>OV928048.1:725000-10725000 GCA_931315375.2 Opisthograptis luteolata
ATTGGAGCAATTTCACTAAAATCCCAAGCTTTTTCTTCGTCATCTAATAGTCCGATATTTTTTAATTAGCTTTACTAATAAGAAGATTTCTCTTGTTTGGTTGTACACATTGGGATATGGGAACATGAATATTAACGAGTTGCGGGATCACAACCAAAGCAGACCAGACCCCACAAGCAGCACCCGTTCACGAGTTGACGCATGTGCCAGCCATCGCTCTTCTCGACCATATGAGAGGGAAGAGGGCGAACAAACATCCATCCATCCATACTCACAAACTTTCTTGTTTATAATATTAACCAAGTAGGATGTGATAGTGTAATTTCTACCCACCTTACAAGGTGTTGTTGATCCTCGATCCTTGTAGTTTCTGATACCCCAGACACAGGGTATCCTAGTTAGAGACTCAGAGCTATGCATGTGGTTGTGCGATAGTTAATGTTATTACCTTGCCTCTTAAGTTTCGTCGTCGTAACATGTCGTAAAGATCCGTTCAATCATCTATGATTAATGTACAACACGCAAACCAAATTGTTGTTTATCATACTCGTAGTACATTAAATTTGTATCATCCCTCCTTTTTTATAAAGGCCAAAGGTCATCAGTGGTGGGAGCAGTGCCTCTAGTACAAGTTTTGAAAACGATAAAAGTTTTCGTAAACGTCGACGTTTGCCACCGCCGACTTCTCAAAGTGGCAACTCGATCTGCTTAAATTCAAAAAGTAACTCAATAACATTGTTGGAATGGAATATGATTAGGTATAACGATTTGAAATAACCCGTATTAACGATTTCAGTTCCTCCAAGTCTCGGTAAGATACGCTGAAAAAATTATGTATGGATGGAAACGAAAACTTTCATAGTTTTTGTAAACTATCAAAACCTGTACTAGGGGTAAAAATGAAGGAATAGACATTACATTCATTCATTCATTTTCATTACATTTTTTGATGTATCTTGTACAATAGTATAATTCTGATATATATACTATGTATATAATTACATAGATGCAATCACTTTCCTTTTCTATTCCGTCGTAAAACGTTTTATTGATAAAAGTTTTATCGGCGCATTCCAAACATACTAAGTTCATGCGAGCTATATAGTTCATTTTATAGTAGGAAATATTCTGTCCGCATACTTTAGGGTTATTGAAGAATTTTACACTCTAATTCGGACTCTATAATTGTTATTACGTTGTTTCCGGTTGGTGAATCAAAATTATGCAGATTTCCTGAGTCGGAATGCACTTCTTTTATTTCCTGAACCTAATAAGAAATTGAGTGCCTTGAAGTCAAGATTGAATAGATTGCAGTGCGATTTTAATTCTCTCGGAAAGATTCCGCGTCGGGTTCGACGTCACTTTCTTTTCACGAAAACGTTTTCCGAGAGCAAATAGGTGTCGGAAACTTTTCCGTGATGGAACAGCTGGTTTGTCAAATTAAATATCAGTTTCCGAATTCAGATTTGTGAATCGCGTCTAAAAACTCTCGCGGAAACTTTTCGGAATCCGTGGTTGGAAGAGTTTCCGAGTAAACTAGAATCGCACTGCAGGTGTACTAAATCTCAGGCCGTACTTGATGTCGTCAACCTAGCCCATTCTAGCATTAAAATTTAAAACTCAATAACATCGAATTTTGCTTGAAATGTAGAATTCGAAATCGGAAAAATTCCCCTAGAATCTAATCCTTAAAAAAAAAGCATCGCCCACCTATCTCTATGTTTACTAAATAAAAACAAACCAGATATTTTTGTATCGAGAGAAAGTACAGCATGATGTCACGCGGTGCTTGGCCCCCGTCCAGGTGATTCACGTGGCCACTACAAGCCACCTGTCTCTGATTTTTATCAGATTTTATCATTGGACGACTGACAACACGAAATTAACTAGCTGTAGCTCGCGTGCCGATTGTATTTTACTCATTGAAGGTACTAATCCCTAATCTATGTTTGTAGGAAGTTAGGTAAGCAGTAACAAAAGCAATGTTTACGACAGTGGTGCGGTTATTGAAGCATACCTATTGATATGCGATTTGATGACCCGTGACAAACTAAAACATTGATTTTACAGATGAATCTGCACTCTTTGGTATCTGGTGGCTTAAACTCTGCTCACTTGATCATATAGCTAAAGACTCAAACATTCACTATACGAAAGAAGAAGTAATGCACGCTGCACGCATGGTCTCAAACACAGACGTTTTGTTTTTTGTATGTTTGGCCAGTATTTACAGAAA
Source organism: Opisthograptis luteolata (assembly GCA_931315375.2). Lineage (NCBI taxonomy): Eukaryota > Metazoa > Arthropoda > Insecta > Lepidoptera > Geometridae > Opisthograptis > Opisthograptis luteolata. The sequence goes on from OV928048.1 coordinate 727,237, forward strand.
CATGCAGTCCTTGCATTCTTCCAAATCGGATATTAATCAAAAAAGATCCAGCTGATGTCATTCCTATCTTCAGTCTATAGAATGCAATACTGTACTGCAGAGAATGGAATTTGATCCCAAAATCTAACCAAAAATACTTATTTGAACTGGATCCCACCTTTTTAATAGTTTTTTCGAGATTACAAAATATGAAAAATGGGAAGTTCTCGCTACCCATCGGCTACATTTTGTATTAGTCTTACAATGGTATCGTTTCTGTTATCCATTTTCTGAAACTAAACTATACTGGCCAAAGAATTAAGAAAAGGACAGCATCACTTTTAGATCAGTCAAATTATGCTTAGTTGTAAATCAACGTGTCTCCCGTGACATGTTCCAGGTATCCCGGTGTCCCAGCAGCACCTGCTGTACAACCTGAAGGAGCTGGAGGACTCGTCGTCGCTGTGCGAGCACGCGATCGCGGACGGCGCGCGGCTGCGGCTCGTGCTGGGCATGCGCGGGGGGCCCATCTCCACGCGCCGCCTGCCGCCGCCCGCGCCCACCGCATCGGAGTCCTGGCCGGATATTGAGCGGTTGCTGGACTCCAACAGGTAAGAGAGATACCACACGGGTGCTGCCGCTGCGTATCAGCGTTGACGCTCCGTAGCATCCATGGTATCAAATCTTACCGCAGTGCTACAAATTGCAGTCTTTCAAGTTGGATATAAAAGGGTTCTTAAGAGTTGGCAACGCCCCTAGTGTTGCAAATGTCCAAAGGCGGTGGTGACCGCTAACCATCAGGGCCGTCTGCTTGTTTGCCATTACATATATTATAATTTGTGTTATCCACAATTTATATGGATTTTGATAATCTGAAATAAATGAATTTATTATTTTATTATTATTGCCTTTTTTAGCTATCCACCTAGGACATGCCTTATGCCCGAAATTAATAATCGATCCGATCCGTTATCCGCGGTTTGGGATCGATATGTCATGTTAGTATGTACTAGGGCTTGACAGATCTTATTCTTATTTCGGGCGTTAGTGGCACTGCATTACATGCGTCACCTCAAGCCAAAGGAGATGCGCCTCATGTGTCTGTAATATTACCAATATCGAACTAGAACAATTAAAATTACTAATGATCCAGTGCTACCTGCCTGATCCAGTGACTTTCGCTTGATCCAATGACCAAGGGCGCGATCCAATTCCAACTGGTATGACACAGTGGCCATTGACGCGATTTAGTTGCCACCATGTATGACACCATGACCACTGGCTTGGTATACGCTCTATCCCTTTTTACCTGAATGTGTGACGCGGTGCGATCCAGTCGGCACTGGTATGACCCCGTGGCCACTGGCTTGGTATACGATCCATCCCTTGTTACTTGAACGTGTGACACCCCAATATCTCCACATTATGTTGCAGAGATGACGTGGAGTGGACGAGCAGCGGCTGCAAGGTGACGGTGCTGGTGTTCCGCGATGGCGAGCGCGTCAACATGCTGCGGGTGAAAGAGAACCACGACGGGACCTACTCGCCCGTCGACACCAACAAGTGTGAGTGTTTGCCGCCCGACGGACCCGCTTGGAGACCACTGGCCAGTGGCACTGGTATTCCCAGTTGATACCACTGCCACCAGCCCGGATGCTGGTTTCTTGAAGATGGGACGGCGCCAAGGCGTCAACGCGTGTTGCATCCCAAACTAAAGGTCGTCCCATCTTCCATGGAATCAGCGTCATCCCATCATATCTATCTTTTGTATTACTATTTATATTTATAAGAGCAATGGTGGCCGAACGGTTAGGCGTGCGACTTACAAGACGCCGACACCGAGTTCGAATCTTCTCGGCCCCGCACCTATGACTTAATAAGTTATGTGCGGATTTGCCATCGCTCAAAACGGTGAAGGAAAACATCGTGAGGAAACCGGTATGCCCAAGAACTGCAACATTCAAGGGCGTGCGACATCTACCAACCCGCACTGGGCCAGCGTGGTAGATTACAGCCTTATACTCTCTCTCTGAGAGAAGGCCAGAGTCCCAGCAGTGGGAACGTGAAGGGCTGGTAATGATGATTTATATCTGCGTTGTCGAATAATGTACTAGTTGTCCCGGCTGCAGACTGTGCGACGCTGACGCACGTGGCGGAGAGCGAGGCGGCGGAGGCGGCGGCGGCGGGCGGCGCGCTGCACGAGAACGTCGTCACCATGGGCAAGATGCTGGAGCTGCGCCGCAGGATGGACTCCCTCTCCCTGCAGCGCGCCGCGCCGCAGCCAGGTATACCCACGACAGGTCATATTTTAGATGCGATCACATTTAATCAAAAAAAAAACAAAATCAAAAATATGTTTATTCAATAGGATACATTGTAATCACTTTAAAATGTCAACTTAAAACTAGCTACGCCTTTTCCAACCTCCTTACGCCGGCAAAAGAACAGGCAAGAAACGCCCGGCAGGCATTGACAATTTTATTCTTATTGTTAATTGATTGAATTGGAGCAAGTTCAATAAAATTTGCTTTACTAATAAGATTTCTCTTGTTTGGTTGTACACATTGGGATATGGGATCATGAATATTAACGAGTCGCGGGATCACAACCAAAGCAGACCAGACCCCACAAGCAGCACCCGTTCACGAGTTGACGCATGTGCCAGCCATCGCTCTCCTCGACCATATGAGAGGAGACCGTACTACTCGTGACGTTCAGTAATTATCTATTTTCCTTTCCACTTGGGAGTTTAAGCATGACCCTGTCTCCCTTTCCCCAGAAGACAAGGTGGAGATCCAGAAGACCCGCAGCGAGGAGACGCTGTCGACGCCGCAGCTGCTGGACGAGGCGCCGGAGCCCTACCGCCCCTACGCGCCCTACAGCGACGCTGAAGACTCCTTCACGCCGCTCTACGATAGGAATTATACTAGGTAGGGGGGATGGTGGTATGTTGTATGTGTGCTAGATTTTTTTTAGGTAATCTAAGGGAACAATCCCTAAAATAAAATTTTGAAATAAAAAATAACAAACGTTTTAATTTAAGTCATATACCAATGACATACGGAATCATTTTGCTTGCAACAGTTTTATCAGCTCGTTACGTTTCGACTAACTGTCACACGCACGCGACCAAGCGAAGACTGGCGTGAAATTAGCCCTCTTTTTCATTTATATTCTATTGTTGTTAAAAGCTGTAATAACTTATTGGATTTTAACTTTATTCTCGACGCAAACGTTTCATTGCAATATAGCCCTACGGCCGATGTACATAAGAGTGTATCTCCCCCGCAGGTACTCATATGAGTGCGGCGCGGCGACACGATACACGCTGCTGCCGCCGGTGGGCACGCGAGCCGCCGCCCCCGCACCAGAGCCCGACACCGCCAGACAGGTAACACGCCCTCCCCAGATAACACGCCCCCACTAGGTATCCCTCCGCCAGGTAACACGCCCCCACTAGGTATTCCTCCGCCAGGTAACGCCCCCACTAGGTATCCCTCCGCCAGGTAACACGCCCCCACTAAGTATCCCTCTGCCAGGTAACACGCCCCCACTAGGTATCCCTCCGCCAGGTAACACGCCCCCACTAGGTATTCCTCCGCCAGGTAACGCCCCCACTAGGTATCCCTCCGCCAGGTAACACGCCCCCACTAGGGCCCTGACCCCGCCGTACTTCACATAACCACCTACGTGTAAAACTGGAGTTATACGTAACGGGACAGTTAATTTTGTCTCTTCTCTTATAGGGGAATCCTAATGTTTTTAGGATTCCATGCCCAAAGGGTAAAACGGGACCATATTACTTAGACTCCGCTGTCCGTCTATCCGTCTATCACCAGGCAGTATCTCTTGAACCGTGATAGATAGACAGTTGAAATTTTCACCGATGATGTATTTCTGTTGCCGCTGTAACAACAAATACTTTTTTTGCCGTTTTTTGGCACGCAACTCGCAATTGGCCGGTTCTTTTGATCTTTAAAAATGAAATTAGTTCTAGTTTTGAATTTTTTAAATATTGTCATTATTATAACAATGTTGCAGGGCCGGCGCGAGGCGGACGAGGCGGCCATCCTGGAGGAGTGCCTGGCGGCCGACGAGTGCCTGCGCCGCCAGTCGCCCCCGCGCCTGCTGCCCGGACCCTCGCGAGACTACGGTACACCACATTCTGAATGTTGACTGAGTTGTCTAACGGGAAACTCAAACCTGTTCCAACACGACAGGCTACTCATGTTTTGGTCGCGATTACAATAATTTCCTGATTACTAATGAATGAAGATGAATTGAAGCTAATTCCCAACCTTTTTTGTTATCTAAATAATTTCGTTTTATACGTACTGAAAATTTGAGTACGCTACAAAAATCGTTAACCACACTCAATTTTTCAAATGCGACAAAATTTATAGAGACCTCTGTTATTTCTACTTTTCTAATAATATTATATTACGTAACTCCGTCTGTCTGCCTGTTTGTCTCGCTTTCACGCCTAAACTACTGAACCGATTTAAATGAAATTTGGTACGGATATAGTTTGAACCCTGAGGAAGGACATTGGGTACTTTTTTATCGCGATGAATTGTAGCCCACGCGGATGAAACCGCGGGGGACAGATAGTATATTTTTTTTGTGTGTTCGCGGATAACTTCGTCGTTTACGAACCGATTTTGATGATTATTTTTTTGTTGGAAAGGAAATATCCCAAGAGTAGTACCGTGATAAGGAAACCAGGATCTGATGATGGCATCCCAGGAAAATCGAGAGGAAATCGTTTTTTTTTTTTTGGTTAAAAATATCGTGTTCAAATGTGACGTTGTTTATGGAGGCCCCTATTAAGTAACACTGATTTTGATGATTGTTTCTTTGTGGGAGAGGATGGTACAAGGGTGGTGGGACCATGATAAGGAAACCAAGATCTGATGATGGCATTCCTAAAGTCGGTTTTTTTTTTGTTTAAAATTATCTTGTTCGTTGTGTGTGACGTCATTTATGGAGGCCCCTTTTAGGTAACCAAAAGTAATAACGCGTGTCCGTCCCCAGGCCCGCTGGTGGGCGGCATGCCGTGGCGCGGCGCGCAGTCCGCCTCCGCGCTGCAGCTGCGCGCCCGCGCCGCGCGCCCGCCGCTCGAGGACGCGCTGTTCTCCTCCTCCACCTCCGACCTGGAGAACCTCAAGCGGACCAGGTCACTCTCCTCTCTAGCTCTCTAGTACAATACCTAGCAACAGATGAAACGAGGAGGAAAACGTTTGGAGAATCATCATCATCGTCCTAATCAGCTGAAAGAAGTTCACAGCCAAAGCTCAAAATTATTGTGGGATTGGATCCCGCGACCTGCAGATCGCAAGCCAACCTATGTCCAGCAGTGGGCTGGCACAGACTGATGATGATGAGGATAATATAAAGACGTATTAGTTTCATTTTAAACTCTCACACTATTCCATCCGTCAAATCCGCACTCGTGGTGATGCCCCCATTTTCTCCCCGAGAGAAGCCCCGCGTCCCCCAGTGGGAACACTCCCTGACGCCCCCCTCCTCCCGCAGCCGAATCCTGCCGGCCCTGTCCAGAGCGCGGCCCCGCGAGCACCTGCACCTGTCGGACGAGGGCCTGCACCGCCCCCGCCGCGAGGGGGGCGAGCGACGCGCGCGCCCCCTCCCCCCGCCTCGAGCCGCCCCTGCCGCCCCCGCCGAGCCCGCGCCCGGGGATCCAGGAGTGGAAGTCAAGGAGAAGAAGATTAGGTACGTTTGGTGCTTGTCTCCGGTTGGTTCGACGTGTGGTGCTCGATGAATCTGTCTTCAGATAAGCAGGCTCTTCGATGGGCTTGCGCTTTATTTTGACACTAGTTGCGCCTCGCGGGGTCTCACAAATGTGACCAAGGCCCGTAGCCAAGATGTAAAAAAGTATTGGTTTGACATATTTCAACGCTAAGTCACGTGGTCAGAAATATGTCAAACCAATACATTTTTCTTGTTTTCTATTAGCGTCAACGATTGCAGAATGCATCTTGGCTAGAGGCGCTGCTGTGACAAGGACGGGAGAGGGGTAAAAAATCATCAAATTGGTGTGACGTAATATATGGACGGCCCCCTATGACGTATCCTACTAGATAAAGATTTTTTGAAATTTAACTGCGGGTCAAAAAACCGGTGCTAAATGTATCGGGTGCTGCTTGTGGGGTCTGGTCTGCTTTGGTTGTGATCCCGCAACTCATTAATATTCATGTTCCTGTTAAGTACCCATGTCCCTCAGTGCATGAGTAGCTACATTGACTCATCACGGCGTTGCGACACCACATTCCCATGGACATTGGATTAGCTGGAAATTCGCCGATTGCGACATCGTGCCGGTCCTCGGTACACCAAGCTCTTCGAAGACTCACTCATTGTTCCCACATCGAGCATTTGAGACGTAATTAAGTCTAATTATAATTTGTAACTTTATTTCAAATAAATTTATTATTTTAATTTCGGTTTTTTTTGCGCCCTCGCGTTCGGGTCAACATAATTGGCGCAGTCTCGTGGATATTCTTGAGAGCCGTCTCTCTCGCGGTCACCGATCTTCAAAAATCGAGGGTCAACGCCCCCGGGAAGCGGCCAACCAGGAATCCAGAACCTACACAACTTGACCAGACCGAGGCGTATCAGAACATAGATACAGCAAGAGAGGCCGAAATGCAATTAATGTAAGTACATTAAATCTTTTAGTGTCTTGCTCTCCTTATCCTTAATTAATTGTTTAAGGCCTGTAACCTTCCTTTAATTTCCACCCACGACGGGAATCGAGGAACTTAAATATAATTTGCCAAGATTTTTCATTTAAGAAGATCAACGGACCCTAGGATAGTTAGTAGTAGTAGGCAAACTTTCATAGATCGTAGAAGAAACATTAGTTTGAGTGATATTGCCGAGGTAGATATTATGGCTGACTTAGACAACATTTTTAAAGCCCTAAGGTTGGTACCGGATTTTGATGGGAACCCGAATGTACTAACCAGGTTCATTAATTTATGTGATCAATTGGTGGAACAGTTTTGTGGCCAAAGCGGCAGTGAGTTAAGTAGGTGTGCCCTTATTAATGGGATTCTTAATAAGGTTGTGGGATCTGCTGCTCGCCTTATAAACTCCAACGGAATACCATGCGACTGGAGTGGTATTCGCAGTTCTTTGATCAACAACTTTGCGGACCAGCGCGATGAGACCGCCCTTTACAACGACTTAGCGATCTTAACACAAGGTGATAGTACAGCTCAGGAATTTTACGAGCAATGCTTGAGTCTATTTAGTACTATAATGACATATGTAAGCCTACATGACACCGTAGAGTCCACCATTAGCTCTAAGCGCGACCTCTATCGAAAACTGACGCTACAAGCATATGTGCGTGGATTAAAGGATCCGCTAGGTTCACGTATTCGGTGCATGCGCCCGCATACCATAGAAAAGGCCCTTGAATATGTTCACGAGGAACAAAGTACGCTATACTTACAACAACGTAATGAATATATGTCCGTTAGGAAGCCGCAGTTGCAGCCACAATCTAATTCATTTAAAATGCCACCTCAACAAAATTCTTACGTCCCTCTGACACCTGCGTACGCGCAGCAAGGTTATAGCATGCCTGGATTTTCAAGGCCGATGGCTCCGCCGTCATTTAAACTACAGTGGAGGCCCAACTTTAACCAACAAAACCGGACAAATCCGACACGAACAATGCAGATTTTCCGTGCTGCACCACCTAACTATAACCATCATAATAGCGCGTTTAGGATGCCTTATCGCAATCCTGGACCTCAATATACGCAGCCGCGCCCTATGAGCGGTGTGAGTCACTTTGTGAGCAAAAATTTACCACCAACACCTGCTCTAAGAGGACATGATTGGATGAAGTCTGGCAATCCTCCTCCTAACAACTATTTTAAAAGTAGGGAAATGAACTACAATTATTGCTCAGGGTATGATAACTATTACGAGGACTACTGTACCGATTCATACCCACACGAATATGATCAGCACGCCGAATATTACTGCACAGATTACGACCCTTATATGTGCTACAACCAAGCGGAAGTCGTGCCCGAAATTGATGAGTCATCCCCCGGGACTAATGATCAGGATTTTCAGGACACTATGAAATCCGACAAACCAAAATAGAAGTAAATCTTCAGACACAGCGTCAGCTCCCCTACATACAAATTAGTAACCCCCCACTTAAACTACTGATTGACACAGGAGCTAATCAATCTTTTATGAGCCCCGATGCGGTAGAGAAGTACTTTAGCAACTTCACGCTAAATTTCGACCCTTTCGAAGTCTGTAACGTACATGCTGTTACTCGTAGCGATTATTCTATAACGCTACCTAGCTTCGCGGAATTTAGGGACCCCGATGACGTCACATTTTTCGTCTACAAATTCCACGACTATTTCGATGGTTTAATAGGATCAGATTTGTTAGACAAATGGGAAGCATCTATCGATTTTAAAACCAAGACCTTGAATACGCGTCATGCCGCTAACCCCTTAATGGTATATGATTCGCGAAACGCTAACCTCTACGAAGATGTTATACCGGCAGGTTGTACAAAGCTAGTTAAACTGCCGATTAATGTTCAAAATGGAGATGCTATTATTGCGGAGCAAGTGATTTGTAATTGCCACATAACTGAATGCTTAACAACTGTCAAAAACAATCGTGGTATTTTAGAGATTCATAATCCGAGCCGTAATGATATCATTTTCTCGATGGACCGACCGGTTAGTGCCGAGGTATATAATACTGAGTGCACGCGTACTAAACAACTACCCAAGCGAGCACAAGAAGTCATATCTCGTTTGCGCACAGAACATTTAAATGATGAGGAACGTACTAATTTAGAGCTCTCAGTACGCAGATGTATTTTACTTGGAAGGCGAAAATCTAACCTTTACAAATAAAATTAAACATTCAATTAAAACTAAAGACGAAATGCCCGTATATACTAAAAGTTACCGTTATCCTTTTATACATAGACAAGAGGTACAAGATCAGATTCGGAAAATGTTAGACCAAGGAATAATAAGACCATCAGATTCAGCATGGAGTTCGCCAATTTGGGTCGTGCCAAAAAAGGCTGATGCCTCAGGAAAGGTTAAATGGCGCTTAGTAATAGATTTTAGGAAGCTCAATGAGAAAACTTTGGATGACAAATATCCGATACCAAATATCACGGATGTCTTGGATAAACTAGGCAACTGCCACTATTTCACTACGCTAGATCTGGCTAGTGGGTTCTATCAAGTAGAAATGAACCCTGCCGATATTTCAAAAACCGCTTTCAATGTAGAACATGGACATTTCGAATTTTTACGGATGCCAATGGGACTTAAGAACAGTCCGGCCACCTTTCAGAGAGTCATGGATAATGTACTTGGAGAACTGCAGAACACCGTGTGTCTAGTTTACCTAGAAGATATCATAGTGTTCAGCACGTCTCTACAGGAGCATATCGTAAATCTCGAGAAGGTGTTCCAAAAGTTGCGTGAATCTAACTTTAAAATTCAAATGGACAAGTCCGAGTTCCTCAAACTCGAGACTGCTTATCTGGGTCACATTATAAGTGGAGATGGAATTAAGCCTAATCCGGATAAGATATCTGCCATCCAAAAGTATCCTCTTCCGAAAACAACTACGGAAATAAAACGGTTTTTAGGACTCCTGGGTTATTATAGAAAATTTATACCAGATTTCGCCAAGATCACGAAACCTATGACCCAATGCCTAAAAAAGGGATCAAAAATTACACTAGACGCACCATACCTAGAATGCTTTGAAAAGTGTAAAACACTCTTAGTTAATGACCCTATTCTCCAATACCCGGACTTCAGCAAAGAGTTTGTTCTCACCACCGATGCCTCTAATTTAGCTCTTGGTGCTGTCCTTTCCCAAGGACCCATAGGTACCGATAAGCCAATTGCCTATGCGTCACGAACTCTTAACAGTAGCGAAATTAACTATAGTACTATTGAAAAAGAGCTGTTAGCAATAGTATGGGTAACGAAATATTTTCGTCCCTACCTTTTTGGACGCAAATTCAAAATTATGACCGATCATAGACCACTCCAGTGGGTCATGAACCTAAAAGAGCCTAGTTCTCGCCTCACGAGATGGAGACTAAAGCTAAGTGAATACGATTTCACCGTGATATATAAGCAAGGCAAGCAGAACTTAAACGCCGATGCTTTATCACGAGTCCAATTAAATAATGAAGAAGCTAGTTCTCTCATAGTGAATCCCACTGAAAGGCAACCTTCGCTAGGACAAAGCTCAGATACTATCACCGTAAATTCTGGATCAAGTACCCTTACAGCACACTCTAATTCAGGAACTCTAACAGCACATTCTCTTTCCAACACTGAAACTGCACATACTGACGAAGAAAATCCAATTCTAGATATCCCCATATCCGACCATCCTTTAAATAAATTCAGCAGACAGATAGTTATAACTATAGTCGATTCAGTAAAAGGAAGACCAACTATCACAAAACCTTTCGATAATCATACCAGGACTGATATCCATGTATGCAAAACGAACCTAAACGAAGATATAGTTACAGCTATTAAAGCCTATGTGAACCCAAAAGTAAAAACTGCGATACTCGTTCACCCTAGTGATGCCATGTATTCCATTGTTCCAATAATACAGGCTAACTTTAGAAGTTCATCTATGGATTTGGTTTTGACTAAAATAGAACTAGATAATGTAAAAGACTATCTTAAACAACAGGAAATAATCCGAAACTACCACGATGGTAAAACGAACCATCGCGGCATCAATGAAACCTATCTAGCTCTATCCCGTAGATACTTTTGGCCAAAAATGAAAGAACACGTAACAAAATATATAAATGAATGCACTACTTGCGGACGAGGTAAATACGATCGGAAACCAGTACAGCAGAAATTTTGAATAGTAGTACCTCCAACTAAACCGTTTGAAATAGTTCACCTTGACCTTCTAAGCATAGAATCTCAGAAATACCTGACTATTATAGACGCTTTCTCAAAATATGCACAGGCATATTCTCTGAAAGACGCGACAGCCATAAGCGTTGTGCAAGCCCTCTTGACGTTTGGTACTCATCATGGATTACCTATGACCGTAGTCACAGACAAAGGTCCTGAATTTACGAACCAAATATTCTTAGAGTTCACTAGACTACATAACATCAATCACCACAAAATTCTGGCTTGCGTTCCAAACGAAAACGGCATGGTAGAGCGACTACACTCTACACTACTTGAACATTTACGTCTCTTAAAAATTCAACGTCGAGGAGATTCAATAGTAAATCTGATGCCGTATGCTATTCTAGCGTATAATAGCTCAATACATAGTTTTACAAAATGCAGACCCTTAGATATAATAACCGGACACCTAGATCCTCGTGACCCTATAGATATCAACGTCTCTGAAAACGTACTACAGCAATATGTTCAAGAACATCGCAATAGTATGCAAAAAGTCTTTAATATAATAAATGAGTCATCTTTACAAAGACGTACGCAGATTACAGATAATATTAATAAAAATCGCGAACCAGAAATACAGTATTACCCAGACCAGCAGGTTTTTGTACGCAACCCACAGGCAAGTCGACAAAAACTAGCTCCCCGTTACACACATGATAAAGTACTGGCTAACTTACCTATCCATATATATACTAGGAAAAAACCTGGCCCTGTAGCTAAATCTAGGCTTAAGCGAGTGCCTAACAGCGGTAACTTGTTGCAGGATCCTTCTACTGATCTTGGGGCTAGTACAAGCGGAAGAACCAACCCTCACTAGCCTGGATAATGGACCTGGTATATTGCCATTTAATATTGGAACGGCTAGAGTCGTATCCCATTACCATTCATTCCTACAAGTAACGAACTTAAAGGATCTCCGTGACAATGTTAACCTTGTCAAAACACAATTGACCACCCTTTCTCCTAAATTCTATGATCAAACTATTTCTCTTTATCAACCCCATATTGAACACCTGCGTAATAGAATCTTGAAACTTTCAAATCAGCTAGAAACTTTTGAACCCAATCGAGTAAAGAGAGGTCTCATCGACGGTCTAGGCTCAGTTATTAAAAGTATTTCAGGAAATCTTGACTACACTGATGCTTTGAAATATGATTCAGCTATTAAAATGTTACTGGGAAATGAAGATAAAATGATCACAGAAATTAATAATCACATAAGTCTTGGGAAAAATTGGATATCTCAAAATTCTGAAGTGTTAGATAATTTAGTTCATAATCAGCAGCGTATTGAAAAAGCCATAAATGATATCATGGAAAGTAGTGCGAAGCGCGAGGTTAACATGACTAAATATGCTCACCTAGCGCAACATCTAATTATTTTAGCAGACAATGTAGACGACCTATCAGAAGAACTTTATAGATTGGAGAATTTGTTAGGATTTATTCGTGCGAAAAGTACGCACCATCTTATGTTTAATTTAGATTCGTTAAGAGATATGTTAGATCGGTTAAATACCCTCTATAGCAGAGAGCAATTACCGCAAGTTAGTTTTAGGGAATACTTCGATTTAGTGAAACTAGGTTATTATTATAACGATAAGAATATAGTAATAGTTTTCAAGTTCCCGGTTATCCGTGTCGCTACCTATGACCTATTTAAACTTTCCATCGTTCCCAATAAAGAAAGTAAGATATTGATCCCATCTCATCCCTTCCTAGCAATACACGACAAAGAGTTTATGTACATAGAGGCTGAATGCCCGAAGTCTAGCCTCGGATATCTATGTGAAGAGAAGCTCAACTACTACGGACAAGATACCGACTGCATCTATCGCCTCATCACGACGCAGCGAGTCGACGAGTCCTGCCGCTTCACATCGGTTTCCCTTCGAACACAAGCCATAGAAGAACTAGACGACCGCCACTACGTGTTGAGTTTTCCGACCCCAACGAAAATTCACCTATCATGCTCACAAGACCAGTATGACACTATTAAAGGAAGTTACCTAGTAATTCTGCCCAAAGGATGTATGCTGCAAACAACAGAATTCAAAATCATGAACAACGAAGATCACATAAAAGGACAAGTTATGAAGATATTAAATCTGCCAGCTACAAGAACAGAATATAAGACAGAGGAGAAAACTTTAAAACTTAACTCAATAGACCTAAAGAAACTACATGCCAGCAATACTGCAATTTCTATGGAAGCACCCTTAACTGTCTCCAAGCCTGAAATAAATATAGCCATATATGCTACTGCCCCTTTGTACATACTAATGTTGAGTGCATTAGCACTTAGTATTTGGTACGCTCTACATGTCCATCTCAGAAACCGAAGACAAGAAGTTATAAGCTCCGAAAAAGGAAAAACCCACTATGCTGAAATAGAAGAAGGATGCCAGAAAGCTGACCCTGGAATATCAGCGATATTGACGCATATTACCCGTCAATAGTCCCTGAACTTCGGGAGGGAGATGTTAAGTACCCATGTCCCTCAGTGCATGAGTAGCTACATTGACTCATCACGGCGTTGCGACACCACATTCCCATGGACATTGGATTAGCTGGAAATTCGCCGATTGCGACATCGTGCCGGTCCTCGGTACACCAAGCTCTTCGAAGACTCACTCATTGTTCCCACATCGAGCATTTGAGACGTAATTAAGTCTAATTATAATTTGTAACTTTATTTCAAATAAATTTATTATTTTAATTTCGGTTTTTTTTGCGCCCTCGCGTTCGGGTCAACATAATTTTCCCATATCCCAATGTGTACAACCAAACAAGAGAAATCTTATTAGTAAAGCTAATTAAAAAATATCGGACCATTAGATGACAAAAAAAAGCTTGGGATTTTAGTGAACTTGCTCCAATTCAATCAATTAGTAATAAGAACAAAATTGTCAATGTGATCGCGCCAAAAAAATTACCTGCCGGGCGTTTCTTGCCTGTTCTTTTGCCGGCGTAAGGAGGTTGGAACAGGCGTAGCTAGTTTTAAGTTTGACGTTTTAAAGTGATCACAATGTATCCTATTAAATAAAAAAGTTTTGAAATTTGAAATTTGCCTCGCGGGGGGGTCTCACAAATATGACCTGGGCCCGTAGCCAAGATGCATTCTGCAATCGTTGACAAGAATAGAAAACAAGAAAAAAGTATTGGTTTGACATGCATCTTGGCTAGAGGCGCTGCTGTGACAAGGACGGGAGAGGGGTGAAAAATCATCAAATTGGTGTGACGTAATATATGGACGGCCCCCTATGATGTATCCTATTAGATAAAGATTTTTTGAAATTTAACTGCGGGTCAAAAAACCGGTGCTAAATGTATCTTCCCACGCCAGAGTGCGGTGCGGGCTGTGCCACAAGCGGCTGAGCGTGGCCACGGAGCACCGCTGCCGCTGCGGCGCCGCCTACTGCGCCGCGCACCGGTACAAGGAGGTGCACGGCTGCTCCTACGACTACAAGGCGCCGCGCCTGCCGAGGATGTAGCACCGCTGCCGCTGCGGCGCCGCCTACTGCGCCGCGCACCGGTACAAGGAGGTGCACGGCTGCTCCTACGACTACAAGGCGCCGCGCCTGCCGAGGATATAGCGCCCGTCTCATGTGATATCATATTTTTGACCTAAAATTAAGATTTAAATGTTAAAAATCGTCTGCCGTGCGTGTTTGTTTCGGGGCGTCCGATGATTGCGGGAGGCGTTTTGACCCCCCCCATCCCCTAATCTCGCGTGTGACTTTTCTAATGCTGCGGCCACCCTAACGTCAAGGGAAATGTCAATGCCTGTCATCGCGATAAATGTTTCGTTAATTATTAACGCTATTATGTGAGGGGCTACACTTGAGCGGTCAACGTGAATGCACTTGAGTTATCGGCTAACGCCAATGTGAATGCCGTTGTCAAATGTCTTCAAACGCGCTATTTAACGGCATTTCCCGCTAGTGTGGCCCCAGCATTAATGCGTGTTTTTGGTGTTAACGCGTTAAGCTGGGCTTTATTGCGTTGGCTTAATTAAAAAAAACACATAAATGTTTAATTGCTATTAATTTCACAGAGTTTTCTCGCATTTTTTCGCCGTTTCTTTTGGGGAAAAAAATTTACGTGATATTTGCCGTGAGCCCCCCTTTCCCCCATAAACGTCTCCCGTAATCAATGGCCGTACCCTTTTTGTAATGAAATAATTGTGAAAAAAAAGTTGACAAAAAAATTTATAATTAACTCGTGAAAATTGGAGGTCTGCGGCGCGCGGCCGAGGTCCGCCGCTCGGTCCCGCGCGAATGTGATATGTTTGTCTTGTTCGGTTTATTTCAGTTTTGAAGGAATGGAACTGCTCGTATTTATTTCTTTATTTTCGTTTATCTATATTGTCGCGTCCGCTAGATGCTTAGTCCGCGTTTTCAAGGAACGTAGCTGAAACGTCAACTTTACATTTATCGTTTTAAAATCATAAAACGCATGTAAAGTTGATGACCAAAGAAAATTCCGTTTCGATTGTATCCGCAGTGCTGGTTTTTAACTTTAAATCGGCAATTCTTGTCGTGTTCAGAGAACCTATTCCGCTACAAAATTACTTTTTATCGTGACTATACATTTGTTTTTAATATCAGACATCCAAGCTGTTGAAACTAAAAAACAAACTAATGTAAGCTTCTTGCTTGCACATAAAAATTATATTCCTTAAAACCACAATAACTGTAGTTCCTATATCAATAGAGATTATATATAGCTGTGGATCAAACTGACCCTAAAATCGACGTTCCCTCAAGTGTGCGTCCGGCCGTACGGGATTTGTTAATGTATATAACATTGTAAAACATTGCGTAATGGATGCTCTAGAAAAAATATTGTATACACCAAAGGCTGGCGATACACAGACCGCTTGAAGCAGTCAGGAATCGACTGCTTTAAGCTGCGACTGCATAGTGAACTACAGACTTCTAGCAGTTGCAGTAGTTCACTATACAGTCGCAGCTTAAAGCAGTTGATCCTGACTGCTTCAAGCGGTCCGTGTATGGCCAGCTTAATTTTATTTAGTACTGAGCCAGACCAATCCGCCCAAATTCGCATTTTTTCATCTGGCCGCTCGGAAACGTCCTTAACTTGAGCGAGGCAGGTAGCCAGACGAAGCCGAAAAGCGCGGGCGCTCGCAAGCAGTCTGGCTCGGCCATTAGTGCTTGCCTGGTGCAGTGGATCACGGTGACATTCTGGACTGCTGACTTGATTTCAAATTAATCTGTTAATGACAAAAGTCGCTGAACATAGTCAACTTTCCGATTTTCGTAAGCACCAAAAATAGCCAATCTGGTACACGTTTAGAAAATTAGCGGTGATCAGTAACTTTTGTCGGTGACTGTACGCTTTTTGTTTGGACGATTTGGACTGTTTCTAGTGATAGTTATTGTTAATATCACCACGCAAAATCCACTTAGAGGTAGGTACGTGTAGGGAACGGAACGAAATTTCACTCTCCATACGATTTTTGTTGCATGAACATACTTCAATTTCTTCGTGCGCCTGTCTGTCTATTTGCTGTTGAATATTTATTTTTGTTTATTACTGATAGCTTATTTGCAGATCACAAATCATCCCTTTTCTAATGTCATTTTAATTTCTATGATTGTACAAAATTAGTTATTGATGTTGATTTTCTAAAACTAAACTAAATTTGACAGGTAATAAGCATATTGTTATCCTTTTCAAACCACGTAAGTTAAAAAATGTCGGCAATACTTTTAGACCTTTCAAACTTAGTTAACTTTTATAAAATGCAAAACAGAAACAATACCCATTGTTTGAAGACCGTCAGACATGTTGATTTCCTTTTGTTTAAAATAGTATTCAAAAGGCTAAACTTCTCGTAAAGGGAATGTAACGTTCATTCATTCATTTCAGACTACAAATTTTGAACATTTCATACGTAACGTGTATTTTCATCTGGCACCAGACGAAAAATAAAACAAAATGTAGTAACATTTCTTTTATCACATAGTCTTTATCTACATTCAAATTGTCCTGCCTTCGTCGGTCTGCGGTATAGTCTGGTGCCTAATTTATGGGACAATAATGGCTGAACTAGACCAACCCGCCTGAGTTCGTATCTTCCAGTGTAGGGAACATATATTTTAATGTCTATTAATTTGATGTATTTATTTATTTACACTTAACAAATCAGTATCATATAATATTTCATAGCTTCATATTCAGAAGAAAGGGTCTCAATTATGATGCTATCACTGCTGGAGCTGAACGATTTAGCTGTTAGATCTTCACTACTAGATGAGGTTTGCGTTTGGATGCCCGAGGGGTTCAGATGTTCCATTTCATTGCTACATGAACTGAGCAGGAACTTCAGTGCAGCTTCCACCGTGGGTTTAGTTATTTTAACCGAAGCATTGTTGGGAGCAAAAGATTGAGCTTGTGTTTCTTTGGCTTCTTTCACTTCATTTGTCTTCTTGGAAGGTTTTATCTTCTGTGGTGTTGTTTCTCTCTTTAGTTTCGATTTCTCCAACTGCTGCTTTCGAATTTTGTCGTAAGGGCTAGACATTCTGTACTACTTTCAATTGTATTCAAGTCTCTTCTTCACCAGACAGCTAATTTTTGTTTGGCGGTACTGGAGGATCTTATTGGGCACTTACCTACTGATTTCTATGGTGCGCTCACGTGGTCGCTAACCGATTCTCAGAAGTCCAAACTCACGTCGGGGTCACCAGTTTAGGTACTTGCGTGGTCCCTAGTAGTTAGGTGGCTTGAAATGAAAAGTCCCAAGCACGGTGCACAAGAATAAATAGTTTAATGCACAAAAACACAAGTGAGAAATAATAATTAGAAGGAGAAAGTTCAAAGAGTCACAGATGGAAAGGTATACGGCACAGGCACATGTAGAAAAGTACATAGAACAATATAGGCGAATTATAACAAAGAATAACGTAAGCGCGAGGTGCGGGTGGTTAGACGAGCGACACGGGCTTCGCGAGGAATTGATGCGGCTCGACTGGCGACGGATCGGGCGAGCGGCCGGCGGGCGCGCAGGCCGCTGTGCATAGGTATGCATGTGTATACGGAATAACGGTCCGCCGCTGCACTACGAGTTTCGCCCGGCTTTGGCCGTGCGATATAATATGTTTGTGCCGTGTGATGTATGATAGCGTGATGTATGTGTGTGATGTGTGTTTGGGAGTTATTCTATACGTAAATAAATATGAAATATTATATGATACTGATTTGTTAAGTGTAAATAAATAAATACAACAAATTAATAGATATTAAAATATATGTTCCCTACATCCAGTAGCTCTATCTCTTTCTGTTGCTGAGAAAAATGCTAAATGAGAGCGAGAAAAACGCTTGGCAGGAGCAAGTTTAATTTTTCGCCATATTTCTAATAATTATTGCAGGTGACATTTGAGGAATTTGAAAGAAATTTTACTATAAATATTCTGCTTGAATTGTATATATAATTAATAGAATTGTTTTTTTATAACATTAGTGCTTTGATAAAAATGTGTATGTTTTGTTTCGGTAAAAAACTGTGATAATGTTAACAGTCAGTCATTGTGAAATGGTACAGTCAACGGCAAAAATACATGAACACACCGTAATTTTACAAAATGTCCTAAGCATCATGAATAAAAAATATCGTTGATTTAGCATCACCACCATCATCATCATCATCATCATCATAATCATTAGCCGGAAGAAGTCCACTGCTGAACATAGGACTCCCTTTTTAAACGCAGCCAAATGCCTGCCAATCGCAAATTCTGAGTGCTATGTCTGTGATCTGGTACGCATTTGGAAAGTAGAGAGTGAATAACAACTTTTGCCGTTGACTGTACACAAAAAAAAAACACGCGCTTAAATAATAATTATCCAGTTTTAGTTAAATTAACTTCGGGAATGTCGTCTTAGTGTTTGTTCATTAATTAAATTGAAAGGTTTGATCACTCAATTCTTATAATATGCATATTTTTTTTAAGAATTCGTGCAATAATTGTAAAATGTTGGATGTATAATGTATATTTAATTATTTAAACTTAATGAGCACTTGTTTAATATCAATAAATAGCTTCTATTCTTGAATATCGATCACTTGATCGGAATAATTTATACGAATTTTTAATTATATATTGAAAAACAATGTAATTTATAATGAATTGATTAGTTATTACTGAGACATTGGGCTTTACTGCCTTATCCATTTCGCACACGGTGGCGTTCTATGGTGGGGCCTATCCTTTCTATTATAGTGTAGACAGTTCTGGTCTTAGGATACTTTAGGTCTCTTGATATTATTACTAAACCTTTTTTGAAGAATTGTTACCTATCATTAAAATTTTGTCAAAAAATTTGTGACCCAGATTACCTAAAAAAAAAGATTACCTCAAGATTACCTAGTAAAAAAGAAATCGTACTATCAGAAATCGAAAAATATACAGTTTTGTTGGGGCTAAAGCTAAAAACGAAAACTGTAAAAAATCCGTCCAGTAGTTATCCCGAGTTTCTGACAAACGGACAACATTTACCACACGTTGTACACACAGAAAAAAGATAAAACAGAATAGATATGTACATAGAGGCATTGTCTCTGGTTTCTTTGGAGCTTAACAGATAATATATTTGAAGCGATGATTCCTCAGTGGTAGTGACGTCGGCTTCCGGCTCGTGGTTTCGAATCCTACAATAAGCTAGAACTATGAAGTAAAATATAATAATCAAACCATAGATTGGTGGTAGGGCATTTACTAGGGCCCGCCTGGCTAGCTATCCTTAGGAATCTGTCGCCAAGCACTTATCGGTGTGTTCCGGCAGCCGCAATTGAGAGCCAGTTCCCAATACAGGTGTAACCTTCGACCACATCGTCACTCAACATCAGGTGCCTTGTGGTCAAACGCTGCCCTATAAGAAATAACGATTCTAATCAAAAAAACTTTAATTTTTGATGGTACGTAGTTTATAATTTTGCATTTTAGTGTTCAACTGGTTTGTATGGATGAAATGGTGATCTGGTGATTTGGTGATCAAATCTTTGTGTAGACCTAACTAACGGCTCTAATTATAAGGTACTGTAACGTTTACACGCGTGTTATTGTATTTTGGACTTTGAATGTTGAAGCTTTTGGTATGTTTTTGTTAAATGAAAGATCGTCACTACAAAATGCGCTGTTTTGGCACCATTTCTTGTAGCAATTTTTGAATGCGGCTTTTGTATATATTTTGATTTTATTGCACGGCTTTGGCGTACGTTTTGTATGATTTTTTACTCAACTGAGGACTAAAAGATGTAAATGATATTAAACTAGCTAATTCCGATATTGATATATTGTTTTTTTTTTGTTGTTTTTGTTGTATTGCGCAATTTAGTTCTTGTGAACGGACGATTGTTTTGCGATACAGTTGGAGGTCTCCAATCGGTATTTGTTTTATCGTTGGCACTGACAACGGTTAGCCAGCTTGCCCGACAGATTGCTGTTCAGTTTTGCCGCGCCGCTTTGCTAGTGGATAACTGAATATCAATGTAAGTCGACCTTGCTTGAGTTCAAGTACATTTGTATCGACGTGTTTCGAATTTTTAATCGATGCTAGCTACTTCCTATTATTTTTGTAACGCACACCTTTTCTCTTCTCTTCCCCTGGTACAGTCAGACGTCGAGACGTGGCTGTTTTATATTTGCGATTCAAGTCGCAAAGTTAAAGTTGTTAAATTATCTGTACTAATCACTTCCAATTATTATTCTTAATGTTGTGGTTACATAGCTAACCTGATAGTTAAAGGGAAAGTAAGTGTGATATTACGAAAATATAATAATGTAACGAGGATCTTTCATAATGTCCATTATATTTAATCGTAAAGCATAGAGTCAAAACACATAGATGTATTTTTAACACAAGTTATATTTGACTATGTATAGAGATGTTACGATTATAATTATTTCTGGCTGGGTGTGCCACACTATAATTTTCATAATAGATTTGTATATTTAAGTTTATATATAATTTTATTTGGGAGAAATAATTTTGGCTGATTTACGAAAAATTAAATATTTATAATGCGAAAGCGAACAAATGCTGATTATTTTTATTTACAAAGTACCTAATATTATTAACAAAATATAGTATTTAATACTAGACTAACACATTGGCATAGAGAGATAATCTCTTTTTTTATATAGGCTCTGACTCCTCACTAGGTTTCCCTGTATCTAGGGTATCAGAAACTACGAGGATCGGGGATCCACAACACCCAGACACAGAACAAATACTTGCGCTTTTTTTTCAATGCATAAATATTTGTCCTGTAGCGAGAATCAAACCCGCGACCTCACGCTTCACAGTCGGCTCTCTGCCCATTGCGCCACATCGGTCGTCAAATAAAAAAAAAAACTAAACCTACAGTCCTACACCGTTTAGATAGTAAAATACATACCATTGAAGAACACAAAATTGAGCATGAATACGACTTGCAAATATAAAAAAACCTAATCCTCTAATCAAGTAGATACATTTAAATTTTACGAGCGCTCGTCAAATTCTTAATATTATATAGTGAATCGTGTTCTATGCATGATGCAATAGTGTGAGAGAAGAGTGAACCCAACCCACACACTAACATATACGCACACATGCACGCGCCTGCAGGTAGGTTGCAACACACACAACCAAAGAAACGCGCGCTCGTGAAATACAACTTATATTATTGTAAGTACAATGTTAAGTACATTATAAAACTGAAGAGTTTGACACAATAGAGAAGTAGAGGTAGGTATCTATGAATTTAAAAATTCATATTTTGTCATGAAACTAAAACATACTTGATTTCTATACATATTACGTGCAAAAGTAAATATGGGTACAGAAAACCCTCAAAATAAAAGCAAAATATACACAATAATACAACTTAAAAAGGTAAATTCACTCCTCTTTTTCAAAAATGCGAAATCAGTCACGAGGCTGTTTGTCTCCGACTCTTAACGTTCCTCTAACGACCTCTACCGGTATAAACAACAAGTTTTTCTGTCTACGAAAGACTCGCAGCGCACATCAAATAACCTGATCGTCCGTTTCCTTCAAGAAGCACTCGAAGATGTGCACAAAATTATCGATACCCTCCTTGAAGTTCTCATCCAAACTTCGATCTTCTTCGTCGTTGAAGAACGCGTGCGCAAAGTCTATAATCTTGACCGTGCCCCAGGGGTTGGGATTGGGCGAGTCGTAGCAGAGCTGATCGAGCGTCGCTTTGTAGTTCATCTTGATCTTGGATAGCGTGTCTTCATAGTTATGCTCGAAGGAGTGGTTGTGATTGAGGCGCTCCAGGGCCTCGGTCCAGGGGGAGGTTATGGGAGGGGGCGGGGAGAAGGAGGCCTGCGCCACGGCTAGGGGCGTCAGAGGCACGGAGGCTAGTTTCCGGTAGACGGGGCCCTTCGAGGAGACCTGCCCGCTGAAGGAGCCCTCCACGCTGTGCACCGAGTGGCGGCGGCGCGGCGCGGCGCCCGGGCACGCGCGCCGTGGGCGTCCCGACCTGGGGGGGGGCACTATATAATGACATGCAAAGACGATCCTATGTCCTATCTCAGTTTAAATTATCTCAGTACCAAATTTCATTTAAATTATTTTTGGTGTGAAAGCGATGCAAACAGACAGACACAGTTAATTTCGCATTTTGTATAAAAAGTAAATCATTTTTTTTTGAGGGCAATTTTCGATCATTGTTTCTCTGCTATGAAAGTTAACCAATCGTGTTATCCTTCCGACAATTTGATGTCAAAAACATGATCTGTAATGTACATAAATGTTAGCTCTGTATGTTTTGTAATTGCTGAGGAAAAAGGAGATCTCTGCAGCCAATATTGCCAATTCTTCATCTTATACCCTACAAGTTTCAATGGGGCGTGCTGTAAAAAAAATGTTGTTTGGGGAATTGAGAAGAAAAGTAAAGAGCTCACAGGGGGTGGGTGTCCCCGCAGCAGAGGCGCAGCTTGGCCGCGTCGTAGATGAGCAGCAGGGAGGCTGCGTAGAGGCGCAGGGCGCGCTGCTGCCGCGCCCACTGCTGGATGCGCCACAGCGCAGACAGGAACTGCAGCAGCAGCGCGCGGCACAGACCCCCGCCCGAGCCGTTCAGGTAGTTCCGCAGCGCTGGAACACAACGAGTTTCTACAGATATTTTCAGGGATAGGGTAAAACGGGACCCTATTACTGTCTGTCACCAAGTGTATCTTAGGAACCGTGATAGTCGGACAGTTGAAATTTTTAGACATTTTTTTTTTTAGTGGCGGCTTTTGTTTTCGGAGGCCAAGACTCACTATGGGTCGTTGCGCCATCTCACAAAAAATAACCGAATGATATAAATATTTAGGGATGCTCTCATGCAAAAAACGTGATTTTTTTGCTCGTTTGCCTCGATATCTATAACGGCAACGGTACAGAACTCTTCGTGCGCAAGTCCGACTCGCACTTGGCCAGTTTTTTTTATTTGTTTTATCTCCATTTAAAGAGCTTTTCGCACATGCAAATATGCCGCTCTGCATTTATTTTTTAGCGCTCGCCCGGCAAATACAACCACCCTCAAATGAGTCTGTCGCCAAGCACCTATTATATCGGTGTGTTCCGGCAACCTCACTTGAGAGCCAGTTCCTAATACAGATGTAACCTGACGCCATATAAGACCACGGCATCAGAAAAAACTATTACGAATAAAACTATTTAAAATAACCGCCACGATTCAGCAAAACGCGCTAAAAAAAAGTTTTATAGTTAAACTATCAAAACCTGTACAGTCAGCGACAAAAGTAGCTGATCATACTTGATTTTCTAAGTCAGTTTTTTGATCAGTAATGTTAAGTTTTCTTTACAACTTACAAGTTGACGTTTGGCCATAACACAACACAACTGATGTTCATATTATGACTTGTAGAATCGACTACTGTAGCAGAGTTTGAAGGGCGAATAGATTTTACGTAGATGTAACGGTTTAACTAAAAGATTCATATTAATTTATATACCGGTTTTTTTATTTTCGCACTGACAGTTGTCTATCAAAAAACATTCTCTTTTTGAATGACAACATTAATACGTAATGTTTGTATTTTGTCGAAGTAGGTTTTACTTCAACAGTTCAGTGATGATGCGGTCAAAGGTTGGTGTTTACGATGATGAAGGTGATCGGAAAAGGTGCTATTGTTCAGCGACTTTTGTCGTTGACCGTACTAGCCGTACAGCGCCTCTAGCCAAGATGCATTCTACAATCGTTGACGCTAGTAGAAAACAAGAAAAAAGTATTGGTTTGACATATTTCTGACCACGTGACTTAGCGTTGCAATATGTCAAACCAATACTTTTTTCTTGTTTTCTACTAGCGTCAACGATTGTAGAATGCATCTTGGCTACGGGCCCAGGTGACTTGAGGTCAAACTGTGCCCTGTAAAAAGTTAAAGAAGAAACCCCTCACCATCGACGACGGCGTGCGAGTGCAGCCGCTTGCCGTAGTCCTTGTTGTACTTGCGCAGCTGGCCGGTGGCCAGGCGGAACACCTGGAAGCCCGGGATGCAGAACCCGTACTGCTGCTTGCACTGCCCGTACTTCTGCTGCTCGTTCGCGATCTTCTCGGCCGACGCTAGCGGGTCGTACGTTCTCTTGCCTGAAATCATTTATTTTGTTTTATTATAATAGGGTTGCTCACAGCTACTAATACAAGTTAGGTTACAAAGTAAATTACGAGAGCCAATTAAAAGCCTCCACAGATAAGAAAATAAATGCATAATTAATAATACATGCAAACATAGCCTAAACTCTGGAGTGCCATGACACCTTCCGAAGCGCTTTGCTAACTGACGCCATGCTGCTCGTGTACAGTCAGCAACAAAAGTAGCTAATCATACTAGATTTCCTAAATGTATTTTAGATCAGTATGGCGTGGGTTTTTTACATTTTACAAGGTAGCGCACTGACCACAACATAACACACATGATTTTAAGTGATGATGATGTGGTCAAAAGTAGGTGTTTAAGATGACGCCGGTAATCGGAAATTGTGATAATGTTGAGCTACTTTTGTCGTCGACTGTACAAGTCAATTGTTGGGTCAGACTTTACAAGATTGTTAAAAGCTGAGGAAGATATAGGAGTTTTTGCGGTAGGCAGTGCGAGCAAATGGAACATGAAGCACGTTTCTAAGGCGAGAGCGACGATGTGGGTTAGTTTATAATTAAGTGTTGTAAAAACGTAATTACTTATGGCTATTAAAGAATTTAAAACCAATAAATAATAATGAGAAAGTGTAAATAAAGAGTTTAAACATTAGTTGTAGGCAAACTGTATCAAACAGACTTGCAAATGTTTAGGGATCCTTCGTACATCACGTCGGGGTCACCAATTTAGGGATCCTTCGTACTGTGGTGGTTATGGAGATTTTTGTGTGATTATTGAAACGCCGGTGGTGTGATTCGTACTGCGTGTTCACAGTGAATGATATTTATTACTAAAAGTTCCGTTATATATACACAACTAGCCTAATCTTCGTTTGACTTCGGCAGGAACTCGGGTCGCTTCGGCAGGCGGCGCGTCGCACGTGGTGTTTAGGATCGGAGAGTCCTGTTTGTTTATTGCGCTGGGAAAGTTCGGCTGGTCTTTGAGCTATTGGGTCGTAAACTGCAATTGTTCTTTTCGGCGTATTTATTCTTTTGTTTCAATGGTGGGAAACGTAGACGATGCAACGGTGAAATATTCCTTTTATTGCTGTGCGTAGTAAAATTGTATTGTTGTTAAAACTGCATTTTATATTTGTTTATCTTCTGGTGTTATGGGAACGAAATATCGTGGGAAAGGACTGTAGTAGCGTAGCTACATGACTCCCTCCCTAGCGAAAGCGTACCGGCAGTTTGATTTGGCGGCCGAGTCGTGTTGTTCGTATTATTGGTTGCGGTGATGCTGGTGTATCTTGATCTGGTATCAATACGTTATTATTGGCCGGTTCCGATGATAATTGCGGTGGGGGTACGATGTCTTGTTTCGTTGGTATGATGATGACGTGGTCTTGAGTTGGCTGGTCCGAAATGTTTTCGTTTAAAATGTAAGCAGGCTTGAGTCGGTCGATTGAAATAGTTGAGCTTCTCTCTGGTAACTGTAATGTGAATGTTTTGCTGTTTCGATCTATGACCTTGAATGGTCCGTCGTAGGGTGGTTGCAGCGGCTTCTTAACTGCGTCATTTCTTACAAACACATGCGAACATGTTTGCAAATCTTGATGCACGAAGATTGGTCGCTTGTTGCCATGTGATTCGGTCGGATGAGATGGCTTGATTGCGTTTATGGTAGCTCGTAGTCGAGTTACGTAGTCGTAGTTCATGTCTTGTTCGTTTGATGGTGGTGTGACGAAGAAATCACTAGGTAGGCGTAGCGTTTGTCCGTAGGTGAGTTCAGCGGCGCTGACGCCTGTGTCTGTGCGCGGGGCGGCACGTAATCCCATGAGGACTGTAGGAAGCTCGTCTATCCACGTTGAATGTTGAGACAGGCGAGTCTTTAGTGCAGCTTTGAGTGATCGATGCCAGCGTTCTATCATTCCATTTGATTGAGGATGGTAGGGCGTAGTGTGTGTTATTTTGATCCCCATTGCGTTCATGAGCCTGGCGAAAAGGTGACCTGTGAATTGTCCTCCTCTGTCGCTCGTGATGACTGACGCAAGCCCGTAGCGAGTAATCCAGTGCTCATAGATTATCTTCGCCACGGATTCCGCAGATATATCTTCTGTGGGAATTGCTTCTGGCCATTTCGTTACTCTGTCGATCATTGTAACGAGGTATCGATGGCCTTGCGGTGAGGTGGGTAGCGGTCCGACGATATCTACGTGGATGTGTTGAAATCTCTCAGTAGTCACTGGAAACTTTGAAATGCTGCTCGATGTGTGTCTCTGGATTTTGGATCTTTGACATTGTAAGCAATTTTTGCACCAGACTCCGATTTCTACCATCATCGATGGCCAGAAAAACTTCTGGGACATAAGTTTGCGTGTCGTGCGAATGCCAGGGTGGCTTATGTTGTGTACGGTGTCAAATGCAAGTCGTCGAAATTCTTCCGGCATGTATGGTCGAATGTATGACGTTGATGTTTCGCAGTAAATAGGTGATTGAGATTCGGGCATAGTGACTCGTTTCATTGTTAAGTTGGCTTGTTGTGAGAGTTTCTTGATTGTAGCGCTGTCTTTTTCTTGAGCATGGGCGACTTTTTCATAGTCAATTAGTGATGGGCAAGTGATGCTGTCGACAGGTAGACGACTCAGAAAGTCAGCGACAGTGTTTTCTGCTCCGCTGATGTGTCGAATGTCCGTAGTAAACTCGCTAATGAAGATCAATTGTCTGGCTCGACGCGGTGTTTCAGACGCTGACGGTGGCTTTTGGAGCACGAAGGTCAACGGCTTGTGGTCGGTGAATATGATGAGATCGCGTCCTTCGAACATTTTTCGGAAATGCTTGACCGCCATGTATATTGCAAGTAGCTCGCGGTCGAATGTGCTGTAGTTACATTGTGCATCGGAAAATTTCTTTGAAAAATAGCCGAGCGGTTGCCATTTTCCGTCGATGTGTTGTTGTAGGACAGCTCCTGCACATTTATCAGACGCGTCGCTGAAAATTGCCAGGGCAGCCTTGTGCGATGGGTGAGCGAGCAAAGCGGCGTTTTGGATTGCAACTTTGCAAGCTTCAAACGCTGTTGTCGCTTCGTCGGTCCATTCAATGTTTGTTTTGTCTCTTTTCTTGACGTTGTGTAAGTAGGCATGGAGCGGTGCTTGCATTTCTGCGGCTTTCGGCAAGTGATCGCGATAGAAATTGATCATGCCGAGGAAACGTCTTAATTCTTCAATCGTTTTTGGTTTTTCGTAATTGCAGATTGCTGTGACCTTTTCAGTAGGTGGTTTGATTCCTTCTTTGCTCACAGAGAAACCAAGAAACTGCACTTCCGGTTGGCCGAAGATGCATTTGGCTGGATTGATTGTGATGCCATTTTCTTCTAGTTTTCTTAGTACTATCCGGAGATGCTCCTTATGGCTGGATTCATCACAGGACGCAATAATGAGATCGTCAATGAATGCATAGACGAAATCGAGTCCATGGAGTACTTCGTGGATAAATCGTTGGAAAGTCTGTCCGGCATTTGTTAAACCGGGACACATTCTCGGAAATTCAAATAATCCCATTGGCGTTATGATGGCAGTCTTTTCTATGTCTTCTTCTTTGACCTTGATTTGTTGATAGGCTCGGTTGAGATCAATGGTACTGAATATTATCTTATTAGACAACTGGAACGTGAAATCTTTTATTCTTGGAATCGGATAACGATCAGGCGTTGTGACGGCGTTCAATCTCCTATAATCTCCACAAACGCGAAGGTCCCCGTTCTTTTTCGGTACGATGTGCAGAGGCGATGACCAAGGACTTTTGCTTGGACGGCAAAGGCCTTGTTCGATCATGTTTTCGAATTCTTTTTTTACGGCTTCGTAACGGTGCGGTGCGACTGGTCGAGCGCGGCAATGAATAGGCGGTCCAGTCGTTTCAATGTAGTGTTCGACGCTGTGCTTTGTATTAAGTTCCATTGCTGTAAGACGTGTAGTTCCGGGAAATTCCGCTAGTATGTCGTGATAAGATTGCTGTACGTCGATACTACGAATTGTTGGTACGTTGCTTGCTCGGACGTATGAAGTTGTTGATAATTTTGTTATGCCGTCGATCAGTCTTCGGTTTTTGATGTCAACGATGAGTTGGTGGTGTTTGAGAAAATCAGCCCCGATGATAGGTTTGCTGACTTCCGCAACGACGAACTTCCACTTGAACGGACGGCGAAGATTTAAGTCGAGTGTCAATGTTTTTTCGCCGAATGTTGGAATGACAGTATTGTTTGCAGCGTAGAGTTGAAATTTGAGTGGTTTTGACGATTCTCCCTTGTTCCGAGGTAGGACGGATACGTTTGCGCCGGTGTCGATTAAAAACGTTAGTTTTGACGTTTTATCGGTAACGAATAGGCGGTATGAGTTTTCAGGTACTACGCTGGGTTCCGCCTCAGCCAGCGCAGGCTCTAGTTTTCCGACTGATTGTTTCGTGGTTTGTATGAACACGGCATGGTGCAACGTCTTGCTTCATCACGAAAACGACTGTGGTAATAGCAGTATGGTGACGGTGATTGACTGCGTGATCTGTTATTATCACGACTCGTAGAACGGTTGCGACGGACGTGCTGATATTGTTGTTGATGGTTGTAGTGCTCGTTGTATTGCGGATTTTGTCTTTGTGACGACTTAAAAGCGGCAAACTCAAGAGACAATTTTCGTAATTCTTCTGCCAGGAACTGAATATCTATTTGGCCGAGAGACGTGGATGCTGATGATGTCGATACGGCCGAAACTTGCGTAATTGTATCTTCGATCATCTTGTCGGCAAGTAGAGCAAGCTCATCGAGTGCAGTCTGAGTTTTGAATGTTTCACTGATGGTGAGAACGGATCGGATATGCGCTGGTAAATGGTTAGACCACATGAGACGTAACGTGGAATCGGGAACTTTATCGCGTGCTAGACTTTTCATGCGTCGAAGTAGCTGGGACGGCTTCTGATCGCCGAGTTCCGTGCCGGACAGCAACTTCTGCAACTGACGATTGTCTGATTCTTCATAGACGGTGATGAGTCGTTCTTTTAATGCTGTGTACATATCCGCTTCTGGAGGGCTGTATAAGAGGTCGCTAATCTGTTCGATGTCCATCTTGTCGAGCTGAGCAATCACCATCTGGGCTAGCTGGGCTTGGCTACGGTTTAAATCGCTTGTTGCGGCTTCAAAGGTGAGAAACCATAGTCGAACCTTGTCGCGCCAAAAAGATGGGATTCGCAATGGCAAGGTGATACCGGCGACTTCTTGCTGAAACTTTCTCGTGGTCGTATTTTCCTCTGCTTGATTCTGCATTTTGCGCTTGTTGCTGTTCTTATGTAGGGGTCACCAATTTAGGGATCCTTCGTACTGTGGTGGTTATGGAGATTTTTGTGTGATTATTGAAACGCCGGTGGTGTGATTCGTACTGCGTGTTCACAGTGAATGATATTTATTACTAAAAGTTCCGTTATATATACACAACTAGCCTAATCTTCGTTTGACTTCGGCAGGAACTCGGGTCGCTTCGGCAGGCGGCGCGTCGCACGTGGTGTTTAGGATCGGAGAGTCCTGTTTGTTTATTGCGCTGGGAAAGTTCGGCTGGTCTTTGAGCTATTGGGTCGTAAACTGCAATTGTTCTTTTCGGCGTATTTATTCTTTTGTTTCAATGGTGGGAAACGTAGACGATGCAACGGTGAAATATTCCTTTTATTGCTGTGCGTAGTAAAATTGTATTGTTGTTAAAACTGCATTTTATATTTGTTTATCTTCTGGTGTTATGGGAACGAAATATCGTGGGAAAGGACTGTAGTAGCGTAGCTACAAATGTACCTCGGATTGCTGGCACTCTCACGAATCTTGTCCTTGCCTGGCGGAGGAGACGCGCCGGTAGAACTGCACCTGGGATTGCTGGTACTCCTTCACAAACCTTGCCCCTTCCTGACCCATTAGCTGTTCCTAAAGGAACCCTCGAACTCCACCTCAAGCTACTGGCACTCTATTACGAACCTTGCTCCTTCCTGACCCATGTTGGCAAATCCTATAGGAACCATCACCGAGGCTCGGTAGCGGAGCAGACTCGTATAAAGCAGTCCACCTCGTGCTTCTGGTACTCCTTTGTAAACCTCGCCCCTTTCTGAGCCACATTGACTGCCCCTAAAGAAACCCTCACCGATCTTGGCGTCCAAGATGCACGGCTCCAGCATCCTGACGCACAGGTCCTCCAGCACGATGTACTCCTGCGTGAACCCGCCGTACGTGTGGTGCGTGCACCCGAAGTACTTGGGGATGCAGCTCCTCAGCTCCACCAGCTCCGCCTCGGTGGCGGAGGAGACGCGCTGGTAGAACTGCACCTCGCGCCGCTGGCACTCCTTCACGATCGGCTTGAGGATTGTGCCGTTGTTGCATTGAAGCAAACCTGAACAGATAGTACATCGCGATGAAACCATAGCTTAGTGGTATTGGATTTCAAGTGCTTAACTTAGCTACCATCCTCAAGTTGATAATCTGTCCAAGCCAAGATATAACGCGTACAAATGCCCTGTTAAGGGGGCATCCCATGAGCATTCAATGAGTAAAAATTTTAACAAAAAAAAACCGACATCAAAGGTTTTATCATGGAAGCCATTGTCAGAACTGGACCAAATTGGGACCACACGGGAAGCACCAGCTTTCAAACAAAAAAAAGAATCATCAAAATCGGTTCACCCAGTCACAAGTTACCAATCCAGGTGTAGCGTGGCGCCACCATCGACCACATCGTCACTTATCATCAGGTGACTTGTGGTCAAACGCTACCCTGTAAAATAAAAGTTCATAGGTAACAAACATAAAAAAATACAGTTGAATTGAAAACCACCTCCACTCGAAGTCGGTTAAAAAGGGACACCTACCAAGATACTTGGTGTCCTCAGCATTCTTGTGGCCGGCGACCTGCTGCCCGTACTTCTGCACCTCGAGCGAGCTGGTCGGCATCACCAGGGGTTTCGTCATCTCCTCGCGCTTCTTGATGTTGTAATGGACCTGGTATATGGACCGCTGGCGGCGGACATTCCTCGTCGCGACCTTGTCTGACGCATCGCTCATTTAGATCTGGGTCTGGAAAGAAAGAAATGCTTGTTGAAAAAAAACAACTCAAAAATATTTATTAAGTATAGGAAACAAACTTAGACCTAGCAAACGCCTATTCCAGCCTCCTTACCGGAAAAAGAACAGGCAAGTAAAAAAAATAGAACGTTCATCGTCGTGTGGAGCGGAGAAATTATTTCTTTACGGACACACACACATACTAAGTAAACAATACACATAACACATTCACAATTACACATTCTTAATACATACTTAATATTCTGACACCTAAACACTTTCAAGCAAAAACTCAAACAAACAACAAAAACTCTCGAATTCAAGTTAGAATTTCTGACACTGAATTAAATCTTTCTCTTTTTACTATTAGTGACTACACCTAATGTAGTAGGTATTTAATAAAAAAAACACACACACATCCTCCCTTTAAAATAACTTGCTTATTTAATCATATGTCTAAGTTTATTATTTCGGTTTTAATGCACTTATTGTATTGGATAAGTAATTTGTCAAATTTTGAGGGTAGTTCTGTTGCAACGTATTTTTATGCGTGGCGTGGATGACTGACACTTCCGTAGGTACTTATTATATATATATTCAGGCAGATTAGGGCGCGTAATCAGAATTTCTAGATCGAATTTCTTTAAGGACGCGTTCGATCAAACGATAAAGGAATAATTATAAGAATGGACTCATTTTTGCTTCGCCTGAATTCTGGCGCCAAAACAGTCTAATCACAATTAAGGATAACAACTCATTATACAACATATTTTCCGAGTTTTACCGCACCTAAGCTGATAATGGTATTATGGAGCATTTACACGATCCCAGTTCTTGAGGCAATCAATACGGCATTTAAACCAGTGGAATAAGACTAAAATTGAATTATTGAAGAAAATCAACTGATCTACTTTACCTCTCCACATTTTAAACAATGTCTGAGATGAATCTTTTGAACTGCTTCGATAATTGGTCTCATGTAAATGCTCCATTATGCACTCCCTCCGGTAACTTTAAGATTTGTATATATTGATGAAGCACTAAACCGATTTTGAAGGTGACATTTGAATAGTAAATTATCATTCAATACGCATTCAAAGCAAAAAATCTGTCAGCTAAATCTAGCTATATGTCAATTGATATTAATGATATAAAAAAAATGTAATGCCCTAGGTATAAACTGTTATCTTGTCACTCATTAAGTCATCATTCAATTCGGACAGTATTTTCAAGATACGCCCTCACTTTTTGTAACCACAATCAGAAAAAAATGACTTTATACTACCTATACACACAAATATAAGTTTCCACTGCGATAATTTCACAAAAAAAACTTGTTTTATAGCAAACAAATTATAAATAGCAGTGATATGTAGGTACCTACCTACCTACCTATTATTGAATCCGATCACACCGCGCACTAAACTGATACAAACTGTAACATATTCTATGACATTCACATACATTATTAGCTAGTTCCGAATCAGAAAATATGTTAATTAGTCAGAAATATGCAAATGTGTACCTTATCACTGGGGACTGGGAAGGGAACGCGCAAACAGCTCGCGACGCAATCTGAGAGTATTTGCGAAATAAATAGTGAGAATTTGTTGGTATTTTGTAAGATATTGATTTATCTAATCGTGGTATAAATAAATCAAGATTGGCTCGCTATTATCACGGCGACATATTGTGTGACAGCGGCCGAGGTTAGGCGGAAGTCACACGTTTTTTTGTACGACTAAATTTAAAAACGTTTTTCGTATTTCTGCAGTTTGTTTTACATAAGAATTTGTTTATTTTTTAAGTCCAGTGTATAATCTATTTTATTTAATTAAGATTGTATGTAACTAAACTCTAATAAATAATCAAAGAATATTGGTGTTGGCTGGCCAAAGTATGAGTATTTATATAAGAAACTGTTTGACTGATCATCATGAAAGTTAGTATTTTGTGCTAACATTGGTGTCGATTCAATTTTGTATTCTCTCAAACTAAATTAAGTTTGACAGGTCTAAAAGTACCTAATGCTGTCCTTTTTTTACTTTAGTTGTTAGAAAAACACAGCAATACTATTAGACCTGTCAAACGTAGTTTTAGAGAATGCAAAACCGAATCGACACCAATACGCAACTTTTTCCGTAAGTTTTATGCTATCCACATTATTGTAACTCGCGCGGGCTAAGAACTGAATTGATTACTAGAATTAGGTAAATGAATAAAAGCTAGGTACAAGTCACCGACTGATTTATTTACGTTTTCTCGGAAACTAAAAGACCTACGAAGCTGAAATGAAAGTATAACTAACGAGTCAATAAAACAAAGACAAAAGTGATGGAAAGTGTTTATTATTGACAACTACACATTTTAAAAAATATGCCACTGAGTTTTACTATATTGCCCTCAAACATAAGCGACCGTGCATCCCAATTTCACGTTTCCTACTGCACTGTGGAATCTGTCGCAGAACACCTATCAATCACTTGACAGCCAGATCCATGTGGCGCCACCTATTCAGGTTTTAGTGCAATTTATCAATACGGCCTGAGATATGCTTTACATCTGTTCTTCAAGAATTCTACAAGACTATCGCAAGATGTCTGAATAACTTAACGGATTTCAACGAAATCTGGAATGGAGATAGCTTATACCCAGGATTAAAACAGGTTACTTTAAAAACTCGTAACGTAGTTTAGCTACTTTTATCTTCATTACTACTGCCATATTTGTAAATCCCCTCGCCGGTTTTCCTTCCAAACTTCCCGGCCGCCACCAGCTCGTCGAGCACCCTAACAGGCCTGAACACGGGGTCTCCTGTCTTCTCCATCATGATGGCGAGGATAGCCTTCTTGAGGTCCAGGCCGGTGAAGTCAGCCAACTCGAGGGGGCCCATGGGGTAGCCGGCGCCGAGCCGCATGGCTGTGTCGATGTCTTTAGCGGACGCGTCGCCTGAAACAGGGTAGGTTAGGTAGGGTAGTTGCTAAGGTATTTGGAGGTGGCATTATTTGGGGAGTTATGAAGATAGTTTTAGTCGAGAGGGTTCATGGGGTAGCCGCCGTCGAGCCGCATGGCTGTGTCGATGTCCTCAGCGGACGCGCCACCTAGAACATGGTAGAAGGTAGTTGGTACAGAATATGTAAATGATGTTGCATGGGTATTATCACAAAGATTTTTTACAGTCGAGGGGGCCCATGGGGTAGCTGGCGCCGAGCCGCATGGCTGTGGCAAAAGTCTTTAGCTAACGCATCGCCTGGAACAGGGTAGGTAGGGTAGGGGTGGTTGCTAAGGAATTTATAGATGGTATTATTTGGGGAGTTGTGAAGGTTTTTGAATAGTCGAGAGGGTCCATGGGGTAGCTACCGCCGAGCCGCATTGCCGCGTCGCCTGGAACAGGGTAGGTTAGGTAGGGTAGGGAGTAGAAGGTGTTATTTAGGAGCGTAATGGAGGTTTTTTTAATTTATAGAACTGAAATTGGCGACTGCAACCCTGGCCATGATGCATTTTAACGATAATAGAAAACTAAAATAATGCTACATCCCATACAAAATGGTAGCCAAGATGCCTTACGTTAATAATTATGACAAACTCATTATGTATGACTCTCAACTATTGTAAATAAAGAAACGTTTGCATCTTAGCTTGGCCCCCTGTTTATCTATCTACCAATGAATCGTAGGTACGTGTGTCATAGTCATAATTCACACCCCCAGATATAAAATTTAATATTATGCTATAGCCAGTCACCATTATGTTATGTCGGGGTAGCTTAGGTAAAGTATTGTTAAGGCTTATAAAGAAAAACACATTCGTTTATTGTCTAAAATATATTGTAAATATTCTGTGTAAAAAAAATATAGCGTGATGCATAATTCTTGTCATATACCACCTATTTATTATTTAAGATTGAGCAATAAGTTAAATACAAAAATATACAACAAAATTACTAAATAAAAACTACATCAGACTTACAAAGTTTACAATTTATTTATTGCACCTACACATAGCAAATACATCGAAATACTAGATTGAGGAAAATCGATTCTCCGAAAACGCTTAGACTTATCTACATCGATAATCGTGCGAAAGCTAGCTATCGTACTATTTTATAAACGCGAGTGTGGCATAGCTAGTATAATTATAATAATTCAGCCGACACAAATCTACATGTCTATAGGATGAATAACCCTAATAATACGACTAGACAGTCGCTGATCGCGCGGTAAAAATGATTTCGAGTCTGACAGAGTCGGCGAATTGACCCAGGCGACTGACGATGACGCCACGCAGCGTGTTCCTATTACCATTAGTTACTGATTTATCACCTTGAATAATTCGAATGGAATCATAATATAGTCGCGCAATGAAGGACAAAAAGTTCACACATTCATCACAACTGGTTGCCATGAAAGACTAAAAAATCTTCGTAGACAACTGGTTGAGAAACACAGTTGCGATCGCCGCCGAAAGGGATAAAATACATACATGCTACATGCATAGAAAAATTATATTTTGAAAAGGAAAGGGTCCGATTTTTGTGCCTTAGATATTTAATGAACACTCCCCAAGTGGGTATTTATTTCATTAATTCAGTAATGAACAGCGAATGCAATCACTCAATTTGTTGATTGCACAGCTGCTTCAATTTTTTCTTACATCTAAGGGCGTGTACCCACGGTGCGTCATCTGGTCTGGTGCGGCTTGATATGTTGGAAAATGACCCCTAGAAACGATAAAACGAGCACGCCCAACGTCAGACGGCCAAAGGCAAGCGCCGTCCGGTCTGTTGAAATGCGTACCGTGAGACCCCGCCATAACAGGCACTACGGAACTACTTCTTATACTTATAGAATCCCTCCCCAGCTTTGATGCCCAGCTTGCCCTCCTCCACCATCTTGTCCAGCAGTGGGATGGGGCGGAACACGGGATCCTTGGTGAGGTCGTGCATGACCTGCAGCACGAACTTGTTGGTGTCGAGGCCGGTGTAGTCGGCCAGCTCGAACGGGCCCATCGGGTACCCGGCGCCGAGCTTCATGCCGATGTCGATGTCTTCCTTGGTCGCGTCTCCTGGAACCAAGGAGTTATATGTTTAGTTTTATAAATACTCGTTGAAAATACTGAAAGCAGTTAGCGCTTTACTCCTAGTACAAGTTTTACGCAAAATAGGTACCTATAAAAGTTTTCGTCTCCTTTCATACATTTTTTCTTTTTCTTACGGAAACTTAGGGCAACTGAAATCGGTAGTACAGTCAACGAGGAAAGTCACTGAACAATAATAATTTTTCTGCTTTCTTTTATCATCTCAAAAACCAACCTTCGAGCGGATCATTGTGTTGTGTGGTGGTCAAACGCTACCTTCTGAGTTAAAGTAAAAATAAACATTACTGATCTAATACGCATTTCGTCGGCTACTACAACCAAAAAAGAGAAATCTTATTAGTAAAGCAAATTAAAAAATATCGGACTATTAGATGACAAAAAAAAGCTTGGGATTTTAGTGAACTTGCTCCAATTCAATCAATTAGTAATAAGAATAAAATTGTCAATGTGATCGCGCCAAAAAAATTACCTGCCGGGCGTTTCTTGCCTGTTCTTTTGCCGGCGTAAAGAGGTTGGAACAGGCGTAGCTAGTTTTAAGTTGACGTTTTAAAGTGATCACAATGTATCCTATTAAATAAAAAAGATTTGAATTTTGAATTTTGGCTAGCAAACAACACCGCACAAGACAAAATTTTGTAGTATTGACATTTTAATGCCATTAAATGCAGTTTTGAAGTGTGCTTCTATAAACCTGTCAGTTCCAAGCATTTTAATTAAATAGAAGCCGTTAATTAAAAATTTTGCACACACAAGTCAATAATTTACATAAAAAACATACAAGTAAAACAGTTTTATGTCTCTCCTGACACGTTGTAAAATTTGACTTGCGCGGTGTTGTTAGCTAGCCGACGATTTGGAGAATCGAATCTGATGAGCTACTTTTGTCGTTGACTGTTAGTGTTATTTCGAATCGTTGTATTGAATTCGAACAAAGTGTTCGAGTTACGTTTTGCGTTTAGGCAGTACGAGTAGCCACTTTGACAAGTTGGTGGTAGTTAACTTTGACGTTTACGAAAACTTTTATAGTTTTCAAAACTTGATCTAGGGGTACCTACTGAACATTGTTTATGGCGTGTTAGTATAGGTATGGCATAGAGTTAGAATACCATAAGCTCATTCAAACAGCTGTTATATTAGGTTATTATTTTTACGATAATAACTACACAACCCTTTGAAACATAACTAGGATCCCATAAAACCAGGGTACCAAAAACTAAGTGGACCGTGGATCCACAACATAAAAAAAGTAAAATGAGAAAAAAAAAACCTATTTAGTCCGTAGATTTTTTCGAAACCAATACTTCCGTATTTTGTTCTCGTTACACAAATATTAGTTCTGTGGCGGGAAGCGAATGCACGACCTCAAGCTTCGAAGTGCGCTGTTGGCCCATTAAACACGTTGGTCGTCGAGCATGCTGACAAAGGTCGCGTCGTTTATTTCTTACTTGACGGAGAAGTACCATATGAAATGGTAGCTACAGACTAGATTACAATGACTATACAACAACACAAAACAAAACAACACAAACAATAATAACAATATTGTTGTTGTGCCCAACAGGGTCCATAACTATTGTGCATTATGGAATGCAATAAATTCTATTTTTTTATTATTGTTTGACTAATTTTTAGGGTTTTTTATGATGTGGTCCACGGCTGTTAGGTGCTCTCACGTTGATACGATAGTTAACAATTATGGTGATTAATCATTACAAGTAACAGTCTAAGATCCAACAAAATCACAATCCGTAGAAGTATTTTTAAACATTAAATTCACAATTAACCTTTACCAAATAATTAACATAATCACAATTAAGCTCCCACAATTAATGAAAATTTGGTTTTTTAACATACATTGGTATGTAAATGAATTTAGGTACTTACATTCTATATGTATGGTCCCGGGCCCAGAATATATACAATGTCTATTAACTCATTTTATTTTCTTCGGAAAATAACAGAGAATAATGGTTTCCCTAAGGCTTATTAGTGTTTTCACATACCTACATACACCATTCAAACATTAAAATTGAAGTTGGATATTATAATATAAGTTTAATCATATTATTTACATTCAGAACATAATGTGCGATGCGTAAGCTTTTACTAAACATAAATATTTAATTCGCCGCAGACGCGAACAAAACCGTGTAAACGCGGAATAATCTAGAATGAATGTGTTGACAACAGTACGGCCCTGTAGTGTAAAATTTAGATTAATAAAAACAACAAAATAAAACACTTATGATTTTTCTCAATGCACAAGTGGTAATTGTATCTGTGATTTCACTTTTCACCGTTGGTTGATCGCCCATTGCCAACTGTTATTTGGCAACTGTATTACGTTCCCCAGTGCGGGTTGGTACATGTCGCATGCCCTTGAATCTTGTAGTTCTTGGACATGCCGGTTTTCCTTCACCATTTTAAGCGATGGGTAAATCTAGACAAAACTTATGCGGGATCGAGAGGACTCGAATTCGCTATCAGCGGCTGGTAAGGCGCACGCGTTGTTTATTGTATATCCTGCTAATATCATAAACGTGAAAGTTTGTGAGTTTGGATGTATGGATGTTTGTTACTCTTTCACGCAAAAACTGCTGAACGGATTTGAGTGAAATTTGGAATGGAGATCGCTTACACCTAAAACATAGGCTATATACTTTTTATCCAGGAAAAAGGTTCCTGCGGGATAACGGGAAGACGCGGGTGAAACCGCGGGGCAGGTAAAATAACTATGTTTGTTTGTTACATTTTCACGCAAAAACTGCTGAACCGATTTTGATGAAATTTGGTGTGAGGCAGCTCGAACTTTGGAGAAGGACATAGGATATTTTTTGTTGTGAAAAAGTGTAGTCCACGCGGGTGAAGCCGCGGGGCGCAGCTAGTTGTATATAACTGTCAAAAACTGCTCAAACACACTGAGAAAAAAAAATCTGACTTTCTTTCTGAGTTTTACCTTCCAAGACCAATTCCTTCCAAAATTTCTTCTAATCCTTCCTTCTAATTCAAATGTCTTTCCCTTTTGACTCAGAAGGAAAATGTATTTCGGAAGGTCTTTTCTTTCAGTGTAATACCAACCTCGTTCGTACATCCTCAGGGCCTCAGCGCTGTACGGGCCCAGCAGTCTGTTGACGACAAACCCGGGTGTGTCCTTGCAAGTGATGCACGTCTTGCCCACTGCCTTCCCCCACGCCATCATGGTCTGGTACGTCTCTTCGGAGATGTGCTCGCTTTTGATGACCTCCAGCAACCGCATGATGGGCACAGGGTTGAAGAAATGAAGACCACCGAACCTGCAAGTTCGAGGTGGTTGTGAAAAATTGAATATTGACTCTGAACTAGGCTGAAATTGCGCAGGTTAGAGAGGGGATACTCGTTGCAGGGGCCCAATTCTCGCGGCGTGATATATTATCACATTTGATAAAAATCGCAATAACTGTCAAATATGTATTGAATTTTGACAGTTATTGAGAGCGATGGTGGCCGAACGGTTAGGCGTGCGACTTACAAGACGCCGACACCGAGTTCGAATCCTCTCGGCCCCGCACCTATGACTTAATAAGTTATGTGCGGATTTGCCATCGCTCAAAACGGTGAAGGAAAACATCGTGAGGAAACCGGCATGCCCAAGAACTGCAACATTCAAGGGCACGCGACATCTACCAACCCGCACTGAGCCAGCGTGGTAGATTACAGCCCATACTCTCTCTCTGAGAGAAGGCCCAGCAGTGGGAACGTGAAAGGCTGATAATGATGATGATGATTGGGAACAGGTCCCACCGGGGTGCAGCCGTGGGAACAGCTTGTATAATACAACTTACTTGTCTTTCCTCTTGATGCCAGCTCCGATCGCGTTCACAGAGATGGATGACGTGTTTGTCGCCAAGATCGTGTGCGCTGGAGCTAGCTGGAACACGAATGTATACAGTCAGACATTTGGTGTCTAATCTGATGTGTTAATTATCCTACTAATATTATAAACGTGAAAGTTCGTGAGTATGGATGGATGGATGGATGGATGGATGGATGGATGGACGTTTGTTTCTCTTTCATGCAAAAACTATTCAACAGATCTGAATGAAATTTGGAATGAAAATAGCTTATACCCTGGATTAACACATAGGCTACTTTTTATCCCGGAAAAAGTATCTGCAGGATAACGGGAAGACCGCGTCTTCCGCGAGGTGCAACTGGCTCATCATCATCATCATCATCATCCGCCGGAAGAAGTCCACTGCTGAACATAGGCCTCCTCCCCCGAACGCCACCATGAACGGCTATTAGCCATTTGCATCCATCGGCTCCCTGCGACTCTTACATATCAATATGTGTGTTGTAACTAGTTATTAAATGAATAAAAATGCGAGAACCCCCGTGCAAGGCACAGGTGATAATAAATCATTACGCTTGTGATAAGAAAGCCGCAGGAAAGATAGCACGGAGCAAAGGTAAAGATGATAAACGATATTACTACTGATTAGATAGCAAACACGAAATTGTAACAAATAAAAACACATCTACCTTATCTTAAAAATAGTTTAGTGCTCGAGTAAATATTTCATCTGGATTTCCGAAACGAGAAATTCGCCTAAGAACTAAAATCACCGACATAGCTCTCAAATTTGCACGTTGAAGTGGCAATGGGCACTGGGCAGGCCACATCGCTCGGCGATGCGATAACCGAGGGGGAAGAAAGGTTCTCGAGTAGCGACCACGAACCGAAAAATCTTCTGTAGGTAAACTTCTACTAGGGGAACCGACGACATTGTAAAGATCGCGAGGAGATAGATTGAACCCTGGGGGAAGGATAAAGGATACATTTTACTGTGACAAAGGGTACAGATGAAACCGCAGGGGCAGATTTTGCCATTGCTCATAATGGCGAAGGAAAACATAGTGAGGAAACCGGCATATCCAAAAACCGCAGCATTCATGGGCATGTGACATCTACCAGCCTGGGCCTGCATGGTATATTACATCCCATACTCTCTCTCTGAGAGAAGGCCAGAGTCCCACCAGTAATAGGCTGATAATGATATATATAAAATGAACACTACCTG
This sequence comes from Opisthograptis luteolata, assembly GCA_931315375.2. Taxonomy (NCBI): domain Eukaryota; kingdom Metazoa; phylum Arthropoda; class Insecta; order Lepidoptera; family Geometridae; genus Opisthograptis; species Opisthograptis luteolata. Next base: position 769,075 of record OV928048.1, read on the forward strand.
ATCAAGCTTATTAAAGAGCTCCTGTTTGACATCTAACTTCTCCACGATGGCTTCCACAATCAGGTCAGCTTGTACTCCGTCTTCCACCTTGGTGGACACCTTGATCCTGTCATAGGACTCCTTGATGAACCCCTCGATCTTGGCCACGTCATCCTTGTGGATCTTCCTGGCCACCCGCGTGAGGTTGTTCTGTATGGACTTCTGGGCTTTCTCCAGGAGTTCAGGTTGGAGGTCTACGAGGGTGACGTTCTGACCGGCCTGGGCTGCAATCTTTGATCCAACGGAAAGTTAGGTTATTGACAATTTTATTTTATATATAATATATTTAACTAATATATTTAATATATAATATATTTAACTTAAATAAATTGTTAACACAGCTGTGTGAGCATCACACAGCAGCGCTAGCTACATGATCATATAATATACTATTCTTTCCTTATTACCTAATTATTATTCAAAAGTCTAAAGTACATAGACATCAACTATAACGTTAAATATTTCATTGTAAAGTACACTTGGCAACCCTATCTACCTCACCACTCAAAAGTTATTAAAGAAAAGAAAATCAGTCGTAGTTTTTATATTATGTGTTTTCTATGTTTATATTTATCTAAAAATGCTGCATAAATACGATGTGTCGACTCGTGACTTAGAATACATCCCTCTACTGAAACTGTTAAGTATAAAAAGGCAACAACCAAGAATGTTCAATCCACATTCAAATGTTAATATGCAGTAGAAAGTGGCGAGATACAATTTATAATTAAAACTAAGTGCATGCATAGAAATCCAGCTTACCTGAGCGATCCCAGAGCCCATCAGGCCTCCACCGACGACGGTAACATTTTTAATTGCGTTAAAAGTCGGGGAACTGGAAAAGTTCCTCGTTAATCCGACTAATTTATTCATGTTGAAAGACCGTGTAAGTGAAACGAATGCCGCCGGCAGAATGACCATACACTGCACAAGTGGCGCTAAGAAAACACGAACATCACACACTTCACGCTGCAGAGATATAGGTGATAATATTCTTTTTAATGCGAAGGATCGAAGTCCACTGACACCGTGTAATCAGTTAAGGTTATGTATTACTTACCTGCCATATATGCCTTTCAGGTGGGGCAGCAAGATTACACGACACATTTTGATAAGACACAAACGATAAAAATATTTTGTTAAAACTAGAAAATTTGCACTATTTATTTATGTACTCTGAAATCAATCAGCTGACTGAGCTGTCAATGTCATGTCACATTCACTTCACACTGCTATGGCCTATGACAGCATCCAGTGCTGTCACCATAGAAGTAGGAAAAGGCTGTCACTCACACTTGTGCAGTCAACACTCAGTATCCGGAGAATTATAATTATGTTCGGTTACATTCGTAGAGGGAGAACAAAATTTGCATATTCCTTGAGGGAGAGAAGGAAAGAAGGCCTGACTGAGCGGTACACACGTAGCAAGCCCCTATGCCATAACGCCATAAGCCCTATTATCATTTATCAATCAAGGGAATGAACAATATGAATGAACATATTTTATTTATTTAGCTCAATGAACTTTGGAATTAGTTTTGAGAAAGTTTTTATAACTTTTATTGTTTCTACAAGATTTATTTAGCGTTTATCTAAATTACATCAAGATTAGAATCTCTTAGCTTTTTTTACAATGTCTAAAATGATCCAATTCGGTGTCATTGCAAGGAACTTTTCAAGTACATCAGCTGTGCAAAGTGCAATTAAAAATGTAACTGTTATCGGAGGCGGATTGATGGGGTCCGGTATCGCCCAAGTAAGTAATGGAGCTAGTAAATTGCGCAAATATCCTACCAATCCTATTAATATTATAAATGCGGAAGTTTGTGTGTGAATGTTTGTTACTCCATATCACCGTAACTACTAAAACGATTTTGATGAAATTTTCAAAATTCTAAATTCAAATCATTTTTATTCAAGATGCATTGTGATCACTTTAAAAACGTCAACTTAAAACTAGCTACGCCTGTTCCAACCTCCTTACGCCGGCAAAAGAAGAGATAGCTTATACCCTGGATTAACACATACTTTCTTCTTACAAAAAGGTTCCTGCGGGATAACGGGAAGATGAGGATAGCGCGGGGTGCAAGTAGTTGTTTGTAATTTCAAAACAAATTATTGACCTCAGTAAAACTTTTTCCAGGTGTCAGCCCAAGCCGGTCAGAATGTGATCCTCGTCGACACAAACTCTCAAGTGCTAGCTAAAGCCCAGAAGTCTATCGCCGGGAACCTCAGTAGGGTTGCCAAGAAGACCTACAAAGACAATCCCCAGGAAGCCGAGAAGTTCGTATCCGAGTCGCTTGCTAGGATCAAAACCTCTTCAGACCCGGTTGCATCATCAAAAGCCTCAGACTTGGTGGTGGAGGCTATTGTTGAGAACTTGGATGTCAAGCATAAGCTGTTCAAGCAATTGGATGTGGTAAGACAACAAGTTTTGTTAGCTAATTTATCTGATAAAAAATTTGCTGTCAAAATTTTGTGATCATAATTTTTAAATTGTAAGGTATATCATGGTTCTTTTGTTTTTGCTAAGTAATAAAGATAAAGGTTATTTATTGTAAAACTGACGTATCTGAATTAAAAATCAGTTTTTTAATATAAGTACAAGTATTTCTTTTGTTTTGCTAAGGAAAACCATCAAATTGTTATTATGTCACTATAAACATAGTTTTATGGTGTTTTAGTTAAAATGAATATGGATTGATTTTCTAAAATTAAATTAATGTATTAAATTATGTGCTTGCAGGCTGCACCAGCCCATACCATCCTGGCGTCCAACACATCTTCCCTCTCCATCAATGAAATTGCTTCAGTTGTGAAGAGGAAAGACAAGTGGGTATCATATTATCACTAGCGGCCCGCCCCGGCTTCGCACGGTTATAGGCAAAGATTTTGACAACCGGGAGTTTTGTTAAGACCGTTAAATGTTAAAGCTTTATATTTAATAGCTGTTCCCCGCGGTTTCACCCGTGGGCTACAGTTTATCGCGATAAAAAGTATCCCATCATTTTGTTATATCTCAAAGGGTTTAGGCAGCGTTTTCGTTGAAAGCTCCCAGACGGCTTATTTTCTTCCGACCTCTCCAACAAATATCGTTATATTTTAGCGAATGTATACAAAAACTTGACAAATTATATCCTAAAACCTTCCTCGAGAACCACTCTATCTATTGGTGAAAACAGCATGAAAATCGGTGTAGTAGTTTTCGAGTTTATCGCGAACAGACAGACAGACAGACGCGGCGCGGGGACTTTGTTTTATAAAAGTAGTGATTCTTATATATATATAAAAATCAATTGTTGTTCGTTAGTCTCGCTAAAACTCGAGAACGGCTGAACCGATTTAGCTAATTTTGATCTTGAAATATTTGTGGAAGTTTAGGGAAGGTTAAAAAGGTGAGTTTTACTGCCAGATAGTTTTAAATAAATATACAAATGATGTACACATCATATAGTGTTGACAGCGTAGTTACACCATCCTATCTACTAATATTATAAATCCGAAAGTTTGTGTGTGTTTGTGACCATGTATCACCGTATCTACTAAACCGATTTTGATGAAATTTGGAATAGTGATAGCTTATACCCTGGATTAACAAGCAAGTGGCAAGTATTTGTTCTGTGTCTGGGTGTTGTAGATCCTAATCCAATCCGCGTAGAAACTGATACCCTAGATACAGGAAATCCTATTATTATTATTCAATTGTTTTGTTATGTCATTAGCACTATTTTCATCATTTTCTGCACTCCCAGGTTTGGCGGTCTCCACTTCTTCAACCCAGTGCCAGTGATGCGACTGCTAGAAGTGGTCCGAGGAGCTGACACCTCAGATGCGACTTATACCTCTATGATGGCCTGGGGAAAGTCTGTAGGCAAAACTTGTATTACTTGCAAAGACACCCCTGGCTTTGTAGTCAACAGACTGCTCGTGCCGTACATCTGTGAAGCTATTAGACTGTATGAGAGAGGTATGTACAACGGCTCTTACACTCCGGTCAACTTTTTATCGCGTTAAAGTGCAGCCCACTCGGGTGAACAGCTATTTGCACTATAAAATCCAAGAAGGCCTCAACAACACTGCAGTCCCTACCAGAAGACTGAGCAAATGACCTAATAAGTTTCTCCATTTTGTTGCTCAACTTTGATTTAAGGTTCATAAGTATTTGTATGGAGCGATGGTGGCCGAACGGTAACGTGTGCGCCTTACAAGGCGCCGACACCGAGTTCGAATCCTCTCGGCCCCGCATCTATGACTTAATAAGTTATGTGCGGATTTATCATCGCTCAAAAACGGTGAAGTAAAACATCGTGAAGAAACCGGCATGTCCAAGATCTGCAACGTTCAAGGGCATGCGACATCTACCAACCTGCACTGGGCCAGTGTGGTAGATAACGGCCTATACGCTCTTTTTCAATTCAATTCAATTTATTTATTTATTCAATAGGATACATTGTGATCACTTTAAAACGTCAAACTTAAAACTAGCTACGCCTGTTCCAACCTCCTTACGCCGGCAAAAGAACAGGCAAGAAACGCCCGGCAGGTAATTTTTTTGGCGCGATCACATTGACAATTTTATTCTTATTACTAATTGATTGAATTGGAGCAAGTTCACTAAAATCCCAAGCTTTTTTTTGTCATCTAATGGTCCGATATTTTTTAATTAGCTTTACTAATAAGATTTCTCTTGTTTGGTTGTACACATTGGGATATGGGAACATGAATATTAATGAGTTGCGGGATCACAACCAAAGCAGACCAGACCCCACAAGCAGCACCCGTTCACGAGTTGACTCTCTGAGAGAAGGCCAGTGTCCCAGCTGTGGGAACATAAAGGCTGATGATGGTGATGATGATGATGATGAAGTATTTCTATATGTTTATTTAACAAGGACCTTTTAATTCTCATAACAGGAGATGCATCTGCCCGAGACATAGACATTGCCATGAAGCTCGGTGCCGGCTACCCCATGGGTCCTCTGGAGCTGGCAGACTATGTAGGCCTTGACACCAACAAGTTCATCCTGGATGGCTGGCACAAGAAGTACCCCGACCAGCAGCTGTTCAAACCCATCCCACTGTTGAACAAGCTCGTCTCCGAGGGAAAACTGGGAGTCAAGACTGGAGAAGGCTTCTATAAGTATGAAAAGAAATAGTTATGTAAGGAAAGTATTGATATTGATATAGTCTGATATTTTATTAAACATATTTTATTGTGTTAATTTTTGTTTAAATACTACAATTAATAATAATTGCCCTAACATTATCAAGAGATAGACAAACTTAGGTGTCAATCTGCTTTTCAGGTTCCCAATATTGATTTTACAAGTTCAATGCTAGAGATCCAACTTCTACTATGCCTCTTCTAGTCTAGTTTACATAGGAAAAGTTGTCCTGTAGAGGACAATTTCTTTGCCTACCTTATTTTTTTTTAAATATTTAAGTGATATATATTGGTATGTAGCTAAACTCATACAAACAAATATTAAAGAAAAATCTATTCACAAAAAAAAACAATAACTTAAAACATAACCTTACAGCAAATGATACAATCTAAATAACCTACGGCCGTTATTAATAACCTACCTATCCATGGATTGCCCTACTAAAGATAGAAATTTGACACAAGCTCCATAGAAGCAATGTCAAAAATCTACCTACCTCTGTGAATAGATAGGGTATTAACTTCCAGCACCAGAAGAGAACCAATATGATATACAGTTCTAGAACTACATATCATAATCATCTTCTTCCCGTTTTCTTTTCTGTCCGCTGGGCTCGTCAATCTCCATCTTAACAGGGCCCTGAGGGGGGCCTGCCGTCACACGCACAGCTGGTTTTGCTACCACCTGTAATTTAAAGCAAGTTTAATTGGTAAGTACTAGATTTTTTAGGATAGGTATGCTGGCAAAAAGTACAACAATAAATATTTTCTAGCATTAAATTTGTCTTAACCAAATCAGGCAACCCACAATTTGCTTATTTATCATCTTGGGACTCTCATCTCGGAGAGAGTATGGACCGTAATCTACTGCTTTGGCCCAGTGAGGGTTGGTAGATGTTGCATGCCTTTAAATGTAGTGGTTTTACGTGTTATGTGTAGCTAATTAAAAACGTAATTTACCACATTGGCCTAGTGTGGCTTGGTAGATGTCTTATGCCTTTGAATGTACCTAGTGGTTTCATGTGTTATTTACAGCTAATTAAAAATTCAAGTGAATTTCACCTTAGCTCCCGATGTGAACTTCAATACTGGCTTTGGCACGACACCAGGTTTCGCCCCCGAAACATTAACTATTGCTCCTGGAGGCCGTTTCACCACCATGCTCTGAGAGGGTTTGGGAGTCGTCGCTGACTTGATTGGTGCCGAGATGGTCTTTGTGATCACTTTCTTGGTGGCCTGCTTTAGACGATAGTTGCAGGCTGAGAGGCAGTAGCTGGAAGGAAAGTGTTGAAGTTAGACAGTATTAGGAGAAAGATCTGAATGATAATATCATTGTTTTTGTCATGCTTTTATCTTGGGCAGTTCTTAACTTGGATTTCCAAAAACACTTCACAGTCTGCTTATATTGCATACATTATGTGATGTGTAAAGGAAATGGGTTGATTTAAATATGGGAGAGCTGTCATGTTACTAATGGCCCATTTCATGACATGACATGACTTCTACAGAGCTTGTGATAAATTTCTACCTCCAGGCAAACCGTGGATAAATAAGTTATTGAAACTAGCCGTAAATGGTTACTTTTTGGTGTTTTATAAACTTGTACAAACCGATCAGGTGGCAGCCTTAGACCACAGTGTGGCTTAATCAAAGGCAGAGGGTTCACATTCTTCACCCGCGCCAGCTCTAGCAAGACTTCTCGCGGCGGCGCGCTCGTGAACGACTTGTCCAACTGCATTTGAACCGCCAAGCGCACGTCATCCAAGTCAATGGTCTTTTTCTTCGCGTGCATAGCAAACACTCGGGCATCGTCTAACACCGAGGTCACATACTTGTACGTGAACTCTAACAGTTGGTTCACGACTCTAGGCTCGTAGTCGGTGATGCCGACCTCTTTCATGATGGACATTATAACATAGGCATCTTTCGGAACATGTTTTGTTTGGACATTTCCCTTCGATTTATCCTTGTCCGCCATGATAATGTTAATAACGTGAACTGGCGTAAACTTAAACTTGCAGTAATACACAACTTTACGGAAAACAATTAAAAAATCTTCAGCTTTTTTGTAAAAACGAAATAAATATTTACTCAACAAGTTGCTCAACAAACACGATTCACTCACGATCACGATTGACGTTGACGGCTGTACGAAGTGTACGATGGTAGTACAAGTGACAGTGACACTGTCATGTATGACATGTGTTATTTTTCGACAAGCTTTGATTGCTCGTTTTTTAGCCATGTTCTAAGATAAATTTTGCAAGCAGTGCTGCCAGTTAAAGGTCTACCAGAATCTGATGGCAAAAAGGGAAAAAAGAAATTGACGCTAGCAATACTAGGGGAAATTGGAGTAAAACGTTTTGATACTTTTATTCCCTATAGTGGCTAATTCTGTGTGTGATATATGCAAATATAAAAATTAATCCAATGATCAAGGATAATTTTTGAAAATCTTACTGTGGCGAATGTGGGGTTCGAAATTTAGATGAAAACTCCAATTACTCTGTCCATGAGTTTATTTATTAATTAAAGGCTATTAGAACTTGAAAATGGTTCCAAATACTGCACATCCATAAAAAAGTCTTCAACGGTAGAGGAAGACGAAGAAGGCGCAGTATTTATGATAAACCTTTCCTCCTGTATCGCAATCGATCTTGTTCTATGAACTGATTTTCAATTTTTATTACATGTTAACAAGAAAAAGCTTGGTATTTTAGTGAACTTGCTCCAATTCAATCAATTAGTAATGATTAGAATAAGGGTCCGTAACTCGGCATAGATTAGATTCTATAGAGACGCAGAATTATGTTATTCTGATAAGTATAGGTCGACCAGCATCTTGATTTACCCCTACCGCTGCTAAAATCAGCGCTGTCTAATAGGAAAATTATGTGAGCAATAAATCAAACAAATTTTATAATAACCATTTCGATTTATTCAGTTTAAATATGAAATAACTTACGTGTACAGTAAAAATAAGTTGTTTATAGAGTGATCGAAGTGTAACCCAAGTTCATACCGCTAGAAGCCGCGCGGCTCGCGTTTAACGTTGCGACTACCTTAACACCTTGTTGACCAAGAGTACTAAAATACATTCTAACGATTACATTATTGTAATTTGTATTAAGGTACATTTTTCAACGTATAAATGGACATTTTGGACGTACAGTTGTGATTTTCTTTATTTACTATCGTGATTAACAGGTTCTAAGATTGATTGTTGTTGTTTTCACTTTTGCTCCATACATGAACGGCTTGATAATATTTACATGTTTCATACCTGAATCAATCGATTGCATACTTCTAGATAATACAGTTATTGTACTGGACCATGTTTATAAAGCTAATTTATAGCTTCTATATACCATATTCAGAGTTATTTTATACACAACAAAATCCACTTGGACGCAGCACACAAATGCAACTATGTTTATCTACATGAAAAAGTGGCAACACTCGTAACGTAATGTCACTTCACTCTGTTTCATTTGAAATTCTAATATATACCATTGTAAAAACCTCATTGTAGTTGTTTAAAAAATATGGAACAAAAGTAAACCAACAACACAAGATCAAACGATCAAACGCAGGGCGGGAATGATATCCGATTAAAATTATCTTTTATCAATCGTTTAATATGCTGACCCAAATAAAATTTAAGTTGAGCACAGACGTTTGATCGCTCTTATAGAAAGAAGTAGAAAATATCAGAATGTAACATTATTATTGCTTTCGTAATTACGTTATTGTTTACACAAATCATTCGACCTCCACGTTCTTTTTTTACAGCTCAGCATTTATTCTATAGCTAATAACTTGTGCTATGTTCTGACACCACCCGACAGACTATCATCGCTCCTTATTATCCTTAATTTACATTATATCACCTAGTAAGGTGTCAAACAATAGCCTACGACGTCCCTCACACGCTATATTGTTCAAATTATATTACAGATCGTAATATCTAACTTTAGTTTGATTGTATTTTTAACTTTGTTAGTAAAAATTAAACTATACTATTGTCGTCAGGGAACTATTATTACTAAGGCAGGTTTACATTAATTTAGTTAAGTTACTGACGCCACAGCTGACGTTGGGGACTGACCCTCTCAATCTCAGCACTTTATAGTCATGAGTCGATTTCAATAACGTATTTAACCACAGTTTCGCCTTCTAAAATAGGAATTTGACATCAGCTTCATAGAAGTAATATCATAATTCTTCTACTTGGACACTCCCAGAATGTGCAGACAATTTTATTATTGGCGAAAATTTTCGTCTACTCCTACGCGACATTAGTGAAATTGTGGTATGGCAACTCCAAAAATAATGCCATTTTAACGAAGAAGTTTTTTGATCCGTGGTCAAAGTTAACTATAAAGTCAAAAATTTATGAAATAAATTACTAATAGCTAAATTTTTTACATGTTTTTCACTACTGTTAACTTTAACTACGGATAAAAAAAAAACCGGCCTAACTCTATTTATAATAGACCAACCGTGGTGTTTTAGACTATTGAAACTTAAAACCGAATAAACACAGAATTAAAAAGAATTTCCATGACCTTAATCAGGAAACACAGTTTTTTGACTTAGGTATGTATAATAAAATTTGGTGTTGCCAGTACATAATCATATAATTTTTTTTTTTGATTTTCATAGGTTTCGGAAATAAAGCATTTTGAGATACAGTCCCAATCTTTTATAAACCAGCATCTCACTTAGTGTAAACCTTTATGTTACTAATGGCCAAATAAAACAAACCTAGAGGTCGGCCGAGCGCCGCCAAACAAGGGCGATACCTACCCATATAAATAAAATGAATGTTATTATGATTTACGTATTTTAGTTGGCTAGAGGAACGTGTGAGGAGATCTAAGTGTGACTACTTAGGTAGAATGTACTTACTCTACTACCGTTCGGTAAATACAATATTATCAACAACGTAACTAGGATCTACTTACGAAAAACTATTGAACATCACAAAATCCGTACTCTTTGACGATGTGTTTGGTTAGCCGAAAAGAAACACCAATCGGCTAGGCTCGGTACTAAAGTGGTTGTGTCGAAACTTATCTATGTGCATCTATGAGATTTTGGAACTTAACAAAAATATTAATATTATTTTTTAAATAAATTACTAACTTAATTTTTGCTGTTATTCTCACCTATGTTTGAATAAAATTGACACTTAAAAATGTTATTTAATATAATTAAAGTAAGAATGTCATTCAAATATTCAACCTATGAACTTTAACATCTTTCAACTCATTGGTAATTTCTACAGATAGTGGTCTATGTACTAACCAATAACAATTTTGTTTAACTTTGTTGTGAGCTATTTTATTTAACTTGTTAGCAATCAAATTAAATGCAGATTAATTAACTCATCTCATAAGTTTCCATATAAATGGATACATTTAATATAAATAAGCACTTACAATACTGAGTTCAAAATGCGTTTCTTCTGTGTTCCCAACATTTAACCATCGCATGATAGACCACTTTAGTACCAAGCTAAGCCAATTTACTTCCCATAACATACGATTGCAAACGTAGCACTAGCATTAGTATTATGATACAAGTATCTATGGCAATAAGGTTCAATGGCACTGCACTTAATTCGTCACTAAACTCATCCCATCAGGTCATTGGCAATTCGGAACCAGTGCGGTTCTAATTCACACGGAAACTCTTCCGACCACGGATTCGGAAAAAATCCTTCTGATTTTTTAGACGCGATTCATTATACTGAATTTGGAAACTGATATTTAATTTGACAAATCAGCTGCTCAATCACGGAAAAGTTTCCGTCACCTTGCTTTCGGAAAACGTTTCCGTGAAGCTAAAGTGACGTCGAATCCGACCCGGAAACTTTCCGAGTGAATTAGAATCGCACTGCAGGGAATATATTGCAGCAGCGATCGCACAAACCGAATTGTTAAAAACTACCTAAGTTATGATTGCACAACAGAATAAAAATTACGATAACACGTCTAAATTCAACACTATTAAAATTTCATTCAATGTATATAAAATAAAACACGAGTCTTTCGGTAAAATATTGCGTGCCGCGACACAGGGAAACAATCCCGTCGTCACATAATTATTAAAAACGACGTTCTTTACAAAAATACACGAAACATATGAAAGTCAGTCCGTTTACTGTAAAATCACCAACTTTTATTTTAGCATTCGCAAAAGGCACTCCAAATGCAAATTATTTGTCAAATACGTGTAAAACGGGTCGCCGGGGGTGTAGGGGCCGATCGCGAACACCGTTCGGCTTATCATAAAAGCTTCCTACATCTGTAAATTATAAATGACAACTTACAAACTACTTTACATCATAAGAAACAGGAGAAAACTACGGATAGACAAGATGATAGCGATTCGAAATTAAATACAAAAAAACCGGTACATAATACAGTACAAATTTACTTCGTCTACGCTACAGGTTTATTATCCGTAATGCTGCCTAAACATTATTATCATAGTCTCTTAAACATTCACTCTCGCACGTAAGATATAAATGAACGACCGAATGTACCTTTTTAATTAGTTTGCACTTGATTCCATCCCGTCGAGTATTGGACATAACATTTCCCGATATACGTATATATACACAAGAGTCATGTTGGGTCACTGCCAGCCGTCCCGGCGGGCCACAGGGGCGCGTTGGAAATTGTCCTCGCACTACAATATACTCTCGGGTTAGATTTCGGCCGCGAGCTCGGCGGACACCTGCAAATAAACCGTTGGTCATTAAACTCGTCCCGCTGCCATCGCGCATAGAGTCGTGGGTGAGATCTTACGCTACGACATAGCAGTAACACTATGTATCACCTTAGCATCACGGTGAGGGACGCAGTGCGGTGCGCACGTGCTATGTGGACCTGTGAGGTAAGGTGACGGTTACCGCATAGCATCGGGTGGGCCATTCGGTTGCTCCGCCATCTAGATTGAAAAAATGCATATAATCATCATACTGTATATATACATTTTGTAGAGATGATGGATCAGTGGTACCTCATGTGACCTGACACCCGTGCCGGTTCGAATCCCGGAAGGAAAGCATCGTTATAAAACCAGCGTGGTGGGCGAGCACCATGTAACCGACGAAAAAAGGAGGAGGTTCTCAAATCGACGCGTAATTTTTTTCTATTCCATAAATCGAATTTCGTCCTCGAAGTTGGCCCCATTTAAATTTTAAAAGAAAATTTCATCCCTAAAGGTAGGCCACATTCGATCATATCGTCACCAAGTCAAACGCTAGCCTGTATGTAAAAAAAAATAAGAAAAAAAAACAGGGAGTTGTACAGCCTCAGCCCGTAAGCTACTGAAAAGATACCTCACGTCAATCTGGGAGTAACAAACATTCAAAAATACCTTAAAATAATTAACTAAATAAACTAAAAAACGGTTAAACTACTAAAACGGGAGCAGTATGCATATTTTGTTTGATAAATAAATATTTTTATCAATAATTTTTAAAGGAAAGCCCTGCTGTAATGAATTTTTGTAATTTCAGTCAAATTAACCTAGACCACATAAATAAAGGCTAATAAAAAAATAAACAGTTCGGATTTAGTCTGTGGTTAAACGTATAATGTCAAATATACAATTTGTTAGGTGTAGCCATATTTTTAACACAAATATTTTTTTACGGCGTCTGATTTTGATGATTCTGTTTTGTAGTTGAAGGTTCGTGACTTCGTACGGGTTCATAAAACACTCAAAGGATCTAATTTATTCGGTGTGTAGAAGTCAAACTCTGAAAACTGCATCACACCCGTCTCAGTCAAGTTTATCTAAAACAATTTCGGTGTTTCCTCTCATCTGCCTAATCACGGATACTTGGCTATTGTTCTATATTTTTGTTGAATTTTATGTTCTAACATCTCGACAATATGGTTTAAAATTATTCTAAACATTTCCTATTGAATGAATGAACCATAGACAACCGTTATTTGTTGAATAGATTTAAAAATGCGGGTCCGAGGCTCAATTCAACTTTGCTAATCGACTTTAAATCATGATTTTCTATTGCATCGTCACTTTTGCTAAACATACCTGTGTATGGAAGAAATAGCATAATATCTCTTAGTTTATACCTATACTAGCTGTGCCCCGCGGTTTCACCTTCTTCGAGAATCCTCACAGAGTTAGCATAAGGCAATCGGGGATTGTGTAGCTTACTAACAATGACAGAGTATTCAAAATCTGACCAGTAGTTTCGAAAATAACTTCCAACATATAAACTTTAACTCTTTACAATATGACTATAGGCAACGAGCGCGGGGCGGGGAGCAAGGCCTAGAAAATTGAAAACTAACGCACGAATTTCCCTGCTGTTTTCCAAGTTTGCTAGTTTCAATCTCAACTCAAAAACTGAGACATGTGTCATCCCGCTGTCACATCCACGTGCCGAGCTATCTTCACAAACGCGTACGAAGCATGACATGATTAGTGGATTACGAATAATGCGATAGATAAGCGGGCGAATATTCGAGTAGAATCGATTTTAAAATTGATAAAAATAAGTATCGATATACATGTGATCCCGCACCGCCCCGCTCGCCCCTGGACCCCGCGCCGCGCTCATTCCTAGCCGCATCTCCAACGTGACAGTTAGGTCCGGTTTTTGATCCGTCAAAGTTAACCATAGTCAAAAACTAATGAATTTTGTAGAATACATACGATCACTTTCGTAAACGTCAAACTTAAGACTAGCTACGCCTGTTTCAACCTCCTAACGCCGGCAAAAGAAGAGACAAGAAACGCCCAGCAAGGTAATTTTTTTGGCGCGATCACATTGGCATGTTTTTATCTTACTAGTAATTGATTGAATTGGAGCAAGTTCACTACAATCCCAAGATTTTTTTTTTTGATAAAAATTACCTATGTCCGTTTCTTGGTCCTAAGCTACCTCCCCACCAATTCTCAGCGAAATCGGTTCAGCCGTTCTCGAGTTATAAATAGTGTAACTAACACGACCTTTTATATATAGATTTGAGTTGTTCCCTAAACTTTTGACCACAGTTAACTTGTTGCGCGGACCACAAACCCCGACAGCTGCATACGTGCCTAGGTGGTGAGCGCTTGGTCGGGGGGCGGCGCGGGGGGCGCGGGGGCGGGGGCGGGGGCGGGCGGGCCGCAGTACTCCAGCACCTCCTGGTAGATGAGCTGCTTCCACTGGTCCACCGTGTGCTCGCGCTCGTCCACGGAGTGGTCGTACGACGCGGGCGCCGGCTGCGGAAGGAGGGCCGACGTCAGTCTCACTCTATTGACATGCAAATAGCACACAAAAATGGGAGAAGTATTTGGTTCCTGAAACACAGTTCCCGCTAGTTCGGGAACCAGAGGCTTCATAGTTACTTTGTAAATATTACTGCGTCAATAAATGCCTCTGATTGATTGAGTGATTGACTTTACACGACAGTGACGATAAAACGGTCGTCGTGGTGGACTAAATAAGTGTACAGGTTTTATTTAGACACACTTGCTTGTAAAGTTGACCTTTAGGTTCGCAATTTAGCTTATTACGCACACGTGCTTTTTCATTATAATTATCGCACTAGTGTTATGAATTGTAATTATCATTTATGTTTTTCAATCTACGCAAAGAGTTTTTATGTATAAAAACAATACTTTTGTGAATGAAATTTGACAAATATTCAATTTAGATAACATAAATGATAATAGAATAAAGAAAAAAGTTTTTTTCCTCGCAAATGTGTTAAAAAAGTCGTATGAAACGCACACACACTTGTATACACACTTGTATCATAAATCATAAAATGAAATAATGTACTGTGGGGAGAACCGTGGTAGCTTACATTATAGAAAACTTTAAATCTAGAACAATAACAAAACTTCATCACAAAAAGTGTGAGATATTAGATCGTGTTAAGTGGTAAGTTTTAAGGGGTAAATGTTAAAGAGTAAATGTTAAGGGGTAAATGTTAAGGAGTAAATGTTAAGGGTTGGGGGTAAATGTTAAGGGTTGGGGTAAATGTTAAAGAGTAAATGTTAAGGGGTAAATGTTAAGGAGTAAACGTTAAGGGTTAATTGTTAAGTGTAAAACGGTAGGTAGTGTGTGCAACTGACCGCGTTGACCTCCCCCTCGTCGTACCACACGTTGATGTAGGGGTGCAGCAGCGCCTCGTCCACGGAGATGCGCCGCTCGGGGTCGATGACCAGCATGCGGGACAGCAGGTCGCGCGCCTGCGACGCCTGGCCACCAACAAGAGCGGTCATTCACACGTTACAAACATTTTACTGTATAACATTCCTTCTTACATTACTGACAATCATTTAATTTATGATAGATGGGGCAGTATTTTACAAATCTTTGAATTTTTCGGCTTTTCTGTACATAATTGTGTGTGTATTTTTGTCTCTGTTTGTGTTGTGTATATATAATATGTATGTGTATAAACCTTGCTCCAGAATCACTCTATCTATTGCTGAATTGCTGAAAAGTTCGTTGAATAATTCATTTCATACAATGTAAAGATTATCAAATTAAATACGATCTTGCAAAATTATTTTTATAGACAGGTTTTCGTCACGCAGTCAAGGGAAATATCGTCCCTTTTCGACCTCTATTCAAATATGGCGCGCAGTGTGTACCGTTTTTTAAAAATCTGACTACACTGACGGCGGGTAGTTGCAAAAAATTACCTAACACCATATTTTAGAATCGCTACGTAAAACTAGAGGGGGGAGGGGGGAGGATAAGGTCACGTAGTCCCTTCGGCCGTCTACAGAACCGGAGTATCAGAACTGGTTTCTTACAAGGTTTTCAAATTACTTGTAGGGAACTGGTTCCAATCACGTAAGTATATAGTGTACTTAATCTATGGTAGTATGGGAGAGAGAGACAGGAAGACGTTATTACGTTCGTTCCCTTGCGTTCCTAAACGTACCTTGAGCCGGTTGTGCTCGTTGCTGTCGCTGGGGAACAGGATGTCCGGGAACAGCCGCTCGAAGCTGTACCCGGAGTAGCGCGGCCGGTTCTCCACGTAGTTGCGCACCGTGGGCTGCAGCCGCGCCATGAACGCCGCGGACGGCGTGCCCAGCTGCTCTGTTCACGGTCAGACAATAACCATCATGTGTGTGCTTGTGATGAATATGGATGGAAGGGAAGATGTTCAAAGCTCAAAGTTCAAAATTCTTTATTTAATAAGATACAAAACATGATCAGTTTAAAACGTCAAAATTAACTAGCTACGCCTGTTCCAACCTCCTTACGCCGGTAAAAGAATATGCAAGAAACGTCCGGTAGGTAATTTTTTTGGCGCGATAAAATCTACAATTTTAATCTTACTACTAATTGATTGAATTTGAGCAAGTTCACTAAAATCCTTAGCTTTTTTGTCATCTAAATATCCGATATGTTATAATAAGATTTCTCTTGGTTGGTTGTGCACATTGGGATATGGAAACATGAACATTAATGAATTACGGGATTACAACCAAAGAAAAGACGGATGGATTGTGTAAGGGTTGATATGAATGAAAGGAGTGAATGAAGCGATTACGGCTGATAGAGGAGAGTGGAAGAAGAGTACATGCTGCGCCGACCACAAATAGACGGGACCAGGGCAAGAAGAAGATTTTGTGTGTGCTTTGTCTCTTTCGTGATTATTTTTTGAGTCGTCAGACGACTATGTCAGTCCCATAGTGTTCCTCACTCTTATTTACATCATCATTATGCTGTATATGTCTCTCTATGTATAGACCGATACAGCAGGCTAGCCGCGTCGGATAAGATATTTTGGTGCTTTTAAATTTGACCACATGACGTCACCTGGTGTTAAATGAAGATGTGATCAAGGGTGGCACCACGCTACATCTGAACTGGCGCACAAGTGACAATGCCGGAACACAACGATAGGTGCTTAATTACTTAACAAGCAACTATCGTTGTTCTATTATTTCCATCTGACAGCGTTACAGAATCAGTGAGTGGGATGAGTGTAGTATATATTAGGATAGCTAGGTTAAATGGCATCCTTATTGAAAGCCAAGACTCCATAATACGTCGTTGCGTCATCTCAGTTAGTTAGTAAAAATTCTGAGGGTAGGTACAAACCTATAATCTTGTTCCACTGGTCGATGTGGTCCGTCCCGGGGAACAGTACGCCGCCGCGGATCATTTCTCCCATGATGCAGCCCACGGACCAGATGTCTACGTTCTCCGTGTACCCCATCCCAAGGATCACCTGGAATACGACACAAGAGTCTATCAAATACTGATTTCCGCAGCTCCGGAGGTGTAGTTAGTATATTTTATACTACCAGCGCCCCGTTTCACCCGCGACTTCTCGTTATCCGCAAGAATCTTTTTCCGGGATAAAAAGTAGCCTATGTTTCAATCCAGGGTATAAGCCATCTCCATTCCAAATTTCCTTCAAATCCGTTCAGTAATTTTTGCGTGAAAGAGTAACAAACCTTACATCCACACATTCGCACATCCACACATCCACCCATACATCCATACATCTATACATCCATACATCCACCCACCTCGGGCGCGCGGTAGTATCTGGTGACGACGTACGGCGTCATCATGAAGGTAGTCCCGGCGGTGCGCGCCAGCCCGAAGTCCAGGATCTTCAGCGTGCAGTCGCTCTTCACCACTATGTTGGACGGCTTGAGATCCTGCAGCAACGAGCGATATGATAGCCTTGGCAGTAGCAAATAAAAATTATATGGAAGATGAAAAGAAAGAAAGATTATGTTTATTTGCAACAACAACACTCTTGGCACAAGTTATAGATAAAAAAAAAACAATATTACAGTAACAGAAATCAATGTCAGTACACAAAAATGTCAGTGTCGCAAATCGGCCCCAACTCAGCAAAATGCTGGTTAGTCAACCAGCGCTGGTCTTTGACCGTTTGATGACGTTGCAAAGACAGGGATACCACGCTCATTGTTGTTCGTGATGTAAGAATTTCGATCCCTCAATATGACTAAGTGACTGAAATGTGTCCTTATTTCCTTATTTTTTAACGAGGTAACGAGCATGTGACTTGGAACTGTTGAAGTTGAAAATTCTAGGTGCCATTAAACTGTAATGGGCAAGCGACTTGATCGTCTCAGTTACGTAAAAAAAAACCTCGACAAATTGGTGGAATTTGAACGGAACATACTTATAATTATCATCTTGACTTAGGAACACTTAAAAATATGTGCCAAAAATAAGGAAAACAACGACACAAATATTAATACCGCTGTTCCTCTTCCAAACATGATAATGCTCTATGGAAATTTCCAAGTCAAACGTACCCGATGGATAATCCCAGCTAAATGCAAATGTTTGATGCCGCAGAGCATCTGGTAGAGCAGGTAGCTCATCCGCTCGTGGTCGAGGTCCATCTGTATCACGTGGCACAGGTTCGCGTCCATCAGCTCCATCACCAGATACACGTCTTGGAACTCCTCGAGGCTCCGCTGGGGCGTGAACGCATTTAACAGACCGATTATCTGAAAATTGAAGGTGGTCATGTTATCTATTAACGTCATCTATATTAATTTCTTCTTGTTTTTATTTCGTTGTGACGACAGTGAAGTGGTTGCGCACGAACAATGCTCCCTTGCTACAGAATTGACACATTTTTGAACATTGCTATAATTCAACACAGCATGATATAAGCACGTCAGTCTCAAGCCGTCTATTGCTAAATAAATAAAGGAAAACTTGTTTTGAATTGTCGCCTCAAGTTAACGCAATTTTATAATTACTGCAACTTTGTAATAAACTTTAGAGGTTTCTTCAACTTTGCGATAACAACTTGGCTATCTGCAATGTTTCAGAGTTGACTTTTTAAATAAATCAGGGTAACTGTGACAAAATTACGAAAGTACCGCGTTGGGCGCCATTTAAACAAAGTGGCGCCCAAACTGGGGCATCTGCTTGAACTAGTATTTTTAAGTAGCATATTGTACAATTACATACGTTAAGAAATATGACCAATTGAGTGGCCGTAGGCCGTTCGGACGTCCTAGATACCGCTGGAAAGACGCGGTGAATGCGGACTTACCAGGACTCCAGACTCTGAACTGGGCTAAACTCGGTCAGGATAGGGAGGAGTGGCGCTCTCTCGTTTCGGAGGCCAAGATACACTTTGGGTCGTTGAGCCATCGGAGTTATTTAAGATATAAGAAACTTACATTTTTGTGATTGACGAGTTTCATGAGTTTGAACTCGCGATACGCGCGTTTAGCGTGCGTTACGTTCTGAAACGGCCGCGATAGCTTCTTGATGGCAACATTCTGTTGTGTAACCGTGTCGTAAGCGGCACTGCAATTAATAAAAATCATTAGGATACCTCGAAATGACACCTCATAATTTCACAGTATCGCAGAATCTGTCCTTCGGTATAATGCTGTAAGTAAGTATTTTACCATTTCCTTATATGGTCATGAACTTAGTATAAAATAACATTCAACTATGTAGCGGATGATAATACCTAGATGATAGTTTAGAGCCATGCAGGTGCGTAATTAGTTATTGTTAAACAAATTAATAAAAATTAGATTCATGCGTGTCACAGGCCCCAAGTAATAATCATATTACCAAAGCATAAATTGTATGAATGTCTCGATACAACATATTAGACACTATAATGCACATTCGGATCAGATAAGAATAGAGCAAGATATCATTATTCTACGTAGGTAAGTTATTTTTAGTCCCATGCGTGCTAAACGCATAATGCCGCTTCAGCTTGTGTATTAAATACAGCCAAGACAATAATTTATATTCATTCTAACTGACTTCAAAACGTAGTAAATATCCAATTCGATGGATGAGACAAAATGTTCAATCTGCAGGATGACAAAATGCATTTACTATTTTAATTTTTGAAATTCTCCACGCTTCCGTAGGTAATATTCTAAGAATCATTTGAAGTCGGTTTCACAATAAAGAACAAAATCCTAGAAGAAATATTCAACAATAGATTAGTTTATTATAAATTAGTCCTGAAATAAGCGTAACATTGAAAGCATCCGCCATTTTGCGTAACAAAACCACCATTTTCCCGCGCTGTCGCAACACAACAAAATGGCGGCGGGTCCTTACCACACCATTCCCTGCGCGCCCGCGCCCCGGGTCACGAGCTCAGTGTACCGCGTCGGCACAGTGAACACCGTGTCACCGAGTGCCACCGAGTAATACTCAATCATCTCTACTCGTTACTCACTACTCGATCAGCTACAAAGAGAAACAAATCACATTGGTGTCGTGGCGGTGTGTGTACTTCGTGTCTTGCGCTTGGGCTCGAATAGGGCTGTCACGAACATCGAAATCAACCTGTGATTTTATTTTATTTATTGTGTTCTAAGTTTCCGATTAATTAAACAGCGTGTGGTCAAGTCAGTGACAAAAGTAGCTGATCGTGCTTGATTTTTCAAACGTGTTTTAAATGAGTTTTTTTACAACTTACAAGGTTGCGTTTGACCACAACTCAAAACACCTCATGTTAAATAATGTTGCGGTCAAAGGTTGGTGCTTAAGATAATAAAGGTAATCATAAAATTTAATATTGTTCAGCGACTTTTGTCGTTGACCGCACATAATTTTTTTTCGTAACAGCCCCTTAGTCGAAGCATCATCTAAGTCAGAGTATAGTGTGGAATGGTATGGCTGTGCAATACACATGCAAAAAAATGAGTGTGTGCAAAAAATAAAGATGGATGGCAAATTTTCTACAGTGAATTAATCAAAATACGTAAAACTAAGAATACCATGATGCACCATATTATTTGCATGCTATCGTAAAATAGAACGATTTTAAAGTGTTTTTTTTTTAACATAGTATAAAAGTAATGAGTTGTAAATAGACTAGAAAATAAAATGATCACTACAGAGTAAAAAAGGTTGATAACCCAAATCCACCAAAACAGTGCTGTGTTGAAAAATTTGTTTGTAATAATTTCAAATTAAAAAAAAAAAACATTTTATTTAAACAGAATAAACGGGTAAATATTCTCAAACAGTTTTTTTTCGAATCTTATAGAAGTGAACAATCCTATGTACATATTTATATAAGCGCAAATTTAAAAAAATAATAAAATTCCTTTTTTAGATTCAGTAGTATTTAAAAGACTTACCGCGGCTTCAATGATTAAACCAAAACATATTTCACAAAACTTGTATCACAAAATATGTCTATGCTCTCATCATGTTTCAGAAGCACGAAGGACCAAAAAATAACACTAACGTCTAGGAGCGACTCACGCGATGACCTCGAAACAAGCTGATTGGCTATGAGTTCTGGCAACACTGGAGAATGGTTTTCCTCCTTGCTCCAAGAAGGTCAACTTCCAGCGTCACCATCATCATCAGCTTATGTTCCCACTGCCCTTCTCTCAGAGAGAGTATGGGCTGTACCTAATCTACCACGCTGGCTCAATGCGGGCTGTTAGATGCCACATGCCCTTGAATGTTGCGGTTCTTGAACATGCCAGTTTCCTCGCGATCTTTTCCTTCACCGTTTTGAGCGATGGTAAATCCGCACATAACTTACTAAGTCAAAGGTCCGGGCCGAGAAGATTCGAACTCGTTGTCGGCGCCTTGTAATGGTGTGTGCAGACTGGTGAAATGTATCATGCAATGAAAGAATATGCCGTAGGTATACATTGCTGCATTGTATCATGAAAGGTACCACACTTTGTGACAATTTCTCATAGTTTGGACGTCTTGCACGCGCGACACGAGCACGCTTCGAGCATTACAAGCCCGCGCGGGGAGCGATCCGTGTTTTGTCGGTTTTTTTAACGAACACAAAGGGGCGCGCTGTGTACGCGGAGCAGCAGCGTGGACGGACGTAGTAAATGCGTGATAACAGCACGCTCCGCGGCCACGCTTGCAGCGAACGTGGAATGAAAGCCACAATGATACATTTTATGTTACGTTTCACCAGTCTGTACGCACCTTGAGGCGCACGCGTTATTGTTCGGCCACCATCGCTCTAACTTGTTCTTCCAGGTTGCATCTGTTGAGAGACTCACCAGACGATGCCCTGCGCGCCCGAGCCGATGGGCTTCAGGTTCTGGTAGCGCTTGAGGATGGTGAACCTCGTGTCGCCGACCTCGACGGTGTAGAAGTGCGGGTGGCGCGGCGGGGCCGACATGGCGATGGCAGGCGCCGCGTGGGGCATGGACTACCCCTACCTAGAAAACACACACACACAAACATACAAAAATGTAATTGTTACACAACGTACAGACATTTTTTAAATTTTTTTTAATTAATATGCAAGCATTTTACCCTTGTTTCACCTGATGTGTTGACGAGGTCGATGACTGAGCATGCTTGTCTAGAAGATACCTATTCACTCTTGACTTGAAGGCTCCCGAATAATAGAAATATATCTGAAAATATGTGCTCTGGGCTATGACCATCAAGATTCCTTGCCAATAACGTCTGACGTCATTGCGTGCTTTAGCGGTCATTCCACGCAGATAACGTAACGCATTACGTGCTCACATGTTTATAGCAAATAAGGCTGGTCATACACGGACAGCCCGAAGCAGCCAGGAGCGACTGCTTTAAGCTGCGACTGCATAGTGAACTAGCAGTACACTGCAACTGCTCGAGCGGTTCGTGTATGTACGTAGTTCACTATGCAGTCGCAGCTTGAAGCAGTCGACAGTCAGTCGACAGACTGCTTCAGGCTGTCCGTGTATGGCCAGCCTAAAGGGCCTGAATCTGTTTTTTATATGCTTTCTCTCTTTTTTAAATTATTTATTATTAATATTTAATGATCTAATGTATATTGTCTATTGTCTTACTTTATTAAAATATCCTTGTATAAGGTTTGCTCGCTCTCCATAAATCGCGTGCCGAGAGTTACTTGCGGGCAGCCTGTAGAGTGCTTGGTATCACAGGATCAGTCTTGGGGCCGATTGGAAGACTAACTTAGCTGGTTACGTCTGCGGACAAAATAACGTTTCAATCAGAAAAAAATTCTACAAAAAGTCACAGGACGAAAAATAATGAAAAAATCAAGCAGTTGTTTAAATAGGATAACATTTTTAGGGTTCCGTACCCAAAGGGTAAAACAGGACCCTATTACTAAGATTTCGCTGTCTGTCTGTCTGT
Source organism: Opisthograptis luteolata (assembly GCA_931315375.2). NCBI lineage: Eukaryota > Metazoa > Arthropoda > Insecta > Lepidoptera > Geometridae > Opisthograptis > Opisthograptis luteolata. Next base: position 792,402 of record OV928048.1, read on the forward strand.
CTGTCTGTCCGCCTGTCACCAGGCTGTATCTCATTAACCTTGATAGTTATGACTGTTCCACAGATGATGTATTTCTGTCTCCGCTACAACAACAAATACTAAAAAACAGAATAAAACAAATATTTAAGGGGGCTTCCATACAACAAATATGTTTTTTTTTTGCCGTTTTTAAAGATAATTGTACGGAACCCTTCGTGCGCAAGTCCGACTCGCGCTAGGCTGGTTTGAATACAATTGAAGCCTCAAAGGCTTACTGACTATAATCTGCGAGACACTAACTATACTGCGAGCTCGAAGGCTCCGGGTCCGCAGCCCTCGAGTTTTCAGCTCGGCTGGAGGCAGCCCGACGTGATCTGGCTTGTTTTATTTCGCCAACATCCCGGCCCTTGATAAGTTTTTGAAGAGCTCTCTAATGTTCCCATTAGGGCACTTCAGGGAATTGTGATTTTATTAGGTTTCTATTTTGTTGGAGAGTTGCAGCTTTAGTTTTTTTGGTTGTAGGTATATGTACCCACCTAATTTTACGGTAAAGCTCTTTTATTTTTAACCTTTTTTTGGGCTTTATTTGTGGGGTTTCGTTCTCATTGAGTCGAAATATACCTTTTTTGCTACAGAATCTCATGTTAACGAGCAATAATTCTTATGTCAGAATATAACTATAAAATACATGTAACAATTAGAATTCATAGTAACTTCATTCTCTTACTTAAATATTGCCATTATACTCATTAATCCATTTAATTATAATAATTATATCTGTGGCAGAATGTCTACGATTGCACATATTTTATGTGAATGGCAACTTTATATTCATTCTATCAATTTGGATGGGGTAGATTTTGGCGGGGAATAGTAGTGACAGTCGATTGTATTGGGAGCTATGGTAGGAAAATATTTGGGTGGCTGTTTAGAGTGATTCATCGAGATCTGTGTGTGGTGATATTTATTCTCCTCCTGGCTTGAATTACACTCTTTAATAAAACAGTACAATGAAGTGTTTTTATTATTTTTACGTTTGTCGTTTATCATTGAAAATACGACTACTTTATTACTAACCTAACCAAACTAGCTGTTCCCCGGGGTTTCACCCGCGTGTTCGTAAATTGTAGTTTATCACGACAGACAGACAGGCAGAGTTAATTTCGCATTTATAATATGAATAGTTGCGGCCCGCGGTTTCACCCGCGTCATCTTTATGTCCCTCAGGAACCTTTTCCGGGATAAAAAGTTGCCTATGTGTTAATCCAGGGTATAAGCTATCTACATTCTAAATTTCATCAAAATCGGTTTAGTAGTTACGGTGATACGTTGTAACAAATATTCACACACACACAAATTTTCGCATTTATGATATAGGTAGGAAATAAAGTAGGGAGTAGGGATTTTTAGTTAGCGGCTCATCTGAATTTTTTCCACAAATTTTGTTATTCAGGTCATAAGTAGGCTGAGAATTCAATTTAAATTATCTTCTGAGCTTGCCGCTGTCGAAACTCATCAGAGATGGCTAAATTAGTCATTTGCATTTTTAAGTGGCAATTTCCTGCGTGACCTATGCTGTACTGTAATAATGGAATACGTAACAAGACCCCAGGCTCATGGGGTACCACGTAACGTATATTGTTATGTACCAGCTTTATTTTACCATCCAAGAACATTGTCTAAAACAATTTGGAACTTATTTGTTTAAAACAAAAATATTTATATAAAAAATAGTTGCGGTAACGGTCGACCCCCCCTCCTCCCCCTGAATACGCCCACGCCATGTCGGAATATTTGTGAATAGTTAAACAGACAATGAGTGCGATTCGAAGATCGCGTCTGGCTTGGAGGAGTTGTCTCGTTTTAAATGAACGCTCAGATGCACAATGGCTAAGTTTATAGCATGAGCATTGCTGTTTTAATTAATCTCGAGAGTTTAGTACTATGATGAAACGACTTAATATCGTCTTGATTTGGTTTCAGATTTTTACCGGCTCTATCATTTATATCTGACAGTCTAATGTGTAGTAATTCAACTAAAACTAAAGTTGTAAGAGTCTTGGGCGAGTTATCCGACAGCACAATGCCCCTACGACTTTAGTCTGTACCATCAACGAATTACATTAACGCCGTATGTGTCATAGCTCATAAGTTCGATGGAAGCCCATCCATTGCTTCGCCTTGCGTAGAGAACATTGAGTTTATTTACATAGCCTTTTCCGTTGTTAGCCTATTCCGCTTTCAAAATCGTTTATTCAAAGGCTGGAACTATAAATAGGTACCCATCTTTTCAAATTACTCTAACTATCTATAATTCGCTCGTGATTTGCCCCCGGAGCCGACCCCGGCCCGGTAGCGATGGGCGGTACAACCAAACCGTTATTAGTTTCAATAACTAATATGGATTGGTATAATATCTGAAATACGGTATTCGATTACACGATAACTAGTTATTGAGATAAACTAATAAAAGCCGGAATATACAAAATAAACTGATGCGCGATATCGTAAGAACCAAGAATAACCGAATACATAATACCTAATAACGAGATGGCACTCTAGTTATCCAATATCAGCCAAAAGAGCAAACCGTACATACCTATATCGAAAGCAAGCTCAACATCAGTTATCAGACATACGTAGTTATTTCTTTATTTGTAGGCAGTCTTAGGTCGATGATAGAGCATGCTTGCCTAGAAATTTCCTTTTAACTTGAAGTCTCCCAAATTATACTTATTGAGAAACAAAGACGCTGGCAGAATGTTCCACTCTTTCGCCGTTCGCATTATAAAATATTTGAGTTATCAAAAATTAATAGTTTCAAAACCCGTTATCGGTATCCAAACCGATACATAGTTACGTTATAACGATTTCGCATACCGACTATTACCGACCCTACGGGCCGTAATGACGGGTAACATGAGCGATGCTCGCGCCCCGAGGTGGAGCGAGATGGACATGAGCTGATCATTTATTCAGTGGATAAGCCGCGGCGCTGTTTTATGCGAACCTTGTGAATAAACGTTCAGGAGCGTTCAGGAACTTACCGCCCACGACTGCGCGTCGCTACGGTCAGAGAGTAATTTAAATAATGCTTCCGAAACAAGGGACGCTGAAATTGCTACTATAAACATATTTGGGTACGAGCATTAAGGAAAGTGATATTTAAATTAAATAAATAGATGTCTATTCATTAAGGGAATTGCAATCCAGACAAATTAATAGACGGCATTATGCTCTACATGCTACTGTTTTAACAGAACTAGACGCGGCCAAGGTTTCGCTTGCGGGGAATTTGATATTTCACATACACAACACAACAGCCAGTTCCTAATCTCGGTGTAATGTGGCGCCACCTTCGATCATATCGTAAATAACATCCATTGTGTAGGTACATACACTTTATACGCGGAAAAAACAAAGATTATAAGCAATTTTATAAAAAGTTACATAGAGAAAGTAGACGTATAAAAAAATTATTGTTTCGCCAAAAACCGGTATAGTAAAAATCATTGGGAGTTTTAATAGTTTTTTTTTTATTTTTTTATTAGAACATGTTTTCAGCATGGGTGAAGAGCCCATAAAAACAATTTATTTAGATTTTAATTTGCTTTATTGCACCGTCAACGACCGCGTCACAGGGAGAAGAGAGTTGAGAGAAGCACAGATCACACAAAGCTTTACAATGTGACATTGACATTTCTTATGTTTCTAACACAGCACTTTGAAAACAGTTGCTCTCACTGAAATGCTCACGTCTGAAATAGCAGCTCTGCAATTGGGGCATCCTTTGTGTTCCCAAAATGCGTTGTAAAACGTCATTGTGCCAGTTCTCGAAAAGAGTTCCATAGAAAGGCTTCCCCGATTGCGCTCACAATGGCGGTACGAGTGCAGCGCAGGCTGTAGCAATGCAATGCAGTAAGAAAGTAAGAACCCCGTGCTCTAGGGACGGTCGAGTCGAGTGGCGCAAATGGGTCAAGTGCCCGGCCGAATAATTGGAGCGAGTGAATGTGCTGCAGCTAAATGCGCCTTTTTATTTCAGTGTAAATATTTTGTGAAACTTTGCTCAGTCTGTTGAGACCTTTTGGATAAAGAACCCGTATTAAATAACCAACTTTTTATTAATTTTAACTATGTATTACAATTTAAATAACTCGTCGAAAATATTTCATTCGTAATCTGTTTAACTATAAAATATTTTTTTTATCCCAAAATGGTGTTTACTCTTTTTCAAATTTATATAATAACAAATTGATGTATAATAAACATACATAGCTCAGACCCTTAATTATAAAAAGCTTGGGATTTTAGTGAACTTGCTCCAATTCAATCAATTAGTAATAAGAATAAAATAGTCAATGTGATCGCGCCAAAAAAATTACCTGCCGGGCGTTTCTTGCCTGTTCTTTTGCCGGCGTAAGGAAGTTGGAACAGGCGTAGCTAGTTTTAAGTTGACGTTTTAAAGTGATCACAATGTATTCTATTGAATAAAAATTATTGAATTTTGAATTTTATAGAACTATAGAATCCACTGTAACTAGGGTATCAGAAACGATCCCTAACATAATTTGTTTAAGCTCTAATAATAAACTGTTTAATATTGGCGTTACAAAATTACCTAATTAATGTACAATACATTAAAAGCTTCCATCACCACAAACCACCAGCACAAAAAATAATTGCAAGATTAAATTAAAATAATTTAGTGTGGGTAAAATATTATATCATATGCTCGTTCAAAACGTGGGATGCTAGGGGTAGTTCCGCGAGGGTGGGGGCGGGTGACGAGTGCCGTGGAAGGGCTGAGAAGCCTTCACGTAAATGTCAAGTAGCCACAAGCAATGCAAAGAAAGCTCGCGTCGCCTTGAACATTCAAATATAGACCTACAATAGTCGAGAAAAATATGCGGCGAAATTGTAATTTGGTATGAACTAGGATAACATTATTACGAAATAAAAACAATGTTACAAGTGTTATTATGGAGAAAGAAAATTTCAAAAACACTTTGATTTTACTTTAGATAATGTTTAACGGTGTTTAACTAGTCAGATAGCGGACGATCCATCAAAAATACAGTTAACCATTCAACAATATTGGCCTTATGGCCTATAGATAAAAAGTCTAAAACAATACAAATATGAAAACAAATATTATTCATTTATACTTAAAAAAAACACTTATACACATACATGTTATGTTATTCTCACGAGAATCTGATCAATCAATGATTTATTGCGATAATGTATCTAACATTTACTCGTACATCAGATCTCTAATATTTACATAAATTTTGTCAAATTTGACAGTGTATTCAGCTTGCACAGAGACGCAAAAATATTTGAAAATTAAGTACATTATCAACAATATTCTTTGAATTCTTTAATATTTATTTTTATTTTATTTATTTATTTAATACACAAGACAAATTACAATCAATTTCTTAAACAAAATACATCATAGACAAAATCTGAACTAAATTGCAACTCAAAATATGTGTAAACATAAAAACAAGGTAAAGAAGTATCGAGACTAGTGAGATGAAAGTACCCATCCACAGAGCATGGAACTTTGCAGATGGGCACCCCAACACGGTACAATCAATTTTGCTTACAAACTACACAAAATACAAAATACAAACTACAAAATACTGCATAACAACTACAGCTCTTCTTCTTCTTTACTACTTTTTACATTATATTAATGCATATTGATCTACACAATCAAGAAATAAATAAATATAAACAGTGTCTTAGTAGCTTCAACTATTTATTTTTAAAGTTATTGTCTACTAGTGATGTATAAAAATGCGACTTTTCTAGCACAGAACTAGCACGATACGAATATCGTCAATACCTTGGAAGCTTTACATTTCTATTTACGTACATGTGCGTCAGATAATGGTGTCACTTCCTGGCAGCCTGCCAGGAGGCTGTCACTTTGCTCGGAGGCTGCTCGGGCTATCATGTTGGCTCTCGAGCAGAAACGAGATTAACATAGCGTCCGTACTCTAATAATAATAATAATGCCTGCACAATCACATACATAGGCTCTGACCCCTAACTAGGTTTCCCTGTATCTAGGGTATCAGAAACTACGAGGATCGAGGATCCACAACAACCAGACACAGAATAAATACTTGCGCTTTTTTTTCAATTTTATTTTATTATATTTATTTATTTAAGAAACTAACAGCTAGGTAACAAACATAAAAGTAGAATATATATAGAAGGCCAATTAGAAGTTTCTACTAATAGGCACAAATATTTGTCCTGTAGCGGGAATCGAACCCGCGACCTCACGCTTCGCAGTCGGCTATCCGCCCATTGCGCCACATCGGTCGTCTATACTGTAGTTCTAGTCTAAAGGGGATCCATGCATCGAGTATTCAAAGGAACCGTGACGTCATTAGTAGCCCCATTTAATGCAAAAAAAAATATACCCACATATCCTTAAGCTTACTAAATTTCTCAATAATATTAGAATGCTCTATGAAGGTCAAATAATGAAAATATTAATAAATTTGAGACTATAAATAATACTTAACCTTAACCTTAAGTATTTTAACATTTACCCCTCAAAGTTGAATCTTTATTTAGAAAATACGACAACGCTTTTAACAAAAAAATGCTAACTTAATTTACACTTAGTTGAGCGCTATCTTATTATTATTGCAAGAGCTCAGAGGGTGGTTGGTAATTACCTAATTACCTAAATGGACCAATTACCTAATTAGCGCCTAGGTTTGCTAATTTAGAGAGTATTTTCGAGTAAAAGCTAATAAAGGTTACTTGACGATTTTTTTAATTGTTTAAAAACACGCTATCAGTTGTATCAGTTATATATAAAGGGAGGGAATCTTAGGATTGAGAGCTAGATAGCTTGATTTACTTGAAGCTGATTTTAATGGACAATCTGCGAGGGTATTTTTCTCCTCCTTCCGTCATGCGCCCTCCCTTCCTCTCTCTAACAAAGGAACAGAAGGAGAGTTTGCTTCACATATCCTACTAATCTTATCCTACTAATCATATTAATCAATCATACCAATATTATAAATACGAAAGTTTTCTGTGTGTGTGAATGTTTGTTACCACGTGTCACCGTAACTACTTAACCAAATTGATGAAATTTAGAATGGAGATAGCTTATATCCTGTATTAACATAGGCTACTTTTGATCCCGGAAAAAGGTTCTTGTGGGATAACGAGAAGACGCGGGTGAAACCGCGGGGCGCAGCTGGTTCTATATTAAACAGATTTTATGTGGAATAATCTTCGGTCTCGTTTTCTGCGAAAGATAAAATCTCTCAAATCCCGCGTGACACCTTTTCCAATAACTTCTGCCATCTACTAGTTATTCAGTCCACTTACAACATGTACCTAACGGGAGAGTAGGACCGGCTACCCGGTCAAGAGTGTACACGTAGCCACCCAGGGAAATGAATTCAAAGTGCAACTAACATACTCCAAATATATCAACAGTATCAACACGTACTAACATACCCCCAATACATACCTAATGCACGTTACAAATTCGCATTTAACTGCAAAGTTTCAGAGTTCAGTGTCCATTGTTACTCGGCGGAGTTGTGTCCGATAGGATGAAGTTTTAATTTCTCTGTGGACGGGTCCAGCGCGGGCTGGATTCTACCGGCGGTATTTATGAATGTTGCGAAATTCGTTACACATTGGAATGAACTAGTTCATATTTTGCCCAAGTTTCACTTCGTGAAACCGCAAATAAGAAACCAAAATCTTGCTTTTCCAAGTATTTTTATGTCCAAGTCACATTGTCACTAAAGGGCGGTGTCAATAACCGATCCATCCTCGGTTTGCCCTACTAGAGATAGAACATTGATATAAGCTCCATCTCTTCTTATTCTCATGCCAATTTAATATCACTCCTCAGGAAAGTATTGATTGGAAGCCGCAAGTCATTCAAAGCAAAGGTTATGCCGAAGGTCAACATACTAAATACAAAAGAAAGAGCAATCAAAGTCATAAAAAAATCGAATAAATCCACCGTCAAGTTAAGAATTTGTCGCCAAGACAACTATAGTTGCGTGTTCCGGCACCCTCACTTGAGACACTCCCCAAACAAGGCGAAGCGTGGCGCCACGTCCGACCACATCGTCAAGCGACTAGTGGTCAAACGCTACCAAAAAATCTTTCAGACATCCGTTATGAAAAATCAAAATCAATCACCATTTCCTACCCACATGCACTCCCGGGGCTGTCGCTGGCAAGAATCAGCAAGCTTCACCAAGTTTAGTATTCAGTCCGCGTCCACCAAATAAAACGGCACAGCGTTGTACCGAATCCACAAACATATCTGAAAACTTGCCGTTTCTACGTCCTAGATAGTTAGGGCCAGATTCAAGGAAAGCGAGCGAGGAAATAGCGGAGCCTAGAACCCATTTGTTTGTGGCCTGTTGGACGGCACAAACGATTTATTTCGCCTTTTCCGCCCAAGATTTTGATAAATCTCCACACTTTATTAATGTGAAGGTGTGTCGGTCGGTTTGTCCTTCTTTCACGCTTCAATGGAGGACGGGATCAGCGAGATATTTTGCATAGAGATAGTTTAGTGACATATATCTACATTATATCCCTTTTTTTATTCAACTGAGTGATGAGACTCATGAGACAAGCAAGTCATTCGCCTGATGGTAAACGTCATATTTGCCCATTACAGTGCAGTGCCCACATATTTGGATCTGTGGCAGTGCCCCTCAGAATTATAAACTTCAGCAGTTCAAAGTACTACGCGGCAATGCACTGATCTCGTCGCCCTGAGATATTAAAATGTTAAATATATTAATATCCGGTAATATTATTTAAAAAAACGCATAGTTTCCTAATAGGTAAAAAAGATCGAGTTAATGTTGCGTTATCTATGCCAATCCTTCTCAAATTCAAATCCCTAATAACCCCGAGAGTAGAAAATGCAATAGTTTTACAATCAGGATAAAAACATAATTGAATGAATTTTTAGCCATATCTATCTTCGACCTCAAATCTATTTTCATGCCTACGTTTGTCCTCCGGCGATTTTCGACGAATGAAGAAAATCTGCCTAAATATGAATGGAAAGTAACCTTGCTTGCTCGATTGTCGACCTCCTTCTATCTAAATATAATTTGGGGGGGAAAGCTTTGTAGATCATAATCCTTCAAATTAACGGTGGAAGTGGGTTTTTTTAGACTGTGGGTGTTTTCCGTTCAGATATGAACATGATTGTTTATTCAGGGTTTAATAAATAGACCTCTCTTATTTGCTAAAAATATTTAAAATATTTAAGATATCTCTTGTGATTTGCGAATAGCTTACGCTTGAAGGGCCTAATTTTTGATGGCAATCTTACTAATATTATAAATGCGAAAGTTGGTGTGTGTGAATGTTTGTTCCAACGTATCACCGTAACTACTAAACCGATTTTGATGAAATTCGGATTGGCTTATACCCTGGATTAACGCATAGGCTTTTCATCCTGGAAAAAGGTTCCTGCGGGATAACGGGAAGACGCGGGTGACACCGCTGGGCGCAACTAGTATTAAAATATATTGTCATGAGACTTACCATAAGCTCCTTACTTGCATTTTGTTTATTGAAATCACGGTGTGTTCGGTGGTGCAGCATCTGCAACAATCAAAAGTTAAAATGTTATATAATTAAATTGTTAATAATAATAGTTAATAATAGTATGTTTATAATAATTAAATCCATACTATGATAATTAATGCAAAGCAAAACTCTATTTCTGTCCCTTTGTTATGCTAGGACCACACTAACGGGAAATGCCGTTCAATAGTGCGATGATTGACGTTTGACATAAGTGTGGCCACGACATTGGACAACGGCATTCACATTGGCGTTTGACGTTAGCCGATAATTCAAGTACATTCACGTTGACCGCTCAAGTGTACTCACGTAATAGCGTTAGAAATTAACGCAATATTTATCGCGAAGATGTTAACGGTTATGTTGATAAATAATAAAATCCATATTATGATATTATACATGCGAAACAAACTCTCTTTCTGTCCCTTTGTTAGAGAGAGGGAGTACGGACGAGGGAAGGAGATAGCGTGAGAGACAGAAAGAGAGAGAGATAGATACCCTCGCAGATTGTCCATCTAAATAAGCTTCAAGTAAATTAAGTACTTCACGAACGCAGATCAATTAATTACAAAACTGTGTGGGTTGTTAGGAAACAGGAAATCTCATTATTCCTCGTTTTTTCTACGAGGCAGCCCTACATTGAGGTCGGGAAGGGGAAACCATGGCGAATCTGAATGTATAAATAACCTCTTTGTCGGGCTTCCTTCCCGTTACCACGGAGATAATTCGACGATTTGAATTCTGTGTTTATTTCGGTTTTACATAATATACTTTATTATCTACTACTTTTAAGTACAATTCTTGTCCAAAACCACCAAAGACCTATCCACCAATACGTGAGTCAAGTAGCCTCAAGGGAGAATCATTTCCAATCCAGACCTAGCGGGCCACCTCCTTTATATTTTTTTACTTATTGGTCTTTGATATCTATGCGACCACATCACGAGTATATAACTTACCTTTTCAAACAGAAAGTGACTTAAAAAAAATACATACACTCAAACATAGAACCTCCCTTTTTTCTTCGTCGTTTAAAAACAAAGCAACAACGTGCATCCTATACATTTTAACAGCAGAACCCATCTTTTTTTTGAATTTTGTTATTTCTTATGCTAAGGCCACACTAACGGGACATGCTGTTAAATAGCGCGATGATTGACGTTTGACATAAGTGTGGCCACAACATTTGATAACGGCATTCACATTGGCGTTTGACGTTATAATTCAAGTGCATTCACGTAGACCGTTCAAGTGTAGCCACTCACATAATTGCGTTAATAATTAACGGAATATTTATCGCGATGATAGGCATTGACTTTTCCCTTGACGTTGACCTTAGTGTGGCCCCAGCATTACCAGAAAAAAATTGACCACAAGTCACCTGATGTTAAGTGACCACGTAGTCGAAGGTGGCGCCACGCTTCATTTAGATTTGGAACTAAACTCTCAAGTGGGGGCAAAAATGGGCCCTGAATCATAATTTTTTCTTACACACTAGTTAAAACTCACTTTGTATATATATAACATATCATAATAAGTTATTACATAACTACCCCGGCATCCTGCTCCCAGCTTCCCGTGATGAAGGCATTCACGCGACGTATTCAGAGAGTATTGAGGTCAGGGAAGTGGCCGCAACTTTGCGACAGAGCTTACAGCCCCGAGTGCGCTGACATTCACGCAAGTAGCCTCTCGGGCGCACGTTGGAACTTTACAAACACACGTTTCACGAAGGAAATGAAGAATTCATTTCTAGTAACAAGCCTGACCTAGAGCAAATTCAACAAAGAATAGGTTTAGGGTAGTTTGATAGGTAGTTTTTGTTTGATATTTTAAGGTTTCGTTTAGTGTCTTTGGTTTGTTAATTAAGGTTCGCAGTTTTAACTTCCATCTCTTACTTATAAGATAAATAGTAAAACAAAAAATAAGTAAATACCTATATAATTTAGAGTATACATGTAATTTTGTATTAAGTATATCTAATCTTCTTCTTCTACAAAATACTCGTGTCGTTAGTAACCGAACTCCTCCAAAACGACTTGACCGAATTTTATGTTTTTCTTTTTGTGGCGTTAAAGTGTAGTCCACGCGGGTGACCGCGGGGCTCAGCTAGTTTGCCCCGATTGACCTCATTGCACGAGTATCCTAGATACTTTATTGAGTGGCCGCCGAAAATAACAGGCCCAGGAAATATCAATAGGCAACAGGAAAACCGTAATAGTTATTGTGCGATGGGGTCACGGGGTCAGGCGCATTCGTAAGGCCTCATATTTTGTGGGCATTGTTACAGCCCGCTCTACTTACATAATACATGTACAACCATTGATATTAACAATGTGTGTGTTAAGTTGATTTGTTTTGATTACTCTACCAATCGCTTCAGTGCCTTTATATTAAAAAAAAAGATTTCTTGTCGTTTCCTATATTCAAATTCAAATCAAGATAAATTTATTTCTCCTCACAATTAGTGAATTACACAAGGTACAAGCAAGATTGACAAGATGATATCTTACTGTATGAGGAGCTGGTGCCTGAAATAGGTTTTGAAAAACCTGTCCTACAGGTCACCCCCCGCAGGTAGAAATCAAAATGCTTACAATAGATGATAATTACATTAATTGAATGTACGGCGCAGAATGCTGATAAAAATATATATATAGATATATATTTTTGTGGGTAGAAAAAAGAAACATATAAAACAACACAACGAAATATGAAACGTTCAAGTCAGAGGGTTGTGTGAGTGTATAGAGAGTGTGCATGTGGTTGTGCAAATAAGTTACAAAGTGAGAGTCAGTAGTGCATATAAATTCTAGTTGCGTCCCGCGGTTTCCCGTTATGCCGCAGCAACGTTTTTCCGGGATAAAATAGCCTACAATGAGCTTGAGCTTTCGGTGAAGGAAAATATCGTGATGATTAGCTTGGTGGTAGGGTATTTTCTAGTCCTCGCCTGGCTAGCTATCCACCTTCATGTTAAGAATCTGTCGCGAAGCAGCTATCGGTGTGTTCCGGCAGCCTCAATTGAGAGCCAGTTCCCAGTCCAGGTGTAGCGTGGCACCATCTTCGACCATATCAAAGTAAGAAGAAAAAAACAATTGACAATATACACTGAAAAGTGGACACTGAAAAGTGAACTAGCTATTTTTCATACATATAAAACGCGAAAATCCCAGCACCAGCAGGCTCACCCGTTAATTAACCGCCCCCGCGAAGTGGCGGCTCGCGACAGATATAATCTGTATGTAAATTGGCAATTTGCGCGCAGCCATGTTGTCAAACGTCGAAACGCATTAACCCGCCAATGTTCGAAATGGTGCGTATTTGTACCGATTGGTCGTCATTGAAGCATTTCATTTGTGACAAAACATTAACGACCAAACTGAATTATTTTGGAAACAAAGAACATATTGTAATTTTTACAATTCATATTATGACGCAAAATAAAATCGAACGTCTTCTTTCTTTCTTTATCTTTCCTCCTTCTTATATATAAAAATCAATTGCTGTTCGTTAGTCTCGCTAAAACTCAAAAACAGCTCGGTCGATTTGAGTTATTTTTTGTTGTGTGCGTAAAAGACAAGTTTTTTGGAAGAATTTTTGGAAAATCCATCAGATTTATGTATTGAGCTCAAGACCCGCCTTATAATTGCCTTCCCGTGCGAAGCCGGGGCGGCTCACTAATAAATATATTTAAAAAACTTATCACAAATCTAACCAGACAACCAGCGCTATAATCCATAGATTTCAGTATTCACCACGCGTCAACACATCAAGTTTTCACTCTTCCGCAGCCACTATGCAACGTCGCAACGAGGTAAAGAAATCTGGCAACGCCGCGCGCACACGTCACCGGCCCAATTATGCATTCCACCCCAGGGTTGGGCCCCTGAGGCCGCGTCGGCAGTTTTCCGCAGAAACGGGCGGGTATCGGATACGATATACTGCAGGAATACGGGATAACGCGATCAATTGTTATGCTATGCGGTGAGTTAGTGGTACAATTGGAGCGAGGCACTTTATCACGCGCGCGGGTTGTAAAGCCGTAAAAGTTAGTTTTGTGGCGAGTCGAGAAAATTTTCTTCCTTTTTAGGGTCCCGTATCTCAAAAAGAAAAACGAAACCCTTATAGCGTTTATATGGCATATTTTGCGATTTCACAAGGGAATTAAAACCTTAAATATGTAATTTAATAACAAACAAAAAAAATAACCTTATACGGAACCCTCGGTGCGCGAGCCCAACTTGCACTTAGCCAGGTTTTTTTTTCATCTTAAAGGGCAGCGTGTAGATTATGTTGAAGTAAATATCCATGGCTAAACACTACCCTGTAAATAGTAAAAAAAGAAACCTATTCACTACCACTAATTACCAACAAAGAATAGCCAAATTAAAGAGGGGATGTAGAAGGCAGTAACCAAACAACCGGAAATATCCGGTGCGAGCAGGTTAGCGGCGGATCAGAGGGGTTAGAGGCAGATTCCCAATTTGTGCGTTAGAGTCGACGCAAACGCTTGCCTCAGGCTGTAGGGGCTGTTTGCCTTCATGATATACCTAATGAATAAATATCCTAATTCCCTGTTAATATTACAAATGCGAAAGTAACTCTGTCTATCTGTCTCGCTTTCACGCCTTAACTACTAAACCGATTTAAATGAAATTTGGTACGGAGACAGTTTTAACCCTGAGGAAGGACATTGGATACCTTTTATCGCGATAAACTGTAGCCCACGTGGGTGAAACCGCAGGGAACAGCAGTTTGTGAGTATGGATGGATGTTTGTTACTCATTCACGCAAAAACTACAAAACGGATTTGAATGAAATTTGGAATGGAGATAGCTTATACAGTGGATTAACACATAGGCTACTTTTCATCCCGGAAAAAGGTTCCTGCGGGATAACGGGAAGACGCGGGTGAAACCGCGGGGCGCAACTAGTGTTATATTACTGTTTAGCCCTTCCATTTTAGCACGAGGGTTAAAGTGCTTTTCTCGGTCACGAAAATCATGCTCTATGAAGTTAATTAGCTGAAACGACGAAAGTTTTCAAAGCACACTAAAGTGATTGTGTCGCGGTTGTAAAAACAATTCGGCGATGGAGCGAAGCGAAGGGAGTTAAAGAAGGCGCGAAGTTACCCAAAAATGTAAAAAAAACTTGTCCAGTATTAATAGCAAGAAAGAGTGCTAGTAGGACACGCGCCCTAAGGGTTCTGTACAAACTTAACTTTTTATCTAAAAATTAACAATTTTAGGATTTCATTTTCACTGGCAGATAGCTAGCCGATTTTATAAAGAGTTATTTGCCTACTTTTAAATTTAAAAAAAAAAGGTTCCGTGCAAAAAAATTTAAACACTTGATATTTGGTGTGGGTATACTTTTTTTTAACTGTGGGGAGGGGGGAGGGGGGGGGGGGATTTCTCATGAATACAATGGAGCTTAGGCTTTCATGGTCATGTCCCACTTCATCGACGGTGACCTACGGACTGAAACCCCCTCCCTGTGGGTATAGTTTAAACCCTAGGGACTTACATAGATTACTTTTCATTGAGATAACCTTTAGTCCACGTGGGTGAAACCGCGGGGCACAGCTAGTAGAAATAACAATATTTAAGCAATGATATCTATAGATATTAGGCATTATTCTAATATCAATTTTGGGTCACCTAATACTTAGAATAATAAGGGTCGTAATGACCTACGCAAAGTCTGGAGGTCGTGTCCAAAAGAAATCTACTGCTGTTTTGATTACAATCCCACGAGGCGTCGCAGAAATTGGACTAATGCTAGGTTGAGAATGATACAATCGCTACTTAAAGGATTTCGTAGTAATGAGCGTGAAATAATGAGCACATAATGCTAACATACCAAATTACCTTTTAATGATTAACGAGCGGAATACTGCCTATATTTCATCGCAGATGCCTTTTACTATGAAACTCAAAATCAAAATTTGTTTTATTCAATAGGATACATTGTGATCACTTTAAAACGTCAACTTAAAACTAGCTACGCCTGTTACAACCTCCTTACGCCGGCAAAAGAACAGGCAAGAATCGCCCGGCAGGTTCAAAACACCTGACGGTCCCGTAATGTACAATTGAAAATGAATAACTGATATAAGACTTTCCCCGACTGCCTCATTTCACGTTATCATCGAGGATTACAGATTTTGTAAGAAATTTACTGAAAATATGAAAGAAAATCGTTCGGGTTCGGAGATTTATCAGGAATATTGATTGTAATCCCAAATGGGAAAGGTTTTAGCCGTTTGGAGTTATTACCTTCGCTTTACAGGGGATTTTCTATTTTATGTACGCACATTATTAGGCATAAGTTTCAACACAACGTATTCAAGACGTAGCTTCAAATCATTTTTGGGATATAAATGTTGTACATAGAAAGACAGGCAGTAAAATGATTCGAGTATATGACATTCTAGTTGGATAGTTGGATAAATTAAGAAGGACAATTAACAAAATTCTTGGAATGACACTGGCTGTTCCCCACGGTTTCACTCGCATATAAAACATAGCTTATGACACTCGAAGCTCATATTATTGCCTTCTAACAGTGAAAGAATATATATGCAGAATCGTATCAGTTTCAGAGGTTTACTTTACATAGTTATGACATAATATAGTGTAGATAAATCGGATTTTTTTTATCGGAAAACTAGCTGTTATACCCGCGGTTTTATCGTGATAAAAGTATCCTATGTCCTTCCTTAGGGTTCAAACTATCTGCGTACCAAATTTCATTAAAATCGGTTCTGTAGTTTAGGCGCGATAGCAAGACAGACAGACATACAGACAGAGTTAATTTCGCATTTATATATAAGTAGGGAAGTAGGGATGTATCTACGTGCTAACATTTTCATATCACTTCTTAGGTCACATCATAAAAGTGCGCTCAGAATGTATATGTCGCGTACACTACATTGTTCCCGTCACATAATGCGCTGCAGATATGCTGGACACAATGGCGCCAGGACGACACGTGCGCAGTCGTGCTGAATGTTGCACTGTGACGTCACGGGCATTGTGCTTGTTTACTGGACGCTCTTGTTTCAGTACAGTAATACCCCGACTTACGCTACCCCGTTTTACGCGAATTCGGAGATACGCGGGTTTTCTTTTTAAGGCTGCGCGCATCAGCTCTCCCACTCCGCCCTGTTAGTATTCCGTTTTTATTCATAACAATGTAAATTGTTGTATTATCTAACATGTTTCTTCTAAATTATTGTTTCTGGTCCCGATTAAACGTACTATATAATATTTATTATGTATGCATTTATATGGAAAGTTGGACTCCGACTTACGCGAATTCGACTTGCACGGTTATCACTCTGTCCCACCTATCGCGTAACTCCGGGGTATTACTGTACTCGCTAGCACCGTCTTTAAGGCGCCTACGTAATGTGAAAGTAATGGTCCTGTTGTGCATGTTCTAAAACTAAACTAAGATTGAAGGTCTAAAAGTATTGTTGTCTTTTTCTTACTTCCGTGGTCAGAGAAGGACAGCAGACTTTTAGACAGATAGGTTTCTCTTGCCACAAGTGTGTTTTTTGCATTTGACCGCTTCCTCTGACATAAACGAAGTAACAGATACAATCGGGAATAGGCTTATTTGACTACCTTTTTATTTTAGGTTGATTTGAAAATTCCAAAACTAGCGTAAAAAATCATAGCAATACTACCGCTGGTGGTTATTTAAGCTTAAAAACACAATCAAAATCGGTTCATCCGTTTAAGAGCTACGATGCCACGGACAGACACACACACAGAGAGACAGACATCAACGTCAAACATAGAGAGGTGTTACTCTCTTTTTGCATCAGGGGTTAAAAAAAAAAAGAACCAGTGGCCAATAAATTAAATTCAACGAAAGGTGTTAAACTGTTAAGTGAAACAAGAATTGATAAAATAACAACAAACTTTGTTAGGATCTTGTGCTAATAGCTAATTAATGTTCGTCGAATCCGCTTAGTTAACCGGCGGAAGCGCTGAGCGGCGGCGCGGCTCCATCGCCAAACATAATGCCGCAACTCAATTAAGTAACGGGCTTGTACGAAAAATATCTATAATATATATCGGTTCTATTCCCGCTACAGAATAAATATTTGTGCATTGAAAAAAAAAAGCGCAAGTATTTGTTCTGTGTCTGGGTGTTGTTGTCCCGATCCTCGTAGTTTCTGATACCCTAGATACAGGGAAACCTAGTTAGGGGTCAGAGCCTATGTATGTGATTGTGCGGGCATTATTATTTATTATTATTATTGTTTAATAATAAAACACAAACAACACAAACCTAGCGAAAAACATAAAACTTATACATTACTTATATATTATTGTTTTAATCATACACGGCGTTATTTATATATATATTTATTTTAGAATATAGAATTCGATGTTTTATTAACCCAAATCTGGTTACGAATTTAATGTTATCAGTAGTGATGCAACGGAAGTTTTATAACAGAAGCAGGCAAGTAACAGATGTCAAAAGTATTTTTAGCGGAAGCAGAAAAGGAAAAGTTAATACTATAAGAATTTTGCTAGTCATAAAATGACGATATATCGATGTTTTTCACTGGATAACAATAATATAATCGTTCGTAATAAAATATCGACAAAATTTATTTATTTGCCCAACCCTATTACGTAATACGATTATGTGGCGGATCGCGCCGCACTTGCGTTCTATGCCACGATCGTAGAGTTACGTCAACTTCGTAGGAAATACGTTAAAATGTTTATTTTATTACTGCAGTTGAGAAATCGATTTAATATACGAGTACTAATTCGTGGTGAAAAACATAACTCGGTGTTAGTAGATTTTCTAGTGCTCGCCTGGCTAGGTACCACACTCAAGTTATGTCGCCAAGCACCTATCAGCGTGTCGCGGCAGCACCACTTGGGAGCCAGTTACCAACCCAGGTGTAGCGTAGACCTTCAACAAATCGTAATTTACCATCAGGTGACTTGTCGTCAAACCCTAACCTCTAAAAAGTAAAAACAAACAAACTTCAGCTAAAAACTACTAAGACGAAAATGGTATGGCAAAGTATTATTAGATATCTACAAAATTCAAAACTTACTTTTACTTTGCACACAAATCTAATAAGTAGAAACCGCTACATATTGCCTCAAATCGAATATAACACCGAGAAATAACTTCAATCGGGTACGGCGCGTGAAAATCGAATTTCCACGAACGAATTTAAAAATCCTTCGCCCGGTAAGCGCTGCAGCCGATGACAGCGCAACGCTTTTAACTCCACGCGGTAAGTCTACAATATTGCCACAGAGCTTCAACAAAGTGATGCAGCGGCTGAATGGGACACCGCACCACAATAAGCTGGGGTCTTTACGAGGGTAACATTCTTGGACCTGACGGACAGACAGCCCGTTTGGGATATATCAGGTTGAATATTGGACAGCATTGTATAAAATGTGTAAAACGATAGGTTCTTGTTTTTTTAAATGATCATTTTAACAGCAACAGAAAACAGTTTCTGTGCAAATTGTATCAATTGGCTAGAGTTAAATAAATAAAAAAGAGTACTCTACGATTTTATCAGTTCATTTCAAGTTTGACACCTCGGAATTTGACGTGTGCGTGACAGCTTTGTTTGCGTGCCCACGTGACCCCTCTCATGACGTTACATCACGCACATGAGCTAAAGTTTGTGTATCCTAACATTCCTAACCGATCTTACGCAAACAATCCATACTTAAATATGAAAGTATCTCTTTCCGTCCCTTTGTCCGTTTGTTACCTTTTCACGCCAAAACCCCTGAACAGATTTTGATGGAATTTAGTATGGAGATAGTTTGAATCCTGGGGAAGGACAGGGGATATTTTTTATCCGGATAAAATGTAGTCTACGCGGGTGTAATCGCGGGGCGCAGCTAGTCGTTGGATAATGCGCTTTGACTTTTACTTTGAAAGTTTTTTTTTCAAGCATACTACATATTTAGGCTGAAACCAAACGAGCGTAATTTTGTGAGTCGTGAGTCGCGTATTTTCGGTCGCTCATTTTACGTTCAACTGTAGCGGACAACTCATTTTGCGTCGTCGTGTGGCACCAACTGCCTTTTTGTATGAAACCGAATGCAGCAGAATTTATGCTACCGAAATTCTGCGACTCACGACTCACAAAATTACGATCGTTTGGTTTCACCCTTATGGTCTGTACTTTTTCTGAACCAGAAATTAACTAAGGTATCTTTTGAAGTGTGAATTTATTTTAAGTAAATAGGTTACCTTGGGTAGCTTAATTAATACTCTAAAAGCTCAGTGCTCTTCTGTTGTTGTGTTCCTCCATCTTGAAGCTAATCTAAACCCACAACGCCGCCGCGCAGCCGAGCGCGAGCGCGAAATATACATAAATAACATTACTTTGAGAAGCAGCGCTGGATTCGGGGCACTTAAGGCTAGGCCCAGGGCGGCAAGTTTTCAGGGGCGGCAAAATTCAGAAGAGGAGAATAGAAATTTTACTTCGCGTCATCTAAAATGCTTTAAAAATTGTAATAGTCTTACACTAACTAACTAACTGAGATGGCGCAACGACCCAAAGTGAGTCTTGGCCTCCGATAACAAAAGACGCCACTTCAATCTGTCCTGCGCCACCTCCTGGAGCTCGCGCAAATCCTGAATAGTCTTACAAACATTTTTAAATTCATCATCATTAGCCGGAAGAAGTCAACTGCTGAACATAGGCAATCCCCCTTTAAACGCCACCATGGACGGCTATTAGCCATTTGCATCCATCGGCTCTCCGCGACTCTAACAATGTCTTTGAGGTGTAAAATATTTTTTTTCACTACTAAGAGTATGTTCAATATTTCAAACATTGCAGTTTAATCAACAAAACCTTATCTATTTCGGTAAGAAGCCGGCTTTTTTAGTGCCCAGGGGCGGCACGGCACTAAGGTTAAATTCGGCTCTGTTGGGACGAGAGCGGCGTCGCTACCGTCACTTTATAGAGCGGAAACACCCGCTGATGTGAAATTATGCTTATTTTTGAACGAAATTTAAGGTTCGCGGTAGGAATTTTCATTTTACATGAATTTTCAATGTACGTAAGTAAAATTTACTTGTTACAGTCTGCTGCTACACTAAATGGAATGAGAGGTATGTATATAGTTGCGCGCTCTGTTTCAAATTAAATAAATTCTTTGAAAAGGCGAAACTAAGATAATTCTCTCAGGTTAATGTAGCCGAACTAAACCTGTTATAGAATAACAAGACAGATAAACATTCTTTTCATAATCATTCATGAACGTACGACATAAAACTACGTATATATTCAATACAGTTCTTGTTCTATACAATTTCCTTCAGTAAAGCCCCGCTTGCCGAAAACATATGGCTGGGTGTCCGTCGGACCGTGAAAACTCCAATTACAGTTTTGTTCCCTGAACAATCTTACTAATTCATCTAAAACAAGGAATCTTGGACTTTGCCCCGTGGGCTTAAGAGCTTAAAATGCAAACCTAGGATATTGCCGCAAAGATACCGGCCGGGATTATTGGAAAGCAAATGTTTATTATTATTACGGTCTTACTAAGAGGCTATGCGGGTCAATGACCTTTTAGATTAGGGAGCTGGAAACGTAACTTAAAAGGTAAGTGACCTCAGGGTGAAGAATCCTTTCTGATGAGGGTAGACATGGAACTGGCGATGCATCTGTAACTTTAGTGCAGATGTCCATTGGCGGCGGCCGCAAGCATTATGAAACTAAAACAAATCGGGAATCTTTAAATCTTTTGTTAAAAAATTGAGTCCGTTTACCAAGTAGATTCCTATGTTTATGTCACACGCGCGTCCAATGATCCAATCTGCGATGCATGCATAATTTAGTTTGGCCATGTTTTTCCCCGCCAACTTTTCCCGCGGGCGGGAAATCGGGATTGACTGAAAGTACTGGCTGTTTGCTTTTGCCAACCGCAAAAAAGTTCATACGAATTTACTCTGTGGTCGATGCGGTTTTGTGACCGACCTTTTTACAAAGAGCTGAAAATACTTGCGCTATTTACTTTCGAGTCTCGAATTATTTTACACTTTTTAAATAAACGGCGCCAACAGCAAGCATCTGTCATTAGAGAAGTCGACGAAATACAGAGAAAATAATGAAAAGGCAATTTATAAATAAAGAAATTCAATTTAACTTTTAAAACAATTTATACAACAAGATTACTCTGCCATTCACATATTTCGTAGCTTTTATTTCAAATTCCCAGAATGTAAATTGTCCATGAGAATGAATTACCGTTTGGAAAAAAAATACTGTGTAGGGATTGTGGGTCTGTGGGTAGGATAGCACGGCACTGGCCGGACGTGAACGTAATTCTAAACTCAAAATTAGCAAGTTGGTATGTTCGCTGGAATTTCAGATTTAGTTCATTGAATTACCCAGTGTTGTGTAGGTCGCTGTGGGAAGTACACTTCCTGTGGCAGGATGGCTTAATATACGTGCTTATTCAAATTAAAGTTATAGTTTTTACATACTACTCAATAGGCGAAATGTTTTTCAAATTACAGGGTTGCCGTTTGACCACAAGACAACTGATGTTAACAGATGCGCTCGAAGGTGATGCCGCAAAACACCGACAGACTAGCGACAATTTTTTTACTGGAAACTGGTAACTAGTCAGGCGAGAAAATATCAAAAAAACTGTATATTTTAAAAATACGAGATTCAAGATGCCATCGAGCTACATTTGCAAGTATTACCTTAATATTATTTTTGTCATTTTCGTCACTCCTAGATTGGAATAAGATACGCCTCAGAATACTGCGACTAAGACGGGCCTATAAGGCTATTTAATACTCTAAAAAATGACGAGTCCTCAAGTCGACGCTTATATTTTTCAAGTCATAGGGGGATCTAATTCGAGATAAATCAGGGTGTTTGTAAATTTCACGATCTCCACAGAGCGGAGCTACATTTACGTTGGTCGTTATAATTTATGGTACTTATCGTTTGGACCGAGGGGGTGTTATTATGCGGAACGAATGAGACACGTCACGACCTCATGACTACTTAGGGATTAGGATTAGCGAGTTTGATAAATGCACATAGATGTTTTTTTTATACGATTTGAGCTCAGTGCGCCGCTTTGAGCTCGGATAAATTAATATTATTATTAAAGTTAACCCTTCATCATCATCATCATCATCATCAGCCCGTATCAGTCCACTGCTGGACATAGGCCTCTCCCAAGGTACGCCACTGAGCCCGGTCTTCGGCTCTTCTCATCCAACTACTGCCAGCCACTCGGCGCAAGTCGTCGCTCCACCTAGTCGCAGGGCGTCCTACGCTACGTTTGCCAAGTCGCGGTCTCCACTCAAGAACACGTCTACCCCATCGGTTGTCGGTTCTGCGGCTTATATGACCAGCCCACTGCCACTTCAGCTTGCTAATTCTGTGGGCTATGTCGGTGACTTTAGTTCTCTGACGGATCACCTCATTTCTGATTCGATCCCTCAGAGAAACCCCAAGCATAGCCCTTTCCATAGCTCGCTGAGCAACTTTAAATCGGTGGACTAGTCGTGCCGTGAGTGTCCATGACTCAGCTCCGTATGTCATAACAGGTAGGACGCACTGGTTGAAGACCTTCGTCTTCAGACATTGTGGTATTTGCGACCCTTAGTAAGTAATTTACCCGAAATGCCTTATTCGAAAAAAAATACGTGCGGGCCTGAAAAACATTTCAACACTAAATAAATAATTGACTATTCACTGCCGAAACAGCTAAGCTAAAAGCGTCTAACATACAGAAACTACATTTCCCGTTTAGTAACATACACATGGATATAAAATTTATACTATTTGCGAAGCGCTTTAAAATTCACCAGAAGCCATCGCTGAGAGTGGAGAGCCGTTCCGTGTGTACAGTACAGGGCAATCCAATTTAGAGATAGCCTTTGAACCGTCCTACCACTATTCGTAAATTAATCTGCACTGATGGACTAGGGATGGCGAGAAATCGATTAATCGAAGAATCGATTTTACGTTTAAGTGAATAGATTTTTTAAATCAATCTTAAACAAGGTACCGATCCTGTGAATCGAGGTCAGACATTTAAAAAACAAGATGTAACTTTTTTCAGTTTTGGTAAGAATTCGATTATAAACATAGTATTTACAATTACTTGAACGCACAAAAATTACCTTTTATTACTCAATTAATTACTATCAACTCAATATATGGCAATACTGGTTTTATCGGTGGCTTTAATAATGCTGAAGTTATTATACAGTTAATTTGTATGATATTATTTTATCGATTGGTTACAAAAATCGATCATTAGGCCTACGATTTTTTTCTAAATCTTTAATTCTTCAATTCGTATCGATTCATAAATCGATAAAATATCGATTCGATATTTTCATGAAGTATTGCCATCTCTTTGATGGACTCGCCTGGTTGTGGGTAGTGGACAAAGGGCGTAAGTACCGAGCGTTAATTTCGGATTACGTTACGTAGTTGAAAAGGGTGATGGACGGTTTTGGCGTGGTGTAATGATGGTTTATGGGCAGATTTGTTTGGCAATAACGGAGCTCTTTTGAAATACGGCTTGTGAATTACAGCGCGTGAAGTGTTGTTTTTGTTGGGATTGTGATTATTGAATTGATTTTATTTACTTTCACGACCGCGGTAACATACAAATTAATTATGCTGTGTATACCATTGTCTACCTACTGTTAGTTTTGTTAATAAAAAGTAAATATTTTATGTTATGTTCTTTTATGTTGCTGTGGTGAAACAATAAAGCGTTATCTATCTATCTATCTATATTTTATACAACCTCTTAGTTTTAATCCTACTAATATTATAAACGTGAAAGTTAGTGAGTATGGGTGGATGGATGGTTGGATATTTGTTGCTCTTTCACGCAAAAAACTACTGAACGGATCTGAATGAAATTTGGAATGGAGATAGCTTATACCCTGGATTAACACATAGGCTACTTTTTATCCCGGAAAAAGGTTCTTGCGATAACGGAAAGACGCGGGTAAAACCGCGGGGCGCAACCAGTAATATATAAAACACTTGTCCAAAGACTGGTTTGAACTAATTAGCAACATTATAAGCACGAGTCCGAACCGATACAATAAAACGTAGGTAGCTCACGTGACGTAACAAGAAACGTTTAAATGATAGAACTCCTATTGGAGCCTCCGTGAATGCTATCTGCACGCATAAAGCGTCCTTCCATTCCTCCATGTAACGAGCCCAGATCTGGCAGGTTGCCCGCCTGATTGTGATCGTTATCCGAGCCTTGAATAGATCTGCAGTGCCTTTGGCATTGGTAATGCTTGTGCTGTATCCAGTTGTGCTCTCACCTTGAGGCATGGTGCAAAGTTAATATTAGTTTAGCTTTTGGCAGACATGGTTGGCGAGTTAGTGAGACTAATATATATTCCATAATTACTTTTTTTTTAAGTTTTTTAAGCAGAGCATTTGTCTACAAGTCACCTAGTGACGATGTGGTCGAAGATGGCATCATGCATCATGCTACATCTGGATTGGCAAAAAATAGAAAATACCTCGACTTCAAGCTAAAAAAAATATTAAAAAGATACAGGCTGAGCCTAGTTTGCGGATCACTAGATATATATGTAAATGTACGTCAATGACTCTGCTTAAATTTCTGGGAATAATAATTATGTATTCTTAGTTAAGCATAAAATTGTATGATATTTAGACCATGTTTTTATGCAGCAAATAAATCATTTTCATTTTCATCTTTCTGTGTCCCTCTGGGAATTTATTCGGCTGATATAAAAATCATGTTGATGAAGTCTCTAAAAACAAAGAGGTGCCTACCTCAAAAAAAAAACACACGGTACCAATTGCTTTAGCAACTGTGCGTTTATAATGCGAATATAGCAAAATTTCAAAGCTTGCGTTCACAACCAGTGAACAAATCACATCACCCTTTTCCATAGCTCCTAAACTAGGGATATTCACTTAACATCGATATATTGAATTTATTCGATGGTTTCCAAGCGATATATAGGATTGATTCGATGTTTTGAAAAATATTTATTGTATTCGATATATCGATATAATTTATTTATAGAAACATCGAATATTTGCTTACAAATGTAGGTATAACTCATTTCAGTCATCTCACCACAATCTTAGTAGTACAATTCTTTCAACACTCATAGAAAAACATTATTATTACACGATTAGTTTAGCTATGTTACTCTGGTCTCTGATTCTACATTCACATACAAAATCAAGGACAACAAACTGCACGTTTCACTGGAAAAAGGTAATATTAAACTTTTGAGGAAAGTATTCGATAGTGAAAAAATATCGATGTTTTCTATCGATATAAGCATCGATACTGGGATCTGATGTTTTACATCGAATATAAATATCGATATATTTTTCAAGTGGACACCTCTATCTTCAACCACCCGGTTAAATTGCAATGTGGACTTAATTTTGAGGGCAGTAAAAGCTGTTTTTGTTTACACACCGCACCCCTTCGACGGATGATGGATCGGCGCGTATTGACAAAGTGCCAATTCATTTGGTAGGTTAGTTGATAGCGGTATAGTTTGAATTATTCAATGAAATAATGACGTCATTTGCTATCGCTGAGGGTGGTAGTTAAGTTGAAACAGCCGGTAATGATGGAGTGCATGATGAATTATATTCATTCGCTGAATTCGTTCGATTGAAAATGAGAGTAGACACTCGTAATAGTCCCACCCACACTTATTATTATAAATGCAAAAGTAACTCAGTCTGTTTATCACCTTTCTACTACTACTACTGCTGAACCAATCTTGATGAAACGGGGAAAAAGGACCGCGTATCTCCGAAATCGCGTAAAACGGGGTAGCATAAGTCGGGGTATTACTGTACATAGATTCAAATCAAATCAAATCAATCATTTATTGCATTCACATGTTAGTTAGTATACATGAGATCTTAGTGGTTATTATTAGTGAACATATGGACCCGAATAGGGTATAGCAATGTTGGAGCGCACCGATCCATTCTAGTAACATTTACAGACAACTTATAAACATATTAAATTATTGTCAAAAAAATCAGAAGGAAGTCATTATATTAGTAGGTATAGCCAAGAAGGACTTTTAATCAATTTAAAAAGAAATAACTAAACCTTAAAATGTAAAATAAAACGACCTATCAAACTAAACAAACTACTTAATCTAATAAACCACTACCAGTAATTGGCAACGTTCCCAAAATGCTGGCCGCATTGCCGCGTTGAACGGCAATGCTTATTCGTTACGCAAAATAACGACCAGCATTTTGGTCACGGGTAGCATCGACCAGTGGCTTTGATATATCAAGCCAAGTAATAATTATATTCATTTCATTGCATTTAATCCGATATTGACAACCAAAATAAATAAGTAATTTAAAAATAATTATCGTCCTTTGAGTGATGCACCGCAGTAATAATTCATAAGGTAGAAGAGGTGGCGCATCTCTTATTTATCCGGGTTATCATCACGCTTACACATCAAAGGAATTATTCATAAGGGAATAAACCGGGCGATGGAGGGGAAGGGGGGTGCTTTGGCAAGTACGTGAAATGTCATCCGTACAATGAACGACAAAAAAACTCTGAACATTTATCTGATTTTCATCTCCATCTTAAACACCAAACAGGTGTAGCGTGGCGCCACCTTCGAACCACATCGTCATTGAGTAAAGCAAAAACTTACCAATTACTGCTTAATTTATTACGCCGTATCTGAAACAAGATAACGAATATATTAACTAACTAGCTGTTCCTCGCGGTTTCACCCGCGCGGGCTACAGTTTATCGCGATAAAAAGTATCCTATGTCCTTCCTCAGGATTCAAACTATCTCCGTACCAAGTTTCATTTAAATCGGTTCAGTAGTTTAGGCGTGAAAGCGAGACAGACAGACTTAATTTCGCATTTATAATATTAGTAGGGATCTTAACACCAACCTTCGACTGAATCATCACTTAACATCAGATGTGTTGTGTTGTGGTCAAACGCTACCTTATAAGTTGTAGAAAAAAACAAACATTACTGATCTAAATGACCTAATAAGCAAGTTTCATTTAAATCGGTTCAGTAGTTTAGGCGTGAAAGAGTAACAGACAGACAGACAGAGTTTACTTTCGCATTTATAATAAGTAAGGGATATTCACGTAGATTCAAAGCTTAGTTGAACTGTTGAAGTAATCGTTCTGAGTGCCACTGAACTGTAATGAGCAAAAGTAACGCTTACCATTAAAGGAGCGACTTGCTCAGTTCGTAGTGACAAGACCACAACTGAAAAGCAACATAAAAAAATAACAATGAGCTTGAGCTTTCGGTGAAGGAAAACATCGTGATGAAACCATAGCTTGGTGGTAGGGCCTTTTCTAGAACTAGAAATATTACTCACTGAAGTTAAGTATATGTCGCCAAGCACCTATCGGTGTGTTCCGGCAACCTAACTTGAGAACCAGTTCCCAGTCCGGGTGTAGCGTGGCGCCATCTTCGACCACATCGTCACTTAACATGAGATGACTTATGCTCAAACGCTACCTTATCCCTCCTTTAATATTATGACGATCGATGTGGCGCAATGGGCGGATAGCCGACTGTGAAGCGTGAGGCCGCGGGTTCAATTCCCGCTACAGGACAAATATTTGTGCATTGAAAAAAAAAAGCGCAAGTATTTGTTCTGTGTCTGGGTGTTGTGGATCCCCGATCCTCGTAGTTTCTGATACCCTAGATACAGGGAAACCTAGTTAGGGGTCAGAGCCTATGTATGTGATTGTGCGGGCGATATTATCATTATTATTTTTCTTTCACAGGCTTTCACAGCTAAACTACTGACCCGATTTAAATGGAATTTGGTTCAGAGATAGTCTAGAGCCTGAAAAAGGATTTTTTATCTTTTTATCGCGATAAACTGTGGCCTATGCGGGTAAAACCGCAGGGAACAGCTAAAAGGCAATTTAAGAAACCAAATCGTCCACTAACCACGTAGCATTAGCTACGTCGTAACCACAAAGTGCTACGCTTCGTAGCACTCCGTAGACACGTGTAGAGGGTGATAATTAGTCAAAATTCAAAAACTTTTTTATTTAATAGGATACATTGTGATCACTTTAAAACGTCAACTTAAAACTAGCTACGCCTGTTCCAACCTCCTTGCGCCGGCAAAAGAACAGGCAAAGAACGCCCGGCAGGTAATTTTTTTGGCGCGATCACATTGACAATTTTCTTCTTATTACTAATTGATTGAATTGGAGCAAGTTCACTAAAATCCCAAGCTTTTTTTTGTCATCTAATAGTCCGATATTTTTTAATTAGCTTTACTAATAAGAAGATTTCTCTTGTTTGGTTGTACACATTGGGATATGGGATCATGAATATTAACGAGTTGCGGGATCACAACCAAAGCAGACCAGACCCCACAAGCAGCACCCGTTCACGAGTTGACGCATGTGCCAGCCATCGCTCTCCTACCTAGTCACCACTCGCGACTCGTGACTGCGCATGAATTAACGTGAATTGAGAAGTATTCTGAGAAAGGTTAAGCCTATAAAGGGAACCCTTTCGGGGATTACAAAGATTGTTTCTAAAAACGAAAGGGTTTTAATCACACAATATTTTTATAGCGATTATGGCTCAGTGGTAGTGACGTCGACCGCATGACGTTGGTTCGAATCCTACAATGAGCTTGAGCTTCCGGTGAAGGAAAACATCGTGATGAAACTAAGGCTTAGTGGTTGGTGCATTTTCTAGTGCTCGCCTGGCTAGCTACCACCCTCATTGATTTGAAATAAAATCAGCATTCGTTTGAAGTATTCACGCTTGAACGTGAACAATTCCGTAATATAGCCGTGGCCATAACTAAGCTCATTAAAACACCCACCGACCTGCCCTCCCCCCCCCCCCCCGCGCATAAAAAAACAAGCTCGACGGGAGAGCGTTCATATTTTTGAAGCCTTTTTGTGCTTCATAAGCTTCGTTACAAATTAAAAAGTTCACATACTTGCATGTAGGTATTCGGAACGGTAATTTTAATTACAAAATGCATCATTCATTTCAAGGTTACGAGAAGAAGTCTATGTATATAAAACTAGCTGTTCCCTACGGATTCGCCCGCGTGGGCTACAGTTTATCGCGAAAAAAAGTAGCCTATGTCCTTTCCAGGCTTTAGGCTATCTCTGTACCGAATTTCATTTACATCGGTTCAGTAGTTTAGGCGTAGCGTTTGACCACAAGTCACCTGATGTTAAGTGACGATGTGGTCGACGGTAGCGCTACGCTACACCTGGACTGGGAACTGGCTTTCAAGTGAGGCTGCCGGAACACACCACATATAAAATCTACACATAACTTATTAAGTCATAGGTGCAAGGCCGAGAGGATTCGAACTCTGTATCGGCGCACGCTTTACCCTTCGGTCACCATCGCTCGCATGTATATATTATAGTTCAGGCATGGCCAACTTGATTAGACCTAAGATCGACTGGTTTCTGATGAAACTAACAATTACATACTTTTTAAAATTTTAAATGAAACAATAGTTCAGTATACAATTAAAATAGTATTCACCTGTAAGCGGCGCGTCTGGCGTCTTCCACCAGATTAGCAAAGTTAAGTGGTTCGGTTTGTTCTAGGTATTTTTTATTATACCTACTTTTATATGTTTTGCCCCGATCGATTGGATTAATATCCGCGATCGACCGGTCGATCGCGATCTACCGGTTGGCCACCCCGGTTATAGTTGGTTAAGTTCTTTGGCACAACTAACATAAGCTGGTAGGTAACAAGCGCGCAGGCAGCTGGAAACGACACCGAGCCGAGCATTCACAACACTTTTTGCTCTACATTATACAACAGTATTGACGCAAAACCGAGAGCAATCTGGCAAGCAATAAATAATTCCCGACGCCAGTGTCGTTATGTACGAATTGTACAATATATCACAGCTGCATTACATATTACATTCCTGCGTTCAGTGTCGCAGTAGTTCTTGCGAACCGCACATTCATCTGGCTAGTCTGTCGTGGTCTAAGAGCCGGTGGAAGTCGACCTTCACCGATCTGATAACCAGATGAGACATATTTCGTATGAAATATAATTTATAAACAAATATGCCTATGATCACTTGCCTATCAAAAAGTGCTCATAGCTAAAACTCTCAAAGTTTTTATCTAGGCAACAATATAAACGATTTTTTGCAGGCCAGTCTATATGATTGGTTTTGTGATTAAAATATCTTTGATATAAATTTCAATTGGTTATCAGATCGGTGTAGTCACCTATATTGACTTACCTGTTCACATCTACTTGCCAGGGAGCCATACACAGAAATGAGTACGCAAGATTACCTAGGCATATTCTGTGTTAAAAATGCTATCAGTTGAAATAAATTTCATTCGGTTACCAAAGGAGTGAAGGTGATGAAGGAAAATCGATTTAAGTTAATTAAATGAAAAATAGCCATGAGCACTTTTTGATAGGCAAGTGATCACAGGCATATTTGTTTATAAATTATATTTGATACGAAATATGTCTCATCTGGTTATCAGATCGGTGAAGGTCGATCTTCGCGGTCTCCTCTACTATCGCAGACCGAGTTCACTAGACTCGGGACACAGACATGCGAATATCGATTTACAGCCCACTCGCGTGATAGCGCGTGACATCACTAGCTACTAGCTATTCAGGAGCCAGTCAGCTGTTAAAGTTGCCTCGCAGTGCGGCCGTGACGCTTTCTATAGCTGTTTTATTCGCGTGAAAGCAATCGCAGTTGATGGATACATTGGTATGAGAAAATATAAATGTGGTAAGTAGTTTCAATCGTTGTTTCATTAAGCACTAGTAGGAGTGTAGGGCCACATAGGAGACTTTTCAATTTCTTAATTAGAAGAGATGCTCAATCTCACCAACAACTTTATAAAAATAGGAGAATTGAAAACAGCTGCGTAGCTGTAGTTTTAGATTTGATTTAGAGTCCTCCGCAACCTAACAGAGAGCCTGAAAATCTTTGTCAACATAATATTCATACCACGGTTTTATTTACACCAAGATATTAATTGATTATTCAAAAATCGTTTTGTCCCAAATCAATAAAAGCTCAAATCACACGTGGTAAAGAGCAAGGCTTTTTCATGGCTGCTCGTAGGTCAGAGTTCTTAACCAACCCGAAAATGTCAAGAATCAAAAATGCAAGAGACCATCATCAACTCAACAATGTACACAATGTAAAGGTTGAAACTATAACCTTTGACGGCGGTGATGTTTGACCAATAAATAATGCAGGCGGATCGATCGCCCGGCGGCGAGGTGAGGCGATTTCAAACGCGATACGCACGCGATTAAAACGTACGATAAACTCTTGAAAATAAATACTACTGCCCCAATTAAAAAACAATAAAGTGAAGCATGAGGCCGCTGGTTCGATTCCTGCTTCAGGATTAATATTTTTGCATAAAAGCGCAGGTATTTGTTACATAACTGGGGGTTGTTTATTCACATAGTTTCCAGTGAGCAAATTTCGGGAAAATAAGAACAGTTCCCGAGATTCTCTTCAAGTAACAAGATCTGGCAAATTGTATTACAAACGGTTCGTTGTCTTACAATTTGGCTGTAACAATATTGACGGTACATGCGATACAAAATGTAAAGCATAGCTTATTGAAAATTCATTCTCAAAGGAAAGAAGAATCTGTCGCCAAGCACCTATCAGCGTGTTCCGGCAGCTTCAATTGATTCAATTTATTTCGCACGGTCAGTGGAATGAGAAATTAGACGTGGCTCGACGCTATCAGTAGACATCGCATGATTGCGAATGTAAAATAGTAAATAGACGTTTTCAGTGCGCGCGACAAAAGCAACCCGGTTCGGTTGGCGCGGCGACCGGCCGCTGATCCGATCGGATAGATTTATTCCATTGTATTTGTTAATTAGTGCTGCAATAACTCGAATATTGATTCGTGAATTTGTAGGTTCAACGGTTTATTTATTGCTTTTAACAGAAGTAATATATTTACACAGCGACTTTGTGTTTGGTTACGTATCTGCTGAAAACAATTATGATAAATTTAAAAACAGCAAAGCGTCGCAGCACTACAGTAAAATATGGGTATTCTGCTTCACAAGATATGATATTGCCTGAATCTCGGAAGCAAACTCGTAAAATATTTTACAGCGTTCTAACCAAGTACTAACTTGTGATCTACATGTACGTAGTATTTTATGAACCACGTAAAAAATACTAGTCCTGATCTTTCTTTTTTTTATTATCTTAAAGGGTAGCGTTTGACCACGAGTCACCGTATGTTAAGTTTTTTTTTTTTTTTTTTTTTTTAAAGAGAAGTTTCTACTTATAAGCGGATACTTCTATACTATTACAATCTAGCCAATAATGGCTAATAAGTAATTACCGTATGTTAAGTAACGATATATTCGTAGGTTGGACTGGGAACTGGCACTCTAGTGAAGCTACTGGAGCACACCTAGATACTTGGTGACAGCTCATGAAAATGCCGTACTATTTAGCTATGGTTTCATTGCGATGTTTTCCTTCACCGAAAGTTTAAGCTCATAGCAGGAATCTAAACTACGATCTACGAGTATATAGCTTCGATTAATCTACAGGATACAAGGTCGTAAGATTCATGTTACACCTCATAAATATGGGGACACTTGGTACTAAAACTCAATAGGTGGCAAACAAGATATTTTTTATAAAAATCGTAAAGTTTATCTTTATGACGAGACCTTGTCATTGGATAATATTGACGAGCGTGTATAAGAAGACTCAGATAGCCGAGAGTAGTGCAATACCATTATAATAAGCAGACGTAAAGTTAACCATTTTTTTTTACTCCTCACAGGGTAATTATAAATGCAAAAATAACTCTGTCTGTCTGTTACGCTTTCACGCCTAAACTACTATTTGGTACAGACATAGTCTAGAGCCTGAGACAGGACATAGGCTACTTTTTATCGCGATAAACTGTAGCCCACGCGAGGGAAACCGCGAGGGACAGCTAGTTTGGAGTAAATGTTAATGACCATGACAGTTTAAAAAAGTTTATTATCATTTGTCTAGAGAGGCACAAGTTATTCTAGCTCTAGCATTGAGTATAACAAATACAAAGGTATAAGTTTGTCTATCTCTGGCAACACTCAAATTTCCCAAGACATCTTAGATGTCCCGTGTCCCGCTGTTGTTTTAGGGGGCCGCACTACACGAGCCAACGTCCCTGTTTAGGGAGAGATGAACCGAACTATGCAATGCTTGTTTTCCAAATCCAGCCCCGGGCAGAGTTTTAAGCCAATATTTGTGCGTGGTCGACCGAGGCATATACCATAATGGCAACACAAACATTGAAGCGGTTTGTACGGATTGGGAAAAAATCGTACAAATGTTATGTAACGTTTTGTACAGATTTTTATTATTGTGAACGCCCACAGAATCAAAACAGAAGGTTTGGGTAACGTTTTAACAACAATTCGTTGAAACATTTCTGTAATTTTTGAAACAAAGATTTTTTTACGTTTCACTTGCAACTTAAATCACTCTTACACCACCCAATCTATATACATTCCAAGTTTCATGTTTTTAAGACGTTTTGAATAGAATAGAAATATTAATTGGCCACATATCTTTAGCTGTTACACAAGGCAGGTCAAAACGGGACATTTTTCATTAAAATTAACAATACTACCTATTAACTTATGGATAAAAATTAATTTAAATATCAATCCTCCTCATAAATAAACGAGAATTCTGTCAGACGCATAGACGTAGACTCGTTTGTATAGACTTTGCGTTGATAGTCAGTCAGTGTTATAAAAAAAGATAGAAGATAAAGAAAAGTTAAGCTTCGCTTCTGTTTTAACTTAGAGCAAATATAACCAAAGGTAAATAAAGACCGTATATCAATGTTTATCTCCATTGCGAGAGAGGCAACATAGCAGAATATCGTATCAAAATAAACCATTTGATCGCCAACCGTCCGTGTTGCTTTCAGTTAGTTCAGTTTGATTTATTAATATCGTACAGAGAGCCGTCTAGACTGCATCTAGACAGTGGTAGGGATGAGTCGCTTCCCGATACACGATATATCATAATATCATATCACCACCACAAGTGCTGCAACGACAAAACAAAATCGATTCCTCTAATACTTTGAAAGCAATATAATATTACGGCAGACTTACTAATAGAAAAATTTCAAACGAAATGTTTTTAGAAGAACAGCTTATTATACAACTAGCTGTTCTTCGCGATTTCACCCGCGCGGGCTACAGCTTTATGCATGCAAAGTCTCAGCCCGATCGGTTAAAAATTGACAAAGTTTCATACAAACTTTCATCCCCTATTTTATCCCTTTGGAGGTAGAATTAATCAAAATCCTTTCTTATTGGATGCCTACGTCATAACATCTACCTGCATGCCAAATTGCAGCCCGATCCGTTCAGTGGTTTGGGCTGTGCGTTGATAGATCACTATACCTTTGGGTTATATATATTTAGAAGAAATAAAAGCTTGGCATTATAGTGAACTTGCTCCAATTAAATCAGTTTGTAATAAGAAGAAAAAAAAATAGGACCAAGAAATGACCTGCGGGGCTTTACTTGCCTGTACTTTTGTCATTTGTCTTGAGGGAATGTCCCACTAGCTATTACCACCATCATCGTTTTAATTAATTCATTATACGAGTATCATATCATTTGCTTTAAAGTTTTCATGCATTAAACTTTACTACCGGCGCTATTATGCTAAGGAGGCTATGTTCTCAAGAGTTACTTACGTCTCTAAGCCAGACTTAAGTAATGTAATTACTCGTACTAATTAACCTTAATGTTTGAATATCCTAGCCAGATAGCAAGAGCACATTATGTTATGGGAACACGTAATGACTTCGGTATTAGAACTGAGAATCAATATTTTAATTACATTTTTACCAAGTTGATACATCCCAATTTACGGTTAGGATACCAGCCTTTGAGCATCTGGCATTTTTGCTTGCGTCATAATCACGGACGATTTTAATTCACTTTATTTCTATTGTCATGTAAAGAAGAATGGCCAAAACGGACCCGAGGTCGTATGAAAACGATTTATATACGATAAAAAATTTAATTTTTTGCCTATTAAGATTATACAAACGACATTTTAAAGAAAGTGTAGAAAAAATAGATATTGATTTTTTTTCGGAGTTTCTTAGGACATTTTTTATCTTACACGATGCTTGGATGTTTTGAACGCACTCCGCATTTTCTTTTTCATTCCGTTTCATGCTTAAGAAGTCGGCCCTACTTAAATTATGTCATTAAAATCAATAATGGTGTCGATTCGGTTTTGCATTCTCTTATACTAAACTAAATTTGACAGGTATTATAGTAATGCTGTCCTTTTTTACTTCAGTGGTTAAAAAAAGACAGCAATACTATTAGACCTGTCAAACTTAGAATGCAAAACCGAATCGACACCAATATTTACCAAATATGAACAAAAACTAATCTTTTTAATCTATGTACTAGCAAATTGATTGTCACTGTCAAGTGACATTGACTAAAACGAAAATTGTTATACAAAATACATTGCGTTCAGGTCCAGGGCAGTATGAAAAAGTGGCCAATATTCTTTAACTCATATTGAAGCGACTCGAGACCGCGAGCAAATATGAAAAGAAAACAAAGCGAAACAATCTCCTATTACTTGAACCGATACTCTTAACGATAAAAGTGCCCGTAAGTTGCATTATGGTAACAACCCTAGTGCAGAGTGCAGACTATAACGTGCCACCTGATATTATATACGGCGGACGTGTCCCGCGGGACAAATATACAGATTTCCGTAATGGTGGCTGAGGGCGGATTGTTTCCGTGTGTCTACGACTAGACGAAGTAAACGTCAAATAAACGAAACGATCTTGGATGAATGGATACGATATACTGTTGCCGTACACGATTAAAAACCAATGCCTAATATTTTACACCTTTATTTCATTTTGTAACGAAGTTCCTTATCGCGCGTTACGAAAGGGAAAAATTAAGACCAAAAGTTGTAACGACACTTTTTGCTATAGTTGTAAGCCGATGGCGTGCGCGTGTTTCTCTGTCTGTCTGTCTCTCTCTCTCTTTCATAGAAAGAAAGCCAGTTATTTTAGTTTCGTCTTTCTAAAAAACAAACATTTTTTTTTGTTTTAATCAGATCAGATGTTCCATACATTACATCAACAAACAAACAAACTTACAATATCTACTTCTTTATTATATATGATCAAGCTGCGCCCTGCGGTTTCACCCCCATCTTCCCGTTACCCCGCAGGAACCTTTTTCTACGATAAAAAGTAGCATATGTGTTAATCCAGAGTATAATCTATCTCCATTCCAAATTTCACCCGAATCCGTTCTTGTTTTTGCGTGAAAGAGTAACAAGCATCCATACATCCATACTCACAAATTTTCACGTTTATGATATTAGTAGGTGTAGTAGGTTATGAGTGTTGATGCAGTTGGTACTCCACAGAAGAAGAATAGAAGAAGAAGAAGAGGAAGAGAAAATACAGTTAGCCTGCAGCGCTGAAATAAGTATTCCTTACGTGTACTGTCTGGTAAGTTTAAGTGGTATAGAGAGGTGCTGAGGTAATTGAACATATTTCCTGTGTGTGCTGTTTTGTTTACTCGATTAAGGTAGGGGGAGTTCGTAACGATGTTTTGCCGGCGGCATGAGATGCTTACCTGAGCAATGCTCCGAGACAGGTACAGATACGCAGGAATTAGGTATAATATCTAGATGTTGGTAAGGTAGAGAACTTCTTATGTGTGTTTTTTTTTATGTAATAGAGTGGCAAACAAGCATACGACCCACCTGATGGTAAGCGATCTCCCTCGCCTTAGCACATTTGCTACACTAGAGGAGTTGCCGATACTGCTGACCTTTAAGAACTCTTGTCACACCCATCTTGAAGGACCGCAATTTGTGGCATGTATATTTATAGCGATGGTGGCCGAACGGTTAGGCGAGCAACTTACAAGACGCCGATACCGAGTTCGAATCCTCTCGGCCCCGCACCTATGACTCAATAAGTTATGTGCGGATTAGCCATCGCTCAAAACGGTGAAGGAAAACATCGTAAGGTAACCGGCATGTCCAAGAACCACAACGTTCAAGGGCATGCGATATTTACCAACCCGCACTGGGCCAGCGTGGTAGATTACAGCCCATACTCTCTCTCTGAGAGAAGGCCAGAGTCCCAGCAGTGGGAACGTGAAAGGCTGATAATGATGATGATATTTACGGCCAGTTTCAATTACCTATCTATCCACGGTTTGTCCTACTAGAGATAAAAACTTGACAATACTTCTATAAGCCTTTATGTCAAATTACTGGATAGATAGGTTATTGAAAACGGCCTTTATTTTACCGTGGGAGTCAAATCCGCGCCTCCATTGCATTGCATTATGTAAATACAAGACAAAAAGACAATTAACATTTAAAACAGGTAGTTTATGGGATGTGCGACACTTGGCTCTGGATCCAGACCACCAAGGTGCCTCGTCTAGACAGGCGGCGCCGAATGAATCACTTTCCCCACCCGGCTCCTAGACTATGATCCAGGCCCGTGGGCAAGGAGGCAGTTTAGGATGTATATCCCCATTTCTCAGAGCAATAAGAATACCAGATCTATTAATATTCATTTTGTGTTTTCACTTGCGGATGCCTGTAATAAACAAACCTCAAAATGTCCCCTCCGCCGTTTATCCTAGCCACGGCCTTGCCATAATTTCTACCTAATAACATAGGATCTTATTTTAGACAAATATATTTATATGTACGTTACATACATACTTTTTGAATTATATTAAGGGTTTGACCCGCGTTGAGATTCCCACAGGGTTTTTATGACAATAATACTTAGCTTATGTCACTCAGGTTTTATAAAAGTTACCAGTGCTGAGGTGGGATTTTAACTCCGGCGCCTTTCGGTATCTGTTACATCGCTCGCCTAACAGATAACTGATAGGCAAGAAAGGCTCTCGAGAGGCGACCAAGAACCGGAAGACGTTCTGGAGGTATGCCACCCACTAGGTGAACCGACGTCATTGTTAGCGTCGCAGGAAGCCGGAGCATCTTTTAAAGCGCAAGCATTGCCTTTCAGCCGCTCGTTCTAGAAAACTGTATCTACGTGCTGGTGAATGATTGTGTAAACAAAGATGGCAACAATATGTCCTGTCCGGACACCATTACACGGTAATATAGCAGTACCGGCACCGCTGCCAAACTTCCAAACTGTGAGTTGCGCGGCTGGCTGCTCCGCCAACTGGCTCATTCGCTTTGGCTTGGCGCCTACACACATCAGTTCACTCCAGCGACGCTATGAATCTGGTTACCGAAACTTGCGGGATAAACAGCTGAATTATGTTCACGGAGCTTTTGATCCTGGAGTAAACAAAGATACTGTTTGTTTATAATTTCAAAGGAGCTTCGGGTTACCGTGAAATCTCACGCAATATGCGAAGGAAACTTAATCTTGGCGGTTTTCGCTGCTGGCAATGAGATACAGGAAACTTTGCACAACAGCTACATAAGTATTTAGTAAAGTATGAATCATAAAACTTGATATTTCATACGAAACTATCTAACTATCTACTAATTAACTCAAAGTAGCGGTGTGCCCGATGGGATTCCCCATACAAACTTTTATTATATATGGGGATTAATTTTCAAAAATCCGTGCTCCACTCCAATGCCAAGGTAACTCAGTTTTTCTAATTACTTTGGTATGGAGATATTCTGAACACCGTGGAAGGAAACAGTATACTTTCTATTGCGATAAACTGTAATGTACGTGGATAAAATCGCTAGGCACAATTTATATAAAATAAGACTCACAGAAACGTGTTTGTTCATTACGATGATACCGAAGCAATTTCCGCCAAGAGAAAAATACGAGTATACGTTATTTAAACATA
This sequence comes from Opisthograptis luteolata, assembly GCA_931315375.2. Classification (NCBI taxonomy): domain Eukaryota; kingdom Metazoa; phylum Arthropoda; class Insecta; order Lepidoptera; family Geometridae; genus Opisthograptis; species Opisthograptis luteolata. The sequence continues at coordinate 831,976 of OV928048.1, forward strand.
TATTATAGCTACTATCACACATTTTACAACTCGAAGCAAGCGTTATTTCCGTTCTGAAGCAAGCATTATTTGTTCGGATCATATTAAACTGAGCATTCAAATAGAGGGTATTTGTCTGTGCTATGTGCAAGGGAGGTCGCCGTTTGCCTTTTGTCAGAGCTAAATTAGATGACATAAGGTTTTAGCTATCGTCGAGGGATCTCGGAGCAGGTTCTCACAATGTCGCATTTAAGAACGAAAAATTCTGTTTTTTTCCGATGGCCTAACGTAATCCCAACTAGTCCCTACTTCCTACTAGACCTCCGACATAGCCTAAAGACAACCGCGACTAGCGGTTTAACGTGCTATCCGAAGCACGGAAGCACTACCAAGAATCTAATAATTTATTGATTATTGATTTTATTTTATTTCATTTCTTGATTTTTTAAATTTATTGACGACGCCGTAGCCGAGTTGGTAGTGTCCCTGCCTGCGAAGCTAGCGGTCCCGAGTTCGAATCCCGGTAAGGGCAACTATATGTGTGATGAGCACGAATATTTGTACCTGAGTCTTTGATATTTATTTCTATACAAGTATTTATTTCTCTATTTATGTATATATATCGTTGTCTAGTACCCATAACACAAGTTTCGAGCTTAATTTGGGGCTAGGTCAATTTGTGTGCAATTGTCCCCGATATTTATTTATTTTATTTATATACTTAGACAAAATACCATTGTTTTCTTACTCATCATCATCATCATCATCAGCCAGAAGAAGTCCACTGCTGAACATAGGTCTCCGCGTTTGAACGCCACTATGAGCCATTTGCTCCACCGGCTCCCTGCGAATCTTACAACTTGGTTTCTTACTCAGAAATTAGATTTTCCAGAGTAGCAACACTGGTTGGTAATATGACAGAAGCATGTCGTTAAAACTCTGTATAGACTTAAAGCTTGAATAGGAGGGCATGTGTTCCGAACGCATGTGATTCCGAATAATTGCACTTGTATAGCCTCCCTTTGATGAACGCCGCTGGCACCCTCGAGGGGAGCGGTTACATGAGTACAAGATGTTTGGAGGACTCGTTCGATGTATTTGTATTTGTATTGAAAAATGTAAATGAGATCGCGCCCAAAGAATTACCTGCTGGGCGTTTCTTGCCTGTTCTTTTGCCCGCGTAAGGAGGTTGGAACAGGCGTAGCTAGCTAGTTTTAAGTTTGACGTTTTAAAGTGATCACAATGTATAATTGAGCAAAAGTAAATAAATTATTTATACCCAAATAATGTTTTGGTATGTGTTTCTTTTATATATATTTTTCCTTTTTTTGCTTGTACCCGCAGAAGAACGTAAAACATTTGTTACTGTTATTTAGTGACTGATGATGAATGATGATTAATTAGTTAATTACACAAACACCACAGAAGACAGAGCATACGGAACTAATACTTATGCATTTATTTTTCAACTAATAATCTTGTTCCATAGCTGAAATTACGCATCGCAGTCGCCTTTTCACCCATTGCAACACACGGGCGTTAATTCATGGCACAGCACGTTTAATATATCCTATCGGAATATTCCGGCAGCCCCACTTGAGAGCCAGTTACTAATCTAGGTGTAACGTAATCTAGGACGTCATCTTTGACCACATCGTCATTTAGTATCAGGTGACTTGTGGTCAAACGTTACACTAAAAAGAGAAATAAAAAACCATTTTCCGATGTTTATGTGTGACGCCAACATTGCGCACCGCGGCTTCGATAACAAAGACTTTTCCAATTTGAATTAATTTTGTTGCATTTTAGGGTGAAACCAAACGAGCGTAATTTTGTGAGTCGTGAGTCGCAGAATTTCGGTAGCATACATTCTGCTGCATTCGGTTTCATACAAAAAGGCAGTTGGCGCCACACGACAACGTAAAATGAGTTGACAATTCAGTTGAACGTAGAATGAGCGATCGAAAATACGCGACTCACGACTCACAAAATTACGCTCGTTTGGTTTCACCCTTAATTGTAATTTTTGTTACACATAAAATGCTTGCTTGTGCGTGCATTGCACCGTATTGTAAACTTATCTTTTTCTTGCTTTAGCCCTCGGAAGAAATAATCCATTAGGGGCACAAAAACAAACATCATCAGTCATAGTAGTAGCCCTTTGGGAGCCCCGGCCGTGTTACCCTGTCAACAAGGATACGCAAAAAAACTGCGACGACCCGATGAGGAAATATTAAGGGCGCTTTTAAAATAGCGATTTATACGCGCGTAAAAGCTCGGTTTTGGAAGCGCATGTAGGTGCCTATATGCGCGTATATTGCCAGTTATGCAATTTGCGTGCCGTTGCGTGTAAGTTTTTTTGATCGGATCTAAGTCACATCATCATCATCATTATCAGCCTTTCACGTTCCCACTGCTGGGACTCTGGCCTTCTCTCAGAGAGAGAGTATGGGCTGTAATCTACCACGCTGGCCCAGTGCGGGTTGGTAGATGTCGCATGCCTTTGAATGTTGCAGTTCTTGGGCATGCCGGTTTCCTCACGATGTTTTCCTTCACCGCTTTGAGCGATGGCGAATCCGCACATAACTTATTGAGTCATAGGTGCGGGGCCGAGAGGATTCGAACTCGGTGTCGGCGTATTGTAAGTTGCACGCCTAACCGTTCGGCCACCATTGCTCTAAGTCACATAATAACGGTAAAAACTTTCTTTAACAAAATACAACCTGTACTGTCTCTCTGCTTGACAAAGGACATTCCTTACCAGATATCTCATATAAATATAGTAAATTCGTTTAGATGTATAAAACCTATATCTGTAGTACCAAAAAAAACTACGTTCAATGACGTCACGTGTCCATACTCCATCTCCCCGTTAGCACCTGCCCGCCTGCCCCAGCGGGTACTGTTCGCCGCTAACCACTCGGGACACAAATCGCGATTCGCCGACTCGCGATTATCGCACGCGATTACTCGCCGACTGGAGGGAATGGCTGATTCTCCGACGGGGAATTGAGATTCCTTGGCTATTTGTTGCCAGCTTTGGAGGAATAAATGGCCGGGCTTATAAATGACGGCGATATCTTGGACGATTAGTTTAGTTTTGGCTGTGTTATGTTGTATTTGGGTAGGGCAGGACGAATAGAACCCGGCACCGATCTGTCCTTTTAGGAAACTAGCGACTCGATTTATTGTGACAACTGAAAGTTATATCAAAACCAGTTAAATATAAATGCTAGATATTTACGATCAGAAACTTTTTTATAGACATACTTAGGGCCGGTTTTATAAACGTCCGTAAGTTAAATGTCCTACCATATTTCGATAAGTTTGATCTTATTGTCAAATCAAATCAAATCTTTTATTTGCAAAAGAAGAAAATAATAATAATAATACATAATTAGTCGCACACATTACACAGTTCATTTAAAATTAATAAATTCATCATTTGTGTAAAAACACATATCCAATAGCCATTTTCGTAGTTCGCATTTAAATTTGTTGCCCTGCAGTACTTTAATATAGTCTGGTAAATTATTATAAATTGTTATGCACATATTAAATACATTTTTCTTATAAATGTCCTTGTGGCATGTAGGTTTGTAGAGCAAATTTCGAAATTTGTCTCTTTTCTGTCTTGTTGTTGTGTCTGTCAAATTATAGTACGGAAAAATGACAAAAAAGTTCAAATTTACTGAAACTTTTAAGCGCCGGTTTTATAAACGTCCGTAACGTTAGACGTCAACATCTCTGTCGTACATTACATCAACTGCAATTAGTCAGTGAAAGCTGATAAAGGAGACAGTGACACTCATGTATAATGCAGTTATCTATTTACAAAAAAAAAAAAACTTCTTTCTTTTTTTGTAAAAGAATTTCCGGTATAGTTTCAGTTAATTTAGGAGATTGCCTCATAAATTCAAACAAGCAAACAAATTTCACCTCTTTATAACATTACTATAAAAGTACATACAAGGTATTATTTACGTAGTGCTCTTTCTTCCGTTTCAAAAACAGTTTGTAAAAAGCCTAACATACCTCAAGGGGATTCCCCAAAAGAAACTGAATACATAAGTACAGCTCTATAACGCCACATACAAGAGAAATCGACAATATACAACCATCTCATATTATCTGACAGCCAACTTTTATTTCATAAGTAAAACTGTCAGTCAAGCCTACTTACGTCAGCGTGTGCACACGCCTCACATGCTTCGCCTAAACGGAATTATATATTAGGTTTCTGTTCAAATATTTACACTAGGTAAGTAGAAAAGTAACTTAATAACGGGAACCTTTTTGGCGTGTTTTAGTAATTTAGACACGAAATTGAATAATGATTGTATAGACAGACATTATCAAGCTTTTGTATGACATTTATTGGATATTGGGTAGGATTGGGAACATAATATAAGAAGATAGATACTTTATATTGTAGGTATGTTTTTCTATAGGAAAAAAGATATTTGAGAGGTTTTTCGGTTGCGAATTTAGGCAATAATAATATAATTAGGTTTATTCGCAAGCTCAGCGAACCAGAGTGGTTTTAGGACTCAATTTCAATTTATTTATTTATTCAATAGGATACATTGTGATCACTTTAAAACGTCAAACTTAAAACTAGCTACGCCTGTTCCAACCTCCTTACGCCGGCAAAAGAACAGGCAAGAAACGCCCGCCAGGTAATTTTTTTGGCGCGATCACATTGACAATTTTATTCTTATTACTAATTGATTGAATTGGAGCAAGTTCACTAAAATCCCAAGCTTTTTTTGTCATCTAATGGTCCGATATTTTTTAATTAGCTTTACTAATAAGATTTCTCTTGTTTGGTTGTACACATTGGGATATGGGAACATGAATATTAATGAGTTGCGGGATCACAACCAAAGCAGACCAGACCCCACAAGCAGCACCCGTTCACGAGTTGACGCATGTGCCAGCCATCGCTCTCCTCGACCATATGAGAGGGAAGAGGGCGACCCGACACACGACGCCGCCGCAAGCACTCCTTTGAAAGAGGTCTCAACCAATATGCAATAGCTATACAAACGATATGCAGACAATAATTTGCAATATTTTTTTAAAATGGCTTAACTAATTTTGATCAAATTTAGTATGACTATAGTTTGAACCCTGGGCAAGAACATAGTATAGTTTTTATCGCGATAAACTGTAGTCAACGCGGGTAAAACCGCGGGGAACAGCTTGTCGTCCAACAGGTTTGGCGCCCACGTTATGTATCGCCTATATACACGGGGATATATAAACTCGCACGTACTCTATCGACCTCATAACCGAATGATATAGAGTATAACATTTTTTGTCCCGGGATCCAATAATAAAGTAACATAGAGCAATAAACTGGGGAATCTCGAAGGAAATGAAATTCCACATTTAATCGTTTTCACGATATTTCAGCTAGGCCATTGTCCCGTCGCAATAAACGGATTTACATGAGTCTGCGATAGAATTGTATCGGAAATGGGATTTGTTTCATATTTGCCACCATTTTAATGGGAATATTTTAGATGATTTTTATAGCCGCTCTGTCATACGATGTTTTTATAGCTTCTCGAATTGTGATAGTAAATGTTCGTACTAAATGTTTTATCTAAAGTCTACATCCTACTAATATTATAGATGCGGAAGTTTGTGAGTATGGATGGATGTTTGTTACTCTTTCACGCAAAAACTACTGAACGGATCTGAATGAAATTTGGAATGGAGATAGCTTATACCCTGGATTAACATAGGCTCCTTTTTCCCGGAAAAGGGGTCCTGCGGGATATAGGGAAGACGCGGGTGAAACCGCGGAGCGCAACTTGTTGCAATATAAATACAGACTACTATATAGACTAATATACCCACTAGGTGGACCGACGACATTGTAAGAGTCGCAGGGAGCCGATGGATGCAAATGACTAATGGCCGTTCATGGGGGTATTTTACCTTTTCACGCCTAAACCGCTTATTATTAACGAAATAGTGGTATTCCCAAGTAAACACCGTTAATGTAATATCAGCAGCACCAGCGCCGTGCGACCTGTAACTGACAGCGAAACGAACGAGTTTACAGAAACCGTTTTAAACAGCATTAACTCGCGCCCGCGGCAGATCATTCTAAAACTCTTGACAGTATGGAATCTCGAACAAATTCTGAATATTAGACGCATATTTTTTTATTTTTTTTTATTCACTATAGACAAGCATTTGACCACAGTTTCACCTGGTGGTAAGTGAAGCATATCCCCGATTCGCGTAGTATCTGATACCCTATATACACGACCTCCTAGTTTGGGGTCAGAACTATATTTTATTTTTAACACTAGCTGTAACAACTAGAAACTCTTTATTAGTGCGTCACAATACAGAGAATTTTAAAACCTGAATAACGCCAAAACTTGATGGCAAGAGAGCGGACGGTCTTATCACTCGAAGCACACACATTGACAGAGTTTCATTCTAAGATAAACGTTATAATAAGTAATATATGAAACCGATTAAAGGGCTAGAGCCTAAGGGTGAAACCAAACGAGCGTAATTTTGTGAGTCGTGAGTCGCAGAATTTCGGTAGCATAAATTCTGCTGCATTTGGTTTCATACAAAAAGGCAGTTGATGCCACACGACGACGTAAAATGAGTTGACAATTCAGTTGAAGGTAAAATGAGCGACCGAAAATACGCGACACACGACTCACAAAATTACGCTCGTGTGGTTTCACCCTAAAGACTCGCTATTTACATATCCGTGAATGGTAAAGACTAGAAATCAGCACTTTATCGTTTTTTCCTTGATGGGAAGTGACGAATTAGCACTTTTGCCCATTAACACTTACGCACTTTCTCTTTCTTGTATGTGTTATTTATTTTATTCGTTATAGTAGGTATTTTGTGTGAGGCAGGCAGGTGTTGGATCTTCCATACTGTTCTTACATGCGCTTGAGATGTCAGGAACAAGAGCTGACGCAAAAGGAGATTATCTCTACCTGGTTGGAGAGGACAGTTTTAATTACAGGGCGGAGATTCAGGGAGCTCTAGATTTTAATTTTTATCCAATAACTCAGTCTTAGTACTGTGTAGTGTTTTTACCTTGGGATTAAATTACATTTTCACTATGAAGACCTACATGGAATTCTACTGAGAAATTAGCTCAACTATGCTAATGTAAAAATGTGATTGTCCAGCGTTATTCCTATGCACATTAATTAAGTGTTAAAATATTATGCTACCTTAACTAAAATCATTAAATGGCTACAACACACGCATTTCTCTGCTACACCGCTACATGCAGTAGCCATAGATCTGCTACATCGTAACGTCACGTATCCGTAGCTCTGCTACATCGTAACGTCACGTATCCGTAGCTCTGCTACAGCGCATCGTGCAGTACGCATTGCTCTGCTACACCGCTACATGCAGTAGCCATACATCTGCTACATCGTAACGTAACATATCCGTAGCTCTGCTACAGCGCATCGTGCAGTACGCATTGCTCTGCTACACCGCTACATGCAGTAGCTATACATCTGCTACATCGTAACGTAACATATCCGTAGCTCTGCTACAGCGCATCGTGCAGTACGCATTGCTCTGCTACACCGCTACATGCAGTAGCCATAGATCTGCTACATCGTAACATCACGTATCCGTAGCTCTGCTACAGCGCATCGTGCAGTACGCATTGCTCTGCTACACCGCTACATGCAGTAGCCATACATCTGCTACATCGTAACGTAACATATCCGTAGCTCTGCTACAGCGCATCGTGCAGTACGCATTGCTCTGCTACACCGCTACATGCAGTAGCCATACATCTGCTACATTGTAACACAACATATACGTAGCTCTGCTACAGCAAATCATGCAGTACGCATTGCTCTGCTACACCGCTACATGCAATAGCCATACATCTGCTACATCATAACGTCATTTATCCGTAGCTCTGCTACAGCACATCATGCAGAACGCATTGCTCTGCTACACCGCTACATGCAGTAGCCATACATCTGCTAACATATCCGTAGCTCTGCTACAGCGCATCATAAAGCGCTACGGTAACCAGAGCTAAGTACTCCTATCATATGAGTTCTCAATATCTGGTAACATAGAAAATGTTGTATACACATTTTAGTTACGTGTACTTACCGCTAGCGCTGGGGTTTTATACAAATATTTTACGAAACTAGATAGCGAGTCCTGTTGATGAAACTTATAACAGATATTTCTGCTACAGCCCTGCGTGAACTATCCATAGCACTACAAAGATTTCTCCTTACAAAATTTTCACAGTGAAGAAAATCTTATTTTTTACGAGACGGCAGCTTGAATCATAAAGCGCTGTAAAGTACTTACGAAGTAAGAGCTTTCACGCAGTAAGGTAGGTGATTAAGCTTACCTGCAACAAATAATAAAAACATTATTTACAAAACAAACACATTACAATCGTCATTTCACTTCGCAAGTTTTACGCAACTATCATAATATCAAACGAATAAATATGAATATACGTATATTTAAACTAGATAGGTGCTTGGCGAGAAATTCTTAACACGAAGGTGGTAGCTAGCCAGACGAGCACTAGAAAATGCTCTACCACCAAGCTATGGTTTCATCACGATGTTTTCCTTCACCGAAAGCTCAAACTCATTGTACGATTCGAACCCACGACCTACGAATCGCAAGCCGACGTCACTACCAGTGAGCCATCATCGCTTCAAAAGTTAGCTTCCCAAGTAAAAATGAACGGCAAATCAAACCATGTCGCATCTAACGATCGATCCTTTCCTATACCATCGCCTAACTGCACTAACACTTTCATTTCACCCCTTAGCTTTACCCTTAGTTAACTTTACACCTCAGTGGCCTGTACGATGCTCCGCAGAAAGTGAGAGAGAGAGAAAGAGAGAGAGAGAAAGAGAAAGAACGTGAGAGAGATAAAGAGAGAGAGAGAGAGAACGGGAGAGAGAGAGAGAAAGGGAGAGAGAAAGAGAGAGAGAAAGGGAGAGAGAAAGAGAGAGAGAAGGGGAGAGAGAAAGAGAGAGAGAAAGGGAGAGAGATATACTTTATTTGGGAAAAACTGCACACAAAAACGAAACAAAAAATAAAGATACGCACAAAAAACAGTAACATTGTACATAAATTAAGCCATTAGTAATATTATGTGATGGTGCGAACACGGCTGCTGTGTACAGTGCCTCCCAAAAAGGACTAGTGCAGCTAATGGTATAATTAAATAAGAACGCCTCGAGACCGCAGCCTCGTGCCAGGAACTTTGTTTGACCACTCCGACTTTCGCACTTAAGTACTTATGGAGCTAGATAATTAATTAATTAAGCTAGCTTAAGTTTTTTAACTGAAGTACAGTCAACGACAGTCGCTGAACAATAACAAATTTTCCGATTTTATTTGTAACTAGCTGTTCCCCGCGGCTTCACCCGCGTGGGCTAGTTTATCGCGATAAAAAGTATCCTATGTCCTTCCTCAGGGTTCAAACTATCTCCATACCAAATTTAATTTAAATCGGTTCAGTAGTTTAGGCGTGAAAGCGAGACAGACAGACTTAATTTCGCATTTATAATATTAGTAGGGATCTTAACACCAACCTTCGACTGAATCATCACTTAACATCAGATGTGTTGTGTTGTGGTCAAACGCTACCTTATAAGTTGTAGAAAAAAACAAACATTACTGATCTAAATGACCTAATAAGCATTTAGAAAATCGTATATGATCACTTTTGTTGCTGACTGTACTTGGTTTTTTGTTTGAAATTTTGGCAAAACAGTGGATGGCGAAAACACACACGTTGCTTTACTAAAGTTCATTTTAAAAATTCAAAGTCAAAAGGTTGATAAGTAAGTTTCGAACTAACTTCTAAAGCCTTCGCAAGTACCAAAAAACCTTTTCTCTAGAAGTCTAGAATATTATTTTTTACCTTAAGTGGGGTTTCATTTATCCCTCGAAATAACTTTATTGAAACTTCGAAAACTAGTTTGATAAAAAACGTTCGCTCCCATTTATCTTTTAAGACGAGGAATTGGCAATATTGGCAGCAGGGATCTCCTTTTTCTCAGCAATTACAAAACATACAGAGCTAATATTTATGTACATTAAAGATCATGTTTTGGACATCAAATTGTCGGAAGGATAATACGATTGGTTAACTTTCAAAGCAGAGAAACAATGATCGAAAACTCCCCTCTAAAAAAAGATTTTCATTTTACAGGCATACAAAACCGATTTAAGACTTGATTTTTTTTGTATGGTATATAGTATATACACATTCTTCCAAGAACTACAGGTTTAGTTCTATAAAATTAATGATAGTTTTCATTTTAAACGAAAAAAACCCTTTTTTGACGCAAACGATCATACGGCATTAGTCAGCTCGCTGCGTTTTTGTATGGAGCTGATTTCAGATTCATTTTTTATCACGGCATCCTCTTAACGAAGAATTCTTTGAGATAAAAATATGAGTAAAATGAATGCTGTAGTGGAGGTGAACACTTTGAAACTAGACTGAAATGTTTGCGCTATTATATTGTGTACTAACATAATAAGTCCCAGAGGGCATTTAAATTTAATACTTGAAATGTATTTACATTTTATAAAGCTATTCATGTTTATTGTAGTTTTGTTAAGTTGTACTGTAATAAAATGTGACGGTACAACAGGGCCTCAAGGGTAACAGCACAGTGCAATGCCGTATAGGACTTTGCTTAATTCAAGGTCAGGATGGCACTGGGTTCCAATCCCGCAACAAACTTAAGCTTTCAATGAAGAAAAACATCATGATGAGACTATAATAATATAATATTTATCGGGGGAGCATTGCACACAAATTGACCTGGCCCCAAATTAAGCTCGAAACTTGTGGTAGGGCATAGTTTGGGGATAGAGCATTTTATATTGCTCGCCTGATCAACTTCTTGAACACCGATCTCAGTGTGTTTCGGAAACCTCAACCTTAAGTGTTTTAAATCCTGGCGTAGCGTGGCGCTGCCTTCGATCACATCGTCACCTAAAATCAGATGATATGCAGTCGTAGGAATTAAAACAAATTGACAGGAGCAAGCGGCCTACTATCAAGCCAAAGATTTAATTAACGCGGCATCTTAATAAACAAAAAAAAACTCCAACAGTATCGATCAACTAAAATAGTTCCAGCTTAATGGACTAGTTAATATATCACTATCGCCCCTCCATTAAACTTTAACCATTCATCACTCGTCGCGGCTAACGAGCGCGTAGCCGTAACGTCTACGGCTCTACGGTGTAACGGCGTTTAATTGTAGGTATCTACGTCGTATCACGGGAGTGTACGGCGTCGCCACGTAGCACGTAGACGCACGGGTAAGCCGGGTGATTAGGGCGACACCGACGACGCGCCTCAATGGGCGTTTATTACCCGCCCGGGTGACAACTCGGGAGGTACTCACGTAACACGAAGACAATAGGCGTGGGGACAGTATCAAAGAATCATCGATTTAATAATTTTAGGGCAATCTACATACTAAAAAAATTTAAAACACTGATTTAGTTTTATTTAAAATAATTAGATTATTAAGATTTTCAATAAAATAAATCATTAAAATATTGCAATCGGCCATTTTGATTGAAATACCAATGACGACGCACTTAGGTAAACTCCGCCGATAATACTGTAATTCACTGTATTTTGTTGTTGTCAGTACTGCTTTGCGCTTAGACAAAACGACATGTTTACCTAAGCGTGACGTCAGAGCCGACGCCATGACACCGGCGAGCTGTTTTGACGCACTACGTAGCCACGTAGCACCGTAACCACTAAACTGATTTTCATGAAATTTGTAATGGAGATAGTTTATACCCTGGATTAACAAACAAACATACATACTAGGGTGTTCCAAGCTAGTATGGCAAAAAAAAAGTTGCAGAAAGAAGTTACGCCACCCCGTTGTTTTGTTACACATATCTAAGGTGTTATTTATTTAAAATTTCAACCCCCTAACTTATGTAGAAGGGGTTATTTGAAAATAAAATGTAAAGTTTTCTTAAAAATAATTTTTTTTATTACTAAATAGTATTTAAAAATACATAAAATATTCTTAGAACGGTAGGACATAAAACATTAATGATACAGTTCTGTTTTTTCAACCAGAAACGAAGTTTGTTAACGTTTTTTCGGATGTTTCACTAGAAATTATTTTTAGTTGTGTTCCTCTATATGACGAATAAATTGTTTTTCTTTCTCGTTTTTGGTAAGTATTTGTATCATAATCTTCGAGTAATTTTACACCTCTTTCCCTAATATCGTTGAACACGTGTAAACCTGCAAGTGTTCAAGATCCTGCGAATAGCGTTCCACATCTATTCACACTGCGTTCGAGAGCGAGTAGCTCCCAAGTACCGAGTACATTAGCACCGGGCGCGCTGATGCATCACCGTCGTCGTTCGTTACACCCACGCCCTGGCTCGCGGGCGGGGTCTATCACACACCCAGTATTGCAAAATGCCTTTTCGATACGAGCTTATCCCGAGGGACCGATGGAAAATCAATATAACAAGTATTATAATGCTATATTTAGGTTCCGATGGGGAAGAAAGGTTCACGAGTCACCACGAACCGTAAGATTCTCTGTAGGTAGACCTCCACTAGGTAGACCGACGATATTGTTAGCGTCGCGGGGAGCCGATGGATGCATATGGTGGAATTTTGCATTTTTTTCCGGCTGATGATGATGATGTCTATAAAAAATTTAGTAATATAATTAAAATACGATACTCGTTTAGGAAGAAGTCCACAGCTGAAGAAAAGCGTTCCCATTTGAACGCCACCAAGAGCTGCTGTTAGCCATTTGCATCCATCGGCTCCCCGCAACGCTTACAATGCCGTTGGTTCACCTAGTGGGGGGCCTACCTACAAAGCGTCTTCCGGTTCGTGGTCGCCACTCAAGAACCTTTCTTTCCATACAGTTTGTAACGCCATTGCTAACTTTGACTCTTCAAAGATTTTCCGATTCGAAACTAATGCGTATACTTGTTCAATTGTCCATATAACAAGCTTGTAATAATATACGTAGGGTCGTGAATATACTCTGTCCCTTACACATAGGTACGTTGTAACAATATGTATATAATATTAGCCTCGGGCACTGCGGGTTTCGGACATTTTACCTTGCGAAGAAGTTGGGCGTTAGGTACTTGTTAGGGTACCGTCCCTTCATACCTAACCTAAAGGGCTTTTGGTGATGGCTTGATGATGAATGATGACTGAAATATCTACAGATTTATATCGTTTTTTAAACTGACATGGTCATTAACATTAGAATTTGTTTACTATACCTGTAGATCCGAAGCATACATGGTAAATATCCAGTTTGAAAACCAAATTCTATATGTACAGTGAACGACAAAAGTAGCTCAACATTAACACAATTTCCGATTACCGGCATCATCTTAAACACCAACCTTTGATCACGTCATCACTTAAGATCAGGTGTCTTAGTTGTGTTCAGAGCGCTACATTGTAAAATGTAAAAAACCACGCCGTACTGATCTAAAACACATTTAGGAAATCTACTATGATCAGCTACTTTTGTTGCTGACTGTATATGACATCAACATCAAATTATACTGATTAACAAAAAATATCCTTACAATGATAAAATAATCTGTGACATTCTAATATAATCTTAGTAATTTGTAAATGTATCAGTTTACATATATAGAGTCTAATGTTAATTATAATCAAACTTCGTATCATTTACAACGATAAAGCAGACAATGTAACAATAACACATATGTAACGTATATGTAGGCTTACAAAACAGCCTAAAGGCTAAGGGTCTACGAAATTCGCGTTTCCAGTTGCCTGCCTTTTCTGGCTGTAGAAACACTCATGTTATTTCTGTAGCCGCAGGCAGTAGACCAGCAGCGCCTCGCGGTTTCACTCGCGTGGACTACACTTTCTTAGTAAGCGCCTTCGTTACAAAAGGAATATCTATCCAAATTTAAAGTTTCCCAAACCAGCTTTTTAGATGTCACTCACACAGTCAGTGAGGACTACTATCATATACGGCCGTTTTTAATAACCTATCTGTCCGCGGTTTGCCCTACCAGAGATAGAAATTAGACACAAGTTCCATAGAAGTAATGTTAAAATCTATTTCTGGTAGGACCCACTGTGGATGGATAGGTTATTAATTTCCAGCGATAGATATCCCAATATAAATGATGATACGATCGGTGTTTCTTGGACTGACCGAATCCTTCAAAGAAAATATTGTGGCATATCCGTCCTTACTACAAAACACTACCGATATAATATTTGGTAGACCCACGCATGTTGCGATGATAATATTACTAAATACAGCTTATTTGTAACATGAAAGAGTTTATTTGTTTTTTTTTTCAACAAACAGGTTTCTATGTGCAAGCCGGTTCAGAATTTAAATAAAACTTTTGATAAGTTACCTCCTTGGTTCCAATGTTTCGTAGTGTAAAAATCATTCCATTTTTAAATTACACGACAGATATGAGTTTACTATGTAATTTATTTGGCCGCTAAACACGACAGATATGGAGTTTCCTACAACTTTTGCCGGCCGCTTCTCGCATATATTTGGGCAGTGCAGCATGTTCGATTTATCTCGAAGGTTGTCAAAATAATGCTCATATTTCCAAGCATGTTTGAGAAAAAACGATTTCACTTTCAAGAAGATTTTGTAGCACACAATGTACTGAAATGTTTGCCCTCTGTAAACCGAACGCGAGCAAATGGGCCATTGCATTCATCTGCCGCAATACTCCAGTGGCTTGCCATTGCTAGTATAGCTAAATGCTGCATCATTTTAATATCACTTTTATTATCCGTTTCTGTTGCTTGGAAACCACTTCAAATATAATGCGAAAGGTTAAGCTCAAAATTAGTATTACGTTTGAAACGAGAGGCGTGAAAGAAAGCATTTAATGGATGGCATCTCGTAAAGACGCCTTTGATCTCAACAAATAACTTAGCCCCAAGCATTTCTTTAATTGCGGTGGAAATATGCCTTTCAGTTAACAAAGGTAATTTATTAAAATGTTTTTTAAGTTAGGTGAGTAACGTCCGAAATTAATAATTAATCGATCCTGATCCGTTTTCGCGGTTTTGGATCGATATGCCAAGATTTACCCCTAAAATGACATATGATTACATGACATATCAATCCAAAACCGAAAAACGAATCAGGATCGATTATTAATTTCGGGCATAAGTGGTCAAACTTAAGCCGTGATAAGTAACAACGTGGTTTACGCATTCATTGGCGGTCTTATCGCAGAAACCGATCTCTTCTCGATTTTAATTTTTGAAATTTTTTTTTAGGCATGTTTTTGACTGCCATCCCGCTTGATGTCAAGCGATGATGCGTTCGACAATGTAGCAACTAGCACGCATACCTAGAAGGTACCTGTTCACTCTTGCCTAGCAATTATCGCTACAAAATCTGTTGAAGCTGAGCGAGCAGCCAGTGAATCCTAAAACCCTGAAGGGTAAACACGCGGCGGCATGCAGAGCGATGTGGTGGAATGACACCTTAAACTGGGTTAATGGCACGTTGTTAGAGGAGGGTGCCGGGGGAGCAGCCCTTTGTTTGGAGCTGATTGATTGACTGCGTCGTCGGTGGGCCGTCGGTGCCCGGATGAGCCTTTTGGTAATAACAGAATCCTGACGGAAAACTAACGGCCCGCTATTTATAACCTATCTATCCAAAGTTCCCCTGCTAGAGATAGAAATTTGACACCGCCCAAACTTCAGCCTTAAAAATATAGTAGGACTAGGTTTTACCCGCGTTGGCTACAGCTTTATGCATGCAAAGTCTCAGCCCGATCGGTTTAAAATTGACAAAGTTTCATACAAACATTCATCCTCTATTTTATCCCTTAGGGGGTAGAATTAATCAAAATCCTTTCTTAGCGGATGCCTACGTCATAACATCTACCTGTATGCCAAATTTCAGCCCGATCCGTCCAGTGGTTTGGGCTGTGCGTTGATAGATCACTATGTCAGTCAGTCAGTCACCTTTGAGTTATATATATTTAGATAGAAAAGATAACACATGTGATCACTTCATAACGTCAAACTTAAGCTAGCTACGCCTGTTCCAACCTCCTTACGCCGGCAAAAGAACAGGCAAGAAACGCCCGGAATTGGAGCAAGTTCACTTCAATCCCAATTTTTCGTCATCTAAATAGTCCGATATTTTACAATTAGGATTATTATCAAGACAGACTGATGTTTGCTGTAAACGTGCTGTGGTCTTTTGATTTATACAACAAATGGTAAGTTATAAGACTGAATGTCTTCCTTTAGATATTATTGTCGTCAAATACATAGTGGTTTACAATTGCTCGAAGACCATAATAAGTTACGTTTTTTTTCATTAGTCAGATCCATCTATAGTACTGAGTAAGTAATTAGATTGTGGATAGAGATTGTGGTAACGGTTCTTTATTATAATGTTATGTCGTTGACATAAAACATGGCCTTATGACACAGCTCTCTAACAAAGAATTTTCAAAACCGTATCAGAAACTTCGCAGATTGGCCGTAATATACAACAAACTCTTTATAACATTAGTATCGAGTGACACTCGAATATCTGATCTGTTAACCAAAATTCTAGAAATCAGATTTACTTAGGTAGGAGACAATGAAATGAAAGTATTGTTTGAATAGGTTCATTTCATTGTATAATCAAAGCGACTTAACTTAGTTTTTGTTTTCTATCGGCTGACAGGGGAGAGTTGTATAAATACACATACTGCACCGATCTCAAACAAATAGCACCAGGCAAGAAGAGGGAACTCGCCGATGAATTATTAGCCGCAGTAACTACCTACCTCTTAATACAATGGATAATGTGTTACGTCTATAATAACGAAAATACGACTTGGAGACACTACTCACACGACTCTACTGCATAACACTAGTGACATTACATAATAAACAACATTTACACTCAAAAAAAAAACCTTAACAACTGCAATACGGACGCGGCATTTCAACGCCATCTAGCGGGCGGTAAACCAATTAGAGATCTCGACTCACCGGCTTGCGCGTCTGTCATCCGCGCGGACCACGCACTGATTTCAATGTAATTGCTGCAAGAGGACGGTGGATGTGTTCACTAGTGGGCAGTAATTCACTGGGAGGTGAGAGGTGACGTGCGCTCCCGTCCGGTGTCGCGCGGTGACTGCGAGAGTGCCTGCGCCGCGGCCTGCGCGCGACTTCGACGCGGCACATAGAATATGCCTACGCAAGATGTGGCATGATTTTAAAAAGTGTTGTTATGACGCGCTTTCTCAGAGTATTATTACCAAAGCATCGCAAGTTTCGACTTTTGGGGAAAATGCCTATCCAGTTCGGAGAATTCCAATGGAATGATTAGGTCCGTGTTGCGGTAGCGCGTCTAGAAGCAATAATTGGAATGGAGCTATTTGAACTATTCAGATAATGATGGTAATTTTACAATGTACATTCGCTAACGTGGGTGGCTATTGTAAAAATATTGACCTAAAATGCCATTCTATGAGTTCTAAAATGCATTCTATTTAGCACTTTAGTAAATTACTGTACTCGTGGTATAAAAAATCGAATAGATAGATTAATTGGTATACAGCGAAATTTACAACTAGAACAACAATAACGCTCAAAGCGATAGCCCTAGTACTAAAATGACATATTATGACATTACATATCGATCCAAAACCGCGGATAACGGATCAGGATATAATAATACTCTTTCTTGGAAAAACCGTTAGCTCTACCTGAGCCCCAAATTGGGCTAACACCGGACTAGCCGAGCGTGAATACGTGAAGCAGCCCTCAAATCTCCTTTGTGCGGTATTTCAGGCAGATAGGCCGCGATCTCAGCGATTTATTCGCCTTACGGTGTCACAGCGGAAGTCTCATATTGACCCAGAAAGCTACGATATATGGGCCAAGGGATTTAATAGAGAATATCTCAAGACATTTATTCTTTTTTACTACTTACAGGGCAGCGTTTGACCACAAATCGCCCGATGTTAAGTGACGATGTGGTCGAAAATGGCGCCACGCGACACCTGGACTGGGAACTGGCTCTCAAGTGGGGCTGCGGGAACATACCGATAGGTGCTTGGCGACAGATGCTTAACTTGAGGGTGGTAGCTAGCCAGACGAGCATTAGAAAATGCCCTACCACCAAGCTATGGTTTCATCACGATGTTTTCCTTCACCGAAAGCTTAAGCTTATTGTAGGATTGGAACCCACGACCATGACAGATCGCGAGCCGACGTCACTAGCACTGAGCCATCATCGCTTCCAATAAAAATAGTTGCAGGAACGTGAGTTAACATTGCCACAGAGATCACAGTGACATAAGGGTCATTGTCGTAGGATTATTTGCGTTTTTGTACATTAAACTTACGGCATGCTGGAAAAAAATATGATGCACAGAAAGTGTCAACACCACATAGCGGATAGACGCGAGAAGAAAGGATATAACATCTAACAACTTCCGATGTTACCACTGCAAATCAAAGTTCTGGATATCAGATTACAGAAAAATAAGTTTGAGCTTTCGGTGAAGGAAAATATCTCGATGAAACCAAATAAAAGCTTGATAGTAGGGCATTTTCTAGTGCTCGCCTGGCTATCTACCACCCTCGTGTTAAGAATTTGTTTTTATGTAGAAAGAAGATAGAATTTTCTATCTTTTTTTATGCAATTGAGTGACGAGACGGGCTGGCTCGCCTGATGATGATAATGATGATGATGAAGCGTGGTGTCGACATCTAAACGTGATTCCTACCCGGGAAGCCGCTACGATTTCCTCAAGACAAAGTGGCTGGGTTACGCAAGAATACGTAGGAAACCCTTTAACGATTTCTATTTTTGCTCCGAGCCGATAGCTACCTTACATTTATTGAATTGCTACGCAGAAGCGTTGACAATTTTGTCGCAAGGCCCAGTTTTACGGTTTCAATAACTGAATCCTGACGATACATAATATGTTAATCGTCGAAAACAAGAAAAGGTTATCAAGTCGACGCGTATATATATTTGGATAGTATTTTCTTCGAGAGGGCACGCGACACTTTTTGAATACGGCATATTTACAACCATTACTAAAAAGTCTAAAGACTACCTGGTTTTAGGTTAGCTCGTACAGTCAGCGACGAAAGTAGCCGATCAAGCTTTAGTTTCCAAAAGCGTATTAGATCAGGTAATGCTTGTTTGTTTTACAACGTATTTAAGGTAGCGTTTGACCACAACACTAGATACACACTTGATGTTAATTGATGATTTGATTGAAGGTTGGTGTTTAAGATGATTAAGAAAATCGGAAAATGTGTAATTGTTAGGGGTTTTTTTTTGTTAGCTGTACAGGGTACATTGCTCTTAATAAAAGCAGAAGCAGTACATTTAATATCAAACAAACAGAGTTCTACTTCTGATAAACTTAGGCATCTCCTGAAAAGTTAAATCATCAATTTATCAGCGCCCTATTTCATTTCCACAAATTAGACCAACATGATAGCCTCTGAAACTAGTGTCTGTCTATACAAGTAGCAGCAAACACCTTGCGAGCGGGGTCCTTCACCTCTATATGCCGTCAGTCAGGCAAGTTAAGTGCCACGTAAATAGCCAAGCGACTCCGCAAACGTAGTGTAGGACGCCCTCCGGCGAGGTGGGGCGACGATGTACACAAAGTGGCTGGCAGCGGTTGTATGAGAGCAGCCGATGATCGAATACAGTGGCGTGCTTCATGCCCAGTAGGAGACTGGCACAGGCTGCGTCAACTCGTGAACGGGTGCTGCTTGTGGGGTCTGGTCTGCTTTGGTTGTGATCCCGCAACTCGTTAATATTCATGTTCCCATATCCCAATGTGTGCAACCAAACAAGAGAAATCTTCTTATTAGTAAAGCTAATTAAAAAATATCGGACTATTAGATGACAAAAAAAAATCTTGGGATTTTTTAGTGAACTTGCTCCAATTCAATCAATTAGTAATAAGAATAAAATTGCCAATGTGATCGCGCCAAAAAAATTACCTGCCGGGCGTTTCTTGCCTGTTCTTTTGCCGGCGTAAGGAGGTTGGAATAGGCGTAGCTAGTTTTAAGTTGACGTTTTAAAGTGATCACAATGTATCCTATTAAATAAAAAAGTTTTGAAATTTGGCTGATTCAACATCATCTTTATCAAATACAAATATACATTGCAGCAAATGTGGTACAAATATGGTGTTAAAACATGGTTAGTGTTTCGGCATATTCAGCTTAAACAAGCATACAATATTCATCAAATAGTTGGGTCCTAAATAATTCATTGCCAGAATTATTTTTTTTAATTCTAAGCCACTCAAATAATTTTTTTTTGAGTGGCTTTATTAGGCTATTACATGTCCACTGCTGGGACACAAGCCGTATCTCAGAGAGAGTATGGGCCTTAATCCTTAAACAAGAGTTTCAATTTCAACTTAATTACTCAATTTAGTTATTAGGCGATGGAAACTTTGTCAGAGTATATATTATTATTGGGTTCTTTTGAGTAGACTCCATCAAGACATTGTTCCTCCCACCCTCGCTATAAACTTTTGCTAACTACCCGCAGTTTTCCAGCCTTTACTTAGTATTCTAAAATTAACAATTACTACATTTACTTTGCAGAGAAAACGTTAATGAAACTTTAGTAACTATTTTGTAATTCATGAAAGATGGAGGGTTTTCAGTTTTCAGGGTGGATTATGTAAGAAAAGATAGTTAACGGTTCAAGTCATCGAGATATTGCGAGGGACTGAGAATTTTAATTAAGTTTACATCTTTTAACTAACTAAAGCATAGTTTTTTCTCAGAAAAGATCTTTGTACAAAGCTTTTTCTATTTTTTGTTGTATATCTACCTTATAGTTTCGTGCTTTTGGGTTGTCTATGAGCAAGTAGACCGCCCGTTGTAACACCTACCATTAAGTTTCTGCTTGTTCTAGTTATATTTTTCTCTGTATTTTGGTGTGCTAATAAAGAGTTAATCTATTTATCTATCGCTATCTTTTAAGCAGTTTACGAGTACTTATATTAGGTATTTAAGATACAAAACTTTACTCATTTCACAAATTCCAAGCAGTAGGTACCTCAAACTTATCTCTCGTCTGCTCAGCCGTCGCTAACAGCTTTTGAATAGAATTACTCTATTGATATAGTTCAGACTTTGGGCATGACGCAGCACAATTTGATTATGTTCGCGGATGATCGCAGCTTGCAGCCGCGTGGCGCAGTCACTGGCGCTGTCAAGTTTATTACCTGCGCTCTCAACTTGGTGTTACAGAATTTAGTACCGTAGCCTGCCTGCCTGTGTCAATTTTAAGTAGTCAACTCGAGACACCCCAATCTGTTGTCGAGCATACTGGCAAATAACACCAATTTTATAAATGCGAAAGTTTGCGAGTGAATGTTTGTTACTTCTTCACGTTAAAACGGCTGAAGGGGTTTCGATGAAATTTGAATAACACAAAATATATATAGTTTATAACCTGGATTAACACATTGACTATTTTTTGTGGGATCACAGGGAAACCGCAGGTATAATCGCGGGGCGCAGCTAGCGTCTTAATAGGATCTCTATTTTATTATTTTGACCTACCTAACCTAGTGAAGAAATGAGCAAGTCACCTGATGATGATGGTAAGCGCCACGCTTACCCATCACAGTTCAGTGCCATTGAGCATTTTGTAATTTAACAGTTCGAAATCTTTCGCGGCAACGCACTACGGTCGTCACACTGCAGTCTCATAATGCGGCCTGTAATATGCTTTTAAATCCGGAATACAGTAATGTTGCAAAACACTGCTTAGCGGTTGAGTAACTGACAAAGGTTTCATACTATTTGTGATACAGATTTTTAAGGAGAACTGTTCTCTACACAATATATACTGACTAATAAGTATAACAAGTATATTCTGTACTGCGCCAATTTAGAACCTCCCTCGGGAACGACGTGTAATGGAAGCTTAACTTTCCCCGGCATTATATTCAAGCCTCGAAAACAGTCTCTAGGAGATATCGTATAAAACAAATTTATACAACCAATATGGCACACGCTTCAAGCAAGACGAATTGAAAGTTGAAAACTCAAGATGGTCATGAAAGCGCACTGGTGGACAGTGGATGATACCGTGATAACGCTGACTTATGAAAAGGAATCGATGCCAAATCGCTGTTGTCGTAAAACGTAGCGGAGAAATATTGATGGGCCGAGTATGAGGTACCGCGCCGCGTGCGGGTGCTGCTGAATGGGCCCCTCGAGAAATTGGATTTCACCATCTTGAAATGATAAAACGCACCGCATCGGGGCGAGGGCGGCGGAAACAGTCAGTGGGCGCACTCCGTAGGACGGGACCACTAGATAGGTAGCCGGACAGTAATCACAAAAAAAATCTAAAATCCCTACTTCCCTACTAATATTATAAATGTGTCTGTCTGTCTTTCACGCTTAAACGACAGAACCGATTTAAATGAAATTTGGTACAGATATAGTCTAGAGCCTGAGAAAGGACATAGGCTACTTTTTATCGCGATAAACTGTAGCCCACGCGGGTGAAACCGCGAGGAACAGCTAGTCTAAATATATATATAACTCAAAGGTGACTGCCTGACTGACATAGTGATCTATCAACACACAGCACACAAATTCTAGGAGGGACTTTTTTGGCGGCAATTGAGTTGTCAACGTGAAAATTTTGTTTTTATTTCCAAAACTTGTGTTTCTTCGAGTGATAATGTGTAATATTGGTGGATTATTAACCATTATGTGTTCGTTAATGTGTACGAGTGTGGGAAATTGAAATAAAGTTGTGAAAGTGACTTTTCAAGTTGCTCCAAAAAAGTCCTTGTAAAGTTTATGTAAAGCACCACTACTTTACTTAAACACTATCCTCATCCCATCATCTCATCATCATCATCACCATCATCATTTAAACTTGATTCAACTCTCTGAGTTTGAAATCTTTTATACTTGACACTGGCAAATACACTAATCGTTTGACGCCATAAAAAGGAAAAAAAAAATATATTCTAGGATATGACGATTCCCGCTACGGGACTTTATTATTTGTGCATTGGTAAAAACGCGCAAGTATTTGTTTCGTGTCTGGGTGTGGATCTCCAATTTACATAGTTTTTGATACACTTCGTTTCACTTATGCGAAACATACGAACGAAACATCCCACTTGTACTGATCCTACTGACTTCGCCACGTGAAAAGGGCAGCATCTCGTTCTGGTTTTATTATTCTTGGCCAGCGTTAAAGAGGGAAGTCCCCCAAGCCATGTCGGTTACGGAGGACGACGGAATGATTTGTGGTACACTTCCGTAATTTGCGTGCCGACAGTGTCAGACAACATTTTTATCAAACGGCTATCCATTAAGCTCCGCGCTTCCATTTAACAAGACGGCCCGTTTCGTTTCTAAATTAGCGTAATAAAAAAAACGGCCAAGTGTGATTTGGACTCGCGCACCGATGGTTCCGCACAAACTTGTTTCTTAGTTATTAAATTACGTATATACGTTTTTCAAACTTTTTCCTTAACACGTCAACGGGAAGTACCCTATAAAAATTTTAAATCGTTAAATCGCAAAATATGCGACGTAAACGGTCATATCTTTTGATTGCGTCGACTAATGCACAAAATTATTAATCGATCCTGATCCATTATCCGCGGATTTGGATCGTTACAAGTTTAATTTTTTGCTGAAATAGACAATAGATCCAGGTATTTCACATCAATTTCAACTTGATAACTCAACGAGTTCTTAAAAAAGGCTATTGACAGACAGACAGACAGACAGAAAACAAAGTGATCCTTGTAAGGTTACGTTTTTCCTCTTGTCGTACGGAACCCTAAAAAATGACGTCAAGCTAATATCCATTTTACTCGACACCGAAAATATGTAAAACAAGTGGGAATGTATATCGCTGTATTTCTCCCGAGGTCTATAGTTCAAGGTTGCCGCGGTTGCTACCAACAGAATGTGACCCGAGGCCGACTGCGGCACCGCGGCCCCGCACCAGTGTTGGCGCTATCTTTCAAAGAAACACACTGCCCGTCTCGTCACTTTGAGTCTTTTGCTAGACTATTTATAGAATTTTCACACGACACGGACTTGCGACGCTTTAGAATGGTTTGCGAGATTCGTTTTTGTAGCACATTTTCCCTAACTATTAGCAAGTTATACGTAAACTTGCTAGCGAGAAAACACCGAAGCAGTGTGCGTCATAGAGTTAGGCAGTGTACGCAGAAGGTCCATTCCATATAGCAAGCCCAATGTCTGACGTAATAAATAATAGCGCTGAAGCTCGGATGCGGCGTGATTGAACGGGCACTGGGGCATCTTTATACTCAGCGAGTCGGGCACACGGTGAGAGTTGGGATGAAAGACTCAATCTTTACATAAAAGTCTTGAAGAACTCGACCCGATAAAATATTGTTCTAAAATAATTTAAGTGTCTACTGACAACTAATGATTGACTTAATTATGCACCCTGTAGTTATACTTTACTGAGGTAAATTGCATTTCAGTGTAAAACTACTGTGTTATACGACAAGAGTTAATCAAAATGATGCATAGTTACATAAAATACGCAAAATAATAATAAACTTGTGATACGTATGTAACATAAACATACATTTTTTATGTAATAGTGTCAAACAAGGAGAAAACTCGATGGAAAGCGGTCACCGTCGCCTATAGGACATTTGCAACACCAGGGGAGTTGCCGATGCGTTGCTGACCCTTAAGAACTCTACACATACTTAAAATACCTATATCTTTATATATATAATTCTACTGTACGTGTGTATGTCACTAAACTCCTCCTAAACGGCTGGAACGATTTGAATGAATTTTTTGCATGCGTTTTGGTGGCGGACGGTTTAGATTTACAAATCAGCCCAGCAAATGGCGCTGCAGTCGATATCTAGGTAGCAGGACAACGTCTGTCGTCTATATAGTAGCTATATATAAATCATTCAGAAAACTGTTGATGTATAGTAGTGACCATAGCGACAGGTAATACGGAATATACACCACACCACATAAGACCAAAGGCCTGTTGCAGGCCGACCGCGGTTGCCCGATCGTAATGGTTTTATTTTCGTTTACATTTACAATTGTCATTTACGCCAGTATAAAAATAGGTACCGCGATGAGACATCGTATTGTAATGGTTAATTGAACCAACGAAATGTCAAATGTTTTTCAACTAGTGTTGCCGATCGCTAGTAGACTATCGATGATTAATCAATTTGTGTTCAATAGTCCCCCGTTATTTATTTATTTATTTATTAATTATCGATAGCCAACCAATCGAAACACTGTCGATAGTATCGATACAATCGATGTTATCGATCCTATCAATAGCTCAAAACGAAGCAATACTATAAGTGAGTACAATACTATCGATAGTATCGATATTGTTGTTGCTCGCGAAGTATAAACTATCGATAGTATCGATAGACTAAAATAATCGATACTATCGATAGTTTTTTTATTTACGAGTAGTAGGTATACTATCCATAGTTTATTCTTCGCGAGCAACAACACTATCGATAGTATTGTACTCACTCGATAGGTACTATTGCCTCATTTTGAGCTATTGGTAGTATTTATAGGCCTTTCGATAGTGTGGCTTATTCAGATGAAAACTATCGATAGTTTTACTATAGATAGTTTGGCAACACTATTTTTGTAATAAGACATACAGAAAACAAATGACGTAAAACAAGAATAATTATATATCTATAAGAAAAATCAGATTATTTGTTTGTTTGTTTTCATTAACTAGTGGACCGATTTGAGAAATTCTTTGACTGTTGGGAAAAGCTACACTATCTCCTGGTGTAATGGTTATAAAATATTTTCAAAAAAATAATTGTATCTTGGTGTTAATCCCTAACAAAATAAATTACTTCATATTCAAGACTGTTTCAATACCTTATTATGACTTTTTGATTTATTCAATTCGGACATTTTATTCGAAAGATATCACGAGTTTAAAAATGCAAGTGTTGTAACACAAGCAAATTTGGCGGAAATATGGTGTAAAACGTTGCCCGAGACTTACCTTTTTCACCGTTGACTTTTACCATCGTTTTGAAATGTAAAAGTGTTTCCGCGGTACGAAATTTATCGTCTATTGTTTATTTTTGCTCAAACTACGTACCTTTTTGTTCATTCAATGTAGCCATAATGGAAATGGCTAGTCGATGGACCACGTGATAGTTCGGCGGTACCAATTGTGTCAAATTAAAAGAGTTTACGATAAAGTTTATGTCGTTTTGTGATCCGCGGTAAGCCCGCAAAGGCGCTCCAGACTGCGATTACCATAAAACTAAACCGCCGTCTCATCAAAACCCGTAGCGCCACGAGATACGGCAAAACAAAGCATCCCTTAAATATGCAATTAAAACCCCCGTTTGAATAATAGAACGAGGCAAGTTCCAAGAGTTGTAGCGAAGTTCCTGCGTAATTAGCACTGCGACTGGTGCGGAGACAACTGCCGCTAACTTATAGATGAGAGCGTGTGAACATTTAATGTGCCTTTGGAACGTCACAGTGGAAATTTGCAAATGGTACGAAACGAGATTGATAAAGCTTAAGAAAGAGATGGAATAAGTTTGCGACGAGCGCGGTGGTTGCTCGCATAAATATTTTGAACTGTTAAAGTAGGCTTTTTTGGCGGCATTTGAACTGTCAACATAAAATTATATTTTTAGTTCCAAAACTTGTGTTACTTTGAAATATATAATACCTGACACTGGCGTATACACTAATCGTGTGACGCCAATACATGGAAAAAATCTGTTGAAGTACAAAATTCTGGGTGGAACTGTCAAAATAGGCAAGGGTGATGCGTCATAATCTCAAAATCAGTTTAAAACAGGTTTCAAATTTATTTTCATGAAAAAAGGGCAAGTATACCTATCGGTTCCGTATACACGGAGAAAAAAAGACCTTACAAAATACATTTTCCTTCTGAGTCAGGTAAAGTAAGGAAGGAAAAGGTTACTTTTTGGAAGGGATAGGTCTTGGAAGGTAAGACTCGGAGGAAAGTCAGGATTTTCTCTCAGTGTAGATCTATGATTCCCTAGATCCAGGCAATCCTAGCAAGGGGTCAGAGCTTTATGTGTGTGATTGTGTGGGCGTTATTATTATTATCTCTTCATTTATTTTTTTTTCTTAAGCAAAAGTTTTTTACATTAATTTTATAAAATAATATTAAACAAAATTACTATA
Organism: Opisthograptis luteolata; assembly: GCA_931315375.2. Classification (NCBI taxonomy): domain Eukaryota; kingdom Metazoa; phylum Arthropoda; class Insecta; order Lepidoptera; family Geometridae; genus Opisthograptis; species Opisthograptis luteolata. The sequence goes on from OV928048.1 coordinate 859,250, forward strand.
AAAAACTTAAACCTAGAGTGCCGCCGGTAGCGGGGCAGGACTCAAGCTACCGGTGGTTAGGGCTGCAGAGTGAGGAACCTCCTGACGATACGCGCCGTGTCAAGGAGTACTGCCTTCTGCATTCGACCCTTGATCCAACCGTCCAGCGAGAGCCTCTTAAGATGTTGGTCGAGACTCTTCGCTATGAGTTATTATTATTATTATTAAGAAGACCAAATATAGCTTGGGATCAAAGTGAACTTGCTCCAATCCTTCCTACTAATATTATAAATGCGATAGTTTGTGTTTGTGTGTGTGTGTGTGAATGTTTATTACCACGTATCACCGTAACTACTAAACCGATTTTGGTGAAATTTGGAATGGAAATAGCTTATACCCTGGATTTGACACATATAGGCATTTTTTTTATCACGGAAAAGGGATCCTGCAGGATAACGGGAAGACGCGGGTGAAACCTAGGAGCGCAAAAAGTTGGTAATAAAAAAAAATGTAGGTAGCGCGTTTCTCGCCTGCTCTTTTGCCGGGTTGGAAACGGTGTAGCTAATTAAACTTGACGTTTTAAAGTGATCACATGTTGTATGTAGTATCATGCTAGACATAGTTTGTGTTTATTACTTGTGTTAAGCTGCCAATACACAGCTAAATACATAATCTCTCCAGTTCTTACTATCCAAACTAGTTTTAATCAAATCTCTTGTCACGGTTTTATAAAATGTAACCATAAATTTAAGAATTTTCTATGAATGTAACAAGCCATAGGCCAAAAAGCCGTACAGAGGACTTTAAAAAAAAAAGAAAAGGCCCCCTAGATTTTGTCTCGCGTAATGGCGGGAGGTTTTACAAGGCGCAAGGAAAGATTAAGATATTAAAATTACTGGAAATAACTGCTTGTATGAGGAAGAGGTTATGATTATAACTGAATACTTGGATCATATTGGAGTTTCATTACACTCTCAAGTCGAATTTAGTCTACATTGGAAATACCACAAAAGCCATTGTGCGGTACGTTGGAAGTGAATCTGAAGCTAAAAGAGGGCCGTACAAAGTTAAAGGAAGCTTGGTAAAGGAAAACGATGGCCTCAAAGCCTCAAAGGCGCTTGCTGCACTAAGCCAGTTGCACGCGAGGGTACCTTGTGCTTGGAAGACAAGGCTTACTTCGTTACCGGTCTTGTTATCGATGGATACTTTATGTCTTTGATAGCACGGCCGCTTGATTTGGTTACCGAGAAAAATTCGTTTCTAAGAAGCTTTAGTTTTCGTTCGTTCGTATTAGCTAGTGGCCAACTCTACGAAGCAGTGGTAGTGACGCCGGATTATTGTAGGTCGTGGGTTCGAATCTTACAGTGAGCTTGAGCTTTCGGTGGAAAACGGCTTTTACGGTTCTGTAACGGATTTACGGATTCGTTTTATTTGATTGAATGGCTCTTCCGTATTGAAATATTCGGGATTTCGCTGAGTGCTCACAATTAAAATATTGACTTTTCAGGAAACCCTCCTTTAAGTGCTAGAACACTCAGCGAAATCCCGAAAATCTCAATGAGAAGGATGATCCATTCATTCAAACGTCATGAATAGGACGAATCTCGACCATTCCTAGCGAAAATCCCATTAGGCAGCAAGCGCAAACATATAGTAGGCATGTCCGCCCGCCTTCCGCTCCTTCCTCGGAAATTCAATAAGCGCGGTAACGACCGCCCGTAAGCGTTTTTTCCAGCGAGCACTACCTGCCCTGAAAGTTGAAATTTCTGAAGTTCGTTTCGAAGTTGTGTGTCGGATGTCACGATGCCGACACGGCGGCGACTAGACGGTACAGTCAGCGATAAAAGTCACTGAACAAAATCAAATTTTCCAATTACCTTCATCATGTTAAGCACCAACCTTTGACCGCATCATCACTTAACATCAGGTGTATTGTGTTGTGATCAAACGCTACCTTGTAAGCTGTAAACAGACCAAACATTACTGATCTAATACGCATTTGGAAGTGACCAGCTACTTTTATAGCTGACTGTACTTTACAGCGGGACTTGCCGGACTGCTTTAGACTGGGGAGAGCTTGATGGCGAACTGCACATACTTCGACAAACTGCTGCAATAGAAAGTTAACCGTCTTGGGAGAAATAAAAACACTCCCATGCATTATTTTCTCCATTTTTTGGGTCCATTGCACTGTATTTTTACATTTTATAGAACAGCGTTCGACCACAAATCGAAGGTGGCGCCGTGTTAAACCTAGATTGATGCCCTTAAGTCAAGATGCCGGAACACACCGATAGGTTCAATGGGCGACAGATATTTAACATGAGGGTGGTATCTCGAATTCCCTAACACCAAGCTATGGCGTCATCGGGCGCGTTACGTCATTCATCTGCGTAGAATGACCGCTAAACCCCATAATGACGTCACACGTTATTTGCAAGAAATCTTGATGGTCATAGCGAATAAGGACCCTGGACCGTTATATCTGCAACTTTATCACAACGCTCGCTATCGTGTCGGGAGCTGAAAAAGCGGCCGCTCCCTCGCGGGTTATAAATTCAGCGCAAACAAAGGTAGATAAGCTAACAACGTTAATAAAGTTTGTTTAGATGCCGTAAATCCACTCTTTGTTCCGAGCCTCTACAGTGATCCACGAGTTAATTAGGAATTTCATAGATAGGTAGATAAGACGGCCCATATTCTCTGAGAGCTGAGAGGTCTGAATCTTAGTAGTAGTAGTAGTAAGCAGTGACAGTGAGAACGTAATAGGCTGATTGTAGAGAAAATCATCATCCTACCTATCCCAATGGGATTCACTTAATTTTCATGCTGGGCCTCTGGCCTTCTCACTCGGCCCAGTACTGGTTTAGATGTCGCATAACACATTAAGTCCGAGGGCCGAGAGGATTCGAACTCGGTCATACACGGCTGGCCATACATGTACAGCCGGAAGCAGTCAGGATCGAATGCTTCAATCTGCGACTGCATAGTCCATGTATGACCAGCCTTAGTGCGACTTAAAAATGCTACCCTTCTGCCTCCCGCGAAAAGCGCTGTAGCTCAAAAGCTACGAACAGCGCCATTTTCACCTGTCACAGCAGCCTTAAAGCGCTGCAGTTTAACAGTTTTATGAGCCGCCACCGAACACGGCCGACTGGGAAACCATATACCACTATAGTAACTTCCAAGCGAAAGCATAACTTGTTTCTATAGAAACAGGTTGTAATATCCGCTGGCGGAAGACGTCTCGTGATGGCAGTCAAAGTTGTGATTATATCTTTGGCGCATGAAAGGGTTCCGTGAGCTCCGGCGACTCTTGAATGAACGTTTTTCGTGGAAGTTTTACTTTTGGTCGGTATAATTGGGTTCTATTCCCGGTACAATTAATGTTAGTTGGATGTTTTACTTAATATTTATAGGTTGTCAGCGAATCGTTAGCCCGAAGCAAAGATGTGCGAATCGATTACTTTTAAGTTTGTCCAAAACGAACGACGTAGGTACCAGATCACTTTCGTGGTTCTGTGGACACGTTTAACTGCTGGTTCCGACTAGATTGGTTGTTTAATGTTTCCTGCCTCGATAGTCCGACACTCAAAGAGGAGAACCCCGATCTTACTTTTTAACAAGCTTTTATTAGCTATGTTATTTGTCCTCATTTATTTGACTTCCACCAAAAATTCTCACGAAAAACATGTCCTTACTTTAAAATCTGTCGAACTGTCTGTCTTTCACGCTTTAAGTACTGAACCGATTTAAATGAAATTTGGTACAGAGATAGTCTAGAGCCTGAAAAAGGGCATAGGCTACTTTTTATCGCGATAAACTGTAGCCCACGCGGGTGAACCCGCGGGGAACAGCTAGTATACTTACAAAAGTTACTGTTTTTTTCAACAAAGCGGCTCCAACTCAGCATGATGCTGGTTCTCATAAACCAGCGCTGGTCTGGTCTATGTTGAACTGGTTTCGGTACCTTCGGCCAGAGCGACCGCTCGCGCTAATGACGCAACTTGGCGGGCGGCCTACGTCTTCAATGTTAACTTTTAATTAACTATCTTTGCTGTTACGTTAATTTAGGAACATTTATCGAAGTCTGTGAATAGATTACTCATTAGTAACTCGGTGGAATTGTAATAAGTAGAAATTTGTGTTATGAAAACAGTTAAGCGTAATAACATACATTAAAATAAATATACATTAAAATATAGGTATGCGTCGACTTCTGAACCTTCGCCTTTTTTCGTAAATTAAAAAGAAAAAAGAAAGTACTTACATTTTTTCTAACAACGTTTTTAATAAAATCCAAGCGAAAATAGCAACCAAAGGATTTCTAATAAAACGAATTACATTGAAAACTACATCATCCTTTCAAAGAATTTCTAGTTTTGTAAAATCATTCTTTGAATGGATTACATTAAGAGCTATAGAATGCATATTTTTACTTTGAGTTACATCATATTTTAAACTTAACAATACAGAGGCGATGTATCTGTCTTTGATTCAAATTATGTTCAAAATATTTCGACTGCGGTGTAAAAAAGGAGCCAAAAAGGTGGCGTAAATTAAATTTTGATATGTTATACCCAAGTCATTTTTCTCTTTGTTAGAGATAGAGACGATTTATTCTAATAAATAATTCCTAAACCAATTAAAGTACAAAGGGATGGACGTGGGGTCTAATGCAAATGTGAGTAGAAGTGGCTGAGTGTATACTGCTAATCTTTAAACGAGATTTTGTAAGTATAGCATGTGTCTACTGTATTAGGCAGTATTGATTTGGCCGTTCTAATAAACGCACGCGTCTCTGGAAATTGCATTTCAATACTCCACACCAACACAGACCCCATATTAAGCAAGCGCTCGGTAACGAGAGAGCGCACAAGCAATTAAGAATCTGTCCAGGTAATCTAATCCAGGTGTAGCTTGGCGCCATCTTCCACCACATCGTCACTTAACATCAGATGACCTGTGGTCAAAACGCTACCTAGTAAGTAGTAAAAAAATGCATTGAATAAAAAGAAGAAGCTTTAGGCGTATAATCATAAATTGATTAAATTAATTATGTAGTAAGAAAGCTAGTACATCCACACCTTAACCATGTAGTCGTATATATACAAAACTTAGTTTGGCTAAGCAGGACCCTATGCTTAACAAACCGAACTGAAAAATAAACATTCGTAAATATAACACTTTTACCGAACAGAGGTCGTCGACTGAGACTTTATACCCTAAGACCCTTACTCAGAGGATTACAAAATCTGCATACTCAGCGTTTTGCATCGCAAAAATATTTCTCGTCGCGAATTCGGTACAGCACAAGGTTTTAGAAGATAAAACACCTTGGTTTTAAACGAAAATGTAGACGGGAGCCAGTTTTAGCAGACTGATGGTTTTTAATTAAATACTTGAAACCACTTATGTTTATGCATATAAACATATACATGAGAGGGTTTAAAATGTTTTAGAGTGTCTAACAGTTAGACCTTTGTTTTTTTTTTCTAGCCCTTTCAATTGATATGTCACATGATGAACTTGAAGAAGTTTTTTTTCTAGTTTGTTCCCAGCAATTAATTCTATACACCCTATTTTGAGGATCGATAGATGCTTTTTACTCTTTTACGCAAAAACTACAGAACGGATTTTGATGAAATTTGGTGTGTTAATAGCCGTTCATGGTGGCGTTCAAGGGGGGAGGCTTATGTTCAGCAGTGGACTTCTTCCGGCTGATGATGATGATGGGGTCGCGGTGGCTTTCACCATCCCGGCACGGCTACCCCTCGGCTGATACAATGTGAGTGGAATGCTTCAGCGGTGCAGTAGTAGGTCAGCTCGGCACGCGGCCGCATACCCTCACGACACTGGGGCTGCGAGGGCAGCGACCCCGCCCCTCGAAGATACCCAGCTGATGCTTAAAGTAACTTGAAGATGCACAAGTTTCCAGTTGTCCTACCAACGCCTGTTATTACAACTCGGTTTAAAATAAAAATGGTAATATAAAACGTCATTTTTCAATGTTGAAATATTTCAGCTGCAGCGGGAATCAAAACCGCGACCTTCGTAATCGGCTAACCATTGCGGCACAGGGTCGTCATGTATTTTCTATTGTTTTTTATGTTGAGAGTTGAAATGTGAAAGCACGTTTATAGGTAAAAGTTACAATTCATTACCATTTCTTATCCAATTAAGTTTTATACTTAGGTAATAAACTATTTTCTCTGCCTCATATTTCAACGAATTTAGAAAAAGCATAGGCAACAATAAATCCAACGTTCTGAAGCGTTCTGCAAAACCTTCGTCTCGGTGTCGTCCGGTCACAAAACCAAGGACTGAATAACTCAAAAATACCGATATGTAGTAAAAAATAATATTGAGCACCGCGTCATATGGGATTTTCCTTCAAATGACGATTCAGAGTTCAGATGTTATTTAGATTACATCACATTTGGTTTACACCCAGTTTCAAAAACCTATCTATTCACAATTTATCTAGAGATAGTAAGTTGTCATTACTTTTAAGGAGTATATGTCAAATTTCTATTTCTAGTAAGACAAACCTTGGATCCATTAGAAACTAGCTACCTATCGAAACTAGTTATTAGTAACTGTACAAAATTCGTACTTTACAGCATTAATAGTTTTATGTCACAGACAGCGTGTCTACCCCGCACGCCGTCAGTCGCATCGATTTTTCGGTACTAAAGAACCGATATACTTTAAAAGGTTCGAGTTCGAGTATACCGTTAAACATGAGCGATTCAGTCCTGCCAAATAAGTTATGAGAGTGTTGCCGCCGTTATTTATGATACCCTTCGTTATACGTCGCCAATTAATTTATGGGTTGGAGCCCTTTCACGTAAAAAAATAATCGTTTCGTGGAAATTCAAGCTGATTGTATAAAGCTTGTGAAAGTTATAGCGAACGGGACCTATCGCGAACTGTGAACATAAGTTTTTAGGAGGAGAACATTTTGTGATAAGTTGTTGATAACCCAAAGCAAAACGTGATTGTACTTTTACACCAAGTCTAGTGTTGCCAAAGTATCGATTATCTTAGACTATCGATAGTTTACCAATTTACAATAGTATTGTATAATATTTCAAATTGGGAAGCTATCGATAGTCTAAAATAATCGATACTATCGATAGTGTTGCGATCGGTTGGCTATCGATTAACTATCGATCAGTAACGCTAACACCAACTTTCTCTTTTCTCTTCTTGTGGTGCCATCTCCTACCGGAGGTCAGCTATCATTAGAGCAATCCTAATCTTAGATGCTGCTGCTGCTCGGAACAAGGATCTTGTGCTCATTTTGAACCATATCCGGAGATTTTTGGGCCATGAGGTATGTCTTCTTCCAGGTTTCTCCTATACCAACATTAACCAGCGGTTTTATGGTCCTAGTTTTTGAAACGCTTTACCACGTTACATCCCTACTAATATTATAAATGCGAAAGTAACTCTGTCTGTCTGTCTGTCTCGCTTTCACGCCTAAACTACTGAGTCGATTTAAATGAAATTTGGTTCGGAGATAGTTTGAACCCTGAGGAAGGACATAGGATACTTTTATTGCGATAAACACACGCGGGTGAAACTGCCGGGAACAGCTAGTAATATATAAGTCCAAGAACGTGACCTACAAGGTAATGCGTTGTTATAGTAAGTTTCTACACTTGTAAAAAAAGGTAAAAATAAAACTTAAAAATAAGCTTGTTAAAAAATGTTAATACGTTTTCTGTGGTCATGATATGGAATGTTGGCTGGACAAGAGGAGAGCTAAAATTAGCCCTTGCTAATAGGGGTTGCTAACGGTCACCCCATTTGTTCAGCTAAACTCAAAAACTACCCCCGAGCTTAGACAATGTGTCTGGGTGAAACAAATAAAAACCTCTATGGTAGAGATATAATGACGTCTATGGTAAAGAACTCATAGAGAAGTAATGTGTTTTTTTTTTGCGTAGCGAGTTCGCGGTGTCCCTCATGTAAAGTTTTATGTTTTTTAATATGATTCACAGATCCTTGAAAAGTTTAAATAAGGTTATATAAAAAGACAAGACAAAAAGATGTGTTAACATGTGTTGTTGTGTTCGAAGTATTTAAAAAAATAATTCAAAGACATACATAATCAAAATCAAAAACGGACTTTTTTGGCGGCAATCGAATTGTCAACGTGAAAATTTTGTTTTTATTTCCAAAACTTGTGTTTTTTCGAGTGATAATGTGTAATATTGGTGGATTATTAACCATTATGTGTTCGTTAATGTGTACGAGTGTGGGAAATTGAAATAAAGTTGTGAAAGTGACTTTTCGAGTTGCTCCAAAAATGTCCATGTAAAGTTTATGTAAAGCGCCACTTCTTTACTTAAACACTATCCTCATCCCTTCATCTCATCATCATCATCATCATCACCATTTAAACTTGATTCAACTCTGAGTTTATAATATTTTATACTTGACACTGGCAAATACACTAATCGTGTGACGCCATAACAAAAAAAAAAAATCAAAAACTTTCAATCCATCAATAAATAAAATACTAAATACATATAATATGTACAAGATGTTAATATAAAATTTGCGTTAAAATAAATAAACCCTGTAACTCCCGCGATTAAGACGAATCTAACGGCACCTCATATGTTAAAGTTAAAATCCATCAAACCGTTTGATCTAGAGCGTGCCAAAGAAACAGACATTATAAAGAACACATACAGTCATACATACATTATTACATACATTCGAAAAATATTATCCTCTTCCTAGGTCAGTCTGGCTACATAAAAACCGTTCTTTTTAAAAACGAAGTTACACAAAGCAGCAAACAAACCCTGCGCATCAAACCTCTAAAACGAGAACCTTAGAAAAAGGAGAATTAATCGAAGGACCCCCTGATCGGGCATTCGATTGCAACATCAAATTATCTTTGAGTACGTCGGTGAGATCAGTAATCAAGCCTGCCCCCGAAGGGAGGAACTCAGGCGAGCAGATGTAGCTGACCTAAATGTAATAAATCACATTAATATCATGTATTAAGAGAATATTTAAAACAAGCTGTTTCCCGCGGTTTCACCCATCAAGACAAACCCTCCAAATTTCACTACGACCAGCGGTTTAGGTTGTGCGTTGATATCACTCAGTCAGGACTTCTTGATTCTTATATAGATTAGCTCTGAAGGCTAAAATTTAAACAAAATGTAGATTAACGTTATCTGTATCTAACTATCGTCTTTAAAAATGTAAATATAATTAAAAACCGCGGGAACAGCTCTGCTGATTTATAAAATGCTATAGTTTTATACTATTCCTGTAGTTTTGAGTTGTCTTGTTTAGGTTAGTTTAGTTTTAACTTTTTCTGTATTGTGGTGTACCAATAGTCCACGCAAAACACATTTAAAGTGGTTTTTTTTTGTCTTTGTTAACTAAGCCCACGAATCCTACCTTTATCCTCACATATAGAGCACAATAATAATAATTCATTTACTCATGAATTTATATTACTATATACTTTATAACGGACCGAGTTCGTCGTCACCCCCTTTTGTTTCAAATCCTCAATACGCCCACCCCGCTGATAAAATAAGCGGGAGGGTGAAATCTGCGAGCCCATTAGGATAAAAAATCCCGTTTCCCGGGCATGCTGTAATTTACACGGCCCCTGGAAATTATGGATTTTTCGTTAAGGCTCTGCTCTTCGTGGGCTCACCCCGCAGGGGACAGAGGGGGGTGCCTCATGCAGAAACATAAAACAGTAAAAGTTAGTATTTAAAGAAAATTGCCATAGGGCCCTCTGGGTATTGTATTTCTTAACATGCTGATGGAACTAACCTTTATTTATATAATTATAGGCTTTGTTTTTTTTAGTTTATATTCTTGTGTTTGATCGGTAGTTTTATTTTATAGTTAAGTTAACTGTTATCTTAATACTGAGTAATATTTTTATATTACATATTTTTTTTATATTACATTATATTACTTTATATTACAAATACAAATCTTTGGAAAAATGGCCTTAAAAGAAAGGAGAAATTTGCACGTTTTTTCAATACTTTTTTCTATCATGTAAATGTAATTACAGAGAAAAAGGTTGTACCTAATTAGCACTAATTTTCTGATTAACCGCAAAGTCGTCCCCTTAAAGCGAATATTACAGTATCAAGCTAACAATTGGAGTTTCATTCAACAATTTCTAACTGTAAACGAAAATATAACATTCCTTTAGTGAAATGGAAAAAAATGCTAACTGCCCGTTTTTAGTGGAAACAACAGTTTTTCTCCTATTTTTCTAAGAATATGACATTACTTCAACCCGTTCTTGCTTAAAACCTTTTTAGCCTTATAGTACAGTCAGCAACAAAAGTATCTGGTCATACTCTATTTTCTAAATGTGTTTTAGATCAGTAATATTTGCGTTTTTTTAACATGTTAAGTGCATGGTAGCGTTTGACCACAAAATAACACCCCCGATGTTAAGTGATGGTTCAGTCAAAGGTTAGTGTTTAAGATGATGAAGACAATCGGAAAATTTGTTTTTGTTCAGCTACTTTTGTCGCTGACTGTACATTCTGAAACTATTCCATCTTGAGATAAAACACAGATTACACAATGAAGGTTGAGTTTTAACACCTAAAACTACTTACAACTTGAGTAATTCCATTAAAAGCATAGTTCACTTAACAGAAGCCCTCTTGGCTTTGTATCAAATAGCTTTTAAGTTATTTAATGCGTGAACTTGAACAAAACATTTACTTTTCTAACAGGTTCTTTGTTGTTTGTGATTTTGTGTCTACTTTTGACTATCAACTCGCATTAGGATACCGTACGACCTACTTTCCGGACGCTATTGACACCATGTGAAAGTTTTCGTTGATTGAATTGGAGCAAGTTCACTACAATCCCAAGCTTGTTTACCATCTAAATAGTTCGATACTTTATAATGAGCTTTACCAATAAAATTTAGATTTATGAACGATAAGTCTTAACATTTCATTGACCTTTGAAGGAGTTGCTGACTTTATAGAGCCTAGGCCGCTGGCCGGCTGGGTACAGCAATTTTATCTTTGATCCTAGTATTAAATTGTGAAAACCACTTTTATTTTTGAATAAAAATAATGTAATACAATAAGGGCCGGTTTAATATCAATCAATCAAATTATATTCAGCTCGCTTTGTTCTTGTTGCTAACTGCCTACTGCCGTGCGTACTGCGCTCGCGATTAAATTTTTCATCCACCGCCACTGGCTACTTATTCTTAATAATTAAATTTTTAAAAGTGTAATGCTCTTACTAAAGCTTACATATTTTGTAGCCCTATCATTGCGTACCTAATAACTACGCTTAGAAATGTCAAACCATAATTAGATTTAAGTACAAGACATAAGTTTTATAGAAGTGATAGCTTAAGAAACGAACTATTTAATATATTATTGTCAATTCTAGGATTTAACTTACACTAGAACTGTACATATTTATTTATCATGATAATAAAGATATTTTAAAATTGAAAATTGAAATCAAATTATATTACAATTAGAAAATTACACAAGTAGGTACAAGCAAGATTGACAAGATGATATCTAACTGTATGAGGAGCTGGTGCCTGAAATAGGTTTTGAAAAACCTGTCCTACAGGTCATCCCCCGCAGGTAGAAATCGAAATGTTCACAAAAGATGATAATTACATTTAATTGAATGTACAGCGCAGAATACTGATAAAAATATATATAGAAAAAAGAAACAAATAAATGTCATATCAAATTTCGTTAAATTTGATTTTAGTGTAAAATTTTAGCACAGAAAACTTTGCTTACGGACGTTTACAAAACCGGCCTTTAATTTTCATTAACATACTGACAAACAACTGTCACTATTTTAATCTCCTTAAAAATTGTCTAAGGCCCTTAAAACAGATCGCACGAACTCTTTTGCATTACAAATATGGTATTAATATCAGCAGCGTTTCCTTCCCCACAGCAATATTCCATAGGACATACTACTTTGAATTATTATTTTCTTTTTAAAGCTAGATGACGTCAGTTCCTTAGCGCCGCGCGTCCCGCCATAACGAACTTGCTAAAGGACCTCCTTCCGGCCTGCGCCTTCGTAGCTCAATTCCAGATGAGTTTCCGTTCATACAGGGGTCTTGTATGTAGGTTAATGGAACCAGCGGTATGTGTTGAGGCTCTTCGGGATGTAGTAATGGAAGTGTATAGTATTCAAGACGGGCGGGGGTAAAGGAAACCAGTAGAACGCGTTTGTGTTGCGTTTTGTACTGATAGCCGCACGATGTGTTCATGTAACTTTTTTTTCTAGGTATTCAAATCAAATTAAAAATTATGTTTATGTATGCCCGAAATTAATAATCGATCCTGATCCGTTATCCGCGGTTTCGGATCGATATGTCATGTCATCATATTTTTTTTAGTACTAGGGTTTGACACATTACTACTAAAATGACATAATATGTCCATAGGCGACGGTGTCCGCTTTCCATCAGGCGGGCCGTCAGCTTGTTTGCTAATCTATTACTTAAAAAAAAAATATATTATGAAATGACATATCGATTCGAAACCGCGGATAACGGATCAGGATCGATTATTGATTTCAGGCGTAAAACGATATCTCTGATAGTTATGTGTTTACATTCCGATTTCTCATAGAATTTTTCCTTTCACTCTCCTGAAAAGTCGTATCTGTATCTACCTTATGACACTATTCGAGAATTTGTTTTGCGCATATTATTCTTTGAATTTTTTTTTGTTCTCTGTGGGCAAGCAACTGACCACAGTTTCACCTGATGTTAAGACGTGGCCGACGATTGACTATGGTATATCAAACTTCCAATTGTCCAATTGGGTACACCGATTAGGCGCAAGACTTTCGCTGCTTGCTGACTCACTGCCATCTTAAATAATAGCCTCGTTGACGATAACAGATACCTACGTGAGCTGGTGACAGGTAACGAGAGGTGGTATGCGTCACCGGTGAACCACTCGACGCGTTTCCATTTACTATCACCCGCGTACTATATTGTAAACATAATCACACCACACTTATCTATTTATTTATTTATTTATTCAAAAACACTATGTTTTTCGAGTGTAGGTATGTGTGTATGTATATTTCTTAGGCACGGCCTGTAGCCTAAATGCCTTGACGGATTTTAACGGTGGTTTCACCCGCGTCTTCCCGTTATCCCGCAGGAACCTTTATCCGGTATAAAAAGTAGCCTATGTGTTAATCCAGGGTATAAGCTATCTTCATTCCAGTTTCATCAAAATCGGTTTAGTAGTTACGGTGATACGTGGTAACAAACATTCACGCACACACAAACTTTCGCATTTATAATATTAAAGTAACTCTGTCTGTCTGTCTCTCTTTCACGCCTAAACTACTAAACCGATTTAAATGAAAGTTGGCACAGAGATAGTCTAGCACTTGAGAAACAACATATACTACATTTTATCGCGATAGACTGTAGCTCACGCGGGTGAAACCGGGGGGAACAGCTAGTAAGATTATAAGGGAACGTGAAAGGCTGATGATGATGATGAGAAGTCTTATGAGTAAAGCTAATTAAAAAATATCGGACCATTAGATGACAAAAAAAAGCTTGGGATTTTAGTGAACTTGCTCCAATTCAATCAATTAGTAATAAGAATAAAATTGTCAATGTGATCGCGCCAAAAAAATTACCTGCCGGGCGTTTCTTGCCTGTTCTTTTGCCGGCGTAAGGAGGTTGGAACAGGCGTAGCTAGTTTTAAGTTTGACGTTTTAAAGTGATCACAATGTATCCTATTGAATAAATAAAAATTGACTTTGACATAAAAGTCCCACGCGTTACCGTTCGGTTGCATACTCTCTTTCTCTGAGAGAAGTTTAGAGTCCCAGCAGTGGGAACGTGAAAGGCTGATGATGATGATGAAACCTCCTAAAGCCATGGAATTTCACTAAAAACATAATATAATGTTTGCACACTATTGATTTGTCACCTAGGTCTCAAATTGCGAATATTATTACCCGGCGATTATTTTACTGGCTGGATACATTCCCGAGTTTCCCATGGACCGCTTACATAACAGCGAGGGGGCAAGTAACGGGGGTGGGGGAGCCGGGCACCCCTACAAAACCGTGCTGTATCGAGCGGCTTCACTCTCCCTCCTTCTATCGCCGTCTCACTCGCACTTCATAGGGTTGCTACCGAACTTTGCGTATTGCGTTTGGACTTGATTTGAGACTCTTGTTACGGTTCTGTAATCAAACTAGGATGTTAGAAAATAATTAGATGTAGTTTTTATGTGTATGCCACAGCCATTAAGTTTGGTTTGACATGATAATTCCTACTTTATATTATCATTGCGAAAGTAACTCTCTGGTTTGTCTGTCTCGCTTTCACGCCTAAACTACTGGACCCATTTGTGTGAAATTTGGTAAGGAGATAGTTTAAACCCTGAGGAAAGATATATGATACTTTTTATCGTGATAAACTGTAGTCCACGCGGGTGATACCGCGAGAAACAGCTGATTGATAATAAATTTATAACGTCTAGAAAGTATATTTGGGTTGTTATAACAGGTTTTATTGGAATCCCTATTTATTTAGACATATTATTTAATAATTCATATTTTAAAAGTTTTTGTTGGTTTGCCTTCCTTTCGCACAGCAACAGAGGAAACGCAATGACGTGTTTTTTTACATAAAGCTAGTTTGTTGGCTGTCGAGGAGACACAGGATACTTTTTATCGCGGAAAAATGAACAACTCCTGTGGAAATTTCTACGTGAAGAAGAATTAATTATGTAAACCAATAATATTAATAAATTGGCAGTCAATTTTATTATGTTATTTTTGACAGCCCTAACGAGACCACTTCTTTATGCTGTCTCTTTTCCTCCCACACTCCAAGGCGCGGACGTCACTGCCGCGACAGTTTTACCACTGCGACCCCATATTACAGTACATGATGTTGGAACAACCACCTTGGCCTAGCACACGCACACTTGTGTAGCATTCTACGCGAATCATGCCCAACTAGACACAAATACTTGTTAAATCAAATATAACTTCATGTTTTAACAACATGTGTACAGCAGTTTTGGTATGTTTTTTAAATAAGTGCATCTATGCGTCATTTTTTTTTATCTATTCCCAAACCCAAATTAAACTGTTGGCCATACTGAAATACACTCAATTATGCATCACTGTTTGATTCAGTCTCACTAACCCCTTGAAGCCTATGCGCCACGAAAAATCGAGTTCAGGTTTTCTGGAATTCAATCAATCAAATAGAAAGAAACACGCTTTTTTAAACTCTCCCTTTACTGGATTCCCCAACCTTCGGTACTGACATACCATTGTAGCATACATTGCTCGCCATGGATGCGGCATACAATAGAACCGGCGCGCCACTCGGCAATGTTTCGCACATAATTAAAATTGGGTATTTGCTATGTTCAGGTGGAATGTCGAATTTTACTTGTTTGATTGTAAGGTAAATGTAACAAAAGTTAGATTTAATTAACCAAATGCATCTGATTCCTCTTTTTTTATAATTACGAGCAGAGCTCTTGTCGTCGGAGCATTTTCCATCTTGTTTGGTCCGCGGCCGTCCTTTTGATCTCTTACGACCGGTTTCAACAACCGATATATATCCACGGTTTGACATAAATGTGACATTACTTCTATGGAGCTTATGTCAAATTTCCATCTCTAGTAGGGCAAATTGTGGATAGATCGCTTATTGAAACCGGTCGTTAGTATGACATCAATCCTTTCTTTGACTTGGTCTGTGTATGTCCTTATTAAGTCCTGAACTTAATTAAAAGACATTGCTGTTGGGAACTGTGTATTTCTAGGTAGACATCACAACAACTGTAATATATTTGACCTACCCACTTTGTGCACATTATTTCCCAATAATGCAGACAAGCACCATAGCTAATATATGACAGTCCTTCTCAGTCTATCTCTACCTCTCTTCCCTTCTAAGATGGTACTTTTACATACATCATGATGCACCAAGTTACATTACTAAAATGGGATAATCCCATAAGCTACCTTAACGTTGACAGCTTAATACAAACTCTGTTTCACATTAATTTAAGGTGATTTGAATAGTAGCTTTGCCCGCATTGATTTCCAGTATAAAAAGTTAATCAATCTCTGTGGCTATCCAAAACTGTTCAGCTATTTTAAGTAACAAGCGAACATCTTGGATCTGTTTGTTGGAAACAGTGTTGTTGTGTTGTGATTTGCATTAATTAATTAATAGACATTTATGTAACTGAATAACAAAAAAGCAAGTTGCCAACCTGATGGCAAGCATCGCGCTTGTCCATTAGTTAAGTTCAGTGCCGCCCAGAATTTTCAGTTTCTTTATTTTTTGACAACATAATAGTATATAATTATTATAAACTAGCAACACTACCTTGCTTTGCATTCTTAAAACTTATAAAAACTTCTTGTGGAACAATAAATAACATAAAATGACGCAATCGTTTACAACTGTCCGATGATCAGCACAGTGTTGCAAGTGTCAATACAACAGCCGTTTTGATAGATCCGTGCAAAGCTTCACATCATTCAACAACAAGAGTTAATGTTATGTATTGATTGTTTATTTTCATATTTATTGTATTTGTGGGTAGTTTAATAAAAGCCAGTTTTGGAAATGAACTCGAATGGCGTGTATCTTTTAGTGGCGACTGCGGAAAATAAATTGCAATTGTGACGAAATGGCATTTAATATTACGAATATTGTGTTGCCCGGGCAATTTAACGCGAAAACTGATGTGTGGTGCGATTATAAAGAACAGTTACTGTGTGCGCTCGACGCGGCGGGACTCGTGGAACAAGATGACGCGAAGTCGCGATCATTGTTTCTGTCTCAGTGCAGCAAGGACACGTATGCTCTAATCTCATCACTATTAGTGCCGTTACGCCCGACTCAAGTGAATTTTAGGGACATTTTGAGTGTCTTGGACAAATTCTATGAACCTGAAGTTAATGAAATTTTGCAAGCGGGCAAATTTCATCGTCGTGTGCAATTGCAAGATGAAAGCGTGCAAGATTTTGTGGCTGCGATAAGTACATTATCGGCCAAGTGCAAGTTTGCGGACATTAAACGCCAGTTACGGGACCGGCTTGTTTTGGGGGTGCGTGACGATCGTTTAAGGCGGGAGTTGTTAAAAACTAAAGACTTGAAATATGAGACGGCGGTACAGATGTGTCTAAACCATCAAGCATCATGTCAGGATATGTACCCCAGTACAAGCAATGTGACTAATACAACTTCATCTCATGCCTCCAAGCCAATGGATATTGGCAGAATTAAGTCAAATGAATGCAGACGTTGTACCCGGGTGCACAAACCAGGGGAAGTGTGTACCTTTGCGAGAGCAAAGTGCTATAAGTGTCAGAAGTATGGGCATATCGCTAAAGCTTGCAACAAGAAAACCAAACTTCATCAAGTGGAAGACAAGCAGGAGTCTTCTGATGGAACTGAGGACATGATGGGTGTATATGTGTGTTCAGACAGTTATCGACCCCCAATATCAGCAGATGTAGTTATCGATGGAGCTCATTTGACAATGGAAGTGGACTCCGGAGCATCTCGCAGTATTATATCAGAGAAAATTTTCAAGAAGTTGTGGGTGACACCTCCTCCATTACAAAATACTACGGTGAAGCTGGTTACATGGACTCGGGACTCATTGAAAGTGTTAGGACTGGCAAATGTGTTTGTGTCATTGGGAGCTAAAGAGGCTCAATGTGAACTTGTAGTCGTGTCTGGGGATGGACCTAGTCTTTTGGGTCGCAACTGGTTTGTGCCCCTAGACATTAAAGTGACAGGTTTATACTGGGCCGAAGAAGATTTGATGCCTTTCAAGAATGAATTTCCTGATATGTTTAAGGAAGAACTGGGCTCATACAATGGCCCTGAAGTGACACTTCACCTACGTCCTGAAGCTACACCACGTTTTCTGAAGGCTCGCGCGGTGCCTTATCCTTTGAAGATGCAAGTCGAAGCAGAACTTAACCGAATGGTGGACACAGGGGTACTAACCCCAGTTAGGTACTCAGAATGGGCCACTCCGTTGAGGATAGTGAAGAAAGACGATGGTTCGTTGCGTATCTGCGGTGATTATCGGTCTACCGTAAACGCATCTATAAAGGTGGATAAATATCCGCTTCCGACTTCAGTGGAAGCTTTTGTAAAGCTAAGCGGTGGTCAAGTTTTTAGTAAACTTGACTTGAAGCAAGCGTACACCCAATTGAAGGTTGATGATGAAACGGCCAAGCTGTTAACGCTGAACACACCCATCGGTCTCATGAAAGTGAATCGTCTTGCTTTTGGTGTAAGTGCGGCACCATGTATTTTTCAAAGAGTGATGTCTTCCGCTCTTGCAGGCATAGATGGAGTGGCTTGCCTGCTTGATGATGTAGCAGTGGCTGGTGCGACTTTGGAGCAGCATAATCAGAGACTTCGTCAAGTGATGCAGAAGCTAAATGAGATGGGACTGCGATTAAATAGCAAGAAATGTATTTTTGCAGCCAATAGCATAACATTTCTGGGACACATGATTGATGGCGAAGGACTTCATCCAGCACCGGCTAAAATTAAAGAAATTCAAGAAAAGCCGCCACCTACTAACAAAGAAAGTTTGCGGGCTTTTCTGGGGTTGTATAACTTTTATCAAAAGTTTTTGCCTGACAGAGCTACAGTGCTGGAGCCCTTGTATCGACTGCTGGAGTCGAAAACACCATGGACGTGGAAGGAACGCGAGCAAGCAGCGTTCGAAAAAGCAAAAAACTTGCTGTCATCGGAGCTCACACTGGTGGGGTATGACTTGGAGAAAGAGTTACTGCTCATCTGTGACTCATCTGAATATGGTGTTGGTGCTATCATAGCACATGTCATGGCTGATGGTTCAGAGAGACCGATCATGATGGCGTCGCGAACTTTACATGATCATGAAAGGCGGTATGGACAGATCGATAAGGAAGCTTTGGCTATTATGTTTGGATTGACAAAATTTCATGAATTTCTGTTGGGTCGCAAGTTTTTGATTGTTACTGACCACAAACCTTTAGTTGGCTTGTTTAATCCAGCAAAACCTATACCCGATCAGATCTCACCCAGAATGCTGCGATGGTCTCTGAAGCTAGCGTGTTATGATTACACTATCAAACACAGACCAGGAAAATCGATCGGCAATGCGGATGCATTAAGTAGATGGACAGCACCGTCTACTGGAATGGTAGCTGTAGAGCCCCTGCGAGAAGTATTGTTGTTAGAAGAACAACCTAGTGGCTGGAAGTTGACCGCAGAAGAGATTGCTAGGGAAACCAAGAAGGATCCATTGCTCCAAAAGGTGGTATTCCATGTACATCATGGTTGGCCAAATAAAGTTTCAGACCCAGCCCTACAGCCGTTTTGGACCAGAAGAGAGGCTCTTTCACTTAATAAAGACTGTTTATTATGGAGCAACAGAGTCATAGTACCTACCAAGTTACAAGAAGGGGTACTGAAAATGCTACATGCCCCACATGCGGGTATAGTTCAAACGAAGGCGTATGCTAGAGGCTATGTATGGTGGGTCAACATGGACAATCAAATAGAACAGATTGTGGCCAGCTGTGAGCGGTGTCAGATGGTGAGAAATTGTCCTCCTAGAGATCCTCAGACTTGGATTATGTCTGAAAAACCCTGGAATCGAGTACACATTGACTTTGCTGGCCCCTTTCAAGGAAAAACATTTCTTGTTTTGGTTGATAGCCATAGTAAGTGGATTGAAGCGGAGATTATAAATTCAATGAGTAGTGGAGCTGTTATAACTCTATTGAGAAGAATTTTTGCTTCACAAGGTTTGCCTGAAGTGGTTGTATCAGACAATGGTAGGGCATTTACATCTGAGGAATTTGGCAGCTTCTTGAGGAAGAACGGGATAAAGCATTTGCTCTCCCCGCCGTACCACCCGGCAACCAACGGGCAGATTGAGAGAACCATACAGACCTTTAAAAATAAAATAAAGAAAATGGATGAGAATCTACCATGGAGTGAAAAATTGAGCAAGGTATTGTATTATATGCGCACAGTACCAAATAGCAGCACAAATAAAACACCGGCGGAAATGCTCAATGGCCGAAAATACAGAACGGCGATATCCTCACTTCATCCGGATTCTACGCCCAGTCGGGGCGAACAACAGCTGGAGGCGGCGGCGCAGCGGCCGCTCGCCAGGACCT
The DNA here is from genome assembly GCA_931315375.2 of Opisthograptis luteolata. Taxonomy (NCBI): domain Eukaryota; kingdom Metazoa; phylum Arthropoda; class Insecta; order Lepidoptera; family Geometridae; genus Opisthograptis; species Opisthograptis luteolata. Next base: position 879,467 of record OV928048.1, read on the forward strand.
TCTCAGTGGGACAAACCGTACTGATTCACATGTATGGACCCGGAGAAAAATGGCGGAGAGCCACTGTAGAGGTAGTGGAAGGACCGAGCTCATACAGGGTAAGAACGGAAGATGGTGAACTACACCGCCGTCATGCTGATCAGATGCTGGCTAGAACAGTTCATACAGACGCTAGAATGACTGTTGAAGATAGAGCTCAGGTAGATATAGACTCAGGAACATCAGAGGAGCCAGCAATTGAAATACCACCACCGGAGATGTGGCCTGACATTATAGGCATACCCAATTGCTCGGATTAAAGAAATTGTGTTATTGTTAGAATTTCAAATTAGTTTGATTATGTTATAAATTGTGTATATATGTTTGATTTCTCTTGTGTACTTAGTTTATCAATAATTTATAGAAGGGAGATATGTTATGTATTGATTGTTTATTTTCATATTTATTGTATTTGTGGGTAGTTTAATAAAAGCCAGTTTTGGAAATGAACTCGAATGGCGTGTATCTTTTAGTTAACACAGCAGCGAATTTGTCTGTAAAACTACAATAACATTAATTCTATATTTCCAAAAACATATGCTATCGGCAGAGCCTACTTATTGATTATAATCTCTTTTTAAAAGTAATAATACACAACATTTTAAAACTGACATTAATGATCTAATCATGTTAAGTGACCTGTAATTAGTCTGCAGTGAGTCCCAGTTGGTTTTTCAAAGATATTTTCATTCAACAAGAGTCGCTGTTTTCACATATAATAAGCCTTGAGTAGCACGCAAGCTAATTCAAATTCTTTTGATTCCAGAACCTCCTTCTTCAATGACTGAAAAGAAGATTATCTGTTCATTCAATATTGTGGGAAATTGGGCACAAAAAAATCAAGTTCAAGGGCATGTGACATTCACCAACTAGCCTGTGTAGGTTTATATTTAAAACTTCATTTCAATTTGTCAATTTCAACAACAATCAATGCTCAACAACATCAATCAAATCAGCTAATGACGATGATCCTTCACTATGTCAATTTTAAACATTGTGGACATCCTAAACCTGATTCTAATAGAAGCTGTACCGGAAAAATCGTGTCTATCCATTACACTCACGCTCATAAGTCACGAATGATCTTCTGCTTGTAACTAAATAGGTACCTATGTCAACAGCTTCTACAGACGTAGTATAGGTTCGCAGTTACGAGTGAGTTTATAGCTCGCTATGCGCGCCGTAGTCAAAACAAACCTCACGCATCACACTGGCCGAACTGTATAATTAGCAAAAATGCCAATAATTTAATAATTCGAAGAACCATTTGACCTATTTTGGCACCAGATAATTCACACAAGGATTAGCTAAAGTACCACTTACCGACTGTAAACCGGCTGATGAGACCTTCTTATGTTCCCGGGAACTCACAAAGTCACTGTTTTCACAACGGAAAAGTAATTTTTGTTAAAATTTCAACTTTTTCATACATACGAACAGCCACGAACGAGCAACCATTGACTGAATCTGAATTTGATTTGACACATGACTTCACAAGTTGACTTTACCGACTGTGACTGACGGCAGGACGTGCGTGACGGATGACAGCTGCGAGATAGCGAACATGAGTGGTGTCAGGTGTGACGTCGTTGTGACGTAGTACGGAACAACTTTTTAAATTAACCATTATATCGTAACATTCGTAACTAATACAAGAGACTTAGGGAGTCCACACGTGACCAGAATGCTGGCCTATATTTTGGACAAAGAATAAGCCTCGCTATTCAGCGAGGCAATGCCGCCAGCATTCTGGGCACGTTGCCAGACATCAAGGATCGTTTGAACTATCTATAGACCTTCTTTAGTTAGTTCAAACGATCCAATATATGTGCCTATATATATAAACGTATATTAATCAATAATTGTAGGCTTGGTTTTTTTTTTATATTTTAGTTTAGTTCAGTGTAGACATAAATACTTATTAATACATAAGAAAGTATAATATATTTATTAGGATATCGAAAAACATATTTTTGTATTTAAATATAACTTAATAATTTAAATACAAGTCAATTTAATTATTTTACATTTTTCAGTGCGTTTTTAAAGTGTTTTTTTTTAGTTTTTTAAACTATTTATATTTTAATAAACACTTTTATTTTGCTTGACCTAAAGTGAAAAAGTTCACGTGTGTTGTTGTTTCATTGTTCGTTCCTCATAGTGAACCATAGATGAAGTAGACTATATACTACGTAGTGAACTAGTCGTTTTGAAAATGGCAACACTGACAGCGTGGAAAAGCCAATGTTGAAAAACTTGGCCTAGCCAATCACAGCCGACCACAGCCGACAGAAGAACGAATGAATGAACCAGTGAGAACTCTATGGTCTATGGAGAGAACCATTGACCTATTATTTTTTATATCTCAATGGGAGAGAACTAATACGAGACCACAGACACGAGACACCAGGAGACGCCACTGTCAGCCATATTCATTATTCCTTCCTCCCCCTCCCTCGCCCTCCCTCCCCCGTAATCATACGTCGAATCGAATCGTCGCCATTTTGTGAGAACCTGGTAAATTTTGAAGAAATCGCAGTGCGTGTCAAACTGTGCTCAAATTGTGTAAATATATTTCATTATTGTGTGGTATTATTTGTGTTTCCATCGTGGAATCAGGTAAGTACAAAAACCAATAGCACAGTTCAAAAAAAATGCAAGCAAAAAAATGCCGCCGTCGGGAAATGCCTTTGATCATGGACGCTGCTGACTCATGTCGTCAATTTATGTATATGCGTTTCAGAAACTAAAATGCCGGGCGCCGGTACGTTCAAAATCTTCGTCGGGAATCTATCCGATAAAACTACGGACGCCGATCTTAGACCGCTATTCGAAAAGTACGGTACGGTCGTAGAATGCGATATCGTCAGAAATTACGGTTTCGTGCACATGGAAAACGAGCAAACCGGCCGCGAAGCCATTCAGAATCTAAACGGAGAGATAGTTCACGGTCAAGCTATCAAAATAGAGGCAGCCAAGAGTCGTAAGGCACCCTCGACGCCGACCACGAAAATTTTTGTCGGTAACCTGACTGACAAGACGCGCGCGCCCGAAGTCCGCGAACTGTTCCAGAAGTTTGGATCCGTCGTGGAGTGCGATATCGTGCGTAACTATGGCTTCGTGCACCTGGACGCGACGGGCGATATCAACGAGGCCATCAAAGAGCTCAACGGTATGATGGTCGACGGGCAGCCGATGAAGGTGCAGCTGTCGACGTCGCGCGTGCGCCAGCGGCCCGGCATGGGCGACCCCGAGCAGTGCTACCGCTGCGGCCGCGGCGGCCACTGGTCCAAGGAGTGCCCCAAGGCGCTGGGCCCCGACCGCAACGGTTTCCGCGACCGCGCCTTCGGCCGCGACCCCTACCCCCCGCCGCCGCCGCCGCCGTTCCTCCGCGATCGCATGATGGGAGGATTTGGGGTAACGCGCTCTCTCTCTTACCTCCCGAACCGTCGGTCTCGACCTTTCCATGCATCACGTAGGCCGAGCGCGCGGATGCTTCTCGCACGCGGTACCTAACAGGATAACGTAGTCCCCGGTGATGCTACAGTTCGATCAATCTCGCTAAACATATCATCGAGCACACTTTATTTCTGTTATTTGTTGTTGGTTGACGGTGAAACTAATGTCTTGTTTTGTGATGCAGGATCCGTATGATGGGTACTACGACCGCGCACGATTTGACTCCCCGCGGGATCTGTTCGAACGGCGCTACCCGGTGGGTGCTTCCCGGGGACTAGAGATGGGCGCGTCCCGCGGCGCCCGCGGAGACTTCGTGTCGCCGCCGCTGCGCCGCGAGCCGATGCCGCCGATGCCGAGCCTGCCGCCGCTGCGCAGCGCGATGGGATCTATGAGGTCGTCGTATGATGATATGTACAGCCGCCGGAGCTCCCCGCCAGGACCCCACATGTCCCGGGGGTGAGACTTCACCACTACCATGTCTGCACATTGATTTGATGGCTTGCATCATTATATTTTGTTTGTATTGACACTGCTTACCTATCTTGTATGACTATCAATGCATGTGTTGTATATTTGATAACATTTTATATTATCAAATGTATGCATTGCCATAAAATGTAGTACCACCTTGTTCATAATATAAAGCCTCATTATATTAGTTATGTACAAAACTTAACAATCAAGCTAGTAATAATATATCATCTCATCATCTCTTGTGCTATTTGTTTACATTCACAATATCGTCAGCTGGCAAACAACAAAACCACTCAAGTCTAAATTTTGCAGTTTTGACAGTTTGATTGTTTGTTTCTAAATTTATAAGTTTGAATGTTTGTTATATGTGATTTGTACAGAACAGAGCGGAAAATTCGCATGTGCGAAAAAGCTATATCATATAGATTAAAAAGCATACAAATAAACAGTTTTGTCCCGCCTGAAAAATTACCCATTTTGACGTATGCGGTGTTGGTAGCTAGCCGACGATATGTGTCAGCACCTCAAAGTCACAGTACAGAGACTACTGACCTAAGTAATTTGGGACCTAAGCTATCAAAACTGACTCAAAATCTGTTTAGTCATCATTGAATTTTTCAGTAAACAAACTTCTATAGACAGTTCAGTGACCTTGAAATTAGTCACCCACCCAGTAAAATTTCCAGAAATACCTTCATTATAACAAAATGGCGCAGTTACATTTTGAGTTAAAGACTTTATATACCAAATGCTTTACTTCTTGTTTCATGTTTACAGGATGTATGAAGACTTCAGCCGTGACACCTTTGATGACAGAAGGTAAGAAACGCATTGTTGTAAATCTCTATTTTCTCTGTATAATTAACTACAACACTACATTTAAATATCGAACACTTGTTTAACGGCCGGTTTCAATAACTTATCTATCCAAGGTTTGCCCTACTGGAAATCGAAATTTGACACAAGCTCCATAGCAGTGCCGGGCCGGATTAAGCAAGCGAGAGGCCCGTAGCAAATTCTTTCAAAGAGCCCTTGATCTACTATGGATTCTTATTCTTAAGTATAAAGTGGTAAAAAAGCCAAGGAAATAGTCGTTTACCCAGTGTCTGAAGTGGATTATCTTATTGTGAAAAGTTGTAACGTTTCACGTGTTTGTGACATCAAGTAAATTCAATTTACCACATCTTAGTACCTAAGTTTCACTCAAAAATTACGTCAGTGGGTATATGCGGGGCCCCCTTTCTCACGGGGCCCGTAGCAATTGCTACACTTGCTACGTGGTTAATAAAGTCAAATTTCTATCTCCAGTAGGGCAAACTGTGGATAGATAGGTTATTGGAACCAGGCGTATCTTGTAAACTTGAACAACTTAGTAACAACAATTATTATGTTTGTTTCCAGACCGGGAATGCGTGGACCATCTCCCTCCAGAAGATACGCTCCTTACTGAGCCTAGTTTTAATTAGTTAGATACAATGCCTAACGCTTGTTGAATCAATTGATGGTTCTCTTTACTGACTGTCGAAGAAACGTTGGCATTTTATAGATAAAATTTATGTAAGTGTGGAATGACTCGGGTGATTGCGTGACTGACTAGGAATCCACTGTTGTGAGATTTATGTGACGGAAAGTGTTTACGAATGTAAATAAGCGGAATAAATATAATTTTAAGTAAAGCAAATGTTTTATTTTAATATAGCAAGATGTCAAGAAAAACAGCAGGATCTAGAAAGCTCATAATTAGGCTTCTATAGTTATTAATATATTGATTTTACCTTTGTTTGCCTAAATTGGTCTTTTTACATAAATAAATTCATACTCTGATGGGCACTTTACGATAACCACGAGCCCCTGCTAAAATTCAAATCTTTTTATTCAATAGGATACATTGTGATCACTTTAAAACGTCAACTAGCTACGCCTGTTCCAACCTCCTTACGCCGGCAGCAAAAGAACAGGCAAGAAACGCCCGGCAGTAACCCGCCCGACTAGTAGTGAAAATCCCGCCTGTATGGCCAAACGTTTGACATCCATAAAGCTAAGGAGTGAACTCCTTTCCAAGGTCTAATTCTTGTGATTGCTACAAATTAGTAGTCTTCAAGGCAAGAATGAATAGGCACGTGTGCTACACCATCGATCAGGCAAAATTGCAGACGCAGGCCTAATCATACGAAAATCAAATGTGATAGGAATTCTTGTTGAAACTGCCACCTTGAGTGCACAAAACAGTACGACCTTCACCCATGAGTGGCCAGATGGCGCTATAGGCAAGTTCGCTGAAATAAATCTACCTTGGTGCAACAAACTTTGATATTTATAGTTTTACCATAGCTGGAAATGCTAGAAAAATCATAAACATAGCTTAACTTTTTCCAGCGCAGCTTCGCATGCATTGAAGATTCTATTTGATGTCTCATTACGATTTTAATTCCAGTGGTGAAGAACCGGATTGTTTTCAACCTCATAAATTAATATTAACAGATATTCTCCCTAGCAAGCCTACCTATAGGTATTCCAGACCACCAACATCGTTTTGTTGTCTTGGAAACGACACAATTTACAAAAAATACTTTTATTAATAGGAAAACTCGTATATAGGTAGTCAGCCTGCATCGGACCACTGCTGAAGCCTCTCCTAAAGTAGCCCGTTCCTCGGCTCCTCCCATCCAGCTGCTGCCAGTCTTGTGTATTTCGTCACTCCACCTAACCGGAGGACATCCTACCGTTTGCAGTTATGATTTCCACTGAAAAATACGTTTGCCTCAACTGCTGGACTACCGGAACAAACCGATAGCCGACAGATTCTTGAGTGTGGTGCTACCTAGGACTAAGGTAAAAATTTGCTTTAAATACTATGCTATGATTTTATCAATGACTAGCTGTTCCTGCTGGGCTACAGCTTCTTTATGCATGAAAAGTCTCAGCCCGATCGGTTCTTAGCGGATGCCTACGTCATAACATCTACCTGCATGCCAAATTTCAGCCCGATCCGTCCAGTGGTTTGGGCTGTGCGACTGCGTTAATAGATCACTATGTCAGTCAGTCACCTTTGTATAGAAGAACAAGATATACATGTTTGTGAGCTGTCTCACTTGAAGATTCTGTAGAACTGATTGTCTATGCTGAGTGTTTCTTACTAAAAGTGGAAGTTTCAAATAACAACAATAGCTCTGTAGTCCATTAATATTTATTCGTAACTTAACTATCAACATGTATTATATACCTAAAGTATGCAATGTCATAGCTACCTATATTTACACAACACTGTACAGGGGGCAAACGCCCGTATTTTAAATGCTACCCTCGCACTTAGCCGGTTACATATTTCATCTAATACACACACATCTCTAGTAGGCAAATATATTATCATATAAGTTAGATTGTTTTTGTATGTTCGGAATACACAAAAGAGAACAAAAAAATCGAGTCGGACCAAAAAAAAAAACATTTACATATCCCAAAAATTACGTTTTTATATATTGGTCTAAGTCGATTTTTGTCGCTCTAGTGTTCTAAGACCTTTTAGTTGTAACTTGACTTAGAGTGCGATACGCATGTTTATGAAAGTGGCTAACAGAAAATTATCACATTGAAAAACCTCAAAATTACTTTAGGTCCACGAAAAAAGTGGCCCCTTCACTCACTTTCATTAACATCCGTAGTACTACTACATGAACATTTATTTCGATTTTCTATACGAAACTCACTTTTAAAAGTTTTGTTACTGTTTGATTTACATATATTTCAGGGTTGATCTCAAGTCACCTGATGTTAACTGACGATACAGACGACGATGGCGCCACGGATTGCTCTCAAGTGAAGCTGCCGGAACACACTAAGGCCGGTGTTCTAAGTAGCGATTAAGTGAAATATTTGTATGAAATGACAGACTCAAATCTGTGCTTAAGTAGAGATTATCGCTCATTTGCTAGCCTTAGGAGTACTTGAAGACAGATTTTTAACTCGAGTGTGGTAGCTAGTCAGACGAGCATTAAAAATATACCCTAAAAAAACTGAATTGTTAACGTAGAGCGCATTCAAATGTCCACCTGCAGCAGTAACCATCTAGACAAGCTCATTCATAAGAGATTTGTTACCTTTGAACGCTACTTTTATATTTTACAATATTGATTTCGTACAAACTCGTATATCAAACAATGTGCAAGGCGGGCCAAGTGCGCGGCGTTACAAAACAAACCCTACGTTAATACTAGTCGTGGCGAAGGCATCTCCGTAAGACACTGCGCTCGTTACATCCCAACCTTAATACTCACACACTAAACATTAGTCTTTTTCATCAACTTTAAGTACAATCACGAGAAACGTCTGAATAAAAAATGCATGTATATGGCTCTAGTCAATAATTTTGAAGACGACTGTTTTGTACGTTTATAAAGGCTTCTCTTATTGTCAAAATATCACAATAGCGCGGCGGCGGCGGCGCCGGCGTCGCGGCGCACTCGAGCGTCCGGGGTTCCGTCCCGCGGCCGCCTCCCCGCTCGCGCCTCGGAACGCTCGCAGAAAACGGAAGACGACAAATTTATCCATTACAAAAACCGCATCGCAACAACAATAAAATAAAACATCACTCCTCGGAACAAAACTAAAATCATCGGACGAGAGATTCGACGGGAAGTTCGCGCCGCGGCCCGCCGCCCGCGGCCGAATAAACTTAACAATACTGAGATTTTAACGAAACGGTGGTAGAGTCGAGTCCGCTTGTCCTCGCGCCAGGCACTCGGGCTCACAGCAGCTTGAGCGGCGCGTCCCCGCGGTACCTCGCGAGCGTCTTCTTGACGCGCAGCGCCGTGAGGCGCACGGGCGGCTCGGCGTGCCAGCACTCCTGCATGAGCGCCGCCAGCGCCGCCAGCGGCTCGGCGGCGCGCCAGCGCGGCGGCAGCGGCGGCCGCGCGCGCCGCGCCACCACCACGCCGTGCATGTCCTCGAACGAGGGGTCCGCCGGCACCGCCTCGTGGTAGGGCGGCGCGTACGGCTCGGCGGCCGCCGCGCCCGCCGCGCAGCGCCGGCACATCTCCCACAGCACGAGCCCCAGCGAGTACACGTCCGCCATCTTGAACGCCTCGAAGTTGGTCACGTCGAGCCGCTCGTCCAGCACCTCGGGCGCCATGTAGCGGCGCGTGCCGACGCGCGTGTTGGGCGCGATGTCCACCTCGTTCCGCTCGGCCACGTACCGCACCGCGAGCCCGAAGTCGGCGAGCGCGCACGTGCCGTTCCGCTTCACGAGGATGTTCTTGCTCTTGATGTCGCGGTGCGCGATGGCCGGCTTGCCCTTGGTGCCGAAGATGTCCATGTGCAGGTGCGCCAGGCCGCTGGCGATCGAGTACGCCATCGCGAGCAGCGAGCGCGCGTCCAGCACGGCGTCCTGCAGGTAGTCGTGCAGCGAGCCGCGCTCGTGGTACTCCGTGATGAGCAGCATCTGCGTCCACGAGCCGGTGCCCTTGATGTCCGCCGCGATGAAGCCGAGGATGTTGTCGTGCCGCATCAGCACCGTCTGGTAGATCTCGGTCTCGCGGAACCAGGACGCCTCCTCGGTGGTGAAGAACACCTTGACGGCGACGCGCTCGTCGCGCCAGCGCGCCAGCCACACCTCGCCGTAGCGGCCCTTGCCGATGGACTCCACCATCTTGATCTGCTTGGCGACGGTGCGCTGCACCAGCAGCGGCAGGCCCGAGCCGGAGCCCGAGGAGATGTCGGCGGCGAGCGCGGGCGCGGGCGGCGAGGGCGGGCGCTTGCCGGCGCGGCGCCGCCGCCGCAGCAGCAGGAAGGCGGCGAGGAAGGCGAGCAGCGCGGCGCACAGCGCGCACGCCACCAGCAGCGGCGGCGCCGCGCCGCCCGCGGGCCGCGCGCCCGGCGCCTCCGTCACCTCGGGCGGGGGGGGCGCCAGCACCGGCCGCAGGTACCGGTTGCACAGGTCTCGGTCGTAGCAGCACTCGATAGTCTTCGGGTGCTGGTGGGGCACTTGGGAGCTTTTACACTGGAACGGGGGAAAAAGCTCTAATAAGAACCTGCCGATCTTGAATATACTATCGTAATTCATTTAGTAGACTGGGTGAGAACAGCCAAGACTGCATGTTATTCCGCTCACCTGCATGAAGCCGGCCTCGTCCGGCGGCAGGCAGCCGGCCATGCGCTCGAGCCCGACGGAGCCATTGTCCTCGAGCACCTCCTCGACGGCCACGAAGCAGTAGCCGCCGACCTGTGTCACGCACGTGCTGTTGGCGGCGCCGTCGGGGCACGCGCTCACGCCGCTGCACTCGCACACCAGGCCCCGGCCTGGAAACAATACAAAAGTTGCCGTAAATAAAATGCTCCTTACATATTTGTGACAGATTTTTTAATATCTACTCCCAGATATAAAAGCTGCAACTTTTCGCTCTAACGTGCAGCAGTGAGAGAGTCTATTTGCTAAAAATATAAGGTTTGTTTTCAACAGCAACTGTATATTAAATCAGTGGAACCATCTAGTACCTACTGAAGTGCAATAACATGTACCGAACCCTACAAATGAAACGTCAGCTGTTCTGTTTCGAAGGAAATTTTCCAGAAAGGGTCCTATCAGCTACAGCAACCTTGACGAAATCCGGAAAATAAGATCTTATCGATGCTTAAAATATAATCGTTTATCTTTACAAATTAATGAGATAGTGAAATCAAATAATAAAAATAAACGCGAACGATGGATTAAAATACTATTTCGAGTTAAAAATACACAAGTGCAAATTCACAATAAGGATACACAAAAAACTTAGGTGAGGTGTGACCAGAGTGAATAATGTAAGAATGAGTAATAAATACTACAACGATGAGCAACATGGAATATAGTATTATAACGCTAAACACAACATAGCAGAGATCTCGATATAAAAACAGTTCGAATATAAAGTATATTATTATATCCTCTATTATAGATCAAAATAAAAACACTTAACTAAACCTTAAAATGTAAAATAAAACTACCTATCAAACTAAACAAACTACTTAATCTAATAAACCACTACCAGTTGGCAACGTTCCCAAAATGCTGGCCGCATTGCCGCGTTGAACGGCAATGCTTATTCGTTGCGCAAAATAACGGCCAGCATTTTGGTCACGGGTAGCATCGACCAGTCGCTTTGATATATCATTATATATCGATTTCGCTCCCGGTCCCCACGGTCCAAGCGTTTCGACCCCAAAAGGCTCAAATATGTATCCACTGTCGAGATTACCATATTTGCGCCTTTTGAGGCCCTCTGCAGATTCAGCCGCCGCACCAGCCCTATTTTTAGTTGTAGGAAGATGTGACGGCGCTAGGGTGTCGACACAAGTAGCGTCCCACACCAAAGGCCGCCCCATCTTCCACGGGATTAATGTCATACCATCCGGTCTCTTACCATCGCTACGAACGAGGCCGTTTGGTTCCAAAACGGCCGCGCAGTTGGCGGTGGTAAGAGCCCGGCGGATGAGATCATTAAGAGCGGTGTGGCGGGGTATCCTACCTGCGCTTCTTGTGCAGGAAAGACCGTGGTGACCGAGCTGGTCGACGGCACTGCCACACTGGCAGCGGTGAGGAGCGCAGCACGATGCACCCAAGCGGAGGGAAGTCGCTATTCTAAAAGATGAGGAATCAAGCAGAGTTCCAGTGTTTGGTGAAGGAAGGGCCTGTAGCCACAAGCCTGATTCCCACTCAGAAACTGCTAGAAGACGGGCGCGATCTGTAGAGCTAGAGCACGTATTTAGGAGTTGTTTCCGTACTTGCTCACAGATCGGCCGGTCCCACAGCTTCTGTGAAGATGGATGTATTGGGAATTCAGCGCTTGGGCACAAGGTTATCCACGCGTTCCTAGCCTCGTCCATATGTGCAATACTGACATTGTCAGTGCCAAGAATTTTACGAATCAAATTTTGATTGCTATGGACCGAGGACAGGAACGCAGGAAGAGCGACACCCGAGATGGACCGGATGCCTAGGCCTCCAAAACGCACTGGAAGTGAAGCCTGAAACCACTCTCGATCTAAAAATGTAATGTTTAAAATAGAAGCCAAAGTGTTTCTGATAATTTTGTCCAGATTTTCGAGGAGATCTGGGTGTTTCCAAAGTTGAGAGGCTCTTACGAGATATGTAAATTTAGGAACAAATAAACAAAATTTTATAATTGTAAAAGCCATGTGAGTGTTAATTTTTGAAAGGCGATCCGAACATTGTAAAAAATTTTGAATTTTTTCATCAATGAACAAAGGGAAAGATTCGTCTAGTACAGGGGAGCCCAGCAAATGAAGCGAACTATGGTCCACTATCTTAATACCAGAGGCCAAAAAACAAAATTTTTGAATTGCCAAATCTTTCGAGGGGTAAAATTTCGGAATAAAAAGTTCACATTTAGAAAAATTTAACTCTAAACCAACAGTGCGAAATTCAGAGACTAAATAATCCAGGTCATTATACAAGGTGTCCGCATCACCACCCAGTGTCCCATCATCTAAGTACCAAACATTTAGCTTGGACTGAAGTCGTTTGATGATGGGATGGATAGCGAGGCTAAATACAGCAGGGCCAAGAGGGTCACCTTGTTGACAGCCTACAGCAGATGAAATTTCGTTGCCATGATATGTTAATTTTGAAGAACTTCCATAACATTGCCAAAGATAACTATATAAATTTGGAATTTTGTCTTTGACTTGCGTTAAAAGGGCTCCTCTATCGACCGAATTGAAAGCATTCTTCACATCCACCTTCAGCAGCAAATCCCCACAATTTTGATCCAAAAAAGTTCGAACAGAATGAACGGCGGCTTCGCAGCCACCTCGCGATCCAAAACCTAGCTGCACAGGTTGAAATTGATTAGCTAAAACCGGCGCTATATGTAAAGTAACAAAGTCTACAATGCGACAGTAACCATTTATAAAATAGCGCAACAACGCGACTGAACAGGTGAAATAAAAAAAAACTATCTGAGCAAATATATCAAAGTCTATAACCATTTATAAAAACTCATGCAAAAGAAGATAGAGCGACTATTTCAACAAACGCAAGAAGAAAGACTTCAAGCTTCATCGCTCACAAGTAGAACCCAGTTTTTACAAATGCAATACAATCACATAATCAACAGTACAACGGATTCTTATTGTAAGAGAACCCACACCCGTCACGCACGGCTATTGAAGCGAAAGAAACACTCGTGCCAACGACACTGACTCTTGCCTACGTTGACTTCCTGAAGTCATAATTATCAGACAATACAGAACATACCGAGATTGATATGGCTGTAGCAAAAGGAGAAGGCATATACGCGACACATTGGTATTAAGGTCAACGGTAAAGAAGGCAAAGACGTAATACGCCAGGTTCACGTAAAAATAAATTCCCTTATGTACGATCTTTAATCAAATAAAGATAAACCATAAGTCTGCAACAAAGACAGTTAAACCTTAAAAATTCAACACCTGAATGAAATTTGATTGCTCCCAATAATAAACATTGTACACATGTTTAAGTTAAAGCGCTGTTCTACAAAGTGAAGACACGAAGATAAAAACCAGTTAATTCACATGGCGCTGATCTCGTGGATAATGAGTTAACAATGTTGCCGTCGTAAAATTATTTATTCAACGGTATCAAATAACAAAATAATCAGACACGTTAACGATCATCGCCAATTTCATTAGTTTTATTTATGCATCGGTTCGACTTGGAATTCCGCATTCGAAATGGACTAAACGTCTCGTGAATAGATTAACAATATTCAACGATAACAACATAGTGGTGCTTAAGATTTCTATCGTTAGTTTTCTACAAAAGTTTTAACGATATCATGTGAATAAAATTTAAATCGATTGTTGCAAAGTTTATTTTAGTTTCAAATAGTCATTCTAACAATCGATATGTTGAGAATGCGAGGATGAAAATAGAAGTATCAACAGGTGGATAGCGTGAATTTGAATTGAAATGATGTGGAGAAGATGTAAGTTTTACAGCTACGGCAAACAATAAGGCGTCCGAAGGTGCTGTCTTATTCTTTTTTTTAATACAGAAGCGGAGAAACAGGTATCACGCTCCCCTCGGCTCATATACACGAGAGATTGAGCGTGGCGAGCAAGAAAAGGTCCTGAACACAATAGAATTTAAGCAGGTAGGTAGAGCTTCTAAAACATATTCATATGGTAAATGGTGTCCATACTATAAATGCGTATGTAAGTGTGTTTGTTAGATTATCTTTCTTTCACGCAGGAACGGAGCAATAGAGACCTAATTTTTACATAGATAGATATAGTCTATTGGCTAATTATTATTCAGGAAAAATCGACTGTTCTTTAAGGTTATCACTACGCAGGTTTAACCGCAAGCCACAGCTATTGGTATTATAAATTATGGTAATTGAGAATAACAAAGAATATATTTTTTATTACAATTTCAATATAATTTATATTAATTTCAGATTTAAAAACCAGTTTTGTTAGTGTGCTGTCGTAAAGAAAATGGGAAGATATTCAAAACGCTCTGATTTAAAACATTGGTTACGATGCGACACTTAATACTTAATATTGGCGACAATGAAATCAAATCAGATAAAACAGAGATTTAAATAGAATAGAAAATAGTAAGCGCCACTCATTCCTATAATAACAGTTTGTGACAGGCGTCGTATATGTGTTCAGGGAAATGAGAAAATTAAGCGTATCCACCGTTTAATACGCAGATAGTTAGGTATATGTATATCATTAAACTATCAAGTTATATGACGAAGGCAGGTTATCAAGAACTATGCGATTAACATACTACTACATTGAAAATGACTTTGATTGCCACTGGACAGGTAAACGATTATATAAAAGAGTGACTTTTGCACGCGACGAAAAATTGAGAATAAACAGATTATCACAAAATTTTCCGCGCAATTTCGTACGCGATGTCAAGGAAATCTCAGCACTGCGATGTCACAGCGCGAGGTAACATCCCTTTTTGTTGTTGCAATCTAAGCTGTTGATAAGTGATAGCTAAAAAAACGCGTTCGGTTCGCTAGGACCAATTTCCATTTTGTCCAGTTGCCAATTACGTAAATTTTCCTGATAGTATTCCTTCCCTTCGCCTATTTTCCTTCAATTATGTCTTATGTGATCTCTAATGAGTTGTAAAAAAATTGCCTCAATGTACATGAATGGTTCAGTTCTTACAGTTTTAAAGTGGTGGTTAGAGAAAATTAATGAGTTTGTAAACATAGGTCTTGGATGATATACGTAATTGCTTAGCGGTAAATTAAATTAATATAATTAGCAGTAGTATAAAACAATCCCAGCCAGTATAAACATAAAGAAACCCGAGACCTATAAACATGTACTAGTTGCGCATACTGTATGTAGCATTTGCATGTCACGAGAGCAGAGATGTGAACAACGACCTATGCAAACAATGTCTTGTTTATACACTAGAATCGACACAGTCGAGAAATCCTGTAAACTTACGTCAAGCGTTTTACTTACGACAGATAGAACTTAAACATGGTATGACAAAGACAGGAAACGCAACAGTGATTCAACCTGCACATCCTTTCGGTATACAAATCCGTTCTAAAAGCGGAAACTGCAGCACACGTCTAGATCACCATTCAACGTTTGATTTCCACGAAGGAGATGAAGACACAAAACAAACACTGCGGGAATTTCTCCGGAAACAGTCGTCGGCGGCCGCGGAGACTTGCACAAGGCGAGACGGGGAGGCTTGCGGGATAGGTGCCTAGCGCGGATCTATGGTCTAGTTCAGGTGTCGCACGTACTTAGTCTCATGCTGGCGGAGAGCGATCGAGGCGAGCCCGGCCCCGAGTCCGCGCTATCATTTAAATATAACTTGGGACGCCGCCGTCTCTCGCCGGCTTTATTTTTACACCACTGAGATTATATGCGGAGTGTGACAACGCACGCCGTCTCTCGGGAGACGCTAGTGTCGGCGCGCGCGGGACCGTGCACTGAGATACGTGGCGTCCGGATGACGCGCGCGGTGCGAATGGCGGGCGGGCAGAGCGCGCGCGCGGCGTCCCCCTTCACGACGCCCCCGCCCCGCCCGCCTCGTGCAGTATGCACCGCTGCACAGCCTCCACAGTCCACATGGCTGCGATGGCTCCGTTCGAGATAACACGATGAGCGACGAGCGATCCGCATCACACATGCACTAGTGATCCGAGATACACAAATGCACGATGCGATTCATTGACGCCACACAATTATATTGCCAACTGTTTATTGCTCTACTTATAAACATAAGCAGACAAGTCGCTGACCTAATAATCGGCAGTATCAACACAACAATGACGTTGTTGTGATCAAACAGGAATGAAAAGCAAACATCGAACATAGTCCGAAATTGGCAAGTCTATTAAAAATGAACAAAACGCCGTCTTTGTGATTGTAACAAGGGCTTCACTCAGCGTTCGAGGAAATGTATCAGAAGTAAACGCGATAAAATATTATAAGAAGAACAGAGTCTCTTATAAAGTGTATGCCATTGCAGATAAAAAGCATGCGTTAGCAGATATCGTAAATACGCGTATAATTTTAGCGAAATCCATAAATTCTGTAGCAGTTCTTGAAATTCAACATCTGTCGGAAGCTGATGCTTTTTATAGTTTACGAGCGGCGTTTATATTCTTACTTCCACATATTATTAGAGAAACTCAAGCAATAAACCCTAACCGAGAGGCTAATCGGAAACTGCTATAATGTGATAGTTTAACGAGCGGCTCGGTTCCTTGTATTTGCTATTGTAGGTTGCGAGATGTGTCGCTGAACGTGCCCGCGGAAGGCAATCGGTGAGCAACATGCGGTGAGCCGAGTAAGGGCAATCGAAAGGGTGGTCGCGTAGCGGCCTGTCTGACAGATTTGGGCATCGGCCTTATCTCGCGTTGCGGCGAAGATTGGCCACATGTGGTCGCGTGCGCGCTGCAGGCCCTACCACGGCCGCGGTGACTAACTGTTGCAAAACATCGGCTGCATTAATGCATAAACTTCTTAATTATACATCTCGCAACGCCAAATCGTGTGGGAGAAATTGGGAGAACTCAAGAATTACTGCAGGAATCGATCTCATTGTTGACATCGTTAAGGCGTATAACACAGAGTTATCGTGCCAATGTAGTCTGTAGATGTAGATACATGTATGATACAACCATTGCAATTTCACCAGAGTTGATTTGAAATGATCATAGACGATTTTAAAATATCATGAGTTACGTCTAGTGTATTCTATCACAGAAGTGTCCGGCGCGATGATAAAAGGACATCACGAAAGAAAACGCTGCGATACGAACTCTTGTACATAAAAGTACAAAATAGTAGACGCAAGTGACGGTTGCCAAACGCTATGTAAATGAGTGTTATGAATTCGAACTACACGTGCGCGTGCGTGACTATTGTTCTCGACTCTCGTCCGGGACATCAATTTGCAAATAATATGGTGCTATTAGTTAGAGACTAATTCGTTTCGCGCTACGAGTATCGATTGCGTGATTGTCACACTCGGAGATAATTTCCTCAATCTAACATCACGCGGTTCGACAGCCCCGTTCTCTCGTGGGAAACGCTCCTGACACATTAAACACACCATCAGAAAGCCATCAACGATGCGGCTCCAATCTAACACGAGACAACATCGCAGAGCCGTTGCAGAAAATCAGAAATAAGCCGCTGGAAATAATATTGTTTGTTACAAGTAGTCATAACGAAACGGTGGACGGGGCTGAGCTCGCAACGCAACACGTGCAAAACTGGCCGGGTTTCGGCGAACAACGGCGCAGATGTTCCCGATATCGACAAATGCGCACGAGAGCGGATCGGGCGTCGAGAGAGCTGCAATTGCAGCCGATCATATAAATCGATTTGTAAAAGATACCAGTAAAAGGGCGATCGATCACGATGAAGCCGATGTGGAACACCGCATCGCACTCCATCTCGTTTTAGATATGAATAAACTCGACCGGCGTTCTGTCGGCCGAGTCGGATTAAAGCGATAAACATCGCAATGGGTACTTCCGAGAAAGTACGGAGACGTGATTAAGGCATACCCTCGTGAAATAGATACCATAAGTAATTAAAAGCACTAGAACCAGATCGGTGCAGGGCCGCACCCCGGGTTATCTCGCGCGCGTTTTTGTCGTGACTGTTGCAATAGGGATTCCGGTGGGATCGTGGCAGGGCTTAGGGCACAGCATGGAGCGGCGTGAGGCGAAAGGTCATCGTGGTATGGAGCGCAGGCGCCGGCGATCTAGCGACCTCTAGGATTATCCGAGTCGATCGATAAGGTCCCGCGGGCGGGGGGGGGGGGCCGGGGCGCGCGGGAAATAGATATGGCCAAAGAACATAATTTATTCGGCGGCAGAGTGGCGCGCCTGGAAGGTGCCGCGCGCCCCGCTCCCCGCGCCCCCGCCCGCTCATCTCCCGGGTCCTTTCAAAACAGGATCCCGTCACTATTTTTTGTGGTTACGGGGATTATGGAGTATCAGGTTAAACGCAGGTTACGTAACAGTTTTTACACACCCTTAATCTTGCGCAGGTTTTTGGTTAGCGAAGGGCATATATTTAAATTGCTTTTTGTTTATTTAACCTACATTTCCTACTATACATTATGTTTTTTGTTGAATCCAAGTAACAAATAGTTGGTGCACCATATTATTAATTTAGCTGTGAATATATTAACAGATATTCCGTTAATTATGCAGCGAAAATGCGCTGAGTTGAGGCCGGTTTGCAACAATACATTTTCTGTTTCTTTTTTTTTTTTTTCTTATTTCTACATAATGTGTTTATCATGTATAATTTGTTGCAAATAAATGATTCTTATTCTTATTCTTATTATTCTTAAAATTAAAACCTCATGAAAATGAAAATACAAATTATATTGAAAAAAATAAGGACTAGCACACATGCAACGATAAAAAGACTTGCCGTTATTAAATATCAGTAATACTATCAAAAATGTAACCAGTAGATACAAACATCAACAAACACTTGTACACGATTCGAGTTCATTGAATCCTCGATAAACAGCAGACAGCGAATCAATATTTACAAAACTCTAACGAATGTGAACTGCCATTTAGAGAGATAGCACTCAGGTAAAGAGCTGACGTGAGAATTATTACTACATCATAACATTTAGTTATCAGGGTTGGTAAACAACTAGTCCGATAACCTGTAACGAAGCGCAAAAATAACTATTAACAACTGGCTAAGTGCCTACATCTTAGATTCTACAGGACTAATAATTTTGTGGATGAAAAGACCGATTACACAGACCATATTATTTATACACTACTTTTCTTCTATGAATCGATTTCAAAGAAATAAATACAAAACTCACGCATTTTAAGACGCTTTTATTAGCTTCAATAAGTATTATGAAAAAATCGTACAAATGGGAACGACGCGCGACGACGCATGCTGTCACTAGACACGAGGATTGCCTTACCGATGATGCAGTTAATTGAAAAATCATCGATTATGCTTTAATGGATAAAACGCAATGGTAGGAACGATTAATGGGAAATGAAACCAATCGCTCATCGACAATTTATGATCACAATTATAATCAAGTGATTCGCGACGGTAGGACACAAGAACCTCCGATGTATAAATGTACCAGTATCCAACTAGTGATTTGCACCGTATGGAGCCCGTCTGGCGACTGACATTAACATGTTGATCGATTTCTCCTGCATATTCATGTGTAAGGTAGTACGCAGCGTCGAGTTTCTAAGAGTACGAGGCGACGTAAGCGCATCGTTTAATCATGAGCTAACTGTCTCTGGACAATAGTTGTGCAACGATCGGGACATCACAAGTCTTGCCAATCTCACAACATATCGCGCTCCATTTCAACTGCTCTCTACAATACAACAACAACACATACTGATGCTACACTATCTGGAAATGAATGAACCAGTTTGCTAGTATTCGATAGATTACACATTAAATTGTCAACGCGTACTTAATTCGATAAATTGAGTACTATCACACCTATAATTATTGTCAATGCGTGTTCTCGCTCTAGCGCATTTTAGTTTTAGTATGTAAGCGATTAGGCGACCTGGATAGCTAAGTCCTGCTATAAATTCGGTGGCAAAAATATTCCACGATAGGTCATAAACCGTACGAAACCCAAACAATGCTGTTTGAGGTTGCCGGTTATCTCGTAATCACGCAAAGATAATCTAAATGCAGGGGCGCGGCCGCACCGAGAGAACTGCGGTATCAGCTATCGCGGCTCTGCGTATCAACACCCGATAACAACTTTTATTTTCGGCAAAAATATATTATGCACCGCTGCGATGGTTTACGTCGCTCAATAACCAACCTTAGCAGGCACACAGCATGAAACATAAACAACCTTAACACATACGACAATAGGTTCACAAAATGAAATACAGCACAGTCGAAATTATATAAACAAACCAGTACTGCGCAGTTAGAACACAGATAGCCCACGTATCTATCGATAATTCGATATCGAATACAAAAGAGACGTAATTTACTTTAGAGACAGTGAAATCTTATCGAATAGATTACAAATAAGGATTACGAAGTTCGATCATAAGGTTTAGAAACAAAACGGAACAACAAAGAGTAATAGTAACAATAATGAAATTAATGATCTGTCAAAACGAATTGATCAGGACAACCAAGAATAAAGTGGGCGCTACATTCAAAATAAAATACGAAATGGCGCGTCAGTCAAAGTGATATCAATGTAGCTATTTTCAATACTCCATTACGACGGATGACTGACGTCGAACAATCGCGTTTAATAGAAACAAAAACCACACGTAGGCGAACCCGCGGCTCCAAACGAGTATGATAACCGAACAATCCAAGCATTACATTGCAACGGAGATGAAAATAATGAATATGAAAAAACGTATGCCGAACATTGATTAACATTTAATAGTGGCATCAACGCTACTTTTAATACAGAATATTATTCAGACACTATAATAGAACTAAAAGCTGGATTTACTGATGCAGATTCAGATTTCTGCAAATACATGCAAATGGTGCTTCTCTGTATTATTGCTTTTGTAGGCGACATTGAACATAATTATAATATTAAAAATTTTAGCAAAATTTCAATGTCTAATGTAAATGTCAAATACTTTAATCAACTATCAAGAATTATAAAAACGAAATAAAAATAAATCACCATTGAGTAATATTATTATATAAAGCGCATATATAAACCGCACGTGACATTTTAAAATCTATAATCTATTTATCATAGATTATACCTAATCCTGGTAAATAGTATATAAATTTTGATATTACTACCTACATCATTTTATACCAACAATTTTTACTAATCTACTATATGAAAATAAGTCGGGTTTTCCTTCCTGACGCTATAACTCCAGAACGCACGAACCGATTTCCACGGTTTTGCATTCGTTGGAAAGGTGTCGGGCTCCGGGAGATTTATAGCAAAGAAAATGCAGGAAAAATTTCAACAGAAAAGCGGGAAATTCTTTTTTCACATACAGCGCCATCTCTGATACATAATGAATTCATTACTGTTGTGAAATAAAATAAAAATTTTCCTTTCAAATATAAAAGAAAAAAAATATTTTTTTCTTCTTTTAAATCACCAAACGAAATGTTACATAAAACGAAGCCATCTGGTGGCGAAACGGAGTTTGCCGGGTTTGCTAGTAAATGATAATAATACAAGACTATGCGATATATAAGTATACCAATGAACTCGATATAACTTTCAGAAATACATTGTGTGAAAAGAATTTAAAATATAAAACATAAGAAGCATAAGAAATTCGTAAATTAATAGAGAGTAAGATGGTAAAAGCTCTATTTCATGATAACGATAAATTTGCGAACGGGTGGTACGATAGGCGACGCCCACAGTCGCGAGAAAGTCTCGCCAGTTCAGAGAGGTTCCAAAACTCCATGGCCCCGGGGGGTTTAACGTGTCTTGAGTTACTGGCTCTGCGGACCACAGGTCAAAAGCGAACGAACTTACATTTGTGGAACGAATGCCCAAAATCTATGATTTAACAATTAACCGAGACGACAACAGCGTGAGGCAATAAAACTCCAAAAGGTGTATCGATTCTTCACACCTACGCCCCATTGACACACGATTCACCTACGGCGATTTATATTTTGTTTGCGTGTAACGAACAAGACAGCATCGCTTTACGACACGTGTTTCCGAACAACACGACTCTGCAGCACGATAAGGCAATATGATACATGAGCAATTTATCAAAGAAGAAAACGAGACTTACTTGTAGTCTTCTAATTTTTACTTCAAAAACAAATATTCCCAACATCTCATGAAATTTGACACGATTGGCTGATGATATTGAGAAACGATATTGATCTTTGGTAATAGCGATTAGAAATATAAGAACCTCCACCATGCAGCGGGCCGGGCGTGGGCGTGGGCGGGCCTACAGCCAAACGGCGAACTTTTGACCGGAATATGTAGACCGGACTGTGTGGGCAACATGAACCCAACCATCTCGACTTGCACAACAGTCATTACAATTTTCATATACACATATTTTCAATCGAATCATCTACGATGGAAACTTAATGTGAGTAGCGTTATAATAATTTGCATTTAGCTCATAGATTAAAGCTCACCTCCCGGTCAGAAGTTAATTGAGAATTAGATATGCGGAATAGCATTACCAACAACGGTAGCCCTTTCGGATAACAGTTCTAGAAAACGTTAACACGTCCGATTGAACGAATACAAATTAAATAGAGACGGGATCATCAGCGGATCTAATAGTTTTATAATGTGTTCCGTTGATCCTATTATCAATGGAAATAAAGTAAGAAGTGACAAATACGATGGAGTAGGAAGAGGTTCGGACTCGTGATAGAATGGAGTTTTTAATCGCGCCGCGTAGGCGACTTCCGCAGCATTAACCGCTGGAGACGATATTAACGTCGAACCCGCGACTGACACACGACACCCATTACTATTATAATTCCGTGTTATGGCTCGTAGATATCGCGTTCGTATAATACGACGAAATTTCCGACATTAAACTCATCTTAACGGCCGAGAATGACAAACTGGATTGGAGTGTGTGCGTGTACCGTCACTCGTGAAAGATTGAAATATAGAATTTAGTAATGCTATTAACCTTCCCAAGATTGCCCCTTATGAATTTAAATATGAAAACATTTTTGTTCAACATTTAACTGCTCTGGCGATATCAAGCCGAGGTATGTAAGTTGATATTTTACCACCAAAACTAACGTTTGATCGTAGCACCGAAAACATGACCATCGTCGCGTGGAAATTTCTGTTTAGTTTAATAACAGTTAGTTTTTTTTATTGTGAAACTTAATACGAGCCATTGACAGCTGCGGTGTGTTCAACCTTGCTCCGGCTTATTAGGTGTCACTGACGTCTACAAAAACAAAGTTATTTTTAAAATTATAGAGTGTCCTACTATTACGTACGTGACTTGGTAGAAGAATGAAATCCTAAAAATTATATGGTTTTAGTTAATCACCACAAATATGGCTGTTGTGAAATTGCCCGAAGAATGGCAAGAATTTAGCATATCAAACGATTAACAAGGAAATATAAAAATATGAGTTGAATATTCATTTTAGATATTAAGATGGGGCGGCGTCGGCGGATCTGTAGAAAGTGCCACCCACGCATGGCGAGAGGTCACCGCAGCCCACGCACCCTGCGGATACTCTACAGCTATTAGATGATTGGGAAACATCTAAACAGCCTCCGCCACGGAGCCTCAGAGTGCCGAAGAGGTGTTCCGAATGCAATTACCGGAGTAATTGATGAGTTTTGCGAAACGCGGGGGCTTCAGCTCGCTTCCATTAGCGATGCAACCCGGGGGCGGAGCGATAACGTCAACTGATGGAGGGCCGATTAACGAGAGACAGCCGTGAATTTACAAAATTGCGCCCTGACTAATGTATGCTAGTTACATGAGTGAAGCGCACTTGATTGTAATTAATATGTAGCTTGCCGGTAATGCTGGTGCTATCCAAGATCTCCCGATATGCATACAAGCCGTTGGATAAATTTCTTTCTTTTTAGCCCATTTTTGTAAGCATACGATAGAAAACCTTCTGTTACAGCTATTATTGCAAATAACTCCGTAAGGCCCTTTGGATTGGAACCACAATCTTTAATGAAGTGAGTCACTGCAGTA
Source organism: Opisthograptis luteolata (assembly GCA_931315375.2). Classification (NCBI taxonomy): domain Eukaryota; kingdom Metazoa; phylum Arthropoda; class Insecta; order Lepidoptera; family Geometridae; genus Opisthograptis; species Opisthograptis luteolata. The sequence continues at coordinate 903,634 of OV928048.1, forward strand.
GCTGCATTGACAAGCCGAGACCTTGATTTTGACAAAAAAATAAATATAAAAAAGGACCAATATAAATGAATGTATATTATCATGTTTGGGTCGCGCGTGCCGGGTCAGGCACGGGTGGGCGTAGCTGTCGTTATCAACCGAGAGCCTAAATCCCAAATCAATGCTTTTGATAATAGTGACCATGTTATGATGACCAAATATAAACTCGAACGTGCTGTTTCATTAGGTGTTATTAAATGAGGTTAGGTAGCGAATCAAAGTAATCACGAGGACAGGTGTTTTTCTCTATAATGAGCTGGCAAAGTTGTCGTTTCTGATACGGTTTTTAGGTATGTATTATGTTTAAAGGTACCGATAAACTACATTAGACTACCAAAAAGGTAGAAATAACTTTTAAAAAGTAACGGTAATAGCCCCTCATAAAGAAGTATTCCAGATTTGGAAGCAAATGCAAACACGATTAAAGTCTTACGAAGCGTCGGCTAGCTGATTAAAATACCTAATTGGCTGTCAATAATAATATATTAGACAGTTTCGGTCGCGGCCACCTGCCTAATCGAATTAGTAGTATTGCGAAACACAAAGACGACGGATTAAAGACCAACCGGTTTAGAGGCGATTTTAACAATTACATAGATACTCGTAAACATAAGGAAGATAAATACCAATAAAGTTAAACGCAACAATATTGGTGACTATAAATAATCGGATAAAGGTGCGCAACCGTTTATCATATGCAACAGTAAGTACATAACTTATTCTACATTGTTCTTCATAGCCGTAATAATAATAAAACAGCAATGCATAACAATGATTTAAGTCAAAGCTCATAACCATAAGTTACGAATTGCGAAAACAATCATTATGTAAATGAAGAAATACTAATTTGGAATTCCAAAGAACTTTCGAGCTTGTGAATGAAGTCGAATCTACAAGTCTGCATAGAGTTACGACAGAATGTTTATGCAAATAGAGATACGTGGTTCATTGATGTGGCACTAGCACCAATCCATTCAGCTCTATAATATAACGGCGCGGACGGCCGTGGTAACATTTCATTTCGGTGTCGAACTCACTGCGCTTGCGCCGCCGTTCTGTATTTAATAAATTAATCAACCGACCACTATTAAATGCTATTTATGAAATTTTATTGCAAACCTGTTAGAGGCAGTATTTCAAATTACAAACTGTTTTTTTGTCCTTCCAACAGGTGTTCTTTAGGTGTTCGTTTATGGAGTGCCACCACCATTTTGAAATCGATAAATTTTAATGACCAACAACGTTGTTAATAAAATGTGATAAAATTATGGGAATCATTATGTACTTAAATGGCTTCGCAATAATTTTTATATGAATCTCGGTTACACCTACCGCGATTACTTGACTAGAATGGTACATTACAAAATTGATAACCATTATTGAGGCAAACCAGTCTCATAATTCACGTCAGCTTGTGCTTGTTAATTACTAGTATTTCGTTAACAGAATGCAGTCGAGTCCTTGAAGGGTACAATCAACTATATTTCAATAATTAAGCTCCCAAGAATTTACCGTTCACCAAATGAAATTGTGTACAGCCGATTAATTTAACAAAATTTGACTGCTGGGTGTGTCGGTTTGAAGCTGCGATGTCAGAAACTAGTTTTTGCAGTCGTGTCGTGACCTCTTACTTCAAGACAAGTCGCGACTCGACGGGATTCGCTTTCTTTTCGATGTGAGTAAGTACATATGAGTATATTATAGTGAGCAAATACTAAGTAGTACTATATAATATATTCTGTGCCAACAGTATTGGCTCAATACAGATAACTGAAAGACTGCAATATAGATCTAACATGGAGTATCGTAGTTAGATAACATGACATCCCGGTTCAACCGGCGCACGCTGCACATCCGAGAACAATTTATTAGATGATGATCTCTCGAGACCCATTACTAAATCCATTACATAACTGCATGTGTCGTCTGTCGATTACAATGGATCGCGTTGCATGCGTGCTTCCATGTCCATACGTGATGCAACTGTCTTCAGACAATATCTGTGCGAGCGTCTTCTGTATAAGAATGACTTCATAATTTCACCGCGCACACAGACGCGCGTGACGTGTGCGTGTTCCCAGTTCCCACACACGCTCAGTTTCCGGCCGCGTCTGTGAATGACGCTTACGCATGTTTACTACCGCCTGTGCTCGGCTGTCGATCATTTCGGTGCGCGTTACGTCATCACTCATTACAGTACCGATGCCCGCTGCAGTGCGCGCCAGCTAATTGTGTTTCAGTACACCTTTTGTGCTATCTTTGGCATGTGATCCTCGTCTGTTTGTGGTAATGTTACGTCAGTGGCTGACGCAGTTCTCTGTTAGCACCATTTCACAGGGCCATTTCAATTATCTGTAAACCATCTCAAGGTTATTTGCAAGTACCTCGAGACGTACTATCTACGTCTATTTGTGTAGAAATGCCCAAGTACGCGTTATCTTATAATAGTCAATTACGTTATCTTCTCTGTTGGTCTCATCTTCAAGCTTGCGTGCTTGTTCGATAAGGTCTCCTTTAGTGGCGCTTGTTGTTTTACCCTCAGCACTTATATGTTTCAAGCGAATATAATAATTAATCACGTGTGTTGGCAATCGCCGCGGTCTAGCAACGATGACATCATCGGAGGGAGCTGCGCGAAGTACCTGCAGGGTCCCGTTACCAGGCGACCTGTTCAAGTAGTTTTCAGGGAAATAATAATAAGGGCAGCGTTGAGACCCACTTTAAGCAGTTTTAATGTTTTAGAGTGATTCCCATTCATACTTCGGTTCGCGTAACACTGTTTAATCCAGATTTAAAATAATAAGAGTTTGTAATAATATATACGTTTCAGTGAGAAGTTATGTGTATTTAATTATTGTAAAGTTAATATCAGAAGTGCGTAGTGTAACCCACGTCAACGATGGGTAGAAATAAAAGTAAACGTAATAAACGCCCAAAGAATAAACGAAGTTGCTCGAGTTCAAGTTCTTGGAGCAGCAGCAGTGTCAGTGTCACCAGCACTAGAACTGCGTCACCTCCACGGAAGCACAGGAAACAGGTATCACGTAAGGCTGATACTACAACTGTGAGTACTACAAGTAATACCTTAAACAACATGATACCTGAGTTTGACCCGTTAAGAGATGACGTAAACGCTTGGTTTAGTATTGTTCAGTCCTACGCTCAGACGTTTTCATGGGCCGACGAAACCATCCGTTATCAATCTCTTAACAAATTAAAAGGTTCCGCAAAAGTTTGGTATGACTCATTGTTGCGATCCGATAGTCAGTGGCCATCGTGGAAATGGATGAATTGGAAATACGAGCTAGCATCCAGTTTTCAAATCCGTCGAAATATGTTTGAACTTTTAAAAGAAATAATTGAGAAAAACCAATGGACAATCAGTCCCTTGACGAGTTTTATTTTGAACAAAAGTGCAAAATAGATAGATTGTCGTTAAAATTTTCGGAACAAGATATTATTTCCATTATTGTCGGAAACATTAGTGACAGTGGTATAGGCGCGTCAATCGAAGCTAATAATTTTGTGACCTGTGACAGCTTAGCAAGCTTTTTACATGGCCGTAGGTACTTATAGATCGAAAAATACGAAACACGTAACTGCTAATACTCAAGAGATGGGACAAATTCAACCACGCAGGCAGGTTGTGTGTTACCTTTGTGGTGGTAATCATAAAAAATATCAGTGTGACGCTAATAAATGTAACTATTGTGGCAAGCAAGGACACATAGGTTCATCGTGTTATCACAAAAATAATGCAACGAAATCCGACAAACAAAATATATAAATGCATAATATGAACCCCAGACCCGTTAAATAAATTTGTATAAAGTATCTTATTAGATAACATTAATTTTTATTGAATTAGTGGTAAAGCTAATAAAAAAAAAAATATCTGACTATTAGATGACAAAAAAAAAAAAGCTTGGGATTTTAGTGAACTTGCTTCAATTCAATCAATTAGTAATAATAATAATATATTTATTGATCCGAAAACAGAGTGAAACATTGAAAGAAAACTTAGGTAGCTTTCACCTAAATATAAGCATAATTAAATAAACAATAAATTGTGACTTTTATCGATGAGCAAATAAAAGTTTTGTAATGCTGTTTCCAAAATGCTTGAAAGTCGCAAACCCCTATGCTAAGCAAAAAGCTTGTATTATAGGGATCTGTGCTCCCCCGACTAATGACACTGTAAATATAATATACATTTGTACTAAACAATAGATATTGTGCTAAGAGTAAATTCAAAATTCAAGTAACTATTGTGATAAAGTATAGGTACATATATTAACTTAAGTTTATTAAAATCTCGCGATGTTAGTGTGTAAGTGTTATGTGGTGTGTACTTGTGTAGTGTGTGATTGTGTAAGAATGTTAATGAATATATGAGTCATAGTGTAGTGTATTCAAAACCAATTAACTAACATAAACATAATAAAAATAATATACATATATATTATTATCATAACACGGCTATTAGGTTTTCAGTTTGTTGTAATGAATACTGTTGCAATATTTTTGTAATCGTTTCTTTAAAATGAAAATAGTTTAGATGTTTTATCTCGTTAATTTTAGAAATTTTGTTGTATATAAAACCACCGAGGAAACAGGGAAAACGGTTAGAGAAAAAGGTCCTGAATTTTGGGATGTAAAAAAACCTTATCCGTGCGCCTCTTTTTCCGTTTATTGTCATCGAAGGCTATATCTCGGGGACAAAGCTTATGCTGTTTTAAGATCAGCCTAAGTAGGAAGAGTTGCCTGAACGTAAGTACGCTGAACGTAAGTTAGCTTCACTATAAAGCTTAGAGGTGGAGTAACTATACGGAAGAAAATTACATACTTTTAAGATGGCACGTTGGGCTCTTTCAAGTGAGGTTTTAGATGCTCCGCCCCATGAATCAATGCAGTAGGTTAATAACGATTGACAAAGGGAGAAATAAATAGTACGAAGAACTTTATTATCAGTATCAGCCACGTGACGGATGTTTTTAAACACGGCAATAATAATAAGAATAAAATTAACAATGTGATCGCGCCAAAAAAAAAAAAAAAATTAAAATTTAACAGACGGACCTGATTTAATGTGGGCGAAATACCTACATAAGTTTGATTAAATGACTAAAACTGTACTTAATTACTGAGTTTTATAATACAGTTCGTAAGTTTGAGTTAGCAATGTTTTTTTAAAAGAAAAGCATAGGTTTGTGTGATATACTAAAGAGCTAGAAAGGTAAATAAGATGATTTTTTGGTCTTATATCTTGGTTATTTTCGGAATTTCACAAAAAAGAATTATAGCCATGAAATAAAATAAAAAAAAACCTAGTATCTAAAATATGTACTTCTATAATGTTCATATCAAATGTGGATCAAGATCCCAAGTTACCAAGTACTTTTAAGGAATAGCATCAATTTATTTAAGCAGGAAAGGCCGATGAAAGTAAAAAAAAAAAAAAGTGGTTAATACCTACCCGTTACCAAAGCATCAATTTATTTAAGCAGAAAAGGCCGATGAAAGTAAAAAAAAAAAAAAAGTGCTTAATACCTACCCGTTACCAAAGTATGCTTGTTTCACATGGACCTTGTACACTTCAAATCGACCACTTAGGCCCATTTGTGACAGCTAAAAATAAATAATGATATTTATTGGTTACCGATTGTAAAAACTTTTACAATGTTTATGCTTTTGTGGCAATCCGGCCAACAAAAAAAAATCGTTCGTGTTTAAAGAACTAGGTTGATACCACAGGCGATGAGTGGGATCAGTAAATAGAAGTCTTGTGATAAGGCATAAACAGTACAATTCATAGAATATCAAAAGCTATCCCCAGACAAGTTTTTCCCGGTTATAAATTAGTCAGTGATAGTGATAGTTTAGATCCGGAGCTTGATGACGAACAAAGGTTGGATGTGACGGGTTTGCGTGAATGGACAGATAGATATGAATAATAAGCCCCACGCGGAGTCACAAAAACAAATATTGGAAAGATCTCGTTTAAAAGCACGAGTTTATGCGGAAGGATATTAAACACACAAAACTAAGCTAATGACTAGTATAGAGGCGCAAGTTGATGCCTGTTTACAAAGGCCCATTCTAAAGTAAATGAACTACTGTGGAAGGATAGATATGGGGTGACGGATAAAAATGTATATATATATATATATTGTGAAGTAACGAATTGATGATTGGATATCGACTTTGGATATAAAATGTACCTGTTGTTTGATCTGTATCATCGTCTATCCGTGTTTGCAAGAGGTAAATTAACGGTAAATTGACATCACTTAAGTGGTTTTTCTAGGTAAATTGATTTGTGTATGGTGTGCGAGCCAAGATAAAATGCTTCAATCCCCTTGGTAGTCGTTATCGTAAATTGCAAATTATAAACAAAAATAGAACGACACTATTAAGAGAGAAATAGATATCGTGCAATTAACTTGGTACACTCAAGTGAAGTGAAATGCCTTTGAGTGCAAGTGGTTGTACGAGGATCTAAAACGTGGAACGAACTTGGTACACTCAAGTGAAGTGAAATGCCTTTGAGTGCAAGTGGTTCTACGAGGGATTTTGAGGAATAGATATCGTGGAATGAACTTGGTACACTCAAGTGAAGCGAAATGCCTTTGAGTGCAAGTGGTTGTACGAGGATCTAAAACGTGGAACGAACTTGGCACACTCAAGTGAAGCGAAATGCCTTTGAGTGCAAGTGGTTCTACGAGGAATTTTAAAAGCTTAAGTGTGGTAAAAGCCCTTTAAGTTGAGTGCAGGTGGTTCTAGAGTAAATATATTTGAGAAAAGATGTGCAATATACGTTAACAGAACTTTAAATTCAAGCCCGTTATGTCCTAATGTTAATGTATGTAAAAATGTAAAGTAACTGAAGAATTTAATTTACAGCACTTTATCTGAACTCGTGAGGTGCTTGGTGGGACAAGCACCAGGCAGAATGGCCGTGTTGGCAATCGCCGCGGTCTAGCAACGATGACATCATCGGAGGGAGCTGCGCGAAGTACCTGCAGGGTCCCGTTACCAGGCGACCTGTTCAAGTAGTTTTCAGGGAAATAATAATAAGGGCAGCGTTGAGACCCACTTTAAGCAGTTTTAATGTTTTAGAGTGATTCCCATTCATACTTCGGTTCGCGTAACACTGTTTAATCCAGATTTAAAATAATAAGAGTTTGTAATAATATATACGTTTCAGTGAGAAGTTATGTGTATTTAATTATTGTAAAGTTAATACGTGTATAATTAGAAAGAGTACGTCAAACGAGCTTAGCATGTATTCAGTAACAAATTCCACGAAGATGAATGACCATTATGTGCTAACTCGGTGAGCATGACATGACTTGAAAAGTAGGACAAATATTAATCCACTATGTCTGATTCTGGAGTATGAATATTTAATGCGTGATTGTCATATAAATGGGTAAGCTTTCACGTTTGAATGTCTCTAATAATAAGAATAAGTACACGTGAAACGGAGTAACTGGTCACTTATAAGGTAATTGGACACGTTCAAAATGCGTCGAGTCGCCAAACCCATCGGATAAGAGGCGAATCTGAATGCAAATTGTGTTCTATTACAACTTACATCCAAGCTTGTGTCCAAGAGGCTTTTACGGTTACGTCAAATGAATATTTAACAGCCACCTTCCTAGGCGAGCCCTATCCTCGTATGACATAAAAATCGGTCGAAGCAATAAATACTATAAGGGAAGTGATCAAGAGATGGCATGACTAGATGCGGGTTATTATTAGCTTCTATAAACAAGCACAAAATAATAAGACAAAATAATTTAACTGAAAATAATTTTACACAATGGATCAGGTTCATCCTATCTATCTACAAAGACTAATGGTGTCGATTCTGTTGTGCATTTTCTAAAACTATACTAAATTTGACAGATCTAAAATTACCGCTGTCCTTTTCGGGACACGGAAATAAAAAGAGGACAGCTTCACTTTTATACCTGTCAAATTTAGTTTAGTTTTAGAAAAAGCAACACCAGAATCAATATCAATGTCTTAAAGAGGTAAAACTTGTTTGTTTATTAGGGGATTTAGGGATAATTTCCGAAACTACTTACTTATTCGTTTCCGTAAATTATAATCCATATGTTTTACTATGATAAAGTAGAATTTTGAATAAGAAATCATGTTACACAAAACAGAGGAAAATGAGACGGATGCGTTATTAGCTTACGCTGGCTCAACGGTTTGATTAGAGATGATGTAATGTATGAAATAGTTGTAGGCTTAGAGTAGGTTTGCAAAAAAAGTCGCGACATTAATATCTAGCTTTTATATTTATCGAGCTTTAACTGATTTGGGAAAACTTTCGTTCGAAAACCTACCCGTGTCGCTAACTCCCTAGTGACCGTTACATTCTGCAAAAGCTGACAAATGAATAATTTCCAGTATAGAATTAATATTTCCTTAACCAAAGTAGAGCACGAGCTTAGTTACGTGGAAATGTATTTAAATTCTTAAGCCACAGATAGAACGTTCAATTGGGAGCACGAGGCCCATAACCTGACACGTTCGGAGCAACATTGTTGCTCGCTTATTACATGCGGTTACGAGCAAAGTTTATTGTCTCCTATATATCGCGCATAATTTATTTATAGATAGTAATTTTAACTGCTTCCCAGATAAATAATTTAGTCTGCGAACCTTAGACGTCATAAATCTTGGCTGGTTTCCTTCACAGTCGTTAATGCCGGGCAAGTGTAACAAAATCATAACTTGTGTCCGCTGAATATTGATGGTTATTCTTTGATTTATATCTTCAACTTCTTACTGTCTGTAAATACGAGAAATTCTTACGTTAAACACAACGTGCACGTCTCTTGAGCTCTGTTTGTGTAATAAATCGATCTGACAAGATGTCACCCTTGCGGTTTTCAAGTCAATCTAGATTAGGTTACCAGAGATGCCATCAAAGGTTATTTATTATGTTAGAAATTGCTAATATTCTGAAGTATTTGCAAGCAATAATAATATGATTACGGGAATTTAATCACATGGTTCTCGGTGATGTCAATATCCTCAGTTTCCTCACAGCAAGACATCGGTGTGAGTACCCCCTAGTATCGCTAATTAATCTAACGAGTCGATATCCGACCCGCGGGCGGTCTATCGAGAACGGATGAGTTCCGCGAAGGTTACCATTATTACTAAAAGCCTCGAGGGGAAGTTCTAATCTCTTCTAGATTTTCAAAACACACTGCGTACTGTGGCTAGTCGTATTTCCTAGCAAAATATTGCCTACCAACAGTAAATAATTTGTGAATTTAAATGTCCTCGCTTACTGATGCACCTTTCAATACGACACAACGTAAGGGGCAGCTTTTGTCATGGCATTCATAAAGATTTTCAGAACTTTGACTTTTTAAGTCAACAAGAAAGATCATCATCAGCTTCATTTCCTGTGAAACATAACCGTGTGAAATAATCTACCATTACGCCAGATAAATGGATTCGATTTCTCTTGAACGCTCTGTGGGAATTGATTATTTGCTTATTTGGTGTTAATCAAAAGATCCTGTATTGGCTGTTACCGGTCGGACCCATATTGGCCCTTTTGGTCAGGCAGGTCTACATATTAACGTCTAGCTTCAACCACAGCATAGATCTCTACTGGAAGATCTACTCTATATCCAATTTGTGTTTCACTTAAGTTAGGAATTATTTAAAAGTTACAATATAACATCCGTTAGCTTCTAAGTGGCATGTTTCACGTGCCCCACAATTTTTCGCGCTTGGCTAGGCTACGCAGTAGGCCCCGCAATAACTATGTATTCTCTATTTTATCGATAAATATTAACAAGCACTTAGGAATAGTATTAAGATAACGGTAAATGTACGTGGTCGTACTGTGTGCCCGGCATGCGATTTCTAAAGTAGCATTGCGCGGCCAGTGATCAACCGATCACGTTACAGTCTTTTAGCTCGGTCAATATTTGCTTCCACCGTGCGACCCTCCGCATCTGACAGGGAAGTAAGTCAAAATTCAATTCAAAATTCAAAACTTTTTTATTTAATAGGATACATTGTGATCACTTTAAAACGTCAACTTAAAACTAGCTACGCCTGTTCCAACCTCCTTACGCCGGCAAAAGAACAGGCAAGAAACGCCCGGCAGGTAATTTTTTTGGCGCGATCACATTGACAATTTTATTTTTATTACTAATTGATTGAATTGGAGCAAGTTCACTAAAATCCCAAGCTTTTTTTTTGTCATCTAATAGTCCGATATTTTTTAAATAGCTTTACTAATAAGAAGATTTCTCTTGTTTGGTTGTACACATTGGGATATGGGAACATGAATATTAACGAGTTGCGGGATCACAACCAAAGCAGACGAGTAAAGTTTTAATTGTTTGAAGACCGTAAAAACTAAACTACATTATTTTGTTTTATTTTGTGGGGCTCGCAATATTCAGTTTACTGGACTTTTTACAATTCAAGATTTTTTGAAATTATTTACTAAAAAAAGTGTATACATATTTATAACTGATTGTTTTGCAATTTTTTGGTGTTGACTGTGATAACTATCAAAATTACCGAGATCTGTGGGACTCAAGAATGGTGGGACTGGATATACTGGAAAGCGCAAGCCGATCACCATCTTAGTTACGTAATAAGCCCGCTGGTCTGGAATAGACCAGCCAGGTAGAAAACTGACGGATTACCACTGAGCTATTCGTATCAGTCTAGTGCAAGACAAATCCCTCTCTAAATAATGAACCAAGCTTCATCCACTAATTAATTAAGAACACTTGTGCTGCAGGTGCGGTGTGGCTAATCCGGAATGGTCCAGCCACATAGACGTAACAACGGCGACACGTCCGCGAGCCGATGCCAAGCTGAAGTGTCGCGAACTCGCCACTATTTCTGTGTGTTCGGACGCGCCGGGCCGTCTGGCCGAAACTACGAGCTGATATCATCATCCTCGATACTAATCTAATGCCATTTGGCATTAGATGTGTGGGCCGCGTCCTTTAGTCTACAGCAAGTGCAAGCCTATTAAACATGCGGCAATAGCATCAGCTGAAGCGTAGAAATATTGACACCAGTTTTTTATTCATCATCATTATAATCGGCCTATTTCAGTCCACTGCTGGACATAGGCCTCTCCCAAAGCACGTCACTGAGCCCGATCTTCGGCTCCTCTCACCCAACCGTTGCCAGTTATTTTGCATATAATATCATTGCTCCACCTAGCCGACGGACGTCCTACACTACGTCGAGCGAGACGCGGTGTGTTTAGAGATTACTAGATAAAAAGAAATATTCAGGATTCACTACAGGTCTAATAGGACAGCGACGTATAACTTACTAACGTTTACCAAGTAAGGAAAGATTATGTAATGTTCATCAAACGAGATGATTTGAAAGTAGAAGCTATCATCCACTCAGACATCATGGGATGAAGTGCCGTAGCAAATCTCAAACTACCGACGTTCCATCGCAAAGCTCGTTAGGTCATTTCCTATTACTAAAAGAACTAGTATTTTCAAGTCCATTTGCTCTGCCTAATCATTTCATCATATCTGAATGAACGATATAGGTTCGGAATACTAACGAAGAGATGTGAATGAACAGGTTTAAATGCTTCGACTTGAAAACGGAAATATGAATAATACTACATTGGCTGGCCAACTGCATACGACATAACACGAAATCACGCTGGCAGTTGGCAGCGCTGTCTACGCCAACACAAAACTACGCAACACAAGCACATAACGCGGTTCCAAAAGTACAACCAATTCGTGACGCTATTGGTTCGAAACATGGAAGTTTCCAACAAAAGGGAACCATTTTACGAGCTATGGCAACAGGTATAAAATCTATCGTGCACATGTGCAGCCAAGCGGGCAAGTTCTCGGAAACTTTACTTTTTCTCATGTTACTACAAAAGCCATGGACACAATGCGTCGCATCTGCCAGACTCGGTGTCGTCTGGAAGCGCTCACAATAGCAACTTTAATTTTATAGGATTTTTAGAGAATCCGTAATCATAAAGGCCTACCTGCCCAGTACCTGCTATTGTGCAGGTTGGAGCGTAACGATCCGATCTTTATGAAATTCGGTTATTCAGATGAACAGCGGAAAAAATTTAAGATTTAGATTCATGTGGGTTGTTTTATTTATATGGAATTCTGTCCATTCAGCTGGCTGACAATCATAATCTTATGGTTGCAGTGAGATAGGTTTTTTTAAAAATAACGTTTTACTGTGTCACAAATCACAATAAGTCAGTTTTGAATTGAAGTTTTAAACTTAGCCAAAACATTAATGATAGTAATCTGTTCAGAATTCAGAAACGTTTTCTAATAAAAATAATATATTATTCTCGTTCAAATATATAAATCTCCTCCTCCAATTATATGTGCGCATGTAATTCAAAACCTGAGCAATTTGCCGGTTGCTGCGGCTGTTATTACAGCGAACACGTCAAATAATTCACATGAGAGCTAACGGTCACATTATTACGTGCACTACACTATCGGAGAATCGGGTTCCTTCCTTACTGACTGCCATCCAATCTGTGCATCGGGCTCTACACACTGCTATGTAATCTGTGCATCTAGCTCCACACTAACTGCTATCTTATCTGTGTACCGGGTAAGTAATGTTGGTATGGTATCTGGCAGCAGGACCATTAACTAAATCATAATAATCTGTGTGTAGGTAATTATGGAGCAGGTTGAGTGCGGTTACAGGTTTTTGTTCGCTACGTGACAACAGCGTGTCTCGCTATCTTCGTATTGTCTTCGCAAAATACCAAAACGTTGGTAGGTATTAAGTATATCTGTTGTTCGTGAGTTTAAGACTCACGCGACTGGCGGCCTTAATCCAAAGTTGAGACGCGTCAGGCTCTTGATATCCTTAGGGCCTTAGGTAAAAATACAAGTAAAATACTACAGAGTCATTGCTCCTGAAGAAAAATTACCCGTTGTTGACGGTTCTTAGTAATTGAGTATGTAGACGATATCGTTAGCACAATGCCTCATTGACTTGTCACGGGAGACATTACTGCCCGACGGTACGGAAAACACGTCTTCTGCTAAGGTGTTACGCAATCTGTATACAGTTCCGCATAACTTCTATCTGATAAACTATAATATGATTTCCTACTCGAAATAACGATTTCCAAGTAGTTGACATTTAAAATATCTTGGTAAGTTTTTGTTATGGACGTTAGAAACTAGAGCGACCATCAACAAAAGCTGATACTCATAAAAAAAGCCACACGTTGTGCTAATGGAATAGATAAGAGTTATTATAACATGTAACAAAACCTCAGCGTGGCTAATAGGAGAAACTGGATATCCCAGATGGTATAAATAGTATTCACACTTGTAATATGACGATAGCCGTTGATAAAATGACAGTTACAAAATTATGCAGCCAAGGTGTCGACTAACGACCGTCCCAGCCCAAAGGAGAGATCAAATTAGAGTTCATAACTCAGATTTACGAGCATCCCAATTAAAATTTGATAAGTTACCGCACCCTGATCGATGTACGGCCAGAAATAATCTCGAAACGAATTATTAAGCCTTTTGCCTCGGTAAAAAACAATTCAGAAATTCGGCAGTCGCTAAATGAGCTCATGTCCAAATAGGCTGCAATGGGTAAAATGCGAAGTCGGTAGGCGGACCCTTTGATAAACCATTAATTATATTCACACTTGGTCGACCGCGAGCCGGGTAGATTGTAGTTTTTTTGTTGTTGAGCGACAGTTCTTGGAAAGATGGCGGCGCGGCGCGACGGACGACTGAACAAAAAGCCGGAGCTTGAGCACGAGCGACTTGCTTCTCGATCTCGCCCCACGGATGTTTGAGGTCGCGTCGTGACACAATGTATTATGTACACAATACAAACAAAACGGAGAGAACAGTCTATTTTTACGTTAACATCGATGTCGCAGAATACCCGTCATTCAACTGTTCTAACTTAATTACTCTGAGTCTGAATGATGACGATCAATCACAGAGCTTTCCATTGACCGTTATGTGGCTGTGAAATGAATCAAAATTGAAAAAAAATGGCGACTATTAAAAGTCTGGTCCTCGTTTGGACCAAGTTGATCAATAAACTGTAGAAAACTCTCAAGTCTCGATACCAGCCAGACACACGACACACGCTACATTAAACTTTGCAAACGAGCTCGGGACTTCAGCACGAGTACTGTTGTTAGAAAAAGAAGCGCTACAGGTTTTTGATGACCCTGAAGATCCGACACCTCGATAGAGCTTCAGGAATCTCGGAACTTGTTTGGCCGCGAAACAAAGACTTGGATTCCCCGAACGCGTACCGCGTAGCAGTTAATTCTAACCCTGTCAAGTCGCTTTTTTTGTCGTCGTCTGCGTTTCTGTGTAAAACGCGCCAAATTCACTTCACACCAATTTAGGATGGTGTCGCTGTCGCGCTCGACCACATACATAACTGACAATATCTTTACTCTTGTCTCGACTTACAAACCATTGGTCGTTTTTATCCACTTGTAAAACTTGGGCATACAAGGCTAGTACATTTTTTTGCTGAAACAAGTTGTATACCATTTACGTCCTATGTAGAAATAAATTAATATTAATTTTTTAGGAGATACCAAATCTATGATGGAAACTACATTTACAAATAGGGGCAAGTCTCGTCTATCTATGGGTACATTACCTTAGCTTCTTGCCTAAGCTTCGCTTGCGTGGAAAAGCTATATATACGAGTACATATAGGAATACATATTTGAGCTTAAATCAATCTTAATCTTCCATAAGAATTGAGTTGAGGTTTAGGTGTAATTGACCTGGTCATCATCATAACTCGTCTCCCTTATGTCAGTTTAGAATATAACAAAGAGAGGCTAAAGTGACAGTAATATAATTGTGAAAACCATTGAATTCTGTACAGTGGTTCTTGATTTAGAAGGAACGTACATACCAAGAGAACAGACAGACAAAAATAGAAAAAAAAAAAACTAGCTTACGATTCTTGTTTTGTTTCGTATCTTTAACACTTTTTACAGGTTTTATGGAATTCTTTCCAACATGCAGACTTTTCTACCATTACAGTTTTAATATACTATAGAAGATAGATACGGTATGTACAGATAGATTCAATTCGAATAGCAAACAAGTATGATGCAGATTGCTGAAGGTATTATAAATAAGTTTCGACGTAACTTAAAGTTATAGTGATTTCATATCGCCAGCTCACGACTTAGAGACAAGAACCGTAAACAAATAATTTACAAGGTAGCTTTATCTATGTATAATGTATATTTTCAGATAATATGCCAAGATTCGACAATGAACCAATTTATTTATTCAATTCAATATCAAAACAGCAATCAATTTCATGAATAAATGATGTGTAGCTATGTATATATTACGCTACATCATGACTGGGAGCTAAATTAGAAACCTAATATGTAAATACGGTGACATTTATCAGTTTTGCAGATGGCAACAGGAAATCTTTATTTTTATAAGAATTTGTTTTTTGTCCATTTTATTGACGGGTTTGACCGCAAGTCACCTGATTAATTAAGCGACGATGTGTCAAAAGTGGCACCGCGCCTATGCCTAGACTGGAAACTGGCTCTCAAGTGAGGGAGGCTGCCGGAACACACCGATAGTGGCCTTTGGCGACAGATTTCTCGCACTTGTTTAACGACCAACTAAACTCAAAAGGTATTACGACGACGAAGCTTATAGATTGTAACCTTTTCATGTTTGACAAGACAAACCATATTTACAAATGGCGAAATTGAATACCCCCAAATCGTTCACACTGATATAGATCTACATGATCGTAATCAACATGCTTGTTTGTGCCATACCTATCCTTGTAAGCCAACATCCAAAGGTGCATTCAGATGAAATATATGGCTAGTTTTAGCAATCTCTGTACTATGCAACGTTGCGAGGTGATCGCGCAGACGTGGCGGTGGCTGCGGTCGTAGGCTCAGCGGATCCATGACGCGCTCTATCGCCCGCCTCTAAGCTTGCAAGCCGCGCCTTGTAAAGGTGCTGCAGTAGTGGCGGATGACGCGATTTATTCCGAACGTGTTTAGGTTATTTGTACTGCTGGTATTGTTAGATAAATGTTTCAGCGCAGACTGATAAGCGCGACAGTGTCGAGTGTCGAGCTGGCTACGCAGATGTGTGAGTGTCAATGATTGCGAGGTGGTGGCTGTCGCTTCTTTTATTGGCTTTTTAGTGTACTTTGAGTTATATTTGTCCGCCACGCTGCGGCGGTGACATTTGTTAAGAAAATGCCCATTCAGCCTCGTCTCCATCTCGAAGCTAGCTCGAGCTAGGCTTTACATATAATTATATTACTTTTATATCTTTAACATTTTCTTATTCTGCTATTTGAGGCTACCGAAAAAATTCAAATCAAACGGAAGATGAAAACGAAATCTCAAAATAAAATCATTTCTCGATTACGCTGCAAGACCATTAAGCGATGTTACTTTATAACATCAGCGGTATTTTATGTCATTGAGCATAAATATTATTACGGGCTATTTATATAAGTAGGTAGATAATTAAATTCATAAATTTATGCGACATAAATGCAAATCGGCGCGTCTCGTCGTCGTCGCTGCTGTGCCGTGCGCGCGCGCAGCCTTACAGCCGGCTCTATTAAATAGTTAACAGTTCAATGATTAGAGGTTAGGTATTAGATTTCAATTCGGTCTCGAGTCGATGCGAATATGCTCGGATTTATTACGTTCTTTATTGCTTCGGAATTGAAACCGCACCCGCGGATGAATGAACTGGTTATTCGCTTACTTTGTTTGTAACGCGGGCTTGAGAAACTTGGCGTTAGTGAAATGCTTACACAAGAACTTAAACCGAAATGAAATTACTTTGAAAATGTAAAACTACAATTTGCTTGACTCGCTTTTCACTTCAGCGCGAAACTATTCATGCTTATTATGATAATTTATGAAGATAGCTGACGTAATCATAAACAATAGTTAGTATCTCCATCAAAATCTACCCACCGTAGACATACTTATTAGCTTCAACGAAATCAAACGGCTGACATACCCCAAACTACGGTCTTATGTCACAAACTGTTTCATGGCAACAAGTGCCTGTGGCGAAGATTCAACAAAATATTTTTAGTAGGTACCGTAGCTGTAGCATAACTTTCAGGGTCACGACGTTCTTAGCATCTAGCTATAAGCTAACCTGCGGCACCGGCTAGGCCTTTCGAATAACATGTTGTAATATAATGACGACAAAATAGCTGCCATAATCTCAAGTAAATCAAGCAGCATATCCGCTGAAGGACAAATTCCAGGCAAAGTGAGACAAGTTTTTATACATTGTAGACGACGCGGTAGCCGAGTTGGTAGTATCCCTGCCTGCGAAGCTAGCGGTCCTGGGTTCGAATCCCGGTAAGGGCAAATATATGTGTGATGAGCACGAATATTTGTACCTGAGTCTTGGATATTTCTATCTATATAAGTATTTATTTCTCTATATAAGTATGTATATCGTTGTCTAGTACCCATAACACAAGTCTCGAACTTAATTTGGGGCTAGGTCAATTTGTGTGCAATTGTCCCCGATATTTATTTATTATATTTATTATTGTTGACATGCATTTAAGTATTTCGATCGTAACCTGTTCTGAACATTAACTTAATTACGTTCGGCTTTGGATTTGGATTATATTATCGGCTGTTTCTTCTTGGATGCCTCTCAACGTGCACTGGTCTCTCCGGCCCTTTTAGCTACAACTCCGTTGCCGTTTCCATCCATCGCTCTATTGCGATATGTCACCATGTGGGTCGTCTCATTTGGCCCAACAGGTCTAAAGACCTAAGACCTATATAAGTAACTTATCAAAAAGAAGATTTACCATAAACCACCACGCCTAACCTTTTTTTAGGGGGGTAAATGCCTTCGCATTTCCTTTACTCCATGGTAGTGGCGGAAGGGGGTTATGTAGGGCTCGATCCAACTAATAAACTTCCCGTGGACCTTCGTCTTGATGCGAGAAGGGGTCGCGTTAGCATTCATCGTCTAACCACACCCAACTGATTCAACACTGGTATTAAACCATTCATCAATACCGCTACTTGGCCAAAGATGTAGTTTTGAAGTTTCTCACGCTATGTCTTTAAGCGCAGGAAGTGTTGTTTGCACGGACGATTAAATTGCTTAATTAAAGACAACATCAATCTGTTTGGTGAAACGACGACATTTGGCGAGGGGGCAAAAAGCTTAACTACGAAGGTCATGCAAGTTCAGCACAGCAATGCGATGCCATGCCATACTATAAAGAGTATTAAAGAGGCAACGAACTTCTGTCCGTCAAACTCTGGTTTAGCGTCGGAAAAGTTGACCATTTTCGATAAGATTCTCTGGTGTTGGAATAACAGCGAAAACAAGTCTTATTTACATGAATGGCAAGATTACTTTTAGTCTATTAGCCCAGAATAAATACTCGTCTTACTTGTCTAGCATCGCTTTGCTCTCCTCTGTGGGGTCCCAACTTTCCGAAATAGATTTGATTTAACGATACAACTCTACATATCGGCTCAATGATCCTATGGTACCGTTAAAGAGCTGCAAAAAGTCTATTTCGACATCCGGCCTTTTATAATCTTGAATTTACAATTTAATCTCATTAAGACTTGTGAATGGAAATTTTAAGCTGGTTTGGACTAAATGATTATAATATTTCTAGTTTATGTATTAAACTTTTTACGTATGTTCGGGGCTTCAATGAAGTAGACACCACTTAGTATAGGAGTATCTCCTTCAAATTATGGCATACGAGTAATCAGGCCGTCAATTGTCGCTGAATCAACACATACATTCATAGATTTCGGGGTGTAAATGTACTAAATGATAGACTGATAAGTCGGCTCTCTAAAGACTCGAGTATCCCACCTTCTCAAACATGACAGTAAGTTCTGTCACCATCATCTGCAGAGACAGTACTGTCGCAAATAATTTGCGTTCAACGGTACTAAAGAACCGGACACAGTTCCTATGTGACCCGCCGGTTAATGCGATCGTGCACTTAACATGCACAAACTCAGAAACTGTACGACATTTGCAATTGATTAATTTAGGTTTGACCGCGCTCCTGTCCGTCAAGCACTACACAAGAGGAATGGCTAATGAGTTGCTGATGAGAAAATAGTACGAAGTAGCAATAAAATGTGTTTAAGGAAACCAATTCAGAAGCAAACTTTGAAAGTATCCAACCGAAAGTTTAGACTTGGCATTAGGCATGAAAGTCTAAATTTCTACCAGAACTGCGCGAAGTAACTAAGCGATGGGGAAATAGGATCGACCTTCCTGGCCTCCCTCAGAGCAGCTGTGTGCTGAGCTGATCACGATGTGAGCCAGTGTGTTGGGATATGCTAACAATGATGATGATGATTCCGAATAGCCTCAAAGTAAGCTCTTTAAAGAACTAATCTAGCACTTCTCCAGTCTAACTATGGCTAGTTTCAGAAATCCAGTACATCTCAAGTGTAGCTTAGGTTAGGCAATATCGTCCACTGCGCTCCTAGCATGCTCGGCTGTAATTAACGAGAATTAACTCACGCGCACGGAATACTGCGCGCCGCTTGAAATGCCGACCGTCTCCTCTAGGAATCCCAGTGTTTCCTCTAATCAGACATTGCAACGCGCATACTTTTTCTAATGAAAGGAGTAAACAACTGCCTAATGAATGGAACCGCTCTGCTGCACAGAGAAATGTATGTGTTGCCTAAATGATACTATAACAACTCTTGGAAAAGGCTATGCGAAACTAAGTTGATAATGTAATAGCTATTGGCCTTTTAAAAACACTGCTAATGATGCATGATGTAATAATTGAATTGTGTCATCATAAAAATAATAACACAAATTAATAGATCCGTATTAACATAACTGGCTCATTTCTGCGCTATTTGCTTAGGCTTACTCACCCACCACCACTCGCAGCACTATAAATAACATCTGGATAACGTACCTGAAACGGACAATACAGCAAAATTAATAACAAAGCACGACAATGTCAACAAATTTTAAAAATAGTGAATGGTTTAAAAATAATGACCACGGATAAGTCTAACAACTATAAGACCAAAGACCATTCTATTCGTTTACAGATTTCAATGTAAAGTACCAAAACGTGCTAACACGATGTCACGTACGGATCATACCTTACATGGCAGACAAAAGAAAAGCTACAAATACAAGATGGAGTAAACCGTCCGGTGAGCAGAGATCACGTACCGATAAGAGAACGCAAACAGCGCCAGCCTGGGCTCATTGGGCTCGGCAAACAGACGGACGGACAGTCTGTTTGCACTGCGCTTTACGCGTCCGCACCACAAATATTTGAACACAATTTGAAGGCACAACGCCCGCCGTCAATTAGCCAGCTTAACAGCAGAGACAGGATGATCCTGGTAAGTAAAAAGTCATACAAGAAAATTTTACAACCGTGTGTGTAGAGTACCATAAACGAAATATGAATTTCAAAAGAACCGCACGACTATAATGCACACGAGGCTGAGTAAAAACAGGCGCTGCAGTACTATGTTAATGCGGCCAATCGCGCGCATCTTGGACAGGAGCGAGCGTGCGCACGCGCACTGCTGGGCAGGCATCTAGATACGTGGTCGCCGCACAAGTTGAAGCATTTGCTATTCAGTCCTGGACGCGGTCGCACGCCCTGCATGGCGCCGACGCCCTCGTTAAGGCGGAGATTACAATATCAAGCTGAAAATTGGGGTAAATTATAACCGTTTCTCCCAGTGACTTCGCTATAAAAACAAAAACTACAATCATATTCTTGTGACACAAAGCACAAAAACTTTTTTCTTTTCATATAAAAAAAAAATAAGATTCGAAAAGCAATATGAAAAAGTGCCCCTTTTTAGTAGTATTGACAGTTTTACTCCCATTCTAAAATAACAATGACTGTCTGTAGTAAATAAAAAAAAAACAATCCTCACTCGAAGGATTCTCATTGAACTATTTTTTACAAATGTTGCATTCATTTAACTAATTTAGCAATTTTTATTAAGTGTCTCCTTCTCCCAAATCGACATGTAGTACTCTTGCAGTATGAGGTTACTATTAAGCCCCGTCCGTAATCCGCTGTCCATCGCACAATACCATCGCCAAAACGAAAACAAACTGCAGACCGCCGCCGCGGCGAGCACGATCCAATGAAATAAGAACAAACGTCGGTATCGCCATATTTTTATATTTCCAATTCGATTCAATACAATAGCAGAGCCACTCATGAATAATGTCTTGTGTGAACAGCTGCATTTCATGTTTAGAACCATTCTTTCTTCACTTGCCCCACGACGAATAAAAACAGGAGATTGCATCAAACGAGTTTACTCCAGTAAAAATCACGTTGTTAGAGTTCTCTTTGTTGTACAAGAATGCCACATAACCCTGCACATAACTTCGGCCTTAGTTAGACATACATAATGTACAGGAATTGTCGTAAAACACGCCTTTTATTTGGTCGAGAATGTTACAATTTTTCTCGCACGAAACTCAAAACTGTGACCGGAGGGCACGCACGATCAAGATCGGTGCGCGCTCGTTTAAATTCTCGGCGACAAAACGAGAGGTGGGAAATGGTCCACGGGAAAAACGAGCCTGAACATACAAAAATGTGGAGATCAAACCCTTGTCTGTAGGAATGTTAGTGACCACACCGGCCGGCGGGGTTTAAGGGGGGGGGACACGTCCTTATTAAGACCGCTTTTGAACCTCCGCCGACCGCGTGCCGTATTACCATATAAAATAAATTAAACACTACCTGCCTACTCGCGCCGAATGGTAGAGATGCCTAGGGTACGCAGCAATTCGAAACAATACAAATATGTCACTTCGATCTAAAATGGATATGCTATTAGCAAATCCTTCTGCGGAATTCTTACGATTGCTCCGACAGCGGCCCACCCGAAACAACGACTTATAATTTCATTGTCCGCCAGAAATAGGAGTTACAAAATCCCTTGTTAGACACAAACGCAATAAGACTTAAAAGGAGCTGCCCAAATTCGTGATCTAAAAGTAAACAGGGCATTTCCGCGCACATGTCCACGGCCCCGTTCCCAAAAGGATGAATACCGCTTTGAGTAACTTAACACGCTTCGTGCTTTTTCTCTTTTTTGTGAACTTTCATAGAAGGGAAAGTGTGATTTTCCTCAGTTAACATTTGAATCACCGACCGGGGCGATCGGGCGGACCTAGGCGTGGTTGCAGTAATAACCAAGCGCACATATGATTTATCGACAAAAGAATCCCCGGTGTGATATATAGCGCATTACAACCGCAGCGCGGACTCGATCCCAACATTTATAGAGTTCGAGATTTATAGATGCTGATCAATAAAAATATTGAGAAATATCCCATAAAACTGGTCTGATACACCGTGACGGCGTTACTTATATCACTGATGCTTTACGATGTAAAAATCTCATTTTAATCGGATTATTGGAGCCTCTTTGATTTTAACTGACGGCTTGTTATTAATGTGGGACCTTCCGAAAATGTTATGATAAGCTCTGTCCGGATCAGGTTCTGTTTAGTTGGGGAACCTATTCAGATGTAAGCTGGTATTTTTATTGTGTCCGGCTCGGCGCGAAATTCACACTTCCCGCGGCGAAAACGAGAAAAAAGGCTGCGAGGGATTGTAAATGTTAAACACGCTCCTCTAATACGGCTCGGTGGAAAAGAATACGAAATCGAGGAGCTTTCAACAAGTGGCCTGGTATGGCGTGCGAGCGCCTCATTAGCGCCCGGAAACAACTACCACTATAATTGAGGATACATTGCAATTTTACACAAAAATTACGTATTACTCGCGGCTAATTACTTCAGCTTACTCAATTTTGTTACCGATTGTACATAACTAGCAATTCGTAATTCCATATGTTTGATGTATTTACGTTCCGAATAATATGATAATCGTGAGCTCATCAATCATTTCCAATTTCATAGAGCCCAATAAACATATCGATATCGTGCGCTTGGTCTTTAGCACCTCTGCAAGCTAGAGCGGAGTTATTTTTATTGGTATCTTAGCACGTCCAGTTACAATCCGTAATGGTATCGCTAACTACGTTCTTATGTAGTTATATAAGTTTATTGCGCGAGTTCGTCTCCGTGGGGAGCTGTTCTCGCTACAAAAGTGCACTTTAGCCGGCACTCGGCGGGCACGACAGGACAATGGTACCAGTGGATTTATCACGCGTCCCGCGGAGCCGCGCCACGCTCGCATACTACACCCGAATGTATACGAGAACAAGGTTTTTTTGCACGAATATCGAGCTGCAGACGCGAGCAAACGCTTGCAAGAATTTGTAATAAACGCCGAATTCACACTTTCTTGTCAGAATTCCAACATGTCTCGATGTTTAAGTAGAAATACTTTAGGAATATACTTTCGAGTCCTCTTGAGAAGATTTAACTACGGACGGAACCAGGCACTGATGTCCATAGCAATTATTATAAGTACTCCACCTTGTCTTAAAGAAAAGCTAAACTCGACATCGGCAGTAGCCCGAGGCCCTATTGCAAATGAAATACAGACATTAACGATAATGGTCATTTAGCTCCAACTGATAGAGGTGGCAATGCTGACGCCGTAATCGCCAGTATTAGTATCGGCGATTGCAATGCATCAAGCCCACGAAATCGGCCCACGCGATACAACGCAAATTGCAATAATTCAGCATTGCTTGACACTGGCCTGCATAATTGTGCAGTGCTGCAACTGGGCGCAGGCGCAGGTTACTGACAGCCAGGAATCCTGTTACAAATGGACTGCTATGCTACTGTACGATAGCAATATGCAAATGGAAAATTGGTTTCATATTATAACAAGACATATAATAAGTAAAACTTCATGACACAGAATTGCTTGTAAGTAAATTGTTGTCAACACTTCTAAAGAACCCGAAGCAAAATTATCCCAATCAAGCTTAATTTAATGATTCTGAATCAAAACTGTCTGAATAAAATTACAAGTTTGGTAATAAAAGTGATATAAATCTCAATAATTCGTACCTTAAGCCTTAACTTCAATGAGATCGTTCTCATGCCAATGATTACTGTATAGAAACAAGAAATTGCACAGTTTCATTATAAGTGAACGTAATAACAAAACCCCCGGGGCTGTTGGAGCTATCTCCGGAGTACTTCAGACCTCTGATTTATACTGCAGAACCACACCTAGCGGAAACGGAACATTACATCAATGACTCTATGTAACCGGTCCAAATTACATTATAAAATGGAAAAAATATTATTTCAAGCATCATATTGTAACAAATACTTCACTGTCAACTGAAAAGGACCAGTAATATAAACGCGTGACATGCGCTTTTCTGGAGACAAGTGATCTTGATCTCTTAACATTTCTCGAAAATTTCCATGAAATGCAATTGCCAATGGTGATTTCTAATGGAAATGTTATCATGCCAGCGAGTACAAGTAATTGCACCGCTTCATTACTAGCTAGCGACAGTACTCTAGTGGTTATCTACGAATCTCTGATTTATGCAGAACCGCACCCAACGGAAACGGTTCCCACTGCTATTATCTTTAGAATCAACTAACATGTTACGTCATGACTCATGATGCTCGGTACGGTTATTTGATAATAGTTTTCTAACAATAGCTGCATAGAGAGATCAGCAAATACTTTACTATAATAACCAAGGAACTCTATGTCAAGCAACTTCTCAAGTAAATTGCTGAACACAGGAAATGAAAGCTTTTTGGCAGGATCCACATTTTACGCCGACTATTTTGCAGTAAATTCCGTTTCAGACAGTAAAATTGCAATATTCTAACGAAATGACAGTGCTTTCACATTAACAACAAACTCATAACGTTTCAAGCATGCAAATCGAGTGCTCAATAATGTGTTCAGACTGCAGCGACGTTATTCATGCAGCAAATGAGACAGGACTCGTTTAACAAGCAGTAATATCAATTTAGAGTAATCTCGGCCGCTGGCCAATTGTGTATTACCATTTACCATCTATCGAGAGCCCGCATTTGCTCGTAACGTATATGAAGTAGTCATAAATACAAAGATGTATGATTTGTATGTAGTTGGACAAGGTTAAGAAGTTACAGATGCAGTTAGTATATTTTAGGGTACAGATTCAGAAGTGAGAGACCGTACCATATAGGTAGTAGATGAACTTTCGTAAAAGCTTTTACCCACAACTTATATCCATACAAAAAGTGTTTTTTAATAGCTATCATTATTGACGTGATGATTGATGATAGATAGCAGAGGTTATAAATTGAAGTAGAAAAATGTTAAATAAAAGTAAGTTTACTATGAGCACTTTGAAAATGAAAAATTACGTTTATTAAAAAGTAAAGTTACAGTGCAATAAAATAATGAAAGTAAATAATGTCATGAAAGTGGTAAAAAATCAATATGACGAATTGACGACGAGATAGAAAACAGCGAACATCACAAACAAAGGAAAATAATTTGGAAGGAAAAATTAAAAGATAAACTTTATCAACAAAAATATCAATTGAAGTCTATTCTACACCGTCCAGCAGCACTAATGTGGTCACACTAACACTGGGCGCATGTAATTGAATGATATTGGATGATGGCAGGAAGCCAATCGTGGAGCGGTGGGTGCATCCGTCATCATCTTCGGTGACAAACCCAATTGAATATAAATTGGTAACAACGATTGGTGCTGGAACCTGAACTCGCAAGTGACTACTTCCTTGGTCTTTAGAAAATAGATATTGATGGCCCAGGACGTTCTCGTGGAGTTTTTAATGTTTAAAGATATAGCAAAGCGCTTTACCGGCACTTTATTAGACTTCCTCCGAATTAGGTGCCAGTGATTTTGTTTGCATCGCAAACAACCACATTTTTTTACTTCTTGATTCACAGACGTTACAAACCAAGGTATAAATAAAGTTCGTTATAGCTCATCGCATAACGGGCTGTTCTTTTCTATCTAAAAGTTGAAATCATAATACAACTCTATATTTCGCTTCAATAATATGCTTCAAGGTGGATACCTGCCCCTTGATGACGACGTTTTAATGCGATCGCGAATGTTCATATAATTGATGTTGCGAAATTATTGAGAGTTACTATTATAATTACCAAAATCCTCCTGATGTTAAGGGACGATATGGTCGAAGGTGGCGCAACGTTACTGGATTGGGAACTGCCACTCAAGTGAGGGTGCCAGGTTCTTAACATGAGGGTGATAGATATCCAGCCGCTAGCCAGGCAAGCACTAGAAAAAGCTCTATCACCGATTCTTCGCACTGTTTTCCTCAAATAATCGCTCTTGCTCAATGCAGGATCGAAAAGCCGACCTACATGTCGTAGTAGTAGGTCTAAAAGTAATTCAGAGCAGTACCTAACTCGATTCCGGGTAAACATATTGGGCTAATTGAGTTATTTACGCAGCCTTTTCCAGTACCTGTGAACGTTATCGCGTTAAAGAATTTAGAACGCCGACATAACCCGTGCTCGTGTGGTTAGGTTATCGCGAAGCGATAAGGAAACCCCCATCGTTAAATAAGTAGTTCGAAAGAACCGCGAAGAACAAATTAGTCGCACGACAAACCTTTCTATCTTGTTATACGGACAGTAGCCATCGACGCTCTGACACCACATACTTGTGAACTGTGAGGAAATGATTGATGACTTGGCTCGAAGGCATAGGCTTGAGATCGTTTTCGTAGACACGCTAACTTGATTGTTACATCTGACAGATGGACAAACGATATTGATTCGTTCATAGATACGTCAGTAGGATAACATCGTTGGAATCTTAATCGCAATATATTGATATGCATTTTGATGAACTTTCTCTTTTCTAAAAAATAATATTAAAGAATCAAACAACCTTATGCAAAAGGTAAGACGAAATAGAAGATAAATCTAGTCTGAATTTATGGACGTCAACAATCCATATATTAAACAGGCGCCGACAGATATTTCCACTAGGATAAAGAATCACCGGAAACATATCAATCGAGATGCCAAGTATAACATGCAAGTACACCGCAGTTTCCGGCGCAGCTCAAATCTCGAGCCGGGCCGATCAGTCCAAGTCTAGTGTCGATTTCAAAACACGACGTGTCCGAATGGGTCACGATATAGAGTTACACGATTCGATATGTCATTCAGCCGGTGTATCGATTATATCTCTTATTGTACAGATCTAGTTTCCCACGGTGACTCATACGTGACCGTACTCCGTCACAACGGGCCAATATACGCGCTTAAAATAAATCAATCGCTTCCTTTACATCCCAAAATTGAACCAGTTCACATCAAGATGAAAGTAACGAGGAAGTAAACGATTAAAGAATCGGATAACAGAGCTTGATTAATCTGTGAGAGTTGATAAAGGGTAACACTCTTTTAAGCAAACAGGAAGAGTATACGTCAAGATAAAGTATGAAGGATCAAAAGAACTTTGTGAGAGATAAGTATGCCATTAACGAGGATGTTGAAATTAACAGGCTCAAAGGGGTTATGTAGCTTAATGAGAGCAAATGTAAACATTGGTATGATGCGGTAAACGACGAGTAAATTACAAAAGGGGCAATAATACCAGTTGGCGACGCGATATGTCGCTTTGATCATGCACTAGTAGACATTTGATATGTGTCTCCCGTGCGCGTTCGAATTAAGCGCGATTCAACACTCCGACACGCTGCTGCAACGATATCTCGCTCGAACCATTTGTAAATTTCACACTTTAATAACAGATTGTCAAACCGACCGTCCGAATTTGTCTCACTGGATCTGACTAACTTCTGTACCATTTGAAACTGGTTCAACAATCAAACGGAGAAGATGACCTGAATAAGTAAAACTGATCAATTTGTCAAATTGGCCACTCCTAAATCGTCTAGTTAGAAGACGTACAAAATATAATCCACTTCATCAATTTACATTCGTGAGAAGAACGTAAATGACAACACCTGGACTTGAAATATTAAATGTGTTCAGTTACATAACTATCAAGAATGGAACTGTATAAATGTGAAACTGGTGTTTATGAGAGGAGAATAATAACTCAGTCAGGCTCAAAGGTTTAAAGATCCAAGGCAACTGAGTCCGGAGCGTAAACAAACGCGCCCACAGGCGGTAACAGTGACTGCTCCCGTTTCATCTCGTGACCAATCCAAACTTTGATCAGTCTCCGAGAGAAAGTACCTGGCACCTACCACAGCTATAATTTACCCGGTAACCGTGCGTTTCCACCGAATACCTAACAGATTTACTGACCGACAGTCGTTGCCGGTTACGCGAAAATTGTGCTCAACTTTAGAACACGTCTCGGGTTCCTGAATAATGCAACACCATCATTACACATCTCGAAGAATTTCGCTCGCAATATCACAATGTGAGATAAATATTTTACAGAATAACTGCAACGAGTAATGAGCAAAATACAGATATGAGCAATCAAAGATCTCCGAGTATGACGTGATTTGTAAGCTCATTAACGATTTTATAAAAAGCACATAAAACAAATTTATATAGACTGTTTTTGTTAGACATCGAACGCGGTAAGAATCATTGAGCGACCACAATATATTGGCGAAACACTGGTAATGGTAAAGTAAGTGCACTAAATATTAATGTTTTATCAATAGCTGTCAGAAAACTATTATAAGTTTTTATGGAAACCTGAGGTCTCAGTTCAGCTTAACATACACATACTTGTCTTGGGCCTCAGTATCAGTGACCTCACCCAGTAGTGCATGAAAGGGTACCTTATGCCAATTTGGAAGTAACGTGAACGCTTACAAAAATTAAAATTATATATCATCGACATTATCATTTCTGCCCGTGATTAGTTGTCAACCCACTGTTGGATAGAGGCCTCCTATTCACGCCATCTGTTCTGGTCCTGTACAAGTGTACATATTATGGTATAGGTACATTTTTTCGTACAATTACAGAGAAAAATAGTTAATTAACCTAAATTTCCAGCTTGACCTTGTTATCTCCGCCTTAACTAGCTTTCCAATTATAATTGTAAGGAGCACCGAATACAATTAATGCGTAACGGTCCGCCGTTACCAGGAATCCTATTGACGCCAGAGACGACCGCTACAGGAGCATCCTCTCCTATAAATCACATGAACTTCATGCCATGTTCCGAGGCGCTGCGCTATTAGGTATTCTATACGGGGATGAAAGTAGCGGGCCAGCTGTAGGGCTGCCCAACATAACTTTTATATTTTACTAGCTGTTACCCGCGGTTTAACCCGCGTGGGCAACAGTTTATCGCGATAAAAAGTACCCTATGTCCTTCCTTAGGGTTCAAACTATCTCCGTACCAAATTTTATTTAAATCTGTTTAGTAGGCGTGATAGCGAGACAGACAGACAGAGTTACTTTCGCATTTATAATATTATAGTAGGGGATAGTAGATTACTATATAGTAGATAAAAAAGATAAGTAAAAGAGCAGCAGCGATATGGTATGGGGCATAAGGTATGGTGGAGGTGGATATGGTGTGTGGTATACGTCAACAGTCAAGCGTCACATTATGGCTATAGGGACCGAGAGAGAAAATCAAAAGGAAGTTCATGCTTCATTTTGACAAGTTGTCAGTGTCAGTCAGGAACTCGTGTTGAACCATTGACATCATTAGTTTGAGTTTTAGTAGTAATAAAATAAACATCCAACGCTCTAGTATGTACAAAACAGATAAAAATTGGTTTCAATTTTGAATAGAAGAGAGCTACAGCTGGATCTGTGTGTGACAACCCTATAGTCTCACGAGGCGGCGGTGTACATTACAATTAATTAGCTAGCGAGCGACGCGGCCCGATTTCAAGTGTAATTGGTGTCGCACACATAATGTACACTGCTAATAGGGAATATGCATGTGATTTAGATTTACTTGATTTTTTTTTCCATGATACTTTATGGTCGTAACATTACACCTAAATAATTATTTTCTTATTTAATTTGAAATTAATACCTTAAAAATTTAATCAAAAAGTGCAAAATAAGCGTGGGAATTTCAAATTTGCGAATCGCTTCACCATTGGTCGATTCGAAAAATGACGTCACACGGCGCAATGAACTTGTTATCGGCTTCGATATTCATACTGATAAGACGAAAAAATACTTAAAAATAGTTTTCTGTCGTGTTTTCAATTTCCTAGTGCGGTTTTGGTGTATAGTGACAGTTATATACATCAAGAACAATGACTGAAAGTGGTTTTGTGAAAGCTCAATCGGACAATTTGCCTAAAATAGATGCATTTATGATGACCGCATATTTTGCATCAAATCCAGACTTTACGTCCGCTGAGGTCAAAGGAGTGAAAGCTGCAAGGTAATTATTTTAAAATATGATATTTTGCAATTGACTACATAAGTTTTCATGCATGCACTTCCTTCAGTATTTACCTAAACATAACCTCAAACGTTGTTAACATTCACATAGCCTTGTATGTTTCAATAGATTATAGCGAATTTTGTATAAAATCTTTGATCATGAAGCAGATACTCACGAAGTAGATGACCAATATATTATTTTATATGTATTTATCTAAAATTATTGATTGTTACAGATCTGAACGTGAATCTTATGGAGATTCAGCTGTAGGCTATGTTCAAGTAAAAAGAGATGGGAACTTATGTATAGTGAAAGCTCGAATCACACCAGAGCACAATGTGCGTCACAAATGTTATGCTGTACAAGCAATCTGTGATGAAACTGAAGAAACCATTACTTCAGTTCAATGTGAAGATTGTGCGGCACACTTAGGTAAGATTTTTTTAGTTTCTTCCACTCATTGGGCTACTGTTAGATGTTTTTTAAGCAAAACACTAGGGCAGAGTTGGAGACCTTAGCTTTGCCATAGATATTCTCAATATAACTTGTAATCAAAATACTGCTTAGTGATAAGTTAGGAGAACTAGGTCAACCATACTACGACTAGAGTGACATTTTTAATACATATTATATAATTATACTAAAGTAACATACACACCTTACTTATTATTATTTTTTTGTTTTGTTTCAGGAGGTTGCAAGCATTCAATTGCATTTTTGGCTTGGCTACACCGACGTAGTGAAGATCCATCATGTACTAGTATTGAGTGCTATTGGAAAAAATCAAAGTTATCTTCTGTTGGTAGCAGCTTGAAGTTTATAAAAGCAAAGGATATTTGCAGTGCGCCTAAGCATAAGCTAGTGCCAAAAACCTTGAGTACTGAGAGTTTTCTCTCAGTGGTAAAAAATAATTGTAAGGTGGTTGGTGATACGAATAATCACTTAATGAATTTTTTCCAAGATCTAAACAACTTAGAAAAATTGTCAATTCATCATTTAATGGTTGAAAGCAAAGCCACCAACCCTTTTGAATTTATTGAGCATTGTAAACTTGTGATGAGTACAGAAGCATGCAAAGAAGCTGCATTAGCGACTATAGAACAAAATGACTGTCCATTATGGCACGAGCTCAGATATGGAAGAATCACAGCTTCTAAGGCATATGAGGCTGCGCATTGCAATGTTCTTGATGGTTCCTTAACTGAGAATATATTGGGAGCAAGTAAATTAAGGGATACAGAGGCTATGAAAAGGGGGCGATACTTAGAAATGCAAGTCTTAAAAGAAGTTGAGAAAATAAAATGTATCAAAATAAATAAATGTGGATTAAAATTAAATGCTGCTTATCCTATTATGGGTGCTTCTCCTGATGGGGAAAATACTGAGTACAGCATCGAAATAAAATGCCCAACATCACAAAAAGCTATGAGCCGTTACATAACCTTGAAAGATGAAGTGGCTCCAAAATATATGGCACAACTGCAACTACAAATGCATTTTTCAAACAAAGCAAAGGGCCTTTTTTGTGTTGCTCATAATGACTACGAAACATCTAAAAGGGTACATATAATAGATGTGAATTATGACAAGCAACTTTGTGAAACTTTGTTGGAAAAATGCATACTGTTTTGGCAAAAAGCTATTTTTCCTAAAATAAGTAACTGAAAGTGATGTTTCTTTGCTTTCAATAATTACCTGAATGATGAATTGTCAATTTTTCTATGATGTTTGTTGGATCTTGGAAAAAATTCTATAGGTGATTATTTGTTATTTGTATTTTCTACAACTGAGAGAAAACTCTCAGTGCTTAAAGTTTTTGGCACTAGGTTATGCAGGTGCACTGCAAATATCCTTTGCTTTTATAAACTTCAAGTTGGTACCGATCGAAGACAACTTGATTTTTGTTTTGGTTTTTTTCCTTTACAAGATAATACTAGTAGTAGCTCGATATTGTAATCTTAGCATACAAACCTCATTTACTGTTCATGCACTAATCCACACTTGTACAAGCATATTTACAACAGGGACCCCCCGGTCAAAGTAAATCTTAAGGCGTAGCTAGTTTTAAAGTGATCACATTGTATCCTATTGAATAAAGTACTATTGACTATTACACATTTTCTGTGCTGCTTAGCAGCCCCCAGTAGTTATTTAAGAATATTGACATAACCACTGATCATTCACAATCTACTTTCCCAGCCCTCCGCAGGGATAACTGGCACTTCTCTGTATTTCTTAATAATGTTAAATTCAGATATTTAGTTTTAGAAATAGAACATAACACAGACCTGTAATAAAAACCTGAGCATCAAAACTTGTTTTATATTTTATGTATACTTCTAAACTACCCTTCAGGCCTAGGCAGGTAGGTAAGACCTAATTTAAGTAACAGTAGTTTTATTTTATATTTTAAGGTTTAGTTTGAGTCTATATTTTGCTATTCAAGTTTCTTGATTTAGTAACTAAATGTACAAACCTATACTTACTACGTAACTACTAAACCGATTTTGATGAAATTTGGAATGGAGATAGCTTATACCCTGGATTAACATATAGGCTTCTTATTATCCCGAAAAAGGTTCCTGCGAGATAACGGGAAGACGCGGATGAAACCGCGGAGCGCAACTAGTTAAAAATAATACTAAGGTATAATTAATTCATTTTTTTATTAACACATTCTGCATATTTATCATACCACAGGCTATTATTATTACATTATCCATGATTGAAATTAAGTTATAGTCTACACAAGCATGAGGAAGCAACATATGAAACTCTCTTAGTCTATTAATAACTCGTTCAACATGTATTCTCAGTGCGGCTATCCGCTTTGATTGCTTTACTTCATCTTTGGTGCTGGGGGAGGACTTTGAAACAGTAGGTGGTCGTACGAGAGTACATTTTTTGGCTTCTAGCAAACATGACAAGTCTTTGAATCCTCTGTCAGCCATCACTGCTTTGTTAGGGGGTAAACCATCCAGGTAACCACAGTCTTTCACAATAGCAACATCAGTAGCTCTTCCACCGTATCCATCAGAAATAAAATTAATGAACCCATCAGGTGTACATGAAATTAGATACTTTAATGTGTTACATTTTTTGTACTGTGACCAAGTAAGTGACTGGTGGACTGCATCTGATGGTTTCTCAATTTGAATTTCTAAGCAATCAATGATGGAAACAGTATTTGCATACCTAGCCCTGAATGATATTGGTAATTTTTTATAAATCTCTGTTGGTGTTGGCCACACAATCAAATCTTTCATTTTTGATGCAATAAGTGGTAAACTTTTAGAGAATATTCTACTAATAGTGCTCTGGGAATATCCAAAATGTAATGCTAATATGCTGAATGAATCGTTTAATTTCAATTTCTTTAATGTTATTAGTATGTCTATAGTTGGAAGTGGGATGTTATCACTTAAAAGCTTAATTAAATGATATGATTGTTTGGGTAATCCTAGCAACATTTTAGGCTCCTTTTCTATAGCAGTTAACATACCACTTCGCATTACATTTTTAAAGTGTTTTTCATCTTCCGAATCATCTTGCACCCAACTTAATTCGGATGAGCTAGATGGTTCATAATCATGGGATAACACTGAACAATTAGAAGAAATAGATGTACCATCAACTGGGTTATCTGCAAATAACTTTCTTTTTACAATAACTGCAGTTACAGCTGATTTTATTGGTGAAGTTGCAATATTTTGTGAAGAAAGTGGAAAAGGAGATAGAGCTACATTTTTCTTTTCAAGGGGTAAATTAACATTAACCCCTTTACTTTTGTACTTCAATCTTATTTTGACTTGCACAGCTTTGTCACAGTTTACTTGTTCTGTATAACTAGATGGTTCAACCCGCTCCATTCCAGAGACATCCATGTGAGAGGTACTGGGCCTTGCTTCATGGTGACTTGTTTGTGGATTTTTAATTTCTATAGTCTTTGTACCTTTAACATCAAACTCAGTGAGAGCTTCATTTATTACTGATAATCTTACTCTCTTAGTTGCACACATTCTCTCTGGTGGCGGCATTTTCCGTTTCTGGCAATAAAATTTATGTGGCAGAACACCTTGCTTTAAACGTAGCATAACTTTTGCTCCTTGCTGTTTCATAATGTTATATTGTATAAAATTCATGGTATCTTCCTCAATCTGAAATAAATTCAACATGTACTACGAGATCACCGCAGAAAAGTCAGAAATGGTAGTTACCTATAGTTCTTTAGATTAAGGCTTTGGCTTTTGTAACTTGGGTCAGGCAGGTATAACTTGGTTTAAACAGAGTAAGTTTCTTGACATTATATATATTTATGCCTACAAAACTTAACTTTTACCAATTCACACCATGTTAGCTATCGAAATACAATATACTTACATCAAAATGATCTTCACAACAGTGTGAATTCGATAATGGAGATATTTCATCCCTTCTCATAACCTTACACCATTGTTTACGTATTTTCATACATCTTGGAACAGCAAAAAACACTTTATCGGGTGCACTTATAACAGTGTTTTGGCATTCTGGTACAAGACAGTATCTATAAAATGGTTTTTTAGCTTCTTCCATGGTCGAAATAGCGATATCAACTGAAAATTCTTAAATATTAGCTGTCATTACATA
Source organism: Opisthograptis luteolata (assembly GCA_931315375.2). Classification (NCBI taxonomy): domain Eukaryota; kingdom Metazoa; phylum Arthropoda; class Insecta; order Lepidoptera; family Geometridae; genus Opisthograptis; species Opisthograptis luteolata. The sequence continues at coordinate 938,696 of OV928048.1, forward strand.
GAGAAAACAGTAATGGACGAGTGATGTGACGTCATCAAAAGCGCGCGAAAAATAAGGGCGTTCAAACAGGTCAAATTTAATCGGTACTTTAAATATTATTTTAAAAATTAATTTGAACGATTTTAACAGTATTTATATTTTTTACTATGTTATAACGAAGTAATAAGTGAATTAAACAAATAAAAAAAATCGATGCATATTCCCTATTGTACGCGCTGCCAACGCATATCTACATCTGGGGTTATCCATTATAACTGTGAATATTACAATCAGAGCAAGCAAACGAAGGCATGATGGTAGGAAAACAAAACCAATAAGAATTCAGATTTTGAAAAATTTACTTTAACATGAATCCAAATGCTCCATGTCAAAAACCTGACAGATACATGATTTAATACAACAAAGCCTTGATAAAAAACAATACTGAAATAGAAAAGATTAGAACAAATCAGACGTATCATTAGCACATCACTCCATGTCGCTTCGCCATTGAGTGGAATAAGATGAGCTAATGTCTAAGAGCAAAGGTTATCAAATCATTAAGTCAGATTTTAGACGCCTGATGATATCTCTCCGTATAAATTGTAATCAACACCAAATTTAGTCGTCTTTAATGATTTTACACCAACGAATCCTATATGTTACCTATAAATAGTTTATCGCGACGTAAACAAGTTCTCCAATCTCAATATTAACACCTGATGGATTTGCTATCGTAAACAAATTAATATGAGATCACCGATCTATTAGAATTTGCATGGAAATGATCGTGACTTTCGCCAATTTTACAGGTCTAATTTTATGAAATTACGATTCACATCGCCATGGGGAAAACTGATCAAGTGCGAGGCAAAATCGTACAGTAATCGTACACGTGTCAAGCTAAGCAATAAACTAGTACGATCTGATTATGACTCAAGAGAACGAGAAAATTTAGATATGCAACCAGACGAAATTGGCAGAATGGAATTTGAACGAAAAAAACAGGTCGATCTATTTAAAAACGACAGACACCGCCAACATAAAAATATATGAGCTAAATCAGCGTCTTTTAATATTATTTATTGTGTAAACAAAAATATACGTTCCCGTAATGTTCTGAAAACATCTGCACGCGGCGGAATCGCAGAGGGGACTCGTGTTTATTATTTTAATGACAGACGATGGAGCAGCAATAAAAAAAAGTTTTATTGTTGATACAAATAATAAATCTAGCTTTCCGGCCAGTATATTAGGAGTACGCATCCGGAATGAGCAAATTAGCGACGCTATAATAGTAACAAAAAACGTACGCGATGAGCTTGTTGGGTTTCGAGTACGAATGCGAACTGATGGTGAGTTGTAAATACATAGCGTCGGTGTCAATCAGGAAGGTGATTTTAATCATAATAATTATTAAGTGGAAAATATCATAATGTCACAAGATGAATGAGCAGGTGCCATTAATCAGTGAAAGCACAGAGCGAGTGACGATTCCAAGGCGCAGAGCGACCGATGAATCTTGAATCGTGAAGAAGTAACAGCTTGGAATAATTTCATTTTCAACATACGAGTATTATTTATACACATTTGTTCGATTTTTTGTCGAACTATACACCTATATATTCAGATATGTCTTGCGATCTGACACGTGCACTTATTCCGAGTTTAATCACACAGAAATATGATACTATAACATTTTAAAAATGTTAAAAGCAAAACACCTTCTACCAAAGCCGGTTTACAGCTTCAGCACGTCGAAACGATGTTGGTTGGTGCTGGCTGCTGTGAAATATGAGACGGCTTAGCGACAACATTCTAATAGACGGCTATTTGTCTTACTCGATTACATGGCCCACGGTTTAAGGTATGTCCACACCAGTGCACTTTCAGGTTCATCTTGCGTATTTTACTTTCAATTCGTCTCGCGTCAAGCTTGTGCAATATTGAGCGCCATAGGACGCATGCAGCTTATTGTCTACACCTGCGCGCTTCGGTCTCTTGTAGATCAGCGTGTGTACGAGCATGCGTTATTGTTGAACTAATATTGGCGAATGCGTTATTGCACGCGCTATGGCGCTTCACGCATGTGTCAGACGAACATAAAAAGGAGGCCTGTAAACTATACGTGATTAATGGCCGACCCCTAATATCTGACGAGAGCGGTGCATTGCTGCAAAAGATCATGAACTGTTAGGTGTGAAACTTACCATCAAGCAAGCGACTTGCTCCACGTCTCAGTTGCATAAAAAAGGTGGCAAAACTATACTTTACTATCCGTGGAACTACGTATTGCTAAAAAACTGGTTCAATATTATTTGCAAAAAACTTAGCCAGCTAGCTATAAAAGTGACTTTTTAAATAAGCAAAGTTTTAATGATCCTTTCTATAGTCCATAAACTTGGACGATTAAGCAAATGGGTCTCGGCGACAAGTCATTAAGTTTTATAGATTTTCATGATTACAGAACTTTATTTACAAAATGTCAGTAGTTGATCTTTTAAGGAAATATGACTTTATTATTTAATTCTTTAGTGGCCAGAAGGCATCACCGGAATTTCAAGATATTGAATTCAAATAATAGAATCGAGCACTATCACATGTCATAGTACTTTGTAAAATGTGTGACCGAAAGCTAATAAAACAAAACTCTCTTCGTCACATTCCTACTTCTATACGGCTTGATGTATTAAACACTAGCATTTGCACGCGGCTTCGCTCGCGTTTGTCGCAGTTTATATAATTATGTAGCAACAGTTGCAACTTTATGACAGACAAGATTTACACAAAGGCAACAAACATACGCGTTCGTTTATTATCTCGGGCGATGTTTACTGTTGGTACTAACGCGATACTAGGCGCACGCGCAGGCGCCGCCGAGACGCCCGGCCGTTTGGATAATTCATAAGAGCGCCGGCTCGGGGCTCCGCATCCACGCAGCTCTCGCGCCGAGGAACATCGCTTCCGGGTACCCTTATACAGATTATATCGCATACCTAAAAAGGTAGCGAAATAAGCTAAATTACTCTGCGAACCGTCCGCATCGTTACTCTTTTCTTTACAAACCTTCAGGGTTGCGTTTGACTACGAGTTATGTTGAGTGACGATGTGATCGAAGGTGCAGTCGCGCTACGACTGAACTGGGAACTGGCTCGCAAGTGAGAGCTGCTGGAACTCACCGCATCAGATTCTTAACTTGAGAGGGGTTTTTAGCCAGGGACAATGCCATACCACCAAGCTATACAGCTATACAATACAGGCGTAGCTAGTTTTAAGTTGACGTTTTAAAGTGATCACAATGTATCCTATTGAATAATTTTTCTTGGAATTTTGAATTTTATAGTCATCACGATGTTTTTCCTTCACTGAATGCTTAAGCTCATCGCAAGATCCCAACCCAAGACGATCAGCAATAGTGACGTCGAGTAAGACGACGTCGCTATCACTGAGCTGTCATCCCGTCCAAAATCTTCTAATCAACTCATGGGAGAACCGCGCGGGTTGCGCAGCCTTTTGTTCGCTACATCAGCTGTATTAGCGGCAAACCTTTCGACAGAGTTACGGGTCGCTCGGGAAGTGGTTGCGCAAAATGTACACGCAATAAGTTGCAAGCTGCGCTCGATCGGGAAACAAAGGGGACAGTAATAAACAAGCGGCCGCCGCCATTGAAGCGCGAACTTGAAAATCTGCTCAGTTTAATGGTCCATACCCGAGCGGAATTAAAACTGGTCGTTTAAGGCACGGCTCTCGGTAGCATCACCCTGCAGGCGACTGAGGGCGTACATCATGCCAATCTCAAATTAATGTAAACGTTAAAAAAATCAAAACTTTAATTGCCAAAAACAGCTTGAAGGCATTCCTGAGAAATGTTTTTAATTTATTGGTCGTTATCAAGCTCACATATTTAAGAAATAGAAGAAGATGACTTCACCAAAAAGGTTTCAATACATAAACGGAGAAAAAAGACCTTCCGAAATACAGAAGGATTTTCCTTCTCTTTTAACTACGAAGGAAAACTAAGCTAAAATAAGGAAGAAAAGGTGACAATTCGGAAGGAATCGCTGTTGGAAGATAAGACTCAGTAAGAAATACAGGATTTTTTTCAGTGTAGATTAATATTTATTGTTAATTTTTCGAAAGGAAAGTTTTCAGCTAATTTTAACATTTGTTGGTTACTTTTTCGATTACAGTTCTGTAACGGCTGCCTGTTGTAAAGCTGGGGGCTATTTTTTTTTTACCTGTTGCATGGTAGTTCATAACCACAAGTCACCTGATTTTGAGCGACGACGTGGTCGAAGGTGTCGCCACGCTACACTTGGACTAGGAACTGGCTCTCAAGTGAGGCTGCGGGAACGGAACACGTCGATAGCTCGATAGGTGCAACTTACGGCCATTTTCCACATGGAAAATCTTCCCAAATTGTAATTAGGAAATGTAACCCCAATTTAAGCTAGATCTTGTAATCTCCGCCTTAAGACATGACGGCGGGGGCAGGTCCGCTGGCGCCAGCGCCGAATCGTTTTGTTACTCCGAACAACCAGTGACGGAGGGAAATTATCATATTTCACTTTAACACCCGCGCTCGACTTTAATAGGATTCGAGATGAGGGTCATACTATTCGGATGATCTTTATTAAAACCTAAAAATGGCTAAAGGAGGTTCTTCAACTTCTAAATTGGGAAGGTCGATGACAGTTGACAGTTCCAGATGAAAATTTATGATAACATTTAAACTGGTAAGTCATAGTTACATATCTCTCAGACTCCAGACAAAAAGTTCTGAATCCGGGATCTCGACTTTTTCCATTGTAGTAAAATATAGATATTTTTGTCTCGTTTTGTTTGTATTTTTGTCTCTGTTTTTGTCTCTTTTTTTTTTACTATATACATTGTAGCGTTTGACTACAAGTCACCTGATGTTAAATGACGATGTGGTCGAAGATGGCGTCACGCTACACCTGGACTGGGAACTGGCTCTCAAGTGAGGCTGCCGGAACACACCAATAGTTGCTTGGCGACAGATTCTTAACAAGAGGGTGGTAGCTAGCCAGGCGAGTACTAGAAAATACCCTACCACCAAGCTATGGTTTCATCACGATGTTTTCCTTCACCGAAAGCTCAAGCTCATTTGTAGGATTCGAACCCACGTCCTATGGATCGCAAGCCGACCTCACTACCACTGAGCCATCATCGCTATTAATTGTGAAACCATTGCTTGGTTATTGTGTTTTTATTTATGTCAAAGTTCATGTTTCCAAGTGTCCTATTACAGCAAGATTTGGTATTACATATCTATGGAAGTAATCGAGGAATACACAAGGCTATCAACATCTCGAAATGCTGAAGATCAAAGTTCTCCAGAAAAATGAAATTGTACGGAACCTTTTACACATGATTACAATTCGCGCTTGCCTGTTTCCAAAATATTATAGTTATACAGCTTTCATTATTAATTTTTTTTGTTCCACAGCAACAAATAAATTTTACGACTATCTTGAAACGATCCTAGTTTTAATATAATAAAATAAAAGTGTTTAAAAAACGGCAATTTTATAGTTTCCCATTCGAGAAGTGCGCATAAAAGTTTATTTGAAACGTCAAATTTCTCAATACGACGATGAAAAACAAAAGGTTCAAGACAGGTTAACTAGAAGCGCAACGCAATCGAATAAGGTCTAAAATGGTGGTGAGCGGCTATGCGCTCGGAATCATGCATGCGCGCTCAATCCCATGCCACGACAAGGCTTGACGGGAGGCAGACGGCGACGGAAAAAATCTCACTTGCCTAATAAGGAGCTAGTACGTGCACGGACACTACCGTTTGCGATTATCTCACGGTCCGCAACGGGGTCATGTGAGAACCAAATTGCAGCTTCTGTACTTAATGCCTGCTTTTAAAACGAGTAAAGCCCCAACTTGGAGTCACGCAATCCTTTGCTGTCGTGTACGAGATGCGCGATAAAAACCTTTTTTTGCAAAGCGGCGGAAACCTAAAGCTAGATAATAACATTTATGTGACGTGCGAGCCGACGGAACCAGTTGCGGTTGTCATTTTTTACGTTCACACAAATTAAGTCCTGAGTAAGGACTGTAAACGCAATTTGCGCATAGACGACGAGCGTGGAACGATTCTCATTAAGGACATTTAATTGAAGTAACGACAAAGTTTATACAAAAATGCATTATTATACCTTTATTGTTACGTATTCCGCTGCAGTAGCAATCGCTCGTTTAAATAAGGTAATGGCGTCGATTAACAGACATGAGTAAGGCATACTTGTGGAAAAACCTTTGTTGAATGAAAATAATAAATGCTAGAAACCTGACGTGTCGCTCGGTGTGAAAATGTTCGAGGACAAGAAGCGAATTCCTTCGCGGAACCCGTGCTGGTAAAACAAACTTATAGCAATAGTCAAATAAAGGAAATGACTAATTGGTGTGGTCACCGACGGTTGAAGCACTACGACATACGCACCTGCGCAATAAATTAAAAATGAGAAAGCCTTTCAAAGTTGGAAAATGAATAGCATAAATGACAATTTGTAATATAACGAGCAAGACAATGAATGAATAATGCTTGTAACAAGAAAACCTGATTAGGAATTCTGTAAAAAAAGAAACTCGTCCAGAAAGTTGAATATCAAGATGGTCCGACCCATAAACGAAAAACGAGCCGGTCGGTAATCGATGGCGAGCCGCGATAGGGGGCGCGGCGCCTGCGCACCCACCGCCGCCGCCGGAATAATTGGACACCGCGGGACTTCACACCATCACCACAATGGGCCTCTCGATGCCAGACACACTTTATTCCACCCGAGGACCAGTAAACACACTTAATTTCACAAATAAATTGTCCCACGCGACGTGTATACGAAATGGAGTATTCAAATCGACGTTATAAATGGTACAGGAATGGAATCTGGGGACGTTGGACTTAATCGAAACGATTTCATCTGAACAACGTGTCTTTTTAAGAAATGAGGTACTAAAGACGCAAATATATAAATCTTAGGTGATCGTGGAAGATTTTTTCAAGAACAATATTCAGATCACCGACGGTGAGTAATTAGTAAGATGATACAAATTAAAGTATGTTTATACGTGATTCCAACGACTCTTATGATCAAGAACAATAGAAAAGACCAGATTGTAATCTAATATCAAAGACGGTTTAACGGTTACATTAGAGACAAAACATCCACTGCCATAAATTGTACAAAAATGTTTGTGCCGAAACATACGAGCAACCGCGTACAATATTCATATATTTTATCGCTATCATTTGTATTAAAAATGTTGAATAGTTCGTAACTGTGAACGTCCGAAGCGCCATATGTCACCGAGATCTAAAGCTAATGTTATCATTAGGCCGTATTTCACGAGGAGGTCGTTCACCCGCTAGACGTCGCGGAATTCAGCTGCGACTGAGTATTTCCGTACAGAGTCCCGACGGATGCTGCAGCCTTCCTCGCCGCTAAATCCACGACACATATAAATAAACTGCGCTTTCGGAGTGCCAACAGCATAGTCTTTATGCGGACTTTTACGACGGGAGGAGCAGATACGAGCGCCCTTTACGAGTGTACCGATTACGCTCATTCAGCGAACCTTAGCTGCAATGCAACCAGCCCACTCGGATCCCTCGTGAACATTTAATCGCGATTAAACACTTGCACAACACTTACACTTGGGAAAATGATAAGAAAAGCAACACAGCTCAACTTGTAACGGCTGTTAGACTCACAGGGTGGATTTCACCTAACAACTACAATGCAACCGGATTGATATTTTAACATGCACGAAGAATAATACAAGACAGAATTCATTACTAATATTGATGTTATGATGTTGAAATTCATAGAAGCGGGCTGTTTGAATATTCATGGCATTATTTAAACAAGTCCTACTGAGAAAGCTCCACATAAGTAAAGTCAACAAAGTAGCGGATATAGTCTCGCGACAGTACGTTTTGAGAGCTTGTAGCTTTGTAGAATTTCTACTAAACAATTCTAGTACTAGCGATTGATTAACTGACCGTAAAGATGTTGATCAATTAAATCATCAGGTAAATTGTGGATTTGTGGCCAAATGCTATCCTGCCGATTACCTTAACATCCTACTGCAAAAAAGTAGCGTCTACAGGTAGTAAATACGGGGAAAAATGAAATTTAAATACAGTTTAAAAACAAAGATATATAAGTTCAACGATATGTTAGAACATAGAATATCATACATAGGTATAGGGAATAGGTACTATACCAAATACTAAGGACCGTTCAGCATGATATAACTCGAGACGATTCAATAAGGAGGTGCGATGCGAGGACGAGCGTGGGAGTGGGACAGCCACACTTCGAGCCGGCTGGCTCCCATACGGACTAATTAAAAGGATTTTGTTAGCTGTCAACTTGAGATAAGGCCAGCTTTAATGTCACCGCCAAAGAATGCTCTTAAAAGTACCACATTAAAGGTAGCTTACTGATTTAATTGGATGCGATTGCTCGAACATCAAAATCGGATGGTTAAAAACTTAAATGGTTTAATGCAGGTAGTTGTTATTAGTTGAATTGATTTAGGGAGGACGTAAAACAGTTACATTAATTTCAGATACATCGGTCGGTGTGTCGTAAAGATGTAATTAGGACTGTTTAGTTAAGAAATAGACCATAAAAACGTTAGAGGTTTTATTTATCGGTTGGTACTAAGCTCGTTACATAAAAATATAGCTGGTTGCGCCCTGCGGTTTCTCTTTTTCTCAAGACACTTTATCCGAAATAAAAAGTAGCTTATTGTTTAGTCTAAGATTGTAAGCTATCTCCATTATTTCACCTAAAACCGTTTTTAAGCCGTTTCGGCGTGAAACAGTATCAAACATACAAACTTTCGCATTTATTACTTGCTAACTCACTCATTAGGGTACTACTTAACTAGAAAATTTATTATTAAAAAAAAACATTTTTTTTGTACATACTAACTTATATTATGTAAAATTATTATGTTTTTTTTTTTTACTTTAAATAGGTATGCGTTCACTTACTACTAAATTGTACGCAGAAAAAAATATTTAAAGTCAATTTTGTACGGAAACCTCAGTGCCCGTGTGCTACTCGCACTTGCCGGTTTTTTAATCAGACCACCAGTCAAATCATTCATGTCACGTCTGCGGTTCCACACGACAATTTGACAAGTGTCAGTCCTTCCGACATATTTTACCGCTGGCTTAGCACCAAAAAAACTGCGAATCCAACACCCGCATGAGATCATCATATCAGCATCAGTATTGGCAAATTGCTATAGCCAATAACACACAACGGCAATTGGTGAATATTCGGCGCTATGTATGTCATATTCTCATTAGAGCAGCCACTCGCTGTTTGTCTCAATTGGTGTTCGTTTGCGTCTGAGACTGCACAGTTTGCAATCATGGAGAACAATTTGCAATCATAGAGAATCGAGGATACCATTATTGAGTCAATCTGTTTTGTACAATGGAAATTTCAAACTTATAACTACATATGTAGAAAAACATAGATATATGGAGCTGAGGGTTCATTAGAGAAGCCTACACCATTCTAAACTATGTACATATATAAAGATTTTCGTCAAGTGAAAAAGTTCTAATGCTCGCCTACAAAAAGGTTACATAAACCCAACTCTCATAAAAGGAAGTGAATCCGTTCTGCTTAGTAAATAAAGCTCTTAAGACTGCTATAGCATATAAAGCAGAAAAAGTTTGGTACTGGGTCGTGATCACAATAGAGGTCTAACGAAAGGATTAGAGCCGGTGTCGGATTTCGTTAATGAGACCCCTTTGTAGACGCCTCCACGGCCACGACGGAAATCATTTATTTCACCGTAACCAATTGACATTACCATTTTTCTCTTTTATAACGTGTTACAGGTTTGTTTTTAAGCCGCTGGGGTCGCCTACGCGCTCCAAACCTACGTTACAAAACTAGTCAAGTGAGAGCACGAGCAGTTATAACGTTCAATTAAACAAACCAATTCTTAACACAATATATCGCCATAATATACGTCAATATCTGGTTAAGCAGTAACATCTTTACTGTTTTACAATACATTTTGTATCTTATTATCTCAATAAATGCTTTCGCTAAGGCGGATTGTAAATGATGCATCTATGAATAACTATAGAACAAACAGAGAAGTTGGTTCGAAAAGTATGCGAGACTTGTAACAATAATTCTATGAAAGCAATCTGGATCCATAGCATACGTATGGAGCTGATGTGGCGCCCGCCGTCACTCAAAGTGACTGACGTTATATCACTGGCGGGTTGCTTCATAAAACATCTGCTGTGTAAACCCCAGTAAACTTCACAGATTTCTCGCCTTCAGAATGTTAATACTGTTTTATTTGTGTTTTGGAAAAACATTCTTCGAGTATTATTTAGCGTGATTCATCTTGAACGGTTATTCGAGAAAGATGGATATCAGCAACTACTAATAGAGAATACAAGATCTTTTAAGATATAGAACCGAGACAGAAAATTCATTAGCGCGAGGTAGAAAAGAAAAATACGGATCATCGGGATCTATAAAAGTTATTTAAGAGGGTCTGACAGTGACATGAGCGGCTATAAAACGTTAAAAGGATCAAAAGACTTCAACGGATAATATCGGGCAGAAAAAAACTAACCAAGAGAGTATCGCTTTCAATTCCGTCATGTCACACCACGCTGGACGTAAAGAGCTATAGAAAATTATTTTAGTTCCACCGCAAGAAATATCACACGTCGTAAATGGAGATGAGATCGTATTATTTACGAATGGAGCGGGGTATTATGGTAGATGGTGCTCAAGCCCACGTACCTTTAGAAGAGGCTTAACGAAGCTGCCAGGACGTCAATCATACGTGCCGGTGTATCATTGGCCTACAATACACTAAAACGAACCACGATGATCACTCGATTGAAATCTCTGACATACCTGACACAAAAGAAATCTTCATACATATTTAGAAACCATAAAACTGAAAATATCAAGTCTTAAAATAACAAAGGCGGACCGTTTAATAGCAATAAAGATTATATTAATATACCGTTAAACTGTTAATATAAATATGCATTTAAAACGGAATGCCCACTTTTATTTCCGGTGGAGATAATAGAAAAAGCTTGTTTGCGGACGTCGCTCGTCGAAAATTATGTGTTCAAATATATTTGAATTTACAATTCATGAAACTATGGTATGGTGGAGATTTAGAACAAAATCGAATTAACATAGTTTTAGGGCAATAAATCGGTTCATTTAAAATTCCTTTTAATGCTGGTATTTCCGGATGCTATTAATACTGAATCGAGTCAAAGTAAAGCGCCTTTATAATTGCGGCGTCCTCAAAGTTTTGCATAACGAATGACTTTAGATAAAAAAAAGTGCTGCTTTATTAGCAGAAAAACTTAAGACCGGTGGAAATCAAAACCTGGCAAATAGAACTGAAAAGTGATTTACGACGAAACTAATGACACTCTGTATTTAAAACCAATTAATTCTTGCATCATAAACAGCGGAGTAGGTACAATCAATAAAAATATCGTTAAGACAGTAATTGAAAAAGTCGTTTCTTCAGATGAATGCTAGAGACGTAATAATATTTAAATGCCAGTAACTTGGGAAGGTAAAGGCTGTCCACAACGCATAAGGAGAGCCATAGACGTGGAAGGAGACAAAAACGGGATGATTGGCATTGTACACGGGCAAGAACCAACTGCCAACGGCGCTGACATTTCAAAGCCTTTTATAGAAACATGCACTGACATTCTATAATTTTCAGATTTCACTTCTCACACGATAAACTTAACATTCAACAGTAAATGGCAGGTGTTAAATTCTATAATAGCGATTTGCTGGAATCAATTCAATCAGTCAAACCGTTTGTGGTAGAGAAACAGGGAGGTCTTTGAAGATTCATTTTAAATTCAACGTAAGCTTCTTATGTGAACATTTATAATCAAATGGACAGCCTGGAGCTAAAATGCAATTTGTGCTAGCTAGAAGTGCAACAAGTGCCTAGTAGCAAGGCCTTACAGTAGCATTGCCTTTCTTCGCACGTGTGAGGAGTAAAGTTCCGCGGGTAACTAAAAAAAGTTATAAACATGTAGCTCAAATGTAGAGCTACTATGTACTTGACTTTATTTGAGTATCTATAACTATACTAATATTATAAAGAAGACAAGATTGGATGTAGGTGATATCTGCCATTATCTGCGGAACTGTTATCCTATGTCTGTGTGTCTGTTTGTCCTATTTTGAAAATTCTTTCACTGCTATAAATTTATGAATGGACTATTTTATAGTGATAAAAGCTACAGAGCTTTATCAAACAATCTCTACGCAGGCGGAACTGCAGGACACATCTAACTTATTCCTAATACAAAACAAAGTTGTTTAAAAATTAAGATTCGTTAGCAGATTTTATAATACCTACTACCTACTTGTTTACTTCTTAGAAATCATTACAACAACCTTTATTTATGGCACAACACACCCAATGCATTTAATTTGCAATCATAATCACTATAGCTCCGCCTCAGATTGTCAGATATTTCAAAGGTAGAAACTATTATTTATTCCATTTGTCGATGTATATTTCCAAGTGTAAAAACATACGTTCTTAGGGCACAATGGAGGCGAATATGATTTATAGGATAACAAACATATACTTGCCATGCATTTAAATTAAAATCATACTAAAAATCAAGTCAATAAGAACCTGTTTCCTTTCTGAAGGTTGTTATTTGTTGTTTGGATGGACCGAGCAGGCGCCACGCAGCCGCATATTTTTTAAAGTTGGGATTTTATTTTATAATCCGATCCGAGGTCGGGTCGGCATACCGATTGTTGGATACTCCAGGTATCGACGCACAAGCTATTGTCAGCTTTGCTCGATTATCATTTGAGGGTTTGATATACAATACTTTATGATATATGTGGGATATAGAAGCGAATACCGTAGCTGGCTACATAGCTACAATATTACGGAAACTTGAAGTTGGGTACCTAAACTACCTAACTAGTTGAAAGAGCAAAACTAGAGTACCGAATTATTTTCAAGATAATATGTACTAAGGTTATCTTGAAATTACATTATTAACATACAGCACAACATATCGTTTTCAATTAGTTACTTAATTAACAAAAAACTTAACAGCATTATCGCCTTTCTTGGAATTTAGGACCTAGTTATAGTAGTTATATTCAACTGCTATTATTATTGTCTGATATCAGTGTCGTTGACTAAATAAAACTTAGAATTATAGGTTGGAACATGGCAGGTACACTCCGTGCATTTAGATAATAGCGGGGTCGGCGCCGGCGCAGCCTCCGCGCCGGTAGCCATTAGCGTTTAAGTCCTCTACAATTATAGAACAAATAAAGGAACCCAAATAAAAGCTCTACTATGATACCGATTTATTGAACGATCACGTTCAAAATAAAAATGTCAAAAGCAGAAAAGGGCTATATGGATGCAATCAAGGGCGAACATAATCGATCTGGAATGGTGTGACATGGAAAATTAAACGACACTTTTCGGTGGACAAAACACGAATGCTATAAATCGTCCGGTCCCGGCACAAAAACACGCCCAAAAAGAGTTAAGCGTTTGGGAGATTGTCGAATACAGATTACGGGGCGCAGGTGTTAAATAAAAATAATAAAATTGGACGCGCACCACGTTAAAAAGAGGAGTTGGTGCGGCCGCGCGGCGCCGAACGAGCAGTAATTTTGTTTGTAACGCTCCAACAAAAAACGACGTGTACTATCGAGTTAAGCACGCGAGTTCTCCGCCAACATTCGCCATTTAGAGCCAATCCAACGCACGTCGGCACCCATTCTGAGGCCTTATATGAACGCTCGTAACTCCCACGGGCGACCGACACCGAAAGACCCTAATAGGCACCGATTATCAAGATTTAAAATTCCACCGACATGGAAAAGCGTTAAGGAAACTGACATTCTCAAAAACGGCGAGTACGATGAAGCTTTAGAATGTAAAAAGCTCTCGAAAAGACAACACGTTATGCACTAAGAAAATAGCGGGGTAATCAAACCTCATTACCATATATGCCTGGGCTCAACTGACAAATTGACCACTTCCGAGAAGTAAATTCGATGCGAGAGGTAATTTGAAGTAAATAAAATGGACGGCGAGCTCAGAAATAGCAATTTAGGAGGCAATCCTTCTTCGCACGTACGAGCAAATTGCAGGCAATAGTGCAGGCTTCGCTCGACCGCAAAAACGCATGCACAAAACGAGCAACTAAAAATCGCCTCAGATTCGCTTTTATGCGGGCTGCTCCCACACCATGCTCTGCAAAAATATAAAATAATATATAATTTAAAAAAACTAAAAAAAACACTTTAAAAACGCACTGAAATATAAAAAATAATTAAATTGCCTTGTATTAGTTACGATATAATGGTTAATTCAAAAAGTGTGGAGCGCTTTTTGGTTGTGTCTACTTTTAGGTATATACCCATTAAAAGAAGCGCTCCACACTTTTTGAATTAACCATTATATCGTAACTAATACAAGGCAATTTAATTATTTTTTATATTTCAGTGCGTTTTTAAAGTGTTTTTTTTAGTTTTTTTAAATTATATATTATTATTTTTTTACTTTTTAGTCGTTTGTTACCAAGTCCAATCTATTTGACTCATCATGACGAATCATATGAGCCCAAACTCGAGGGGTTTACTAGTAGCCACTGCAGAGATCCCCTACCCACCTTCCGGTTGCATCATCAGACTCTCGTCACCTAGTTCAATTTATTGGACTCATCAAGACGATTCATATGAGCCCAAACACGAGGGGTTTGCTAGTAGCCACTGCAGAGATCCCCTACCCACCTTCCGGTTGCATCATCAGACCCTCGTCACCAAGTCCAATCTATTGTACTCGTCAAGACAATTCATATGAGCCCAAACACGAGGGGTTTACTAGAAGCCACTGCAGAGATCCCCTACCCACCTTCCGGCTGCATCATCAGATCAGGTCGATGATACCAAATTATTGCATTGTCACCGAGATTACATACACATACAAAGTTTCAAGTCGATACGACAATTAGAAGTAGGTGAAAAATGACTTCTAAGATTTGATTACATTGTTAGTTAGTTAGTTAGTTAGTTAGTTAGTTAGTTAGTTACAAGTCAAGCTAATAAAAGTGTTTTAAAAACAATATCAGATAAAATGTGGAACACATTTAAGTGGCAATGGAAGTCAAACGAGATTCAGGCCGACGCGACGCTAAGGCTCCTGTACCAAGAGAAATGAGGCAAAAAGTTCCCTCTAGCGCGGCGACGGACAATCGGACAAAAAGCCTCGGTTCTCGTGTACAGCAAGCGGTAAACATGAAGGAATCTAGAAAAATACAACAAGAAAAACTGAACACCGTAACCAAGTTAAAGGCGTCGTTAAGCTGCGCTCAACATTTGGTGAGGTATTCCTGGCCTGTCCCGGAGCAAACACCACCAAATATGTCAGCATTAGTGGACGATTTTCGAGCTAAGCCCGAGTTTAATTAGGGGCATTGGGAGGATGAATAAATAACAGGATTATCGCACCATCTTCGTGATCCGTGCGTCCTTCTCCAGGCTACACGACTAGATTTACGATTTGTATTTATGTATGTAAGGTCGTGGTTCTCGTAATACTACAAAACAAAGTTTTGTGATCAAATTCAACTAGGTCGCCTGATTTTACATAAATTTATGTCGATGTGCAGTGAAAGAAAAGAAGAGTGCAAGTATTTGTTTCATTTCAGTGTTGTGGATCCCAAATCTGGGTATTGTCTAATACAGGAAATCTTAATTAGGGGCAGTACTATGTATGTGTAGGCGTCATTTTTAAGATCATGTCGCGTTGTTTTGCTTGCAGTTTCATTTTGCTATTACGGGCAAAAAAGATTATCATACAAAAATCGATGATCGATCGATGAGTTGCAAAATAGATGACATAGTTGCAGTCTCGTTAGATGTATTAACACGCTTACTACATACACTATTCATATAAGTGTACACATCTTTCTCTACGTCTATAATCGATTGTGGTAGTCGGACACTGGTAGATTTATCAGCATCTATTTATCTATCTCCTTCAGCCCGCATCGATCCAGTTTATCAATAGAACCACGGTTAATAGACCTCAGTTAGAAGATCGTTATTCACGCGGCATCTTCGACTCTATCTTAGAATCTCTCTCGCTCTCGAGATGCTGATATTTAATTTCAAGGCTCTTCAATACGCCTACGGGATCCAGCCTACTTGATATGCATCGATAAGAGTTACAAATGTAACAGTAACAGAGTATCAGGTCTCGGAAGAGATAGTTAAATATTGGTATCAAGATTGGAAAATATACGTACAATTGAATATATTTATTCTGTTTAGTAAATTGGCCTTAGCAACATGCCTCGCGGCTTCACCCGCGTGGTGGATGATATTTTTCCATCCCATTTGACTCCTCCCGCCAAGATGTAGAATTTCTTATCAACAACGGATAGCGTTTATTATCCTGGATACAGAGAGTTCCAGTAAGAGGTCCGAGCTATTTTGTATGGGCGTTACTATAAAGAGGTGAAGTATATTGTGTCTTCCAGCTGATGACACGAAATTCCACTTCTTGAATTTGGGCATTCATTAAGGAGGTACCCACATAATATTTACGTACTAATAAGAAGCAGCAATCAAATTGATTGTCCATATTGAATTAATTGTACGTAACCTACCTACCTACATTAAAAACAAAAGTGACTATTGAATTAAAACCAATCAAGCAAACGCGGACCTTAAAACAATCGCACAGTAATCCAATGGAATGCGATACATAGTTGTAATCTAAACTGGGCATTGTTGTTAAACAACCGGCTCAATTTAGAGGGGTAACGCCCTAGATTGTAAACTGTGTTATGCTTACAACAATACGTTCTTAGTATTTTCCGCTGGGGTCAGCGACTCCTAAGCAGACGTGTGCCGAGTATCCCGAAATACGACGCTACGTAATAATCTGTGATGTGTAAAGAAAACTTTCAGAAAAACTACGATGCTTGGTGTTCAGAAAAACTCGTCGTTATGAGCTCTAGAGAAAACGAATTCCTCGCGCAGTTGGGGATTGGGAAGTCTGTTCGTGAAGAGTAAACTATGAATAGAACTCTCTTAGTACTGCAGTCATAATATGTTGTCATAATATTCTTTTCAATCGCCTTATGTAAGCGTACCTTTGTCTGTCACCGCATGGACCGTAGCTTGAATGAGCTGTGAGGTCAAGGGCTCAATGCATTCATAATAATGTATTGTGCATTATTATCTACATAACATTACGTATTTAGGTATCAAGAAATTCCTGTGGTTTATCCATGACATAATTATTTATCAAGTAAACAAAGAAAAATGTAGAATTACTAAGAATAGTGTTATGTTTGTTAGCTTGTCATTAGTATGTTTAGAATCGAGACTAGTGATTTCTTTTAAAAAAAACGACTCCCTCGGTCCACAATAGTCCTTTAATCAAAGCTCTTATAGCTGTAACAAAAGGGATGTTCAAATGAATGCATTGTTCGATTTACTCAAAAATAATCATCACATCGATCAGGCTTTGTACGATGCTGCGGTAACAAAGTTAAATTACGTTATCGGAGGAAATCAAGGGGCTCAGATTTATACGTTACAACATTACGTGGAGTTTCCGATTCGTCACGGACGATGGGACATTCTAGATGATTATAGTATACCATGCCATTATCCGAAACGTGAGGCTGTTAGCTAGCCGAGGAATAAAAAGTTTTAGGTTATATAATCAAGTCCTAGTCTCTTCCCAAGATCTTAAGATATCCATATAACATCTCTCACATATGTCAACTTACTTGCACTTGCACATTGATATCTTCTGATATATAAAAATCTCGTGTCAATGCTTGCTATCGAACTCCTCCGAAACGGCTTGGCCGATTAATATGTTTTTTTTTTGTGTATATTTGGTAGGTCTCCGAATACGTCGTAGGCTATTTTTATACCCCTAAGTCATAGGGAGGCCCTCTCTAGAAAAAAAAACTTGTTTATTGCTATAAAGTGTAGTCCACGCGGGTGAAACTGCGGGGCGCAGCTAGCAATATCTTCGACAGCTGCTTTTTACGCCCGCTAGTTCCTACGCCTACCCATAAACCACGGACAGAAGACGTTTTTACGCGCGGCCTAAGATTCATAGTCGTCATTGTAAAGCACTGTCTGAACGTCCGGAGGTAACAATGAAGGCTTCGGGCGTGAACGCGAGTGGGCGGTTGGATAGGAGCATCATCGACGGAACACTCGAGAGTCAAGACGCTATTATACTTCTAGTGGCGAGCGCGACTCGAAGAGACGAAACGCTCTTTATTATTCTAATTCCAACAACAGATGGACCATTCAAACATCCTGCCGGCGGTGCACAGAATACTGAGAAATATAATTACGTTAGTGTAATGCTGCTGTAATGGTAAATTTTCTTGTGGGTTTTCCGCCATGACTAGATAGTGGTCCGGGCATTTTATTACGAAACGTAATCTATGCTTGGGCGGAAAATCAAAGAGAATTGTCTGCTCTAAGACTTGTTTTAGTTCATACATCCAAAGGAAAGTATCAGACGTAGTTAGACATCACGAAATGTTTAGAATTGAATGCCTGCAAAGTTTATCGTACGTTTATTTCGGATTCTAGATGCCTGAAGAAAGATATTTTCAAAATTCCACTCTTATTGGGGATTTGGGATCTTAGGATTTGAAATTGAAGATTGTATCTAATATAGTTGAGATTACGGGTGTAGGCACGGGGCACAGCTTGTTCGATATAACATAATCATATATCGTACAGGCAGTATAATATAATCTGTAGATCTGATATATCTTCTAATGGCCATTCATATTATGATGTGCAGCAATTCCGGGTAATGGTCGGGAGTACTCGGGAGAGCAGGGCAGGCGCTCGCGCCATTGTCGCGAGGTGTCGGCCTTCGGGACCGACGGGGAAAAACGTAAAAGAAAGCACGACCGGGCTTACGGACGCCTATCTAGGGATGTCCCTTCAAGAAAAATTATAAGATTAATTTTCCTTTTTCACTAAAGTGAAACTGTGGGCTTTTCATTTTGATACTGTGCGCAGGAAATATCTCAAAACGCAAAACAGTGTTGAAGAGCGTGATAGAATCTTTGCCCTGCAGTGGGCGGAATGATCTACCAAATACAATAATGTGTTCTATATAAATACATAGGCATAGAATCTGTCGCCAAGCACCTATCGGTGTGTTCCGGCAGGCCCACTTGAGAGCCGGTTCCCAGTCTAGGCTTAGCGTGGTCGACCACATCGTCACTTAGCATCAGGAGAATTGTGGTCAAACGCTACACTGTAAAAAGTAAAAAAGGCACACATTATGTTCGCCGATCATACATCTCAGGTTATCTTTTAAGGAGATTTATTTACAAAATATGAGATTAACAAACAGTATTCAAACCCACAAGCGACAATAAAGCCAAAAGGGAAAAGCAAAGCGAGGCTGCGACGGTTTAAATTATTCATAGTAAGACACAACTGGTTTGGAATGAACTCTGACACTGTCCGAACGGTTCCGTGAGTCACAACGCGAAATAACTTTCCACAAACGTTCTAAAAACTTGATCTTATCTAGTTTATAGGACCATAAGAAGATTACGATGTACAATTAATTTTAACGTAGAAAAACATCAAAAATGTGCGTCTCAGATTTAATTTTTATACATTCAGTAGCGAATTCTCGTTCTTACTTTTTAATTATAACGTTTAGGTACACACTTTAGCATAACTTACGAACCTATAAAGTGTATTTGAATTGGCTTTTTTTGGGGCTAAGAATCGTTAGTTTAAAATCCAGTAAATTAGCATGAAGCAGTTTATTAGTAATATTTTAATTTTATAACTTTTCGTGTAAGTGGCAGTGGCAGCCCTGTCCAACATCCCTGCTATTGTTATTACAAAATGACCCATCTCAATGTCGATGGGTCCTCGGAACGTTGCTTAGCGGTTACAAAGGCTGTAGTGTACACAGTTAACAGTGAACAAACTTGTGCAATTTCTTACATCTACCAATAGACGGTAACTCGTACGATTTCAAGACATTCGGATCACGGGCACGGGTGTTACACGAAGAAGTGTTTTAAAAAACGGGTCGATCCTGATTCGTTATCCGCGGTTTTGGATCGATATGTCATGTCATCACATGTTATTTTAGTACTAGGGCTTGACATATTAACAGCATAGTTAAAGATTAAATGTTTACACACTTGTACTCACGTACCAGAATCTTATGACGCGGAAAGAAAGGAGAAGAAACGAGCTTATCAATGTACAGGAGATTCAATCTAGGAATATCGCGAAAGCGTAGTCAGAGATCGGTGTGAAATTTGTATAAAAAACATTCCCATTTTCCGTCTCTAGCGCACGCGTCCTTACTTCATATTTTCCATCTCTTTTTTTACTTCTTACAGGGTAGCGTTTGATTACAAGTGTCCTGATGTTAAATGACGATGTGATCGAAGGCGGTACTACGCTACGTCTGTCACTCTCTGTCACCGAAAAGACAGTCAGACAGTCGCCGCTCGAGAGTCTCAGCATAGGTGTCCGGAAGCAGGGTATTCTAAGGTACTGTTTACATTATTATACGGGATTCCAGTTGTATTCGCCGTAAGCGCCTGTAAGCGTTCTATAAAGGGCTTATTTCTGACACCTTGGATGAAACATGGCGCATAACGAATGCGTACGGGCATCATAACGTGAACCCACCGAATTAGGATTTTAAATTGGATGCAGAAATGCTTACGATTTATTGTGTGACGGGTAAGGTGTTTGTGAAGATGGAGTTTTTGTTATGTCTTGACCCTTGATGTCATTTGATTTCGGTTGAAAATATTATATACTAGCTGTTCCCCGCGGTTTCACCCGCGTGGTTACAGTTTATCGCGATGAAAAGAATCCTATATCCTTCCTCAGGGTTCAAACTATGTATCTCCGTACCAAAATTCATTTAAATCGTTTCAGTCAGTAGTTTAGGTGTGAAAGAAAGATAATTAGGGATTTATATTCTTTAGAGATATAGAATACACCTTTTTTCTGTATTTCATATGGTATGGAAGTGACCAATAAACATTATTTATATGTCACCAAAATATTACGTTAATAAAATAAGTAACTTTTTATTTAAATTCTTACAGGGTAGTGTAATAGCGTTTGACCACAAGACACCTGATGTTAAGTGACAATGTGGTTGTGGTCACTCAACACCTGGATTGGGAACTGGCTCACAAGTGGGGGAGCCGGATCAAACCAATAGGTGCTTGGCAACAGATAACCTAAAGAAATAAATTCTGGAGAAATAGACTAGGTAGGCATATTTTTCAATGGATTGAAAAACTACAAATTAAGTACTTTTTTGATGACATAAAACCAATATGACGTGTTAATTTTAAAATAGAATGTTGAATGAAAGTCTTTTTATTTTACTGATAGGAATCTAATTTATAGTTGTTTTTTTTCATAACCGTTTCTCCCTAAATCATTTTATAAAGACCCGGAGAAGTTAATCTAACATATTTAACAATATGTTATCAGTGAAAACATAATATGACTCCTTACTTCAGTGATTACATTTATCTTACCAATTTGATGAATACTGAGTGTTTTATTTTAATGGATTATAAAAAATATCCCAGTGCTAACTCCCAATGCAATGAGACATCTGTTACCACACAAAATTAATAATTGATCCTGATCCGTTATCCGCAGTTTTGGATCGATATGTCATGTCATAATAAGTCATTTTAGTACTAGGGCTTGACAGATTACTACTAAAATGACATATTATGACATGGCATATTGATCCAAAACCGCGGATAACAGATGAGGATTGATTATTAATTTCAGGCGTAAGACACTGAAACTGACAGTTCCATCTACATGCAAACAATCATTATAAAATTCATAGATCTTTTTGTTTGTTTGTCATTTGGCAGCCTCTAATAAGTTACTCCTGTTTAGTTTTTGTTAATTATATATATATCTTCATTAAACAGGAAACAGAGATTTTATCATCTTCATCTTCTTGCCCTGTTCCTATCTATTTGTGGTCGGCACAGCATGTATTCTTCTTCCACTCTCCCCTATCAGCCGCCATCGCTTCATTCACTCCCCTTTCATTCATATCAACCCTCACACAATCCATCCATCTTTTCTTTGGTCTTCCTCTTCCCTTCCATCCATCAACATGAAACAGAAATTTTATATTGGCATATAATTTTAGACAAAAAAAGGAAAAACAACGAATAATCAAGGTTAACTCCCACTTCAAAGGCTAAAACACTAGAAAGTGTTTTGCGTAGTACCTACTATTACGGGTAAAATGTTTTGCTAGGTAACAAACAGTACAATAATAGTTATACGGTAAGTCTCTATTCCAGGATTGAGAAAACAAGAATCAGCTCAAACAACAGGGATAGGAAGGAGTCACGAAACCAAAATAAAATAGGAATAATGAAGAATAATCCGCGTTACTTACATTTTAAACTAATAACATTGAAAACATGAAAACATACAGCTAGTTGAAATATCTCCCTTGAACATTTGATTTTATCAGTGAAGTGACTTCTGTGATGTGTTAACTGAATTCTATACGCCATGTCAAACATTGAGTCTTCCAGAATGGTTGTGTTTCAATCCTATTAAGAGAATAGGTATATATCAAGATTCCTCTTACCCATTTTCAGCCAAATTCACTTTTAAAAACCACTTCAGATATTTTTCACACAAAACATTCGCACACAAACATCACAAAACAGCAGCCATTTTGCTTTTTCTGATTGCAGTGTTACCAGGCTTAAAAATATGTTAAATATTCGTTCAGAAATTTAATATTGTTAACACAGTTATGTTTATGTACGAGTACAACTCTGTTGGCTTTTCCCAGTAGCTACACCCGTGCAATAAATACACTCTAAAGGTCATAAGTATTAATTTATCATTTCGCACGTGTATTAAATATCTATCACCTCCAAATATTTTCTGTCTGTGGCATGTTCTATTTGTATTGACAATTGACAGTTAGATTTCGGTGTTGCCTGTTTTACGATTGTTTTTCTTTTCCTGTCAACAGTTGTCAAAAAGGTTGGGATTTGTGTTTCCAGTGAATTTTTATTAAAATCTATGATAATCCTACCATATTTGATATTAAATATCTTGTAGGATAGTGATTTACTTAGTTCGTAGCTAGTAGTTTATTGTTATTCTCATATTTCAGCTCCGAAATGGTGCAGCGGCTAACGTTTAGACGACGACTGTCGTACAATACTAAGTCAAACCAGAGGAGAATGTGAGTAATTTACTTGAATTACCTTCAAATAATGCGTATAATATTATCTTGTGAATGATAATCTATGTACAGAACGCACTTGGTTCAAGTTTCTAAAACTATTTTACTTTTTACCAACTTAACCTTAAAAATGCACTATGTACATATCGATTATGATTATTATTATTATAAAAGTACCAAGTACTCCTTACGGTAAAATGTGTGCAGCCAGAGTTTTCTTACCTACTCTCAATTTGCTTTATTTGAATTCATAATAATAGCCAATAGGATGTATTACAATGAACATGATCCAAATCCTGGTTCATTCAGTCCCAAAGATGTCAATGAAAAACTTGAGTAACCTAAGCATAATTTGACTTAGACTTACTAAAAGATTGATGGGTTTTACACAGGCTATAGGGTACTATTTTATGATAAATAATAATCATGTAAATTGAAAAAATATTACAGAAGTGAAGTTGTTGAATACAATTTTTTGTAACCAAGCACCATTATAAATGCATTATTACTCATGTAAAGCTTATTGATTAATTTTCTACATGAATCTTATAAACTAAGAAATAATCTACTCTTTTGTTCTTCCTATACATGAGTCTGTTGTTTTGACCAAAGCTAAATCACCTAACATACTATGCCACTATAAAATTGAATAGCCAGTAAAAGACATCTCAATAAGGTTGGAATATGAAAAAATAATTTCATTATAGACTGAGTTTTGCTATGATTGACCTATTGTCCAATGTTGTCTTCAATATTTTGCCCTTATATCTCTCTTTTCATTCCAGAGTAAGAACACCAGGTGGCCGCCTGGTCTATCAGTACGTCAAGAAGCCCAAGAAGATCCCGAGATGTGGCCAGTGCAAGAGCAAGCTCCGCGGTATCCAGCCGGCCAGGCCCGCTGAACGTTCCCGTCTCTGCTACCGCAAGAAAACAGTGAAGCGTGTGTACGGAGGTGTGCTCTGCCACAAGTGTGTCAAGCAGCGCATCGTCAGAGCCTTCCTTATTGAGGAGCAGAAGATTGTCAAGGTCCTCAAGGCACAGCAAGCCAATGTCAAAGTTGCCGGTGCTGTGAGTGGTGGTGGTGGTGGCGTTAGCAAGAAATCAGCAAAGTAATTGGTAGGCTAAATAAAAATTGAAAAATGTATGTTGGTTTTTTTCATGTTCATGTTTTTTAGACAAACTCAATTATGTTTTAGCTAAGACTGAAATTATTTTGATTAGGTTTTACCCACGTAGAATAGACTTGAGGTAAAAATTATTCTTTGTCCATCTCTGGGGCTCGAATTATTACACAGTACAGCTAGCGTAAAAAGCGGGAATTTACTTTCCCACAGATGACCTATTCTCTCTGTTTTGTCTATGCCTACATTGCTTACATCCTTTTTGCTTTTGATACAGTCTGTGGACTAGAAAGAATAGACCACAGATCTTATTAAACTCTATTCCACAGAAGTCAGTCATACCTTCTTTTCTGCTAAGAAAAGTCTACCTATCTGTCAATTCTGTCACTGTCAGTTCATTATTGCACAATTTGCACATTGCATGTAAATTCCTATTTTGTAGATTCTGCCAGGCAGGCGCAACTCGGAACAAAAATTTTTTGTATGGAAGTTACAGCGCAAATAATGGCGGATATTGCTATCACACTCCCTCAGTGCGGTTTCTCTTTCATGCAATACTTCTCTCAAGTGTCAGCCATGTTGTTTATCAACAAAACTACATTTCGTACCGTGTGTTAGGAATGTAAATGCTTGTTTGATTGTGGATTTTAATTGTTTGAAGGGTAGTTTCTCCTAAAAATTAGTGACGGGTGATCAGAGGTGTACTTTGAGTCAAAATGCCACCGAAAAGATGGCTTATTTCTTGTGAAATTTGTTAAACTCGAGCAAGTCATACGAATCGTAAAAAAAGGATGTTGAAGGCGAGACTTCCTTTAGATGAAGCCCGGTAAGCACATAAATATGATACTTTCCAGCCATATGTAAGTAGCAGGCTAAAAACAAATAAAATTAACCTATTTTTCTCATATAAATTGTGTGCTAGTGATGTACTGCAACTGTAATATCGATATATCGATAGCAACATTATTGATTTATCATTGAAAAAAATAAGGAATTTATTATTGGGTGAAAGAGTAGGCGCACAATGTTTTACATATTTCAATGGCGTGCCTACATAAATGAACAAGGATCGGAATAGGTTGTGCAATTTTGCAGGACTTAGAAACAATCTTTATAAAATTGATATGCCACACAATGGATTACGTGTGCCGAGTACACAAAAAAACGCAAAGCCTGGCCATTATGTGTTTATGCCTAATACTCCTGATACCAACAATGTGGCGATGCTAAGCACAATTTTTTTTTGATCCGGACATTTGGGTGGAGCGAAGGTGCATCTATAAGTTTTATATTAATATTAATGTTTTTTAGATTCTAAAATTCCTGTTCTACACCTACCCGAAGTTGATGATGCTGTCCTGCCTGATGTTTTCGAATTTCCAGACGATGATGCGGAATATGTTCACATGGAAAACAATTTGTTCGATTCGATCGAAAAGCAGCGTACTGTATATGTTGCAGGATATTTATAGCCTCAATGGTGCTAAAAAAACTGCGGCAATGTAAGAATTGTGAGCAAACCTTAAAAATAAAAGACCCAGAACGATGTGAGTCATCAACTGTTTACAATGGAATGTTTCATTTTCGTTTCGCTGAATAATTTAATTTCTGTAATAAAAAATTAATTAGCAGAAACAGTTATTTATTTTCTTTCGGGTCCGCATTTAAGTCCAATCTTGTATTAGAATTTAGTATCAAATATTCCTCATCAACATTGGACTCATTAATACAGATTCGATACCTATCTAAAATCAATATAAAAATATTAATATTTAGCAACCTAGGTTTCTGCATTGCATATTTTATCGATATCGATAAAAGGCTATTGGTTATGCACTATTTGGTTCGTTAGGTTGGTACTCTGTGGTTTGACGTCTTTGTGGTATCTGTTGGTAATGTTGGTATTGGAATGCGCCGTAAATTGATTCTATCGGCTAGTATGGAAGTCCCGTCTCTTAAACCTTACATTCTCTTGGGATTCTGCTTCCGGAAGTGATAGCGAGTAAACACGCTAGTGAGAATAGTGTCTAAATTCAGTTTTTGTTCGTGATTTGATTCACCATTTTGATTTTCCTTATTTGTGCCGTCCTGTAAGTGTTTATAAGTAGTTAATTTTTGTGTTTTGTGTTTATCCGTGGTTGAGGTTATCTTAACCTCAACCATGGATCTCGATCCGGCCCCGCCGGATCCTCCGGATCCCCCGGAGATGCATGCTCCCTCAGCTGGCTCTAAGCGACGTTTGGACCCCGAGATTCAAACCTCTGCTGCAAAGAGGCCAATAGTCACCCCGGAAATGACAACCCCGTCTATTGAGATGGTATATAATGACCCCTCTATGGTCATCGGCACGCTGTCGTACACCGCCCTTGACAAAGGTCCATATGTTGTCCACGTTTCCCGCGTAGAACCCGATCCATCTGCTGGGTCTACCATTAGACCTATCAAATTTGGTCAATTTTTGAAAACTAACAAAGTTCAAAACATTTGTTTAGAAGGAGTTAAACGTGTCGGCCGAAACAAAATTTCGGTTGAATTCACTACAGCTGAAGCTGCGAACAACTTCATCTCATTCCCGATTTTGGCTATGTGCAAGTATTCAGCGTCAATTCCAACTTATAACATAACCCGCATGGGTCTGATCCGCAGGGTCCCAACTGACGTCTCAATGACGGAATTTGTGGAATCCCTGGAACTCCCCTCTGGCTGTGGCAAAGTCCTGAAGGCAAGACGATTGAGCAGGAAGAATACTGAGGATGGGAAAACAACTTGGATTCCCACACAAACCGTCGTTGTGACATTCCAAGGGCAATTACTGCCCTCTAGAGTATTTTCCTTTTATACTTCCCTCCCTGTAGAGCTCTATCAGTACCCCACCATTCAGTGTTATTCATGCTGTAGATTTGGTCACACCAAGGCCCAGTGCCGTTCAAAGCCCAGGTGTTTCAGATGCACTAAAGAACATTTAGGTGATAGTTGTGAGGTGTCTGAGAAAGATGCCTCCTGTCTCAATTGTTCTGGCCAACATTTTGCCACCAGCAAGAGTTGCCCAGAGCTTGAGAGACAAAAAAGCATTAAGAGTGTCATGGCTCAAGACAGCGTTTCATATGAGGAAGCCGCTTCCCGGTTCCCAATAGTTTTTCGTTCATATGCAGAAGTGTCGCAAGTGTTACCCTCCCATACTTCTCCCTCTTCATCCCAAAGCATCGTTATCCCCTCCACATCACCCCGGCATCACGGCAGGTCATATACCAAAACGGTATATGCCAAGACCAAGGCTCGTCCCAATTTAGGTAAATCCTACGACCAAGTCGCCCACCAACAAATTGTATCCATCCCCTCTTCCTCCTTACCTAATGGTTGTGCTATAAATGCAAACCATTCTAAACCTTCTCAACCTCAGACCGATAATATGTTAGACACCCTTGTCACCTTAATGATAAATGTCATCCTCATGAATCCCCAACCTCTACCGCCCAACGTTGCATCCAAACTATCACAATTAGTCTCCATCTCTTCCCAACATTATGGACGCAGTCCATCTAATCCAGTGGAACTGCCAGAGCATGCGACGAAAGAAGCATGAACTGGCCCACTTAATAACTAAATTCCACCCGTCAGTCATTGCCGTCTCGGAGACATGGTTGGTTCCTGGATCCCAATTTCGGGTTTCAGGATACTCCTGTCTTCGGGACGACAGGGCTGACGGGTATGCAGGAAGTGCTTTACTTGTCAAGCGCTCCCTGACCTTTTCCCAAATTTCTTTCCCTCCCCATCCCCCTGACATCAACATTGTTGGTGTCAGGACCTTAGATATATCCTTTGTATCAGTCTATATTCCCCATCCTAATTCTTCTTTAATAGCTGATATCCTTCTCCTCCTTTCATCTATTCCTCCACCGGTGATGCTCATGGATGACTTCAATGCTCATCACACTATGTGGGGATCTAGCCACTCAGATTTGTTTGGTTTATCCCTCGTAGATGATGTGTTCAGTGAGGTTAACCTTTGTGTTATCAACAATGGCTCTCCTACTCGTAGAGTTCATCCTAACCAGAATCCCAATAGTGCCGTAGATCTTTCTCTATGCTCCCCTTCTCTTTCCTCCATAGTAACTTGGGAAGTCCTACCATTTACTTATGGTAGTGATCACTTCCCTATTGTTATCTCTATTTCTAATAGAGTTGTCCCTTCTTCTAATCCCTCTCCCTTACTTAAATATAAATTATCCTCTGCAGATTGGTCTTCCTATTCCTCCACTTTAGATATGAAATTAGATTGTTCCTCTATCTTTCCTTTGTGTATTGATCCTCTTATATCATATGATCTTTTTGTAGACTCCATCCTTGCCTCTGCCAACCTCCATATCCCCATCAAGCAGCCCGCTAGGGACTTTATAGTTTCCACTCCGTGGTGGAACTGTGAGTGTACTACATCTGCTCTTGAACGGAAAGAAGCAGAAAAAGAGTACAATACATGCATGACCCAAGTAAATTTTATTAAATACCAAAAAGCTTCTGCAAAATTTAAAAGACTAGTCTCAAAAAGGAAAAAACGTGGCTGGATAGGTTATTGCGAATCCTTATCTCCAGCAACTCCTTCTTCGTTGGTCTGGAAACAGATTAAACGTTTTAGGGGTTCTTGTAATACTCAAAATGTTTCATCCAATGACCTGACATCCTGGTTGGATCCTTTTTCTGATAAACTCGCTCCACCTTATGTTCCCACTGTAGACTCGCTTCCTTCTCCCTCGTCATTTCTCTCTCATTTTAACTCCTTTGATTGTCCTTTTTCTTTTGATGAATTGAATCTTGCACTTGACGGACTGACAGACTCATCTCCTGGCATAGACGGAATTCCGTATTCATTTATCATTAAGGCATCTGATAAATGTAAGCAAGTATTTTTAGATCTTTTAAACCACTTCTTTGATTATGGAATTGTTCCCGCCCAGTGGAAATCTCAAATAATAATTCCTCTGCTAAAACCAGGTAAGGATCCCTCAGATCCTAATAGTCGAAGGCCAATTGCTTTATCTTCTGTCTTATCTAAAATTATGGAACATCTAATTAAACATAGGCTAGAATGGTTTGTCGAAAACAAACGTATCCTTGGTAAGTCACAGTTTGGTTTTAGAAAAGGTCTTAGTACCATGGATAGTTTAGGCTTACTAACAACTGACATCCATATCGCTTTTAAAGAGAAGAAACCTCTGGTTGCTGTCTTTCTGGACGTTGCTGCAGCATATGACAGCGTCTTGCTTACGGTGCTCAGGAATAAACTTATTCAGCTGAACATCCCGCTTAAGCTTGTTCGTTTCATGTCTAACATGTTAATGGAACGTACTGTTATTATAAAATCTTCTCAACAACTGCTTCCCCCTAAAACCATCTGGACGGGTCTCCCTCAAGGTTCAGTGTTAAGCCCTCTGCTTTATAGTTTGTATACATATGATTTGGAGCTTTCAGTAAATTCTTTTTGTGATGTCCTTCAATATGCGGATGACTTGGCTTTATATGTTAAAGTGCAATCCATAGAGGAGGCAGCGAACCGGCTGAATACAGCTCTGTCTTATCTCGGTGATTGGTTGCATGATCATGGTCTGGCATTATCTGTGTCTAAAAGTTCAGTGGTTGTATTTACAAAAAAAAGAATTATTCCTCAGGTAAAGTTACTCATAGGAGAAGATAGCATCCCTCAAGTTAATAACTCAAAATTCTTAGGCATTAACCTAGACTCAAGATTGTCGGGTATCTCTCATTATGACTACATTGCTCATAAATGTGAAAAAAATATTAACATTCTCAGGTGTCTTTCGGGTGTATGGTGGGGTTCTCATCCATATTCCCAAAAGCTCTTGTATAATGCTATAATTAGAAGCCATTTCGATTACGGTTCTTTCCTTCTAAACTTATGCAATAAATCAGGCCAAAATAAATTGATTAAACTCCAATCCAAGTGTTTACGAATCATTATAGGTGCTATGAAATCGTCACCCATCAATGCTATGCAAGTGGAGTGTGGTGAACCCCCGCTTAGCTTGCGTAGACAGTATCTTTCGGATAGGTTCTTCTTTAAATTAATCCAAAATTCAGAACACCCCCTTCTTCCTAAACTATATACCCTTTTAGAACTTTTTAACTCCCCAGACTCGGATAATATTCCTTGTTTACTACAAAGCCTTATTAAATTCTCCAAACTTCCTGATCCTGTTGCCCAGTTTCCAATTAATCCTTTATTTATGACTCCTTATGAAGCCCTTATTTTTCAACCCAACATTGTTACTCATTTTGGTATTGACAAAGATTCCAACAATGCTCGTTTAATTTTTAATGAACGAATTAACTCCCAATTTCTAGGATGGCATTATTTATATTCTGATGCATCCAAATTGTCATCAGAGAGTGCTGTAGGAGCAGCGGTATGGTTTCCTGCTCCAAAAATATGTCTTAGTTTTAAATGTCCCCCTTATTCTTCTGTTTTTACAGGGGAAGCTCTTGCTCTTTTGGAAGCCATCAACTATGTAAAATCGCACGCCTTGAATAATTCTATAATCTTTTCTGACTCTAAGAGTTGCCTTCAATCCATCCTCTCTAATCCGTTCCGCTCTATCTCTCGTTTCCCTTTAATTCTTAAAATCAAACACGTCCTCTTCGAATGTCACAACGCTGGTATAAATGTGGTTCTTGCCTGGATTCCAGGTCACTCTGGAATTCCTGGTAATGAAACCGCTGACTCCTGTGCAAAATCTGCTTCCCATATTGGCTGTTTGGACCATTATAAATTATACTCCCATGACCTTTGTTCTATTCCAAAATCCCATCTTCAAGAATCTTGGAATTCCTCTTGGAATAAGTCTAAGTTAATAATAGGTAAACATTATGCTAATATTCAACCTGAAATCCCCTCTACTCCTTGGTTCTTTAAATATCGCAAAGCCAATAAAACCACAACATCCACTATTTGTCGCTTGCGTTTGGGTCACTCCTGTACCCCAGTTCACTTAGCCAAAATCAGGATCAGGGATCACTCGCTATGTGAATGTGGGTTAGATGAAGGAAACGCGGATCACATTTTTTTCAGTTGTCCAAAATTGCAATTTTCCCTCTATGATGTCCTTCCTTCTCATATCCCTCGTCCTACATCCCTTAAATGTCTTCTTTCTTTAATCTTCTCTCCCCAAATTAATTATATTTTAAGTAAATTTATTACTGTAAATAATATTAAATTATAATAATTATGTAGTTAGTTTTATGTTTTTATATTATAGTATATAGTTGTACTCATTTAATGTTTATTATTTTGTGTTATTATGTACCTTGTATTTTATTATCATATGTATTTATCAATTGTGTTGTCTGTAGGTATTGTTTTAGGTCAATCAACTTGGATTTGTAATCTCCGTGATTCTCCATAAAGGACACCGATCAAATTCTCTAAAATGTTTATGACACTAACATGAAACGGACATTGGCAGAATTGTGACAAGAATAAGTCGCAGAAGTCCATAAATCAAGAATCTAAGATCCTATTTTGTAAAATATATTTTATTTCTTCCTGCTAATATTAACAGGAATATTAACAAGTTTGTCTGTGATATTGATATAGCAATAATTTAAATATCTTATAATGTCGAATCCCTGGAAGAAAGTCGGTGCACCTGCCGAAGTTCAAAAACTATCTGAAATAATGTCGGAAGAGATAGCGCGAGGCCTTCAGGTTAGGGAGGAAATAAAGTTCGCAGAGGAGATATCTGATCAGCACGTGAGCTCCTCAAACGATATACCTCCGGAACTGCTCAAACAAATCGAAGACTCGAACGTCGGCACCTATTGCGACTCAGATGCGATTATTGCGAAAATGTTGCAATGTCAGTTCGATAGAGAGCACGATGAAGAAATCAAGAGAGTGGAAAAGAAAAAGAACGGAGACGCCAAGGTGTCGGTATCGTATGAGAACTACCGCCATGTCCCAGACCATTTGGTCTACGAATCGGACTCGGACGACGAAGAAATCGATCGGATTGTCAAGAAGGATTGGGACAGATTTGAAACTAACGAGAAAGAGTTCGCGAGCTTACCAAAACGTGGCTTCATCATGAAAGATGGGGAGATGGTAACCAAACATGATAGTGTTATCAACGGTAGGAGAAATGCTTGCCGAGTGATGGCATTTCCACCAGAAGTGTGCACTGGTGACGGAGCTGGATTCGACATGAAACTCTCCAACTCTGTCTTCAACCACTTGAGGGAACAAACAAAGCACCAACAAACCCGCAAAAAGAAGATGTTGGACAGAAAAGAGAGCCACGCCACTGCCGAGATGGGACTTGATGAGTCCACAAGACTGATTCTTTTCAAGCTCATCAACAACGGGGTGCTTGAAGACATTAATGGAGTCATCTCCACCGGCAAAGAATCTGTAGTCCTGCACGCCAACGGTGACACATCATTTCCCGATTTTGCAGTTCCTAAGGAATGCGCAATTAAAGTTTTTAAAACTACACTGAATGAGTTTAAAACTCGCGATAAGTACATTGAGGCAGATTACAGATTCAAGGACAGGTTTTCAAAGCAGAACCCACGCAAGATTGTCCACATGTGGGCAGAGAAGGAAATGCATAACATGATGCGGTTGCAGAAGATCGGACTGCACTGTCCTGACATGGTGTGCTTAAAGAAGCATATTCTTCTGATGTCTTTCATTGGAAGGGATAATAAACCAGCTCCCAAACTGCGTGAGGTAATCCTAAAGCCTGAGAAATGGAGGAGTGTATACAACGAGGTTGTGGATGCCATGCACAAGATGTACAAAGTTGGGCACCTGGTACACGCTGATCTTTCCGAATACAATATTCTGTGGTGGGATAATAAGTGCTGGTTCATTGATGTCTCACAGTCTGTCCAGCCCGATCATCCTAGTGGATTGGAGTTCTTACTAAGAGATTGCCGTAACATTGTTAATGTAAGTAAACATGCAAAAGTCAAAAGTCTTATTGGATTCTGTAATACTGGTGACACAAATCTTTACAGCCTTCAGAAACTTGTTGTGCAACTGTTAATTAATGATATCATTGTATTTTTCAGTTCTTCGAAAAGAAAGGAGTGCAAGACATGAAGTCAGCTGATGACTTGTTCAAGTCCATCACAGGGTTCGAAGAGGTTGATGTAAACATGCTTGAGGGGGTCCATACAACGTACAACTCACTGTCTTCAAGATTTGAAATAGCATTGGACGACAACAGGAACACAAGCTATCCGTTTGAGTACTGTTGGCAGAAGACCAATGAAGTGAAATTGGTCAAAAGTGACAAGAGTGGTGACGATGAAGATGAAATTGAGGAAGAGGATGAATTTGAGGAAATGTGGACACAATCTATCAAAAACAAGGAGATTGACACTGCTACCAACTTTGGCAATCCTGTGAAGATTGAGGCTCCTGCTCAAGGTAGCAGCCTGATTGACAAAAAAGTCAACTTTGCGAATGAAATTGACATTGTAATTCCTGGAAAAGATGATGATATAGGAAGTACTAGTATTGAGAAAAAATCTTAATATTTCAACCTTATTTATCTACTGACGTAGTGAAGGAAAAATGTGAGAAAAATCATCAGTTGAAATCTGCTGATTGATGAACAAAAATAAAAAATTATCTGATTGTGTTCTATGTATATCAGACGTCTAGATTTATATTGGGTTTTATTGAAATAAAAGTTGCATCAATGTTGAACTTATTTATTTATTTACATTACATTACAAATAGGTTATGTATGTATTCTAAAACATTTCTTTCTGGCAATCTTGGAATGTACATTATTTCACACTGTAACATACTTGCATATTCCAAAAGCCCGTTTTTGCTTGTAGCCACATCTATTTCCACTACAAATGTACTCAAAACATCTCTATAAAAGAACATGTCCTCTCAACCAAGTTTACTTATACTCTCTTTGGTTCTCTTCGATGATCACTTTTCGCCACACTTATTTCAAAAGTGCAACATTTTTATATTCATTTTGCATATTGTTCAATCATACTAATCTGTTATGAACTCTGTGGTCAGTTGTCGCTTTGCTCGCTCCAGCCCATGTCTATGTTGGCGGCAACCTCTCAGCCCGCTCTCTTTTTAGTAATGTGCAAAGCAACGATTCCTGGCGCATTGTGACCAGCCGTCGCGTTTCGCTCGTTGCGCTCGTCAGTGCGACCACGTCGCCTGTCACAGTTGCAATGATGATGGACTGCAGCTTTAGGCAGAGATCCGTGTTGAATGGCAACACTGAAATTAATTTAAACCACTTTGTAAAACACTAAACTTGTCTTGCTAGTTCCTGATGATATAAATCTAGTATGTAAAAATTTACTTTCTGTAAATTACTAAGATTGATACGGCAATGTCGGTCTATTGGTCTGTCAATATGCTCATGAGAAACAAGGGTGTGGTCAGACGCATGGAACTGTATACAAATCCGCTTAGTGCCAAATAAGATAAGCTCTATAAAACTTAATTCTTTTTTAAACGACTGACTGACGATCAAAAGGCGAACAATGCGGCACATAGACGAACGGCTAACTGCAAAGTCTGAGGACGCGGGTGCGATTCCCGACAAGAAACAAATTTGTCTGCATTGAGTTAACATTTTTTAAGGAAGGTTCCTAGATAGTCTCATAAATAAACTTACAATCAGTTTCAGTATCATTCAATAAATCTGTGAAAAACTGCTTCAATGATGCAGGTTTGTTCTCTTCGGAAGGTTTCACAAGTAGAGTTAGTAGCACTCTGTTTATTTGAATCCTGTGAAATGAAATACAACTTTAATTACACCCAAAAAAAATCTTATGATGAAAAAAATTAAATTATATGCATAGTTCACTTCACTTACTCAGCCAAGACATCTACTATTTTCAAGTTTGAGTCTGCTATAGCATTTGCCGTTTCCAACGCACAATCGTACATTTCTGAAAAATATAAGACAAAGTTTGTTTTAATACAAGGCAGCTTGAACATGATCATAGCTAGAGATAGATGGTTCAACCAAAGTTAGATCAAACATTAGGCAAAAAAATTTATCATTGTTCCTTAACTTTAACAAACATCATTTCGTGTGTTATGTGTTGTTATTTAGTGTGTGTGTGTTATGTTTGTTTAAAGTTAAGAAACTAATATATTCGGCTGAAATAAGTACTTTTACTATTTTTTTACAAAACCCTTTTCAAATCAAATCCAGCTAGGATTGGCAATCTAATGTTTTAGGTATCTTAAACCTGAGACCCTTTTTGACTCCAGACTGAACTGGACTGTAATTACTCAGGATAGTGAAGAGTGGCGCTCTCTCATTACGGAGGCCAAGACACACTGGGTCTCTGAGCAATTTTAGTTAGTTGTAATTTGAGAGTGACAACTATGAAATACATACCACAGTCAATTTGCAGATTGAGTTTATGTATCAAGCACATCAATCTCATAGTGGTCTCGGTGACATTCTCCAATGCCTGCTCGTAGTACTGCAGCGCCTCTGCATTGTGATTCAAGCACACCAAATCGCTGGCCAGTTCCATTAGTATGGAGGTACGTAGTGGTGATTTCTCAGGGTACTTGTGACTTGCCTGGATGAAGCAACCAATGGCAGCCTGGAATTGTGCAAGACAAGACTTAGGACAACGAATAACACACCTAAATAATTAAGTTTGCACAACAAAATTCAGCAATGATGGCTCAGTGGTAGTGACATCGGTTTGCGATCCGTAGGACGTGGGTTCCAATCCTACAATGAGTTAGAGCTTTCTGTGAAGGAAAACATTGTGATGAAACCATAGCTTGGTGGTAGGGTATTTTCTATTACTCGCCTGGCTAGCTACCACATTCATGTTAGAATCTGTTGCCAAGCACCTACACGGTGTGATCCGGAAGCCTCACTTGAGAGCCAGTTCCCAGTCCAGGTGTAGCGTGGCACCACCTTCGACCACATTGTCCCATAACATCAGGTGACTTGTGGTCAAACGCTACCCTGTAAGTAGAAAAAAAAAGAAAAATTGCAAATCTATGAAGGTAGACTAGATAAAAATTGCTCTAAGGTGCAATAGCAAGCTGTTCTTACCTCCAAATTCTCTCTATCCGGGCTGTAAAACTTGAGCGACTTTAGTTTCCTCTCGGCCTTCATGAACTGCCTGGCAGCAGTGACATAGTGCTCTGCCTCGCCATAAGAGTTGCCTGCTGACGCTTCGCACTTGGCCGCGCCAGCATACGCGTGAGCTGCGAACGACGGTTGCTCAGAGTGCTCGCATTGTATTGCAAGCGCTATGAACTCATTTGCAGCTTCAGATATGTTTGGCTTCCGCATAAAACGCCTAAAAATTATAAAAGTTTGCACTAGTTACTTGGATAAATCTTTCGATTTATTTTAGCGAATAAAACATTAAGATTACTTTTTTAACTTGATGTTAATATTCATGAATTGCTCACTAAAACTAGCATTTAAATCTGTAGACATTTTGTTTGCTATTTGGTATTTATTTATTAATGTTAATAGTTTAATTTCAACAAATTATTTTTCCTGTTTTGAACTTTATTTTTGACAATGACATTTAATGAAAATTTGACAGTCAGTAATAATTTGTTTTTATTGGCAGGCTAATTAGCATAATGTTGTCATTCATTCAAAGCTGATGTAGGAGGTAAGAAAAAAAGAGCTGCTGTTTTCTTTCATAAATTATGTGTATCATTATTTAAACTATCATCCAATGATTATAGAAAGGTATCATCATTAAACTGATTGAACGCAACTGTCAGTTTCTTGGTTTGACTTTGACATTAGTTTCAATCATTTACTGTCACAGTTTGTCAAGGCTAGTCTGTGTCACTGTCAGAAAGAAAATATCCGATGTTATTGTTTGACGTGTCTCGCTCTCGTCCGTCCACGGCCACTTTAATTTTAGATGAATTGTTGTTAATTTTACAAGGGGGTGATAAAATAACGCCCATTATCATTATTTATAAAAATAGGGTCTAAACAGTTGTAAAGAATGGATTTCTTAAAAAGCGGTCTGAAGACAGTGCTCGGGGCACCGGAGCCCGGCCACCAGCCGTCTGGAGCAGAAACCGTGAGTTTCCCCCAAATTTAAGAGTTGTAACTCTTCTTGACCTATTTATAGTATTTAGTAGACTCTCTTAGCTTGCTGCTTTGCTTTACTTCATTATATGTAATCGTGGTTAGAACTTTCCTTAACTCTGTAATCCTAACATCTATTACGAAAACTCCACAAAAAGTCATTAATCCATTTCTACGAGGATCTAGTAGTGTTAATTCCTCACAGTCACTTGATTTAAATTATTCCGACTAATATGGAGATTAAATCATTAAAATAGGTAGAGCATATTTACCTAAATCAAATAAATTAATGTAACCAAAAAGGGGAGATGATAACCTGTGGAGCATGGCTCACTATAATACTATGTGCTGAACCTAATATAATTTTCCTTAGTTACAGCCCAAATGTTTTTCTTTTCTTTTTGTGTTTGAGATGACTGATATTTGCTATCTTGGTCACACTCCAGCCTTTGGTACATCTCTTTCGTTGTTGTTTGTGTTGCAAGAGATTTGAAATATGGGCCCTGTAGTTGTTTCTGAGAAGGTAACAACCCAAGATACTAATATACTCTTCCCATTGTAATCACTGCTCATAAAAGTAATCTTTAAAAAATTGGTAACTAAGGTTGGCAACGCATCAATATGTCATATAATAATATGTCCATAGGCGACGGTGACTGCTTTCCATCAGGCGGGCCGTCTGCTTGTTTGCCAATCGAATACATAAAAAAAAACTGATGGCACTGTGACTGTGAGAAAAGATGAAAGAAAAAATTACAGGGAAAATGTAAAATATACAAAAAGAGTTTGAGATCTGTTGGGCTCACTGCTAACCATGCTCTGTTGCTCTGAAACAGAGCATGGTTAGCAAGTTGCTCTGACTATTTTCTGTGGTGCAGCATTAGTTCCTATACAAAAGCTATTTTCTAGCAATGAAATATGAGATTAGACTCTAAAAAGAATTATTTGAGTGGCTAAGAATCAAAATGTTTTATTCTGACAATGAATTATTTAAGACCTAACTATTTAATTAATATTGTATGCTTGTTTAAGCTGAATGTGCCGAAACACTATCCATTTTTTAATACCATATATGTACCACACTTACTGCAATAAGTATTTGTATTTCATTAGACAAGCATGGATAAACATGTATGGTACGGCGATATTACGGGCGCCGCCCGCTAGCAATGAAAATCACCGTTCCACTAAAATCAGTTTATTTTTGCAATTAACAGAGATGTACAGTTTAAACACGTGGGCACAGAAGGGAGAAGTATAAACGAAAGCACAGAGAGTGAGAAAGAGAACATAAAGTATGAAATATGCGAGATATAGGGAAATACAGTTATAAGCGCGGGATGAGGCGTAGTGGCACACGTTCGTCCTGTATCGCGTTGGGAGCTCACTGGCGCGGGCGCCGACCGACTGGGAGCAGGTTCGGTGCACGCGCCCCGCGCGCCTCATGCAGTTACCGCGCCCTTCTGGACGGGTTTTTGCTTGTGTGCAGCGGCAAGCGTGTGTGCGCTGCCACACATGAATTCACACATGAAAGATTCATATTGTGAGCTGAAAGCAAGCAGCTTGAGGCTGATGTGTTTCTATCACGCTGTGTTGAACCTTAGCAATAAATAATGACAAATATTCATTTCTAATTAAATCCACTGTATGTTGTTTCATGTTTCATGTTAACAATTATAGGTGGAGCGTCTCGTAGACAGAGTTCAAAGTTCTACTCTATTGGAAGATCGTAGAGATGCGTGCCGAGCATTGAAGGCAATGTCCAGGACATACCGCATTGAGGTGGGGGCTCAAGGCATGGAAGTTCTGAAACAGGTGAGTTATAAGAATCGATACAGCTTAAATTGCAATGCCATGATTGGTTTCCCGAAATAATACCAGTAAGTATGTTTATTACAATTCCTATGCACTATGCAGTAATGGATTCTCAGTTTTATTGTTGCTTTATATTATGTCACATAGAACAAAATCCTCCTAGAAAGTTTTTATCATAACCTAGAATTAATAAACTACTATGATTTCATAACAATGTTTTCCTTCAACAAAGCTCAAGCTCATTGCAGAACTCAAACACTACGCAATACCATCAAGCTTTCAAAGTTTCCGATTAAAAAACAGACCAGATACTCAGAAACTGACTCGTATTGCAAATTCTATTGCTGATGATATTATTAGAAGTCACACGTTATTGCTGATCACACACACATAAACAATTCTAGGTGTTGGAACTAGACAGAGCAGACAGCGAGACAATAAACTATGCTCTCGACACACTCAACAACATAATGTCGCCAACGCAGTTCGAAGAAGAGGAAAACAACCCCTGCGTGCCCATGAACATAGGCGAGCAGTTCACTGAAATGTTCATCAAAGAACAAAACAATGTCCAACTCATACTAGACCTCCTCGATGAATACGACTTCAGGGTCAGACTGTCCACTGTACAGCTGCTAACTTCAGTCTTAACAAACAGGCCTAAAGATATCCAAGAAATAGTACTAGTCAAACCCATGGCCGTGTCCAAAATGATGGACCTCCTCGGGGATTCTCGAGAAGTAATCAGGAACGAAACCCTTCTGCTGCTAATAAAATTGACGAAAGGCAACGCGAATATACAGAAAATAGTCGCCTTCGAAAACGCCTTCGACAGATTGTTTGAAATAGTGTCTTCAGAAGGATATTCCGACGGCGGAATCATTGTTGAAGACTGCCTTTTGCTCATGATCAATTTGTTAAAAAACAATAGCAGTAACATTAATTTCTTCAAAGAGGGTAGTTATATACAGAGGATGCTGCCAATGTTTAATGCTACAGAAGACCTCGAGGAGGCTGGTTGGTCTCCTCAGAAGGTGTCAAATGTACACTGTATGCTGTTGATTGTTCGGACCTTGGTGTCGCCGAGCAACTCTATGCAAATAGTGACAAGTTGTCAACAGATTATGAAGAATGTCGGACTGCTTGACGCGTTGTGTAACATCCTCATGTCAAGTGGAGTTCCAGCTGACATATTGACGGAGACGATCAATACAGTGGGCGAGGTGGTGAGGGGGAATGTGGTGAACCAGGAGTTCCTTGGGAACGTGACGGCGCCATCCAACCCACCGCGACCTGCCATCGTAGTTCTGCTGATGTCGATGGTCAATGAGAAGCAGCCTTTTGCATTGAGGTGAGAATTAAAGAGTTACTTTCAAAAATTCTAGTTAGACTTTATTAACATCAGATTTCTTCGCGTTGCTTTCAGCCATCGTTTTGAACTATGGCAATCGTGCTCGGTATTTTTTATGGCCACCACTGCTCACATACATAACTGATGGTATTGTGTACTTAATGATTTATATAGTTATGACAGATGCACACTTCACCTGATGCTAAGTGACGATGTGGTCCAGGTCGCGCCACGCTACACCTGTACTGGGAACTGGCTCTCAAGTGAACCCCAATAGATCCTTGGCGACTTCTACAGTATCTTCTTTATCTCGACAGATGCGCAATCTTGTACTGCTTCCAATGCTACCTGTACCGCAATGAGGCGAGCCAAGCGGCGTTGGTGCAGACCTTGCTACCCTCCTCCACCGAGGTGTCATCTCTAACCAGCGGCCAGCTGCTCTGCGGAGGGCTGTTCTCCTCAGACCCTCTCTCCAACTGGTTCTCGGCGGTGGCGCTGATGCACGCGCTGATAGATAACCCTAGCCAGAAGGAACAGCTCCTGAGGGTACTGCTGGCGACTAATATAGGGAGCTCGCCGGTCTCTCTGCTGCATCAGTGCGTTCAATTGCTGATGCATAGCACCAAGCTGAGGCCTAAGGTAAAATTTGATGATAGCTTAGCTTACCCCAAGTGATATTGGATGAGATTCAGCTCAACCCCTTCCCCTCCCGTCATCTTATTTATTTATTTATTTATTTTACTTAATCTACAGCCCTTATTTATAAACAATAAGTCCTTAATTATTCAACTTAAGGCCAATAAAAGATTAACATTATATAAGTTTGTTTTTTGTTTGAAGACAGTTTTTTTTTTAAAGTTAGTTAAAATTAAGATGATAATAAAAGTGTAAAAAGCACACCTGAACAAAATTAAAAAATTAGTGAACAATTTTAAAG
The DNA here is from genome assembly GCA_931315375.2 of Opisthograptis luteolata. NCBI lineage: Eukaryota > Metazoa > Arthropoda > Insecta > Lepidoptera > Geometridae > Opisthograptis > Opisthograptis luteolata. The sequence goes on from OV928048.1 coordinate 980,387, forward strand.
TTACAATAAGTACGAGATAACAGTACGTAAATATATCACATATTAAACGTAGATATAAAATATACATACTATATATGAAATATAACGTTATGATACTTACAGATAAAACTAATGGTGTATTTGTATGGTGAATTTACAAGCAGTTTTGTATGATTTATTTATTGTGATCCTTCCTCATTACATTGTAAATTTCTCTTTTAAATGATTCCTTGTTATTTAGAAATATGTCAATTGAATCAAATTCCCTGTTATAATCCCTCTGAAGTCTATTAACAATAGAAAACTGTACATAGTTCGTAGAAGAGTGCAAGACGGCAAACAGCTTTGTATGTCTAGTGCGAAACTTTGGCGTACAAAAACGCAGGACTCTTCCAGTGAGTTCCGGGCAATCGACATATCCATTACACAGACCATGAAGGAATGTCATATCCACAAGCTTACGTCGGTTTTGGAGGCTAGTTAGATTGTGATAATTGCATGATACCTTATAGTTATGAGAATAAATGTGTTTCCTAAAATTTAAATGTTTGACAAATTTGTGTTGTATGCGTTCCAAATCGCTGATATATGTTACATAATGTGGGTTCCAAACAGTACTACAATATTCTAGAATACTTCTGACATATGAAAAATAGAGCATTTTTATACATGCCGTATCAGAAAAAGGTTTACTTACGCGCAAAACAAATCCAAGACTCTTAAAAGATTTATTTACAATAGCATCAATATGTTGCGAAAAAGTTAATTTTACATCTAGAAGTAGCCCTAAGTCTTTAACTAAGTCTGTTTTATTTATGTCTAGTTTACTTATTTGATAATTAAATTCAACAGGGTTTCTCTTCCGAGAGAATGAGACAAAGTGACACTTTGACACATTGACACCTATACAATTTAGTTCGTAGTACTCTCCAAGCCGATCAAGATCAGCTTGAAGTTTCAAACAATCCGAATAATCCCTGATTTTTACAAAAATTTTAGTGTCATCTGCATACATAAGGAACTTTGAATTATGAAAACACTTTCCAATATCATACAAATAGCATGCATATAAGAGGGGGCCAAGGATTGAACCCTGTGGGACGCCTGATGTTATGTCTATAAAAATCTTGGACGGATTTTCATCCAACAGCTGAAAATACTCCCGATTAATTCACCTTTCTAGCAAAATCGGTTCATCGCGCAGGAGCTACGATGCCACAGACACACCTTATTACACCACGTTGAGTTGTACCACTAACACTAAGGGGATGTCCATTAAACACGTGATGGTTTTTTTTAGCATTTTTTAACCCCTCCCTCCCCCTTGGTGATACGTGGTGAGGCTTAAGACGACCCCCCATCAAAAATCACGTGTATTTTTTAGTACCTACAAAGAATCTTAAAATTTTTATAATATTATTATTTTTAAATAAAGGTTTATTTATAGTGGTAGTTACGGTCACACTGCACGCCGCTTTTCGGTTTAGAAATCACGCGTTTGACGAAAAAATAAATACACGTGATATCTTACTATATCCCCCTCCCCCTTGTGATATTCCGTCATTTTTGCCGAACCCCTCCCTCCCTTTCGAACCTCACGTGATTGATGGACAGCCCGTTAGGGACCATCCATAAATTACGTCACACATTAAGGGGGAGGGAGGGGGTCGACAAAGTGTGACATTGTGTGACAAGGGGCGGGGAGGGATCCCAAATTTTGTGACATCACACTTTTTCAAAATATAATATTAAATATTACAACACGAAGTATAAAATTTCAAAGTATGTGACATCACACTAGGAAGAGGAGGTCTCACAAAATGTGATCAGCTGTGACAAGGACGGGGGAGGGGTTAAAAACTCATCAAATTGGTGTGACGTAATTTATGGATGGATTTACTTAACCTTACTTAAGACGAGGAATTGGCAATATTGGCTGCAGGGATCTCCTTTTTGTCTCAGCAATTACAAAACATATAGAGCTAATATTTATGTACATTAAAGATCATGTTTTTGACATCAAATTGTCAGAAGGATAACATGATTGGTTAACTTTCATAGCAGAGAAACATTGATCGAAAACTGCCCTCTAAAAAAAAGATTTTCATTTTACAGGCATACAAAACCGATTTAAGAGTTGATTTTTTTTTTTTTTTTATTGTATACATACACATTCTTCAAAGAACTACAGGTTCTATAAAATTAACGATAGTTTTCATTTTAAACGAAAAAAACCTTTTTTTTGACGCAGACCTTACGGCATTAGTCAGATCGCTTGCGTTTTTGTATGGAGCTGTTTTCAGATTCATTGTTTATCACGGCGTGCTCTTAAAACCAGGTGGGTCTGCTGATGCTGCTGGGCGCGTGGTGCGAGGGCTGCCCGGGCGCCGTGGGCGCGCTGCTGCGGGCGGGCGGCGCCGCGGCCTGGCTCGTGGCGGCCGTCAGCGGCGCCGACGACGACGGCGACGGCCTGCTGCAGGGGCTGGCGGCCTGGCTGCTGGCGCTCGCCATACACTACAACGACGACTCCGTCGAGAACTACACCAAGGTGGGCCTGAATCTGTCGCCTAGGTACTTGCAAAATGTGGAACAAGTTTCCTCCGTAAGTCTATCCGCAGTGAACGCTTACCGCAGGCGGGTCTTCCGTTTGTTCGTCGCTCTATTACATAAATTAAAATCAATTACGTATCAATGAAGTGAACTTAATATGTACCCGCATGAATAAAAATAAAATATTCTAATATGTATAGCGCACTAGATTTTCTCGGAGAACGCATGGACAGCACCGTACTTTCTTTCTGAGAAAAGGCCAGAGTCCCGTGGGAATGTAACAGGTTACCGATGACGTTAATGCATAGCTATAAAGTGCGATTCGATTTTGTAGCGATGATGGCTCAGTGGTAGTGACGTCGGCTTGCGATCCGTAGGACGTGGGTTCGAATCCTACAATGAGCTTGAGCTTTCGGTGAAGGGAAACATCGTGATGAAACCATAGCTGCGATCCGTAGGACGTGAGTTCGAATCCTACAATGAGCTTGAGCTTTCGGTGAAGGGAAACATCGTGATGAAACCATAGCTTGGTGGGAGGGTATTTTCTAGTACTCGCCTGGCTAGCTACCACCCTCTTGTTAAGAATCTGTGGCCGCACACCTATCGGTGTGTTCCGGCAGCCTCACTCGAGAGCCAGTTCCCAGTTCAGGTGTAGCGTGGCGCCATCTTCGACCACATCGTCACTTAACATCAGGTGACTTGTGGTCAAACGCTACCCTGTAAATATAAAAAAAAAAAAAAATACCTTGGAGAAAGTTTAACTAACCTGATTGCAATTTTCGAAATTTTCACTCGGAGAGGGCGTATCGAGAGCGCTTCGCCAGAGCACTTGCATCCCCGAGCGTGTCCTTGTGCGTGCCGGCAGGAGGCGCTGCGGCAGCTGGTGCAGCGGCACGTGGGCGCGGAGGCGGCGGCGGCGCGGCTGGGCGCGCTGGCCCGCCTGCCCGCCTACACGCGCGCCGCGCGCCAGCCGCAGCCGCGCGCGCGCGCCGCGCACGACCTGCTGCTCGACTACTCGCTCGCCGCGCTCGTCAAGCGAGGGGAGGGTGAGTGCGCGCCCGCCGCCCGCCTACACGCGCGCCGCGCACGACCTGCTGCTCGACTACTCGCTCGCCGCGCTCGTCAAGCGAGGGGAGGGTGAGTGCGCGCCCGCCGCCCGCCTACACGCGCGCCGCGCACGACCTGCTGCTCGACTACTCGCTCGCCGCGCTCGTCAAGCGAGGGGAGGGTGAGTGCGCGCCCGCCGCCCGCCTACACGCGCGCCGCGCACGACCTGCTGCTCGACTACTCGCTCGCCGCGCTCGTCAAGCGAGGGGAGGGTGAGTGCGCGCCCGCCGCCCGCCTACACGCGCGCCGCGCACGACCTGCTGCTCGACTACTCGCTCGCCGCGCTCGTCAAGCGAGGGGAGGGTGAGTGCGCGCCCGCCGCCCGCCTACACGCGCGCCGCGCACGACCTGCTGCTCGACTACTCGCTCGCCGCGCTCGTCAAGCGAGGGGAGGGTGAGTGCGCGCCCGCCGCCCGCCTACACGCGCGCCGCGCGCCAGCCGCAGCCGCGCGCGCGCGCCGCGCACGACCTGCTGCTCGACTACTCGCTCGCCGCGCTCGTCAAGCGAGGGGAGGGTGAGTGCGCGCCCGCCGCCCGCCTACACGCGCGCCGCGCACGACCTGCTGCTCGACTACTCGCTCGCCGCGCTCGTCAAGCGAGGGGAGGGTGAGTGCGCGCCCGCCGCCCGCCTACACGCGCGCCGCGCACGACCTGCTGCTCGACTACTCGCTCGCCGCGCTCGTCAAGCGAGGGGAGGGTGAGTGCGCGCCCGCCGCCCGCCTACACGCGCGCCGCGCGCCAGCCGCAGCCGCGCGCGCGCGCCGCGCACGACCTGCTGCTCGACTACTCGCTCGCCGCGCTCGTCAAGCGAGGGGAGGGTGAGTGCGCGCCCGCCGCCCGCCTACACGCGCGCCGCGCACGACCTGCTGCTCGACTACTCGCTCGCCGCGCTCGTCAAGCGAGGGGAGGGTGAGTGCGCGCCCGCCGCCCGCCTACACGCGCGCCGCGCACGACCTGCTGCTCGACTACTCGCTCGCCGCGCTCGTCAAGCGAGGGGAGGGTGAGTGCGCGCCCGCCGCCCGCCTACACGCGCGCCGCGCGCCAGCCGCAGCCGCGCGCGCGCGCCGCGCACGACCTGCTGCTCGACTACTCGCTCGCCGCGCTCGTCAAGCGAGGGGAGGGTGAGTGCGCGCCCGCCGCCCGCCTACACGCGCGCCGCGCACGACCTGCTGCTCGACTACTCGCTCGCCGCGCTCGTCAAGCGAGGGGAGGGTGAGTGCGCGCCCGCCGCCCGCCTACACGCGCGCCGCGCACGACCTGCTGCTCGACTACTCGCTCGCCGCGCTCGTCAAGCGAGGGGAGGGTGAGTGCGCGCCCGCCGCCCGCCTACACGCGCGCCGCGCACGACCTGCTGCTCGACTACTCGCTCGCCGCGCTCGTCAAGCGAGGGGAGGGTGAGTGCGCGCCCGCCGCCCGCCTACACGCGCGCCGCGCACGACCTGCTGCTCGACTACTCGCTCGCCGCGCTCGTCAAGCGAGGGGAGGGTGAGTGCGCGCCCGCCGCCCGCCTACACGCGCGCCGCGCACGACCTGCTGCTCGACTACTCGCTCGCCGCGCTCGTCAAGCGAGGGGAGGGTGAGTGCGCGCCCGCCGCCCGCCTACACGCGCGCCGCGCACGACCTGCTGCTCGACTACTCGCTCGCCGCGCTCGTCAAGCGAGGGGAGGGTGAGTGCGCGCCCGCCGCCCGCCTACACGCGCGCCGCGCACGACCTGCTGCTCGACTACTCGCTCGCCGCGCTCGTCAAGCGAGGGGAGGGTGAGTGCGCGCCCGCCGCCCGCCTACACGCGCGCCGCGCACGACCTGCTGCTCGACTACTCGCTCGCCGCGCTCGTCAAGCGAGGGGAGGGTGAGTGCGCGCCCGCCGCCCGCCTACACGCGCGCCGCGCACGACCTGCTGCTCGACTACTCGCTCGCCGCGCTCGTCAAGCGAGGGGAGGGTGAGTGCGCGCCCGCCGCCCGCCTACACGCGCGCCGCGCACGACCTGCTGCTCGACTACTCGCTCGCCGCGCTCGTCAAGCGAGGGGAGGGTGAGTGCGCGCCCGCCGCCCGCCTACACGCGCGCCGCGCACGACCTGCTGCTCGACTACTCGCTCGCCGCGCTCGTCAAGCGAGGGGAGGGTGAGTGCGCGCCCGCCGCCCGCCTACACGCGAGGGGAGGGGGACGGTGCCGCATGTCTGCGTGTAGGCGCCAGGTGGCGGTGTGTAGGCGCCAGGCGACGGTGTCTACGCGTTGGCGCCAGGCGACAGTGTGTAGGAGACAGGCGACGGTTTCTACGTGAAGGCGCCAGGCAGCGGTGTGTAGGCGCCAGGCGACGGTGTCAGCGTGTAGGCGCCAGGCGACGGAGGCTGGGTGTAGGCGCCAGGCGACGGTGTGTACGCGCCAGGCAACGGTGTCTGCTTGTAAGCGCCAGGTGACGATATGTAAGCGCCAGGCGACGGTGTCTGCGTGTAGGCGCCAGGCGACGGAGGCTGCGTATACGCGCCAGGCAACGGTGTCTGCTTGTAAGCGCCAGGTGACGATATGTAGGCGCCAGGCGACGGTGTCTGCGTGTAGGCGCCAGGCGGCGGTGTGGCTGGGCTGACGAACGCTCGCCATATCTAGAGTACCTCCCCGGAACACTCAGATGCGGTATTAATACTTCACCACCGGCGTCCCACGATTTTATCCGCGTGGATCACGCTTTATCGCGCTAAAAAGTCCTATGTCCTTTGCCATGGTTCGAACTGTTTCCACACCAAATTTCATGAAAATCCGTTTGTTTGTTCTTGTGTAAAAGAGTAGCGAAACAGAAAAAGAATCGAGATCCATCCGTCCTCACAAACTTTCACATATCTAATATTGGTTGGTAGTTGCCTTTACACTCCTAAACTACTGAACCAATCTTGATGAAACTGTCCCGGAGATAGTTCGAACGCCAGGTAAAATTCAAAAATTCAAAATTCAAAACTTTTTTATTTAATAGGATACATTGTGATCACTTTAAAACGTCAACTTAAAACTAGCTACGCCTGTTCCAACCTCCTTACGCCGGCAAAAGAACAGACAAGAAACGCCCGGCAGGTAATTTTTTTGGCGCAATCACATTGACAATTTTATTCTTATTACTAATTGAATGAATTGGAGCAAGTTCACTAAAATCCCAAGCTTTTTTTTTGTCATCTAATAAAGAAAGGTAAAGACATGAGTTCGAATAAGATCCAAACGAATGAACCGTCACTCTCCAGGTGTGCTGATCCGAAGTCTGACGTCGCAAGAGAACGGCGCCGGCGAGCCGGCGGAGCAGGCCTCCGACGGCAGCCTGGAGCAGTACAAGTCCCTCATCCGGCAGCAGGACGCGCGCCTCCAGGAGCTGATGGCGCAGCTGGACCAGATGGTGCTGCAGAACCAGGCGCTGCAGGTTGGTCAACCTCCACGTGTGCTGATCGGTCTGACGTTGCAAGAGAACGGCACCAGCGAGCAGACGGAGCAGGCTTCCGTCGGTGTTAGCTTGGAACAGCTATAACTGGTATAAGCAAGACTGCATCAACTGTGCTAAGGTATTAGTAATATGACTCCTAGAATGTACTTAACAACAAAATGCTTGGGATTGCTGTAGACTTTCTCCAATTCAGTCACAGCAACTATCGGTGTGTTCCAACAGCCCCGCTTAAGAGTGAGTTCCAGGCGGAGCGTGGCACCACCTTCGACCACATCGTCACTTAGGTAACTTGACTGTGTCAATCAAACGCTACCCGCAACATTCCAGGGCATGCGATCTACCAACCCGCACTGGGCCAGGGCGGTAGATTAGGGCCCATACTCTCTCTCTCTGAGAGAAAGCCAGAGTCCCAGCAGTGGGAATGTGTTAGGCTGATGATGATGAAATAAATGTATTTGACTTTGATGATGACTGTACCTCTAAGTTTTGATAGTTTACAAAAACTATAAAAGTAATACGGATTATTTCAAATAGTTGTATTTGAATTCCAACAAAGTTTTCGAGTTACTTTATTTCCGTCCGATTAGCCACTATGTACTACTTTACTTCTACACAAGTTTACTACCGCTTCTTCGGTAGTAAACTAGGACGTTTACGACTTTTATAGTTTTTAAAACTTGTACTAAGGATACCGTTGTACTTTTTCCCGTCTGATTATTTTTTATTTGTCTCCAGAGCGCGTTAAACGACTCTATAGCGGCAAACTCCCATCTAAAAGATGAGAACACGCTCCTGAAGGCACGAATGTCAGCCGCCCCCCTCCCCGCCCCGCCGCACCCCGCACCAGCGCCAGCCGACGCAAGGTACATTCTATAATACATTCTATGCACGTGGAGAAACACAATAAAAAGCCATTAAAACACCCGCGACATCTTGGACCAATTTTCATCAAACATAACTCTTGATTAATTCACCTTTCGACCAAAAAAAATTGGTTCATCCGTTCTGGAGCTACGATACCACACACACGTCAAACTCATAACACCCCGTCGTTTTTACGTCGGGGGTAAAAAACAACAGTTAGAATAAGACATATGAGCCTAAAAACGAGAAGTTTACTAGTAGCAACTGAATAGTTCCACTACCCACCTCCTGGCTCCATCATCAGATCACGTCGATAATACCAAATTATTGTTTTGTTAATATCAAGATTACATACAAAACATTATGTGAATTTTGAATGAATAAACTAGTTTGACGACCTGCGCAAAGGGGGAGCGACGACTTGCGCCGAGTAGCTGACAGCAGTTGGATAAGTAGAGCCGAAGACCGGGCTCAGTGGCGTAAGGAGGTTGGAACAGGCGTAGCTAGTTTTAAGATTGACGTTTTAAAGTGATCACAATGTATCCTAATGAATAAAATAATTGAATTAGCATTACCTTGGGAGAGGCCTATGTCCAGCAGTGGGCTTCTTCCAGCTGGTGATGATAAATAAAGAGTAGTTCCTCATGATATGTTTGCCCTAAGGTTGTCGGAAGCCGAGGCGAAGCTGTCCCACTACGAAGCCAAGACACGCGAGCTGGCGGAGGAAGTCTCCAGGATGAGCGGCCAGCTCAGGACCTGTGAGGAGGCGAGGAAGACCACCGGCGAGGACCTGGAGCGCCTGAGCAAGGACCAGGACGACCTGCTCGTGCTGCTAGCTGATCAGGTGATATGGAGATTGGGTTTCATCATCATCATCATCATCATCAGCCGGAAGAAGTCCACTGCTGAACATAGGCCTCCCCCCTTGAACGCCACCATGAACGGCTATTAGCCATTTGCATCCATCGGCTCCCTGCGACTCTTACAATGTCGTCGGTCCACCTAGTGGGGGGCCTACCTACAGAACGTCTTCCGGTTCGTGGTCGCCACTCGAGAACCTTTCTTCCCCATCGGTTATCGGTTCGTCGAGCGATGTGGCCTGCCCATTGCCACTTCAACTTGCAGATTCTGAGAGCTATGTCGGTGACCTTGGTTCTTCGGCGAATTTCCTCATTACGGATTCTATCACGCAAAGAAACTCCAAGCATAGCTCTCTCCATGGCTCGTTGTGTGACTCTGAGCTTATTCAAAAGGCCAACAGTCAAAGACCACGTCTCAGTACCATAAGTCATCACTGGCAACACACACTGCTGAAAGACTTTCGTCTTGAGGCTCTGAGGAATGTTGGACGAGAAGATGTCACGTAATTTCCCGAACGCTGCCCATCCGAGTTGGATTCGTCGGGCGACCTCTTTGTCGAAGTTGGACCTACCTAACTGGACAGTCTGTCCAAGGTAAACATAATCGTCAACAACTTCGATAGTATCGTCTCCCACAACTACTGGTACGGGTGCGACATGGACATTGGACATGACTTTTGTCTTGTCCATGTTCATTTTAAGACCCACCTGTTGGGAAACTCTACTGAGGTCGCTGAGCATTGTACTGAGCTCTTCTAGCGACTCTGCCATGATGACTATATCATCGGCAAAACGAAGGTGAGTGATGTATTCGCCATTCACGTTGATGCCAGATCCGTTCCAGTCCAAGAGCTTGAAAACGTCCTCCAATGCGTTCGTGAACAGTTTCGGAGAGATAACGTCTCCCTGTCTCACGCCTCTCTGCAATTGGATTGGTTTCGTTCTCTGGTCCTGTAAACGAATTGACATAGTGGCGTTTTTATACAAGCACCTCAGCACTTCGATATACCTATAGTCAATTTGGCATCGCTGAAGAGACTGCAGCACCGCCCAGGTTTCGACTGAATCGAAGGCTTTCTCATAGTCCACAAACGCAAGACATAATGGCCGATTATACTCCTCAGTCTTCTGTATAATCTGCCGGAGCGTATGTATGTGGTCTATGGTGCTAAAGCCTTTACGGAACCCGGCTTGTTCGGGAGGCTGGAAATCATCAAACCTACGTGCGAGACGGTTCGTAATGACTCTCGAAAACAGCTTATAAACGTGGCTCAGAAGTGAGATGGGCCTGTAGTTCTTCAACAAAGTTTTATCACCTTTTTTGAAGAACAGCACCACCACACTTCCGTGCCACGCTTCTGGCGTAGTTCCTTCAAGTATGACGGAATTAAATAACTTCTGGAGGACTAAAAGTACCGGTTTTCCACCCGCTCTCAGAAGTTCTGTCGTGATTCCGTCATCACCAGGCGCCTTGTTGTTCTTAAGCTGTTTGAGAGCCATTCTAATCTCATACAGGCTGATGTCCGGGATATCCTCAGTATAGTGTCGGGTTAGTTTGGCTCTTGCGTCCCGAGCCGCACTTGCAACGGGTTTCCGCGTTGAGGTGTATAACTGTCCATAAAACCTCTCGAGCTCTTTCAGGATCTCCGGTTTCGATGTGATGATTCTGCCGTTGTCGATCTTCAGCTTCGTCATTTGGCTTTGCCCTATAGACGAATTCTTTGCGAACACTTTGGAGCCCTGGTTCCGCTCGATTGCGACCTTAATACGTGACGTATTATAGGTACGCAAGTCGTGTCGCATTGACTTCGAGATCCGTCTATTGAGCTCGCCATATTCCGACATATCAGCTGAAGATTGCAGTCTCATCACATCTCGGTCTTCCATTAACTTAATGGTTTCGCCTGAGAGCTTTTGAGGTTTATTTCGGCGTGGGGTTTTAATGAACTGAGACCCCACCGCTTGGACAGTTTCCACCAACCCGTTGTTTAACTCGCCCGCTGTTTCGCATTCAGCTAGGCACTGGAAGCGATTGTGAAGTTGGAGTTGAAAGCCTTCGGGGTCTTGGATTTGACCAAAGCTAGGTCGGAGCGTAGACTTCATCAGACGTGACCTCTCAAGCTTGACATTGATATTCAATGTGCCTCTTACGATGCGGTGATCACTACCGGTTTTCACCCTGCTGATCACAGAGACATCATTGAATATTCGCCTTTTGGTCGTCATGATGAAGTCGATCTCATTTTTGGTTGAACCATCGGGGCTTATCCACGTCCACTTCCTAGATGGTCGCTTTTCAAAGAAGGAGTTCATCGCAAAGAGTCCCTCCTTCTCCATGAAGTCGACCATCCGCTGGCCCCTCTGGTTCCGCCTGCCATATCCATATGACCCCACTTTCAACTCATCGCCATTCCGTGTGCCTAATTTTGCGTTGAAGTCCCCCATAACAACGGTGAAGTGCGTTTCGGAGCTATGCATGGCCTCGGATATCTCCTCATACATAGCCTCTACTTCCTCGTCTGGGTGTGTCGAGGTCGGCGCGTAAACCTGTATGACCTTCAACGAATACCGTTCGGTTATTCTGAGTATAAGGTACGCTACCCTGCTCGACACACTTTCGACTTTCACCACGTTGTTAACAAGGGACTTACGGACGAGAAACCCGACACCACCCTGGGATTTCTGATGTCCTTCTCGGTAGAAGAGCAAGTTACCGGAATTTAGAATGATCGAGTCCTGTCCCTCTCTTCGGACTTCCGATAATCCCATGACATCCCATCGTAACTTGCTCAACGACTTTTCCAGCTCGTCAATCTTCTCGTCCTCCCTGAGCGTGCGCACGTTGTGTGTTGCCAGGGCCAGAGGTCGTTTTTTGGGTTGATAGCGGGGCAACTGCCGGAGATTCTTAGCACCCCCTGCTCCACCGTTACCTGGCCTGCTACCGGGGCCAAGGATAGAGGAGCTGCCGGGGACTGGGGGCCGTTTTAAATGTTTGGAATTCATTAGGGGGGGTATTTGCCATAATCCCCACGCTTGGCAGACGTCTTGGGGATCGCAGTAAAAGATGACGATTGCTCAGAAGGCGCTGCTGCCCACCATCCGGTACAATTCCCTTCGTCGCCTCTTACGACTACCTCGGGAAGGAAAGGGGGGGATGCTATTCTAGCCCGGCATCCCACGGGGGAGATTGGGTTTAACCACATGAAAACCACGAGTCCGATATTGTCTGGCTTAAGGCGACCAGCAGACTTATTTCCTAACTTGGATGAGGATCGGCTTGCGCTTTATTTTGACATTTGAACTCTTGGGCTTCGACCATTTTACCACAGAATAGATATCCATTAACACCATTCTTGAACCCCAGTCAATTCGTTAATTTTAACAGATTTTTAAAACTAAAAGTGTCAACAATTAAAAATGCAACTTCATGTACATTTTTAATAAGCTCCCTATAGTTTTATAGCTTATTTAACAAGTTATCAATTTTAAAAGATATCGCGTCAACGAAACTCTCGTTCACGTTCATTCATGCACTGTGGTGGTACTGGATATCAATTCTATGTCTATGGTCAAAAAAAAGCGCAAGCCGATCCGAACCAAAGCAATAGGAAAGAATCATCTATGGACAGAACTAGAAAAAGTAAAAAAAAAATTATAAGTTATAAAAACACACTAACTTATACAATGTATATTTCAGGACATGAAACTGAACGAGTACAAGCTCCGGCTGGTGTCCCTCGGACAGGTGGTGGAGGAGGAAGCGCCGCCGGAGCCCGACGCGCTCTCCTGATGGCGCCCCGGCCCGCGCCCCCGCCCGCCACCTACCGCCTCACTCGACTACACTCAACTACCCGTTTTGGATATCAAGGCGATCATATAAAGAGCACGCTTCATCATCACCATCAGCTGGAAGAAGTCCACTGCTGAATACAGGCCTCCCCCTTTAAAAGGCACCATTATAATTTTTTTTTAATTACAGCTTAGCGTTTCACCACAATTCAACTGATGTTAAGTGACGATGTGGTCGAAGATGTCGTCACGCTACACCTGGATTGAGAACTGGCTCTCAAGTGGGGCAGCTGGAACACCGATAGGAGCTTGGCGACAGATTCTTAACTTGATGGAGGTAAGCTAGCCAGGCGAGCACTAGAAAATGCCCTACCACCAAGCTAAGGTTTTATCACGATGTTTTCCTTCACCGAAAGCTCAAGCTCATTGTAGGATTTGAACCCACGACCTACGGATCGCAAGCCGACGTCAATACCACTGAGCCATCATCGGTTCTAAACCTTGAACAGCTATTAGTCATATGCATCCATCGGCTCCCGGCGACTCTTACAATATCGTCGGTCCACCTAGTGAGAGGCCTACCTACAGAACGTCTTCCGGTTCGTGGTCGCCACTCGAGAACATTTAGGCCACCTTTGCGCTTAGAATTATATAAAAATCTAAACTTAAAAGCCCGGTTCCGGCTCGGTTCTGTACAATCGGGGCCTGTGCCGGTTTGAAAAAGGCAAATTCAATGCTTGCCGGTAACTGTTTACATCGGCAGTGAAATGCTCTAGTTTACATTTTTTTTTGCGTTGTCATCAATCAATCATCTTTGGATTTAATTTATGTGGCATAATATATATCTTTGTTATTATTTTTGTTATGTTGGCAAGATTGGAATTGAAAGTATGGCAACTTTTAATCTGCAACATTAGATTATTACTTTAGTTTTTATTACAATTTATGTACATACAGTCAACTGCCGGTTATTACGTTATATAGGTTTAAGATAATGTAAAATTCAACGAAGTAATGTCGCCAGCTCTTTGGCCACTCTACCTACGGTAAATGCAGTGTTTTATTTGCAATTGATTTAATTGATAATTATTACGTTAAACTTTGTTTATTGCGACTACCTAGTACATTAATAAAATATATGGTGTGAAAATTATGTTTGTAAAATTTTTGATTTCAATAGTTCGAGATTAGCATTCTAATGAACTGATGAAATTGGTTTATATCCTTTGGCTGACAATGATGTATATTTTCTTACTTCACAATGTTTTATTTACCAGAGGATCTAGTTTTAGATTTTAAGAAGTTGCTAGTGTTAAAAATAATCATAAATGACGAACGATGACCGTGTGCCAAGGCACATGAGGCATGAGGGCCCCCGAAAAGCCGTAACTTAGGGGTTATATATATATACACCAATATAGCCAAGTATCGTCCGGCAAAAGTTTTAGACAAATTGCAGTGGAATTTAGACTACCACTTTTGAATGCAATTCAATTTGATCTACAAGTTGGAGTAAATGTAAAGATTGTCATTAATTTTTTTCTTTTTAGGGCCCAGACTTCGGGTGCCCTAGGGCTCTTGCATGACCTACGACAGCCCTCTGGCTGTGTGGGTGCATAACGTGCATTCCGATTTGCGCTTACAATCCTAACATTTTTACATAACGATAAGGGTGAAACCAAACGTACGTAATTTTGTGAGTCGCGTATTTTCGGTCGCTCATTTTACGTTCAACTGAAGCAGTCAACTCATTTTGCGTCGTCGTGTGGTCTTTTTACATTAATTTCGGTTACATAAATTCTGCTGCATTCGGTTTCATACAACTGCCTTTTTGTATGAAACCGAATGCAGCAGAATTTATGTAACCGAAATTCTGCGACTCACGACTCACAAAATTACGCTCGTTTGGTTTCACCATAAGGCCGCCCGTTCCGAGATGTGACTAATTTCTATAGATTAGCGGATAAAGAATGAAATTTTGTTATATTACTTTCCTTTGTGATGTGATACAGATATAATATATTATTATGTAGTCAAAATGATTGCTTGTAATCGATTAATAACGTATTGAAATGAGTGTAAAAATTAAACAACTATTAAAGTTATGTAAGTAAAGATTGCAATTTTTTGTTTCATTTTTCAACAATACCTAACTTTTAAAAGCTATGATAGCACAGTGATAGCGACGTCGACTCGCGAATGCCGACCGTAAGTCGTGGGTTCGGATACTGCAATGAGAGCGATGGCAAATTATGCGAACTGAGAATGAGACACTTGGATGCTTTTGATATAAATACATAGGTAGGTAGGTATAATAGCATATTTTTACTTAGGAATGAGAGAAATAAAATGGGCGTGTATAACATTGAACTATTCACATTTTAATAGTTAGTGCATAGTGGTATTAAAGCTAATTTACACGGTTGGTAATCAACATTTGATACCTATCTACACCTACCTAACAGTCTCGTACAAAAAACATTGCTAAACTTTACAATTCATATTGTTTTATAATATCACCTTCAAACTAATGACCTAGCGTAAACTACCTAGTGTTAATTCAACCCCTAGGTCTTTTAGTAAAGCCTGAAAGCAAAAGCTAGGACCTGTTGGTTGATGCATAATCAAAGTTAACTTTTAACAGTCAAAATGCAAGTAAAAAATAGCTGTTGGTCACTGTTTTCATACATTTTTGACGAAACTTTACTATGATATAGTTAAAATAACACGCACACTATTTTGAGATCTACATTGACCATTTTCATATAACATATATCAACAGAGACGTTGATTAACGCTCATAAACATTAAATTTCATCAAAATTCTCTCTTTGAGTGAAATAATTAGTGTAAATAAATTAATGTATATAGTACATAGTGTTTATTATTGATATAAAATAATATAAATCTACCCACAGCTTAAATTATGGTAATGATTAAGTATATACGCTTTATCAATAAAAATGCTACACGATTGCAATAAATTAATCTTATTTCAATTATTTTTAAATAGACACATTCCATTTGAACATATAATTTTATAATATTAAGTTAATCTTAATTAATAACTTTATACAAAATACTGTCTTTATTTCACCGTGCCTCAATGGTGCTGTGCGACGATGCGCCACATGTATTGGCCGAGTGGTCGCTGCGACAGCTACAGTGGCTTATCGCGGCAGGTAGCCGCATAACCGCAAAAAGGTGCCGGAAACTTTCCGTGATTGAGCAGCTGGTTTGTCAAATTAAATATCAGTTTCCAAATTAAGATTAATCGAGCCTACAAAATTTTTGCGGAAACTTTTCCGAATCCGTGGTCGGAAATGTTTCCGTTTGAATTAGAATCACGCTGCAGAACATAAAGGTCTAAATAGTCAACTGTTTTAGGGCCGTGTCAGGTACTTTCTGGAAGAAACTTTGCAAAGCATTTCAAGTATGAAACATTTTTAAATATTTGATTTTGTTTTCCTTGATGTGTGGAAGGAAGGCCCTCACTTCGGCCTTATATGGACATTATGTTTCACGTTGTATGCTATAGCAGCCGACCCAGGAGCTGGTCCCCTAAGTGATGTACGCGTAGAGCCCCAGGCACAGCAGCACGGCGAGGATCAAGAACACCGTCACGAGGATGAAGCGGTCCTGCAGCGCTCGCATCACCATCGTGTTCATCAGCCGAGAGGAGCGGTTCAGCTGCTCGTCTGTCTCGCGGAGCTGGAATACGAAACGATAGCAAGATAACATCTCTATATTATTACACCATAATACACAGCTTCTAAATATTTGTGCATTGAAAAAAAAAAAGCGCAGGTATTTGTTCTGTGTCTGGGTGTTGTGGATCCCCGATCCTCGTAGTTTCTGATACCCTAGATACAGGGAAACCTAGTTAGGGGTCAGAGCCTATGTATGTGATCGTGCGAGCATTATATATATATTTTTTTCTTTTTTTGCTGATAAATAAGAAATGATAAATATCCCATTTCAAAATCTAATTCTTTTTTTGTTTTCTTACTATTCACTGGATAGCATTTGACCACAAGTCACCTGATGTTAAGTGACGATGTGGTCGAAGATGGCACCACGCTGCACTTGAACTGGGGATCGGCTTTCAAGTGACGCTGCCGGAAGACACCGATAGGAGCTTGGTGACAGATTCTTAACTTGACAGTGGTAGCTAGTCAGGCGAGCACTAGAAAATGCCCTACCACCAAGTTAATATAGTAATAACCAGCTGTTGCCCGCGGTTTCACCCGCGTGGGCTACAGTTTATCGCAATAAAAACGGTGAAAAGGCTCTAGACTATCTCCGTACCAAATTTCATTGAAATCGGTTCATTAGTTTAGTCGTGAAAGCGAGACAGACAGACAAAAAGACACGAGTTACTTTCGCATTTATAATATCAGTAGGGATTATGTGAGCGCAGCGCTGTATTTCTAACTACCCCTATGCTCGGAGATATCTCCGCTGAGAAAATTGAAAATATCCCGTTCCAAAAGCTAACTGTAACGAGCACTGACCCTGGAGCGCGAGCGCTGGATGGTCTCCCGCTGCACGCTGAGGTCCTGCAGCACGGCGGCGCCCGCCTGCTCCGCGTCCAGCAGCACGCGGTACCCGTCCGCGAGGCGGCGCCCCGTGCGCTCCAGCCGCTCCGTGTTGTCGAGCAGCTTGCGCTGCTGCTCGTTGCCTCCCCACTCGTCGTACGTCTCCTCCGTCTCCATGTTGTCTGAAACGTGTGACATTACTCCAGTGCCGGATTTACCATAGAAGCTGAAAAAGCTGAACCTTTTGGCGGCCAAATTGGCTCAAAAAAAAATTGGTACAGAAAAAAAGTAAAGCTTTGCTTTTCTTAGCTTTAAAAATATACCCAAAAAGTTGCAAAAATAATCTAAAACTAGATTATTCCTTAAAAAAAAAACTTTATTGTGAACAGTGTATTTAATTTTAGAAGTCAGTAGGAGTGGAAAAAAAATTATAGCTTAGAGGCGGCAAATGTAAATCCAGCACTGCATTACTTTGAGGTGAATTCGATAAACAATTTTTTTTTACAACAACATGTACATTTTTTTTGCGAAAAACCGCCCTTAGTTCCCCTCGATTACTCTGGGATGCCATCATCAGATCGTGGTTTACTTATCATGGTACCACCCTTGGGATATTTCCTTTCCAACAAAAAAAAGAATCATCAAAATCGGTTCAACTCACCCGATGTCACATGGGAGATAGGGAAATATCACGTAATTTTATCCCCTAATAGAAACAGTGTTAGAAATGTGGGAACACTGTGAAATCATGTCAAAAATAAATAAAATTAAGCCAAATCTCACGAAATCTCACCAAAAAAAATCGCCAAAATCATCTCACATAATTAATTAATGGACGCCCCCGTATGCCCGTATCTAGCATATGTTATCTATTACATGCACACACTCATTAACTTATCACTCCTTCTATTCATTCCTAATCCACAAAAAAGTTGCAATCTGCCACCGAGGTGATTGGTACAAAAAAAAAAAAAAAAAAAAAACACTTTTTTTTACTTACAGGGTAGCGTTTGACCACAAGTCACCTGATGTTAAGTGACGATGTGGACGAAGGTGGCACCACGCTACACCTGGATTAGGAACTGGCTCTCAAGTGAGGCTGCCGGAACACAACAATAGGTACCTACTTGGCGACAGATCCTTAACCTGAGGGTGGTAGATAACCAGGCGAGCACTAGAAAATGCCCTACCACCAAGCTATGGCTCCATCACGATGTTTTCCTTCACCGAAAGCACCAGCTCATTGTAGGATTCGAACCCACGTCCTACGGATCGCAAGTCGTCGTCACTACCACTGAGCCATCATTGCTAAAACATGCTGGTTAATAAAGTCAGTGACATATCCTACCTCACATTATACTTAAGGACTACAAAGAAAATGATCAAACAACAACATAGAAACACAAAACACACACAAAACTAATATCACCATGTACTTACAAACATTGGAACCATTGCTAAGAACAGAGCGGTACTCTTCCCTGACTCGCTGCAACTCCGCGCGGTACGCTGGCACCCGAGCGCCTGCGCCTGCACCTCGGGACTCCAGCTCTAGCTGTTCCAGCTGGAAAACAACGACATGTATCTTCATTATCAGTATCACTACTTATTATAAAACAAAGTCCTCCGCGCCGCGTCTGTCTGTTCGCGATAAACTCAAAAACTACTGCACCGATTTTCATGCTGTTTTCACCAATAGATAGGGTGGTTCTCGAGGAAGGTTTTAGTATATAATTTGTCAAGTTTTTGTATACATTGACTAAAATATAATGATATTTGTTGGAGGTCAGAAAAAAAATCGGACATTCCATTCAAAAGATATTACGAAATTAAAATGTCAATCAAATGGGAAATAAAACCACCGCGCCGCCCGCGCCCCGCCCCGCCATCCATGGCCATGCAGTGGCCGCAGCGCAGCGGGTAACGCGGCGGGCACCGAAGTGCGGGAATAATTTTGGAGTATACAGAATATACGCTTTCACGCCTAAACTACTGAACTGATTGAAATGAAATTTGGCACATTTAGTTTGAACCCTGGGGAAGAACATTTTTCATCGCGATAAACTGTAGCCCACGCGGGTGAAACCGCGGGGAACAGCTAGTGTTTGGAATAAAACAGTAATTTAAGTAATCAATTTTTATTGATACTACTCATGTGGGTAGACCAATTAACACAAATCAATCTACCCACACTTTACAAGTATACTCAAATCCACAGATACAACAGCACTCCATAACTTGTACATGTGTTCATCCCCAAAAAATGACCTGCCGGATGTTTCTTGCCCGTTCCTTTGCCGGGGTAAGGTGGTCGGAATAGGTGTAGATAGTTTTAAACTTCACGTTTTAAAATTATCAAATGTTGTTATTTGTCTTTATATAAATATACTTTGCATTTGACTTAACTTTGACACTCACTCACTCATTTTACTTTGGAGTCTGCTCGATGATACAACAACATAATTTTTTTTCTATTTTGCACACTATAATCCCAGTAAGTCTGCCTATAGATTCTAGATAGTTTGGACACACAGCCCTCTCCTGTGTCCTGTAGGTAT
Organism: Opisthograptis luteolata; assembly: GCA_931315375.2. Classification (NCBI taxonomy): domain Eukaryota; kingdom Metazoa; phylum Arthropoda; class Insecta; order Lepidoptera; family Geometridae; genus Opisthograptis; species Opisthograptis luteolata. The sequence continues at coordinate 1,000,055 of OV928048.1, forward strand.
ACAGTGTTCTTTGGTTTACAGAAGAACAGGCAAAATATTATCTGGTTTTCATAGTACGAGAATGAAATTATACACATTAGCTTAATAGCTACAAAAAGGTGAATGGGCACTCACCAAGTCATTGGCCTCTTCAAAGTTAGCTTGTATTTCTCTAGTCAACTGATCACGGTTTTCTGGAACAATTTTATACAGGTCTTTGTTTTTCAAGAACCAGAATGCAAGTGACTTCCTCTTCACCAAACTAGAAGACTTAGTATGACTAATATTAGTGTCATGTAAGTATTAAACTTATTATAATAGTGAACCACCTTTAGGCCTTTTTTGGTTAGTTCAAACTATCCAATAAAGGTACATAATGGTGTCGATTCGGTTTTGCATTCTTTAAAACTAAACTAAGTTTGACAGGTCTAATAGTATTACAGCATTACTCTTAGACCTGTCAAACTTAGTTGGGGTTTTTAGAGAATGCAAAACTGAATCTACACCAATATAGTAGTGTTTGACTTTTTTGGCGGCAATCGAATTGTCAACGTGAAAATTTTGTTTTTATTTCCTAAACTTGTTTTTCTTCGAGTGATAATGTGTAATATTGGTGGATTATTAACCATTATGTGTTCGTTAATGTGTACGAGTGTGGGAAATTGAAATAAAGTTGTAAAAGTGACTTTTCTAGTTGCTCCAAAAAAGTCCGTGTAAAGTTTAAGTAAAGCGCCACTACTTTACTTAAACACTATCCTCATCCCATCATCTCATCATCATCATCATCACCATCATCATTTAAACTTGATTCAACTCTCTGAGTTTGAAATCTTTTATACTTGACACTGGCAAATACACTAATCGTGTGACGCCATAACAAAACAAAAAAAAAAAAAAATATAGTAGTGTGATAAACAAATAAAAAGCATAAACATAATATAAAACTACAAGCCAATAAATAAAAATAAAATAAATATCGGGGACAATTGCACACAAATTGAGCTAGCCCCAAATTAAGCTCGAAACTTGTGTTATGGGTACTAGACAACGATATACATACATACTTATATAGAGAAATATAGATAGAAATATCCAACACTCAGGAACAAATATTCATGCTCATCACACATATATTTGCCCTTACCGGGATTCGAACCCGGGACCGCTAGCTTCGCAGGCAGGGACACTACCAACTCGGCTACCGCGTCGTCAATGTTTCTAGTATGCCATTTTTTTTTACTATTTACAGGGTAGCGTTTGACCACAAGCCACCTGATGTTAAGTGACGATGCCGTCTAAGATGGCGCCACACTACACCTGGACTGGGAACTGGCTCTCAAGTGAGGCTGCCTGAACACACCGATAGGTGCTTGGCGACAGATTCTTAACAAGAGGGTGGTAGCTAGCCAGGCGAGTGCTACAAAACACCCTACCACCAAGCTATGGTTTCATCACGATGTTTTCCTTCACCATAAGTCAAGCTCATTGTAGGATTCGAACCACGTCCTACGGATCGCAAGCCGACGTCACTACCACTGAGCCATCATCGCTATAAAATGCCATGATAATAGGCTTGCTATATTGATTGTCGTTTTTATGTGAAGTTTGGATGTTTGTTTACTCAAACACGCGGACGATTGTTAGCGATGGAATTAGTCTTCAGATCAAGGTCATTTTGATACCAAAAACAAGCGATTTTTTTCCACGGTAAGCAGCTTTCCAGAATTAAATACAAAAGACCAAAAAAGTTACGTGTATTTGTTATGTGAAAGTCGAATTTACTTACCATCATTGCCCGACTTTAATCGTCCTATTTTAGACGTAATCTCAGCCGTGAGCACTGAGTACTGCTGTTCATACGATTGGATTAGAGTAGCCATTGTTGCGAATAAGTAAATTATGCCATAATTAAAAACTGTTTGATCCTAGAATGCATGAAATCGTAAATTAAAACCATGAAACTACTCCATTGATTTACAAAATAATATGTTTTAATTTGTTTACCAAATTAGTTGTCAGTGTCAATGTCTGATTAGTGTCAGTGACAGTGACACTGACATAAATGATAAGATTGACTTATTGGTTTTGTCATTGTCCTAATTATGTCAAGCCAATGACAAAACTCGTCTGTGGTCTGTGGTACACAGTACTTGACAGTACTGAGTACACTCACCAACTTGACCAACTTCAACTTCACCAACCAAGTACCAATACCGTAGTATATAGTCTACTTAATCTATGACCAATACCAACCAACCAGTACCACCAACCAACCGCGAACCATTGACCTATATGTAATGGACTAGAAATACCTACAAAAAAAAGGTGTATACCTACAACTCATTTAGTCGCATAAAATGGCTGCCAATGCTAGGGCTGTATCAATCAAGGAATATAATATGTGATACTACAACGAATATCGATACTAGATAGGAGTTTTTCTTGGTAGGAAACAAAAGATACAGTTGGGAAAACGCATGCCCTCCATTCGTAAAGTCGTAGGTCCGAATCCCGGGTTAGGCTCTAAATCCAAAATTAGTTTGTCAATCAGGTTTGAGGCGGGAGGGTAATAATAGTAAGAAAATCTGCTTACGTATTACTTGAAGGGTGGAGTAAAATTAAATAAAAACTATTTTGTTAACTTTGTTTATTTGTGTGATAATGATAAAAGTATAATAACGTTTGATCGGTAAAGTAGGCGTACAAAAGCGGTTATTATATTACCTATTAATAATAATGATATATTTATTTATTACTCCTCATAATTAGATAATTAAACAAGTAGGTACAAGCAAGATTGACAAGATGATATCTAACTGTATGAGGAGCTGGTGCCTGAAATAGGTTTTGAAAAACCTGTCCTACAGGTATTCATTTATTATATCTAAGAAGGTCTTAATTATGGAACTTTCTTCAAAGTGAAGTGATCAGACGTACCAATCTTTATGTCGCCGATTAATATTTTCTTCACCAATACCCTTTAACCACATTTTCCTTAATCCTTCATTTTTAGGAAACCTATAAAAAGGTATTTTTATGCAAAAATCATTTTGACTAAAGCTGCTCACCCTTACTCTCCTACTAATATTACAAACGCGGAAGTTTGTATGTATGGATGTTTGTTCCGCTTTCACGCAGAAACTACCGAATCAATTTGCCTAAAATTTCGAAGATAGGTAGATTGTAATCTAGAATAACACATAAGATAGTTTTCATCATCATTGTCATCACTTTTCATCATCATATTCAACCTGGGTGAAACCGCGGGACACAGCTAGCTATTTTTTTATACTCAAGTAAAATAACAAATTGGCTGACGTCTCATTTTAGGAACACATTAAACCCTGTGGGCCAGTCTCTGGGTGCTCTGAATTACGGGCCAGACCTAGGAAGGTCACTAGGATCGATAAGGACACGTAGAATAAAATGATTTATGTGAACATAGCACCGATAATTATACCGATATCGTTTCAGTGAAGGAACTAGTCCGGACAATAATACGGCTACGGTACAACACTATTCCACTGTACATATTATTGTAAACAAAAACGAATGAAATAATTCATAATAAAGGTCTGTTATGCGGCAATGAACCAAAATATCAATACATTAGCCATAAATTCATGATCGCGTAGCCATTTTTTCATCGAACGTGCATGATTATTTGAACTATTGCATGAAAACCGGCTAATAACCTGTGAAAAGACAATTGAGGTTGATTTTTGTTCTTTCTTGCAGCACACTTCACAATACAACACATAGGCATGTTGAATTTCAGTTTTCCAACATTCACATGTAGTTTTAAAGGTAAACTCGTCGTAATTTTCTCGCAAATCGCATTAACACAAAAAGTAAACAATCATTTGACAGCTAAACTACCACGAAATTCGTCGCATAAAATGGCTGAAATGGCACTTACCTACAATTGTCCCTACGTCACCAAAAAATGTTGTCAGAAAGAGCATACAACTAAATACTGTTGTCTCTTTTAACACATACGATTATCATATTGGAAAGAATGAGACAAAACAATATTTCACATTCTGTATCGTATTTCACTCATATTTGTCTATGTAAATGTATGTATAGAATAACGCGGCATCTCCATGTTTTTTTTATCTCAATGCCGCGAACCGCGGACCGAACTCCCAAGCGAAGTCAGTCCGAAATCGAATATAATACATACCGATGTTGAAATGAAAGTGAAAAGCCGCTTGTGTTTGTGTTCAAATTATACAAAAAAGACACGATCACGACAACGACAGTAAAACTAATGGTTGGTTAGTTTTCTCACCATGAAAAGCCACAAAGACAACACAAACTTTGTAAGTTTATTTTCCTGAAAAGAAATGAATATGTGTTTTGTGTATTTATTAATTTGACTCTCAACTCAACCTGATAATTAATTTTGAGAATGTTATTTGTTAGTGTAGTTTAGACGTAGAATCGCATTCCAATGATTCATAATCAATCGCATGCCTCTGTTGTTTGATGTTAGTTTGTTGTTATTATGTAGTTCCTACTTTCTCTAGCTCTATCGTCGTTTAATTTTTTGAAAATCGAATGTTCTTCAAGGCCATATTTTAAACATAGCCTATTTTATCTATATCTTCAAACATTTTACAGCTTAGATGCCTATCCGACCTACCTTACTTAGACTGGTCTAATAATTTGCACAGATCTACAGTCATCACATGTCTCATGTTGGTTATTAACTTACCTACCACATTGAACTACCCACCTTAATATAAAAAAAATCATATTAATATTCCATTTTGATTTTATTCCAGCACAATGCCTCGAAATTTTGATGAAGACTCAGGACGAAGCTCTTGCTCGGCAGCCTCTCTAGGCCTCGGCCCCATCATGGATGACCTGAACCAAGGAGCCAAGAGGGAGCCTAAAACACAAGAGGCTAGCACAAATACAGACTTAAAAGTCAGCATCAGACCAAGAAGTTATATCGACATAATAAAATCTCCTGATGAAAAAGATCCATTCCCCAGCTGCAGAATACCAAGAAACCATAGGAAACCAGTATTTAACCTATTCGACACGTCTAGGCGAGGAGGCCTAAGTAATGCACATTCAACTCTGAACATTGCTTGCAGCACTCAGATCGAAGAGCTTTCATTACAAAATAATGCTAGCTCAATGAACGCCATAACAATGAACAATCCATGTAAGAGCCAACTGGGACATTTGAATACCAACTTTAGAAGGGGAAAACCTGTCCAAAGAGCTGCTTCAAGGTTATACAAAGCTGATTGTGGATTTAAAGGTAAAGATGGATGTATAGGACCTGAATTTATAGTTAGAGCTTCGCAACCTCCCAAGTTCATAGACCTAACTCTCTCAGCGAATGGCGACAAAAGAATCATCACAGTGGTTCTGTTAAATGGTCAAAAATTTGAAATCACCTGTGATCCAAACATAATCACGGCTGGTCAGCTCTTCGATGCACTAGTGCATAGCGAGAAATATGAACACAACTTTATGCTTGGGATAGCCATTTTGATTGGAGGAGATTTTGTATTCCTACCAGACGATTATAAGATCAAGAAGGTTGCTCCAGAAAATTGGCATAAAGCTAGCGGGAAGAAGAAAGCTGTTGACGATGCTGTATCTGTTACTGTTTTCTTAAGAATCAAATTCTTCCTTCCAAAAAATATTGCAACTAACATACAGGGCGGGGAGTGGAGACACAGAGTATATTTACAGCTGAGGAGGGCTACGGTAGAGGGGCAGTTGACTTCTACAATGCAGAATCTTATTTTATTAGCAGGGTACGCTCTGCATATTGAGTTTGGGGAGTTCTCGTACAGAGAACACGGGACGGCTGATTATTTTCTTCTCGAGCACTATTTACCAGAGACTGCTATTACAGATGACATGGCAGACGTTAAATTGCGCATGAAAAGAGCGCACGAGTCGAGGCTCGGGTTAGATAGAACTACAGCTGTAATAAATTATATCACTCTGGCGCAAACGTTTCGCGATTACGGAGCTCATTTTTACTCCGCTATCTGGGCGACGAGAGACGGATTCTGTAGAGATGTCTGGTTATCTATTGGACCCAGAGGCGTCACTCTCTACTCGCGAAACAACCACATCGCAGACGAGTCAAACTCTTGCCCGAATAGAATAGTACTACAAAGCCTGCCCTGGCATCACATACACACATTCTACTACAATAAAAAAAGTTTGTATATCATGCCCAACTCGTATTCGGGGCTCTCAAAAATCGGAATTAAGTACAAACTAAAGATGGCGGATAACAAAAGCTACTTTACCTTTTGGTTAGCATCTCTACACCATAGGCTATATTTAAAACTGTATGCAAAGTCGGACTTCATACATTATTTATCAGATGACCTCGGTTGTCCTGTGAATACAAATGGGAGTCCGATGAAAAATGACTGTAGCAACTATCAAGACAGCTACAACTTAGCTGTTAGGAATCCGGTAAGATCGAGGAGACCAGTCAGGAGAAGGTTCAGGGTTGATATTTTTGGAGACAAGAAAGCCCAGAACAAAGAAAACGAGAAACCCAACACAGAGGAACTGCTAAGACAAATTTTGACACCACAACATAATGATGAAGTTGTGATAGGTACAGCGAACACAAATCAAGGCTACTCCTCAAATGATGGGCTATCATCTTCTGAAAGTTGCAGCCTTCCAAGACGACAGGGTGTCAAAATGGGCACTAGAGTATTTCATGGTATGAGGTCACCATTATACAGGTACTCAAGATCCCCAGGGATCATCACCAGTTCAAATGACTGTCTGAAGACTGAGGGAGATTTAGGCACTACACAAAGTGACTCAGATGATTTGAGCTCAGAGCAAAGGCAGCTCTGCAGCGTGAACAGCATGAAGCTATTACCTGAACGTCAATATGTTGGGCCAACTGCATTTGTCTTGGAATCTCCCAAAGTATATCCAGAAGCATTCAACTACAATGCAACAAGTAATGACTCTTGTCTGAACACCTCTTTATTCGAGAAGTTAGACAATATGGAATGTGTTCAAGGGGAAAGAATATTTGTAACTGCCATACTATACAGGGATGATATGAACGCGTTGGGGCTGCAAGTGGCCGAAGGTTCCGACGGAAATGTATATATAAAATCTATAACATCTGGAAGTCCAGCTGATTTATGCAATAAGCTTCTGCCGGGAGATCAAATTATCTCAGTAAATGGGAAAACATTATTAAATGTCAAGTATGATATGGCCTTGGCGATGTTACAGGCTGCATCACAGAAGGTAGAGCTTATAGTTCTACAAAGTGCTAACAAGGGCGTGGACTACCATCCTGAGGGAAGCACCACAAGAAATGCTTTAACTAGCAGTATCGCGAGTGCCTTAGACGGAGAGTTTACAGATGACGAGTTATTAAATGATGAAGCATTGAAAACTATTTACGCGCTCATTAAACTAACGAAAGAAAAAGTAATTAGTAGAATGAAAGACAAGTCCAGTAGACAAACAACTCCAAACAAAAGCAATTTACAGAAAAGTATATCAGAGAAAAATATTTATGAAGATTACGATATAGAGATGTTTTCGTCTCAAGAGAACACTCTTCAGAAGAGGAACGTTCAAAAATTCAACACATGGCGATGTCAAGACAACAACGGGAGATCAAAGCGGCGTCCGTTAAGTCTTAGCATTCCCACGGATTTGCAAATCCCCGAAGATTACTTGGATGAAAATACGGAAGACTTAATGAAGAGGTCTTCGTTGAAATCAATTCAGTCGTCTCTTCACAGTAATGACAAATCTGTGAAGAGTACTTCTAAAAGCGTAGCTCTTCCGAGGAACTTTGGGTTTAGTAGGAGATGGCTAGGTCCAGTGAGATATCCTGTTACTCCTTGTAAAAATAGCAACGTCACGTCTGATAAAAGTGCAATACCTGATGATGGAAATATTCAGCGGAGACATTTCGTTTATGGTACTGGAGACTCTGATGAGGATCAAATATTTTTGTAACTATATGTATAGCTGTTGATATTTTGTATATTTTATTACTTTAAGTGAAGAGGACAATAACCACCAGCATTATTTTTATAATCCTGTAAGTTAGAAATATTTACTGAATCATTTCAATAAAAATGTTAATCAAGCTAATGCTGCTAGTGTTTTAATTAACTGACGTAAGAGAGCCCCCTGTGAGGAACCAGTTATCAGATAGGTAGTGGGTTGGCTGTTGGACAATGAACCAAGATAAAATGGGTTGATAAGACATCGTATCAACTGAAGCAATTTTATGATCGCGACTGCAAATAATGATGGCATTAGTACCGGAATTCTTGAGCTTCAATATTTCATTACTAGCTGCGGCCTGCGTCTTCCCGTTATCCCGCAGGAACCCTTTTCCGTGATAAAAGTAGCATATGTGTTATTCCAGGGTATACTATCTCCATTTCAAATTTCATCCAAATCGGATACTTACGATGATACGTGATAACAAACATTCAAACACACACTTTCGCATTTACAATATTAGTAGGATAGAATAGGGAATTTTCTCTCGATGTACACCAATAGTAGTTTCTAGAACTTTGAATTAAACATGTATTAAAGAAGCCCTCTTCCTCCCTCCCCTCGCCTTCGATGCATTGTACGCATTGAAATGAGGTCATTCTAAACCGGTTTGAACTTACTAACCCTGGGCCCTATTCTTAGAGCTTTGGAGCAAGTTGCATACAAGTAGGTACCTACACTTGCATAGATTTACATAACAATGGGACTTAGCTTTTATAAAATAGGGGCTAGTGCCCAGCTAGTGAGTCTGGGACCCTGGGTACAATATAATCAAATACCATAATTATAATAAGAGCTAAGAAATGAAATATGATGTAAAAACTTTAATATTTTATTAATAATAACACCTTGCTTGCACGAAATCAAGCAAAATTAAAACTAAATAATTCTAACAAGACAGATATTTGCCTTAGGCACTACATTTAAACACGAGCAGACTTCAAATAAAAAGGAAAAATTATTCATTCACTCCACATATTTGTAACACAGACTATTTCAATATCCATAACAGTGATGTAACTACTATGCAATAGTTCAATTTACACCAATAAATGCATTGAGAGGTTCATTATGCGGCTTACATCATCCCTCCCATGCCACCCATGCCTCCCATACCACCCATGCCAGCCATGGGGTTGGCTTCCTTCTCTTGTGGGAAGTCACATATCACAGCCTCCGCGGTGGTGAGTAAGGAGGCAACACCACTGGCGTCAGTCAGCGCGGTTCTCACAACCTTTGTGGGATCAATAATTCCCTTCTCAATCATGTTCACGTATTCATTGTTGAGCGCATCATATCCAAATTCAGGTCCCAAGTCTTCAACTTTGGCAACAACAACTGATCCGTCAATGCCAGCATTGCGTGCAATTGTCATGCATGGCATTCTGAGGGCCTTCTTAACGATGCCCACACCGGTAGCCTGGTCGCTGTTTGCTGATTTCAGCTGCTCTAGTACTGGGATACATCTGAGGAGAGCAGAGCCTCCTCCGGGGACAATGCCTTCCTCAACGGCAGCGCGAGTTGCGTTCAGAGCATCATTGACACGGTCCTTCTTCTCATTGACTTCCACCTCACTGGAGCCTCCAATGTGCAGAACTGCAACACCGGAAGCCAATCTGGCAAGACGCTCCTGCAATTTTTCCTTTTCATACTCTGATGAAGTCTCCTGGATCTGGTCACGGATTTGCTCGGCTCTCCTATCAATGTCAGACTTCTTGCCCTTACCCTTTAACAGAATTGTGTCATCTTTGGTTATAATAACCTCACTGACATGTCCGAGATCTGCAGCCTGAACATCTTCAAGCTTGATTAGGTTAGAGTCATCTCCAAAGACAACACCACCGGTGGCAATGGCCATGTCACTCATAGTGGCTTTACGGTTGTCGCCAAATCCTGGCGCCTTCACCGCTGCCACTTGCAGCCCAATCTTCAGCCTGTTGACTACAAGAGTAGATAGTGCCTCACCATCAACGTCTTCAGCGATGATGACCAGAGGTTTCCTTTGCTGGTTGGCAAGCTCAAGAGCAGGAATTATTGTTTGTACATTACTGATTTTCTTTTCTGAGAACAGGACTAGCGCATCCTGGAACTCCACCTTTGCTCCTTTTGATGAGTTGATGAAATATGGTGAAATATAGCCTCTATCGAATTTCATACCTTCAATAACTTCCAGTTCGTCAACGAGGGTTTTGCCATCCTTGACAGTGATGACGCCGTCTTTGCCGACCCTTTTCATGGCGTCAGCGATGAGCTTGCCGATAGCGTGATCTCCGTTGGCGGAGATAGTTGCGACCTGCGCGATCTCTTCAGGTGTCGTCACCGGCTTCGACATGTTCTTCAGCTTTTCTTTAACGGCATCAACTGCTAGCATAACTCCTCGGCGAATCTCGATGGGGTTTGCGCCCTTTGAGATTTTTTCGAATCCTTCCTTTGCAATAGCCCTAGCGAGAACTGTGGCGGTGGTGGTGCCATCTCCGGCTTCTTCGTTTGTGCTGTTTGCCACATTCTGCACTAGTTTGGCGCCTATGTTCTGGAATTTGTCTTTGAGTTCGACGCCCTTGGCAACTGTCACACCGTCTTTGGTGATTTTTGGCGACCCCCAGGACTGCTCTAGAATCACATTTCTTCCTTTCGGTCCCATTGTTACGGCGACGGCATCTGCTAGGATGTCCACACCCTGTAGCATGAGAGCTCTTACATCAGCACCGAATCTTACATCTTTGGCGTAAAATCGCGCAAGCTGATGGGCATTTTGCAGTGAGATGGTCTGACGAACTACACGAGGTAAGCGCAACATTTTCACGGTGATTTATATGTGAGAATAAAACTTTGCAGAAGATTCCCAACCTTGACTTCTCGAAAATTCTCGCCGGGATCGCAAAACGTGATCTTCCACCGGTTGCAGGTTATGAAATATTGAATGAATGAAAGATAATCTAACTAATTTCGACTGTATAAGATCTGTGGTTTCATTCAAACCACGAATTCATAGATGACTTTGTCTTTTTACAACATTTGAATAAAGAATCACAGAGTGACAACGACAATGCCAAGTTTAAACGGAAATTGTTACTTTTTTTATTTTATTATTTAAACCTCTGTGCTCAGATCTGTGGTTTGGTATGTGGAGTCTGTGGAGTGTGACGTGTATATAGTCTACTTTTAATCTATGGTGGGGCTGATGTGGATGAAGTTGAATGAACTCTGTGGACTGTGGACTTGTGTCATTGTCATTGTTACGTAGTATTAGTATATAGTCTACTTAATCTATGGTCATTGTGTCGCAGACAGTGTGCAGGGAGCACGTATATAGTTTGATATCAATAAAACACGCGATAGTTTCTCACAGCGAGTAACAGATAGCACAGCTGTGTCTAACTCCTTCAACTTTATATAAAAACTATACAAGTCGTGGTCATTTTTCAGTAGTTAAGTTGGAATATTACATAATGGGCAGTCCAAGGTAAGATTATTTTTACACTTATTAGCAACTTCCTCATAGGGATAATGTGGTTAATTTAAGAGCAACATGCGGTTTTTAATGCAACTCATGAGTATGAAACTCTATACAATGTGTACTTTGTTATGAAAATTGTTATCAATGCATTTCATGCTGTAATTAAATAATTTGATACACCAATATTCTTTACAATATGTAAAACTTATGTGTAAGCCATTTATATAATTGTAGCAGACTTCTTTATTTAACAATTTTTTTAAACAGTGATGTATTTTATTATGCACCTTTATATTTTCCTAATCTGCCCATCGCACCAGAATTGCTCCAGTAGTTTTTGAGTCTTTAAAAAACATATTATAAAGATTAGATTTAAATAAAATAGCAAGGGCCATAGATCCCATCGGACCATACCATTAAGTTGTACTTGTATTTAGGCCTAGCTAGGTAGCATTGACTTAATATGAAACAATGTATTACATACACTTCACCCAATCAGCTACCACTCTATTTTAAGGTAAGAATCTATTGCCAAGAATCTGCCACAGTGAATTTATTTTTATTTTTTAGCTTACCTTCTTGTTGTTATACTAATAAAACTTATATGACACCATAGTCCTACAAACCCTAATCAATTTATGGGATAACACGCTATTTCCAGCCTATTAATGTTTTTAAAACTCTTTCAGTTGCGATGAGGGGATTCTTCTGGGCATCGGCAACCCTCTGCTGGATATCTCAGCTATAGTTGGAGAAGATCTGCTCAAAAAATATGACCTGCAAGCTGATGGTGCCATCATGGCTGAAGAGAAACACATGCCACTGTACCGAGAGCTTATGGATAAGTGAGATAATATGTTATATTTACTTTATTTTTAACTAGCTGCTTCCCGAAGCTACATAGGTGTAAAAAAACCCGGCCAAGTGCGAGTCGCAGTCGCGCACGAAGGGTTCCGTAAAATCTATAATATAAAAATGAATCGCAAAATGTGTTGGTAAGCGCATAACTCAACAATGCCAGGACCAATTTGGCCAATTCTTTTTTTAAAATGTTCGTTGAACTTCAAGAATGGTTTTTACGGCGAGAAAAATTCGAATAATTGCCGGGAAAAACCTAGAAACAGCCCTTTTCTTTTGTCCCATACAAACGTTTTCTAACTAAAATGTACCAATCAATTTGAACTTTAATACCATACCATAAAGTTCAAGTGTAAGCGGAGAGGTTCTAGGAAGGCAAAACAATTGAGTGACGTTAGTATTGCATAAATATTGATTTCTATTTTCAATAAAATTAGGTACTAAAAGGCTAATAATTTTTAATGATTTTTTGTTAAATACCCGTGCGAAGCCGGGGCGGGCGGCTAGTTATCAATAAAAACGGAAAAAAAACTGTCTACCAGTTCCTGTTATCGACATCGAGCTAAAATTAGCAAAAAAGAATGTTTGTTGTATGGGAGCCTCTTTAATATTTATTTTAATCTATTTTTTATTATTAGTTGTTATTAGCGGCAACAGAAATACATCATCTGTGAAAATTTCAACTATCACGGTTTACGAGATACAGCCTGGTGGCAGACGGACGGACGTACACGGGAGTCTTAGTAATAGGGTCCCGTTTTAACCCTTGGGTATAGAACCATAAAAAAAAGAAGAAAAACATTTTTGGTCGGACACTACTTATGATGTCGTTTTTTGTCTCATGAAGTTATAGAGCATCCCACACTACATTTGCCAAGTCTTGGTCTTCACTCAAAAACAGATCTACCCCAACGGTTGTCAGTTATGCGGCAAAAACAATCTTACTTAATTCTAATGTGTCTACAACTAACTAACTGAGATGGCACAACGACCCAAAGTGAGTCTTGGCCTCCGATAACAAAAGACGCCACTTCGTTCTGTCCTGCGCCACCTCCTGCCAGTCCTCCACCTGGAGCTCGCGCAAATCCTTCGTGACTTCGTCTTACAGCTAATGTTCAAGATATATTTTATTTACACATATTTTAGCAAATAAAGGATTAACCATAACAATGATGTGCATAAACTATTCCAGGCATAATGCAGAGTTCATAGCTGGAGGGAGCGTACAGAACTCCCTTAGGGTCGGACAGTGGATCTTGAAAAAGCCGAAAGTATTTTCGTACTTCGGCTGCGTGGGGAACGACGACTACGCTAAAATTCTGAAGGAGAGAGCTGTGTAAGTTATCATAATAATAAGGTAGAATAAGGCAGCAGGAAAAGTGTAGATACATTGTCCCTATAAACATTTCGAACGCCGGAGTTATCCCAAATCAAGTTGCAATAGCCTCAAGTTAAGAATCTGTCGTCAAGCACCTATTGGTGTGTTAAGACACGCAGCGGACAAAAATCGATAAAAATAAACAATTTCGCTTTTTTTATAGCAACTTAAACGGCATAAAGATCAATGATTACTGATCTATTACTGCTCATATAACTCCTGTCCATCCAAGTATTGTCTAGTAGAAATTGCTCCAAGCGTTAATACCGCCCGTTGTGACATTACTCTAAGATCTTTCCTTTTATGATGTTGTATTTTCAGTTATGGTGATACATTTACGCTATCTATCTAGTACACATATAGAAAGTCGAGTATAATCAATTCATCAGCTATTTCGGTCGCTGAATGTAGTATTTCTACAATATCAATGATGCAAGAAGGTAAAAGTCATGTATCCCGAGCAAATAAGATAGCGCAGTCTCACGCCGCGTATCTATCCAAAGAGATAACATTTGCTCTCTTTATCTTATCATTCTACTCTTAGGCGTTTGTAGTCATGCTGGTATTGTGACAATGACTTCTAGTTTTCTTATGCGAAGTGTGAGGTCGTGGGTTCGGCTCCCGCTACAGGACAAATATTTCTTCTTCTGCTTGCCCTGGTCCCATCTATTTGGGGTCGGCGTAGCGTGTACTCTTCTTCCACTCTCCCCTATCAGCCGTCATCGCTTCATTCACTCCCCTTTCATTCATACCATACCAACCCTCACACAATCCATCCATCTTTTCTTTGGTCTTCCTCTTCCCTTCCATCCATCAACATTCATATTCATCACACAGGACAAATATTTGGGCAATGAAAAAAAAAGCGCTGGTACAATTTGTTCTGTGTCTGGGTGTTGTGGATCCCCGATCCGCGAAGTATCTGATACGTGATACTCTAGTAACAGGGAATCCTAGTTAGGGATCAGAAGCCTATGTATGTGATTGTGTGGGCATAATTTATTCTTTTATGTGACAAGATGGCGTGAGGTTACGGGTTTGAACCCGCCACGGGATGAATATTTGTATATTGATAAAAGAGGACAAGTATTTGTTCCGTGTCTGGGTGGATAGAGATACCCTATATACAGGATAGGATTATCCAATAGGCAGAGTAGGCAACTGCCTAGGGGCCCCTCATCGACTAGGGGCCCGTCCTTGCACGCACCAAGCAAAGATAGCAACTTTTCATCGAATGATATTTTTATTTCACAATTTGTATTCTTCCAAAAATATTTCTCCATTGCATTGTGATTTAAAACATGTATTTTAAAAAGTAGGTAATAAAGGGGTAGAGGAAAGGGGGCCCCGAGAATTGCATTGCCTAGGGGACTGACTGGGTTAATCCGCCCCGCCGTATATGCAGAGAACGGTGGGCGACGGTGGACGAACGGTAACGCGTGCCCCTTACAAGGCGCCGACACCGAATTACAATCCTATCGGCCCGCACCTATATAAATGAATAAGTTATGTGTGGATTTACCATGGCTCAAAACGGTTAAGGAAAACATCGTGAAGAAACCGGTAGGTACATACCTGTTTCCAAGAACCACAACATTCAAGGGCATGCGACATCTACCAACCCGCACTGAGCCAGCGTGGTAGATTACGGCCCATACTCTCTCTGAAAGAAGGCCAGAGTCCCAGCAGTGGGAACTTAATAGGCTGATAAGGATGATACACGTTTTAAAGTGATCACGATGTATCCTATTGAATAAAAATAATTGACTTTTGACTTTTTTTGATATATTTAGATAGACATTAGAATACTACTTAGGGTTCGTAATGATCCTTAGATATATACTTCTATCTATCTATTGTTACATTATGAAATAACTGGACTTAACTTTTCGTGTAAAAATATCAACGTTGAATTTCCGGCTAAACCATAATCAGGCATTAGATCTAAACATGCTTACGATATCTATTCAATCAGTATGATTAAGATTAGCTACGAGTTGATTTGCCGAACGATTGGTTGATGGACTTTATCACAATGATACTTGAACATTTATCACTTGTACGATATTTTTTATCAAAGAAAAACTACACTGACACAGCGGTATAAAATAGATTGATAAGATATAGGCCTCTTCTATATCTATTTTGGACATGTCTTGTGATCTTAGCGGCTTGCAGAGTAAGGTTTGATGACAATTTATCTGATGTTGAGCGACGATGTGGTGGAAGGTGGCGCCATCACGCTACGCCTGGATTGAAAACTGGCTCTCAAGTGAGGCTGCCGGAATACACCGATTGCGGTGCTTGGCGACAGATTCTTAACTTGAGGACTACAATTAGAAACATCAAATAAAATGCCTGTAACATAAATGGCTTGACGGATTTTAACATATGTGGTAGCAGATATGAGAATGTTGAGATGGATGTGTGGAGTGACGAGAATGGATAAAATAAGGAATGAGTATATTAGAGGAAGTATGAAAGTAGCACCAGTGATAGATAAGGTGAAAGGGAATCGTTTGGCTTGGTATGGACATGTTATGAGGAGGGATGATAATCATATTACAAAAAAAAGTGATGGATATGAATGTTGATGGATGGAAGGGAAGAGGAAGACCAAAGAAAAGATGGACGGATTGTGTGAGGGTTGATATGAATGAAAGGGGAGTGAATGAAGCGATGACGGCTGATAGGGGAGAGTGGAAGAAGAATACATGCTGCGCCGACCACAAATAGATGGGACCAGGGCAAGAAGAAGAAGAGGTGTCATTACATTCGTCTTTATTGTGGGAGTGACATGGGGTACTTTATTTTGGCGCAGTCGGTTTTTGTTCCTTTTGTAATTTTTTTAAATTACTTTTAAACATTAATACTTATTAATGTTTTTTTGCCTTGCACCGATTGGCTGAACTTATACCCCGTTGATCTATAGTTTCGATATCGGATGTTATAAACTTGCTTATGTATGCCCTCCGCAGCGCCGAGGGCGTGGACGTCCACTTCCAGGTGACGCAGGAGGCGCCCACCGGCACCTGCGCCGTGCTGGTGACCGGCACGCACCGCTCGCTCTGCGCCAACCTGGCGGCGGCGCAGAAGTTCACGCCGGACTACCTGGAGACGGACGAGAGCAAAAAGTGTATACAGACGGCCAAGTTCTTTTATGCTTCAGTAAGTTTAAGGTGGTGCTTGCACGCGGACTGTAGGTATTTTGCGCGACCTCAGGCCCCGCGCGCTGAGCGCGACGTGTTTCTTTACGATTAATAACAAAGCGACCTTCCATGAACTCGTCCGAAATCGAGAGCGCCACAGATTAATAAACAGTAGTCGTGAAATTCGCGTTCAGCCTCTGTCAAAATAAACATTTCATATTAGGAATTATGAAATGTTTATTTTGACAGAGGCCTTTGGCTGAACGCGAATTTCACGAGCTTGATGTGTACGACGCTCTGTGACTAGGTGGAGCGACGACTTGCGCCGAGTGCAGGGCCGGATTAACCATTAGGCATTGTAAGCAACTGTCTATGGCCCCCGCATCGGTTAGGGCCCCGTGCACGCATTAAGAAAAAAACTTATATCAAACGAAAACTGTATTTGCGAATTTGTATCATTCCAAAAATATTCATAATTTTGCTATCATTTGTTTTCATTGTGAATAACTGTATAGTGATAGAAAAAAATATATTTAAAAAACCGGCCAAGAGCGAGTTGGACGCGCACTGGGGTTCCGTACCATTAACTAAAAATGGCAAAAAATCACGTTTCTTGAATGGGAGCCCCCTTAAATGTTTATTTTATTCTGTTTTTTAGTAGAACAAATACTTCTATCGTTCTATCGGCAACAAAAATACATCATCTGTGAAAATTTTAAGCTGTCTAACTATCACAGTTCATGACATACAGCCTATAACGACAAAAAAAACACGTTTTTTTATATGGGTTTCCTCTTACATTTTTATTTTATTCTGTTAAAAATATTTGTTGTTATAGCGGCAACAAAAATACATCATCAGTGAAAATTTCAGCTGTCTAACTATCACGGTTCATGAGATACAGCCTGGTGGTAGACGGACAGCGGAGTCTTAGTTATAGGGTCCCGTTTTGGGAGTGAGGCAGCCGGTACCCACCAATAACCGCTCGGCGACAGATTCTCATACAACTTCCCTCGCACCTTCAGGGTTTCTTCGTGGCGGTGTCCCCGGAGTCCATCATGATGCTGGCGTCTCACGCGCGCGACAACGGTCACGCGTTTATAATGAACCTGAGTGCGCCGTTCGTGTCGCAGTTCTACAAGGAGCCGCTCAAAACACTGATGCCGTATGTGGATGTGTTGTTTGGCAACGAATCTGTGAGTACACTGCTCTTTCCTTTAGTTCTTATTCTAAACGAGGCATTAGAACTCAAGGAAAGGAAAGTTATTACTAGGAAAGGATAGTTACTTATTATTTTATTTATCAGGCTTTTTTGCGTCGTACAGGGTAGCGTTTGATCACAAGTCACCTGGGCCCTTATTCGCTATGGCCATCTAAGCACGAAACGCGGGTGCGTCAGATAACGATGAAAAAAAACCGCCAAGTGCCAGTCGGACTCGCGCTCGAAGAGTTCCGTACCGTTATATATAAAAACGACAAAAAAATCAGGTTTGTTGTATGGGAGCCCCCCTTAAATATTTATTTTATTCTGTTTTTTAGTATTTGTTGTTATAGGGGAAACAGAAATCTGTGAATATTTCAACTGTCTAACTATCACGATTCTTGATATACAGCCTGCTGACAGACGGACGGACAGCGCAGTGTTACTAATAGGGTCCCGTTTTACCGGAACTCTAAAAAACATGTCCCACACCAACCAGTGACCATCTAACATTGCCCATTACAGGAAGCGGACGCGTTCGCCAAAGCGTTCGACATCAATTCAACGGACCTGCAGCAGATCGCTCTCGAAATCGCCGCCTTCCCAAAACTGTCGGAAAAGAAGCGGGTAGTGGTCATCACTCAAGGCTGCGACCCGGTCATACTCGTCGAGAACGGTAAAGTTACCCTCATACCCGTCAAGGCTCTCACCAGAGAACAGATAGTCGACACGAACGGAGCCGGCGACGCCTTCACGGGGGGCTTCCTTAGCCAGATGGTGTTGAATAAGCCGTACCACACGTGCGTCAGCTGCGGCATCTACGCAGCCGCTCACATCATACAACACTCGGGCTGCACCACGAGCGGGGTCAGTGACTTTCAGGACAGTTAAAGTTGTGATCGGTATTATAGATCTGTGCAATTTACCCCCTCGGCTCAACGACGGACGTAGAAGTCCACAGAACATAAATGTGCGGAGCCAGACCGGAGGGGTTGGGCTGGGAAGGGACCTATTTGTGCGGTGACCATAGCTGAGCAATATTTTTGTAATAAAACTTATGTCTGGTAGACATGGTTAAGTATAAGTACAAATAAATCGTCACAACAATACTTAATCTTTAATTGTGATAGATTTTTGTACTTATATTTTGATGGAATATCAATAACCTATTTTGTTATAACCCGCGCGCCAGGTCATTGCCCGCGCCACAGAATATAATTGTAAATTAATGTAGCTGCCACAGAGCACAATGTTTTTTCTGTGGTAGCCGTAGCCACGATTTATATGTGAGCGGAAAGTTTGGAAACACCCCTTTCGCAATACGTAAGTGCTGCAAACAACTTGAGTGCGGGCTATACTAAATGACATTGTAAAATAGTATCTATGAACTAAGTTCTAAATATAAATGTATCTTACTAATTCTCATGTTGATATACAACGCTCGAATGCTGCAATAATGAATTTAATTGAATATATTATTATAGTGAAAATAACGTCGCACAATTGATGCATTAAACTCGACGCAGGCTAGGTACTATGTTTATTATGGAGGCACTTCATTGACGCTCGTTCGTGTTTGTATAGCTGTCTTCTTCTACTAGGCGTGTATAAAGAAGACAGCGATACCGGCACGCTATCTAAAGTACCGACATTACAAAAATAAATTATTATACTTTTTTTTACCCAATCGTCAAGCGTTTCACCGCTGCCTCATTTGATAGTAAGTGTCGACGTGCACTTTATTTAGGTTACGCAACATTTGAAATAGTAGTTTCTTCGCTCTGTTACATTACATTGTAGCAACGAAGAAGTGTTGCAATTGCAAAGTGCATCTGCAATTTGACCGAAACCAAAGACCGAACAAAATGAACAGAATGTTTACTCTCTTTCTACAGCATAGCTGCGTCCTTTTCACTCATTAATATTGTTCGGTCTTCGACACATTTGTCCACACGCGCTGTGAAAACGTGGTGATATTATTTTAAGATGTTTTATACAAAAATATAGTTAGTTCTCCTCATCATAAACTAGACGTTTGGTTGAATAATGTAGTATGAAAAAGTCTAAACGTTTATTTTGACATAAGATTCAAAAATGTTGTTTCAAAGAGCTTCCCTATTTCCCGCTTTAAGTTAATATAAGACTGTTATAACGACCAATCGAACCAATGATTCCTCACACTTAGGGTTTATTGTCATAATCCCCACAATCCTCACTCAGCGTTGAAAGTTGTAATGGGCATTCAGCCAGAACTTTTTTGAAAATAATTATTATCCCCACTAGTGGCTATTATGATAATAAACCATCCTTAGTTATCTTAATGCTACCATTGTTTAAGTATTATTAATAGATCTGAAGTCAATTGACACTTGAGCTGAATTATATGTCATTAAAAGAAAATAGTCCACTTAGGGTGAAACCAAACGAGCGTAATTTTGTGAGTCGTGAGTCGCAGAATTTCGGTAGCATAAATTCGGCTGCATTCGGTTTCATACAAAAATGCAGTTGGTGCCACACGACGACGCAAAATGAGTTGTCTGCTTCAGTTGAACGTAAAATGAGCGACCGAAAATACGCGACTCACGACTCACAAAATTACGCTCGTTTAGTTTCACCCTTATACTTTTTAAACTGTCATGGTCATTAAAACTAGAATAATAAATAGGTGATACTGGGAAATTATTTAAAATACTTTCTCAGTGAAAACAAAGCGCATTATTGTGCATTTGGAATAATCATTGTAACTCATCAAGAACTTAAGTTCATGTACCCAAATTAATTGTATTGAATTATGTTTAAGTCGAATTTCTTTTAGTTTTATTTTATTGCAATAGGTATGTTAGTTCTGCTCAGAGTAACTTTCGAATATTACGAACTGGATTAGTTAAACTGGTCTAGGTAAGCCATGGTATCGATTCTTTAGTGTATTTTCTAAAACTAAACTAAGTTTGACAGTAGTATTATGGTCCTTTTCTGACAACTGAAGTAGAAAAGGACAGCATTACTTTTAGACATGTCAAATTAGGTTTAGGCACACCAAAATCGACACTAATGTGCAGTTGTGTTTAACGTGAAAGCGATAAGGTTCATGGTAGCTGATACAGCATTATTCTTAAGGCGTTTGTAATGCGGTCTGAAACACTGGCTGTTGACATGGGAGACTATTTAACACTAAGAAGAAGAAAAAGTAAAAAGTACAGCAATACCCCGACTTACACTACGCCGTTTTACGCGAATTCGGAGATACGCGGTTTTTGTTTTTGATGGCTGCGCGCATCAGCTCTCCCACTCCGCCCTGTTATTGTATCGCTTTTATTAATAAGAATGTGAATTGATTTATCATCTACCATTTTATTACACATGTTTCTTCTAAATTATTGTTTTTTTAGACTGGTCCCGATAAAACATATTTTATATTATTATGTATGTATTTATATGCAAAGTTGAACCCCGACTTACGCGGTTATCGCTCGGTCCCACCTATCGCGTAAGTCCGGGGTATTACTCTATATACTAGCGGACCGCCCCTTCGCACGGGTAATAACAAAAATTTCAAATTTTAAAATTATAATATACGCACATAAACCCTTCCTCTCGTGCGACACGTGCCCACATTGGGTTACAAATTAGCAATTTTCCTACGGATCACTACTTTTTTTGGAAATATAATGTAGCCTATGTCCGTCAGAGATAGTGTAGCTTTCCAACAGTGAAAGAATTTTTAAAATCGGTTCAGTAGTTTCGGAGCCTATTCGATGCAAACAAACAAACAAACAATCAAATCTTTCCTCTTTATAGTATAGACTTACACATTGACTTGGGCACCTCCTTTTTTTGTCAGTTGAAAGCTTTTAAATCTACGGATCACTGAAAAGGACAAATCCAGGGATTATTGCTGGGAGGGGCATATTTTGGTTCAGACAAGGAAGTTTCCCCCCATAGTACAAACACTTGAATACAAGAAACCCATGTTATCAAAACGGTATAGTAAGCAAAAGCATTAATCTCACAGTCTCAGGTCTTTGCAAGTCTGGAAGGGGCATGGGCCCATGTGTATGCTCCCTTGATGCTCCCTTCAAGTGGCCACTTTACCTATGACTTTACTATCAAAATTAAAAAGTTAGTATTATTTAACAAAACTTTACTCTAAAATAAAATACTATTAACTATGTACATATTTGCTTCAGTCGCTTTTGGCACATTAATGTCACTTATTTACTAAAATTTAACTTAATACACAGTTTTCCCTCAGTAATCCGGCGCACCCTTTTAATCTGACACGCCGATTTTGGCGAAGCAGAGATTTATGTGTGCTAGCTGGCCCGGCGAACTTCGTATCGCCAACAAAAGTTGTCTGATAGAAATTTCTTTCTATTTTCTCACCTTTTAAACCATCCCTGGATATCCACAAATATTTCAAGATCAAAATTAACCAAATCGGTTCAGCCATTCTCGAGTTTTAGCGAGACTAACGAACAGCAATTGATTTTTATATATAAGACAGTCGATATATAGTATATCTGTCTACTCTGATATCTTTTGTACGATGAAACATCCTACTAATATTATAAATGCGAAAGTTTGTGTGTGTGAAAGTTTGTTACCACGTATCACCGTAACTACTAAACCGATTTTGGTGAAATTTGGAATGGAGATAGCTTATACCCTGGATTAAATACCGTTTTAATGTGACCACTTTGTCAGATTTCAGGGGAAATGTTTCTCTTTAAAAAAACATTTATATACGGTAGGGGGCACTCTACAGTCTGACAAATTGATAATTTGACACCCCCCTGAAAAACATTTGCTGGATTACTGAGGATCTACTTTATGTATTGTTAACAAATTTAAAGGGACATTATTTATAATGTCCCTTTTTTTTTTTTTCTTTTTTTTAGTTATTTATAACTTGTTGTGCCCCGGGGTTTCATCCGCTTCTTCCCGTTATCCCGCAGGAACCTTTTCGGGATAAAAGTAGCCTACGCGGTAATCTAGGGTATAAGCTACCTCCATTCCAAATTTAATTCAGATCCATTCAGTAGTTTTTGCGTGAAAGAGTAACAAACATCCATCTATCCATCCATACATACAAACTTTAGCGTTTATAATATTACTAGGATGTAATGCTGATTTATATTATTAAGATTAAGACATAACAAGATCAGTTTTATGTACTTAAAAAAGGTCTATCTATAGGCTTGCATTTAACAACTGTTGTCCCAAGAATAAGTAATGATGTGGTTTGCAGTAGTAAGCACTGTCATAGTGTACTGTATTTAAAAAAATTAAATTACCATCACAGTAGTTTTTATAGCTATTGGTAATGCAAAATAAACTGTCATACAAAACATATAAACTTCCAGCTAAACTTCAATAACAAAAATAAGGTCAGATACCTTGGTACCCTAAAACTCTTAAGCTCTTAGATCCTCCATCACAGACGGCAGCTATAATATAAGAATATACATTATCGCAAGATATAGCTCTATTATATACATTCTGATCAAAAAACCTGCAGTAGACCACACACATATTAAGCATTACTATTTATTTATATTATAGCTGAGGGATAGTTGTCATTATATTAGTTAGATTCAAAATCTCTAACAAACATTCAAAAACATTATTCTAAATAATTACTTTTTTTTATTTCTATGAAAGTTAATATAAAAGCTTTTAGCTCTCTGATAGTTGAATATCCTAAACTATATTTATTCAGTCTAAATAATCACTTCATTTTAAAGTCACAGTTAACATATTAGTTTCATGTTAAACAATTGTTATAAAAGTATATATGTACCTCACAAAACAGTATGTAAACTTTTCACGAAAAATATTAACAATGTTATACTTATAAACAAATCCATGTAGAAATTAATATTAATT
The DNA here is from genome assembly GCA_931315375.2 of Opisthograptis luteolata. Taxonomy (NCBI): domain Eukaryota; kingdom Metazoa; phylum Arthropoda; class Insecta; order Lepidoptera; family Geometridae; genus Opisthograptis; species Opisthograptis luteolata. The sequence continues at coordinate 1,024,015 of OV928048.1, forward strand.
TCAAGGCCAGGCAGAACAGCACAGCTATCATGAGAAAATTAAGTATATTTTAATAACATTTTATTAAACTAACTCCAACCTTACAAGAACTAGTTTTAAAAACTTTTTTATGGTTTTTGGAGTCAATTTTATATCAAAAGCTCATTTTATGTCATGTCCTTTTTAATAAAAACAATGTGATATCTACCAATATGCTCTTCCCAATCTGGGGCCTGTACCTTTTCATCACCCAGTAGAGGCATACATCTGTATGTCTCGTAAATGATGATATCATTCAGCTCATTCATCAACTTCGTCATACTTCTTGTGAACCGGACACAAACATCCCTCTGCGAGTACCGGCATGTCTTGCCTTTGCATAGAGAACAGCTGGTGTTTTGGGTTTTTACTTTCAGATTTAGACCCGCTCTTCGGGCTTTAACCCTTATCCTAGGTGCCCTGTAATATACATAAGTGTTATAATGTACTTATAATTGTATTTGTTGTGGAATAAAAGTTATGAGTAAATTGTTGTTTTTATTGTAACCCAAAAGATAGTTTTTAAGGTTGCGGCTTAGCATTTCAACTGGCAAACTTACACTATAATTATCATCGTAGTAAATAACTGACGATGAAATTCTCTTCGGTTATATTAATTTATATCAGAGGTAGGTAGGCAGATGTTTTTTTTCAGTACACAAATCGTAGCCTACCTTCCTTTTAGCAGAAAAGGGTGCAGGTTGAATAACAAGTTCAGTTGCATACGAAGGAAAAGTTGTGGTTAAACTTACCTCATTTCATTAAAACTTTTTCAATGCGCTTTTGGATGTTAGTATCAAATTTCAACATAAAAATGCCTAATATTATCGTTATTTGGGCACATGGGCTCATTTAGAAAAGCAGCCTTACATAAAAGCAAGTAACATCAGTTATTAAAAATAATGTAGCACGTATCTAAACAACAAAAAGTGAATAAATAGAAACTTTTTTGTTGAAGAAAGTTTGACCGCCGAAATTCGAGCTGTTTCAGCAAAATACAAAACAAAACACTGTCTAAATATGAATGTTGCCATATAAAAATATATAGAAGTGGAAAACATCTGTAACCATAACAACTTGATATTTTTTGAACGAAATGAATGAACCTATAGCCATAGCTCGTCGGTAAATCGCATTGACCTATGTTTTTTCTATCTCAATGGTAAATCGGAAATCTCGGAAAATGGTCCGAAAGTCGGAAGAATTTAAAACTTGATACTTGTTAACAATAAGGGGAAGAGGAGGGGAATTATTATGTTAAAATATATAGAGTACCCGACTACCCGTAGCCAGTAGTGTCCGAGTGTCCGGTGGACATATAGATTGGCGGACCCGGCAAACCCAAATAAAACCAAAAGAAATTGAACATGCAGATTTGTTGCACTTATTGTTTTTTTTTTTTCGAAAGTAGTAATACCGTAAAACCGGCAACCATGTTTAGTTAGTACCTCGAAGTACATTTTATTATGTAATACACTAATCCCGACTGACCGGACAGCTACTAAACATATATTTTTTATGTGGGTACCTAAGCAACGAGATTAAGCTTAATGGGATAAAAGTACCTATTTATTAACTTACCTTTCATTATGTAAGTACATAATATTATGTAGTTATGCATTACCCATCACACCAGGCCCACGTAGATAAATACTATGTATAAAATATGTCTATTACGCTGAAAATTATTTAAGGACTAAAAACATAATGTTTTCCTTTTGTTTCCCAGTTCATATATCGAACTAGTCGCACATTGTCATAATGAAAATCTACTTGATTTGTGAATTCAACATCTATTGCTTACAAAAGCAACAGTAGTGGAACCTAACTAATTTGAATAAACGCAATGGTGCTTAATTCGAAAGAACAGTCAACACTGTGTCAAAAACAAAACATACCGCACACCTAATAACGAATAAGACATATGGGACGGGTACGGAGAGGGAGGTACCTTTTGCCTTGTAGAAGAAAAAGGATAGAGCAAAGTACTCAAAGTAGCAAGTAGCTAAATTGCCTGAAGAAAACACCACACTATTGAATCATAGACAAACGAGTAAATGAAAAAAAACTTCATAATTACAATATTAAATGGCAATACAAATCCGACAGGATATAAAACATTTTTTTAATAAGGCAATCTAATTGATAGCCATTTTGAAGAGCCTTTTGTTAGTGTTTTGTGAATGTTTTCAAGTAAATTTTGTAATAAATCAATGTTATGAAAGTGGTAGAAGTACACAAGACACAGTAATAATTCCTACGTCAAAATATTAAATATTTAAAACTAGTGTTATTTTTCTGACGAAGTCACATTGAGGAAAAAAATGAACCGGAAAGTACTCTACCGTATTTAAGTTTTGTTAGAAATATATTCAATTTTATTTCACGCAATCATCGCAGTGATAAGTTATTTTATGCTAGTTTATGTTGTAAGTGTTGAATGAATAGTTATCTATCGTCATTATTTACGTCGCATGTTTTGTTCGCTACGTAAAATTTGATCGCTACAAGATGGCGGCGGTCGGATGCTCGTTCCGCCAAAACTCGCTCTCGCGACTCGATGTGTCATCGGCGAGCGGTGACATGGTGTAAACCGGCGTCTCGCAGCGCGGCCGAGTCACCGGCCGCTTTCGGCGAGGTTCCGTTTCATAAAATGGAATTTCGTTCGAGGCGCGAAAACGCGATGGGTGTTGACATAAGTTCAATACCGTACCGTTACTCAGACGGCTGTACGTAATTATCGCAGACAAACGAAGATGTGCGAGCCGGACGACGTCGGAAAAGAAGTGTGGAAGCGATGGATATTAGATGCGATACACAAGATACGGGCTCAGAAGCAGAGGCCGAGCGTGGAAAGGATCAGTCACGCTATCAGGCAGCACCACAATTATCACGAGGACGTGGTGGCGGAGCGCCTGGAGCGCGCGGTGCGCGAGGGTGCAGTGCTCAAGGTGTACAACAAGGGGCAGAGCTCTTACAAAGACCCTGGTGGCTTGCACTCGCGGACTCTTAAGCTGACGGCCGAAGCGGACGCCTCCAGGGCCGTGGCAAAGGCAGTGCGTGAACTGGGCGAGCGTGACGGCTCCAGCTTGAAGACTATTGAGAGACATTTGTATACAGCGTACCAAGTGACTGTTGAACATGAAGTGGATGTGAAAAGTGTGTTAAAGTGTGCAGCTAAGCGAGCAGTAGCCAGGGGATTGCTCACCCACCACGCTGGGCTTTACAAGGCTACCGCTAGGCCTGTGTCAAAGTCTGGAGACTCTAGTTCTAAGTTAAAGTCCAAGCATTCATCTGAATCTCCTGAAAAGGTAAGATTTTTATTAACATCTTGTTGTTTATGTTATAAATAATGTAAACAAATATTGGATCAAACTCATTGTTAAAAAAAGTCATCCACATGTAGGCAGGCCATCATATTTTCTGAAGGCAAAATTTGTATATGTCAAACCCGCCACATTTTAAAAGACTTAATGGTTTATGAATTATTTAATCCAATACAGGCTATACAGCTAATATAATATAATTCTACAAAGAGTACCATAAACTTAATCAATGGAATCTATAATAAGTACTAAAAGCTCAGATAACTTGTTCCAATTCAATAACAGGGGCAATAACCTGTTGAGCAACCTTGAATCTTTTGTTGAAATGAAAGAAAAAATTATTTGAATGATATTGCACAATGATATTATAATAATTGAGCCATTGAAAGGGAGAAGCTGAGTTAACTAATTAATATTTGTACCTGAGTCTTGGATATTTCTATATCTTTATGTATTTATTTCTCTATATAAGTATGTATAACACTGTCTAGTACCCATAACACAAGTTTCGAGCTTAATTTGGGGCTAGCTCAAATTGTGTGCAACTGTCCCCTGATAATTATTTATTATTATGATTATTAACTACATTATTATTGCAAGATTCTTATTTATGAGTAAAAGTTTTGGACTTTTCCAATAAGATTCTGTTTATTAAAAACAAGGAAAAGAAACTTTTTTTTGTTTTTTTTTCACCTCTTTACTTGTTTTTGTAAAAATCTATAAAACCAACAGTTTGTGCACAATGCTAATATTATATATTGTCGGCTAGCAAACAGCACCGCACAAGTTCAAATTTTGCAGTTGTGACATTGATTGTTTTTTAAATTTATAAGTTTGAATGTTTGTTAAATAATTTAGATGAAAAACATACAAATAAACAGTTTTATGTTTCACGCCTGAAAAATTAAAAAAATTGACTTGCGTGGTGTTGTTAGCTAGCTGATGATATGCGAAAGTAACTGTTTTCCTTTTTCTGTTTGTTACCTTTTTAAGCCAAAACCTTTCATCATCATCATTATCAGCCTTTCACGTTCCCACTGCTGAGCTGGGACTCTGGCCTTCTCTCAGAGAGAAAGTATGGGCTGTAATCTACCACGCTGGCCCAGTGCGGGTTGGTAGATGTTGCATGCCCTTGAATGTTGCAGTTCTTGGACATGCCGGTTTCCTCACGATGTTTTCCTTCACCGTTTTGAGCGATGGCCAAAACCTTTGAATAGATCAAATTAAAATTTGGTGTGGAGATAGCTGACTCGAGATGGACATAGGTTTTTATTTATTGCCATATATATATTATAGGCCACACAGGTGAAACCATGGGGCTATAGATACTGTTTTTATCCCTCCCAGTGCACAACACACTGAGATTTGTCTCATATATATCTGATCTAGTAAATTGTATGTGATTGTGCGGGCATTATTATTTATTATTATTATTATAGAAGTACTATCTGTATAAAATGTAACCATACTTACCTATTAACCAGAGATACTTGTCTAACTTATCAAAATTGAATAAAGAATTATTATTATTATTATTATTTGTCTCATATATATCTGATCTAGTAAATTGCATTAAGACAGACTATCTATCACATGGTATATTATTGTTTGCTGCTGCCGAGTTGTATTTTTGTTTTATCCAAGCAGATAGAGCCAAAGGAATTTTTGTTTTGGTTATTTTTTAAAATTAAATTACAGCTATTATCACAGGGATTTCCTGATTCAATAGTCAGTGTAACTAAGTACTTAAAAGTTATCATTTGGCTGCAATATGCCTTCTGACCACATTGTCATTTGACAATGTCGTAGAATGTGGCGCCACGCTACATCAGGACTGGGAACATATACCAACAGGCAGGTTGGTGGTCAGTAGTTAGCAAATTGAAACATGAAAGCCACATAAATAAATGAATAAATCAATTTTACTGAATAGAATAGAACTACTGAGTAGGGTTCATTCTAAATATTCAATTTAGTTGAAGAATGCTACAGTGATAGCACTATGGTAGATTCATCAGTGTGACCAGTTCCCTCAGTTCCATCAATATGTTTATTCCCCAGAGCCAAGGCGGAGTACCAGTTTGCAGCGAGTGTCTAGGCACAGATGCTAAGAATCAACTCGGGGCAGTGGAAGCACTGATCAGTTGTCACCAGTGCAAGTCCTATGTGCATCCGTCTTGCCTCAATTCATTGGAGCAACTCAGTCAAACTATTATAAAGGTATTTTATTACTTTAGATTTTGATCGTTGGGTTAAAAAAATTCTCATTATGTGTGCCAAAAATTTGTCTTTTCACAAAAATCCACAAATTTTCAGCAACTCGGAATAATTGTTACATATTTTCCTAAATTATAAATTAAGTCCAGTTTACCAAACTAGCAAAATAACTTTGAACCCTTTAAAAATTTTAAGTCAATATTTTTATTTTGTACAAAACTCAAAAATGTGTAAAATTAAATTTATTTATTTACTTATAGGAAGATCAACAGCTTTCACATGTTTGAGAAATAACTAATAAGAAACAGATAGCCAATTATAGATCCTCACGGATAGTAACGAGATAATATATAAAAATAACAGCGAACAACATAGTGAGTGGTAAACCTTATACATAAACATAACATAAACATAAACTTAGAACAAATAAACATAATAAATAAAGTATTCTTTAAATATGTAAGAAAAAAATATTGATCAAAAAATTATCTGCTCAGCAGCAGTCTAGCCGATGCCACACTTGTACAGAATAAGTCAATGTCGAGGCACTTATCAAGTTTATTAAAGTTTTAATATAATAAATGTCTAAATTTTAGAAGAAAAATTCAATAAAATGATATTGTAAACTAGTTGCGCCATGTGGTTTATTGATATCCCACAGACTTTATCCGGGAATAAATAGTACCTTTGTTTTTATCCCGAGAATCACCATTTCAAATTTTACTCAAATCCATTGAGCTGTTTTTGGGTAAATAAGTAACAAAGATACACACTCACTCATAAATATACGCATTTGTATTTGTAATTAATATTAATATATGATAGTGTAATAAGATATGAATGCATCATTATTAATTTGCCCTTTTATTTAAAAAATGTTTGTTATTATATTACATGGAAGATTATAATCCAATAAAAAATATTAGATATTTCAACCTTCCTATGTTGAAGAGATTATATATTCTTGCTCTAGCTAGACTACAGCCATGTAGTTGTAGAATCACTTATCTAATTACTGTATACAGGTATCTACCTAATTTTATTACTCTTTGATGTGTTAGATATAAGGAAAAACGACATCGCATGTGACTATTAAATTATATTACTCAGCGTTTCGTACATACACTGAGTATGAAACGAGGACTGCGAGTTATAATTTACAACAGAAACAACACACTGTTATGCTGTAATATTTTGTAGTTAAGCATATATGAAAGAAAATTTTTCTTTTTATATATATTGGGGTAGTATTTAACCACAAGTCACCTGATGTTGAGTGAGGATGTGGTCAAAGGTGGCGCCACGCTACACCTGAACTGGAAACTGGCTCTAAAGTGAGGCTGCTAGAACACGATAGTGCTTGGCAACGGGTGGTAACCCTCAAGTTAAGAATTTACAAGTGCCCTTAAAAATGTCCTACCACCAAGCTATGGTTTCATCATGATGTTTTCTCTACCGAAAGCTCAAGCTTATTGTAGCCACGATCTACAGATTGCAAACCAACATCACTACCAACTTAGCCATTATAGGACAAATATTGAGATGTGGTTCTCGCCACATTCTGTCTGAACACAACATAATTTTTAAGGCTGAGCAGACAATATATTTATCATAATAATATATAGATTTGCGGCTTTTGTGAAGACTTTTATAATTGTTTGTCGTCAGTCGTCCCGGTGGTGCTGCGGCGAGTGCACCTGGTGCGACGTGTGCGGGTCCCGCGGCTCCCCGGGCGGCGCCGCCCAGTGGAGCGCGCGCTGCGCCGGGCCCTGCGCCAAGCACGCGCACCCGCGCTGCGCCGCGCCGCCCTGGCGCTGCGCCCCCTGCCGCGACATGCCGCCCCGGAGGTACCGCGCGCGCCGCGCCGCCCGCCCGCGCCGCGCCCGCCCGCTCACCGCCGCTCTGCCCCGCAGGTCCGCGCCCGCCGCGCCGCGCCCCGGCAAGCCGCGCCCGCCCGACTCGGACGACGAGCCCTCCGACGGTAATGTCCCGCCGCTCGCTCGAGTCCCGCCCGAACAGAGAATGTCGAAGGAGAAGCAGAAGTTTTTCAGATTCTCCGCCTTCAATCTCGTGAAGCGAAGGCGGCGCGAGTCCTCCAGCGAGTGGGAGGGGTGGGGCGAGGGCGCGCGCTGGCGCGGCGTGCGCGTCACGCGCGTGCAGCGCCTCGAGCTGCGCCTCGAGCGCCGCGCCGCACCGCGCGCCGCCTCGCCGCCCTCCTCCGCCCCCTCCGACCCGCCCTCCCCCCCCGCGCTCTCGGACGCGGACTCGTCGTCGAGCGCGCCGCCCCCCGACTGCGAGCGCGCGCCGCCCGCCACCTTCACGCCCGCGCACATCTCGACCGTGTTCGAGCGCCTCGGCGCGGACCCCGGCCTCAGCGGCGCGTGGGGCTTCGCCGCCGAAGCGCAGAAACTGCGGTGCGAGTCGGAGGCCCCGGCGCGGCCCGCGCGGCAGCCGGCGCGGCGGACGGCCCGCGCTCGCAGCCGCGGCGGCGAGCGGCTTCTGACGACTCTTTTCGACGGCCTCTCGGAGTTCTACTCGGTGCGGTCCAAGTCGCGGGCGAGGACGCGCGCGCCGCCCGGGGCGCCGTCCGAGGACCGCGAGGTGCTGAAGGAGACGCGGAGCACGTTCCGGCGCTACCAGGCGACGCTGCGGCGGGACTCGGTCGCGACGCGCGGGCGCAGCCCCACCTGCGAGCGGAGTCCGAGCCGGCCCCGGGAGCGCCGGCCCAGCGGGTACCGGGAGCGGGCCCCCTCGCCCTCCCCCTCTTGGGCCGCGGCGCGCGGGCGCACGCGCAGCCGGTCGCGGGCGCCGCGCGCGCGCTCCGGCAGCCGGGGCGCGGCGCCGCGCGTGTCCGCGTCGGCGCTGGTGGTGCTGGCGGCGGCGGAGCGGCGCGGCGGAGCGGGCTCGGAGCGCAAGCTGGCGCGGGGCGCGGCGCTGGCCGGGCGCGGGGCGGGCGGCGCGCGGCCCGCGGAGGGTAAGCAGGGGAGGGCGCGGGGGGAAGTGCCTGTGTGTCCGCCGCGCGCCGCCGCAGCCCCCGCCGCCCGCCCCGCTCCCGCGGTCTCGGAGCGCCGGCGCCGGGAACGAACTCGTTTTGTTGCTCGGGGCTCGGCGGTATCCACACAGCACTTTCGCCCGCGCCTCCGCGCGGAGACGCGGGCTTGTTGTGACTCCCCGCGCGCTTCCGACCTCTGCCCGATCGGAACGTCGGAGGCGACGCGGTGCGACAGTCGCGTTGCTTCTTAGTTCGCATCGATCGAACTTGTTCGTTCGATAGCCTTCCTCACGTGGTTGAACCGCGTTTCCGTTTGCAGACAGCAAGAGGCTGCCGCCGGGCGTGACGGAGGCGGACTCGGAGCTGTTCAACCAGGCGCGCGAGGTGGCGGGCGGCGGCGAGGCGGAGCCGCCGCCGGCGCCGCCGCCCTCGGCGTCCGCGCCGCCCACACCCGCGCCCGCGCCGCCGCCCGCGCCCCGCTGTCCGTCCGCTATAGAGTTCGGTCAGTGGGAGATCGAGACCTGGTACTCGAGTCCCTTCCCCCAGGAGTACGCTAGGTAACTACGATTAATAAATATTGTTGGATGAAAAATGTATTTGTACCTTTTTTCCCTGAAAAATATTGATTTTGCAACCAAACTTTCAGGCTGCCCAAGCTGTTCCTGTGCGAATTCTGCCTGAAGTACGCGAAGAGTCGGGCGGTGCTAATGCGCCACCTGGACAAGTGCCTGTGGCGACACCCGCCCGCCACCGAGATCTACCGCTGCGGCGATATCTCCGTGTTCGAAGTGGACGGGAACGCCAACAAAATATACTGCCAGAACTTGTGCCTACTTGCAAAACTTTTCCTAGATCATAAGACGTTATACTACGATGTGGAACCGTTCCTGTTTTATGTCCTGACGAAGAATGACAGCAAAGGATGCCATCTTGTTGGTTATTTCTCCAAAGAGAAGCATTGTCAGCAGAAATACAATGTGTCCTGTATTATGACGATGCCGCAGTACCAGCGGCAGGGATTTGGGAGGTTTCTCATCCATTTTAGTGAGTGGTGGAATCATTATTACCATTTCATGTTATTACATGCTTTGACATTACTATAATTGCTGTTTACAAACAATGTTTTTTGATTTATAAATTTTTTTTTCTTTATTTGCAGGTTATTTACTTTCGAAAGAGGAGGGCCAACCTGGCACGCCGGAAAAACCTCTGTCCGACCTCGGCAGAGTTTCATATTACGCTTACTGGAAGTCTGTTATATTAGAGTTCCTCTACGACCATAGAAATAAACCGTTCACATTCGAAGACATCGCTCACACGACGGGAATGCATATGAACGATATTGCCTTAACCTTCCAGCTTCTAGGATTCGTCAGATACATACCAAATGAAGACAGTATCAAGTTAGGGCTTTGTATAGACTGGAATAAGGTCGAGAGTCACGTGAAAAAAGTGCGAAGTAAGCCTCGGCTTGAAATAGATCCGGAATGTTTGAGGTGGACACCACTGCTCGCAACTACTATCAATCCATTCCGGTCCTCAGAAGAAGCGTCTGGCGATCAGGAGACTGAGAATGAAGACACGGAAATGAGAACGGAGAGTGAGGACACTGCGACTGAAACCGAAGAAACCGCGCCGAAGGCTGGCGCTGAAGTCGCCGAGGAAGCGCCGGAACAACCCGTCGAAGTTACGTCATCGGGTCGGCGGCGAACGAGACCCCTCAAGTATAGCGATACCACCTACCAGACAACGCCTACAGTTAGCGAAGGCGGTCGGAAAAGGAAACGGGATCTCAACAGAAAGATTTCTGAATCCACGGAAGATGTTAAAGACAAAGAAGATGAGACACCGAGAAGGCAAAGAAGCAAAAGCGTCGCGAGAAGATCGTCTCGAGTCGTGCAAGAAGTTAACGACGATGCCCAGACTAGTAGCGTGCAGGTTAAAGAACCGCTGCCGGCGAGTTATGGGTCCGATAGTCAGGAGAGTCAGGATCTCGCCGATACCATCAACTCTACGCCGGCGGTCGGTGCTGTCAAAGCTAAAAGTAAAAGGAAATTCGGGTGGCGCGGGCGGACAAAAAAGAGGCCAAAAATTAATAGAGGCTCGCCGAGAACAGCATCACCGGCTCCCAAGAAGACTAAAGTTGACGAGGACAAAGTCGAGACTCGAGACTATAAGACGGATGATTCGATAGAGGAGACGGAACAAGTCGCTGCCCTTGAAACTGGCGTTCGTTCACCTGTTAGTCAAGCGGAGCAAAAAGCAGAAGACAAAAAGAATTCCGATGCTAGTTCCGAAGACTCATCAGGCGAGGCCGATGATGAAATGGATGTCGAAGAAGGCGAAGACAGAACCAGTGTTGCGAGCAAGCCGGCGACGCCGCGGCATGTCGAGGAGAACAGCACAGATCATCACACCAGTGATATGGAACTTGACAGTATTCATATGGACTCTCCTAAATCGATAGCGGAAAAGGACCAAGTCATCAAGGAAACATCACCCGTTGACAAACCTGAAAAAGAGATTGAAGAGAATAGAACACAAGTGCCATCTGAAAATGCAGAATCCAAAGATGACACTGCGGCTAATGATGATAAACTATCTGACAGTAGAAGCGATGAAGTGAAGTCGCCTTCGTTACTACCACCGACTTTTGATGAAAAAGACACCATCATCATATCTGAATCTGACGATAATAACAGTCAAAGCTGTCCGCTACCGTCGCCAAAACCGAACACTGTGGCACCTGTTGCGCAAAATAATGAAAACAAACCAAAGGAGGTTGAAGAAAACGAAAGTCCATCAAAAGTTATACCGGTGGTATCTACAGAAAATGCTCATATCGTGTTAGACCCCAAGGTCCAAGAGGAAGTAAATACGATAAGGCCGCCGTTCGAGCTCGTCGTTCCTAGAATACAAAAAGTCGATACAATAGTCGTCGAAGTTGAATCAGATAGCGGGAACTCGCCGCATACAAGTATGTCGCCTAAGAAAGACAAATCAGTTATCAACGAATCTTATAAACATACCATATCACCCGAAAAGTCGATAGCAGAAGCGGTAAGTGAACAAAAAAAGTGCGAAATCAGAAAAGAGACGGTCATACAACACCAAACGCTAGACGAGACGAAAAGTATAGAGAAAAAATCACCTAATAAAATTGAATCTATATTTCGATTGCAAAGTTTTGATATACAGCCTCACATGAAAAAGCCGGATCCAGCGAGAATAGACTCTTTTATGGAAATAGATAGTAGAAATAAAGGCCAACCGTCTCATATTCCTATAGCTAGTAAAGAAAGCGACATGCCCTTTCGTAACGATATAATAAATACACGGAAAGACGAAATTATCATTACTAGGAACTTGGTAGAGCAAACATTACCCACATATCAACACCCAGTGGCTAACTCGATGACGATACAACAGATCAACACGGCGCAACATTCCTTTCTAAATCACAGGGCGAGCGTGAGCAAAGAGTCGCAAGCCGTCCAGACCGACAAGCTAATAAAGACTAGTGAACAGAACCGAGTCAGCAATATGCCGGAACCTTCGCCGGTCATTAGCAAACCTACGAAACTAGAAGTGCCTCACCCTATTTCGTCTCCCGTCATAAACCCAGTGATACCGAAAGTACCAAATGTAACAGACATCAATTTTTTACCGAGGTGCCAGAGCGCCAATGCGGCCATCAGCATGGGGCTAGATAGAGCCGATTTAGATCAAAATTTCGTCAACAATTTACAGAATCCACTGTCCGGGTCCATGAGCATAATCCCGACGAACGCGCAAGAAAAGAGCGACCCCAATTTGAAGCCCAGGGAGAAGAGTAAACTGCGAGAAGTGCGAGTGAACTCGGCTCACAATAAAACAGAAAAGACTGAAAAGAAATCTAAAAACGACAACACTCCGCGAAGCACGCCGGAGCCTAAGATGTTTTTTCCGGAGCAGAATACGAACGCAGCAAGAAAACCGGAGACATCCGTCCCGATAAACGTGATCAATTCCGCGCCCGTGACGAGCAAGGTCGAAGCTAAGCCCGCCGCGGAGCCTCCCAAGAAACAAGATTTTTTTAAGAAGGAGAAGTCCAACGCTTCCAATTCAAAAAACGCATCGGTGAAGCACGACAAGAGCTGCACGGCGCAGATCAACTACAAGACCGACCAGAACGATCTGAACAAGATGCTGCCAAAATTTAAGTACGACAACGAACTGGTGCCCAAGGCAGACTACGCCATGAACCAGATTCAGAACTACCACACGACGCACGGCCAGTACCAGTGGCCGCCGTGGGACCCCACGCGTCTGCAGAGCACCTGGGAGCACAATCGGCTCTTCGAGATGAAGAGCAGCGTCAACGACAAGAACTATCTCGACAAGCTGCAGAGTTTCAACCTGCCGCACCTCGACCAGATGCAGAAGTCCCCGCAGAAACTGCACCAGAAGGACTTTCACTACGGACACCTCAGCGGGAGCATCTACGCGACCGCCGGCCTGCCGCACTTCAAGGAGGCGAAGACGCCCGCTTCAAAAGCGGAGTGTTCTTTGAAGAACGAGTGCAAGCCGGCCAAGCAGCCTAAGGCGACCACCGGCTGCCAGACGCAGTGCGAGGGCAAGAAGGCGCACAGCGACCAGATGAAGCAGATGATGCAGCGGCAGGTGAAGCAGGACGCGGCGTGCGCGGACTACCGGCAGCAGAGTCCGCACGCGATGACCTCGCCCGGCTGCAAGCCGTACGGGCAGAACGGGCCGTGCCAGGACAAGAGCGAGATCGAGAAGAAGTCGCGCAAGAAGGACGAGCCGAAGGAGGGCAAGGAGGAGATGGAGGCGATGTCGCCGGCGCTGCAGTCGATGGGCGTGTACACGCCGGACTCGACCAGCAACAGCGTGCACTCGGTGCAGTACCCGGCGTGCGAGCTGGACGTCAGCCAGCTGGGCCTGGAGTCGCCGACCTCCATCGGGTCCGACCTGGCCTCGCCCTGCTCCCTGCTGCACCTGCACGCCGCGCCCGCGCCGCCCGCGCCCTCGCCGCAGTACCCGCACTCCTCCATACACATCCCCTCCATCATGACGCAGCCCAACCAGCCGCCCAAGCACCAGAAGATCAATAATAGGAATAGGTGAGTCGCATACCAACATTATGATCTCCACTATAGAATTAAGTGTAACAGAATGGCAAATATTTTGGTGGAGGGCGCTCGGTGCGCCTCCGAGCAGCCCGTTGCAGTTGTAAAGGCCAAAAGGCCAAGAGCAGGGAGTCCCTCCAAAATAAACTGTATGTATTAGATTATTGGCGAAAATGACAAAGAGATAGATATCTTTTAAATTTATTGAACTATGCGTAATGCAAGAGTTGTAGTTTGCACTTTCCAAATCATGAAAAGTAGAAAAATAAATCCCCATTAACATTATAAATGCAAAAGTAACTCTGTCTGTCTTTCACGCCTAAACTACTGAACCGATTTAAATGAAATTTGGTACGGAGTTTGAATCCTGAGGAAGGACATAGGATACTTTTTATCGCGATAAACTAGCCCACGCGGGTGAAACCGCGGGGCGCAACAAGTAAATAATAATCCTTTAGATTTTGTTAACTGTTCTCAGATGTTACCGATGACTGCAAGTTAACAGTTATCAGTGAATGTTATGTGAAAACAATGAATAATTTAGTCATTGTTATCCATCGAAAACTATATACAGCTTTATATACAATTGTGAACGTTTTGCCGTCCGTACTGTATGTTTGTTACAATAATATGTCGAACGTTTGTTGCAGGAACAGCGGCAACGCCAGCAACAACAGCAACAACAACAGCGGTGGCGCGGACGGCAAGCAGCCTGCGATGCGAGGCGCCGCCACCCCGCCCGCGCGGCACCGCGCCACGCCGCCCGCGCCGCACCAGCCGCACGGTCAGTGCTTTTTATTTACTTCTTACAGGGTAGTGTTTCATTCATTCATTCATTTATTCCATTCAAATACAAACAATTTTTGTGTGAGAAATCAATATTACAAAAATCACAATATCAATATAATAAATAAATTATACATACATAACTACATCAATAAAATATATCATCAGGTCAGCCAAGTATTCCTCATAGCATTTTTCCAACAAGAAAAACCTCAGTTTGGTCTCCAACACATGAATCATGAACGCTATAATTAAATTTAAATAGGATGGTCTGTTGTTTAATTTGACAGTTTAGCCATAGGTCAATCATCTGGTGACGGTGTGTGTGGTGTGGTCGAAGGTGGCGCCACGCTACACCTTTGTTGGACACATCTAAAGAGGCTTGGCGACGATTCTTAACTTGAGGATGGTAGTATAAAAATGCCCCTCCACCAAGCTATAGTTTCATCACAATGCTTTTCTTCACCAAAAGCTCAAGCTCGTATCCCGTTTGACAACCTAATGTTAAGCTATCGTTTGTTTGTGCAGGTGGTGCTTCCGGCGGCAGCATGCAGGGCGGCGGCTACCAGGGCGGCTACCTGCCCTTCCAGCAGCAGCAGCAGTACGCGGGCGGGTGGCCGCCGCCCTCCTGCTCGCTCGCCAAGCTGCAGCAGATGGCGGAGGCGCCGCAGCACCCACACCAGGTACGAGCTTACATAGCGTGCACCATCATACCTGCCCTTCAATAGCAGAAATTTCGCAATTTCTCTCAATTGATAGTTGGAGCGATAAATGCTAAGCCGTAATCTACCACGCTGGCCCAATGCGGGTTGGGAGATATCGCATGCCCTTGAATGTTGTGGTTCTTGGACATGCCGGTTTCTGTTTTCCTTCACTGTTCGTGCTACACATGATCATAAAAACAAGTTTTTTTTTGGATAGGGATACCTTAATTTGGGTATAAAAAATAGCTTGCAACTCATTCTCAGACCTACCAAAAATGTATACAAAAAAAAAGTCATAAAAATTGGTCTTGGTGTTTCGGATGAGTTCGATAACCAACACTGTCACGAGATTTTTGAATTGTGTTTGAATTCTAGTATGTATGGGAAGGGTGTGTGAGTTTGTATAAGTGTGTTACATGAAGTGAGAGTTAAAAGTAACAAACTCAAAATAAAAGCTCTTTAAATTCAAACTCAATAGGAATGTGATCACTTTAAACGTCAAATTTAAAACTAGTTACGCCTGTTCCAACCTCTTTACGCCAGCAAAAAAACAGGCAAAATTGATTAAATTGGAGCAAATTCACTAAAATCCCAAGCTTTTTTTTAAAACACTTTTATTAGCTTGACTTGTAACTAACTAACTAACTAACTAACTAACTAACTAACTAACTAACTAACTAGCTAACTAACTAACTAACTAACTAACTAACTAACAATGTAATCAAATCTTAGAAGTCAATTTTCACCTACTTCTAATTGTCGTATCGACTTGAAACTTTGTATGTGTATGTAATCTCGGTGACAATGCAATAATTTGGTATCATCGACCTGATCTGATGATGCACCCGGAAGGTGGGTAGGGCATCTCTTCGCTGGCTACTAGTAAACCCCTCGTGTTTGGGCTCATATGAATCGTCATGATGAGTACAATAAATTGGACTTGGTGACGAGGGTCTGATGATGCAACCGGAAGGTGGGTAGGGGATCTCTGCAGTGGTTACTAGTAAACCCCTCGTGTTTGGGCTCATATGAATCGTCTTGATGAGTACAATAGATTGAACTTGGTGACGAGGGTCTGATGATGCAACCGGAAGGTGGGTGGAGGCTCTCTGCAGTGGCTAATAGTAAACCCCTCGTGTTTGGGCTCATATGATTCGTCTTGATGAGTCCAATAGATTGAACTTGGTGACGAGAGTCTGATGATGCAGCCAGAAGGTGGGTAGGGGATCTCTGCAGTGGCTACTAGTAAACCCCTCGAGTTTGGGCTCATATGATTCCTTTTGATGAGTCCGATAGATTGGATTGGTAACAAAAGACTAAAAAGTATAAAAATAAAAATTTACTGGGTAAATAAAAGTACACACAACCAAAAAACGCTCCACACTTTTTGAATTAACCATTATATCGTAACTAATACAAGTCAATTTAATTATTTTATATTTTTGAGTGCGTTTTTAAAGTGTTTTTTTTAGTTTTTTAAACTATATATTTGTCATCTAAATAGCCCAACATTTTATAATAAGCTTTAGTAATAAGGTTTCTCTTGGTTGGTTGTGCACATTGGGATATGGAAACATGAATATTAACGGGTTACGGGATCACAACCAAAGCAGACCAGCCCCCACAAGCAGCACCTGTTCACGAGTTGACGCATGACGCATAATAATCCACTATACCAAAAAACTAACTGAGATGACGCAACGACCCAAAGTGAGTCTTGGCCTCCGATAACAAAAGACGCCACTTCGGTCGGTCCTGCGCCACCTCCTGCCAGTCCTCCACCTGGAGCTCGCGCAAATCCTTCGTGACTTCGTCTTTCCAGCGATATCTGGGACGGCCGACAGGGCGACGGCCACTCGGCCGTCCACTGTATGCTCGTTTGACCGCACGATCACGATCACTATACCATTCTAATGAAACTGTTAAGTCAACTACAGTGTAAACTCTATATAGCGACACTGAAGGGACTGTGCATTTTATGGCGTTATAGAGAGTTGTCGTTAAATGGAGAGAAGAAACATCAGAATTAGAAAAAGAAAAAGTTTATTTCCGACTATTGTTAGTAGTTATGTGCATAAAAAAGAATGTTATTTGAACGCTATTGCGTATAGTCTGTTATTTTTGTCTGAAGTCTTTTGCTGCACCAGTAATTTTGTTGTATTTTTTTACTTATTTTATTCATATTTAGCAATATTGAGGCATATGATAAGGTATAGATAATACATGACTCCTACTTATGAGTCATGGTCAACAACAGTCTACACGTACAAGCAATCCCAATTTGTAAACAAAAGAACGAATTTCTTAGAAAGTTCGGTATGCATGATGCCGACAGTCGAGTTTATTGCGGGCTAGGATAATAAAGCGACAATAGATCGTACACAGCTGCGCAGTTTTTACTAATTTTAGCAACTTAAAAGGTACTTTTTATTACTCAATTGTTGTCGTTATTGAGAGTGGGTGTAATGCTATGTAGAGTGAAACATTGTATGAAAGACAAGCTAAACCAACCAAAGCCAATTGATTTCGACGCTTAAGGGAGTTTGTCGTTAAATAGAGTGACGTTACATGGAGTTTACACTGTATGTATGTAATGTGTTGGCTTGTGTTCCAGTACGCGCAGCAGGCCGGCACGCCGCCGGCCAGCAGCGCGGAGCACTACCACTCGGCGGCCGCCAAGTACTACGCGCCGCACAACCAACTGAACGCGCCGAGGAACGCGCGCAACGCGCCCAGTGAGTACAGTAGGTCTCGCACATGTACTTATTACTAACCAGCCTGCTAATAATAATAATAATAATAACTAATAGCGAAGAGTCTCGACCAACGTCTCAAGAGGCTCTCGCTGGACGGTTGGATCAAGGGTCGAATGCAGAAGGCAGTGCTCCTTGACACGGCGCGTATCGTCAGGAGGTTCCTCACTCTGCAGCCTTAACCACCGGTAGCTTGAGTTCTGCCCCGCTACCGGTGGCACTCTAGATTTAAGTTTATATAGTATTTTTGTTTAATATTATTTTATAAAATTAATGTAAAAAACTTTTACTTAAGAAAGGAAATAAATGAAGAGATAGTAATAAGTCTTTATTCCGGAAAATACCATGTAAAATTTTTTAAAACATCGTTCATTTTATGCATCTTAGATTAGATCTCTTAACTCGGAGTGCCTATTGGCAAAGGCCTCCTCTAGCTCCCTCCAATGACGCTTTTTCAGAAGGGGCCAGCTTTCATCTCATGCTACTAACATACTAATTACTAATGTCAATCAGACAATATAGAATTTGTTAACCCACCAAAAAAAACCGGCCAAGTGCGAGTCGGACTCGCGCACGAAGGATTCCGTACCATTATCTATAAAAACGGCAAAAAAAGTGCTGAACTACTACTCTTTTACTATGGTGGTAGGGCATTTTCTAGTGCTCGCCTGGCTAGCTACCCCCAACCTAATATGTAATCTGTGACTAACCGTTATTGTTTTTAACCGACTTCATAAAAGGAGGAGGTTCTCAATTCAACTGTTTTTTTTATATTACACTTGTTACCTCAGAACTTTCGACTAGGTGAACCGATTTTGATGTTTCATTTTTATATTTGAAAACTGGTGCTTCCCGTGTGATCCCATTTCAATTTGGCCAGTTGTGACAATGGTATCCATGACATAACCTTCATATCGATTTTTTTAAATATTATTTGTTACTACTGTATAATAGTATCAATCAATCAATATAATTTATTTGCTCATACATGGGGATGGGGTATACAATAAAGGGTGTTAGAACGAAATAGTTAGATCGCCCTATTTTAACCTTTCGGTGTGCAAATTGTATTGCAATATAATAACAGCTTACATTAATGAATTATCAATTTTCCATGCATGAATAATTATCATAATATTATAGTATATCAATAATAGTAACAATAATAATAGCAGTTACAATTTTATTATAATAGTAAATTGCTTTCTGAACATGTCAGCTTTAGGTATCCGTCATGTGACTTTGTTTTACTTAGAGACCGTCCGTTGGTTGCAGGTAACCTGAGCTCCATGCAGCACATGCAGATGGCGTCAGGATCGCGCATGTCGCCCAACCTGAACACTCACATCATCAGCCAGTTCGGCATGAACGGGTACCGCATGCCGCAGCAGCAGTTCAACAACTTGCAGATGATGAATGTGCAGCCCACGGTCCAGTACCCCTCCCCCGACCCGCGCGCGCAGCAGTCCAACGTGTACTACCAATACATCAACCCCCCGCCCCCACTCGCCATGCAGCCCCTCAACTCCACCATGCGCCGGTAACCCCAACTTCGCGCGATAGCGAACTGTGTCTAAAGTGAATACAGTGAACCAAAAGTATTATCCCAATACTCACTCGGTGGCCCGCTCTGCAAAAGACGTTATGTGTAACGATGACCAAAAACTGACAGTGTATAGCTCTAAGGCATAGTACAAATAAAGTGCTTTTAGTTTTAAGTGTAAATATTGACACCACTTCGGTTGCCTTATCCTTCCCCCTCCGAAGGATCTGATTGTATTACTTAAATAGCTGCTTCGCCGTAGCTTTTTGTATGATATGTACGTAATTGAGTTTGATACCCGGTAAGCTGAATGAGAGTACAAAATTGCAAATAAATGGTGTATTTAAAAATCTCTTTATAATAATAATAAATTGCGAAACGTAGCATAATTAATAGTGCAATAAAATGTGAAGCAGTCAAATTTGACGCAGTTTTAACTCGTGCCGTTCTTTGTTTGGGCGCACTGGAGGACTGATAATCCCGCGATTGAACAGTAATCAGAGGCAGTGTGCTTAAATTGTAAAAAAAAGGTAATATTATTTCCAAAGAAACAATAATGTTAAGTCTTTGGTGATGTCTCACATGAGTGCAATTTGTGTTACATGTGCATTGTGAGTGAAGGTTTGATGTAAAGATTTGTTTGGAAACTTGGTTTATATATAATGTTGTTTGATGTTTTATACACATGAGATGTTACAGTATGGTTTGTACAGTTGGCATATCTAACAATAGTATTACGATAGGATCCTAACTCTTGAATTTGTTCTCAAGTGCCTCTTTCTCCCATTCGCTTAACCCGTGTAAGATATTTGTAAATGATACTGCTTGAATTAACACAAGGCTGTAAACATGTACTGTACTATACATATAGCATTAATTAATTTTAGTGTATTTGTACATCAGTTTATTTGATCAATGTGATAGTGTAATAAGAGGAATCGGATTGACGCGCTTTGAACAGGCCTAATGGACGGTTACTTTATATTTTAAATGTTTTGTATTCTTTTTACAATGTTAGGTTATAGTTTTTAATAATTACGTCCTTGTTTTCGCTTTGCATAAGGATTATTTTCGTTTTTATCCCAGTAATTTATTGCCAAATGTTATTAACACTATTTTTTTTTGTTTACAGTTTAAGTATTGTACTTAGTGTTTAATTATTTGTTCCGCACGTCTAGGTTATCGCCGCCGCACGCCGTGCGCGTCGCGGCGGCGATGGATAAATTATTCGTAAGATCTGCTCCTCTGAGGTTATGAATGTTATTTGTTACTAATGTGTAGTATAAAAAAATATTGTAAATACAATAACCATATGACATGTAGCAGGTGTTATCACACAAAATATAATTTTGTGAAAAAGCTGGAAGTTTTATTTAACATCAAACCTAAACTAGCTCTGTTAGACACCTGTCACTTGGCGAGCCAACTCTTCTAGTTCTAGTTAGGAAAATAATTTTACGTGTTTTTATTATCTGTTATTGGTATTTATATTATTCATCATCATTAGCCTATTATGTTCCCACTACTGGGGCTGGGACAGGCTATCTCGGAGAGATGGAGAATGGGCAATAATATATCACTCTGGCCTATAGTGCGGGTTGGTAGATTTCACATGCCCTGAATTTGGGTTCTTGAATAAAATATCGTGGTTTCTTCAAGATGTTTTCCTTGGCTGTTTTGAGCGATGACAATCTCCTAAAAGGTGCAGGGTATCGGCGTCATGCAAGGCGCGTAGATGCACTAATAAACAACAATTTGAAATTCGTTAATTTTATATTTCCGAATATATTATTCAACATTTAGCTAACTACAAACAATATAATCACAGTATCTTATCTTAAGATATATTTACAGGATAAATAACTTTGTACAATTAAAACAATTAAGTTTGACTCTATGGACAACTCTATAAACAGAGAAAAATTAAATTTTAAGATTTAATTCTATGGGATGAGAACATTATAAGTGTTGTACAAGAATTTATAATTATGTAATAAAAGTTTGTTGGTATTGTACATGATAGTAAATAATTCAGCTAGTCACATGAACTTGGTACAAATTGTAACAAGTAAATCAGGTAACACATAAAATTACAATTGACATTTTTTTTATTTATTGAGTAAGGTAATTAGCAGAGATAATCGGAACAGATATTATAGGTACATGTACTTACATATGTATATGTATGCCAATACCGGATTTTCTTGTTTAGGGATCCTGAGACTGATTAGAGTACTAACACAAGGAGCGCCAATTTTAATAAATTAGTGGCCAAAAATCAACTGACATATTTTTTTTTAAAGTAAGCATATTTTTTCTAATGTCGTGCATTTTTAGGGAATGTTCAAGATTATTTTTGCTCTAGATATAAGACACAAGGAATAAAATGAACCTCTTCTCAAACATTACATTATTCTTCTGGCTGGAGTAGATTATACAAACCTTTATAATTTTACTATATTTGTATAAAGATTGGCACAAGGATAGGTTCCGAGGGTTCTCTGTCGACGCACACTCTGTCCCTCATGAGTTTAAGGCTGTTTTCAGTCACTTTGCAGCAGTGTTGTACCATTAAGCCTTTTAAATTGTGGCTATGAAGCGCCAGTTCCCTGAAAAAACACATGCTGTTTTCAATTGCATATCTGATTTAAAATAAAGTAATAAAATTATTTTTTTAATTGATTATAACTCACCTAATACCCTTGTCAGTGATATCACAACAAGCACCTACATTGAGAAGCTTCAGATTTGGACTATATTTGGATAGAGCATACATACTTTTATCTGAGATTTGTCTATTGCCTTGTAAGTTCAAAGTATGGATGTGTCGAAACTTTTTTATGAATATTAATATGCAGCTCTCAGATATGAGAGGACAGTGAGATATATCTACATCTTCGAGCATGCACTGATGGAGTGCCAGCGCTTCCATGGCACCCGTCGTGAGCCACGGGCAGCGCGCCAGCTTCAACTTCCGCAAGTTATTGAAGTATAGTATTACGGGCTGCAAACATTTAGCTGACAAGTTTTTACACTGAGAGAGGTTCAAACTGACCAAATTGTGGTTTTGCAACAACATTGGTATCAGATCCAAGTCCGTCAAAGGCGTACGAGACAAATTTAATTCCGTAAGCCTCGTACAGGTCTGCGCAAAAACCTGCAAGTAAAAATTTTTATAGACACGACTTCTAAATGATTTTGTAGTTGAAAACTCATTTGTGCGGGACACTTGCCTTGAATGTGTGAGGAGAGAGTTTATTGTCCATAAGTTTCAACGATTTTAGCTTAGCAAAGTACATGTTTACGATTTGTAAACAAGTTTTGGAGACACATCGCAAATTAAGACATTCGCGCAATGTTAGATACGGTAACACTTTTGCCACTAAAATATCTTCCCAATACAAATCGAAAAATTGTGTGTTTCTCATAGTGTTCATTCTTTAATACAAAATTTGGAAAATTTATTGAAGAAAATTTTGGCTGGGCCCGTTCGATTGACTTGACATGTTTCTTATTTGCGATTTCTTAGAAACACTGAGGATTTACTATAGCATGGTCTTTTCGCCAATATTTATCTGATCAATCAATACAGTAGTGTTAACTTAGAAGGTATCAATCGTCAAAGAAAATATTAAAATGAAAATGAGTACATATTTTCTACAGTTCAGCTCACTTTTTCTTTTCTTTCTTCAAACTTGGAGAATGGAACATAATCTGTAAATTCAGTAAACTGTCAATGTCATTGTCGCTTTGACATTTTGCGTTTCGTTTTGATCGTAGATTTATTTAGATTTTTCAGATACAAGAATAAATACCTCTTATCAGGGAAAACCATAGATTTAGCATATTCTTACATAAATCTATGGGGAAAACCAAGGGATTTATATAAAAATGAAGTCAATGTTTTACAAAATTAATTATTAATTAATTTATTTATAGCAGCTCTTTGGAAGTTGTAGGTAGTAAAGTAGGTTTATACTAAGTACCTACCGTTCCATGGAACCTACTATTATATTCTGTGAGCTCGCACGAATGCACCACAGGAACCTCCGATCTGATTCACATCGCATCGCAGTATTGCGTGGGAGCCCTTAGATTCTGATAGTTAGGTAGTTTACTAATAATACATAGATTCAAGTTTTACTTCAGTGATGATAGCTCAATTGTAGAGACGTCGACTTGCGACGTGTGCACTGCGTAATGGTGTCGAGTCCTTCGATGAGGTTTCGGTAGGTAGAAGAAAACATCCTAATGACACCATAGTTTAGTGATAGGGATTTTTATCGTAGGTACTTGCCTAGCTAGCTACAACCCTCAAGATAAATATCTGTCGCCGAGCAGTGTGTTCGAGCAGCCTCACTTGATAGTTTGAGAGCCAGATCTCAGGCGTAGCGTGACACAAATAAAAGAAAAAATGCGCAAGTACGATCTCTAGTAGGATCTCTGCGATAGATAAGTAGGTAATAATTTTTAGTCTTAGGCTGGTATTCAAGTGATAAGCACTACCTAAGCCCAGATTTGAGTCATTTCATACAAATGACGAAGACGATATCAACGCTTGAGGCTTCAAAGATAATTCCCACGCTTTATGTTTTCCTGTTCCAGAAACTCAGTTAAACACAAACAAATCAATGAACTTTTCCAATAGCAGTAAGTAGGTATAGCCACTTATAAACAAAAGAGCAAAATATTCGAAGAGCCAAACTCGGATGGGTTAAATATGGGCCCGGAAGTTGTCCTAAGTACATAAACCACCTTATTTCCACTTTATTTGATCTAAAGGGCCGACCGAAAAAGGGCTTGGACAGATTGGATGCGAAACATAAAAGTTTGATGCGTATAAAGGTTTCAGTTTGGTCTGTCTAGGTAGGTAGGTCTATCAGAAATTACCTGCTAATAAAATGTGTAAAGGACAACAACACTTCACAGATCTTGACGTACCTAAGCCTGTATTGGGAACTGGCTCTCAAGTGAGGCTGCCGGAACACACCGACAGGTGCTTGGCGACAGATTCTTAACAAGAGGGTGGTAGCTAGCCAGGCGAGCATTTGGTAATGCCTTACCACCAAGCTATGGTTTCATCACGATGTTTTCCTTCACCGAAAGCTCAAGCTCATTAGGATTCGATCCGGCACTCTACGGATCGCAAGTCGACGTCACTACCACTGAGCCATCATCGCTATAAAATGATTGTCCAGATGTAGAGTCGTCAACGTTAATAGTCTATTATTAAGATAAGAAGCGGTTACAACAACAATAAAGCGATAATGATGGCTTGCAACCCTGGCTCTAGTACATTAAAGCGTTATCTATCTATCTATCTAGTAAACACCGGCGCACGTGTCGCTTGATTTCTATCATTAATTAGCGATCATCATCATCATAATCAACCTGTTTCGGTCCACTGCTGGACATAGACCTCTCTTAAAGTACGCCACTGAGCCCGTTCTTCGGCTTCTCTCATCTAACTGCTGCCAGCCATTTTGCGTATGTCTTCGCTCTACCTGATCGTAGGATGCGTACCACGGTTTTCTATAAATCCTGCAGGAACGTATAAAACTAACTCCGATGGCTCAGCGACCCAAAGCGTGTCTTGGTCTCCGTAATGATCTTGAGCGATTTCAGCCCAGTTCAGAGCCTGGAGTTTGCGCAGGTCCGCATCCACCGCGTCCTTCCAGCGGTATCTAGGGCGGCCGACCGGCCTACGGCCATTCGGTCGTCCCAAATAAGAACGCTTTGCCGCCCGATCCTCCCGCATGCGCACTACGTGGCCAAGACAGCAGGAACGTACACCTCTGTAGAAATTACAATTTTTATAGCGATGATGGCTCAGTGGTAGTGACGTCGGCTTGCGATCCGTAGGACGTGGGTTCGAATCCTACAATGAGCTTGAGCTTTCGGTGAAGGAAAACATCGTGATGAAACCATAGCTTGGTGGTAGGGTATTTTCTAGTACTCGCCTGGCTAGCTACCACCCTCTTGTTAAGAATCTGTCGCCAAGCACCTATCGGTGTGTTCCGGCAGCCACACTTGAGAGCCAGTTTCCAGTCCAGGTGTAGCGTGGCGCCATCTTCGACCACATCGTCACTTAACATCAGGTGACTTGGGGTCAAACGCTACCCTGTAAATAGTAAAAAAAAAAAAAACAAACAGACACAGTCGATGCTATCCTTACTTATATATATACTCGTATTATAAATGCGAAAGTAACTCTGTCTGTCTGTTACGCTTTCACGCCTAAACTACTGAACCGCTTTGAATGAAATTTGGTACAGAGATAGTCTAGAGCCTGATAAGACATAGGCTACTTTTTATCGCAATAAACGTAGCCCACGCGGGTGAAACCGCGGGGAACAGCTTGTATTTAATATAACAAAGGCGGAAAATGTAATTTCCAGCTATTTACTTTATAGTAAGTCATTATATCTTAATACTGTAAATTCGTTATGTACCGGTAGCAGGTATCTAAACAGATTAACGTAAATAACAGTCGCTATTAGAGGCGGCTGTCATTGTGGCTTAGAGTGTTGTTACACACACGTCTTTGATTAAAGTACGTATTTAATTAAAATTTGCGAGAAATATATGTATTTACACAAGATTTTGAGAAAAGAGGTTGTATCGTTACGTAAGCGGTACTTCACGAAGTAGTACGAAGTTAAATTTATTTTAAGGTAACGTTGAACACATTTTTACCTTAAGGTTCTGCTATCCACAGCCTCACCCTGCAGGTGACAAAGGGGTACCAAATGCCGACATATGAGTAAAAAAGGAAGAAAAAGAAAATAATCAAGGCATTATTTGAATTTTTTTCTTATGAGTATTTTACTCAATTTTTTTAAATTTTAATTTATTGGTAGTATTCATATTTAAAGAACTTAAAGCTCTGGAGAAAAACTGTTTTTTAAAACTTTAAAAATAGGGGTGCACTTTGAAAATTTTTTTGCATATTAATACTATTTTCTTGCATTATTTCTTCCTGCTGCTAATTTGTGTATCATGTAGATTAACATACATTTTTTTAGATTTAACAGTCATAATGACAGAGACGCAATTATTAGAGTCGTAAGTGCATGATGGTAGCGGAGCTTGCCCATGTAGTCGATCTTATCAGATCAATTAGGTGAAGCAATGTTCTCTGCGATCTTTAATTGGATGAGTGACCACTAGTTGGCGTTGTCGGATCATCGCATCAGATAATCACGTGGTCTTTATACTTTTGGATAATCTCAAACATATGTTTATTTAGTAAGATACAAGACGTCAAACTTAAATCTAGCTACCTACGCCTGTTCTAACCTCTTCACACCAGCAAATGAACAGGCAAAAAACGTCCGGCGAAAAAATCTGATATTTTAATAAAACTTCGTTCAATTGAGACTTGAAATTTTGATATCAGCATTTCTTGGATTTCACAATATGGTATTTTGTTGAGTTAGGTTTGTAAATTGGCTTCAGAGATGCAGTCCTGGCTGTACTTAGCTTTCGGTTTGCTGATCAGCGCCTATGTTCTGGTCTGGAGCCGGCTGCGACGCGCCAGGGCTCTCCTAGCAGGCCTGCCCTCCGCAGGCCTCCAGCTGCCGTTTGTTGGCAACCTGCTGCAGCTGATGGGAGATGGAAGAAGTAGGTATCAAAGGCTCATCATCATCATCATCAGCCTCTAACGTTCTTACTGCTGGAACACAGGTTTTCTCCCAAAGAGAGTAAGGGCCACAATCTACAACTCTGGCTCAGATTTTAAGTACTATCAGAGCAAAGGTGGCCGAACGGTACCATCGCACTCCCCTCTCGGCCTCGCACCTATGACTGTGTAGATATGCAATCGCTCAAAACGGTGAAGGACAACATCGTGAGGAAGACGGTATGTCCAAGAACCACCATATTCAAGAGCATGCGACATCTACCAACCCGCACTGGGTCTGCGTGGTAAATTATATACGGCCCATACTATCTCTCTGAGAGAAGGCTAGAGTCCTCGCAGTGGGAACGGAAGATCAGATTTCTGATCATTTGCAGGCGACGCGCCCCTTCGTACCATTTCAAATTATAGTCTATTACATATAATTATGTTTTTATGTTTATTAACCTACACCTAGTTAAAATTTTATTCCTTAGAATTGTTTCGCTTTCTGGATGACATGACACGCAAGGCTGAAGAAGAAATGAAGCCGATACAAATCTGGTTTGGGCCCTTTGCTATTATAAGTAAGAGAGTAATTTTATTAATCACAATTTTTTTAAGGGTGAACAGTTAGCTTAGATTTTTAAAGACGCTCGAGTTCGCTGTTACACACTAAGATCTTAGAGGAGAAGTTTTCAAAGAATCCCATTTAGGGCGATTCAGGATATGACGGACACTCTGTTTTTTATTTTATTATTTAAATAGAGATATTTTCGTTTTAAATTGACAGTTTTACCTAAATGTAGTATGCGGGCCTAGACGACACATATTCACTTTTGACTTGAAGGGTTACAAATTAAACTTATCGGGAAACAAATACACTCTGGCGCATTTACCGGATCGGGTAATGTTAACCATCCTACAATGAACTTGAGTTTTCAGTGAAGAAAAACTTTGTGATGACACCAAAGCTTGGTGGTAGGGCATTTTCAAGTGCTTGTCTAGTTAGTTACTACCCTTAAACTGAGAATCTGTCGCCAAGCACCTTTTGGTGAATTCTGACAGCTCCACATGACAGCCAGTTCTCAATCCAAGTGTAACGTGGCGCCACCTTCGACTACGTCGTCACTTAGCATCAGGTGACTGGCCAAACGCTACCCTGTAAGAAGTTAAGAAAAGACCTACAGAAGATGTTGTGTTATCTTTTTTGAAAGGAAGGGAAGGGATACTACGTTTTGATTTCAATTCTAGTGATCATGGATCCTGATGATGTGAGAACTGTCACTAACACATTTATCGAGAAGCCGTACTACTACAACTTTGGCAAGATCTGGTTGGGAGACGGCCTGGTCACTGCCCCTGGTGAGTTAGCAGACTCATACTCAATTATTTATATCAGTCATACATGAGTGAAGAGCGATGGTGGCCGAACGGTTAGGTCTGCGACTTACAAGACGCAACACCGAGTTCGAATCCTCTCGGCCCCGCACCTATGACTTAATAAAGTTATTTTCGGATTTGCCAGCGCTCAAAACGGTGAAGGAAAACATCGTGAGGAAACCGGCATGCCCAAGAACTGCAACATTCAAGGGCATGCGACATCTGCCAACCCGCACTGGGCCAGCGTGGTAGATTACAGCCCATACTCTCTCTCTGAGAGAAGGCCAGAGTCCCAGCAGTGGGAACGTGAAAGGCTGATAATGATGATGATTAATTTCTCTATAATATAAGTATGTATATCGTTGTCTAGTAACCATAACACAAGTTTCTAGCTTAATTTGGGGCTAAGTCAATTTGTGTGCAATGGTCCCCGATATTTATTATTATTAGATCTTATTGGTTAAAATTAGAGAACATAATATGGATCCAAATAGGATATATCAATGTAGTAGGTTCCCTGTATTTAGGGTATCAGATATTATGCGGGTCAGGGATCCACAACACCCAAATCAATAATTGGGCCTTCGAAGTATGTATTAACTTTTACTAAGTTCGTTTGATCACTATAATTTATGCCTGTAACGGTGACGTCTTAACGAATTCCTATATATCAGGTGCAATATGGAAGCAGAACATCAAAAAGCTGAACGCGAATACATTCAACGCGTCAGTGGTGGAAGGGTACCAGGTGGTCTTCAATGCGCAGGCGCACAAACTGGTGGAAAACCTGAAGAGAGAAGTGGGGAAGGAACCCTTCGACTGCATGCATCTTCTGGCTTATACCACGCTGGAGGCTATTTGCCGTAAGTTCAAGTTGTCAATAAAATATAAGTAGGTATATTAAGTACTGAGTTAGTTCCAATGACGCCGTGCCGGTAGTATGAGTCAAAATATATTAATTGATTATATGATACAACAGTGTCCCTTTAAAACTTCAAACTACGCCTGTTCCAAGTTCCAACCTCCTTACGCCACGGGGCGCAGATAGTCGGCGCCCCGTGGCGTAAGGAGGTTGGAACTTAACGCAGTTAGTTTTTTTAAATACTTCTTAACGCTATCCTGTACGTTTGACAACAAGTCACCTGATGTTAAGTGACGATGCGGTCGAAGATAGCGCCCCGCTACACCTGGGTTGGGATAGTTAGTATTATACATGTGAAAGTTTGTGAGTGTATGTTTGTTACTTGTTCACGCTGAAACGGCTTAACGGATTTGAGCGAGATTCAGAATAAAAATTGCTTATATTACATAAGCTACTTTCCATCCCAGAAAATTGTTCCTATGGAATGTCTAACGGTGGTGTGGCTTATGAAATAAAAATTCAATTGCTCCCTAGAAACCGCTCTGGGCATGCCTCACATATCGCACAGCATCGTGACGAAGGAATACTACGAGGCGTTCAGTCGCTGCCTGCACCTTCTCATCTCCCGAGGGTTGAACCTGCTGCTTCATCCGGAGTGCGTGTACCGCCTCACGCCTGCGTACAAGGAGCTCAAGAGATGTGTCGCTGTGTTGCACAATGTCTCTGACACGGTAATCTTTTATTATTGGGGCTAATTACAACCGTATTCCTCTGTAATTATGTCAGTAATTAAGTTATACCAATGTGCAAAGTGCCCCTTTTTCAGTTACGACCATTTTTTCCAGATCTATATATACAAAGACTTGTTAATACCATCAACATATTGTTAAGCAATATAATACTCAGAAGACATCCTTATCTTAGATGATGCCATTGAAATTTTTAATTAGGTATAGGTATTTTTTACAATATTCCTCGATTTTAATACGATGTTATCTTCGTGTACTTTTTCACAGGTTTTGAAAAAACGAAAGCTGCAAAGAGAAAAATTAAAGAACAACGGAGCTAGCCAAGATTTAGGTAAATACAAACACTAAGTATTTAAAACTTTTCAAGAGGCCGTGGCGTTTCTTTGCCGGTCTTTAGTAACTAATCATCCAGGATATGCAAAACAGCACAGCCGTCTCTTAGATAAATGACTCTTACTGGCATTTTTAAACGCTGCGCATCTTATTGCTACAAAAGTCGTTAAGTTTACGATAACTTAGTAAAGACAAGACTTCAAAGCCTGTCATCGTCTCCACAATTATCATGTAACTTGCTTATAAGAATTTTCTATCACAAAAGGTCACAACTAAAAAGATTTAACATCACATATCAACAGGGTGACGAGCGCAGTGCATTTAAAGTCCAAAATGAAAAGTCTTGGTGGCGCTGAAGTTTAACGGGCAGTCGTGACGATTACCATCGAGCGAAAGACTACTCGCCTCTCCAATCAGTTGTTTAAAACAAAATTATCTTATATTAACAGCTCAGGAAAGAAAGTTCAAGCCATTTCTGGATATCCTCTTAGACTTGAGCGAATCAGATCCTCGGTTCACGGAGCAGCAAATCAAAAACGAGGTGGATACCATCATAGTGGGGGGACAGGAGACTATTGCTTCGACGCTGTTTTACTGCTTGTTGATGATCGGCTGTAGTCCTCATGTACAGGAGAAACTGTATGATGAGTAAGGTCCTTTTGAATTACTAAGATTCTTTGGAAGTAGGTACTCAGATTCTTTTGAATTACTCAGATTTTTTCCTATTACTAACTTTTGATTTCCAGCTATCCCATCAGTTCTAGTTTCGTTTATCAGCTATGTATGAATAAGTGTCAGATTGGTAGTTGAAGAATTTTCGTGTTTAAGTAAAATAATTTGGTACAGCTATTTTGCATGAACTTTTGGTGATAGATTGACCTACTTGATGAGGGTGGGAAGGTAGCTAGCTAGTCAAGCTTTGGAATATACTTCACCAGCATGATTTTATAGTTTATCATGACGTTTTCCTTCATCGACAGCTCAATCTCATTGTACTTAGGATTCCATCCTGGAACTTTTATCTGTTTCATATCGTATGAACAAAGGCATCGAACTTATGCTCAAAAATTCACGTATGGTCTTTTAGATTAAGGTCCATATTCGATGGAACCAAACGCCCGGTGGAGAAGGCCGACCTGCAGCAGATGGTCTACTGTGAGGCCGTGATCAACGAGACCCTGCGGCTGTTCCCTCCAGTACCTGGTGTCATGCGGTACGCCGACCGGGAGCTACAGCTTAGTATGTGTTCTATCCACTATCAGATATATATCTGCTATGGTCTAAAGCTGGTATAATGTAGCATTTGATCACAAGTCACCTGTTGTTATTATTAAGCGAGGATGAGGCCGAAGGTGGCGCCAGGCTACGCCTAGATTGGAATCTAACTCTCAAGCAAGTTCCACTCACAAATGATAAGTGAAGATAGAAACAGTTCTTTAGATAATAATTTTTCCAGAATCGTGTCGAGTCCCAAAAGGGGCAATGTGTGCTCTCAACGTTTGGGGCACGGGGAGGTCCAAGCAGGCCTGGGGAGCCGATGCCCACGAGTTTAATCCAGACCGGTGGCTAGAGGGTAGGATTGCTCCTAACCCTGCTTCTTTCACGGCCTTTAGTTATGGAAGAAGAGCTTGTATAGGTAAGGCATTTTCTAAATTAGTCAAATTGAAAAAGAAGAAGAACATACTCGTCTCACGTCATTTGGGCTTGTGTTAATTTTTCAAATTATGTCAAAGTACTTATAACCGATGTGGTAGAAGAGTCGTAATTCGGAAAGAACGAGAGCAGCGAACCAAGTTTAGTTAAAAGTAATGCACGACACCTCTCAGACACATATCTTAATCTTAATATAATATTATAAATGCGAAAGTTTGTGTGTGCGTGTGTGAATGTTTGTTACCACGTATCACCGTAAGTACAAATGCAATTTTGATGACATTTGGAATGGAGATAACTTATACTACTTTTTTATCCCGGAAAAAGGTTCCAAAAATTAAAAAAAAACAAAAATTAAATTAACAACAATCATGCATGCGACTGTATGTTTACTCATGTTTTGGGCAAATAAAGTTATCTTATCTTATCTTATCTTACGGGATAACGGGAAGACGTGGGTGAAACCGCGGGGCGCAACTAGTGTTATATAAAATTCTCGTGTTGACAGTGTTTGTCTGAAACGGCTGGACCGGGGAAATGTTATTTATAGGTCTGAGTAAAGTACTAAGAAATCACATAAAAAGAGCCCATCATTATCAGACTCAATCAAAGATACAGAAGATCAGCACAGATAAACAAACACCGTTGTTTATGATGATATAATGATGATAAAGATAGACACGCTTTACAGGTAAAAAATACGCCATGGCGTTTATGAAAACGACTCTGGCGAACTGCGTGAGAGAGCTGAAGTTCACGTCTGAAGCGGATCAGTTGCAGCTCAAAGTAGATATTGCGCTGCGAGCAGTGTCCGGGCATCTGATACAAGTCACTCTTAGAACGTGATGCCATCAAACTTCAAAATTTTTTTTTTTTGTTTTGTTATGGCGTCACACGATTAGTGTATTTGCCAGTGTCAAGTATAAAATATTTCAAACTCAGAGAGTTGAATCAAGTTTACATGATGATGGTGATGATGATGATGAGATGATGGGATGAGGATAGTGTTTAAGTAAAGTAGTGGCGCTTTACTTAAACTTTACACGGACTTTTTTGGAGCAACTTGAAAAGTCACTTTCACAACTTTATTTCAATTTCCCACACTCGTACACATTAACGAACACATAATAGTTAATAATCCACCAATATTACACATTATCACTCGAAGAAACACAAGTTTTGGAAATAAAAATAAAATTTTCACGTTGACAACTCAATTGCCGCCAAAAAAGTCCAATATATTTATTTTGTAGGATATAAAATGGGATTACTTTAAAACTAGCTACGCCTGTTCCAACCTCCTTACGCCAGCAGAACAGGCAAGAAACGCCCGGCAGGTAATTTTTTTGGCGCAATCACATTTACAATTTTATTCTTACTACTAATTGATTGAATTGGAGCAAGTTCATTACAATCCCAAGCTTTTTTGTCATCTAAATAGTCCGATATTTTAATTTAAGCTTTCTTATTGGTGTCGATTCTGCTATGCAATTTCCAATCTAAACTAAATTTGACAGATCTAAAAGAAATGCTAACCCTTAATTACTTCCTTGGTCAGAAAAAGACAGCAATACTTTTAGACCTGTTAAACTTAGTTTAGTTTTAGGAAATACACAGCAAAATCAACAGCATTAACTAGCTAAAATTGAATAAGTTGTAATAAAAGAAGATTGATTTTGTAGTAAGATCTATTAAAACACATTTTAATAATTAAGTTATTATTACTACCTGTTATTACCTAACACAAGTAAATAAAATAGTAAGTGGGCAATGTGACTTCGCTGGCTCGGCCACCTTGAAAGAATGGGGGAGGATCGTGCGGTCAAACGAGCATACAGTGGAAGGCCGAGTGGCCGTCGCCCTGTCGGCCGTCCCAGATATGGCTGGAAAGACGAAGTCACGAAGGATTTGCGCGAGCTCCAGGTGGAGGACTGGCAGGAAGTGGCGCAGGACAGAGCGAAGTGGCGTCTTTTGTTATCGGAGGCCAAGACTCACTTTGGGTCGTTGCGCCATCTCAGTTAGTTTAATGTGACCAATGGTCACATGAAACTTTCAATATTAATTTATCATTCGAAAGGCCAATATTATGCTCTAGCCCAATATAACTTTGTAGTTTGTACTTATTAGCTTCATGGCGCTAACTATCAGGTGAATTTTCTGCTCTTTTCTATTAGAGAAAACCTTAATAGCTTTGAAGTTTTTTTTTTACTAGTTACACAGAAACGCTTGACCGCAAGTCACCTGATGTTATGTGACGAAGTGGTCTATGGTGGCGCCACGCTACCTGGATTGGGAAATGGCTCTCAAGTGGGGCTTCCAATATCCTCATAAAATGATCCACAAAAGCTAACAGAATTTCAAATTTCAAAACTCAGCAATGTTAGTTATCGTAAGTAACTTTCAATTGATTTTCAAATCTATTTACCATCCAAGAGTACGTTTACAGCAAACACATTGCAATCTCATTTCCTATTCGTGGTATGTTTGACTTCGCCACCGTGTTTACAATGTTGCAATCCTATTTCAGGTAGATTTCGCATGGTTTATTACTGCATTGAATTAATATTAGTACTTTACGAACGAATATTAGTACCTAAGTCACGATTATGATAACATAGTAAGCATATAGTAAGCTATAACACTTGTGTGACCTAAATCTCGCTTCTCCGTGAAATAGACAGCTTAAGTCACGGAGAAGCGTGACTTAGTGCGGGCTTCGTCATAGAAATAAACACCTATTATAGATCCGTTGAATCTTTCAACTTCTCCCATAGCAAAATTCAAATCCAGTCATGAGATAATAGCTCTCCTCAAGTAGGTTATTCTCGGGTTGGTTAGCGTTATCCGGTAATAAACAGTTTCTCTGAATAACTAATTATCGTGATACTGAATACCATATTTTTAGATACACACATCAACACCGTCTAGGGATATTTTGTATAAAGTTCTTAAACAATTATGGACAATTATGGTTTGGGCGGGAATCCGTGTTGGTGGAAGAACAGACCTCGTTTGGATCAGAAACACCATGACGGCTGAAAAATACCGTAATGAGGTGCTAGTACCAATAATCTACCCCCATCGACTACAAATGGGCCAAGAATTCACGCTCATGCACGATAACGCCCGTCCGCACACAGCGAGAGTGGTGACGAGCTGGTTGCAGGAGCACGACGTATCGGTCTTAGGCAGGCCTGCACAATCGCCTGACCTAAACCCCATAGAGCACGCGTGGGATATGCTCCAAAGAATGGCTTTGAGGAATTTCCCTGCCAACATTGCGACGGAAGAGCAACTTTTTTTGCATCTTAGCCGGACCTGAATAACTTAGTCCAAAGCATGAAAAACCGTTGCAGGACCGTTATTAACGTCATGGGTGGTTTTACTGACTACTGATTTGTCACATAACTGTTAAAAACAGATTAATTTTCCTTTATTTTTCAATTTTTCATAAGAAACACATTCATTGTTAGTTTTACCATTACTTCACGTTTTTTCTTTATTTGAATAAAAATTTGTTTACGTATAAAAAAAAGTTTTCTTTTATTCTGGAGTGTAGTCTGATAAATGGGCTTTATAAAAATATATACATGTTGAAAGTTATTTTCAATAAATTTTGAGTAAATTGAGTAAATCCAAAATATCCCTAGACAGTGTTGATGTGTGTATTACACCAATACATAGTTACTGATTTGCGTATCGACGGTACATTCACATTATTTAAATAACAACCGACCTGAACGTCGTATACGCCGAATAAACCGAGCGCACAACGAACATCAAACAACTAAAGTTCAGCATGACCATCCCCCCTGCCGACAGCGTCATCGTCTTCTGCGAGCTCTGCAGCATCAACAACACAATTTTCATATTAGACCTGTCAAAGTTCTCCCATTTGCAGTTAAACACAGCCTTTTCAAAGACCACGCCAGCGTCTGTCAACCTCTGCCCCGTCAGACAGTCCATGGCGACCTGTATGAAAGAGAATGGGACCTCCATGTATGTATTCTCTAACCCCCCGAGCAGTTCAGCTATGAGCCCTATTACTAGGATAAAGAATTCAATAGCCATTGCTCCTCGGAAGACGTCCTCTATCTGCGTTAAGAGTTTTAAGTTTCTGGCATGGCTTCGTATGATATCTTTGAGCCTTGATTGGACGTATTTATTCAGCGCAAGATTTTCGCATTCCATATTGAGATGATCTTCAATCTCATATGGCATCTGTATCCTGTCTTCAGTGAAGACCTGTTCAACGTCGTCCCACAGATGCAATAGCTCTTCGCTCCAGGACAGCATCTGTGCTTCCACGTAACCAGTGATGACGATGATGAAGGCCGTGGTATTGACAGCACTGATGCAGGCGAAGATGATTCCCAATA
Organism: Opisthograptis luteolata; assembly: GCA_931315375.2. NCBI lineage: Eukaryota > Metazoa > Arthropoda > Insecta > Lepidoptera > Geometridae > Opisthograptis > Opisthograptis luteolata. The sequence goes on from OV928048.1 coordinate 1,060,460, forward strand.
TGTTAACTGTTATCGCGATTTCATAGTTCGGTGACTCGTACATTGGTTCTAGACCTGAAAAACGAAAGACAGACGGTATAAATCAAGAGTCAGGGAATCCTATGTTTGCAACCGTATGCAATTCGAAAGTGGCGAACCGTCATCAGATACCTTACCTTACCTTAGAAGGTCACTTACTCTGTTTAGTAGTTTCATCTAATTTACAAAAAAAAAAATGTCGACATATTGTTTTGGAGAGTGAGAAACCCTGTTTCCAGCAGTGGCAACTTATTAGGCCGATGATGATGACAATGAAGAATTTTTACCATAGAACATGAAGAGATCTTCCATCAGATGCTTGCCAGGAGTGACGAGTGGCTTCATCAGGTACAGCATGCCGTTGGACATCATTATAATCCAGAAGACAATGGCTCTCTTCTTCACCTTCCTGAGGGTCTTGTGCAGGTTCCTGGAGAACCGACTTCCTGCTACCACGAGGTTATCACAGGCCAGGCAGGTTGTTACGATTTTTCTTACTTTCTCACTGGTGGTCAAAACAAAAGAACTAGTCAAATTTTTACAGAAAGAATTGAATTTTACGCTGTGACGCTGACCTATTTGCTATACCTGGCTCACGAACCGTAGTAAGGAACATGTGACATCTACCAACCAGTAAGTAGCTTTGGGCCAGCACCGATGGTAGATGGTAGATTTACGATGATACTCCCGTTCACTCTCTCTCTGAGCTTAAGCTTTAGTCCTAGCAGTGGAAACATATTTAGGCTGATGATATGTGTGGGTATATCCATATCATCATCAACTTCTGGACGTCACGCCTTCTCTCAGAGAGAGAAAAAGAGATTGGTCCTACTTTCCTCTCGGAAGATAAGAGAGGAAGAGAGCGAAGATTGAGAAGACAGAGAGGGAAGAGACATTGGCTGGTATTGTCACTTTAAATTTATTCGCCCTGTGCTGGTTTGTTCTTTATTTATAGACATACTTATAATTATAAGTTAAAGACAAAAAAACAACTCACACGTGCAACATCATGTATATCAGCTTCACTGGTCCAATCTCGCTGGCAGTTCCTAAGGAGAAGACGATCAGACCCGCCAGCAGGTCACCTGTCTCCGTGCACCTCCAGAACACGAACCAGACCATAGACAACAGGTACACGTAGAAGTAGCTGCTAGCAGCCACGATGGTGATCAGGTAACATATAGCTGGAACACCTGGATAGAATACATATATATATATGAAAAAAACGACACATAGGTTGAACTCTTGGTATTGATTGGTATTTGGTTTCTAGAATTGTTGTCTCTATTTGTTGTTTATAGACTCATCATCATCATCATCATCATGTTCCCACTGCATGTGATCACTTTAAAACGTCAAATTTAAACTTTACTAACGTGTGAAAATGCATTAACTCGCATGGGAGGCGAGCGGGTTAAGTTGGATTCCTGGCTAATGAGATCGGGCTTTTTTTTTTTTTTTTTTTACTATTTACAGGGTAGCGTTTGACCACAAGTCACCTGATGTTAAGCTACAGCTGATGTTTAGCTGCTGTTGTTGTTAGGCTACTAACTAACGCCTGTTTCATCCTTATAACACCGGCAAAAGAACAAAGAAGAAGCGCCTGGCAGATTTTTTTTTATGTACAATATAGTTACACTCTCACCGGAAAAGAGAAAAAAACCAATCTAGATTTCGAGTATCTGAGATCGATGGTATCGATTTCATAAATTAATTATTCTTGACCAATAAAATCGATTCTTCGATCTCAGATCGCTATAGTGATGTCGGTTCCTGACTTTTAATTTAAACATGTTACATTACTCTGGAGCTTGTGTCAAATTTCCACCGCCAGTAGGGCCAACTGTGGATAGATAGGCTTTTAAAACTGGCCGTAAGTTGACTTACCTTGGTGTTGGTTGGTGTTGATGTTGAGAGCTAGGATCCGTAGCATAAATGTCACGTTCCCCATCATAGTCGGCAAGCCGCAGTACCCCAAACCGAATTTACGGGTGAACTCTAATATCTTCACCATGTATGTATTTCTGTATATCACAGCCATTTTATTAACAAACTATTTTTTTATGTATACTAATATTGTAAAGAAGAGTTAGTTCGTTAGTTTGGATGTAAGTGGTATTGCTGTATCTTTTGCTTCTCTTTTTTATATTTAAAAATGAAAATGTCTTTGTGGAATGTTTGGCCTGTGCGTAATTAATAAAGAGTACCTAGGTGAAGGTATGAAAGAAGATTTTTGGGAAACCCACCGGAAAATTGCCAAATTCGGGAACACTGAAATTACATTTCTTCACGGCAATTTTGTATCAATAAACGCAAGACCCATTTTATATTTGCCTACCCTTACGCAGCCGGTAGTTTCTAATATATTATATTATATATAAATCTCTAACTACTGACTCGATTTTGAAAATTCTTTCACTGTCAGAGAGCTATATTATTCCTGAGAATTAAAAGCTAAATTTTATTGTGATGAACATCTTGTAGGAATATCTAGGTGGGTTAAACCAACGATAAATCAAAGCTATCAACAATACATCAGTACAAGAATACTAACCGAATGTATCGAAGGATATCAACTGCGGACATAAGTACGGTCACTGGTACAGTCAGTAAACTAATTTAAATTATAACCTTACATAAAAAAATAATTAAAAATTATGTAAAAAAATTGTGTCTATGTGGCCATAGATGAATGTTGAATTAATAATACTTATTTTATTTTTTTACCTTTACATAATCCATTCCAATAACAAAAAAATAAAAAGTAATATAAAAATTGAACTAACGCGTATATAACTATAAATTATTTAAACTATTATTATATTTATATAACTATAAATTATTTAAAATACCTATAAATTATTTAAACTAATCATCTACAAATTAAAAATTAAAAATTTCTGCAAGTAGTGAGCCCAAGATGATGGCGATATTACCTCTTTTTAGAGAACTACGAAATGTGTTTTTTATTACTGACTAGCTGACCCGGCGAACTTCGTATCACCAGTAAAATTCACCTTTTAAGCCTTCCCTGAACTTCCACAAATATTTCAAGATCAAAATTATCGAAATCGGTCCAGCCATTCTCGAGTTTTAGCGAGACTAACGAACAGCAATTGATTTTTATATACATAATACTAGCTGACCCGGCGAACTTCGTATCGCCAATAAAAGTCACCTTTTAAACCTTCCCTGAACTTCCACAAATATTTCAAGATCAAAATTATCGAAATCGGTCCAGCCCTTCTCGAGTTTTAGCGAGACTAACGAACAGCAATTGATTTTTATATATAAGATAAGATAAGATAATACATAACGAACAAACATTAAAATACTTGGTTCGTATAACCCTAATAATACATATCGGTTGGCATCTATTGTGAATATGGATTAATAATCTGAAATAAATGAATTATTATTACTATTATTAAGTTTATAGCTATTTAATATATATCGATTTGTGTATGTATATGTGTGTGTTTGTCTGCGTCTGTATGTGTGTGCGTGTGTATGTGGGTAATTATGGACACGACTCACGTCAGATTAAAAATGATTCTGACTGTACCCAGATACTGAAAAAGGAATTCCCTACGACGAAACTTTAGACGGTCATCCGCATTGATTGCGGGGTGTTTAACCGTTATTAAGTTATTAGTTCGGTTGGGGGTTGATTTGTCGGAATTATTTAGATGAATATTCGTAAATGTGTAGCGTTTTTCTTTGTAACTTGACCGCCTTATCGTATTGGTAGAGAATAGAGGTACTATTAAGATACCGCGTATATGTTTTTACAAAAAGCTCAAATTCGTAGTTGTAAAGGACGTATTCTAAGATATACAATTTTGTAATAGGTTGTATTATTTTTTAGCGTGTCCATAAGCCTCAGAATGAATTGTTTGTTCGGCTTGCTTAATTTCTTTTATTTATTTATCTACAATGCAGCATTTAATTTTCAAGTAAACTTTCAAAATGACAGCTAATTTCTTCACGGCGTTCAATATGTTATGATTATTTATTCCTTACAACTATTTTTTTGTCTTTTCCTTTTACAACTTATTAAAAGTACAAAAAGTGTTTTGTACTAAAATGGAATATTTAATGTGAAGTGAGCACAACTTAATTCTTATGTCTTTCCGCAGACCTTGATGTGAAATCATTTCTTAAATGCATCGGTAACGCCCATAATTATATCTAAGTGTTGCAAATTTCAGGCCAGCCGTCTGCTTAAGTAAACTTTTTACTAGCTAGTAACACTTTTCAGTTTTCTCATATAGCACAAACTAGCTGCGCCCCGCGGTTTCACCCGTGGTTTTCCCAAACAAAAATAGCGCGTTATCCTAGGGTATAAGCTATCTCCATTCAAAATTTCACTCAAATCCGTTCAGCTGTTTCGGCGTGAAGTAGGAACAAACATACACTCACAAACTTTCACAAACTTTCACATTTACAATATAATTTTGATAGAGAATACCAAGAACCCGCGATGTGCTTGTAGTCCAGAAAATGTCCAGTTCCAGTGCTAGCCAATGCTTATGCGATCTAAAAACAAATACAGAGAAAGTCTCTACACACAAACTTGAGTTTTCGGTGGAGGAAAACATCGTGGCGAAATTATAGCTTAGTCATAAAATAGTGGCCTATTCTCCTCTGATTAGCTACCACCACCGTCGGCAAGTACCAAGCACGTATCGGTGTGTGTTCGGCACCAAACAATGTATACTCGTAACTAAGTAATACCTCCCTCAAAGTGAATAAAGACCTTATCGGTCTGTTTTTTACATTTATTTATCAACTGGATGTCATGTTTTATGAGAGAGAGAGCTATTGCTAATTTATATTACCTACTCAGAGTTTTTAAGCATCTACGCTGAGTAAGAAATAAAGGCACTTGCACTCGTCATCATCATCAACCTGTATCAGTCCACTGCTGGACATAGGCCTCTCCCGAGGTACGCCACTGAGCCCGGTCTTCAGCTCTCCTCATCCAACTACTGTCAGCCAATCGGCGCAAGTCGTCGCTCCACCTTGTCGCAGGGCGCGCCTACACTACGTCTGCCAAGTCGCGGTCTCCACGTCTGCCCCAACGTCACTTGCACGACTTATCTGTATTTAAAATTCAAAGTCTTAGCAAATTCACTCTCATTTCGACGTACCTACAGTCTAACCAGAGGTAAATACGTACAATGTAGTAGTGTGAGATGCACGATTTTTCAAAGCTCATCCCCTGAAGGGGTCGAATGGAATGTTCAAGTTTGTATGGAAAATATCAACTTCTATTATCATTGTACGAAGTTTTATGTATAGGATCTCAAAATCATTTCTATTTCAAACGACATTTTCTCTCCCTGATGCTGGGGCCACACTAAGGTCAACGTCAAGGGAAATGTGCCTATCATCGCGATAAATATTGCGTTAGTTATAAACGCAATTATGTGAGTGGCTACACTTGAACGGTCAACGTGAATGCACTTGAGTTATCGGCTAACGTCAAACGCAAATGTGAATGCCGTTGTCAAATGTTGTGGCCACACTTATGTCAAACGTCAATCATCGCGCTATTTAACGACATTTCCCGTAAGTGTGGTCCCAGCATAAAAAAAACGCTTTCAGATTTGCATACGAAATGGTAAATTACATAAAATTCTAAATATACATGTTAAATTGAGGTAAAATTCTAATTGACTGTATATTTTTTATGATCACAAATTTTCACTACCAACCCCATTATATTTCCTAGAACTTCTGTTTCATAAGTTGTCTGGTAGAAATCGCTCTAAGCAATAAGACCGATCGTAACACTTGCTCTAAGATGGATCTAGCCTTCTCTGTTGTTGCGGTGAAACAATAATGCGTTATCTATTTAGGTATCTATCTTTCTATCTACCTATCTACAAATAGGACGTTTCCCCGTGATAACATTGAACTTCACGTCCGTGCCTATGTTAATTTTTTATGCTTTCAATGCTCTAATTATTATTATTATAGCTGCGTGACCAACCACCATGAAATATACATCGTACATCCTCACTGATCTTTATCACTTAATCATATACATTTTTTACAATATGTCCAACGGATTAACTAAGTGCAGGATAAAATGTTATAGACCTTTTCAAATATAGTTGCTTTATCTATGAAGAAAATGTAATTAATGAAAGTGTCTATACCTAGCGCTTTTGTGAACCATCTACTGCCATTTGCCATGCAATGGTATTCTATAATTGTTTAATCGATCCTGATATTCATGATCCGTGTTTGCGGTTTTGGATCGATGTATCAAGCTTTACCTCTAAAATGACATAATATGATGACATGAAATATCAATCCAAAAACGCGGACAATGGATCAGGATCGATTATTAATTCGGGCGTAACTCTCTCTGAAAACAATTTTCTATTTCTTAGAGCACAGTGATGACCTTTAATGATAGCTATAGAGATGTTTACATACAAATTTGCCTGATATTTAATCTACCATAGGTTATATAATATGTACTGGTTGAGAATAAATTGTTAAAAAACCTAAACGTGAAAGATTTGATCCCTAACTAAAACGTAATATCTTCATCGTGGCAAACGATTAAATCGACAATTTTTAGTCGATTGTAGGTAATTTTACGAAGTCGAATCACTAACTTACACCAATATGTTACTACTATGTTAGCTGTTCCCCGCGGTTTCACCCGCGTGGTCTACAGTTTCCCATTTTTAATGAATGTATGAATGTTTATTTATTTGCTGGTTACATAGGTTACATTGGTTGGTCACTTAGCTAAAGTTTCTTTACGCTTAACTTTACAGTTGTACAAATATTTTTATATATATTATTATGTTATGCCTGCTTATTCTTATAAATTAACCCCTTATGGGTTGAATTTCAAAAAATCCTTTCTTAGTACTCCCCTATATGCATCAAGACAAACATACATACCCTCCAAATGTCAAGTTTCTACGACCAGCGGTTTGGGCTGTGCGTCGATATCAGTCAGGACTTTGATTCTTATATCATATATAGATTGGAGTATTTAATTAATGGTTACTATTCCATAAAATGACATGTTTGTATTGTTTGTAGCATGACCGTAACAGAATTAACTACTCCATTTAATATCCAAAAGTGGTGTGGAGTGGTGACTCGGTATTATAAGGTACGATAAATTTTGTTTCAATACTAACTTTTCACTTTTGTTTTTGGTGTTTTTTTTTTTTTTATTCATCGAATTTTCCACTACAAGCTCGAGGCCCACTGTTGTCAACACGTTTTCTTTAAGATAATTAGGTTATTCCGCGTTTAAATATAATTATATTATACTATAAGCTAATTAAAAACTAAGAGGTTGTGCACATTGGGATATGGAAACATGAACATTATACAATTAAAACATGCGGGAAAACATTTTAACAATTATTAGTTACGGGATTACAACTAAAATAGACCAGACCCCACAAGCAGCACCCGTTCACGAGTTAACGCATGTGCCAGCCATCGCTCTCCTCGACCATATATGTACCATGTTTTTGGTGATTGTTTTACATTGAGTTTTTTTAAACATGTGAGTTAAATTAGAATTAGGTTTTGAAACGGAAAAATTACCATGTATTTGTTTTTGTTTGAGTACAAAATTCAAAACCTAAACGTAAAATACCTCATTATAATGTTATTGACCATGGTGGTTTAAAACAGTAAAGGTATGTGAGATAAAACATTGAAATGTTTACCCACTTATATCAATGGTAAGTACTAAAACCATTTGTAGCAACGGGACCATTTTATATTTGACGTATCATCGCGCGGAGTAGGTAAATTGGTGAAGAAAAATAACGTCACGTACAACCATGAAAACCTTGCTCCAATTCAATCAATTAGTAATAAGAATAAAATTGTCAATGTGATCGCGCCAAAAAAATTACTTGCCGGGCGTTTCTTGCCTGTTCTTTTGCCGGCGTAAGGAGGTTGGAACAGGCGTAGCTAGTTTTAAGTTTGACGTTTTAAAGTGATCACAATGTATCCTATTGAATAAAGAAAAATTGACTTTTGACTTTTTTTTTTTTTTTTTTTTTTTGATTTGTTATGGCGTCTCACGTTTAGTGTATTTGCCAGTGTCAAGTATAAAATATTTCAAACTCAGAGAGTTGAATCAAGTTTAAATGATGATGGTGATGATGATGATGATGATGAGATGATGGGATGAGGATAGTGCTTAAGTAAAGTAGTGGCGCTTTACTTAAACTTTACACGGACTTTTTTGGAGCAACTAGAAAAGTCACTTTTACAACTTTATTTCAATTTCCCACACTCGTACACATTAACGAACACATAATGGTTAATAATCCACCAATATTACACATTATCACTCGAAGAAACACAAGTTTTGGAAATAAAAACAAAATTTTCACGTTGACAATTCGATTGCCGCCAAAAAAGTCTTTTGACTTGGAATATGATAAAAACATAATCTGACGTGGGCGTGGCAGAATTGTGACAATAAGTCACAGAAGCCATAAACCAAGAAGTCAAGTCATAATCTGACGTTGTTAAATATCTTTTAAGCAAAAGCTCTTTGTTTTATCCACCCTTCTATTTATTAATAACCTCCTTAGAGAGTAAAAACTCAAGAGTAAAAATTATGTATCAATAAAAGCTAAGTAGGTATACCTTTTTACAAAGGTTTTAAGAAACAACGCTGAAAGGAGATCGTTGTAAACTTTTTAATAATATAACACTTTGCTTTGAATTCGTAATGAGCCATTAACAAGATCTTCATGCCTCTTGCCTTTTTACTTTTTGCGCCCACTTAGTTTTTTAACACCGATAATTTTTCACGTTCAATTAAAAAACAAATGTGCCGCTTTTAAATAAATATGATAAAAAACAATGAAAAAGTGAATTATGAAAACTCTTTTTTGATTGTGTTGTTATGGCGTCACACGATTTGTGTATTTGCCAGTGTCAAGTAAAAATATTTCAAACTTAGAGAATTGAATCAAGTATAAATGATGATGATGATATTGATGAGATGATTGGATAGTGTTGAAGTAAAGTACATAAACTTTTCACGGACTTTTTTGGAGCAATTAGAAAAGTCACTTTCACAACTTTATTTCAATTTCCCACACTCGTACACATTAACGAACACATACCTAATGGTAATTAATCCACCAATATTACACATTATCACTCGAAGAAACAAAACTTTTGGAAATAAAAACAAAATCTTCATGTTGAAAAGTTAGTCTCTCCACATTGCTAGTATCTTACCACGGCTACGTTACTTCTAGATTGAGGTATGGAATAATGTTCTGGGGTAATGCAACAAATTGGGACCGAGTGTTTAGATGCCAAAAAAGATGTATCCGCGCTATGTGTGGTCTAAAAAGCACTGATAGCTGTCAAACCTATTTCAAAGATTTAAAACTACTAACTCTCCCTTCATTATATATATATGAGGTAGCTCTCTTTATCAAGCAGCATCCTACATTTTATCAAACTCTCACTAGATCTCGTAATCGAACACATTTGTATCCCATTAACGTATATAATTATAAAACTGCTTTATACGCGAACAGTGTCTTTGCTATGGCGCCAAAAATATACAATAAAATTCCCAAATATATTACAGAATCCAATAGCTATAACGAATTTAAATAAAAACTTTTCTGATACTTAATAGATCATTCATTTTATTCTTTGAAAGAGTTTCTGCAATTAAAATGAGCATGTACTCGTAATTAACTTATTTATTTTGGTTGTCAATATCGGATTGAATGCAATGAAATGAATATAATTATTACTTGACTACACTAATATAATAACTTCCTTCTGCTTTTTTTGACAATAATTTAATATGTTTATAAGTTGTCTGTAATTGTTACTATTTAGAATGGATCGGTGCGCTCCTTCATTTCTATACCCTATCGGGTTCATATGTTCACTAATTATAACCACTAAGATCTCATGTATACTAACATATGAATGCAATAAATGATTGATTTTGATTTTGATTTTGATTTTGACAGTTCAATTACCGCCAAAAAAAAACTCTTTTTATCATTGGTCTGTTAAAGATTTTTTTTTTAAATTAACCTTTTTACTAACATTACAATTTTTAGGGTCCGGAGCCGAAATATAGATAACATAATACAAGTCTGAACACAATTCAATATGATATTACAATATTAACTACTTTCCTATTGATGTCGAATAAGGGATTGAATAGGGATGTTAACCATTTTTCGGAATTGCTTTTATTTTAAAGATTGACTCTTGTTTACCATAAAAAAATATTTAATTTAAAATTATTAGTATTTTCGATGAGAAAATATACAAAATTAGAGTAATTATGAATTTTTCCGCCAAAACACTAACAACTGTCACGTGACTGACATGACGTCACTGACCGAAAATCACTACTTTCCTAATAATGTCGAATAAGGGATTGAATTCTAACCATACAATTCGAACTTCTTAAATTTTGTGTGCTTTTCATTGATAAAAAAGCCGGAAAATAATCTTTTAGGATTGGATCTCTAAGAAGGTAAAGCGACTGTTTACTTAGGATTTATAAAAATTAACTGAACATTATTTCGTCGAACTTCTTATCAAAAGGTAGGTATAACGTACGTAAAGAAAATTTAAAAAATTTATCCGAATTCTATAGGTACTTTAAAATTATTATCGACTAAAGATATACATAATTTATATCAATTAAAAAGTTTTCAGCTACAATAATATTATATAACAAAAAAACATATAAAGTGGGATAGATAATTAAACAATATACTTATAAGTAAAAAAATAATAAAAACAACACACAAACAAAAATAAATGAACTAAACATTTATACAAATTAAAAACTCAATTTAAGTCGCTGCCTTTAGGTAGAGTGCCTGACGCCTGAAATTAATAATCGATCCTGATCCGTTATCCGCGGTTTTGGATCTATCTTGTCGTAATATGTCATTTTAGTAGTAATATGTCAAGCCCTAGTACTAAAATGACGCATTATGACATCATCATCATCAGCCGGAAAAAGTTCACTGCTGAACATAGGCCTCCCCCGTTGAACGCCACCATGAACGGCTATTAGCCATTTGCATCCATCGGCTCCCTGCGACTCTTACAATGTCGTCGGCATTATGACATAAAAGAATAAAAATAAAAAAAAAACATGACATATCGGTCCAAAACCACGGATAACGGATCAGGATCGATTGTAGGAGTGAATGCTCACAAAATCTCACGTTTATAATATTAGTAGGATATGCGTTGATAATTATTGTATGGGAAAATTTCGATATAATTATGCCCAAGTCAAAAATTGCAATTTGTTTCAGTAAAAGTCTTAGTAAAATCACACTGAACCCTTTTGTCTAAGTTGCCTAACGTGATGTTGTTTCTGTGCTCTTTCTGTGCAAAACATTGAGTATAGTCCCGGCAGCCGGTAGCATTCCCAATAGGCTATTGAGTTCAGGCAAAAGTGGTAAAGGTCACTTGTGCGTAAACTTCCGGATTGTAAGGCCTCTGTACAATTGTACATGTGTATGACGATTTGCTTTAGTTTCAGTGAATGAAAAAATTGGCGATGAAAACAAAGCTTGGTGGTGGTAGGGTATTTTTTTTGATTCGGCAACCTTACCAACCCAGGTATTTATTATAGCTTGGTGCCATCTTCAACCACTACGTCACTTAACATCAGGTGTGGTCAAACGGAAAATCCTACTTCCTAGTATTATTATAAACGTGAAAGTTTGTATGTATGGATGGATGGATGTTTGTTACTCTTTCACGCAAAAACTACTGAACAGATCTGAATGAAATTTGGAATGGCTTATACCCTTTTTTTACGTGGGGAAATCCTAATGGATACCATTCGGCCGATGGGGTCAGCCGAATGGTTATGTGGGACTTGCACCCTAACTAAAACCACCACGATGAGCAATCCTGGCCGCTAACAAAATTAACGTGGGGAGGACGGTTCCGGGTCTGCGTTGCAGTCTACTTCCCCGTCCTGCAGTGGCAGGCCCCAGGTAGATAGCTTATACCCTGGATTAACATAGGCTACTTTTTATCCCTGAAAAAGGTTTCCTGCGGGATTAAGGGAAGACGCGGGTGAAACCGCGGGGCGCAAGCAGTAGGTATATAAAAAAACTATTGAACGCTAGAAAACATTCCATACTGTTAGTGAGTTTTTTTAATGTCTATTGTACCATAGAATAATTTTGAGATTGCTACAAGCATACATGAGTGTAAACAAGCCCTAGCATATCATAGTCAGCAAAATATGCAATAACATCACAGAAAAAAGAAATAAGTGTCAATTTCTCGGCTCTGCTGAATCGAGAGTCCAGAGAAAGGGTTCTAAAAATGCTGCGTCATCAAGCCGTACTTCTGATCCAAGGCATATAAGTGGCTTAACATTATTATGTGACATTCAGTGCACAATAAGTAAAATGTCATACCAAATCTCGGTAAATTTGATCTTATAGTCAAATTTTCCGTGCTAAAATTTGGCAATAAGATCAAATTTACCGGATGTTTATAAAACTGGCCCTAGGCGGATTTGCCATCGCTCAAAAACGGTGAAGGAAACCGGCATGTCCTAAAACCACAATATTCAAGCCCTTGCGACACCTACCATCCTGCACTGGGCCAGTGTGGTATGTTAATGTAGTATAATGTTTATCTACCGACATAAATATACAGAACCCACCGTATTTTATTTCATACTAGCTGTTCTCGACGGTTTCACCTTCCTGGGCTACAGCTTTATGCATGCAAAGTGTCAGCCCGATCGGTTTAAAATTGACAAAGTTTCATACAAACTTTCATCCCCTATTTTATCCCCTTGGGGGTAGAATTAATCAAAATCCTTTCTACCTGCATGCCAAATTTCAGCCCGATCTGTCCAGTGGTTTGGGCTGTGCGTTGATAGATCACACCTTTGAGTTATATATATGTATTTAGATTAAATACTTCTGTACATTCAAAGGTTGTCTGGTAGAAATCGCTCTAAGCAATTAGACCGCCCATTGTAACACTAGCTCTAAAATCATTCCTTCCATGTTGTTCTATTATTCTGTTGTTGTGGTGAAACTATAAAACGTTATCTACCTATGATAATGAGATGAGTTTAACCTAGTCCAATCGTTATGCCTCCTTTCCAGTGGATACAGAATGCAATACAAACTTGTAAGCCAAGCTAAGTGAACAAATTAATAAAACCCAAGCGCTGAAGTTGTGGTCCATATCAAATGACAGTTAGGCCGTCTAATTGGGTCCCTTTCCGCAACTAATACCTTCCTTCGTTATCCCTCAAGGGTCCGGCAGTACTTTGAGGTACTTACGAGTAACTCTATTCAATACAATTAGTTTTACTTACTGAATAATGTTCTTTGTCAGCTGATATTTTGTAGGTAAGATCTTCGACTGCTTTACATTAGACTTGTGGTCAAACGCTGCCCTTAAAAAATTATCATGCCTTAGATCTACACTTATCTACTATTATATTATATTATCTACTATTTTATAAGTGACTAGCTGCACTCCGCGGTTTCACCCGCGCCTTCCCGTCATCCCGCAGGAACCTTTTTACCGGGATAAAAATGTGTTAATCCACGGTACATACTATCTCCGGTCCAAATTTCACTCAAATCCGTTCTGTAGTTTTTGCGTGAAAGAGCAACAATCGTACATACATACTCACAAACTTTCGCGTTCATAATATTAGTAGGATAATGGTGTCGATTCGGTTTTGCATTCTGTAGGATTGGAACCTACGACATAGAATCGCAAGACGACTTCACTACTAATGAGCCAATGGTGTCGATTCGGTTTTGCATTCTCTAAAACTAAACTAAATTTGACAGGTCTAATAGTGTTGCTGTCTTTTTCTAACCACTGAAGTAAAAAAAGGAAAGCATTACTCTTAGACCTGTCAAACTCTCTCTCGGCTCATTAGTAGTGACGTCGTCTTGCGATTCTTATGTCGTAGGTTCGAATTCTACAATAAGCTTGTGCTTTTGGTGAAAGAAAACATTGTGATGAAACCATAGCTAGGTGGAGGCCATTTTCCAGTGCTCGCCTGGCTAGCTACCATCCTGTCGCTAAGCAACTATCGATGTGTTCCGGCAGCCTCACTTGAGAGCCTGTTCCTAGTTCAGGTGTAGCGTGGCGCCACCTTCGACCACATCACTTCGTCACTTAACATCAGGTGATTTTTGGTGAAACACACAAAAGCAGAAGTAAAAAAAACTAATTAAATGCGAAAGCAATAATTTCCTCTCTGTAAACATTCCGAGGTGTTTCCATTCTACAAGTAGGTACCGAGTTTATAAACTCTAAGAAAAGCTTCAACCGCCCCGGGAGACTGATACAATGCCTGACCTTTTGAAGCATGAGCTTTGAGCTTTTGAGCCCAAACAATACTCCAACAATGCGAAAGTTCCATCGCGCAGGGAAATAACAAATGATCTCCGATAGTCTTTCCGGCGCAGTAGTTCCACCAATGAAGTTATACGTAACTGCACCAAAGAGTTCGGTCAGCCGTATGATTGCCGTCGGTTTTGGCGGCAGGCAGCTAATTTAGAGTTTTAGTAGGAACGGCAAATGTATTCTATTCATCTTCAATGTTTTTGAAGGGCTAGAAGCCAGGTTTGAAAAAAACCAGCCAAGCACCGTACTTGAAGTACGAGTTGGGCCCGCGTATCGAGTGTTCCGTACAATCTTGTTTTACTACATACATACGGTTTTCCGACTTTTCCTTTACATGTGCTGTATGAGCTTACTTTGTGCCTTTCATGACTCTAGATCAACGGGAAGTATATACCCTAAATGTTTTGATTTGATTGATTTTCTTGTGAATTTTTTTTATTTTTTTTTATTGGTTCACTAAACTGGTCGTAGCATCTTACAGTAGGTCTATGTATGTTTTTTTTTTTTTTTTTTTGTTATGGCGTCACACGATTAGTGTATTTGCCAGTGTCAAGTATAAAATATTTCAAACTCAGAGAGTAGAATCAAGTTTAAATGATGATGGTGATGATGATGATGAGATGATGGGATGAGGATAGTGTTTAATTAAAGTAGTGGCGCTTTACTTAAATTTTACACGGACTTTTTTGGAGCAACTAGAAAAGTCACTTTCACAACTTTATTTCAATTTACCACACTCGTACACATTAACGAACACATAATAGTTAATAATCCAACAATATTACCCATTATCACTCGAAGAAACACAAGTTTTGGAAATAAAAACAAAAATTTTCACGTTGACAATTCGATTGCCGCCAAAAAAGTCCCCTATGTATGTTATACAAAATAATATGGCAATGCACGGCCTTCTAGAAGTGAATACTTCTTGAAAAATTTATAAGAGGGGTGTACACCACGTAGGTATACATACTAAAATGAAGTTACAATATTATTCTTAATTTTGCCAGGTGTGGTACAAAATATATCTAAAATGTTGCAAATTTTGTTGTAAGACGAAGACATTCTATACATTGGCGAGTGTTGGCAAGAATTAGTTCGGCAAGAGGATAGGCTGAAAGTTTTTCTGTTGACAAGACGACTGCTGGGACGTGGAAATCGCAAAATATGCGAAAATATGCGACATAAATGGTCATATCTTTTGATCGCGTTGACACACAAATTTGATTGTTTCACAGCTGCAAGATAATGTAGACAAAGTATTTGATACTAGTTCCACCCCGCGGTTTTACCCGCGTCTTCCCGTTATACCACAGGAACCTTTTTCCGGGATAAAAAGTAGCCTATGTGTTAATCCAGGGTATAAACTAACTCAAATTTCATTCAGATCCTTTTAGTAGTTTTTGCGTGGGAGAGTAACAAATATCCATCCCATCCATCTATACTCACAAGCTTTCACGTTTATAATATTAGTAGGATAGGATAAATTTGAACTTGATACCTCAACGCGTTCTTGAGGAAAATTATCTTGACAGACAGACAGACAGACGGACAACAAAGTCAAAGACCAGCGCTGGTTTATAAGAACCTGCATCATGCTGAGCTGGTGCCGGTTTGTGGTAAAAAACAGTTCAGTTATTTAGCTAAGTATTTTATTTGTTTGTTTACTTTTATATTTAATTATCTAATGTAAGTGTATGTATTGTTTTTTACTACAAATAAAAATATTGTCTATTGTCTATAAAGTTTTTTGATCCGTTTTTCCTTTTGAGGTACGAAACCCAAAAAATGGTAAAAATGAAATTAAACGTAAACAAGTCACTACGACAATTAGAAGTAGGTGAAAATTGACTTCACAAAGATTTGATTACATTGTTAGTTAGTTACAAGTCAAGCTAATAAAAGTGTTTTAAAAAAAGCTAATCTACCGGAAAAGGATACGTAAATACATACGGCAACACTGGCTTCAACGAACTCTATAATCTATAGCCATGTTTGTTGACTAGTAGAGAGAAAAATAACAAATAACCCCGCGATATGTTTCCCGATACGATGGAGTTCATTCAATCAATCATGTTACATGGAGCTGCGAGCAGTGACCCACTGCGCCGAAATACGCCGCCCGCCGGCTGTGAAATTGCCTTCTGTTTTAGAGGCAGACAGCAAATGTAGTATGGTCGTTTTAGTTAGTCAAAACTTTGCCAATTGTATACAAGTAAAAAAGGTTTAATAATTTTATTGATTGGGTGTTTATAAACTTAGGACTTATAAGACTTTCAGAGATAGTGTAGTTTTCTAACAGGGAAAGAATTATCAAAATCGGATTAGTAGTTTTGGAAGTTACCTCCAGCACCACCCCTTTTACCTCATTTTAATAAATATATGTATATAAATAAATATCAAATATAATATTTATATATAATCTTAATAACATAAAAATACTTAACGTTGAATTAATTAACTAAACTAAAATATTAAAAAAAAACCAAGCCTACAATTATTTATAAATATAAAACAATATCAAAAGCCAAAAGTCAATTTTTATTTATTCAATAGGATACATTGTGATCACTTTAAAACGTCAAACTTAAAACTAGCTACGGCTGTTCCAACCTCCTTACGCCGGCAAAAGAACAGGCAAGAAACGCCCGGCAGGTAATTTTTTTGGCGCGATCACATTGACAATTTTATTCTTATTACTAATTGATTGAATTGGAGCAAGTTCACTAAAATCCCAAGCTTTTTTTGTCATCTAATGGTCCGATATTTTTTAATTAGCTTTACTAATAAGATTTCTCTTGTTTGGTTGTACACATTGGGATATGGGAACATGAATATTAATGAGTTGCGGGATCACAATCAAAGCAGACCAGACCCCACAAGCAGCACCCGTTCACGAGTTGACGCATGTGCCAGCCATCGCTCTCCTCGACCCTATGAGAGGGAAGAGGTTATCAAATTAGTTCTTTATATTATTTGACAACTTCAAATTGAAACTCCATTAGTACATTACTGCAGCGCCACCAAAGTAGGCATTGAGGGAAGAAGGTGTAAATGTGTGGATATGTGTACCTGAGTCCATCAATGCCTAGTTGTGGCCAAGGCTTGTATAGTACTTTTCTCAAATAATGCGCGGAAATCAAAACTAAGTAGTACTAAACTTCATGTGAAACTTTGAACTCTTCTACTAGCCACCAACTAATTAGGTACCTATCCTTTGAATCCGGTAGATATTATACATTTGTTCACGCAAGGCGATGCGCTGAGCTCTGTACCTTGTTTAAATAGAAAGAAATGGCTAAGTTTGTTTTGCATTATGTACATACACTAGCGCTTGTTAAAACGGAAAATGGGATTTTAATAACAGTTCTACGTTTGCGGTGTTCGTGAAATAACATTTTATTTTAAAGAATCTTCATGATACGGTATAGGAAACATAAATCAATATACATACATGTTTTATTTTTTGGAAATATTAATAATTATGTTAATTGGTCTACAGGTGAATTACGTGTGATGATTCAGAATTGGTTATATCATCATCAGCAACCTATTACGTTCCCACTGCTTATTTCTACTTTAATTTAATTTAAAAACTGATATTATGTTCATATAAAATAAATTGAGTTAAACATTTTTTTTGTTAGTTTATTATGTTGGATCTATGTGTCTATATGAATAAATGATTATTTTCATGAATAAATAATTTATTCAGGGCTTCGGGTTGCCGTAGATAAGAAAATACGAAGCTGAATTTCTTTTTAAACGGATTCATTTAGTGTGTTTTGGATATCTCGCACACATCACCAAAAACGTTGATATTCATTGATAAATACATATTCTGGAGCTGATCTGGTGATGGAGATGAATAGTGATGAAAAGGGGAACTTCTCAAAGGCTCATGTTGGGCTTTCGCGTCTAGACTCATTTACTTCTAAGGACTTTTAAGTTTAGCAAGCAATGTATAAAATGTATACAAAAATAAATAAGAACTGTCAGCAATTTAACTTCAGAATTAGTAAAATATATGTGGATAAAAATATGTAGCTTTAAATTCAAACCATGCTGTTAGATTTAAAGACCTACAAAGTTATTTAAAATTTATTTAAAAAAAAATTTAATTTTCTATATTTCTAAACTTAGCGTGAAAAAAATGCAATCTCACAAACAAATGTTAATCTTTTAGCGTTTGTCAAAACCAATTCAATGTGGGAGGACATTCGGAAGTTTGGTCCCGAGCACTCTGACCTGCCGACCATGATTGGGAACATCAACAACCTGCTGAGACTACTGACACTTAATGTCGATACCAGAGTGAAAACACGTAAGTAGTAGTTAGTACCTACTTGCCAACTGGCCTTCAAGTTCAAGAATCTGTTGGTGTATTCCGACAGCCCCACTTGAAAGCCAGTTCCCAAACCAGGTATAGAGTGGCGCTACTACAGGTGACATAGGCTGTAATGACGCTCACCTAAGCAAAGATTTGACGCTGTCATTTCATACAAATGTCACTTAACCGCTACTCAAGCATTGATCAACACTTGAGCGCCATTCTAGAATCCCAGCTTAGGACTGACATATTTGTATGAACTGACAGCGTCAAATCATCAAATGTGTGCTCAAGTACTGATTGTCGCTTGAGCGTCGTACTTGAATACCAGGCTTAGTGTTCTACTTGCCACTTAGCTGCACATTTTATTTCAGCGATCCCCTTTGCGTTCTACCTAATGACAGCATTTTGCGCCACTTGCTATTACTACGGCTACCAGCTCTCGATGCTCTGGTTCGTGTTCTGGCGGAGTCCGCTGACGGACAACCTGACTGCAGCCATGGTGGGGATGTCGCTTGGCGTCTCCAGCCTGATTGCTACTATAAAGCTGTTCTATATGCTGGTTCATGCGTAAGTAAGAATTTTTTGCAAGCACATCTGTGTCTAGAACACACCCAGCTCCACTTGAGACCCAGTTCCCAATCCAGGTATAGCGTGGTGCCACCTTCGACCACATCCAGGTGACTTGTGGTCAAACGCTGCCCTGTAAGAAGTAAAAAAGAGTAAAGAAAGAAGTAACGGAGTCTTTTCGTAATGCTACTAAATGCAGTCTAACTTCTTCAATATGGGTGTGAAGAGTTCTTGAGGGTCGCCAGTGTATCGGCAAGGCCTCCTGTGTTACAAATGTGCGACGGTGACTGCTTACAATCGTCTGCTTCTTTGCCACTTTTGGCAGATTTTATTCACAGTATATTAAAAACTTATTTTCCTACGTTGACTGAGCCATAAGCTTGATATTACTGGACAAGCTTAGTGTTAGTCATTAATGATACCGCCTTCCTTTTTAGGCCAAAGGTACGAAGCCTAGTGGACCAGTGCTTAGAATCTGATGCCCTCTCGGAGCCAGGTAGCAGATTCTCCAGAAATTTAAGGACAGTTTTAAGGAAAGTGAAGATGAGAGCCATTTCTTTCTGGATTTGTATAATGGTGATTGCTGTACTGTACGTCACTATTCCTGTATTTTTGCCAGGAAGACATTTACCCGAAGATCTGCTTTGTTTTTATGGTAAGTTTCATGATAAGTAGCGTTTTTTAAATCAAATGATGATTGTGATAATTGTGTTCTTATGCTATTTACAGGTCTAGAACCAGCGTTAGAGAATCCTAACTATCAAATATCTTACGCTATAATGCTATTGTCCGTGCTCTTCATCTGCTACATTGCTTCTACCATCACTGCTTTCATCATCATCATAATTGGATACATCGAGGCTCAGATGATCTCCCTCAGTCAAGAGATCCTCTGCCTTTGGAAAGATTCTATAGAAGACGGTGGTGAATTTAAAATTGATAATATCTATGCTCACTCCGAAAACAAAATAGCAGTATTTGATGATAAAACAAGAACTAAAATTAATTTAGGAGTTCGAAGGCGACTTATACAGATATTGCGAAACCATTCTCGAAATGTGACCTTACTTCGAAATGTAGATGACTTCTTCAACGTACCTAACGCGATTGCATTTGGCTGCTTAGGGATAAGTCTGATAGCAGAACTGCTGGGTGGTTTAGAGAACACGTACTTGCAGATTCCTTTCACGTTTGTCCAAGTAGCCATGGACTGCTTTACTGGACAGAGGATCGTGGACGCCAGCGTGGCCTTCGAGAAGGCTGTATATAGTTGCAAGTGGGAGAACTTTGACAAGGATAATCAGAAGATTGTACTGCTGATGCTGCAGAATTCTCAAAAGACGTTGACTATGTCAGCGGGAGGCATGACAGTACTGAATTTTAGCTGCCTGATGTCCATTGTCAGGGGGGTGTACTCGTCGTATACGACGTTGAGGTCCATGATTTGAGGCAAGAAGATTACGAGTGAGAATCGGTGCGGAAAGCTATGGACTAATTTTGTTCATGACAAGCCTGCCACACCTTGAGGTGGCAATCCAGAGGAAGCCGGGTGCTCTAAAAATCCCCCGCACCATTTCCTACGCCAATCAACACCACTATCAGTTCCAACGATCAGTAAAAATGTTAAACTACCGAAAAGATAACCAGAATGGTCGGTAACTAACGCAAGGGATTCTGATTTGAAACATTATTACGGACAAGTTTACTCTAAAAGTGTTTTCTCTGTAGAACTAATATATTGACAGTTTGTTAAGATGAAAGACTGTATCAATTCAATGATAATTAGATGAATGATTGGAAAATAAAAAAGCCTTCATGTACATAAATAAATGTATTTTATTTTTTTTATTTCCTTCTAATAAATTCATGGATACTAGGATACCTTATTGATATAAAAAAAACGAAAAGACAATGAAAATGACTTCCTAAGGACCGTTTATTACGCCCTAGTCCAATCTGTCATATCATAATACTATGCAAGCAGCATAGTATTATACTACTCAGTACTCAATCATTTATTGCAGTCATAGTTAATGTATGCGTGAGATATTTTAGTGATTAAAATTAGCGAACCTATGGACCCGAATAGGGTATAGCATTAGCAATATAGGAGCGGACCGATTCGACTTCTTGGATGGCTTCAGAAATCGGAATTAAAGATTCCGTTACAAGCGTAGTTTGCAGTAGTGGTAGATGCCGGTCTATTTATATGCGAAAAAACTTGAGAACAGTCACTGTGGTAACTGGTTGCGAAAGCTTTTGAGATAAAAAACGTCTCTGAAATAGGTTTCGATTTGACGAAAACTTTTATTAAAATAATGACTCATTCTTAATTCACTACCTAGATGATAATACATGTATATTAGACATGCTCTAATAGATGTATCAAGAACATATACATAAATCGATGAACGTATTGACTTGCGTATGCCGTATCTTTTTCAAATAGACATAGCCTAGTTTGTACTGCTTATGCACACTAGTGCTTGTACAAACGGATAATACAATTCTAATACCAGTTCTACGGTCGTAGTTTCCGTAGATTTGATTGATAGAAAGGTATATAAAACTTCTAATTAGTTTCCACAGTACAGCTATTGAGTTTGATCCTTCCGATAGGTATCTGATCTGACATTAAAATCATAGTTTTTGAACTCGCACAGAAATACCTTATCGTAAAGGAAATGGACGCTCTTCAATAATAGTCATCACAGTGATTCATAAAATTATTTCAATGTGGAAGGAAATTCGGAAGTTCGGTCCCGAGCACTCTGACCTGCCGACCATGATTGGGAACATCAACATTTTGCTGAGGCCTTTAACACTTAACGTCGATACCAGGGTGAAAACACGTGAGTTTGGTACAAAACCGTAGCAGCAAGTGGTGGTGCTGTGGCCAAATGCTAAGCCCTTATCTCAGAAAAAGGAACTGCCTCATATTTGTGTGTTTTTTCCAGCGATTCCCCTTGTGTTCTACCTAATGACAGCATTTTGCGCCACTTGCTATTACTACGCGTACCAGCTCTCAATGTTCTGGTTCGTGTTCTGGCGGAGTCCGCTGACGGGCGACCTGACTGCGGCTATGGTGGTCAGCTCGCTTGGCGTCTCAAGCCAGATTGCTACTATGAAGCTATTCTATATGCTTATTCATGCGTAAGTATCTAAATGCCGCCTTTACGAAGATGATTTGGCAGATTTACAACCCATGAGAGATTCAGAACCTACATTATTTATTATTTATCATAGTGACTGAGCTGTAAGCTTGATATTCAGTGGAAACTCAAAATGCCCTTTTTTCCAGGCCAAAGGTACGGAGTTTAGTAGACCAGTGTCTAAAATCTCATGCTCTCTCAGAGCCAGATACTAGATTCTCCAGAAGCATGACGAAGGTTTTAAGAAAAGTAAAAATGAGAGCCATATCTTTATCGATCTGTATTATGACGATTGCAGTATTGTACGTCTTAATACCTGTGTTTTTGCCAGGGAGACATTTACCCGAAGATCTGTTTATTTTGTATGGTATGATTCATGTCGTATAGTAATTTGTACCTCAAATTATATTTCACAGTTATATAATTATACCAAATGGTCGCTACTCTGTTTACAGGTCTAGAACCAGCGTTAGAGACACCCAACTATGAAATAACTTACGCCATAATGATATTTAGCGTGCTTTTCATTGGCTACGTCATTTCAACCATCATTGCCTTCATCATCATCATCATTGGATACATCGAGGCTCAGATGATCTCCCTCAGTCAAGAGATCTTTTTCCTTTGGGAAGACTCTATAGAAGACATTATTGAATTCAAAATTGAAAACATCTGCGCTCTGTCTGAAAATCAAACAACTGTATTCAACGATAAAACAAGAACCAAAATTAATTTTGGAATCAGAAAGCGACTTATACAAATTTTGAGGAACCATTCCCGAAATATGACAATCCTTCGAACTGTAGATGAGTTCTTCAATGTACCTAACGCGGTTGCATTCGGCTGCTTAGGAATCAGTCTGACAGCTGAACTGTTAGGTGGTTTAGAGAATACATATATGCAGATACTTTTCACGTTTGTCCAAGTGGCCATAGACTGCTATACTGGACAGAGTATCGTAGACGCCAGTGTGGCCTTTGAGACAGCCGTATATAGCTGCAAGTGGGAGAACTTCGACATGGATAATCAGAAGATTGTACTGCTTATGCTGCAAAACTCTCAGAAGACGTTGACCATGTCAGCAGGAGGCATGGCGGTTCTGAATTTCAGCTGCCTGATGTCCATCATCATCATATAACTGCCACTACGGCTACTTGTTTAGATAATATTTTTACAGATGTGAATGTAATTAGTCAAAGTGTAATAAGTAAATTAGATTCAGACCATTGTGGTCAATTAATTACAATTAAAAATAAAATAAAAATTAATGGAAAAAAATCTGTCACATATGTACCAGAGACCGTTGATCGGATGGAGAAAATAAAATTAAAGCTGATCGATGAACTTCCTTTTTTACCGGATCGTAGAAATGCTGATGATTTATACAACTCTTTTTTCAGCGTATTTAGCAAAGCTTTCAACACGATATTTACTCCAAAAACGATCATGGTTTCTGATAGACCTAATTTTACGGAGTGGGCTACAGTTGGTATTCACAAAAGCAGGCAAAAGCTGTACGATCTCTACAGTGAAAAACAATATAATACTAGTAATGAGTTTAAAGAAACTGTAAAAACATACTCAAAAATTTTTAAGACGGTCTGTCACATTGCAAAGTCTCGTTATATAAGTTCTAAGCTTAAAAATAGTAATGACAAAATTAAAGCAACTTGGAAAATTATAAATAGTGAGACTGGTAAAGTCAGGTCTCAAGCTAATAATTACAACCTAAATATTGGCGATACCAGTGTCAAGACTGACATTGAAGTAGCTAAAGCATTTGAAACCTTTTTCACTGACATTCCAGTCTCTACTACTAAGTTCTTAAACTCATCGCACACCATTGCAGAATCTATGTTAAAAACAAATGTACCAGAGTGCGAAATTCCTTTTCAATTTGACTATGTTAGTTGCAAAGATGTAGTAAAAGCTTTTAATATGATTAATGTCAAGAAAACTACTGACCTCTGGGGTATATCCGTGACCGTTGTTAAGCCATTAATTGAAATGATTGCACCCGAATTAGCCCTAATATTTAACAAATGTATTGACGACGGCGTGTTTCCTGATCTGATGAAACATAGTAAGATAACACCCTTGTTTAAATCGGGTACAACGACTGACCCTACTAACTTTAGACCAATATCAGTATTACCAACATTTAGTAAAATATTCGAAAAACTTATTCTAAATCAATTGCAAAGACATTTCTCAGCAAACAAATTACTTAATCAAAAACAGTTTGGCTTTACGCGTGGTCGCTCTACTACTGATGCTGGTGTCGAGTTATTAACTCACATCTATGATGCCTGGGAGGAGTCACGGGACGCTCTAGGCGTGTTCTGTGACTTGTCCAAGGCATTTGATTGTGTTCACCACGAGACACTGATCAGGAAGCTCCGGCACTATGGTATTCGAGGTGTTCCTCTGGACCTTGTAACCTCATACCTTAGTGATAGGATTCAGAGAGTTGACGTGAACGGGAAGCGATCCTCGGGGTCAGTAGTCACAATGGGAGTTCCGCAGGGTTCAATACTCGGACCTTTTCTGTTTTTAGTTTACATCAATGATTTGCCCAGCCTTGTTAGTGACAATCACGAAATAGTATTGTTTGCTGATGATACGTCACTTTTATTTAAGTTAAAGCGACAACATAACATTTCTGACGACGTGAACAATGCTCTCTCCAAAGTTACAGACTGGTTTGATGCGAACAATTTGATGTTAAATGGAAAAAAGACAAAATGCTTGAGATTTGTGCTGCCCAATGTTAAAGAAGTACCAACAAATGTAAAAATTAAGGACGAAGAATTGGACCTTGTCAAGACTACAGTATTCTTAGGCATAACTTTAGATCACAAATTGCAATGGGGTCCACATATTGTCAGTCTATCGAGCAGACTTAGCTCTGCAGCATATGCTGTAAAGAAGATCCGTCACCTTACTGACGTTGATACAGCCAGACTAGTCTATTTCAGCTATTTTCACAGCATTATGTCCTATGGAATATTGCTGTGGGGAAACGCTGCTGATATTAACACCATATTTGTATTGCAGAAGAGAGCTGTTCGTGCGATTTATAACATGGGCCCCAGAGAATCTTTAAGAATTAAGTTTAAAGAAACCAAAATAATGACAGTTATTTGTCAATATATTTATGAAAATGTAATGTACATACGGAAAAATTTAAATAGCTTCAAAAAGAGAAGTGATTATCACAATTTTAATACTAGAAACAAAGATAAAATTGCTGTACCCACCACTAGGCTCCATAAAGTTAGCAACTCGTTCAAAGGTCAATGTGTACGCTTTTTCAACAAAATCCCAAGTGAAATTCAAGACTTGTCTATAACAAAATTTCAAATTCGTATAAAGAGAAATCTCATTAGTAAAGCTTATTATAAAATATCGGACTATCTAGATGACAAACAAGCTTGGGATTGTAGTTAATCTATCTATCTTTCTTTCTATCTATCTATTCTCCCTATTTCCCCTATTCTAACCATTTTCGGTAAACAGCCAAAACAGTCATGCTCACGAAAGTGACTTTGCTTGCAGCGGCGTCATGTGTCGGGTCGCCCTCTTCCCTCTCATATGGTCGAGGAGAGCGATGGCTGGCACATGCGTCAACTCGTGAACGGGTGCTGCTTGTGGGGTCTGGTCTGCTTTGGTTGTGATCCCGCAACTCGTTAATATTCATGTTCCCATATCCCAATGTGTACAACCAAACAAGAGAAATCTTCTTATTAGTAAAGCTAAATAAAAAATATCGGACTATTAGATGACAAAAAAAAAAGCTTGGGATTTTAGTGAACTTGCTCCAATTCAATCAATTAGTAATAAGAATAAAATTGTCAATGTGATCGCGCCAAAAAAATTACCTGCCGGGCGTTTCTTGCCTGTTCTTTTGCCGGCGTAAGGAGGTTGGAACAGGCGTAGCTAGTTTTAAGTTGACGTTTTAAAGTGATCACAATGTATCCTATTGAATAAACATATTTTTGATTTTGATTTTGATTTTGATTTCAGGTCGGTTTACTCTTCGTATACGACGTTGAGGTCGATGATATGAGGTTCGAAGATTAAGGGCGAGAATTGGTATGGACATTTATAGACCGCTGTTCGGGACACGCCATAGTGTTTTGAGGTGAATGGTAGGATTGGTAGGGATGAGGAAACCAGATGAACTGAGGATCCCGCGGACCAATCGTTTGATATTAAGTTAATTGAATGTTAAGTGTTTCGGAAATAAAGAGAAACCGCCACTAAAGCATATGTGTTATACATTTATTTTGTGTTTCTTATATTATGTTTATTAAGTTTGTAGTAAGTTAAATTTGTGTGTTACATACACATACAAAGTTTCAAGTCGATACGACAATTAGAAGTGGATGAAAATTGACTTCTAAGATTTGATTACATTGTTGGTTAGTTAGTTAGTTACAAGTCAAGCTAATAAAAGTGTTATAATGAAGTGCGGCCTGCCGCAACGGTAGCGCCGAGTTGCGGCTGGCCGCTATTGTGTTTTAGCCCTTATGAACAATACATTAATTAATTTTATTTAGTTTTCTTCTTCCTTAAACGAGACTCTTTAATCTCCATGTCGATATATCCACTGGCGACAAACTCTTTAGTGTCCACTGATGACATGTTGCAGTAAATGCGGCCCTTCTGGAACGGGAAGTTGTCGGGGATTTGTTTTAGAGGTATCGTCATGTTGTATAGATGGTATTCTCCCTGAAAACAAAACAATAACAAATAAAAAAACAGGAAATTGGATCATCGAAACATCAAACTTCAAAAATCTTTTACTTCGAAGGCCACGATTAATTTCAGGTCACTGCGCCAGCCTACAGTTAGTTAGAGGATATGGTCGCGTGGACTTTCTAGACGTTCAAATCCTATTCATGGGTATCATTGGAGGGCTTGGGCCGGTACATTCGAATTTTATTATGAATTGTTTCGCTGTCAATGCACTTCAATACATTTTTGTAGTTTAGCAAGCGGTTGAAGAGCAAAACCGTAACGTGCCCAATATTTTAATGATTACACGTTACAATAGAAGAGAAAACTATAGAAAACTAGCAAACCCGGCGAACTCCGTTTCGCCACCAGATGGCTTCGTTTTATGTAACATTTCGTTTGGTAAAAAATGAAGAAACTTTTTTTTTGAACCATGCAAATGATAAATTTGTCCTTGTATCTGTAATTGCAAACAATCATTTGTTGAAGAATGCGGTGTAGTACATGCTATGTATCAGAGATGGCGCTGTATGTGAAAAGATTTTCCCGCTTTTCTGTTGAAATTTTTCCTGAATTTTCTTTGCTATAAACCTCACGGAGCCCGAGACCTTTCCAACGAATGCAAAACCGTGGAAATCGGTTCGTGCGTTCTGGAGTTATAGCGTCAGGAAGGAAAACCCGACTTATTTTTATATAATAGATAACTACTATGGTCAATGGGTTTGTAGTAATAGAATTTGTAATACAGGCAGTCACTTAGCTTACCCATTTACACTACTAAGTCTAGACAGCAACAGTATCACGAAAAAGTATTTTATTATATAGGTAAACAACATGGCACATTGAAATATTAACTTCAACTTACCGGTGGATATGGACAGGGCAAAGCAAGCTTCCCCTGGTTCAACGCTGACCCAAAGAACTTATCTTTGTGTACCAGGTCGCAAAATTTAAAGTGCATTTCTATGAAACCTCGCTTGTATCTGTTTGTTAGAAACTCGTAGAAGTAAAAGTCGGTCTGTAAATAAAAAAGGCAATGCATTACTTCCACGAGTAATTTTATTCCTTACTACGGTAACCTCCTCAACTGGTGAGGCGGGCTGACGGAAAGGTACACCCTGCGCTTCTTTCTGAACGTTCATTCCCGCTGGCCACCCCCAGCGTGGCCATCAGTGGGGGACCGGGACACATTTTTTAAAAAGTTGTCCCACTGTCCCCCAGTAGAAGACAGTAGAATTACCTTATTAATTATTCACTCTGTCAGTCCACCAGTGGTGGCCAGTGGGACAACTTTTTTAAAACATTCCCTTTCGCCACCACTGGTGGCCAACGACAGAATCTTAAAAATTTATTTTCACTGGCCCCCAGTGGGGGACAGTGGCACAACTTTTAAATATTATTTTTGTCAGTAAAAATTTATATGAAAAATTAAATATACGTTATTATTTTATCGGATGACCAATGATAGATATAAAATAAGGATTCTAGGTGGAGGATGTCGAAGTTAAAATCATTACTAGGCTCCATAAAGTTAGCAACTCATTCACTCAACATGCTTTTTCAATAAAATCCCAAGTGAAATTCAAGACTTGTCTATGGCTAAAATTCAAGTCCGTATAAAAAAATCTTATTAGCAAAGTTTATTATAAAATATCGGACTATTATGCGGCAGATTATACAGAAGTCCAAAGAGTATAATCAGCCCCTGTGCTTAGCGTTTGTGGACTATGAGAAGGCTTTTGACTCCATTGAAACCTGGTCTGTTCTGGAGTCCTGGCAACGGTGCCATGTCGATTGGCGATATATTCAAGTGTTGAGATGTCTGTACGATGCCGCAATAATGACCGTCCAAGTGCAGAACCAGCAGTCTGAACATATCCACCTGCGTCGCGGAGTGAGACAAGGGGACGTTATATCCCCGAAACTGTTCTCAAACGCTTTGGAAGACATGTTTAAGACTCTGGACTGGCATGGACGTTGTATTAGCATAAACGGCGAGTACATCTCACACTTGAGATTTGCAGACGACATCGTCATTATGGCTGAAACCGTGCAGGACTTGCAGCAAATGCTGGACAGCTTAGCTGATTCTTCTCAACGCATTTGACTCCGGATGAACCTGGACAAAACCAAGGTTATGTTCAACGAACATGTCATTCCGGAGCCGGTTGCTGTTGATGGAGTTGCGCTCGAAGTTGTTCCCGAATACACTTACCTGCGACAAACGCTCCGACTTGGTAGGAACAACTTCGAGAAAGAAGTCAACAGAAGAATACAGCTGGGCTGGGCAGCATTTCGAAAACTTCGTCGAGTCTTCTCGTCGCATATACCACAATGTCTGAAGACAAAGGTCTTCAACCAGTGCGTCCTACCCGTTATGACATACGGAGCCGAGTCATGGACACTCACGGCACGACTAGTCCACCGATTTAAGGTTGCTCAGCGAGCTACGGAAAGGGCTATGCTTGGGGTTTCTCTGAGGGATCGAATCAGAAATGAGGTAATCCGTCAGAGAACTAGAGTCACCGACATAGCTCACAGAATTAGCAAGTTGAAGTGGCAGTGGGCTGGTCATATAAGCCGCAGAAACGACAACCGTTGGGGTAGACGTGTTCTTGAGTGGAGACCGCGACTTGGCAAACGTAGTGTAGGACGTCTTGCGACAAGGTGGAGCGACGACTTGCGCCGAGTGGCTGGCAGTGGTTGGATGAGAAAAGCCGAAGACCGGGCTCAGTGGCGTATCATGGGAGAGGCCTATGTCCAGCAGTGGACTGATACAGGCTGATGATGATGATGACTGTCCCCCACTGGTGGCCACGCTGGGGGTGGCCAGCGGGAATGAACGTTTTTGAAGCGGGGATCGAGATAATAATGATATCCTGACAAGATACGGTACCGTGATGTTGTTGGAGACGGGCCACACGAAAACGAAGTGTAATCCAACGTAATAAAAGGGGTCGTCGCGCCCGTACCGCTGAGCGGTGAGGTTCACATACGAAACGTATTTGGTGTTGTAAGCCGTCACTGTGGGGTGCTCCGTGCTTATATATCGTATCTGGAAAAAGAAGTGGTGGGGTGATTTTGAGATATATTGTTCTAGTATTTCTTTATAAGCGATTAGTAAAATATCTTGATCATGACAATTATTATTGATGACCGTTATAAAAAAAAGTGTCAGCGAGTATTGCTGGTTCATTCCGATATTAGGTACCTACATCATAATTCCGGTCATCATCATCATCATCAGCCGGACGAAGTCCATTGCTGAACATAGGCCTCCCCCTTTGAACGCCACCATAGACGGCTATTAGCCATTTGCATCCATCGGCTCCCTGCGACTCTTCGTCGGTCCACCTAGTGGGGGCCTACCCACAGAACGTCCGGTACGAGACGCAAATATTGTGCATATTGTGCAAAAAAATAACTGCAAGTATTCCTTCCATGTCTGGACGTCGTGGGTCCCTGACCTATACGTACACTTGGTTTCTGATACCCGAAATATATCCCGAATGCACGAATTATGCATATGTGGGCGTTATAATTGCTATTTAATTAAATTTTTTTAAACTGACTTTGCATGCGTCGAACGTATATAAAAAAGCTAGACCTAGTAAAGTTCAGAAACCTACCAGCGTCTCTTTTGTAGCGATTCAGTTAAAGACTTTAAATGTTGGTATTGTTTGTTATGGCGTCACACATAGTGTATTTGCCAGTGTCAAGTATAAAATATTTCAAACTCAGAGAGTTGAATCAAGTTTAAATGATGATGATGATGATAATGAGATGAAGGGATGAGGATAGTGTTTAAGTAAAGTAGTGGCGCTTTACTTAAACTTTACACGGACTTTTTTGGAGCAACTCGAAAAGTCACTTTCACAACTTTATTTAAATTTCCCACACTCGTGCACATTAACGAACACATAATGGTTAACAATCCACCAATATTACACATTATCACTCGAAGAAACACAAGTTTTGGAAATAAAAACAATATTTTCACATTGACAATTCGATTGCCGCCAAAATAGTCCCGCTCAAGTGTTGATCAATACTTAAGTACTTGATTTGTATGAAATGACAGACTCAAATCTGTGGCTGTAAAAAAGTTCAGGGACATGACCACCTAGGTTTCCATGGCCATCTAGATTTTCATGGCCACCTAGACTTCTAGGCCGCTTAGATTTTAACTTTTCAGCCTTATGGATGTAAAGTACTACTCTCATCCTTCTGATCAGGTTCAAGCGTACTTTCCGAGTATGAGATATGAAAAATAGTAGATTCTATGACAAGGGAGCAAAATAATATTTTTACGGTAAGGGGGCTATTTGGAATCCAGAGTGAAGCGAAGGATTCTAGTATAGAATCCCGAGCTCAAAGTAGAGTGTGAGTGAGTTTTCTCACTCTCTACTTTGAATCCCTCAGTACGCTCGGGATTCTAGAAACTTTCGCTTCATTCTGGATTCAAAATAGTGCCCTTGCCGTTAAAATATTATTTTGCTCCCTTGTCATACAATCTACTGAGTATTCCAACACGCTTGCTTATAAAGTGACGTATAAGGCAATGAATAATTCAGTTTAAATTGAACTTGTGCTTTTCGCTTAAAATTCTTATTTTTCGATCTCTGCAAAAGAGTTTTTATGTCAAAATACAATCAAATGTTTGTGAATTATTAAACTACTTTAGGTTTGGCGTTTATTTAATCTCAAATAATACATTCATTGTTTTTTGACACACAATTCTTTGTCGTGATTGAAAACAAAAATTAAAGTAAAAAGCCCTAGTGCGGTAATGTAATATAAAAACAAGAATTTATATAGGTATGCGTTGCCATAAAGCTCACTTTATAAGCAAGACTGTTGAAAATATAAACTTACCTTCTCGGCGACACACAATGATCCTAATACGGTAAGCCACAGACGAAATATCAACATCATTTCGCAAAATATTATTGCTGAGCCAATGATAGCTGTGTATCGCTTACACTTTACTATTATATACATTTCAGTTTTATAAGAATTTGGGTCCACAGCAACAACAACGATGTAATCATAAACATTTAACATAAACATTAGACAGATTTAATTTTAGATAAGTTAATATGTAACAATGTCTCTATCGGAGTAGAACACGATGTTTTATTTGTTGATTTATATTCGCGGTATCTAAATTGATGTATCCAAATCACAACATTCTACTAAACTGATTTTAAAAATTCTTTCACTGTTGTAAAGCTACACTATCTGTGACGGACATAGGCTACATTATTAATTCCAAAAAAATTAGGGATCCGTAAGAAAATAGCTATTTTGTAATCCAAGGTGTGAAATCGAAAACCTATTTTTGCGTGCGCTGCAAAAACTATTGACAATAGAACAAAATAATGAATTGCGGGTTTGTAGTTCCCATTAAGATCTACAAAAAAGTTTGCGATAGCATATGTCTAACTATTATAGTTATGCCACAATAAGTGTATTTTTTTATTTTAAAAATTTAATTTAAACGTTGTTTCTAGAAAAGTCTCTTTATTTATATCTTGGTATTAATTCTTATCAAAATAAACTACTTTATATTCAAAACTGCTTCAATACCTGTCGCGACACTACTCGCGAAGCTAAACTGGCAACACCGCGGTCCGAGACCCGCGGCATAGTCTATGGTAAGGATAGATTGCACATCCTTTTCCCGCGTAACATTCGAGACAATAAGATCTCCGAGTTATAATTTTATGTGTGAAAGTGAAATACTGGTCGAGAAGGACACCACAGCGGTTTGCAAGCTAAGTTTTAGCCCTAAGATTGATATTACTAAAACGTTTTATATGTACTTAACTTACGTCACACGCAAATCTGCTTAAATTCACACCGGCACTAGCGCGGCGTCATGCCGCCATTTGCAAGCGATATCTTGAGCATAACGCCAACCATCTAGACGAGATGATTAGGGATCTGACTTATGACAATTAAACGACCCTGCGTTGACAATGCTAATGCCAGCCAGTAGAAAGTAAGCGAGGCGAGAGCCTGATGTGAAGTGACTGTTCGAATTGGTGACTAACGTTGTAAGCATATAATATTGTAATTCCACCGACCGACTAGAGTGTGTTGGTGATGTAAAGGGTAACGGCGTAAGGCCCCAGAACGGGCTGCTGACCACGGTCTCCTAAGGTATACTAGCGTAAGGCCGAAAGAAAGGGCGGCTGAGTACGGCTCCAGAACGAGCCATTGACCACGGCTCCAGAACGAGCCACTGACTACTGAGTACGGCTCCAGAACGAGCCATTGACCACGGCTCCAGAACGAGCCACTGACTACTGAGTATGGCTCCAGAACGAGCCATTGACCACGGCTCCAGAACGAGCCACTGAGCATGGCTCCAGAACGAGCCACTGACCGTTGACTACGGCCCCCTGAAAGGGCATGAGGGTATATGTTAGGTGAAGCCGACGAGAGTGAGCTTCTGGCATACTTACCATATTGAACCGTACTCTATACACTTCACATATCACATCTCATATTTATATTGACTATATACCATATTATATATGTGTACATATATACCTACACTTTACCAATATGTAGGCTAGCTTAGTGATGTCTTATAGAGATATCATACATCATTTAAACTACAGGTGGTGCACGGCGCATTGGAGCTCTTACTTGTACACGATGCAGATGAGAGTTCATTTTACAACCAGCTGAGGAGGCAGGATGAGGCAAGGAATGATGAGGAATAAATGGACAACAAACTTAGAGATAAATCAAGGTATGAGATTTTTATTGTTAGCGGTCGACAGTCATCCTCACCTAGTTAGTTTTATTCTTGTGGGTATGTGGGTTACATTGACTAAGCATAAACTAATAGCAGTAAGGCGAAGCAACACATTCTACATATCTAACGACATACATGATTATGCTATGTAACAACATACGCGCGCAAGACATGGAGATGCTGGGATTCAACGACATAGTAGAGAGAAGGCTGAGACAAAAATGGATCCTTAATTGACTTCATAAAGAGATAAAGGGGATGACTAGGCGGCTGCTGGCAGAAATCTCATATAGAAATTTCTAGAATGAAACTTGATATCTTCCTGTTGCCTCATACTGTATCTAACAATAGCTATTTATAGTGTCCATAAATATATGACATTGATTTACAGCATACACTGTTAATAAAATAAACTTGTGTCTGAATTTATTTGTGTTATGATAAGAAATATGTATTAGAACGATTTGAACTTACGCGCCAACTCATACGTACACAGACAAGCATGGTAAAAGTACAGTCGCTCGCCACTAGAGGGCGGGACGAAGTCGGGAGAAAGGAATGGTTGGTAGCATTGTCGATCAGTTTACAATAAAATAATATTTAAGTTTTCGCTATTATTATCTTGAAAATTAAATACGTCAATTACAATATAATGGTACATGTATTTTACGCGATATATCATCAATAAATATACCGATTCGCGAGAAATTAGCATCAAACCATTCGTTCAAATTGGTAAGAATGAAATGACTTCCGCTTAGGAAACACAGAGGGCGGATTGGTTCATGAACCAAAACGAAACATCAAATGATCACCATAATACTTGTTAAATTACTTATCGAGGTTAATTATCTACAATGATCGTAAAAATAATAAACTAGAATTTTTAGTGACTTTAAATTACGCCATAAAGAGAAATTTTACAATTATTGAAAATAAACTTTGTTTTAGAGAAGCGTGATTGATTAGGTGCGCCGTGCGGGCGAAAACGCCCCGCCATCTTTTTTTTGCATTTCACAAAAAGTGGGAAAGCATCGAAAGGTAAAAGCAAAAGTGAAAGTTAAAAGTGATTATTATTCAGTGACAGGAGTATTGAATTTAGTATTGGATATATTGCATAAAAATGGTAAGTTGAATGTTATGACTCAATGGGAATTTCGCTTTGTAGTTAAATTGGTTCGATTCCAATAAAACAGAATCTTCAGTTATCTAGCGATACATAACGCAATATAATACTAACGCTAGGGATTACTTTCACATATTTAGTAAAACCTATACAAATTTACATACCTACCTACTCTGAAAAATGTAAGTACATTTGCAAACAATCGAAAGTAAATACCTACCTACTATAAAGAGACAGTGAAGGGACTTCACCAGTTGTGTGAATCTATCCCAAATAGAAATGAACTTAACCTTTGAACCTAATCTCTGATTTATGTTAACATAACTTGTATATTGTTCTGTGAATGATTCTAGATGATTCTAATCTGATTTGAATAACTTAAAATAACATATACCTGGTTATGATGGATTGATTATCATTTGTTTCAATGAAAAGAATGTAAAATGCAATATTTACTTACCTTTAAAGTTCAATCAACCTGTTGTTGTTAAACAAGACCTGCCTAAGATAAGCAATTAAATGAACCTATAAGATAAGGAAACATTTGTATCTACTTGAACTTAAATTTAATAAAATTAATTAAATTAATTCATTTTAATTTAATTTATTAATTCTTGACTTCTTGAATTCTTTCTAATTTTGGTTGGACTATATATACATAGAACAGATAACTCACACAATAATATTTCATAGTTGTGATGGATTTATTACAAACATTATTTTAACAGGAACTTGAATCAATGGTACAGTCAGCTACTAAAAGTACAGTCAAAGAAAAAATTTTATAAACTTCTTGAATTTCAATAATGCGATAAAATTACTTTAAATTATATACATAAAAGTGAGATATGAATACTTACTTTGTTATGATCTATCCAGTTGAGGTGTGCACAAACCGGAACATGCTCATTTCTTCGGTTTATCAATTCTTCGCCACGTACCGAGTATATATGTTAATAAAGGTTTACCTATAGGGGATGAGAGAGTAGAGCGAACTTTAGCAGTTTTTCTAATAACAATTCTGAATAAATTTCAATTAAATAAATTATAACTAGCGAAGAATTAAATATTAAATGGTACCTATTACATTGTGAATTAAACATACTTCCAGGAAGCAATGGAGACAGTACTAGTAGCCCGATTACAAGACATAATATGTCGCATAGAAAATTTAACCGCGCAGTGCAAAGATTTACTAGCTGAAAAAGAGCTAAACAGTGACCAAGGCCAAAAGGCTGAAGTTTTATGTAAAAAGTTAGAAATCCTTCACTCCAGATTCTCCACTGAACTGAATCAGTACTTCCGAATAAGCACGGAACCATCAGCTGATGACATATCACGATTTAGTGCAATACAACTCGATTCCGAAGAGACCCTAACAGAATTGATACATAAAATTAAAGATATTGATCAGGCTCCACGGACATCTCGCTGCATTCCAGTGTCGAGCAAGCTTCCAAAATTAAACCTACCTGAGTACAGTGGGGAAATATTACGGTGGCAAGAATTTTGGGACCACTTTTCCTCGAACATCGATAACCGCAGTCTACCAGATGTTGATAAATTACTGTATCTTAAGGCTTCATTGTCAGGAGATGCAAGAAAGCTTATTGAAGGGCTCGAGACGACAAACGCCAATTATAAAATCGCCGTTAATACGCTCAAGGGAAGGTATGGTAAACCAACCCAAATTGTAGACGCTCACTATGCAGCATTATATAAAATAAAGCTGGCTGATGGGACAGCCGAAGATTGCCGTAGAGTTCTAAACGAAATAGAGAGACATATCAGAGTGCTCCAATCACTTGGACAAGACACAAACCACCATCATTTGAGATTTATAATAATAGAGAAGTTCCCTGCAGAAATAATATATGAGATGAAGATAGCGCTTAAAACTGAAACAGTAGAAGACATGAGGAGACAACTTGAGATAATCATATCAGCGAAAGAAGAAGCTAATAGAATTGTCCAAGAAAAGAGATCAATGGAAACTAGTAAATTTACAACCGAAACACTTCATGTACAGCAAATGCATAGAAGGAGAATGCAACCCTATAAAAGAAATTATACTAGAAATAACGAGAGAAATTTCACAAACAAAAATGAAAGACATTTCACAAGGAACAATGAAAACAGAATTCCATTTAAAAGAAGAAACAATACACAAGTCACTCACATAGGGGATTCAAACACTCCCAATAAAAGAAAATTCGATTTTAAACAGGAGACGAATCAAACTAAAGAAGATCACGGAGGGAAAAGACGTAAACCCTCATGCATTTTCTGCCAAGAAAATCATTTTAACGATCAATGCAATAAGTTTAAAACAACTTATGAAAGGAAAAACCGATTAAAGAAACGCTGTTTTTTGTGTCTACGCGAAGGACATAGAGCCCAAGAATGTAAAGAAAAGATAAAATGCGCTCACTGTAATAAGACAACACACAACAGAGCTCTATGCCCATTCAAATCCTCCAAGGAAACTGTTCCTACCATATTAGAAGATTAGAATCGGAAATAATAGACAATGTAAAATAATAATAGTAATATATAGAGTAAGGGATAATATCAAGAAAAAATTGGATATTTTGCCCTCATCACACCAACAGCAGTGACAATAGTTTTATTCTCTAAGACTACATAACTTAAGAAAGCTTACTAAAATAGTTATTAGCATGATTTGTTTTTGTACCAACTGTCTTAATAATATATAAATAGTCAATTGAAAAAGAAAGATTTATTATTATTATATAACAGACCCACAAAATTGTTCTACAGAAATGACGGTATGACGTTCATAAACCCTGTAGAATAACAATTTGAAAAGTAGGAACATTATAATGGCATTTAAATTTTTTCATCGTCCGACGTAACTTTGAAAGGAACTGTTGCTCGGTTCTGAACATTATCTAAACGTTTTGTATTATTTATAAATAAATTTTCAATTTCCTAATTCCAATCGTATCATCATCATAGAAATGATTAGATTCATAGCATGTACGATAAAAATCTTCATTGATTCAGTGTATTATGTCATGAATTGGTTTTGTATATGCTGGCAAATGGCCTAGTGTATTCAAGATGTTATCAATATGAGTATAGTCGATTGATAGTATAATAGTAACTATGCAATTTTATTATAAGTTACTAACATTTCATAATCTTCAAATGCACTGGAGTTATACAGAGATTCCAGAGAAGCTTTTCAAGAAATTTCCATGAACCTGAGAATGTGGAGTTCTAACAGCTCAGAATTTATGAAACAAATCGAAAACACATGCGATGACGAAGTCGTTAAAGTCTTGGGTCTAGATTGGAATTCAAAAAGAGACACGCTACAATTGAGATTCACATGCACCACCAAAGCCACTACGAAGAGAGATGTTCTAAAAATAATCGCTTCAGTATACGATCCATGTTCTTATGCTGCACCTCACTTACTATCAGCGAAATTATTTCTTCAAGAACTATGGAAAACCAAAGCCAAATGGGATTCACCTTTATCACAAGAAATGTCAAAGAAGTGGTCACAATCAATTTGCAGAGACTTAGAAAAAATTAAAGACTTATCGATACCCAGATGGTACACACCTACCTCAAGCGGAAACAAATATAAACTACATTGTTTCTGCGATGCATCACTCAGAGCCTACGCTGCTGCAACATATATTGTACAAGGCACAGATAAAAACTTTGTGATTGGAAAATCAAGACTTGCACCCATAAAAGATCAAGACAACTTGAAGATTCCACGCCTCGAGTTATTAGCAGTACTACTAGGTACGAGGCTAATTAAATTCATCTTAAAGCACCTGAAGACAGAATTTACACAATTGATATTATGGACTGATAGTCAAATAGTAATTGAGTGGATCAATTCGGACAAACTTCTACCACCATTCGTGTCTAGACGAATAGAAGAAATAAAGCAAATTAAAGATCTTGAAATCAAACATGTCCCATCAGAAGAAAATCCAGCAGACGTAGCGACTAAACCTACTAAATCATACGAAGAAAGAACAAAATGGATAAACGGTCCAGAGTTTTTTAATAAAAGATACGAAAATGTGGCCATCCGAGGTCAAGAAGAATAACAGTGACTCTCTTTTGGCCGCGGAAGGTCTTCTCACGAAGAAGAATGACAGTAAAACTAAAGAACTAAGACTAGAAAAAACGCAAACAGAAAGAAACATACAACCTAGAAGTCTACAAACTAACGGAACACTAGATAAAACAGAGGAAATAAAACAATTACAAGCTCAACACTTTCCATTAGAGACTAAAGGGAAAGAGACGGATTTGAGTAGAAACTTACAACTATTCAGAGACACAGATGGAATACTAAGGTGCAAAGGAAGATTCGGGAATGCGGATTGGTCATTTGATAAACGATACCCAATACTTATTCCGAAAGATTGTGATTTCACCAACAAGGTCGTAATGAAGACCCATGAAGAGAATTATCATGTCGGAGCAAACCACACACTAAGTTTGATTAGGAATATTTACTGGATTCCTCATGGTAAAAGTCAAGTACAAAAATACTTGAGAAAATGCCTTAAATGCCAGAAACACGGAGGAGGCCCATTTAAAGCGCCACCTACACCTGCGTTACCACCTGAGAGAGTTAACTACAGCTCTGCTTTTAATTTTGTCGGCATAGATCTAATGGGACCAATGTACATCAATAATGGCAAAGGAAATGAAAAACGTTGGATCTGCCTCTACACTTGTCTCGCAATAAGAGCAGTGCAGTTGGAAGTAGTCCAAAATTTGACAGCCGAAGAAGGATTGTTAGCATTACGCAGAATGATAGCTACACGAGGAGTTCCTGCACTCATTACATCTGATAATGCACTTTACTTCAAACTCATGGCGGAAATACTATCAAACAAATACTGCATCGACAATCAGATCAGGTGGAGATTTATCCCACAGTTAGCGCCATGGTTTGGAGGATTTTATGAAAGACTGGTCGGTATAGTAAAGAACTGTATGAAAAGAACTTTAGAAAAACATATGCTAAATGATGTTCAATTAGTAACAATTGTGAAGGAAATAGAAGCAGTTATAAATACAAGACCGCTAACTTGCGTAGACTCAGAGATCGACCACATCCTGAGACCATCAGACTTTCTTACAATGGGAAAATGTATCACTGTTCAACCATCCCAAGAAAACCTCATAGAAAACGGTACTATAACTAAAACAGAACTCATCAAAGGTTGGAAAAGAACGCTAACCATCTTACAAGAGTTTAAAGAAATGTTTGTAAACAGGTACTTACCAAGTCTTAGAGAAAGGTACCAACATTCTCACAAAGAACCTAGAATAACTTCAAAAATTGAACCAGAAGTGGGTCAAATAGTTCAAATTAAAGGAGAGTCAAAGAATCGTGAGGAATGGAGAGTTGGAAAGATTATCTCTCTGATAAAAGGACACGATAATCTGTGCAGAGTGGCCAAAGTAAAAGTTAGCGATAAAGAATTCATAAGATCTATAACACATCTGTATCCATTGGAATTGGACGAAGAAGAAGAAAGACAACATCGTTCTGAAACGTCATTGAAAGGAACGTATCATCCTTCCCAAAGGGAAACGGGTACAATAACTATATACCCTAACCTGGGAAATGAAGAAAGCATCAGCGAAACTGCATTGGAAAGTGAACGAAATGTTCTTCCAAATACAGACATTGAGAATATGGAAACACTGGTGGAAAGTAAGTTCGAAGGAGAGAGAGTGGAGGAAGGAGAATATACTCCGAGAAAGGAGGCAGAGAAAGAAATAGAGAACATTGAGAAAGATATGGATGAAAATTCCTGTGTCAACAACGAGACGAAACAAAAGAGAAAGGCGGCCATAAAAGCCTTGAGTAAGATCAAGGAGTGGACGCGTGATCTGATAATGCTACTATACTAATTCTCCCGGCGGGGTGTGTCGCGACACTACTCGCGAAGCTAAACTGGCAACACCGCGGTCCGAGACCCGCGGCATAGTCTATGGTAAGGATAGATTGCACATCCTTTTCCCGCGTAACATTCGAGACAATAAGATCTCCGAGTTATAATTTTATGTGTGAAAGTGAAATACTGGTCGAGAAGGACACCACAGCGGTTTGCAAGCTAAGTTTTAGCCCTAAGATTGATATTACTAAAACGTTTTATATGTACTTAACTTACGTCACACGCAAATCTGCTTAAATTCACACCGGCACTAGCGCGGCGTCATGCCGCCATTTGCAAGCGATATCTTGAGCATAACGCCAACCATCTAGACGAGATGATTAGGGATCTGACTTATGACAATTAAACGACCCTGCGTTGACAATGCTAATGCCAGCCAGTAGAAAGTAAGCGAGGCGAGAGCCTGATGTGAAGTGACTGTTCGAATTGGTGACTAACGTTGTAAGCATATAATATTGTAATTCCACCGACCGACTAGAGTGTGTTGGTGATGTAAAGGGTAACGGCGTAAGGCCCCAGAACGGGCTGCTGACCACGGTCTCCTAAGGTATACTAGCGTAAGGCCGAAAGAAAGGGCGGCTGAGTACGGCTCCAGAACGAGCCATTGACCACGGCTCCAGAACGAGCCACTGACTACTGAGTACGGCTCCAGAACGAGCCATTGACCACGGCTCCAGAACGAGCCACTGACTACTGAGTATGGCTCCAGAACGAGCCATTGACCACGGCTCCAGAACGAGCCACTGAGCATGGCTCCAGAACGAGCCACTGACCGTTGACTACGGCCCCCTGAAAGGGCATGAGGGTATATGTTAGGTGAAGCCGACGAGAGTGAGCTTCTGGCATACTTACCATATTGAACCGTACTCTATACACTTCACATATCACATCTCATATTTATATTGACTATATACCATATTATATATGTGTACATATATACCTACACTTTACCAATATGTAGGCTAGCTTAGTGATGTCTTATAGAGATATCATACATCATTTAAACTACAGGTGGTGCACGGCGCATTGGAGCTCTTACTTGTACACGATGCAGATGAGAGTTCATTTTACAACCAGCTGAGGAGGCAGGATGAGGCAAGGAATGATGAGGAATAAATGGACAACAAACTTAGAGATAAATCAAGGTATGAGATTTTTATTGTTAGCGGTCGACAGTCATCCTCACCTAGTTAGTTTTATTCTTGTGGGTATGTGGGTTACATTGACTAAGCATAAACTAATAGCAGTAAGGCGAAGCAACACATTCTACATATCTAACGACATACATGATTATGCTATGTAACAACATACGCGCGCAAGACAATACCTTTATACAACTTTTTGAATTATTCAATTTGGACATTCCATAATTCATAATTCATAATTCATTTATTCCAAGAATGTTGTACATATAAATATGAGTTCTTAAAATAAAAATTCGCTCATACATTCTACCATAACAATGGTGTGGAATGTCACAATTAACAATTTAAAATAATTAATAATAATATGAATTAGGTACAATGTCAGAATTAATATGTCAGAACAGAAAAAAAAGATTGGATTGGATTGGAGATGTCAAATTATTATTTTTTTGTTTTAAATGTCATGTATTCATTGAGGTCATAGAAGCAATTATCTAGAAGCCAATTACCAATTTTTCTTTTAAACATATGAACAGGTAGCTCTTTAAACTCATTTGGCAACTTATTATAAACAATTATTGCGTTTACATACGCATTTCGCTTATGTATTTCAAGCTTACATAGAGGCTGATATAGTTTATATTTATTCCTCGGCATGACATTTCTCCTTACAACTTGCATGTGAGTTTTAAAGTAATTAGGTTGTTCTCTAACAAATACACAAAGCTCCCTGATATAGACACAGACCAAAGGCTTATCCGAAACTTTTTAAATATAGGCTTACAGCTCTCCGTATATCCCGCTCCGCAGATAGCTCTCACGCATTTTTTTTGAATTCGAAACGCTTTACCAATCTCAACTGAATTTCCCCATACTAACAGTCCGTACGAGAGCACAGAGGAAACGAATCCGTGGTATGCACTCAGTGCTGCTTCAGTGGATACCGTCTGACGTAGCCGTTTTATCGCATATACGAACCTGTCTAGTCTGTCACAAATATGGTCAATATGTGTCTTCCAGTTGCAGTGTTTGTCAATAATGATTCCAAGAAATTTTGTATTATCTACTTCTTCTAATTTTGTGTTTTTATAAATTATATTTAGATCCAAATGTTTTTTCCTATGGTCCCGAAACTGGATAATTTTTGTTTTACTGACATTTACTTTTAAATTGTTATTCTGAAGCCATTGAATTAATCTTTCTAGAGTTTTATTGATTTCGATCTCATATGTAGATGGGTTTTTAAAGCTATCTTTTATAATAACCGTAGTGTCATCCGCAAATAAGATCGTTCTGTGTTTAGTGACATTGGGCAGGTCATTAATATAC
This sequence comes from Opisthograptis luteolata, assembly GCA_931315375.2. NCBI lineage: Eukaryota > Metazoa > Arthropoda > Insecta > Lepidoptera > Geometridae > Opisthograptis > Opisthograptis luteolata. The sequence continues at coordinate 1,104,038 of OV928048.1, forward strand.
ATGAGGAATAATAATGGTCCAAGAACACTTCCCTGCGGGACTCCAACTTTATTTACCAAAAATTCTGATTTTATTTTTATTTTATTATTATTTACAATTTTGGACATTTCCACGCATTGAATACGGTTGGATAGGTAGCTTCTAATCCAATCATTTGCTTTTCCTCGAATCCCGTATTTTTCAAGCTTAAATAATAATAAATTGTGGTCCACAAAATCAAATGCCTTACTCATGTCAAGGAACATGGCCGTTACTGTAGTCTTTTCATTAATTGCTTCCGTTATTGTCCTAACCAAGTTGAAACAAGCTAAGGATGTAGTGCTGTTCTTTCGAAAACCGAATTGGTCACCTGAAAGTATCTCTTGCTTTGTTGCAAATTCGTAGAGTCTACCTAACATAACCTTTTCGAAAATCTTGGAGAAGATCGGTATTAGCGTAACTGGACGGTAGTTATTCATGTCAGTTACTTCTCCCTTCTTAAACAGTGGTTTGACAATAGACTGTTTTAGAATATCTGGAAATGTACCTTCCACTAAAGATAAATTGACTAGATAGCTCAAGGGTTCACATATGTATTTTTAGCACAATATTTTATTATTTTTGTGTTTATTTCGTCCGTTCCTACTGAATTCGTGTTTTTGAGAGTTTTAATAATTTTTAATATTTCAATTGGGTCCGTTGGTTTTAAGAATATAGAATTAGAACTATTATTTGTCATTGTAAAATTTATGTCATTAGTATTAAAATTAAAATTATTATTATTTGTAAGATTAATATAAAATTCATTAAATAATTTGCAAATGTCAGATGGGTTTGAATATGTTTCATTGTTGACTATTATTTTATTTATTTCCGGAATTGAGTTAGTGTCGCCAATGTTTTTATTTATAATATCCCACACAGCTTTGCATTTATTAGTGTTCTTGTCAATATATTTTTTGTTTTGTAATTGTCTTGATTTTTGGATACATTTTTTTAATAGGCTAGTATATTGTTTGTATTTCTTATTATTCCTTTTTTTATTGGTCCCATTATGTTTTTGATTTAAATAAAGATATCTTTTTTTTATGCATGACCTTCTCAGACCTTTAGTCAACCAAGAATTATTAAATTGTTTGTTTGTCTTTTTTACAGAAAATACTGGGAAACACAGATTATAGAGTAATTGAAACAAAGAATGAAATGCTTGAAAAGCCATATTTAGATTGTTCTGTTCGTACGATTCCGAGAAAGTCAAGGAGGAAATATATTGGTAAAATTTATTAACATTTTGGTCACTGTAGTCTCTAATTTTTTCATACCAGACTATTCTTTCTCGTTTTTTATTTATTTTAATTGTGAGGGTTTGACCTGTTTCGTGATCAGACAGACCAAGGTAGTGGACTTCCGCAGTAGTTTGTTTTATGTTACTCGCAAATTGGTCAAGACATGCTGCATTGCGAGTAGGTGATTTAATATGTAACTCGATGTTATAGTTTTTTAACAATTTAATAAGTTCTTTACTGTTACTAGTGGGTTTCAGAATATCCATATTCCAATCTCCGCATAATATTAATTTGACAGCCCGTATTGAGATTTTCTCTAGAAGCTGTTCCAACCTCTCTAGAAAACTACACGGGTCACTATTTGGAGTTCTATAGATACAAATTATTATAATTTTTTGTGACGTCAACTCTATGGCTGAACACTCAAAACATAAGTTTAAGCTCAGGTCAATCACATTATTTAAACATTTACAATCTATGTCATTTTTTGCGAGTATACAACTGCCTCCCCTCCTGGAGTTCCGACAATAAGATGCCACCAACTTGTAGCCCGGTATTTTTAACAATTGTTCTGTACCCTTTTTGATAAAAGTTTCTGTAAGGCAAATTATATCTATTTTTTTTTTGTTTGTGGAGAATTCAGACAATACATAAATAATTTCCTCACTTTTATTTATAGCGCCAGCAATATTCTGGTGCAATATAGTTAGCTGGTCATTATTAGGAACGAAAAAACTTTTCCATATCCAAGTGAGGTTCGGACGCAACAGGCAATCTACGTTTTGTAAAATAGTATGGAATGGTGCCTTTTTTGGGTAGCTCACAGGGCAAATTTGAAAGCGGTTGAATTGAGCATGACTCATCACAGTTCTGAATATTATCCTTTGGACCGTGCTTGTATTTTTTACAATATGATAAGTGTGAATTACTATTCATTTTCAAATTAACTAATCTTTTCATATATTCCAAGAGATCAATTTCAACATGTAATTTGAAGCTTAACATTTTAATAAATTTTCTAGATGTCTTTTGTAACAAATTTAAGTGTCTTGATTGGCTTAATTCAATAAAAGTACAGTTTTTAAAGTTTTTTGTCAATAATTTTATATTATTGTTTAAAAGCCGTTCATTTAAGTGGGGATTGTATTGGACTTCAAGGACAAAGACCTTGTGATCCTGTAGTAAGTATAAAGAGTTACTAAGGTCAGATAGTAATTTATAAGGATTTTTGTCATTTGAGCCAAACGACAGAATCACAATGTCTTTATCTCGCAAGTTTTCGATAAGTCACTGCTACTGGCCCCCGGTTTAATCATACCAATAAAATCAAAAGTAGAATCATTTTTTTTCTTTCGATCGATATACATTTGACAGGCTAAACCTCTAACTTGTTCGTCGCCGACGATAGATATCTTCTTTTTGTGTGTACCTGCGGCACCATCTATCGGACCAGCGGGTGTTCTAGGCGTTGTATGTTTCGGAGGGCTTATTACGGCGAGACCATCTTGAGCAGAAGTCAGCTTGTGTGGTTTCTGGATCAGCGGGCGGCTCTTAGGCGTCTCAACTGGATCAATACAGCTAGAGTTATTTACTGGCGAAAAACGAGATAACCGCATCCGAATCTTGTGTATTCTCCTCAATGTTGGGGTGCCAAATCGTTGAGCAGGAGTAGCAGTTGACGGAGTACTTGGTACAGATGTGGTCGATACTTTTTTTAGTAAAAGAATTTGTCGATCTTTTTCACAAATTTCTTTTCTTAATAGTGAGCATTCGGAGTTGAGGTTAATTATCTCTTCATGCGCACTTGAGTTTTCGCTCTGTAATAATTCGATTTCCCTTTTCAAATCCCTTATTGTTTCTGTGTCCAATTCTGAAGCGGGAACACTTTTTGTTGAAAGGTCTAATCCTCCAGAAATAGTGGAGCTCAGGAATGTACTGTCCACAGCCAAATCCGAAATGTCCATGTCCGATTTTCTTCTCCTTAGTGGTTTTCTCATAGTAATATTGTTATAATGTTCCATAGTTACAAAAAATGTCTCCAAAAAGTAAATGAGTTACAGAGGTTTGAACCCGGTAACTTTACAGATCGCAAGTCACACGCAGTGTCGTCAACCACTGTACTACGAAGCCTTCGAGCTAAGTTGCGAAATTAGTGATTCGTCGGGAACATGTGTGATGATTCATTTGTGCAGCGATTGCGACTGTTTTTTGTATGTTACAAGTGGGTAACTCAATTTTAGATGGACAAACGGTTGATCACAATCGAAAATTTGAAATATTTACCGTGTCACTGGTTGTATTTACACTAAAATTTCACTGTTTATACTTGTAGTGGTGGACTTTGATTTGAGTTGTTGTTCTTTAAATTTTTCGTTTGATTTGTCTACTAAATCTGGTCATATAATTATCACTGGTGCTTTCAATCATTTCTGTATTATTGTTTGAGATAACACTCACACTACTGATTTGTCGTGTATACTAAAGATTTATAAACTTTCTGGCTGAATTAGAGCAAAGATTTAATTTTTACGATTTAAATACGCGGACCTGATGTTGACACCACTACTAGCGCCCTCTCCATTCGCAAGATATCACGATATTAGAAAAAAGTTGTGCGGTAGCCGCTCATTCTGCTCGGAAATGTAGGCGTCACTGGGGCACGGGTCGCACGGGAGGAAAGTTTTATGGGCGCATATTACAATTTTAAAATTAGACGTTTTTGTTATTACCCGTGCGAAGCCGGGGCGGTCCGCTAGTAACCAATCTATCCACGGTTTCCCCTACTGGAGATAGATATATTTGACACAAGCTCCATGGAAGTAATGTCACATTTTTATCTCCAGTAGGGGTAAAAGTGGATAGATAGAGTAGGGCAGTCACCTTTTTTTTATGCAGTTATAGTAGGTACATTGGTAATTATAGATGAAAAAAATAAGTGCATAATGTCAAAATAAAGTACCTAGAATAATAATAATCTTGCTTTATATGCTTTATTATTATGTTCCAAAACATAATTTTTACTGCTTTTTGCAGTTTGTGTCAAATAAGTATCTCTAGGTACATAACAATTGCACAGCATCTTTAAAGTCCATATTTAAATGAAAGTAAATAATTTTATATCACATTTAGAGATGCTTTGTTTCTTTTGTCTCGTCATTTGTTATTCATCTCAGAAAAAAGCTCTTTGAAACGACAAATTTCATTTAACGAAAAAATACTTATTACAGAAACTTATCAAATTTCCAAAGAAATCAAATCATGCGAAATAAAGTGCATTCGTGTTCTTTATTATTCTCATAAAGTATAAAGTACAATTACTTGAAAAAACGTACAATTCTTTATAATAAAGTACGGGTGGCACCCCTAGAAGAGAGCCATGTCGCCACAGCACAAAAATATATCGCTCAAAATCAAAATCAATCATTTATTGCATTCATATGTTAGTATACATGAGATCTTAGTGGTTATAATTAGTGAACATATGAACCCGAATAGGGTATAGCAATGTAGTAGTAGTAACAATTACAGACAACTTATAAACATATTAAATTATTGTCAAAAAAAAAAAGCAGAAGGAAGTCATTATATTAGTGTAGTCAAGTAATAATTATATTCATTTCATTACATTCAATCCGATATTGACAACCAAAATAACCAAAATAAATTAGTTAATTACATACTCATTTTAATTGCAGAAACTCTTTCAAAGAATAGAATGAATGATCTATTAAGTATAAGAAAAGTTTTTGTTTAAATTCGTTATAGCTATTGGATTCTGTAATATATTTGGGAATTTTATTGTATATTTTTGGCGCCATAGCAAAGACACTGTTCGCGTATAAAGCAGTTTTATAATTATATACGTTAATGGGATACAAATGTGTTCGATTACGAGATCTAGTGAGAGTTTGATAAAACGTAGGATGCTGCTTGATAAAGAGAGCTACCTCATATATATATAATGAAGGGAGAGTTAGTAGTTTTAAATCTTTGAAATAGGTTTGACAGCTATCAGTGCTTTTTAGACCACACATAGCGCGGATACATCTTTTTTGGCATCTAAACACTCGGTCCCAATTTGTTGCATTACCCCAGAATATTATTCCATACCTTAATCTAGAAGCAACGTAGCCGTGGTAAGATACTAGCAATGTGGAGAGGCTAACTTTTTTTGATAGCATATAAAGACTATATGATGATTGCGAGAGCTTTTTACATATAAATTCTATGTGATTTTGCCATTTTAGGTTATAGTCTATGTGCAATCCAAGAAATTTCGTGGCACTTGTCAGGTCAACAATCTGACCATTGTACTCAATTTCAGTGCTTAATGTTTGATTAGTTCTCTGTTTAAACTGCATTACTTTAGTTTTATCTATATTTATGACCAAATTATTGTTTTGCATCCAACCAATCATTGATTTCAAGCTTTTGTTAATGGTATTTTCGTCATTAAATACAACCGTGCAGTCATCTGCAAACAATATCATTGGATTGTTGACTGACTTGGGAATGTCGTTTATGTAGATCAAGAACAGCAAAGGGCCCAAAACACTACCCTGAGGTACTCCAAAGCAAACCGATCTAGAAGTTGATCTAAAGTCAGTATCATGTTTACTCTTGGTGCAAATTCTACTTATGCTAGTGACTTGAATTCTGTTACTTAGATAGGATTTCAGTAAATCCAAAGCTGTTCCCCTGACGCCATAGATTTCTAGTTTTTTTAACAGAATTGTATGATCTACGAAGTCAAAAGCCTTTGACATGTCCATAAAAAGGGCATAGACAGGTTTTCTTGAATCTATTCTGGGATATAACATACTTAAAAACTCATAAATTGCCAAATTGATGGACATATTTTTGCGGAAACCTTTTTGTTCTTTTGTAAGGACGTCGTTCCTATCAAAGTAGTTGTATAGGTTAGTATAAATAATCTTTTCAAAGATTTTTGAGAAGACCGGGATCAAAGCAATCGGCCTGTAGTTTTTCATAAAGCGTTTGTCATCTTTTTTATGGATAGGTTTAATAATAGTTGTTTTTAAGGTCGATGGAAAAACACCCTGTTCCAAACATAAGTTAATAATGTAAGACAATATAGGGGCAATAGTTTCAGAGACGTATTTCAAGACTAAAACGCATATATCATCATAGCCAGTACTTTTGGTATTTTTTAATTTTTTGATAACTAAGTTTATTTCAAAAGGGTCAGTAGGTTTTAAGAAAATGGAGTTAGGAGAATTGTGGGTGCAAGTCTGCATTCCTAGATTATGAGTAGCCTTTTGAGGTTTAACTAAATCTACAAAGTAATTGTTGAAAGATTCTGCTATCCGCTGAGGGTCGGTAATATCATTATCATTAACAACTAATTCCAAAACATTTTCTGAGGGAAATTTAGGCTTTTGACTATTGATGACATTCCAGCAGGCTTTAGATTTATTAGAAGAATTCAATATATAATAGTTATTTTGTGATTTTTGAGTAAGTTTAATTATTTTGTTGTATTTAATAGAATAGGTTTTAAATTTTGCTTTATCGCTAGGATTTCTAGATAATCTATATTTCCAAAGAAGAGAGCGTTTATGCTTACTGCATATTTTTATACCTCGTGATAGCCATTTAGGCCGACTTTTAGTCATGTTTTTTATTTTTATTATAGGAAAACATAAGTCGTAAAATAGTTTGAAAAGATTGAAGAAAGAAGTGAAGGCAGCATCTGCGTTGCTAGTTTCCAAAACGTCACAGAAAGTCAGTTGAGAAATACACCCCTTGAATTTTACTAAATTATCTTTTAGCTCTGATGTTAAATTGCCTACTCACGTGCAATCTGACTACCAATTTGTTGGTACAATCAATTGTTATAATAATTTGTTGGTACAATCAATTGTTATTACTATTGACCTCAAAATAATAACATAATAAATTTATCATCTGTTTTTTTATGTCTCAATTAGACGTTAATTTTGCTTAGTTTTCTTCTTCCTTAAACGAGACTCTTTAATCTCCATGTCGATATATCCACTGGCGACAAACTCTTTAGTGTCCACTGATGACAAGTTGCAGTAAATGCGGCCCTTCTGGAACGGGAAGTTGTCGGGGATTTGTTTTAGAGGTATCGTCATGTTGTATAGATGGTATTCTCCCTGAAAACAAAACGATAACAAGAAAGAAAACAGGAAATAAGATATCTTCAAAACATCGAAGTTCAAAAATCTTTCACTTCGGAGGCCACGACAAATTTTAGGTCACTGCGCCATTATAGTTAGTTATTTAGTTAGAGACGCGGGTGAAACTGCGGGGCGCAACTAGTAACAAACTTAAATCTTCCTCGAGAACAACTCTATCTATTGATGAAAACAGCACGAAAATCGGTGCAGTCGTTTTTGAGTTTATCGCGAACATACATACAGACAGAAGCGGCGAAGGAATTTGTTTTTTTATAATAACAAACTACAACTTACCGCTGGATAGGGACAGGGCAAAGCAAACTTCCCCTGGTTCAACGCTGACCCAAAGAACTTATCTTTGTGTACCAGGTCGCAAATTTTGAAGTGCATTTCAATAAAACCTCGCTTGTATCTGTTTGTTAGAAACTCGTAGAAGTAAAAGTCGGTCTGTAAATAAAAAAGGCAATGCATTACTTCCACGAGTAATTTTATTCCTTACTACGGTAACCTCCTCAACTGGTGAGGCGGGCTGACGACAAGGTACGCCCTGCGCTTCTTCTGAAGTGGGGATAGAGATAATAATGATATCCCGATTATAATACGGTACCGTGATGTTGTTGGAGACGGGCCACATGAAAACAATATGAAATCCAACGTAATAGAAGGGGTCGTCGCGCCCGTACCGCTGAGAGGTGAGGTTCACATACGAAATGTATTTGGTGTTGTAAGCCGTCACTGTGGGGTGCTCCGTGATTATATATCGTATCTGGAAAGAGAAGTGGTGAGTGATTTTGAGATATATTATCCTAGCATGACCGATAGTGTGAGCGAGTAGGTATTGTTTGTTTTTTCCGATATTACTTACATCATAATTCCGGTACGGGACACAAATATGTGCATTGAAAGAAATAACTGCAAGTATTACTTATTGTGAATAAACATTGTTGAAGGTACCTACAGGAAAAAAATTAGCCGTCTGGGAGCTGGGGTATAACAAAATGACGTATCGTGGAATTGTGCATCTTATAATAAAATTATATACCTAGGTCTACAGAAAAGTCCGCGATACTTTTATACGTTTTAAAAGTAGATAGAAATGCCGACCAAAATCAGGCCGTGTTATCCATACTTTTATATTTATCCTTCTAAATAAATCATTTCATATTCAAGATTGTTCCAATAACTGTAGGTTACTTTTTGAATTGTTCAAATCGGACATTATATTCAAAAGATATTACGAATTTAAAATGTCAACCTAATAGAAAAATGAACCCGCCGTGGCCGGTGGCCGCAGCGCAGCGGGTAACGCGGAGAGGGTGAGGGGGCACCAAAGTGCGGGAATAATTTCAGAGTATACGGAATAATCGATTTCACCATTTCATAGCGACCTTTAGGGCAATTCATAATTCAGTTTAAATTAAACTCGTATTTTTTCGTTTTAATCTTTGTTTTTCGATCTCTGCTAAGAGTTTTTATGTAAAAAACCATGATTTTTTTGTTAATTATTAAACTACTTTAGGTTTTGCGTTTATTTAATCTCAAATATATTCATTGTTTTATGACACACAATTCTTTGTCGTGATCGAAAACAAAAATTAAAGTAAAAAGTACTAGTGTGGTAATGTGATATAAAAACAAGAATTTATATAGGTATGCGTTGCCATAAAGCTCGCTTTATAAGCAAGACTGTTGAAAAATATAAACTTACCTTCTCGGCGAAACACAATGATCCTACTAAGATATGCCACAGACGAAATATCAACATCATTTAAAAATTAATATTGCTGAGACAATGATAGCTGTGTATTGCCTAGACGACGCTATGATATACATATCTGCGAAGTGCAGTTTTATAGTGACTTATTTCCACCATAATAATAGTGTAATCAAACATTGGACAGATTTCAAGATAAGTTATATGAAACAATGTTTATGCATTATGTATATTGTATACCTATCGGATTGGGAACACGATGATTGCTCAGTGGTAGTCACGTTCGGTTGCGACTCGTTGTGGGTTCGAGTCTTGTATTTTTTATTTTTTTTTATTTTATTTATTAGGGACAATATACAGTAATAATAAGTAATATTGAATACAAAATCGAAATAACTGCATCACCCACAGCATTATCCACCGTTTATAAAAAAATGTAATGGGTTTAAAGTGATGGGCTTGAGCTTTTGGTGAAGGAAGACATCGTGGTGAAACCATTGCTTTTCTCTTAGGGTTCGTTTGGCTTCTGAAATGATCACACGTGATTTACAAGTGTAGCGTGGTGCCAGCTTAATTTATTTGCAATATGCAATACACTAACGCCCGCAACTAATATTCGATCCTGATACGTTATCCGCGGTTTTGGATCGATATGTCATGTCATACATAATGTCATTTTAGTATAAGGGCTTGAAATATTACTACTAAAATGACGTATTATGACATGACATACAAACAACAAACACAAATGACAACAACAACAATGATAACAACTATATACAAATGATTAAAAAGGGGTATAAAAAGGTTAAACTGCGAAACCTTTTGTGAATCTGCCCGCGCAGGCACTCGATGGCCAAACCTATAATGTTTGCGAACGTTTGAACTGTTTGAGTTGTTATTTTTCACGCTTTGTAAAGGTGAAAGCGTTTGAAATAAAAATGAACCAGTGCCGCTATCCCGCTGGATGCAAAACGATGTTGATTGAGGCCCGTTAAAGGTTTTATTAGGATTTTTTTTCCAATTTTCACACCAAATCGACCCCGCGGTCGACTGGAAATAAAAAACCTGTTCACGCGTAACTCGCTCGCGTGGACAGGGTTCTATACCCAAGGGCAAAATGGCTTGATTTTCGTATATTCACTTTACCTGTAGTTAGGAGTCTCTTATGCAATTCAATTTATGAATCTGTGTACACTTCAGGTTTTAAACGGAATCGCAATAACATAAGTCGGTAGTCCTATGTTTTACTTACTATCTTTAAAATCAGAAGAATTATAAAAATTCCTTTATAACGAGTCCTTCATTTGAATTATATTTGTTTTTTTTTCTTATTGGAATTTGTTCGTAACCGAAATTATTTTCTGTCCATAGATTCGAAAAAAAAAACAGTATTTTTTATGTTACAAGTCAACTAATGCCAGACTTTTTTGGCGGCAATCGAATTGTCAACGTGAAAGTTTTGTTTTTATTTCCAAAACTTGTGTTTCTTTGAGTGATAATGTGTAATATTGGTGGATTATTAACCATTATGTGTTCGTTAATGTGTACGAGTGTGGGAAATTGAAATAAAGTTGTGAAAGTGACTTTTCGAGTTGCTCCAAAAAAGTCCGTGTAAAGTTTAAGTAAAGCGCCACTACTTTACTTAAACACTATCCTCATCCCTTCATCTCATCATCATCATCATCATTAATACTTGATTCAACTCTCTGAGTTTGAAATATTTTATACTTGACACTGGCAAATACACTAATCGTGTGACGCCAAAACAAAAAAAAAAAAAAAAAAAAAAAAAAAAAAAAAAAAAGTCAACTAATGCCAGACTTTTTTGGCGGCAATCGAATTGTCAACGTGAAAGTTTTGTTTTTATTTCCAAAACTTGTGTTTCTTCGAGTGATAATGTGTAATATTGGTGGATTATGAACCAATATGTGTTCGTTAATGTGTACGAGTGTGGGAAATTGAAATAAAGTTGTGAAAGTGACTTTTCGAGTTGCTCCAAAAAAGTCCGTGAAAAGTTTATGTACTTTACTTCAACACTATCCTCATCCCATCATCTCATCATCATCACCATCATCATTTAAACTTGATTCAACCCTCTGAGTTTGAAATATTTTATACTTGACACTGGCAAATACACTAATCGTGTGACACCATAACAAAAAAAAAAAAATGTCAACGTTTAGATTTCGTTTTTATTTCCAAAACTTGTGTTTCTTCGAGTGATAATGTGTAATATTGGTGGATTATTAACCATTATGTGTTCGTTAATGTGTACGAGTGTGGGAAATTGATATAAAGTTGTGAAAGTGACTTTTCGAGTTGCTCCAAAAAAGTCCGTGTAAAGTTTAAGTAAAGCGCCACTACTTTACATAAACACTATCCTCATCCCTTCATCTCATCATCATCATCATCATCATTTAAACTTGATTCAACTCTCTGAGCAAAGAGTATAGTAAGATACAGGGAATCTCTGAGTTTGAAATATTTTATACTTGACACTGGCAAATACACTATAGTGTGACGCCATAACAAAAAAAAGTGTTTTTTTTATGTTACAGGGTAGCGTTTGACTGCAAGTCAACTAATGCCAATGGAGTGGAAGTAGGCGCCATACTACACCTAGATTGGGAACGGGCTCTAAAGTGAGGCTGCCAGAACACACCACCACCAGTACAGCTTGTAAAATAATCTTCAGAGATTAGTCGTAACATACCTACTTACAACAACCTCTTTATAATACTTTTGTAGATATGTAGTAGGTATATGTAGTCTAGTTGTATATACAGAGCAGTAAATTTCCCAACATCAATATAGCAAGGATATATTTTGGCCAAAAAATAAACGAAGCGTCATCAATCTCTCTAGATAATCAAGTTTGTCTTTGTTGGAGTCGGCTGCTTTTTGGAATTGTCTGCAACAAAGTTACCAAAATTATTTTGAAAGTTTGTTTTCTTGCAACAAAGTGATTTTACAATGGGATCAATATTGTAGAGAGAAAATGCTTGGAAAACCTGTTTGATTTAGGTACGAGTAGCTCCATCTAAATTTACATAACTCAAAGGTGACTCACATAGTGATCTATCAACGCACAGCCCAAACCACTGGACGGATTGGGCTGAAATTTGGCATGCAGGTAGATGTTATGACGTTGGCATCCGCTAAGAAAGGATTTTTAGAAAAACAAAAATGGGAAACTGTAGCCCACGCGGGTAAAATCGCGGGGAACAGCTAGTTGAATATAATTTTATACAAAATTAATATTAATATGTAGGTACATTTAAAAAGTTGGACAGTAATTTTAATTAATTGAAATGTCAAATATACCAAGTAATTTTGCCTATGGTTATGGTTCAACCCAGCCTTAAAATCCCACTAACACGGTTGTAGCCGTTTGTATTTAAGGTTTTGTAGGTATGTAAGATGTAAAAACACATACCATACATCAAAAACAAGTTGCTGGTTCTGAAAAATACTTTAAGAATTGGTCGCGGTGGATTCTTAGTGGCGAGGGTTGGCCAATTTATTTCTATTGTGCAGTGCATTGGACGGCGCGCTGCGGCGTGATATATCGTCGTGCTTTTATAAAACGTATTTATTTGAGGTTGCTCGCTGTTTATCAGTTTCACGTAATGTACGCTATTTTGGTACGAATTTTTCAACACACTTCCTCGTAAAGTTGATCTTTATGGCATTTAGGTTCATAATTGAGCTTTTTACGCATTGCTTTTTCATTGTAATTATCACACTAGTGCTATAATATACACTTGTGTTTATTATAACCAACTGTAGTTTCATAATTTTTTTATTTTTTTTTTGGTTATTATTCTTATGAATGTGATTTGTAATTCTGATTAATTTAATTTCTATTTTCTGATTGTTCTTATTATTAGAATGAAACGAATGTATTCTTACTCATTATTATTATTTAATTCTATTTGTATGACAAAGTGACTAAAATGACGAATTGTTGTTATGGTGAATAAATGAATCTTATCTTATCTTATGTTTTTTACATCGACTGGCTGTTTAGAGGTTTTATTTACAACTGCAAATCAAAAACAGCGCGCCATTTCCCATGGCTTCTAAAATATTTTTACAGCTATTATTACTTGGTACGGTACTGTTTTCATTCCTCTAATCAGGTAACTCCAAGCTCACTTTCTGAGTATGAGAAATCTGTTTTTTTCCTCACAGGTGTTTTGAAAAACAAAATGCGAAACGCGTGTGCATTAATCATTAATTACGCACTTGTATCATAATGTACTAATGTATCTACAACGCGTGTTCAAGTGCATTAATCATTAATTCATTATACAATTGTATGTTGTTGAAAATAATAATTAACGCTGTGTAGGATGTGAACGCCGCAAGTCACCTAATGTTAAGTGGCGACGTGGTCGAGGATGGCTCCACGCTACACCTGGATTGGGAACTAGCTCTCAAGTGACGCTGCTGGAACACACCAATAGGTGCTTGGCGACAGATTCTTAACAAGAGGGTGGTAGCTAGCCGTGCGAGTACTAGAAAATACTCTACCATCAAGCTATGGTTTCATCACGATGTTTTCCTTCACCGAAAGTTCAAGCTCATTGTAGAATTCGAACCCATGCACGTCCTGCGGATCGCAAGCCGACGTCACTACCACTGAGCCATCATCGCTACTAAAATGACATTTAACGTATATAGAACCGGCCCTAAGTACAGTCAGCGACAAAAGTAGCTGATCATGCTAGATTTTTCAAATGTGTTTTAGATCATTGATGACTTATGCCAATGCCGGATTTTAAGTGATGGTGTGGTCTAAGGTTGGTGTTTAAGCCTGCACAGGCGGAGGGGCGGTAGAAGGAGGCGTTTTGCCCGCCTCCTCCCGCCCCACTAGAAGGTAATGTTTTCCCCACTAGCTGGGCTTTTCTGGGCGGTAGCAGGAGGCGTCTTTTCCGCCTCCTCCCGCCCATCTTGTGTTCGTTTTATTTGTTTTGTGTTCGTCTTGTGTTCTGGGCGGTAGTAGGAGGCGTCATTTCCCGCCTCCTCCCGTCCACTAGTGTAACAGTGGGGTGTAGTGGCGGTAGAAGGAGGCGTCTTACTCGCCTCCTCCCGCCCCACCATAAAGGTGTAGGGTTGATGTATTGGGGGGGGGGGGGTGTCGCTTCAAGCTGGACACCCCCCCTTAGGTGCCTAGGTACCGTGTGTTTGAGGCCCGGAATGAGAGAGTTCCGGGCCTGTCCGTCGGGGCGGGTGGGTTGACTGTCACAGTGACCCCCTCCCGCCCCATCAAAAGGCGGCAGACGGCATAAATAAAAAAAAAAAAAGGTGTTTAAGCTTCCTCCGTTGTTTTCCGTTTTTTTTAATAATAAAAAAACTAATATTACTAAACTACCAATTAGGCATTTGCAAAATTTAGTAGGATCAACTACATTTGACGTTAAGTGAAAAAAAAATGCTGAGAAATGCGGCGCGTACGGTGCGGTTGCGTGTGCGATCAGCTTTATTCCACCATATTTGAGCAGTCATTCAGCGATATTTCTCGTAAACGATATAAATTTCCCACCGCGACATAAATTGCAAACCCCACCCCGTATCAATTTCTCTAAAGGGGAATCTGTGAACTGGGTCACATTTTTTGCGACAAATATGTGGTTTCATTGATTTTGGCCTTTTATATTTTATTGGCTTGCTAATAAATTGCACGGTCTATACCTACTTGAAGTTTTTGCGATCACTTTATTACCAATCTGAAAACTTTTTGCAAATAATGGCAACGTTTGGATGTGTAACCTTATTTTTTGTGAATGGCAATCTAATATCAACGTAAGGGGTAAAAATGGGGTGTTAGTTTGTATGGAAAAATATTAACTTCCACGCGGTTGAACGGATGACAGACTACTGTTTTATCCTGGAAAAATGTTTCGGTTGAAATCGCAGGGTACAGTTTGTTTGTAAATGAATAAAATGTCTGTATTTCCGATGTGAAACTTTATCGAACAGTTTTTTGGTAAAAAGTTTGTTAGTCTTAGAAGTTTTAGTTATTCTTTTTTTTTTGCAATGGCGTCACACTATTAGTGTATTTGCCAGCAACAAACCAAGTCCAAGAGGTTTTTTTTTTTTTTTGTTTTGTTATGGAGTCACACGATTAGTGTATTTGCCAGTGTCATGTATAAAATATTTCAAACTCAGAGAGTTGTATCAAGTTTAAATGGTGATGATGATGATGATGATGAGATGAAGGGATGAGGATAGTGTTTAAGTAAAGTAGTGGCGCTTTACTTAAACTTTACACGGACATTTTTGGAGCAACTCGAAAAGTCACTTTCACAACTTTATTTCAATTTCCCATACTCGTACACATTAACGAACTCATAATTGTTAATAATCCACCAATACCACACATTATCACTCGAAGAAACACAAGTTTGGGAAATAAAAACAATATTATCCTGTTGACAGTTTAATTGCCGCCAAAAAAGTCCAGCATTTACGTCTCAGTAAAAAGTTACCATTGTAAGAGTCGCAGGGAGCCGATGGATGCAAATTTCATGATGGCGTTCAAGGGGGGAAGCCGTTCATGGTGGCGTTCAAGGGGGGAGGCCTATGTTCAGCAGTGGACTTCTTCCAGCTGATGATGATGATGATGATGATGAAAAAGTTACCAAATATTTATTGCACATTTTAAACGTAGAGAGCTGACGGAAATAACAACTGATTATGATGATAGAACAGTAATCGTTGGATGTTTTGCAATTAAAGCATGCGAAACCGAGGCCGGATACTAGTGTAACATGTTTTCGGAGTCAGGGCTTCCCTAAGCATAGATTACTTAGATTAGGGACAGATGGCATCACTGACAGCACTCGATTTATTACAAACGACTGTTTAGATGATAAGTTATCGCCATTTCTTTGGCTACCTACCAACTTACCTTTTCATCGCACAAATAGTAAATTGAACCTAAACCCCTTCAAGTTAAGGGCTACAGAAAGCATAATTAAGGGTTCACACAATGTTGTTTGCAATGTTTCTAAGTAACAA
Organism: Opisthograptis luteolata; assembly: GCA_931315375.2. Taxonomy (NCBI): domain Eukaryota; kingdom Metazoa; phylum Arthropoda; class Insecta; order Lepidoptera; family Geometridae; genus Opisthograptis; species Opisthograptis luteolata. The sequence goes on from OV928048.1 coordinate 1,120,210, forward strand.
AATGTTTCACAAAACGCACCGGGACCATTTCTTGCTGTGACGATAGTTTGACGTGTTCCGTTGATGAATGATGTTTGTTTTGAGAAGGAATCTGTGTTTACGGACATTGGGGATTTGGGTCTGTTTTTGTTGAAAATCAAAATGGAAGAAAATGCTATTCGCAGAGGTCTATTGATGAAGCGGGACAGCGGGAGTGACTTTGTGGTATAGAGTGGCTGTAGACGGCGCGACAAAGTTCTAGGTAACTACTATAGATATTAATTTAGAGAAGGTTCTAAAACAAATTAATGTATTGGTACATATCCGTGAAATATACTTGTGACAGTGACTTTTCTAGTTGCTTCAAAAAAATCAGTGTAAAGTTTAAGTAAAGCGCCACTACTTTACCCAAACACCCCTCTTTGACTCGGCTTGTTGCTGGGTTCCATCATCTCATCATCACCATCAATAATAATTAATATTCTCTGAGGTTGATATATCTAACTAGCCACGCCCCGCGGTTTCACCCGCGTGGACTGCAGTCGTAACCTACAAAAAGCCTATAGAAAAAAGCACTTTCCTTTTTATCCAAATTTTAATACCCTCCTGGCAATTTTTTAAATTTTTCTCTTCATAAGAACCTTCCTCGGACTTCAACGAACACAACAAAAACAGAATTAGTGATCAAGGGAAATAGAGATTCATTTTTATTTAAAGAGAAGAAGATACTTGACGCTGGCAAATACACTAATCGTGTGACGTCATTGTAATAAAATAAAAGAAAACCTTGACCGCGTGCGAGAGAGACAAATACAATTTTCATGATGCGTATGCAGTGCGACGTAATGCCGTGCGCTCATTCACAGATAAAAATGTGTGAATGTGTTGTACGTGCCAGCTTTAGATACATTGTCACATTCAGCTAAATTCCAGCGTCGATTTAATTACCAACGCCATACAACTGTAAATTCGTTTCGTTTCTACTTTACCTAAATTAATTAAGCTTTCAACGTGCAATCTTCAAAGGGCTTGCTCGTGAACGTTTCTGTCTAGAGCATGGCCCTGTAAGCGTTTAACTATGTGTTTGTGCAGTAGGTATAGGTACTTAGGCTTGGACAAAAATATCGATAAATCGAAATAAGTATCGATATTTGCTCTTAAAACTGTAGATACATATCGAAGACATTACGAATCACGATTTTTATATATATTTATTTTGGAGCATTGCATTTGTATCGATTTCGATATATTTGATAACGCAACTCTGATTTCGTATTTAATGTTGCTACATCTATCAACGCACAGCCCAAACCACTGGACGAATCGGGCTGAAATTTGGCATGCAGATAGATGTTATGACGTAGGCATCCGCTAAGAAATAATTTTGATTAATTCTACCCCCAAGGGGATAAAATAGGGGATGAAAGTTTGAAAGTTTTTATGAAACTTTGTCAATTTTAAACAGTTCGGGCTGAGACTTTGCATGCATAAAGCTGTAGCCCACGCGGAGGAAACCACGGGGAACAGCTAGTACTATTATAAGAAAGTTATCATTTTGCTTGACAAGTAAGTAATGTCGATATATCGGGAACCAGAGGCTTCATAATTGCTATAATTACAGGTAAATTATGTATAAATCATTTTTTGTGTCAATATCTGCTTTTGATTGAACGATTGACATCGATACAGTGTGACAAATATCTGTGCAGTTTATGAATATCGATATGTTTATTTCACTTGTGCATCCCTATTCAGGCACCGTATATTGCTTCTATTGTTTCGATGACAGTTGGTTAGTAAACAATGAGTATAATGCTTCGTACAAATCACTTGTGAGTTGTGACACAGAATATCTTGCGGAAATCGCTTCAATGGTTATCTCAAAGTACTCCACTCTTTTGTTCTAATAAGATAATGAGTCACACCCCCCCCCCCCCCCCAAACTACTCCAAAAAATATTAAAATTACCATAGACTAGCTGACCCAGCGAACTTCGTATCGCTAATAAAAGTTGTTTCTCACCTTTTAAACCTTCCCTAAGCTTCTACAGATATTTGAAGATCAAAATTATCCAAATCGGTCGAGCCATTCTCGAGTTTTAGCGAGACTAACGAACAGCAATTGATTTTTATATATAAGATAAGAAGAATATTTTATGTTAAGCACTTTAGGCTGGTATTACAAATGACGCTTAAGCAGTAATCTCTACTTATGCACAGATTTGAGTCTGTCATTTCATACAAAGTGTTGATCTACACCAGTGGTTTTGCTGCGTACCACTTCAAAAAAGACCTCAAACCTGCGTACCCCTTATTGTAGCAATCGCACCAATATTATAAATGCAAAAGCACGGGGCACAGCTAGTGAAAAATAAAAAAAATAAGTCGGTTTCAATAATATTTATTATCTTCAAACTACAGTATTTTGGAAATTGTTCTAGTTTTGACGTGACAACGTCTTATAATTCGATAGAGCCGGCTACACGCACGAAAAAACATGACTCATGCGGCGTTACCTCGCTCTGCGGCGTTACCTCACTCTGCGGCGTTACCTCGCTCTGAGGCGTTCCATGTAAGGCTTGAAGTGCAAGCGAGAGCGCGGAACGAGCGACAAAGAAGCACAATCGGCCAATCGACGTTGTCACGTTCAACTATCGTCAGTAAACCGACTTTACAGACAACCAATTTTTTACTGATAGCCGCACGTACCCCTTGATGCAACCACTACCACTAATTGGGAAACACTGATCTACACCTTGACTTCATTCTCGTGGCATTCCTTATTCTACTCTCGTGAAAGTTTTCGCGAGTATAACTAGCTCAGAATATAACAATTATAGACAGTTACACAGATCCACTAACTACTGACTAGTTACTAGTAGTATCGTTTCATCTGTCTGCGCCGTGTGTTTGAAAGCTAGGGATTGTCGCGAGCAACGCGAGTTTTCGCATCGTAAGCGCGGATCGACAACCGTTGGCTACGAATTAAGATGAAGAATTGGCAATATTGGCTGCAGGGATCTCCTTTTTTCTCAGCAATTACAAAACATACAGAGCTAATATTAATGTACCTTAAAGATCATGTTTTCATTGTAAACGAAATAATCCTTTTTTGACGCATACGACCTTACGGCATTATAGTCAGCTCGCTTGCGTTTTTGTATGGAATCGCCGAATTCACACCCCTCTTCAGTGTGTCAGTTTTCTAGCTGATTTCAGATTTATTGTTTATCACGGCGTCCTCTTAAAATGTTTTTTCTTTAACCATAAGTTTCTTGATGTGACCATGTGGTCGAAGGTGGTGGTATGCTACATCTGGATTGGCTGGCTCTCAAATGAAACTGCTGGAACACACCAATGGTGCTTGACGACACATTTCTAACTTGAGAGTGGATAGCAAGGCGAGCACTAGAAAATACCCAACTAAGCTATGGTTTCATCACAATGTGGAAAACCGACAGTTCGAGTTCATTGTAGGATTCAAACCCGCAACTTACAGATTGAATTCCAACGTCGCTTCCGGAGCTATTATCGCTTTATTCACTTTGAGGGTAGCTAGACACCAAGCAGATGATTAGAATTCAAATGAAAATATGTTTGAAATAACTTTTTTTTTTTGCTAATCTAGGCGTGACCATCTATCCGCATCACAGCCTAGATTAGAGTCGAGGGTTGGTATTCTAAAATGACACTCAAGCATTGATCAATACTTGAGTAACGATTGAGTAACATATTTGTATGAAATGACAGACTCAAATCTGTGCTTAAGTATAGATTAATTACTGCTTGAGCGTCATTCTGTGCTAAGCGATCGATCGTCATTTGTCGAGCGCACCACTGAACACGGAACGATTTGTTTTCACTCGAGTCATGCACCACGTTACTCGAGTCAACTCGTTATCTGACTCGAGTAAGTTACTAAGTAACATAGCTTCTATTATGTTGAGCACCTCTGTAGCCAAACGCGATTCACGCCGCGATGGCTACAAATAATGAGTTGCATATGTGGTGCCGGCGGGAGCTGGCTGCTATCTAGGTCGGAACAGACGACAGCCGTGGTGGTGTCTAGACAAGCGTAAACGCTAGCCCTACTTCCTCCCACTTCCTAATAGGGTAGGGTAGAAAAATACACAAGAAATTGGAACTAGGACACTTTTTTTTCACTCGTTAACATATCTTACGAAATTGCTTTTGATCACAATAATTCTGAGTTTAGGTAACTATTTAGCCAAGCTGGCTCTCAAGGTGAAGCTACGGGGAGTTGGCCACAGAATGCAATCTCGTAACTAGGCGACAGAATATGACCGAATATAATAACTTGGCGACAGATTTTTAACTTGATTGTGGTAGCGTACCTTGCCATTATAGTTTTAAATTTAATAAAGCTGTTGTTTACCAATTAGGTACAATATCAAGTAGGAATAGTGTAAGATTTATTGTCTATGAACTAAATCTATTTCAATGTCATTTTAAACACAAAGTATTCTATTCGATTCTACGACAATTTCTAAACGTTTATGCCAAAACATTGTCTCAGAAATATAGAATTTACTGCCAACATTTGCTCTAAGCTCTGTGTGAAATCTTTCCAGAGTTCTGCAGGTATACAGTTGTGTACCCGACACGTTGTTCACCACAAAAGGTTCAATCAAACAAGCGCTCCCTTCAGAAGTGGTAGCTATCCCTGCCGATATCTGACGCCTGATTGCTGCGCAGATATGTAGTTTGAATAGAAAATTGAAATCACCCCCTGGCGACCGCGACGTTTTTGGTCGCAGGGCTACCAACTTTCACGTGCTGATAAAAGTCTACAGATACCAACTAATATTATAAACTAGCTGGGCTCAGCACTTTCACCCGCAGGGACTACACTTTGTCGCGATAAAAAACCTTTTCCGAGATTCGAGCTATGTCCGCACCAATTTTCATCTATATCCGTACAGCGGTTTAGTCGTGAAAGGTAACAAACCTATCAAAAAGCTGGCGACTTTACATCGTTGAATAGCCTGCAACCTATAAAAAATTCCATAATTTCATTCTGTCTTACCTTCCAAGACCAAAATAATAATTCTTCCAAAATAAGTACAATCTTTTCCTTACTTATTTTCTTTTTCTTATTTTCCTTCTCAGTCAAAAGGGGAGGAAATGCCTTGTGTATTTCGGAAGGTGTTTTTTTTCCGTGTAATTCGTTGATCAAGGAATGCACCAGCTTTGTGATCAATGTATCTATACCTTACTAGCTGTTCCATGCGGTTTCACCCGCGTGGGCTACAGTTTATCGCGATAAAAGGTATCTTATGTCCCTTCCCCGGGGCTTAAATTATCTATAAACCAAATTTCATATAAATCGGTTCAGTAGTTCAGGCGCGAAAGCGTATATATTCCGTATACTCCAAAATTATTCCCGCACTTCGGTGCCCCCTCACCGCGTTACCTGCTGTAGGTACCCATTATCATATTTTAATTCTAAGTTAATTTTTCTTGGACCGCACGTTTGAATTGCGCAGCTAGAGGTCTTCCTGGTCCGCGACCGCACTTTACCTATTTCATAGATTCTCCCGTTGCCCCCCCTCACTTCACCGCGTTTCCCGCTACGCTGCGGTGCGGCGGTTTTATTTTTCTACTACTACATACATTTTTAAACTCGTGATATCTTTCGAATGGAATGTCCGAATTGAATGATTTAAAAAGTTATATAAAGGCATTGAAGCAGTTTTGAATAAAAAGTAATTTATTTTGATAAGAATTAATACCAAGATACAAATAATGAGCCTTTTCTAGCAGCGGCATTAAAAATTAATTTTTTTAAATAAAAGATAACTTATTGTGGCATAACTATAATAGTTAGACATATGCTCTCCCGGACTTTTTTGTAGATCTTAATGAGACCTACAAACCCGTAATACATTACTTTGTTCTAGTGTCAATAGTTTTGGCAGCGCACGCAAAAATAGATTTTCGATTTCACACCTTGGGTTGCAAAATTGCAATTTTCTGACGGATCCCTAATTTTTTTGGAAATAACATATAGCCTATAGCCTTCCTCGATAAATGGGCTATCTAACACTGAAAGAATTTTTCAAATCGGATCAGTAGTTCCTGAGATTAGCGCGTTCAAACAAACAAACAAACAAACAAACTCTGCAGCTTTATAATATTAGTATAGATTAGTTACATTACACTTCAACCACGATCCAGACAAGCCGCATCGTATGCTCTCCGAGCCAGCCCTGCAGAAACAATTGTCAGCAAACACCCGCCTTTTGATACCTCGATTACGAATCTGAATAACAAAGTGTATAGCGCAAATTCTCCGGCGGATTAACATTCAGAGATCGAAAGATCAGGGAGATGGGACATTGAGACGTTGTGCTGACTGCATTGGTTACCGATAGAGACTGGCGGGCGTTGGATAGTAACATTCGTATTATTGCTTTGAATGAATTATTCCTCTTTAATGCACTTTCTTTTGAAAAAGTTCGCCTTTGTCTCTACTTTATTAATTATTCTACTAATATTAAAAACGTGAAAGTTTGTGTCTATGGATGGATGGATGTTTGTTACTCTTTCACGCAAAAACTACTGAACAAATCTAAATTAGATTTAGAATGGAGATAGCTTATATCCTGGATTAACACATAGGCTACTTTTTATCCCGGAAAAAGTTTCCAGCGGAATAACGGGAAGACGCGGGTGAAACCGCGGAGCGCAACAAGTAATTCTATAATTAACGAACGTATTTCTATAATAATTAACGAACTTAACGCATTTCACTATTTTACGAAGATCATCAGGTGATTCGGCTGAACCAATGTTAACTACACATTCAAATGTAAATATCTAGAGACTTTACACGGGAAGGGAGGGGCAATCAAACGAAGGGAGGCTGCCAAAACTAGATGAATCAGCCGTAGGTATTCTCAGATATTAAGGTTTCACCCTACGGTTTCACTTGTGTCTCCCAGTTAAGCGAGGGGCTTAACACAGGAGCTTTTTTCCGGGATATTTTCTGCGCTATAAAGTAGCCTATGTGTTAATCTAGGGTATAAGCTATCTCCATTTCAAATTTAATTCAGATCCGTTCAGTAGTTTTTACGTGAAAGAGTAACAAACATCCATCCATCCATCCTCACAATCTTACAGCAAGGGTAAGAATAAGAATCATTTATTTGCAACAAACATGTACCTATAAAAAAAACAACAATAATGATATAATATACTACTTAATCTAATAAACCACTACCAGTTGGCAACGTTCCCAAAATGCTGGCCGCATTGCCGCGTTGAACGGCAATGCTTATTCTATGATATAATATTGAACTTAAACAAGTAAAAATGTATTGAAGTAAATTTGACGACTGATGTGACGCAATGGGCGAATAGCCGACTGCGAAGCGTGAGGTCGCGGGTTCGATTCCCGCAACAGAACACATATTTGTGCGTTGAAAAAAAAGCGCAAGTATTTGTTCTGTGTCTGGGTGTTGTGGATCCCCGATCCTCCTAGTTTCTGATACTGAGCTATGTATGTGATTGTGCGGGCATATTATATTATTTTTATTATTATTTAACGCCATTTTTAAACTTTTAGAAAATAACGGTATAAATAATTTAGGTGTATTAAATTTACATTGCTAAATTACATTGAGCATAACTTTATCTATTTTATTTAAAAACATTTAAAAAAATTATAATCAAACCTAATTTTAAAAATAAAAAGGCTATTGTATTCATCTATTCTATACTTATATCTAGTCATCATGTAACAATGTCATCTAGATTACATCAAACATCAGCCTATCTATTCTAGTGGAAATTCAATTCTGCATGAGATTAATGTTAATCTTTCAATTAAGCAACGCTATCCCGTCGCAGACACTCGAACCCTCGAAGCGAGACCTCTATTCCATAGATCAAAGTGTTCCCCAAGAGACACCTTCGCCGACATCGTCACTTAAAATCAGGTAACTTGTAAGAGGTAAAAAAAATTGGGTGAACTTAAGTTTAATTGACCTAACAAACACAAAAAAATCATTCATCATCATCATCATTACCAGCCTTACACGTTCCCACTGCTGGGACTCTGGCCTTCTCTCAGAGAGAGAGTATGGGCTGTAATCTACCACGCTGGCCCAGTGCGGGTTGGTAGATATCGCATGCCCTTGAACGTTGTGGTTCTTGGACATGCTGGTTTCCTCACGATGTTTTTCCTTCACCTTCCTTTGAGCGATGGCAAATCCGCACATAACTTGTTGAGTCATAGGTGCGGGGCCGAGAGGATTCGAACTCGGTGTCGGCGTCTTGTAAGTCGCACGCCTGACCGTTCGGCCACCATTGCTCAGCAACAGGGAACTTAGCATTTTTTTTATGTAATTTATGAGCGATTTAAATATATAGTTAAAGAATGAATATGAATATAAATTTGAACTAATATGTTTTTGTTGTGTGCGTAATCTTCTATCGTCTATAAATATGAGAATCAAAGTCCTGACTGAATGATATCAACGCACAGCCCAAACCGTTGGTCGTAGAAACTTGTAATTTGGAGGGTATGTTTGTCTTGATGCATATAGAGGTGTACTAAGAAAGGATTTTTTGAAATTTAATTCTAAGCCCCCTCAGGGGTTAAGTTTCAAAATACAAATAGGAAACTGTAGCCCACGCGGCTGAAACGGTGGGGTAAAGCTAGTTGTCAACATAAGGTTTGCATAAGATAAAAAGTCTGGCAAATCCACTGAAAGTGCTTTCTGCTATGGTAATGTCCTATGAATCTGCCTTTTTTTTACTATTTACAGGGTAGCGTTTGACCACAAGTCACCTGATGTTAAGTGACGATGTGGTCGAAGGTGGCGCCACGCTACACCTGGACTGGGAACTGGCTCTCAAGTGAGGCTGCCGGAACACACCAATAGGTGCTTGGCGACAGATTCTTAACAAGAGGGTGGTAGCTAGCCAGGCGAGTACTAGAAAATACCCTACCACCAAGCTATGGTTTCATCACGATGTTTTCCTTCACCGAAAGCTCAAGCTCATTGCCTATCCGTGCTACTAGTATAATTAAACAAAAGACATCCTTTAATTGTCATTCATGTATTTCTAGAGTAGAATAAATACTAGGAATAGGATCGGACCGCAATGCAGCCTTTATTTATTTACACTCCACTCCGCTGCGGAAGGGATCAGAGCCGTAGAGAGGTATTTTTATCACCACTCCTAATGCGGTGGGAAAATTTATAACGACGACGCTCTACGGGACTCTACGGAGAGCAGGGGTTGTTTTAGGTAGAGAAAAACCGGAATAAAATAACGGTATCGTTATCTCAACCGCTTCAATTGGCTGTTATTTATTTCGATACGGAAATAGCTACGTGGAACTACGCAATTAGAGAAAAAAACGACGCGGACTAGGTAATCGGATTGTGGCGTTCAGTTTCTGAACTCCACGAGTTTGTCTATGGCAACTCTTAATGACATTGACTTGACACCTTGAGAGACTGACACACAACCTCGAAAACACAACTTGTGAACTCACCACGTGCCCGGCACTGCCGCTACAAGGATATATTTTCCGCGTGCTCCAATATTATTTGTCTTAACCAGTAACCACATAACTAATGTGCAACTGAATACGGAAGAACATTATTTACACATACACCATCGTTTCAATGAAGCAAAGCAAGATTACATCCATCATCCAACCACCAGCGAAGCGCAACATTTTATTGGATAATAATATGCAGATATAGATATGTGGCTGCTCACGCGCCATATATGTACCTTAAGAATGATGTATGTAGTAAAATAAATATAGCGATATCTTTATTTTATTAATCCCAGACGAAAAAGAGGGGTGTTATAAGTTTGTAGTGTATAATATATGTGTATACGTCTTTGGCATTGTAGCCCCCAAATGGATGAACCGATTTTGATTAAGATGTTTTTATTTGAAAGGTGATGTAATCGAGGGTTTCTTAGCAGTGATTTACGCCACCAAACGGTTCCAACGGAAGAACAGCGCTGGATTTCTAACCAGCATTTTGCTGAGTTGGGGCCGATTTGCGACACTGACATTTTTGTGTACTGACATTGAGTTCTTTTACTGTATATTGTTTCTTTTTTTTTTCTATAATTTGTACCAAGAGTGTTGTTGTTGCAAATAAACATAAATTCTTTCTTTCTTTCTGATTGTAAAAACACAGTAAAAAAGTTTCACAGACTACTTTGCAAATTAGTGGAACACAGGGAGTGTTCGGATCGCGTACAAATCTAGTGCGAAGTATTATAGAACGTTGGATTACACAAATGACAGCACCTCAACCGAAATTCAGCAACTTTTATGACATCATACCTTTATTTAAAGATACCGAAATAAACGGGTTATGCAAGCCATGATTTAGAGAACATTTCAGTGCTAGGAAGTTAAAGAAACTTCATCACGGTAAAAGAATCACCTGCTGACAAGACGAGGGATGTGTTATGTACGCTTTTTAGTGCTTAGTGGTTACGTCACAACGAAACTTGACCGCCGTGAAGGAAAAATGACGCTGCATTTGCCGCTGGTTGATTTTTTTGGTACTAAATGGCGACAAGTTACAGTGGCGGTAATTAAGGCTAAAAATTTACTATCGCAAACATTGACTATCAACAGCTTATTACATTCCCACTGCTGGGACTCTGGCCTTCTCTCAGAGAGAGTATGGACCGTAATCTACTACAGTGCGGGTTTGTAGATGTCGCATGCCCTTGAATGTTGTGGTTCTTGGACATGCCGGTTTACTCGCGATGTTTTCGTGACGATTCGTTTGAGCTTGTCCTAATGCATCTTGGTGATATATTATCCCATTCGATAAACATCACAATAACTGTCAAAATTCAATAGATATTTGACAATTATTGCGATATTTATCGTTGTGCTACCTATATCACGATCGATCTCTTTTTGAAGGACAAACCCCAGGGGAATTCCGTTTCACTGTGTACTTTAATTTTATTAAATTTTTATGCTGACGTCTGGTAGTGATTTCGCTTTACTCAAAGTCTGGGTTGAATTAAGGATAGGGCAAGTCCCTTGAGGCCAAAGCCGAAGCTTTCACTTCTAGGTAGATGAAAGTAAAATATTGGGTAATGTATTTATTAACGTAACAGAAATAATAGACTGTAAAATTCATGTAAATTTTAATAGTCATACATTTTGTGAAGCGATGAGAGCTCAGAGGTAGTGACGTCGGTTTGCGACCCGTAGGTCGTGGGTTCAAATCCTATAATGACCTTTCTGTGAAGGAAAACATCGTGATGAAAAAAGAGCAGCTTGATGGTAGGGCATTTTCTAGTGCTCGCCTGGCTAGCTACCTTTTTTTTACTATTTACAGGGTAGCGTTTGACCACAAGTCACCTGATGTTAAGTGACGATGTGGTTGAGGACCTCATGTTCAAAATCTGTCGCTAAGCACTTATCAGTATGTTTTGGCAGCCTTCGACGACTCCGTCATTTAACGTCAGATAACTTGTGACCAAGCGAAACTCTGTATACATATGAAAACTAGGTGAGACTGTCGTCAAAATTGCTCACCAATTGATAAGCAAAAAGTAAGTGACCGTTTTCTCACTTTCACTTTCCCCCAGCCTTTTGGATCCTAAGTCCGGCCCTCAGCGTCGAGGCTGAAATATGAATAGTTGATATTGTTTGAAGACTGCAAGTTTAGAATGATATTGAACGTTTGGCCGACTTGCCGCAGGGTATACCTACTATATTAAATATCGACTTTCTGTGGTCTGGCGACGGGAATAAGTTAATCGAAGGATTAACCGCTGGTTAAAAATAATGGAGGATTTATGTTTCTGAAGATTTTACACCCATTTGAAGGGAAGATGTTTCCAGTGTTATTATTATTTTTTGTTATTTGCTAATGCGGTCGGCGATGTAGCATGCACAATTGCACATTAAATCGACGATTCTTTGATACTGTCCTCACGCCTATTACCGCTTACAATGCAATGCTAAGAAAGTATTACTGCGTAGGTTTTTTACGCAAAGGTATTGGTGACCCGTGCCAACCGCTGCCGTCGTGAAGCTACGCCTCCGTGCGCCGCATGTATAGCGTGCGCCGCGGTGAGCTGCATGGCCCACGCATTCCATGCGTGCATTTGTTAGTGCCACGCTTCCGTGCGTAGCGTAGCCGTGCGACGCAGTGGATGATGCCGCGTCGTCTACATAATTCGTAACGTAGGGGCAGTAATGAATGATAAGTACAGCTAACTTCAAGGCGGTCAAGATTCGCAATGAATATTATACGTCACCGTAAATAATGTATCTACACAGCCATTTTATTTATGAATGAAACCGGAAAAGCGGTCCAATTTATAATTCATTGTGTTTCGTTCCTAACATAACTAATCTAGATTTTTATCTTAGATATCTATTACTAATGTACAGTAATATTAAAAAGAGGTTAAATATGTTTTTTTGTTTTGATATGGAGGGTAATCTACTTATACTAGTGGTTTGATTCCGAAAATTGTTTTACTACTCATAAATGTTCGTCTGCTCGTGCAAAACCTCTGTGGATCTCTAGTTTTTTTTAATATAATATTTTATTTACCTACAGTTTTCGTATTCCATACAGCTTTTGATTTTGGCGAGGATTATGTACGAGTCAGATTCTGTAGGTAATTTGTTCGGAGTAATTGCATGAAAAATAACTGCAAACCAAATGAACTATTGTGTGGCTCTATTGGAATATGCCGATGTGCCGCAATTACGCGCCAGGCTGAGGTTATGCCGTAGGTAGTTTCGTATTCAATCTAGAAACCCATTTACGTCTGTTCATTTGTTTGTATTCAAATGATGAAGCGATGCTGGCTCTGTGGTAGTGACGTCGGCTTGCGATCCGTAGGTCGTGGGTTCGAATCCTACAATGAGCTTGAGCTTTCTGTGAAGAAATCCATTGTGGTGAAACCAAAGCAAGCTTGGTGGTAGGGCATTTTCAAATGCCTGGCTAGCTACCCTCATTAGTTAACAATCTGTCGCCAAACACATATCCGTGTGCTCCAGCGGTCCTAATTGAGAGCCAGTTCCTAGTCCAGGTGTAGCGTGGTGCCACCTTCGACCACATCGTCGCTTATTTATAAATAGTAAAAAAAAGATATACTATAGACTAATTTTTCAATTGTTTACCGGTTAATTAGAAGCGTAGATGAAGATTAAAGTTAACTTTTATGCCATTAAATCAATGTTACAAGTACGAGTAGAGACTACAGTCATCAGAATCTTTGCAAACGGATAGAAAGACCGATCAGCCGTGATACAGCATGGCTGATCGGTCTTTCTATCCGTTTGCATTCAAAATATCAAAGCTTACTTTTCAATGGTATACTGGAAATATACAAACTTCTCGGGAAAACTTGATGCTGTCAGTATCTTTGACTATACCCGCGCGAAATCGTGGCTGGTCGGTAGTTTTCTCGTTTGATATAGTCTACTTTTATTGCCTTCAATCGTTTTATATTATAGAATGTACCGCGGTAATCCCATCGACATAAAACGAAATAAATGTCATGGCCTGATTGTTCCAAATTTTATACCTCTACTCAACGAATAAATTACTGACCTATTTTGGGAAGTGGTAAACTAATATTCTAATCGATTTCACTGTATTCCATTATATTCTCACGCTTGATAATAACAAAATGATGAAAAGCGTTCATTAGAGCAGCGTAGTGCAGCGTAGTTGAACGTAGCGCAACGTAGGTGAGCGTAGCGCAGCGTAGGTGAGCGTGGCGTAGTGGAGCGTAGGTGAGCGTAGCGTAGCGCAGCGTAATGGAGCGTAGTGAAGCGTAGTGCAGCGTAGCGCAGTGTAGAGCAGTGTTGCGTACCGTGGCGCAGCGTAGTGGAGCGTAACGCAGTGTAGTGGAGCATAGTAGAGCGTAGAGCAGCGTAGGGCAGCGTAGTGCAGCGTAGCGCTTTTTAACAGTCGAATGAGCGTTCGGCGTACCTACGCGTTTCACCTTGGTTACCAATTAACATTTTTTGTTCACTTCTGCTCTCTGATTGTAGAAAAACAAACGTTTGCTCCCAGAGCATCACAGTGATAAAAGAGTGAAATAAGCTTTCAGGTATACAAACAGATGATTGATATACGTCGTGTTATATTTATATATATGCTCTCAACAAACCAATTACAAATCGCTTTGGCTTTGACAAACGGTGTAGCTACAGGCGAGCAATATCCGCGGCTCTGCAATCAGCAGTGCAAGCTGTACTTTAGCGCTGCACTAGGGTCGGGCCAGACCTGTCCTGCTGGTTTTGAATTTTCACTAGACTAAATTTTTTTGAAATGTTCTCTATTGGCGACACCGGAAGACGCTCTGACAAAGTGATAAAAGTGGGACGTCACCTACCCGCACTAACGAAGGACCAGCGCTGGTTGTAAAGCACCAGCATTATGCTGAGTTGGTGCCGGTTTGTGGCAAAAAACATGAATATTATAAGATTCATGTTACATTAACCTTTATTGTTTTAAATTTATTTAATTTTCAAATGCGTGTATGTATAGTTTTTTGGTACAAATAATAATAATATTGTCTATTGTCCCTAGAGCAAGAAGAGAGAAAGAAAAAGATTGCTTGTAAGCGCCTGAGTGCTTCAGCATCGGTGATTGTCTTTCTCGCTCTAATGAACGATGTGACTAGATGATAGAGTAACGGAGAAATGGGAATCCAAGTAGATAGTTCTGGCTCTGCCCTTAAGCGATTGGCTACAGGATATTAACCCTTGTGAACACGTTTGCACCGAATGGCAAAGGGATTTGATTTATTTAGATTTGACGATCAATGTGGCGCAATGGGAAAACAGGCGATTGCGAAGCGCGGTTTGATTTCCGCTACGGGACAAATTTTTGGGTGTGGTTGTGGATGCCCGATCCATGTAGTTTCTGATGCACAAGTGACCAGTACCCCTTAGTTTTCGTTTCCTTCCATAATTTTTTTTTCAGGGTGCCTTACCGTGGTTCGAAAGAACTAAAATTGGTAAATTGGTTAATTCCACACGTGACCAGAATGCTGGCCTATATTTTGGACAAAGAATAAGCCTCGCTATTCAGCGAGGCAATGCTGCCAGCATTCTGGACACGTTGCCAGATATCAAGGATTGTTTGAACTATCTCTAGACCTTCATTAGTTAGTTCAAACGATCCAATATAATTATATCAACGTATAATTATAAATAATAAAAAAAAAGTTGGTTAAACGGGATATTTCAAATCGTTGTATTCGAATTCCAATAAAGTTTTCGATTTACTTTTTTACTAATTTGGGCAGAATGATTTGCCACTTTGACAAGTTGGCGGTAGTAAGCTTTGACGATTACGACAACTTTAATAGTTTCCAAAACTTGTACTAACGGTATAGAGAGCTGGCCTACCTCAGTTAACAAATCAGACTGGCCCTCCCAAAGAGGTAATGTTGCCAGTGAATCAGGCGAATCGTTTAATTTCTTATCCTACTACACTTTTGCTTGATGTTGTCATAAATATTTTTAACTACAGATATAATTCCGTCTTCTAACAATTTACGAAAGGAATCAAGAAATGAAATATCACAAACGATTCGTAATAAAATTATACCAATTTCTTGGCGCCACGGACCTTCCATTCCTCATCTGCATTTAAATTATGGATTTAAATAAATCCGGTAGTAAAGCTAGAGACGGATAAAAAGCGGGAATAAAAAAACTGGGCATAAAAGTTGGGAAATCCCCCTTATAGCACTAGCTCGGGTTCGCCATCTAATTAATTTTAAATCATTCCAGATTTTATTAACGCCGGGAGTTAGGCGAAAGCGGTTTTATATCAGTTTCTATTTGATCTTAGTTCATTTTTATTTCATACCTTTTACTGCACAAGTCACCTGAAGTTAAGTGATGATGTATGGTCGAAGGTGGCGCCACGCTACTGAGAAAAAAATCCTGACTTTCCTTCTGAGTCTTTCCTTCCAAGACCGATTCCTTCCAAAATGTAACCAAGGAAAGGAAATTCCATCTGTATTTCGGAAGGTCTTTTTTTCCGTGCATCAGCGCTGGTCTTCCGTTGGAACCGTTTGGCTCTCTCTCTCTCTCTCTCAGTGGCGTACCTTGGGAGAGGCCTATGTCCAGCAGTGGACTGACACGGGCTGATGATGATGATAACATGTTAAGACGAGGAATTGGCTGCAGGGATTTCCTTTTTTCTCAACAATTACAAAACAAGCTTCCCCCACAAGTAGTGTTTCCGCTGTGCTACAGATTGCAATCCTTCAAGATGGGTGTAAAAAGAGTTCTTAAAGGTCGGCAACGCATCGGCAACTCCCCTGGTGTTGCAGATGTCCATAGGCGACGGTGACCGCTTTCCATCAGGCGGGCCGTCAGCTTGTTTGCTAATCTATTACATAAAAAAAAAAACATACAGAGCTAATATTTATGTGCATTAAAGATCATGTTTTTGATATCAAATTGTCAGAAGGATAACACGATTGGTTAACTTTCATAGCAGAGAAACAATGATCGAAAACAGCCCTCTAACAAAAAAGATTTTTATTTTACAGGCATACAAAGCGATTTAAGAGTTGAAACTTTTTTTTTTATATATACACGTTCTTAAAAGAACTGCAGATATAGTTTTATAAAATTAACGATAGTTTTAATTTTAAACGAAAAAAACCCTTTTTTGGCGCATACGAACTGACGGCATTAGTCAGCTCGCTGGCGTTTTTGTATGGAGCTGATATCAGAATCATTGTTTAACACGGCGTCCTCTTAAGTATTCCGTTACAAAATCAAATTCTAACAACAAATCTCTTCCAGCATTCAACGTCTTGGTTATTTTCCGCCAATTTCCCAAGCAGTACAGTTTAATAGATGGCGTTCCCATAAATAAAACGATGGACACATCCAATTCCATTGCGAGGACAGTCGAGTCCTCGTATGGGGTCGGCCCTTAGGCCCTTGCGGAAATGGGGCTTATACCGGGCGTCCGTAGATTTATATGGATGTTACCGGACCGATACAGCTTGATAACAAATGTTGGTGGTCACTGAGTGACCGAATAGTAACGCATGCGCCTTGTAAGGCACCTATACTAAGTTCGAACCCATCTCAACCCAAGCTATACTTGCTTCGCTCGTTTGACCGCGTTTCGGTTGAGCTTTCGGTGAAGGAAAACATCGTGATGAAACCATAGCTTGGTGGTAGGGTATTTTCTAGTACTCACCTGGCTAGCTACCACCCTCAAGTTAAAAATCTGTCGCCAAGCACCTATCGGTTTGTTCCGGCACACGGAGAAAAAACACCTTCCAAAATATTTTTTCTTCTGAGTCGAAAGGGAAGGACTTTTGACTTAGAATTAAAACTAAGGAAAAATAAGGAAGGAAAAGGTTACATTTTGGAAAGAATCGGTCTTGGAAGGTAAGAATCGGTTTTGGAAGGATTTTTTTCACATTTAATATTATATATGCGAAAGTTTATGAGTAAGTGAGTGTGTATGTTTGTTACTTCTTCACGCTCAAACGGCTGATCGGATTTGGATAAAATTTGGAATATAGATAGCTTAAATCTTGAATTAATATATAGGCTGTTTTTTATCCCGGAAAAATGTGAGATCACAGGTAAACCGCAGGTGTAACCGCGGGGCGCAGCTAGTATTGCATTTTAAGTGGTCGTTTAAATAAAAAACCGTTCGTTAGTACCTTCCTACACTTCCAAAGAAGCCACGCTGCGATAAGAACGCCCTAGTAACAATAGCTCTAAGATCTTTCCTTTTATTTCCTTTTATATCGTTCTATTTTCTGTTGTTGTGGCGAAACAATAAAGCGTTATCTATCCATCAATCTATGCTGAAAATTTCGTAGCTCTAAGACTAGCGGTTGAGCCTGTGCATTGATATAATATCAGTGAGTGAGTGAGGACTTCGAACTTTACACATCCTACTAATATTATAAATGCGAAAGTTTGTGTGTGTGTGTGTGTGTGAATGTTTGTTACCACGTGTCACCGTAACTACTGAACCGATTATGATGAAATTTGGAATGGAGATAGCTTATACCCTGGATTAACACATATCCCGGAAAATGGTTCCTAATGGGATAACAGGAAGATGCGGGTGATAGTAAAGTTACACATATATAATATGTAGTAGAGCTTGAGCTCATGACGAAGTCACGAAGGACTTGCGCGAGCTCCAGGTGGAGGACTGGCAGGAGGTGGCGCAGGACAGACTGAAGAGGCGTTTTTTGTTATCGGAGGAATACAGAAAAATTAAAAACTAGGACAACAAATAGACATTTGTTCGTTATCCAGCGCCATCTATGTTTATTTTGTGGAAGTTGGCTCAGAAAGTACAAGTACAAGTAGTAGTTTTAGAAGTAGTAGTTTTACAAGTAGTAGTTTTAGTACTTTTTGTGTCTACATATTTAGTATCTACCATCATTTTCCCCAACCAATTCATACTCGTATATAAAAGAAAGTCGTGTTAGTTACACTATTTATAACTCAAGAACGGCTGAACCGATTTGGCTAAAAATTGGTGGGGAGGTAGCTTAGAACCAGGAGACAGACATAGAATACTTTTTATCCCAGAAAAGGTTCCTACGGGATAACAGAATGACGTGGGTGAAACCGTGAGGCGCAGCTAGTTATTAATAAAAAAAGACAAATTAACAAACGAATAAAAACATAAAGTAGACAAGAAACGAAAATAAATACCTAATAAGTAAGTAGGTACTCAAAAGTAAAGCTACAGGAACATTTTAACGAAACAAATCGCGTAATTTATAAGCCGATGAGTAAACCCCTAATTGAAACAACTGGGTAAATATCTCATCGACTGAGATAGTTGGAAACGTTACGGGAAAAAATCTCAATCTAAACCAAATCCGGGCGTTGTCCCCTCTGTTTGAAGAACAGGGGCCAATTTAGGGATTTTTTCTTCGCATTTGTCCACAAGTCATGTCATAGGAACTCGCATGAGGCTGCCGGAACACACCGATAGGTGCTTGGCGGCAGATTCTTAACTTGAGAGTGGTAGCCATCTAGGCGAGCATTAGAAAATGCCTTACCACCAAGCTATGGTTTCATCTCGATGTTTCACCGAAATAAAACTTATTTTTAAGCACTTACAGGGTAGCGTTTGACCCTAAGTCATCTGATGGTAAGTGACGATTTGGTCGAAGATGGCACCAGTCTGGATTGGGACCTGGCTTTCAAGTGAAGCTGGTAAAACACACCGATGATAGGTGTGTAGCTAAACTTGATAGGTAGGCGATTACTAGAAATGCCACCATGCTATGGTTTCATAACGATTTTTTCATTTATCGAAAGCTCAAGCTCATTGTAGTATTCGAAACCACTTCGACTGCCACTGGGCCATCATTGCTTCAAATAGAAATCAAATAATTTGCTTTTATGTCTCCTGATTGCGGCTCTGGGTGTCGGCAGTGCCACAATCGCATTTGCATCCAAATGCCGAAACCAAGACGCTCATAAACTTGGTATTGGCTACCGAGACCCGTCTTTTTCGGATACCAGCGGGTTTTAATAATACTTCATAATTGCTTTTTAAGAAATAAAAACGTGAATATTTGCTGCCTTTGAGGTAACCAGCTGGCTTATTTGAATTATTATTAGTTTTATGATAATCGAATGAATCGAATTAGAAGATGAAGTGGCAGTGGGCTGGTCATATAAGCCGCAGAATGCATAATCGTTAGGGTAGACGTGTTACTGAGCGGAAACCACGACATGGCAAAACAGTGAAGGAGTGGAAGACCCTTCCAGGGTCTTTGTTTCCCGATAGGTATAATTCGGGAGTCTTCAAGAGTGAAAAGGTGTCTTCTAGGCAAGCATGTTCCATCACTAACCACGTCTTGAGACTATGGTCAAATGCCTATTGTAATAAAAATTGCGCCTTGCGACTAGGTGGAGCGACAACTTGCGCCGAGTCGCTGCCAGTAGTTGGATGAGAAGAGCCGAAGACCGGGCTCAATGACAGAGGTCTATGCTCAGCAGTGGCCACAGGCTGATGATGATGATGATGATGAATCAAATAATATGGGTGAATTGAGGAGTTGAATTGTTTCAAACAAGTAAAAACTAACTAAAAAAAACCTTTTTTTTGCTATTTACCTGATGTTAAGTGACGATGTGGTCGAAGATGGCGCCACGCTACACCTGGACCTCACCACATGAATCCTGAACACGCAACACCTTTTTTGCACAGTCGCGAAAAGCTTTGTGTAAAAGCAATAATTGGGCCTAAAAATTAACCCCGTTGTATAAATAAAATATTGCCCACACAAGAATTAATTTTCATTTTAATACTTACATCACGATTGTTTTTTTTAAACTAATTTAATTTTCATCCGACTCACTGAAACCTTAATTAAGGCGGGCAGGGGAGGGCCGAAGCTACAAAGGCTAGGGATGACTTGATATTGTCGATAGAGTATCTTGTTTGCATTTTTTGTCATTGTCGTGGACGAATAGTGTTAAATATAGTTTAAGTTCACAAATATTTATTTAGTAGGACATGATCATCAAACAAACGTAATATAGGACGCCCTGCGACTAGGTGGAGTGACGACTTGCGCCGCGTGGCTGGCAGTGTTTGGATGAGAAAGGCCGAAGACCGGGCTCAGTGGCGTATCATAGGAGAGACCTATGTCCAGCAGTGGACTGATACAGGCTGATGATGATGATGATGATATGATCATCATAGATGTTGATCATGATCACTATAAAACATTTGTTTATTACTACTTACAGGGTAGCGTTTGTCCACAAGTCACCTGATGTTAAGTGACGATGTGGTCGAAGATGGCGCCACGCTACACCTGGACTGGGAACTGGCTCTCAAGTGAGGTTGCCGGAACACATCGAACACAGACACATCAAACTTAAAACTAGCTACGTCTGTTCCCATTTTATTCATATTACTAAATGATGATTGAATTGAAGCAAACTCACTACAATACCAAACTTTTTTTTATAGAGGTTCTAGGGAAATTGGAGAAGAAAATGGAAATCTTAGATACAATTATAATGCGGTAATTATTATGAACAACATGAAAAACAACATGAAAATCAAAGAAAGTAGAAGAGGAGACGTACGTCATGGCCCAAAAATCCCCAGACATGATTCCAAATGAGGATGGTATAGCAAAAAAAAAAACAAAGAAGCAAGAAATATATGACAGTATTTTTTTGTAAAATCCTTTGTCTATATTTACGAGTATATATTCTTTGAAGCTTGGTCTCTTTCTTTTCTTCTTCAATGTTTTTTCTATTGTTCGTTAGCAAAATACATATTTAAAGGTTTTCATTATATTCTAACGAAGTAACCTACGAATGATACCTACTATCATACCTTTAAAAACGTTGCTAAGAGAAGTTTTACAGCCTTGTTTTTAGTTCACTAAAGATATTGTAAAGAAACAGAATTGAAACGACTTAATCAAACAACGCAATGACGTCCACTTTTCTGTTTACAGCAATTAAACTCACCGTTATTTTGAGAACCCTAAACTAATAAAATAACACAACTGAAAAACTGACTGAAACAATGTAACTTTTTAGTGATCCCATCAATTTATTTCGAGACCATTGTACACAAGTTGACCTGGACCCAAATAAAGATCGAAACTTGTGTAAAACGATATAATTATATACTTATAAAGAGAAATATATACCTAAAAGTAGCGCCCCGCGGTTTCACCCGCGTCTTCCCTTTCTCCCGCAGGAACCATTATCCGAGATAAAAAAAAACCTATGTGTTAATTTAGGGTATAAGCTATCTCGTGGTAACAAATTTTCACACACACACACACACACACACACAAACTTTCGCATTTAAGTATATTATTAGTTGGATATAGATAGAAATATCCGGAACTCAGGAACAAATTTTCGTGCTTCAATATTGTAATTTATCGATGCCGATGTTGATGTAAACAAGCTATTGTCTCATCTCTACCTCATCGTGTACCTGTGCTGAAACGCGCTCGGATAACGAACAAATCCCGTGTACTTTATCTACAGCTTAGCTTTATTAATAGTTGGTGGCATGACTCTATTGTTCGTCTTGTTTGTTACTCTCGCGGCTTAACTGTTCCCATCGGTCTTAACTTAACAGATCAATCAGGTTAAGCAATACTCCGCACGGCCATCACTTGGATGGGTGTCCGTTTAGTAGCATGTTTAATTGAGCTCTACCATGCTTCGGAGATCTTTATCTTAAAGTTCGCTTTTTGTAGAACCTACTGATTGCAAGTTGACGTTACCACCACTGATGCTGGGGCCACACTAAAGTCAACGTCAACGGTAAATGTCAATGCCTATCCATCGTGATTAATATTTTAATTATGTGAGTGGCTACACTTAAACCATAGTAAAGAGTAGTAGTTCAGCTTCATACAAATCGGCCGCCGCCGGTTTGAATGTGTGCGAGCGTAGCAGCGCCGTGTACGCACGCACTTTTCACGCACACAATCACAAACGAACGGGGCCGTGGACGGGGCCGCGGCCATGCACTCAGTACGGAACGCGCCGCCTATGCATCACCGCAAGAGTAGGCAATTAACTCGTCGAGCGGCCTTAGCTAACCTACTGTTCTTACTTTACGGTCAACGTGAATGCACTAGAGTTATCGGCTAACGTCAAACGCCAATGTGAATGCCGTTGTCAAATGTCGTGGCCACACTTATGTCAAACGTCAATCAACGTGCTTTTTAACGGCATTTCCCGTTAGCGTGACCCCAGCATGAGCCATCATCGCTATATAACGATATGTATACGAGTATAACGTAGGTAGCAGAGGTAGTTTTTTTAGGGTTCCGTGCCCAAACGGGACCCTATTACTGTGTTACTACCACTCCGCTGTCCGTCCGTCTGTCTGTCTGAGTCCGACTTGCACTTAGCCGGTTTTTTAAAGTTCTTTAAGGTTTGCTACTATGTAGTTGAACATGTCGCCACGCTACACCTGGATTGGAAACTAGCTCTCTAGTGAGATTGCCGAAACATATTGATAGGTGCTTGGCGACAAATTCTTACATTAAGGAAGCTAGAGCTAGGCGAGCCCTTGAAAATGCCTTAACTATGTATAATTATAGTTTCATCACGATGTTTTCTTTCACCGAAGGCTCAAGCTCATTATAGGATTGGAACCAACGACCTGCGGATCACAAGTTGCCAGGCTATCGATAGTTTTCATCTGAAAAATGCCATACTATCGAATAAGTCCAATACCTACTATCGATAGTATCGATGGCATTGCAAAGTATTATATAAACTATCGATAGCATTGTTGCTGGTAAATAAAAAAACTATCTAATATACAACACGACTTATACTTCGCAAGCAACATTACTATCGATAGTGTTGCAATTGGTTGGCTATCGATTCATTATCGATAGTCGATCGTCATCGATAGCATAGTCGACCGATCGGCAACTCTACCACTGAGCCCTCATCGTTTCAAAGCTCGCTACAAAGTAGCTACCATTTTACACATCAAAAAGATCCAACGGCTATGTACTTATCTAAGTTTTAAAACGTATTCCGAACCTCCAGAGAAAGTTCCGTCGAAAAACATTAAATAAGTTGGCAGTGAAACCACAATTTAACTGTAGAAATAAGTAAGAGTAAGTGCCGATTTCAAAGGGAGTTTTGTTCCCGGTTCGTTCCTTAATTGTTAAGTTTACGGGCTTAATTAAATAAGGGCATTATTGTCTATTTATTATGAAGGAAGAAAGAAGAATTGTATAGGTATTACTGATAATATTCATTAGAGTAATTGAAATATACGTTTTTTTTGTTTTGTTAGCTTGGTGGTTAAGAATCTATCCAACTATCAGTGTGTTCCAGCATCCCATTTGAGAGCCAGTTCCCAATACTGGTGGTGAAGCGTGCCGCTACCTTCTGCCACATCGTCACTTAACATCAGGTGACTTATGGTCAAACGTTACCCTTTAAGAAGTATAATAATATGACAAAAATCTCCTACTGGTTATGTTTATTTTGCTATATGTCATCAGCTCAAAAGGGACCTTTTTTTATTCTCTTTTTTCTCTATGTTTGAACTCTTTTTTGTACATTACAATACTAGCTGCACCCCTTTCACCCGCGTCTTCCCTTTTCCCCGCAGGATCCATTTTTCAGGTAGCCTACGTGTTAACCCATGATATAAGCTATTTCAAATTTCACTCAAATCCGCCAAGTATAGTGAAGAGTCCTTAAGGGTCGGCAACGCATCGGCAACTCCCCTGGTGTTGCAAATGTCCATAGGCGACGGTGACCGCTTTCCATCAGGCGGGCCGTCTGCTTGTTTGCCAATCTATTACATTAAAAAAGAAAAAAAAGAACAGTAGTTTTGCGTGAAAGCGTAATAAATATACATCTATTCTCACGAACTTTCACATTTATATCATTAGTGGAATATTTCACCTCTAATACTCACTCTAAATTCAAAGCTAAACTTACTCTCTAGTCTTGAAAATAGGACAGTACCTTTTACTTTATATGCGTATGGTCCATTAATCGTATTATCGATAAAAGAAATGCCCTAAACGTGCCTGGACCCTAGTTGGTAAATCTATTCCAAGTTCCATCCCTTAGAAGTTTGAGACAACAAAATAAAGACCGTTGGTTCCAAAATTATACACGCGTAACAAATGGCTTAGACATTGCATTTATGTTCCTAGTCCCTACAGAATGTTAAGAGCAAAGAGGTATACTGGATATCATACAATATTTTTTTTTTTTTACTATTTACAGGGTAGCGTTTGACCATAAGTCACCTGATGTTAAGTGACGATGTGATCGAAGATGGCGCCACGCTACACCTGGACTGGGAACTGGCTCTCAAGTGAGGCTGCCGGAACACACCGATAGGTGTGCGGCGACAGATTCTTAAAAACAGGGTGATAGTTAGCCAGGCGAGTACTAGAAAATACCCTACCACCAAGCTATGGTTTCATCACGATGTTTTCCTTCACCGAAAGCTCAAGCTCATTGTACGATTCGAACCCACGTCCTACGGATCGCAAGCCGACGTCACTACCACTGAGCCATCATTGCTATAATATAATAGCGTATTACCGAAACTTGGAGGAACTAAAATCGGCAGTACGAGTTGTTTCAAATCATTGTAATCGAATTCGAACAAAGTCTTCCAATTACCTGTAGCAGTGCCTGTTGCCTGCCACCTTTACCAAGTTGGCGGTAGTACCTAAACTTTGTCGGAAAACTTCTACAGTTTTCATAACCTAGTGGAACAGATATATCAGCCGTATCGAGAAAGGCGTACATGTACAACTACAGACAGACATTCATCACTTTTATGTGTTAGTAGGGAGGCTGGAAGTAAGGATAATGAGCTGGGTTTGCCCAGAGATTATTCTTACGGTTCCATTGTGGATCTTCGGAGCGTATGATGGACACAATGAGGGACACAGGCCAGTGTGTACTGACCATAACTCATGCAAAACGATTTGTGACAGAGGGCGTGTTAGGTCGCTCACAGACTTTGCGACTGCAAAAAATCATACTCAAGACAAAGACGCTGGTAGGGAGTTTTTTTTTGTTTTGTTATGGCGTCACACGATTAGTGTATTTGCCAGTGTCAAGTATAAATATTTCAAACTCAGAGAGTTGAATCAAGTTTAAATGATGATGGTGATGATGATGATGAGATGATGGGATGAGGATAGTGTTTAAGTAAAGTAGTGGTGCTTTACTTAAACTTTACACGGACTTTTTTGGAGCAACCTGAAAAGTCACTTTCACAACTTTATTTCAATTTCCCACACTCGTACACATTAACGAACACATAATGGTTAATAATCCACCAATATTACACATTATCACTCGAAGAAACACAAGTTTTGGAAATAAAAACAAAATTTTCACGTTGACAACTCAATTGCCGCCAAAAAAGTCAGGTAGGGAGTTAAAAGTAAAAGTGAAGCATTTTTTTTTTTTTTTTTTTTACCATTCTATACCAGTAGTAACACCAGTTTTTTTTTGGCCGTGTTACAAATAAGACCTAATAGTAGGACACGAATCAATTTATACTTATTTCCCATACTACTCCTGGCCTATTCATTGTTTTAACTTCTTGATTTTTCCAAAATCATTGACATTCATTGACATTCATTCATTTCAATCTTTTTGACATTGCCACTGACGTCATTCAACTTTGAATCATTGACATTTATGCCATAGATTTTGTTTTTTTTTTTGACATTTGTCTCTGACGTCCTTTAGTTTTATTTCTTTTTTGATGCAATATGTCACTGACATTGATCTTTTTTATGTTTTGACATTAAAGAGATCAAAGGTCCGATGAAAGGGTAGTCTGTGAACAGCCTGTAAATATAAAGTGACCTACGTTTATTCTCTTTGTGATATAATGAATACTTTTCCAAGCATGAACATCTTTTGAATATCTCTTAGACTTTTCTGGATACAAAAGGAAATTTGGTGGATGAAAGTTTAGAATACAAAAGCCCCTTGTGTTTTTATTAGGGCTTGTTTTACAAAAGCTTGTTGTAAAAGGACTTGTTTTTAATTCTTTATGATGTTTAGTGATGCTGTGGTTGACGAAGTTAAACACGCAACCTAGGTATTTAAAAAAATGTAGATAATAAAGGTGGTTATCCGAATTAATTTATTGCACCCCTCGGTTTCACCCGCGTCTTCCCGTTATCCCGCAGGAACTTTTCTCCGGGATAAAAAGTAGCCTATGTGTTAATCCAGAGTATAAGCTATCTCCATTCCAAACATTCAGATCCGTTCAGTAGTTTTTGCGGTGAAAGTAACAACCATCCTATTCTCACAAACTTTCACGTTTATAATATTAGTAGCATTTACCGTTTGTTGAGGGAAGACAGTAGAGGGTGAATTAAGGCTGTTATTGAAAACACCGGTAGAGATCAAAGATCGCCCACTTCCCCCAGTCGTCTGTTAGTTCAACTAAATTCTTGTTGGTAGAGAGGAACGGTAAACAGCTTTCGTTTACCATAGTTAAGACAAAGTTACGGTAAACATAAACGTTTTGAATTATAGTAACTTTCTAAAGCCTATTAAATAGTTTTATAACTTTTGACAGGATGAAAGTATCCCACGCAATTATTCTGAAATGTGAAAAAACTTTTTTCTTGCTATACAGATAACGATATGGTCGAAGGTGGCGCCTCGCTACACCTGGACTAGGAACTGGGTTTCAACTAAGGCTGCTGGAATACACCGATAAGTAGCCAATTACCGATTGACCTACCAAACGAGCACTAGAAAATGCCCTATATACTACCAATCTATGGTTTCATCATGATGTTTTCCTTAAACAAAATCGAATCCTATAATGAGAAACCCACGACATAAGGATCGCAAGCCTTGTCACTGAGCCATCATCGCTAAAACCTTAAACCTATATTAGTCTTGGTCCAACATTTTATTTCACTTTTCCATGACAATATCCAGTGAAAGATTCAAAGAATAAAAGTGTCCTTGCAAAACAAATCATTTCAGTCTACGATCGATTAAAAATAATAACAAGCGCTCAAGGAATTCCGCCAAAACATCTGTTACCTTTCAAAATGATTCATTAAGAAAGTAATTATAGGAGAAAATCGTCACCTCCCTTTTAATTCAGCTTTAAAAGCTTTAAAGAGGACAATGGCTCTCGGAAACAAATAAAATTTGTCGTTCACAATAAAAATGTATTTTCCTCGGTTATTCTCTTCTTTTTTTAATTTTCGGTTATTGTTTTGTTCTGAACTTCTGTTTGTTGTCGAAAGTTTTTATTGTGCCTACATTTTTTGAAAGCCATTTCATGTAAGGAGGTTGGTTAAATTGCTTTCCCCTTATCCCGCGCTTAGCGACGTTCACGCTCCATCCCACGGTCACTCGGTAAGAAAAAAAAAACTCCACTGAAGGCTTCATCAAGGAATTACTACAATATTACTTGCTTATATTTATTTAGTAGGATACATGTGATCACTTTAAAACGTCAAACTTAAAACTAGCTACGCCTGTTTCTACCTACTTACGCCGGCAAAAGAACAGGCAAGAAACGCCCGGCAGGTAATTTTTTGGGTGCAAATTACATGTAATTTACCTGTACCTTCTGTGATGGGTATCAACTCATCAACATCCTTTAATTAACATTTTTTTCTTGACACTAGCAAAAGAGTTCTTAAGGGTTGGCAACGCATTCACAACATCCCTAGTGTTGTAAATGTCTACATCATAGGCCACGGTGACTATTCGAGCGCTATGGGCCTAAAGAATGACGCGCGCGGCGCGGGGGGTCATCGACTCTTCATTCATCGCCCCGCCACCGACGACGTTAGTCATCCAGGTCGCTGCTTTAAATCCAGCTCGAAGGATCAATGTTGGGGTCCTAACTGTTGTAGTACTTGAAATAAATAACAGTGGACTGTACAAGTGTACAAACTGGTATATTCGAAAATATGAAATGTGTGACAGTTAAAATAGAGGGTGAATCAGCGCGACTAATACCGTCGGTGGCGGTGCGATGAATAAAGAGTCGATGACCCCCCGCACCGCGCGCTTCATTCTTAAGGCCGATAGCGCTCCAACAGTGACCGCTTACCATCGGGCGGGATTGTTTGCCACCCAAATACGAAAAAAAAAACAAAGCACCGTGTGAAACCATAAAAAACGATATAGAAATTTTTACTTAATCGACTGTCTTCATTTTCCTGGTGAATGTTTATGGAATCTTCAAACCCCTGCACACTTTACAAAAGCAACTCCATTATCAATACATACACGTGCGAGCTTCCTACATTTATACATAAAAGCAAATGTAATTGCTTAAAGGGTGCCTCGTTGTAAGCAAAGAGTTTGCAACCAACAGTTTGTTGTGTGTTGCCATCTTAAAAGGGTATTATTTATTTGTGATAATTTCTAAATATCATCACAAAAAAAATCACTAAAAAACGGGAACACAGTGTTCTGTCGTACATATGACACAGTGTGACACGGTGCAAGCTTGATGGAAAGCTACCGTTAACAACATAAAGTCGGATTCAAATTAAACTAAAAAATATCGCATGGTAGGATTATAGCACATGCAAATTAAAATTAGCATTTTACTACATTCCGTCTGAATTGAAAGTTATTTGTATGTCCCATGTTTATTTAAAATCACTAAAGCAAGTCGGATGAAATTCCAGTGCTTGAAAATTATTTTTCCGGGTCTCGCTTTTTAGCTGCATGCTAGCAATTCCGGTATTGCACGTGAAAAACATTTGTCCACAGATTATATTGATCAAGAATTACATTTGTGTACTTACAACTAACTATAGACTAAATAGACTTGACTTTTTTGACGGCAATTGAACTGTCAACATGAAGATTTCGTTTTTATTTCAAAAACTTGTGTTTCTTCGAGTGATAATGTGTAATATTGGTGGATTATTAACCATTACGTGTTCGCTAATGTGTACGAGTGTGGGAACATGAAATAAAGTTGTGACAGTGACTTTTCTAGTTGCTCCAAAAAAGTCCGTGTAAAGTTTCACTACTCCACTACTTTACCTAAACACTATTCTCAACTCATCATCATCATTTAAACTTGATTCAACTCTCTGAGTTTGAAATGTTTTATACTTGACACTGGCAAATACACTAATCGTGTGACGCATAACAAAACAAAAAAAAACCTAACCATAGACATGCTTTTATTTATGGCATGGACAGTGTTTGACCACGAGTAACCTGATGTGTTTCAACTAACTTACTATTTAGAAGTTAGAAATCCTAGCAAGTACCTAATGTCTGTGATTCTTTATAAGTATTCAGATTGTGACAAAATATGTAACGTCGATAAATGTCTGTTATTTCCATTTTATTAATTTATTTAAATTAGATACACATCACAACAGTTTCCACATTTCACTACAAAGTATAATTAATATAGAATAATTTAATTACACACACACACACACACACACAATTTTGCTCATTAACTCGTTCGCTAACTAGAACACTCGAATATTTCTAATTAGCATGTGTATTCGGAGCCTATAATACTATTCTGAGAAGTGGTTTCAATGAAAAAGTTAATAATTTCATTAGAACTGTTTTTACGCCGAAAGTATGTTCCATTAAATTATTATTACCCGTCAACGAAGGAAGGAGGGTTATGTTTTTCGAGTGTATGTTTCTGTGTCACGACCTGCAGCCTAAATGGCTTGACGGATTTTAACATATGAGGTGTCATTAGATTCGTTTTTATTGTGGGAGGGACATGGGGTACTTCATTTTGGCGCAGTCGAGTTTTATGTTCCTTTTGTAATCTATAATCTTGTTATAATCATTATTTTTCACATCCTAAAAGTAGGTAGAGTGTTTGACCAGACATCACTTGATGTTAGATGATGCAGTGGCCGAAGATGCCGCCACTCTGGCCTTCTCTCAGAGAGTATGGGCAGTAATCTAGCACGCGGGCCCAGTGCGGGTTGGCAGATGTCGCATGCCCTTGAAGTTGCGGTTCTTGGACATGCCAGTTTCCTCACGATGTTTTCCATTACCGTTTTGAGCGATGGTAAATCCATACATAACTTATTAAGTCATAGGTGTGAGGGCGAGAGGATTCGAACTCGGTATCAGCGCCTTACATGCATGCTATGGTTTTTTTACGGTTTTTCTTCACCGAAAGCATATGGTATGTTATATTTCTAGTGCGCAAATTTTATTTTTCTTTCTAGACTTTTTTGCTACTATAAGCCGAGCGTCTGAAAGGCTTCCTGAGACGATATTTTTGGTTGGGGCAGTACAAAAAGCAGTAGGTAGACTAGTTATCTATAATTTGTCTCGCCCTTTCCTCCATAGTTTTTAATTTTCAAACTATTGATTTCGAAATTACTTCTTATACTGGGGCCACACTAAGGTCAACATCAAGGGAAATGTCAATGCCTATCATTGCGATAAACATTGCGTTAATTATCAACGCAATTATGTGAGTGGCTACACTTGAACGGTCTACGTGAATGCTCTTGACAGTGGTCTCGAACGTCAAAGTGCGAAATCGGTAGAGTTGCCCTCCAAAATCGGTATATTTGTACCAAAAATCGGTAGTATATAAAAAAACAATATAGTATCAAATTCGTTTATTTATTTCTACATTACCTACATTACATACATATTACAAACTATTTTATTTATTTAGTATCAACTTACAGGCAATATGTTTACTGTTTATGAAGTAATTTTTTTTATTTTTTTATGTAATTTTTATATAAAGATACAAATAAAGAGTCTTTTCTAGAAGAGGCTATTGATTAACATTTTTAAAATAAAAAAAAAAACACATATTTTGGTATAACTCTAATAGTTAGAGAAATGCTCTTGCGAATTTTTTTGTAGACCCTAATGGTACCTACACACCCGTAATACATTATTTTTTTCTAGTGTCAATAGTTTTTGCAGCGCACGCAAAAATAGGTTTTCGATTTCACACCTTGGGTTGCAAAATAGCAATTTTCTTACGGATCCCTAATTTTTTTGGAAATAAAATATATAACCTATAACCTAACCCCTATAACCTTCCTCGATAAATGGGCTATCTAACACTGAAAGAATTTTTCAAATCGGATCAGTAGTTCCTGAGATTAGCGCGTTCAAACAAGCAAACAAACAAACTCTGCAGCGTTATAATATTAGTATAGATTAAACATAAATGAAAAGGGTTGCCAATTTATAAATGTTAAATCGCCAAAATCGGTAGAAAAATCGGGAGAATTTCAATGTATTCTCGGAAATCGTGGAAAAATCGTTGCATTTCGGTATTTCGGTAGAACAGAGCTCATATCGGTAGAAATACCGAAAAATCGGTAGGTTCGAGACCACTGGCTCTTGAGTTATCGGCTAACGTCAATCGCCAATGTGAATGCCGTCGTCAAATGTCGTGGCCACACTTATGTCAAATGTCAATCATCGTGCTGTATAACGGAGTTTCTCGTTAGTGTAGCCCCAGCATTAGCTATGGCTTTGCAAATGTCTGTGAAAAGACCCGAGAAAGGAAGCGTTTAGAAAAAATGATAACCAAATTAATGAACATGTGTACTCCTATTATAAATGGGAATGTTTGTGTGTGTGAATGTTTGTTACCACGAATCACCGTAACAACCGTTTTTGATGAATTTTGGAATGGAACCCTGGAGTCTTATACCCTGGATTAACACATGCTACTTTTTTATCCCGGAAAAAGGTTCCTGCGGGATAACGGGAAGACGCGGGGCGCAACTATTTTTTCATAAAATTTCTAGTAGAATTTATATTCTACTTTTGTTTGTAATTTTTTTAGGGCTACTTCTTGCAAAGTGTGTCTACTGCGAAATTTACTGTGACTCAAGAGGGGAGAAATCCCTTAACTTTTAACGAATTTATACCCCTTTGTCCGCTGCGCAATTAGTCATTCTTTCCATCGGGCAATTAATGTGTAATGAAAAAAGTTTACTACAAGGTAAGGTAAGGTAAGGTAAGGTTGGCTTTAAGGTCGACCTTTGACTTGGAACATTTAAAGGTAATAAAGCATAAAAATCTCAAATATTTTATGGCTGAGTAAACATAATTTCGAAGCAAATTTCCAAGAAACTCTTTCAGGCTTTGAGTGAAATTTGGAATGGAGATAGCTTATACTCTGAATTAAACATATATATACCTACATATACACCACTTATACACACTCACACACAGTCTCACACACACATACACACAACGCTCGTCACATCTTGTAATTTACTAAAATTTACCCTTAATTTAGATTTCATTCAAGGGCATGCGTCATCTACCAACCCGCACTGGGCCAGCGTGGTAGATTACAGCCCATACTCTCTCTCTGAGAGA
This sequence comes from Opisthograptis luteolata, assembly GCA_931315375.2. NCBI lineage: Eukaryota > Metazoa > Arthropoda > Insecta > Lepidoptera > Geometridae > Opisthograptis > Opisthograptis luteolata. The sequence continues at coordinate 1,153,081 of OV928048.1, forward strand.
AGGCCAGAGTCCCAGCAGTGGGAACGTGATAGGCTGATAATGATAATGAATTTAGATTTTATTGTAATTTGGAAATCCTATTTTGGCCTTATTGTATAACAAATGTTTGTCTATTTTACAATTGGAACGCTGTTGCATTACCTAAATAAATACTTAAATAAAACATAGGCTATTTTTCTATCCCGGAATAAGATTCCTGCGGGATAACGGGAAGACGCGGCTGAAACCGCAGGGCGAAGCTAGTAGCTAGTTTTTTTTTTTTTGTGTTTTTTTGAGTCATGAGTCGCAGAATTTCGGTAGCATAAAATCTGCTGCATTCGGCTTCATACAAAAAGGCAGTTGGTGCCACACGACGACGCAAAATGAGTTGTCCGCCGACTCAATGCGCGTAAACTCGACCGAATTTCGGTCGTGGTGAGGGAAGGGTAAATAAAGTATGAAACTGTCCACATATCAGCCTCTGACTATTGAGTGGGTTTACCCAACTTCTTTTTCTGGCCTCCTCTTCATAAATACACAATTTTCTTAATGGATCTATTGTGCCCGTACCAACGCTCAATACTGAATAAATAAATTAAGTTCGTCTGGCAACTGAACAGAAATTCAGTTGAACGTAAAATGCGTGATCGAAAATATTATGCGACTCACGACTCACAAAATTACGCTTTGTTTCACCTTTAAACTTTTTGACCGATTTTTATGAAATTTCATATTTAGATAGTTTCTATCCTAGGAAGGACATAAGATTTATCGCTGCAGTCCACGCGAGTGAAACCACGGGGCACAGTTAGCTATGTACAAATACAATTTCTGCACCTAAGCTCAAATCCTTAACTGCTGCCGCTCGGAGGATTATCAGAGTTGATTGAGTACCAACGAAACAGGGCCAGATTAAGAGGCCGGGCCCTTATTTGCTATGAACATCAAGATTCCTTGCCAATAACGTGTGGCGTCATTACGGGCTTTAGCGGTCATTCTACGCAGATAACGTAACGTATAAATTAGGGCCCTGGAGGTCCTAGGGTAGGGATGGCGAACCTTTACTGACCTACGTGCTATTTAAAAAAAAATAAAAAATATGAGGCTATGAGGTGCAGACAAAAAATAAGGTTTCATATTAAAAATCGTTACTTGCAACAAAATATATTCTGTTATTTTTCCAGCACTGATAGCCGATAGCATAACGAACTCTGCTATGACTTTTAATGTAGACAAAAAGATAAAATAATACGAATTTAAAAAAATCGTGCCTGATTTATTTTGTTACGTGCCATCAAGGGCACGCGTTCCAGTGGTTCGCCATCCCTGCCCTAGGGCAACAAAAGAGTGAAGGCCCTGAATTATTTTTATATAGGTTAAGGCAATTTCTTGTAACTCACGAAGGATTTGCGCGAGCAGGTGGAGGACTGGCAGGAGGCGGCGCAGGACAGACCGAAGTGGCGTCTTTTGTTATCGGAGGACAACACTCACTTTGGGTCGTTGCGCCATCTTAATTAGTTAGTTAGTTAGTTTAGTTAATTTCTTTCATTGAAGTATTTTTTATAATGAATAGTTAGACATAAATATTTCTCAACAAACATAATAAAGTGGATACAGCAAAATACAAAGTTAGAGCAAATTTAGTTACAGCGTTGACGAATTAAACTTTGCGAGCTTTGTTGTGAATGAGGAAAAGTGTTAATTGTATTCTTGGATGTCAATATATAATTTTTAATGTTAGAAAATATCTACTGTGGAAAAAAGTATATCTTGTGAAGGCCTCAGGGCTGTAGTCTCGGTTCCCTTCCCTTAAATCCGGCCCTGAACTAAAATCTACATAATTCGCGACTATTGCAGATTTCGTTGATCTCGGTGATTGCGAGACCTTTAACGGGACTTCTGCTCATAAGGTATAGAGGGGTCATTCAATCACTGTTCTTTATTATCTATTACTTAATCTAATTTATAAAAAAACCCTGTCACTGTTTGTTATCGTACTCCTCCGAAACGGCTATAATAAAGAATAAGCAAGCTGAAGTGGCAGTGGGCTCGTCATATAAGCCGCAGAACCGATAACCGTTGGGGTAGACGTGTTCTTGAGTGGAGACCGCGACTTGGCAGACGTAGTGAAGGGCGGGCGCCCTGCGACAAGGTGGAGCGACGACTTGCGCCGAGTGGCTGCCAGTAGTTGGATGAGAAGAGCCGAAATCCAGGCTCAGTGGCGTACCTCGGGAGAGGGCTATGTCTAGCAGTGGACTGATACAGGCTGCTGCTAATGATGATGTTAAATAAATATTCCACTTATTAAATATCTAAGTTTAAAATTCAACGGGTTTTAACGGTTTTGAGATTTGCGTGCGATGCCGGGGCAGGTCGCTAGTGTTAGGATTCCTGTTTAACAGGGCTACGGCAAAGGCAAGCAGTAAGGTTTATAAGCTGACATCAGATAGTATTTTACAGTCACGTAAAAAAAGTTTCTTACACTTTTTTAACCTTGAAATGGATCGCCTGCCTAAGAAGGAGTAATTAAGACAGGAGGAATGATAATTAGGACAAATTAATGTCAGCTTCAAGCTGATGGATGGGATAACTTATCTCGTTGTTTGGACGGCAAGTGATAACTAGTGACATCGCCTGCGCGTTTCTATTTGAACCTTCTCCGGGATCTTCAATCTTTTATACAAAATTTTACACCCATTCTCCCATTTAGAGCTGAATATTGGATTTTGGAATTTTGAAAAATCTCTTCATTGTGCGCGTCTATGTTACAATAAACACTCCACTCCATTTTGAAGCAACGATGACCTAGTCGTACACAGTTCTATTGTATTGTTTGTTACGATGTGTTAGCTTTCTTATAAAAAGCTTTTTTTTTCATTACACCTTACCTACAAAGTTTAAGCGTTTGACCACATGTCACACGATGACGAAAAAAATATTAAAAAAAAAAAAATTTTTTTGGTTAAATGGCGATGTGGTCGAAGGCGGAGTTGCGCTAGTGAGCCTATCAAAACAACCGATAGACGCTTACATTCTTAACTTGATTTGAATCCACGGATCGTAATCCGACGCCACTACTACGGAGCCATCGTCGCAGAAACCAAAAATGGCTTATCACTTAAGTATCTTTCACTTCTACTCCCTCTCACCCGCGTCACCTTTTCCGCTAAAGTTTTCCAATAACAATGTTTCGATGGCAAAGTTCGCTGGTGCCACAGTTAGATACCCCTTCCGCACACGGCGTCGTAGCGTAATCATTTTTTTACTATAAAAGGGTAGCGTTTGACCACTAGTCACCTGATGTTAAGTGACGATGTGGTCGAATGTGGCCTCACGCTACATGCACCTGGATTGGAGACTGGCTCTCAAGTGAGACTGCCGGAACACACCGAAAGGTGCTTGGCGACAAACTCTTAACATGAGGGTGGTCGCTAGCCAGGCGAGTACTAGAAAATACCTTAGGTACTATGCTTGCTTGCTAAATGAAATAAAATGAAAATATCCTAATCCTATCGAACAGGCGTAGCTAGTTTTAAGTTTGACGTTTTAAAGTGATCACATGTATCCTATTAAATATAATATTTGTTTTGTATTTTTTTTTTAAACGCGCCTTTTCTATACTGTTACGATACGACGCCGTGTGCGGAGGGGCTTAATTGACGATTATAATAGTGAGGCACGTTGTTTGTAGTCAACTTGCTCTCTCCTCGTGTCAACAGTGTTTAAGTGGCTGTAAGTTTTCAACTTCCTGTGGTTTTGCTTCGTTAACACCGATATTTGCTTCATGAATATCGTGTTGAATGTACCTATTACGTAGTTTACCTACTGCGAAACTCTGGGCATATTTTGTTAGATATTCAGCATCCCGGTCCCACGGTAGGTCGTCTGGTATGGAGCGGCTTGATTTGTTGGAAAATGAATTTTAGGAACGATCAAACGCGCACGCACAACGTCAGTAAGCTACAGGCAGGATCTAGTCGACGTTCGCCGTGCTGTCTGACCTGTGAAAAGGCAAGCCGTAGGACCCGGCCATAAAAACTAAAAGAAAAAAAAAAAATTTTTCTATTTACAGGGTAGCGTTTGACCACAAGTCACCTGATGTTAAGTGACGATGTAGTCTAAGATGGCGCCACGCTACACCTGGACTGGGAACTGGCTCTCAAGTGAGGCTGCCGGAACACACCGATAGGTGCTTGGCGACAGATTCTTAACAATAGGGTGGTAGCTAGCCAGGCGAGTACTAGAAAATACCCTACCACAAAGCTATGGTTTCATCACGATGTTTTCCTTCACCGAAAGCTCAAGCTCATTGTAGGATTCGAACCCACGTCCTACGGATCGCAAGCTGACGTCACTAACACTGAGCCATCGCCATATCTGATTGATAGGTATACTTTTTTTCCTATCTTGGGCGTGAAAAACTACTAGAAGCTTGTAATAATAATTTCAGAACATCCGGACATGGACCAAACTATTATAATACCTTCTTGTCATTTCTATTTTTACCCTTTTATGTTGGCATTTCTTTTGACAGCGAGAATGGCGAATAACAAAGGCTTTCAAAAAACAGACGGGCCGACGGACAAGTGAGTGGTCCTATGTAAGGATTTCGTTTCATCCAAACGAGGTACGGCGCCAGCTGATATAATGGCACAACACACATACAAGTTCACTTTACCAACACATGCGCAATTCACATATAGGCACGTACTCCAATACGCGCGAGTGAATTGTATAAAGAGGTAAAAGTGTTTGTTGGTTTGGATGCAGGGATATCTTCAAAACTACTGGTCCGATCTCGACAATTCTTTCACTAATAGGAAGCTAAATTATCCCTAGGTGTCAAAGGCTATGTTTTGTTCTGATAAAATAGAGTTTTCTGTTTGAGTCGGAGAAAAATGAGGCGACTGGCTGCTTTATCAGCTTACCGCTGGCTAAACGGTTTGATTAGAGTTGATGTATCAAAGTCCTTCCCTATAGTTCAAACTATCTCCATAGCAAATTTCATTAATGTCAGTTCAGCGGCCTAGGCGTGAAAAGGTATCTAAGAAACTGTTGTTTTAAAACAATGCTATTGAAGGCGGAGACAAATGCAATAAATGAAAGATCACAAAAATCGGTCCAGCCGTTTTTAACTTATAAAAATGGTGTAACTAACCTGATTTTGTTTTACTATTTAGATTATTCAAAGTTCTTATCTTAGTTTAATACTGTTTGTTCTAATATCTTTAAGACTTAGTCCGCACTATCTGAGCCGGATTTAACAAAATTCAAAATTCAAATCTTTTTTATTCAATAGGATACATTGTGATCACTTTAAAACGTCAACTTAAAACTAGCTACGCCTGTTCCAAACTCCTTACGCCGGCAAAAGAACAGGCAAGAAACGCCTGGTAGGTAATTTTTTTGGCGCGATCACATTGACAATTTTATTCTTATTACTAATTGAATTGGAGCAAGTTCACTAAAATCCCAAGCTTTTTTTTTTGTCATCTAATAGTCCGATATTTTTTAATTAGCTTTACTAATAATATTTTTCTTTTTTTAACCTTAGCGCCGCCCCTGGGCACTCTAGAAAATGCCTCCCTTTTACCAACATTTTACATGAAATGGAAAAAGTTTTGATAAAGGTAGGTTACAAATTGTACCTGGTACCTAGTACAAATTTTTCAATCAATATTTTTTATTGTCTCAACATTCGAATTTTGACCCCCCCTTTAAATTTGCCGCCCTGGGCACTAGCCCTGAGTACCTCAGCGCTGTGCGCTATGGTTTATTGCCACGACCGGTTGCTTTTGCTACCGCAGAACTGCCTACAATCACTAGCGAAAATGAAAGCAGCTAGTGCGTTCGTTTGAATTAACCCGCGCCCGGTTAAAACCATGACGCGGCCTTACACTTAAACTGTACAAGCTTCAAAATCACTCCCCTTTCACCACATGGCCCATTATTTAAATCAAAGTCCGGTTATTCCCGTTAAAATTCACGACACGTCCGTGTACCGGACGCGCGCCCGGCCCGGTTTAAATTTTCATTATTATTGCAGCCCGCATTCTGGGTTTAATGAGCGGGTAAACACGTCTTAAACGCTGGATTAGGAGATGTTTAAGGGGGACAAGTGGTGCGGTGACCACGATCGATAGAGGGTCGTAATACAGGAATGGTTGAGTCCGCTTTTTCGCTAACAGTGCCATCGGCAGAAGTCCTTCAGGGAAATTGCTTCAAAGGTCAATTGTGTACAATTTTTCAAAAACATTATCGAATAGATATACGACAAAATTCCTGTGTAATTCAAAACGATAACTTAATTTCAAATCTTTATAAAACGATATCATTTTAGTAAAGCATATCATAAAATATCTGACTATTGAGATGACAAAAAGCTTGGAACTTGCTCCAATTTTATCAACTAATAAATGGGATAAAATAGTAAATGTATTGCGCCTAAAAAGTCATCTGCCAGGCATCCCTTGGCTGTTTTTTTGCCGGCTTAAGGAGGTTGGAAAAGTTAGTGTTATCCATAGTATTTATATCGAGAAGGACATAAATGGACGATATATTTGGCCAATGTAATGCCCTAGTATTGGCGGATGCCACACAATCGTTATTTTTGTATTTGATATTTGATCCAGTGTCCAATTACTGTGATGTGTACAGAGTCATAAAAAATGTGGATGCCAACGTTGCAACATTTTTTAGCAATTGATGCAATATTGACAACGGATGGGGATGGGCTCTAGAGAAATCTTCTGAAAATGGAAAACAAACTCGCTATCCACAACTATTCATATCCATCTATAATCATAATACATACAAAAATATGTGTCTATTCCTCTGTCTGTTATTTGTTATCTACAAAAAACCTGATTTAAATAGCTGCTGCAGGTAGAGTGCCCAAGAGACTGGCGACATTACCTCTTTGAATGACATTACCTCTCTGATTTTGATTTCAATTTTTTTTCAAATTATTTTCATGAAATTGATATTGAGATAGTTTCAACCATAGGGAAAGACATAAAATACTTTTTATCGTGATAAATATCACTACATCTCTTCAGCAAGTATTTAAGAATACCCAATAAGGGTGTTCGAAAAATAACAACTTTTCTAAGAATCTCAAGAGCAACTTGTTAGCGAACATTCTTAAAGAACAACGCCATTGTTTCGATAAACAAAGCAGAATTCAATTAAGTATGACTTATTGTTATATGGGCCAGCCTTCTTCTTTTTAGAATAATATAACGGGCGTAAAATGTTGCTGAACAACGTGTAATTTCGTTGAACTTTTCAACTTGAAACTGTAGCATCGGTAAATTTTTTGATTTTGTAACAACAACTTCCTGTGTAAAGGGTTCCAGATTTCTTTGCCGTCATAAGATCTAGGGTTGCTTCCTTTTGGGATGGGCTGAGAAAATCAACAAACGGTATACTAAAAACGTTGGGGGAGTACCTCCACAGTCCGATTTTTAAGTTTTGGCTGACGATGCACCAAAGTGCGAACCGTAAGTGACAAGTGATATTTATATTATATCATCTATATTTTATAATTTTTTTTCTTCTAGGTTATGCTATTTCCTCTACTTTTTATGTACAATGTCAACGATTTTTTTTTTTTTTTGGTATGATATGGGTTTTTTATGCCTGAAATAAATATATTTTATTTTATTTATTTATTTAAAGCTTCTGCGTGCATTGTTGATGTAATTATCACGGACACACAGACGGAATTTGCGTGCTAAACTATCATATTTACACTAATTATAATATAAGATGTAAAGTTTGTTGTTTTTACGGTAAAACTCTAGTTAACATATAATATCACCCACAAAATCACATACCTATACATAAGATCTGAAACCTGTCTCTGTATTTAAGGCATCTAAAACTACGTAGATAGCGGTTATAGCGATGATGGCTCAGTGGTAGTGACGTCGGCTTGCGATCCGTAGGACGTGGGTTCGAATCCTACAATGAGCTTGATCTTTCGGTGAAGGAAAACATCGTGATGAAACCATAGCTTGGTGGTAGGGTATTTTCTAGCTACCACCCTCTTGTTAAGAATCTGTCGCCAAGCACCTATCGGTGTGTTCCGGCAGCCTCACTTGAGAGCCAGTTCCCAGTCCAGGTGTAGCGTGGCGCCATCTTCGACCTCATCGTCACTTAACATCAGGTGACTTGTGGTCAAACGCTACCCTGTAAATACTAAAAAAAAAAGTACCCTTAAAAAATACAAGGACCAGAGGCTTATTATTTCCATATAACTGCCAGCACAGGGCCGCTAGTCGATTCTGCACCATAAACAAGGTTGATTTAATGGGGCTTGGCTTAGGGCCGGCTTAGTGGCCCTTGACAGGCCGTAATAGGCGCATAATCCCTAATTTCCTTAAGCCGGCTGTATTTACGGCGCACGACGGATACTGTTGGAATATGTGATGATAAGATACCAAACAGGACATGTCCAAAGTTTATGTTTATTTAGAGGACGACTCTGAGGTTAAGCTAGTAATTAGGGTAAATTACAACCATTTTTCTCGGTATTTATGTATTATAAATAATGACTTTTTACTTTCATTTATGTCTAATATAGATATTATTAATTATGTTAAGCTACGTGGTATGTACACTTGTTGTATATAGCAGAGGGAATTGAGAAGAAAAAATACATAAGTACATTAATTACACTGAGAAAAATAAATAAATAAATAAAATAAATATCGGGGACCATTGCACACAAATTGATCTAGCCCCAAATTAAGCTCGAAACTTGTGTTATGGGAACTAGACAACGATACTTATAAAAATTATCTGACTTTCCTTCTGAGTCTTACCTTCCAAGACTGATTGACATCAGTATGTTAAGTAGATAAAAAGTGGAGACAAATAAGTTGTACCACAAAAAAATACAGACGCGCAGAAAAAAAAAGTCAAATTGACAAATTCCCTGTGAGCAATACTTTTTGCTTTTCACGCAAAAAAATAAACTTTCATCTACATTTTCGGCACAAGTTTTATAGTGACTTTTTTGGCGGCAATCGAATTGTCAACGTGAAAATTTTGTTTTTATTTCCAAAACTTGTGTTTCTTCGAGTGATAATGTGTAATATTGGTGGATTATTAACCATTATGTGTTCGTTAATGTGTACGAGTGTGGGAAATTGAAATAAAGTTGTGCAAGTGACTTTTCTAGTTGCTCCAAAAAAGTCCGTGTAAAGTTTAAGTAAAGCTCCACTACTTTACTTAAACACTATCCTCATCCCATCACCTCATCGTCATCATCACCATCATCATTTAAACTTGATTCAACTCTCTGAGTTTGAAATCTCTCTCTCTGAGAATTTTATATTTGACACTGGCAAATACACTAATCGTGTGACGCCATAACAAAACAAAAAAAAAAAAAAAAAAAGTTTTATAGTGTTGTTTTTTTTCTCACCTCGTGTTATTTTTTTGCTGAATTATACCTACGAGGTCATACTGTCCATCTGATCCGACGCCAGGTGATACCATTCCGCCTCTAGGGAAAAATTATATAGGAAAGGGAGCCGGAAGTAGGTATACGAGAAAAAGTCGAGCAAAAGCTTGACGTTGCAAAACTCTTACGAAATGAAATCGGCAAATTTATTCGTAACTTTTTTATTACTTATTTACAAATCTAATCACATCCGTTGTTAAACTAAAGTAAATACAAATTTCTAAACGAAACTAATACATATTATCTGAGCAAGTACAATTTGTATTGAGAAGAAGCTTATCAGATGCAAATTAAACAAAGTTTTTATTTTGTAACATCGCGCATCGTAGCTTAGGAAACAACACCGCACAGGTTGAAAATTGGCATTTCTTACCAAGGAAAAAATTTTTTTTTTTTTTTTTAGAAATACGAGACTAAAACACCTGGCTTGCTTTCTATGTGAGAGAGAGAGAGACAGACAGACAGAGAAACATGCGCACGCCACTCGGCTTACAACTATAGCAAAAAGTGTCGTTACAACTTTTGGTCTTAATTTTTCCGTCCATATAGCCCTCTTCTGTAACGCGCGTTAAGGAACTTCATCCCAATAATATTACCACAGGAGACAGTTGTTTTTGACGTGACAACGTCTTATAATTCGATAGAGCCGGCTGCACGCACGAAAAAACATGACTCATGCGGCGTTACCTCGCTCTGCGGCGTTACCTCGCTCTGCGGCGTTACCTCGCTCTGCGGCGTTACCTCGCTCTGAGGCGTTCCATATGAGGCTTGAAGTGCAAGCGAGAGCGCGGAACGAGCGACAAAGAAGCACAATCGGCCAATCGACGTTGTCACGTTCAACTATCGTCAGTAAACCAACTTTACAGACAACCAATTTTTTTTTATATTGGTATACTTACTAAAAACTGGGCTTCAAGTTGTCAAATGTCGAAAAACAGAGCAATTACAGATTGGAAGTAACAATACAAGGTTCTAGCCAATTATATTTCAAACAGAACTGAAAGAGAGAAATGTTGACTCCTGCGCTACTAAAAACGTTTACAATAAAATGTATTATTAAACAAAAACAGCTGTAGGTACAACAAATACATACACATACTTATATATATATATATAGTATTTTTATGCGCAGGAGACAATATTCCATATACAATAAAAAGGTCGTTGATAAAAAAGTGCGATATTGCCTTCAGCCATTGCAAGGAATGTTTCAAACATGAGATCAAATAAAAAAATTAATTGTACACAACTGATATGCTTTACTTGTTTATAAAATGTTTTCTTTTACTACAAAATTATTTGTGATTCATACGTTCGTAGTTACGTTTACTTAATAATATAATTATAGAAATGTAATGCATTACTATCGAGAAACTAATTGTCGAGAATTTACGTAGAAAATGACAAAAACGCAAGAGGAACATGAAAACGCACCTTATTCGCTATGCCCATCTAAGCACGTAACGACGCGTTACGTTATCTGCGTGGAATGACTGCTAAAACCCGTAATCATGTCACACGATATTTCCAAGGAATCTTGATGGTCATAGGGACATAAAAAGGATGACGTCATGTCTATACCAATATGTCAAAAGGATGGCTGAGGACTGAACGTGATTGAAAATGAGGAAGGTGTCTTTGACTTTAGCACGTCTATTCCAATTAATTTGTGTACAATATGTGTGTTTTAGGTGTTTTTTTATGTCCTAAAAACAATTGGCATTGTGTTGCTTCGAGAGCTACGAAAGTTGTAGCATTCGACTTCGTAGCAGTCAATTTATAAAACTTTGTGCTTCTATATTTTTGACGTGAATTTGACAAACACCATTTTTGGTTCGGGGATTATTCCAGGAAATGTGATGGAAAAAGTTATGCACTTTTGAAAGCTTTGTGCTACTAAATTTTATAAGTTACAATAGTAATAGGTATCTATTTGGCGACTACACAACAACATGCGCTTGACACATTTTTAATTATAACTAGTGACGTCATTTTTAATTATAACTTGTGACGTCATAGCTCGTTTACGTTTCGTTTACTAAAATTTGGTGTTGAGCGGTCGCCGAGAGTTCAAAACTTGATAGTGTCAAAAAGACTTAATGGATTGTAATAAAAAAAATCTGCATATTTTAACGAATTTAACGACAAAGGAAGAAGATAAAGAAAGTTAACAGACCGACCGTATAAAAAACGAAAAATAAGTTAAAGATTGACTGTATTTTATTTTTAAAAGTATTTATTAATTTAGTCACATTTTTATTTACAATTTTTATTACACTCTGAAATCACTACAATTACTAACCCCATTTTTTAAATAACATTAGTTGCTTTAAAAGGTAAATCTTTTTGTTGGTAACAAACTACTATCAAAAGTAGAAATAGTTTCTCAATAATAATGTAATACACAACCGAATGTTCTTGAATACATTTATTTACATTAAATACATATTTATAATACAGGCCGAAATGGTAACTAAGTCTAGTTATCACTAACTACGTAAAACATACGAAGGCACGTTTATTTTTTATATAGAATGACCTAAATATCGTTTAGTGGAAGCTAGAGTATTCTAAGAAATTCATTTTTGACAAGCTAAGGGCGGTCTTCGAAGCACGCGGGGACGAACGCACCACTCTAAAACCGACCCGTTTTTTTGTTTTACACTGTAAACCTTGAGAATCCACCTTTAGGTTAAATTTTACAATACCTGGCAAAGTTTATAGCACATCAGGATTACTGTTAATTTTGATTTTACTTTTGCGAAAAAGATAGGAAGAAGGAAAGAGAGCGATACTTTTAAATTCCTTATCAACGATGTGTCTGAAGAAAGGGCGTCACCAAGGAGGGGCAGAGAGGGGTATGTCGCCCCCTTCGACATGTTTGAAATTAATCTTTTGTTCGATTTATTATGCCCGCAAGATACGGTCCGATGTGCTGTTAACTTACCAGTTGATACAAGATCCTACTAAAGCCTCGCGCCCACTACGGGTGGCCTGCACTGTACAACATCGTAAAATGTGCACGCATCTTTGCTGTTCATGGCTCGCTCTAATGTGGGCGACCCTTAAAAGTTTATTTTCGCAAACATCCGGTCAGTGACCCAATGTTTAGTACGACCTCGTACTATTGTACATTTGGACTGCAAGATGGATCTTGTAAACATTGTCAGGATAGGTACATTTTGTTACAACAAGGGCGAAGGGAAGTTCTCGCAATTAGTACAGGGGATTACTATAATGTACATTTTTACCATTCATTTCTTCTGTCTAGTACCTATAAATATTTACATGAATGACGAGAAGTATACGTGAGGTCTTTTTTTTTTTGGTTAAAATCACAACAATTACCATACTGAAAATATAACATTTTTTTATTTTAAATTATTTACTATCTAAGCTCCGCTCATATTGCGCACTGTCCGCTACATATTAATATAAAAGGTCCATTTAATTTCACAATTGATTCTCGATCACGCTCTGTCACATAAAACTGTTTATAACTAATTATTTTATTACAAAACTTGCCCTAATTTATTATCAAGTTTTAATAATTGACACTAATAAAAGAAAGCACGAAAATTTTCACAAATTGCGTCGTCCAATCAGCGTCGATTTCCTAAGGAGAGAGCGTGACGAGAATAGTGTGACAATAGCCGTTTGGGGCTATATAAGCCGGGAGTGGGCCGCGATCGCTCAGTACCGCGGCGCCACCCGCGGCGACGACAGCCGCGGCGAGCGGAGCGGTGAGCGTCGCGACACCTGGAACAATATAACTATGTTACAACTATATGTCAGTCGAAGATTTAAGTCTTGCTTTGAAACCCCTCAGTCATTTCATACTAAGGTTTATAAGATCTTCATCGTTTGACACCTTTTTTTTCTTACGAGCTACAAGCATCTTACCTCGGGCTATGGCTTCAGCCTCTTGAATCCCGCACCATCGTGACCGAGCTTCAGTTCCTCATACAGCGTGGGGTCCACTTCTCTCAGTGGGGGGACCGTGGGCCCCGCCTGCAGGGTCTCCTGTCTCCACGCCGCGCTGTTTGATACCCCGTTCGGGATTCCGTTTGTACCATTGACTACTACCACGCCGTTTCCTCCATTGGTATTGCCGTTGGGTACTGTACCCTGTGCGAAAGTAGAAAACATTAATTAGAGGCTTTTCTCACTAAAGAATCAAACTTATTTAATGTTATGAACAACTCCTCAACCCCTTTGGCAATCTCAAGAACTCCAGCAGTTTGGCAAATTATGATCTTAAAAGTTGAAAATACTTACGTTTATGACAGTATCAGGGTTTGGCTCTCTTAAATAACTTGGATTTTCAAAAGCCACACCGCCTTGTGCTTTCAATCTGAGATTCTGAAACAATCCAAAAATGTCTGTAAAATTGTTCCTAGAAAAATGTTCACGTGGGAGAGATGAAAAATCCTTCAAGACAGTGGTCAGCAGTTTGACAGCTGTGATGACAGCCAGGTCTTTTCTTATAACTGAGGCTGTTTCACAGCGAGCAATGCTGGTACTGCAACGCTTGTGGCTTCAGTTCTGGTCAGTGACTCACCTTTCTATGCCTGTAATAAAGTCCAGCAGCCAGGAGTATCGCTGCCACTAGTATGACAGCCATAGCAAGACCCACAGCCGAAGCTGTTCCGTTACCAGTGACTGGCGCCGCCGCCGCACCTGTTTCTTGGCCAGCCGTTGTGAACATGATTGGAGCACTGAGTGACGATGCGCCTGTTGAGAGATAGAAAATGAGGGTTTAAGCACAATCTTGAATATACTTAGGGATATTCCAGGAACAGAAATGCATAGGGAACTTGGAAATACACAGCAAGCAACCTTGCATCAAAACTATTTGTCGAAACGAAGAGCAGCAGAGGATGACTCTTAGGTATCCACCAAAAGAAATAAGCCATGTCAGATAAACAAGGTACTTTACAGTGTACACCAGCAAAAATAGGAAGACCACTACTTACCAACATCATTGACAGCCTTGACCACACACTCGTACCGTACGTCGTCCTGCAGCCCAGTTACCACGACGCTAGTCTCACTGGTGTCTAACTTTTCCGGGATTTTGGCACCATATGCGCGCCAGAACACACGATACAGGTACACTGTTTGAGGGTTCTTGAGGGGCGGTTCCCAGCTGTCGGAAAAGATGATGATGAGATTCGTGTAGAAGTTGCCTAACTTCAACATCATACGCCAATATGCCTTGGAAACTAGGGGAGTTGCTGCAGTACCTTAAAATTAGCCATGGTCTTTTTGGATGCGACCTTTAAAATTTTTGTGATCTTTGAGAATTCAAAATCTTCGACTATCTCCAAGACCTGATAAGGTCGTATATTATAAGACCTACCTCAGTAAAACAGAGTTCTTAGTCGGCGCTTGGTGAGCCTTTAAGCTCCTAGGTGGACCAGGGAGCTTAGCTCCAGCATCACGGAAGCAGGCTAGCGCCCGTCTCGCGTGTTGGAGTGCACAGGACCTGGTGACGGCACCGCCACGACAGAGCTCAAGGCAGTTCCGGGGAACACCCCAGGAAGCGCAGCAGCTGCGGTGGTCTAGAAAGGAAGTGATGTATTTAGTATCTCTCTTTAGATTAAAGCATACTAGGCTAGAATAGTATCGCCTATAGTCTGACTACACGCAAAGAAGTTACAGCGCCCTCCAGGCCAGTCCAGTATAAAAATGCGTTCAGAATGACGAAGAGGGACTATTTGTCATCTGCAGTGACTGTGCCTTTAGCATATTTGCAAAGGCACACACTACTTGCTTTTAAGCACCCTTGGTGTGCAGGGTTTGTCCAGGGTGACCTGCTCAAAGACGAAAGTGCGGTGAAATATGGTGGGTTTGGTGGATGCTTGGTTTTTTTACGTATTACCTTTTTATGAAGAGTTTCATTATTGTCAGCCTATAGTGTTTCCACTTCTGGAGCACAGGCCTTTTCTTAGAAAGAGAGGGGGATGTGTCATACTCTATCGCGCTCGAATCAAGAGTTTGTTAGTATCCATTCCTAGTAACAGCTGGTTCCCTCTATTAATAAGTTCTTACCTGATCCATCAGCGGCACACTTCATGAGCTTGTCAAAGTCGTTCATGCACTCAGGGCGGTCCATTATGTTATCCATATCCAGGTGGAAGCTGCACGCGTCGATACATGATGAGGACACGTTCAACTATCGTGAAAGGAATGTGCTTAACATTTTTATTTCTCTTTTTTAAAGTGAGTAGGCGAATATGCAGACGGCCTGATGATAAGCAGTCACCGTCGCTAACGCACATTTGCGACACTAGGGGCATTGCCGATAAGGAGGTTGGAACAGGCTAGTCTTAAGTTTGACGTTTTATTCATATTCATATTAGAAATAATATAATTTATACTGTTTTAAACTACCATGGTCAAAAACATTAGAATTAGGTTTTATAACGGGATAATTACCATGTAATATCGAGAACTCAAACAAAAACAAATACATGGTAATTATCCCGTTATAAAACCTAATTCTAATAACATAATTTGCTTACAAAACTCAAACACATTAGCAAATTGTTAAAAAGCTTTTAACCTTGTTTTCAGGTACTTTACGGTACTTTAGGTTTTCAGGCGTACCAACATTACTTGAAGTAACAAAAGAATAAACATGGAGGATGTCGAAGCTACAACCACTTTTGAAGATACAGTTTCAAAACTGAGCAGTCTGTGTTGCTGATCCTGAAGGACTCTATTCAAACCCATCTTGAAAGACTGCAATTTGTGTGGAAAGACTTGTGGAGGAAGCTCGTTCCACATTTTGCAAGGACGCGGGAGAAAGGGGCGTATAAATCGAGTGCACTTTCCAGAGCTCGTTGTGTGAATTGTTTCTAGATTTATTTTAGCACGAAAGAAGGATAAACCAATTAACACATTTTCGCATTTATATAAGCTTGAGGATTAATAGGGATAAGCATAAGGGTAGGGATTGCTGATAAGCTTAGGTGCGTTTGTCCAAAATCTCGCAGATTTTAAGTTTAAGGTGGTTTTAACGTTAAATTGATACTAAAATGAGAAGCAGACTAAAATGAGCCGCATCTTCCTGTTATCTCGCTGGAACCTCTTTCCGGGATAAAAAGTAGCCTATGTGTTAATCCAGAGTATAAGCTATCTTCATTCCAAATTTGATTCAGATCGGTTCAGTAGTTTTTTGCGTGAAAGAGTAACAAACATCCATCCATCCATACTCACAAACTTTCACGTTTATAATATTAGCAGGATTCAAAGTTCCTTGGCCCCAACAACAACATCAATGTGGTTATATTAACTTCGCTCTACGAGATTACACAAAACCAATATCTATCATAGAACAACCAACCTTTGATCTTTTAAGATAACTCCGAATCCCAAAGCTTATCTTACCAGTTTGTGTTATTTTAGGTGTCAATTGTCTAGAACCAATGGATGGTGATACGACTTGCCTCTGTCTTTGATATCTCGTAATAAGATTTCGTCGACAAAGCAGTTGTTATGATCGCCAGAATCAATTTGGATAAGTATATCAGAGAGACCCTTCTCTCGGTTTATATATACCTACATACTGATTGTGGTTCGCTTGGGGTTTGATTATGTTGTTTCTTGAACTTATGTTGTTTATCTTTTTAGGTGGAAGTTAGACTTTTGTTTTTGTGTCACTAGCTGTGCCCCTCGGTTACACCTGTGGTTTTCCAGTTATCCCGTAGATGACCTATGTGTTAATACAGGATACAAGCTATTTCTATTTCCAATCTTACGCAAATCCGTTTAGCCGTTTTAGCGTGAAGAAGTAACAAATATCACAAACTTTCGTGATGGTCAAAGGCCGTCAGTGGTCCTAGTATAGTAGATGTCACATGCCTTTGAATGTTGTGGTTTTTGGGCATGCCGGTTTTCTCATAATGTTTTTATTCACCGTTTTGAGTGATAACAAACATCTTGGGAAAGGTTTAAAAAAAAGAGAAAGCAAATATTGGTAATTTTGTATAATTGCCAGGAGGTACGAGTTCACTGGGTCATCTAGTCCTATAGTGATAAAAGTGAGGCCAAGATGGGACTCGAACTGGGTATCAGCGCCTTGTAAGGTGCACGTGCTACTCGTTCGGCCACGATCGCTAACCTAATCAATGATTCGAGTAAGAAGAGTAAAAATATCGTTGTCAAACGTACAACCTGTTGGCCATAGAATCCCTCTATATTTATCTAAGTCAAACCCAAACACAACGAACCGGCCGCGGCAGATGAATATCTAAATTATATACCGTCTGTCCGTCTGTTTTAGAAGTTAGATTGACTTTGAATGGCCTGCATCGTATAGATAGTTCCGCATTGTCTGTCGAAACTGGATTTGGGTCGACTTTCAAAGAGCGGTAGGGTGGAGATCGCGGTTTGGAGATAGGCTTGTACTTGTACACTGTTGAAGTGGAACCGATATGTACGCTCAGTTTTCTGTAGTACCTATCTTGAACACCGAACATCAATTTGGTACACTTGTGGAAATTGGGAGCGGGCTTGCTGTAACTTTTGTTGCTGACTGTACGTCTGGTTTCATCTATCAATCTATATTTTTATACTAATAAAGAGGTAAAATTTGTTTATTTATAAGTTTTTATTATAAAGAGATCAAATTAGCTTGTTTATAAGTTTACAAGCAGCGCCGCGCGATTTCACGTGCATGGACTACACTTATTTCTTAAAAGAACATAGTTAACTAGTCAGAGAAAAATTGAATATAATTATTAAGTAGGGTACAATTT
Organism: Opisthograptis luteolata; assembly: GCA_931315375.2. Lineage (NCBI taxonomy): Eukaryota > Metazoa > Arthropoda > Insecta > Lepidoptera > Geometridae > Opisthograptis > Opisthograptis luteolata. The sequence goes on from OV928048.1 coordinate 1,171,297, forward strand.
TATCACAACAAAAAGTATTGTACTTGTATGTCCTCCAGGGTTCGAACTACCAAATTAGGGTCCAAATTCCATCACGATTAGTTTTAATAGTCGTATGTTTTAAACTCATAGAGTTTCCAGCAAGTAATCACGATTTTTGAGTAACATGTCGGAGAATAATAAGATGTAAGATGGGGGCGTGGGTGTGGGTTCTGGGGAAAGGGGCTTATTGGGGATGTATAGGGGTGTGTGTGATTGTGGGGGTTTGAGGAAGAGGGGTGAATGGTTGGGCTAGTGTTTGTGTGTGTGGAGTTTTTATTTACTATTTTTTATTTCATATCTATTCTTGCTAGTGTACAGTCTCTGTCATTCCGCATACTGTATCTTTCTTTCATTCGTCTTCATTCATTATTTTACAGGGAACTACTACTAAGAGGGGAATTCAGGCTTATCTGGGTTATATTTATTTTGTGGAAATAAGTTTTTTATTTTAGAAAGATGTTTGGGGAGGAGGAGTGAATAGGTGTGCGGTGTTGGGGGATGGGGTACGTGTGGATGTTAGGGGAAGGAGTTAGGAGGGTTGTTTGTAGGGAGGTCGTACCTGCGCGCAGCACTCGGTGACGTTGTGGTGCGGGTTGGTGGGACGCAGCCGCACCGACACCGGCCTCAGTGTCTTGCCGAAAGCGTTCTCGGCGTGGCAGAAGTAATCGCCCTCGTCGGCCTCTGATATCTTCTTTATTATCAGCCTCATTGTGTATTTGGTTTGATCCTAAGGTGGAACAAAATAAGGGTGTTAAATACTTTAAAATATATAGGTAAGCGTCGACTCAAGAAACTTCTACTTTGTTTGTCGGTTAAAAAAAATGTAAAAAAGATTGAAAACAGTTTTTCTCTGTTATTTTAATGATAGTAAAAAATCAGAACAATATATTATCTACATGACATACCTGGTAGAGAAAAAAATACATTTTATATGTTGATAGAAATTTATCAATATGCACCCTTTTTAAATTTACAGCCATTTTTCTATGGATCTTGTAACAAAAATTTGATTTGATAATACCGTCAACAATGTCTACATAAAAAAAATAAAAAACCTATACTAATCAGCTTTGAGCTCCAAGCTCATAATTTTCAGTAAAGATCACTACACAGCTGGTGAAATTCAGTAATTAATTGTTCTTAACACTAGTACTTAAATAAATGAAACCGGTCAAGTGCAAGTCGGCCTAAAAAAACGTTATGGACAGCACTAGCCAAGTAATGAACAACAATGAAAAATGTAATTACCTTCAGAATATTTAATCGGTAAAAATTAGTAATATGGCGTGATTTATGGGCGTGAACTGTTAAAACGGCCCTCTTATCACAGTAAAGTAAAAACAGTAGGTTAGCTAAGGCCGCTCGACGAGTTAATTGCCTACTCTTGCGGTGATGCATAGGCGGCGCGTTCCGTGCTGAGTGCATGGCTGCGGCCCCGTTCCTTTGTGATTGTGTGCGTGAAAAGTGCGTGCATACACGGAGCCGCTACTCTCGCACACATTCAAACCGGCGCGGCGGCGGCCGATTTCTATGAAGCTGAACTACTACTCTTTACTATTCTCTGATTTTGTGATTAGTATAGAGAGTCTTTAGACTATTTTTTGTAAATACTGCCTGGATTATTTCTCGTGATTTTGTTACGTTTTCGTTACCCTTAAATCGAGGTACCCCCTCTCGCCTGCGGGGTATGCTTGTTGAGATAAAGCCCTTAACTAAAATTTTCGTCAAACAAGTAGGTATTTGATTTTAATTGCGTGTATCAGACCGAAGACGGTATTCATAGAAGTATGTTGCTCTTGACAGCTAGATGTAATTTTCTCCTGTGATACACACACACTATGATTGTGGTGTGCGTTTAGTGTTTATATTTGGATTACTCAGAAGCGGCGCGTTAATTACTTGGTAATTTTAGCAAATTTCTCTATAATATTGAAACTAATTAATTTTTCATCTATTTGTACACATATTTATTATAATTTATCAGCTAGAATATTTTAATTATAACGCAAGGTGACATTATGGTTTAACTAGCTATGCCCCGTGGCTTCATCCGCATAGACAATCTCTCATGTAACGCACATTTTTTGGTACAGTCAGCGACTAAAGTAGCTGATCGTTCTCGTTTTTCCAAATATGTTTCAAATCAGTAATTATTATTGTTTTTTTTTACATTTTACATGGTATCATTTTGACCACAACATAACACACCTGATTTTAGGTGATGATGAGGTCAAAAATTGGTGTCTAAGATGATGAGAATAATAGAAAAAGTGTGATTGTTCAGCGACTTTTGTCGTTGACTGTACAAAAAAGTCTCTACGTCACTTTCCGTTCCAAAAACTTACGTCGATAGGTACTTCGTACGCTTTTGCATATATATATAAATATAGAAGCGTAAGAATCAGCATAGACATGTTTTTTTAGGATTCCACCGTGAAAACTTGCAAATTATTTAATTAAATAGTTCCGTATACGACATTAAAACATTTTACTGGTATAGTCTTCAAGTCAATAAGAGTAACACAATTAATAGTAAGTCCTAGTTAAGGATCAAAATTTACCTATGTGATGGCTTTAAGGCTTTACTGTTATTAAAATATAATAATTATATAAAAAAAATATGTATATAAATAAATATGTGTATATCTAGGAATTTCAGTATGGTGTACAGAACTTCAAAATTTCCTTTTGCATACAAATATGATGATGATCGGATGCTTACCTCAGGGTCAGCTAACAGCTGTATGGCATAGTTAGGTCCATCAATAACTGGTGTTCTACCGTTGGGGTCTCTCCAGAACGCCACAGTGGGCTTGGGCAATGCCTCCACGCGGCATTCAAGGATGACAGCGTCGCCCGCAGCAGCCATCGTGATACCCGACGCTTGGATTATTGGCACATCTGTTGAAAGAGCCTCATTAAAAACTACTTGTTAGTTTAATTTAAGCTCATCACGCAAAAACTACTGAAAAAGTGTAAGGATATCGGCTAGCGACCCAAATGAATGATCTTTCGGTGAATGGAACCGTAGTGGTGAAACCATAGCTTGCTGGTATCATTTTCAAGTGCTCGTCTAACTAGCGGCCATCTTCAAGATAAGAATCTGTCGCCAAGCATCAGTCAGTGTGTTGAGGTGGCCCCATTTGAGAGGTCCTAATCCAGGTGTGGCATAATGACCACATCGTCACTTAACATCAGGTGACTTGAGGTGAAACGCTGTAAGAAGACGCCCGGAAGTACCTACCCTATAGGTTTTGATTCCCATGTAAAATCGCAAAATATGCGATATAAACGGCCATCTTTTGATCGCATTGACTTGCAAGTTTGATTTTTTCACAGCTGAAACACGTAGACCCGAGTATTTGATATGAATTTCAACTGTATATCTCTATACGTTCCTGAGAAAAAATGTCTCGACAGACAGACAGGTAGATGGACACCAAAGTGATCCTATAAAGGTTCCTTTTCCTTCTAAGGTATGGAATGTTATAAGACTTACGTGATATGTTAATCTTCCTGGAGGCCTGCATTGGGGTCCCGTACCCGTTGTCGGCGTAGCAGGAGATCTGGTCCATGTCCCGGGTCACGTTGTGGATGACGGTCACCATGTGGCGAGTCACCTCCTGCCGGACCAGCCGACCTGACGAACATGGGCAGTTTAAATAACTAACTAAACCCCTCTGTTGGAAACATCAAATCATTTATCATCCATCATCATCAGCTGGAAGAAGTCCACTGCTGAACATAGGCCTCCCCCTTTGAACGCCACCATGACCGGCCATTAGCCATTTGCGTCCATCGGGTCCCCAGTGACTCTTATGATGTCGTCGGTCCAACTAGTGGGGGGGCTACCTACGATTCCACCTGGAGGTCATGCAAAACCTTCGTTACTTCGTCAGAAATAAACAATTAAACAATGGTGGAAAATTTTAGATCTTTTTAAACATAGAAGCTGAGCTCAACATAAGCTACATTTTTTATTAAATAATTTACAAAAAAATATTTCTAAAACAAATATTGTTTGAGATAAAATCACAATACGAATTTAAGTTCTATTAATCTGAGTCAATAAATTGAAAAACGATAAAACCAATCTAACAAAATTCAATTATAAAGCTTTGTATCAATCGGTATAAAAAGCTTTGTACCAAAGCTCTCGTTTAATATAAGCCAACCTCGAGTGCCTAATCTTTATACAGTTCAGTCTAGGTATTATTTGAAGCCTAAAGGTTGGCTCTCATATACAGCAAAGCAAAAGTCAAAGTCAAAGGTAGTAAGGATTAGCAGTATCTAATAGTGTCTCTAGTTTAGTAGATATTGCTCCATTTACTTTGATGTACCATTAACATTCAAGCATATTTGTACAACTGAGCACTTCCATGCTTATGAGAGCACATAAAGCCGTAGGTCCCGGTTGTTTGTTTAAGGATAGTTGGTAGGCTATGTCAGAGGCCTTCGGGCGGTCTGGAAACTTTGTCAGAGGCCTTCGGGTGGTCTGGAAACTTTGTCAGAGGCCTTAGGGCGGTCTAGAAACTTTGATACTAGGGCTGGCCTATCCGCCAAATCGGACTGAACCCGTGTGGTGAATCATAGCCCATAATCTCTCTGAGAGATGGCCAGCGTCGCAGTAGTGGGAACGATACACACGAAGAAAAAAGACCTTCCGAAATACCGTTTTCCCTCTGGGTCAAGAGGAAAGGAATTGTTATTAAGAAGGAAAACTAAGGTAAAATAAGGAAGGAATCGGTCTTGGAAGGAAATACTCAGAAGGAAAGTCAGATTATTTTTCTCAGTGCATATTTGTGACTATAGGGATACCTTGCCTTGCCACGCTATCTGTGTGGTGGAACCGAGTACTTACTTATACAATTTGCGGGATATAAAAACAATCTAAAATAAACCTTATTCAATTAATTACCTCTTATAAAATTTGTTAGAAATACTAAAAACTCAGACCAAAAAGATATACAAGCCAAAAGCAATTAAGGCTTTTTTTATTCAACATTGAGTAAGTTTATTATGATCTCAGCATATTTTTATTTTTCTTGCTAAAATGTTTATTCTAAATAACACTTAGGTCTATAATGATCTTATTTGGGTTTGTTTAGTTTTGATTACCATTAATATACCTAAAAGATAGGCCTTAGGTCGGACCAAAAGTAAGTAAAGTGAGGCCTGTAGCCCAATTCTCGCGGCGTATTATATTATCACATTCGATAAATATCGCAATAAATGTCAAATATCCACTGAATTTTGATAGTGATTGCGATATTTATCGAATGTGATAATGTATCACGCCGCGAGAATTGGGCCCCTGTACAGGTCCTATGCCCGATATACGCCTGGCTTAGTCTTCTGGAGACCAAAAAAAGACCACTTACCAGAGATGTAGAGAGAGATGGTAGGCGTAGGTGTTCCCATAGCGATGCAGAGAATGGTCATGCTGGACCCCTCCACCACTAGGTTGACGGGGTTCACCGTCGGAGGCTGTGGACAAACGAAACTATTCACATACTGGAAGATGCTAAGAATTATCAATATTAAAGATACGTCAACTGGTACTTAATTTATACTCAAAGATTCAAAGAATTTATTGCATTCCATACTAGCTGCACCCCGCGGTTTCACCTACGTGGACTACACTTTATCGCGATAAAAAGTATCATATGTCCTTCTCCAGGGTTCAAACTATCTCCATACCAAATTTTATCAAGATCGGTTCAGTCGTTTAGTCGTAAAGGTAATAAACAAACAAACATTTTATAATAGTAGTATGGTTATGAATGAAAGTGTAGTTTTTGACCACAAGTCATCTGTACCCCTAGTACAGATTTTGATGGTTTACAAAAACTATATAAAAGTTTTCGTTTCCATCCATACATATTTTTTTCAGCGAATCTTACCGAGACTTGGAGGAACTGAAATCTTTAATTCGGGTTATTTTAAATCGTTATAATCATATTCCAACAATGTTATTGAGTTAAGTCCGCGGTGGTAAACGTCGACGTTTACGAAAACTTTTATCGTTTTCAAAACTTGTACTAGGGGTACAGATGTTAAGTGACGATGTGGTCTAAGGTGGCGTCATGCTACATCTGGACTGGAGGTCTTGCATAAGTACTCCAGTCGTACCTAAAGTTAACATTAGCAGCGCACATTTCTTTCTATAAAACGTTAAAAAAAACCAGGCAACAAACCACTTCAAAAGTGATTGTGGAAAAATATATCGCAACGAAATTGAATCCTTAAAAACCGTTTACTTTAAAGCCTTTTCGGCTTGCTCTCGACGATTTCATTGAAGAATAAATTCTGTTAGACACCTCATTACGGTTTTCTTTGGCGTTTGGCTTTAACACGTTATTGCTGAAGCTCTTCAAAAGGACCATTTGCATATTGTGATGGGAAGGCGATAGCATAAAAGTATTCTGAGAGATAATAATGCATTCGGTTCGGTGAGAGAGTGTAAGGCTGAAATCTCACGGGAGTGTCTTACGTAGAATAGTTCCAGAAAGGCCAAAGAGGAATATTTAAAAAAGATTATTTTGAATGCTTCATGTGAAAACATTTGAAACCTTTCAAATATAGGGCAGATAATATGTGAAAAAAAAAACAACCTCTCCCCCAGGACTTGTCACAAGAACTAAACGAGCCCAAAGATTTGGAAAAATCGAGTTTTACATATGGTTTACAGAAAATCTTAAAACAAAATTCCTAAAATCCTGAGTATAAAGATCGTACAGAAAACGGATGGTACAGAGCCCTCACTACGCGAGTTCGATTCGCTCTCGACCAGTTATTTAATCTAAAATGTATATCAAAGTTTTAATTATTCACTTACCCATATTTTTACAGAAGAGTGCTTCTAATAATTATTTCAATCAGCTGATCTAATACATATCTCATTCCACATACCGTTAAGACCTAATTTCGATGATAACAATATTCTAAATATTCAATAACTCTTTTTGTTATACCTATTTCTTGAATAAACATTTTTATTATTATATTATTATTATTATAAAGACCTAACAAGTCCGCATCTGAAGGGTGTCCTAGGACATCTGGCATACATAACATATTCCTACCTCCACATAAGCAGGGTAAGCTGGGTCGGTCCATGCTAGTAGCGTCTCTGAAGCCTGCGAGTCTCCAGCGGCCGCGTGCGCATTCACCCAGATCACGTATTGCGTATTAGGTGACAGTTTCTCCAAGGTGTGTCCTGGGACAGACGTGGTGATGTTCGTTAGGTTCCCCTGGGTCGGTGATTTGAAGAACAATCTGGAAAGAAATCGTGACATTAGAAAATACTATAATATGAAGTTTGTTGTTAGAAATGATGTTTCTACTTAAAAATCATTTATAATTATGTGTCTGATCATGTTAGTTGTTTTATTCATCATTATTACTCAAAATCACTCGATTATTATTAAAATTTAGTTGATTGTTGTCTTATCTGAACCGTTAACGAAGACTATGAAAAGTGTAGGTCTGAACATGTTACCTTGTGGCATACCTAAAGTATCTATTTATTTTTACTTCTGTAGCTACATATACATAGAAAGCCAAATGAAATCTAAATTAGTCATTAACACTGCTTTACGTGCTAGTTTTACAGAATTTATTAATCAATTAGTATGTAGAGATCTGAAAACAATATCAAACGCTTTAGTTGAATCCAATACTCACGTGTAGGACATTTTTTCATCGGGTTGAGAGAACTGCGGAGGTTGCCATGTTAGGGTGAGCCATGTTGCTGAGTGAGACGACACAGAGAGGGAATGTGGTGGTGACGGTATTCCAGATACCTCTTTTTCTTCTGCAAAGAAAGGAGTAATTTATTATCTTTTACACAACGTTAAATGTGTGATGGTGCGAACACTGCTGCTGTGTACAGTACCTCCCAAAAAGGACTTGTTTCAGCAAATGCAATCAACGAATCCACAGCGCTGATTTTCAGCCATGACCCTATTTAATAACAATTACATATGGGTTTGTTGGTATAATAATTTTAACGTCAATGACTATGACATTTAGAGACGAACAAGCTTCCCAATCTGACTGACAGAAGTGGTAATATATTACATTGAATATTTGAAAATGATATGTCACACCTGTATTCTAAATAAAGCACGTGTCGAGCTTGTTTCCAAAGTTTGTCATGCCTAGTTTGCATAATATGGTAATAGCTAACAATGTAGACGTGTGACAAAAGTTTAGGGATTATTTTCATGAATTTTATTACGAACCGCTGACGTAGGTAGTCAGTGTTACCAACATTATTTTTATTTACGCGGAATATTTATAGTTCACACTGAACAAAACACATCAGATCAGAGGAATTGGGTCTCTGAGCAAAATGTCCTTACTAGATATTTAGTTCTCTAAAATTTTCATTGAAATAAAATGACTATAGAGAAGAAAAGTCAGCGAGCAAATCGCCACACAATGTATAAGGTTGAAAATGATGATGACGGTAAAACACAAAGTTTACTGTACCTTGTTTATAATTCTGCTGAATTTTTGTTATGAGTAGCGACTCACCATCAGTAACGTTGAACAGCAGCATGCTGGATGGTAGAGAGGCGCCGTGCTCGTTCACCGCCACGACGAACACGTGGTACGTGCTGTTAGGTTCCAGGTGCTCGATGCGTGCCATTGTGCTGGTCACGTCCATTTTCTATGGGACAAGAAAGATGTTAATAATGAAATATTATACATTTTGCAGGGTAGCGTTTCATTATATGAACAGAATAGATATAGTACTTAATACAGACGTTCCTGGCGCTCTCAAATTGAATCGAATCGAATTTTTTGTGTGTTCGCGAATAGTTTCGTCGTTTATGAACTGATTTTGATGATTCTTTTTTTCTTGGAAAAAATATATCCCAAGGATGGTACCATGGTATGGAAACTAGGATCAAATGATGGCATCCCAAAGAAATCAAGGGGAACCTGAAGTTTTTCAGTTTTTTTTGTTAAAAATTGTTAGCAAAATATGAATTCGGCTCGGGGCGCAGTAGTTATAACTTACTACACTTACGTTGTAAGTAGCTTGCATACTGTTGTAACTGTAAGGTTGTGTGTTGTTATCGATCTTCTGCCAATGGACAGTGAAAGAGGTGGCATTGGCGCCGTCCTGAGGTGCTATCCAATCCAGGAACAACTTGTCACCGGACACTATTGAATGGAGCTCGCGAGGTGGCCCCGGCAGGATTCCAGTACCTGGGTAAATTTTGTTACATGGATTATAAGGATTTAGATTTTGTATTAGAGAGAGAGAGAGAGGAAGAAAGCGAGTCGGAGACAGCATTTCGCACGTTTTTCTCGACATACCATTTTCTATTCCACCCTTATGGAACTTTGCGGTGTAATTTTCGGAGGAATGCGTTGACCGGCGAGACATGTCAATACTACAACTATCAATCTGGATTTCCATTTCTCCGTTATCCATTTCTGATGACCAGAAACATCTTTCATGACAGCTATTAACAGAATTTGGGTCCTCTGGAAGAGTTCTCTTTGAACCTGTTCAAGGCAATAGTTAATATAAACGTAACTAGATGGCGTTGGCAAGTGAGCCACGTATTCCTGCATCGCGGTAGCAATTGTTCATGTACTAGTTGCTATAATCTGCCACTAGATGGCGTTGGCAAATGAGCCATGTATTCCTACATCGCGGTGGTGATATTCTCCGCGATGACATGTTATTTTTGATTTGAATAAATATTAAATGAGGTTCTTAGAAGTCTTAAGAGTCTTCCACGAAACAGTTGTTTCATTACATCCACTCGGGTACATAAGTCCTTCGAGCCGGATACCTGACAGCAGGTGTATTTTTTGAGTGCATCACGGGCGGTGGTAAACCGTGTTGCGCTCCACGACTGATAGCCAGCTGAAAGTGCTGTACTCAGTCGGACCTGCTTACACTGAAAGTGTGAGCGGTCCAGGTTCGCGACACTTGTGTAGTGTTGCGTGTTGGAGTTCAGTGAGAGGAGTTGAACAACGGCAAGGTGTGAAGAAGCCAGTGTTGGGCGGGAGAAGTGAATTATCGAATTTCGATAAAAGTGCAAAGTCAATATAGTGCGGTTACGATATATAGTGCGGTTACGGAATATAGTGCGGTTACGGAATTGAGTGGATTTCCCCTTCGGATTGCGTGTGAGTGCCCTGGACAAACTGTAAGTACTTTGAACTTTATAAAAACAGTGAAAAGTGTGTTAAAGTGTTGTAGATTATTGTGTTTAGGACTTAGAATAATTTCTCTAAAAAAGAGATACGGGGAACCTATGCCCAAATTTTGATCCATGTAAAAAACTCAATTTCAATTTATTTATTTATTCAATAGGATACATTGTGATCACTTTAAAACGTCAAACTTAAAACTAGCTACGCCTGTTCCAACCTCCTTACGCCGGCAAAAGAACAGGCAAGAAACGCCCGGCAGGTAATTTTTTTTGGCGCGATCACATTGACAATTTTATTCTTATCACTAATTGATTGAATTGGAGCAAGTTCACTAAAATCCCAAGCTTTTTTGTCATCTAATGGTCCGATATTTTTTAATTAGCTTTACTAATAAGATTTCTCTTGTTTGGTTGTACACATTGGGATATGGGAACATGAATATTAATGAGTTGCGGGATCACAACCAAAGCAGACCAGACCCCACAAGCAGCACCCGTTCACGAGTTGACGCATGTGCCAGCCATCGCTCTCCTCGACCATATGAGAGGGAAGAGGGCGACCCGACACACGACGCCGCCGCAAGCAAAGTCACTTTCGTGAGTATGACTGTTTTGGCTGTTTACCGGAAATGGTTAGAATAGGGGAAATAGGGAGAATAGGTAGATAGAAAGAAAGATAGATAGATTAACTACAATCCCAAGCTTGTTTGTCATCTAAATAGTCCGATATTTTATAATAAGCTTTACTAATAAGATTTCTCTTTATACGGACTTGAAATTTTGCTATCGATAAGTCTTGAATTTCACTTGGGATTTTGTTGAAAAAGCGTACACATTGACCTTTGAACGAGTTGCTAACTTTATGGAGCCTAGTAGTGGGTACAGCAATTTTATCTTTGTTTCTAGTATTAAAATTGTGATAATCACTTCTCTTTTTGAAGCTATTTAAATTTTTCCTTATGTACATTAAATTTTCATAAATGTATTGACAAACAACTGTCATTATTTTAATTTCTTTAAACTTAGTCCTTAAAGATTCACTGGGGCCCACCTTGTAAATCGCACGAACAGCTCTCTTCTGCAAAACAAATATGGTGTTTATATCAGCAGCGTTTCCCCACAGCAATATTCCATAGGACATAATGCTGTGAAAATAGCTGAAGTAGACTAGTCTGGCTGTATCAACATCAGTAAGGTGACGGATCTTCTTTACAGCATATGCTGCAGAACTAAGTCTGCTCGATAGACTGACAATATGTGGACCCCATTGCAATTTGTGATCTAAAGTTATACCTAGGAATACTGTAGTCTCTACAAGGTCCAATTTTTCGTTCTTAATCTTTAAATTTGTTTGTACTTCTTTAACATTGGGTAGCACAAATCTCAAACATTTGGTCTTCTTTTCATTTAACATCAAATTGTTTGCATCAAACCAGTCTGTAACTTTGGAAAGAGCATTGTTCACGTCGTCAGAAATGTTATGTTGTCGCTTTAACTTAAATAAAAGCGACGTATCATCGGCAAACAATACTATCTCGTGATTGTCACTAACAAGGCTGGGCAAATCATTGATATAAACTAAAAACAGAAAAGGTCCGAGTATTGAACCCTGCGGAACTCCCATTGTGACTACTGACCCCGGGGATCGCTTCCCGTTAACGTCGACTCTCTGTATCCTATCACTCAGGTATGAGGTTACAAGATCCAGAGGAACACCTCGAATACCATAGTGCCGGAGCTTTCTGATCAGAGTCTCGTGGTGAACACAATCAAATGCCTTGGACAAGTCACAGAACACGCCTAGAGCGTCCCGTGACTCCTCCCAGGCATCATAGATGTGCGTTAATAACTCGACACCAGCATCAGTAGTAGAGCGACCCCGTGTAAAGCCAAACTGTTTTTGATTGAGTAAGTTATTTGCAAGGAAATGTCTTTGCAATTGATTTAGGATAAGTTTTTCGAATATTTTACTAAATGTTGGTAATACTGATATTGGTCTAAAGTTAGTAGGGTCAGTCGTTGTACCCGATTTAAACAAGGGTGTTATCTTACTATGTTTCATCAGATCAGGAAATACGCCGTCGTCAATACATTTGTTGAATATTAGGGCTAATTCTGGTGCAATCATTTCAATTAATGGCTTAACAACGGTCACGGATATACCCCAGAGGTCAGTAGTTTTCTTGACATTAATCATATTAAAAGCTTTTACTACATCTTTGCTACTAACATAGTCAAATTGAAAAGGAATTTCGCATTCTGGTACATTTGTTTTTAACATAGATTCTGCAATAGTGTGCGATGAGTTTAAGGACTTAGTAGTAGAGACTGGAATGTCAGTGAAGAAAGTTTCAAATGCTTTAGCTACTTCAATGTCAGTCTTGACATTGGTATCGCCAATATTTAGGTTGTAATCATTAGCTTGAGACCTGACCTTACCAGTCTCACTATTTATAATTTTCCAAGTTGTTTTAATTTTGTCATTACTATTTTTAAGCTTGGAACTTATATAACGAGACTTAGCAATATGACAGACGGTCTTGAAAGTTTTTGAGTATATTTTTACAGTTTCTTTAAACTCATCACTTGTATTGTATTGTTTTTCACTGTAAAGATCGTAAAGCTTTTGTCTGCTTTTGTGAATACCAACTGTAGCCCACTCCGTAAAATTAGGTCTATCAGAAACCGTGATCGTTTTTGGAGTAAATATAGTATTGAAAGCTTTGCTAAATACGCTGAAAAAGGAGTTGTATAAGTCATCAGCATTTCTATGATCCGGTAAAAAAGGAAGTTCATCAATCAGCTTTAATTTTATTTTCTCCATCCGATCATCGGTCACGGGTACATATGTGACAGATTTTTTTTCATTAATTTTTATTTTATTTTTAATTGTAATTAATTGACCACAGTGGTCTGAATCTAATTTGCTTATTACATTTTGACTAATTACATTCACATCTGTAAAAATATTATCTAAACAAGTAGCCGTAGTGGCAGTTATTCTTGTAGGCTCCATAAACAAATTTCTCAAATTAAATGATTTAAATAAATTAGTTAGTCTCGTACTTAGAGTAGAAACATCCAACAGGTTTACATTGAAATCTCCACAGATAATTAATTGTTTTTTTAAATTGGATATTTTGAAAAGAACTTCCTCCATTGACTTTTCAAAATCATCATATGAACTAGTTGGTGGCCTGTACACACTTAAAATAATGAACTGCTCCAATTCCACACAGGCTATTTCTATTATTCGCTCAGCTGAGTGGTGGACAATGTCTTTACGTTCTTTGAATTTAATTTTTTTATTTAATAGTATTAATGAACCACCATGAATTGCATTAACTCTGCTGAACGAACTAACAACTTGGTGATTAGTAAAACTAAACATGTGTTCATGATTTTTGAGCCAATGCTCAGTAATGCAAAAAATGTCAACATTGTTGTGATTCATGAACAACTCTATTTCTAAACATTTGCCCTTCATCCCTTGAATATTCTGATGCACCAAGTTGAGATTATTTACATTTTTACTAGTTACTGTTTGTAATTTTGGGCAGGATTTGTAAAAAATATTTTTTGGTTTCATTGTGCTAGAGACTGTCTCTATTGTCGTGCCACTGTGTTTAAATTACTTGGAATTATTTCCAACTGTTCAACAGTGTTGTCAAGACATTGCTCAATAAAGCATGTTTGTTTAGCCAAGTTCTTGGCTGTCTTGCTAAAATAATAAGATAGCGAAACTGCTAATCGTCTTTTACACGAATTTGTAAGATAATAATTATCTTCAGTCAGAAAATATTTTTTACCAACAATTTTGTTAGTGTCAATTAAATTAATTTTATTATAATTACACGATAATTCATGTAAAGTCAAATTCAATTTATATCTAAGGTTATTTTCTGCTTGTGGCAAACTGTGACTATATGGAAATGTAAATAAAATAATTTCATTTACTTTCAATAAACTTAGGGTTTTATAATATTGATGGAGCTCGTTTTCATTGACATTACCCCTATTCCCCACTAAAAGTATTAGATTGGAGTTCTGTTTATATTTGTAATTCGCAACTATAGGCATCAACTCACTCAGACTAGAATTAGGCATACAGTTATTTATGAGCCGACATCCAGTGTGCATACCTATTCTTGAGCCCATATGCTTACCAATTTCATCACTAAACATTACATAGTTTGTTTCACCAGACAAGACATCCAAACGGTCTGACATCTCCGGTAACACAGAGGCAGTACACACCGGCAATGGCTCCTTTATGAGTTGACAGTCACAGGTTGAGTAATTATTCGACTCAACACACTCTAGGTTACTATGGCTCAATTTGAGCAAGTCATCCATTGCCGCTATGTATTCCCTCACCATGACCTGAGACAGTTCATAGCGGCCACTGATGGTACTTAGTGAGGCCTCCAGGCTAATGATTTTATTCTGTAGGTCTTCAATTTCTGTTTGATATCTTGTACTGGTATTTTCTAACTCTAATTCATACATTTTGATATCATCTAATAAAGCTATCTTTTTACTTTTGTTTTTAATTGATTTCACCAATTTTTTTTGGCTTCTTAACATTTTCTTTGTTTTATTTATAACTTTTTTAATTTTGATATATTTTTTTAGTTTGTTTCTGCTACAAGGGGCAATAGTTTCCACTGTGTCATTTGTGAGGTCAATAGTATAAGTGGGAACCACACCACTTGCAGCAGAAATGGGGAGTGAAGTGGAGAGTGAATTCCTACGGACTAAAACTAATTCATTGAAGAGACTAAGGGTTTTCAGTGCTGTACTGTCTTCTGTACGCTCCCTGAGCTGAGAGATTTCATGGTGAGCATCCCGGAGTTCATGTTCTAAGGTGGATATTCTCTTCAGGGCAAGATCATACTCTGCAGCGCACTGATCAAACCTGTCTATTGTTAATTGAAGTCTGTCCCGTTCTTCAAATATTGAATTTTGTTGTGAATGTAATGCTGATAACTCACTTTTTAATTTATCATTTTTGTTGAGAGTTTCGATCATAATAAGTTCATTGTCATCTCTCTCCCTGTTCAGCTGATCGCACAATTCCTTGGTGGCCTTTAGTTCTTGCAAGGTCAGGAGGAGTTTGTTGGACTCCTCTTGACGAGATAAAGCTCTTCTGGTCATCATTTTGTGGTAAAATATGAGCGGTTTACAATTGCCACCAACAAATTAGTGAGCGAACAAGAGAGGTTATAGTTTGGAAATATTGTACTTACGTGAATGTTTTTGTTTTAATAATCACACGAAAGATGTAATGCACGTTTTTATGTAACACAAACACAGCAAACACTTCCAAACAGTGATAACAATGTCACAATTTTAAACTATACAAACGAAAATGCACCAACAATACATTGACACATATACAAAGAGTATTACAATTTTTTCTATAGTTACTACTAATACACGTACAGTAATTTATTTTAAAGCAATGAAATTGGTCGGGGCCCAAAAATAGTACGTAAAAACAATAAATTTATCTAATTTTCCCGGGACAGGTTTTAGTCAGCTGTTGATCGTAGGGTTGCCACAAGCAAAAAAACCCTTGTAAAAACCCTTAAAAAAAAAACACTTGTAAAATTTTCAGAAATATTGTATACTATTTTATTAACTTGGAATTTATTTTGCTTTTGTAACTTTGAACTTGTAAAAAATGGAGGCATTAATAAATTTCCAGGAGGAGTTGTATAACCGTATTGTGAAGGGAAGAACTAACTTTAAAAAGAGTCCGAAGGATAGAATCAGTAGGGAATATGTAGAAGGGAGAATTGAATTGCTAGACCAAATTTGGTTTGAATTTCTAGCAGGGCATAAAGAGATAATGAGAAATGTAACGCACGTGAAAGAGATATCAGGCACAAATTATATTAAGGGTGAAATCTTTGATAAAGGCGAAGAGATATATTTAGAATATAAATGTGAGTTGAAAACTGCGTTTTCATCATTGACGACCGGTCATTCGGGCCAAACTGCTGGTCCATCACCGGCAAAGTCGTGTAATCTTAGATTGCCAAAAGTCCACATACCTTGTTTTTCTGGCAAATATACTGAGTGGAATACTTTCAGAGACCTCTTCAATTCTCTAGTACATCACAACAGTGAGTTGGATGATGTTCAGAAGCTGCTGTATCTGAAAGGATACTTGACAGGAGAGGCAGAGCAGTTGCTGAACAATATTCCGATCACTGATAATAACTACAGTAGGTGTTGGCAACTCCTAGAGGAGCGGTACAATAACAAAAAATATATTTGCCATCAAATACTGGAGAGGTTAATGAGTCAGAAAAGCATAGGACAGGAGTCGGCAAGTGGTTTAAAGGGGTTGGTCGACACAACCAACGATTGTTTGTCGACATTATCAAACGTTGGGGTTAAGACTGAAACTTGGGATGTATTAATAATTCATATAATTGTACTGAAGTTGGATCCCGAATCTAGGAGACAATGGGAATTTAATGCTGCGGATAGTAATGTATCAGATGAATTGCCAACTTACAAACAGTTTCAAGACTTCTTAACAAAACGCTACCGAGCGATGGAGTTCCTAGATTCTAGACCCAACACAGCGCATAGGACACACAATGTGCCTATAAATAAAATGAAAACAATGCACATCACCAAATTACAATGCCCTTTCTGTACAGAAGAGCACAAACTGTACAACTGTAAAACTTTTATAAAGGCTTCAGTCGAATCCCGACGCGAATTTGTTCAAACGAACAATGTCTGTTTCTGCTGCTTGGGCAGCAATCACTGTGCAAAAAATTGCCAATCGAATTTTAAATGTCGTATTTGTAGGAAAAAACATCATGTCCTTTTACATCCAAAGGAAGGCACTCCTAACAGTCAGGGTCATGCTACCCGTACTACAGCCACGGTATCATGTACGGTCCAAGATCCTGAGACAAATACGGTTAAAAGTGGTGAATCGAGTTCATCATCTGCGAATGAGTTAGCTCCGGTAGTTACTTGTTTTAGTAGAAAGGTTAACCATATCTTACTGGCGACAGCTTTGGTCAGGACAGTATCAAAGACTGGCCAGTGTTACACAATCCGTGCTTTGTTGGATCAGGGATCACAATCGTCGTTTATAACGGAAGCGACGGTCCAACAATTAGGATTAAAAAAGACTCCAACGAAAACTCAAATTTCTGGAGTAGGTGGAGACAGCGGATTGATCTCCAAGGCTATCGTGAACATTAAATTAACGTCACGAATTGATGCAAATGTTGTGATAAATGTTAAGGCACATGTGCTGAAATCTATTACCACGCTTTTACCCACCAGTAAGATAAAGGCAGTGGAATGGAAGGAATTAGAAGAAATTATGCTGGCGGATCCGAGTTATCACACACCAAGTCGTGTTGATATGCTTTTGGGTGCAGAAGTGTACGGGCAAATCATTCAAGATGGAGTGAAGAAAGGACCACAAGGGTCGCCGGTTGCCCAACATACTTCACTCGGGTGGATTCTGTCAGGTGCTGTTGATGAGTCACCTGCAACATCTAAAATAAAGGTTATGCACATAACCGCGGGTAATGAGTTACTAAAAAAGTTTTGGGAACTTGAAGACGATGTACCCATGTCCAAAGAAAAACTGCAAACGGAAGATGAGAAACGCTGTGAAGATATATTTTATAAAACTACAACCAGAGATAAAGATGGCAGGTACATTGTGCGACTTCCGTTCAAGACACAAAATCCAGAAGTAGCCAATTCTAGGCAGATTGCAGAAAAGAGATTGTATTCATTAGAACGAAGGCTGGAGAATGGAGACCTGAAAGAGAAATACAAAGAGGTTATTAATGAATACATAGACATGAATCATATGGAATTGGTACCAGAGGAAGAAATGAAAAATAGAAAGGCGGTGTACTTACCTCATCATGCGGTGGTTCGTGAGGACAAGGAAACTACAAAAATAAGGGCAGTCTATGATGCTTCCTGTAAAGGGGCTAATAATGAGTCATTGAATGATAATTTATTAGTGGGCCCATCTCTGCAAGCAGAACTGAGGCATCTAGTAATGCGCTGGCGTATCTCACCTATTTGTTTAACAGCTGACATCGTAAAAATGTATCGGCAGGTGAAGGTTAATGAAGCTGATGTTGATTTTCAAAGGATACTGTGGAGAGATGAAAGGCATGAAGACATAAAACATTACAGGATGCTGAGAGTCACTTTCGGTGTGGCTTCAGCTCCCTATCTAGCGGTAAAGGCTTTACAGCAATTAAGCTTAGATGAAGGAGATAAGTATCCAGCAGCAGCAAAGGCAGTGTTAAGCCAATTCTACATGGATGATTTGTTAGCAGGGTGTGAAAATGTGAAAGAAGGTATAAATCTATATAAAGAGATGAACGAGCTGTTAGCAAAGGGTGGATTTAGTCTACAAAAATGGACAAGCAACAGCAATGAATTATTGCAAGAAATGAAAGATTCAGATAAGAAAACAGAGAAAGAGGAAAGAAGAGTAGAAGAAGTCAAAGAAAGTTTGAAAATAAAGACAGATGAAACAATAAAGATTGTTGGACTTACCTGGAATCGCGGCGATGACTCCTTCGGCTATAAAGTAGAGATGCCTGACGTAAAGGAACCTGCAACAAAAAGAACAATTATTTCAAGCATTTGTCGTTTCTACGACCCGCTTGGGTGGGTAGGGCCAAGTATAATCGTTTCAAAAATGTTAATCCAAAAGCTATGGTTAACAGGATTGGACTGGGACGAAAGGGTCCCAATGAACTTATTGAATGAATGGCAGACTTACCAGGAAGAGTTGAAACTGCTAAATAATGTTTCCATACCTCGTTGGATCGGGATTAAGGCTGGTGACTTCGTGGAATTGCATGGGTTTAGCGACGCCTCTAAGGATGCTTACGCAGCGGTTGTTTACGCGCGCGTGGTTGACTCCAAGGGAAACATTCACGTATCGTTGATATCTGCAAAAACGAAGGTAACACCAATAAAACAAGTCTCGATTCCTCGGCTAGAACTGTGCGGTGCAGTGTTGCTAACGCGACTCATAACTGAAATAGCAGGAGTCCTGAAAATCGACAAAACTAGGCTGCACGCTTGGACAGATTCAACAGTCGTCCTAGCCTGGTTAAACAGCCACCCAAGTCGTTGGAAGGTGTTTGTGGCAAACCGTGTGTCCGAAATCATTACAAACTTGGATTCCCATCATTGGTCACACGTTTCTTCCAAACACAACCCAGCAGACGCGGCTTCTCGAGGTCAAAATCCATCTGAGCTCCTCAAGAATATGATGTGGTTTGAGGGTTCAGACTTCCTGAAAAAGGAAACTATCGATTACAAAAAACCAAAGGATATGAACACCAACATGGAGGAAGTTAAAATCAAGGCTCACTGCGCTACTGTAGTTGACACTACATGGGAAAGGTTTTCTTCACTGACTAGGATGGTCAGAGTGATTGCCTATTGTAGACGCTTTGTTCATAACCTAAAAATGGAAACTGGAATGAGATTTGTCGGGTTCTTGACAACCCAGGAACTAAAAGATGCACTAAACTGTTGCATTCGACAAAATCAAATGCGGAACTTTAAAGAAGAAATTGAACTTGTAAAGAAAGGTTAGAACTTACCTAAAGTAGTCTTCGTTCAATTAACCCATCGTTGGATGGATCAAATGCCTCAACCCCGTGCTGGTGACGTGGTTGTAGTACGTGAGGATGGTTTGCTAGTATGTAGATGGTTATATGGCAGAGTGGTTGCAACTCATCCAGGTCAAGACAACTTAGTGCGAGTTGTCACTTTAAAGGTAAAGAACGGCACATTAAAACGGCCAGTTAACAAGTTGTGCCTTCTTCCAATCACGAATTAAATTACTTATTATTATATACAGTCCACTTAAATGTTTTGTTTTAATTTCGTGTTTGCCAAACATATTGTTTTGTATGTTTTGTTTTTGATTTATTGTTTAAGTTAAATTGTTAAGAACAAACCCAAGTTTGTTCATGGTGGGCGATGATGTTCAAGGCAATAGTTAATATAAACGTAACTAGATGGCGTTGGCAAGTGAGCCACGTATTCCTGCATCGCGGTAGCAATTGTTCATGTACTAGTTGCTATAATCTGCCACTAGATGGCGTTGGCAAATGAGCCATGTATTCCTACATCGCGGTGGTGATATTCTCCGCGATGACATGTTATTTTTGATTTGAATAAATATTAAATGAGGTTCTTAGAAGTCTTAAGAGTCTTCCACGAAACAGTTGTTTCATTACATCCAGTCGGGTACAGAACCAATAGATCCAAAAGGTTTACCCATAATGAGTCAAATGTATTGCAAGCACCCTCTTTGGCATCGGCTGGTGATTTATCCAGATGGATAGTTCTAGCTGAGCTTTTGTAGAACACTTCTTACCTTCCTCGAAGCACTGCACGATGTTCCCAATATACGGTACGCAGGTGTTGACTCCTCCGGAGTAAGTCCCGGAGCAGACGCCGCGGCAAGACGTGGGGACACCCCGGCGCGCGCAGCAGGTCTCGTGGTTACGACCTGGGGAAACCCTCGAGTGGTTAATATGTCGCCAAAATACACTTGAGAACTAGTGTTCTATGAATGTATGCATACTATGGTGGATAAGATCACCTTTGAACAAACACATCCGGCATGAGTTAAATATACTAATCGGTCTATGGAAACTACAAGTATAATTTTAAACAAAAAAAAAACCGACTTCATATTCCCATCGATTTCTCTAGGATGCCATCATAAAATCCTAGTTTCCTTATCATTGTATCACCCTTGGGATATCTTCTTTCCAACAAAAAAATAATCTACAAAATCGGTTCACAAACGACGAATTTATCCTCCTCCATTTTTGAAATCGGTTAAATTTACTGAACAGCGTATGAGTAGAACACCCTGCCAGCGTCTTTATTTCCCGATAGTTATAATTTGGGAGCCTTCCAGTCAAGAGTGAATAGGAATCTTCTAGGCAAGCATGTTCCATCATCGAACTCGTCATCACTTACCATCAGATGAGACTGGGGTCAAATGCTTGCGTCTGACTAACAAAAATAAAGTTAAAAACAACATTGCATCGTACGGATCACATTGACAGCTGGTGGTGGATCACGCTGCCCCTTGAAGTGCCTATACACTCTAGACTTTAAGAGATTCAGACCGTATCCTTCAGGAAACCATACCTCCAGCACCGCAGCGAAGAAGCTTATGGAACTCCTGAGCACAGAGAGGTGCCAGCATCCTCAGGTCCGACATCTTGGCGTCATACGAGCAGAGAGGCATGCAAACTCCTGCCAGTTGCACGCGCTCGCAGCAAGCCGTCACGTTGTAAGCATTGGCTGTCTCTTCTTCTTCTTCTACCACCTGTCCGGAAGAGAAGATTCGTTATCCCTTTGAATAAAAGCCCAAAAAAATCAAAAGAACTACTTTTGCAAGCGTTTTGCCCACACCACACTTTTTTTCTGATGCTTACGCTAGCTTCTACCCCAAATTAAAAATGAGTCAAAGCATCGCGTAGTAGTGCTCGCCTGGCTAGATACCACCCCCCATGTACCCACCCGCCCTCAAGAATCTCTCGCCAAGCACCTATCGGTGTTTTCCGGCGGCCCCACTTGAGAGCCAGTTCCCAATCCAGGTGTAGCGTAGCGTCACAATTTCAGGTGACTTGTGGTCAAACGCTATCCTGTAAGTAGTGAAAAAAACATAGTTGCTGATGATGAAGGCTGATGATAAATATTACCTGGCTCTGGGTCCTGAAAATGAGTCTAGGTGATGCGTCTCCCACACCATGCTCGTTGACTGCCTCCACGTAGATCTCATAGTCGACGTTGGACTCCAGGTCTTCCAGGATATACGGGGAGTGTACCTGCGTACAAAAATGACAAGAGTCATCATAAATGCAATGTTCGAATTCTTTTCCTATATTAATGGACGGTTCATGAAAGGTTCTCGAGTTGCGACCACGAACCGGAAGACGCTCTGTAGGTAGGCCCAAAGAGAATGTAAGGGTAGGCCCCCACTGGGTGGACCGACGACATTGTAAGAGTCGCAGGGAGCCGATGGATGCAAATGGCTAATAGCCGTTCATGGTGGCGTTCAAGGAGGATGGTCTATGTTTAGCAGTGGACTCCTTCCGGCTGATGATGATGATGATGATGATGATGATTCATGGACGTAAGGGTGATACAGAATAGAAATGAATTAAGACGCCATTTTTCTGGGCTGTATATTTGAAAAAGAATTTTAAAAATTTATGATGTTTATGTGGTCGTTTCTATTCTTCAAATACACACACTAATATCAATTGCGACAAGAGCAGTGTAAGCGTAGGTACTGTAGGTAGGAACGCGTCCTGTTGGCAATATTGCACATCCGCCTGGCACGGTGCCACGCGGCTGAGCACTTCCGCACAGAGTCACCTGTTGCCGTGCACTCAGTAAATACTAACCAGATATGTACTGCTACTTAGCTTTAATGTACAGGAAAATATATCTGTAAGACTAGCTGCGTCCCGCGCATATGTGTTTCATTTTTCACTAGTTGCCCTCCGCTGTTTCCCGCGTCTTCCCGTTATCCCGCAGGAGCCTTCTCCGAGATAAAAAGTAGCCTATGAGTTAATCCAGGGTATAAAAAAAATAAAATAAAATATATTTATTTCAGGCATAAAAAAACCCATATCATACCAAAAAAAAAAAAAAAAAAAAAAAATCGTTGACATTGTGCATAAAAAGTAGAGGAAATAGCATAACCTAGAAGAAAAAAAAAAAAATTATAAAAAAATTAAAAATTATAAGCTATCTCCATTACCAATTTCATCAAAATCGGTTCAGTAGTTACCTTGATAAGTGGTAACAAACATTCACACACATACACAAAACCAAAGTAGGAAGTAGGAAGGTAGGAAGTAGGATTTTCAGTTAGGCCTATTCCAGCCCCCTTTATTGACGACCGATGTGGCGCAATGGGCGGATAGCCGACTGTTAAGCGTGAGGTCGCGGGTTCGATTCCCGCTACAGAACTAATATATTTGTGCATAAAAAAAAAACGCAAGTATTTGTTCTGTGTCTGGGTGTTGTGGATCCCCGATCCTCGTAGTTTCTGATACCCTAGATACAGGGAAACCTAGTTAGGGGTCAGAGCCTATGTATGTGATTGTGCGGGCATTATTATTATTATTATAAATTACGCCGGCAAAAGAACATGCAATAAACGCCCGGCAGGTCATTTTCTGGGCGAAATGGTTTCTATGGCTTACCTTCTCAAGAGCTTTGTATTCATCGCCCGTCTGCAGCGTCTTGTAGTGCAGGTTGTAGAACTGGACAGTGTCTGCCAAGGTGTTGGGTGGAGACCAGTGGACCACTGCGTACTCGGTGTCGATGTTGGTCAGGTAGAGGCGGGAGGGCGCGCCTGGGAGCACCCCGTATCCTTGGAGGAGGCAGTTGGTGTAGGAGCTCATGTAGCGGAGACATCTGGGCAGGAAAACATATATGATTGATAAGCCTTATTTGAAAAGGTACCTATATCCAAAACATGTTTTTTTTTGTAGAGTGCAACATTTGGTCACTATAAAACGTCAAACTCTATTTTTATTTATATGGGCATTGGGCCTGCGTTTGACCACATCTCATCTGATGGTAAGTGGCGATGCAGTCGGTGAAGGATCACGCTGACCCATGAAATGCTTCTTCACTCTTGACTTAAAGAAACCCACGTGGTTTTAGGACGCAATTATGTTTACTACAATCTCAAGCTTTTATGTTTTCTAAATAGTCTCTCTTTGGCTGTCGGCAAGCACTCATCAGTGTGTTCCGGCAGACCCACTTGAGGACCAGTTCCCAATCCAGGTGTAGTGTGGAAGCTTGTGGTCAAACGCTGCCCGATCTAAAAAATGAAACAACTGAACTGAGACTGAACTGGAACCCCAAATTTTGTAACTGAACCACTTACTTGAAATGGTTAAAGTCCAACGTGGTGATATTCCCACTGCACAACGGCAGACAAGACTCGGGCAAGCCCCGGGATCGGCAGCAGGGCGTGTGGTCCATCCCATTGGCCAAGCACCCGAAGGTGACACCAGCCCAAGGGGCGCAAATCATCAGGTCGGTCACCTGCAACTGAATGGTTAACACGGCCCTTTTGGAGTGATTGTTCGTTAGTCACAAATGGGTGGGGTGATCGTGGACAGATAATGGATATAAATGCAGGTGGTTCTATGGTAACTTCATTCCACAACCTCTTTGTTTATGATTCAAAATAGGTTTCATTTCCACCAGCTCTGGTGTGTACGAGACAGTTAAGAAGTTCAAGGAGGCGTAGCGGAACTTTGAAACAGTGTGACTCTTATTATTTATTATATTACAATAGGCAAGCCTTTGACCACAATTTCACCCTATGATAAAATAAAAAAATCTATTAATAGCCCCTATATAGAGAATCTTATCTTAGGTTTTAGTTACTTTCAAAAAATCCTTTCTTAGGACACCCTATGTATCAAGACAAACATAACCTCCAAATTTCAAGTTTCTACGACCAGCGGTTTAGGCTGTGCGTCGATATCAGTCGGTCAGGACTTGATTCTTATACATATATTTGGATTAATTATAGGCATTTATAGGGCAATAGAGCAGCTTGGGATCTTACTGACGCAACTCTTAGCTGCCTTGCAGTGGCTTAGTTCTGGTTGGAACGAACCCAAAAGGGATGAGAAAATGTGACGTATTCAGTGAGTGAAACTTGTGCAGCAGAATTGTGATTCGCATGTGATGGTTCGTGTGTGGATGATAATATTAAGGTCATCAATATAAAATACAAAAATGAACATAGAAAGCCAATTATGAACAGCTGAAAATTTTGCAACGATGTTAGATAAATACAAGAGGGAAAGATCAGCTACTTATCATATCATCTACAGCTGGGCCTGTTCAACTTCTATCAGATAAATTTCAAGTCTCGCGCAATGTAATCGTAATAAACAACAAAGATAGACGTTAGAATTAGGTTTTATAACGGGATAATTACCATGTATTTGTTTTGTATTTGTTTAAACCTAATTCTAATGATTTTGACCATGGTAGTTTAAAACAGTATAAAGATAGACGTACCAAAAACTGAATTATGCAACCGAGAAGGCAAATTAGGTTCATGCAAATAATTTAAACGATCCACGCTCGTGAAGCATCAATGGCGATGACAAAAATAAACTATCGTTTGAACAAAAACGAGAACGTAAAGTGTTAAAATTGTTCGATGCTAAGAAAAATCCCAAACTTGAACTTATTTCATCTTCAGTTACATTTTTGCTAAACAAAGTGTCACTTCTCCAAAGGTGAATGATACACACAAACCATTACAATGAAGATATTACTTACGACGATCTCAAAAGTCTTTGTGGGGTCGCAGAGTTTTTCTATGCAGCCGTAGTGGTTGACCCCACCAGCGGTGCAGCAACCCTTAACGTCAGGCAGCTTGGGGGCCGCCGCCACGTCCTTGGGCTTCATTTTACCAGGCGTCAGGGTGAGGGACCTGGGGAAATGACTCAGATCTAAACTCAGAACCAGAAATAAAAGTCATACCAAGTCTTACTGTGTGGAGTGGATGCTATTGAAAAATTTATCGACATTGGCATCGACTGTTGTCTTTCAAATAGTGGCCAGTTTTCAGATCTGAGGCCCAATTCTCGCGGCGTGATATATCACATTCGATAAATATCGCAATAATGCAATATTTGTCGAATGTGATAATAATAATTATATAGGCGTCGTGTGGTGCCATATTCATCTAAATCGTCACAATAAAAAGTTTTATTTTTGTGTTTTCCTTTTAATTCTAATTGTTTAACTTTTGATATTTTGTTAGGCAACAATAAGAGGCCAATTTAATTTGCATTGTATGACAAACAAAAACTGTAGTGAAGAGAAGGAAGGGTCAAGGGTACTATTGCAACAATGTTCCAAATAATCTGGGTTATTATTGTTAAGTTATTGTTAACCGAATGGTCTATGGGGTTACACTCCGGCACCTCCCAATTCAATCTCATTCAAAAATATCTAGGCAGGTGATGACTAATAAGGGCCGCCAGTATTGGCATCGTAAGAGGCAACGTCGGTGTGAACAGCTAAGCTTGTTAAAATCTTGTAAATTTTATCAAAGAGTATTCATACCTTACAGCGTAACTTGGCAAACTAGACCCGTGTACGTTGAAGCTTATCACTGTGATCTCGTACATAGTAAACGGTAGCAGATCGTTGATCACCAAGAACGTCTTGTTCGCTGGCACTTTATACGATGCCGACATTACCACTTTCATCATCGTCTCGTTCTTCATAGAGGTCTCCGAAGGGTCTATTAAGTGCGCATCGAAGGACCTCAATGTGGTGACGTTGACTACGTATTCAGTGACTGAATCTGTGTTCTCTACTGGAGGGCTCCAGGTGACGTTGAGCTGCTTTTCGTTTAGGGGTTCCACTTCGACGTCTTCAGGTTGACTCGGGAGAAGTTCTGAAACAAATATGCCTTTAGATTTATGTGAACGTTTTGGAGAAAAATGCTCGACTTTGCAAACGTAGTGTAGACGTCCTGCGTGACCTGAGCGACGACGGTTGGATGAGAAGAGCCGAAGATCGGGCTCAATGGCGTATCATGGGAGTGGCTTATGTCCAACAGTGGACTGATACGGGCTGATAATAATGATGATTTTAACGTTTTGGACCTTGGATGATAAATTTGTTTGCTACCTAAATCCTGTGGGTCTTGACGTTTTAGCCATGACCGGCACTCATTTCACTCGTGTGAAAAAACTCACAGGATGGGCCATTTTTCCGGGATAAAAAGCCACTAGCCAATATGTCACTCTCGAGACCTATACACTTATGTATGCCAAAAATCACGTTGATCCATTGCTTCGTTGCTTCGCGACGGATGGACAAAGCAATACACTCTTTCGCATTTATATACGTGTGAAGATGTAAGGAATACGTTTTCTTGCTTTTGTCTACTATCGGTACAGATCAAATAGA
Organism: Opisthograptis luteolata; assembly: GCA_931315375.2. Classification (NCBI taxonomy): domain Eukaryota; kingdom Metazoa; phylum Arthropoda; class Insecta; order Lepidoptera; family Geometridae; genus Opisthograptis; species Opisthograptis luteolata. The sequence continues at coordinate 1,198,536 of OV928048.1, forward strand.
TATAAAACTACCCCAGACTATTCCCAGACATGAGCAAAAATAGTATCTATGTACTGCTTTTTCATCAGTCTTCTTTTGACCACCAACTCATTTGAAGATAGAAGATAGAGTAGTCACAAAAGTGATCAGCGAACTCTCTTTGACGAAAAGAAAAACGGCTCCGAAAATAAGAGGTTTCTTAATCTTACCGATGCCCTCAACGATGCAAGCCAAGGTTTTCTCCATGTAAGTAGCACAAGAGTAGTGCGTCTTGATATTGTCCGTGACCGGAGTGAACTCTCCGCGGCAGACATCCTGGCAGATGGTGGGGACGCGCTCTTGCACGCAACAAGGCACGTGATTCCGCCCGTCTGCCATGCACCTGAAGAACAAACGCTATTTAAAGATACTCTGGCATCCAAACATACTCTTTCCAACTTAGGAGAATAACCGCCGATACCGAGTTTGAATCCTCTCAGCTCCGCACCTGTGACTTAATAAGTTATGTGAGGATTTGTCATCCCTCAAAGGGGGAAGGAAAACATCTTGAGGAAACCGGCATGTCCAAGAACTACAACATTCAAGAGCATGCGACATCTACCAACCCACACTGGGTAGCGTGGTATTATTACGGTCCATACTCTCTCTGAGAGAAGGCCAGAGTCTCAGCAGTAGGAACTTAGGTTGATGATGATGATGAGAAGAACAAGAAGCATCATCAGGAGGATTGTATTTTGTTTTTGAAAAGAACTAAATAGGTAACTACGGAATACGTCCATAAACTTCTGGAGTCCTTAAAATGTGTAGTAGATACTCCAGAATCGCACATAAAGGAATGAGTTGGAGTTTAGACTACAATAGGATAGTTAACAATAAAGAAGAGTAATACTTACTTGACGATGGCAGGGAAATCAGGCTGGCACAGTTCAGGGTCCTGTCCCGTGCCTTCCAATATGGTCTGTATGCTACAGAACCCTAAGCAAGACTTGCTGACGTTGGCAGCGATGCAACAGTCAGTGTAGTTGTGCGACAACGCTGTTGTCGACAACGTTGGCGTGTGAGCCGAGTAGCTGTCAGTGGTGTTGACATTCTCAGGCGGCGTCAGCCCCCGTGATATCACTGGAAAATTATGTATTGTTTAAAATTGGTTCCTGTATAAGAAATCTAATAGGCAACCAATATGGACTAGGCTAGTACAATAGAACAATGACACCCTTCTTGCTTGAAAAGAAAGTTTACAAATATCAGAAATGGTTCTTGAGCTAATCATGTTTAATTTATTTGATGACTCATAATGATGCTGTTGGCAAACGGTGACCATTCGCGTTGATTTAATGTATTTGTTTTAAATAAACCGTAGTGTACAAACATTACCGTGTTCCAGATTTAAGGGCAGTTGAAATTAAAGGGCCATAGAACAGAAGTTTACCGTTTGACATCTTATATCTCACGCAAGACGACGATCGCAGTTCATTTCCGCACAAGAACTGTTGCAAAGATGTCTTATACTATGATGGCTTGTTACCCGCTCTAACGCCTATTTCTTGGATCTCCTGAGCTGAAGGACTTTCGACTCTATCACACTTACCAGAAAGTCTATGAAAGCTCCTGACTGGAGGCTCCGTGTTGAGCTCGCACATGTAGAGTCCAGAGTCGGAGGCTTTCACTGACTTGATGACCAGCGCCCAAACGTCTCCGCCCTTCCTGATCCCAGGACCTTGAAGTGGCTCTTGGCCTGAGGAAGAAATGCAGCGTTAATGTCGTTTTATTTATGAAGATTATAAAACTGAAGAGTTTTCTTCAACTAAGCAAATGTAACGTTGACGTCGATGAAGGAAAACATCGTGATGAAATCATGACTTTGTGGTAGCGCATTTTTAAGTGCTCGCCAGGCTAGCAAGCTAGTTAGATGAACCATTCTCAAGTGAAGAATCTGTGTCCAAGCACCTATTGATCTGTTCTGGCAGCTCAGTGTAGTTTGGTGCTATCTTTGACTACTTCATAGGTCGTGGGTTCCAATCCTACAATGAGCTAGAGCTTTCGGTAAAGAATAACATCGTGATGAAACCATAGCTCGGTGGTAGGGCTCAAGTTCTTAACTTGAGTCCGTTGCCATGCAACTATCGATTTACTCCGGCAGCCTCTCTTAAAACCAGTTCCCAATCCAGGTGTAGCGTGGCACCACGACCACATCGTCAGCTGATTTGTAGTCAAACCTGACTGCAAGTTGTAAAAAGGGGGTACTCACTGTCATCATGTAGCACGTACAGCCTGTCATCTCTTGTGACCCTGACTCCACCAGCAGTCAGCAGCTGCATGTCTCTCGCCTTCCTCCATAGCACTGGCCGGCCCTTGGCCCCCAGAACGACGCAGGTCAGCAGCGCATCCTCGCCGCTCCTGACGGTGACACCCCCAGCCGGTGCCCTCATGAAGGGCTCTTTGGGCTCCACCTCCTCTGCTGAACCAGCTGACGTGCTGATGCTATCTGCTGATTCGCTTCGCTGTTCTGTTAACAAGAGGACACTTTTAGTGTTTGTTTAAAAGAGATAAAAAATAAACACAGGGTTTTTAATTAATAAATGCTAACAGCTTCTAAACCTGTGGAGATCTAACACATAGATTGCTACGGCCACCGAGTCGATTCGTATGAGGTTTTCAAAATGATGAAAATATGTATATACATACAAACAACTGGCTAACAAAGGTTTTCATTTTTCAACACAAACTTTAACACTTAATTTCACCCTAAACTTACAAAAATCCTTCCTGAACGAGTATTTAGTACCCAAAAAGGATGCGCATGCCAAATTTCTGCATTATAGTGTTGACCCAGTCAACCAGTCAGTGTTATTTCGCTTTTGTATGTAGATTTATTCATATGAACGAATAAATAAATAATGTATTGGGTCATGGGAGAATGTTTTTAAAAGTAAAAATAATGCCATCAGCCTTCCCCGTCGCTCTGCGAACTTTTTGGCGTTCTCTCGAAGCTACCAAAAACAAATATTTAAGCAACTACGCGCGAATTAATCGTGCGAATTTTAAATTAGCTTATTCAATACTCTTTGGAAGTCTGTCAGTTTAACAAAACCTTTCCTTGTCTCGGTACTCTATACAAACATAAATGCAATCGACCTTAATTTGTAAACGCTAAAGGTGGGTACTGCACGGTGTTACGGGGCGTAATTTATCATTCGCAGTGAGCACGTTACGTTACGCCGTGTGCCTAAACCCGTTTAATATAATATGCTCGTTTCAAACTCATTGCTCGTCCGTGCCTAAAATTCACAAGCGACTTTCAGTTAAGATGCCTGACGACAAAGTTGTGTTGGGATCTTTGTATTAACTCGGATAAGTCTACTGAGTGTTATCTTTATCCCACTCCATCTTTTCACAACTATTTAACTAAAATCCCGATGTACTTACCTAAATTGATGCTTGTGCCAAGTGCACTCGTGACAATTCTCTGCCACGTACTGAGTACTGACTGAAGCGCGTAACATTCAAGGGATTCACAAAAAAAAACCGACAGCAGAGTGGAACATTCGCAGCGGGCAACGGGCGCTCGCTGCTCGCGCCTTGTTTCCTCGTACCGATTGCAGGAACGTTCGCTGTGTAACATGTTACATTACGTCCCGTAACGCCGTTCAGTACCCACCTTAACGTTCAACATGGGCCTAATTAAAATCTACACAGCGCTGCAAATTTCAAAAGCTGAAATTCACTTGGCAAAATCAATGTCGTGTCCGATTAAGTCATACCTCAAAGGGCTCAGCCCTTTGCTATTTGGGAAGCAATTTTGACCCAGCCGCGACCTCACCTCTGCTACTCTGATAAAAAGGTTATCTGTACCCAACAAGGTACCAACCCAAGAATATAAATGTGATGTTTGGCCAGCAGATTCAGAGGAAGCGTGATGAGAATTTTCAACAAAAAATAAAACAATTGAGGACTCCGTGGCAGCTGAAATTCTTGTGCCATTATTTACCGAAATGGATAAACGTTATTTTTTTATTGGCTCTATATAACGGACGATTGGCGTAATTGCTTGCTTTAGCTCTTTTGAAGGTTCCTACTTATTAAATTAATGCGAATAGAATCGTTTTTTAAATGGCTACCGTTTGTGGTTTTTATTCTCATGATTTTCGATTTATCCAAAAGTTAAAGCTTGTAATGCTTTAAGAACCTCATTCTTTTATTGAACTTTTTTGTTGTTATATTTATAAAAGCTTTTTGTTGTTTCGTACCTATGCGGAACACTGATGATTTGCTTCCAGTAGCTTTATCACTCTTCTTTTATACTCTCTGACTATTCTTGGGAAATAAAAAGTTTAATATATATTTTGTACTAGCTTAATCCGCGGTTGCAACCACACGTGGAACACATTTTATCACAATTTGTCTTATCTCCTCAGCAAGATTATACTGTGGTCAAAAAATATTGAACCGATTTTGATGAAATTTGGTACGGAGATAGTTTGAATCCTGGGCCCTTCTCCTTCTATGTCTTTACATCATCATCATCATCATCATCATCAGCCTGTATCAGTCCACTGCTGGACATAGGCCTCTCCCAAGGTCACTGAGCCCGGTCTTCGGCTCTTCTCATCCAACTACTGCCAGCCACTCGGCGCAAGTCGTCGCTCCAACTTGTCGCAGGACGTCCTACACTACGTCTGCCAAGTCGCGGTCTCCACTCAAGAACACGTCTACCCCATCGGTTGTCGGTTCTGCGGCTTATATGACCAGCCCACTGCCACTTCAGCTTGCTAATTCTGTGAGCTATGTCGGTGACCTTAGTTCTCTGACGGATCACCTCATTCCTGATTCGATCCCTCAGAGAAACCCCAAGCATAGCCCTTTCCATAGCGCGCTGAGCAACTTTGAATCGGTCTTTTTACATAGGATACTTTTTATTGCGATAAACTGTAGTCCACGCGAGTGAAGCCACCGGGAACAGCTAGTTGCATATAAATCAAATTCAAGTAAGTGCTCAGTGTTTACCAATGCAGTATTTAAATGCAAATTGTGGTTTGACAGTAAATAGAAGGCAGGTAATAAAGCATTTGGAACAGTTCCAACGTCGACTTGGAGTGAGTCAGTCGGATTGCTTACTCAGCTTTGGAGATGACAAGAGTCGCGTCATGGTTGTTTATTACCTATGTTACACTAGGTGCGCTCTGCGGTTTTCCTGCTATCCTGAACCTTTTTATGGGATGAAAGTAGCTTATGTGTTGATCTAAGGGTATAAGCTATCTCCATTATTCCGGGAAAAGGTTCGAAAACAGTATATTTATTTGAGTAAAACGTAAACATTGAAACTAGCTACACCCGTTCCAACCTCCTTACGCTAGCAAAAGCGAAGGCAAGAAACGCACGGCTGGCCATTTTTTTTGGCACGATCACGTTAACAATTTCAATTTCAATCGGAAAAACCAGCGCTGGTTGCACTATTTGCTATTGTATTATTTGTCACTCAGTTCGTGACAACTGAAAATTTTCAGATAGATGTAAATACAGATCTTATTATCGTTTATCTATTATTTTGTCACGAACAAATTATTTTCTATTTCTATCTCTACATGAATAATATTTTAGCTACATGATTAGAACAAACATGTTCAGCAAACCAAATTCCAATCACAAAACTGAGCCAGCGCTCAAACAAATACTTGGGAACTTCGCATTCGGAACGAGTATCGAGTATATTAAAAGTTATTCGCATGTGACAAAAGAATACATTTCAATAACTGCGATCCGAGACGGCTAGGTATTCTGCGAATAAAACAAGCAAGAGAGAACTGGCCAGTGTTGCCAATGCTACGGCAATTACCGTGTTCTACGCCTTTCAGGCCAAAAATTCAAAAAATCTACTGCCTACGGATGCAAGCCTGTGACTGTAGCAGATTCTACGGCTTTTCGCAAATTCTGCGATAATTAATTAATTTATAGGTTGCTAAGCTAAGGGCCGGTTTTATAAACGTCCGTAAGTTAAATCGTATGTAATTATGTACTTGTATATTTTAAAGTCACCAAAATTGGAAAATCAACTTAATGTGAATAATTTTGCATGCATATTGTTATTGTAATTTTGTTATGAAAAGCGAGAAATTAAAGGCTTTTTTATTTATTATTATTTTATTAAGTTAAATGTCATGTCACCAAATTTCGGTAAAATTGAATCTTATTGTAAAATTTTCCGTGCTAAAATCTGACATTATGAAAAAATTTACCAAAATTTGGTATGACATTTAACTTACGAATGTTTATAAAAACGGCTCTAAATGTACCAAAAAAGGTGTAATACTATTTATTGAATAAGAACGAAGAAAAAAGAGTTAAATAAAACTTATAGCAATTGGAAATAATAAATTGTTACTACTAAATTGTTGTTTTCAAACAAATAGAGAAAATTGGTTGACATTGGTGTCGATTCGGTTTTACATTCTCCTAAACTAAACTAAATTTGACAGGTCTAATAGTATTGCTGTCTTTTTCTAACCACTGAAGTAAAAAAAGGACGGCATTACTATTAGACCTGTCAAACTTAGTTTAGTTTTAGAGATTGCAAAACCGAATCGACACCATTATTAGACAAATAGCGCTGTTTTAAGATTTTTTTTAAGCAGTGACACACACGGCCCATCGTTAGTTCTTTTTCCATACAAACACGGCTTTTTTACCCAATGTACACGGCCGCCTAGATTTCATTGGCAACACTGCCACCGGCTGGGTACTCACATAAATGCAGTAGCACTCTAGAATGACGCTCAAGTGTAGGCCCATTTACATGGAGAGAGTTTCTCGCACGTTTCACGGCGAGAATATGCTTGCGATACTCGTAGGCGATACTCTTTTATCGAATCTCGCACTCATGTGTTTACATAAAACTCGATTGCCATCATGTTATAGTCCTACTAATATTGGTGTGTTCCGGCAGCCTCACTTGAGAGCCAGTTCCCAGTGCAGGTGTAGCGTGACGCCATCTTCGACCGCATCGTCACTTAACATCAGGCGACTTGTGGTCAAACGCTACCCTGTAAATAGTTTAAAAAAAAATATATTAAACGTGAAAGTTTGTAAGTATGGATGGATGGATGTTTGTGACTCCTTCACGCAAAAACTACAAAACGGATGTGAATGAAAGTTGGAATGGAGATAGCTTACACCCTGGATTAACACATATGCTACTTTTAATCCCGGAAAAGGGTTCCTGCGGGATATCCTACTAATATTATAAACGTGAAAGTTTGTGAGTATGGAAGGATGGATGGATGGATGTTTGGTACTCTTTCACGCAAAAACTACAAAACGGATGTGAATAAAATTTGGAATGGAGATAGCTTACACCCTGGATTAACACATAGGCTACTTTTTATCCCGGAAAAAGGTCCCTTCGGGATAACGAAAAGACGCGGGTGTAACCGCGGGGTAAAACTAGCATGACATAATGGCAATCAAGTATTGTATAACAGTTATACGATACTAGGGTGGTAGTCGCCAAGTGTTATTGTTAACACGACACGGGCGATTTCTAGAGCACTTAACAATGTGTTCCGGTTTCCTCACTTGAGAGCCAGTTCCCAATCTGGGTGTGGCGTGGCATCACTTTGGACCAAGTTGGACTTATGGTGAAATACTGCACTGTAGGATGTAAAGAACCGTGTCACAGGTGACATTTGTCTGCTGGGTAGCCTTTGATCGTAAGTCATGCTACTCCAGATGGACTGGGAATAGGTTCTCAAGTGAGGCAGCTGGAAGAAACCCGTTAGGTACTTAGTGGCAGGTATTTTAACTTTAGGCTAGCACTAAAAATGCCCCTCTACATAGCTATGGTTTATCGTGATGTATTCTTTCATCGAAAGCTCAAGCTCATTTCAGGATTCACACACACGTAATAAAACACCCAAAAAGCGCAAAGAAAAATGTAAATACACATATGAAAGACCAGCGCTGGTTTATAAGAACCAGCATCATGTTGAGTTGGTGCCGGTTTGTAGCAAAAAACAGTAACTTGTTCAATTATATTAATTTGTTTATTTATATTTTTACAATGATCTGATTCATCATTATCAGCCTTTCACGTTCCCACTGCTGGGACTCTGGCCTTCTCTGAGAGAGAGTATGGGCTGTAATCTACCACGCTGGCCCAGTGCGGGTTGGTCGGAATGATCTGATTGCGTTGTATGAATTATTTTTTTTCACTATTATTTTTTGTATAAATAAAAACATTGTCTATTGTCTATTGAAATGCCCACCACATGAGTACCTCGGCCACTATTCAAATCTGAGTCACAGCTCAATCAACTACGCTACGATGTCGTGAAAAGCTGACTCAAAACTAAAAAGCTATTTCAATGTGACAAAAGAAAAGTAAAATATTAGAATAGGTACATCTCCGCGAGTCGAGATGGCGCCGCGCTAAGAAATTGCGTGTAAAACACACCAAGTGGAATCTCACACAAAGACGCGGGAAATACTTAGAGCATACTTAGGTATGTGTAGGGTTGCCATCTGTAAGGTCATCAAACCAGGACGAGAAACTCAAAACCTCGGATTTTTGGGCTTAAACTTAGGATTCAATGACGATATTTTCGTAGCAAAATCTTAAAAGAAATTGTTGAAATTGGAAAAAAAACATGAGTCATATATTTATTCGTGACAAAGACAATATCTAGGTAATATTTGTAATAGTGATAAAATTACTAGCTCCCTGCACCGCGGCTACGCCCGCGTGGTAGTTAATTTTTTTCTATACAATCTTTCATATATCATTTTACGTCCTTGGGGTGTGAACTTTCCAAAACAATTTCTTATTGTGCGTATGGAAATATCCATAGATATACCATCCAAATTTCAAGGCCCAGCGATTTAGGCTGCACATTGTCTATGACTTCTATACCTATAAAAGCCATTTATCAAGTCACCCACTTAATAAATGGCTTTTATAGGTATAGATAAATATTACAAAAGATTTAGGTGTAGTTTTAACTGTAGAATTTCTTTTTTAAAACAAAAATCCCGTTTGATGCGTGAAATGCGCGGGAAATTGTCTCTGGATTACAAAACCCCGCCCGGCCGCTCCCCAGACGCCCTCCAATCTAGGACAAATCCGGGAGAACCTGAAAGAATGGCAACCCTAGGTACGTGGATGTCATGGGAGCATACGGAATGGAAGGTAGAATAGCAATTTACGGCCGTTCACAATAACCTATCTATCCACAGTTTTCCCTACTAGAGATTGAAATTTGACTTTACTTGTACGACGCCTATGTCATATTAAACAGTGATAAATAATAAAACGACAAGTATAACTTATTGACATGTAAATTGCACACAAAAATGAGAGAAGAATCTGGTTCTTGAAACACAGTTCCCACTAGTTTGGGAACCAGAGGCTTCATAATTACTTTGTGAATATTACTGCGTTAATAAATGCATTTGATTGATTGATTGATATTAAATATTTATTTTATTATGTTTTTTAGTAGGTATCGGTGGTTATAGCGGCAACATTGTTTATGTTATGTGTGTTGTGTGTAATATTATAATTTAGTAATGTTAATTTCAATTATAAAATTTATTTGTTTTGGAATAAATGAAATGAAATGAATGAACAAAAAGATATCATCTGTGAAAATTTCAACTGTCTAACTATCATTAGATACAGCCTGGTGACAGACGGACAGACAGACAGACAGACGGATGGCCAGTGGAGTCAAACTCAAACACAAAAATATGTTTATTCAATAGGATACATTGTGATCACTTTAAAACTTAGTAATAGGGTCCCGTTTTACCTTTTGGGTACGGAACTCTAAAAAGCAAATTTACAAAGAAATGGTAATAAAACGAACAAAATGATTCGCTCGCTACGCAATAAGCCGGTGTGTAATAACAGTTGTGAGCTATATGACGTTGTATGGAGGTTGGCACTCATCTCGCAATCTCCGCGAAGGACATCCGCGCGAGGTTTTCAAATCTCTTTTATGGCATCTACTTTAGAAAGGTGTCATGTTAAAAGGCTTTGTACGCGTTAGGGGTAGTTGGAGAATCCAAGTGGTTTGACTTCACTTAGGTTCCTTTGGGTTAGGAATTTTTTGCCTCTTTTATAAACCACTACAACAGCAAAGGCGTGATGATTTGAGGGCTCGTTGGAATTTATTTGCCTTTTGGCAAACTTAACTTAAAACAAAATGTGGGACAAACACATATATTATATCTGATATAAATATAACAAAAATATATACTACATTATTATATACTATTATAACAATAAAATAAAAACAAATAAACCTAAACTAATAACTAAAATACATTATGAAAAGAAGTCCCTTTAGGCATGGTACCGAAGATACTGGCAGCGTTCCCCCTTTATATTATATCGTGTAGGTAGATTATTAAGAAATTACACACACATATATAAATATAAATATAAGAGCGATGGTGGCCGAACGGTTAGGCGTGCAACTTACAAGACGCCGACACCGAGTTCGAATCCTCTCGGCCCGCACCTATTACTTAATAAGTTATGTGCGGATTTGCCATCGCTCAAAACGGTGAAGGAAAACATCGTGAGGAAACCGGCATGCCCAAGAACTGCAACATTCAAGGGCATGCGACATCTACCAACCCGCACTGGGCCAGCGTGGTAGATTACAGCCCATACTCTCTCTCTGAGAGAAGGCCAGAGTCCCAGCAGTGGGAACGTGAAACTGATAATGATATAAATATAGTTGACGTGTTGCAGTAAGTCTTGCCTTGATACAAAACTCCCATAAAAAAGTGTTTTAAAAAAGGGACTTTTGTTTCCCGAATTTAAAAATTTTCCGATTATTTTTTCTACTTTAGTGGTCCTAAAAACTTTATTCAGTCCTATTCAAACAAACATTTGGAAAATGTAACTAAACTGACGCAGCTGTTCTCATGTGGTGCGCTTACCATCTACAATAATAAAAAAATTATTTATATGAATTATGTCATTACATTATTATTTAATATTTTTTATTTCTTTGTAAATAGGTATCTTCTAGACAAGCATCCATCGTCGGCCACGTTTTCACTTACCATCAAGTGAAACTGTGGTCAAAAGCTTGCCTACAGTGAATAATAATACAAAAAAACTTGGTTTTCAGTTTTCAGGTAAAACAGAAAAAAGTTAGGAACTAAAATCTGAAAAAATATGTCACTTGAAGTATTCCATGGCCGTCCAGACTTTGCTAATCATCTTTTCTTTTATGAAAGAAAAGAAAACTCATTATTTTCAAATAGGTCGTGTTCAAGGGTCGACGAAGGCCGAAGCGGGCACATCAATCAAGCATTCGCTTTTCTTATTTGTTTGTTTATTCGTTCTAAGCCGATTGTCTTAAGCTCTCGACAACGATATTATTAAAAAGTAAATCAACTTTTCTTTATTCTGCCTCCGCAGCCCTTTTTAATACGACTTATTTGTTCTCTGCATTTCATAAATAATGAGGAAAGTGGTTTAGAACATTACAATGAATATACGGATTTATTTGAATTTTCTTTGATGTGAATAAGACTGCTTGTGATCTGATAATGAAGAGAAGCGCTCATAGTGGAGGTTGCCTAGTCGTTCTTAACCGATAAAATTACGGCCAGTTTCAATAACCTATCTATCTACGGTTTTTCCTACTAGAGATAGAAAGAACATTGGCCACTTTTCATACTGCCCTGGACCTGACCTTAATATATCTACTATATAAAAATAAGTCGGGTTTTCCTTCCTGACGCTATAACTCCAGAACGCACGAACCGATTTCCACGGTTTTGCATTCGTTGGAAAGGTCTCGGGCTCCGTGGGGTTTATAGCAAAGAAAATTCAGGAAAAAAATTCAACAGAAAAGCGGGAAAATCTTACATAAAACGAAGCCATCTGGTGGCGAAACGGAGTTCGCCGGGTTTGCTAGTTTTGTATATAAATTTTCGTTTCTGTCAATGTCACTTGACAGTGGCCTTCAGTTTGCTAGTACATAGATTAAAAAGATTCGTTTTTGTTCTTAGATGGTAAATAATGTTGATTATAATGACTTAATTTAAGTAGGGCCGACTTCCAAAGCGTGAAACGGAATGAAAAAGAAAATGCGGAGTGCGTTCAAAACATCCAAGAATCGTGTAAGTTAAAAAAATTCCTAAGTAACTACGAATTTAAAAAAACAATATCTTTTTTTTCTACTCTTTATTTAAAATATCGTTTGTATAATCCTAATAGGCAAAAAATTAAATTTTTTATCGTATATAAATCGATTTCATACGATCTCTGGTCCGTTTTGGCCATTGCTCTTTGACATTGCTTCTATGGAGCTTACGCGAATATTCTAACTCTGGTAGGCCAAACTGTGAATAGATCTATAGGTTGTTAATAACGGCCGTAGGTGAAGCAACGTTTTCTGCGATCACTGCTTGGATGGGTGACCACTAGTGGTATTACAACCGAGCGTTCGCTCGGTGGGATGTCGGTTAATGACGGAATGGATATACAATCAAGCCATCCTTAGCAAAATATATCCGAAAGTTCTATGGACCAGCAATTCTACTGAAATTCTTCCTTCAATCAGGGATTAGGGAATATTTACGTATATATAAAGACGTGTATTAAAAAAGCACAGCACAACGCATTTGATACTTCTTTCAGCAATTTTGAAACTTTTACTGGCTACCATTGGTGTTTGTATTCGTTTACAAAGAATTAAATAGGCTATTTCACACATACAAGTAAGGTAGAAAACTGAACAAGGGTACTCGAATCGTAAAGTATAATCTTGTTTGATAAAACTTTCAGGCAATTTAGAAGCATAGATCGAAAGCCATTTCAAGATTACATCACAAGACATCGTTGGCAAAAGTTCAAGTGAAAAATTAAAAGTCATCGTTATATGGTTAAAAAACAAAACACCGAAATGAAACAATAGCAACATATAGGAAAAATATATTCAGGAAAATCAGACATAATAAGCTAATTATGAATGAAATGAAAGTGGAAAGTAAAACGTTAATTGGATTTGCCCAGGATCAAAAATCGACTGCTGCATTATGTGATTGGAGTGGGCAGAGCAATAGCTGCAATTTTTTCTGCTATAGTACCAGCGTTTGCTCCCTATCTCACCCGTTCTGTAAATCTAGTTAAATGTGTATAGAACACTGTCCAACTCATAACTATTCACTCGTAACTTGAGCACCCTAGGGGTATAAAAGTACAGTAAACTTTTAAATAGATCGTTTACCTCGAGTAAATAAATTTAGCACCAGCTCCCGGTCTATTAAGGGGTAGTAAATATTTATGTGAAGGTTTTTCGGCTTGCCACAAGGGTTGAAAGTGAATTTAAGTTTAATGGAATCCGAGGTGGGGGTTGGTTTCGATCCAAAAGTAGGTTTGTGAATAGTAATAGGGATGCTAATGTATTGCCTGGATTATAGGGATGAAACAGTCAGCGCTTGACAGTTTGCGGGGATGTAGTAAGGCTTAGAGTGTGTGCTCATAACGCGATTGTTGATATCACTCGGATATCGCTCCATAGAAAATGTATGAAAATCGATTGTTTTTCCTAACCAAATCTCACGTTCTATCTATAGTGAAATTATATAGACAGAACGTATTCAATTCGGTTGAATTGCATCGCATCGCTCCATAAGAACACACTAATTTAATCGACAATCGACTCGATATCCCTTGTATTGCATCGCATCGCACCACGAGGACGTACCTACATGCAATTTGAATCGACAATCGACTCTAAATCGCTCGAATTGCATCGCATCGCTCCACGAGGACGTACTTACATGCAATTTGAATCAACAATCGACTCTAAATCGCTCGAATTGCATCGCATCGCTCCACGAGGACGTACCTGCATGCAATTTGAATCGACAAACGACTCTAAATCGCTCAAATTGCATCGCTTCATGAGAAAAGTCCCTTAGCTAGACAGATGGGAACCTAAAATAGACAATCGACAAACATTTAAACATTCCTGACCCTTGTTTTATATTTCTGGCAATGTTTTCTTTCGATTTACTATACTTGTTACGGTTGGCAAAACAAAAGTAGGTACCTATCTATGAAGCTTAACTTTTTTAAAATACTAAAGCCTTTAAGAAACCTTTCTTTTTCGGACGAATTAATTTTATCGAGAAGATTAATTTTTATTTCTATCGCGGATTAATAGATTACATACCGTTTAGCTTTAGTTTCTTTTCTTTTTTAATAGACGAGTTGTGCCCCGCTATTTCATCCACGTGGATAATCTCACAGGACTTTTTTATAAAATAAAAAATAAAATAGTCAGTAATAGCCTGGGATAGTGAAGCTTTTTAACTGAGAAAGGATTTTAAAATCGAATCAGTATTCAAGATTAGTGGCAGTTTTTAAATTACGTAAAGTCTAATAAAGAGTGTGTATTTATCGTAGTCGGTTAGTCTCTATATTATAGATACATAAGACATACAGTTGACATACAAACAGCTCTTCATTTATACAGCTTCAAAGCAAACGACTACACCGTTAAAGTACTAAATATTCAGCATTTGAAATTAACTTTAAAGATCCTGCAGTCGGACCCCGGCGCGACCGCCGAAGCATAACAATTCTAGTTTCATAAACGAAAATAGCACACTACCGGTTAAAAAACTCAATTTCAAAGTAATGAAATTTAATCTGAGCTTTCCTCGGTGGATTTTTATCGTGGAGATGGGTAATAATTCGCGCTCAGGCGCAGGAGGATCATTAAAAATTGTCTAGATTACTTTCAGGTTGGGTGACGCGAAGACTTTTTAGACTTTACTGGGTAGCGTTTGACCGCAAGTAAGCGACGATGCGGTACCGTGGTACGCCTAGATTAGGCTGCCGGAACATCCAGTAAGTGCTTGGCGACAACATTTTAACTTCAGGAGTCAGACGAGCGCTACGAAATCGCCAAATACACCAAGCTATAGTTTCATTTTACCACAATGTAAATTAAAACTACGCCTGTTCTAACCTCCTTTCAAAACGAAAATGTCAGAAACGCCTAGCAGGTCAGTTTTTGGGCTCAATCACATATACGAGAACATCTTCGAAATTGAAAAAAAAAACTGAAAATGCACTTTTTCTATGGAATTATTGTGAGATACTTTATGTTGCTATATAAGCTGTAGTCGACGCGGGTGAAACCAGGATGCACAGCTAATTTTAAACAAAGCCTAACCGTTAAGATTTGACACATCGTTTACGCTAGAAGTACCTACACGCTGGATTAATTCAAAACCAAATGAAACCCCTTTCATCCCCTTCAGTAACTTCAATTACTATTTACCAACATTATAGTTAGGAATCGGTTTGAGTTTGGTACACTAACTCTTCCGTCGTTATCCTAGTTTGAATTTGAAGGGCTCAGATAATGTGCATAGCCTGAGCACTATTAAGTTTGGCATGTGCTCGATCGAGAAGTAAATTAAGATGGGCGGCGGCGCGGTGTTCTATCTTTGCAAACTATGCAGAACTAAAGATGCAAGATATTTTAGCGTTCAGAATATTTTACATTGAGGTGTTGAAGGTAAGTGAGGAAAACCCTAAAAACCAGCCAACAGCGAGTTGGACTCGCGGGTTCCGTACGAGCTTGTTTAATTTTGTAACTAATCTACATGTACGGTCTAACCGTACATTTTGTTTCATGTTATTCAGTATCAATAAAGCCATCAAACGGATAGCACGCGTATCATTGCATTTAGCTTCCGGTTATAGGTACTCATAATTATCAAATCAAATCAAATATCAATCAACTGTAGGAGTCGCGCATCAGACCCTACATAAAGGTCCTTCGAGCGAACAGGATCACGCGGTCTCGTTGAGGTCACATACCGGGAAGACTTCGTGGCTTCGCGCGTGTGAATAAAAACGTAATAAGACTCTGTGGTTCTGTATGAACAAGTGAAACAAGAGATAGTGAGTGGTTCATTTCAATACCAAGGATTTGTTCCAGTACAAAATCAAGGTCAGATCTTTCCTTTTTTTATCAAATTCATTCATGATGGAAGACTTATTGGCCAACCAGCAACAACTTCATGAGTCCATTGACTCACTTTTACGAAATTTTAGAAAAGATGGACGTGAAAGAAAGACTCCCGATCAAATCAAGAGGAGGTTGGATACTCTTGACCGTTATTGGCAGGATTTCCATGTTAATCATTTTAAATTAAAAGACATGGGTGGTGATCATAACATCTCATATTTTATCAATGACCAATATGAGAAAACTAAATCATTGTATGAAAACGCACGTACAAGCATACTGGCGTATTCAGCAGAGTTTGAGCACACTAAAGAGCAGCGCCCAACTACTCCAGTACTTAGAGCTGCGACGCTGCAACCGAGTGTTTCCGCAGGTACATCAAAACCTTCGTTTACTGATAGTGAAAGAAAGTCTCAAGGTACGTCTAGTAAACTAGACGAAATGCTTCGTAAGCAATCAAGCAATTTTAAGGCGTTTTCGCGTACTTTATCAGGAATCAATATAGATCTTATCACGGAGAAATGGGAATTCGAAGACACGTTGAAAAATGTAGAGTCTCGCTGGTCTGTCATTGATGCAGTTCATTGGGAATTAGATAGCATTTTAGATGGTAGCAACGAAAAATATGAGCGAACTTTTGCCGAATATGAAGTAACGTACAGTCAAATGAAAAAATCTCTAAACCGTAAACTTTGGTCGATGGCTCATACAGAAAAAACTACTCCGAGAGTTGAAGTTCCAAATTTTCATGGAAATTACCATCAGTGGGTCTCTTTCAAGGACCTTTTTACGGAGACTATCCATAGCAACAGTTTTTTATCAAATGCACAAAAAATGCAATTTCTAAAGTCCAAAGTCAAAGGTGAAGCGGAGCGGCTTATTCAGCACCTCAGTATTAGTTCAGACAACTACGGTGTATGCTGGGACATTCTCAATCACCGATATAACAACAAAAAATTAATATTTTCTTCACACGTCAATATATTATTCAGTCTCCCAGTAATGCAACAAGCGTCCATAAATCACATCAAACGGATTCATGATACCACGCAGGAGACTTTAAATGCCATCAAAAATCTAGAAGTAGATGTATCATCGTGGGATCCGCTTCTAGTGCATATTCTTTGTCAAAAATTAGATAGTGACACACACAATGAATATGTGTCATCAGTCAAAGAGCCAAGAGAATTACCCACCTTATCAGAGTTTTTGCTCTTCTTAGAGAGTAAGTTTACGAGCATGGAAGCAAGCAAAAGAAAACAAGAAAACAGTCAAAAATCAAACCAGCAAGTTACAAAATCATTCCATTTTAAACAAGCTTATTCAAGTAACAAAGACATTTCGAAATCCAGTTCAAATAACAAATTCCACAAAAGTTGCCCGGTATGCAAAGGTGAACATGGTATATTCCATTGCAAGCAATTCTTGGAAATGTCTCCCGCAAGTAAAAAGCAATGTGTTTCAAAGCATAATTTATGCCAAAACTGCCTTTATGACCACAATGGAAAAGGCTGTTTTTCTATCAAACGATGCCGCGACTGCAATGGGTGTCATAATACAATTTTACACGACGTATACCAACAAGGAACGTCTTTTAATGAAAATAATAAAACTTTTCATTACAAACCACATCAAAATGCCAACTCTCACGTGGCTCAGCAAAATGAAATGCCCGAAATTTTGTTATCTACAGCAATGATCAAGGTTCAAAAGGCTGACGGAAGCCATCAAATTATGAGAGCTCTTATCGATCAGGGCTCACAAACTTCTCTCATCACAGAGAACGCAGCACAACAGTTAGCGCTATCACGTCAAAGGTGCACGGGAATTATTAGTGGCATAGGAGCAAAAAATAACAGCTGTAAAGGAGTTATCAATATCAACTGTACGTCAATGAGCAACAACTATCAATTTAATACAGATGCTTACATCATGAAAAATCTTACCAAGCATTTACCGACCTACACATTCCCTAGGCCGTCATGGGAATATTTGGACAATATTCAACTGGCGGATTCGGACTTCAATATCAGTCGACCTATAGATATTTTGCTAGGCGCTGACATTTATCCAAATATCATTTTAGAAGGTATATGCAGATCAGAACAATCATCATTAATCGCACAACAAACTCGCCTAGGCTGGGTTTTGTGCGGAAGTATTAAGACTTTGCAATGCAACGTCGTTCAAGTCAACATTGATGAAATGCAAAAGTTTTGGGAGTTAGAGGACATTACTGAAGAAACATCTCATTCATCAGATGACTTAAAATGCCTTAATTTTTATGAAGCAACTACGAAACGATTAGAGGACGGAAGGTATCAAGTTAGGCTTCCCCTTAAACCTAATTTTGAGGAAGAACTAGGTCAATCAAAATCAAAGGCTGTCGCTCAGTTTGTTCAGCTGGAGCGAAAACTATTAAAAAATTCGCAAATCTCAAACGAGTACAAAGCGTTTATCAACGAGTATCAAAAGTTAGGACACATGCAATTATCGCCGTCCGCAAGTAAACAGACACCGGAATGTTACCTACCTCACCATTGTGTGCTACGTGAAAATGCAAGCACTCCTTTACGCGTAGTATATAATGCCTCATCTAAAACAACTAGTGGTAAAAGTTTGAACGACCTTATGTATAAAGGGCCGAATTTACAACAAGACCTTCAAACACTTATCTTAAAATGGAGGCAGTACAAAATTGCATTTACTGCAGACATTGAAAAAATGTTCCGACAGATATGGATTCATCCAGACGATCAGGTTTTACAGAAAATAGTATGGAGGGATAACCCTAATCAAACACTTCAAGAACATCAGCTGACAACTGTCACCTATGGCACCAAAGCAGCTCCTTTCCTCGCCATGATGACATTAAAACAAATAGCAAACGACGAACGTGAAAACTACCCTGAGGCATCCAAGGTCATCGAAGAAGCATTCTACATGGATGATTTAGTTCACGGAGCTCATACTCTTACTGAAGCAAAAAGTTTGCAACAGAATTTGATCTCCTTGTTAAGGCAAGGTGGTTTTAATTTGAGAAAATGGACTTCGAACGACTCTAGGCTAGTGCAACAAGACAATTACCAACAACAAATCAAAAGTTTTAAGCAAGCAGAACCAACAAAAACCTTAGGACTGCGTTGGAATCCTAAGGAAGACAATTTCACATTTTCGTCAACTATTGAATCATCTAACAGCAAGGTCACCAAAAGATCAATCCTTTCAGATATTTCAAAAACCTTCGATCCTCTCGGAATTATTACGCCTGTCACGTCAAAATTAAAGATTCTATTTCAAGAAGTTTGGATGTCAAACATACAGTGGGATGATGAAGTTTCTGAAAAAATATACAAAGAGTGGATAAAAATTAAGGCGGAACTCGAACACATAAATCAGTTTAATATACCAAGATGGCTAGGTACAACATTATCATGCAGTGTCGAGTTACATGGTTTTTGTGACGCCTCTGCAAAAATGTTTGCCGCCGTTATCTACTGCAAAATAAATAATAACGCAAATCAATCAAGAGTAACTCTCGTCACAGCAAAATCAAGATTAGTCCCATGCAGTAAAAACTTATCAATACCGCGTCTAGAACTGTGTGGTGCTCATTTACTATCAAAACTCATGGCCAAGGTCACGAAGTGTTTATCAGGATACGATATCAGAATCTACGGGTGGTGTGATTCTACAGCAGTGCTAGGCTGGCTGCAAGGAGACCCTGGCCGGTGGAAAACATTCGTGGCAAACAGAACACGTCAAATCAAAGAAACAATGCCTCCCCATTGTTGGAAATTCGTAAAGTCGGAAGAAAATCCAGCAGACAGCGCAAGTAGAGGCTTGTCTGTGTCTCAGTTGCATAGTGATGTATTGTGGTGGCAAGGACCCTCGTGGTTGTCTTCCTTCAACCCTACAAAAGAAGAAAATCAAATAGTTTACGTTACAGAAGAAGAAATCAAAATACAAAAGCAAGTTAACGTTGTAACTAAGCAAGATGAAAGCATCATTGACAATCTTCTAAACAATCACAGTTCTATATCAAAGGTCACGCGGATATTAGCATTTGTTCAGCGATTTATTTCAAGCAAAAAGCAAAAGGGTTTCCTAATATTAAAGGAAATACGCAAAGCAAAGCAAAAAATCATTAAGCATGAGCAAGACAAGCATTTCGCGGAAGAAATAAGCAGTTTAAAGCAAAAAAGCAAGGTACATACAAAAAGCAAGATTTTAGACTTGAATCCGTTCTTAGATAAAGATGGTATCTTAAGAGTCGGTGGCAGATTACGTCACGCAAAAATCAGCAACGATATGAAACATCCTATAATCCTACCACATGGTGGACGTTTAACAGAATTGATCATTAATGACGCACATACAACTATGTTACACGGTGGAACAAGGATGACATTAAGCTTTATCAGACAAAAATATTGGGTAGTCGGTGGTAATAGAGCAACGAAAGCGCAGATTCGACGTTGCCTAAGATGTGCAAAGCATAACCCCGAATTGAGAGCTCAAATAATGGGAGACTTACCGGAAGCAAGAAGTAACCCATCTCGACCCTTCAGCCACACAGGAGTAGATTATACAGGACATATTTACGTAAAATCAAACAAAGGCCGTGGAGTCAAAAGCACAAAAGGATATGTCGCAGTGTTCGTGTGCATGGCTACAAAGGCCGTTCACTTGGAGTTAGTCTCCGATCTCAGCACATCAGCATTTGTTGCAGCATTACGTAGAATGGCAGCACGAAGAGGTACGCCAAGTCATATCTACAGCGATAATGCTGGAAATTTTGTTGGAGCTAATAATGTTTTACAAAAAGAGTATCAAGAAATACAACAAGCATTTGGAAGCAATGAGGTCCAATCAGAAGTATTAAACATGGAAATTCAATGGCATTTTAACGCACCCTTGTGGCCATCAGCAGGTGGAATTTGGGAATCAGCTGTTAAAATTTTTAAACATCTGCTCAAAAGAGTAGTGGGTGAGCAACGTCTTACGTATGAAGAGCTATACACCATCCTCGCACAAATTGAAGGATGCCTTAACTCGCGTCCGTTATGTGCAATATCAGAAGATCCCGATGAAATGGATTATTTGACGCCAGCTCATTTTCTTACGGGAGGAGGCAGCGTTACTCTATACGAAACAGAAACAGACCTTCGAACTCGTTGGCAATTAACAAAGAAAATCGTACAAGATCTGTGGAGAAGATGGCGAAACGAGTATCTCACACAGGTAACAGCTAGGAGTAAATGGAGACAAGCAAAAGAGAACATCAGTTTGAATGACATAGTTATCATACATGACGCCAATCTACCGCCAGGAAAGTGGTTAATGGGAAGAGTCGTCGAATTACACCCGGCGTGCGATGGTTACGTCCGAGTCGTAACGTTAAAAACAAAAAATGGCATTCTAAAACGTCCAGTCACTAAAGTGTCCATACTACCAGTTCAAGATAAAAATAAACAAAACGAGCAGCCATCAATGTCAGAATCAAGACAATCATCAGCAAAATCAACAGTATCAAGCCCTCGTACCCGTATCAAGTTATCATCATTGTTTACGGCTATCATCTTATTCTTGAGTTTCGTAGCGACATCTCAGTGTGCCATAAATATCACCAATTTCCGAGAAAATCAACATCTGTACTTCGACAAGATATCAAATATGAATATAATTCGCGAGGAATGGAAATTAATAGTATACTATAAAACAGAACCTTACTGGGAAGGTGTTACGGCACTCAACAAGTCTTACTCAACTTTAGAACGAGCCTGTAACACAATGGAAAACAAATCATACTGTAGCATAATACTTCTTCAATTACAGCACGAGCTAAACGAATTAAATTACAATAACATACTGCTCTTTAATCAACAAGGCGGCAAAACATCATTGCAAGAGAGTCGGCGCCGCCGCGGTCTTATCGACGGTGTCGGATATCTGGCGAATTCTCTGTTCGGCGTCCTCGACAGTCGATTCGCGGAACGCTACGAGAATGATATAAAGCTCCTACAAGATAATGAACAACATTTAACATCGCTATGGAAAAATCAGACATCTATAATAGAGGCCGAGTTTAATGTTCTTAATCGAGTGAAAATTATGATGACCCAGCAGCATAAGATCATTGATCAAAAAATGATTGCGATAGAAAAATCTTTGGAACTATTAAAAACAGATTTACAAATTACAACCGAATTTACTATGGGAGCATTAATTACAAGCAATTTACTACAAAACTTGAAACATTTACAAAGAATTTTATTAGACACTATTACAGACGTATATCACGGCCGATTTAACCCATATTTAATAACGTCAGAACAACTGCAAGATCAGCTGAGCATTATATCGAGTCACCTTTCAAGTGACGTCACGCTTCCTATCGAGAATATACATTTCGATATAGCAAGAATCTACAAACTCATAACAACCAAAGCAAGAATGATAACAGATTATCTTTTATTTGAACTGCGAATCCCATTGATCAGTCGAGACTCATTTGAGATATTTAAAGTCATACCAATACCCTTAGAAAAGCATGACAAAATGGTAAACGTCAAACCTATAGCAGACTATGTAGCAATTAATCTGAAAAAAGATAATTATCTAACCATCTCTGAAAATGGTTTCAGATCGTGTTTAGTAACCGATACATACCTGTGTCATATAAGCAAACCTATTTATCGTATAACCGGAGACAAAGATTTCTGCCAGAAAGAGGAAACAACATGCGAGACAACTATCAGTCCATGTAAAAATATTTGGTTGGAAAGCAATTCACATAACAATTACGTTTACTTTTGTTGTAAACAATGCCAACTGCGGGCGATGTGTGGGGATCAAGTTACCACTCATAAGATAACTCACTCGGGCTTATTAACCATAAGTAATGGTTGCATAATTAAATCGGATAACTTCGAAATAACAGCACATTATGATCAACGCTCCAGCGAGATAAGAGTAAACTCAAACATGTACACCCCTATGATCGCGCCCATCAACCATATCATCAATGTCTCTATACCTCACAGAGTTATTGAGCAGCTGAACTTAGACCAGGATCAGAAGGATCTACAAGAGATAAGCAATCAAATCAAGGTCATGAAGGAGAATGAATCATCAACTTCAACTATGTCGTATCATGATATTCATCACTATACGGTAATCTACGTCATCGCCGTGGTGATGGTAACGGGAGGTGCAATATGGTGTTGCATGCGCTGGCGGGCCTCATGGTCGCTCCAAGCAGTCCCGGTCGCGGCAGCAGCGCCGGTCCCCGAGCGCGCGCCCTCGCCGGGCCGCGTGGGGGCGCCTGCGCCGGGGCCCGAGCGCGCACCGCGCTCTCCTCAGTGTATTATCAGTGATAGTGTAACAGAGTGTAGTGTAGTGTATCAAAGCGTCAGTGCGCGTGATAAAGCAACGTCCCCAATAATGAGACGTGAAGATCGTTTTAAGTAGAATCATTAAGTTACATTTTGAAAACATTTTATTCATTGAAGCAATTTTACTTTATATCATTATTACATTGTTTATTTTTTTGTTTATCATTAAGAACTGCAAATTGGTTCATATTTAACACGTTGTATTTTACCTGTATCATTTTATACCTTTTATTTTTACACTTTTGCAATCTAACTAATTGTTAGTTGATTAAACTTTGTCAGCTGTGTTGTCAATCATTATAATGTTAAGTAATATCATCTTTATTTTTATATCATGTAGTTAGGCTGTTGAGCATTTCAGCTACATATGTAAACTAGGTATTGTAACTTGTGTTTCTTCTCCCGTGGGGAGTATGTACGGTCTAACCGTACATTTTGTTTCATGTTATTCAGTATCAATAAAGCCATCAAACGGATAGCACGCGTATCATTGCATTTAGCTTCCGGTTATAGGTACTCATAATTATCAAATCAAATCAAATATCAATCAACTGTAGGAGTCGCGCATCAGACCCTACACTACATACCCATTTGGTTTTCAGACTTTTTCCTTTACATGTGCTCTATGATCTTGTCTCATGCCAAATTTCATGACTCAAGGTCAACTGTAAGCAACCTATAGGTTTTGATTCCCTTGTGAAATCACAACATATGCGAATATATGCGACAAGCGGTCACAACTTTTGATTGCGTTGATTTACAAGTTTGATTTTTTAAGAGCTAAATGAGACGAGCCAATTATTTAATAAAAATTTCAACTTGATACCTCAACGCGTTCTTGAGAAAAAGGGTCTCCAACTATCTCTATACCAAATTATATCAAGATCGGCTGTCTTTAAGTTTATCCGGAAAAAATAAACAATCAAATCATTTCTCGTTGTATAAATATAGATTCGGTAAAGTAAAGATAATCATAATATAATCAATTCTTCTTACAACACAGAACGTAATAAGTAATGAATAATACAACCGGTATTCATAATATCTAACAATTTGCTGTATCTAATGTAAAGCAAGTGATTTGATTTCTGATGCGACATCCTTCCGCTTTTCTCGGAACAGTTAATAAATATCGCAATAAGACCCGCCCTGCTCGTACATATCAAGAATAAGTTAAGCAAATTGTGTGTGAGCTCCTACACTATACTGCGTACAGTGTAAATGAAAACAGTATCGAATATCATGCGTTTTTGTAGGATCACATGTTTTTTATGACAATGACGAGTAAATATTACAAAAATTCTTATTTCATTTTAACTAAATAACTGCGAGGGATTAGCGACCCAAAGTGTGTCTTGGACTTCGAAATGAGAGAGCGCTACTCCTCTCTATACAGAGTGATTTAGCCCAGCTCATAGGACGCGGTGGATGCAAACCTTATTTATTTTAAATTTTATGATTTTGTACCGACTCTGTATTAATAAGGTGCAAAATTTGATTAGCAAAAGTTTTCAAAATACAACCATCTAACTAAATAACAAGGACAGAAGTGGCATTATGCAAAACCTAAGATTGTGCATGTAATTTGGTTAAATTAAAATATAAATTTTCTCTTAAAGAAGCTTTATGGAGATTAATGTCATGGTGAAGTTGCCGTTTGCAGGTATTCTATGCTGCTTATAGGCGTAAAAGATGAGAAACCAGACAGATAGAAACGAATATGTTCCTCTAAGTGCTATTTTTTATCGGATAGACAAGGCCCTAATAACCAGCTCTCATTTTATTTAAGTACACATTTTTGCCGACAGTAAACTTTGTGCACGCATCAAGAAAAGTGTTAGTGTGCGTAAGGTCAAAAAGTCAAGACCTCAGTTACTGCCGACGGTTACACACTGCGGGCACAAGCTCCGAAGCGTGGGATCGACCAACTTTATGTGTACCCAAGCTAAATAACGTTCAGTAAATTACGTTCTAACTCCTCGACTATGCGCCCAATGTCAACAATATTACTTCAAGTGGGGGGATTAAAATTTTAGACGCTAGTTATGTAAGGTTCGTTTGTTTGTTGGATTAGACGTGGTTACGAATTGTTTGCGGGACTGCCTTTTGGTTGTTTACTGTTCTACCTATTGTGGTGAAGTGGGCATGCGATCTTATTGGCTGGTGAGCTCACGGCGTGGCTTGCTGGTAATGATAAGGCTTAAAGGCAACGTCCAATAATTGCTTGGTGGTAGGGCATTTTCAAGTGCTCGCCTGGCTAGCTAGCCAAGCACCTAACGGTGTGTTCCAGCAGCCCCACTTAAGAGCCAGTTCCCAATCCAGGTGTACCGTGGCGTCACCTTCGATTACATCATCACATAACATCAGATGTAGTCAAACGCTATACGCTACGCTATTAAGGCGAAAAAATAATGATGTAGGCAGTTTCATAATGTAGTGTAAGTAGTGGAACTCCTTACCGGAGTCTGTGTTTCCCGATCGCTACAATAGAAGAACCAGAAGCTTCATAACTACTTTGTACATACTACTGTGTCAATAAATGCCTTTGATTGATTGATTGATTGATTTTTGAGGCAAGAGTGAACAGGAACCTTCTAGGTATGTGTGCTACACCATCGACCGCATCATCGCTTGGCAACAGGCGGGATGGCGGTCAAATGCATAACTATTTGCATTAAAAAAAAATCAACTTTGCCCCACCTGAAATTCTGTAGTCCACTTTGCCCATCTTTCTGGTCTCGGTGAGGCAAATTACATCGGATAGACTCTGTGGACTATGTCCCACTAGGGCAGGAAATGATTTTGATTTTGAGAAGCTTCCCTTTCCTTTGACGACGCCCTTTCCTCTCACGACATGCAACATTAATTGTCCCCACACTTTAATTTCACGGATGTAAAGCTGAGGCACGGCGATATCCATAAAGCCACGCTACCTGTTCGTACCTGATGATGCTGGGAGATAATCTTTAGCTGCTCGTAAATCTCCCGCGAAGTGGGCCGCATGCCACACTTATTAACCCTTGGTGTGGAGTTTGGGGGGGCAGTGACGGAACTTGCTACGGTTTTGTAGTAGTACATACATGTGTCTGATACTTATTCAAGGGCGTGAGACAATTATCAACCCGCACTACCAGCGTGGTAGATTACGGCCTTTATTCTTTATCTCTGAGAGAAGGCCAGAGACCCAGCAGTGGGAACGTAAAAAGGCTAAAAATAATGATCTGATTCTCCGTATTCAAATCAAATCATTTATTCATCTTGTATAGTTATTGGTGTTGATCTAGATAATAAATGAAGTCCTGCTATTTCAGCATATATACAAGCTAAATCCATAGTGTTATAGTAATTGTTAATTAATTATTATTGGATATATGATTACAAATCTTAACATATTGTATTATATATTTTGTTTAATAATTCATATTTTATTGTTCTGTAGCATGTGATTGGAGTGGTTCAGTTTACGTTGATTAGCTGTTCCCCGAAGTATCACCCGCGTGGATTACAGTTTGTCGCGATAAAAAGTATTTTATGTCCATCCCCAGAATTCAAACCTATATAAAAAGTATTTGTTTTAAAAAGTTTTACTCTTCAGCCGGTTGACAATTAGGGCCGGTTTAATAAACGTCCGTAATTTAAATGTCATACCAAATTTCGTTAAATTTTACCCTAACTTACTCTTTTGATCTTCTTTGAATTTACCGAAATTTGGCATGACATTTAGCTAACGGACGTTTATAAAACCGGCCCTTAGCCCATGTATCATAGCTGGTGCTCGCGTCAACACGAGTGTAAGTGTAAATGTAACACTTGTCCTGTAATGTACGAATCTTAATCACTGGTACATGTATTCTATTTAACCCTTAGGTATGGAGAGATAGAGTTATTTAGACGTTTCGGAGATGGCACAAGACTGTGAAATTTATTACGGTCGAAGATGTGTCGCTGCTGTCTAGATTCTGGAACCTTATTAGTTTCGGTGGAATTTGTGCTTTTAATAAGAGCATTTAAGAAGCGCAAAATTTGTTTAATTGCTATTATGAGATACTTAGCGACTGATTATTTACTATTCTTAACAATAAAATTAATACAAACAATGATGTGTATCGTCGCAGAGTCTGCTCTATCGGTTTTTTATCGGATTCATTTCAATGAGTGTGCCCAGGAATTATTCAACTTAATACCTCCATCCCCATTCCATCATCGGGCATCAAGACAAACGGCCAGACGCCATCAGTATATGGTGGAGATTCCATCGATTCGCACGAAGCGTTTTGCTTCTACCTTCATCATGCGTACCGCTAAGGCGTGGAACTCCTTTCCAGAGTCTGTTTTTCCCGATCGCTACAATTTGGGGATCTTCAAGGCAAGAGTGAACAGGTACCTTCTAGGTGTGCGTGCTACACCGTCGACCGCATCATCGCTTGGCAACAGGCGGGAGGGCGGTTAAACGCACACCTATTAGCAATAAAAAAAACCTTGTAAAATTAGAGTCGATATATTATGTATATTTGTGTTTCATGAAAGCATTTCAATTAAGCGCTCACCTTTGAAGTTCCATGAAACTTGTCACCAGTTTCCTGTACAACAAACATCATGTTTATACAAACTGTACTGTGTCTCCTATGAACTTCTGTTCGCCTGGTACCCACGTCGCTACTTTCATCTTTGGCTTGAGGCTATATGAATAATTTTATATATTTGGTATCTTCTATGATCCCATGGGAGTCAAAAGAAGTAAAAATATATCGAATGATCCCATGGGGGCCAAGTGGAAGGAGGGTGTTTGAAAAACGTTAGTAAACTTCAATCCTATGAATATTAGGATCTAAAAGGAAAATTCAAAATTCAAAACTTTTTTATTTAATAGGATACATTGTGATCACTTTAAAACGTCAACTTAAAACTAGCTACTCCTGTTCCAACCTCCTTACGCCGGCAAAAGAACAGGCAAGAAACGCCCGGCAGGTAATTTTTTTGGCGCGATCACATTGACATTTTATTCTTATTACTAGTTGATTGAATTGGAGCAAGTTCACTAAAATCCCAAGCTTTTTTTTGTCATCTAATAGTCCGATATTTTTTAATTAGTTTTACTAATAAGAAGATTTCTCTTGGTTGGTTGTACACATTGGGATATGGGAACATGAATATTAACGAGTTGGAATAAAAACTATACTGTAATCCCATGGGATTATAAGCATGGGAGCCAAGTGGAAGGAGGGAACTAGAAAGCTCTTAATCCAACATGTCTAGTAGAGTCGCAGCTCTACGCTCTTACCGCATGTAAATTATGTAGAGAGCTCCGGTTTTCATTAAATGCTTTAATAAAACTCACATTGCCTTTGCTCTACCATCGCTCTACCATTTTTACAAGGCGTGCTCTAGAATTCGCGTTTGTAAATTAACCGAATGGGAGTGTACGCTCGTGTTTAACTTCGGGAAATATTTTGCTGCGATTGTAGAGTTCGTTTAATTTTTAGGAGAGCTCATTGTTGGTACTTTCATATATACATTTTTAATTTGTTCCCGGCCCTGTCTTGCTGTTTGGTTCGCTTGATGGTTTTTAGTAGAAAAAATTTTGCTTTTTTTTGCATCTTACAAAAACATCATCATCATCAAAGTCAAAGTCAAAATGTGTTTATTCAATAGGACACATTGTGATCACTTTAAAACGTCAACTTAAAACTAGCTACGCCTGTTCCAACGAAAGTGATTAAGATTTATGACGCATATTTTGCGCTTTCACAAGTTTTCTGTAAGTATTTCTGTGTGTGGGTGTGTGTGTGTGTGTGAATGTGTGTTTTAAACTGGTTCATTTTAACTACACTTTTTAGAGGAGGGAGGGGGGGGGGCTCTTAGTCTAGCTCTTAGTATTTAGTTTAATTTTTTATGTATCTGTTAATGGTAATTACTTATTGTGAAAAGCTGACCCGGCAAACGTTGTTTTGCCATATAATAAATGGCTATTAAAAAATAAGGGTTGATCGTAGAAGGGTGAAAATTGAGGATTGTATGTATTTTTGTACGTTGTATCATAAAAAAATAGAAATTAAAAATTTTGTCTAATAAATAAAAATAAAAATTTAGGGGTGGACTACCCCTAACATTTAGGGGGATGAAAAATAGATGTTGGCTGATTCTCATAGATACCGGATAAGCACAAAAAATTTCATCAAAATCGGTCAAGCCGTTTCGGAGGAGTATGGCAACGAAAACTGTGACACGAGAATTTTATATATTAGATGTTGTTTTAGAATCTATAGCACAAATAGAACGTAATATTAGAAGAAATGTTTCATTTGAACGAAACGTCGATGGCACCGTTTTTAAGACTTTAATAACTTGAACTTTTCAAACAACTTTAGAGAACTTTAAGACTTCAGATTTCTGTTTAGATTTTCCGGGAAGCTATGGGTGCTGTATTGGAGATAACTGCGGGAATGCTCTGTTTTCGTATATTTCATTTGTTATCTTGCAAACCATCAGCAGCAGTGGACTGACACAAGCTAATGACGATAATGATGATAAAAACCTGCTTAAAAAAACCCTCTTAAATTTAATTAACAGTTGCGCCCCGCGGTTTCACCCGCGTCTTTCGATTATCCCGCAGGAACCTTTTTCCGGGATAAAAAGTTGCCTAAGTATGTGTTATTCCAGGGTTTAAGCTATCTTCATTTCAAATTTCATCAAAATCATTTTATATACTAGTAGTTATGGTGATACGTGGTAACAAACATTCACACACACACAAACTTTCGCATTTATAATATGTATTATTAGTAGAAAAAAAAATGTTTTTAGTTTTTATATTTGCTACTACAACTATGAGCCCTTGCAATCAAAATTCGTTTATTCGTTTTTTAATGTGACATACAGACAGACAGACATACAGATACGAGAGTGATTCTAAAGGTTCCGCTTTTCAAGATATGTACGGAATCTAAAAAAAAATGCTGGCTCCGCGAAAAGTTCATCAAGGTCCACGAAAATAAAGACGCCGACATGTTGAAACATCTTTTTAATGAATGTGGGAAACATTCAACTTCCCCTATCTTTTGTCATTCTGCCAACGCAGCATCGACGCGGCGATGGCGGCCCGCCACAAAGAGTCGCGTCTCTCTTCATATCTTCTATGGCTTTCAGATTGCGAATGTTCGTCTCCGCGATAAGAAATGAAAGATTTCTACACAGACTACACAGTTTCCTATGTTTTCTTCGTGACGAGAGGACACACGGGCGTTGCGGATGGCGAACATGTATCAACAGCAACACTGAGAAAAAAATCCGGACTTTCTTTCCGAGTCTTACTTTCCAAGATCGATTCCTTCCAAAATGTAACCTTTTCCTTCTTTAATTTACCTTGGTTTTCCTCAAGTCTTTCCCTTTTGATTCAGAAGGAAAGAAAATGAAGGAAATGTATTCGGAAGGTCTTTTTTCTCCATGCAGAGGCCATCAAAAACTTAAATTGCTTCATCTAAAATTTTTCTCAGAGTGGGTTGTTTTTTTGATGGCCAGTTTATGTTAAAAAGCACAGGTCAAGAATACATTTATTCATTTATTGTTAATGGCATTATCATACTTATTTACTTCCATAAATAAGAGCTGCAATATCAAGCAAATGGTCGACGGTAATTTTACAAGTCGTCAAGTACCTATCGGTGCATCCAGGCAGTGTTATTCGAGACCCTGTTACCAATCCAAGTGTAGCGTGGTGCCACCTTAGACCGCATCGTCACATAACATCAATTCAGTACCCCAAGTACAGGTTTTGATAGTTTACAAAAACTATAAAAGTTTTCGTTTCCATCCATACATATTTTTTTCAGCGAATCTTACCGAGACTTGGAGGAACTGAAATCGTTAATACGGGTTATTTTAAATCGTTATAATCATATTCCAACAATGTTATTAAGTTACTTTTTGAATTTAAGCAGATCGAGTCGCCACTTTGACAAGTCGGCGGTGGTAAACGTCGGCGCTTACGAAAACTTTTATCGTTTTCAAAACTTGTACTAGGGGTACATACAGGCTTGTGACTTGTGGTTAAACGCTACCCTTAAGTAGTAAAAAAAAACAATTAGTCTTTCCAAAGTCACGAGTAATGTCTAATTTTATAAGTTACACCGTATAAATGAGTTCACACCGTAAATTCATAACCATTTCCATGATGACCGTTATAATGCGGACGCTATGTAAACTAACTAACTGAGATGGTGCAACGACCCAAAGTGAGTCTTGGCCTCCGATAACAAAAGACGCCACTTCGGTCTGTCCCGCGCCACCTCCTGCCAGTCCTCCACCTGGAGCTCGAGCAAATCCTTCGTGACTTCGTAAAACCACCGCTTTGTAAAGGCACCGCTATCATAAGATACAGTAGCTTTATAAAAGCGAGCTGCTAGTCGCGCTTCGCAATTTCAAAGTTCAGTGTAGCTTGCCAGGCGCGCGGTCCGTGTGCCTCGGGACTCCGTCGTTTCCATTAACTTTATTTGCCGACATTGGCCTGCGAGGAGGTCAGATATCGACAGATTGGAATGATGTATTGTTACAGCATTTCATTCTACGTTCCGGGACTCTTTATTTATTTGCTTGCTATTTTCGCGACCGAAATGATGTTCGGCTGGTTTTTGTACAGACACATTGTTTTTGTGTCACGTCCTTAGAATTTATGATGTTCTTTTTTAACCCTTGACGCAAAAAGAGGGGTGTGTCTGCGTATGCGTATGTCTGTGGCATCGTAGCTCTTAAACAGATGGACCGCTTTCGATGCGGTTTTTTTCATTTGAAAACCAGTTTCCTTGCGGTGGTTCTTAGCTATGTTTGGTTAATATCGGTCAAGCAGTGTAAGAGTTAGTAGAGCAAAGTGGAATTTTTAAAATTGTCACATTGTGACTTTACTTGATGACTTGATCAATCGCTAACCTGAAAGTAAATATGTACCTATAAGAAAAAAACGCAATAGATTTTATTTTTAACTCATAAGGTAAGTGTATGGTATATGATGTCGTAATTTATGTTCGCAATCCGTGGACTATAGTAAATTTATTATTTTAAAAGCTATCACATGATTAAAACCTCCCCAAATCTTACTGAATTTTTTTTTTTCATACTTAATCTGTACGTTTGTGTATTGCCAGTGCTTAAAATCCGCTGGTCCACTCCAAAATCCGATAAACCTTCAATGATCGTAGACTTCGTGGTCATTAACGTCATATTTCCGTTAATGACGACTTAACTACGCCCAAGTTTCCTATATCGTATTTCTAATTTGAAATGCTACTAGATATTTTCATTATTAATTCCATAGCCATATAACCACAGACTATAAACAGTACTAATAGCAGTCAATTAAATCAAATTATGTATTTACTAATTAATACAATATCACATCACAGTAATGTTACAAATGCAAAAGTTTATGAGTCAGTTTGTATGTTTATTACTTCTTAACGCTGAAACTTCTAAACGGATTTGAGTTAAATTTGGAAAGTAGATAGCTGTTATCCTGGATTAACAAATTTGCAACTTTTTATCCCGAAAAGGGTATTTGCGTTCCGCGCGGGCGTAACCGCAGCGCGCAGCTGGTATGTAAGTACATATATAAAATGTATTAAATCTGCAAGTAGGCGCATTATTAAAAAATATGTAGGTATATAAAAATTTATATTCAAATTCCTGTGTACGTGTATTCGTAATTCTTCTTCTCCTAAACAGCCTGACCGATTTTGATAAAATTTGGTTTGGGGATAGTTTGAAATAAATGTTACATAATGCCTTCTGTGATAATGTATTATCATAACGTATTACTACTCCGTTGCCACCTCTTTTTCCTTTTATAAACTAGAGTCTATCGCTTGGATAAATATATACGTACAAATCGTTGCTTTGTTTGTCGGCTCATTCCAAATCCAGCTGAATAGCAAACTAGTAAAAGCTTCGGCGTGAACGAACTAAGGATCAGAGAGGGGCTGGATCCCCCCTTAGTATAGCAGAAGAGATATAACTATGTATGATAGCGCCGCTACTTTCAAATTCAATCTAAGCTAAGTGGATTTTGTATGTTTGAAGAAACAATTATTATTTTCTTTTTATTTAATTGGAATTTGAGTTTCAGTTGTTTAACGATTTCCGTAAGTTGCTATTTTATTACTAAGAAATCTAGTTTATATTATATTAATTAAATTAATGAACAAATACTATTTATTAAGCTTACTTTACGTTCAAAATGAATTTATTTATTATAAAGAAGATATTTGTAAAAGTTGTGATTTGAGTTGACGTAATCGCGTGACACTTGTTGACATCTCACTATAAATACGGGTGTAAGTCTGTGGATCGGGGCATTCTGAGCTAGGCTTCGGTCGAGGCAACAACTCTGAATAAAGTCTTATGAAACTATTTCTGCGAGTTTTAATTACGTAACAATGACCCTTCTAACATCAGAAGAGGAGATACCCGAAAATGTCGCCCAGCCAAGATCAAGATATTCGCCGGCTATTGAACGAGACAATGCTGACTTAAGCCCGTCAAGATACTCGCCGATTTTTCAAGAAACTCGACCTGTCAGAAATCGTCAGGAAGATACAGAGCTTATACTTCTCCGACGACAAGTTGCCCTTTTAGAGCAATTGATGACTCAACAAAACTTGACACTGACTTAACTGACACGACTGAATTGGAACGAATACTTTCAAAACACTCTAAGACTTTTGGTATAAGAACTCCTATCACAAAAGTAAAAACAGGTAGCTTGAATATTCGCCTCAAAGACCCATCTCGTATTGTCCAAAGACGACCTCATCGGTTATCACCAATAGAAAGAGGAAAAGTAAAAGCAATAATATGACTTAAAAAGTAAAGGTATAGTCCGGGATAGTTGCTCTCAGTTTGCCAGTCCCATTCTTCTTGTAAAAAAGAAAAACGGTGATGACCGGTTATGTGTTGACTTTCGAGAATTAAACACAAATACCTTACGTGACCATTTTCCAATATCACTGATTCAAGATCAAATCGACAAACTTGGATCAGCAAAATATTTCACAACTCTTGACATAGAATCAGGCTTTTTCCTATTGATGAAGACTCAATAGAAAAAACAGCATTCGTAACTCCTGATGGGCAGTACGAATACGTCACAATGCCATTTGGCCTCTGTAATTCGCCATCGGTCTATCAGAGAGCGATAAATAAAGCTCTTGGAGATTACAGGGACAAAATCGCCCTTGTATAAACGCAACAAGAAGGCCTTGAGCGCCTAGATTTGGTGCTTAAGAAATCATCTGAAGCAGGGTTTACCGTTAATATGTCAAAATGTAAATTCCTTAAGAAATCTGTAGAATATCTCGGAAATATAGTTGAAAATGGTAATGTGAAACCCAGTCCACGCAAAATAGAGTCACTAAAAAATTCAAGTCCTCCTAATTGCGTCAAACAAGTTCGCCAATTCAATGGCCTAGCCAGCTACTTCCGTAGATTTATCCCCGAGTTTTCTCGCATAATGACACCACTATATGATCTGACAAAAAAGGACGCCAAATTTGAATGGACTGATATTCATGAAAACATTAGACAAAAAATAATCTCTTACTTAACATCTGAAGCAATTCTGAGCATCTTCAACCCTGTTCTACCTATTGAAGTACACACCGACGCCAGTTCCTTAGGCTATGGAGCAATGCTAATACAAATGGACGGTGAGAGGCGCAAGGTAGTCAGCTATTTTAGTATGCGAACCATTGAAGCAGAATCCAGATACCACTCGTACGACCTGGAAACATTAGCAGTAGTAAAAGCCCTAAAACACTTTCGCCATTTTCTTTACGGTCGGCATTTTACAGTAATAACCGACTGTAACGCACTTAAAGCTAGTCGTACAAAAAAAAAAAAAAGATCTTACTCCCCGAGTTCACAGATGGTGGGCTTATCTACAAATTTTTGATTTCGATGTTAAGTACCGCAAGGGAGAACAAATGTCCCATGTAGATTATCTAAGTAGAAACCCAACCGTCAATATCATAACCAAAGACCCCTCCTGGATAGCTGTCGAACAAGAACGCGATCAAGAACTGAAAAAAGTGCGTGATGCAATAGTTAATAAAGAAGATTACGATCAAAAATACAGCTTAAAAAATAACCTTTTGATGATTTACATTCAAAATCAGAAAGGTAAAACAATATCTCGCACAGTTGTACCGAACTCTTTAGTTTACAACCTAATAAATCGATACCACGAAACACTCATGCATGCCGGTTGAGAGCGAACTCTCGAAAAAATCAGAGAGCAATTTTGGTTCCCTAATATGACAAAACGAGTCCGATCTTTTTGCAATCATTGTCTAAACTGTAAAATTGGTAAGGGCATTTCAGGTAAAGAACAAATAAATCTCCATCCTATTGAGAAAATTGCTATTCCTTTTCACACCTTACATGTTGACTTGATGGGTAACCTTACCGGGTGTGACAAGAAAGCCTACGCGTTTGTATCTATAGACGCATTTACTAAATTTGTGAATATACTTCCCTTGCGCGATAAAAGCACAAACCTTGTCTTAAAAAGTTTGCAAGAAATAGTCAATTTATTTGGGACCCCAAGTCGAATAATTTCAGATAGAGAACCAGCCATTATGTCCAAGGACGTACAAAATTTCTTTCAGTCCAGAAATATCGAACATCATGCTATAGCACGTGGCGCACCAAGAGCTAATGGCCAAGTTGAAAGGTTGATGCGTACTATCCGCGATCATTTAGGCGTAGTATCTCAAAGTCAAAATAGAACTTGGGTAACCAAGTTGGGGGAACTGCAACTATCCATCAATACAACAAAGTCAAAGTCAACTGAACACTCGCCACTTGAACTACTTATTGGAAAAAAATGTTCACACCATTCAACAGTTAGCTTTAATAGAAGATGACACTAACAGAGATGAACTCCGACAAGACGCAACTAACAGAATGACCGAACAAGCTTTAACAAGCAAAAATCGTTTCAATTCCAAAAGCGCCACCATTGTCCCTTTTAAAATCAATGATTTTGTATTATGCAAAAACACCCAATGGTCAAGTAATAAATTAGGACCAAAAATTTTAGAACCATACAAAATTCATAAAATTCTGGAGAATGACAGATATGAAGTTAAGAACCTTAAGTCCGGTAGCAGAAAAATTACAGTAGTTCCCCATCGTCACTTAACATCAGGTGACTTGTGGTCAAACGCTGCCCTGTAAAGAGAAAAAAAAAAAAAAAAAAAAAAAAAAAAGTAAGAGAAATTCCAACAACAAATTTTAGTGAAGAAAATATACATGATAACCATGATAGCGAATAAATAAAATATAAAAAAATAAATAAATAAATTATAACAATAAAAAAAAAAAACCCCATAAAAGAACACAAATTAGGTGTCAAGAAAAGAACACAAATTAGGTGTCAAGAAAAGAACACAAATTAGGTGTCAAGAAAAGAACACAAATCAAGTGTCAAGAAAAGAACACAAATCAAGTGTCAAGAAAAGAACACAAAAACTGTGTCATCTACACAAAAAAAAAAAAAATAATAATCATAATAATTTAAACCTAAACGCTTATTACAGAATATACGCCCAGAGCACGAGCGTCACTGCAGAATGGCCGTGATAGCGCCGCTACTTTCAAATTCAATCTAAGCTAAGTGGATTTTGTATGTTTGAAGAAACAATTATTATTTTCTTTTTATTTAATTGGAATTTGAGTTTCAGTTGTTTAACGATTTCCGTAAGTTGCTATTTTATTACTAAGAAATCTAGTTTATATTATATTAATTAAATTAATGAACAAATACTATTTATTAAGCTTACTTTACGTTCAAAATGAATTTATTTATTATAAAGAAGATATTTGTAAAAGTTGTGATTTGAGTTGACGTAATCGCGTGACACTTGTTGACATCTCACTATAAATACGGGTGTAAGTCTGTGGATCGGGGCATTCTGAGCTAGGCTTCGGTCGAGGCAACAACTCTGAATAAAGTCTTATGAAACTATTTCTGCGAGTTTTAATTACGTAACAATGACCCTTCTAACATGTATATACTATCCCACAATTTGCTCGAGAGCTTTGAAGAAAAAATCGCAATGGAACTATAGCCTCGAAGTTAGGGCATTTTCTAGATAAAAAATTTCAATAATTTCAATGACAAAACTCCATCAAATGGAGTGAATTTTTGACACACACAATGTTACACATTTAGAGAACAAGGACAATAATAACACTACACAGCATATGGAATATGTAACGCCCTCCGCAGCGCAACCTTAATTCGTCCCTCATAATCCTTTATCTAGTTACAAATGCGGTGAGCGCTCGCAAAGTGGACACAGCACTGTTTCACTGTGACAACTGAAGCGACCATCAACTACATAATGTAAACAGTTACAGTACAGTTCAGTAACTAGGCTAAAAATTGGACTTGTTTTTTACTATATAGCTAGCCAGGCGAGCACTAGAAAATGTCCTACCACCTAGCTATGGTTTCATCACGATGTTTTCCTTCACCGAAAGCTCAGGCTCATGGTAGGATTCGAACCCACGACCTACAGATCTCAAGCCGTTGACACTAATACCACTTCGGGTGATAATGCGTGACATTGGTAAATTATTTTTTCACCTGCGTCGGATACAGTTTATCGCGATAAAAAGTATGCTATGATCTTCCCCAGGATCCAAACTATCTCTGTACCAAATTTCATTTAAATTGGATCAGTTGTTTAGGCTTGAAAGCATAACAGACAGAAAGAGTCACTTTCATATTTAAAGTTTTTAGTAGGGATACTCTGTTCGTAAATGTGCTGAGTGTAGGAAATTGGAACAAGAATGTTAAAAGTCCCTTTTCTAGTTTCTCCAAAAAGTCCCTGTAGGTATAGTTTAACACAAAAGAGAACAAAGGGGACTGTCCTTTTTGACCCGGCTTGTTGCTGGGTCCCATCATCTCATCATCATCATTCATATTTGATACTCTCTGAATTTGATATTCATATTTGAACTCTTGCCATGCTACAATCTACTAAAACATAAAAGCTATTCACTCAGATATGCGTTTATAATTAATCCATTGAAACACACAAACGAATTGATTAATCGTGTTGGTTTACATTGAATCAGTTGAATATCAACTCGCTTGACGAATAATTTCGCGGGAACGAGGACGGGATTACGAGCGAAGCGCGTGTTATTTGTCATCGTCGAATGATGTCATCTGCCACACCGCGCGACCACGGGCCACTCTCCCTCTCTGATACTGGGGCCACACTAAGGTCAACGTCAAGGGAAATGTCAATGCCTATCATCGCGATAAACATTGCGTTATTAATAATTAACGCAATTATGTGAGTGGCTACAATAGAACGGTCAACGTGAATGCACTTGAGTTATCGGCTAACGTCAAACGCCAATGTGAATGTCGTTGTCAAATGTCGTGGCCACACTTATGTCAAACGTCAATCATCGCGCTATTTAACGGCATTACATTTCCCGTTAGTGTGGCCCCAGAATGAGAGATGGCCAGAGTCCCATCAGTGGGAAAGACTGTTGCAGTTGGACATGCCGGTTTCCTCATTAAGTTTTCCTTGACTGTGTTTTGGCGATGGCAGAGGCAAAAAGACTGGTTTAAAAAGTAACATGCTAATGTTAGAACAGATTTACGAAACAAAAAGACAAATGTCGCACTTGTCCAATGTAACGGTTCATTAGAGCCCTCATTAACAGCAGGGCGGCTTATCGAGTTGGATAACTCGGTGCTCCGCTATTATAGCCCATCTGCAAGATTCACTGGTCGCTGCCATTTTAAACGTACATTTAATTTTGGAGTGAGAGAGGCAGTTTTATTAGAGGAGGACAACTCGCTAACGTTTTTGTCTATCATGGGGAAAAACATTTAACTAAACCTTGGAATATAAATAAAACTACCTATCAAACTCAACTATACAATTACCTAATCTAATAAACCACTAATAATATAATAATTTTTATTTCTTACTATTTCTGTCCATCCAAAGGTTGTCTGGTAAAAATCGCTCTAAGCGATAAGACCGCCCATTGTAACACTAGCTCTAAGATCTCTCCTTTTATGTTGTTCTATTTTTCTGTTGTTGTGGTGAACAATAACACGTTATCTATCTATCTATTTAGGATTAATTTATTAAATATATGTGTACAATATTTTTTTATGTCAGGTATGTATACTCGTAATAAAGCTAGCAGCTTGAGGCTGAAGCGCCTTTATCACATCGTCACTTTAGCATCAAGTGACTGGCTGTCAAAATTTAACCTGTAAAGAGTAAAGAAAGGAAGTAAGTACACTTCATTTTGATTCTTCAACAATCTCCATAATACACTTACTTCAAAACCATCGGAACAGTTCCGCACGTAGGAGCGTGAATACAAATTTTCATTTCATTCCGCATATGCGTAGTGAATCGGAAAAATCTTCGCGCCCCTCTATGCATTATTAAAGATCGCGGGATACTTGCCAAAGTAACTGGCGGTCAGATGGTAAAATATTCTCGTGTTGTGATGTGAATTCTTTCGGAGTTTGTAAGAGTTCGCTGTCCACAATCAGCTTGGACTTTTGGTAGTGAAAAACATCGTGATAAAACCATAACTTGCATTCGATTCCCGCTACAAGACAAAAGAAATTAGTGCAAGTATTTGTTCTGTGTCTGGGTCATCATCATCATCATCATCAGCCTTTCACGTTC
This sequence comes from Opisthograptis luteolata, assembly GCA_931315375.2. Classification (NCBI taxonomy): domain Eukaryota; kingdom Metazoa; phylum Arthropoda; class Insecta; order Lepidoptera; family Geometridae; genus Opisthograptis; species Opisthograptis luteolata. Next base: position 1,238,646 of record OV928048.1, read on the forward strand.
CCACTGCTGGGACTCTGGCCTTCTCTCAGAGAGAGAGTATGGACTGTAATCTACCACGCTGGCCCAGTGCGGGTTAGTAGATGTCTCATGCCCTTGAATGTTGCAGTTCTTGGGCATGCCGGTTTCATCACGATGTTTTCCTTCACCGTTTCGAGCGATGGCAAATCCGCACATAAATTATTAAGTCATAGGTGCGGGGCCGAGAGCATTCGAACTTGGTGTTGGCGTCTTGTAAGTCGCACGCCATTCGGCCACCAGCGCTGTGTCTAGGTGCTTTCAATTTATTCCGAATTAAAAAAAAACCGGGCATCTTTTCAATATTTTTCCTTTAAAAAAGAACCTTCCTCGGACTTCAAAGACTATTTGGAATAAAACGGTGGTATTTCCAGCTGCGCTCCAGGGTTGCGCTTTTTTTTACAACGGACTAGGCTTAGCGTTTGACCATGATCTCAGTCGATGGACAGTGACGATGTGGTCAAAGGTAACAAATATAGTCACTTATTGTTATTTATATAGTGTTCGAGTGGCGACCACGAACCGGAAGACGCTCTGTAGGCAGGCCCCCCTATGTGGACCGACGACATTAAAAGAGTTGCAGGGATCCGATGGATGCAATTGGCTAATGGCCGTTCATTGTGTCGTTCAAGGGTGGAGGCCTATGATCAGCAGTGGACTTCTTCCAGCTGATGATGATGATGATGATGATATAGATGTCAAAGCTTACCTTCTGCTGAGTCAGCTAGGGTGACCACGAAGAGCGCTAACAGCGCTATACTCCACGCCACCACTCTCATCTGTAACAAAACAACACTATTTTTAGACTTTACTCGTTAAAACGGCTAGTTGGCAACCCTAGTAGGGCCACTTGCATATTTAGAGATACTTATGTACTACTCTTCTTTGTATTATGTATTTATTTTTAGTCAAATTATTAAATCAAAAGATTATTTTGTAACAAAATCGAAATACAAAAATATTTTTTTTTGGTAGAATACATTGATAAATTTAAAAAACGTCAAATTTAAAACTAGCTACGCCTGTTCCAACCTCCTTACGGTGGTAAAAGAACAGGCAGGTAATTTCTTGGGCACAACTACGTTTCAAATTCAAATTCAAATTCAAAAATATATTTATTCAATAGGATACAATGTGATCACTTTAAAACGTTAACTTAAAACTAGCTACGCCTGTTCCAACCTCCTTACGCCGGAAAAAGAGTCCTAACAAGTACGAAATGCGATTTTCTTTAGAATTTACAAGCCAAGCTACAATATACCTACAAAACCTATTTCAATTAAACTCAAAGTCCAAACTTTTCTTCGCTATTAAATTCTCCAAGAATATTGTAACGAGACGCTATGACCGTTATTCGTTACGAGTAAGTACCTAATTAGATTTTCTAGCATCCCCAGTCCATAATGAGGTCCTCCAACAGCAATAAATGTGGCGAATTTGTTCAAGAATATCCATTACAAGTTGAATCACACTAAATTTACTTTTCAAGAGAACTTTCATTTAATTTCATAACTGAAACTCTGATGCTTAAGGGCGTGCCTTATGTCAATGATATTTGCATATTGACCTCTATTTCTCTCTCTCTCACGTTATGGCGGTCCATGAAACAAGTAGCAATGTACGAACGACGTCTACCGTCAAATAGACGTACGAGTAAGTTATTTTTTCATTTGCAAATCATAATTTTTTTTATGTAATATATTAGCAAACAAGCAGACGGCCCACCTGATGGAAAGCGGTCACTGTCGCCTACGGACATTTGCAATTTTGCAACACCAGGGGAGTTGCCGATGCGTTGCCGATTTTTAAGAACTCGTTTATGAGAAACATATAAAAAAAAAACTAAAACTACCATTGTAATAAATAAAATTATCTTTCTTTTCGAATAAGTTTAATGTGTATAAAAGGAACAGTTCTGTCAATTTTTGACTTTTTATTATTACAATAAGGTAGGAGGACTAATTATTTGTTTTGCAGGCTCTACTTGTTCTGTTTAATCATCTTGGACATATATTTTGTACTATATTTTTAAATTCCAATTTTGGTGTAAGGATTCTTCTATATTCATCTCTAAATACAACGCTTTTTGCGTTTCGACCGAGCATATCCCCTTAATTTAATAACCGAAAGTCTGATGCTTGAAAAACGTTTTCTTCGCAGCATTTCATAGCCCAGTCGGTTTTCAAGTGCTACAAGGTCTACGCCATTTCGTAGAACGAGAGACCGCTACGAGAGCGTAATTGCTACGAGCGCTACGCTATGAATGCGTCCACGCAGTTAACTTGTGACACAGAATGGTGAAAACAGAGGTGAAGCTCGGAGTTGGTGTAACTCACACAGACGCAGTTGTTCTTGTGATGTTTGGCTGTGATAAGTATGCAAATATGCAAGTTCGGCTGCCACAGATAGCGCTAGATTCTGGCTGACTTTGAAAAATTCATCACTAAAAACGATTCTTCAACTAATCGATTTCATTAGTATTAGGCTTTGAAATTGGATCAATTCGGCACTGTTGCAAGCGCCATGATCACGAGAATACTGAGTCAGTTGTCATGGTAACTATCCCGTTTCAAAATGTAATTCTAATGTTATTAACCCAAACGAGCGTAATTTTGTGAGTCGTGAGTCGCGTATTTTCGGTCACTCATTTTACGTTCAACTGAATTTCTGTTGAGTTGCCAGACGAACTTAATTTATTTATTCAGGTTGGTACGGGCTGTTAGTGTCGTCGAGCACGATGGATCCATTAAAAATATTGTGTATTTACGAAGAGGAGGCCAGAAAAAGAAGCTGGGTAAACCCACTCAAGAGTCAGAGGCTGATATGTGGACAGTTTCATACTTTATTTGCCCTTCCCTCACCACGACCGAAATTCGGTCGAGTTTACGTCCATTGAGTTGGCAGACAACTCATTTTGCGTCATCGTGTGGCACCAACTGCCTTTTTGTATATGAAACCGAATGCAGCAGAATTTATGCTACCGAAATTCTGCGATTCACGACTTACAAAATTACGCTCGTTTGGTTTCACGCTAAAACAGTATAATCGATTTCAGATCATCATCCCTATGCTGAATTCCGACAGTACAAATTTCTGCGCGGCTCTGCGCTCGTCACCCTGAGATACTCTCTACGCCCTGTAATTTCACTGGAAACCTTCACAATGGACGCTGCAGGCGAAAGTTTATTAAAAACTCGGACGCGTTACGACGGCAACATCACTTTGCTAGTTCAATTTGGTGTCAATCAACAAGCGGTTAAGCCTTGAAGGAAAAATGGACGGTTAAACGTTCCATTTTTCACCCACCGCTCGTTTATTTTAGAAATGATAGTCAAACGCAAGTTTGTACAGAATAATAACCGCCCGTGGTTGGGGCTTAGATTAATTTTACACTAGCTGCACCCCGCGTCTTTCTGTTATCCCGCAGAACCTTTTTCCAGGATAAAAAGTAGCCTATGCGTTAGTTCAGGGTATAAGCTATCTCCATTCCAAATTTCATTCAGATCCGTTCAAAAGTTTTTGCGTGAAAGAGTAACAAACATCCATCTATCCATCCATACTCATAGTAGGATGTTCCAGACCTATGATGGTTTTGTAAAGTTGGCGGTTGGCCTGGTCGCTAGTTAATTATATCTAACAAAGTCCTATTTCCATTCGCCAATAGCAAACATATCCAAATCATACAAAGCTAGCACTCTATGTTTACACATCGTTATCCGTAATGAGCAGAAAGCTGCGTCAAAGGTATAGTACCGAAGAATACTCGCACTGTGTTCAGTGTGCGACGACCCGAACCGGTAGACAGAGTCGAAGCTAAGGGCTGGCAGGGGCGGATAGTAGGGGCGCGAAACTCAAGGGGGCGCACTCGCAAACTGATCATGTTACATCATGTTTATTGCATACTAGATTATACCTACTTAGTACTTACACTTGCATTACGATAGTCCTTGAAATATACTGTTTTAAACTACCATGGTCAAAATCATTAGAATTAGGTTCATTCATCATTATCAGCCTTCCACGTTCCCACTGCTGGGACTCTGGCCTTCTCTCAGAGAGAGAGTATGGGCTATAATCTACCACGCTGGCCCAGTGCGGGTTGGTAGATGTCGCATGCCCTTGAAAATATTGCAGTTCTTGGGCATGCCGGTTTCCTCACGATGTTTTCCTTCACCGTTTTGAGCGATGGCAAATCCGCACATAACTTATTAAGTCATAGGTGCGGGGCCGAGAGGATTCGAACTCGGTGTCGGCGTCTTGTAAGTCACACGCCAAACCGTTCGACCACCATCGCTCTAGAATTAGGTTATAGTCCTTGAAATAATCTGAAGCTGCATAAGCATATTTTTGCATTTAACATCCTACTAATATTATAAACGTGAAAGTTTGTACGTCTGGATGGATGGATGGATGGATGGATGTTTGTTACTCTTTCACGCAAAAACTACTGAACGGATCGGAATGAAATTTGAAATGGAGATAGCTTATACCTTGGATTAACACATAGGCTACTTTTTATCCCGGAAAAAGGTTCCTGCGGGATATCGGGAAGACGCGGGTGAAACCGCGGGGCGCAACTAGTAATTATTTATTCTACAAAATATTTACTTTCAACGCGCGATCTGCGAAAATATTGCCACTTACATATCTTTGTCACACTCAAACAGAAAATACAACTATAATTCTATGTCAAAACGATTTCTATATTGGTTCCACTCGTACAAAATACTTTTTAGGGGGCGCAAAATTCGAATTTTCCCCCCGGGCGTTTATGGCCTTAGCTACAACTCTGCCGCTAGATGCACACAGGGAACTTTCATAGAATGGTTTGTACATTTTGTAGTATGACAAACAGAGGGATTTGTGTGACACTAGTTGTGTCCCGCGGTTATAACCGCGATTTTCCCGAGCAGATTTTTTTCCGGGAGAAAAATAGCTTATGTTATTCAGGATATATTCTATTACTAATCCCATTTGTTGAACCGTTTCTGTGTGAAGAAAACTATTAGCTGCGCCCCGCGGCTTCACTCCTATGGACTACTCTTTATCGCAATAAAAAGTGTGTAATAGACGTATATGGTTCTCACACGTTTATTAGAGACAAAAACATAAAACATAAGGGAGAAAACCGGGAGTGGGAAGATTTGATATCTTTGAGACTCGCTCGTTTTGCGTGCGGTTCACGAGGCGACGCTTGGACCACTGATTGGCCTCGGATTTCCGTCCGCGCGCGCGAGCGCCGCGCCGCCACCAATGGCGGGACACGTTGACGGCGGTAAGCGACCGGTACAAGTGTATTAAAAAGTAATTATATTTCTGGAAAGGGCCACCCTTATTACCTAGGGATATAAAAAAAAGCCTACAGACTATTATGTCCGACCAACATTATGAGGAGTTCGAAAAAAAAAACGAGATTTTTATAAATCAGTAATTAATTTAATTAATCAATTAATTATTTCAAACACAAGATTTTTATAAATTAGTCCAATGTCAAATGTTTTTTTATTCAATAGGATACATTGTGATCAATTTCAAAACGTCAAACTGAAAACTAGCTACGCCTGTTCCAACCTCCTTATATTAAACGCCCGGCAGGTAATTAAGAAGATATGACTATTACAAATACATCAAATTGAAGTATCTGTTTGTAATGTCAATAAAACTGTTTTCGTTTTCTTACTAAATGCTCGGTACTACATATAATACGCCCAAATAAAATGTCACTCATAATGTACACGAATTCACGTAAAACACACGGCCGTGCCAACGACACGCGACACCAAATTTTTTTATTATATTACTAGCTGTTCCCTGCGGTTTTACCCGCGTGGGCTACAGTTTATCGCGATAAAAAGTATCCTATGTCCTTCCCCGGGGCTCAAATTATCTCTATACCAAATTTCATTTAAATCGGTTCAGTAGTTTAGGCGCGAAAGCGTATATATTCCGTATACTCCAAAATTATTCCCGCACTTCGGTGCCCCCTCACCGCGTTACCTGCTGTAGGTACCAATTATCCTATTTTAATTCTAAGTTAATTTTTCTTGGACCGCACGTTTGAACCGCGCAGGTAAAAAAGGTCTTCCTGATCCGCGACCGCACTTTACCTATTTCATAGATTCTCCTGGTGCCATCACCTCACCGCGTTTCCCGCTGCGCTGCGGTGCGGCGGTTTTATTTTTCTACTACTACTTACATTTTTAAACTCGTAATATCTTTCGAATGAAATGTCCGAATTGAATGATTCAAAAAGTTATATAAAGGCATTGAAGCAGTTTTGAATAAGAAGTAATTTATTTTGATAAGAATTAATACCAAGATACAAATAAAGAGCCTTTTCCAGCGGTGGCATTAAAAATTAAAATTTTAAAACAAAAGATAACTTAGTGTGGCATAACTATAATAGTTAGACATATGCTCTCGCGGACTTTTTTGTAGATCTTAATAAGACCTACAAACCCGTAACATATTGTTTTGGTCTAGTGTCAATAGTTTTTGCAGCGCACGCAAAAATAGATTTTCGATTTCATACCTTGGGTTGCAAAATAGCAATTTTCTTACGGATCCCTAATTTTTTTGGAAATAAAATATAGCCTTTCTCGATAAATGGGCTATCCAACACTGAAAGAATTTTTCAAATCGGACCAGCAGTTCCTGAGATTAGCGCGTTCAAACAAACAAACAAACAAACAAACTCTGCAGCTTTATAATATTATATATAGTATAGATAACAACTTGTTACCCAAACATCTCATTTTAAATGCTTCTCTCGCACGATTTAATGATCGTCTAACATCAAATTAGTTCCCCTTCGCGGCTTCTATCTGCAGCCATAAACAAAGGTGAGAACGCAAATGTACTGGAAATTAAACATACCAGAAGAAAATACGATGACAGCCAAAATGCTCAGGCATGAATATTTTATCATTTTTGTCAACGAAACGTGGGAGAGTTCGCGAGAGATGTGGAAGTAGGATGGCGCTAGCTAGCTGTCATCCCTCCTGCTTTCACATGAGAACCCAACTGTCTACTTGTCACATTCTAGTTAGACAAGCGCTACTTGACTCAAAGTGTCAAATGAATACGACAGGCCTGTCACAGAAGTGTAGTGTACATTCTTAGGAAAATATTTTCTTTTTAAGAACAATTTATTCAAACTGGTTACGTGACAATTTTATGTCTATTTCCTAAGCTTGAGTTTAAGTGATAGGAAAATTAGCCCAGAAAGTAGTTTTAGCTATTCGTTTTACATCTAATGCCCGGGCCACACTAAGGTCAATGGAAATGTCAATGCAACGTCAATGGAAATGTCAATACTTATCTTCGCGATAAATATTGCGTTAATAATTTAACGCAAAATTATGTGAGTGGCTACACTTGAACGGTCAACGTGAATGCACTTGAATTATCGGCTAACATCAAACGCCAATGTGAATGCCGTTGTCCAATGTTGTGGCCACACTTATGTCAAACGTCAATCATCGCGGTATTGAACGGCTATTCCCGTTAGTGTGGCCCCAGCATTACAGGGTAGCGTTTGACCAAAAGTCATCTGATATTAAGTGACGATGTAGTCATGCTACACCTGGATTAGGAACTGGCAGTCAAGTGGGGCAGCTGGAAGACACCGATAGGTGCTTGGTGACAGATTCTTTACTTGAAAGTGGTAGCTAACACTAAATTTCAGATCGACATTTTGTAATCTCCACTTTAACTTGCTTCAATGACTTTAGTAATTAATTAAACTTACATTTATGGGCTGATTCGTGAGTGTCTGACAAAGACTTGCTGAGCCCCGCGGGTGCTCTCGAGTGGCTCAACTAATTCGGATAAAGTTTGGTACAGAACAGAGATGGATAACTCCAGACTAACACGCGGGATACTTTTCATGCCTGGAAATGCAAAGTTCAATTTCAAACTCAAAGTTTATTTAGTTCTTGGAGTAAAGTGAGGAAACTGCAGGTGTTACCACAAAGCGTACATTCTTAATTTAATATTATATTAGAAGCTGTACCATTTTTCTCGTTTTCCCACAGGAAGCTTTTTCCGGGATAAAAAGTATCTAGTCTATGCGTTAAAATTCATTAGAATTAGGTTTTATAACGGGATAATTACCATGTATTTTAATGATTTTGACCATGGTAGTTTAAAACAGTATATTGTTAAAATTCATGATTCAAAATTCAAATAATTTTATGAAGTTAAGATACATGTGATCACTTTAAAACGTCAAACTTAAAACTAGCTACGCCTGTTTCAACCTCCTTACACCGGTAAAAGAACAGGCATAAAATACCCGGCAGGTAATTTATTGAGCGCGATTTCATTAACAATTTTATTCTTATTACCAGTTGATTGAATTCATCAGATTATGAATATTCGTGTGATAAACGAAAAATTGTTACGAATTTACTACGTATTTTGATAAATTTAAAAGTTCAATGATCGGTTGGAGATCCTTTAAAAAAATAAACTCGTAAATACAAACGTAGGTAAAACGATTTGAAACAGCGAAATACAATAAGCGGTCGGATACCATCGGCAAACTCAATCCAGCTTGCGCAAATACGTTCCAAGATCCTTTGTTTCGGTATCTATTACGGATTCAATTGAAAAATAACCAGCGCACATATTTACAGAACAGGGGTACTTGTACGTGCGAGGTACAGTCAACGACAAAAATAGCTTTTTTATTACAACTTACAGGGTAGCGTTCGAAGGTGGTGCCACGCTACACCTGGATTGGGAACTGGCTCTCATGTGGGGCTGCCGGAACATACTGATTTGATAGTGGTAGCTAGCCAGACAAGCACTAGAAAATGCCCTACCACCAAGCTGTGGTTTCATCTCGATGTTTTTATTCACTAAAAGCTCATCGTCTCTTAACATCAGCTGACTTGTGGTCAAACACTACCCTGTAAAAGGTGAAGAAAATAGAAATACATATATAACATCCAATTTATTTTTATAACCGCAACAGTATTAATATAGTTAGTATTCCAACCAAGTCCAGCACTAACGAAGTGTTCAGCCAATAGAGTTAGATGATACACGCGGTCGAAGGCGATAACATAAATAGGTAAACTTACACGGGGAGCTGACGGTCAGTTTCGTTAGGGAGATTTGCTTTTGTACCATTTTTCTCGATTTTTTTATTCTCTATCTCTTTTACTGTCGAACTGGCTCTCCAGTGGGGTTGCCGGAACACAGCGATACGAATAGGTGCTTCGCGATAGATTCTTAACTTGATGGTAGTGAAGCTAGCTAGGCGAACACTAGAAAATGCCCTACCACCATGCCAAGTTCCACTATCTTCATACCAAATTCCATCATAGAGATATAATTATATAGTTTCTGTCGCATATATTATAATACTTATTAACATTATGGATTATGTACCTTGTAAGTAATATCACAAAAAGCTGCTATATCATATTGTCTCGTAGTTAAAAGATTAGCACTTAGGATACAGCTATGTATTGTAGTTTTTTTTATAAAATTACTGGTGATAGATTTTACTAAAGCAAGTACATATATGTTGGCAATGGATTCATAATGTTGAGGAATAATGAGATCGTCTGAATTTATGTCTTACTTTTAGCCCAAAATAGTCGCCGTTAGGCTTCAAATGAACGCTAGCTCCCCGGCTATAAGATAACAAAATGTATTTATATCTATCGCGATAATATAAATAATTCAGAAGTTGCGCGGATATATCGGGGTGAAATATGGTAGCTGCGGTCTGAGGGTTGAATAAATACAATTCACCCCGATTTTTTTCTATTTCTCCTTTTCTTTACAGGGCGAAATTTATATTTGAGCGCGGGCCTTCGTCACTGAGCCACCTTGACGGATTTATAACCAGCTCAAAAGAGCTCACGGTTCCTCCTGTCTCAGATTCGTAGATATTTATTTGTTTACAAATGGAGGACGCTTAAAAATAAATCTTGCGAATGTGCACGGGATTTAGCTTGTCACTGTTCTGTCATTATTTCCTTTTTTTTGTATTTGGGGCTGGATCGATTGGGGTTGGTTTAATGAGGCAATGCTGTTATCGAATGAATGGGGAATTAAAAACGTAACGGAGCTGTTTTAACTTTGAATGTGTTGTGTTACGCCCGAAATTAACATTCGATCCTGATCCGTTATCCGCGGTTTTGGATCGATATGTCATGTCATATTATATCATTTTAGTAGTAATATGTCAAGCCCTAGACAGACAGACAGAAAAACGCGGCGCGGAGGACTTTATTTTATAATAAGTAGTGATATAATTATATTTATAATTATTATTATTATATTAATTATTATTATTATTATTTACGTATATGTTTAAATATCTCAACCTTTTGAGAAGGTTGATAATTGAGAAGCTGTATTTACGGTTTTTTTTGTATCAACTGTATTTTTTTTTAATTATTATATTTATTATTTAAAATAATATTTGACATTGAAAAAAAAATTGCAAGTATTTGTTCTGTGTTTGGGTGTTGTGGATCCCCGATCCGCGTAGTATCTGATACTCTAGATATAGGAAATCAGTTAGTTAGGAATCAGAGCCTATGTATTCGTATGTGATTGTGTGGGCTCTAATATATTTTACCTTACTTTAGTATGTAGAATATTAACGCTAACAAATGTCAAGTTGAAGTAATAAGCGGTGATGGACAAACGGCAACACGTGCCTTACAAGACGCTGATACGGAGTTTGAATCCCATCACGTCATTGATGCAGTAATATGTATCACCTAAGTTATTTGCGGATTTATGGTGAAGGAAAACATCGTGAGTAAACCGGCATGTCCAAGAACCGCGACATTCCAGGCTTTACGACGTTAACCAGCGCTGGGTCAGCGTGGATTGTGGTCCACACTTTCTCTCTGAAGGCTGCGCCTAATGCTGGAAAAAAAAACAGTCGGCCCCTGTGTTTAATATTTTATCTACGTTACTTTGTTTAGAGTTGAAAATCGCGTGAACGCGTACAGTTGACGATAATGATGGATTCGAGCTCCAAGCTATAATTTTATTTAATTATTCAAAATATAAGCATGAAATAAAAAAACTAATCGATTACTCGAGTAGAACATTAATTTGGCTATGTAATTCGTAAAAAATAATGTATGGTTGTCGTTGATAATTTAGAACATTTGAACTAAAACAGTTTATCTTTCGTACAAGTTTTGTATTTTTTTTAAGACACCAGATTTTTTTTCAAAATTATATTCGATTACTCGGCTTCTACGGATTCTACCCCTACCTATAATATTTTTTTAATTTCAACATTTACATTCTTTACCATTAAACTATGTGTTTAAAAATACACCTTTTGGGGTTGATCGCCCCCTTAACTCTGTCCCAGCAGTGGGAAAGTAATAAGCTAATGATGATGATGAAAGAAATTTGAATTAAAAGGCTGCTGTTGTCGGCTCCATATCGCTCTTTGACTTACTTCCTATTTTGTTATTGTAAACACAAATTCTAAGCAAATATGTTTTTATATACCTTTGGTTATGGGTGAGGACCCCTCCCTTTTACTGTAGGTTAACTTCCCGGGAGCATGCGAGATCTGAAAATAAAGAAAGAAAATTTAAAAACTAAATAACATAAATATGCCTCTCATATTTATTTGTATACAGCATCATCAACCTTTACGTTTCCATTGCTGGGACTCCGGCCTTCTCTCAGAAAGAGAGTATGGGCCGTTATCTACCACGCTGGCCCAGTACGGGTTGGTAGATGTCGCATGCCCTTGAATGTTATGGTTCTTGGACATACCGGTTTCCTCACGATGTTTTCCTTCACCGTTTTGAGCGATGGTAACACATAACTTATTAAGTCTTAGGTGCGGGGTCGAGAGGATTCGAACTCGGTGTCGGCGCGTTGCAAAGCGCACGCGGTTACCGTTCGGCCACTATAGCATATTTGTATACAGGCTCATTTATAATTGACTGCATAAGAAATAGGTTGGTAACAAAATACGGCTATGTGTAGATCTGAGTTTAGCTTTTATTACCTTTTACGCGGTAGCGTTTGACCACAAAACATCACCTGATGTTAGGTAACAATATGGCGCCACGCTACACATGTATTGGGAACTGGCTCTCAAGTTGGATTACGCCGATAAGTGGTTGGCCAGAGATTCTTAAATTCAGTATGATAGCTAGCCAGATGAGCACTAGAAAATGCCCTACCATCAAGCTATGGTTTCATCACGATGTCTTCCTTTACCGCAAGCTTAAAATTGTAGTAAATATCCTGAGAAGAAATTAAATTCTATTTCTACTCCCAAAAAAATATTTTGTCTTAAAACAGTGAACGCCCTAAACAAGCAAATAAATATATGTAAAAACTAAACATTATAAATAACGATGGACGTGCGTAAGTTTCAGGACCCCACCTATCTTCTGAAGCTACAAATCTGTGACAGACAGACAGACAGCAGCGGATATATAAAAAAGTTGCGGACAGTAAGTAAAATCCGCTCACATTTTCTAAGTTTCCAACGCGTTTCGAGGTAGTGTAAGAAGTAGGGATGGCGATCTGAGATCGATTAATTGGAGAATCGATTTTTTGGGTCAAGTATATCGATTCAAATCTATCTTAACAATGGGTTAATATTGAGTTAGTCTTAAGTTTGACGTTTTAAAAGTGTTCATGTTATGTATCCTAATTTTGAATTTGAATTGATCTTGATAATCGATTTCAGACACCCAATTGTTTTTTTTTTTTGTTATTTCCGTATGAATGCAACAATATAAAAATACTTGAACCCACCCAATTAAACACGCCAAGCACATCAATTAAGACAGTTCTGACTCGATATTTAAACTCAATAGATGGCGATACCGATTTCATCACAGGCATCAATAATGGTAAATCACGCTTGTAGTGTGTGTGTTTGTTAATTTTTTTATTTGAATGTTATATATATGTAATGACTCTATTTTACTTGTTTTTTGAGAAATCAATCTTCTACGTAGACTCAATTCGATTACTCTTTAAAAAAATTGAATCGATTCAAAAGTCGATATTTTTTTTTATAACATTTTGCCACCTCTAGTAAAAAGTTTGTAACTCGCCCAAGTTGCGGGTCGCGGAGGCGTGAAATATCCTTGAAATTCAACCCCACGTAAGGGGCTGTCAACTGCCGGGGAAAACTTTGCGGCATGTAGCGTGCTCAACTGGCACAGTACAGGCAATACAAGGGGGTAGTTTTATATTGGTATCGATGAAAACTATGTTCATGATCAGCCTTCTGGGTCCTCACTGCTGGGACACAGGCTTACTCTCACAGAGGGCCATGATACACAACGCGGTTGCAGCTCGCGTGATCAAAATCAAAATATGTTTAATTAATTTGACACTTTAAAACGTCAAACGCAAAACTAAGTCAGCATATTCCAACCTCCTTCCACCGACAAAGAACAGGCAAAAAAAAAACTTGACATGTCATTTTTCGGGTGCAATGACATTCAAAATTCAAATGTTTTTTATTTAATAGGATACATTGTGATCACTTTAAAATGTCAAATTTACATTTACATGCCAGTTCCTAATCCAGATGTAGCGTGGCACCACCTTCGACCACATCGTCACTTAACATCAGGTGACTTGTGGTCAAACGCTAGTAGGGCAAACAGTGGATAGATAGATTATTAAAACTGGCCGTTAGGTCTCCTGATAAGATTACAGCGGGATTTTAGAAATCTAAGAATTGAATTGTAGCTAGCACTGTGAAATGTAAAATAAGGCAGCAGGACCTTTTTTCAGAGGACTTTTTGTTGTTAGCGCTTTGGCGTTGTTGCCGGAGGTACTGACGACTTCCGTGCCATCGTCCGGAAGCGAGCTGCCTTTCTATTGCGGCGGGTGCGGGATAGATTCAACAGCCTCAGGCACTGTGGCAGAGAGAGTCCTATATTCAGATGCTAGACCCAAACACGAATAATGCCTTTTGACCGTGCGGACCTTGCGGCTAAATAGAATTGATATCTTATTTTTTTTTTTACTACTTACAGGGTAGCGTTTGACCACAAGTCACCTGTACCCCTAGTACAGATCTTGATAGTTTACAAAAACTATAAAAGTTTTCGTTTCCATCCATACATATTTTTTTCAGCGAATCTTACCGAATCTTACTGCCACTTTGACAAGTCGGTGGTGGTAAACGTCGACGTTTACGAAAACTTTTATCGTTTTCAAAACTTATACTAGGGGTACTGATATATATATATGTGCCTCGCCAAATTTTATCAAAATCTGTTCCCGTAAAATGGTGACAAGCACACTGACAGAGTTATTTTCACATTTATAATATTAGTGTTAGATTACTGTTACTCAAGATGAAAGTTGTCCTTTTTTCTATATGGCCTTTAAGACTCGATTTGACACTTTAAGGGGATGAATTCTCATAAACAAGTTTCCTGGCGAGCATCTAGTATACCCAAGAATAATGGGTATACATGTTAAACTTATAGATTTCAGGATGACGTGATATATCGGGAAGCGGTATTCAGTTTTGTTATTGATTATGTGTTTTATTGTTGTAAAAAAGTCAGTTATTTTATGAATTTTACTAATACTTAGACGCCGACAACGAGTTCGAATCCTCTCGGCCCCGCACCTATGACTTAATAAGTTATGTGCGGATTTGCCATCGCTCAAAACGGTGAAGGAAAACATCGTGAGAAAACCGGCATGCCCAAGAACTGCAACATTCAAGGGCATGCGACATCTATCAACCCGCACTGGGCAAGCGTGGTAGATTACAGCCCATACTCTCTCTCTGAGACAAGGCCTGAGTCCCAGCAGTGGGAACGTGAAAGGCTGACAATGATGACTAACACTTAGTAGAAAAAACTGCAGATAAATCAAAATTACATAAAAAAAATTACATAAATCCGAAACTGATATTATACGAAACGCTCTAATTCATTTAAATATCTGCAATGTTCCCACATTACCTTTCCTAGATGGCTTTGTATAGTAACAAAACAAATTCGAATAAAGTTTACTTTAGATAACTGCCTGCTCTGGTATAAACCCTAAAAAGGTTGCCTCAAATGTTACCTCCAAGAGTACCTACGTGAAACGAGCAAATTGGCAATAGAAATAAAGTTCACAAAGCTTAGACCCGCAGCTATTGCCGGTGTAGCTAGGTTGGCTAAAACCAGGGGTTCTTAAACTTTTAAGATAATGGAACACCCAACATCATCATCAGCCGGAAGAAGTCCACTGCTGACCATAGGCCTCCCCTTTGAACCCCACAATGAACGGCTATTAGCCATTAGCATCGGCTCCCTGCGATTCTTACAACGTCGTCGGTCCACCTAGTGGGGGGCCTACCTACAGAACGTCTTCCGCCACTCGAGAACCTTTCTTCCCCATCGGTTATCGGTTCATCGAGCAATGTGGCCTGCCCATTGCCACTTCAACCAGTAAATTCTGAGAGCTATGTCGGTTACCTTGGTTCTTCGGCGAATTTCCTAACACCTAACCAAACATCTTTTATTTTACGGAACCTCATATCAATTTATTTAAAATCAAAAACATTGTTATAAAAAAAACGTGTGAAAATTTACTGTGACTTTTAATGGGAAGAGTAAAATTGTTCCTTTTTTGTCAATAATTGCTTTATCTGGAAGGAAATGGGGGAGACCTTTGCCCAGCAGTGGGACAGTATAGGTTAAAAAAAATTGCTTTATAGTTAGGTTTTATATCTGACAGTTGTATGCCTATTATAACTAGGGAAGCATGTGGTTGAACTTAACTTTTCCATCATTGTGTACCTACTATTGTATTATTTCCCCCCTGGAACCTTGGTGACATTTCTACGGAACCCACTTTAAGAATCACTGGCTTAGAGACCTCCTCATTCAAATGCGGCCTTAACCTTCTTCAGCCCTTTGGCTTAAATCCCTAACTGGAGTATGGCCATTGCCCGCTTAGGCTTATATCTAGCGTGACCATTTCTTTTTCTTACTTTTTATCAGATTTTTTCTATCCTGGCTAATGACAAATTAAACAAGCCTTATGAAATATTTCGAGCAAATAAGCTTTCAGAAATACATTTTTCCAAAAAAAAACCAGCTTCAAAAACTGTAAAGTTCTAAATAACTGTAGTTTCGGAAGTAGGCTTTGGTTTTTTTTTTTTTTGTTTTTATTGCCTTTGACTTCCAATTATTTTTCACCTTGTATTTTTTGAAAGCCTCTGTTTTTGTTTTTTTGAAAAATGTTTTTGATCTCTCATTTTTGTTGTCTTAATCTACGACCACTATAAAACCACTTCGAGAGATGCAGTCGAACATAGAGCCTCCTTAAGTCTAGTTTTATAAGGTCTAACTTTTGATATCAATAGAGTTGTTGACATGCTTTCTCGGTTATCAGACTCAAAAATGACTTTCAATACTCCTTTTCATTTTCAAGATTTAACTAGATGCAAGGCTTTAGTGCTCTTTCAAATTAATTGCCACGCATGATGGACTGTTTTGTCAAAGCTGGGACAGCGGGACACAAAGGTTCAAAGCGGGATTGTCCCGCTCAAAGCGGGACTTGTGGTCACGTTACTTTTTTATGTCGAGTACAGGTTCGCATTCAAAAAGCGGGTTTAATCTGGGAAAAATCCAATCGTCTCAAGTCTTCGCCCGGGGCGAAGCATCAGCGTCCACGTGAAGTGTTAAGGTGGGGACACAACACGGATAAATATAATCTTTAATTCGATATGGAGATATTCAGGTTCGCTGTCCGCTTTAAAAATCTAGTTTTCATGCATTAAATTTATATTATTATGAACATAGCTGGGCCCCACAGTTACACTCGTGAATCTGGTGATGTTCCCGTTTGTTTTTTTTTTACTTCTTACAGGTTGTGTTTGACCACAAGTCACCTGAGGTACTTCGGGTGACTTGTAGAAATACGCTACCGCGACAGATGTAATGGAAATATGTTTTCATTCTTTATTTCAAATTTAGTTAAAACGAAGACAATTGAACTTTTTCACAACCAAAGTTTTTTCTCCTTAAAAACCTGAACAACCTTATGCCCACCTTTGTCCCTAGAAAACTGCTCCCACTACATCGCAGCACATGCCGCGGTCAAATAGTAATAGAAATAAATCGGCATCGTATCTAACCCTTTCAACCTCTTGTGGTCACCGCGACCCGGCCTGTCATACCCTCGGGTAGGCTTGGGCAAAAAATATTGAAATATCGATATTTACTCATAAAGTTATCGATAACATTGTCGATATTTATAATGGGGAGCCACGCGCAAAGCTGGCGCTTTAACTGGCTGTACTTTGAAGTTGTGAAAATATAGCTGTAGATGTAAGTAGACTTGTAGTTGGCAGATGTTATGTTAAATGAAGGTGCAGAAATAATCTAGGTAGTTGCTAGGTGCAGTCGATTATGCGCGACCTAACGTGAAAAAAGTCAGTTTTCCCTCTCCATTGCATTCGTATATATTTTTCAACGTAATTCTGGCATTGTACGTATTAAGGCCCACTTGCACAATCGATTTAAATCTCGATTTAACGAAATTTAAATGTCAAATCATATAGAATATTTAGTTACATTCAATTTTAAACCAGGTTTAATTTGTTGTGCAAGTGGGCCTTAATGTTACTAGTAGTGATTAGTGATGCAATGGAAGTTTCGTGATAGAAGCAGTTTAAAAATATGTTTAACCTTTAACATATTTTTAACGGAAGCGAGAAAGCACGTCTGAAAATAATCATTTTGCTTGTCAAACAATGGCGACATATCGATATTTTAACTCGTTAAATATCGATATGTTCTTTTCGCGTGCCCATCCCTACCCTCGGTATCGCATACCCCCGGGTCTCGAGCATGTTATACTCGTGCCGAAATTGGGACACATTTGCACGGACGAAATTAAATGCTGAGGGCCGAAATGCTTATGTTCAACACTTTTTCGGGTACCTGTTGATACTTAGAATGGGTAACAGGGTGATGTTATCGCTTACGAGCCGTTATTGCGTGTTGAATTGTTTTGCATATTTTTTATGAAAAGAGTAAGCGAGAAAGGAAAGTAGCCGAATGCCCGAACGGTAACACATGCGTCTTACAAGGCATCAAAACTGAGTTCAAATCCCCGCCAATGACTTAAAGGTCCTGAGTAGAGAAAGCGTCATCGTCAGCCTATTACGTTCCCACTGCTGGGACTCTGGCCTTCTCTCGCCACCAAGACGGCTCTCAGAGAGAAAGTACGGGCCGAAATCTACCACGCGGGCTCAGTGCAGGTTGGTAGACGTCGCATGCCCTTGAATGTTGCAGTTCTTGGCTATATCAACAACCTCCTCCCGCAGGCGATAGAGAGTTGACCTTCCTTGACTAGGCGTTCCTGTGAAACTGCCCCGCACAAACCCCCTCACCAAATGTTAAGTGGCGATGTAGTCGAGGTGGTGCCACGCACGATAGGTGCTCGGCAACAGATTCTTAACTTGAGGTAGCTCGCCAGGCGAGCTCTAGAAAATGCCTTGCCACCAAGCTATAATATCATCAAAATAATTTCCTTCACCAAAAGCTCAAGTTCATTGCAGGATTCAAACCAAGACCAAGTTTTAACGATAGGAATAATGTACCAATGCAAAAGCTATTTGATGTTTTATAAATTACCATCTACGAGTGACGACGGAACATAAATACTAACAAAACCCAAACTCGTATAAAAGTTAAATTCATTCAGCAGTCAGCACGCAGAGCACGTCAATTTTATATAAAAGTAGACAAGTGCGAGTAAAACACGTGCCCTGAGGGTTCCGTACATTTAACTTTTTATGTAATACTAGCTGTTCCCCGCGGTTTCACCCGCGTGGGCTACAGTTTATCGCGATAAAAAGTATCCTATGTCCTTCCTCAGGATTCAAATTATCTCCGTACCAAGTTTCATTTAAATCGGTTCAGTAGTTTAGGCGTGAAAGAGTAACAGACAGACAGACAGAGTTACTTTCGCATTTATAATAAGTAAAGGGACTAGCTGCGCCTTGCGTTTATCCGAGACAAAAAGTAGCATGTGTGTTAGTTAATCTGGAGTACGAGTATATAAGCTATCTTTATTTACGACTAGCTGTTCCCTGCGGTTTCACCCGCGTGGGCTACAGTTTATCGCGATAAAAAGTATCCCATGTTCTTTCCCGGGGCTCAAATTATCTCTATACCAAATTTCATTTCAATCGGTTCAGTAGTTTAGGCGCGAAAGCGTATAATATATTCCGTATACTCCAAACATATTTCCGCACTTCGGTGCCCCTCACCGCGTTACCTGCTGTATCCATTATCCTGCGCGCGTTTGAACCGCGCCGCTAAAGGTCTTCCTGGTTCGCAAATTGCGACCGCAGTTTACCTATTTCATAGAATGTTCTTCCGCCTTCGGTCCCCCCTCACCTCACCGCGTTTCCCGCGGCACTGCGGTGCAGCGGGTTTATTTTTCTACTACTACTTACATTTTTAAACTCGTGATATCTTTCGAATGGAATGTCCGAAATGAATAATTCAAAAAGTTATATGAAGGGATTGAAGCAGTTTTGAATGAGAAGTAATTTATTTTGATAAGGATTCATACCAAGATACAAATAAAGAGCCTTTTCTAGCGGTGGCATTAAAATTAAATTTTTAAAATAAAAAAAACACTTATTGCGGCATAACTATAATAGTTAGACATATGCTTTCGCAGATTTTTTTGTAGATCTTAATGGGACCTACAAACCCGTAATACATTGTTTTGTTCTAGTGTCAATAGTTTTTGCAGCGCACGCAAAAATAGATTTTTGATTTCACACCTTGGATTGCAAAATAGCAATTTTCTTACGGATCCCTAATTTTTTTGGAAATAAAATATAGCCTATAGCCTTCCTCGATAAATGGGCTATCCAACACTGAAAGAATTTTTCAAATCGGACCAGTAGTTCCTGAGATTAGCGCGTTCAAACAAACAAACTCTGCAGCTTTATAATATTAGTATAGATATCACAATGTGATAATTACAAATTACCAGTTTTCTATTTTTTTCTGTTTGTTTACAATGTGAAACATTGGTTATTGTCAAATTTCATATTTCTTGGTCGACGGGATGTGTTACCAAATAATTTTTGATGAGAGAGTTTGCGAGAGCCAAAATATATGACATCAAATGGTCGTATCTTTTGATTGGATTGATTTAGAAGCCTACATTCCTTACTTTCTCAAGGCACTGTAGATCTTAGTCTTTGACATTACTTACTTATTTACTACATAAGACATTATGTATTTGCCGTCTATTTCCAAAAAAAGAGGTCTTAACAGCTGTCAGTTTAGACCTCTTTATTTGTTCGAATGTCTGTACAAGCGAACAACAAATTGCTCTTTTAAGCGTTCCGATTTACTTAGTCAGGCGTGGAACCCTAAAACAGACGAGAAAATACGTATGTTTTAAAATATAAACTGTGCAGAACACACACTGCCTACACAATTGAGTTTTTAAACGCTGCCGAAAGTTTTTCTTGCTAACTTTATCTCGAAACTGAAACTTTAACTTGCACGAACTCAAATGAAATTTTGTATTCAAATCCAATTTGTTCATAGTTGGCGCAAGAGGCTACAACTTCACTTAAGGGGCATGCTCAGCTCAAGCAAGTCGTTGACACTTGCATTACTTATGTAAGAGAAAAGAAAAACTTAAGAAGCAAAGTGATATTGTACTCGAAAATGTTTTTGCGCCACCACTGATCGTATACAAGTTTTTCCCCGCGGTTTTACAGTTAAGAGGACGCCGCGCGCCGTGCTAAACAATAAATCTGACATCAGCTCCATACAAAAACGCAAGCGAGCTGACTAATGCCGTAAGGTATGCGTCAAAAAAAGATATTTTTCGTTTAAAATGAAAACTATCGTTAATAGAACTAAACCTGTGGTTCTTTGAAGAATGTGTATATATCATACAAAAAAAATATTCAACTCTTAAATCGGTTTTGTATGCCTGTACCCCCTATGTCACTCTTACAATAAAGACGAATCTAGTGACATGACATGACATGACACGACATGACTAAATACAGGCCGCGCCAAAGAAATACACTCGAAAAACACACAACCCCTTTAGCAGTCGGTTAAAAATACAAAATAATATGAAGTACGCACATCACTACGCAAATTTTCTATGCAAATTTTTCATCGTACCCTTCTCTTTAAAACTCTGTTATACCCGTGAAGTCCAATATCCACTCCAATAGCTGTTCTAAAAATAAGTGTACTAATAAAAAAATAATAAAAAGCGCTAAAAAGCTTTTAATCTCAACACCGGAACTCGATTTCTGCCATGAAAAATTCACGCGTCGCGTCGGGAGGTTTCGAGAAAAACTAGTGGCGATAAATCGTTAAAAATGTGTCCCGTGCGGGCCCAGTTTCAGTTGCTGGCAACACTGTCAACGGGAAACTCCGAATTGCCATTTATTTCTTGTTGCGATTCGCGGAAAGAGGGTAAGACGAAAGTGAAAACATTGGGGAAAATCTTTTGTATGGCAACATTTATTGGAATATTTTCGGGTGTCACAGCGCTATTTGTCGAGAACTTTTTGGGCAGGTAATTTTATATTCTTAATATTAAAATTGGCGTGGATATTTTCGCTTCATGCCCGTAGTACAGTTGTGATAGTTCTGTTGACTGGATCATCGTTAAAGTCACAGGACAGGCGTTAGTTTTTGCTATCGTCAGCGACAAAAGTAGCATATCATACCAGATTTTGCAAATCCATAAGAGAACTAACAAAGTAGCGTGTAACAATAACACAACACACCCGACGTTAAGTGCTGATTCAGTCGAAGGTTGGTGTTTAAGATGATAAAAAAATAACGGAAAATTTGTTTTGGAACTTTTGTTGCTGTACACCACTGTACCACTGTTAATTATCTTTCTTGCGGTAGTACAGTCGCCCAGACTTGCGTTATTCAGAAGATACTACTTATCCCTACTAATGTTACAAATGCGAAAGTAATTCTGTCTGTCTGTCTGCCCGTCTTTCACGTCTAAACTACTGAACCGATTCAAATTTTGGTACAGAGATAGTCTAGTACTTTTTATCGCGATAAACTGAACAGCTAGTAATTTATATACAAAGACAATGGGAGCGACGTCGGGGAAAAGAAGAAGAAGAGAATAGAGTAGAAGTATATGTGATTTCTTCTCTCGATGATAAAACTAGCAGCGCTCCGAAGTTCTCCATCTAAATATCTATATTCCGCATATACTCGTATTAGGATACAAATTAGCCTGTATCATACAGATACTCCATCCAGACTCCTCGTTTTAAATACCTACTAGCATAGAATATCAAGACACCTACAGGTACTACAACGAAATTATGACGTCTGTACCCCGCGCATATGTGTGGGTTGAAAGCGTTGAGGGACGTCATTCGAATCTTGCCATTTGTGCGGAGCGCTGAATAAGTAATTATGATAAAGGTACTTAGAAATTACAACAATAATCACACTGAACCGATAACCATTGGGGTAGTCGTGTTCTTGAGCGGAGACCGCGACTCGGCAAACGTAGTGTAGGACGCTCTGGGACAAGGTGGAGCGACGACTTGCGCCGAGTATCTGCCAGAAGTTGATTGAGAAGAGCCGAAGACTGGGCTCAGTGGCGTACCTTGGGAGAGGCCTATGTCCAGCAGTGGACTGATACAGGCTGATGATGATGAGTCACGCTGCAGTTAGTTCCAATTTAGCTTAAAAGTAAACTGAAAAGTTTTTTTTACATTTTACAGTGATTTGTGTGAAATAAGAAGGGTTAGAGATAGCTTATAACGCTACTTTTTATAACGGGACAACGACGGGAGTACCCGTGGGACGTAGCTAGTTCTACATTCTACTCTTACTAATATTATAAACGTGAATGTTTGTGAGTATGGATGGATGAATGTGTGTTACTCTTTCACGCAAAAACTACTGAACGGATCTGAATGAAATTTGGAATGGAGATAGCTTATACCCTGGATTAACACATAGGCTACTTTTTATCACGGAAAAAGGTTCCTGCGGGATACCTGGAAGACGCGGGTGAAACTGCGGGGCGCAGTTAGACTACATATAGCTATCTATACGAGTGCCGCGGTTGTCACGATGTATTCAGTACAATATGCAAAGTAAGACGAAAGCACTCGCAGACTGTTTGTTTACTCCACAGTAACATTCTAATTTAATTTAACACTGTTATATTTGTTTAAACCGTGACTAAAATCCACGGTTAAGTTTATTCGTACTTAGTTGTGATGAGGGTACACTGTCAGACACACGCTTGGATCTCGCGTCGACGTCTCGTTAGATACGGCGAGAGGCCGAATTTTCGGCTTCAAATTCGGTTACTTTCGGTATTGTTTTGCGAACCTTGAAACGTTAACTACCTAGATGGGCCAATTAAAAGGCAAGGTAATCGTTCAACATATTTTTTTTATTTAAGTGGTTCGCAATATTGCCGGGTCGTTGTGGATGTTTCGCTTCCTTTAGGCAGTCGGCCCAAGCACTTTCCTGACACTGCCTCGACGACTGGAGCTGATGGATGAGAGGAGCACGGAACCTTCGCTGTTGGCGGGGCTTCCTTCCCGGTATCTAGAACCCCAATACGGGGGTTTTGCACTATAATTTTAGTAGTATATAATTTGGATTTAAGGTATGAATGACGCTACTGTGCCGCGCGTAAATAAATGTCGCTTGAAAAATTGAGCAGACGAGCGTGCGTTCACCTTGGTAGCAATTGCATTCTGGCCGAACGGGAGACGCGACGCTGCTATTTATGCAGGCGCATACGCAGAGCACAGGGCCGCCCGCAGATTGTGTGGGGAAAAGGACAGCGGACTAAGGACAGAGGGTCGATGGGCACAATCGACCATAGTTTATGTATATTATTAATTTAATATATATATATATATATATTATAATTATCTTATTTATTAATTTTAATTTTGTAACGTTATCGTTACAACCTTATCACTTTGAAAGACACCGAACATAATACTTCATTAACATCATCATTATTGGCCTTGCCGGTGGAACTCTTTGCCAGAGTCTGTATTTTCCGATCGTTATAATTTGGAAATTTTTAAGGCGAGAGACTACAGGCACCTTCTAGGCATACATCAGCCTAGTTTGCACTGCTAAATAAATAATAAATTTATTTAGCCATATATATATATCCTTGCCAGTTATCTGTTATCTATCTACTTACAAAACTTTAAGTACAATAAAAACAAATACAACTTAGTTTCTTGAGTAACTTTATCTCTTTGACATGAAATGAAAGCAATATTTACTTAATATTCTTAGTTTGAATGAAAAAGATTTTTAAGTAGCTGAAATCAAGACCGCGAAGTCCAAATTTTCGGCCTCAAATAATAATATTAACTTTATTCTTTTCGGGATACTTATCTAGAGAGATATATTAAACCAACATTTATATTATTACAATGCCGAATCTGTTTAACTTAGAAATTATTCGAATGAAAGTTCGAATATTTGTTGTTGTAACGTACCTAATTTAATTTTAATAAAGTTTGTCTCTGCGTTGAATTTGTACAAAGAATATTTTACTAATTGCTACTCAAATCTTTCATTTGTAACTAACTAACTATGTCATTTCACTTGTGAAATTGTTTGTCAGTTAATTAATAATTGTAAGTTAGACGACATCTATCTAGCCACAAAAATAATATATTTAATTCAAAGTACATTTATTTTCTTAGATACAACATGTGATCACTTTAAAACGTCATACTTAAAACTAGCTATGTCCATTCCAACCTCCTTACATCGGCAAAAGAATAGGCAAGAAACTCCCGACGGTAGATCATTTTAAGGGCACGATCAAGTTTATAATTTTATTCTTATTTTATTAACTGATAGAATCGGAGGAAGGCAGATAAGTTTGATCATACTTGATGCGTATAGGTTCAGTAATGTTTGTTTTTTCTTACAACTTAAGCACAGTATATAAAGAACAGTAGGTTAGCTAAGGCCGCTCGACGAGTTAATTACCTACTCTTGCGGTGACGCATAGGCGGCGCGTTCCGTACTGAGTGCATGGCCGCGGCCCCGGCCGCCTCCTTTCGTTTATGTGATTGTATGCGTGAAAAGTGCGTGCGTACACGGTGCCGCTACTCACGCACACATTCAAACCGGCTACGGCCGATTTATATGAAGCTGAACTACTACTCCTTTACTATGTTAAAAGGTAGCGTTTGACTATAACATTACACATCTGATGTTAAGTGATGATTCGGTCGAAGTTTGGTGTTTATGATGGTTATGGGAATCGAAAATTGTGATATTGTTCAGCGACTTCTGTCGCTAACTGTACTTATCATATACAAGTATGTATAATGTATATCAAACTGTGAACGGTAAAGTGGAAAGTGAAGTGGAGTGGTGGTGTGTGTGGTAAAAGTGGAACGCCCTGCCAGCGTCATTGTTTCCCGATAAGTACTATTTGGGAGTCTTCAAGTCAAGAGTGAATAGGTATCTTCTAGACAAGCATGCTCCATCGTCGGCCTCGTCATCACTTACCACCAGGTGAAACTGTGGTCAAATGCTTGCCTATTGTGAATAAAAAAAATTAAAAATGTCAAAGGATTTAATCAATTTACGAGGACGCCGTGATAAACAATCTGTAATCAGCTCCATACAAAAACGCAAGCGAGCTGACTAATGCCGTAAGTTCGTATGCGCCAAAGAGGGTTTTTTCGTTTAAAATGAAAACTATCGTTAATTTTATAAAACTAAATCTGTAGTTCTTTGAAGAATGTGTATGTATACAAAAAAAAAATCAACTCTTAAATCGTTTTGTATGCCTGTTAAATGAAAATCTCTTTTTTAGAGGGCAGTTTTCGATCATTGTTTGTCTGCTATGAAAGTTAACCAATCGTGTTATCCTTCCGACAATTTGATATCAAAAACATGATCTTTAATGCACATAAAAATTACCTCTGTATGTTTTGTAATTGCTGAGAAAAAAGGAAATCCCTGCAGCCAATATTGCCAATTCCTTGTATGTTTGAATTATAAAGTAAGAGTAGACAACATAGAACAGAATAGAAGTAACTAAATTGGCTTAGAATTACGGAAATGTAAGATTTTGTAAAGCTAAAAAAGCTTCACATTTTCATAAAAAATTCACACGTTAATGTCGCTTCACGTGACAAATTGTATCAGCCGGTGTTCTTTCAAGACTTCCCGAAAAACGTGCAATATAATATTTTACCGTGAAATTACGTCTCGCAAAATTTAAACAAAGTTGTACAATTTTTTACTCAACTTGGGGTAGAAAAGAATTAGTTTAATTTGTAAAGAAAACAATAGCTCTTGGAGCCGTTGTTTGGAGCTCGGCCAGCGAGTTGCGACGCGTTGCTCGGAGATTTGTAAAAATGAAATATGCAATGTTATGAACGCTGGAAGCTGGATTTGATGAAGCGTTGCGGCAAGATTCATCTCTGCTGCAGTTTGTTACCGCATAAATAACTTATAAACGGAAACTGTTTACTACGAAATTGGGAGAAACGGGGACAAATTCCAGTACGGTGAACGACAAAATTCGCTGAAGAATAACAAATTTTAGATTTAGACTTATTATCTTATTCACAATGTACTTACAAACTTACTTACTTACTTACCTCGTACTTTAACCTAAAACTTACTTTTATTTTTTAAAGTACATTGACCCTGTTAAGGTATCGCAAAAAAACATTATTTCACATAATTTGTAGTTATTAATATTTTTTTTACAATGCCATTATATCTACATAATATATAAAATATATATTATATTATAATTTATTCAAAGGTGACTGACTGATGACTTACTTACATAGTGATCTATCAACGCACAGCCCAAACCACTGGACGGATCGGGCTGAAATTAGGCATGCAGATAGAAGTTATGACGTAGGCATCCGCTAAGAAAGGATTTCGCGATAAACTGTAGCCCACGCAGGTGAAACCGCGGGGAACAGCTAGCAACAGTATATAGTATTTTTTTTCCGATTACTTACCGTCTTATGCCCGAAATTAATAATCGATCCTGTTCAGTTATCCGCGGTTTTGGATCGATATGTCATGTCATAATATGTCATTTTAGAAGTAATATGTCAAGCCAAGTGTTGTGGTCAAACGCTACCTTGTTACGAGTTGTAAATTAACCCAAAATGACTACTGATGATGATATGACGCAGCTACAAGCCAAACGGGGTAGTCCCCTTCGTGTTTAAGTAAGTACCACTACTTTACACGGACTTTTTGGTACAACTACAAAAGTCCCTATTCACAACTTCATTTCCATCCTACACACAAAACGTTTGACAGTACTCAAGCGTCACAAAAACAAGTTTTCGAAAATAAAAATGAATATTTTCACTTTGACAGTTTTTTTATTTGTTATGGATTTAATTTTTTTTTGTATTGTTATGACGTCACACGATTAGTGTATTTGCCAGTGTCATGTATAAAATATTTCAAACTCAGAGAGTTGAATCAAGTTTAAATGATGATGATGATGAGATGATGGGATGAGGATAGTGTTTAAGTAAAGTAGTGACGCTTTACTTAAACTTTACACGGACTTTTTTGGAGCAACTCGAAAAGTCACTTTTACAACTTTATTTCAATTTCCCACACTCGTACACGTTAACGAACACATAATGGTTAATATTTCACCAATATTACACATTATCACTCGAAGAAACACAAGTTTTGGAAATAAAACAAAATATTCACGTTGACAATTCGATTGCCGCCAAAAAAGAGACTTTGACAGTTGAATTCCTCCCAAAGAGTTCCGATTTAAAATTCAAAAAAAAACTAATAGCTCGTCGCATGAAATTTTAAACTGCGATCGAGCGTATCCGTTCTGAAAAAAGAAAAAGTCTGTCAAGCATCGAGGCGGAAAACAAAAGGAGGTAGAATCCTTGGAATGGATGAACATATCTTTACAAAAGGACCACAATGGGCTCCCATGAAAGTGATACGGAATCAGGGCGGCTGAAAACAATAAAGATATTTTCGCATGATGGCGGCGGTAAGGTGCGAGCCGGAAACAAGCATTTTTCCCGCCTTTTCAATAACGTCCGAAGATAACGCGATATCGTTAATGCCGTTAACGGGCTCGGCCCTTTCAGGTCGGGGCGTTTGCCGTTCTGAGTTTAGGACGGCTCTCCTTGTAATTCTTAGTAATGACAATGATAATGCTTGTTTATCGGAGAGGGTAGTTCGAAATAAAATCTGTTGGAAATTGTATTATTTCGTTGTACTTTGCAACCAAATGTTTCAGCTCTGGCCTCTGATAAGTGTCATGATATCTGTTATCTTTTTTTAAATAAATGAAAATCAATTGCCGCATGTATGAAATACCATAATATTACTTGAGAACGACTCGACCGATATGACAGTTATTTTGCCTATACATATTATTACATACGCTTGTCCCCGCTTATCTCCAAAACGGCTTTACCTGCACTGAATTAAACGGGACTTTCATTGTATTGGCATACAGTTGATTTTGATATTTTAGGGAAATAAATGAGTTTATTTTTATTTTAGAATACTAATTAGGGTTCAACACAAAACAATTAAAATCCATTGGTAAAATTTGGTGAGTATAAAAATAGTTGAACTAAATAGATTCCTTTTTATCGCGATAAACTGTAGCCAATAGTCAAAGCTAGTACCTAATGTTTGTTTAAACCACACTTACCTTTAAGTTTGCTCACTTCCGATGGTTATTAGGTCACAGAGTGTGTGCTCGGAACTATATGTTTGCAGAGCTACATCACTCGTACGCCACTCGGCAATGTCGGTGATTGCTTAATCTGTGTACACACCTTGCATGTAAAGACGATCCAATGAGCTAAGTCTGTGTTCACCGAAATTTTTTTCAAAGTTTCATACAAACTTTCATCCCCTATTTTATCCCTTTGGGGGTAGAATTAATCAAAATCCTTTCTTAGCGGGTGCCTGCGTCATAACATCTACCTGCTTGCCAAATTTCAGCCCGATCCGTCCAGTGGTTTGGGCTGAAATGATGCGTTGATAGATCACTATGTCAATCAGTTACCTTTGAGTTATATATATTTAGAAGAAGAAAAGATAGATTAAAAATAGTTATAACACTTTTATTTTCTACAAGCTACGCTCCGCAGTTTCACCCGCGTGCACGAAGAAAAAAGACCTACCGAAATACAGAAAGAATTTCCTTCCTTTTTCACTCAGAAGGAAAACTAAGGTAAAATAAGGAAGGTAAAGGTCAAAATTTCGGAAGGAAAAGGTTGCATTTCGAAGCGATCGGTTTTGGAAGGTAAGACTCAGTAAGTCAGGTTTTTTTCTGGACTACATTTTACGACAATAAAATTTTTTTTTTTCTGGAAAGGGCTTATCACCTAGGAGTATAAAAAATAGCCTACGACTTATTCTCAGACCTACCAAATAAATACAAAAAAAAATCTAGTAAAAAGAAAGAAAATATAATTAAAAAGAGAATATATAATAATAATAATATATTTTTTTATTACTCCTCATAATTAGATAATTAAACAAGTAGGTACAAGCAAGATTGACAAGATGATATCTAACTGTAAGAGGAGCTGGTGCCTGAAATAGGTTTTGAAAAACCTGTCCTACAGGTCACCAGGTCACCCCCCGCAGGTAGAAATCAAAATGTTTACAAAATATGAAAATTACATTAATTGAATGAACGGCACATAATACTGATAAATGTATATATATATAGAAAACAGAAACAAATAAAACAACATAACGAAATATGAAACGTTTAAGTCAGAGGGTTGTGTAAGTGTAGTATAGTTGTGTGAGTGAATTGTTACGCGGGCGTGGAGTGTATGTAGTGAATGTCTATGTGTTGCTAAGCGCAAAACTTAAGAATGGCTCAAGTAATTCGGCTTTTAAAAACAATATTTATTGAAGTCCTAAAGGTCTGAGAATAATTACATATTTGAAATGTATGTTATATGGCGTATTATATTGATTTGTGTCATATCATAACTCATAATTAAAATGCAAATAACGTCCATAAATTTCAAAGAAAACTGGTAGACATCTTGATTATAATGACAATAGCTTCAATCTGGTTTTGCTACTTCACCAGGTCATTGACCCCAACTATTTTCAAAATTTCACTTCTACACTAAGTGCGCAAGATATTTGACAGAAAATAATCCTTATTACAAGGTTTACTAAGAGATCTAAGGATTATCCCAAGATACTGCGAGGTCAGGACTTTGTGCGAGGTTATAAAAACAATTCCTTGGATCATTTCTAGGGTTCCGTACATCAAACGGAAAAAGAAACCCTTAAGGCTGACACTCATAAGTACAATCATGCACCTCTGTCGTTCATTTAAAGAAATGTACGATGCGTTGCGTCGCAGCCTTCCCTAATGTTTGCGAGCCTTTATAGGTTTTTATATCACTTCATTGTCCGTCTGTCTGTAAATACTAGGTGGTATCAAATTGAAATTAACATCAAATACTTAGTTCTACGGTTCGGATCTGTAAAAAAATCAATCAAGCTTCTGGGTCAGAGCAATCATAAAATACGGGCATCTTCGCCGCATATTTTGACTTTCGCAAATAATCGAAACTTATAGGAACTACCCTTTGAATAGCAATAAAAAAAATTAAAAGAAGCCAGATCACACTGCAAAAATAAAGGTTAAATCTGTAAATTATTGTTTTTATTTATATAAATTCCTTTTTTTTTAAATTGTACAGAACCCTCGTTGCTCGAGTCAGACTCTCACTTGCCCGTTTTTAAATGCTAATCCGACTGGTCCATAGATAGGTCTGTAACCCCACATAAGATTATACTAGTCGGTCTGTGAAGGTTACTTAGAATTCTCCACATTGTATATTAGGACATTGAACTTATAAATGGCAAATAGCCTATAAATTAATGGCAGGATAAATATGGTTCTCGATGGCAAAAACCAGACTTTCCCGCTTTGACTTTGGTTTATTTATCTGGAACTCGCTTTGTGGCTAGTTTCGTTACAACGACTGGAGCCATAAAAAATAATACATATTATAAAAAGGACATGTAGGTAGGTACAGTCAACGGCAAAAGTCGCTGAACAATAATAACAAACTTTCCGATTACGCTCATCATCTAACGCCCGAAATTAACAATCGATCCGATCCATTATTCGCGGTTTTGGGTCGATATGTCATGTCATGTTGTTAATTTCATGTCATGTTATACTCTAACGTTTGACCGCATCATTTTTTTTTTCACATCAGCGCCTCTAGCCAAGATGCATTCTGCAATAGTTGACGCTAATAGAAAACAAGAAAAAAGTATTGGTTTGACATATTTCTGACCACGTGACTTAGCGTTGAAATATGTCAAACCAATACTTTTTTCTTGTTTTCTACTAGCGTCAACGATTGCAGAATGCATCTTGGCTAGGGGCTCTGGTGTGTTGTGTTGGGCTCAAACGCACCTTAATCTCGGAGTCCACCTCTTAGGCCCACTTGCATCACCGACGATTTAAATCGCAATTTAACGAAATTCACTTGTCAAATCGTATGGTAAATTTAGTTAAATTCAGATTTTAAACAAGGTTTAAAGTGTTGTGCAAGCCAGCCTTAATGACCTTTTTTTTGACTAAATGTAATTATCAACGTAAAGCATAATCATTATTATCTTAATATTTACCGCATTTTAATATAGCTTATTATAAAATTCATTTGCATATTTCATAGGTACATATTTTGATTTCAGTCAGGTTTCCAAGTGCCGGTGTTTTATAACCACCCTTTGACTTTGCCGTAGTCGGGTAAGAGAGAGTCATTCACCTTAAAATGACAGTAGGTAAACGGACCGCAAATGTCAGTAGCTAAAACGAGTATTATTACTAATTAGTAAACTCAGCTAGTAGGTTTTTTTAGTATTTATTTTTATTATACCTACTGTTTTATAGGACACTAAATTGTCTTATATGTTTGTTGGGTATTTTGTTTATGGCGGGACATATTAAAATTCAAAATTCAAAATTCAATAATGTTTATTCAATAGGATACATTGTGATCACTTTAAAACGTCAAACTTAAAACTAGCTACGCCTGTTCCAACCTCCTTACGCCGGCAAAAGAACAGGCAAGAAACGCCCGGCAGGTAATTTTTTTGGCGCGATCACATTGACAATTTTATTCTTATTACTAATTGATTGAATTGGAGCAAGTTCACTAAAATCCCAAGCTTTTTTTTTTGTCATCTAATAGTCCGATATTTTTTATTTAGCTTTACTAATAAGAAGATTTCTCTTGTTTGGTTGTACACATTGGGATATGGGAACATGAATATTAACGAGTTGCGGGATCACAACCAAAGCAGACCAGACCCCACAAGCAGCACCCGTTCACGAGTTGACGCATGTGCCAGCCATCGCTCTCCTCGACCATATGAGAGGGAAGAGGGCGACCCGACACATGACGCCGCTGCAAGCAAAGTCACTTTCGTGAGCATGACTGTTTTGGCTGTTTACCGAGAATGGTTAGAATAGGGGAAATAGGGAGAATAGATAGATAGAAAGAAAGATAGATAGATTAACTACAATCCCAAGCTTGTTTGTCATCTAGATAGTCCGATATTTTATAATAAGCTTTACTAATGAAATTTCTCTTTATACGAATTTGAAATTTTGTTATAGACAAGTCTTGAATTTCACTTGGGATTTTGTTGAAAAAGCGTACACATTGACCTTTGAACGAGTTGCTAACTTTATGGAGCCTAGTGGTGGGTACAGCAATTTTATCTTTGTTTCTAGTATTAAAATTGTGATAATCACTTCTCTTTTTGAAGCTATTTAAATTTTTCCGTATGTACATTACATTTTCATAAATATATTGACAAATAACTGTCATTATTTTGGTTTCTTTAAACTTAATTCTTAAAGATTCTCTGGGGCCCATGTTATAAATCGCACGAACAGCTCTCTTCTGCAATACAAATATGGTGTTAATATCAGCAGCGTTTCCCCACAGCAATATTCCATAGGACATAATGCTGTGAAAATAGCTGAAATAGACTAGTCTGGCTGTATCAACGTCAGTAAGGTGACGGATCTTCTTTACAGCATATGCTGCAGAGCTAAGTCTGCTCGATAGACTGACAATATGTGGACCCCATTGCAATTTGTGATCTAAAGTTATGCCTAAGAATACTGTAGTCTTGACAAGGTCCAATTCTTCGTCCTTAATTTTTACATTTGTTGGTACTTCTTTAACATTGGGCAGCACAAATCTCAAGCATTTTGTCTTTTTTCCATTTAACATCAAATTGTTCGCATCAAACCAGTCTGTAACTTTGGAGAGAGCATTGTTCACGTCGTCAGAAATGTTATGTTGTCGCTTTAACTTAAATAAAAGCGACGTATCATCAGCAAACAATACTATTTCGTGATTGTCACTAACAAGGCTGGGCAAATCATTGATGTAAACTAAAAACAGAAAAGGTCCGAGTATTGAACCCTGCGGAACTCCCATTGTGACTACTGACCCCGAGGATCGCTTCCCGTTCACGTCAACTCTCTGAATCCTATCACTAAGGTATGAGGTTACAAGGTCCAGAGGAACACCTCGAATACCATAGTGCCGGAGCTTCCTGATCAGTGTCTCGTGGTGAACACAATCAAATGCCTTGGACAAGTCACAGAACACGCCTAGAGCGTCCCGTGACTCCTCCCAGGCATCATAGATGTGAGTTAATAACTCAACACCAGCATCAGTAGTACAGCGACCACGCGTAAAGCCAAACTGTTTTTGATTAAGTAATTTGTTTGCTGAGAAATGTCTTTGCAATTGATTTAGAATAAGTTTTTCGAATATTTTACTAAATGTTGGTAATACTGATATTGGTCTAAAGTTAGTAGGGTCAGTCGTTGTACCCGATTTAAACAAGGGTGTTATCTTACTATGTTTCATCAGATCAGGAAACACGCCGTCGTCAATACATTTGTTAAATATTAGGGCTAATTCGGGTGCAATCATTTCAATTAATGGCTTAACAACGGTCACGGATTATGTGATTATGTGTCTATCATCATTCTACACAAAGCAATTCTTGCCAAAGCTTCGTAAATTTTGTTATGAAACCTTCATGCCAGTGATGTCGTCGTCCAAAACGGCTTCAACGGAAGACCAGCGCTGATCAAACGACCAGCACAACGCTGAGTTGAGGCCGG
Source organism: Opisthograptis luteolata (assembly GCA_931315375.2). Classification (NCBI taxonomy): domain Eukaryota; kingdom Metazoa; phylum Arthropoda; class Insecta; order Lepidoptera; family Geometridae; genus Opisthograptis; species Opisthograptis luteolata. The sequence continues at coordinate 1,272,891 of OV928048.1, forward strand.
TTTGCAAAAATACATTTATTTATTTAATTAATTCAATTACAACTATCATTATAGACATTTTTTAATAGTGTAGAAAAAGTTTAATAGTGTAGAAAAAGTCAACTATATTAGGTACATTAAAATTAATCCACATCTTTTGTAGTTACTCCATAATGCATTTGCTTAAGGTATTTTTATTGCAAATAAATGAATCTTATTCTTAAGGTTGGTATTCTAGTTTGGTACTCAAGTATTGATAAATTGTTGAGTAGCGATTGAGTGACATATTTGTATGAAATGACAGACTCAAATCTGTGCTGATTATCACTTGAGTGTCATTCAATAGTCAATTGTACTTTATTCAATAGGATACATTGTGATCACTTTAAAACGTCAAACTTAAAACTAGCTACGCCTGTTCCAACCTCCTTACGCCGGCAAAAGAACAGGCAAGAAACGCCCGGCAGGTAATTTTTTTGGCTCGATCACATTGTCAATTTTTTGTCAATTGAATTGGAGCAAGTTCACTAAAATCCCAAGCTTTTTTTGTCATCTAATAGTCCGATATTTTTTAATTATCTTTACTTACAAGTAATCTTATAAGATTTCTCTTGTTTGGTTGTACACATTGGGATATGGGAACATGAATATTAATGAGTTGCGGGATCACAACCAAAGCAGACCAGACCCCACAAGCAGCACCCGTTCACGAGTTGACGCATGTGCCAAACATCGCTCTCCTCGACCATTCTAAAATACCAGCCTACTATAATAAATATATTTTTGTCCTGAAAAAGTTTTAGAAGTTTTCGTAGAAGGTTGGAAATAAACCATCGTCACGTGGCTGAAACTGTGGGGCACAGTTGGTAGATAAAAAAAATAATGATTTTAGGCAAACATGTACAAACACTCCAACGCTCGATCGCATCGATCGATTTCTATTATTTCTCATCACACAAGATGGCTATCAAATACAATTTTGTTTTGTTCAGAACAATGTAGTTCCATTTAGTTAACCATCGTAAAAACAAGTACACACGAACCACCTTCAAATGACAATGATTGTAGGCGTGAGGCGTATGTATTTAAACTAAAAAAAACAGTCGCTTAATAGTATCAACATGGAACTGTTACCGCTAAACCGAAAAACAGTTGCCTGTTCCACAAAACAAGTACCTGACGTATCTGTAATAAGCTCTTGTCTATTCTAGCGTAAGGATGTTTACTTTGTTAGAGAGAGACAAATATTAACTATTTTATTTCAATTACTAATTTATATGTGTACCTAATCCGGCAGCCCAACTTGAAAGCCAGTTCTTAATCCATATCGTCACATAACGACAGGTGATTTGTGGTCAACCCTTTACGAGTAAAAAGTAAAAATAGAATAAGAAGCATCTAATTTCTCAGGGTGACAAACACAGTACATTGCTAAGCAAGATTTTGAAATAAAAAAAATCTTTTTGTCACGTAAAGTCTGATAATATGGAACAGGCTAATGGAACTGTTTTTACTGGAACAGGAATACCTGAACCAGTTCTGATTTTACCTGTTACAGACCGTCCCTAAATAATAGTTGCTATTAGAACACTGTGCCCAACAAACGATATCATACCATACGCACTATCAAGCCTTATAGGAAAGCAAGGACTCGCCCGGTATGGATCGATCGCATTGTTTGTCAGCTATACATGTTTTAGTTTGAATGATTGTTACGTGGGGTGATTAAAGGTCCGTTTACATCTACAGACATTGAACGTATCAGACACGTGGCGTGGCAGACAAAATAATGTTCTTTGAAACAGTATACAATGTGTAACAAAATGTCCCTATAAAGTGAGAGTATTCCACATATCAAGGCGAACAAAATTAAAGTAAAAAAAATGTTTCCTGGAAATGCTCTGCAAAGTTTCTTCCAGAAATGTACCTGACACAGCCCTACAACAGCTGACTATTTTACTCACTGAGGCACTCAAAATGAATCGGAACCGTGCAGACATCGACAAGAACAGTCAAGGAGGTGTCTGTCAATGTCTGACACGACAGTCACGGCACTGTTCTGGCATGCTAGATGTAAATAAAAGGTCTCTGTCGGTGTCTACCACGTTACCTGTCTAACACGCTCATTGTCTGTAGATGTAAACGAACCTTTTGCAAGAATTATGTCACGTAGCAAATTAAAACCATGACTTTTTTGGCGGCAATCGAATTGTCAACGTGAAAATTTTATTTTTATTTCCAAAACTTGTGTTTCTTCGAGTGATAATGTGTGATAATGGGGGATTATTAACCATTATGTGTTCGTTAATGTGTACGAGTGTGGGAAATTGAAATAAAGTTGTGAAAGTGACTTTTCTAGTTGCTCCAAAAAAGTCCGTGTAAAGTTTATGTAAAGCGTAAATCATTTAAACTTGATTCAACTCTCTGAACACTGGCAAATACACTAATCGTGTGAGGCCATAACAATACAAAAAAAAATTAAATCCAAAATATTAAAAATAAATATTACTAAAAACTTATTCAAGTTTTCTATTAGCACAGAAAGATACAACAATGTATTGAAACCAAGAAATTATATTCAAACATCCTTACATTAAAAACAGCTGCAATACTCGACAAAGAAAAACAGCCTTTGTAATGTTTTTAATAAATAATTCAATATTTCCTTATACATAAGGAGACGAGGAACTATTATTTATATTGAGTAGGTATATACCTACCATTCATTTCATTGGAAGCACTTGTAGCGGTATGTGCTTAGTTTTTCTTAACTGATCAACTATAGCAACCAGTTTCAATAACCTATCTGTCCACGGTTTGCCCTACTAGAGATAGAAATTTGACATTACTTCTATGGAGCTTGTGTCAAATTTGACATTACTTCTTTTTTTTTTTTTTGTTTTGTTATGGCGTCACACGATTAGTGTATTTGCCAGTGTCAAGTATAAAAATATTTCAAACTCAGAGAGTTGAATCAAGTTTAAATGATGATGGTGATGATGATGATGAGATGATGGGATGAGGATAGTGTTTAAGTAAAGTAGTGGCGCTTTACTTAAACTTTACACGGACTTTTTTGGAGCAACTAGAAAAGTCACTTTCACAACTTTATTTCAATTTCTCACTCTTGTACACATTAACGAACACATAATGGTTAATAATCCACCAATATTACACATTATCACTCGAAGAAACACAAGTTTTGGAAATAAAAACAAAATTTTCACGTTGACAATTCGATTGCCGCCAAAAAAGTCTTGTGTCAAATTTGACATTACTTCTATGGAGCTTGTGTCAAATTTGACATTACTTCTATGGAGCTTGTGTCAAATTCCTATATTCAGTAGGGCAAACCGGGGATAGAATGGTTAATGAAACTGGCCGCTAAAGCATTGTACTCTATGGTCATTACTTAGACGGGTTACCACTATTGGTATTTACAACTAAGCACTTTCGTACTTCGGACCACCCGGTTGTTTTTTTTTTTTTTTTGTTTTTACTATTTACAGGGTAGCGTTTGACCACAAGTCACCTGATGTTAAGTGACGATGTGGTCGAAGATGGCGCCACGCTACACCTGGACTGGGAACTGGCTCTCAAGTGAGGCTGCCGGAACACACCGATAGGTGCTTGGCGACAGATTCTTAACAAGAGGGTGGTAGCTAGCCAGGCGAGCACTAGAAAATACCCTACCACCAAGCTATGGTTTCATCACGATGTTTTCCTTCACCGAAAGCTCAAGCTCATTGTAGGATTCGAACCCACGTCCTACGGATCGCAAGCCGACGTCACTACCACTGAGCCGTCATCGCTATAAAGTAGTCTGAAGATAGCAGTCGCTGGGCTACAGGTGGTCTTTAAGCTCCAAACCTAGGTCTGACCATTAGCCTATCCGTCAACCGCACTGAGGCCTTACATGAATACAATTATGCGGATGGCGAAAGTATGTTTGTTGGTTTGCCCTTCTCTCACGCAGCAACTGAGCAAAGGATCAACGTGATTTTTGCACAAAAATGCTTTTTTTATGCCGAAGAGTATATCATATGTTATCCCGGAAAGTGCACGGTTACTAGACGAATTTTCACCCGGCTAAAACCGTGGGGCACGGGTAGTATCATCACATTCTAAATTTGTACGAAAAATACAACCTTTATCTTTCCAAGTTAAAGCTGACCGCATAGAAGCGAAAAATTACATTTCATGTAATACGTTTGTACGCCCTTAAATATTGTAGACTTAAAGACTATTTTGGCTTGTAAGTGGGCATAATAAGGCTTTCAAGATACGGCACGGTCATTAATATCCATTATCTCATTAATGTTCTAAAAGCACTTAGGTTGTGACGTCATAATGCTGAGGTACGTGGTACGTCCTGTATTTATTCATATATAGGCAGGTGTTATAGAATTAGATACGAGGGTGAAAAATCGTATCAAAAAGTTTGTAAGTAGGTATAATTGAATATATTGGGTAACAATAGCCTTTTCCACATAATGGCGGATTTACCAGCAGGCTAAATAGGCCCAGGGCGGCAGATTTTAGGGGCGGCAAATTTAGGTACCCAAATACCCAAACAAATTATTTTTTTGTGAAATTTCAACCAAATTGCTGTATTCAAGTGAAAAGGGATTTAGATAATAAAAAGCCTAAAAATTCAAGTGGAAAAAGATTTAGATACATAAAAGTCTCAAAACCCCAAAAAGCTTATGTCATAGTACCTCAGGCTGGTCATACAAGGACAGCCTGAAGCAGTCGACTGTCCACTGCGACTGCACAGTAAGCTACAGACTTCTACGTATAACTAGCGGCTAGAAACTCTAGCGCTCGACGTTATTGCGCAGAAGTCAAAAAACAGGTATCACAGGGGGCTAGAGGGACGAAGTCGTTTTTTTCATGCACTCATTTATATAGGAAAGAGGTTAATTTTGAATAGTAAAACAATCTGTTACGAGCTATGCAAAATATCATGTTCGCGACTGTACACATGCGCAGATATCCCCTCCACGTTTCACTCAGCGCTAAACTTCCGTGCCGCTTTCTATACGTACATACACGAACCGTTCGAACAGTTGCAGTAGTTCCCTATGCAGTCAGCTTGAAGCAGTCGATCGTGACTGCTTCAGGCTGTCCGTGTATGGCCAGCCTAACAGTATCACCCATCGCGCCACAACTGTCGTATTGCATTTACAACGCCACTCGTCTCTGTATTACAAACAAGCTATAAAACTATGTCAACAGTTCTATTGAAGGGCAAAGCAATTACAAGTAACTTATTGTTATTACATATTGCAACATAAATTAATATCAATCCATCGTCAATCAGCGGTCAATAACAATTAATTGATTGATAAATAGCATTAATAATGAGCCTATCGATGGTGGTGAATGGTGAGGGTACTCAATGAGTACGCATCGATACAAAAGCACCGATACCGGTATCGGCATCGAAACAGATGTATCGACTTACTCAGGTACAGTCAGAGACAAAAGTAGCTGATACATACTACATTATCCAAACGTGTTTTAGATCGGTAATGATTGGGTTTTTTTAATTTTTCCAAGGTAGCGTTTTGAACACACGATAACACACCGGATTTTAAGTGGCGATGTGGTCAAAGGTTGGTGTTTAAGAAGCTGAGGGTAATTGGATAATGTGTTATTGTTCAGTGACTTTTGTCGTTAACTGTACCTAACGAGTGATGATAATGCTTATTACCTTGCCGATTTCGGCTACGAACAAGATCACGCTTAAGCCAATGTTTTCAAATGTAAAACATATTTGTATATCGACACATAGTCACATACATAGATATCGAGTACTTCTTAGTATAGTATCTATATTTTATTGGTGGGTTATGATTTGTGCACAAACAAACTCCCGAAAAATCTGTAATTTTATGTTATAATCTCTTCATTTTCTCTTATTAGTAAATATTTTTTCTGGTACCACATTTTCCGATGAGAACGATAAATTTACAAGTACAAAAATACTCGGTATCGTTGAGAAAATATCAAGTACACACAGATACTCGAGTATTTTCGCCGATCCCTATTAGTGAGTTCGTATGCTGATCCGCAGTATCTGTGTCGCAAATTGGTGTGAAGGTCGACTCGTCTTCAACGGTGAAATATGCGACGTGGCGGCGTGTAGTTTGCTGCTTATGACCCACTAGTTGTGCCCCGCGGTTTCACCTGCCCAGGGCTCCCACAGGGGCTTTCTTTTATGGTGAAAAACGTAACCTATGACCATCAGGGACAATGTAGCTTCATATTAGGGGTCGTCCATTAATTACGTGAGGCATTTTTAAGAATTTTTTGTCCTCCCCTCCCCCCTTGGTGAGATATCGTAAGATTTTCCTCAACTACCTCCCCCCTCCCCTAATCTCACGCGGATTCTTTCAAACTGCTATTCCTCTAAACGTGTTGGATTAATAAGAAAAAAAAATAAAAAAAATTGACAAATTATATCCTAAAACCTCCCTCGAGAACCACTCTATCTATTGGTGAAAACAGCATGAAAATCGGTGCAGTAGTTTTTGAGTTTATCGCGAACAGACAGACAGACGCGGCGCGGGGACTTTGTTTTATAATAAGTAGTGAAGAGTTAGATAATATTTCTTTAGTATTTCTTTATTGTAATTATACCTATTACACAATGATATAATTATGTACTTACTTCTACAGTTATCAATTACTCACAACACAATAATTAATAATTATTATTGTATTTCTAAGCTAGTCCGGGGATGACTACAACTAATCTTAATTTATTATAACAGCGTTGATATAGCTTTAAAAGGTCACAATACATAATTTCTGAAGAAAATGAAATATCTAAAAATGTATTGTTTTGATGGTGATGTCAGCCGTCTTGCCGATGACCTTACGAAGGTGCTATTGACCTAACCTTGTCACAGTTTACATGTGTATTTTAACTTACTTTGCAAGAAGATGACTTTGGAAATGTTATTTTGACATGGCGTTTACACACATGTCTATTATAATAGAGGTAAAACTTCGTAATATAATATTTTATTACTTTTATTTACCTACTGCATACATTATTTTCCTGTAATTGTAAAATTGGGTGTTTGTTTATCATCATCATCATCATCATCAACAGCCGGAAGAAGTCCACTGCTGAACATAGGCCTCCCCCCTTGAACGCCACCGTGAATACCCATGATACGAATAAAACAAGGATGAGTGAACATCGGGTGTTTGTTCACTCATCCTTATTTGATTCGTATTCGTATCCGTGAAAATACGATAGAAATAGCAAAAAAAAAACTTACTTTGTCATTATAAAATATTGGCAAATACGTACTTGTTTCTTTTTGTATTGAATTCGTTTTTTCCTATTCGTGAATTCCACACTTTAACATAGCTGTCTATTTTTCAATAACATCATGAATAATTAGTTGCAACGTTTGTAGAGCCAAGTGGAAATTATGGTGCTCAGTTCATAATTGCCGAGATAAAAAATCTTAATAAGATTTTTAAACATCATCTTCATCAACCGGAAGAAGTCCACTGCTAAACATAGACCTCCCCCTTTGAACGCCACCATGAACGGCTATTAGCCATTTGTATCCATCGGCTCCCTGCGACTATAATAGCTATACCAAAATTATATCAATCTGTTCGCATAATAACTTCCGCGGAAAACATCCTCTCAAAATGTCAAAAAAGATTAAAATCATTATACAAATTTAAATGTAACCTCCAAATAACAATATCAATGATTAACCTCCAATGTCATGTTGGACCGTTCACTAACATGACAGACAGACTAATTATTCACACGTTTACATAATTACATAATTTCGCTCGTCATGGGGATAACAAAAGGTGTCCTTCTCCGGCATTCGATAAGGTTTTGGTATCTTCAGTTCATCATCATCAGCCTATTACGTTCCTACGTAATTACCTGCCGGGCGTTTCTTGTCTGTTCTTTTGCCGGCGTAAGGAGGTTGGAACAGGCGTAGCTAGTTTTATTTTTGACGTTTTAAAGTGATCACAATGTATCCTATTGATTATATAACTATAATTAACCATTGATATACACTTGAGCGTCATTCTAGGATACGGCCTAGGTTTGGCGACTGATTCTTAACCTAAGCATAGCTAGCCAAGCGAGTACTACTAGAAAATGAATGCAATTAAATGCCTGCTCTGCATGGACTGAGGTTTCGTGAACAAATCGTCTGATCGTAACTATTTGCATTTTTGGGGAACAAAATTATGTTAATTATTTTAAAAAACATGGTTACCTACTAGTATGACGGATCGCTAAAATGTGACATAATAAGTATGGCAGATTGTCAATGTCAGTGCAAGGCCGCGCCTGCGCGCTGTCTAATTACTTGGACACACTTCATCCGACGTTAGCGTCAGTTGTCATGTTACGCTCACGCGAAGTCACGTGCTATTTGTATACAAGTAAGTTAGCAGAAAATGATTTGTAATGGAAATATACACAATTCCGTATTAATCTTACTAATATTATAAATTAGTTGGGCCCGCGGTTTCACCCGTGTCTTCCCGTTATCCCGCAGGAAACTTATTCCGGGATAAAAAGTATGTGCTAATACAGGGTATAAGCTATCTCCATACCAAATTTCATCAAAATCGGTCTAGTAGTTACGGTGATACGTGGTAACAAACATTCACACACACACACACAAACTTTCGCATTTATAATATTAGTAGGATTCTTTCACACAAAAACTACTGAACGGATTTGAGTGAAATATAAAAATAAAACTACTTATTATTAAGTTAAGTAGGTATCATGTTTTTGTACTTACAATATTGACTTAGTTTTATCCACAGCCGATGATTCAAAACCTGTAAAAACAAAGAAAAAATTCATTACAAAGTGATCGAGAAATTAGTTAATTTGTTTTGCTACAAGAAGCTCCATGTTGAAATATCATGCGTATATATCGCTACTCAAAGTTGGTACTAGGTCTGAATAAAAAATCATAATATAGGTAGAGGACGTTGACTGACGCCCGGTCGGCCGTCCCAGGCATCGCTGGAAAAATGAAGTCACGAAAGACTTGCGCGAGCTCCAGGTGGAGGACTGGCAGGAGGTGGCGCAGGACAGACCGAAGTGGCGTCTTTTGTTATCGGAGGCCAAGACTCACTTTGGGTCGTTGCGCCATCTCAGTTAGTTAGAGGACATTGCCTCAATTTAATACATTTAATTTTTATTTGATTCCTAGACGGAAACATAAAAGCTAATGATGATGATGTACACCTGCTCCTTTTAATATTAAAAAGTCTCATAGATGCTGTGGCAAATTATAACGTGCCGCCCACGCAAATGCCAGCGCGCTCTTTCGAACCGTGAACACTGATTGATGGTATAAATATTCATGCCTCTTCCTCCATGACAGCAGCCGACGTAACTCCATTACCATAGCTGTTTTATGGAATAACGCAGTATTAGGTGATACAGTGACGAAGCTTACTTAGTACTAAGATGTAACTAATATAACCGTATTAGGTATAAGTAACTAATACAAGACCAGTACGTATCAGGTTGTTTGCCTGCCAATTTAGTAATAGATTACCAAAGTATTTTTCAAATAATAGGGAAATATACGCACGAACGTGGTATTTAACTGAAGTCCGCGAAGCGTCTTTGTTTCCCGATAAGTATAACTTGGGAGCCTTCAAGTCAAGAGTGAATAGGTATCTTCTAGGCAAGCATGCTCCATCTTCGGTCTCGTCATCACTCACCACCAGGTGAGACTGGGGTCAAATGCTTGCCTGTCTCTTATAAAAAAAAAAAAGTCCTTTTGAATAAGCTCAGAGACACACAACGAGCCATTGAGAGAGCCATGCTTAGAGTTTCTTTGCGTAATAAAATCTGAAATTAGGAAATTCGCCAAAGAACTAAGGTCACCGACATAGCTTTACCGGCACTAGGTGGACCGACGATATTGTAAGAGTCGCAGGGAGCCCATGGATGCAAATGGCTAATAACCGTTCATAGTGGCGTTCAAAGGGGGAGGCCTATGTTCAGCAGTGGACTTCTTTCGGCTGATGATGATGATGATACGCACGAACATTGACATATAAAGATACGCACTAAACGTTTTACTTCCACATTCATCACACGTACTGGTAAAGAGTGAAACTCTTTGCCTGAGTCTGTGTTTCCTAGCATGCTACATTATCAACAGCATCATCGCTTGGCAACGAGCAGGATGGCGGTCAAACGCAAGTATATTGGTGACAAAATAAAAGAATTCAAGATTAACTTCAAGCAAGATCGTTTCGTGGCTATTCTGTATATTTGACTGTTACCGAGTAATAGGTATGATAACAGAATATAAGTATACTAATACATTTAGTACTAGGATCATTAGGAAACGACCCTAGTACACCATATCTAAACACAATGTACACAAGTCACCTGTTCTTAGTCTCGATGTAGTCGAAGGAGGCGCGACGCTTCGCCTGTTCTGACACCTGGTTCGCCAATGAGACTGCCGGAACACACCGATAGATTCTTGGCGACAGATACCAGGGTCATACGTATTAACATAGAATGACATCGTTACTGCTTGTGTACAAACACGTTCAATGTCCGACAGTTTAGTTATTTCCTTGAGTTCGGAAAACTATTGAAAGAGGTGTGAAGTTTTTCGTTCCGTATATAATTTTCAATTATTGTTACGTATTGTACGCGGTGTTTGCACACATTGTCATGTAGAAGCGTGTCTGATCACGGGAGCTATGGCCAATTCGCCACAAGTTCACTGTAGCCTTGAAGACGGTCGAAAAACATACCAATCAAATTCTTATAAGGTCCGAATCGTTATGGCTTATGCACTATTCATCCAAGACTTGTCGGTAACTAAATTTCAAGTCTATATAGAAATTAAATCTTATTATACATTTATTCATAAGATTATAAAAAAAGTTTATTATTAAATACTAGTTGCGCCCTGCAGTATAAAAAGTAGCCTTTGTGTTAATCCAGGGTATAAGCTATCTCCATTCCAAATTTCATTCAGATCCGTTCAGTATTTTTTGCGTGAAAGAGTAACAAACATCCATCCATCCATACTCGCAAACTTTCACTTTACAATATTAGTAGGATCAGAATAATTAGATGACAAAAAAAGCTTGGGATTGTAGTGAACTTGCTGTAATTCAATCAAATAGTAAAAAAAATCAAATGATTAAATATGTGATTGCGCCCAAAAAATGACCTGTCGGGCGTTTATTGCCTGTTCTTTTGCCGGCTTATGGAGGTTTGAACAGGCGTGGCTAGTTTTAAGTTTTACTTTAGTGATTAGTATGTTGTACCTACTGAATAAATATTAATTTAATTTGTATTTAGTCCGATTTTGTTCAAAGCTTTGTCACTGTCGTATTGTTTATATTAAGCGCAAGTATTTTATAGAAACTGCGCATATCGTAACAACGAGGAAGGTGACAATTGCATCATTTACAATACACGTGTCACCTGGAGCCGTTTAATTAGATTAATGAGGAAGCTAAGTATTTATTGATATTGGTTTTGTTAAGAATGACAAGTAGATTGTTTTTATTTATTCATGATCGCCATATGATCGAAAATAAAAGTCTTAATCACTATGTTTGTATTGGACACACTGAATAAGAATAAGAATCATTTATTTGCTACAAATTATACAAAATACAAAACAAAACAATATGCAATAAGAAATAACCACAAAAGATGTATTGTTGCAAACCGGCCTCAACTCAGCGTTGTGCTGCTCGTTTTTGCTGACGCTTTTGATGACGTCACTAGCATGAAGGTAATTTTAAATAACAAAAATTAAATAAAATACATTTTTATCCTAAAAACTATAAGTGAACATTTTCACTGCACTCGCACTGGGCCAGCGTGGTAGATTACAGCCCATCAGCCCATACTCTCTCTCTCTCTAAGAGAAGGCTGGAGTCCCAGCAGTGGCAACGTGAACGGCTGATAATGATGACGGTATTGGACACTAGCTGTGCCCTGCGGTTACACCCACGTGATTACCTCCAATCTAGAAATAGGTAACTCATTCAACATAATATCTATATTTTCTTATATGTACGTAGTATAATTATATAGGTAAACCAAAGGGTGCGCTTCTTCAAAGTTCATTTATACACTAGCGGACCCGATAGACGTTGTTCTGCCGACCTAGATACCGACTGCAGCGCCATCTGCAGGGCTGATTTGTGAATCTAAACCATCCAGGACGCCACCCAAAAGCATACAAAAAATTTAATTCAAATCGGTCCAGCTGTTTAGGAGTTCAGTGACATACACACGGACAGTAGAATTATATATCAAGACATATTTGAAAAAGTACACATTTTTGAAGAAATCACCTACCAATTTTTTTTTTGGGCTCGCTTTTATAATTAAATGTTAAGTGTGGATTTTCCATCGCTCAAAAACGGCGAAGGAAAACATCGTGAAGGAACCACAACATGCAAGAGCGTGTGACATCTACCAACCCGCACTGGGCCAGCGTATTAGATTACGGCCCATACACTCTCTGAGACCTATTTTTTGTAGGGTTATAGTCAAACACACATATGACATCTCCTTTTACAAAGTTGATCTATTCCGACAGATTTACAATCATACGAAAACTTTTTCCATCAGCCTCGAATCGCAAATACCATACAAACATAACAAAGGGCTATTGTCAGCCGAGCGATAACTTACACTCACACACCTACAATCACGGAGTGTTACTTCAACACGCGCCCTCTGTAAAACCGATTCACCGCTCTCTCAAACTGAGCTATCCGTGGTCCTGGAATCGTGTATCGACATTCTCATCCGCAAATACAAGCAACATTGCAAGCAAAAAAACCGACATCAAAGGCTTTCTCATGGATGACAATGTCAGAACTAGACCAAATAAAAAAAGAATTACCAAAACCGGTTTACCCAGTCAAAACTTCTGAGAAACATAAAAAATAATAAAAAATATACAGTCGAATTGATTTATACTTTTGATAGGTAATGGGGGGGACCTTTGCCCAGCAGTACAGTAAGGTAAAAACAAAAAAACGGGTTGCCCTCCGGGAGTACACGCAGTAGTAAAAACTGCAAGCGCCCTAAACAGCAGGAGCAGGCATACATTTTCGCTGCGCGGTAGAAAGAGAGGGAGATATTACTTCCTCTCTCACGCCGCGCCGGCGGTCTTCTCTTCCGTCTTATCAATTTTCGATCAGGTCATGTGTCCTGACGCGAGTTTAACATTTTTTACCCAAAAAATATCCCAACGACGCCGCTAAAAAGTTTTCACTTTAAAAAAAACATAGATACTCGTATAACATAGATTATATCAGTAGTACCGAAGAATTGCGAAGATTATTTCCTTCACCCAAACTCACAAGCTCACAAACAAAATTTACCAATTTATATCAATAAAGTATAGATAAAACGTCAACTAATTGAAAACTCAAGATTTACGCGTGACTCTCGGGAGCACTATTAAAACGACCCCTAAGGGGCAAACTCGTTATTTACGAGAATTACAAGTACACTATAAGTGTCGCTTTTCCTCCAAATTGGGCCTGAGAGTGCTGACCCGAGGGAGCGGGACTCCTTATTGGGACATAAAGTATGCTGTATTTATGACTGGGAAAGTAATTATTGGATTTTTTATTGCGGGACAGCGAACTGTTATTTAGAGTTTCGGAGTATCAAGTTTTTTTGGTGACCGATGGTGGCCAAACGGTAAGGCGTGCGATTTACAAGACTCCGCGCCGACACGAGTTCGAATCCTCTCGGCCCCGCACCTATGACTTAATAAAGTTACGTGCGGATTTGCCATCGCTCAAAACGGTGAAGGAAAACATCGTGAGGAAACCGACATGCCCAAGAACTGCAACATTCAAGGGCATGCGACATCTACCAACCCGCACTGGGCCAGCGTGGTAGATTACAGCCCATACTCTCTCTCTGAGAGAAGGCCAGAGTCTCAGCAGTGGGAACGTGACAGGCTGATAATGATGAAGTTTTTTTGGGGTAGACGTGTTCTTGAGTGGCGACCGCGACTTGGTAAACCTATTGTATTATTATTGTCGTTTCGCCATCTCAGTTAGTTAGTTTTAGTTAGAAAACTCGGAGCTCTCTTCCAGACAACCCGAAAGCAGAGGAATAGTACGAAACTGCATGGACGGTGGTATACAACAAAAATTAAATAGATATATAAAAAAATAAGAGATAAATACTAAATATACACCTTTTTTCCTTTCTTTCTTTCTTTCTTTTTTTCCACAGTTTCACCTGATGGTAAGTGAAGACGTGGCCGACGATGGAGCATGCTTGCCTAGAAGATACCTATTCACTCTTGACTTGAAAACTCCCAAACCACCACCATAAAGCTATGGTGTGGCGTCTTTTAGACATTATCGGAGGTCAAAACTCACTTTGGGTCGTTGTGCCATTTCAGTAAGTTAGTGCTTCCTCGTCACGATATCTTACAGCTGAATGAGGTCCCCAAAAATCACTATGAATTAATTTAAGGTCGAAAATGAATAATGAAGATTGACGTGAAACTTTTCAAATTAACTTTAGTCTACTGATTAACACTCCGAGATGAGTTGATTAAGGGCTAAGGGTCTACCAGGCGTGATAATTAATAAGTGTTTAATTATCCTTCAACTTAAATACTTTGTTCGACTTGGCTAAATCCTGAGATAGAAATAAAGGTCAGTTTATTTAAAATGGCTGACACAAGAGTTTTTAATTATGTGTTTGAATAATATCATTAGAACCAGAGCTGTTCATGGTGGCGTTCAAAGGGGCAGGCCTATGTTCAGAAGTGGACTTCTTCCAGCTGATGATGGTGGTGATGATTAAAAGCAGAACTTTGTAGTATTTACTTTATACAGAGTAGTGTTAAGTAAATAACGCCTGAAATTAAAAATCGATCCTGATCCGTTATCAGCGGTCTTGGATCGATACGTCATCTCATTAGGTATATGTCATTTTAGTAGTAACGCTTGACATACTAGTACTAGTACTGAAATGACATATGACATGACATATCGATCCAAAACCGCGGATAACGGATCAGGATCGATTATTAATTTCGGACATAAGACGGCAGAGGTCAAGAAATCGATTTATCAAGATCTCATCTTGAGGAAAACTTGGGAAACTCGTGGCAGGCGAAGTTCTAACGGAACTTTTTTACTTTGCTGTCACAATTTAAGTTCTGTCATCGCACTCGTATAATACGAGTATATACAAAATACAAACTGTTACCTGTGGCTGTAAAGTCAAAGTGAAAAATAATGTTTACGAAGATTTAATAGAATACAACGAGTGATCACTTTGAAACATCGAACTTAAAACTAGCTATACCGGCAAAAGAGCAGGCAAAATACCCGCGGTTTTAACGTTACCTCGCAGGAACCTCTTTTTAACCAACTTCAAAAAGGAGGAGGTTCTCAATTCAACTGTATTTTTTTGTTTGTTACCTCAGAACTTTTGGGTGAACCAATTTTGATGTCTTTTTTTTATTTGGAAGCTGGTGCTGCCCGTGTGGTCTCATTTCAATTTGGGCCAGTTCTGAAAGATAAAGATAAAGATAAAAGATAAAGATGTTTTATTTGTAAACATGTGCTGGTACATAACAAGTTTGCATGCAGATCTTAAATATAACAACGGCAACGACAACAACAACGGCATCCATGAGAAAACCTTTGAAGTTTTTTTGCTTGCAAAGTTGGTTGTGGGATAAAAAGTAGCTTACGTATTAATCCTTATATACCTAAGCAATCTCCATTCGAAACTTCACTCTAATCCCTTGAACCGTTTTAGAGTGAAGAATTTTAGTCTTAGGGGTTTTTCAACCCAAAATCAAAATCAAAATCAAAAATATGTTTATTCAATAGGATACATTGTGATCACTTTAAAACGTCAACTTAAAACTAGCTACGCCTGTTCCAACCTCCTTACGCCGGCAAAAGAACAGGCAAGAAACGCCCGGCAGGTAATTTTTTTGGCGCGATCACATTGACAATTTTATTCTTATTACTAATTGATTGAATTGGAGCAAGTTCACTAAAATCCCAAGCTTTTTTTTGTCATCTAATAGTCCGATATTTTTTTTTTTTATTTAGCTTTACTAATAAGAAGATTTCTCTTGTTTGGTTGTACACATTGGGATATGGGAACATGAATATTAACGAGTTGCGGGATCACAACCAAAGCAGACCAGACCCCACAAGCAGCACCCGTTCACGAGTTGACGCATGTGCCAGCCATCGCTCTCCTCGACCATATGAGAGGGAAGAGGGCGACCCGACACATGACGCCGCTGCAAGCAAAGTCACTTTCGTGAGCATGACTGTTTTGGCTGTTTACCGAAAATGGTTAGAATAGGGGAAATAGGGAGAATAGATAGATAGAAAGAAAGATAGATAGATTAACTACAATCCCAAGCTTGTTTGTCATCTAGATAGTCCGATATTTTATAATAAGCTTTACTAATGAGATTTCTCTTTATACGAATTTGAAATTTTGTTATAGACAAGTCTTGAATTTCACTTGGGATTTTGTTGAAAAAGCGTACACATTGACCTTTGAACGAGTTGCTAACTTTATGGAGCCTAGTGGTGGGTACAGCAATTTTATCTTTGTTTCTAGTATTAAAATTGTGATAATCACTTCTCTTTTTGAAGCTATTTAAATTTTTCCGTATGTACATTACATTTTCATAAATATATTGACAAATAACTGTCATTATTTTGGTTTCTTTAAACTTAATTCTTAAAGATTCTCTGGGGCCCATGTTATAAATCGCACGAACAGCTCTCTTCTGCAATACAAATATGGTGTTAATATCAGCAGCGTTTCCCCACAGCAATATTCCATAGGACATAATGCTGTGAAAATAGCTGAAATAGACTAGTCTGGCTGTATCAACGTCAGTAAGGTGACGGATCTTCTTTACAGCATATGCTGCAGAGCTAAGTCTGCTCGATAGACTGACAATATGTGGACCCCATTGCAATTTGTGATCTAAAGTTATGCCTAAGAATACTGTAGTCTTGACAAGGTCCAATTCTTCGTCCTTAATTTTTACATTTGTTGGTACTTCTTTGACATTGGGCAGCACAAATCTCAAGCATTTTGTCTTTTTTCCATTTAACATCAAATTGTTCGCATCAAACCAGTCTGTAACTTTGGAGAGAGCATTGTTCACGTCGTCAGAAATGTTATGTTGACGCTTTAACTTAAATAAAAGCGACGTATCATCAGCAAACAATACTATTTCGTGATTGTCACTAACAAGGCTGGGCAAATCATTGATGTAAACTAAAAACAGAAAAGGTCCGAGTATTGAACCCTGCGGAACTCCCATTGTGACTACTGACCCCGAGGATCGCTTCCCGTTCACGTCAACTCTCTGAATCCTATCACTAAGGTATGAGGTTACAAGGTCCAGAGGAACACCTCGAATACCATAGTGCCGGAGCTTCCTGATCAGTGTCTCGTGGTGAACACAATCAAATGCCTTGGACAAGTCACAGAACACGCCTAGAGCGTCCCGTGACTCCTCCCAGGCATCATAGATGTGAGTTAATAACTCGACACCAGCATCAGTAGTAGAGCGACCACGCGTAAAGCCAAACTGTTTTTGATTAAGTAATTTGTTTGCTGAGAAATGTCTTTGCAATTGATTTAGAATAAGTTTTTCGAATATTTTACTAAATGTTGGTAATACTGATATTGGTCTAAAGTTAGTAGGGTCAGTCGTTGTACCCGATTTAAACAAGGGTGTTATCTTACTATGTTTCATCAGATCAGGAAACACGCCGTCGTCAATACATTTGTTAAATATTAGGGCTAATTCGGGTGCAATCATTTCAATTAATGGCTTAACAACGGTCACGGATATACCCCAGAGGTCAGTAGTTTTCTTGACATTAATCATATTAAAAGCTTTTACTACATCTTTGCAACTAACATAGTCAAATTGAAAAGGAATTTCGCACTCTGGTACATTTGTTTTTAACATAGATTCTGCAATGGTGTGCGATGAGTT
This sequence comes from Opisthograptis luteolata, assembly GCA_931315375.2. Lineage (NCBI taxonomy): Eukaryota > Metazoa > Arthropoda > Insecta > Lepidoptera > Geometridae > Opisthograptis > Opisthograptis luteolata. The sequence goes on from OV928048.1 coordinate 1,290,932, forward strand.
TAAGAACTTAGTAGTAGAGACTGGAATGTCAGTGAAAAAGGTTTCAAATGCTTTAGCTACTTCAATGTCAGTCTTGACACTGGTATCGCCAATATTTAGGTTGTAATCATTAGCTTGAGACCTGACTTTACCAGTCTCACTATTTATAATTTTCCAAGTTGCTTTAATTTTGTCATTACTATTTTTAAGCTTAGAACTTATATAACGAGACTTTGCAATGTGACAGACCGTCTTAAAAATTTTTGAGTATGTTTTTACAGTTTCTTTAAACTCATTACTAGTATTATATTGTTTTTCACTGTAGAGATCGTACAGCTTTTGCCTGCTTTTGTGAATACCAACTGTAGCCCACTCCGTAAAATTAGGTCTATCAGAAACCATGATCGTTTTTGGAGTAAATATCGTGTTGAAAGCTTTGCTAAATACGCTGAAAAAAGAGTTGTATAAATCATCAGCATTTCTACGATCCGGTAAAAAAGGAAGTTCATCGATCAGCTTTAATTTTATTTTCTCCATCCGATCAACGGTCTCTGGTACATATGTGACAGATTTTTTTCCATTAATTTTTATTTTATTTTAATTGCAATTAATTGACCACAATGGTCTGAATCTAATTTACTTATTACACTTTGATTAATTACATTCACATCTGTAAAAATATTATCTAAACAAGTAGCCGTAGTGGCAGTTATCCTTGTAGGCTCCATAAACAAATTTCTCAAATTAAATGATTTAAATAAATTAGTTATTCTCGTACTTAGAGTAGAAACATCCAAAAGGTTTACATTGAAATCTCCACAGATAATAATTTGTTTATTTAACTTGGATATTTTGAAAAGAACTTCCTCCATTAACTTTTCAAAATCATCATATGAACTAGTTGGAGGCCTGTACACACTTAAAATAATGAACTGCTCCAATTCCACACAAGCTATTTCGATTATTCGCTCAGCTGAGTAGTGGACGATGTCTTTGCGTTCTTTGAATTTAATTTTTTTTTTAATAGTATTAATGAACCACCATGAATTGCATTAACTCTGCTGAACGAACTACCAACTTGGTGATTGTTAAAACTAAATATGTGTTCATGATTTTTGAGCCAATGCTCAGTAATGCAAAGAATGTCAATGTTATTGTGATTCATGAACAACTCAATTTCTAGACATTTGCCCTTCATCCCTTGAATATTCTGGTGGACCAGGTTGAATTTATTTACATTTTCGTTAACTATGATTTGTGACCCTTAGGGGTTGAATTTCAAAAATTCCTTTCTTAGTACACCTTTATGCATCAAGACATCTAGTAGGTCGCATCGCATCTAGTAGGTCGTGCAGCCGCCACGACGATCATGTTTATATTCGGATACCGACTTTTTTGGCGGCAATCGAATTGCAAAGGTAAAAATTTTGTTTTTATTTCCAAAACTTGTGTTTCTTCGAGTGATAATGTGTAATATTGGTGGATTATTAACCATTATGTGTTCGTTAATGTGTACGAGTGTGGGAAATTGAAATAAAGTTGTGAAAGTGACTTTTCTAATTGCTCCAAAAAAGTCCGTGTAAAGTTTAAGTAAAGCGCCACTACTTTACTTAAACACCATCCTCATCCCATCATCTCATCATCATCATCATCATCATTTAAACTTGGTTCAACTCTCTGAGTTTGAAATATTTATACTTGACACTGGCAAATACACTAATCGTGTGACGCCATAACAAAACAAAATAAAATAAAATATTCGGGTACATTTTAAGTTGTCACGGCCAGTTTGCGAACCTAATAACAAAAAATAAAAAAAAGACAAACATACCCTCCAAATTTCAAGTTTCTACGACCAGCGGTTTGAGCTGTGCGTTGATATCAGTCAGTCAGGACTTTGATTCTTATAGCTGATATAGAATATAGAATATTATAGATGTTAGTGTCATTTGTGTGAAATAAGTAGAATTAGTGAGATTCTTGTGACGTTTTGTGATAATAGCAAAGTTTGATTGTCTTACACTGAAAAAAAAAATTTGACTTTCCTTCTGAGTCCTTACCTTCCAAGACCGATTCCTTCCTTATTTTACCTTAATTTTCCTTCTGAATCACAATTCCTTCCCTTTTGACTCGGAAGGAAAACGGTTTATCGGAAGGTCTTTTTTCTCCGTGTAGGTGAAATTTAGTACAGAGATAGGTCATACTCATAAATGAGATTAATAGGCACGTACTTTTTACCCAAAAACTTTCCATGGCACTACAAGTAAACTACATCAATTTAGGTTTTAAATTATTGTACTTTTTTTTTTTTTTTTTGTTTTGTTATGGCGTCACACGATTAGTGTATTTGCCAGTGTCAAGTATAAAATATTTCAAACTCAGAGAGTTGAATCAAGTTTAAATGCTGATGGTGATGATGTTAAGTTTAAATGATGATGGGATGAGGATAGTGTTTAAGTAAAGTAGTGGCGCTTTACTTAAACTTTACACGGACTGTTTTGGAGCAACTAGAAAAGTCACTTTCACAACTTTATTTCAATTTCCCACACTCGTACACATTAACGAACACATAATGGTTAATAATCCACCAATATTACACATTATCACTCGAAGAAACACAAGTTTTGGAAATAAAAACAAAATTTACACGTTGACAATTCGATTGCCGCCAAAAAAGTCAAATTATTGTACTTACTTTTCATTGCTGTCATATTACTAGAAACAATCCACAGATTATACAAGCACCGTAGCCACTGAATACCGGTGCTGGCACCCAGCCAATGAGGGATGGCCTGCCCATGACATATTATTGGCATAGTCCGCCAGTTTGTCTTGTTTGGTGTAGGCTATAAGTGGTTATGGCTTATTTATGGTTAGTTAATAGGAGCCTTAATATAGAGTGATCATCATGACGGTAAAAGGACTTCTCTATATAAGCAATTAACTTAGAAAAATGTGCGGCGCATACTTAACGCTCTGTAAAAAGTTGCCATGAGCAAGGTTTTGCATAAAATTAGTGTTTATACTTATGTAGTAATTAGCATTTTCCGCGGTTTTGCCTACATGGACTTAATTTCTCGCGATAAAAAAAAATACATTTTTTTTACTATTTACAGGTTAGCGTTGTTACAGGTTAACATGCTTTGGTTTGAGATTGAGGTGTACATGCAGACAGTGGTGGGGGCATTCGCTAGGCCATAGATTAAGTAGACTATATACTACGTATAGATGGAAATCACCCATAGAACGACACAATCGTTAGAGAAGTGAACGAAATGACCTGCGCCAGATGAAGGTTACTATGGAGTATTCTGTGACGATAGTGCTTGAAACGTCAGGCGGCAAATATCGATATCGATCTGTAGTGATGGGACATTTAAACCCAACCCACTATCGATAACCCATTCCATTTCCTATTTTATGTTTTCAATAGCTTAAGGTTTTTAAATAATGAAACTCAGTTTTAATATTTAAATTTATATTCAGATAAATAATACTACCACTTCGATTCGGAACTTTACAATTTCTTCAATCAAATCAAATTAAGTTGGGGGTTTATACAAAATTTTAATCTATACTATAATATAATATTATAAAGCTGCAGAGTTTGTTTGTTTGTTTGTTTGAACGCGCTAATCTCAGGAACTACTGGTCCGATTTGAAAAATTCTTTCAGTGTTGGATAGTCCATTTATCGAGGAAGGCTATAGGCTATATTTTATTTCCAAATAAATTAGGGATCCGTAAGAAAATTGCTATTTTGCAACCCAAGGTGTGAAATCGAAAACCTATTTTTGCGTGCGCTGCAAAAACTATTGACACTAGAACAAAATAATGTATTGCGGGTTTGTAGGTCTTATTTAGATCTACAAAAAAGTCCGCGAGAGCATATGTCTAACTATTATAGTTATGCCACAATAAGTGATATCTTATTTTAAAAATTTAATTTTTGATGCCGCCGCTAGAAAAGGCTCTTTATTTGTATCTTGGTATTAATCCTTATCAAAATAAATTACTTCTTATTCAAAACTGCTTCAATGCCTTCCCATAACTTTTTGAATCATTCAATTCGGACATTCCATTCGAAAGATATCACGAGTTTAAAAATGTAAGTAGTAGTAGAAAAATAAAACCGCCGCACCGCAGCGCAGCGGGAAACGCGGTGAGGTGAGCGGGGCACCGGGAGAATCTATGAAATAGGTAAAGTGCGGTCGCGGACCAGGCGCGATTCAAACGTGCGGTCCAAGAAAAATTAACTTAGAATTAAAATAGGATAATGGGTACCTAACCTACAGCAGGTAACGCGTTGAGGGGGCACCGAAGTGCGGGAATAATTTTGGAGTACATATACGGAATATAATTATACGCTATCGCGCCTAAACTACTGACCCGATTTAAATGAAATTCGCGAGGAACAGCTAGTTGTTTGATATATATAATCCAAATCCAAGAAATTAGAATGGGCAAGTGCCTTTCTTGAACTAGCTACTTACAACTATTACAGCAATCAAATTAATATTAGGTACTATACAAAATTGAATTAACAATTTGATTATAATACAAATCTAAAGAAATTATACACAGAATGGCCATGTACCTATATTAAATAAGCTCCTTATTAATTATACATCAATCAAATTAAGATTAGGTATGTACCATACAAGATTTAATTAACTGTCTGATAAATATATGTAATACAAGAAAATGACACATAGAATAGGCACATGCGATCATACAAATTTGTACTTACAACAGCTATACATCAATCAAATTAGGTACTATACAATATTGAACAATCTGATATACAGTGCAAATCCTAAGAAATTATATTATTATACACAGTATGGGCATGTACCTATATTAAACAACATAGAACATAGAATTATACATTGATTCATCGTTATAAACCGAATACAACTAATACCTAATAATATAATTGACTATCGGGTTGGGTGTAGTAACTGGGACCAGGCATTTCAAGATTTTGTGAATATGGTGGGTAAAATATGCTGCAGTACAAAAAAATTAAAAAAATACCAAACCCGATACCAGCTGGATACATATTGGCCACATTGACATTCATGTTAGGCTCTATATCTATGTTCAATACAAAATCTCTGTTTTTATTTTTCTATTTCTATAAATGAAAGGTATTACTTACTCAAGAGTTCTGGTTTAAATTTCTTTTGGTCCAAATAAAAAATAGGGTTGGGTGACTCACAAGCAGTCTTCTCCTCTTCCTAAGATATTTTTCCTCGAATTGATGGCCACATAATTATTGTTGGAGCATTTACATCAGCTATATATTGACTATGTGGCTGTACCAAGTCCAACTAAATTTTCCTCTGGTCTCGAGAGCCAAAAAAGCACGAGTTGATTGTTCAGCTACAATCAGCAATGCAGCGCGAGCGAGACTGCGAGAAGACATTATTATTCTAAAACAAACATAGCCTAAATGTAATAAATTATTCTGTAACCTAACAAGATGCTATTTCATGTAATTTAAGTCGGCACAGGCTTAGCTCTACTTACGTTTTTGTCTGTTAGCAGTTAGTTGTTGATTGATGATACAGGTTTTTAACCTTGTGATCCTTGTCATTATAGAAATGATATGTAAGATAAAATTTAATGTAATTCTAAAGAGCAACGGTTTTAATTTCAAGTACCTAGTTTTTGTTTCTTCGTTAATCGCTTCGCAACTTTCGCAAGCAATCAAAGTGAAAAAGAGAAATTGACGAAACTGTGCGGGACCGGGAAAATATGGCGGGCTTTATTTCACAAAAAGTAAAAAAACACAAACAAAACTTCGTCTGATAGATTATAAATAATGAATTACTGAATGAAATTGAATGAATGAAGCCTGTTCAAAATGTTCATGTTCACCAATCTCATCTGGCGCAGGTCACTTCTAAGAGCATAGACGATGTTCTGTGATTACCTGCCGTGCGCTAGGCGACCACCGTCGAGGACGGTCGTGGTACGCTTCTGCGTGTATATACGAAACTATCGTATCATGATTCAAATGTTTTATTTGAGCATTCTACAGAGATCCTATTCCTTTTTTGTCGGCTATTACGTCACATCCTTTCTCAGAGATCAACATAGCCGTCTCAATAGAGTCGCATAAAAAAACTACTACCCCTAAAGAAATGTTTCCTATAAATTTTTCAATGTCTAAACTTGCCACCATAAAATAAAACTTGTTAAATAAGAGCTGTCCGAAACGAGTCTAACAATAATACACCGTAGCACATTTGAAACATTCAATTATTGCCAATAATCGCCGGCGGCTACCACCTGACGCCTGCCAGCCTTTGAACCTTCGTCACTGTTATCAAAAAGCTATCAATCTGAAAACTTGCGGAAAAGCGATTAGTTGGCGGATAACTTCGATTCAATCGCTTGTGAATTTCGCGGACAACTCCGGTGATTTGGGGCAGATTAGATTGAGAAAAATAGATTAGCGATTGTTGACGACGCACTAATTTGTCGCTTATCTTAACTTAGCTTAGCTTCTGAAGCGATGATTGCTCAGTGGTAGTGATGTCGACTTGCGTTCCGCCGGACGCGGGTTCGAATCATACAATGAGCTTGAGTTTTTGGTGAAGGAAAAATCTTGATGAAACTATAGCTTAGTGGTAAGGAATTCTCTAGTGCTCCCCTGGCTAGCTACCACCCACCCCCAAGTGAAGAATCTGTCGCCAAGCACCTATCGGTGTGTTCTGGCAGCCTCACTTGAGAGCCAGTTCCCAATCCATGTGTGGCGTGACGCCATCTTCGACCACATCGTCACTTACATCAGGTGACTTGGGGTCAAACGATACACTGTAAGTTGTAAAAAAGATAAAAAATTAAGTGATATACTCGTATGTATATTAACAAACAGTAATTTACGCGTCGACTTGAGAATCTATTCGCTTGTTTTTCTCGATTAAAAGAATGTAAATGTTTGTTTATCCATAATCTTAAAAACTATTAAACCGATCTTGATGAAACTGGGTAACTACAGAGATAGTTTCAGCCCTGAGGAAGGGCATAGAACACTTGTTATTACGATAAGTGGGCGGGTGGAACCACGGTGAGGAGCTAGTCTCTGATAAACTTAGTGAGCAGCGATTCTTTGATAACTTATTGACAAGGGTCGCTGATAACTTTGTAATTTGATTTGGATCAAACAAATGTTTCTTTCGTGCAAATGTAGATTGTATCGTTTTAAGCTCATTTCATTTACTTGCAGGCTTAATTGACAAAGACAGCGTTAATGAACTTTATTGTGTTTCAACCATGCCTCAATAATAATATAAAACTTTGTGTGGTAACAACAATTAGACTATTTTAATTGAGATTTTGGGTGAGGATCACCATGGATTGATTTCATTTATAGTTTGATATTACATGTCTGAAAAATTCAATTTTCAGTTTAAATGTGAGAGGACGGATGGATGGATGGATGTTCGTTATTCTTTCACGCAAAAACCACTAAACGGATTTTTATGAAATTAGGTGTGGAGATAGTTCCAACCTTGGAGAACGACATAGGATCATTTTTATAGAGATAAAGTGTAGTCCACGTGAAACCACGGGGCGCTGCTAGTTAATTAAAAATAAGAATGTAAATATCCTTTTATACACTCATGGACATATTTAGTGCAACGCGAAAATGTTCCAAATATATTTACAATTATTTACTATAAAAAAAACTATTTCTTCAAGGCAACACAGGCAATCAGTCTTGCTGCTTTGGTTCATTTAATCCTTTTTCTTTGCACTTCCGTTTCCGCTAGAGTTTTTTAGGAAAAATAACTTTTCCGGTTTCGTACTCAACCTTTTTGCGTTTTCCCCGGAAGATCAACTCGTTGTTAGCAAGTAAAATAGGCAAGCGTGTAGTTTACCATCAGTCGAGCGACTTGCTCATTTCGTGACTACTCTGCATAAAAAGTAGAATTCAAGCGGTAAGAGCACTTTAAATATACATAATTATGTATTAAAAGCATTCCTATTTATTTTAAATGATTTTTTATTACTTTGTATCGGGTAACGTTTGACCACAAGTCACCGGATGTTAAGTGACAATGTGGTTGAAGAAGGCGTCATGCTACACCTGAATTGGGAACTGGCTCTCAAGTCGGTAGGAACGCGCCGACAGGTGCTTGGCGACAGTTTTTTGACTCGAGGGTGGTATCTAGCCAGTTGAGCTCTAGAAAATGCTTATTGTGGCATAACTATAATAGTTTGACATATGCTGTGTCTACACTTTTTTTAAACATTGATGTGTTCTATAAACTCGTAGTACATTATTTTATTCTATCATCAATAGTTTTTGCAGCGCAACTGTTGTAAAGAATATTTAAGGTAATTTTTGTACACCTTGGGTGACATTATTGGAGTTTTAGTAAAGATCCCTAAGATTTTTGAAAATATAATATAGTTTCTGTCACCCGGGAATAGTGTAACTTTCCAAAATTGAAAGATTGTTTCAAATCGACTCACTAGTTTCGGATTCTATTCAATGCAAACAAACAAACAATCTAATCTTTCCTTTGCAATATTGGTATAGAGACTATATATAACGTCATTATTTCCAACCACAAAATGACCGACAGCTACAGATTGTAGAGGCACGTGGAATGGCGATTATCTCTACGCCTCCATCATCTGGTGGTATCGATCTGTGAAAGCTGCATCCGCTTCTGATGAGCCATTGTCGGTGACAGCTTTGGAATGGAGGTAAGTGGCATAGAGATACCTATACCATATATATCTAGTATTCTGGTTCATCTTATCCTATACTTCCTACTAATACTATAAACGCGTAAGTTTGTGAGTATGTATATGATGATGGGATGAGGATAATGTGTAAGTAAAGTAGTGGCGCTTTACTTAAACTTTACACGGACTTTTTTGGAGCAACTAGAAGTCACTTTCACAACTTTATTTCAATTTCCCACACTCGTACACATTAACGAACACATGATGGTTTTAATAATCCACCAATATCACATATTAATATCAATCGAAGAAAACCAAGTTTTTTTGGAAATAAAAACAAAATTTTCATGCTGACAGTTCAATTGCCGCCAAAAAAAACCTTATTGTAACCTACATAAATTGTATTTTTCTTTCAGTATAAAACGACGTGTTCTTGACTTTACTTTAGTAGCTGATCGTAGTACCGTGGAGTTACCTAACCACTGACGTTTCAACCTTGACATTACCGGCCGGAAACTTCCGACTCACGATGTAGTATATAACAATGGCTCCCATCACACTAATGTAATAAACGAGATGTTTGCATGTTATTTCTGAAGGTGATATACAGCCTACACTGCTGGATTGAAGTTTATTCCGCCTTTTTGAAAGTATAGAAGAGCCGACTGGACTTGAACTGGTCTGAAGTAGAGTATTATGTAACCTGCTAGTTGCGCTCCGCGGTTTCACCCGCGCCTTCCCGTTATCCCGCAGGGACCTTTTTCCGGGATAAAAAGTAGCCTATGTGTTAATTCAGGGTATAAGCTATCTCGGTTCCAAATTTTATTCAGATGCGTTCAGTAGTTTTTGCGTGGAAGAGTAACAAACATCCATCCATCCATACTTACAAACTTCCACGTTTATAATATTAGTAGGATCTACTCTGTGCGGTCTGTGCCACAGGCGTATCACGATCAATATTGACGAACAATTAAACCCTACAGACATTAACAATTTAACAATCAGAAATTGCATAAAAAAGAGAAATCAAACAAAAAGGATTCTTGTAACTCGTCGCATAAAAGCTTAACTACATTCCGAAGCAAACACTTTTACGATTCGTTTATCAATAAATCTGCGCATCAAAAAAGCAACAAATATCAGCAAATCGGCGGATCAACGAACGCTTCCCCGTATACCGTCAGATAATAAAAGTAGTGCTGCCCGTTATGACGCTGGATAATAAAACTAGTGTTGTCACGTTATGACGCCGAGATCCGTCTAATTTCCGGCCAGAATGTCGTAAACGGAGGGTTGTGGCAATAACTGCGAACAACAGGCTACAAGCAACAACAGGCGACGGGGAAAAAACATTTTTATTGCATTTGTAACACCATGTACGTGGCCGCAATCACACGCCTTCCTTGTTGTCACATTCTGAGTTTCTGATTGGAAAATTCAGTTCTTAATACACAATCAAATGCAGCTGTATCCACAACGTGAAAACTGTGGTAGGTATGTTTAAAATTTGAACCAAATTTCAGCATTTTCCATTCAGTACATTCGGTAAAAATAAAAGACACTAGGTATAGTGATCCTAAAAGGTTTCCGTGATTTCATTGGCTGCCCAGCTGTGCAGAATCCTAACAATACCTAAGTCAAATCTAGAGCGAGACCCCAATCAAGGTGTAGCGAGATGGCGCCAACCACATCGTCACTTAACATCAGATGACTTACTCAAACGCTACCCTGAAAGATTTAATTGAAAAAAAGCTAATAATAATACATTTTTAAATCCCCACTAATATTATAAATACGAAAGTAACTCTGTCTGCCTGTCTCGCTTTCACGCCTAAACTACTAAACCAATTTAAATGAAATTTGGTACAGAGATAGTCTAGCCTGAAAAAGGACATCAGATCACTTTTTATCGCGATAAACTGTAGTCTACGCGGGTGAAACCACGGGGAACAGCTAGTTAATAATAAACATGAATATATTAATAACTAGCTGCATCCTGCGGTTACACTCGTTGTTTTCCCGTTATCCCGCAGGAACCTTTTTCAGACTAAAAAGTAGCATATGTAATCCAGAGTTTAAGCTATTTCCATTCCAATTTTACTCAAATTCATTACGGCCTATCAGCTTATAGAAGAAACAAACATACTCCCTCGCAAACTTTTGCATTTATAATATTAGTGGGATTTTGTTATGTTATGAGTGTGTTAAGGACAGTTTTCATCCCACAAAGACGTTCAGCACACGTCTAACCACTTAACCCAATTATTCTTCGAAAGACATTCCGCTTTGCATATCCGCTGGCCTGTAAACGAGCGTTTAGCATACTCATACAGAAATGTAGCGCTTTTACATTATGACAGTGTTATACAATAAGTACTTTACGCACGAGCCACAGTCAATAATACAAGCAGTAGAGAAAAACAATGTATTGCCGTTACAAAGAGTACCAATATCTATTAAATCATCATTTTCATTAGCCTTTTACGTTCCCGATGCTGGGACTCGGGTCTTTTCTCAGGGAGAGGGGGAGAGAGTATGAATCGTAATCTACCACGCTGACCCAGTGCGGGTTGGTAGATATCACTTGCCTTTGAATGGTGCAGTTCTTGAATATGCTTGTTTTCTCGCGATGTTTTCCTTCACCATTTTTGAGCGATGGCAAATCCGCACATAACTTATTAAGTCATAGGTGCGGGGCAAAGAATATTCGAAATCGGTGTCGACGCCTATTACATACAATGATCTATATTTACTTCGTACTAGATTACGCGATCTGAACACTCGCTGTGTTCCATTGGATTGCACAGTCTGTGAACCTTTTTCAGTATGGCTTTGATATTTGTTAGGTCTACAATCAGGCGTTTGACATCCTGTGACTAGATTATTTTAATAAAATATAGCCCCATTTGGGACTCGTTGTCAAGTCGTACATATACAATACTGCTCCGCGTTTTCACCCGCGTCTTCCCGTTATCCCGCAGGAACCTTTTTCTGGGATAAAAAGCAGCCCATGTCCATGTCCATGTCATACACATGTGTGTGTGTGTGTGTGAGTGTTAATCCAGGGTATATTCTATCTCCATTCCAAATTTCACTCACATCCGTTCAGTATCTAGTTTTTGCGTGAAGGAGTAACAAAAATCCATACGTCCATACTCACAAAGTTTCACGTTTATAATATTAGTTTTTTTTTGGTAAACAAATATATATTCATTTTCACATTTTTCTTTTTTCAGTTACCCTTCTGTTTTGTCATTCTGTGGCCTTGCCATGGTTGCGATTGAACATTTCAAGGTTCGTTGGGTTCCTCCGTCACGTGATTACGATCTTCTTTCATATTGTTTGATGTTGATGTCTTTGAGATACGGAACAAACTTAATAATTTGTTGAGATTGTTAGTCGGATACGCTTTTAAGAAATAAATTTAATACTGTAGGAAGATCAACAGGTGGGAAGATTTGCGAGATTAAGCAATATTTCAGCGGACTTTTCATAAACTAAATGAGTTGCAAGTTACTACAACTTCCTCTTATATTTGTTTACTAGCTATTGCCTGCGGTTTCACCCGCGTGCGCACTACACTTTATCATGATAAAAAAATACCCTATATCCTTCCCCAGGGTTCAAATTCTCTCCGTAACAAATTTCATCGAGATGTCACCTGTGTTTTTTAAAACACTTTTATTAGCTTGATTTTAATATGATTTCGTTTTATATGGACTTGGAATTGAGGTATCGACTCTTGGATTTCACTTGGAATTTTGTTGAAGAAACTTACACATAGACTTTTGAAGGATTTGCTAACTTCATAGAAGTTGGTACAGTAATGTATCTTTGTTTCTACTAGTATTAAAATTATAAGTGTAGAAGCGAAGCGATGGCAACCTGTAAAAGGTAACAAGAACAAAGTATTTTTTTTACTTTTACAGGGTAGCGTTTGACCACAAGTCACCTGATGTTAAGTGAAGATGTGGTCAAAGATGGCGCCACGCTACACCTGGACTGAGAACTGGCTCTTAAGTGAGGCTGCCGGAACACACCGATATATAGGTAAGTAGATATAGGTATATATAAGTAGATATAGGTACTTACTGGTTCGAGGTAGAAAGAAGTCATAGAAACAACAAGCACCTCCCACAGAAGTCTGATTCCGTGTAACCCAGTTAGTTAATTGATATTAGTTTAAACTACATCAAGGTGTATGGCCCTGATCCGTCTCCATTAGTAAAGTTATGTACATTGATGGTTTGCGTGTAGGATCCCTGCCTAGTTTAGTTTACCTACTAATTAAATTAAGCTCTGTAACTAATGCAAGCCGCGGCTTGTTACTGAAGTTATGGACTTATAGCTTAACCAAAGTTCTAATTCGTTACCGAGTAGGTATAGTGGCTACAAGGTCGTAGCTAGGGCCTGGGCGAGAGGGCACAAAAACCAAGGGGGCGCAGTCGTAGATCCTCAGTCTTCCGGGCACGGGACACCTCAAAAATTGGAACCAACTCGTAGTAACTTCTTTATTAGGTCTGTATTTGTAGCACGCGTGCTTCGAAGGTACAGTCAGCGACAAAAGTAGATGGTAATACTCAATTTTATAAATGTGTTTTAGATTAGTAATATTTGCGTTTTTTAACATGTTACATGGTAGCGTTTGACCACAACATAACGCCCCGATGTTAAGCGATGGTTCAGTCAAAGGTTAGTGTTTAAGATGATAAAGACAATCGGAAAATTTGTTTTTGTTCAGCTACTCTTGTCGCTGACTGTACTTGTTCACTCCTGCCTTATGATACACACATTTTATAGCTCTCGGTAAGACATACATGTTATTACACTAGCGACCCGCCCCGGTTTCGCACGGGTGCAATGTAGATACTAATATGGGGCAGTAATTTATAAATCTTTAAATTTTTCGGCTTTCCTTTGGTATGATATCTATGTATTAAACACATAAATATTCCTCTTGAATCGTTCTGAAGTTTTAAAGATCTAAGCATACATAGGGACAGACAGCGGGAAACTACTTTGTTTTATACTTTAAAATAAACTAGTGATGATATACAAGATTGTGGATTATTCTGCACGGACCCTCGCGTCAACGTAGGAGGAAGTCCTTGATTGCAATTGTCCAGTCTAGCCACCAGATCCTATTAAAGTAAACTGCGTAATGACCATTCAAGCTACAAAATTGTTCTTTGAATCACCGACGAGTGACGAAATTGAATTTAAAGACCAATGTGTCACAATGCGAGTTGGATTCCCGCTACAGTATAAATTGCGCATTAATAATAAACAACAAAAAAAACAAAGAAAAAACCGACTTCTCTTACCCCTCGATTTCTCTGGGATACGATCATCAGATCCTGGTTTCCTTATCATGGTAGAGTCAGCGACAAAGTAGCTGATCGTTCTCGATTTTCCAAATGTGTGATGATGGGGTGATGATGAGGTCAAAAATTGGTGTATAAGATGATGAGGATAATAGAAATAAGTGTAAATATTCAGCGAATTTTGTCATTGACTGTACCACCCTTGGGATATTTCCTTTCCAACAAAACAAGAATCATCAAAATCGGTTCATAAACGACGAAGTTATCCGCGAACAAACATAAAAAGCATATATACGGTCGAATTAAGAAACCTTTTTTGAAATCGGTTATAAGTCGAACGCAAGTAGGTATTTGTTCTGTGTCTGGGTGTAGTATCTGATACCTAGATACAGGGAATGTTAGTTAAAGATCAGAGCTATGTAAGTATGTAATTGCGTGGGTGTTATAAATCGCGAGGGTTTAAGTCGAAAATGGTTTAGCGATGGACCGAAGGTATCAGTTCTGCTATAATCTTCTCAGCTTAAGCTTCCGGTGAAGGAAAACATCGTGATGAAATCATAGGTCGTAGGGTGCTTTTGCCAAATTTTTATTTTTTAATTAACAGGTATCAGAATTACACGAAGTATGAAAGTAGCACCAGTTACAGAAAAGTTGAAATGGAACCGTTTGGCTTGGTACGGACATGTTATGAGGAAAGTCATATTACCAAGGAATATGAACGTTGATGGATGGAAGGGAAGAAGACCAAAGAACCAAAGAAAATATGGATGGATAGTTTAAGGATCGATATGAATGAAAGGGGAGTGAATGAAAACCTTTAGAGGTGAGACATGCACATTGAATTACATATCTAGATTTAGTAATAATAATAATAAGGGGACCAGGGCAAGAAGAAGAAGATTTATCAAAAGTTCACTGTCGATATGTGGGTTACGTGCGGCCCAATCACGAGAAATACATAATCTCTAGAATCTAGATATCTAATTCAATGTGCATGTCTCACCTCTAAAGGTTTTCATTTAGTGCTCAAAGCAAAAGACCGCTGCGGACAAGTGGAAAGTGAAAATATTATTAAAGTGGTTAGTTTGTCATTTCGTTTTATTTCATTTTGTGTACAGCCACCGCGCGCAACCGTAGCGATTTTACAAAAGTTACCTAATATTTGTTTGAGTGGTACTTTAGCTTCTCTGAGAGCTCTAAGTAATCAAGTACCTAGTAGTTTATTTCATGTTGGAAGCCGATTTCGAAGTGTCATATACTATAACTTTTATTTAAGATAAATAAATTTAATTGTCGAAATGTCTGTACCTAAGTTGTTATCACCATCAGCTTTTTTACGTTCCCACTGCTGGAACTCTGGCCTTCTCTCAGAAAGAGTATGGATCGTAATCAATCACGCTGGCCCAGTGCGGGTTGGTAGGTGTCGCATGCCCTTGAACGTTGCAGTTCTTGGACATGCCGGTTTCCTGACGATGTTTTCCTTCACCGTTTTTGAGCGATGGCAAATGCGCACATAGCTTATAAGTACCGTTCGGCCACCATCGCTCTACCTAAATTGTAAATCCCACTAAATACGAAAGTTTGTGAGTTCACACTCTGGATTAACCAGGAAGACAAGTTTTGATGATGACGAGATCCAGGAAATATTAAATTTGATCTTAGATTTTTAATTCGGACAACTACATAAAAATGTGTTAAAAATGTACAAGAATACATCTACATGTTTCACATTATTCTAATTTACATTTATTCTCAAAAGTAAAACAGACATTGGTCAACAAAACCGGGACCGTGCTAAACGCCGTATCATTATATACTGAAATCCGCCGTACGTATACGATTATACGGCTCACTTCCCACGTATACGGGCAGTGTTACAGGCATTTAGCACCAAATGAGTCGCTCGTTACTGTTATAGCCGCCGCTACTGAGGACTGTTTAGCTCTATTATGCTTAAAGCTGGCAACACATTCAAAAACGGACCTAGTTGAAGGTTGGTGCAGTCACGGAATGAAAAGGTTCGTCGATTTTCAAATTTATTTGTTTAACGTATCGCGAACACATATTACCTTTTGAAACTATGTAAACTATGTTACAGAATAGATTGGATTTAGAAAATATTGTTTAACTGTTCATTAATAAAGTTCAAAACATTCAGATCAATTGTTTGACTATTTATTTAACTTGCCAACAAGATTATTGTTTCATAAACTAAAACCATCTTGTTGGTTCACCCTGCCATTTTAATTTCATTTTGTAACATTGCATTGATGGGATAGAAAAAACAAGCAAAACCTTATTCGATAGCAAACGTCTTAGTTATTTAAATGTTGGCAGCACTGTTTCTTGCACTGGTATGTTGGTTTAATTGATTTTTGCAGTACTAGTTCCAAGGAAAACCGACTCTAAGGCGACGAACCTTTTTATTCCGTGACTGTACGCTACGCCTCAGGGAACACTGTTAGGCGCTTGGTGACAGTTTTTTCGCTTTAATGTGGTAGGTACGATGAGTATACGATGTGACGGTAACTCATCTTCCCTTTGCGATATCTAAGTCTTTAATAGTACAATTTCCTTTGTCAAATGAATAGGAGATGATAGCATCTGGTGATTCGTGAACGAGTTAGCTCTTAGAATTGATAGGGTAACAGTAAATTGCCGTAAATCAGGGAGCCAATAGGAAATTAGACTGAAACGCGAAATTAACCAGAGCTTAAGAGATGATAATAAAAAGGAGGTTAGATTTATAGATGGCTGGATGGCGATGGCTGGCACATGCGTCAACTCGTGAACGGGTGCTGCTTGTGGGGTCTGGTCTGCTTTGGTTGTGATCCCGCAACTCGTTAATATTCATGTTCCCATATCCCAATGTGTACAACCAAACAAGAGAAATCTTATTAGTAAAGCTAATTAAAAAATATCGGACTATTAGATGACAAAAAAAAGCTTGGGATTTTAGTGAACTTGCTCCAATTCAATCAATTAGTAATAAGAATAAAATTGTCAATGTGATCGGGCCAAAAAAATTACCTGCCGGGCGTTTCTTGCCTGTTCTTTTGCCGGCGTAAGGAGGTTGGAACAGGCGTAGCTAGTTTTAAGTTGACGTTTTAAAGTGATCACAATGTATCCTATTGAATAAACATGATTTGAATTTTGAATTTTTTTGAATTTTAGTTTCCATGCAACTTGACAATCACCTTTTCACTGAAAACTTTTTCAATGCAAACAAATAAACCATTTCAGTGCAATAATGCTCGATGATACAGCGGCAACCAGAAGTGTTAAAAATACGCAACCTTTGTAACTTCCTACCTGATTTTTTATGATTGTAATTTAACCATGAATTAACGCATGCGAAAATTCTAATTTCAACTTTTTGTGTGTATTTTTTTAACTAGTTTTACATGTAGCCAGTTTTATGTGTTTATTTAATAACTGTAGTAAAATAAAATAAAATGCGAAAGTTTGTGAATGAGTAAGTGTGAGTGTATTTTTGTTGCTTCTTCATGATGAACAGCTCGACGGTTTTGAGTGAAATTTGGAATGGATATAGCTTATATCGTAAATTGACACATAGGCTCCTTAATAGAGAAAAAAATCACATTTTTTTTTCGACTATATATTTTTTTAATGTCAGATAGGTAAGCATTAAACCCCAGTATCATCTGATGGTAAGTGATGAGGAGGTCGATGATGAAGCATGCTTGCCTAGAAGATACCTATTCACTCTTGACCTGAAGGCAGTAAAAATATAGGTTTTTTTTTTTTCACTATTTACAGGATAGCGTTTGACTACAAGTCACCTGATGTTAAGTGACGATGTGGTCGAAGATGGCGCCACGCTACACCTGGACAGGGAACTGGCTCTCAAGTGAGGCTGCCGGAACACACCGATAGGTGCTTGGCGACAGATTCTTAACAAGAGGGTGGTAGCTAGCCAGGCGAGTACTAGAAAATACCCTGCCACCAAGCTATGGTTTCATCACGATGTTTTCCTTCACCGAAAGCTCAAGCTCATTGTAGGATTCGAACCCACGTCCTACGGATCGCAAGCCGACGTCACTACCACTGAGCCATCATCGCTTTTTGGAAAACAAAGAAGCCAGTAAGATGTTCCACTCCTTCGCCGCCTATATAAGTCTAAACCTAAGGAAGACTCTTTAGAGTAGTTTAGAGTACTTAGCCATCGTTAACAACTCTCCAATTACTACAACTTCCCGTCTATTAATTCCCATCATCTTCGCAAACGAGAAAAAAAGCTATTAACTAATCGTGTCCGAACAAATTGAATGCACAATTAATTTATATAAATTAAACATGTACGAGTGCTAATATAGTGATTGATTGGTGCTGATAATTTCAATAATGGCTTCCTAGTAGGAATGTAGTCATACAGCAAAAAGCAATTTGAAAAAATAGATGTAATGTTTTATTTATTACGTTTCTTGTGAAATAAACGGCCTATTATGAGTACCTACCTCTTTTTGTTGTTATTATCTTCAGCCTTATGTATTACGTTTTGTGTGGCCGTAAATAAAAATATCGATTTCAGAACCTCAATCTTTTTTTTTCGGTTAAAATAAGGCCTAACCCCTTTGACAATAATAGTGAAAATCACATGTATCACATAAGAGACACATTTCTAGACCGAAATCTGGGTACGCCCATGGTAAGTATCTGAGCTTGCTCAACTTGGCAAACATTACGGAAAAAGTGTTTATAAAGGAAGCATCAAGCCGTGACACTATCTTCTTAACACTTAAAAGTTAGCTAGAAATAAGTATGCATATACATTATACATTAAAAAAAAAATACGCGTAATAAACACAGTTCTTGTTAGGTACTTATAAATAAAATGATATTATACAAAAGCAACAGTGCGTAAGGAAGCCGTGCGTAAATGCTTTCTTTCACCTTACGTAAGAACGTGCGCTAACCACCGCATCCGCTCGATAATACTGATTGATTGTGCGCCGCGAGTGATAAGGGAACGCGGGAGTGGAGGTACAACAATTTAAGGCCCTGCCATACGCCGTTGACCTTGCTTGATCAGGTGAAAGCATCCCGCACTGACTTTATGGGCGACTGAGGGGCGTACGAGCCGATTTGCGAGTATGAAATACGTAAAAAATTCGCAAAAAATAATTAAAGCAGTATTTTCAAAAAATGGCCTGAAGGTGTTTTGGGTATTATATTTCTTAACTCGCTGATGGTATTAACAAGTCTTTGTTGCATATATATAGTTTAGGAGTAAAGTAGTATTAAACTTTTAGAAAATAGGGCACTTTTCACATGTTTTTCAATAGATAAATATAGTTTTTGCATTTTTCGGCCTGAAGGTGTTCTGCTATATATCAAGTAGATTAACATATATTTTTTAAATTTTTTTTAAACCAGAATTATATAGAGAGATAGTTTTAATTAACCCCGTTTAGCTTGGGAACCAGCGCCTTAATAAGAAAAAATAAAATGATTTTCCGTGGTTACATAATGACGAGTTACAACAAACGCTGGCAAGATATTTTAAAAAGCTTACAAAACGAATATAAATTTAAAAATGGCTCAAAAATTTACATATATAAGTGGATTTTGTATGAATTTGAAGAGAGTGAATTGTAAGAAACTTTTTCATTTTGCAATTTTTAACATGGATATGGATATTTTATAGGCTATAATTATTGCTTTACCAAACGCAAACCCGTAAATATCAGACAGAGATATCTATCTTGTCTAGAGCTGATGTAAAATTCTGCTAATAACGTCACATAATTTTTTGTGTATAATATATGGCTTCACACGGTGAGTGCATTCAGCCCCTACAAATACCTTTATCTAGTCAAATATTCCTGCGTTTAATCCCTGTCATGATTCAGTATAGAACTAAAACTAAACAAAATCATTTTTTGTGAAAGTATGGTGTGACGCGGCGGAAATGCGGCGTGTTCTCTATTAGTGTTTTCACGCTAACCTCCTGCACCTTGGCCCACTCGTCTAATTACAAGTCCGAAGAAAGTGTACCATTCGGGCGCTGTGTCGCACGTGCGCTTCCATATTCTATTGTTTTACTTTATGTAAGGCGGCGAGCATAATAATCTATGTAGTTCTTATACTCGTGTATAAAAACCTCATATCACGGCGTTTGTGGTCGCACTCCTCCGAAACTGCTCGACCGATTTTTATGAAATTTTGTATGTATATTTGACAGGTACAGTCAGCAACAAAAGTAGCTGATCATAATAGTTTTCCTAAATGTGTTTTAAAACAGTATGGCGTGGGTTTTTTTACATTTAAAAGGTAGCGCTCTGACCACAACATAACATATTGTGACTGATTTTAAGTGATGATGTGGTCAAAGGTAGGTGTTTAAGATGATGCCGGTAATTGATGAGCTACTTTTGTCGTCGACTGTACGAGAATGGTGTCGATTCGGTTTTGCATTCTCTAAAACTAAACTAAGTTTGATAGGTCTATAAGTAATGCTGTCCTTTTTTTACTTCAGTGGTTAGAGAAAGACAGCAATACTATTAGACCCGTCAAACTTAATTTAGTTTTAGAGAATGCAAAACCGAATCGACACCAATACGTCGTAAACTACATTTCATATGATAGGTGATTAGGGTGACCAAACGACGGAACCGATTTCGATGAAATTTGGTAAGTATATAGTTTGAACCCTGAGGAAGGACACAGAATACTTTTTGTCACGATAAACTGTAATCCACGCGAGTGAAACCGCGGGGAACAGCTAGTAAATTATGACATTTCTAACAACATAAGTATACGACAGGTAAATAAATTACATAGGTACACATTAAGATGAATAAAAAAAATAGATTATTTATTTACCATACGTATTCGACATCGGGCACTGCCGCTGATTTTTATTTTCCTTGTAAGTAATTATATTTGAGCATAAAACCTCATCTGTATTCCTTTGACTGTTACGAGGTAGGGTAGGATAAGAGTAAAAATAACCACCAGACCGCGGTAGATCGTAATTCGCGGCCGCCATACGAAATGGAAAATATTACCACGATAAATACAGACGCGTAGGTATATCTATACATTAATGTGGCCATACGTAACGCTTTGAGCGGTACAGTCCCGCTTTGAGGCTTCGCTTCTCTCTGTTCACAAATGGCTCAAAAACATCCCGTATTGACAAAACAGGCATGACGATTTAAAAGGAAGCTTTTGCATTTATATAGTTGAATATAGGGATGACGATTCGAGATTAATTTATTAAAAAAATCTATTTTATTGGTCAAGAAAATCGATCTTAAACAATGGATCGGTCCGATTAATCGATCTGACATTCGAAAATTGGGATTCATTTTTTTTTATTTCGGGTCATAGTCTTGGTAATTAATTGAACGCTTGGCGCGGCTTTAATTCAAGCCTTAAAATCGATTACAATATTATTTCTTTATTACGTAGGGGCAGATCTGCGCTCATTATGAATATTTTTCACGTATTACGTAGGTACTCGAATATTTTCGTTTTTTTAATGTAGTAGATACACATAGAGGTGGCCAATTTTGAAGCGTTCTCTTTGCTCTAAATATTTTTGGTTTATTAGAGCGGAAGTCTGAGAGAAAAAATATTTATGGTCACGATATAACACGCTCATGAAGATAAACATATTTATGATTTCACGCAAAGTGATGTAAGAGTGCTATGAATAACATAGTTTGTGATGATATTTGTCTATGTCGAAGTTGCTAGACGCAAACAACACTATTTCTCATATTGAGGGAACTGCAGCTTCAACTTTTTTAGGTGGCTTCTGCGGGGTTGCCATAATTTCACCAATGTATAGAGATTTATCATAGACAATATATATAGAGAGATTGTTCTGTAATTAAAATATGTAATATTTCTATTCCTATATACAATGCAATATTAAATATATAATACAATGCAATGCAATATTCCTTTTTCATCATCTGAATATATAGTTGTCAAATAAAACCAAAAATTACATTTTCAGATAGTTTTTTCTTTCTCCTACCTCACATCACATTTTGTGCAAATAAAAGTAAGTACTTATATAATATTATTTTATCATAACACTATTATATATTCAAATATAAAGACGAGGTTTTCTCAGATCGCCGACGTTGTCTATTGCTAAATTATGGATACATTTTTTTTTACTTTGACTTTGACGTTACCACGTAGTTCTATCGCACACATAAAGCGTCGGCAGCGTGACCACAGACTAAAGCAATAAATTACTACAACAATATAACAATTTACAACCAACAGAAGGTGAACAAAGTGCCCTAAAGTAATTTCCCTCCTTATAAACTTTCTAATTAGGGATGAGCAAGTGAAAAAAACATGTCGACAATTTATCGAGTGAAATTATCGATACATCGTGTTTTTTGCCAAGTAAAACGATAATAATTTTCTTTTACATAGTATTTAAAATCCCGTTTCCGCTTTTACTAAAAATACTTTTGACGTCTGTTTCTGTGTTTGCTTCTTTTATGACACTTTCGTGGCACCTCTACTAGTAATGTTACAAACGGAAACAAAGTTGCGTTGAAAAAATAAATATCTAAACTGAATTGAACATCAAAATAATTTTATAAGAAATTATCGATATTTTGTCCAAGTCTTTTTCTAATAGAAACTTCTCGAATGTGCATCGTCAGCCGATGTTGCTAACAATGGCTGGTAACTTTTTAATGTGGGTGGAACAATTTTGGCAAGGCAATAAATGAGCCAAGTTTTTTTACTTTTTTTATGAATGCCCTATATTAGATTTTTTTTAATTTCTTAATAATAATATGATGGAATGATAAATACTTAATTGAGTGATGGTGACCGACCGATAACGTTTGGCCTCGCACCTATATCTTAATATCTAAGGTTTTTAGATGTATATACACGTCGAATGCTCCAATTCAATCAATTAGTAGGTAATAAGAAAAAAATAACCAATGTGATCGCGCCAAAAAAAAATTACCTGCCGGGCGTTTCTTGGCTGTTCTTTTGCTGGCGTAAGGAGGTTGGAACAGGCGTAGGTAGTTTTAAGTTTAACGTTTTAAAGTGATCACAATGTATCCTATTGAATAAAATATATGAATTATTAATTATTATTGAATTGAAAGCCTGCCCTTTTTGCCAATGTTTATAATACCCAGCAAACCATATAACTTCTTTGTCTTATAAGCAAACCTTCAACCAAATAAATGAAAGAACATCACACCAAATTGGCTGATAAATAATTCAACTATTCCGAAATTCGTGTGAAATTTATTAAAATATATCAGATCACTATTACCAAAGTTCGGCCTCCGTCGTGATGACACCGGGTCGTTTCCATCGATCTCCTTCATTAATTCATCATTATCCACACAGCCTTGAGCGTCGATCTCGACCAATTAAAAATCTTACACAACTAGGTCCGTTTCCTTTGAACCAATTTCGGTTTGTAAGATGGCGTAATTTAATGTTATTGAACTTTTGTACAAAAGTGAAAATACCGTGCAAGTTATTGTTATATTTAGCTGTTCCCCGTGGTTTCTCCCGCGTGGGCTACAGTTTATCGCGATAAAAAGTATTCCATGTCCTTCCTCAGGGTTCAAACTATCACCGTACTAAATTTCATTTTAATCGGTTTAGTAGTTTGAGCGTGAAAGCGACACACAGACAGATAAAGTTACTTTCGCATTAATAATATTAGTAGGGAAGTAGGGATTCGTACAGAATGTTAACCAGAATGATCGTCGACGTTTCGTCTTATTTCTAAGATGTATAAAAAATCATACATAGAAAAAAAATGCAATAAATGTATACTGCATATTTATATATTGAAAAAAATGTGCAATATCTATACCCCCTTTTTATGTTACAACCATTTTTCACCAAATGTATAAAAAAGAAATATTTTAATACTATCAATATATTAGGAAAGAGAAAGACTACAAGCATTTTTTTTAACTGTATTAATTATTTTTTTAAACGTTTTCGTTAAAATTGCCGTAAGCCCAGCTGGTGGATGTTACACTTACCTTTTTTACAAATGAAGTAAATTTTAACTCGTCTTCGTAGCGAAGTCATAACTTGTTAGTCTCATAACTTGTTTAGTTATTAAAATAAGTTGTTTACCTGAAAAGAAAAAACAGTGAGTTAATTAATCTTGATGATTAGGATAAGAAGGTTTAGCGTTTGTCCACAAGTCACCTGATGTTAAGTGACGATGTGGTCGAAGGTGACGCCACGCTACGCTCGGACTGGGAACTGGCTCTCTCATGTGAGACCGCCAGAACCAAACCATAACGATGCTTGACGACAGATTCTTAACTTGAAAGTAGCCTTTACCACCAAGCTTTGGTTTCATCGCAACATTTTCCTTCACCGAAATATCAAACTCATTGCAGAATTTGTTCCCACGTCCTACGATTCTTAAGCTGACGTTACTGTCACTAAGTTAAGTATCATCGGTTCAAAAAAATGTAAACATTTCGGAACGGTGGTAGCTACTAGCTAGCAAGGCAGTTACAAAATCACCGCCGCATCTTTTCTTATGAATGATATATCATCTTACGCGCTTTGTAAAGATCAAGCGATCAATCAAAACCTCCCAAGCTTATCATAGGTCACCGCTGCCTGTCGTACAGTCAACGACAAAAGTCGCTGAATTATAAACAATTTTCCGAGTTTCTTTATCATCTTAAACACCAACCTTTGACTTCATCATCACTTAGCATCAGGTGTTGAGTTGAGGTCACATACTACCTTGTAAGTTTTAAAACAAAAACAAACACTACTCATCTAACGCCCGCAAGTGACAATCGATCCTGATACGTTTTTCGATTTGGGATGGATATGTCATGCCATCCTATGTCATTTTAAGGGTAAAGATTGACATATTGATTGACAGATCGATCCAAAACCGCGAAAAACGGATCCGGAATTCAAGATAGATTATCAGTTTCGGGCGTACAACACATTTAGAAAATCGACTATGATCAGCTACTTCTTTCAAACTTCAATATATTTTATTTAGTAAGAAACAACGCATCGGCAACTCCCTTGGTGTTGCAGATGTCCCTATGCGACGGTGACCGCTTTCCATCAGGCGGGCCGTCTGCTTGTTTGCTAATATATTACATTTTAAAAGAAGTGTTTTAAAAATGTGATCACTTTAAAACGTCAAAAATAAAACTAGCTACGCCTGTTCCAACATCCTTACGCCAGCAAAAGAACAGGCAAGAAACGTCCGGCAGGTAATTTTTTCGGCGCGATCACATTGTCAATTTTATTCTTATTACTTATTGATTGAATTGGAGTCGCTGACTGTACACACCGGTTCTAGCGAGAGTTGCGCAACTTCAGCCAGACTGGTTTAATAACATTGGTGGACAATGACCTATCGTCATGACATTGCTAGGAGATGTTTTGTTTGGTTTGCCAAAAACGAAAAGCATGTATTACTGCGCAAATTAGCAAGCTGAAGTTGTAATCGACTGGTCATATCTGCCACAGGAGAAGAAAAGAAAAATAAAAAGATGCATCGCTCTATATAAACTTTTATAAATATTTCTTTCGACATATACACCACTTACACACAGTCTCACACTCATACACACACACACACACAACACTCATCACATCTTGTAACATTGTATTAATCATAGTTTTTTTTTATTACTTACCTACCCTTAATTTATATTTTATTGTAATTTGTGCAATCCTATTTTGGCCTTATTGTATTACAAATGTTTGCCTATTTTATAATTGGAACGCTGTTAGGTTACATAAAAAGTACATACAAAAGTACATACGTCTAATAACCGCTCCACACTTTTTTCTACAAGTCAATTTTATTATATGTTATTGTGCGTAATAAAAGTGAATTTTTTAGTTCTCTAAACAGCAGTCAAGCAGACGGCTAGCGTGACGGTATGTGGTTACTGTTGTCTATGGACATTTGCAACACTTACCAATCCCGAAGAACTCGTTTCACACCCATTGAAGGACTGCATTTAGTATCACTGCGGAAAGACTTGTGGAAGATGCTTGTTCCATATATGAGGTAACGTTTTGTTTGGAGGGATTCCCCTAAATCTTACAGGTGGGTGTACGGGTCTTGAGGGATTCCCCTTCATCCCACTGGTGGGTTGACTCAGTGGGTACATCATTACTTAATATTAAGAGCTAACATTAACATATTATACTTTTGATGCCTACTTGAATAAACACTACAAAGTTACTTGCTTTGCTTTTATTCTCTCGAGGCCTGAGTTCACTCAAACCCTCGATCGGCGAAGATATTTGTGTGATATTTACGAATAAATAATACGTTTTATTTTTGCCGTATTTACCTACGGAAATGGTTGCACGTACAAAACTGAAGAGCTAAGCTTATACCTTTACAGAATTTGTAGGGAACACCTTTGGGGCTTGTTTTCATTGTGCCAAAGGGACGTCCGACAAAATACAATAGTGCGGAGAATACTGCCCCAATCCGATATCGAGCGTCATCAACAATCAACAACAATCATGCGTCGGCAACGCATCGGCAACTCCCCTGGTGTTGCAGATGTCCATAGGCGACGGTGACCGCTTTCCATCAGGCGGGCCGTCAGCTTGTTTGCTAATCTATTACATAAAAAAAAAAAAAAAAAAAAAAAAAAATCACTTACATAAACAGACATTTAATTTGGTTGGTTTTGGTTGGTTGATGACTCTAATTTAGTTTTATCTTATTTTTTAGTTATTGCATACCTTGTTACTAGTTGGTGGAATATATCGCTCTATTTATTACTTTTATAACAACAATTGTATACATACTATATTCATGCAAATAAAATTTTGATTGATTAAATCTTTCTAATGTTTATCAGTGATGATCAATCTATACCAGTGGCTAATGGAATGTCATAGGTAACGTTTTATTGTATCCAGTAGCTGCGCCCCAGAGTTTCACTTTTCTCGCAGGAACTTTTTGTGTTCAGAATAAAAAAAAAATTTGCCTTTGTTAATCCAGGACACATGCTATCTTCATTCCAAACTTTACACAGATCCGTTCTGACATTTTGTCGTGAAGAAGTAACAAGCATACACACTCACTCACTCAGAAACTTTTGGTTTTATAATCTAGAATAAAACTGGCTGTGACCCGCTGTTTTAAAGAAGCTATATCTCGAACTTGCGCTGAGTAGTTGGATAATATTACGTGACCGAGGATTTTTCAAGTAAAACTCACCCAATAAATGGATCTCTGTTTATATTTAAATATTGCTACAAATGTCTGCACTCTACCAGAGCGCCGACTCGACTGACTATGTTCCCAAGAATATCCCACCGCCATCACTTGACGGTCACGTCAAGAAGTGGCGGTCAGATCGAGTACTTTTTAATAAACCGGAAAAGGATGTCAACGCTAAGTGACAGCACTCTAACGTCAGTACTGCGCAGTGGAAGTCAATAAGCAGTACTTACCGGAAATATTCGAAATGTCTTGGGAACATATTTACAAATTCACAATAAAAATAAAATAGTGGTTCTTAACTGAACAAAATAATATGTTATCAAATTAGCATTACCAAAAATAGTAATAAAAGCTAACAATAAGAAGAGTCGAATGCCGAGCTCAGTGGCGTACCTTGGGAAAGGTTTTTGTCCTGCAGTGGACTGATACAGGCTGAAGATAATAACTTATCTCCAGATTGAACCTAATAATTGCCGTCCGATTTTCTGTCGGATCTGTGGAACAGTGAAAACAGACTCTCTTATGTAGAGAATTTGTGGAGTAGGTAAACGGCACCGCCGCACCCGAGTCTTGTTTATGGCGGTAGATAGAGATAAAACATGTTTCGGGGGTACAGTATTTGTGAAGCTAGCTCTGTAGAATTGGCGAATGGCATAAAATGCGCGGTGACAAGTGTCATCTTTATGGAGATGATTGTATTATTAGAATTGTGATTGGAAAACGAACCTAAATAAATATGTACGAAATCGTAAGATGACGAGCTTGAGCTTTCGGTGAAGGAAAATATTGTAATGAATCCATAGCTTGGTGGTAGCAGTGGTAGGATATTATTTAATGACTCGCCTGGATTGCTACCCTTCGAATCTGTCGCCGGGCACCTATCGGTGTGATCTGGCAGCCTTATATACTTGAGAACCAGTTCCCAACCCAGGCATAGCTTAACGCCACCTTTGACAACATCGACACTTAACATCAGGTGACCAGTGGTCAAACGACGAGACTTACAGTGCATATTTGGTGACGGATTCATAATTCAAGGGTTGAAAACTAGTCATGGGAGCAAGCTAAGGGTTGATCCCCGCGGATAAAATAACAATCAATTCTAAATGTCGTACATAATTTTATGTTGCAATATTAAAATACTTTTTTTCTATTGTGTATTTTCTAAATATTATTATAATGCATGATATCGTCACCATGTGGTTCTACGCTTCTCAATAATAATAATCTGGGTGAGCTTATAAATAAATAAGGACAGTAAGTTAACAATAAACAAACCAAAATTTTAAAATTTCAATCATTTATTGCATTCATATGTTAGTAGCTATACATGAGATCTAAAGAGATCTATTGCTCTTTATTCCCATAAAATCCCATCACGCAAGTTCCTGAGGGTAAACTAGAATGCAAACTTATTCCATTATACGTAATATAGGTATAGTATAGACTATGTAATCAATTGTGATTATATCGCCTACCCGGAAACGTCCCGCCCGAGGCCTGTTCATTTACCGGAGGGTTGTACGACACGAGGGTAGTGGCCCTTTGTTCTGCTCCTCAATCTGACGCACCTTTGTACGCCCGCATCGGCTGACTGACAATTAATAACTGACTAATATCATCAGCAAGCAATTTGTTGAGATGACGATATAAGATCGGTTTCAATCACCGATCTACACTGAGAACAATTACTGACTTTTTTCTGAGTCTTACTTTCCAAGACCGACTCGTTCCAAAATGTAACCGTTTCCTTTCTTAATTTACCTTATTTTTCCTTCTGACTCTAAGTCCTACATTTTTGACTCGGAAAGAAAATGTATTTCGGAAGGTCTTTTTTCTCCGTGTATCTATGGTTTTCCTGCTACAGGTAGAAATTTGACATTACTTCAATGAGAATTGTCAACGTGAAAATTTTGTTTTTATTTCCAAAACTTGTGTTTCTTCGAGTGATAATGTGTAATATTGGTGGATTATTAACCATTATTGTGTTCGTTAATGTGTACGAGTGTGGGAATTGAAATAAAATTGTGACTTATGGAAATAAAGTTGTGAAAGTGACTTTTCCAGCAAAAAAGTCCGTGTAAAGTTTAAGTAAAGCGCCAATACTTTACTTAAACACTATCCTCATCCCTTCATATCATCATCATCATCATTTAAACTTGATTCAACTCTCTGAGTTTGAAATATTTTATACTTCAAACTAAAAATAACAAAGAAATAAAAACAAATAAATCTAAACTAATAACTAAAATACATTATTAAAAGAAGTCCCTTTAGGCAAGGTACCGAAGATACTGGCAGCGTTCCCCCTTTGAATGGCTAGACTAATTCTTTGGCCCAGGTAGCTGCCAGATCTTCGGTCTCCGGTGATGTCGACTTTTTATACTTGACACTGGCAAATACACTAATCTTGTGACGCCATAACAAAACAAAAAAAAAATGAGGCTTATGTCAAATTTCTATCTATATATTAGTATGACAAACCGTCAAATCGGTTATTGAAACCGGCAGTGGCGTGGTGGGTATCGCATACTGCACTTTGTTCCCAAGTTCAAATTACCTGCCCCCCGTACGAAACCTTCACGAGTATCGGCCGGTTTCAATAACCAATCTATCCAAGGTTGGTTTTGGTTACTATTGATACAAATTTTACATTACTTCTATGGAGCTAGTGTCAAATTTATATCTTTAGTAAGGCAAACCGTGGATCGATAAGTTATTGAAACCGACCGTAAGCCGATCTTGACGACATTTGGTGTACAAATAGCTCGAACCCTAGAAAAGGAGACAGGATACTTTTTTTGTTCTCGCGGGTTAATCCGCAAGTCGCAGCTAGTTTTGATTAAAAATGCGGTTAACAGCTACCTCGCTAACCTTGGCATTCCGCAAGAAACCAGCGTTTCAGCAAGATGAGTTTAAATCCCATTTCGCGTTTTGCGGTAAGAAACTGTGCTGCGGTCGCTGCGAGCGTTTTGCGCAGTTTGCCGCTCGCTATTAACGTCTTAATCATTATCGCAGTTAAACACGACACAGTACTGTTTAACAAGGGAGGTGGCACAATCACTTCGTGACAAAACCTCTTTATAAGAAGATCTTTTCCCCACGGTTTCACCCACGCGGACTTCAATTTATCGCAATAAAAAATGTCCTCTGTCCTTCCTTAAGGTTCAAACTATCTCCATACCAAATTACATCAAGATCAGATTAGCCGCTTAGTCGTGAAAAAGTAACAAACAAGCAGAGTTTCTTTCACATTCTTAATTTTCTCTTGGTCTAGCTTTTCCTCGCAGACTACAATTTATCCCAATAAAAAGTATCCTATAACCTTTTGCATGGTCTAAACTATCTGAATACCAAATTTCATTAAGATCTGTTCAGTGGTTTTTGGCGTGAAAAGGTAGTAAATAATAATACTACTAATATTATTAATATACAATTAGACTTTCACATTTTATAATGTTAGGTAGTCTAAATACAAAAAAAAAACTTTTTTTTTGTAAAATATTTTTTACCCATAAATTGATTCTTTCTGATTATTTACAAATAAATATACTACGCATCCAGATTTTTTGGACTTTTGTTTAGAATTGCTTCAAGTGTTGACCGATTTTGTGAAAATTAAATCTACTTTACTAATAGCTATACCTTGTTACTTTAGGCTCTGCCGTAGATGGGTAAAAGAAGGGAGAATTTAAGACGTAGTATTGTCATATTACACGAAAATAGAGTAGCAAAACAACTAAATAAAAGAAGTAATTGCATTTACTAGCGTGCCCGATCCTAATGCATTATCCTTGGGACTGTGTATAGGCCATTAAGTTGCAGTAAAATGACAAATTGTTTACTCTATTGGCCGTAGAGCCATAAAACACGCGGGCCCTGCTATTGTCTGGGTTGCAATGTGAATTCGCTGACCTGTGGATAATTCTAGACTTAATTTGTTCAAAACATTACGACTGTTGATGTTTTTGTGTCTGCTCTAAGTAAGACGTATTTTGCATGATGTAGAAAAAAGAGTCATAATACACACACACGTTAACACGCGCGCACACTCACACAATACACGTTTCTGCTCTAGGCTTGGGCGAAAGTATCGAAATATCGGTCTTTGGAAAAAATTTAATCGCGATTTATCGATTTTTGATATTTATTTTAGAGTATCGAATTCCTATCATCTTCGATATCTTTGAATGCTGGTAGAGATACATCGGAATGGTCACAAAAGAAGCAGACGCAGAAACAGATCTCAAAAGTATTTTACTTGTTTAAAAATGTCGATATATCGATATTTTCCAGTCGCTAATTATCATCGATGCGGTCCTAAAACACCGGCACGATGAAAATGCCGATGAAAATCGATATTACGTGTTTTTAACTTTCTCATCCCAATTCTGCATGTGAAAG
Organism: Opisthograptis luteolata; assembly: GCA_931315375.2. Lineage (NCBI taxonomy): Eukaryota > Metazoa > Arthropoda > Insecta > Lepidoptera > Geometridae > Opisthograptis > Opisthograptis luteolata. The sequence goes on from OV928048.1 coordinate 1,322,575, forward strand.
GTTAATTTTATACAAAGACAAGATCGGTTTAGCAGTTAGGGCGTAATAGATAGAGGGACAGGGAGAGTTTTATAATACGAGTATTAAAAGTATGGATCCGGTAAAACTAAACTTCAAAATTAAGACAATTAAAACATTTTTGTGTTAAAAAAAAAAAAAAAAAAAAAAAAAAATTTTATTACCGCAATACTTTTTGAAAACACTCATTGAGCCCATTAAGAATCCTGCCAAGAATTTTAAGTCTTTTTAATTACATCAAAGAATTCCAAAGGGGTCGTAATGTCAGCTACTTAGGGGTGGACCCGACGGGGTGCGTCATAAATCAACCCTGACTTAAGGGAATTTTTATAACAGATTCTTGTGTCAAATGACGACGAGACGAGGCGGGGTGAAAATTACAAATGGCTCGGGAAAGTCAAAACCTACTAAGCCCTTAAGTAGTTCAAAGATTGTCTAGAAGAAATCCCTACAAGCAGCAAGACCGCTTATTGTACTGCCACAGTTGTGGGCAGTGTAACCATATGCACCGTAGTTACGGCAAAAACACCGTAATCATACCGTGTTTACCATAATAAACAAATTCGTTTGATATTTTTAAAGAAAAAATATCAAACGAAGTTTTTGTTTTTTTTTTGGTAACGATGTAATAGCTACTTTCATCATTTTTTAATGATTTTGAACTCTTGAAACTCAGTAATTTAAATTTCAGCACAGAATATCAGAACTTTGCAAAGATCTAAGCGAAGTTTTGCGATTCTGTAACGAATTTGGGCATTTCAAAGTTTTGCGAGTAATCAGTCAAATCCATGAAGATATTCGCACTTTAGGTATCACAGAAATTTGTAGATTGCATGATTATGAAATTTCTATGAAGTAAAATGTAGGGTCATCATCATTAGTCTATTACGTGCCCACTGCTGGGGCTCACAGTGTGAGCTTACGGTTCACACTCTCCACTACTGTATACACCACTACTGTATACTGTATTCATAGCGATGATGGCTCAGTGGTAGTGAGGTCGGCTTGCGATCCGTAGGACGTGGGTTCGAATCCTACAATGAGCTTGAGCTTTCGGTGAAGGAAAACATCGTGATGAAACCATAGCTTGGTGGTAGAGTATTTTCTAGTACTCGCCTGGCTAGCTACCACCCTCTTGTTAAGAATCTGTCGCCAAGCACCTATCGGTGTGTTCCGGCAGCCTCACTTGAGAGCCAGTTCCCACATCGTCACTTAACATCAGGTGACTTGTGGTCAAACGCTACCCTGTAAATAGTAAAAAAAAAAAAACACCATAATTAGCGATCGACGCAATAAAATTAAAACCCATTGATGAACCTGCAGTCCTCGCGGGTAAAACCACAGGGCACAGCTAGCATTCAAAAGACCTCATCATTATCAGCCTTTCACGTTCCCACTGCTGGGACTCTGGCCTTCTCTCAGAGAGAGAGAGTATGGGCTGTAATCTACCACGCTGGCCCAGTGCGGGTTGGTAGATGTCGCATGCCCTTGAATGGTGCAGTTCTTGGGCATGCCGGTTTCCTCACGATGTTTTCCTTCACCGTTTTGAGCGATGGCAAATCCGCACATAACTTATTAAGCCAAAAGACCTACTAGGACAAAATCTCCCATTAAGGGCCGATTTTAGTTAGATGTCATAGCAAATTTCGGAAAATTTGATCTCACATAATTTGACAATAAAATCATCAAATAAAAATCAAAATCAAATTTGGTATGACATCTAACTAACGGACTTTTATAAAACTGGCCTTAGGTCTATCAATAGAACAAGCAATGTAACTAGTACTACCATTTCAAACCAGTACGTACCTAATATTGAATACCTATTCCTAAGAGTATCCCGCAGTAAGAGTTGGCTGGAAGACAATCACAAAAGACGCTGTGAGACAACAATAGGGAACGCATTAGGGGACAAAGGAGCTTGTGTGGCAATGACCACATCCTGTGGGACGGATGGCCAGTCTGTTGCTAAGTAGGCTATAGGCGAGAGCGGGAGCGGTTTAATTTCTGTAGAGTGTAAGCGACAAAAGTAGCTGATCATATTCGATTTTCCAATTAATGTGTTTTAAATCAGTAATGTTTGAGTTTTTCACAACTAACAAGGTAGCGTTTGACCACAACACAACACACTTGATGTTAAGTGATGCAGTCAAGGTTGGTGTTTAAGATGATGAAGGTAATCGGAAAATTTGTTGTTGTTCAGCGACTTTTGTCGCTGTACGTGACAAAAGTACCTGAACACTCCCAAAGTTCGGAATTCAAGATGCTTAGGAAAATTTAACAAATAGACATGTTGAAAAAGTTTTGTCGCTGTTTTCTTTTTCATCTTACACAAAATAACCAGCCCCTCTTTTCGTCTATCTCTTGGTACAGTCAGCAACAAAAGTAGCTGACCATACTCGATTCTTCAAATGTGTACCATCTCAGTAATACTTGATGTTCATGTTAATGAAAATTGAGAAATTGATCATGTACTTTTGTCGTTGACTGATCACTGAGATCTCATGTATACTAATATATGAATGTAATAAACAATTATTGGGTATTGACTGTACGTCCATTACGTGTAAGTAAAGGAAGTAACAGATGGTATTAGGATACCCTGTGGTACCACGCAGAGTGTAATTTGTAATTTCACTGAGCAGCCTTTTATCTTTTACCGAATAATATTTCTGAGCCAATAATAACGAGATGAAGCCATTGAAGATCCTGGCTAATCCAATTTCGCCTCGCGAAAATAGCTTTGAATAGTATTATTATCCGAACGAGTATCGTCTGATCTTACAAAACATAAAAAAATAGCGTAGAAAAATATTCAACTACTTTTTTATGTACTTAGGTTTGCTACAGGAAGCGTCGGCCGTATAATTATTTTTAAGGTTCCGTGCGGCCGATGAAGAAACGGAACCTGGGCCCGTAGCCAAGATGCATTCTGCAATCGTTGACGCTAATAGAAAACAAGAAAAAAGTATTGGTTTGACATATTTCTGACCACGTGACTTAGCGTTGAAATATGTCAAACCAATACTTTTTTCTTGTTTTCTATTAGCGTCAACGATTCCAGAACGCATCTTGGCTAGGGGCACTGTGCAGACAGACACAAGAGTGATGGTCACAGTCAATGTCACAACTTATTTTCTCTGATTCCACCAAACGAAAAAGTTTTAATTTGATTCATGTCATAACATAGAGTCATATAGAGATAGGACGGTAAGTGTAAATAAATGATTCCTGATTATGAAGGTTAATTTTAGGGGGAAAATTAGAAAAATAAAAGAATCGAAGAATAAACAAATGTGTCGTTTCAAATGAAAGAGCTTGTTGATAAAAATACTTATAAAACAGGTGCTCCTAAAACGGTGTTAAAAAGAATAGGAAATAAGGCCTCACTCATAGAGTACATGAAAACTTAAACGAGACTCCTAAGTCTTCAAGTTCTCATAGAAAACTGAGTGGTACGGAATCCCTTCTGCGCGAGTTCAGCTCGCACTTGACCGGTTTTTATAGGAAGCTCCATTAGTCAATTCAAATAATAATTTAAATTGATACCTTCATCCATGTATTTCAAATTTACTGTGATGTTAGTAATTTTCATTTGAATCAATTTCATGTCATTTTATTTTCCATACGAACTGCCACACCCATTTCACTGTTTACATTTAACATTTTACAAGGTAACGTTTGTCCACAAGTCACCTGATGTTACCTAAGTGACGATGTGGTCGAAGGTACCACTCTACTCCTGAATAGCTAACTGACTCTCAACTCTCAAGTGAGGCTACTGGAACACGCCAATAGGTGCTCAATTCGTGTTTGACCACAATTCAGTGATCGAAAGTGACGTCACGCTACGCGTGGATCAGGAACTGACCTTAGAGTGAAACTATCGGAACATCACACCGATATATGCTTGGCGACAGATTTTTAACATTAGGTTTGTAGCTAGCTAGGCCTTTACTTACAGAGGAGTTCTTACAGAATGAAGAATAATAGTATAGGGTTAAGGAAAGACTAACACAAGTCTTAGGAACCAAACTTAATTACTAACAAAACTAATAATTGTATGTAAAGTAAACTAACTTAATCTACTCTAACTTCTTGTTTTATAAGCTGTAAGAAATACAAGACTTTTTTATTATTTATTATTAGAGCTAGCCACAACCACACAACCACCATGCTATGATTCCTTCGTGATGTTTTCCTTCGCTGAAAACTCAAGCTCATTGCAGGATTTCAACCCTCGAGCTACAGGCCGCTTAAATCGCTCGTTAAATCAATTCCTTACCGTGGATTTTGTACCAGAATCGGTAATTTAATGGATGATTAGTTACTATGAAAGGACTAATCGACAGACGCGGAATTGCCTTGAACCGACCACTAACTTCGATTTCAAAGTTAATCGTTTAATTGCTCGTGGAAAAACAATTGAATGGAGTTGATAATTGCAGCTGTGCTAATGTCAACTGTTGACCAATTAGTTTATGTATAGAATGGAGGGAATGGATGTATCCCGTTTCTCTCATGTGTCCCTAACTAAGACGCATTCTACAATCGTTTACGCTTATAGAAAACAAAATAGATCGTGGGCGCCAATAACCCGAAACATTCAAACCAACGATTTTGGAGCCTAATTAGAATATATAAATTTATGTGACATTTAGTCCAAAAATCTTTAATTGAAGAGATATTAATTATTTAAAATAAATCACACTTTAGAAATTCTCAATTGTAACACACCCCAAGGTCGTGACGTAGCCACCAAGTAGTAACTTTTACACGTAGACGAGTGATAGGTGAAGTGTCAGACTCACTCTCTGAAGTAAAGGTTTATTCACAAAAATTTGTACTGAAATACTAATTTAATTAAGACAAGTAATTGGACCCATGTTGATATAACATTATTTACTCGTACTGTCGTCAAAAATACGTGGTTTAAAACATTCGGTATCAGAAATAACGCGGATCGGGGATCTACAACACCCAGACGTAGAACAAATACTTGCCCTTTTTTTTCAATGCACGTTTATTTGTCCTGTAGCGGGAACCTAACCCCCGACCTCACTTTTCGCTGTCGGCTATTTGCCCATTGCGCCACATCGGTCGTATATAAAATAGACCACCTACAGACCACTATGGTGGTTTGAATTGCCTCACCGAGAACTGGAAGGTCAAACATTTACGCGACTAGATGCTTAGAACGGTTTCGTAAATATTGCATTGTCAATATGTCGACAGGCGCGTGTCCATTATAGATTGAGGGCCGGTTTTATAAACGTCCCTAAGTTAAATGTGTTATATGTTTCGGTAAATTTGATCTTATTGTCAAATTTTAGCACGGTAAATCTATACTATATATAATATTATAAAGCTGCAGAGTTTGTTTGTTTGTTTGAACGCGCTAATCTCAGGAACTACTGGTCCGATTTGAAAAGTTCTTTCAGTGTTGGATAGCCCATTTATCGAGGAAGGCTATAGGCTATATTTAATTTCCAAAAAAATTAGGGATCCGTAAGAAAATTGCTATTTTGCAACCCAAGGTGTGAAATCGAAAATCTATTTTTGCGTGCGCTGTAAAAACTATTGACACTAGACCAAAACAATGTACTACGGATTTGTAGGTCCCATTAAGGTCTACAAAAAAATCCGCGAGAGCATATATCTAACTATTATAGTTATGCCACAATAAGTGATCTTTTGTTTTAAAATTTTAATTTTTAATGCCACCGCTAGAAAAGGCTCTTTATTTGTATCTTGGTATTAATCCTTATCAAAATAAATTACTTCTTATTCAAAACTGCTTCAATGCCTTTATATAACTTTTTGAATCATTCAATTCGGTCATTCCATTCGAAAGATATTACGAGTTTAAAAATGTAAGTAGTAGTAGAAAAATAAAACCGCCGCACCGCAGCGCAGCGGGAAACGCGGTGAGGTGAGGGGAGGGGCACCGGGAGAATCTATGAAATAGGTAAAGTGCGGTCGCGGATCAGGAAGACCTTTACCTGCGCGGTTCAAACGTGCGGTCCAAGAAAAATTAACTTAGAATTAAAATAGGATAATGGGTACCTACAGCAGGTAACGCGGTGAGGGGGCACCGAAGTGCGGGAATAATTTTGGAGTATACGGAATATATACGCTTTCGCGCCTAAACTACTGAACCGATTTAAATGAAATTTGGTATAGAGATAATTTGAGCCCCGGGGAAGGACATAGGATACTTTTTATCGCGATAAACTGTAGCCCACGCGGGTGAAACCGCAGGGAACAGCTAGTTTGACAATAAGATCAAAACCGAAGTGTGTTTATCATGTGAAAAACAATAGAACATAATATACATACTAGATTTAATGTAAAGATGGGGGCCAGGCAGTCGCGAAATATTTAGAGACTTTTTTTTCGTTATGACGTCACACGATTAGTGTATTTGCCAGTGTCAAGTATAAATCAGAGAGTTGAATCAAGTCTAGATGATAATGATGATGATGGGATGAGGGCAGTGTTTAAGTAAAGTAGTGGCGCTTTACTTAAATTACACGGACTTTTTTGGAGCAACTAGAAAAGTCACTTTCACAACTTTATTTCAATTTCCCACACTCGTACACATTAACGAACACATAAAGGTTAATAATCCACCAATATTACACATTATCACTCGGAGAAACATAATTTTTGGAAATAAAAACAAAATTTTCACGTTGACAATTCGATTGCCGCCAAAAAAGTCCATTTAGAGACTTGGCAAAGCGTTTATTTGACGCGTCGGGTGACCAAAATGCTGGCTCATATTTTGGTCAAAAAATTAGCATTGCCATTCAATGCTGCCAGCATTTTGGGCACCTTACCGTCTTCTGGAGGCTTACCAAATTTTTAGTGTACTGCGTTTGATTTATTATTAATTTTATCTTAAATGTATCTTATGCAAATAAATTTAATGTAAAGAAAAATACCTTGATAGGCAGGATGTAACAGTTTATCACAGAGGTTCAATTCAACTGGAGACGACACGCCATTTTGATCCTGAGCTACGATTTACGGCCATCAGGCCACGATGCCAGCTCGAAGCCCCACTATATCTACATGCTCGTTATTAGCCCATTCGTTTTACCCTTCAGGCTTTAAAAACGGGCCAAGTGCGATTTGAACTCACCCTCCGAGGGTTCCGTCCCGTATGAAATCGTTTTTTTGTTATTAAACTTTTATTTAAGGTTTTAAGACTTATTCCTTTACATGTGCTGTAAGACTGTGTGTGCTGTTCAATATCATGACACTTGGTCAGGGGATGACCCATGACCCATTATAAATACTTATTATATATTATTATATTACTTATTATACCATTATATACACTTTTAAAATAGCAAAATAAGCGACATAAACGGTCATAATATTATCTTTTGATCAAACTTACAAGTTGGATTTTTTCACAGCTAAAAGAGACCGTAGTCCAGTATCCTACAAATATTATAAACGTGAAAGTTTGTGTGTATGGATAGATGGATGAACGGATCTGAATGAAATTTGGAATGGAGATAGCTTATAACCTGGATTAACACATAGGCTACTTTTGATCCCGGGAAAAGGTTCCTGCAGGATAACGGGAAGACGCGGGTGAAACCATTTGATATAAATTTCAACTTGATACCTCAACACGTTCTTGACAAAAAGGTTCTTGACATACAGACAGACGGACAACAAGTAATGAGTGTATAAGGGTTCCGCTTTTTTTTCATGTACGGAACCCTAAGAATCGTAATTCCCTATACATTTCGAAATGTAGGTAACAAAAAAGTATGTTTCTTCCATTTGCAATAACAGTAAATACGTATTAAAGTTATGAATTTATATAGGGCCGTGGTGAAACGGTTTCCTTGTCGTTGTCGCGCGGAAAGGACATTTATCATCGGGTTGCAGACATTATTGTAAGAAGCGTCCGGTATTCTGCGAGTGGTATCGTATAGGATTGTAGCGGTAGCATGGGATACCGAGCTGGGAGACCGTTTAATAACAGGCCAGTAAAACGGTGTGTTTATAGCCTGATTTTACTACATTCATAGCAAAGTGCTCTGCGGGTTCAACTGTGTGGAGTACAACTTATCGCGATATAAAGTAATCTATGTAGCATACCAAGTAACTGTTAGGCTTCCTATCAGTGAAAATTTTTTCAGTAGTTTAAAAGAATACTCTACATCCAAAAAAACAATATTGCTTCTACTTCTTACTGGGTAGGGTTTTGTTTTTTTGGGTGTTTTTTTTGTTTTTTTTTTTTGTTTTGTTTTAGTTTTTTTTGTTTTTTTTTTTTTTTTTTGTAGAGTTTTTTTTTTGGTTTGAGTTTGTCCACAAGTCACCTGATGTTAAGTGACGATGTGGTCGAAGATGGCGCTACACTTGGATTGAGAACTGGCTCTCAAGTGGGGCTGCCGGAACACACCGATAGGCTACAATTTAAAGGAACAAATATGTATAGAATAAAAGACAATAATAGTGTACGTAATACGTATAATATAGGTCGATGTTGAAACAAGATTGCCTATCCCTACTTCCCTACTAACATTATAATATGCGAAAGTAATTCTGTCTGTCTCGCTTTCACGCCTAAACTACTGAACCGATTTAAATGATATTTGGTATGGAGATAGTTTGAACCCTGAGAAAGGACATAGGATACTTTTTATCGCGATAAACTGTAGCCCACGCGGGTGACAGCTAGTAGTATTCACTCTATTCACTCTTGAATCTAGCAGCTAGCTAATTCTATTTATATTCATAATAACTTAGCTGTCCTGCCTCCAAAACTGCTTGTTCTCCAACATAAATCCTAAAGAAATCGTATTCATTTTAATTTGTTCCAAAGAGGATTTGAGTAAGTCTTGTTGAGACCTACGTAGTCTAGATTTACGATCTAGCCAAAGACCACATCCACTTTATTTTGAATTGCATCTTACGTTATAAAATTTAGAAGATTTCGGACTCGTTTAATGGATGAACTCTGGATTCTACAAAGAGTCTCGTTATAATAGAAAGGGGTAGAGTAAAGTTGTTTTGTACAGTCTATCTATTAAAAATGTATTCTGTGCAAATAGTCAAAATGTATAAGAAAGGAGCCACAAGTTTTCCACAGTGCTACGAAATGCAGTTCTTCAAAATGGTTCAAAAGATTTCTTCAGCGGGTTGGCAAAACCACTAGTGTTGCAAACGTCCATAGGCGACGGTGACCGCTCACCATCAGCCGGGCCGCCTGATTGCTTGCTACTCCATTACATAAAAAAGATAACGTAGATACCGTGAAAGATAAAAATTATAATAACGCCCACACCATCTCTATTTCTGCCCCTAACTATAGGTATCCCTATATCTATTTTGGATTGGGCATCCATAACACTCAACCACGGAACTACTAATGCGCTCTTTTAATTCGAAACGTCTTTACGCATGGTAGGTCTGTAATTCAGTTTAAACTGGACGAAAAAAGTGAAACGCTGGGAGGAAAAGAAAGTAATGCATAAAATGAACTCTATCTCTAAAGCAAGAAGTTTCACTTTAAACGTAGCTGTAATCGAACTCTCAAACTCACGCTGCGCAGTCAGCTGTTTTCTTACTAAAATCTTAAGGTGTTCTTGGCAGGTATGTTCTTTAAAGACGTCTTCAACTGATGATGATGAAAGGCAGTTTAAATAATAACAGCATAGTCCACTGCAACTACCGCTAACACCGTTCATTACAGGTGCAATGCGTTGCATCAGGCCACGCTCCGTTGCGTTCAGTTCCTCACCCTGATACGTTAGGCTACCAGCCAAGCCATTGGTATCGAGCCGGAACAACAATCATAGCAATGATGACTCAGCGGTAGTGACGTCGCCTTATGATTCGTAGTACGTGGGTTCGAATCCTACAATGAGCTAGAGCTTTCCGTGGAGGGAAACATCGTGATGAAACCATAGCTTGGTGGTAGGGTATTTTCTAGAACTCGTCTGGCTAGCTATCACCTTGAACTATCGGTGTGTTCCGGCAGCCTCTCTTGAGAGCCAGTTCCCAATGCAGGTTTAGCGTGACGCCACCTTCGACCACATCGTCACTTAACATCAGGTGACTTGTGGTCAAATGCTACCCTGTAAGTACATAGTAAAACAAAAAAAAAATCGCTGTTTTACGGCTGAATCCGCGTTGGATACGCCTAATGGACTGTCATACATCAATCTAGCTCATAGTCTGGGTGTTGTGGATCCTGATCCATCATCATCGTCAGCCAGGCCGTCTCTCAGAGAGAGTGTATGCGCCATAATCCACCTCGTGTGCCCGGGTTGGCAGATAAACTAGTGTTCAGCCCTATTGTCGAAGTTTTCTGACCGCCTGAAGGCTTCCGACATGGTCTAACGACTGCTATCCTAAGACAACAACCGGGCTCTGCCGTCAGCTTAACGTGCCTTCCGAAGCATGGAAGCGTTAAGTTGTAAATACGACTAGTGGTCACCCATCCAAGTAGTGAACCTAGTTGATTAATTAAGAATGACTAAGCAAACTCCCGATCCATATAGTTTCTGATGCACTAGATACAAGGCTTACTAGTTAGGGAGTTATGTACGTGATTCCCCGTACAGGGTACAAGAAACTACGCTTATATATGCTTTTTCAGGCCAGGCCCTTCATGATTTACAGTCGACTGCTCACCCATTGCTAGACATCGGCCGTCAATATGTCCTACGACCAGAATTAGTCATCTCAATTTTTTTCGGATAAGATCACCTCACTTCGGGAGATTTAGGATCAGCCCCGTCATGGCAAAAACTGAAGGCGGGGTGGGGTGTCAATCGATCATAAGATAATTTATGCGTGGCCGGTTCTAAGGCCTGGGGCGGCCGATAAGCAGAGCGCTCTTACCACCCAACGCCGCGCCGCCCGCCCTAGCCGAGGGGCTAATGAAGTATGTGGTGTAGGAATCTGTAGATGAACTGATTTCGGTTAGAGCTCATTGCTATTCATGTAGGATGTTGGACCGATTAAAACAGGGCGGCCTAGTTTTTCATAGTTATCTACGCGGCTCAAGAATTTAGGCTCAGATTCCGCTGACTGGAGCTTTTAAGTTACCTCGAGCAATAAACTACCCTTCATTGACATTAGAATTAGGTTTGGAAACGGTATATTTACCAAGCATTGATAGATAGATGTATTTGTTTTTGTTTTGAGTTCTCGATATTTCGGGACTGTTGCAAGAAACAAAAACAAAGATATCTCGTTTCAAAAACTAATTCTACGTCACCTGATGTTAGGTGACGATGTGGTCGAAGGTGGCGCCGCGCTAAAACACAGATTAAACGATAATCTATGACATTACCCACCAACAAAACGTGTTTGCGGTCACGTAACGTTATTATGCATTGTTCTATTAACAAAGCACTATTATAACTATATATTATAAAAATAATGAGATAATAGCTATCGCAAAGATGACCTTGTTGCTTGCATATTTTGATTTTGTCTAAGTTTGATGATAATAAAAACCCATTGTGATCATGATCCGACACTTCCTCACAACTTAAGACACACCAGGAAATCTATTTTTGTATTAGTTACATGTACAAATATCAAAATCCTGCATTTTTTTTTTTGTAAAAAACTATGTTTTTTTGTTTTTATCTCTTTCTTTATTAATAAAACTTTTATCAAGGTATATCCCTTTTCTTCTTCATTTAAGAGCATAGCTCTTGTCGGTGGAGCTTTTTCCATCTTCTTATGTCCTTAGCCATCCGTTTGACCTCTTAATATGTTTGACATGACGCCAATCCTTTCTTTGACATGGTCTATGTATGTCCTTCTCCGTCTATCTCTCTCTCTTCCTATTCTTACCTAAATCTATGCTCTCTTCCCTTCTACTTTTCCTTCGTTACATATTCGTCATGACGTACCAAGTGGCCAAACATCTTTCCTCTTCTTACATCTATTGTTGTCAGTAACGTTATTTTTTCTCCCACTAGATCCATAACTTCTTGATTGGTTTTCTTTTCTATCCAGCTGTCTATTCTTCTACATCTTCTGATTCTAATCATTCCGTGTCCTACAGTATTAGCTAATTATAAATGAATTTAAGACCAGGATACAAATGCCAAAGCATTATACCTTCAATTACCTTCTAATCCGTAAGCTTTAAGGAAATTAACGAAATACGTTCCAATACAAATCCTATCTGTTCAACCTGTCGCGGATTACAGAACCCTAAGCCCGGTGCGTGGGCGGGGTGAGAGCGTTTGTCAAACGCTGCTTTTGTAATCTTGGAAATTATACCTCGAGCGCAGGTGCCACCATCCAAATTCGATCCAAATCAAAATGAATAAAACATCGTGATAAAGCACCCAATCTAGGTTTAGCGTGGCGTCACCTTTGACCACATCTTACTTCGCTGAAAACTTAGGATCATTGCAAGATTCGAGCCCACGACGGATCTCAAATGGACGTCTATCACCATCATCAGTATATTAACTGTGCTGGGACTCTGGCCTTCTCTCAGAAAGACAGTATGGGCCGTAATCCACGCGGGCCCAGTGCGGGTTGGTAGTTTTCGCATGCCCTTGAATGTTGCGGTTTTTGGACATGTTTTTCTTCACCGTTTTGAGCGATGGCAAATCCGTACATAACTTACTAGGTCCTAGGTGCGGAGCCGTTCGGCTACCATCACACGGCGTCGTCGATACCACACCTCAATCGTTTCACGCTACGTTAACATCTGTAGGTAAAATAGTGAGTTTGAATCAAACTGTTTGATTTAGTACCTAATACTAACTGCGCCTTTAGTGTGATAGTCTTCCTTCGCCCTAAGTTCATTCCAAAGTGCTTACGAAAGCCAAAATCGCTGCGCCTAATAACAAACCCAACCGCGCGCCCGTTATACACTTTCGGCATCGTATTAGCAAAAACGTCGCGGCAAATGAGCAGAATCTTAATATAGGAGGGTGTTAAAAATAAACGGTGTCTGTACTTTATTTATTAAACTCGACGCGGTTGACGTCGCGTGGTTAAAAGTCAATTAATTAAAACCTGTGACAAGATCGTCTGGGGGGAAGCTTGGGGAAAATGCACGTAATGTAATAACGCGAGATGTAAGAAAGCTTTGAACATCAACGAAATGCCGATGCTACATTACATTTGGGCTGATTTTGTAGCCATTTCAACGAGGATAATGGAGTTATTACGGGATTTTTTCTCTCTTCAAACTGATTATGTAAGCACTTTATGAAATGTACAATTAATGTAGAATATACCAAGCACCAAGACCAAGACCAAGAGCCGTTTCAAAGATTTTTGCGAAATGTGAACCAGTTATCGCTTAATAATAGATTTGATTTCATTTGTATATTGTTGCCAAGTCTTATGACTTGATATTATATATTAATTAATAAAGTTTTGTTATCTTTGTTGTATGAGTAACCTATGTTATGAAGTCGATGTCTTTTTGGAACCAACGCATTAAAGCACAAAATCGCAAGTTCCTGCGATTCTTATCGCATCGCAGTTTTTTGTGGGAGCCCTTACGCTTTTGAGGGACGAAATGAGCAAGTCGTTTACCAGATGGTAAGTGTCAAGCCATTACAGTTCAGTCTATTCGGTTCCGTTTCCGTTTGCTATAATGTTTGACTGCAATTTGTGACAAAGTGGTCGAAGGTGTCACGCTACACTTGGATTAGAAACTGGCTCCAGCGGGACACACCGATATTGACGCTTGACTTCACAAACAAAAATATCGTAGTCAGCGGCAAAAGTAGCTGGCTCGATTTTCAATATGGGTATATTAGATCAGTAATGTTTGTTTTTTTTACAACTTACAAGGTAGCGTTTGACCACAACACAACAGACCGGATGTTAAATGATGATTCATTCGAAGGTTAATGTTTATGATGACCTTTTGTTTTCATAAATTGATCGATTCAAAATCTAATTGTAACCTAATTTTTCTATTTTCCTGTATAATAAATGTGGTTAACTATCTTTCCCTTCTTTTTAAATTATGTCTCTATTTTATATCACAAGCTGTCTTCACCTATAAATGTAGTGACACTTAGGGCCGGTTTTATAAACATCCGTAAGTTAAATGTCATACCAAATTTCGGTAAATTTGATCTTATTGACAAACTTTAGTATGGAAAATTCGACAATAATGTCTATTTTACCGACGGTTTTAACTTACGGACGTTTATAAAACTGGCCCTTAGCCTTACTTGTGTGAACTGTCTCTATATAATATTATTGCAAAGGTGTACATTATGCTGGTGATCAATAATAATTAAAAATAAAAATAAATAAAAAAGAGAATCGGAAAATTTGTTTTTGTTCAGCGACTTTTGTTGCTGGCCTACCGTTTAAAGCTGAAGTTTTTTTTTTTTTTTTACTATTTACAGGGTAGCGTTTGACCACAAGTCGCCTGATGTTAAGTGACGATGCGGTCGAAGATGGCGTCACGCTACACCTGGACTGGGAACTGGCTCTCAAGTGAGGCTGCCGGAACACACCGATAGGTGTTTGGCGACAGATTCTTAACGAGAGGGTGGTAGCTAGCCAGGCGAGTACTAGAAAATACCCTACCACCAAGCAAAGAAGCCTGAAGTGATAAGCCAAAATCCCATTACAGCTCCTTGAAAAAGCCAACATCTTGCCTGTTCAACCCTAACGCAGGTCAGGTTGTTGTCTCCCATTGTACATAAAGGGATTTTTCGGAAGGGTTGAGATTTTTCGGACTGTCACCGCGTGTAATTGATGGCTAGGGGTTGGTATTACATGGCCACAAAGTACCGTGAGGTGACATCAAAAATGTATCAGCACTAACGACTTGGAGACGTCGGTGTACGCAGCTTCTTTGATGTGGCTTTGAATAAAACTCTGTCTAGAATATTAAATCAGGTCTGCACTTATATTATGTTATCTATTATGAGTATTCTGTAGTATTATGAGAACGACTCCAAGATTAAACTGGTAAATGAACCAAATAACAACCAGTTTTCTCTGTAGTTATTGCAGTGAGAATTATAGCATTGCCCTAAGAAAGAATAATGCAAAAGATCCTACAAACCCTCGCTATGCTCAGGATTCTATTTATTTGAAAGGTACGAGACGCAGAATAACTTTGCAGCCGAGCGAAACACACAACTTTTCACCTCACTACAGCGAGGAAAATGTAAGATGCAAGAAAAACAGATAAAATAGGTTTGTTTGTTTTTTCATGCAATAGTCATGCTGGCCAGTGCGATTAATCCAAAAAGAGGTTGGCACTCTGATATGAAATAAGTATTGTTGCACTTTAAGTAGACTGGCGCCTGGCGGTATGGAAAATTATTGAATAGAAAGTTTCGAAGTTTAAAAATACTTTCCACGCTAGCGCGCAAAATGCGCTTTTGCACTCAGATTTCGAATGACAAACACACTCTTTCCGAGCTTGTGAGGTGAAAATAACTATTGCATACTACCTACTCGTATTTGTAAAACATGAAGATGACTTTTCTAACCGGAGGCCAAGAGGATTCAAACTCGGTATCTGCGCATGTGTTACCGTTCGGCCACCATTCTCCCAATAGCCCTGTATTATTCCGCGATAGCAGCGAGACAGCTGACCTATCGTACAAGACGCAATGCTCAGACGCTGTGGGCGGGCATTAAGAGGCATTTCCTTTGTCAGTTAACTAATTGGCTACCCGACGGTGGGCCGCGGCCGTGTGTACCGCTGTGTGCATGTTCTTTGATATAGTAAATTGGAATGGTAAAAGAATTTAGATTAATGTATGGAACTATAGGTCTACCATAGGATCTGATGGCAAAAAGGGAAAAAAGAAATTGACGCTAGCAATACTGGGGGAAATTGTCAACGTCAAGGGAGATGTCGACGTTTTGACTTTTTTGGCGGCAATCGAATTGTCAACGTAAAAATTTTGTTTTTATTTCCAAAACTTGTGTTTCTTCGAGTGATAATGGGTAATATTGGTGGATTATTAACCATTATGTGTTCGTTAATGTGTACGAGTGTGGGAAATTGAAATAAAGTTGTGAAAGTGACTTTTCTCGATGCTCCAAAATTGTCCGTGTAAAGTTTAAGTAAAGCGCCACTACTTTACTTAAACATTATCCTCATCCCATCATCTAATCATATCATCATCATCATCATCATTTATACTTGATTCAACTCTCTGAGTTTGAAATATTTTATACTTGACACTGGCAAATACACTAATTGTGTGACGCCATAACAAAACAAAAAAAAACGGCATTCCCCGTTAGTGTGACCCCGGCATATGTACGTAAACTGAACGAACTATCATAAATGGTGCCTAATTTCTCTATCCCGCAATATGATTTAAGGCCACATGTGCCTAATTTCGTCGTCGCCCGAAGCCTGCATTTGCATTTTATGGCCCGCTACATATATTGCGGATCGGGATCTAGCACAGACAATGATGAATTGGAATTAGGTAGTTAGGTTATCTACTCGATCGAGAATAATTTCGTATACTGGATATTTGAACAGCTATTAGGTTAGAACGATGTAGGTATGTACTAGACTAGAAGTAGTATGGAAACATAACTGTTTTCAGGGTTGAAGGGAATTTCTAGTGAAATTACAGGCTGTAAAGAGATTTAACATCTAATATGTTAAGGTGACAAGCGCAGTAGTACAGTCAGCGACAAAAGTAACTGAACTAAAACAAATTTTCCGATTGTCTCTATCATCTTAAACACTAACCTTTGACTGAACCACAGTAAAGTAAAAACAGTAGGTTAGCTAAGGCCGCTCGACGAGTTAATTACCTACTCTTGCGGTGATGCATAGGCGGCGCGTTCCGTACTGAGTGCATGGCCGCGGCCCCGTCTGCGGCCCCGTTCGTTTGTGTTGTGTGCGTGAAAAGTGCGTGCGTACACGGCGCCGCTACTCTCGCACACATTCAAACCGGCGGCACGGCGGCGGCCGATTTGTATGAAGCTGAACTACTACTCTACTATGAACCATCACTTAACATCGGGGGTGTCATATGTTGTAGTCAAACGCTACCATTAAAAAAACGCAAATATTACTGATCTAAAACACATTTAGAAAATCGAGTATGACCAGCTACTTTTGTCGCTGACTGTACCATAGTACAATAAGAAACTATGGTAGTAGGTAAATAGGTAGGTACTATATAGGTACATGTATTTGGTACCTACATTGCCGCGCAGAATTGAAAATCGTACTTACCAAATGCTTCTTGCTTTCCATCAGGTGAGCGACTTGCTCGAGTCCGACTAAGAAGGTAAACGTTTTTTCAAAAGAGTATGGAAGCCAACTTCAATTTTTTTTTACTAATATCTATTTACATCTTATTATCTTTACATCTTATTCTTATCGACGAATAAAAACAAACATACGAGGTTCTTATGTCAACGCGTATATTTTTTTTATGATAACCATGCATTACTTTTTTCAACACATTACCTATTTACATAAAGGTATTAAAGAGCATTACAACATTAATCTTTTTTTATGTAGGTATGACCATGCATAACTTTTTACAGAGTAGTTTGATTTTATTTTAGTAGAAACCTTTAGGTACTTATAGAACAAACTCATATGTCTTCATCATCATCAGCCTTTCACGTTCCCACTGCTGGGACTCTGGCCTTCTCTTAGAGAGAGAGTATGTGCCGTAATCGACCACGCGGGCCCAGTGCGGGTTGGTAGATGTCGCATGCCCTTGAATGTTGCAGTTCTTAGACATGCCGTTTTCCTCACGATGTTTTCCGTCACCGTTTTGAGCGATGGCAATTTATATCTTTGTAAGCAGTAACCTCTTTTTGGTCCGGCCTCAGCAGCGCTAGTTTTTGGTGCTGATGATCCTATTCCGTGCAACTTATCTTGTGACCCCTGACCGTTCGATAACCGACGCCACCTAAAGCTACCACGCACACCGGTTGGATGTTACATGTAAAATAAATAAATAAATATCGGGGACTATTGCACACAAATTGATCTAGCCCCAAATTAATCTCGAAACATGTGTTATGGATACTAGACAACAATATACATACTTATATCGAGAAATAAATACTTATATAGATAGAAATATCCAAGACTCAGGCACAAATATTCGTGCTCATCACACATATATTTGCCCTTACCGGGATTCGAACCCGGGACCGCTAGCTTCGCAGGCAGGGACACTACCAACTCGGCTACCACGTCGTCAATTATCGCATTACCTGTAAAATAATCACAAATTCATATTTTGATAGATATTGCGATATTTATCGAATGTGATATTATATCACGCCGCGAGAATTGGGCCCCTGATGATTTGAAGTGTAAGTAGGTACGTGAGTGTGAATCCAATTAGTACCTACTTGCTCATTAACATAAAACACAATATGCGATTTGTGTCCTGATGAGGATTATAACAAAACATAAAGTTCGTTGAGTTATTGTATTGAATTACAAATCGCACTAAATATTATAAGCCCTTCTGTGTTGAACATCTCATTTGATTTGTTTCCCTCAATGCCATCACATCGATCTCCCAACTAGCGACCCCCGTAGCGAGCGCAATCGGAATCAGCCAATCCTATTCGGAATTCGGCCGGTGTCCAAATACCTTGTAACCACGGCTACAATGCAAACAGACTGACGTGCCTGCATTAGAATGTTACGTATAATATCTACATATAGGTAGGTAAAGACAGCTTTGAAGCCTCTGCAATTACTGTTATGAATGGTAACATTCGGCTAGCTCTATTGCATTTATTGAGTTCTGGTCTTGGATATTGATGAATGAGAAGATTTTAAACACATCATACTAATCTATAATATTTAGAAGAAAGTCGTGTTAGTTACACTATTACACACTACACACACACACACACACACACACACACTACACACACACTACTACACTACACTATTTATAACTCAAGAACGGCTGAACCGATTTGGCTGAAAATTTGTGGGGTGGTAGCTTAGGACCAGGAAACGGACATAGGATACTTTTTATCCCGGAAAAGGTTCCTGCGGGATAACGGGAAGACGCGGGTGAAAGCGCGAGGCACAACTGGTCAAGATATATATTTGTAACATAACACACACAACATATTCGTTACCTAGATCAAGCACAATCCACGTAAAAGAAGGCCATTTATTTTTTGTACGGCAAAAACGTCGACATTTTCATTGCTAATGCTCACTTAAAACTCAGTTCTATTGTATTTTTCCATCGAATTAATTATTTAACCAAGACGAGTAAGAACGATCACAAAAAGATGCCGAAAATAACAAATAAGCTACAAAAATCAGGCACTCGAATGAAGGTTAACATCATTATAGAAGCGTAAAATGAAATAACATTACCTGTTCCTCACGGTTCTACACGCATTGACTTCATTTTATCGCTTTATAAAGTATTCTACATCCTTTCTCAAGATTCAAACTATCTCCATACCAAATTTCATCAAGATCAGTCCAGCCGTTTAGGCGTGAAAAGGTAAATAAGAAACAGACAGAGTTATTTTCACATTGTTTTTGTTTGAATTTTCCCGATTTTTTTATACGTTTTGTGCGATTCGGGTCAGAGGCAAATCCAACGAATTAAAGATCATATAAATTCAGTATTTCTTAAGTTATAAATAGTATTAACAAAACCCGACTTTGCCTTATATAATAATTAGACTAGCTGCGCCCCGCGGTTTCACCCGCGTCTTACCGTTATCCCGCAGGAACCTTTTTCCGGGATAATAAGTAGCCTATGTGTTAATCCAGGGTATAAGCTATCTCCATTCCAAATTTTACTCAAATCTATGCAGCAGTTTTTGCGTGAAAGAGCAACAAACATCCTACAAATAATAAAAACGTGAAAGTTTGTGAGTATGGATGGATGGATGGACTTTTGTCCCGGAAAAGATTCCTGCGAGATAACGGGAAGACGTGGGTGAAACCGCGGGGCGCAACTAGTTCATACATTCATACTCACAAACTTTCGCGTTTACAATATTCATCATTATCAGCCTTTCACGTTCCCACTGCTGGGACACTGGCCTTCTCTCAGAGAGTATGGGCTGTAATCTACCACGCTGGCCCAGTGCGGGTTGGTAGATGTCTCATGCAATTGAATGTTGCAATTCTTGGGCATGCCGGTTTCCTCACGATGTTTTCCTTCACCGTTTTTAGCGATGGCAAATCCGCACAAAACCTATCAAGTCATAGGTGTGGGCCTGCGGGGCCGAGAGGATTCGAACTCGGTGTCGGCGCCTTGTAAGTGGCACGTGTTATAATAATATTATTAGGATTTAATAACTGAAGATTCCCTTGATAAACGCGGTGTCAAACGAGGGCGTAGAATGAATTAACGAAGCCTTGTGTTATAAGCTGCAATTAATTTAAGACGTCGTGTCGGAGGCAAAGGCAAAGCAGACTCGGGCAAAGAGGGCAAAGAGGAGGCATTTGGGTTAACGAGTTGCAGTGGCCTCATCCTGCTTTTAGTCACAGCTAAGACATTTTTCCGCGTACTTTCACTTATTAGGTGAATTAATTAGATTTTCGCATGAAGCTTGGCCCGGTGGAGGTTATAAGTTTGAGATATTTCGGCTTGAGTTTGGTAAGGAACTAAAAACCATTAGGTATTTAGTACCAGTGTTACATCTTTGAATCCTTAAGGCGAGTGATATTTTTGTGTACTAATTAATAACCATTCGTTATTGTGGCAAAAAACACTATCCTACTAAAATCAACGTGAAAGTTTGTGAGTATATATGTATGTATGGATATTTGTTACTCTTTCACGCTAAAACTACTGAACGGATTTGAGTGAAATTTGGAATGAAGATAGTTTATACCCTGGATTAAAATATAGGCTACTTTTAATCCTGGAAAAAGGTTCCTGCGGGATAACTAGTTCTAATTCTTATTCTATATGACGAATGTTAGACTTCCAGTCCTATAATTGCTTACAGCTGTTCCCCGTGGTTTCACCTGCGTGTACTGCAGTTTATTGCATTACAAATATGTCATTCTCAGGGTCCAAACTATCTCCATACCAAATTTCATCAAAATCGGACAAATCTTTTGTAGAAAGACAGCTACGCTTTTGTTTTGTCCCGTAGCAAGAATAGAACCTGCGACTTCGTGCTCCGCAGTCGGCTGTGTGCCGATTACGCCACTTCGGCCGTCAAACGTCTTACTGGTATCTGCTGTACCTATCTAATCTAAACAATTTCCACTTAAATCTCGTTTAAAACCCATTTTACTAAATAGCTGACCGTTTTAAAATCATTTTACATAATGTTTAGTTATTCTACGCTTCCAATGTCAGTCTGTGATGAGCTTTACAAAAAGTTGTCAACCGTGAAACGTTTACATCGTTACAGGGTTCCGTGCTATTGTTTTGTTAATTTTGAACTAGTTTTGATCGTGAATTCATCCCTGAAAGTTTAATTTTGACACACATCTGTCATTATATTATAATATTTACGTAATGCTGCAATGTTTTATTAATTTATTTCTTATTTCTTACATGGTTCACACTCATTCGTCTGGCTTTTATTTTTTTAGGATTTTTACTTTTTTTTTCTTATAAGTAATTCATATTTGATTACTATACACAAAAAACAACAAAAACATATGTTAAAGGCCGGCCCACATTGGTTTTATATTAAGAGCTTCCAGATGAATTAGCCGTCCAGATGAATTATGGCATGGCCAAATGAGTTAGATTTCAAAGAAAAATATTACAAAAAGTTAAGAAAATTGAACATTTTCCCATGAAAAACTTAAGAATAGTCTTATTAATAACCAGTCTAACATTTAGATCGCGTCGGTCGTCATTTCATTGTTTTGATTTCTTTTTATTTCATACTAAGTTGCGTTTGACCACAAATCACCATTCAGCAAGTCTCCAAGTTTGTTGTTTATTAAAGAGTTATTTATATTTTCCAACAACGCCACGATTGACGTTTACCTGCGGCTGTTTTTAAATGACCTCGACCTTTCTCCCTCGTAAAAATTTTCGTACCTAAGCTCTTATATGTCGGGGAATTCGACACTCCTACCTCGGATGGCTTACATTTTGAATGCCAATGTCAACCTTTGATGATTATGTTTCGACGATCACTCAGACACAGAACAATGTAAATATTTCTACGATACTCTTTTGCATTGAAGTGCCAACCCTTAACCTTTAGGGGTGACAACCTGTCATCATTCTTCATCCTTGCTTTAGGGCATGACGCATGCCTCATGCATGACTTTAAAAGTATTGTATATGACATTGACACATCGGTATAAATAACTATATCACAAACAAAAACATAAGTTCGAGATTTCAATAACTGAAAAGAAAAGTGAAAAGGTGATATTATTTTTTGTATATTACTTAGTGACGACTCGAGCAAGTCGCTCGTGTGAAGGTAGGCGTCAGGTTTACCCATTATTTTAATGACAACAAAAAAGACGGCCATTTTTACACTTTTTGCCACAGATAAGGTCAATTCTTAAAAAGATTATTTTGGAACCATTGGTTTTGTTTTTATTACAAATGCCTGCCATCATTTGCTCAAATTAACGTTTGCTTGAGATAAGTGTAAGTACTTATTTCTGTTTTAATTTTTGTTATCTACTGGCTTAAGTTTTTGCAGATGTTTTGTTAGTTTTGCTACCTACAGCTAGCTGACAGGTTTCATAAAACTACTCTAGAACCAAAATAGTTGTCCTAATGAGAATATGAAACTCCATCATAATTATTATTATAGGTCACATGTCTATTTGGTCATATTTCTTTGAAAAGTGCCATTTTATACTAATAAAATGTACTGTACCAGAGGTACATATACATACCACACTATAATTGACGCACTACCGACGAAGACCGAACAAAAGGAATGAGTAGAAAAAACGCAATTTTGCAGTAGAAAAGGAAGCAACAACATTTTGTTCGTTCTTTTTGCGTCTGCATTTGATAAGTCTATGGTCGGCATCATTTATTTTTTCTCTGCTGTAGTTGCAGCCAAATCTATCTCCAAATCAAATATGACTAGCTTAAGTTTAATTTTTTATGTTAATTTAAATCACTTTTATATGGGTTAATAAAAGAATGTACTTTAATCCAGGTAGTTAATTCAGCGACTTCGCGATGCAGAGGCAAATTATTGATTTAATTATTTATTAAAATCCTCTGCAAAAAATGCAAACAACTCGTTTCACAATAGCCTATTGATTTTCTGCACACAAAATAGCATGTTTGTAAACTAGAATGATTTATCTAGCTTGTTTGTTTGTTAAACAATGCTGCCAGGTTTCTCCAATATATTCTCACGATACTCTTTCATAACCTTTATGGTAAGAGTAATAAATCTATTACTATCTATAACAGCTGTAATAAAACTTCTTGAAGACTTTATTGAAGATATTTTTAAAATACTGACTCGGATTGATTTCCGGTCACTGAACTCAAACTGTGATATTTTTTATCTGTTTATTTTTAGATAAGTCTTCAGATAAAAAAAGCTGTTGGTGGGATTCATATTAAAAAGTTATGATATTGTTAACTGGTCGTGCCTAATGGGAAGGAAAATAAAAAGTCCCCTATCCAGATGTAGCGTGGCTCTACCTTCGAGTCCTTCGACCACAAAATCACTTAGCATCAGGTAAGTTGTGGTCAAGCGCAACACTATTAGATGAAAAAAAATATGTAAAAAGATTGTGGAAACCTAGTGAGTTTTTTTTTAATCGTGTCACTGTCGACAAGCGGGTGGGGGACAGCGGAAATATATTTTTGGTGCCGAATTTTGTGCAGTTTTCAGGTTGTTTATACACATGGAACTTCAATTATCTCAGTACTCACTCACTTTTCACGTCAGCTTTGCATTAAACCCATCTCTTTGTACGTTAATGTTAGGGAGCTATGATATCCTGTGGGAATCTACGCGAGAGAAACCGTGGGGCGTGGCTATAGGAGGAAATAAATTGGCTTACAAATGACAGAAGCTATTGCTATCTATCTAGATACCTATTACTTACCTAGTTGTTATTATCTAAGTAGTAATTCTATTGTATAGCGGTCGTGTGGTCATTATTATGATTTCAACCTGTTTTGTACATTGTAAGTAAATCGAAGGACAGCGTTTCCTCATTGCAAGTTTTTTTTTATCAATTCAAACATCTTTTTTTACTAACTAGGAGTCCCAGACTAAATGTTTTCGAAGAGAACAAACAGGTTTTAGTCATATTAATGTAATGTATAAGTTGCTTTGTTTTTCGTATATTTATGATTTAACTTTATACAATAAATAGGTAATAATTAGATGTTTTTGTTTATTTATTCAGAAATCGAAGTGTTACAGTCTATTCATAAGATAGTCCTAAATAAAATAACCTTGAAATTAATTCACAACAAAAAAAGGTTTTATCGATGGTTTATAGGGGTAAAAAAAATAATCCTAAATCATCTAGAGACTACATTACATTAATTGATGCAATAGTTATACTTCTAATTATACCGTGTGAAATTAAATTGGCATTATATTCCGCATCTAACGTCTTCCAATATAATTATCATTTATACTAAAAATCTAAATGACACTGGTTTTTCCAGTATCATTTAGTTAGACCACTTAAAAAATATATGCGAATACATACTACTTAATATTTAATTTTATAAACATAGACTATACAAAGAAAAAAAAAGACAGTTTTGTGTACAAAAAACAAGCAATTGCAATTTGTTGTCTCTTCCGTGACCGGTAATTAATTGTTATCTAACAATCAAGCTAGAATGCTAGAAACAATACCAATTGCCTCTACCAATTTACGTAAGATGGCTGTCACTGTTAAAAAAATAAATATGACCAACCTTTTTGCCGCGCAAAATCCAGGCACAGTCCACAGAAACAAAATAAAAAAGAACAAAAAGCACAAAACGTTTATTTTCAAATTCGTAATTAGAACACTCGCGACGATCTAGCCGCTACCGTAGGGCTGTCAACCACGAGTCCGCGCCGCGGGCCCGACGCGAGACGACTGAGGACTGACGACTGAACCAAGCAACGGCCAAACACAATTTTCCTATAACTTCGCGCGCGTTATTAAAACAATGAATCGTTTGTTTATATCTCATTAACACGAAGGTTGGAGCTTACCTTTGCAGTTAATACCTCCGATTGGGTGGTTTATAGGTATAATTTCCCAAGAAAGCTACGTAAAACGCGGTTACCGTATTTTTATTTAATTGCGTCCGAACGTAACAAACACAACCTCGCGGCAAGGTCAACTCGATGAGATGCTTCTTTTATATGCATTTTAATTGGTTTTATTTTATTGCTTAGAGCCTTGTTTTGCGTTTGTGATGAAAAATAACCGGAATGAAAATCTAAAATTTTAAAATGTTCAACAATTCATAGCATCATTACGTTTTTACGAAATATTGGAAATTATTTTTTTAGGGTAGATACAATTTTCAATCAAAATTACTGGCCTATTTTGGTATAACACTCTATTTTCTTTCTTACTATGTACATATGTATTTATAATGAAGGTTTTCTACACAACAATAAATTAATCATATTTAGTTCATTTATTGCGATAACAAAAGAAATAGTGAAGGCAGTGAAAAAGGTTTACCAACATTTCGATTCGATGATCCTCCCACAATCTTCCAATTATAGAGG
Source organism: Opisthograptis luteolata (assembly GCA_931315375.2). Taxonomy (NCBI): domain Eukaryota; kingdom Metazoa; phylum Arthropoda; class Insecta; order Lepidoptera; family Geometridae; genus Opisthograptis; species Opisthograptis luteolata. Next base: position 1,348,243 of record OV928048.1, read on the forward strand.
TTGGTTACAGAAAAAAATATGCAGTCGAGTTTTAAAGTATTATTATTACAAACAATAAAACTATAGGTACTACATTGTATCTTTCGTTCTTATCACATATTTTTCATTAATACAAATAATATATTTAGACAAAGAACGAGTATGTACATTTTATTTGCATTCCGTCAACGCTTATTGGTCGTGACCTTTATTAGAGGTCGCGAAAGTGTTAAGTGGAGATTTTAGCGCGTCCTTATTTCTTAAGGCACAAGGTCGACTTTACCGTTTTTGTTGCATTTTCGTTATAGATATGAGGGTAATATAATACAGATATTAATCTTTATTTAACGCTGTAACTTGTATGTGCACAGTACACAGCGCAGTAGAAATAGTTAAGTATATAAGCAAAATTATATTTAACATCATTTTGTACTCTATTTCGAGTAATTTCTAGTTAATATATAGCGCTTGCAAGTATAATTAGATTATTAAATCTTGTACATTTAAAGTAAACAATTTACTTCATAAATCGCAATATTCTAATTAATCACTGCAGTGGCAACCTTGACAGTAGCATTACCAAAAAGGTTTTAGCTTGGAGCTCTCTGTAGAATTTTATGCAACCTCTTTGACTTAACGAGCGTTTCGTTTTTAATATCTGAAATGGAATTTGGGGTCATATTCAGCCAGTAACGCCCGAGTTCTACACCTTCTTGCCCCACTTGGGATACTGACTAACGAGTCTATTGCGTCCGAGATTTCGTATCGATTGTTCGACCAGCGTGACGAAAATCGATTTCACTCGCGGATTCATTGCCATGTCGGAAGGAAATTGGAGCAGACACGTAATAACTTCCTCCGATTCTTTCAAGCAATTACCGTATTACGTTTGGTTTTTCGGTGATAGAGAGATCACGTGTGTCGTGGAGAAAATTTACCTTTTGTTTTTGGTAGTTTACCCTACCCAGTGAAAATAAAAGGAGGAAGTTCTCAAATTGCTTCAATTTTTTTTGTTTATTCTGATATGCATCACCTACCCTCTCGGCGAAGAACAGGTAAATTAAAAATCAACGCTGTATGCAATATGCATATGAAATGAAAAATGTGAATACAAAACCGTATTGGTTTTGAATTTAACAAAACATTTTTCTGAAAAGGTTAGGTATACCACCATATAGAGGCCGCCAGAACCTCACCCGTAAGTCGGCAGCAGGATGCAACACGAGCAGCTGTGGTCAGTGTTGCCAGAGTGAAATTTTCAATTGCATGTTCGGTGAATAAATTGCCGTGTTTGTTTAAAGGCATGCAAGAAAATTGCCGTGCATTCTGCTACGGCAATGGAAATACTGCCGTAGGCTGTAAATTATACCTACTCGTACTAAATATAATAATATTTGCCTGATCGCTGCCGTGGCAATGGTAACATTGAACGAGGTTGGCTTGGAACACTGAGGTAAAGCATGTGGATTATTATTACAAATACTAATACAGCTATTAAGAGTTAAAATGAGCTGTAGGTACTATAAAATAGAAGCATATAATTACAAATAATGTCAAGGTATCGAGCAGAGATGACACCTGCCTTATTAGTATTCCTCGCCGCTCACAACATTGTCTAGGCCCTATTTGGAATTACAGATATGATAAAAATCTAAAGAGAATAGGGCAAGGGCGTGTATAGAGAATTGTCATTGGCTAAAGGACTATCATCCCAGGCTATTAAAAAAAATACCATCTTTAAAACTCGCTAAACTTAAAATATGCAAACTGCATTTTGGTAAAATGTTCGATTTAAAAAAAGTATATTTGCTCAAGCAGTTTTCCCGCTTTTTTGTATTTTTTGTATCGTTTTGAAATCTAATTTTTCCTTCAGCGATCTATTCCTTTCCTTGCATATAATTTTAGTAAAAACTTTATTTTATTTTTATTGGCTTTCATCTTACCGCTGTCTCGTGTACAGCTCTGGATTTGATATTTTGATTTATGGGCATTAGAGGCCCAAAGCGGCAAATTCATGGGGAGTGAGAAAAAAAAACCTTTTTTTGCGTCAGTTGTGCCATTTTAGCGCGAAGTAACAATCAAACGCACTCACAAACTTTCACCTTCATAATATTAGTGCCGGGGCTGGCATAAACACGATGTTTAAAAGTCCCTCAAAAAAATAAAAATATTAGTTCGAGAAATATGGATTAGTACGGATAGTGAAAAAAAAGAAAGTATTTAAATGTTTCCTAAATAAACTAAATTATAATAATTATTTAGTTGGTAAGTATCTGACATAATACAGTATGATTACATTTTCTAAGTTTATTCAAATGTTAAAGACAACATCAAGTTTTCCATGCGCGTGCGCAGTTATGTAACTCTAACCTAAATGCGTTTGACGTTAGACATAATGTTACGGTAACCCGCACAGATACATAAAAAACACGTAATCAGTGTCAAATGTGTCCAGCAAGTGATTCGCTTTCAATTCTAGTTATGCAGTAGTACAGGCACCGGTTAAATAAATCATCGTAATCAGCCTGTTACGTTCCTACTAGGGGTGGCGATTATTCTTAAAAAATATCGATTTTTAAATCGATTCGAATCGAAGTCTGCAGAATCGATTCAGAAAAAAATCGAATCCTACTACCACACAGAGTATCAACTAGTAACAATAAGAATCAAATTGTAAATGTGTTCGCACCTTACCTGCCGGGAATTTTTTGCCTGTTCTTTTGCTGGTGTAATGAGGTTGAAAGAGGCGTAACTAGACGTAAAGTTAAGTTACGTTAAGTTTGACGTTTTAAAGTAAATAAAATAAATAATAAATCAATATCGGGGACCATTGCACATAAATTGACCTAGCCCCAAATTAAGCTCGAAACTTGTGTTATGAGTACTAGACAACGATATACATACTTATAAAAAGAAATAAATACTTAAGACTTAAGATAGAAATATCCAAGACTCAGGAACAAATATCAAAGTGATCACATTTATGCTATTAAATCGGTTTTTTTTGTATACGTATAAAATTGCATTCTTAATGAAACAGAAAAAAATCACCAAGTGTTATAAACAACACTCCACCATCCAAAATTGACATAAACCAATTTCCGTAAAGAAGTGCCCTTTAATATCAAAAGGAGGCACAAGTAAATAAATAAGTATATTAAAGCAATTTTCTTAAAACCTTTTCATACTCCATATATGGAGGCGAATATATGAACGACTCACCGTTATACGGGAATACAAATGTACAGCAATCAGTCATAAATGGCCGATAACCGACGTTATAAATCATCCCTGATCAATGATGCAGAGCACGTGTCCCCATGGGGCGGCATCGACCTGGTACCCTCAACCTGCTCCTGTACTCAAGGAGTACTACAAACCTATACCTAGGGAGCGAATATGACAGCTCACTCCCACAGATTAGGTATATACTGACGACGCGGTAGCCGAGTTGGTAGTGTCCCTGCCTGCGAAGCTAGCGGTCCCGGGTTCAAATTCCGGTATGGGCAAATATATGTGTGATGAGCACAAATATTTGTACCTGAGTCTTGGATATTTCTATCTATATAAGTATTTATTTCTCTATATAAGTATGTATATCGTTGTCTAGTACCTACCCTTAACACAAGTTTCGAGCTTAATTTGGGGCTAGGTCAATTTGTGTGTGCAATTGTCCCCGATATTTATTTATTTATACTCTCACATAATATACTCTAGACTTGTAGTCAAACGCTACACTGTAATGTCAAGCCCTAGGACTAAAATGACATATCGATCCAAAACCGCGGATAACGGATCAGGATCGATTATTAATTTCGGCGTAAGGAGACTGAGGACCGAATAAGTTGGAAATTGCTCCATCGACAAGAGCTCCGCTTTTTAATAGAGATGAAGAAGAAAATATTCACGAGAACCTCCTTCTTTTGTTTTTCGATTGTTACAATGTATTTATTTCGTGTATATTTTTTTTAATTCTTTGATGGTAGAGACTTTCTACTCTACTATTTAGAGACTCGTGTTCTTTTGAACAAACTTACCACGACTACATAATTAATCTAATTATAAAAGTCACTGAACCATAATTTTTCTTTCCTTCATTCTATCCGATAGAGTCGCCTTTCTATGCGTAGCGTAAGCGGAATTGCAGACAACGCTTAGTTATTCACATATAACTGCCAGTCATCAAGCAAGAGATAGCTTATTCACAGGTATTCAAATGTAATGAATTCCTCTACCCCAGTTTCATCTGAAGTAGGGATGCTCGATGATGAAAAAAATCGTAATATCGACCCATGTCACGGACCCATAGTCGAAATTTCTTCGCGGACACAATTGAAATCTATGATCGCTTCCACCAGAGTATTTATCAAATTCTGATGGTTGTTTTATTTATTGATGACGATATTTGCAAAAAATAACGATGTTGGCTGACATCGATGTTTTGTGCTCGATGAATATCGAGTATCGATGTCTAGCTATCGATGGCATCATCGATGTTTTTGCAGCATCGGACATCCCTACTCTGAATGTGATCATCCCCTATGTGTCATCCTGTGTTTACAACACCCGATATATTGCGTACAGTGCCGCAATAAACGTACCGTCTTCAACATACCGGCAGACAGGCTTAATATTAATCTTTCTATACTAATATTACTTTATGAGGCAAAGTTTGCAAGTGTATAATCTTGAAAATTCAATTTTATGTTTATTCAGTAGGTTATTTTGTTAGCACGTAAAAAATGAACGGTTCCAGTCAGAATCTCCACGCGGGTAAAATCAAGGGGCACAATAAGAACGGTAATCGAAACTAATATTCAAAACTTCAAAATTAAAACTATGGAACAGATTTTGATAAAATTTGGAATGGAGATGGTTTCAACCCTGGGGCAGGACATAGGATACTTTTCATTGCGATAAACTCTAGTAGAGTGAAACTGCGGGAACAACTAGTTAATAATAAAGATATGTCAGTACATATTAGTAAAGATCGAACATCTATTACCTATTCCCGGGATTCCTAGTATCCGAATGTAGTCACGAAAGACTTGCGCGAGTTCCAAGTGGAGAACTGGCAGAAGGTGGCGCAGGAGAGACTGAAGTGGCATCTTTTGTTATCGGAGACCAAGACTCACTTTGGGTCGTTGCGCCAACTAAGTTGTCTGACTGACTGAGATGGTGCAACGACTCAAAGTGAGTCTTAACCTCCGATGACAAAAGACGCCTCTTCGTTCTGTCTTGCGCCACCTCCTGCCAGTCCTCGACCTGGAGCTCGCGCAAATTCTTCGTGACTTCGTCTTTCCAGCGATACCTGCAACGGCCGACCAGGTGACGGCCACTCGGCCGTCTCATGTATGCTCGTTTGACCGCACAATCCTCTCCCATTCCTTCAAGGTGGCCGAGCCAGCGAAGTTTGTGCGTTTTTAACTCGTCATCCCAGTTAGTTATTAATAAAGATTCTCCAAGCAGATACTGGCTAATTTTTCCTCGCATTATGTCGATTGGTCTAACACCCAAGGTATCGATAGCACGAGTAATTCCAGCAAAAAATACGACTTGACGCGAGCGAGGACGCCCGGTTTTTTCCGACGATTGTAATGTTCCGGCCAAGTAGAGAATTGGGACAACTCACTGAAGTATGGGCGATTAGTTGTTTTGTCTTGGTTCGTTAATGAATTAAGTAGGTATGATTAGTTACTCGATACCACTTTCAAATTGATAACTTTGAACCAAAATTCTGACCTAAATGAAACTAGCTGCTCTCCGCGGTATGACCCGCGTGGGCTACAGTTTATCGCGATAAAAAGTATCACATGTCCTTCCTCAGGGATTAAACTATATCCGTACCAAATTTAATTTAAATCGGTTCAGTAGTTTAGGCGTGAAAGCGAGACAGACAGACAGTGGAGCTACGGCTTGCGCCGAGTTGCTGGCAGTAGTTGGATGAGAAGAGCCGAAGACCGGGCTCAGTGGCGTACCTTGAGAGAGGCTTATGTCCAGTAGTGGACTGATACAAGCTGAAGATGAATGATAATGTGTGAATCGATTTGTACCAGTGGCCAGTACTATCAGGAATATACAAACCAGTAGCCCTATAATGACATAATTTTTAAACGACAGTGGGTACAGTCAGCGACAAAAGTAGCTGATCGTTCTCGATTTTCCAAATGTGTTTCAAATCAGTTATTACTTTTGTTTTTTTTTTCACATTTTACATGGTATCATTTTGACCGCAACATAATACGTCTGTTTTTAGGTGATTATGAGGTAAAGAAAAAAGTGTGATTGTTCAGCGACTTTTGTCGTTGACTGTACTTGAAATAGAAGATTTATTACTCATGTCTATTACATAGTTGCTGTTAGGTATTTTATTTTCTATTGTTGTTGCGGTGAAACAGCAAAGCGTTATCTATATATCTTTACTTGACGTTCGTCACAAAAAATAGTAGTTACCTACTGTAGTATCTAGTTAACCTTCAAATACTGAAAGAGACCATCAGCTTAAGTCAGTCCTAAACAAGAGAAATGAAAAATTTCGCAAAACTCTACTAACTCTTCTAAATTTCGCTTTCCAAGAGTTTTAGCCGAAGACCGGGCTCAGTGGCGTACCTTGGGAGAGACCTATGTCCAGCAGTGGACTGATACAGGCTGATGATGATGATGATGGTGATGAAGAGTTTTAGCTTAATTCTATACTCTACATTATAAAGCAAAGTTTCTGTAGAGTTTAGGTACAACAACGCGAGACGTGTTGTCTACTCGTAGTCAATCATAGAAAGACTAGTTCCAAATGGAATCAACATCGGTCGGCAAATCTGCTCTGGTGTTACAAATACAACTCTATCGCAATAACAATAAGGATTAAACTAAATTAACAGCAGAGACATGGTCTAGGAAGTCGTTGCTATGAATCACGTGCCTGTACAATTTATTTATCCGATATTTTGTGTGTCTAAAAAACTAATCATAAAGCTTAGTGCTTCACACGAGTTGCTAGATGGGTATCTAGTTTTTTTTGACTATTTTTTTATGCAAGTATCGTCAAAATGTCTTCAGTCTTCGTGAAGATGGATTTTTGTCTAATTTGTGGATCAATATTTGAGGAAAAAATATACCTTTATAACCATATGTTCAAGGGCACGCGATATCCATCAACCCGCACTGGGCAACGCTTTGATATAAATTTGACATTACTTCTATGGAGCTTATGTCAAATTTTTATCTCCAGTAGGGCAAACCGTGGATAGATCTTTTATTGAAACCGGCCGTATATCTCTCTTTCTCTGAGAGAAGGCCTGCAGCAGGATTTTTTTTCTGTGCGGGTTGAAGTAGATAGATAGATAGATAACGCTTTATTGTTTCACCACAACAACAAAAAAATAGAACAATATAAAAGAAAAAAAAAGTCTTAGAGCTCGTGTTACAATGGGCGGTCTTATCGCTTAGAGCGATTTCTACCAGACAACCTTTGGATGGACAGAAATAGTTAGAAATAAAATGCGGTTGGTGGTGCAAATTTATGTACACATAAAAGGAATATATTCCGTAAACTAACTCAATTTAAGAAAATAAATAATTACAATTTATTACATATAATGTACATAAGCCCTTATATAACCTATACCTATACCCTTATATAAGATGTAATAAATAAACCTTATAAGCATATTATACAATATGTACTGCTGAGATGCTGCGTCTCAGCAATGGGAACGTTACAAGCCCATTTCATGAATTAAAATTTAAATCTTTCACACAAGTTTAAATTGAAAAATGTCGCACTGAACATGAATCTTGTTATGGATAAACACAGACTTGTAAAAACTTCTCACGTGTATCTCAAACTTTAATATAACCTACCGGATACGAAAATTGTTTTATAAACGAGATTTGTTTTGAAAACGATCTGGAGATGTGAATCGTTAACCTTGGCAAGAAATCACGGGCCAATATTCTACATAGAAGGTATAATATATAATATAACTACTGCTGCGCCCTACGGTTCCACCCGCGGTTTTCCAGTAACCCCAAATTTTCCAGGATAAAAAGTGTATTTTATGTTAATCCAAAGTGTAAGCCAATTTTCACTCTAATCTGTTGAGCAGTTTCCGCGTGGAGAATAACATACACACACAGTAACAAACATACACACTCACTCACCAACTTTTGTATGTGTGTGTGTGATATAAGGATGATAAAAAAGGGTAAGTTATCTATCAGAAAAAACAGACTATCGGATTTCTTTTGAAAACCAAACTAACAAACTAACCCCAACACTATCATAATAACCATCCGAAGAAGCTAACAATTGCTATCAAAATACCTAATTAGATAGATTACAGTGTTACATCTTGAAACGAGGATGTTCGCGGCCAGTACGCCGTGGTACCGCCAGGCACCCGACACCAGATGACGTCATCAGCTTTTGTTTTTATCCATCCACTATTACAAAATTACCTTTGCGCTTACAGTAACAATCATTCAACCGCGATGAATAACACAGCCAAGTTCCGCCGTAGCAAAACTAAAGTTGGCTGCAACCGTTCGCTGTCCAATCACCACGTTATTCGTAACTTGGGAAAACATTTTCTTAAGCCGTCCTAAAGCCAAAGAGACTTTTGCAGTCGCAAAATTATCTTTGCTACTGTGACCGTTACCGCATACCAATACAATTAGCTATGAATGCTAAGCCCTTTATAATACAGCCCAAATCGACAGCATACTTGAATTATAATTACTGTTTGATTGTAAACCCGATAGACTGAATATTAGCTTAAAGAATCTGAGCCGTAAGTTTGAGGAGCTAAGGTTTATAAGGCTGAAGTTAATGTTGGGTGCACTGCAGCTCGTCATCTTCCTTACATAAGCCTGGCTTGTACTTGACTTCTAACTTAGTTGATGAACGTGTACAGACAAGCACGAAACGAGATGAAAGCTCATCATCTGGCCCTGGTTCCCTTTTATTTGGAGTCGGTGTAGTACCTACGTCCAATCTTCTATACCTATAAAAGGCTTGGCTTGACTGGCAGACAAAGTACAGCGACTTGAAATTAAGAGGGTATGTTTTTGGAAGGGCGTGGACGCATACTAAGAAAAAATTTAGGAAAATTCGATCGAACCAGAAAGAGGTCAAATGGGATGTTGAAGTTTGTATGTAAAATCAAAAATCAAAATCAAAAATATGTTTATTCAATAGGATACATTGTGATCACTTTAAAACGTCAACTTAAAACTAGCTACGCCTGTTCCAACCTCCTTACGCCGGCAAAAGAACAGGCAAGAAACGCCCGGCAGGTAATTTTTTTGGCGCGATCACATTGACAATTTTATTCTTATTACTAATTGATTGAATTGGAGCAAGTTCACTAAAATCCCAAGCTTTTTTTTTTTGTCATCTAATAGTCCGATATTTTTTATTTAGCTTTACTAATAAGAAGATTTCTCTTGTTTGGTTGTACACATTGGGATATGGGAACATGAATATTAACGAGTTGCGGGATCACAACCAAAGCAGACCAGACCCCACAAGCAGCACCCGTTCACGAGTTGACGCATGTGCCAGCCATCGCTCTCCTCGACCATATGAGAGGGAAGAGGGCGACCCGACACATGACGCCGCTGCAAGCAAAGTCACTTTCGTGAGCATGACTGTTTTGGCTGTTTACCGAAAATGGTTAGAATAGGGGAAATAGGGAGAATAGATAGATAGAAAGAAAGATAGATAGATTAACTACAATCCCAAGCTTGTTTGTCATCTAGATAGTCCGATATTTTATAATAAGCTTTACTAATGAGATTTCTCTTTATACGAATTTGAAATTTTGTTATAGACAAGTCTTGAATTTCACTTGGGATTTTGTTGAAAAAGCGTACACATTGACCTTTGAACGAGTTGCTAACTTTATGGAGCCTAGTGGTGGGTACAGCAATTTTATCTTTGTTTCTAGTATTAAAATTGTGATAATCACTTCTCTTTTTGAAGCTATTTAAATTTTTCCGTATGTACATTACATTTTCATAAATATATTGACAAATAACTGTCATTATTTTGGTTTCTTTAAACTTAATTCTTAAAGATTCTCTGGGGCCCATGTTATAAATCGCACGAACAGCTCTCTTCTGCAATACAAATATGGTGTTAATATCAGCAGCGTTTCCCCACAGCAATATTCCATAGGACATAATGCTGTGAAAATAGCTGAAATAGACTAGTCTGGCTGTATCAACGTCAGTAAGGTGACGGATCTTCTTTACAGCATATGCTGCAGAGCTAAGTCTGCTCGATAGACTGACAATATGTGGACCCCATTGCAATTTGTGATCTAAAGTTATGCCTAAGAATACTGTAGTCTTGACAAGGTCCAATTCTTCGTCCTTAATTTTTACATTTGTTGGTACTTCTTTAACATTGGGCAGCACAAATCTCAAGCATTTTGTCTTTTTTCCATTTAACATCAAATTGTTCGCATCAAACCAGTCTGTAACTTTGGAGAGAGCATTGTTCACGTCGTCAGAAATGTTATGTTGTCGCTTTAACTTAAATAAAAGTGACGTATCATCAGCAAACAATACTATTTCGTGATTGTCACTAACAAGGCTGGGCAAATCATTGATGTAAACTAAAAACAGAAAAGGTCCGAGTATTGAACCCTGCGGAACTCCCATTGTGACTACTGACCCCGAGGATCGCTTCCCGTTCACGTCAACTCTCTGAATCCTATCACTAAGGTATGAGGTTACAAGGTCCAGAGGAACACCTCGAATACCATAGTGCCGGAGCTTCCTGATCAGTGTCTCGTGGTGAACACAATCAAATGCCTTGGACAAGTCACAGAACACGCCTAGAGCGTCCCGTGACTCCTCCCAGGCATCATAGATGTGAGTTAATAACTCGACACCAGCATCAGTAGTAGAGCGACCACGCGTAAAGCCAAACTGTTTTTGATTAAGTAATTTGTTTGCTGAGAAATGTCTTTGCAATTGATTTAGAATAAGTTTTTCGAATATTTTACTAAATGTTGGTAATACTGATATTGGTCTAAAGTTAGTAGGGTCAGTCGTTGTACCCGATTTAAACAAGGGTGTTATCTTACTATGTTTCATCAGATCAGGAAACACGCCGTCGTCAATACATTTGTTAAATATTAGGGCTAATTCGGGTGCAATCATTTCAATTAATGGCTTAACAACGGTCACGGATATACCCCAGAGGTCAGTAGTTTTCTTGACATTAATCATATTAAAAGCTTTTACTACATCTTTGCAACTAACATAGTCAAATTGAAAAGGAATTTCGCACTCTGGTACATTTGTTTTTAACATAGATTCTGCAATGGTGTGCGATGAGTTTAAGAACTTAGTAGTAGAGACTGGAATGTCAGTGAAAAAGGTTTCATTTCAAAAAAACATTTCAAACAGTGTAAACATTTCATCTTCCACGCGGTGCACTGGACTGGGTTTTTCTTAGTTGCCTTCTGTGATATCCACGAGATCAGATGAGTTAGCCCTACTTTGCACCATGTTACGCCAGGATTGGAAACTGGCTCTCAAGTATGAAGCGATGATGGCTCAGTGGTGGTGATGTCGGCTTGCGATCTTTAGGTCGTGGGCTCGATTCCTACAATGAGCTTGACCTTTCGGTGAAGGGAAAAATCGTGATGAACCATAGCTTGGTGATAGGTAGAGCATTCCCTACTGCTATTAAGCTGTCACGAAGCACCTTATCAGTGTGTTCCGGCAGCCCCACTTAAGAGCCAATTCCCAGTCCAGGTGCATTGACTTGTAGTCAAATGCTATCCCAAAAAATGGAAAAAAATTGGTTGTCTGTAAAGTCGGTTTACTGACGATAGTTGAACGTGACAACGTCGATTGGCCGATTGTGCTTCTTTGTCGCTCGTTCTGCCCTCTCGCTTGCACTTCAAGCCTTACATGGAACGCCTCAGAGCGAGGTAACGCCGCATGAGTAACGCCGCATGAGTCATGTTTTTTCGTGCGTGCAGCCGGCTCTATCGAATTATAAGACGTTGTCACGTCAAAAAGGTTGAGGCCGGAATTCGCCGATAGGTGCATGGTGACAGATTTGGATTGAAGGACGAGAGTTTCGTAGATGATGTAGGTATTCCATTGTAGTATCGATTAAATGTCTATTATATCCGCACCTGTACAGGCGAAGGCGTGAGTGCTCGAAGGTCGGACAACAGAACCAACTATGCAGCGCAATCACGACCTATTCACAGCTAGGTCCACAACAGCCTATAGTTCCAACAAATATTCTAAACTAATATGAACTGTAACTACAACACTACACAAAGAAGACAAGAGACAAGAATTGCGAAGTTACGTTAGCGTTCGATCTTAGGACTTGGTGTCTATTAACGCTGGGAATTAATAACCTATCTAACCACGGTTTGTGCTACTAGAGATTGAAATTTGACATTACTTCTATGGAGCTTGTGTCAATCTCTAGTAGAAGTTAGTAGTTAATTTCAGCTTATACAATCAGTTAGTTATCTGACTATCTGACTGACTGACATAGTGATCTATCAACGCACAGCCCAAACCACTGGACGGATCGGGCTGAAACTTGGCATGCAGGTAGATGTTATGACGTAGTAGGCATCCGCTAAGAAAGGATTTTGATTAATTCTACCCCCAAGGGGATAAAATTGGGGATGGAAGTTTGTATGAAACTTTGTCAATTTTAAACAAATCGGACTAAGACTTTGCATGCATAAAGCTGTAGCCCACGCTGGTGAAACCGCGGGGAACGGGAGTTGAGAATAAAGTTGTAAATGTGAAAAACCCGCCGGGCGTTTCTTATTTCTTTAACCAGAGTAAGGAGGTTGGAACAGGCGTTTAAAAATGATCACGACTTGTTGCATGCTACAAACAAAAAATATTTTGATTTCGATGCAACTTATAAAAATATGTGTGACGACTAGCGCCGAGTGGCTGGCAGTAGTTGGATGAGAGCAGCCGAAGACCGGGCTCAGTGGGGTACCTTGGGAGAGCCATTGTAACGAAGATGAGTTTCCACACGCAGTTTTCCAGAGCTCCGTTTATTCCTCAGGTTATTCCAAAATCCATCCTACCCAAAAACCGCCAAAACTAAGAATAAAGTCTACTGTTCTGGTATTGCCACGTATTTCCCTAGTAGTTGCCAGTCTAATAATATAGTTATTCTACCAATATTAATTATCATTGATTTGTCATATCAGGTGGCAAATCATATTACCATAATCCTTTTTAAAATATCCATTTATAATTATCTATTGTTGTTGTCATCGGCGGAAGCTGGAAGTTGTAACACCATGTCCAACAGTGGACTGATACAGGCTGATGATGATGATGATGATGAATGAGAATGTTATTCAATCACTCTGTTCCCCGGATTTCTACATGCGTGGAGGTTCCTACAGTATTTTTACTACAATAAAGCATAGCCAATCAAGGATAAGTTTAGCTTGAAACAAGTGGAAGAATTTTTAAGATTAGATCATCAGTTCCGGAAATTACCTCCTACGTCTCAACTCTTAAGCTAGCTAGTTTAGATTATAATGTAGATAGTAAGTAATTAATATGTATTACTTGGACATTATGCAATTGATTCATGCTTGTTTTTTGTTGTTATTGTTTTGAACAGGTGTTGATCTACACAGGATGTTGCAACATCTTCTCAAGTTTTTTTTTGCTGGCTCAGTATTAAGCCTCATCACACACTATAGAAAATTATATTCTTAAAAATGGAAATTGGAATATTGTTATGTACTGATCCTACTAATATTTTCCGAGTGAGTCCGAGCATTTGTATGGCAAACTATACTAAGATTTTTTAGAACAAAAAGTAATTAGGTAGGTCCTTATTATTTTTTAACTCACGACGAAAACCGAGGGTTGGTATAAATATAAATATAAATAAATAAATATCAGGGGACCATTGCACAGAAATTGACCTAGCCCCAAATTAAGCTCGAAACTTGTGTAATGGGTACTAGACAACGATATACATACTTATATATAAGTTTGTAGTGTGTGCCACATGTGTGGGTGTCTGTGTGTTTGTCTGTGGAATCGTAGCTACGTCCGTGTCCTAAACGGAAGAACCTTTTTTCATATTTTTTATTTTCTTGATAATCTTCTACTATATAAAAATAAGTCGGGTTTTCCTTCCTGACGCTATAACTCCAGAACGCACGAACCGATTTCCACGGTTTTGCATTCGTTGGAAAGGTCTCGGGCTCCGTGAGGTTTATAGCAAAGAAAATTCAGGAAAAATTTCAACAGAAAAGCGGGAAAATCTTTTTTCACATACAGCGCCATCTCTGATACATAATGAATTCATTACTGTTGTGAAATAGTACATAAAACGAAGCCATCTGGTTGCGAACGGAGTTCGCCGGGTTTCCTAGTTTTTATATATGAAAAATTTCAAGTATCTATTCGACCACAGTCTTAGTTCTAAGTATAAGATAAGCCATAAGTTGTACACCTGTTGTGTTTACAATCTTGATGCAACAGCTATGCAAGATACATAAGCTAATTATAATTAGTTATATTGGCATTAATAGCTGCCCGCCACTGAGTTACAACGCTACGCCACTTTGAACTCAAGTCAAGGTTGACCTGGCCGGGAGAAATCTTCGCTATAGAACACAATACAGTTAGCAGAATCAATCAGCAGGAAAAGATTTGACCTTTTTAAAAAGTTTATAAGCTAGCTGCGTCCCGCGGTATCGCCCGCGTCTTTCCGTTATCCCGCAGAAACAACAAAAAACAAGCAGGTTAATTACCTAGTTTTCACAAAAATAAAAAATAAAACAAATCAAGAGCCTAATTTTTTATCATGTCTTTTTCGGTTTACTATTTTTTTCTGTATCTTAATGACAAAATTAGTCAACATTTGTAACACTAATTTGTTGGGTACATTTATAGCTATCGAACAAAACTTTTTTTTTTATTTTTGTGTCTGTAGGAGTGCTACATCATGAGAAATTGCTAAATAAATGCAAGTACCCTTGCTTAGTCGAAATGAAAATTAAAAATGGCTGCCATTTCCTCAAAGTTGATTAAAAATATATTATATTGATTTGTCGATAATTTTTTTGTATCGCTTACCCTTAACGGGTCTGACATCGGTAACCAGGCAGATGGTATATTATCAAACTTTATGTACTTACTTAGTACATAACTTGAGAGCCAGTTCCCAGTCCAGGTGTAGCGTGGTGCCATCTTTGACCACATCGTCACATAACATCAGGTGACTTGTGGTCAAACGCTAACCTGTAAATAGTAAAAAAAAACGTTTCCAGCCAAATTTAGTACTGAAACTGTGAATGCAGTACCGAACTAAAAAACGTAGTGCCTTCCAACGACATAAAACGAACGCTGTATATTGTTACACGATAGAATTACACCCAATTACCCTTTACTTACTTCAACTTGAAATCGAAATTTCAAAATATTAAAATGTCATGTTTGTAAAATAATGCAATAAAAAAAACTATTATTTCTACCAACTGTATTCAGTGAGATCACGCGATCACGTGCCAGCTGGTATATGAGGTTGTATATTTTAATACTTAATAACAATTATATACAACGTCCATTTAAATGATTTGGCCCCAATTTGTGGTAAGTACCAGTACAGTTCACATCACTCGAAGAACCGATGGGGATAAAAGGTTCGTGAACGAGTGGCGACCACGAACTGGAAGACACTCTGTGGGCAGGAAAGCAAGCTCCATCGTCGACCTCGTCAACACTTGCCATCAGGTGAGACTGGATTCAAATGCTTGCCATCACCCATAAAAACTAAATAAATAAAACCGCAGTACTTTTTTTGGCTCACTACACCCGATCACGCGCAACTTAACCAAAGTGTGGTTTACATAATATAGGTACATTTTATATATTATGTTTCAACGGATAAACGTAAACCTTTAGGTATACCTACCTACATAGATAATAATTTTTATTCCCAGCACCGTAAACATCAAAGTAAGTATTTTGTCATAATAATACATTTGGATATAATATTCTCGGACAACATTTGATCCCGGATTTACCCGAGACGCTGCCGGCCGGGAAACCGAGGGCCCTTTTCCCGGCAAACTTTATTGTAAGCAAAAATAATGTTTGTAGATTTGCCTTCGTTCATTTGAAAGGAGCTTTTCGCCTAGTTCCCGAAAAGATCGTATTTTGTATCTTCACGTCGCATTTTAATGATTTCCTTTGCGATTTCAATACATGACAAAAAATATATCGTAATATCTATAATTATAAATAAACTAGCAACCCAGCCTCGCACCCCAGACTCGTCCGGGTATAGGTATAGGTAAAACATAGCCTAGAACACTTAGCGATAACGTAGCTTCCTAATAGAATAACATAATTTTCGGAATCAGGTCAGTAGTTTAGAAAATTATCCCCAACATAAAAAAGCTACTTTTTTCGTAGGGATCATAATTTTTGAAGTACCGCCCGCAGCATTTCAAAAGCGATTTTAGAGGCATTTTTCTCAAATTTCTTGGTAGCAATAATGCTGCACTGCTTTCTTCAGACCGTGTTCTTCTGAATATTTACGTTCTTCACAAACATTGCCTTTATTGGACCGTAAATAGGACAGGGACGTAGTAGCGAAGCCTACAATTTCCTTGAAAGTCTCTCCCAAATAGGTCATTTCCGAGACTGCGCCCCGACCTATGGCGGCACAATAGGCAATTTATTGGCAAAGTAGCGCATTTTAGCGGAAAGACACTTTGTGCAGAACGGATTTTCTTCACTCCTACACGGTGCTGTCTTGGTGATGTAGAATAGATATTTTATACGAAATATTTTCTTGTAAATTGGTGGATCACTTGGAGGAACTTTCTCAGAACGTTATTCATCACTTTAATTTTCTACATTTTATGGAGGGTCTGTAGTTCGGCCCCTACTAGGTGAACCGACCACATTATAAGAGCTGAAGGATGCTAATGGCTTACAACCGTTTAAGGTGGCGTTCAAAGGGAGAGGCCTATGTTCAGCAGTGAAATTCTACCGGCTACGCGAGCACTAGAAAATATGTACTACAAAGCTATGATTTCATCATGATGTTTTTCTTTACCGGAAGCTCAAGCTCATTGTTGCATTCGATCCCACTGCTTAAAGTTCGAATGCTGACGTAATTACCTAAACTACCACTGAGAGATAATCGTTACATTTTTTTTTTGTAGAGCTAGCAGGTAAGATATTTTTGGTGCCGCTCTGCACTTAGCAGTTAGCTTTATGGCCTGATCGTCATTTTGTTAAATCATCATAAATCGATTTTCTTTAAAATTTATGGGTACCAAAAGCAATAAATTGTTCAAAACACAACGTCTTCTAGTCTTCTTGAAGACGATTCAAAACCAATATCGGGTGTCTTGTCAAAAGCTCACTGAAGAATTCAATATGGCAGATTGGCAGGCGTCGCGCGCCGGCGACTCTCCCGAGGCGTTACTGGAAAGGCTTATTTTTTAATAAAGTATTTTTGTTACATACACAAATTATGTAAATAAACGAACTTTGTCATAATAAAGACGTTGTATCGATTCGACTTTATTAAAATGTACCTAAGTACCTAATAATTTCATCCAGAATATGTAGTAATATAGGGATTACTGTATATACCAAGATCGAGCAGTGAGGAGTTCATTTGTGAATGACGACGGAGTGCGTGCGTACATACCTAGTAAGAAACAGATTGTGAGGACTTCAGACCTTCAGTTCTATCTCAGACTGTTCTCCCATGGTAAAAAGCAAAAAAAACTAGTAATTACATGCAAAAATTACTAGAGTGCCTGCCTACGTAGCTAGAGCTCACCCCTATACCTCATGTTAAGTAACGATGTGGTCGAAGTTGGCGCCACGCAACGCTTGGCTCTCAAGTGAGGCTGCCGGAACACACCGAAAGATGCTAAGCGACAGATTCTTGACATAGGGGTATGTAGGTATGGCCCTGCGAGCGCTAGAAAATGCCCTACCACCAAGCTATAGTTTCATCACGACGTTTATTGTCTTTGTTATGTTTAATAGAGCGACATAGAGCACACAGGCTTCTTCGTCTTTTACTGCTACGTAGGCGTTACGTAGGTAGGTAATAATAAGAGATGGAGGTCAAAATGCTAAAACAAAACCGACTGTGAAATAGAAAACGCTACATACAACTTTCCGCTATCATCCGTCCTTCATCCCATCAAATTAAGCGTACTTACCCCAATTTCACAAATAGCACTATCGGGAAAGTAGTGAGGTCGCCGATAGCGCTACGTTTATTCGGGATTGTGACACAAGACGAATGGTTGTCATGTCAGCCCTAGCGGGTGGGGGATACGTCGTGAGACTTGGCGATTAAGGGCTCCCACACAATACTGCGACGCAATGCGAATCAGATCGCAAGTTTTTGTGGTGTATTAATGCACGCTCGCAAATATTTGCGATGCGATGCGGATTCGCCGTTTTGTGTGAGAGCCCTAATACTGGAAATTAATAATCTATCTATCAACTGTTTGCTCTACTAGAGATAGAATGTCAAAGAAGTAATGTCAAAAATCTATCAGTAAGGCAAACAGTGGATAGATAGATTATTAATTTCCAGCGTTAGCGACTTTACGCATTGGGCAGCTAGGCCACATCACTTCACATCAGCTGTGCGACAGCTTCTCGTGGTGTTTTTTTATGTATAACGTTGAAAACAAGCTGAAGGCCCGCGTGGTAGTAAGCGATCACCGTCGCCTAAGGACATTTGCAAAACTAGGGGCGTTGCCTTAAAAACTCTTTTCACAACCATCTTGAATCTTGCATTTTTTTTAGCACCGCGGAGACTTATATAGGGAGATCGTACCACATTTTGCAAGTATTCGGAGAAAGAAGCGCATAAATCTAGTGAGGTACGTTAATATTGACAGGGGCTTTTAGTCGTTGTTTTGTTGTGTGTACTTGTTAATTTACTACTTAGTTCTGTAGGTAGACCCCCCACTTGGTGGATCGACGACATTATAAGAGTCGCAGGGAGCCGATGGACGCAAATGGCTAATAGCTGTTCATGGTGGCGTTCAAAGGGGGAGGCCTATGCTCAGCAGTGGACTTCTTCCGACTGAAGATGATGATGACTTAGTAACTGACTGACTGTGACTGTGACTTTAAGCAAGTAGGTAGGTAAGTACATTATGAAAACCCCGCCGTCGCTTATGACATAAACCTGAACAACATTAAGATTCTTCTCGCGTTGTCACCCCACTAGTTGTCTGCGTTTTGACAAGGCAATTTATTTAATATGGTTTTTAGAACTTTACTTAGGTATCTGCGAGCTTTTGCAAACGTGGATGTAAGTAGTAGCGAAAATCTTACGGTTTTACTGTGCAAGAGTGTACAGATGCTAAAACGACGCTCAAGTGTCCATCAACACTTGAGTAACGATTTAGTGACATATTTATATGAAATGACATACTCAAATCTGTGCTTGAATAGAGATTACTGCTTGAGCGTCATTCTATGTTATAGGCATTAGGCTTCAAGCTGCGACTGCATAGTGAACAGTACAGACTTCTACGTACGTACATACACGAACCGCTCGAGCAGCTGCAGTAGTTCACTATGCAGTCGCAGCTTGAAGCAGTCGATCCTGACTGCTTCAGGCTCTCCGTGTATGGCCAGCCTTAGCCTCTTATATAAGTACTTGCTTCTCCTACCATGTATAATACCTACCTACTCGTCGAAACAAAAGCAAAATGATAAAGTTATTTCTCCTGAATTAATATTTGATGACCAATGTGGCGCAATGGGCGAGCAGCCGGCTGCGAACTGTGACGTCACGGGCTCGATTCTCATTACGAGGCAAGAAAAAGCGCACCTATGTTTTCCGTGTTTATCTGTTATGATTCCTCCGATCTACCGTTCTACGTAGTTTTTGATATAGTAGAGATATCAAAATTTAAAACATAGGTATACGTGGGAGAAATGGAAATCCTTAGAGGCCTATGTCGAAAGACAAGCTGTTATTGAACCGGACGCAGATACACAAACTTAAATATAAGCAATATAATGATTAATTAGTAAAAATCAATGTTTTGTAGTGAGCGATGAGCGATTGTGAGCGATGGTGGCCGAACGGTAACCGCGTGCGCTTTACAACGCGCCGACACCGAGTTCGAATCCTCTCGACCCTGCACCTATGACTTAGTTATATGCGGATTTACCATCGCTCAACATCGTGAGGAAACCGGCAAGTCTATGAACTGCAACGTTCAAGGGAATGCGACATCTACCAACCCGCACTGGGCCAGCTTGGTAGATTACGGCACATACTCTCTTTCTGAGAGAAGGCCTGAGTCCCAGCAGTGGGAACGTAAAAAGGCTGATGATGATGATGATGAATGTTTTGTAGGTAAATTTTAACAGCATTATAGGCTAATTTTATTTATTTTGTTTTTATTTTATTATGAATATACGTATTTACATAACGACATAACGCCTGTTTCAACCTCCTTACATTAGCTACATTACTTTTTTGGGTGCGATCACATTTTTACATTTTCAATCACATTACTAGGTAGGTAGGTAACTGATTAAATTAGAATAACTTTACTAATGACAGATTTTTAGGTGATTGTGTAGGCGATATTAATATTAAGATTCCCAGTTACAAATAAATCATCGTTTCATCTTAGGGCGCAATTAATTGACATTTAGGTTAAAACTACATAACTACAATTCACACAAATTATTCACAAGCGTTCTTAATGAATCCGAAATAAATTAGATTCCACGAATAATATATAGGTAGGTAAGGAGGAACGAGATTGAGTTACGATTCTGCCTACACATCTAAGAGTGTTCATTAACTAGGTTCGACACAAATTACTCTTTCACGTTTTACGCATCAAAGCCGGAAACTTGCGCTAAAGGGCGTGTCTAAAGGGTATATGGAAAATAGATAAATAAGACAAACAATTTAAGTACATAATACTTTATTAACAGCAAAAACTAAACGGTAGAATAAATTTACTGTCAGCAGAAAAACGCGTCGTATATTTTCATGCATTTTAGTATCTCCAGTACAATATTGTATGTCCAATGATAGACTCACATATGTGTGCAGTTGAGGCCTACCTTCATCCATCAATGCCTAATGAAACTTGCATACTTGTAGCATAGCTGTTCCAGTTGGTGTAGCAGATCAATCAGGTTAAACAATACAGCACAGCCATCTCTTGGATAAGTGACCATTTAGTGGCATTTTCAACTGAGCGCTACCATGCTTCGGGCATGTTATCTGTCCCGGCTGTATCAGTCATAAAGCCAAGTTGGTGGCCTTTGAACGGCCTGAAAACTTCTATAATAGAGTCGGAAGATATTTAAATGTGACCATGTTCAGAAAGTCTCGCCTCACTCAACAAATTCTGTATCGCAAGTTGTATTCTCAGAGATTTGTTCAAACCGATCTGCCTTAACTGTGTGGCAATAAATTTACCATAGACATCAAACTCGTCTTCGCTCATCAAGTTCTCGGATTGTGAATCTATGGTGTGAGTCTGTATAGGTTTATGTTTTAGTTTTTTTCTCTTTATTCTTTTGTAGTGGCGAGGGCTAGGTTTGGTGGAAGGCGAGACATCTGGAAGAATTGTCTCACATTCCGTGTCGGACAAAGACAGAGACACCAGGGGGTCCGGGTTGACATCCTCAAAGCTGCTGTTGTGGATATCTTGGTCTTGATCATCTACCCATCTTGAATGAGCATGGCTTGAGGAATCTACTTCAGGCATATCATTGTTCTCCTGGAAATAATACAATTATAACATTTTAACAAGGATTTTCAATAACCTATAATTCATTGCTTACAGGTATATTCTCCAGGTATATTCTCTGCAACATTACGTTTTGTTCAAATTCAACTTTTGAAAAGATTATATTGAGCCTAAAAGATTTACAATTTTACATGGTAGTGTTTGACCACAAGTCACCTGATGTTAAGTAACAATGTGGTTGAAGGTGGCGCCATGCTACACCTGGACTGGGAACTGGCTCTCAAGTGAGTCTGCCGGAACCACGTCCTACGGATCGCAAGCCGACGTCACTACCATTGAGACATGAAGTATTTGCTTACAATCCTGAGACCTGGTGGATTTGGTACCCAGTGGCTCCAGTACCCAGTAGATCCTCTACACTGTGGAAACAAACAGATAACAATCCCAAATACTGCAGTTTCGCAAACGAATTGCAAACAAATTGCAATGCAGAAAATGTCCCACACAGTTCATCACATACATATTGTTAAATAGAATCTAGTTCATCATCATTATCGCCAGTCTATTAGGTACTTTCCCACTGCTGGGAAATAGGCCTTCTCTCAGGGAGAGAGAGAAAGGGCTACAATCTACCCTGTTGCTGCTGAGTATAGGTTTTCATCACATATGCCCATTTTTTCGTTCCTATTAGTAGTCAAATAGCCTTATCTGCTGTCTAGGTTCAGTAGGATACCCTTAGTAACAAATAAACTCACATAACCGTAGTAGACCATTGACTGTCTCTTGTAAGAAACATGTTTCAAACATTGATCCATTTCTTGGAACCATACCAAAGAAGGCTCATATAACAAGTCAGGGCTTGATTTCTGCAGTATTTTATGGACTTCCTGCGAGTAAGTAGTCCTTAAGTTCTTAATCTTAACTTTGACTTCGGGAATGGACATGATCTTCCCTGTTAAGTCTTTAAATTCTGCAACTATTGCTGCATATGCCTGCTCCCTTTTGTACTTCAGCTTGTATGCCCCATGAGTCGGATTCCAAAGACACTCTTGTCTTAGATAGATTTTCACAAACTCAAGCGTAGTTGACTCGCTCCACTTCATCGTTTATTAATTTACTAGAGGCACCATCCAACCAAGTTACCGAAAACAACGTTTCAACGTTTTATTTTGGCTTCGAACTTGGAACGTCTCGATCGAAGCCTGTGTGCCTGTGTCGAAATCACTGTAGTGTGGAAGTGTGTACGAATACTAGAATTTTGATGATGAGTGATGGTTCACTGAAAGAAATCGACGAATCTAAATTAGAAATAAATCTAATATGAAATAGACAAATACATAAATATAATAAATAATAATTAAAAATCCAAACACCAAATATTTGAAATTTTTTCAGAATGACAGTAATGTCATTTGTCTTAATGACAATGACAGTTAAAAGTACAAATATTTTTGACATTCAGAAATATTTACGCTGAAGCCACAGATAAAGAATACTAAAACAGCAACATATTGGAGTTAGACATCTGTTAGCACACTGCACAGTCTAGTGCCCAAAAAGACAGGCGTGAAAATAAAAAAAACCTACATCACTCAAACTCAATCACTCAACATCAATCAACTTGCTAACAGCTAGGGATATGGTAAATGGTATCGAGATAAAAGCATCGATACTATACTCATGGGTAGTAATCGCGACGAAAGGCTGATACCGGTATCGACATTGAAATGAAAAATAAATGAGATAAAAGAAGTCCCTTTAGGCATGGTACCGAAGATACTGGCAGCGTTCCCCCTTTGGATGGCTAGACTAATTCTTTGTCCGATAGATAGATTTATTTCTGACGTACACAATTGCACAATACAAGGACATAGACAATTGACATTGGCAGTATTGGCCTATTGGCACAAATATAAAGCTACTCAGTCGAATACTTATTAGCTATCTTTAACACCTTGATCCGTCGCTTATAGGAATTGTTATTTCTGCGAATGTATGAGTGAGTTTGTACACTAAGTTGGCGAGCTAATAAATAATATTAATGATTGATTTTAACAATGATAACGATCCAGAATCCAGATATTTCATAGATATTTATGACATCAACATCGAGATTCTAGCAATATAATTATATATATACTATTATCGATAAATATCGCTCATCTATCCCTACTTTACTACTTTGCCATTGCCAGTCTAACTAGTTTTGCTACCTCAAAGGCTCAAACAGTCAAATCACAAATTTTAGCAATATAGTAAAAGATTTTGAAAGAAGATGAGATGGGGAGAAACTGAAACGTGTATGTTTTCGAAAATCTACATAAGCCATGCATGCCTGTGGAATCCTGAGCACTCATTTTACAAACTGAAAAATAAGCGACTTCATGCGTACAGAGAAATTATGGCTCAATTCTACGATGCAACAGGCATAAAACTAAATGAAATTGAAGTGAAACTGAAGATAAAGAATCTTAGATCTACGTATTTGCAAGAAATACAAAAGATAAAGCAACGCTCAAACGAGGAATGGACTTACAGGCCAGCCCTGAAGTGGTTCTATGATTGGTATAAATGCTTAAGTACAATAAAAAAAGGTGATGGTGACATGTCTTTCGATACCAATCGTGAATACAACGATGTAAGTTTTCCACAATCACTATTAGTTCACCATAAAGTGAGGAAACTTGCCCAAAGATTGCATTCTTTGAGTATGGCTTATTTGACAATTATTATCACCAAGTAATATTTGTTTAAATTCTTGTTACAGAACCAGGATACTGAAGACACATGTGGTGAAGTATGGGCTTCGCCTTCAAACAATATCAACGGTCATTCAGATCCTATCCCAGAACCTGATGACTTCAAACTCCTAATTCTAAAGCCAGAGCCCAGCGACACATCTTCAGAAAAACGAGAACCGACCAGCCCCTTCAAAATAAAGAGGAAAAAAATGAAACGCCGACATCCAAGTATTGACGATTCCGATAAAACATTTGGAACTTTCAGAGGCAGCTCTGATTCAAGCACAGAATCAACAAAGGAGGACGAATTTGATATCTACGGGAAGTATATAGCTTCACAACTTAGAAAGCTTGGCATACAGAAAGCCTTGAGGGTTCAAGTTGAAATTCAGAGTTTAGTGAGTGAAGCAAGAATATCCGATCTCGCTGATAAATAGAGGACATTATTTTAGTGGTTAAGAAGTAATGTGCGAGTTTTTTGACAGATATCTACAATACAGGGTGGTACACTTGGCAGCCTTCTCTAGTGCTCGCCTCTCTAGCTACCACCACCATCAAGTTATGAATCTGTCAACAAGTACCAACTGGTGTTTCGGCAGCTTCACTTGAGCCAGATCCCAATCCAGGTGTAAGTGTGGCACAACCTTGACCATGTCTTCACCTAATCTGTGGTCAAACTCTGAAGTATATTTGTGAAAAAACCTTGTTACAAGGTTGGCAAGCTAACTTGCGATGCCTAAAATAGTACTAGTAGTCCCTTACAATCTGTGGCATGGCCTCATCATTTACATGCTGAATATGAGTACTGATAAAGCAATATGCAGCTCAAGAGAAGTATGAGTTTACATAGTGGGGTCATGCCCTTTCTTTACAACTCTATTCAGAAGTTATTTTGTTGTGCTCACAAGTGGTGAACTGTTAGTTAAGTAAACAGAGTTAAAAATGTTAAGTTAACATTTAAAAAGATAAATGTGTGTGTAAATACTTGATGAATGTATGAACTGTTTCGTTGAAAATAAAACAAGTTAAAAGAAAAACAATATTCAAGTCAGATTTTTATTGCTGTTACAGCATCAGTTTATGATACAAACATTATTCGCTTACGTTCCACGAGTGAAAATACAGATCTGTTCCGAATGTACCATTTTGTTCTTACAATATTTGCTTGAAATCCAGGTAATTTTTATCAGTGAAAAAATATATTTTTCTGTTATCTGGTTCTGCTAACAGAATTCGTTCTAACAACCGATCTGTTCCTAAAATGTAAATTAAGTACTTTGATTACAGAAACTTTTAGAATTTCTAATTTTCTCGTCTAGAAAAACGGAAGTTTGACTTCTAGGGCAGTTTGCAGTCTGTTATTAAAATAAAACTAAATGTCTAATAAACTTAGGTTACATATAACTTAGAAGGTTGATCTATTTAAGCCAGTGGTATAATCTCACTCATCAGGCGATTTCCATAGTACTTACATCTCATTCTAACACTACTGTTGCAAAACAACAGAATTCTAATTAGTTGTTAGCCTCCACTGACCGCAAGAATGACCTACGTTAAGACTAGAGTATGTTCTATGTCACAATCTCAAAAATAATAAAAAGAATCAACTCGTATGCTTACTTCATACTTGTATGTGCGTTACATTTAGCTTATAATTCGCACTTGTGATGTAAGTAGTATCACTTTCTTTTGATGTTTGTTTGGATACTTGAAATGTAGGCATTTGAACTAGATTAACTCTCATATTCATAAAAAGAGTTTGATAAACCCAAATGTGTTTTTTCTACTTCACATCATCGAAAACATTTTTTTAACTAAAATGATTTTAACATTTTATTTTATTAAGAATAAATGAGGTTTACAAAAATATTTTTAGTCACAAATAAATATAGAAACCTAAACGAAATAATTTATAACAAGATCACATTCAAATACCTTTTTCGGACTTAAAATTTTACATTTCAATTACAATAAAAACACTGTTTTTGCCAAAAATCAAGTCATCCAAACAAATTTCAAAAGACAGTTTAGTTTACAAGATATTAATCACTCCATTAATCTTCAAGGACTTTGTTTACATATTGAATCTCATATAAATCCTTTTTCCCCACTGGCCTTAGCACATTTTATTCTGATGTTAAGCAATGATGAGGTTGACGGTGTACCACGCATGCCTAAATATGCCTGTTGATTCTTTCTGATTTTTCCATAATTACAGCGATCGGGAAATACAGACAAAGGTGGCAAGGAGTTCACTCTTTAGCGGTACACATGAATGTGGAAGAAAAACGCTTCGACATACATTTTTACCGATGGCACTTCGCCGTATGTCTGGGTACACTTGCCAAAATGACCAAACAACTGCCGAAAAAATAATTCCTGAAATATTGATTTCGGTAAAATCTTTTTTACAGGGGAAAAGGACCAAGCCCTTGAACCACCGATAACATTCAACAACCAAACTCCTTTCCCGCGTTTAACCTACGACCTTACAGTTCAATCATCAATACTTACAATTCTCAAACCTTGGCAATTTCGAAGAAAATATTATCTTAAACGTACTATGTATGTAAATGCAACATGAAAAACAACTGGAAGCGAAATACAGGAGGGACATACGTTACGTATTGCAAATACATAGTTTTGGCGAAGACAAATACGGCACAAAAATGCCTTTAAAAAAATACTTAGAATATACTATTATTGCTGTTAGAACACTCAATGCATCTCTGGGTAGAAAGGCAAACTTATCTATACATACATATAATACAATTGTAACAGGCCGATGTCTGTACATTACAGATACTGAAGAAAAAGTAATATGAGGGGGTCTTTATATTAGAGCAACAAAAGCCAAAACAACAGTTTTTGGAATATTTGTCTGTCTGTATGTTTGTACGTTCATCACGCAAAAACTACTGCATATAATTGAATGCAGTTTCCACCGATGTATTGCTAGAGGCCTAACTCAAAATATAGGCTCTATTTTACCACAGGAAAATATCTTTCTTTTTGTCTGCAAAAATAAAAATATAGATTGATTCTAAATTTAACACGTACAAAGTCGCGGGCAAAAGCTAGTATAATATAGAATATTGGATTTTACATTTTTTATTATCGACAACACAACGCATTTTATTCAAAGTTGCAGTCAAAGTTCAAAGTTGAAGGCAAAGTTGTTTGGTGGAAGGGCATTTTCTAGAGCTTTTCAAGTTCTCAAGTTAAAGTTCTGTCGCTAAACACCTATCGGTGTGTTCCGGCAGCCTAACTTGAGAGCCAGTTACAAACAAGTCGTAGGGCCACATTCGATCACAACGGCACTTAATTACAGGTGGCTTAAGGTCAAAGTCTACCCTGTAAGATGTGAAAAAAGTTATTCTGTGCTCAACATTTGACCAGGCAGATTTCATCAGAAATTAACATAGGGATTATTTGATATCAAACACGCGTTACTAATTTACCACAAACTGCATAACTACAGGTGTGTCTGTCATGGTTACACAACCGTTCAGAATACTTCAGATGTATGTCAGGACATCCACAACTAAATTTAAACTTCAACAAGAAAAATATTTAGTACCCGACAAAAAGTACGGCAGGCGGTAGAAAGTGTAATTCAGCAATCTGACCCTTATTCGCTATGACCATAAAGGTTCCTTTCCAATAACGTGTGACGTCATTTCGTGCTTTAACGGTCATTCCACGCGGATAACGTCATAGCGATTAAGGACCTTGGTGTTGGATATTTTTTGTTTTTGATAGATTTTGTTTCACGAGAGTTTTTGTTTCCGTAAGTGCCTTGCCCAATCTTTGGCGGATACTTTCACCAGCATCACAAATTTTCCGCCGGCGTTAAATATGGACTAAAAACGTCAATAAACTACTACAAGGAAGAATACTCGAGTCAGATCTTAAGATTTGTACAATTTATCACATAAAAATTCAAAAGAACACTTTTATTTTTAGACTGCATCGTCGAACTTGGCAACGCAGTCAAAGTTTTTGTTTACAATATATATTATGCGCGAGAGATCAATTTGGACAGGTCGATTGTTTGAAATGATCGAGCCGAGGCTACTAGGGCCGCACGTTTTTTTTTGTTTTGAATGAGTACTTACATCTAGTAAGGACACGTCATCTGCCTCATAATATGCAGCTGACTTTTGTTTCAACGGTCAACCACTGAAATAATCCGTCGGTTTACGGCCGTTCCCAATGACCGATCTATCCACGCTTTGCCCTACTGGAGATAGGGATTTGACACTAGCTCCATAGAAGTAACCGTGTATAGATCGGTTATTGGGAACAGCCGTTAGTAGCCTATGAACGATCACATAATTTAAAAAGATAGAAATATCATAAAAATACTGCACGATTTAAATTGTTTTAAATGGTCGAAATAGGTACTTGAAACGCACTAAAATTCCACTTGTCATGTTATTTTTAGCGTAGCTTCACGTAAGGCCATTACCAGCAATATTTTCATGACATTTCTGCCTTAACACGAATTTAACGAGACCGTGCTAAATGTTAAAACAGCGTAATTCAAATACATTCATTTATGAAAAAATAAACGCTCTGTTTCCTTACGTACACTGTTACAAAACTAATTTTATATATATGTATATTGGTATCGATTCGGTTTTGCATTCTCTAAAACTGAACCAAGTTTGACAGGTCTAATAGTATTGCTCTCTATGACTCTTAGACCTGTCAAACTTAGTTTAGTGTTAGATTATGCAAAACCGAATCGACACCATTATATATAGTTTATTTTTCGTCAGTTATTCCGGTTAGTTCACACCACCGATGTTTGCATGGACATTTGGCGGGTACTTGGTACATTTTTTCTTGCGACCGAACTGAGAACATTCTATTAAATACGCATATAAAAATATTTTTAGAGATTTTGCAATATTCAACATTATGTGGACTAACAGTTAATCAATTTGTATCATCTATATCAAACAATAGTGTGCAATATTTTATAGTAATGTTCATTACGAACATAAGGTGTCTGCAGAAACACATTTTCAGACTGTTTTATTCAAAATTGCTTGTGCAGCTTTTCCATCAAATTTTCAACAAACAAAGTAAGAAAAACTAAACACCTAAGAAACATTGGCTCTAATGAAAGAACTACCTTCAAACTTAAAAAAAAACACCTCTAAGAGGTTCAAACATTTTTGAATGGAGCCTGGCATACCTACATCCGCCATTTTAAGTCAAGAATACGCGGCCATTTTGGATGAACTTCAATCGGTAGTGGAAATATTAAGATTTTGAACTGCAAAATATATAAAAACAAGATCAATAAAAGAGAATTTTCATATCTATATCTCAGAGAGTATATAACTAAGGTGAATTTTCTCAAGCCAACTTTATTAATATTATTTCCACTAATTAGTATCCAATAGTGGCCACGAATCCCTAACTTTTTCAAGACTGAAGATGAGGTATGCCAATAAGGTTAAAAGTTGTTTACCTCGTTACAATAAATAACATATCAGATCAGCTTTGTGTTGAAAAGAAAACGTAAACAAATTGAGATCAGAAGAAAACGCCCATACAAAGACCAGTGACGGGGTCTCAAACAATTTATAGTCGAAGCTCGGTTTGGATACATTATGCTGGGGCCACACTAACGAAATGCCGTTAAATAGCGCGATGATTTACGTTTAACGCAAGTGTGGCCACGACATTTAATTTTGGCAACGGCATTCACATTGGCGTTTGACATTAGCCGACAACTCAAGTGCATTCACGTTGACCGTTCAAGTGTAGCCACTCACGTGATTGCGTTAATAATTAACGCAATATTTATCGCGATGATAGGCATTGACATTTCCCTTGACGTTGACCTAAGTATGGCCCCAGCATCAGGGGGAGATGGGGCACTTGGATAGTGTAAACCACATCACTAAACCGCTATACAAAGGGGCGTCCATTACTACGTGAGGCGTTTTGTCAATTTTTCGCCCTCTCTCTCCCTTTGGTGAGCTTTGGTTCGACCCCCTTGTCCCCCTCCCCCCAATCTCACGTGAGATTTTTCTAAATGCATTACCTGCACCTTTTTTATACACTTTCTTTTGGGGGGAAAGTTAAGTGATATTTGCCGAGACCCCCCATCGTAAAATGGGATGAGATTTGGCCCGACAACCTCCCTCCCCCCTAAAACGCCTCGCGTAACTAATAGACGGCCCCAAGTTGTTGGATGGGACGCTCGCCTAATATTTGTACCTAATCTTGAAACCGACTACAGACAAATTGTGTTACAGAACGAATTGAATTAAATAATGTCCCAGCTGACTAGTCCATATTCCAGCTGACTTGTCCATTTCAGCACTTTAATCCTAATATAAATCCGAAAGCTCGTTAGTTATTTGTACTTGAATTACGCCAAAAACGGCTAAACAGATTTGAAAAAACAAAATTGCATGTGGATTGTCGACTAGAGACGAGATATTTTGGAAAAAAAAAACTGGTTTTAGAATGCTACTGCTTTTTTAAAACACATTTCTTTAGGTATTGTATTGCAATGTAGTTTATAAATAACTGAAACGTTACTAGTATATTTGCGCTAATGTTATACTTAGGCAATTGATCTTTTCACTCTTTTCTAGATCTTTTCACAACCGCACTTTTGGTTCGGTTATGGTACCACTATTTCACGAAATGACATAATTATTATGGTTCTGTGACTGTTAAGTTATAGTAAGACGCTCGTTTCAATAATTATCATCAAAATTGCCTAAAGATTGTCCACTAGTTCATTCGAACTTGCTTTACGGAAGATGTGTCATTTTTCACACG
The DNA here is from genome assembly GCA_931315375.2 of Opisthograptis luteolata. Lineage (NCBI taxonomy): Eukaryota > Metazoa > Arthropoda > Insecta > Lepidoptera > Geometridae > Opisthograptis > Opisthograptis luteolata. The sequence goes on from OV928048.1 coordinate 1,379,540, forward strand.
CTTTTAAGTAGCTACAAATACGCAAAAGTACTATTAGCGTTTTGACGGACATAGTTTAGTCCGTAGAACTAAATGTAATCGTTACGTACGGTCATGTGCGTAGATGGCGCCACCGTCGAATCGGCATCAATGACATTGAAATTGGAGAACTTCTAAAATAACTTCGGAATGTAGATAGGCACGTGTCAATAAATAAGAATTTATTTAATGTGTAGCAGAGAATTGCTGCGACAATCGACAGATTGCGACACACAAACGCTGAACCGACTAGTGGCGCCCTCTAGCGACCAACTGCCCGCAACTACGACCGTTACTACCTTCTGTAATAACATTGTATCGAGGAAATAAATTGATGTTATTTCATTTAAGTGTAGCAGAGAATTGCTGCGACAATCGACAGATGGCGACACGGATCAAACGTTAAAGCGACTAGTGGCGCCCTCTGGCGACACACTGCCCACAACTACGTCCGTTACTACCTTCTGTAATAAGACTGTATCGAGGCATAAAAATGATGTAATTTTATATGTAGCAGAGAATTGCTGCGACAATCGACAGATGGCGCCACGGATCAAGCGCCCTCTAGCGACCAACTGTCGGCAACTACGCCCGCCCCTATCCAAGTCCCCTCCCCCCTCCCCTACCGTGTCCCTCCCCCCTCAGGCGTCCGAGCACAGCTGCTTGGGCGTGTACACGGTCGCGTTGGGGTCCAGCGGCGACCCGTCCGACAGGCGGAGCTTGGACACCGACGCGGAGACGGGGGACATCAGATCCGCCGGCATTACCGCCAGCATCTGCGCTTTGAGCTCTTCCAGTTCTTTCTCTTGCCGGTTGATTACACCTGGAATGGGATGGTGGTGTCTTTAGCATAATTGTTTGAGAGGGCTCCAATACAACAAACGTGTTTTTTGCCGTTTTAACTAGATTTTCCCCGTGGTTTCACTCGCGTGGGCTAATGTTTATCGCGATAAAATTAGTATAAAAATGTCCTTTCTCAGGCTCTAGATTATCTCTGTACCGAATTTCATTTAAATCGGTTCAGTAGTTTAGGTGTGGAAGACTTTCCCATTTATAATCAACACTTATAACTCAAGAAAGAAAGAAGACCGAATTTTATGATCTTGAATTTATTGGATTTGTCCAGAATAGGATAATAAGCATTAAATATGATATTCAACTACAAAAAAGTTGCCGTTTATTTTTTACAAATGGTATATAACAAAACGCAACTGACATGGTGTAACAAAACACAACTGACAGCTTAACGTAATGTTGTTTATGGTTGAAATAGAAGGTAGAAGTTGACTTTTTGTCACAAATATAGGGCATAATTCATAATTAAATTGTTTTTATTCAATAGGATACATTGTGATCACTCAACGTCAAAATTTTAACCTAGCTACGCTACTCAGGCTACTCTCTACGGGACGTCACTCAATGTCCCTTTCTGTCACTAATGGTATAAGGTCGTCACTCACTGTCCTGTATGCGCATCTTCCTGTTGGCCTCCCCTAGCGCGGCCAGCAGGTCCAGCTTGACGCGCGTCTCCGCCGACAGCGCCCGCTCCAGGTGCTGCGCGCGCGCCGCCAGCGCCGCCCACGCCGCGCCCGCCTCGCCCGCCCGCGCCGGCGCCGCCTCCGCCGCCTCCACGCGCGCCTCCAGCACCCGCATCTGGGGACAACGGCATAGCATGCGTCTCTCTCGCACTCGCCGCTGTGCGACAGGGACGGTACCTGGTCGCTGGCCAGGCTGCAGTCGCGCTGCAGGGCGGTGGCGCGGTCCCTCGCACGCTGCAGGTCGCGGCGCAGCGTGCCCGCCTCACTAGCATGCGTCTCTCTCGCACTCGCCGCTGTGCGACAGGGACGGTACCTGGTCGCTGGCCAGGCTGCAGTCGCGCTGCAGGGCGGTGGCGCGGTCCCTCGCACGCTGCAGGTCGCGGCGCAGCGTGCCCGCCTCACTAGCATGCGTCTCTCTCGCACTCGCCGCTGTGCGACAGGGACGGTACCTGGTCGCTGGCCAGGCTGCAGTCGCGCTGCAGGGCGGTGGCGCGGTCCCTCGCACGCTGCAGGTCGCGGCGCAGCGTGCCCGCCTCACTAGCATGCGTCTCTCTCGCACTCGCCGCTGTGCGACAGGGACGGTACCTGGTCGCTGGCCAGGCTGCAGTCGCGCTGCAGGGCGGTGGCGCGGTCCCTCGCACGCTGCAGGTCGCGGCGCAGCGTGCCCGCCTCACTAGCATGCGTCTCTCTCGCACTCGCCGCTGTGCGACAGGGACGGTACCTGGTCGCTGGCCAGGCTGCAGTCGCGCTGCAGGGCGGTGGCGCGGTCCCTCGCACGCTGCAGGTCGCGGCGCAGCGTGCCCGCCTCACTAGCATGCGTCTCTCTCGCACTCGCCGCTGTGCGACAGGGACGGTACCTGGTCGCTGGCCAGGCTGCAGTCGCGCTGCAGGGCGGTGGCGCGGTCCCTCGCACGCTGCAGGTCGCGGCGCAGCGTGCCCGCCTCGCTGTCCGCCGCCGCACGCCGAGACTTGCACGCGTCGCTCTCGCACTCGCCGCTGTGCGACAGAGATGGATATAAATATCAACGGAGCGTCTAAAAAACGATAACCAAAAGGGAAGAAAGGTTGTCGAGTGGCGACCACGAACCGGAACACGTTCTGTAGGTAGGCTAGGTAGACCGATGACATTGTGAGAGTTGTGGGGAGCCGATGGATGCGAATGGCTAATAGCCGTTTATGGTCGCATACAAAGGGGGAAGCCTATGTTCAGCAGAGGACTTCTTCCGGTTGATGGTGATGATCTAAAAACACTAGAAATAGCAGAACTAAAGTTTAGTTAGAGGGTCATGAACAATGTTACAAACACAAAAAGAGGGGTGTTTTAAGGTTGACGTCGATGTCTGATCGTAGCTCTCAAACAGACAGACTGATTTCGATGTGTTTTTTTTCATTTGAAAGCCATTTTCCTTGCGGTTGTTCTTAGCTATGTTTGATGAAGATCGGTACAAGATTAAAAAAAAAATTGGTTGTCTCTAAAGTCGGTTTACTGACGATAGTTGAACGTGACAACGTCGATTGGCCGATTGTGCTTCTTTGTCGCTCCTGAACGCCTCAGAGTGAGGTAACGCCGCATGAGTCATGTTTTTTCGTGCGTGCAGCCGGCTCTATCGAATTATAAGACGTTGTCATGTCAAAAAAAAGATGTCAGGGGTCTTTAAAATTTTTATCAATCTATTTATTTTGTTCGTATAAGTATCCAGTATACATACTTGTGCGTGCGCGCCTGCTTGAGCAGCATCTGCTCCGCCTGCTGCCTGGCGCGGCGCTCCTCGCTGAGCTTGCGCTCCAGCGCCGCGCCCGCGCCGCAGCGCCACACCGACACCCTGCCGCGGACAACACGACTTCTATCTACATCTCTTCCAAACTTGCAATGAGTGAAAGAGATGCAGGAACATAGGGACACCGCAAGGCCCGCCCCTTGCTGCCCAAGGCTGCCCCTTTGATTCTTATATAATAACTAGCTGTTCCCCGCGGCTACAGCTTTATGCATGCAAAGTCTCAGCCCGATCGGTTTAAAATTGTCAAAGTTTCATACAAACTTTCATACCCTATTTTATCCTCTTGGGGGTAGAATTAATCAAAATCCTTTCTTAGCGGATGCCTACGTCATAACATCTACCTGCATGCCAAATTTCAGCCCAATCCGTCCAGTGGTTTGGGCTGTGCGTTGATAGATCACTATGTCAGTCAGTTACCTTTGAGTTATATATATTTAGATATACTATAGATAAAAAATAAATAAAATGGAGATTTACGTCTAAGTCGTCACCACTAGTCTCTTGATTATAAGCGACGATGTGTTCAAATATAGCATCACACAGCACGCTACACCTAGATTGAGAATTATTCTACCGACTGCGCCACTTGATAAAACTTTGCATATAACCAAGAGCAATTACGAAAGTAATATGGTCACTTACACTCGAATGTAGAAATTATGGCCAATAAACCATTAAGTTGTACTGACTTGTGCTGCAGCGCTGCGTGCGCTTGCTTGAGCTGGTTGTGTTCCGCCCTCCGCAGCTTGTCCGCTGCCACAGCGGCGGCCAGCGCTTTCTTCGCTTCGGCCTCGCCGGTTCTCGCCGCTGACAACTCGGCGCGTAGCCGCTTGAGCTCATCTAAGCACTCGCGGGCTTCACGCTATGAACATAAATATAAAGATGAATAATGTTTCAAAAAGTTAATACCAACTTTTTGGTTTCAGTTTGTAGTTTGTAGCGAAAACAATATATAACGAATTTATTATCGTTTTATGACTTTTATGTAAGCGATTATGTTAATAGGTGTATCTAGTATGAATCTCATTTTAAGATTGAAATAATTTATTGCGTCTATATGGTACTATTCCTCTGCTTTGGGTTTTCTGGAAGGGATCGCTTTGAGCGATAACACTTATCATAAAGTATTATTGTTGTTTTTAAGTATTTCTGTTTTGTTGTGGACCAACAAAGAGTTAATCTATCTACTTCCTTTGTGATCTAGTTTCATTTTTTAACTAAACGGTGGCATACCAAACAGAGGGCCCGCCTGATGCTAAGCGTTTACCGTCACCGGACATTTATAACTCTAGGGGCGTTGCCGATTTATTACCGACCCTTTAAGAACTCTTCAATCTCTTTTTCCTTTCTCGCTCGCTTTTTTATGAATATTTGTTTTAGCCACAAATAAAAATAGAGTTATTTCTACAATTTTTTAACATAGAATAACATTTAGGGTCAAGGAATTCGCAGTAAAGTCTTCTGTATACGCGAGTTGACGCGATACATTTGGACGACAAAAGCAGTGGTGAAGGTTCCCAAAATCATGGCATCAAATATCATGCATTGACAAAAGAATACATTTTTAGATTACTGACTGAAATTAGTCTTTATACTTACTAATTCTCGTTCCCTTTCCCGGTCGCGCTCTCTCTCTCGCTCGCGTTCCTTTTCTCGTTCTTTAGTTTCTCTTTCCTTCTCTTTTTCCCTCTCCCTTTCTCTTTCTCTCTCCCGTTCTCTTTCTTTCTCTCTCTCTTTACTACCACTACTTTCCTTATTTCTTACACAATCTTTTGTACTTTCTGCTTCCTTATCTTTAACTATTTGTTCTTTTGCTGAAAGAGGACAAAAATAACGTGACTTTATTTGTGGATTCCGATTTTACAGATTCAAGTAGCGTATGCCTGCGATGAAATCGTCACTTAACATCAGGTATCTTGTGATAAAAATCATACCCTGTAAGAAAAGACAAGTCAAAAAAGTCAAAAGTCTATTTTTCTTTATTCAATAGGATACATTGTGATCACTTTAAAACGTCAAACTTAAAACTAGCTACGCCTGTTCCAACCTCCTTACGCCGGCAAAAGAACAGACAAGAAACGCCCGGCAGGTAATTTTTTTGGCGCGATCACATTGACAATTTTATTCTTATTACTAATTGATTGAATTGGAGCAAGTAAAACAATGAATACTTACTATGTTCTGTACTCTTATAACTATCACTACTTTCCTTATCTTTATCTCTTTTATTTCTTCTTCTTTCTTCTTTTAACGTATGAGCCTCTTTTTTATCGTACTTCGAAGACTTTGCACTACCTGTGACAATGATAAATACTATTACATTTCGAATGCATTATACGTATAATGTCCCTATATAGCCGAATTGTACTCCACACATCAACGCGAACAAAAATAAATTTCCAAGTTTTTCACCCAAATTGAATAGGCATTAATAGGTCACTGACCTATAAAACAACACAGTCAAAAACCTATAGGTCAAAATAGTGAGCTGTTTTAGGGCCGTGTCAGGTACATTTCTTGAATATTTTTTGCAAGTTGTTCAAGTATGAAAAATGTTTGAACCTTTTTTTTGTATATTTAATTATTAGATCACCAAAACAGTGTACACTCACACATTCGCAGAATTTTTAGAAGCTTAAAATCAAATTTCACAGCATTGACAGGTGAGGACGGCATGCATTACAATAATAATGAAAATTAAGTTTTCATTCGAGCAAGTAACATACCATGTGTGTATTGTATACAATTAAATAGCAACTTAACTTGGAACAGACTCTTTCCGAGCTTGTGAGGTGAAAAATATTTTTTTTTTTATTACTTACAATAATAATTATGCGATAGCTCACCTTTACTGTGGTTCGGCTTGTCTTCCTCCTCGTGCCAGCCGGGCCCGCTGGCCGCCCCGTTGCTGTGCGAGTGGTTACTAGCGGTACTAGTCCCGGAGTTCACGCTTGTGTGGCTCTGCGTTGACTTGTCACGCTCTCGCCCCTTCTTGTCTATAGGCGGCTCTATGTGCTCTAACTGTAAGTAAAAAAATAACTAGGTAAGTACTATAATATAGCGTTATCTATCTATAATGAAGAAATGCTTTGCGGGATAAATCAAAAATATGTTTATTCAAAAGGATACATTGTGATCACTTTAAAACGTCAAACTTAAAACTAGCTACGCCTGTTACAACCTCATTACGCCGGCAAAAGAACAGGCAAGAAACGCCCGGCAGGTAATTTTTTTGGCGCGATCACATTGACAATTTTATTCTTATTACTAATTGATTGAATTGGAGCAAGTTCACTAAAATCCCAAGCTTTTTTTTGTCATCTAATAGTACGATATTTTTTAATTAGCTTTACTAATAAGATTTCTCTTGTTTGGTTGTACACATTGGGATATGGGAAGATGAATATTAACGAGTTGCGGGATCACAACCAAAGCAGACCAGACCTCACAAGCAGCACCCGTTCACGAGTTGACGCATGTGCCAGCCATCGCTCTCTTCCTAAATGATTCTAATGTGATACTCTAGATTTAAACATAAGGTTCTAGGTTATAAGGCTCTAGGTTTTAAACTAAAATTGTACAGGTTGGTTATCTAAATCTGGCACGCTCACAGTACTCACACCAAAGCAATTTCATTATAAAGTAGTAAAAACAAAACAATAACGTTCTCTGCCTCGCTTGAAACCTTGACCGCGTGCGAAAGAGAGAGACGAAGACTTTTCACGATGCGTACGCAGTGCGACGTCATGACGTCATGGCAGTTTTAGATAACCGACCTACGGCGCTAGGTCGGTAATCTAAACCTGGCACCTAGAACACATCCACAAACACATTTCTCTGTGACCGACCTGTAAACCTTCCAGTTACATATCCTACTAATATTATAAACGTGAATGTTTGTAAGCATGGATGTAAGGATGTTTGTTACTCTTTCACGCAAAACCTACATAACGGATCAGTAATACAGGTTTTGATAGTTTACAAAAACTATAAAAGTTTTCGTTTCCATCCATACATATTTTTTTCAACGAATCTTACCGAGACTTGGAGGAACTGAAATCGATAATAAGGGTTATTTTAAATCGTTACAATCATATTTTAACAAATGTTATTGAGTTACTTTTTGAATTTGAGCAGATCGAGTTGCCACTTTGACAAGTCAGCGGTGGTAAACGTCAAAGTTTACGACAACTTTTATCGTTTTCAAAACTTGTACTAGGGGTACTGAATGAAACCTTACACTCTGTATTAAAACATAGGCTACTTTTTATCCTGGAAAAAGGTGCCTACGGGATAACGGGAAGACGCGGGTGAAACCGCGGGGCGCAGCTAGGAAGTAATAACAAGGACACTGTGCTTACTCATTTGTGGTATGATAACGCTCTTAATCTTAATTTTTTTATCTAACAATAGCAATAAATAAAAAACTTTTTTTAAATTTTTTTTTTTAATAGGCGTGCCCTGTGTTCCGGCTTCATTATAAAGTCCTACCTTATCTGTGACGCAGTGGCCGTTCGGCTCAGGCTGCTTGGCGCGCTTCTTGCCGCCGGCATTGCCGTTCATGTGCCGCGTCGTGCTGGGACACGAGGTCGGACACTCGCACACTGCTTCACTCTGTGGGGTAATAAGGTGGATTGGATGACCAGAGAAAGATGAGAGAGAAAGAGTAAATATTACTATGTTATGATGTTGTTGTCTTTTGTTGTTATGTTGATTACGTAGCACTACCTAAGGGAGACTGCTGATGTAGCACCGCTGCACCGAAACATTGCATGATGACGTCAGAAGCAAAGGTCGGCGGATGGTGTCAATTAGCATAGTAGAAGATTCATTCCGTTTCCCGCCTCGATTCGGACACCTAGCGTAGTAATAATATTAAGTACCTAGTGTATAATTTTTACTCTAATTAAAGTTATTTTTAAATCATTTCGGTTTTTTTAGGAACCTCCGCCTGCCGCTAACGTATTTTGTTTACAGTACCCAGCAAACAAGTTGACTTTGGCTGCGCAGAAACGATTTTTAGATCTCTCAGGTGGATCGAAGGCGCGGGAGAAGTTCGCCAAAACGCGTGCGTCTGATTGGTTGATCAGCTTCCCGCGCTGTGTTCACGTCACGTTAGCATCCAACCACGAACTCGAACGGAAGTTCACATGCGCGAACTTTCCCCTTCCACGTCACTTTTGGCTCAACCTGTTTGCCGGGTGCTGTACTAGGCGAAAGATTTGAAAAATAGTGGCGGGTTTTAGTAATGGGATCTTAAAAACAAGTTTGGCTGTGAATTAGAACTTGTCCAATCCAACAAAAAACCGTAAAAAGGTAACGGGAAGACCGCGGGGCGGCCCCAATGATCACCTCCGGCAGCGCCTCTCTCATGAGCGCGAAGTAGAACTCGTTCTGCTCTCGCACCTGTCGCTGCGTGCGCAGCCGCATCCGGCGCACCATGTACTTCTTGACGCCCACGCCCAGCGTCACGGCGGGGAAGCCCACGCAGTGCGCCGCCAGCGGCCGCGTGCCCCACCCGCCCCCCGCCGCGTAGGCGCCCATCCCCGCCCCGCCCGCGAGCCCGCCCCGCACGCCCTCCACGTAAACGATGAAACAGCATATCGCTACCGTCGGCAAGCATATGCCCTTGTCTGCGACTGTTGGGCAAGGAAGTATTGTTTTAGTGCGATAATGGTGTCGATTCGGTTTTGCATTCTCTAAAACTAAGGTCTAATAGTATTGCTGTCTTTTTCTAACCACTGAAGTAAAAAAAGGACAGCATTTCTTTTAGACCTGTCAAACTTAGTTTAGTTTTAGAGAATGCAAAACCGAATCGACACCAATGGCCCACCAGCAGTTCAATTCTAATTCTCACGGAAACTCTTCCGACCACGGATACGGAAAAAATTCCTTCAGATTTTTTTTAGACACGATTCTGAATTTGGAAACTCTCGGAAAACGTTTCCGTGAAGCTAAAGTGACGTCGAATGCGACACGGAAACTTTCCGAGTGAATTAGAATCGCACTACAGGCAAACGCTGTAGAGGCAGACCGTGGGATGAAGATGTTAAGAAAATCGCGCGTCCAAAATGGATCCAAATAGCTATAGAGGGCAGATGGCCTTGGAGGAGGCCTTCCCCGGAGAGATTACTTTATTTACAGTCGCTCAGCGAGCTACGGAAAGGGCTATGCTCGGAGTTTCTCTCAAGGATCGAATCAGAAATGAAGTGATCTGACAGAGAACCAAGGTAACCGACATAGCCTATAGGATCAGCAAGCTGAAGTGGCAATGGGCTGGACATATTAGCCGAAGAACCGATAACCGTTGGGGCAAACGTGTTCTAGAGTGGAGACCGCGTCTCGGCAAACGTAGGCCCTCCGGCTAGGTGGAGCGATGACATACCCAAAATGGCTGGCAGCAGTTGGATGAGAAGAGCCGAAGATCGGGCTCAGTGGCGTGCTTTGGGAGAGGCCTATAGGTCCAGCAGTGGACTGAAATGGGCTGATTATGATGATGAATAATTACTATTAATTACATTTGGACAGATTTTTTAATGAAAGAATTTTCATTGCGGTTTTCCTCGTTCGATAGATAAGGTATCAATCAATCAATCAATACATAAAAAACATTAATTTGAATGCGAAAGTGTGTTTTTGGTTGCTCAGGACCTTCGCGACGGTCACAACTTAGGGAACTGGGTCCTAATTAATAAAAAAAAATCATATTGTGTATATTGGTCGATAAAACCGCGGGGCGCAGCTAGTCATCATCATCAGCCTTTACGTTCCCACTGCTGGGACTCTGGCCTTCTCTCAGAGAGAGAACATGGGCCGTTATCTACCACGCTGGCCCAGTACAGGTTGGTAGATGTCGCATGCCCTTGAATGTTTTGGTTCTTGGACATGCCGGTTTGCTCACGACGTTTTCCTTCACCGTTTTGAGCGATGGTAAATCCGCACATAACTTAGTCATAGATGCGGGGCCGAGAGGATTCGAACTCATAGCGCAGCTAGTAAATGAATATAAAATACTCACATGTAAACCAGACACACTGTACCCACACATAGGTACTGGCAGCGAAGAATATGTACTGTATCGGTATGAAGAAAAAACATATCATGTCTGACGTCAGCGCGACGCAGATAAAAAATACTGAAAATGCCTGTAACAAGAAAAAAATAATTATTCATTATTTTTTCGGATTGGAGGGCAGTGTTTATAGATTTAACTTCTTATGTTTCAGGGTGACGGGCGCAGTGCATTGCCGCACAGGCTTTTGGTATCTCTGGAAAGACGAAGTCACTAAAGACTTGCGCGAGCTCCAGGACTGGCAGTAGGTGGCGTACGACAGAGCGACTTGCCGTCTTTTATTATCGGAGGCCAAGACTCACTTTGGGTCGCTGCGCCATCTCAGTTAGTTTTTTAGTTTCTTAGTTATATTCAAAATTCTGGTTGGCACTGGGGTCTACCAGTATTTCTTGCCAGAAATGTAACTGACTAACTCCGATGGCTCAGCGACCCAATGTGTGTCTCGGCCTCCGAAATGTGAGAGCGCCACTCCTTTCTATCCTAAGCGATAAAAAACCTGAAATGTACTGTTGTAAATTTAATCATTTATGAAACGGTACATTTCAATCCTTTATCTCAATCGCAATGAGAGACACCTAGCGTGACGCTTCCATGAGGCGAGCGACTAGCTCGTCTCACAGGTACATAAAAATAAAATATACAAGCATATGTTTTTGTGAGTACAAAAATCAACTCCATATAAAAAACTTGACGTTTTTAGTCACAGTGTAAGGGCGCGGCCCCATTGTACTCGAACTGCATAGTTGCATGCCGTTTGCATAATATAATTCTTTTATACAAATAAAAATGAATGGCTAAAACTGTTACTAAGAGCAAAACTCGACAATGGCTTGAGAGCCAGTTCCCAATCCAGGTGTAGAGTGGAACCATATTCGACAATATCGTCACTTAACAGCACTTGTGGTCAAACGCTACCTGTGAGAAGTAATAAAAGGTACTTCCCGTAAATCAGCCTCTCCCAAAGTGGGCGATAACGCCCCCTTGCGGGCGCTGCTGGCCTAAAGGAGGGCGGTATGAGACCGAGAAAAAAAATGGGGCGTTGTGTAGAGGGCAGTAGAGGCTTATCTTAGCCGGCGCTCAAAATAACTTATTCTCAAAGTGGGCAGTACACAAAATAAGTTTGGGGACCCCTGCCGTAAACCCGTAGGTACCGTAATATATGGTTATGGTTTATAACTAGACCCCAACCAAGGATATTGTTACTCGCGACCTTTTTGGTACGATATTATTATAGATCATTTGAAGCCCAATAACTTTTGACCTGCACCCAATTATAATAAAAACTTGGATTATTAATCATGAAAAAGCTTAAATGAACATGTTTATACTAGTCGCAATCTGTTACAAGAGCTGGGATGCAACTCATACAATAATGCACATTGTCCTTTGCAACTTACCAGTCCTTGATATTTGTATGAATCATAGATAGATTTCATTAATATCCAAAACGGCCAGAGGAACTCAAACCTGAACTCCAGCAAGTAATCGGATAGGACCACGGAGGCCCACACAATTATAAAGTTCAGGTACAACATTGAGCTGAAATAAGAAATACAAAATATTAGTACTAAAACTCAAAAAGTATTTATTTAGTGAGATACAACATCACTTTAAAATGTCAATTTTAAAAAGTGGCTACGCCTGTTCCAACCTCCTTATCTGTCATTCATTGGGCGCAACCACATTTACTATTTTATTATTATTACTAGTTGATTAAATTTGAGCAACTTCACTACGATCCCAAGCTTTTTTGTGTCATATACGTAGTCTGATATTTATAAGATTTAGTTTTAAGTGGACTTGAAATTTAGTTATCAACAAGTCTTGGATTTCACTCGGGATTTTGTTGACCTTTGAAGGAGTTGCTGCAATGCATCAATGAATCGATGTAAGTTTGCATAGGCAGCTTTTCATCCCGGAAAAAGCTTGCTTCCTGAATCTCTAAAATTTCCATGCACATTAAACTACAGGGCACAACTCCGTCTGGGTATAGCTTAACATATAACTAGATAGCCTAACTTAAAAAATTCTTTCATGTCTAAAAAGTTTGATAAATTTACTTATTAATCGGAAATCATGGACAACTTGAACAAAGTGACCTATGAGGATATATTCTAGTGACATTTTTGACATTGCTAAAGTTTAATACGGCATGATGTATCAGGCTCAAGCCGCTCGCCTATTGTAAAATAAATACGCCTAGCCCTGAGAAATGTAAGCTTATTGTACCTGCAGGTACTATCCATTGGTTAGCATGAAATATAGAGAAAATTTATATTAATATATAGACAAATAGTGTAATTAATTAGCAAGAATTATTTTAACATGCCAAGAGTTCTGATAGTATTAGGCATATTTGGGCATTTGTATCCAGAACACCCGACTACTTGGCACACTGAGTCAGCATAATGAATCAAACAGTCAAACGCTCAGCACTTCAGCTGTCACAGGTTTTGATATTATTTTATTTAAACTCTTGAGGGCCATGCCACCCAAATTTTGTCACTATTAAACAAGAAAAGAATAATACATAAATACATTTAATGCATTCCACAAATAAGTAAACATTATATTATGTATAATATTTACTCAGATGTATATCCCAGATGTAAGAATGAGAAAATGTTACTCTTTACTTGTTTTACTTTTAATTTTTGATGGCTAATTCTTAATAATACCTCCACAAGACAGGCGTAGCTGTGGGGAGTACCAGTAATTAACAAGCTATTGAAGAGTTCTCTAATCACAACATTCTAGTATGTGGATCACCGTTTTTTAACCCCTGATGCAAGAAAAGAATAGTTATAAGTTTGACATGTCTGTCGGTCTGTGGCACAGTAGCTCGCAAACGGATGAAGTGATTTTAAAATTTTTTTTGTTTATGTGTGAAAGGTGAGTTACAGTCAAAATCAGTCCAAGAAGTCGGGATTTTTTAAAATGTATATTTATTGTTTCATAACTTAACGACCAAATCCAAACTCATAGAGACCCAGGTATTATTATATGCTGGTTTTCATCCTCGTCATCCTCATTAGCATAACAATGTGCTCTCAGCTGGGCCGCAAGTACTTCTCTCCGGACGTGACTATGTATCTATCATACTAATAGATACAGTGTCGTTTGCACCATTGACGGCAGTGTCGTTTGCACCATTGATGGTGCTATTAAATGGTGCATATGAAAGTGGGGATTTCAAACAGTACCATTTGCCCCATTGATGGTGCAAACGGTACATAGCAGTGTTGTTTGCACCATTGATGGTGCTAGTCAATGGTGCATATGAAACTGGGGGATAGAAATTAAGGGATTCAAAGACCAAATCTATATACACCTCAAACCAAAGGGTAGCTACCCATAATGCCTCAAAATGGAGCATCAAAATGTAACACAATGAATGTTGTTGCGTTTTGCATTTTATTTGAATACCAAAAAGCCACATGAGTAAGTACTTGAATATGACTAAAATAGACACTTGCACTAATAGAGTGTGGATATTACAGTTGTTACTCAAAATAACTGAATGTTTATTTTAACTTTACATCATCTGAACTGCTGTATACAAACCTGATAACTAAACATACTTATATGTCTACTGTGAGTCTTTGGAGAAACGAATTTATGACATGTTCCAGTCCCACTTTATATTGTTTCTTTTTATTCACACAACAGATGAAATAAACGTGCCTAGGAGATGTTAGCCAGATGGTACTTTCTACCCACATACGTTAGCCTTTCACAACGTTTTCCCACACTTTTTTCACACGATTGAAAGCAGATTCATATTGGGTACTAAGGTGTATTGTAGATATCGTTTATTATAATAATTTAACATGAATAACTTACTTTCCGTACATTCCTTCGGTGATTTTTGTGCGTTTTATGGGGCGCCGCAACTTCCCAGTATCGGCATTTCGCCGCTTCATATTTCTACATTCGGGGTGTAAATCGCAATTACAGGCGCTCGGGTCACGGCACTAATTTACAAGAAAGCACTTAGAAACAATAATAATCCTCAAATAGTGCTTTTTGTTGTCATCAGCCTATGCCGTCCAACCAAAATTTACGAGGGAGACGGATGATGGAATGGATGAAATGATTTGATATGCTCAAAGAGGAATCCAGATTATAATAATATGATCTAGGACTCTAGGACCAGACGATGAAAATAAGACGAAGTAAATAAGTTGAAAAGGACAGAGCTATACAGTAGACAACGTAGTAGACAGAGAAGAGAAGCAAGGAACGGTTCTATCCTAGCTTGTTTCGTTCATTTGGTTCGGCCTTCGACACACTACGTCTGTGGTGTGTCGGTATAGTCGTTATGATTCTAGCCTACACGGGAGACGGGAATAAAAAAATTGTTTTTTTTTTTTTTTTTTTGTTTTGTTATGGCGTCACACGATTAGTGTATTTGCCAGTGTCAAGTATAAAATATTTCAAACTCAGAGAGTTGAATCGAGTTTAAATGATGATGATGATGATGACGATGAGATGACGGGATGAGGATAGTGTTTAAGTAAAGTAGTGGCGCTTTACTTAAACTTTACACGGACTTTTTTGGAGCAACTCGAAAAGTCACTTTCACAACTTTATTTCAATTTCCCACACTCGTACACATTAACGAACACATAATGGTTAATAAACCACCAATATTACACATTATCACTCGAAGATACACAAGTTTTGGAAACAAAAACAAAATTTTCACGTTGACAATTCGATTGCCGCCAAAAAAGTCAAAAAAAAAAAATTGGTTGTAATCACCTGTTTATTCTGTCATCGACCGTGTCATGTCAAAATATATGACGTTCCAAATAAAATGTAAATAGAGGGAAAAATATTACCCAGCCTCCAGATCAAAAAACGTAATAAATCTAAAGAAAATACGAATATCTATAAGAAAACCATCTTTTACAATAATATGCTTCACAATGAAGTGCGCCAATATTTGGCCTCTCATCACATGTGTGTTGTTGATGATTGGTTAACTGGGTGAGTTAAAAACGATCAAAACATTTAGAATTACTTGATAACGGTACATAAAAGTAGTGATTAGATTTTATTTGTGTATAGTAGTATTTATTTGACATACAGCTTTCCGTGTCTTCTAGATGTGTAGAGTACCTGACTGAAGATAGCAGCAACAATTACAGTGAAAACGACATAAAAAACTTAGCTAAAGAACAATGGTTGCTCAACGATCTAAAGGATATTTGCCCGGGATCCCTACCTGCAAACTTGAAGAATCAACCGAAAACGCAACTTTCCGGCAGATATGTACTACAGATCAACGCCGCAGTAGATATTGGTATTAAATTTTATTCTTAAATAATGGAAAAGCATGTGACATGCTTTCTCTCTCTTTTATCAGTTCCTTAGCCATGTTTATGTGTAATTTAGTAAATAAATGATCAAACTAATGTTATAAAGGTGAAAGTTTGTGAGTCAGTGTGTGTATTTGTTACTCCTACATACTGAAATTGCTGAAAAGATTTAGATGAAATTTGAAAATAGATAGCTTATACTTTTTTCTTTTTTTTTAACTACATAATTACAGCATAGCGTTCGACCACAAGTCGATGTTAAGTGACGATGTGGTCGAAGATGGCGCCACGCTACACCTGGACTGGGAACTGGCTCTCAAGTGAAGCTGCCGAAACACACCGATTACCCTGGATTAACAGATAATACCTGGATTAACGGACTATACCAAACAAACAAAATATAGCCTACGGCAATGAGGATATTCTGTACCCATTGCTATAACCAAGAGTTTAAAAGTTAGGCAGGAATTAGGTTGTGAAAATAAAGAACTAAATTTACTAGCAAAGTGGCTCAAAGACATTAACAAATTATTAAAAAAGTTTTAACCTTGTGTTCAGGTACCCCTGCTTACCAACAGTACTTGAAGTTACAAAAGATAAACATGGAGAATGTCGAAGCTACAACCAATTTTGAAGATAAAATCTCTAGCCACAGGTATGTTTCAAAACTCAGGGCCAAGTTCTTTTTTTTAAAACACTTTTATTAGCTTGACTTGTAACTAACTAACTAACTAACTAACTAACTAACAATGTAATCAAATCTTAGAAGTCAATTTTCACCCACTTCTAATTGTCGTATCGACTTGAAACTTTGTATGTGTATGTAATCTCGGTGACAATGCAATAATTTGGTATCATCGACCTGATCTGATGATGCAGCCGGAAGATGGGTAGGGCATCTCTGCGCTGGCTACTAGGAAACCCCTCGTGTTTGGGCTCATATGAATCGTCTTGATGAGTACAATAGATTGGACTTGGTGACGAGGGTCTGATGATGCAACCGGAAGGTGGGTAGGGGATCTCTGCAGTGGCTACTAGTAAACCCCTCGTGTTTGGGCTCATATGATTCGTCTTGATGAGTCCAATAGATTGAACTTGGTGACGAGGGTCTGATGATGCAGCCAGAAGGTGGGTAGGGGATCTCTGCAGTGGCTACTAGTAAACCCCTCGAGTTTGGGCTCATATGATTCCTTTTGATGAGTCCGATAGATTGGACTTGGTAACAAAAGACTAAAAAGTAAAAAAAAAAATATATAGTTTAAAAAACTAAAAAAAACACTTTAAAAACGCACTCAAAAATATATAATAATTATATTGACTTGTATTAGTTACGATATAATGGTTAATTCAAAAAGTGTGGAGCGCTTCTTTTACTGGGTAAATACACACAACCAAAAAGCGCTCCACACTTTTTGAATTACACATTATATCGTAACTAATACAAGTCAATATAATTATTATATATTTTTGAGTGCGTTTTTAAAGTGTTTTTTTTTAGTTTTTTAAACTATATTTATGTAATAGAGTGGCAAATAAGCAGATGGACGGGAAGCAGTCACCATCACTTATGGACATTTGTAACACTAGGGGTGTTGCTGATGCTTTGCCGATGCGTTGCTGACCCTTAAGAACCCTTAAGGACTGCAATTTGTAGCACAGCGGAAAAACATGCGGAGGGAGCTTGTTCCACATTTTGCAAGTGAACTCATTACTTGTAAACTAAATAATGTTTTGTTTTCAATTACAGAATGATAAAGCTATACTTGACTGATGGTGTACAAAAAGTTACTGCTATTGAGTACAGACCGATGAGGAACCTCGGCTGTGACATCACTCCTGGCTGCAAGGTGCTGATAAAAGGTGAGAATGACCATTAGCCAGCTCTCAATTCTTTACTACATCCTCAATTTTTTGCCAAACATGTCTTAGACATTTTTCTTAGCAAGAGTATCAAACTCTACCTCTCAATTTTGTTATCATCAGTTTTAGAATTGCCTCTCACTATTTCAAATTTCAAAACTTTTTTATTTAATAGGATACATTGTGATCACTTTAAAACGTCAACTTAAAACTAGCTACGCCTGTTCCAACCTCCTTACGCCGGCAAAAGAACAGGCAAGAAACGGCCGGCAGGTAATTTTTTTGGCGCGATCACATTGACAATTTTATTCTTATTACTAATTGATTGAATTGGAGCAAGTTCACTAAAATCCCAAGCTTTTTCTTCGTCATCTAATAGTCCGATATTTTTTAATTAGCTTTACTAATAAGAAGATTTCTCTTGTTTGGTTGTACACATTGGGATATGGGAACATGAATATTAACGAGTTGCGGGATCACAACCAAAGCAGACCAGACCCCACAAGCAGCACCCGTTCACGAGTTGACGCATGTGACGCTATTGAAGCTACCGATAAATAATGAGGAAGGAAGGTTCTCAAATGGCGACCACAAATGTGCTCCACGTATCCACTATAGGTAGACCCTCCACTAGGTGGATCCACGACATAGTAAGAGTCGCAGGAAGCTGATGGATGCAAATAGCTAATATGTCTGTTCATGGTAGTATCAAAGCGGAAGGCCTATGTTCAACAGTGGACTTCTTCCGGTTGATGATGATGATGGAAGCAAGCAAAGACGTATTTAAACCAATAAAAATTCAAAACAGGACCAATAGAATGTCGGCGAGGCATGTTGCTGCTAACAGAGGGTGCTGTAGAGCTACTCGGCGGCGAAGTGCAAGAGATAGCGGTGTCCAACTCTCTCGCAGGGATGCTGTCAGCCAAGCTAGGGCTGCCTATTGAACGAGGTTTGTATTTCAAGATTTTTCCAATAAGCCTATCTTGTTTCTTTTACTTACAGGGTAACGTTTGACCACAAACTTAATGTTAAGTGACGATGTGGACGAAGGTGTACCTGGATAACATACTGGTTCTCAAGTAAGGTAATTAATTCTTAACTTCAGGGCCAACAGGTAATTGATTCACTTCAGGGCAGTTCAGGGTGGTTAGCTAGGAAGGCGAACACTAGAAAATGCTCTACCACCAAGCTAAGGTTTCATCATTAAGTTCTTCTTCATCGAATATTAAGGATGTTTTTTCTGATTTCAGTACCAAATCTCAACACAACAGTAAGCCACCCGCGCAACACCAACATTCCGACACCCCACACACAAATGCCCCCATCCACGCCAACCAACCAAACCTTCGAGCCGCCGCCTGAAAACCGACCTGTAGCCAGAGTGACTAGCCTCCAAGTAGCTTGCTTCAACGATGACGATGACATCATAGACATAGACCAGTTAGCCGCTTTAGAAGCGCAAATCACCGAAATCCCAGCAAAAAGACCCTTGAACGCAAATAGTGTACATTTAAACCCTGAGAAGAAAATTAAAATCGACACAACTAGCACAAGTAAAATCGACCCTGTGGTCAACACAAATAGAGTCGACGATTACCCAGATGATAACGACATGTTTTTCGACGAAGACGAAGACTATTTGAGAGAATTAGAAGCGAAAATCGATGCAAAGGAAAACCAGTCCTGCAGTAGTAAAAATAAGAGTTCAACTCCTCCTACGGTATCGACAGAACCATTCGTGTACATAAGACAGATAAACGATATGGTGGACACTGAAAAGGCTGGAAGGGTTTTTAAAGTTAAAGGTCAGATTATGAAGTTGCTATCGAAATTGTCGGTTGGCAAGGATGGTTGGAGCTTGAAGTGTACCATTGTAGATGGCACAGGGAGCCTAGATGTAGATTTCACTAGCGACGTGCTTTCTAAACTAGTGGGGTTTACACCACAAGAAATGAATCAGCTGAAAAAACAGATCGCGGTAAAGCCAGAATTAAAGGAAAAGGCAGTTTCGGTAAGTATAAAATTAGAGTCTATAAATGACATTATTTTACTTTAATTCAAACTTCTTAGAGCTTGGAGGCCTTAATTACTTAGTAAAAGATATCCAGGCCTCAGATATTGAATAGAATAAAAACACAAACATAGACGTGGTTTTATACAACTGCAATGTTTATTTTAAAATCTGCCCATATCTACATGTATTTTACATTTCCTAAGTACCTACATTCTCGTATCATATCATTAGATACAGTTAAAATTATAGTAAACGTGCTTAAATACGCACGACCAGTAGATTATTTATTGCTAAAATGTGCAATAGCCGGAAATAACATCCCAAATATGCAAATGCATATTATGCATATTGTATATTCATTTGCATAAAATCCGGTCTGTACTAAATAACTATGCTGTAAATTATGTTATCTTGTTAGTTATTTAGGAAGAAAAGTATCAGTCAGCAAACGTAATGCTTTCCCAACCCTGAAGAACGCTTTTGACACCTTCTAGAGGGGCTGACCGAGTACTACTGAGGTGAGGGCGGCAAAAATTCATGAGCTTTACTAGGAAAATGTGTAAATATGCCACTGCCTTTTATATTTCAATAGTAAAGCAAAAAGCATATTTCTATTCCCATATTCAAATTCATAAGTACTTTTAGTTTTGCAAAAGCGCCATCTATTTGCAATATTACGTACTGTTACCTACCCCTAGCAATAATTAGTTACACCACCCTCTGTGAGATGTCGCTAGTGAGCTCCCTATGCGCGCGCATAAGCCGGCGTGATGGGGGAATTGCCGCACGGTCCGCTCAGTCCGGGAGAGCGGCATCGTGTAGGAGACGGTCCTCCGGTACGGACGTGTAGGACCATCTCCTTCATGATGATTATATTATGTGATTCCTTAAAACACACAGCGTTGAGTTGAAGAAGCTGTTGTGAATTCTCCCTTCTAGATTAAATATGTATAGAAACTCACCCAATTATCTATGGTTCTATACCTTTCTCTCTCTCCTCACCAGCGTGCATCTCTCTCTTCAATCAAGTATGATGCAAGATGTAATTGTCAATGTCATAGCGTTTGTGAATTTTGCCGGGTTAACCGCAAAAGTTTCTCAAAGTTACAAAAAGTGTATAAATACATTAATTTGTTATGTTTTAATAGCACACAGCGTCAGTTTTGTGTTCGTTCGTACATTTCCTCAAGTGAAACTGTGATTTCCAATGGATCCGGACGAAACCAAGTAAGTGAGTGTCGGAGGTTAAAATACCTCCTTGTTGCTAACAAGTTGATACTTCGGAGGGAGATCAACGTTGGTTAGGACGAGTGTTGATGACTCGTCACCTTCTTCATCCTCGGAGGATGAGAAGGCATAATAAATATCACCAATATGAAACGTAGGTCGGACAAGTACGAACAAGTTTCGGACCTACGCATAAACACATAGATACCTACCTACAACAAGTTTAGTGGGTTATATATCTGAATATATCATACGTTATACCCCAAATAGTGATTAATGCTAATCAAAGAAGTGATCCTTTACCATCTACGTCTAGATCCTACAACTTTGCTAGGTAATCTTTCTTTCGGTGACCCAGGCACCGAGTTTGATGGGAGAACTGTTAGTTCCACAGGCTGACAAAGAGTGACTGCAATAGTTATCAATGGATACACCCTCTTGGAAGGGTTCTTGCTATAAAAAAGCTCTAAAGTCTAGCGTAGCCAGTCCTGGATTCATAGGTGTTAAACTCAATGAATCTATGTGCCATTTTTATACGAGTACGGATTTTGTAGAATCAACCAAGCAATTGCAGACTACAAGATTTGCTTGACTGGGCACCGACAAATCCCATCAATTTAACTATTATTTAAATGTATCTCTAGTACCATAGGCATAAGAGTGCCATGATTAAAAATATAATATATTATATATGTCATTTATTCTGAGACTACAATCCAGATGGTAAGCAGGCAAAGTGCATCGAAATTAGAGGGGATACGGTAATAAAATAAACTGTTACAACCAGTGCCTTTTTTGTCAAGATGCTCTGCAACCTGTCGTAGCCTCTTTATGTGTGTCACTAGTATGGAGTGTTAACACTCCTACCTACATTAAGAAGGAGAGAATGGGAGGCAGGTCTCATGTTCAGAACATAAAATACAAATACAACAACAAATATTCTTATTTGCAATACCCCAAATTTTAAAAAGAGTCAGCTCTTTTGTAGAACCTTAGCACAAAATGTGCACCTTCTAATACTTTACAAAGTTGACTATCAAGCATATGGGTAACAGGTTGCCGCTTTCTTTATGTAAAGACACCACCCCTTTCAGTATCCGGACAGCCGGGTGTTTTGAAAGATAGGCTACCGAAATTACCAAAGAGAGGACTAGTAGGGTCCTAGACTTAAATATATTTATAGATATATATATATATATATATACTAGAGGCATCTCCTACATTAAATCCGGGTTTCCAAATGTTTTTAGCAAGGAAAGCCAATGAGGGACTTTGCCCCATACTTTGTCCCGCAGTAGACTGCGGAAGTCTCAGTTCAGATGAGTTAGTGAAACAATTACATTTGATTTTGCAAACAGATATAGCAGAATCTCTGCAGACATGTGACTGGCTAGTGAGAGTAGACACATGCTAGGCCTATTTTCATGTACCAATGGCAGAATCATACCGGAGGTATCTCGGAGTAATTAATCTAAATGTTGCAACAGAGGGCTTGCCATTCGGTCTGTCATTAGTTCCAAAAATGTTTGCCTCAGTGACTTATGGGATTGCGGAAATCCTAAGAGCCCAAGTTTTCCAGATAATTGTAAATTTAGAGGATTACTTCCTAGTCAATCAGGACAGGATGGGTCTGGTTTCTCAGGTTGCGGAAACATTGAGAATATTGGAAACATTGGGATGACATATAAACTATCAGAAATTGTTTCTGGAAACCTGTTAGGAGGTAGAATATCTTGGTCTCATTTAAATACTTAGCAAACCAGGCTGCAAACTGCCAAAAATAATTAAATAAAAAATTATGCCAATGCTTTCTAAAATGTTAGACAGTGGGAACAGTTCAATAAAATACTCAAAGAAGGAGTTATTAACTTTGGTAAATTTTGTTGTTGCCAAAGTAAAAAATAATATTAATGATTATTTATTAAAGATTTAAAGGATTTGTTTAAGTCAGGTCAGACCACAATAAAAAATATTTCTACCTCCAGTTGTGTAGCAGGATTTAAAATAATGGTTAAAGGCAGCTTAATGCACTTTTACATCAATAAATAAAAATAAAATAAAAAAGTGTGACTCACTTTTAGACTTCTGGTGTGGCAGATACGGGAGGAGCCCCAATTGAATAGTACCTAACTATCAGGGCAGTGGGCCCCCCCATACCAAAGTCGCAGGCATGAAAATTTTGAAATAGATACATGCGGTTTTTTCGCACCTATAAACAGTCAGCGGATGACTTCACAAAGAGTGGACATATTAATACACTCAGACAATAGAACTCTTGTCGCAAATATCAGAGACGAAGGGGGGACATTCCCTTGCTCGACTAAGCTTGACAACCAGGCTTCTAGAACTTACAGAGAAGTGACGGGTCACTCTCTCAGCCACTTACCTCCCGGAGAGGCTCCACGGAATTGCGGATCGCCTGTCAAGGGGCCGCAAAATACCAAAGTGGCATCAACTACCCCAGGCCACGGCGGCTTTACTAAAATGTGGGGCGTCCCAGAAATAGACCTGTTTGCATCAAAAGAAACGGCTGTCGTACCAAAGTAACTTGTAACACCAGATTTAAAAGAAGGATCTGCGATCTTTTACGACACTTTCAGCCATTAATGGGACTACGGCTTGGGGTGGGTATTTCCCCCGCCTTGCCTAATACCGAGAGTATTGGCCCACTTAAGCAGTGCAAAGGGCATAGACATAGTAATACATACTGATAGCGCCAAAGTGCACAACATGTTTTTGGCTACCCTACCCTCAAGCAAGAACACTGACTGAGCCAATTCCGTAAAAAAAATAAAAAAGAACCTTCGGCGGGTTTGAATAGATCGGACTACAGCAACTTGTCCTCCACGGGAATGAGTTAACTCTTCTTGCTAAAAAATTGGGGGGTTGAAGAGGTTGCTCACTGGCCGAAATCACTGAGCAACATTTGTTAAAAGGTAGCTGGCGGACAGCTACTTTGACAAAGCGCACCAATTAAATGGTGGCTATGTTGGTGCGGAACCAAACAAGTAAATCCTAAAGTACCTAAGGGCCAGCAAGATGCTAGATTATTAGCAAAATTGTTTGTAGAACATATAGGCTAGCCTAGCATATAACACTACAACCGTATTAAAAATTTAAAAAACCATTTTGCTTGCTATACCTGAAATAGATATAAAAAGCCACTTAGATGGCACGCAGGTATTGTGTTACTTGTCGGTGTAAACTGTTTCCTTACTTAAAGTAACTAGGTGAACTGTGTTCAAGTTCATACTCTTGCTGGCCTCAGGCGATAGGATGCACGACCTCACTCATGTAATATAGAAAATTCATATGAGATCCTCATGGTTGGAAGAGGTAACTTATATGTGGCCAAATTTTGGCTCTAAAACGTATTTAAATACCTATAGACAGTCAGGTTGGTTGTTGCGGAAACCACCAACCATCCAGACCATCATGTTGGTCCTGTCAAACATATTAAAGATTTTATTGATAAATCTGAAGGGGGAGTAGCGACATACAAATATGTACTACAAGTTTAATTTATTTCTCTACCAGGGAAATTAAAACCTGCTCCAAAACTGATTGCAGGTTGGATATGCGGTATATTTAAGGATACTAACATTGATGCTTCCCCAGGCAGTACTAGAATACTAGGTCAGCTGTTCTCCTAGAAGTTGGCTGGAGAATGGACCTGTACAGGAAATACTTAGCAGACTAAACTGGCTAAGTATAAGTACCTATTGCATTTCCGAGATTTTACTGTTGCCCAGTCAATAATATTTATAATGCTGTGTTTGTTGCATTCTAAGTTTTCAAATATTAAGTAACACATTTTCTTTACTAAGATAAAAATTACCTATTTTTTCTGCGCGCCGACGCCGCCACATTTCCATAGATAAATGGAACTGATTTATAATAATCAAACCTGATTATGATGATTTATAAAATATATATATATGTTATATATCTATAATAATAGTATTTTAATGAAAATACATAAGGTAAAGTTATAATTTTTATAAGGTACATAGTACTACATGATAGTTATGTTATGGTCATTACCAACAACCTATCAACAACAACATTTTTTAGTTATAATAAAACTGGTTTATATTGCAGAAAAATGTTATATCCAATTCATCATAGCATTTGTGTTCATCACCAGCAGATACCAAACAGGTCTTCAACTCAACGCTGTGTGTTTTAAGGAATCACATAATATTACTGTTTTGCATTCCAACAAAACAGGTATTATGTGTGTAATAAAACACACAGCGTTGCAGCAATGCTCTTGCCGGTGAGCTGAAGACACTATGACATTGACAATTACATCTTGCATCATACTTGATTGAAGAGAGAGATGCACGCTGGTGAGGAGAGAGAGAAAGGTATAGAACCATAAATAATTGGGTGAGTTTCTATACATATTTAATCTAGAAGGGAGAATTCACAACAGCTTCTTCAACTCAACGCTGTGTGTTTTATTACACACATAATACCTGTTTTGTTGGAATGCAAAACAGTAATATTACTGTATTTTCACTACAATTGTAAAATGGTAGGTGTTTATTTTTTTATTCTGAAAAAAAAATAGTTTTCATTTATTTACTATTTAAATGCGTACTACTAAGTATTTTAGTATAATTTTTTTTTGTTTAAATTTTTTTTTATGATTGCACTCTTTATATTTATTATTATTTAACTAAAATTAAGTTGAAAGCTAAAAAAATCAGCAGCAAATGTATGAAAAACTTTACGATAATGCGTACGCGTCTGACAGTCGTAGTAATTTTGCTTTTATCAAGAGAGTTGTTATCAGCGCCATCTAGGGAACACTCGCGATAGGCTGGACTCTGGATACTGTTCGAATGTCAAAACGGGATAGTTAGCTAGCTAGTTAGCGAGCTAAAAGTAGGGAATTAGGAATCACCTCCCGTGAGATGTCGCTCGTGGTTGTATTATTTATCATCAACCTATTACGTTCCCACTGCTGGGACTCTGGCCTTCTCTCAGAGAGAGAGTATGGGCTGTAATCTACCACGCTGGCCCAGTGCGGGTTGGTAGATGTCGCATGCCCTTGAATGCTGCGGTTCTTGGACATGCCGGTTTCCTCACGATGTTTTCTTTCACCGTTTTGAGCGATGGCAAATCCGCACATAACTTATCAAGTAATAGGTGCGGGGCCGAGAGGATTCGAACTCGGGGTTGGCGCCTTGTAAGTCGCACGCATTACCGTTCGGCCACCATCGCTCTACTCTGTCTAACTTACCTGTAATTTTACCCAGTGTTGCTCAAATATAAAACCTTTCTTTTTCAGGCGTTACTAAAGGCAAAAGACACCCTCCAAGTTTTGTACTGTATCATAGAACTAACAATGTTGGAGGTGCCGAAGATTACCTGCCTAGTGCCTTTCGAAGCCAAGCATGTGGACTTGTTGAAGAAACGGATTGAAAGCAGTAGTTAGCGTAGCGTTCAAAGTGTACATAGTTATTACATTTAATTAAATTAAAAAGATAAAGAAATTTAATTACATTTTGATAATACATTTGTAATCTTTTTTTTTGCCGCAGGGTGTCGATGGTTGCAAATGGCTAATAGCCGTTTATGGTGGCATTTGAAGGGGGAGGCCTATGTTCAGCAGTGGACATCTTCAGACTGATGACGATGATTTTCTGACATAGAGCTGCTTAGGTCCTCCTTACTATTTTATTTAAAAAATTATCCTGATTTTGTTAGTTATGTTGATGGTCAAATCAAAACTGGTTTTTGCATTATTTTTTTTTTATGTAATAATTTGGCAAACAAGCAGACGGCCCGCCTGATGGAAAGCGGTCACCGTCGCCCATGGACATTTGCAACACCAGGGGAGTTGCCGATTGCCGATGCGTTGCCGACCTTTATGAACTCTTTTCACACCCATCTTGAAGGACTGCAATCTGTAGCACTGCGGAAAGTTGGGGGGAGCTCATTCAGCTATTTCCTCTTGCAGTACCCACGGTCGCGGCGATTCGAGTTTGGGGGAAATACCAAGTTTCCATGTGACCTTCACGTGACCTTGCGTTCTCAAGTGTCGCGGCACTTGACCCCAAAACACTTATGTCTCTGAGAGCTGTTTGTTTATGTTTTGCTTTGTTCCAGGTACTATTCTTGGAAGCTAGTGAACTACTCGTTCTGTAGAAATATAAACAAAAACATATGAATGTTTATTTAGTTTATAACAGCCCATTGTTTCGAAGGTACTTTGAAATAACTGCCGTTTTGTAAATAAATAATAATAAAATAAAAAACAAAATTTTTGTTTCATTTTTTTTATACCATTTCATTTAGTATAATATGGTTTTTAATTTTGGTAATATAAAAATATTCATGTTTTCATACTAATAATTCGACATTTTCACTCGCAAACATTCGACTAAGAACCCCCCGCGCGCCCGCCGCGCGCCCGCCGTAAGCCGATTTTTATGATTTATTTGTGAATGTATTTTAGCGTGTTACTAAGATTTGTTTATACCCTCATGTAGATACAACATTCAAAAACAAGAATAGTATGTTTTACTTACCCACACAAGCAAAATATTTCATGTAAAACAGCAAAATGTCTCTGCAGGTAGATAACATTCCATAAAAACTATAAAATTTGGCCTTTTTCCAAAAAAATCGAAAAAAATATTTAAAATCGTCACTTTTCGGTAAACTAAGTCATTTCTCAATAACAATGAAGCTCTAAACTCATTGAAATGAACACAAATGCACCTTTCCGAACAAAAAATATGTTTACGACCGCTTACAAGGCCATTCGTTTTTTATGTACGGCGGAACACAGACAATGTGAACTTCGAGAGACGATATTTTTTTATTTTTCTCCGAAACCTTGCGACTACAGATGTTTAAAACAACCATTTGTTCATTCACAATCGATTAGTAGAGTTTCCAAAGAGAATAAGACACTTTGAAATTTTAAAAGCCGTAGACTACCAGAGCACTACTCACGTAGTGCTATGAGCACTACTTAAGTAGTGCTCGGTATCTGACCGTCATTTCGCAGAGCACTACTTAAGTAGTGCTCGGTATCTGACAAGTTAAAATTAAGGAGGCACAGGTCACAGGCGTAGTAGCTGACATACTTAAATAATTTTTTTTTATTGATAAAGTATTCCACTACAAGCTCGAGGCCCGTACTGTTGTCAACACATTTTCTTATAAGATAATTAGGTTATTCCGCGTTTAAATTTAATTAAATTATACTATGAGCTAATTTAAAACTAAGAGGTTGTGCACATTGGGATATGGAAACATGAACATTATACAATTAAAACATGCAGAAAAAACATTTTAACAATTATTAGTTACGGGATTACAACTAAAAAAGACCAGACCCCACAAGCAGCACCCGTTCACGAGTTGACGCATGTGCCAGCCATCGCTCTCCTCGACCATATTAGAGGGAAGAGGGCGACCCGACACACGACGCCGCTGCTAGCAAAGTCACTTTCGTGAGCATGACTGCTTTAGTTGTTTACAGAAGATGGTTAGAATAGATAAGGAAAGGGAGAGCTAAAATATACAACTTATAACGACTTATATATATTTTACAATTATGACATGCAGAAGAGGGAAAGTCAAAGGAAGGTTTAAGGGGGACTGCTAGCCGTGGTTCTCGCGGTCTCCAATCTCGCGAGTGCCTGAACAACTTTTTCGTTTCGGTGTTTAATAGCATTCTCGAGGTTGTAGTCCACGATCCTTTGCGTTGTTGCTGCCGCTGCTCGCTTCACGAACCTGCCTATCGCGTCGTCACTGTCATCTGTATAGTAAATACAGCTGACAGTGTGTCGCGACACTGCTACTACCGCATGCAGTACGCTTAAATAAATTTAGCCTATAACTAGGGAATCTAAATGCCCATTACGTAAAAAATGTTATAGCCAAGAAATAAAAGTTTGTTTGATTTAAAATTATACGAGAATATCACTTATATTCTCAGTAGCTATGCCCCGCGGTTTCACTCTGGTAGCGATTCCCACAGGAACCGACCATTTTCCATAAACTATCTATGTATATGCTACATAAACACGTTAATATGTTGCTCCTTTGCTGTGACGCAAGGACAACCCATCTAACACTCACTTTTATAATATTAAAGCAAGGATTTATGAGGAAAGTAAATAAAATACTGTTAACACGTTAAAAACTATATTTTTTATTCAATACACCTGGTTCATAACGCAATTATAGTGTGGAGTTTATTATACAAAATTCATCAAATAATATGTAATAATTAACACAGGCTAACTAATTATGTATATAAAAGTAACATACTAGCTTTCACAAATGCAAACGTTAACGTACCATCCCTCGTATAGTACTTGGTGATAGTAAATAATGCACTTTTAATAAGAAGGCAACTTTTAGTGTTTATCTACCTCTATATAATGTTTCGAACTCATTTACCCATGTATACATCCAGAGAGACAACGCAATTTACATGTTTTATTATACTAGTCAAGCTACGCCTAATGGCTTACTAATTTTCACAATGTAAGCTGTACTTCTCTTTTAGTGAATTCTTTTGAGAAATAAATTCTCAAAAACGCTAAATTCACAACTTTGCCAATTACGTACTGTTCAGTTATATTTGTATTAGTTAAGTTAAAAGATATTTTTCATGACAGACATACAGACTTATCTACCCAGCGATTAGAGTTACGTTAGCCGCTTATAATTAACCAGCGCAGTCTGTATGATCGATCACCAGTCTTGCAATAAATTTTGTCACAAGCACACGTTTGTTTAACTCCTCAAAAACACCGAAAACCAAAGTGAACCCTATTACCCCAACACGTACTTTGGAACTTACTAAACTCGCGGTAGCGTATCAAGCCAAGTTCAAGCAGAACTGGCGAGCAGCACCATTAGTATTTACAGGAAAGGTTTTGGCCACAACTCTGGTGTTAAGCGGCGATGTGGTCAAAGGTGGGCAAGGTGGCCTGGGACACGGCTCTCAAGTGAGGCTACAGGTACACACCGATAGGTGTTTAGCGACAGATTCGAGGGTGTTCGCTAGGTGACCACTTCCCAAACACCAACCACAGGTTACAGGTTCAAACTCAAAGACAGCCCCGGATGCGAGTGCGATCCCGAGGTCAGAGAAACCGTGTGGCACATTATCCTTGACTGTCCCCGCTTCCTAGCAGCTCGACATGACCTAGAAATAAAAATTAACCAAAATCTCCTACTTGACGAAATCCCCAACCTACTCTCTGATCCAAAAACCAGATCGTCTCTCCTGAGCTATGTGGAAAAAATCTTTCGCATAGCAGCCAGGAGAAACAGTACTCTTAAGCCCCCAGAACCTAATCTCCCTCCCCCTCCCCTACCCCCACCCCAGATTAATCCACCATCCTCAACCCCATACAACATTGACACACACCAAAACGAAAAACTCATCCCTCGCAGCATGCCCTTAAAGCAACTCTTGGCGTGCGGAGAGAGGGGTGAACCAGGCGTACGACTTCGAGGCGTGGCCCTCTTCATGGACAACAACACCGAAAAACTTGGTATAAGTTTCTGCATCGCGGGAACCCGAAAACATGTTGCAATATCGCCAGGCTTAGCCGCTCTGCTAAACGGGAGCACCACCAGAAAGAGCATGAAACGCAAAACATTCAACGCGTTACCAGAGACGGAAGTAGCAAACCACTTTTGTCGAATAGTGCGATCAAGAAACAAAACGATCGCACTATTCGAATGGAGTGAGAAGACTCCTTTCGCTCAGGCATGTTCAGTGCTCACAAAGCTTGGAGAGGCTGAGCAAGGCGTGCGCAACACGCCCTGTAAAGTAAGCGTAGACGCTATGGTAGTCGAGTACGAGAAAGGCAATGTCTCCGACCGCATCGGCTGCATCAAAGCCTCCGAATATCATGAGGTAATAGTGTATGAGGACAGAGGGGAAGACCTGAGCTTCCTCAAAGCGCCGAAACACGATTCAGCAACTTCGACAGACATAACTACCATAAGTGGCTCAGAACGTTTACAGCAGAAAACAGCTGCCGAGAAAGCCCAAGAAGAGCAAAGAGGTGATCCAGAAGCGAGGGCTGAGTCAACGACGCGGCTGGGACGCTTCTTGAACACTGTCATGACAGCAACACAGGGGATTAAATCGGGCGCGATCCAAGAAGCGGAAAGACAGGCAGCCGCACTTGGAAAGTTCCTGAAGAAACCTCCTCCAGCTCCAAAACAGCCCCAGGAAAAGAGGACGAGAGCCGATAAGGGGCAGGTCATTCGACCGAATCTCAGACCAGCGTCGACACCCTTAGACCACGCAATAAATGCCTTCCTTGAGTTTCAAGCAGTTATAAGAGCGACCAGGGAGGTCAACCTTATAACGTGCAAGAACATCATGCGGTCTTTCCAGCAGAATAACAATCTGCTGAAAGTCAGACTCGAAGAGGCGGAGGCGGCCGTATACAACAACGACACTTCCCAGGTCATAATGGGAACGATGACGGGACAATATATGGCTGCATATAATGCAACAAGTGGCTTTGTGGTTCTGGACGAGGAAGAGACAAAGCGGTCAGGCCAACTACGATTTGACACACATCCAAACGACCCGATAGTGGTTACCGCCCGGTGCACGAAGATAATGCTGGATGACAAGATCTTGAAGATGGCGGAAACCATCGCAGAGACTCTTGGTCCCGGAGCAGCATCGGAAAGCTGGGTGGTACCAAAAATCAACTGGGTGAACGGAGTTCCCGGATGCGGCAAAACAACATGGCTTGTTGGGAATTTCGATGCGGACAATGACGTAATAGTCACCACGACAACCGAGGCAGCCAAAGACCTAAAGGAAAAGCTGGCGCACCGTATAGGAGACGCGGTCAAAACCAAGGTGCGCACTATGGCCTCAATCTTGGTCAACGGTTTCAGGGAGCCAGGCAAATGCAACCGTCTCATGGTTGATGAGGCTCTCATGAACCACTTTGGGGCCATAGTCATGGCGGTTCGGTTGTCAGGTGCTAACGAAGTTGTCCTTGTCGGAGATCTCAACCAACTACCTTATATCGACCGGGAAAACCTGTTCGAGCTAAGGTACAATCGCCCAAACCTGGTGGCAACCATCAGCCAGGAGTTGTTATGCACGCACCGGAACCCGATGGATGTAGCATACGCCCTCGGTGAGATATACTCCGGTATATACTCATCAAGACCGTGCGTACGTTCCTTGACGCTAAAAGGGTACAAGGATGCCCTAATACCCAACACTCTCCCCAACACCTTATTCCTGGTTAACACCCAAGAGGAAAAGGAATCCCTGTCCAGCAAGGGATACGGGAGTGGTGAAGGATCGCGCATCCTAACCATTCATGAAGCTCAGGGACTTACGTACGAGTCGGTTATCATCCTCCAGACCAGAGCGAAAAAGCTGGAGCTTCACGACAGCGTACCGCATGCGGTAGTAGCAGTGTCGCGACACACTGTCAGCTGCATTTACTATACAGATGACAGTGACGACGCGATAGGCAGGTTCGTGAAGCGAGCAGCGGCAGCAACAACGCAAAGGATCGTGGACTACAACCTCGAGAATGCTATTAAACACCGAAACGAAAAAGTTGTTCAGGCACTCGCGAGATTGGAGACCGCGAGAACCACGGCTGGCAGTCCCCCTTAAACCTTCCTTTGACTTTCCCTCTTCTGCATGTCTTAATTGTAAAATGTATATAAGTCGTTATAAGTTGTATATTTTAGCTCTCCCTTTCCTTCTCTATTCTAACCATCTTCTGTAAACAACTAAAGCAGTCATGCTCACGAAAGTGACTTTGCTTGCAGCGGCGTCGTGTGTCGGGTCGCCCTCTTCCCTCTAATATGGTCGAGGAGAGCGATGGCTGGCACATGCGTCAACTCGTGAACGGGTGCTGCTTGTGGGGTCTGGTCTGTTTTAGTTGTTATCCCGTAACTAATAATTGTTAAAATGTTTTTTTTTTGCATGTTTTAATTGTATAATGTTCATGTTTCCATATCCCAATGTGCACAACCTCTTAGTTTTTAAATTAGCTTATATTATAATATAATTATATTTAAACGCGGAAAAACTTAATTATATTATAAGAAAATGTGTTGACAAAAGTACGGGCCTCGAGCTTGTAGTGGAAAACTTTATCAAATAAAAAAAAAAAAAAAAAAAAAACACCAACCAAGGAAATTGTTCAATAAGAAAAAAACGGTGGAAACAATCAAGATCTTGATATTTACTAAATTAGGATTAAATCGTCTAATCATAAAGTTCAAAATATACTACCACCAAGTTTTATACATACATCACAATTAATTTAGTCGCACTCAATGCATTACCTATTACAGCACTCACAATGGATAATATAAACTTATGTAACGTTAAAAACAAATGTTACATACATACAAGAAACAACTGGTATGCGACATGTCGCATTCACTAAATTACTAATTTAAAATTAGGTATAATATTTGGGACCTATATAATCTGTACCTATTTTATGTATAAAAAGTGTATGTACAAACTATTCAATAGCATGTGAGGTGTTATATATTGTATGTATATATATGTGCTTCCAAATCAGTGTTAAGATCTGAAAGTATTTTATTTAAGTATGTAATATGGAAAATTTCAGCGCCCAGAGATCAACAAGAGATCTTATTATGGCTATTATACTGAAAAACGGTTCCATTTTCAACCATATACATGTATGTAATTATACAAAGCAATATGTGCGAGTGTCGATTTCGGCGTGAGCATTATGTTAACAACGTAAAAAGCATTAGTAAAAATATATATACACAATAAATGAGAATAACATGAATGTAATAATTATTTAAAAACGA
Organism: Opisthograptis luteolata; assembly: GCA_931315375.2. Lineage (NCBI taxonomy): Eukaryota > Metazoa > Arthropoda > Insecta > Lepidoptera > Geometridae > Opisthograptis > Opisthograptis luteolata. Next base: position 1,413,211 of record OV928048.1, read on the forward strand.
ATGAGATGCGATTAAAATTGACCTAGTATCGTGATGATCCACGAAAATAAATAACTATGCTAATTCGTGAAAATTGAACGAATTCCATTTATCCGTAATTATTGTAATGAACTTCACACAACAATGGAAGACATCAATAATGAAAATCAACATAATATTACAGCATCCATTACTATCAACAAAATTACCAATAGATTCAGGTATAAACGTTGACAACAGTGCGTTTAGCTTTACAGCATCGTACAACAATGGACACTAACGACGAATCACAAACGTAAATACCATATAAAAACAGTTAAATATAAAAAAAAAACTTTACTAATTCCATTCACTATTCGGCTAATGTTTAAATATTAAGATTAAATTGCTTTCTTCGGTAAAATGACGAGTTATTCAATTACTTAATACATGAGAACAACGCATAGTACAGAAAAACGACGCGAGCGCATACTCTATCAATTCCTTCGTACAAAATAATTTTGCGTTCGCGAAGTAATTTCTCGCACTCTAATATGCGTATTACGTCAACATAATCACGAAAACATATTGCGTTATAGCGACCGCGCTTATACAGGTGTATTCAAAACTTTTTGACTATCTGTAGCTTTCCTCTTAATTCGTAAGCTATGAGAAAGAGGCTATATAACGCGTAAATGTTAAGGCCTTGGTTGCCAAAGGTCTTATTGCTAAGTAAATATCGCATTGAATTACTGGTTATTCATTTTCAATATTACGTTCGTTCCCAGTAGTTCCTTTGAAGAAACTTTACAGTACAATCTGATAGTAGCGACTTTTCACGCGCTAAAAGCATTTTCGACAAAGCAGGTACTTGCAAATTTAGGAGATAGCGCATCTACCGACTCGATGTACATAGTAGTAAAACAACCAGTAATTGTGCATTTTTAAGACACGAAATATAATACAGAACGTAATACAGGATCAATATTATATATGTCAAGGTGCGGTGTCGCACCGCGGGGATCAAACAAGCAGTGGGGTAATCGCGGTTGACCACCGGGAACGCATTCGCTTTCAAAGTCACATTTAAAAACAATAAACCACCAAAAACCGCCAAAAATAGACGGCAATGAATTTAGTACCTACCCCCAAATTGAAGACATGGCACACCTATCAAAAAGCTTCTCTGTTGAAGAATTATACTTCTTCACAAATTAACCAAATGTAATCTAGTGAATAACAAACTGCTCTTTTCTGAGAGCTACTTCATTGGGGCGACTGAATATAAGCTACATGCAGAGAATCGGATGGTCGTACGATCTCGTTCGAAGCGAACAAGCGCGAAAGAAAGAATGCACATTTGGAAAATTTCCAGTCGATTTTCTACTCTCGACGCATAGCGCACGTCTTTCGCCATTAATTTAACTGTTATTCTACTTCTTTTTATCTACTATTACTATATTATATATCGACTATCCTTCCTGTATTGTGCCGCCTTCATAAACTTTATATATTCGTCTGTGCCTGTGTTAATCTTATCTGTTGTGCCTTCTGTCGTTCTGTGTGTAAAGTGTTCGTAAATTGGATACATATTCTAACTTGAAATTACATTCTAAAACTGTGAGTTGGTATTTTAATAAGATATCCTGTAGGATTGCCTCACCACACATACATCCCATACTGGTTCCGTATCTCGTAATAGTTTATTGTTTTAAAGCGACAAATTAAAAAAGAACGCGTCTACGATACTCAACCGCGATCACCCACAGGTAAATAAACAAGCTATGTACAGCGCCTTCGAAACTACCATCGTGCTCCTTAGACCATCAGTCTTCCACTTAAATGCCAACCCGTCAGGCCACACCGGTTTATACAATCCTCTCGTAGAACAGAAGGTAAGCCTGCGCTTTTAGCACTTTGTCTTCAGTGACTTCGGAGACCATACTGTCCGATACGTAGTACCACTTGCCTGATGGCGTCTCGGCGGTGGACGTCGGGCCTTCGCCTGACTCGTAACCGGACAGTTCCGACTCCGAATCCATGCCATCGTCGCCACTGCCGGCGTTAGAGGGCATTGTGTTTCCGCTTTTGGGCAGGAACCACCATTTGGGATCTCCCGATTTCACCGGCTGCCGGACCTTCACATAGGCTACGTAATGCCCTCCGTGCATGCCGCCCGAATGCTCCACCACGCCGTACAGCGAATACAGCAGCTCATTCTGTCCGCGCACTACATTAGGCAGCTTCGACACTTTCTCCATAGCGCAAAACGGAGCCAAGTCGAGAATCGTCGGGAAATCTACATGCTTGGACATTTTTCTGAACATGCATCGGGGCCCGATCTGGAACCTCTTCAGATGCAGGATGAGAATAGCGGGCGGACTCGATACAAGGAACCGCTTGGTGGCGTTGGTGTACACAGTCTTGCCATCTTTTCCGTTCATTCTTTCTGTGCAAGTCTCGCAGCCGACTTTGTTGTTCCCTGTCAGGAGTTCGAGTGCCGTGAACTGGCTGAGGCAAGATTGGATGCTGCACTCGTCCTCGTCGCACACGTAGCGCGGGGACAGCGGGCTCTGTCGTGAATACGGCAAGAAGTCTCGCTGAGATTTCTCAGCCTCTACGTTGTTGACTTTAGTTTTAGGCGCGGGCGGCGGCGCTGGGATGTCCACCGGACTGTCATTGGCGACGGGAGACGGCAACACCTCTTTGTCTGCCGTTTTGTTATCGCCCATGTACAATTTAAGCTTATCAAGGTGATTGTTCAATTCATTCAACGTCTTACTTTCTGTAAAGGACTCGTAGCTACTTTCCCCGCTGTGCTCTAGCAGATTCTTACAGCCCTGAACGCTTATCCCCCTCGATACAACTTCGTTAGTATACTCGGAGCGGGCAAACGATATCCTAGAAACCGGTCTTTCGTATTCAGTTTTGACTGGAGACAGTTTGCTATGCTGCGGACTAGACAGATCTAGATTGATCTCACTCGATAGGGAGCTATGACTACCCATTTCTTTACCATTAGTCGGGGAATCAACGTTATCGACTGTCTCTGTCGAATTGTGTTTGGTAGCCTCAGGACTCGCTACCCCTGAATCCGGATTGGACAGGTTCTCCAAAGAGATCAAGGGTTTATATTCCAAAGGTACAGTCGTAGTGGATGTGGACGTATCAGCAAACTCTTTATCTTTATCCTCATTTTCGGGAGTGTTATCTATCTTTTCTTTATCTAAGTCGATGGGGCTGGTACGAATGGAGTCTGAGCTGATGACTTTCTCAGAGTTATATCCTGACTCCATGTGGTAAGTGGCGAAGTTGGCTGCCGTGTGGGCTACGGCCTGCGTTCCCGTGGAGGTGGTGTCAGGCTGTCGCGGCGCGTCTTGGTCTAGATTATCCTCAACGTCTGCATCGGATTGTTCTGATGAAGACTTACCATCCTCTTTAGAAGTGCCGTTGGTTTCGCCTGATGGCGTGTCGTCCTTGGACGTTGAGTTACCTGAACAAGAATGTATATCGTTATTGAAAGTTTGAGAAGTTATTAGGTATGACGGAGAGCTTAGATTAGCTTTTATGCAACACTTGGGATTTTTGAAACAGATGAATTAATGAATTAATCTCTCCCGATCTTTTCCCATTTCAACAAAAGATATGGAGATACGATTTTTTCCGATCTGGAGCATAAAGTGACTTTCCGAGACTATGTGAACAGGGTTGCGGGATAGAATACATAACAGGAATAGCTAGTTATATATAAGTTTCCTGAATACTTATCCAACTATAGGCGCCTATTGATTCTAAGTAAAGCCATGCTACAAAGCACCACCTTTGTTCTTTCTGGCAGCTTTCCTTGCTGCTGTGCGTTCCTTCTTCACTTGATGCTTCGAAGGCTTGTTCTCCTCTTGGAAATTGTATTTATTCTCTTCTGAAAATATGTGCTCACGTCAATTCATGCTTTATTCACTACGGAACATGCCTGGTTTTTGATTAACCCTTAGTTACTTGCGAAGAAAAATTATTTTCAGTCATCAATACAACACTAAATACATAAAAATCTGACCTTTCATAAGGTCAAGTACAATTTATTTTATTATGATCTACATTAAAATAACCTCTGGGATTAACCTGACCCCACGCGAGTAATTAAGGGTTTAATCACAACCAACAGTTTTGTCACCTCTTTTTCTGGAGGAAGGAGAAGGACGGGTCGGTTATCTGAATCTGGCACGTGACAGCAATTTAATTATACAGAAGTAGAAATGAAACAATACCTATCTCAGTCATGCTCATAGCCTTGACCGAGTGCGAGGGAGACAAAGAGTGTTCATGATGCACATGCAGTGCAACGTCATGCCGTACCTCTTTCACAGACAAATACGCGAATGTTTGCCAGCTTTAGATAACCTACCTGCATATTATTAAGCTACAATCGCTTTATCAGAGCATAGTTCATTTTTATAATGATTTCTACTGAAGCTTAGAACACTGCTAACATCAAAACGTCAAAGAAAATAAAGAACTCAGTGGGCACAACAACGAAACAACAACAGGATAATACTTGACATACAATTTGTTTAGTCAAGTGCTTAGTGTTTAGTACAATGTTTAGTGTGTAGTGATTAGTAGTTGATGTCCCACACTATTTAGTATGGTGCTAGTTAATTTCAAAGTTTTCTTAAAAACAAAAACAGACACGAACGAGGCTTTGTTTCACATAAACTAAACACTTCCAGGAAGTGTTTAGTACATGTATTATTGCGAGTGACTGATGAAGGGGAGACACGGAAGGTGCTGCTCGCAGAAAAAATAAAACTTGCTACTAAACACTAGCTAGCTTAGCCCACTTAACTAAACACTTAACAGGAACACCCGTGTTTTTTTACTAAACACTGAATACTAAAGATAGTGTATGTTTACCAACAAGGTAAGTGTCGCTAAGCAGGGTGGCCGGTACTTTAAATTAAAATTTGACTCGCAATCACTTGGATTTATTTATTTTTAATGTCTTATTTAGTGGTTAGTGATGATAGGGCCAATGTTGTAACATGCTTGCCTAGAAAATATCTATTCACTTCTGACTTGAAGGCTCCCAAATTACACTTATCGGGTAGCAAAAAGTCTGACCTACGGATCGCAAGCTAACTTTTATAGCGGCTACCCTGCTCTGAGTCATACCTCGGGAGCTAGGCAAGTTGCAAATGTTTCTTTTACTACAATCGTTAACGCCTAAAAGTGTAAAGGAACAAAAAAGTCTCCTTTACATCTTACATTGTAGTGTTTGAGCACAAGTCACCTGAAGTTAACTGACGACGTGATGGTGCCACACTACACCTGGACTTAGAACTGGTTCTCAAGTGAGACTACCGGAACTGAACACACCGATACGTAACGTCAAGTTAACAATAGTGACTTGACTTTGAAATATGCATCATGTCGATCCAATGTTTTTTTTAGTTTTTTATTAGCGTAATCGATTGTAGAATGCATCTTGGCTAGACCACCGTGCACCGAACACACAACATCAACACAACACATAGAATACAGTACATACTAGTACAGTCAACGACAAAAGTCGCTGAACAATCACACTTTTTTCTATTATCCTTATCATCTTATACACCAATTTTTGACCTCATCATCAGCACGTAAAATCAGGTGAATGATGAAAAATGATAACATGTGAAATGTAAAAAAAAACAATAGTATTTACTGCTTTGAAACACATGTGGAAAATCGAGAACGATCAGCTACTTTTGTCACTGTACTACTATAGTTACATAACATTTTTATTATAGGACATAAATATACCATATTATATTCTCACCGTTGGGCGTTTTCCTGCGCACTACTGCCGGCGGCTGCGGGCGAGTGGCGGCCACCGGGAGCGACAGGTCGAGGAAGTACTCGGCGCGGTCCGAGGTGTGCAGGCACTCCTGACACTCCAGCGTCGACACCAGGAACCCGCGGAACACCTGGGGAAGTTGATATAAACAAGCAGTTGGTGAAACGGCAACTGCAGATGGACTAGATGCTGGAAATTAACAACCTAATTATCCAGTTTACCCTACTGGGAACTAGCTCTCAAGCGAGGCACACCAAACTTTTTACGTGAAAAAGTTAAGTCGTTCTTTTACGAAAGGTCTTTTGCTTGACGGTAAGCAGCTAAAAAAGGACTCCAGCAGAAGAATTTTAACACCTCGTATATTTGTATGTCACAGAATTCAGAATTCCCAATAATATTTTAATTTTTTTTAACTCTTTACAGGGTAGCATTTGACCTCAAGTCACCTGATGTTAAGTGACGATGTGGTCGAAGATGGCGCCACGCTACACCTGGACTGGGAACTGGCTCTCTAGCGAGGCTACCGGAACACACCGATAGGTGCTTGGCGACAGATTCTTAACGAGAGGCTGGTAGCTAGCCAGGCGAGTGCTAGAAAATACCCTACCACCAACCTATGGTTTCATCACGATGTTTTCCTTCACCGAAAGCTCAAGCTCATTGTAGGATTTGAACCCACGTCCTACGGATCGCAAGCCGACGTCACTACCACTGAGCCATCATCGCTATAAAATCGCTATATCTATACTAATATTATAAAGCTGCAGAGTTTGTTTGTTTGTTTGAACGCGCTAATCTCAGGAACTACTGGTCCGATTTGAAAAATTCTATTTTATTTCCAAAAAAAATAGGGATCCGTAAGAAAATTGCAATTTTGCAACCCAAGGTGTGAAATTAAAAACCTATTCTTGCGTGCGCTGCAAAAACTATTGACACTACAACAAAATAATGTATTACGGGTTTGTACGTCCCATTAAGGTCTACAAAAAAGTCCGCGAGAGCATATGTCTAACTATTATAGTTATGCCGCAATAAGTGATCTTATATTTTAAAATTTTAATTTTTAATGCCGCTGCTAGAAAAGGCTCTTTATTTGTATCTTGGTATTAATCCTTATCAAAATAAATTACTTTATATTTAAAACTGCTTCAATGCCTTTATATAACTTTTTGAATCATTCAATTCAGACATTCCATTCGAAAGATATCACGAGTTTAAAAATGTAAGTAGAAGTAGAAAAATAAACCCGCTGCACCGCAGTACCGCGGGAAACGCGGTGAGGTGAGGGGGGACCGAAGGCGGGAGAACATTCTATGAAATAGGTAAACTGCGGTCGCAATTTGCGAACCAGGAAGACCTTTAGCTGCGCGGTTCAAACGCACGGTCAAAAAAAAATATAATTAAAATAGGATAATGGATACAGCAGGTAACGCGGTGAGGGGCACCGAAGTGAATATAATTATACGGGAGAATATATACGCTTTCGCGCCTAAACTACTGAACGGATTTAAATGAAATTTGGTATAGAGATAGTTTGAGCCCCGGGGAAGGACATAGGATACTTTTTATCGCGATAAACTGTAGCCCACGCGGGTGAAACCGCAGGGAACAGCTAGTTTATACTATAGTTCAAGAAATAGCGTTTTAATTGTTATACTATGTCAATTTAACAACTCAGTAAAAGGCATCGGGATAGTAAGAATCTGATGATGCTAATGATATTTTAGGAAAATAATATTAATACAAAAAACATTTATAAGGGTTTAATGGAATCTCAGGTGGTATGGTGGAAAACAAACAAAAGATGTCAGCAAATAAACACAATCAAGCCAAAAAACTATAATAAAAACAGATTGAACAAGCCACTACACAACTGGTTGTTCCCCGCGGTTTCACCCGCGCGTTGTGTACAACCAAACAAGAGAAATCTTATTAGTAAAGCTAATTAAAAAATATCGGACCATTAGATGACAAAAAAAGCTTGGGATTTTAGTGAACTTGCTCCAATTCAATCAATTAGTAATAAGAATAAAATTGTCAATGTGATCGCGCCAAAAAAATTACCTGCCGGCCGTTTCTTGCCTGTTCTTTTGCCGGCGTAATGAGATTGGAACAGGCGTAGCTAGTTTTAAGTTGACGTATTGAATAAAAAACATTTGAATTTTGAATAATCCAGGGTATCTTACTAATATTACAAATGCGAAAGTTTGTGTGTGTGTGAATGTTTGTTACCACGTACCACCGTAACTACTTAACCGATTTTGATGAAATTTGGAATGGAGATAGCTTATACCCTGGATTAACACACAGGCTACTTTTTATCCCGGAAAGGGTCCCTGCGGGATAACGGGGAGACGCGTGTGAAACCGCGGGGCGCAACTAGCAATCTATGTCTACTCTAAAATTCACTCAAATCCGTAAAGCCATGTCTGCGTGACTTTTAATTTCATCATATTAATGTCATTGAAGTAAAGAATCTTTTTATGTCAAGTCATCATCAGGCAAGCTATAAAAACAAACAAACCGCGAAACTAAGCTAAAGTTTAATAAAGTTAAGAAGGAAAAAACACACCCACAGACTCAATATTGTATTGTTTGCTACAGACCAAACTAACCTGTTCCGGCCTCAGCATGGTGTCGGACGCCTGCTGCCCGTAGAACTTGACCTTCTGCTTCACCTCGCCGTCCACCTTCGAAGGGTCCACCTTCGAGCTCATGCCGAGGCTGCTGAGGATCACAGATTGGTAGCGACGGAGGTCTTCCGACCTGGAAAATAAAGATGGAGTGTTTTGTATATACGTCTGACGCCCTACTGCGAAGCCCGTTGAGAATTTTGTAGCATGAGAATTTGGAGGTTTCATTAACTAAGGACTCTCAATATAGGTAAACTAGCAGTACCGAGTTCAATCTATATCTGTGGATGAAGCTCCCGTTCCATTCAATCTCAGGAGGAGGTTCTCAAGCCGAAGATCACATTTTTTTAACTAATGTTTTTTTATATATATTTTTCCTACTTAATATTTTGTAAATGCGAAACTAGCTCTGTCGGTCTGTTACGCTTTCACACATATAAAGTACTGAACCGATTTAAATAAAATTTGTTATGGAGATAGTTTGAACCCTGAGGAAGGTAATAGGATTCTTTTTAATTTTATATCGCGATATACTGTAGTCCACGCGGGTGGAACCGCGAGGAACAACTAGTTTTTTATAGATCCTATTCTGTGTGACAGACGTAGTATAGTGGGCTAAGCACATACAAGCATTATCATATTGATATGATTGGCATTTAATAGTGTTTCATACAAAATAAATCATTTCATTTCATCGGGGAGGATGTGTAAAACCTGCATACCTGACAGCTTCCAGCATGTGCCTCAGCAGCTCGTGGGCGTCGTGCTGATCGCCACCTCCGAACTGAGGCAGCTTGGTCACCAGCGCTGACAGCAGCTTCCGAGGGTTGTAGGTCCCACCTTCACCTGGAATTTGGTTGAAGGTAGCTGTGTTACAAGTCGAGTCATTTACCTAGACTTACTCAAGTCAGGACAGGTGTTATTTTCTACTGTCTCATCTCACTGAGATATTTGAGCTCTAAGATTGAATCTATAGACAGAATATTGAAGCAGTTTCAAATATTTGGTTGGTCTGAAGTTTCATACAAAGTAAGTATTTTAGATATCCTCATGCAGGAAATAGGTGTAGGTACTAATTGATTTATAAGTACCTAAAACATAATTCCCAATGAAACAGATATCAAGTTAACCAAGTTGTGGTCATGTGGTTAGAACTTGTAACATGGGTTTTATCATCATATTTTATCAATAGATAACAGATAGAAAATTATAATAGACACTCAATATGTATGATTAATAAAACATTTAACAATATTTGTCAATTTATGTGAGAGTTCAATTTTTCCAGCTAGAACACGTTCACCAAAAAATGGTAGACGAGATTCTCATTTCGAGATATTCCATAAATATATGGCATGTACCCTCTTTCCGGCCACACGCGTCGCATAACAGTTAACTGACCTCTCACATAAGATAAGCAAACTTATCACTTATCAATTAAATGTGTCCAGAAAAAAGTGGAAGCAGTAAAACTGATAGTCGACAAGTCAACTGATGCTATTGTTTAAATGTATTGTACATACAATTTTAAGGTCACACTTTGATTAAGGAATTATACTCATGCTTTGTCCTCGAGATTAGCAATAAAGTTTACTTGTAGTAGACACAGGGTGTCGCCAATCTGCACTGTATTTGAGATTTTTTTTTTTTTTTTTTTCGTGTTGGTATCACCACCTGCAATCTTCATTACACTTTTAGTGCTCCGCCAGTCCGCACGCGTCAAATTGTGCTGCGCATTTTTTTGCTCCAATACTTCCAAAACCAATAGGGGGAAACGTACTCGTGTTGTTTCCAAGGACTAAGAGTCCAAATCTAATAAAATTAGAAAGTTGGAACAAATGCTGATGCGCACACGACGCAGAGATCGACATAGAGGAACGTCAAGATCGTCGAGGAGGCTGTCGTCGGACACTTCGAGATCATCATCACGCTTGAGCTCCACATCGCGGTCGCCGCCGCGAGTTCGCGCCGGCGCCATGGAGGCGTTGCCCTTGGACTTTTAAAGTTAAAAATCTCAGGTACCCACAAATTCGTTTTGAATTAGTATTACGGCTTATTTACAGGCTTGTAACCTAAACAGGAGATGGTTGTGTTTTTACGTTATAATATAGTACTGCGGGTAGTCTGTGGGGCTATCACTTTGCTATAATTAACGTAGTTAAGCAAAAGTGGTGATGCGGGCATTCTCTGGGGATGTCACTTAACTGCTGATGCTGACGTTTATGACACATCTTATAACAGCAATAAATTACTAATGCGGTCAGCTATTAGGGCTGTCACTTTATTAATAATTGCAAAGTATTAATTTGGGAATGCGGGCATTCTTTGGGGATGTCACTTAACCAAAATATACTATTTACATATATTTCACTTGGGATTTAGTCACTCCAGGTGTACCAAAAGCATCGACCAGGGCCACATGGCCACATGCAAAAGTATTGATTTGGGAATGCGGGCATTCTTTGGGGATGTCACTTAACCAAAATATACTATTTACATATATTTCACTTGGGATTTAGTCACTCCAGGTGTACCAAAAGCATCGACCAGGGCCACATGGTCACATGCAAAAGTATTGATTTGGGAATGCGGGCATTCTTTGGGGATGTCACTTAACCAAAATATACTATTTACATATATTTCACTTGGGATTTAGTCACTTCAGGTGTACCAAAAGCATTGACCAGGGCCACATGGTCACATGCAAAAGTATTGATTTGGGAATGCGGGCATTCTTTGGGGATGTCACTTAACCAAAATATACTATTTATATATATTTCACTTGGGATTTAGTCACTCCAGGTGTACCAAAAGCATCGACCGAGGCCACATGGTGACAGGCATAATATGTATTAATTTGGGAATGCGGGCATTCTTTGGGGATGTCACTTAACCAAAATCTACTATTTATATATATTTCAGATAATTTAGTCACCCCAGATGTAGCAAGGACCATTGACCAGGGTCACCACCGCCTCCGCCATCACGCCGTTGCCTTTCACAAGCGCGGCTGTTGCTGCTGAGTTTGCTCTCAGCTAGCGTTGTCGCCTCCCGGGCATATCAGCACCAGGCACCAGTGCCGGAAACGATCTGCTACTGCTTGTTTCATACTTGACTACGGCTATTGATGATGAACTCCTTTTAATTAGGAGATTGTCTCTCTAGGGCAAGGCCTTACGGTGAACACTTTCAACCAGACCTTGCTATCCGTCTACAGCATATAGCTAGGATGGATTTGCCAAAACATATTCGCAAGGACCTCACAGATAAGTATTTAAACTATACTTTGATTGAAGCACCCACTCTCGACCTGGACGTGGTAGTTACTGTCAACATCACTCATGTCATTGGCATCAAAGAATATTGCCCATATCAAAATATCGATATTAAGTTCATGGGCGACAGCAAAAACACTGATTCAATAATTCGAACGAGTAGCATACTGTAATTGCCTTAGAGGTCGCGACGCGACAAAGATTAATAAAGTCTTTATTTAGTGAAGGTTTAGCTGAAACATTAAAGGCTGACAAAATTATATCTACATATATCGGGAGCGGGTATGAAAACAACCGCCGCAAAAGAGCCTACCTACAAATGCCCTGTCAGCTCAGTGAAGCCGTCGCCAGGTTCAGTGCAGTATCACAGCCACAACCACCGTTAGACACGGTAAAATATGCCGGTAGGCTTTCATACTTTTGCGATCAATAGTCACTCATTACGCGTGAGTCGCGTGACGGTATGTTTTTATGATGGGTAGATATCAAATATCTTTTTCTCGAACAAACAAATGTTCTTGCGAAAAGAGCACTTTCCGCTATGGCAAGACTTTAGCACGAACTTTCGATTCGTGATCTTTTAACAATAGGCTTCCTTACGGAGTGTCAACCCTGCCAGGGTCAATTTTTTGTCACCCAAATGTGTTGTGATAAAACCTAACGGCAAAAACCAACATTTGCCATATTGAATTTAAAATCAACAAACTAATTTACGATGCTTCTCATTTGAAGATCTGCGAACAGCCTTAAGACTTGTTTCCAAGGATTGTTTTATGAGTACAGTACGGTACAGTACGCTTACATGATCACTCCTAAATATCTCAGAGTTTAATTTAATGAAAAAATAAATGAACTAAATGTTTTACCATTTGGCCTAAGTACTGCCCCTTTTTTGTCTTGGCGAAGTTTAGGACTACCAGTTGACAGTTGACTGACATCTTGCGGTCATTTATCAACAATGTATATTTATATTATTATATGCCACTATTGTTATCTAATAGTCTAGAATAATGTTTGGCAAACATTAACGTCACAACTAAAACTTTTAAAGGCTTATTTTTAAAGCTGAAAAGAATGACCTTTTTATGTAAATGTCTAGGCTTCATAAACGACTCTCATAATTTACAAGTCTCCTTACCTCAAGAAAAGGTTACAAGAATCAAAACTGAAATCAACAAGTTTCATAGTTTTAAAAAACACGGTAAGGTTAGAGAATTCACTCGTTTAGTGGTACAACTGATCTCCGCCTGTCCTGTCGTTTAATACAGTTGTTTGCGAAGGAACTAAAGGGATGTAAATATTGAAGTCTAAAATATGAAGAAAACTATGAAAATTACAGGAGTTTAACATCGTCAATTTTGCCAGATCTTGTAGGGTGCTCACATGCGATCATTCACCCTTTAAATGTCGTTAAACAAAACGACTTTAATTCCTAAGTTTATGGCGATACCTCAACTGTGGGATGGAGAGCTGCCGGTAGTAGGGAACGTGCTAGTGGTATGTGGACGGAAAGTAAATGTTTACTTTTTGAACTTAAAATCTTTGCGTAATTACAACTTCCAAATTCTTTTACGGATTGTCAATATGGCTATTTCGTAAATAAATCGCATGGAAAGTGTTCAGTTCCCCCACCTCACAAAGGTTACTCGAGAAATCTGGTAGCGGTGTGAGGAACGTAATCTAATTGTGTTTGCCCCTACATTAGTTCAGTTAAAAATGATGTCAAGGATGTGCAGAATCACGATGCGTCCATCCAGATATTGAATAGGGCTAGTTAGAGAGACGAGACGCTTTTACAATAGATGCATTTACAATTGCCTGGTCAAATCTTTGTTTCTACAGTTTTCTACCCTTTTTCCGTTATTCTGAAGGCATTAAGGAAAATAGTTGATGACAAGGCTAAGGGAATCATGGTTGACCATTTTGGCAACTATGGTATTCTTTATTTTGTCTTCTTATTTCAGAACCGTTAATTGGTCTTTAAGCCCCCTGACACGTTCATCATTTCCCATTCCAGCAATCAAGATGTGCTCTGGTTGCCGGGATGTTATCAGGCCGCCAGTTTAGGAAAAAGGTTTCTGATAACACTTTAAATCAGTATGACACATGTCTTAAAAGGTGGTTCATATTTTGCAAAACCAATAAAATTAATATATATGTGGGATACTATAATGTTTTTACTGCAAACATATGGGTGCAAAATACAGAACTTTAAATAGTTGTAAGTCAGCGCTTTCTCTTGTTCTTGGCCAAGAAATAGCCAATGATGATCATATCAAGCGTTTCTTTAAGGTTGCTTTTTAGATTACGTCCACCATTGCCCAAATATAACATCGCATGGGGCACATCTATTGTACCCAACTCCTTAACAAGCTGGTACCTTAACCAGAAATTAATTACATTTAGAAAATTATTAATAAAATTAGCAACTTTACTCCTGTTGAGAAAACGAAAAAGAACATAAGAGTTCAAACTATAACTAGAATTAACATAATAAAAATATATAGTTTAAAAAACTAAAAAAAACACTTTAAAAACGCACTCAAAAATATAAAATAATTAAATTGACTTGTATTAGTTACGATATAATGGTTAATTCAAAAAGTGTGGAGCACTTTTTGGTTGTGTGTACTTTTATTTACCCAGTAAAAGAAGCGCTCCACACTTTTTGAATTAACCATTATATCGTAACTAATACAAGTCAATTTAATTATTTTATATTTTTGAGTGCGTTTTTAAAGTGTTTTTTTTAGTTTTTTAAACTATATATTTTTATTTTTTTACTTTTTAGTCTTTTGTTACCAAGTCCAATCTATCGGACTCATCAAAAGGAATCATATGAGCCCAAACTCGAGGGGTTTACTAGTAGCCACTGCAGAGATCCCCTACCCACCTTCTGTCTGCATCATCAGACCCTCGTCACCAAGTTCAATCTATTGGACTCATCAAGACGAATCATATGAGCCCAAACACGAGGGGTTTACTAGTAGCCACTGCAGAGATCCTCTACCCACCTTCCGGTTGCATCATCAGACCCTCGTCACCAAGTTCAATCTATTGGACTCATCAAGACGATTCATATGAGCCCAAACACGAGGGGTTTACTAGTAGCCACTGCAGAGATCCTCTACCCACCTTCCGGTTGCATCATCAGACCCTCGTCACCAAGTCCAATCTATTTTACTCATCAAGACGATTCTTATGAGCCCAAACACGAGGGGTTTACTAGTAGCCAGCGCAGAGATGCCCTACCCACCTTCCGGCTGCATCATCAGATCAGATCGATGATACCAAATTATTGCATTGTCACCGAGATTACATACACATACAAAGTTTCAAGTCGATACGACAATTAGAAGTAGCTGAAAATTGACTTCTAAGATTTGATTACATTGTTAGTTAGTTAGTTAGTTAGTTAGTTAGTTAGTTAGTTAGTTAGTTAGTTACAAGTCAAGCTAATAAAAGTGTTTTAAAAAATATTGAATTCTTACCAAATAAGATTAATATTAAAATACCTGACTTGATAAAATCCTCCCGTCCTGAAACATCACAGTCTGTGTTGTTTTTTTCCTACTTTTCATGAACTCCAGAAATATGTTTTGTTGTTAGTTGGTACATTGAGCTATGATCCTTATGTGACACAAACCTTGCGTAGTGATGATAATTTAATAAGTATTGAAAATCCTTATTGTTCCATAATATCTCAGACATTGAGCAGATGGATAAAATTAACAGTTGTGGAATAGATGTATTCATCGTTACGCCCATAGCACAACTCTTAGAATAGAGCGGTAGCTCCAAAAACGTTTGATACATATTTGGATAGAAAATATAATTAAGATTGCTAATAATGATTATTCTTTTGCAAGAAATATCATAACTGTTTAATTAGGTTATTATATATACCTACTTTAAAAAGAGTATTATGTTTATAGTATTATTATGTACTTAAGCTATATTTCAATTTACTCTCTCTGAATGTTGATATTTTCACTCTCAACATCTACAAGTAAACTTTATTGCTAATCTCGAGGACAAAGCATGAGTATAATTAATGATTAAACGAACTTACCTGTACGTGAAGTTCTATCATAATTATACGAGGGCTTTGTCCGAAGAGATTAGCACCCCACCCACCCCATTTAGCATTATCCCGAGTAATGAAGTAGTACTATTAATGTATCGTTGGGTAGAGGTTATTATATCAACTCACCTAATATAGTATACATTCAAATATCAACATTTAATTTTATAAAAAAGATAATAATACTATAAATATACGTATGCTCTAAACTAAATGAAGATTGCAGGTGGTGATACCAACACGAAAAAAAAAAAAAAAAATCTCAAATACAGTGCAGATTGGCGACACCTTGTGTCTACTACAAGTAAACTTTATTGCTAATCTCTTCGGACAAAGCCCTCGTATAATTATGATAGAACTTCACGTACAGGTAAGTTCGTTTAATCATTAAACATAATTACTAATTAACAATTTTGCAACAGTTATCTCTTCCTATGAGGAAATTATTGTGGTGAAATATTGAACATTGCTAAAGATTAACACAGCATGATATAGCAAGCTGCTTGCCTCATAATTATCAGCCCACTGTTGGGACAAAGGCCTTCTCTTAAAGTGAGAGTATGGGCCATAGTCCACCACGCATCAATTGTTTATTGCATTCATATGTAAGTATACAAGAGATTTTATTTATATATGGGCGAACTCTCCCATCTTAGTGATGGACCCGTATAGCGATGTACCGGACCGATAAATTCTAGTAATTTTGTTAAGTCTTCATTTAGGAAGTCATTTATGCTGTAGTGTACTTTGCTTGCGGCGGCGTCGTATCTCGGGTCGCCCTCTTTCCTCTCATATGGTCGAAGAGAGCGATGGCTAGCACATGTGTCAACTCGTGAACGGGTGCTGCTTGTGGGGTCTGGTCTGCTTTGGTTGTGATCCCGCAACTCATTAATATTCATGTTCCCATATCCCAATGTGTACAACCAAACAAGAGAAATCTTATTAGTAAAGCTAATTAAAAAATATCGGACCATTAGATGACAAAAAAAAGCTTGGGATTTTAGTGAACTTGCTCCAATTCAATCAATTAGTAATAAGAATAAAATTGTCAATGTGATCGCGTCAAAAAAATTACCTGCCGGGCGTTTCTTGCCTGTTCTTTTGCCGGCGTAAGGAGGTTGGAACAGGCGTAGCTAGTTTTAAAGTGATCACAATGTATCCTATTGAATAAAAAAGATTTGAATTTTGAATTTTTGAATTTTTTAGCATCTGTTGATTAATCATGGTGAAAGAATTATTCAGTTCAGTCCAGTAGTTTCGGAGCCTATTCAACAAAAATCAAATGTTTCCTCTTTATAATATTTATTTATTTATTTGGTAATAGGCGAGCAGCCCGCAGGCTGATGTGCCTATATCATGCTGTGTTGAATTATAGCAATGTTCAAAAGTGCAGAGAGAAGTCAATTCTGTAGCAAGGAAGCATATGTAGTGTAGATTATAGGTAGTCTGTGATCTAAATAGATATTGAATACATTTTCTGGACGTCTCCAGTGAGTGACTAACAAGGCGTTACAAATGGGTCACAGCTAAATATAGCCACATGTGTGTTGATCATACATTTATATACTTACATAATTTGTTTTAAACACAAACACTGTTATGTAAGTAACAGTTACATTGTAAACAACAATTAAAATATAAATTGATTGTTTAAATTTAATTTTGTTTTAATTTACATATTATTTTTAACCAACATCAGCAGATCAGTTTTTTTTTTACTATTTACAGGGTAGCATATGACTACAAGTCACCTGATGTTAAGTGACGATGTGGTCGAAGATGGCGCCATGCTACACCTGGACTGGGAACTGGCTCTCAAGTGAGACTGCCGGAACACACCGATAGGTGCTTGGCGACAGATTCTTAACAAGAGGGTGGTAGCTAGCCAGGCAAGTATTAGAAAATACCCTACCACCAAGCTATTGTTTCATCACGATGTTTATAGTTTCTTCAATAGTAGCTTTTGTTAGTCATGTTCCAAAATTCAATAACTAAAATTATCAATACTATATATTAACAAAAGGAGCTAAACAACGCCCCATATTAATAATTAATCGATTCGATCTGTTATCAGTGGTTTTGGATCAATATGTTATGTCATAATATGTCATTTTAGTAGTAATATGTCAAGCCCTAGTACTAAAATGACATATTATCTCATGACATATCGATCCAAAACCGCAGATATGGATCAGGATTGATTTTTAATTTCAGGCGTAAGTCTCTTAATGTGTACCAGATCAACCAAGTATGGTGTTCAAAATATTCAAGAAAAATGGACATGTTCAGCAACTTTTGTTGATGACTACTTATTTTACTTACTAGCTCAGCATTTTGTATTATTCTACACTTATATTTTAGCCAATGTATATAAAAACTTAACAAATTATATCCTAAGACCTTCCTCGAGAACCACTCTATCTATTGGTGAAAACAGCATGAAAATCGGTGCAGTAGTTTTTGAGTTTATCGCGAACAGACAGACAGACGCGGCGCGGAGGACTTTGTTTTATAATAAGTAGTGATACACCATTGCTAACTTGTATATATGAGAAAAATTAAACAATGCGTAAATAAAATGCTTCTCCTTTGTTTGTGTTATAATTGAGACATAAGGATATCCTTTGTGCAGCTATGTAAGGCCTTTGTCTTTAAGGTCAAATTGTTTTATTTATTTATTTATTTGGTAATAGGCGAGCAGCCCGCAGGCTGATGTGCCTATATCATGCTGTGTTGAATTATAGCAATGTCCAAAAGTGCAGAGAGAAGTCAATTCTGTAGCAAGGAAGCATTGTTCGTTCGCAACCACTTGTCCAGTCTGTTTTTAAAGGAATTCACTGAAGGAGCTGACACAACGTCTTCTGGCAGTCTATTCCAGTTGTGCACCACTCTAGAAGCCAAGAAGTGGTGCGCAGTGTTTGATTTAGATGGTGCGCGTACTATCTGCATATTATTTCCTCTTGAAGATTTCATGCTCTCCTTGCATATGTACAGGTTGTGGATGTCTGGTAGGTTATAAAAACCGCCTAAAATCTTGTACGTCTCAATGAGGTCACCGCGAAGGCGTCTAGGCGTTTTTATTGCAAAAATAGTAAGCAAAGATTTAGTTTTCATCTACACATGTTGCACCAAGATCTGCTAATCCCGCAGGCGCTTGCGCTTAGACCGCGCAGGCGAGCCATGCGGCCTGCGATGGGCGCAACATGCTATTGTGTTGATTTCCGTGCCGTCATGTGCTAATAAAATGTTATCCATAAGTTTTCGCACTTAGTTGTTAAATATAGAATGTTATTTATTTATTATTTATTTATTTATTAGGTAATAGGCGAGCAGCCCGCAGGCTGATGTGCCTATATCATGCTGTGTTGAATTATAGCAATGTCCAAAAGTGCAGAGAGAAGTCAATTCTGTAGCAAGGAAGCATTGTTCGTTCGCAACCACTTGTCCAGTCTGTTGTTTGTTAGTTTTTTATATTTTGTTTTTCCTTCAGTGAATTCCTTTAAAAACAGACTGGACAAGTGGTTGCGAACGAACAATGCTTCCTTGCTACAGAATTGACTTCTCTCTGCACTTTTGGACATTGCTATAATTCAACACAGCATGATATAGGCACATCAGCCTGCGAGCTGCTCGCCTATTACCAAATAAATAAATAAATAAAGCTCTATTTCCTAAAATAGCTTATGAAAGTGTAACTCTGCATTATAAAAGCGTAACTTAATTATGTATTTAGAAACTTTGCACTCCATCAGAAAAAATTGTCGTCCAATAAAAACCCAAACAATACAAGTCAATAAAAACAAGGTTATAATAACACAACATACCTGCTTGCAATTCGGCCAAGGTTTCAGCCAGTGTTCTGGTCAATGCTCCCCACTCAGACAGCTGCCCAGTTATTGGCGGGAGATCTATCTCCTTCCCTTCATCATCACCATCACCCTTCATCTTCAATTTCCCCCCTGGCAACGTGAACCTTTCTCCCGGGTTAGCCATCTCCTGCAGGACTGGCAGCAAGAACGGAGTCTGCACTAAACATTGCATAACAGAGTTGAAGAAACAAGTATTGCCTAGATTGGAAAGACCTCTTACTCGATTCATATATGAAGACCTATCTTTGCCCTTGAGGGGTGTCTCAGATTTGATAATGCTTTCAATAATAACTTCAATTGTTGTCTTTTCATATGGTAATTCAATAGTGGGTAATGTTTTAGGAATGCCACCAGATGTTGCTTGTTTCTTCAGGTATTCAATGCATTCGTGGAGTTTCTTAGCACTTGCTGTTGTGATTTCATTATTGCAGTTGTAGCAGTAGACCTCCCAAGATGTGGTGTTGGCGGTGAGGGCATGGCAGTCCGAGTGGGGCGTGTTGAAGTGGTTGAGGGCATGTTTGTTGCGCGCTCGCCCGCACAATTGAGACCCGCAGCGAAGACACATCCACAAACTGAGGTCTTCCTCGAAATCTGGGTCAGACACCTCATTGTTTACGGTCTTCTTGCACTCAGAGCACTCTTTCTCGAAACCTCCAACCTTTAGCACCTTCTTCAGGCGAGTGAGGTCGACAGCTTTCGCGACGTGAGGACATGCTGACTTCACGCTCTCGTCACAAGATTCTGTAGACTCGTCGTTCTCGCCAGGGTCACTTTGTCTCTTTTTCTTAACCATTTTTACCTTCGATCAGCGCAACCGCCTGTAATATGTAACGGGATACATGTGGTAAGAATAACTTCGCGAACACAAAAAGAAAAAAATGTCAAATCTGTGTCGATAGCCATTGAACGCGTGACAACGCACATTCATCGCGTATGTCTTGCGGGAACAGTCTAATGTTACCAAAAGTCTATTAATAAAACTATTGCCTACTTACAGTTGCATACGACGTGTAACAATTATGTTTAGAAAGTCCCGTATAAATCGAAAATATCTATTTTTCAGAATTTTGTCACTACTGAAATAATACTACGGCCGTCAGCCCGTGACAGATAAAGAATAAAATAAAGATGGGCGTTACATAGAACAAAACGCAATAAAGCGCTGCTTTTTATTAAAAATAATCAAAATCACACAACAACATTTAACAATAATTTTCTTGGTTATTTATTTAGAAAATTTCAAAATGTTTCTAGATTTAGTCGTGTTTTGCCTCGACTTATTTCCGATTATTTCCGAGTTAGTTTCAGTGAAAACAAAAAAGAAATAGTGAAACAGCACCATCTCGTGGTACTAAAGATAAACTATGACAATGACTTTCGGGCTTCGGCAGTTCCGCATGCCAAGCAAAACAATGCAATCTTCATGGCAATGGGATCATGGAAATAAAACGTAGTTTTAAAGCCATGGATAGATGGCGCTGACGAGATATGAACCTTTAGAAAAGTTGTGTTGGAAAAAGAATATATCAATACTTAATAATATTTAAAGTTAAGATTGTACTCACAAAATCTTACAAAGCTTGGAAGTTTTTAAATGAACTAAACTAATACGTTATTTTTAACTTTATTTTTAGCAGTTACTGTATAACTTATCTACCGTGAACAACCATCAGAAAAAACATTCCTTATCAAGCAGAAATGTAATTTAAAATAATTCAATGTTCGTAAGGTAAAACTTTGTACTAAAATATTTATTTTTACCTTGAATTTAGTAATATCGATTATAGTCGATCGATATTCGATACCGACGACACAACAACAAAAAATCTTTAATTTATGCGATTAGTTATGTTGCCAAATAAACTCCGCTATGCTAGTGTCACTGTCACCTAGCGGCAAGTAGTGGAACTAAAATTATGAAACGTCAACATGATCGTGATGGAATTTGCTAATCAAATTGTGAATTTCCATTGATTTTCCTATAAATTTGTGTTTATTTGTAAAGAAGTTTTATCTATGAAGTGCATACTATTATATAGTGTTGTTCCAAGTTCCATTATGTAGCTCTAAGTACATGGCTCTTAGAAACGCGTGATATTAGCAAAGTTGTTGATGTTGTATAGTTTTAGCTAAATAAATTAGAAAATGTCGCTGCCCGGGAATGGGATATTCGTGGTGCAGGGCGAGATGGCCATGCTCGTCACTGCGATGCGGCGGAGCACCCGCTGGGGCTCGCATTCATTCCCAAACGAGGAGTACGACGTGCTGATGCGCACCTTCCAAGATCTGAAGACAATCCTTAATCAGGTGGATGACTTGCGACTTCTCGACCCGTCTACATACTTGAGCCCCTTTCTGGAAGTGATCAGAAGCAAAGAGACGACTGGTCCGGTGACCAGTCTAGCCCTGTCAGCCATTCACAAGTTCCTCTCATATGGCCTCATAGGTAAAAATGTTCATAATCAACTAGTAACTAATGCCTCGAAAGGTTTGTGCTCGAGTGGGTGAGATAAGCTTGTGTTATATATACTTATAGAGTAAGTTAATATCTGCATAATTTTCCCTGATAACATTCTACCGTTTGTAGATTGCAATTTTTGGGCATAATTTGTTTATCCCGTAGGAATGTTTTTCCAAGATAAAAAGTAGCCCATGTGTTAATCCAGGGTATAAGTTATCTCCATTCCACACTCAAATCTGTTGAGGCGTTTCAATGTGAAGAAGTAACAAACGCACACTCACTCAAAAACTTTCACATTTATAACTAGTTGCGTTGACTTTTTTGGCGGCAATCGAATTGTCAACGTGAAAATTTTGTTTTTATTTCCAAAACTTGTGTTTCTTTGAGTGATAATGTGTAATATTGGTGGATTATTAACCATTATGTGTTCGTTAATGTGTACGAGTGTGGGAAATTGAAATAAAGTTGTGAAAGTGACTTTTCAAGTTGCTCCAAAAAAGTCCGTGTAAAGTTTAAGTAAAGCACCACTACTTTACTTAAACACTATCCTCATCCCATCATCTCATCATCATCACCATCATCTCATCATCACCATCACCATCATCATTTAAACTTGATTCAACTCCCTGAGTTTGAAATCTTTTATACTTGACACTGGCAAATACACTAATCGTGTGACGCCATAAAAAAAACAAAAAAAAAAACTAGTTGCGCCCCGCGGTCTCACCCGCGTCTTCCCGTTATCCCGCAGGAACCTTTTTCTGGGATAAAAAGTAGCCCATGTGTTAATCCAGGGTATAAGCTCCATTCCAAATTTCAATCAGATCCGTTCAGTAGTTTTTGCGTGAAAGAGTAAGAAACATTCATCCATCCATCCATACTCACAAACTTTCACGTTTATAATATTAGTAGGAAGTAGGATATCAGCAGCTAAAGTTGTGTGAGAAGGCATAATTGCATTTGGTGACAAGCCTTTTATTTTTGTCTTAAGAAAAAGATGACAGATCAAACAAAGCTTAAATTCAAACTAAATTTATTCAATAGGATACATTGTGATCACTTTAAAACATCAACTTAAAACTAGCTACGCCTGTTCCAACCTCCTTACGCTGGGAAAAGAACAGACAAGAAACGCCCAGTAGGTAATTTTTTTAGCGCGATCACATTGACAATTTAAAACTTAAAACCCCGCATGATATCATTCCAGATCCCACACATCCAAGTGTCCCAGCTACAGTGGAAGACATTGCAGAAGCTGTGACACATGCTCGATTTGTAGGCACCGACCACTCGTCCGATGGAGTGGTGCTAATGAAGATATTACAAGTAAGTGAATGTGTAACAAGGACAGCTTCATTGTCTTTACACAGTTCTTTACATTGTAATGAAAAATATGTATGTTATCTATAAAATCTAAATTAAAATTAGTTAAATCTGCTTGATTAACAATGTGTTGACCTTATTATCTGGTTTGACTAATCAACGAGCAACCTCACAATGCTGGCTGCTGATTCGGTTGCGCAAAAAGTCTGCTTACATTATCTAATATTTTTAATTTACTATGGAAAATATAAAATAAATTACCTTAGAAATTATTGTACCCATAGTACCTCTACCCTACGGTTGTAAAATACAAAAAGTAACCGCAATTTTAACATAAAAACAGATAATAATCAGATAATGGTGTCGATTCGGTTTTGCATTTTCTAAAACTAAACTAAGTTTGACAGGTGTAAAAGTAATGCTGTCCTTTTTTACTTCAGTGGTTAGAAAAAGACAGCAACCTGTTTTAGCTTTTCTTTTGTGTCAAAAGTAAGAAAAAACTTTGTTTGGAATGTCAAAAAGAAGTCATGGGTGTTTGCCGGTGTATGATGACAAAGACAATGATTTAAATGTTTGTCATAATCATTCCAGGTCCTTCGCACACTGATGCTGAGTCCCGAAGGAGTGATGTTGACAGACGAGAGTGTCTGTGAGATCATGCTCAGTTGTTTCCGTATATGCTTCGAAACAAGACTCACAGGTAGAAAATAATCATTTTGTCTTGCTGTTTCATATGAACTAGTGGCCAACTCTATTGTCGGAGTTTTCAAGCCTGCCTAAAGGCCCCCAATGTGGTTGTACAGCTGAAATAGCTAGGACCTTAACCTGCTGTGATTTCTAGTGATTTATACAACCCAGACATAGGGAGAAGACTGAAAAGAACAGAACCTTTTGAATTAATTTATTTAATTGTAAACAATAGGTGAGTGCTACCTGTAAAGAACAAAAAGAGAAAGTGTCTTTCCTTTAATAGAAACATTAAAGTAGAAGAAGTATGTAATAACAACAAAAGTAAAAATTTTAATTCATTTTAATTTAAGCCTTCCCAATCCAAGGGTTCCTTCACCTTGACTTCTAATCGGTACTCTGAAAGAATAAAAAAAAATTGGTTGTCTGTAAAGTCGGTTTACTGACGATAGTTGAACGTGACAACGTCGATTGGCCGATTGTGCTTCTTTGTCGCTCGTTCCGCGCTCTCGCTTGCACTTTAAGCCTTGCATGGAACGCCTCAGAGCGAGGTAACGCCGCAGAGCGAGGTAACGCCGCAGAGCGGGGTAACGCCGTATGAGTCATGTTTTTTCGTGCGTGCATCCGGCTCTATCGAATTATAAGACGTTGTCACGTCAAAAGTTAAATAAAATAGATAATAGTATTTTATGTATTGAAAATAAATAAACAAATTAAGTTCAAAATTAATAACGTAACACTGTCGCGTTTCAGAACTCCTGCGGCGCAACGCGGAGCAGTGCCTGCGGGACATGACGCAGCTGATCTTCATGCGCATCCCCCAGTTCCACGAGGAGGCGGCTGGCGGCGCGCCGCACACCGCGGAGATGTCGCTCAAGAAGCGGGACAAGGTTACCAAACGGAAGAGCTTGACTGCGGTTAATAGTGAGTGAACCTATTTTTTAAACGACTTCAAAAGAAACTCCTCCTTTTTTTTATTTGAAGTTTGGCTGCAATATATTTTTTCATGTATGTAAACCGATTTCGCCGAGGTTTCGGAACCGATTTATCTTTTGATGCGGAGTAGTTTCGAATTGGTCCTATAAAAATTTGATTCAGGTAGGCCCAGTAGTTAACCAAGTGATGAAAATTTGTTAGATTTTCATCTGAAACAGAGACATGTAATTAGCTACCTGCTATGAATGTGTGGCAAAGCTTTAATCCGTGCGTGACGTACTCCCTTTTGAAGAAACTGGGCCAAAAATAACAAAATTTTATTGCTCTAATACAGTGTTTCCCAATTAGTGGTACGCGTGCGCCCAGGGGTACGTGAAGTTGCATCAAGGGGTATGTGCGGCTATCAGTAAAAACAAGAACAATGTCCAAAATATCATATTACTAGCTGTGCCCCGCGGTGTTAATCGCGGTTTAAGTAGCCTATCTGTTAATCCAGGGTGTCAACTCCAAATATACCAAAACCAAATTACCAAATTCCAAATCACCAAATACCAAACCAAACCAAATTACTAAATACCAAATTATATATACCAAAATACCAAATTCCAAACGAACCATTCCATTGTATACCAAATTTCATCAAAATTGGTCCAGGCGTTGTAACCAACATACACACACACTCGTAAACTTTCGCATTTATAATATTAATGTGATTGCTAAAATAAGGGGTACGCAGGTATGAGGTTTTTTTTTTGAAGTGGTACGCAGCAAAAACTAATTGGGAACCACTGCTTGAGTGCTCTAATATAATAAAAATCGCAAGTTTATTGCTGTAACAACTCTACAGATTGAGTGAAATTATAAATGGAGCTGGCTTATGAGTTATGACCTACTTTTTAGTTTTATCCCAGAACTTCCTGCGGAATAACAAAATAGCCGCAAAGCGAAGTTAGTTTTATTAAGATAAATAGTAATGTTGCAGTGCAGTCTTACAGGAAAACTGCAACACTACTTTTCTGTTATTATTATTAGCAGGCGCCGGTACTTGGTGGTAGCCCACTGCCTGTCTGTTCTAAAAATTACGTGTTGAGTATGTCTTGATAGCCATACCCCGCGAACCGACGCCGTAGCACCGATCCACGTGCCATCGAAGTGGCAAACACCCTTTTATTAACGTCATCCGATGACAGCTCGAAACCATACGTAAATCGTGAATGAAACGCTTGCGAGTTCTAAATCGACTGCCAACGCCATCTAGTTTCAAACGGTGTTACTAACATCAGACAATTTTAGCGTTGTGCTTGTGACCAATGAAATGGTTAGGTTGTTTGGCGGCAATTTGAATTGTCAATATAAAAATCTGATATTTTTTTCAAAACTTGTATTTATTCTGGTGATAATGTGTGATTTTGGTGGATTTATTATTCACTAGTTGCGCCCCGCGGTTTCACTCGCGTTTTTCCTAACGGAATCCCGCAGAAACCTTTTTCCGGGATAAAAAAGTAATGTGTTAATCCAGGGTATAAGCTATCTCCATTCATCAAAATCGCTTTATTGGTAACAAAAATTCACACACACAAACTTTCGCATATAAAATATTTGTAGGATCTTGTGTTCGTAAATGTGCTACGAGTTGAGATAAAGTTGTTAAAGGTGACTTTTCTTAGTTGCTCTAAAAAGTCCGTGTGAATATTGACCTGGCTTGTAGCTGGGTCCCACCATCACACCATCTCATCATCATCATCATCATCATCATTAATATGATACAACTCGTACTTGATACTGGCTAAATCCAATAAAATAGAAACTTAATAAAATAGTGTGCATTTTTGACATTGCTTTCAACTTTCAATTATCGTTTCAGGTACGAATTCTTTGGAGAGGAAATCTTCACTAACGGAACAGACAAGTACAACTGCAATAGATAATGAAGAAACTGATTCTAGTAGGACCGAATGTCTCCGACTCAGGTATGTGATTAAATTGTTGTTATATAAAAGAGTTATCGCTTTAAAAAAATTAGAAGATGTTGTTTTTTTTTTAATATCATTATTGTGACTGCAGAACCAATTATATTCAAACTAGTTGCGCCCCGGGGGGGTCACCCGCGTCTTCCCGTTATCCCGCAGGAACCTTTTTCCGGGATAAAAAGTAGCCTATGTGTTAATCCCGGGTATAAGCTATCTTCATTCCAAATTTCGTTCAGTAGTTTTTGCGTGAAAGAGTAACAAACATCCATCCATCCATCCAGACTTACAAACTTTCACGTTTATAATATTAGTAGGATTTCACATCTACTTTCACATAAGTTATGAATTCGTAGCCAATCACCTATCGGTGTGTTCCCTCTGCCTCACTTGACCAGTTCCCGATTCAGGCGTGGCGTGGCGCCACCTTCGCTACATTGTATAAAAAAGAATAGTTTTTTCTTCATCAGTAATCATCAGTAATACCCGAAATTAATAATCGATCCGATTCGTTATCCGCGGTTTTGGATCGATATGTCATGTAATAATATGTCATTTTAGTACTAGGACTTGACAGATTACTACTAATAGGGATAACGGATCAGGATCGATTATTAATTTCGGGCGTAAATCTACAGATCCCAAGCTGTGTCCCCTTCGAGATCTTATTTCTCATACTGTTGTCTCATACTATTTGTTCTTATTGAACTAACAATTGGCTGAACCGTTTTAATGACATTTTCAGGTACTTAAACCAAAATTCATCTGGCTATAGATTTTTAGTGCTACCAGTGCTTATGCGAAGTCATCATCATCATCGTATTACGTTCCCACTGCAGGGGCTCTGGCTTTCTCTCAGACAGAGAGAGTATAGACGTGCGATGTGCTTATTACAAAATTAATCAATATACATCATAAAATAAATTATTGTATTCAATTGTTGCACCAGCCAAGACAAGAACCTGCTGAACGAGGCGGAGATCACCATCGAGCCTGTGGACCTGCTCGTGAAGGCCGGCGCCACAGCGCCCGGCTCGCGGCACGCGCGCCACTCCTCCATGGACCTGGCGGCCAGCGGGAACAGCTCCATCTCCCAGCTCCTGGAGAAGTGCGTCAACCCTGACGTGGTGGAGCTGGCGGGAGCTGAGGAAGAGGTTAAAGAGGACGGTGAGCATTCTTCTTTTATCATCATCATATCATCCTAATACTAAACCTAATACGTTCCCACTTCAGGGTAGGTTAACTCAAAGAGAGAGTATGCTAGGTCACTCTGGTTGGTAGATGTTGCATGCCCTTGAATGTAGTGACTTTGCTCCAATTCAATCAATCCCTATTTAATTTAATAATATTATAAAAGCGAAAGTAACTCTGTCTGTCTGTCTCGCTTTCAAGCCTAAACTACTGAACCGATTTAAATGAAATTTGGTACAGATATAGTCTAATATACTAGCTGTTCCCCGCGGTTTCACCCGCGTGGGCTACAGTTTAACGCGATAAAAAGTCTCATATGTCCTTCCTCAGGATTCAAACTATCTCCGTACCATGTTTCATTTAAATCGGTTCAGTAATTTAGGCGTGAAAGAGTAACAGACAGACAGACAAAGTTACTTTCGCATTTAAAATAAGTAAGGGATAAGGGACTAGCTGCACCCCGCGTCTTCCCGTTATCCCGTTGGAACCTTTTCCGGGATAAAAAGTATCCTATGTCCGTTTCCTGATCCTAAGCTACCTCCCCACCAATTTTCAGCAAAATCGGTTCAGCCGTTCTTGAGTTATAAGTGGTGTAACTAACACGACTTTCTTTTATAAATATAGATTTAGTATCTATAATATAAGTAGGAATTAAATTTTTATTGTAAATTGCAGCACCCGCGGCAGAAACCCCTGCAGTGGTGGATGGCAGTGTCGTCGCCGAGAGCTCACCGCCTCCGTCCCCGCCGGCCGCGGAGCAGGCCAAGCTCGAGGAGTACGTGAACCACCGCGGCATCCGGTTCACGCAGCAGGAGGCCGAGCCCAACTTGCAGCCCTATGGGCTGGTCTGCGTTAAGGAACTCTTCAGGTAGGTGATGAGTGCGAGGTTGTAGGGATGGCTCGAAAGTTCGCCATAATGTTGTAGTCAAACGCTACCCTGTAAGATGCGACAAAGCCAAATTCTATACAAATTTATGTATGTAGGTAATGACAAACTTTTTTCCAAATGTGTAACAGATTGGCCAATATTGTTGTAAAATTTAAAAGTTAAGGATGGGTAGCGACTTGCCGTTGACCATACAAGGAATGGTTTTGGCCTGATATTGCCATTAACTTTTTTCTTAAAAAAAATTTCCTTTGAGTTTCATTTTATAAATGCTAAATTAAATTTGATTAAATGTTTTTTTTTTTAATAAGGATAGTGTTTTGCATTTAGATTCTCTAGAAGTTTGTATTGGAAGGATCAAGTTGTGCAGTTCCATAGCTTTCTCCCCGTATTGTTTTCAACTAAATAATAATCATACAATCGTATTTAAAAATTACTGTGTACGTATTACGTATGAAAAAAAAACAATAGGAGAGTAAAAGCAACCTCGCTATCACCCGCCAGGTTCCTGATCTCCCTGTGCAACCCCCTGGACCAGCAGAACACCTCCGCGATGGTGCACCTCGGCCTATCTCTGGTGGGGTGCGCCCTCGAGGTCGGGGGTGACACGCTGCCCAACTACCCCTCGCTGCTCTACCTGATCAAGGACCCGCTGTGCTGGAACTTGCTCACTGTAAGCACTGTAAAGATAATTTAGGTTGATCCAAGGGTTCGTGCCTTTGCGTCAAACTTAAAACTAGTTACGCCTGTTCCAACCTCCCGGCCGGCAAAAGAAGAGGCTAGAAACGCCCGGCAGGCCATTTTTTGGGCGCGATTATATTTTGAACCAGATGCGCACCGCGGTTTTTCCCGCGTTTTCCTATTATCATAGATAAAAGTAGCCTATGTGTTAATCCAAGGTATAAACTATTTCCAATCCAAATTTCACTCTAATCCGCTTAGTAGTTTTTGCGTGAATAAGTAACAAACACACATCCATACTCACAAACTTTTACGTTAATAATATTAGTAAGATTAATTAACCATAACAAAGAAATAAAAACAAATAAACCTAAACTAATAACTAAAATACATTATTAAAAGAAGTCCCTTTAGGCAAGGTACCGAAGATACTGGCAGCGTTCCCCCTTTGGATGGCTAGACTAATTCTTTGTCCGATTAATTTAATTGGAACAAGTTCACTACAATCCCAAGCTTTTTTTGTCATCTAAATAGTCTGATATTTTTTATTAGCTTTACTAATAAAATTTTGACGATGTAATCGATGTTGGCGACAAATTCTTACTTGAATTTTTTCTCATTTTCCAGCTACTCAGCACCGAGAGGATATCAATCTTCGCGCTCGACCTCCAGGTGTCCTTCCTGCTCTTCGAAGCCATGCGTTTCCACCTCAAATACCAAATGGAAGCATACTTTAAAAAGATCATCGAAATCATATCCGCAGACACCACCAAAGCGATATACGAGCTCAAAGAAATACACCATTTAGCTCTGGAAAGTCTCATACAGTTCTTCCGAATACCAGGCCTCTGTACCGAGTTATATCTTAACTATGACTGCGATGTGTACTGCATGAACGTGTTTGAAGAGTTAACGAAACTTCTGTCGAAGAACGTTGTGTCGTCAACGGCTTATAACATACATCAGTTGTCGCTGGAAGCGTTGCTGACTATATTGGAAGCAGTGGAGATGGGTAGTCAGTCGGCGAAGGAGAAAGGTGATGAAGTGTGCAACAATGTGGAACAGGAGAGGGAGGTCAAATATGGGAGGGGAGGTCACGTTACTTTGGAGTTAGGTGAGTTGTGTTACCATTTTTAGTAGAATTTGGTTTTGAAACGAAATAAATCCCGTAATATCTCGTTTTAAAACCAAATTCTAATTTTTGGTTGTAATGAGTTTTGGTGTTTAGATCTTAAATTTTAAGAAACAGAGTAAAGGGGTAAATAACTTTTGGGCTGGATTTTACCGGAAAATTAAATTACGAGTACGTGTTTAAATTTTCGATAAATTTATTCTTGTTCTTGAAAAATACACTTGAAGGACGAAAACAGTACTTTGTTGGATTTGTCTTCGTCCGGAATAGGATAATAAGTATTAAAATATGACATTCGTCGGTAAAAAAATTAGTCATTTTTTTTGTTATAAATGGTATAACAAAACGCAACTGACATGGTGTAACAAAACACAACTGACAGCTAAACTTAATGTTGTCTATGGTTGAAATTGAAGAAATTATAGGTCTACCAGGATGATGGCAAAAAAAAAATTAATAAATAGCGATTTTCATATGGCAACGAAAAAAATGTCATCTGTGAACTGAAATTTCGAGGAATTATTTATGGTTTGGCTTTAAATTAGTAGGAATGACAAGTCTCGATACTTTGGTTTATTGCATCTTTCGTGTGAATTGAAGAAGCTTTCTCTCGAATAGGGATCGATGAATGGCGAAAATCTTGTGAACATGTAATAAAAATTGAAAATCAGTTCATAGAACAAGATCGATTGAGATGCAGGAGGAAAGGTTTATCATAAATACTGCGTCTTCCTCTTCCGTTGAAGACTTTTTTATGTATGTGCAGTATTTGGAACCATTTTCAAGTTCTGATAGCCTTTAATTAATTAATAAACTCATGGACAGATTAATTGGAGTTTTCATCTAAATTTCGAACAGCCACATTCGCCACAGTAAGATTTTCAAAAATTATCCTCATCATTGGGTACATTTTTATATTTGCATGTATCACACACAGAATCAGCCACTATAGGAAAAAAAGTATCAAAACGTTTTATTCCAATTTCCCCCAGTATTGCTAGCTTCAATTTCTTTTTTCCCTTTTTGCCATCAGATTCTGGTAGACCTATAATTTTAAAGTCCTAGATCTCCTCATTTATTGCCTCTTAAGCGGAACAAAGTTCGCCGGGTAAGCTAGTTTGCTATAAAAAAGTGTAACTCCAGTAATATATTTGATGGCTACCCAGGTGGTTTAGACGACGCGTCCGTAGCGAGCGAGCCCAGCCAGTACTGCCGGCCCAGCCGCGCCGCGCGGCACAAGCACGGCGCGCAGGTGCCCAGCGAGGCCGAGCTCGACAACATACGGAACATTAAGAAGGTACCTCCATAGAATCTATCGGTGTGTTCCAGCAGCCTCACTTGAGACCCAGTTACAAATTTAGGTGCAGCGTGACGCCTTCGACTACATCGTCACTTAACATCAGGTGACTTAAAGACGAAGTCACGAACGATTTGCGCGAGATCCAGGTGGAGGACAAGAACCACAACACCACAGATACCTTCATGCCAGTGATGAAATTAAAAAAACTGCTTCAACGGAAGGCTAACGCTGCCGCTGGTCAAACGACCAGCATAATGCTGAGTTGAGGCCAGTTTGCAACAATACATTTTTTCAGTTACCTCTGCACTTGTATTGGATATGTTTATGTTATTACTTATTTGCAAATACATTATTCTTATTGTTTACATTCAAGGGTAATAATAATCAATCAATCAATCAAAGGCTTTTATTGACACAGTAGTATGTACAAAGTAATTATGAATCCTCTGGTTCCCGAACTAGTGTAAACTGTGTTTCAGGAACCAGATTCTTCTCCCATTTTTGTGTGCAATTTACATGTCAATAAGTTAAACTTAAATATTTTCTAACAGCAGTACATAATAATAAAATAAAATGTGACATCATAGTGAACAAATTATAACAATAATATAATAATGCCCGCACAATCACATACATAGGCTCTGACCCCTAACTAGGTTTCCCTGTATTTAGGGTATCAGAAACTACGAGGATCAGGGATCCACAACACCCAGACACAGAACAAATACTTGCGCTTTTTTTTCAATGCACAAATATTTGTCCTGTAGCAGGAATCGAACCCGCGACCTTACGTTTCACAGTCGGCTATCCGCCCATTGCGCCACATCGGTCGACATCGGGTATGTGACATCTACCAACCCACGCGTGTAGATTACGGCTCATACCCTCTCTGAGAGAAGGCCAGAGTCACAGTAATATTGGGAACGTACGAGGCTGATGGTGATGATCAATGTTCAGTATGTTTCCTTCTCTCCGCAGTGGGTAACCCAAGGCACGGAACTGTTCAACCAAAAGCCCGAGCGTGGCATAGAGTTCCTCCAACAACACGGGGTGCTTCAGACGCCGCTGGAGCCGCGAGAGGTTGCCATGTTCCTGCGGGAGAACCCGGATCTGGACAAGAAGATGATTGGTGAGTGTGGCGGTGTCGTGGAGGGAGGTGGAATGGTTGTGAGTAAGGTGAAACGGTTGTGAGTGAGGTGGAATGTTTGTGAGTTAGGTGGATTGTTTGTGAGTGAGGTAGAATGGTTTTTAGTGAGGTAGAATGGTTGTGAGTGAGGTAAAATGTTTGTGAGTGTGGCAGCATGTCAGTGAGTTATTACTAAACGTAGTCACTCACTCAAGTACTTTCTCTTAACAGGAGGTTTACCTCTAATGTAATACTCGGTCAAAAGTCAAGTCAAACTATATTTATTTTGTAAGATACAACGTCAAAGTTAAAACTAGTTACGCCATTTCCTTACGACGCGCCGGCAAAATAACTAGCAATAAATGCCCGGCTGGTGATTTTTAGGCTCGACATTTACAATTTTATTCGTATTGCCAGTGACCTGCCTCGGCTTTGCACGGGTGCAATGTAGATACTAATATGGGGCAGTATTTTACAAATCTTTGAATTTATCGGCTTTTCTGTATTATAATGATGCTGTTGAGAAGAACTACAAATATACCTGGGTTCAAAACTGTAGGATTCTCATTAGAAAGAATGATACTTCACCGATAACTTTGATTCAGAGTGAGGACGATCTAACTAAAATTAAATGACTATCTTATGGCTGTTTTATCATAACTTTTTGGAAGCTATTTAGACCTAAGTTACTGCTGTGCCGTAGGATATATTATTTTACTAACTTGCCACTTCATGAAAGCTACTTCTTAACAGAAATAACAACCTCACTTTATTCATTGTTTTATTTTTTAGATTATAGATATTTATTACTTATGCCTCATCTCATCACTAGAATTAATATTATTACATTTTGCCACATTCATATATGCAATTACTTTGAATTTATAAATATAATGCCGTTTACAATTCTGGATTTGACCTCCACTTCGCACTCTGTGACTTACCATCAGCACCTGAATTTGATGTTATTATTTGTGTGTTTTGTTTACCTGTGTACTGTTCATTTTTATTTACAAGTGGCCATGTATAGCCAACTATCACATTTTACTACCTATAATAGTTCTCCATGGGTAGTTATATCCATTCAACTAAATCTGTTGTTTTGTTTGCAAACCTTTAACGCCAACCTCACTATTTACCTTAATAAAGCATTGATGTGCGGTCCACCACAACACTGTTGTGGTTGGACAGTACATTATGGTTTTTAATATCTATTATCAAAACGTTAGAGGTTTGCGAACAAAAACAACTGATTTTAAAAGAAATTTACAGTTACACAGTTACGATGTGGTAGTTCTGAGCGAGACGTGGCTGTTAGATGGAATTAAGGATGAGGAGCTGTTTGGTGACTTGTACTGCGTCTGGCGACGCGACCGAGACTATGAGGTGAGGGGGCAGGCGCGGGGCGGCGGAGTGCTGGTCGCCGCGCGCCGCCATCTGGCTGCGTGCGCGCGCCCGGACTGGCACTCTACGGCCGAGGACATATGGGTTACTTTTACGTTACGATCGAGCCGAGCTGATACCTCCTTTAACCTCCATATATGTTGCCTTTATCTCTGCCGTCAGAATCATGGGCTTTCTTTCTCTTCGCAACTTACTAACTTTTCTGAAAAGGTGCTGTCGGTCTCGGCGGAAAATCCGAATGATAAAATGTTAGTATTAGGGGATTTTAACTTGAGCGAAATCAGCTGGTCGCCGAACGATAGCTCATCGTCATTGATGCCTGTAATTAATCGAACTAATTATAATCATATTGAATTACTTGATCTTTTAAACTTATGCAATTTATATCAATTTAATAATATTAAAAATCATTTTGATAATATACTCGATCTGATATTGTGTAATGATGAGGTGTCAGTGGCACGCTGTCCAGATCCATTGGTGGGGGAGGACAACTACCACCCAGCTCTTTTGTGTATACCCCATTTTGTTAACGAGATACCTCTAGCTCCTAGCCCTAGACTTAAATATTTTTATGATAAAGGTAACTATTTGGCAATATGCAACGAACTGGATGGTAACGATTGGCAGTCGCTTTTGTCTTGTGGAAGTGTTGATGAGGCTGTCGATTCTTTCAATTTAATTTTAAACACGCTAAAAGACAAATATGTACCTTTTAAATCTGTGCACAGTAGTAAATACCCGGTGTGGTACTCGCCGGCTTTGCGTAAATTACTCAAAGAAAAAAACAAGTATCATCGCAAATTGAAAGTTTATCATAACAAGGCAGACAGCAACTCTTTCAAGGTACTTCGTGAGAGGGCTAAAAGGGTGGAACGGGGATGCTACAATAATTATATTGATAGAGTTGAAAGTTCGATTCGTGACAACCCAAAAGCTTTCTGGTCCTATGTCCAGGGTAATAGACTTAACAACTCGTATCCGTCAAGTATGTCGTACATGGATAAGGATGTTGCCTCGGGTACTGGCATTTGTAACGCATTCGCTGATTTTTTCAACTCAAATTACCTACCCTCCTCGACGCCATCTGCTTCAGCTTCCTTGCCGCCTACGTCACCGTGTCCTGTCTCAGATATCTGCACCATTGAAATAGCGGAACCTAACATATTTAAACTCCTGAAAACCCTCGATTGTAGCAAAACAGCTGGGCCTGATGGTTTGCATCCGCGTTTGCTAACTAACTGCGTTTCTAGCCTAGTACACCCTATCTGCATACTGTTTAGACGGTCTATTAGTGAAGGTATAGTACCGAAAATATGGAAAACGGCTACTATAACCCCCATCCATAAAAAGGGCTCGAAGCGTGAAATCTGTAACTATAGACCTATATCCAAACTATGTGTACTAGCGAAAACTTTTGAGAAGGTGATTCATAGTCAAATTTACGCTGCTCTCAAGAGCACTTTTGTTCCTCAACAACATGGCTTTTTGAAGGGAAGATCCACGACTAGTAATCTTGTTACTTTCACAGATGCTATTACGAAAGGTATGGAGGCTGGAGGCCAGGTTGACGCAATCTACACTGACTACAGTAAGGCTTTTGATCGGATAGACCACGTACTTTTGCTGGATAAGCTACTGGCTGCCGGGATTCGAGGAGATCTGCATAGATGGTTTACCTCGTATGTTCATAATCGATGCCAAACTGTAGTACTCAATGGCTTTGCGTCGATCTCTTCTCCAATCCCTTCCGGAGTTCCGCAGGGATCGATTCTTGGCCCACTGCTTTTTGTACTATATATCAACGACGTGAATAAGTGTTTTTCTCATTCGGATTTCTTGCTGTATGCAGATGATATGAAAATTTTCAAAATCATTAATACTGATGATGATTTGATGCTTCTTCAGCAGGATCTCATTTGCTTTAGTGATTACTGTGCTTTAAACAGGCTTGACCTCAATGTTGGGAAGTGCTCCTGCATAACATTTAGCCGGTCTCCAACTCCTTCACACTTTGTTTATAAAATCAATAGTCATGCACTTACTAGAACTAATTCTGTGTTAGATCTTGGAATTACTATCGATCACAAGCTTATGTATGATGAACACATTGAGAAGATCACTGCTAAGGCTTTGAAATCACTAGGTTTTATATTTCGTATTACCAAGGACTTCAAGTCCATTAAAACATTGAAGATTCTGTACTGTTCGTTGGTCAGAAGTCATTTGGAATATGCATCACAGGTTTGGAATCCATGTTATGGGGTCTATATCGATATGTTGGAAAGGATACAAAAGAAATTTCTTAGATTTATTAACTTCAAGCATAAATTAGGCACTCCTGACTATACTGCTGATTGTAAGCGTCAACACCTCTTACCCCTTTCCAAACGCAGAGAAGCAGCTGATCTTACATTTCTACATAACATTATTTTAAATGTTGTCGATTGTCCTGACCTTCTATCCTTGATTAAATTCAAAACTCCCCTTCGCGCAGCTTGCCGTCGTAATTATTTAAGTATCTATACCCCGCCCTGCTCCACCAATTACCGACAAAACTCATTTCTCGTGCGCGTCGGTAGACTGTTTAATTCAGTTTACTCACCAAACTTAGATGTATTTATGATGAGGCATAATGGTTTTAAGCTTATTGTTAATAATACTTTCTTTAATGAACCATAATAATATTAAAAATGTATTATTGTTTTAAATGTATGGTTTATTTGGCAATTATTGTATTTTTTTATTTCTATTGGGTATCATTATTTATTTTTATTTCAAGGCTGTATTTTATTTATTATTTGTATCGTATTATTTATTGTATTGTTAATTATGTACTTCATTTGTATGTATTGTCTTTGGACATATAGCATAAATACCTACCTATATGTGAAAACTGTTTAAGGCCAACTGTACTCACTTTATTATTCTAACTTTGTTAATTAAGGCTGTTTGTTTTCCCTAAGAGTAAAATAAAATAAAATAAAAATAAAATAATGTGCATGTACCTTCTTAAAAGATTAAGATTACTAATTGATTGAATACTCTCAAGGCGAATACATCTGCAAGCGTTCGTCCCGCGGCGAAGAAGACGAAGGGCCGAGCGTGCTGGGCGCCTTCGCCGACAGCTTCGACTACGCGGGGCTCCGCATCGAGCAGGCGCTGCGGATGTACCTGGAGACCTTCCGGCTGCCGGGTGAAGCGCCGCTCATATTTTTAGTGATGGAAAGATTTGCGGAGCGGTGGCATGTAAGTAGTCCTTCGTTTACGTCGGTGTTTGACGAAGGGCCTTCGCTGAGAGATTAAACGAAGTGAAGTAGGTTACTGATCGTAGCGCCGCTCATATTCATAGTGATGGAGAGATTTGCGGAGCGGTGGCATGTAAGTGTTTCTTCGTTTGCGTCGGTGTCTGACGAAGGTCCTTCGCTGAGAGATTAAACGAAGCGGAGTTTGAACTTTCGGTTACTGGACGTAGCGCCGCTACTGTGTCTAGTTGTGTAGTGTTTTTTTTAGTGTAGTTGAGTCTCAAATTTAGGGTTCAAACTAACTCTGCTACCCTGTAAGACATTAGAATTAAACGAGAAACGTCCAAAGCAAAATGCACTTTAACACTACGCACTAAGACACATTCCACCTCCACAGTCAACAAACGGCGAGCCCTTCGCTAACACCGACGCTGCGTTCCGGCTCGCTTACGCCGTGATAATGCTGAACATGGATCAGCACAACCACAACGCGAAGAAGCTGAACGTGCCCATGACTGTGGAGGACTTCGTCAAGAACCTGAGGGGGTGCAACGGGAGCGGGGACTTCGACCAGAAGATGCTGGAGGAGGTCTTCCATTCTATCAAGTGAGTTTAGTTTTCATACAGGGTGGGCCAAAAGAAATCACCCTATTGGAAGATGCTCTCATTTTTACAAATGTCCGATGTTAAATCTGTTTTGACATTTGTGGACTAGACAGATGCAGAATACAATTGAACAAGCCATGAAGCGATACAATTCGAAAAAAAGAGAGCCAAACAACATCGGATGTCTTCTTTTGGCCCACCTTGTACATTTGAAGGTAGCGTTTGTTCGGAAGTTGTCTGATGCTGAGAAACGATGAGGTCGAAGGTGGCGTCGCGTTACGCCTGGATTGGAAAGCTGGGGGGAAATAACAGTAAACCTACTGGAAGACGTTTTTTAGAAATTGTTTTAAAGTAATTTAAATATGTTGTTTTTTTACATTTTATTTGGTAGCATCTGATCAGAAGTCACGTCTTGATGTTAAAAAATGTGGTTGAAGGTGGCGCCAAGGTTTAGCTGTATTTTATATTTAAATATTCTATTGCATTATTTTTTTAAGATTTACCTAGATTTCGCGTTAAACAGTAGGTTACAATTTCGTATGAATGTGCAGAGTGATCCAATGCGATATTTTACTGGCATGGCATTGACAGATACAGGTCGGTTACCTAAAGCTGGCACGTACAACACATTCACACATTTCTCTGTCAAAAGCGTACGGTATTACGTTACACTGCTACACATCGTGAAAGGTTTATTTGTCTCTCTCGCACGCGGTCAAGGTTCCGAGCGTGACAGAGATGGTTTTGTTTAGACTACTGTGCAATGAAATTGATTTAGTGTGAGTAATGTGGACGTGCCAGCTTTAGATAACCGTTCTGTACAAGCATTCAAAAAGCTGTCAACAGCGCTCGGTCATAACAAAAAAGTATTTTGACTGTCTGCGATTTTTTTTTAATAATTGGTTTTTGTGGTTTCCAGGAACGAGGAGATGGTTATGCCTGCCGAGCGCGTGGGGCCGGTGCGGGACGCGTACCTGTGGCGCGTGCTGCAGCGCCGCGGCCACTCCGCCGCCGCGCGCTACCGCTCCCTGCCGCCGCGCCCGCACCACGCGCGCCTGTTCGCAGTCGCCTGCCCGCCCACGGTACTGTCCCCACACATACGTCACTACGTCATCGCTGCCCTAGGCTACCTTAGTGTACCATAATGTTGTGGCAGGCTGTGGCCTCCTTCTGCGAATACGCAATCACGCAGAAGGAGGCCGCGGAACGGGTCAGGGAGGCAGATCCGCTCTCTGACCCAATCCGGCACAGGCGGAGGGGCGGTAGAAGGAGGCGTTTTGCCCGCCTCCTCCCGCCCCACTAGTTAAATAGTAGGGTGTAGTGGCGGTAGAAGGGGGCGTTTTGATCGCCTTTTCCCGCCCCACCGGAAAGGTGTGGTTGTTGTATCGCATCAAGCTGGACGCCCCCCTCCCAGATGCTTAGGGCCTCCCTCCCAGGTGCTTTGTACCATAATGTTTCTCCCCAGGTGACGGCGCTGTCGGCCGCGTTCGAGCGCGCCGCGCCGCCCACCGCGGAGGAGGCGGAGAGCAACAACACGCGCGACAGCGCCGCGCTGCTGGCGCTGCAGGGGCTGGAGCGCGCCGCGGCGCTGGTGGCGCGCCTGCCGCCCGACGCGGTCTGCGTCGACACGCTGCTCATCTCGCTGTGCAAGTTCACCGGCCTGCTGGCGCCGCAGCACCCGGCCTACATCGCTATAGGTACGAGCTCCGCACTCCAGCCGCTGCAGCGCCGCGCTGCAGGGGCTGGAGCGCGCCGCGGCGCTGGTGGCGCGCCTGCCGCCCGACGCGGTCTGCGTCGACACGCTGCTCATCTCGCTGTGCAAGTTCACCGGCCTGCTGGCGCCGCAGCACCCGGCCTACATCGCTATAGGTACGAGCTCCGCACTCCAGCCGCTGCAGCGCCGCGCTGCAGGGGCTGGAGCGCGCCGCGGCGCTGGTGGCGCGCCTGCCGCCCGACGCGGTCTGCGTCGACACGCTGCTCATCTCGCTGGGCAAGTTCACCGGCCTGCTGGCGCCGCAGCACCCGGCCTACATCGCTATAGGTACGAGCTCCGCACTCCAGCCGCTGCAGCGCCGCGCTGCAGGGGCTGGAGCGCGCCGCGGCGCTGGTGGCGCGCCTGCCGCCCGACGCGGTCTGCGTCGACACGCTGCTCATCTCGCTGTGCAAGTTCACCGGCCTGCTGGCGCCGCAGCACCCGGCCTACATCGCTATAGGTACGAGCTCCGCACTCCAGCCGCTGCAGCGCCGCGCTGCAGGGGCTGGAGCGCGCCGCGGCGCTGGTGGCGCGCCTGCCGCCCGACGCGGTCTGCGTCGACACGCTGCTCATCTCGCTGTGCAAGTTCACCGGCCTGCTGGCGCCGCAGCACCCGGCCTACATCGCTATAGGTACGAGCTCCGCACTCCAGCCGCTGCAGCGCCGCGCTGCAGGGGCTGGAGCGCGCCGCGGCGCTGGTGGCGCGCCTGCCGCCCGACGCGGTCTGCGTCGACACGCTGCTCATCTCGCTGTGCAAGTTCACCGGCCTGCTGGCGCCGCAGCACCCGGCCTACATCGCTATAGGTACGAGCTCCGCACTCCAGCCGCTGCAGCGCCGCGCTGCAGGGGCTGGAGCGCGCCGCGGCGCTGGTGGCGCGCCTGCCGCCCGACGCGGTCTGCGTCGACACGCTGCTCATCTCGCTGTGCAAGTTCACCGGCCTGCTGGCGCCGCAGCACCCGGCCTACATCGCTATAGGTACGAGCTCCGCACTCCAGCCGCTGCAGCGCCGCGCTGCAGGGGCTGGAGCGCGCCGCGGCGCTGGTGGCGCGCCTGCCGCCCGACGCGGTCTGCGTCGACACGCTGCTCATCTCGCTGTGCAAGTTCACCGGCCTGCTGGCGCCGCAGCACCCGGCCTACATCGCTATAGGTACGAGCTCCGCACTCCAGCCGCTGCAGCGCCGCGCTGCAGGGGCTGGAGCGCGCCGCGGCGCTGGTGGCGCGCCTGCCGCCCGACGCGGTCTGCGTCGACACGCTGCTCATCTCGCTGTGCAAGTTCACCGGCCTGCTGGCGCCGCAGCACCCGGCCTACATCGCTATAGGTACGAGCTCCGCACTCCAGCCGCTGCAGCGCCGCACTACTGGCACTATAGTCGTATTTTTAATTAGACGAAGCCAACTGACAGTAGCTATTGTCACTTTGTAAAATAATGTTGCCAAATTTAAAGTAATAGTGATGCGTTCGGTTCTCGTTTAATCAGATGAATAAACAACGAGTGTGAATAGCATATCAAATTATAAAAGAATATTATTCATTAATTCAGGAGATTTTTCATTCATTCAGGAGTTGTTTCAATCACTTTGTCGCAACACTATTTTTATTTCGTCAAAAACTGACAACATAGTAAACGTCAGTTGACTTCGTCCAATTAAAAATACGACTAGGGCTGCGGCTGGAATGCGCCGCGTCGTTGATGGTTCTATAGGAGCGCTATAGAGAGATCTGCATCTTTAGTCTTCTTCTCTCTGCACTCTTTAAAGGCCACCATGTCTGGCTACATTACTGTTACTATTTACTGTTGAGGGTTCCGCAACTACAGCTTTATGCACAACGTTGCAGGAGTGACGCTGGGCCAGTCCCCCAAGTGCCAGCTGGCCCTGCGCCGCGCGTGCGTGGTGGCCGCGCGGCACGCGGACTGCGTGCGCGCCGCGTGGCGCCACCTGCTGGAGATCGTGAACACGCTGTACGTGGGCCGCCTGCTGCCCAAGGTAACGAGCCGCCGCCGCAGGAAATCTAGCTTCAGGAGCTTCAAATCAACAACTCGGTAGCCGAGTTGGTAGTGACCATGCCTACGAAGCTAGCGGTCCCGGGTTCGCACGAATATTTGTTCCTGAGTTTTGGATATTTAATAATAACTTCCGAACGCCCACACTATCACATACATATAGTTCTGCCTTACTAGGATTCCCTGTATGGTATCGGATACTACGCGGATCGGGGATCCACAACACCCAGACACTTGTCGTTTGGCGGTGAAGAAGTAACAGACATACACTACCCAGTGCCGGATTAAGCAAGCGCGGGGCCCGAAGCAAATCTTTCAAATGGCCCTTGATCTACTATGGGTTCTTAAGTATGGAGTAGGAAAAGTTGTAACGTACACGTTTTTGTGACAACAAGCAAATTCAATATAAGTACCGCATCTAATAAGTTTCACTCAAAAAATTACGCTCTGGCTGAGATGCGGGACCCTCTAGCTACATGGTTAATGACACTACCCTCCTCCTACTACTATTGCTATGTCCCCGCAGTGCCTGGTGGAGGCGGAGGACTACCTGACGGGCACGGTGTCCCTGGTGCGGGAGGCGGCGCGCGGGAACGAGGCGGGCCTGCTCTCCAGCATCTACTCCTACATTGCGCTCGGGGAAACTGGTATGTATCCTTTTTTATGTTTTAGGTAAAATTCAATGGTGTTAGATTGTTCTGCCTAGAATTGGTCTAAAAGTGTCACAATACTAAGGAACTTAGTCAGAAAACTTCATGGCGGTACTTGACGTATTGCTAATCTTTTTGGGAACTATTCGCCGGGCTAAAATGAAATGAAAAAAAAAATTAAATGTAATGAAATATGTCTATTTATTTCTGACATAGACAATATCGCATAAGGACAAATAGTAACAATCAACAAGTACGATATTGCGCGATGTCAGAAATAGGTCCCGGCGAAGCATACAACTGAGGCTGTACATCAGCCTCGGTTACTAATTTTCAACCGGAAATCCATTTCATGACATCACAAACAAGTTACCTATGATTTTATCCAGGTTACTAGCTATCGCCATTTCAAACAAACCCGTTGAACAGTTTCAGCGCGATGAAGCAATAAACATATTCATAAACTCACAAATTTTCAATGAAACTTGCTTTGTGACAGGCATGCGAGCGCCGACTCCGCATGAGAAGACCCTCATAGAGGCGGCGACAGACTGCGTCGCCAAGTGCAACCTGCCCGGTCTACTGATAACAGAGACCAAGTTTCTGCAGGTCGAGAGCTTGCAGGTGCGTACTTATTTTATTTCTTTATAAATGCGGGTAGGCGGAGATTTTGACTGCAAGACTTTTTCTCAG
Source organism: Opisthograptis luteolata (assembly GCA_931315375.2). Classification (NCBI taxonomy): domain Eukaryota; kingdom Metazoa; phylum Arthropoda; class Insecta; order Lepidoptera; family Geometridae; genus Opisthograptis; species Opisthograptis luteolata. Next base: position 1,456,911 of record OV928048.1, read on the forward strand.
AAACGTCAAAAACTCTTTATACATCGGACTTTTTTGTAAAGCTACTGAAGGGCTACATTTCTTTCATACATGACATCAACTTTAATCAAACCGTTTAGCCAGCGTAAGCTGATAAAACATCTAGTCGTCTCATTTTTCTCCGATATGTTTTACAAATATCGTAAAAACATCCATTAAAAACCATAAAACTTGGCCACTCGGGGATAATGTAGCTTCCTATCAGTGAAAGGATTTTCGGAATGGGATCAGTATTTTAGAGATTACCCCCTACTTCCAAACAAACACACTTTTTTCCTCTTTATAATATTACTATAGATGTTCACGCTTTGTCATGAAAACTACTCGACGTATAATAGAATTGCCAGACGTAATACAAAACTGCCAGACTCGACTTAAAACTGCCAGACTGGACGTAAAGGATCCCTTTATGTACAGGAACTGGTCCGCGCCATGATAGAGGTGGGCACGCCGCCCGATGCGGAGAGCCTCCAGCTGAACCCTCAGCTCGAGGACATCACGATATTCTTCATGGAGTTGTTGGGACAGACGCTTATACAGAACAGGTACGCTTTGTTTCTGTTCTTTAGTTTTACACTACTAACTCGGACAACTAGGAAAAAAAATCGATTGAACGCTAATTTCTTTTTTATTCATGTGTAAAAATACAATTTAAATTTATTCAATATCATTGTATTCTCTAATACACTTTGTGGGGGGATTGAGATGTCTGGAAGTAAATGGGGGAAGACCTTTGCCATGACTGGTAAAGGTCTTCCTGACGCCAGTCTTTTGTTTCTAATATACCGCTGATCTTCGATTGGACCGGACACTCCGACAGAGTAGACACCGGCTCTCACCGACCGGTTTGCTCTTGCAGGGACCGGCTGCAGTGCGTGTGGGAGGCGGCGGGCCCGCACCTGCGGCTTGTGGTGGCGTGGGCGGCGCCGCGCGGGCCCGGGGCCCTGCGCCGCGCCCTCACGGCCCTGCTGCGCACCGCCGCGCGCCTCATGCGCTGCGACCAGTGCGCGCCGCCCGTGCTGCACCACCTCACGCTGCTCCTCGCGCTGCCTTACCGCCTGTTCCACCACCAGGCCGTCGTGGTAGGTACCTAGCGCGCTACTAGCGCCGCCCGTGCTGCACCACCTCACGCTGCTCCTCGCGCTGCCTTACCGCCTGTTCCACCACCAGGCCGTCGTGGTAGGTACCTAGCGCGCTACTAGCGCCGCCCGTGCTGCACCACCTCACGCTGCTCCTCGCGCTGCCTTACCGCCTGTTCCACCACCAGGCCGTCGTGGTAGGTACCTAGCGCGCTACTAGCGCCGCCCGTGCTGCACCACCTCACGCTGCTCCTCGCGCTGCCTTACCGCCTGTTCCACCACCAGGCCGTCGTGGTAGGTACCTAGCGCGCTACTAGCGCCGCCCGTGCTGCACCACCTCACGCTGCTCCTCGCGCTGCCTTACCGCCTGTTCCACCACCAGGCCGTCGTGGTAGGTACCTAGCGCGCTACTAGCGCCGCCCGTGCTGCACCACCTCACGCTGCTCCTCGCGCTGCCTTACCGCCTGTTCCACCACCAGGCCGTCGTGGTAGGTACCTAGCGCGCTACTAGCGCCGCCCGTGCTGCACCACCTCACGCTGCTCCTCGCGCTGCCTTACCGCCTGTTCCACCACCAGGCCGTCGTGGTAGGTACCTAGCGCGCTACTAGCGCCGCCCGTGCTGCACCACCTCACGCTGCTCCTCGCGCTGCCTTACCGCCTGTTCCACCACCAGGCCGTCGTGGTAGGTACCTAGCGCGCTACTAGCGCCGCCCGTGCTGCACCACCTCACGCTGCTCCTCGCGCTGCCTTACCGCCTGTTCCACCACCAGGCCGTCGTGGTAGGTACCTAGCGCGCTACTAGCGCCGCCCGTGCTGCACCACCTCACGCTGCTCCTCGCGCTGCCTTACCGCCTGTTCCACCACCAGGCCGTCGTGGTAGGTACCTAGCGCGCTACTAGCGCCGCCCGTGCTGCACCACCTCACGCTGCTCCTCGCGCTGCCTTACCGCCTGTTCCACCACCAGGCCGTCGTGGTAGGTACCTAGCGCGCTACTAGCGCACCTTCAAGTTAGACATCTGTCTGAATCGAGGGGTTCCGACAGCTCCGCTTGAGAGCCAGTTCCCATTCCAAACGTAGCGTGGCGCTAACTTTGACTGCATCGTCACTCAACGTGGGGTGACTCGATCTCGTTACCCTGTAAGAAATAAAAAAAACCGATACACAACTTAATTCCTCTATCCCTATTCCATCATCGGAGGTCAAGATAAACGGCGAGACGCCTTCGGTATATGGTGGATGTTCCACCTGTTCGCACGAAGCGTTTTGTTTCTGCATTTATAATGCGTACCGCTAAGGAGTGGAACTGCGGAGTCTGTTTTTCCCGATCGCTACAATTTGGGGATCTTCAAGGCAAGAGTGAACAGGTACCTTCTAGGTGTTACGTGTGAGGGCGGACAAATGCATGCCTATTTGCAGTAATCTATCTATATATATAAAAAACAATTGCTATTTATTAGTCTCGCTAAAACTCGACAATAGCTGGACCTGTTTGGCTAATTTTGATCTTGAAATGTTCGAGGAGGTCTAGGGAAGGTTTAAAAGGTGAGCAAAATTAGAATAATTGCCGAGAAAACCCTAACAACAGCGCTTTCCTTTTTCCCATATAAACGTTTTCTAAATAAAACGTAGAGTCAATTTGAACTTTATTGCTATTCAATAAAGTTGGTTTTGATTTTTCGATTGAGGCAGTACGAAGTCTGCCGGGTCAGCTAGTAAAGAAAAAAATGTCTTCAGATATCGTGCGGGCTGTACGAGCTGGTGAAGACGTCGGCGCAGAACGTGCACAGCGCCGCCGAGTGGGACGTGGTGTTCACGCTGCTGTGCGCCGCCGGCGCCGGCGCCTGGCCCGCCGACCGGCCGCAGCCGCTCTCCGGCAGTGAGTGACGCACTACGTAACGTAAAAAAAAACTACATACCTAGCGTTGAGAATATGGTATTTTACTCCATTTGTGAAAAATTCTAAAAACATATTATTGAGGTAGCGTAGGCAAAAAGCAGTCGGAAATCGATAGTTTTAGTTCATAAAATAATTAAGCAAATTAAATTTGGTTCTTCTTTGTTGCGCTTCATCTGTGCAAGACGTAAACATGCCAATCTATGTCTCGCCTATGGATTTCCGGACGGAAGTCCGCGCGAGTGATCGATCGAACGGCCCAGGAGACAGTCGTATTTTTTCGCTTATATTTTCACCCCGCACCGCACTCCTCGCATATTTTGGAGAACTGTATTGTGAACTTGTGAAGTGCACTCGAACGCTATTGTGTGGACTGTGGATTGCAATCCCTGGATGCCTGGATGGACGATAGATTGGTATGTACTTGCATCAGATTTATTGTGTGTCAATTAGGAACCATTCGTCAGGCCTTTAGGTGTTCTCCGTTTCCTTTTCCCATTGTCCTCCAAATACAACCGAAATTAGCCATACGAGCCGCACCGCGCCCGCGTGTAGAAAAAGTAGGAAATTTTATTCTCCCTTTTTTCATACAAAATTTTAAAATTGAATTCAAAAGTTTCAGCTTTTTTAATCTGATTGAAAACACCATTTAAATGCAGTCGCCATATTATTACGTCATACGGATAGGTAAACATAAGAAGTGTCATCTGTCTACTATCAGCGTACCTTTTGTTTACACAGCCGACTGACGTCATGACCACAGAGCAATATGGCGTCAACTGCGACTAGCGTTTTCGTCAAATTACGCGCGAAATTCGAAAATACAAAATTTGAATGCATTTTGATGGCACATAACGATTGAATAAAATTTTTGTGAATTTTTCAGTGGTTCACTAGTACTATAAAATTTAATTGAGACACTTTAAAAATGGGTGTAATACTCTATTACATCGAAGTGTCGTATTTTGTTGTCGAACGCCAAAATTCACTTTGGGTTGTGGCGCTATCTCATTTAGTTAGTTTTATACACTCTGACAGAAGGACTGTGTCCCACCAGTAGCAACGTAAAATACCGATGATGATGATGATGATAATGTATGTATGTTTCAGCGTCGAGTCGATCGGAGGGCTCGGAGGACGAGAGCGACCGACGTCCGCAAAGTGTATCGTCGGAGAGTGAACTGTCGCATTCACCTCAAACGCAAGGATGGATACTGGTGAGTTGTACCAAGTACATTAGGTACATTTGTAGGCTACCTACTACATATCTATAAACTTACACTACTTAGATAAATACACACATAGTACATATACATACATAAATTCATAAACATTATTATAATATATATTTAATACTTATTTCACATATACAGTTATTTTCTAACAGTTACTCATACATAATATTATATACTAGCTGTTCCATGCGGTTTCACCCGCGTGGGCTACAGTTTATCGCGATAAAAAGTATTTTATGTCCCTTCCCCGGGGCTAAAATTATCTATAAACCAAATTTCATTTAAATCAGTTCAGTAATTTAAACGCGAAAGCGTATATATTCCGTATACTCCAAAATTATTCCCGCACTTCGGTGCCCCCTCACCGCGTTACCTGCCCATTATCATATTTTAATTCTAAGTTAATTTTTCTTGCACCGCACGTTTGAACCGCGCAGCTAGAGGTCTTCCTGGTCCGCGACCGCACTTTACCTATTTCATAGATTCTCCCGGTGCCCCCCTCACTTCACCGCGCTTCCCGCTGCGCTGCGGTGCGGCGGTTTTATTTTTCTACTACTACTTACATTTTTAAACTCGTGATATCTTTCGAATGGAATGTCCCAATTGAATGATTCAAAAAGTTATATAAAGGCATTGAAGCAGTTTTGAATAAGAAGTAATTTATTTTGATAAGGATTAATACCAAGATACAAATAAAGAGCCTTTTCTAGCAGCGGCATTAAAAATTAAAATTTTATAATAAAAGATCACTTATTGTGGCATAACTATAATAGTTAGACATATGCTCTCGCGGACTTTTTTGTAGATCTTAATGGGACCTACAAACCCGTAATACATTATTTTGTTCTAGTGTCAATAGTTTTTGCAGCGCACGCAAAAATAGGTTTTCGATTTCATACCTTGGGTTGCAAAATTGCAGTTTTCTTACGGATCCCTAATTTTTTTGGAAATAAAATATAGCCTATAGCCTTCCTCGATAAATGGGCTATCTAACATTGAAAGAATTTTTCAAATCGGATCAGTAGTTCCTGAGATTAGCGCGTTCAAACAAACAAACAAACAAACAAACAAACAAACAAACTCTGCAGCTTTATAATATTAGTATAGATTTAAATAAACGAAATATCTAAACGCTTTGCTTACATTGAGTTGTGCATTGGAAACGAATCCCTAGCCGCGCGCTCTATTGTTCGTACCGCGAGCTGCGGCGCGTCACCGCTGCGCGTGTAGTAGTGAGTCCACGTGGACTAGGTACCTGCGCGCGCGCAGCCCGCGGCGCGCGGCCGCCGGCCGGCCGCCTCGCCAGTCTGCTGTACTGCCCGCGACGCGAAGCCCGTGTCGCTCGCTCTTCCACCCGCGCACTCGATCGCTAATTATTTATTTACTGTTAACCTAAGCTCACTTACCTTCATAAGTATTTGGAATAAACGGAATTAAAATCACACACTCGTTTTACCAAACATTTGTGCTACTTAGCGTAAATACTCTAACCTTAACCAGTGTTCGCTAATACGCTGCGACGGACACGAGTACGAGTGGGAATCGGACGTACAAGTTACTATAGTTCGTGTCTAATAAACTGCTTAAAAAAGAGCGATGGTGGCCGAACGGTTAGGCGTACGACTTACAAGACGCCGACACCGAGTTCGAAGCCTCTCGGCCTCGCATCTATGACTTAATAAGTTATGTGCGGATTTGCCATCGCTCAAAACGGTAAAGGAAACCATCGTGAGGAAACCGGCATGTCCAAGAACTGCAACATTCAAGGGCATGCGACATCTACCAACCCGCACTGGGCCAGCGTGGTAGATTACGGCCCATACTCTCTCTGAGAGAAGGCCAGAGTCTCAGCAGTGGGAACGTGAAAGATTGATAATGATAATGATGAAACTGCTTCAACTATACTTAAATTTCATAACTGTGCATAAATGTTGCGTCTTAACTGGGTGCAACATCTTATGGTCCTTCGAGCCGGATACTTCGACCGACCACATTGTTACTCAAATAATAACTTACTTGTGTACACATCAGGGCTCGTAGCCAAGATGCATTCTGCAATCGTTGACGCTAATAGAAAACAAGAAAAAGTATAGGTTTGACATATTTCAACGCTAAGTCACGTGGTCAGAAATATGTCAAACCAATACTTTTTATTTGTTTTCTATTAGCGTCAACGATTGCAGAATGCATCTTGGCTACGGGCCCAGGAGATTTGTTTTCTAACCTGTTTAACAAAACACAAACGCAGGTGAAGAACGAGTCCCAGTCCCCGGGCGGCACGTGGGGCGGCGTGGAGGCGGGCGCGGCGGTGCGGCTCCGGCCGGCGCGCGGGGCCGCGCTGGCGCGGTGCTGCGAGGCGCTGGCGCTGGTGGTGCGCGACGTGGCGCACGTGACGCCGCACAACTGCCGCGCCGCCGTGCGCGCCGTGAGACTGTTCGCCGCCGCCGCCGCGCACAACGGTCAGTGCGCGCTCTACTCTCTGCACTGCACACTGTGCACACGGTGCTGCGAGGCGCTGGCGCTGGTGGTGCGCGACGTGGCGCACGTGACGCCGCACAACTGCCGCGCCGCCGTGCGCGCCGTGAGACTGTTCGCCGCCGCCGCCGCGCACAACGGTCAGTGCGCGCTCTACTCTCTGCACTGCACACTGTGCACACGGTGCTGCGAGGCGCTGGCGCTGGTGGTGCGCGACGTGGCGCACGTGACGCCGCACAACTGCCGCGCCGCCGTGCGCGCCGTGAGACTGTTCGCCGCCGCCGCCGCGCACAACGGTCAGTGCGCGCTCTACTCTCTGCACTGCACACTGTGCACACGGTGCTGCGAGGCGCTGGCGCTGGTGGTGCGCGACGTGGCGCACGTGACGCCGCACAACTGCCGCGCCGCCGTGCGCGCCGTGAGACTGTTCGCCGCCGCCGCCGCGCACAACGGTCAGTGCGCGCTCTACTCTCTGCACTGCACACTGTGCACACGGTGCTGCGAGGCGCTGCGCGACGTGGCGCACTGTACACACTACAGAGTGTACTCTACATTGTGGACTCTTCACGCGATGAATACTGCGCTCTGCACTCTACACTTTGCATTTCCCACCCAGTGAATACTATGCGACCGACGGACGGTAAAAATCGCTGAATAAACACGAATTTTCAGTTTTATTTTGCATCTTATGACATCTGACCAACATGTTAAACATTTGAAAAAAAATATTTTTACGATATTTTCGTTTCAATTTTCAGTAAAAAAGTCTAGCAAATCGAGCGAAGGGCGCAAGTCCCGGCCGAATTCGGCACGCAGGCGCGGCTACGACGAGTCCAGCGACGAGGAGGCGGACACGGTCGACCAGTACCACATGGTCAGCATACAGGTATGTATAGCATGACATCTACCAACCCACACTGGGCCAGCGTGATAGATTACGGCCCATATACTCTCTCTCAGAGAAGAATCCCAGCATTGGTACCGTAATAGGCTGATGAATGAAAGAAACGCTACTCAGTAAGAAAATGTATCCTTATTTTCCAGCTCCTAGACTTGATGCATACCCTACACAGTCGGACGGCGCAAATATTCAAATGGTGGCAAGACGAGGCGGAGCAAGAGGGTACGATATACATTATTGCTTATTTTTTCACTGTGTGACGTTACGAACTAGTCGCTCGCGTGATGTGATCAGTGTCACCCAGAATTTCTAACTTCAACAATTAAAATCCTGCGCGGTAATGCACATTTCCATTTCTCCAGGCGCAGAAGACTACGACCTGTGGGAGGTCGCGTGGAAGCCGCTACTACAGGGTATCGCTCAGTTCTGCACAGATTCGCGGAAACAGGTAACATTCATCGTAACATTATTGAGTAGTTGCTACTCGCATGCACTAGAGAGTGTTTCTACTCGTGTTTGTCCGACGCAGGTGGCCCACAGCGCCATCGCGTACCTGCAGCGCGCGCTGCTGGCGCCGGGGCTGGCGGCCATGGGCGGCGGCGGCTGGGAGGCCTGCTTCCAGTGCGTGCTGTTCCCGCTGCTGGCGCGCCTGCCGCGCCGGGCGGACTCCGCCGCCAGGGCCAACACCATCATGTGCAAGGTACGGAGCTGCAGCTGGAGCTTGTGTGGAGCTAGGACACGGTGAGGGGGGCTGCAGCACCTGGGCGGCTCGTTCCCCGCGCTGTGGGAGCGCGTGGTGGAGGTGCAGCGCGCGCTGGTGTGATGTAACTTGTGTGGAGCTAGGACACGGTACACAGTGAGGGGGGCCGCAGGTGTTCCTGCAGCACCTGGGCGCGCTGGGCGCGCGCGGCTCGTTCCCCGCGCTGTGGGAGCGCGTGGTGGAGGTGCAGCGCGCGCTGGTGTGATGTAACTTGTGTGGAGCTAGGACACGGTACACAGTGAGGGGGGCCGCAGGTGTTCCTGCAGCACCTGGGCGGCTCGTTCCCCGCGCTGTGGGAGCGCGTGGTGGAGGTGCAGCGCGCGCTGGTGTGATGTAACTTGTGTGGAGCTAGGACACGGTACACAGTGAGGGGGGCCGCAGGTGTTCCTGCAGCACCTGGGCGGCTCGTTCCCCGCGCTGTGGGAGCGCGTGGTGGAGGTGCAGCGCGCGCTGGTGTGATGTAACTTGTGTGGAGCTAGGACACGGTACACAGTGAGGGGGGCCGCAGGTGTTCCTGCAGCACCTGGGCGGCTCGTTCCCCGCGCTGTGGGAGCGCGTGGTGGAGGTGCAGCGCGCGCTGGTGTGATGTAACTTGTGTGGAGCTAGGACACGGTACACAGTGAGGGGGGCCGCAGGTGTTCCTGCAGCACCTGGGCGCCCCGTTCCCCGCGCTGTGGGTGCGCGCGGTGGAGGTGCAGCGCGCGCTGGTGTGATGTAACTTGTGTGGAGCTAGGACACGGTACACAGTGAGGGGGGCCGCAGGTGTTCCTGCAGCACCTGGGCGCGCTGGGCGCGCGCGGCTCGTTCCCCGCGCTGTGGGAGCGCGTGGTGGAGGTGCAGCGCGCGCTGGTGTGATGTAACTTGTGTGGAGCTAGGACACGGTACACAGTGAGGGGGGCCGCAGGTGTTCCTGCAGCACCTGGGCGCGCTGGGCGCGCGCGGCTCGTTCCCCGCGCTGTGGGAGCGCGTGGTGGAGGTGCAGCGCGCGCTGGTGTGATGTAACTTGTGTGGAGCTAGGACACGGTACACAGTGAGGGGGGCCGCAGGTGTTCCTGCAGCACCTGGGCGGCTCGTTCCCCGCGCTGTGGGAGCGCGTGGTGGAGGTGCAGCGCGCGCTGGTGTGATGTAACTTGTGTGGAGCTAGGACACGGTACACAGTGAGGGGGGCCGCAGGTGTTCCTGCAGCACCTGGGCGCGCTGGGCGCGCGCGGCTCGTTCCCCGCGCTGTGGGAGCGCGTGGTGGAGGTGCAGCGCGCGCTGGTGTGATGTAACTTGTGTGGAGCTAGGACACGGTACACAGTGAGGGGGGCCGCAGGTGTTCCTGCAGCACCTGGGCGGCTCGTTCCCCGCGCTGTGGGAGCGCGTGGTGGAGGTGCAGCGCGCGCTGGTGTGATGTAACTTGTGTGGAGCTAGGACACGGTACACAGTGAGGGGGGCCGCAGGTGTTCCTGCAGCACCTGGGCGGCTCGTTCCCCGCGCTGTGGGAGCGCGTGGTGGAGGTGCAGCGCGCGCTGGTGTGATGTAACTTGTGTGGAGCTAGGACACGGTACACAGTGAGGGGGGCCGCAGGTGTTCCTGCAGCACCTGGGCGCGCTGGGCGCGCGCGGCTCGTTCCCCGCGCTGTGGGAGCGCGTGGTGGAGGTGCAGCGCGCGCTGGTGTGATGTAACTTGTGTGGAGCTAGGACACGGTACACAGTGAGGGGGGCCGCAGGTGTTCCTGCAGCACCTGGGCGCGCTGGGCGCGCGCGGCTCGTTCCCCGCGCTGTGGGAGCGCGTGGTGGAGGTGCAGCGCGCGCTGGTGTGATGTAACTTGTGTGGAGCTAGGACACGGTACACAGTGAGGGGGGCCGCAGGTGTTCCTGCAGCACCTGGGCGGCTCGTTCCCCGCGCTGTGGGAGCGCGTGGTGGAGGTGCAGCGCGCGCTGGTGTGATGTAACTTGTGTGGAGCTAGGACACGGTACACAGTGAGGGGGGCCGCAGGTGTTCCTGCAGCACCTGGGCGCGCTGGGCGCGCGCGGCTCGTTCCCCGCGCTGTGGGAGCGCGTGGTGGAGGTGCAGCGCGCGCTGGTGTGATGTAACTTGTGTGGAGCTAGGACACGGTACACAGTGAGGGGGGCCGCAGGTGTTCCTGCAGCACCTGGGCGCGCTGGGCGCGCGCGGCTCGTTCCCCGCGCTGTGGGAGCGCGTGGTGGAGGTGCAGCGCGCGCTGGTGTGATGTAACTTGTGTGGAGCTAGGACACGGTACACAGTGAGGGGGGCCGCAGGTGTTCCTGCAGCACCTGGGCGCGCTGGGCGCGCGCGGCTCGTTCCCCGCGCTGTGGGAGCGCGTGGTGGAGGTGCAGCGCGCGCTGGTGTGATGTAACTTGTGTGGAGCTAGGACACGGTACACAGTGAGGGGGGCCGCAGGTGTTCCTGCAGCACCTGGGCGGCTCGTTCCCCGCGCTGTGGGAGCGCGTGGTGGAGGTGCAGCGCGCGCTGGTGTGATGTAACTTGTGTGGAGCTAGGACACGGTACACAGTGAGGGGGGCCGCAGGTGTTCCTGCAGCACCTGGGCGGCTCGTTCCCCGCGCTGTGGGAGCGCGTGGTGGAGGTGCAGCGCGCGCTGGTGTGATGTAACTTGTGTGGAGCTAGGACACGGTACACAGTGAGGGGGGCCGCAGGTGTTCCTGCAGCACCTGGGCGCGCTGGGCGCGCGCGGCTCGTTCCCCGCGCTGTGGGAGCGCGTGGTGGAGGTGCAGCGCGCGCTGGTGTGATGTAACTTGTGTGGAGCTAGGACACGGTACACAGTGAGGGGGGCCGCAGGTGTTCCTGCAGCACCTGGGCGGCTCGTTCCCCGCGCTGTGGGAGCGCGTGGTGGAGGTGCAGCGCGCGCTGGTGTGATGTAACTTGTGTGGAGCTAGGACACGGTACACAGTGAGGGGGGCCGCAGGTGTTCCTGCAGCACCTGGGCGCGCTGGGCGCGCGCGGCTCGTTCCCCGCGCTGTGGGAGCGCGTGGTGGAGGTGCAGCGCGCGCTGGTGTGATGTAACTTGTGTGGAGCTAGGACACGGTACACAGTGAGGGGGGCCGCAGGTGTTCCTGCAGCACCTGGGCGCGCTGGGCGCGCGCGGCTCGTTCCCCGCGCTGTGGGAGCGCGTGGTGGAGGTGCAGAGCGCGCTGGTGTGATGTAACTTGTGTGGAGCTAGGACACGGTACACAGTGAGGGGGGCCGCAGGTGTTCCTGCAGCACCTGGGCGCGCTGGGCGCGCGCGGCTCGTTCCCCGTGCTGTGGGAGCGCGTGGTGGAGGTGCAGCGCGCGCTGGTGTGATGTAACTTGTGTGGAGCTAGGACACGGTACACAGTGAGGGGGGCCGCAGGTGTTCCTGCAGCACCTGGGCGCGCTGGGCGCGCGCGGCTCGTTCCCCGCGCTGTGGGAGCGCGTGGTGGAGGTGCAGCGCGCGCTGGTGTGATGTAACTTGTGTGGAGCTAGGACACGGTACACAGTGAGGGGGGCCGCAGGTGTTCCTGCAGCACCTGGGCGGCTCGTTCCCCGCGCTGTGGGAGCGCGTGGTGGAGGTGCAGCGCGCGCTGGTGTGATGTAACTTGTGTGGAGCTAGGACACGGTACACAGTGAGGGGGGCCGCAGGTGTTCCTGCAGCACCTGGGCGGCTCGTTCCCCGCGCTGTGGGAGCGCGTGGTGGAGGTGCAGCGCGCGCTGGTGTGATGTAACTTGTGTGGAGCTAGGACACGGTACACAGTGAGGGGGGCCGCAGGTGTTCCTGCAGCACCTGGGCGGCTCGTTCCCCGCGCTGTGGGAGCGCGTGGTGGAGGTGCAGCGCGCGCTGGTGTGATGTAACTTGTGTGGAGCTAGGACACGGTACACAGTGAGGGGGGCCGCAGGTGTTCCTGCAGCACCTGGGCGCGCTGGGCGCGCGCGGCTCGTTCCCCGCGCTGTGGGAGCGCGTGGTGGAGGTGCAGCGCGCGCTGGTGTGATGTAACTTGTGTGGAGCTAGGACACGGTACACAGTGAGGGGGGCCGCAGGTGTTCCTGCAGCACCTGGGCGCGCTGGGCGCGCGCGGCTCGTTCCCCGCGCTGTGGGAGCGCGTGGTGGAGGTGCAGCGCGCGCTGGTGTGATGTAACTTGTGTGGAGCTAGGACACGGTACACAGTGAGGGGGGCCGCAGGTGTTCCTGCAGCACCTGGGCGCGCTGGGCGCGCGCGGCTCGTTCCCCGCGCTGTGGGAGCGCGTGGTGGAGGTGCAGCGCGCGCTGGTGTGATGTAACTTGTGTGGAGCTAGGACACGGTACACAGTGAGGGGGGCCGCAGGTGTTCCTGCAGCACCTGGGCGCGCTGGGCGCGCGCGGCTCGTTCCCCGCGCTGTGGGAGCGCGTGGTGGAGGTGCAGCGCGCGCTGGTGTGATGTAACTTGTGTGGAGCTAGGACACGGTACACAGTGAGGGGGGCCGCAGGTGTTCCTGCAGCACCTGGGCGCGCTGGGCGCGCGCGGCTCGTTCCCCGCGCTGTGGGAGCGCGTGGTGGAGGTGCAGCGCGCGCTGGTGTGATGTAACTTGTGTGGAGCTAGGACACGGTACACAGTGAGGGGGGCCGCAGGTGTTCCTGCAGCACCTGGGCGCGCTGGGCGCGCGCGGCTCGTTCCCCGCGCTGTGGGAGCGCGTGGTGGAGGTGCAGCGCGCGCTGGTGTGATGTAACTTGTGTGGAGCTAGGACACGGTACACAGTGAGGGGGGCCGCAGGTGTTCCTGCAGCACCTGGGCGCGCTGGGCGCGCGCGGCTCGTTCCCCGCGCTGTGGGAGCGCGTGGTGGAGGTGCAGCGCGCGCTGGTGTGATGTAACTTGTGTGGAGCTAGGACACGGTACACAGTGAGGGGGGCCGCAGGTGTTCCTGCAGCACCTGGGCGCGCTGGGCGCGCGCGGCTCGTTCCCCGCGCTGTGGGAGCGCGTGGTGGAGGTGCAGCGCGCGCTGGTGTGATGTAACTTGTGTGGAGCTAGGACACGGTACACAGTGAGGGGGGCCGCAGGTGTTCCTGCAGCACCTGGGCGCGCTGGGCGCGCGCGGCTCGTTCCCCGCGCTGTGGGAGCGCGTGGTGGAGGTGCAGCGCGCGCTGGTGTGATGTAACTTGTGTGGAGCTAGGACACGGTACACAGTGAGGGGGGCCGCAGGTGTTCCTGCAGCACCTGGGCGCGCTGGGCGCGCGCGGCTCGTTCCCCGCGCTGTGGGAGCGCGTGGTGGAGGTGCAGCGCGCGCTGGTGTGATGTAACTTGTGTGGAGCTAGGACACGGTACACAGTGAGGGGGGCCGCAGGTGTTCCTGCAGCACCTGGGCGCGCTGGGCGCGCGCGGCTCGTTCCCCGCGCTGTGGGAGCGCGTGGTGGAGGTGCAGCGCGCGCTGGTGTGATGTAACTTGTGTGGAGCTAGGACACGGTACACAGTGAGGGGGGCCGCAGGTGTTCCTGCAGCACCTGGGCGCGCTGGGCGCGCGCGGCTCGTTCCCCGCGCTGTGGGAGCGCGTGGTGGAGGTGCAGAGCGCGCTGGTGTGATGTAACTTGTGTGGAGCTAGGACACGGTACACAGTGAGGGGGGCCGCAGGTGTTCCTGCAGCACCTGGGCGGCTCGTTCCCCGCGCTGTGGGAGCGCGTGGTGGAGGTGCAGCGCGCGCTGGTGTGATGTAACTTGTGTGGAGCTAGGACACGGTACACAGTGAGGGGGGCCGCAGGTGTTCCTGCAGCACCTGGGCGCGCTGGGCGCGCGCGGCTCGTTCCCCGCGCTGTGGGAGCGCGTGGTGGAGGTGCAGCGCGCGCTGGTGTGATGTAACTTGTGTGGAGCTAGGACACGGTACACAGTGAGGGGGGCCGCAGGTGTTCCTGCAGCACCTGGGCGCGCTGGGCGCGCGCGGCTCGTTCCCCGCGCTGTGGGAGCGCGTGGTGGAGGTGCAGCGCGCGCTGGTGTGATGTAACTTGTGTGGAGCTAGGACACGGTACACAGTGAGGGGGGCCGCAGGTGTTCCTGCAGCACCTGGGCGCGCTGGGCGCGCGCGGCTCGTTCCCCGCGCTGTGGGAGCGCGTGGTGGAGGTGCAGCGCGCGCTGGTGTGATGTAACTTGTGTGGAGCTAGGACACGGTACACAGTGAGGGGGGCCGCAGGTGTTCCTGCAGCACCTGGGCGCGCTGGGCGCGCGCGGCTCGTTCCCCGCGCTGTGGGAGCGCGTGGTGGAGGTGCAGCGCGCGCTGGTGTGATGTAACTTGTGTGGAGCTAGGACACGGTACACAGTGAGGGGGGCCGCAGGTGTTCCTGCAGCACCTGGGCGCGCTGGGCGCGCGCGGCTCGTTCCCCGCGCTGTGGGAGCGCGTGGTGGAGGTGCAGCGCGCGCTGGTGTGATGTAACTTGTGTGGAGCTAGGACACGGTACACAGTGAGGGGGGCCGCAGGTGTTCCTGCAGCACCTGGGCGGCTCGTTCCCCGCGCTGTGGGAGCGCGTGGTGGAGGTGCAGCGCGCGCTGGTGTGATGTAACTTGTGTGGAGCTAGGACACGGTACACAGTGAGGGGGGCCGCAGGTGTTCCTGCAGCACCTGGGCGGCTCGTTCCCCGCGCTGTGGGAGCGCGTGGTGGAGGTGCAGCGCGCGCTGGTGTGATGTAACTTGTGTGGAGCTAGGACACGGTACACAGTGAGGGGGGCCGCAGGTGTTCCTGCAGCACCTGGGCGCGCTGGGCGCGCGCGGCTCGTTCCCCGCGCTGTGGGAGCGCGTGGTGGAGGTGCAGCGCGCGCTGGTGTGATGTAACTTGTGTGGAGCTAGGACACGGTACACAGTGAGGGGGGCCGCAGGTGTTCCTGCAGCACCTGGGCGCGCTGGGCGCGCGCGGCTCGTTCCCCGCGCTGTGGGAGCGCGTGGTGGAGGTGCAGAGCGCGCTGGTGTGATGTAACTTGTGTGGAGCTAGGACACGGTACACAGTGAGGGGGGCCGCAGGTGTTCCTGCAGCACCTGGGCGGCTCGTTCCCCGCGCTGTGGGAGCGCGTGGTGGAGGTGCAGCGCGCGCTGGTGTGATGTAACTTGTGTGGAGCTAGGACACGGTACACAGTGAGGGGGGCCGCAGGTGTTCCTGCAGCACCTGGGCGCGCTGGGCGCGCGCGGCTCGTTCCCCGCGCTGTGGGAGCGCGTGGTGGAGGTGCAGCGCGCGCTGGTGTGATGTAACTTGTGTGGAGCTAGGACACGGTACACAGTGAGGGGGGCCGCAGGTGTTCCTGCAGCACCTGGGCGCGCTGGGCGCGCGCGGCTCGTTCCCCGCGCTGTGGGAGCGCGTGGTGGAGGTGCAGCGCGCGCTGGTGTGATGTAACTTGTGTGGAGCTAGGACACGGTACACAGTGAGGGGGGCCGCAGGTGTTCCTGCAGCACCTGGGCGGCTCGTTCCCCGCGCTGTGGGAGCGCGTGGTGGAGGTGCAGCGCGCGCTGGTGTGATGTAACTTGTGTGGAGCTAGGACACGGTACACAGTGAGGGGGGCCGCAGGTGTTCCTGCAGCACCTGGGCGCGCTGGGCGCGCGCGGCTCGTTCCCCGCGCTGTGGGAGCGCGTGGTGGAGGTGCAGCGCGCGCTGGTGTGATGTAACTTGTGTGGAGCTAGGACACGGTACACAGTGAGGGGGGCCGCAGGTGTTCCTGCAGCACCTGGGCGCGCTGGGCGCGCGCGGCTCGTTCCCCGCGCTGTGGGAGCGCGTGGTGGAGGTGCAGCGCGCGCTGGTGTGATGTAACTTGTGTGGAGCTAGGACACGGTACACAGTGAGGGGGGCCGCAGGTGTTCCTGCAGCACCTGGGCGCGCTGGGCGCGCGCGGCTCGTTCCCCGCGCTGTGGGAGCGCGTGGTGGAGGTGCAGCGCGCGCTGGTGTGATGTAACTTGTGTGGAGCTAGGACACGGTACACAGTGAGGGGGGCCGCAGGTGTTCCTGCAGCACCTGGGCGCGCTGGGCGCGCGCGGCTCGTTCCCCGCGCTGTGGGAGCGCGTGGTGGAGGTGCAGCGCGCGCTGGTGTGATGTAACTTGTGTGGAGCTAGGACACGGTACACAGTGAGGGGGGCCGCAGGTGTTCCTGCAGCACCTGGGCGCGCTGGGCGCGCGCGGCTCGTTCCCCGCGCTGTGGGAGCGCGTGGTGGAGGTGCAGCGCGCGCTGGTGTGATGTAACTTGTGTGGAGCTAGGACACGGTACACAGTGAGGGGGGCCGCAGGTGTTCCTGCAGCACCTGGGCGGCTCGTTCCCCGCGCTGTGGGAGCGCGTGGTGGAGGTGCAGCGCGCGCTGGTGTGATGTAACTTGTGTGGAGCTAGGACACGGTACACAGTGAGGGGGGCCGCAGGTGTTCCTGCAGCACCTGGGCGCGCTGGGCGCGCGCGGCTCGTTCCCCGCGCTGTGGGAGCGCGTGGTGGAGGTGCAGCGCGCGCTGGTGTCGGCGCCGGCAGATGATCCCCTCACGGAGGCTGCGCTCGAATCGCTCAAGAACATGATCCTCGTCATGGACTCTGTCCGGGTGAGTCACTTGTTTCTTTTCTATACTAATAATGTAGAAGTCAACTTTGTGAGTTTGGATTCAAAAGATTACAGGTCGGTTATCTAAAACTGGCACCTTCACAGTACTAGTGCTAAAGCTTTTTCGTTGTTCCCTAGTAAAAACAACGATAGCAATTATTTTTCTAAGCTATTGATGTAACGATGTCAAATTTTGTGAGTTTAGATTAAAGACATACAGGTCGGTTATCTAAAGCTGGCATGCCCACAGAACTAACAACAAATCAATTTCATGATACACTAGTAAAAACAAATCAAAAACATTATATTATATTTACCTAAACTAAACTCTGCTTGTAGACTCTTCACATCGTTATTAACTTGTTTCTAGGGAATGCATGATTTTTAATTTGCAGAGTTGTTCACAAACATTCCGGTAAATTCTGACCAACGAGAATCACTGTCTCGTTCCTTTGCCGTTTCACTAGAAGTAGATGTGAATAGTTTCGAGTAAAGTGACTTTCCGCACGTTTTGTGAATGCGGGGACAGGCTTGCGTGAATTGATACGACTGCACTCTAGTGAAATCTAATTTATTCTGCTCCGTAACATTACAATATACATACATACTTACTACTACACCTCATGAATATATTTTATAAATCTATTGTATGTCTTTTAGATATTCAGCAACGGAGACGGGTACAACGACCTTTGGTACATGACGTGGAACAAAATTGGGGAGTTCTTACCCAATCTTAAAGAAGAGCTTTTCCCTAACGGTAAGACAACGATAATCCTAGCTTTTTACATCTTACAGGGTAACAACCTTAAATTAATTATTTTTATACATTTGACCTTTTTTTTGACTATTAACAAAATTTCTTAATATTTTGTAGTGAAAGACAACGCCAAACCGTTATCGAGCCTGCCGAGCCACATGCAGCCCCCGGTGCCGCCATCGCTGCCCACAATCATCCCCGTCCCCGACAGTATGCCCATTGCTTCCCAAACACAACCCGCCCCGCAAACACTGACCCAACAGAGCCCAACGTTTGTCCCAACGTTGGCGCATTCCCCGGTGAACATTTCCCAGACCCCGCCTCAGTTGTCGACGTCGCCCACGCTGGTAGCGCCCACGCCCATCAGTGGGATGGTGCCGATTAGGAATCCGCTTTACGACCAGGCGCCGCTCACGTCTACGGTGTTGTTGCAGCCGTTGAATGAGGTAAGTTTGCTTGAGCCCTGAAAGGATTTTGATGGAGATTGGAACAGGCGCAGCTAGTTTGAGGTTTGACATTTCAATGTAAATCAAATTTTGTATACCCTACTAAATAAATAGTTATGACGAGAGATTGAGTTGAAGTTTAAAATTTTGGGCAAAACTGAACTAAACTTGACGCATACCGCCAGGCGAGTAACTTGCTCGTTTTGTCACTCAGATACATGTAAAAAGGTTTGTGAAGTTTTCAACGTTAGATTTTTGAGTCTACTTCCTAATAATACTTGCGTTGTTACGTCGTAATACTGAGATATTCTTGATAAAGTTTACGAAGTTGGATAGGAGTACAGATTCTAATTCCCACCTCAATATGTTTAATTGTTATTGTTAGAAGAAACAGTAATAATATATTGTTCTCCTCTCATTTCCAGATGAAATCGACACCAATCGGCATATCTCTACAGACGCAGATACCGCAAATCCCGATCTTCTACCCGCAAACCGACTTCCAACCGGAGCCAACCAAAACTGAACCTAACCCCGTCGTGATAGAGTCCACACATAACACCATCCTAGATATCAACTACGACGAAAACGTCATATCTCCAGAGAGCATAGAACAGGGGGAACTGTACGCGGAATACTTAACAAACCCTTACAACGAATCCACAGAATTAACGCCCACAGAAGCGCAAAAGCATCAAAATGTGGATAAGCAGAAATCGTTCAGTGCAAACGCGACTCCGATGCATAGGAATAAAGCTCAATTCGGCTCGACGGATAACGTGAGACAGGAGTCTGGTATCTTCAATTTCACGAGTTACTTTGGGGCGGTGAGTGAAAAGGGCGGGTCGGAGGTGTTTGACACGCTGATGTCGACTCAGGAAGGATAGCCGAGAGAGTGTGACGTAGGGACGTGGTTGTGACGTGTACAGTGGTGAATTATACGGGACCCGCAGATGTGTAAGAGTGTAGACAGAGGTACCCTGAAACTAATACGAGACAGCCATAATCCGGCAATGTGTATATTTTTCTGTACACTCCACGTTAGGAATTTCATATTTTAACAAACTTCAAAAATGATGAGGTTCTATGTTCGACTGTGTGTATTTTTTTATGTATGTTGGGATGTAACTTCTTTATTGACCCTTTTAAAGTGGGTTGAAGACTGACATAGGCAATTTTTTATTCCGAAAAGCGCACGGTTCCTGCACGCGGGTGAAGCCGCAGGGCATAGCTAGTTGTACATATTTGTGAGATAACCGAGAATGTAGGTTGAAATTTCCCATTCAAGGATTAAAAAAATATTTAAAAAATCAGTGTTGAGCCCACAAAATTATGTATCTAAAATGCTGCTGTACGAAAGTCACACTTATGTACTGGACTTAGGGTATTGTTATCTGTATCATATTTATACTATGCAATGTTATCAATGCACTTGTTAAATCATTTCTTCAAGTTTTCTAAACTAGTCTTAATAATGCTTCAGTTTGGCAGTATTTTGTTGTTATTTCATAAAAAGGGTGATCGCACAGTTGTAGGCAACGTACGCGCCGTATTCTAGAATTATTTTTATCCAATCATTTGCAGCCTCGCACACTTATCCGTATGCAGTACATTCAAATTCAAAGGCTTCGCGGTGCGTCTGGTGAGTACGGAGCGTGCGTTGCTGACAAGTGTGCGATCACTATTATACATAATATATTGTATTAGTTTGAACACATTCCAGGTTTTTTTTTGTTCTATAATAATTATATAGGGTGGCGCTTGATGATGGTTTATCTCTATTTCTGCTTTTACGATTTAGTTGGCTACTTTAGAGGGACTTACTAGTTGGAGAATCCAGGTCCAATCCAATCCAAGTGGCGCCACCTTCGACCACATCGTCACTAAACATCAGACAAACTTAAACACTGCTCGTGACTTGCTAACGGCAAAACCCCATCAAAATTCGCAGACCCGTTTTTAATTGATGTATAGGCAAACTCTAAAAATGCTGATACTGCTAATAACTTGCTGTTGGTATAAAATAAAATAACTACATCATTGAATTTAAACAAACATTGTACAACTTTGACCAGATCAATCTATACAAATATTAAGAGGTAATGTTTGTTTGTGAGTTTGAATGTAGGAGGAAATCTCCGGAATCACTGATCCGATTTTGATAATTCTTACTCTAATGGAAAGGCACACTATCACTGAGTGTTACAGGCTGTTTTACTGTGATAAAAATCCTTTGGGATCTCCGCGCGAGTGAAACCGCGAGGCACAGCTAGTTGCTAAGTTAGCATTCAATTTAAATACCACATAATATTTCGTTTACCAATTTTTTTTTATGTATTGTGCGTTTTAGTTTGTGATGTCGTTACTCGTTAGTGAACTTCTGACATCACCAACGCCTGTTGCAACCTGCAACCGATATGTTTTTTTTCCTATACTGTCCCACTGCTGGGCAAAGGTCTCCCCCATTTTTTCCAGATATCTCGATCCACGCAACCTCAGGGCTCAGGCCATACACAATGTTTTAACCTCCTAAATTAAAGAACCAACTGTTTGGTTTATATAATTATGGAAACTCGAGTACTTTTGTCGCTGACCGTACCACTTTTTTACATTTTGACCTACCTAGTTGTACCTATATAGGCAAATAGAAGATTTCAGAAGTTCACAGACGATATGTGTATGTTCTATTTGAATTGACTTTGTTATTTTTTAAGGGTTTTAAAACGTTTCAGGGTTCGCTATCTGAGCATTCTTCAGGTAGTTTAGAATGTAAATGTAAATTATGTAATTAAATCTTTGTTTTGTATAGAGAGATATATATATCATACTATCCTAATCCATGTATTATATATAATGTTAGACATTGAATTAATAAACATATTTAACAAACTGCGGGGTTTTATTCCAACGATACCTTCCTACGCACCTACATCAGTACTTAATTGTATTCTCGGGGTCTACACCTAGGTACTTCATCTTCATCAGTAATTTTAGTAATATTAAATTAAAATAAAAAATCAAATAGTCTACCAAGGTTCCACTGCCTGTGATACCTCAACCTAGAAATACTTAGTTTCTATTCTCTTGCTAAGAGGGTAGGTCTACCTGTATTAGAGAGCAGCCTAAAAGTAAGACCTAGGTTTGTAGCTAGACATATCTTTTGTTTATTTGGGTTGGGGCAGCACGAAGAAGAAAAAAACGGAGGTATAAAAAACAACGGTATATTTTCATAAAATCTACATACAGTATTTACACAATTTGTACAGTATCTCGAGAGCGCCTTCACGGAAGGCAAAATTGTTTTCACATATCCACACTCGCACACACTAATAAGTCTCGGAAGCGTCGCGCGGTCACACCCGCGACACGTGCAGCGGCCGCTTGTAGTGCGGGTGGTGCGGGCGCAGCAGCGGCGGCGCGCAGCACGGCGCCTTGCGCGGCGGGCACAGCGCGCGCCGCCACACCGCCGCCGACTCGCGGGACCACGCCCACGCGCCCGCCGCCACGCCGCACGCCAGCCGCAGGCACAGCGCCGGCGGCGCGCCGCCCGCCCCGCGCGCCTCCGCCACCCGCGCCGCCGCGCCGCCCGCCGCCAGCGCCAGGTACAGCGCGCCCGCCGCCGCCGCGCGCGCCGCCAGCCGCCCCACGCGCCGCGCGCCCCGCGCGTCCAGCGCACGCCGCACGCGCAGCACGCCCGGCGCCGCCGCCGCGCCCAGCGCCGCCGCCGCCGCCAGCAGCGCGCCGCGCGGCACGCCCTCCAGCGCCGCCGCCGCCGCGTCCGCCACGCCGCACGTGCCCGTCAGCTCGTCCGCCGCCACGCGCCGCAGCGCCAGCGCCGCCGCCGTCCACGCGCCCGCCCAGCCCCACGCCACCGCGTGCAGGTACGCGGCCGCGCGCTCCAGCGCCTCCGTCGACCACTCGCTCGCCGCCGTCAGGTACCACGCCACGCACGCGTTCGCGAACCACGCGTCCGCCGCCAGCGTGAAGTAGTACGTGAGCGAGAAGAACGCGACGCACGGCGGCGCCGCCAGCCCGTCCACCGCGAGCGTGGCGCCCGCGCAGGACACGGCGCGCGCGCCCAGCCAGCCGCGCGCGCAGTGCGCCAGCGCCACGGCCGCGTGGCACGCCGCCGCCCACACGGCCGGCCGCTCCGGGTACCGGTAGCGCGCCGGCTCCGCGCAGAACGTGACCAGCGCGAACGAGGTGGACAGCAGCGCGAGCCCCGCCAGCGCGCCCGCCCACGCCTCCGCGGCGCGCTTGTCGGCGGCGGAGTGCGCGGCGTGCTCGCCGCACGCGGGCCAGCACTGGCCGGCCGGCGCGCGCGCGTGCGCCGCGGGGCAGCCGCGCTCGCGCTCGCGCTCGCGGAAGGGCCAGCGCGCCGGCGGCGGCGGCTCCGGCTCCGCCTCGCTCGCGTTGGGCGGCCGCATGCACAGGCGCCGGTCGGGCCGCAGCGGGAAGGCGCCGCACTCCAGCGCCGGCCCGCCCGCCAGCCGCGCCGCGCACTGCGCGCGCACCGCCTCGCACACGGCGCGGCACGCGCTCACGGCGCCCGACACCTCCTCCGAGCACAGCGGGGCGAAGGCCGAGCACAGCAGGAAGCGCGCGTGCACCGAGCACCCGCTCGACAGGATGTCGGCGTACGACGACATCTGGAATAGAAGAGAGTTGGCGTTTAGCATCATTGTATTTAAAATACGGTTACTGCTCGATAGTCATAGGTAATCTAAGTTCCTCACCAGATCGCACGTAAATTCATCAGTACGAATTAAGAATAAGAATAAGAATAAGAAACGTTGACGTTCCCGTGCCCGGTTCCACGCCGAGTTGTACAAAAAGCGAGTGATAGGTCGAGCGCGCCGGGAGCGGAGACGGTTCGTTGGCAAGGTCGGCCGAGAGACGTGTTTTTGTCTTCGACGGATGTCGCGCAACACATCCACAACTAACGATCGGAGATGTCGACATTTACCGGTTCACGATTGTTTTGTTTCTAAATTAGACCCCAATTTTAGGAGGAAAGAAATCCTTTAGTAACAGACGAAACTTTAAAGGCGGAGGTGAAATGAATTGACAAAGCCATTGTAAAAACTCAAAGAACTGCGTAGGTTAATGAGTAATGTGTATGCTACCAACAATTACAAATATAAAACATTGATACAATCACGACTCCTCTATTTAGATATCTCTCAGATAGAGTCAATCCGCCGCTACGAAGTGATTCTAAGAAATCTTATCATTAATAATAACAGGCGAATTTGGGTTACGCACGCAATCGTCAATCAGTCAATTAGTATCGCTCAGATAGCAATCTATGCGATAGTGAACTGCTATAACTGTTACTATAGCCACTTACAGCGCCGTTGCTCGCGTAATCAAAGAAACTCAAAATCTTCCAAATTCCTCCACCACAACAATAACATACTTTGAGGTAGTCTAGAGCCTTAAAATAGTTTAGCTAATGCTTTAGCTTGATCTTTCGAAACAAAGTGGAAAATTGGGGTTGAGTACAACCATTTTTTCCTCTATATTTGTAATCTAGAAACAAAAATAGCATGTTAGTGAAATAAAAAGAAACAGTTTATGGCTCGTAAAATCGAAGGTTTTTTGGCACCTAAATTAGGAGTTGAAACAGTGATGGAGCAATAGTGATACTATAAGTTGTCATATGTATCATAGATTTAACTTTTTCTTATTGAGGAAGTTGTTGTTACACACGTAAACATAACATATATTTAATTTCATGTACAATCTGGCAACTAGCCACCGCTAAAAAATTGGTAGTTTTATAAATATTATTCCTACATTCTTGTCTCCTATAAATTTTAATATTTTACATTTAACTTCAATAAGTTAATTTTGTCTTTCAGGTGGTGCATGCTCTGTTGTTTGGCTGCTTTGCCTTACTATTGTCAAACGTTTAAAAAAGCTCAACATTATTGCCCTAATTGTGATGAATTACTCGGAACATACTCTAAGATATGACAGAGGAGTAACTGTATTAATAAAATATTAAAAATAAAATGCCTTGTTTCCATTGGTTCTTATTTTAATTCCATAACATCTAACATTTATTAATTTTAATAGTATAATCAATAGGAATTTACTATGAAGAATGAATTAATGATAGATTAAATGCTAGTCTTTTAAATTAATATATCATTCATTAAAGATACATTCCAAGATATCAATAGTGTCTACATATCAAAGAACTGTGACAAACGATTTCATATATTGCATGAAACGGGGGGAACCAATTTGCAATTTGTAGTTTATTTGTAGTTTTACCCAAACAGGGTTAGTAATAAAATTCCTCCATTGCTGTTCCTGTTTGGGTAAAACACACAATCATAACCAATTGTAAACAGTTTTATAAATCAGGACTAAGGTACAACAACTTTCAATGTTTACAAATTTAACTCAAGTGATAATGGGTTTATTTTATGTGTTA
The DNA here is from genome assembly GCA_931315375.2 of Opisthograptis luteolata. Taxonomy (NCBI): domain Eukaryota; kingdom Metazoa; phylum Arthropoda; class Insecta; order Lepidoptera; family Geometridae; genus Opisthograptis; species Opisthograptis luteolata. The sequence goes on from OV928048.1 coordinate 1,481,426, forward strand.
TATGGAACTTGTAGTCTGAAGCAATCTGAAGCAATTTTCCACTTTCCGTCGACGGCTACAATCAGGAACGTTTGCTGAAATGGTTTCCTTACATCGTCGTTTTGATAGATGACATCGCCACAAGCTTGTATTAAATAGGTCAACTTGTTTGAAACTAGGCTCTCTGATATCGGCTGGGCGTCAAGTGTCTTCAAGACGTGGCTGCTAGGTGGTAAATCCATAAGGAACTTTTGGATCTTATCGTTTCCAGTAATTCCGTTACCATTCCACACCAATAACCCTGTGTCCAAATACAGTTTTGAGGTTAGGTGGCGACTGTTGTCCACTTGTTTGTAGAATACTCTCGTAAATTCTTCTGCTGTTTCACAGGCGTTATCGACATTCTTTACTGCAGCTTCTGTCATTTTTATTCTTGAACTATATTAAATTATTGAATGTTAAAATAATAAGTTCGGATTCCTTCAAAATAAATTCAGCTATGTTAAAACAGAGAGGAATTGAATATTGATTGATCAAACTATAATGGACAGTGGTTTGTTGCTAGAGCGCATGCGCTGGAAGCCGGGAACCGTTCATTATAGTTTGACCTCTATAGGGTTACTAGAGTTAAACTTTGTGTATATTTATATAAGGTCGTGATTACGTTACGAAGTTTACGATATTCATGATATATAGAATTGGTTTATTAAGAAACATGCGCGCGCAGGTGGAATCGTATTATATAGTCTACTTAATCTATGGGTGGAATTATTATTATACTAGGTATAACTTTGTTCTTGTGTACAAAAATGTTTAGTGTTTTTAAAGTTTTAGATATACATACACATATATAGAAAAAAAAGTAACATTATGCTATGCAGAATGCATTTATTATTTTATTTTATTTATTTTATTTTATTTTAATTGGACAACCAAACAGCTTTCTTACGAACTAAATTTAGACAAAACAGATGATAGATATAAATTAAGCCAAAAACAGGTGTCACTAATAAGAGTAATAAGGTAGTATTATACGAGTATATTCCTCTATTAGAAGAATATTTCTATTACTATCGATGTTTCTTTCGTTACCTACCGTGTAAAGTAGTTAGTGAGTTAGTATAAGCCCCTCAAATAAAATAAACATTAATATTGAAACTCAACCGTTTTAAGTATTTACGAACCCATAACGTGTAATCGGACGCTCAGAACAAAAAGCACTTTGTTTCGGCATGAACAACCTTCGCTGCGCCACACATTGTTGTAAGCCTCATAATACCTGTAGACTTATACTCTCGCACATTTAATGGCACCTATACACTACAGTCCCTACATATACTTAACTTCTGTAAATAAGTACTCGTACCTCAGCGCGTGGATGGAGTCAGGTTTTTTCCTTTATGAGCGTAGGTACTTCTAAAACGCAACATGATTAAGAAATTAATTTAAAAAATAAAAACGAACGATGATTACCTACTTAAGATACCTACCTTTTATAGCGATGATGGCTCAGTGGTAGTGACGTCGGCTTGCGAACCGTAGGACGTGGGTTCGAATCCTACAATGAGCTTGAGCTTTCGGTGAAGGAAAACATCGTGATGAAACCATAGCTTGGTGGTAGGGTATTTTCTAGTACTCGCCTGGCTAGCTACCACCCTCTTGTTAAGAATCTGTCGCCAGGCACCTATCGGTGTATTCCGGCAGCCACACTTGAGAGCCAGTTCCCAGTCCAGGTGTAGCGTGGCGCCATCTTCGACCACATCGTCACTTAACATCAGGTGACTTGTGGTCAAACGCTACCCTGTAAATAGTAAAAAAAAAAAAAAAAAACATAATAGGATTGATATCAATACATCACCTATGGCGGGATGCAAACTCCAGACTCTGAACTGGGCTGAAATCGCTCAGGATAGAGAAGCTATGGTTTCATCACGATGTTTTCCTTCACCAACAGCTCAAGCTCATTGTAGGACTCGAACCCACGTCCTACGGATCGCAAGCCGACAACTACCACTGAGCTATCATCGCTATAAAAGTTAATGAGCATTTGGGGCTGCAGCCTCTCCGGTTATGTAGCCCCAAATCCCCCCAGTCTTCGTCCTTGAGGCATCTCTGTATCAGTCGGCCATTCGTTTAATACGTGTTCTTTGCCATTGTAGTGGAGGATAATTGAGGCCCTCAGCAAAAAGCTTATTTTACGGAACGCGCGGCCTTGTCCGACGGACCATTATGTTGAGCGGGCCAATTTGTGGCTGCCACTGGCTTTCGACAAATTAAAACGAATTTTATGCAGGACTGTATGTCTGAGTCGTAAATACGTAATGCGTTCCTGGAGGAAAAATCATAGAGCTGTTTGGACCACCCTTGATAATACCTTAGTTAGATTAATCAAAAACTTCATACTTTTAACAGCCTGAAGTTTTCTCTAAACCGGTATATATAAACGCTAGAGAAGCTAAGAGCTAGATATATTATGAAAAAATAAAAAATAAATAAATAAAAAATCAATTTATTGCCACTACACAGAGACTTATCCTAGGTTCCAGTTATACTTATCTAATTAATTGTAGGGCAATAGGGCAGTTTCAGCATGTGCTGCATTCCCATAACGATTATTATGTGAGCGCAGCGCTGTTTTTCAAACAACCCTATGCTCGGACAGATCTTCGCCGATTAAATTAGTTACAAAAAAAAGCGGTATATTTTCTTATATAATAGCATTACCTATTGTAAATACTAAAACGAATACGGGTACGTTTACATGATTGACATCGAAAAAGGGTGCAGATGTATGTGTGTGTGTGTGTGTGTGTGTGTGTGAGTGTGTGTGTGTTTGTGTGTCTGTGTGTGTGTGTGTATTATGGTATCGCGGATTTGTTTAACGAGCTACTTTTTAGAAGTTTTTGGTATTAAGTACATAAACTCCCAAACCTCTTTATAATATTATTTCAATAGATTTGATTTGACTTGAAGTGGAATAAATATATATGTAGGTAGTAGGTATTAATGACTTATCATCACATTATAGACGCTTGTAGTGTCCGTGATAAAAACAATATGCTGGCCTACATTTCGGCCAAAGGGGCAACATGGCCATCGTTTTAGGTGCGCACGTCGCTGAACCAAACATCAAAGAACGTTTGAAGTTTGAACTATCTTTAGATAACTTTGTGTTGTGGATTGTTTTAGTTGAATGTGCATGTTTATAACTCTATACTAATATTATAAGATGTAATTTAATCATATTTCTTACTGTACCAATAACTCTGAGAATTGTCTGTAAATCCATTTCAAGATTAACAGAGTTTTGTTATTGCAAAGCTCTCTCGATGGTCAATTCAAGCAATTGATTTAACTGTGAAATCAAAGATTGCTCCACAATCCTCTCTTTGATAGAGATGTGTTTACAACATTTTTCACACTGAAATATCTCTTTTAAATTCCGATGCCGTTCCAATTCAATCAATCTGAAAGCTATATCACAGAGCAATAGATGTAGTACGCAATATGTTATAAGTAATCTGCATTCTGAGCAATTCTTTGATCGCAATTTTAAGTAGGTATTTCTTTGATGTATTGCCAGCACCTCTGTTTCAAGAGTGGCATCTTAATCTGGTAGATAAAGGTACAGTGTAAACTCCATGTAACGTCACTCTATTTAACGACAAACTCCCTTAAGCGTCGAAATCAATTGGCTTTGGTTGGTTTAGCTTGTCTTTCATACAATGTTTCACTCTACATAGCATTACACCCACTCTCAATAACGACAACAATTGAGTAATAAAAAGTACCTTTTAAGTTGCTAAAATTAGTAAAAACTGCGCAGCTGTGTACGATCTATTGTCGCTTTATTATCCTAGCCCGCAATAAACTCGACTGTCGGCATCATGTATACCGAACTTTCTAAGAAATTCGTTCTTTTGTTTACAAATTGGGATTGCTTGTACGTGTAGACTGTTGTTGACCATGACTCATAAGTAGGAGTCATTTATTATCTATACCTTATCATATTCTTAGTTGCTCACAAACTTTCAAACTGTAAACATGGCTAATAAAAGAAAATCACTGTGTATTGACGAAAAAGTTTTACTGATACGCGCAATAGAAACGGGAGAGAAGATAAGTGATGTTGGCAAACGCTTTGGATTTACTAACAATAGTCGGAAATAAACTTTTTCTTTTTCTAATTCTGATGTTTCTTCTCTCCATTTAACGACAACTCTCTATAACGCCATAAAATGCACAGTCCCTTCAGTGTCGCTATATAGAGTTTACACTGTATTTACATACCTACTTATATTGAATCTATGATGCGAGCTACGATGTTTTTTCTAGAGATATCGAATTGAAGCGGAGATCTCAGTGGTCAGTGGTAGTGACGACGACTGGCGATGTAGGTGGTGGGTTCAAGACTTGCCATGAGCTTGAACTTTTGACGGCAGGGCGGACTAAAATGCTCTTAAATTATGATTTAAAACAGTGTTCATCTTACCTGCCCATTTCTTTTAACATTCTACGCGATAAAAAACTTGAAATGTTGTAAGAAAAACGAATTAGTACCTACATAGTTCTTCCCAACATCTCTCGAAAAATAGCTATAAAAAAATTCGTACAATACACTAACATAGATACCTACTTCAAAAACCTCTTTTGAATTTTAAAAGCCTAATGGTTTTTTTTCACTGCGTGTTCTGTGTTTATTTCTTCAACCGTTTCGGATTAACATAACACAACAAACAGATTTACCTGCGCCCTATCCTATTAGAGAACGGTAGATCGGACTTTAACTATGGACTGTCTGCATTTTTTTTCTCTAAGGACCCAACTACTAACGTATCGAAAGTCTAGACCTCTTGCTTTTCGAAAAATCGCTGATATTCTGTTCTGTTCTTTTGCATAAAAAAAACGGTAAAGAAGTGCAATGTACTATGGGTGTAATAACCTATATGTTATTACTTTATTACTGGCCGCAGCTTTATATGCGTGAGATAGGGTTGATAAATGTTTTTAGTAGGTATTTGAAATTGATGGAGTTTTGTTTTTTATGGCGCGAAGTTGCAAGTCTAACAAGATGTAACCATAGCTTGATGTTAAGGTATTTTCTAGTGCTCGCTTGGCTAGCTACCACCGAGGCAATTCCCAACCCAGGAGCAGCGCAGCGCCACCTTCGATCACATCGTCACAACGTAACTTGTGGTCAAACGCCATCACCACAAGGGCGTTGCATTTTTGAGTCTAAGCGGCAGCTGCCCCGCCTCTCAGTTAAGTAAACAAAGGTGAATTTATTTTTTGGAAAACCAACTGCTTTTTACAATAACAAAAAATATGTAGTAGAATAACAATAGAAAGCCAATTACATGTTCTCACGGTATATAATACATACTTGCATATATGTAGTTATACCTAACTTCAGTCTACCGCCGACTCTACTACAGCAATAACTCTCAAAGGAACTACAACGGATGTGACACAGCAAACACAATAAAATAGCTATATCAAATAACAGTTTGGCCTTTACAAAAATGTTTTATGTGGTGCCGACTAAGGTTACCAACCGCCCGGAATTTTTCCGGACTTTGTTCAGATTTTTGACAGAGATGGGATTTGGAACTGGCTTTCTAAGGAGCTGCCGGAACACACTGATAGGTGCTTGTCAGATAGCGAATTAGAGAACTAAAAGCTGAGCTGCAGAATTCAAACCCACGAGGGTTGCAAGTGTCTACTGCGGAGGTATAATCACCTTGATTATTAAATTGTTTACTAAGGCTGGAATGTAATGTATGTATAGGTAGGTAAGCATTATATGTAATCCCTAGATTGATTACAGTTGTAGTCCAAACAAAGATTTTTTATCTCGAATTTATAATATAGCCGTCGCTACTGCAAACATTTGTTCACATAAAGTGGTATCGGATGTTTTTGGATCACATACAAGGGTTTCTATTCAATACAGAAAACAGCGATCCCATCTACCGAATCCTTTTCAAATATGAGCCTTACTCTATAGGAGTTAAGATTCGTGATTGTCGTGTAGTATAAGATAACTTTGCCGGACGGTATTTACTTGAGAATTTTGTTTACTTTAGCCGTTCCATTGAGTTCTTAGGAGTGGTTTTATTTATTTGCTTCAGTAAACATTCGCTTCAAAAGACGCCGATTGATAGATGACATCATGAAAGGAACATTTTCAGATAAGCACTTCGGCATTCGACATAAAAAATCTTTTGAGGATAAGTAAACTAAAAAATGTTAGGAAAAAGCAGGGTTCGGTAGCTGTTGTTTTGATGCTATTCATATAAGGCATAAAAAGAGGTCGAAATGTAATGATTTTCATCAACATATTTTTCCTGAGACTTAGGGATTCTTTCACTTTCCAGAGAGAAAGTATAAATACCAGTATATTAGACTCAGTATATCATGTCCCAAAGTCTCTACCAAGCTGGGCCAGTGCGATTTGTATTTCTTAAATCAATATTTGTTCACAATTTTTTTGAATCGACGGTGATTTGATGGTATTGACGTCTACTAGCGATCCGAAGATCGTGGGTTCCAATACAGCAATGAGTTTATATTATCGAGATGAAAGTTACCTACCATGCAGTGCACGCTTGGCTTTAACTACCATACCAGTTACCACCAAGCACCTGGTATATCAGTGTGTTTTGGCAGCTTCACTTGAGAGACAGTTCTCAGCACCCCTGACCAAATAGTCACTGTCAAACTGTCCCGTAGTGAAAATAATGCTGATTTTCACATTTTCTCATGAGTCATGGGAAACCAGAACAATTTGTTTTTGTTTTAAAATAAATCGTTTCACATGCATCTTCCATACCAAGTTTAGATCCCACACAGTGAAAAGATAAAATGCTTTCCCCACAAAAAGATCACGAAGCTCTTCTTATTTAAACATTTTCTACAACAAAGGGAGTCGGGCGACAAAAAATTAATTGCCGCCGTTTTCCGAAAATAGCCGAGCGTCGAGCGGGTGCGCGCGCGCGCCTTTGATGTGTTTACGGTAGAGATGCGCGGGAGATTGGGATGCTGCACTTGCGATGGCCCATGGACTGCACGGAGGATGGGACATATAATTAGTTGGTAAAGATAGCTATCTTAAAAATAATTAAAAAAAACAGGTTGTTGAATTTTTGACATGAAATATTATAACCAAATTCAAAACTATGAGAAATACAGAGTAGTGGTGTAACGAATCCTGCTACCTGAGCTGGATTTTTGGAAACAAAACTATTTTTTAATTCGTTTATTGAGGGAAAATGAAGCCGATACATTTTTCGAATATATGAATCACTGAGTTAATATATGTATATGATTTTTGTTACTTTCGCAAAATCCCATGCGGTACATTTATTATTATAGTACCTGCCCACTACCTCTCATGTGAAGTTTACTCAATGTTGGAATAGAACTGCAATCGCCCATTATAATATTATTATATTCCATTGGCGCTTGCATCTCACGTTTTTACTTTTTACACCAGCATTTGACAAATTGACACTTGCCACCTAATGCTAAGTCACGATATGTACTCGAAGGTAGTCTGGATTAGGAACTGGCTCTCAACGGAGGCTGCACACACCGATAGGGGTCCATGACACGACATCACGACATCATTAGCACAGAATAGGGGCTAGTACTAACGTATCATTAGTGTATAATTCCTCAAATAGCTGAAGCGTAGTGTTATTTCAAGCGGCCGTACAGGCGACATCAAAGGCACCGATATAACCGCCTTTATTGCGGCATCAAAGCACAGCTTTGTAGTGGCTTAAACGGCTTATCCGCTGACAAAGTTATCCGAGCGGTGCGTGTCACAGTAGCGTCAAAATCAAAAAAAATCAAAATCAAAAATATGTTTATTCAATAGGATACATTGTGATCACTTTAAAACGTCAACTTAAAACTAGCTACGCCTGTTCCAACCTCCTTACGCCGGCAAAAGAACAGGCAAGAAACGCCCGGCAGGTAATTTTTTTGGCGCGATCACATTGACAATTTTATTCTTATTACTAATTGATTGAATTGGAGCAAGTTCACTAAAATCCCAAGCTTTTTTTTTTGTCATCTAATAGTCCGATATTTTTTATTTAGCTTTACTAATAATAAGATTTCTCTTGTTTGGTTGTACACATTGGGATATGGGAACATGAATATTAACGAGTTGCGGGATCACAACCAAAGCAGACCAGACCCCACAAGCAGCACCCGTTCACGAGTTGACGCATGTGCCAGCCATCGCTCTCCTCGACCATATGAGAGGGAAGAGGGCGACCCGACACATGACGCCGCTGCAAGCAAAGTCACTTTCGTGAGCATGACTGTTTTGGCTGTTTACCGAAAATGGTTAGACACAGTTAGTCACATTTGTAAGACAAATTTATCTCGTAGGTATAGTTAGTTTTAGATTGATATTGAACGTAGATATGCTCCACAATACTCAAAACTCAAAAATATGTTTATTCAATAGCATACATTGTGATCACTTTAAAACGTCAACTTAAAAATAGCTACGCCTTTTCCAACCTACTTACGCCGGCGAAAGAACAGGCAAGAAACGCCCGGCAGGTAATTTTTTTGGCGCGATCACATTGACAATTTTATTCTTATTACTAATTGATTGAATTGGAGCAAGTTCACTAAAATCCCAAGCTTTTTTTTGTCATCTAATAGTACAGTAGCAGTAGTGTAGTGGATATTTTTTAATTAGCTTTACTAATAAGATTTCTCTTGTTTGGTTGTACACATTGGGATATGGGAACATGAATATTAACGAGTTGCGGGATCACAACCAAAGCAGACCAGACCCCAGAAGCAGCACCCGTTCACGAGTTGACGCATGTGCCAGCCATCGCTCTCCTCGACCATATGAGACACAGTTTCGCCAGAATGAAGATTATTAAAGGTTTCTGATAAAACATAGCCTATGATACTTAGGGGTAGTGTAGCTTAAAGCTTGATAATTATGTTACCGAATCTACAACAAACTTTACCTCAATATAGTATTCGTGTACATTACAGTAGGTATATAAGTTAAGGTAAATGTATCATATCATGTATGTATAAAAAGTCGCAAGGCTTTTTTTTATCACGCAATAATACGAGTAACTATATAGGATACTTAGTGCTCTGAAAATCCTTCAATGGAAAAATAATACTTTTCGAACGGAAAAGAAAAAGAAAACATATCAAATGGTGTCAGATCGTTCTGTATAAAGACAGATCCAAGTAAACGTTTTATGAAATATCTTACACCACATCGTCACTTAACATCAGGTGATTTGTGTACTCTGTTAGAAGTAAAAGAAAAACTGGTTTAAACAAACAAACAGACGTTTCACTTTCTGTTCCTTGTACGTGTAGCATTAAATCGTAGCTTAACTAAACTAACATTACTTCGGTAAAAGGATAGGAAGTGCGCGTCCGTCTACATCTCCGATACATCATGAGTGATTTCATCTGGTTCACTCACCAGAACATGATGGTTACTCTAATTGCTCTAATGGTCCAGAGACCAGCGTTTCTGAAGGATGTTTATCGTTTACTTTGTATCTATTCTGAAGTCTACTTAATTACATTAAGGGTTAGTGGTGATTTGAAGAGTATTATATCATCTACTTGCTTGTTTTCCCATATTTCCGGGTTGAAAGTAGCCTGAAGAGCAGCAAGACGTTCTGGTTGTACCCAACCAGCCTTATGCTGAGTAAGATCTGTTCTTTTGTGGCGAAAACAATAGTTATGCACTTACTTCTTACTTACTTTATTTGTAACCTTTGTTTTTCTTTCCACGAAATCTTTGTTTTTGAAAAATTAAAGTTCTAATTATCAGTGAGATCGCGGGTACGATATTAATGCATTAAAAAAAATGCAAATATTTATTCTGTGTCTGGATGTTGTGGATGTGATCAAAGATCTAGTGGGCGAGCCCAACGTGGTCGGTGAAATTTAATCGCAACGACTACGTTGGTTTGGCCACGTAGTCCGCATAGGGAAGGATCGGGCGGCAAAGCGTTCTTATTTGGGACAACCGAGTGACCGTAGGCCGGTCGGACGCCCTAGATACCGCTGGAAGGACGCGGTGGATGCGGATCTGCGCGAGCTCCAGACTCTCAACTCTCTCTCTTAGTTTTGGATGTTGTACCTGATACGATAGGAGTCAGAGCTATGAAAGTGGTTTATGTGGTTGTGTGGGTGTTATTATTATCTCTATGCAAAAAATCATGTTGCTGCGTGTGAAAAACAAACAAACAAACAAATCATTCATAGCATTGAGTAGGGATTTTAGATACACTCATATTAATTTTTTACATAGTCGCGAAGTGTAGGTAGGTCGCGTCTCAAGTGGAGGCCTACATAGTTATGGGAAACTAACTGGAATGTTGTCTCAAGTCCGGTTGATATAGCAAAATGAGAAGAAATAGCTCAACCTTTTATTTTATAACAAAATGAAGTGCTGTTTTGTCGCCCAAAAAGCTTGTATACTATGGTTGTCATAAAGATTAGCTTTTCGGATATTTATAGGTATATACTAATGATTATACGAGAACCTTGTATGTACCTAATGCTCGAGAAGTTACCGATTTTCAAATATCGGTTAAAATTTCAGTCAGAAAATTTTACAAGACAAAACAGCACTTTTGATTTATTTCATCTTCATACCTAAAATTGATGGTTGTGTTTACAATAACAGTCTACATACAATATTTACAGAGCCACGGTCCTGGGGTTCACTCGAATTTTATCACTTCATTAGTTCGGCCCTTTGATGTTTCTCTACTTTACCTGAACAAAGATTCTGAAAACAGCGGCCCGATCGCACTAATAAATTACAGCTGAACCGCTACTGAACCTCAGCCGTTTCTTGACTTTTTGAACATTTCGTATTGCGCTAATGATTTTATCGTAAGTTGAGCCGTAGCGTAATTAGAGTTGGATCGTTAACGCTGTCAAACGAACGGTTTTGCTAAAGTTAGTAAATTACAACTTTTTCACGATCGTTGTGCGGTGCTTTACCACTTTTAGACAAAATTATACAACAAAAACAGCAAAAACTTAGGTAAAATGTATGCGTACATGGATTAATTGGAAAGGGCACATGAATTAGATGTAGCGGCGGCTCGGAACCTTGCGAGGAAGAAAAATACAAATGCACAGACTTAGTGCTTTTTATATGAGTGATAGGCAGTTTATAAAATATTATAGACTGTTTAAGGAGTTAACTCGCCAAGTAATAACAGAGTTAACCCCTCATAAGCCACCCACGCTTCGTTCTGATGCTTTGTTTATTGAAACCAAGGTAAGGTTATGTTATGATAATTCCGCATTATACCTAGCCATCAAAATCTTACTTTGTCTTTCCCTAATGGTCTGTGAATAAGCGAAATATGGATAGGCTTTACATTATAGCGCTAGCGATAGGCAAAACTTTACATTATGTTTGTACCTACATTGTTTTTTTCATGTTAACAAAATTAAGTTTCTTGACAATAAAATTGTTCTAGGTTTTGGGGCATTCTATGCCACTGGATCATATCAGATGATTGTAGGAGATAGTCAGGAGCATTGTGTGTCACAGGCTGTGTATCAAAAGCCATTCAGCAAGTTACAATAGCCATATACATTAATATACAAGTCAATTGTAATAAATAAAGCCTTCCCATTTAAACAATGTAAGAGGGAACATGATAAATGAGAATAAGTGCATAAATCAACTAATATAATTACAAAGAATACATAATAAACATGTAGGTATACCTACTAATATAAAATTACATTGCTTTGATTCACAAACCACCAAAGTAGTTCCAAGTAATGCGGGCTATAAATCCTCTTACTATTAAAAGAAACTCATTGGTATGTGCCTAATTATGTGGTCCACTAGATCACCTACCTTAGGCTAGGCTATAATGTTGTGATTATTTACTAGGAACAATGCCAGAAACAAAAAAACAATTTTCTTTTTTGTTTTTTAGAATGTTTAAAGCGCCTGGATTACTGCATTGTATCGATGGGGTGTGTGTTCTGCTAAGAACATCGAACGGTATTTTAATAGAAAAAGGATTCCATTCCCTTAATATTCTGATAGTAAGTACCTAGTGTATTATATTTTACACTTGCCAATTGGTCATGTTATGGGAACAACCCTTGTGATTCCTACCCTTTTCTTTCAGATATATGCCACAAATTTAAATATATTATGAGTGCATGTTACCCTGGGTCTACACATGACAGGGTTGTGTGGTCCAACCATCCAATGAATGGTTATCTTGAACGGCTTCACACCGTCACTGCAGATGATTTGTATATTTTGGGTATGTACAAACTAATCTAGATTTTATGTTCTTACTGGTTCTTTACTGGGCAAGCGTGCTACACCTTTGACCACATCATCACTTTCCATCGGGTGAGATTATGGTCAAACGCTAGCCTAGCCTCTGTTGTAAAAAAAACTATGTGATGTGTTAGTATTTTCTTGAGATTAATTTATTTATGTTCTTGTTATTTTAGGATATCCATTGAGGAGTTGAGACCCACAATTAGGACACCTATCTCAGTCTGAGATCCAGGCTGAGGGCTATCATTATCAAGATAGATGATAGACACTTGAAAACTAGAAATGTTGCTGAACATTGTTGAAGTGTTTAAAGCTTGTTTCAGGTATAATTTAATTGTGTAATAAACAAAACATAGCACTTTATATAATAATAAATGAATTTTAGGTTATATATTCAAATTAATAAAAGTGTTGTAATAAAGGTATTTCATTGCCGGTGCTTGTTGGTAGACATGATGTTACATTATTCACTGATAGCTGTGCAAAGTATTGTGTCATTTCATTAGATTAACTACTAGGTTTATCCCTTTCATTTTTCTTGTAATTTAATTTTATGTGTTAAGTTAATATTATGACTAATGTGTGAATATTTTAAGAGGAATTTCAGTGAAGCAAGATAAAATACTTAAGGTATAATAAAAAATACTTTACATAAAACATGTTTGTATTCTGAGATAATATAATATAGTTATAACTATTTTTCATCTTCCGACTTCACAGGATGACTTGGGGTTGTGTGGGCCTTGCGGTGGTTGACAATAGGTACTGAAACAACAGATAACAGATAGTGAGTTCCATGAGTATCAATATTTGAAAGGCAGCTTTATGATAGGAAGGATACTGCTGGTTATTTTACTACATATTATGTAGGTACAGTCAACAACAAAAGTTGCTGAACAATCACACTTTTTTTCTATTATCCACATCATCTTAGACACCAATTTTTGACCTCATCATCACCTTAAATCAGGTGTGTTATGTTGTGGTCAAAATGATACCATATAAAATGTAAAAAAAAACAATAATAATTACTGATTTGAAACACATTTGGAAAATCGAGAACGATCAGCTACTTTTGTCGCTGACTGTACACTAAAACAATAATAAATTTGAGCATCATCATAGAGCTGTGTGAGCTGTGTTTGTAGTGCTAGGGTTAGCTACCAAAAATCAGTCGCCAGCCTCTGTTTTCAAAGGTTAGGCCCATTTAGGCCATCATTAATCGTGAGCTGCGGTCAAACTATGTAATATAAAAAGATATGACAGCTTGGACATTTGTTTATACAGCTTCTGCCTGCATTTCATAACTGCGGAGGATCATCACCCTTACAATGTAGTTGTGCAAGGTACTGTCTGTCTATCCTTAGGCTTTCTCATCCATTACATTTACATTATGAGAATTGGTTTAATAAAGTAAAGTATTATGTACACATAAAAATTTTACTATGACAAATATACTTACATCATAATTTGAGGTAAATTGATTCTGTTTCACATCAAGCAGAAGGCCAATATCTAAGTAGTACAGTAGGGATATTGCTGGGTCCAAGCTGGGCTAGCATTTACGTTCATCATTTTTCCCTGGCTCTGCATTTATGGTCTTCCACATATGCAACAATATTTTCTTTGCATCTATGCAAGTTACTGTTACTGTGTTGCTGTTACTTCTGAGTAACTAGGTAAATAGTACCTTCGCCCATTCTTTCCCTCTTCTGGCAGGACCTTCCGCATTGATATGGCCCTCGGCGCATGCTTGCCATATTCGTGCCGCAACTGCAAGAGCCTCTTTGGACCGTACCCGTCCCAGAGCAAGGTGGCGGTGGCTTCCCAGGAATTCTATCAGTAGCAGCTATGCATCAGCAGCGCTCTTCCATTTCCAAAGTCCAATGTGTTCACAATCACAAATAGGTGAAATACTGTGCCTATTATGCATAAAATAGGTCAGTATCGGCACAAAAATATACCTCATCACAGCACCAACCAAATACTTGATGCGGAAGTTCAATAACTCGGTTTTTAATAGTTAAAATACTTGTAAAAGTAGGAAAAACTTTCCTCAAACTATTATTATTTTACATGAGTCAACGAAATGTCGCGCTGTCATCTCAGCATCTGTCAAAACTAGAGTAGTGAAAGTCAAATTTTCTGTGCAATTAGTCGATTATAGCAGTCTAATAGCACAAATATTTGCTAATATGTCTCATCTCTAACAACGATCGCTGAAGCGCTACGGTCCAGTTACGGTGCATCTCAAGTTGGCGTTTAAACATTAACGCAATACCGAATTCCATATTAGCTGGAACGGAATTGAACCCCATGCGCACCGTAACTACAGCTAGACCTGAGACGTTCGTAGTTGTTTAAAATTAGCGCGATCGGGCCGCAGGTAGGGTTGGCAAAAACTGCTAACTAAAATTTCGCCGTTGGGTAGACATCGAGGAACAAACCGTTGCGCGTTGGGAGACAAGCTGCATGGATTAGCTTTCTATATGTATTTGTATTATATTATATTACTAGCTGCGCCCCGCAGTTTCACCCGCGTCTTCCCGTTATACCGTAGGAACCTTTACCGGGATCTAAAGTACCTTATGTCTGTTTCCTGGTCCTAAGCTGCCTCCCCACCAATTTTCAGCACCAGTTCAGCCGTTCTTGAGTTATAAATAGTGTAACTAACACGACTTTCTTTTATAAATATAGATATTGGTGTCGATTCGGTTTTGCATTCTCTAACAGTAATGCTGTCCTTTTTTTACTTCTGTGGTTAGAAAAAGACAGCAATACTATTAGACCTGTCAAACTTAGTTTAGGTTTAGAGAATGCAAAACCGAATCGACACCATTATCTAACTTAGAATAGTTCATGAATACCTATTTTTTTTTAACAAATGCAAAATCAAATAAGTCGCTTTGTTGTGGGATACTTTCCAAATTAGTAGTGTTCAATTTACGAATATTATTTTTAAAAAACAATGTCTTGATTGTCTAAAAAATTACGCATTGCGTCTAATCCGTCCAGTTACAAGCGAAATCCAAGATAAAATCAACTTAATTGAAGCCGAGGGACGAAAACGTCATAAAAAAGGTACTAACGTCTAAATCCCTAGGTTCACAAGACACCCCTGACACCTGTCCCACTATTAACTAATCTGCGTAAAACATCAAAGCCGCCGCGGCGCGTAAACACGAACGCCGACTGACGGCCGCGCCGAACACTCGTGTTACGTTACGCCACTCGGTTTATTTGGACGATCGCTGGAATCGGCGTAATGCTAGCTAGCATAGTAGTTAGTAGCTGGGTTATGTGCGGCTCGAGTTAACTTTAATGGTATGTGGGAAGTTTTGATTATGCTGTACAGCTGAAATTCTAATCGTAGGTAGCTGGCGGAGCTATTTGATACGCTGCGTGTGTTAGTAACTTATACCTGTTAGAACTTTGAAAGCAATATACGGAGTCCATATTACTATTTTATACCTTACTAGTTGCGCCTCGCGGTTTCACCCGCGTCTTCCCGTAGGAACGTTTTTCCGGAATAAAGAGTAGCCTTTGTTTTAATCCAGGGTATAAGCTATCTTCATTCCAAATTTCATTCAGATTCGTTCAGTAGTTTTTGCGTGAAAGAGTAACAAACATCCATCCATATTAGTAGGACACTAGCGATAGTGACCCGCCCCACGACTTCGGAAAATCAAGCACGGGGTGTTGCGGACATGTAAAAGTGATAGATTTCAAGTAGGGCGGAAGTTAAATTACATGTGGACAAGCGATTCGTCGTGGACTGAAGTTTTTTATAAGAAAAAGGCTTAAATATGTAGCAACCTAGCAACACACGCACACTTGAGAACAATGTAAGCGTTAGTCCGTACACAGAATATTACGCATTCTTGGTCCATCCATATCGGGAGCAGCGCCGCGCGTTTCTCTTGTAAAAACAGTGTGTAACTCGTTCCGCCGCCGCTGCGACGACGCTACAATTTCTCCCATATATATTGTAATGCAACTCTACATTTCCCAGCGGCCCAGTTTCCACAGTTGGCTCACTTCACTGCACTTCCTGATTTATCTTCAACAGACAACTAGGGCTGGCAGACAAATCCCTACTTTCCTACTTGAATATTACTTATAAATGCGAAAGTAATCCTGTCTGTCTGTCTCGCTTTCACGCCTAAACTACTGAACCGATTTAAATGAAATGTGGTACGGAGATAGTTTGAACCCTAAGGAAGGATATAGAATACTTTTATCCCGATAAACTGTAGATCACGCGGGTGAAACCGCGGGTAACAGCTGGTAAAAAATAATTTACAACTGGTTTTTGTTGCGTTCCTTTTTGGGACGACCGAGTGGCCTTAAGCCGGTCGGACGCTCCAGATACCGCTGGAGGGACGCGGTGAATCTACGCTGACTCCAGACCCTGAACTGGGCTCAAATTACTCAGGAGTGGCGCTCTGTTGTTTTGGAGGCCACTATTTTCAACACTAAATTGTAGTAAACATTTTCGTATTTCCTTGATTTTCACTATCTTCGATAAGTGTTGAATCTACATAGTATGTTTTGAAGAGAAATAATTTTGTTGTAGACAGCCCTATTATGTAGATCTACAGGATTAAATCACGTGAAAGCGCCCTCTGTTGGCCATCATAATTAATTGGCGGCCGCGCCTCGCGCGTGCTGATTTACGACGAAAATGGGTTCTTTTAGCTTTTAGTTTTATTTTAATACACTTGTGATTAGTTTTTGTGGTAAATTATATAGTTAATTGATGATTGATATTGAAGGTCAAGAAAATGATTAAGTTATACCTATTACCATTTTTCCCCAAAAGAAGTCATGGTCCTATATTAAGTAGTATTGATACAAGTACGAGTAAATAGGAAAATATAAAATGCTGATACTTCTATAAGTACATACATTTTTTTTTTAAGTTTTTTTAATAGTAGTAGTCATTTAGTTAATTTATTAATTGCAATTAATTTAGCGACCGCAGCATTATTTCTGTATTTTATTTAATTAGCAACTTTCCAGATACCTGCTGAGAGAAAGCGAGTATTTATCAAGATGAACGAGCCTTGGAGCATAAACTTTGCAGTTGCACGAACACTACACTAAAGTTCAAACCGAAAAAATCGTAGAGAATTAAAAACGACACAGTGTTTTAGTGATAAATAACACCAATGGTATCGATTCGGTTTTGCATTCTCTAAAACTAAACTAAGTTTAATTGACAGGTCTAAACGTAATGCTGTATTTTTCTAACCACTGAAGTCACATATGAGCCCAAACTCGAGGGGTTTACTAGTAGCCACGGCAGATATGCCCTACCCACCTTCTGGCTGCATCATCAGATCAGGTCAATGATACCAAATTATTGCATTGTCACCGAGATTACATACAAAGTTTCATTTCAATACGATTAGAAGAAGGTGAAATTTGACTTCTAAGATTTGTTTACATCGTTAGTTAGTTAGTTACAAGTCAAGCTAATAGAAGTGTTCTACAAAAAGGACAGCATTACGTTTAAGCCTGTCAAACTTAGTTTAGGTTTAGAGTATGCAAAACCGAATCGACACCATTGTATAATATATTTTTGGACGGAGTACTCGGCCCGAGAAATCCCAGTGCTACACAAAGTTTAATAATAATGCCCACACAATCACACATACATAATAGTTCTGACCCCTAACTGGGATTCCCTGTAGATATCTAGGGTATCAAAACCTACGCGGATCAGGGAAAACCTCAAAACTCATACGAACGGAATACTTACGGTACTTGCCCTTTTTTCGTTTTAATGCAAAAACATATTATGTCGGGTAGCAGGAATCAAACTCATAGCCACAGGCTTCAGAGTCGCCTGATCGACCACTGCGCCACATCGGCTTTGAGATTTCTATCGCCCTCTGCACGTAATTTGCTGTTCAAAGAACCGTTTAGCGATTAGCACCGCCATCGCCGCTCTCCGTAGCGATTCTTAACTGATCTAAACCTTTCAAGTACTACATTGTAACTAAGTACAAACTGTTGCTGTTGTACAGTCAACGACAAAAGTCGCTGAACAATCACACTTTTTTCTATTATCCTCATCATCTTAGACACCAATTTTTGACCTCATCATCACCTAAAATCAGGTGTGTTATGTTGTGATCAAAATGATACCATGTAATATGTAAAAAAAACAATAATAATTACTGATTTGAAACACATTTGGAAAATCGAGAACGATCAGCTACTTTTGTCGCTGACTGTACGAAACAAACTACTACCTAATCTAGGCAGTCCCGAACGTATATTACCTAGTAACTGCTACGTAACCTGCGGCGAACCGGTCGCGCCTCAGCCGAGCGTGCCTAATTCATAATCATGGACGGTAATCGTGACCATCTCCCACACTCACCCTTTTGCAGTCTTCTAAACCTTATCCTATAGCTGTAAAGACAGTTTTGGTTTGGCAATCTTGTGTTTTGTAGCTTCAGATTCGATGCAGCGGTGTATGTAAGAAAAGACAATTCGCCGAGATTGCTCTGCGGCTGATGAACGTGCTTTAGGCATTAATGCTCCGCGTTAAATCATCATTTCGAATATTTTATGGGATCATCCTGTTTTGGATGGGAAAAAATATTTATTGCCTCTGATTACTTACCTACACCGGAGTATCTAATCAATTGATTAATGGACTTTAATGGGTTCCAATACACGTTATTGGTTTCTAAAAGCTTTGATAGATTAAGATTAAGGTATCGAATTAATTAAAACACAGACGTAACTTACTTCTGCCAAATAAAATACTTTAGTAAGATTTTAGAATATGGATGGATAAAGGACGAGTAGAAGATAATCTTTGCTTTGCTCTAAAATCAATTTTGCTGTAATTTTGTCTGTGTTCGTACAGTCAGCGACAAAAGTAGATGTACACACTCGATTTTTCAAGTGTGTTTTAGATCAGTAATGTTTGGGTTTTGTTTTACAACTTACAAGGTAGCATTTGAACACAACACAACACACCTGATGTTAAGTGATGATGCGGTCGAAGGTTGGTGTTTGAGATGATAAACATAATCGGAAAGTTTCTTATTGTTTAGCGACTTTTGTCGTTGACCGTACCATTACATTAAACAGAAAATTGAATTATCCTGTTAACCTGTACCTAATTACATTTTAGTAGCGATTTTAATTTTAATTTGTTACTTTTTGATGTTCATATACATTGATGTTAGCTATGGATATTGTGACTCGCTCAGATAAAATCTTAAATTTTCTAATTTGTACTATGTACCTGTAAATACTACCTACATACCTATATGGCATTTGACGAGAGAGAGACAGAAGAGAATAAAGAGTAAAGAGTATTTGACTTTGATGTTGAAAAATAACTGACGTTATTGAAAAATATGTCATCAACATTAAGACTGTTCTGTCTACTGTTCTCTCTGTTCTCTAAATCTCCAACCCGAAACACTAAGCCTTATATTCAGAGTACATATTTATATATAACGTCCATTGACACGTTTTCAACACCCATAAAAATAAATAAAAAACATACTCCGCTAGCTAAAATATGACATGCAATAAACATTCGTGCTTTCGGTGTGTAAGTCACGCAGTTAACACTTCATAAACAGCGTGTTAAATGCACTGTCAACAAGTGTTACCGCCTATGTGTCACTCGCGTAGGCGGCACAAGATTTCTAAACTTGTAGGACTTTGAAAGTCAGTCATTAATACTATTTTTTTACAATTTGTCTGAGTGAACATTTGACCACGTCCCAACGACTACGAACCAAAGAAATGCTGTAGCTAGGCCCTAACTAAGTGGATCACAAGTCACTTGATGCTAAGTGACGATTTGGTCGAAGTCGGAACTGGCTCTCAAATGCAACTGCCGGAACACACCAATAAGTGCTTGGCGACAATTCAGCTTATTAACTCCATAACACGTGCGTTACAGCTGTTAATCCAAATCATATCTTAAACCTAGGTCATAGAACCTTATTTCAAGTGCTACGAGGATCTACGTCCTCATTAGCTTCCTCTAATATCGCATTAATTATCCCCATGCGCTATAAAACAGTCATCTTAATCCAAAATGTGACATATTAATAAGAAATATACGCGGCAAGCACGTCAAAATAACGAGAAATAACCGTTTTGAACATCACCCAGCGTTATTTAGTGCATCCATACGACAAGAACTAAGCGGATTTGAGGTCAATTACATTGTTATTCCATTAGAAAACATTCTTGAGTTCTTGAAATTGCTACACTGGCATGTGACATCCATTTAAATGAACAGTAAAAATAGGGAAAACAAATGAATTCCTGTTCTATGAAAACTTCAGACACGTCAAAAAGTTTTTTTGTTTTTTAATGAGAGATTTCAAATAGGCAGATTTGTATAATAAATATGTATATTCCTATATCTATATATAATACGCGTCGACTTGAGAACCTGCTTGTTTTTTTTTCATTGGCTAAAAATCATTGTTTTGGCTCTCTAAAAATATTACACTAAGCCTAAAGGGCTGAAAAGATTTAAATGATTTTACTACACATAGATATGGGATTAACACAGAGAGTTGAGTGAGTGTTTTTTATCCCACAGAAATGGAAAGAAAAACGCCGTAGGCGAGACTGGAGGCGCAACTAGTACCTATAGTAAAATTTAGACCTATGTGATAGTAGAAATGTGATTGACACACATTTTTATGAGCTTGAGCTTAATTAAATGTAAATAAAGCTCTTAAAACTATTTAATGACACTGTAAAAAAACAATGTAATAAAATAGCACTAAAAGATCTACCCTCCAGAAGTGCCAGACTAATTTGACACTTCCTGTTTGAATGGGTTAAGAGACTAAGATGTTTTTTATATATGTTTGACTACAAGTGGTCGAAGGCTTGTCGAAGGTCGCACCATGGGCTGGGAATTGCTCTCAAGAGAGGTTGCCGGAAGATACTAATAATAAGTGCATGGACACAATTCTTGATAAATTTAAAAAAAAGATCGGTGCAGCAATGTAGGCATGAATAGGTAATAAACAGACAGGCAAAGGTACTTCCGCTTATTAATTATAATATGTATGTATTAAGATTAATATCACATCATATTATCCAAATATGATGTGATTGCGTGATTTTGTTTAGTGTATGTACCTAACAAAAACAATCAATTGAATTGAAACTACATACATACATATTTCCATTTACATTATTTTATTGGAAAAGTCGTCAATAGAAAAACCGTCGTTAGTCGTAAAACCTTTTCCATGCCGTGGCTTCGTTGTAAGCTTTATTCAGAGAGACATGGCGCCAGCTGTTATCAGCTGATAACGCGACGTTAATTGTGTCGTGGACGCATCTTGCTTCATCAACGCTTGTTTATGTACATTCCTTTTTAACTACCTATGTATATATGCATCCCTAGTAGGTACTAGGTATGTTGCAACATACCTATTGAGACCGCGCGGGACCAAAACTAGCGTCCCTTATTGCGATTGTATAACTGCGAGATAAAATTTACCGTTTCATATATCAGAAAAATGTATAAACTAATAAGGAACGATACATTTCAGGTGCCTCCGAGATTATGCTCAAAATTGGGGCTAATTAAAGCCATTTTCTCTGTAATTTTAATAGAAAAAGATCTAAAATAATATATGAAAAACAATGTGCAAAGTAAAAGTAACGACCATTTTGACGTGACAACGTCTTATAATTCGATAGAGCCGGCTGCACGCACGAAAAAACATGACTCATGCGGCGTTACCTCGCTCTGCGGCGTTACCTCGCTCTGCGGCGTTACCTCGCTCTGAGGCGTTCCATGTAAGGCTTGAAGTGCAAGCGAGAGCGCGGAACGAGCGACAAAGCACAATCGGCAAATCGACGTTGTCACGTTCAACTATCGTCAGTAAACCGACTTTACAGACAACCAATTTTTCTCCAAGACTTGTGAATTATGTGAATACAGTCAGTGACTAAAGTAACTGATCATACTCCATTCTCCAACTACTACTACTGGATCAGTAATGTTTGGTGTTTAATTAGCTAAAGAAAAATGGGAAATGGGTCATGTTCAGCCACTTTTGTGGCTCACCGTACCAATATATTGAAAAATACAATACTCAGGTGGCCTTTAGGCTACTTTTTGAAAATACAACCTTGATTATTTTTAACCCTCATAGCAAAAAGAGGTGTGTGTCTGTCTGTTTGCGGCATCATCGTAGCTCTCAAACGGATGGACCTATTTCGATACGGTTTTTTTTTTAATTTGAAAGCCAGTTTCCTTGCGGTGGTTCTCAGCTATGTCTGGTTAATATCGGTCCAGCAATGTAAGAGTATCAGCTCTTTACCAAAATGACGTAATTAGCGATCTTAGACACCAATTTTTGACCTCATCATCACCTAAAATCAGGTGTGTTATGTTGTGGTCAAAATGATACCATGTAAAATGTAAAAAAAAAACAATAATAATTACTGATTTGAAACACATTTGGAAAATCGAGAACGATCAGCTACTTTTCTGTCGCTGACTGTACCTACCCCCTCTATCGCTTGCAGGGTGATGCTGTTGAAAGCAGGCCCTTAATCTTACACCATATCAAGAGCCCAACCAGTCATGACTTGTGAAGAGGCTCGATCTCATGAATACACGGAGGCGCGATAAGAATCTCAATTTACGGCATTCCACTCCGATTACCCTTCCATTAAGCTGAGTTAATGGGCGCTATCGCTTTTTACTTTTTCACTCATTATGTGTAGCTAGCAGTTAGCGGTCGACGGTGAGGGTTACCAATGATTTTTTAAAACTATCTGTGCCCCGCAGTTTTATCTGTGGTTTTCCCGTTATAGATAGATAGATAGATAACGCTTTATTGTTTCACCACAACAACAGAAAAATAGAATAACATAAAAGGAGAGATCATAGAGCTAGTGTTACAATGGGCGGTCTTATCGCTTAGAGCGATTTCTACCAGACAACCTTTGGATGGACAGAAATAGTAAGAAATAAAATGCGGTTGCTGTTGTAAATTCATGTACACCAAAAAGTCAAAGTCAATTTTTTTATTTATTCAATAGGATACATTGTGATCACTTTAAAACGTCAAACTTAAAACTAGCTACGCCTGTTCCAACCTCCTTACGCCGGCAAAAGAACAGGCAAGAAACGCCCGGCAGGTAATTTTTTGGCGCGATCACATTGACAATTTTATTCTTATTACTAATTGATTGAATTGGAGCAAGTTCACTAAAATCCCAAGCTTTTTTTTTTGTCATCTAATGGTCCGATATTTTTTAATTAAAGAAATATATACAGTAAAATATAATAACTGAATATAAGAAAATAAATAATTACATCTACATATCACCTTTTCTAGGTCATAAAGTAGGTTATGTGTGAATCTAGGGTGTAAGCTATTTGCTTTCCAAGTTTCACTTATATCTGTAGAGCTGTTTCAGAGCGGGAAGAAGTGACCAACATACACAGTCGCTAACTCTCAAACTTTCAACTAGTTACTAATAAATACTAGTTGCGCCCCGCGGTTTCACCCGCATCTTCACGTTTTCCCGCAGGAACCTTTTTCCGAGATAAAAAGCCTTTGTGTTAATCCAGGGTATAAGCTATCTCCATTCCAAATTTCATCAAAATCGGCTAAGTAGTTACAGTGGTACTTGGTAACAAACATTCACACACACACACAAACTTTTGCATTTATAATATTAAGTAGGAAGTGATATGTTTTTTACCCTTGATCATTTCTAATTAATAATATACCTAAATTGTATCATCAGAGCTGGTGCGGCGTGTGAAGCGGCTGAAAAAGCGAAGGCATGCAAATACAGGGGTCTAGGCTCCGAATATGATTTTGTCCCATTCGGTGTCGAGACCCTTGGTCCGTGGGGTCCTAGCGCTTTAAGCCTTTTTAAGGAAATAACAAAAAGGTTAGTCGACATCATCGGAGACCGAAGAGCTGGCAGCTACCTCGGACAAAGAATTAGTCTAGCCATCCAAAGGGGGAACGCTGCCAGTATCTTCGGTACCTTGCCTAAAGGGACTTCTTTTAATAATGTATTTTAGTTATTAGTTTAGGTTTGTTTGTTTTTATTTCTTTGTTAAGGTGTATTATTTTTAGTTTGAAGTAATATACCTAAATATATCACCTTTAAGTCTAACTTATCGTAAAACCTGCCTTGATAATTATAAATGTCATTCCAACGGCATACTTGTAATAACATTAAATTTAAAAAAGCCAATGGCACAACAAATGGTAATTTTGTAATTTATATGAGCGCAATGCTCTTAGTAATTATAATTTATGTATCGCTAAATACTGGCCTGTTATTTATTGCTACTGTAAAACAAAATTGTATCCCATTTGTATATATATACAATACATTATACAAGCCTTTGTTGCGCTTGAAATTCGGTATCCAGTAAATAAAACATTTTTCTATTTAACAATGATTGTAAAAACCTTTAGAAGTGTATTACGATAATCTACATGATAATATAGTACTCGTAGCAAAGAAAAAAAAATGTTTTTAAAAAAATGTGAAAAAATCTAGCCTGTTTTTTTGCCGGCGTAAGGAGGTTGGAACAGGCGTAGCTAGTTTTAAGTTTGACGTTTTAAAGTGATCACAATGTATCCTATTGAATAAATAAGTATTTTTGACTTTTTTGGCGGCAATCGCATTGTCAACGCGAAAATTTTGTTTTTATTTCCAAAACTTGTGTTTCTTCGAGTGATAATGTGTAATATTGGTGGATTATTAACCATTATGTGTTCGTTAATGTGCACGAGTGTGGGAAATTGAAATAAAGTTGTGAAAGTGACTTTTCGAGTTGCTTCAAAAAAGTCCGTGTAAAGTTTAAGTAAAGCGCCACTACTTTACTTAAACACTATCCTCATCCCTTCATCTCATCATCATCGTCATCATCATCATTTAAACTTGATTCAACTCTCTGAGTTTGAAATATATTATTATACTTGACACTGGCAAATACACTAATCGTGTGACGCCATAACAAAAAAAATAAAAAAAAAAAGTATTGACTATTGACTGTGTACAAAGTGCTCTCCATCTTGTAGTGACGACCATTTTTCTCCTGATCTATAAATAACAAAGACTAGCTAATATCATCAGCATTAAAAAAAATACAATACACAGAGGCCCTTTAAGCAATTTTTTGAAAATACTCCCTTATTTCGGCATGAGGTACCCTTTATCGCTTGCGAGGTAAAAAAAAAAAAAGTTGACGTGAATTCTATCACGTACTTTTTAAATGGTATACAATTTTTATTGCACTAGTAACGCGAATTATGTGCAAATTAAATACGCTACAGTGAGTATCATCAGAGGTACCGCTGCCCTATCACTTGGCACCTTGTGACAGGTAGTGGCAGCAAACGTATGCGTTCCCGAGGAAACTTAATTGACAACAGAACGAAGCGGCGTTGTCGTATCGAGATAAAGAGTTTTTAATGGTTATTTATGCAGCGCGCCGCCCGCCGTCGCAATGACCGCCGCTTAAATGGTGCGCTTGAATTAAATGTAGTCAGCAGTCGCAGCGCTTTTCACTTGTCGCTGTTTTTCAGTTGTCGTCGGGAATTTACATGTGCTTCTGCTGTTTTGTTGGAACTCTTTTTATGTGTATAAATGCTAATTGTAAATATTTTACGAAGTGTTTAATATGTTGCTATGTTTTTGTAACAAGCTAAGTACGTACACGTACTTACCTATTACAAAAAAAAATTATAATAGGGGTCAGTGACCTTTAGTTCAAGACAAGATAATGCGACATCTAGTAACCGGCACTGGGCCAGCATGGTAGATTATAGCCATACTATTTCTAACTGAAATAGTAACTTTGATAGGTTTTTTAGCTGTCAGTAAACTTCCCAATACAATAAATAAGTTTATCTCTAACAGATCATAAGAAACACTCAAATGAGAGATTACAAAGCAACAACTTTCCTTCACAACTTGTTCGAGGTATAATATCAGGTCGTTGATGACCTATATCACAATCCGTTCTATCTCCACGTCATTAAATGTTTCCGATGATATTCCCCGAGGCATATCTGTTATAAAATAATATGGCATGCCGACCGAATAGATCCAAATAGGGCTGTCGGCGTCGAGAAAAACAACTACTTTTTGACCAAATGTATTTTTAAGATTTTTTTTTCCTGCTTACAGGGTATCGTTTGACCACAGTCACCTGATGTTAAGTGAAGATGTGGTTGAAGGTGACGCACCTGGATCGGTGACTGGCTCTCAAGTTGGGCTGCCGGAACACACCGATAGGTTATTGGCGACAGATTCAACTTGAGAATGGTAGCTAGCCAGACGAGTACAAAAAAATAAGCCATTTATTTGCAACAAATAATAACAATTTACATCTGTTCATTTTTGCAGAATAAGTATGTTTAGTTTAGAGAATGCAATTTTTATTTATTGCAGAACGACTCTACTACAAACAGTTTCAAATAACTATATAATATAATAAAGAAGGGTTATTAATGTGTTTATTATATTTTTTAAATAGAGTTAGTTGGCTACTAGCTCATTCGAAAGAATAAGAAAAATAAAAACTAATAAACATTAAATCCTAGAACCTTTTCTTTAGAATCTCTTGTACACTTACTTAATTTTAAAATCATAGGTTACGTTACGTGGTCTAACATCCCTACGAGCGTGTCGGATCGTCTGGGAATCGAACCCGGAATCTATCTAATTGGGCGGCATTCCAGTGCCTCCCACCGCGCCGAGCACAATGGGCTCTCTCCATCCCTCTCCAACAATGACTCTGCCATTTTCGGGATTCTCTACCGACCTCTGTTCTTTACCGAGTGGTTGAACCTTTTTTGTATAAATTCGTTTAGCATTTCATGGAAGGGCATGACATTATAATATCTGTGGTCTTGATTTGTGTTTTGCTGATGTATTGCAAATTATTGTTTAGCTTAGATTAAAAAGGAAAGTTAATTTTTTAAGGAAATTGAATGATTTTTTACCTCCAATTTTAAATTTAAAAAACAGAAATGGTATCTCCATATTTAATAATTTAGGTTAGGAGCGTTATGCTAAGTATTTTTGATGTGAGGAATAAGTAAGGGAGTGAAGGAGTTGCATTTTTAGTTATTTAGAACTTTTTTTTTAGACAAAGCTGTGCACGCGCAGCCTAGTACGAACCAAAGATGGCAGAGAACAAAACGGATCCATAGACAGTGGCAGAAATTCTCCATCAACTGTCAAGTCAAAGACTGCAATTAAGGGTTCTTTGTTGACTATTATATTACTGTTTATTAAATACATTGCTTGAAATTCCATATCCCTATCAGCTGCGATCTCTAATAATCTTACTGCTTCGTTAAGCATGTTCTCGATTACTTCTTGCTAATTAATCGATTATACATGCCAAGTGTATGG
The DNA here is from genome assembly GCA_931315375.2 of Opisthograptis luteolata. Classification (NCBI taxonomy): domain Eukaryota; kingdom Metazoa; phylum Arthropoda; class Insecta; order Lepidoptera; family Geometridae; genus Opisthograptis; species Opisthograptis luteolata. The sequence goes on from OV928048.1 coordinate 1,509,177, forward strand.
TAATTAGAACTGTCATACGATTGGTGGAGAAAATCGAGTTCGATCGCATCGAGTGGATGTCTGATCGGATCGTACCGAGTGGACGCCCGATCGCATCAGGTCGACGCACTGCGGCCGATAAAATAAAACGAATGGAACTGCGCGCGCGCATCGCTGCGGTAATCGCAAGTGTTTGATCTTGCCGATCGCAGGGTGTGGTCCGAGTGATGGGAGGTCGGCGGCGCGTGTGATTTTATTACACGTCTGCGGAAAAAAACGTGCCGTATCTTCAGTTTTCATGTTATATAAGCATTTTTGTGTGTAAGGATTTACGTAGGTACGGCGGTTGGCGTCAGCATTCCAGTAGCAGATTCTATAAGCCGTTTCGCACGTACGTGTGTACATGAACCAATCAGAAAGAGAAAGACACACACACACACACACAGAGAGATACACGGCATGCCAATGACCATTCAGGTGCTATTGCAATTTTGTTCTCGTACTGTAAATAGTATATTAGTACATCGTTGCTTACCTATACATTTATTCGACTAAGATACCGATTCTTTAAAGTTAACCCAAGTAATCGGCTAAATGACGCAATCAATTATTTTACACTTTAAAAAAAAAAGACAGAACAACATTTATCTTTATCTTTTACATGATCATTACATTACCTATCCACTATCCTAATCGATCTGAAGGCTGCGTTATCGCCGCCCGCTTGACCTTGCACCACGCCCTCTCAGCCCACGCCGATGCACTCACTACGGCTTTATTACCACTCATTTGTGATTGTTAGAGCCGTAATTAAAACGCTATTAAAATCGACTCTTTAACTCCGCCGACCTTTGTGCATCGACCGCTGTACGCGAAATACTTACGAGATGATTCGGCAAGAAATTCATAAGAAAATGGTAATTGCGAACGTTAAAAAAAGAGAACTGAATTTTTAAATAATGTTGCCAGTATTCAAAAAATTAAATGTTTTCAGAATACAAAAAACTGCGAAAAATTAAACTGTTAAGCGAAAAATAAAATAAGACTTGTAGCTAAGTTAAACAATATGTAAGTTACTTATTTTGAGCCAAACAATTAATAACACAGATACACATTAATTTGACAGATCGAAAAGGTCCTTTTCTGATCACGGAAGTAAGAAAAGAACAGCAATACTTTTAGACCTATCAAGCTTAGTTTACTTTTAGAAAATGCTTAACAGAATTGACACCTATGACTTTTACACTCAAGATAACACCGACTCAAAATTATTTACTCTAACCTACTCTAAATCTGAGAATCGATTTCAACATCTACACTTCAGCTTACAAACGCTATAATCCTCAAATAGTAATCATCATTGTAATTACAATCCCATCATCGCCAAGTAATCTAATAGACACCAATGAACAATAGAATATAGCAGACATTCATCACAGCGTAGAAATAAACCGGCAAAGAGCGAGGCGCGCCCGCGGCGCTACGCAGCGGCAAAAACGTGCAGGCACCGCGCAAGCACAAATTACCCCTTAATTACCACAGGTAGGCGGCCTCACAGAACACGGCCTTTTTTACCACAAAAAGTGCTAAGTTATTCAGAAACAGGTCCGATGTAGCCATAAATAGGTACCATTCTGAGATCCATCGAATGTTACGGAGAATACAGAGTTATGTTTTGAAGGTTACACGTGTTTCAAAAGGTACCTACGTGTGTGGTTGCACCTGCGTCATTGAATATTTGAAGTAATGAAAGTGTTTAATAATAAAGATAGTACCCATAGAACAGTTTTCGGCTAAAAATAACTTCAGAATCATAACCCAGATATTTTTTAGCTTGTTGCATAGTTTTTGTTTGTCAGATTTAATTTAAAATGGCTTCTTAGCGTTAAATCCCTGAGTCTAAGGTATCAGAAACACGGAACAAATACTTGATAATATTTTCCAAGCTGAAATTGAATCTTCGGCTGATTTATACCATGTTGCATGTCATTCATTTTAAAAGAACTACGACGAAAATATAACATGCTTTAAAACATCGAAAAACATTTGACTTAACTTAACAAACCCTTTTATGAACAGTAAAACATTAGTCGTTACATGTCTTGACTCTCGACCAGAACACGATAACATATTCAAATCTATGTAAAGTAAACGTGCTGACACAATACGTCCACAAAATCACCATGAAAATCCATAGTATCTGTACACAATAGACGGCAGGCGAACCCCACCGGAACAACAAGCTGGGATGACTTAACACCATTAAAAACTTTCTTTCATCCGAGAAACAGCGGGCCTTTCATCCTCGTACCTGCGCTAATGATAGGGTGCTGGCGGAGAGGATAATTCTCAATAACACATTAACAGCTGTACCTGCCATCCAGCCCCCGAAAACAAGGCTAATTTTAACGTTTTTTAACAACACTGCACGCCGACAGATATAGGGAAATGGGTTATGTACGCAACGACATTGTCTGCGCAACGCGTTATCAACACAGTTATAATGTTTTATTGTTATACTGCAACACTTCATACTCCGACCGATAACAAATTACTTTTACTGTGTTTAGGTAATCGATTCGTAAACGTTTATCTCTCTTAACAGTGTGTACGCTGTTCTATATCACTAAATTACACTTTTATGGTGCTCGACCGAACGCGTTTCTATTCTAGGCATACAAAAGCATCAATCTTTTTTAAGAGATAACTAGTTCCCGTTCTGTTTCTCACGTGGACGTGAGATTCTAAGAAAAAACTATTCGCGAAACTGGCGTGTCTATACCATAAAGCTCGTGTTAAACGCACATTTCTTCGCGTCAGAACAGTTTGTTGGTTTAACACGGCGATAATGGTCGGAGGTGAAGGTGTGGGTGCCTCGAATTGGCTCATTACCACCTTCCTGAGAGCTAAAAGCTGTCTTTGTTGGCGTCGGCCGACGATGTTTGCGCGAGATTTACAGTTTAGAACTATAAAATAAAATATAACGAAGGAAATTGTGTTTGAAGAGCTGTTGGTGAAACTGTTTGGGCGGCCGTCTTAAAATAAGTTTTATCGCTCGTCGGAAATGATTTACTTTTTGAATCGAGACGGAATGATGCTGCCAAGAAGACGACAAATTATGCACTAGAAATTAGACTTTAATTGCCAATGTAAGGTGAACGGCCGAACCGTCGAAGTATGGCCAAATTGGACAGAACTTCTCGTGAATGGACCGTCCCATCCGACTAGAGCGAGATCACAGCCAAGATATAGATCAAGTTATGGTAGGCCTCAGAAGAGCCTCGAATGAGGCACCTCTGCCTATTAGGGAAGCCGAACATTTTAAACTCAACCGCGATGTAATTGAGGCCTGTTGTACTCGTGTGGGACGGAGATGTCGCCGATTTGACTAACCGTTACGAGTCGTGTCTTTTTGGGGAAATAGGATGAGAGCTTATCAAAACGTGACCATCTACTAAATCATAAAAACATGGCGACACGCCACGGCCGGCGGCTCTCGAATGTGAAGCGATTAAGATACGCGAAATGCGAAACGATAATAACGCTCAAACATCAAACTCATTACTACATTACGTCGGTGATAACGACTTTGATCATCGCACGTTTATTCATGAGGGCCGGCGAATATAGAGCTCCAGCGGAGATAATTGTATTAATGTATTCCAATCGGACTTTAAATATAGCGTAATTAACATCCGCGCAAAGAGGAAACGCAGACAGCTCCGATAAAAGCGAGATGAGAAGCTAGATAGTGCTGTGCGCCTGTGACAAATACACGAGTATTCCTTTACTGAGTTATCGACTAGCCAAATTGGAATAAGTACAGATATATCAGATGTATCGGGCAAAGCGATGCCGCTGATAACAGGCATTAAGGCATGCCCGATACACATTGGCACTTAAGGTATTGATAGTGGCGATTTGATAACGGATATAAATAAAAATAAATTGTAGGTAGTTGCGTTCTGCCGTTGTAAAGATACCGCTATCAGGGGCCTATGAAACTGCCGCTGCCGGTGCTGTTTATTGGTTTGGTTTAATGCTGTGTCGAAATTAATCCTATGTGTAATTTGCAATATCGCCCGGTTGTTTAGAGGGTTCATCGGGGATTAGTTATCGGGTTTTGTCGTGGTCGCGGGCTGTGACGGGCGATACGCACGGTGGTACATATTGTCGATACAAAACTTTGCGTTTCTATTAAACTCTTTGAAAGTTTGACTGTCGAGTTAGGATTGTTTTGTAGAATTCGCCTGGAGAATTACTTACCATACATTTGCCAGTTATTTAACTAGTGCGCAAACATCTTTCAGACTTATTTTCTCTAATTGTACCACTAAGATGTCATTTAGACTAACATTTGACTGCAATAAATAATTGAGCATTAAGATTACAGACCCTAAAGAGATTTGACATCTGAGATCGCAGGGATGTGACCGCAGTGCATTGACGCGCAAGATTTTCAAAATTCTGTTGTCAGTTGTCATGCAAAAGCATAACACACATCAGCTACTCGCTTGTCTCTTCACTTAGAAAAGAAGAAATTTAGTGCATTTATTCAGTTCTTGTGTTCCGGAAAGTTGCCGCCGTTGCGAGCGAAACCGGTTGCATAGCAAACGACGGCGGCGCAACCTGATCGAGATCAACGCGGCTCCTTTGATGCGTTTATGATAAGCGACGCTATTTGTCGGCTGTTATCGCTCACGTCTGTCATTTGTTGCCCACCGACGCATAGTCGCCGTAACAACACAATAACTTAAAACACGGAAGTGGGGTTGTTTCTTAAAACTCTTGTGTAAACATCGTGATCTTTTGTTCACAGATTCTGGATCATCCTGTTATTGTTTCAATAACAAGTCATAGAGAATATAACGCTATTTTTTTAGATCTTTTTTGTAGAGCCATCCAACTTTTGCTTTGATGGCTCTACCAATAAAACTAACGACTGTTTTCAATAATCTACACTGAGAAAAAAAATCTGACTTTCTTTCTGAGTCTTTACCTTCCAAAAACATTTCCTTCCTTATTTTGTATTAGTTTTCCTTCTGAATCACAATTCGTTCCCTTTTGACTCAGAAGGAAAACGGTATTTCGGAAGGTCTTTTTCCACCGTGTATCTATCCACAGTGTGCCCTACTGGAAATTTGACACAAGCTCAATAGAAGTAATGTCAAATTTCTATCTCTAGTAGGGCAAACCGTGGATAGATAGGTTATTGAAACCGGCCTCATGTGATGAGATGACCATATCACTCGCCAGTAAGCTTCACGGTTGCTCATAACAGTTCAGTGCCACCCAGAATTTTCAACATCAACAGGTCGCAATCCTACGCGGCAATGTACTACGCCTATCACCCTGAGATATATCCAATAAGATGTTAAATTTCTCTACAATAAGAAATTCACTAAAAATGTGGTCCTTCGATCCGGAACACTATACAACCCTACTAATATTATAAACGTGAAAGTTTGTGAGTATGGATGGATGGATGTTTGTTTGTTACTCTTTCACGCAAAAACTACTAAACGGATCTAAATGAAATTTGGAACGGAGTTAGCTTATACTCTGGATTAACACATAGGTAAAGGTTTTATCCTGGTAAAGGTTCCTGCGGGATAACGGGAAGACACGGGTGAAACCGCAGGGCGCAACTAGTATAGAACAATTAGCAAAAGTGTGGAACTCCAAAAACATTCTTCAAATATAAATTAACACCGTATCTTCTTTAATTAAAGATAAGGGAATAATACAGCACAAACACTCAACAACACATAAACAGCACTCTACCATAACTCCCAAGTCCTAAATTAGAATGAATAGAGTCGAGCAAGTTAATTAAAATACCAGACAACAAGCAGACAGCGTTTTGACTGAAGTTAAATGAACTGTCAACCCGACAAGTACATTCCCACGAGAAATATGAGTCGAAATAGCTGACACTCACGAAAATATAGAGATAAATAGAGCTGTTGTCAAAGTCAATACTCTACGAGACTCTACCTACCACATGGAAAATATTCAATGCTCTACTGACTCTACCCCCGTTCACTTCCACCCCTATATCAACGTGACAACAAATCCGCTACTATCAGTTTTACAAACCATAAAATCTATTCAACTACTACCCGTAAATCATCCCCTTTGTTGGGGTGGTTCTGTCTGACGAATTAAATAGACTACCAGAAAATTAAAATGTATTGATTTTGAAGTTGTTTGGGGTACTTTCGGTTACTGCAGAAGCGTTTTAGTTCTCACGTTATTCAATTTAAATCTTGTCCAGACATTTGCAAATCTGGTTTTAAATAAGTTTATTCTATTGGGAAATTTGATCAATCGACAATTTAATTTTTTAACGGAAGATAAGGTTAATTATTAATCAAACTTCAGGCCGCTCTGTAAGATTATTTCAAACGTAAACATATCAACAGGTGCTTGTCTGCAAACGCGATGAATGAAACTTTCACGCAACTTTCAATATCTTGTGATTAAATCATTCCTCATCTACGCCAAAGTACGTTCAAAGTTTATTCAAAGTACAAACAAACTTTTCAAAATAATTACTAAAGAAAGTTAAGGGTTCTTACCGCTTCTTCTGCTTCCTTCTGATCTTTGTGCCCCAGGAGGTTGGGCATGGCGGTCCAGTTGTACCCCAGGTCCTGGCAGAGTGGCAGCCTGATCCTCTCACACTTGCCACCCTCGGACGCCTCCTCATCACCAGCAACCAGCACCGCACCAAGTAGCAGCACAAAAATCCGAGCCATTGTATTGAAATCACAGTTTTTTTACACTACAATTGATATGTCATATCATGTTCAATCGGAACAGTCAACAAAATCACTGTTTGTTTCGTAAACACGTAAATATCGTCATTTTTTATTTGAACGCACGTCTTTACCCGTTGACGTTTCGGAGCGGACTGATTCATGTCGCGCCGTCGTGCGTGTTTCGTTTCGACGCCGACCGATGGCAATGTTCGGACTCGGCTTGCGGTGCGGCTTGGGATTCAAAGGCAAAGGAATGAAACCGGTCCGTTGCGCCGCCGCCCGCCGCCGCCCGATGCGTTCAGAACCGTGCATATGTTCCAATAAAAGGTCCCAAGTCGCAACGCTTGAACACTGAACAGGGCATTAAGACAAAAAAAAACGAAAAGGGCCTAATTCGTGTACGGCTCACTGCAATCAGTGGGAGTAATTTACTCCGTCCCTCTCTAAGACCAACGTCCGAGCGAGACGGGTGGGACAATGAAGAACGTATAAAATTAAGTGTATCTGCCCATGGTTAGATTTTATTTTAAGAAATTGCTGCAATAAAAGTGTTGGGTAATTGAGAGGTTCGGGAATTTTATTACTCTGCTATTAGAGTTGTAAGTGCACTCGCCGCTGACACTGGTTCTAGAGGTGGGAGAATATAATGAAGACACGGGGTGCAACTTCCAGAAGACTTACTTTGCCGTTGGCACGTCATATGCCATCGCTCAAAACAGTAAAGGAAAACATCGCGAGGAAACCGGCATGCCCAAGAACCACAACATTCAAGGGTACCTATGCGATTTCTACCAACCCACACTGGGCCAGCGTGGTACGACCCATCTGTGAGAGATGGCCAGAGTCCCAGCTGTGGGAACGTAATACGATGATGATTATAATCCGTCTCATTCTTAAGCCTTATTTTGCCTTCTACTGAGGTTTTAGTTTTACTAGGTCAGCGAAAAGTGTTAGAAGCGTTAGAAGTGTTAGACCTACCTATCGGTAGAGTATTTTTGTACTGTTCTGTATATATATAAAAAGATGTATTTAATTTAAAGATAATATTATAGCTACAATTATGTTCTATATCCTCATCTTAGCAAAAGGTAGGTACGCAGATCTACTCTAACCTTCAAAAGTTGTTTAATATATGGCAGCTTTAGTAGATCATAAGGATAGATTAGTAGAGAGCTTTCTCTTTCTCTGTAAATGATTCTCATACTTTTGAATAGCTGTAAACGATGAGCTCAGTGGTAGTGAAGTTTGCTTAAAACCCGTAGATCGTGGGTTCAAAGCCTGCAATGAGCCAGTGAAGGGAAAAATCACTTGACTATGAAAAATCATAACTTGATGGTAGAGCATATTTTAGTGCACTGACTAGCTAGTCTAGCTACATGTCACCAAGCACCTATTAGTGTGTTCCGGGAGCTTCGCGTGAGAGACAGTTCCCAATAGCGCAGCATCAATTTTCTTTTATTCTTTTAGTCAATTTTTTTTTATTGTTATGGCGTCACACGATTAGTGTTTTTGCCAGTGTCAAGTATAAAATATTTCAAACTCAGAGAGTTGAATCAAGTTTAAATGACGATGATGATTATGATGATGGGATGAGGATAGTGTTAAAGTAAAGTAGTGGCGCTTGACTTAAACTTTACACGAACTTTTTTGGAGCAGCTAGAAAAGTCACTTTCACAACTTTATTTTAATTTTCCACACTCGTACACATTAACGAACACGTAATGGTTAATAAGCCACCAATATCACTTGAATAAAGAAAAAAAACAAATACAGTTTTGGAAATAAAAACAAAATTTTCACGTTGACAATTCGATTGCCGCCAAAAAAGTCCAGTCAAACTTTACTATGTAGGTATGATTTAAAACGGCTTCGAACGACCAGCACAACGTTAAGTTGAGGCTTTTATAGTAACTTTTTGTTTTAAGTACTTTTTGACATAATTTGTTGCAAATAAATGATTCTTTTTTTTTCTTATTCTTTTTATCTAAAATTAATTGAAAAAAACTTGTTTCAGCACGGATCACGTCACCCACAAGGTTTTCACCGAGCATGAAACATGTAACATCATTTGCAGCGGCGGAGATATGAAAGAGATACGCGCCCGTTTCCCGTTCGTGCTTTTATCTTCCAGCCGTGGTCGTCCCAAACAGAATACACAATTAGGTCCCTTCATTACATCACTCAAATAACACCTTTGATACATCCATCGCCTTCAACTCATATAACATCTTATACACATTCAAATACAGTTCATATTTGGACATCGATCAAAATATATTTCAAAGACAAAATGACTGGTGTAAGCTGAACTCTTACCCTTAGTTGTTCTGTTTGATATTGAAAGAGTCGTGCGGTTCAAGTTAGGGCGGTGAGCGGGCATGAATAGCTGCATTGTGCGAGTGGGACGGAGCGAGGCGCTGTCAAAGGCGCCGCCTGCGCGTACGCGGCCGGACGCAGCAGGAATGCCTAATTAAGGACGCATGCGTGGACTGCGGGGTGAGGTCTACAGGCGGAGTGCTAGCGGCAAGCGGTTTAATTATAAAATATTTAATTATCTCATATGCATAAAAAATAAATAAATTTTCAATTTACATTAACTAATGAAACAAAATAACCACCAATGCGCAATGGGTGAGTACCCGACTGTGAAGCATGATGTCGTGGATTCGATTCCGGCTACAGTAAAAATAATTGTACATTCGAAAAATAGCACAAGTAATTGTTCAAGTAATTGTTGTTTAATTTGTTCTGTGTCTGGGTGTTGTGGATCCCTAATCCGCGTAGTTTCTGATACCCTAGATACAGAGAAACCTAGTTAGAACTATGTATGTGATTGTGTAAAAAAGAGAGAACCTGCTAAAAAAAATCAAAAAATTTAATTGACCTAAATCCTGAGATTTAATCAGCATCATTGCTACTGAAACAACTAAAGAAGCAACACTAATTTTACGAAATTACTTTCCCAGCGACTCAATAACTCGCTAATCGCTCGCACTGAGACCCCACCCGAACCACATACACTTTAGAATCGTAATTAAATCGTCAGATATGGCGCAGTGACTTGCGGAGAGCCGAGAACTTATCGCCGACAAATGCAAACGAGCCTTTAAACACCCGCTCTATCGCGTGGGATCGCGCTATGTCGTGCGAGGCAAAAAAGTGTGATATCGCCGTTTCCAACTGAGTACAAACCTGTAGTACGATCAGCTGGTAGTTTTTTTACTGTTCCTAATAAGTTTTCAATTGAAATACACTCTTAAGCTGTTCTATATAGATAGATGAACCTTTTATTGATACACCACAATACAGAAACATTTTAAACTAGAAAGAAAAGAAAATTTAATCGTGGTCTTATCGCCCAAAGCAATCTCTTCCAGACAAGCCTAAAGCCGAAGAATTAAACAAAAGTATAATGGACGGTGCTATACAACAAACAATAACTTATAATATTTATTTGACTTGTAATTAACTTACAATTTGCCGAACAGAAGCAAAAACAAAATAATACATGCCGTACAAGCGCCTGGCGTGTTCCTTAAATGACTTTTCCTTCATTGCGCAAAAAAATGTTTTGTTTTACATACGTCGCAACAAAGACGCTCTTTCACGCGCGATAGAGCGCGTACCTGCCGTCACTTACAGCTGATTCGCCGCCGCACGACTTTCGCCTACTCCAGGAATACTGATGACACCTGATGACATAAGCGTCAGCCATCAGTACACGTCAAAGTTCCGCTTACACCCGATGTGCCGACAAACAACACGTCGTAGGTGTCAATTGTATGGTGATGCACGGTAGCTATCATGCAAATAGCTTGTTTCGTGAAATTTAATCGCACCTACATTTGTTATAGTGTATATTGCAATATTGTCTTCCGATCACGTTGGCTGTACGTGTAGAAATATAGCACCTTATGACTGTGATGCTGGGGCCACACTAAGGTCAACGTCGAGGGAAATGTCAATGTCATCGCGATAAATATTGCGTTAATTATTATTAAGGCAATTATGTGAGTGGGTCAACGTGAATGCACTTGAGTTATCGGCTGACATCAAACGCCAATGTGAATGCCGTTGTCAAATATCGTGACTTACACTTATGTCAAACGTCAATCTTCGCGCTTTTTAACGGCATTTCCCGTTAGTGTGGCCCTAGCATCTATACTAATATTATAAAGCTGCAGAGTTTGTTTGTTTGTTTGTTTGTTTGTTTGTTTGTTTGTTTGTTTGAACGCGCTAATCTCAGGAACTACTGGTCCGATTTGAAAAATTCTTTCAGTGTTGGATAGCCCATTTATCGAGGAAGGCTATAGGCTATATTTTATTTCCAAAAAAATTAGGGATCCGTAAGAAAATTGCTATTTTGCAACCCAAGGTGTGAAATCGAAAATCTATTTTTGCGTGCGCTGCAAAAACTATTGACACTAGACCAATACAATGTACTACGGGTTTGTAGGTCCCATTATGATCTACAAAAAAGTCCGCGAGACCATATGTCTAACTATTATAGTTATGCCACAATAAGTGTTTTTTTTATTTTAAAAATTTAATTTTAATGCCACCCCTAGAAAAGGCTCTTTATTTGTATCTTGGTATTAATCCTTATCAAAATAAATTACTTTTTATTCAAAACTGCTTCAATGCCTTTATATAACTTTTTGGATCATTCAATTCGGACATTCCATTCGAAAGATATCACGAGTTTAAAAATGTAAGTAGTAGTAGAAAAATAAAACCGCCGCACCGCAGCGCAGCGGGAAACGCGGTGTGGTGAGGGAGGCACCGGGAGAATCTATGAAATAGGTAAAGTGCGGTCGCGGGTCAGGAAGACCTTTAACAACACGATTCAAACGCGTGGTCCGAAAAAAATTAACCTAGAATTAAAATAGGATAACGGATACCTACAGCAGGTAACGCGGTGAGGGGGCACCGAAGTGCGGGAATAATTTTGGAGTAGACGGAATATATACGCTTTCGCGCCTAAACTACTGAACCGATTTAAATGAAATTTGGTATAGAGATAATTTGAGCCCCGGGGAAGGACATAGGATACTTTTTATGGCGATAAACTGTAGCCCACGCGGGTGAAACCGCAGGGAACAGCTAGTAATAAATATAATCATTGTTAACTTATTGGAGTCAATGTGTAAAAATGTATTCCGTCAGTACAGAGTGTACTCGTAGATAGGATAGTGGCCGAACGGTAACACATGCGCTTTACAAGGTGCCGATACCAAGTTCGAATACCATCTCAGACCTATGACTTATGTGTTATGTGTGACGTCTTCCATCGCTAAAAAACGGTGAAAGGAGACTTTGTAACGATCGCTTCCGATTTTTTCTCTTGTTCTACGATAAAAACTGAAAATACAGTCTAACTTTTCGTATAAAAGTTTCGATTAATTATACTTTAAGATAAAAAACGAGCCTAAACATTTATACGTTAATAAAGAAACGTTATTGCACAAATCTGAGTCTGAAAAACAAGCCCGTTGGAACTCTGTCATACAAAAGACATCAACGTGCGCGGTTTCTAAATCAAAGAATAGAATGGAATAGAAGCTTTATTTGCTAAAAATAAATGTACCTAATTAATGTAAAGAAAACTAATATTAATTTTACTTTTTAGTGACTACCCTAGTCACTAGCAGTAGTACATAATTCAATTATAAAATATATGTGTTAATCCACGTTATAAAAGTTAACTCAAATGTAAAGCGTGAAGTAGAAACGAAAATACGCAATAATTTCACATTATTTTTAAATGTCGTGCGTAAGATTAGTGTGATACTTCATAGAACTGAAATGTAAATATGTAGTTAAATAAAACCTCTAATACTATAAACTGGCGACCATTTCTAATTTTGTTACCTCCGCTTGTCATTACCATCCATCCAAATATTCCTCTCGAAACATTTTAATAACAGCCATCAAACTTTTTCCACTTCTTTTAAATCAAAACTACGACTGATTCCCAGCAGTGGGTTGGCTAATTTCCCAGCTATTCGCCGCCATTAGTAGCCGCGGCGAAAAAGCGCATTTGCGTGGAGTTGGCGCAATTATTGCGCGGCTGGCGAGTCGCGGGGTCGCAGACGCAATTAAATGAATTTGCCATGTCGGCGCAAAAACGGGACGAGGCTGGGTCTGGAAGGATGACCATGCTCTGGACTTCAACGTTAACATTGCAAACAATTCTCTAAATAGACTTCAGAAATGAAGCAAGAAAGAGCAGTACGATTAAATTATATGATCACTACCGTTTTTTTTCACCTTACAGAGTTCGATCACAAGTAACGTTATGTTGTGATCAAAAGTGACGCCACCCTGCGCTTGAATTGGAAAATCAACTGGAAAATTCTAGAAAAACTGAAAGTGCTTTGTTTTATGGGATTTTTATATTAATTACCTACATGTGCAAAACCGCAGCGAGTCACTAGTCTATACTAAAGTTTTCTGTTAAAGACAAATTAAAGGCATAGATATCAAGCTGCCGCATCAAGCTAAATTAAAAAATATAACAAATTTTATTTTTTTTACAATTTACGGGGTAGCGTTTGACCACAAGTCACCTGATGTTAAGTGACGATGTGCAATAAGCAAGAATTTCCTTCTTGCGCTTGTTTTTACATACTTCGTTGCAATTAAATTATTCTTATTCTTTGATTCTTAATAAAGAAGTAGCCAGTAGTCCCACAAGCGTCTTGCCCATGGTCATATCTTTCGCCATTCGGTACAATTTGAGCGAAATGCAGACTGACAAAGCGTCGTGGTGCAAAAACTATGACGAAAAAGAAAAACAATAAAGAATAAAAGAAGAATATTCAACCGAACGGCTAACCGCATGGTCTGTTGGATGTCGACTTGATTTGTAACAAAATTGGTATAGTGGCAAATTGGTGAAGGGAGATGTACTGATGTACTCGTAGGAATACGTAAATGTCCATTGATAGTTTTAAGCATAAACATGTATTTGTTTTAATATTTTGTTATTTAAAATCATCTTCATGCCAGTGACGTCATCAAAAAGGCTTCAACGGAAGACCAGCGCTGGTCTTACGATCAGTACAACGCTGAGTTGAGGCCGGTTTGCAACAATACATCTCTTTTAGCTACTACATAATGCATTTTGTTCTGTTTTAAGTATTTTTGTATAATTTGTTGCAAAATGATTTAAATCATTAAAAGTCTTTTTTTTTATTCTTATGTAAAAAAAGAGTACCTAAGTACCTAACAATATCAATATGTTTCACAACTATTCAACAAAATATGTAGATAAGTAAGCGTGTATTCACTCATGACGCGATTCGATACAAATTTGTCGCACGAATATCGCTTAGAGATGCGACCTTTGGAAAATGTATGGAAAATCGAAATTGATTCCTAATCAAATCGCACGTTCTGTCGATATCAGATCTGCTAGATGTTGAATTGAATCGTTATATGATGTACAATGCAATTTGAATCGACAATCGACTCGATATATCTCGAATTCACCACATCACATAAAATTTTCTTTGATTTTTTAATAACCACTGAAACCCTATTTACTGCAACAGCAGAACTCTGACTATTAGTGCTATCCGTACAAAGCTGGGGCGGGCCGCTTGTATCACTGATACTTCGACACCTAAAACGTCACTCAGAAAGTTTTTACCAAAGCTTTTTCAACATATTTTTTACCCCGCGTTACAAAACTTTCAAAGCAAACAGCTCCCATAGCTTGAAGTTTTTTTCTACGAGGACGCGTATGTACAGTCAACAACAAAAGTCGCTGAACAAAAACCAATTTTCCGAGTTTCTTTATCAGTTTAATCTCCATTCTTCGACCGAATCATCAATTGTAAAAACTAACGTTGGTCCGGTCGACTGTACTACCGAAAAGATTTTTTTACCATGGTCCAGTCAACCGGACTATCGCGACTGTACCACGGGCAAGAAGTGATATCATGTATGTGTTGTGCTGTGGTCCAAATGATACCTCGTATGTTGTAAAACAAAAACAAACATTACTGATCTAAAAGACATTTGATAAAACGAGTTCTCAATATTGCATTCGTATGTTATTATACCTACATGAGATCTTAGTGGTTAAAATTAGCGAACATATGCACCCGAATAGGGTATGGCAATATAGGAGAAGACCAGGGGGCCTAGACAAAGTTACATTCTACTAGCGTTAACGAATGTAGAAAAGTACACAAATGTATAGGGATGACATAAGTTATCGCTAAGTTGCACATTGTCTAGGCCCACAGTTCATTCTAGTCACTTTATGAAGTTGTCATTAAGGAAGTCATTTGCGGCCTTTATTAATCACTGTAATTCAAGCAGGACGAGAATAAATATCAAGCCACACAGATCTGGATGAATCACTTTAACCAGCCAACAAAATATTTTTACTACCAAAGCTCCCAATACAATCGACTGTCCCCATTATTTCCCGCCAAAATTTACCCCATCAAATATGATGGAAAGAACATAAAGTTGCCATCCACATAAAATGTGTGCAATCGTAGACATTCTGCCACAGATATAATTATTTTAATTAAATGGATTAATGAGTATTTCATTAATTTCATTTCATTTATCCCATAACAAATACATTTTATATTGGAAATTAACATAATGGTAATATTTAAGTAAGAGAATGAAGTTACTATGAATTCTAATTGTTACATATTTTTTTAACTTATATTCTGACATAAGACTTACTGCTCGTTAACATAACCTACTAGATGTAGAAATTTGACACAAGCTCCATAGAAGTAATGTCAAAAATCTATCTATATTAGGAGAAACTATGGATAGATAAGTTATTAATTTCCAGCGTGAGGCTGTTGTAGCATTTGTCAGTCAAACATTACTGTAGATCTTATACGCATTTGAAATCGAGTATGATCATTGAGCAGCTGCTTCAGTCACTGACTGTACTGTGGGACGGTCGGTGGTAGCCCAACAAGCTGCCGCAAGACAAGGCTCGCTCGGAAAGGCGCCGTGAGGTATTGTATGGAGGACGCCCCGCGCGGTGGTAGGTGTTAATGCAGCCTCCCACTGCGAGAGCATGAAACGACACGAACAAAAAACGTGGAGTCGACATTGGTACTAACATTTTTGGAGATTAATATTTCTTGGGGCTGCTACACCAAAATGAGATTATTGTTCATAGGTTTACGGTATAATTTTGACACATTTAATTACCGAATACTGATGCGCCCGGTTTAGTAATCTATGCAATAAAGTAAGAATGCTCAACACTCGTGGTGCCGTGCTACGGATTGCACAACCTTTGCTGTTATCTTTAAAGCCGATTTCAATAACCTATCTATTCTGTTTTTCCTACTATAAAGATAGACATTTATCGTTATTTTTATGGAGCTTATTTAGCTCAGAATTCAAATCCACGACCTATGGATTGCAAGATGGCGTCACAAAAATCAAACACTTGGGGACAAGCGTTTGAGAAGCGATTATGGCTGTGTTAATGACGTCAGCTTGCGATTCGTAGGTCTTGGGTTCGAATCCTACAATGAGCTTGAGTTTTCGGTGAAGGAAAACATTGTGATGAAACCATAGCTAGGTGGTAGGGCATTTTCTAGTGCTCGCTTGGCTAGCTACCACGCTCAAGGTAAGAATCTGTTGCCAAGCACTGTTGCCCTATCCAGGTGTGGCGTAGCGCCATCTTCAACCACATCGTCACTTAACATTTAGTGACTTGTGGTCCTACCCTGTAAGTAGTGATAAAAAAAATTCGTGAAAATTTTTGCCGCTGCCCTCTCCACGCACCTCTGTGCGGCCGGCATCGGCTCCCGTACATGTTCTATTTTGTAATTCAAGTATTGTCACTCTCGGCGCCCCCGTGAAGCCGCGTGACGGCGAGACGTGTTGACGTGTCACGCTCTACATTATTCATGACGTCAGCCTGTTTACAGATATCTACAACGGTCAACCCTGCCGCCCTGTTCGAGGTACAGTCAGCGACAATAGCAGCATAATAAAATTCATAATAGAATTCGGCTTTTCTCATTTAACTACTGCGAGCCAGCCACTCGGTGCAAGGCCGGGCTCAGAGGCGTCTCATGGAAGAGGCCTATGTCCAGCAGTGGACTGATACAGGCTGATGATGATGATGATGTTAGAATTACAAGTACAGTCAACGACAAAAGTCGCTGAACAATCACGTTTTTTTTCTATTATCCTCATCATTTAAGACACCAATTTTTGACCTCATCATCACCTAAAATCAGGTGTTAATATGTTGTGGTCAAAATGATACCATGTGAAATGTAAAAAAAACAATAATAGTTACTGGTTTGAAACACATTTGGAAAATCGAGAACGATCAGCTACTTTTGTCGCTGACTGTACCATCATCAAAATTAAAGTTACATACTTCCGGACCAAACACAATGTCAGTATACATATATAACAAATATTTCCAAATCACCTGAAAACATGCTACACTACTACAGCCTAAATGACTTCCTCAATGATAACTTCACAGAATGACTAGAATGGATCGGTCCGCTCCTACATTGCTATACCCTATTCGGGTTCATATGTTCGCTAATTTAACCACTAAGAATGCAATAATTAATTGAGTATTGAGTACTCGATTTCCCAAATTTCTTTTAGACCAGTAATATTTGGGTCTTTATTACAACTTACAAGGTAGCGTTTGACCACAACACAACACACGATGTTAAGTGATGATGCGGTCAAAGGTTGAAATGAAATGAAATGAAAATATATTTATTTAAAAAAAGGGAAAAAAAGGAATAACACATAAAGCTATATTTGAAATATTTATACATAAACATGTCATAGGAACATATAAACTAATACCCCCCATAAAACGAATATCTTGTATATCATTGGTTGGTGTTTACGATGAAGGTAATCGGCAAATTTGTTATTGTTTAGCGACTTTTGGCGTTGACTGTACTATCTCGGCTCGTTTTGTAATGCTTCAAGATCTTTTGATATCACATGCGTACCGTTGAGGAGTGGTAATCCTTACCGGAGTCTGTATTTCCCGATCGATATCATTTGGGAATATGAGCAGTTATTAACCCATTTATTTTGAAGTAACGATAGAGTAGAATTAAATCGTGCATTAGCTTTCGATGAAGGAAAACATCATGATGAAACCTAGTTAGCTACCACTTTCCAATCGAAGATATGTCGCCATACATCTGTGGGTGTATTCCAGCAGCCTCAATCCAGGCGTAGATAGCGTGGCACCACCTTCGATCAACATGCAGTAAAACTGTGAAAAAACAATTCAAGCTAATAAAAGTGTTTTAATAACTCCATTGTCATAATAATGTAGCAACTCGAGCATAAGCTATTGATGCAATTTAATTTTCCTATTCTTTAAATTGAAATTGTATAGTTGAAAAAACCGAAAAAAAAAGAGTTTTTTGACGCAACATTTTACCTACACCTAAGTAAATAGATACGTACTTTAAACTTATGATAACGAGCAATAATTCTTATAACAGAATAAAACTATTAAGAGGTTATTAGACTTTACTAAATTCAGTCGTCTAAATGATTCAGTTACTAAATTCAGACAAATGCAATCGCATTTAGGAAGGTAGGTTTATAAATTTAGGAAAAAGTACGGCTACTGACTCACTAAATCATTTAGGAACCTAATTAGAATCGAATTTAGGAAGGTGCGATCGCGTTTAGTCGCTTCAGACGCATGGGTTGAGATATTAGAGAACAATATTTCAAATCTTGGTATGAATTCCCTGTTGCAAGAAATCGTAATATTACTGCCATCTTTGTTTTGCACTAATACTGTCTCTTAAGATAGTATTTTGTTTTTGTATATATGGTGTCACAAGATTAAGTAAAATATCGAACGATCTTGAATCCATTCGAAGATAATTTCTAAAGTCTGCCGGTTCTAAAACACTCATTATATTCATGTTTGATAACTTGTCGCGCAGTAATAAATATTCCTTGACCCACGTCTTTCTTTTTTTTCTTTATTTTGATTGAGCCAACAGCCATAGCCACGGCAAGGCCCATTTTTTGTTTTTTGGACAGCACTGGAGCCATTGTATTTATAGTAGTAAAACGTGCGAAGCGTTTCAGTTTGTTGCGTTTCAGCAGGCAACTGATTTAGTAACTATGTATATATAGAACAGTGTGATTAGAAGCTTCTAATTTCTTTCCTTTTCTGAATTCTGATTTAGGCTACTAAATTTAGTAAAGTCTAATAACCTCTTAAACAAACATGTAACAATTAGAATTCATAGTAACTTCATTCTCATACTTAAATATTGCCATTAAACTCATTAATCCATTTCATCATAATAATTATATCTGTGGTAGAATGTCTACGATTGCACATATTTTATGTGGATGGCAACTTTAAATTCCTTCCATCAATTTTGATGTGGTAGATTTTGGCGGGAAATAGTAGTGACGGACTTTTTTGGCGGCAATCGAATTGTCAACGTGAAAATTTTGTTTTCATTTCCTAAACTTGTGTTTCTTCGAGTGATAATGTATAATATTGGTGGATTATTAACCATTATGTGTTCGTTAATGTGTACGAGTGTGGGAAATTGAAATAAAGTTGTGAAAGTGACTTTTCGAGTTGCTCCAAAAAAGTCCGTGTAAAGTTTAAGTAAAGCGCCACTACTTTACTTAAACACTATCCTCATCCCATCATCTCCTCACTATCATCATCATCATCATCACCATCATTGAAACTTGATTCAACTCTTTAAGTTTGAAATATTATATTGAATTATTATATATTATACTTGACACTGGCAAATACACTAATCGTGTGACGCCATAACACAAAAAAAAAATAAAAAAATAGTAGTGACAGTCGATTGTATTGTGAGCTTTGGTAGGAAAATATTTGGGTGGCTGTTTAGAGTGATTCATCGAGATCTGTGTGTGGTGATATTTATTCTCCTCCGGCCTTGAATTACACTTACCATTTTTTTATTTACGTTTTCAGTCAATGTGAAGCTTAACCTTCACATATTATTGATAAATACCCACTCTTAAGCAGTTACTACAACGTAACTTGATCCCTACAACCAAAACATTACGTATCATTTCCAATCATCACATTCCCATCTAGGCATTTTATTTATTGTGATGCTAAAGAAGCGACTTCGCCACAAAAGCCTTTCAAAAGCTGTCACTGTTGAGTGCGAGATTCGTCGCGCTGTAAAACTGTTTTGAAATGTGGAACATCATAAAACGAACGCGCGGACGTGTCGAGAAATATCTTTGTTTATTAATGAAGAATGCAAGAATTTATTTTTATTATAATTTTTTTTTATTGCTTACATGTAAAGTGACGATGCCGTCGACGGTGGCGTCACGCTACACCTGGATTTGAAACTGGCTCTCAAGTGAGGCTGCCGGAACACGCCGATAGGTGCTTGGCGACAGATTTTTAACATTAGGGTGGTATGGCAGGCGAGTACTAGAAAATCCCCTACTACCAAGCTATGGTTTCATCACGATGTTTTCCTTCACCGAAAACTCAAGCTCATTGTAGGATT
This sequence comes from Opisthograptis luteolata, assembly GCA_931315375.2. Taxonomy (NCBI): domain Eukaryota; kingdom Metazoa; phylum Arthropoda; class Insecta; order Lepidoptera; family Geometridae; genus Opisthograptis; species Opisthograptis luteolata. Next base: position 1,529,461 of record OV928048.1, read on the forward strand.
CGAACCCACGTCCTACGGATCGCAACGCAAATATTTTCATTTCGCGGTCATAAATTGACACTTCCATGACGTTAATACTACCCCTGTAAGAACTTAAAAAAACTCCGGACAAACTCTTTTTGATATGTAAATAAAATTCATCAACTCGATTTTTTTTTCTTTTATGCCCTGCAATATTATGTAGGTACATCGAGTACAGTACAGTCTTGACTCAAGAGCACAAAAATAACAACAAATTATATTATAGACTAGATATTGACAAGTACACGCTACTTACAAAGATTGTTTAAGAATAGGATGGAGGTTATAAAAAAGACACCCTCCGAAATTTCAATCTCAATTTGGAACCCTTTTAACACTCTTCCGCTATTAAGCTGTAAACTAAACACAAAAAAGGTCTCAAAAATTAAGCTAATATAGACTCTATAACAGTTAAAGTACTGTTGAATATTCCTTGCAGTATTGAAACATCAAAGATGAGGTTTATTTTCAGCGAAATTGATATTTTACCTATAGCAAAGGATTAAGGTTGAAAATGGTATATTTTTTAAACGAAGCAGTGGATAATAAACATTTAACATGACAACATGAAATTAAGAGTATAAAACAACACGTGGGAGACAATGGGCGGCGAGCACAAAGGTGGCGGTGCCTTTGATGTCTGTTCAGACGGTTAATTTTACACCGGTCCGGTGCCCACACTCCGGGTGTGTTCTGCAACTCATGCAACTGACGCATGTGCTACCTTTGTTAATGGGTATACAGCTAGGTAACAAATGAAAGCTGAGGTTTTGTTCATCATTATAAGCCTACGACTGTTACGTTACCACTGACATTTTCCTTTAACGTTTTGGGCGATAGTAAATTTTGTTTCACCTTTTTTTAATAACAGTAAATAACGAGTTTCAGTTCTAAAAGCCTGACTTGAGAGCCAGCTACCGGTTACATATAAGCGTAGCGTGACGCCACCTACAACCACATCGACCTCAACAACAGTTGACTCGGTCAAACGCCACCCTATAAAATGATTCACACTAATGCGGTTTGGTTACTTCATCACGCTAAAGTGGCTTAACTTAACAGATTTAAATGAAATGTCGAATTGTGCTAAGTTATACTATAGACTAAACTTACTTAGGTATAGAAGGCTGAACAAAAAAAAAAACTCCTATCTTCTCTTTTTTCTGTTTTCTGTAAATAAGTTATGTAAGAAGTAAATAAGTAAATAAACATATAGGCTACTTTTTACCCAGATAATATTTTTTTCATAATAAGTCATAAGTCAAGCGCAGGAAGGGCACTGTATGTCTGGCTAAAAAATTCAACACATCCATGGCACAAAATTTCTTTTGCTTCCTAGGACCATATCTCTATAATAAACTAAATAAAATTCTCAGCTTTTACCCGCTCCACCACTACAGTGTCAAAACAATTGTCACTAAATACCTCAAAGCCCTAGATTACAATGAATCAGAAAACCAGCTGAAAGATTTAATTTAAAAAAAAAAAAAAAAAAAAAAAAATTAGTAAAATTTTAAAATAAAAGGCTTGCATCCTGAATTTGGGTGATAAAAATATACTGACTAGAGTATAGAAACTATATTTTATAATATAGACTAGCTGTTCCCCGCGGTTTAACCGCGTGGGCTACGGTCTACCGCAAAAAAAAAAAAAAAAAAAAAAAAAAAAAAAAAAAAAAAAAAAAAACTATTCCATGTCTTTCCTCAGGGGTCAAACTATCTCCGTACCAAATCTCATGTAAACCGTTTCAGTGGTTTAGGCGTAAAAGACTGATAGACAGACAGACATACAGACAAACTTATTTACTTACTTTCGCATTTATATTATTAGTAGTGATAGTAGGACGATACAGATAAACAGAATTTCTATAGTTTTTCCAAACTATCATACGTACTACAAAATGGATATGTTGTAACTTGCACTACTGACTCTCACTTTGTAACTTATTTGCACAAACACATGCACACTCTCTCTACATACACTCCGCGCCCGCGTAACAATTCACTCACACAACTACACTACACTCACACAACCCTCTGACTTGAACGTATCATATTTCGTTATGTTGTTTTATTTGTTTCTTTTTTCTATATATATATATACATATATTTATCAGTATTCTGCGCCGTATTAATGTAATTTTCATCTTTTGTAAACATTTTGATTTCTACCTGCGGGGGGTGACCTGGTGACCTGTAGGACAGGTTTTTTCAAAACCTATTTCAGGCACCAGCTCCTCATACAGTTAGATATCATCTTGTCATCTTGCTTGTACCTACTTGTGTAATTTTCTAATTATGAGGAGTAATAAATAAATATTATTATTAAATATTATTAGTCATAGGATATCACTTCAAAATGTCAAACTTAAAACTAGCTTCGCCTGTTCCAACCTCCTTATGCCAGCAAAAGAACAGGCAAGAAACGCCCGGCAGGTAGACAGGGATAGCAGGAATATAGCAGATCGCAGGTGTAGGACTGTCGCACCTCCTTCAGTCGAATGCCCTGCAGCCACGATGGCATGTCGTAGCGTAGCATGGTGTAGTTTTGGCGCAGCAATTACTCCCCCCTTCCCCCCCATTCATAGCCCGCAGTGGCGCGGCAGACCGTGCAAAGTACAATATAATTGACTGTACAATTTATAATGTATCATTACTCGCTTCCACACATTTTTGCGCCGGAAAAACAGTTGGTAGAGAACAAAGAACGCGAAGTGCATCGAACCTTGAGATCTGTAATATTTATTGCAGTAAGCTTGTTAACATTGTTTTAGAAGCACTTAACATTTTATAAAAGTTGTTAAAAAAGGAGTAAATGTTGGTTGGTCGGCTCAATTGATCAATGTTTGATTTCGTATTGACTGTAAATTTAACTTTTGCATCTTAGATATCCAGGTATTGCTGGAAAAACAAAATCATGAGGGATTTGCGCAAGCTTCAGGTCCAGAACTGGTAGGAGGTGGCGCAGGACATACCAAACTGGCGTCGTTTATTATAATCGGAGGCCAAGACTCACTTTGGGTCTTGGCGCAATCTTAGTTAGTCTTAGATTTATAGTATCGTAACCTGGGTAATTGATATATTAAGAAGATTAATTACAATGTTAGTTTAATAATGTTACACATTTTCATCCGTATCAGTGATTTCAGTAAATCTTCACTGATAAATTAGAATTCATTTAATTATTCAACTAAGTGTCATTTTTGCTTCCCAAACAAGAATTCTTAACAGAATAGAACTGACACTGCTATAGAAAAGACATCAACGCGCTTCTTTTGTGCAAAATATATTTACACAGTCATTATGGCTAGATTTTTCCATTCATACTTATAAATATAATACCACAATAATCCAAAAGTAAACTAGAACTTTACTCACTTCCTCACACATTTATATAAATGCGAAAGTGTGTTTCTTGGATTGTCCAAGTTGTGCTACATGCGATAGTGCCCATAAAATTGCTGCTGTGCGTTCCTAGCCTGTTATTATGTCGGAAAGTTTGATGTTTAAAAGTGGTCACATGTTCCTAAATAAACATAATAATATTTTGAATTTGTGTCCTTCTTTCACGCAGCAGCGGGCTGACGAATTTTTCGCATAGAGATCATCAGAGAAACTCCAAGCATACGCCCTTTTCATAGGTCGCTGAGCAACTTTAAATGCTAGAATATGTACAGTTCATGTGGAAATTCCGCACGGGTGAAACCGTGGACCATAGCACAGTAAAGTAAGAACAGTAGGTTAGCTCAGGCCGCTCGACGAGTTAATTGCCTACTCTTGCGGTGATGCATAGGCGTTCCTACTTCGTTCCGTACTGAGTGCATGGCCGCGGCCCCGCCCGCTGCCCCGTTCGTTTGTGATTGTGTGCATGAAAAGTGCGTGCGTACACGAAGCCGCTACTCTCGCACACATTCAAACCGGCGAGCGCCGGCGGGCGGCGGCCGATTTGTATGAAGCTGAACTACTACTCTTTACTATGGCCACAGCTTGTAAAGTAACAAAAAATTTGGACCGGTAAACTAAAACGTAATGAGTGTAATCGCTTTTGTTGCACAAACAATAAGTAACTTTCTTACAAACGATTCGTTCACAAATTACCTTTTAAACCGATCTTTACAACCCTTTGTTCTCATTTTACAACCGTACAAATACGAAAGGGTGTATTTGAAGTACAGTTACATCACCTACCATTGTGTCGAGACCTATATTTTTATGCTTACATTGCCCAATGAATTCTATTGTGCCGGCGAGTTCAAAAAATACTTAACAATAGACAAAAATATTGCTAATTTCGTTTTAAACGCCTTCCTCCTCGGAAATGTGGTTTGAAATGATAAGGATTTGAAATTTGAACTTAGCATTTGTTGTTTCTGATTTTTTATAATATTTATCTAGTCTAATATGTCTTACTAGCGGCCTGCCTCGCGGGTTTGTCTGCTTGTAAATTGATACCCATGTGTTTTAAAAGTACCTGCACACACGTTTCACTATATTCCTCATCCTAAGACGGGTTGATTGAAACTTCTATCAACTTATACACAGACAGTAAAACATAATAAAACATAGAAAATTAGTTACACTGCGCAATTCACATGTAATCTTTAATAAAGGCCATTTTATAGCTACCAACAGCGGGCGGCACATCAAAGCGGATGTATAATGGGCGCTATCTAAAGCTCCTCTCAATTAAATCCCCCTCCCCGCCTGCCTCTCCCCTCCGCCGCCCGTAGCTGCGCCGGCGCAATGTCGTGCGTGACAAATTGCCGACTTCGACAAACCGCTCTTAACGAGAATTAATTACTCGTAATTGTACTATGTGTCTTTAAAAACCGATCTAACTTCAACCCAGCTGACTTAACGTCCTTACTTAATAGTGCTTAGTGAACTTCTTGCCTTCATTCCGTTTTACCGGCTCGTAAATTCAAGAACCACTGATCCAAACAAGTATTTTTTTTAAATTGTAAGTAAGTGTTAAAGCAGCATTTATCCATCCCATTAATCGAAAAATATTTATTTAGTAGAATTAAACAAGTGACACTTTAAAACGTCAAACATAAAACTAGCTACGCCTGTTGCAACCTCCTTACGCCGGCAAAAGAACAGGCAAGAAACGCCCGGCAAGTCGACCGGGCGCTATGTATCATGTTGCTTAACTCAACACATATTTACATATCTTATTGAGCTTTTTTTACTAAAATGTTAGCAGAAAAAAAAGTTGTAATTCGCCGTAAATTTCAACTTAACCTCGGAGTCAGCCTTTTAACAATCACTTACAACTACGCTTCATCGCAATAAAAAGATTTCTTTGTCCTTTTGCGGTGTTCGAACTATCTCTACACAAAATTTGACCAAAATCCGTTCAGTAGTTTATGCGTGAAAAATTAACAAACATCCATCTATTCATCCTCACCAACTTTCACATTTATAGGAAGTTACGAAACAAAAAAATCGCCAAAGCATGATACGAAAGAGAATGCAGCCAGCAAGGAACCTCCTCGGAGAGGTTTTTGCTTTACCTTAAATTATATTTAAAAGGGCCTTAATGACTGCCGTTTTTGTGCAGTGCGTGTGCGCAGTGCAGCGGTGGCCGCAGGCAAGTGATAGTGAGACCCTCAGCTCAGCTTCACCCGTGACCAGCGTAAATTAGCGCCTGAAATTAATAATCGATTCTGATCCGTTATCGGTTTTGGATCGATATGTCATGTCATAATAGTAATAAGAATAAAATTGTCAATGTGATCGCGCCAAAAAAATTACCTGCCGGGCGTTTCTTGCCTGTTCTTTTGCCGGCGTAAGGAGGTTGGAACAGGCGTAGCTAGTTTTAAGTTTGACGTTTTAAAGTGATCACAATGTATCCTATTGAATAAAGTACTATTGACTATTGATAACGGATCGGATCGATTATGAATTTCGGACAATAAGTGACCTTTGTCACACAGAATTCAGAACAGCCAGCACCCCTGGCAACCTTCTAAGATTGATATAAGGTACTTATTTATTTTAAGGCACTCGTTTGATTTCCTCAGACTAAACTCCCAGCTTTCCAATTAAAAATGCAGCTGCAGCGTAGGACACTAATGGAGTCACTGATAAAACCGGTAACGAACGAATCAATTTCCTCCTCTAGAAACATAGCGACACAGGGGTCTCGTTTGATGGAAATATTTACAGTTGTATCTTTTTACAGGTTTCTGCTTCCCGCGACCTTTTTAGTTCATAAGGTTTTGATAGCAATTAGTAACACTGGTAGACCTATATTTGAACTGGATTTAAATGCCACTTAATTGTGTTATTTTACTCATGACGAGATTGGATACTTACCTAATGGCGTCGATTGAACAGAACGGTTAAAGATGCGACTTACTCGATATTAAACAGATCGGTAATATCGGTATATTACCGACCTGTTCAATATCGAGTTGCGTATACTCGTACACCCTCGTGGCTTGCGATATTGTTTTAATTGTACAGAGACGCCTGATTATATTCGGTCGAATAGCATCGCATCGCTCAATTTCAATCGACTATCGACTCGATACCACTCGAATCAAATCCAATTGCAGTCTTTAAAGAGTTCTTAGGGGTCGGCAACGCATCGGCAGCGACCCTGATGTTGCGAATGTCCATAAGCGACGGTAATCGCTAACTATCAAATTTTTTTAGCATAGCTACATGACATACTAGTAACGACTCGATAAAGTTCAAATTACATCGCATCCCACCATGAGAACGTAGATTCAGCTTGAATCGACTATTGAATCCATATCGCTGCAATTGCATCGCGCCGATTCGCGCCGCGAGGAAAGTCCCTGAACTCAACTATACTAATAACCCTTTGCAGTCTGTCCCACAAACCAAACCACCAAACCCCACCACTGGACACTAATGGAACCAAAGATAAAGCCGGTAATTAACGAATCAATTCGATTACTCTGAGAGCTTTGCTTCGACCGCATAGCTTAGGAGTCAGAATAAGAGTTTTAAAGTTAGTTTGAGTATTCCGATTGAGTGATATGTATGACGGGCCGATATATAAGTACGATGATAGTTATTCCTGTTTTTAAATTTTTAGATACATGTGATTACTTCAAAACTTGTTGTATGTAACTGAATTCAATGCCACGGAGAATTTTGAATTTCAACAGTTCAAATCCTGCGCAGGAACGCACTACGCTCGTCACCTAATCTCTTTATGTCCTGTCATGTCACTGGAAAAAATCAAAAACATTCCTCTACAGGCAACACCAAGATCAATTAATAAACACCAAGACCTAGGCAACAATTCTCACACCTGCACACGAATGGAGTTGCCAATTTATTATCCACGAAAAAAATACCGTTGGTCGCACCACATAAAACTTCTACACAATTTGTGAACAAAAAGCGGAGCTATGTTATCTTAATTGTTTACGTAGAACATCGGGCAGATAATTAACTCTTTTATCGGCGCGACAATGCCTTTACGACGCGTAATTGTCGCAATTACACCTCGCGCAGTTCCGCTGCTACGCAAGGAACTAAAATTGGCTTCATAATAATTGTGGATGAATGTGTGTATTGTAGTTAATCGTGGACAATTTATTGAGCTTATGTAACTATTTGTTAATGAGGCAGGATAAGAAGTAATTTTGCATCTTGAAATCTTGATTTTTCTATCTTGCTATTTCAATCTATTCATGTGATTGCCACCTGGCTGTTTAATTCTTTGGTTAAACCTTGCAAGGAAGGTCTTCCTTCCTCTATACACAGTTGAGTACGTAAATAAAAATAAAAGTACATGAATAACATGATATAATTTTACCCGACTGACCCAAAGGAGGGTATTGTTTTTGTGACTGCAATTAAATCAATCAATCTAAAGACTTTATTACAGAGAAAAATTGTTGTAATTATCCCTATTGTCAGCTTGATTTTGTAATTACTTGCGCTATTTTGGTTATTAGCTCTCTGCCTATTGAGAATCATCGAACTCGCACAAACCTTTTACTGCCCAAGGGGCATAAAACTTTAATTCTGAGCTTCGAGATATCTCTAAGTTAATGCTCATTGACATTTTGCCCGTTTTTGGACAAACCTTCTAACTTAAGCTCTTTCATGCGCCGCCTCGATAAAGTCGATGAAATCGCAATTTATTATTGAAATAAATTTATTTCGAGACGATAAGCGTGTTTGTTTTTGTATTTTTGAGACCGAAACGCATATATTATAAATATAAATTGACCCAGGCTTCAAATTAAATGGATTTGGGTTTGCATTCATGAATACAAAACAGTATTGTGTAGGTATTTGTTAAGCATGTCTTAATGATAGTGATAAGGAAGTTATTAATATGAATAAAATATGACTTGATTTCATTATTTACTACCAACCGTGTGTAGAATCTAATGACCATTTCATCTAACAATTTAAATGTCCCAAAGTTCGTTGTAAAGTTCTTGTTGGTCCTAAAATCGTGATCGTGAAATCGATCGCGATTCGATTTCTCCAATTTCTCGAGCTGAGACTGACAAACACTTTTGATAACATTGGTTTCTTGTATGTACAAATATTTCTGCAGTTATTGGCTAGGTGGAGCGACGACATGCAAAATGGCTGGCAGCGGTTGGATGAGTGGAGCCGAAGATCGGGCTTAGTAGTGTACTTTGGGTGAAGTCTGCGTCCAGCAGTGGACTGAAACAGGGTGATGATAAAGTGACCCAAAGACATGGTGCAATACCAGAGGAGAAACTCCGAATTTGTCTGGCTCTCTTGCCTCCCGAAAACAAAACTTGGATGCGCGTTACGGCCGGTTTCAATAACCTATCTATCCACGGTTTGCCCTACTAGAGATTGAAATTTGACATTACTTCTATGGAACTTATGTCAAATTTCTAAAACGTGGTAGCCCGTGTCAGCTGAGCGTTAAGCCGGATTTACATTACGAAATTAGTTGCATGACATTAGTTTTATAACTCTAATTTCACCAGTAATTTCACGTGTAAACGTTCAGTTTTACAATGCATGCATTACTTTTGTGACACTGGAGTAGTTTCGTGCTATGCACATATTTTTTGTAAAACTAATGTCATGCAACTAATTTCATCATGTAAATGCGACGCGAAACTAGTGTCGCGACAGCACCTGCGCAGAGTGGACGTGTGGACGTATATACAGCTTTGATTTTGACAGGGCCATTGTCTCCGCGATACTGATAATTTCACGACACTATAATTTAAACGAAAGTAGTATCACATGTGCTAAAATTAGTTTCACGAAACTAGTTTTATCATGCATGACACTAGTTTCGTAATGTAAATCCGGCTTTAGATACATTATTACTTTCGGAGCATCAGTGTTTATCTCAACCAATCTCGGGATGATTGCTCGAAGTATTTCCGTATCTTGAAAGCAATTAAAGTAATATGGAGAGAGATATAATAGAAACGCGTCACGTGACAGTGGCTGGTAGCCCGGCGTGTCGTGACGGCAACATTACGAGGGATGGACGCTGCTCCAGGCTATTTTAGAGATGGGAAGATGATGGTGTTTTACTATTTTATGGGCGTTTTATTTTTCATCTGCACGATACTATCATATATATAATATATATATATTTATATACAATATAACTCAAAGGTGACTGACTGATGACTGACTGACATAGTGATCTATCAACGCACAGTCCAAACCACTGGACGGATCGGGCTGCAAATTAGGTTGCAGATATATGTTATGACGTAGGCATCCTTTCTTAGGAAAGGATTTTGATTAATTCTACCCCCAAGGGTATAACATAGGGGATGAAAGATTGTATGAAACTTTGTCAATTTTAAACCGATCGGGCTGAGACTTTGCATGCATAAAGCTGTAGTCCACGCGGGTGAAACCGCGGGGAACAGCTAGTTATTATTATAAATGCGAAAGTATCTCTCTTTGTCTCTCTTTTTTTTAACCGACGAGAAAACAGAGGAGGTTTTTCAATTCAAACGTGTATATTTATTTTTGTTTTTCACGCCTTCACCGCAGGACCGATCTTGACGAAATTTTGTGTGGAGGTAGTTCAAATCCTGAAAAAGGGCATTGGATACTTTATAATGTGTATGTATTATACATATATAGGTATTTTATGTACTTTTTATGTATATGATTTAGCTATGTAGGTATTTTATGTATGTGTGTATGTATATTTATTATTCGATATGTATTACGGATTTATTGTTATTTTGTTTATTATATGTAAATGATTATTTAAGGAAGTATATTTAGTATGTATATTTTAATTATTTTTTTTTTTCTAAATATTTTTTTTTGTATACCACCGTCACCTCTGCTTTTGGGTTGTCTGGAAGAGATCGCTTTGAGCGATAAGACCGCCCGTTGTGCCACTTATCATTAAGTTTTATTGTTGTTCTAGTTTTAATTTTCCCTGTATTGTGGTGTGCCAATAAAGAGTTAATCTATCTATCTATCTATATATAAACATACATATAAACCTTCCTCTTGAATCACTCTATCTATTGCTGAAAACGGAACTAAAATCCGTTGAATACTTTAAAAGATCTAAGCGAACAGACAGCGGAAGTGACTTTATTTTATACCATGTACCTAAAGATAATCGATAAACGTGATCTTTGGTTAGTCCCATCCCTACGCTAGTGCTGGTACGGCTCCGGCGGTAAGCCCGGACCCCATGATCAGCTCGCGTGCATTAACGCCGAGCCCCGCCCGCCGCCGCCTGCGCTGGCGCCTCTGCCGCATTCATATGTACAAATTGCTTTTTGTTCTTTTGGAAAGGTTTTATTGAAGGTCACATTAATGTTGATAGAAACTTTGAGAACTCCTCAGTCCAAAAAAAAGTGTTAAGGAATCTAGATTACAAAATTCAAATCATATAATAATATGTACTCAAATAAAATCAGCAACACCAAAATCAGAAAAAATATTCTACAATTCTACTGACTTTAAAAAAGCAATGTTTTGAAGATTTTTTTTTTATTTTCTTGTTACAGGGTAGTGTTTGACCAAGTCACCTGATATTAAGTGACGATGTGGTCGAATATGGCGCCACGCTACACCTGTATTGGGAACTGGCTCTCAAGTGAGGCTGCCGGAATACACCAATAGGAGTTTCCTTGAAACAAAATATATCACACATCATTCACTCACTTATATTTCACGTAATATGTTTTACATTTATGATATTATCACATATAAGTATACGTCATATACGAGTACATTCCCCCGCAACCAGCCACAGACCACGTGAGCGATTGAAGTTCTTTAAATCCATTTATTTCACCGCGGCACTCGTTTTTTAATTAAAAACCAGCCATCACGAGAGTAAAACGAGCAATAATCGTAAATAGTAATCATACGAATATTATAAACGCAAAAGTCTGTGTGTGTCTGTATGTCTGTTTTCATGCCGCAACGGCTGAACGGTTTTCAGTGACATGTGAAATGGAGATAGCTTACACATACGTATCTTCTAAGCAAGCAGACTCCATCATCGACATCATCCTATTTATTAACTAGGTGCGCCCCGCGGTTTCACCCGCGTCTTCCCTTTATCTCGCAGGAATGTTTTCGGGAAAGCCTGTGTTAATCTATAAGCTATCTCCATTCCAAATTTCATCAAAATCGGTTTAGTAGTTACGGTGACACGTGGTAACAAACATTCACGCACACAGAATTTTCGCATTTATAATATTAGTAGGATAATTATAATATTAATAGTAGTGATAGTACGGAACCCTAAAACATGAAACTTTGTATTTTAAATCGTGTTAGGGATTAAAATGAGAACAACTGCGATACGTTCAACAAGAGAGAATTGGAAGGTGCGTTTTAGCGATACAGCGTCGAAAAAGTAATTTTAATAGAAATCTAAATTTTAGCCACCTACGATGTGTGCTCTCAGATCACTGCTCTGTAACTACCTACATTACAAGTTTATAAAAATATCTCCGCGCACCCTCCAAACTCAAACTTTATTTAGTACCAAAAAAGGCCACAGATGGCGTTACGGGTTTATAAGACTCAAATCTACATTAAAGTTCCGTAAAACATAAAGTAAAAAACAAAAATAACGTTTTATAATTAATGAAATAATAATAATGACGTGCGTCGCCTACAAATCGTTTCCGAGGGAAAACTGCTGAAACCGCGGGGCGCAATTAGTTAGTAATAATCAGAGATCGATAAAGAGCGGTGAGTGGCCGGGAGAAATACCACTTACTTTCACTGGGTCGCTCTGATTGCTTCACTGCTGACATGCTTGGATTTTATTACATTCAAATATGAAATGCATAAAAGCTTACGTATTAGATTGTGCTCTAAAGCTCATAGCGAATACTTACCTACTTAGCATGTATAGTGCAAAATTAGTAGTAAATAATTACATAAACTTAGGCTACGAAATAAGCAGAAAATATTATTGAAATAAGACAGTGTTTCCCTCTATATTATTATTTTTTTTTTTTACTATTTACAGGGTAGCGTTTGACCACAAGTCGCCTGATGTCAAGTGACGATGCGGTCGAAGATGGCGCCACGCTACACCTGGACTGTGAACTGGCTCTCAAGTGAGGCTGCCGGAACACACCGATAGGTGTTTGGCGACAGATTCTTAACGAGAGGGTGGTAGCTAGCCAGGCGAGTACTAGATAATACCTTACCACCGCTTGGTGGTGAAAAACATGAACAAGGAAAACATCGTGATGAAACCATAGCTTTATGGTTTCATCACGATGTTTTCCTTCACCGGAAGCTCATAATAATACATACATATACATTTTAGTCAGTCTTAAAAATTGATAGATATTAATGGTAGGGGGTATATTTAAAAAGTATGTTAGGTACCCATGTATCTATTTTCTGTTTTTTAGTCTTATGTAAAACCTAAGCCCTTAGTATACAAATGTACTCTATGTTCTAGCTCACCGGGAAGTTGCAAAATGTATACCTAGCAGACCACAGACAAACAAAAGAGGTTGCCAGGTGTTAAATATATCGCTCTTTATTGCCTACACATCTGTGCGTGTCCAAAAACTGAAATTGCATCCATCAATACAGATGTATACCTACGAACGTATGCTCTTTTATCGTCGACAATCGAGCATCGAACCGGCACCGCGTTTGTGGTGAATCGATTCGCTACACCACACGGATACCAAATTGCTGCGAGATGGAATAATATAAAAAAAAAAGTCTTCTTCGAAAATAAGTACGCTCTACGCTCCCTTGGTGGAAAGAATCGCAAGTTATGTAAGAGATCGATTTAAAACGGCGTTCAAGAATTTGGATTTATTATTCGAAACTTTACTACGACTTAGAGATGTATTTTTATCAACATGCGATTGAGGACTTTTTTGGCGGCAATCGAATTGTCAACGTGAAAATTTTGTTTTTATTTCCAATACTTGTGTTTCTTCGAGTGATAATGTGTAATATTGGTGGATTATTAACCATTATGTGTTCGTTAATGTGTACGAGTATGGGAAATTGAAATTGTGAAAGTGACTTTTCTAGTTGCTCCAAACAAGTCCGTGTAAAGTTTAAGTAAAGCGCCACTACTTTACTTAAACACTATCCTTATCCCATCATCTCATCATCATCATCATGATTTAAACTTGTATCAACTCTGAGTTTGAAATATTTTATACTTGACACTGGCAAATTTATACACTAATCGTGTGACGTCATAACTAAACAAATAAAAAAACATGTGATTACTTTAAAACTTCAGGCCCTGTTCCAACCTCCTTCTATCGGTAAATGAACGATCGAGAAACGCCCGGCAGACCACTTTTTGGGCGCTGTAAAATTTTTTTTTTTCCATAGAGATCAATAACTGTTTGGATTGAATTGAATTAGAGTTGTTTTTATGAAATCACCGACTCAAATCTGAAGTCAAGTAATGATTAACGCTTGCAAGAGCCTCATTCTAGAACACCGGCGTTAAACTCGCTCAATTAGCCATGGTCAAATAAAAAAGATAAAAAGATACCAACTGCTGCGTTATGGCCGCATTTAAATGAGCAATGAAATGCACGGTAAAGCTTTCTGGGTCAGCAATAAGTATAGGTAGTTAATTAAAAATGTCGGCTCCGAAAACGTTATGATAAGGGATTTCACATCACACGGCGACCGAAGCGGCGGAATTTCATTTTAATTGGCCCTCATATGCGATTAAGCGTATGTAAAATTACCTCTTTATGAACTCCCCGAGCGAGCGTAGGTAAAGCGCGTTTTAAAAAGTTTACGATTTAGTCTCCTTTTATTTTTATTTCATTCTCAAAGTGGACTTGGTCGCAGTAGGTATTTGTTAAAGGTATGCTGAAGCTCATGAAGAGACACATACAACACACAACAACAACAACACAACACACAACAAAACACACGAACAACAACACACAACAAAACACACAAACAACAAAACACACCACACGCACACACAACACACACACAACGTAACACTAGCTCTAAGATCTTTTATATTGTCCTATTTTTCTGTTGTTGTGGTGAAACAATAAAGCGTTATTCATCTATCTAACGGACTTCATCATCATGTGAACGTCGAGGCTATCCAGCTCTCCGACAACACGGACATAGTGAGAATACTGAAAAGGACAAAACCTGTTGAGTTAGTTTATTCGAGTGCAAACAATATGTAGTTCAGTGACCACCTGTAAAGAACACAAAAACAAAATGTTTTCCCTTAATACTGGGGCCACACTAAGGTCAACGTCAAGGGAAATGTCAATGCCTATCATCGCGATAAATATTGCGTTAATGAGTGGCTACACTTGAACGGTCAACATGAATGCACTTGAGTTATCGGCTAACGTCAAACGCCAATGTGAATGCCGTTGTCAAATGTCGTGGCCACACTTATGTCAAACGTCAATCATCGTGCATATCTAACGGCATTTCCCGTTAGTGTGGCCCCAGCATTAGTCTTATTTATTCTGGGACTAGCTGTGTTAGAACAGCTTTATGCATGCAAAGTCGTGTTTTGCTTGGTGGTAGGGTATTTTCTAGTACTCGCCTGGCTAGCTACCACCCTCTTGTTAAGAATCTGTCGCCAAGCACCTATCGGTGTGTTCCGGCAGCCTCACTTGAGAGCCAGTTCCCAGTCCAGGTGTAGCGTGGCGCCATCTTAGACCACATCGTCACTTAACATCAGGTGACTTGTGGTCAAACGCTACCATGTAAAAGGTAAAAGAAAGTCTCAGCCCGATCGGTATAAAAATGACAAAGTTTCATACAAACTTTCATCCCCTATTTTATCCCCTTGGGGGTAGAATTAATCAAAATTCTTTCTAAGCGGATGCCTACGTCATAATATCTACCTACATGCCAAATTTCAGCCCGATCCGTCCAGTGGTTTGGGCTGTGCGTTGATAGATCACTATGTCAGTCACCTTAGAGTTATATATGTTTTGATAGGCAATACTATTGTATTGTGTTGGACACTATTGCCGCAATAGTAATAATATCATTGAAGTAGCTTATAAGTAGAAAATTCATACATAGGAAAAAAGCTTCTTTTATTTCAACGGCGCATGTTTTAAGTGAAACTCTGTAGTAAACTTGTAGCAATTAACCTGTGAGTGTCGATAAACTTTATTGCGATTAGTCGATTACTCGATTAGTTCTCGAGTTCATAAACCAAATTGAAAGTCTTTGAATGATGATGAACATCAATTTCGAAGTTCAATTTTCGGTAACATTTGTAAATTGAGATCGTAAAGTTTTTGTTGGAGATCAGCCCGTTTCTTGCTGCCCGCTGAAGCTTCAAAAACTAAATGATGAAATGTACAAGATTGTTCATCTTGTTATTTAGTTGTTTTTATGCTACATAAATACATTTATTTTGTGTATTGGTACAGTCAACGACAAAAGTAGCTGAATAATCACACTTTTTTCTATTATCCTCATCATCTTAGACACCAATTTTTGACATCATCAGTCACACATATTTCAACGCTAAGTCACGTGGTCAGAAATATGTCAAACCAATACGTTTTTCTTGTTTTCTATTAGCGTCAACGATTGCAGAATGCATCTTGGCTAGGGGCGCAGGTGTGTTGTTGTGGTCAAAATCATACCATAGAAAAAGGTAAAAAAAAATAATTACCGATTTGAAACACATTTGGAAAATCGAGAACGATCAGCTACTTTTGTCGCTGACTGTACCAAAGGCAAAATCACTCTTTTACCTATGGTAGATTGATAGCGTAGCATAGTAGACTAAGTCTAATAAACTCTTTCTATACATTTAAATATATAAAAACAATCTTACTAATATTATAAATGCGAAAGTTTGTGTGTGTGTGTGTGTGAATGTTTGTTACCACGCATCACCGTAACTACTAAACCGATTTTGATGAAATTTGGAATTGAGATAGCTTATACGTAGTAGGTTCCTGCGGGATAACGGGAAGACGCGGGTGAAACCGCGGGGCGCAACTAGTAATGATATGATGATAATCGTGAGGAAACCGGCATGCTCAAGAATAACATTCAAGGGCATGCGACATCTACCAACCCGCACTGGGCCAGCGTGGTAGATTACAGCCCATACTCTCTCTCCGAGAGAAGGCCGGAGTCCCAGCAGTGGGAACGTAAAAAGGCTGATAATGATGATAATAATAATCTTAACGCCTATACAATCAAATAGAAAGCTCTGAATCCTAACTAGAATTCCATGCATCTTGAGCATCATAAGAAACTAATGCGCCACAGCGGTCGCCTTAAACAATAAAATTACTACGTTTTGAACTTTCTATTGTCTACCAAGATACATTGATTAAGGCTCAAGTATTAATAAAGTCAATTAAATGCCGTCCAACAAAACGCATGCGTTGAATAGAGTCCGATACAAAGCCACGAATAAATTAGTCGATTTTCAAAACAAAACTGTTGATAAAAAAACGTAATGAAAGAGCATATTAAAGTCGTCGGACGAACGTGAGCTTTCAATGACGGCTAATGAATGTACCACTCTTCTTGTTCTATTTTGGATTAGTTTTATAGGATGGGTGGAGGACTGGATGAGAACCGTAGTCAATGGGAGACGAATAAAAAAACTCGTTACGAAAGACATACATTTTTCCATTTACATTTTATTATACATTATTAAATTTAAAAAACAATCCTAATAATATTATAAATGCGAAAGTTTGTGTGTGTATGTAAATGTCTGTTACCACGTATCATCACCTCAACTACTAAACCGATTTTGATGAAATTTGAAATGAATATGAAATAGGCTAACGGGAAGACGCGGGTGAAACCGCGGGGCGCAACTAGTATTGTAATAATGAAATTATTGTTTGGTCAATAAGCGACAATAGAGAGGCTTTTTAGTCAGAGGCTGTTTTGTCGCTAATTGACCAAACATAATAATAATAACGCCCACACGATTACGATACTTAATAATTTTTTTATGCAAATGAATGACGAATCGAGCAAGTTACTCGCCTGATGACTTTATTTAATTCCATTCAAAATACATCAGCAATAACAAAAGTTGTTACTAAAAGTGTAATATGTAAAGATCTAGAGCAAGGGATATGATGGCCAATCCAGTTGTTACACCATTCTTATCATATTCGTGGTCAAGGCAGTGACGTCGGCATATTTTTTGTAATCGATAAAAAATCATCTCTCGGTGTATCGATATCAGCTTAAATAACTTAAAGTTATGAAAGAGTTTTTACTTGTACTTAAAAGATAGGCTGGGAATATGAATACATATTACGTAATTTTGTGTTGGACACAAAAGGTTGTCTTTGATAATACCTATTATTTAGTGAAATTCCGTTATCTGCAGAAAAATATCTAAGTTATTTATTTGTAAGTATTGGACAAAACTTTAGGAAAGTTTTCTTCACAATCATAATATCCACATATGAATAAAATAAATCTCCAAAATATCAACGACTACAGAAAAAGTAAGAATAAAACAGCCCTCGTAAGTTGCGTGAAATGAAACATTCCCGCCACGCTTTGCCGCCAAATCACAGACAAGCTTGTATTTTTTTTTTATTCAACCTTTCGCCACTGTGTTTAAAATTCCTTCTATGACATTTGTTTACAATTTAGTTCATTCCAAAAACCGTCACGGTCAAATAATCAAATAACTGTAGCCAAGAAATAATTTGTCGGCCGTGTTCGACAATCCTCGCCGGACGGTGATGATGGTGAATCGATCTTTTTTGTGGCTTTGATTACAGTCTGAGGTTGATTGCCACGGCATAGAATAAGTGATAGTTAGTAGGGCGTCTGACGCCTCCGGGAAGTAAGGAATTAAATGGATTTTCTCTGCTCACGGCGGACTGGCCAGTCACGAAATGACTTTTAAAATAATCATTTGGGATTCTTCAAGGCATTTAACAGCTCACTCTTAGCAATATCCGAGAACAGTGACGAATCGGTTACAACTATAAAGTATTATTAGGTATGTTGAAACAGTGCGCGTTTATGTGGAGCAAAATCTATACTAATATTATAAAGCTGCAGAGTTTGTTTGTTTGTTTGTTTGTTTGTTTGTTTGTTTGTTTGTTTGAACGCGCTAATCTCAGGAGCTACTGGTCCGATTTTAAAAATTCTTTTAGTGTTAGATAGCCCATTTATCGAGGAAGGCTATAGGCTATATTTTATTTCCAAAAAAATTAGGGATCCGTAAGAAAATTGCTATTTTGCAACCCAAGGTATGAAATTGAAAATCTATTTTTGCGTGCGCTGCAAAAACTATTGACACTAGACCAAAACAATGTACTACGGGTTTGTAGGTCCCATTAAGATCTACAAAAAAGTCCGCGAGAGCATATGTCTAACTATTATAGTTATGCCACAATAAGTGATCTTTTGTTTTAAAATTTTAATTTTTAATGCCACCGCTAGAAAAGGCTCTTTATTTGTATCTTGGTATTAATCCTTACCAAAATAAACTATTTCTTATTCAAAACTGCTTCAATGCCTTTATATAACTTTTTGAATCATTCAATTCGGACATTCCATTCGAAAGATATCACGAGTTTAAAAATGTAAGTAGTAGTAGAAAAATAAAACCGCCGCACCGCAGCGCAGCGGGAAACGCGGTGTGGTGAGGGGGAGGGCACCGGGAGAATCTATGAAATAGGTAAAGTGCGGTCGCGGATCAGGAAGACCTTTACCTGCGCGGTTCAAACGTACGGTTCAAGAAAAATTAACTTAGAATTAAAATAGGATAATGGGTACCTACAGCAGGTAACGCGGTGAGGGGGCACCGAAGTGCGGGAATAATTTTGGAGTATACGGAATATATACGCTTTCGCGCCTAAACTACTAAACCGATATAAATGAAATTTGGTATAGAGATAATTTGAGCCCCGGGGAAGGACATAGGATACTTTTTATCACGATAAACTGTAGCCCACGCGGGTGAAACCGCAGGGAACAGCTAGTATGTGCTAAACTTGTTTACCTACATCCACATCCGAGCACAATCTAGATTCATTCTAGACATTTCAAATAAAGTTTTTTTTTTGTTAATCTAGGAACCTCGAACGCAAATGCATTCAAATGCTTCACACATTGCTCGCTGAATCGGAACGCATCGCGCGGCGGTCACAGATAAAAAACAAAATGGAGGCCCGCTTTGTGGCGAACCACTATTACCGCGCCCATTACGTCCCCGTAATTACGGGTCATTAGAACGCTGCGCTCCTGCCGGGATATGGACTTTTAATACCCTCGGTTCGGTTCGAGATAGTGGTACCACTCGTGCTATTCTTTGACAGGAGAAATAAATGTGTGTATTTCCATGTAAATGACATAACCAAAAGTACTTTTTGTATATCTTACAAGGGCCCGCATAGCTACTAGTTGAGCTCCGCGTCTTCTTATCCTACATGAACCGGGCTTTAATCCAGGGTATATGCTATCTCCATTCCAAATTCACCAAAATCGGTTTAGTAGTTACGGTGATACGTGGTAACAAACATTCAGACACACACAAACTTTCGCATTCATAATACTATTTATATTTGCTATGACCATCTGAGCACGTGACGGGAGCGCGTTACGTTATCTGTGCTTTTAACAATCAGCACGTAATGACGTCACACGTTATTGGCAAGGAATCTTGATGGTTATAGCGAATAAGGGCCCAGGTCTAGTCCTGAACTATGTTCGCTGTAAATAGGTATCTTCTTCAGCTGTTTTATTTGTAGTTATTAAACCTTCTAACATTTTCTCTTAATGAATCGTCGTCTATCTCTTAATAGGGGTAATTAAAGCAATTAAACTAACTAATGGTTGCGTTTCTGTTCCCAGCCAGTCAATGGTAGGTAGCGAATACTTAAAATAATTCGTCAGAATAAAATGATGGCTAAAAATACCAGGATACGGTTTTTAGTTATTATGTGTCATCAAAGGGACCAAACTTTGGTGTTAGTAAAAAAATAATTAGCTATACGTTCTCTGGTTCGCCGACAGACAGCTGTTTACAGCCGACGACACGTCACACGGCTCTATGATCGATACACCGAAGGAGACAATTTGTCCTCCCAAGCTTCTAGAGTAACTAGAGTTACGAGTATCTTTACGAATTCGAATATTATTTTATTATTCGAACGGATTCTTAGCTCTACCGCACTTAAAAAGTGTCGTTTTATAAAAAATCCTCCCGTGGCATGAAAAATTATCCTGGCCAGTTTGTTGTTTGTTTTAATCATAGAGGAAAAATAAAATGAGAGTGTTATTTATATTGAAGTCTGAAATGACTTTTTGGCGGCAATTGACTGTAAACCTTTTTTTATAAGTATTTATTTTTAAAACTTGTGTTTTTCGAGTGATAATGTGTAATATTGGTGGGTTATTAACCATTATGTGTTCGTTAATGTGTACGAGTGTGGGAAATTGAAATAAAATTGTGAAAGTGACTTTTCTAGTTGCTCCAAAAAAGTCCGTGTAAAGTTTAAGTAAAGCGCCACTACTTTACTTAAACACTATCCTCATCCCTTCATGTCATCATCATCATCATCATTTAAACTTCATTCAACTCTGAGTTTGTAATATTTTATACTTGACACTGGCAAATACACTAATCGTGTGACGCCATAACAAAACAAAAAAAAGTCCTTAACAAATAATTAATTTTTAATTAATAATAACTAATTACTGCAGAATCGTGTCGTCTCTTGTATAGGCGCGGTCGCCTCGGTCGCCCGAGTTTTTGTCGGATTACATTGTTATGCCTTTAATGCGTCTAACCACCGCAAGGTTTTGTAGATAGGCGACATTTTCTGACCCGATGTTATGGTGGGGTTTTTTGTCCAAAATAGATTATACGATTCAGGGATACACTTTGACTTTGCACTATGTGCGCATTTTAATGTAATATTTTTTGTGTCTAGATTGATTTTTGTGTTTTGTTTTATCTTTCTTTCTTTTAACACTATTTAGCCCTTGGAAATCCCACACTTCACGATTTATGCGCTCCTTTCTCCCGCATACTTGCAAAATGTAGAAAGAGCTCCCCCGAAAGTCTTTCCGCTGTGCTACAAATTGAAATTCTTCAAGATGGGTGTGAAAAGAGTTCTTAAGGGTCGGCATCGGAAATTTCCCTGGTGTAACAAATATGCATAGGTGACCGCTTTCCATCAGTATTACCTGTGTAACATTCAAGATTTAATACAATATTTAAAGGCAAATAAGCTTGCAAGTGCATCGAAGTGGAAATCGTGAAGATATTACGGAGATAAACTGCACGTCCGCGCGGCGGGCGGCGCGCTTTGTTCTCGTGCGGTTTGCCGGAACTGGGGCACAGGATGTGACTTTGGTATAATTTTATTTTAACTTACTTATTTTATTGACTACTGAGTAGTACTATTTGTTATAGTTTGTATTTGTATATTAAAATTCGTATACCTAGACTTTCTACCCTCTTTTTCTTCCATTAGAAAGACCTCGCTTCGTTCACATCCTTCCTTCCTCCTCTGTCCTTCCTTCTCTTTCTTTCCTTATCTCTCCTTTTTCATTTATTGTTCTTTTCTATCATTTATTAAATTTTTTTTAATTCACCGTACTTAAAATTGCTACATTCTGTGCCTCTTGGACAACTTTATCTTTTTCGACCGTCAATGTGAACATTTAAATGCAATTAAAACGGCAAACACCAATACATACCTAATTATCATAATTATACAGTATACAATCATCATGGATTACGTAGCAGGTGCAAACAACCACAGATTACATAACACACTCAACTTCAGTTTGACATAAGGACGGTTTGACATGTCGATAGACGATCAATGATAAGACGTAACAGCACACTGAACAACTACCGGTATTCGCGTTTAATTCAGCATACAATAAAACTCGCAGGATATCGATAAGCGAGTTCATAATTAAATATCGATAAACGTCGGGCGGATGATCGCTGCGAATTTATCGATGTTGCAGCGCTTTGAAACGAGTTAGCACTTTGGCACAATAAGGGGTACTGTACTATAAGGTCTTTAATTTTTAGGGACTTTTCGATAAGTTTCATGCCAGCCCCATCGTAGCCTTGCAAATATGTATATTAAAAACTAAACAATACATAAATCACCCAAATAAACAAATGCCTACAGTAGGTGTAAAATGTAGTATCGAAAAAGGCAAAAATATGTATATCTATAAGGAATAGATTTAGATATGTATGAAGTAGTATATAAAGATAAGATAAAAGTTAGATGAGGTAAAAGATTAATTTACAGACTCGATACTTTAAAGTTAATTTTGCAACCGTACTAACCTTTTACTGTGACAAGGTTGTTACGGGTAGCTAATGGGTGCGCTGTGGCGATGCCCTTTGCCGGCGACGTCCGCCGGCATGTTGGCTTTGAGCTGAGTCTGGACTTGATAGAGCTATAAATTAAGCGAGTAAGATGATATGGGATTAGGGAATAACTGCCTAGTGCCTACGATCGTCAGAGGCAGTTGAACACTGAGAGACACTGTCACTGTTTCAATGAATTAATCATATCAATGAATTAGTAATAAGAATAAAATTGTCAATGTGATCGCGCCAAAAAAATTACTTGCTGGGCGTTTCTTGCCTGTTCTTTTGCCGGCGTAAGGAGGTTGGAACAGGCGTAGCTAGTTTTAAGTTGACGTTTTAAAGTGATCACAATGTATCTTATTGAATAGAAATGTTTTGAATTGAATTTGAATTGAATTAAATTTCAGTGAAGCGCTTTACACTAGCCTAAAGAACAATGGCCAAAACGGATCCGAGGTCGTATGAAAACGATTTAAATACTATAATAATTTAAACTTTTTGCCTATTATGATTATACAAACGATATTTTAAAGAAAGTGTAGACAAAAATATATTGATTTTTTAACTTCGGAGTTTCTAGGACATTTTTTAACTTACACGGTGTTTTGAACGCACTCCGTATTTTCTTTTTCATTCCGTTTCACGCTTTGGAAGTCGGCCTTACTTAAATTAAGTCATTTATTTTAAAGAATATCGTTTGTAAAATCTTAATAGGCAAATAATTAAAATTTGTATCGTATATGAATCGTTTTCATACGACCTCGGGTCCGTTTTGGCCATTGTTCTCTGGTAGTGTAGTGGTGCACTAAGAAAGAGATGTTTAGAAAATCACCCTCCAAGGGGGCCAAAAGGTTCCTAAAGTTTGTATATAGAAGTTCGCTAGTATGGTAAATGCGTTATCCGTTATTTATTACTTACATTGTAAAGAGTTGCTACTACAGATCTGAAACTAAAGGAGTTATTTAAACTCATTAAGTACCGGTTTTTGATGGCGCCTTTTGTGCGTTTAATCATCTTTATTACATCCTACTTGATGTCGCCCGCAATTTCGCTTACTTTGTACGTACAATTGTACAGTCAGCGATAAAAGTAAGTAAACAAGCCCGAGTTTCTAAATGTGTACCAGATACGACAAATTTGGTGTTCAAAATGTTTAGGGAAATTGGAAAATAGTCGTGTTTAGCAGCAAGTTTTGTCGCTGTCTGTACTTCGTTCATTGCAATTATTAGGGTACTGCAGTTATGGTTGTATACGTACTAAAATGCGTAAATTGAGGGGAAGATCACGCGGAAAATTTAGGTTAATTATAATAATTTTCTTTGTAACTGTAATCAAAAATACGACTATCAAAATATATGTTATTTATTCCACATGATATATAGAACAGGGCCTTCCTTTAAAATTGTAAATATGTACTTGAATTATAAGCAATATTTTTATACTGGCTTGGTTATTTTTAGTGTTTTCAGAACATTTCCATTACCTAAAAACAATAATACATAATTTGAATTGAAGGGGGGGCCCGGGCCTTAAATTAAATTTTCATAAAATATCCTTTAGCTCTCGTACCGAATTAAAGATAAGAGAACCTTCGTGTTTAAAACAGACATATAATTTGCCTACATAACATAGGTACCTACCTTAATATTTCGAGTTGCCGTTTTACCTGACAACATTTTAAGTTTTTATATTACTATATTATGTATAGTTTTTTTTTATTATTCCTAAGTGCTAAAAACGAGTACAATAGCAAAACAAATATCACTTCGTTTGTAGTCGCTAATATTTATGCCCTAATTTCTACGAATAAATAATAAGTCATTATTTATTCGTAGCCTAATTTACTAAAACCAAAAGATTTACCAATTTTATTTCTGTTTTCCGATCTGGATATACCTATCTGGTCTTTTCCACTTTTGAGACTCCCACAGGGTCAATGCACCGTAGCATAGTCCTAGTTTTTCTGTTTAGGTACATTGCGCAATAAATGAATAGCTAAATAAAAAGTGTTTTAAAAACCAACAGATTATTTCGTAACCCATTCTTAATTGATTGATATCTGTATTAAGATCTGACCGACAATTAGGCAAGCTATCTATCTGATACATCGTGCTCGTAATAACACTAATAACCCTTGATTATGTAATAACAGAGCGGCGTAATGGCCAGATGCACAATTAGACTGGCCCAGGATTATGGGACTAGACACACGGTCATTAAGGTCCAGAAAAAACGCAAGTGTCGGGATGTGAGCCTGAAATTGAGGGTAATTAACGGAATTAATTCTGTAGAGACCGCCCGAGCTGGAAACTCATTGGTTGTAGACCTCACATATTTTGTTGTTGTTCTAATGGGATATAATTTATTTATTAAATTAAAACAAAAATAAATACCATGATAATGAATTAAAAAAATAAATAAAAAAACCTAAACTAATAACTACAATATCACATGTCCCTTTAGGCAAGGTTCCGAAGATAGTTGAACTGTTACTAACATTAGCGCGCACAAACAAACAAACAGACAAAAATTCTAAAAATCATTGTTTTGGGTTCTATTGCGTTGATAAAGGCTCCCAATAAAAAATTTTCTCAATTATCTTCAATGTACAGACAGCGATGAGTTACAGATTTATTATATGTATATAGATTATATTTATTATTATTTTTATTAATATTATTTATTTATTTGTTACTTGCTACTGTTCTAATTAAGAAGAATTTTTGAAGAAGAAGAAAAAGAAGCATTTTGTCATAATAATGCCTCAAGGCTAATTCTGAACACGAATTGACTCGTCGCTTAGTCCGAGAATAGTTCGACCGCAGTATGCGCGTGATTTTCAGCCACGTCATAAAAATGTTTTCATCTAAGTAAGACACGACGATCATCTATGAAAAATAGATAAAATACATTTTCCTTCGAAATGAAGACTATTTTTTATGTTATCAGAAAACTAACATTGACAGCTTTAAAAATAATGCTGATCCTTTCTTACTACAAGTACCAGAAAAGGTACTCGTTCCCAAGAAACAATAATGATAAGTAACTTTTTACCCATCAAAATCTCATCAGAGCGTGACCATCCTATCTCAACGCCCAGCTGACGGGCTCAATTTTCCAAAATTATGATAGACGCGGCAACCTATTGTGTTTTTTCTAAGAACGGCATAACTTGCGAAGCCTGTCTAATTTGAGCGGTCATCCGAGAAGCACGCACTGATATCTCACTTCCTGTTGAAGTGATCCTTAGATTCTACCTATGTTATTATTAGTTACGAAGATTTTTTCGCTTGAACTTGCTAGTTTTTATCAGGAAACGACTTTTTGTTGGTTGATGCATGCATATAATATGTTGTGTGACTTAGTAAAACAGCAGTCACCATTTCCCCAACAAAGCGTAGTAGATTTTCATTGATATTACGATAGAATTAACACTAATATTTAACTATTTTAGGTCTTGCAACTTACTTATGTACTTGTCTAGAAAATTTGCAATTTGGACAGCGGCGGCACGCGAAATGCTGTCGTTGTAGCCACGAAACAATATTTTATGTGGCGCGTCAGTTTTCGACGAACAATATTAATAATCGAGGTGGGCACTGAATGGGAAATAAATTACCCACGGCGCCTTAGGGAGGGTTGTACTTTATCGATATTGGTGTCATCGGAATGATGGAATTATCACATTTTAGGATAGCTGCTCTGATTTTATGAGGAAATAATTTATCGGTATCGGCAGAATAAAATAATAAGGTATCATTTTAGCATAGCTGTTCCACTTCTCAAGAGGAAAATTGATCAATTACTTTTTTAATTTTCAATTCTTGTGCCTTGACAGCAGTGCAGTTTACCTGGTTTTGTAATAAGACTAAAGATAAGAAACATGTTTAATTCACTGCTGCTAACAATAATTTTCGTACCTATGTATGTTATATTATGTTACACAATCATAAGTTACCCTAACCGTTGACAGGATATTTCAAATTGAAACATAGTTTTGTGGTTTCGCAATACTTCACATTCGGCAGAGCCTGTATCATAAGGACCGAAAACGTTTGACGAACCTAACCATGTATCTAGTTTACATTTGGGTCAGCACTTAAATCAACAGACAATAAACTAATAGGTACACTTATGCCCGAAATTAATCCCGATCCCGATCCGTTTTTGCGGTTTTGGATCGATATGTCAATCAATATGTCAAACTTTACCTCTAAAATGACGTAATTATGATGACATGACATATCAATCCAAAACCACGAAAAAGGAATCAGGGTCGATTATTAATTACGGGCGATAGACAATTACTGTTTTTTTGCCACAAACTGACGCCGACTTGGCATGATGCTGGTTATTTCCAACCAACGCTGATCTTTCGTTTAGTTGATCAAAATATCGATATTGCCGCGGCAGCCCTACCGCGGCCGCCGCGGGGAGCGCAGCGCAGCGCGTACGCAGCAAACATCGCAATTTCGCCCGAGTTCCGAGCACCGCCGAGCCGCTCGGTTATTAAATCCCATACCCCGCCCTAATGGCGGCCATTACAGGTAATATAATAAAACGTATGCCCGCAGCTACGACGCAGTAACTTTACTGGGGCAGTGCCTGATCTGCAACAACGCCGTAAAGAAAAACCTTGGCAGTCTTCAGGAAAAAACTTTTCGGAAACAACAAATTAACTTGCGCCGAGTGGGTGGCAGTAGTTGGATGAGAAGAACCGAAGACCGGGCTCAGTGGCGTATCTTGGGAGAGGCCTATGTCCAGCAGTGGACTGATACAGGCTGATGATGGTGATGATGATGATGATGATGATGAAATTAACGTCAGGCGAATATTTCTTTATTAGCTGCGCCCCGCGGTTTCACCCGCGGCTTCCCGTTGTCCCGCAGGAACCTTTTTTCGGGAAAAAGTAGTCTATGTTTTAATCCAGGGTATAAGCTATCTCCATTCAAAATTTTATCCAGATCCGTGGAGTAGTTTTTGCGTGAAAGAGCAACAAATATAATATTAATTAGGATAGGATATACTTTTTACCAATATAATTAGAGCGAAGTTTTAATACACTTATAATGCAAGATAAGGTACTGCGTAGTATCCTGCATCAAGATCGATGTCTTGCGCATTGTCATTAGGGTGACATTAATATTTCGTGTTTATTTTATGACGGTGACAAACTTTGAATGTTGAATTATTCAATAAAAGCGCTTTGTCGTAATTTTATTTAGCGTAATGTAAAATGACAAACACGCTAACTATTATTTTACATTACTTTCATTGCAGGTAGGCTACGCCTATAATAGTAATAACATTTGGAATTGGCCTGACAATAGCGTGAACTATGTAAAATTAATTAGGTAACCATTGTATAGAATATTGCTTTGTGCAATGGCAATATAACATATTAACATTGTGTGCCGTCCTAGATGCTATCGATGCTAATAAAACTAGGTAAATTAGGTATAACTACCAACTTTCATCTTCTCCACCGTCTTAAAAAATAATTTTGTATTTGCAAGCACCTTTTATAGGGAGCGCGTTGATGTCTTTTGTACCGATAAACGGGAATACAGGTACAAAAGTTAAAAAAAAAAAACTAAATACAAAAGTTATGTTTTTTTATTACACCATAACACTATGGCGGATGTCACACTGAAATCCATATCATATTTCCTACTGGAACGAAACGATGGAATATTTTATTAACAATACCAATACGCCTCAAGACTTCATTGGCTATATGCAGCGTAGAATGGATGGAGAAATGTATGGTCTATTGACATCTTGTCTTCCAAAGTTGACTTGGAAAGTTAAGCAGCACCGAAGTCACGTTTTGGTAACATACCTACTTGTTAGAACGTTTGTGAGCTGGCTAAAACGTTAACGGAAGCGGATATCCGTCGCTGAAGCCTTGTAAGTAAAGTGACAGCGACAGCAGGTGTTAAGTAAAAGTTGGTCATTTGGTCAGACAGACGGTACGTGGTGCTGCCCCAATTTGATGGGCTTCGCAATATTATAAGTGTTAACTGCCACTAACTTACCTAGGTATATATTTAGATAGTATATACATATAGGTTTAGGATTACAGAATCTTCGTAGTCTGATAATAAAATAACTTTATGAATGATTAACCAAGGACAAGCGGCAATACTTTGATAGTATTGTGTCGGGGTTCTCTCGACCCCGCACCTATGACTTAATAAGTTATGTGCGGATTTGCCATCGCTCAAAACGGTGAAGGAAAACATCGTGAGGAAACCGGCATGCCCAAGAACTGCAACATTCAAGGGCATGCGACATCTACCAACCCGCATTGGGCCAGCGTGGTAGATTACGGCCCATACTCTCTAGGTCAGAGTCCCACCAGTAAGAACGTGAAAGGCTGATGATGATGTGTCGATGTCGGGGTAATAAAATCTTCGTATATAGTTTAATAATACCACCCTCTTGTTAAGAATCTGTCGCCAAGCACCTATCGGTGTATTCTGGCAGCCTCACTTGAGAGCCAGTTCCCAGTCCAGGTGTAGCGTGGCGCCATCTTCGACCACATCGTCACTTAGCATCAGGTGACTTGTAGTCAAACGCTAACCTGTAAATAGTAAAAAAAAAAAACAGGTTATTACCAAACTTCCATGGACAAGCGACATCTATGAAGTTGTTGATTCGCATTGGGCCAACGTGGTGGGTCAAAGCTATACATGTACATATTTCTTCCTCAGTTTTTGTCATTAGTGTAACTGGTTGTACGACCGAGCGTATTGTATACTTACCAACATAAATTACCTCCCTGTGAGAAGTCTGAAACCCAGTATGGCAAGGCTAGTAATGATGATTATGTCGATGAATAAAATACCAGTTAATTCACAAATGACTTTGTTAACCCGTCTTTTTCTATAAAAAACGAGAAGGTCAGTTTCTCCAGAAAAGGTTTTCCTTATTTTTAATTGCATAATATCTATTCTATAACGGTTAGGTACTTCTAGGGGCAACAAAACTTCAGTACGTACTAAAATATTAATAGGAAATTCTAAATGTAAAGCGCGATACACAGTAACATAGCTCGGCAATATCTATGGTTTATGGGTGTATGAAGACGCAACGCGAAGTTATGGCTCTATGAAGGCCGCTTTACGAGCGCCGGCGCATCTTTGAGGTGGAGGTACGGACTTAGTGATAGGAGATTGCGATTTTATTATAAGTATCACACATTTTTTTCTTCTTACATAGTAGTGTTCTGAATTCTGATCATATACAAGTCACCTGATGAAAGAAGCGTGATCGAAGAGGGCGCCACGCTACGTCTTGACTGGAAACTAGCTCACAAGCGAGGCTGCCGGAACATACCGTACTTTTACATTAGGTATAACTAGATGACCCGACGATCTTTGTAACACCTGGCAATTCGCTTACAAAACTTCCTTTTGGGTTTTCCTTTTTTTACTATTTTTGTTTAAAACAAATATTCAAATCGATCTGGCGGTTTTTGAGTTTTGGCGAGAATAACGAACAGCAATTGAATGTTATAAAAAAATGTGTTGTAAGTATTGATTGTTTGTTGTTGATGTGTTTATGTGTGATTATTAATATTGTCCTTGTTTTTGTACTATGCGATATTGTGTATGTCAGAAATAAATATATTTCATTTCATTTTATATATTTAAGGAAGAAGATAATTGGTTTTGTGTATTCATTTACTTATTTATACTATTAATTGACTTATTAAAGATCGATATAGTACGCTAGGTTTTCCAATTGTAACAAAATCGCTCCGCTCGCCACCGTCCGCGCATCTGACGAGAGGCGGCCGACGCTAAGATGAGATATTGCGATGCGACGCACGCGCTCTCCATTTGACACACGCCTGCGCGCGCACCGCTTCGCTGAATGCAAACGTTATGGTAATTTCAGCGATGGTTCTGTACCCGATCGTAAATATTCGAATACTGATCGAAGTACTTACATAAATTTTTAAGGGGTCCGTACTTCAAAAGGAAAAACGGAATCCTTATAGGATAAATTTGTTGTTTTTCTATCTGTCAAGAGTCAAGACCCTTCTTTTCAAGAACGCGTTGAGGTATCAAAATACTCAGCTCTACGGTCTCTTTCAGCTGTGAAAAAATGAAACTTGTAAGTCAACGCGATCAAAATATATGACCGTTTATTTTGCATATTTGCGATTCACACGGGAATCAAAACCTATAGGGTACTTCCCGTTCACCTAGTCATGAAATTTGGCATGAAGCTAGGTCTTACAGCACATGTACCTAAAGGAAAAAGTCTGAAAACCGTATATATGTAGTTTAATATATAATAACAAAAAAAACATGTTTGTACGGAACCATCGGTACGCGAGTCCAACTTGCACTTGACCGGTTTTTATTTGTTATTTTTTATTTTCGGTATGTCCAAGAGCCACACCATTCAGAGCAACCCGCGCTGGGCCCGCGTGGTAGATTACGGCCCAAACTCTCTTTCTCGTAGTGAGAGAAAGCCTGTGTCAAAGCAACGTAATAGGCTGACGATGATGGAAATAAAGGAAAATAAAAAGATTTAATTAATAAATACATGTAGTTTTATTTGAATACAACCCCCATATAGTATATCACACGCAGAAGTCACAATATTACAATATTAATAGTTTTGAGTCGCCCCAGACTGTTTATAAGCTATCAGAAATACACTCGGCTTCATAAATATGTAAAGACCTTGTCGTTGTAAAGCGCAGCCATGATAGTACCGGTAATGTACAGTCAACATTAATATTTGTTTCATTCAATTACGTATCAGAAGTAATGTGATAAAATGCTACTTATAATGTATGGAAGTATAGTTAAAGATACACAATTCCATCACAGTAAAGTAAGAACAGTAGGTTAGCTGACGCCGCTCGACGAGTTAATTGCCTAATCTTGCGGTGATGCATAGGCGGCGCGTTCCGTACTGAGTGCATGGCCGCGGCCCCGTCCGCAGCCCCGTTCGTTTGTGATTGTGTGCGTGAAAAGTGCGTGCGTACACGGCGCCGCTACTCTCGCACACATTCAAACCGGCGGCGGCCGATTTGTATGAAGCTGAACTACTACCCTTTACTATGATTCTATGATCAGTTCTATATTCTATGTGCTTTTATTTTAGGTAGGATATGTGAAAGTGTGAGTGAGTGATTGTGACCTGATTGATTTCCAATGCTGAGTGCACTTTTTAACTTTTAAAGTTCCTCTAAGTATAAGTATAATTTTACTGCGGAAGATATATCTATATATACATAATATGTTTCCTTAGTTAAAATTTTGTTGCTACTTATGGCGAGGCGCAGATACGATTTTTTTTAAACTAAACACAAAACAAAGTGTACGCCGGCCATTGACGGCAAGTCACCGCAGTGGCGAAAAGTCTGTAGTGTGTGTGTATTTGTGTATGTCTGTATCTGTGTTAGATTATGCCGCAGCGCTTTATGCCGTGCGGGAAAAACTCTTCGTGCGCTCCTAGCCTATGCCTTCATGGTATAGTGATACGATGGTGTTTACGTATTTATGAAGTTTTCAGACTTTAAACAAAGCATGAAACAAATCAAATAGTGACGTTACATTGAAAGCGAATCCGTGTCTACTATAGCATAGCAACTAGTGGTGGATTTAAAAGTTTAACGCGCCTGGCGGGAGGTGGCGCGGGAGAGGCCGAAGTGGCATCTTTTACTATCGGAGGCCAAGACTCACTTTGGGTCGTTGCGCCATCTCAGTTAAGTTAGAAAACCAGTCAATAGAACCTTGATGGACCAAGAGACGCACCTTTCGGTGACTTTTAGTTAGCATTTAAATTTACCGCCCTTAAAATGTTACGCACTGCTGGTAAATCCGCCACTGCTATCAACAAATAAAACTGTATGACAAATGCTGAATATACAGTTCTATTCACGCCACAGATTCATGTATTTGTATTGTATTGTATAATAACAAGGTATCTATTATATATATTATATATATATTGCTATGTCTGGAAACAGATTCGTTGTCGACTAAAATACGTGGCCTTACACGGACCGCTTGAAGCAATCAGGAATCGACTCAAGCTGCGACTGCATAGTGAACTACAAATTTCTACGTACGTACATACACGGACCGCTCGAGCAGTTGCAGTAGTTCACTATGCAGTCGCAGCTTGAAGCAGTCGATCCTGACTGCTTCAGATTGTCCATGTATGGCCAGCCATACAAGGAGAAAAAAATACCTTCAAAAATACATTTTCCATCCGAGTCAAAAGCAGGGCCAGATTGACCCTGTCTCTAGGCAATGCAATTCTCGGGGCCCCTTTCCTCTACCCTTTTGTTACCTACTTTAAGCATACATTTTTCATTCACAATGCAATGGAGAATTTTTTAAAGGATACAAAGGAGACGGCTCATTTCTGCCCCAAGTCGTTTCAAGTTTATGTACTTAATTAGCCCAGGAGACCTAGAAAAGTTATTATTAAAATAACATATAATTAAATAATGCAAACTGTACAATCGATATTAACGTGCCAAGCGGGGATTGCAAATTGGTGTGAGTACTTTAACACCACTCAAACGCCCCAAACCATGGTTGCCCAAAACTTGACGGCCACCGCGCTTCCGTTCAAAACCGTATTTTATCTGTTTCCTTTGTAGGAAAGTTGCATGAACGATGACGCTAGATATAGAGTTGTATATAGAGCTTTACCAAATTAGGCATCTTACTGTATATTCAATTAGGGCATAAGCCAAACGAAACATTAATTAAAATGAAAAGGACGAATTTTCTGTCAATTTCTGTCAAGGTTGTCAAGGATATGTCATTGCAATTTGTTTCATTGCGTTATTTTATTCAACGTTTTAGTTGATATCTTTTAAGCCCCGCTATGCAGAATAAAAACATTAAAGGTTCCTCAATAGATATTAAAAATCCTATACAATGATCCAATGTTGGTCGAGTCTCCTGCAGTTTTGCTGTGGGGCAAATGTCCATGGAAAATGGGCCGTCTCCTTTTGGAATAAAAATGTAATTCGATAAAAAGTTACTTTTTTTTACGGGGCACGGGGCCCGTAGTCGATGCGGTAGTTAGCGACATATTTGTATGAAATGCCAGCGTCAAATCTATGCTTATATAAGTAGTGATGGTCGCTTGGGCGTCTTGAAAGAAAACGAACCTAAGTTAGGTACATGGGGAAAACCTCGAAAAGAAGCATTGTAACTTTCTAGCTAGGCATCATCCCCTGGCTGCGCTTCCATTGCGCGCCCTGCCGTCGGTTGTGGTTGGCCCGCGAAGACTTGTGCTTTTCCTTGCGCTCACGGCTCACAAGGACCTCTTTCTCCTGACCTTGACCTTTCGGTTTGCCGACCACGTCCATGGTCCTGTTAATTATGATAATAATAATATATTTATTGCACAAAAAATATAATGAAACATCATTAAGAAACTTAGGTAGGGAGTGGGTACTTACAACCTTTAAATAGAATTAAATGTAACTAGCTGCGACCCGCGGTTTCACCCACGCCTTCCTATTATCCTAGAGGAACCTTTTTCCAGGAGAAAAAGTAGCCTGTTTTAATCCAGGGTGTAAGCTATCCGTTATCCATATTCCAAATTTCATCCAGATCCGTTTAGTAGTTTATGCGTGAAAGAGTAACAATGCGAGTGAAAACGCGGGGAACAGCTAGTGTCCCTATAAAGCCGAAGTGAGGGTATTGGACACATCAAAGAGAACAAAATTAAATTTGCACAAAAAAATATTTCAATATTTTCCATACTTGGAAGGCTTTGCAAAGTTACTTCCACAAATGTACAGTTTTCAATTTTTACCCCCTTAGGGGTTGAATTTTAAAAAATCCTTTCTATATCTTCAAGACAATCATACCCTCCAAACAAGTTTCTACGACCAGCGGTTTAGGCTGTACGTTGAAATCAGTCAGTCAGGACTTTGATTCTTATATACATATATATAGATTATAGATTATGTTACACATTTGTATACTTACTTAGGCTGTATGACGGGTCGGTTGCCCTTCCCGCGCCGCGACTGCAGGCCGGCCTCTCTCCTGGCGCGCATCTCCTCGGGATTCCGGCAGAAGTCCACCCGGTTGTTGGAGTACGAGCTGCTGGGGCCAGGGCCTGGAGGCGGTGGAGCCTCCTCTTCAGATGAAGATTCCTCCTGGAATTAAATTTTTGTTTAATAAACTAACCTACATTAAAATATAATAAACTCCCGACAAGTGTGATCGCGCCAAAAAAATTACCTGCCGGGCGTTTCTTGCCTGTTCTTTTGCCGTCGGAAGGAGGTTGGAAATGGCGTAGCTAGTTTTGAGTTGACGTTTTAAAGAGATTACAATGTATCCTATTGACGTTCATGCTATCATTTTTGGGACTGCTACTGGAAGTCTCCATATGATTGTGTCTGTGTGTAATCCTCCGATTGACAGTGGGTGTATTTGATTGTGGGAGTGTGTAATTGTGGGTGTTATTATTCCTCCCATTGACAGTGGGTGTATTTGATTGTGGGAGTGTGTGATTGTGGGTGTTATTATTCCTCCCATTGACAGTGGGTGGGTGTATTTGATTGTGGGAGTGTGTGATTGTGGGTGTTATTATTCCTCCCGTTGACAGTGGGTGTATTTGATTGTGGGTGCATGTGATAGTGTGTGTTCCCCTCCCATAGTCAGTAGAGTAGAGCATTGCTCACCTCGGCCCTGTGGCAGGCCTGCAGGGCGCGCGGCGTGACGAAGGGGCGGCGCTCGTCGGCCGCCGTGCCCGCGGCGGGCGCCACGCCGTCGGAGTCGTACGTGTCGTCGTACTCGTCCGAGTACATAGCCACCTCGTCGCACACCAGGCTGGGGGGAAGGTGATCATCATCATCATTTTTTAAAACACTTTTAGTAGCTGTGTACAACCAAACAAGAGAAATCTTATTAGTAAAGCTAATTAAAAACATCGGACCATTTTGTCGGATGACAAAAAAAAACTTGGGATTTTAGTGAACTTGCTCCAATTTAATCAATTAGTAATAAGAATAAAATTGTCAAAGTGATCGCGCCAAAAAAAATTACCTGCCGGGCGTTTCTTGCCTGTTCTTTTGCCGGCGTAAGGAGGTTGGAACAGGCGTAGCTAGTTTTAAGTTTGACGTTTTAAAGTGATCACAATGTATCCTATTGAATAAAGAAAAATTGACTTTTGACATTTTGACTTTTAGCTTATCTCACTAACTGGACTTTTTTGGCAGCAATCGAACTGTCAACACGAAAATCTTGTTTTTATTTCCAAAACTTGTGTTTCTTTGAGTGATAACGTGTAATATTGGTGGATTATTAACCATTATGTGTTCGTTAATGTGTACGAGTGTGGGAAATTGAAATAGAGTTGTGGTAGTGACTTTTCTAGTTGCACCAAAAAAGTCTGTGTGAAGTTTAAGTAAAGTGCCACTTCTTTACTTGAGCACTATCCTCTTTGACCCGGCTTGTTTCTGGATACCATCAGCTCTCTTCTTCTGTTATTTTGCAAGCATAAGGAGGTTGGAACAGGAGTAGCTAGTCTTAAGTATGACGTTTTAACGTGATCATAAATGTAAATATATATGTCATATCTTATTAAATAAAGAAGTTTTGATTTGATTTCATTTAGAGCCGTCATCGCTTCAATAAATTTCAAACTTTAAAACCCTTAACATCTTGGACCGATTTTCATCAAACATGTTACTGTTTTTTGTGCGTTTCTTTATTTATTTTTTGTTTCTTTATTGTGTGCAGTTTTTCCCGAATAAATTCTTTCTCTCTCTCTCTCTGAGCACGACCGCAAAGAAACTGGCTCTCAAATGAAAAAACCGCATCGAAATAGGTCCATCCGTTTGAAAGCTACGATGCCACAGACAGACAGACATCGAAGTCAAACTTTTTGCTTTGGGGTTGAAAAGTACAGTCGATTAAAAAGCCGAATACTCACTTATACTTGCTGTAGATGTCTCCCAACTGCTTCACGTCCGACTTGTCATCCAGCATGTCCTGCATGTCCCGGTACTTGCCCTTCCTCTTGCCGCGGTGCATGTGGGAGACGTCCACGTCGTCCCGCGTCATGATGTCGAACCTGTCGCCGTCGAACACGTTCAGCCGCTGGATGCCCGTCTCCAGGAATTTGTCGTCGAGGACGTCGCTCGGGATGATCGGCAGGGTTTGGTCGAGCGCTGGAGTGCAGAAAACAAGTTTGTTTTAAGTTTTTTGTATTTCTGGTGAACGGAACGGGATCTAGCCTTGTTTCGTATGTCTGTCTGACTATAGACAATGTCATTATTATTATATTATTATTATTATTATTTGTCGTCGTGGGGATATCGAGGAGCTCAAATAGGTCAGATAAGCAGAAAAAAGGATTTCACTCAAAGAATAAAAACGATAGTTTCGATTTATTTCCGACAGTACTGGACAAAAAATATTGAAGTTTGGGATACCTAATTTAATCAAGATTTGTTCAGCAGTTTTAGCATGAAAAGGTAACAGACAAACAGAAAGTTACTTTATAATAAGTATGGATGTACAGAAAAGGTGAAATCATACTCCAGTAATAGTATAAATAGCATTCAAAAACTCACCTCTTAGAGGCTCAGCCAAATTATCCTCCAAAATACTGTTAATAACTCTCTCCGCATTAAACCCATAATGCTGCAGGCACTTCAATATGAACCCGTCTCCCAAATGTGGTAGGATATCTTTCACTTCGCTTATCAACGACTCCTCTCTAACTTGGTCGGGTATTTCGACATCTGTCCGTGATGCGTTGTCACTGCTCGATGCTTGATTGTCTGTGGTCTCGGCGTGACCATTCGTAAGAGGCTCTATATGATGTTGCAATTCTGGGACGGGCTCGTCTAGGTTAGAATAGATTGCTTGAAGTATGAAATCAGTCTTTACAGTATCGCTGTATTGCGGTTAAGGATAGTAAATTTATGTTGATTTGAACTAGGAAGTAGGTCACGCGCCTGTGACGTCACAACCTCGTAAGACTGTCAAGTGAACTTCAGTGTGGTTAAGTTTATTGATTTGTGACATTGACAGAATATGACTATAGCCTAGCTCCCAAATTTTACTCTATCTAAAATAACTTACTCCCGAATTTAGTACCTGGGACTATTAATTAATATTTTTGAAAATGTGACATGAAAAGATCTTTCATTCTGAGTCTTCATTCAGAGCACATGGAGTCTTTTAAAAAAAGTTTTATACAGATCTTTAAGGAATGCGGCTATGCACCAATGTCACCTCCAGTATTATAGATGTCCATAGACAACAGTGACCAACTACCGACTCTGCCTTTCCCCAAATGTCACATAAAAAAGAACTTGCAGTACAAAAGGATACATGTCAGGGTACGCCTGACGCAGAATCTCTAAGTCTTCGTGGACCGGGTAGCACGTGTGGTAGTCTTTTATCAGCAGTTTCTCCGAAAGACCCTCGAGTAGAACAGCTAAGTAGTCTTCTACGTGGACCTGAATGCTGCCTCTGTAAAGATTATAAGGGGATTCTGTGAGGTAGCGTTTGACCTTAAAGCAACTGATGTTAGGTAAAGATGAGTACTGCCTCTCAAGTAAGGCTGCCGGAACACTAAGCCAAAAATTCTGAACTTGGGTGCTAGCCAACCGAGCTAATATGCTATACCACTTAGCTATTGTTTTATAACGATATTTTCCTTCTCCGAAACGAAAAGACTCATTTCACTTCAATTAAACGTTCCGGATTTATGCAGCTCTGCCCTTTGAAGGACGTGAAGTGTCCCAGGGTAAAACTATCATAATCAGCCTATTACGTTCTCACTGCTAGGCTGACGACAGTCATAAATTATTAAGCCAAAGCGCGAGGTCGAGGTGGAATTGAATTTCAGTATCAGGCGCACGAGTTACCATTCGGCCAGAATACCAGTTCCATGTAACCATACTCAGCTACTCCAGCTTATCATGCAGGGAAAAATCAAAGGAAGGAGAAAACCTGGAAGAAGACGTACTTCATGGCTCAAAAATCTCCGGACTTGGTTCAAAATGAGGACAAGATCCCTGTTCCGAGCAGCAGCATCCAAAATTAGGATAGCCCTAATGATAGCCGACCTCCGGTAATAGGAGATGGCACCACAAGAAGAAGAACCATACTCACTCTCTGCTAAACACCGCGTTCTTGTAAACGGCGAGTATCTCTCTGAACACGTCTATCAGCTCCTCCCGCGCCATGTCTATGTACCCTTCCACTTCTGCGTACGCTGCGCTACCCTCGTCGCTCGTCTCCGACAGCTTCTCATATAACTTAGGTATACCGTACTCGTAGAGTTGAACTATACTGGAAGGAATGGTACAAGTTAGAACAAGAGGTATACTGTACTCGTAAAGTGGACTATACTGGAAGGAATAGTACAAGTTAGAACAAGAGATATACCTTACTCGTAAAGTGGAACTATACTGGAAGGAATGATATACTCGTTAGTTAGAACAAGAGATATACCGTACTCGTAGAGTTGAACTATACATACTGGAAGAAATGATATACTCGTTAGTTAGAACAAGAGATATACCGTACTCGTAAAGTGGAACTATACTGGAAGGAACAATACAAGTTAGAACGAGAGGTATACCGCACTCGCAGAGTTGGACTATACATACTGGAAGGAATGGTATATGTTAGAACAAGAGGTATACCATACTCGTAACGTTGAACTATACTGGAAGGAATGGTATACTCGTAAGTTAGAACAAGAAATATACCGTACTCGTAAAGTTGAACTATACTTGGTACCAGTTAGAGCAAAAAGTATAGCGTATTTGGTGTAGAAATATGTATACATATGCAGGATAACAGCACATAACAACAGTTAGTATGTATTGACTCACCTAATTACAAAATTCGTTTTCCTAAATATCCTAACAGCCTTGGGGTAGACCTCCACGAATATCCGCAACGTCATGGCGGTGTCGAGCAGGTGTATAACTATGTCCTTCAGCACGTCGAACGTCAGTTTATCTTGAGCCTTACTCGAGGTAGGACGTCGGATGTCAGAGAAACCTTTGAAGGTTTCCGGCAGGTTCGGCGGCTCGACGCTATCGTAGTCTTTGTTTACTTGTAGGATTATGTATTTGAAGGCCTGTAAAGGTATGGGAAGATGATTTCAAGAAAGTAGCAGGGCCAGAATGGCCGCGTATAGCAAAAGACAGAAGCAGGTGGAAAGCCTTAGAGGAGGCCTTTGTCGAAAGACAAGCTGTTGGGGAGAATCAAATGTATGCCGAGGAAGAAATTTAGTTTTTAAGTAATTTTCTCACCCCTACTTTTTTCAAACTTAATTTATTGTTAACCTATTGTAACGAACAGTAATAAAGGCTTATATTATTATTATTATTAAAGGTATGACCAAGAATTTTAAACTTCAACATTTCAAAATCCTGCACGGCAATCCGTTCTTAGGAATAGCGTGCCGCCACCTTCGACCACATCGTCTTTAACATCAGCTGACACGAGGGCAAACGTTGCTCTGTATCTTATTCAAAAAAAACTTGTACAGATCCCACTTATAGCGTCCCATTTATCTGCAGCATTGGCAGCTCCGTCCCAGATTGAGAGCGTTCCTCACCTCGTGTAGAAACGCGACGACTGTGACCGCGACGCTCTCGTACTGCGGCTGCAGCGCGAACACGCTGTTTAAAACCCGGGACACGTGCCGCGAGTTGTGCAGATCCCACTTATAGCGTCCCATTTATCTGTACCATTGGCAGCTGCGTCCAAGATACTGATAAATTCCCTCACCTCGTGTACAAACGCGACGGCTGCAACCGCGTCGCTCTCGTACTGCGGCTGCAGCGCGAACACGCTGTCCAAAACCCGGGACACGTGCCGCGGGTTGTCCGCCCCGTACGTGGCACAAATGTCCCATATTATTGGTATTGTAAATATGAACTTGTTGTATAGAACGTCGGCCATGTATTCTCTGCTCATCCAATGCGACTGGAAGGAAATTGTAACTGTGTTCTTTATCTGCTAAGCTTCCACAAAATTGTCATAGATGGCGCTGGATAACGAACTTAAACGTGTACAGCCAAGGACAAAAGTAGCTGATCAAACTCGATTTCTCGATTGTACTAGATCAGCAATGTTTGGTGTTTGAGATGCTAAAGTTCATTGGAAAATTATTCATGTACAGCGATTTTTGTCTTTTATTGCTTTGAAGTCACAAAAATTAATGTGGAGAATCTTATAGCCCGTGTAACAATGCGGGGGAAGCCACTAGCAACAACTTGTGTTCAATACATATAACGGTACAAACTGCTCTTTCTACCAAATTATTGTTCAACAGAAACATGTTGGCATCCAACAATTGAAACAATTTATGAAAGCAAAGCGCCATTGTTGTAATCAAACGCTTGCACAAGTGTTCATTGTAATTTATTTATTTTATAATTCTCAGAACATGCTCAGTAGATACAGCCAGTGATAAGTAACTGAGCAAGCATTGTCCTCTCATTTCAATGGAAGAGCAGCGTTATACTGAATTGGAGCAGATTTGTGTCATTTATGTATGCTCATGCAATACTTGGCATATAGTTTTTTTTTACATTTTTAATCATATTTTTAATTCAAATCCTATAAAATAATTTTAACTAACTTAAATATAAAAAAATACTAAATTCTATAGCATATTTTTATTTTCACATATTATCATCACTTTTATTTATATGACATTTTTTTAAAATATGTTCCTTCTCAGGCTCTAGACTATTTCTGTACCAAATTTCATTTAAATCGGTTCAGTAGTTTAGGCGTGAAAGTGAGACAGACAGAGTTACTTTTGCATTTATAATATTAGTAGGGATGTCAAACAACAATACCTTGCTTTCCTTATTGGTAACAAGCCTGCTGAACACAACAAGCACCAGCCTCCGTATTTGCTCGTACAATCTCTGTATCTCTCTATTATCGTGCTGAGGCAGGTACGGGGGGTTTGATTCCTGCAGGAACGACACCAAGGAGTCCATGCAATGTGGGTGGTAAAGGACTGTGCTCCAGAATCTGAAAGGAGCAACTCAATTAGGATACTCTAGAAAAAAATGATGTAAATTCAAAATTAAAAAAAAAAACTATTCAATGGGATACATTGTGATCACTTTACAACGTCAACTTAAAACTAGCTACGCCTGTTCCAACCTCCTTACGCCGGCAAAAGAACAGGCAAGAAACGCCCGGCAGGTAATATTTTTGGCTTGATCACATTGACAATTTTATTCTTATTATAACTAGCGGCACGAAACTCTAGCGCTCGACGTCATTGCGCAGAAGTCAATAAACAGGTTTCACAGGGGGCTAGAGGGACGAAGAGCCATCCATACATACTCAACTTTCACATTTGTAATATTAGTAGGATAGGATGTTACTCACGGATAATCATCATTATCAGCCTTTCACGTACCCACTGCTGGGACTCTGGCCTTCTCTCAGAGAGAGAGTATGGGCTGTAATCTACCATGCTGGCTCAGTGGGGGTTGGTAGATATTGCATATCCTTGAATGTTGCATTTCTTGGGCATGCCGGTTTCCTCACGATGTTTTCCGTCACCGTTTTGAGCGATGGCACGGATAGCGATCAGTCTAATCCAGATCCAGTAGATTTTGAGTTTATTGGTTACAAACATACAATAATACAAATCTTTCCTCTTTATAATATTAGTGTAGATAAATCTAAAACTCACTTATGATATTCCAAGCCTAGCAGCCACTTTACATCCTCGAGATAACCTTCCATCTTCATCTTCCAAGCATCTGTGGCTCCAAGGACCAGAGTGCTGCCAGCAGGTGGTCTCTCGTATATTGTGAGGTCTCTTTTCTCCACCCAGTATGGGTCCTATAATTTTATCAAAATACAATATTTAGCATGCAATATTTATAAAATTACTTGCTTTATAGAAGAACTCAGTAAATTTTGTACCACCTGGCAATATCCATACAAAATTACCAATTATTTTTTTTTGGGTTTTCCCTTGTTTTATTTTAAACTGCCCCTATATTCAAGCAAACATATTGGTAAAGCCATTTTTGAGTTTAAACAATAGATTCTTATCTACTTAGATATAAGATTATTTGTATGGAATGAAGCTTACAAAACATGGTGAAACTTTTATCTTTCTATCACTAAGTGTATCTTTGAATTTTTATATCATGTACGGGGTGTACAGGGTCAATTATATGGCAAAAACATAAGCTACTTTTAAAAACCCGTTAATAGGGTAAATATTGACAAAATCAACCTAGTTTCCCAGAAGCAGAACCGACTTTCTATAACAGAAAAGGTGGCTACCCTTAATTGTACAAAATTAAGTAACATAGTGCAAAAGTATTTGCTTTCTGCACCCAAAATTCTGTTAAGCTATTAAATCTGTTATAGATATAAATAGAGATAAATATATGTGTGTGCATAGTATCCAGTCAAAAGAACAGGATAGGGGATTTCCCTAACAAAATGAGGGCTGCAATATTGTTTATGTTGGCTTTGCAGAATATTATCGTAAAGAAATAATTATCTTACCAAAGCCTTCACTTGTTGCACGACACCAGCGTTAGTTACGGACAATGCTACATTCTCCACCGGTAAATTATCAGGGTTCTGCAACCATAACAACTCTAATAAGATTCACATTTCAGTGTAAACTTTGGCAGTGTTAAGAATGTATATACTTACAAGAAATTCTACACATTCGCCAGACATATCAGAATTGAAATAACAAATAATAAATAAAGCGAAACAATAATTAAAAGGCAACCTAAACTTCGTTTAAATTGCTTCTGTGTAGGAGATATCTCA
Organism: Opisthograptis luteolata; assembly: GCA_931315375.2. Taxonomy (NCBI): domain Eukaryota; kingdom Metazoa; phylum Arthropoda; class Insecta; order Lepidoptera; family Geometridae; genus Opisthograptis; species Opisthograptis luteolata. The sequence goes on from OV928048.1 coordinate 1,573,095, forward strand.
ATTTTACCAATGTAATCGGCAATCGCACGCACTGAACTAATTTATTTTAACGTGGACGTCTGAATTTGCTTTCAATTTCAAGAGTGTCAAAAACATATGGTTTTGAGTTTGACGCCTAACGGACAGCAGACTTTGACAGTTAAACCACAGAGAATAAATTCTGTTCATTCATTTTTCCGGTCTATTTGACTTGTCAGTCAATAGATTGATCGTTTCTGTAAATCTTATCGTTTGCGATATAAATCGATAGATGTATTGATTACTTCTAGATATCGATACACATCGAGCACTTCGTAATGTCAATGTCAATTGTCAACTAAGTCAACTTGACATTATCAATTCAAAAGATTTCTTTTCAGTTTTTGTAATTTCTATTTATAGCAAAGTTATAATTTGTTACCAACAATAATTATAAATGCATTTATAGGTTTGAATAAACATTATTAGACAAATACAAAAAAAAAAATATTTGTATTAGTTGATGTGACTTCTGCGCGTAGCAGTTTGAAATTTTGTCTACAAACATTATAATATTTAGATTTTATTTTATTTCCCAGAAACTAGGAATGAAATGAGCAAGTTTGGTTTTGATCCCAAAGTAAAGAAGACGCTAGTCCGCAACTGCGAGAAAAGAGTCAAGCCTACAACGAAGAAGCAAGTTGTACATGATGTTGGTTCAACGTCCAAAGTCAAAACAACCAGGTCCTCGGTCTCCTCCATGAAAGAAAACGAGTTAGATCAGCCAACATTGTGCTCCAGCGACGTGTTAGCTCATTACCTCACAGACGCCAAGAAATCCGTCCCACCGCCGCTGACTGCGGAAGATCTAAATGTAGATAGGGGTCAGATTTCTGCAAAAGTAAGAAAGAATGGTTCTATACACTATTCTTGTGAAACCCGGAAGTAGAAATCCGTGAACTTCCTATAGTAATCATGCACTGTCTGGTATGAATTGCTCAGTGCCTTATAAGCAAATCTCAGCATAATTATTTACAAAGATAATGGATAATGAGAATATACGGTTTCACCAGCGTCTTCTCGATATCCCGCAGGAACCTTTTTCTGGGATAAAAAGTAGCCTATGTGTTAATCCAGGGTATAAGCTATCTCCATTTCAAATTTCATTCAGATCCGTTCAGTAGGTATTTTTTGCGTGAAAGAGTAACAAGCATCCATCCATCCATACATACAAACTTTCGCATTTATAATATTAGTAGGATAAACTATTGTCTATTGTTGATCCTATAAATAACTGGGAACTAAACAAAAGATGAACACATTACATAATCTTAATATTACATTCATCGCATTGCTCTCATGTGTATACCATTACCATATTATTTTGACCCACATGTGCCATCCCTCAAATGATAAAAGATAATAATTAATTGGTACTAGCTTTCCCTGCATTTACACTGTGATTTTTTTTAACCCGCAGTAAACTTATTTTGAGATAAAGTATAAGCCTTATTTCTTAATCCAGGGTTAAATCTATTTCCCATCTAAATTTTACTCAAATCTGTTGAGACATTTTAATGTGAAGAAGTAACAAACAACAATTTATAAATGCAAGAGCAATTTTATAAAATTTAAAAGTAACAAATGTTTTTTTTTCAGGTGACAAAAAAGCTGAATTTCCATTTTAATGACAGGATATACAGAAACTTGATAGAACTCAATGCTAATGTGCAAGATGTGAAAAAGAAGGACAGACGGCCATCCAGCGGTACCTCCATCAAAAGAGACATTGAGCCCAACATAGAAGACTTTTATGAAGAAGTCAGGGATCAAGACTCTCCTCCCAACATTCCTATTATAAAACCCAAGTTTAAATCTGTTAGAAAAGTTGAAAATGGACATTTACACAACCTTGTGTCAACATTTGAAGATTTATAATGATAAAAATAAATAATGCTAAGTATTTCTTACATTGTTTTTTTCTATTGAATTAAAAATTCAAATGTTATAATTATTTTAAATCCTCCTGAGTATTTGTTTGTAAAATTAATGTGTTTCGAGTCGAATCGAATATCATATTTTCAACTTATAATTTGAACTAAACTGAACCTTGAGTGACCTTCATTTACTTGTAGTGTGGCCAGGTGATAACGTTACTGAATTATTATGGCGCGTTCCGTTTGCTTTCTACTAAATTATGTGTTATATAAAACAGACTTGAAAGGCTGCAAAGTGCAAATAAATTGAATAATATTAAAAACTCGACAAATGGGTACGAAACTACGAACAAAAAAGAAACTACTGTTACAAAAGTGAACACCACAAATAATATATTCGTTATTATTGGTGATTATTCTACATGGAGTAAGTGAGCTTTTAAATAAAACCAAAAACTGATTTTCCATTTAACAATAAGAATAACTTGCAAACAATTTATGTAGTAGTAACGATGAATAAACGTGATAAAAAGGTGAAGATTGCGGCTGTTTTGATAAAAATGCAACTAAGCAAGTCTACAAGTTTACGTCAAAATATATGCATGAGAAAATGTTATTATTTTGTAATACTGATTTTTTTGATGTTTCTTACCAAATTCTTTTTGTTACGAATAGCAATAGCAACACTGGTTTTTGCCCGGAAGTACTCGGAGTTCAAACGCGCGCCGGCTCGCTCTTTCTGCCCTCTATTTCTGGTAGAAAGAAGGAGATGGTTATCGTTTCATCTCTTCTTTCACCAGCATAATGCCGATAATTTTGTTTCATTCATTCACATTCAGTTCAGAAATCAGAATCAGTCAATTTTCGACATTTGTTCGTGGCGGTTGTGGTTGTGGGTCGTGCGCAGACTTGTGAAGAAATTTAACCAACACATTTTATCAAGTAAATAGAAGGAAAGGAAACACGAGAAAATGGCTGAAACAGAAATAATATCCACTAGTGAAAATAACGAGCAATTTTTTGAGGGTGTGGAAAAGCTCATTGAAATATGGTTCACGCCGGCAAAAAATGCAGACCTAAGAAAAATCACTCGGTAAGTTATATTTTTACCTTCGGGCTGCATTAGCTAGATTTATTCGTACATTCCTTACATAATACAAGATACAAGTCTTTATTTGAGGTTACCGGCGTATTACATGATGTCCTTTACCGGTTTACCCTAGAATTTTGAGTTTTTCTCTTGGAAATTAGAAATCAATAATGGTACTTGAAAAGTGAGTATCTATATTTGTAGGATACCAGTATATCCAATGACTTATTTTGAGTAAAGGCGTTTGTTGCTCGTTTTTGAAATGTTTGTTATTGTGGAAACTTCTGGAATCAGCTGTTGTTGCTACCTGCATTTCTGGTGCGCCGCGCTGGTTCCTCGCCAGTTGCTGGCTATAGTACTGTCTGTTTATCTGTCGCCAAGCACCTATCGGTGTGTTCCAGCAGCCTCACTTGAGAGCCAGTCCGCAATCCAGGTGTAGTGTGTCGCCACCTTCGACCACATCGTCACTTAACATCAGTCAGTGGCTTGTGGTCAAACACTACCCTGTAAGACTTTTGTACTGGCCACTCTAGAGTAAATCTACTCCCTTCGGGCGACATTAAAAAGAGCTTATCTTAATGAGCTTAGCTTAATTAATATTTCAATATACCTAACCTACTGTATAACTGTATCTCATCTCTTTCAAAAAGAATAAAATAATAAAAAAATAGAGACAAAAAATGTTTCTTGTACTCGGAAACATTTGTCGAAATTACTTAATTTCAGGCAAGTACTCAACTCTCCAGAGGAAAATGTTCCTAATACAGATTATTACATATTGTATAAAATTATCTCGAATTTATGTAAAATTTGTTGTTGTTTGTGTTTCTTATTTATGTAAGTATATTTAGTAGGTATACATATCTTTTATATATTTATTATTTTTCTATACAATTTTTTTTTATACCACCGTCCATACAGTTACGCATTATTCCTCTGCTTTTGGGTTGTCTGGAAGAGATCGCTCTGAGCGATAAGACCGCCTGTTATGCCATTAAGTTTTATTGTTGTTCTAGTTTTAATTTTCCTTGTGTTGTGGTGTGCCAACAAAGAGTTAATCTATCTATCTATCTATCTATTTATTACATTGTTTCAGTCGACAATGGGAGAATGTACTCAAGATCGTCCGCTGTGAGATCATCTCTTTCACGCAGAGCGAGCAAGTTGACGCTTATGTACTTAGGTAAGTCTATTTACCAATATACCGATTTATACATGGTTGACATCTCCAAACACAAAAAAGTGAAAGGAAGCGAGTAGATAGACACAACTGCCCGTCTATTCTACTGCAGAAACTTTGTGTTCTAGTGATATGGCGCTTGAAACAGTGACGAAATATCGAGTACTCAAACAAATACATATCGTCAAAATCTAATTCTGTTTATCAATTTATCCAACAATCTAAGTATGTACCTCTCAGTAATGAATAATCTCGTATTATTAGACATTAGGCATTTTTGTTGACATATTTACTGCTTCACACTTTACACACTTGTAAGTGTGTGTGTAAAGTGTGAAGCTCTCTCTCTGATAGAAGGCCAGAGTCCCAGCAGTGGGAACGTGACTGGCTGATAATGATGAATGACTTTACACACTAACCGAAGCCTGTGGTTTCGACCCCGTGGAGGTTTCCACAGTATTTTCATCACAATAAAGTTTGGCTGTTCTTTCGAACAATGACAGAATTTTCAAAATAAAATTAAACTATATTTTATATTATACCAACATCAAATAGTTTTGTGCACATTTTTATAATAAACTTAAGCCATCGTAAAACAAAATCGTTCCTAAAAGGAAATGCGTGATTAACACCCATTCAATAGCAAGGTAACATAAACGATTAAGGTTCCTAGAAAAGGTAGGTAACATATAGGGAACAATAAGCACGAAGTTTAAACATGCTTGATTATGTTAAAAAGTAATCAATATACATTGGTAGACATAACAGTGAGCAGGTTTATAATATCGTGAAGGAAAACGGTCATTATGGCATTACTCATAGACATAATTTGTGACGACAATAAAAAAAAACCGTGGCGTCACAAATTATGTCTTCGGTCTGACTGACATAGTGATCTATCAACGCACAGCCCACTGGATGGATCGAGGTGAAATTTGGCATGCAAGTAGATGTTATGACGTAAGCATCCGCTAAGAATGAATTTTGGCTAATTCTACCCCCAAGGGGATAAAATAGGGGATGAAAGTTTGTATGAAACTTTGTCAATTTTAAACCGATCGGGCTGCGAGTTTGCATGCAATAGCCCACGCGGGTGAAACCGCGGGGAACAGCTAGTTAAAACTCATTAACTAAGGTAACACATCGACCCAAAGTGAGTCAATGTCTCCGATAACAAGAGACGCCACTTCGGATTGTCCTGCGCCACCTCCCGCTAGTCCAGCTCGCGTACGGCTTTTGTTTTTTTTTACTTGGGGGAGACCTTTGTCTAGCAGTGGGACAGTATAAAAAAATAAAAAAAATCTCTCTAAAACCCCACTGTGCGCGGTGTTCCGGCAGACGCCTTGTGTTAGGGCAAGGACGCTTTTGTAGTCGTCTACTGCTCTGAAGAGCTGTGTGTAGTGTACCTATGACACCTACTGTACTGTGTCGTTATCATAATCGATAATTTACGTAATAATAGCTGTTATGTTATAACGAGCTAGGAAATTTTCACGTAACACATGTGAATGACAGATTAGGAATGGATCAGTATGCATACACGCTGCGGCTTCATGTTTGTAAGGTTTACACGTGTCCCTTGCAACCAAGACTTGCAATCGTTGATGCTATTTATAGAATGGTTACGGAAATATAATGTAATTCAATAGTAACGATGTGGGTGAAAACAAAAAAACCTGCTGTGCTGGGATCATAAAAATAGCTGACCCTAAACAAGGACTTCCTAAAAGTGGGGACGCTGACATCGAGACTCTTCTCCGGGTGTCCTTTTAAATATTGAAAATATGACGTTTTAGACGACTTTTATTAAGAATCTCCCGGACATCCCCCCGCCTTTCTATACTAGTAAAAATATGGAGAATCCGGGACAAAAAAATGATGTGCAATAGTTGTGCATGTAAAACTTTCGGACTAAATAAGACAAAATCTGTTCAAAGCAAAAATTATTTCTGACTCTCTCAATTTTTAAAACCTTAAATTTTGGTGTTAGGTGTTCAAAAATATGGATGAAATTAACCTCGCCACTGGACTTGAGCATGCATATAGGGAAAATCCAAATGCCAAATGTACAAAAATAGTAAACATAGGGTACAAGAATGTATTTTCATCAGCGCGAAGATCAGGAAAATTTGGCCCGTCGCAGATTGAATTCAGGCATAGCGTGGCACCTTCGACCATATCGTCACCTTGCACTCAAACGCTACCTGGCTAGATCTAATAAAAAACATTCTAAACTAACTTCATGCCGTAAAACCAGCTGTAACTCCGATTTCAACAAACAACCTTGACTCTGAAATTGAAACCAGTAGAAACTGGTTGTGAGAAATACAATTAGCCTGAATAATCTGCACTTGGAATTGAATGTTTCACTATTTCAGTGATATTTTCGGGTAGGAACAGTCGCGGAAGAAACGAAACACGATGGTGTGTTTGTCCTTGATTCATCATCATCAGCAGCCGGAAGAAGTCCACTGCTGAACATAGGCGTCCCCTTTTGAACGCTAGCATCGGCTTCCATCGACTCCCTGAGACTCTTACAATGTCGTCGGTCCACCTAGTGCCTACCTACAGAGCGTCTTCCGGTTCATGGTCGCCACTCGAGAACCATTCTTCTCCATCGGTTAGTTGAGTGTTGTGGCCTGTCCTTGATTAATTTGATGCAACTTCAGGGAAATCCATCGTCCACGTTCATAGCATGCCTATTGGAAATGCTGATAAACGACAGCTGGGCGTTTGAATCATTTGTGACTCACGGTTCGAAAGTCGTAATTTTGCTGAAAATCGATAAGCAGTTAGTTACAGCTACAAGCAATTCCGTGAGGGTAAATTGCGCGGATAATTCAATAAACGGCATTTATTTTCGCCCTATTGTTTTCGATTTTAGAATCAGATCGATTGGTACTTTTGTTACATATAATTAACCAGAGTGGATTCAATTTTATGGCGATAAAAAGTTTCCTATGTCCTTCCCCAGGATTCTAACCCATCTCCATACTAAATTTAATCAAGATTGGTTTTGTGGATTAGGCGTGAAAATGCAACAAACGACACTCAGAGTTACCTTCGCATTTATATCTTAGTATGGGTTATATTTGAACTTCTTGTTATGGATTGCTTCTTATATGATCCAGGAATAGTCGCAACTTCATTGCTAGTGGTTATGTTTGTCCTCTCAATCTGGAACTGCTGGTGGCCAAATTATACGATGCACAATATCATCAAGAGTCACTTGTGCACTAAATCCTTTGACTGATCGCTATTAGAAAGACGTCATCCAGATGCGCACAGAATCAACAATCCAAGAATAGACTGCAAGCGTTTGCAGGAGTCGCAGGACTACGCATGTGACCTTTGAATGATGTTATCTAACCCCTCTGCAAGATCTAAGAAGTGCTCAATTATTAAATTGACCAATTTATGTATCAAGCTAACATTTTATCCCATTGAGAGTTGCTGCAAATGGTCCTTTAACCGGTAATGCATTACGTACAATATAGTCCATTACGATGTTGGATGGTACACACTACACACACCCTCTCGCTCTTTACTGCCAACCTTGAAACTACTTAGACTGTTTACAGAGGTCTTAGAGAGGCGAACGGCCCGAGATCATTTATGATTATGGTTTAACTACCTATTTGTGTCAAAGGATTGCTGTTTTGGAAAATGTAGAACATATTGCATCCTATGTGTCTTACAGTTTCGATAAGCACACTGCGATTTGGTATCTACTGTTTGACAACTTGGCGCTTTAGCGGTTCTGTGGTAAAGGGCGGAACCGACTCGCGCAAAAAAACAATGATTAAAATAGGCAATGTTAGTCAATACAAGCGAGCGAGAAGCCAAAACGTACACCTACACAAAATGTGGCATCACGTCCCGTCTACGTCTGTAAAACAATACAGAAATTTCATTGAGAGCCGCTTTTTAACTGCTCATTCGTATTACGTATCAGTCTGTCTCCCGTATCGACAGACCACGTGCCAGCCGCGCTGGAGTTTCGACCCCGAACCACAGATTGGGCAGGAGTACACCCGGCGCGTCATCAGGTTATATCTCGTATTGGGGTTATCGCATATAATAGTAAACTACGTTGGAACTGAGACCGCTGATAAAGAGTGTTGCTATGCTTATTCTGGCAGAGATTCGTCTCTGTGGCCTCTCGCGGATTGATAGCGGTGGTTCTTGATTAAAGAATCTGAGTAGTGAATACTAACAATGTTACTGTGGACCTGATCAACTCTTAAATAGGTAACCCAGATATGTTACAGAGTATTGATGAACACTTGCGATGGTGGCCGAACGGTTAGGCGTGCGACTTAAAAGACGCCGACACCGAGTTCGAATCCTTGCGGCCCCGCACCTATGACTTAATAAGCTATGTGCGGATTTGCCATCGCTCAAAACGGTGAAGGAAAACATCGTGAGGAAACCGGCATGTCCAAGAACTGCAACATTCAAGGGCATGCGACATCTACCAACCCGCACTGGGCCAGCGTGGTAGATTACAGCCCATACTCTCTCTCTGAGAGAAGGCCGGAGTCCCAGCAGTGGGAACGTGAAAGGCTGATAATGATGATGAACACTCGAGTGTCATATTATTAGAATACCAGCCTTAGATTCCCTATAGAAAGATTACGATGTTATATCATAACTTCAACTAATGTTAATGAGGATCAATTTAACGCACATCATCCAAACTAACGCATCACCAGTCGCCATGCAAGAGTTGTGCGTCAGAAAACAAAAACAAACAACAAAGTTTACAAAACTAATCCCAGCCTGACCAACGCAACGGCAACACATCAACACACGAACGAAAAGACTCACACCAACGTGTTTTATCCACATTACGTGTTGTAACGTCCACGCAGAGTTCTGCGTGTGTATGACGCCAAAAAGTCAGCTCCCGGGCACTTGGCCAACCTGATAGTGAAAGCAGACAGCGCTCGTAAATAACTAGGGGCGTCGGAAAACATAAAAACAAACCGCCTGAAAACGTAGGTCGGCAGAACTTTGAGCTTGGGGCGTTGACTGTCTGACTGAGAGATTTCTTTACTCTAGCAGTAACTCCCTCATCATCATCAGCCACGTTCCCACTGTTGAGACACAGGCCTCCTCTCAGTTTGGTCCATAATCCACCACGCGGGCCCAGTGCGGGTTGGTATTTCAATTACGATTTGCAGATCTTGCAAGATACTGTCTGTTATCACATCAAGAAGTGTGACGTTTAGAGTGGTAATAGTTAAATTATTGTAATTTGCGACACGTACGGACTACGGACTTTATGACTTAACACAGAGTTTCTCAACGTGAGGGGAGGGGTCCATCTGATGACTGCCGGGGGTTCAGGGCTAGCCGTCCTAACACAATTAATATTTAATACAAAGCCATGATCCATGTCCGCCCTAATTCTGTTATATGAATATTCTCTATAAATCAGTGTTGTCAGTTTTAGTATCTATTAAAATGAAAAATCGTATTCGATTAGACATGAAAGACTCGTCCTAGTGAAAGACTATATTATCGCCTTGCGCCTTGCGTTGTCAAAAACAGCTGGTACTTCATTCATTTCTCATCAGCCATCATTTTATACGGTACTTAATGGAACTTAATTCAGCAACGCTCTCACTGAATAATTGATTGCGAGACGAGTAATTGTTATCCGACACAATCCCGTTCTACTCAATGAAGAGTATGTACAGATTACCTTGTTTTATTACCCAAAAGTTCTATTCGAAAAGGGTCCGTGAGATTTTGAGTGATCCGCGACTGCAAAAGGTTAAGAAACTCTGACCTAACACACCATGGATGGAAATGTTAAGATCGACTCCGTATCCGCAATTGGAATTCATGCTGATTTATGCAACTGCATGCACACGTTCTTTTGTTGAATGGTATTTATTCAAATGGCCGCCAGTTCGTCTATTGCGCTACTATTTAAGCATTTGAAGTACGCTTACAAATTTTCCATCGGAACTTTTCGGAGTTGATAAAACTACTGATTCAATTTGTCATCTTAATCAGCCGGTGTCAGCGAACCGAAAGACGCTCAGTAGGTAGGCTCCCCACTAGGTGGTCCGACGACATTGTAAGAGTCGTGGGGAGCCGATGGATGCCAATGGCTAATCGATGTTCATGGTGGCGTTCAAAGGGGGAGACCTATGTTCAGCAGCGGACTTCTTCCGGCTGATGATGATGGTGTCTGTCTACTGCTAGACATGGGCCTCTCGTAAGGTATGCCACTGACTGAGCCCTGTCTTTGGTTCCTTTCATACAATTACATCTAAGTTGCTAATCGGAGGGCATTTAATGCGTTGGTAGTTTCAACTCGGAAATCAGGTGATTTTATTTGTGGTTGAGTAAATATTGTCTGAAAAGGCCTCTTCAATTCTTATCATTCACTGTTTTATTATATATCTTACAGGGTCGACTTTGATCTTAAGCCACCTGATGTTAATCGACGATGTGATGGTCGGACGTGAAGCTACGGTCACGGTTCACTTTGTCTGAGAACTGGTTTTCAAGTGAGGCTCCTGAAACAATCTTATAGGTGCTAACTAGTACTAGAACTGCCTTACTATGCTTTGGTAGTTATTGCATAAATGATAAATCATTGTTATAAAGATTAATAATAACTCTCAATTACATAACTAAATCTGACGAAGGTCATAAAATACGAGAAGGTAATCACGCTCGTGTAAGTTCACGTCACTGTCTCTTTGTACACGATAAGAGGCGTTAAGTTGGCATTAATTCAAAAACTAACACTTCCAGATGTGATACGAGTATTTTGGCAAATTATTTGGCAAAATTGTTTGACGTGAGATCACGAGATTATTTTATATTTCGGTACCTGAAGCAAATTTCGGTGACATTTGTGAAGCGAAACTAGTTTGTCTTTGGGTTCTTTCAGTGGCTATCATATCCCAAATATCCTGTCTTTGGGTTCTTTCGGTGGTTATCAAATATCCTCATTAACTGATTCACTATTGAAGTTAATGCAGTTATGTAATATGCAAAATATTCAGCATGATCATCATTAGCCTATTACGTTCTCACTGCTGGGATACCAGACTTCTGTCAAAGAGAGTATAGATAGATAGGCCATAATATGCTAGCCATTCCATTCCTATCCCATTGCTGGTTGGTAGAAATTACTCTGAATTATTTTCGACAAAGAACCACTGAAAGGAATTTCGCAGAAGGGCTTTAATTATCGCAACCAACTTTAAAACTCCTAAGATTTTTGTATGGTTTTTCGTCATACTTTGTTGGAAGCATTAGGAACGCAGAGTATTTCAGGACTTCGAAGCAAAACTCCGTTCTTGTTTGCTTTTCTTTCGAAACCTGTTTGTAAGCCGTCCAGCGGAAAGTTCCTATGGCAACACTTGCCATAGACGACTACATGGATGAATATCTCTGACATCAAAGCTATGTTTTGAAGTACAAGGAAAACAAATACGGGCTTTGCGTAGATGTTTTAGGTTATGGAATAGGATGAACGTTGGCAGTAATATCTTATCTAAAAAATTCATGGGTCTTTGGAATTTGTGCGTTTCGCATATTATAAAATCGAACAACAAAAGGCGCTTGGTATTTGACTAAATTTTATTAAGTGTGAGGAGAGCAGCTGCTCCCCCTGCTTGGCGACGTCCTTGAATATAAAGTATGATTATGTGTTAGAAAGACTACAGGATTTAGTTCTAACTACCTTGTTTTAACAGTATTTGATAAGATTCTTCGAATCAAACAACCTTGGCTTGCATGTGCAACATTGTAACTTTGTGTTAGCAATTAACGACAATGTATACCGCGATTGGTATCAATTGATCCCTTGTCAATTGATCCCTCATTAATCGATGCTCGTTAGGAGCAACGATCTCCTTGACTACTCCGAACGAGGGGAAGGCCATCTTCCTCTCGGTCAGTCTGAGAAATAAGCGTTCCTCTTAGTACCACCATCATCATCATCAGTCTGTATCAGTCCACTGCTGGACATAGGCCTCTCCCAATATACACCACTGAGCCCGGTCTTCGGCTCTTCTGATCCAACTACCGTCAGCCACTCAGCGCAAGTCGTCGTTCCACCTAGTCGTTGCGCGTCCTTCACTACGTTGTACGACCAGTGGGTCCATGAGAAAATAGCCCATTTGAATATGTCCACAAATGGGCTGGTTGAGGTGCAATAGAACCTGAGAGGGTGGAGCAAGGGGAAATCTCTTGTTTACTAATAGAGCCTTATGTTGTGACAGACAGACAGGTAGACTAAACATCGCAGAGTCAGTAATAAGGTCGCCGGCGCGTCTTTGCCTATAGAACTACTGAACCATAAAGTTGAGTGTTCAAATTTGTTTCCAAAGAGTTGAATGGATTATTTTCATATCAATAAAGGTTATCGATTTCTTATCATTTTATGTGCCACGCTCTGCAATCAGTAGTGTTTATGGATATGGATTTGTATTTTATTTATCTGCTGTATTTCCCTTATAAAACAGATTTTTCGGTATCCATCTTTATAGCCGTACGTTAGTGTCGCAAGTACTTGAAAATGGCTCGACAGACCTATGTAATTCTATTTTTGTTTTGTGTGCCTTGATATTGGGATGGTTTAGGAAAACCTAAAGAACTAAAATAAATCTGTAACTAAATCTTGTAAATAATGTTCCAGTGAATATCTAACGCCCGAAATTAATAATCGATCCGATCCGTTATCCGCGGTTTCGGATCGATATGTCATGTCGTAATATGTAATTTTAGTACTAGGGCTTGACGTATTACTACTAAAATGACACCGATCCAAAACTGCGGACGGATCAGGATCGATTATTAATTTTACCCGTAAATCTTCCAAACCTTCGCCAACCTGCGCTCAGCAGCATAAAGTTTTTTTCACTTCTTTGTCTCCTTCACAGCCTAAATTTACCGCGCCGAACACTAGAGCGGGTATTTTCAGAATACCGAATAGAATAAATCTATTATGCATTCGTTCGTCGTTCCTACGTACGTAATGTATCTATGTATTTGAAGGACTATATTCAATTTAGGGTGACGCTCTTAGGCTCCAGCCACACGATGCTTAATCTTTTTGATATGACATACAAACTTCTACACTAGCAACGGTCTCGGACTGTTTATTTATGGCATAAGCATGATGTGGCTAGAGCTTTATATTTGTCCAGATATATTTTAAGTAAACACACTATTTGTCACATTTCTAAAACTGTATCAAAGCGTCGGTGAGAGAAGAAAAACAAATCAATTGAGGCGAATATAGAAAAGACGTCTTTATGTACGAGCTAGCTTTCGGTGAAGGAAACTATTTTGATTATACTAAAGCTTTGTGATAGGACATTTTCTAGTGCTCGCCTGGCCTACCATACTCATCGCCAATCACCTATCAAATCAAATTAAAGATTATTTATTTAGTAGTATGCAAAATGGGCTTAATTTAAAACGGCAAACTTAAAGCTAGCTACGCTTGTTCCAACCTTCATCAAAAACGAGCCAGGCAGGTAATTTATTGGTCGCGATCACTTTTGTAATTTTATCTTTATTTTTAACTAGCTGTTCCCCGCGGTTTCACCCGCGTCGGTTACAGTTTATCGCGATAAAAAGTAGCCTATGTTCTTCTTCAGGCTTCAAACTATCTCCGTACCAAATTTCATTAAAATCAGCTCAGTAGTTTAGGCGTGAAAGCGTAACAGACAGAGTTACTTTCGCATTTTTATTATTAACTAGTGGCGCCCTGCGGTTCCCGCTAAGCCGCAAGAACCTTTTTCCGGGATAATAAGTAGCCTATGCGTTAGTCCAGGGTATAAGCTGTCTTCATTTCCAATTTCATCAAAATCGGTTCAGTAGTTACGGTGATCCTTGGTAACAAACATTCACACACACACACTCACACGTACAAGCACTTTCGCATTTATAATATTAGTTAATATTAGTTTTTAATAGTACTAATCCTACGGATAAGTAGGGATTCATTGAATTGGAGCAAGTATCGCCGCGTTCCGTTCCGGCAGACTCGCTTGAGAGCCAGTTCCCAATCCTGATGCAGCGTGGCGCCACCTCCGACCACATCGTCGATGAGTGGTGATCAACCGCTACACTAAAAACTAAAATTAATACCTACCTAACTAGTATTAACTCTTAAAAAATGGAAGAGCTGACCTCGTTCTATTTCGGTAGTAACTGTCACAAAGTTCGTGTTTGTACACATTGTGTGCTCTTGCAGTGTTTATAAGCAGCTGTTTATTTATAAGTGGTTAGGTGAACAACCTTTACTACGAAGTGAAACATACTAGAGACTAGGGCTCTCGGCACTCTCTTGCATCAATCTGCTTATCTTATTATAGGTACACGTGGAAATATATCGTCATTAATCTATCCTCCGACGCTATCAAAAGATAAAAGTCCAGATAGACACCAAAACATACCTATTTGAACTTTAATAGGGATCACATTAATCCTTCCTACTAGTATTATAAACTAAAGTTTGGGAGTATGGATGGATGGATGTTTGTTACTCTTTCACGCAAAAACTACTCAACGGATTTGAGTGAAATTTGAAATGGAGATAGCTTATACTCTGGATTAACACATAGGCTACTTTTTATCTCGGAAAAAGGTTCCTGCGGGATAACGGGAAGACGCGGGTGAAACCGCGGGGCGTAGCTAGTAATATTATAAATAGGAAAGTTTGTGTATGTTTGTTACATCTTCACTCTAAAACGGCTCAACAGATCGGAGTGAAAATTGGTATGGACATAGCTTAAATCCTTGATTAACACATAAGCTATTTTTTATCCCGGAAATGGGTCGTTGCGCCATCTCAGTCAGTTTTAAATGTATAAATCGTACAAATCGGCAAAGAAATTAACGGCCGTTCCCAATAACCGATCTATCCATGGTTTGCCCTACTAGAGATTGAAGTTTGACAATCTCCACACTGAGAAAAAAATCTGACTTTCCTTCCGAGTCTTTACCTTCCAAGACCGATTCCTTCCTTATTTTACCTAAGTTTCCCTTCTGAATTAAAATTCCTTCCTTTTTGACTCAGAAGGAAAACGGTGTTTCGGAAGGTCTTTTTTCTCCGTGCAGTTGGGCAAAAACCGTGGATAGATTAGTTATTGAAACCGGCTAAAAATCGGTAATAATAAAATGTCATGCGAGGTTTTCACTCTACGGTGACGCTATATCGATTTTTCTACAATTTTGTTGTCTTGGAGCGCTAGAAATAAATTCTCCTTGACTAGAAACGTACCCTGTCGTTTGTCGGCGTGAGGCGGCATGAAAATTTAATTGCACATTCGTTCGCTGCCAGTCGCTACCCGTAATTCCATACTTTAGAACTTTATGTAAGTTGCAACGATACCCTGGTATAGCAATTAGGGGCGCGCCCATTAGTTACACGCAGAAAAAAGACCTTCCGAAATACCGTTTTCCTTCCGAGTCAAAAGGGAAGGACTTGTGATTCAGAAGGAAAACTAAGGTAAAATAAGGAAGGAATCGGTCTTGGAAGGTAAAGACTCAGAAAGTCAGAATTTTTTTCTCAGTGTACGTGAAGCGATTTCGACGATTTTTCGACCCCCTCCCCTCTTGGTGAGATTTCGTGAGATTTGTCTTGTACTTTTTACTAAATCTTTTTTATCCGTTGTTCTGTTGCTGCGTGAAAGAAGGACAAACCAAACTCACTTTCGCATATATGTACATAAGACGCGTAAACCTATATTCTATTGGTTACTATTTTTGTGGTCTACTAGATATTTCTAAACTAATATGATAAACGCGTTTGAAAGTAACTGTGTTTGTTTGATTGTTTTCACGACTACACGGCTGAATCTATCTTGATGAAATTTGGTATAGAGATACTTTAAACCCTGGAGAAGGACATAGGACGTATTCTAATTTCTATTTTGATTAGATACTAAATTGTAAAAGCAAACAAAACAACGGGGAAGCTGGCCTGAAGTGGGTCACGCAACACGCACGGCGATTACTCAACCGGAGATGAAAATTCTGCGTTCACATTCACGATAAATAAACGTGCTACGGAATCTGCATCGATTTTCCTTTCTAAATTCATCAAGTGAAAAGCTTCCGCTCAACTTCTGATTGTTCCAAGTAGTTTTCCATTTAATCAGACATAAACAATTATACAATACTAGTTGCGTCCCGCTGTTTCACCCGCGTAATCCCGCAGGAACCTTTTTCCGGGATATATAGATAGCCTATGTATCCAGGGTATAAGCTATCTCCATTCCAAATTTCATCAAAATCGGTTCAGTATTTGCGGCGATACGTGGTAACAAACATTCACACACACACACACACACACACACTTTCGCATTTATAATATTAGTAGGACGCTAGTAGCAAACATTTTTTCGTGAGAAAATGTCAGAGGACTCAAGGTTTGTGTATTTCATTTTGCGGTAGAAGTAGATGGGTAGGTACGGTCAACGATAAAAGTTTCAGACCGGAACAAATTTTCTGATTTTATTTACCATCTTTAACACCAATTTTCGCGCGCCTTTGAGGGTATAAAATCGGTAATAAGGGTTATTTTAAATTGTTTTATTCGCATTTCAACGAAGTTTTCGTCTTACTGTTTGAATTTAGGCAGTGCTAGTGGTCACTTTGACAAGTTAGCGGTAGTAAACTTTGACGTTTTCAAAACTTGTACTAGAGGTACAGTCAGCGACAAAAGTAGCTGATCATACTCGATTTTCCAAATGCGTATTGGATCAGTAATGTTGGATTTTCATAACGACCTACAAGGTTGCGTTTGACCATAGCACAACACACGTGATGTTAAGTAATGATTCGGTCGAAGGTTGGTGTTTTTATGATCATAAAGTGAACCGGAAAATTTGTGTTCAGCTACTTTCGTCGTTGACTGTACGAGTCTCCAAATCTATTACGAATTACATATAGATCGTTGCTGACTACATAACCTCCGAGGCTTGTTGCGCCATAGCAGACTCGGGTAGAGGGTGTGTCTGGGAGAGGGTGACGCCACCCACCCCCGTCTGCTTGCGTTAAAAAGGTAGATCGAAATACTTACCAGCTTTGCTCACGTAGGCAGTTGTAACAGTAATTTTGTAAATAATTTCGTTTCTATCACGTCTTGACGCAGTTGTGTTCTGTGAGGTACACTGAGAAAAATAATCTGACTTTCCTTTTGAGTCTTACCTACCAAGACCGATTCCTTCCTTATTTTAACTTAGTTTTTGCTTGGTGGTAGGGTATTTTCTAGTATTCGCCTGGCTAGCTACCACCCTCATGTTAAGTTCCGACAGTTGTTGTTTGTTCCAACAGCCTCACTTGAGAGCCAGTTCCCAGTCCAGGTGTAGCGTGGCGCCACCTTCGACCACATCGTCACTTAACATCAGGTGACTTGTGGTCAAACGCTACCATGTTAGTGATAAAAAACAAAAAAAAAGTTTTCCTTCTGAATCAAAAGTCCTTCCCTTTTGACTCAGAAGGAAAACGGTATTTCGGAAAGTCTTTTTTCTCCGTGTAGGTACTAAACAGTAGTACCTATATGATTTGATTCCTATTCTACTCCTTGTCACTGTATAAAATTAAAACGTCTTTTTATCGTCTTTTCTGCACACCAAAACGATTAGACAGATTGTGTTGAAATCTTGTATCACATATTAATTCACAGAAAATAAACTAAAATTAATAAATATAGTAATAACCTTGATAATTACATCATAATCATATATAGACAAACGCTCTAGATCAAGTCGCCTTTTCAATAAAAAATACTGAATCAAAAATCGGTTGTGACTTGTGAGTTACGAATCCACACACACAGATACGATATCAACACACTTTATACTTTACACCCCTCTTTTTCACCGGGGGGGTTAAAAACACTCTTAGTATCACACACCCGGCCTTTTTCTAGACGCGCGTTTCATCGATTTTGTAGCGGAGTCTCTGAACTTGCCTTATTTAAAGTAGGATGGGTGGCCGTGGTAAGACGGACGGTTTTTTTTGGGTTTTACTGAGAATCACAGATTGTATTCGTGGTTGGACTTTATTACTTATCTTCAACTTGTTCACACATGTAATAAAAAAAAATAAAACAATATATAATTTTGTTCGTTAGTCTCGCTAAAACACAAAAAACGGCTTTACTGATTTGTTTTGCTTCTGTTTTGTTCGCTTTAAAAAATTGATGGAAAAAAAACAAAAGAGAAAATCAATAACATTGGTAATTATTGAAACACTTTCATTAGCTTGACTTGTAACTTGTAACTAACTAACAATGTAATCAAATCTTAGAAGTCAATTTTCACCCACTTCTAATATTGTATCGACTTGAAACTTTGTATGTGTATGTAATCTCGGTGATAATGCAATTTTGTATGGGAATTGCCAGTTGGTACGAAGTCCACCGGGTCGTAGCTAGATACAGATAGTCTTTGTTTGAATTAGCTAGAAGGGGCGTAGTTTCCCTCGAACTCGAAGAAACCGGGTGTCGAGTGCCTATTGGTGTGTTCCAGCAGCCCCACTTCAGAGCTAGTTCCCAATCCAGGTGTAGTATGCCCACCACCTTCGACCACATAGTCACATAACATCAGGTGACATGGGGTTCAACGGTACCCTGTAAAAATAATCGGAAGTCAATTGACTTCATGCACAGATAATGATCTGGAATTTTCCAAGTTCCCGGTCGTAAATCGTCGGCAGCGTGTTACCAAAGTGAGGTGCCTACCTACGGAGTGGCGGTTAGGGGGCGTGCTAGGAATAAAGTCAAGGACGAGACCAGCGCGCGAGACTGATTAAATTAAGAAAGGTAGTAAGAAAGCAAGGTGGCTTCGTCTTTCCAGCGATACCTGGGACGGCCGATAGGGCGACGGCCACTCGGCTGTCCACTGTATGCTTGTGCGACCGCACGATCCTCTCCCGTTCTCTCAAGGTGGCCGAGCAAGCGGAGTTTGCGCGAGCTCCAGGTGGAGGACAGGCAGGAGGTGGCGCAGGACAGACCGAAGAGAGTCTTTATTATCGGAAGCCAAGACTCAATTTGGGTTGTTGCGTCATCTCAGTTAGCTAGTTTTTTTAGTAAGAAAGGTTGAAGGAGCGTATAAAGTTTGGCTCGAACTCGAACATATGAAGCCAATTGACTCCTTGTACGAACAAGAATCTGGAATGTTCCAATTCCCGGCCGTAAATCGTCGGCAGCGTGTTACCAACGTGCGGTACCTACCTACGTAGTGGCGGTTAGGGGGCGTGCTAGGGATAAGGTCAAGGACGGCACCAGCGCGCGTGCGCCGTGCACTCTACACCGACGCTGATGCGGCCGCTCGGAGCATCACCACTTGACTACTGTCAGCGATTTGTAATTACAACTTGATGACAGACAAGCCGCGATGGCTGCAGAAGTAGGCTCTGTCAGCGCGGACAGAGTGGCAAGCTCTTGGGGAAGCCTTTGCGGAAACGCAAGACAGTAATAAATATTTACATGTAGCTGTTTTAATAGTACAAATTATTTAGACACCAGTAACTGTGGTAAGCTTTTACCACAGTTACTGGTGTTTCCGCAAAGGCTTCCCCAAGAGCTTGCCACTCTGTCCGATGCTGGGCGTATTTATTATTCAAAGTCAAAGATATGTTTAAGGATTAGGATACAAAATGTGATCAGTTTAAAACGTCAAACCAAAAACTAGTTAACCCTTTTCCAACCTCCTTACATCAGCAAAAGGATCGGCAAGAAACGCCCACACAGGTGATTTATTGGGCGGACACGTTTACATATTTATTCCTATTACTAATTGATTGAATCGGAGCAAGTCCATTACAAATTAAAATCCCAAGGTTTCTTTATCATCTAAATAGTCTGATAATTCATAATAAATTTATTCTTCATTTATTATTGTTATTGTATATATTTAAGCTGCGATTCATCGTATCTATTATGTAATAGAAGTATGAACCACTGCAATAGAAAAAATATATTTTTTGTGCAACGATTTAGGTGTTCTCGGTACCGGTTTGACGGACAGACCTGTTTTCAATTTTCAAGGTTATGTTACATAATACTTAAAGCGTTGACTTAGTCTCGAGCAGTTTTGTTTGCAGATAAAGATCTTTTAGTATTTTCAGTCCCCTTATATAGCAACTTGAGAGCCAGTTACCAATGCAGGAGCAGCGTGGCACCACCTTTGAACACGTCGTCGTCTAACATAAGGTGACTTACTCTTACCTCTAAGAACAAAAAATAGAATTATACGAACTTTCGCATTTATAATATTAGTCTGATACCATCTCTTCATCAGAGTAGGTATATGAGACACATGCGTGTAGTGGCGCTCTCTCGTTTCGGAGGCCAAGACACACTTTGGGTCGCTGAGCCATCGGAGTTAGTTATCAGAGATTATTTTGAAACGCGATGTCGTAATTTCTTCTGGGACCGACTATAACCAATCAAAGCCTAGGATACTCATTTTGGTAAGAAAAAAGTACTAACAAGCTCTTTTCTTTTTCTCAACATATACCTATTATACAAGACATGCCTTTTTTGGTTTTCTTTGTTAGCTATTTCAAAACAATAGTTGTGACCATTCACACGTACGAAAACCTTGTGTATACAAAGGTCGAGTTGCGAATTTCGAGACACGGTTACCTCGGTAAATTCTGTTGCTTTATGGAGCGTTTTGTTTGACAATACACAAGATGGCCGACAACTCGCAAAAGAATTGATTTTGTCAAAATAAACAGCGATTTGGGGGCGCCTATCACGTAGGCTAGAGTCTTGAGGAAAATCAAATCAAAAATGATCTACAAAATGACCATAGAGTGCCAACTTCTAAGCACTTTATGAAGGGGAGGATTTCCGTGGTTTCCCTTGAACACTTGACTTTATAGGCAGTTCGTGGGTTTGAAACCAGCTTGCGCTTTCTGGGAAAGAAAACTTCATAATAAAACTATAGCTTGGTAGAAGAGAATTTTCCAGTACTCGCCTGGCTAACAGCTACCCTCTAGTTAGGAATTTATCGCTAATCAACGCTATCGATGTTTTGTGGCAGCTTCACCTGAGAAGCAGTTCCCTTTTCAGGCGACTATAGACCAAATCGTCAACGGTGACTTTTGATCATCCGCTAACACATAAAATATAAAAGAAAACTAACCTACTGACCTAATGAACTTAGGAATGAGGAATTGAGGATACTAGTTACATCATTCGACACCCAGATTTTAATATGTCAAATTATATGACCTCTATAATATGACAACGTCTATAAAGTAAATTGCACTTGAGTTGATTAGTGGTGACCCTAATTTTGAGTTGATTTAGTCTAGTGTATAATCACAATCAGCAAATGGGCTAGCAGTTTTGATTGTTTGGCAGTTGAGTACTTCATTGGAGCATTTAGTTCACTGTTCTAGCTAGCTAATACCGCGGCGTAGCTACATGGGAGAGGCCTATGTCCAGCAGTGGACTGATACAGGCTGATGATGATGATAATGAAGATGACCGAAACACATTCTCTCGATCCTTGCCCTGGCCCTATTTATTTGGGGTGATAATATCTTAAACCATGCAGCCTCAGTTGTATGCTGAACCAGGACCTATTTCTGACGTACGCAATATTGTATGTGTTTTAGTTACTATTGTCCTTATATTCGTACGTTGTGCAATATTGTGTATGTTGTCAGTATTGTCAGTTAATGTATTTCATTGTAAACTTGCGTGCCCTGCGCCTATACCAGCAGTTCCTCCGATATCTCTCAGGTGTCTTTTCTCGAATAAAAAGTAGCCTATGTGTTAGTTAATCTAGGGTACAAGCCATCTCTTTTCTAAATTTTGCTCAAATCTGTCGACCCGTTTCACCGTGAAGCAGTAACAAACATACACTCACTTACAAACTTGCGGAAAAAGGTTGCGCATTTATAACATTAGTAGGATAGGATTTCAACAAATTTCTAATCCTCGACATCAACTTCAAGCATTTGATCATTTCACCAAAGTCAATGTTAGACCAAATCCAGCGATAAGCCAGCTTACCAAAACACCTAGTCCATAAAAGATTCCGCAACGTTCTAGATTCCCGACACAGTGCATATAGTATATCTCCGACTGGAGACGGGAGACAGGGGCTGTCCATCCCTCGCTATCGATCCGGCCGGCACCTGCGCGCTGGGCTGCATTCAACAGGCTGTGACGCACTTACAAGATAAACGAGCTTTTACATCAATCTCCTTTATACAGAGGAGAACTGATCATCGTAAGATTTTTTATAATTATTTATTGAAATTAAAAGAAATGAGACGTCTCATAGAACTTTTAGAATTCCATAACTAAAGACGTAATGACTGCTCACGACGCAATTTCACAATACAAGACGTTTAACGTAATGTGGCAAAATGCCTTTCCGAAAACAGATAAGTGGTTTTCCTAGAACTATTAAAATAAAAAAGTAAAAATACTTTTTGGGTCTAGCATAATTTGGCTTGGATTAACGCCTACTTTTTGGGTCTATTCAAGAATTTAAGAGCAACGTTTAATACAGAGCGTCGCGCGTCGCCACGACAATACGTCATGAAACTTGATCGTCTGAAACGATACTCTGAAGATAATAAAAGAGCTGGAGATCATTTTCCATAACAAGCAGTGTCTTCAGACCAAACAAATCGTGTCTGATACTTAACACTTGATTATAAACTGAAGACGGCTTGACTATAGTGAAAACCGAGGAATTTAAACATCCTACAATAATAAACTAACTAACGTTTCATTTAAAGTTGCAACTTAAACTGCAGATGATGGATAAGGCTTGGAAGTTTATCGAATTTTGGTCCTTCGAGCCGTATTGGTAAAGTTCATTTATCTGCAGCAATTATAATAATAGCAAAATTAAATTAAACTTGCCGTTGACAAGTGAAGGCGGATCTTATATTTGTACAGTTTATATATTGTTTGCTGACAACAGTTGCAACTGTATTATATTAAAGTTTCGTCCGCAAGCCGAGGTCACTACCACTGTCTATCACTGAGCTATTATTGCTTCATTTCTAAGAGTTCTATTAGCCCTCCGATCAGCTAACTTGCGACTCTTGCAAGTCCTTTGGTTCTTTGCATATGATGCTACATGCATGCAAAATGAAAACTTAGAAAACATGATGTAAAATTTCTACATATAAAAAGCATAAACTGATTACTAAATTTCATTTAGACGATATGACTGATAGTGATAAGTACGAGTTATGTTATGACTCATCCTTTCAATGATATTGGCAATGATAAGCACGTCTATTTACTATCAAATCACTGATGTAGGTACAACGTATAACAAGTAGCATTGTCAAGTAATAACATTGATTTGGACGATATCTCCCACCGTAAATAGAGATTTAATTTTAGTGTTGTTTCTATCGATATCGGGGAAAATCACTCATTGTTGTGTGAATTTTGATAAGGCATTCAATATCGATATATCTCTAGTACTGTCTGTTGTTTATCACATTACAAAGAGAAACTTTTACCTGCGTGGTGTTTCCCACGGGGTTTTCGTCACAATTCAGCATAACCTTTGACATTCAGGGATAGTGTAGTTTTTTAACAGTGACAGAATTTTCACAATCATACCTTTAAGTACTTTCAGAGATCTACATTCTACATCCTATCTTGCAAACTAGTTCTGTATAAAGATTTCAATTTTTTATAAATTCACTTTTCTTTTGTTTTAAGTTTATATAATCTGCAAACGGACAATCTTGTTTCGAGTGGTTAAGGTTTGGAAATTTATCTGAAATTTGGTCCTTTGTGCCTGATTGATTAGGTTTATCTAATTTTATCACAGCAATCAGTACTACCTAACTTGTCTTTCATTTTTAAGTATCAATTTTGACCATGAATTTTAAGTTAGTAGGTATGTATAAGTAAGTGTCTATATTCAACGAGGTTACTACACTTGCATATTAAATGAAAACCGTTTTTGAATAGTGTAAGTATTATTATTAGCCGCGTGTCATTTCCGTCTGTAGTATTACGAAATAAGGTTGCATTTTAGTTAAACAAAACGTTAAACAATTTTCAAGCCACAAGAATTACATGCCAGAAAAAGTTTCCTTGGTAATTTAAGGGCGACTTGATGAACTGCCAAAACCGGCTCAAGCATCCAGTCAGATGGGTCTCCGCCGGCCGAATGTATGCAATTAGTCGAAGAAAGCTGAAGAGGCCGGTTCGTGCGTCCTGACTCCTGACAATAAGCTGGAAATCAAATAAATAACTGGGACAGTTCAAAAAGATCCGAACATTTTAGTCGCAAATGAAATTATAAATCGTATGATGCGCAGATGAGACGGAATAGATAATAGGTACTTCATACATGGATACTTATTTATTTTTGATTCAAAGCATCAGAAGGACCAACAGGAACAAGTCCCTTCGTGGCCCTAATTGTAGGACAAAAAGAACGAACACAAGAAAAAAAGCCATTTTAAAGAAAATTCGGGATCCGCTTTGCTCTATGTCGGTAAATCATAGTCTAGGAAAAGGCTGGCGATTTGGAAAATTTGGCGCAGTAATTTCTTCCTCGTAGAATTAAGACACGAGAGAGTAATCAGTTTGGCTACCACGTGCTGTCTCAAAATAAATACTTACCACCTGCACGTGAAAGCCATGCGCAATCATGCTAAATATAGTCATCGTCCTCACGCCACGTGCTTTGCGGCTGAACTAGGGTCTGCAATTATCAAATCCTGTGCTGAGGAACTGTACAAACCTGGTTATATGCACTGCTTGCAGAGTTTTTGGCTCACGATCGTTGGGGTCCCCATCCCTACGAATAAGCAAGATGGCTGGTCGTCTCGATAATGTTGGCGGTTGGATCGCCCCGACTCGTAAATTCACAGATCGGTCATACAGATTGGCACTTGTAGAGTGCGATCCAAAAGAATAAATATTTGGCAGATAGAGAACTATCGTTTCACGGATATGTTTGCTTCAATTCCAAAGACTGAAGTTGGGTAGGCGGTTGGACGAAAAGTATGTGAGGAGAGAAGGCACGATCCCGATCGTACTGATTGATTCTTCCGATCCTGGAGCCAAATCGTTTCGTTTGTAGACACGTAACGATCATCCCATTACACGATTCGTCCATACCGGGAGGTGGGTGGGAGAACCCATGTTTTTATTATTATGCGAAAGTAACTCTCTGTCCCTCTATATATTTGATACCCTACACGACTAAACTACTTAACCGATGTTGATGACATTTGGCATGGAGATAGTTTGGACGTTCGGGAAGGGCATTGGATACTTTTTTATTGCGATGAACACGCGCGTGTAGTTCACGCGTGTGAAATCTCGGGGTACAGCTAGTATGAATGTTTGTTAGGCATTATATTAACCCCGCATAAAGTAGATGCTTGACCTAAAAGCTTTTTAGCTGTAGCCATTCTAGTAGTACAATACATATCGAGCTGTGCCTACGTTAACAAAATATGCTAGTTTAGTTCTAGCTAGCATAGTACACTAATAGAGTTACCACCCGTCCGTTTTCTCAGGACACGTCCTTCGTTTTGGTGTATTCTAGGGTGTCATGGATAGTTGTAAAGGAAGTAAATAATTAAAATTTTGTTATACAAGATTAAAGTAATTGCCATTGCTACATTTCATTATTTATTTATGTTTTTTTTTTATAAGGAACTAGCGGACACGACACACTTTGTCCTTCTACCTAGATAACGACTGCAGCGCCGTCTGGTGGTGATTTGTTAATCTAAACCATCCAGTTAGATGAGTTGAGTTTTATTGACGCGGATTTCAATGCGTATTGCTACCGCTCTTCCATATCCTGTCCTGTTTTTAACCGGACATTTTCTAGTATTTCAACCTTCAGATCCTCGTTTTAATCATTTGTGTACGGCAACCCTACGCTGTCTACTTGCATACATACTTACACGTTTGTTTTGTATGCCAACTCATTCGCCGTACGCGTGCTGTGCTTGTTTACTCACCAATACGAACGAGACTTATGCAACTACAGTCTACTACACTATCGAGATCTGTAGATATATTTAAATATACTCGTATATTATGTATGTAATCGTAATGCATACACGTTATATGTACAAAGTCTGACCGGCACACGTATTGTTTTAACTGTCTGCTACACACGAGTAAACATGTCCTGTGGACCTTCTGTCAGATACGAGTATAATATGTTCCTAGAAATGTTTCGAATACAGTAAATAAGAGACAGAATGTAAACTTTATCACAAGGTGCGATAACTCAACTAAGTGTCAGTGACGTTACGTCGACTTGCGACCTGTAAGCATGTATGATCTTTCATGAATGCGGTCATTGCATTCCATTTATATAACTACACTTACACCGCAATAAAAATATCCTATGCCCTTCTCCAGGGTTTGAGCTATCTCCATACCAAATTTCATCAATATCGGTTTAGCCGGTTAGTTGTGAAAAGGTAACAAACAAAAGTTGAGTTCTTACGTGTATACAAAATTCCATAGAAAAAAGCATTTACGGTTTTACCCGAATTTTCCAATTACGCGGTGGATTTTCCAAAAAAAAAATATTTATCCATACCTTGTCCTGACAATTACGAATTATCCAATTTGGTGCAGTCGTTCTGAAGTTATATGCGCGTGCAAACATTTTGATAATTGCATTTTTATTTATCAAGATATAGATTAGAATAGAAAATAATCTTATATATAAAAATCAATTGCTGTTCGTTAGTCTCGCTAAAACTCGAGAATGGCTGGATCGATTTGGCTAATATTGATCTTGAAATATTTGTGGAAGTTCAGGGAAGGTTTAAAAGGTGAGAAAACATAAAGAAATTTCCTTCAGACAACTTTTATTGGCTATACGAAGTTCGCCGGGTCAGCTAGTCTTTTATATGAAAATCAATTGCTGTTCGTTAGTCTCGCTAAAACTCGAGAACGACTGGACCGATTTGGATAAATTTGATATTGAAATATTTGTGGAAGTTCAGGGAAGGTTTAAAAGGTGACTTTTATTGGGGATACGAAGTTCGCCTGGTTAGCTAGTCAAACATGGAAATGGAAAGCACTGTTTAGAAGCTTTATGATATCAACGTAATCAGCGGTTCTGAATCCACTGCCATAGCTTCAACTATGTCCTCAGCATGGCATGTGTGATGTAAACAATACAGACAATGAATCTCTATACTCGCAATCTAAACTTAGAATAGATAACAAATAGCTAACACCGGAAGACCTAGAAGTCAGAGCCTGCAATATATAATATGTAATGTAAATAATAATGTTAGGTCTTCCGAAGAGCGGGGCTTAGGGTGACAAATCAACATCGAGCTATGCTGCGCTGTACTGCGCTGTGCTATGCTGTGTTTCTTAAGCTACGTTTTTTTAACAACAATCAACATAAAGCTGTGCTGCGCTTTTCTTAGCTCAGTATAAAAGTAATCAGCAGCTCGTGTAGTCGTCAGAGCTCCATAAAAAACATAGCACAGTTCGGCACAGCGCGGCTCAGCACGGCGGGTAGCGCGCCTCGCTCGAGACTGCTGCGTTTTTAAACAGAGCGTAGCCTCACACAGCGCAGCATGATTTGTTTGTATCCTCATTAAAATATTAGACGAGCGAGTTGACCAAACATAGCACAGCGCAGTACAGCGCAGCATAGCTCGATGTTGATTTGTCACCCTTAAAACGACTACAGGGCGTCGAGCGCATTGCAAACCATGTGTGTATAAGCTATCCATTCCAAATTTCACTCGAATCCGTCCAATAGTTTTTGCGTGAAAGAGTAACAAACATCCATACTGACAAACTTTCATGCCTATAGTATTAGATAAAAAGCAGTCTATGTTTTAAACCAGGGTGCAAGCTATCTCCATTCCAAATATCTTTTAAGAGGACGCCGTGATAAACAATGAATCTGAAATCAGCTCCATACAAAAACGCAAGCGAGCTGACTAATGCCGTAAGGTATTTTTTTCAAAAAAGGTTTTTTTTCGTTTAAAATGAAAACTATTGTTAATTTTATAGAACTGAACCTGTAGTTTTTTGAAGAATGTGTAATATGTATATACCATACAAAATGTTGAACCGATTTATGAGTTGAATTTTTTCAACTCTTAAATCGGTTTTGTATGCCTGTAAAATGAAAATCTTATTGTTTGAGGGCAGTTTTCTAATTTATATGTTTATAATATTAGTATAATTGCAAGAGTGGCGTAGGTATTGTAGGCATAAGCTATATTAATTGCTCCTAATATATGAGATAACGCTTCCCTTGTTCTAAACTTTATGTGATAACGCTTATCTGTAGCTTCGCAAGTAAGTGTAGTCAGGTCAGGAGGTCGGACTAGTTAGTCATATGACCTGCGATATCTGTTAGGCGATAATGGGACTTTAAACGTACGCCTTGTGTGACATATCAATAGGTTTAATTGATAACTTACAACATGTGTCCAATTGGTTACTTTGTGTGCAAATGAAAACCTTCATAAGCGACTTCAAAAAAATAGGGGAAGGTTTTAAAATTCGACCGCATATCTTTATCTTATCGTGTTCGTGGATAACTTCGTCGTTTATGAACCGATTTTGATGATTTTTTTTTCTTGGAAAGGCGATATCCCAAGGGTGGTACCGTGATAAGAAAACCAGGATCTGATGATGGCATCCTAGAAAAATCGAGGGAAAACTGAAGTCTGTTTTTTTTGTTGTTAAAAATTATTTATGAGTCACGTGTTGTTAAGAGACGATGTGGTCAAAGTTGACTCCTGGAATGAGAACTGACTATCAAGTCTACCTGAACACAACTTGAAGGTTGTAGCTACAAGAATCTGCGGCCAAGCAGCTATCGATGTGTTCCGGCAGCCCCACTTGAAAGCTAGTTACCAATCAGGCGTAGCATGACGCTTTCTTCGACCACATCGTCACTTAGCATCAGGTGTCTTGTGGTCAAACGCTACCCTGTAAAAAAACAAAAAGCTAGCCAGAGCACTAGAAAATGCCTTACCACCAAGCTATGGTTTTAACATGATGTTTTAAAAGAAAGCTAAAGCGTTTTGCATAATTAGAATCCACGACGTACCTACAGGTCGCAAGTTGACATCACTATAGTACCTCTGATATATCACCGCTATACTCGTATATAAATAAAGTATACTAGAATTATATACTTATTATGAAAAGGTCGGGTCGTTGACAAGGGTTAACGCTTGTACTCAGCAGAGGGTCAACAGAAGGGAGAAATGATTAAAAATAACCATATATATAAGGGGTAGGTCTACCCTTAAGATGAGGAATTGGCAATATTGGCAGCAGGGATTTCCATTTTTCTCAGCAATTACAAAACATACAGAGCTAATATTTATGTGCATTAAAGATCATGTTTTTGATATCAAATTGTCGGAAGGATAACACGATTGGTTAACTTTCATAACAGACAAACAATGATCGAAAACTGCCCTCTAAAAAAAAAGATTTTCATTTTACAGGCATACAAAACCGATTTAAGAGTTGAAACTTTTTTGTATGGTATATATACTCATTCTTCAAAGAATTACAGATTTAGTTTTATGAAATTAACGGTAGTTTTCATTTTAAACGAAAAAACCCACTTTTTTGGCGCATACGAACTTACGGCATTAGTCAGCTCGCATGCGTTTTTGTATGGAGCTGATTTCAGATTCATTGTTTATCACGGCACGGCGTCCTCTTAAGCTGATAGTCATCCCTTCCCATTTCGCCGCAGAAATCTACGGCGCAAAAAGTGTGCGTGAAATGTCATTTAAGTATTTTGTTCCAATTATAACTCAGATAAATTTAGTGTCAATGCACTATCCAATTAAGTGTTTAAATTGATAAATAAGGTTATTTCTGAACACTTATATATGAGCAGCTCTCGTTAAATATTTGAGAACAATCGCCATTATCTATATTCGAAGCGAGCCGCTTCTTAGAATTATATTTATAAGACACTTTGGATAAAATATGATGTAATTATCCTTTGCATTTCAATATAAAGTACATTTCATTATCACGGGGTCACGAGAGATAAAAATGTACGCTAAAAGCTCCAAAAGTTACACTATTTATAGCAAAACTATAAATCTATAGATCTTTATTATTTGACGACGCGGTAGCCGAGTTGGTAGTGTCCCTGCCTGCAAAGCTAACGGTCCCGGGTTCGAATCCCGGTAAGGGCAAATATACGTGTGATGAGCACGAATATTTGTACCCGAGTCTTGGATATTTCTATCTATATAAGTATTTATTTCTCTATATAAGTATGTATATCGTTGTCTAGTACCCATAACACAAGTTTCGAGCTTAATTTGGGGCTAGGTCAATTTGTGTGCAATTGTCCCCGATATTTATTTATTTATTTTTATTTATTAATATCATAGAGGCGAAGTTAGTAAGGTTTTTTTTAAATAAATGTAAAATAATATATGTATATAATTCATAAAATGACTACACGTTCCACTGGTCGCCTAAATATAACCTTCCTAACCTGATGCTCTGTAGGTAGGCTCCCCACTAGGTGGAACATTGTAAGAGCCGCAGGGATGCATATGGCTAAAAGCCGTTCATGATGCCAGTCGTGGACTTCAGACATCCTCCGGCTGATGATGATGATAATAATAATGATGTATCTTGCGACAAGTAAAATAAAACAAACGTGATATCATAAAAACGTCAACTTTAAACTAGCTTCGCCTGTTCCAACCTCCTGATGCCAGCAAAAGAACAGGCAAGAAAAGCCGGTAATTTTTTACAGCAGATCATTTTGGACGCGATTACATCGATAAATCCATAGTCCTGCTGACCGGTCCATCGTTACATATTTTTTCGGTAGTACAGTTGGCCAGACCGGCGTACATTTTTACTACAGTCGCCGTACCACTGTCAATATTTTTCTTGCGGTAGTACTGTTCACCGAACTACCAAAATGCTTTACATTTTTGTTTTTATCAATGCATCTCATTGGTTCCAGCGAGAGCAGCATGTTCGTGTCGCGCCGCCGCTGGATCCTGAAGACGTGCGGCACGACGACGCCGCTGCGCTGCGTGCGCGCCGTGCTGGCGCTGGCGCGCGACGTGGCCGGCCACGCGCGCGTGCACAACGTGTTCTACTCGCGGCGCGAGTTTGCACGCCCGCACGCGCAGCTGCAGCCGCACGACAACTTTGATTCGGAAGTAAGTTGGTTGTTAGTGTGTTGATGTCGTGCTGTCGATGGATTCTAGTGACGTGAGGTACGACTACGCCGTTGTGCTGCGTACGACGTGGCCGGCCACGCGCGCGTGCACAACGTTTTTTACTCGAGGCGCGTGTTTGTGCGTCCGCACGCGCAGCTGCACGACAACTTTGATTCGGAAGTAAGTTGGATGTTAGTGTGTTGATGTCGGTCTGTCGATGGATTCTAGTGACGTGAGGTACGACTACGCCGGTGTGCTGCGTACGACGTGGCCGGCCACGCGCGCGTGCACAACGTTTTTTACTCGAGGCGCGTGTTTGTGCGTCCGCACGCGCAGCTGCACGACAACTTTGATTCGGAAGTAAGTTGGATGTTAGTGTGTTGATGTCGGTCTGTCGATGGATTCTAGTGACGTGAGGTACGACTACGCCGTTGTGCTGCGTACGACGTGGCCGGCCACGCGCGCGTGCACAACGTTTTTTACTCGAGGCGCGTGTTTGTGCGTCCGCACGCGCAGCTGCACGACAACTTTGATTCGGAAGTAAGTTGGATGTTAGTGTGTTGATGTCGTGCTGTCGATGGATTCTAGTGACGTGAGGTACGACTACGCCGGTGTGCTGCGTACGACGTGGCCGGCCACGCGCGCGTGCACAACGTTTTTTACTCGAGGCGCGTGTTTGTGCGTCCGCACGCGCAGCTGCACGACAACTTTGATTCGGAAGTAAGTTGGTTGTTAGTGTGTTGATGTCGTGCTGCCGCTGTTGCCTCAATAAGTGCGGCACGACTGCCGCTGCGCTGCGTGCGCGCCGTGCTGGCGCTGCAGCCGCACGACAACTTTGACTCTGAAGTAACTTGGCTGTCGGTGGGTTCTGGCAGCCAAATATCGCCACATCTCTTTTTATTGTTGGCTGCACACAGGTAGTCTTTTTGGTCAGTGTCAAGTATTACATTTGTATGTAAATGATGATGATGAGATGTTGTGTGTGACCGAGCTACAAGCCGGCCCAAGTACGATAGTCCCGTTTGTGTTTAAGTAAAGTAGTAGCGATGATGGCTGAGCGGTAAAGGAAAAGATCGTGAGGAAACTGGCCTGTCCAAGAACCACAACACATGGGCATGCGACATTTACCACCCTCCTCTGGGCCAGCATGGTAGATTACGGCCCAAAGCTCTTTCTGAGAGAAGCCCAGAGTCCCAACAGTGAGGACGTGATATGCTAATGATGATAGTGAAGAATGTTTTGTATGTTGTGCTTGTTTGACATGCCGGTTTCCTCGCAATGTTTTCCTTCACCGTTTTGAGCGATGCAAAATCCGCACGTGACTTACTACAAATTTACTGGCCGTGATTTAACGAGCATCACCTGATCTTGGAGACAAAGACGCTTGGTTAAGTATTATGCTCCAGTTACCTCAACGATTTTACACTCTAATGAACTGAATAAACTCTGTTCGGAACTATCAGTGCATCGGACATCAGTCAGTCACAGACGCTGCATCTCAGCATCTAGATCAGCGTCGTGGAAATCACAATGGAAGTTAGTAGACTGTTAAAGCATATGCGCTGGTGGTTTCATATCATCGTCGCTTGGTTTAGTATATACCTGTACTGGTTGCGCCCCGCGGTTTCATCCGCGTCTTCCCGCTATCCCGCAGGAACCTTTTCCGGTAGAGAAAGTAGCCAATGTGCTAATCCAGGGTAAAAGCTATCTCCATTCCAAATTTCACGCAAATCCGTTCAGTAGTTTTTGCGCGAAAGAGTAACAAACATCCATACTCACAAACTTTCACGTTTATAATATTCATTATTATCAGACTTCCACGTTCCCACTGCTGGGACTCTGGCCTTCTCTCAGAGAGAGAGTATGGGCTATAATCTACCACGCTGGCCCAGTGCGGGTTGGTAGATGTCACATGCCCTTGAAAATGTTGCAGTTCTTGGGCATGCCGGTTTCCTCACGATGTTTTCCTTCACCGTTTTGAGCGATGGCAAATCCGCACATAGCTTATTAAGTCATAGGTACGAGGCCGAGAGGATTCGAACTCGGTGTCGGCGTCTTGTAAGTCGCACGCCAAACCGTTCGGCCACCATCGCTCTATTTTATAATATTAGTAGGATGTTATATGTCAAACTTTCTTCACTTGATATGACTTGTACAACGAAATACCTTTATCACAGCAGCGTGGCACTTTGACCCGGCTAGATCGAGTACCGTGCGCTATGTTGCGCTCGATTGTACATTACATCTGTACTCGGAATTGATATCCGAAAAACCTAACAGTCATTAAGATAGCCCGGGGTGAATGACGTCGTGCCGTTTAAACTCGACAACTCGACGATAAACTCTAGAGATTTTATCTAACTAGCTTTCTCCTTTGTTATACTTTTATATACTTTTTTATATATTTTATAGCGATGATGGCTCAGTGGTAGTGACGTCGGCTTGCGATCCGTAGGACGTGGTTCGAATCCTATAATAAGCTTGAGCTTTCGGTGAAGGAAAACATCGTGATGAAACCATAGCTTGGTGGTAGGGTATTTTCTAGTACTCGCCTGGCTAGCTACCACCCTCTTGTTAAGAATCTGTCGCCAAGCACCTATCGGTGTGTTCCGGCAGCCTCACTTGAGAGCCAGTTCCCATTCCAGGTGTAGCGTGGCGCCATCTTCGACCACATCGTCACTTAACATCAGGTGACTTTTGGTCAAACGCTACCCTGTAAATAGAAAAAAAAAAAAAAAATACTACTAGCGGTGGGTTTGCACGGGGTATGCATAAATTATGACAACCGGAAGTTTTCTTACAACCTTGAAATATATAAGTTACATATATATATATATATATACTAGCTGACCCGGCCACGCGTTGCTGTGGCTAAAGTTTTCAAAAAATTAAAATTGCGACTATAATTTGGGATTTAAACTATCCTATCTCTCAAGTTGGATCGAACTGCACATGGTGTGCGAATTTTATTATAATCGGTTAAGTGGTTTAGGAGTCCATTGAGGACAAACATTGTGACACGAGATTTATATATATTAAGATTTTTAATGTATGTTTTTATACAATTGTCCTCGTACATGGAGTCCGAATCATTTTGCATCTACCAAAACATTTTTTGCGTAATTAGCTGCAACTATTGAAATTGCATCTAATTACGCAAAGGTTTGCCCTATTTTTTTTTGTGTGAGCAATATATATAAAATATATGCTCAGTCAGTTATAGTGGTGTCAATAAACTAATCTACGGTCTTATACTCTAAGTCCCAGGCAGAACTACATAACAAGCTTCAAGGTAGCCTCATTACACATAAGCTACATATTTGATGTCGGGGACCCTTTTGTAGACCCACTGCTGAGACCCAGGTCTTATCTCACAAAAAGAGAGTAGACGGATTAGAGTATGAATTTATAAATTCTTAGTTCTTACCTTACGGTAAAGAAACTTCATGATTCTAGATAATCACTGATTAAGGTTGTTCCTTGTCTTTCATTAGAGCTTTATTAAGTTGAAGTTTATTTAATGTATTAGTCACTAGCTGTTCCTTGCGGTTTCACCCGCATGGGCTACAGTTTATCGCGATAAAAGGTATTCCATGTCCTTCCCCAGAGTTCAAACTATCTCCGTACCAAATTTCATTTAAATCAGTTCAGTAGTTTAGGTGTGAAAGCGTAACATACAGACATAGTTACTTTCGCATGTATATATAAGTAGGGATTAAAATTTGTTAGGTCATTTGTTAAGTAATAGGACGTCATACCATTCGCGACATCGCAACAAGAACAGATAATGTTATATATCTTCAAGTTTACTATCTAGGTTTTTTTCTTTCCTCATTCGCCAATCGCCATAGATACTAATTAATTTTTTTACTACTTACAGGGTAGCGTTTGACCACAAGTCACCTGATGTTATGTGACGATGTGATCGAAAATGGCACTACCTGGATCGGGAAATGGCTCTCAAGTGAGGCTACTGGAGCACACCGGTGCTTAGCGACAGATTGTTATTAACTTCAGGGGTATTTCTTGTGTTTCCCGTATTTCAATCATTCGTCAGTCACATTTCAAGAAAAATATGATGCAGCCTTGCAATGAATGTTATGCTTGTGGTTTCCTCACGCGAAATAATACGAGATGAGGAAATCAGGAGAAAAACTAGTTTGTCGGTCAAACTTTGTCATTACTAACAATACTCAGCGGTTTTACCCGTGTAGAGATATCCACAGGAAAACACAATAAAACATAGTCTAACCTGTAACACTCAGGAATAGCTTGAGAGCTAGTTTCCAGCCCATAGTATTTTTTTTTGTTTTTTTTTTTTTTGTTATGGCGTCACACGATTAGTGTATTTGCCAGTGTCAAGTATAAAATATTTCAAACTCAGAGAGTTGAATCAAGTTTAAATGATGATGGTGATGATGATGATGAGATGATGGGATGAGGATAGTGTTTAAGTAAAGTAGTGGCGCTTTACTTAAACTTTACAGTATACACGGAGCAACGGTATATTTGGAGCAACTAGAAAAGTCACTTTCACAACTTTATTTCAATTTCCCACACTCGTACACATTAACGAACACATAACGGTTAATAATCCACCAATATTACACATTATCACTCGAATAAACACAAGTTTTGGAAATAAAAACAAAATTTACACGTTGACAATTCGATTGCCGCCAAAAAAGTCCACCCAATAGTATTATTTAGCTATAAATAAATAATCTTACTATATAATATTAGAAACTTGAAAGTTTGTGAGTATGGATGGATGGAAGTTTGTTTCTTACTCTTTCACGCAAAAACTACTGAACGGATCTGAATGAAATTTGAAATGGAGATAGCTTATACTCTGGATTAACACATAGGCTACTTTTTATCCCGGAGAAAGGTTCCTGCGGGATAACGGGAAGACGCGGGTGAAACCGAGGGGCGCAACCAGTACAGGTATATACTAAACCAAGCGACGATGATATGAAAATGAAAATAATTAATAAATGAATATCGAGGGACCATTGGACACAAATTAACCTAGCCCCAAAATTAAGCTCGAAACTGAAATGTTTATAGCATTGTGGTTTTCCCCCAGGTGAAGCTGCTGGACTCGTTCTTCGGCGACGGGCGCGCCTACATTATGGGCCCGGACCAGGACTGCTGGTACCTGTATACTCTGTTGCCGCTTGAAGGTAACGGACTAGAATCATCATCACATATAGCTAGTGAGTCAATTTGTATGAAAAGCGGGACACATTTTTTGTACTTACTTTACCTTCAAACATCACTACTTTCGAAAAGTTGTTACAGTGCCACCAACTTATCTGACCCGGTGTCGGCCGCTCTTTCAATATTTTCACACAATCAATGCCTGGAAAATTGTGTAGTTCAAGTTTGTGGTACTGTGCTATGGCGCAGTGGGAGGTATTCTGACTGTAGAATTGCCATCTTTTTTAAAACACTTTTATTAGCTACACTTGTAATTGACTAACTAACAATATAATCAAATCTTAGAAGTCAATTAAAATGCTTATATAAGAAAACTAAATTCTATTGTTAATCGCATCTCTGAGTCCCAAGACACAGGCTATTTGCTTAGTTTGGGACTCGCTGTTTATTCGTATAGGTATGTTTTTTATTAATAGTCCAATCTTCTTAGACTTGTTCAACGTAGTACTATTTTGGTAGATAAATATTTTAATTTTTTTCAATTTTCACCTACACTAATGGTCGTATCGAAATGAAACTTTGTATGTACGTGGAACTCTTCAGTGGCTACTAGGAAACCTCTCGAGTTTGGGCTCATTTGATTCGTTTTGACGAGTCCCAATAGATTGGGCTTGGTTACACACGGAGAAAAAAGACCTTCTGAAATACCGTTTTCTTTCCGAGTCAAAAAGGAAGGACTTGTGATTCAGAAGGTAAAATAAGGAAGGAATCGGTCTTGGAAGGTAAAGACTCAGAAGGAAAGTCAGAATTTTTTTCTCAGTGCACAAGAATAAAAATAGCCTAACTAAGGTGGTATCCCATCAGGCACAGTGGACGCGTTGGAGAAGGAGCAGCGCGAGGTGATCCACGGGCCCGGCCAGTCGGAGCCCGACCAGACCATCGAGATTCTCATGTCGGACCTCGACCCAGCTGTCATGGACATCTTCACGCGCGCCTACTCGCAGGACGCCGCGCAGGCCACCAGGGTAAGGGAGCACGTCAGGGTTGGGTATCAGGCTTTATAATTATTGTTATTATAGATGGGTCGACTATAGCCCATAGCAAGCGCGGATCTACCGTTGTGGGCATGCCCGCCAAACCCTAATGGGAATTTTCCTAAATGTTTTTTTCAATGAAAAAGCAAAGGGATCAGCTGTGCTGTTTTTGCTTGATGGTAGGGTATTTTCTAGTACTCGCCTGGCTAGCTACCACCCTCTTGTTAAGAATCTGTCGCCAAGCATCTATCGGTGTGTTCCGGCAGCCTCACTTGAGAGCCAGTTCCCAGTCCAGGTGTAGCGTGGCGCCATCATCGACCACATCGTCACCTAACATCAAGTGATGTGTGGTCAAACGCTACCCTGTAAATAGTAAAAAAAAAAACAAGGCCCTGCCAAAATTTTGCCTTGGCCTTGATGAATCTAGACCAAAGCGTAATTTTGTGATCGTCTTTTTTATAGGAATTAATTTAACGATTGGGAGCGAGTCTGTTATCCAAATCGCGTTTTACCGATTTTTGGGTGGCCGTGACCACAACCTTTTTTGAGGGCGGGATCAGCGCCTGGCCTTAATCTGCCCATCTGTAGCAATTGTTGCCGACTGTCTGGTTAACCGTTTAGCAGCTCGATTCCCGCTACGGGATAAATACCTATGTGCATTGAAAGAAAAAGCGCAATTTTGTGTTCTGTGTCTGGGTGTTATGAAAAAAAAAAACAAATTATAATATAATATATATTTAACAGTCTGCTAATCTATATTTGATTCTTACGTATAATCGGCAATCAGTTATGAGCTGTGATCCCGTTATATAGCCACGCACATATATGTACATAACATATGTGTACATACACACACACAAACAACCACGATGTCATCGACATATATAACAAAATAGATTCGGGGACCTTTGCTCAACGGTTCGATAATAAACAACAAAACAAGCACAACAAGTAACTAAAGATAAAAAATACCAAGAAACTGTTATCATTTTGTGACAATATTAACAATTTTTTTTTCCTTATTCCAGGAGTCTGGCATAGACAAAATCATCCCGGGCATGAACATAGACGATTTCCTGTTCGATCCGTGCGGATATTCCATGAACGGGGTCGCTAAAGATGTAAGTAGCTTATCATCATCATCATCAGCCGGTGAAGACCACAGCTGAAGAGCTAGCCCCCTTAGAACGCCACCATGAACAGCTATTAGCCATTTGCATCCATCGGCTCCCTGCAACTCTTACAATGTCGTCGGTCCACCTAGTGAGGGGCCTACCTGTAGGTTCTGTAGAACGTCTTCCGGTTCAGTGTTACTCATTACTTACTGTAGTCGAAGGTGGCGCCACGCTACGCCTGAACTGGGTACTGTGTCTCAAGTTAGGTTGCCGGAACACCGATATATGCTTGGTGATTGATTCTTAACTACCCAGGCCACCAGGTGGTAATTAGCCAGCTGGCCGTTTGAAAATGCCCTTCCACCGAGCTATGGTTTTATCATGATGCCTTCACTGAAAGCTCACGCTCATTGCAGGATTCGAAACCTTCGACCGCATCGTCACTTAACATCAGGTGTATTGAGGTCATTCGCTTCGCTAGTTTACAAAAATCATTATAATCAGTCCACGTTCCCACTGCTGGGACAAGGG
The DNA here is from genome assembly GCA_931315375.2 of Opisthograptis luteolata. Classification (NCBI taxonomy): domain Eukaryota; kingdom Metazoa; phylum Arthropoda; class Insecta; order Lepidoptera; family Geometridae; genus Opisthograptis; species Opisthograptis luteolata. The sequence continues at coordinate 1,612,283 of OV928048.1, forward strand.
CCTTCTCTTCTTTCTTGAACTATGTTTTATTTATGTATGTACAAAATAAGAATATTGCATAGAGTTTTAAATACAATCTAAGAATACATAGAGTAAATTATCTTTCTTTTCCTGCCTCTGAAGCGTGACAAGGATATACCGTCTGTAAGTCACTTTATTTATTGTACATTGTTTTATTTAAAATATTATTTAGTATATTATACACGGTATAACGCAATTCCCCTATAAGGCCTAAGAGTGTTTATTCCGACCAAACATGCTAAGTAATAACACGAAAACTTTGTTGGAATACGAATAAAACGATTTAAAATAATCCGTTTTACCGATTTTAGACCAAGTTCAAGTTCCCAAGTTTCGGAATGGCGCGCTGAAAAAAATACGACGGCTAGCCAACCGGCGCTACGCACGCGCACCCTTCGTCCCTCGAGTCCCCTGTGATACCTAATTTTTTACTTGTGCGCAGTGACGTCGAGTCCCTCTAGCCCCCTGTGATATCTAATTTTTGACTTGTGCGCAGTGACGTCGAGCGCTAGAGTTTCGTGCCGCTAGTTATGCTAGCGATAGTGTACACGTGGTGGTACTCCGCAGGGCTGCTACATGACGATCCACATAACGCCGGAGCGGCTGTGCTCGTACGTGTCGTTCGAGTCCAACGTGCCCGTCTCGTGCTACGACGGCGTCATCGCGCGCGTGCTGCGCGCCTTCCGCCCCGCCAAGTTCGTCATCACGGTCTTCGCCACGCCGGTCAGTGAATCGAAGAACGTCATGAAAAACACAGTCTATTAGCCGTTTTTAGAATAGCGTACCTCAAAAGGAAATTGTGGTATCAAGTTGAAATTTATATCAAATACTAGGCTCTAGAGTCTCTTTAACCTGTGAAAAAGTCAAACTTGCAAGTCAACGCGATCAAAAGATATGACATATGACCGTTTATGTGTCATATTCTTGCATATTTTGCGATTTCACAAAATAATCCAAACCTATAGGGTACCTAGAGAATTTGGCTAGAAGTACGGTCTTAGAGCACATGTCAAGAAGAAAAAAATCTGAGAACTGTAAAAATGTATTATAATATTACAAGCTTGTACGGAACCCTCGGTGCGCGAGTCCAACTCGCACTCGGCCGGTTATTTTTTACGCAACGCCCTCATTTTTTCTGGGTCTCTTACCGCTCCCCTTTAGGCCTGCAGCGCCCACTAGTGGGGCGTCATCGCCCACTTTGGGAAAGGTCTCAGTTTGTCGGTTAAGAACGACTACAGAAATCCAGCTGCGTGCGCTTCGTAGTTCATCATCCGGTTGTCGGATACTCAGGACGCTCCGGCCGCGACCGCGCCGCGCTCCCTGAAGCAGTTCCCGTCGCTGGGCGCGTACTCCGCGCAGGAGGAGCAGCACTGCCGGTTCTCGGGCTACGAGCTGCACTACGCGCTCTACTGCAAGTTCCCGAGCTGAGGGCCGCCGGCCGCCCGCGCGCCGCGCCCGCCACGTCGCCACTCGCACCACCACTACAGGTACTACACTACACTACACTACACTACACTACACTACAGGTACACTAGGCGGCGAGCAGCAACACGCGCTCTACTGCAAGTCGTCGAGCTGAGGGCCGCCGGCCTCCTCCGCCACGTTCCACTCGCACCAAAATTCAAAACACAAATATTTTTTTTATTCAATAGGATACATTGTGATCACATTAAAATGTCAACATAAAACTAGCTACGGCTGTTCCAACGGCGGGTAATTTTTTTGGCGCGATGACACCACTATTTGTGTACAAAACCGCCTAAAATCAGTTGCGACGAAAAGTAGCCAGCGCGTTCGCTCGCATTGAAATATTCGAATCACACTATGACGCGGTTAACCGCGAGCACGGCGCCCACTCTTGTCCGAAATTGATAATCGATCCTGATCCGTTATCCGCGGTTTTGGATCGATATGTAGTTCTAGGGCTTGAGAGATTACTACTAAACTGACATATTATGACATGACATCGATTCGAAACCGCGGATAATGGATCAGGATCGATTATTAATTTCGGGCGTAACTTTACCGCCTAAAATCAGTTGCGACAAAAAACACCTCGCCCGTTCGCTCGCATTGAAACATTCGAATTACACAATGCCGCGATTAACCGTCACCACGGCGCCCACTAACATCCCCGCGGCTGCCCGCAGACTGATCGGCGACATCCTGGCGCAGTCCCCCCCGCGGTGGGAGCGCGCGCCGCTGCTGGCGCGGCTGCCGGCGCTGCTGCGCGCCGCGTGCCGCTGCCTGCCGCTGCCGCGCGCCGCGCCGCGCCGCCGCACCCGCGCCGCCTGACCGCACGCACGCTAACACGTTCTCACACAACATAACAATGTGCTCCTCCAGCGTAACTAAGATGAAAACGTTCTCAAACATAATTATGCTCCTTCAGCGTTACTAAAACGAAAACGTTTTCAAACAACGACTGCTCCTCCAGCGTAACTGAAACGAAAACGTTCTCAAACAACATAACATGCTTCTCCAGTGTAACTAAGACGAAAACGTTCTCAAACAACAATTGTGCTCCTCCAGCGAAACTAAAACGAAAACGTTCTCAAACAACATATTGTGCTCCTCCAGCATAACTAAAACGAATATTGTGCTCCTCCAGCATAACTAAAACGAAAACGTTCTCAAACAACATAATATGCTCCTCCAGCGTTAATGACTTTTGTTATCAGATGTTTTCAGACATGTGTGCCTCTACTGATTCCATTGACTCTTAACGCTTCACCCACACATTCGATAGTGTACAAACGTCGTTTGTTTATTGTAATTGTAGTGTTTGAAACGTGGCGATCGTACGCAGTGTCCGGGGTGTCACCCTCCGCAAGAATTTCAATTAAAAACTGTTTACCTAGTAACGTTATAAAATGACAACGTTTTCGTGAAAAAGTGTTGTAGCTTTATGCGCGCGTTAAAACTTTCAAGTGTATTATGTAATTTGATTCTCTTAAATGTAGATAGTTGTTAGATTGTGCTGGTGATACGTGTAATGCTATAATACGCAGCTGTAAGGCAGCCCTATAGGGCGCAGAGGTCTTGAGAATGTAGCGCGCGCCTGCGTGCGGCGACCATTACCGATGCATTTAGATGAGACGTTAGAATCGGCACCCGTAGCAAATGACGTCCTCCCCAAAGCTTGTAACAAAATCAAAGATTCCCACTTCAAAGCTGATTCATATTTCGCGCAAGTGGATTGCTAAAGTTTCGACCGGCACCCGTAGTTGTCATGCCCTTTTCTACTTCGAGCTGTAAAAATGCTTGTAGTCTAGCTTTTAGGTGTTATAAGGCTTTCTTGTTAGCGATGGGCGAGTCCGAAATGTTTACTCGATTGTTTAAGAGTGAGCTAGCGGTCGACTGAACTCGACTGCAAAACTGTGCACTCGGAAAAATCGATGAAACATATCGATGTTTCGTACGTTTGTAGACTCGATTGTATAACTCGGGACTCGCCCGTCGTAATTTATTATATTCTACCCCCTGTCTGTAGGTGCGAGATGACTCCGTTTCGCTTCTAAATTAAGCTTCGTACTTTACTAGTTTGTACTGTAACTCATCTCTGCCGCCAGACGCTTGTGTACAAACTACTACCTAATGTGATGTAAATACGGATTGGATCAGGGTGCCGTTATATGTGATGTAACAATTCCATTCCATTAATAAGCGTGATCCTAAGTGATATTATTATAGAAACCTTAGGTAAAGCAGACGTTTCGATGTTTAATTGTCGTTTCCGATTATATGAATCGCAATGGTTCGACGAGATGTGCGATGCAGGTCTGTAGTGTGGTGTTGAGGCATTGCGACCTAGTTATTACTAATTAGTGACTATGATTAGTGCATGCGTTAGCGTCTAGTCAGGGCGGGCGCCGGGCTCCGGGCGGGCCCCGGCTCGCGGGGCGACTTGTCAGATTTATAAAATCAAATAAAGATTTCGTCTCTAAAGTTTATTGTGTTTTTATTTTATTACACCCCCAAAACTAAGTTTGACAGGTCTAAGAGTAACGCTATCCTTTTTTTACTTCAGTGGTTAGAAAGAGAGCAATACTATTAGATCTGTAAAATTTAGTTTAGTTTTAGAGAATGCAAAACCGAATCGACACCAATGATTAGCAAGATAGATGATTCCTCCTTATAGTGTAACTAGATTTCCCCGCGGTGGGCTACAGTTTATTGTGATAAGAAGTAGCCTATGTCCTTTCCTAGGCTCTAGGCTATCGCTGTTCCAAATTTCATTTTTAAATCGATTCAGTAGTTTAGGCAATTTCAATTTATTTATTTATTCAATAGGATACATTGTGATCACTTTAAAACGTCAAACTTAAAACTAGCTACGCCTGTTCCAACCTCCTTACGCCGGCAAAAGAACAGGCAAGAAACGCCCGGCAGGTAATTTTTTTGGCGCGATCACATTGACAATTTTATTCTTATTACTAATTGATTGAATTGGAGCAAGTTCACTAAAATCCCAAGCTTTTTTTTTTGTCAATAGTCAATAGTCAATAGTCACTGTCGCTGAACAATGACAAACTTGCCGATTGCGATCATCATCGGAAACACCAATCTTTGACCGCATTATCACTTATCATCAGTTGTGTTGTGTTGTGGTCAAACGCTACCAAGTAAGTTGTAAGAAAACGCCAAACATTGCCGATCTAAAACACATTTGGAAAATGGATTATGATCAGCTACTTTTGTCGCTGACTGTACACATTGGGATATGGGAACATGAATATTAATGAGTTGCGGGATCACAACCAAAGCAGACCAGACCCCACAAGCAGCACCCGTTCACGAGTTGACGCATGTGCCAGCCATCGCTCTCCTCGACCATATGAGAGGGAAGAGGGCGACCCGACACACGACGCCGCCGCAAGCAAAGTCACTTTCGTGAGTATGACTGTTTTGGCTGTTTACCGAAAATGGTTAGAATAGGGGAAATAGGGAGAATAGGTAGATAGAAAGAAAGATAGATTAACTACAATCCCAAGCTTGTTTGTCATCTAAATAGTCCGATATTTTATAATAAGCTTTACTAATAAGATTTCTCTTTATACGGACTTGAAATTTTGCTATAGATAAGTCTTGAATTTCACTTGGGATTTTGTTGAAAAAGCGTACACATTGACCTTTGAACGAGTTGCTAACTTTATGGAGCCTAGTAGTGGGTACAGCAATTTTATCTTTATCGTGGCGTGAAAGCGTAACAGAAAGACAAAGTTATTTTTGCATTTATAATATTAGTAGTGATGGGGATTTGATTGGCGTATCGCTTTCGTGTCGAGGTTAAAACTAAAAAAGGAAAAGAAGATAGGACCTTAGAATAAATAAAAATCACAATATTATTTAGGTTAAATACTTTATTCTCGCAGTTTCACTGCGTAATACACCTTCACCATAAACACGAAGGAATATCGTCATACATCAGTCTTACGATTATAACAAGTCTGAAATCACTATAACATAATAAAATTAGAATTTAGAACATAATTTAACGCTACGTCTAAACCTGCGTGAGCATTATGTCATGAATACTTTGGTACGATAATAATAATTGTCATTTCGAATCATGTGGCAATACGAAGTAAATAAATTATGCGTCAAAAGCGTCGCGGCGCATCGCGTTGTTTGCGGCGCAGTTGTAGCGGCTGCATAATATCATAGTATTAAGTACAATATAGATTACGTAGTAGACAAGCTTACAAAGTAAATGCATAGATAACAATTTTCTAGCAGAAGGCTAGGTAGACCGATGACATTGTAAGAGTCGCAGGGAGCCGATAAATGCAAGTGGCTAACGGCTGTTCAAAGGGTCCCCCTTATGTTCTGTGGACTTGTTCCAGCTGATGATTAGTGTTCCTATGTATATTTAGTAAAAAGTTCAATTTTTTTTAAATAGAATACATAATAAATGATCAACTACGCCTGTTCCAACCTCCTTACGCCGGCAAAAGAACAGGCAAGAAACGCCCGGCAGGTAATTTATTGTACGCGATCACTTAACAATTTTAATCTTACTACTAATTGATTGAATTGGATTCACTACATACAATCCCAAGCTATTTTTGTCATTTAAATAGTCCGATATTTTCTAATAAGCTTATCAAATTTCTCACGGTTTGCTGTGCACTTTGATATGGAAACATGAATATTAACGAGTTACGGGATCACAACAAAAGCAGACCAGACCCCACAAGCAGCACCCGTTCACGAGTTGACGCATGTGCCAGCCATCGCTCTCCTCAACGATAGGCCTATCGACAGTGTTGCGCTTGTTTGGTTATCGATAGACTATCGGTCGGCAACACTAGTGTTACTGTATAGTCCGGCATGGCGGCACGAACCCGCCGAATGTCCCCTCCAGGTGACGCGCCGCCGCCAGACACAGCGCGTCCTGCCGCGGCGCCGCCGCCACCTGTATGCCGAGCGGCAACCCGGCGCCGTCCAACCCGAGCGGCACCTGGCGGGACAAGAGTTAAGTGACAGTGACCGTTTGTAATGTCACAATAAAAGATTTTACTACATGCATATTTATCTTATTGTCTAGTTGCGCCCCGCGGTTTCACCCGTGTCTTCCCGTTATCCCGCAGGAACCTTTTTCCGGGATTAAAAGTATGTGTTAACCCAGGATATAAGCTATCTTCATTGCGGGTGTTCGTCAGCGGGGGGCTGGAAGTTGAGGCTGTGCCAGATACCCAGCGTCTATATGTGGAGGACATATAGACGATGCGGAGTAGTACCCCGGGGTTAGTGGGTATGGCGCCTTTGTACAGCGCGAGTCCCACACTCCCTCCGAGCCCCTCCCCTTCTAGGGGGGCATTTCACCGGAGGGGTTAGTTCGTAAGTGCATTTCCCCGGGTCAAAAAAAGGGCATAAGCTATCTCCATTCCAAATTTCATTAAATTCGGTTAAGTAGTTACGGTAATAAACATTCACACACACACAAAAACTTTCGCATTTACAATATTAGTAGGATTAGTAAGATGCAAGTCACAATTGTTAGGTGAATAAATGAAAACTAATATTCACCATAGATTTATATATTATTTGACCACTAGGTATTTGCTATTTTAATAAATCAATGCCATAGTAAAGGAGTAGTAGTTCAGCTTCATATAAATCGGCCGTCGCCGGTTTGAATGTGTGCGTGAGTAGCGGCACCGTGTACGCACGCACTTTTCACGCACACAATCACATAAACGAAAGGAGGCGGCCGGGGCCGCGGCCATGCACTCAGTACGGAACGCGCCGCCTATGCGTCACCGCAAGAGTAGGCAATTAACTCGTCGAGCGGCCTTAGCTAACCTACTGTATATCGTTGTCTAGTACCCATAACACAAGTTTCGAGCTTAATGTGGGTCAAGGTCAATTTGTGTGCAATTGTCCCTGATATTTATTTATTATTTATTACTGTTCTTTATATACTGTGTCAATGCGCTCCTTGGCGCACACGTCTCCCACGCGGGGTGCGGTCGCGCAGGCCGGCCCCCGGCGGCCGCTCCCGGCGGGACAGACTCGCCTCGCTGACTCAGCATTGCTAACACAATCGACACCTTTTTATTATTCTGTGTGCGAGTGTAACTGACCTGCGTGGTCGGCATCCGCAGCACGTTGAAGATGCACCAGTAGGCGAAGTTGAAGGGGCGCAGGAACGCCGAGTAGTGGTAGGGCGCCGGCGCGGGCGCAGACGGGAACAGCAACACGCAGTCTGTGCCTAGCTTGCTCTGGGGAAGGGAAACACATTTTATTACCAAAGTAGCTGCGCATCCCGCGTGTTCCCGTTATCCCGCAGGAACCTTTTTCCGGGATAAAAAGTAGCCTAGGTGTTAATCCAGGGTATAAGCTATCTCCATTCCAAATTTCATTCAGGTCCGTTCAGTAGTTTTTGCTTGAAAGAGTAACAAATTGTTATTCTACTATATATTTTTTGTTATTGTAAAAAGCTGTTGGTTTTCCTATAAATTATTTATTTATAAAAAAAAAAAACTTCCATCCATCAATCCATCCATCCATACTCACAAACTTTTGCGTTTATAATGATATTAGGATAAGGATACTTTCCTATATCAGGGCCCGTAGCCAAGATGCATTCTGCAATCGTTGACGCTAGTAGAAAACAAGAAAAAAGTATTGGTTTGACATATTTCAACGCTAAGTCACGTGGTCAGAAATATGTCAAACCAATACTTTTTTCTTGTTTTCTATTAGCGTCAACGATTGCAGAATGCATCTTGGCTGGGGGCGCAGAGGTTTTAATAATACTGAACAAGCTAAAACCGGCAGGTTAATACGCAGTTAAATTCACTTTCGTTAGCGATAGCAGCTCAGTGACGTCGGCTTGCGATTCGTAGGACGTAGGTTCGAATCCTACTATGAGCTTTCGATGAACGAAAACATCGTGATGAAACCATAGCTTGGTGTTGGGGCATTTTCTAATGGTCGCCTGGCTACCACACTCAAGAATCTGTCGCCAAGCACCTATAGGCGTGTTCCAGTAGCCTCACTTGACAGCCAGTTCCCAGTCCAGGTGTAGCGTGACGCCACCTTCGATCACATCGTCACTTAGTATCAGGTTACTTGTGGTCAAACGCTACCCTGTAAATAGTAAAAAAAAAATATTTCGCTGGAAGGACGCGGTGGATGCAGACCTGCGCGAACTCCAGACTGAACTGGGCTGAAATCGCTCAAGATAGAGAAGAGCGGCGCTCTCCCGTTTCGGAGCCCAAGACACATTTTGGGTCGCTGAGCCATCGGGTTAGTTTTTTATTTACCAGTAAGTCATCTTTGAGCTCCTTGATGAGATTGTCCGCCCACTCCGCGTTCACTTTGGGCAGCAGTTGGTCGTCGATCAGCTTCATTATCGCCGCGCTCGTAAACTCCGACTGGCCGACGAGCTGGGAACACATGTTTAACAACCAAAGTGTCTGGATGAAATCGGTCCTTTTGGACCCCCGACGCAAATAGGGTGTTATAAGTTTGGCGTCGATGTCCGTCTGTCTGTGTGTGTGTCTGCCTATGGTATCGTAGCTCTCCTACAGATGGACTCATTTCGATGCGGTTTTTTTTTTCATTTGAAAGCCAGTTTCCTTGCAGTGGTTCTTAGCTATGTTTGGTTAATATCAGTCCTGCAGTCTAAGAGTATCTGCTCTTTTCCAAAATGATGTAAGGCATTTTTAGCTATTTTTGATGAAAATCGGTCCAAGATGTCGGGGGTTTTGAAATTTCAAATTTACAGTTATTTAACTCTTGGATAGCTACTTCTCGTCCCTAGGGACTATTTTCATCAGGTAATTTTAAGCATACTTTCCAAGTATGAGATATGTAAACATGTTGTTTACCACAGATCAGGATGGTAGACTCGAAATACTACCCTAGAGGAGTTTTCACAGTTTATTAAACAACTCGTTAATGGCAACTCATTAATATTCATGTTCCCATATCCCAATGTGTACAACCAAACAAGAGAAATCTTATTAGTAAAGCTAATTAAAAAATATCGGACCATTAGATGACAAAAAAAGCTTGGGATTTTAGTGAACTTGCTCCAATTCAATCAATTAGTAATAAGAATAAAATTGTCAATGTGATCGCGCCAAAAAAATTACCTGCCGGGCGTTTCTTGCCTGTTCTTTTGCCGGCGTAAGGAGGTTGGAACAGGCGTAGCTAGTTTTAAGTTTGACGTTTTAAAGTGATCACAATGTATCCTATTGAATAAATAAATAAATTGAAATTGAAATTGAAATATTACGGCAGAATTTGTCATCTTTATGTCCTCGACGACACAACCTGCCACTGACGCGGTCGAACACAAACTGAACGTAGTAGCGCGTCAAGTTTGTGCACTGCACAAACTTCGGCCACGCTTGGTTCGACGGCTTGCGGTATCTAGCCTACTCCAAATCTGTTTTGTTTACCTTCCTAAAACACGACATTTACCTTCCTAAAAACACGTCATTTACCTTCCTAAAAACACATTGCTTACCTTCCTAAACAGCTCGATCAGCGCACTCGCCTCCCCCTGGTTGTTCGTAAGTAGAGCTGCGAAGTTCTCTCCCTCGCGCGCCATACAGTGCCGCCACAGACTGTACATGTAGTCGAACCCGCGGTGGTAGTACCGCCGAGGCGCCTCCGCCGTCGACGCGGCCTGCGACGACAGCTGGCTCACCACCCTGGATAGGTGACAGTTTTTTTTTTTTACTATTTACAGGTCAGCGTTTGACCACACGTCACCTGATGTTAAGTGACGATGTGGTCCAAGATGGCGTCACGCTACACCTGGACTGGGAACAGCCTCTCAAGTGAGGTTGCCGGAACACACCGATAGGTGCTTGACGACAGATTCTTAAAATTAGCGTGGTAGCTAGCCAGGCGAGTACTAGAAAATACCCTACCACCGAGCTATGGTTTCATCACGATGTTTTCCTTCACCGAAAGCTCAAGCTCATTGTAGGATTCGAACCCACGTCCTACGGATCGCAAGCTCCTCACTTGAGAGCCAGTTCCCAGTCCAGGGGTAGCGTGGCGCCACCTTCGACCACATCGTCACTTAACATCAGGTGACTTGTGGTCAAACGCTACCCTGTAAATAGAAAAATTAAAAAAATCACGTAAAAAAGTATCCTTGTACTGCCTATATAAAGAGAAAGTATTTCCTATATAAAAAATGTCCTTCTCCAGGGTTCGAACTAACACAACACCAAATTTCATCACAACCCGTTCAGTGCTTACTTGGTCATTGCATTCCGGAGGTCCTTGCAGATGGGGCTCACGCGGAGATCTTGCGCTGTCTCCACATAATAGAACTTGACTTTCTGAAAATTTTAGATCAATATGTAGAAACTTCTTTGTAATAATAACGACAGCCTTATCACTAAGAGCGACCTCTTCCAGACAGCCTTTCGATGGAATGTGTAAGTAATAATAAATTCATTTATTTTCAAATAATTGAAATCCATATTTACAATTTCAAATTCATAAAACACAAAAACAAAAACAAAAAAAATAAAAAAACAAAAATAATGATATTGGGTAGTTAGCTATTTCTTTTCTTACTTTAGTTGCACCGCGCGGTTTCACCCGCGTCTTCCCGTTATCCCGCAGGAACCTTTTCCGGGATAAAAGGTACCCTATGCGGTAATCCAGGGTATAAACTATCTCCACTCCAAATTTCATTCAGTTCTGTTCAGTAGTTTTTGCGTGAAAGAGTAACAAACATCCATCCATACATACAAACTGGTGTTTATAATATTTAGTAGGATGAATATATTATCTCTTTACACATTTTTCAAGTACATATTTTATACGCATTATTTTTTATTTTATTTTATATTTTTTTTTATTTACATTTTTTTTTTTTTTTTAGTGGCTAGTTTATCAAATCAAATCAAATCAATCATTTATTGCATTCATATGCTAGTATACATGAGATCTTAGTGGTTATAATTAGTGAACATATGGACCCGAATAGGGTATAGCAATGTAGGAGCGCACTGATGATTTATGAGTTACATTATTACAATTTTGGTAGGGATCACTAATTTAAAAAATACAGTCAATCCACCACATTCCACTGAGGGGTTTCCAATATCAATGTGGACGTCTGCTTACCTTCAGGTCCACAGGCGTGTCGAGGTGGAGGTCCGCGGCGCGCGGCCCGGCCACCACCGCGGTGAGCGGCGCGAGGTCCGAGCAGTGCTTGCTCGCGAACCCTATCGACGCCATCGTGTCGTCCTCTCCACTGCGCAGCGCAGACCCTAAGAACATCATCATACATAGATAGGAGCTTTTTTCGGCTTTTTTCTCTGCTAAATCGTGTTTTAAGAAAATTTATTTACGCCCGAAATTAATAATCGATCCTGATCCGAGAGGAGCGAGCGCGAGCCGCTTCTCTCAGCGGCTCGCCCTCGCTTGTCAATGTGTGAGTGACAGCCTGCTAGCTCGCTTTGTTCTTGTTGCTAACTGCCTACTGCCGTGCATACTGCGCTCGCGATTTAATTGTTCACCTACCGCCACAGGCTGCTTATTTTAATAATTAAAGTTTTTAAAGTGTAATGCTATAACTAAAGCTTACATATTTTGTACCCCAACATTGCGTAATAATTACGCACGTTAGATATTTGTCAAGTTTACATAATAACAATAAGTACATGATATAAGTTTTATAAAAGTGTTACTAGCTTACGAAACGCACTATTTAATTTATTTTTGTCAATTCTAGGATTAAACTCACACTAGAACTGTACATTTAATTATTAAGCTAATAAAGACACTTTGAAATTGAATTGAATTGATCCTGATCCGTTATCCGCGCTTTTGGATCGATATGTCATGTCATAATATGTCATTATAGCAGTAATCAGTCAAGCCTTAGTACTAAATGACATATTATGACATGACATATCGACACAAAACGTCGGATAACGGATCGGATGGATTATTATTAATTTCGAGCATTAGTATTGATAAACAGCGCCATCTATTGTCAAGTATAAAAATATAGGATTACTACTCGCCAATAGATGTCAGGAAGAGTCATAATTTTCCAGTTTGTGTATTATTTATCGACGACGTTTTCTAAAAGTTAAACCTAGCTAGTTGAATCGCCCCCGAATTTAATATGCATTAAATTTCATGAAAATCGTTGTAGAGGGAGATCGATCCACATTTTACAAGTATGCGGGAGAAAGGAGCGCATAAATCGTGAGGTGTGGGATTTCTAGGACTATAGATATACTATATATAGACTCTATAAATTTTACACTAGAACAACAATAAATCTTAATGGTAAGTGTCACAAAGGGAGGTCTTATAAATTTTTTTATTATTTTTTTTTATTTATTCAATAGGATACATTGTGATCACTTTAAAACGTCAAACTTAAAAACTAGCTACGCCTGTTCCAACCTCCTTACGCCGGCAAAAGAACAGGCAAGAAACGCCCGGCAGGTCATTTTTTTGGTGCGATCACATTGACAATTTTATTCTTATTACTAATTGATTGAATTGAAGCAAGTTCACTAAATTCCCAAGCTTTTATCGCTCAGAGCGATCTCTTCCAGACAACCCAAAAGCATCATAATTAATATTGGAAACAGAAACAGATGTCTTTAGTCGAAGATCTACCGTCTCATACCCAGTTTACCTTTCAAGCTAGTGAATCCAGCCGTGGGGTTGTGTCCAAACAGGCCGCAGTAGAACGCGGGCATTCTCGTCGACCCGCCGATGTCGGAGCCTGGAACGTTAATTTTTATTTGTTACTTAACTTTGGTGGACAAACGCCCTTCAGTTGAAATATTTAAAACTAGCTGTATCACCCGCGTGGTCTACACTTTATCGCGATAAAAAGTCCTAAGTTTCAAACTATCTCCACAACAAACTTCATCAAAATCAGTTTAGTAGTAAAGAAGTAATAAACAAACTGCGCCCCACGGTATCACCCCTTTATCGCGGTAAATTGTTAGAACTATCACCACACCAAATTTAATTAAAATCCATTCAGTAGTATTTCCGTGAAAGATTAACAAAAATCCATCCTCACAAGTTTTCACATTTATAATAATACCAGCTGCACCCCGCAGTTTCACCCGCCTCTTCCCGTAATCCCGTAGGAGCCTTTTTCCGGAACAGAAAGTAGCCTATATGTTAATCCAAGGTATAAGCTATCTCCATTCCAAATTTCATTCAGATCCGTTCAGTAGTTTTTGCGTGAAAGTGTAACAGACATCCATCCTCGCAAACTTTCACGTTTATAACATTACTTGGAAGTAGAATAGGACCAATTCCGATAAACTTATTAAGAGGTACTTAAATAAGTTTATTATAAATCGTGTTAGAGGATTCCAGTAGCGCGTAGTAGTGCGCGCACTCACAGAGGGATATCGGCGAGGCCATTGCGGCCGCCAGCGCCGCCTCGCCGCCGCTGGAGCCGCCGACCGTGCGCCCCGGGTGGTACGGGTTGTTGGTCTGACCGAACACCATATTGCGGGTCTCTTGCCTGCAACAAAAGTTATCAAGAAGAAAGGGGACCGATGAAGAAATGTAGAAAAAAAAAACCAGCTAAGTGCGAGTCGGCTTGCGCATGAGGGGTTCCGTACTATTATCTATAAAATCGGCAAAAAAGCACGTTTGTTGTATGTGAGCCCCCTTAAATATTTATTTTATTCTGTTATTTGTTGTTAACAGCTAGTAATATATAAGCTTACCATTTGTTGATCTCCGGCACGTTGGTGACAGCTAGCGCGATGGCCCCAGCATCCCTCAGCAGGCGCACGCACTCCGCGTCCTCCGCGGCGCGCACGTGGCGCCGCGACGACACGCCGAGTGTCTGCAGCAGCCCCGACACGGCGTGACACTCCTTAGCCGTGAACGGGACACCTGGAGGTGTAAGTGACACTTTTATCAAACTAATCCTATACTACTAATATTATAAACGTGAAAGGTTGTGGATGGGTGCATGGATGGAATAAAATTGTCAATGTGATCGCGCCAAAAAAATTGCCTGCCGGGCATTTCTTGCCTGTTCTTTTGCCGGCGTAAGGAGGTTGGAACAGGCGTAGCTAGTTTTATGTTTGACGTTTTAAATTGATCACAATGTATCCTATTAAATAAAAATCATTTGAATTTGATGTTTGTTACACTTTCACGCAAAAACTACTGAACGGATCTGAATGAAATTTGGAATGGAGATAGCTTATACGCTGGATTAACACATAGGCTACATTTTATCCTGGAAAAAGGTTCCTGCGCGATAACGGAAAGACGCGGGGCGCAACCAGTGTATTGTAAATGCTAAAGTAACTGACTGTATATCTGTCTCGCTTTCACGCCTAAACTACAGAAGTACGGGAATAGTTTGAACCCTGAGGACGGATGTAGGATACTTTTGATCACGATAAACTGTAGCCCACGCGAGTGAAACCGCGGGGAACAGGTAGTTTATAATAACTAAAAAAATTAAAACCAAAACATTGAGAGAAACTTACCAAGGAAGGGTTTGTTCTTAAAATAATCATCAGGTAGGCCTTCTTCAATCTTTTGGTCAACCTTCTTTGCTTCTTCCAAAGCAGCATCGAACCGTTGATCAGTCACTGCATTGACGATGGGATTCACCTGTGAACAACAAATAAGAAGAATAACAGTTCTACTTATATTATTAACGTGAAAGTTTGTGAGTATGGATGGATGTATGGTTGTTTGGTCCTCTCATCATCATCAGCGAGAAGAAGTCCACTGCTGAACGTAGGCCTCCCCTTTGAACGCCACCATGAACGGCTATTAGCCATTTGCATCCATCGGCTCCGTGCGACTCATACAATGTCGTCGGTCCACCTAGTGGGGAGCCTACCTACAGAACGTCTTCCGGTTCATGGTCGCCACTCGACAACCTTTCTTCCCCATCGGTTATCGGTTCGTCGAGCGATGTGGCCTGCCCATGTGTTTGTTACTCTATCACGCAAAAACAACTAAACGGATTTGAGTGGAATTTGGAATGGAGATAGCTTTATACCCTGGATTAACACATAGGCTACTTTTTATACCGGAAAAATGTTTCTGCGGGACAACGGGAAGACGTGGGTGAAACCGCGGGGCGCGCCTAATTTATAATACTAGCGTGATTTCACTAGCCCATCTTTCTTGTAATCAGTAACACTTACAGCTTTGATCCTCTCAATACACGCACCAACCAGCTCCTCGGACTTAAGTTCTCGCTTCCTTATCTTCTCCGCCAAGGTTACTGCACTCAAAGCCAGCATGCCATGTCTCTTCTCCAACGGAGGCAGTTCCTTCCTGGAGCCATCCAGGAAGAGTCCGAAAAAGAAGTCGATAAGCAGGTCCAGGTAAGTGCGGAAGACCAGGAACGCATGTTTGAGGATGTTGGACGCCATGCCGTAGAGAATCCTGTTGGGTTTGTTTGTGCGACGCTGAAATTAAATAAGTGAAGGTTGAATTACAGGGCTTAAGAGGACGCCGTCATAAACAATGAATCTGAAATCAGCTCCATACACAAACGCAAGCGAGCTGACTAACGCCGTAAGGTCGTATGCGTCAAAAAAGTTTTTTTTCGTTAAAAATGAAAACTATCGTTAATTTTATAGAACTAAACCTGTAGTTCTTTGAAGAATGTGTTGTGTATATACCATACAAAAAAAAAATCAACTCTTAAATCGGTTTTGTATGCCTGTAAAATAAAAATTTTTTTTTTTAGAGAGCAGTGTTCGTTCAATTTTTCTCTGCTATGAAAGTTAACCAGTCGTGTTATCCTTCTGACAATTTGATGTCAAAAACATGTCTTTAATGTACATAAATATTAGCTCCGTATGTTTTGTAATTGCTGAGAAAAAAGGGGATCTCTGCAGCCAATATTGCCAATTCCTCGTCTTAAGGGTGTTACACAAATCAATGATATTTGCACATTGACCTCTATTTCTCGCTATGGGGCTCCATGAAACAAATATGAACAGGAAACTGGCTCTCAAGTAAAGCTGCCGGAATATACCGATAACTTATTGGTGGCAGATTCTTACTGGCGTGGTACAGGTATCTATTACCTAGCTGACAAAGCGCGTCTTTTCTGCCTTTAATATAGTACAACTAAAAAAAATTAAATTGAAATTACATACTTAAATTGGAGAAGTAAATGAAAAAAATGGTGTATTAAATTATAATTATATATAGGTACACATGACTTGTTTACGACTTAAACAAACAAGGAAAACAAAGTAAGGAAACCAGTTAAGAACATCAACCAACACATAGGCACTGGGCGAGCAATGTGACCGCTGTGGCGCAATGGGCGAATAGCAGACTGCAAAACGTGAGATCGCAGGTTCGATTCAAAAAATTGTGGAGTCCCAAAATACTACTTTCAGGATAGTAATAAAATAGGGGATCATTGCACACAAATTGACCTTGCTCCAAATTAAGCTCGAAACTTGTGATAAGGGTACTAGACAACAATATACATACTTATTATAAAGAGAAGCGGTCAGATTTATGTATTTAATTGTGTGGGCGTTATTATTTTTATATAATACAAAATACCTGTAATAATAAAGAAAAAAACCCAGCATTTAATTCTAATTTCAGCACGGATGTTGTGCGAAACAACAAGGTGAGTAAAGGATTACTTGCCTAACAAGTGAATTAATGGCTATTAATGTTACTAGATTTATGGTAAGGTAGAAAGCACATAGATTTGATGCTTACTTACTAACTACCTACCTAAATAATAGTAATTACTACTTATGTTACTTTAGAAAACCAACTTGTCAGTTAAATAAGCAATTTCATGCCGGACAATTCGTTCAACTCTATACATTTTGTAAAACAGTATTATAGAGGGATTTTATTTTATTTATTTATTTTACTTAATCTAATTTTTCAGATAATTTTTTTTTTTTTTTACTTTTCACAGGGTAGCGTTTGACCACAAGTCACCTGATGTTAAGTGACGATGTGGTCTAAGATGGCGCCACGCTACACCTGGACTGGGAACTGGCTCTCAAGTGAGGCTGCCGGAACACACCGATAGGTGCTTGGCGACAGATTCTTAACAAGAGGGTGGTAGCTAGCCAGGCGAGTACTAGAAAATACCCTACCACCAAGCTATGGTTTCATCACGATGTTTTCCTTCACCGAAAGCTCAAGCTCATTGTAGGATTCGAACCCACATCCTACGGATCGCAAGCCGACGTCACTACCACTGAGCCATCATCGCTATTTTTCGGATAATTTTTCATAATATCTTTTCCCTACTTAATTCCCGAAATAATAGCCTATCTTGAGAACAGTTTCCGCACCAAAGCTCTAACAAGCAATATTATACAATAGTATACAATATACATGGCATAAAAATCCAAACACATTTTGATTTTGTTACTTAGATTTGGTAATTTGTGATCATCATCATCATCATCATCATTATCAGCCTTTCACGTTCCCACTGCTGGAACTCTGGCCTTCTCTCAGAGAGATAGTATGGGCCGTAATCTACCACGCAGGCCCAGTGCGGGTTGGTAGATGTTGCATGCCCTTGAATGTTGCAGTTCTTGGGCATGCCGGTTTCCTCACAATGTTTTCCTTCGCCGTTATGAGCGATGGCAATTTATGATAACAAGCCATAAATTTGCTTGATTTATTTGAGAGCTACAAAAGAGTGAATTCACCTTCTTATGCTCCGCATTATTGAAAAGGTTTTCAACATTCTTAGTTGATACCCTTCTTATCTCGTTGCTGTTTCGAAGTCTTGGAGTGTTTGCTGCTGTCCGCGTCTTCAAAAGATCTATTTCACCTTGAAGGCAGCTCATTTTGAGTTCCAACTGCTTCTTACTAGACACTATAGTGTCCAAACCAGAGACTTTAGTAGTCAGATTAACAATCTTACTTGAAATTTCACTGGTTAGTTTGTCTCTTATTGTCCTCACATCGTTGATTAGAGCCGGCAGGCCTGCTAGCTGAGACTTTAATCCCCGGACCTCTTCCAACACATTTTCCAAGGTCACCGACTCAGTAACGGTATCTGCCGATGGGTTCAGTGAATATTTGCTGCAAGAGGCACATTTCCAGGCCGCGCGCTCATCGGAGTCCATTTCTCTCCATTGCACTTCCAAAATTTGCGCACAGTCATAATCCAAATGGTTTTTACAGGAGCCGCACTGCACTCCATTACTCAACGGCAGATCGCACAATGAACATTTCATTTTTGGGCCTGTTTTACACAAGTTCACGCAGTTAACTGACAAATAAATCGCTATGTGAGGATGTTTATACTTAGCTAATATTCAAGTAACGCCTTAGGAAAATAAATCTGTGTTAACAATAATAAACTAATTAGAAACGACAGAGTTATATGACTTTAATGAGGAGTCTACGTTACTACCTATACATTTTCCTTGGTAGGTAAGATATTACAATTCAAAATAGGAAAAAACAATTGAATTGAATTTACTCACTTGTGAAATATCTTCGTTAGCACTTTGTTTTGTACACATCACTGTCACGTCACGATTATCTTGCAAACTCACTGTACAGTAAATAGGTACACTATTTACTCAGTTTTAAATTTTGAATACATTGAACCTCGGGGCGTTTTGTCACCTTTTCACCTACATTAATTTTTATTCAGGCGGCAATACTTCAAGGGCTATTCGCGCTATTAAGCTTGAGAAAAATAAGGCTCGGCTGGGTGAAAGCTCTAACATAAAACTTTCTAAATATTGTGAATGTGAAATGTGAAGTTAGACGATGGTCAGTGCTCATAACTACGTCTTGTTGAAATCATAATGTTCAACTTTCTTTTGCTCGTCGTTGGCGCTAATCTGCTTTATGCTGATAACAAATCAGTCGGCTTGATTGATTAGTGATTTGCTTATGTGTTCTCTATATATTTTATTGTACATTTGTTGCTATAACTGACTCATTGTTTTGATTTCAAATAAAATGTTTGACCTTGAACTTTTTTTTTTTTTTTGTTTTGTTATGGCGTCACACGATTAGTGTATTTGCCAGTGTCAAGTATAAAAGATTTCAAACTCAGAGAGTTGAATCAAGTTTAAATGATGATGGTGATGATGATGATGAGATGATGGTGATGATGATGATGGGATGAGGATAGTGTTTAAGTAAAGTAGTGGTGCTTTACTTAAACTTTACACGGACTATTTTGGAGCAACTTGAAAAGTCACTTTCACAACTTTATTTCAATTTCCCACACTCGTACACATTAACGAACACATAATGGTTAATAATCCACCAATATTACACATTATCACTCGAAGAAACACAAGTTTTGGAAATAAAAACAAAATTTTCACGTTGACAATTCGATTGCCGCCAAAAAAGTCGACCTTGAACTTGTCATTTGGTCCTTGACCTTGGTTTTTTTTTTTTAATATTCTTCGGTCATTGAGGCAAGCAAGGTTGAACAACACTAGAAGTCCTACAGTCGTAAGCGACCATACCACAGAGTGTTATAATAGGGGGAGCTAACGGGGGCTTTAGAGGTGGAGGGAGGGACCAATACTGCCATGTCCTATGTAAATTAATTTTACATCAATTTTTTTTTAATAATTATATGTATTTAAATAACTACAGCTATCTATGCGTGTGTAGTTTTAACGCTAATGAAAAACTTAAAAATATTTTACAGACTCACATCCCTAGTCTAGGTGAAGGCTGCAGCGGAAGCGGATGTACTGTACACGATTGTTTTTTTTTACGAAAATATTACTTGTTTTTGTTGAGTACACCCAGACGGCAGACACGTGAAAATATGAAAATACTTTGGTTTTTTTTCGAGCACAAATATGTAGCGGTAATCGAACCGGTGGCCAAACGCTTCGCTGTCGGCTGTTTGCACATTGCGCCAAACTGATCCATTACAAGACTAATTTCTGGTTACCCAAATACAAGCTGTCACAAGACGCAATAATATTAGCACGTCGCGTCAGTCAGAAACATAAATAAATTTATCATTGCTATTGTGGTTAGCTGTAGAGGGCGTTCATAAAGGATATAAGTTCATTTACTTACAAAAAAAAGAGAGATATACTTAGGGCCGGTTTTATAAACGTCCGTTAAATATCATACCAAATTTCAGTAAGTATGATCTTATTAGTACGGAAATGAAAATTGTTCAAATTTACCGAAATTTGGTCTGACGTGACCGGCGCTTAGTAGTAGTAGTAGATACGAGGTGTGGCTTGGCGCCACCTTCGACCACATCGTCGCTTGTGGTCAAACGCCCTGCAACAAATAAAAAAGTCGTTGCAGACAGGTAAGAAAGGAGTTTAATAATAATGAGGTATCCAACGATGTTATAAATAGATTAGAATCTAATAAAAATATTCTGCGATCGACTTCTTCGAGGTCACTGAACTCAAATGCAGAGTTGTATAATATAAACCGGGACCAACGGTTTAACGTGCCCTCCGAAGCACGGAAGCGTTCAAAATCACTATAATCTTTACTGTGCTATAATGATGGTCACTGGTCACCCATCCAAGTTGTGATCGCG
This sequence comes from Opisthograptis luteolata, assembly GCA_931315375.2. Lineage (NCBI taxonomy): Eukaryota > Metazoa > Arthropoda > Insecta > Lepidoptera > Geometridae > Opisthograptis > Opisthograptis luteolata. The sequence goes on from OV928048.1 coordinate 1,633,320, forward strand.
GTGAACATTGCTTAACCTAGTTGATCGGTTAAGAATGACTAGGCAAGCTCCGCTATTAAAGTTTAATTACAGGACCAAAAAAAAGTGAGTGTTATTACAGCTCCGAGCTCACTTAGTTCAGCTAGGCGCTAATGCTAGTGTCTAGCTTTACGGTAACAAAATCAAATCACATATACCTATACACTTACCTATTCATTTAATGACCTAAAATGTGTGACAGACTTTAATGAGTCCCTAAACTCCTGTCTATGTGTGTGTGACTAGTGTACCAATATTATTAACTTTAATATTCCTGAGGACCGGTTTCTTAAACGTCCGAAGTTGAATGTCTTATCAAATTAAATTACGGTAAATTTAAACTTTTTGTTAAATTTTCCATACTAAAATTTGACAATATGATCAAACTTACCGAAACGTTTAACTTACGGACATTTATAAAACTGGCCCTAATTGTGTTTTCAAAGGTTTATATTATAAACCTTTGTCAAATTTTAGTATGGAAAATTTAACAAAAAGTTTAAATTTACCGTATTTGATAAGACATTCAACTTCGGACGTTTAAAAAACCGGTCCTCAGGAATATTAAAGTTAATAATATCGGTACACTAGTCACACACACATAGACAGGAGTTTAGGGACTCATTAAAGTCTGTCACACATTTTAGGTCATTAAATGAATAGGTAAGTGTATAGGTATATGTGATTTGATTTTGTTACCGTAAAGCTAGACACTAGCATTAGCGCCTAGCTGAACTAAGTGAGCTCGGGGATTATCTATTTAGTAGTTTCTATTCGTGAGAATTTCCATTGTTATACTACTGAATATTTCTGTTGTTTTAAAAAGCTGTTGGTTTTCCAAATCCAAATAATAAATAAATGAACACTGTATTTCAGAAGCCAAGACTTTTATGTAAACCTACTTGCTGGCCTATATTTTGGACAAAGGATAACCCTGGCTATTCAGCGAGGCAATGCCGCCAGCATTTTGGGCACGTTGCCGGACATCAAGGATAGTTTGAACTATATTTAGAACGCCTTTTATTATAACTAATAATTACTAAACCAGTTTTATGAATAAGTACAGTCAGCGACAAAAGTAGCTGATCATACCCCATTTTCCAAATGCGTATTAGATCAGTAATGTTTGTTTTTAAAACACTTTTATTAGCTTGACTTGTAACTAACTAACTAACTAACAATGTAATCAAATCTTAGAATTTCCTTACAACTTACAGGGTAGCGTTTGGCCATAGCACAACACACTTTGTGATGTTAACTGATGATTCATTCAAAGGTTGATGTTTGAGATGATAAAGAGAATCGGAAAATTTGTTTTTGTTCAGCGACTTTTATCGTTGACTGTACCTACTATAATAATGGGAAAGGAAAGATATCAGTATTCCTATGAATACATAGGAATATAATTATATACCAGCATTCAATATGAATAAACGGAAAATGCATTGATTTGTTTTGTAATCAGTCAAGTCTTGCCGGCCAGCACGGTGGCAGTGTACGCCAGTACATGTTCACGAAAACACGCGAATACAACAAGCTGTTTTAATTTTACAGTGTATCTTTTTTTTTATCGCATTGTGAATTGTTTTTACGCGGTTTTATCTCTTGTATCGGGACAGAAACTGTGATAACGTAGTTCTCTGATTCAAGTAGCCGTAAGTATTAACTGAGTTAGTGTTTATTATAATATAACGTAAATTTTACCAACAATATTTATACTTTTTTTAGTACAGTCAGTGACAAAAGTAGTTAATCATAGTACATTTTTGACCGACTTCAAAAAAGGAGAAGGTTTCTCAATTCGACCGTATATGTATATATATGCTTTTTTAAGTTTGTTCGCGGATAACTTCGTCTTTTAGGAACCGATTTTGATAATCATTTTTTTTTTGTTGGAAAGGAGATATCCCAAGGTTGGTACCATGATAAGGAAACCGGGATCTGATGATGGTATCCCAGAAAAATCGACAGGAAAGGGAAGTCGGTTATTTTTTTTGTTAAAAATTATTCTTATCCTAATGTGTTTTTATCAGTAATGATTGGATTTTTTACATTTTACAAGGTAGCATTTGGGCCATAAATCCACAACATAACAAATCAGATTTTAAGATTTTTTAGTGATGATGGCCGGTCTTAAGATGATGAGAGTAATTAATCTAAAAATGTGTTATTGTACAGCGACTTTTGTCTTTGACTGTACCTGATAGTACATCCAAAGACAAAAGCATGGCATAAGCTCATAATTTATCTATTTTTTTCTTATTTTTTTTCTATTCATAACTTTATCAAGTGAATAGTGAATTTTTATATATGACCTACTCTACCTATATAGAGAGACTACACATCTATATATCACATTTTTTACTGTAATAGTTACAGAGACAAATGTCTGTACCTAATTACCCTCAGTTTTGGAGTCGTGTATCTAATGGTCTTCGTTAGGCAATCAAACCTGATTGTTTGTGCAATTTTAGGTGTTTTTTTAACTTGCACACGTCAACTTTTGTAAGATTCCATTACCATATTTAAACGAGTGTTTCCGATAGCCCCAAGTTAAAAATGTCAGTGACGTCACATTACCCATGTTCTACACTAGATGTTCCCCGCGGTTTCACCCGCGTAGATTTTCTCTTCGACAAGGACATGGAAAAACATCGTGATGACAACTAATGCCCGAAATTCATAATCGATCCTGATCCGTTATCCGCGGTTTTGGATCAAAACTCAAAAAACTCAAAAACTTAAAACTTTTTTATTTAATAGGATACATTGTGATCACTTTAAAACGTCAACTTAAAACTAGCTACGCCTGTTCCAACCTCCTTACGCCGGCAAAAGAACAGGCAAGAAACGCCCGGCAAGTAATTTTTTTGGCCCGATCACATTGACAATTTTATTCTTATTACTAATTGATTGAATTGGAGCAAGTTCACTAAAATCCCAAGCTTTTTTTTTGTCATCTAATCGATATTTTTTATTTAGCTTTACTAATAATAAGATTTCTCTTGTTTGGTTGTACACATTGGGATATGGGAACATGAATATTAACGAGTTGCGGGATCACAACCAAAGCAGACCAGACCCCACAAGCAGCACCCGTTCACGAGTTGACGCATGTGCCAGCCATCGCTCTCCTCGACCATATGAGAGGGAAGAGGGCGACCCGACACATGACGCCGCTGCAAGCAAAGTCACTTTTGTGAGCATGACTGTTTTGGCTGTTTACCGAAAATGGTTAGAATAGGGGGAATAGATAGATAGAAAGAAAGATAGATAGATTAACTACAATCCCAAGCTAGTTTGTCATCTAGATAGTCCGATATTTTATAATAAGCTTTACTAATGAGATTTCTCTTTATACGGACTTGAAATTTTGTTATAGACAAGTCTTGAATTTCACTTGGGATTTTGTTGAAGAAGCGTACACATTGACCTTTGAACGAGTTGCTAACTTTATGGAGCCTAGTGGTGGGTACAGCAATTTTATCTTTGTTTCTAGTATCGATATGTCATGCCATAATATATCATTTTAGTATTGATCTTTATCGTAGAAGTCTTTGGAAATATTGACACTTATGACAGTTATGACGACACTGATTTGGCTTTCAAAACAATGTCAAAGATTAAGATTTTCTTTATTTCGTTCAAAAAGTAATCATAGTAAAATATTTACATATAACCATCCATATTCTGACAGATTATAATATACAATTCTATAATTTATTATTAAATTAAAACAAAAATATATACTATAACAATGAACAAAAAAAAAAAAATTAAAAAAATGTACTTAGCACTTACAATAATAATTATTAATATCACCTACCATTATGCCCTCTCTGAGCCTTGGCTGGCAACGCCCTTGCCAGAGCTCTATGTATGGGGTGTCAGGTCCAGCAACCTCCACGTGGTGCACCCTGGGCAACGCCGTCCCGCAACCTCTCCGTTACCAGAGAGATTGCGGCACGGCGGCTAATGGCTGGACACTTGGGGCCTCACTGCGCACACTATCGTTCGATAGTGCGCTGTACGTTTTGAGGCCCGAGGTGGTGGTGGGCCTTCGGGCCGTTTCTTCGACCTTCGGGTCAGAGGTGGGCGCGGCAGGGCTGGCCAACTCGGCCTCCTTGTCGGGCGTTTGTGTTGGGCGGCCGCGTTCATCGCGGCTGCAGCGGACCTTCGGGTCGGGGGATGGCGGGCCTTCAAGGCCTGCGGTTGGTGACCAGCCGGCGCCCCGGGCAGCCTGGGAAGCGGCGGCTGGAGTTTGTGTTTATTTATGTCTATTTGTGTGTCGTATATATTGTATTTATTTGTGTATTATATTTCTATTTGTGTGTGTCTGTTTGTATGGTGTGTGTGTAGTGCCCAATCCCGTGGTCTGGCGCCCGCCCAGGGGATGCATAGCTGGTGGGGTGAGACCAGTTGCGAGGGCGCCAATCCCAGGCCGTCATGCCTTTCAACTGTCAAGGGGGGATCACACCCCTCTTCGAACAAAAAAGACCATCATGGAAGGTTCGCAATTGATAAATAATCTCCGGGCGGGTCCCAGCTTCAGCGAGGCTGGGGAATCCCGTGGTGTTAACGCACCGAGCCCCGTGTATACGGAGGGGGCAACAATTGCAACGACGCAGATAGGGAGGACGAAGGAAGGAGATGTGACGAAGGTCGAGCGATTAGCTGGGTCCGTCTCCAGGCTATCATCCGATTCGGATGCTAGCTTGGTGATGGTGGCGTCCTCGACGCGGTCCAGGACCGCGAAGAAAGGGAAGGCTTTGGCGGCGCGAACATCTGCGCCGTCGTCAAGGGATTCGAGCCGAGAGTTTCGCTCGGTGCAGGATTCCGAGGAGGAAGCGGCGTGGTCGGACGTGAGCATGTCGGAGGCGGCGGGACCAAGCTCCCGAGCTCCCAGCAAGGTGGCTCAGTTCCTAAAGCGCCCAAGAACAGAGGATGGCAGGCCAGGTGACGACGACGCTAGAGCGTCGCCAGCGAAGGTGGCCACGGCCAGACGCGGTCGCGGTCGCGGACGTCCGCCCACTACTGGGCATTACGTCGGCCTGGCGAAAGCGAAGGAAGAAGCGAACAAGATGAGGCGGGAGGAGATTCGCCTCATTGCAGAGGAGGAACTTGCCACCGAGATGCGGTGGAAGAGGGAAGAGCGGTTGAGGTTGACCTCCTGCCTTCCCAATCTGGAGGATGGACAAAAGGCCCAGAGAACGGACCTGGTGGCGATCGAAGGGGTGGTCAGAAACTCGTTGGGGACCATACTCGATGTGGCCACCAAGTCCAAAAATGTGAAGGGGGACCTGATACGCGATGTCAAGGAGGCGACCGGAGCTCTCCAGCGTGCCTTCGAAGTGCTCAAGTCGCGGACGGTCTCAGAGGAGGTGGCCAAGCTAATGGAGGCTAACAAGGCCCTACAGGAGACCATCAAGGCCCAGCAGACGAAGCTCGAAGAATTGAGTCGTGAGCTGCTGGCCTCTCGATCGGTGCAGGCCCCAGTCCCCCCTGTTGATGAACAGGGACTGGAGAGGCGTATCACGGAGAGGATAGGCACTATCCTGAACGCCCGTCTTGAGGGCTTGGAGGTGGGCGGGAGACTGCTCCCAGAGAAGCGTCTTAGGCCTCCTCTGGAAGCGGACCGCAAGAGGGATGCGGCAGCAGCAGCTGAATCAGCCGCCGCCATCAATCCGTCGCACCCACCCGTCGAGGCGATCCCTTCCACGTCTCGCGCCCCGGTCTCATGGGGAGCGCAGGCGGGGAACACAAAAGGAAAGGAGAAGGAGAAGGGGAAGAAAGGGGGAAAGGGAAAGGGGAAAGGGAAGAAGGTCCCTGCCCCAGCCGCTGCCCCCCCCCCTGCCCCGATCCCGGCCCCAGCACCGAGTGCCCCCGCGGCACCGACGCCACGTCCGCAAGCCCCACAGGAGGGTCAGTGGACGGAGGTGGTTAAGCGGGGGAGAAGGAATGCTGCGAGGACGCAACCGACGCGCTCCGCGCGGAGTCAGGCCCCATGGCCAGTGCCGATCACGAGACCGCCCCCGCAACAGACGAGGGCACCCAAACTCCGCCCGCCGCGAACTGCAGCTGTGGTAATCACGCTGCAGCCTGCGGCGGTGGAGAGAGGCGTCACATATGCCAGTGTCATTGGGGAGGCTGTGAGCAAAATCAGCCTCCCAAGCATTGGCGTGCCTCCGGTCAAAATGAGGACGGCGGCGACGGGAGCCAGGGTCCTAGAGATCCCCGGCACCGAAAGAGGAGAGAAGGCGGATGTCCTGGCCGGCAGGCTGCGGGAGCTATTCGCGAGCGCAGAAGGCGTTGTCATCACCAGGCCGGAGACTAACACGGATCTACGTGTGACCGGCCTGGATGATTCCATCGACGAAGCGAGGCTGACCGCGGCCCTGGCCAGTGCCGGGGGCTGTCCAGCGTCGGCCATCAAGGCTGGCGCCATCAGGAAGGGACCGGCTGGCATGGGCACTGCGTTCGTACGGTGCCCGGTGACGGCTGCTAAAAAGATGGTCGCTGGCGGCGGCCGTCTGTTGGTCGGGTGGTCGGCGGCACAGGTGCGGGTTCTCGAACGAAGACCCCGCCGCTGCTTCCGCTGCTTAATGTTGGGCCACGTCAGGGCTCAATGTGATTCGGAGGTGGACCGCAGCGACGAATGTTACCGCTGCGGTCGGAATGGCCATAAGGCCACTGCATGTTCCGCCGCCCCACGCTGCTCACTATGCGCAGCTGCTGGGAAGCCGGCGGATCACCTATCTGGGGGCAAGACCTGCGCTAGGCCCCCAGCCAAGAAAAGGACAAGAGGGAAGCCGACTGCGATGGAGACTACGGTCCAGTCGCAGCCCGCTAGCCTCCCTACACCGGAGCAGACGGGAAGAATGGAGGAAGATTAGTATGCATCTAACCTTCCTCCAGGCGAATGCCAACCACTCTGCGGGGGCTCAGGACCTTCTCCTGCAGTCTATGGCGGAGTGGTTGGTCAACATTGCTGTGGTCGCCGAGCCGTATGTGGTCCCGCCCCGAACTGATTGGGTGGGAGACCGGGACGGCTTGGTGGCCATTACGACGCAGACATCGGCGCAATCTCCGCCCCTCGATTTGGTGTGTAGAGGCGGGGGATACGTGGCGGCCTTGTTCGATGGGGTGCTGGTCGTGGGGGTATATTTCTCCCCCAATAGACCCCTCATCGAGTTCGAGGCGTTTTTGGACGAGGTCGGAGACGTTGTCGCTCGGGGTCACCCCCGGTCTGTTGTCGTTCTCGGGGACCTCAACGCCAAATCCTTGGTGTGGGGGTCCCCGGCGACGGACGCGCGGGGCAGGGCCGTAAACGAGTGGTTCGTGGCGCTGGGCCTCTGCCTTTGTAATAGGGGCACAGAAAACACGTGCGTGCGGCGAGGGGGAGGGTCAGTGATTGATGTGACGTTCGCAACCCCCGCGCTCGCACGCCGTGTTCAGGACTGGCGAGTTCTGGTGGACGAGGAGACGCTGTCGGACCACAGGTATATCCGATTCAGCGTCGCCTCGTCCACGGGAGCATTGGAAAGGAGGATGCCGGCCGTTCGGGAACGGCGTTGGGCCCTGAAGCGCCTGGACAGCGAACTTCTGAAAGAAGCAGCCCTGATCCAGGTGTGGAACTCCCACCCGACGGGACCGATCGGAGTCGACGAGGAGGCGGACAGACTCTGCGAGGCAATGGCGGCAGTGTGTGATGTCGCTATGCCACGGGTGCGGGCACAACCGTCAAGGAGACGAATGTTCTGGTGGTCCGAAGAAATCGCCGGGCTGCGGCGCCGGTGTGTGGCGAGACGCCGGCGCTATCAGCGATACCGGCGAAGACGGCGCAGCGAGACGGAGGTGTCCGACGCCCTCTACGCAGAATATAGGGAGGCGTCAGTGGCCCTGCGCACGGCCATAAAGAAGGCGAAGGCGGAGGCGTGGAAGGACCTGCTCGGAACCCTTGAGCAGGATCCCTGGGGAAGGCCGTACAGGATGGCGAGGCGCAAGCTCCGCCCCTGGGCCCCCCCAGTCACCACCACGCTGGAACCGCCGGTACTTCAGAGGGTCGTAGAGGGGCTGTTTCCTGGAGACCTGGGAACCGATTTCGCCCCTCCCTTCGCGGCAGCATCACAGCGCCCTGGAGAAGAGGCGGAAGAGGAAGACAGCAGAGTGCCCGAGGTCTCAGAAGGTGAGCTCGGGGCAGCTGTCTTCCGTATGAGCGCTAAAAACACGGCGCCGGGTCCAGACGGGATCCCGGGGCGTGCGTGGGCGCTCGTACAGGACGAACTTGGGCCGCGGCTGAGGAGTCTACTCAGCCGCTGCATGGAAGAAGGCCGGTTTCCCAGACGATGGAAGGAGGGGAAGCTGGTCCTCCTTAGGAAGGAGGGGCGCCCGGCCGACCAACCTGCCGGGTACCGCCCCATTGTTTTGCTGGACGAGGCCGGCAAGCTCCTCGAGAGAGTAGTAGCGGCCCGCCTCGTCCGACATCTGGAGACGACAGGCCCGAACTTGGCCGGCGAGCAATTCGGGTTTCGAGGAGGTCGCGGCACGGTGGATGCCATATCGCGTGTCCGCGACTTGTCAGAGGAGGCGTGTTCCGCGGGAGGGGTGTTGCTTGCGGTGTCGTTGGACATATCCAACGCATTCAACACCCTCCCGTGGCCCACCATAAGGGCGGCTCTGGGGTACCATGGGGTCCCCCAGTACTTGCAGCGTCTCGTGGGTGACTACCTGTCCAACAGGGAGGTCGTGTACCCGACGGCAGCAGGAGAGGGGAGGACCCAGATAAACCGGGGCGTTCCGCAGGGGTCGTGCTTAGGGCCCCTGCTGTGGAATGTAGGGTATGACTGGGTCCTCCGGGGCGCTAACTTGACTGGCATCGGCGTCACGTGTTACGCCGATGACACGCTTGTTACCGCCCGGGGTGGGACGCATCGTGAAGCGTCCATCTTGGCAACGGCCGGTGTTGCAGCGGTCGTCGAAAGGATCCGGCGGTTAGGCCTAGAAGTGGCGTTGGAGAAATCCGAGGCCATTCTCTTCCACGGGCCTCGGAGAGCACCTCCTGCTGGCGCCAACATCATCGTGGGCGGAGTCTCCATCGCGGTCGGGTCGACGCTGAAGTACCTCGGCGTCGTCCTAGACAGAAGATGGAGATTCGAGGCCCACGTGCGTCAGCTGACGCCGAAGCTCATGGGGACGGCGGCTGCGCTGAGCCGGCTGCTCCCGAACATAGGAGGAGGCGATGGAACCTGCCGCCGGTTGTACATGGCGGTGGTCCGGTCGATGGCCCTCTATGCGGCCCCGATCTGGGCGGGGTCTCTTCGCCCCTTAGAGATCGCCGCCCTTCAGGGGGCCCAGAGGGTCATGGCAGTGAGGGCATGCCGCGCGTACAGGACTATATCCCACGAGGTCGCCTGCGCGCTGGCGGGATCATTGCCCTGGAGTATGGAGGCGGAGGTTCTGTCCTCCGTCTTTTGGAGGAGAGCGCAAGCAAGAGAGCGCGGTCTGCCTCCCGCACCTCAGGAGGTGGTGCGGTGGAGGAGGGACGCAAGGCGAAACGCCGAGGCGTTATGGAGAGAGAGTCTCCTCGCGGGGCCCACCAGGAGGGGGGACGGCGCCATCCGGCTTTTGGAGGCGATCCGTCCCGTACTCGGCCAGTGGACCCGGCGAAGACACGGTGGCCTCACTTTTCGCCTAACGCAGGTCCTCACCGGACATGGATGTTTCGGGAGGTACCTTGCCAACGTGGCGAGAAGGGAGGCCACCCCGGAGTGCCATCAGTGCGGCCGGGCGGAAGAAACCGCCCAACACGTCCTGGAGGCATGCCCGGGAGCGGAGGGGCCGCGACAGGAGTTGGTCGCGGCCATAGGAAGTGACTTATCCCTGCCGACCATTCTGTCAAAGATGGTCGCCAGCGAGGATGATTGGAGCAACGTAGTCGCCTTCTGTGAAGTAGTGATGGCGCAAAGAGAGGCTGAAGAGAGGGAGAGAGAGGTGGATCCTGCCTCCCTCCCAATCCGGAGAGTTCGGCTACGGGGGCGGCGCAGAGTACCCCCCCCGTCTCCGCCGGGGACCTGATCATCTTGGTCCCCACCACAAGAGGTGGTGGCGCCCTACGTACCAGGGCGCCGCGTTCGCGAGAGCGGTCCGTAAACGCGGACACCGGCTGACGGGGTCATGAAGGTGTGTTAAAAACGGGACCTTGACCCCCCGTCCTTTATTGCCGGAGAGGCGGACAGCCCGGAGTTTTAGTGGGTATGGCACGCTAAATAGTGCGAGTCCCACACTCCCCCCGACGCCCCTCCCCTTCTGGGTGGGGCCTTGCACCGGGGGGGTCAGTGTGTAAGTGCATTTCTCCGGGGAAACAAAAAAAAAAAAAAAAAAAAAAAAAAAAAAAAAAAAAAAAAAAAAAGAGCTCTATGTATGTGATTGTATGGGCGTTTATTATTAGGTCATAACATAAATCACACTTTATCATTATAAATGCAAGTTTGAGTTTGAGTATGTTTGTTGTTTCTTCACGCTGAATCGGCACAACGGGTTTTACCAATGAACTTTGAATTCACACTCCTTCAATTTTTTTTTATTTTTTTATTTTTACATTCTTCAGGCCCACTCGTGATGTCGATAAAAATATATAATAAGCTTCCGGAATTTTTAAAAAAACAGAACAATAACAAAAAATTCATCAGATGTTTATATGACTTTTTAAAGGAAAAAATCATATTACTCTATACAGGAATTCCTTAACGACAAAATCTAACTGCAAGAAATGTTTACTAGATATATAGACTTACATAGGTTGCAGTAGGCATATAGGTTTTTTGTTGATTGATGGCAGTCCTCCTCTCCTCTAGTTTTTAAGTAATGTTGTTGTTGTGCCCAACAGGGTCCATAATTGATCTTAATTATATTATGACTAACTATTGTACATTATGGAATGCAATAAATTCTTTGAATCTTTGAATCTATTTATTGACGCTCCGCACACCGACTGCCCCTAACAAATCCTATAGCCAAGTTGCACAGGTTACTGTGAAATTCAGTGAAACACATGAGTTTTCGGATTAAGAATTAATCTAGTGCTAAGTAGGTAGGCAGATACGTACATAAAAACGCAAAATTTTAGTAAATAACACAGACTGCTTTTCATCCCGGAACAAAATTCAAACTCAAACTCATAACTCAAAAATGTGTTTATTCAATAGGATACATTGTGATCACTTTAAAACGTCAACTTAAAACTAGCTACGCCTGTTCCAACCTCCTAACGCCGGCAAAAGAACAGGCAAGAAACGCCCGGCAGGTAATTTTTTTGGCGCGATCACATTGACAATTTTATTCTTACTACTAATTGATTGAATTGGAGCAAGTTCACTAAAATCCCAAGCTTTTTTTTGTCATCTAATAGTACGATATTTTTTAATTAGCTTTACTAATAAGATTTCTTTTGTTTGGTTGTACACATTGGGATATGGGAACATGAATATTAACGAGTTGCGGGATCACAACCAAAGCAGACCAGACCCCACAAGCAGCACCCGTTCACGAGTTGACGCATGTTCATATTGAATACCGAGAAAACCGCGGGTGTAACAGCGGGGAGCAGCTTGTAGTGTATAACAGGAAACATAGCATGATATTTAAGGACTACAATCAAGTGTCTGACACCGTGACCTCACCTATAGGTACTCACCTCAAAACACGCAGACAATGCCAGACTTTAAATAATATTTAATTACCTAAACTCCTTTAGCATTGTACTTACTTGTTTCATTGTTATTGTTTGTTATGGCGTAAGACTGCCGTTTTTTGGTAAAACGTACGACTAAGTTACGAAGGAGTGGAGAGATGTGTGGACAATCACAGACACCCCGGTCCCACGGTAGGCCGTCCGGTCCGGAGCGGCTTGATTTGTTGGAAAATGAACCTTAGGAACCATCAACCGCGCTTGCAGAACGTCAGAAAGCCACGGGACGGGCAGGGTGTATTCGACGTTCGCTGTGCTGTCTGGTCTATGAAAAGGCAAGCCGTAGGACCCGGTCATTAGTTTATTGTGAGGTGTAGGTATGAGTAGGGGAACCTGTTGTACCTTGACACCCTTTGTACCTAGAGCCACTTAGTTTTTTGAAATGGTCGCGACTTTTTTTCGTCTCTTTGGGTATGGTATAGTGAACTTTGACAAGAGTAATCAACATGATGTTAGTTGCAGGCGGCTATTGCATCGAGTTTGCATGGGAGGTCAATTTAACGTTTTCGGTGCAAAAAAGTAAGATATTTCATATTTTTCATTTCTTTCATTACTTCTGTTATTTACTACATAAATTTTTAAAACCATTTGATTTAAACAAGTACTTTAGCCAAGTTTAGAATGTAGTATGCTTATTTGAGTTAATCATAACCTCCATATTTACATGTGCGAATAAACATACAAGGGTAGGGGTGTTGTACCTTGACCATAGTAAAACAGTTGTACCTTGGTCATATGGTCAAGGTACCTACATCCAAATGTATTCTTGTTAATTCAGTTTAGGAACGCACATACTTATTATTTTGTTGTTTTTTATACAGGTAAAATGCCTCGTAGCAATAACAACATCAAACGGACTCCTATTGCTAAAACAGCACTTTCTAGTGCTACTAAACTAGTTAAGAAAAAAAATTCTGAGGGACTGCCAAACATTTTAATTTGTCAAGATGTACTTTAAAGAGGTATTATGAAAACTACTTGAAGACTGGTAAAGATGCGAGCAACCTTCATGATAATATAGCCGTGAAAAAAAGTTTTTAAAATGTTTAAGTTAGGTGTTACGAAAAATATTGATTTCATTCATATAAATTCTGTTAATTAATATGTCATAGATATTAGATAAGATTATAGACGTGTTGAAGCTGGAAATAATAAAAATATTTGCTATTTGTAGAGAAATATGGATTTTATTTGATGAGTTCTAACTATGACCAAGGTACAACATAGGCGGATCTAGGTACATCACCACTGTTGTACCTTGATCAACATTCCAAACTTTTTTTAGTTCATGTAAAACCTGTAAAAAGGATGATCTATGCTTTTGTATAATTTATATTATGAACCACATTAGTTCGTCTAACAGCTAAAATTTGTTTCATCGCAATAGTTATAACCGCTGTTTTTCAAAAAATCGTTGAATGAAAAAGTGACCAAGGTACAACAGGTTCCCCTACTTATTTATATTGAGTTTCAGAATATTAGTAATAACACTGATTTCCTCATCGCCAAGAGTAGGCAGTAAGCGCAGTGATAAAATAAATAGCTGCCACACATTTTACACGTATATCAAGCAACATTCTGAAACAGGAAAAGTTTCCATGCATCAAGCAAGGGCGGATCAGGAATTTTTTTCTGGGAGGCGCAGTTTTCCCCTATGTAACCAAAATGAAAAGAATCTTATCAAAGCGTACCTAATAGTAGCCAATGATCTCTCTCATTTTATTTGAACCACCCTGATAAAGACAAAGACAATCAAATCCAAGAATTTAATATAATAGCAAGATCTCACGCTTCACAGATCGTTAGGTACCTACGTCGATAGTTTTACGTGTCGAAATGAGAATTTAAGTAGACTGTTTACTTACCTACTTTTTTATTTTCTTTGCAACTGAGTGAGGTTGCTTGATGGTAAACATCACGCATGCCCATTAAAGTTCAGTGCTATCACTGCTATCCAGAATTTTGAACTTCAACAGTTCTAATCCTGCGCGGCAACGCCCTGCGCTCGTCACCCTGAGATATAAGATCTCAGATACTAAATCTCATTAGACCCTGTAATTTCACTGGAACATATGATGTAAAGTAGCAAATAAGTGTTAAACCACAAGCTATTATAAAGTAATTACTTACCTACTGGGTAGTCTTGTATAGTTCGCGAACCGACTGGGTTGTAAGAACGCTCCCACAGATGATCTACGCGAACTAGTTCCCAAATCCTTCGCTCCTTAGTTCGTTAGTACTTGTATTCAGAACGAGAGTCCATCATTAACGACCTCTCATTTACTCATTCGATTCTGATGTGCATTTCCAAAAACTATAGGTCTAAAAATAATGTAGTCCTTTTTACTTCCTTAGTTGAACAAAGACAGCAATACTTTTAGACCTGTCAAACTTAGTCAAGTTTTGGAAAATGCACATCAGAATCGATACCTGTATCTAATGATCTAATCACAGTATTGGAAGTTAGAGCTACTTTAATCATACATAAATAAGGTGTTATGTTATATGCAGATTGGATTAATAATACATTTTATTTTTTTATTAAAGTACTACTAGTGTAGGTACAAATAAAACAAATAATAACCGCAAAATAGTTACTAAAGCAAACCAAAGAAGTGCAGGAGTGACAAAGCGAGCGATCGATCTGCCTTGCTCTATAGTTCGAGACGGGAGTTGATGTACTAAACGAGAGACCTAGTACACGAAAGAGCTGCGAACTAAACTGAACCCTTCGGGCCGCGAACTGCTATGCGCAAGACTACATTTAAATTGGTGGTTATTACTGGGTCGACGAGCTGGTTGCGTAAATAAAGTTACGCATCGAGTCCCACGGATTTACTAATAGCCGGTACCTACTTGCTACTCGCATGCGTGATTGCAACGCGACTAACTGGATTATTATCGAACTTTCTTTTTGTGTTATGTATGAATAACAGAATAACAACGCAGATAATGTCTGAGCCGTTTTCCTTATGCACGAAATTATTTAAGTATTCTGTGGCGAAATTGCGTTCTGCTGCGCGTAACAACTTTAGGTATTCGCTACCTGATTTTAACAGTTTTTGATTTTTTACGTTTAATCATCTAGAACATATGTTTCATATATTTCATTGGGTTGAATTTCAAACCCTTTCTTATTATTTTTCTTATCAAGACAAATAAACCCTCCCAATTTCAAGTTTCTACGACCAGCGGTTTATGCTTTGCGATGATACCAGTCAGTCAGGACTTTGATTCATATAATAATGTAGAACAAATACTTATATGAAAGGATTCTTCTATATTCATGTCTTAATACAATGGTTTTTACGTTTTGACCGAGCATATTCCCTTAAAGGAATAATATTGATGACAGCAGCGCCACCGTCACCAGGCCCAACCAAATTTGTGGCTCTGTATGTTAGAGTATCCTACTAATATTATAAATGCGAAAGTTTGTGTGTGTGAATGTTTTTTAGCACGTATCACCATACCTACACAACCGATTTTGAAGTTTGTGTGTGTTTTTTTTTTACAATTTACAGGGTAGCGTTTGACCACAAGTCACCTGATGTTAAGTGACGATGTGGTGTCGAAGATGGTGCCACGCTACACCTGGACTGGGAACTGGCTCTCAAGTGAGGCTGCCGGAACACACCGATAGGTGCTTGGCGACAGATTCTTAACAAGAGGGTGGTAGCTAACCAGGCGAGTACTAGAAAATACCCTACCACCAAGCTATGGTTTCATCACGATGTTTTCCTTCACCGAAAGCTCAAGCTCATTGTAGGATTCGAACTCACGTCCTACGGATCGCAAGCCGACGTCCTACCACTGAGCCATCATCGCTATAAAAGTGTGAATGTTTGTTACCACGCATCACCGTAACTACTGCACTGATTTTGATGAAATTTGGAATGGAGATAGCTTATATCCTAGGTTAACACATATTATGCTACTTTTTATCCTGTACCTGCGGGATAACGGGAAGACACGGGAGAAACCGCGGGGCGCAACTAGTAAGTTATAACTTTATCATTTTTCAGAACCCTTCAAAATGGGGGAGAAGATCAAAATGTTCTTCCTTTACGTGCGTATCGTGGTCGACCACATCATAGACTTCTTCTTCTCGCTGTACTGGGACAAGCGTCGGAAGACCATACCAGACCTGGATATGAAGCACTCGATGTTGGCTGAGAGCGCCACTTCGCTGGCCAGGAAGATCCGGCAGAGAGAGCTGAAGTCAGAAGACCTGGTGAAGGCACTCATTGAGAGGATCAAGGAGGTAAAAGTCTTTGGGGGCTCCTGCACAAAACTGCAATGCGAACCGGCGTGATGCGAATCAGATCGGAAGTTTATGCGGTGCATTCGTGCGAGCTCGCAGATATTGGCGATGCGATGCGAATTCGTAGTTTTATTGTGGGAGCCCATAGATAGATAGATTTTTAGAACTTTTTATTGTTACACTACAATACAGATAAATTTACAACTACATAGAACACCAACATAAATCCACCAAATCACCAGATCATTATAGATAGATTGTTAGATTGACAGATAGATAACGATTTATTCATTGACTACGTCAACCATCAACAGCCTATTTTATTTTTGGCCTATTTGGGACTCAGGCCTTTCTCATAGAAAGAGAGTATGAGCCTTTATCTACCACGCTGTCCAGTGCGGTAGATTCACCACAACAACAGAAAATATAACACATAGGAAAATCTTAGATCTAGTGTTACAATCGGCGGTCTTATTGCTTAGAGCGATTATCAGTTATTATCAGTCTATTCCTAATTCCTAGAGCTCTCACTATTAGCACACAGGCATTCTTGCAAAGAGTATAAGTATAGGGTAATATAGACCAAAATCCACCACGCTGGCCTAGTTCTTGTGATTTTCACTACTATTTGACATTTACATATCAAAGTCGAACTTTGAATGGACGGCCTTGACTGGCGCGTCGCGTTGCGCGACTTTCGGGAGTGAAACACGAATAATGAATATCTCAATGCTCACTTTAGCTAAATAAACTTCGGGTGATCAGACTATTTACGGACCGGAAGACGCTCTGAAGGTAGGCCCCCCACTAGGTAGACCGACGACATAGTAAGAGTCGCAGGGAGCCGATGGAAGCAAATAGCTAAGAGCCGTTCATAGTGGCGTTCAAAGGACGAAGCCTATGTCAAAAAGTCAAAAGTCAATTTTTCTTTATTCAATAGGATACATTGTGATCACTTTAAAACGTCAAACTTAAAACTAGCTACGCCTGTTCCAACCTCCTTACGCCGGAAAAAGAACAGGCAAGAAACGCCGGGCAGGTAATTTTTTTGGCGCGATCACATTAACAATTTTATTCTTATTACTAATTGATTGAATGAATTGGAGCAAGTTCACTAAAATCTCAAGCTTTTTTTTATGTTCAGCAGTTGGCTTCTTCCGGATGATGATGATGATGATGATGATGATGATGATGATGATGATGATGATGATGATCAGACTATTTAGATGACAGAAAAGCTTTGAATTGTAGTGAACTTGCTCCAATTAAATCAAAAAGTACTTAATAAAAATCTAACTGTAAATGTGATCAAGCTCAAAATGACCTGCCGGGCGTGTCTTGCTGGTTCTTTCGGCGTAAGGAGGTTGGAACAGGCGTAGGTAGTTTTTAACTCTTGACGCAAAAAGAGGGGGGTGTCTATCTGTGTGTATGTCTGTCTGTCTGTGCCATCGTAGCTCTCAAACAGATGGACTGATTTCGATGCGGTTTTTTTTTAATTTTGAAAGGCAGTTTCCTTGCGGTGGTTCTTAGTTTGGTTTGATTTACATCGGTCGAGCAGTGTAAGAATATCAACTCATTCCCAAAATGATGTAAGGCATTTTTAGCTGTGTTTGATGAAAATCGGTCCAAGATGTCGGGGGTTTTTTAAATTTACGTTTTCGTTGTTGTATTGTATCCTAATAAATAATTTCACTATAGAGTTTTTTTTTAGTTGTGGTGTTTCACATCTATCAATCTGTTCTTTCAAGGTAAACCCTATAATCAACGCAGTGGCAGCTGAGAGGTCCGAAGCCGCGCTGGCCGAAGCGAAGGCGGTGGACGCACTCATTGACGCTGGTCTCTCTGAGGATGTGGCCACGAAGAAGCCGTTCTTAGGTTGGTAGAACCTTGAAGGTTTTTTCTTTTTTACTTCTTACAGGGTAGCATTTGACCAGAAGTGACCATGGGGTACTGTACCCCTAGTACAAGTTTTGAAAACGACAAAATTTTGGTAAACGTCGACGTTTACCACCGCCGACTTGTCAAAGTGGCAACTCGATCTGCTTAAATTCAAAAATTAACTCAATAACATTGTTGGAATATGATTATAACGATTTAAAATAACCTGTATTAACGATTTCAGTTCCACCAAGTCTCGATAAGATTCGCTGAAAAAAATATGTATGGATGGAAACGAAAACTTTTATAGTTTTTGTAAACTATCAAAACCTGTACTAGGGGTATGATGTTAAGTGACGATGTGGTCGAAGGTGGCGTCACGATACACCTGGATGGGAACTGGCTCTCTAGTAGGGCTGCCGGAACACACCGATAGGTTTTTGGCGACGGATTCTTAACTTGAGGGTAGCTAGAGCCAGGCGAGAACTTGAAAATGCCTTACTATCGAGAAAAAAAACAAGGTATTCGGTATATAAAGAGGAAGAAACTGGTATTTATGTACCTACTCGACGGTTCTCTTCGGAAGTATTGTGGCGTGGATAAAAATTCTCATGAAACTAGAAATAGTTATTTGATTTGCAAGGCTGCAAAGTTGTTTTTTGACGCGTACACTTGTACTAGCAAAGAGTATTAAGTTTTTTTTTTAATCTTATCACGCTAGCGGTAAAATTAGCATATTAGGTACTCTATATTAGAATGATAAAATCTTTCCAAGCATGTAAGCTGAAAATCAATCCTACTTTTAATTGTATAACTTTTACTCAACAATACTGTAGCTTGATATAATCTTAAAACATTATGAGACGTTTAACATTTAGATAATGGTGCCGATAACCTTCGTAAATATTTATAGGGTACGAAACCCTGAACGCGTAAGGTTCACAAAATTGCAATATGTAAATATCCGTTATATTTCAATAATTAATAAGTAATTAGACTAACTAAGGTATGTTTTTGTATATTATTGCGGAAAATAAAAAAAGAAGGAAGGTGATCTTGATGTCGTTGGATTTTGCTCTTGACCATGGTCATAGTTCATCACCAATTTTGTATGAATTATTAACTCTAACGGTGGTATTCTTTGTTGTCTATTTTTCACGTCTTACAGTGTAGCACCTGATGTTAGGTGACGATGTGGTCAAAGATGGCGCTACATCTGGATTGGGGACTTTAAGGTCGCTGCATACGTGACGGGTTTTTATACGGATGGGACGGGACGGAAAGTTTTGGAAATATCGTTTCATACAAAATGTACATGATGTACATATTATTATGTCACGGAGACACGGACGGGACGGGATCGTGGCACTCACGTACATTTTGTATCAAACGATATTTCCAAAACTTTCCGTCCCGTCCCGTCCGTATAAAAACGTATGCAGCGACCTTTACTCTCAAGTGAGGCTGATGGAAGAAACAATGAAACAGTAATAAAAATGATATTGGAAATGTGATCGCGCCTTAGAAAATACCTGAGCGGCGGTTCTTTCGTGTTCTTTTGCCAGCGTAAGGAGGTTGGAGCAGCCGTAGCTAGTTTTAAACATTTATCAACTAAACAATAGATGCCTGACGACGGATTATTAACATGAGAGTAAAAAGCCCTACCACTAAGCTGTGATGGTAACTGATCCCATAACCCATTTTCCAGGTGTCCCCTTCACAACTAAAGAATCTCAGCCGATCAAAGGCATGCCACTGACCCTGGGGCTCTGGTCGCGGCGCAAGGAGGTGGCCGACGAAGACAGCCCGGCCATCGTCTACATGAAGGAAGCAGGAGCCATTGCTGTCGCTACAACTAACCTGCCTGAGCTGCTGATTTGGTAAGAAATATAGTGTAGCCAGTGCCAGTGTATTATTCTCTTTCGGCCAAGTCGAGATGAAGTGGTAACCCTTGCCGATTCCATCATCTGTCAGCCTGTTCCATCTTCTGCACTGTTTTTTTAGTAAGATATAGGGACCAAAATTAGTTAAAATAGAAACCAATTCTAATTCCTCACCAGGCAAGAAACCCGCAACCCTGTGTATGGCATGACGAAGAACCCTCACCACACTGGCAGGTCGCCTGGAGGCTCCAGCGGAGCTGAGGCAGCCCTCGTTGCCTCTTACGCGTCGACCATCAGCTTGTGTTAGTATGTTATTCATCATCATTAACAACCTTTTAGATTCTACAACTGGAATGCCTTGGCTTGTCTGCCTGTCTCACAGAAAAGCGTTTTAGAATCCGACTAGGTATCATGGGACAAGGTGGAGCGACGACTTGCGCCGTGTGGTTGGCAGTAGTTGGGTGAGAAGAGCCGAAGACCGGGCTCAGTGAGAACCTTGGGAGAGGCCTATGTCCAACTGTGGACTGATACACATAATTATATTTTAATACC
Organism: Opisthograptis luteolata; assembly: GCA_931315375.2. NCBI lineage: Eukaryota > Metazoa > Arthropoda > Insecta > Lepidoptera > Geometridae > Opisthograptis > Opisthograptis luteolata. The sequence continues at coordinate 1,653,661 of OV928048.1, forward strand.
CATAGCCATAGCCATCTGTAGTAACCTAAACCTATTTCCACGGCATTTACACCAAAACTCAAAGGGACATCGAAAATGGACCTTTGTGATTGTTTGACTGCTTTTATCAGAAGCTTTGAAATATACAAAAGGGTACCAAGAATATCTAGGTTGTATGCTTTGATTTGTATTCAAAATTAAAACCATAGCTTGGTGGTAGGGTATTTTCTAGTACTCGCCTGGCTAGCTACCACCCTCTTGTTAAGAATCTGTCGCCAAGCACCTATCGGTGTGTTCCGGCAGCGTCACTTGAGAGCCAGTGCCCAGTCCAGGTGTAGCGTGGCGCCATCTTAGACCACATCGTCACTTAACATCAGGTGACTTGTGGTCAAACGCTACCCTGTCAATAGTAAAAAAAAAAAAAAAAAAAAATTAAATTAATGACGAAAAAAGTCCAGGGCGCCTTATTCCTCTGTGAAAATCCTTATGCTGATGTGTACCTATTGTGTATCTGGTTCGTTATTCCGAGTGTATGGAAAAAAAAGGTACACCTCGTGTTATAATCCTTTGGAATCATGTTCTATATCCCGTCTCATTACTGTATAGATTCTCCCACACACAGGTTCTGACATTGGTGGGTCTACGCGCATGCCAGCATTCTACTGCGGAATGTTTGGACATCACCCTACTCCTGGATCGAACAGCGTCAAAGGTAATAAATAGGTAGTTAGACAACGTCTAGACGGTTATAAAGTTTAATCAAATGCCAATTCTATTATTGTCCAAATTATTATTCCCACGCGAGGCAATCTGAAACGCGGACCTATAATGCCTATAATCTATGTCGAATGTAAAACCAAAAAAATCGCCAATTACTTAACTATTTTATCGCTAATGTTATCGCGATAAAAAGGAATCTTTTTCAAAATTGTTTATTACCTACAGGGTAGCGTTAGACCACAAGCCACCTGATGTTAAGAGACGATGCGGTCGAAGGTGGCGTATCACGCTACACCAGGATTGGCAATCACTTTGCTCTACGATTGTATCTTATATCCTTCCCCCGGATTGAAACTATCTCCGTTAATTTTCATCAAGTTCTTTCAGCGGCGCATCCTAAAATATATAGGTACAGTTCTATAGAGAAAATAATTGCTATGAATCCTTTCCATAGGAGTATTGTTCCGCAAAGAAGATGTCGACACCATGTTCGCTCTGGGTTTCATCTCGAAGCACGTGGAAGACCTGGCGCCACTGACCAAGGTTCTCGCTGGACCCGCTATGGCTGACAAACTGAAACTAGACAGGGACATCAATATTAAGGTAGGACTTAGGTACATACATATACCTACATAGAACTTAGGTATTACTTGTGCGTGATGCTGGCGCGAACGCCTTGTATCACCTTGTAAGCAAGGCGCTGACACCAAATTCGTATCTCTCGGCCCAGCACCGATGGCAAACTATGAACGGTGTGTACCACAAACAAAATAAGATACAATAAAAATCGCATACTAATAGATAGAGTGATGGTGGCCGAAAGAGCGACCACCAAACGGTAATGCGTGTGTCTTACAAGGCGCCGACACCGAATTTGTATCCTCTCGACCTATGACTTAATAAGTTATGAGCAGATTTACCATCGCTCAAAATGGGGAAGGAAATCATCGGGAGGAAACCGGCATGTCTAAGATCCACAATATTCAAAGGTATGCGACGTCTAACAACCCGCACTGGGCCCGCGTGGTAGATTACGGTCCGTACTCTCTCTGAGAGAAGGCCAGAGTCCCAGCTGATGACTTGTGGGATCTAGGAGGAATCCCTGAGGAACGCTTGTCCTAATCTTGTTTCTGACTTTCAATAATTTCAGGATATCAAAGTTTACTACACGGAAGCCTCCATGGATTCTTACGTCAGCAGCATCAGGCCTGAAATGAGAAATGCTATGAAGAGGTAAGGAGGTATTATGCACATAACTACTTCTTGAAACCATACAGTCATGACCACAGATGCAAGTTATGAGTCATGCACGAGACTGCATATTTCAAACTAGCTACGCCCCCATGGATGACACTTTATTGCGATAATAGTATGCTATGTCCTTCTCCAGGGTTTGAACTATATCCACACCAAATTTCATCAAGATTGCTTCAGCATTTTATTCGTGAGAAGGTAACAAATAACCATACATCCGTCTTCATAAACTTTCACATTTAAAATGATACTAGGCTGGCTGCGCCTCGCGGTTTCACCCGCGTCTTCCCGTTATCACGCAGGAATCTTTTTCCGCGATAAAAAGTTGCCTATACGTTAATCCAAGGTGTATCTCCATTCCAAATTTTATTAAGATCCGTTGAGTAGTTTTTGCGTGAAAGAGTAACAAACATCCTACCCCTCATACCCCTGACAAACTTTCACAGTAGAATAGAACGATTTTAAGTAGTAGGATATGGTGGTAGCGCTAAACAGCATGAAAGACTTCTTAAAGACTCGTGAATTAACTTCAACTGTTTGAATTTGAACCCCTTTTTAAAACACTTTTATTAGCTTGACTTGTAACTAACTAACTAACTAACTAACTAACTAACTAACTAACTAACTAACTAACTAACTAACTAACTAACAATGTAATCAAATCTTAGAAGTCAATTTTCACCCACTTTTAATTGTCGTATCGACTTGAAACTTTGTATGTGTATGTAATCTCGGTGACAATGCAATAATTTGGTATCATCGACCTGATCTGATGATGCAATCGGAAGGTGGGTAGGGCATCTCTTCGCTGGCTACTAGTAAACCCCTCGTGTTTGGGCTCATATGAATCGTCTTGATGAGTACAACAGATTGGACTTGGTGACGAGGGTCTGATGATGCAACCGGAAGGTGGGTAGGGCATCTCTGCAGTGGCTACTAGTAAACCCCTCGTGTTTGGGCTCATATGAATCGTCTTGATGAGTACAATAGATTGGACTTGGTGACGAGGATCTGATGATGCAACCGGAAGGTGGGTAGGGCATCTCTGCAGTGGCTACTAGTAAACCCCTCGTGTTTGGGCTCATATGAATCGTCTTGATGAGTCCAATATATTGAACTTGGTGACGAGGGTCTGATGATGCAACCGGAAGGTGGGTAGAGGAACTCTGCAGTGGCTACTAGTAAACCCCTCGTGTTTGGGCTCATATGATTCGTCTTGATGAGTCCAATAGATTGAACTTGGTGACGAGGGTCTGATGATGCAGCCAGAAGGTGGGTAGGAGATCTCTGCAGTGGCTACTAGTAAACCCCTCGAGTTTGGGCTCATATGATTCCTTTTGATGAGTCCGATAGATTGGACTTGGTAACAAAAGACTAAAAAGTAAAAAAATAAAAATATATAGTTTAAAAAACTAAAAAAAACACTTAAAACGCACTCAAAAATATAAAATAATGAAATTGACTTGTATTAGTTACGATATAATGGTTAATTCAAAAAGTGTGGAGCGCTTCTTTTACTAGGTAAATAAAAGTACACACAACCAAAAAGCGCTCCACACTTTTTGAATTAACCATTATATCGTAACTAATACAAGTCAATTTCATTATTTTATATTTTTGAGTGCGTTTTAAGTGTTTTTTTTAGTTTTTTAAACTATATATTTTTATTATCTACAGGGCGGTCTCAAAACTCACTCAAGAAGCGACTTCCAGCGACAAAGCTCCTGAGCAGTATTACCACAAGGGCTTTAACTATATGTACCAGCTGTGGGCTTACTGGATGTCCAAGGAGCCAGATAACTACCCAGCAATGTACACCAACTTCAACGGTGAAGCCAACGCGATCGTTGAACTTATCAAAAAGGTGAGAATAAAAAAATTCTCTCGTTGGTGAAACATATCCCGGGAGAATCATTAGTCTTTCTAAAATTTTATTGCCGAGGTAAAGCTAACTGAAGTGGCGCAATAACCCAAAGTGAGTCTTGGCCTCCGATATTATAAGACGCTACTTCGGTCTGTCCTGCGCCACCTCCGCCTGTCAGTCCTCCGCCTGGAGTTCGCGCAAATCCATCGTGACTTCGTCCAAAAAGTTTATTACCTATCTAAGTGTATTCATTCTGTAATTTTCAGGTTATAGGACAGAGCAAGCACTATCTCTTCACGGTGCTTCGACTAGTTGAACTCAAGTACATGCCTAGTCTCGAAGGGCAGTGGGCGGAGAAACTCACGATGGAGCTCAAGAGTGACCTCTTTGTAAGTCCTAATCTTGACTTTATTTGTAAATTGCTCTATAAACTGGAATGCAATAAATGCAGGTGGTCGACGTCGTATACAAGTCGGTTATTTAAACCTGACACGTTCACCCACACAAAAGCAATTTCATTATACAGTAGGTAGGTAGTGAATACAAAACAATAACCATCTCTGTCACGCGTATAACCTTGACAGCGTGCGAAAGAGACAAATAGACGTTTCATGGTGCGTATGCATGCCAGCTTTAGATAACAAATCTGTCACAGATACGTGCCAGCTTTTTCTCTCAGAACTCAAGAAACTTATCCCTCAGAGCAGCAATTAGCCCTATTGTACCAAAACCTTTTTTCAGAATAAACTAGGCGACAACGGCGTGCTACTCTTCCCCAGCGCTCCTCATGCGTCACCTTACCATTACTCCTGTCTGCTGAGACCCTACAACTTCTCATACTTTGCAATGGTCAACGCACTCAAATGTCCCGCTACTCAGGTGAGATTTTTATTACTCATATAGTCAATATTTTCTTTAGGTTCATATAATAAATACACTATCATGGATGAGGGAACGTCATGTCCTTATTTTAATATACTTTCTGTTTACAGGTTCCTTTGGGCAAGAATGAGGAAGGTCTCCCGGTCGGCATACAAGTACTGGCGGCTCCACACAACGACGCGCTTTGCCTGTCTGTCGCCAAATACCTGGAGAAAGAATTCGGCGGGGCTGTGATGGCCTGCGATATCAAGAAATAGCTTTTCTTTAAGTTTTAAAATTAATTATATTTAGCTTATGTTTAGAACTGATATTTTATATTTGTAATATTTTTTTATCCCGATAGAAATAAATATGAGGGTACTTATTTAAGTGAATTTTTTATTAACTGTTTCGTGAACGCGTTCATAACTTTGACAGCACTGACCTTGGTTGACATTGGTTTCATACCATTGAGATAAAAAAAACATGGAGATGCCGCGTTATTCTATACATACATTTACATAGACAAATATGAGTGAAATACGATACAGAATGTGAAATATTGTTTTGTCTCATTCTTTCCAATATGATAATCGTATGTGTTAAAAGAGACAACAGTATTTAGTTGTATGCTCTTTCTGACAACATTTTTTGGTGACGTAGGGACAATTGTAGGTAAGTGCCATTTCAGCCATTTTATGCGACGAATTTCGTGGTAGTTTAGCTGTCAAATGATTGTTTACTTTTTGTGTTAATGCGATTTGCGAGAAAATTACGACGAGTTTACCTTTAAAACTACATGTGAATGTTGGAAAACTGAAATTCAACATGCCTATGTGTTGTATTGTGAAGTGTGCTGCAAGAAAGAACAAAAATCAACCTCAATTGTCTTTTCACAGGTTATTAGCCGGTTTTCATGCAATAGTTCAAATAATCATGCACGTTCGATGAAAAAATGGCTACGCGATCATGAATTTATGGCTAATGTATTGATATTTTGGTTCATTGCCGCATAACAGACCTTTATTATGAATTATTTCATTCGTTTTTGTTTACAATAATATGTACAGTGGAATAGTGTTGTACCGTAGCCGTATTATTGTCCGGACTAGTTCCTTCACTGAAACGATATCGGTATAATTATCGGTGCTATGTTCACATAAATCATTTTATTCTATGTGTCCTTATCGATCCTAGTGACCTTCCTAGGTCTGGCCCGTAATTCAGAGCACCCAGAGACTGGCCCACAGGGTTTAATGTGTTCCTAAAATGAGACGTCAGCCAATTTGTTATTTTACTTGAGTATAAAAAAATAGCTAGCTGTGTCCCGCGGTTTCACCCAGGTTGAATATGATGATGAAAAGTGATGACAATGATGATGAAAACTATCTTATGTGTTATTCTAGATTACAATCTACCTATCTTCGAAATTTTAGGCAAATTGATTCGGTAGTTTCTGCGTGAAAGCGGAACAAACATCCATACATACAAACTTCCGCGTTTGTAATATTAGTAGGAGAGTAAGGGTGAGCAGCTTTAGTCAAAATGATTTTTGCATAAAAATACCTTTTTATAGGTTTCCTAAAAATGAAGGATTAAGGAAAATGTGGTTAAAGGGTATTGGTGAAGAAAATATTAATCGGCGACATAAAGATTGGTACGTCTGATCACTTCACTTTGAAGAAAGTTCCATAATTAAGACCTTCTTAGATATAATAAATGAATACCTGTAGGACAGGTTTTTCAAAACCTATTTCAGGCACCAGCTCCTCATACAGTTAGATATCATCTTGTCAATCTTGCTTGTACCTACTTGTTTAATTATCTAATTATGAGGAGTAATAAATAAATATATCATTATTATTAATAGGTAATATAATAACCGCTTTTGTACGCCTACTTTACCGATCAAACGTTATTATACTTTTATCATTATCACACAAATAAACAAAGTTAACAAAATAGTTTTTATTTAATTTTACTCCACCCTTCAAGTAATACGTAAGCAGATTTTCTTACTATTATTACCCTCCCGCCTCAAACCTGATTGACAAACTAATTTTGGATTTAGAGCCTAACCCGGGATTCGGACCTACGACTTTACGAATGGAGGGCATGCGTTTTCCCAACTGTATCTTTTGTTTCCTACCAAGAAAAACTCCTATCTAGTATCGATATTCGTTGTAGTATCACATATTATATTCCTTGATTGATACAGCCCTAGCATTGGCAGCCATTTTATGCGACTAAATGAGTTGTAGGTATACACCTTTTTTTTGTAGGTATTTCTAGTCCATTACATATAGGTCAATGGTTTCATACATACCATAACATTTCATTTGACAGTTGACAGCTGTTTTGTAATAAAATAACATCGGTCGAGGCGATCGCACTTTTGACCTCCAAGAAAGATTCGCGATAAATTAGTAATTTAATGAACTGCTCAGGCAGCTAAGTTATCTCGTTTGACCAGTTATAATTTCTTTCATTCATAAAAATGCCAGGCGTAGTAGTAGTGAACACAAACCCCTACGAAGGCCAAAAACCGGGTACGAGCGGCTTGCGTAAAAAAGTCAAAGTTTTTGTGCAAGAAAACTATACGGAAAACTTTATCCAGAGTATTTTGGACGCGATTCCTAAGAACGCTTTAGTGGCGTCGACGCTGGTCGTTGGCGGGGACGGCCGCTATCTCGTAAAAGAGGTCGTCGATAAAATTATTAAAATCTCAGCTGGGAACGGGGTAAGTGGCTGATTAGATCAAATTACTCGCTTAATTAAGCCGATCTTATAAATCATGAAGCAAATGTTTTTTTTATTTTTTTTAATAATAATGTAGCGTTTGACCACAAGTCACCTGATGTTAAGTGACGGATTGGATTAGTTGTCGCTGAAATGTAGGGTAAAATATTATTATGCATTAAAAACTTTGTCAACAACAAAAATTTTTTAAAACACTTGTAAATCATTAACTAGCAATGTAATCAAATCTTAGAAGTCAATTTTCTAGTTCTAGTTCTCTTCTAGTTTGCCCACTCTGGAATGTATAATATACCAGCTGCGCCCCGTGGTTTCACCTGCGTCTTCCTGTTATCCCGCAGGAACCTTTTTCTGCGTTGAAAGTAGCCTATGTGTTAATCCAGGGTATAAGCTATCTCCATTCCCAATTTCACTCAAATCCGTTCAGTAGTTTTTGCGTGAGAGACTAACAAACATCCATACATCCAGACATTCATAGGTACATCCATGCTCAGAAACTTTCACGTTGATAATATTCGTAGGAAATAGTAGGAAGTAGGACTCAGACTCTTGATGTTATATATATTCCAGGTAGCAAAACTGCTTGTTGGCCAACATGGCATTCTCTCCACGCCAGCTGTATCTCATCTTATCAGAAAATACAACACTCTTGGTGAGTTTGCTAATTACTTAGCTGAGCCAAGATCTGTTCTAGACAATGCCCCCAATCTACAGTTTTTGATACCTTATAACAGGGATGGCGAACCTTTATTGACCTGCGTGCCAGGTTTTTTTTTTTTTTACTATTTACTGGGTAGCGTTTGACCACAAGTCACCTGATGTTAAGTGACGATGTGGTCGAAGATGGCGCCACGCTACACCTGGACTGGGAACTGGCTCACAAGTGAGGCTGCCGGAACACATCGATAGGTGCTTGGCGACAGATTCTTAACAAGAGGGTGGTAGCTAGCCAGGCGAGTACTAGAAAATACCCTACCACCAAGCTATGGTTTCATCACAATGTTTTCCTTCACCAAAAGCTCAAGCTCATTGTAGGATTCGAACCCAATCCTATTTTGGCCTTATTATATAACAAATGTTTGCCTATTTTATAATTGGAACGCTGTTAGATTACCTAAATAAATAAAATAAAATATATATAAACTTACCAACTCTACATTCTCATCAGGTGGCATCGTCCTCACTGCATCCCACAACCCGGGTGGCATCAACAACGACTTCGGCATCAAGTTCAACTGCGCCAACGGAGGCCCAGCCTCTGACGGGACCACTAATGACATATACGCGTTGACCACAAAGATAAAGCAGTACAAGATAGTTCCGGACCTCGTCTGCGGTATTGATGATATTGGAGTGCAGAACTTTAAGGTAACGGCATGGATGTTAAATACCAAGTGTGACGTGAAAGTAAATCTGTTTGCCTGTCATCTTTTCATGCCTATATCTTTCTGAAAAGGCAGAATCTCCAAGGGAGGGAACCGTCAGATATTCCGACTCATTATCGACCACGTTCAGTACTGTTTCCGATTTCTAAGGTTATATGAGGTCTGAGCCTGTCCTAACAGCGCCACCCATTCGTTCAGAGAGTCCTGGGGCTTGGGGGGTCCCAGCGGCTCATCTGTCCATATTACCTTGAGATGACCGCAAGGCCTGACGGCCTTTCGACCCCTTGGGGTCAGTCGTCTCAAGGTAAACCAGTCCGTCAAGCTGGCCTAATTTGACAATCCGATGATGTCCGATGATGATGATGATGCCTAAATCGCTGACACCGAGTTTGAATCCTCTTGGCCCGGCAACTGTGACTTAATAACTTATGTGTGGAGCCATCGCTCTAAACGGTAAAGGAAAACATTATGAGGAAACAGGCATGTCCAAGAATTACAACATTCTAAGGCATGCAACGTCTACCAACCTGCACTGGGTCAGCGTGGTAGATTATGGCCCATACTCTCTCTCTGAGAGAAGGCCAGAGTCCCAGCATTTGGAACGTAATGGGCTGATGATGATGACTAGTCCGAATAAGATTTTAAGGGAAAGAAAAATGGGCACAGTTACCCGGGGTCGCTAGTATTGATATTAGATCTCACTTAATTTTACTAAAGCAATTAAACGTTATTAATATTAACCAATCCATTGTTAACAGGTCGAGGATAATCAGTTCACAGTAGAAGTGGTTGACTCGGTAAAGGATTATGTGTCTTATATGAAGGAGATATTCGACTTCCCGAAGATCAAGGCCCTCATCCAAGGATCAGGGCAGAGGAAGCCGTTCAACATACTTGTGGATTCAATGAGTGGAGGTGAGACAAACAATGTACCTTTGAAGTGATGATGGTAGAGACGGCTTGCGATCTCGTTGGTTCGAATCCTGCAATGAGCTTGAGCTTTCGGTGAAGGAAGACATCATGATCAAACCATAGCTTGGTGGTAAGGCATTTTCTATTGCTCGCCTGGCTAGCTACCACCTAGTTAAGAATCTGTGCCAAGCACCTATCGGTGTGTTCCGGCAGCCTCACTTGAGAGCCAGTTCCCAGTCCAGGTGTAGCGTGGCTTCACCTTCGACCACATCGTCACTTAACATCAGGTGACTTGTGGTACTACTTACAGGGTAGAGTTTGAAAATGTCACCTAAATAAAAAAAAAACTGGGTGGCACTCAACTGTAATAGACAAGCATGACGCCCACCATCAGGCGAGTGACTTGCTCGTCTTGTGTACATATACAAAAATCGATGTCACAGCATGATGAGTCAATTCGAGCGATGATAAGAAACGATTACAAACGCGTACTTATAATTTATTAATTCCAGTGACCGGCCCGTACGTAAAGCGCATATTCATCGATGAGCTAGGGGCGTCAGACAAGAACGTCCGCCGAGTGACGCCCCTCGAAGACTTCGGGGGGGCCCACCCGGACCCCAACCTGACGTACGCGGCTGACCTGGTCAGCGCCGTCAAGGCAGGGGATTATGACTTTGGAGCCGCTTTCGATGGCGATGGTAAGATTTATTTATTTATATTATACCAGTTGCGCCCCGCGGTTTCACCCGCACCTTCCCGTCATCCCGCAGGAACCTTTTTCCCGGATAAAAGTAGCCTATGTGTTAATCCAGGGTATAAGCTATCTCCATTCCAAATTTCATTCAGATCCGTTATGTAGTTTTTTGCGTAAAAGGGTAACAAACATCCGTCTATCCATCCATCCATACTTACAAACTTTCACGTTTATAATAATATAGTAGGATGCCCTTGGGTGAAGATTCATCATCATCATTATCAGCTGGAAGGAGTCCACTGCTTCAGTAGTGTTACATAGGCCCCCTTTGAACGCCACCATGAATGGCTGTTAGCCATATGCATCCATCGGCTCCCCGCGGCACTAACAATGTCGTCGGTTGACCTAGCCTACCTACAGAACGTGTTCCGGTTCGTGGTCGCCACGCAAACCTTTCTTCCCCATTGACTATAAGTTCGTCGTGAGATGTGGCTTGCCCATTGCCACTTCAACTTGCATAGTGACACAAGTCGTCATCCATAGTGACACAATTCGTCATCCATAGTGACACAGTTCGTCATCCATAGTGACACAATTCGTCTCAAAGAGTTTATGATATTAAGAGATACCTATTTTCATTTGGTTCATAATGTTGGTAGAGGATGAATAAAACTTTACTATGCCTGGGATCAGCCCCGCATCCACTTCATAACTAGTTATGGAACTTTGTATTGTAAGCGCCAAAAAAGAAAGTAGTTTACTAATATATCGTATTATTTTACTATACATATTTTATTATTAACTTTGCAAGCTCTTTTGTTCATAAATACGACGTTCGATCAGTTAATAATAATAATAGTCCAATTATAGAAATGATCCTTTCAAAATTACATTAGCCTGAAATGAAATAAAGTTAGTTATTGCTCGTTCACAACCGAGGTTCGCCAGCTGTAGCGTTGTCCTCTATGCCGCACTCGTTCACGCCACGCAGCATCTTGAAGTACCCTTTGTTACCCCATTCCTCATTCCAAGAGTTGGCAATAAGCCAGTACTTCTTACCGCCTTCCTCGCCCCAGCCCAGCATCTTCACGGCGTGGTTACCTAAAAAATCATCGTTCACGCGCTGGTAGACTTCGTGCTTGTAATGGAGGAAGTCAGCGTAAACTTGGAAGCTAACTTCGACAGGCCCGTTTAGGTACAATTCAGTCATTAAATTTTTTTCACCGCTGATGGTGTAGGCTCGCTTCCCGAATCGCTTGTCTTGCTTATAAGACACGGTATACCCGTCGTCGCACCTTCTTTTGCAAGGCGGCGTGCTTTCACCAGCTGTGCAGTTCGGTTTGCTGCTCTTCACACCAGCATGATGGTTGCAACCAGCTATCGTGTACGGTCGGCAACCTTCGTGAGAGTTGTAGCTACCGCCCGATACCAAACCCTCGCGTACCCAGAACTCCCATGGGAAAGATACCAAGCCGCCGTTGCAATCGTTGTTCTCGCCGCTGCACGTTAAGAGATCTTCAGCGGAGAAATGGAAGTTCTGAGAGCCGTTAGACTGGATGCAGACTCGGTCGGTCATCGCTTCGACGGCGGCGAACGCCCAGCAACTGCCGCAGGAGCCTTGGTCTCGTATTTCGCTCAACGAAGGGCAGTTCGGCCACTTTTCTCTTGGGTCGAAGGTGGCTGGAAGGCTTTTGGCGATCTCTTCATCGTGTTCTACAGTCGGCATGTTTGCAATACCAGCATCGTCTGGCTTCGTGCCGATAAGTTGTAAGATGTATGACATGGGCGTGTCCGGGTGGAAGTTACGGCCGGCTGTCCAGTGTCCTTGCTTGTTGATGTGATCGATGAAAGCGTCGGAGAGTGGATGAAAATCGGATGCTGCTATGACGTTGCATAGCAGCGGAATAACAACACAAAGAAGAGCGGAATACATACTTGTGTTAGCCCTCTATAGAGTTATGACTCTGTAGAAACTTCCCTGGACTAATGGAGAGCTGATCAATTGCAGTAGCCTTATATTTTAAGCTTCTTTGCATTGAAATACAGGGTCGGATTGTTACCTATGTATTGGGTAGGAATTGTTTAACATAGCTTCGAATCTTCGATACCAAAGCATGCCATTTTCATTTGTCATTTGGTAATCTCTTAAAGATTCATAGTTCTCGCAGGTCCTCTTCAAATCTTCTCTGAGGAACTTGAGATAGTTCGTTTTCTTTTCTAACTTTATATATGACAGTCATAATCATTCCACTGCTGGAATCAGCGGTTTCCTCACGATGTTTTCCTTCACCGTTTTGAGCGATGGTAAATCCTAACTTATTAAGTCATAGGTGCGGGGCCGAGAGGATTCGAACTCGGTGGCGGCGTCTTGTAAGGCGCACGCGCTACCGTTCGGCCGTCATGGGTCCTAGCTGTAACAGTCATAATTTCATGAGTTGACTCCGACTCCAAAGGTACTATAGCAAGCCTATACCTACCAATATACCTAATCCTTACCTGTTGTCATTCCTCATAATTATGTGTTTAAGTGCATTTTAAATCTATCTATAACATTTGGTATTTTATCAGGAATTTGGACATTAATGTACATTTCGTTAATTCTTCAACCAAAGAATTGAATAGGAATGAACCAACAATACATTTACAGAAAAAATGTGTGGTTATCGTCATTACTTTCTGAATCATCCTAATCACCTAGTGGTATAAACACAGGCTGATGATGAAATAAACACAAAAAAATATAACATAAAAATTGGTCAAGCCGTCTCGGGGGAGTTCTATATCAAACACACGAGACACGAGATTTTTATATATTAGACCAGCTGCGCTCCGCGGTTTCACCCGCGTATTCTGGTTATCCCGCAGAAACATTTTCCGAGATATAAGTAGCCTATAATTATATTCAGAATATAAGCTAAGGCTAGCTAGGTGCTAGGTGCTATGGCAATGGGCGGATAGCCGACTGTGAAGCGTGAGGTCGCGGGTTCGATTCCCGCTACAGAACAAATATTTGTGCATGGAAAAAAAAAAGCGCAAGTATTTGTTCTGTGTCTGGGTGTTGTGGATCCCCGTAGTTTGTGATACCCTAGATACAGGGAAACCTAGTTAGGGGTCAGAGCCTATGTAAGTGATTGTGCGGGCATTATTATTATTATTATTCTTATATATTACTAGCTGTTCCCCGCGGTTTCACCCGCGTGGGCTACAGCTTTATGCATGCAAAGTCTCAGCCCGATCGGTTTACAATTGACAAAGTTTCATACAAACTTTCATCCCCTATTTTATCCCCTTGGGGGTAGAATTAATCAAAATCCTTTCTTAGCGGATGCCTACGTCATAACATCTACCTGCATGCCAAATTTCAGCCCGATCCGTCCAGTGGTTTGGGCTGTGCGTTGTTAGATCACTATGTCAGTCAGTCACCTTTGAGTTATATAACACTTTTCACAGTTACGCATTGATTTCCAATCGCACTTGCCTACTTATTGTGATTACTAGAAGATAATATACATATTGCGTCATATGGAGATAAGTATGATTCGATAGAAAATCACACAGTCATTGTGTGATTGATAATTCACTGACGTTGCATGAACAAGGACACACCTACGTAGATGTTGCTGTATCATTGTTACCAAGCAGGGTGTTAAGTGTTTGATTTCAAAAATAATGCGTCTCTCGTGCTATTTTAAAATAACAGTTTATAAGTACGTAGATTAGGTTTATCGAGGTAACTGGTAACTTTTTCAGGATTTCGATTTTTCTAAGGCAGTGAATCACACTTTTGTTTTTGTTGATTAAGTTTCTGTTACTAAATGTTTTTACGTAAGTTTTCTCTTCCTGATAATATATTTTTCACTTGCAATTATAGGTTTGCACGCTCTCTTAGCGTCACGCAGCAAGCCCCGTATTAATAAAGACCAATCATCATCATCATCATAATCATCTAGAAGAAGTCCACTGCTGGACATAGGCCTCATCTTTGAACGCCACCACGGCTGTTAGCCATTTGCATCCATCGGCTCCCTGCGACTCTCACAATGTCGTCGGTCCACCTAGTGTGGGGCCTACCTACAGAATGTCTGCCGGTTCATAGTCGCCACTCAAGAACATTTCTTCCCCATCGGTTATAGAATAAAAATGAAACAAATAAAATAAAAATGAGCCAAATATTTTTTGTGCCTCTAACAAGTTTTTTTTTAAACTCTGTTTATTTCAATTACTGTATTCTTTCAGGTGACCGCAACATGATAATCGGCAAGGATGCCTTCTTCGTGACCCCTTCCGACTCCCTCGCGGTGCTCGCCAACAATCTGCAGCACATCCCCTATTTCCAAACCAACGGCGTGACGGGTTACGCCAGGAGTATGCCGACTGCAGCCGCGGTGGACAGGGTGGCTGCTGCTACTGGGAAGGAGATCTTTGAGGTCCCCACTGGTGAGGGTCGAACTATGTATATATTTTTACTTATTACAGGTTAGCGTTTGTCCACAAGACACCCGATGTTAAGTGACGATGTGGTCGAAGGTGGCGTCACGCTGGATTGAACTTCCGGGCGTTTCTTGCTTGTTCATTTGTCGGCGTTAGGAGGTTGGAACAGTATCGTACTAAATAAATATTTTTATGATTTCATTTTGATGTAAAAAGGTTTTTATTTCATTTGTATTAAGTAGCAAAAGTTTCTCAAATCGTCTGGAGATGGTTTTTTCACCGTTCTGGCGACCTTCTCACCATCATCATCTGCATTTCCTATCTATTTACATACAACACACAGAAGAACACATACACACATAGGCATTGTACATAGGCTTTTTCATTTTTCCACCTATTGACCCTGTCCTGTGGTCTATGGTACCTGTCTCCAGGATGGAAGTACTTCGGCAACCTGATGGACGCCGGCCGGCTGTCCCTGTGCGGCGAGGAGAGCTTCGGCACCGGCTCCGACCACGTGCGGGAGAAGGACGGGCTGTGGGCCGCGCTGGCGTGGCTGTCGGTAGTCGCGGCCACAGGAGACTCGGTCGAGGACATACTGAGGGCCCACTGGGGACAGTTCGGGAGGAATTACTTTACAAGGTGCGTAAGGATGGATTCGGCAGCCTGATGGACGCAGAGTGGCTGTTCCTGTGCAGAGGACGGGCTGTGGGCTGCGCTGGCGTGGCTGTCAGTAGTCGAGAACACTGCACAGGACAGGGAGAACAGGGCGCACTGGGAACAGACAGTTCGGGAGGAATTACTTTAAATAGAGCTGATGGATGCAAATGATTAAAAGTTAATGTGGTTATGACAAATTTTGGTTCTTCGGCGAATATCCTCAATTCAGATTTTATCACTCAAAGAACACATGTCCTCAATTCAAACTGTCGATGTGCTATGTCAGTGTCACTTCCTTCTTTCTTCTCCATTACAACTCCTCCAAACCATCTTTTACATGGTCCTTCGAGCCGGATTTTCATACTTTCCCTTCCAGGTACGACTACGAGGACTGCGCCAGCGACCCGTGCAACGAGATGATGCAGGTGCTCGAGAAGAAGATCACGGAGCCAGGGTTCGTGGGGTCTTCCCACAGCGCCGGCGGGAAGACGTACGTCGTGCAGCTAGCCGATAACTTCTCGTACATGGACCCTATAGACCGGAGCGTCGCGATGAAACAGGCGAGTGAAACAGAAGACCCAGTACAAGTTTTGATAGTTTAAGAAAACTATAAAAGTTAAGATGGGATCGAATCAGAAATGAGATGATCCGTCAGAGAACTAAGGTCATGACATAGCTCATAGAATTAGCAAGCTGAAGTGGCAGTGGGCTGGTCATATAAGCCGCAGAACCTATAACCGTTGGGGTAGACGTGTTCTCGAGTGGAGACCGCAACTTGGCAAACGTAGTGTAGGAAGTCCTGCGACCAGGTGGAGCGACGAATTGCGCCGAGTGGCTGGCAGTAGTTGGATGAGACGATCCGAAGACCGGGCTCAGTGGCGTACCTTGGGAGAGGCCTATGTCCAGCAGTGGACTGGTACAGGCTGCTAATGATGATGATGATGATAAAAGTTAATGTGGGTAAGTATAAGCGATGGTGGTCGAACGGTAACCCTTGCGCCTTACAAGGCGCCGACGCCGACTTCTAATCCTCTCAGCCCCGCACCTGTGACTTAATAAGTTATGTGTGGATTTACCATCGCTCCAGACAGTGAAGAAACCGGCATGTCCAAGAACCACAACATTCAAGGGCATGTGACTACCAACCCGCACTGGGCCAGCGTGGTAGATTACGGCCCATACTCTCTCTGAGAGAAGGCCAGAGTCTCAGCAGTGGGAACGTGATAGGCTAATGATGATAATACAAGTTTTCAAAGGCTAGCCTCTAATAGAAAAATCTATTTCGTTTGCAGGGACTCCGCATTATCTTCGAGGACGGATCTCGTATCGTCGTCAGACTCAGCGGCACGGGCAGTTCTGGCGCTACCGTCAGGTAAATATGTAGAATGGAATGGAATATGGTATATTTAGGTACTAGCTGACGCGGAAAAAAGTTGTACTTCCACTTTTTTTTTGGATTGCGATACCCTTATCACAAAGGGGTGTAAAAAAAATAGGCTATGACCTATTCTCAGACCTATCAAATACATAAATCTTACTAATATAAACTTAACGTTAACGCTTAACTTTCATTATAAACGCGAAAGTTTGAAAGTATGTATGTGTTTGTTGCTCTGTCACGCAAAAACTACTGAATGGATTTTGATGAAATTTGGAATGGATATAGCTTATACCCTGGATTAACACATAGGCTACTTTTTATCCCGGAAAAAGGTTTGATAACGGGAACACGCGGGTGAAACCGCGTGGCGGAAGTTTTTGCGTGAAAGAACAACAAACATGCATCCATCCATCCATACTCACAAACTTTCACGTTTAATATTATGTAGGATGTTTGATATTTCTCTGTTCCAGGCTGTACATAGACTCCTACGAAGCCACCGACGTCCTCGGCGACGCGCAAGTGATGCTCAAACCCCTGATCGACGTCGCCCTGCAGCTCGCGCAGCTGGCCGCCCACACCGGCCGCGACGCGCCCACCGTCATCACATAGGTGCTCTGTCGACCGCGACGGCGCTTACCATCGGGCCCAGACTACCGATGACGATGCAAGGTAGACGCAAAAACTACTGAACAGGTTTTGAAGAAAGAACAATGGCCAAAACGGACCCGAGGTCGTAAGAAAACGATCTATAGACAATAAAAATTGTAATTCTTTACCAATTAAGATAATACAAATGATATTTTAAAGAAAGTGTAGAAAAAATGATATTGATTTTTTAACTTCGGAGTTTCTAAAGACATTTTTTTAATTTACACGATGTTTTGATGTTTTGAACGCACTCCGCATTTTCTTTGTCATTCCGTGCTTTGGAAGTCTTTAAGTGATTGAAATCAACATTATTTTCGAATTATTTACCAAACATGAACAAAAACTAATCTTTTTAAATATATACTAGCAAATTGATTGTCACTGTCAAGTGACATTGACAGAAACGAAAATTTTTATGCAAAATATGTTGCGGTCAGGTCCAGAGCAGTGTGAAAAGTGGCCAATGTTCTTTGGTATAGAGATAGATATGGAATTTGAACCCGGAAGAAAGATATAGGATACTTTTTAACCGACGAAAAAAAACGCTCATTCTCAAGTAGACGTATATATTTTTTTTATTATTATTGTCAACTAGTTGTTCCCCGCGGTTTCACCCGCGTGGACTAACTACAGATTATCGCAATAAAAAGTATCTTAAGTCAAACTATCTCCAATTTGTACCGAATTTACTTTAAATCTGTTCAGTAGTTTTGTCTGAAAGTGTAACAAACATCCTCACAAACTTTCACATTTATAATAATGGGAGGATTAGGTTGCTCCAATTCAATGAAATTATGTTAAGAATTTGTCGCCAAGCACCGATCGGTGTGTTCCGGCAGCCTCACTTGAGAGCCAGTTCCCAGTCCAGGTGTAGCGTGGCGCCATCCTCGATCACATCGTCACTTAACATCAGGTGACTTGTGGTCAAACGCTAACCCGTTAGTAGTAAAAAAATTTTTTTTTAGTATACCTGCGATCACTTTAAAACGTCAAACTTAACGACTATCTACACCTGTTACAACATTCTTACGCCGGCAAAAGAAAAGGCAAGAAACACCCGACAGGCAATTTTTTGGGCGCGAATCCAATATGTAAAATTTTCTTATTTTTCTTATTAGTTATTTATAAGAATAAAATGCTCACCCAAATCATGACCTGCCGGACGTTTCTTGTCTGTTCTATTGCAGGTGTAAGGAGGTTGGAACAAGTGAAGCTAGTCTTAAGTTTGATACGTGCTAAGATACGCTACAAATAGCTTTGCTTCGTTATCGGTTGATAAAATAAATACTGTTGTACAATAAATCGATGTGCCTCAAATCTCTATCTAATCAGGATGTCTATTTTGTAATAAATTGCCCAAAATAGGTACTTTATGTACTTCTATCTACATTTATATAAAAATCAATTCCCGCGCGTTTGTCTTGTAAAGACACGGAAAATAAAAAAAATAATAAGAAAATTAGGAATAACACACACAATTTTAAAGCAAATAAAGACTATTTCACTTGAACATTGTGTTTCCTATTTTAATTAAGTTTAAGGAGTAATTTTTGCACACAAATTAAATTTTTTCTATTGTTTTATAATTCCTAGGGGTTGTTTTAAAGGATTGTTACTAACAATTTATTAGTTAAGTTATAAAAATAAGACATAATATCAATAGCATAATATTTTATTTACAAAGTTGTTACTTATTTACAGATTTATTATATCGTGTGGCCAAAGATAAAACATTTTTGTTTTATATTGTAAAAGAACAATCATGGTTACAAAAATAAAGAAGTTTACATTATTATTGAGTTTTACTTATTTATAATTTATACCTTAGCTGACTAGATTACATTTATATTTACATTCATAATATTTTGATATTAAAACTGACTAGATTATACACAGATTCCATTAATATTTATATCTTTGGCATATTAAGAACTAAATACTAAATGATATTTGTTACATTCAATATTTTAACTTCCTTATATGACTTAATTTTAATCGCAGCTGTTACAAGCCTATCACGGACAATAAACACATTTTTGAGAAACTAATAGGTCACGAAACCTAAATCAAAGATTTAACAATTTTTCTTTTTGATTTCGAAACTACTGGACGGAATTTGAGATTTTTTGGTATCGGAGATCGATTGGGTGTAATTTTCGATATCGACTCGCAACTGAAGCTCTATTTTACCATTTTTTCCAATTCAACAAAACGTTTCCCAAATTGACCAATGTGTCTGTAAGAAGTAACAAACACTCACTCACAAACTTTCGCATTTATAATATTACTAGCTGTTCCCGCGGTTTCACCCGCGTGGGCTATACAGCTTTATGCATGCAAAGTCTCAGCCAGATCGGTTTAAAATTGACAAAGTGTCATACAAACTTTCATGCCTTATTTTATCCCCTTGAGGGTAGAATTAATCAAAATCCTTTCTTAGCGGATGCCTATGTCATAACATCTACGCGTGCGGTGCGTTGATAGATCAATATGTCAGTCATTCACCTTTGAGTTATATATATAGGTATAGAAGATACTAGATACGGTTTCACCCGCGTCTTCCTGTTATCCAACAAGACCTTTAGTTACAAAAAGTAGCCTAAGTGTTAATCCAGGGTCTACGCTATCTCCATTCCAAATTTCACTCAAATCGGTTCTGTAGTTTTTGCGTGAAAGAGTAACAAACATCCATACTGACAAATTTCACGTTTATAATATTAGTAGAGTAGGTTAAGTGTGATAATTCCTGACATTCATCATCATCAGCCAGAAGAGGTCCACTGCTGAACATAGGCTTTCCTCTTTCCTTTCCTTTTTCCCTTCTGACATTAGCTTCGTTCTATTCGTCAATAAAGAACTGCATCATCAGGTTGAGGGCTCCGAAGGCCACTATCGCGGAGTAGAAGACGACCTTCCACCGCGTGAGCTGGCCGCGCAGGTGTAGCGAGCGCAGCTGCAGCAGCGACGGGAGAGCGAATATGTGGACCAGTCCGCTCACCGCGCCGGTGTACCTGGGAAGAAATCACACTAATAATATATATGCGAAAGTTTGTGTGTGTGTAGGTTTGTTACTTAGTCACGCTGAAACGGCTGAAAGGATTTGAGTGAAATTTGGAATGGAGATAGCTTGTACAGTCAACGGCAAAAGTCGCTGAACAAAAACAAATTTTCCGATTCACTGTATGATCTTAAACACTAACCTTCGACCGAAGCATCACTTAACATCATGTGTGTTGTGCTATGGTCAAACGCAACCTTGTAAGTTGTAAGGAAGAAACTAACATATGAGTATGATCGGATAGTTTTGTTGCTGACTGTACCCTAAACGTAGCCTTTATGTTTTATTTTAGTGAATCACTCCTTTGACGGTCCGTTGCTGTGGAATTGTGGTAACTCCACAGAAGCCAAACTAAAACAGCATTAAAGTTGACTTTTTTAAGTTTTTTTTCTGTTTTAAAATATTTGAGGGCTATTTCCCAATCCAGGTCTAGCGTAGTGTCACATCGTCACTTAACAGGTGACTAGCCAAACGCTGCTCTGTAAGTAAAAAAAAATATTACGGCATAGAGATAAACTTGAAACTCACTGGATGACAGTTAACAGATTAAAAAGCAAAGAATAAATTAAATAAATAAACATTTTTATGTTAAAAAAATCGTTAATGTACAGGTCTGTAAGCTTTACCTACCTAAGAAATGAATCAAAATCTTAAGGCGATGTTGCAAAATATAAAACAGTTCCCCTGATTGGGTGTGCAAAATCACTGAAGCTTGATTACCTGATAATAGTCCCTATGCTGGGACAGAAGCAGGCGACGAGTATGCAGATTGTTACAATGATCACGTTTATAAAGACCATGAGGCAGCGCGTGTCTCTGAACGGCAGGAGTAGTATAGCTTCTGAACGCAGCATGAACGCGACCAGAGGGTACACGGTCACCACCTGAGGAGTAGGAGTAGGTAGGGGCAAAATTTTAAAGATCATAAATTAATTTTGATGAAAATTATATGGGATCACCTCCGAAGTATGATCTAGGTAACAAAAAAAAGAATCTGCGAAATAATCGCGTAACATACAAAAAAGAAAGGAAAACATACAGTCGAATTGAGAAACTCCCCCTTTTGAAATCGGTTTTAAATCAGTTATAGACGTCAAGACAATTTTATACATTTTACAGGGTATCCCTTGACCACATAATTAAGTCACCTAAATGAAAACCTGAGGCCGTTCCCAATAACCGATCTATCCACGGTTTGCCCTACTAGACATTACTTGTAATGTCTCTAATAGATATTAGATCATTAAAAAATTAAAAAAAAAAATTGTAACAATAATTAAAAAAAAATATTAAATTAATTTTATTAGATTATTAGTAGAAGTAGTATATTAGATTTCTCTAGTAGTTTAAAGTAGTAAAATGATGCTTACTTGAAATAGTAGTAGTATCCTAGCGACCGCCGTCATGACGTCATGCATCTCAAAGTTGTTCAAGATGTTCTGAAAATAAAATTCTACAAATATCTAGACATTTTTTAGATTATACACGAAATAAGTAGCACCGTGCCGTGCCGTATGTGGGAGATCTCTATTTAGTGATAAGATCTCTGATTGCACGTTTGTAGAATCTTATTAGCCCGCATTCAAGTGCAAGTTAGCAAACTCTCACGTTTTATTTTTGTGTAAGTTGTTCTTAACGTGCCGCAGTCCCATCGGCACTCAGCGAGTAGGTACGCCCCCTTGAGGGTACAGTTGCCCCCGCGGCCATTCCCTAGCCACGACGCTGTAAACAGTTGACACTCACGTCTTCAATACAGGATTTAGCGAGAGGGAAGCAGATGTAAAACACAGCTCCTACCAATGTGTACGTTAGAGTCACCAGCACGAAGGCTATCGTCAGGTCGCGTCCCTGGAAACAAAAATACATTACGATGAGTCCTGATGCGTTTGTCTGATAGTAAAGTGATGAAAGTTAAGAACTGTCACCTACATTATTCCGGTAGCCGCTTCCGAGTCCAAGCGCAGCGTGGCACCACATCTGATCGCATCGTCGCTTTACATCAGGTAATTTGTAATAAAAGCTACCCTTTAAGTAGGTGTAGGATTTAAAAAAAGATACTTAATAACTTACTCGTAGGGCGGCGATACAAACAACGGGGAAGTTTTGTCCCATATTTACATTAAAAACAAAAGAAAATCCGCTTCGATTGATTGAGTCCTGCAATTAGTTAGATTATGAACTAGGGTATCGAATTGTAGAGGTCTATAGGGGGGGCGGCAAAATTTTAATAACCTACGGGCGGCTAATGTGTAAATCCGCCACTGCGCTAAGCTGGGAACTCGTAATTATTTCAGCTTGACCAAGGCACTCACATTGCGTTCCTGCCTGGCATTGTTGCTCATGATCGTGATGATGATGTTGTGTATGTAGAAGGAGAGCGCCAGCATCCCGCTGAGCACCGCCGCGTCCTTGCCGGCGTGCGCGGCCGCCGGGAGCGTGCCCAGGTTGATGCCCCACGCGTACCCCTTCACCACCACGAACACCAGCAGGTAGAGTACGGACAGTGTTCCTGGCAATACCAAGATAGATGATCAGAAAAAGTTATAAAAGGTCCAAGGTTGTCTGCTAGAAATGAAGACCACCATAACATTCAAGGCGCATGCGACAACCCGCACTGGGTCAGCTGGGTTGTTAGAAGCTATGATGACTCAGTGATATGTATCGGCTTACGATCCGTAGGTCATGGCTTCGAATACTACAATGAGCTTGAGCTTTTGGTGAAGGAAAACATAGCTTGGTTGTAGGGCATCTGAATAGCTGCCATCCTCAAGTTAAGAATCTGTCGCCAAGCACCTATAGGTGTGTACCGGCAGCCTTACTAGAGAGCCAGTTAGCAATACAGATGTAAAGTGACGCCTTGACCACATCGTTACCATGGCGTGTCTTGCGATTAAAATCTACCCCGTAACACGCAAAAAATAAACTGCACGACTTACCCAGCGAGTTAAACTTGGTAAAGAAGGATACATTTCTAAAGTTGAGCAGCGGGAACACGATGAGGGCCACGTATACGGGCACAGTGGAGTGAAGCCCCCAGTAGGGAGTGTCAGCCGCCGGCTCCGCTAGGATGAGCGAGCCGTCGGCGTTGTGTGTCGGACACAGCACCGACGTGTTGTACGACGTCGCGTTGGACAGGTTTAGGTCTGGGGCAGTCACAAAACAGAGCGTAAATAAAAATAAATGAGTTGTATCGGAAGGGGTGTGAGACGCTCTAATTTCTATATTTTCGTGAAAAGTACTTCTATCTATTCCAAATTACTAATATGGTAGTACTCACCATCACATTAGACAAAATGTGGATGGAAGGATGGATTATACGTAGTTTGGATCAACAAGAAGCCATTTAAAAAAAATATTTTAGCAAACAAGCAGACAGCCCACCTGATGGTAAGCGATCACCGTTGCCTATGGACATTTGAAACACTAGGGGCGTCACTGATGAGTTGCAGACTCTTAAAAGATCTTTTCACATCCATCTTGAAGGACCGCAGAAAGACTTGCGGGGGGAGCTCGTTCCACATTTTTCTTCTTTCTAGCACCTACCCTATAGGCGTTAGGTAAATCTGACGAAACAAAGTAACTCACCAACAAAATAGTTAACAGTAAAGTAGAGGAAGTTAGTGATAAGTATCCAGTAGACGACATTGGCACCCAGTAGTACCAGGAAGCTGAAGCCGTGCGCCAGCGCCTCCGCCCCCGGGCCCAGCAGCGTGCGGCACAGCGCGGGCACCTCGCACGTAGCGCTACCTGCAACACGCGACAGGGGCTTACAGCTGCGTACTACACGAAAAGACACCAGTGAGGGCGTCGCTGGCCAATGGGCCAGAGGGGGGGCAAGTTGATATTAATCACACCGTCACTTAACATCAGGTGACTTGTGGTCAAACGCTACCCTGTAAATAGTAAAAAAAAAAAAAAAAAAAATAATGAAGAGGACTGACATAGGCTAATGATGATGGTACAGGGCTATTAGCAAATTGGTTACCTCCTAAGGGCATTTTTGTATAGCCTAACAAACAACTTTTGTTCGACTTTTGATGAGTTCATATTATGTTTCTCCAATATTCGATCGATCTATTTATTAGTAAGTATCTATAGGTATATTCTAGGCCTAGGCTCAGAATAAAATAAACAAAAGGATACAGTACGATTGTTGTTGCTAAAGTATCATATCTTTATTTTCACACATAATTGTAAGTAACGCTCTCTGTAATCTAGGCGTCGCGTCGGCGTCGTGTCGTAACTTGCATTTTTATCAGACACATTAAAAACAAAGTTATCACTACTTATATGACGTAATACTGTATGCAACTCATTATAAGTTGACATCATGTTTACTACATGAAAAAGCTCTTAGCATAAAACACATTTAGCAAGCTCCAGGACTGAAGCTCGTAACTGGAAATACGTTGCACTGCCAAATGAACCCATTACTAGTTAACTACCTACAGGTAAAAGGGATGATTTCCATGTGTCTACGGGTGTTGTCGATCCGCGTAGTTTTATGAAGAAAAGGCTAGAGTCCCAGCAGTGGGGACGATGATGATGAGCCATCGGAGTGAGTACTGACCGTGGTGCCGGTTGATGTCGAGTAGCACGTGCGCCGTGTAGAGGCACAGCGCGGCCATGAAGGCGAGCAGCGCCAGCGCCGCGGGCAGCCCCGCGCGCTCCACGCCCCACGCCATCGTCAGCAACGATGACCCCATTATCGTGTTCCATACGGAGAAACTGCACACACCAACACACAAGTAAGAATAACCATTTCATCATTATCAGCCTTTCACGTTCCCGCTGCTGGGATTCTGGCCTTCTCTCAGAGAGAGAGAGAGAGAGAGTATGGGCTGTAATCTACCACGCTGGCACAGTGCGGGTTGGTAGATGTCGCACGCCCTTGAATGTTGCAGTTCTTGGACATGCCGGTTTCCTCACGATGTTTTCCTTCACAGTTTTGAGCGATGGCAAATCCGCACATAACATAACTTATCAAATCATAGGTGCGGGGCCGAGAGGATTCGAACTCGGTGTCGGCGCCTTGTAAGTCGCACGCGTTACCGTCGGGCCACCATCGCTCAATAATCATTTATTTGCAACAAATTATACAAAAATACCTAAGAAAACAATATGCATTATGTAGTAGCTACAAGAGATGCATTGGTGCAAACCAGCCTCAACTCAGCATTGTGCTGATCGTATGAGCGCTGGTCTTCCGTTGAAGCCGTTTTTGATGACGTCACTGGCATGAAGGTGATTTTAAATAACGAAATATTAAAAGAAATACATGTTTGTCCTTAAAACTATCAGGTTCAAGAGTTTCAAAACTATCAAGTTTAGTATTTTTTTATGTAATAGAGGACAGCCCGCCTGGTGGAAAGCGGTCACCGTCGCCTATGGACATTTGCAACGCCAGGGGAGTTGCCGATGCGTTAAGAACTCTTTTCATATCCATCTTGAAGGAATACAATTTGAAGCACTGCGGGTGTGGTCGAAGGTGGCATCACGTTACACCTGAAGTGGGAACTGGCTTTCAAGTGAGGCTGCCGGAACACACCACGGTGCTTGGCGACAGATCTTGTTACGGCCGTTCCCAATAACCGATCTATCCACGGTTTGCCTTACTGGAGAAAGATACCTACTTGACATAAGCTCCATAGAAGTGATGTCAGATTTCCGTGGATAGATCAATTAATGAGAAGGCCGTTAGTTGATTGATGAACTTACATTGTGATAAGAGAGCTTTGCTTCTTCCTCGCTTCAACCTTCGTGGGCCTTTCGAACTGCTTGTTGTAGGTGGCTAGGATGGCACTGGCTGATATTTCTCCTGGACCCTGCGATATATAATGAAAAATAAGTTCAAGAATTTTCTAAAGAAGGTCAACATTTCCGGAGATTACCTTCCCATCCAACCATACATACACACATATTACATTTTACATCTTTATAATATTAGTGGTCTGTATTGATTTGGCACAACCAGAACATAGTTAATCAGGAAACACTCAAACAAATCGAAAGATTTAGGTAGTAAGATATCGTCATCATCATCAGCAGCCTATATCAGTCCACTGCTGGACATAGGCCTCTCCCAAGGTACGCCACTGAGCCCGGTCTTCGGCTCTTCTCATCCAATTAAAGCCAGCCACTCGGCGCAAGTCGTCGCTCCACCTTGTCGCAGGGCGTCCTACACTACGTTTGCCAAGTCGCGGTCTCCACTCAAGAACACGATAGGTATCTAAGCACCTAGATATATTTAGCTATAATAGTTATATACCTATATCCATAGAATTGTGTCTTATAATTCTATGCATATATCTATGTAAAATTGCTGTTGCCCACTACTAGGCTCCACAAAGTCAGCAACTTCTTAAAAGGAAATGTACGTCAGTACGTGTGTTCCAAGACTTGACGATAACTACATTTCAAGTACAAAATCTTTTTATAAAATTCCCAAAAAGTTACCTACCGGCGTTTCTTGCCTGTTCTTTTGCTGGTGTAAGGTGTTTGAAACAGACTAACTTTTAGCTAGTATTATAGCACATGTTGTATTGTATCCTACGGGAAGATGATAATTTCTTCCAAATGAGTAATGTAGAACAGCGATATTTAGAGTTCTTAATACTTAGGAAAATTGGAAAGAAGGTATAAGTACAGTGTACACCTTTGTAAATAGGTAAAGCAGCTGTATGGGCTACATGGCTGTGGGTCAATGAGAGGGCATGTCACGATAACCAAAGATTTGACGTCATTAAAGAGTTAGGCCTTTCTTATCGAAGACATACTCGTAAATTCATATCGCGCCACGACGCCGCGGCGTCCTCGCCCTCGCCAATACACAGAACGTATCATAGTACCTACTCAATCTTGTATATTGATAATAATTCTGAGTAAATTTGCTGTTGGCATTGCAACAATTATAATTGTAACGGTCTGTCGGTCGAGGTTCTGATGTTTTGTATAACCAAATAATTCAAGCGTGAAATATAGGCAAATATTATGTTATCATTCATTGGGCTTATTATCTCGGCTCGTGTCGTAAAATTAAGATAAATTACAATTAGGTTAGAAACTATATTGACCTACTTTTTTATCTTTAAGGTGACGTTTCTTATTCTGGCCATGATAAAAATGATACACCATGGTGTACCAAATCAGAAATATACTAGGTAGATACTAACTAAAACTAACGAAGATGGCGCAACGACGATAGTGCATAACGTATTATTTTTATTTTTTTTAATTATCTTTGGAAAACTAACAGCTACTAAAGAAACATGAAATAGGTATATTAATAGTAACTAATGGCTAATTAAAAGTATTCACATATATGTAACTAAATAGGTAATACATAGGACACAGAAGACGGACGCGGACAATAGGTAGAAAACGAAATAAAATTTTAGTGATGTCTAAACCTTTTATCTCGCTGATGACATTTGGGTCGGACACCTGTTCTTTAATTCCTCTTTTTCTCCGTACTCCATCCTCAATTGTAGGAAGGAGCAGTGGCGGATTTACACATTTGCCGCCAGTAGGCTAAGTATTCAAATTTTGCCGCCCCTACCAACCTCTATAACCTCTACGGCCTCTGCCTTTCCTTTTTAAATGTGTCATTTTTTAAGCATCAGACAAAAATTGAAGAAAAAGCAAGTGTTGAACAATGTTTAATTGTTTGTGTGCACATAATAATATTTAAATACATATATACGACTCTTTTAATATCATTAAAACATTTTTTTTTAATTGCCACTAAATTTGCCGCCCCTAAAATCTGCCGCCCTAGGCTCCAGCCTATTCAGCCTGCTGCTAAATCCACCACTGGGTAGGAGGTACCTAGTTATACTCTTTGGTTGTAGTAAAAAACAAAATTACCAAAGAGTCCGGACTATTCGGCGCCATAGATTCGTAGGCGGGCAGGGGCGCCGCGGTCCCCAGCAGGGGCGTAGCCTCCAGCCGGCTCATGGCGCTCCGGTAGCTGTGGCTGCCGCTGCTCCCAGCTGTGCAGCCTCTAAGGGAATACTCTTCATCAGTACGATGTATGAATTCATGTACAGTCAGCGACAAAAGTTGCTGGTCATACTCGATTTTCCAAACGTGTTTTAGATCAGTAATGTTTGATTTTTTATTACAAGGTAGCGTTTGGCCACAACACAAAACACCTGATGTTAAGTGATGATACGGTCAAATATTGGTGTTTGAGATGATGAAAGTAATCGGGAAATGTGTTCACACTTGTTTAACGACTTTTGTCGTTGACCGTACTAGGCTCCATAAAGTTAACAATTAAAAAATTTAAGAATTAAGTTTAAAGAAACCAAAATAATGACAGTTATTTGTCAATATATTTATGAAAATGTAATGTACATACGAATGTACATACGATAGCGACCACAACCCTCCAACAATCAATGAAACACGAACGAAATCTCACAGAACTAACCTAAGCGTTGAAACAAATTAAATCGGACATAGTCGGCCTGAGCCAAGTAGGTACCTACGGCTAATCAACAAAAAAAATTTTAAACAGAGTGGCTCAGGACAGTCAAAATGGAGAAGGTTGGAGGAGGCCTTTGCCAACTGGCAAGCAGATCTGTAATAGAAAGAATAAGAAAATAATAGAATAATAAGAATAAAATAAAAAGAAACAAGAAAAATAGGATAGAATAAGTTTTTTGATTATAAGTTTAATGTTTTTAATCTTAAGAAAATATGTATGTATTCAGATCTGAATAAAAAGGCTATATTATTATTATTATATAATGTACATACGGAAAAATTTAAATAGCTTCAAAAAGAGAAGTGATTATCACAATTTTAATACTAGAAACAAAGATAAAATTGCTGTACCCACTACTAGGCTCCATAAAGTTAGCAACTCGTTCAAAGGTCAATGTGTACGCTTTTTCAACAAAATCTTACGTGATATCTAGAACTTGTCGATAACTACCTAAATTTTAGAATCCATTATGAAATATACTATTTAGATGACAAAAAAGTTTGGGATTGCGTAGTGAACTTGCTCTGTTTCAATCAATCAGTAACAAAATATTTTTATTTTGTTTTGTTATGGCGTCACACGATTAGTGTATTTGCCAGTGTCAAGTATAAATATTTCAAACTCAGAGAGTTGAATCAAGTTTAAATGATGATGATGATGATGAGATGAAGGGATGAGGATAGTATTTAAGTAAAGTAGTGGCGCTTTACTTAAACTTTACACGGACTTTTTTGCAGCAACTCGAAAAGTCACTTTCACAACTTTATTTCAATTTCCCACACTCGTACACATTAACGAACACATAATGGTTAACAATCCACCAATATTACACATTATCACTCGAAGAAACACAAGTTTTGGAAATAAAAACAAAATTTTCACGTTGACAATTCGATTGCCGCCAAAAAAGTCCAAAATAAAATTGTAAATGTAATCGCGCAGATTCGCGCCCTCTAAATCACCTGCCGGGTGTTTCTTGCCGGTGCCGGTGCAGGTGTAAGGAGGTTATAGCGTGGTTGTATAGACACCTCATGACTCATGGGCCAGCGTGATCCACCTTCGACTGCATTGTCGCTTACCATCAGGTGGAATGTTGTCAAACATAAAAACAAATCTATAGGAACAAAATATCAACAAGGTAAAATGTAACTTACCCGAATCTGTTTCTCTTTCTTCTTTCGTCACAGTATTCACAATCAGAGTAGTCTGAGCAAGCGCTGCCGAATATTCTAAAAAAAGTAGGTTTGTAATTATTGTAAATAATTAAGTAAGTAATTTTAAGATAAATGCGCGCTTGGTGGTCGCTTGTCGTCAAGTGATGCGATAATCGGCGGTTTGTTATTAAAATAGTGGCCTTAAGCCCTCACTACTCTAAGGCACATAATGTTTAGGTACTATTTATTTTATGCTTTCACTAGTTTTACCACAGTTTTCCTGCTATTCCGCAGGATTCGTTTTCTGGCTATCTCCGTTCTAAATTTCACTCAAATCCGCTGAGACGTTTCAGCGTGAAGAAGTAACAAACTCACTCACTCATTTGGTCACTCACAAACTTTCGAATTTATAATATTGTAGGTACTTACCTACATAAGGTTATTATATAGGTACCTATATCAAAATCATTTTGATAGCTAAATACGGGTTTAACAAAAAAATCTACGTGTTCTGGTATTTCACGCAAAGTCGCGGAAAGAACTGATTTTATTAATCTATTAAAAACGAGACAAAATATAACTATGAAGTGATAAATGATAATAAGTACATAGTTTCTACTAATATCAAGAGGTAAAGACTGTTAGTTTATATGTAGGAGGTTATCTCTAAAACTACTGATGCAATTTTGGAAACTCTTTGTTGCAAAGCAAGCTACACTATCTGTTGTAAACATAAAGCTGTTTTCCTCCTTCGGTAGTAGTGGACTGTATATCCTGAATGTCATAGCTATGTTTTATAGAAGAAAAAATCCTGTGCGAATCTCCACGCGGGCGCGGGAGAGAAACCGCGGGGAACAGCTGCGTATATTATGCACTTCTAAGATATATTTGAATAAGATTGTGTATTGCGTATATATGTATTAATTTAAATAATTAGTAGCTAACAATTAATTTTAATCTATTCTAGACAACTGAGCATGAATGACCTAGACTTTACAAAAATGTGTTCTATAGAGAACCTGTTTTTTAAAATTAGGAAATAAAACTGGATCTAATGAACCGTTTTAAAGTCAAACCCCCTAGTCTTAAAAGCTAAAACATTTAGGCACGCACTTACTAGTTGCGCAGTTTTAACCCCCGACAAAAAAAGGGGTGTTGCATCCAATTTTTTGCTATGATTTTAATTTAGACTGCGACTGCGGTACATGTGCGGTTTCTCCTCCTATCCCGCTAGTTTTTTTATGTAGAGTGAAAACAAGCAGAGGGCCTGCCTAATGTTAAGTGGTCACCGTCGCTTATGGGCATCAGCAACATCAAGGGCGTTGCCTTGCATATGCGTTTGGGGAGACGATAATGTACGACCTAATAATGCACAGCCAGTATGGCACGACCTGATGATGCACGGCCTGATAATCCATGTACATTGGAATTCATAGGATTTGAAATATCAGGTCGCGTTTTATCATGCCGGGAATTATTGGCTGTACAAAATCGGTCCGTGTTGATAATGCACAGCCCGTATTGCGGCCTGATAATTGGAAGCCATGTACATGGATTATCAGGCCGTGCATTATTGCCTGTACATTATCAGGTCGGGAATTATTTGGATCGTACAATATAGGGCGTTGAAAAGTCCAGTAGTTTTGTTGCCGATGCGTTGCCGACCAAAAAATAGGGTTTTTATTTATTTTTTCCGGGAAAAAGTAGCCTAGATGCAGGGTGAAAGGATAAGCTACAACCATCCCAAATTGCACAGTCAAGTGCACAATATAAAGAGATACAATTTTTCCTAAACTACTTATGAGATTCCGAAAATGATTTCACTAATACCTATAAGCTACATCATTCTTGAGTGACAATGACATAGGCTATGTTTTATTCTGATAAGTAATTTTCAGTAAGAAATCGCGACGTTAATAAAACAATCGGAAAAAATGTGACGATTGGCTGCTTTATCAGCTTACACGTGCTAAATGGTTTGATTATAGTTTATGTAATGTACTGGGTACTTATATGAACCGCGTACCCTCGTACCCTCGCCGCGCTCAACGCCCTCCTTGTCAACTATCCCGAGACTGATTTGTTTGTGGACGGATGGGTGGAATTACTGTCGGTGTGCCTGAAGTTTATTGCATTAATATGATTCGTATTTAGTTTGCTTTATTAATGATGAATTAAT
The DNA here is from genome assembly GCA_931315375.2 of Opisthograptis luteolata. Taxonomy (NCBI): domain Eukaryota; kingdom Metazoa; phylum Arthropoda; class Insecta; order Lepidoptera; family Geometridae; genus Opisthograptis; species Opisthograptis luteolata. The sequence goes on from OV928048.1 coordinate 1,686,095, forward strand.
GTAATTGGCTTAGCCGTATTAATTGAATTGAATAAATAAATAAAAATAAATGAAAGAATGAAGGCTTCCATTAGGCCTACAAAACTGTCTGTCATGCTTGAAATGAAATAGTTTATTTGTACGAAACACGGATAAAATCGGATGATAAGTGGTTCATTTTTCAGCGTGCTTCACCATTACTGGCATACAAAATACATGCATAAAACAAATTAATATGGAAAGTAGTAGTAATAATAATAATAATTGAATAACTGATTAGCAGTACCCCTAGTACAGGTTTTGATAGTTTACAAAAACTATAAAAGTTTTCGTTTCCATCCATACATATTTTTTTCAGCGAATCTTACTCTAATAGTCTCGACTTGGAGGAACTGAAATCGATAATACAGGTTATTTTAAATCGTTATAATCATATTCCAACAATGTTATTGAGTTACTTTTTGAATTTAATCAGATCGAGTTGCCACTTTGACAAGTCGGCGGTGGTAAACGTCGACGTTTACGAAAACTTTTATCGTTTTCAAAACTTGTACTAGGGGTACTGTATTTAACTTTTTATATTTAACAGGATTTTAATGGTTAGGGGAAAACTTCCGATTGTCAAAATCTTTGCTAATCCGTGCAAAGCCGGGGGCGGGTCGCTATAGGTATACACAGTAACGTTTGACCGCATGTCACCTAATGTTAAGTGACGATGTGGTCGAAGGTGGCGCCACGCTACACCTGGACTGGGAACTGGCTCTCAAGTAAGGCTGCCGGGACACACCGACAGGTGCTTGGCGACAGATTCTTAACTTGGGGATGGTAGTTAGTCAGGCGAAAATGCCCTACCAAACTGTGGTTTCATTATGATGTTTTTCTTTAGTTCAAGCTCTTTGTAAAATTCGAACCCTTGAGCTACCGATCGCAAGCCCGACGTTACTACCACTGAGCATTGAGCAATCATTGCTTTTAAATATAAGTTGTGAGTACTGTAAATTGCTCTTCGGTCGATTAATTCGATTACATTACACAGTCGTTGTACGCAATATTAATTATCTACTTATCATGTGTAGCGTAAAGGCTCCTACCCTCTCGACTTGCCTTGATCTGTTGTTATTCCGAGTCACCGACTGACAAGAGATCAAGGGACATCTATTTTGGTGACTCAATATCTGATTTTGGCTGTGAATCACAGCATTTAATTTTGGTACATTTACGTAGTAAGTACCCGATGAGTAAATGAAATAAATAAGACATCAGTTTTAGTTAATTTAGTTTTAATTTCTCATACCTGATCAGAAGGATGAAAACCGTACTTTCCGTCCCTGGGAAACGAATTTCCCTGCTGTCAAATAATTTCAAAACTATTTGAGCCATGTCTCAACATTTTAGCAGATCGTCTACCGCCAGCTAAACTAAGTTAGTTTAGCCAGTTAAGTTAGTTTGGCCAGTTAGGTAAGTTAGTTTTGTCAATTAGGTAAGTTAGTTTGGACAGTTTAGCCAGTTAGGGAAGTTTAGCCAGTTAAATTATTTTAGTCAGTTAGGTAGGTTAGTTTAGCCAGTTAGTTTATCCAGTGAGGTAAGTTAGTTTAGACAGTCAGGTAAGTTAGTTTAGCCAGTTAAGTTAGTTTAGCCAGTTTAACTTCCAACTTGAGGGGCGCATATGCGCATAGTTTGATGACTTCCAGATGCCTGATTTTTTCATAAGTTAAGCCACAAGCGGAGACGCAGAGGGCTGTTAGTTAATAACGTTAAGTACCCATTACCCATTTGTCATCTCATCTATCTATATAAGTACTTATTATATGACTGTGTTTGACTTGGCAGTGACCAATGTTTAAAGTTATAGGGATAAAATCGTCTGATGAAATAATTATCAGTATTTCATCATCTAAATACTAATAAATCAATAATTATACGTAGGTAGGTAGGTACTATTTATAATTTATCATTATTTACTATTTATTTACAGATATAGGTTAAAGTGTACTTAATTGCATCTATTTTATTATTATCTATTTTATGTGTGATCTTTGATTTGAAGGTTCCTGACTGAATCAAACTGGTTTTCTTTGTCTTGATCCACCCTTTTGGTAAACATATATTTATAATGCCACAAGTCAGTGACGAAGTGGTCAAAGGTGGCGTCCTCTCTCGTATTATGTCTACCTTCTATGTCGTTATTGTTTTTTAATTAATTAAAATGTCATGTCAGCGATTAGCTTAACTTACAATAACTGTAAATAAACGTTTAAATAAAGGTTTTTTCATTTTCGATGAGCCTTGAGCTTTCAGTGAAGGAAAACCTAGCTTGGCGGTTGGCATTCTAGTGCTCGCTGGCTAGATACCACCCACCCATACCGGTGGGTTCCGGTCGCCTTATTACGGATGTGACAATCCATACTATAATAATTATTGTAAATGCGATAGTAACTTCCTTTTTATATTCGACGACCGATATGGCGCAATGGGCGGATAGCCGACTGTGAAGCGTGAGGTCGCGGGTTCGATTCCCGCTACAGGACAAATATTTGTGCATTGAAAAAGAAAGGGCGGGTATTTGTTCTATGTCTGGGTGTTGTGGATCCCCGATCCTCGTAGTTTCTGATACCCTAGATACAGGAAAACCTAGTTAGGAGTCAGAGCCTATGTATGTGATTGTGCGGGCATTATATAATTCGTCTCGTTTCAAACTTCAAAATTGTGAGAACATAAGAAATACGGCCAATAATTGAATTAATCGAAAATTGGATTGTAGTAAACATCTTCTTCTTCTTGCCCTGGTCCCATCTATTTGTGATCGGCGCAGCATGTATTCTTCTTCCACTCTCCCCTATCAGCCGTCATCGCTTCATTCACTCCCCTTTCATTCATATCAACCCTTACACACTCCATCCATCTAAAAACATAAAATACTAATTACCTACTATCACAACTTTCTATCTCTGTCTATTTAACTCTATTTGTTGCCTATATACGCCTCAACCGCTGAATAAATCTTGATGAAATTTGGTATGAAGATAGTTCAAACCCTGGGGAAGGACATAGAATACTTTTTATAGCTATAAGCTGTAGTTCCCGTGGGGCAAAACTAGTAATATTTTAAATTCAAAAGTCACTCTCGCTGTCCCTCTATTTGTTCCCTTTTGACACCTTAAAGCGCTTAACAGATTTTGATGAAATTTGGTATGGAGATAGTTGGAACCCTGAGGAAGGACAAAGGATACTTTTCATCGCGATAAACGGTAAAATACTCGTAATAGGTACTTACTCGTAACTATCTGTAGACAGCACGGAGTGAGGCGACGACGGCTGATCATCAGAACTCCTCGCCGAGCCCTTGTTATTAAACCTCATCGTTAAAACTGCAATAACTTTAAAGTAATTGACAACAAAACAAGAAACGCGACTTTGTTAACCTATTTTTAGTTACAAATGCGACGCTACAGCAAAAGTTAAGTTAAATTTTATCAATTTTAAGATACATACGTCATTTAAAATGTGCTATTATTTTTTTAAGTTGAATGGCAAGTACGGCTGCCGTCGCAAGGCTACAAGAGTACAATAGATAACGTTTTCTTCACGACAGCAGCTGTTATCTCCAAGACTCTTGGAAGCATTCTAGTTAATCTTTTCACATCCATATCCGTAGTTTATTATAAGTGCGAAAGTAACTTGTCTGTCTGTCCTCTAAATTAGTTTCAAAATCAATTCATTAAATACTTCTTCTGCGTTTAAGAGCAGAGCTCTTGTCGGTGGAACATGAATCCTTAACTTCAATCCTTTCTTTGACTTGATATGTACCTAGTACCTACCCATGTCCTTCTCGGACTCCTTTCAATTATGCGAAAGTATAGCTCTCTATATTTTTGTTACTACCTTCTCGCACCCGAAATTATTAATCGATCCTGATCCGTTATCAGCGGTTTTGGATCGATGTCATTTTAGTGGTAATGTGTCAAGCCCTAGTACTAAAATGACATATTATGACATGACATATCGATCCAAAACCGCGGATAACGGATCAGGATCGATTACTAATTTCGGACGTTAATCACTAAACCGATCTCGATGAAATTGGAATTTGGTATGCAGATAGTTTAAGCACTATGGAAGAAAATGATACTTTTTTATCCCATTATACTGCTGTCCGTACGGGAGAAACCGTAGGGCACAGCTAGTATCCATACTATATTATAAATGAGAAAGTAACTTGTAAGTATGTCTGCCACATCTTCACGCCTAAATAGCTAAACAGATCTTATTCTTAATGGAATTTGGTACCTGTAGATAGCCCTATGGAGTATGGACCCTCTTCTTTATCCCAATAAATTAACTGTTGTCTGCTCGGGTGAAACCGCGGGGAATAGCTAGTCTATTTATATTTTTACCACAAGTCATTTATCATCTTTGATAAGCTAATTATTGTCTTTTGTTACTTACAATTCCTCGTTTTATAAATTAATTACATTTTAATTAGAGTTGAATGAACAGACTACTGTTGTACAGTCAGCGACAAAAGTAGCTGATCGTTCTCGATTTTCCAAATGTGTTTCAAATCAGTAATTATTATTGTTTTTTTTTACATTTTACATGGTATCGTTTTGACCACAACGTAACACACCTGATTTTAGGTGACGATGAGGTCAAAAATTGGTGTTTAAGATAATGAGGATCATAGAAAAGAGTGTGATTGTTCAGCGACTTTTGTCGTTGACTGTACTATTGATGTTATAGGTGCAATACAATACGTAGATGTTTGTTGCAGTAGATGCGATAAATATGGGATTTAATAGCGATGATGGCTCGGTGGAAGTGACGTCGGCTTGCGATCTGTAGGATGTGGGTTCGAATCCTACAATGAGCTTGAGCTTTCGGTGAAGGAAAACATCATGATGAAACCATATCTTGGTGGTAAGGCATTTTCTAGTGCTCCCCTGGCTAGCTACCATCCTCATGTTAAGAATCAGTCGCCAAGCACCCATCGGTGTGTTCCGGCAGCCTCAGTTGAGAGCCAGTTCCCAGTCCAGGTGTAGCGTGACGCCACCTTCGACCACATCGTCACTTAACATCAGGTGACTTGTGGTCAAACGCTACCCTGTAAGTAGTAAAAAAAAATTGGGACGATGTTACGTCACTCGTAAGTTGCTGCATAGATACCTATAGAACCTGTCGTCAAGCACCTATAGGTGTGTTCCGGCAGCCTCACTTGAGAGCCAGTTCTTAGGCGCAGTGAAGGCGTGACGTCCAACTCTTGATCAAACTATATAATATGTAAAAAAAACAGTTGCAAGACTTTTTAATTGAATTGTATGGAAACAAAAAACCTCATTAACAAAAAAAACATTTATTTACAGTTAAAATTAGTACTACAAATAAATAGTTTTTGGAAAAAGACAATTATTACTACAGATCTAAATTATAGAGAAGCTGTATTGTTTAAATCTTCCTATGACTATATTATTATGTATGTGAAGTGTGAAGAGACATTTATATAAATCCTCATACATTTTAATTAAGTATCTTTTATAAAATAATTTATGTTGATGAAATTGACAAACCAGAAAGGAGAATGTTTGAAAAACGTTAGTAAACTTCAATCCCATGAATATTAGGATCTAAAAGGAAGAAAAATTATACTGTAATCCCATGGGATTTTAGACATGGGAGCCAAGTGGAAGGAGGGGATTTCATTTGAATATTATTTATAATGGGTAAAAGCAAGATAGAAGAGTTTGAAACTTTTGGCATATAGGTATTAGGTACTGTGCTGTCTGAATGAAAAATCTCCGCATTTCCTAGGGAGTTTTAACAATTTTCGGACTACCCTAAAAGTTGAATAAATTTTTTTTCATTCTTTTTTGATCTTAATCCTTACTATTTATAAAAGAAAACATTTTGAGGTTTAGAAAACTTCTCTCGTGGCGATGTCACCTACCTAATCTTGAAAATGTGAAGTTTATGGAGAATTTATTGCCGAACATTTTTTTGTTCATTGTCATTTCACCTTTCAATCCATAATAGTATTATGCATGGCCACAAATGTTGATTTTCTTAAACTGTCATGAAATAGATTATGCCAGGGGCAAGAAAAAAGTTTGAACCTCTATTTCTTCTTGTTTTAAAGATGTTTTGAAATTAATATCTCAAAATAATGGGTTTAATGTTGTAAACATGGTTAGAAACGCAGACGTAATGTTTAAGTCAAGAAAGAACAATTTTGATTTATTTAGACATCATATTGGTGAAATACTGATTAATTTCATCACTATACAGTTAATGCCACATTATGGCAACTAAACTTTTTAAAATAAATACTAAATCTAACACAAGTATATCAAACTAAAGCCAACTTGTCCCAGATGTTCTTAAATTAATTTTGTACTAAATACACACAAAATAATCTAATTTTGTAGTTCCAACATAATTTTGCAAACAAAGAAATGCAAAATGTAATAATTAAGAGAAAAAAAACTATAATTTACTAAAAATATTTCACACAATGATTCTTGATCATTTTAATCACATTAACCTGATCCATAAAAGTAGGGTTTTCTCCATTTAAGAAACCTGGATCTAGGTACTAAGTACTAAGATCATCAGTATAATAATAATGCCCCCACAATCGCAAACATAATAGCACTCTGCTTCCTAACAAGGCAGTATTACGATATTACTTTACAAATTGCTTGTTTTAGATGATTATTAAACTTTATATCTGATTACTTGCTTCTGATGATCTTTTCCGATAGATATAAAGTTGCTTGCTCGCTTGTCATTTAAATGTTGAAGCCCAATTTCCTCATGCAGGCCTTGTGCTGCTCAATCAAATCACCGCATTCATCTTCGCCTCGTTCAATGATGCTGGAAACAAAATATATACTCAACAACTTCATAAATATCGCTACTAATATTATACATGTGAAAGTATCTCTGTCTGTCTGTCTCGCTTTTTCCCCTAAACCACTGCACGAATAAAAACTAAATTTTGTATGGAGATAGTTTGAACCCTGAGGAAAAATATAGATTACTTTTTATTGCCATAAACTTTGAGCCATGCAGCTGAAACTGCTGGGAGCAGATAGTTTGTGGAGCAATGTTTGATCTTATGATTGCCAAACGCTAGTTGAGCTTGAGGAATAAATCACAAAAAACCTACTAATCATCATCATCAGCCTACTGCTTTCCCACAGCTGTGACACAGGCCTTCTCTCAGAGAGAGAGTATGAGCCATAATCTTCTACGCTGGCCCAGTGCGGGTTGGTAGATGTCAAATGCCTTTGACATGCCAAAAAAAAGGTGTATCAACAGATTTCTTCATAATGTCTTCATAAATAATTAATTTAGCACAAACATGGTCAATGGTTAGTTTCTACAAGCAGTCTTAGAAACGTAGATAGGATCCTGCGTTACTAAAACCAGCAAAGTAATACTACCACTACACTTCGTTACGTTCGTTCGTTCGTACTATACTTCGTTTTCAATTTTTGCTTCAAAATCCTGAAAATTCAAGGTCCAAGGCTTTAGGCACATGCTGCTTGAATGAGAGGGCAGTTTTGAAACTTGACTTTCAATGACAGTCAGCATTTTATTTCTAAACGTGATAATCTCCTATTATTTGGCTGTTATCAATTATTGCGTAATGTTCTTCAAAGGATAAAAATATAACCTTACCAGGCATCGCGCACCTTCTTCGTTTCAGGGCAGGCGCAGCAAGGTTTCAACTTCTTTTCGGTATTTGCTGGCGCCGGTGACTCCGGTGCTTTTATTTCAACCGCTTTAGCACTAGCGTTGCCCATTTTTTATTTATTGGCGTAAAAAATGGAAAATGATGCAATAATTTCACAAACACCGCACTGGATTACGATCATAGATTAATTAAGTAGACTATATACTATTACGATTACGAATATTACGAATTTACGATTCACGATTCACGACCTTTGCTTTGACATTGACAGTATTTGACAGCACATATCTAATATCAAATTGACATTGTGATTGTGAATGTCAGAACAAATGTGTCAAAAGACAAATCATGGTGGTCGGTAATTTCAATACAGATCAGTGCATTTGGTGCATTAACATAGGACTTTTAGTCTTTTAGCATTCCACTCTCTTGTTCAGACGGTAGTCTGACAAACCCACAAGCCCTGGCGTAATAAAATAATACGATCTAGCCACTGGTAAAGCAAAACCTGCGCCATAAATAAGTAAATTATATAAGTAGGCACGTAATGGGCCATTGCGGCACTAGTGCCAAAGATAGGAACTCCGTACGAAATAAAACATAATTTTCATATCAAAGACTTTAATCGGCCGAGCAAAAACTAAAAACAATCGTGCAAAAACTTCCTTGTGTTTATAAAATATGTAATAACAAAATCAACGAGCTTCGTATCTCATTTCTTAATAACCTATTTATTAACGCTAAGTTCTTAGTATCTAAAAGTAAAGAAAATTAATTTTATAAAAATTTCATAATCTAAAACGAAAAGTCTAAACATCTCATAATCAAACTCTAAAAAGATTGACACAAATCGAAAGTTCATGATTAAAATATTTTGCATTTATAGATCTGAAACAAACCAATGGAATAAGTAGACGAATTGATACATAACTTATTGGTAGGTATATAAATAATGCAATACGGTAAACCATGAAATAGTTCAGCGCACAATTCGTTATGTAGCAAATCATTACCTGACATATGATTAAAAAAACGGGCATTCACATAAAAATTAGCATGTTAATATGGTTAAAATCAAAAATGCACACTTAAAAACTAAGTTCACTAACAAAAACACAAATGATTCCAAGAAATATATAAAGTAAAAAATGTTATCTGATTAAAACTTGAGCAGCGGTCGTGCGTGACAAGAGCGAGGATACAACTTGGTCACTCTAGGTGTAAAATATTCGCTGGTTCTCCTTAAACTTTAATTGTAAATTCGTCTTATTTAAAATCAAGTCATAATTACAATGGTCCAAGTGCTTATTTTCGATGTGATGATTCTAAACGGGATATAGTCAATCGCCAATATATTGATGTCTAAGCTGAAAAAGGCAATTCTGATTGTGACGTCACAGGAACACCCCGGTTCACGCGAGTTTAAGAAATAGTATTGCATGATGATTGTATGTAAACAATACGTAGGTACTGCAGGAATGTAAACGAAACACAAAGATGTAGATGAGATGTAGTTATTTCATAAAATAAATAATATAGAATACATTATATTTTGTCGCATTTCATGTATTGATTAAGATTTGTGTAAGGTATATGTAAATTAAAGTTTTACATATATTATTAGAACGGGGTATTCCTGTAATTATTAACCTTGTTTTTTTAGGTATACTTTAATTTGATTTCATACAGAATTTTATATTTTATTTAACGTTCTTTGTGACCAAATCAAAAGCACTTTTTCAGCTTAGCTTCACACTCCACATAAAGTATTTGCCCCCTTAAAAATCATATTCTAAAAATATGAAATTGAAAGGAATGCTTCAATATTACATGTATTTATTTATGGCGCGATTAAAAAATGATGACAAGATAATCAAATGATAAAAACAAACCGATAATATATAATCAAATTAGGATATCTAGTCGAAAACTAGCTTTGGGGGCGTCCATAAATTACGTGAGATGTTTAAGGGCCCCCCCCTTAAACATCTCACGTAATCAGGGGGTCGAGTCAAATCTCATCTAATCTTACGTTGGAGAGAGGGGGGTTCTCGGCAAATATCACGCAATTTTTTTGCAGAGCTCAGGCGTGCAACCTACATTGCACCAGCTAAGCAAGCGCGTATGTTCCGCAAAGTGCGACCCTCACGGATTGTCACAAGACGAGCTAATGAGTTACTGTGCGCAAGCGCCAACGGCTTAGATTGGCTAGTTCAGAAGGTGCAGATGATTTTACTGAAAATCATATGGACATATTGGTTCCAATAGTCTCTCTTACGTTACGTTTACGTAAGAAACCCACATTTTAAAAATCTCACGTAAGATTGGGGGATGGGAGAGGGGGTTGAATAAAATCTCACGACATCTCACCAGGGGGGGAGGGAGGGACAGAAAATTTAAAGAAACACCTCACGTAATTTATGGACGCCCCCTTTGCTTAAAAAATAATGTAAAAAGTTAAAATCACATATTAAAACATGCTCGCCTTACGAATTCTATATAATCTTAAAAACTTAATTCTAATTTTATGGCTCTCGGCCAGTTTACTTCAACAATTTGTGATGGAGATCTAATTGTCGTTACGCTTTCAGCTATTGTTTAAATAAAAAAAAACTATAAAAAGAAAAACACTTAAAAAAAACTACATTTTTATAAAATCTCATAGGAATCAACGAGATAATTTCAAAAACAAGCTCAATTAGGAACTTTTACGGTTCAACCGTAAAAAGTTTGTCTATGCCAATATAATTCACATTTAGAATATCCACTCTTGATCCTAGACTTTTGAACTGGATTTCTTAGTAACACATAAAGCTCTAATTTGTGTGAAAAATCAAGTACGTGTATATATAACTTTGGGACACATTTCATTCCAGACGGTATTGGATCAAGGATTGGATTGGATTCTCGGCATCGATTCTAAATCAGTCTAAGGCATCCCCTTTACAAATAGTAGCTTTGGTTCCAATTCTAACCACTTTTGTCCTATATCTCTGGAGAGAGACACGAAAACAGTTCTAATTACCTGCAGGTAAAGGGGCAGAGATCATAATGTACTTACCGATAATTAATGAAAGAGTAGGAACATTATTAATAATAATTAAGTATAGTACAGCCCCGGACCTAGGGGGGCAAGCCGGGACACCCGCCCCGGGCGCCAGTTTCAGGGGGCGCCAAAATCATAATGTATGATTAAAAATAAGAAACTTGCTCCGCAATGCGCTTGGTTGGCCCACCGTACAAGTCGACCTTTTTTCAGTAATTTAGCTCAAACGCTGGAAAGGGGCGCCACAATTAAGTTACTGCCCCGGTTCGAAAGATCGTAGATCCGCGGCTGGTATAGTTAATGTGTGTAAGGCTTTATAAAAATTAAACTCTTAATTAATGGTATGTACTATGATTCAGTCTTATGAGCTTGATTGCGATCAGTCTCAGTAATTTCAGGTATTGGATACGGTAACACCCTTATTTTGTCGTGATGGTCCAAACACGATGGGAAATTAAAATTTTGAAGGGCTTTATCGCTTTGAGAACTAGCACAATTTAAAAAGTAAATGTTTATGACACGTACAATTTTTTTTACTTCTCTCAGGGTAGAGTTGACCACAAGTCACGTGATGTTAGGTGATAATGTGGTCGCCTGGACTGGAAACTGGCTCTCAAGTGAGGCTGCCGTAACACACCAATAGGTGCTTGGCGACAGACTCTTAACTTGAGGGTGGCGTTGTTGTTTATTATCTTTAAAGAGTAATCTACGATTTTCCAAAAACGATGAAGCCTATAAAGAAAAAAATTCCCGCCGTCGTAGTTGGGCCATCAATTTTAAACACAATTTGATACAAAAAAATATGACACTAGTGTAGGTTCTTAAGTACATTTTCAAAAAGAAAACTAAATTTGACAGGACTAAAAATAATGCTGTCCTTTTCCGACATACGTGTTCAGAGAAGGACAGCAAGGCTTACAGACCTGTCAAACTTAGTTAAGTCTTAAAAAATGTACATCAAAATCGCACTACCAAAATTGCTATTTTTTTTATTTTAATGTTTGTTCTCTGTACCCAATACCTTCCCTATGCAGTTGAATGGCAGTCTACCATTTGTCTTGCGGCAGCGCGGCCGTGTTGTACCGCGGTGACTGGATCATCTTCCGTTCCGCGCCCGGCGCTGTGGAACCCTTGTACGCGTTCGCTTGTTTCTGGAGCTCTGACAAATGAAACGAGGGTTCTTTCACTATTTAGAAGAGAAATTTATGCAGGAACAGTCTGCGACTAAAGCAGTTAAGCTGACGACGCGGTAGCCGAGTTGGTAGTGACCCTGCCTTCGAAGCTAGCGGTCCCGGGTTCGAATCCCGGTAAGGGCAAATATATGTGTGATGAGCACGAATATTTGTTCCCGAGTCTTGGATATTATCTATTTAGATAAGTATTAATTTATCCTACTAATATTATAAACGTGAAAGTTTGTGAGTATGGATGGATGATTGTTACTCTTTCACGCAAAAACTATTGAACGGATCTGAATGAAATTTGGGATGGAAATAGCTTATACCCTGGATTAACACATAGGCTACTTTTTATCCCGGAAAAAGTTCCTGTGGGATAACGGGAAGATGCAGGTGAAATCGCGGGCCCAGCTACGAGAAAAATAAATGAGCAACGTTCCATTTGTTTACAGGTGAAGCGTGAAGACACCGTCGACCACATCGTCACTTAGCATCAGGTGACTTGTGGTCAAACGCTACTCTGTAAAAGTAGAGTGCCTACCTCCAATGATTAGCAACATCTTCCTGCGAGCGCCGAATGCAGTGACACCTATTTCGGTGAGGTCCGCCTCGTTCAGGGACGCGAACGTAGAGAGGTCCAGCTCGTGTTTCTTGAATAAATCTGGCAAGCACAGGAATTGTGGGATAATAACTATTGATATAGCATGTCCAAGAACAGCAACATTCAAGGGCATGCGACATCTTTTTTTTTTTTTACTATTTACAGGGTAGCGTTTGACCACAAGTCACCTGATGTTAAGTGACGATGTGGTCGAGGATGGCGCCACGCTACTCCTGGACTGGGAACTGGCTCTCAAGTGAGGCTGCCGGAACACACCGATAGGTGCTTGGCGACAGATTCTTAACAAGAGGGTGGTAGCTAGCCAGGCGAGTACTAGAAAATACCCTACCACCAAGCTATGGTTTCATCACATGTTTCACGATGTTTTCCTTCACCGAAAGCTCAAGCTCATTGTAGGATTCGAACCCACGTCCTACGGATCGAAAGCCGACGTCACTACCACTGAGCCATCATCGCTATAAATCTACCAACCCGCACTGGGCCAGCGTGGTAGATTACAGCCCATACTCTCTCTGAGAGAAGGCCAGAGTCCTAGCAGTGGGAACGTGAAAGGCTGATAATGATGATAATGATGAACTATTGATAAGAGCGATGGTGGCCGAACGGTAACTCTCGGTCCCGCATCTATGACTTAAGGCGCTGGTTCCCAAACTAAACTGAAAAACGGGGTTAGTTAAAACTATCTCTCTGTGTGATTTTGGTCTAAAAAATCTAATAAAAATATATGTTAATTATATGTTGTTGTTTGTTTTAATCTACTTTATATATAGCAGAACACCTTCAGGCCGAAAAATGCAAAAAAATATTTACTTATATATTGAAAAAAAAATGTGCAAAGTGCCCCATTTTCTAAAAGTTTAATACTACTGTACTCCTAAACTACTGTATATACGCAACAATGACTTGTTAATACCATTAGAGTATTAAGAAATATAATACCCAAAACACCTTCAGGTCATTTTTTGAAAATACTGCTTTAATTATTTTTTGCGAATTTTTCACGTATTTCATACTCGCAAATCGGCACGTCAGTCTCTCCTAAAGTCAGTGCGGGATGCTTTCACCTGATCAAGCACGGTCAACGGCGTATGGCAGGGCCTTAATGCGTTATATTTGGATTTACCATCGCTTAAAACGGTGAAGGAAAACATCGTGAGGAGTCAAATTTATATCTCAAAAACGACGAAGTTATCCGCGAACACACATAAAAAATACCTATATATACCTACGAATGAATTGAGAAACCTCCTGTTGTGAAGTCAGTTAATAAAGGCCGTGAATAAATATAGTGACAACTTTTGGTGTTGCCGCTTGTCCGTCACTCACCGATGTACTTGTGCAGGCCGCGGTCCTGCAGCAGCTCGTACAGCTGCCGGTAGCGGCAGGCGGCGCCGGCGGCGGCCGCGGGTGAGGGCGGGGACGCGATGTTGGGCCGCACCAGCTCCGAGCGGTTCCAACCCTTCTCAGGCTGGAAACGGACATGCGTTGTCGGGTTTTTGATGCGATGATGACTTTTAGGTACGAAATTAATAATCGATCCAGTAATGCGATTCTAATTCACACGGAAACTCTTCCGACCACGGATTCGAAAAAAAATCATTTAGATTTTTTTAGACACGAATATGAATTTGGAAACTGATATTTAATTTGACAAACCAGCTGTTCGTTCTCGGAAAAGTTTCCGCCACCTACTTGCTCTAGGAAAACGTTTCCGTGAAGCAAAAGTGACGTCGAATCCGACACGGAAACTTTCCGAGTGAATTAGAATCGACTACTGAATACACATATCAATCCAAAACCGCATAAAACGGATCAAGATCGATTATTAATTTCAGGCGTCAGTTGTATTGACGTCGGCTTGCGATCCGTAGGTCGTGGATTCGAAGCCTACAATGAGCTTGAGCTTTCGGCCCCAATTTGAGAGCCAGTTCCCAATCCAGGTGCAGCGGCGCCATCTTCGACGACATCGTCCATCGTCACTTAACATCAGGTAATTTGTTCAAGTCCTACACAGTAAGTAGTAAAATAAAAAGGTAGGATTCGAACCTGGTTTCGGCACCGAACCTATGCCTTAATAAGTTAGTTATGTGCGGATTTGCCATCGCTCAAAACGGTGAAGGAAAACATCGAGAGAGAGTATGGGCTGTAATCTACCACGCTGGCCCAGTGCGGGTTGGTAGATGTCGCATGCCCTTGAATGCTGCAGTTCTTGGACATGCCGGTTTCCTTACGATGTTTTTCGTGAAAGGCTGATGATGATGATGATCGGCTTTTTTTACCGTACGGCTATCACCGGTCACCTATATGATGATAGTATGGATATAGTAAACTCACCGTGGTCATGTTGTCGTTGTTGTTCAAGTTGATAGGTCCGGGCGAGGTGTGGCTGAAGTAGTAGCCGGCGCCTTGTGAGACCCACGTGTTACTGTGCTCACCTATATAGTGATAGTAAACTCACCGTGGTCATGTTGTCGTTGTTGTTCAAGTTGATAGGTCCGGGCGAGGTGTGGCTGAAGTAGTAGCCGGCGCCTTGTGAGACCCACGTGTTACTGTGCTCACCTATATAGTGATAGTAAACTCACCGTGGTCATGTTGTCGTTGTTGTTCAAGTTGATAGGTCCGGGCGAGGTGTGGCTGAAGTAGTAGCCGGCGCCTTGTGAGACGCACGTGTTACTGTGCTCACCTATATAGTGATAGTAAACTCACCGTGGTCATGTTGTCGTTGTTGTTCAAGTTGATAGGTCCGGGCGAGGTGTGGCTGAAGTAGTAGCCGGCGCCTTGTGAGACCCACGTGTTACTGTGCTCACCTATATAGTGATAGTAAACTCACCGTGGTCATGTTGTCGTTGTTGTTCAAGTTGATAGGTCCGGGCGAGGTGTGGCTGAAGTAGTAGCCGGCGCCTTGTGAGACCCACGTGTTACTGTGCTCACCTATATAGTGATAGTAAACTCACCGTGGTCATGTTGTCGTTGTTGTTCAAGTTGATAGGTCCGGGCGAGGTGTGGCTGAAGTAGTAGCCGGCGCCTTGTGAGACGCACGTGTTACTGTGCTCACCTATACAATGATAGTAAACTCACCGTGGTCATGTTGTCGTTGTTGTTCAAGTTGATAGGTCCGGGCGAGGTGTGGCTGAAGTAGTAGCCGGCCCAGCGCGGCGTCGGCACTCGGTAGCCGGTGCCTACAGCCTCGCGCATTGCCTGAGTTTAAACAAGGGAGGTTGGACAAAGACAATATATTTATTTGCAGCAAAAAACAACAGTATTAAAAGTAATACATAAACAATGACGTTAACAACAACGGGAGGTTTTCTGACAGCTGTAAGAAAGTAGTTTCTAAACCATGGATAGATGGCGCTGGCGATACTTGAATATATTTTTAGGGTTCCTAAAAGATTTGTTGACTCACCTTCCCAGCTTCCACCTTCATCTGCCTGTACTCCGAGAGCGGCGACATCTTGAGCGTCTCCAGCGTCTTCTTCTCGCAGCCCGGCGCGCGCCGCTCCGACAGGGGGAGCTCTTGGATAATGGTCGCTAACTCCGATGCTGCCAATGGGATAGGTACATTTTCCATACATGTTTTAGATCAAGGGTTTTGTTACTACAACTTACAAGGTAGCGTTTGACCATAACATAACACACCTGATGTTAAGTGACGATGTGGTGGAAGGTGGTGTCACGCTACACCTGGATTGGGAACCGGCTCTCAAGTGAGGCTGCTGGAACACACCGACAGGTGCTTGGCGAAAATTCTTAACTTGAAAATACCCTACCACCAAGCTATGGTAAGACCGCCCATAGTAACACTAGCTCTAAGATCTCTCCTTTTATGTTGTTTTATTTTTCTGTTGTTGTGGTTATCTATCTATCTATCTATGGTTTCATCACGATGTTTTCCTTCACCGAAAGCTCAAGCTAACTGTAGGATTCAAATCCACGCCCTACGGATCGCAAGCCAACGTCAGAGACACCATCGCTTCAATATGATTGAACTAGACCCGCGGTTTCACCCGCGTCTTCCCGTTATCCTGCAGAAACCTTTTCCGGGATAAAAAGTAGCCTATGTGTTAATCCAGGGTATAAGCTATCTCCATTCCAAAGTTCATCAAAATTGGTTTAGTAGTTACGGTGATACGTTGTAACAAACATTCACACACACACTCACACCAACTTTTGCATTTATAATATTAGTAAGGCTAGCTAGCCCCTCGGTGTTAACCGCATCTTCCGGTTATCCCGTAACAATCCCGTATCCCATACCTAGCGTCTGTGTTAATCTATGGTGAAAGCTATCTCCATTCCAAATTTCATTCAGGTCCGTTCAGTAGTTTTTGCGTGAAAGAGTAACAAACATCCATCCATCCATACTCATAAACTTTCACGTTTATTTGAAGGATAGAATTAGTTGGTTATTAGGATTGAATGATCATATTTGACCATTGATGTTCATCAAGACGTCACCGGTTCCTAGACAGGCGTAGGTACTTCCATTCATTCGCATCGACTACGATGGAAGTTTAAGTACCTAATTGATATAAGTTTTCGTCATACCTTGCTGCGAGCGATCATTTTCTGTCGAGGGCGTAGGGCTGTGGGTCTTGCTGATGGGAGACACCGAAGGTGACACCACGTTGCTGCCATCTCCACCTAAATATCACATGAACATTGTATTTGCAACGTAGCCAACGCTAAGAGGCCATTGTAAATTAAATAAGACAAACAAAATCTATGGTGTAGGGAAGGAAGGGTGAAGTGAATATACTATTGATGCAATAATGTTAAAAAGTTATCTGGGTTATTATTGTGATGGTAATGACAGTTACCTGAGATATTCTGCGTATCAAGCGAGACGCTGCTCCCAGTGAAGTTGCTCTGATACCCGCTGCTCGCCTGCGAGCTCGAGTTCAAGAACTGGCTTAACGTTGTCTGCGGAATTGAAGATATTGAACATGGGACACTTTCTAGATACTTTCTTCTTCTTCACGAACCGAAACCACTTACTAAAATTCACATGGTAAACTTTTAACACCCCCTCTTCTTCCCCCTCTTCTTGCATCGGAGGTTAACATGTGAATGAGCGATGGTGGCCGAACCGTAAAGACGCCGATGCCGAGTTCGAATCCTAAGTTCGAATTTAAGCAGATCGAGTTGCCACTTTGACAAGTCGGCGGTGGTAAACGTCAACGTTTACCAAAACTTTTATCGTTTTCAAAACTTGTACTAGGGGTACAGTTACCTACCCTTTGAGTACTTGCGTGGCGGCCTTCAGCTGGAGGTTGCTGGTACTGCTGCGGCATCATCAGCTGCTGCGGCATGCCGGTCATGTCTGCGCCATTGGATAGTGCTGCGAGGGGAAGAGTCAGGTCAGGAATCAATGGCAATTTTTATTTTCAACAAGCGGTTTCATTCGCGTGTAGGTACTATACTTTATCGCGATAAAAGTATCCTATGTCCTTCAAAATCAAAATCAAAAATATGTTTATTCAATAGGATACATTGTGATCACTTTAAAACGTCAACTTAAAACTAGCTACGCCTGTTCCAACCTCCTTACGCCGGCAAAAGAACAGGCAAGAAACGCCCGGCTTATTACTAATTGATTGAATTGGAGCAATTTCACTAAAATCCCAAGCTTTTTTTGTCATCTAATAGTACGATATTTTTTAATTAGCTTTACTAATAAGATTTCTTTTGTTTGGTTGTACACATTGGGATATGGGAACATGAATATTAACGAGTTGCGGGATCACAACCAAAGCAGACCAGACCCCACAAGCAGCACCCGTTCACGAGTTGACGCAAGTGCCAGCCATCGCTCTCCTCGACCATATTTACCATCGAAAATACTAATAATTTTAAATAAATAAAATAAAAGCAATTCCGAAAAATGGTTAACATCCCTATTATAATGAATGGCTCTATGCCAATGATGTGTGAAGGAAAGTCGACTTTTGGGACAGACTGGCAACCTTTGGTGTCGTATTACCATGCAGCCGTGCATAAATGTTGCCCTTACATCGAGGTCACACGTAACGACAGGGTATCACGTGTGACCTTAGGGCAACTGGGATATTGAGCCTTACGTGTGGAGACTTTTCGCATATGTACTTAGATTTTAAAATTAGTTGTGGGTTAATACTGATATTTATTTATTTATTTATTAGCTCACCAACACAGTGACACTCGTACATTCGCAGATTTATAACAATTCTCTAAACCTCGCTTTAGAAGCTATTTTTTTTTGTTTTGTTATGGCGTCACACGATTAGTGTATTTGCCAGTGTCATGTATAAAATATTTCAAACTCAGGGAGTTGAATCAAGTTTAAATGATGATGATGATGATGAGAAGATGGGATGAGGATAGTGTTTAAGTAAAGTAGTGGCGCTTTACTTAAACTCTACACGGACTTTTTTGGAGCAACTCGAAAAGTCACTTTCACAACTTTATTTCAATTTCCCACACTCGTACACATTAACGAACACATAATGGTTAATAATCCACCAATATTACACATTATCACTCGAAGAAACACAAGTTTTGGAAATAAAAACAAAATTTTCACGTTGACAATTCGATTGCCGCCAAAAAAGTCCCTTTAGAAGCTTAGAACCAAATATCACAGCATTGACAGGTGAGGACAGCATGCATTACAATAATAATGTAAATGTAAATAAGTTTTTATTTGAGCGAGTAACAAACAATGTGTGTTGTTAATATTTGATAATATTAGTTATATAATATTTAACGATCAATATTGTAATATCTTAAGGAATAAATCAATATCAGTGCCAAATCCGTATTAGGGGAAACACCAGCTTTCAATAAGAAGAAAAGAAAGAATCATCAAAATCGGTTCAGCATCCAGTCTGTCTAAAGTTCCGAGGTAACAAACAAAAACAGTTGAATTGAGAACCTCCTCCCCTTTTGAAGTCGGTTGATAATATATAGCTTACTAGTTGCGCCCCGCGGTTTCACCCGCTTCTTCCCGCAGGAACCTTTTTCCGGGATAAAAAGTATCCAGGGTATAAGCTATCTCCATTCCAAATCCGTTCAGTAGTAGGACAAACTTTCACGTTTATTATATTCGTAGGATGTTTATCACGGATGACGTAGCATTCTAATGGTGAAAATAATCATTCAGTACACCTAGTACAGGTTTTGATAGTTTACAAAAACTATAAAAGTTTTCGTTTCCATCCATACATTTTTTTTTCAGCGAATCGTACCGAGACTTGGAGGAACTGAAATCGTTAATACGGATTATTTTAAATCGTTATAAGTAATCATATTCCAACAATGTTATTGAGTTACTTTTTGAATTTAAGCAGTTCGAGTTGCCACTTTGACAAGTCGGCGGTGGTAAACGTCGACGTTTACCAAAACTTTTATCGTTTTCAAAACTTGTACTAGGGGTACAGATCGGTCCAGTAGTTTCGGAACCTATTCAATTCAAACGAACAAAAACCAATCTTTCTTCTTTATAAAATTAGTGTAGATATATCTGTAGTAGGTATGTGTATGATATTATTCTGTACTCACGATTCCAGGAGCCGCCCTGGTTCTTGTACATGACGGAGTTGTGGTTCGGCACCGCCAGCGTGGGGTAGTGGAACTGGCCCGCGCGAGGCTGCGGAGACGGCACCAGCCACGAGCTGGGGTACCCGGGGGGCGTGAGGGCCACGGGGGACAGGGGGCTGGGGTACCCACCTGGGAGGGGGGGGGGGGGGGAATTACATCAGTTAGTAACGAGAAACATACTTGTCTCTTATTTACCCCCGACGCAAAAAGAGAGGTGTTGTACGTTTGACGTCGATGTCTGCCTGTGTGTGTGTCTGTCCGTGGCATCGTGGCTCTCAAACGGATGGACCGATTTCGATGCAGTTTTATTATTTGAAAGCCAGTTTCCTTGCGGTTGTTCTTGGTTAATATCGGTTCAGCAGTATAAGAGACAGCTCTTTTCCAAAATGATGTAAGGCATATTTAGCTTGTTTGTTTGAAAAAAATTGCCAAGAATAAAGGAACTGAACAACGAAAAAAAAACCTTTCTATTTTTCAATAGCTTCTAAACAAATGTAAGTAGCCAATTTTGAGTAAAAACATTCAATATTTACCTGGAGTAGGCGGGTTGTGTCCATACATCGGGCTCCCCATATTGGCGTAGGTCCCCATATCGTTGATGTACGGCGAGCAGGGGCTGTTGGTCAAGTTGGCCAGGTTGCTGGCGTGGGAGGGCGAGAAGGGGTTGAACACGCCGAAACTGGGGATGGAGTTGCCAGCTATGGCCGGGATGTTGTACGACTCCGGGACTTCAGCCGTGATCACGGGCTCTTTGCCGCCCAGGAGCTCGCGGCGAGCATCGTAGATGTTACCTGTTAAATTGAAAACTTAAAATTTAAAAAACCCACGATAAATTTGACCGATTTTCATGAAACATCCATAACTCTATAAGAACCACCGCAAAAATTGGATCGTAAATTGGGAACTGGATCTCAAGTGAGGCTGCCGGAACACACCGATAGGTGCTTGGCGGCTGATTCTTAACAAGAGGGTAGCCAGACGAGCACTAGAAAATGCCTTACCACAAGCTATGGTTTTTTTTACTAGTTACAGGGTAGCGTTTAACCACAAGTCACCTGATGTTAAGTGACGATTTGGTCGAAGGTGGCGCCACGTTACACCTGGATTGGGAACTGGCTCTCAAGTGAGGCTGGCGGAAGGCACCAATAGGTGCTTGGTGACAGAATCTTAACATTAGCGTGGTAGCTAGCCAGGCGAGTACTAGAAAATACCCTACCACCAAGCAATGGTTTCATCACGATGTTTTTTTATCACCGAAAGCTCAATAGTCAATAGTACTTTATTCAATAGGATATATTGTGATCACTTTAAAACGTCAAACTTAAAACTAGCTACGCCTGTTCCAACCTCCTTACGCCGGCAAAAGAACAGGCAAGAAACGCCCGGTAGGTAATTTTTTTGGCGCGATCACTTTGACAATTTTATTCTTATTACTAATTGATTGCATTGGAGCAAGTTCACTAAAATCCCAAGCTTTTTTTTGTCATCTAATGGTCCGATATTTTTTAATTAGCTTTACTAATAAGATTTCTCTTGTTTGGTTGTACACATTGGGATATGGGAACATGAATATTAATGGGTTGCGGGATCACAACCAAAGCAGACCAGACCCCACAAGCAGCACCCGTTCACGAGTTGATGCAAGCTCAAGATCGCAAGCCGACGTCACTACCACAGAGCCTTCGTCACTTGACTTCATTTCATGAATAAACGTTGCATTAGTACCTAAGCTGCTAGGGCTGCACTTACCAGCGCATCTCTCGATGCCCTTGATGACGACAGAGGCGATGCCCTGTTTAGGCTTCCTGCGAATGTTGATGTACACGTTGTGTTTGTGCATCAGTCTGACCGCCGTCTCGCTCTCCACCCGGCATGACTCCTCTGGCACGTCGAATATCACCACCAGAGGTAGGCTTCCCTGGATTAGAAAGGGGAAAGTGGAATTGGTTAAAGAATGTTGTTCTGAATGAATTTCTACAGAACCTATGTATATATTGATGGCTCAGTGGTAGTGACGTCGGCTTACGATCCGTAGGACGTGGGTTCGAATCCTACAATTAGCTTGAGCTTTCGGTGAAGGAAAACATCGTGATGAAACCATAGCTTGGTGGTAGGGTATTTTCTAGTACTCGCCTGGCTAGCTACCACCCTCTTGTTAAGAATCTGTCGCCAAGCACCGATCGGTGTGTTCCGGCAGCCTCACTTGAGAGCCAGTTCCCAGTCCAGGTGTAGCGTGGCGCCATCTTCGACCACATCGTCACTTAACATCAGGTGACTTGTGGTCAAATGTAAATAGTAAAAAAAAAATGTATAATAATAATAAACATCGGGGACACAAATTGACCTAGCCCCATATTACGCTCGAAACTTGTGTTATGGGTACTAGACAACGATATACATACTTATATACAGAAATAAATAATTTTAAAGATAGAAATATCCAAGACTCAAGTACTAATAAATATTCGTGCTCATCACACATATATTTGCCCTTACCGGGATTCGAACCCAGGACCGCTAGCTTCCAAGGCAGGGAGTATCCCACTCCCACTCCAACTCGGCTACCGCGTCGTAGCTTCTTCCCGTTATCCCGCAGGAATCTTTTCCGGGATAAAAAGTAGCCTCACATAATCCAGAGTATAAGCTAGCTCCATTCCAAATTTCACTCAAATCCGTTCAGTAGTTTTTGCGTGAAAGTGTGAGAGAGCTTTATTATCCTGGATCAACACATAAGCCACCTTTGGTCTCAGTTCCTGCGGGATGACGGGAATGCCGTGGTTGTAACCTAGGCGCAGTAAGTCATAAGACGTCTTTATCAGCCGTAAGTGTACTGACCACCAACTGCTGCCTAGCAGCGTAAACATCCTTGATCTGTCCCGTGATTGTGACGCAGCTCTTCCTGATAACCGGGATGTTGGGATCGTCAGCATCCGGGAACATGATCTGCGTGTTGGTGCCTTTCATAATCACCTGCAGAGAGATGAGAAAATTGAGAAATATTTAAAAAGGTAAAAAACAACCAACCGTGTGAGAATAATATTAAAAAGTTGTACCACTGTCCTCCACCGACAATGAGAATAATTTTTTTTAATTGTGTTGTTGTCCACCAGTGGTGGCGAAAGGGAATTGTTTAAAAGAGTTCGCAATGGGAATAAAGAGACATTTTATTTTAAAATGTGTCACTTTCCGCCAGTAGGGGAAAACCACATTTATAGAGATTTACGATCTAGATCTAGGTAGCTGACGGCTTGGTTTCCTAGTGCTCGCCTGGCTAGCTCCCACCCTCAAGTTAAGAACCTGTCGCCAAGCACCTATCGGTATGTTCCGGTAGCCCCACTTGAGAGCCAGTTCCCAATCCAGGTGTAGCGTGACACAATCTTTGACCTCATCGTCACTTAACATCAGGTGACTTGGCAGAAGTACAGAAGAACAGAAGTAAAAAAAAATTAAAAATTATTGTAACGAGGTTCAAGAAAGTGGATCTTTATAAACTCACCTTCAGCTGTTCTGCTCCGCGGCCCACGACCACGCTGTGATGCATCGGAGATATTTCCAAAGACATTTGAACTTGGGTTTGGCTCTGAAAACAAAGATTAGTTAACACACTTCCCGCTAGATCCCTTTCACTACCCGCATTTTGGGGAAGTTATGTTTGGCTCTGAAAACAAAAATTAGTTAACACACTTCCCGCTAGATCTCTTTCACTACCCGCATTTTGGGGAAGTTATGTTTGGCTCTGAAAACAAAGATTAGTTAACACACTTCCCGCTAGATCCCTTTCACTACCCGCATTTTGGGGAAGTTATATCAAACGATATACTAGGCGTGGTTCTCACAGCGATGAGTCATGTACTTTGTAAGCAAGATGGCCTGCAAGGTAGAACGCACTTCCCGCTGAAATGCAAGTAGTAATACTTGCATTTTGGGGTAGTTAAATCACATGAGATGCTAGGTGTAGTAAGTACTCTCAGCGATGGATCCGCAAATGTACTTTGTAAGGGTAGTGGCCTCCAAGGTAGTTCACACTTCCCAATGTATCTCTTCGACTAACGGCATTTTGGGGTGGTTACATCACACGAGACTGTATTGGTAGTATTGGTACTCACAGCGATGGGTCCACATATGTACCTTAAAAGCAGGGTAGTGGCATCTATGATAATTAGCACTTCCCGCTAGATCCATTTCACTACCCACATTTTGGGGCTGTTACAAAATATATGTCAAGTTTTGGTACTTACAGCGATAGGTCCATACGTTTACTTAGTAAGCAGGGTCTCCATGGTAGTTTGCACTTCCCTCTGGATCCTTTTCACGATCCTATTTTGGGGAGGTTATACCAAACAATTAAAAAAGTTTGGTACTTACCGCGATAGGTCCGCACATGTACTTCATAAGCAGAGCAGTGGCCTCCATGGTAGCGTTTACTTCCCACTGCACCCCCTTCACTACTAGCATGTTAGCGTGCAGCTTCGGACGGTTACGCAGCATTACCTAGATGTTGATAGTAGTTATTAAAGCGTTTTATAGTTTTTCTATTGAGTTTTATAGTTCCCAGTCAGGGTGTAGCGTGGCGCCACCTCCGACCACATGGTCAGTTAATATCAGGTGACTTGAGGTCAAACGCACTTGGTGTGGACCGTGGTTGCACCCGCGTCTATCACAATAGCAGGTATCCTATGACCTTCTTCTGGCACAGAATATGGAATAGTACAAGTCCCAGGATATAAACTTACCTTCTTACCAAGTTATGTCATGATCAGTTCGGTGGTTTAGGCGTGACAAGGTCAGACAGAGGAACAGAGAGTTACCTGTAAACCTGTATAGCCCATTTAGCAATAACAAGAATACTCCCGTGGTGTGATGAAAAACTGTTCTTAAGGTTCTTAAGGGTCGGCAACTCTCTTGGTGTTGCAAATGTCCAATATGCAATGGTGACCGCTTCCGTCCGTCTGTTTCTTTGCCACTCTACTACATCTACTAAAGCGCCTACAAAAATATATATAGCAACAAACAGAAGTTTGACTTGTGAAATGCAAACTTAGGCACTTCATCATTAGGTAGTTAGGGAGCGTCCATAAATTACGTGAGATGTTTAAGGGGGGGAGGGGGTCGAGTCAAATCTCATCTAATCTTACGTTGGAGAGAGGGGGGGTCTCGGAAAATGTCACGCAATTTTTTTGCAGAGCACAGGCGAACATCCATGGACTGAATTAGAGTAGATTTTCTTTTTTTAATCACAGTAGTTACGATTTAAGTATTATAATGTTAAATTTTTATTACACTAATTAAACTCTCAGCAATATTGATTACTAGTCTTAACTAGTTGTAAATAAAAGCACGAAGCAATTTTTTTTTCTTTTTTCAATAACAATCCAACGCGTTTACGTAAGAAACCCACATTTTGAAAAATCTCACGTGAGATTGGGGGATGGGGGAGGGGGTTGAATAAAATCTCACGACATCTCACCAGGGGGGGGAAAATTAAAAAAAAACACCTCACGTAATTTATGAACGCCCTCTTATTTACTCTAAGCCTATGCGTTTAGGAACACAATAGTAAAGTTATGTTACATACCTGTACTTTAAACTGTTCCTGTATTTTCTGCACGTACGGAGAAGTGATATCGGGCAGCGGCTGCGAGGGCGCCACTATCGGCAGCTCGAAGCAAAACACCAGGGGCGTCAGTGCCTGGGGACATAGTCATCAAGATAACTTTAACTACCATTTATGAACATGAATCTATGACAAAAAGACAGTACAGAACACACTTCACTATCGATCCTTTATCGATCCTTGCACCATCTCAATGCACTCCTGGACACCAACACTGATATTGATTTATTTGTTGGCAGTTGGAAGACAGTTTTGGCTATATGTTTGGATTATTGTGAACGTCTTTAATTTTTCCAAATGTTGTACCTACTTTTTATGTTTTTGACTTATTTTGTGTGATGACTAATTAAGCTATCTCCATTCCAAATTTCACTCAAATCCGTTCTGTAGTTTTTGCGTGAAAGAGTAACAAACATCCATACATCTCTGCTTAAAAACTTTCACGTTTAAAATATTAATATAGGATGTTTCGCATTTCCCTGGCCCATTGGCTGGCGACGCTCTTTAGCAGATGTCGTAACATCGTGAAATGGAAGATAGTGGAAGAAGGTCACGGCCCTTACAATGAGGATAATGACGGAAGGAGGAAGGCATCAGTCACCTTGCTCGGGCCACATTTACTACGGAACTGTCTTTACGGCCATTATCTCAATTATGCTAATAGTTTGAGTATTGCAATAAATGTACTGAATTTCTCTTACCGTTTCAAAATTGGTTCAGCAAAAGAACTTTTTAGGTCTTTTCATTTTGAATAGATTTTAACGACATCTGTGAATTTGTATTTTGTATTTGTATTTCTTTTATTGTAACAAGAACGACATGCCATTTACACTCATTACATAATTAATCAATAATATCATATAAAACATTATACCCTGGATTAACACATAATAAGCTATTTTTTATCCCAGAAAAAGGTTCCTACGGGATAACAGGAAGACGCGGGTGAAACCGCGAGTCGCAGCTGGCATAATTATATATTTTTAATACTTACTTACAAGGTAGCGTTTAACCACAAGTCACCTGACATAATAAGTGACAATGTAGTCGAAGGTGGCGCCACGCTACACCTGGGCTGGGAACTAGCGCTCAAGTGAAACTGCCTTGCATGGAGACAGATTCCTAACTTCAGGGTAAAAATGCCCTACCACCAAGCTATGGTTACCAATAATTTGTTTCACTGAAATCTTAAGGATTCGAACCTACAATCTAGGTCGCTAGCAGACGTCTCTACCACTGAGCCATCCTCGCTTCAGCAGTAAGAAAATAAATAAAAACCAACTAACTAAGATGGCGCAACGACCCAAAGTGAGTCTTGGCCTCCGATAACAAAAGACGCCACTTCGGTCTGTCCTGCGCCACCTCCTGCCAGTCCTCCACCTGGAGCTCGCGCAAATCCTTCGTGACTTCGTCTTTCCAGCGATACCTGGGACGGCCGACAGGGCGACGGCCACTCGGCCGTCAACTGTATGCTCGTTTGACCCCACGATCCTCTCCCATTCTTTCAAGGTGACCGAGCCAGCGAAGTTTATGCGCTTTCATCTCGCGGATGACATTCGGCTCGGACACCAAAATAAAGTCAAAAGTCAAAAGTAAATTTTTCTTTATTTAATAGGATACATTGTGATCACTTTAAAACGTCAAACTTAAAACTAGCTACGACTGTTCCAACCTCCTTACGCCGGCAGAAGAACAGGCAAGAAACGCCCGGCAGGTAATTTTTTTGGTGCGATCACATTGACAATTTTATTCTTATTACTAATTGATTGAATGAATTGGAGCAAGTTCACTAAAATCCCAAGGTTTTTTTTTGTCATCTAATGGTGGCTAATCTAATTTTTTAGTTAGCTTTACTAATAAGATTTCTCTTGTTTGGTTGTAAATACTACGATATAAATACTCACCCTGACTCTAGCTCTAGCTCGCTCGACGCTCTCCATGTCTCCAGCGATGGACACCTGGTTGCTCTTCTCTACGGCGCTGGTCCGGTTGGAGTCCGGGAAGTGGATGTGGCAGCCGGTGTCTTCCATCACGCGCTTTATTGTTAACCCTCCCTGGTGAACAATGTTGCCAATTTAGCTGATATTAGCGTTCTCGATCGATAGTTAATCGATAGCCAACCAATCGCGACACTATCGATAGGCCTATCGATACTATCGATATTATTGCTGCCCGCGAAGTTTAAGCTATCGATAGTATTGATGTTCACGAAGTATATACTATCGATAGTATGTTTTTTTATTTACGAGTAACAATACTATCGATAGTATAGTAGTAGTATTGCACTTAATCGATAGTATTGCCTCGTGTTAAACCATCGATAGTATCGATACTATCCATATGCCTATCGATAGTATGACTTTTTCAGATGAAAACTATCGATTTCCGCGCGGTTATAACGCACCGACATCGAGCTCAAATCCATGTCCTGCTTTGACAAAATAAGCTAAATTTCGAAGAAGTCGTCAAAAGCGTTGAATCAACTTGAAAATGTAGGGCCATAAAAGGCACGTAGGTATTGAAAACATTAAAACATTCCAACAGTACCATTATTATTGAAAAACTAAATCCTGATTTTTAGCACAAGTCAGTGGCGATGTGGTCCAAGGAGGCGCCATAAGTGGGGCTGACGGAAACCACCGATAGGCGCTTAGCATATAAAGATCGCTGGTGCTTGGCGACAGATGCCTAACCTAAGGGTGGTAGCTAGCCAAGAAAATGCCCTACCACCAAGCACATAAAAATATGGAAAACAAAATAGTTAACTTACCTTTCCAATGATGTGCGAATGGTCGGTGTAGCTGACGTCGATCTTCATCGTTACACGGTTACTCTGCGAAATATATAGTAAAATTAATAATTATTCATATGGTACATCGACCAGACGACCACATCGTCATTTAACATCAGGTGATTTGAGGTCTAACGCTACCCTGTAAGTAGTAAAAAAAGCATAACATACAAATAGTAATACTTACATATATCAAACATACGCAACGCAGGAGTTATGTGGAATGTACGCTTCACTAAATTTTTATAATCTTTAGGTACAGCCTATTTTTATTTACGATATGTAGGTCTCTTTTCTTAGATCACGAACACAATATAATAATAGCGAAGATTCAACAAAGTTAGATCTTTGCTTAAAAGTCCTCTGTTCTGTAGTTTCTGCACCATTAATTGGATGTGGAATACTACAAGTAGGTGCTGGCCAGAAAAATACAAAACTATGCTTTATACACTTACCCGAGTGTCAAGTAACTGCATTATTTTCTCACGCGCCAGTTTCACATCATCAGGCCGACCAGCGACTCTCACATGAGGATCTAAGTAAATAATAACACATTGACTTTTATTTTGTCAAAATATGTAGTGGTTGCCGGCCTCTCAAATCAAACACTCA
Organism: Opisthograptis luteolata; assembly: GCA_931315375.2. Taxonomy (NCBI): domain Eukaryota; kingdom Metazoa; phylum Arthropoda; class Insecta; order Lepidoptera; family Geometridae; genus Opisthograptis; species Opisthograptis luteolata. The sequence continues at coordinate 1,715,208 of OV928048.1, forward strand.
CCCAAAAATTCATTAAATTCGCAATATTTATTACTACGTATTTTTTTAATAACATCGTACACCAAATCATCATCATTGTCTGTATAAAACATTGTTACTTCATTAATTAAACGTAAAATATTGAATTGATTGGATTGTTTTGAGTTCAATATAACGGACGCGTGTACATATAAACAAAATTTGTAAAGTGCGCCGGCAGGCTGGCGCCGCGCGCCAGACTTATTGGCGCCAATAAGCTCAAAATTTTGAAACGTTCCGTTTCATTTCAAAACCTACCTGAAATTATCGCGTTCGAAAGTAACAATTGCGCTTTTGGACACATTACCTTTTTTTGAACGGGCACCAATTTTCAAGCGGGCTGGCCAGTTTATAAGCGTGTTGGTGTCCGTCATTAGCTGAAGAATAAACAAAGATAACACAAATTTGAATAAATGGGTTACAAGTAAAATTAGTACCTTGAACGCTAAAATAAGGTAACTTACCCGATGAAAGAACGCCTGCGCTGTTTGTGATTCTTCCAAATTGTCTAAAAAAAAAAGGTAAGTGGGTACACAAATAATCTGTTAAGTTTATTCATTAAACTGGTAGGTACATGGCAGTTTAAGGAAAATACAAAAGTCACATGAGGTTATCAATTTATAATTTACCCGCAAGCATTACTTCCAGACGACGTCTATCAATGCGAAATCTTTCCTGGTACACATCCTCAGCACTGTTCAACCCGAGAATCACCGCTAATTTCTGTAGGTCTTCTGCTGACGTCACTGAATTACTTGTTCCACTTTCGGAAGCCTGGAACGATCGATTAATTTAAGCTTTAACAAATATTGCTTACTATATTCTTCTTTGTAAACTTTGCAATAATATTAATTATAAAAATTATCGCCAGACAGATAATTTCAAGTTTTATAAGTGTCGATTACACATTGTACAGATATTACAAAATGGTGGTCTATAAAATCTAAGAAATTATTTAAGTAGTTCCAATATCACAAGCTAAAGTGCTAAGTAATTATGATTGAATAAAACTCACCTCACTCAATGTATCTTTGTCCGCATTGCCTTTAAATTCGGTTAAATGAGTTTTGACTGTTAAAAAGTTGCTAGAAGCCATCTCGGGTTTCAAGTTTTGTATAAATAGAAAAGTCAGTAAAGTATATTATTAAATCAATTAATAATTAAAACTCTTTGTCCGTTAAAATATACATATTAAATTAAAACCCGTATTAAGAAATATATTGTACTAATGGATGTACCAGAAAAGGTTCACGGTTGACTGGCCAAGCCAAAGTAAAGTTAAAATGGCTCACATGAAACCCTCACAAATTTTTATTAATAATACAAATCGGAGGGTAGTCAACTACAATTTATTACCATAAATTTTAACCTCTCCTTGATGCTAAATAATTAATTGATCATACTTAATTGTATGTATTATTCGTAGTAATAGTAATATCTAAATCGTATATGTATATACACTTATCGTACGTATCCAGCTTAAAAATGCTGGTTATAAAATGTGTATGATTCCCCCTCCCTACACAAATTAAACAAGATTTAAAAAATATATATTGTACATATTAAAGTCCTGGGTGGAAAGGAACGGAATGTAGGGCTCGACTTTTACGACCAATGAGAATGCACTTTAATTATGTTGGCGCCAAAACCTAGCCAACCAACTGTCACGATCACGACACGACGCTACTCATTGCAAGATAGGAATTTTCACTAATTTCAAATTGATCAATTTAAATTTATTTTAAAACATTGTAATCGTGGATCGTGGATAAACGTTATGCGTTCTATTCAAGTATATTACATAAGTAATATGTAAGTATTATATTATAATTTGTATTGGTGCAGTAGGTGTATGTATTACGTCTCACAAAAATGAATAGATAAATATACAAAATAAAAAGTTTTCTATGTACGTTGGTCTTGTTATTTATTTTGAAATTTTAAACCTGTCCATCTGTTATGAATATTGTGAAGGTCAAACTTAAGTTTAGTTTAGTTTAGTATCTAAGGGAATGAGATTTTTATGTTAATTAACTATTATCAATTTTTATACTATATATACTATTATCATAAAAGACAATGAAGGCATTCTAAGGAGAATTTTTTATAATATTGGGTTTTTTTATGTCTGTTTTTTTTGTAACCCATTTAAGTATTAGTTTTTTAGGATGTGTCGTTAGCTATATGTACGGGAACGGAACTTATTTATATTGTCATTTCATTCCATAGATCTCTCTCTCAGACCGAAGATAAACGAAATTTGATGTCGCATCGGAGTATCAGCCCAACGAAATTTGATGTCGCTTTCGCATCGGAGTATCGGAAACGTAACGTTCCACTCCACGCACGAGTATTCGGTCGGTCGACCACCGCACGCGGCATTCATCAATCATCGTTCATACGTTCATTGTATTTATTTTGTGTGTCCGCCGCGTGGGGTCGCGCCAGTCGGGTTTCTGCGCTTGCCGGTGTTGGGTGTGCGTCTACTTCGACTCCGCATTTCGTGTCATAATTAATTTAAAATTTATATTTATTAATTAAAACCGCGTTGTCTACGTTTAATTTTATTTAAGTTTTAAGTGTTAGCTTTTAAAAGTGTGTTTAGTGAGTAAATTATCTAAGTTACGACTAAGTTTAAATTAAAAAGTATCAAAAAAACTATTATTGCAAACTACGACGACACGGTAAGTTACAACTTTTTTTTCATATCAAAACTATCTTGTAACGTTTTCAAAGTTGATGAAAGTGATGAATGTTTGTCAGCATTCATCAGTTCGGTAGTAAATTCATTTTCCTTCAATTTATTATAGCAATTAACGAGTCTTTTAGTTTCAGTAACCTCACCCCGTATCGCAGGCTATTTTATACTTATGAGTAAATACAAACTTTTTGAACAAACATCTTTGAGTATTGTATTTTTAATACAGGTAGACAAGTCAAGAAAAAACTATTGATTTACCACTTTGCATTGAATTTTTTTCCGATGTCAGTTACAAAGATGGGTACTTCTTGTTTCTCTTAGTACATAAGTGACAAGTTAATGACCCTAATAAATATGTAGGTAAGGCCTACCTAATACCTAGGTACCTAAGTACCTACTCTCTCAACCTAATCGTCACTCAACTCTCGAACAGCTGTCCCATTTTCCTTTGCCATTCGAGACGGTCTAGGTAGGGTTGGAACTTGGGACAAGATCGGACGCGCGGCGGCCGTCGTAAAGTCGTAACTAGGGTTGCCATTGCCACCCGTATAGTAATTTTTTGAGAAAAATTGTATTTACGTCAAAAACGGTGGTTATCGTAATTATGTAACTGTAACAGACTGGGTATAGTGGGTACTAACTACTAACACCACAAAATAAATATGTCACAGTACGGCATTAGGTAGGTATGTATTTAATATGTATGTAGGTATATAATGTAGTATCAGTAAGTAACAATTGTTAGTACATATTTCGTGTATCTCTAGTTACTACGTTTTATTTTACGATAGTTAGGTGTTATCATTCCGTAAAGCAGCTGTTGGCAACCTAATGTAGACAAGGGTCACGCAGTGACACAGCGGGCCGCAGTTATCATGATTTTTTAGAATTATAATGGTAGGTAGGTATGGTGGATATATTTAAATTTAATTACATAGTGCACAGTATTTATTTAGCGTTTTATTAATAACTTTAGACAAAAACTTCTCATTTCTTATTCATTAGCTTACCAAGACAGTGGACACTCATATATGCACAAGTTACAAAGACTTTCAAGAAGTATTAAAATGTCATAGTATTGACAGGTGAGAACAACATGCACTAAATTTCTCATTTAAATGAGTACATTTACGTGCAACATGTTTTTTTTTTTTGTTGTTTGGTAGAACCTATGATAAAAATAAAAATTGATAAAGTAGTAAAAAAAGGTTGCGGGCCGCGAGTTGCAAACCGCTGCCGTAAAGTATAAAAAATACTTTTCATTCTCGATAATTGTCTTGTAATCATTAGGTCAAATGATTAGGGTCATTCCACTCATTCTGGAAACTCCCGGTAGTCTAGTGGAGTTTCAGGAAAATCTTATCATTGTAAAATGTAATGGCCTAACCCAAGTATATAGGCAATAGGTAAATGAACAAACATATTTTTTATACCTATTACATATAATAAGTATCATGTTATCTATTGTCTTGCCTTGCCTGAGTGTCATCTTTGGTCTTGGCTTGCGTATTAAATTGACAGGCAGCTTTAAAATTAAAAAAAAAATTGTTTATGTAATAAAAAAAAAATCGTGCCATGCGATTCCATACGCCATCAGTTCAGATATTTATTTTTAGGCTTATTCATAATATTATTCACATAGAAAGAACTCGTCGGTTCCTGATTCAGAATTTCATAATAAGGTAAAGTTGGGTTAACTCTATGGTGTTGCCAAATTGCAATTTTACTTTCCCAATTATTTTATTATGTTGGTTAGAAGGGTTGACAGTGTTGTGTTGTGTTATTTTGGATAAATAAAGCCTCATTATACATAACCAACATTAAATTTTAATACAATAAAAAGTGATCTTCACTATCCATGAACCGGCAGCTAAATGTTCGTCTTATGACAGTTATGACATTTAAATAGAAAGCTTGAGGACTTTTTTGTTGTCTAAAATCGATAAGCAACATTTAAAAGAGTTTGTCTTAACAATGTGATGGATGACACAAAATGAAGAATATATTTCAAAATTCTACTTTTAACGAGATGAAATGACGTGTGAACGATTATTATGAAAAAAATGACAATCTGGGTGAAGCCGTAGGGGCAACTTGATAGTTAATTAATAAATCGATAGACATTGCATGTACTCGACTAAGAATACTTTAATTAACAATGTTAATAGAGCAAATGTAATGTAACCGTTACAAATGTAATAGATAGGTATTGAGGTACCTACTGTATGAAGGAAAGGAAGCCAACTAGCTACTTATTATACTTGCGCAGCTGACATGGTTGGTAACAATTTATTATTTGCATCCGATTTGCATTTACCTATTGTTTCATACGACATTGATGTAGGTACTAGTGTATGTTGCTTGAACGTGGCTGTAATTCCAAATTCTGTACTGTGCTGCTTTGTTTCGACTGTGATTACTTAATTGACGGGTTGAAAAAAAATAGGTATATATATGTGTTGGTTTGGCTGTATCAGTCGCGAAGCCATGTTGGAGGCATGAGGACTCCAATGATAGAGTTTGGTGCTAGCTCATATGAAAGAGGAAGGTACTAGGAAGGTAATTTGGTATATTATAATATACTATATCTAATTGTCTCCATTGCACAATCCTTTTTGGGCTAAAGAATAAATACATAAATAAAGTTTAAAGTAGACTAGACATTAGACAACACTATTCAAAGTTCAATAACTTTATTAGTGAAACCGATGTCTCAGGGGCACGCTTCTGCGAAGATGTTTATACATACATAGTATATACTGTAGTAGATTAATTCCCAATTTCAAATATAGGCGTAGAGCCACTTTCAAAAATACGTATTTTTGGTAAGATACATCTTAAATCGGCAAAAGAATAGCCAAGAAACATCCGGTAGGTCATTTTTCTTGTGTTACCTTATTACTGACATTGAGTTATTGATTTAGATTGCACATAACCCTAGCTTAACTTACATGAATATTATTTTATAGCGTGCATAATTTCATTGAGACTAATTAATACGTTGTAGGAAAAGATCATGACGAATCGTGCGACCGCCCATTTCAATGGTTCAATTTAATTCAATGCCGCGCCTCTCGATCGGCACGGAATGCAAACAACTCGCGGAAGAAGTTCCGCAAGGAAGTAGACTCTAATGTTTTGTTACTTTTTTGTATGTAAACACTGATTGCTGATATCAAGTCTTATCGTAGTTTTAACAGATTTTTAGCATTGAAGCTTAGTAAATTTGTCGTAGACAAGGTTAATACAAACTAACGACTAATACAATTCTTTTTGTAACCTTTTAAATAACATTTTAACGTGCCCGTTTAAGGGACGGAATACGGACTTTAAATGTTTTTGATATATTAACTCTTTTTCCAAGAAACTTTTCGTATGAGTACTACTTACCTAATTTGGAAATATAATAACCAAGTAAGTTTGCATAACAATTTAGCGCCAGCTAAATTTGGAAGTGAGTTGCTATTAATTTATTTCGGTAAATATTAATCAATACGTTATGAACGAAAAAATATTTACGCATGTCCAAATTATTACAATATTTTATTATATCTTTGCACTCAAGGATATTTGCTAAAACGCTATTGATATAAATATGGATATTGTGCCAAATCAAGATATTTACTGTTAGCTATGAATTATTTAACAAATTATTACATAGCCGCTTATATTTGAAGAACCGTGTACATAATACATCAGTTATTAATGTTATAGACATAGTGACGTGATACTTAACCTTGGACCGGTGGCCCACCGAAATAGATTGCGAATCTTTGAAACGATCCCCATCTATTTCGTAAACTGCGCAGTATTGTAAGATTTTCATTTTATTCTGCCAAAAAAAGGTTAACGCTCTGTGGTCAATATTTTAAAGAGGTTTTAAAATATCTCATTATTAATATTAAAATACTGTTCTATCTGATCGTATGTTTGTGAAGTTATCATTGTAATTTTAATACTTATTAATAAATAATAAACCATTAAGAAATAGCATGCAAAAACAATACTATAACTAAATAGTCTAAGCATACTCTTTTTAATACGATGCGTTTTTATTATGTATACATATCTACATTCTTTAATTTCTTTCATAAAACGCAAAGCTGGTTTACAAGTTTTACAACTGGTTAATTATTCGGCTCCCCGGCAAAAAAAATAATTGTAAAATAAAAGTTTTTTTTTAACAAGTAATCCGTAAAAGGCGTTGACGTGATCCGTTATCGACTGGCGCCGGGTGATCGCTGTGAGCTGTCTGGATTGGTAACGGTTGATTTTACTAACCTGGCAACATAAAATTAATTTGACAGGTAATAAGGATTGGTGATTTTTATTCAAAGATGGTTGGGTTGTTATGTTGGATCGATGTAAAAAGTAATAGAATAATTGATTCATAAAATTATATTCCTTTTAATATGTAGTAAGATAATGGATTATAAAAATTAATATTTAATATTATAGCCATTAAGGCGTCCGTTAACGTGCACAAGATTATGAAAAAAGAATTGAATATTGAGTACTAATCTGTTGCGTCAATTTTTCAAATATCCCGCCTTTGATAAACATGTGCCAATGTGTAAAATAAATATCGGCATTGACATTTCTCGGTCTGACTGTCAGTCATTAAATTCACCGCTAATGCTCATTAATTTCACTATGGCAATGTTAGCGCACGCTTCAATAAACCGCAAGCGTAAATAAAATAACCTGCTTACCTATGCTAATTCGGTTGGCCTTACCCGCAAGCAGTTCATCGCGAAATACCTACCTGTCGCTCATTTGACTTTCTCATCTCGAGTGTGAAAAGTCACTTATTCAAAGATGGTTACTGATCTGACATCTTGTTTTTATCGGCTAGCAAAAAGTGAGGCCAATTAGCAAAGGCTGTCACTTTTTAAGTACGTACATTGATCGGCTAATTGCATTGCGTGAGTTGCGTCGCTCATATTGAGGTTACCATGACATTTTTTACAATACACATAGGTGACAGGTAGTATTGGTATATTTGGAATCTACACTAATCTACACAATTAATGATGTATCTGTGACTATGGTGTGTATGGTGGACTATTGTGACTACCTATTGATAATTTGATAAACAAGTAGAAGAAGACTGAGAACTTTAACGTTAGTTAATGTAATTTAAAAGATTTAACTTGTATTGTGTATATTTAAACAAATTGAACGAATAAATTACTAAAAAAAAAATAAGAAAAATATAATAAAATATATATTTATTATTTTTAATTGAATTAATTACTAATTGTTCGTATTGGGGTCATTCTCAGTTAAGAGGTAATATGTTGTATGAAGTGACGGCATGGCATTTTTTTCAATATTTTTACTTAAGTATACATCTTTGTTGTGGAAACTTTTATGTTGAAAACGTTTACAAAGTGGCCAGTCAATTTGTTGGTTTTATCTCGATTTATAAGTGACCAGGGTAAATACTCAGTACAGGGTAGAGACAAAATGCACAGGGGAGGATACTTTATGGACAGGGAAGAGAGATAGACATATTAAAATCAGGGTTATTTTAAAGAATCAACTTTATTTATTTATTTTAATTTTAGTTTCGAATTATTTATAATAGACTTGTCATTTCTTAGCAGTTTTTGTTTACAAAAAAAATGTTTCTTAAGCGCTAGGTACAAAACATAAAAAGGTTCTTACTTTTCCTTTCCATCAAAACGAAAATATCTATTACTTTACTATCAATGTCAATAATGAAATAAAAATAAATTTAACTTCTCTGAGTAATAGTATTAAGTTTTTCTTGTATTTAAACTCTAAAAACATTTTAATTAAAAGGCAACTTAAAAAAAAAGATACTAAAAAAAAACCCGCGTTCAAAGACATCAATAAATTCATTAAATGCTTAAAAAATATGCTGCCCTCTCATTTTTAAGTTAGGGAGGGTAGTTTTTTAAAACCTGATCCAAGGTGATGAAAAAAAATATTGTCATCATTAATTCTGAACTTTTTCCAGTTTCATCAGATTTTACAAAATATAACTTGAAGTTCATCATCTTCTTCAACACTTGTGCACATTGCAACATAATAATATTCTGTTTTTGTATTTTGAAGTTTAATAAGCACAAAGTCCTTGTTCAAAATGTTTGCTTTTCAGATGTTGAGGGTTTTGAATCATCTTTGTGCACTTGTGAAGTTTGGTTTTAATACTGATAGGTGCAGAATGCTATAGTCTTTCTTGAGGCTTCTTCCTGTGTTCTTGAGATGTGAAATTGATTAGTGGTTCATCTTCTGCCATCAAAAGAGCCAGGGGAAATACGCCAGGGGAGATACATTTTCGATTGATATCTAAAATAGCCGTAAAAGTGTTTTTTGTACGCAATTCACAATCAAACGTAACAATGTATGCACTATTCATAGTGAATATTTAAGTCTATATTCGTATTTTAACAAATAATTGTTAAATAAAACTAACCAGGGGAAAGATTGCATTCACTCAAATTATCTACACCCAGCGAGCGGCATGACTGAAATGGCCGTTAAAATAGCTGCACAGTTGGCTTATGCGCCGCTTGCTGCTAGCTTTACGTTACATACTATGCACTCAAGGTCAAAACATCCACAAACTAGCAAAACAAAACTGAGTTTTAAACGAAAACAAAAAGCCAGGGGACGAGACACGAAACACGTAGGACAATTTTCGGCGTTAATATTATATATTAAAAATTGGAATATAAGTTATTTTACTTATAAGACTCAGTGACTAAGTTATTGTTCTGTATAAAATTAATGATGATAAAGTAATTATTGAATTTTAATACATTCATAATAACTGGTTTACAAATAAAGTCGGTTTGGGGACAGACCAGGGAAGATACTTTTTTCTTATATTAGAACCTATTGTGACTAAACTACCTACATTTCTGTAATAAATTTAAGTGAGCATGAAGAAAACATTTAGTTTTAATTAATAAATAGGTTAATTAGGAAGTTAGTATAAAAAAAAAGTAATTTTTTGTCCTGGCCATGGAAAGTACTTCTTAACTGAGAATGACCCATTGGTATAATGTTTCAATAAATGTTTACAAAACAAACGATAAATAACATGAGCTGAAGTAGATAGTTGTACAATTTCATGCCAAATGTATTTTTACTAATTATGATTTTCTTTCTTTTCAGAATCTTCATTCATTCCAAACGCGTGTGCCATGGCCAAAACAGAGAAATCTTTTCCGAGAAACTTCACAGGTAAGATAATTTTTAGCGGCGAATACTGAACGGTAACAAATATTGGTTAATAATATTGTGACAAACACAAAGCCAGTGAAAGTAGATGACGGAGGCAGACTGAAAATGAAATGCCTCTGCAGTTAAGTTTCTAATTAAAAGAAAAGAAAATAATGCACTTGAAGTAAATCTTGAGATTCAGAAGAGATTTCTGTTGCTCCCTGTCGGCGTCCTGAATGAAACATTGGCAACACTGACGGCCGCCGCCGCCGAGCCACGTAACAAACGCTTGGCAAATGGCCATATCGAAAATAAACTGCGAATCTGCCCGATATCTGCGCTATCATTTCCGCTTTATAATGCAACTCCTATTTTGACGATAACTGCCTAGGTTATTGATTGTACTAACACTTCCTAAATAAACGTGACATGTAGTGAATAACATACATAAATATTTGAATAAGCGTTGTTAAGTAGGTGTTAATCCTAAACCACAAAGTTTTACACGATTAGTTTGTCATAGAGCAAATGTTGAACTTTCCTGGGCACACGGACATTTTTACAATCAAATTCTAGGAACGATGTCAATGGAACGTGATTATGTTGGTACTTGGTATATTCCTAAATCCAAACTAAAGTTCCGAAACGTATGTATTGCCATAACTATTACCACATGGCCGGGCGATGAAGTGTGCCGAACGGTTTGACCGGTGCATGCTAATAACAGTTTGTTAATTTGCACTGTCGATGCGCAGAGAATTTACGTAGGCAGTACCTTGACTAATACTAAAAGCTTCTTTGGTAGTTGCAAATACATTTATTAAACTGGCTGATCTGAGATGTCTCGTACGTCATACATTCCCAGACTATTGAATGTTTCTATTCAATCAAACGTTTATTTATTGCTTCGGTTACTAATTCATAAGCGAACGCATTGTGAGAACGCTGAGAATCCGAGTAAAATAAGAGAAGGGAGAAACGTCGCTGAAAGACGGATTAAAAGTGTGAAGAAAGAAGAATGAAGATGCAGGACTGTCCTTCATTGCTTACTATAATACTATATCATCTATAGCAAGATAGTGTTTGGAAATGGTTTTAAATCTAGCATGTAGTCTTTTTGTTCTCATTAAAACTCACTCATTCATTCACGTATATTAGAATGATAACAGCTATTTTTTTCACACACCACTCGAGTTCACTTTGGTACAGTTATTTACATCCTGTAATCATAATCATATTAAACCTCCTTGTAGTTTTAGTCGTCTCGGTCAGTGGATGATTTCATTGTCAAGTTAGTATAGTACAAAACAAAACGTTTGGAGCTCTGTCACTGCTGTTAACGTGATTTGTACGTAAAGTGGTTAACGGTAACGTAATGTACCTTGGGGACACGTGGTTATTTAACGGCGTACAATATACACGTACTTATAAAAAGGGGGCTCGTCTTTACTGGTTTTAAGTCAAACAAGTGAATAGATAAGTGCCTGTGAATTTTGTTGTAGATAAAAACTTGTTTCGTTCAGTTCATTACTTTGATCTTGATAAATAGTTTGCTATTTCATTTAAAACCATATCATCATGATCATGATACTTTGGGAGAAATGCAGAAATTAACTATCTTCGTTTGTGTTCTCTATGAAAACAATTGTACAGTATGGATTATCTAGGTAATACAATAAATTATTATCTTTAATGCCGGATACGCACCAAACCAGCTGAATGAAAGCAAGCGAAGGCTTACGAGCGTTCGCGAAACTAATGTGGACGACGGCAAGCTAATAGTAAAATCCTGCGTTCGCTGTGCTTTGCTACGTGTCGATAGTAATACATCACTGGGAATCATAACAAGCGAATGCACTTGGCATGTAAGAGTAAGAAAAACGAATGCTGCAGCGCTCACGAACGAAGCCATCGACAGCTTTTATTCGTTCTGTCTGGACACGTCAGCGAAGGCAAGCGATCATTGCCCATCGACGATTCCCACTCGCTAGCCTTCACTTGTTTTAGTTCATTTGGCGCGTACCTGGCATAATGCGATGGCTAACTATATTTAGTAATTCAGGAAAAACCCTGCAAAAAACAAGATCCGATCAAAGTAGAGATACTTAGAAGCAGGGTTTATTAAGCTCGTCTCGTCACGGCACGATTTGACCCGTGACAAATGTACCATTTTGCGCAAAAACTAAGCATGACTTTGTTATTGTGGTCTGTTTTAACTTTAACTTCACAAAATGGAAGATACCGATCGTTTTTGATGGTAAAAACAACTGACCGCAACTTTTAATTCGCATCTAATCCTCTAAAGTTACAGTCATGGCAATCACGATCAGTGAATTAAAAAAATAACTGTTGATAGCAATTTCAGCTCGTAGTATTGGACGTGAGGTGAGCTTAGGTACTATTTTCAACCAAAACAAGTGCAGCACGTGTGGGGGGATTGTGCATGCGCGTGTAGTGAACTTGGCTGAGATAATAATATAGTTTGGTCACGTGTTCATAATGTTTTGCTTTAATATCGGAGTGAGGAGATGGCTATAGCAACACTGATACACGTCAATTGTATATAATCAGTTGGTGATATAATACAATTTAAATTGAAGTGTATTCGATTCGAACTAAGCTATATAACGGTCTAAAATTCTTAATTCAAATTAATAAAATTAAATGTAATATTGCATTGCAAAAAAGAAGTGAAATGTTTATGTAGATACAATATGACTTATTAAAAAATTCTATCGTTACTTCATACTAAACAACATCTCCCCAAATTTCGGGAAAAACGTTCGAGTATGGCAACAAATTAGAATGAACGACTGCAAGGGTTGTCAATTTTATTGCGATTTGAATTTTCTGCCATAAACAAATTGACTCTTTCAATTTCTTTCAATTTTTCAACTTCTTGAAAAAAAAACCGGAAATTATTTTCTCGACGCTAGAATTGGACGGAATAGCTAGAGGATTTAGGTACGTATTCTCAGCTCGCATTGGGCTCGTCGCGAGAATCGTTTTTACGATCGATCGTAGGCGTCAACCGCTGCGTTCGAAAATGTCAACGGTTTCGCGATTGACCGTGGCACACTTCTTTTGTTTTCGATAAATGTTTTTGAGAATATTAAGCGCCACGCACAAGCGAGGTTGGTTGACAAACAGGTTCCCCCGCATAATGTTACAACTTAATTATCCCGTGATATTTGTATTACGAGAAATTTTATCAATGATTTCCTTTAATGGTGAACTGACGAAAAGGAGACATTCGAAAACCTTGGAAATCAGAATTTAGCTAAAATAAGATGGTTTACATTTGGATGGAACGTATAGATAGTATTTTAACTTACCCCTGGTATAATCACAGGCCTTGCTAGCTAATTTTTTAACGATAATAAAATCAAAAACTAAACAAAGATGCATCAAAAATACTTTAGAACTTCCTTCATTTATTTCTGTTATTTTTTTTGTTCACAATACAACATATACTTAACCCGTTGCTCTGCGTTTTTCTTAGATAAATAGTACCTAGCAAATTCTCTGTAATGATTGAAGGTAAACAGGTAAATTATCTCTGCACAATACAGGAAAGTGTTTTTTTGCCGTTTTGTCGCGAAAGTTCCAAAACAGACAGTATAGCGTTTCACTTTCGTAATATATTACTCAGTAAACAGTAAATGAACAGGAAATAATATTAGGTAGATTATAGTCGGCGAGCTGTTGTTTGTTCATGTTACGAATCGGCGACTACGTTTCACAGACAAAATGGGTATTGCATTGGACGTCGATTTCACTTATTCGATCTTATCATAGAAAATAAGTGTAAGGTGTAAAACAATAGCGTATTTTACAAAGCTGTATAAATTTTCATTTTAATAATCTATATACAATACATAAGTAGTTATGTATGATGCAGTTTATTAAAGTATACCTACCTAAAAAAAAAACTATATAAAACTATAACTATCAGTATGATGTAAAACATAATAATATAATATACAAAACACAAATATGTATATAATATATATAATAATTACATAAGACAGTTATCAATATAGAGCGGGAACGGCAAAAACATCGAATAATATGTAAGTGATTTTTTTTTACGACCAGAGAACAATTTTGCATTACAATCATTTCATTCCTTTTTTCTTTTTTGTTTTACATATTTTCCTATAAAACATTACAACCGTAAATTTTAACATTAGTTTTAACTCACTATTCTTGCATTCTGACAACAACTGAAAGTAAGTAAACATCACAGCGGCTACCGAACTATTCTGATACAGAAATCGGCATATTGTGTGGGCATATTTGTAAGCGTCAGCTCTAGTTGCAAAACGGTGAAAGTACGAATTACGAAGTGCTGTCACTGTCACAAGTGTCACAACACGACCACAAGCCGCAACACAATACCTCTGCGAAATAATGGGGGTAGTATGACGTAGGAAGAAAGCGCTTTACTTGCATGTGGGCGTTGATTTAGTTACCTATAAATAGTGGTTTCTATTTCCACCTATCTTAGGCTGGTATTCTAGATTGACGTTCGAGCGATAATCTCTACTTAAGGCGCTGGTTCCCAAGCTAATCTGGAAAACGGGGTTAATTAAAACTATATCTCCGTGTAATTTTGGTCTAAAAAATCTAATAAAAATATATATGTCAATCTACTTGATATATAGCATAGCACCTTCAGGCCGAAAAATGCAAAAAATATATTTATATATTGAAAAAAAATGTGCATAGTGCCCCATTTTCTAAGAGTTTAATACTACTTTACTCCTAAACTATATAATATGTAACAAATACTTGTTAACCATCAGCGCATTAAGAAATATAATTCCCAGAGGACCTTCAGGCCACTTTTTGAAAACATTGCTTTAATTATTTTTGCGATTTTTTTACGTAAGTATTTCATACTCGCAAATCGGCACGTACAGTCGTACAACCCTCAGTCGCCCATAAAGTCAGTGCGGGACGATCAAGCAAGGTCAACGGCGTATGGCAGGGCCTTAAGCACTCATTTGAGTCTGCCATTTTATGCAAATATGTCACTCACTCGCTACTCAGTTTTGCTCAACACTTGAGCGTTCTTGAATACCATATTTAATAATTGCAATTTGCAATCCTTCAAGATGAGTGTGAAAAGAGTCCTTGGGGTCAGCAACGCATCGGCAACTCCCCTGGTGTTGCAAATGTCCATAGGCGACGGTGACCGTTTTCTATTAGGCGGGCCGTCTGCCTATTTGCCAATCATAAAAAAACCTTCCTAAGACTTTCAACGAATAAATCTATACCTACTTAATATTATAGAGTTACAATTTATTTCTTTGTGTGGATGTATTTTTTTGTTCTACTTGCGGCATAGCGTTGGACCACACTAGTCACCTGATGTTTATTGACGATATGGTCGAAGGTGGCGCCACGCTACACCTGGAATAGGAACTGTCTCTCAAGTGAAGTTATTAGCCAGGCGTTGGAAAATGTTTACTCCACAACATTGGTAGCGTTTCGTGATCTCAATCGGGATGTTAACCATTTTTCGGAATTGCTTTTATTTTAAAGATTGACTCTTGTTTACCATAAAAAAAATATTTTATTTAAAATTATTAGTATTTTCGATGAGAAAATATACAAAATTAGAGTAATTATGAATTTTTCCGCCAAAACACTAACAACTGTCACGTGACTGAGATGACGTCACTGACCGAAAAACACGACGGTCGCGATTCGTAACCATACCACCGCGCCGACCCCCGACGCCGACCCGCGGCTACCGACGCGCGGGCAACCATCGAAGCACAAATCGCCTGAGTGGTTAGTGACGTAAGAAGCTCTTTTTGGTGATTGCAGTCACGTGACAAAAGATTATAAATATACCATTTAAAAAAATACAAAAATATGTTTTTCGATATCCTAATAATACAAACTAACATAAAAGTAAGATTAAACATTATTTTGTAATTAGTGTTAACATCCCTATTGCCTATCTGTCCAAAGTCGGGGCAGAACGATAGTCATACGCTAGTTGTACCTGTACAAACTGAAGGATCGTTAAATATTTACTCTTATTAGTCAAAAGGTACATTGTGATTTCATACAAACTGGTTATAGGTAAACCTAGGCACTGAGTTATTCTAGGCCAAGAACGTTAACCTTTTTAAGTACTCAACAAACAGTCTAAACATAGTGCTTAATATAAAAATAGCCCTCAGGAATGCAGATTGTTGCAATGCAATTAAGAATAGGATATCTGCGACGTAATCTCCAAGGTAGTCCCGCGGTACTGTGCAAGAACTAGTTGTGTTCATCTCAATGCTGGACTCAGGTTCTCAGGTTACTTAATAGTTCTTAGGTTTTCTTTTAGAGAGAGAGAGAAATAATGGTAGAGGGAGAAAGAGGATGAGAATGAGATACATTAGTATCAAGGAGAAGAATTTTATACAAATGGGTTCCACACGCAAAATCCATTTTTTCTTGATAAGAATATCTGAGCGTCATATTTGTCCGTGGAACACTTAACTACTATTTGGAATAGTAACTGCTGTGCCTAAGCTGAGCTGCTAAGCTGTGCCCACAGGACTAAAACATAGCCAAATGACCCCTTGCTCCCCGTACATGACACTAAGGGCACAGAAAAGATGTTCTTAGAGGACGTTCTTTGTAATAGTGAAAGAATGAATCGAATCAGTACCTAGTTCCAGAAATTAGCCGTAACATACTTGACAATAATCTTTACCTCTTCAGATACCTATAGATCATAGATAAATAACCGTATCAAATTTTCTGACGATCTACTACTACATGAATTTGACTGAAATACTAGGGAACTGACAAACACAATATGTACCACGAAATAGGACAATGCATTATGCCCTCCTTTCTCAGTGGTTAACACAAGTAGGTGAAAACACATAGAAAAACTAACCGCCCCATACCGTAGATAATTATAGTTCAGCATTATCCAGACCCACGTCGTAACTCGGCTGCGATGGAATAAAAAACCATGCAAAAAAACTTGTTGTTTCCAGATTTTATTCTCGGATTATTACGTATTACATCGTTGGGTTTGCCAATTTTTTTGCGTATTCGCGCATTCAATGTCGGGACGTTTAGGACTTTAGGCAATCTTGTTTGACCGCATTTTATATCAGGAAAACATAATATCTCATATTAAATCTATAGTTTGCGAAATTTCGTGATGATGAACGATTCGGGTTCTATTGCAATGAGAAATGCGAAAGTTTGTGAGGGAGTGTGTACGGGTATGTCTATAGGTATCTATGTATACTATCTATGCTGAAAGAATGGAGATCGCTAATACTATAGGATCCCGGAGAAGTTTATGTAGCATACACGGAGAAAAAAGACCTTCCGAAACACAGAAGGAATTTCCTTCCCTTTTGACTCAGAAGGAGAGTCAGGATTTTTTTCTCGGTGTAGAAGGAAAACCGCAGACATGGCTGAAAGGCACTTTACATAATACATATAACTTTGTTTGATATATATATATATAAACATAGTTTTTCTTCATTTTTAAAATAACACCCTTTGCTGAAAATTTTTTTTTTTTTTTTACTATTTACAGGGTAGCGTTTGACCACAAGTCACCTGATGTTAAGTGACGATGCGGTCGAGGATGGCGCCACGCTACACCTGGACTGGGAACTGGCTCTCAAGTGAGGCTGCCGGAACACACCGATAGGTGCTTGGCGAAAATATGATAATCTACATGAAATATCAGGTCAATTATCATTATTTTAAATTACAATTGCAGAGAATAATGGTTGTAATTATCCTCAACTTTCAGTGCCTGTAAAACTCAACAGTCACACCTCAGTTCAGTTTTTTGCTATAAAATAGTTCTTTTTTGTTCATCAACTCCATTAATTACTTAAAACAGTTTTTATTGCATTTTAGAACAACACACAGAATTATTAACGCAATCAACAACCTAAACGGAAACCAAATTAGGGATTCCCACAGAGATCACGTTTCTATTCAATTAATTACTATTATACTGCCTGAGAAGGATGAAATTATACATGTAGGAGAGATTATGAATCCCTACTACGAGTAATATTACAAACGTGAAAGTTTGTGAGTATGGATAGATGGATGGATGCATGTTTGTTACTCTTTCACGCAAAAACTACTGAACAGATCTGAATGAGATAGCTTATCCCCTGGATTAACACATAGGCTACTTTTTATCCCGGAAAAAGGTTGACACAGGATAGCGGGAAAACAGGGTGAAACCGCGGTGATATGCGTACAATGCTCGGAACCAAATATGAAGTAATCCGACTGAGAAACAAAGTCACCGATGTAGCTTATAGGATCAACCAACAAGCTGAAGTGATAAATAGTGGTAATAGACTGGACTTATTAGCCGAAGAACCGATAACCTTAGAGGTGAACGTGTTCTTGAATGGAGACCGCGACTCGGCAAACTTAGCGTAGGACGTCTCTGGAAAGTTGTAGCAACGACATACGCAAAGTAGCTGGTTGTATGTGAGGAGCCGAAGACCGGGCTCTAAGAAATGCTAGTCACTATACCCGGCTGCATAACAAGGCCTATCCTTTGTTCAAAATACAGGCCAGAATGGGTGGACTCCACAAGTATCCTATCTAATTCTTTGAAAGTCATGCTAGAGGAAGGTTAGAAGCGAAGGCAATAAAATAATTTGTCTCTATTGTCATTAAGATTAGTCGTTTCCGTATTATGTATCATTTGTGCACCTATATCCTATATATTGACGTTAATAACCGCCCGTTTATGCTTTACTGGCCAATAAAATACGATGGTGTTGCTTTTACTGCTATACTTTGTAGTTTACAATCATTACCATCTTTATAACGAATCATTAAATGGTATCTCAAGATGATTTCTTCAGCTTCGAGGTGAGCCGAGGTAGATGTACGGACCGTTTCGTGCGAGCTTGACGAAAGAACCTGAGTACATAGTCAGTAACCTAGATGCAATAGTAATTCATAAGAATTATGAATCCCTACTTAAATGGTATGCGGTTGGGTTGAAGTCCCACGCTCGAAAAGATTCTTAGTAGACAATAATATTATCATCAGCTCTGAATCCTTGAATGTTATTTATACAGATAAAAACCCCATCCAAATAGAATTGTCTAAGTTGCTGTAAACGGCTACAAGCCGTAGGTGCAAAGGTTCAAGCATGTCAGTGATCCTTGTGGTGTAAAGTACCTACCTAAAGTCTATACTATTTGCCTGTTATGACACCGACGCAACATGTTAGCCGAAGAACCGATAATCGTTGGGGCAAACGTGTTCTTGAGTGGAGACCACAACTTGGCAAACGTATTGTAGGACGTTCTAGGAGGAGTGACGATATAGGCAAAATGGCTGGATGAGAGGAGCTGAAACTCGGACTCAGTAACATACTTTGGGAGAGGCCTATGTCCAGTGGGCTGAAATGAAACAGGCTGATAATGAAAGGGAAAACCGCGGGCATAACAGTACATATAGTATTAACTATTTCTATGAGAACTGGTTAAGGAAATTGTGTTATCTAATGTAATAATAGTCAGCGTTTGGTGTTTATTTAAATGCAACAATGAACGCAAGTGATGATGGCATTCAATGTTTGTGAGTTAGTCACTGTTTTATATTATTTTTCACAAGTAAAGCTTCTGATTAGCACAAATACCTATTTAATTATTGTTGGTATATATGAGTATGATACTTTTGAGGCTGTTCTTCTCCCGACCATGTAGGCATTGCTGGTCAGGAACATTTGGATTGCAAAATGACCACTATTTTTCCGAGCGGTGCTGATTTGCTGAATCACCTCAGTCAGCTCTTGGAAAAATCGTGCATGCTGTATTTTTGCATTATACGGTACTGAATTCTAAGTAGATATTATGATGATACAAAGGTGAATTTTAAGTAGATATGATGATACAAAGCCTTGAATCAATCAATTTATACCAACCTTCATCTTATTCTAAGTAATTTCTCCAACCTTGCTCGAGAAGATCTATTAATTGAATAAAAGGCAAGCTTCCTGACGTTCGACACTTATCTAATTTACTGTCTTGCTTAACTTCGCTCACTTCAGGGACATATACATGAAGTTAAAAGTTGATATACCTATTGCCAAGCAATCCCTTTATGTGTACTGCGATATAACGTAAGGTGACCATTCATTTTTCTCACAGAACTTTGAGTATTGCTTTGGTAAAACGATATCAGATCTAGTTTTTAATTATGAATGGAATTGTTGACATGTTCTACGACCAGTCCTTTCCTTTTCAATAAGTTGATGCAACGCCTGAGTTTCACAGATGGTCGGTCAAAGCGGGACGTTTTTGATGATTTTCTGGGACAGTGGGACACATAGCTTCAAAGCGGGACCTTAGTTACGTATACACTCCAAGCTTAACAGTATGCGGGTTCTAACCGGGACTAAATTCAAAACGGTGAAGGAAAACATCGCGAGGAAACCGGCATGTCCAAGAACCGCAACATTCAAGGGCATGCCCTGATCCCACGTATTAGGTACCCGTTACCGCCCATACTCTCTCTGAGAGAAGGCCAAAGTCCCAGCTATGGGAACGTAAAAGGCTCATGCAAATTTATATACTTACCTTCTTTCACGTGGTAAGCCCTTGTTTCACCGCCTCTTTCCTTGTTACAGGTTCATTATCATGTGTCCAAGTGCTGAACATCATGGTGCTGCTCGGCTTCATGCTGAACTACGCGCTGAGGGTGAACCTTACCATCGCCATCGTCGAGATGCTATACGTAGACAAACCCGTCAACCAGACCGTAGTCTTCAATGTCACTCATCCACTGAATGTCACCGAGGTAAGATAGCTAAAGAAAATCTGCAGATGTGGTCGAAGATACTCTTGGACTTGGACATTAGTACAGAATAGATATATGTAGTACTACAAGTACATTAGTGTGATTTAGCTTGCATTGCCCAATGCCCAATACCAATATTGGACCAGCCGGCTTATTATCTAACTAGGCTGGGGATGGGGGGAAGATGGGAAGGTGCTTTATTTTGACGTTGCAAAAGTACTTTTTACATTTACGATTTTTTTTCTTTACAGAGTATAAACAATATTTCAAGTAATTGCCTAATTTGGTTTTAGTATTCGTACATGTTCATGTACTCGTGCAGTCGTGCACTATGTACTTTACAAATAAATAAAAAGTACTATACTACGTTTTACGTACTATATAATATCTATTCTGTGACTATACATAGAGTCATATTTAAAGAAGGTATACATGTATTACTTATTTAATTATAGGGCAATAGAGATAACTTCAGCATGTGCATTCACACAATAATTATATGAGCGCAGCGCTGTTTTTCAAACTATCCCTACGCCCTATGTTGTGTTTGTAATTTGTTATCTACGTATAATTCGCTAATGAATATCCAAAGCAAATCATGTCGTAGAGTTTGAAGCGAGCGAGCGACAAAATAAACATCCTTCATTTCGGTATTTTGATTAAGGTACCCCATTGACGTATATGGGGTAGTTAGGGTACCCCACCTTCAATTGGTTATTGCCATGAAAACTGTAAATAAATGCCTTTTTCATTTAGTTACCGTTTTTCCATAGTAAAGGAGTAGTAGTTCAGCTTCATATAAATCGGCCGTCGGCCGTCGCCGGTTTGAATGTGTGCGTGAGTAGCGGCACCGTGTACGCACGCACTTTTCACGCACACAAACACATAAACGAAAGGAGGCGGCCGGGGCCGCGGCCATGCACTGAGTAGTACGGAACGCGCCGCCTATGCGTCACCGCAAGAGTAGGCAATTAACTCGTCGAGCGGCCTTAGCTAACCTACTGTTCTTTATATACTATACTGTGGTTTTTCAGTAGCTAGCCGAACCAAACGGCAACCGTAGGCATGTGAAGGAGGAGGAAGGAGTCTAGGACGACCGTTTCCAAATTACACAACTAGATGGCGCCAGTAGTAAAATTAGCACGCGGTGGCGTTTTGTTCACAGACCTCTACTAAGCGCGGCTGACATTCAATTTTAGTTACTCGCTATTTATTACTTACAAGTGGGTAGCCAATTGTACTTGTATATTTTTATAAACGTGTCGTTGTTAACTTTAACAATGTCACGTTGATTTTAATACTATACTAGTTATGCCTCGCGGGTTCAGCCGCGTGGACTACTGCTTACTCTGCTTATCCCGATACTAATCAATGTAATACCCCAGGGATTAAACTCCACGGCACGCGAGGAACCCTATTTTTAACTTAAATCACGCCTAAGAAAGTTAGAACTTTAGCTATCAGCCAGTGAATGTCCTGTCAAAATGCTAGTTGACGTTCCATACAAAATGTATAGCAAAACGCATTAATTATTATCTTTCTAAATCTTTTTTTTTTTTGGGAATTTTTCCGTTGTTTTATTACGTATTCTGCTATTCGAGTTATATATTAGCATAGATGAAACCTAATTAAGTTTTAATGTAAGCAAAATAAGCAATAATTTGCAACAGTAACTTCACATTTTCGCGTCTTTTTCTTCTAAATTACACCCGTGCGAAGAGGCTAGTCAATAGCAATACTAGATGTATTTCAGTTAGTGTTGCCGAACTATTGATAGTAAAACTATCGATAGTTTTCATCTGAAAAAGTCATACTATCGATAGCTTAAAACGAGGTAATACTATCGAATAAGTGCAATACAATCGATTCGATACTACCGATAGTATTGCTGCTCGCGAAGTATATAGTACTTTCAATAGTATCGATACAATCGATAGTTTATGCTTCACGGGCAGTAAAACTATCGATAGTATCGCCTCAATTTACGCCCGAAATTAATAATAATCGATCCTGATCCGTTATCCGCGGTTTTGGTTCGATATGTCATGTCATCATATCTTATGTCATTTTAGTAGTAAAGCTTGACATAATTGTCAATCAATATGGACATGATAAGCCATGTTCCACGATCCGTATTTCCTTAATTTTCATTAGTCAATAAACAATATTTTTTATAGGTAGTAGCAAAAAAGACAATGCATATTATACTTACACTAACAGACAATAAAATATATTTCAGGCGTTCAGCTATCGATAGTATCGATATTGTTTCGATTGGTTGGCTATCGATGAACTATCGATCGACAACGCTAATTTCAGTCATTCATACTACAACAGACAACACGATTTGTTTGGTAACTCCTTCCGAAGCCTGTTGCAGTAGAAGGGAATGTTTGCTTACAAAGTTAGTGGGCAGTAGGTACGTTTCCTGACCAACAAATTAGCTGAACAAATATGTTAGTTTCATTGGCAGTGGTTGAACCCCGTTTGTGCGTCGCCGTCTCGTCTTGCCGCAACACCGATAGCGGTTTCCTGTACAGTATAACCACAATACACCACAAAAACACACATTACTTTTCGAATTTCGATATGTAGGCCCTAATTTCTTTACATGTCTTATCTCTAAAGTTTAGTTTCAGAATAAATGTAGAATTGATTTTCAAGTAGAATTTATTGTAAAAACCTTGCAAAAAGATATGTATGACAGTGTTAAAATAATATAAATTACCAGTCTATTGATGTTATAATTACTGTTAATACATATTTTTATTTATCTGTCGCCAAGCTCCGATCCGATAGGAGTCCAATCGGTATGTTCCGGCAGC
Source organism: Opisthograptis luteolata (assembly GCA_931315375.2). NCBI lineage: Eukaryota > Metazoa > Arthropoda > Insecta > Lepidoptera > Geometridae > Opisthograptis > Opisthograptis luteolata. The sequence continues at coordinate 1,738,776 of OV928048.1, forward strand.
CCCACTTGAGAGCCAATTCCCAATCCAGGTGTAGCGCCACCTTCGGCAACTTCAGCCACATGTAACTTGTGGTCAAACGCTACCTGCAAGAAGAAAAAATAAATAAAAACACCAATAGGTTCTGGGGCTGAGACTCAAATACTACATAGACTAAAAAAATAGTAGGATAGGCTATTATCCGTTAAGTTCATCATCATCATCAGCTTAATTCATTGTCTTGGCAGATCAATAATGTTGCCATCATCACCTACCTGACCGTACTTAGCTTTCTTCTTTTGTAACCCAAGTCTCGGTTGATCTGCTCCAAATATATACGGCTGCGACTTTGTTACGCCAATTTAAATTCGATTCGCCAATGCTTCCGTGAAAACAGCTTCAAAGCAAGTCAACGAACTTGGTGAATTAACTGATATCTACAGACAGTAGACTGTTTACATAATGACGCCTACTTGTCATGCAGAACTCTAAATGTCCTGTGCTATGCGCAACCTAATTTTGACAAAGACTTTTTTTAACATTTTACTGTCCAGCTAATATAGGGCAAAGATCTTTGGTTCTCTCTAGATCAGTGGTTCTTAACCGGTGGTTAGCGGACCGCTGGTGGTCCCTGGTGGCACTTGAAGTGGTCCACAAAGCCATGCTAAAATATTGAATAAGAGATAGCGAACAACACAACATCGTGCGGTGCGAGTCGGTCTCCAACTGAGAGCTGACAGTCAATGAAGTAACCTCCAAACAGTTGGTAGTCAATAGCAAGGCAGAAAGCCATTTTATCAAATGGCCCCTTATCACTTAAAGGTAAAGAACCACTCCTCTAAGCAAACACAAGCAACTATAATACCCTTTAAATATTCTATATTTCCCAAATCCCATACGACAGACAACCATTTCCTCTAGATACCAAGATTTCTTCACGCGCCATTTTTGAGCCTTTTGACAGCGACAGCGCGGGAAACCTCAAAATGAAGTTAAATCTCATAATGGCCAGTAATGTCGCATTGATGATAAAACCTCTTGTTTCTTCCACCAGCATCCAGGGCACATAGAGCAGACACGCTTCCACTGGGACACCAAACAGAAGAACCTTCTGCTGGGCTGCTTCTTCTGGGGATATGTCCTCACAGAGCTACCAGGCGGGAGGCTGGCAGAAGTCATCGGCGCAAGGTGAGCTGACTTTTCATCATCAGCTTGTAACAGTCCGCTGCTGGACATAGCATATTTTCAGTGTCATTTATTTTATTTATTTATTTAATACACAAGACAAATTACAATCAATTTCTTAAACAAAATATAATATATACAAAATCTAAACTGGATTGCAACTCAAAATATGTGTAAACATTAAAACAAGGTAAAGACGTATCGAGACGAGTGAGATGAAAGTACCCATCCACAGAGCATGGAACTTTGCAGATGGGCACCCCAACACGGTACAATCAATTTTGCTTACAAAGTACAAACTAAATACTAACTATGGGATGGACTGTTTGGACGCACAACAGCTGCGTCCAAACCATCCGGTTTGGGATGGAGGATATTTTTAATGGTTTTTATGAAACTGTTTAACCTGTCAAAGATGTCTAATTCAGAATTATTAATTAGCAATTCATTATACTGACGAGCCATTCTAACTATAGGATTGAAATAGGAAGTGTTATTTTTGTATACTTGAAGTGCAAAGAGTTTAGTATTTTTGGATCTACGTGCGCTGTATTTAATATTAAAAGATATATGAGATAACAGATCAGGGGAGTTGACTACGGAATGAACAATTTTATATAAATATACAAGATCAAAGTATTTCCTACGCGATGTTAGAGATTGAACATTGAAATTGATCAATCTCTGTTCGTAATTTAAATCGGTGCGTCCAACATGCTGACGATAACAAAGTATTCTTAGACATTTTTTCTGCACCCGCTCAATGTCATCAGAGTGAGTTAAATAGTGCGGAGACCAGACCGGGCTACCATATTCCAAAACACTTCTTACAAGGGAAAAGTAAAGATATAAAAGACTACGTGGCTTTTTAAAGCCTTTAGTGGACCTTAAGACGAACCCAAGTAGTTGATTAGCTTTTGATGTGATGTGCTGATAGTGTGGTCTAAATGAAAGCCCATCATCAAACATAATGCCGAGATCCTTAGCAATGTAAGAACGTTCTAAGACCTGCCCATTGATCATATACTGATTAATAATCTTGTGCCGCTTGCTTGAAAAAGATATTACGAAGCATTTACTGATGTTCAAGTGCATATAATTGGCCTCGCACCAATCAGACACCACATTTAGATCATTTTGTAATATCTGGCAGTCGCTAGGGGATGATATGACATTAAAGATCTTCAAATCGTCAGCATATAGTAGACATTGACAAGAAATGCGTTCAATAAGGTCGTTAATGAAAATGACAAAAAGCAGGGGCCCTAAATGGGATCCTTGAGGTACTCCCGAAGTCACCTTGACTGGAGATGAGACATACCCCTTCAACGCAACAAGCTGATTTCTGTTGTTCAGGTATGAACATATCCAGCGAAATAAATTTCCGTGGATGCCATACGATGCAAGTTTACCACAAAGTAACCTGTGGTTAACTTTGTCGAAAGCTTTAGAAAAATCAGTGTATATAGAGTCCACTTGACCTCTAACAGCAAAACTTTTACAAAGATAATTTTTGTATTCAAGGAGATTAGTGACTGTGGACTTATTTCTTACAAAACCATGCTGCTTGTCCGAGAGCATAGGCTTTATGTAGTTATATAAGTAATTGTAAACCAAAGATTCAAATAATTTCGCAAAACAAGATAATATACTTATTGGTCTGTAATTTTCACACTTGGACTTGTCACCACTTTTAAAAATAGGAATAATGTGTGCCGTTTTCCAACACTTAGGGAAAACGCCACTGGTGAGAGATTTATTAAAAATAATACATAATGGCACAGCCAACTGCCTACTACAAATCTTGATAAAAGAAGGAGGCAATAAATCAGGGCCAGCACCCTTGTTTATATCAAGTTGCTTGATTTTAAGCAAAATATCATTTTGTGAGATGATAATAGATGACAACGAGCTATTAAGGCAATTTTCAGAGAACACTACATTTTCATCAAAAGAAGTTGAAGCTGAGCCATGATTGTTGCTATCAAAGACAGAACCGAAGTACTGTGAAAAGAGTTCGCAAATACCTTGTCCACACGATGATGAAGTACTACCAAATTCCATAACATTAGGTATTGATACATGTCCCTTCCTATTATTAACAAACCTCCAAAAAACTTTTATATTTTTATCAATAGAATCCTCAGTTGAGGAGAGATACTTGTTGTAACATTCATCAGCCATCTTTTTAAATCTCTCACGGAGTAATGAAAATGAATCGTAATCACGAGGGTTGTTATGTATCTTGAATAGTTTATGATACTTATTTTTTTCCGCATTACATTTAATTAGAGCTTTGCTGTACCAAATAGGATAAGTTGAAGGCTTCTCAACCATAGTCGGCGTATGTCTTTTTATAATTTCAAACAGTTTTGCATAGAAAGCTTCAGCACATAAGTCAATGTCTGTGTTTGATAAAGTATCATACCAATCAATGGATTCTAATTCATTTTTAATGCTTTGGTAGTCGCACTTTACAAAGTTTAACCGTTTGTTATTACGTTTTATAAGGCCTTTGGGTATATCCAAACAAGATATCTCAATGGAGAGAGAAGGGTGATGTCTGTCCAGTCTACTTAATGCGAGTGTTTCACTAACAGTGACAGAATCGATGGTTGAAAATACTAAGTCCAGAAGCCTACCGTTAGCGTTTGAGACTTTATTAAATTGCTTCAAGTTACATAATGAAGTTAACTCGTGTAAAAGTTGTAATCTTTTACTTTGGGTCAAAACAGAAGATATATTAGGGTTAAAGACAGGACACGCGCAATAGTCAGGCGTGTTAAAATCCCCTAATAAAAGAAAATTGTCCTCAGTGCATTCATTTAACAGCAATCTATGGCAACTAACATAAAATTCTTCTAATTTATTGATACAAATATAAGATGGCAAATAACAAACACAAATATTGAGATTGGGAGTATTATGACTTTGCGATGTTATAGTGATCCAGATATCCTCCATACCAGTTTCCCAAGAAGCTTGACGGGTAACGTGATAACTTTTTTTAACGGCAACTAATACACCACCACCTTCATCCTTTGATGAATTGGTGTCCAATCGATCTCTCCTGAAAACATTATAACGAGCGTCGATAACTTCTCCGTCAAACACACTTTTGTTAAGGTTTGTCTCCGTCAGGCATACAACATCATAATCCGCGCCTAAGAGATTCAAATAAAATTCCGACAACTTGCTACGTATTCTGTTTACATTTTGATAATAGACTTTAATCATTATAAACCGTTAATTAGTGCTAAACAGTAAAACAACTTTTATTAGGAGGGAAAGGGAAGTATATACACTAATCACTTACAATTACTAAGGGTTTCAAGATTTTTTACATGAATGGCCGGACTTTGCTCATTTTTGCGAATGTAAATTTGTCCAAAGCGAACCCATACAAATTTAAAATTACTAGTCTTGCAAAAACTCCTAGCAGCGGAGTGCAACTCCTTAGTTTCAGGAGACAAATGCTCTGACAGGTAGATTCTTCGAGTTTCACCGGAGAAGCCGATGTGGGTGGTAGCAAGTCTATCATTTGAGTGGGCCTTATTAAAGCGCGTTACAGAAGATAGGATGAGGTCACGGATTCTCTGCGAAGAGAGAGAGACAAGAATATTCCGTGGTCTTTTTGATGTAGTGTCCATCTTCGCAACACGGCGGCAGGCTCTGATGTCATCGTCAGATACAACAACCTGCAAGCACTCACAAAGCCTTCTAAACAAGGCTATCAAATTCTCATTTTTGGTCTCAGGAACTTCATGGATTTCGAGATTAAGGCTACGAGAAATCCTCTCGACACCTGATAAGCGAGCCTCTAATTTTAATATTGAATTCTTGGAGACAGAGAGTTCAGATTCCAGCGATTTAATAGCTTCATCCCTGTTAATTAATTGAGCTCTAATATCCTGCTGCTCCGCAGAAATAAAATCCGTCGTGGCAGAGAAATCACCCACCACCCTCTCCATGGCGTGACCCACCTCAACAGCCACCATCTTTTCTATGTCCTTTTTGAGTGCGGATCTTAAGTTGGTCATAATTGCTGAGTCAGGAGCCAGTTTCATATCAAATAGTTTACTGATACTCTCCATAGTAACTGGTTCACTTCGCGTGTGAGTGCCTGGTGAAATTCTCGCAGCAACAACACTATCGTGCACTTCTTCAGGTAAGCCAAATGACATATTCATCGTGTCATTTAAAGAGCTTTTACGCCTCTCGCGACACGTAGTATTGTCGTCTCTTTTGCGCCTGGTAACATTTTGACAATTAGGGCAGCTCAGGGCAGCTACTTTTTCACGACAAAGCTCTTTTGAAGGCTCAGCAGGCAATCCTAGGCACTCGTAACAATATTCCGAGGCACAAGTTTTACATTTTAAAAAATTATTAACGCTCAGTGTATTCATGCAACCGTGACACTTCATCTTTGGTCTTCTTTTCATTCGTACAAGTTTCAATAAATTATATTTAGTGCAGGTGTGTGCCAAGCAAGTATATTTGCAATAAGTATCTGCACAAAATTATAAAGTGCAAAAATTAGCAATAGCAGAGTTAAGACAGCGTTTCACTGATGCGTTAGCTTGTTTCGGGCCGGCGAGTCACGTCGCCGCGGCTCAGTCGTATAGGCGCAGGCTATGCAAAGCAGCCCTCGAGCCGCGAGTTCGATCCCCAGCGCCGACAAAACTTTGTGCACTCGTCCAAATATGCAATTTGCAAGCAATAATTAATAGATGTGAAGTTGCACTCACTCACACACTTCAAGCTTCGAATCCGCCGATAGTGGAGGGGGTCCAATGTGCGCGAAAGAACGGGAGGTCCGACACAATCCAAGATGGCCGCGGGGCAGCACGGAGATAGCCCCAAGAAGAAACGAGAGGGGCCGATGTTTGAATTAAAGCATCTATGCAAAATACTCCAAAAATACGCAAAATATTAACTGAGAACCGTCAACACGTCCGCTCGATACAAGAGTCAGTGGCCGAAAAAAAAGATTAGGTCATTAGTTGGGGGAGCACAGATCCCTATGGTACAAGCTTTTTGCATAGAAGTTTATGACTTTAATGTATTCTGGAAACAGCATCTACAAACCTAAGGTACGCCACTGAGCCCAGTCTTCGGCTCTTCTCAACCAACTACTGCTCGGTGCAAGTCGTCGCTGTATATTGTTTGTACGTTTTCAAAGGATCTTCAAGAACCAAGAACTTCCCTTGTTGACACTCTACCTGAGATAGAAGTTAGAACTGTTCTTAATCTAGTTTAGTTGCCATGGTAGGATATCGAAACAATGAAAACTGGATGATTCGACGCCTTGTTCCGAGGCCATGCACATTTCAGGACTTATATTGAATTAAAAAACCTAAAAGATAATAATTAATGATAGGATGGGTAGGATTGAGCCCATCAGAAACGGTGTGTTCCGGCAGCCACACTTGAGAGCCAGTTCCCAATTCAGCGTAATAGGGTGGAGACACGTTCGACCACATTGTCACTTAACATCAAGTGACTTGTGCTCAAAAGATAACATGTAACAGACGTAAAAAAAAAACTGGAAATCAGCAAATATGCAAAATCCTCAGATATTAAATCTAAATTACTGTTTCGCATAAGAACATTGACCCATCAAGCATTCAGATATCTTGAATAACGGTTTAAAAAGGTACCCCTTACAATATTGATTAGTACTCTTGCGAATTGCGTACCTACATAAAGGGTGTGTCAGGAGCGCTGACCGCATGTGAAGATGGGAATACCGATGGAAAAAATGATATATTAGTACCCCGCCGATGCGTTTTTATGAGACCGGTTCTGGCAGTTTTATCACGTAACAAAAAATGTTACAATAAGTTCCATTTTTTTTACAACGAACTGCCTGCCCCTTGGTTAGCGCGTGCGGATGGTGGATTCTTTCCGGGATTTATGAAGGTTTCCTTCATATCTTGACATGATCCAAAACCGCGGATAACGGATCAGGATCGATATTAATGTCGGGCGTAAAATCGTCATCTCAAGATCGCAACTGTCAGAACCGAAATCGATTTATGAATACGAGCCTAGACCACCGCGCCTCAAATATCAAAGTCGAGACTCAAGACCTAATTATACCAGTCCACAGAACAAAAAAACTAGTCCAAATTAGATTGACGTGCACCAGAAATTAGTGATTCAATTTTTTAAATGACAACTCGATTAAAATTAAATGGCGCCGCGGCGGTGCCACCTTCAAGACCCGTATATAGCGGCTTATCAGGTTCACCAAACTGGTTGGTGGTACGTGGTAGGTGGTTAGACTTGATAGTGAGTAATAGTGACTAACCATGCGTGAGTAACTCTGTAATGAGGACGCTGAAAGACGAGTTATAACCTGCACAGTGCACACTCAAAAAAAAAACAAAATCAACATCAACACAGCTTTTTATTCAATACATTGTGATCACTTGAAAACGTCAATATCATATCATATAATGGTTGCGCCCCGCGGTTTCACCCGCGTCTTCCGGGATAAAAAGTAGCCTATGTGTTAATCCAGGGTATAAGCTCCATTCCAAATTTAATTCAGATCCGTTCAGTAGTTTTTGCGTGAAAGAGTACCTAACACACATCCATCCATCCATCCATACTCACAAACTTTCTTCACGTTTACATACCTAGTAGGATTAATGGTTTTGAGAAAATTTCCGGCTATCGAATGCAAAGCCGGGGCGGGTCGCTAGTTAGTAATAAAATAACTTATTACTATACCTACCTAGATGTAAACATTGTCTTTATTTACACTAAGTGTTTATTTTTATTTACAACGTGAAAACTGAACAGCCTTGATCTCAGTAGGGTTACCATCTGACCGGATAAATCTGGTCTTGACCTGATTTTAAAAGCATGAACCGGATTTCACTACAGATCGGATTTTGTAGATGCTCCGCTCACACACGTAGGTGCCAGCTAGTCTGTAATTTGACGACCGATGTGGCGCAAAGAGCGAACAGCCGACTGCGAAGCGCGAGGTCACAGGTTCGATTCCCGCTACAGGACAAATATTTGTGTATTGAAAAAAAGAGCGCAAGTATCTGTTCTGTGGCTGGGAGTTGTGGATCGGCTGGGAGTTGTGGATCCCCGATCCGCTTAGTATCTGATACAGGGAAACCTATTTAGGGTATGGATGTGATTGTGCGGGCGTTTATTATAAAATAAAAATATGTATTAGCGGTAATGATATCTATTCTGATGTGCAGTTTCTAAAACTAAATTAAGTTTGACAGGTGATCTAAAAGCATCGCTGTCCTTTTCTGACCATGGAAGTACAAAAAAGACATCTAAAACCAAAATGCAAAAAATACAAAAAGAAGCAATAAAGTGTTGCCACAGAATAATTATCAGATTGCGATCAAACGCGCCTTCTGGGGATTACGACCTCACAAGAAATAAAACAAATCCCCGTTGCCAATTGTGGGTAACATTCCAGAAGTTGATTAAGCCCTGAGTGGCTAATGGTTCTCCAACCCGCATGTGTATCGGATACGCGAATGTTTTACGAATGTATGAGTGTACGTGTGTGAGATGAAATAATGTGATGCTTCATTGATATTCAGAGAGAGCGTACCTATTTGAGCGTAGCACTTGAATCGATCTCGAAATTGCTATGAATTTTATTGATCTTAGGAATCATCTTGTGATTTCAGATATTGTAAATAACTTAGTAACATTATGGCTAGCGGTTTTTTCATAACAAAAGTCTTTAGGAGAGTTGTCCAAGAAGAATGAGTAGTTTTTAGACAAGGATGTTTACTCCCTTTCAACACGACAAGTAGGTATAAGTACTACTGTTTAAGTCCTCCTAGTTCGTGACTAATCTTGAATTCATGATTCACTATAAAGCTATATACTGTCATAGCAACTCTTATCTCTAAGTAACAACGTGGCCTAAAATAAGTGTTTATTGCGTATTTTGTTGCTTAGGCAACATAGAGTACCTATATTTTATGCACAAGCACGAGATACAAAAATGTAGTAACCACAAAGTACATACCTTAATCACTATTATTTATATTTACGTCTTATATGTGGTCAAAGGTGGCACCACGCTACACCTGTATTGGGAACTGGCTTTCCAGTGAGGCTGCCAGAACACCGTTTGACGATAGAGAGTAGTGAGTGACTTATGGCCAGGCATGCACTAGACTCTATTTGCTCTAGTGACTAGAGCACGCCCTCACCAAGCCTCATCCTCATCTACATCTGGGTTGTGAACTGAACCTTCATTATCAACCTATTTATACCATATTTCCTCCCCCAGGCGAGTGTTCGGCTACAGCACACTGCTGGCAAGCGTCCTCACGCTCATGACTCCCGGCGCGGCCGTCGCCGGCTTCTGGTGGATAATGGCCAGTAGGATCCTGCTGGGTTTCCTGCTCGGAGCCACCTGGCCCGCCATCCTGCCTATGGCCTCCAAGTGGATCCCGCCTATGGACCGTTCGAAATTCATGTCTAATATGATGGGTGAGTTTCTGGAAATTCCAAACTACATATTATTATCAATTGTATGGAGTATGTTTCTAGGAAAGAAAGGAAGGATAGGTGGAAGGGAAAATGAGAAAGGAGAGAGAGATTGGTCGAGGGAGAGAGGAAGTAGAGGAGATAGAGAGAACCACAGAAGAGAGAGACGTAAAATAGGTGTACAAAATATCAATATGGTGAAATTGATTCGCTTCGCCAAATTGTCGAATTGATCTAAGCTCGCTGTTATTGTCTTTTGTCATTTCTAAAATACACATAAATAGCTATTCGTTGACTTCTCATTCAAAACTAACAACCCACCAAAGATGTGAAACTAAGAACAAAACAAAATTATGTCGTTGTTAGCTTGTTAGCCATAGCCATTGAGCTATTATGTATTGCCAACTATTCAAGTTCAAGAATAGCGTGTCCTTCCTTTTGTTTATTGGATTTCTCTGCCGCTGACGATGTTACGAGCATTAACAAGACTGACAGTTTCTATTGAAATGCGTACAAGACAAAACAGTGACGTGAGCCTGCAAATTGTTAATTTAAATCTATTAGGATAGGACAAACAAATTATCGTTATGGCTGTAGATAGTCATTGTTTGATAAAATAAAGGACAACAATTACTGACAATGTTTTTTTTTTCATTTGTGGCTTCACACGCTTAGCGTTCTGTGTATTTCGCCAAAGTCAAGTGATGAATTGAATTGTTAGGTAATGAAATGATAATGATTGAGGCCCGGGTACAAGCTGGGCCCGATATGGTGTTATTGTCTCTTGGCTTCCCAAATACCGACCCGTCATAGCTTTTTTGTTTTAAATGTCTTTGATTAGGGTCTTCGTACGGTTTGTGTATCAAAGTAGTGTTAAATATTAAACATACATAATTAGTATACCTAAGTCATTCACGTGATGTGATAGATTTGACCCAGCTACAAGAAACTGTTTGGGACAACTACAAATGTCACTTTTTGCAACTTTATTGCCGTTTTCTATACTCGTACATGTCACTCACATCACTCGAAGAAACACAAGTACTGGTAGTAAGAATTCAAATTTCGCTTTGTTGTTTGAATTGCTCCCAAAAACAATTAGTCTCATTTAAGTTTATACATTTGGAGGCTCGACAGAGTCAATAGTTCTGCACACGCAAAGATTACGTACCAGTTACAATACTTACTATAACACAAGCGTGTTATCGCTCAACGGATGCGAAGATTTCGCTGTGTAGATTTGTAAACTGTATATATCGTGCATATGAAATGCAACGAATTAAATCAGCAATATGGCGGCGCGGAGGCGCGCGCAGGCGTGGTCGCTGACGTCACGCGAACCGCGCGCTCCCATTGGCTGCTATTCGTTGACCGCACGATTTTAACCTTGCGCAACGGTTGCTATGCTGTAGTTAACCGTTCTCAGAATTGTTCGCGTTATTTTTGTGTGGGCTGGTTCACGTGGTGCGGTGAGTGTGCGTGTGACTGCTGGGCTAAGGATTTGCGATGGGGCTTCGACCCTTGTCTTACAACTGTAACGGTTTTTCCATTGTCATACATAGGTAGGTTAGGTACCTATAGACTTTTGTAGCCCACTAGCTGTTCCCCGTGGTTTCATCAGCATGGAGCACTTTTATCAGAATAAAACATAGCCGACGACAATCAAGGATAATATAGCTAACTATTAATGAAAGAATTTCCTGAACCGGATCAGTAGTTTCAGAAATTGACCGTAATATATTTTTTTTTACTATTTACAGTGTAGCGTTTGACCACACACAAGTCACCTGGTGTTAAGTGACGATGTGGTCGGAGATGGCGTCACAATACACCTGGATTGGGAACTGGCTCTCAAGTGAGGCTGCCGGAACACACCGATTGGTGCTTGGCGATATGATGATAATATGTATAACTAATTCAAGAAACTACCTCAAAACAAAAGCGAAAATAATACTTAATAACTTAGGGTCACCAGCCTGTAATATCATCAATTTAGGACAGTAGGAACCTTGCAATACCTGGATTTTGAGCAAACTTCGCAAAGTCCGGACATTTTATGCTGATAATTTTCAAAGATTAAAACGGTCCGTCCGGAGCGGCGGCGGCTAGAAAACGCAGAAATTTAGAAATCGGGACTGTATAAAACACTCCGCCCTCCTACTAGAAACAAGAACAAATCAATGGAAACCTAGATGGATGGCAACCCTAATCTAATAGTAGGTACTGACTACTGACTGACGCCTTCCTAGCACACCTACCCAGTCTAGTAAAATACCTAGTCACGACTCAACTTCTCATTGAAAATGTATATCATGTCGATGTATGTTTCCGCGTACTTATTCATTTTTTTTTATATGCAACCGCAACACAATTGCTTTGTAACTTGTAAGAGGAACAAGAGACAATTGCTTTCCGGAAATATAATATGAAAACATACACAGATTATGCATAGATAAACTGTTAATAGTATGTTGGCTCAAGGTGGAAAACTGTAGGTATCTAGATCTACTAGGTATACTTACCTTTTGCAACACATATACACATGCGAAAGTCTGTTTGTTGGGTTATCCATCCTTCTTTCATACTCGTAGGTGTTTTCCCGACATTCTCGCTGACCCCATGGCCCGGCCCGTATCCCCATTGATGGGGACAGCGGGAAATAAAAATATTACAAGTATGTCCTATTGTCCCCATTATCCTAAACCATAGAGCATCGAATAAAGGAAAGTTCCTACGGGAATTTCTGGGCAGGTGAAACAGTGGGGCGTAACATAATAATAGAGTGATTTGTAGAAATCTCACGTTGATTATAGGAACTACTTATTTTTATCCTTTATGTATTATGTATCGTTTGATCACAAATCACGTGATGTTAAACGACGATGTGATCGAAGGTGGCGCTACGCTTGCACGGAATATAGAACGCTATGCCTGAACTGGGAACTGGGGCCCCAATTATCGCGGCGTGATATATTATCACATTCGATAAACATCGCAATAACTGTCAAAGTATGTATTGAATTTTGAATGTTGCGATATTTATCGAATGTGATGATATGTCACGCCGCGAGAATTGGGCCCCAGAGAACTGGCTATCTATCTGGCTAAAGGAGACCAAAAAGCCAGATATGTTCGCACAATTCTGGACGCATGGTCACCCTTGTACAACTATCGTGATTATTCGTGATTCATCTCCCCGTGAGTTGTTGACGTTAAAAGTCGAATGTGCATGCGTTGGAAAGATACGGGTTAAAGGCCGCGCCATGCCCTCTTTACCGTCATTCACTGGGCTTTATCGTGATAATAAAATATAATAGACCGGTTTCGAACGTTTGATTGGATCGGTGATGTTTTTGAATGGGTGCATTGCGTAGAATTGCTCTTTTATGATGCAATATGACATACAATGCATTATGTACTATTTTAAAATTATATTTAACCGACTTCCAAAAAGGAGGAGGTTCTCAATTCGATTGCTTTTTTTTAATGTGTGTTGCCTCAGAAACTCTAGAACTGTCGACTGGGTGAACCGATTTTGATGATAATTTTTTTATTTGAAAGTTGCGGCTTCCTGTGTGGTTCTGGCAATGGCATTCATGAGATCGGTTTTTTTGCTTGCGATGTTGCTTGTTTGTTTGTTTGTTTGTTTGTATACATACTTGTATTTTGATTCTCAAACTTCTCCAGACAGCTATTTTTTTTAAAGTTGCATTGTATTTATATACCTATGTCTCTTACTTACTAAGTTTTTACTGATATGTACCAGGATATCATGAATTACCAGGAGTTCGTTCCCACAGGTGGACCCCAAACTATGTCACGGTTTCTTCCATCCATCTTTTAATCCGGGCACTCTAATAGTCATGTCGAACCCTCATATGTATGTATGTAAATAATTACCATCCAGTCACGGTCATACATGTCTCTCGGCTCGTCCTTTCATCTGGGTCTAGGTATTTCGGAGGAAAACCTTAGTCTTCCTAGAATCTCATTAAGTTTTTACTGCCTTATTGCCTTGGACCTCAAAGCTAAACCTGATGCTGACTTTGTATGAGCATTTATATAGAACTAGCTGTTCCCTGCGGGTTTACCCGCGTGGGCTGCAGTTTATCGCGATAAAAAGTATCCTATGCCCTTTCTGAGGGTTCAAACTATCTCTGTACCAAATTTCATTTAAATCGGTTCAGTATATTAGGCGTATCAGATAGAGCTACTTACGCATTTTTAAAACACTTTTATTAGCTTGACTTGTAACTAACTAACTAATTAATGTTAGAGGGATATTAGTCTCTCGGCCCTGCACCTATGACTTAGTTATGTGCGGATTTACCATCGCTCAAAACGGTGAAGGAAAACATCGTGAGGAAACCGGCATGTCCAAGAACTGTAACATTCATGGGCATGCGACATCTACCAACCCGCACTGGGCCCGAGTGGTAGATTACGGCCCATACTCTCTCTCTGAGAGAAGGCCTGAGTCCCAGCAGTGGGAACGTGAAAAGGCTGATGATGATGATTAGATAGACTGACTTATGGTTCTTGCTGTGCAAGCCCATGAATGAATAAACTATGCTACTACTAATATTGAAATTTAAGATCCAGTTGTTATGGAGGATGGTAGATTACGTAAGAATGCAACGGTTACTGATTAAAATTCAATTACGTCGTGTCACTGAATAGTTTTGGCATTGCGATGAGTTGGTTTGATTGAGTAGGGTTGTCAGACTTCGGAGTAAAACAAAATTACCGCTCACTATAAATTTTCTGTTTTGTTGTAATATTAGGTATGTAGTTAGGTACACCTCGCCGCCCTTCTTTCACAGCCTTCATAGCATTGTTTTTATTTTAATATGAAATGGCCTTAAAGCATTGGCTACGGCTCCTCTAATCTCTAACAAAGGTCCGGAAAAGATCTGAGGGAAAAAAACGTTTCGATCAAATTACAACATATTTTTTAATTTGCGTAATTGGTGGTAGCCTTTGACCACAAGTTACTGGATGTTATCAATGGGGGCGCCACGGTCGGTACACCTGGACTGGAAACTGGCTCTCAAGTGAGCCGGAACACACCACTGAAGCTGCTAGTTCATTATCATCATCAGCCTATGACGTTCCCATTCCCACTGCTGGGACTCTGACCTTCTCTAAGAGAGAGAGTACGGGCCGCCGTACCCGTAATCTACCACGCGGGCCCGGCGTGGGTTGGTGTACCTTGGTAGATGTCACATGCCCTTGAATGTTGCGGTTCTTCGACATGCCTTCGCCGTTTTGAGCGATGGTACATCCACAATAGGTGCGGTGCCAAGAGAATTTGAACTCGGTGTCGGCGCCTTGTAAGGCGCACGCGTTATCGTTTGGCCACCATCGCTCTGCTGCTAGTTGTCAACCCTATTGGCAAACATCGATTACCACCTCAGAAAGGAAAAGGGCTTCTAATCCGGTCGATATAGAATAAGCTTCGCCTCGTCTCGATAGACATTCGAATTAATTCCTGCACTAAAGCGTATGCTAATGATAGGCATAGAATTAATTCTATGATGATAGGTATGTTGTAGTACTTAAGCTCGTAAAATGTCTGGAGCTTAGCCTTATCCTCGCTTTCTCTTGCGAGATACTTTCACTTTATGACAGGCATAATAATAATGTGAGCTGGTAATGATAAATTGAGATGCATAGGTATACTGTTATGCTCTAAACCGGAGTAAGTAGTATTCACAAATACAATTTTTTTCTGTAAATCTGACAGTTAAGGTTGCTAACCCTACCATATGACAATTATCCCAATTTTACGAAAAAATATATATAAAAGGCGGAAGAAACAAGGTACATATATCTACTTTATATTATTTTCATAAAAAAATATTACTTAAACATGTTATTATTATTGAACGAGATTGCAATTAAAATTAAAAATTAAAATTCATTTATTTCAGACGTCAATAATCCATATTGTGAGCAAACAATTGTATTTTTTTTTTAAATAATAGAAAATAAAATAATATATAGATAAAACTCAATTAACAATTACATTACAATATACAATAAATCAAATATATACAATTGGATAAAAAATTAAACTAAATACTAAAGCTAAACTATCTATATAAAACTAAACATCTACAAATAAAAAACCTGATTTAGGTCGCTGCCTGCAGGTAGAGTGCCCAAGAGACTGGCGACATTACCTCTTTGAATGGCTAGGCTGATTCGTTGACCGAGGTAAGCGCCAGCCCTTTGGTCACCCGTGGCGTCAACGAGGCGCTTGGAGAGCTCTTTAAAAAGCATAAGAGCGTAAAAGCATAAAGCATATACAATTCAAACTAATTAAAATAAAATTAAAATACCAGCAATAAAAGTTATGAAGTTTTAAAAGTTTTTGAAATACCAGCAATAAAAGTTATGAAGTTTTCTATAAGAAAAAAATTATGAGTACCAAAATGTATTAAGTAATTAAAAAAATACAAAGATAAGAAAAATAACCGCGTACAATTAGTTTCTCCTCTATTTTAGAAAAGTATTTACGGGCTTACCACTTACTATATTAAATTTTTGCAAGTTTATAGAGTTTACTATTTCATTTTTTTTAATCTGTGGTTTGCCCAGTGTTTGTTCGTAGTACGTACAATCTTGTCTAAAATATTGCCAGATCCAGTATACTATACAGTCTAGGCGAATGTAACGCTGTGTTGTTCACCCGAAGTAGTCCAGAGATTGCGTCACGTAAATGCGTTGACCCGATGTCGCCAGAAACTTTCCTTCAGCAAGTGATTCGCGTCTGTCAGTCAGTATACATACCATGTTTGACTTAAGTATTCTGTGTATGTACTTAATAATAATCTTGGCTCTTATTTAACCGAATCCAATAAAAAGAGATTCTCATTTCGTCTGTATATTTTTTTAAAATTTTGTTACCTCAGAACGTTTGACTGGGTGCATTTTGATTATTCTTTTTTATTTCAAAGTTGGTGCTTCCCGCGTGGTCTCATTTCAATTTGTTTCAGTTGTGACAATGGTGTCCATGAGAAAACCTTTGAAGTCGTTTTTTTTTACTTGTGCAATGTTGCTTTTTCTTGTTGAAATGATTCTTCATTGTATTATGATCATAACCTTACTCTTGTGATTTTAAAATCGTAAACTAGCTTAGCTCTCGTTTTCATTAGGGTTTCCACACAAAACTGCGATGCGATGCGATGCGGTGCGATTCTAATCCACTCGGAAACTTTTTCGACAATTTTTTAGACGCGATTCCCTAATCTGAATTCGGACACTGCCACTTAATTTGACAAACCAGCTGCTCAATCACGGAAAAGTTTCCGCCACCTATTTGCTCTCGGAAAACGTTTCCGTGAAGGGGAAGCGACGTCGGATCCGACACGGAATCTTTCCGTGTTAATAAGAATCGCACTGCAGATCGGAAGTTCTTGTGGTGCTGCAAGCTCGCAGATATTTGCGTTGCGATGCGATCCGAATTCGCAGTTTTCTTACACCTGTGATTGCCTGTGAATAATAAGTAACGATACCTTGTTGATACTTGTTACAGCCTCTTCTCTGGGTGCTGCTATCACGATGCCCATCTGCGGGTTCCTCATCGCCTACTTGGGGTGGGAGTCAGCATTCTATTTCACTGGTAAGTTTATATTTATATCATACTAGCTGCGCCCCGCGGTTTCACCCGCGTGGACTACACTTTATTGCGATAAAAATTATTCTATGTCCTTCTCCAGGGCTTGAACTATCCCTGTACCAAATTTCATATAAATCGGTTCAGTAGTTTAGGCGTGAAAGCGTAACAGACAGACAGACAGAGTTACTTTCGCATTTATATATATAAGTTTAGTAGGGATAGGGATTACTGTAAAGAGAAATTTAAAAAAATATTGTCGTACATCTCGCAAGTTATTTGTGCTTGAAAAAAGCGCAACAGATTCCTTCCAAAATGTAACATTTTCCGCCCTTAGTTTTTTTTATAGTTTACCTTAGTTTTCCTTCTGAGTCAAAAAGGAAGAAAATTCCTTTTGTATTTCAGTTCTTTTTTCCCCTGTGGTCCCCTACTCAAAAAGTTGGTCCACCCCTGCTATAAATATAAACAGATATTTGTATCTGCTATTGTATATAATTTTCCTTGTCTCATTAACTTTTTTCTTAGCCTGTCCTTCAGATCTCAGATATAGCTCCGAGTATTGTTACGCAATGAATTAATGAGTTTTAATTATTTTGGCCTTGGTATAATAAAACAGATACCTACCTACAAATTAAGACGACAAAAAGCTTGCGCAAAATACGAATGTCATACGAATTATAATTAATTAATCATTTAATATGACTGATATGCGTAGGTAGAATATGTCTGAGTAGGAATTGATGATTCATTGCTGTCAGATATTATCAAGACTAGTTAAATATTAAATAGGCAATTTACAGTATGTTTAGGTCGTTCAATTTTGTTCTTTACTAACATCTTGCATGTAGCGTTGGATTGCAAGTCACCAAATGATGATGATGTTGTGGGTAAAATCCCTTCAACCACAGCATTTTGAAGCGATGATGGCTCTGGCTCGTGGTAGTGACGTCGGCTTGCGATCCGTAGGTCGTGGGTTCGAATCCTACAATGAGCTTGAGCTTTCGGTGAAGGAAAACATCGTGAGGAAACCGTAGCTTGGTGGTAGGAAATTTTCTAGTTCTCGCCTGGCTAGCTACCTCATGTTAAGAATCTGTCGCCAAGCACCTATCGGTGTGTTCCGGTAGCCTCACTTGAGAGCCAGTTCCCAATCCAGGTGTAGCGGGACGCCATCTTCGACCGCATCGTCACGTCATCAGGTGACTTGTGGTCAAACGCTACCCAGTAAGTACTACCCAGTCGCTTCATCTTATTAATATCGTTCTACGCACTCAATAAAAATGTATTTATCTGTAGTTATTCAGAACACGAGATACTTTTTTATCTATCTCAGACATGAACTTTGAATTTTTGTAATAGGTAGGTAGGTGTCCGACTTTACATTGACCACAATGTCGTGACATAAAATGACGATATCAATAAAGTTATTAAATTTCATAACTTTTGTTAATATAGAAAATGTGATCAGACCGATGTTTTAAATGCAAAAGTTTGTCAGTGTATATGTTTTATTACTTCTACGCTGAAACGGCTCAACAGATATCTGTGAAATTCGGAATGGAGGTCTACCCTGAGCGATTTTAGCCCAGGGGGCCTAGCCAAGATCCAATTATCAAAATTCAAAACTTTTTTATTTAATAAGATACATTGTGATCACTTTAAAAAAATTTTTCTTTCTTTTTCTATAATTGCTAACGCCTTGTGACGTTTATAATAGTTTTAGTTCTACCATTTTGTATGAGATGAATTTCAATAAAATACAAATTAAATCTTCCATCAATTCTGTTAAAAAAGGTTTATGCAAAATTTGAAGTAGATTGGACCAAGGAATCTCGTTGTCCCATACAAACTTTGTCCCCGTTTTTCACCCCCTTAGGGGTAGAATTTCGAAAAATCGTTTCTTATCTGACCCCTACGTGATACAAAGAACACACCCTCCAAGTTTCAGCTCTCTACGATCAGCGGTTTAGGCTGTGCGTCGTCAGTCATTCAGGACAAAGCCTTAATCTTTCTTAAGCCTTAGATGTATAGATATAGCGATCGTCTTTTTGTTCTAACACTTGACTTAACGTTGAATTCTCATACATTTTGTTTGTTTTCTATTAGCGTTAACGATTTTAGGATGCATCTTGGCTAGAGGCCCAGTTCAGAGTCACAAAGAAAGCTTGTCTAATGTGCAACCTCTTGTCCCAGGTATCATCGGCGTGATGTGGTCAGTGGCATGGTTCGCCGTGGTCTACGATACTCCTGCGCAGCACCCGCGCATTTCCGAGGCGGAGCGCAACTACCTGATGAAGGCACTGCCACAAGAGCCTCAGACTAAAGGAGTAAGCTGGTTTTTTGTACTTCTTACTGGGTAGCGTTTGACAACAAGTCACTTGATGTTACGTGTCGAAGCTGGCGCCACTCCTGTCTGGACTGGCACACCGGAGGCTGGCAGGTGAGCACTAGAAAATGCTCTACCACCAAGCTATGGTTTCATCACTGTTTTCCTTTCCCGGCGCTCAAGCTCGTTGCAGGATTCGCACCGACGAACTTTTTTATGTAACTGACGAGCAAGTCGCTCGCTCGCGTTACGCTTCCCCATTAGTAACATTATTTTAAGGTTAAAATAATATGTTCCAAAGCCAATTGGCGATTGGATTGGGATAGGATGCTGTCCAGAAATATAAATTTCAAGCTTTCAAAATCCTGTGCAGCAATGCACATGCACTGTGCTCGTCACCTTGAGATATAAGAGGATACATTTCTTTAAACCCTGTCATTTCCCTGGAAACATCAATCCGTTCTATCTGGAACACAGTAATGTCAAAACATTCATATAGGTAAACCTTGTTCGAGGATCCTCTGAAAGGAATTTAACCATGTGCCTACATTATTATAATCAACTTCGAAAAACAGAACTTGTGTTCAAGGTTTGCACAGTTGCTACCTAAATACAATACGCCATTCATTTGCGTCGCATAAATAAATACTCTTTAGTTTCGAATTGCAATAATATAATTTCTTTTGTTAATTAGTACATTCTTTAACTTAACAAATCCGTAATCAACGGACAAGTGGTTTTCGAAAATTAAGGTTTTATCTGAGTTTTTGCTGATGAAGAAATGTATCTGATCGCTACAAAACTTCACAAGTCCAGTCACTGGGCTTATTTGAAGATTGTCTGAATATTTCATTGAAATCGGTCCAGCCATTTAAGGTTCTATATAAAACATACACACATACATACATCGACTATATAGTAGATTTGCGCGAGCTCCAGGTGGAGGACTGGCAGGAGGTGGCGCAGGACAGACCGAAGTGGCGTCTTTTGTTATCGGAGGCCAAGACTCACTTTGGGTCGTTGCGCCATCACAGTTAGATTTTAGTTATTTTTACATATATATAGATTTCATAATTTCAGTAGTTTTCGTATCAAATCTGGTAGATTTGGTAAATATTATGTCGTTTTTGAATTTGTCGGATCGGTTAATCGGTAATGACTAATGACTTCACCAAGGCCTTTCCTTTCGTATTCGACGCCGTGAACAGCCCCCTACATATTCATTATCCTGTGATTGATGTGTCAACGTCGTAAAATCGCTTCAAAGGCCTCGTACACAATCGCCCAATGATATTGTGTATTCTCCATTCATGTCGACTGCGTCCACATGATTTATTGCTTTGCCGAATTCCCTTGGAAGCACATCAATGTTACGTTGTGAGGTTTTCCTTATTGTGCTGTGAATTTGTATAATGGATCTCTCTCGGGCTATTTTTAGCTTTTTCTCTTTGCTGGGCTTGTAAATTAATTCCGAGAACGTTTTTGTAGTGGAAGAAACGGCTAATTCATCATTAAGACGAGGAATTGGCATTATTGGCTGCAGGGGTCTCCTTTTTTCTCAGCAATTACAAAACATACAGAGCTAATATTCATGTTTTTGACATCAAATTGTCGTGAAGGATAACACGATTGGTTAACTTTCATAGCAGAGAAACAATGATCGAAATAGTCAGCTCGCTTGAGTTTTTGTATGGAGCTGATTTCTGATTCATTGTTTATCACGGCGTCCTCTTAAAGACTACCTAATCAAAAATGAAAATTTGACTTGATTTGGTCTTGCCTCCAATCCACTGCATTTTAATTTAATTTAATTGCCATTCAATAGGGCAATGCGGCCAGCATTATGGGAACATTGCCAACTAATATAACGGTTATAGCGGTTTGTTGGATTCTCTTCTTCCCCATTGCCCTCTTCTGTACAATCGCGTAATCAATCTATCAGAAACTGATGAAAAGGAAGATGTTCAGAGATTTTTTGCATAGTCAAGCCTCATGTATTATGATCCTCAGAAGTTAAATGTGAAATTTTATTTTACCGTTATCTCTCCCCAGCACATGCCAGTCCCCTGGAAGAGTATGCTCCTCTCCCCGCCAGTGTGGGCCATCATCATCACTCACGGCGCCTCCGTGTTTGGCTACTTCACGGTGGTGAACCAGCTGCCGACATACATTGAGGGCATCCTGCAGTACGACATCAAACACGTAAGTCACACATACAAACATATCAGTCCCCTAAGTCTGGCCCACAAACCACTGGTTATTTTTATCAGCCAATTTTGCTTTACGACTAATGCTAGAAATTAATAATCGATCCTGATCCGTTATCCGCGGTTTTGGATCGCTATGCCATGTCATAATACATCATTTTATGAGTAGAGCCTGACGTATTACTACTAAAATGACATATTATGACATGTCATATCGATCCAAAAGCGATAACGGATCAGGATCGATATATTCTATGAGTAGTACATACTAATATTAGGAAATCTATCAATATTAACGTAGTAGGTGAAATCGCGGGAAACAACAAGTATTATGTAGTTGTATAATACAATAATATGCATGTTGGATGAGAAGAGCCGAAGACCGGGCTCAGTGGCGTACCTTGGGAGAGGCCTATGTACAGCAGTGGACTGATACATGCTTATAATGATGATGTCGTTCGCCTATGTAGACAGACTTCACAATCACACGTGCTCGTAAAAAATGATACAGACTTGACAAATTTAAAAATAAGTTGTTAAAATTAATTGGATAACGTATCTGAGGTCAAAAAGAACTACGAAATGCGCATTTTGTATGTAATCAAATTACAGATTTAATGTGATTTTTTTTCTGAGTCACGTGCTTGGAAACGAGGAATGAGAACTGTTTAAGGTTATTCTTAACTTGTTACTATTGTTGGGATTGAGAATGAGGTCCTCTTCAATGACATCTTGTCAAACAACCTGATTAAAACAAAAAAAAAAAATATATATATATTGGCGGCTTAGGGGTGGCCCAAAGGCCACCCCCGCCGCACCCTAACCTACTGTGACACTATATTTTATTTACCTATTACTGTACGAATAAATATAATAATTTATTCGTCCAGTACCCGTACGAATAGTCACTCCCTATAAATTATATACCTACTGGTAGGTATTACAAACGTAAAATTGATGGGAACATACATCGCACACATGTGTCCTGGTGACATATCACTATTATTATTTAACCATAACTATCATATTACCATATAAACGGTCGGCCTAAAATACCTATTCCGGAAATTACATGCGATAAAAAACCTACAATATCAAAGCTAAGTTCATTCATTCCCCACGGCTGAGGCCTATATTTTACGTCACATTTCCCAATAATACAAATTCAAGTCTTACTTAGTACAACATTAAGGTTAAATTTGAAAGAACCCGCACGACGACGTAGGACCGCGCATCGTTCGAACGCTCGCGATTTCGTACAGTGACCACACTGACCATATTGAGAGGCGAAAGGCGGACAAGATTTGCTAAATAAATATCATTTTAATTTTGTGGCTGAGGCTGCGCAAGTGGTTGCGCAAGGACTAGGCGACCTTAGTTGTGACTTTAGTTTTATATTGTTGTACTGTTTTTAAGCTGATTCTTTAGCTTTTTGTACGATGTTCTTTTTTATTAACACGTAGGGTATCTACATGGTTATTATTTTCTTAGGATATTGTTGGGCTGAAATATTACGAGTGATGCTAAAAAGTCATTCCTATAAACCTGCACAATTCCAAAAAGTTTTTAGACCTTTTTGACGGCTTGCACCGTAAAATAGCTGTCAGGTGACGATGCGGTATAAAGTGTCGCCACGCTTAACTCGGATTGGGAACTGGCACATATACATATGCATACATATGCACAATTACTACTATGCTTAATTAATAGATTAATAGAAATTACTCAATACTTGCTCACCACGTGCCGACTGCCGATGCACCTTATCCGACCTGCTATTAAATTGACCAATTGCTGTTTATATAATGCATTGTTTATACTTGCGATACACGTGTACGAGCATTGTCTAGTATCGTATGTAATTTATTGCATAACCTAACCAATTAATAATGTACGTAGTAGAAACAAAGGGTAACTATTCTAGAGGGATTCACCTATAAATAATAATTTATATAGTTATTGTTTTAAAAGTTGATTTTTATTGGAAATATTAACACGAAATTCTCTTAGCAAATGCATTTTGCTACCTATACCTACACAATATGTCTTCAAATAATGTTTCCTACTTCAACATAAAATGTTTACCTACCCTTTTCTAAGATTTCACTTCTTATACAATTTTGTATTTTTTTTTTGTATTTTATTTTGTATTTTGTATTTTGTTTTTTTGTTTTTTATTTTATTTTGTATTTTTTGTATTATTTTGTATTTTTTTGTATTTTGTATTTTTGTTATACAATTTTATTACAATTTATGGTCCTCATTTAACCATTATAACCTTTCAATCACTGAGGATTGGGCAATGATCGTTAAACTTTATTAAACTTTTATTAATTTCTATTAAATCACAAAATAAAATAAGTCATTATAATATGTCATTGTATAAAAGAAACTGGCTGCCCAGCATAATTTTGTCATACAATTTTCATCTCTTTGTAGATGAGGCTTCGACAGCATGTTGCTTGACCAGATCGCCGTTGCAAAAGATAAATAAGCATCACGAAATCCACCCACCCTATTGCATCAGCCAGAAGTATCAACTTCTTGCTGGTTTTATAGCAGTGGAAGCAAGTCGCCACACCTGTAAGCCAGCAAATAATAATATGTGAAAATCATTGCCAGCTAGTCCTCGTGCATAAATTATGCTTAGATGCTATCAATGATTTCAAATGTCAATGTCAGGAAATAAAAAAAATGTAAAATCTGTATTTATGGTGAATTTTCTTGGCCAAGCAGTTGGAAACGCCATCAATACTAACTAAAAGCTTATATTAACTACTTATCTGCGTAATACAATATGTTTTTATTTTATTTTATTTTATTGGGGTGGCTTACATCTACTAATACAACATAGTTCAAAAAGTAAATTACAAAAGTCAATTAAAAGCTATGTATGCTATGTAATTTTTGTACATATAATGATATCTCTATTTTTCGCTATATTAACAAGTTTCTCTTGCATGTTGTCAAGTTTTAAGCGTAAATGCTCTGTGGATAAGACTTAATTCACAGTGCTTTCAGAT
Source organism: Opisthograptis luteolata (assembly GCA_931315375.2). Classification (NCBI taxonomy): domain Eukaryota; kingdom Metazoa; phylum Arthropoda; class Insecta; order Lepidoptera; family Geometridae; genus Opisthograptis; species Opisthograptis luteolata. The sequence continues at coordinate 1,763,598 of OV928048.1, forward strand.
AAAGTAAACTAAATATGTACTTAAGTTTGACCGCCTTTCGAATAACGCCATAGAAGGCTAAATGTAATAAATAAAGTGCAATTATTTAAATACTCCAGGTAATTTACACTGAAATTGCTATCAACAAGTTGTTTTGGTTTTTGTTGCCCTAAATAAAGTTATCTGAAGGTAAACGAAGAATGAGTGAAATCGCAATAATGTTGTACAGTATAAAAAAACCACGAATGTTTGACCTCTTTCTCAAAAAGTTTTAACGAAAAGTAGACCGAACCAGATAAGGATTATCATCGTTATAAAATATGACGACTGACTCGCGTAATTGTGACCGATTCGTTGACCTAGGTCTGGAGTATACCGATGAACTCGCTTTTCCTCAGGAGTTTACGAAAGCAGCCTAGCCATTACTAATATAAATTAGTGAATGACAAATTCTCAATAACTTCCATATCTAATAGGTACTAAGCTATCGTGATAATGTAACTGGCAAGATGTACAATCTTACTAGTATTTTTGTTCAGTTTATTATTTAGTAATCCAATAAAAGCGCTTCAAAAAGAATAACTTTATACTAAATATTTTCGATTCACGTAAATCTGTAAGTACGTGTAATGTAAAATATTTCTACGGACTTAAATTGGATATGCCAAAATACTTTAAGTAATGTTTTGAATTCTGTGGTAGTTTGCCTTATTAAACTTTTTGAATAAAAATTAGCAATGTATGTTGAGCACATAGAAGGATTTTTCAAGTGAAATTTAAGTAGTTACTTAATTTGCCGATAAAGTAAATACGTTAACAGATTATGAAAAAATATTAGCCGTGAACAGTGATGGTAAAGTGCGATATTTTTCTCAACTTGTTAGTAAGTATATTAAGTATGTAAATTAAAACTGTCAGGACTGTCCCAATAACTTCAAATTAATGGTGACCGTAGCGTTTACAAAAATTGCGCCCACTCCACTATGTGGTAACTAGCTATAATTCGGAACAATCTGAACTAATATAACTTTTTTTTTGGTAAAAAATTATAATAATTTATTCAGTTTGTCTCTGAATAACTTGTTAATCGGCTCAGTATATCCATGCAGGCCTCGATCATATTGAACCGGACCGGAATCAGCTGCCTTCGATCGGCCGTGTAGTTATTTCAATCTACCCAAGAATATAAACGTCATTACGGTATTTATGTTGATGGAAAAATATTTAGTTGAAGTCCCATTTTAGAAGTAACCTATGTGTAGTGTAGTTTTATTTTGCGCTTACTCAAGTGCCAATGGAAATAAATTTACTGCGTCATAAAGAAAGTTGCGGAACTGATGACGTAGCAACCGACAGTTACATCAAACCGATGGAACATTGGGATATTTTAGATTATAGACGATAACATCTGCATTTATCTTACCGCAGAACAGAGCTGAACGAAAATAGATTTATCGTAGGCCGTAACGGAAATAGCTCGCACGCACGTTTGTTTAAATAGAATAATATAAAATTTAGCTTTATTTACCGCTGTGATGTGTATTAGCTATATGTTTAAACGTACAATTATTTTAAAAAGTTTTGTAAATTCCGAAATTGTTAAGTCATGGTGTCACTACACTACTTAGTCTACTTGTAAACGCCCTTCGCTCTAGCAGTACAAGTGTTACAAATAACGAAATATATCGTTGAAAATATTATCAAAAGACCTAAGTTATTTATATTCTTTTGTTTAAATTATACTTTACTGCGCGACCCTGTTTTCTACAAATATCGATTTTATTTTTAGTTCAATTTGATATTACCAAAACAAAAATGGTCCAGCCGTTGTACAGATTAGCTGGAACAAACAGACAGAAAGACATACGAAAATTTTAAAAATTGTTTTATTTTAAATGTAAGTACCGTATATATATATTTTCATATGCATTTAGTGAAACAAACAGACACTTTAATTTCATTTATTTGTATAGATTGATTCAATTGGAGCGTTGCGTTGGTCTTATCGTTCGACAAAGAACTTGCGTAACCCAAAGAAATTCTCAATACCAGTTTAGACTTGTTATTCACGACAACGGATGTGGGGTTGAAATGGGAACGCAGGATGCGACCAGTTGCACCAATTGACCGGACAATGGGGTAGCTGAGACTTTGAGCGTTCACACGAGATCTTGGTACGAAAACTGGAACAACCGGTCGCTTTGCAGTTATTTTTTTGTCTTTTACAAGTAAACGTGTAGCTGTGGGGATGGGGTGAGAATTTAAAAAGAAACACCATCTATATAATACTTGCTATTCCCCGCGGTTTCACCCGCGTGGGCTACAGTGCTTTAGATTATCTCTGTCCCAAATTTTATTTAAATCGGTTTATAGTTGACGACGCGGTAGCCGAGTTGGTAGTGTCCCTGCCTGCGAAGCTAGCGGTCCCGGGTTCGAATCCCGGTAAGGGCAAATATATGTGTGATGAGCACGAATATTTGTTCCTGAGTCTTGGATATTTCTATCTATTTAAGTATTTATTTCTCTATATAAGTATGTATATCGTTGTCTAGTACCCATAACACAAGTTTCGAGCTTAATTTGGGGCTAGGTCAATTTGTGTGCAATTGTCCCCGATATTTATTTATTTATTTATTTAGTTTAGGCGTGAAAGCGAGACAGACTGACAGACAAGATGGGTGTAAAAAGAGTTCTTAAAGGTCGGTAACGCATCGGCAACTCCCCTAGTGTTGCAGATGTCCATAGGCGACGGTGACCGCTTTCCATCAGGCGGGCCGTCAGCTTGTTTGCTTATCTATTACATAAAAAAAAAGACAAAGTTACTTTCGCATTTATAATCTATACTAATATTATAAAGCTGCAGAGTTTGTTTGTTTGTTTGTTTGTTTGTTTGTTTGTTTGTTTGAACGCGCTAATCTCAGGAACTACTGATCCGATTTGAAAAATTCTTTCAGTGTTAGATAGCCCATTTATCGAGGAAGGCTATAGGCTATATTTTATTTCCAAAAAAATTAGGGGTCCGTAAGAAAATTGCAATTTTGCAACCCAAGGTGTGAAATCGAAAACCTATTTTTGCGTGCGCTGCCAAAACTATTGACAATAGAACAAAGTAATGTATTACGGGTTTGTAGGTCTCATTAAGATCTACAAAAAAGTCCGCGAGAGCATATGTCTAACTATTATAGTAATGCCACAATAAGTGATCTTTTATTTTAAAATTTTAATTTTTAATGCCGCTGCTAGAAAAGGCTCTTTATTTGTATCCTTATCAAAATAAATTACTTCTCATTCAAAACTGCTGCAATGCCTTTATATAACTTTTTAAATCATTCAATTCGGACATTCCATTCGAAAGATATCACGAGTTTAAAAATGTAAGTAGTAGTACAATAAAAATATATAGTTTAAAAAACTAAAAAAAACACTTTAAAACGCACTCAAAAATATAAAATAATGAAATTGACTTGTATTAGTTACGATATAATGGTTAATTCAAAAAGTGTGGAGCGCTTTTTGGTTGTGTGTACTTTTATTTACCTAGTAAAAGAAGCGCTCCACACTTTTTGAATTAACCATTATATCGTAACTAATACAAGTCAATTTCATTATTTTATATTTTTGAGTGCGTTTTAAAGTGTTTTTTTTAGTTTTTTAAACTATATATTTTTATTTTTTTACTTTTTAGTCTTTTGTTACCAAGGCCAATCTATCGGACTCATCAAAAGAAATCATATGAGCCCAAACTCGAGGGGTTTACTAGTAGCCACTGCAGAGATCTCCTACCCACCTTCTGGCTGCATCATCAGACCCTCGTCACCAAGTTCAATCTATTGGACTCATCAAGACGAATCATATGAGCCCAAACACGAGGGGTTTACTAGTAGCCACTGCAGAGTTCCTCTACCCACCTTCCGGTTGCATCATCAGACCCTCGTCACCAAGTTCAATATATTGGACTCATCAAGACGATTCATATGAGCCCAAACACGAGGGGTTTACTAGTAGCCACTGCAGAGATGCCCTACCCACCTTCCGGTTGCATCATCAGACCCTCGTCACCAAGTCCAATCTATTGTACTCATCAAGACGATTCATATGAGCCCAAACACGAGGGGTTTACTAGTAGCCAGCGAAGAGATGCCCTACCCACCTTCCGATTGCATCATCAGATCAGGTCGATGATACCAAATTATTGCATTGTCACCGAGATTACATACACATACAAAGTTTCAAGTCGATACGACAATTAGAAGTGGGTGAAAATTGACTTCTAAGATTTGATTACATTGTTAGTTAGTTAGTTAGTTAGTTACAAGTCAAGCTAATAAAAGTGTTTTAAAAATAAAACCGCCGCACCGCAGCGCAGCGGGAAACGCGGTGAGGTGAGGGGGGGGGGCACCGGGAGACTACGAAATAGGTAAAGTGCGGTCGCAGACCAGGAAGACCTCTAGCTGCGCAATTCAAACGTGCGGTCCAAGAAAAATTAACTTAGAATTAAAATATGATAATGGGTACCTACAGCAGGTAACGCGGTGAGGGGACACCGAAGTGTGGGAATAATTTTGGAGTATACGGAATATATACGCTTTCGCGCCTAAACTACTGAACCGATTTATATGAAATTTGGTTTATAGATAATTTGAGCCCCGGGGAAGGGACATAAGATACCTTTTATCGCGATAAACTGTAGCCCACGCGGGTGAAACCGCATGGAACAGCTAGTATTAAATAAGTTGGGATTTGTTTGTTTGGACATTTCTCAGACTACTGGTTCGATTCCAAAAATTCTTTCACTAATATAAAGTTACATTATTTTTGTATGTCATAAGCTTTTTATCCTGATAAAGTAGAGTGTTCAATAAGTAATCACGACTTTAGTAAAGCAAGACTGAGAAAAATGTGACAACTGGCTGCTTTATCAACTTCGCTGTCCAAACGGTTTGATTAGAGTTCATGTAATGTATGAGAGAAATGGACACTTCCAGTAGGTAAGTCTATAAAAAGTCACTAGCTTTTCCTGTTGGTAAAATCTTTACCTACCCGTGGGAAACGAGCGCAGGTCGCTAGTCTTTTGTAAACATCCAGGTTTCGTCGCCAAAACATTTCTTTCGTCTATTGGATTGGATTACACAAGAATTAAAAATGCTAATAAATTATTTTTATGGCTCGTAGCGAAATGTGTTTTTGGTTTTCGGAGAATGTTGTTTTTTTTTGGAGAATGTTTATAATGTTACGTCAAGCAATTTTATTAGTTATCGCATAATTCAAATATCTAAATTAAATTTAAAAAAATGTTTTGTGTAATAAATCTTGTAGGTAATGTAACGCTAAGAGGTTTTTTTGTGACTTATTAGCATTCAGTCTTGTCCTAAGCTGTCAGGTTACCAGAGATTTATTTTGATCGTAAAAACTGAGCCATAAACGTTTGGTACAACCTACGACGTATTATGTAAATGATTAAATTATTAATATACCTACATATAGGTCCTGTATACTATGTGAACCGAAATTCTATTTACAAGACAATATAGCTGCAATATACGCTTAGTAAAGTCTGATCAATTAATCATACTCACACGTATATAAATGCGAAAGATAAATAATATAGTAGAGATATATACGACCGATGTGACATAATGGGCGAATAGCCAACTGCGAATCGTGTTGCGGGTTCGATTCCAGTTTCAGTACAAATATTTGTGCAACAAAAAACGCAAGTATTTGTTCTGTGACTGGGTGTTGTGGAACAAAAAAGACGTGATACCAAATATTTATCTCTTTATAATATTAGAAGTAGGTACTCTAAGGTTTATTACGTAATATATAAAATAAATAACTAACATAATCTAATCATATTCGCAAAATTGGGAGGGACAAAGAAAAAATGGAAACTATAAAAAACTTACCCACTTTTCGTTATACGATTCTCTGTTCATTCATATACGGAATCCAAAGTTCAGGGAAAAATCCTTCGACATATTCTTATCGTAAGTTGACAAAGGGAAAAGTGAGGTCATGCATTTAACGCCATACCATACCTACCAAACTACAGTCGTACTTATGAAGCATTCGAGCAATTTGTCCTTTCGGTTTCTGCGAAGCAATTATATTGAAGCATAATGTATTTTGTACTAGCTGTTCCCCGTGGCGTAACCCGCGAGAACTACCGTTTATCGCGATAAAAAGTATCCTAGGGTGCAAATTTCTAAAATAAAATCAGCTTTGGTTACTCCTTGTAACATTAGCTATCTGCGATAGAAAGTCCCGTCAAAATCTGCCCAGTCGTTTCAGTGATTAATCGGATCAAACAGACACACAAACATTTGAAGAATTGTTTTCTTGATGTAAGTACCATCAGATACTTTCATATACATATATATGCTTTTAGTAAAAGCTGTAAATTTGAAATTACATACGGATGCTTAACTTTTATTTATTTGTATACATTGATTTTTTGTTTTAAGTACCGTTATTGATCAGCAGTGGACTTCTTCGGGCTGATGATGAGTGTAAAAGTCCTAAATGTTACAAATGTAACTGACACACTTTTACACTACAATCTAAAACCATCATCATCATCACCATCAGCCGGAAGAAGTCCACCTCTGAACATAGGCCTCCCCCTTTGAACGCCACCATGAACGGCTATTAGCCATTTGCTTCCATCGGCTCCCCGCAACTCTTACAATGTCGTCGGTCCACCTAGTGAGAGACCTGCCTACAAAGCGTCTTCCGGTTCGTGGTCGCCACACGAGAACCTTTCTTCCCTATCGGTTATCGGAATCTCAAAAATCATGTCTACTACTAATTTGACGAGAATAGTGGGCCCAATTCTTGCGGCGTGATATATTATCACATTCGATAAACATCGCATTAACTGTCAAAATTCCATACTGGCAGTTATTGCGATATTTATCGAACTGTCAAAAAATTTTATACATATTTTGACAGTTATTGCGATATTTATCGAATGTGATAATTTATCACGCTGCGAGAATTGGGCCCAGTGCTTTAACGACCAAAATATAGACTTGGAAGCTTCTAGTAGGTACAAATGATGTGCTCACAGCCTGCAAATTACCTCACGCAGGCATCCTCTAATGACTTCTGGGAACCCTCGATTAGCTCGAGTGTGATATAAATGTAGATTCCAACCAGATTTTATATTATGGAAGTCTAGCTGCGCCCCGCGGTTACACCCGCGTCTCCCCGTTAACCCGCAGGAACCTTAAAGATATCTCCATTCCAAATTTCACTCAAATCCGTTAAGTAGTTTTTGCGTGAAAGAGTAACAAACATCCATAAAATTGCACGTTCATAATATTAGTTGGATTTTACGCCCCGCTTCGAAGCACTCTCGCTTAAATTTTCCTTTACATTTAATTTTGACTTATAGTTTTCTTGAACTCAAGTTGAACTCATTATCATAAACAACCTTTCCGTCTCGTCTTTTGGATTAATACTAATCTTACATTTGTTTCAGGCATCCCTTAGATGTGATAAATGAAACCCAATACATTTGCTTGAAATAAAATAGACTTATTGTTCTGTGCCAAACAACTTGTGTGATCGTTGTCCTTCAGCAGAAGAGCCTAGTCTCTAGTGTCTTGAGCAGTATTCAAACATTCTCACGTTGCTAGTGACTCATCTCTGACCTCGTCTGAGCCTCATCCCAAGGTTAGCATAGATCGCAAATTCCATAAAAACTTTTTGTTAGCCTTCTCAAGTTTCGCCTCCTGCAAAAAGTACTGTTCTTCAACCATGCCGATCACCAAGCGACACGTTACTCTCAGTAACGAAAACTTATAGAAAACCTTCATAAATAATCAAAGCGTTATTTTCTAAATGGATCCTGTAGGTTTTTATACTTCTGATAAAGTCCCTGATTTTTTTTATTTTTGATGTTTTTATTATGTTGGTGGTCCTAACAAGTCGTTCCATTTTTACTTCTAAATATTTTTTTCTCTGCAAAATTAATCCATTAAACTCAAATAACAGCTTAAACTCGGAGGCGTCCACTTAAAATGCTGATTCATTTATGAAAAAAGAAAACAAAATTAACAACGAAATAGTTCACATACCTATGGAAAATAAAGGAAAAAAATAACTTGGAAACTTCCTTTCTGAGAACCATATATAAATAGCTATATACAGAATACCAAGTACCGCTACGATGCATTTCAATATTCCACGAGGCTAGACTATGAGTGATTCTGATTCATCAAGACGAACGCTTAGACTATGAGACACCTTCAAAGTTGTGTGTGTACTCATCAAGACAAACGCTTAGACTATGAGACACTGAATTTTGAATGAAGTTTCTTCATAATTTTTTACGATGTTTTATAGTTTTATTACGTATTCTGCTATTCGGGGCGGAAGCAAACGATTTGTCGCAAAGCCATCAAAACAAAGATCATAAAAATCGGTTCAGCCGTTTTCGAGTTATGAGTGTTGTAACAAACCTGACTTTGCTTTTTATAAAAAAGATAGATTCAATAAAAGCCCCTAAGTATAGCTGATTTAAAGCTTGAAATCACTACCCTGCAACCGCGTTGATCACGGTAAAACAAAACTGGTAAAACCCAAGATCACATTCCAAGGAGAAATTAATTAGTTGGCGGCAGACGGTCATTTCAAAAGGAAATCGCTTGGTGATCGGTCGGACACCTCAGTGGCGGCAAGTCACTTACGCAGCTGGCAGGCGCCTGGCGCCGCGAGATTGGCTTGATTACGGGCATATTACAAACCTGATTACAAACTTGGTTATGTAATGCTAATTGCTTCCCAGGAAACGAAACATCATGTGTAACTTATGAAGTAGGTACTTGGAATCCATTTGGTAGACTTCGGTCGTTCAAAACTACATATAATTTTGTTTAAAAGTAGTGGCCCGCCCCGCATTTGCACGGGCAGGTCAATGTAAGGAGAGTTTTGAGTATAGAAATTCTATGGAAAAGAGCACTTAAAAGTTCTACACAATTTTTTCCGATGAATTTTCCGAATGTTTTATATCATACAAATATTTTCGAATTTTAGCGTTTTATACGTGAAAAAAGTGAAGACGATAATATAGGAATCAATTAGTAGTCCTGTTATACAGGCAGTGTATGGAGCTCCCACCAGTCCCTTTAAAAAAGTATCTTTTTATTTATTTAACAATTGACTGAATGATAAGGACAACTGCCGAGACTAGTAAATCCTTGCCCTTCAAATTGCCGCACAGACCCTTAGCAGTAGAATAATGTCTGGCAATAATATGGTCCCAAAAGGTTTCCTACCTCGCCTGGTAACTGGTCTGAGACCTACCCGGCGTCAGGGCGTCAGACGTCTGTCGCGATTTACCGCTGGCGCCTCCATTTTATTACTTGATTACGGCGAGATTCCGCTCTCATCAATTAGTTTTAAAAGGCGTCGAGCGTTTTCTCCGCACAAAAATATAGCCGCCTATACCATATCCTACCTGGATTTTATTTTAGGTGTCAAGACCAGGGGCCCAATTCTCGCGGCGTGATATACTCGACATTCGACAAATCGACATTCATTCATTCATTCGACATTCGATAAATATCGTAATAACTGTCAAACTTCAATGTATATTTTGACAGACACGCCTCCTCTAGTTTTTAAGTAATGTTGTTGTTGTGCCCAACAGGGTCCATAATCGATCTTAATTATATTATGACTAACTATTGTACATTATGGAATGCAATAAATTCTTTGAATCTTTGAATCTTCAAGTTTCGAGCTTAATTTGATTTGTGTGCAATGGTCCCCGATATTATTATTTATTAACTAAAAACTACCCGACATTAAAAGAACACTGTCGATCAAACAATCATTCAAACAAAAAAAAAACTAAATCAAAATCGGTTCATCCAAAGGGCCGGAGGTTAAAAATCGCTGTATCGTTTTAAAAAATGTATTTTTTACAATGCAAAATAATAATTCTTCAAATACAAGTACTCGTGACTCGCGTCACTCGATAGATCCATAATGTACTAAGTAAGTATCATATAGACACGACTTCGTGAAGCCTCTTTTTTTTACTTCACCATATAGCTTGGTTAGAGGAAAAACCCTCAGCAATGATGCGTATTATTTATATATAAACTTTTTATTGCGCAATATAGTATAAGTAATAAGGGGCCAATTTAGAGATAGGTACCTAACCTACCTACACTATTATAGGCGTCATTTTGTATCGGCGACAAATTCGTTATGGAAGATTTTTCGCCTGAGCTAAATCTTCTTTATTCTTAAAACGCTCACAGCCGAGCTTGTTAACTGCTTTGCGGTCACTACTTGGATGGGTGACCACTACACACAGCGCTTCCTTGCTTCGTCCCAGATATTTTTGGATAGCAGTCTATAGACTATATCGGAGTTCGAAGTTCAAAATTCTTTATTTAATAGGATACATAATATGATCACCTTAAAACGTCAAACTAAACACTAGGTACGCCTGTTCCAAACTCCTTACGCCGGCAAAAGAACAGACAAGAAACGCCCGGCAGGTAATTTTTTGGGCGCGACTACATTTACAATTTTAATCTTACTACTACTCCGTGTTAACACGGAGAAAAAAGACCTTTCGAAATACCGTTTTCCTTCTGAGTCAAAAGGGAAGGAATTGAAATGTAGAAGGAAAACTAAGGTAAAATAAGGAAGGAATCGGTCTTGGAAGGTAAAGACTCAGAAGGAAAGTCGATTTTTTTCTCTCAGTGTATATAAATAATAATTGATTGAATTGGAGCAAGTTCACTACAATCCCAAGCTGTTTTCTTGGGGCCTTGCAGTTGTCTGCAAACTCTCACCTATCCGTTAAAAAGTACGGAGACTGCGTGGTGGAATATGACCCATACTCTCTCTTTCTGAGAAAAGCAGTGAGAACTTGAGGCTTGAGGCTGCAGCTGACCATGGAATCCTCTTTATAAAACCATGCAACCACGAAAATAACGTTAAAATATCCTTCAACAGAACGGTTTGCTGTCGTCTCTACCGTACCTGGGCAAATACCTGTGCGCGCTCGCCTCCTCGGTGCTGGCGGACTCCCTCAGGCGGAGCGGCAAGCTGTCCACCACCGCTGCCCGGAAGCTGTTCACAGGGTTCGCTGTTGGTCTGCCAGGTAAGACACTTTGTACAAAAGTAGGCGATCATACTGGATATTCCAAATGTGTATTAGATCAGTAATGTTTGTACTTGTTTTTTTTTCATAAAAAAAATTGGTTTTGTCCAGCGATTTTTGTCTCGTAATGGTTAGTAAACCTTTTCCGACCGTACGTTCCAAAATCTTTGCCGTTCCTCAAATGCTGGACTCCACGATTACACTGTCGGTCCTCCCGTTACCCATAGGAACCTTTTTCCGGGATAAAAAGTAGCCTATAAGCGTTAATCTAAGGTGTGATAGATAAGCTATCTCCATTCCAAATTTCACTCAAATCCGTTGACACGTTTCAGCGTGAATAAGCAACAAACACGCACTCACAAACTTTCAGATCTATAAGATTAGTGCGATTAGTCATTTGACCACAGTCTCGCTTGATGGTACCTAAGTGTCGACGTGGACCATAATGGAGCATGCCTAGAAAATACCCATTGACTTCTGACTTGAAGACGCCCAAATAATACCGCTGATAAGGTGTTTCACTCCTTCTAGTAGCCATGATGCTAAATGTAATTTTAATATAATCTAATTTTCAGGGGGGTGTTCAGTGAACCCCACAGATGCTCCCATTTCTTAGACTGACGATTTGAAAGCGACACCAGCTCTTAGCGAATCTAAAAGTTTCCCCTGAGCGTACCCACCAATGTTAAGAGCTCATAATGGCTGGAGGTGTTTATCAATATGTGAGGTATCCTCCCTTATATTAATCTCGAGTAAATCCCAAAATCCCCTCTTGGGCTACCCTACTATTCCGCCCTTCGCATCTAACATGTAGAAGCGAAGCGTTTTGTGCTAATCGGGGGAATGTCGAGGTCTTTTTAGTAATCGAATTGTAAATAACCGTACGCTTGCAGGTTTCCTCATGATTGCGCAAGCGCAGTTCGGCGGCGACCGAGTGTGGTCCATCGCAATCTTCACGACGGCGCTCACCATCAACGGCGCAGTCACCGCCGGGTACCTCGGGAATGGGCTTGACATCGCGCCTAACTTCAGCGGTAAGTACCTACCTATTTTGTTAGGCGCTCGTAGCGGACCCTACTTAGTCGTTCTTAAGTGGGTTAAGCAACGTTCTCTATATACGGTCACTGTTTAGATGGGTGACCAGTGGTATTTACAAATGAGTGCTTCCGTGCCTATCGAAAGTTCTGAGGTAACAAACATAAAAAAACAGTCGAAATGAGAACCTCCTCCTTTTTTAAAGTGGGTTTGATCAGCAACTTTTGTCGATGACTGAGCTATGTGAGCTCGCACACGGTGCCTAACATTTTATTCAGCAACAAGGTGTCTCTTGTTCCAGGCACTATCTTCGGGATGGCCAACACCCTGTCGTCGATCGGAGGATTCCTCTCCACGTTCATGGTCGGGGAACTGACGCACGATAACGTAAGATATTTATAGTTGATTCATTAATTTCTTCTAATTAATTATTAACGCGAGCCAATGCGCCGGCGAGAGATGATTCGAACTCGGCTCGAATCATCTCGGCTCCGCTTTAGTTAACGGGTGGATTTATCATCGCTCAAAACGGTGAAGGAAAACATCGAAACCAGCATGTCCTAGAACCACAAAATTCAGAAGCATTTTTTTTACTACATACATTGTGGCGTTTGCTCACAATTCACCTGATGTTAAGTGACGATGCGGTCAAAGATGGTGCCTTGAAAGGAACTGAAACCATAGCTTGGTGATTCGTATCTGTCGCCAAACTTGACGACCGATGTGGCACAATGGGCGGATAACCGACTGTGAAACGTGAGGTCGCGGGTTCGATTCCCGCTACAGGACAAATATTTGTGCATTGAAAAAAAAAGCACAAGTATTTGTTCTGTGTCTGGGTGTTGTGGATCCCCGATCTTCGTAGGTTCTGATACCCTAGATACAGGGAAACCTAGTTAGGGGTCCGAGCCTATGTATGTGATTGTGCGGGTAAGTATTATTAATTTAATTTTAATTTAGAAACTCCTATCTTCCGAGAGCATTATTTGGGAGCCAGTTTCCAATCCAGGTGTAACCTTCGACCACATCACCACCTTACATCAGGTAAATTGGATGGATTGATGTATGGATGTTTGTCACTCATTCACGCAACAACTACTAAACCGAGAAGGACATTGTATACTTTTTATGGCGATAAACTGTAATCCACGCGGGTAAAGCCACGAAGCGCAGTTAGTCTATTTATAATTTTTCTCTCAACCCCCAATTTTCCTTTTCCAGAACACAGCTGAGCAATGGAAGGTGGTGTTCTACATCCTGGCTGGAACCTACATGACGGGGGCGCTGGTGTTCGTGACCTTCGGCTCGGGGGAGCGGCAGCCGTGGAGCTCCCCCCCGCAGCCGGAGAAACGGGAGGAAGAACCCCTCAATGAGGAGAAGGCGTGAGGAACTCCTCACCATATACATGACTTCAGTATGCGCTAAACTTATAAATGACGAAGCTTGTGAAAAAAAAACCAGTTACGCAGATCACAGTTTGCTTGATGGTAGGGTACTTCTAAATGCCTGGCTAGTTACCAACCTCATGTTAAGAATCTGTCGCCAAGCACCTATCGGTGTGTTCCGGCAGCCTCACTTGAGAGCCAGTTCCCAATCCAAGAATAGCGTGATGCCATCTTCGACCACGTCGTCACTTAACATCAGGTGACTTGTGGTCAAACGCAACAGTTGAGACACCTGAGAGCCAGTTCCCAGTCCAGGTGCAGCGTGGCGCCACCTTTAACCATCGTCATCAGGAGCCCAAGTCTGCCTAATCAGTCAGAATCTATGCTGATTTTGACGTAGTGCCTACTAAATTCTTAATCGTCCATATTGAAACAATATTGGGATCCACAGATTAAGTAATACATAGTATCATAAACATCATCATCGTGGCATATCCTGTAGGATGTAAAATGAAAGATTTTGGTTCGAAAATGAGCTTCGAAACATTTTAAAGTTTGGCGCCTACTTCACATAGTGTTGGGGCGTTGTCAGAACAACCACTCTTAACTTATTTGCAATAGTTTTGGAGGAATTACAATAAAAACTCTTTTTAAACAAAAAAATAATGTTTTAGGTCTTTGAAACCCATTCGGTAGTCTTCGCAGGATTTTGAACTGTTGAAGTTCAAATTCTGGTTGGAACTGAATTGGGGCAATAGTGACGCTTACCATCAGCCGAGCAACCTGCTCATCTCAGAGAAAAAAACAATGAAAATAACTGTGCTGTTTTCTGACAACGACCAATGAGCACAAAATTGAAGTTTTCTAACTAAACTTAACTTTGAACAATAGTATTGTACTGAAACGAGATTTTGATTAATGTTTTGTACAAAACAAAACATTCAATCGACATTCTCTAGAACGTTATATTATTTATACGGTACTAGGTGCCTATATAAATAGCGTTTTAGTAGCAAAGCTATTTGGAAAGCAAACCGGGTATATTTTAGTATGTATGACGTCATTGTTTGTATCTAATACGTGTTACTTCGGCGAATTTATCATTATTCTAATCGTAAAAACTATGGTCCAACTCTATGTAACTTAGATTTACATTTGAATCTCGGAACTATCTTTTTTTACACTTATTATATCTATACTAATAGGGGCTGTCCATTGATCACGTGAGGTTCGAAGGGGGGGGGGGGGTTCATCAAAAATAACGAATTATCACAAGGGGTAGGAGGGTACACTAAGATATCACGTGTATTTATTTTTTTCTTTCTTTCTGTCTAGATATTTTTATCATGATCCTTAATTTCCTAGAATAAAATAAGATTATACTATAAAGTACAGGTATAAACCTGTATTAATAATAATAATAATATTAGCCTATAAAAATATACACGTGAGTTTTGGTGGGGGGTAGGGGGTAGTCTTAAACCTCACCACGTATCACCAAGGGAGAAGAATTTTCTTTAAAAAACATCACGTGATTAATGCACAGCCCCATACATACATGAATGCGATAATAACTCCCTTCGTTACGACTGAACCGCTGAACCGATCTTGATAAAATTTGGTACAGAGGTAGTTCAAACACTGGAGAAGGACATAGGATACTTTTTATCGCGATAAAGCGATTGAAACCGCATGGCGCAGCTAGTTTTATACACTTTATAAATATTATACAGTACTTTATAGTACTATGATATTTATTAAGCATTCTTCCAAATAGCTTCTCTACAAAGCGCGTCTAGCGTAAGAGACGCTTTCGTAACAGAATTCCAAATTCCCGAAAGCCTCTCTTACGGTGGACTTGTAAAAAAGAAAATAAATAAAAAAACTCAAAAAAAGGCTGTTAATGTTAATAATGTTATTGTGATGTATTTTTATAACGTACCGGCTCGCGCAATGGACTCGTGAAACGGGCGCGCGATCACCAAACCAACGAGGTAAACGAATATTGTTGTTCCTAAGACTTCTAACAGATATTAGGCTCGTTAATCTACATGAGACATACATAGCCTTTAGGAGAATTGATGCAAAAAATGAAATGTGAAGAGTGCCTCCTTTTTTAAAGTTACAACCTATTTCTCCAGATTTGTAAATAATAAAGACTGGTTATTACCACCAACATAATATATTAAGAAACACAATACCCAGAGGACCTATATAGCCTATTTTTTTTCAAACTCTAGTTCTGCATGAAGTACACACACACATCCACATCCCCCCACACACACATCATCCCCCCCACACACACATCCACATCCCCCCACACACATCCACACCCCCCCACACACATCATCCCCCCTACACACACATCCACATCCCCCCCACACACACATCCACATCCCCCCACACACACATCCACATCCCCCCCCCCCCACACACATCCACATACACACACACCACACACAGCGGGTGTGAAGTTAACCCCCGAGCAAGTTAGGACTTAAGTCCAAAAGGTCAAAAGTATCGTAATGTACTAAGTATTTCAATTTGGTTTGGTGATCGCGAGCCTTTAACAGTGGTGGGTTGTGGAAACCCGACTCATTGTTATTTTAGTGCTAAGTATCAAGAAGTCGCAGTTTAGGTATCATTGTTACAACCAACCGCGACGACCGATTGTAACAGGGCCTAACGTCCAACCTCCACCGATTATAAGTCGGTCGCCGATTGTTGTCGGTCGCCGATTGTTGTCGGTCGCCTGCGTTGGTTATGTATTCTTGGTTTATATGTACATCTAAATTGCAAAATGCTTGCGATTTTTTATTGATACACGCGTCTAACAAATCGGTTATGTTACATGACAAAAACGCTGTTGAAATGAAAAATATCACGTGTTTTGTTAATTCATTTTGCAATTTTGTTCACATCGTTGGTAGGCTATTTAGTATACTTGTACAAAAAATGCTCAGCTTTTTGGGCTATTTTTATAGCGACGCTTGCCTCCTTTCGAAGCTGATTTCAATCTACACTTATAACATTGTGAATAATATTGCTATGAATTATCGGATTGTATTTTGTTGTCCCTACATACGATTTTTAATCGGCTATGCGATGTGCCTTTAGCATACAATTTATTAAGATTTTGAATTGTCCAGGGACCAAAGTTGTGGACAGCAAAATTCGTACGCCAACTTATGTACTTTGAGTTGTATGTCCTACAAGTCTAAAGACAAAATTTCTAAAATAAAAGGATAATTAATATCTGGTCGCTTTGTAAACTCGGTGAGTTTTGACCCTAATTCAAGGACAATAAGCTCAAACCTAAATAAAACTAGAAACGAAACGATTTCTTGAATAATTTACAAAGTTTTAAGTATTTTTATTAAGTATCACTATTTATTATTCTACTACATTGATTTATTTAGGAAAATTCAGAGCCATCTTCACTAGGTGTGGACGCGATCGTTCTGCCACTGCTACCATAGACAACTCTCGTTACTTTTTACCGTAAGACATAGAATAAGTTTAAGCCATTATCGCACTTAGCTTTATTAGAAGGACAATGCATTGTGTTGTGTGCATTTTGACAGCTGTGATAAAGAGATTCGTCTATGGCATGTTTAATTTCGCTAGTGTGTCTATTTACTCTCAAAATTGCAGAATTTATTTGGATCAGTAACAAAGCTATTTTAGTTCCTAAATTACGATCAGTATTTCGTAGTGGACCTTCTGATGTTTTCGGTAGTCGGAATAGATGAAGAGTATCGTAAAGAACTAGTAGGTATTTTTTTAAGTTCGAAATATTTTAATAATCATATTATTTGCTATCTGTCAGCCAGTTTCAGTAATGGTGAAATCTCAATAGGCTTGGTTTCTATTCTGTCTTATTTCTTTCCACAGACAATATTTTCTGTCCTTCCAACGATTGCAGGGTAAATAAATCCATAGAGTACATAAATCACAAATAATAACATAAGTTACGTAACATAAGATTGTCTGTGGAATTTTATTTACTTTCACTGTATTTTATGTAGTAGGTACATACTACGATTTTGTGTTTTATTTTGGTTTTATTGAATGAAAATGTTTTAGTGAAAATAATTGAATAAAATCATAAATGAAATAGTAACAAAAAATTGTTTAAATTGATTTTTTTACTCTTAAATTTAAAACAAATGTGCCTTTTCTAGGTACATTTAGTTAAAAATTCAACCACTGTTTCATTCAATAAATGCATACTAAATTACAATAGTATTTAAGCGTTATTCAGTTATGATTTATAACTATAAAAATGTATTCTCGAATATCAAGAACTCCATGTTTTAGTTTTAAGTTAACAAAATAATATTTAATACTGCTTTATCACCTTTTATAACTAATAAACAATCGTAAAATACAATTGATTAAAATATTTGCCATCGGCGACTACATTATTTTTTATTAGGTACGGTCTTGGGGACCAAAAAAGGAGGAGGGGTCTATGTTATCTAATAAACATTTTTCTAAAACACTTTTATTAGTTACTGACCTATATCCTACAAAATTTAATTTAATTTGATTCCCAGTTCTTTATTCGTAATTTTCATTAAAATGTAAGTACGCCTTATAAACGCCCATACATTTAATCTTAACATAACTCTAACATAGAGAAAGCTCTAGAAAATTTTAACACATTTTTTGTAACATTCGTATATAATGAGGTCTCAAAGGAATGCTGTCCTTTTTTTGACCATACAAGAAAAGGACGGCGACCTGTCAAATTTAACACCAACTTATACACTTTTTATTTGGATGGCTTCTGCGGTGGCTACAAATTAATCTTCCTTTTGTTTGGTTATCTGAATAATATACATTAGTGACTCATTATCATTTCGCTTTAGATTAAGCGTACCGAGTGAATGGCATATTTTATTTAGTGTGAATTGTAAGACGATATTATACTTATCGAGTGCATATTGTGAAAATAACAAAATTTGTTAGTGTTAACGACAGCTCTTTTTGTGTACCATTTTTTGAAAATAAAGATTTTACGAAAACTTCCTGCCTATATTTTTAATACCTAACCTACCTATACCTATAGTAATAAAATTCTAGAATTGACTTAGTATATGATCCAAAGCAATGGCTTAGGCAGAAGAAAATAAACGAAGCTTAGGGCTTAATCAAAGTTAACCATAATTAGAAATTTAAGTAATAAATGATCAATAGGTGTAGGTGACAGGTGTGGCGTGGCGCCACCTTCGACCATATTGTCTTAACATCAGATGACTTGTGGTCGAAAGGTACACTGTTACATGTAAGAAGTAAAAAAAACATTGTCATACACTTTTGATCATGAGAAAACCAGGCCTTAAGACGGATAAGATTTTTTTTTGCACAATCACATACATAGGCCCTGACCCCTAACTAGGTTTCCCTGTATCTAGGGTATCAGAAACTACGAGGATCGGGGATCCACAACACCCAGACACAGAACAAATACTTGCGCTTTTTCTTTTTTTTTTCAATGCACAAATATTTGTCCTGTAGCGGGAATCGAACCCGCGACCTCACGCTTCACAGTCGGCTATCCGCCCATTGCGCCACATTGGTCGTCAAAGATGGGTTAGCCCCATTCCTGTGGCCAGGAACTACCAATAACTAGAAGTAAGTTAAAATTGACTTCAAAGATTTTTTGTTTTTTATTATTTTAGTGATTTAAAAATAGGAAGGGATTAAATGAAACTCGCATCAATGGGTAATAACTTACAGTAGTTTATTGAAGAAACATTACATGTTAGCACAGCCTAGCTGTCCCTACGAAGCCGTCGCTTCTCTATCGGTACAAGGCAGGTGACTTTACAGCTCTCACTTACGTCTGCGCCGTGCGGACAATGCACTAAAACTATAAAAGGTACATAACAGGTAGTACAAGGTTTTGATGGTATACTATCACATTCGATAAATATCGCAATAACTGTCAAACATGTATTGAATTTTGACAGTTATATATCACGCCGCGAGAATTGGGCTTATGACCTTTACGATTTTAGTACATTGTCCAACCAGCTCCTAATTAACATTAGTGAACATTGTCTACGCATTTTCCTATCACAGGTTTCCGTTTATCTGAAGTTACATCGGTGAACTAAGCAGATCTATGCTTTTATTCATTTCAACACTAAAATATGCAATTTATAAGTACTTTTTATAGGTGCTCAAGATTTTTAATGGTTAGCCCGTTTCACCACCTCTGACTAAATTGATGTTATTAGTAGTCACCACTTTTCAGTGTAAAAATTTCATTGTTTTCAATCATCCTATTTCCAATATAATATTTAAGTTTTCTAAACTCTTAGAACCACTCCTACTTAAAAAAGATTTTGTCGCGCCTTACGTCTTTTAAATGCTTTAATTTTATTCTCAACTCATTTCAATCATAACTAACAACTCCAGCAGTGCGATTCTTCACTCGGAAACTCTTCCGACCACGGTTTCGGAAAAGTTTCCGCGAGAATTTTTTAGACGCGAATCATTAATCGGAGTTCGAAAACTGACATTTAATTTGACAAAACAGCTGTCCAATCACGGAAAAGTTTCCGACACACATTTGCTTTTTATGTAGGAACCCATCTGATAGCCTTGTCTGCGATGGAGTGCACTTGCTTAGAACATACCTGTTCACTTGAGACTTAAAGGCTTACAGGATATAGAGATTGAGGAATAAAGAGCTTCATGGCTAATTGTTAACGAAACATTTTTTTAGTAAAGGATTTCACACATTGGTTTTCAACTGACCGCAGTGCCATTTGATTACCAGCTCAATCTCTACCTAATAAGGTCCAACGTGACGTCGAAGCCGACACGGAATCTTTCCGAGTGAATTAGAATCGCACAACAGATGAACTATAAAGTCCTAGTTAAATTTAACCAGAGGTGATGTAACCCGGGGTTAGTGTTAAAACGTATAAAACATGAACAGTGAATGCTATGCGCGTATTTGTTTAATATCACATGAATGAGTGCATTTACTAATATAGTAAATTCAAATTGTTTAAATACGCAATATTGCTCAGTAAATTATAATTTCATTCTTAAAGATTATAGTTTACTTTAGCAAAATTGTAAATTCTATACCTAGGGGGCTCACCAGAAATGTAGTAAGTCAGGTAGTAAGTCAAGAAATAAACAATACATGGGATGCCCTGAATTATCTACACGGATAACGGAAGACATTTTGTTGATAGTTTTTTTTTTTACTATTTACAGGGTAGCGTTTGACCCCAAGTCGCCTGATGTTAAGTGACGACGCGGTCGAAGATGGCGTCACGCACCTGGACTGGGAACTGGCTCTCAAGTGAGGCTGCCGGAACACACCGATAGGTGTTTAGCGACAGATTCTTAACGAGAGGGTGGTAGCTAGCCAGGCGAGTACTAGAAAATACCCTACCACCGAGCTATGGTTTCATCACGATGTTTTTCTTCACCGAAAGCTCAAGCTCATTGCAGGATTCGAACCCACGTCCTACGGATCGCAAGCCGACGTCACTACCACTGAGCCATCATCGCTTGGTAGTTAAAAAGTTGAGGTTGATAATGACCTTTTTAACGCTTTCAAGTTGGTTGGCGAATTGTCAATCATGTTGAGTGATCTTACTACATTTCTGGCAAGTGAACTAACTAATGAATACAATCCAACTGCATTGACTCTTAACATTAGCGATTTGTACTAAAGCATGGTTTCACCACTCCCAAGTCATTCGCGTTTCACACAAACGAATCACGTCAAAATCTATTAAATAATAATGATAATAACGACCACACAATCACATACATAGGCTCTGACCCCTAACTAGGATTCCCTTTATCTAGGGTATCAGTTTCTATGAGGACCGGGGATCCACAACACCCAGATACATAAATGTCTTTTTGAGTTCCCTAAAATTCAAGTACATACATAATTTATTGACCCTGCGAACAATAATGTATACCGTACACAATTTGATAGAACCGAAAAGTTACCTAAATTTTAGGGAACTTTGGGTTATTAGAATTAGGTTTTATAACGGGATAATTACCATGTATTTGTTTTTGTTTGAGTTCTCGATATTTCGGCACTGTTGCAAGCGCCAGGTATTCTCGTGATCATGGCATAATGTTCTTGACCATGGTAGTTTAAAACAGTACTTTGGGTTATATTTGGTATTACTGTTGAGTACATAAACACAATACATTCTAGAAACTCAGTAATTTTAGACATAACTGGGAGGTCCCGGTAAATGTTTTGAAGTTGCATTGAAAACAAAAAGGACATAAAAGTGTCGATTCGGTTCTGCATTCTCTAAAACTAAACTAAGTTTGACAGGTATATTAATAATGCTGTCCTTTCTTACTTCAGTGGTTAGAAAAAGACAGCAATACTATTGGACCTGTCAAACTTAGTTTAGTTTTAGAGAATGCAAAACCGAATCAACACAAATATATGTAATATATTTTTCACAATCACTGTTTCGTTTTTTTGTCAACTCTAATCTAATAATGCAATGATACAACAAAATGCATATAATAAACACAAAATACTGAAACAAAAACAATCCTCTAATCCCCACCCCGAGTACAACAACATTCCTTATTGTTCCCAACACTCCAAAACAAAACTTTTTACTGACGATTTACGATTAAATTACACTAAAAACGTCTAAAATTCAAGAAATATTCATTACGATTATAATATAGTTGTAAAATTCACTAGATTTTGTAAAATTAAAGCTTCTTTTAGATTACGACATTTAATTTTGCTTTGCCGAAGATCAGTATATCGGACAAAATCACTCCTGCGCAGACTCTGAACTGACGTTACGTAAATATGGTAGAACTGTATGTAATTCTTAAAGTTCCATCAAAATATTTCAAGTTATTTATTTGCTAGAGAACACAATAAAAATAAATATCGGGGGACCATTGCACACAAATTGACCTACTCCCAAATTAAGCTCGAAAATTGTGTTACGGGTACTAGACAACGATATACATACTTTTATAGAGAAATAAATACTTATGATGCTGAGTGTTTGAGCATACTCAACCCAAAAGAGATAGCTTAGAATAAAATTTGAGCACACAGCCTCGTTATAACACAGTATTGTTAATACAGAAGTCATACTTTTTTAAGATTTTGTAATTATGAGCCACCCAATATTCCAAGATGCTTTTGATGGCACTGTCTATTTCTTTTCAATGAAAGAGTGTGGAGAGTACGAGTCTACGAGTCAAAGTGGAAAGTAAGCTTTCGAGCGCTTGTGAATAGAGTCGAGAATAGGCTAAACATTAAACAAGAAAATCGTTTTTTTCATAAATGACTGTTCAGACCCCGCTGAGCTAGCTTCAGTCTTAAACTATGAATCACTTGAAATCGTAACCCAAAAGAAGCTTCGAGTAATTTATTATATGTAAAGATAAATCGTTTTAAACATTTTTAAACTTATTCAGAAACGATTATTAATAAAAAAGACTAGAAACGAGTTACGAACAACATCGATTAGATACTAAATTAATAACAATTTGGTCAATTAAAACTTACGATTAAAAGAAAAATATCAAGAATAAAATAATTACATGAAAAAATGTTTTATACACATAATTGACGCAATTAACATGATATTTGAAGGATATTAACAACGTACTTAATTAAATTACTTTTTATAATTATAAAGATGTGAATGCCTATGTTTAAAAAAAGGGTAGGTGTAAAAACAGCAGTTCATTGAACTCGGTACGTTTTTATAACTAACAAAAACAGTGCTCGCAGGAAATCGCTTTGAGCGTCGAGTTTTTCTTAATATTTTTTTTCCACGGTTGAAATAAAGCTGTACTTAGCTTACACTGAGCTTTCAAAGGAGTAAAGCTCTCAAAATACACTACAATTTGTCTTCGCGAACCCTCGTTTTCAATTGATCGTGAAGAACACAAACAGTACTGTATTTTTGAGGCAAAAGTTAAATATAATTATATTCTGTGGTTAAATATATCTTCTGTGGTTAAAGTATATCTACATTGTCTTTAAACTGAATGTATCGGTACAAATAGAAGCACCATCGTTCTCTCACAGGCCATTCATTTATCTAATAGATTACCTTTTTCTATAGGAACTATTTGTGGTGGTGCAAAGTAACCAAAAATGTACTAATGATTTGTTTGAAGCCACTAGCTATTCGTTATTTATTTGTCTTAAATACACAGACCCTTGAAAAAAAAAAAATCGACTCTCCTTTTGAGGAAAACGTAAGGTGAGGTTGGGTCGATTCGGAAAAAGTAAGGGTATTTTCTAGTACTCACCTGGCTAGCTACCATCCTCATGTTAAGAATCTGTCGCCAAGCACCTATCGAAACAGTAAGAAGGAAGTTGGGCCGATTCGGAAACAGTAAGAGGTATGTTGGGCCGATTTGGAAACAGTTACAGGTATGTTGGGCCGATTTGGAAACAGTAAGAGGTATGTTGGGCCGATTTGGAAACAGTAAGAGGTATGTTGGGCCGATTTGGAAACAGTAAGAGGTATTTTGGGCCGATTTGACAACAGTAAGAGAGGAGTTGGGTCGATTTGGAAACAGTAAGACGCGAGAAGGGTCGATTTTTTTTATGGCCAGTGATGTTGTTTTGAAACCGTTGATTGAATAATAATAGAACTGCTCCGCTCTCTCTTCTATTATTTCTAACATTGTTTAGGCGTTATAAAAAAAGACAGGAATCTTAACGGAAACCAACATCCGTCTGGTTACAAGTTTGCACAACCACTGCGCTACGGTCGCCCTCACTTCTTGATGTTGATCAATCCACAAATATTTTTTTAACATTATTCGAAGGCATGCGATGAAAGCGTCATACGGTAGGTATTTATTATTAAGACTAGGTACATTACTCGAACTATTTTAACTGATTTACAACTAACTAACTAACTAACTCAGGTTATTTATGTTCAATTTACAATACTCAGGTGTTTGAACAGTTTTATGTATTTTTTTTTAAATTTGTTTTAGAAGTGTAAATAAAATTTGTTTTTATAATACTTACTATTAATTATGGTTATAGCGGCGGGTTTTTTTTATTTGTACAATATGTTAAGTAATTAGGTGTTTAAATGATTTTTAATGAATATTGTTGTAATAAACTTTAAAAGTTTTTTTAAGCTCAAGAAGTTGAAATAAATTTATTTATTTTTATAACAATCCGTGTTTATAACATGTATAGATATTTTAAAACAATTTACAAACATTGAAAATTCAACATGAGCAAAAAAAAATTTTTTTTTTGTAATTTATAATATTACAAGTTAAGGAGAGGATAAAAAATTAAATACTAAAGCTAAACTATCTATATAAACTAAGGATAAATATTTTTTTTTTTTAATACATATAATAAATTTAATTTTAATAGAGACAAATATACAACAAATCAAATATATACAATTGGATAAAAAATTAAACTAAATACTAAAGCTAAACTATCTATATAAAACTAAACATCTACAAATAAAAAACCTGATTTAGGTCGCTGCCTGCATGTAGAGTGCCCAAAAGACTGGCGACATTACCTGTTTGAATGGCTAGGCTGATTCGTTGACCGAGGTAAGCGCCAGCCCTTTGGTCACCCGTGGCGTCAACGAGGTGCTTGGCGAGCTCTTTAAAAAGCATAAGAGCGGCAGGACCCCAAATAAATAAATAAATATAATTGTTTATATAATTACTCATTTGTTATAGAATCGATGCCTGAGGTGAAACCTGATAAATAAGAATACATAATTATCTACTTGATTGAATTGAATGCTTTTTACAAATTATTTAAAATTTCAATGTAGCAGGTTTGACCTCTAAATGCATAAAATATTTAATTAACTATGTATTATTTTACAAAGTAATTAATTTTTGTTTTAATTATACTTAATTTCACAATAAATTGACAAAATTATAGACTAATTGACAAACGACACAATGAGGTAGAATCGAAAAGATGAACATAGCTATGTATGAACACAAAAATACCAGTTACGTTGAATTTAGTAAATAAAAAAAAAATTAAAACCACAGATTCATAGAGCACATCCACGGAATGTTAAGATAAACTTTTTAGAGCAATTTTACAGTTTTTATTTATTTATTCAAAATTAATATATATTATATATTATAATCCGACTTTTAACGATTCAATGAACTAACAGCGCAAAATGTCATTTCGTGAAATAATGATACCATAGCCAATCCAAAAACGCGTTAGCGAAAAGATTCTTTCAGTCACATAATAGTTAAACCAATTCAGAATCAAAAACCTACATTTTTATAATTTTCTTGTCAGAAATCGATAAAAATTGCATGGAATTAAGTGTCAGAGAGCATAATAATATATATGAATTATTTTATAGTAGATATTATAATATTCAACATTCGGCTGAACTGATTACCTCACTATCCATTTAGAAGATTTTCCATTTATATAATATCACTTGTTCACACCACTATCTTTACATCGTCAAAAAGTGGCAACCCACGAACTGTCAGTTTACTGAATCGATTTAAAAATCAGAGTTTAAATGAGAGTCGAGTTTTTTTAATCGATATCCACAGATGTATGGATACACCTGTCGTACATACCGTTACTGAATGAGCGTGGTCACGTGGGGTGTATAGCTAGAACGTTCTAGAAGTTTACCGCAGGCGGGGTCGCGCCCCGGATTCCAGTTCTATGGTATGCGCACTGACTGCAGTACCTTACTGGCCTGGAAATAAAGGTTACAATCATCCAACAACGTAAGATTTCATTATCATTAACTAGACTATACAGACACAAAGTTCGAATCCTCTCGGCCCCGCACCTATGCCTATGACTTGTTATGTGTAGATTTACCATCGCTCAAAACGGTGAAGGAAAACATCGCGAGGAAACCGCCAAGAACCACTACATAAAAAGGCATGCGACATCTACCAACCCGTGCTGGGCCAGCGTGGTAGAATACGGCCCATACTCTCTCTGAAAGAACGCTAGAGCCCAGTAGTGAGAACGTAATAGGCTGTTGATGAATGAATCTTATCTATACTAATATTATAAAGCTGCAGAGTTTGTTTGTTTGTTTGTTTGTTTGTTTGTTTGTTTGAACGCGCTAATCTCAGGAACTACTGGTCTGATTTGAAAAATTCTTTCAGTGTTGGATAGTCCATTTATCGAGGAAGGCTATAGGCTATATTTTATTTCCAAAAAAATTAGGGATCCGTAAGAAAATTGCTATTTTGCAACCCAAGGTGTGAAATCGAAAACCTATTTTTGCGTGCGCTGCAAAAACTATTGACACTAGAACAAAATAATGTATTGCGGGTTTGTAGGTCTCATTTAGATCTACAAAAAAATCCGCGAGAGCATATGTCTAACTATTATAGTTATGCCACAATAAGTGATCTTTTATTTTAAAAATTTAATTTTTGATGCCGCCGCTAGAAAAGGCTCTTTATTTGTATCTTGGTATTAATCCTTATCAAAATAAACTACTTCTTATTCAAAACTGCTTCAATGCCTTCCTATAACTTTTTGAATCATTCAATTCGGACATTCCATTCGAAAGATATCACGAGTTTAAAAATGTAAGTAGTAGTAGAAAAATAAAACCGCCGCACCGCAGCGCAGCGGGAAACGCGGTGAGGTGAGCGGGGCACCGGGAGAATCTATGAAATAGGTAAAGTGCGGTCGCGGACCAGGCGCGATTCAAACGTGCGGTCCAAGAAAAATTAACTTAGAATTAAAATAGGATAATGGGTATCTACAGCAGGTAACGCGTTGAGGGGGCACCGAAGTGCGGGAATAATTTTGGAGTACATATACGGAATATAATTATACGCTATCGCGCCAAAACTACTGACCCGATTTAAATGAAATTTGGTATAGAGATAATTTGAGCCCCGGGGAAGGGACATAGGATACTTTTTATCGCGATAAACTGTAGCCCACGCGGGTGAAACCGCGAGGAACAGCTAGTCTAGAAATATTGCAGATATATATGTAGCTAACATAATATGCATCATTACAATATTTTAGGTAAAACACATGTTATGAGGAGGGATGATAGTCATATTACCAAAAAAGTGATGAATATGAATGGATGGAAGGAAAGAGGAAGACCAAAGAAAAGATGGATGGATTGTGTAAGGGTTGATATGAATGAAAGGGGAGTGAATGAAGCGATAACGGCTGATAGGGGAGAGTGGAAGAAGAATACATGCTGCGCCGACCACAAATAGATGGGACCAGGGGAAGAAGAAGAAAGATGCAATAACCGATGAAAATGGGCCAAATATGCAAATGCATATATGCAATTATATATGCAAGCGATTGTAGAATTTCCAGGTGTTTAAGATGATGAAGGTAATTGTAATTTTTTTTACTGTTTAGAGACTTTTGTCGTTTATCGTACAATTAGCTGTTCCCTGCGGTTTCACCCGCGTGGGCTACAGCTTTATGCATGCAAAGTCTCAGCCCGATCGGTTTAAAATTGACAAAGTTTCATACAAACTGTCATCCCCTGTTTTATCCCCTTGAGGGTAGAAATAGTCAAAATCATTTCTTAGCGGATGCCTACGTCATAACATCTACCTGCATGCCAAATTTCAGCCCGATCCGACCAGTGGTTTGGGCTGTGCGTTGATAGATCACTATGTCAGTCAGTCACCTTTGAGTTATATTATATCTATACTAATATTATAAAGCTGCAGAGTTTGTTTGTTTGTTTGTTTGTTTGTTTGAACGCGCTAATCTCAGGAACTACTGATCCGATTTGAAAAATTCTTT
This sequence comes from Opisthograptis luteolata, assembly GCA_931315375.2. Taxonomy (NCBI): domain Eukaryota; kingdom Metazoa; phylum Arthropoda; class Insecta; order Lepidoptera; family Geometridae; genus Opisthograptis; species Opisthograptis luteolata. The sequence continues at coordinate 1,791,922 of OV928048.1, forward strand.
CACTGTTAGATAGCCCATTTATCGAGGAAGGCTATAGGCTATATTTTATTTCCAAAAAAATTAGGGATCCGTAAGAAAATTGCTATTTTGCAACCCAAGGTGTGAAATCGAAAACCTATTTTTGCGTGCGCTGGAAAAACTATTGACACTAGAACAAAATAATGTATTACGGGTTTGTAGGTCTCATTAAGATCTACAAAAAAGTCCGCGAGAGCATATGTCTAACTATTATAGTTATGCCGCAATAAGTGATATTTTATTTAAAAAAATTAATTTTTAATGCCGCCTCTAGAAAAGGCTCTTTATTTGTATCTTGGTATTAACCCTTATCAAAATAAATTACTTCTCATTCAAAACTGCTTCAATACCTTTATAAAACTTTTTGAATCATTCAATTCGGACATTCCATTCGAAAGATATCACGAGTTTAAAAATGTAAGTAGTAGTAGAAAAATAAACCCGCCGCACCCCAGTGCAGCGGGAAACGCGGCGAGGTGAGGGAGAATCTATGAAATAGGTAAAGTGCGGTCGCGGACCAGGAAGACCTTTAATTAACAGCACGATTCAAACGCGTGGTCCGAAAATTAACCTAGAATTAAAATAGGATAATGGATACCTACAGCAGGTAACGCGGTGAGGGGCACCGAAGTGCGGGAATAATTTTGGAGTATACGGAATATATACGTTTTCGCGTTTAAACTACTGAACCGATTTAAATGAAATTTGGTATAGAGATAATTTGAGCCCCGGGGAAGGACATAGGATACTTTTTATCGCGATAAACTGTAGCCCACGCGGGTGAAACCGCAGGGAACAGCTAGTGTTAGTATACAAGAGATCTTAGTGGTTAAGATTAGCGAATATATGGACCCGAATAGGGTATAGCAATGTAGGAGCGGACCGATCCATTCTAATCATTTCGAGAAGTCGTCGTTGAGGAATTCATCTAGGCTGTAGTAGCATTTGTCAATTAAAAACGTTTTTAAGTTATTTCAAAATACGTGATTTTTTTCTTCGGATTTAATTCGTCGGCTAGTTTAGATATATGCAATAACCGATGAAAATGGGCGAAATATGTAAATGCATATATGCAATTGCATATGATCCGGTAGCGTACCTCGTACTCGTCGTCGCTGGTGACGAGGCCGGTGACGCAGAGCAGCTGGTACTGGCGCGCGCGCAGGGCCCGCGAGTTGCGGCGCAGGAGCCGCAACGCAGTCAGGCACGCCGCCGTGTTGCCGCAGAATATCTGCCGCACCTGAACACGTGCACATGCGTCAACTAGTGAACGGGTGCTGCTTGTGGGGTCTGCTCTGCTTTAGTTGTGATGTCGTAACTCGTTTATATTCATGTTTCCATAATTATCCCAATGTGCATAACCAACCACTAGTACTATAAAATCTAATTGAAACACTTTAAAAAATGGGTGTTATACCCTATTGCGTTATGTCAGAAATAGGTTCCATTCTCCCAGCTGAGCATACAACAAAGGGCCTATTCAGTGCGACGCGGATGACCTACGCAGACGTCCGCGACGGACGGTAAAATGTATGAAACCTTACAGCGCGTTCAGAGCGACGCGGAGCTGTCCGTGTCGCGGAGAGCTATCCGCGCGCGGTCGAAATCGCTCCGCGCCGCTCCTCCGCACCGCGGACGTCCGCGGGCGGACGGTGCTTGCTTCTGATGTATATGTTCAGTGCTCGGCGGACAGTCGCGCGGACGTAAAGTACTGTCGTTGTCATGGCGGCTGCGTCAAATGTGCAAACCGAGAGGGTTATACAAGAAGTACGACTCGATCACGATCCGCATCGCACTGAACGACAAATTCATCCGTGACGGACGCAAAATCTGGTCCGCGTCGCACTGAATAGGGCCTAAGGCAGGATGCCTTAGTTGGCCACTAAACTATGATGTGCGAGCGTGAAATTTACCATCAAGCGAGCGATATGCTCGTCTCTTGCATACACCTTTGGTATAATATAACGACTCCCAGACTCACCTGCGCCGGTGAATGTGAAGGGTCTAATACTAAAAGCGTCGCTTTGCCGTCCTTATGCTTCTCATACCCAATTATCGTTCGGGAATGACCTGGGAACAAAAGCAACAAGAAATGTTATTATTATGTCGTATTTTTAATTAGAAGAAGTCAACTGACAGTAGCTAATGTCACTTTGTAAAATAATGTTGCCAAATTTAAAGTAATAGTGATGCGTTCAGTTCTCGTCCAATCAGATGAATGAACAATGAGTGTGAATAGTTAATCATTTCAAACTATATAAGAATATTATTCATTAATTCAGGAGTTTTCTCAATCATTCACTTTGTCACAACACTATTTTTATGTCATCAAGAACTGACAACACAGTAAACATCAATTGACTTCGGTCTAATTAAAAATACGACTTTAATTAATACTGTCACAGTTTCTAGGCCGTCTCTTTCTAGACTACAGTTTCTCTTGAGGAGCCTTCAAGTCAAGAGTGAATAGGTATCTTCTAGGCAAGCATGCTCCATCATCAACCTTGCCATCACTTACTATCGTGTGAGACTGTGGTCAAATGCTTACATATTGATAACAAGAACTATAAATTTAAAAAACCCGCGACATTTTTGACCGATTTTTATCAAACAGCTAAAAACACTTGCGCGTACTCACCTTTCATACAAAAAAAACTACATTGAAATCGCTTCATCCGTTCGCGAGCTACCCCCCTTTGCGTCGGGGGTTAAAACAGTTTTTTTAATGTAATACATTATAGCGAGGATGGCTCAGTGGTAGTGACGTCGGCTTGCGATCCGTAGGACGTGGGTTCGAATCCTACAATGAGCTTGAGCTTTCGGTAAAGGAAAACATCGTGATGAAACCATAGCTTGGTGGTAGGGTATTTTCTAGTACTCGCCTGGCTAGCTACCACCCTCTTGTTAAGAATCTGTCGCCAAGCACCGATCGGTGTGTTCCGGCAGCCTCACTTGAGAGCCAGTTCCCAGTCCAGGTGTAGCGTGGCGCCATGTTCGATCACATCGTCACTTAACATAAGGTGACTTGTGGTCAAACGCTTACCTGTAAATAGTAAAAAAAAAAAAATACAGTGTAAAACAGGCAGATGGCAAACTTATAACACCCCCTTTTGCGTCGGGGGTTAAAACAGTTTTTTTTAATGCAATAGAGTGGAAAACAAGCAGACGGCCCGCCTGATGGTGAGTGGTCACCGTTGCCTGTGGACATTTGCAACACTATGGGCGTTATTGACTTAAGAACTCTTTTCACACCCATCTTGAAAGTGCAATTCGTACTGTAAATTGTTACGACGTTATTTTAAATCATGATGGCTCAGGGGTAGTTATGTCGGCTTGCGATCCGTAGGACGTTTTACAATGAGCTTGGGCTTTCGGTAAATGAAAGTATCGTGATGAAACCATCGCTTGGTGACAGGGCATTTCCTAGTACTCGCCTGGCTAGCTACAACACTCAAGTTTTGCACCTAGCACCTATCGGTGTATTCCAGCAGCCTTACTAAAGAGCCAATTCCCAATTCAGGTGTAGCGTGGCGCCAGCTTCGATCACATCGTCGCCTAACATCAGGTGACTTGTGGTCAAACTACCTGTACCATCCAAATGGTCCTCATCTCGTTTGTCAGATGATCACAGTACCTTGATGCTGCAAATAGAGGGGCGGTTTGAACCCGTCGGGCTCCGCTGTGAAGTAGCGGAGCACCCAGTCGAAGAGCGCGGGGTGGCCGCCCTCCGCGCTCGTCGGCTTGTGGAAGTCGATTAGCTGACATCTGGAGACACAGGTTATATTGTATAAAGCTGTCACATCCATACTACTCCCAGCAAATCAATTTAATTTTGCAGTAGTACACGACAGATTTTTATAAATGATACATTCTGTTTACTATATTGTACTAAATATTTATAAAAAATGTGCCTAAATATTTTTGTTTATTAAGGGAGCGTTCAAGTATTACGTAACGCAATTTTTGAAGATTTTTGACCCCCCCTCTCCCCACTGTAACGCTCCGTAACGTTTTTCTGTACCCCTCCCCCCTCTCTAAACGTTACGTAACACTCAAGTGATCATTTTTACCCTGACACGAATTAAACGAAAAGGTTTGCCAACATGCGAGAACAAATTAAAAATGACGACCAGACTAATACAATCGAGGGATTCCCCGTAAAACGTAAACGAAAAGGGTTGCCAATTTGGGAGTTTTAATTCCCTAATTTTTTATATAAAAAATAAAAGTGTTTTAAAAAGAAATAATGTTACGTAACGTGTTGTAAGAAAGACCCCCTCTCGCCCCTGTAACGCATCGTAACGTTTTACGAGACCCTCCCGCCCCCCCAAATTGCGTTACGTAATACTTGAACGCTCCCTAAATTAATGAAAATGAAAATGAAATGAAAATTTATTTATTTCCGACATCGCACAATACACGAACAAAGACAAACAGTAACAATTACACATCAACAAGTACGACATTGCGCGATGTCAGAAATAGGTCCCGGCTCAGCATACAACTGAGGCTGTATACCAGCCTCAGTTACTGATTTTCAGCCGGAACCCACTTCATGACATCACGGACAATTTTTATTAACAAGAAATACATAATAGAGGAGAAAACAAAAAAAACAATAAAAATACAATTGAAAAGAAAAAAATAATAATAATTATGTAAAACAAAATATAAAAAACACAGATAACAAATAAAAGACACAAAAGACAACAACAAAACTGACATTATCATGTGACGTGACAGCCGCAGTCACATAAGACGCATTATTATCTGTGGCTGCCACGTCCACACCATATGACCTGATATTATGTAGACTTATAAACTGCCCACACTCTACAACAGCAGCGTGTCTGTTTATATATTGCCACGTCATAGCACGACAGAGATTTCCGGGTAACAAATTCATTCAGCCTCACTGCAACTTTTGGCCGCACATAATGTGCAATTTTAAACGTTTTCTAAAAGTGGTTAATGAATTTAGAGTACGGAGAGGCGGGGGAAGATCATTCCAGCACTTAGTTGCAGCGAACCTGAAACTGCCACGAAACGACGCAGTTTTATGTTGTGGTGTCAAAAGTAAAAGCTTTACACGTGCATCATACCTACGCCCCTCGTGAGCCCACGTCAACTTCTGCAACAAATACTCAGGCTGTCCCCTACTTACAAGCCCAAACAACAGAGTGGCAAGATGAAGCTGCCTACGAGCCTTCATTTTCATAAGATTTGCTTCATTGAGGAAAGGTGTTATATGTGCTCGAGAAGGAACACTAAAGCAGAAGCGAGCGCAGGCATTCTGAACTCTCTGGATGAGTCTCTCTGTCCTAGATAACAGGCATGGTCCAACTACAACATCAACATAATTAAGTTTAGAGAGGATGAGTGACTCACACAGTGTTATCCTGAGGTCCACACTAAGGTAAGGCCTCACTTTGTACAGTAACTTCAGCCGATACAGACAGTTACGCACAGCCTCCTGAACATGATGCTCAAAGTGAAGATGACTATCCATTATTAGTCCCAAATTGCGAGCCTCAGGGACACATTCAATTGGTTCATTCAAAATGACAACCTGCGGGTTATGAGCTTTAATATTTTCTACCTGCTTTTTGGACCCCATTATCAAATATTTAGATTTAGTTGGATTTAATGTCATACAATTTGATACTGACCACGCTGCCAAATTGTTTAAATCATCATTTAATTTTTTTACAGATAAGCTAGTGTCATTGGGATGAAAGTGCAAGTAAATTTGTAAATCATCAGCGTAAATGTGATATTTGCAATGTTTGATTTTGCTGATGATGTCTGCACTATATATTATAAAAAGGATTGGACCGAGTATAGATCCCTGTGGGACACCTCTAAGGTTGTACGAACAAGATGAAATTGCCTTTTTACCATCCAAACCTGTCACCTCTACAATCTGTGACCGCAGATGCAAGTAACTATGGAACCATTTTATAGAGGCTGCATCAAAACCATAGTATGCTAATTTGGACAAGAGAAGGGAAACATTAATTGCATCAAATGCGCGCGAAAAATCAAGAAGCACCAGAATAGTACCCATACCACGATCCTGAGCAGCCAGCACATTATCTACAACATCCAGCAATGCAGTGGTAGTACTGCGCCCCTTACGAAACCCAGACTGGGCTACTGGTAAAATCTTTTCCGCCTCTAAATACTTAACCATTTGTGTGCAAACCACTTTCTCCAATATTTTGGACATACATGGCAGAATACTTATGGGCCGTAAGTCTTTTACTGATGTCACATTTTGCTTCTTAGGGATTGGTTTAATTAAAGAAATCTTCCACAAATCCGGCATCGTACCAGTCAACAATGATAGGTTAATTATCTTCGTAATTACTGAAAGTGTGTTAGGTAAAGTTAATAAAATCATTTGAAGGGTAATATTATCTACACCCTCAGCATTAGATGATAGACCTCTTATAACCTGGGCCACCATATCTTCACTAACAGGGTCAAGTTTAAATGTAGAATTATTAAAACGATGATACTCAAAATAAGTGAGGTCTGATATACATACAAAATCTCTACCTGGCACATTAAGAAAGTGTGAGTTTATAGCATCGGGATTATTACAAAAAGAGGGCAATTCGGTGTTAACCTTGCTATTAGGAATAATCGTGCCTTTAAGATTCTTCCATAATTTTTTAGGATTATTTAAATTCTTGTTTATGTGACTATCAAAGTAAACTTTTTTTTCTTGATACATTGCATTAATTACTATATGTTTCATGTCCTTGTAAGATTCCCTATGTATTCTAGATTTTGTAACCTTATACTGGTTGTGGTATTGATCACGAATATTCATCATATCTTTAACTGTGTCAGTGATCCACGGATATGATTGATTTTTTATAAATACAGACTTTTTAGGAGCATGGAGATCAAAGAGTCCCACTATGCACATGTTAAACATTGATACCATGTCGTTGACATTATTTATAGCTTCTAATTCATGCCAATTAATTAGGTTTAAATCAGCGTTAAAAAGCTCCAGAAGTATATTTTTTAATGGTCTATAGACAATAACATGAGGTATCAGCTTTTCTGCCTTAATATTAAATTCTACACAGATTATTGAATGACTACCTAATTCAGGAATATGATTAACACTAATAGATCGCGCCTTAACATCTGTACAAATCAAATCAATAAGAGTCTCACTGTGCTCCGTGAAGTGGGTAGGCTCAGTTATCAATTGTTTCAGATTAGTGCAATCCAAAAATGCCTGCAATAACTTACTTTTGTTATCAGAAGGATTAAGCATATTGATATTGAAGTCTCCTACAATAGATATATAGTCATAGTCACCAAAGCTGGACACCGACTGGGTTAGACCATCTAAAAACACATTGACATCTAGCCAGGGAGGTCGGTAAGCTGTACCAATAATAATCTTTTGCGAATGAACCCTAATACTCAGCCACATCTGCTCAACAGATGCGGTAGGAGGGTGTGGGCAAGTTCGTACGTGAATGCCACGTTTTATATAGAAGCCAACACCGCCGCCGCGGCCCGCGCGTACGGACACCGGCCGCGGCGTATGCCGCAGACGGTACCCGGGCACAACAGGCGCGCGCCCGTCCTCCCCATCTCTCAACCAAGTTTCATTGATGGCCATGACGTCAACCTTAAGTCTCTCCAAGGCCACAATAAACTCATCATGTTTGGTACCCAGCGAGCCAGCATTGAATAAACCAACTTTCAACAGTTTCGTAGCCATTATAACATTATAATATATTTTACAGAACATGGAGACCCATATAGAAGCACACAGATTATAATTTCATTTATTTTAAACAATATAAGTATCATAAAGCAAAAGTAAGGCATATGTCCATAAAACAAATAATAGGATAATGAATATGTGTTAGGAGTGACCCTAGTATGATAGTTACAAACATAATATAATAATTTAGACAGTATGCTGCAGCTGAATACAATAACAGCCAAAAATACAATAATGAAGTAAGTAGCTTTATTATAAAGATATAGACTCATAATAGAAGAAGCGAGATAAGGTATATAGTAATATATTTGCAAGGTGTAAGGTGTGTTTTTAAGGTGTATAAATGTATTTAAAACATGCAATAACTGCCTTTTCATTTGAATAAATCCAAGAACATTAATAATAATAGTATGCTTATTAAAGAAGTAAAAAGAAAAAGTCAAATAACCATTGAAAGGACAGAAAATAAAATATAAAGTATGTAAATAGTATTGTACAAAAGTTATGAGCAAACTGCTTTGTATATTAGCTAAAAGTAAGCTCTCCAACTCAAACATTTCCAGGACCAAAAACCCGATCGAAATCAGCATCCGAGCGTATGGAGTACGCCTGCTTCCCATCGCTTTGTCGTGCGAAGACGCGTCCCCTTTTGGTCCAGGAGTAACGCCATTGTCGCCTGCGACATTCCTCACGCACTCGATGGAACAGCAGGCGGTAGGCTTTGGTCAGCCGCTCGTTGATGTAGAGGCGACGCGGGGGCCCCGCCAGGCCGATGTCGGCGGAGGTGAAGCCGCGGCGCACGCGCGCGGCCTGCAGCAGCTCGTCGCGCAGGTGGCGGCGCGCCAGGCGCACCACCACGCGGCGCGGCGGCGCCCCCGCCGCCTCGCGCGCGCCGACCGCTCCCACACGCTCCGCGAACACCACGTCCCGAGCCTCAAGGACTACCCCTAGCTTCGACGCCAGGACGGTCACCGTGTGCTGGACACTCTCTCCCGCCTCCTCGGGCAGATGTCCGATGTCCAGATCGCACAGGAGCGCTTCCTGATCCCGCTCACCCAACTCCAGCCTAAGCTGAACCACAGTTTCCTGGAGCTCCGCCACCCCATCCAACCCGGGTACCTCTCTACGCTCGACCACCTCAAGCCTCTGCTCAAGTCCATCCATCCGACCTCTCATACTCGCCATCGCGTCACGGAACTCTTTTTGAAATTGGCGCGATTCGGCCATGTATTCGGCGAGCTCCCTCCGCATATCGCGGACGTCCTGCTCCCATACCGGGGACACCGCATGCGTCGGGAGTAAGGATGGCGCCGCTTCAGTCATCGGCGAGCCAGCGGCGGACCTTGTGGAGGGTGGGGGGGCAACTGCCCCGCAGATTCCTTTTGCCGGCGTATTACTGTTGTCGCCTCTGCGCTGCTTTTTTTTGCACTCTGGACAACTCCAGTCCTTCGGTACAACCACAGCATCAGGAATAGCTATACAGGCCTTGTGATATGTGCATGGGCACGTCGCACAGGTGGCGACACCTGTTGCCGACAGAAACTTTCCTTACCTTTACTATCTTTTTTGATTACCAATCTTATAAATATAAATGAATCCCTATTTCCCTTGGTCACGGCATCACGCGTGAACGAACAGCTGGACAGATTTCACTTTTTTTTTTTGTTGTTTGTTATTGTCAGGAGAAGGTTCTTATGAAAGAAAAACTGGAAAGACGTTTTATTGCGATAATCCACGCGGGTGAAACCGCGGGGCGCAGCTAGTTCTATATATAATAGTAACTAATTAAAAAAAAAATTAATAAGATTCTTTTGTTTTATTTATGTTGCACACCACTGTGGTGGTAGATTGTGTAAGCCTATTTATTAATGATTGTTACCATGCTGAAATACCGCATTCTGCAATAATCACTCTATTCTATGATTACCTACCTTATCCTCAGTGAAGCGAGCACGGTGACCACCTCGCAGGCCCCGATCCACTTGCGCGTATTGTATAGCTTCGATCCCAGCTGTTCTGAACCCTGTTACAAACATAGCAATCTTTTTATGATTTGGTCAGCCTCCTTGGGGTACAGTGTAGATTTTTGAGCTGATACACGAAAACGTTTCTAGGAGACCATCCATAACTTTGACAGATATCCTGAACAAAAAAAAAATACTGCTAAACAACACACAACAGTGTGACACGGTGTTTAGTAAACAATATATTATATTATTATTCTATATTGCAATGATACACCGGCGAGCTTTACCGACGATTCATAAGACAATTCTCGAATTAAATGTGTGCGATAACGCTTGCCTTTTGTCAATCCAACTTTTAACCCAGACTCTCGGGCGTTTCTTTCTAATTTCGTGGTATGCTATAATAAAGCAACAAAAATCTTTCGATCCCGAACAAGGCATGCTAACCACAATTCAACCACGACAGGACTGTTTCACTCGCTAGTCGAATAGCACCAACGAGCTGCGCATTTCAAATTTCAAAACTTTTTTTATTTAATAGTATACATTGTGATCACTTTAAAACGTCAACTTAAAACTAGCTACGCCTGTTCCAACCTCCTTACGCCGGCAAAAGAACAGGCAAGAAACGCCCGGCAGGTAATTTTTTTGGCGCGATCACATTGACAATTTTATTCTTATTACTAATTGATTGAATTGGAGCAAGTTCACTAAAATCCCAAGCTTTTTTTTTGTCATCTAATAGTCCGATATTTTTTAATTAGCTTTACTAATAAGAAGATTTCTCTTGTTTGGTTGTACACATTGGGATATGGGAACATGAATATTAACGAGTTGCGGGATCACAACCAAAGCAGACCAGACCCCACAAGCAGCACCCGTTCACGAGTTGACGCATGCGAGTACAACCAACGTTCTTTAAAACCGCGGCATAGGCTCGTACGTCGACCGCCCACTTTAGTGTACCGCACCTGTGTGTCGAACCCCTTCTCCCACGCTTTCTCTACGAGCAGCTGCAGCTTGGGTATGGAGGGCACGCACTCGCAGTCCCCGGTGGCGGCCAGCAGCGCGCCGTACTGCGGGTGCTTCATCAGGGAAGATAGCACCATTTGCATGTTCCTATAGCAAAACATATAAAATCTTTTTGATATAGAGCCGGAACGTTGAAGGAATGTTGGGCCAACATCACAAATAACTTGAAATGAAACTAAAAAGTTTACTTGCACAATACATCTCTACTAATATTATAATCTTACATATAAAAATCAATTGCTGTTTGTTAGTCTCGCTAAAACTCGAGAACGGCTGGACCGATTCGGCTAATTTTGATCTTGAAACGTTTCAAGGAAGGTTTAAAAGGTGACTTTTATTGGCGATACGAAGTTCGCCGGATCAGCGAGTATTCTATAAAATATATTACAGCAATGATGGCTCAAACTGGAACTGAAAAATGACATAAAGCTAGGGTTTCATCACAATGTTTTGCTTCAGCGAAAGCTCAAGCTCATTGTAGGATTCGAACCCAGAACCTACAGATCGCAAGCCGACGTCACTACCGCAGCCATCATCCCTTCAAAACATGATAATATAAAACATACCTATAACCGCACCCCCATCCCCTGTCCCCGTAAGTGCTCGCGTAGTGGTCCACGGCGCTGCACAGGTAAGTCTTCGCGATGGTCGGGTTCTGAGCGTTCAGCTGAGCTATCCTCTCCAGCAGGCCTGGAACGAAGTTGTCGGCTGTTCACAATTATTTGATTTCTTTGTTTATCTAATACCATTAAACGACCAATTTTTGTATATACATATCTATCTGTAACACAAGTTTCGAGCTTAGTTTGGGGCTAGGTCAATTTGTGTGCAATTGTCTCCTATATCTGTCTATACATAGTAATAAAACTGTAGAGGTCGAATTTATGTGCAGTGAAAAAAAATATGCTTAAAACAGAGTCTGGGGGATGGAAGAAGTGTTTTTTTTTTTTTTAATTTTTTGTCTCTTTTTGTCTGTTTGTACGAGCTAATCTCTGAAACGACTAGATCGATTTAAATTAAGTTGAATATGGTGGTAGCTTATATCCCTGGTCAACATATAAGAGATACTTTTGATACCGGTAAATTAAAGAGTCCCCGTGGGGGGGGTTGGTCAGTGTTAGGTCTCGGTGGGGTGTGTTCTTTGCCAGAAAATACACTCCTATAAAAAGCTGAGAATACCGTTAACGTAGTCTAGCTAGCTAGTAAGCGTGCACTGACAAGTCCTATTTGCATACGTCCTCGCCATTATTAAGTTGCCGCCGCGACTTAGTGATGGGCCCACATCTTAATATCTTTGTGGGTCGTCCCCCCCGGGCAATGTTACGATCTCACAGCCGTAATAGCAAATGCGAAGGGCGAAGGCGAGTCTTCGGCGCCATAACTGAAACTCTGGCTAGGGGAAAACAACCCCGAAGAAAAAATTTAAAAACCCAACCATGGAAGCAAAGCATAAAGAGACAGTACCCCAGGAGGGTACCAGCGCCAGTGGTGCTGGAGAATCCCTCCCTGAGCTTAGCTCAGGCTGCCCCTCGTATTCTGGGGGGGGCAACGTTTTGCCACAAGTGGACCCTACAAGAAACGCAGAAACCCAGGAGAAGAAAGGAACATCAAATGAACAACAAACCCCAAGGACTACCCTGATCCAGCAGACTTTTCATAAAAGTATGTTCATCAAGACACGTTCTAATTCAGTTGGCTCTATACCGAAGGACACTAACCAACAAATAACACAACCAATGCAAGAAGAATCCTCTTTGCAAACAAAAGAAAACAGCTGGCAGAGAGATAGTATTCCCACAAGTAAACGCAAACGGAAGGAAACTAGCCCTTTGCAGGCAGAAAATTTAAAGAAAAAACCAAACAATGTTACCTATGCAGTTCCAACACAGAATCAATTCGAAATCCTAGATGCTGATACTGAAGCCACCTCAAAAACAGAACTTATGAAGCCACCGAAACCACAGCCGATCTTCGTTACCGGAGTCATAGTCATCAAATCACTCAAAAATGTACTAGCCAAAATCATCAATGATGATGAATATACCATGACAACACTAAGAGCCGGACATATAGTCAAAGTAATGCCAAAAACTATAGAGGCGTACAAAACAATCAGAAAATCTTTTGTACTGGAGTCCATCAGCCACTACACCTACCAACTAAAATGTGAAAGAGCATACAGGGTCGTTCTACGTGGAATACACCCATCAGAAGACACCACCAGCATCACTGGAGAACTTGAAAAACTAGGACATGAGGTTCGACAAATTGCTAAGGTTCTACATCGAACGACTAAAGAGGCACTACCACTATTTTATGTAGACCTGGAACCAAAAAATAACAACAAAGACATATTTAAAATAAAACAAATTAACCACATGAAAATAACTTTTGAACCTCCTCACAAGAAAAAAGAAGTACTACAATGTCAAAGATGTCAAAGATTTGGTCATTCTAAAAATCAATGTTTTAGGCCATTCAGATGTGTTAAATGTGGAGATGACCATCCTACGAACACATGCGTCAAATCGAGAGATACAGAAGCAACATGTGCTAACTGTCAAGAGAAGCATCCAGCTAATTACAGAGGGTGTTTAAAATATAAACAATACAAAGAACAGATCTTAAAACTTAACCCAAAAATTAGAGAAAACCAACCCCCTCGAAGGGGAGAAGATTACCAACTTCAAAGAAAGGAGAAAGAAGGGTACCAACCCAGGTGGCACGAACAGACTCCGGCATACAGACAAAATACAGAAACTGCAAACTCCTACTGGACTGACAATGACTTACTATTACCTGACAACGGATGGAAATCTATTGGAAAAACCATACCTCCATTGGAGAAACGAGACTCGACATCAAAACGAACAGGGAAATCGTTCGCTGAAGCAACTAAGGTAAAAACCACAGACGACTACAAACCACAAAACGCCAGCTCAACAGGATCAGAAAACCTGTTAGTAATAATGGACAAAATGCTTAATAAGCTTCAACAAATCATGACCAACATGATGGACCGCATGATGGATCGTATGATCCAATTGATCAGCAGTGTGCTGACATCAAAATAACTCAAGATCTCCGCATAGTAACATGGAACGCCAATGGGCTCACTGACCGAAAACTTGAATTAGAAGCATTGCAACTGAAAAAATTGACATTGCACTCATCTCTGAAACACGATTTACCTCGAAAAGCCATATCACAATCAAAAATTACAAAATATATACCACAAACCATCCATCTGGCAAAGGCCACGGAGGATCGGCAGTGATAGTCAAATCAAATTTAAAACATCATCCAATTGAGCAGTATAACACGGAAAAAATACAAGCGACACAGATTTCAGTCAGCAGTGAAAATTCGGACATCACAGTATCGGCATTATACAGCCCTCCTAGACACTCTATATCGAGAGAAAACTATAAGGAGTATCTAACTACACTGGGAAACCGATTCATCAGCGGTGGTGATTGGAACGCCAAACACCCACACTGGGGCTCTCGACTTACAAACCCCAAAGGAAAGCAGCTGTATGGAGTGCTAGGAGAACTTAACCTCAAATGCATGTCAACAGGTGAACCCACGTATTGGCCTACAGACCTAGCTAAGACCCCGGATCTGCTCGACTTCTTTGTAATCAAGAACATCCCTATAAATAATATGAGCATTGAACATAAGGTAGATCTTTCTTCAGACCACACCCCAGTTATACTAAACGTCAACTGTAAGATCATCCTCTCTGAGATACCACAAAGAATATACAGCTTTAAAACCAACTGGGAACAATACCGGAACATAATCACATCAAGGGCTGAACTGAAAATATCATTGAAGAATGTGGAAGAGGTAGAGATGGCATTGGAAAACTTCAATAGATTAATATACACAGCGGCTCACGAATCGACACCGCAGCGGAAGGTATTCACCCCCAAGGAACATAACTACCCAAACTTTATAAAAAACAAAATTGAAGAAAGACGACGTCTACGAAAAATATGGCACAAAACAAGATATCCAAAAGACAAAGGAGCCTTCAACAAGGCTTCAGAAGAATTGAAGTCAATGATAAAGGAAGTGATCAACGAAAATGTACAGGACTACTTGAATAAACTCACACCAACTAGTGGCACAAATTACTCCTTGTGGAAAGCTACCTCGAAGCTCAAACGTCCTAAAATCCAAATCACCCCTGTGAGAACACAACTAGGTGGCTGGGCACGCTCTGACTTAGAAAAGGCAAATGCCTTCGCTCATCATTTCCGTGAAGTGTTCCAACCAGTCCCTAGCACTAGCCAGAGTCACGATGGGACGATACTGAAAGGCCTTGAATCAGCCGTACAAATGTGCCCCCCACTGAAAAGTGTCTCACCAAGAGAACTGCACAGAGAGGTTCGTAACCTTGAAAACGGTAAAGCCCCAGGTTACGACCAGATTGATGCTACTCTTTTAAAAAACCTACCACAAAAGGGATTGGTATTCTTGGTGATGATCTTCAACGCATGCCTTAGGCTGTCAGCTTTCCCGAGCCAATGGAAAATAGCCCAACTGGTAATGATCCTTAAACCAGGGAAAGCACCGCAAGAGGTATCTTCGTATAGACCCATAAGTTTACTACCCGTAGCTGGGAAAATTTTTGAAAAGATCATACTCGCCAGAATGAAGAAACATCTCGACGAAATTATACCGAAGCACCAATTTGGATTTAGGGAAGGGCACGGTACAATTGAACAGATACATCGCGTGGTCGATATCATAAGTAGGACACTAGAGAATAAACAATACTGCTCTGCAATATTCCTTGACATTAGCCAAGCGTTTGACAAGGTCTGGCATGATGGCCTACTATACAAAATTAAACAACTACTGCCGCATTCCTTCTTCCTGATCATCAAGTCCTACCTTGAAAGGAGATGCTTCCAAGTTAAATATAACTCGGAGTGCTCGGGAATGCACGAGATTGGATCTGGAGTGCCACAGGGTAGCATCTTGGGACCAATCCTATACGTACTTTTTACTGCCGACTTACCGACCACGGATGAAAGGACCACTACCGCAACATACGCCGATGATACAGCCTTACTTTCAATACACGAAGATGCCGAAATGGCATCAAAAAACCTCCAAACACAATTAACTTTAATAGAGGAATGGTTCTCCAAATGGCGCATAAAGGCCAATAAAGACAAATCTGTACACGTGACTTACACACTCAGGAGAAAAACCTGTCCACCTGTGTTTTTATATAAGCAGCAAGTTCCCCAAGCGGAAGATGCCAAATATCTGGGTATGCATTTGGATCGACGCTTAACCTGGCGAAAACATATCTGGACCAAACGTAAGCAATTGGACTGCAAAATTCGTGGCATGTACTGGCTGCTTGGAAGAAAATCACAACTCACACATAATAGCAAAATGCTGGTGTACAAAGCGATAATTAAACCGATCTGGACCTATGGCATACAATTATGGGGTTCTTCCAGTCACAGCAACATAGAAATACTGGAGAGATTCCAAAATAAAACTGTCAGGAACATGTTAAACATACCACCTTACATTAGCAATAAACACATTCAAATGGACATCAAGCTGAAGACAGTTAAAGAAGAAATTGAATTCCACAGCACTAGATACCAAAGCAGACTGGACAGACACAGTAACGAACTGGCCGCTAAACTGCAAGGAACAGGCAGTCTCCAATTTAAAAGACTTAAAAGACATGGCATACAGGGCCTGGCGGATAGATTCGCACACACAAAATGATAGATGACTCACTGGACAAATCTATCTCCATTGAAAGTAGAAGCCAGTCAGGGACAGTCAGCACATTGGATTATTGTTTTTGTAAACAGATTGCCAAGAAGCAGGATACAAAAAAAAAAAAAAAAAGAATATGGTGGTAGCTTATATCCCTGGTCAACATATAAGAGATACTTTTGATACCGGTAAATTAAAGAGTCCCCGTGGGATACTTAAAAAACTGTATTTATTTTGATTACTATTGGTTGCAATAACCGACTTCCACGCGGGCGAAGCCGCGGGCATTAGTTAGTATACATATAAAATCTGAATCTCGGAAACAGCTCCAACGATTTCCCTTAAATTTACACAGGGGTTTCAGAGGCGATAAATCGCTCTAGCTAGATTTTATTTTTAAAAAACGTCGTATCACCTTACGTAAATAAATGGATGCCACCCCCTAAGGGCCCTGAACTCAAACTCAAACTCAAACTCAAAAATATGTTTATTCAATAGGATACATTGTGATCACTTTAAAACGTCAACTTAAAACTAGCTACGCCTGTTCCAACCTCCTTACGCCGGCAAAAGAACAGGCAAGAAACGCCCGGCAGGTAATTTTTTTGGCGCGATCACATTGACAATTTTATTCTTATTACTAATTGATTGAATTGGAGCAAGTTCACTAAAATCCCAAGCTTTTTTTTGTCATCTAATAGTCCGATATTTTTTATTTAGCTTTACTAATAAGAAGATTTCTCTTGTTTGGTTGTACACATTGGGATATGGGAACATGAATATTAACGAGTTGCGGGATCACAACCAAAGCAGACCAGACCCCACAAGCAGCACCCGTTCACGAGTTGACGCATGTGCCAGCCATCGCTCTCCTCGACCATATGAGAGGGAAGAGGGCGACCCGACACATGACGCCGCTGCAAGCAAAGTCACTTTCGTGAGCATGACTGTTTTGGCTGTTTACCGAAAATGGTTAGAATAGGGGAAATAGGGAGAATAGATAGATAGAAAGAAAGATAGATAGATTAACTACAATCCCAAGCTTGTTTGTCATCTAGATAGTCCGATATTTTATAATAAGCTTTACTAATGAGATTTCTCTTTATACGAATTTGAAATTTTGTTATAGACAAGTCTTGAATTTCACTTGGGATTTTGTTGAAAAAGCGTACACATTGACCTTTGAACGAGTTGCTAACTTTATGGAGCCTAGTGGTGGGTACAGCAATTTTATCTTTGTTTCTAGTATTAAAATTGTGATAATCACTTCTCTTTTTGAAGCTATTTAAATTTTTCCGTATGTACATTACATTTTCATAAATATATTGACAAATAACTGTCATTATTTTGGTTTCTTTAAACTTAATTCTTAAAGATTCTCTGGGGCCCATGTTATAAATCGCACGAACAGCTCTCTTCTGCAATACAAATATGGTGTTAATATCAGCAGCGTTTCCCCACAGCAATATTCCATAGGACAAAATGCTGTGAAAACCTGATGTAATGAATCATCATAAAGCGTAAAAGATTGGAAAATAATAATTGTACATTTATTTTTTACCTCTTACAGGGTAGCGTTTGACCACAAGTCACCTGATTTTAAGTGACGAAGTGTTCGAAGGTGACGCCACACTACACCTGGATTGGGAATTGGCTCTCAAGCTAAGCTGCTGGCACACGTCAATAGCATCTTGGTAGCAGATTTTTTTATTTGATAGCTCGCAAGGCCAGCGCTAGACAGTGCTTTACCACCAAATGAAAACTCAAGCTTATCATAAGATTCGAACCCACGAATATCCTACTTCTGAGCTAACATGGCTATTACCTGGGCAGTGCAGATTAGATACTCACCATTAGTTCTAGAGGAGCCGGCGTCCCGGCCGGTGGCGGAGGCCCGGCGCAGCCCCACGCTCCGCTCGTAGTACCCCGCGACGGATAGGGCTCCGCTGTACACGGCGCGCTTGAGGCTGTTCGTGGCTCGGTCCTGGTATGCTTCCTCGTCGTCTTCTTCCATACCATATTGAGCCTGAGAAGGGAATGTTTCCATGTGCATATGATTGAGTACATAATTATCCTACTAATATTATAAACGTGAAAGTTTGTGAGTATGGATGGATGTTTATTACTCTTTCACGCAAAAGCTACTGAACGAATTTAAATGAAATTTTTAATGGAGATAGCTTATACTCTAGATTAACACATAGGTAACTTTTATACCGGAAAAGGGTTCCTGCGGGATAACGGGAAGACGCGGGTGAAACCGCGAGTCTAGCATATTTCCTAGTGGTTGTGATGTGGTCGAAGGTGGCCAAGCTAAGCTTACAGGGGAACAGGCTTTCAATTGAGGTTTCTCTGGCAACAAACAGGCAGACAGACAGATTCTTAACCTGAGTGTGGTAGCTAGCCAGGCGAAGACTAGAAAATGTCCCACCACCAAGCTATGGTTTCATCGCAATGTCTTTACTGAAAGCTCTAGCACATCTGCTAATCTCATTTTATAATTATAAATACTGACCCTGAGCAGTGCAAAATCTTGTTCTTCTCTACATTTTTGAGCCTCTCTATCTGCATCAGAAATACTCGTGGCACCGCCGTCTTCACCTCTCTCGAAGTGCTGCTCTATATGTTGAATCTGAAAGATGTGAGACTTGGTACCAAAACTCAGAGTGATGACCACGTACTGGAAGACGCTCTGTAGTTAGGCCCCCACTACTAGGTGGACTGACGACATTGTAAGATTCGCAAGGAGCCGATGATTGCAAATGGGTAATAGCCGTTGATGGTAGCATTCTAAGGGGGAGGCCCTATCTTCAGCAGTGGACTTCTCCTGGCTGATGATGAAGGCACTAATACTGGCAGGTGACAACCCAGCAATCATGATTATCATCATTAACACATTACGTTCCCACTGCTGGGACACTGGCCTTCTCTCGGAGAGAGAGTATACACCATAATCTACCAAGCCTCCGTGTATAATGACAATAAAAACCAGATTAATTAAAAATGTTATATGTTATCAGATACAAATGGTTGTTCCAGCTCGGATTCAAATCTGGGGTGGACTTGGGCCATAAATGTATAAAATGATGGATTTCAGGTCTAAAGCCAATATGACTGCGTGTGTACTGAATTAAATTCAACGGGTTGAGCTTACCAATTCGTGCTGTGACAAAGGTAGAGGTTGGCAGCAGACTGGGCAGTTGCTCACCGGACTTTCTTCCATCATCACCACATCTTCACAAAATGCATTATCTACTTGGTCCTGGAAGTTAAAACAACTGATTAATATATAAATTATTTAAAAATCGCGATTTCATATGACAAGCTCTGGAAATGGCAATACCAAATGACACAAAACTTCTTGTTTCAAGCATCAAAAAACAAAGGCGTTGATCGCCATATTATTTAAGGGCTTGATGCTAAGTAGCTAATTGGAAAATTACAAGCATTCTCTCATAATTATTATTCATTTTGTAAGTTGGTTTAAAGAGTGCGCTTACTGTATTAGTTAACATTGTTTTGATTGATCCAATAAACGCACACGTCTCTGGAAATTACATTTCAATACTCCACACCACTAGAAAGTGCTCTCACACACAAAGAGAGAGCACACTGGTGACAGACCGACACAGGTTATTGATATTTAGCAGTCAACACAAGGCTTACTTATCATCTTAGGGAGATTAAAGGATGGAATTCTAAAACGACGCTCAAGCATACTTGAGCAAGATAAGACTTTGTCAGTTCATACAAAAGTGTCATAATCGCTACTCAAACCAACCTAAGATACTTACCCTCTTCTGCGGGCTCAGAATATCTCTATGTTCCACATTGACATGCATTTCTACATCGGAACCGCTCACAAACTCTCTCTCACATATAGGACACTGGAATGAAGACCCGTGCGAGCTTGGAGACGTCGCCATCGCCACAGTTTTGTTATCAAGGCCTATTGTCTGTGTGTCCAAAGTTATGGTAGGATTCGTAAGACCTAACGTCGGATTGATGGAGTTAGCGTTGGCGTTAGCATTGCCCATAATAGAAGGCGATGTGAGGTCAAAGTGGGCACGGTTTATGTGCTCTTCTAGCTTCCGAGGACATGTTGATGTGAAGTCGCAGAGAAGACACTGAAATTGCAAAAATTTAACTTGTTGTTTACTGTTAAACATAGTCTTTGTTGTTGTCAAAAAGTTTCAATATTTGACGAAAAGAATAGATATTTAATGGAATGGTAGATTTTTAGACTATTACTTTAATGTTACCGAGTAATGGTTGATTGTGGTTGTTCATTATTTTCAACTGCACTGTATTGAAAGCACAATAAAATTTACAAAATTCAAACTTGATGCATTTCTGGCGGGCATGACATATTGATATGATTTTGTCAATTTTAACATATTCAATTAATAATGACAGACGTCATTCAGTGACAGTCAAAAGAATGTTTTTTTTTTTAATTATTTTAAGATATCCATCACGGGCGTACACGTTATTTGATTTGAATGCGCGCAGTGACTGCCTGATGATATAGATTCATCTAACATTGTTACTTATAATTCCCCTTACGTTTTCACAATTTTATAATTTATTTACATTGCGGCTAGCTTCAAAGCGGGACTTTTAGCTTAAGTAAGATAATATGGATTACGAAAGCATAATATGGATAATACCTGTACTGTCGGACTTGTAGCAGGCACTTTCTTTGGTGTGTTAGGTTTTAATTTTAGAGTAAGTTGGGATCTAAGTGGTGACCCCTGACCTGCACCTGCAGCTACCAACTGAAACAAATTAAGTACGTCATCTATGAATTTTTGTCACATTCTTAAATATTTTTTATGAAGGAAGTAAAATTTACCTTGCTTTTGTTTGGTGATCCCTCGTAGCTACTATTATTATGATTGAGACTTGAATGGGAACCTGAAAAAAGTTAAAGATGAATTATTTACATATTTGTAATAAATATTTTACACATCACTTCTATGTTCATATTTTTACCTTTTTTATCGTAACCATTGACGTCATTCTCTGTAGAACTTTGTCTGCTCTGATTTAGTTTGGGAATCATCCCGTTATTAATGTTTTTCAGTCCATTGCTCAGGTTGATATTCTTCGGAGATCGGGAAATCTCGTCTTTCTCTATCTTGTTGTAGTTTTCCTGAAACAAGGTTTATTGGGTAGGTACTTTTTTCGTAAATCCAACGAAAGCTTCGTACATTTTCTTTTGTATGAGTTAATTGCCAAATCTAATGTCCCAGTTTTCAGGACGTCGGTGACATAGCTTTACAACTCATACTTATGTTAGGTTAGGTTACATTCTTCTGAAGATATACACGTGAAAACTTATAGGAAATGTACTTACCTGATAACCGTTGTGATAGCTGTTCTTGGAGATAGCTCCGTTGTGGTAGGACGAGGAGTTGTCGGGACTGTGCCAGCCATTGATGGAGCCCGGGGTGTTGTAGCTGCAGCTATCAGTCATCGTCATTTTGGAGTCTTCCTCGAAACTGTGGGAAAAAACGTTATTATGAGAAAAAAGTTCAGTCTCCACTAATATTACCGTCGTACCTATCTCCACTCTTTTGCAGGTTTTCTTCAAAGATTAATCGTAGGTGCTTTCATTACTGATTCCTGAATCCAATGATGTGGATTAGATCCGGGAACCGTACCTACGTAGTCTCTCTCCCCAATTAAAATTTTATTTATCTCACCAAGACAATTTAACATCTTTAAAATTCATCTAGTCTTTTATTTAGTCTATTTATTACACTTTTATACTTAGGATCTTAAAATGAAAGGGTTAAAAAGATCGAGGGACCAAAGACTGAACTTTATGAGTACCCTAATAAACAACTTTACCATGGTTATTCTTTTTATCAGAGTTATACAATCTTCAGGATTGATTGGAGGCTGGCTATGAAATATATTTCTTTGGCAGCCTGCCATATTTGTATATTATGTTCGGGGGAAGCCAAATGTGTTTATCTGTAGTAGGGAAATTCGGGAATCACGATTCACGTATGGTAGGTATTACATATTATATTCTATTTTCTGACGCAGTGTCCTAGATAGATAGATAACGCTTTATTGATTCACCACAATAACAGAGAAACCCTATCAGCCCTACCTATTGATTCCAACTTTTGCGTCAGAAACTTTTCTTAGTGTATTGGGTAATGTAGTTAACTCCTTACGAAGGTCTGTTGCAAGGTTACCTTGGGCTCTGGTCATCAATAAACGCCATCAGCTCTCTCTCCGGCGTCAAGTAATGCAAGTGGGCCCTCTGCACGTGGCCCACCAGCTGCGGCTGTGGTACATCGCAGTCACAGAACGGGCACTCTGGTCTCCCAGCCACGTGAGCTTCCAGGGTGTGAGTCCGCATTCCTTCGTCTGTCAGCCCTTCGGCTCCGCATAATTCGCAGGTGTAGGGAAACGGGCTGCTCGACATTTTGTACCTGAAGTTAAATGGTTCTGATATAAATTTTCAGGGTAAGAGTGAACAAGTAGCAATATCGTTTCGTCAACCGCTTAATAGCTGGTGATCGTGTGATAAGTTTGTTATAAGTTCTTTAGAACTTCCTAATAGTTTTGCCATTCAAAACTCTGCCACAAAAATAATATTTATACTTCGTAGATACTTAAATAGCCACCGGTAGGAATAATTTTATTGTTAATTCTCATAAAATCCATAGAGTACCCCATGTAGATCATAAGACTCAAAAACAAAATAACACTGAATAAAATAGTTTGTACAATATTCAGCCTAGTTGCAAAATTGTTTTATTCAAGGATACATACGAGTAATTTACCTACCCAGCAGTTTAAAACATAAGTTTTAGTCACCTTCATAAAACACGTAGGTTTGCTAAATACTTCTCATAAGTCGTATCCACATTACTATAGCCTCCGCGATGACATAAAGTTGACCTTAACGATTTCCTCTTGGACCCGACCTTGACCTTATTAAATAATAGCTAGTAGGCCTGTATATGTCGCAAACGAAAGAATTGATTTATTTGTGTCTCTAGTTCTCATAGAAACCGTCCACAATAATATCACTACCAAGGTAAAAGAATCAAATCGATAAAATTACCGCAGTTTTGTTTTCAAGGAAATGCCGCTACGGAAACTGACTTTTCTACAAAACTAACGCTAATTTGGCAATTATTAAATGATATTGGGTCTTATTTACAGCTTGGAGTTATGTAATGAGTAACTTTGCCAATTAAAAACAATTGAAAACGGTTATTATGCTGTGTACTTACGAATATGGAATTTATTGTCATTAATCGAGCGCGAAAACACGCCGCGTTTCTCAGCACTATCTAATTGGTACAACACTGTCACTGTATGCGATTGGAGCTTGCATTTTCTAACATTAATAATAATTATAAATTAGATTATTACTACTTCCATCAGGTTGTGATGGAGCGCCATTCATGAATTTGATACATTGAAAAAATGAGGAAGTGTTTTGCGCATGCGAGAGTGGAATGCGACGGTAGCGTCTCTCGCGGAAGTTTTCCGGAAACTGAACTTCCTTTTCATAAGTTATGTCACAGAATAAAGAGGTTTTAGTTGAAAACTTTGAGAGGTCGAAAAAGACATGGCACCGTTAGCGCTTTAAAAACATTCTGTGTGTTCTTATTGCACATGATTTATCTATAACAATATTTTAAGTACTTTTATGTAGGCATTAATTTCGTCATAATTATATTTTATAGGAAGCAAAAATAGGTTCTTACCCAAACAAATTCTTTTTGCGAAAAGCGCCCTCTGTATATCTCAATGGAAACAATCTCGGTGAACGACACATTGTCATCAGCGTCGCTATGAAGATAATGTTCCTACCAATTCCGGTGCGGTCTTTGAAGAGATTTTCCGTATACATGAAACAGAGGGAGACTCAACTTACAATGTGAAAAATTGGGAAACCTTTCAGATGGTTGTTGTTCAAACGGACGAGGCGGGGAGAGTTTCTCTCGCATGTATTGTATTAGTAGAAGTATGAATTAATATTGTTAGATAAAAAAAATCTATCACTCTTAGTAATAATTTAAAGCAAAAAAGGTGTTGGGTATTTTAAGAGGACGCCGTGATAAACAATGGATCTGAAATCAGCTCCATACAAAAACGCAAGCGAGCTGACTATTGCCATAAGGTCGTATGCGTCAAAAAAAGTTTTCGTTTAAAATGAAAACTATTGTTAATTTTATAGAACTAAATCTGTAGTTCTTTGAAGAATGTGTATATATCATGCAATAAAAAAATTCAACTCTTAAATCGGTTTTGTATGCCTGTAAAATGAAAATCTTTTTTTTTACAGGGCAGTTTTCGATCATTGTTTCTTTGCTATGAAAGTTAATCAATCGTGTTATCCTTCTGACAATTTGATGTCAAAAACGTGATCTTTTATGTACATAAATATTAGCTCTATAGGTTTTGTAATTGCTGAGAAAAAAGGCCAAATACCAATTCCTCGTCTTAAGTATAATTTAGGCATGAAGGTAGATAAAAAACAATGATGTTATATAAAAGAAAACTGGAGTAGGTATGTAAGTTATTAAAATATAGATTCGTTTCACTACCTACCTTCCCATAAAGTTAATTAATTCTATATTACATTTTACCACAGAAAAATGTTGAGCGAAATATACAATGTGAGTTTTTTTTCTGTTATTTATGTACTTGTACCTGTTGCAGCTGTAAATATTTTAATTTATAAAAATCTCTCAACGAAAACAACCGCTGTTATTGTCGCGCAGGCTGTCCACGATCACACGATAATCTCGGATAAAGTCCGGGAATGTTTTGCTATTAACACCCTTCATGGCATGCTCTCTTAATAATCACCGGTTTTATCTACTTAGATTTGCTTGGGTGTAATGCTCGTAGGGTGACCACTTTAACTTAATTTTAGAGGAAAAATAAAATGTTTTTGTCTTTTATTTCTTGCCGGGCGTTGACCACAGTCCTTAATAAGGACACACTTCACTTTAACAGCATATGTGACATAATATGTCACATATGCTGTTAAAGTGAAGTAGTTATTTTAACATCATGTGACATCTGGAGTAAAATTGACGAAACTATAAAAAGGCTCTTTGTACATTTTCTTAACAATTTTTTGCTTTATTTTTCTAAAGGCTGTGTATTATGTACTTTACTAAACTTTTTTTTCTACATGTTTTACAATCATAGAATTAGTCCCTTAATCATCAGCTTAATCTTAGGCCCGTATTCTAGGATGACACTCAAGCGATACCTAATCAGTACTTGAGCACAGAATTGACGCTGTCACGGGGCCTACTTCAATCTCTTAAATCAGCATTATTTTAATATTACATTGCTAATTTTTTCATAATCCTTCGATAATCGTATCTTCGAGACGAGAAACTCTTCCCGTCTAAATGGGCCTTAACTCGCCTCAACAACGTGCGAAAGTAACAACGCTATATGAAAATTAAGCGTCTTGTTCTATCATATAGCAGTAATAGATTGTCATTCGTTCTTTGGCAGTAATAAATCAAGATTGTTTCGTAAAGCTCATAGTATGATTAGGAGTAACATTATTATAAGGTTAAAACAATATTGCTCGGAACCATGATGGTTTTGTAAAAGTTGGTGGTTGGCCTCCAGTTCATACAAATACGTCACTTACGGCCGTACGGAGTATAAGCTCCATAGAAGTAATGTCAAATTCCTATCTCTAGTAGGTCAAACCGTGGATGGATCGGTTATTGGGAACGGCCGTTAATCGCTACTCAAGCATTGATCAACACTTGAACGTCATTCAAGAATACCTTAGTGCCTTAGAGTCGCTATGCTCCGCAAAGTAACGTAAATCATGGCCACTCTCGCTGTATGCTTATTTGTACGGGACCCGGATGGGTCCAGCGGTCCCGTTCTCGTGATAACCTGACGGTCCCCCAGCTCAGTTTTACGTTTGTTTTTCTTGCGAAAGTCTCAGTTTGAGGTCCCGGTGGATTTTTTCTTATGAATATAATTTCTGTTGCGTTTTACTTCGGATAAGCATTTTTTTTAACAAGAATTCTGTGACCGTTTGAGAATTGGAAAATCTAGATGTCTCAGCTTCTGTGTGTCAATTCAGCCGATTTTCTGATTAACTTTTGATCACAAGTTTCCATGATGTTAAGTGGCGATGTGGTCGAAGGTGGCGCCACGTTACATCTGCAACTGGCTCTCAAGCGAGACTGCTGAAACACACCGATACCGATGCTTGTCGATAGATTCTAACTTGAACGAGTACTAGAAAATGCCCTACCACCAAGCTATGGTTTCATCACGATGTTTTTCTTCACCGAAAGCTCGGTAAGCTCATAATCTCTGGAGACATTCGCTGAGAGGTTTGACTGTCATTACTTGAACCACTGCTGCATGGTTCATGTGCTCAAGAATGCGGCTAGTTAGTATTGTTATCTTTTTTAATTCTCGAAATTTTAAGAATTTCGGTTTGTATGAAAACCACGGGCCTAAGCCAAGTGGGGTTCATTTTGGGAATTAGGTTCGGTTGATAAGTCTTCCTGCAAAAACTTCCGAACGACTCGGCAAGTGTTAAGAATGGCAGCTTTTTGCATTGTCATATTATTATTGTTATGTCCCTATTATACTGATAAGATGTTGTATAACTTTATAATTGATCATTGTAATAATATTTAATTTCTTGTTATTATAAGCTGACATATTGTAATAATTAATAATATAATCTGTACAAAATAATTTTGTAAAATAACATAGTTTTAAGGTATACTAATCCATGCCCCTTTGATGGTCTATAATAAAAACATTATTATTATTATTATAATAAGGGCCGGTTTTATAAACGTCCGAAAGTTAAATGTCATATCAAGGTTCCAAAGTCATAACCGGCCCTAAGTATGTGTTATAGATTACGATGTTCTATAGCTTACGGCTGATTAGATTCTATGACTTATACCATGTTTACTGTTAACTATGTGCTACGCCGTAGACCATTAGAATTATCCGCGGAACTTGATTTTGTACGTGCAAAGACATTTTCACTTCGAGGTGATTTTTTCAGTTTGTAGCTCAGAATGTAGATGTTTACAAATTTATGAAATGAAAGCTATGATGTGATTCGAAGGTGTAAAACGGTTGCCTTGCAAATTCTTCCTTGACTTCAATTTTCAATTTCAATCATTTATTGCATTCATATGTTAGTATACATGAGATCTTTGTGGCACATATGAACCCGAATAGGCTATAGCAATGTAGGAGCGGACGATCCATTCTAGTCATTTTTTGAAGTCATTTCGGCAGTAGTGCAGTAGCATTTGAAAATAGGCAGTGTTGTAATTTTCTATAAACACAAACTGTTTGAATTATATCATTAAGTTCTAGTCTTCCTGTCCCTACTATTCCATTACCCAGATTTTTCTTATTCGCCTTCTGGTTATTTTCTTCGTGACAGCATTTCTATATAAATTATGGTTATTTAGCACATCCGTAGCGTG
Organism: Opisthograptis luteolata; assembly: GCA_931315375.2. Lineage (NCBI taxonomy): Eukaryota > Metazoa > Arthropoda > Insecta > Lepidoptera > Geometridae > Opisthograptis > Opisthograptis luteolata. Next base: position 1,819,950 of record OV928048.1, read on the forward strand.
AGATGCCGCGTGAAATGAAACGTCTTTTGCTACGAATGTCGTACCATTTCATAAAGCGTAATTCCAAGGAAAAATACTTAATTTTTTTATTACTAATATCAAATGGATTATTAAAATTGAAATGTCTGGAGGGAAATGGGGGAGACCTTTGGCCAGCTGTGGGACAGTAGGTATAGGTTCAGTAAAAACAATATCTAAACGGTGAAGGAAAACATCGTGAGGAAAACGGCATGTCTTAAAACCATAACATCTACCAATCCGCACCGGGCCAGCATGGTACAGTCAGTCACCATCAGCCTTTCACGTTCCCACTGCTGGACTCTGGCCTTCTCTCAGAGAGCGAGTATGGGCTGTAATCTACCACGCTGGCCCAGTGCGGGTTGGTAGATGTCGCATGCCCTTGTATGTTGCAGTTCTTGGACATGCCGGTTTCCTCGCGATGTTTTCCTTCACTGTTTGAGCGATGGCATACTTACTTACGTGCTTTTGTATAATTTGTTGCAAATAAATGATTCTTATTCATAAAGCAAAACTAGCATTGCCTTTCAAGTCTTTTCATTTTATGACTGAACATAACATGACAAAAAAAAGACACCAATTTCACTAAACATCACAAAAATCATCAAATTTCTAGATGGCTCATTTCTCCGACCGTACCTACAACTAAAGCAAACAAACAGATGGTACGGCGATAATGTAATATATCTAACTGTTATGCTTATTATCTGTGTTTTATGGGCCGTTCGTAGGAAAAAATGGCGAAAATAAGTGAGGAAAAGTTGGGCGTGAAAGGAATGGTATGTAAATGTTCAGTAAAGGCTAGGGTTGCCAATCGTAATTTATAATAAAGGCCCTAACGGTGTGTTTTGGCAGCCCTATTCGAGAAACAGTTCCCAAACCAGATGTAGCGTGACGCCACCTTTGACCACATAATCATCATCATCATTATCATCAGCCTGTATCAGTTCACTGCTGGACATAGGCCTCTCCCATGATACGCCACTGAGCCCGGTCTTCGGCTTTTCTTATCCAACCACTGGCAGCCACTTGGCGCAAGTCGTCGCTACACCTTGTCGCAGGACGTTTGTCAAGTCACAGTCTCCACTCAAGAACACGTCTACCCCAACGGTTGTCGCTTATATGACCAGCCCACTGCCAGTTCACCTTACTAATTATGTGAGCTATGTCGGTGACCGTGACTGATCACCTCATTTTTGATTCGATCCCTCAGAGAAACCTAAAGCGTAGCCCTTTCCATAACTCGCTGAGCTACCTCATCATCTCATGACCACATCGTCGTTTAGCAAAAGGTGACTTGTGGTCAAACGCGCCCAAGGTTTTTTTTATAAACGTACTTATGGTTTTAAATTAGGTGTTGCTCTGCTTGAGAGATCGCTCTGAGCGATAAGATCGCCCTTTGTGATATTTACCATTAAGTTATATAGTTGTTCTTGTTTAAATTTCTCCGTGTATCTATTTACTTATTGTATCTTATTCACGCTAAAAAGCAAAACAAACTGTAATCCAGCGTCCACAATGACCCAAACACGTCTAAAAGTTGTGAATTATTTTATAAAACATTTATATTTTGCGTTTTGCGTAATTTTTGTCCGTGTTTCCCGCCTGTCGCGCTGGATTTATGCGACGGGTCTTTCTGGTGCGTAAAGGGATGGTTTATAAAAATGGTAAGGAAGATACCTAACATATGAAGCAACATTTGAAAGCAACACTTATATGCCCGGATTCCTTGTGTCGCTGGTTGTAAATAAAATAAAATAGAATAAAGCAATAGTCAATGGTTATTTATTCAATAGGATACATTGTAATCACTATAAAACGTCAAACTTACCTAAACTAATTACGCCAGTTCCCACCTCCTTACCCCGGCAAAAGAACAGACAAGAAACGCCAGACAGGATTTTTTTTTAATTGATTGATTTGGAGCAAGTTCACCAAAATCCCAAGCTTTTTCTTTGTCATCTAAATAGTCCGATATTTTTTAATAAGCTTTACTAATAAGATTTATCTTGGTTGGTTGTGCACATTGGGATATGGAAACATGAATATTAACGGGTTACGGGACCGTAGAAAAAAAAGCCTTAAAGAATTTTTACTAGAATTTAGGCCTGGATTGTGAGAAGAATACAGCCCATACTGTTAACAAAATCTTATTTTCAGTATTTTAAGTAAGCCCGGAAAAGTTCGGATTGCATGGAAATTTGGGGTTTGACGTAGGTTATCCGTAATCGCGGGTTTGATTATGTAAGTTTATATCGGCACTTACTTCATCACGGGCGGACTAGTTTTCCTTTACTTCGCAATTTATTGGAAGGTCGTAAATCTGAGATTTGGAGAAAAAGGTCATAAATAATTGTGTATTTACATGAAAAAAACGTTAAAATCTTATTGGAATATTTACTACGCTACGCGGATTTGCCAGTTTTTTTTTGGGCTTTTTGGCGGCAATTTAACTGTCAACATGAAAACTTTATTTTTATTTTTATGCTTGTGTTTCTTCGAGTAAATGTGATAATGGTTTATTAACGATATTAATATTTATTACATATAATATAACAAAACAACATAATTATATACAATTGGATAAAAAATTAAACTAAATACTAAAGCTAAACTATCTATATAAAACTAAACATCTACAAATAAAAAAAAAATACAAAAAAATTATATGAACTATTATAATATATTGTTATATGTGTACGAGTGTAGGAAAACGATATCAAGTTGTTAAATGTAACTTCTGTAGTTGCTCCAGAAAGTCCGTTTTATCGCTTCAATAATTTAATACAAATCCTCTTTGACCCTACTTTTAACTGGGTCCCATCATCATTTCATCATTAGTCATCATTTCAATTATTACTCTCTGAGTTTGATACATTTGATTTAATATTTGACACTGGCAAATACACGAGTCGTGTGACGCCGTAACAAAAAAAAAATTGATACTGGCTAATACACTAATCACACTAAATTTATTCTTAATCATATTCTTAAAACCATAATCGTAAGTGGCAACACTGTTTGATACCGCGATCGACGGAGACGAAGCACCAGGGTCGACCCAACAACCGCAGGTAAGGGTATTGGTATAGTATAGTTAGGCAGAGCCGGGTTTAACCTTAGTGCCGCCCCTGGGCACTAAACAATGCCGTCCTCTTTCCGAAATTTTGCATGAAATGGATAAAGTTTTGTTGTTTTTTTTACTTACCGGGTAGCGTTTAACTTTAAGTTACCTGATGTTAAGTCACGATGCGGTCGAAGATGGCGCCACGCTACACCTGGACAGGGAACTGGCTCTCAAGTGTTTACTGCAATATTTGGCATTTTAAACAAAGGTACACTTGAAAATTAAAAATAAACAATCTCGTTATTTAAAGATTTTTTAACACGATTACAATAATTTTTAAAACATTTTAGATAACGCGAATTTTTTTTTTCTCTCTCCTTTTGAATTTTGCCTCCCCTGAATATTTACCACCCTGGGCACTAACCCCTGGCGGAAATCCAGCGCTGTACCTCTGCCCTAATATATACCTGTATTAGTGCTTGTGGTATCGTATTAGGTAATACCTATGCAGTATGTAGTGCCTAGATTACGTGGTTCATGTTGGATTGCCCCATTTGCGGGCCTTAGAATTTATGTGCTGACTTAATGTCGCGGTTTGACGAAATGCAAACAAATAACAAAGCATTTATCTATCTAAATATGTATTTAGGTAGAACAATGTCGGGTAAATCACACCGCTTATAATATAAGAACGACAAGACCGATCGATTTGTAGGAGCTTTGTTTTGTTGGATTTGTCTCCGCCCCAAATAGGAAAATAAGTATTGCAATAAGATAAGATAAGATAAGATAAGATAATTTTTATTTGCACAAAACATGAGTAGGTAAACATACAGTTGCATGCATGATTGTTGTTAATTATATTTTGGTCGTCACGTTTTACCAATTATGGTGTACAAATTAGAGGGATAGAGGACGCTTCACCTTAAAAATAATTAACAACAAAAAATATAGAAAAATTCAAAAGATAAAAAATTAATAACATGCACAATTTCATCACAATGGGTAATAATATTATAGAGAAATTAAAATGCACAATTGAAAAGAATAACAAAAATAAAATAATAATAAATTAAATTGCAATATCGGAAAAATTCACATAATTATATAAATCAGATGAATATAAAAGTGTGTCTGTCTGTTTCTTTGTTACCCTCTCGCATATAAACCGATGAACTGATCTTGATAATTTGAACCCTGGACAAGGACTTTTGGTACTTTTTGTTGCGATAAAATGTTAGTCAACGCGGGTGAAACCACGCGGAGCAGTTAGTTTTATATAATATCAGGATACCTTGTAGGTATCTTTTTAAATGCTATGATAATACTTAAATTTCTATATCCTTTTTTTTATTTTACACTTTTAGTGTCGCAGGAAAAATCTAAGAGGAGTTTCTAATTTATTATCTAACTGCGGGCCTATTGGCTAACTTTGACATTTCCAGTTACCAACCGGGTTCGGTTGTACACCGAACTTTGATGTCAACCAAGATAGTCATATTATTGGTATTGCGTATCAACCTCAGTGGATATCAGTTTACAGTGCCTAACGGTGCCTTTCAGCACGCCATTTCACGACACTATTTTTTATCGACTATCATGCGACTAAGATAAGTAATACCTTTTAGGCACGTTACGCGTGAAACATGGACATTTAATTTTATGTGGTTTATATTACCTGACGTTTGAGGTGAGCGGCAAATTTGAAAACTCATTCGTAACAATAACTACTCTTTGGAGAAAAAATATTACCCATAGTGATATTACCGTTTACAAGTTCATAAACGTTTGGAAGCTTGGTGATCACTACTTATTATAAAACAAAGTCCTCCGCGCCGCGTCTGTCTGTCTGTTCGTGATAAACTCAAAAACTACTGCACCGATTTTCATGCTGTTTTCACCAATAGATAGAGTGGTTCTCGGGGAAGGTTTTAGGATATAATTTGTCAAGTTTTTGCATAGATTTGCTAAAATATTATGATATTTGTTAGAGTCAGAAAAAAATAAGCCGAGATAAGATATTACGAAATGAAAATTTCAATCTAATGGAAAATAAAATCACCGCGCCGCCTCGTGATCCATGGCCATGCAGTGGCCGCAGCGCAGCGGGTAACGCGGCGGGCACCGAAGTGCGGGAATAATTTTAGAGCATACAGAATATACGCTTTCACGCCTAAACTACTAACTGATTGAAATGAAATTTGGTACATAGGTAGTTTGAACTCTGGAGAAGGACATAGAATACTTTTTATCGCGATAAACTGTAGCCCACGCGGGTGAAACCGCGGGGAATAGCTAGTAGTAAATAATTAAATTAAGTAAAATGCAGTACATATTGTGTAATATATTTTTATTAATCATTTGTTTAATTAATCATTTTTATGTAGTACATTTTTTGATATTATAAATATATAAAAAAGTGCATAATTAAATAAGCACAGAAACCCTAATTTTAACCTATACAATAGCGTTAAAAATAAATTCCAGGCCCCCGGTACCGCCCGAAGGATTGATAATTACTTGAGTCTTATGACCACTGCTTATATATGCGGGTGAAACCGAAGGGCACAGCTAGTAACAAGTAATTGTACTTTTCAGATGCTTGCACCAAAAAAAGTGTCTCCTAGGCAAATGGATTTACTTCTTTCTAGTCATCGACTCTTCTAAAACTTGTTGGAATCCACTTCTTCACTTATTACTTAGACGAAAATTCGCAATAAACACTTTCTCTGGCAACTGCAATGGATCACTAACGTCGCGCAGGCGGCGTCTCTTTATTTTCAAAAGATTTTGTCTCCGCTGTGCTTGAGCAAATCTCAACAATAGTAGACGTTCCATCACAGAATCTGCAGCAATCCAAATAATAATGCAATGTACACTGAATCAAACTGACAATCACATCAAAATCCTAGTGCTCCTTACGTGAGCGGCCTAGTGTTAATCACTAAGAATCTATAAAACACTGGTCTTGAGCAGTGTCTTTCACAAAATGTAAAATACCTCGGTGGCTATCAATTTTGATGTCCACTATGCTTACATAATCGCAAATCTAAACTATCGATACGAAAACTTCTGTCAAAATGAGTTATAGTGATTAACACCAAGACTCGGTGCGCATGACGTCATCCCAGTTGATCACTAAGGTTAGCCAATACGAAACTAGCTGTTTGACAGTTCATAGTTCGACACTTTACCCAGTGCTCTTCACTTTACGTTATCCACCGAGATACGCAATAGCCCCGCTGGTCTAACCGGCTTAACATGCAACGACCTTTGGATTTATTTGATTTTACATATTTTCTATCTGTGACAAATGAAAAAAGTTAATTATAGAAAGGAGGTACAAAGAAAAAAGATCGAATTTCTAGTTTTTACTCAGCTTCAACGATACAGCCTGAAATACCTTGTCTTCCTGAAATTATTACGCCATATAAGTACATTTTCCTATCCTATCTCACAGGGATAAGGTTCAATTTAGAGAAACCCGCATTTTGTTTTTATTTGACATGTGAAAAAACCGGAAAATTTACTTTGAAGACGTCGGTGTTGCCAGTCTCATTAAAAATCCAACACGTCCTGGTTGAATATTCATCGCGTCACTTGTCTAGTCATTGCTCCCTGTTACATCTGGTTGGAAGGGGTTGGATGGATGGAATATTTTATTAGGTCGTAGAGGGTAGAAAATATGTGGTAATTTGGAAATGACGTGGAAAATGAGGTTTTTCAATCGAGGAGTTCAGTTCTCTGTTAAATAAGGGTTTGGATATTTATTCTAGCGGGTGGAAAAAAATTATGGGCCCTGGAGGGCCTACCTTAAATCCTTAATTTAGATCATATTTACTTCAAAGAAAATATTCTTTTTCTAAAAAAGAAACGAAACTGCATTCAAAGATTCGCCCGCGCGGAAATTCATACTTTTCTGTTTAAACATGTTTTTATTTATTGTCTATTTGTCTCTTTTAGAGAAAGATTTTGAATCAATTATTACCCCTACACTGTCAAAGGAAGCTATTCAAACAAATTACGTCACGGGTTTAAATCCTTCAATGAGCTTTCGGTTGATAGCTTGGCCTCAAGTTATGAATCTGTCGCCAAGCAGCTCTTGTTGTGCTCTGGCAGCTCATTTGACGTAGAATTCCCAATCCAGGCGTAACGTGGCAACATCTTCGACTAAAATGTCGTCGTTAACATTAGATGACTTGTGGTCACTGCTGTTGGAGAGATAAAAATTCTGTTTAAATTAATATAATTAATAATAAAGCCAGCAATTATAAAAGCTTATTTATTTAAGCACAAGAGTAGTAAGGTATTTAAAGCTAATCATCCGGATAAAAAATACTACATAAATTAAACACGATTACATTCAACCTTAATCTACTTATTTCTACAAAATGCAGTGATAATGTGAGCAACTTTATATCATTATTAAAAAAACCCAAAAACATTTGGGTTTTTGGCTGCATTTATTTATTGCGCATTCGATGATTTCATAACAAACATAAGCATAAGGTTTGATTGATCACCAGGACATGACATTGGCGCGAGAAAAGAAACAAAACTTTTTAGTTTTAATCTGTGGCAAGTTTTTTTTATAGATTATAATACCATCTATGACTTTTTTGGCGGCAATCGAATTGTCAACGTGAAAATTTTGTTTTTATTTCCAAAACTTGTGTTTCTTCGAGTGATAATGTGTAATATTGGTGGATTATTAACCATTATGTGTTCGTAAATGTGTACGAGTGTGGGAAATTGAAATAAAGTTGTGAAAGTGACTTTTCTAATTGCTCCAAAAAAGTCCGTGTAAAGTTTAAGTAAAGCGCCACTACTTTACTTAAACACTATCCTCATCCCATCATCTCATCATCATCATCATCATCATTTAAACTTGATTCAACTCTCTGAGTTTGAAATATTTTATACTTGACACTGGCAAATAAACTAATCGTGTGACGCCATAACAAAAAAAAAAAAAAAAAAAAAAAAAACCATCTATTTTGGTTAATAGAAATTAAAATCTCTGCATCTCTATTCTGCCAGTCACAATATTTTAAACTTTTTCTTTGTCCGTCAATTTTTTTCATCTTAATTTAGGCCAGTTTTCAAGTTTTGAACTTCATAACTGTTTCAATTGTATGACTGCCTTTTTCGGCCTGTAATTTTTTTGTTTTTCTGGCTATTGCACTTGCATTCTGCCAGTCACATTTGAACTTAGGATGACGTAAGATTAATTAGTTAAGTACTAAAAATGACATTCTTCATATCGCTGCAACCACCGTCTCCCGTTAACGGATCGATTGAGAGGCGCAGTGCAGCCGTAGCCTCCGTTACCGTTTACCATCATATAGTCGAAGCAGTTGGTGACACCGTCGCCATTGCAATCCTGAAAATAAAAAGTACAACTGTCAACGTCAACGTCATATGTTTAAACTTTTTATTTGACTTTTTTGGCGGCAATCGAATTGTCAACGTGAAAATTTTGTTTTTATTTCCAAAACTTGTGTTTCTTCGAGTGATAATGTGTAATATTGATTATATTATTAACTATTATGTGTTCGTTAATGTACGAGTGTGGGAAATTGAGATAAAGTTGTGAAAGTGACCTTTCGAGTTGCTCCAAAATAGTCCGTGTAAAGTTTAAGTAAAGCGCCACCACTTTACTTAAACACTACCCTCATCCCATCATCTCATCATCATCATCATGATTTAAACTTGATTCAACTCTCTGAGTTTGAAATATTTTATACTTGACACTGGCAAATACACTAATCGTGTGACGCCATAACAAAACAAAAAAAACTTTTAATTATTTTTCAGCGTGTAGTTCGGATCGCAACTCGCATCACATCACCTCATCATGATAATTTATTTAACCATTTTATTTTTGAGACTTGCTACACAAAGCGTTGGAATAAAAAGAAAATTTTGATGGCTTCTGTGACGTAAAACCGAGAAGAATCACAATTTTATTTCGTGACAGCTCCTCCAATCATTAACTTATGTCTCCACATCGCCCACAAACACGCAGAGATACGCGGCATGCCTACCGTGCGGGCGACTGTGAGCATTAAGGTGCTGCTGCAATTCTGTCCTCGTACCGTACATCCCCTTTAAACCGCATAAAAAATTGCTCCCAAGAAATCCTAAGTAAACAGCCGCAATCCGCTCCATTTGCCCGGAAGAATGTAAAAACGGTAAAGCCGTAGGTAGCTCCCAAACTGCCGACCCGAGTAAATATTGAAACGATGTGAATGGTAAACGATTATACCTTGCCGAATCTCTCCAAGTAGCCGCCGATGATACGTTTCGAGCAGTGATAGTTGCGAGCGCAGTCTTCCCACGCTGGAAAATGGTAAACAGATAAATCAAAACGAAACTCGAGAGCATTGATTTCGTAGCATACAACATATATATTACTAGCTGTTCCACGCGGTTTCACCCGCATGGGCTACAGTTTATCGCGATAAAAAGTAGCCCATGTCTTTTCTCAGGCTTTAAGCTATCTCTCTACCAAACTTCATTTAAATCGGTTCAGTAGTTTAGGCGTGAAAGCGTAACAGACAGACTGAGTTAATTTTGCATTTAAAATAGGTATTAGTAGGAAAGTAGGGATAGGGAATAGGGATAACCTCTACTAATAAGATTTTTATTTAAATGGACTACACTCGCTCTTATACTTTTTAAAGAGCTCGCCAAGCGCCTCCTTGACGCCACGGGTGACCAAAGAGCTGGCGCTTACCTCGGTCAACGAATCAGCCTAGCCATTCAAAGAGGTAATGTCGCCAGTCTCTTGCACGCCGTGCAATTATTAAAAAACATGATTTAGGTCGCTGCCTGTAGGTAGAGTGCCCAAGAGACCATAGATTAAGTAGACTATACATTGTATAGTCTAGTCTACTTAATCTATGGTCTCTTGGGCACTCTACCTGCACCTGCAGGCAGCGACCTAAATCATGTTTTTATATTTGTAGATGTTTAGTTTTATATGGGTAGTTTAGCTCTTATTATATAGTTTAATTTTCTACCCAATTGTATATATTATGTTGTTTTGTCATTTATTATATTGCATGATATAATGGACTACAAATTTTGTTATATACAAATCTTGAATTTCACTTGGGATTTTGATGAAGTATTTCGTTAACACCAATCATGTACTCTTCTGTCTTGTTTGTTGTTATCTAATTAATCTAGTACGTATTGAATATACTGTTCTAAACTACCATGGACAATAACATTAGAATTAGGTTTTATAACGGGATAGTTACCATGTTAACAAAGAAGGAGAACGTAATGGACTTTTTTGGCAGCAATCGAATTGTCAACGTGAAAATTTTGATTTTTTTCCAAAACTTGTGTTTCTTCTAGTGATAATGTGTAATATTTGTGGATTATTAACCATTATGTGTTCGTTTATGTGTACGAGTGTGGGAAATTGAAATAAAGTTGTGAAAGTGACTTTTCTAGTTGCACCAAAGAAGTCCGTGTAAATTTTAAGTAAAGAGCCACTACTTTACTTAAACACTGTCCTCATCCCTTCATCTCATCATCATCATCATTTAAACTTGATTCAACTCTCTGAGTTTGAAATATATTATACTTGACACTGGCAAATAAACTAATCGTGTGACGCCATAACAAAACAAAAAAAAAGAATGTAATGTGTGTATGTGGGTAGATAGATACGTCTGCCCGTTATAATATCAACAATCCTACCCGCAGAAACTTTTAGTATTCTCGTGATCATGGCGCTTGCAAAAGTGCCGAAATATCGAGAACTCAAACAAACACAAATACATGGTAATTATCCCGTTATAAAACCTAATTCTAATTCTATTGAAAGGCTGTAGGGATTAAGATATGATTGCGCGGAGAGAGCCACGTGTGTAAACTAGTGATAATAAGTAATATACGAGTGTATATTAAATTATTAAACCTTGGTTTTACCTAAATGTTTTCCTCATTTAGTAAGCAGTTTTTTATAGAACATGATTTTGCTATAAATGGCAACTTCCAGTTTTTTTCACTGACCAGACTTATAAAATAGTTTTGGTATGGATGTGTGTTGTGTGGTCATTAGGTTGTGTTGTCATAAAATTACTTGTTTTACAATATCTGCAGATTATAAATACATAATTGACTATATTTGTCGAGAAAATAGACAAAGTTTCAAAACAATCAATTTGGCGCATTAATTTGAAAACCTCTTTTTGTTATTCGTCGGTTAATCGAAATGATTGTTAAATGGATACACTTATGCCCGACATTAATAATCGATCCGATCCGTTATCCGACATATCATGTCATAATACGTCATTTTAGTATCCGCTATATACTAGCGCTTCAAGTCAAACTCAAGTTACGTTTAAGCCTCCTAAATAATATCACGTACCATGGTTCCTCTCAGCCTGGTCCTCCGGCATCACAACCTTCCCGGAGTCCACCCAGTAGACCCGTGATATGTTGAACGGTCCACAGTAGCCTGCAGTGCATTCGTGGGACAGGTCACACTTGGTGGATACGTAGCACAGACAGCGGTAGCAGGACTCCGATAGATTGGGGATGAAGGTACCTGAAAAGGGGAAAGGGGCGAACTTTGTAATTAAACTTTAATGAACTCACGCAAAAACTGCTGAACGGATCTGAATCAAATATGAAATGGAGATAGCTTATACCCTGGATTAACACATAGGCTACTTTTTATCCCGGAAAAAGGTTCCTGTGGGATAACGGGAAGACGCGGGTGAAACCGCGGGGTGCAACTAGTATGTATATGATTTTATCGCGATAAACTGTCCCCAAAACTGGTGAAACTGCGGCGCACAGCTAGCTAACTCTACAATTTTTATAGTCATAGAGTGCATAAATGAGTTTATAGGCAAGCACAACCTACGCTGAATAAAAAAAACTATATGCATAAAAAGGTTTTCTCACCTGCGGAGCCAGTTATCCACAAGAGGTAGACGCCAAACAAACAAACTGGTAACAGCCATCTATTCATTTTTTAGCTGTAACATAGTAAAAATGTATTGGAGTTTATTAGTGTTAGGTAATAGATTAGTTAGCTAAACGTTTTCAGCGTTTTATTTGTAATTAATTTAATGTTTGGTTTTAATTAAGTAAGTTGTTTAATTTGATAGATAGTACATAAGGTTTATAATGATTTATAATTTTAGTCATTGTTGTTTCACTAAAATTTAATTTTTCTCGGTATAATATGTAATGTTATTATGTTAGATTGCTTTATTAAATTTAAAGTTTTTTTTATGAGTACCTACATAATGCTTCTTTATATACATACTTACATAATTATGTAAGTATGTATTTATGGTGTGTGGTGCAATTGGTATATTTTATTTGTTTATATTATCTATAATAACAATAAGATGATTTGATAATTTTACTTCGTATTTTTTTTTGATAAAACAATTTTGCAACACATCGCTACCATTTTTCTTGCACCTCCAGGATGGCTGGTAGGAAGTGCTCTAAAGCATCAAGTCCTCCTTCTAAAATGCTATGTGCTAAAGTAAAAATAAATAAATGTTACGTTCCCACTGTTGTGACAAAGACCTCAAGACAGCAATAAATTAAAATTAAATTAAATTAATGTAAAATTATTTAATTCACAAACAAGAATTGTAGGTACATAGGGAAACTTAATGCAAGTACCTAAGTAATCTATCTAAATATATATAACTCAAAGGTGACTGACTGACAGTGATCTATCAACGCACACGCACAGCTCAAATCACTGGACGGATCGGGCTGAAATTTGGCATGCAGGTAGATGTTATGACGTAGGCATCCGCTAAGAAATGATTTTGATTAATTCTATCCCCAAGGGGATAAAATAGGGGATGAAAGTTTGTATGAAACTTTGTCAATTTTAAACCGATCGGGCTGAGACTTTGTATGCATAAAGCTGTAGCGAATGAAACCGCGGGGAACAGCTAGTTAATAATAATAATGCCCGCACAATCACATACATGGCCTCTAACCCCTAACTAGGTTTCCCTGTATCTAGGGTATCAGAAACTACGAGGATCGGGGATCCACAACACCCAGACACAGAACAAATACTTGAGCTTTTTTTTTCTTTGCATAAATATTTGTCCTGTAGCGGGAATCGAACCCGCGACCTCACGCTTTACAGTCGGCTATCCGCCCATTGCGCCACATCGGTCGTCAGTTAATTATATTATCTCTCAACTAACCTCAGCGAATCAATAATATTATATTTGTTGTCTTCTAACATAAGTGCATTGTAAATAGATGTATTATTATGTAATACCCAATGTAATTCAACGAAGAGTCCGTATAAGTATTATTAATTATAGCAACCGGTTCGAATGATTATCCGTAGATAATATAAATACTATAGTATAGTGAAACTCCAACTTATTATAAATGTATTGATTTCCGCAATGAGTAGAAGGTTAACCTCATCGAATCGTGAAGTAACAAATCGATTTTAATGTTGTAAAAAAATACATTTCAAAACGAAGAACTTAGGCTCAGAGTCAGACCGAGTCAGACCTAACTATAGTACAAAAGGCTCTTGTCTATCAGTTTATGTTTTGCCCACACTGGGCCAGCGCTTGATTCTGGCCCATACTCTCTGAGAGCCATTCATGGTGGCGTTCAAAGGGGGAGGTCTATGTTCAGCAGTGGACTTCTTCCGGCTGATGATGATGATGATGATGACGAGAAGGCCCGTGTGGTAGTTTTTGTTTCATATCCGTTACAAACAAACACGAAAAATCAAATCTATTCCCATCACAAGTATAATTTTTACCAAAAATATAGCTGACGTCTCTTTCCCCTCGATTTCTCTGGGATACCATGATCAGATCCTGGTTTCTTATCATGGTACCACCCTTGAGATATCTCCTTTCCAATAAAAAAAAGAATCATCAAAATCGGTTCATAAACGACGAAGTTCTCCGCGAACAAACATAAAAAAAAGCATAGGTACATACGGTCGAATAGAGAATCAATCAACCAATCAAAATTTTATTTGCATGAATATAGTATGTATACACTTGTTGTTATAAAAGTAATAAATAGACCGATATATTCCACCAACTAGTAATTAGGTATGCAAAAACTAAAAATAAGATAAAACTAAATTAGAGTCATTGATAACCATCCAAATTAAATGTCAAAATTACAATTTTTAAACAGGGCCTTCTCCATTTTTGAAGTCGGTTAAAAATAAGAGTCTAGAAGAAGACTGGTCTAATAACAAAGCAGTAGCTAGTAAACTCCGTATTAAATTTGCACTTAATTAACATTTTATAATGTTGCATGAACGATTAAGGTTTACTATTTTATATACAACTTGTAGATAACTTACCTATGTATCACGATCAAAGTTCTATAATCAACTTATATACGCACAAGTAAGTTTTTATCCAAGTTTTACGTTGTCTCACTATATTTTTTTAATTAAGTGAAATTAATTTGCATTTTATTTTATTTGCGTGTGACCTTCTCGGAGTAACAAACGAGACTGATATACAAGTTGTTTTAATGAGAATTAGGTGCTCGCATGTCGAGATCTGGTTTGTGCCTAGTCGACTGGACCGGCAATAGGCAGCCTTGGTAATGACCGGGGACGCACCTGGCTTGTGACGTCATTGCGTGAACTAAAGCTGAGTTGCACCAACCATAGTCAAAGTTAATGTTAAAACTAACTATAGCTTTCATTTTCACCGTGAACGTTTAGCACCATCAACGAGTCATCATCATCATCACCAGCCTGTATCAGTCCACTGCTGGACATAGACAACGCGGTAGCTGAGATGGTAGTGACCCTCCCTTCGAAGCTAGCGGTCCCGGGTTCGAATCCCGGTAAGGGCATATATATATGTGTGATGAGCACGAATATTTGTTCCTGAGTCTTGGATATTTCTATCTATATAAGTATCTATTTCTCTATATAAGTATGTATATCGTTGTCTAGTACCCATAACACAAGTTTCGAGCTTAATTTGGGGCTAGGTCAATTTGTGTGCAATGGTCCCCCGATATTTATTATTATTATATTTATTGATTTATTTATTATAGGCCTGTCTCATGATACGCCACTGAGCCGGGTCCTCGGCTTTTCTCATCCAGCCAGCCACTCGGCGCAAGTCCTCGCTCCACCTTGTCGCAGCGCGTCCTACACCACGTTTGCCAAGTCGCGGTCTCCACTCAAGAACACGTCTACTCCAAACGGTTGTCGGTTCTGCGGCTTATATGACCAGATTTGGGCAGTTCGGGTAACCGTTTTTTTTTATTGCTCCCAGGGTAGCGTTTGGCCACAAGTCACCTGATGTCAAGTGACAATGCGGTCGAAGGTGGCGTCACGTTACACTTGGATTGGGAACTGGCTCTCAAGTGAGGCTGTCGGAACACACTGATAGGTGCTTGGCGACAGATTCTTAAGGGTAGGTAGCCAGGCGAGTACTAGAAAATACCCTACCACCAAGCTATGGTTTCATGACGATATTTTCCTTCACCGAAAGCTCAAGCTCATTGTAGAATTCGAGCCAACGTCCTACGGATCGCAAGCCGACGTCACTACTCATCATCATCGCTATGGACCATTAAATTATGACGTCATTTTAACCATAGTTCGTGCAGCAAATTTTTGCTTAACTGGAGATTTAACTGCAGATTTGTTAAAGTTAACTATGGATGGTGCGACCTAGCCTAAAAGTCTTGTTTTAAGTAACATTCAGAATGCAGCGACCATGCTAACCCTTAACTACTCGCCTTCGGTCACATTGACCCCAGAGGGTTACACTGAGAAAAATAATCTGACTTTCCTTGTGAATCTTACCTTCCAAGATCGATTCCTTCCTTATTTTACCTTAGTTTTTCTTCTGAATCACAATTTCTTCCCTTTTGACTCAGAAGGAAAACGGTATTTTGGAAGGTCTTTTTTCTCCGTGTATTAACGCGTTCATATTTTAGTATAGTTTCATATTCTGAGTCCTTTCTCAGTGTTCAAACTATCTCCAAACTAAATATCATCAAGATCTGTTTAGGCAGTTTAGCCGTGAAAAGGTAACAAGCGGCCAGACAGAGTTACTTTCATATTTTTAAATACTTGTAGCTGTGCCTTGTTGTACCTACTTGTGTACTAATAAAAAAAAAATTACACTAATATGTTTAGCCTTAGGAACAATAACAACACTAATCAATTTACGCGCGAAATTAATAATCGATCCTGATCCGTTATCCGCGCATAATAAGTTATTTTAGTACTAGGGCTTGTCAAATTACTACTAAAATGACATGTTATGACTTGACATATCAATACAAAAACGTGGATAACGGATCAGGATCGATTATTAATTTCGGGTATTAAAGTCCATCACCTGGCTGAACTTCAGTTCAAAGTCCATTTAAGAGATTATTTCTTTTTGCCACTTTTTTCACATCTCTATCTTTATTATTATCAAAAAATGGCAACACAGCTGGACAAGCTGCAACCAATTGCCATAGTCAGCAAAAATATGACCTAAGTATCACGATATCCTTGAGACCATAGGATAGGAAACCTGACGAAAACCGGTCGGTCCGCATTAAACTCTTCTTTGTTTTTCTCGTAACCACATTGTTATTGTTATTTTAAAAAACATTATTGTGATCGTAATTATCTCACGACTGGAAACGAGAATCAGTCACATCGTAAATTTTTTTAGGATTCCGTAGATGTGATGAAAAAACGGACAGATCGCACAGCCCACTCCGCAGGCGCAGGCCTTCTAATAATTCATCATCATCATCATCATCATCATCATCAGCCGGAAGAAGTCCACTGCTGAACATAGGCCTTTTCCCTTGAACGCCACCAAGAACGGCTATTAGCCATTTGCATCCATCGGCTCCCTGCAATGACTCTTATTCGAAAGTCTTTCAGCATTTTGACTGTTGTCCTTTTGAATAAGCTCTAATAATTACCTCACGCTGATTAGGGAATTACGAAAACCACTTTGCTAAACATAGGAACGTTGTCCTATTTAGTTAGTTACAAGTCAAGCTAATAAAAGTGTTTTAAAAATTACGAGCACGATAAAAAAAAATTTGCAAAATCGGGCATGCCATCCGTAAGAGATGATTTTTCATTCATGCGGGCATAAAACATAACTCATCATCATCATCATCATCATCAGCCGGAAGAAGTCTATTGCTGAACATAAGACTCCAACCTTGAACGCCACCATGAACGACTATTAGCTATTTGCATCCATCGGCTCCTCGCACTCTAACAATGTCTTCAGTCCACCTACGCTGGTAATTAATAACAAATCAATCCACAGTTTGCCCACTAGGGATCGATTATGACATTACTTCTATGGAGCTTGTTGTACCTATTTATATCTCTAGTAGGATAAATCGCGGATAGATAGGTTATTGATCTCGACCTTTGACCACTGATCAGAGAATCGGCTAGGACTATGTATAATGAACATGTTGTATAATGATGAGTAGGTATAGGTAGACGGTATTAGTAGGTACTAGGTACACTAGATACCCAACTAATTACTAACAGAATTAGTAAAGAGCTTCGTAGAGAATCCTCTTATAAGAATTTGGAGCACGGAATCCATCAGATTATGCATTCAAGGCTATATCTTCGGAATTAAGGCTGCCAATCCACTACGCTTGAGAGAAATTCCGGTACCTATCCTCTTTATTTCTCAACTATTTTATTTATAGCTTTCTCTTGGGGCTTAACACGCGTGAACTACAGTTTTCAGTTAAATGTATCCTATGTCCTTCCCCAGAGTCTAAACACTCTAAAGTTGAGAATCTAAACTATCTTTATACAAAACTATCTGTTCCCCGCGGTTTCACCAGCGTAGGTTACAGTTTATCGCGATAAATATTGTCCTATGTCCTCAGGGTTCAAATTATCGCCGTACCAGACGAGGAATTGGCAATATTGGCTGCAGGGATTTCCTTTTTTCTCAGCAATTACAAAACATACAGAGCTAATATTTATGTGCATTAAAGATCATGTTTTTGATATCAAATTGTCGGAAGGATAACACGATTTGTTAACTTTCATAGCAGACAAACAATGATCGAAAACTGCCCTCGAAAAAAAAAGATTTTCATTTTACAGGCATACAAAACCGATTTAAGAGTTGAAACTTTTTTGTATGGTATATATACTCATTCTTCAAAGAACTACAGATTTAGTTTTATAAAATTAACGATAGTTTTCATTTTAAACGAAAAAAACCCTTTTTTGGCGCATAAACTTACGGCATAAGTCAGCTCGCTTGCGATTTTGTATGGAGCTGATTTCAGATTCATTGTTTATTACGGCGTCCTCTTAAATTGGTTCAGTAGTTTAGGCGTGAAAGCGAGACAGACGGACAGACTTACTTTAGCATCTATAATATTAGTAGGGATTTTTATATTGTTTCGTGTCGTATATCACCTGCATACTCCTTGAAAGCTGTCAAACTGTGTTGTGTTTCCGTCATAGATATGTGTGGATGTCCCGGTGAGTTTCGAGTGACAGACACTACGAAGGCGTCATGTAATTTCCCAGCAGACAGAGTTCCATCAAGCAGTGTAAGAAGCCTCGTCTACGTTAGAATAAAGTTTGTTGTATGCGGTGTGGCAGACCTCCTTAGCGTCATGTTTTAGTTTCCTATAAGTACTGGAAACTAAATAATACAAGGTCTCTGAAGTGTTAGCATCCGGCATAATATCAACATTGATTTAATTAAGTTTACTTTTATGATAAGTCATATTTAAAATTTAAAAGCTTATTAATGATTTATTGGTAATTTAAAACACCATGATTTTAATAAAACTTCTAAATAAGACGAAAACCAAAAAGTGGGCTAGAGTGCGCGGCCATGTTGAGACCGGCACTTGTGGAGTAGAGATCGATTGAGACAAGCGAGTGATAAAAATAAGAAAAAAGGGAGAGAAGGAGGCGCAGAGACCATCTAAATAGAAAGTGGATGTTGAAATACAAGAGTGAAGAAGATAGTGGTACTTACTGGTAGAGTTTTACAACAGAAGGTTGAACTAAAGCCGAACCTAGAGTACTGTTAACTTTACAAGCTTGTACCCCACGGTTTTCTCGTTTTTCCGCATGAACTTTTTCCGGGAAAAGGAAGAAAAGAAGCCTCTGTTTTAATCTATAACATCTACTCTATGCGTGTAATAAAATTTTATAGAGGATGTCTGCAAATCTTACTAATATTTATATACGTGAAAGTTCGTGAGTATGGATGTACTGCTGCGCCCCGTGGTTTCACCCGCGTCTTCCCATTATCCCGCAGGAACCTTTTTCCGGGATAAAAAGTGAAAATTCAGATTTCCGTTGAGTAGTTTTTGCGTGAAAGAGTAACAAACTTCCATACAAACTATCACGTATTTATGATATTATTATTAGTTCATATTAGTAGGGTAAGATTGTAACAGACTGATGTCTCTACATTACAGATATTTAAGAAAAACTAATATGGGGTCTTTATTAGAGCAACAGAAACCAAAACATCATTTTTTAGTAATTTTATCTGTCTGTCGCAAAAAAACTACTGCATGGAATTGAATGCAGATTTCACCGATGTATTGCTAGAGGTCTAACTTCTAATAACATAGGCTCTATTTTACTATAGAAATGATATTTTTTTGTCTGCAGGAATGAAATTATAGATACCTACTTGATTCTAAATTCAACGCGCACGAAGTCGCGGGTAAAAGCTAGTTATAAATGCGAAAGTAACTCGGTCCGCCTGTTTGTTTGTTACCTTTTTACCCTTAACCACTGAACAGATCTTGATCAAATTTGGGATAGAGATAGTTTGAACCCTGGGGAAGGACATAATATTTATTTGTTATGCAAGGCTGCAAAGTTGTATTTTGGGCGAGTACTTGTATTGAAACCTGAGCAAGCGAAGGATTGTAGGATTGAACCATGAGCGAAGCGAGTGGTTCAAATATAGAATCCTGAGCGTAGCGAGGGTTTCAAAGGTACGAGACGCAGAATAACTTTGAAGCCGAGCGAACTTACTACAGCGAGGAAAATGCAAGATGGAAGAAAAACAGATAAAATAGGTTTGTTTGTTTTTCATGCAATAGTCATGCTGGCCAGTGCGATTATTCCAAAAAGAGGTTGGCACACTGACATGAAATAAGTATTTTTGCATTTTAAGTGGACTGTCGCTATGGAAAATTATTGAATAGAAAGTTTCGAAGATTAAAAATACTTTCCACGCTAGCGCGCAAAATGCGCTTTTGCACTCAGATTTCGAATGACAAACATCTTTCCGAGCTTGTGAGGTGAAAAATACTTTTTATCACAATAAACAGCGGGCAAAACCACAAGGCCTTCTTAACAATTTTTATATTCAAACAGTTTCTTCTTTATTAGAATTCAGGACTCGCTCATAGAATACTAAGTGCATGTAATTCCTTCGACGTTAACCTTAATACTGTAAATAAAAAGAAATATGCCATTAAACAAAGCTAAGGGCCGCTTACAAAGGTTAGCGTTTGGGGCTCTAATTCTGTTTTTTTATAAAATGAAATGGCTAATAGCCATGGTGGCGTTCAAGGGGGAAGGCTTATGTTCAGCAGTGGACTTGTTCCAGCTGGTGATGATGATGATGATGATAAAATGAAATGAAAAATGTTTTATTTCTGACATACGCAATATCGCACAGTTAAAGAACAAACACGTACAAAAACTGTAGTAGGTACGAACGACATTGCGCGATGTACATCAGCCTCAATTATTAATTTTCACCCGGAACCCATTTATTATACTGTATTATAATGTATAATGTACAGTATTACATTTCATTGTATAATAATAATGTATTATTATCTTCATTATAGTCAAGCTTTGATTCGAATGTCCGCAAAGTTTTCGTTTATTCGTGGCATTTCTGCATCATTTATAAACTTTAAGGTCCGTAAGTGTCTTAAATTCATACATAATATTATAGATTTTTAAGTAACTTCGTTCGATTGTCCGTCTTTTTCAAGACTAAACGTCTGAACCGATCTATTATGCAGAAGTTACAATGCACTCAAAAAGAAACGATCCTAACCAAATCCCACAAATCAAAATATATTCGCGAAATAATGAGCCGGTACTTACGTATTCTCCGACTATTTAAACAGTATTACCTTGTCATGTATACAGGGTGCTATATTTTACGTTCTTATATTATACACAGGGTGCTAAGTAGAGCGATAAATCTCGCGGGATGTGGTTCTTGCGGACGTTTTAATACCCCCTGTACCTCGTTACATGGACATTTATTACAATAATCCTGTAATTTCGGTCGTAATTTTTGTAAATTATTGGCTTTTCCAGTTTATATACAATGTCTATGGCATTGTCGTATAAGTAGGAATTTCTTCGCGCCTTCGTAATTTTTTAAACGTAGATGGCTCAGCGTTAGTGACGCCGATTTGCTACCGTAACGCCTAAATTTAGTAATCGATCCTGATCCGTTTTTCGTGGTTTTGGATTGATATGTGATGTCATCAAAATATGTGATTTTAGGGGTATATAAAGATTGACATATCGATCCAAAACCGCGACAAACGGTTCACGATTATTAATTTCGAGCGTGTCGTGATCTTGGGTTCGATGCGTCAAATGGCTCTCATGAGGCTAGAGGATACCGGAAGCGGTACTTAGAAGCTGGTAGTTAACCAGGTGAGCATTAGACAATGCCTTGCCAACATATGTTTTATTTATGTATTTATTTATTAGCTCACCAACACAGTGTACACTCATACATTCGCAGATTTATAACAATAGGGATGTTAACCATTTTTCGGAATTGCTTTTATTTTAAAGATTGACTCTTGTTTACCATAAAAAAATATTTTATTTAAAATTATTAGTATTTTCGATGAGAAAATATACAAAATTAGAGTAATTATGAATTTTTCCGCCAAAACACTAACAACTGTCACGTGACTGACATGACGTCACTGACCGAAAAACACGATGGTCGCGATTCGTAACCATACCACCGCGCCGACCCCCGACGCCGACCCGCGGCTACCGACGCGCGGGCAACCATCGAAGCACAAATCGCCTGAGTGGTTAGTGACGTAAGAAGCTCTTTTTGGTGTTTGCAATCACGTGACAAAATATTATAAATATACCATTTAAAATCATTTTTATTTAAATTATTAAGTTATATTTATATACAAAAATATGTTTTTCGATATCCTAATAATACAAACTAACATAAAAGTAAGATTAAACATTATTTTGTAATTAGTGTTAACATCCCTATTATCCCTAGACGCGGGTAAAAGCGCAGAGAATAGCTAGTACCGAAAATACAGAGCGAACTAATGTCTGCGAAGGCTAAATCCGTTTAGCCTTCGCAGACATTGGTTCGCTCTGCTCCGGCTCTAGAAGGAACCATGCGAATTAATTCTATTCCCCGCCAAAAACATTTCACGTTAATTACTATAAAAAGGCATTTTCATCAGAATAAGGCTGCGATATCGCAAAACCTCATTAGGGGGAATGAGAAAGAGACCACAAAAAATAATGAGTCAATCCGCCAAGTTATTTCTACCCGTTATTATTTACAAAATCAGTCTTGTGTCTAACGAGATAAGGGTTACATTGTGATTGATAAAATCTAAAATGAGGGTATAATTAAGTTTGCTGTCCTATCAAAGGACTGAACAGGCCAGTGGCAGGGAAGTGATGGTAGCTCAGTACACGATGTCTTAGGAATTGTTAAGGGAAATGACGGTGTTGTGCTCATATGACATATGACATGATATAGATGGGGGTGTTCAAGTCAAGAGTGAATAGGTATTTACTGGGCAAGCGTGCTACACCTTCGACCACATCGTCGCTTTCCATCAGGTGAGATCGTGGTCAAACGCTAGCCTAGTTAGTTGTAAAAAAAAAAAAAAAAAAGATATATACGTAGATGCGATAGTTTGTGTGCGTATGTGAATATTTGTTACCACTGTAACTACAAAACCGATTATGATGAAATTTGGAATGGAGATAGCTTAGACCCTGGATTAACACATAGGATTAACTCATATTTTTTATCCCAGAAAAAAGTTCCTGCGAGATAACGGGGAGACGCGGGCGAAACCGCGGGGTGCGACTAGTTGTTAATAGGAATTGGAAATGACAGTGTTGTGCTCACACGGAGAAAAAAGACCTTCCGAAATACCGTTTTCCTTCTGAGTCAAAAGGGAAGGATTTGTTATTCAGAAATCTAAGGTAAAAAGGGGAAGGAATCGGTCTTGGAAGGTAAGACTCAGAAGGAAAGTCCGAATTTTTTTCTCATATTTGACATGATTTTGTACAATTTGCAAGGTAGAGTTTGTCCACAGAATAACATACCTGATGCTAAGTGATGGTGCCGTCAAAGGTTGGTGTTAAACACCCGAAATTAATAATCGATCCTGATCCGTTATCCGCGGTTTTGGATCGATATGTCATGTCATTGCACATAATGTTTAATGTACATAATGTATTTGTCTAAAGTATTTTTGTATAATTTGTGCAAATAACAGATCAGGTCGATGATACCAAATTATTGCATTGTCACCGAGATTACATACACATACAAAGTTTCAAGTCGATACGACAATTAGAAGTGGGTGAAAATTTACTTCTAAGATTTGATTACATTGTTAGTTAGTTAGTTACAAGTCAAGCTAATGAAAGTGTTTTAAAAATGATTCTGATTCTTTTTCTTAATTTAAAGTGAACGAAACATAACTTTTATTCTGCACATAATTCTGACGAGTACCAAAGTGCCGCAACGTGATTGCTGTGCGATAACTCTTACATTGTTACATTACACCCTCGGGGGTGGGATAGCAATGTTTAAGTAGTGCTTTTACGAAATAAGGTTTGTATTGTATAGTTGTATACCTTTTTTTATGGCTTCACATGGTCTGTGTTTTTGGCCAGTGTCAGTGTGTATTTAAATGTAGATATATCATATTAATGATGATGATGTGACCCAGCTACTTTGTGTTTAGTCCCCTTTATGTTTATGTAAAGTGGCACTTTACACGGGTTTTTGGACAACTAGAAGAGTCATTTATAACAACTTCATTAGATTCCTACACGCGTACGAATGAACGAACACATTATGATTAAATAAATCCACCAATGTAGTATATTATTATCAGTCAAAGAAACACAAGTTTTGGAAATGAAAATGTTTTTCCCATTGAAGTTATGTCTATTAAGCTAATACGCTATTTCTGCTGTGCCCAGCATAATTATGAGCTTATCTAAGTAGGTAGGTATATATTTTTCACCTCACAAGCTCGGAAAGAGTCTGTTTGTCATTCGAAATCTGAGTGCAAAAGCGCATTTTGCGCGCTAGCGTGGAAAGTATTTTTAAACATCGAAACTTTCTATTCAATAATTTTCCATACCGACAGTCCACTTAAAATGCAACAATACTTATTTCATGTCAGTGTGCCAACCTCTTTTTGGAATAATCTCGCTGGCCAGCATGACTATTGCATGAAAAAATAAACAAACCTATTTTATCTGTTTTTCTTGCATCTAGAAATTTCCTCGCTGTAGTGAGGTGAAAAGTTGCGTGTTTCGCTCGGCTGCAAAGTTATTCTGCATCTCGTACCTTTGAAACCCTCGCTATGCTCAGGATTCTATATTTGAAATTAGAATCCTTCGCTTGCTCAGGTTTCAATATAAGTACTCGCGCCAAAATACAACTTTGCAGCCTACAAATAACTATTTTATGTACATTGAGCGTGAAAAGTAGTGATCACTGCCAAATTTTCAAATGATTACCATCAGCCATCTTTGGTATCCACAATGCTTAGGCAAATTGGGGAAATGGGCTCGTTCATCTACTTTTGTCGTTGACTGCCTGCTGCCTGCTTATAACCACACCTGATGGTAACCGACAATGCAGTGGAAGATGGATCACGCTGGCCCATGAGGCGCCTAAACTCTCAAGTCTTCAAGTACCCTTTATGAAGCAAAGAGGCAGGGAGCAATCACCTGTTTATAATATTTCTGACTATTTGCGCCCCGCGGTTTCACCCGCGCCATCCCGCAGGAACTTTTTCGGGTTAAAAAGTAGCCAATGTGTTAGTTAATCCATGGTATAAAATAATAATCTCCATTCCAAATTTCATTTAGATCCGTTCAGTAGTTTTTGCGTGAAAGAGTAACAAACATCCATCCATCCATACTCGCAAACTTTCACGTTTAAAATATTAGTAGAATTTTTATTTAAAAACCGCTAATTGAAACAATAATACGTATGCTTGTACCAACTGCGATTACTTTGTGTAAACTGAAAATCGATTATCCGCATCGATGTTTGCGATTCGATTAAATCGCAATTTGGGGATTTGATTCGTACGTAGGGACGTGCCGATTCGCGCAGTGAGAGTATTGTCACAAATACTCTATTTTATTTGACTTCATTATCCGGATTTACCTCATGAAGAGCAAACGTGGGCAGAGCTTTCATTTTGTAAATAATGTAGCGATTTTTATGGTTAAAAATGTGGTTTTGGATTAATTTTGTGCAGCAGAGTTTTTATTTCTACATTTTCTACCTCGTAAATTGGGTTAGAATTGTAATTACCATGTTTTTACTGAAGTAGATTCATCATCATCATCATTATTAAGGTCTCTAAAATAGGATCAAATTATCAAATGTAAATCAGCAATAAACCTTTGAAACCAAACCAATCCGATAGTGAAAGGTTCGATTGGCAGAATAAAACCCCGACATGTGCCACACATCCGTGTCTAAAAAAAACTTATTCCCGCTGTGAAATGGCGCCATTTCCTGCTCAAAGTCGTTGCGCGACACAAAATGGCGGCATTTGTCGGCGCGAAGCCGTTAAATATTATTGCATCGATAATTTCGTGTTTTCGAAGTCAATTGATATTATATTTTATCGTGTGTGGAT
Source organism: Opisthograptis luteolata (assembly GCA_931315375.2). NCBI lineage: Eukaryota > Metazoa > Arthropoda > Insecta > Lepidoptera > Geometridae > Opisthograptis > Opisthograptis luteolata. The sequence continues at coordinate 1,845,985 of OV928048.1, forward strand.
AGGAATATGGGTTAGCAATAACTGAGAATATGTGGGGAGGAAATAATGTGGCAGGGATTATAACGTTATATCTATATAGGTAAGATTAGCGATCCATACGTAATTCGTACCTACTAGGTTATAACCATTGACCGGTGACATGTGGTCAAACGCTACCCAGTAATATAGGTAGCAACCCACCCCAGCATCGGCACGGGTGCAATGTCGATTTGTAAATCCTATATGGGGCAGTATCTTACAAATCTTTGAGTTTTTCGGCTTTTCTGTACTATAATATGTATGCGTTATACATAATATAAACCTTCCTCTTGAATCACTCTATATTTTGCTGAAACTGCATTAAAATCCATTGCCTAGTTTTAAAGATCTAAGCTTACGCATATGGACAGACAGACGGGAAGCGACTTTGTTTTGTATGTACTATGTGGTGTTATAAAAATCCGTCTTTCTGAATATCTTGCAGGGGATGGAAACTGGTATAAGCTGACAGGCCATCATTGATAAATGTAATAAATGTAAGAGCAGCAGTCGAAATATTAAATAACATAAAAATCCGTCGAAGCTGAAAATGGCGTGCTTATTTTTTATTTTCCTGCGCGCTGCAGATTTTCTGTAAATAGAAGCTTTGTGCCACCAAATATAATACCGACCGAGGCTATCCCAAGGTACAGAATACTGAATTACTCTGGGGCTAAGAGAAAAACCGGACCTTTTTAATAACACGCGCTTGAAATATGCTGAATGCCGTCACGTAGTAAACTCTGCCCCTAATACTGAGGTCACATTCACAACAGAATTTGGACTTTAACTTGCGTAACGACCCGACGCCGACGGCGTCACCACTGAAATCCTACTTGGCTTCTTTTTTTTACAGTTCTTTCCCTATTTTTTACAACTTTCGGGGTAGCGTTTGACCACAACTCACCTGCACGGAGAAAAAAGACCTTCCGAAATACCGTTTTCCTTCTGAGTCAAAAGGGAAGGACTTGTGATTCAGATTGAAAACTATTGTAAAAGAAGGAAGGAATCGATCTTGGAGGGTAAGACTCAGAAAGAAAGACAGAATTTTTTTCTCAGTGTTTCTTAAGTGACAATATGGCCGTGCTTCCCGGCAATTAGTCGCAAAACCCTGTAAGGACCAGGTACCTGTGTACTCTGTAAGTAGTAAAAAAGGGGGAAAAAGTTATCCCAAACTGAAATCACACTATCACGGGTTACCGCGGTTTTATCACCAATCATATCGTCATCGGAATATAGCTCATCCACATAAAATCGAGCCCTGGAAATCTCACACCACTTGAACTATGCGCTCTTTTCTCCCGCAAAAGGTACTTGCGAATTGCGGAACGAGCTCCCTCCAAGAGTCTTTCCCCAGTGCTGCAAAATGCAGTCTTTCAAGGTGGGTGTGAAAAGAGATCTTAAGGGTCGGCAACGCCCCTAGTGTTGCAAATGTCTATAGGCGACGGTAACTGCTCACCATCAGGCGGCGGGCCGTCTGCCTGCTTCTCTATTAGGTACGTACATAAACAAAACAAGTGAAAGTGAAGTGAGTCATCGCTGAAATCACACCATTGGTAACTAAAGCGCTACTGGATTTACCCATACCCACTGTTCATTTTCCCCAGCAATTTCCAGCTACCTACTTCCTTCTTTACTTCAACATTATGAATGCGAAAGTAACGCTGTCTGTCTGTCTTTCACGCCTAAACTACTAAAAAAAAATTAAAATGAAAATATTTATTTGCTACATTAGATACAAATTAATATAAAGTAGGCATTAATCAAAACAAAATTCTTATGTAGGGTATGCTTTGTGCATACTGAACCGATTTAAATGAAATTTGGTACAGATTTGGTCTAGGGCCTTAGAAAGGACATAGGCTACTTTTTAATGCGATAAACTGTAGCCCACGCGGGTGAAACCGCGGGGAACAGCTAGTTTTAAAATAAAACAGGCTTTTTAATAATACCCGGTCAAATTACACAGCATAGTGTCACGTATTTGAGCCCCTAATATTCGCGTGACAAGTCACGGAGCCCGCGGACCGTCCCATTGCGTTCTTATACTTTTAATAAAAAGTTCGGTGAAAACAGCGCTCGAGGAAAAGGTGTCTCGTTACGCATCTGTGTAATGATTATGGTTAACGAGTTGCACCCCGCGGTATCACCCGCGTCTTCCCGTTATGTGAACCTTTTTCCGGGATACAAGTGTTAATCCAGGGTATAAGCTATCTCCATTCCAAGTTTAATTCAGATCCGTTCAGTAGTTTTTGCGTGAAGGAGTAACAAACATCCATCCATCAATCTATCCATTCATACATACAAACTTTCACGTTTATAATATTAATAGGATTGTTGGGAGTGTGAGGTGGTCTTGATTTTGTTTTGGATTTAATTTTTTTGCAGGTTTTTGTGCTTGTTTTTCAACCTCACATATCCTCCGCTACAGAACAAATAGTTTGAGGTTTGAGACAAAAAACACACGTATTTGTTCTGTGTCTGGGTGTTGTGGATCCCCGATCCTGGTAGTATCTGATACCCTAGATACAGGGAAACCTAGTTAGGGGTCAGAACTATGTACCTATGTTATTTTGTGTGTGTGTGTGTTATTTTCTTAAAAAGTACCTTTACCTATATTTTCTAAGGGTAACATTTAAAAGTTTGGATTTCTAAGCTGGAGTAATTTTGATTTTATTTTTTAGATTGCAATCCGTAAGACGTGGGTTCGAATCCTACAATGAGCTTGAGCTTTCGGTGAAGGGAAACATCGTGATGAAACCATAGCTTAGTGGTAGGGTATTTTCTAGTACTCGCCTGGCTAGCTACCACCCTCTTGTTAAGAATGTCGTCAAGCACCTATCGGTGTGTTCCGGCAGCCTCACTTGAGAGCCAGTTCCCAGTCCAGGTGTAGCGTAGTGCCATCTTTGACCACATCGTCACTTAACATGTGTACTTAACATGTTGGTAGGTAGTAAGTAGGTACTAAACTTATAAGTTTACTTCGAAAATAAACGAATTCACATTATATCCTATACGTAGGTACCTATTTTCCGACCATTCTACCTTATTCACCATATTTAGAATAATATTATTGTATATTTCCCTTCCTCCCTTGAGGACCAATACTCACCAAGTTGTAAAAGAAAGTAAACAAAAAAAGCAAGGGTACTACCATAATATAATAATAATCACATAGATTCTCGAGTGGCAACCACGAACCGGAAGGCATTGGGTAGATATCTTAAGAGTGGGAGCTGATAAATGCCAATTGCTATATATAATTATACAGGAATATATAGGTAGTTTTTTGATATGGGTAGTACATACTTATTATATACATAGTACATTACTCATTTTTTATTTTTTTTTAAAACGTCAAACTTAAACCTAGCTACGCCTATTCCAACCTCCTTACGCCGCGCCGGCAAAAGCACAGGCAAAAAACGTCCGGCAGGAAATTTTTTCGGCGCGATCACCATTGACAATTTTAATTGGAGCAAGTTCACTGAAATCCCACGCTTTTTTGTCATCTAAATAGGCCGATATTTCATTATAAGCTTTACTTATAAGATTTCTCTCTATACGGACTTAAAATCTTGAATTGCACTTGGGATTTTGTTGAAAAAAGGAACACATTGGTGTCGATTCGGTTTTGCATTCTCTAAAACTAAACAAAGTTTGACAGGTCTAAGAGTTATGCTGTCCTTTTTTTACTTCAGTGATTAGAAAAAGACAGCAAGACTATTAGACCAGTCAAATTTAGTTTAGTTTTAGAGAAAGCAAAACCGAATCGACACCAATATTGACTTTTGAAGGAGTTGCTGACTTTATGAAGCCTAGTAGTGGTCAGCAAGCTGAAGTTAAAGATCTCTTCTTGCTTCTAATACTTAAAAGCATGGTGGGTTCCAACCCCCAGCCACGTACCTCGCTGTCACGTACAAACAAAGTCTAGTAAGCGTTATTGTCTATATAAAAGGGATTATTTTGTTTTGTCAGCGCGTCGTTCAACTGTTACGGGACTCACGCCAATAATGTAACAGGAATGGGAAAGCAAGTTTGTTTGTGATAATATAAAATATCACAATGATAGCTATCAACACAAAAACAGAATCTATCCAGCAAAGTGATGATGGCAAGCGAGCGTGGGCCGTCGGTTCGAAGGCTACAATGAGCTTGAGCTTTCGGTTAAGGAAAACATCGTGATCAAACCATAGCTTGGTGGTAGGGTATTTTCTAGTGCTCGTCTGGCTAGAATCTGTCGCCAAGCACCTATAGGTGTGTTTCGGCAGCCCCACTTGTATTGGTCAAAACTTGTCCGTCATGTCTAGTACCCATAACATAAGTTTCAAGCTTAATTTGGGGCTAGGTCAATTTGTGTGCAATGGTCCCCCGATATACTTATTTATTCTGGAATACCTTAAGAGTCTAAGCTTTAGAAACTTATTTTTTGCTTCGACACATCAGAACTGCGAATTTGCATCGCACCGCAAATATCTGCGAGTTCGCACGATTTCACCACAAGAACTTCCGATCTGAATCGCATCGCATCGCAGTTTTGTGGTATGGTCACCTGAACCAACGCTGTGCGCACGAAATCGTATCGAAGCAATTCGCATCGCAAGTTCCTGCGATTCAGCGTCGTATCGCATCGCAGTTTTTAAGCCCATAAGTAAACACGCCTTTTTTTTACTTTAAAGCGAGGGACGAAGAAAATACCTTTTTAAAACACTTTTATTAGCTTGACTTGTAACTAATTTTTACTATTTACAGGATAGCGTTTCACCACAAGTCACCTGATGTTAAGTGACGATGTGGTTGAGGATGGCTCCACGCTACACCTGGACTGGGAACTGGCTCTCAAGTGAGGCTGCCGGAACACACCAATAGGTGTTTGGCGACAGATTCTTCACAAGTAAAAAAAGGTGCAGTACAAAAACAAAAAGGACAAAAAGGAAGTTTCCTCAACAGCTCATCACTATTGTCATTCCCTTCACGATTGAACATTTCCCCGTCAAACATACAATATTGTTCGCTGTAACTTTATTATACAGCTGAATCGGTACTTGAGACACGTCCCGGTGCAATAAAACCGACTCGTGAAGGTACCGTCTCCAATACAGATGACGTTACTGTTATTGTTATGTACTTAACGGATGGAAAGGGACGAATTCCAAGGAGAAAAAGAGCGGAGATTTTCAATTCAATTATTTCCAATTTATTACATGAATTGACGGCTTCATTTGCGTATTCAATTTATCGAGTTGGAACTAACTCGATAAATAGCGATCTCATCAAGGCATGTACGTCTATAATAATCTATATATCTTGTATATTCTTATACTCGTATATAAGAATCAAAGTCCTGACTGACTGTTATCAACGCACAGCCTAATCCGCTGGTAGTAGAAACTTGAAATTTTGAGGGTAGGTATGTTTATTTTGATGCAATGGGTGTACTAAGAAAGGATTTTTTAGTTTAATAGTGATATTGTTTCTTGAATATTTATTCAAAACTCGTCTCATTTATCAAGCGGTTTTAATAATGTTTTATTGACTATGGACAACCTTTGGGACGTCGCGGGTTGAAATTTGGAGTTGTTCGTGAATTTGCGGGCCGTAGTTAGGATAGAACAAAAAGGTTACAGTCTTGTCGTTTCATTACATTGTCATTTACTGGTGACTTGTGCTCAAAAGCTACACAGTAAGAAGTAAAAAAAATATCTAGAGGGCAACCCGGGGGCGTTCAAGGCAACCTGACATATATTATAATATATGTCAGGTATATGTCAGTTATCAGCTGATGGTTAAGCTCTTTATACCCTTTATATATTTTATTTCATTGGAATTTATCTATCTACCTGTGCATTTGCACCGTGATTAGTTCCGGTTTTAGTAGTGTCTATTAATTATTACATTAATGTAGGTATAATAGGAATCGGAGATTGTAATAAAACAACAATTATTATCAAAAACACCGAACGCTATATTTAATAGTCTAGAAACAACATTCAATTAGACACCTAATATTGGATTAATATCCTATAATTAAAAATCAACATCTCAATTGTTAAAATGTTTTTTTTATACAAATAAATATGTAAGGCGTTTTTTTTTAATCCAATTAATGACATACCTTTTCTTTGTTTACAATAATAATAATAATTAAAAATAATAATATATAAATACAATTTTATACCAAAAAATATGATATGTAAATTTTGTTTTAAATAAATTAAACTGTTTAAAAATAAGGATGACATAGGAATAAACTGTTTAAAACTATAATTGTTAAAATAGTGACAACAATAGTAATCATGTTTACATAATAATTAAAGCTAACATTGAATTTAAAGCTTGGCATCGACTTACAATAAATACAATCCAAATGATATACTGACAATAACTAATCAAATAATTATTTTAATACTAGACATTATTATTGTACTTAATATTTGATTTAATCTATCTAAGTCGAAAAACACGCATCCATGATAAATATTCCTATATATATTCACAAAGAGCAAAAATATATAGTACAACGGAAATAAATTTTGAATCCCAAGCGAATAAATAAATAAAATAAAATATTGTGTTACTAAAACTTTATATAGATGAAAATAAACGATTGACATTACAGATATATATAACTTTTGTACAAGTAAGATGACTATGATATCTTATAAAACCAAAGAACCTGTTTCAAAACTATACGAATTTATCAAATTCAGTGTCAAATGAAGGCAAATTAGATGCTTTGTTAAGCCAGTAAGTCAATAGTTGTAAAGATACTGCTGCTTTTATTTATGAATAACCGAGTTATCTATGGCGGTTATCTAAAGCTGTCACTTTCACAGTACTCACACCAGAGCAATTTTATTGTAGTAGTAACAACAAAAGTATAACAATCTCAGTCAGGAGTTGTACAACTTAATTCCTCCATCCCCATTCCATCATCGGACGTCAAGACAAACGGCGAGACGAAGCGGGACAGTCCCACTTTGAAGCTTGAAGGGTCCCGCTGACCCCAAAATCCTCATAAATACATATGTAAAAATCAGGCCGTCCGTGATAATATGTTCAAAAAGGGCGTTAAATTTTGAAAATTAAAATGAGTGGCAGTATTGAAAACTGTCTGATAACCATGCGTCAAATGTTACATTGGAGTTAGTTCCATTTATATAAAAAAAAACTAGGCTTGATTTAATTTCATTAAAGCAGAGCTCAAAATAGACATTGGGGCGGGACCCCACCCCTCTGAGAGGAAAAAGAAATGGTCACTTTATACATGCAATACAGAGCTCGAAATAAACATTGGGGTCCCGCTCTGAGAGGGAAAATATATAATCACCCAGTACACATGCCAGCTTTAGATAATTTACCTATACAAAGATTACAAAGATTTGTTTTAGTTTAATTATGTCGGACATCAAGTGACAGTGAAAAAATTAAAACATATCGAGCAAGCATTAACGTTACTTACTGTAATTGTACAAAAATCTACCATCTAACAGCAAACATGGACTTGAATCTATCTAGCGAATGGACCTCTGTAATTTAGTATTGTCCATCATTGTGCATTTATTTATATTTTATTATAATACTAAAATGTATGTAGTACGTATATTATCACAAATAAATAAACAGCTTGTAGCAAGCTAAAATGAAAATTATATCAATATTGGTCCTACACAAATTAATATTGGAGCGCTTCATTCTATTTACATACTTAGAACATAGTATTAATATGAAAACATCAATTAATATATAGGTCGTTTTTTTTTATAATTACTACAAAGCAGTTCACATATCAAATAGTTTTTTTTATTTTCATTTAAATCGTTTAGCCAAAACCATTTCATGCAACACACTTGTTAACTGAGCGTCTATTTGCCATGTCTATTTATGATCGATCTAAAACGCTTATAAACTCGCCAATTTTCTATTTTACATTATCACAGGCTCACGCTCAAACCCTGAGGGTTGTGTATTTTACATTGCACCTTATAATTTAAAACTGATACTTTTCCAAGAAGTCCATTACATTTGTTTAAAACTTACGAACTCGGTTCCACATTCACGTTTTAAAACTTATCCAAACTAAGGTCAGGCGTTTGATATTCTGGATCTCACAAATAATTTTGATCGTTTCCTTCAAAAACATTTTGATAATCACTTTTATATATACGTTTTACTAAATCGAAAGATATAGCACAATTTTTATTTAAATTAGTTATTAATTGTACGTTCACACGATTTGAGGTAAGGCGTCTCACAAGGCGCTGTTTTAGGCCCGATGCTTTTCCTCGCATGCACTTAGAAACTCTCAGTAGACACTGGGGTTTCTAGTAGTTTGCAGAAAGTTCTGGAAGGGCGGTGGTCGCCTAGCAGTCATGCGGCCACCGGGAAGGGTGGCCGGCTACGGATCACATAACGCAGCAACTTTTCGCTCGCCCTTTCAGCTCAGCCTTCAGATCGCGCTTGCTCTTGCTGCGACCCACTTGTTTCTGTAAAAAAATATATCAGTTAGTATTTTTTTTTACAACGAACCTTGACCAAGATATGATACATAGCAGTTTATCGAAGAAAAGATTTTACGCATCCTCGCATACTTGTTCCTAATATCAGGACAAAATATTTAACCTAAGCGTAGTTATCGAAATGATAATGGAGCAAAGTTTAGAAATGGTTGTGTCTAAATAGTTAGACTTGAACAACAGACACAGTTAAATTAAAACTCCTGATACACTCAGAGATACTGAAAATGATGTAAATATTATTATAACAAAGTTCGAAAATGTGCAAACTTCTATAAAAAATGGGAGTCAAACTAGATTGAGTTTATTAACTTTTTGTTGAATAAAATGAGAGCTAAATGGACAAGATTTTGTTTGATTTCCAGATGACTATATTCAGTATTACACCCTACCATAGCTAGAGGTATAAAGGTAGGTATAGGTAATGACATTACGTTGCAGTTCATCTTGTGAATATTTCCGCATGAATGGTAATGACGAAATTACAGTCACGTTAACATGTGGGAGAGCAATTTTACTAACTACATACCTATAATATTAATTTCGAAGCACGCTCTAATTCATTTTGGGAACATGAAAGCCGCTATCAATAACTTGTTTGAGCATAATAATTAGGTTCTAAAATACACCGATTACTTCGTCTGAACCGTTATGTTGACAGAATATGGTTACGCTGCTTAAAATGATTTAATCAAGCACGAAAATAGCAAATTGGCTTTATTTTCCATGAAAAGCGCTTTCAATTTTGTATCGTAACGAATAGGCTATTTGATTTGAAAGTTCATTCAGCGGTTTGGAATAGCTGGATTAAATTCTTTGTAACAGTAGGTAGCTTTTATGTTTACCTCATTACGGGTTGGTATCAAAATTCCCTTTTGGTATTTCCAATAATTAGGATTCAGGAAAAAATTAATTTTGCTTGTCGATTTTTTTTTCAAGTAATAAAATTGTTTAGGTTTCATACGTAACAACGGATGGTAGTCAGACAAAAATTATAAATACAAAATCTTTCTTGGTTTATTATACCTATTTCGTAGTCTATGACTGAGTGCATTGTGTTCACTCATAACTCATAATAGTATAATGCGTGAATATCAAAATATGTATATAACACGACAGGATGATCCGATGAACTTTGTACGACCTAAAAATTCCCATGCTAAATAGTAACCTGTGCTTACATAGTACTAAAAGGTTACCTGTACTTAAATACTGTGCGAAAAGGTTACCTGTACTTAAATACTGATCTAAAAGGTTACCTGTACTTAAATACTGATCTAAAAAGTTACCTGTGCTTAAATAGTGATCTAAAAGGCTACCTGTACTTAAATACTGATCTAAAAAGTTACCAGTGCTTAAATAGTGATCTAAAAGGTTACCTGTGGTTAAATCTGTGCTAAAAGGTTACTACTGTACGAAAAGATTACCTATGCTTAAATGCCGTGCGGAAAGGTTACCTGTGCTTAAATACTGTACTAAAAGGTTACCTGTTGTTGCTTTACTTGCTGTTTGTTCAGTTTCCCCAGTGCTGCCAGCGCGGCCACTTCGAAAGCGTCCTTGACACCCTTGGCGGACGCTCGAGCTGAAGTCTCCACGTATGTCGTCGCTCCCAGCTGCCTCGCTACTGATAAAGCCTGTAGAAACAGTACAGAGTCACAATTTGTGGTGGATCCTATACATACAGTATCATACTATCCATCATCATCATCAAGGCCTTCTCTCAATCGTGGGGGTAGATTATGGGCCATAGCCCATAGGGTGGGCTATTGCCCATAATTCACCACCACGATCGTCACTTCATCTTCCTAGAAAATTTCTGCATTACTTCTGTGAGGGTTTGTAAGTTCCAACATACAAAACGGCAAAATTCAAGCGTTAATAAGTCGTTTACAAAACTTTAGGGTACTTAGTAACTAGTAGTATTCATCATCATCATCAGCCTTTCACGTTCCCATTGCTGGGACTCTAACCTGCTCTCAGAGAGAGAGTATGGGCCGTAATCTACCAGGCTGGCCCAGTGCGGACAGTTAATTAAATTTGATACTAAGTTCCAGTGCATATATCTAAAGACACAGAATAGGCATGGTTAAATAGGTTGTCCGTCCGTCCGTCCGTCCTCCATTTCAAACTTCCAAGTACCATGTCTATTAGATAAATACCAACTTAATAAAGTAAGCATCAGATAATTACAAATTCATAATGCCACACATAAAATGAACGAATCTAGTGATGTATTAAACACAATCATTACGAATTTACAAGTCATAGCTTTGTCGTTACTCACGTTTGGGTGTTGAAATATTATTCCACTGACATTAAGTAAGCCTACTTTATTCATAGCTCGCTCCTGTTCTGAGTTCTGTGACATAAATTCACGAAAGCGGTTCGACAATAATTAAGTATTTTCCCATCCCGTGTTCATAAACAGTTGGGATAGGTTTGTGTGACACGGATTACTGAATACTGTATGTCTTAACAAACGAGATACTGAAAGGTATGTTTGTTTGTTGACTAAACTCTTAAATCGATGTCATGATCATTATCATTAGTATCTTCGTGAATACCGAAAGCTTAAACAATAATAATTACCTACGCCATTATGAACGACTATTAGCCATTTGCACCCATCGACTCCCTGTGACTCTTAAAATGTCGTCGGTCCACCTAGTGAGGGGCGTTCCTATAGAACGTCTTCCGGTTCGTGATCGCCACTCGACATCCTTTCTTCCCCATCGGTTATCGGTTCTTCGAGCGATGTCGCCTGCCCATTGCCACTGATGTCTGCTATGCTGTGATATTGTATTTATTATGAAAAGGGTTTCAAGAGCAGGTTTCTTACCTCTTCACTCGTAACTGGATGTGAACTGAGCTTGGACAGCATTGTGAGGGTCTCCTTATCATGACGGAGGTCGGCCTTGCAGCCGCAGAGCAGGACTGGCGCTGACCCTCCGTGGGTCCGAACTTCTCTGTACCACTGGAATGGAAAGGCAATCTATAAGAATAAAATTCGAGTTCCTAACTCCACAATTCGCTCCAAAACGGGAATGGTATATGTAGGGCACAAGACTGCTAGACTAAAGGGGGACTGGGCGGGACACGTAAGCCGGATGCACCCGGATCGCTGGGCAAGGATCATCATGCCGTACCTAAAGGCGGGCAACGTTGCCGAGGCAGGCCTCGAAAAAGATGGCGTGATGACCTAGACTCCTTTGAGGAGCGGGGGCCTGAGGTTACGGGGATCTGGAAAGACATAGGGCAGACCTTTGGCCAGCAGTTCGACAGTATAGGTTATAGTAAGCATTATTTGAATCTAACATTGAAGACCATGGAGTTATTAAAGAAACATTACTATTGAAGACGCATCTATCATATAGCAGTAATATATTATATTGTCATTCGTTCTAATCAAATGTTTCATTTAGCTCAAAGTAAGATGTTGAGTAACATTATTTATTATAATATGTTCCAGAGCCATAATGGTTTTGTAAAAGTTGGCGGTTGGCCTGCAGAGCACCATCTTCAAACAGCTTTGTGTTTTTTTTTACACACTGATCACATCTGCTCAAATGTAGTCGCAGTTCCATTTCTTTTCTTTATCCTAACAGAATCATCTAATGAAGCTTCCAAAGCAACCGCTGCGAGTCCGCGTCCTTTGCAGATACTTCGTTGCCCTAATTCCATTTACCGATTTAAAGAGCTTTATGCCCGCTTAAGGAATTAATTAATTAGGACTGAAACCTTACTGGTTACAAATTTCTTTTTACTGAAACCGCGTCATTGGTAAAATGGACCTTATGTTTGGTACTTATGGTGTCTGTCGTCTTGGCAGGAGTCTTGAATAGGAATTTTTAATCTGAGTTTTTAAATATTATCTAAGATAGTTACTGAAAGTTAGTCTGATGTTTTTCTAACGGGATTTTCGATTATGGAAGGAAAAGTTTGCTGCTAGTACCTACGTTAAAAAGGATACAAATTTATCGTATAGAAATAAATAGAATTACATACTTTTTGCGTGATATATTTATTATATATCATTACAGTATTAAGATGACAAAAAGCTTAGGATTGTATTGAACTTGCTCCCGCTCAATCAGTTAGAAAAGCACCCGAAAGAATGAAGGCCCGGGCGTTTCTTGCCGGTTCTTTTGCCGGTGTAAGGGTGGAAGTAGCTAATTTTAAATGTCACGTTATACAGTGATCACACTTTGTTGTATTCTACCAAAACATATTTTTGACTTTGACTTTGCAATACGCAAGCTATTTGGTCAAATAAAGGCAACAATACTTGCCACCGAGTTTCTTATGCACTGCAACATTGCCAATCTAAATTTTATTTAGACAGTGGTTTTTTTGTAACGGTCGCTAAACATCGCTTCTTGATCACTTGTGCTAAGCTAGGCTCAGCGAAATAATTATTACAAACCATCAATGCTTCTAGGAAACTAATGCAGACAAAGTACCGCTATGTAACTCTACCTCCGTCTAATTAAGCGCGGTAGCGATTAGTTGCAGATGGGAGAAAATAGGATGATAATGATGATGATAGTAAGCAATGATTTTAAGCGAAGATGGTCCATAGGTAGTGGGTTCAAATCCTACAATGAGCTTGTGCTTTCGGTGAAGGAAAACATCGTGATGGAACCATAGCTTGGTGGTAAGGCATATTCTAGCGCTCGCTTGACTATAGCTATTTACCCAAAACTTAAGAATCTGTCGCCAAGCACCTCTTGGTATGTTCCGGCAGCCTCACTTGAGGGCCAGTTCCTAGTCCAGGTGCACCATATCGCCACTTATCGTCTGGTGAGTTGTGATCAAACACTGCCTACCTTGTTAGGACTAAAATAAGAAAAGACCACCAGCACGATGGTTGGAAGGCTTACAGGGTACTAGCTGCACCCCGCGTCTTACCTTTATCCCACAGGAACCCTTTTCCGGGATAAAAAGTAACCTATATCTTAATCCAGAGTATAAGCTATCTACATTCCAAATTTCACTTAAATCCGTTCAGTAGTTTTTGCGTGAAAGAGTAACAAACATCCATACCCATACTCACAAACTTTCACGTTTGTAATATTAGTAGGAAGGATATAGCCGGAAGGCAGTAGACCGTAAGATATGCCGTAAAGGAGAGGCCTATACCCAGCAGTGGGTTGGCACGGGCTGATGTCATCATCATCATCACCATCATCATCATCAGCCTTTACGTTCCCACTGCTGGGACTCTGGCCTTCTCTCATAGAGAGAATGGGCTGTTATCTACCACGCTAGGCCAGTGCGGGTTGGTAGATTTCGCCCTTGAATGTTGTGGTTCTTGGACATGTCGGTATCCCCACGATGTTTTCCGGGCTGATATGATGATGATAAATGTATTACCTTAGCAGCAGCGTTGTGCAAGGACTCGGGCTCGGCCACATTGAAGCACAGCATGAAGATCCTGGCATCTTGGTACGCGAGGGGCCGCACCGTGTCGTAGGCTGTGGTTCCTGCAACATGAAGATGATTTTTTAGCAATGTAGTAGGTATGTAGATGTGACTGGCAATGAATAAAAAGAAAAATAGTTTGCACTCCGGCAGTGCCGGCAGAAGCGAAAACTGCGGCAGAAGTGAGCTGAGAACAGCAGGAGCAGGCATACTTTTCGCCGCGCGGTAGAAAGAGAGGGGGATATTACTTCCTCTCCTACGCCGCGCCGGCGGTCTACTCTCCCTCCATCTTACGAATTTTCGATCAGGTCACGTGTCCTGATGCGAGTTTAACATTTTTTTATCCATTCAAAAATAAATCCCAACGCCACTAAAGAAGTTTTCACATCAAAAACAAACTAGCTCAGATGGCTCAGCGACCCTGTGTGTCTTGGCCTTCGAACGAATGTAGTTCGCGTTTTCTGGCAACTGATGGATTTTATTTCATTTTTAAAACACTTTTATTAGCTTGACTTGTTTTGTAAACTATTTAGCAACAGAACTGCGAGGCAGCTATGTGGTGCGAGAATGCGTATAGCGGACTCTTTTCACAAGCGAGTAAAAATGCTAAAAACGCTTTTTTAGACTCTGTGCGCTAGAGTTTCACCTGCATGTGGACTACAGTTTATCGCAATAAAAAGTATATGTGTTAATCCAGGGTATAAGCTATCTCCATTTCGAATTTCATCAAAATCGGTTAACTAGTTGCGTTGATACGTGGTAACAAACATTCACACACACACACAAACTTTCGCATTTATAATATTAGTAGGAAGTACATAAAAGTATGGTTTGCGAGCGACGGTTTGCAAAACTATCTTTTATCACTATCAGTAACCCACCTGTTAGATCCCTCCCGTAGGTATTACTTAAACTTACATAAATAAATTGGTGATAAAGATAGCGGCGGACCTGATTACAGAGTACGGACGCAGTTGGAGTAAACAAAATAAACATTATCAGGCGAGGGCGTCGCCAAGCAGTGAGCCAGAGGGGCCAGTCGATATCGCCTGCAAACTTACCTAGCTGACATTATTTTACAAAACATTTGGCAACGGTTGCAATTGATAGAATGCATTTGTTTGGTTGCTAAAATGTGAAAAAAGTATGTCTATTTCCTTTTCCAGGTTTCAAACAATCTCCATACTTAATTAAATCAAGATCGGTTCAGCGCAGCGGTTTGATCGTGAAAAGGTAACAGACGAAGCGGTCGAACTTAGAAATCTTGAGAACTATGTTCTTACTGATCTGTTTTTGAATTCTTCTTTACTGTAAGTAAACTACGCTATCTCAGATTTTCATAGGTATGTTAAAATATCCTGTAGGACGTGTCAAATTGTCGGAACAGCTAAAGAAAAATTACTAAGATCGTCTGAAATAGAATGGTTTATAAAAAAATGTTAGGCAAAAAGAATTGCCGAAACCCGGGATTGAACCGGGGACCTTTAGATCTTCAGTCTAACGCTCTCCCAACTGAGCTATTTCGGCTGATGGAAGCACTGACCAAATTATCATTGAATACCATCTACTTATAAAAGCGAAACAACAAAGTTGTTGTATTTAGATTATTGTTTTTTTTTAAATTCATTATCGCTAAAATCGAAGTGATAAGATTTGATAAAACTTTAAGATGTCAAAATGTTACCCAGTAAAAAGTAAAAAATACATGAAAGGCTTTCACAAGGTTTTTTTATACCTATCTCAAAACGAGGAACGAAAACATCGTAAGGAAACCGGCATGTCCAAGAACCGCAACATTCAAGGGCATGCGAGATCTACCAACCCGCACTGGGCCAGCGTGGTAGATTACGGCCCATAGTACTCTCTCTGAGAGAAGGCTAGAGTCCCAGCAGTGGGAACTTATTAGGCTGATGATGGTAAATGAAATAGAGTCAATAGTTATTTATTCAATAGGATACATTGTGATCACTTTAACACGTCAAACTTAAAACTAGCTACGCCTGTTCCAACCTCCTTACGCCGGCAAAAAAATCAAGTGTCTCATGAATGAAAGATAATCACTTGAGAACAAACAGTGCGACTGATTTGGTTCCTTTAATTACACAAATTTTGTATAAAATATATTTTTTTGGAAAAACCCCGGGAAAAGGGAAAAATTACAGTGATTTTGTCCATATACAAAAATAAATGACCCTCTAAAGTTTATTAATATTATCATCTTTAGCATAGTAAAGGAGTAGTAGCTCAGCTTCATATAAATCGGCCGTTGCCGGTTTGAATGTGTGCGTGAGTAGCGGCACCGTGTACGCACGCACTTTTCACGCACACAATCACATAAACGAAAGGAGGCGGCCGGGGCCGCGGCCATGCACTCAGTACGGAACGCGTCGACTATGCGTCACCGCAAGAGTAGGCAATTAACTCGCCAAGCGGCCTTAGCTAACCTACTGTTCTTTATATACTGTGTCTTTAGTAAGAACACCAGTTTGGTGTCAAATATTAATCCTGTATATTATAAAAACACGAACAAAGGCCTGAATTTCATACCGCTATTTTGTACCTGGGATTAAATTACGATGCTGACGTGAAGTTAATTAAACGTTGTTAAACAACGTCGGCGACGTAACGCGAGATGTCGAATAACATTGTGTTTTGGCTCCACATTAAATTGGCTCGCTTTATTGTAGTTAAATGTTTTATGTAGAGAATTGGAGATACGAGTAATAGATTGCCAGTTGCTGATGCATGATAATATCACTTCATTCTTCATCCTCCTACTAATATTTTAAACGTGAAAGTTTGTTAGTATGGATGTCTGCATGTATGTATGTTTGATACTCTTTCACGGAAAAAACTACTGAACGGATTTGAGTGAAATTCGGAATAGAGAGAGTTATAGAGAGAGTAGAGAGAGTTATAGAGAGAGTAGAGAGAGTAGAGAGAGAGAGAGAGTGGAGAGAGTAGAGTTTATATCCTGCATTAACACATAGGCTACTCTATATCCCGAAAAAGGTTCCTACGGGATAACGGGAAAATGCGGGCGAAACCGCGGGGCGCAGCTAGTATAAACATAATTAAGTTATGATAGAAACAATAAAAATGGTTGTACGTAAAGTAGAATAAAAATCAATTTAAAAAGAAACATAAAAAAAGAAGAATTATTGCATTTTGCCCTACCGAGTCATTTCTCTTGGTACTTACCTACGAGTAAAAATTATTATACATAATATACTATTTGCGAACCGCGGTTTCACCCGCGTCTTCCCGTTATCCCGCAGGAACCCTTTTCCGGGATAAAAATTAGCCTATGCGTTAAGCTACCTCCATTCCAGATTTCATTTAGATCCGTTCAGTAGATTTTGCGGTAAAGAACGGCCAGTGTAAGTTAGCAGACATTTTCGATGTAGGAACTGCACAAATCAAAAGGCTCTCGATGTTGGTTTGCATTCGGTCACCGGTCTCTATTCAGATCAGTAGCGACAGTGACGTAGCCAGTGGATTAGAGGGGCAATTGAAGGGGCAATCGTACGGTGTATAATTTTGTCGCCTACAATCAGCGTCTAATCAGTATTACGTTTGTCAACGTGAATCAGTCACTGTAGGCAAAATAGCAGTGTGTTCATTAAAATTAGTTCAGTAGAAAGTTCGTGTAGTAACTCAAACTTACTGATATTTTCGGGATTAATACACTTGTTGGAAGGTAATAAACATTACTGAATATGTTTGGTTACGATAACCTAAAAACGTGATAAAAATAAAAATGTAAGAATGATTTATTTGTCAAACACTTGTTAAAATATAAATCGGGCAGATATTTTTTTACAATTAGTGGAACCCGCTTAAAAATGTCAAAGATAATGTTTTCTTACTCAATTAATTTATCTACTATAATTTCTATAAGATGGCAATACCAGTTTTATCGTTGGCTTCATTAAGTTATTTAAATAATATTATCATAATGATTTAATTACTTTTGTTCAATTCGAAAGAAAACCCACTTTTGAGAGATTATCTCCTACGTTTTAATTTTTCTATACATCGTTTTTTTTTTCTACTTCCATTAGAACCGATTTAAAAAAATGATATTTTTTAGGAACAATCCCATCCCTCCATATTCCACACTCGCTGCCCCATTGTTCCCCTGCAGTTCACGCCTGGCGTGGCTACCACGTCGCCTCGTCATGGATCACGGCACTCGACACGTAAACTCGCCTTGTGCAGCGACGCCCTCTGCTCCTCGACACGGACCAATCCGATTACAGTGCGAGACAGAACATATGACACACTATCCTTCCTTTCCTATTTTAACATTATAAATGTGAAAGTTTGTGTAGAATGGATGTATGTAGGTTACTCTTTCACACAATAACTAATTAATAGATTTAGATGAAACTTTGAATGGATATAGCTTATATCCTGGATTAACACATAGGCTACTTTTGATCCTGGAAAAAACATTCGTAAAACATTTTTCCAAGCTCTCAAGTGGGGCTGCCGGAACACACCTATAGGCGCTTGGTGACAGATTTATTGGAAAGATTTTCACAACAAGGTTTTCTCTTCGTTTTCATTGCATTATACGTGCAAAAACATCATTTTAGGAGCAAAAAGAAATGCAATAATATGAATTTTTTTTTAAGGTTTGCGCGTTGGAGGGACACGGTCAGTGTCCATTTAATTTGTCCTCAACTACAACAATTCACCAGGCAGTGTAAACTAATGGATAACGGGCTTTTGGACTCGGCTGTTCAACACCTTCAGCCGCATTTATATCGGTTTAGGCATGTAGATTATACAGCAGTAGGTAGTAGGTATTTTCAGTCACAATTGAACTCGTAGATCGTTCTAGAACGAATACGAACGACGCTCTGGCATTGACAGTAAGTATCATTCCTTTTGTATTGGAAATCTACGAGTAGGTATACATATAAAAATTAATATCTATATATTTATTTCCCTTGGTCATCGCATGACGCGTGAACGGATCGAATAATTTCGTTAATTCTTTTTTTGTTGTGTTATGAAAGAAAAAGAATGAAACCGTTGCATCCGTGCAAAGCCGAGGTGGGTCGCTTGTGATTGATAAAAATGAACCAATCAATTCCCAGGATGTCGATCTTACCAATATTTCGTAACCGAATACCTACAACGTCAATCAAACGTCTCAAAACTAATCACTCCTGAACATTATTAAGGTTTGTTTCGCGGAATCCGATATTGAAATATGAAATTAGCGAACACAGTTTGTGAAAAGCAATTTTATAATCTCTACGTGGGTCCTGGGTACGTCGACCCCGAACCGGGTCTAGCCTCGCAAGGGGGAAGGGGGCATTTCCCCTTGAAGAAAAAAATTTAGATACCTATCATAGAACTGATATAGATAAGCGCTGAGATAGACGTCTTGATCGTGAATATATTATCCCGTCTTGGGGGTGCCCGCCCTCTCACTGAGCTCACTGATTTGTGGATAGGTACTTTCATCAAATTCGTCTCGATATTTCTATTGTTTGTTTTTCTGTAACACATGTTTTGATTTAAAATCCAGTTCTAAATTTATTAGTATTTAAAATGAAACACTAATTTTCTATGTATACTTTTTTTTTGGTCGATAATATTTTTTTTGTATGTAAAGTTTGGCAAACAGGCAGACCGCCCGCCCGCCTGATGGAAAGCGGTCACAGTCGCATATGGACATTTTCAACACCAGGGGAGTTGCCGATGCATTGCCGACCCTTAAATACTCTTTTCACACCCATCTTGAAGGATTGCTATGTTGTTTTGTGTATCAACATATTGTATTGTATACATCGAGACCCTTTTTTCAAGTTACAACTACTTTATCATATCAACAACACAATTATTAAGAAATATCAGTAGGACAAACCGTGGATAGGAAGGTTATTGAAACTGGTCGTAAGTCTAACAAAAGACGATTGGGTTTCAAAGAGTTGACTGCCCCGTTTTGCCTAGAGAGGGTGTAGACCCTTGATGCTAAATAGTCAGTCAGCTTGTTTAGTATTCTTTAGCAGAATGTCATTGTACTCGAAGCCATCAAGTTCATTGTCACAGGATTGGGTGGAGTGACTTGGAAATTATACCTATTAATTATTCGTAACTCCGCAAGTTTTCATTTTTCGCGCGATATTTCCGTTTTTTGTGTTCTGTGCTTTAAAGTAGCTATATTCCAACTCTGTTCTTTCTAAAAAAAGCTAAAAACTTGTCAAGACCAAGGCCTCCCTTACTAAAAGACGCCACTTCGGTCTGTCCTGCGTCACTTCCTGCCAGTTCTCCACCTGAATCCTTCGTTCTACAAGAAGCTACCACTGTTAGAAAAAGTAAGATAAAATTTTAATCTTTGATATTTGGAGTGGGGATAGTTTATAGCCTGAACAGAAATGTTACTTTTTATCAAAGAAAAAAGTTTCTGTCAGATTTGTAACAGGAAAACCACGGGGCGTACTTATATATTATCATAGAACTTCTGTCCATTCAAAGGTTGTCTAGTACAAGTTGGTCTAAGCCTGGGGTTCCCAAACATATTTTGTCTACTGCCCAGTTTGAGAATATATAATTTTTAAGCCCATAAGCCTCTACACAACGCCCTCATTTTTTTCTGGGTCTCTTGCCCCTTTTAGGCCTGCAGCGTCTACAAGAAGGCGTTATTGCCAACTTTGGGTAAAGGCTGGTCTAAGCGATATTTCCACCCACTGTAACACTAGCTTATAAGAATTTTCCATTTCTATCGATTTATTTTCTGTTGTTGTTGTGCTAAAACAATAAAGCGTTATCTATCTATCTGCAGAATATAGGAAAAGGGTGACCTTCCCCACGTATGTGAAGTTTGCACGCTCTCCGCAATATCGCGACAGAAATAAATCTCAAACCGCTTTTTCCAAGTTTATGTCCTCGTAAACGCCGTATAAGACTTTATGTATATTTATTTGACTACAAATATTTTATCCCTATAGGAAACAGAGCTGGAGAAGTAATACTGGACCACCAATTTCTGTCAAAGCGTCGGTGAAAAATCACTTATGGACGATCAGCCAATCACATTTCGTCGGTGCTGCTGCTGACCAATAACAGGTTCTTCTAAGCAAAGACGCTACTAAAAACTATTTCTATTAAAATCACCGCCCCTACTTTTCAACGGACGAACTGCGAGTACAATTTGTTTGTTTATTGACTTCATTTACTTCATGAAATCTTAGTTCGGGGATGGGGTTTGCTTCTAGTAGCGCGGCAGTGAGAGGACGTGCGTTCCTGAGCCTTTTGAATTTTATATTACGTTAAATATTTGTTTATTACGCACTTCTACTGTATTTGTTACCTACGTGTTTTCATAAATAAAAAATATTAGAAAGAATAACAATCATTTATTTGCAACAAATTATACAAAATATACTAAAAAAAAATACATTAAGTAGAAATAAGAAAAAAAAATATATTGTTGCAAACCGGCCTCAACTCAGCGTTGTGCTGGTCGTTCGATCAGCGCCGGTCCTCCTTTGAAGCCGCTTTTGATGACGTCATTATATTTAAAAATATTACAAATGTCCTTTCTATTGAAATATTTCCTCGACGTTTTGATGCCAAATATTTTATCAGTACGGTAATATTATGTGGAACCGTTTGGTTGTATGTTTACGGAGATTTGTGTCAACGATATCGATTAACGTTTGGGTTGCCAGTAGCCAATAAACGGGTTTAATTTTGGTAGCGCTGTTTACATGCGTGTTTAGGATGCAATAATGCGAGTTAGCGGTTTTTTACTGTTTTATATTGTAAAAGCTGGGTTTCACCATCTATAGTCAAAGTTATTGTCACAGTTAAAATTAACTGTAGCTTTAACTTTAATCATGAACTGTAAGGAAGGGCTCTCACACAAAGCTACAAATTCGCATCTTATCTCAAATATCTGCGAGCTCGCACGAATGCACCACAAGAACTTCCGATCTCATTCGCATCGCATCGCAGTTTTGTTTGGGAGCCCTAACTAAAATGTCTTGTACCACGTCACACTTACCTACACACGCTTATGTTATGTGACAATTTTTTATCGCTATGACCATCTAAGCACGTAACGCGGGTGCGTTAAGTTATCTGCGTAGAATGACCACTAAAACCCGTATTGACGTCACACGTTATTGGCAAGGAATTTTGATTCTAGATGGCCATAGAAAATAAGGGCACTGATTTGGGCAGTTAGGCTTACCGTTAAATAATCACGTCAGTTTAATCATAGTTTGTGCAGAAAATATGTTCCCATATCCCAATGTGTACAACCAAACAAGAGAAATCTTATTAGTAAAGCTAATTAAAAAATATCGGACCATTAGATGACAAAAAAAGTTTTAGTGAACTTGCTCTAATTCATTCAATTAGTAACTTATTAAGAATAAAATTGTCAATGTGATCGCGCCAAAAAAAATTACCTGCCGGGCGTTTCTTGCCTGTTCTTTTGCCGGCGTAAGGACGTTGGAACAGGCGTAACTAGTTTTAAGTTTGACGTTTTAAAGTGATCACAATGTATCCTATTGAATACCTAAATATAAATTGACTTTTGACTTTTGACATTTGACTTTTGATTTGCTTAACTGGAGATTTAACTGCTGAATTGACGATAGTTAACGTTAACAATGGATGGTGCAACCCAGGTTTAGTATAATGGCAGACCGTCGCCGACGGAAGGTTACTGACCGTTTACCTATGGAACTTCTAGAAACCAATTTCTCTTAATGGAATCACATCTCAAGAAA
The DNA here is from genome assembly GCA_931315375.2 of Opisthograptis luteolata. Taxonomy (NCBI): domain Eukaryota; kingdom Metazoa; phylum Arthropoda; class Insecta; order Lepidoptera; family Geometridae; genus Opisthograptis; species Opisthograptis luteolata. The sequence continues at coordinate 1,868,699 of OV928048.1, forward strand.
TAGTTAACCCTAATTGACATATCTATCATCTTACCCACCTGCCACAGTAAACTCTATAAGTTGTACAAGTTGAGCCCTCGATTTACGTACAGCTATGGTCTTGGGCGCAGCTTAGAAAAATCAGTGGGACAAATTGGCCGTTACTGAGAAATTAATGGAAGTTCTCAATTAGATGTGTACACTTAAAATGTTTCCTAACTGGATATGGTAGACAGTATGTTTGTGGATGTCATCGTCATCCCTCATTTTATTCAGGCTAAATTGAAATACTTTTACAAAAGTTAGCTTGGTCGCTGGGAGGACGCGGCGGATGCGGACATATGCGAACTCCAGTCTCTGAACTGTGGGCCTAGACAACGTGCAACCGATTTTAAGCGTTTCGTTTTCTCCGATCGCTAACGCTTCGTCGTCCAATGGAATCGTTTAGCTAGCGTAATCGTCTGTCAAATGTGTCACTTGGCTAGGCATTTGTATGGCGGGTTTCGTTTTTCGCAGGAGATAACTAAGCGTTTCGTTTCACGGAATAGAAATATGATCCATTGTCTACCAATTTTTTATTCGTTTTCACTTGAACACGTGACTTAGCGATAACTTATGTCATTCCCATACATTTGTGTATTGTGTATACATTTGTCTCTACATTCGTTAACGCTAGGAGAATATGACATTGTCTAGGCCAGCTGGGCTCAAGATAGAGAAGAGTGGCGCTCTCTCGTTTCGGAGGCCAAGACACACTTTGCTGAGCCATTGGAGTTAGTTAGCTTGGTAGTATAGCATTTTCTAGTGGTCGTCTGGTCAGCTGCCACCCTCGTCAAGCACTGCTAGTGGTGTGTTCCGGCAGCCCACTTGAGAGCCAGTTCCCAATCCAGGTGTAGCGTGATGCCACCTTCGACCACGTCGTCACTTAACATCGACTTTAGTCAAACACTACCCAGTAAAAAGTTGTTATACTGTTATTAACTTAACTGTGGCATTTTCTAAGAACAGCTCTCATTAAAGTAAGTACGATAAGCTGACAGCTAGGTACGACAGGCTGACAGCTTGGGACATGTATAAAATAGAAGTAGATTAATGCGCCCATGAAGTAAACTTAGCTGTCCTACTAATTAGGTAGTTAACATTGTGCTGGTATCTTGTTATTTTAGAACTTGATGGGCCTCATTATAGAGAGGAAAGATTTGTTTTTTTGTATGTTTGTAACGAATTAACTCAAAAACTACTGGACCGATTTCAAAAAATCTTTCACCATTAGAATGCTAAATTATCCATAAGAAACATCCCTATAAGAACATCCCTATAAATTATCCATAAGAAACATCCCCTACTTCCCTACTAATATTAAATAATTAATTAAAATATTAAATGCGAAAGTAACTCACGTCTAAACTACTGAACCGATTTAAATGAAATTTGGTACAAAGATAGTCTAGAGCCTGAGAAAGAGCATAGGTTACTTTTTATCGCGATAACCTGTAGTCCACTAATTAAAGATATAAAGCAACAAGCCTTATAAGGCCTGCATCTTACGGCAAGTCTCTATATAATTACATCTCTACATAACCAGTTGTTTGTATATCATAACATAACGCCCGTTACTCGTTCCTTCCTCATTTATCCCAACGGTTATCGTTATAATATAACGGTTAGTTCGTAACGAACTGCGATCGCTGGCTATATTGTACGTTTACCTTTAGTTTGTGGTCTTACCCGTATTGTTTTGAACTAGAGACATGCCGGGCGGCTTTGCTTGCTACATTCTTTTCACACAAATATCTCGCGGATCCACTATTTTGACGCACTGATATGTGGGACTACGAAGGATTTGTTTTTTATTACTTACAGGGTAGCGTTTGACTACAAATCACCTGATGTTAAGTGACGATGTGGTCGAAGGTGGCGTCACGCTACACCTGGATTGGGAACTGGCTCTCAAGTGAGGCTGCCAGAACACATCGATAGGTGCTTGGCGACAGATTCTTAACATGAGGGTGGTGGCTAGCCAGGCGAGTACTAAAAAGTACCCTACCACCAAGCTATGGTTTCATCACGATGTTTTCCTTCACCGAAAGCTCAAGTGCATTGTGTGATTCGAACCCACGTCCTGCGGATCGCAAGCTGACGTCACTACCACTGAGCCATCATCGCTAGAATAGAGGAGACTTATTTCCTGTGGACCCGCTGCCTTAGGGTGCTTTCTTGTGGCTCTACACACCCTATTTAGCCTTCTTAGGAACTTCACTTATACCATATTATCCATATAGTACATGCATACTAATATTACAAATCGTCGGCTAACTAACAACCCCGCGAAAGTCAAATTTGGTAACTTTCAGGAGAGACATAAAACTGTACTACTTGTATGTGTTTAATGTAGATTATTGACTTGTGTGTATGACAAACTTTAATTAACGGCTTCTATTCAGTAAAAATGCTAGGAACTGATAAGTTCGTAGAATTAATGGCATTAAAATGTCAATACCACAAAATTATGACTTGTGCGGTATTGTTTGCTAGCCGACGAAATGTGAAAGTAACTCTCAGTCCCTTTATTTGTTTGTTACCTTTTACGCCTAAACTGCTGAACAGATCTGGATGAAATTTGGTATGGAGATAGTTTGAATCCAGGGAAAAGACATAGACTTTTTATCACGATAAACTGTTCTCAAAGCGGGTGAAACCGCGGGGAACAGCTATCAATATTCCATTAATATATTACAAATATTATGTTAAGTTACTTTCATTCTCAATTCCTCAGTTTTTTGTATCTAACCTTTTCACGCCTAAACCACTAAACAAAGAACAATGGCCACTTTTTATACTGCGCTGGACCTGACAGTAACATATTTGTATAAAAATTACAAATAGCTTATTGAAGTTATACCGGCCTAAAACAGTTATTGGTTTGTGAAATTAACGATAAGTTCAGAAAAGGAAAAATATGTACAACAAAATTGGTAGAATATGACGTATTGTAGCGTAGCAAAAGCAAACAAAGGTTAGGGTTAGGATTGTCCGATCTAAATCGATCTTCCAAAAAATCGATTTACACCCACATTTTTTTTTATTTTATAAAAAAAACAGACTTCCCTTAGAACGGTCTATGTTGCGTGTCTGTCAATGTCACTTGACAGTGACAGTCAATTTGCTAGTACACAGATTAAAAAGATTAGTTTTTGATTAACGCCAGGTCCGTTTTGGCCATTGTTCTTTGATGAAATTTATTGCAAAAATGGCTACTAGTATTCATGGTGTCGTCCAAAGGGGGAGGCTTATATTCAGCAGTGCACTTCTACCAGCTGATGATGAAGGCGGTGTGTTAAACAATCTTGTGATAATGCCAGTACACTTACCGGAAGTGTCCCATACGGAGAAGTTGACCCTGTAATCTGCGACTGTGCAAGTGTATCCGTATTTCTCAAACCCCGTGGGTGTGTAGGCCTGGAACAAACGAGAATTGGTGTAATAAATGAGGGTTCGTTTTATGTGTTGTTTGCCACTATGCTAGACATCAGCTAATCATTTTTAGATTTATAGCGATGATGGCTCAGTGCAGTGACGTCGGCTTGCGATCCGTAGGACGTGGGTTCGAATCCTACAATAAGCTTGAGCTTCCGGTGAAGGAAAACATCGTGATGAAACCATAGCTTGGTGGTAGGGTATTTTCTAGTACTCGCCTGGCTAGCTACCACCCTCTTGTTAAGAATCTGTCGCCAAGCACCTATCGGTGTGTTCCGGCAGCCTCACTTGAGAGCCAGTTCCCAGTCCAGGTGTAGCGTGGCGCCATCTTCGACCGCATCGTCACTTAACATCAGGCGACTTGTGGTCAAACGCTACCCTGTCAATAGTAAAAAAAAAAAATCTAAAGTAAGGGTAGGTAAGTAATAAAAAATGCGCGAAAAGAGCGTTTTGTGTGTGTGTGTGTGTGTGTGTGTGAGTGTGTGACTGTGTGTGCGTGTATGTAAGTGGTGTATGTGTCGAAGGAAACATTTATAAAACTTCATATAGAGCGATGCATCTTTTTAATTTCTGATTTAAGGGCGTTTTTAGTTAAGTGAAATAGGTCCAAGCCAGAGTATAGTTTATTATAAGTACGGGCTGCACGACACAGAACAGAATTTTGCGCATAATTTGTGCTGACGTGCGGAACATGAAGCAGGGGTGTGTGTCGCGTTCGGTTTTATGTGTTGTTTGCCACTATGCTAGACATCGGCTAATCATTTTTAGATAGGATACATTAATTAACTAAGTTATGAAAATATGGCTTAAAGGTAAACGAGGTGAAACGAGTTTTTGAACTGTTAAATCTAATGTATTTTTTGATTATTTAATTGTATCGAATCTTGTTTTTTTTTCTTTTTTTTTTCATAATCACATACATAGGCTCTGACCCCTAACTAGGTTTCCCTTTATCTAGGGTATCAGAAACTACGAGGATCGGGGATCCACAACATCCAGACACAGAACAATACTTGCGCTTTTTTTTTTCAATACACAAATATTTGTCCTGTAGCGGGAATCGAACTCGCAACCTCACGCTTCACAGTCGGCTATCCGCCCATTGCGCCACATCGGTCGTCTCTTAATTTTTTTGGCTTTTTATTTATCTTTTGGAATTTTATTGGATTGCTTATTTTAAGTTATTGTTAATCAAATATTTGTAAGCAAAAAACATGTAAAATGGAAAATTTTATGCCTAAGACCCTAATTTTATGTATTGCACCATGTTTTCATGCAAATAAACAATGAACTAAACTGAACTGAACTGAACTACAGTCAAAAATTACGTGTAACTGAAATTTTCCTTATTCCATAGAGGGGGCAAGGCAGTGCCGATTTTCGGACTAACCCTTTAATTACACTTAATCGATTAAATAGTCATATTAAGTAAGTCCTGTCCTAGAAGTCCTGTTTCCATTCTACTTAATATGTTTTATATCTCTATAATATTATAATCAAAAAAAAAATATTGAGACTTACATATTTATTTAGTAATGACATATTATTATAATTAGTGTAAGAGTTGAATCCGCACTGATTATTAAATTAAATTAACTCTCACATAAGTGTATGAAAAAAAAACGCTTATATCAATGAAGGTGCGTGCAATTTTAGTTCGGACCTTCGGACGAATTACGTAGGTATGTACTAAGTACTAGGTACCTTAAAGGGGCATATTAATATAGTATCTACTAATCATTATGACCGGTTTACATTATTCCAGTCCATTGATCCAACGAGAATCCAGTCCAGTGCTAGACTGGATCTGTAACGTCTACATTATTCCAGTTATTTAGAAGCCGTTGAAGTGTGAACACTACAGCGCCAATGATTTCAAGAAGAAAAATGTTTCAAATGGTACTGGATTGGCCGTCTACATTATATTCCAGTTTCACTGGCTTTAAAAGTAGACCGCCAATCCAGTTCCTGGAGTGGAATGCTAACTGGATTCAGTGCATTCCAGTGCCGGTTTACATTTTTCCAGTAAGCAATCCAGCGCTGGATTCGATCTCTGGACTGGAATAATATAAACCGGGCATTACAATGTTGAATAAAAAGTCTATATAGGTATATAATAATATATACACTAAACTATTTTGCACGAACCTCATTACAAGAGATGTGACAGCAGCCAATAAAAACAAAACGACCCAGCAGGGCTGCACGTAGAAGGAATAAGGCAGGACAACTATTTGTAAGGGTTCGTCTACCTTCCCACAATGTAATGCAGACCTACCTATGGCAAATAAATGATGTGTCATCAGTCAGTTATCTAGTTACTTGCCTAATAAAAGAATTAAACTGAATGTTAAAAAATTATATCGTCATACACTCTTGACAGAGTGGCTGTGGTTATAATAAAAAATAATAATAATAAATATCGGGGACAGTTGCACACAAATTGACCTAGCCCCAAATTAAGCTCGAAACTTGTGTTGTGGTTGTTCTGATGTCTTCGACTTGGGTACCTCTCATGGCAATGTGACGCTGTTTTTGCTTATTAATGGCGTCACGAGAGCATTGGGTCGTGGATGCGTCTGTGGCCTTTTTGATAAGATCGGTTCAGCGAGTCGGAGAACGGCCTTGGGCTCTCTTCCCTTCAACCGGACCCTGGACGACGTTAAAAAAATAAGTAATGTAATAGACGTATATTGGTTTTAGCACGTTTATTAGACAAAAGTCAACACATAATATAACACGAAGTATAGAAGAAAACGGGAGTTGGAAGAACTCTAAGACGATATTGAGACGCGCTCGAAATGCGTGCGGTTCACGAGGCGACCGACGCTTGGACCACTGATTTTGATTTGCCTCGGCTTTCCGTCCGCGCGCACGAGCGCCGCGCCGCCACAAATGGCGGGAAACGTTGACGGCGGAAAGCGACCGTTACAATAAGGATTTTATATCTGAAAAAAGTTTATAAATTAATTTAAATTTGTTTTTATTGTAAGTTAGTATTTATACTGTTTGACCGATGGACCATGGATGCAAATGGCTAACAGCCGTTCATGGTGGCGTTCAAAGGGGGAGGCCTATATTCAGCAGTGGACTTCTTCTGGCTGATGATGATGTTTCTTTCTTCTCAATAATTACGTACTCATTATTGAAACACCTACCTAGTTCAGAGTAATTTTACAAAAAGATCGCCTTACACATAGTCTAAAAATGGCAATATAAACCGAGCGCGGGTCCATTGTTCAAACAAGAAAACATGACTGTAGTAAGTACATAACATACGAGTGAAACGATAAAGAACATCGACGAGCGGGAACTGCACTATATCGTGAGTTAAATCTCGTACCGTGGGTTGGCGCAAGGCATGACGTGTAGCGGGCAAACTTAATCGCAATAGAACAAAAATGCACATCTTGATACAAACGCCACAGTAAAATTATTAAAAGCTTCCAAAGTGATTATCATAATTTTAATACATTTAGGCACAAAGATAAAATTGCTGTACCTACCCAGCCCACAAATAGGCTCCATAAAGTCAGCACTACTCAGCACTCGACTCCTTATAAGGTTTTTTCAACAAAATCCCAAGTTAAATACATGACTTGGTAAGTAAAATTCATGTCCATATAAAAATAAATCTTATTGGTAAAACGTTAAATCGGTTTGTATATACATATTATTTTTCACTTACCCTCAGTCTGTCTTTTGTTAGTTAGAGCGACATAGTTTTAAACGCTAAACCGAGACAGTCTTACCGCTTAGAGTGAATTTTTGCAGACAACCTTTCGTGATTTATGCGATAATAGCTGAAAATTATGTAACCAATTCAAGAACTTCCAATTCGTTCCGCTTATGCCTTGGACTGCTGGCACAAAGTGCAATGGTCTGAACAACAACTCCACTGGGTAGTAAGGGCATATAAAAGGCACTTAAAGCAAATAGAAGTAGGTACGGTAAGAGACGCTATTAATATTAAGGCATACCTAATACTTATACCTAGCATTTGAATCCGCAATTTTATTTAACAATTATTTAGGAATGTTCTAGAGACGCTCTTCGAGCCAAAAAATACTTAATTCTTACAGGATACTGTTTGACCACAAGTCACTTGATATTAAGTGACGATATGGTCGCCATGTTTTATATCTGGATTGGGAACTGCATTGAGAAAAATAATCTGACTTTCTTTCTGAGTCTTACCACCTCCCAAGACCGATTCCTTCCTTATTTTTCCTCAGTTTTCTTTTGACTCAGAAGTAAAACGGTATTTCGGAAGGTCTTTTTTCTCCGTGTGGTTCTCAAATGGGACTGCCGGGGCACACCGAGGTGCTTGGCCACAGATTCTATTAAAAAATGCCCTATCACTAAGCTATTTTTCTCAGTGCAGTTTGACGACCGATGTGGCGCAATGGGCATATAGCCGACTGTGAAGCGAGAGGTCGCGGGTTCGATTCACGGTACAGGACAAATATTTATGCATTGAAAAAAAAAGCGCAAGTATTTGTTCTGTGTCTGAGTGTTGTGGATCCCTGATCCTCGTAGTTTCTGATACCCTAGATACAGGGAGACCTAGTTAGGGGTCAGAGCCTATGTATGTGTGTTTCATCACGATGTTTTCCTTCACTGAAAGCTCAAGCTCATTGCAGGATTCGAATCCATGGATCGTAAGCCGACGTCACCACGGAGCCAACTTCGCTTCGAAATAATAATATACCCGTTTTTCCCCCGAAGGGTATAAAACGGTTATTTAGGTTTCAGCCGAAAGGCTTGACCCAGTGAGATTACCCTCTTGAACATCAGCGCCATCTAGTGGGTTTTAGTGTCATTTCAGGTAGTTTGACAGATGTCAACACGTTGTCTCTGGCTAAGGTAGTGGGGGGCAGCGCGGCAAGGCGCGTGAGGCGCCATTTTATATTCAGTAAAGCTTGAAATTGAGGCGAGGTATAATAAGCTGGCAAGAAATTATATTTGGGTCAAGCCTTTCGGCTGAAACCTAAATAACCGTTTTATACCCTTCGGGGGAAAAACGGGTATATTTAGGTGTCGAGCCTTCAGGCTTGACCCAGTGAGATGTTTAATATCTGCCGGCGCTGACTCCCTGGCGTACTGTGATACTAATCCGGTAGGAAAAGGGGTCTAAGATTATTACAGTTTTTTTTTTTTTTTTTTTTTTTAAACTGTAATCATAATCAACGATGCACCTTATATGCATAGATTATTAAGTATTCTTTACAATGCCGTAAACGCTTCTGACATTGAAAAATCCATATTAGGATTTTTTGGTCCTACTTCCTTAGGATAGAGCTAGATAAAAGAACGTGGAGGAGCTACGCCAATTTCCTTTCCGTAGTACTTCGTCCAGATTGAAGTTCTTTTGGGACCAGTTATGGGTTGCAACAGCAGATCTAAAATTATCGGGGCAGCAATTGCTATTGACCTGTTTCAGGATAAATCTAAGCCATCCTGCGATTATTGATCTCGATCTCGATACAGCTTTGACTTTGCCTCTGGTTGTGATAATTAGATTTGTTATATTCGGGTCGGCCCCACGCCTTAGTTCTGTTGTTTGGATCAACGCTTTTATTCAAAAAACATAGGTCAACATAGGCGCCAACCCGACTGTCAATGCCAAAAGGCATTTTCGGTTTTTGATTCAAAAATCGGTCAAATGACTCGTCTCTTGTAATTTGACAATGATCGAGATCTATGTGTAGTAATGTTAGGTCGTGGATACGTCGTCCCGTCGCAAGGAGTGATTAGGTTGCTACATGCTGAGAGATTTGAAACAGATATGCATGATCAATGTCCCCTTGTGAAATCCACTTCATAAGGTTCTCGACATTCCATGTGTGAGAGCCGTGACTCGGTGGGGTTTTCAGCATGATTGCTTTAGTTACCTCTTAACCACAGTGTGACTACAAAGTGACTCCTTTGATGGGTTTGTAAAGATCGCAATGACTAATTTATATACTGGAATGGTCCTAGGGGCCAGTATCAGAATCTCACGAAGGTAGATGATGTATTGTATCCTGCCAACTCGTTTGGTTTTGGAGTTGATGACATCTCGTCTCTCTATTATCCTTGGTCCATTGAAGCCAAGCTTTCCAGGCCGGTTTGTGGGTTTTTAAAGTGGACTGTCTCTGAGATTGATTATTGATTGTAGTAAATTTCGTTTGGATACATCCCAGCCTGCTATTTTATCCGTCTAGCACGTATCTTTCAGACCTCTAAAGACAGGTTATGTATGTCTCGAGGTGGAAGGTTCGTTTAAAGGTCCTGAAGATGATCTTCGAGGTCTTTGATTCGGTAAGGTGGCCGTACTGCTCACCTTTTTATATCTGGCTGCTAATGAGCCTTCTCCCAGTTCGGTACTATTATTGACCGCAGAAAAAGTTTAAATGTTGGAGAGCTTGCGGAATCAGAGCTGGCGGTGGGAAAATCCAGGCCAGTTCGAACTTCCACGGTCTGCTGAGAGCGTCCACGTATTCGCTGGTGGTGTCTCTCAGGTCTTCGTTCGCATGCCTCGAAACAACTGTGGAGGCTTTCGTTGCAAAGAGGTTGATCTCCAGGGTTCCCATCTTTTTTGGAATCTTTTTTGGAATATTGACGTTTGAGTTTGTAAGTCCAGGTGCCACTCCTGGTGTGACTTTAGTCTTGATAGGCTGTCCACAAGACCGTTGTACCTGCCCGGTAGGTATTTCGGTATCATGCTAATTTCGTGTGAATGGGTCAAGTTTTAAAATTCTTGAAGTTATTTCGAGGAGTTTCCGCGATTTTGTTCATCCTCGCTCCCTTATGTAGGCAGCTGCTGTGCGGTTGTCGATTTGGAAAATAACTTTCTTTCCATGGAGTTGTTCCCATTCCTTTTGTAGACTTCGAAAAACCCAACAACAACTACTTTTGATTGCAGTGCCAGGCATTTTGAAAGGTGTTCCAGTGACCTGATAGCCTTATGTTGTTTGCTATTGCTCCCATCTAAGGTCTGAAGCATCCGTTCTTATGAAAACAGGTGACGTAGCAACTTGGAGAGTTGATGATGTTGTTATTATACCAAAGTAACCCAAAGTAACTCTTCTTTTACCAACTTTGGTAGTTGGAAACGTATTGTTTCTTTGCATGTCTGGGAGTGGCTTTGCTGCGTTTTGTGTGGATCTGCATTGGAGAGAGCCCAATGGTACCACGCTAGAGGCAAAATTTAGTGTGCCTAAAAAAGGCGTTTAGCGTGCATCCCATCCCATGTGTCTTTTTCCAGGGGTTTTGTTATAAAATCACGAATATGTACTATTTTTGACTCGGGTAAGCTTTTCCTATTTTATCGGAGTCCCGTTGAGAAACCAAGTACTTACTCTATTGAAACTTTGGGGACAAAATAGGTTTGGTTAGATTAACGTGCCAGCATAGATGTTTTAGGAATTCTACTGTCCATTGTGCCTGTTTAGACAGCGACTCAGCGTTCTGATTTACAAGTAAAAATCATTTAAGTAAACTGCAGTTCTAATCCACCTCTCACGTAATAGTAATTAATGCTACCCAAATTGATAATTTACCTACTGAAGATTGATGGAGCACTTGGGAGGCCAAAAGGGTAAGCAATTCATATTATAGACTCTCTCTTTAAGGACGAGAGAAAGATATCTGTGCGAGTTTGATATTGGGATGTGATAGTAAGCATTTGAAATATCAATTTTCACCGTAAAGTCTCCTTTTCGGATCGTTTGAGATATTTGTCGAAGACGACAATAATCGTAATCTTTGGGGGCAAAGCATACAGATTTAGACCATTAGATTATTTTTCTCTTAGGAAAATTGGTGATAAATAGCTATGATCATAATTGTTTAAAGAAATGGCTCCCATTTGTAGCTTTTTCTCATAGGCTTGGTGTCACCCTTTTGCATTTAATTTTGTCAAGGAGATCAGGGGAGGTTTTTTAGTAAAGGGTACTTGATAGCCTTTCAGAGCATTAATTAATGTGTCTTCAGGCTGTTTTTTTTTTTTTTTTTTTTTTTGTTGTAACTGTTTGTTAAAGAAACTAATCTTAGGATTTCGCCTCTCCTCCTTGGGGAGTTTTGGATTTGTTGTTAACTCCGTGTTGTTGTTTAACAGAGAGGATTTTTTTTTTTTTTTATTTTTGAAGCATGAAATGGCCTTTTGCTATTTCGCGGATTCTCGCGGTGTTTAAAAATTTCACATGGGTGCTTTCTTTGTCGTTTTAATGTTAGTCTTCTTTGGGAAGAGCTTATGTGCCCCCCCCCCCCCCCCCCTGATCTTTTACTGCTTTCGCAATTTTCTCTTCAGAGAGAAAGTGTTTGTCCGAAGGAGAGATGTCATGTAAGTACCGCTCAAGATTTTATTGCCTGGTTTTATAGGTTTCGCGACGAGTCTGTATGACCTCAGCCCTTCAGTCACATGTGTATTAGAGGAGATCATCGGAGAAATGCTGAGAAAATGTTCTCGCAGCTCTCATCGGGTTTGCGGGCTCAGATTTTTTTTTTTTTATTTGTCCTAAAAAACTTTCCTTTGTAACAGCAGTGCATATGTACGCACTACATATAACACACACACTATGTATGTATGCACTCAGAGTAAAATTGGTTTTCTCTAGCTGTGCCAGTGATGTCCGGACCGAGGTGTTTGCGGCGAGTAGGCTGTTTACTTTCAATGCTTCGAAAACTGGAGAGACATGGAACATTTTCTGCACGTCAGCATAACGTACATTATTCCAGCTTTCGTCACCCAGTCGCTGACACTTGCGGCCTTGTTCAGCGAGTTGTGGGTCTGCCTTGGCTACTTTTGGTTCTGCTTCTATTGTGGTTGGCGTGAGATCACAGTCCAATGCATTTGAGATTTTCGCGGGGATCAACTCAGTCAACTTCCTCTGAGTCTCAGCTATTTGCGATGTTAATGAATTTTCTTAACAGTAATCTTGTGAGACACTGTTTGGTTGCGTTGTCGTTGCACACAGTGAAGGAGGCTGGAAGTCTTCACCGACCCTGGTGCTACTTGAGATCGATTCGAAAGACTCATCTAGTGCTGGTATTGACGATTCGTTTCTGTCGTTTGATGGGTTTCTGACTTGTACAGTTATTCCCTTCATTGCTTTTGTCTGTTCCCTCGTCACCTGCATCATCTTTTCCATCATGGCCCATTGCATGTCTACGTTTCTTTTTCCTGCATCTAAGCGTTTTCTTAGAAGTGACCGAACTGGCAGGTGATGGGGAGCCTCGTTTTTGTGTGAGCTTGAGCTACCAGAAGCTACTTCTCTCGAAGTGAGTTAGGGTTTAAAAACTTTCAATGTAGTCATAAATTGTTCGTAAGACCCGGTGGACCCTCTCAGCAATACTGTACGAAGTATATGGCAAAGCACGGCCCAAAGGCCAATTTATAAACTTCCTTTTGATTGTTCGATATTTTTTCTTGGACAAAGAGTGCTCTGTCGGGGTAAAAGTGCTAGCTCCCCAGTGATGGGATGGTGAATCTTCGCTTTAACCTTGGGTGATATGCTTTTCCCGAATAGATCTCGTAGGAGGGGTCCTGTACTTCCCACGATATCCAATCTTGAGGAAAATTATCCTCTAGAGTATTTGTGAGGTGTTGGTGGAACTCCCAGTCCTCCTGTGGTACCACAGAGGTCGGACGTACACGTTGACGCCATGAACTGCAATGAGGAAGACAGTTGTGCGTCATTTACCCCGGAACAGGGTCTAGCATCTCGTTCGTGAGAAGATACCGCTACTTTGATGAAACCATCTTGGTACGATGGGCCGTACCAGAAAAGTCTCGATGAGTTGATGCGTTTCGTCACATCAATGGGCTTGTCTGGACGCATCGATTGATACGTCAGGTCGCATTGATTGATACGTCAGTTTCCATCGATTGATACGTCGGGTCGCATCGGTTAATACGTCAGGTCGCATCGGTTGATGCGTCAGATCGCATCGGTTGATGCGTCAGATCGGATCGATTGACACTTTGTGTCACCTCGATTGCATCAAAAAGAATAATTATGCAATTAGATTCATACTCAATGACACGAATGGTCGTGCAATCCGTACCACTAGTCGTATCGGTTGATACGACGCGACAAGCACGCGAGGTGCCGATGCCAGTGGAACGAGTCGAGAATGAGTATTGGTGCATTCTATACGTCGTGAAAAGGATTTACTGTCGTTCATTGCGAGACGACAAGAGGATATCACATATTAGTGAACCCAATCCATATGCCGAAGCGACATTACATAGAGCATATATTTATAGCACCTATAGTTAGTTATTTGTGAATCTTTTCCTTAACAAACTAAGGAGATTCACCTAAATAAATATTAGAAGATAAGATAATTAAATAAAATTCATACCTTTTTTAAGGTAGACACTACTGACGACGCCGAAATTCAAAAGCGTACTGAATATAAAATGGCGCCTCACGCGCCTTGCCGCGCTGCCCCCCACTACCTTAGCCAGAGACAACGTGTTGACATCTGTCAAACTACCTGAAATGACACTAAAACCCACTAGATGGCGCTGATGTTCAAGAGGGTAATCTCACTGGGTCAAGCCTGAAGGCTCGACACCTAAATAAAGCGTTATCTTTTCACACAATCATCAACATAACTCTGATCCCTTACTAGGATTCTTTATATATCTAGTATTAGACGCAGTAAATAAAACGACAGTAGTTTTATCTTGTACACTTTTACACTTTATATTTCGCCAAACATCAGTACGAAGACCCCCTATAATTATTTTACACTGGCTTATATAGGGTTGTCGATGGCACCCCCACCATCTTTACCACGTCATCGGAGTGAAGTTAGCCTTTTGCCAAGATGGCGACATTCCCGTTTTTAAGTCACCGTGGAAATGTCAAGTTTGACGTTGACATTTCCATAGATTCCCAAACTCGGTACTGTACGTGAATCTACTTGTCATTTATAAAGGTAAACACAAGTTGACGGTTACACTAGGGTATCAGAAACAAAGCGGCACTACACTCAAACACGGAAGAAATACTTGGACCTTATTTTTCCCCTGCTGCGCCCCACGGTTTCACCCGCGTCTTCCCGTTGGAACCTTTTTCCGAGATAAAAAGTAGCCGATGTGTTAATCCGGGGTGTACGCTATCTCTATTCCAAATTTCACACAAATCTGTTCAGTAGTTTTTGCGTGAAAGAGCAACAAACATACAAACATACTTATTCACAAACTTTCGCGCCTAAATAGTAGGATTACCCAAATGTTTGTCAGCTGTTTTCCTATTGCGCCACATCGGTCGCCATATTGTTTATGAATACAAGAGCATCCTTGACATAGCATTGACCAAAATTAGGCCAAACTTATAAAGAATCGTTGACAATATGGCATTTGCCACGAATACATTGATTGGCCATGAATTATAACAATGAGACTGGAAACGACGCAAACACGATATATAGACGACTTCTCAATAAATATGCGATCAGTTTTAATTAAGATATTTACTAATTAATAATTACTGGCACTACTAGGCCCCATATAGTCAGCAATACAGTCTTTGAAGTAACAGTTTTTTTAGTTTACAGTTTTTGAGTCAGAAGTCAAGGTCAACAAAGTCTCGAGTGAAATCTAAGACTTGTCGATAACTAAATTTCAAGTCCCATATAAAAAGGAATCTTATTAGAAAAGATTTTTATCAAATGTTAGACTATCTAGATGACAAAAACGCTTGGGATTGTAGTGAAGTTACTCCAGTTCAACCAGTTACTAATAAGAAAAAAAAAATTGAAAAAAAAAAAATTTTGTTCGATTTTGCATTCAGCCGATTCCAAAAATAGTTTGTTTATCATCCTCGATCATGTCATCCCGGGTGAGATAAATATCATAAAACACAGCTTAAAAAGAAAAAAAGGGAATAAGATCTAAATATTTCAGCTACGTTTATCGCTAAGCCAGAATATGTTAACCATAGATACGAATAATATCTTGAAGCGAAGACAACGTACTGCAATTTCAACAAAGTTTGCGTTCAGTAGTAAGGAATAATAAAATATTTGCTTGTTCAGGCGCGGTCGTAAAACAAAGTCATCAATGTAAAAGCTGCTAAGTGCAACCAACTTTTACTGCAAACATAATATTATGCGGACAAGGTATTCAGATATTCAGCAGTGAAACGTGTATTCATAAACTTGTTTAAAACCTTTTCCGATAAATACTCTTTGCCATAAAGTAGCAATGGTCTTGCTAGGGTGCCAAGAATTCTACGAACTGGCAACTTATAATAGGACTTTTTTGGCGGCAATCGAATTGTCAACGTGAAAATTTTGTTTTTATTTCCAAAACTTGTGTTTCTTCGAGTGATAATGTGTAATATTGGTGGATTATTAACCATTATGTGTTCGTTATGTGTACGAGTGTGGGAAATTGAAATAAAGTTGTGAAAGTGACTTTACAAGTTGCTCCAAAAAAGTCCGTGTAAAGTTTAAGTAAAGCACCACTACTTTACTTAAACACTATCCTCATCCCATCATCTCATCATCATCATCACCATCATCTCATCATCATCATCATCACCATCATCATTTAAACTTGATTCAACTCTCTGAGTTTGAAATCTTTTATACTTGACACTGGCAAATACACTAATCGTGCGACGCCATAGCAAATAAAAAAAAAAAACTTATAATAAATAATAATAAGTAATATTTTATTTCAGACAATTGGTCCATACACAATAACTCATGAAATAATTAAAACAAAATACATTTAAAATTACATTAAAATCAATTCATTACAATTCAAATTAAAACAAAATTAGGAAAAATTAAAAATTAAAAGATACCTTAAGGAGCTAGTGTGAATGTGGAGTGCCCTATTAATCCAGTACCTCAAGATAGGGCAGTCCAGACCCACTCTTCCTGCTATGAGTTGCAGGTAGATGTTGGAGCCGCCCCGTACCCTGCACATCAGAGACGCGATTTTCTTGCGCAGTTAGACCAATTTATAAAATTTACCGTGTAAAATATATTTTGTAGAGTTCATTGAAAATAAGAAGACTGCTTGGAAGTTAATTACTATCAAGAATTTAAAGAAAGTCGTAATTTCTTATACACTAGAGGTACTTAAGTGCAATAAATTTCTACTCAAAAATACGTGGCGAAAGCATTCAACTTTTCAGGCAGCGCGCGTTCAGAAACTTGAATAAAACCTTTCCGATAAATTTTTCCTCTTTTCTGCTTAGGACTTGAGATTAGGATCTCAAGCTTTACACTGCAGGCGACAGTGGTCATTAAAAAACTAAAGACTAGATTATTTTTAGCGATTTTCTCCGAGCAATTTTTGCAAAATATTGTAGTAAATATATTAGGATCTCTGAGTATTGCTTTTTTTTTAAATTTATTATCAAGTTCGTGTTATATAAAGAATAGAAGAAAAGCGGGGTGAAATTACTAAAATGAGGACACACCAGATTTATATTTTTTTATGAAAATAGGGCCCCTTTTTCTAAAACACTCATTAGCTTCACTTGTAACTAACAATGTAATCAAATGTTAGTAGTCATTTTGATTGTACATTAACATACTTTTTTCTATATGTATAGATATTAATTGGAAAAAATGAAAATAGAAAAAAAAAAAACAATATAAAATAGGAAAACTATAATTATGCATGAGAGAGAGCCCCTCCTTAGACTTGACTTTTTTGTACCCTTATTTTTAAGACTTAGTTTTAGTTGACCCCACACCGACTCGAGCATATATTTTATATATATTGCTCCCCCAAACATAATAAAGTAAACCTTTGCATAATTAGACGCAATTTCAGTAGTTGCGAGTAATTATGCAAATAATGTTTTTGTCGATGCACAATGATTCGGACCCATGTCCGAGGATGACCTGTATAAAAAGATACAATTAAAAAAAAACAAACATACTTTTTTCAGTCATTTTACCATTTACAGTTATAGAAAGAAATGGATGTAATTAACCGCAACTTTCAGTTTGTTCTTGTAAACTGCCAGCCAGCCATTTGCAGGGGTCAGTGGTCGGGAAAGCTCAGACGATTTATGAAGTGGATTATAACACTAATACTTAAAGAAGTGAATGTACCGGTGGTTTAGGTTTTAAACTTAGATTAATGATGAACGGTTTTAAAGTTAGCACTCGTGGCATAGCTAGCTGGTCCTTCTTCTTCGTAAGAATAAGAACTTCCTACTAATATTGTAAATGCGAAAGTTTGTGTGTGTTTGTGTGAATGTTTGTTACCACGTATCACCGTAACTACTAAACCGATTTTGATGAAATTTGGAATGGAGATAGCTTATACTCTAGAATAACACATAGGCTACTTTTTATCTCGGAAAGAGTTTCCTGCGGGATAACGGGAAGACGCGGTTGAAACCGCGGGGCAACTATAGTCATTTATATGCAACAAATTATACAAAAAATACTAAAAACCAATGCATTATGTAGTAACAATATAAAATGTTGCCTTAAAAGAAGACAAAGCAAAGCAACTGTGATTTCAAACTTCAAACAAATCAATAGTTTGTTTTTTATTTCCAGATATTTGTTGTAAAAACGCTGAAGTTCCTGAAACCAATTGAAGTTTCGTTTGAAAAAAAACGATTAGCTTTCCTTGTTTTATTTGTATTTCATGTTTACACGATGAAGACCAATTTCAGTGCTTGAAATAAACCATCCCACGTAATTGCTAAGTTTAACTTCGTACTAGCAAGTCTGATATCTATTCTGGGATGAAACTACGCTTTTATGGAAAGTTGGAACGCCTAAAAACGTTGAGAGGCTTCATGGTAATTAAATGTAGTTTAACAGTTAGGCACCTAGCATATTATGTAGTAGGTACTGCGACTTGTAATTTCACTCGCGTGGACTACAGTCTACACTGAGAAAAAAATTCGGACTTTCCTTCTGAGTCTTTAGCTTCCAAGACTGATTCCTTCCTTATTTTACCTTAGTTTTCCTTCTGAGTCACAATTCCTTCCCTTTTGACTCAGAAGGAAAACGATATTTCGGAAGGTCTTTTTTCTCCGTGTAAGATGATTTAAAGTAACTTATGCCCTTTACCAAGATTCAAACTATCTCTAGGTATATTAAATTGTATCAAGATCGATGCAGTGTTTTTTTGTTTACTTCCTTACAGGCTAGCGTTTGACCACAAGCCACGTAATGGGTTTAGGCTTGGAAAGGTAACAAACATACAGAAAAGTTTAGCACGAAAAAAGCACGTTCCGAATTTCTAAATGTTCTAGGTATCTTTTAAGTTTTTCTCTTAACGAATTTATCAATTCCTGAATTTATCTAGTCGTTCTCGAGTTTTGCGCATAACAGAATATTTACCATTCTATTTCATTTATAAGTATAGATTTGTTTACGAATAATACATTTCATAATTAAGTTTCTATACCTATGTGAAAGTGAAACCTGTACTAGGAGTATATGTACCTACTTTTATAAACAGAATCATATTGAATTCAATAGGTTACCTGAAAGTGCGTACTTACCTGAAAGTTACATATTATGTATTCTGATAAAGTGAACGAGGGAACATGGTAGGCACCCGAATTCTGGCGGTACTTTACAGATTACCTACTTTCAAAGTTAGAGAGATGACGTGAGTGGAAATAAGTGGAAACTTGAGGGTCTTGTTAAAATATATCGTATGATTTTATCAAACGTGAAAGTGTCTCGATATAAGCATATCTAATATTAGAAATGCGAAAGGAACGTATATCTTCTCATCTAAATAGCATAACCAATATTTATGAAATACTAGCCGCGACCCGGTTTCACCCGCGTCTTCCCGTTATCCCGCAGGAACCTTTTCCGGGATGTAAAGTAGTCTATGTGTTAATCCAGGGTACAGGCTATCTCCATTCCAAATTTGATCAAAATCGGTTTAGTAGTTACGGTGAGACATGGTAACAAACATTCACACACACACGCACACACTTGGGGAGTTAATGCGTTGCCGACCCTTAAGAATTGATGATAAAATAAACTTTTTTTTTTGTTTTGTTATGGCGTCACACGATTAGTGTATTTGCCAGTGTCAAGTATAAAATATTTCAAACTCAGAGAGTTAAAACAAGTTTAAATGATAATGATGATGATGATGAGATGATGGGATGAGGATAGTGTTTAAGTAAAGTAGTGGAGCTTTACTTAAACTTTACACGGACTTTTTTGGAGCAACTAGAAAAGTCACTTGCACAACTTTATTTCAATTTCCCACACTCGTACACGTTAACGAACACATAATGGTTAATAATCCATCAATATTACACATTATCACTCGAAGAAACACAAGTTTCGGAAATAAAAACAAAATTTTCACGTTGACAATTCGATTGCCGCCAAAAAAGTCCTAAAAATAAACTTAGATTGATGTTAGGGTTTTTTTTTTTTTTTTTTTTTTTGTTTTGTAATGGCGTCACACGATTAGTGTATTTGCCAGTGTCAAGTTTAAAAGATTTCAAACTCAGAGAGTTGAATCAAGTTTAAATGATGATGGTGATGATGATGATGAGATGATGTTGATGATGATGATGAGATGATGGGATGAGGATAGTGTTTAAGTAAAGTAGTGGTGCTTTACTTAAACTTTACACGGACTTTTTTGGAGCAACTTGAAAAGTCACTTTCACAACTTTATTTCAATTTCCCACACTCGTACACATTAACGAACACATAATGGTTAATAAACCACCAATATTACACATTATCACTCGAAGAAACACAAGTTTTGGAAATAAAAACAAAATTTTCACGTTGACAATTCGATTGCCGCCAAAAAAGTCCGATGTTAGGGTTATAATGACACAAATAGGAAACAAAATAGAAAAACCACAAAAAAAAAAAAATACAAATAGGTCATCCTTCTTGTTAAAAAATAACACAACTATACCACTTTAGATCGGAACTGATGTTTTTCTTGTCGTGAACATTCCTTCATTCATAGAGTTACGCCATTTTTTCCTTTAAATAAATCCAGAGATTTGGAACTTTTTGAAAGGTGATTCGCGTTTCAGTCAACTTTGTGAACCACTGGTCTACTCGTATGCTCTAGACGTGCTTGTATACTATATACGACTCTATGGCATCTGTAATTCCGTAAAGCAGGTCCTTACTACGTAGGTATACCAGCTGTTCCCCGCGGTTTCAGACGGGAGGGCTACACTATCCCGTTTCTACCCCCTTAGGGGTTGAATTGCATCAAGACAAACATAAGTAGGTACCCACCAAATTTCAAGTTTCTACGACCAGCGGTTTAGACTCTGCGTTGATATCAGTCAGTCAGGACTTTAATTCTTATAGATTACTAGCTGTTCCCCGCGGTTTCACCCGCGTGGGCTACAGTTATACATCTATCTGCAGGCCAAATTTTAGTCCGATCCGTCCAGTGGTTTGGGCTGTGGGTTGACAGATCACTATGTCAGTCAGTCACCAGTCAGTCACCTTTGAGTTATTCATAATTATGTAGATTAGCATCTAGCTACATGTCAATAAAGACCTTAAACCGATAACCGATATATTTATATATAGATATAGAAGAGAGATAGAAGATTCAGCCTCCACTGCCGATTCGCACAAGAAAAGCACAAGGAAAAAAGGATTCGTCGAAGTGATAACTTATCTACAGAAGACAGGGGTGCCCTCTGAAAATTATGAGCAATTAAACCCGTTCCGCGTCGGAATGCAACGTTGTTTAATAAAGCCCAGGTACGAAGATCAACTGAATACAAATGGTAATATTACAGGGTGGGGGTTGGTCACCCTTGCTAGGGAGGGAAGGTCGCTGTTTGGAAATTATTATGCTAAGGGTTGGTTATTAAATTAATGCTTGATATAAATATTTTAAATAAATAATAGTTCGTGTTTATATTTTGTTTTCAGTACAGGCTTTTTTATCTTACAGAATAGTGTTTGATTTGAGGTCACCTGGAGTTAAGTGATGATGTGTGGTCGAAGGTTCCACCTAAATTGGAAATTGGAGGTGGGCGGTTATTTTCTTCTGTTTTACTTACTTACAGGGCATTTGACCACAAGTCACCTGATGTTAAGTGACGATGTGGTCGAAGATGGCGCCACGCTACACCTGGACTGGGAACTGGCTCTCAAGTGAGGTAAGGCTGCCGGAACACACCGATAGGAGCTTGGCAACAGATTCTTAACATGAAATGCCCTACCACCAAGTTATGGTTATTGCATTGAAGCTGTCAATTTTGTGCTTCTTTATTTGTCTGTGTATGTGATGCTGTGGGCGTTATTATTATTATAAAACACTTTAATTACCTACATTAGACACGCTTTGGCTGCTGTCGCTCAATTCATTACACTTCATTTGGCATGAATGGCTCCCACGGAATCTTTTCACTTTAAAATGCATTCATGCCTGCATTTGCTGCCAGGCCAAAATGTCTAGACCCTTAATGACACTGCAATGTTAAGTAAAGAGAGATCGTTTTAAAAATGTTCACTTATATAGCTTTTCCCAAACGTTGTGGTGTAGTCAAAAGATTGTTTTTGTTAGGGTGTTTTTTTGGACCTCCATCGATGCTAAGCTTGCCAACTGATGTGTAGTATCGGAAGGTTTTCAGCGTAAAATTCTTATTGAACTAGTCGTTTTGGTTGCTAGACGTTTTGCGTTTTCAATATTTTGTAGATTTCATTACCATCAACCTCAGTCTGTTACATTCCCTCTACTGGGACACAGGCCTTATAGATAGATGGACCATAATCTACCACTCTGGCCTAACCCTTCCAATAATAAAAAAAAAGATAAACAATTTATTACCTACATTGTATTATTATTTCACCAAGCACCTATCGGTGTGTTCCGGCACCCTCACTTGAGAGTCAGTTCCCAGTCCAGGTGTAGCGTGGCGCCATCTTCGACCACATCGTCACTTAAGATCAGGTGACTTGTGGTCGAACGCTACCATGTAAATTGTATAAAAAAAATCTATTTTCTACTACTTACTTCAAAACAAAGGCTGAAAGTTTCATCGCAAGTCCGTACCTACATAAAATGAAACAAAAGAGAAAAGAAAACATCGTTTTTCCCAGATACCATTAATTTTAATTTCCAGAAACGCAAAACATTGTGTAAACGAAGACACACTACCAAGGGCGTCGCCATCAATGGGCCAGGAAAGGGGGGATAAGATGATAGATTCAAAATATAAATGTAGGTAAAACGGGAGAGGGGCAAAATCATAGATTAAGAAAATATGCAGGCAAAATTATCACAATTTGCCTTCCGGCCGCCATCGAAACCAGTTAGTTGTCTACAAGGATTTTTTAGTCCTTCATGGCAACCAGTTTTGATAGAAGAATATTTATTCTCGTTACGCAACCAGTAGCCAACACGGTATATCTCAAAAAGTCTAGCCTACCAAATATATAAAATTTATTTATTTATTTATTTACTATTATTTATTTTTATATTTTTCTTTTTACTCTTAAAGCCTCAAGCCAAAGATGAAAGTAGCGACGTGGGTACCAAGAGAGCAGAATTAAGTTCATAGGAGATACAGTACTTTGTACGTAAGGTGCGCGTTTCAGATGACATCAAGAAACGCGCGGAAAATTGAAAATATTATAAAAAATACCAGTATTGGAATAAGTAACTATAAAATCGAAGAGATTGTGAGAGTCGCTGGGAGCCGATGGCTGCAAATGACTAATAGCCGTTCATAGTACCGTTCAAAGGGGGAGGCCTATGTTCAGCAGTGGACTTCTTCTGGCTGATGATGAATCATAAATTCATTGAGTATCCATCTATTTACCAAAAATAATAAAATTAAATAATCACGCCTACAAAATCACAGACATAGCACTGACCCCTAACTAGAATTCCCTGTAAGTAGGTTATATCAGAAAACACTTTTTTCATGTAATAGACAAACAAAGAACTGTCCTGATGAAAAGCGGTTACCGTCGGCTATAGACATTTTCAACACCAGGGGAGTTGCCGATGTGTTGCCGACTCTTAAGAACTCTTTTCACACCCATCTTGAAGGATTGCAATTTGTAGCACTGCGGAGACTTGCAGGGGGAACTCGTTAAATCTTTTCGAGTCTGAAAACCGTCCCCTGCTCTCTAGGCAACGCTCTTAGACATGGCAATGGCAGACACTTCGTACAAGTGTATTAGAATCTTTATTTATCGCGCATCCGTTACTAAAATACTCGTGTTACCGTCTCTGCGGTATAAGCAAGGCTAAAACGAAAGGAGACATTTAGAGATGTGGTTGATAACTTGATAAGAGTCTGACTCGGTACGAATGATTACATTATTTGAAACTTCTTCTTTCTCTAGTGTAGAAGTTATCAGGCCGCCCGAAGGCCTGTTTCAGAATGCCGGAATTACGACAACCAGGTTTGAACAAGTTTTACAAACAAACAACAATATTTCATTCTAGTTGCGCCCCGCGGTTTCATCCGCGTCTTCCCGTTATCCCGCAGGAACCTTTTTTCGGGATAAAAAGTAGCCTATGTGTTAATCCAGGGTATAAGCTGTCTCCATTCCAAATTTCATTTAGATCTGTTCAGTAATTTTTGCGTAAAAGATTAACAAACATCCATCCATCCATCCATCCATCCATCCATCCATCCATCCATCCATCCATCCATCCATCCATACTCACAAACTTTCACGTTTTTAATATTAGTAGTATTTAGCCGAAACTGGACTACATCTCTAATTAAGTGTAGAGTAACAAATTGGAGTAACTTCGCTCTTGGGATATATTTCTCTAACTTTAGGATGCCAGCCAGTAAAGGGACGAATGTTGTGTCTTGGCTATTAATATAACTGTGTTTCGGCCTTAAAATGTAATCAAGTTATACAATGCCAAGTTCTATGAATACTTATTACTTCTCGTACGAATAGTCTTAACTACCCATTTAATTATGTTCCATTATGATAGGATATGAGCGATGGTAGCCGAACGGTAACGCGTGCGACTTACAAGGCGCCGACACCTAGTTCGAATCCTCTCGGCCCCGCACCTATGACTTGATAAGTTATGTGTGGCTTTGCCATCGCTCAAAACAATGAAGGCAAACATCGTGAGGAAACCGGCATGTCCAAGAACTGCAACATTTAAGGGCATGCGACATCTACCAACCCGCACTGGGCCAGCGTGGTAGATTACGGCCCATCCTCTCTCTCTGAGAGAAGGCCAGAGTCCCAGCAGTGGGAACATGAAAGGCCGATGATGATGATGATGATGACGATAGGAAACTTAATTACGTATCAAAGAATATTTATGTTTTCGACAGAATTAGGATTGGTCTTGCTGCGCAGCGACATCAATCCTAAATTTTTGGATTTTGATTTTGAACTATGTTACATTGAATTAGAAAGTTGCTGTAATAATAGCTGTAATATTAATAAAAAGGAAATTGTTGTGTTAGTACTAACTTTATTATATTTATGTACCTACTTATACTAAAATATTCTGATTCGCGAAAATGTTTAACTTGAAAAATATTACTTTAATAGAGTTGTTTTAGGTATAGGTAACTTGGAAAATTATTATGAAATATTCAGGTTCTTTAATATTAGAAGCTTCTCTATACCACTTCGAGAAACTAATATATTTTTTGGAAATACTTATAAATTATGATACATTATTCAAATACTTTTACATAATTATATTTACTTATACAAATAAGTCGTTGATTTACATTTAACCCGCGGTTTTACCTGAGTATCACAATTATCGCAATAAAATGTATCCTAGGTATGTGTCCTTCCCCAGGGTTCATACCATCTCCGTATTACTAAATTTTATCAAAATCATTTCATCATTGTAAGAGAAAAAATGAAAATAATTGTGTATTGAATTTTTGAAATACACTATAGGCACAAAAGATCAAAAAATATACATGATTACATTTTTTTTTCTTCCAAAAATAAATTAATTTATTTACAAAATAAAACACATTTCAATGCGCCGTTTATCTAAAAATCCTCGCATTAAATACCAATATGAGTCAGAGTTTATATTCAAATTTTCCCCTTCTTTGTCCTAAATAAAATGAAAAGTGTAAAATTTAACACCTAACAAATAATATGTAAATAAATATGCCAACACAAGCTCGACGAAATTTACGATGCCACGAAATGAACTGTCAAAATTAATGCCACGGGCATTTACGATGATTTAATTAGGCTGCATGATTTAGGACGTCCTGTGCCTACAGTTTTTAGGTGTTTCGTTCTGAAATTTCATTCTAAGCAGGTCTTATAATAAAATAAAAAACAACAACAGCTTCGAGGTGCATTATACTTTAAATGTACACCGACATTTTGGGTAACTAAACTTTTTGGGTTTGTGGGGTAGATAAACTAATAGCCTAGACTTTACTAACGTCTTTATTTTGATTTCCTACACTCGTACACATTAACTAACACAAAATATTAATAATCCACCAATATCTCACATTATCACCCAAAGAAATACAAGTTTTGGAAATTAAAACAAAATTTTCATGCTGACAGTTCTATTGCCGCCATAAAAGTCCCGCCATAAAGTAGCGATTACTGTCTGACTATGCTAAAATTGCCAGGCTAACTTCTCCCTACGCCAGTTTAATTTCACCACAGACTACATAAAAAGATACACAACGCCTAACTTTCACGATGATACAATTAACAGAGACATGCGAACTGTATCTCGCATGTGGAACTTTCTGAAGGAAGCGAATTGGAATGGATTTAAATTGACTCGAAGTTAGCGGAAGTTTAATGTTAGGACTGTTAGGTTGGTGGAATTGAATCTGCTACCAACTTAGCGTATCGTTTTGGGTACAATAGTGTTAGTAGGTTAGTTATGTAATGTTGATTAATTTACGGATCTGAAGGAAATCATACAGATTTAGTTAGAAGAAAACGTTACCTAATTAGTATTAAGTACGCGTGTGTACTTGTTTGTGCAGAAACTTATTTGTATCTTTCTATAATAATATCTCAAAGTGTAGGTAATGTCTGTTCTTTTTTTATACAGCCGGCAAAAGTTATCTGGAAGTTGCCAACTTTTAAATTAGGTTTACGTATTGCTATATATATAATTAAAAATAAATAAAAATATGTCAATAAAGCTTTTTCATTCATAAATCAAAACTTACATTACCAGATTACCATAGAGTTTGAACTCTATTCTCTTATAAATTTTGTTTACACTCATAGCAATTTAGCTACCTAGGTATGTACCTAACTACCACCTACCAATAGGCAGAAGTCCCTCTGGACTGGTGTTTCATTAGTATTCAACGTTAACAGCAGTTAACCCTATAATTAATGATCCCTTTGTGCACTGAGCTAATAAGGCCTCTGTTTGTACATACACACCCACCAAATGTTCGTCATCATCATCATCATCACCATCCGCCTTTTTTCTTCCCACTGCTGCGACTCTGGCCTTCTCTCAGAGAGAGAGTATGGGCCGTAATCTACCACGCTGGCCCAGTGCGGGTTGGCAGATGTCACATGACCTTGTTTTTTTGTGGTTCTTGGACATTGCACCAACTGTTGTTGAATGTTTTTTGACAGTTTTACGTTGAATGGCGCGCGTTCCAGAAAAATTGAAAAACATCTTGATCTTAACTGAAATGAGATAGTTACTTTATTAGTCAAATATAAAGCTTTATAGTTAAGTTTAACTACTTAGAAATTGTTCTCGTTCACAAAGAACGGATGTACCTACCACGACGGGTACCCGAGAATTCTTGGGAAGGCATGATTCTAGGAATATTGTTTCTCGATAGACAAAGAGGGACTTTGCTCTGATAGTTTGTTTGGTTTGGTAAACTAGCTAGCAAACTAACAGCACTCTGTATACTGTATACAGGATGCTGCTAGTTTGCTAATGGTATACATTCAAAGTCAAAGGCAAAGTAAAAAAAATATTGCATCCCATAAGGTAACAATAGTAGATTCTTAGAGCGATAGCTGGCAAGGCAGGCAGCGAGTTCGAAGCCCATATCGGTCCTACACTTATCGCTCAAAACGGTAAAGGATAAAACAATGTACTTACCTGTCCAAGTACCATAACTTTGAAACGCATGCGACATCTACAAACCCGCACAGGGCCAGCGTAGTAAAATTATGACCCATACTCTCTCTCTCTGTGACCCAGCAGTGGGAACGGAATAGGTATGATGATCTAAATATTTATATAACTCAAAGGTGACTGACTGACATAGTGATCTATCAACGCACAGCCCAAACCACTGGACGGATCGGGCTGGAATTTGGCATGCAGGTAGATGTTATAACGTAGGCATCCGCTAAGAAAGGATTTTGATTAATTCTAGCCCCAAGGGGATAAAATAGGGGATGAAAGTTTGTATGAAACTTTGTCAATTTTAAACGGATCGGACTGAGACTTTGCATGCATAAAGCTGTAGCCCACGCGGGTGAAACCAGCTAGTCGTAGCATAAAGGTAAAGGTACATATGTAAGTTATTTCTATAAGTCTCTCGTTGACCACAATTCACCTGATTTCAAGTGACGATGTCTTAGAAGGAGTCTGCATGCTACAACTGAAATTCTAAGAAAGTGGCCGCGAACGGAAGCTATAAAATTACATATACCATAATAAATCAATTTTACGCGTAGTTAAGGAAGACACATTATGGCCATTTAATATTACAGTACACGCAGGTCCTTTGAAGACACTTTCCGAGCCGCGTTCGTAAACAGGCACTTTTTTTATTTATTCTTAGAATTATTATTTTTTTACTATTTACAGGGTAGCGTTAGACCACACGTCACCCGATGTTAAGTGACGATGTGGTCGAAGATGGCGCCACGCTACACCTGGACTGGGGACTGGCTCTCAAGTGAGGCTGCCGGAACACACCGATAGGTGCTTGGCGACAGATTCTTACAAAAGAGGGTGGTAGCCAGGCGAGTACTAGAAAATACTCTACCACCAAGCTATGGTTTCATCACGATGTTTTCCTTCACCGAAAGCTGAAAGAGCTAGTAAGAAATATGTTGTGGTGCTAATAATATTCCAAGGCAGTATTAATGTTTAATTCTAGCTGGTTTTTTTTCCAACGTGACATTCGAAAGTAGGTTTTAATATTCAAGGTGCCTGTGAAATACGTTTATTTTTAGATGATTTTTATTGATATTCTATCCCAAGGCCCAAAATTATACATTTACGGCCGGTTTTAATAACCGAACTATCGACGGTTTGACATAAATTTGACATTACTTCTATGGAGCTTATGTCAAATTTCCATCTCCAGTAGGGCAAATCGTGGATAGATCGGTTATTGAAACCGGCCATAAGGTAATCTGTCGCCAAGCACCTATTGGTGTGTTCCGACAGGCGTACTTGAGAGCCAGTTCCCAATCCAGGTGTAGTGTGACACCACTTTCGACCACACGGAGAAAAAAGACCTTCCGAAATACCGTTTTCCTTCTGAGTTAAATGGGAAGGAATTGTGATTCAGAAGAAAAACTAGTACAAAATAAGGAAGAAAACGGTCTTGGAAGGTAAAGACTCAGAAGGAAAGTCAGAATTTTTTTCTCAGTGCACAGCATCACTAAACATTATAGGTGACTTGTGGTCAAACGGTTACGCTACCCTGTAAGTAGTAAAAAAAGCGTATATTTGCGAAAGTTTGTGAGTGAGTCCGCATGTTTGTTACTTCGTCAAGTTTATCACGTTGAAACGGATAAAGGATTTAAGTGAAATTTTGAATGAAAATAGCATATATCCTGGGTTAAGACACATCACATCCCTAGACATTACATTCTCCTTTTTATCTCGGAAAAAGGTTCCTGGGATACCGGGAAGACGCGAGTGATACCGCGGGGCGCAGCACTATTTACTAAGATAAATAAATAACTTATGAATTCTAATTTCACAGACTCCTTGCTTTCAAATAAATCAACCTCTACGACACGAGGCATCCTTTTGAAGCCGTTTGTAAACCACTTTCGAATTCTTCGTTCGAAAACTGTGTTTTTTTTTTAAGTTAACGCATTCTTTGAATGATGGCGCCATGTTTCTTGTAACATTTTTTTTTCTGTTACTTTTGTGATGGGTCGGACGGCGGGTCAGTCTCAGAGAAGAGCCACACAAAAAATAGATGAATGGATGTTTTTAAGACTCGAAGAAAGAGTATTAACTTTTTGGTAAAAGCAATGAAACGTACCTATTGTAGGCTGGAACTCAATATCGTTTTGAAAATAACTTGTAGTTCAAACGATCCAATAATATGCCTCTATATTTTATATAAACGTATATTTATATATAACTAACTGTTCCCCGCGGTTTCACCCGCGTGGGCTACAGCTTTATGCATGCAAAGTCTCAGCCCGATCGGTTTAAAATTGACAAAGATTCATACAAACTTTCATCCCCTATTTTATCCCTTTGGGGGTAGAATTTTTCAAAATTCTATTTTAGCGGATGCCTACGTCATAACATCTACCTGCATGCCAAATTTCAGCCCGATCCGTCCAGTGGTTTGGGCTGTGCGTTGATAGATCACTATGTCAGTCAGTCAGTCTCCTTTGAGTTATATATTTAGACATTTTCAACTAGATTGCAGCCTATGTACCTGCATGCTAGCTCTATCGTCTATTATATAAACCTTTTAACTCGACTACGTATAATACGCCAAATTCTGCAAAAAGTCAACAATATTATGTCATACTTGCTCTTCTGTGCTTCAGGTTGCTTCAGATATTGATGGATTAACATTAGAAATGGGGCTGAGGCAAAGTTGAGTCGTAGCCAAGGCACACTCATGGTTGGTATAATACTTTTAAGGCTGGTTTCAATAACCTATCTATCCACGACTAGCTGTTCCATGCGGTTTCACCCGCGTGGGCTACAGTTTATCGCGATAAAAAGTATCTTATGTCCCATCCCCGGGGCTCAAATTATCTCTTTACGAAATTTCATTTAAATCGGTTCAGTAGTTTAGGCGCGAAAGCGTATATATTCCGTATACTCCAAAATTATTCCCGCACTTCGGTGCCCCCTCACCGCGTTACCTGCTGTAGGTACCCATTATCCTATTTTAATTCTAAGTTAATTTTTCTTGGACCGCACGTTTGAACTGTGCAGTTAAAGGTCTTCCTGGTCCGCGACCGCACTTTACCTATTTCATAGATTCTCCCCTTACTTCACCGCGTTTCCCGCTGCGCTGTGGTGCGGCGGTTTTATTTTTCTACTACTACTTACATTTTTAAACTCGTGATATCTTTCGAATGGAATGTCCGAATTGAATGGTTCAAAAAGTTATATGAAGGCATTGAAGCAGTTTTGAATAAGAAGTAATTTATTTTGATAAGGATTAATACCAAGATACAAATAAAGAACCTTTTCTAGCAGCGGCATTAAAAATTATTTTTTTTAAATAAAAGATCACTTATTGTGGCATAACTATAATAGTTAGACATATGCTCTCGCGGACTTTTTTGTAGATCTTAATAGGACCTACAAACCCGTAAAACATTATTTTGTTCTAGTGTCAATAGTTTTTGCAGCGCACGCAAAAATAGGTTTTCGATTTCACACCTTGGGTTGCAAAATAGCAATTTTCTTACGGATCCCTAATTTTTTTGGAAATAAAATATAGCCTATAGCCTTCCTCGATAAATGGGCTATCTAACACTGAAAGAGTTTTTTAAATCGGACCAGTAGTTCCTGAGATTAGCGCGTTCAAACAAACAAACAAACAAACAAACAAACTCTGCAGCTTTATAATATTAGTATAGATTTGCCCTATCTGAAGATATACATTTGACACAAGCTCCATAGAAGTAATGTTAAATTTTTATCTCTAGTGTATTTTAGCATAATATTTTAAACATTCCAATAAAATATTTCACGCTTCAGCTATGCTTTTTTTGGTCGGACTAGAATAAGTTGAATCCTGTCGAATGAGTTTTATTACGTTTTGGCTGTATGCTTCAGTACAACCTCTTTGCAAATTGAAATTGTAGGTGAGTAGGTAAAATATAATAAAATCTCTTTGCGTTTTGAAATATTACTACAGTTATGGATTTTAAAATGAAATTGACAACGTGCCAGTACCTACGACAGTTGGATTTTCAATTTTTCATACTTTATTACAGACCGCTAGCGGGTATGTCTTTTACATTCATAGAATTTAAACGATTTATTTCAAAAAAGCTTCTCTTTTTTTTAACACTTTTATTTTGTTTTTTTTATGGCGTCACACAATTAGTGTATTTGTGTCAAGTATAAAATATTTCAAACTAGAGTTGAATCAAGGAAAAATGACTCGTAATGAGATGATGGAATGAGAAGTGGTGCTTTACTTAAACTTTACACGGACTTTTTTGATGTTGACAGTTCAATTGCCGCCAAAAAAGGCAAGCTTCTCTTTAAAATGATCGAATATCAGTAATACCAGTGTGTGAAAACACATTTCACAACCGATTTAATTAACGCTCCTAAATGACAAAACGTGATACACTTTACACAGTCATAATGAACAAACCCTTTGTAACAATTAGGGATCGAGTCTCGGAACGAACGAGCAAAATTTAATTAGAGCTAAAGTTGCTTCGTTTCGGATCTAAGCCGAAACTACTGACGCAAAACTCGATTTTAAAGTTAATGGTGATTTTGTTTTGGAACTCGATTAACGTTTAAGGAAGACGGCGATAGTGCGACCTTCTGAGTGTAAGGCCTTTCGCACATGAGTTGTAAGCGTAGTCGTCTCGTAAAGACGCAACTAGTACGACACCTGCAGACTGCTGCTCGCGAAGCATAAACTATCGATTGTATCGGTTCGGTTCACTACCGATAGGTAGTATCGAAGCAATCGATAATATCGATAGTATTGCCTCGTTTTAAGCTATCGATACCATCGATAGTATATGGCTTTTTCAGATGAAAACTATCGATAGTTTTATTATAGATAAGTAGTTTTACTATGGATAGTTCGGCAACACTAATGTGCGGAGGGGGTAAATTGCACTGAGAAAAAAATATTGACTTTCTTTCTGAGTCTTTTCCTTTCAAAGACTGATTCCTTCCATATTTATTTTATTTTATTTTTATTTATTTTATTTTATAAGCCACCCAGGCTTACAGCTACTAATACAACATAAGTTAAGAAGTAAATAACACAAGCCAATTACAAGCCTCCACAGATAAGAAAGGAAATAACTAATAAAACATGCAAACATAGCCTACTACGAGTATAACACATAGAAGAACTATTATTTTACCTTAGTTTTCCTTCTGAATCACAATTCCTTCCCTTTTGACTCAGAAGGAAAACGGTATTTCGGAAGGTCTTTTTTTTCCGTGTGTAGCGCAGATTGTGATAATACTTTTACAAAGAAAGTCAGAAGCTCTTTTACTTTCATGGAGGTAACTACTTTGGCTTCGCACGTTCTGTGCATCTGCCAGCGTTAAGTAGCTCTTCTAAACTACTAACAGTTCTCAAAATAAACTAGAACAAGCTTGAAACTGGCTGAAGGAATAAGCCTTGCGAAGTTTCGAACAAGACATTGAAAATTTCATCAACTAGGTGGCTTCGCACGTTTAGTGCAACTGCCAGTGTCAAATAAGTACTTCTTTAGAACAACGAGGCAGCAGGACTTTTTTGGCGGCAATTGAGTTGTCAACGTGAAAATTTTGTTTTTATTTCCAAAACTTGTGTTTCTTCGAGTGATAATGTGTAATATTGGTGGATTATTAACCATTATGTGTTCGTTAATGTTTACGAGTGTGGGAAATTGAAATAAAGTTGTGAAAGTGACTTTTCAAGTTGCTCCAAAAAAGTCCGTGTAAAGTTTAAGTAAAGCATCACTACTTTACTTAAACACTATCCTCATCCCATCATCTCATCATCATCATCACCATCATCATTTAAACTTGATTCAACTCTCTGAGTTTGAAATTTTTTTTACTTGACACTGGCAAATACACTAATCGTGTGACGCCATAACTAAACAAAAAAAAACGAGGCAGCACTAGCCTCAATATTAAATGGAATGCCGACTTTTTGGCGGCAATTGAAATTGTCAACATGAAAATTTTGTTTTTATTTCCAAAACTTATGTTTCTTCGAGTGATAATGTGTAATATTGGTGGATTATTAACCATTATGTGTTCGTTAATGTGTACGAGCGTGGGAAATTGAAATAAAGTTGTAAAAGTGACTTTTCTAATTGCTCCAAAACAGTCCGTGTAATGTTTAGTAAAGCGCCACTAGGTACTTTACTTAAACACTATGCTCATCCCATCATCTCATCATCATTTATACTTGATTCAACTCTCTGAGTTTGAAATATTTTATACTTGACACTGGCAAATACACTAATCGTGTGACGCCATAACAAAACAAAAGAAAAATGAATGCGACGCGAAATTTTCAACAGAAATAAAGATTGTAAAAGGGAATTCGATGAAGCATTCCTTTGTTTTGCCCCTTTTTCCTGCAAGTTATAAGATCTTTTTGGGTGTCTCTTAGTATCACAATTTGCGTCACAAACCGTCCAATGTTTGAGCATCCTAGCTTCCTCAGAACCAAGTTTTTTCTTTCCTCTTTCGTAAGATGTGTTGTGCGTGCCTTTCTCTACGCCTGCAGTTCTCTGCTAAACGAAGCAGACAGATGCTTGGCTCAAACAGGGCAGACGTCCCCTAAAACGAATTAAAACTTGTTTCTTACAAACATTTTTCTTCCAGCAAAGTCTTGTAATTGTTTTGTTTGCCAGTTTTATCCTGTTTTCTGGACAGTTGTAGTTTTTATACGTAGTCAACTACTCACAGAATACCTATTTAATATACGTACAGAACGGACACTCCCTGCCGCTCTCCAATCGTATTTCCGAGTGTTTGTTTAAGTGACAATGTGTGATTTATGTGTTCGTTAATGTGTTATGAGTGAATAAAGTTGTCAAAAGTAACTTTTCGAGCTTCAAATGTTCGTGTAAGGTTTAAATAAAGTGCCACTACTTCATTAAACACAAAGGGGACTATCTTCTTGGACTCGGTTTGTGGCTGGGTCACATCATCTCATCATCATCATTATCCTATTCATCAATAATACTTGATACTTTCTGAGTTTGATATATTTTACTTGATACTGGCAAATACACTAATGATGTAACGCTACGCAAATACAAAAGGGACTATCCTCTTTAACTCGGTTTGAAGATGGGCCACATCATCTGATCATCATCATCATCATCATTAATGTTTGATACATCTGATACTAAACACAGAATACAAAAAAAATCCATCGAAAATTCACCCAGTCCGTGAAAGTCCCGAATATGACAATATCTTCCACTTTTTATTGCACGCGAGTGTAATTCTGGGTGGCCCGTCCCCTTCCAAGTCACGTGCACGCCGATATTACACTTCCGAGCGCTGTTATGAGTCTTTGGACCGCAAAATAATGGCGGTAGCGATATACCCGCGATTGCACAAGTGCACCGTTTGTCGGGTGAAATTATGGTGCAGTTTGTCCGGTTAGTTAACTGCAGTAAAACAGGGGTTTTGGGTGGTAATAATAGGGAAATTAAATGCTGTGCGTGATTATATTAAAAGCTAACCCCCGTCACAGACCTTCGCTCCGAGAGAGAGTGGCCATAAGAGTGGACACAGGCCTGAGTGGCCATAATCCACCACGCGGACCAAAGATGGGTGCATTATAGTGTCAGAGTTTTTAGACCGCCCCCAGTATATGTTCGAAGGTGCCAAGCTACACATGTTGGAACTAATTCGGAAGTGGAGACGCCGGCCGATAGGTGCTTGGGTTTTCTCAAAAGATGATTTACCAAAGAACACCATAAAACTTTATTTATATATATACGTAAATAGTAAAGTTGTGTTTAATTATCGCACTGTCGCTATTGTCCTACAATTATTACCAATTCGCACATTGTGTGTTACAAACAGAAAAAAACATCGTAAATGCGAGTCCACCAGAACTTTTAAAACGGACATCCAGACAGGGACAAATGATGAAATCGGACGGAATTCAACAAATTGGCTCACGAGCGTCGCTGCAATCGATTGAACTCGTGATACGGGCTGAAGCTTTTTTGTACTGAACTAGCGAACCAGGCGGCTTCGTACAAATAGTGTAACTTTACGAAAAATAACATGAAAAATATACATGTCGATTTGATCACCGGATCCGGACCTTGATCATAGTAAAGGAGTAGTAGTTCAGCTTCATATAAATCGGCCGTCGCCGGTTTGAATGTGTGCGTGAGTAGCGGCACCGTGTACGCACGCACTTTTCACGCACACAATCACATAAACGAAAGGAGGCGGCCGGGGCCGCGGCCATGCACTCAGTACGGAACGCGCCGCCCTATGCGTCACCGCAAGAGTAGGCAATTAACTCGTCGAGCGGCCTTAGCTAACCTACTGTTCTTAATTTACTGTGCCTTGATCGTCGGTTAAAAAGATGACTTTGATTATGGTAATTCTTCACTATCTTTTCGGTAACTTTAACCTTTGATATCTTCTAAATTATTATCTTATAATCATCTATTATATCATGAAAATGATATACTTTAAGGAATAATTATAATCTCCATTTAATGGGCTAGTAACCTATCATATTTATTTACTGATGCTGAAAACCGCATCAAAATCCCTTGCGTAGTTTAGTATTAGCGGATATACAGACAGACAGACGAGGAAAGCATCTTTATTAATACTATGTGGAGAGCTCTGCCTGATGGATTTATGTTTGCCTTTCCAATAACGGTTCTGTAGTTAGCCACACACGTTTCTGGTGGTTCATTAATAAAATGGATTTCACGGACGATCACTGAAAAACAAGCAACTTTGCAAGAAAAAAAACCGACATCCAAGGTTTTCGTCATTGACAGAACTGGACCAAATGGGACCACAAAGGAAACACCACAAGTGTGTGTTTTTTAATTTTGTTACGAGTGACTTGTACGTTAGAGGTTGGAGGTAGCTTTGAGGACAATTCAAATGGAGAAATTCCTTTTTCTTGGCTTGTTTCATTAAAGTTAATTCGGTTTTGTTATTTTGTCGCTACTGCCGAAGTCTGATACAATGTCTAGGCAGCCACGAAAGGATTTCGGATGATCATATATTCTCAAAGACAAATCCTTACACTACCCATGCAGTATTAAGAGATTAGAAACAGGCTAGGCGGCTATACTAGCGCTTAGAGAGGCATTACTCACAGTATCTGGTCCCTTTCATAGTACGTAGTACGGCCAGTTTCAATAACCGATCTATCCACGGTTTGCCCTACTAGAGATAGAAATGTGACATTACTTCTATAGAGCTTGTGTCAAATTTCTATGGCTAACCGTGGATATGTAGGTTACTAGCTGTTTCCCGCGGTTTCACCCGCGTGGGATACAGTTCATCGCGATAAAAAGTATCCTATGTCCTTTGTTAGGCTTTAGACTATCTCTGTACCAAATTTCATTTCAATCGGTTCAGTAGTTTAATCGTGAAAGCGTAACAGACAGACAGACTAGGGATTTATGCATTAGAGATTTTTTTAGGGCACAATGGGACTGAGATGCTAAAAATGGTAGACTAAAAAAACCAGATCAAATCGTTGCCAACCCTGTAGAAATGAAACCTCATAATTTTGGACTTTTTTGGCGGCAATCGAATTGTCAACGTGAAAATTTTGTTTTTATTTCCAAAACTTGTGTTTCTTCGAGTGATAATGTGTAATATTGGTGGATTATTAACCATTATGTGTTCGTTAATGTGTACGAGTGTGGGAAATTGAAATAAAGTTGTGAAAGTGACTTTTCAAGTTGCTCCAAAAAAGTCCGTGTAAAGTTTAAGTAAAGCACCACTACTTTACTTAAACACTATCCTCATCCCATCATCTCATCATCGTCATCACCATCATCATTTAAACTTGATTCAACTCTCTGAGTTTGAAATCTTTTATACTTGACACTGGCAAATACACTAATCGTGTGACGCCATAACAAAACAAAAAAAAAAAAACCTCATAATTGACTTTCGAGGTTTAAACTTTAACAATGAAGGTTTTAATATAACATTTGTTGTAAGGTTTAATAGCTGTTGAGTAGACCTCTTTGGAGGTCTATTCTGGCAGCGAGCGCGCGCTGTATTCTGCGAACCGCGGAAAGCGCCCAATCCGATTTGGTCCGGAAGCGCTACCGCTGTATAAGAGGATTATGGAATTCGCGTTGAACACAGACTAGTTAGAATTTACACAGAAGCAAAGCTTGAGCTTTTCAATTTTTTTTTTTTTTTTTTTTGTTTTGTTATGGCGTCACACGATTAGTGTATTTGCCAGTGTCAAGTATAAAAGATTTCAAACTCAGAGAGTTGAATCAAGTTTAAATGATGATGGTGATGATGATGATGAAATGATGGTGATGATGATGATGATGATGAGATGATGGGATGAGGATAGTGTTTAAGTAAAGTAGTGGTGCTTTACTTAAACTTTACACGGACTTTTTTGGAGCAACTTGAAAAGTCACTTTCACAACTTTATTTCAATTTCCCACACTCGTACACATTAACGAACACATAATGGTTAAAATCCACCAATATTACACATTATCACTCGAAGAAACACAAGTTTTGGAAATAAAAACAAAATTTTCACGTTGACAATTCGATTGCCGCCAAAAAAGTCCCTTTTCAATTTTGCAAAGGTGTTACGATTTCAACGTGTAAAGTATTAGTAGAAGAAGAAGTGATAGCTAAAATGTGCTAAAATATATTAGGTGTTTACACGTGTATTCCCAATTCTGAATCTGAAATATTTTACAATGGTACTTACAACTAATACTTCTTTCACTTTTTGTTCACCCCGCCGGCCGACCCAGGTATCGCTGGAAAGACGAAGTCACGAAGAATTTGCGCTCACTCCAGGTGGAGGACTGGCAGGAGGTGGCGCAGGACAGAGCGAAGTGGCGTCTTTTGTTATCGGAAGCCAAGACTCACTTTGGGTCGTTGCGCCATCTCAGTTAGTTTTTTTTTTTCACTTTTTGTTAATGTAGATCTCTGATCTCGGAGTAGGTACCTATTGGCGAAGGCCTTCTCAAGCTCTTTCCAAAGACTCCTGTCTAGAGCGGTTCGGCCTGCTGTCGTCTTATTTTTTGACTTGTTTTCCCTTAATTCTCTTGCCTGTGTTGTTTTTTTCTCTTACCTTAGTTTTAATACATAATATAAATAAGTTGAATTTTGTATTTGTGCTTTGAATACGTTTAAAACTCTATGCGTTTGTAAAAGAGTTTAAATTAAAGACAGCACATATCCTTCAAGCACGCTCCACGACTGCTTTGTAAAAAAATGCAACTGTAGGCACTGACAAAGTATTTGTAGAAAAAAATTCACTAAGCTCGTCTACTGATTCTGATTACACGATGTCAGCTGGGACGGAGTCAGCACTAGTGCTTTAACTTAAGATTATATAATTGCTGGTGAAATACTGGCGGATGGAACACTGCTATCGCGGTGGATTGTAAATTGAAAACGGGAATATTATGCAGCAAGGGAATCTCTGTCTTACTGCCGAACTCAGAAACGCAGAACATTCTGTCAAAATCCATACAAAAATAACGATAGGCAAGATAGATTGGGCAAGGAAATATACATTTTCGAATTTGCGTCAAAATCATTTCATATTGACGCAACGCAAGGCAAACGTTGCAAGTCCTTTTATCGGATACATTTCGGCGAGTGCCCCCAAGAATTGTATAGACTAAATTGATAATTGGGGCCAATAATAATAACCAGTTTACTCTCTAATTATGATAGCGAAAACTAAAAAACACACACACATTTTACATTCCAGGTGGAAAAACGAAGTCACGAAGGAGTTGCGCTCACTCCAGGTGGAGGACTGGCAGGAGGTGGCGCAGGACAGACCGAAGTGGCGTCTTTTGTGAATCGGAGGCCAAGACTCACTTTGGGTCGTTGCGCCATCTCAGTTAGGGCGTTGTAGAAGTGTGTCTTTCAAACGCTGCACAATGTTTATATTACACACACCTTTACGTTAGACTTTAATAATAATAATAATTAATTGATTTAGTTAATTGAGGGCATACCTAAATATAATATGTTAATCAGGCGAAATTAAGCAGGTGTTTGGGTAATGCTACATTTTCTTAGGTACAATAGATGTTTACCGTACATACGTCTGTTATATCAAACGTTTTGCTACATTTATCCCTTACTCAATGTTTGTATAAGTAAATTCTACGTTGCACGAAATGTGAAGACACCATTTATTTGTTTTTTGTCGGATAAAATAATAAAAATTAGTGAAAAACACGAACGTCAGTGGCCGAACGGTAACGCGTGCGCTATAAAAAGAACTGATACCAAGTTCAAATCCCGTTGGTTCCGCACTGTTTGCGAATTTGTCATCGCTCAAAACGGTGAAGGAAAACATCGCAAGGACATGCACCGGCATGGCTAAGAAGCACATTATTTTTTACAGGCATGTGACATGACATGGTAGAATATGGCAATAATCTATCACTCTGAGAGAAGGCCTTCGTCCAAACAGCGGGAACGTAATAGGCTGACGATGATTAAAATACATACGTCATAAACAACAAAACAGCATTTTCCAGTACTTTTATTCCTAAAATGCTAAATTCCAACAAAGACAGATTCTTAAGAAGGCAGAGTTCATATATTGACAGTTTTCTTTTTTTTTTACTTTTCATAGAGTTACGTTTCACAGAATTCACAGATCTCGATCAAAAGTTCCTTGATGCCAAGTCGATGATGTGGTCGAAGGTTGCATCACAATAACCTGGATTGGGAACTGATTGGATGTATGAATATAAATATGTATATATTTATATTTATATTCGACATCACCGGAGACCGAAGATCTGGCAGCTACCTCGGACAAAGAATTAGTCTAGCCATTCAAAGGGGGAACGCTGCCAGTATCTTCGGTACCTTGCCTAAAGGGACTTCTTTTAATAATGTATTTTAGTTTTATTTAGATTTATTTGTTTTTATTTCTTTGTTATTTTTAGTTGGAAGTAATAAACTTATTCAATATGTATTCATAAACACATTTTTGTTTTGGTGTCCCTTTTGATAAGTATGACTAGTTATTTTGTAAAATACAAAAT
The DNA here is from genome assembly GCA_931315375.2 of Opisthograptis luteolata. Taxonomy (NCBI): domain Eukaryota; kingdom Metazoa; phylum Arthropoda; class Insecta; order Lepidoptera; family Geometridae; genus Opisthograptis; species Opisthograptis luteolata. The sequence continues at coordinate 1,909,262 of OV928048.1, forward strand.
GCATTATATCTTTTAAACGAGTAGACTACTAGTACTTCTTATTAAGTCATATATACAAGTACAAGTCTTTTGGAGAACCTTATAAAATATTTGCCATAGGTTTCATCGTTTGTTGCATGAAGTGCGACAGGCCCGAGAGCTTTATTTATGAATGCTTAACATTATCATCATATAATTTATTTTCCGCCCAAGAAGTCGTTGTCTAAAAGCGAATTGTTTCGCTTAGAATTATTACGTTTATTTATCGTGATACTTACTAGCGCAGAGACTAGAACGACACCCCTGATGCCCATATTCGGGTAAGAAAGTCTACCAAAGCAATTAAGAGACGAAACAAATGTACAGCGTTAATAACTTAGTTACCGTCCAGATACCAATTTACCTTGGAAGTAATGGTTTTGGAAGAAAATTTGTTTCGTCGATACTTCTTTCACGCTTTATGGTCGCACCGCAATGTTTTACTACCTCTCTTTCACTCATTAAATGAATGACAGAGATGCAAGATATTTAGCGGTGCGTCTAACCCGTAGTCTGCCCGAATGTAACGGGAAGAGGGTACCCAAATGCGTATTTCCAACGCAGCGTTTTGAGAGGTTCATCGTCATGTTATCGTGATGCAATGACTGCCATATGGTATTTTTTATTTACGCTTTTAATGATCTACGTTGAATAAAGAAATAGGCCGCATAATTAGCATGCTGATGTGGCAGTGAGCTAGACATAGAAGCCTCCGAACCGACAACCGTTGAGGTAGACGTGTTCTTGAGTGGAGACACGTTTTACAGCGATAAATGTTTCTTTCAATAAATACCATATTTCAAATATTGCACCAATACATATTAAGTGGAACTGTTTATGGTTAATAGCGCCAATCACTACACTAAGTATGGTAATGAACAGTTGGTGCTGTTTCTTTGTCCGAGAAATTCTCGACGTATGGTGGCATGAAACATACGGGGATCATCACAGGATGTTATGTTAGGGCGTGTGAAGTAAACAGCGCCCTTTGGCAGCCCTTTTTTGTTTTGGCACATGCTACATATGATAATAAGCCGAAGGTACGATAACAACATTCGGTTCCGTGACTTTTAGAACATGATAAAATGTTTTAATTGTTCCCTGGGACTGTTGTTTTCGTAATATGCATACAGGATAATTGTCGGGTTAGATATGGGTACGAAAACAATTGTAACAATTACGCAGAACGGTTCATTCAGAATATTGAAGAGAAAAGAATGACAAAACGGCGTAGATTCGTAAAAAAACAACATAAGATCAAGTAAGGACAAATAAATGTATGGTGAGCACGAATATTTTGTTCCTGAGTCTTGGATATTTCTATCTAGATATAAGTATGTATATCGTTATCTTGTACCCATAACACAAGTTTCGACCTTAATTTGGGGCTAGGTCAATTTGTGTGCAATGGTCCCCGATATTTATATATTTTTTTCTATCAAGTCACTTTTCAAAAATAAATACTAAATCAAAATCGGTTCATCCGTTTTGGGAGCTACGATGCCACAGACTAATACATACGTTAAACTTATATCAACCCATTTTTTGCATGGGAGGTTAAAATTAAATAAAATAAAATAAATAAATATCGGGGACAATTATTGCACACAAATTGACCTAGCCCCAAATTAAGCTCGAAACTTGTGTTATGGGTACTAGACAACGATATACATACTTATATAGATAGAAATATCCAAGACTCAGGAATAAATATTCGTGCTCATCACACATATATTTGCCCTTACCAGGATTCGAACCCGGGACCGCTAGCTTCGCAGGCAGGTGTACAAAAAAAAAAATAAAATAAAAAAACAACATCTTTAGTTCCTAACATTAACTTTAGTATGGTATCAAAAGTTATTCATAATGCAAGTAGATACTAAAATCCCGTCGCAAAACATTTTTCTTCTCGGAAACATCTCACTTTGTATTCTGAAAAACTTTTTCCTCTAAGAAATATTATAAAAAAAATGTCGAGGAAGCCGGGAGCGACGCCTTGCTGTCAGCGGCTGATGCTATCAAAACATGTTTACCTTACTTACTCGTTGGGAAATACTGCGCTAACAATGCTACCCAACTTCAGGATTTTCATCTTCTGACAGCGTGTGGGATGATCGACATTGACAAAATATCTATTGGAAATGATGATAGATCAGATGTAGTGACGTCTTGCGATCTGTAGGTCGTGGATTCGAATCCTACAATCAGCAGGAATCAGGAAAACATCGTGATGAAACCATAGGTTGGTGGTTGGGCGTTTTCTTGTGTTTGCCTGGCTAGATATCTCCTTCAAGTTAAGAATCTGTCACCAAACCTCACTTGACACTTGTGATCAAATGCCACCATGTGTAAGGATAGCCTCAGACCAGGACGCACAGCCACGGACAATGGTGTCGATTCAGTTTTACATTCTCCTAAACTAAACTAAATTTGACAGGTCTAATAAATAGTATTGCTGTCCTTTTCTGACCACAGAAGTAAGACAAGGACAACATTACTTTTCAACCTGTCAAATTTAGTTTTGCTAAGTATATATCTAGTTGAAGTTCTTTATTCCACTTTGCTCAGTATAAACAGAAATCGTAACAGATATCGAGCCTCATCGTCCGAGAATGTAGCCTGAAGCTGATACAAAATCTAATTCGCATTCAGAACTTTCAATTCAATTACGAAACAACTTAATTGAATTAAGGCAAGGACCGCTCGATGCCATAGATTAAGATATAAATAGACGGCTAGACGTGATAGCTCATCGAAAGTTTGGCTCTTTGATAAAGCTTTTGAGTGTGCCCCAATAGTTTCAAAGAAAATCTTCCCTTTTAATTTACAAAGTTGTAACTGTGTCCATTTTTTGTGAATATTTATTAAAATCAAATTTATTCATCATCATCTTAATACGTTCCCACTGCTGGGACTCTGACCTTCGAGAGAGTATGTCCCATAATCGACCAAGCTGCCCCAGTGTGGGTTGGTAGATGTCACATGCCCTTGAATGTTGCAGTTCTTGGACATGCCGGTTTCCTCACGATGTTTTCTTTCACCGTTTTGAGTGATGGTAAATCCACACATCCCGTTACCGTTCGGCCACCAAATATAAAGTCAAAATACCAAAATAGAGTAATTCTCAGGAAATTGATGAGTGTGAAAAGAGTTTTTAAGGATCGGAAACTCCCCCGGTGTTGCAAATGTCCATAGGCGACGGTGAACGGTTACCACCAGGCGGGCCGCACGCTTGTTTGCCACTCCATTAATTACATTAAAAAAAACCTTTACCAACACAGACTCAAAAACAATGTTACCAGAAAAAGGATTTGTTCCACAGAGTAGCTTGTTAGCAAAAAAATCCACAGTGAGTGATGGATGAGTACAGCCGTCATCAGACAGTTGTTTACTGAGTCCACGGTTGGTGAGTAAACAATTAACAGAAGTGACATACCTCTGTGAATGAGTCCGACACGAATCGCTGTGCGAGCGATGTTTTTCCGCACTGCGTATCGCCGACAAGGACCACTTTGATCTCCTCTTCAGCTGTAGGCGTTCCGGCGGTACCGCTGTCAGAACCTTTCTTCCCCGACCACATTGTCACATCTGCGTCGTTACTCTATGTCTGCAAAGAAAGAAATAAATCACATAAATCAATTATTCCTTTATTGACATAAGTGTGTGATGAAGCGAGAATGGCTTAGTGGTAGCGACGGGTTGTGGGTTCTAATCCTACAAAGCACTTGAGCATTCGGTGAAGGAAAACATCGTGATGAAACTATAGCTTGGTGAATAAAACATTAAACTAGCATTGGGTTGTTATTTGTTATAGGTTTTGACAGAATTTAAGACGTTTGTGTGCGCCAGAAAGTTTATAGCAAAATCTTTAATAATCAATTTTCAGTACAGCTTTGTTTGTTTAGATGTTGATGAGCATTGTCAGAGTGTAGTCTTTTAATCTAAAATCTAGATTGCAGAGTATTTTAGAGATGAACAGTCTCTTTTAGTTTCAATAGCATATCGGATTATACTGCCTACGCTCAAAACGGTGGAGGAAAACTGGCATGCCCAAGAGCCCCAAGAACTGCAACATTCAAAGGCATGCGACATCTACCAACCCGCACTGGGCCAGCGTGGTAGATTACAGCCCACACTCTCTCTGTGAGAGAAGGCCAGAGTCCCAGCAGTGGGAACGTGAAAGGCTAATAATGAATGAAGCCTATCGGCCGGTTTCAATAACCGATCTATCCACGATTTGCCCTTCTATTGGAGATGGAAACATGACATAAGCTCAATAGAAGTAATGTCAAATTTATGTTAAACCGTGGATAGATCAGTTATTGAAACCGGCCGTATACAGATACCTATCTACGGTTTGTTCTACAGATAGAAATTTGATATTAATTCTATGGAGCTTACGTCAATTTTATATCTCTAGGTAGTGGGACAAACTATGAATACAGATGTAGGTTATTGATGTGTTTAAAGATAAGTAAAGTAGAATATAAGGTTTAGACACAGGCGTCTGAAGTAATGTTGGCAACCCAACACAATTATTTAGTAGGAATATTTAAAATGATAAATTGGCAACACTCTCGATCTCGGGTTGTCTGCGTACGGTCTTATGAATATTGTCTCGCTCTTATATCTTAATTATGTTATATTAATTTTAGTTGAGTACAAATAAATGCCAGTTTCATTTCAAGTGGATTTGGTGTTTTATCTTCATACCCAGCTTAATTCGAGCCGGATATTTCAGCGCGTTCGCATTGATCATAAAAATAAAAAAAAATAAGGTTGTCAGCTCCTTGATACAACAATAACAATATCGTTGAGCGAAACGATTGTAGCTTTCAATCGACAAAAACAATTAACCTAAAGTGGTCTATAAAAAATAAGACAGTAGCTAAGGTTTGTACAAAGGATTAAAATGATAATGCTTAACATAGCAAGGTTTATTAGGGTTATATCCATAGATCAAGGAGTTAGCAAAAATATGCTCCTCCAAAAATTAATAGGCTAAAATTGATTGAAAAATATTGGAATGAGCGCAGTTGTCAGCCAAGAAGTGATTTCGCGATTCTTAAGCGATTTGTGAACCCATACTTAATTACGAAACAAACTCACTTTGTCTATTTTCTTTACAACTAAACCGATCTTGGTGAAATTTGGTGTGGAATGAACCCTATGGAAGGATATAGAATACTTTTTTTTACTTCTTATGGCGTGGCGATTGACCTCAAGTCACCTGATGTTAAGTAACGATGTGGTCGAAGCTGGCTCCACGCTACACCTGGATTTATCGCTATAAAAGGTAGTACACGTGTCTAAAACTGCGGAGAAGAGCTAGTATAAAATATAAGTGAATCTTGTTCACTGTCTAACATTACATTGTGCATTGCAGGGCGGAATGGCGGTACATTGTGTCGCTCGATTGTTAATTTGTGTCGTGAAATTTTACGCAACATTCGTTGTTTTACTACATCCTGGATAGTTTTAATTGGATTGCATTTATTGTCAGCACATTGTTGGATGCAATAGAAACAGATTCGACAATGGGGACAAGGGAACTACATACCTAGTGGCTTTTCTGGAGATATAGCTGGAAAGGTAAAATATCTTTACTATGTCGTTTATGTTGTCCTAGTTTTAAATTTCTCTTGTGGTGTACCAATAAAGAGTTAATTGATATATCCCATGTTATTTATTCCTTTCATTCCTTTAAAATTCACTCTAAACGACTTTCACCACAAATTGACCGCACCAAAAACAGCATGTCACTCACAAACATAAACATCTCAGAAAATAAGATTACCAACAAAATTGCATACACTTTTCAGCGCTGTCACTACATTTTCAACCAGCCGTATGACACCTTGATAATGTGAATAAGATGACGTCATTCCACCATAAGCGCTGAGTAGACAAAAAATGGGATGGGACTGAAAAAGTCTGTCGTCGTTACGTGCTTTATCTGAAAAAAGTGAGCGCCGAGTGTGCAAACCACTTTAATGCATGTTTGAGAGATTCCATTTTGTTACGGTTACGTGTGTGTGTTTGTGGCACAGAAGATGTAAAAGGGTCCGGAGTTTGTTTAGGGAGTGGTAGATTGGAAAGTTTAACCAGTGATACGTCGCATGAACTAGATGTACCTATTTCGTACTGTTGTGAGCCATAGAGCAAAAGTATCCGTACCGTTAAGGTTTGAAAGAGACAATTTAAAAAAAATACTTCAAATCAGTCCGATAGATAGCGTTGACGATACATGAAGCAAGATAACATAGAGAGAGAGAGAGATCAATCTAACGAAGTGACAGCCGGTTTGTGGTAAATGACGTTGCTGATAGACTAATACATATAATAAATTTAACTAACCATCTGCCAAAGAATATGCAGGATCTACCTTGTAAAATGTTTAAACAGATCTTAAAAAATTGGCTGATAGACTGTGTTTTTTATGACATGAACGAATATTTTGGAATGATGACATAATTCAATTTTATTATTATTATTTGTGTATGTTACGTTATTATTACTTCTATACAAATCATAGTGCACCAATTATTATTAATAATTTGACATATATATTATTAATTATTTTTCTTTTGACTGTAAATTGCATATTCTTGACTGTAAACTGCATGCCATTAAATTTGATACTAACATTACTAACAATTTTTGCTACGCCCTTATCGGGTATAATGTACTCTGCATTTTGACATCATTAAGACTTGTTCTCCGATGTATATTAAAGTAAAATAAATGAATATGAATATGAATATCTGAACCCATAGTTCAGATATTCTCAGATAGAAATAAGATAGATATATTCATAGATCAAATTTTTTTATTTTTTTTTTTCTCAGATAGATATATTCATAGTTCAGATTTTTTTTTCTTATTGTTCTCTATTGAAAAAGAAAAGCGTTTAAACTGTATTCGCTCCAATCTTTTTGCCTTTGCGAAATAACTAAGTACCTAAGGACCGTATCTTGTTAGCGTCATCTATCCATGTCTAATGTCTATCCTACTTCCTACTAATATTAAAAACTTGAAAGTTTGTATGCATGGATATGGATGTTTGTTACTCCTACGCAAAAACTACTAAATGAAACTGGATAAAATTTGGAATACAGATAGCTTACACCCGGGAAAATGCGGGTGAAACCACGGGGCGCAGCTATATAGTAGAATTATTTTTCTTCAGCTGTCAGAAACCCCTCTTTAAATCACAAGAAGCTCCCCAATATAGCCAAAAATCCGCAAAGGTTATTAAGTAAGAAGATCTGTATCGCATTATGGAGATTGGATAAAAAAATCAGCATTTAAATAGCTTTTCTAATTGCCCACGCGGGCAATCACTTGTTTACTGGAGTTTTTCGTTTCGGGGTATTTGTTATCCCTCGTTGAGCAGTAGAACACAATCTTTACCTAAATACTAAATAATAAACATAAAAATTCTCGCTACTCACTTTAAGTAGGTATAAAAAGTATTTAGAGAGAGTATAATATGAGACTGATAAGACTAGCAAATACCTAAGGCACTGTGTTATCAATAGGTATATAAATTGAGTGGTTAGTTTTTTAGTTTAATTTTTAATCCTACTGTATATTTTTTGTTGGTCTTGTAATATATTTATTAATCACATACACATAATATTAATTGATTTTCTTGATTAACTTATTGTATTTTTTTATGATTAAGTACCTAAAGTAAGAATGCTTGACTAAACCTTGTAATATTAAATAAAACTGCATACTAAACTCAATAATACAACTAATTAATCTAATAAACCACTACCAGTTGGCAACGTTCCCAAAATGTACCTAAATTTACAAATGATTTAGAAATGAATAACTCAATTTATAAATTTGTGAAATAAAATATCCAAAAATAAAAAAAAACACGACTCCATGGCTATGTCAATACCAAAGACAATTTGTCATTTTAACTTTGCAAAAGGAAATCTTATTCATCGAAATCTCTAAAAAACTCGAGACGAGTAAACAATGACGCGATTAAAACCGATCAAACACAGCTCTCTTAACAAAATGAACAAGCTAGATTAATTTGGTCCTTAAATTCAGGGTCAAGAAGTCAATATTCCCAGATTGACTTTTTAATAGAAAACCCGAAGAAAGTTTGTCGTCGAATTAATTAAAACTACGTTAAAGTTTGGAAAGTGAGATTTATTCATGGTATCGATTTATTTCGATATTGCTGGACCAATCCACGGCCACCCCAGTAAGTTTAAATGTTTAAATTTAATGGACCAGGTCCCAGTTGGGGTCGTAAGCGCTTTTGATATGCTTGGGGAGGTAGGTTTTTTTATGACCAAAATTCGGCAAAAGGTGCTTATATTTGTAAAAAATCCTATAAACCAAAGTGTCCGTCAAGGTACGAATCATTTTTACAACCGCAGATAACCGTTCAATACCTAAAACTAACTAAATGAGATACCGCAACGACCCAAAGTGAGTCTTGGCATCCGATAACAAAAGACGCCACTTCGGTTTGTCCTGCGCCACCTCCTGCCAGACCTGGAGCTCGCCGCAAGTCTTTTGTGACATCGTCTTTCCAACGATACCGGACGGCCGACCGCGACAGCCACTGGGCCGTCCCATGTACTCTGGTTTCTACGCACGATCCTCTCCCATTCTTTAGAGGAAAAGAAAAACTAGTGGCCGCACCAAATGTCATCAGCGAGATAAAAGCGCGAAAATGCCGCTGTCTCGGCCACCTCGATCAATACCTACTGAGGCGTACCTACTTAATTCTGTTAATCCTTCTTAGCGGCCCGGTAATGAGAAAGGTTGAGAGTACCTGGATTAGGTTTATACACTTCTGAAAGAGCCGTTAAAATTTTTATAGGCAATAAACACCAGCCGCACCCTGAGACTTCAGCTTAGGGTCCAGCGTTCTTAATCGATACTTGTCATTTTACGATCGGACCCCGATAGGAAATCGATGGATATAAATTTTAAGCAGTTGCAAACGTTCTTTGTTTGTCCAATTTGTCTATAATAACTTCATTTCATTTATTCCATAACAAACAATTTTGATATTGGAAATTAACATTACTAAATAAATTATATATAACAACGTCATTACAGAAAAAAAAAGTATAATAATAATAATAATTTTTTTTTTTATATAATGCCCACAAAATCACATACATAGGCTCTGACTCCTAACTAGGTTTCCCTGTATCTAGGGTATCAGATACTACGAGGATCGGGGATCCACAACACCCAGACACAGAACAAACACTTGCGCTTTTTTTTTCAATGCACAAATATTTGTCCTGTAGCGGGAATCGAACCCGCGACCTCACGCTTCACAGTCGGCTATCCGCCCATTGCGCCACATCGGTCGTCGTATGTCTTAATTTAATGCTATATGTATGGTACTATATCACCGCTGCAACGGTCACCCAAGTATAGGGTCGTTCCTTCAAGATGTGTGTCTTGAAGGACTGCAATCTGTAGCACTGCGGAAAGACTTGTGGAGGGTAGTTCCACATTTTGCAAGTATGCGGGAGAAAGGAGCGCATAAATTAAGTGATATGGTATATTATCCATTATCCAGTACCTCTAGTACAAGTTTTGAAAACGATAAATGTTTTCGTAAACGTCGACGTTTACCACCGCCGATTTGTCAAAGTGGCAACTCGATCTGCTTAAATTCAAAAAGTAACTCAATAACATTGTTGGAATATGATTATAACGATTTAAAATAACCCGTATTAACGATTTCAGTTCCTCCAAGTCTCGGTAAGATTCGCTGAAAAAAATATGTATCGATGGAAACGAAAACTTTTATAGTTTTTGTAAACTATCAAAACCTGTACTAGGGGTGGGGTACAGGGCTCGATTAAGTGTGGAAGTGTTTGAAGATATAAGATGAAGATTGACTAAAGACTCTTGTCATAAGGCTGTACAAAATTCTGGACGAGAAATATGTACTTAGCAAGATTGATTCTCATAAATTTCCATCATCAAACTTTTCGACTCTTGTTTTGCATAGAAGCATTGTCTATTTACAAAGTAAAATCCAATAAAAACTTTTGCTTTCAAAGTATCAGCACAAACACATTGTAGAGTCGTAAACTCTGCGAGCGAGAGTCCACTGAATGCTGACAAACTGAACATAGATAATATCTATATCTGTCCGAGATTTTTATTATCGCCTTGCCCCACGGTATTCCTGCACGGTGCATTTTTCCGGGATAAAAAGTAGCCTATTCATTAATTAAACTGATGGCAAGCTTACAGTATGAATCAAAATATTAACTACCTTCACAATTAGTTAAAATTAATTTTAAACTAATAATGCTAGGTATCATCATCATCATCATCATCAGCCGGAAGACGTGAAGACGACCTAAGATGAAAAGAGGCTTCTTCTTCAATTAAAAAATGCTACGTGTACTGTCATTAATATTCTTTTACTTTATTTTTCTTTCTCTTAGTTATATTTTTTTTTAAATAAATGTTTGTTATCAGGTCCATATGAAAGTTTTTTTTTGGAAATTGTAATGAAAAAACTGAACAATTCTAGAATTATGGCATTTAACTATGTATTCAAGTCCCGTCTTATATTTGCCTAGTCGTGTGAAGCAGGGGTGGGTCACTTATCAAATACATATGCCTCAAAGCATATGATTTCTGTTAGTTTTCATAAGACTATCACTGCAAAGAATCTCGTCTATTATATCTCAAATAATATTAGTCTAATAATAATAGAAAATAGGTATATAATATGCAGAGTTTTATAAAGTTCTGGTCATCGGTAAGGAGTACATAGAATTAGTACTGAGTAGATCTAGTAGTGTATCGAACCCGGAAATTGTTATAACAAGATTCCTGACCAGATAGTAAGGGAGCTTCAGAGCATTTTAATCACTATCAACAAATATTTTTTATGCTTTTATTTGTCGAGATATGTTTAAAAAAAAATTTGAACGTTTAGATTTGATAATTGGATGAAAATTTGTACAGATAGGCTAGTTTTCCATTCGGGTAAAACTGTGGAACGGAGCTAGTATAATATATTTTATAACGAACACATGCCGTGTTCGTGTGTGTGACCATGCCGCAAGAAAAATGGTAGCGGTGTAGCAAAATTGTTGAATGAAAATAAAAAAATAAGTGTAAGAAAAATAGTACATTTTTTTTAAATAAACATAATACACAGATACGAACAGATACATTTTACGTAATACACGTAAAGTTGGTTAGGGGTAACTTAAAACCGCATCAGGGGGAGGGTGGGGTAATAAAGTGTCCTAAAAACCTTAACGGCCCCTTAGTGATTAAAATAGTCGTAGCTCCTAGACTAAGAGCTCCTAAACAGGAAGCTCGCTATCTTTATACTATCGGGTTAAAATTATACTCGGTCTGGGAGCGGTTTGGTTTGAATGGACGATAGGTAGGTAATTGAAGATATAGAATTGTTTCAGCTGAATTGCCTCAAATATTTCTGGATCGCTATTTGTTTTTATCAGGTTTTATTTTTTGAAATTCTTTTAGAATGCGTATTATTTGAGAGTATTAGTGGCTAATAATGTATTTGTTATTTAAAATTTTTTCTTCATGCCAGTGACGTCATCAAAAATGAGCTTCAACGGAAGACCAGCGCTGATCAAACGAGCAGCACAACACTGAGTTGAGGCCGGCTTGCAATAATACATCTTTTGTACATTTTTTTTAGTACTTTTGTTTTGTTATAAGTATTTTTGTACAATTTGTTGCAAATAAATTAGCCTTACAGAGCGTCATTAATGTTGAGTTATTAAAAGTGACGGAATTAGTTTGGTGGTTGGTAGGATATTTTCTTGTAATCGCCTGGCCAGCTACCACGATCTAGTTATGAATCTGTCACCAAGCACCTATCGGTATGCTCCGGCAGCCCCACTTGAGAGCCAGTTCCAAATCCAGGTGTAGCGTGGTGCCACCTTTGGCCACATCGTCTCTTAACATCATATGACTTGCGGTCAAACGCTAACAAATAGTAAAAAAAACATGTATCTAAGTTTAACATTATTCTATTTTATCAAATTATTACGGGTAAGCGTTTGACCATAAGTCACCTAAGTGATGATGACGTGGTTGAACTTGACACCACCCCACCTGGATTGGTATCTGGCTTGAAACTACAGTAGCTAGCCAGACGAGCACAAGAAAACGCCCTACCACCACTCTGCGATTTCATCACGAATTTTCTTTATTACTATTATAATAATTTGATTTGACCACATTGTTGCTTTTGATCTAGTGACATCGTATAAGCCCCTAGCCCTTTAAAAAGGTTACTTATGTGGGATCAACAACAACAATATCGTTCCCTCCACTCCATCTTTATTATTGCTTCGGGTTCCCAGACATTTTTTACCCATGTTCATATAGAAATATAATAACGGGTAAGTCGGTCGCGACGTCATTCGGTCGAACACCCCGCGTCCCAAAATCCTATTGTCTACCTACAGAACCCTTTTGAATCCTCATTTCGCCTTCGCTTATTGCAATTTGTTAAAAGGGTTGCTTTACATTTAGTCTATCTCCATTTTCGGTTCAGGTGCCGTTTTAGGGAGACGATAAATCAATTTTGTCGGGAAATGAATGAGTATTTATTGCCTAAAGCGTTATTTGAATAGCTAATTATTATTAAGAAGGCTTTTTGATGTTATCTCTTGAGTGGTTTTAACTTAGACTTAAATAACGCGCTTATTAATTCTATAGGAGTTTTCTGACGAAAATTAATGTTCGAGGTAGAGTGAAAGAGTCATTATGGATTTAACAATTAAATGTTAATGTAATAAGTAAGAAATATGTATATAGAAACGGTGTCTAAATCTTCAATACAGCGCAAGCAAAATACGATAGAGCAGTAATTGAGCACTAATAAACACAAGTAGGTGGAGTGGTGTCAAAAATAAGTCAACGAGATCTTACTAAAAATAAACGAACTCCTTGCAGTCTGCGACTGGCCGGAGACCGTCAAAGCGGTGCAAGAATTAAAATACATTCAGACAGGTCAATGACGCCCGACCTGTCACCAACGAATAAAATAGCTCCAGAATCAACTTACAATGGATTTAAACGAGGATAGGATAAAGGAGGAAGTGAGTAGCTTCGTGTCCAATCTACAGAAGCTGCTCCCCAAGAAAAAGGAGATAATATCCATCATAGAACCGATGATGAGAGTGAAAATGACAAGACTAACTGACGTCCACTCTGAAGCCAAGACCGTGTTTCCAAAATGCTTCATCGGTGCCAAGCTCGTGATATTGCGAGAAGTCTTGGACAAGGTCAAGTTAGTCCAGCAATACAACTACGGCAAATCGAAAGAAAACTACAAATGCTTCTCACAGTTGATTCACAAAGAGATGGAGCCGAAGAACTCCATTTCTGATGATGGACTCCTTATTGACTCCGCTGGATGTGCCACGGCGACTTACACCGAAACCCTCGAAAGCGGTTGCGTGATGCGACTGACTTCGAGAATCAAGGACCTTATCGCATCAGAGACCGAAGTGGTTATCGAGAAGGACCAGGATAAAACTATAGGTTCCGTGACGTGTTCCGTGAAAGACGTGGACCCGAACACGTTGCGAATGATTGTGCAATGGATGTATAAACTCCGGCCAGACTTTTGCATCGGGACTGAGGTGGGATTAAGGCCTTTATCCTATCCTTTGAGCCCGGACTACTCGATCAGCGCGCGATACCATAGGCCGACCTTCGCTGTCTCCTCCACCGTCAGCCCGATGGGCTTTCAGGTGTGCCTGTGCAAGAAGTTCGCACCAGATTTGCGAATAGCAACGGTACTTCATGACGGTAACAGAAACAGAGTGACCTCGATGGGGGTGGCGCTGCATAAGAGTTACGAGAACGGAGCGGAATTGAAGATCTTCGTTGATTCCCAGCGTTGTGGCGGATTCACCTTCCAAAAGGACATTTTGTTTTTCGAGCCGCATAACGAAGTGCGGGTCCTTCGTTTGATTGGAAGCACTCTAATTGACAGGCAGCGGAGAGTGCGCTTCGGTTTCGGACTAAACCTGGATTTTTGACAGTTTATTTACAAAATTGTACAAACACCTACCGCAGGGTGGGTCAGGCGTGGCGTGCACGCATTTTTGTAGATTTATTTGTTTGTATATAAGTATACATAGGTTTTAGCTATTGTTTTATTTTGTAACACTTTATTGAAATGCCGTTTAGAAGTGGGATTAAAATTGTGAATCCCATGGAGTTTTTTTTTCAATCCCATTTTAGAATTAGCAATTACAAATCTAGGTAAATACACAGATTAGAACATTCTTATTTTGTGGGTAAATAATTCTTGAACGTATAAGTAAGATATTAATTCTAACAAGAAAATGTTATTTTCTATTTTTAGAAGTAAATCTTTCCAAAGAAAAATAAGAACTGTTCTCTACAAATTACTTACTTGATGAGGGTACAATGAAATATAAGTTTTATTCCAAACTATTTGCGGGAATAATAAATAGGGCGAATTGTATTGCTTCGAGTTTTTGTTTACTTATTCATCGCAGCTTCGAGTACGTTTGAAGTTGTTGAATGGGATAGGATAGTTGGCTCTTTCTATTTTGTTGCGAATTATTCAGCAATGGAGATTCTGTATTGTAACTGTTTAATACAAAATCGAGCTTGTAGCTTTCTATGTATATAGAGTTGTATATAGTTTCAAACGAAGTTCTTAATATAATATCATGATGTGTAATTATTTAACGTTTCATTTATTACTTTGTTAGTTTACTTTTGATTATAATGCTACAGAACGTCTTATAAAATTACAATTCTTGATGTATCGAAATTGGTAGTAGGTATCATACTGCACCTGTATATAATGCATGTATAATACTGCCCCCGTTGTTATAGTTACAGTAAGTCGTTTTACTGGTGTTATGACTTTTTTACAGTACTGTGATCTGTAAATCAAGTCCTACTTGGAATTTTTTTTCTTTTAATCTACGCAAATTTAACTTTTGATGTCCGTTACAATATCCAAGTTATCTGCTATAATCATTAAGATATACTATTTTAAAAATGTTAAATTTTTTTGACTTACTGTAATTATAATAACGGGGGCAGAATATACCAGCTGCGCCTCGCGGTTTCACCCGCATGGACTACACTTTAACACCTGTGTATAAAAAAAATAGCCTACGATTCTCAGACCTACCAAATATACGTACACAAAGAATGTCATAAAAATCGGTCAAGCCGTTTCGGAGGAGTTCGATAACAAACTGTTACACGCGATTTTTATATACTATAAGATATACATAATTATACCAAGCTAGCGCAGTCGGTGGGATCTAATTTCACTGACCACGTTGCTACTTGCTATAGGTCTTTGTTCTAGGTATAAGATATACTTATAAAGAAAAATAATGCTTTTGTATAGTTTAAATAAACAACGTTAGTTTACATAATATAGTTACGTTTTTATAAAAATAGCAGAAATACTCAGAACACAAGTGGGTCGAGAAAATAGAATTTTCTTTCTCGGCTAAGTGGAATTCCCTGTACGTATTAGATGAAAGCTGTTAGAAGTATTACTCTTAGATTAACACTCAACGTAGGTTTAATAATAGCAGAAATGAACATCTGGATTATTTGATTTTAGATGATTGTTACTATTCCGGGATAGAGATAAATTTTATTTGCATGAAACACAAGTAGTTAGTACAAACAAGTGACGTAGGTAGGAGAAAAAAGACCTTCCGAAATACCGTTTTCCTTCTGAGTCAAAAGGGAAGGATTTGTGCTTCAGAAGGAAAACTAACACAAAATAAGGAAGGAAACGGCCTTGGAAGGTAAAGACTCAGAAGGAAAGTCAGATTTTTTTTCTCAGTGTATTCTTCTTCCACTCTCCCCTTTTTTTAACTATTTACAGGGTAGCGTTTGACCACAAGTCACCTGATGTTAAGTGACGATGTAGTCGAAGATGGCGCCACGCGACACCTGGACTGGGAACTGGCTCTCAAGTCAGCATCTCCTATCAGCCGTCATCGCTTCATTCACTCCCCTTTCATTCATATCAACCCTCACACAATTCATCCATCTTTTCTTATGTCTTCCTCTTCCCTTCCATCCATCAACATTCTTATTCATCACTTTTTTGGTAATATGACTATCATCCCTCCACACTATACACACCAAAGTTTATACGGATTTGATATCTAGTTAACGACAAGTTTTGGTTTTCACTTGAGATTTTCTTTAAACATGTACGCATTGAAGGAGTTGCTGATTTTATATCTCGTTCAATAAAATAGTTATGAAAACGATAGATACCATTATCATCATTACTAATCACCCGACTACGAAAGATGGAGGGTTATGTTTTTCGTGTGTAGGTATGTTTATTTCTTTGTCACGGCCTGTAGCCGAAATGGCTTGACGGATTTTAACATATGAGGATTATGAGGTGTCATTAGATTCGTCTTTTTTTTTCTTTTTTTTACTATGGCGTCACACGATTAGTGTATTTGCCAGTGTTAAGTATAAAATATTTCAAACTCAGAGAGTTGAATCAAGTTTAAATGATAAATGATGATGATGATGATGAGATTAAGGGATGAGGTTATTATTTAACTAAAGTAGTGGCGCTTTACCTTAAACTTTACACGGACTTTTTTGGAACAACTCGAAAAGTCACTTTCACAACTTTATTTCAATTTCCCACACTCGTACACATTAACGAACACATAATGGTTAATAATCCACCAATATTACACATTATCACTCGAAGAAACACACGTTTTGGAAATAAAAGCAAAATTTTCACGTTGACAATTCGATTGCCGCCAAAAAAGTCAGATTCGTCTTTATTATGGTGGAAGTGACATAGGCTACTTTGTTCTGGCGCAGTCGGGTTTTTTATTCTTTTTGTAATGTATACCTAATCTGTTTTAAAAGTTCAACTCTTCCGCAGATTAAATCCCCACCAATATCATCCCTAGAGCTACATATATCAAAGCTTTCCTCTAAAATATGCCACGATAACATTGTTAAGGCGCGTTCACACGACGCTCGGAGCTCATATTACAACGTGTGCGGAGCTAAGCCGTTATAAGAGCTTCATATTGAGCTACATTCTGGGACCACTTGGTAATATCGCCGAGTGTGCACGAGGGTTTAGAATGTGATAATACTGTATGGGGCAAGTACTTAAGATGTTTTATTAGGATACTAGATAGGCATGAAGCTGAGACGTGCAGGCTTGAAAGTGGGTAATATTAAGGATAGCCTAATATTTTTATCAAGTCAAGTCAAGTCAAGTCAATTTTTATTATTCAATAGGATACATTGTGATCACTTTAAAACGTCAAACTTAAAACTAGCTACTACGCCTGTTCCAACCTCCTTACGCCGGCAAAAGAACAGGCAAGAAACGCCCAGCAGGTAATTTTTTTTGGCGCGATCTCATTGACAATTTTATTCTTATTATTAATTGATTGAATTGGAGCAAGTTCACTAAAATCCCAAGCTTTTTTTGTCACCATATTTTTTAATTAGCTTTACTAATAAGATTTCTCTTGTTTGGTTGTACACATTGGGATATGGGAACATGAATATTAATGAGTTGCGGGATCACAACCAAAGCAGACCAGGCCCCACAAGCAGCACCCGTTCACGAGTTGACGCATGTGCCAGCCATCGCTCTCCTCGACCATATGAGAGGGAAGATCTTGATCCGATTTACGTGATTCTCTCTGTTCTAAAATATACAGTATCAACGCTAATTAACGCTGGAAATTAACAAAGTATCTATCCACAGTTTACTCAACTAGAGGTAGAATTTTGATATTACTTTTATGGAGCTTGTGTCAAATTTCTATCTCCAGTGTAGGGCAAAATGTGGATAGATAGGTTATTAATAACGGCCGTTAGACTGACTTTCGCAACTCGTTAATATTCATGTTCCCATATCCCAATGTGTACAACCAAACAAGAGAAATCTTCTTATTAGTAAAGCTAAATAAAAAATATCGGACTATTAGATGACAAAAAAAAGCTTGGGATTTTAGTGAACTTGCTCCAATTCAATCAATTAGTAATAAGAATAAAATTGTCAATGTGATCGCGCCAAAAAAATTACCTGCCGGGCGTTTCTTGCCTGTTCTTTTGCCGGCGTAAGGAGGTTGGAACAGGCGTAGCTAGTTTTAAGTTGACGTTTTAAAGTGATCACAATGTATCCTATTGAATAAACATATTTTTGAGTTTTGAGTTTGAGTTTTTGAGTTTTCCTGTTCATCATACGCGCCTACGGCCTAGTTTGCACATGCAGGCCTAATACCGATTGACCTACATGTGAGGCCTGTCACTCCTCCAAGACTCTCCACAGTGTGTGCTCAGCTTTATAGTTCGCCCGATTGAGGCTATTTTACAGCTTAAAGTAAAAGGGTGCCTTTATGAATATAAAGTGTATAGAATGAAATTTTTGAATGAGGGTAGATTGAGGTCGATATTTTTAGCTCTTAGCGGAGGTAGTGTTCCCAACTTCCCAGCGAGTCAATGTGACTGGATGGGATTTTTTTACACAGCGAGGTTTTTTTTTAAAACACTTTTATTAGCTTGACTTGTAACTAACTAACTAACTAACTAACTAACTAACTAACTAAATAACTAACTAACTAACTAACTAACTAACAATGTAATCAAATCTTAGAAGTCAATTTTCACCTACTTCTAATTGTTGTATCGACTTGAAACTTTGTATGTGTATGTAATCTCGGTGACAATGCAATAATTTGGTACCATCGACCTGATCTGATGATGCAGCCGGAAGGTGGGTAGGGCATCTCTGCAGTAGCTACTAGTAAACCCCTCGTGTTTGGGCTCATATGATTTGTCTTGATGAGCCCAATAGATTGAACTTGGTGGCGAGGGTCTGATGATGCAACCGGAAGGTGGGTAGGGGATCTCTGCAGTGGCTACTAGTAAACCCCTCGTGTTTGGGCTCATATGATTCGTCTTGATGAGTCTAATAGATTGAACTTTGTAACAAAAGACTAAAAAGTAAAAAATATAAAAATTTATAGTTTGAAAAAACTAAAAAAAACACTTTAAAAACGCACTGAAAAATATAAAATAATAAAATTGACTTGGTTGGTTGGAATGGTTCATTCTAAAAGTGTGGAGCGCTTCTTTTACTGGGTAAATAAAAGTACACACAACCAAAAAGCGCTCCACACTTTTTGAATGAACCATTCCAACCAACCAAGTCAATTTTATTATTTTATATTTTTCAGTGCGTTTTTAAAGTGTTTTTTTTAGTTTTTTCAAACTATAAATTTTTACATTGCTTACCTAGTGTTTAACCACAAGTCACCTGTACCCCTAGTACAGGTTTTGATAGTTTACAAAAACTATAAAAGTTTTCGTTTCCATTCATAAATTTTTTTTTCAGCGAATCTTACCGAGACTTGGAGGAACTGAAATCGTTAATACGGGTTATTTTAAATCGTTATAATCATATTCTAACAATGTTACTGAGTTACTTTTTGAATTTAAGGAGATAGAGTTGCCTCTTTGACAAGTCGGCGGTGGTCGACGTTTACCAAAACTTTTATCGTTTTCAAAATTTGTACTAGGGGTACAGATGTTAAGTGACGATGCGGTCGAAGGTGGTGTCATGCTCTCAAGTGAGGCTACTGGAACACACAGATAGGTGCTTGGTGACAGATTCTTAACAGGAGGGTGGTATAGCTAACCAGGCGAGTACTAGAAAATTCCCTACCATCAAGCTATAGTGTATCTGATTGGGATTTTTTTCCCATAGAGTCACTGTTACGTTGCAACAGTTTTTATATCGAAAGTGAGCCCACTTTGTCCTGTCATTTGTTGTAACATTTTTGCCAGAAAAGTTTCCTAGAAATCTTGTTAATATCTTGTTAATCTTGTCCTAGAAAGTTGTTCCCATCAAGTCACAACTGATGTCTGTAGACATCAGTTGTGGGAAAATTAAATCCCAACAAGTCACACCGTGCAAGAATAGGGGGCACCAGTCACATCAGTTACATGAGTGTGACACTTCTTTGTCTACGGAAAAGCTTATGAAAAACTCTTGTCTTTTAACAAGATTTCTAGGAAACTTTTCTGGCAAAAATGTTTCTAAAGGAAGCCGCATTTAATAAGCGAGAAAAAAAAGCAATGTAACGGAAAATGAAGGTATTTTTCCAATGTGACAAAATTGATGTAGTTAGTTTTTCTAAGAAACTGACGAGGATACATCTGTATTGAATTACTGAGCATTTGTTATTTATCAAAGTGACCATTCGAGCAGTACATTTGACTAAGGATAAGCGCTAGAATATTAAATACCCTCTAGTCCCTCTACTGAAGCTGAAACATCAATGACCAATTAGTTTGTTATTGAATTTTACTTTTACGTAACGTAAATAATTTATACAGGTATAAATAACTTGTGTAAAAATATCATATCACAAATAAGATACTTCGAACAACTTTCTGTAGACTTCACATACCGTCGATGATACTGCAATACCGCGTAACAAACAGTGGCGGATACCGCGTAAGTAAATAAGTAGAAAATTTTACATTTCCCGCTAGTGGGCAATTTGTACTGATTGGCTCCAATGACTTTTGACAGACTTGTAAATATCCAATCAGAAAGCGACAAAATCATAGCATGTCGATAAAGAATTTGAGTTTATTAGTTCTCCTGTAAAAATGCCTCGCACTTGTTACGCGGTATTCGCCACTGTTTGTTACGCGGTATTGCAGTATCATCGACGATATTAGCTTGATATCATACAAGCCCGGTTTACATTATTCCAGTCCAGCGATCGAATCCAGTGCTGGATTGCTTACTGAAAAAATGTAAACCGGCACTGGAATGCACTGCACTAGCATTCCCGTCCAGGAACTGGATTGGCAGTCTACTTTTGAATCCAGTGCGACCAATCCAGTACAACTGGAATAATGTAAACGGCCAATCCAGTGCCATTTGAAACATTTTTCTTCTTGAAATCATTGGCACTGTAGTGTTCACACTTCAACGGCTTCTGAATAACTGGAATAATGTAGAAGTTACAGATCCAGTCCAGCATTGGACTGGATTTTTGCTGAATCACTGGACAGAAATAATGTAAACCGGGCATAATATAAAAGTTTCAAGCACTTGAGCATGTGTCATGACTTCATGACGGCAGCTCATGCAGACAAAGTCAAAGTCAATTATTTTTATTCAATAAGATCATATATAATAGGATACGTCATAATATGATCACTTTAAGACGTCAAACGTAAGATTAGCTACGCCTGTTCCAACCTCCTTACGCCGGCAAAAGAACAGCGCCTCTAGCCAAGATGCATTCTGCAATCGTTGACGCTAATAGAAAACAAGAAAAAAGTATTGGTTTGACATATTTCAACGCTAAGTCACGTGGTCAGAAATATGTCAAACCAATACTTTTTTTGCAGAATGCATCTTAGCTAGAGGCGCAGGCAAGAAACGCCCGGCTGGTAATTTTTTGGGCGCATCACATTTGCAATTTTATTCTTACTACAATCCCAACCCTTTTTTGTCATCTAAATAGTCCGATATTTTATAATAAGCTTTTTATAATAGTTTAATCGGAATACATTATTCACATTTACCCTAAAAATAACATTACCTTAGAATGAACTTAGCCCAGACTAGAAACATATATTATTTATAACAACATATCAGAAAATGTACGAAAATTAATTTCATGAAAAGTTAATGTTTTTTTATTTTGTAATATGCTGAGTAAGGTCAGAGCTATCCATCAGGTGGGCTGTCTGCTGAAAAAATATTACTCTAAAACCTAGTTTTTGCCTAAAATTTATGCTAGAGATGGAACACTTTACATTAAAAATATTTTTTACCAAAAATTGTAGATTAAGAGGACCACTCCGAGATTAAGTTGAAAATAATAAATACCAGGGGGTCATCCTTGGAAGAAAAATGTATTTATGTATTGAAAAAATCTGTTAAATAGTCCCTAGTGTTGTTCTTTCAGTGAAGGAAAACATCGTGACGAAACCATAGCTTGGTGGTAGGGTATTTTCCTGTACCCGCCTGGCTAGCTACCAACCTCGTCGCTAAGCACCTATCGGTGTGTTCCGGCAGCCTCACTTGAGAGCCAGATCCCAGTCGAGGTGTAGCGTGGCGCCATCTTCAACGACATCGCCACTTAACATCAGGTGACTTGTAGTCAAACGTTTCCCCGTAAGAAGTAAAAAAAAACGAATTGGAAAATTTATTACTGTTTAGCGACTCCTAGCCTCTGACGTTACTGAGACCCAAACCACAATACCATCGCTTAACCTACTCCAAAGCTACAGAAAATCAAAGAGCCCATAACGATAACGGGCCCCACAATAACGACCCTAGTTGAAATATATGGCACCATCGTCGCCATCGCGTGGTTTATACACCATTCTCACTATCACCATTAGCGGCGACCGTCGGCGTGCTAATGTCTAAAGTAAGGTTTCAATGAAATTAACTGAATTGGTGATGCATGGGCAATGACTTTCAGTTACCTGCGGCAACTTCATTAGACAAGGAATAAGAGGTAGTCGTTTAATTATCACACATCACTAACTTAATAGGATACGACGAGACGGAACGAACATTTTTGTTTTGTAATTATAGAAGAAAATGGGCAAATTTACAGCTTAAACCAGCCTTACAAGTTAAGGCGTCCTGCTGTGTCAAATTGATTGTTAAAATACTTATAAATCTAATATAATGTACGAACTCGCGTGGGATACTACCTTTAGTCCAAGAATAATTAAAACTAGAGATGAAACGGATATCCAACGACTATCTGGTATCCGGCCTAAGTTTCCGCCGGATAACGGATAGATGGTCTGTATGCGGTGGATACCAAATTCCCAGTAGATTAGGAAATTAGACTATACAATTCAATATACTTACACATTATCCACAGTTTGTTCTGAAAGTGGCTCCGCCCCGAAATTTATTTCAAAACAAAAACAAAAACTCAATTTATCTTAAAATCAAACAACCTACCATTTATTGTTGTATTTAGCGGAAAAATACATACTCTCGCTGAACTAAGAGCGTATTATGATTTCGTAAACAAGGCCAGCGTCAGAGATTTCGCGACGGTACGACATTGGCAACATTTAGCCGGATATCCGACCACCCAGCTAATAGTATGATCGGGTAACCGGCATCTGGCGTCCGGCCAAGCCGCCGTTCATCTCTAATTAAAACATTTTTTACCGTAAAAGAAACAATACCTTCAGTGATTAAGGTAATAGCCGTTTCGTGTCTGGATTTTAAGTATTAACAAACGGCATCCCCATTTTCTTTCATTTCAGCCCGAGACCGGACGGAAAATTAAAAGTTCGCGTGACTCTTCAGAATTGAATACGGAATCTTGCATTTATATTTCGTCTATTTGTACTGAAAATGCTAGATGAATTTGGACGAGCAGCATTTTTAGCGTTAAAAATGCACATTAATATCCCTGTTTCGTTTCTTTTCTTTTTGATACCAAAGCGTCTAATGGCGGAAAGAAAGAGAGAGATAAGAAAAATACTGAAACTCGCTGGCAAGATGGCACGTGGACTAACGTGGAGGATCCGCAAAAACTATGAGATCGATGACCTGGTGAAACTAGAATTGTTGTTAAGTTGTTAGTTATTAGAAACAACAGGAACAACGAACTTTGTTTTAGTAGAAACGCTCATCAGAACGCAAACTGTCCCTGTCCCTACACTTTTCTGTTGTATTGTTACTATTTTGTCATAATATAATAAATAATCAAAAAATCAACTAACAATTTTATTGATTTCAAACTCAGGTACTTCAATTGTTTACTCGTCGTTCTGCACCGACTTCACCTCGCAAATGTTAAAGCCATATTAAACAACGTGTACGAATGGTACTTGCTAAGTACACTTCAGTTCAACGCAGTGATTTTTCGGTTCGCGAAATCTAGTACAAAGAGTACAAAGTGCATATAAATCAACGATCGGATACATTTCGGCGAGTGCGCATTAGAACTTACTTTGTTCGACTTTTACGAATGCGGTAACCCCAACCACAGATCATTTCGAGAAACCCATTATTCACTGATCTAAGAAAGTAGCCGAATCTCCTGTCCATATCTTACCAAACTTGGAAAAAGTATTCATTCAACCCACTGTCACTTCCACCGAACAAACCGGTCTCTCAGCCCTTGCTCGGCCCCTATAACAATTCAGGCCCTTTCAACATCCCTAAAAATAATTTCGCCGGGAATATAAGTCACGTTATTTTGCCGTAAATCATCCAGGATAACTTTTTTCATTCGGGATCTTGGTAGGGAATCCGCGACAAAATGTCGACGTTGGCGCGGTGGGTAGGACGTTTCTTTTATTCAATATCGGCATGTTATAAGTAGCGTTTGGGGGCGCAGATTTTAAAAGTAGGGGTAAGCTAAAAACTATTACCGATTAACCTATATTCAGTCTAGGTTCTGCGCATCTCATTCTATGTTTATGATTTTGGAAATTAAAATGTAGAATTGGTCCTCATCATTTCTTTTAATCCTTAAATATTCAAGTTTTTAACAATCCCTTCTCCTAATATTATACATACGAAAGTAACTCTGTCTGTCTGTCTCGCTTTCACGCCTAAACTACTGAACCGATTCAAATCAAATTTGGTACAGATATAGTCTAGAGCCTGAAAAAGGACATAGGCTACTTTTTATCGCGATAAACTGTAGCCCACACGTGTGGAACCGCGGGAAATAGCTAGTAATTACTATTTTATAGTTCACTAGCTGTTCCCCGCGGTTACACCCGCGTGGGCTACAGTTTATCGCGACAAAAAGTATCCTATGTCCTTCCCCAGGGTTCAAACTATCTCCGTACCAAATTTCATTTAAATCGGTTCAGTAGTTTAGGTGTGAAAGCGTAACATACAGACAGACAGTAGTAGGATAGTCTTTTTAGCCTTAACTCAAAGTGCCACCGGTCAGTGGTGGGGCAGGGCTAAAACTACCAGTGGTTAGGGCTGCAAAGTGAGGAACCTTCTGACAATACACGCCGTATCAAGGATACTTACTGCCTTCTTCATCCAACCAACAAGCGAGACTATTATTATTAATATTGGGAAAGCCTCGGTTTTTTTTTGTTATGGCGTCACACGATTAGTGTATTGCCCAGTGTCAAGTATAAAATACTTCAAATCAAGTTTAAATGATGATGATGATGATGAGATGAAGGGATGAGGATAGTGTTTAAGTAAAGTAGTGGCGCTTTACTTAAACTTTACACGGACTTTTTTGAAGCAACTGGAAAAGTCACTTTCACAACTTTATTTCAATTTCCCACACTCGTACACATTATCGAACACATAATGGTTAATAATCCACCAATATTATTACACATTATCTCGAAGAAATACAAGTTTTAAAAATAAAATCAAAATTTTCACGTTGACAATTCGATTGCCGCCAAAAAAGTCCAAAGCCTCGGTTAGAATTCACACCAAAAAAAACATCTACCTACCCTCAGTAATGAAAAAGAAACTGGGTTAAAGCAATGAGTTGTTGTCGCTCCTAAGAGATAGGAACCTGTTTATTCACCAACTCCCAGATTGAAGTAACCGGAGATAACAACATAGACCAGTGGTGAGCGACTATGAATGATTTTATTCGATTATTCGACTTCATAAATCATTCGAATGAATAATCGGAGTTAGTAAATAATGGAACCAAGTCGATTGCTTGCCTGACTGCCGACTGGGCCTAAGTTGGTCTATGTCGCCACGAGACCCACGAGTCGTTGACTAGATTAGTCGCCACGACTTTACGCCTTGTTTCCGCGCGACTGTCGTCCGGCGACTTTCGAGTAGACTGAGTTGTAGAACGAATCGCAGAAAAATGAGACCACTGGCTTTATATATTAGCTGTATTATAGCCTATGCTGGTTAAATGGTTTGACTAGAGTTGACATAATGTATGAAAGAAATATAAGCTAATAGTAGGTTTTCAAAAATGTCCCGGATATTAAATATCTAGCTTTTATATTTAACAGGTTTTGTATGGTGTTGAAAAAACTTCAGGTTGTTGAAATCTTTTCCTCCCGTGCACTGCCAGGGCGGGTCGCTAGTTACTACTATTAGTCGTATCATTCGATTCTGAACATTAGTGATTAGTTATATTTAAGTCGAATATAAATAGTATTAGTAATCGCAGATTATCCGAATTATCGGATCATTCGCAGCGTCGCATCTTTAAGTCGTAGACTCCTTGCTCGGCCAGTTACATTTTACAACCGAATTTGGTCTTCAGGATTATTTCGGGCATAAAACGAAATGTTTTTAGGACTTGCGACGTGAAATGAGAATTGTGATTTTACTCCTTTAGAATGTTTATGTAATCTGTGAATTTCGTCTCTTCGTAAAACCGAATTGTTTTCGGGTTTAGGGGTGTTGGTCTACCCGCGGGGTTCGCGGTTTAGACGCGGAAACGACACATCTACCAAAAAATCGATTTAATAAAAAACTTAAATCGTGGCTAATGGATAAATGTTTTTATAATGTTAAAGATTTCATAAAATAGGTTCTCAATCATAATGCTGATAACTTAATATTATGTTAGAATAATGTAATGGCCATTAATATAATATAATATAATTTTGTATAAAAAATATTTGCACGCCGTCTTTTTTTTTTTTTTTTATTTATATATTTTTAGGGACTTTTAAACATGGCGTTTATGCCAGCCCCATCGTAACTTAACAAAAACCTTATAGACTAGAGAAGACATAAACCATACAGAAACCAAACAAATATAATGAAATATAGTATACTCGTAGTAGTATCTATAATACTATCTATTCAATAGATATCTACTTACGATAGTTAACAATAGGTATATATAATAAAAATATGTATAAAAAGCAAAAGAAGGTGGCTGGATTAATTCACAGACGCACGCCGTCTTGTGCGGCAAAATGTATCTGGCACTATTCTGTACTAATTCCATCTTTACTAACCGACATTTTACGCAAATAAATTATTCTATTCTATTCTATTCCATCGAAATAAACATATTTTGCTATTGCGAATAGGCCTGCGTTGGAGCGCCACGCCGTCCCGTCCACCCGGACAATGACTTCATAATTTCACGCAGTCTTCTTTGCCCCATCAGTGGGGCAGCTTGGTAGGGCAAAGTAACCTAGATCCTAGATTGGAGATTATTATGCACAAGCTGCGCTCCGCGGTTTCACCCGCGTCTTCCCACTATCCCGTAGGATTTTTTCCGTGATAAAAAGTAGTTTATGCTTTAATAAAATAAATAAATAAAAATAAATTAAATAAATTAAATCCAGGGTGTAAGCTTTCTATATTCCAAATTTAATCCAGATCCGTTAAGTAGTTTTTGCGTAAAAAACATCCATGCTTACAAACTTTCACATCCTACTAATCCCACTAATATTATAAACGTGAAAGTTTGTAAATATGGATGTTTGGATGGATGGATGTTTGTTACTCTTTCACACAAAAACTACTAAACGGATCTGAATGAAATTTGGAATGGAGATAGCTTATAACGAGCAGCAAAACGTTGAGTTCAGGCCGATTTGCAACAATAGTAGTTTATACTTATTGCATTTTGTTTTGTTTTGTATTTTGTATAATTTGTTGCAAATAAATGATTCTTATACCCTGAATTAAAACATAGGCTACTTTTTATCCCGGAAGAAGGTTCCTGCGGGATAACGGGAAGATGCGGGTGAAACCGCGGGGCGCATATAATGTTAGTAGGATCCCTAACCAGTATAGTCTAGTAATTATCCTAAACTAAACTAAGTACCTACAAGCTGATGTCTCCGCTTCTATCCAAAGCCATCCCAGCCAGATACGTTGAGACTGAGACTAAACTCTGAAGAGAGTTTTGGTCTCCCCGATCGCCGTCTGGGCGGGACATTACACCGGAATCCGGAAGCTCGGTCTAAGCAATTACCGAACCCATTATGCTTTCACGGTGCCAAAGTAACGAGGTAAGCAGTATCTTAGCTCACGCAGAATGTTGGCAAGCATAGACTATGACAAAAGAGAAATGCGCATAGATCTGCTTAGCAATCAGCTTGACGGTTAAATGGAAATGAGATTTTGCAATTTCACGATCGTCGTCATGCATGGTCCATATTTGAGCACACTGTTTAAAACATAAAAGAATAAATAAAAAAGGAAGTATGTATTATACATGATACAAATAAGATATTTAAATAAAAGGAGTTGATTTTAATTTCTTAAATAGTATGTTTTAGCAACCTCACTTAAAAGTCTGACTTTCAAGTGAGGTGAGGCATGGCGTCAACTTTGATCACACAAATGTACATTGTACATACATACATTTATTTAATTCTTTGACTTTCTTTCTTTGCTGTATATTGTCTACATCATCACTTAACATCAGTGCAATCAAACACCATAAGAGTATAATTCATCATTTTGCGTAGAGTTTAGGCACTGTTTCAAACCTACACTACGGCTCCTGTCTTGCAGCGTTATTTTAGTCCCGTCTCCCTGTAGGCTATAGATGCATTAAGACTCCACTAATTGGACCACTAACAGAATTTATTAAAGAATGGGGAGATCGTTGGTGCTTTCTTCTCTAGTTGTAGATACCTACCTACTTCTGAAGATGAATGAACGTAGCGACTGCAATGTCTCTCCCATTGTCTTTCGAAACAATATGTCAAATACTGACCACTAATACCTTCTTGAGTTTTTTTCTTCTATTTTTTTACTTTTTAAATGATAGCGTTTGACCATAAGTCACTTGATGAGGATGGTAGCTAGCCAAGCGAGCACTAGAAAATGACCTACCCCCAAGCTATGGTTCCATCACGATGTTTCCCTTCACTGAAAGCTTAATTTCATTGTTGGATTCGAACTCACGCCTACGGATCGCAAGCCGACATCAATACCACTGAGTCATCATCGCTTCTTCGTAAAACAAATGCATTGCCTATGTAGTAACTAAAAATGGTATTGCAGCAAACCGGCCTCTGCGTTGTGCTGATCGTTTGATCAGCTCTGGTCTTCCGTTGAAGCCGATTTAGCTAACATCACTGGCATAAAGGTAAATTATAATAGCCAAGCATTAGAAGTAAATGCATTATTTTAACCTGAAATATATCAGTGAACATTTACATATTTATATTTGTATACATTTATTTGCAACACCACTCATGGGTGTACACAATAATTAAAATAAATAAAACAATACGGCAGTAATTTTATGTACATACACAAAGATGTCGCCGTCGCAAATCGCTACGTCGGTCGGATCGCTTTTGTTTAATATAAAACCACTTTTGTTTAGTTTATGACTAAATCCTTGAGCCGTTAGTAAGTGTCAGAAACAGTACAAGTTCCAAGCTATTTATCCCAGTATCAATTAATACAAGTTACTTGCCAACAGCGGCGAACAATAAATGGCGAAGCGCTGGGAAACTCCATAGACAAATTATTGTTTCTTTTTCATCTGGGAAGCTAGCCGCAGTTCCGCACTTGGGTAAAGTTTCCACTCCCATCGCCTATCCCGTTATGGCACTTTAGTTTATTGGAGGGTTTATGGGAAAATCCTACCTATGTGGAATTTATATTGAAACTGCTTATGTTAAGTAATTGTTTTTTCTCAAATATGCTTGGAAATAAGAGTATTATTTTGACAACCTTCTTCGAGATAAATCAAACTTGCTGCACTGCTCAAATATATGCGAGCAGCGGCCGGCAAAATTTGTATGAAAAACCATATCTGTCGTGTATAGCGGCCAAATAAATTACATAGAAAACTCATATCTGTCGTGTTTAGCGACCAAATAAATTACATAACGGAACGATTTTTACTCGATTTTTACGAAACATGGCAACCAAGGAGGTAACTTATCAAAGGTTTTATTTAAATTCCGAACCTGCTTGCACATAGAAATCTGTTTGTTGAAAAAAAAACAATCGATCACTATAACGCGGGAATTTTTATTGTTGTTCGTTTTTCGTCATTTATTTTTGAAAAGTAATTATTGATGTATTGGTTCTTATACTTTTATGCGTCATTTTTCCCGATAAGTAGGTACAATTTGGGAGTCTTCAAGTCTAGAGTGATTAGGTACCTTTTAGACAAGCATGCTCCATCGTCGGCCACGTCTTCACTTACCATCAGGCGAAACTGTGGTCAAATGCTTGCCTCATAGCGAATAAAAAAAGATGTATCTGTTTTTTCTATACCTTTTGAGACTTCAGAATTTATAGAACTACACACATTCCGGACATTGAGCTAAAATTCCGGACGTAGCAACCCTAGCCCCACATGCTACGGTCGCGGCTGCTCGCGGAAGACTAATTGCAGTTACAACTTATTGTCATTACTCTACCACGTCTAACGAGACTTTAAAGTTCGCATGTGTTCATAATGTACTGTATTTTAACTGTACGTACATTAAATTAAATAATGGTGCAGCCAACTACTCGCATCAGGCTAAATTTCTAGAGAATATAAACCGATGCCTTATTAGGAAAACTTGTTATAAATTAATATCAGACTATTTAGATCCCCTACTCTGAAACCCTACCCTACTCAGAAAAGCATGGAATTGTAGTGAACTTGCTCCAAAAGGGATGTTAACCATTTTTCGGAATTGCTTTTATTTTAAAGATTGACTCTTGTTTACCATATAAAAAAATATTTTTTAAAATTGTTAGTATTTCCGATGAGAAAATGTACAAAATTAGAGTAATTATGAATTTTTCCGCCAAAACACTAACAACTGTCACGTGACTGACATGACGTCACTGACCGAAAAACACGATGGTCGCGATGCTTAGTGACGTAAGAAGCTCTTTTTGATGTTTGCAGTCACGTGACAAAAAATTATGAATATAGAGCATTTAAAATCATTTTTATTTAAATTATTAAGTTATATTTAAATACAAAAATATGTTTTTAGATATCCTCATAATACAAACTAACATAAAAGTAAGATTAAACATTATTTTGTAATTAGTTTTAACATTCCTATTCAATAGATAAATAGATAACCTCTTCATTGGCATAAGTACCACAATACAAGGAAAATTATAACTAGAACAACAATAAAACTCAGTCAGTAGTAAGAAACTGTGATCCCGCCCAAAAAAAATACCTGTCGGGCGATTCTTGCCGGTGTAAGGAGGTTGGAACCGGCGTAGCTAGTTTTAAGTTAGTTGTTTTGAAGTGAATATTTTAAGATTGATGCAACGACAATTCTATTATTTCTTACGTAGATAGTAAGTGACAACCGAGCAGACGCTCCGCCTGATGGTAAACAGACATTTGCACCAGCTAGGGGCGTTGCTAAAGCGTTGCTGACCCTTCAGAACTCGTTTTACACCCATCTCAAAGGACTGCATTTTGTAGCACAGCGGAAAGACTTGTAGACGGAACTTGCTCCACATTTTGCAAGTAATTTTGTAAATGAAATTTCTTTCTACTCCTTGGGAATATCAAAATTCAAAAATTCAATATTCAAAAATTATTTAATTCAATAGGATACATTGTGATCACTTTAAAACGACAACTCAAAACTAGCTACGCCTGTTCCAACCTCCTTACGCCGGCAAAAGAACAGGCAAGAAACGCCCGGCAGGTAATTTTTTTGGCGCGATCACATTGACAATTTTATTCTTATTACTAATTGATTGAATTGAATTGGAGCAAGTTCACTAAAATCCCAAGCTTTTTTGTCATCTAATAGTCCGACATTTTTTAATAAGATTTCTCTTGTTTGGTTGTACACGTTGGGATATGGAAACATGAATATTAATGAGTTGCGGGATCACAACCAAAGCAGACCAGACCCCACAAGCAGCACCCGTTCAACACAGAGAATGTTGGCTCGCTCTCAATACTAGGTTAAAACGTTGCTAAGGAATTATTTCTGCCCCTCCCATTCACTTCTAACCAACTTTTATGGTGGCCAAGCACGGAAAATAAAAATAAAGTGCAAATACCAAAGAAAAACCGGAACTCTTAAATTGTAAAGCCACTGAACCGTGCATCCGCTACTGTAGGTATATATTTAACATACATACATACAGACATGCTATTCTTCCTTTTACTTCAGTTGTTATCTTTCATGCATAATACAACACACCGTGACCAAGTTTTTTGGAAAAAACACGTGTCTTAGTAAACAAATAGGTCTGGAGCTACTGGCAGATGGTATTACTCCAGGGCCCCAGGGCCTTCATTTGCTATGACCATTTTTGCATGTAACGCGGGCGCGTTACGTTTTCTGCGTGAAGGACCACTTAAGCACATAATGACACACGCGTTATTGGCAAGGAGTTTTGAAGGTCATAGCGAATAAGAACCCAGGTAGGTAAATGTATTAATTAAAAAAGCTCGGCACGCGGGAACAGTCAAAGTAAGCCATTTAATAAGATTCCAATTTGAGCATAGTCTGGCATGCACAAACGCTTACATCCAATATTCACCCTTGTACACCTTTTTACCCTTTTCCTAGCCATTCAATTATCAAGTATTGGTGTGCAAAACATTATTATGTTCCGGATTGAAGAGCAATGTTTTTTGTGAAATTGCAGGGCATATATAGATTTAACATCTAATATGTATATCTCAGGGAGACGAGCGCAGTGTGTTACCGAGTAGGATTTTGAACTGTAGTAGTCAAGGTATCGAGCGCAGTGCATTGCCGTGCAGGATTTTGAACTGTTCTAGTTCTCAATTCTAGGTGGCATTGAACTGTAACGGGAAAGCGTGACGTATACCATCAGGGCAATGACTCGCCAGTTGTAAAGACTAAATTATCAATCGCAAATGGTCCAGATCGATCTTAATTTCACCAACTTATTTATGTCGTATTTCGAGGTTCAGATACTTGTGCATTAAGTTCTGGGCGGTATGATTTTCATTCTTATACGTAAACATTTCAACCATTAGCTCCTAAACTACATACATGTGGCAAAGAAAACAAGTGAACTACAACTGTCGTTCGAGGACACAAGTTCCGGCAACTTCCGGCAACTTGTATTGTTTGAAGGAAGTTTCGTGGTAGTTTATCCTATACTCACAAAATAACGAGTAATTTGGGTTTATAGATGTTGGTACCGCTAGCTGCGCTAAGTACCTCACTTTGATGAAACCGGGTATTTTTCTGTGACGTTAATTTCCAGGATACACTCTCAGTCGACGTTGACTTGTGATTGGTTGTGGCTTTAATCCTACAATGAGCTTTTAGTGAAGGAACACATCTTGACGAAACCATAGCTTAGTTTATTTTAATTTCACATTTAACTATTTGATTGCTGTCGTTTTTTGCTACAAATTAATATATTGTCTATTGAAGAGCATGGATTTGGCTAGGTACATGATGCATTAGCAGTAGTTTTGCCTTTTGTTGGACTAATTTTTGCTTTTGTAGCACTCGATTGGCTTTTTTTAGTAGTAGCATTAGCTTCTGCAGCTATATTTTTGCCATTTGAAGCAGAATTGGCTTTTAAGGCAATTGTTTTGGCTTATAATAGTTTTTTTTACTTTTGTAGCAGTAGAATTGGCTTTTGTAAGTTGTAACATTAATTATGCCTTTTGTATCAGTAGTTTCACTTCTTGAACCAGATGTTTTGGATTTTGTAGCAGTAGTGCTAATTGCATTTGTAATATTTATATCTGTAGTTTTAGCTCTTAAAGCAGAAGATTTGGCTTTTTAGCGGTAGCTTTCTCATTTGCAGTATTTTTGTCTTATATTGCAGTTATACGAAGAGAATCTTTATAATCATCATAATCATCATTATCTACATCCTGATTAAATTCACATAACTCGGCAGTGAACTACGTGTTTTCAATTTACGCCTGCCTAGTGGAGCGGACTGCCTAAAATCCGGTTAAAAATGGCGAATTTTCATCTCGCTTGCCGCTTCCAATAAGTGGCCATATTGATCACTGTCACAGCTGTTTTGTTCATCACGATGTATTAGATTTGCTTTGCTTTTATATATATAAAGAGATAATGGTACAAAAGGGCCTTTTCATGTAGATACTTAGTAGCAGCATGCGTCGTAAAAATTGCTGGTTGCAAAACAGAAAAGTCAAATTAGCTTAATTGTTATTTTTTTTATTTAGTTTGGGTCGCCACTTCCGCTACGGCGATCTGTATACAAAGCGTTAAGTCTTGATCTCCGAAAGGTTAACATTACATACCATGAGAACGACTAAACAAAGCAAAAGCAATATGTCTGGTATTACACTCATTTTAGAAAATTTAGAATAATAAATTGATACTTATTTTAAAATTAAAGAAGAACCAACTATTGAATCATGATTATTTCAAGGTATGGTTAAGTGTCGTTTTTCGATTTAATTTTAACCTTCTTTTGACTAAAGCTACCTTGAACAAGCGCCCCCAGTGGATTCACGCCCGAAAAAACTTGGACAAAAATCCATAATTTTTCCTGATGGAAATTTCCCGATTTTCCAGCTAAATACTCGATAAGCAGCCGTAAGATGAGCGCCAGCTGTCCGCTCTGATCCAATTACAGTTTATTGACAGTTCCTAAGGGAACAGGCTAATGAAATCTACACCCCTCTGTAGCGATAGGCAAGACGGATTGGGAGGTTAAAAAGTTGAGCAAGAAGATTTTTTGTAAGAACTTTCTGTGAATCTTTATTTATGTCCCCACTTTTCTCTGTATAATCGAGAATAAAATTTTATTCTTTGGCTTCTGTGTCCATCTTTAGGTTCAGTAAGCCTTTGTTTATAACAATAGCTATGCTGCTGCTACCAGTAGAGACTAATTGACTTTACTATATTGTTTAACGTATA
This sequence comes from Opisthograptis luteolata, assembly GCA_931315375.2. Taxonomy (NCBI): domain Eukaryota; kingdom Metazoa; phylum Arthropoda; class Insecta; order Lepidoptera; family Geometridae; genus Opisthograptis; species Opisthograptis luteolata. The sequence goes on from OV928048.1 coordinate 1,944,146, forward strand.
AAACTTCTTAAAATGAATAAACATTATAGCGATGATGGCTCAGTGGTAGTGACGTCGGCTTGCGATCCGTAGGACGTGGGTTCGAATCCTACAATGAGCTTGAGCTTTCGGTGAAGGAAAACAGTAGGGTATTTTCTAGTACTCGCCTGGCTAACTACCACCCTCTAGTTAAGCACCTATCGGTGTGTTCCGGTAGCCTCACTTGAGAGCCAGTTCCCAGTCCAGGCGTAGCGTGGCGCCATCTTCGACCACATCGCCACTTAACACCAGGTGACTTGTGGCTTGTGGTCAAACGCTACCCTTTAAATAGTAAAAAAAAAACAATAAATATCTAAATGAGGGTTTTGCCTTCGAAATCATCATCATCATCAGCCTGTATCAGCCCACTGCTGGACAAGTACGCCATTGAGCCCTGCCTTCGGCTCTTCTCATCAAACTACTCCTAGCCACTAGCCACGGCGTAAATGGTCCCTCCACATAGCTATTTGGAATGCGTCCTACACTACGTTTGGCAAGTCGTGGTCTCCACTCAAAAACACGTGAGCGGTTGGAAAAACAAGATTTAAAAAAAAATAAAAATGTTATTTTTTTTCTGAAGTCTGATTTTTTTTATTTAGTCATCCCAGCAAAAATATTTTTGGATGATGTAGTTTATTGTGTTTGGCAACGGTCTCTTGTTTTTTGTTAAAACAGTGACGCATAAAGCTCAAATAACGTATTTTTCTTGGTTCATAAAATTGTTTTACATATACTAGACTTGTCCTGCGTGTAACTTTGAGGCTGACGGTACCAGCGACTTCTGAAATAAATAGGCCTTATTTATTATCCCATAATTTAAAAGACGCCCCAAATTGCTAATAATTTACTCACGAATTTATTTTACCAAAGACCTAAAATAAGGCCGTTCACCTAAACTTTAGGTAAACCTCATTATTTATGTTTAGGTTAAAGTTGTTATTTTATTAAAATCAGGGCCGATTGTGTTCATTGATATTAACCGAGTTCCAAAAGGAGAAGGTTTTTCAGTCATAATTAATCTATAAATCAGAGGCCAAGACTCAATTTGTGTCGTTGTGCTATCTCAGTTATTTTTAGTTAGTTTAATGATCACTAGTACCCTTTTTACAAAGCCATCAGTTTATTCCAAAGCTTTTAAATCAAAGTTTCAACCATTTTTCTACATTATACTGCACTGTGGGTCGTTACCACGCCGCTTAGGACAAAGCAACTGGAAAATTAATGACCTTTTGGATTTCATTGTGACCAGTGGGCACTGGGACTGGGCAGTGGTTTCTGTGTTTTTGAGTTATTTGTAGAATAATTTCATCTTTTGTCTTCAATTAAGTAATTTTTAGCGATGCCAAAATTGTACTTGACTAGCTACACCTCCCGGTTATGCCCACGGTTTTCTGCAGGAGCCGCGGATAAAATTAGTTACTATGCATTTTACTGCATTGTTGAGCCATTTCAACGTGAAAAATTAACAAACATAAACACAACAACAATTTCGCTTTTATATCTTTTTACATGAAATGATAGTTATTTTTATGTTATAGGTATTTCAATTTCAATTTCAATTTCAATTTCAATTTCAATTTATTTATTTATTCAATAGGATACATTGTGATCACTTTAAAACGTCAAACTTAAAACTAGCTACGCCTGTTCCAACCTCCTTACGCCGGCAAAAGAACAGGCAAGAAACGCCCGGCAGGTAATTTTTTTGGCGCGATCACATTGACAATTTTATTCTTATTACTAATTGATTGAATTGGAGCAAGTTCACTAAAATCCCAAGCTTTTTTTGTCATCTAATGGTCCGATATTTTTTAATTAGCTTTACTAATAAGATTTCTCTTGTTTGGTTGTACACATTGGGATATGGGAACATGAATATTAATGAGTTGCGGGATCACAACCAAAGCAGACCAGACCCCACAAGCAGCACCCGTTCACGAGTTGACGCATGTGCCAGCCATCGCTCTCCTCGACCATATGAGAGGGAAGAGGGCGACCCGACACACGACGCCGCCGCAAGCAAAGTCACTTTCGTGAGTATGACTGTTTTGGCTGTTTACCGGAAATGGTTAGAATAGGGGAAATAGGGAGAATAGGTGGATAGAAAGAAAGATAGATAGATTAACTACAATCCCAAGCTTGTTTGTCATCTAAATAGTCCGATATTTTATAATAAGCTTTACTAATAAGATTTCTCTTTATACGGACTTGAAATTTTGCTATCGATAAGTCTTGAATTTCACTTGGGATTTTGTTGAAAAAGCGTACACATTGACCTTTGAACGAGTTGCTAACTTTATGGAGCCTAGTAGTGGGTACAGCAATTTTATCTTTGTTTCTAGTATTAAAATTGTGATAATCACTTCTCTTTTTGAAGCTATTTAAATTTTTCCTTATGTACATTAAATTTTCATAAATGTATTGACAAACAACTGTCATTATTTTAATTTCTTTAAACTTAGTCCTTAAAGATTCTCTGGGGCCCACCTTGTAAATCGTACATTACACGGTTGGCTTCCAGCCATAGGTATCCGTAAATAAAATATTTTACGTTACTCTGCGGTACCACAACTGATAAAGCGGCTATTTTATAGCAATACACAAAAAACAAACAAATTATTCCAATAAAAACGGCTCTAATTTATAACCTCAAAAACATTGACGGATCAAGAAAACGGTTCATAAAAATAACGCCCACTGAATCACAAACAGCTCTACTTCTAAATAGGATACCTTGTATCTAAGGTATCAGGAACTATGCAGTTAAGGGATCCGTAAATCGTCACCGTAGAGTGAAAACTTCAATTGTGAAATTTAGACCAATTCACTCTTTTTTATTAACTAGTCGCGGTCTCCACAGTAACAAGAACACGTCTACCTCAACGGTTATCATTTCTGCGGTTTATATAACCAGACCATTGCCACTTCAGCTATGTTATTCTGTGTACATCGATCGTCTAAGTAATAAGCTAGACACTACACAACGCACCCAGTGGAACGAATTCTTGATCTAGCTACAAAAGCCGCCCGTCCGTGCACAGTGGCACAGATGCCCGCCCAGCCGGACACATGAAATTAATGACCAACGCGGCCGCCGCTGACGCGCTCTCGGCACTATGTCACAGATGCGATGGAGCTTCGCAGCCTCGCACCACTGTGCGTCGGTTTTCATAACATTAAGCTTTTGAGTAGATTGGACATTTTCCTGGAGTGAAATTCGAGATGGTGAGTGGATATTAAATACGTGGTTATCTGCTTTTTAGATGACTTAAATAAAAAGAAGGTTTTATAGTTTTATCAACTTTATAAATCTACTTATTTTGTTTGAATAGGCATATTGTTTATTAAAAACCTTGAAACAAGCTATACAACGTCCTCGTCGTGCAAAATATAATGTTAATATGATTATAGCTTACTTGCACGTTCAGGCAAAAATATCACTGCTTTTTATAGTAATTTGTCAAATGCAGTCTTGAATGAAGCTAAAGACGGTAAAACTGCAACAGAGCAATAAATATCAGATCGTGTTACTGCCACCCGGTGCACAGTGGAGCGATGCCAAAATTTGTTGGAAAATTTTCGATACATTGCGCCAAGTCCTTATCTCATATCCACGTAATTAAAGTAGTACACATTTCTCTACAAATTAACTTACTATCTCGAAGGTATAGTTTTTGACTACTGGAACGTACCTGAAAATAAAAAACATAGAGATTATTGTGTTGGTTTTATTTATTAATGAGTAAATCAAAGATTAGGATAGCAAATTCAATTACAGCAAGTAGGTATAGAATAATAAACAATGTAAAAACGTAATAATTATAACTTAACCCTAACCCAGGGCTTAAACTATCTCCATAACAAATTTCACAAGATCGGTTTATAAAAAAAAAAATAAAAAAATATCGAGGGCCATTGCACATAAATTGAGCTAGCCCCAAATTAAGCTCGAAACTTGTGTTATGGGTACTAGACAACGATATACATAGTTAGTATTAGTTAGTTATATAGTTTTTCTTTATATTATATTAATATAGATAGATAGATAACGAACAAAGCTTATCCATAATGCCTGTCTATTTATATCTAAGTAGGTACCATAACATTAATCATGGTCGAGACACAGGCGATAAGCCCACTTGTTTGGCCGATTATCCGTTTGAAAGCGGAAATGAGAAAACGGGACAACATTGCAATAGGAGTTGCTGCGCACAAGATTTAATTACTCGTACCACTGTGCGCGATGATCACATTTCGCCAAAGAAAGAAATGTGATACGGGTAAATGAGTGAAAAACACAAGGTTCAGTAGTAGGTAGCCCAGTGAAAGAATGGAAGAAAATATGATAAACTCTTCCGCATTCAACTAGTCAGTTCCTTATGGTAATAATATGTAATTCATATTTTCTTGCACCCTGATAAATCTTCCCGCCAAAAATGGCGAAAAACCAGTAGGCTGTTTTATTTTTTTTTTAATTCTGACTACAGCGCTCAAACACTACTTGTAAAATGTAGAACGAGCTTCCTTAACAAGTCTTTCCGCAGTGCTACAAATTGCAGTCCTTCAAAATGGGCGTGAAAAGAGTTCTTGCATCGGCAACTCCCCTGCAGGCCGACCGCGGATGCCCGATCGTAATGGTTTTATTTTCGTTTACATTTACAATTGTCATTTACGCCAGTATAAAAATTGGTACCGGGATGAGACATCGTATTGTAATGGTTAATTGAACCAACGAAATGTCAAATGTTTTTCAACTAGTATTGCCGATCGCTAGTAGACTATCGATGATTAATCAATTTATGTTCAATGGTCCCCCGATATTTATTTATTTCTTTATTAATTATCGATAGCCAACCAATCGAAACACTGTCGATAGTATCGATACAATCGATGTTATCGATCCTATCAATAGCTCAAAACGAAGCAATACTACAAGTGAGTACAATACTATCGATAGTATCGATATTGTTGTTGCTCGCGAAGTATAAACTATCGATAGTATCGATAGACTAAAATAATCGATACTATCGATAGTTTTTTTATTTATGAGCAGTAGGTATACTATCCATAGTTTATTTTTCGCGAGCAACAACACTATCGATAGTATTGTACTCACTCGATAGGTACTATTGCCTCATTTTGAGCTATCGGTAGTATTTATAGGCCTTTCGATAGTGTGGCTTATTCAGATGAAAACTATCGATAGTTTTACTATAGATAGTTTGGCAACACTATTTTCGTAATAAGACAGACAGAAAACAAATGACGTAAAACAAGAATAATTATATATCTATAAGAAAAATCTGATTATTTGTTTGTTTGTTTCTATTAATAGGCTCCGAAACTAGTGGACCGATTTGAGAAATTCTTTCACTGTTGGGAAAAGCTACACTATCTCCTGGTGTAATGGTTATATAATATTTTCAAAAAAATAAATTGTATCTTGGTGTTAATCCCTAACAAAATAAATTACTTCATATTCAAGACTGTTTCAATACCTTATTATGACTTTTTGATTTATTCAATTCGGACATTTAATTCAAAAGATATCACGAGTTTAAAAATGCAAGTGTTGTAACACAAGCAAATTTGGCGGAAATATGGTGTAAAAGGTTGCCCGAGACTTACCTTTTTCACCGTTGACTTTTACCATCGTTTTGAAATGTAAAAGTGTTTCCGCGGTACGAAATTTATCGTCTATTGTTTATTTTTGCTCAAACTACGTACCTTTTTGTTCATTCAATGTAGCCATAATGGAAATGGCTAGTCGATGGACCACGTGATAGTTCGGCGGTACCACTTGTGTCAAATTAAAAGAGTTTACGATAAAGTTTATGTCGTTTTGTGATCCGCGGTAAGCCCGCTGGTGTTGCAAATGTCCATAGGCGACGGTGACCGCCTTCGATCAGGCGGGCCGTCTACTTGTTTGCCACATTATTTCATAAAAAAAGAAACATGCACTATGGATTATTTTACATTTTAGGATAGCCAGGACGTAGACTTTTTTGGCGGCAATCGAATTGTCAACGTGAAAATTTTGTTTTTATTTCCAAAACTTGTGTTTCTTCGAGTGATAATGTGTAATATTTACGTTACAAGTTATCGTAAGCGTCGACGTTTACCACCGCCGACTTGTCAAAGTGGCAACTCGATCTGCTTAAATTAAAACAGTAACTCAATAACATTGTTGGATTAAGATTATAACGATTAAAAATAACCCGTATTAACGATTTCAGTTCCTCCAAGTCTCGATAAGATTCGCTGAAAAAAATATGTATGGATGAAAACGAAAACTTTTATAGTTTTTGTAAACTATCAAAACCTGTACTAGGGGTACCTGTACCGGTCTGTTGAAAAGCCAGCCGTCGCGTCGTCGGCCCGCACTATAAACCGTGACATTTTGTTTGACAAAAACCAGGACAAAAACAATGTCTTTTGAAACATAGTTCCTAGTCTAGTAGTCATCTCGCCAAAGTCCCACCATCTGGTCCTGACAACTCGTGACACAGATAGCGCAACAAAACAGTCGGCTCGCGGGTTGTCCGGCCGCCATATTTTCTTTCTGGACCGATGCCAAAATTCGCGCTGATTTAAAGCCTCAAATACCGTACTCTACAGCAATAGTCAACGATATTGCTGATGATAAATTAATCGTTCAGTCGGACTCTTGATTGGGCCTGTTTTATTGGTAGCTCACAAATGATTGATGAAGATAATACGACTTGATTTGTTTAACGCTATTTTTCCAGCCCTGGAAAATTTGGACTGGACTTTCATTTGAGTAACATATTAGTGATAAATCCATAGGTAACAAACGGTATCTTTAGAGTTCGAAATAGAAAAAAAAAATTAAGGCAAAAACCTATAACTCCGATAGCTCAGCGGCCCAAAGTGACACCCGAGACACTCTTCTCTATCCTGGGCGAAAGCAGCCCAGTTCCGAGTCTAGAGTCCACATAGGTCTGCCGCGGATAGCGTTTGACCACAAGTCACCTGATGTTAAGCGACGATGTGGTCGATGATGGCGATACGCTACGCCTGGACTGGGAACTGGTTTTCAAGTGAGGCTGCCGGAACACACCGATAGGAGCTGGGCGACAGATTCTACGTGGCCAAGCATGCAAATTCCTAATTGTAACCAATTTAGAAATAAAGAAAGCCGTATTTTTAAAACACTTTTTTTATATGTTTTTTATGTAGGTACAGTCAACGACAAAAGTTCCTAAACAATCACACTTTTTCTATTATCCTCATCATCTTATACACCAATTTTTGACCTCATAATCACCTAAAATCAGGTGTGTTATGTTGTGGTCAAAATGATACCATGTAAAAAAAAAACAATAAAAATTACTGATTTGAAACACATTTGGAAAATCGAGAACGATCACTTACTTTTGTCGCTGACTGTACCTAAATACAACAGTATGTTATTTTTGGTTTGTCTTCCTTTTACACAGCAACGCAGCAACGAGTCAACGCAGTTGTTTTTGCATAGAGATAATTTACGATCTGGAAAGTGACATAGGCATACTTTTCATCCCGGAAAAATTCACGGAGCCTGAGTGAATATCCACATGGGTGAAGCCGCGGGTTACAACTATTATCTCATAAAAAGAAGAAAAAAAACAAACAAGTAAAATGGACCGTAAAGGTGAAACCAAACGAGCGTTATTATGTGAGTCGCAGAATTTCGGTAGCATAAATTCTGCTGCATTCGGTTTTATACAAAAAGGCAGTTGGTGCCACACGACGACGCAAAATGAGTTGTCTGCTTCAGTTGAACGTAAAATGAGCGACCGAAAATACGCGATTCACGACTCACAAAATTACGCTCGTTTGGTTTCACCCTTATTCGTAAAAGCTGTAATAATATAAAGCTAAGTCTATAAAAAAGCAAAATATTTCACGTGCTTTTTTTGTTGATTCAGTCAATTTATGTTATTAGCCTACGTTATTTTTAAATTTTATTTTTCTTTCCAAAGCCTGGTTATAAAGTAAATGGTTATTGTCAGGCTGATATATTTCTCTATTTTTTTTATAGTAGTTCAGCACAATGCTACGTTCATAACTGACATAAATAAGGTTCGTATTTTTGCTCAAAGTAATTTACAATTTCATAGTTTTTAGTTTTGGTTACACGGGGGCAGTTTAAATGCTATATAGTTATAGCTGTATGTGGTGTTTAAGAATTTAGGCAGTTAAAATCAATTATGTTATCAAAATCTGTTTTGTAGTTTAGCTTTTTGTTCACCAATTCCACAGTCATTGTTGCGGACCGAATTTGAAAAAAAAAAGGTTTTTTGGTATGCTCTCGAGTTGGAATATTATGACACACGTCTATAGATAAAAACAGAAAAATAAAACTCTTTATAACCACCTTTGCACAATTGCAACCATAACAAAAAAAAAACAAAGTCATTTCTGAAACTATTGTTTTTTTTCACTTTGCAGTTTTAAAGTCACTTTTATTTTAATAAATGTATATTGTGTTAAAAATTTATCATAGCCAATTCCATAATAAAGCTATTAATTCTCATAATCTCCAAGTGGGCCGACTTCCCGATGGTAGCCCCCAGCTCTTTTCACTTCCTGTGTTCGAGGTATACGATCTCGGAGAAAGCAACATCGTTAACTCAGTGGGAGAACGGGTTTTATAGTGCGGTTCGAGGTTTGTGGGGGGAATTATGCAATTTTGCTTTTAAAGTTGAACAAAAGCATTTTTTAAATATTCAGCGAAGTTGACACGAAAAGGTTTTTAATGTGATGGAGGGCGCTATTTATGATTGTTTATGTTACTTACTGAGTCACAAATGTAGCTCTTCTGAAGCGTCACGCTTGTCTATAACGTACAGTACGATTCACGAAAGATGACTACAAATGGCGGCCGTCTGCGCACGTACACTCATAAAGAAAAGACTTAAGACAAAATTTTGAAATGCGAAATTGCAAAATGCGTCAAGACCCTCCGGTCTTGACGCATTCCGCCCGCGCCTCACCTCGCACCTCCAAAGTGACCTAAAATATGCCTTCTGCGCCGTGGTCATCTTTCGTGAATCGAAGTGTACCATTGAGTTTTGTGAACTTTTACAGTTTAAAATACTCCTACAATTTAGATTTAAGAAGTCCTTAATTAAATCTGAAATCCTCCTCAATTTGGCTAAAACCGAATTTATACATAACTGCTTTGTTATTCGGTTACATTGAACGCCTTGCCTATAGTTCCAAATTAATGAAAGGTCAAGTAATGTCAAATTTAATGATCAGGTCACGAGTCGTCCGCAACCTCATGCCCTTCGAAATATTCGAGCGATTCTATGTGACAGGTATTTACAGATATCTGAGTTTGAGTCTAGACTCAGTCACAATTTATCACAGTTGCCATTCAATGCAAAAAAAATGTTAAGCTACGCAGAATTTTTCTTGAGGCACCTTTAGGCCGTTCACCAATGGAGAGAACAAAAACTAGTACAGTCAACGACAAAAGTCCCTGAACAATCACACTTTTTTTCTATTATCCTCATCATCTTAGACACCAATTTTTGACCTCATCATCACCTAAAATCAGGTGTGTTATGTTGTGGTCAAAATGATACCATGCAAAATGTAAAAAAAAAAGAATAATAATTACTGATTTGAAACACATTTGGAAAATCGAGAACGATCAGCTACTTTTGTCGCTGAGTGTACCTATTATACCTAGGTATAGCAAAGGACAAAATGACACATGTCACATTTTGTCCATAAAATTGAACGGTATCAAAATTTCAAATACATTTTTACTTTGTACAGGGTAGCGTTTGTTCACAAGTCACCTAATGTTAAGTGACGATGCAATCGAAGGTCGCGCCACGCTAAACCTGGATTGGCAACTGCCGGAACACACCGATAGGTGTTTAGCGACAGATTCTTAACTTGACCGTAGTAGCTAGTCAGGTCAGCACCAAGCTATGATTTCATCACGATGTTTTCCTTCACCGAAAGCTCAAGCTCATTGCATACTTAAAACAACTGAACTTGATGCCATTAAGGACCAATTTCTGGGCCGTAATATAAAACCAAACTTACAAAATTTAACCTGCAAAGTCATCGTAAAATAGTGAAGATCTACTTGCGTTGTATTCAAATTGCCCGGTGGATTTCTACTCCAACAAAAGCACTTTAATAAACCTTAACACAGCTGTATAAGGGCTTGGTGAGCGGGGAGACAGTTCCGACCCACACTTTTCACCTGAAGGGCCTATAAACTATCCTAAAATAGCAACTTACTGTGCTTATCTTTTATTTTACCCTCAGAGTGAATTTGGTACACTTTAGGATTACTTTAGTAAGTAGTAGGTATACCTACTAGCTTTTAGACCTATACATTTTTAATCCTACTTCCTTCTAATATTATAAACGTGAAAGTTTGCAATTATGGATGGATGGATGTTTGTTACTCTTTCACGCAAAAACTACTGAACAGATCTGAATGAAATTTGGAATGGATATAGCTTATATTCTGGACTAACATATAGGCTACTTTTCATCCCGGAAAAAGGTTCCTGCGGGATAACGGAAGACGCGGGTGAAACCGCGGGGTGCAACTAGTTTATCATAAATGTGATGACTCAGTGGTAGTGAGGTCAGCTTGCGACCCGAATGTCGGGGGTTTAAATCCTACAGTGAACTTGTGCTGTCGGTGAAGAAAAACATCGAGATGTAACCATAGCTTGGTGGTAGAGCATTTTATAGTGCTTGTCTGACTATACAGTTACCATCAAGATATGAATATGTCGCCAAGCATCTATCGATGTGTTCCGGTAGCCTCACTTCAGAGCCAGTTCCCAGTCCAGGAGTAGCGTGGCGCCATCTGCCTTCGACCATCGTCACAACTTGGTAGTCAAACGCTGACGCTACCCTGTAATAACTAAAACGAACGATCTAGAATAATATAACCCGTTTTGTAAACTAAGCCAGAGTAAAAAAAACACAGTTTTAATTTCAACAAATTGTACTCGTATATACGAAGCCTACATTAGACCCATATCACCCATAAGATTTTCCATTTCAGTAAATCCTCGGAATATCTTTTGTTTGGGTTTACCTTTGATATGAAAATGTTGCTTGTTCGATTCATAAGAAACTCTTTTGATGGGTTTTGACGATAGAAGATAATAAGATGATATTAATATTGTAGGAATATTCTTTTGCAATGTGATTTTATCAAGACCAAGTTAGGTTTGCGTATAGTTTATGCTTAAAACAAGATAGCACCTTGTAATGATGTGAATTAGAATAGGCGGATGACTTGTGCCGAGTGGCTGGCAGTAGTTGGATGAGGAGAGCCGAAGACCGGGCTCAGTGGCGTACCTTGGGAGAGGCCTATGTCCAGCAGTAGACTGATACATGCTGTTGATAATGATAATGATGAAGGATGTAAAGAGGTAGAATCAAAATTAGAAGAAATCTTACAATAGCTAAACGTACTATCAGCAGTTAACTTAAACCCTGTTTCCATCAGAAACTCATAAAAACTGTCCGTTTCCTCACAACTTACAAAATGCTTTTCTAAATTTTTCCTTGTAGAACTGTCTGGGATTCAATATGAACCAATCATAACTTGGTCAACGACTCGGGTTGTTATAATGGTTTGCTGAGACAAGGACCTTTGGCTTCGAGGAATTCAACGACAGTTTGGTTGACAGACGTATTATTGCTGTGAGACTTGTTTGTGTGGAGACAAAAAATGCTTTCAAGCCTAAATTACAAAGTAAAAGAGGCTTTGGGAAGGTAATATTTGACCTAACATTTTGAACAGAGTTACTTAGCAAAAAACGAGTTTTAGCCTCCACTTAGGGCTAAGTCTGCTAAGTATATAGTGAAGACAGACAAGACCTTTTAACTTTTTACGTAGGCATTCGTAGGTAGGTGCCTATCAAAATGCCAGCCTTTATTTGTAGCATAGAAAAATTTCAAGAGATAGTTACCTATAAAAAAAAGTATTATAAAAATCATCGTGGTCTTGGCGCATGCTAAAGTGCCAAAATATCGAGAACTGAAACAAAAACAAATAGTACATGGAAATTATCCCGTTTCAAAATCTAATTCTGATACCTATAAAGATTGTTTTTGAACGTTGATTGAAAACAAATTTAACAAATTTTGATTTGATTCACGTAAAGGATTACCTACCTAGTTATTATAGGGTATAACCAAAAGGAAAAGAAAAGAAAGGTTCTCAAGTAGCGACTACGAACCGGAAGATGTTCTAGGTAGGTAAACCCCCCAGTATAGGTAGACCGACGACATTATTTGTAAGAGTCGCAGGAAGCCGATGGATGCAAATGACAAATAGCTGTACATGGTGGCGTTCAAAGGGGGAGTCCTATGTTCAGCAGTGGACTTCTTCTGGGTGATAATGATACCCCGTATCAATAACATTCACATAATTATACATACTGCTTTGTATGAGCAATCATAACAAGCTAAGAAGTGGTAGCTAAATAGTATAGACAATATGGCTTTCATACAACATTATTCAACGTTTGATAGCCAATCTCGTTCCTTCTCATATCTATCAGTTTGTTTATATTATAGTGCGGTATATTGCTCTCACAGCAAAACGGATGCGGGTGCGGACAGATAACACTAGTACAGGGATGGCGAACCTTTATTGATCTACGATCTACGAGCCATATTTCTTACTAATATAAACGCGAAAGTTTCTGAGTATGGATGAATGGAAGTTTTTTACTCTTTCACGCAAAAACAACTGAACGGATTTGAGTGAAATTTGGAATGGAGATAGCTTATAGCCTGGATTAACACTTAGACTACTTTTTATCCCGGAAAAAGGATCCTGCGGGATAACGGGAAGACGCGGGTGAGATCACGGGGCGCACCTAGTCTTAAATAATTCTACTAATATTAGAAACGTGAAAGTTTGTGAGCATGGATGTCTTTACTCTTTCACGCAAAAACTGCTGAACGGATTTGAGTTAAATTTGGACCTCCCTCCCTCCCGCTCGCTGGAGTAAAAAAAGACTGAAAAAAGTCGTTACAGCAAATCATATGTTGCTCTTCCAGCACTAATCGCCTATAAGCCTATAGCACAATTAACTCTGTTACTATGACTTTAAAGACAGACAAACGTTATCGTTTTCTGAAAAAAATCCGCGTCAGATATTTTGCCATTAATGGCTCGCGTGCCAACAGTTCACCATCGCTGCTCTAGTGGTAATAATTGATCAGAAGATATAATATTATTTTACCTACCTATTACAGCGATTGAGTGTATTGCTTCTGTCATTATTGGTAATTGCTGGCCGATAATATTATATTGTAGTTACGATTATTGCTATACCTAGGTAATGTGATATTGAGATTTATTCCTTGTGTTCTAACCTTGCTCTAGGCCAAAGACAATCTACCTTTATCCCTAAGGACTTGTTGTTTATCTCTGTATTTTTTTTTTAATTTAACCCAAAGAGGTAGTTTGCTATATTTTTTACGAATGGATTTTTTGGCGGCAATTGAACTGTCATGCGGGAAATGCCGTTAAATAGCGCGATGATTGACGTTTGACATAAGTGTGGCCACGACATTTGACAACGGCATTCACATTGGCGTTTGACCTTAGCCGATAACTCAAGTGCATTCACGTTGACCGTTCAAGTGTAGCCACTCACATATAATTAACGCAATATTTATCGCGATGATAGGCATTGACATTTCCTTTGACGTTGACCTTAGTGTGGCCCCAGCATCAACGGTATACATTCATTTTTGTTTTCAAAACTTTTGTTTCGCTTATTGATAATGTGCGTGATATTGGTGGATTAAAAACCACTGTGTTCGTTAATAATAATAATAATAAACTTCTTTATTTTGGCATCATGGCCCAAGTATCACTAACATAATAATGAACTAATAACTTATTAACTATGTTAGTAAAATATAAATGTAAATTAATGTGACTATCTGTAAATTAATTGCTGGTAGACAAAGAGTAGGTACATATTCGCCCAGGCTCTAATGAGACAACCAATGTCTACTAAACATTGGTTATCTCATCAAAACCCGTACCAACGCTACATTTATCGGGCTGTCAAACTTCCCAGCAATTACTTGCAGTATGCTGTTCTGGCTGCCCCGCACCCTGTTCAGCAGCGACGCGGCCCTCTTAATGTGTGTAGGAAATTAAAAGAAGATTGAAATAAAGTTGTTAAAAATGACTTTTCTAGTTGTTCCAAAAAATCCGTGTACAAAGTAAAGTGTAAATTAGTGGCACTTTACTTAAACACAATAGGGACTATCCTCTTTGGACTGACTTGTTTGATGATTGATGATGAAATGATGTGGTCTCATCATTTCATACCACATCATTTCATCATCAATCATCAATACTTTATACGTCTAATACCAATTGACACTGGCTTCTAACACTATCCGTGTGAAGCAATAAAAAATATAAATAGCGATATATGTATATATATATGTAGGTATCATATAGGCAGCTAAGTGTACATAAATCGGTTCCGTGAGCACACATTCGAGCTCGCTTTCAGAGAAATTGGAAATTCATTTGCGTTGATTAACTTTGAATGGCTGGTTTCAGATGTAGACACGAATATTATACGTGTGTCGATTTGATAATGAAGATTAATTCTTTCATGCTCGCTCATTGGGGTAACATCCTATGGGGTTATGTTTGCCTGGTATTAGGTACATTTCATCATGGCGTGGCGCCATCTTCGACCACATCGTCACTTAACATCAGGTGACTTGTGGTCAAACGCTACCCTGTAAATAGTAAAAAAAAAAAATAACCCTAACATAGTGAGGTAACATCCCCACCTGGTACGGGCAACATCCTCTGCAATCAAAGACGGGCTTCCCGCATTTCCCGCAGTGATTAAGAGGTGGTGCGCTGCGGTATAACGCTGGGGTATACTGAGCACAAATTAATCCTACTAATATTCTATACGTGAAAGTTAGTGTATAGATAAGATCTAGTCAACACGGGTGAAACTGTGGTAATAAACAGCTACTTCTACAATGTAATACCAAGCCAAGACCAAAGAAAGACCAGCGCTGGTTGACTAACCAGCATTATGCTGAGTTGGAGCCGATTTACGATGCTGACATTTTTGTGTATTTTTAATTACTGTAATATCCACCATCGGACTACAAGACGCACGGGACCACGTCATCCGTGCATGGTTGAAATTCCCCCAATCCGCACAAAACGTTTTGCTTCCACTTTTATAATGCGAACGGCGAAGGAGTGGAACACTTTGCCAGCGTTTTTGCTTCCCGATAGGTACAATTTGGGAGCCTTCAAGTCATCATCTTCTTGCCCTGGTCCCATTTATTTGTGGTCGGCGCAGCATGTATTCTTCTTCCACTCTCCCCCTATCAGCCGCCATCGCTTCATTCACTCCCCTTTCATTCATATCAACCCTCACACAATCCATCCATCTTTTCTTTGGTCTTCCTCTTCCCTTCCATCCATCAACATTTTGGGAGCCTTCAAGTCAAGAGTGAATAATAGGTCTCGTCTAAATCTTCTAGACAAGCATGCTCCATCATCGAACTCGTCATCACTTACTATCAGGTGAGACTGGAGTCAAATGCTTACATATTACTATTTAAAAAAAATGATTTATTTTATTTTTTGTTCCATAATTTGCACCATGAGAGAATGTTTTTGTTGCGAAAAAACGTAAATTCTATTCTATTCTAAGAAAAAAAATCTTCCGAAATTTGCGCTCGGTATCTCTCAGCCTTCTTATCGTTACCCGTAACCACAATAAAAGTGTGTAATGAGTTCCACCGCATGCTTACAGAGTGTGTATTCCCCATTACCTACGTGAAATATAGTCCGCAGGGTTCCTGCTGGCCTATAAACGTAACGCTTCGGTGTTACAATTAGTAGGTAGGTATATGTAAAGACTAGCTGTTCCCCGCGGTTTCACCTGCGTGGGCTACAGTTTCCCATTTTTACCCCCTTATAGGTTGAATTTCAAAAATCCTTTCTTAGTACAAATTTGGAAGGTATGTTCGTCTTGACGTATAGGGGATGCGTCAAGACGATATTATACACTAGTTGCGCCCCGCGGTTTCGCCCGCGTCTTCCCGTTTACCCGCAGGAACCTTTTCCGGGATAAAAAGTAGCCTATGTGTTAATCCAGGGTATAAGCTATCTTCGTTCCAATTTTCATTCAGATTCGTCCAGTAGTTTTTGCGTGAAAGAGTAACAAACATCCATCCATCCATACTCACAAACTTTCACGTTTATAATATTAGAAGGATAGGATATAAGGTAAATACCTACTTAGTCCCTAAGGTGGTACTACTTCGAACGATTTTCCTACACCGTTTCTCTCCCTAATTTTACGGAACCCAATTTCCCTGCAATTTGATACCGGCCCCCAAACCAAGGTCCAATATTCAAAATTCGCCTACCTATCTTATTGCGTCCCTAGTAGGGCTGGCGAAAACGATTAATAGAAGACCAATGAAATCGATTTTTCAAATCGTTCTGAAACAATGGATCGTTCCCGTAAATTGATCTGACTCTCGAAAATACATAGTCAATTTTTGTCTGTTTCGTTTCGTTATGCAAAATATTTACAATTAGTAAATTTGTATGGAATTACAATTATGTGTTATTAATTACTTATGTTCGATTCAAGAGAAAAATTGATTTTTGAAAAAAAGCGATCACGAAAACGATTTCTGAATCGATTATAAAAAATGATCTTTCTAAAGTAGAGCCTCCATCCCTAGCCCCTAGATTTATGTCGTCCTAAAGTAAGCTATCACTTTTACTGACGATCGACCTGATGGACCATTCCTCCGAAGGTACTGAAGCCTGATGAAGGCCCAAGCTGTTAAAATAGGGTCTTACGTGAGTCTTTAATAGGGGATGAGGTAGTTCCGAGATTGTAACTAGCTGAACGTTTGGTTAATGCCTCAAAAGAGCATCACAAGTGCTTGTCAGATTTGTTGTTTTTCAGCCTCAACGAAAAAACGACGTAGTGTTATAAGTTTCTGTCTGTGTGTGTATCTGTCTATGAACCGATTATAATTTTTGTTTTTGTTTTATAGTACATTACTGCAAAGGCCATCAAAGTAGGCATTGAGGGAAGAAGGTGTTAATAAGTTATAACAAAAATAAACAGTCAGCATATTTATTGATTTTATGTCAAAGATAAGAAAGTGTTTTTATAGTAGTCATATTTATAAAGAATTTAATCTCAAAGACATGTTGCAAGGTTTGATAGGAATAGTACATTACGGCCGTAAACGGCCGTAAACGTAGGCATTATGGAAGAAGGTGTAAATGTGGGCCGAGGCAAAGCCGAGGCACACATACCTGAGTCCATCAATGCCTAGTTGTGGCCAAGGCTTGTATAGTAATTTTCTCAAATAATGCGCGGAAATTAAAGCTAAGTAGTACCGTATATTTGGGCAGTGCAGCAAGTTCGATTTATCTCGAAGAAGGTTGTCAAAATAATGCTCATATTTCCAAGCATGTTTGAGAAAAAGCTAGTATTGTTCCAGGAATCGATAATATAGACAGCATGTTTGGATAGACCAAACGGAAGTTCTGCAGACGAACCGACCTACAGAAGAAAAACCATTTTGGTTTAAAATTCTTTTACAATAAGTAATATATACAAAAAATACTTAGGTACCTAAAATTAGAATAAGATAAAAAATACACTGAAATTATTAGAACGGAAATTATGCCAAGCGTTCGTAAGAAAAGCTCTCTCAGCAAGAAAAATGATAAATGATCCCGGAATACTGGGACCCCGTGTCCCGGATTACTTTCCACGCCTTCTGAGCAACTCCTGTTTGAGGCTCGTGCTAATAATTTCATTTGTATGCCCCGGGACTGGGCCGGCCCGTGATCCGGGATGTGAGTAATGTCCCGGGACAGGGACTATGACACCGGTTTTACGGTTCCGTAGATATTAGGTATTAGTCTCCGTTTGATAATATGTACCTACGATGTAATCTATGCTTATAGGTTTATAGCGATGATGGTAGTGACGTCGGCTTGCGATCCGTAGGACGTGGGTTCCGAATCCTACAATGAGCTTGCGCTTTCGGTGAAGGAAAACATCGTGATGAAACCATAGCTTGGTAGTCGGGTATTTTCTAGTACTCGCCCGACTAGCTACCATCCTCAAGTTAAGAATCTGTCGCCAAGCACCTATCGGTGTGTTCCGGCAGCCTCACTTGAGCCAGTTCTCGATCCAGGTGTAGCGTGATGCCACCTTCGACCACATCGCTACTTAACATCAGGTGACTTGTGGTCTAACGTTACCCTGTAGGTAATAAAAAAAAAAGTTTTATATACATTAATACAAAAAGTATAATCTTTAACAAAAAAAAACCACTTCGTTCTCCCCTCGATTTCTCGAGGACGCCATCATCAGATCCTAGTTTCCTTATCATGGTAGCACCCTTGGGATATTTCCTCTATATCAAAACAAAAGAATCATCAAAATCGGTTCATAAATGGCGGAGTTATCCGCGAACACACATAAAAAAAATACGGTCGAATTGAGAAACCTCCTTTTTTGAAGTAGGTTAAAAAAGAGTTTACACGTTCACGGTAGAACGAAAAACGTAAAAAAAACGAACACTGGGGTACTGTGCAGTGCCGAGCCATATTTTGTATGGCAAAGTTTTCAGCAACGTTCCAGTTTATGCAACTCTCTCTATTTCACTTATTTCCCTACATTTTAACGTTTCATTTTCCCGGAACAAGCCGTTGTCGTCATCTAAAAAGGATGTTTATTCCGGTTCGAATTTCAGCCAAGAACACACATATTAAACCCACCCTTGTCCGTTTTTATTATCTAACTCCACGCAGGCTGATTACAGCATAACAGATGGGTGTCCCCGAAAAAAAAAGAGCTATTTACCCGAACGGAGCCGAATTTAACCGAATTCGCCCGATTTGCATTCGAAGTTTAATTCTGAATTGTTTAACGGCCAGTAAATTTATGGCCGTATTTTTCCAGGACGGAACGTAATGGACCAGTTGTAACATTTGGGGTCGAGTTCCGAGTCCTTTTATTGGAACCTTCAATCGTTTGCGCCGTCGTGATTTATATTTTATACGAAATTAAAAACAATGGATAGAAGAAAATATGTTTCTATCTAACAGCTGGAGTCGAATCTAGAACGCAATTTCCTGGGAGGAACAAAGACTCTATAAGCATCACGTTATCTGATCTTTCCGGCAGATATAGGCGGAACAGCAAACGTAGTGTAGGACGTCCTCCGGCTATATAGGTGGAGCGACGATATACGCAAAATGGCTCGCAGCTGTTGGATGAGAGGAGTCGAAGATCGGGCTCAGCGGCGTACTTTGGGAGAGGCCTATGTCCAGCAGTGGACTGAAACTGGCTGATTATAATGATGATGATGATGAAGCACGAAAGTGCTCGGTTGAATACCACTTACGGTCACCCATAGAAGTGAAGGTCGTGTTTAGTGTTGCTTAACCTTGTTGGTCTGTTAAGACCGATCAGACCAGTAATATGCCACCAGCGCCATGAGACTAATTTCAGAAGCCTTCGGGCGGCCTGAAACCTCCGACACTAGATTTGGCCACTGGTTTGTACGAAAGAAGAAGAAGACAGTATTTTGCGTCAAAATAGCGGAACTAATTTGTATGTAACACAAACATAGAGTATACCTACTGTGTAGATACCAAAATAGACTGATTTCGTTTAGGAAAAAAAGAGCTCGCAGTCATAAGTAAAATTGTTAGCGTTCAGAGATAGTTTATATTGAAACCATAGTTTGGTGGAAGGGTATTTTTCTAATGCTTGCCTGATGTAGGTTATCACTATAGGCAGGTATTAGGTGAGTTACAGCGACCTCACTTGAGAACCAGTTCCCAATCCACGTGTAGAATGGCGCCACCTTGAACCACATCATCACTTACCATGAGGTAAATTTTAATCAAACGCTACCTACCTTGTAAGAAGCAAAAAAATGTACGCGAAAAAATCCAGCAACAAAACAATTTATAAAAATGAACAAAATACCGCCCCAATACAAGCGAAGCCTTCGCTACTGTATCAGAAGCCAACAGTCAACATTGATTTATATCATACCTTCGTAAACAAACGCCGTTCGTCGCAGGCTGTGGGCCATCAAATAACGGTAATGTAAACAGTACCTAAACTCGCGCGGTATACGATCTAGTAAAAATAGCGGACAGATCCGGTGCAACGTAAAGTGCTGCTGATCAAGACCGATCGTGATTTGTGACACTTTAACCGACAAAAACGCTTTTAGAAAATCATCATCATCATCATTATCTGTCGCCAAGTACCTATCGGTGTTCCGGCAGCCCCACATGAGAGCCAGTTCTCATCGTCACTTAACATCAGATGCCTTGTGGTCAACGCTACCCTGTAAGCAGTAAAAAAAACCGGTTTTGCTAAACTTAGGATGGACTTTGCTTTTCAAATTTAAATAGAATCAAATCCGATGTATTTTCTGTAAAATATCACTCTAATTTGCGTTTCAATATTGTTTATTAAATCAATAAGCAATAAGCTTGTACAAAGTCCCAGTGCTGGCACTACATACAAAATCATTGTAAACGCAGAACGTATTAAATACGAGTAATAAAAGGCATAATTAAAAATGTGTATTATGTGTTAGAAATTGACAAATTAAGTACTGAATTCAAAAATATAGTTGGACAACTTTAATCCAAAACTAATGTCATTATTTATGACACATCGTGATTTCAGCCGTGTAGGTACAGACCTTGGTCACTGCTCTCCATTGCGTCTAAGGACTTGATTTATTTTATCCGAAAGGCTTTTTCAATAAAGACCTTTATTTATTTTGTTTTCAGTTCAGTCTAGCGCTCGCGTTAAGGTATTATTGAGATTGTTTTTGAATTTACACACGATAAAACGAAGGGATTATGTGACTGGTCAGGTAGGTACTGGCGTTTCTTCGGTTGTTAGACTTGAATATTGTATTATATAAAGACACTAGCTTTGCAGGAATATTTCTCAGGGATAAACAATCTAAGTGTTATTCTAGGAGATATATTCATTCCAAATGTCACCCAAATCTTTTATCTGTTTAAGTGTGAAGAAAAAACAAACATACAGACTCACTCACTCACAAACAACATTGGCCACTTTTCATACTGCTCTGGACCTGACCGCAATATATTTTGTTTAAACATTTTCGTTTCTGTCAATGTCACTTGACAGTGACAGTCAATTTGCTAGTACATGGATTAAAATATTAGTTTTGTTCATGTTTGGGAAATAATTTGCAAATAAGTAATGTTGATTTTAATGACTTAATTTAAGTAGAGCCGACTTCCGAAGCGTGAAACGGAATGGCAAAGAAATTGCGGAGTGCGTTCAAAACATCCAAGCATCGTGAAAGTTAAAAAATGTTCTAAGAAACTACGAAGTTAAAAAATCAAAATCTTTTTTTTCTACACTTCCTTTTAAATATCGTTTGTATAATCTTAATAGGCAAAAAATAACAATTTTTATCGTATATAGATCGTTTTCATACGACCTCGGGTCCGCTTTGGCCATTGTTCTTTTCTAAATATGTTTAGACATTGATACCTACTTACCTAATTGACCTATGTAGTGTAAAATATTTGGACGTACCAAATATTTTGAGGTTATACATTAGTTCTGCAGTTGCGAAAAATAAATCGGAAGTTGTATTTATTTTCATTATGACATTTAAGGTATATGTTTTTTTTACAACTTTCAGGCTAGCGTTTGACCACTAGTCACCTAACGTTAAGTGACAATGTAGTCGAAGGTGCCACGCTACACCTATAGACAACAACTACAATAGAGCAGTAATTACTAATTACATGAGCACCTACACAAAACTCTCACCAAAATTACAAACTCTTAAATGACAATAGAACTACAGATTCACCACAAACCTACAAAGCAACAATTTAACAGCGAAAAAGCACTTTAATGCGAAATTCAGCGGATCCGGAAACTCGTAGCGAGAAGTGTAGGTTATACAATGTTTCGTTACTGCACTATAAGCATTAACTTTTGCGTTTCATTGCCGCTGTGAAATGTGATTCATTTGTTTCCTCTCGTAATCTCGTATTCTTATTATAAAACTAGCTGCCCCCGCGGTTTCACCCGCGTGGACTGCAGTTTATCGCAATATATTTTTTCTTTCATAAGAACCTTCTCCTGGCAATAACAAACACAACAAAAATTTTTTTCGTGAAATCGGTATAGCCGTTCACGCGTGATGTCGTGACCAAGGAAAATAGGGATTTTCATTTTTATATATAAGAGATATCGGACTATTTAGATGACAAAATAGCTTGGGATTTTAGTGAACTTGCTCCAATTCAATCAATTAGTAATAAGAATAAAAATGTCAATGTGATCGCGCCAAAAAAATTACCTGCCGGGCGTTTCTTGCCTGTTCTTTTGCCGGCGGTAAGGAGGTTGGAACAGGCGTAGCTAGTTTTAAGTTTGACGTTTAAAGTAATCACAATGTATCCTATTGAATAAAAACAATTGAATTATGAATTATGATTATAAGTGCAGAGCATTTACACCACTTTAAAAATAAAAGGACAGAACGATGTGGCGTCTTTTGTTATCGGAGGCCAAGACTCACTTTGGCTCTTTACGCCATCTCAGTTAGTTAGTATTTAGTGACGATGATGATTATGATGTCATCATTTTCGTCAATTTTGACGTTCTTTCAAATGTAGTCGCTATACTCTTTACAAACCGGATCTGACGTACCGTCCCCTGAAACGAAACGCTTCAGGATCATCGAGCCCTATATCCTGGAGATTTATCCTCGTCTCAATACATCCGTATGTTTGGCGTACATTTTTTGTTGAAACAGTCTACAAATCTAAGCATAAGCTTGTCTTAGTAACACCATCATTCTTAATTTTCCCGGATAATTCCATAGAAGTTTGTGTTACCAACGCGAATCAATTTGAAGCTTAATAAGAAAAAAAATGTCTATTAAGCGATTTGACTTTCTATTATCACTGGCATCCAAGTTTTTTTCTTTGAATTTACTGTCGTCCAATCTGCACTATGTTTCTCTCTCTCTATCTCTTTGCCCCTTCTCTCTCTTACCAATCACTCACTAAGCTAGTTGCACATTAGCCAGTATTGTAAAATAAACACACAGTTTTAAATTGTATTGTGCGCATTACAGACTTTTTGCTACTTCCGTGATTTTACAGTTTACAATTAACAACTCTGTTACAATATTGCGGCGTGATATTTTGCCTCGGCGCTTTATTGCAGTGCCGCGAAAAAGTCGTGTCACTAAAGTTTTCATATTTCACTTTATTACAATATGTTATAAATGTGAAAGTTCGTAAGTGAGTGTAAATACTATGTATTTGTAACTTCTTTCTACTTAAATCCTGAAAAATGTTGTGCGGGATTTTTTCAGGTAACCGTAGGGAGCACTTAGCTATCATAAAGTTGGGCGGCGAAAGTGGCAGCATTGTCCTAGCTTTTGAGTACATTATGGGAACCCTACACTCGCGGGTATGTAATTTATTCGTCGAATGTTTTTCTTGTACATTTCTCTATCCCCGACCGATTGATGGGCGAATATCGTAAGCCATTTTACTAATCTCACACGTGCTGACTTATTACTTTTACTCCATCAGTGTTGATGGCAAAGGGCGGATGGCGAGAAATTACTGCCTTTATAGGGTTTTTTGTCTCCGTGAGATAAATGGTGCCAAATGTTTGTAGGTGTTACTGTTCGATTTCATGATCTCTTTATGGAAAGAAAGGTTCATAACGGCCGGTTTCAATATCCTATCTATCAACGGTTTGCCTTACTAAAGATATAAATTTGACATAGAATTAATAAACAAAAACAAATGATTTGTTCTACCATATTTTTATTTTGAACATCGTTTAGTAATATATATTGGTTCTTGACCTATTTTGGACATGTTGATCTTGTTTTGTGTTTTGAGGATTATAAATAAAATACACTGAAAATGTATGAAGATGTTGAATTTTTGAACTCCAATAAAACCAAGGACAATGACACAACAGCTTAGGTGTCATAATAATAAATACTCAGGGGGACAAGTTCTAACGGAATACAGCATATTTTTTTATTGGCCGGCACTTTCATATTTGGACCAAAAATGTATGAAATCCCGATGATGTCCTTTCTATCAATAGTAGGGCAAACCGTGGATAGATAAATTATTAAAACCGGCCGTAAGTCAAGTTGTAGTAAACTTCTTCTAATTCATTCAAATAGTAATAAGAATAAAATTGTAATGCACCCAAAAAAAAATTGCTAAATGATGTGAAACTTACCACAGATAAAACTGCTACAAATTCTTAGGTTGCTGATTATATTATCAAATGTTTCGTACCTGTAAAATAATATAGGTTAATTAGTCATCATTACTGAAGACAAGAATAGGATAATAAATACTTAATAAAAAACACTACTTTTGTCAGAGCATAATATAAAAACATTATTTTTTTTATTTTAATCGGTCAGATTCAATTGCAATTCAAAAAAAAAATTTGCATGTAACTAATGTCAAAAATGGCAGTCTTATCGCTAAAAGCGATGTCCTCCAGAAAAGGTTTGAAAGAAGAGGATTTGTGGACTAAACTGGAATTCAACTTGTTTCAAACAATAACCCATTTTGTAATATACATTATTCATGCCGTAATATAAAGTTTCACCTGCTTAACATATTTTCATGCAACTTTTACCGAAGTATGAATACCCCTTTGTATGTAATGTCACTTAAAACTTTCTACATGTTCCTGAGAAATTCTGTCTTTTGAATAATGATAATATATCTTCTTGTACAATTTGATCACATTGATGTATCTGAGTGGAATCGTGAGAATCTTTTCCGTAACCAATAGGTACTGTTTAAATGGACCTACTAGTTGCGCCCCGCGGTTTCACCCGCGTCTTCCCGTTATCCCGCAGGAATCGTTTTCCTGGATGAACAGTAGCCTATGTGTTAATCCAGGGTAGAAGCTATTTCCATTCCAAATTTCATCAAAATCGGTTTAGTACTTACCATATATCAGGTAACAAACATTCAAAAGCTAATTAAAAAATATCAGACCATTAGATGACAAAAAAAACTTGGGATTTTAGTGAACTTGATCCAATTCAATCAATTAGTAATAAGAATAAAATAGTCAATGTGATCGCGCCAAAAAAATTACCTGCCGGGCGTTTCTTGCCTGTTCTTTTGCCGGCGTAAGGAGGTTGGAATAGGCGTAGCTAGTTTTAAGTTTGACGTTTTAAAGTGATCACAATGTATCCTATTGAATAAAGAAAAATTGACTTGACTTGACTTGACACACACAAACTTTCGCATTTATAATTTTAGTAGGATTTTATTTAGAGGCTTTTACCATAATTTGGTAAGAATATCATTGACTTGAGTTTGGGCCTTAATTTCGGAGTCGTCCTCTTGAAACGCAAGAGTTACCTCGGTTAACAAAACTTACCGGGGCAAATAGCTAATTTTTCATTTCCTTTTTAGTTTGACGTGTCTCGATGACAGATGTGTAAAGCTTACTACATACCAGCGGAACAAATACCAGCGGAACAAAGCGCAAGACGTTTTTATGCTAACAAGAACAAAGCCACGTAGAAACGTCAAAATTATACAGGATTATGTTAAACTCGAATCGTTTTTAGCTCCATACAAACCTTTAAGCTCCTGAAAAAAAAACAGATCCCTTTCTTTGCATCTTTCTGTAAGAAAATTCCTTGCCACAGAAATCTTGGCGGCAATCTTTTTTTTTAAGTCCTATTCTGAGGCTGGTATTTGACGCTGTCATTTCATATAAATATGTCACTCAATCGCTACTCAAGCATTGATCAACCCTCAACTGTCATGAGCGTTATTCTAGAATAACGGACCTAAGACTTTTTAGCGCTATTTGGGTTTGTTTTATTCTTCCCGCGCTGGGTTTGAGCAGTTGCTTAGTTTGACGGTTATTGACGGATCGAAACCGTTGTCAATTGTTTATTGACGGCAGGTTGATAACTCGAAGAATGCATTTGATAAATCGCAACGTGACATTTATTTTAAACAGTAATAGCCATGGAGGAATGTACGATAGACGCGTATTTTTTCTAAAGCAAATAAATACCTTAAACATCTACGCTTTTGTCTTTTTTATTTCGGAATTAAAATCAATTTCGATATTTCAAACCTTAGTACCTCTTACTTTGAAATTTTGCGTGTACAGTTAGCAATAGAAGTTATCACATCTAATTTTCCAAATGTGTATCAAAGATATAAATTATTTTTTGGTGTTGAAGATATTTGTGAAATTTTTGTCAACTTTTGTGTCTCTGACCGCAGGTAGGTAAGGTACCTCCTTAATTTTGTTTTGTACAAAATGGGTATTTTGTGATTCAACCCTTATAGTACATTACTGCAACGGCCGTAAACGTAGGCATTATGGAAGAAGGTGTAAATGTGGGCCGAGGCAAAGCCGAGGCACACATACCTGAGTCCATCAATGCCTAGTTGTGGCCAAGGCTTGTATAGTACTTTTCTCAATAAATGCGCGGAAATTAAAACTAAGTAAGTAGTACCTGGGCAGAACTTTTCTCTTTCGAATTTGGCAGTAATAAATTTATATTACGGCCCTTGCCGACTCTTGAATTTCAGGTGGCGTTAAAGTAAGATCACACTTCACTCATCACACTTCACTCATTGTCTTCACTTGAACTCATTTTGTCAAATACAATTAGTTTTCAAAACCAATGATGAACAACGAACAACAAAAAAAATTCCCGCGTTCTATTGATCGATTGTTTTTTTTTTTCAACAAACAGGTTTCTATGTGTAAGCCGGTTCGGAATTTAAATAAAACCTTTGATCAGTTACCTCCTTGGTTCCCATTTTCGGAGTAAAAATCGTTCCATTTTTAAATAATACGAACGATATGAGTTTAATATGTAATTTATTTGGTCGCTAAATACGACATATATGAGTTTTCTATGTAATTTATTTGGTCGCTAAACACGACAGATATGGTTTTTCATACAAATTTTGCCGGCCGCTGCTCGCATATATTTGGGCAGTGCAGTAAGTTTGATTTATCTCGAAGAAGGATGTCAAAATAATACTCTTATTTCCAAGCATGTTTGAGAAAAATAATGTATTGAATATGTTTATTAACGCTTAATAAAATAGATAAAATTAATAACAAATCTGCAATAGATAATTGTTCTAAGAGACTACACAAAAAAAGTGTCACAATTCGTAATAAAATGATCAATGTTACCAAAACCTTAAGCTAATACATAATTTCAATATCTCAAAAAACAATAGCAGCTTGTATCCTTTCAATCCTACAATTTATTTTCTAGCCAACTTCATTTCTTAAAGACATATAAATCTTAACTCTTAAACACACACTACTAAGGTCTAAAATCTCACTCGATCTCGCGACCGTCGTTTACTATTGTGCCGGCACTTCGGTGAAAGTTGCATTGTTGCGATACGTTGCGCAAACTTGAACTTTTGAGATTGGTTCAAAAGCAAGCGAAAAGATTGGCTCCTACGATATCTTAGATATCACTTTTTTAGGGTCCCATACCCATAGGGTAAAATGAGACCCTATTACTAATACTCCACTGTCCGTCTGTCTGTCACCAGGCTGTATTTCATGAACCGTGATAGTTAGACAGTTGACATTTTCTTTTTTTTGCCGTTTTTATAGATAATGGTACGGAGCCCTTCGTGCGCATGTCCAACTCGCACTTGGCCGGTTTTTAAAGCTTCACACGATTAGTGTATTCAGCCAGTGTCAATGAATTAGATGTATCGATGAATAATGATGATGATGAGATGATGTGACTCAGCTACAAGCCGGGCGAAACAGGATAAATATATTTATAGTAATTTGTATATTCTTAGTATTCTAAGAATATATAAACAACGTCAAAACATTAAAATAAACCAACAACATAATCAAAAAACCACAAGAAAAATGTCAATCAAATCAAGCCTTTCCGTCCAAAAAGTTTGCTTCAACTTTCCACTCCAATTTTAAGCTTGTAAGTAATCTTAAACACTCTGACGAAGCTCCATCAAAAGCTTGGCAGAACTCTTTCAAGAACTTTCCCAAGAATCTTCCCAAGCAAGATATTTCCAAAATGCCTGCCATATTTCACACTGGTTGGCGCGAACTTCTGATTGAATCAAGGATTTGACAGAGAACGTGAAAGGAAAGGTAGGCAAAATTATATAATTTGAGAACAAAACTCATGTGATAACCTGATTTGACGATTCGACGTAATATTTATTGAATATATTATTTCTTTTTATAAAAATCTCTACACGTATAACAAGATAAAAACACGCGTCAAGTGAGGCGGTATGGTTGTTATGACATTAGCCAGCACAAAGAGGTAATTTTAAAACATTTAACGCGAACAACTTTAAAAAAGATGCCCCGTGGCAAGTCGTTGTTTCTTTTTCAGATGTCGATTCTGTTGTGCATTCTATAAAACTAGACTAAGTTTGAGAAATTTAAAATATTGCTGTCCTATTCTAACTACGAAAGTAAGAAAAGAACAACCATTGTATTAGACCTGTTTTAGAGAATACTTATCAGAATCGACATCATTACCTCACGCATTTGGCTAATTTAGTAAGTAGCAAGCGAATAAAGACCTAAAGAGTTAGTTAAAGAGTTAAAAAGTTAATCCTCATCAGCGGAAGACTAATAATAAAACATAGCCTTCCCTAACGCCACAAAGAACTGACGTGTAGACCGTTTAAAAATTAGCTCCATTTAATTTGTCCCAAACCCAAAGCAATCTATGTTCGCACATGTGGCGTCTATTACCTACTCTAGCTATCGTCTGTGACAAATTTATATTAAAGAGTCTACGCGCGAGAGTGGATTTAAAAGTTTTGGATTGTGTTGTAAACAAACATGTTGTGTTATTTTCGTTTGAACTCAGTAAATTTGTTGTTGGTTCTTGTTTCAATAACTTTTGTTCTAATAAGATTTTCTTATTAATAAGATTGGGTGTAAAGAAAACATTTCGAGTTATAAACAGGTGTCATGTTTCAGTTGAACTGTTAGTTAGCTTATAAACATTGGTAAAGAGTGTGTTGGGGATAGGGTTACCATTCCAAAAATTGTATAGAACTGAAATTAAGTTGGAAAAAAACTGATCATTTCTAGTGAATTGCTCTATATTTATTGTTACTTTTTGCTTCTTTTGCTTTTTGGTACTTTGACAATTATTATAAAAAGGAACAAGCAATTTTAACAAATTTTTTTTTGGTATAATATGGGTTTTTTTGTGCCTGAAATAAAATATTTTTTAAATTATTAATCTGTATTATTGTTGCTGTTAGCAATGTATCACTTGAGAACCAGTTACCAATCCAGGTGTAACGTGACGCCACCTTCGACCACATCGTCACTTTACATCAGGTGACTTGAGATCAAAAACTAAGAAGTAACAAAATAAAAATCTGCAATTGTGTTGTAATTTATTATTATCCCACGAACTCTTTTCTTCTTTTCATAAGAGCATACACATACATTTCTGAACGCAAAATAGCATTTTTTCGTAAACCAACTCTTTCCAACCGAAAACCGCTTGGTTAACCAATTTTAATAAAAGCTGGCAAGCACTTTTGCGCTTACCAGTATTACTAGTGCACTTGTCATTGGCACAGGGGCGTAGCAAGAACTTGTTAGTTAAAATGTCTAGAGGAGTGTGATGATAACAGATATTATAGTCTTGTAACGATATAAATATGGTATTTTTCATCGAGATAAAACAGGTAGCTGTTAGCCGGAAATTCAAATAACCGGCTAAAAATTGCCATTGACGTGTTTGTTCATCCACTAAAATTCGCCCTTAATTTATACCGTTTATTTGTATTTTACATTTTTGCATGCCATTCAATTGGTATATGTGTTGTATTTACATTTTTAGCAAATAAAGTTTTCTATTCTATTCTACTTCTATAACCTAAATGTTCATAAACATTTCGATTTTTTTTTCTTTTTATGAAAGCAGAAGGCCTTGCCCACGTGATATTAAGCGGTCACCGTTGCCAATTGACATTTGCAACAATGACGCGCAAGCAGTTATCTCTACTTAAGCACAGATTTGACGCTGTCATTTCATACAAATATCACTCAATTGCTACTTAAGTATTGTTCTACACTTAAGCGTCATTCTAGAATAGCTTATGAGTATTGCCGCAGCATTGTTTCCATGGCTGTATCCGGCCATATAGTCAACCTAAGCTAACTAGACCGGATTGTTGCCGGATTGTTTCCATCTCTAATTTTTAATCAGTCACCCCTTCTCCCCTGGATGCGGCCACATATTGCTATGCCATTCGTAATTACTCGTTGAAAAACTAGTCTGCACTCGGCTTTCAATTTAAACGATCCTAGTTGTGCGGTTGTGCGCGAGTGTACCCGCGTATTGCATTAAGGTGATTAAAATTGTGCGATTCACTGTACATGTGTGTGCGTGCATGTGTTTGTGTACACATATATAATACACAAAGTGCGTATGTGAGGCTTCATAAATATAGAGCAATGTGTGTTTCAGGTCGTTGAACTCTCAAATACATATATTAAAAAACATATTAAATTCATTTTTAATCGACTTCAAAAAAGGAGGTTTTTCTTTTCTTTTTTTACTTTCTCAATTCGACCGTATATATATATATATATATATATATATATATATATATATACGGTCGAATTGAGAAATAAAAAAGTCGATTAAAAAAGCATATATGCTTTTTTATGTTTGTTCACGGATAACTTTGTCGTTTATGAACCGATTTTGATGATTCTTTTTTAGTTGGAAAGGAGATACCCCAAGGGTGGTACCATGATAAGGAAACCAGGATCGGATGATGGTATCCCAGAGAAATCGAGGGGAAAGAGAAGTCCGTTGTTTTTTTGTTAAAAATTATACTTGTAATTTAATTCGACCGGTGCAGCGCAATGAGTGAACAGCTGACTGCGAAGCGTGAGTTGCGGGTTCGATTCCCACTACGGTCCAAACATGAGTGCATTTAATAAAAAGCGCCTACGTCCAGCAGTTGCCTGATACAGGCTGTGAAAGCGGTTACACACGTGGTTTTCCCGTCATCCAACAGGAATTTTTTTCAGTATAAAAAGTACTACGTGTTGGTTCAAGGACCTCCCGCACATTGCCTTGGCGGTTTCGTATTTAGAGTGCCGGAGTTCATTACGTATACATAATAAATATTCAGAGATATTACAATAATAATACCTCAACCTACTCTAACAAACACGTGCGCAATTTTAAGCCAAAATTTACTATAATATTAATGTAAATGCGCTATTTTTACCCAATACCTTAACCGCGAAGCGCGGTGGTGGTCTATTATCCAGAAATAATAGTTTTAGGGCATGGCTTCACTAGGCCAACAGTACAACAACAAACGCTTGTCGGCGATGTTGGTTTTGCTGTACATCGCGGCGGTATTATTCGTACTACAAAGTAAACCACTGCGATACTGCGCAGTTTCAGACCATGACTTTAGCTACCATAGATAGCGTATTTTTTTTTCTCTTTCAACTTTGTTAAACAAATTGAAGTAGGTATGAATACGCGATTACCTCTGAAAATAAAAAACAAATGAAAAATAAACCAACTGTCATGTTAACTGTCAAAGTCACCTGTCAGTTGTCATTTTACATCTCTGTTTTTTTTTGTAAGTCATGCTGTTTTTCTTCGGACAACAATGTCCAAAGCCTTTCTTCAGCTGATGACACACCTTGGTATTACCAATTTAATCTATTTATTACTACTCCAAATTTTTCCTTTACTTCTCTGTTAACCACAACTGACTACCACGCAGGCCCAGTAAACGTTGGTAAATGTCCCATGCTCTTTTATGTCGTGGTTCTTGGACATGGCAGCTTTCCCACGATGTTTTCTTTCACCGCTTTAATAGTTGTCATTTTTATGGTCAGCCAATTTTTTATGCCCCCTATTTAGACTAGTAGACCACGTGAGCTGTAGATTTGTCCGTGCGCGTACAATTTACCGCACACTGCTTGCCTAATGGGGGCACGACCTTAGATCGCCCGTTTTAGTAAACTTCTCCCATAGTTAGTGGCTGTTAAAAATAACTGCAAATGAAAGCAGTTATATTTTGTGGATTTTATGGATTTTATAAATTACTTTCTATGCAATTAATTTACATGAAGCTAAAAATATTTTATACCGCACACTGCGCTGTGTACAGTAAACAATTAAATGCGTTATTTGTGACTATACTTTTTAGACAAAATAGGTAGTTTTGTAGAAAAAATAGTACCTACTAAGAACCGGTTTTATAAAAGTCCGTAAATTAAATGCCATACCAAATTTAAGCAAATTTGACCTTATTGTCGAATTTTCCGTACTAAAATTTGCACCACATGGCAATTTTTTTTTGCCCTAAGTCCCAGTTACATTTACAGTTTTTCCGTTCATTTCCTTACTTTTATATCGTTATCTTTCCCCAATGTAATTTAATTAGCGATGTTATACACTCTGTAGTATGATCTTAGGGATGATACGCGATACACGATCTCTTTGTGACTTTGAGTAGTGTTCTTAGAGAACTTTTACCATTATTATTAATCCCTATTCAACGGAATTATGTGAACAAGAAATGAAATGAAATCCGAACAAATTAACTAGGTAGTTACTTTTGTAGATGGAATGAAATGGTGAAGGCTAAAATATTAAAGACTGTACGTTAAAACTATGAATAAAACGTGCCATTAATCCGCACAAAAATGACGACATAATGCTATAGTTAAAAGTTAATTAACATTTGTGAGTGCAGCGGTTAATGCCTTAACGTAAATTAAAAGCTATATAAAAGTTGAGGATGACGTTAACATGCTTAATTTTTTAAGCTTTGAATTTGCAAAAGAAAGAAAGAAAATAATGATAGAGAAAAATCACTTGTGATTAGCTAATTACCAGTGAAATTACAGGGGATTTAACATCAAATATCTCGAGCGAGGCGAGAGGTGACGCAGGATTTTAAAGTTTAAAATTCTAGGTACAGTCAACGACATAAGTCGCTGAACAAAAACAATTTTTTCCGACTGTCTTTATCATCTTAAACACCAACCTTCGACTGAATCATTACTTAACATCGAGTGTGTTGTGTTATGGTCAAACGCAACCCCATAAGTTGTAAGGAAAAAACAAACATTTCTGATCCAATACGCATTTGGAAAATCTGGTATGATCAGCTACTGTTGTCGCTGACTGTACCACTTAACTATAATGGTCAACCTTAACGCTGACCATCAGACGAGCGACTTGCTCGTCTCTCATGAAAAGTAACAAGCCAATACGACAATTAGAAGTGGGTTAACATTGACTTCTAAGATTTGATTACATTGTTAGTTAGTTAGTTAGTTATTGGTGTTGATTCGGTTTTGCATTCTCTAAAACTAAACTAAGTTTGACAGGTCTAATACTAAGAGAGTATTGCTGTATTTTTCTAACCATTGAAGTAAAAAAAGGACAGCTATGACTACTATTTTAGAGAATGCAGAACCGAATCGACACCATTAACAAGTGAAGCTAATAAAAGTGTTTCAAACAGATTAGTTTTCCGAGGTCAATTTTACCTTAATACCATACTGCAATAACTGTAGCCCATCGCCGTCAACTCGCTCCCTAGATTATCTCTTTCATCTCTCCGATTGGGTTCATCGACAGCATTCCCGAACTCGCAAGGCATTAATATTCTTCCCAAGTCCATCTACGGATATCAGCTTTCCGGTGCATGTAGCTTGTAGGTTGAAGGCACTTATGGGTGGAGTTAGGTCAATGGTGGGAGGACCAGTCTTAGGATTGGGCCCACTTTACTAAGAGTACAAGTTTACAAGTGGTCAGAACTTGACGGAGAAAAATAACCTTCAAAAATATATTTTTCGTCTGAGTCAACAGGCAAGAAATGACTTTTGACTCAGAAAGAAAACTGAGGAAAAAAAGGGAAGGCAAAAGTTACATTTTGGAAGGAATCGGTCTTGGAAAGTAAGACTCAAAAGTAAAGGAAAGTCAGGACTATAAAATTTGCTGATAAATGGATTCTCTACTCTATCATCGAACGCAGTTTCAGCTTTTTTATATCTTACATGGTAGAGATTGACCTGAAGTCACCTGATTTTAAGTGACGATGTGGTCAAAGTTAGTGCCACGCTCTAACTGGATAAATAACTGGCTCTAAAGTGAGCGACTTTTCAATTAGACGAATTCTGTACCGATCCTATTATTTTTTATCGGCTAGGCTCGTGTGAAATAAAATGCATTTTATTCACATAATTCTTGTTCTTTGTGAGAAAAGGGCCGCACGTCGGGACTCGTGAGGCTTAAAGGATCCGAAGCCAGTTCCACGCTAGGCTGTTAAATACGAGTCGATAGATCAAAACATTTTGACGACACAGTAACAATTTGTCGATAAGTCTGTTTTATCGAATGGTCGCACCACTGGACGGGTTGCGGCAAGCATTCATGTAAATAAGAATCTGTCACCTATCCGGCAGCCTTGAGACTTGAATATCAGGTGACTTGTGGTCAAACGCTTCCAAAGGATATAATGAGAAAGAAAAGACAATATTGAATAGTTCCACTTTGTCCTACCAAGTCGCTCCACTGGTGTGTATTGCTTTATATTTTGAAGTCCACTTTGTCCCAATGTTTGATACACATAAAAAGTAACTGAAATATCCTTATTCTAACCACAAGTCTTTGTAGAACAGACCCTTTTGCGTTGCTCCGTTGAAGTTGGTTGGATTAGTACGTCTCGGCTCAATGACAAGGTGTTATAACTGGTTATAACTTTCTATGGTCTGTTATTTTATTATCATCAGCTACATAGCTACCTAAGGCATGTGAGGGAGGAGTTGCCTCCACCTCCCCAATCCAATTTGTCAATCATCATCATCATCATTATAAGACTGTATCAGTCCACTTGCTGGACATAGGCCTCGCTCAAGGTACGAGACTGGTACGCCACTGAACCCAGTTTCTTCACATCCAACTTCTGGCAGCCACTCGGCGCTAGTCGTCGCTCCACCTAGTCGCAGGGCGTCCTACACTACGTTTGCCAAGTCGCGGTCTCCACTCAAGAACACTTATTGTCTGATAATAATTATAATTCCTGCGCGATGCGATCAGACGCAAACCTCGAAAACTAAGAAGGTAGGTTAATATTTTGTTAGTAACTTTGCTAAAAATGAAATACGTCGTAAACTCTATGTAAGTAATTAAAGGAACAAAATCAATTCTGAACCTCTCCAACTTTCTCCAATATCATTTTATTAGATGTGAAATTAAAACAAACACCCGGATAATTCTTGCAAGTTAATTTCCTAAAAGAGAGCCGAAACAAGAGGCAGTTGTTTAGAACTTTTTGGAAGTATCTTGGACTTTAAAACTTTTTAATAAACTGCTGGTTGGCATGAAGGGTACCAATTGCAATTTGTTAAATCCGGAGATTTATATCAGAATATCAGTATAATAATTCCTTACAGGGTAGCGTTTGATCTCAAGTCACCTGATTTTAAAAACACAAAACACCTGAGAGCCAGTTCCCATTCCAGATGTAGCGACTTTCAACCACATCGTCACCTAACATCAGGCGACTTATGGCCAAACGCAACACAGTAAGCAAAAACTTGAATAAATATTCCTATCTTCATGTCATGTCATTGT
Source organism: Opisthograptis luteolata (assembly GCA_931315375.2). NCBI lineage: Eukaryota > Metazoa > Arthropoda > Insecta > Lepidoptera > Geometridae > Opisthograptis > Opisthograptis luteolata. Next base: position 1,979,966 of record OV928048.1, read on the forward strand.
GAATAATTATTCCTGACTGACTAGTTTTTTAACTGTCTATTAAGACATATTTACAATACCTGAACATATTATTATGAGGTAGCTATTTTAAGCAATACAATAGCCTATTAAGCTCAACGGTTGACCAAGGCTGCCTTTTACGTCACGGAATATGTTGTCGCCAATATTAGATTAGGACTTGCAAAGTATTTACCGACGCAACGTTTTCATTTTATTTTATTGCAGGCACGCGTTTACGCGTTTGCCTGATGGTTTCTGGAAGGTCCTAGATAATGGCCATACCTTACATGTGATTTGACGGCGTTATTGACTTAAAATAAACAACATATTAATGTTGAACCAAATTACCCTAAGATACACAAGAACTCGTCGAAAATGTTGCCATTAAACACTTCCGTTACAACCGACTTTTTACTTCTTAATTGCGCGTACACACTACGGCTACCTTACGTAAATACCAGTTGCGGACAAACGCACCTTTTCAATGAAATGCCAGTGTTAATTAGTGTAACGGATTGGTAACGGTTGAAAGACACGTTTTAATGACATTTGGTGAGGGCTACATCGGGGTTGCCATGTGGATATATAATCTTCTATGTTGGGATGATTTACAGGGTAGCGTTTGACCTCAAATCCCCTAATTTTAAAAACCACGCTACATTTGAGAGCCAGTTCTCAATCTAGGTATAGAGTGGCACCACCTTCGACCACATCTTCACTTAACATCAGGAGACTTCTGGTTAAACGTTGCCCTGTCTCTACCTAGTAAAAAAAATAGCATTGGAAATTTTTTACGCATCATCAGCATTCCAAGAACAAACAAAATTGTGAATTAATCATTAGGTTAAACTGACGACTTGTTTTTAAGTTTGAACTCAATCTTTGTTAAACTATGCGTGATGTATTCTCCATCTCAATCTGTTTATTAAGGACAGCAATATTTCAATATGATTTTAGATTAATTTTATCTCAGAATATATCGTCGAGTTTTTTAATTGTATTTTTTTTTCAGTTGAAATGAAATCGATATGCTCACATTAAAATAAAAACACTTACCTAAACCTTAAAATGTAAAATAAAACTACCTATCAAACTAAACAAACTACTTAATCTAATAAACCACTACCAGTTGGCAACGTTCCCAAAATGCTGGCCGCATTGCCGCATTGAACGGCAATGCTTATTCGTGGCGCAAAATAACGACCAGCATTTTGGTCACGGGTAGCATCGACCAGTCGCTTTGATATATCAATGTCGATAATACTAGATAATTATTTAATAATGTTCTACATTCGATATACGGCCAGTTTCAATAATAATCTATCTATCCACGGTTTGCTCTACTAGGGATAGAAATTTAACATTACTTTTATGGAGTTTATGTTGAGTTGAGGAACGGCCGGTAGTGGAAACGTGCTTTGACAGCTTCAATACTCCCACCAACTTCGGGTAAACGTCCAATCTGGCAGCACTTATAACGGACGAGGAGTAGGTCTAAATACTGAACAGTTATTGCACAAGTTTTTGCATTGATAAGGGTTACGCAAACTTCGGGTGGGTTTTAGGGGCAAGCGTGAATGATTTAGTGTGAAATTTTTGGCTTAATTAAAGAGGGAGGATCGTTATATTGAGTTTAGAGCAACATCACTTCGTGGACGTGTCAAGAGATAGCCGACCGTATTCAAGATGGCTGTATTTTTGTTTATTACTCGTAAACATCATTATAAATAAATGTTTTTAATTATTTTCTTACATGCTAAGTCATTTGGGATCGAACAGTCGAAACGCTTGGACCGCGAGCAACAGCAATACTTATTGAATAAATAAAATTTATTTATTTATTTAATATGTAAAGATATTATTATATCGAAGCGACTGCTCGATACTATTTCGTGACCAAAATGCTGGCCTTTGTTTTGCCAAAAGCTAAGCATGGCCATTCAACGGCAATGCGGCCAGCATTATGGGAACATTGCCAACTGGTAACGGTTTATCAGATCAGGTAGATAATAATTATATTGTTTAGTTTGATAGGTAGTTTTATTTTATATTTCTAGGTTTAATTTAACGTTGCTATTTGTTTGTGAATTAACATAACGCTAACATACAGAGGTTGGAATGTATTTTTTTATGTGTCTGGGAAAAATCGCTGTGAGCATTAGACCTATTTCAAACCTGGTTCTTATATGTCTCGTTTTCTTATTAGCTTATTACCACCGCTCCATTTCGTTTGCCACTGTATGACATACAAAATAAAAATAGCATAATAAGTACATAATTTTACCGGTACCCTTGAAGCCAAATATTCACACTGACACCAGAATCCATTATCTTATCTTAAGTATGTGTCTCAGCCACTTCCTTATTTATTCGTGGGCTTAAATCTAAATTACATATTATCTACCTTGAACGTCCTTGTCGCTGATTGAGCGTAGTAACTGAACTGTATTCTGTGGTAAGTACATACATTAAGTAGTACATAGACAGTCAACTTGTAGGTACCTAATTTATTGCCAGTAGCACCCACATTTAGAGATATATTATATTATTTATTTATTTACATATTTATTCAGATAATATCTGACAGGCATTCAATAAAAATAATATGCATATTTATATAGGTATGTAGATATTAATAGTATGGCCTTGAAATGATTTCATACCTATACTTATATAGCAATAGAATAGTCAATTAAATTAATAACATAATTTGTCATGTTATACGTTTTATACCGCCACTGTCTTCGCTCTTGATGATTACTGTCTACAATGTGGGACAGATTTTTATAGATAGCTGCTTTTACCTGTACACTGATGATGTCTACACTTAAAATCATCCCTGTCTTCGCTCTTAGATGACTACTGTCTACGCATGTGGGGCAATGTCTGTGAAGACTAGAGAGAGATAGAGTGATCTTAAATTGCTGCCTACGTTTATAGATAGCAGTTTTTACTTGTAGATTGATGTCTACACTTCTAGATCACCGCTGTCTTCGCTCTTAGATGATCACTGTCTAGGGTTGTAGGACAATGTATTAACTCTTAGATTGCTGCCTACGTTTATAGATAGCTATTTTTCTTGTACAGTGATGTCTACACTTCTAGATCACCAATGTCTTCGCTCTTAGATGATCACTGTCTAGAGTTGTAGGACAATGTCTTCACTCTTAGATTGCTGCCTACGCTTGATGACCACTGTCTACGCTTGTTGACCACTGTCTTTGAAAATGGCTATCAACAAGTAGATTGCGGTCTACGCTTATTGATCATCATTCTACGACATTTTAAAAGCAGTAACTAGCGGTTAAACAACCTGTCAAATGAAATACATTACAAATATCCAGTTTCTAGATGTCAGGGCTGACCTGCGTTCTATTCTACTTGTAGTGCAACGTTTTAAATGTTTATTCTAGATGTACGTCTGGTCATAGATACTTTTATGTTTTTGAAACGATGATGGCTCTGTGAGAGTGACATTCACTTACGACCCATAGGCCCATGATACGACCCATGGGTTCGAATCCTAAAATGAGCTTGAACTTTCGGTGAAGGAAACATCGTGATGAAACCACTGCTTGGTGGTAGGACTGGTAGAGCAATTTCTAGTGCTGCCTGGTTAAGAATCTGTCGCCAAGCCCCTATAAGTGTGGCACCACCTTCGACTACATCGTCGTTTAAGAAGTTAACACCAGATGATTTGTGGTCAAACGCTGTAATGCAATAATAAAAAGTTGTGAATTTGTGATGCTTACTGCTCATTGGTATTGTTATATAGTCTATGGTAGATATTTCTTCTCTGTTATACTAGCTGTTATGTGATCTGTGGATAGTTATGCATGTGTAAGTATAGGTATGTATGTGTTGGTGAGAGGCACACGTACGCTTTGGTATGCGGTCCAGCTTAGCATTACTAGTTCTAGAGATCCTGTCTGTATTAAATACTTAATTGAATTTTAAGATAAATGACTTCGTTTATTTTATGTAAGTAATTCTACTAATATTATAAACGTGAAAGTTTGTGAGTATGTATGTATGTTTGTTGCTCTTTCACGCAAAAAATACTGAACGGATTTAAGTGAAATTTGGAATGGAGATAGCTTATACCCTGGATTAACACAGGCTACTTTTTATCCCGGAAAAAGATTCCTGCGGGCTAACGGGAAGACGCGGCTGAAACCGCAAGGTGCAACTAGTGTTTTACATTTTTACTAGCTGAGCCCAGCGGTTTCACTTGCAATTTCTTCAGTTAAAAAGTAGTCTATGTGTTAACCGAGAGTATAAGCTATTTACATTCTAAATTTCACTCAAATCTGTTGAGACGTTTCAGCGTGACGACGTAACAAACATACACACTGATTCACTCACAAATTTCGCCTTTTTAATAATAGTGATATTTATAGACTTCACTACGGAGAGTGCACAAGAACTGCACGACCTTATTCCCCCAGCACCATTCCATTACCGAACGACCAGGCGTTCCGATAAGCGCCATCCTTTCATCGTGGAAATACCACCGATACGCACGAACAGGTTTGCGTCAACTTTTTTGATTAGAACTGCAAAAGAGTGGAATGCCCTGCCTTGGTCAGTGTTTCCCGAAAGATACAACCCGGGGGTGTTCAAGTCAAGAGTGAATAGGTATTTACTGGGCAAGCGTGCTACACCTTCGACCACATCGTCGCTTTCCATCAGGTGAGATCGTGGTCAAACGCTAGCCTAGTTAGTTGTAAAAAAAAAAAGAGTTATTTTTCGATTATAGTTACATGTAGAAAAATATTTTTAATTAGTCCCAGTTTTCAGTTTGATCTTGTTATTTCAGCCTTAACAGCATAACGAGCATAACACATAATCTACTTAATTTAAACTTGAGAAGCCAGTTAAAATATATGACTCGCGCTTGGAGCCTCATAAGTTACTTAGCAAGTAAGCCCTTTTGTTCCAATGACTTGTATTGTTTACTCTTTGAAGTTATTGATCACTATATACGCTTTGCTACGGCTCCACTCGCTGTCTTTTTGTTTACCTATGCTATCTACTCAGTACTCACTAAAATCCTATTTTAAAACACTTTTTGTATAACATCTTATAGAGAAGTTTTTGGCCACAAGTAAACAATGGCTCTGAAATCTAAGTCGGGCTTTATGGCGGTAATTGAATTCATCATCATCATCATCAGCCGGAAGAAGTCCACTGCTGAACATAGGCCTCCCCTTGAACGCCACCATGAACGGCTATTAGCCATTTGCATCCATCGGCTCCCCACGACTCTTACAATGTCGTCGGTCCACCTAGTGGGGGTCCTACCTACAGAACGTCTTCTGGTTCGTGGTCGCCACTCGAGAACCTTTCCTCACCATCGGTTATTGGTTCGTCGAGCGATAGGGGGATATGGATATAATTGAATTGCCAAAATGAAAATCAAGTAATTTGATCAAACAGACTGGTTCAAATAGTTTGATTAAATTGGCATGATCTTCTAGGCGACCACATGCCTCGCACGCAGGTTTGGAGCGGTATCAGTTCAGTGTCTAAGCGGGCGAAGAGTTGTTGAACACTTCCGCAGCAAAGACTGAGGGCTCGCACACACTCAAATTTTTAATCAAACAGTTTTATTAAATAAAAATACGAAATTCATATTTCGTCAAACCATTTGATTACCCAATAGATTTGATTAAAACATTCATGCCAATTTGATCAAACTGTTTGATGAAATTACTTCAACGTCTATGGCGCCATAAGGCACATCGGCCATCATTATTATGTACTATCTATTATTATATGATGTGACTGCGCAAAAATTGTTGTTGTCTACGTCGAGGTAAACTAAAATAATACCCAACCCGTTCCATCCGACAACCCACATAATTATTTCAGAGCAATACATCAAAGTGCTCTCAAACCTTTAAAACTCAGCGCAACTACAGTAGTTTTTATTGTAATCGCCCACACAGCAACCACGTCCGTTTCAAGTGCCGTGACATCTGTCACAAGTATCAAACAGGTTGTGTCTGCGAAGACCAAAACTCCAACCTAAATACTTTTTAGTGACATTGGCGGAATATTGGAAAATCGTAGTCGCTTTTCTTTTTTTTTTGCTCTTTGCGTAGTATAGGACGCCCTCCGGCTAGGTGGAGCGACGACATACGCAAAATGGCTCGCAGCGGTTCGATGAGAGAAGATCGGACTTGATAGCGTACTTTGGGAGAGGCCTATGTCCAGCAGTGGACTGAAACTGGCTGATTATGATGATGAATCGCGTTTTCTTGGATATAAAGTCTCTTATTTAAATCTATTTAAATTAAAAAAACAATTGCCACATAAATGAAAGATAATCACTTAAGAACAAACAGTGCGACAGATTTGATGGCTGTTTTTTTATACGGGGTTTTTTACCTGTGTTATAATATATTTGCCTGTTATTGCAAAGCAAGGGCGGTTACTAGTTTAAATTAGACCAATCGTTTAAACACAGACTGCCAAGGAGTTCCATTTCTTAGCGAACTCTTTTGCTTCAAAATAAGTTTTTAGGGTGCGAAAAAACAAAATAATTCTTATTCAAAATTCAAATCTAACCCTGCTTGCTCTGGCTATGGCACTGCGTACCCATATTGCACATATTGCAGTGCCAGTTCACGAATAAATCAGGCCAACCCTCGTGACATGAAATAAACATGTCCGTCTATTTCTAGGGATGTAGGTAACACCCGAAGCAAACTTTATAGCCCTAGTTAGAGCATCTGCAATTTCCCTGGTCTTTGTTTACTTTGTTTCGTATTGCTTCGGTAAAGTTTCTTTTGAGTGCGAAGACATAGTGTCTAAAATTGCATGTTTATGTTTAGGTCAGCCCGAAATGTTCGCACTAATACCTATTCTGCATTAGTGCGAACGTTTCGGGCTTACTTGATACGCTTGTGAGTTGTGACGAGCTCGCACAAATTGTCTATAAAGAAACGTTAACTACATCTACATCGATGCAAAATTTAAAATTTTATAAGCCCCAGACTTCAGACAGATTTTCATTAAACATAGCTAATAACCAACTGGCTTTTGAATGGAAAAAGAACGCATCGAAATCGGTGCATCCGCTTGAGAGCTACGATGACACAAACAGACATCGACGTCAAACTTATTGACACCCCTCTTTACCCCAGTTTTTGCGTCGGGGGTTGAAAGCAGTGCCTATCAAGCGAATTAATTTCTCAGTTACCATGCTCTTACCTGTACCGTAATATATACCAACACGGAACAAATGCTTCCGTTTCCAAATATTTGCTACCCGCAAATGGTTGGCTAAGAAATAAAAAGAGAGATAGCACTAAAATGCAATTTATTTAGTATCTTCTTCACATAAATAATGTGGTGAAAAGAGTTCTCTCGAGTTTCCCATTAAACAAACTTACGCATGACGGAATCTAGAATGCACTTTATCAAGATTGTTTGCTACGCTCTAAAACTACATTCTACATTATATCTTTGCAGATTTGTTAATGGAAAACAAATGTGCGTATGAAATCCTCAATTATTATATATTAATTATTATTATTATTCTATACAAGCGGTTCACCCCGGTTTCGCATCAACAGGCAAATAAGTATAATGCGGATCTTGAGTTCACACGAAATTACCAAAGAAAAAGCTCTAAGATTTTTCGACTTTGCAAATGTTTTGGTGAACAAATATTTTTTCATCCAAACCTTATCCTAACAATTACGCTCAGTAACAAAAAAAAAAGAAAACAGCAAAATTTTTAATTCACGGTAGGTACAATGTGTATAAAAAGGGAAATTGACAACGACAGTTTTATATCGACTGATATTTAGAAAATCATCTAAAGAAATATTTGCGCTCATCGCTGACTCCCTGACTGACTGACACTGATTCTGTAACGCTGTCAGATGGCAGCAAAGGAAAACTGACCCGCAGGCTGCGTGTTTGCAGCCTGCGCGCGCACCCTTTATAAAAATATTAAAATAACAACCACAGATCTAATACCCACACAATCACATACATAGCAGCTGTCTGATCCCTAACTAGGATTAGATACAGGGATCTAGTTAATATCAGAAATGATGCGGGTCGACAAATGCACATCATGCATACACGAAAAAACAATTGCACCTTTTCTCCCTCCAAATAACTTGTCCCGCATCGGGACTGGAACCCGTAACCTCGCATTTCACAGTCAGCTGTTCACCCATTGTGCCGGATCAATCATTTTCCTAATGTCTAAACAGATAATACTGACCGAAATATAAGTAAAGACAGAAATGGTAGTGGAAATTTTGCGTCATATTTTATGGATACAGTGTGTGGTAGGTAAAAAAAGAATAAAGAATAAAGAAGGTATTGATACTACAATACAAGAAATTATTTTTAGACTACATGTACATGTTATGACTATGACTAATAAGTAAATTTGTCATAATGTTGAAAATAGAAGGGAAGAGAACCAAATAAAAGTTTGATTATGAAATGATTGAAACGATGTCAGGAAAAGTGGAAGACAAAGACATAGGTAGGTATTATGCCAACCACAAATAAAATGGAACCAGGGCATGAAGATGATGAAGTATATTAGTCATAATTTGTATTTGTTAATTAAACTAACTCCAAGTCAACAAAATAAGTCCATGAGGTAGGCGTGTATGGAGAATCTCACATTAATTGATTCATACAAAACTAAATAAAAATTTCAATGCAAGATCATTTTCAATTCCAATGGTTTACGGGACAATAGGCGGACAATAGGCACTTGGCGGGATGGCTCAATTTATCTCCGAGGGCGAGACGTACTGGAAAGTTCGGAACAGTTAGCAAGCCTACTACTAGCTACCTACTATTTATACTATATATAGTACTTACTATGTTTATATACATGGATAGTAACATGTTGACTACCGTCATCAAAACGCCAAAATACATCCAAAAATACCCTCTTTTTGTGTACCAAAAACTAGGCCAGTTTTTGACCACGATCTTACCTAATGAAAAACAAAGAGGTGGTCGAAGGGGCACGCTGTACCTGCTCTTATGTCAACAGTCATTGAAAGATCGAGACCATTACGGGACTCTCTTTGATGTAAAGTAAACCATACATCACTCAGCGGGCTATGGAAAATACTATGCTTAGAGTTCTTCTTAAAGATCGAATCAGAAATGAAGTGATCCAACAGAGAATCAAGGCAACCGACATAGCCTTTAGAATCAGCAAGCTAAAGTGGCAATGGGCTAGATATGTTATCCGAAGAACCGATAACCGTTGGGGCAAACGTGTACTTGAATGGAGACCGTGCCTTTGCAAACGTAGTGTAGGACGTCCTCTGGCTAGGTGGAGCGACGATAATCGCAAAATGGCTGGCAGAGGTTGGACAAGAAAAGCCGATGGTGGTGGTTTTGGAGAGGCATATGTCCAGCAGTGGACTGTAACAGGCTGATAATGATGATAAGGATAATGAAGTCAAAGATAAGTACGTAAAGAATATCGTGACGAAGATGTCTATTCAACGCAATAGATGCGAGTTTTAACTGACGGTGATTGATGTTAGTCACTAATCTACAGATACGAGATAATAGAGCAAAACAATGACTTCATAGAGCTCGTGTCTTTACTGATTTACAGACAGTTGCATAGTTACTAAGGTGGGTAGAAAATACCTTATTGCCTACACAGTTAGCAAAGTGGTATGGCATCATCGTATCACCTAAGAAACACGAATAGACTGATACGTTGTGAGCAATGACAAAGAGGATAGACCCCTTTGTGTTTAAGTAGTGGCACTTTATACATTTTACACGGACTTTTTCCAAAAAAAATTTTTTATTTTTTTTGTGCTCCAGTAACTAGAAACCTAACTTACGGCCGTATATAAAACTGGCCCTTAAATGGTTAAAAATTCACCAATATTTTATTTGAATTATTTTATTTTGTTTTATTTCCATAACTTGTGTGGTTTTGAAAATGAAAACAAAACTTTCATTGCCGCCAAAAATGTCAACCAGTTTTCATTTGAGCATCAAAGTAGGCTTTGGCTTCCAAAAGGAAAACAAAAAGGTCTATTATTAACACATTTTTTTGAGAAAACTTTTGGTGCTGGTTTCCAGTAGGTACGTATTGTATATAGACAAGATTTTCTATAATAGAATAGTTCCTATTATAATGATAACATCATGATGTCGAGCTGCAAGAATGACATACTACAAGTCTTTGTTCTACTACACAAATGATTACTATAAAGGTAGGATATATTATGTATCCACCTTCATATATCTAATCACGCATACTATTAACAACTTCAACAAGGAAATTAGCATGTTCTGTACGTTTCAGTAAAATAACAAGATATTGAACACGATTGCTTTACATTCTCCTTCAAAATTGAACTTTAACTGTTCCTAAATACGCTTCAAAATTTTATTAAACTGTTTAACAATTGTCTTGAAACTTGTTTTCATTATAGGATACTCACCTAAGTTTGTTAATTGATAGAGTTACCTATCTACGGATACCTGTCACAGGTATCCGTAGATAGGAAGGAAATCGGATCAAATATCCATAAAATATCAAATATATATAAAATTACGATGTAATCAAGTTGAACGTCATACGAGTAAATTGATTTCCCACAATAAATCTTTGTCAAGAAGATGGCATTCACTTTGTTAAAAAAAAACTAAAAATAACGCTTAATCACACTTAACACGAATCACTTAACATATTAATCACATAGTAAATAGTTTTTTTTTTTTTTTTACTATTTACAGGGTAGCGTTTGACCACAAGTCGCCTGATGTTAAGTGACGATGCGGTCGAAGATGGCGTCACGCTACACCTGGACTGGGAACTGGCTCTCAAGTGAGGCTGCCGGAACACACCGATAGGTGTTTGGCGACAGATTCTTAACGAGAGGGTGGTAGCTAGCCAGGCGAGTACTAGAAAATACCCTACCACCAAGCTATGGTTTCATCACGATGTTTTCCTTCACCGAAAGCTCAAGCTCACTGCAGGATTCGAACCCACGTCCTACGGATCGCAAGCCGACATCACTACCACTGAGCCATCATCGCTAAATGAATTAGTTAACCTAATTCATATTAAAAATGCGAAAGTTTGAGCGCAAGTTACTGTTATTGTTATTTATTTATTTATTTATGCAAATTGTCATAACAACATGACCCTGTTAGGGTATAGCATAATTATAGAAACATAATGACATAAAATTCTAGCTAAGGACAACACATACATAAAGAAATTATTTACTTAAGTAGGTAGGTACACACAATATTATTTTAGCGGTGGTGAGATTGTGACGCTTTGATCATTAATGAATTCTTGAATTGTATAATAACATTTATGAATTAATAAATTTTTAAGTATTAACTGAAATATTTATTTTTATTTTTTTTATTGTGTTTGTTTGTTACTTCTTCACGCTGAATCGGCCAAATAGATTTGAGTGAAATTTGGAATGGAGATAGCTAATATCCTGGATTAACAGATTTTATCCTGGAAAAAGGTATCTGAGGGATAGCGGGAAAACTGTGAGTTCGAGAACGTGGTGCAGCTATTTGATCTTCAATCCTACTAATATTGGAAACGCGAAAGATTGTCATGAATGGATGGATGGATGGATGGATGTTTGTTACTCTTTCACGCAAAAACTACTAAACGGATCTGAATGAAATTCGGAAAGGAGTCAGCTTATACTCTGGATTAACACATAGTCTACTTTTTATCCCGGAAAAAGGTTCCTGCGGGATAACGGGAAGACGCGGGTGAAACCGCGGGGCGCAACTAGTAATATTTATAAGAGATTTGATTGTTCGTTGTTCCGGATACACTGAAAAACTATTGAACTGATCGTGATGAAATTTGGTTTGGAGATAGTTTGAACCCTGTGAAAGTACATGTGATACTTTATAGTAGGGATATGAAAAAATAATCGATTTTTATATTAATCGATTATTTTTTTCTTTTCATCGATTTATAATAATTGATTATCTAAATATGATAAATCGATTATTGATAAATCGATGTTTTTACTTACTCTCTAAAAAATAAGTCGTTTTTTTTACCTACTCTCTTTTTTTAAAGTAATAAAAGCTAAGATAATGTTTGTATTAATGGAGATTAAACCAATGTGTAGCCAAACTACACATTTCAATCGAATTTTGCAGTTATAAGTTAGGTACTTTAAGTAATTTTATTACAATGTACAAAAAAAATGCAACTTTTCGAATAAAGTCGATTGTATAAAAAATCGATTAGTTTTTTTTTCATTACAAATCGTCGCATGTAGATGTTGAGAGCTATATATTATTACAATTCAATTACTGTTATCAGATAAACATATAACCATTTATCAATACCTAATCCCAATGGTATCATTAGTTACTGTTGTATCAACAATGATAAGAAAAATGGTGGCATACATATTTATACCTAATTCTTATACCAAATTGAAATGAAATTTGTACTCGATTTATTATCGTTTGTATAAGTACCTACCTACTACTACATTTAATCATTTAATTTACCCTGACATATTTAATAATCTTTGTAAATTGATATGAGACGTGACGATTTGTAATATATTTTAGCGATTGGACAATACAGCCTGATGGAGTTCCATTACTTATTCTGGGGCTACGAACGGGAAATACCGTTAAATAGTGCGATGATATAAGTGTGGCCACGACATCGATAACTCAAGTGCATTCACGTTCACCGTTCAAGTGTAGCCACTCGCATAATTGCGGTAATAATTAACGCAATATTTATCGCGATGATAGGCATTGACATTTCCCTGGACGTTGACCTTAGTGTGGCCCCAGCATTAGTACGCATGATGAATTTAAAATCAAAACGTTTCGCACGCTTTACAGGTGAAATATCCACCAAAAAGTTACCTACATAAGGGCCATACAAAACTGCGAATTCGCAACGCATCGCAAATATCTGCGTGCTCGCAAGAACGTCCGATCTGATTGATGTCGTATCGCAGTTTCGTGTGTTAGTAGCCTTAGTTCCTATAACGCTTCGCTCTTTGTCTGAAAGTCCGACGATGAAAATGGGAATCCTACATGCACACTAGTCGAAATGAATCTAATTATTCACTGAATGGCTGGCAGCGGTTGGATGAGAGAAGCCGAAGACCGGGCCCGATGGCGTACTTTCGGAGAGACCTATGTCCAGCAGTGGACTGAAACGGGTTGATGATGATGATGATGATTTACCGATAGACTGGCAACTCTGCATCTACACTGAGAAAAAAAATCTGACTTTCCTTCTGAGTCTTTACCTTCCAACACCGATTCCTTCCTTATTTTACCTTAGTTTTTCTTCTGAATTACAAGACCTTCCCTTTTGACTCAGAAGGAAAACGGTATTTCGGAAGGTCTTTTTTCTCCGTGTATTGCGTCTGTATTTGCGATTAGCAATTTAAATAAGTTAAAAAACTACACATTACACATACTACATACCTATAGTGATCTAAGTGCGAAAGTTTGTAAGTATGTTTGTTATTTCTTCGCACTGAAACGGTTCCGCTGATTTGAGTGAAATTTTGGAACGAAGACAGCTTTTATAGTCTCTTAAATAGCCTGGATTGGGACTATCTAAGTATCCCGGAATAAGATTTCTACAAGAAACTACGGGGCGCAGCTATCGTTGGTAATAATATCAATGATAATGTAAGAATTAACACAAAGGAAATTAACATATGGTATATTATACATATAATATACATAATGTCATGAGTAGGTTTTATACTAGACCAGGTACTTCGTTAACTAGATCTATTGTCGACAAAAAAACATGTATTATATACGTAGGTAGGCATAGGTACCTACTATAATATTGGTTTCCATAAGTACTTGCAGTGATTCATAATGTTTTAAAAGTAGTTACATAACACTTATTTATTAATTAACCATGTTATAATACAACACACTCTATTTGGAATTCCACATATCAAATCAATTTGACGACCGATGTGGCGCAATGGGCAGATAGCCGACTGAGAAGCGTGAGGTCGCAGGTTCGATTCCCGCTACAGGACAAATATTTGTGCATTGAAAATAAAAGCGCAAGTATTTGTTCTGTGTCTGGGTGTTGTGGATGCCCGATCCTCGTAGTTTCTGATACCCTAGACACAGGGAAACCTAGTTAGGGGTCAGAGCCTATGTGTGTGATTGTGCGGGCATTATCATTATTATTATTATTAATCGTGTAAAGAATAAACAATTTCGAAATTTTAGGTTGCTAATGCTAATTATGTACATTGAAATTCAAATGAAAGAGCAAGTTGGCAAACAACGTGAGATAACTGTTACCCAGACTCTCAAATTATGCTAATTTAAGTCAACAACATTATGATGAAATTAAAGCATTAATAAATATTAAATCAACACAGTTGTGCAAACAATGCAAGTCTCCTACATAAATCGTAACTACGGACTCAAATGGCAAAACAAATACCTTCCCACGGTCGATCGGACAAAAAACTGGTTCGTATTCGTATTGCATACCAAAAGGAAATCACCCGTATCCGTTCCTTACTAGTAATTATTAAAAACACAAGAACTGGTTGACATACCTTTAAGATAATCCGCTAAATCCAAACTTAAAGCACACTACAACAAACTACACTTAAAACTAAACACACATTAAGTTAAACTTCACTACGTAAGATTAAAAATGTGAGTCGAAACAGTCACTTTCGTATTAAATGAGTTGGAATCGCACACGCGTTTGCCGGTACCAAACGCGATTGAGGGAAAACGTCCTCTCGGCACGGAGTCCCGAGCGATACTGGCAGACTGGCAGTGGCTCCACCATCCACAGACCACCAGTACGACAATGTGAATGTGAGCGCCTCCATTCTCGAATACTACGAGATACGGCCATTCAGGTATGTGAACAACCTCCGAGACGAGACGACGACAGCACAAAATGGACCATAAAACTAACAAATAGCGACAGAAATGTAGCAACATCCCGTCAGTGATAAGACTGCGTCGATATCAGAGCTGCGTCTAGGATTCCAAACAGAGCGAGATAGATGGCTCGAAGTGGTAGCGAGAAAGCAGGACGGCTGCATTTCTACATCAAGATGATTGGAGCGTGAAATTTTATATTCAGTTTGCTGCAAAAGTGCAGCATCAAAACAATGGAAGAGAGAATGCTAGGAGTGCTTTGTCCCAACAATGACTTCGGAAAACGGAGGAAGGGTGCGCGTATCATTGTTTTCATGTTCTTTTTTGTTTCTTTATGCTGCTGTTTTTATAGTTTCACTACTGGAGTAATGGACTTGGAATTAAAATACCTTTGCAAGGTGCAACGATTCTGCAACTAACGTGAACTACAAATTGGTTTAAGCTGCACGTTCGCCATAATCCACCTAATTCACCTGAACAACATATTTTTGCGAAATCCAATGAAACATTTTGCTGTAGTTCATGGAATTTCAATTAGTTATAAATCCAATATCATTTCAATATTGTTGGAAATAGGTACATTTCATTTCATAGTTAAACAAATTTTAGCTTAACATAGCAGTTGAATGTTACAATTTCAAAGCGAATTATTTCAAAATAAAGCTTGAGATGAGATTACATATTTACAAGTTAACTCAGTGATCCGATAATTTTAGAGTTTTCTTAAACCCTATATAGAATGTAGAAAGCAAGGACACCTAAATATGATACCTTATTAATAATATGGATTATTCCCAAGGTAATCAAAAAGGGTTCTAACTACAATTCTCACGGGTCCTTTGAAATCACACATTATTATCAAGAATCCTATCTACCTGCTAACGGTAGGGCGGCTCGGTTTAAAGATGAATGTGGCACAAACAAAAAATACAAGGGATGTTGGATATCTCCTTCGTTTATTTGGGATAGACAAGGAATGAAACAAACTTTTTATGAAATTTTTGGGTGTTATTTGCGGATTTTGATGGGTGATGAATATCGTAGAATTTTGACCATTGTCCATTTGTTATCTTATGTTAAGTGACGAGGTGGCCGAAGGAGACGCCACGCTACGCCTGGATTGGTAACAGGCTCTCAATTGAGGTTACCAAACCCCGAAGTGCGCTTGGAGACAAAATTATAATTTTTTGTACGCGTGTGAAGTTAGCATCTCACAAATAAATTTAAAATAAAGTGGCATCCAGCATAGTTCTACAGTTCTTGGTAGGTTTCAGCAATAGTTCCGTCAGTTATATTATTAAAATTGAATTTTGAAAAATGAGATGCTTACTTTGCAAATTACATCATAGCATCTCATAGAATTTCGATGTTTCAGAAAATCTGTTACAATATTGATTCTTTGATCTTGTTATAACTTTTTTTCTCCACGTTCAAGCAAAATGTTATGGGATCCACAGCAAATACCAGCTCAGACGAATCGACTACAGTTTAGTGGTTTTACATAGTACTAGCTGTTTCATCAGTATGGACTACGTGTCGCGATAGAAGGTATTCTTTGTCCTTCCTCAGGGTTCAAACTATCTCCATACAAAATTTGATCAAGATCAGTTTTTCAGGTTTATTGGGGTCTAATAAACAATCAAATCTTTTGTCTTTATAATTAGGTGTACTACGTTATGAAAAATTTATTCTATATTGATACATGTTAAATGATTTTGATATAAAATATATTGGCTCAATGGAACTCGATTCCCTTTGGTGATGTCAGGGGCCCAATTCTCGCGGCGTGATATACTATCATATTCGATAAATATCGCAATAACTGTCAAGATAATTATGTAAAAAAATATACTATATATTATGTATGTTAAATTTTGACAGTTATTGCGATATTTGTCGAATGTAATAATATATCACGCCGCGAGAATTGGGCCCAAGACTCGGAATTTTCGTAGAATTAATTAGGTCGGTACTCGGTACTGTATGTTTGTGTTACTACAGTCAGGGGCAATTGAAGCAATTGATAAATGGGCTCAGTCAACCACTCGGGTTATTTTTGTTTTAGATTATTGCGATAGCAATAATTACGAAATATTTACTGTTCCTTGCCCTTTGTTTGTCTCTCTTCTTATTCTTCTATTAAATTCCCTAAAGAAATAGAGATAATTGCAGTACTATGTACCTAATAATCATAACCAGGGGCGTCATAGGGAGTCTTAGGGCTTAAGCCCTTAAAAAAAAAATTGCCGGAAAATTTAGTATCAGATTATTGCCACAACTAGTAATTCAAATCAAATTGTATTAAAAAAGTGGAAAGTTTGAAGTTGGTAGTCAGTAAACCATTTTTAAGAGAATGTAATAAATTAGAAACAGATGGAAGATAGATAAAATCTAAGCAGATATTAGTTCTTGATTTTACATAGTAGCATTTGAAACTACTGTAAACGTAAGTCACCTGATGCTAACAGCGTTGTGGTCGAAGGTGGCGTTACGCTACATCTGGACCACAAAGAAGATAAATATAGACTGGGAACTGCCCTTTAAGTGAGGCTGCCTAAACACATTGACCTTTTTGACCTTAGTTTAATAACCTTCTCTTACCTTAGGCGTCAAAACATAATCTCACTTTATGCAAAAAAAAACTACGAACTGAAATTTTAAAGTCAAACATATTTTGTTAATCTTTTATATAACATACCAACTTCTCATGCACAAGAACGTCCGTAATTTCAGTGGCTGATGGTTGAAATTCTTTTGTAAGTTTTCCTCGAAGAAATGCTTTATCTCAAGAAGCTTTATAAGAATATGTCGAAGCAGGACTGTAATCAGGACTTTGGGGGTTCTAACAATCTATAAAAAATCCCGAAATGGATGACTACAAGTCTGATGTGCATCTGAAGCTCAGTGATGATGTGGTCGAAGGTAGTGCCACGCTTCGAACAGTAACTGGCTCTCAAGAAAGGCTGCTAGAATACACCAAAGATGCTTTGCGGAAGACACGTAGATAACTAACTTACTGAGATGGCGCAACGACCCAAAGTGAGTCTTGGCCTCCGATAGCAAAAGACGCCACTTCAGTCTATCCTGCGTCACATCCTGTCAGACCTCCACTTGGAGCTCGCACAAATCCTTCGATACGTAGATAGCCAAACGAAAAATGCTCTGCCAGTTTTACAGATAAAATGAAACAGCTACCCCCAGTAATTTCATTCTGGTAACGGCACTGGACATTAGGTTAGCATGCATGGTAGATCGAGGTCGATCCATCCCTAGACTTGGAATTCAGGATGCAAAGGCGATCCGATACCGATACGTTATGTGTGCATCAAATATCAAGACTGCTCCCAATGGGACTGCGTGATAAATATTAAGTACTAAATTCCCTTGGTACAGGGATCCTTGAATGTTTAGATGTTACCACACTTCGTGGCACGACCATGGACATTTTCCTTATGCTAAGTACATATTCTGCAATTTTATACTACGTACCTTTAAAAACTATCTGAGATGGCGCAACGACCCAAAGTTTTGGCGTCCGAAAATAAAAGACGCTACATTCTGCCGGTCCTCCGCCTGGAGCTCCCACAAGTCACTCGTGACTTCGTCTTTCCAGCGATATCTGGGACGGCCGACCGGGCGACGGCCACTCGGCCGTCCCAGGACTCCCATGTATATCGTTTGACCGCACGATCCTCTCCCATTCATTCGAGGTGGCCAAGTCAGCGAAGTTTGTGTGCTTTTATCTCGCCGATGGCATAATTATATGTGTCATATATCTTTTTGGTACTCGGAGATACGGTGGTTATAATCTAAATAATAATTCCTAGTAATCATAGTTCACAACTGTACAATGTATGAACAGGGGTGAAGTTTATGCGAAGATCAATTCTAACTCCAAAGCGGAAGTTGCAGACTTCGATGGTTGAATGATTTTGAAACTTCTCAGTTTGCATTGGGTTGTTTCAGCAGCCTTAATATTTACTGAGCGTAGACTTCTTGGCACTTTAGTTGGTCCATAATGTCGATTATGATGTTCATTTTCAAAATGTAACAAAACTTTTTTTGATCAAATTCTTAGTAGGTAGGTACCTATAATTATATTGCTTTGATGCAAGTGCGCACATAAAAATAAACCTTACAAAAACTTGTTTTATTTGTCAATCCTCAATTTACTCTTAAATAGGACCATTTTTTTACGAATTTCAACCTTGCACCAGAATATCAACAAAAAATAAGCAGGTAGCTTGACTAGTTCCAACGGGAATGTGCCTTCATCTCGCTTCAAGTAGAGACATGTCCGTACAAGTTACAAGTGTATCGATAGCATGCAATGCAATGCAAGTGTGCCCGTTTTGTATTCAGAGATGCATTGTCAAATTGTCATGCATGTCATGCATCGTGAACGTGATTTTTTGAGGCAACCCTAAATTGCGCTTTAACGCTTGACTTAGTAATTTGGAATTGGAGAGTCACCATTTTTTGCGGACGTTTGATTGAAATTCGGCTTTCTCCCATATATTTTTTTGCAATACAATATATTGCAACTGTTTGACTAAAGACCTGCCTCATGTATTCTTTTGTTCTGTTAATATACCCCATTCTCAAAAAAGCATTCCTTAACGCACTTTTACTCTACAAGAGGCTACCCTGAAAACATGTCTCTAGTGTCTCTCCTACCTCTAGACTCTATAGGTATATAACATTAACATATATTTATATATACAGGCATAAAATATGTATTTTGAAAATAAAGACTTATCTACACTAAGACATCAACTTTTTGGAAACTTAATATGTTTTTCGTGTCAAGCTGTCTTACAATAACATTGTTTCACTACAAATGAAAACGAAAGTAAAAGACTATTGATGTAGTTTTAAGCCCTCACATGAAACCTTTGATGAACGTTTAAACATACGATAAACATCAAGTTAAAAGCATTGATGTATGTATTATGTTCTTTAATTATAGACTTCTCTTTGAACTTTGAATCGAGACGCGACAGTCCTTTTATACATTTCATTGAAGCAACACTGAACGTTTTAATGAGAAGGAAAAATATTCAGCTAGAAAATGTTGAAGGCTGTTTTTACCTATTTTCCATTTTATTCGCAATTTCTCGCCGTCAATTTTATTCAAAACGTTATTTTTTCCGTCGCTTGTGTTCGTCTAAACAATGAGGTATTAGAAATTAATGAATACACGTCCATTGCTTCGTGTATTATACAAATAAGTAAAAATGACTTGTTTTGGAAACCAACAGTTGTATTAAACATGGGATCTAACCGTAGTCGTACCAAGAATGAAGATAAATTCACAAAAGAAATGATTATGAAATTAATAGAGAATAAAATGCCATACATTGCAATAGACTCTGTTGAACATACCATTAGTAATGTCACACAAGCGAGTTATCTGTACGTTAATTATTTCGAAGATTGTGAAGCAGTGGCTGCATTTGAATTCGGTACACTTGAAGAGAAAGTCAAGTACCTAATCATATTAGACCGCTACTTGAACATCTGCGATGAACGTTTAAAAGACATTGGAAACGTCATAGGCAAATATGACTTCTCAGTTTTCATTAAACACACAGAAGGTCAGTACAATTTGTATACTTATATCCCGGATGTTGACCCCGTAACTTGCAAAGATGTTATCAAGGAACCGCTAGAAATAAACACGTGCTCTGATGGAAATCTAGATCGATATCAAGCGTTTCCACCTAAAGTATCAACCAACCTGATGAAATGTCCATTCAAAGTTGGAATGGGTTCTCTTTTCCCTTTTGCTATGATTGAAAACATGAGTTCTCTACAAACCTACGACCCGCTTGACTTGGACAGAGTAAGAGGCATGGACGTTGAAATGATAAAAATAATGACCGAGTACTTCAACGGTACGTTAAATTTGTATTACATTTATAAGGTAGAAGAGAATCCTTATGTTAGCACAGAGTATTTGTCGTTTCTTCTGAATGGAAGCTTGGAAGCCTGCGCCGGTGGACTTTATAGAATTTACGGAGATGCGGTTGCGTATTCCGGGATATATGTTAGACAGACAGTTATGTGGATCTATTCAGCTGAACGGGTTACCACTACTTGGGATAACATGGTCTTGAGCATCGATGGATTGTATTTGTTCATCGTATTCTATTTTAGCTACTCGCTAGTGTGGTGCTTTATTTGCGTATTCGACATGAATGCAGTTTCTTTCAAGAATACATTGTTGTATTCCTGGGGAGCGCTCGTCGGTACCACCTCTTTGCAAGATGCGAAGTCTTTCAAACAGAAGGTCCTGAACATCGTATACCTGAACATGTGTCTGCACCTATCAGTCTACATTAGCATTCAACTGTACTCCTTCCTCACAATCCGAGGGCCTCCAGAAATGCTAAGAACCAACGAAGCAATCATGAAATCCGGAAGAACTGTATTCTTGAAAACCTTGACCAAGTACTTTACAAAAGATGAAAAGTACGTACGTTTTGCGAACACTTCAGACGAATGCACTGGTTTCATGGACTGTGGTCAGTTGTCCTTATTGCATAAAGGAGTAACTGTTTTTATTGAAGGATATTTCTATCCTTTCCAAGCTGCCACAGCTGTGAATGACGAAGCTAGAATGCTGAGATCGGATGAGAGTCTATTGACGGTGTACTTCGAAATGATTATAAGGAAGGAAAGTCCTTTGGTTCTGAAGTTTCAGCGGATTACAGTGTTTTTGTTCGAGGCTGGTATTACCGATAAGCTGTTCAAGGAAGCTATAGGGCTGACTGTGGTGGAAAAGGCGAAGATAGCGACTCAGAACATGGTGACTAATAGTTACGCCTGTCAGGCGGGGTGCAAGTTGTCTCTGGAACAATTTTCTGGAGTATTTTACGTTTGGGGATTTGGCTGTTTTGCTTCTTGCTGTCTGTTTATTGTGGAAATTTTGATGAAGAGAAGTGTCAGTTTATTCTGAGGGGATTATGCATATGTTACAACGAGCTGTTCCCGCAGTTTCACCGCGTGAAGATTTCGAAATAAACCGTGCAGTTTTTCAGGATTAAAAGTAGCCTATGTCATTCTTTGGCTTATTAACTATCTGTATACAAAAGATCACATCAATTTCTTGCTTATTTGTTGTGTGGAATAAAGGCAAGTGTGAGTTGCCGATCACATAATGTTGTATGCAGTCAGTTATAAATAGTAAAAAATGCGTAGCTCTTTGTCCACGCTTGTGTGGCCAGCCAGCAGTATATATATCTATCTCTCAAGTAAAACAACAATTTTATTTCAAAGCACAATACAATATAATCCTTTATGTAGTAAGTATTTTTATTAATATTACGGTAATACAATTTTATTTTCATTGTTACACTTATAGTAGCGGTTCACGACTTTCCATAAAATATTGTACGGAGTTAAAGTTTGTCAGCATGTTAAAACATTTCATGTTCTTGGGAATATGTAAGTATAATTTTATTGAAACAACGTCGTTTAAATTTCGTTGATGTAATAAAAATGCACGACTGTATATAACTGGAGTAAGAAGTGAGATATTCATATAATAAATGCGAATGTTCGTGTGTGTGTGTGTGAGAATGTTTGTTACCACGTATCACCGTCGTAACTACTCAACCGATTTTGATGAAATTTGGATTGGATATAGCTTATACCCTAGATTTTATCCCCGAAAAGGTTTCTGCAGAATAACGGGAAGACGCGGGTGAAACCGCGGGGCGTAACTAGTTAGGGACAAATTTCAGTCCCTTTTTTAAGACTTGGAGATACGCACTGGTGCCTGGCAGATAGACAGTCCAGCAAAAGGGCAACGTTTGGAAACTTTGTGTTCAAAACTAAGAAAAATGAAAACTCCTTTATCATAAAAACTAAAACGGCCTCAAAGTACTCCACCGAAAGTGCCAGCAAAATCTTTTAAGGTTAGTGCGACAATACTAATGCCTAATTTCCCAAAAGGAAATTGAAGCGTAAACATTTTTCAGGTTTCTTTCAAATCTACAGCACAGAATCCGCTGTGCCCATAGATATCGTGACAAAGGCAAGTGCGAACGATCTACCAAAACCTCCCTACATAGTTCTGATGATACCCGATAAGGAGCCTCTCATCAGTCGAAGAGAATCTCCTGAGAGACACAATCCTGATCAAGGAGCAGTTTTGAAGAGCACCAACAATAGTGATCACGCTTGCGGCGATGAACAATGTATAGCACCTCATTAGAGTATAAAATCAAAAACGTATAAAAATAAATACGACGACAGATCGTGCCTTTTGAATACATCTATGAAAATTAAATCCATATGAAAAACTAGCTGTTCCCCGTGGTTTCACCCGCGTAGGCTACAGTTTTCTATTTTGATACACTTAGGGCTTGAATTTCAAAAATCCTTTCTTAGTACACTCTATGTTCTACGACCCCAAGTTTCTACGAGCAGCAGTTTAGGCTGTGCGTTGTTATCAGTCAGTCAGGCCTTTGAGGCTTATATATATAGATACGGAAGTAACTTTCTAACTCTGTTTGTTTGATACCTTTTCACGCCTAAACCGCTAAACTGATCTTGATAAAATTTTGGTACGAAGATAATTTGGACCATAACGAAAGACATTATTACTTTTTATTGAGATAAACTTCATTTTAGGCGCTTGAAAACGTATGAGAATATCGGCTCCACCCTGAAGCTAATCCAAGAGCATACCTACAAGAGAAAAAACATGGAACTTTATCTACAGGAACCTTTTTTTGATAAAAGTAACCTTTGTCCTAATCCAAGATATACACCATTCCAAACACTCAAAAAAGTCAAAAGTCAATTTTTATTTATTCAATAGGATACATTGTGATCACTTTAAAACGTCAAACTTAAAACTAGCTACGCCTGTTCCAACCTCCTTACGCCGGCAAAAGAACAGGCAAGAAACGCCCGGCAGGTAATTTTTTTGACGCGATCACATTGACAATTTTATTCTTATTACTATCTATATACTCAAATCTGTGGATCCGTTTTAGCTTGAAGAAGTTTAGTAACAAACATACACTCACTCACTCATTCACAAACTTGTTCGTTTTTTCATAACGTTGTAAATGTTATGAAAATACTAGTTGCGCCCCGCGGTTTCGCCCGCGTCTTCCCGTTATCCCGCAGGAACCTATTTCCGGGATAAAAAGTAGCCTATGTGTTAATTCAGGGTATAAGCTATCTTCATTCCAAATTTCATTCAGATCCCTTTAGTACTTTTTGCGTGAAAGAGTAACAAACATCCATCCATCCATACTCACAAACTTTCACGTTTATAATATTAGTAGGAAATAAGTACTTAAGTTTATCATACATAGGTTAGATTGCAAAACTTTTAATTGAAGTTCATCGAGGAAATTCCCTCAAAAGGCCTGAAACTTTGAGGCTTTAAATTAGGATTAAAACTTTTAACTATTTTCAGTTAAGACTAGACGGAATAAAGGCGACAACTCAGCTCTATCACGAGTTTGAAACTTATAGGAAAGGTTTCTTTGAAACGTATCGGAAATTAGGGTTAGCGCGTAATGTCCTAATTTTATTTTGGCATAATAGTGAAACCTTCTCAACTTGGACGCTGCATGAATTAGCTTTCATATAAATCGTAGATGTTTAAAATAAAGGAAAAAGGAAACACCTGAACTGAACTGAAAAGAAACCGTTTCAGCATGAAAAAGTTTAATAACAAACATGTACAATCAATAACTCATGACAAACACAAAAAATATTGAAAACATACCTTAATCGACTGATAGATAAAGTCAAATTTAAAAGAATCTATAAGGAAAATGTAAAAGCTAGAATAAACAAAGTAAATAATTTTCCACTAATGCCTGCCTAAAGTTCTTGAGGAAAGAAAAGTTATGTGAAAACTACCAAAGTAATATTATGGCAAAAAACATTAGACCATGACATAATTATGACATGCACTGGTAACCTCTCTCAAGCTACTTAGCTATATTATCGTGTAAATCTGTGAAATTAATAAAGTTTTATTACTGTCGCGGGTACTACGAATCCATCGAACTTTACAGTGAGTTGAGACGATGCAATAACTTCTAATTTGGTAACTTTAGGGCTGATATATCGATAATAATACTTGAGACAAGCAAATCAAATCATGTTTGGTAGAAAAACTGAAAACTATCTATCTACGCATTTTCAAACCTAACACCGGCAAATAAACCGGCATGAAACGCCTGGCAAGTTATTTTTTGGGTGCGATTACAGGGGACAATCTAATATTGGTGTACCTTTTAGGGTGACAAGCGCATAATGTAACGCCACGCAGAATTTAAATTTTGTTTAAGTTTAATAATAATCATTTGTTTGCAACAAATTGTACTAAAATATACTTAAAACAAAATAAAATGGATTAAATAACAAAAGATTTATATTGTTGTAAACCGGCCTCAACTCAGCGTTGTGCTGCTGTTTAACCAGCGCTGGTCTTCTTGTTTTTACATAAGACCATAAGTCACCGTTAAGTGACAATATGGTCGATGGTGGCGTAACGTGTTGATTGGAAACTGACTCTCAAATGAGGCTGCCGGAACACACCGATAATACCCATATAAGTAGAGCGACTAACAAACTCCATTTATTATTTGCAAGTTTAGCGAACGTTCGGTGCAGTGACACACGTTTATATACAAAATGGCATCCGTTCTGTGTTGTGGTTTGCAGAGAGAAGGGGAGGAGGGGGGGGGGGGGGGTATGAACCACATCCACAACAGAATAATGAATAGTAGCTTGTCAGGACCCCGATTTGTAATACGTCATCTAATTTGCGACAGTATTACGTAAATTTTAGCTTTAGTTATAATTGACCATCGTCACGCTATTGTTCTTTGTGTCACTTTGCATTTGACAATAGACAATTTTAAATGCCAAAAAACCCTCGACATCTTGGACCGATTTTCATCAAACATAGCTAAGGACCATCGCAAGGAAACTGGCTTTCAAGTGAAAAAATCGGTCCATTCGTTTGAGATCTACGACGCCACAGACAGACGTCGAGGTCAAACTTATAACACTCCTCTTTTTGCGTTGGGGTTAAAAAAGCAAAAAAAGACTAGGATCTCATAAAATTTGAAGTGATTATGACTCAGTGGTAGTGACGTCGGCTTTGATTTGAACCTATCTGGTCGTGGGTTAGAATAATACAATAAGCTCGAATCGTCGGTAAAGGAAAACATCGTGATGAAACCATAGCTGGCAACTCTCAAGTTAAGAATCTGTCGGTGTGTACCAGCACCCCTCGATTTGCCATCATTCAAAAAAAGATTAAGGAAACCATCGTGAGGAAACCGGCATGTCCAAGAACCACAACATTCAAGGGCATGTGACATCTACCAACCAGCCAGCGTAGATTACGGCCCATACTCTCTTAAGAGAAGGCCATAGTCCTACCTGGAGTCAAGCTAAATCGAGCGGCAACCGAGTGTTGCTGTTGGGTTGTGCTGTCTCCATAACATATATTCACTTTGACTATTTGGTTTAGCGGCAGATAATACGCGATTGTCACACATAGCAAACCATTAAGTAACGTAATACCCCCGCAGCAGTTTCTACCTATTTGTATCGTTGGTTGGAAATCTAATTTGATTTTGTGCTGACGGTGTGCTAAATTCAGCCCCCATTCTCGGAAATTGAACAAACGAATATCCGTTGTGCACAAAGTCATTTTATTTCCTATAGGAAAATGACGTTAATGACGACCAGGTTTCGTTTAGCTGAATGCTGATTGGAGGTTCTGTTACTGTGGAGTTGTTTTTAGGTTATTTATTTAGGTAATCAGCAATAGTGCTGCAATTATACAATAGAAATAATTTTGTTTTAGATAAGGCCGAAACAGGATTACACAAATTACAAAGAATGCTAATTTAAGAGTAGGTAGATAAGTATAAATACTTACAAATTCACAAAAACAAGTATGTGTGTATTGTGTATGAAACGAGTGTGTGTGTGCTTGTGATACGTGTCTGAGTGTGTTTATTGTGTGTGTATATGTGTGTGTGTGTGTGTGTGTGTGAGTGTGTGAGTGTGTGTGAGTGTGTGAGTGAGTGAGTGAGCAGTGGCGTATGTTAAAGGAAATATTCATAGAAGTTAACTTGTAAGAATGATCAACCACCACCGCAAGCAGTAGGTACCAGTTTTTTCTTCAAGTCTGTCTTTACAGACATGGATGTGATCTTAAGGGTTCAATATATCACTGAATGAACAGACCCTAAAAAGACCTACAATGCAGGAAGGTTTTAGAAAACATTACTTTTCAGTGCAGTAAGACAATGTTGGTTCTGAACGCTTTTAGGTCAACTCAGCCGGACTTCCTGCTTTCAGGGAACATCTTTCTCCCCGGCTTGCTTTAAATGGATTGCTGTGTTAGGGCTTGTGTTATTTTATAATTACGTACTGATTTTTAGAGCTGTAAGAAATGTGTCTTTTTACATCATACAGGGTATGGCGTTTGAAGATGATGACACAGTACGCCTGGATTGGGAACTGGCCTTTAAGTTAGGCTGCCGGAACACAGAGTGTTTGGTGACAGATTCCTAACTTGAGGCTAGCTAGATGAGCACTAGAAAAAGCTCTACTACCAAGCTATTGTAATTTTTCACACTGAAATTGCTGCCCGGGTTCAAATGAATTTTGGATCCTTTTTCAAAACAAAATAATGTGTGGAAAAAGGACCTGGAAAAAGGTTCCTACGGGATAGTGAGAAAACCGTGCTTGTAAATGTGTTCCGTATCTGGGTATTTTGGATCCTAAAAGCAAGTTTCAACAATCTATCTATCAACGGTTTGTCCTACTAGAGAGAGAAATAACATTGGCCACTTTTCATACTGCCCTGGACCTGAACGCAATATATTTTGTCAATGTCACTTGACAGTGACAATCAATTTGCTAGTACATAGATTAAAAAGATTAGTTTTTGTTCATTTTTGGTATATAATGTTGATTTTAATGACTTAATTTGAGTAGGGCCGACTTCCAAAACGTGAAACGGAATGAAAAAGAAAATGCGGAGTGCGTTCAAAACATCCAAGCATCGTGTTAAATAATCAATATCTTTTTTTTCTACGCTTTCTTTAATATATCGTTTGTATAATCTTAATAGGCAAAAAAATCAAAATTTTTATCATATATAAATCGTTTTCATACGACTTGGGGTCCGTTTTGGCCATTGTTTTTTGACATTACAAAGGAGCTCGTGTCTATATTATTCTTCCTTATTTCTACATAATGTATTTGTCTTGTATAATTTGTTGCAAATAAATGATTCTTATTCTTTTTATACTTATCTTTAGTAGGACAAACCGTGGATTGATAGATTATGGAAACTGGCCGATAGTTTGTAATACAGGGCATCTTAGCTTAGGGTTGTTAGACGTATGTACCTAGGTGATTGAGTGGGCGATAGGTAATTAATACGACTTTTTTGGCGGCAATTGAACTGTCAACGTGAAAATTTTGTTTAATTTCCAAAACTTGTGTTTCTTCGAGTGACAATGTGTAAAAAAAGTCCGTGTAAAGTTTAAGTAAAATTCCACTACTTTACTTAAATACTCTTTGACCTGGTTTGTTGGTCCCATTAACCATCTTATCATCATCATCATCTTCATTATTAATACTTGATTCTACACTCTGAGTTAGAAATATTTAATACTTGATACTGGCAAATAGGCTGTCCGTGTGACGCCAATACATAAAAAGGTAGTATACACTATTAATTTCTTCCACCCATTACCAGATCGCCTGTCTACCTCATGATCCGTCCAAGGAGGCCACGTATCATTAGACCTTCATTTTGTTTCTCATCTAGGTTAAACAGTAAACATCTAGTTAATCGCATCCATCTACCATCGTGTCTGTTTTATTGGCAGCTAAGTTCCATCGATTTAGCTTAGATTTGGCACTCTATCGCAGTTACGAATCGATTTGGCTCGTACGCTTGCTCTGAAGTCCCGATCTGTCTAAATCTATCACTTACATTTTGTGCTTAGTGTAAGCATTATGTGAGTATAACAGTAGAAAAACTAGAGACAACGTGTTCTTTTTTTATAATTAGACGATGATAAGGTTGCGGGCATTGGGGATATTCAAAGACCACGCATATTTAAACTTTTTTTTTTTTTTTTTTTACTATTTACAGGGTAGCGTTTGACCACAAGTCACCTGATGTTAAGTGACGATGTGGTCGAGGATGGCGCCACGCTACACCTGGACTGGGAACTGGCTCTCAAGTGAGGCTGCCGGAACACACCGATAAGTGCTTGGCGACAGATTCTTAACAAGAGGGTGGTAGCTAGCCAGGCGAGTACTAGAAAATACCCTACCACCAAGCTATGGTTTCATCACGATGTTTTCCTTCACCGAAAGCTCAAGCTCATTGTAGGATTCGAACCCACGTTCTACGGATCGCAAGCCGACGTCACTACCACTAAGCCATCATCGCTATATAAACAATAGACAATAGACAAATGTGTATTTGTGGCAAAAAACAGCATACACTTCACACAGTTAAATTTGATAATAAAATAAACAAAACAAATAAACTTCAATACAATGACAATTAATTATAGGTTTTTGCCACAAACCAAAAAATATAAATTACAAGTTATGTTTATTACAACGGTCATCTAATAACTATTGCCTTATTTTTTAAACCCCGACGCAAAACGAGGGGTGTTATAAGTTTGACGTGTCTGTTTGTCTGTCTGTGGCACCGTAGCTCGTAAACGGATGAAGCCATTTCAATTTAGTTTTTTTTTTGTATGAAAGGTGAGTTACGGGCGAATGTTTTTGGCTATGTTTGATGAAAATCGGTTCAACGTGTCGGGGGTTTTTAAATTTTAAATTAATACTTAATAGGTATATAAGTCACTAGCTGCACCCGGCGGCTTCACCCGCGTCTTGCCTTTGGAAACTTATTCCGGGATAAAAAGTAGCCTATATGTTAATTCAGGGTCTAAGCTATCTCCATTCCAAATTTCACTCAAGTCCGTTCAGCAGTTCTTGCGTGAAAGAACAACAAACATACATACTCACAAATTTTCGCGTTTATAATACTAGTAGGATATGATGGTCTCTCCTGGTTGCCATATATTCCTTCCAGTTGCCAGTCGAAAAACATACTAATTCTACCATTGTTTGCGCTAATTATAAAATTAAACGATAAATAAAATGAACCTTAAACCTATTTAAATTAACTGCTTTTAATGATGGCGGAATTTGGAAGTTGTAACAATCACGTTGATATAGGTTAAGGGCATCTTTATTGTAAGTATCTACCTATACAAGTATATAAAAAAAACACCAGTGCAAACAATAAAGTTCTACGACTTTTTTGTTGCAATATATAGCACTGTAGTATTAATGTTAGATTGTTACCACCATTCGATTGTATTGCATTTTATTGCAGATAATAAAAATAATATAATATTCTTGTTAGCTATAAAAAAGGTAATTGTGTTGAAAAACCGGCTGATTACTCACACCTTAAGGTATGATTAATTACCAAACTACTGAATATTCAGTTCATAAAAAAATTTGAAACGAAATTTATTTAACTATGAAAATACAAGTTATCTACCACATTTACCTATTAGTTTTTTTTACAGCGGCCACACCGTAACCCATGTCATGTGAAATTTATCCGCTAGATGGCTCTGTTTTCAATTCAACATTTCTAAGTACGTTTATGTTCTTCTATAGATCTTAGGTACTTGATCCCCAAATACCAAAGCAGAACTTACTAGTTCACGTTATTGCACTGTGGCAAAGGTATACATAACGTAAATACGTGATGTTCAACTGACTGTAAAGAGAAAAGTCTACATCAGATGCTCTCGTGTTTTCTTGTTCAATACAGCTTCTCTATAAAATTACTGCTGGTGCTTTCACGGTAGGTACTTATATTGGATCAACTTTTCGTTTTGGCTACTTGCATGGTAGCGTTTGACCACAAGTCACCTGATGTTAAGTGACGATGTGGTCGAAGATGGCGCCACGCTACACCTGGATTGGGAACTGGCTCTCAAGTGGGGCTGCCAGAACACACTGATAGGTGCTTGGCGATAGATTCTTAACTTGAGGTTGGTAGCTAGTCAGGGAACTCAGGGAGCACTAGAAAATGCCCTACCACCAAGCTATGACTTCATCACGATGCTTTCGTGTTTTTCTCGTGCAATGAAGTTTGTCTATAAACTTTAGTTTTTTTAGCATTATTACTAACCCATGGATTTTGTTATCCGAAAAATAAAACATTGAATTGAATTGAAATTTCACGGTAGGTACTTATAGGTAGGTAGGTTTTGCCTTACGTTGTCAATTTCACCCACGTGGGCTAAGTTTTTTCGCGAAAGGTCTAAATTCAGCAATAGAAGTCTTTTGGCTGATGATAATGAGAGAAAGATATCTGCAAAAAATGAGGAGGCATTAAAATTAAATTCAGTATATCATTAAATTTTATTGAATTACAGACTATGAAAACCTTTTGTTGACAAAACTCTCCCAAGGCCAATGGCGTAGATATTTGTTCTTCATGTGTGTAATTAAATATCTTATCACTAGTTTTTTTTTTGCAATTTAATTGTCTACGTGTAATTGTTATATATTTAATATAAATAAAAATGAATCGCAAAATGTGTTGGTAAGCGCATAACTCAACAACGCCTGGACCAATTTTGCCAATTCTTTTTTTAAAATGTTCGTTGAAGCCCAAGAATGGTTTTTACGGCGTCTGAGAAAAGTCTGAATAATTGCCGGGAAACCCCTAAAAACAGCTCTTTTCTTTTTCCCATACAAACGTTTTCTTCTTAAAATGTAGAGCCAATTTGAACTTTAATACCATACCATAAAGTTAGACAGGTTCCGGGAAGGCAAAATAATTGAGTGACGTTAGTATCGTATAAATATTGATGTCTATTTTCAATAAAAGTAGAGATCTTTAATAAAACTCCAATAATGTGCGTAGTATAATTTTTTATGATTTTTTTTGTTAAATACCCGTGCGAAGCCGGGGCGGGCCGCTAGTTTAATATAAATATAACAAAAATATATTTTATAATAAACTTTAAAAAATAACAATGAATTACTAACTAAACTAATATATGAAAAAAAATAAAAAAAAACAAAAATATGTATGTACTAATAACAATGAACTAAAAAACCTAAAATAATAATTTTTATTAAATTTTGCACAACTTGCGTTTTTCAAGTGATTATGTGTGTTGTAAGTGAATTATTAAGCATTAGGTGTTTGTTAACGTGTACAAGTGCGCGAAATAAAGTTGTTAGAAGTACTTTTCTAGCTGTCCCAAAAAGTCTGGGTAAAGTTTAAGTAAAGTGACACTATTAAAATACAAAGGGGATGGGGACGATCGTACCCAGCTTATAGCTGGGTCCCATCATCCTAACAATTTACATACACAAACCGAGTGAAGCCACAAATCTCATCCATGTTCTAATGTTTGCGACTCCAATTTTGAATGCGGTTCGTTAAAAAATCATTCATTTCGACTCCAACATTTTCTCTGCGATGTCTTCTGATGATACAAACCATTCATTTCTTGTTAATACATATTTGCAATATTTACTCCGCCCTCTTCATAGTAAGTTCTAAAATAAAAACTATGCTGGATATCACCCAACCGAATATCATGAAGGAAAAAACCCCGCCGAGTTGACTTAAACGCAATGTACACCCTGCCTCGCAACTGTATTTTTTAACAATCAAGTTATGGGTCATCTTTTTGGCCTTCTCCTTCACCGTAAGCCCTACAACGTTCGAGGACAGCTTTTCGGGAATGCCAGTTTCAAAAAGCCACCCTGTCACTCTTTGAAATTTCTCAGCCAGCGGGTGACCTTTCTGTATAACCATATCGTGGTAAACGGTCAGCAAATTCTCAGAAGGCGTAAGCATCTTAGCTTCAAAATTCTCAGCTGTTTTAGCTTGGACGCTATAAGCAAACTCTTGAATTACAACTGCCATACCTTTGTGGTTCACAGCCTGAGCAGCACAGTTTTCGTACGATGCGCAATCCAGCGATGTGTTCGCAAATCGCTGGTAATTTTCATCTTCTATGAAATATTTTGTTAAAGCATTTAGATAAGCAACCCGTCCGGATTTCATTATATCGTCATTGGTTTTGAAGGTTTCTGGAGGTCCTTGGACGGTGAAGAAGGAATACATTTTAATACTCATGTAAATTGGTACATGCAGACACATTATCAGGTAGACAATGTTCAAGATTTTTTGCTTCACTGTTTTGGCCTCTCGCAGCGAAGCGGTCCCAACTAGCGCTCCCCAGGCATACAACAAAGTATCCTTCAATGAAACCGCTTGGTTCTCAAATATGCAGATCAGATACCACACGGCTGAGTAGCTCAAATAAAATAGTATGAATAAATACATTCCATGGACGGACAAGATAAAATTCTGCCATGATCTAGGAACCCTCTCGACGTAATATATCCAAGTGATGGTTTGTTTCGCGTACAATCCTGTGTACTCCACAGAACCTTCATATGCCCCATTAAGACCGCCAGCACATATTTCCAAACTGCCATTACCAATAGAATCTAAGTAATTACTCGTATTAGTGGGCATGGAATTTTTTTCAAAATTGAATATGTAATACAAGTCGAGCGTTGCATTAAAGAACTTGATGATCATTTTGATTATTTCCAGATCTGTACCTGAGACTCTGCTCAAGTTTAAGTGTTCATTAGGTTTTAGTGACGTGTGGTTTTTTATCATGGCAAAAGGGAAGAGCGACCCCATGCCTACTTTGATTGGGCACAGATTCATATTTGTCGGATATTTCAGCGGAAACAAGCCCTTGTCTTCTAATTTTCCATCTACGCACGTGTTTATTTTCAGCGGCTTCTTGATTACAATTCTGCACGTATGTGCGTCTATTTCTGGTACGAAAGTGAACAGTTCATATAGACCCTTTTTGTTTATTGCAAAAAACGATACTGAGTATCTCCCGATTACCTGGCCGATGCTTTGAAGATATCTTTCACACCTCAAGGCTGCTACAACTTTTTCTATAAATATTAAATATTTAACTTTATACTGGATGAGGTTGAAATCGAAGCGAGTTAAGGCGTAGCAGTCGTCGAAATAAATAATAACGAGATAATTAGATTTTGAAGGTTCCAACGTCCCGTTCCCTATGGTATCAATTTGCATGAAGGGAACGTTTTCAACAGTTAGCTTTGCTATCATTTCGTTGATAAAAATATGCTTGCTCTCTGATTGTTCTTGTTCAATTTTCAAAACAGTCGTAGTTTTCCAGAACAGTTTTTTTTTACATATTCCGACAATACACTCCGTAATTGAATAATATCTATCCGTCTCCACTTTTGTATCAAACGTAGCAAAATTTTGAAAATTATTTGCGACTGCACAATGTAAAAGCGTGGAAAAATATATAAAAAACGTCACGAGCATATTCCCTTTCATGGAAAAGCTCGTTCTCTCTTAAATTTAGTCCTCCGAGGTGTAAGAGTGGGAAAAAACAATTTTTCGTGAATAGCTTATGAGAAGTGTCCCGTCGTCATAAAAACGATCATTTTTATAGACAAAAACTTACAATTATTCAAATGACACGATACATTGTCGAAATCAAACGTGATTTCGGAAATCTGTATAATTTTAAAAAGCTAGGCTGTGGTTTTGATAATGCCGCCATTTAAAATGTAGCGTGTGATAAGATAAGAAATAATAGCGAAGGGAAACAAAGTAAACCAGTAATTATGTACAGTGAAACAATTCACCAACAAAGTTTGTATAATTTTGGAATTATGTTTACAAAACCACTTGACGTAAATTAACTAAATCCCAATAAGAAGCTTAAACATTTTTATCACGACTAAAATGGTTGCAGAATACGTAATAATTAACCTACCTTAAAAAATAAGGTCATATAAATCAATTGGTTGAACATTTTTGAGGCGGATGTGCACTAAACTTACATTTTAGCATTTAAATAAATAAATAGCATTATGTTGGTTTGTAGTCGATTCAAAAAACATATTTAGTTAAT
The DNA here is from genome assembly GCA_931315375.2 of Opisthograptis luteolata. Taxonomy (NCBI): domain Eukaryota; kingdom Metazoa; phylum Arthropoda; class Insecta; order Lepidoptera; family Geometridae; genus Opisthograptis; species Opisthograptis luteolata. The sequence continues at coordinate 2,014,972 of OV928048.1, forward strand.
AAATATTTTATTTAACAACAATACACATTTATTTACAACGGGAGTACGTAGCACTTATTATATTTTTTACTAATTAACAAAGGTAGGTACTTTGATCACATAACATAATTAAAAAATATAAAATTAAGACCCTCGTGATGAGAAATTTGCTTAGGTCCCTGAAGGGAACAGACTAGATTCAGAGGACCGATTAAGCAGATTCTTTAATTACAAGAAGGAACCATTTTGTTGGGGATCAGCAGAGGTAAAACGGGAGCGTGAGAGAAACATAATGAAAGGCACTCTGAATTTCTTTAACTCAAGACCAACCAACCAAGTCAGAATTTGTAAGTTGAAGTGTCAATGAGCAGGCCACATCGAAGAACTGATAACCGATGGGGAAGAAAGGTTCTCGGTGGCTACCACGAACCGGAAGACGTTCTGTAGGTAAACCTCCTCTAGGTAGAGCGACGACATTGTAAGAGTTGCAGCGAGCGGATGACTAGAAATACCTCATTCAAGGTGGCGTTCAAAGAGGGATTGATTATGTTCAGCACTGGACTTCTTCCGGCTGGTGATGATGATGATTACTTAATACTGTTGAAAGGCTTAGTCTTCCTTGTCAGCCCAAATGCTGTCACCGTTCACGACAGTGGTTCCTCTAACATATCTCTGGATCGCAGGAAGTTTGTACATGTACACGGATAGCACGGAACCCGCGCAGGCGCCGATCCAGTACACCACCGCGTGTTCCAAGAGGGTGTGACCTTCGCAGCCAGCCTTTAGCGAGGTAGCTAAGACAGGGTTGAAGTAGCCCCCGGAATAGTCGAAAGCTGGAAAAGAAGAGAAAGATATGAGCTTTGGAGATGGGAATGAACATATTGTAGATAAGATGACTACTAAATACTTAGAAGAACATGTTGTACAATGACAAAAAATAACCGTGCAAAATGTACCCTAAGAAAGAAGAAACTTGTCCGAGAATAAGACGGAACAAATCGTGCCTTCAAATGATGTTGAAGATATTGAGATAGTCAAAAGGGTAAACGAGTAAATGCCAGAATCTATGTTTCATGATCTCTACAATTTGGAAATCTTTTAGCACGCGTTCTATACAGTCGAACGAACATCATGGCATCAGGTGAGATTGCAGTGAAACGCAAGCCTTTTTAATGTAATAGCAAATAAGCAGAGGGCTCGCCTAATGGTAAGCAATCACCGTCGCGTATTGACATCACCAGCCGATGCATTTCCGACGCTTAAGAACACATAGGAAACATTGCCTATAGTTTACAGAGGAAACCGAAGAAGACGCTTGAATCAAAAGGCTTCAACTACATACTAACAAAAATTACAAACAAACAATAACTAAAATAAATGCTGTGTAACGTTGATGATGAAATACGTGGTACAAAAGTAGTGATACCACCCATGCGTTTAAAATAGCCGATGACAATGATGATGTTAAATTAGTCGACATTGATATATGTACCTTTTCCTAAATGGACTTTGCAAAAGATGGAGACACTTAGGTCATTGGCACTATTGTCCTGATAGCGGTAGACGAATACCGTGTGCCTAGTCAGGACCCCTGGAATGTAGTGAACAAAGTGTGAGAAGTCAGTGAAGAACCAGACAGTGAGGCGCTTTGGCGGACAGTGAAAAATCTGATGACCTTAAAAGTTAATATCCTTACGATGCACCATTGTAAACATGGCTCAAACGTGGGATGGGCCTGTATTTCTTCAACAAAGTCTTGTCACCTTTTTTGAAGAAGAGCACCACCACACTTCCGAGCCACGCTTCTGGCGTAGTTCCTTCAAGTATGACGGAATTAAATAACTGATGATGATTACGATGCACCAATGTTTTTGGCAAAAGTACCGATGTGCGTATTGGTTCTATTCAATGGCGTAACTTGACTTTTCAGGCCCCAAAGCAAAAATAGAAACACACAAAAAATATCCTTGTAAAAATGACATAGTTTAAATCGCGTATGCGGAAATTTAGAGTAAGGAATTTTTGTCGTGGTTCTTTTTAAACATCTATGAGGGCACTCCCCGACAAACGTTTTAGAATGTGGATCTGTGAATGAAGTAAGCGATAGGAAAAATGTCAGAGCACGGATGCATGTGAGCTAAGAGATATTAAAAACTGCTTTTGTTAAACACAGCGTCATCTACCGCACTAAGAATAAATTCAACCAAAATAATAATTATATCTAATAATTAATTATATACTAGCAACCAAGCTGGGTTGCTACGTTGCTGCGTTTAGATTTGACAACAAGAAGTATTCTCAAAATCTTTCAAAGTCCGCGAAATGTAGTGGGTTATTTAACTTTGTAAAGCTACTGGAAGCTGACATTTCTTTTATACACGATACAATCTTTGCCGGAGTTCCGTATTTGAATTTTTAAGGAACAGAGTGGCAAACAAGCAGACGGCCCGCTTAACGGTAAGTGATCACCGTCGCCTATAGACATTTACAACACCAGGGGAGTTGCCGACGCGTTGCCAACTCTTTCTAGATGTTCGAAAGTATTACAATGTGGTACCAATGGATTGGCTTAAAACGCATCATGGAATATGAATCTGGCCATCAGGTTACTTACCAGCGACAACGAGGGAGGTGCCGATGAAAGAGTCAATGGCCGTGGCGAAACGAGGAGTCAGGTCACCGAGAGATTTGGACGCTAGACGACAGAGGCAGGTGGCTACTCCTTCCACCACAGCTCCGTAAATAACTGGCACCTGGATTTATGGAAAATTGATTAGAATAGGCAATTGGATAGTAATCACAAAAAAAACAAAATTTGGTTTAAAATAATGTTTTTATGATAAAATGATCTTACATTTTTGCAAAACATTACTGATATGTATATATTTTTAAATCAATAAATAAAATATATGTACCTATAAATTATAATATGTATTATCTGTTCCGAAACACAAATCCTAGTATATGACGTCACATGTTAAAAATATATGGTCGCAGCGAGGATTATAAGGAAAAGATATTTTTCAACTTAAAACGAGGTTATATTCAAAAACTATATTATTAGCTAATACTCCGACCAAAGTGAGGAATCGAAGTGATTCTTTTTATGGTGAGCCTGCGCGAGTTCGTGTTTGCTGATTCAGCTGCAGGGTCAATGCGCTGCCGGTTTCGCAGCGGTTTCGTTGTTGCTACGCGTAACACCTCCCCCCGAAGAGCAGCGAGTGAAGACGTCCTTTCTGAGCGAAGCTGGGGGTTGATTTCTATCAACCCTGATTCCAGTGTCGGGAAGGGCGTAGACCACCACTGGGTTGTCTACCTTCGTCTTCTTTGGCTTCCAATGTGTACGGTATGCCAGGTAGCCTCCAACTGTGCAGGCGATGAGTACCACGGTATACAGTACGTACAGCGGTACAGTTGTGTGGTACATGCTGTTGTCGTTGCCTGCCTTGATTTTTATAGGTTGTTGAATGGCGATCTTCGTGTTGATGGCGTGCAGGTGGTCAAGGTTGATGGAGTTCAGCTTCACCATAGTTGATTGAAGTGGGGCTGGCTCTTCAAGCGGCAAATCCATTATTCTGAGTATTTGACCTTTCAGTCTATCGTTGGCATTAGTAAGTGTAAAATTAGGTGTTTCGATGTAGCAGTTACGTGGGATGACGGCGAGATAGCTGCCCCGCAGCACCTTGTATTGATCTTGTCCACAAGACAGATGTATCTTTGTGTCGGCGGGAAAGCTGAGAGTGTAGTGCCTGTCGTCCAGCTGGTCAAAAGCGGGAACTTGGAGAGATGCTATGGTGGGCGTACAAAGGCTGGTTTTCTGTTGGCTAACTATCAGTTGTTGTATGCAGTCTTGTTGCTCCCGGCTTCGCGCGCTCTGATTCTCGCTGCATATGTACCACTTGCTGGCCTTCGGGCATTCTGCCGCTATATACCTGAATTCTCTCTTGTAAATTGCCAGGAATGGGAGTGGAGGAGTAAGGATTTCCCTATTTTTATTAGGAATGATAGATAATTTATACATATCATATACTTCGGACAAGACAATGGGAAATTTAAAAACTATAAAAATTTCATTACCTGAATAGTAAGAACCTACTCTAATTATGTCGTAATACTCTCTAATATCTAATTCGACTATTTTATCATTACCGTATAAGTTTCGCAATTTGTTAATAATAATTTTAAGCGATTTCTTGTTAATAATCGAATGATGCGGAGTAGACGTTTTAATAAAAGCGAGCACATTTTGCAATCGGAGTATCTCTTGTGCGATTGAATCAACGTTATCGCTAAGTATAAGAAATACTTGTGCCAAATGTGCGTATTTAATGAGGTCGTCATCGCGCGCGGTTTCCCTTTCATTTATTTTATGAAGCAATTGTTCTATTCTAAGTTGATTACCTGCTATACTATCTATAATTTTTGCATATTGCGACATCCACTCTTTTGACAAACTAACGTGACTATTGAACTCTGTAACAAACTTATTATCGGTGTCCTGGAGAGCTTGGATGGCTTGGTTGTAATGTAACGCGTCGGTGTAATCGAGGTTACCGGTTATACTTTTTACTATAGAACCGAGACCATCGACGAGTCCCCTTCTCATACGGCTAACCTCAAAGCTGCTCAACTGTTCAGAAATAGTATAAGCTTTATTTAATAAGTGTTTAAGGTGAGGTTCGAACAGGAATGACGTTTTGTTATTTAATTCGGGCCCAACACTTTCTACTTGGTTAATAACTGAGTTTATCTTATCTTGCAATTCCTGGAGATTTATGGGTTGAAGGAACGAATGGTAATGAGTTATAATTTTGGTAGGGCCTAATTTGAAAGGTAAAATCCCGGGGCCTTCATCTAGGTTTTCGAGGCTTATCTCCTGCATTAGCGCCACCGTTGGCAGGAGAAGAAGGAGAAGTACCAGGATCCTGTAACAATTGATTGCTTTTATGTACCTTCTTTAACCTAGATTTAGCGACGGGTCCACGCTTTTTCTTGGTATAAATATGGATGGGCAAATTGGCCATGACCTTGTCGTGCGTATAGCGTGGGGCTAGTTTTTGACGAGAGGCAAACGGATTTTTAATGAAGATCTGTTGATCGGGCGTGTACTCTATTTCTGGGTCGCGGTAGGCATTACGTTTGTAAGTTAAGTTTGCACGGAGGTCGGTACATGCCTCATGTATAACGTCGTAGGCTTTGCACATTCTATTTTTATGATCTACTATATATTGCTGCAATAAATGAGACGAGAGATTTATGTCAAAAGGATCTCGCGGGTCGAAGTGACCTGTTATAACTTCGATAGGTTTGCACTTTGTAAAGCTATGGATAGAGTTATTGTAGGCCAGAAGGGCATAGGGCATGAGGTTGACAGTGGCTTCACATTTATGCTCGAGTTTTAAAATTCGGAGGTGCTCCAATATCGTTGAATGGAACCTTTCAACGATACCATTCTCATTAGGGGTATGAGGTGCAACCCTATGATGTTGGATTTTGTGTAACCTGAGAAACTCGGCCATCAGCTGATTTACAAATTCCGTTCCATTATCTGTTACTACGGTTAAAGGCATCGAATGATGAGTGCAGTGCTGCAAAAATGCTTGTACTACACTAACTGCAGTTCCATCTCGTAAATAGTAAGCTTGAGCGTACTTAGAAAATGAGTCAACTAGGGTTAGAAATTTTTCACCCTGTATGGTTAACAAGTCCATATGAACCAGCTCAAATGGCTTACTGGCTGGTGGAACGACTCGAAGTTGTTGTTTTATTGGGTTTCGATCGTACTTAGCTTGACCACAGATTGTACATTCGTTTATAAATTTGGTAATATGTTCTCTCATTTTTGGCCAATAATACCTACGGGACAGCGCTAGGTAACATTCGTTGATACCGCGATGGTTGGTTTTACCGTCGTGGTACTTACCGATGATTTCCTGCTGACGCATGTACTCGCGGACATTCTCTAGTTCCAATTTCGCTAACATAAGGTTCATTGCTGAATTTTTAAAGGTGTTTTGTATAATAGGTATTATTTTATACATGGCTTCGTATGGACTTATAAGTATGCCGGTTTTGATTTTAGGATGCACATACTCTCGAACAGCATTAATAACGTCTTCTTCGAGGTTAGACTCGGACAATTGAATTGACGTGCGTGTATGTGTGTCAAAAGGTTTAATTGCGGTGGTCCTACCCTTAATGTCTCCTACCACTGTAAGAACTATCTGTTTCGTAAATTTGTTGAGAGGATCATCTGTAATCGGTACTTCCAAGATGGGGTTCTCCGCGTCAGTATGAACTGTGATGGTCCTGGAATCATCAGCGGCTTCTGATGCTGTGATGGTTCTTGAATCATCTAGCGTTTGCGTTTTCTCTGAGGGATTAACCACCACAGAGCTAATCTCCTCGTTGTTGACCTCTATTCGAGATAACGCATCCGCGTTAGTGTTACATCGCCCTTGCTTATAGATGACCGTAAAATCGTACTCGCTTAATTTCAAACGCCATCTTGTAAGACGCGAGTTAGGCTCCTTTAAACTCATTACCCATTGCAAGGGCTTATGGTCGGTTATGATCTTAAATTTTCGACCAAACAGGTAGGGTCTAAAATATTTGGTGGCCCAAACAATGGCAAGAAGCTCCTTTTCTATCGTGCTATAATTTAGCTCGCTCGAATTAAGAGTTCTCGAAGCATAAGCGATAGGTTTATCTGAGCCTATGGTGCCCTGAGATAACACGGCTCCAATGGCAACGTTGGATGCGTCAGTTGTTAACAGAAACTCTCTAGTAAAATCCGGGTATTGTAAAATCGGGTCGTTAGTTAGAAGTGTTTTACAATGTTCGAAACAGTTAGTATAAGTTTGATCGAGAACTATCTTAGAGCCTTTTTTTAAACATTGTGTTAACGGTTTTGTTAGTCGCGCGAAATCAGGGATGAACTTTCTGTAGTATCCGAGAAGTCCGAGAAAACGCTTGATTTCGGTTGAAGTTTTGGGTATAGGATACTTTTCTATAGCCATGATTTTATCCGGGTTTGGCTTTACACCATCTCTACATATAACATGACCTAAGAAATCGGTTTCCAACTTCAAGAATTCCGACTTATCCATCTGAATCTTAAAGTTCGATTCACGTAATCTCGTGAACACCTTCTCCAGATTAACCATCATCTCCTGGAGGGAAGTACTGTACACAATAATGTCATCCAAATATACAACACAGATGTTGTTCTGAAGGTCTTTGAGGACATTATCCATCACCCTCTGAAAAGTTGATGGAGAATTCTTCAAACCCATTGGCATTCGAAGAAATTCGTAATGTCCGTTTTCTACGGTGAATGCAGTCTTGTGAACATCATCCGGGTCCGTTTCCACTTGATAGAAACCACTGGCGAGGTCCAGGGTTGAGAAATATTGACATTTACCTAATTTATCTAACACATCTGTGATGTTGGGGATGGGGTATTTATCATCAATCGTTTTCTCATTTACTTTTCGAAAGTCCACGACAAGACGCCATTTGGTTTTACCAGAAGCGTCAGCTTTCTTGGGGACAATCCAAATTGGTGAGCTCCAGGCAGAGTCAGATGGTCTAATGATATTTTGATCAAGCATTTTAGTTATTTGATCCTTGACTTCTTGTCGGTGGACATACGGATACCTATAACTTTTGGTATAAACAGGAAGTTCATCCGTTGTTTTAATTTTGTGTTTTATCTTATTAGTGAACGTCAGAGGTTCACCCTCAATGTAAAAGACATCCGCGTACCGTGAACACAACGCTTCTAGATTAGCAAGTTCTTCCGGGTTTAAATGATCCGTTCTAAGCCGTGATAGTACTTCAGTCGCGCGGTCTGACATAATGTGTTCAGTGCGTTCGCACTCTGAATTGAACACGTAAGCTGATACCGGTCGGTCCATGGAAAAGATGACGTCATTGGGTGAAGCGTTCGTAACTTCAACCCAGCCGCGATTGTTTTTTACTACGGTTAAGCAATCTGTTACCGTACAATTACATATAGCCTGTCTTGTAACGATGACGTCACCATCTTGAGTGTTAATGGGTAGTCTAACCAACTTAGATGAGTGAGCCGGAATGATGTCTTCGTACAAGTTCACATTGCGTGAATCGTAAATCTGCAGGGGAATCTTTGCGTTCCTAACGGTTAGTAACTTATTCTTAAGATCTATGTTAGATTCCCAAGCCGTTAATAAATCCAAACCCAATAAACCGTCGAAGTACTGGTGGAAATCATAAACGAACAAAGTCATATCGCCTTCTTCCTGGTATTCTTTGAAGCAAGGCAGCGTGATGGAATGCTTATGTATACTGGTAATGTTCGAGTTAGTCACTTCGAAAGGTTCATAGTTTAGTGATACATCATAGAAATAATTTTGGACAGCTCGAGGGCTTATGAAGGATTGATTAGCACCAGTGTCCACTAGGATTTTCAAAGGTGGATCACTAATCTGTACATACATAAGCTGTCTCTGTGTCTGCAAATTTATTTCTATTTTGGCTTTTCTGAATTCGAGCCCTTCTGAAAATTTTCTTGTTCAGGAACAATGCTCCCTACTTCCTCTACCGTTGCATTTTCGGCCTGGCCATACTCATAGCCACTACTGTAATGGTAATAATCAGGACACTGATCGTAAGCGTAATAGTATTGATCATACTCAGGGTAACTCTGTGTAAACAGCACCTTGATTTCGTAGTGGCTTGATCCTTTGTTTACAAACATCTGACGTCAAACGTTCTAGAATCCACAATGGACCATTTGGGCGGAAATTTGAAAGATATAGATAGTGATTATTAGTGTAAACTAAATTTTTACAGTTTTATAAATCTATATTTATAATGATTAACTTTCAACACTTTCTGAAAAGTTTTCCGATTTATAGGCATAAATAATTTGTCTTGAACCTTTTTTATGAAACTATTTGATTAGGCAAGCAAGACGTTTGCGCATTACAGTTCAGCGCCGCTAAGAATTTTCGAAATTTAGCAATTCGTCCTTACTAATATTATAATTAATTCTGTCTGTCTGTCTCGCTTTCGCGCCTAAACTACTTAACCGATTTAAATGAAATGTAGTACAGAGATATTCTAGAGTCTGAGAAAAGATATAGACTACTTTTCATGGTAAACTGTAGCCTGAACAGCTAATTTATTATAAATTAGATGTCTAAGGTAACCCACCGCAAGGCAAAAGCCTTTGTCTGCCTCAGAGTTATGGGTAAAAATAAATTATAAAGGTGTCCAAAGAGAAAACGGTGAAAATTGTTCATTTGCGAATAGATTACAACGCAATTAAATAACTGTACTACGCATTGATTTACGATGCCCGTAGTTTATGAGGCCATAAATTTGATTATAATCTTGTTTTAGATGATGCCAAACATGATTACTAGCTGTGCCCCGCGGTCTCACCCGTTTGGACTACAGTTTATCACGAAGCATCCTGTGTCCTTCAAACTTCTGTGTAGTTCACACTATCTCCATTCTATACGTTCTACTGAAGTTGGAACAGGCAAATGATCCCAGGGGAGTCAAAAGACGTAAAAATATATCCTGCTTTTTTTTCCCTTTTGCTTTGTGGTAGGCTATTTTCTAGTACTCGCCTGGCTAGCTACCACCCTCTTGTTAAGAATCTGTCGCCAAGCACCTATCGGTGTGTTCCGGCAGCCTCACTTGAGAGCCAGTCCCCAGACCAGGTATAGCGTGGCGCCATCTTCGACCACATCGTCACATAACATCAGGTGAGTTGTGGTCAAACGCTACCATGTGATAGAAAAAAAAAAAAAATCCTATGATCCCATGGGAGCAAAGTGACAAAAATATTACATAGGAATCCCATAGGATTATAAGCATGGGAGCCAAGTGGAAGGAAGGATTCAAGATAAGTTGTAGTTTTTGTTGGTTTGGCAAGTTTTAAGCTTGACGTTTAGAGTACCTATTCATTTTTATTTATTTTTTTTGTTATGGCGTCACACGATTAGTGTATTTGCCAGTGTCAAGTATAAAAGATTTCAAACTCAGAGAGTTGAATCAAGTTTAAATGATGATGGTGATGATGATGATGATGAGATGATGGGTTGAGGATAGTGTTTAAGTAAAGTAGTGGTGCTTTACTTAAACTTTACACGGACTTTTTTGGAGCAACTTGAAAAGTCACTTTCACAACTTTATTTCAATTTCCCACACTCGTACACATTAACGAACACATAATGGTTAATAATCCACCAATATTACACATTATCACTCGAAGAAACACAAGTTTTGGAAATAAAAACAAAATTTTCACGTTGACAACTCAATTACCGCCAAAAAAGTCCGTACCTATTCATACTTTTTTTATTTGTAGACATTTGACGTTATGTGTTTTATTTGTAAAACATAAACGCGGTGAAAGTAGGTAAAGGAGGGACTCTTACGATGTCGTTGGTCCACCTAGTGGGAGGGCCTACCTACAGAATGTCTTCCGGTTCGTGGTCGCCACTCCAGAACTTTTCTTCCCCGTCGGTTATCGGTTCGTCGAGCGATAAGGAGGTTGGAACAGGCGTAGCTAGTTTTAAGTTTGACGTTTAAAAGTGATCACAATGTATCCTATTGAGTAAATAAAATTAACTATGACTATGACTAAGATATGGCCTGCCCGTTGTCACTTTAACTGATGACGATTTTTTTTTTTTTTTTTTTTTACTATTTACAGGGTAGCGTTTGACCACAAGTCACCTGATGTTAAGTGACGATGTGGTCGAAGATGGCGCCACGCTACACCTGGACTGGGAACTGGCTCTCAAGTGAGGCTGCCGGAACACACCGATAGGTGCTTGGCGACAGATTCTTAACAAGAGGGTGGTAGCTAGCCAGGCGAGTACTAGAAAATACCCTACCACCAAGCGTGTGTGTGAAGTTAGCATCTCAACTGTTAGCATCTCAAAAAAAAATTGCAAATAAAGTGGCATCCAGCATAGTTCTACAGTTCTAGATAGGTTTTAGCAATAGTTCCGTCATTTTTATAATTAAAATCGAATTTTGAAAAATGAGATGCTAACTTCGCAAATTAATCATAGCATCTCATCGAATTTCGATGATTGGACTACTCTAGAGTAAAAATATCATAGTTCTATGTAGATACAGTGCTATCCAACATAGTTCTACTGTTTTTGATAAGCAGTAATAATAATTAAGACGATTTTAATTAAAAAATAAAATTTTAAAAACTGAGATGCTAACATCTCAAATATTTCATAGCATCTCATCGAATTTCGCAAGTTTCATCTTGCCAGAGTGAAAACTAAGGAAGTTCTACACCATAAACCTATTCTATGAATAGTTCTACTAGTTTGGTTAAATTCAACTAACAAAAAAAATTAAACTAAATATATATTAAAAATTAATGTTATTAGTTAGGAGGCGCAAATGACCGGAACTATGTCGGCGCTTGTGTAACGAACCCCTACGGCTAATTTAAAAAATTCACGCGACCCGGAACTCATAGTTATAACCTAGCATCTCACTTCAATACAGTACTAAGTATCCAAGAAAAAAATTGTTTATTAGTTAGGATGCGCAAATGACCGGAACTATGTTGGATAGCACTGTATCTACATAGAACTATGATATTTTTACTCTAGAGTAGTCCAATCATCGAAATTCGATGAGATGCTATGATTAATTTGCGAAGTTAGCATCTCATTTTTCAAAATTCGATTTTAATTATAAAAATGACGGAACTATTGCTAAAACCTATCTAGAACTGTAGAACTATGCTGGATGCCACTTTAACTGAGACACACTTGAAGTGAGATGCTAGGTTATAACTATGAGTTCCGGGCCGCGTGAATTTTTTAAATTAGCAGTAGGGGTTCGTTACACTAGGGCCGACATAGTTCCAGTCATTTGCGCATCCTAACTAATAAAACATTTTTTTCTTGTATACTTAGTACTGTATTGAAGTGAGATGCTAGGTTATAACTATGAGTTCCGGGCCGTGTGAATTTTTCAAATTAGCAGTAGGGGTTCGTTACACTAGGGCCGACATAGTTCCGGTCATTTGCGTATCATAACGAATAAAAAATATTTTTCTTGTATACATAGTACTGTATTGAAGTGAGATGCTAGGTTATAACTATGAGTTCCGGGTCGCGTGAAGTTTTTAAATGATTTGTATTGGTTCGTTACACAAGCACCGACATAGTTCCGGTCATTTGCGCATCCTAAGTAATAAAATTTTGTTTTCTTGTATACTTAGTACTGTATTGAAGTGAGATGCTACGTTATAACTGCGAGTTCCGGGTCGCGTGAAGTTTTTAAATGACTGATATAGGTTCGTTACACAAGCGCCGACATAGTTCCGGTCATTTGCGCATCCTAAGTAATAAAATTTTGTTTTCTTGTATACTTAGTACTGTATCGAAGTGAGATGCTACGTTATAACTGCGAGTTCCGGGTCGCGTGAAGTTTTTAAATTACTGATAGTGGTTCGTTACACATGCGCCGACATAGTTCCGGTCATTTACGTCTCCTAACTAAAATATATTTTTTTTCTTGTATGCGAAGTACTGTATTGAAGTGAGATGCTAGGTTATAACTATGAGTTCCGGGTCGCGTGAAGTTTTTAAATGATTTGTAGGGGTTCGTTACACAAGCGCCGACATAGTTCCGGTCATTTGCGCATCCTATTAATTTTTTTTTTCTTGTATACTTAGTACTGTATTGAAGTGAGATGCTACGATATAACTGCGAGTTCCGGGTCGCGTGAATTTTTTAAATTAGCAGTAAGGGTTCGTTACACTAGGGCCGACATAGTTCCGGTCATTTGCGCATCCTAACGAATAAAAAAATTTTTCTTGTATACTTAGTACTGTAGGGAAATGAGATGCTACGTTATAACTGCGAGTTCCGGGTCGCGTGAAGTTTTTAAACGACTGATAGTGGTTCATTACACAAGCGCCAACATAGTTCCGGTCATTTGCGTATCATAACGAATAAAAAATATTTTTCTTGTATACATAGTACTGTATTGAAGTGAGATGCTAGGTTATAACTATGAGTTCCGGGTCGCGTGAAGTTTTTAAATGATTTGTAGGGGTTCGTTACACAAGCGCCGACATAGTTCCGGTCATTTGCGCATCCTAACTATTAAAATTTTTATTTCTTGTATACTAAGTACTGTATTGAAGTGAGATGCTAGGTTATAACTATGAGTTCCGGGCCGCGTGAATTTTTTAAATTAGCAGTAGGGGTTCGTTACACTAGGGCCGACATAGTTCCGGTCATTTGCGCCTCCTAACTAGAAAATATTTTTTTTCTTGTATACGAAGTACTGTAGGGAAATGAGATGCTACGTTATAACTGCGAGTTCCAGGTCGCGTGAAGTTTTTAAATGATTTGTAGGGGTTCGTTACACAAGCGCCGAAATAGTTCCGGTCATTTGCGCCTCCTAACTAGAAAATATTTTTTTTCTTGTATACGAAGTACTGTAGGGAAATGAGATGCTACGTTATAACTGCGAGTTCCGGGTCGCGTGAAGTTTTTAAATGATTTGTAGGGGTTCGTTACACAAGCGTCGACATAGTTCCGGTCATTTGCGCATCCTAACTATTAAATTTTTTTTTTCTTGTATACTTAGTACTGTATTGAAGTGAGATGCTAGGTTATAACTATGAGTTCCGGGCCGCGTGAATTTTTTAAATTAGCAGTAGGGGTTCGTTACACTAGGGCCGACATAGTTCCAGTCATTTGCGCATCCTAACTAATAAAACATTTTTTTCTTGTATACTTAGTACTGTATTGAAGTGAGATGCTAGGTTATAACTATGAGTTCCGGGCCGTGTGAATTTTTCAAATTAGCAGTAGGGGTTCGTTACACTAGGGCCAACATAGTTCCGGTCATTTGCGCATCCTAACTAATAAACAATTTTTTTCTTGGATACTTAGTACTGTATTGAAGTGAGATGCTAGGTTATAACTATGAGTTCCGGGTCGCGTGAATTTTTTAAATTAGCCGTAGGGGTTCGTTACACAAGCGCCGACATAGTTCCGGTCATTTGCGCCTCCTAACTAATAACATTAATTTTTAATATATATTTAGTTTAATTTTTTTTAGTTAGTTGAATTTAACCAAACTAGTAGAACTATTCATAGAATAGGTTTATGGTGTAGAACTTCCTTAGTTTTCACTCTGGCAAGATGAAACTTGCGAAATTCGATGAGATGCTATGAAATATTTGAGATGTTAGCATCTCAGTTTTTAAAATTTTATTTTTTAATTAAAATCGTCTTAATTATTATTACTGCTTATCAAAAACAGTAGAACTATGTTGGATAGCACTGTATCTACATAGAACTATGATATTTTTACTCTAGAGTAGTCCAATCATCGAAATTCGATGAGATGCTATGATTAATTTGCGAAGTTAGCATCTCATTTTTCAAAATTCGATTTTAATTATAAAAATGACGGAACTATTGCTAAAACCTATCTAGAACTGTAGAACTATGCTGGATGCCACTTTATATGCAATTTTTTTTTGAGATGCTAACAATTGAGATGCTAACTTCACACACGTCCACCAAGCTATGGTTTCATCACGATGTTTTCCTTCACCGAAAGCTCAAGCTCATTGTAGGATTCGAACCCACGTCCTACGGATCGCAAGCCGACGTCACTACCACTGAGCCATCATCGCTATAAAATACGATGACGATGACATAACCATATTATATACGCAAATTGTTGTCCATGCTTGTACCCTAACGGACTCTAGTGCTGACATCTATACCGATACAGCCTTGTCTGGGAAGGGTATTTTTATAGCACCTCCATCTTCGAACAGGCGACGGGTTTCACCTGATCTGTTTTTGGGTGCGGATTAATTGGTAACAATTGCAGTTATCACATTTTTATAGCTAGATGACGGAACAATCTTTCACAGGTAACCTATAGCAATTGGTTGCCTATAGCAATTGGCATGGCATTTGTGTTATGGCATATCTCACGTGTTATGGCATATCAGATGTATTGTGTTATGGCATATCTCACGTGTTATGGCATATCAGATGTATTGTGTTATGGCATATAAGTAATATGAATTTGCTATCTACGCTTTGTTTTATGGGTGGACGGCACAACTAATTTACTAACACTATATGCTTTGAATTTTATATTATGAATATGGATTAATAATCTGAAATAAATGAATTATTATTATTATTATATTAGTATTCATCCATCTGCGCACTTGTTATATTTATATTTCGTAGCACTTCCGTAGCACAATACGTACGTGAAGTCTGTGCGTAGCACTTACGCCCGAAAGAACATCGGCCAATTTTCATACTGCCTTGGACCTGACCGCAATACATTTTGTAGGTATAAAAATTACGTCTATTGAAGTTATACGACCGGCCTATAACAGTTATTGGTGTGTGAGATTAAGTCAGATTCAGAAAAATAAAAAGGAGTATACCTAAACAAAAATAGTAGAATATTATCATAGCAAAAGCAAACAAAGGGTTAGGGTTCATCATCATCATTATCTGCCCGTATCAGTCCACTGCTGGACATAGGCCTCTCCCAAGGTACGCCACTGAGCCCGGTCTTCGGCTCTTCTCATCCAACTACTACCAGCCACTCGGCGCAAATCGTCGCTCCACCGGGTTAGGTTCGGGTTAGGGTTGCCTGATCTGAATCGATCTTCCAGGAGATCAATATCGAAAAAATCATTTTCCATTTTTTCTGGACTCGCCTTGAAATATAGTTTGTATAATTTTATTAGGACTAAAATTACAATTTTTTTCATACAAGCTCAGGTCCGTTTTGGCCATTGTTCTTTATAGTCGATCCTGATGCATTATCCGTGGTTTCGGATCGATATGTCATGTCATAATATGTAATTTTAGTTGTTATATGTCAAGCCCTAGTACTAAAATGACATTATTATAACGTGACATGTGGATTCAAAACCGCGGATAACGGATCAGGATCGATTTTATTGATTTCAGGCGTAACTGCTACGGACAGACGCTGCGTGCGTATTGTACTACGGAAGTGCTACGCCAGTACTAGCTACGAAATATAAATATAACAAGTGCGCAGATGGATGAATACTTGTATAGTGTCTATTGTGAAATATCGAATGTACAGTCAACGACAAAAGTCGCTGAACAATCACACTTTTTTCTATTATCCTCATCATTTTAGACACCAATTTTGTACCTCATCATCACCTAAAATCAGGTTTGTTACGTTGTGGTCAAAATGATACCATGTAAATTGCAAAAAATAAACAATAATAATTACTGATTTGAAAGACATTTGGAAAATCGAGAACGATCAGCTACTTTTGTCGCTGACTGTACCAATGAATGCACCCAATGTCTATTATAGCGTCTATAAATATCTATTAATTTCACGAGAAGTTGGTTAAGTCCACGGTCTATTTAGCGTTACAAAGTAAATCAGTGACAACTGCATTTGTTTATTTATTTTATGCTAACGAAAAACAGTTAAACGCATCACACTCAAAAACAAACACAGGTTTTAATTTTCAGCTGAGTACTGCAGCATGCAATTATTAAAAGCGTTTTGAAAGCGTTTTGTGTCGCATCATCCCTGGCTGTCAGTTTGCATTTTCGCAAGCTTGATTTGCAATTTCTTGTGCGTTTTTTTTCAAATCTCTTATTTCCGACATCAAAGCGCGATCAAACAAGCTACGTCATCCGATAGTGGTTTGCTTTAGTTTCCAAGCTAAGCGGGATTTGAATCAGATTTTGAAAGTGTAATATAAATGAAGAAAGTATTCTGCCAACTTATTTTGAAGTTTAGTATTGTTTACTAATATTATAAATTCGAAGGTTTGTGTGTGTGTGTGTTTGTTACTACGTATCACCATAACTACTAAACGGATTTTGATGAAATTTGGAATGGAGATTTCTTATACCCTGGATTAACACATAGGTTACTTTTTATTCTGGAAAACTTCCTGCGGGATAATGGGAAGACGTGGGTGAAACCGTGGGGCATAGCTAGTTTGAAACTATGAGAGCTAATCAAAGTTTTACATGCATAAACTCTATTTGCTGTAATTTATAAAATCACCCGCGTGCGCTACAGTTTATCGCGATAAAAAGCATCCTATGTCCTTTTTCAGAGTTCAACCTATCTCCGTGCCAAATTTCATTTAAATCGGTTTAGTAGTTTGCGTGAAATGTTATTAATTAGTAGGAATTTTAATTCCACTATTTAGTTTTGTTTTATTTCTTAGAAAACGTTATATTTTTCTGTTCTTCTCGTGTCTAATTTAAAAAGGTCAAGAATTCTTATCAGTACGCCACTACTCCATTTCCAAAAACTTCCTTAGCAATACCACGTAAGTGCCATATAAGCGTAACACAATCCTCAGCACAAACACGCATCATGCAAGAAGCTTTCACTAACCTGGAGATCAGCTCTGCAGTCCTCGAAAGCCTTGTCTTTGTGTGTGTCTGAGATCTCCAAAGCCCAGTACAGCTGCACGTATTTGAAGACCAGGATACCGCCAGCCAGTTCCGCTAAGGTCTTCAGCAGAGCTTTTTTGATGTCGCCTCTGCCTGAAAGTTTAAACATATTTTTCAACACACCACCAGCTCGTAGAGTTGACCTTTATGGCCATGCTTTCAGTTTATTACGCACACGTGCTTTTTCATTATAATTACCACACTAGTGTTATAATGTGACCTTGGCAGTCGCTTGAGCGACACACTTGCCCATTACAAGTTTGAATTTTTCAATTAAAAATGGCTCTTCAATCAAATTCACAGATTTTGTTGTTTAATTACTAGTTATATATAAGTAAAAAGGAGAAGTTTTTATTCACAACTGCTGAAATGATAAATAGTTAATTGATTCGTATGAATTGCAGTTCACCTTACCTTCAATAACATCTTCAATGTGTGTGTAAGGGCAAGCCGTCGCCTCCCCCCAGTTGAGTGACCACCAGATCGTCAGAGCGAACAGGAATATCGCATACGTGGCCACACCAAAGTGGTCGGCAACTGGAAAGGAGAATAGAATTCATGAAATTAACGTCACTACAATCTACAGACTTACGCCCGAAATTAATAATCGATCCTGATCCGTTATCCGCGGTTTTGGATCGATATGTTTATAAACGTCCGTAAGTTAAATGTCATGCCGATTTTCGGTAAGTTTGTCAAATTTTAGTACCTACTGAAAATTTGGCAAAAAGTTTAATGAAATTTTGTATGAAGTCTATCATACGAACTTTTATAAAACCGGCACTCAGGAGGTCTGGAATGTCACTGATTATTTCCCGGACTGCAACTTTGCTAGCAGTCCGGATGGGTGTTCAGTTTGTAATTTAGACTTCGTCTGATAGCTTCACAAGCATTGGTTGATGCTTGAAACTCGTCCTAGAAGTCATTTTTATTTTTTTATATTAACAACAAAAAATATAGAGTAATAAAAAATAAAAAATAATAAAAAAATGAACTAATTTTTAAGCATCAAATGATGGTCATATAACTAAACATCTTACAATAAAAGGAAAAATGCTTCCTGCAGGTAGAGTTGTGTCCAAGTAACTGGCAACATTACCTCTTTGGATGGCCAGGCTTTTTTTATATATATTAGTATCCAGCACTTTTGACGGTGTCATCCAACGCTAGGTAAAATATGACTTACCGGGCGTTTCTCGCCGGTTCTTTTGCTGGCGGAAGGAGGTTGGAAAGGTGTAGGTACCTAACTAGTTGTTTTTAAAGTGACCACATGTTGTATATTTCGATTTATATTTAACCAATCGCATTGTGCCACCGTGGTAGATTCTCTTGATCTTAATACGTTAATGATGAAATTCTCAACCGTTATCATGTAAGATACTCGTTCATAAAAATACTCACCAATAATAAGTTCGAAGCAGCATCCGCACAACTCGGCCGCGGCTATCGCCTCTTCCAGAAGCAGTCTTACGAAAGGCTCTTTCACCACCTTCTGGACAAACCTCCTGGCGCAGTGGGCCAGCAGTGACGTCAGCAAGATGAACAGGGTTGACACCACAAGCGGCGCGAACGTAGACTTGTTTATCTGGAATGGTACCTTAGGATTTAGGTCAAACACTCCTTTAAAGATTTATTGGCGCGCAAAGAAATGTTAATACCGTGGATGAATTTAATGAAAATCAAAATGTAAGATAACTATCGAAACATAATTTGTAAGAACACAATATATATAAATAACTAGCTGCGGACTGCAGTTTATCGCAATTTATCGCGTTTTCCCATTTTTCCTTTCATAAGAACCTTCTCCTCGCAACAACAAAATAACAAAAAAATAATTAGTGAAATCGGTCCAGCCGTTCACGCGTGATGCCGTGACCAAGGGAAATAGGGATTCATTTTTATAAAATATATAAATTAACTATTTGACAATTATATAAATTAATAATTCTATGAATTATATACTTTTTTATTATTTATATATTTTTTTTTTATATATTTTGACTACTTTCTTCGAGATAAATCGGAATTGCTGTACTGGTCAAGTAGATGCGAGCAGCGGCCGGCAAAAGTTGTATGAAAATCCATATCTGTCGTGCTTTAGCGGCCAAATAAATTACGTAGTAAACTCATATCCCTCGTGTAATTTATAAAAAAACCAATGAATTTAATGATGATATGAATGAATGATAACTAACTAAACGTAACTAACTAAATGTCTAGTAAGATCACATTTACTATTTAAAATCATAAGTAATCATTGATATTGTTCTGTTATAAAAAGTATTAAAGTAAAAGTAAAAGTATAGTAAGTATAGTAAAGTTAAAGTATTAAATTGTCTACATTTTTTTGGATATACCCTAACAATGTACTTTAGCATAGTCCTAAAATAAAATTAACTTTGTAAGTATATTGTGCAAAAAAAGGATTAAACCTAAATCTTCGCAAGTCAGTGATATACTTGACTTGAACAACCACTTTTACCTTCGTAAAATTTCAAGAAAATACAATATACCTATAGACAAACTCTCCATCCATATCAAATTGAGATTACGTTCGTAATCAACCGTAAGCTGTTGTCCGAACTATCATTGCATTATTGAATTATCTCCGCAAAAGCCGCCCGGTTATTTTATCGTAACACAATGTTGGCAAGTGGGTTTCTGTATTTTTAACTCTATACTTATAAAAATAGAACCGCATATTAAAGAAATGGCGATAGTCCTAGTCAATCTACTAGTGGAAATTAAGAAATATATCAATTTATTTCTATTTTAACGAGATTATTGCATTTTCTGATATAATTTCTGAACGAAATCAACCAACATCAGCTTTGTGCGAAATCTGTCCAATTCTGTCAAGATTCAATACATATTTTGACTGTTATTGCGATATTTATCGATTGTGATAATATATCACGCCGCGAGAATTGGGCCCTTGTGCGAAGCCGGGGCGGATCGATAATTGAATATATTTACTTATTTAGTTATACGAGTAAATGACTTGTATATATGTCTGTTTTCAGTAACGTCAATCACCGCCATCGTTTTACTGCTAGCAGTGGGTTACACGGAAAGTATGGAAGTCGAGTAAGTAAAAACCGGAAAAACATGACAACGTTCCCAATTTTTTTAATATATTTTTTTACTTTACTTTGTAGCGTTTGACCACAAGTCACCTGATGCTAAGTGACGATGTGGTGAAAGATGGCATCACACTACTCCTGGATTATATCAGTTTATAACTGAGTAAGTTACTCCTTAGATTATATTATATATAATCATGTAAATAATATATATCTGAAATATTATTAAAGGTTTTTTTAAATATTTTTTTAAGATCCATCATTCTGAAGCCTTTCCCGGGAACCGCGCGACGGCTTTGGGTGGAAATCGGCGTGGGAGCCTTCAAGTCAGAGCTTCTGGAACATCCTCCCGACAAGCTGAAGTCAGACCTGAAGAAACTTATCGCTCTGAAGAAAGCCATGGAAAAGAGAGATAAGGGCTTGAATAAAGAGTAGATTTTATAACAGGATTTGATTGCTGCCGCTAAACAGATCGGCTTCTAATTATTTATTAACAAGTACTAGGCAAATATGCTGATACTTAGTGTTGATAATCAAATTATACCCTTTAACCATACCATTAACCCTTTAGATATGTTTGAAATATAATAATGGAAGAAAAATTATTCATATTTGTACCTGTCCACAGATTCACAAAGGAATGAAATGCATTCTTGCATGTGTATGATTCCGATTCTCTAAATCTAAACTACATTTTACAGGTCCAAAAATAATGGTACCAACCTACGTGGCTGGAATTTACATATATTTCTAATAGGAATGGATGTTTGGATAAAGGATTTTTAGGAATTCATCCCCTAATCAGGTGAGATTGGGATCAAATGCTAGGCAAGCCATTGATCAGCTAAAAAATATAAAAAAACGAAACATACACATCACAGAACAGATTTTGAAAATCGAGCATGATTAGCCACTGTTATCACTGATATACCTTGCTAAGTAGTACAGTCAACGACAAACGTCGCTGAACAATCACACTTTTTTCATTATCCTCATTATCTTAGACACCAATTTTTGACCTCATCATCATCTAAAATCAGGTTTGTTATGTTGTGGTCAAAATGATACCATGTAAAATGTAAAAAAACAATAGTAATTACTGATTTGAAACACATTTGGAAAATCGAGAACGATCAGCTACTTTTGTCACTAACTGTACATACATTCAGACCGAAGAGAATGGCGTGTCAATGTCGACAACCCGTCACGTAGTCGATCTATGTAGTCGATACGTGCCCAACCGCACTTAACGTCACCATAAAGCTTGTCAAATCGTGAGTTACTCGGTACGCTTTGGTGTTTGATGGTTGAGTACCATCCATCCAATAAGTACTTAGGTAGCTCAAACCCAGTACTGATTGTAACACGATCTGCATAATTAATGATAGGCTAATTCTACAGGCATCACTTCGTAGTTTCCTTTTTTGCATCTTACAGGGTAGCGTTTGACCTCAAGTCCCAGGTGACTTTCGTTATGATGATCAAGACTCTTTGCTAATAACGTGTGACGTCATAACGGAGTTTAGCTGTCATTTCACGCAGATAACGTAACGTACCCGCGTTACGTGCTTAGATGGTCATAGGCTCATCCTACTAATATTATAAATGCGACAGTTTGTGTGTGTTTGTGTGAATGTTTGTTACCACGTATCACCGTAACTACTAAACCGATTTTGATGAAATTTGGAATGGATAAGGTTATACATAGGCCCGGAAATAGGTTCTTGCGGGAAAACGGGAAGACGCGGTTGAAACAGCGAGGTGCAACTAGTTTATAATATTAGTAGGAAGTAGGATAACGAAATACCTCTGGGTGACGAGCGCAGTGCATTATCGTGCAAGATTTTGAACTCATCATCATCAACCTGTATCAGTCCAGTGCTGGACATAGGCCTCTCCCAAGGTGCGCCACTGAGTCCGGTCTTCGGCTCTTCTCATCCAACTACTGCCAGCCACTGGGCGCAAGTCGTCGCTCCACCTTGTCGCAGGGCGTCCTACACTACGTATGCCAAGTCGCGGTCTCCACTCAAGAACACGTCTACCCCAACGGATTTTGAACTATGGAAGTTCAAAATTCTAGGTGGCAATGAATTGGAACTCCACCATTGTACAGTCACAGCTAATGGCCAAAGCTAGGAAATTGTATTACTTTCTTAGCATCTAATAAAATTATTCACGAAATTATTTATCCTTACGAAAGCTTCCATTTTCATTTTGTTCGACTCACAAACGCCAAAACTGTGCAAGTTGGCTTCCATTAGGTAGGTACGGAACTTCTGAGTTCAACTATTCATTTTGAATTTAACTTGAGGAGCTTAGAGTTGGAGGTAACTTAGTTTTAATGTTTGTAACTTACTCTGATGTTAGTGGGGAGTGGAGAGTTCGAGGGGTGACATTTTTAACTCCCCACAGAGGGGTGTTATAAGCTTAACGCTTGTATCTGTATGTGGCATCGTAGCTCCCAAGAAAAATGAAACGATTTTGATTTAGTTTCTTTTTCCAGTCCAAGGCACATTGGTAGGTAAGGATAATTTGGTGAAGGCAAGGCTTCAGAGGTGCTTTAGAGCTTAGCTTCAAAAGTTGCCAGCTTATCGCTCTTTTTACCCCCCAATTAAAAATAGAAGTGCTATAAGTTTGTCTGTGACATCGTAGCTCCCATATGGATGAACCGATTTTTATTTAGATATAATAATAAGTAATAATTCATAATAATAATATGATTGTCTATTTAGGTTAGGTTCTATTTATTGGTTTGATTTTGGCAGGTGCGTAATTTAACTACATTTGTAAGTACTACAGCACGTTTTCCGTAGCTCCTATGTAAAAATGGCTGGGTGCCAAACGCGTAAACATTAAATAATGTTTATTAGTAACGTTTTCATAAGCTCAATCAAAATTGTTTGTTTACCAGATTACGGCCTCTTTCTCTCATTCGTATGAGCTAGTAACCAATTTTATTGTCTGAGTTTTCAGGCTAAAAGTTTGGCTAAAATCAGGGTAGTAATGTACTTAGTTTTGTTTAACTCGTGGATTATTTATGATTTTGACAAATGTTTTTTTTTTTTTTTTGTTTTGTTATGGCGTCACACGATTAGTGTATTTGCCAGTGTCAAGTATAAAAGATTTCAAACTCAAAGAGTTGAATCAAGTTTAAATGATGATGGTGATGATGATGATGATGAGATGATGGGATGAGAATAGTGTTTAAGTAAAGTAGTGGTGCTTTACTTAAACTTTACACGGACTTTTTTGGAGCAACTTGAAAAGTCACTTTCACAAGTTTATTTCATTTTCCCATACTCGTACACATTAACGAACACATAATGGTTAATAATCCACCAATATTACACATTACAACTCGAAGAATCACAAATTTTGAAAATAAAAACAAAATTTTCACGTTGACAACTCAATTGCCGCCAAAAAAGTCACAAATGATTTGTTTTCGACCAAAACGAATATGACGCCTCGATAGGTCACATGCCTGCCGCAATGAGAATGCTGAACGAACTACTAATTGATATGACCACAGACAAGGAAATTTTTGAATTTGACAATGTCCATAGACCATAGACAATCCCATAGACAAGAATCTGAAATGTTAGTCGCAAAAAAGTTTTATTTTAAAATTCAAACCTCGTAAATACAATGTTAATAACCTAAACAGTAACTAATGTAAATTGTAAGTCTTAACGCGAGGCAATAAAGTTTCAAATGTGTTGTTGCTTTTATTTCTATGTGTAAACAGTGCGTGTTTTATGATGTTTGAGCTTGGTTCGATTTAAATGTTGGCTGCCAAAGATTTACCTTGAAGTAGGTATACGGTTTCATCGTTATTGATTTTGTGACCTATCCTAAGTGATAAAAAAATAACAATTGCTTGATGTACAATGTTGTCCTAAAGTGGTGGTAGGGTAAGACAGTTTCTAGCACTCGCCTAGCTAGTTCATGGTGCCTGAAGATAAGAATCTATCGCCATGCACCTATCGGTGTGCTCCGGCAGTCTCATTTGAGAGCCAGTTCCAGTTATGTACTTATTCCCGCGATTTTAATCAAGATTTTTGACACTAAGAAATAAATAATGTAGGTTCAAATGAGTAAAAGAATTTTCAGAATCAAATCGGTAGTTTCAGAGATTACTTGTAAAAATAAACTTTAGCTTTTTATATAGGTTTTATAATATTGTGTGTAGACAGTAGACGTGCCAAGAAACGCGGAAAGATGTCAAAAAAAACTAAAGGCAATTGACAGAATTTAGTAAAGCAAGAAGAAATTAAAAAAAAAGTGTTTTAATGATTCAGATGCACTCTATGATTTGAAAATGAATAACTCCACGAAGAATGCATAAGAAGGAAGCAGAGCAACTTACCCTAACAACAACCTTGAGGAATATCCCCAACACATCGATCGTGAACTTCATCTTGTATCTTCGATTTCGACCGAAATAACTCGAAATTCACTCAACTTTCACATAACAGACTGAAAAAACAATTGCCAATTATAAACACGTACTTATATTCCCGGACATACTCCACTCTTACGCGACCGTTACGCTCGCCAATGACACGAAAAAAAATTCACCGTCTATTTTCGGATTCAACTTGAAAACTCACCATGTTTCGGATCTGCGAAGGGAAAAATCTTTTCCTTAAAGCAACATCTAGGTGACGTCTGGAAAAGTCGAATCGGTTAGAAAAATATAATATGTGCTACGTTTGGATTTTGTTGTGCGGGAGTTCGGTCTGCGCGCACGCATGATGTTGCGAGGCCAAGGGAAGGCGATCTTAATATAGAAGCGAACGAAACAGAACTACGGATCGTATCACCCGGGAGCGAGTTTTATAGAGTTGTCGAGAGGTGAAAATAAAGAAGTGTGGCTACCACGCGGCGCTGGCCATATGTGGTCGACGGGTGATGGCCACATGCCGTGAGAAATGTGTAAAATGGGATGATCCTAAGCGGCCTGTGACATGTGCGAATGTAAAGAATTGTATTTAAGTATACAGAAGTTACATTTTTAGAAACTGTAATACAAATTGATTTGAACCATCTTACTTTCCACTAGTTGCGCCCCGCGGTTTCACTCGCGTCTTCCCGTTATCCCGCAGGAACCTTTTTCCGGGTAAAAAAGTAACCTGTGTGTTAATCCAGGGTATAAGCTATGTCCATTCCAAATTTCATTCAGATCCGTTCAGTAGTTTTTGCGTGAAAGAGTAACAAACATCCATCCATCCATCCATACTCACAGACTTTCACGTTTATAAAATTCGTAGGATACAATTTTTATTTTTCACTCTTTTTTTTCTAAATTTGTTCATGAATATTAATAATATTACTTATTACTTAATTAAGAACGTAATGTGTAAGAAGAAGCTATGAAATCTAGAATTTAAAAAAAACATCAGCTACAATAAAGTCAAATGGTAGCCTTGTCTATCGCTTGGCAGTGCTTACGGAAGACCAGCGCTGCCGCTGGTCAAACAACCAGCACAACGCTGAGTTGAGGCCGGAATGTAACAATATAAATTTTTTGTAGTAATTACATTGCACTTATTCATAGGTACTTCAGGTATATGAAAGTACTCTTATTTTGCTTCTTCTCTACATATATTACTTCTTTGATAAACTCTCATTGATATAAATTTATCGCTCGACGCTCCCTTGCGTTGTTGCGACACCCACACATATGCAGAACTGCGTATCGGGAAAGAATACTTTTTGTAATTATTATTTACTAGCTGTTCCCCGTGGTTTCACCCGCGTAAACTACAGTTTATCGTAATAAAAGTGTTCTATGTCCTTCCCTAGGGCTCAAACTATCTCTTCACACAGAGCCGGATTTAACCTTATCGCCGCCCCTAGGCACTCTAAAAATGCCGCCCTCTTACCGAAATTTTGCTTGAAATAGATAGTTTTGTTGACTAATCTGCAATAATTGAATTTTTTTGAGAGAATTTTATCTATTCTCTCCATCCGAATTTTGGCAAAATTCGTCGAAGAACCAAGGTCATCGACATAGCTCTTAGAGTTTGCAAGTTGAAGTAGCAATGTGCAGGCCACATCGCTCGACGAACCGATAACCGACCAAGAACTGCAAGACGCTCTGTAAGGTTGGCCCTCTACTAGGTGGACCGACGACATTGTAAGAGCCGATAGATGCAAAAGGGGGCCTATGTTCATCAGTGGACTTCTTCCGGCCGATGATAATGATGATGAATTTTGCCGCCCCTGAAAATTTGCCGCCCTGGGCAGTAGCCCCGAGTGCCCCTAGTGTAAATCCAGCACTGTCTACACCAAATTTTATAAAGATCTGTTCAGTGGTTAAGTCGTGAAAAGGTAACAAACAGACAGACTGTCGCATTTATTATACTAAGTGTGGATTAGCAACGTAAAGTATACTCATATTAATAGACTAGGAGCTAGCTATCTACTAATACTAAAATTAAATGCATACACAACTAAGTAACGCTTAGGTATTTTTGCTGAAAGATATTGCTCCATAACGAGTCTCTTCCGAAAAAACATATCATAAAATGTATGATTTTGGTATATTCATCATCATCATCATCATCATCATCATCAGCCAGAAGAAGTCCACTGCTGAACATAGGCATCCCCCTTTGAACGCCACCATAAACGGCTTTTAGCCATTTGCATCCATCGGCTCCCTGCGACTCTTACAATGTCGTCGGTCCACCTAGTGGGGGGCCTACCTACACAGAACGTCTTCCGGTTCGCGGTCGCCACTCGAGAACCTTTCTTCCCTATCGGTTATCGGTTATGATTTTGGTATATTATAACTATAAAATTTGGCACATCAAAGAGTAGTCTATGTGGTTTATTATGCTATCATTACTATCTTCATTTTGAATTTCACACAGACATCCAAAGCGATTTCAGCGTGAAAAAGTAACAAACATTCACACTCACTCAAAAACTTTCGCATTTTGTGAACATTTTGTGAACACTAGAGACGTGTGGCGATTTAGTATGATTAACCTATTTAAAACGGTTATAGTTTACCTTAAACCTACCTACTTTTATCTACCTGTCTAAAGAGTAATTTGTCCGAAACTATAAAGAAGATAAGTAATTTCTTCGATTAAAACAGCATGGAAAATTCAGTACTTGATTGGTTTAGAATTGTAAATTTTTCGCAACAACAATTTTAATATACTGTTTTAAACTACCATGGTCAATAACATTAGAATTAGGTTTTATAACGGGATAATTACCATGTATTTGTTTTTGTTTGAGTTCTCGATATTTCGGCACTGTTGCAAGCGCCATGATCACGAGTATTCTCGTGATCAACAACAACAACAGTTGCAACAGTGCCGAAATATCGAGAACTCAAACAAAAACAAATACATGGTAATTATCCCGTTATAAAACCTAATTCTAACAATTTTAATGACAAAAAAACTATTCCCTTTGTACCTACAGTGTGGTTGGCATTAAACAGATAGATATGAATATAATGTGTTCATCTTTTTTCATAACAACTAAGCCGTAAAAATGTAAAAAATATAATTGGAAAATAAATGAGAAAACATCGACTTGAGAACCTCGTCCTTTTATTATCGTTTAATAAAATACGAGTAGATTCAGTGACACAAGATTCGTTTCAGACCTATGAATAATTTCCCACAGATGTGTGTCGAACGACGCCAAAAATAAAAGGCTTTTTTGGTCTAATGAGGGTACTTGGAAAGAATTTACTGCGCCGCCTCCTAGATTTATGTAGAGCGACAAGTCGTAAGGTGACAACCGAGTAATTGGTTCCTTCTTTCCCACATTCTTTGGTGCGTTATTCTGTGAATAAAAATCTCACAGTTTTCTCAATTATTTTTTGATCTTGTTCTAATTTTAATTCGACGGAAGGAAACCGGCATGTCCGAGACTCAAGGGCATGCGACATCCACCAACCCGCACTGGGTCAGCGTGGTAGATTACGGCCCATACCTACTGTCAGCGTAGATACTCTATTACTCCCTCTCTCAGAGGAGGCGAGAGTCCCAGCAGTGGGAACGTACTTAGTAGGCTGATAATGATGATGATGACGATGCTACGACTTTCACTGTTAGAAAGCTCCCGCTTGTCATCATAGGTTTTGTTTTATTGTGATAAAATCCTATAGGAATCTCCTCACGGGTGAATCCGTCGGACACGTCTAGTATTATGTCAAAATAATGTCATAACTATGAATTTTAGCCCTACAAAACTATTTCAGAGCCAGTTCCCAGTCCAGGTTTAGCGTGGCACCATTTTCGACCACGTACATCAGGTAACTTGTGGTCAAAAGCTCTAGCACGGCAAATTGGAGGTAGGTAACGTTATCAAAATGAATTTATTTAGTAAACGAAAAGGAATTCCGGGCAACCCTTGGCGGAATTTCTAATTTTAATCAAGAGAGGTAGGTATTTCTTAATTAATTGATTTTAAATTGAAATAGCTGCGGCTGCGGCCCATGGCTATGCTATTTTATATTTGGTTACTTATTAAACATATTATACCTACTATACTGATCATTACCTAAATTAACATCTAAAAATTTAAACAAAACTTATTTATTTCACTATGAAGCTATGCAGTTTTTATGTTCAGTGGTATAGTTACTTCGGCTTGCAATCCGTCGTAGGTCGTATGTTCGAATTCTACAATGAGATTGTGTTTTCAATGAAAACACCAACTTTTCAGTGAAGGACAACATCGTGTTATATCCATAAAAAATATAAAATATACCACCCTCAGGTTATGAATGTGTCGCAAAAAACGCTATCCATGTGTTCCGCCGGCATCTCCACTTGGGAGCCGGGTGAATGAGCCAGATGGATCCAAATGCGTAAAAGAAATCCCACGCTCCAGGAAGCCTACTCTAATTCAACGAACAACGAAATTTCGATCGAAATTTCGTTCATTTCCTACCATGGTTCCATTCGATTCGAAACTTCGTTGAAACTTCGTAGAAACGAAATTAGTTTGACGTTTAAATTCTCTAAGCCTACTCTAATGCAATTTAGTTACGAACGAAAATTGAAGTTTGACAGATGATTGTTCGGAATTTTAACCTCAAATTGACGAAACCAAAAGTGTTACCTTTTCATTTTCGTTTGTTGTTCGTTTTGGTCAATTTTGTTATAAAATATATTAAAATGGCTACGAGACAGCTTTTAATCGAGGGTATAAGCTATCTCCATTGTTTATTCCAAATTTCATTCGGATCCGTTCAGTAGTTTTTGCGTGAAAGAGTAACAAACATCAATCCATCCATCCATCCATACTCACAAACTTTCACGTTTAGAATATTAGTAGGATATTCCCGATCCAGAGTAGGAAATTACAGACTTAGTCGGGAATTATTCGAGGAGTTGTGCAAGGAAATAGTGCCGGGCAAATGGCATAAAATTAGTTGTTTTATTTTTCACCTACATAATGTTACAATATCTACAAACTTAGATGACCTAGACCTAGTTATACCTAGATGTTTATTAGATGGCAAGGAATATTTAAAAGAAGTTAGTGATTTAGATAGGTATTTATTAATTATTTCAATACATGTTATTGGACTTCAGTCTATGGGAGAATTTGTAAGTAAAATATATAGTATCAAGAACAAAAAAATTAAAAATCAAATCAATTTATTCTAAAATAAATTTATTTCAAAAATATTACTTCAAGTAAAAGGTTAAGTATGGGTACCCGTTTGTGGATATTTTAAAATGTTTAGTACTCTTCTATCTTTATTTGTAAATAATTAAGTCACTGATATGCTAATAAAATTTAAAATAAATAAAATTTCTTAAAGTTAAATACTTATGCTAATGCCTATATAAAAATATGCCTATAAGTCAGTGACTTGAACAATTTAAATATTGTTTTCATATCACACATCTCCTCCAAGGCAACCCTTGCCTGCGAGCTCGGTATTCCTCACTGTCTCTCTCTCTAATACACGTCTATCTTCATACTGCTACAGTCTGCTTCTGATATCATAGCCAGCAGCAGATTGTGTTCTTCTGGGATGTGTTGATTGTGAGGCTGCAAAACATTCCAATAAATTCCGTTATGTTACATTGCAGTAAATAGTTAACCACAATTTTTTTTGCAATATACAGTATTTTTGTCATTTTAATCTCCTCTGTAGTTTAGTGGTAAGACCTTCGTGTTTTCAGAAATCCATATATGTTTTCCCGAGACCCGAGAATTAGAACCTATATTCATAACACATAATAATATGTTTGCCCGGGCCGGGAATCGGGATCATAAGTCAGGGTCACTGACCACTACCTACTGAGCAATGATTTGATGATATTACTACAAATTACCTTTTGCGACTGCACTGTCTTCTGAACTGCTTTTTGCCTGGACTTTTCCTTCTAGACTTCTCAATCTCCCGCGAGCAAGATTCCTATGTTCTTCTAGGAAATTGAGAGTGTATCAATTTGTTCAGGAGTAGCCGAACCCGTATGTGGAGCCATTTTACACTGAAAAGATGTGGTAAAAACACATTAGAGATACCCTGTTACTACGAAGAAAACTTTACTTTTACGTGCAAAACATATAATAATACTTACACTCTTTCTAAATCTAAAACCTAACGACACGACAAGTATTTATTTATAGCGAAACACACCCAAATGAAGACTTGAAATTGAAACTTTGTTATTATGGAATATGTATCGCGTTTGCGACGTAGTTATAGAAAAAAGCCCTTGAAACATTATTATTTTATTATCACTTCACTTGAGCCAGAGGAAATAATCACTACGTCTTACACTTGAGCTTGAGAGAAAAACATAAAACAATTCAACCTTTTTTGAAATGTAAACAAAAAATTCACAAGACGTGACGACTGACACATTGACAGCACTGTGTTAATACGGATAAGTTTGGTTGTCATACGTTACTATAAACACCGTTTGTTATTTTATACACCTTAACTTAGTCGGTTATTAACATTGTTCATTCTAATCGTTCACGAAAATTGTCTATGAAAACGAACTTCGCGTGCGCGTCCGCAAATGATATAGAGTAGGGTCGGATACGAAACTTCGTTTAAATTTCGTTCGTTAACGAAGTTTCGTTTCGGAGAAAGAGAGTAGACCTGCTGGTGTAGTCAGTCAAGGGACGGACTGGAAACTTGAAGAAATTAATTTCTCGGAAATGAAACAAAAGATAAAATAAATTAAATTACTGACTAACGAGATTTGAAGGTATGGTGTAAAGTAAAAACCAACCAACGAACTTGAACCAACGGTTTACCAACGGTAGAGTTTAATTCTTTGCATAATCCTGTTGCACCATTTTAAACAATCCAGCCATTATGGCCAATTTGGTCCTGGGTAAAAAATAAACATGTAAGTATATTAATAATTGTTTGTAGATTTCTATGAATATTAAATTTTTAAGAATATTATACTCTATGGTTTAATTTAACCGTCAGTGCAAGTTGACAACTGACTTTTTTGGCGGCAATTGAGTTGTCAACGTGAAAATTTTGTTTTTATTTCCAAAACTTGTGTTTCTTCGAGTGATAATGTGTAATATTGGTGGATTATTAACCATTACGTGTTTGTTAATGTGTACGAGTGTGGGAAATTGAAATAAAGTTGTGAAAGTGACTCTTCTAGTTGCTCCAAAAAAGTCCGTGTAAAGTTTAAGTAAAGCGCCACTACTTTACTTAAACACTATCCTCATCCCATCATCTCATCATCATCAACACCATCATCATTTAAACTTGATTCAACTCTCTGAGTTTGAAACATTTTATACTTGACACTGGCAAATACACTAATCGTGAGACGCCATAAAAAAACAAAAAAAAAAATTGTTTGTAGATTTCTATGAATATTAAATTTTTAAGGATATCATACTCTATGGTTTAATTTAACCGTCAGTGCAAGTTGACAACTTGACGGTTGACACTGTCAACGTCAATGGTCAACTGTCAAGTTGACAAACAAACAAATGTCAAACCCCATAGAATTTGTTTCTATGTCAACAGTCAAACCCTATACCGGCTGGCTGGTTACTGGTTACTGGTAACCGGTCTAACGGTTGTAAAAAGCTAAAATTAAAATTACTTGAAGACTGAAGATGTCTGCTTTTCACGGTTTCCAAAACCTACCAGGGCCAGATGAAATACCATTTTGTAAGTTAAATGAAGCGTACTGCTGCGGGAACATACGATACGGAAACATTACAACGTTTACCAATGCGGTAAGGTAACATTTTACTACACTATTTTTGAAAAAAAAAAGGACTAATTATCTAATTCTTGATAATTGTTACTATTTCAGACGAAAGGCCACCCCGTGATCAACGTTACGAGAGATATACACCACCACAGAACATCGGACGAGAATATTTCCATGTACATAGACGTTGATTACAACCTATTACAAAAAATAACCAGTGTGTGGTACAAACAAGGTTTTATAGAAGCCCTAAGCGTGGCCGCAGATCCTACGGTCAACCGAGAAAGTCAGCTATTGGTTATCGCCGCCTCTTACGCGTTGAAATTGGCCAATGTTTTCACAGCAGTTAGGTATTTCTTGCAGCCACATTTGAAAGATATAGGGCCTAAGATTGTTGCTAATTATTCAAGGACAAGAGGGTGGGGGAGTGCTCCTATTAAGTGCATGGTGTGGCATCCCCATGCTACCAAAATTGCTGTTGCAACATCAGATGACAATGTAAGAATATATTGTTCCGAAGTTTCCTTTGTGTCAACGTTGAAGTGTAAGGCGCAGAAACATGTGTCCTCGGTGAGCTGGAGGCCGTTCTCTGCCTCGGAACTTGCTGTGGGATGCGAACAGGGAGTCATTGTGTGGACAGTGGATCCTAATTCAATGTTTACTAAACCGTCGTCTAGTAATGCTGTTCTATTAAAAAGGTTAGTGCATATTTTGGATGTAATCGTTTCTTTTGTGAAGTAAAAGAATATAATAAAATCCTAGAGATTTTTAGACCGAACTAGTGCCACTTTTCAGTAGAAGTAGTCCGGTTGAAATTTTGTACCGAACAAATGATACTCTTTAGTAGCAACAGTTTGGTTGTTAGTTCGGTCGACCGAACTAGTGCCACTTTTCAGTAGCATTAGTTCGGTTGAAATTTATAGATATTTGCTCGTACTCAGTCTGTCTGTCTCGCTTTCACGCCTAAACTACTGAACCGATATAAACAAAATTTAGTACAGAGATAGTCTAGAGCCTGGGAAAGGACTTAGGCTACTTATTATTGTGAGCCAGAAAAAATGTAGCCCAGCCCAGCAACAGCTAGTAAATTAAATAAACGAAGTATCTACTAACAATTAATTTCCTTGTAGATCTGGCCACAGCCCTGTGACAGATGTCAGCTGGTCACCAAACGGGGACCTCCTCATCAGCTGTTGTGGTGCTGACACAAACATGCTTGTGTGGGACGTGTCTTTGGAATCTGCAGTGCCGTTGCGAAGAGTTGCTGGTGGTGGAATTGTGTTTGCACGATGGTCTTTTGATGCTAACCAAGTGTTTGCTGCTACATCTTCTATTATATTCAGGTTTGTGTAACAATCATAAATTATTAGTATACTAGCTGACCCGGCGAACTTCGTATTTCCAATAAAGGTCAGTTTTAAACCTTCCCTGTAATTCCACAAATATTTCAAGTACAAAACAAGTGGTTGCAAACGAACAATGCTTCCTTGCTACAGAATTGACTTTTCTCTGCACTTTTGGACATTGCTATAATTCAACACAGCATGATATAGGCACATCAGCTTCAGGCTGCTCGCCTATTACCAAAATAAATAAATAAATAAGATTATCCAAATCTGTCCCCGTTCTCGAGTTTTAGCGTGACTAACGAACAGCATTTGATCTTTATATATGACTGGCTGACTGGTGAACTTCGTATCGCCAGTAAAAGCTAAAACTCGAGAACAGCTGGACCTATTTGGCTAATTTTGATCTTGAAATATGTATGGAAGTTCAGGGAAGGTTCAAAAGGTGACTTTTATTGGCGATACGAAGTTCGCCGGGTCAGCTAGTTCCCAATAAAAGATGTTTTTTCACATTATGTATAATGCATTAAATATTATTCTACTATTCTCTACCTAGCTAGCTCTTTTATGGCCCAGAAGAAATTTGTATCTCGAGTAAGGCAAACTGTGGATAAATAGGTTATTGAAACAGTCGTTAAAGGATTTCCTAGTCATAAAAAATCATAATTGCTTTTTTCAGAGTATGGGACACAAAATGCTGGGCTCCTGAGCGATGGTGCGCGCGCGGATGCCGCGTGGTGACGGCTTGCTGGGGCCCGCAGAATATACTACTGTTTGCAGCGAAGGGCGAGCCCATGGTGTACGCTTTGAGCAACACTGGCCTTATGAGTGGTAGGTGTCGAGTTAAACTATTGAATCTTGAAAACTAAATCAAAACTTAAGCTAGTTAAAAGTCATTTGTATTGTGAAACATGTATTGCTAGGTAGCTATCATAACACAAGTGAAGTATTATTGTTGTACCCACTTAATCCACATTATGACGACCGATGTGGCGCAATGGGCGGAGCCGACTGTGAAACGTGAGGTCGCGGGTTCGATTCCCGCTACAGGACAAATATTTGTGCATTGAAAAATAAAAAAAGCGCAAGTATTTGTTCTGTGTCTAGGTGTTGTGGATCCCCGATCCTCGTAGTTTCTGATACCCTAGATACAGGGAAACCTAGTTAGGGGTCAGAGCCTATGTATGTGATTGTGCGGGCATTATTATTATTATTATTCGTAAATAAATTAGAAAAGTACCATAGCTAATATCAAGCAAGTATAATATTGATATCTGGGCTTTGTATATCGTCTGATTATTTTCTATTATGATACTATCGAAACAATTTGTAGTTTAATTACATGATAAAGAGGCAATGCAGACTATGTATTATGGTACAGTCAGCGCCAAAAGTCGCTGAACAATAACACACTTTCCAATTAAACTTATTATCTTAAACCCTAACCTTTGACCTCATCATTAAGCAACATCATGTGTGTTGTGGTCAAACGCTATGTAGTAAGTTGTAAGAAAAAAAACAAGAATTACTGACATAAGACATTTGGAAAATCGAGTATACTTTTGTCGCTGACCGTACTAAATGCAAGATGATGGAAAAAAGGAAAGAAGGAAAAAGGAATATTTTCTAAGAAGCTTGCTTATATATTTTGGTTTCGCTGTGATACCACATTTTTCCTGCATAAAAATTAGCCTATGTGTTAATCCAGCATATAGTCGATGATACTGCAATACCGCGTAACAAACAGTGGCGGATACCGCGTAAGTACATAAGTAGAAAATTTTACATTTCCCGCTAGTGAGCAATTTGTACTGATTGGCTCCAATGACTTTTGACAGACTTGTAAATATCCAATCAGAAAGCGACAAAATCATAGCATGTCCATAAACAAAGAATTTGAGTTTTTTAGTTCTCCTGTAAAAAATGCCTCGCACTTGTTACGCGGTATCCGCCACTGTTTGTTACGCGGTATTGCATCGACGATATATACTATCTCTATTCCAAATTTCATCCAGATCGGATCAGCCGTTTGAGCGTGAAGGAGTAACAAACCCTTATGTAATGTTTCTAGGTGCACAAACAAGTAAAGCGCTCCCGGTCCTCGACGTGACCAAAGTGGAGCTGCCATC
Source organism: Opisthograptis luteolata (assembly GCA_931315375.2). Classification (NCBI taxonomy): domain Eukaryota; kingdom Metazoa; phylum Arthropoda; class Insecta; order Lepidoptera; family Geometridae; genus Opisthograptis; species Opisthograptis luteolata. The sequence goes on from OV928048.1 coordinate 2,051,214, forward strand.
CGGAGATGCAGTTGGAGGACCTGTTCTGGACATGCACTGGGACCCCAGTGGCCGCTACCTGGCCATCCTGTTCGAGGAGTCCCATCTCATAGCTGTGTTCTGCACCACATATCTCATGATGCAGCTGAAAATTACTCCCTGGTAAGTCAACTTTGTTGCCTCGTTTAACATCTGCGTCAACTCGTGAATGGGTGCTGCTTGTGGGGTCTGATCTGCTTTGGTTGTAATCCCGTAACTCGTTAATATTCATGTTTCCATATCCCACCAACCAAGAGCAATCTTAGTAGTATACTCGTAGCTTATTATAAAACATCGGACTATTTATAAATGACAAAAAAGCTTTGGATTGTGGTGCACTTGCTCCAATCCAATCAATTAGTAATGAGAATAAAAATAGACAATGTGATCGCGGCAAAAAAATTACCTGCCGGGCGTTTCTTGCCTGTTCTTTTGCCGGCGTAAGGAGGTTGGAACAGGCGTAGCTAGTTTTCAGTTTGACGTTTAAAAGTGATCACAATGTATCCTATTGAATAAAAACAATTGAATTATGACTTGGTCTACCTCTCCCTCTTTTCCCTTCTACCTTTCCTTTTAAGATATTAGTGGTCATGACGTACCAAGTGGCCAAACATTTTTACTATTCTTATCTCTACATTCTTTTTCTAGCTTTAGATAACCAACCTATGATAAATTTGTCCACAGTTGCTTCATCACCGGAGTAGATACCGAGATGCCGTTGACCATGGCCTTCCAGCAGAACTTCTCCGATGGAGCATGCCTCACCATCGCATGGTCCAGCGGCAGGGTGCAGCACTTTCCTATTATTTACACGGACTCTTACTAGAACGTGTAGCTGTGCTAGCTCATTGGCAGTGACGTCTGATTCTGACCTGCATGTCGTTGGTTAGAATCCTGCAATGAGCTCGAGTGTTTGGTGAAGGAAAACATTGTGATGCAATCGTAGCTTTTTTTTATTTGGAATTTTATTTTTAACTTATTCTGTCACTCGCTCACCTAATAATTTTCTTTTAATACAATTTTCATAGTTCAATTTAAGACTTCTGTAGACTCAGAAAGTAAAGTTACAACTATTTGTTATACGTTTATATGGAGATAAATTAAGATAAAAATATTTTTGTAATAGACTTATGGCCGTTCCCAATAACCTATCAATCTACGGTTTGCCCGGACATTTGACATAAGCTCCATAGAAGTAATGTCACATTTTTATCTCTAGTGGGGCAAACCGTGGATCGATAGATAATTGAAACCGGCCGTTAGTGTGTAAATATTAAAATAAAACGACCAAGAAACTGATATACCTTTTTATTATTTACTCTAACCTTCATTAATGTTTATTGTCTATCAATTTCATTATCTACATCGGAGGAGTCGGTACCTATTGTGTTTATTCTACTATTAATTGATTTAGTAATAAGTTCCTTTGCGACAGTGGTTCTAGTGGCTCTAAAATGAGAACGGTTAATTAAGTCGGTAGCCTTTGTGACTACTGCAGTTTTTCCACTTATTAATTCCCTTTGATTTTTAAATATACTATCTTTAAGCTCATCGTCTAGAGTTAACTGAACTTTTACAAAAACGCTGTTAGGTTTAATATCGGTTTTAGGAGAGTCTAATCGTTTTCTGAATGATCCAACCAACTGACCATTGCATGTGACGAAAAACGAGCACACTTTTCCTAGAAACATATTTTGTAAATTATCTAATTCAATACCCAAATTAGTATCGATGTCCTTTTTTACAGCTGAAAGTAATCTCGCTCGACGTTTGCTCTGATCAGCTCCCAAGTGCTTTTTTATCTTCTTACAGATGTGTTTGATGGTGATTCTAACAAATTCTTTAATCGCTCTGATGTTGGCATCTCTGCTTTTGTTTTCATCTAGTTTGATTTTAGAGATCTGGCTGATAAATCCTTTACTAACTTTGTCTTCAACTATATCACTCGCGTTATTAATTATTGCTATTACTAATTTATTTTCCTCGCTGTCTTCGTTATTAACATCTTTAGAGTACATAGCTGCGTAGTTCTTTAAAATGCTTACTGCTGTGTCGTTTAAAGATTTGTGAAAATCGGTCAAATATACTTTTAACTCCTCGGAGCAAATACGAAAATTATCGCAAATACCTTTCTTTCTTTGTGCGCTTTTTGTCTTCTCTTTATCCATGTCAATAACCATGCATCTTAATTTATATTTGTTAGATAATGTTTGTGAATCTCTCACTACGTTTGTAAATGTTTTATTGAACATGCTGAGTAAATCAAGCGACACGTTTTTCATTTGCTCCTTTAACAAATTTCCGGCTTTCTCTAGATCTGGCATAACGTTATATATTACTAAATTCGTAGCATTTTTGATTAATTTATCGCATTCTTCTTTACTTATTTTGATGCCATTTATATAGCATCCAAAGTCTTGAGATGTTGGGGTTTTATGTACAATATTGTCTATACTATACGTTCTTTTTAATATATTCTTAGTGTAGTTGCTATTCCAGGGGCATTGGTTTTCAACTAGTTTTGCTATTATTTCGTCTAGCGCATTGGTCACCATTTTCTTTGTTTTGTTAGATACCGATTCTTTTACTAGAGCAAATTTGATTTTGTTTCTCATTTTTTTATATTTCTTTATATTTGCTTGAAACAATTCTGTTTCACCATCGTCGTTTCTTCCTCTTGTAAAGTCGATACTTTGAACTTTCGGAACGAATTCAATGATAGTAGTTTCATCATTGCCTTGTAGTTCTAATGTGTTGTCAGTTTCCGTATATCCATAAAGGTTTTCATCTTGAAATAGAGGCTTTAACTCTTTGATCTTTGCATTAATTGCCGTTTCTACGCTATTTTCTTGAAAAGATCTCTTACGAGTTGTATCTGGTCCGATTTGCAATGATTCTATGTAGGGTTTCATGTAGTCTATAATGTTTGCTAGTATTGAAATGTCGGGAATATGGCCTTGTATGTTAGCAGATTGAGTTGGTATTGCCAGAGATATCCACATGACTAGTTTGACTGAAACTGGTATAGTAGAAAATTTTATCAAAACTATAATTTGCTTATTTAATTGTTATATAGGTAACGGAGCTGTCATGATATTGCCTTGGGACGGGGCATTGTAAGGTTTCAGTGGACCTTGAATTTTTAAGTTCAACCAGTGTTTGATAATTTTCTCGAATAAAAATGTATTTGATATTTTTTACCTCTGATTGTAGATCCTGAATAATATGCCATTTTGGTTGTTCGAATCACTTTTAACGCATTTATAGTCTAGTTTACTGCTGTCGCAGATTTTGCAGTGAAAATTTTGTATGCGATATAGGTATATTCATATGCAATATTGCGATAACGTTTTCATGGGTATTTGTAATGCAATGGATGCTACTCAGAGAAACGGTTTTTGTTTTTTTAAATCGGAGCAGTAGTTCTGATATTATCTCTATTTAGGTAATAATCCAGATGTAGCGTAACACTACCTTTGACCACATTGTCACTTAGCATCAGGTGACTTAAAGTCAAACGTTACCCTGACAAAAAGAAAAAAAAAGCCTTAAAGAGTTAGGGTTGACAAAAACACGTAATGTAAGCAACAGCATTTTATTAACAAAACATTAAAATACAAATCTGATTGCCGCACAATAAAGATTCACACAGAAAATAGAAATCGTATATACGAGCGTAGGACATAATATAAAATTGCATAAGCCCTATAAAGCTTATCAACTAATATTGCAACAACGGTATCACTGCGTAATATTTCAAAACTTAACATTATATAAATTAACAGATATTTTATCATTCGTAATCTTAATTAAACAAAGTCGAATCAGTGATCGGTTGTGGCGCATGAAAATGAATAATATTCGATTTAATTAACCATTTAGTATAAGTAGATTTACATTTTTACATGTTTCTAGTAAAAATAAGTAAGTACTTAACTACAAACTGTGTGCAGTGCAATTACTCTTCAATATAATCTGTCGCGTGTAGCTAAATTTAAAATATGTATCTATTTACATCGGATACATAAGAAAATTTAGTGAAATATTAAAATATATAAAGTTATGGTCGTTTATAAAAAGATATTAAAATAATAAAAAAAATATATACTTAACGAACATCATCAATCAGCTTAATCTAAGAATATTTTCTAATTTTTTATATAAATTAACAAATCTCATGTTTATATTAATAATGTTATCCTATTTCTACTTATTTGGACTCATGTTATATCCTACATCGAGCAACGGGCACAATTTATTACAATTTATGGCGTTGCTAGTACGAATGCCTCATGCACAAAACATGATAAACGCTTATATTATAAAGATCTCTTTACAACCTATAAATAAAATAAATTGTTGTTATATTTTATTTGCAAGTAGTAACCCTAGATTTTAGGTACACGCTATTGGTCCCTTTACAACCCATGCTAATAAAATCCTAGTAATGTTATAAATTAATGTATTGAAAGTAAGTCTGTTTGTTACTTCTTCACGCTTAAATTTGTTGAAATATGGTATGATGGAGACAGAATAGAACCTGAAGAAGGACATAGGATTTTTTTATCGCAGGAAACAGCTAGTTAGCTTTGGGCAAGTTGAGCATTAGCCACACTGGCTCTTAGATCAATCTCAAAGTCTAGGTATACAAATATTTTACCCAATAGCGTTCTATTGTTATTTATTGTGGCAACAGCTTAGTTCTACTCTATACTGCCATACCATCTTATAAATACCTGCGATTATGGACTCTGCAGCTAAGTCTCTAAGGTCTACTACGCAAGGTTCCTAAAGTCCTATTGGATGTGAATTGATTACTATGTACCTTACTCCAGCAAGTTGAGTTTGCTGTTTGTTTTGCGCAGTTGTGCCCGCCACGGGATTATTTTTGCAGGTTCATCTTCTTCGACTTCATGCTTGCCGTTGGTTGTAGAGTGACCTGGAATCATGTTGGGTATCGTGAGGTTCGGTGCTGGTTCTAAAGTCCAATCTTTAAGATACATAAACAAGATAGAATGAAATCATTTTTAGTGAACTTGCTTCATAATAATTCCCCTCCCTTATGCCCCTCCCTTATGTCCCTTATCCTCCCTTACTCCTCCCTCCCTCCCCTCCCTCCCCTTCCCCTCCCTCCCCTTCCCCTCCCTTCCCTTATAGGTAGAATCACTTTCTTGTCCGTCTGTCTGTCTGTTTATTAAGACCCTATTTCTCAAGAACGCGTTGAGGTTTCAAGTTGAAATTTATATCAACTGCGCGACTGCAACTCGCACTTGGTTAATTTTGTTTTTTTGTGACATTGCTTCATTTATCGTCAACGGCAAATATCGGAATTTTTGAAAGAAAAAAGAAATTGCTTTTCAGAATACCTAAGTCTTTTATATCTCAAGTATGTTAGTAGGTACAGCAAGTGTAATTATTTACTGATTGTGAGGTCGAGCGGAGAACTGGGTACATCATTTTCTATCGACACGGAGTCCTGATTTCCAACTCACCGTTGCAGTGTTCAGTAGTGGAGAGCTTGGCCTCGGAGGGCGCGCGCACAGGATGCGAGTGGGGGGTGTCGTAGCACAGGGAGATGTTGTCTATGGACACCGCCCGCTGCGCCCCGCCGGGGTAGGCTCGCCACTCGTCCGAGTGCCCGTTGGAACCGTTCTCCTCCACTTTAGGGGTGTACAGGGATGATCTGTAAAGAGGGATGGACCTTAGTGTGGAAGGCCTGGTTGCAGAATTGGTTTGAGCATTGCATTTGCAGTAAGCTTTAGGGTCTGACGTCAAAAACTTATTACCCGAGAGCTGAAATATCACCGATTTCGAAGTTCCCCTCAAATTCAGCTAAAGCTGGTAGTACCTTCAAGACCTAAGATATATAAAGAGATGTCAACCTATTTCTGACTCTGACGTCTCCGCGCTGCCAACAGCTTCTTCCACGAGTGCACGGTCACTTCTTACGAGAGCAGTTGGTAGGAAAAGCGTAGCTCTGTATCCCTCTCTGCTTCGCCTGCGCTCTCTTTCTCCAAGTTTCTTCTGATAAATAAGTAAATAACTGCGACTCTCCTGGTGCTTTCAAGTTTACTAAGTAACAAAACAGACCTGTTCTCCTTAACTTAGCTCTAACTGCAGCTCCCGCCAGACCCTAAATAACTGACCTTAACCTGTTTTCTGCATCTACTCGGCGCTGGAAAAGCTGCTACCCTCCTCATCTCCGCTTCTTCCACTAGCTCCTTCTCAAGACCCTCCTGGCCTTCTCTGCTGCTCTCTTTGCGAACATCTGGTGCTTCCAAGCGGGGATACCATGTACTGTGATAAAATTCTTCGTGTGCTTTTTGGTATAACTGACCTGTTCTCGTAGACTCTTCATATCAGCCAGCTGCAACTGCAGCTCCCTCCAGCCCCTAAATATATAAACTGACCTTAACCTGTTTTCTGCTTCTTCTCGGCGCTGCAACAGCTGCCTCTTCCACGCTGGAACAGCTGCTGCCCTCCTCCTCTCGGCTTCTCCCACCAGCTCCTTCTCCAGATCTCTTCTGGCCTTCTCTGCTGCTCGCCTGGCCAGCATCTGCCTCTTCCAGGCGGGGATAATGTTGCCTGCTGCGTCTCGCTCAGGCACCTGCAGACAACCCTGCCATCGACCAACCGCGAGACACTCGTTAACCAACTAATGTTATCCAAACTGTGATAAGGTTAGTTGGTTTGGATTGAAAGAACAGGGTCGCAAACTTTTCAAAGGCTGTATCTACTTTCCATACGACTTATGGATTGATTTGCGTTGTTATAATCTCAAGATCAAGCTGGTTTCTGAAACGCAGTTCCCAATAGTTCGAGAATCAGAAGCTTCATAATTGGGTTTTGATTGATTGATTGATTGATCAAGTTTTGAACATGCTAGGTCTTAATTTCTATGACCCCGAACCAGAAAGTTAACATTATGGTAGGTCATGCGTAAAATCAAATAGCCTAAATACCTACTTTAAAATTTGATGTAATATTGATTATTTCTTTAACTAGGTAGGTTAGGTACAATAGGTATTACAATCTCGTAAAAAGTTTGCGGCCTTGTACTTGCCTTCCATAAAAAAATCCATTGCACACTGATTTCAATCAAACAATGTCTTATTACTAAGAGGTACCTATTCAAAATCAATTATTAATACTTTATTTATATAGAAGACGTGATCATTCATTCAGTTTGCTCAGGAGTTATTTTTATATTAATGGTAGAAGCAATGATTTTAGGAGCGATTAAAGTTACTAAGCAAAAGCACCCAACCTGAGATACTCGGTAGTGTAGCTTTCTAGCAGGGGCAGACTTTCCAAAATCGGATCCGTAGTTTCGGAGATCACCTCTTTCATCCAAACTTTACCTCATTATAATATAAGCAGCTATAGATATACATTCGTAGTGAAAGATGTGAAAAGCATTGTTATCATCAAACCTTAATTGTCAACAGTACTTAAAGCTCCTATTAAGAAGATGTTTTTGACATTTTATTTTAACTTATGTACCTATACTTTTAAGTAGGTATGTTTCTAGTCTGACGTGGTCTAGGCGATTCTCTATTAACTTAATCACAAGTTAAAAGACACAATCGGAAACAAAATAGGCCCTGTCCCAGACGGTCGCCTCAAGTATGGAGTCATGAAGGATTTGCGCGAGCTCCAGCCATAGGACATATTCAGACAAGATTCTCCATGCAAAAATTGTTGCGCCTGATCTGCATAATGAGCTGTCTAGGTTCTACGTTCCCAACAGTTACTTCCGCGTCAGACGGCACAGGTTGTTCGCTGCGCCGCCGTGTCGCACCGTGGCGCGCGCCAACTCGCCGATCCCGCGCTTCCTCTCTGCGCTCAACGCTATCCTGGACGCCAACCCTGACTGCGACTTGTTTGCGGATTGATGGCAGGATATTTTGTTAGCGTGTTTTTTGTGAGAGGGATGTATGAATGTATGTGTAAATTTGTTAATTTTAATAATTTTATTTTCGTGTATTTATCTTTTTATTTATGTGTATTTGTTGTCCTGTATTTCTGTTTTCTTTGTTTTTGCTTGTTGTTTGTTTTATGTAATGATTTATGTTTTGTGTTTTTAATTACTTAATGTAATTGGTTTTTACCGTTTTAATTAAATAAATAAATAAATATATCGAAGTGGCGCTTTTATTAGGCGAAAACTCACTTTGGGTCATTGCGCCATCTCAGTAAGTTCCGTAAGATTTCCTACCAGTAGGTATATAAAGCGTTCTCGATCTAATAGCCATTAATAACGAGAGCCCCAATGAGCATAAAACACAGTTACACCCCTCCAACCTTATTTATCGGTTGAGGTTACATCACACGCGATCCGCCGGCGGGCGCGGTGGCCGTGACTTGTCTAACGGTTACTTGCAACAGTAAGTTGTAAGTTACGAATTATTATATAGTTGCTATAGTAAATTGTACAGCTAGGAGCGTTTATGTCACAAACGGGCGTCAGTGAAGAGTAGAAGTAAGCCATTTGAACAGTTGGATGTTTATAATTGAGACAAAAACTTTGGGGTTGTTGTAGTGTACTTGCTCCAATTCAATCAGAAATGTAAACATGATCGCGCCTGAAAAATTACCTTTTCTAATTTTTTTTACTACTTACAGGGTAACTATTTGCCTCAAGTCACCTGATGTTAAGTCAAGATGTGGTGGAAGGTCGTGTCACGCTACACCTGGATTGGGAACTGGCTCTCAAGTGAGGCTGCCGGAACACACCAATATGTGATTAGCGACAGATTCTTAACTTGAGGGTGGTAGCTAGCCAGGCGAGTACTAGAAAATACCCTACCACCAAGCTATGGTTTCATCACGTCCTGCCGAGATTTGCTTGCCTGTTCCTTTGCCGGTGTAACGAGGTTGAAACAGGCTTAGCTAGTTTTAATTTTTTTTATAAGTGATCAAATGTATCATAGTTTAATAAACATGTTTTGAAATGTGTAATACACCACACTGTCACATAGTTTGAGAATGTCTACTAAATGTAAACACATTCTGACAAAATATGCATAGGTCACGATAATCTTCAAAATATTGCGGAAGTATTGCTTGATCCAACATGTGAATAATGAAACCCGATAACGAAACGACCGGTCCTGATTATACTAATTCTTCAGACAAGAATAAATCAACACAAATATCAAACACGGAAGCAGTCTATCAGGATATGAATTGCAAAAATGGTAAAGAGGGCTCAATGATGTACGTTGTCAAATCACTGTGAATTGGATTACATGGCGAGCCAGAGCGATGTTTGCTTTCGATTTCTTTCGAAAGTCACTTCAGAAGCTCGCGGTGACCAGTGAACTCTTCTTGACGGTAACTGTACGATTGTCAGTTCAAAAACATGCCATCATGTATTTAGATCAATTGGAAATTTGTATTTCGTAACATGACGGCAATCTCGAACATCTATTCTCATCGCTGGATCTAACCTAGGGCTTTAGAGTGCCTAGTGCGGCAAAAAGGTAGCGAGAGTTTTTTTTTTGTGGTTTCCTATCAAAAATCTTTTGTATAGTTTGATCGTAATAAAAATGTCTAGATAAAAAAATATTTTTATTTTTATCATCATGTCATTTTGCCAAAATAAATATTTGCCGGGTGATTCTTGCCTGTTTTTGGTCTAAGTTGGTTGAAATGTATTTTAAGTTTAAGTTGGTTGGACCAGTCGTAGTTTTAAGTTTGACGCTTTAAAGTGATCACATGTTGCGAAAATCATAATCAGCTATCCTAATAACGATTGGTGGATTTGAAATAAAACAAAGTTTCATGATATTCTGAAACGGTCTGATAAAATAGGTAGGTAACTTCTTCTACAGAAGCAGTAACTATAAAATAACCTATTAAGTATCTTGCAGTATAAATCCAATCTGGCTGACAGAATTTCCGCACTCCATAGGTGCGTGAAAATATCTCATTACGCAAATTTTCTTTCCGCATTTATTTCTTGAATCAGATTTAAAGAAAACAATCGCTCGCCGAATTTTACTACACACTTCCGTGACATGAGCCAATAACCGGCTTGCGTTTCTACAGATCTCTACAGCTTCTCTAATATAAGATATACCTAACGTAGGTGTTTTTGTACATTAATTGTACAAATTGGAATTAAGTTAAGAAGCTATGGGATTCACAGTTTCATAATCATCGTTAGCCACTTACGCACAATAACGTTCCCACTGTTCCACTTCTGGGACACAGACCTCTCACAGAGAGCCCTAGCCCTAGTGTCAGAGATTTTAGACTGCTGCTATCCCTAAGACAACCACCGGGAGCGATGGCTTAACACGCCCTCTGAAACACTTAAGTGCTCAGTTTTACCAATAGTAGTCACACATCTAAATAGTGGCCGCTGCTTGACAAAGTTGATCGGTTAAGAACGACTGACGCTCGGACAGATTTTCCCAAGGAAAATTAGTTACACGGTATCTGGGTTTTATATACCTACCTACCTAACTATCGTCCTATGTACGAATAATCGCGCGTATTGCTGTAAGTATGTGTACCTAACTATGTGTGAAGCTCGCATGGAGGTGCATATTGTGTGCGAGATGATAAGATAACTCACGTGAGATAGGTAGGTACCTATTTGGTGTAAACAGAAGACACTTTAAGATCTGATTTATATGTAGTACAGTACCCCTAGTACAGGTTTTAATAGTTTACAAAAACTATAAAAGTTTTCGTTTCCATCCATACATATTTTTTTCAGCGAATCTTACCGAGACTTGGAGGAACTGAAATCGCTAATACGGGTTATTTTAAATCGTTTATTTTTAATCGTTTCATATTCCAACAATGTTATTGAGTTACTATTTGAATTTAAGCAGATCGAGTTGCCACTTTGTCAAGTCGGCGGTGGTAAACGTCGACGTTTACGAAAACTTTTATCGTTTTCAAAACTTGGACTAGGGGTACAGTTAGATTCCTAATCGATAAATTAAAAAGAATGAACAATACTGTGTAGGTATCACCTACTTTGTCTACTTTTTAAACCGATTCCACTATCTTATGAATCGAAGCGTGAAACTAGAGTTGGCACCAAAAGACATAAAACAGTTCGTTTTCAGGTGCTACCAAGAAGCCTCGCTGTGCAGAGATCACGGCTAATTATGAATGCTATTAATGCTAATTTCCGCTGAAATTTTGAAAGGTGTAAACAGAAAGAGTCGTGATAAAGAACACGATGCAGCCAGCATCAGAGCAGTGAAAGCGTGAAGTGCGCGTTACCGTTTGCACAAAATACGAGTGTTTTTCATTTAAATCTTGAGCTAATTGATATGGGACATAAAGTTAACTTTCGTTTATTGGACGCGTTGAGGTTGGTGGCTCGACTGACGACGTCGCGGCGGGCGCGGTGGTCTGGCCACAAATTAAAGTTTCTGGTATGAAAACGGAAAGTCACCAAAATTAAAAAATATCATTTATCTGCTCTTAGAGGCATGAATATTTGAGGATAGCTTCCTTTGATAGAGTAAAATTAAGGATTATTAAAAACAATGGTCAAATGGGATAATAAAGGTTTAAGAGAGTATGTGGGCGAAATCACCAAGTGACAGGTTTCTATTTGTTATCTATTATTAAAAGCGAAAGGTTGTGTGTATGTTTGTTACTAAACGAATTTTTATAATATGTGTTATAATTAGGACAAAAGACATTTCCCAGAAAATGTTAGTTAAAGTTCCTGCGAGATACTGAGAAAACTGCAAGGCGCAGTTTGCAAATGTAATGCATTTTTATCTCTTCAGTTTAATTTCAATATTTGTCGGAAACACTACTGCATTACACTTGAAATTTTATTGCAAGAAAATTTCATCGTTACCGAAAATTCAAGCCTTTAAAGAATTCTAAAATTTCGAACGCAGGACTTAGGCCCATCACTCATCATCATCATATCGCTTCATTCAAACCCGATACTGGTTTGCTTTACTACCATAATATTGGGTAGTAGTACCGAATCATGTCAATTGCTATGCTATTAAATTTTTTATGTGAATGCGCAATTAGATTGCTATTCCAATTGAATTGTAGCTCGCCTTTGTTACTCCAATTGTTTAGTTTTGTAACTTGCCAAGAATGCTGTCATCCACTTTCGCATCAGGGATTTGGTGGACAAAGAAATCGTGAATCTTATTGTGTCTAGTAATCTGAGTTAATTATTGTTCTCGTTTATCAATAGTGCAATGTTTCGTTACTTATCTAAAGTTTCAACAAACACCGACTTCAAATATTTTCTCATGGATGCCACTGTCAGAATTAGACCAAATTGAAATGGGACCACACGGGAAGCACCGGCTTTCAAATAAAAAAGAGGCATCAGAATCGGTTTACCCAGTTAAAAGTGCTGAGTTAACAAACATAAAAAAATGATAATAATACGATCGAATTGAAAAAGCCTTCTCCTTTCTTTAGTCGTTTAGAAATATCTTAAAAGAGGAAAGACTCATTTAATTTTAAATTAATTTTTGCTACAAAATCTGCATCTTTATTAAAAAATTAAACTATAGTTAAATTGCCGTCATAATGTATGCATTTAGGTACCTAAACTTAAATGTTAATCATTGATTAATTTGTTTTTATATGCATTTATATTTGCAATTTAAATTAATTTCAAGACATTTTTAACGTTTTACAGTCTAGCGTTTGACCACAAGTCACGTAATGTTAAGTGACAATGTGGTCGAATACTGCTTCTAGGTGCACTATTTATTAATTTTAAAAAGAGACTGTTCAAAAATAAAGAATTAGGCATAGGTGTCAGTGATCTCGCTAAAACTGTTGCCTTTTGAATTTGGATTCTCAGAATCATTTTGCGTTATAGATTGCCAAAACTCTTTTGTTAGAGACTGATAATAAAATTAAAAGTCCGATATGATTAATCCTTTGTTGAAGTTTCGTGTCCTCAGATAGTTTTCAGTGTTATCACTTTGCTATTAATTATTCATTAATGTTGAAAAGCTGCTCTAAGGAGCATCAATTTATAACAGATATCTTTATTAATGTCCATGTGTATCATTTATGCAAATTATTGTCATCTATAATATAAAAATGAATCGCAAAATATGTTGGTAAGCGCATAACTCAACAACGCCTGGACCAATTTTACCAATTCTTTTTTTTAAATGTTCGTTGAAGTCCAATAATGGTTTTTACGGCGAGAAAAATCGAATAATTGCCGGGAAAACACTAAAATTAGCCCTTTTCTTTTCCCCATACAAACGATTCGTAATAATACTTAAGTCAATTTGAACTTTAATACCATACCATAAAGTTCAAGTGTTAGTGGAGAGGTTCCGGGAAGGCAAAACAATTGAGTGACGTTAGTATTGTATAAATATTGATGTCTGTTTTCAATAAAATTAGGGATCCTTACTAAAACTCCAATAATGTGTGTATTATAATTTTGCATTTTTGCTAAATACCCGTGCGAAGCCGGGGCGGGCCGCTAGTAATCGATAAAAACGATATCAAAATTTCTTAATTTCTCACACAATGCAAAACATCAAACGTTCATTACATCATTAGTTCTGAAACTATGTCAAACTATTTCATGCTCGGACAGTTTTCAATGTTTACATCTGTGGACACAGTGTTGGCTAAATAAATATTGCAATTCCCATGAAGTTTTATATTCTTTAATTGTTACTAAATCAATCTATTGGCTATGATTATTATCCAGGTCGTTTCAATTGATTTAGAAACATTTTAGATGTTGTTTTTTACACTAATGTTCAGTGTAAAATAATTCAAGATTTAAAATTTGTTGTAGGTAAGTATGTATTCTTCGGAACTACTAATCCGATTTTGATGATTCATTCATTGCTAGAAAGGTACACTATCCCTGACTATATTTTATCAACATAAAGGCGTCGCAGGTAGCTATGTATTAAAATATTGTGATGAAATCTAAATATGGTGGTAGGGCATTTTCTAGTGCTCGCCTGGCTATCGAGCACCTTCAAGTTAAAAATCTGTTGCCTACACCTATCGGTGTGTTCAAGTAGCCTAACTCTAGAGCCAGTTAGGTAGGCGCCACAAGATGACTTCTGGTCAAACAAAACCTAGTAACATGTAGGAAAAAAAAGCGGCTGTAACTTAAAGTTTAATACGCTGCTCTTTATGAAGTAGATAAACACCATTGCAACAAAGAAATACAAAGGGAAACGCCTACCGTAACATATTACAAGAACTATTTCTACTCTCCACAAGATGGTGAAAAAGATATCATCACGCCGCAATTATATATGTCGAGATTCGCACGTGTGCACTTTTCTCGGCGACTATCCAGGCAATTTCGTTAAAGGCGCGAGTCATGCGTTTCACGGCCGTTACCCCTGAGATGCATGTAGCTAGAGATTGCAGCGACAACTGGATCAGTAGGTTAACGCATATGCACTGGCGGCCGCCGTGTGTACGGTATACTGAACGTCGCGCTATCGTGATCGATCGACTGATTTTCTTGTCATTAATGTCATGTGCACATTGGTTAGACGATATAAACGCGTGGAATTCTTCAATTAGTTACGGAACTCGGGACACCATGTTTCCTGATCGCTAAACATTTTTATTGCGAATGATTCACTCTAGATAAGTCTGTTTAAATTCATGAGTTGCTAATCCGCCTTAATGACCACGTCAAAACTGAAAGCCTTTCTAAAGCACCAAAACCTAATTCTAGAAAGTAACAGAACAATCACTGACCTGATCGACGAAGTTCTCCGCAGTGAAACGTTTCGTGAACTCCGTGAACGTCTCCTTGTCCTGCAAGCTCTCCCTGCGCGCGCGTTCCACTTTCATCTTCTTGATGCCGGTGATATCTTTGGACATTTTCAGCTCTTCGATGAGGTCGGTCTTGGCTGTTCGGTAGGGTTCGGCTGCGCTCGGGAGGCACTGCAGGCTGACGGACCGGGCGGGGGGCGGGGCGGACATGGTCTTGGTCGCGGGGGCCCGGAGCCTGACGGCTGACAGCTCGGCGCTGCTGATGGCCGCCAGCGGCTGGTGGTGGGCCTGGGGCGGCTGAGGCGGCGGCGGCGGCACGGCGGATTCGGGGGCGGGCGGCGGCGGCGGCGGCCGCGCCTCCGCCGCGCCGTCGTCCCTCTTGCACGGCGCCGTGATGGTTTTCAAGTACTCGCTGGGCTTGATGAGGCGGTCGGGCGCGTTGTGCGGGAAGGCGGGCGGCACGAAGGGGAGCGCGGGCTGCTTGTTGACGAGGTTGGGCCCGCGCGGTCGCTCGTCGTCTGCGGAGGCCGCGGACGCCGCCGAGCCGCGCCGCGTCGCTGCAACACCCACGCGTTAGCGGAGGGGAGAGAAAGTCTGCGCATCGGCGCGCACGCACCGCGCAGATGCAACGACCGGGGATGTACTGGCGGCCACAGAACGCGCTACGCGTTTTGGGTTAGCGGATTCGGAAAGGATTTTTAGATGAGTTTTGATGTTGGTAGTACGGGAAATTTTGAGAAAGCTTTGTTTTTTGTGCTACCAGACTTTGCACGTGTCGCGCAGCAAGACTCCCCGAGATTTAGTTAGTGCTTTAGCCATTAGATTTAGGAAGGAATGGCAAAGAAACAGACACACGTTTAGAAAAATCCCTACTAATATTATAAATGCGAAAGTAACTCTGTCTGTCTGTCTTTCACGCCTAAACTGCTGAACAGATTTAGATGAAATTTGGTACGGTAATAGTTTTAACACTGGGGAAGGACATAGGGTACTTTTTATCGCGATAAACTGCAGCCCACGCGGGTGAATCCGTGAGGAACAGCTAGTATATAATAAAACTCTGGCGGGCACGCTTATTTCACAATTATTTCATTTTATAATAATGGCAGCATAATAACCAGTTTGTATCAGTCAGACATATAATATGATCTATAACAATCCACCCAATAATAAACAACAGTTGTTTACGAAGTGTTCCGCATCAGATAGCATCATAGCCGCTGAGCATTGTACAATTTACACTAGAAAAGTAAACTGCAGCAGCCAGAGAAATTATGGGCATATTAACACATCAATAAGGGTGATCGTGCACTACCATATATATATACAGTCCAAGACCGATGGTCACTGAAGCCCATTTAATTCAACGTGTTTAGATGACTCACCGACAGCGGATCTTGTCAACTCTTAACTTGAGAGTGGGTAGCACCTAGGTAATAATGCACTACCGTTAAGCAAAGCGTTGGTAATTTAAATTAAAGAAATAGACATGGTCTGTTAGTATAATATGTACCATAAATAACAAATATTAAATTATAAATAACCTTGTTTATGCCAAAAAGACAGGACTATTAGTCCATTAGTATTAGTAGTCTTGGACTTAAGAGTAGTGCGCGATCACCTTAAGGCCTGTGGTAATCGTTGAACGTAGTCTTGTATCTGTATTTCTTTAAACGCTAGGCATATCAAAGATTACACAAAAATGTTATTATTTATTTCAAATGAAGTACATATATTAACAGAAATTATAAAAAAAAAAGATCTCTATGTACGTCATCATCAGCCTGTATCAGTCCACTGCTGGACATAGGCCTCTCCCAAGGTACGCCACTGAGCCCGGACTTCGGCTCTTCTCATCCAACTACTGCCAGCCACTCGGCGCAAGTTGTCGCTCCACCTTGTCGCAGGGCGTCCTACACTACGTCTGCCAAGTCGCGGTCTCCACTCAAGAAAAAATCTACCCCAACGGTTATCGGATCTGCGGCTTATATGACCAGCCCATTGCCACTTCAGCTTGCTAATTCTGTGAGCTATGTCGGTGACCTTAGTACCCTGACGATTCACCTCATTTCTGATTCGATCCTGATCTATGTACCTAAAATTCTTTAAATACCTTCAGAATGTGTTTAAGTTATTTAATACGCAGTACCGTAGGTACCTATATTTTATTTACCGTTTACCAAATTTCTCTGACGAGTAAGTACCTAATTAACTTGTTTGTCTTTGGATTTCTTAGGATGTGTATTGGTTAGATTTTCTTTGTTTTTGCTTTTTCTAGTATTATTTGTACAACGAATTTTTTGCAACGTCAGCGTCTTTAAGTTGTGATGGGTAAACTTACAAATAAATTATCTATATACACATGCGACGCCACGGCGGCTTGTTTGTAAATTATATTTTTTTAAAAGGTACAATTTTACAAAACAGATGCTTGATTAACCAATCCCCTGGAGAAACTTGTTTGCAAACGAATAGAAATTATTACAAACAAGGCCGGGTCATGGCTACTTTAATTGTTAATTACTTTCAAATGGAAGCAGATAGTATTTTTTTAATATATATCTATAACTAGCAGTTCCCCGCGGTTTCACCCGCGTGGGCTACAGCTTTATGCATGCAAAATCTCAGCCCGATCGGTTTAAAATTGACAAAGTTCCATACAAACTTTCATCTCCTATTTTATCCCTTTGGGGTTAGAATTAATCAAAATCCTTTCTTAGCGGAAGCCTACGTCATAACATCTACCTGCATGCCACATTTCAGCCCGATACGTCCAGCGGTTTGGGCTGTGCGATGATAGATCACTATGTCAGTCAGTCACCTTTGAGTTTTACATATTTAGGTATAGAACTCAAAACCTTATAGTAACCACATTATTTTGGTGCATAGTACCTACATTTGCTGCGGCAAACCGACCGGTTTATACATTATTATCCACTAGTTGCGCTCCGCGGTTTCACCCGCGTCTTCCCGTTATCCCGCGGGAACCTTTTTCTGGACTAAAAAGTAGCCTATGTGTTAATTCAGGGTATAAGCTATCTACATACCAAATATCATCATAATCGGTTTAGTAGTTACGGTGATAAGTGGAAACAAACATTAACACAAAAACTTTCGTATTTATAATATTATAGAAGGATTTTATTAGCTTCGGTAGATAATTATACCGCACATACCACTAAATTGCCTATAAACGTCAAAGAAATTACTATCTGTTAATTAAAGAGCTGATTTATTTGGTTGCATACCGTTGAAATATTTATACTGCTTATTATATTCGTTTACTGAAAATACGTCTTTCTAGTTACTAAGAATAATGTTATCTATTATATAAAAATAAGTCGGGTTTTCCTTCCTGACTCCAGAACGCACGAACCGATTTCCACGGTTTTGCATTCGTTGGAAAGGTCTCGGGCTCAGTGAGGTTTATAGCAAAGAAAATTCAGGAAAAATTTCAACAGAAAAGCGGGAAATTTTTTTCACATACAGCGCCATCTCTGATACATAGCATGTACTACACCGTATTCTTCAACAAATGATTGTTTGCAATTACAGATACAAGGACAAATTTATCATTTGCATGGTTCAAAAAAAAAACAAGAAAAAATATTTTTCGTCTTCTTTTGATCACCAAACGAAATGTTACATAAAACGAAGCCATCTGGTGGCGAAACGGAGTTCGCCGGGTTTGCTAGTTGGTTATATATCAACCTATTACGTTCCCCCTGCTGGGACTCAAGCCTTGATCATGATTAGAAATGTGCAAGATGGATTAGAATTTTAATATTTTTACTAGCTGTTCCCCGCGGTTTCACCCGCGTGGGGTACAGTTTATCGCGATAAAAAGTATCCTATGTCCTTCATCAGGGTTCAAACTATCTCCGTACCAAATTTCATTTAAGTCGGTTGAGTAGTTTAGGCATGAAAGCGAGACAGACAGACAGTTACTTTCGCATTTAAAATATTAATAGGGAAGTATAGGGATTTCTTAAACATTCCTGCTAATTTACAGCAACATCAGATTAAACTTCTTCTAGATGATAAATGTAGGTATAAGTTAATTTCAGTCCAGTTAAAACTGTCAAACTAGCAGTAAACCATTCTACTTAATGGCTACTTGTACCTACACAAAAAATATGAAACTAAGCTAGAACTAAAATAACGTTAAAATAAGCAGTCAATTATAACCAAGAAAGTCAACCTATATTCTTGGAAGATTTTCCGACACTAGAGATGATTATCCATAGTTTAACAGGTGTAATTGATTGCATTTATTATGCTTCGCTAATTATTTTGCCGTTAGAGGAAGAAAGCTGAAGACTGCTTTTTGTTACAATCTAGTTTTTAATGAGAATTTAGCATAGCTATTTCATTTTTAAGGGTGATGCGTATACGACTGAAGCGTAAGGATGAAGGGAAACCATATCAAGAGCGGAAGTGTTATGATACCAGCTTGTAGAAGCTACCAGCGTGTTAAATAATGAAAATTAATAGCAACTAAGAATTGACATTGTTTTTTTCTTTGGCAATGTTCACATGGCATTATTTAATACCTATCATATTTTTATTTTCCTGATTTTCTACTTACTATGGTAGTGGACATTGTGTTCTGTTTTAAACAGCAATTGTTTAAAACGGTGAGGGGAAACATCGTGAGGAATCCAGCATGAACCACAACATTCAAGGCATCTGACATCTAGCAACCCGCACTGGGTCAGCGTGGTTGATTTTGGCCCATAATCTTTCCTGAAAGAATGCCTGTGTCCCAGCAGTGGGAACGTAATAGGATGAGGATGATGATTGACTTGCTCGTCTCGTCATTTAGTTGCATTAAAAGAAGAATAAGTCTTAGTGGAATAAGGTTTCGAAACGGGATAATTACCATGATATTTGTTTTGTTTGAGTCCTCGACATTTCAGCACTGTTGCAAGCGCCATGATCACGAGAATACTAAGGTCCGTATTCTATAACGACGCTCAAGTTTTGATATATGCTTGAGTAGCGATCAAGTGCCGTATTTGTATGAACTGACAGCGTCAAATCTGAGCTCAAGTACTGATTATCGCTTGAGCGTCATTTTAGAACGGGCCTTAAAGTTTCTGCGTGTAGGATTGATGATATTATAACGGGCAGACGTATCTATCTACCCGCTTCCTTCAACGTTATTTGCGTACGATGACGTTACCATTGTCACCCAAGTCACTCACAACAAATCTCGACACACAAAACTTACGGTATCCGCTCGCGAGTTATGACAGGTGTTTTGCCTAATTCTAACGTTAACGACCACAGTAGTACACTGAGAAAAAAAATGCGGACTTTCCTTCTGAGTCTTACGTTCCAAGACCGATTCCTTCCTTTTTTACCTTAGATTTCATTCTGAATAACAAATGCTTTCCTTTAAAAGGAAAACGGTATTTCGGAAGGTCTTTTTTCTCCGTGTAGTGGTAGTTTAAGCAGTATATATTAGTAGGTATATTTGTTCTAATTGCTCTGATATGAAGCAATCCCACTTGCGTGCCAATGTAACCATAGCTGTTGTATTTGGGTTACTGTACCGTAAAAGAAACATCATTTGCTCATCATTTAAGCAATATTATTCCGTCGCAAAATAGCAATTAAGTACGGCTGACTGCGCCAAGTGATAAATATTGCTATTAATCATTGTCTATCGGTTAATGTTGGTGTGTAATCATTTTACTACAGATTAGAGTTAGTTAAGAGCTGTGGTCTGCAGAACCCTTATTATGAGTTTCATGAAATGTACTCAGGGCCGGAGTTAGTGCAGCTCTGGGGGCACCGTAGAAAATGCCGCCCCATTACGCTGTGTGTGGGAGTTTTTTTTTCTTTTAAAGGTCCTGTGCGTCACGCCGCAACCCTAATAAAAACTATCCTGAATTGTACATAACATGAATAATTCATTATTTTTATTGAAAATATAATATGTAATTTTAGACATTTGTAAATAACACTGTTGTGTTTTTAATTGAGTAGGTTTTTTTTTTAATATCAACATTTTCAATACAATGACATTTTAAATACGTTTTCGATAACGCAATAGTACACTTATTGCAAATCCAAAGCTGACTATACTTGATAGGATAATGCCATGGTTTTTCCTTCCCTGGCTACAGCAGTTTATATTGTAGCTACAGATTAAGTTAATTCACCAGATAAAAAATATCAGTAAATGGTGAAACTGGGCTCAATTTTGATGAATGCAGATTACGGCTAAGGCCACTTTCGATGTTGCGTTGCGTTATGTTGTGGCGGTTACTTTCACGTAATGATTGTAATTAATGGTTTTCCATGACTTTCCTTGTAACAACACTCGACTTTAAACATACTAGTACCTACCTACTGATTTACTGCACACTATACATAGGTATCTTCTACGAGTAAAACTCAAAACTCAAAACTTTTTTATTTAATAGGATACATTGTGATCACTTTAAAACGTCAACTTAAAACTAGCTACGCCTGTTCCAACCTCCTTACGCCGGCAAAAGAACAGGCAAGAAACGCCCGGCAGGTAATTTTTTTGGCGCGATCACATTGACAATTTTATTCTTATTACTAATTGATTGAATTGGAGCAAGTTCACTAAAATCCCAAGCTTTTTTTGTCATCTAATCGATATTTTTTTTACTAATAAGAAGATTTCTCTTGTTTGGTTGTACACATTGGGATATGGGAACATGAATATTAACGAGTTGCGGGATCACAGCCAAAGCAGACCAGACCCCACAAGCAGCACCCGTTCACGAGTTGACGCATATATTATCTAATATAAGAATCAAAGTCCTGACTGACTGATTTCAACGCACAGCCTAAACCGCTGGTCGTAGAAACTTGAAATTTAGAGAGTATATTTGTCTTGATACGTAGGGGTATATTAAAAAAAAGGATTTTTTGAAACTCAACCCCTCAGGGGCTAAAATAGGGAAAGTGTACCCCACACGGGTGAAATCACGGGGAACAGCTCGTTAGATATATGGGTAGAAGACTTGTCTATAACAAAATTTCAAGTCCGTATAAAGAGAAATCTCATTAGTAAAGCTTATTATAAAATATCGGACTATCTAGATGACAAACAAGCTTGGGATTGTAGTTAATCTATCTATCTTTCTTTCTATCTATCTATTCTCCCTATTTCCCCTATTCTAACCATTTTCGGTAAACAGCCAAAACAGTCATGCTCACGAAAGTGACTTTGCTTGCAGCGGCGTCATGTGTCGGGTCGCCCTCTTCCCTCTCATATGGTCGAGGAGAGCGATGGCTGGCACATGCGTCAACTCGTGAACGAGTGCTGCTTGTGGGGTCTGGTCTGCTTTGGTTGTGATCCCGCAACTCGTTAATATTCATGTTCCCATATCCCAATGTGTACAACCAAACAAGAGAAATCTTCTTATTAGTAAAGCTAATTAAAAAATATCGGACTATTAGATGACAAAAAAAAAAGCTTGGGATTTTAGTGAACTTGCTCCAATTCAATCAATTAGTAATAAGAATAAAATTGTCAAAGTGATCGCGCCAAAAAAATTACCTGCCGGGCGTTTCTTGCCTGTTCTTTAGCCGGCGTAAGGAGGTTGGAACAGGCGTAGCTAGTTTTAAGTTGACGTTTTAAAGTGATCACAATGTATCCTATTAAAAAAAAGTTTTGAAATTTGAAATTTAAAATTTGAAATTTAAAATTTGAAATTTGAAGTTCATGTTGGCGTCCAAAGGGGAAGGCCTATGTTTAGCAGTGGACTTCTTTTGGCTGATGATGATAACACGTAGGTATACCTATGAGTTTCGAACTGATTAAACTGATGTCTGACTGGAAGAGATCGCTTTGATCGTGTACTATAATAGATAACGCCGTAACACCTCTGGCAATTTCCATACAAAATAACCAATTGTTCTCTTGGGTTTTTTCTGTTAATTTAAACCACCCCTTTGTTAAAACGAACAAAAAAAAAACATCCAATGGTTGTCTAGTAGAAATCGTTCTAACCGATACAACCGATCATTGTAGTTGTTGAGCGGTCCCTCAAGTTAAGAATCTGTCGCTAAGTACCAATCGGTGTGTGGCAGCCTCACTTGAGAGCCAGTTCTCAATCCTAGCGTAGCGCCACACTGAGAAAAAAAAACTGACTTTCCTTCTGAGTCTTTACCTTCCAAGACCGATTCCTTCCTTATTTTACCTTAGTATTCCTTCTGAATCACAATTCCTTCCCTTTTGACTCGGAAGGAAAACGGTATTTCGGAAGATCTTTTTTCTCCGTGCACCTTCGACCACATCGTCTTTCACATCAGGTAATCCGTGGTCAAACGCTAGATGTAAATTAAAAAGGCAATTTAGCAGGATCTTATAAAAACTGAAAGCGAAACGTCTGCTGGAGCTTCTCAAAAGTGATTTTACATACTTATATTTTATTGTTTCGAGTGGCAGCTGTAATCAGAACGCGACTAACTGCACGTTAACTTTGTTAGAAAGTGAACACATACCTACTTATTTCTTTAACTCTGCTTTAATTCCATCGCATAAATTATTTAGTAGAAAACACTTATTAGACAGAAATTATCTACATTTTGAGATAGTCTATTCTATAAATAGAATGTGGAGACCGCAACTTGGTAAACGTAGTGTAGGACGCCCTGCGACAAGGTGGAGCGACGATTTGCGCCGAGTGGCTCGCAGTAGTTGGAAGAGAAGAGCCGAAGACCGGGCTCAGTGGCGTACCTTGAGAGAGGCCTATGTCCAGCAGTGGACTGATACAGGCTGATGTATAATAATAAATAACGCTTATACGTGTACACATGCTAACGTATATACTGGCCGAACGATAATGCGTATAGAAAAGACGTTGACGTTTACGAAAACTTTTACCGTTTTCATAACTTGTATACTGGTGACGCGTTTATGACGTCATAATTCTTGTTCATCTAATAAATTCACAAATTTCCATATAACTTACAATGTTGGTAATCGTCACGGGCAGGTATAATTTCTCTTCAGGTAAAAGCTCTTTAAAATCAGTGAGATGAACTTTCTCATGTCGCCATAAGTATTAATTTTGTTATTTAAAGTTAATATCTACTTAGATCGTAAAATTCTACAAAACTGCTATTTCTACCACAATTGCAATGCAGTCACTTGACGCCCAGGCCTCAGTTCAGTTTTACTATCATGACAACACTTTTCTTTAAATGTATCAGTTTTTCTTTGGAGTCAGTGCACCAAATTATTTTTTAAGTTATAAGACTTAATGTTATGCAAGTATATGATAAAACTATTAAAAAAACTAATTTACTACATCTAGGTGGACCGACGATATTTTATGAGTCACAGGGAGCTATGTTCAGCAGCGGACTTCGTCCGATGACTTAATATACATCTAGCTGTTAATCTAGCACTATCTGTATAAAACCGTTAAATACCAAAAGAAATAAGCAAATTGACCTCGTTTTAGTGATTTCAACCTTCTCTCAGTCACCTACGAGACTCGGGCCATAACACAATACGTACGTAGTACAGTCAGCGACAAAAGTAGTTGATCAAACTCGATTTTCTAAACGCGTATTGAATCAGTAATGTTTGTTTTTTCCTTACAACTGACAACGTTGCGTTTGACCATAACACAACACACATGGCGTTATGTGATGATGCGGTCGAACGTTAGTGTTTAAGATGATAAAGAGAATAAGAAAATTAGTTTTTGTTCAGCGACTTTTGTCGTTGACCGTACAGGGTGGGCCAAAAGAAATGACTCTATTGGAAGATGTTCTCATTTTTGCAAATGGCCAATTACAAATCTGTTTTGACATTTGTGAACTAGACACATGCAGAAAACAAGTGAACAAGCCATTGAGCCATACACTCCCCAAGAATGCGGAAAAATAGTGTCTATTTTTTTGCGTAACAATTCGAATAAAAGAGAGCCAAACAACATCGGATGACTTATTTTGGTCCACATTGTACTAAAGATATTAGGTACAAATACTTACAAACTTAGTCGTTTCAAAAACTGCAGCTGATACCGTCTCCAGAACTCCTTAAGAAACTCTTGAAAAACCCTAGACATAAATCATCGCTGATACACTTACCAATTCGCGCCCTCAACTCCGAAGGTCTGATTGCTGGTTCTTCAAGCACCACAGGTGGTGGAGGCGGCGGGGGCGGAGGAGGTGCTTCGTCTCCAGAACTGCCTCCTGAGGACACCCCTGATGACGCTGAAGCAGAAGCCTGGACGACGGCGGTGTCATCGGAGACGGAGGCTCGTCGACTGCCAGCAGCCGAGGAAATGCGGCTGGCCTGGGGGTCATTGGGATGTTAGTTTTCTTTTTTAATAACTGGCTGTTTCTGCAGTTAGCGGGCACTACAGTTTATCATACATGTTTCTATATCCCAATGTGCACGACCAACCTAGAGAAATCTTATTAGTAAAGCTTATTATAAAATAACGGACTATTTAGTGACAAAAAAGCTTGGGATTGAATCTAGTGAACTTGCTCCAATTCAATCAATTAATTATTAACTATTAGTAAGATTAAAATTGTTAACGTGATCACGCCCAAAAAAGTACCTGCCGGGTGTTTCTTGCCTGTTCTTTTGCCGGCGTAAGGAGGTAACAGGCGTAGCTAGTCTTAAGTTTGACGTTCTAAAGTGATCACATTGAACTTTGTCATATCCTATGTCGTTTCTCAGGGTTCAAACTATCTCCATATCAAATTTTATCAAGATCGGTTCAATGGTTTTTAAGTATACTTATCCGGAACAAAGGAACAGGCAAATGATTTCTCTTTATATATTATGGTCTAGTATAGTATAGACTAGCTGTTCCCCGCGGTTTGACCCGTGGGGATAACAGTTTTATCGCATTAAAAAGTTGCCTATGGACTCAAAAAATCGCCATACCAAATTTTCATCTGCTGACCCAAAACGAATAAGCTCTAAAACTGTCTTCTCCAATGTTCTAAACTACAGTCCAACTATTTATTGGACTGAAGTAAAAGTCGTGTTCAGGTTTAACTTACAAAGTTCTGCGCCTTGTGCGAGAGGGCTGCCAGCTTGGTGGCTATGGTGGACTTAGTCTGCAAGTCAGATGCTGGCGAAACCTCCTCGTAAGCTTTACTTGAACTGTGCAGGGCAAAGAAAATACACTTAACGCGTCATATCGATACCTCATTTCAAATGTGTTACAATTCAGATACAGGTTTTTATGAGATAATTTAATAACTAATTACGCTTTTATTTGAAGACTATATAAATCATTATGGTAAGCACATAATTTAGTAATAAATGTGTGTGTTTGTGTGTGTGTGAGTGTGTGTGTGTATCTGAATAGAATGGAATGGAATAGAATAATCATTAATTGCAGAATGTTGTATATCAACATGGTAACATTTATAACAGTAATAAATAACAATAAATTTAAAATTTAAAAAACCCCCGACATTCTTGACCGATTTTCATCAAACTAAAAACACTCGCCCGTAACTCACATTTCATACAAAAAAAAAATTGAAATCGCATCCGTTCGCGAGCTATGGTGCCTCAGACAGATAGACAAACAGACAGACGGACACGTCAAACTTATAACGTCCCTCTTTTTGCGTCGGGAGTTAGAGAACATACACATTCTAACACTACAGTGGTGTGCAATAGCATATAATATAAGATTAGCATATATAAAAAGATAAAATTAAATGAATTAATAATTGATACAGATTTATAAAGAAGAAGGGTAGACATGGAGAGGTAGACCGAGAAGAACATACATAGATCAAGTTAAAGAAAGGATTGACGTCATGTCGTACCAAGAGGTCAAAAGGATGGCCGAGAACAGAACGGGATGGAAAGTCCACCGACAAGAGCTTCGCTCTTAAATAAAGGAAGAAGACAGATTTATTAATTGTGTGTGTGTGTGTGTGTGTGTCTGCGGCTGTGTGAGAGTGTGTGTGCGTGACTGATAAAGAAAAGCTCAAATAACTTACTTATCAATGTTATCTTTGGATGTGTAGTCGACGACGATGCTTATCTTATATTATTATATGCTATTGCACACCACTGTAGTGTTAGAATGTGTCTGTTCTTTAACCCCCGACGCAAAAAGAGGGGTCTTATAAGTTTGACGTGTCTGTCTGTCTGTGGCGCCGTAGCTCGCGGACGGATGCGATTTGATTTTAGTTTTATTTTTGTATGAAAGGTGACTACTTACGGGCGAGTGTTTATAGCTATGTTGATGAAAATTGGTCCAAGATATCGGGGACAAGAGCTTCGCTCTTAAATAAAGGAAGGAGACAGATTTATTAATTGTGTGTGTGTGTGTGTGTGTGTGTGTGTCTGTGTCTGCGGCTGTGTGAGAGTGTGTGTGCGTGACTGATAAAGAAAAGCTCAAATAACTTACTTATCAATGTTATCTTTGGATGTGTAGTCGACGATGAGCGCTGCGCTGCCGGGGCGGCTGTGGCTGCCCGAGTCACGGGAACTACTCCTACACAGAAATATTGCTGCGTCACCACACCATCAAGGAAATGGAGATAGTTATGGGCTTACAACGGTGGGGAACAAAGACTTGACTCTCTCGAGTGGCGACCACGAATCGTAAGACGTTCTGTAGGCCTATGTTCAGCAGTGGACTTCTTCCGGCTGATGATGATGGGCTTATATCAGAATAATACGTTTACGCTTCGGCCTTACCTCGAGTATTAGTCATAATCCACCTGTTTCTTTTGTATGAACTAGTGACCAACACCATTGTCGGAGTTTTCGACAACAAATAGGACCAGTTAAAACTTTACCTAGGAAATAACAATTGTTTTTGATTTGGTAACATCCAATTCACCTCTTCACGGAGCTTCTACTTCGAAATTTGGTAAACGGATATACGTTGTCCTGTGTGTGTTTGTGTGTGTGTGTGTGGCAGATCCAGAATGTATTTCTCAGAAAGGCACAAGCACCGGACAAGTAAGGAGTTTCCCATCAAACCTTGCACCATGTCTTTGGGTTTAATTCTTTACTAATGACATATTTATGATAACTATCGTAGCGATCGGACCTCCCGAACTCTGCTGTGCCAAGTACCTAGACTACTTATTGCTGAATAAATAGTTCGAAAACTATGTACTTCGTTTTTCTGTAAACACCTATCACGCACCGACCTGATGATGACGATGATGGTGACGTCATCATTGCTGACGTCAGTCTTGCTAAAACAGCACTGGACCCGGCCTCCCGTCATATATAACTCAAAGGTGACTGACTGACTGTCATAGTGATCTATCAACGCACAGCCTAAACCACTGGACGGATCTGGCTGAAATTTGGCAGGCTGGTAGATGTTATGACGTAGTCCGCTCCGCTAAGAAAGGATTTTGATTAATTCTACCCCCAAGGGGATAAAAGTTTGTATGAAACTTTGTCAATTTTAAACCGAACGGGCTGAGACTTTGCATGCATAAAGCTGAAGCCCACGTGGGTGAAATCGCGGGGAACAGCTAGTTTTTGACATAAAATCAATAGGTAGCTTAATTTATTATTGTATTTTTTTTTGTATACTTAGAAGAGAGCAGTCTTGTCGATTCTAGGTATTAATCTCTCAGTCTTAGCTCCTTGCAAGTGCCCGTCTTTTCTGCTTTCCCTCCCTCTCCGTCCCTTGGATCTGCCATTGTGTGTAGTGTGTAAGTGTTAACGACAAAGTTTCGGTTCAAATTCCAAAGTAGAAGCTCTCAGCAGTTCACTGACCTTCTCCTCGTCTGTTCTTCTTTGGGTATGTAAATATCTTCGTAGTGGTGGTCGCGGCGTGCGGCGTCGGCACCGCTGTCGCTGTCCGACTGTTCATGCAGGGGAGCCACCTCGGTGGTGGAGCCGTGGACTTCCGCTTTGACTGAGGAAAAAAATGAAAATTGAAATAAAAACCGACAAGTGCGAGTCAGACACGCCACGAAAGGTTCCGTAAAAAAAATATCTGCCACCACCTTAAATTTTAATTTTATTATATTTTTTAGTATTTGTTGTTGTAGCGGCCACAGAAATACATCATCTCTGAAAATTTATAGGATACATCCTGGTGACAGACGGACAGACAGAGGGACGGACAGCCGAGTCTTATTAGTAGGCGGGTTCCTACAATTTTACAATTTGGGTACGAAACCCTAAAAACTGGAGGATACCAGTAAGTAATTTTTCAAGGGTCTTTCATTTCACTTCAGCTTTCTTGTTCTGTATGTCAGTGACCTTAGTTATTTGTCGGATCGCCTCATTTCTGATTTGATCCTTCCGAGAAACTCCAAGCATAGCCCTTTCCATGGCTCGGAGAGCCGGTCATATAAACCGCAGAACCAAGAACTGGTGGGGTAGACGTGTTCTTGAGTGGAGACAGCGACTTGTAAAACGTAGTGGAGGACGCCCTGCTACTAGGTGGAGCGACGACTTGCGCCGAGTGACTGGCAGTAGTTAGGTGAGAAGATCGGGCTCAACGGTGTACCTTGGGCGAGGCCTAAGTCCTGAAGTAGACTTTACTAAAAGTATGTAACGGGTCTGACTTACCAGTCATTGTTGGTGCCTCCTGTCCTTCAGCTGGAACCCTCGGGCCTGGAGAGCGCGTGTGGAACAGGTCCCTCACGCGCTGGTACAAGGCTGCCGCAGCCGGCTGGCCACTGTTCCCAGTACTGTGCAGGAACCACCCGCCGGAGTTCGCAGTATCAGCATCCGAAGCTGAACATGCTGAGGAAATCACAGTACTTGAGTTGTGGATTCCGTTTGCTAAGACATTAGTCAACTAATGACTAATGTGTGCAGTTTGAGTAATTGGACTGACACAGGCTGATGATTCTGAGTTAATTGGCTAGGTTCGTTTCCAATCCAGATATAGAAAGACGCCACCTTCGAACATATGACTGTAGGTACATCAGGTAACTTAAAGAGAAACGCACTGTCTTTGTTATTTCGGCAGTTACAATGGACAGGCATAAGGCGGTGAATGGCTATCGAACTGGTTTGGTGGTCCAAAGTGGTCCAATGCTGAGGTTCGTAATTTAGCCTGAGCAATGGAATTAAAAAACTCAGAATGGAAAGTGTATTTTACAATTAAATACCAATATTCATCATGAATCGCTGAACTGCAAAATATATAAATGCAAACATCCGTTATTGAACCATATTCTATTGTAGACAAAAACGAAACCTAGGGTTACCCTCTAAAACTTTTATGTAGCACTTCCATTCCAACAACTATAGCTTTAAACTATTACGCAAACTTGATTGATTTGATCGTGAAAACTACGAATAGAAATTCACTCAACTTCACCACATCAACACACCGTGAAGACCGGGGTTCTCGGAATCCCCTCCCGACACCCACTCCCGAAACACCACATCGCTGATCATGGTCCCATCCAGACGTCCGCACTGCCCGGCAGCAGGAAACCGACTGATCACTCCATTAGGAAGCCGACTGATCATTCAGCCGATCAGGCGTTACCTAAGCTTCCTGCTCGCTTCCGTCGTGGCAACAATTAGATGCGCTTGATTTTCTACGGCATGATTACGCGTGAGCGTAGCCAGGACGGGTGATGGTCCCTTTCCCCCTCTCCTTTTTCTTAGGAATACTTTACTTAATTATTTAACGTATACGCCCCGAAATCAAATCCTTTCTAATCAGGAGTAAGATTTACTAATGTCGTTTGTTTTGTGAAATTGCTTCCCCCTCTTTAATCCAACCCTAGCTGCGCTCATGTGATTATCGCTGAACGTTACACCGCGTATGATTTGATGCGTAATGGATTAACAGTTTTTTTATTGCAGTTGCGTGGGGTATCATGTAAGTTGTGTACATAATAGGTTCTTATTACTCAAAGTGCGTATATTTGAAATTAAAGCACACTTCCACTCCCTAATGGTATAGTATGTATACCTAATACATACATAATTATTACGAGTATACTGTGCAAGATGCTGAGGGATTTTGTTTTTTCGCTGACATTAGGCCTAGTTTATAATTTATTCTTGTTTATTTTACTTTTTACAGCGTTTGACCACAAATCACCGATTGTTAAGTGATGATTTGGGCATAGGTGGTGCCACTTCACGGCTGAATTGAAAACTAGCTGTCAAGTGAGGCAACCGGGATACACCGATAGCGGCGCTTGACGACGGATTCTTAACTTGAGGGTAGCTAGCCAGGCGTCTCTCAACTTAAGGCTACTTACTAGATACATTACCTAACTGCAATAATGTGAACTGGTCATAGGGACGCAAACTACTTTCACTGAGCAAAAAGAACCCAAACAGAACCGAAACTCAACGCTCCTGATGTTCCTAAGATACATATTGGCTTGATTATTTGTCACTCACCAGAACTCTCTTCTCCCGAAGAGTGATGATGCGTCACAGTGTTAGAAGCGGCTCTTTGCATGGGATTCACGTACAATCCATCGGCTGGACCAGACCTGGTGGAGCTCAGAGACCCAGTGTTGGATGGTAGAGAGCCACGTCTCTCCTGGATAGAGGCACGGCGCTCCCGCTCTGGTGCGTGAAGGAAGAAGGGTGAACGGGTACTGGTAGCGTTGATGCAGTTTGGAAGAGCACACTGGAACAGAGGTAGGAAGGGTTGCGTTAAGAACGGTTTAACCTTCGCTATTGGATAAATGCTCCTCCCAATAATTGTCACTTGTAGACCATTTTACATACAATTTGAATCGAACATATTGGAGACGAGCATTCGCTCGCGTGATGTCGCCTGATGTTCACTGTGCTCGTCACCCTGAGCTAATGTTTGCACTGTAATTTCACTGGAAATGTTCACCTAGTAATGCGTAATGCTTGTTTGGCGGTTTAATAACTAATAAATGTTTGGAACTTCCCCAGGAGAACTCTGCCAAAAAGTTCCACCACTTTTACATAATAATATGTCATACATAAAACATTCCAAAATAACGTCCTTGTACAATTTCTGATACATACAATAACCTAATGACGGCCACCAAAGTACGCTAAGCTTGCGAAGGCATAGTAAATAAGGTTAATATGACATTTAAACAATGTACTGGAGCTGTCATAGAAGTATACTCACTCTTGATTCCCCTGGAGTGCAAGCGCAGGAGTGTATCGCTTTGTAAGCAGACAGCTGTTTTCCTTCCGCACCAGCCGCCCCCGCTGCCACCAACACGTTTAGACACTGCCGACAAACAACAAGACATTCTCACAACCTCATAATTATATGTATGTATAATTGTATAGCTCTAACTGGGACCCCTAGAGCTAGCTCTGTATCCAGGATTATCTGGATTATTTTTATTATTTTCACCATCATTATCATCATCATCAGCCGGAAGAAATCCAGTGCTGAACATAGGACTCCCTATATTCAATTGAACACCACCATGAACGGCTATTAGCCATTTGCATCCGTTGGCTCCCTGCGACTTTTAGAATGTCGTCGGTCCACATAGTGGGGGAGCCTACCTAAAGTACATCTTTCGGTTCGTGGCCTTATTTAGGACACAATTGAACACAGAAAAAACGTTGGTAACCTCAAAAAGAAAAATTCTTGATTTACTGACTTTCAAGTATTTCAAATTCTTCCAGTCTCTGCTCCCAATATTTACAGAGTTCGGTTTGTTTTATAACATTGACCTTATGGATCCCAGACTGTGTCTAATGTGGTTTATGGCAGGATGCAGCCCGTACCATTGTTTCCTGCGATCAGTCTACCGGCAAAGGTCGGTCGAGGTTAAAAATATTGACATGACGTTCGTAAAGGTATTTCTATATTAAACTTTATCGATAGGTACTGATTAAATCTGTACCTAAGTTATTCTCATACACTAAAGTTAAATAATGTATTACACCAAATTTAAGCGGGGTAGTACCCCGGGGTTTTAGTTTTAGGGCATCTTTAGGGCGCCTTTGTACAGCGCGAGCCCCACACTCCCTCCGAGCCCCTCCCTTTCTAGGGGGGGCATTGCACCGGAGAGGTTAGTGAGTAAGTGCATTTCCCCAAGTCAAAAAAAAGGTGTAGCTAGTTTTAAGTTTGACGTTTTAAAGTGATCACAATATGTTGTGTCCTACTAAATAAATATAGCTATGCTTTATTGCTATGCTTATGCATACATTAATAAATAATTAGGTACATCTACTGCGAAAATACTAAGAACATATTCGGTTTAATAGGTTACAATGACCTTTCATCAATTCCGAATCTTAACATTTTTATCGTAACATTTTGCATACGAAAACCGTTTTTACGAACAGCCTTACGCAATGCAAGTTTCTCTGTCACAACACGCACTTGACCGATCTGAAAAACGATAAGCAATCGCCTCGGCAATTAGTTGTACAAAGATACAAAGATACGCAACAGAGTGTGACCATAGTGAAAACTGATAGCCAGATACACTTTCAAAACGTGAGCTTGTCTATGCAAGCTCTATTGTCTATGTGATAATTAAATGACCATAGAGGTAGAAAGTGCGCGGGCAAGTGTGCTATTATGCAGTGCAACGAGTGAGGCAGTTCAATTGCGTTGGGTCCTTTGTTTTGAGGATTTAATGACTGATTATGATGCTTGCTTAATCTCCGAGAGGACGTACAAGTCAACAGAACTGTTACTGGTTATATGGGATTGGAGATATAGACTGCGAACTCCTTACATCATCATTATCATAATCAACCTGTTTCAGTCCATTGCTGGACGTAGGCCTCTCCCAAAGTACCTACGCCACTAAAGCCGATCTTCGATCTTACGATCCACTCTGTGCGTGGGCTGTAGCCGTATTACTCCATAATGACTCCATATGCAACCTAGCAATGTATCTAAGCAAATAAGAAACTGTCTCCAAGTGACTTCTGAAGAGGCAAAAGTAGAGATAAGGCTGGCTCTCTCTTTTTAGCTTCAATATGAAGGTTCTTAGCCGCATTATTGATAAGGATGTAGCCGTGAAGTCCAAATGCAACCAGATATCGTATCAGAGCAGCCAGCATACTACCCTCAAGTGTGCCCTGAAGGCGCAAAAGTAGATATAAGGCTGGCTCTACGTTTTTAGCTTAACACCCTCTTTCCTCAATATAAAGGTTCTTAGCTGCATCATTGATAAGGATCTAGCTGTGTTGGTCCAGATGCATCCTGACACTGTGTCTAAGCTGACAGAGAACCATCCTTAGATGACCCCAGATGGCTGCAAAGTAGAGAAAATGCTGCGTCTTCTTTATTTTAGCTTAACGTCCTACCTCAAGAGGATGGTTGTCAGCCACATCGTTACCGTTTTGGTCCAGATGAAATGTTACACCATGTCTGAACAGCTACCAAACTGTCCCCAAATGATTTTTTTAGCCTGAAACCTTCTTACCTCAAGATGATGGTTCTCAGCCGCGTCGTTGATGGGGCTTTTGCCGTGTCGATCCAGATGCAATCTAGCGCCGTGTCTCAGCAGCCAGCGAACGGTCCCCAGGTGTCCCCTGGAGGCCGCGAAGTGCAGGGGTGTGGCGCCATCTCCATCTCTGGCGTTAGGATCGACCGCTCGTTCTACGATCTAGAACAGGAAAAGATGTATCGTGAGATAATATTTTTCTTTTTTTTTTCTTCTTTTTTTTTTACCTTGGTACTTTAAAACAGTATAATATTTTTCTTGTCATCAGCATCAGCCTGTATCCGTCCACTGCTCATAGACCTCCCCCAAGGTACGCCACTGAGCCCGGTCTTCGACTCTTCTTATCCAACTAGTGCCAACCACTCGCACGTCGTCACTCCACCTAGTCGCAGGGCGTCCTACACTACGTTTGCCAAGTCACGGTCTCCACTCAAGAACATGTCTACCCCAATGTTGTTCTATCGACGGTATCATCGCATGAATAGATCTACATGTTTTTAAAAGTTATCTGATATACGAAACAAACTGAACAACTCTGAGTAGATTACCAAATAAAACTACACATATTGGAATAAAATATATCCAATATAGTATCTACAATTACATTGTTCAATTTGCCATTAATAAGAATGTGCAACAAGACTTCACCTTCAAGTTGTTCATAAACAAAACGATAACAATACCTACTCAATACACTTACAAGTCAACTCTCGCCGGGGGCTAAGAAATACCGATAAAACACGAGATAAAGATTTCACCGCAACCAAGTTATGGCAATAATGCAACTTTATTGCAACTACTCGCTTGTGGAGATCCCTAGTAGTATATTGAAAACTGTAGAATTTATTGCTTTTTTTTATTTAGTCACTGTCGCCGATGGACTTTGGCAACACAAGGGGAGTTGCCCTTATGAGATCTTTTAGCACCCATCTTTGAGGTCATAAAGTGATAACAGTCGATTTGTAATATTATTACAATACATAATTATATAAACAATATTTATATAATTTTTATTTAGTACTGCGTTCTGCGGTAGATATTCCGTAATCCCACAAGGATTTTGTATCTCTGTTCCAAGTTTTACCAAAATTCGTTGAGCCGTTTCACCATACAAGCAACTTTAACAAAACGTTTAAGTAGATGATATAACTATGCCTATAGCGGTAAAAAAACAAAGTTGATTATTTAATTTGCGCAACTTTAGTAACTCAATTTTAAAGTCAATAACTTAACAGCAACGTCTAATTAAATTTGATCTTGGAAGAAATCCGTATTAACTTTCAATTTCCATTGAATTCCATAAAAGGAAACTTAACAAGGCCTACGTAATACCCTCTAACAGTGAAAAGCTTGAAAGTCATTCATTTATAGAGAAATCACGATGAAAAATAATAATAATACGGAACCCCGTGGTTTCCACAGCTGCAATGGCCGCTAACGACCTCGTGAACGTACGTTGATTTCTAAAGTGAATGAATAAATGCCAAACCACAAACTGGCCGACCAGAATATAGTAATAGAAATATATTACTCTTGTGAAAAATAGAAGATATTTTTGCACTAGCTTCGAGTTATCTCGCAATCTTTTTAACACGATTTTTTCGACTATGATTATTATGATTAGGTTTTGAGTGTGTTTTAGGAGCGCTTCTGTTAGTTAACTTAGAGATAATTTGAATGACAAATTCTCCAAAACGTCTAGATTTACAAAGCTAAAATTCGGTATAAGGATTCTGCTTATGTACCTTACCTACTATTTAGAAATATTTTCCAAAATTTAACCTCAAAAGTGTCAAATGAGGCACTAAAGTTTGTATGAAAAATTCCAACTCTCACGTCACGAAAACGCATCATTATTTTTATTTTTGATTTTTTTCTCTTGTTACGCAATACCCCTACAGACTAAACCTTTATAAACATCAAATAGATATATATTATAACTCTATATTCAAAAACAGATAATACACAAAACCAACTGAGACGACGCGGCCCAACGATCCAATATGAGACTTGGCCTCCGATTGTAAAAGACACCACTTCGATCTATTCTAGAACATCTTCTGCCAGTTCTTCGTGACTTCATTAACCAAAAATTACTGATACAAAAAAATACTGATCGAGTAGTATAAGCCCTCATTAAAAAGCAATCGCTCCCAGACCACATTTGACGAGTAACAAAAGGTGGGGGAAACATCAATTCAAATCTGTACAATTCTCGGAACAACACAATCAAACCTTTTTCCAATCAGCATCTCACGATATCATCATCACATCCTCACGTAACATCAATGACGAGAGAAAACCGAGGTCGTTCACCTGATCGATGAAATGCGATCACGGACCGTTTACACTCATAGCTACGGCTCTCTTAACACCGAGTGTGAAAATCGAAGTGATTTACTTGAATGCGGGGGATTAGATACTTTTATATGAAAGGGGAAGGTGTACGTTGTTTTAGGAACACGTTCAGCGATGTTTTTACTATTTACAGGGTAGCGTTTGACCACAAGTTACCTGATGTTAAGTAAGAATGTAGTCGAAGATGGCGTCACGCTACATCTAGACTGGGAACTGGCTCTCAAGTGAGGCTGCCGGAACACACCGATAGGTGATGATGGCTCAGTGGTAGTGACGTCGGCTTGCGATCCGTTGGTCGTGGGTACTACCATCCTAAAATTAAGAATCTGTAGCCAAGGACCTATGTGTGTTCCGGCTGCCTCACTTGACAGCCAGTTCCTAATCCAGGTGTAGCGAGGCGCCACCTTCAACCATATTGTCACTTAACATCACGTGGTCAAACGCTACCCTGAAAGTAACAAAGTACAATTAATTCAAAAGAAGTTGCAGTATTGTAAAGCATTCTAATAACTAAAACAAAAATGTCAAAAGTTTCATTAAAAACTTGATTTAATTTTACTCAAGCTAAGCTCCGGTCAGAAAGAAAAACTTATGGTCACGTTAATAGACTTACCATCCATTTAACACAGTCCAGACATCCCGTTTGCGCCGCTGCGTGTATGGGAAGCATGCCATCTCGCGCCCTAGCGTCCAGTCTGCCTCCAGCCTCCAGCACCAGGTACTTCAAGACCGCCAGGTGGCCTTCCTGTGCTGCGAGGTAGACTGGCGTGACGTCATTGTCCATCGCTGTATTGGCACTGCGGATTAAAAGGGGGTTTAGTACAAATGTTACTTACTAGTGACCCGCTTAGGCACCCGGGTTGTGAAAGATTTTGACAACCACAGTAGTTTTTTTTATGTAAAAGAGTGTTAATCCAGTCGCCTTTGGACATTTGAAACACCAGGGGCGTTGCCGATGCGTTACTGACTCTGAAGAATTCTTTTCAAACTCGTTAAAAACTTGTTAAATATAAAATATGTATGTAGATATTTGCAGTCAGGGACTTTTTTGTAGACCTTTTAGAAGCCTATATTTCTCTCATACCTGACATCAACTCTGATCAAACCGTTTAGCCAGCGAGCATAAAAGCTGTTAATGCAGCTAGCCGTTTTACACTTATTTATCGTTATTTCCTACTTAAAACTCCATTTTAATATAATAAAACATTGCTTAGGACATTCAAAAATAATGTAGCTTCCAGTTAATGAAAATATTTTTAAACAATCGGATACGATCATGATAGTTATCCAGTCCAATGAACGGAGACAAACAAATTAATTAATTAGATGTTGACTTTGAACTTTGATCCCGATTAATTCAGCTCCAAGACGTTTAAGGAGTTTTTATCTCGAAATACTTTTTGTTTATCTTTGTCTTCTACAAATCTATCGATTTATAAACAATGCCCGTAAAAGAGCTAACCAAAATGGCGGAAGAGTTCGAAGAATGTGTCACGTGCCCTTACAGTTGATCCAAGAACCTGTTCCATTCAGCGTTACATCTGCAGCGGTTAGCGGCGGTTCTTACGATCACTTTCATTTTCATTTCTCTCCGGTTGCTAGGCAACGTGACGGAAGCAGGTCAGACAAGGTCAGGTTGTGGTGTTGTAGACCTATTGTTACAATAGCTTATGTAAGATGGGAGGCACTTGTGTTGTTATTAGTGTTCTGTACTTCATAAGGAAAAAGGAACGCATCATAATGGATCCTTTTTAATTTAGTATCCAGGTTAAGCGTGGCGCCATCTATGACTAAATCGTCACTTGATATCCGTATGAGTTTTTGTAACAAGTTAACGCGTTCTAACATAGCGCGTAAACGCGTTTGAATGAAAATTGATTCGTAAACTCACCGTTATGAGCTCTGTACATTTCTTCATGGAAATAACGCGTTTACGCGGAAGAACGCGATAACTTATTAAAAACTCACACTACGCCTACAGCTCTACAGCTGGCTTGTAGAAAAACGCAACCGTATATGAAATGTATTAAAAAGAACGCATCTTTGTCTGTCCGTCTTTATATCTGTCGAGATCCATTTCTTAGGAATGCGTTGAAATTAATATCGAATACTTGAGACTATATTCACTTAGAGATGGAATAAAATAAAGCTTCTAATTCAAAGCAATCAAAAACACAGCCATTTTTGTCGCATATTTTGACCTGCAATGAAATCAAAACGTATAGGGTATTTATTTCCCTTTGACCTAGAATCATAAAAAATACTGGCAAGAAAACAAAAGCTAGCTGAAAATCATTCATTTGGACATCCATTACAGTACTTACGGAACTCTCGGTGCGAAGTCAGACTGGCGCTTGTCTGTTTCTTAAAGATTCCGCGCTACAAATGATGTTCCGCGGTTTCGTGAAATAAATATGATTTTCGTTACGATAATATCGCAGTAATACTAGTGTCTGAAGTACTTCTCGGTACAGTCAGCGACAAAAGGAGCTGATCATATTCGATTTTCCAAATGCGTATTATATCAGTAATGTTTGTTTTTTCATTACAACTTGCAAGGAACGTTTGACCATAACACAACACATACGATGTTAATTGATCATTCGGTCGAAGGTTGGTGTTTAAGAATCGGAAAGTTGGTTTTTGTTCAGCTACTTTTGTCGTTGACTGGTCCACTAGGTCTTATCAAATGAAACATTTTTTTTTTTTTTTTTTTTTTACTACTTACAGGGTAGCGTTTGACCACAAGTCACCTGATGTTAAGTGACGATGTGGTCGAGGATGGCGCCACGCTACACCTGGACTGGGAACTGGCTCTCAAGTGAGGCTGCCGGAACACACCGATAGGTGCTTGGCGACAGATTCTTAACAAGAGGGTGGTAGCTAGCCAGGCGAGTACTAGAAAATACCCTACCACCAAGCTATGGTTTCATCACGATGTTTTCCTTCACCGAAAGCTCAAGCTCATTGTAGGATTTGAACCCACGTCCTACGGATCGCAAGCCGACGTCACTACCACTGAGCCATCATCGCTATGTAAATGTAAACATCATAAGTAAATGGAAATAAAGGTAATCTGTCTCTATCTGAAGCATTCCTTTTAGCTCTCAATCTAATCTTTATATCAAATCACACTAATTCCCCAGTAGGATACTACTAATATTATAAACGTGAAAGTTTGTGAGTATGGGTGGATGGATGGATGGATGTTTGTTACTCTTTCACGCAAAAACTACTGAGCGGAAAAACTCTGAATGTTTGGTTTGGAATGTAGATAGTTTATTTCCTGGATTAACACATAGGCTACTTTTTATCCCGAAAAAGGTTTCTGCGGGATAACGGGAAGACGCGGGTGAACCCACTGGGCGCAGCTAGTACTAATATTATAAATGCGAAAGTTTGTCAGTGAGTCGGTAAGTGTGTGTATGTTAGTACTTTTGTTGCTGTAACGGCTGAACGGATTTGAGTGAAATTTGAAATGGAGATAGCTTATAATACCCTAATGCCCGAATTTAATAATCGATCCGGATCCGTTTTTCGCGGTTTTGGATCGATATGTCAATCCATTTTAGAAAGCTTTACCCCTAAAATGACATATATATGATGACATGACATATCAATCCAAAACAGCGGATAACGGATCAGGATCGATTGTTAATTTCGGGCGCAAAAGAACACTATGGCTGGATTTTTGAATGACGCTAAATTGTTGATCTATGCTTAAGTAGTGATTGAGTGATGTATTTGTATGAAATGACAGACTCAAATCTGTGCTTTAGTAAAATGAATCGCAAAATGTTGGTAAGCGCATAACTCAACAACGCCAGGGCCCGTAGCCAAGATGCATTCTGCAATCGTTGACGCTAGTAGAAAAATGTATTGGTTTGACATATTTCAACGCTAAGTCACGTGGTCAGAAATATGTCAAACGAATACTTTTTTCTTGTTTTCTATTAGCGTCAACGATTGTAGAATGCATCTTGGCTAGAGGCGCTGGACTATTTTTGCCATGTTCGTTGAAGTCTAATAATAGTTTTCACGACGAAAAAAATTCGAATAATTGCCGGGAAAACCCTAAAAACAGCCCTTTTCTTTTTTCCATACAAACGTTATCTAACTAAAATGTAGAATCAATTTAAACTTTAATACCATACCATAAAGTTCAAGTGTTAGCGGAGAGGTTCTGGGAAGGCAAAACAATTGAGTGACGTTAGTCTTCTACTATATAAAAATAAGTCGGGTTTTCCTTCCTGACGCTATAACTCCAGAACGCACGAACCGATTTCCACGGTTTTGCAAAGGTCGCGGGCTCCGTGAGGTTTATAGCAAAGAAAATTCAGGAAAATTTTCAACAGAAAAGCGGGAAAATCTTACGTAAAACGAAGCCATCTGGTGGCGAAACGGAGTTCGCCGGGTTTGCTAGTATCGTATAAATATTGATTTCTATTTTCAATAAAATTAGGGATCCATACTAAAACTCAGATAACGTGTGTATTATAATTTTTAATGATTTTTTGTTAAATACCCGTGCGAAGCCGGGGCGGGCCGCTAGTATAGGTATAAAAATCTATTGCTATTTGTTAGTCTCGCTAAAACTTGAGAACGGCTTGACCGATTTAGCTAATTTTGATCTTGAAATGTTTGTGGGAGTTCAGGGAAGGTTTAAAGGGTGACTTTTATTGGCGATACGAAGTTCGCTGGGTCAGCTAGTCTCTGATAAAAATTCCTGGCAAGATACGCCCGTCGGGTAATTTTTTACGCGTGATCAAATTTACACATTTTTTTATTACTTTCTGTGCTCACATGTTTTTGCTTCCGGTATGGATACTTCCTACTGCTGTTTCTCTATCTACACAAGCAAAACAGTATCCGAATTGGTCTAGTCACGCACTCTGATATAAGAGCTGGCAGACGCAATTTCACGCGGAGTGTCTGAAGGAATTACGTAAATCTATGACGTTCATTCCAATTTCATATCAAATTGTCTTGACATGGATTACTGGTTGAATATTGGCTGTAAGTACTCATGACAAAAAACTCCTTAGTTCTTTTTAGGGTTCCGTGCCCAAAGGGTAAAACGGGACCCTATTACTAAGACTCTCTTGTCTATCCGTCTGTCCGTCTGTCACCCGGCTGTATCTCATGAACCGTGTTAGTTAGACAGTTGAAATTTTCACAGATGATGTATTTCTGTTGCCGCTATAACAATAAAAAACAGAATAAAATAAATATTTGAGGCGGCTTTGCCGTTTTTATAGATAATGGTACGGAACCCTTCGTGCGCGACTCCGACTCGCACTTGGCTGGTTTTATTTTTTACAGCTTACAAGGTATTATATTAAGGTATATATACGAAGAGAAATTTCCACATGAGATTTAGTTTTAGTCGCCCAACATTTTAGTTAATCTTGTTTACTTTTAAAGTTCACTTCTAAAAGGCCATAAAAGAGAAAACATTTTCCACCTCTACTTTGCTTTGAAGCAGAGAGAAATTTTAACATTCATAAAACTGTTTACTCAATAGATATTATGCTTACTTTCAATTGATGAAACAAAACACTGTCGTCGACTTGTAATAAATTATACTGAGTATTAGAAATGAAACACGATTCCGGAATAACTTTAAAGTTTTTTATACATTTCGTTAGATAATACCTAAATAATAACGCCCACATTCAATTTATTTATTTATCAATTAGACGGCTGACGTCAATACCTAATTAACAATTAACACGCATAGGTTCTGACCGCTAACTAGAATTCCCTGTATAGGGTATCAAAAACGCGGCTCGGGGATTGCATTTTTTCAATAGACCAATATTTTTTCCTGGTAGCGGGATTCGAACCCGCAACCACACACACACGCGCAACGTAGTTGGCTCGCCCATCGCGCTACATCAGTCGGCGCCAGTGTCACAAAAGTACGCATCTATTTTGAATATCAAATTTTACCGTTCTCTTCCCGCGTAAGTCCCAGCTTTGGTTTTCGTATGCCGTTTATTCTTCTTGCTTTTCTTCCCGAAAAGTTTACTAGCCACCCGAGTGTACGGGGGATGAGTGTGGTTTAACGTCATCTTCTCTTTTCTTTCAGTGTTGCGTAACTTGAAAAACATTAACAACCCAATTGTCAAATCATTTCTTTATTCCAAATCCAACCAGTTCTAACTGACACTCAATCACCATCACAAAACACACTGAAAAACAAGTGAAGCTTATTGTTTTAATTTAAGCCCATTCGGCGAGGCTAAAGTCGTAAAGACCATACCGCCTCGTCTGATGTAAGTAAATGAAGCTCAAATTAAAAATTTCGAATTCGAACAAGTCTGGAAAGTTAAAAAAATCACTACCGGTACGGTTATTGCCGGCCAGTACGGTGACTTGCAATTAAGTTTTGAAACGAGTTTCGTTTTTAAGCACCGTTCGAAATTCAAAATGTAATGAAGCGCGCGCTGCGCTTGCTTGCCTCGGCCTTACTGCAGAGCTTAAGGCTGCATGTGATTTTCTTGTGAAAATACTGAGCGAAAGTGATCCCCTTGAGACTCGTGTGTATGCATGGACATTATTATAATGGTCTGTGATTATAAACAATTTTCATTTCAAATCATAATCTAGTAAAACAGTCTTTGAAAAGCTGAGTTTTACTTTTAGCTAGGCAACTTTCTTAATTAAATTTAAAAAGTCTAAAAGTTTACGTTAAAATCTAAGAAGAATTTGTTAACATAAGTTTTTTTAAATTAAAGTCCAGGGTTCGAAGACAACTGTAGTCTAGACCTACTCAGCCGATTGCCAGAGCTTTCAAATAAAAAAAATGTAAACACACTACAACGGAGTTGTTGTTGTTTCTTTTTTTTAAATACTTTTTTTTGATAAATGGCAGTTTGTTTATTATGTTACATTCATAAGTAACGACTCAACTCGTAAGATGTTCTCTATAAACTTATTAAAAAAAACAGAGTCATCATTATTGATTCCACAAATGAAATTAGCATTGAACCGAGAAATTGCATCAATATGGCATAATTACGTTGTCTCTAGCACCAGTTACGTAATCGCTAATATATAATTTTTGAACTGCTGTGGCACAAGTTAAATTAAGTAAAAAAAAATAACATTGGCAAATTTCAA
Organism: Opisthograptis luteolata; assembly: GCA_931315375.2. Classification (NCBI taxonomy): domain Eukaryota; kingdom Metazoa; phylum Arthropoda; class Insecta; order Lepidoptera; family Geometridae; genus Opisthograptis; species Opisthograptis luteolata. The sequence continues at coordinate 2,094,807 of OV928048.1, forward strand.
CTCGGCATGATCTATACACATAAGCTTCAAACTGCTCAGCTTCACTTAAATAGATAAAATAAATGTGCAATATGAAATTAATTTATTTAAATACTAATTGTGAGAAGAGGCAATGCTGCATCGCAGAAATATGCTAAATAATATCTAGGCTAAAGCTTACCACCAGACAAAAGTGCCTGCTCGTATCTGGTTTTCAACGAATTTCTAGAGGACAAAATATATTTAAAAAATAGCATTAAATTGGTGAATTACATACTTACTTACTGGTTTATTAAATAACAAATACATAACAATCAATCTACTTTTTGAAAAGAATACCAGTCAAGTGACTTTAATATTTAAAACACTGTGATATAGAAAATATATTAGACATACCTACCAGCGTGTATGCTGCTCATCTATAATAAAAAGTAAATACATATAACGAACTGCTTCCACTTAGGTAAGTTAACACCCTCTATAAGGTAAATAAATGAACTCTACATAAGATGGTCATTCATCTCATTACCTTTATGTCGTAACTTCTCGGCCTCTTATTACTTAGGCCACCTGCAAAGTTTCACTTGCATGACAGTAAGACACTGCTATGACATGACATGACATTTTGCCGCCAAAACACTTTCGCTGCCATCTCTGGCAACATGGCGGATATGTACGCGGGAAACGAATAAATTGCTATAATTTTACATCCGATACGTAATCGATAAGTGGTCGACTGGAATATTAATTTGTGTTCAAGCGTAAGAGTAAATTTTAGTTCACCTCTTCAAAACTAGATGGCGCTGTTCATTGAGCCACGGTTTTCTAGATCGCGGTGACGAGATTCTCCGGCGACAGTTTTGACATTTATGTGTTTTTAAAAATAAACGAGATATCGCAAGATACTCAACACGCCAAATTTATTGGTTTCATTTTGACCCATACGGGGTTTGTTTTGGGGTTCGAACATGGTCCTTCGAGTTGCCGGAAAACGGTGAAACGTGGTTGACTTTTGTTTGGCATTGCACCCCCCGGCGCACTGGAACAAGTAGTGGTTCGCTACTAGTGCTTGGAAGTTGGAAGCAGTATTATACTTCCCAACAACAGCCTAACTGTTTGGTGGTGGAGTATAATTGAGCTGCAAGGTAGTGAAGAGTCCCTCCAACACTGGGAAGCTCCCTAGAGGAAGCACCATTGAGGGAGAACATCATCGTGCACTGTGTCGTCACACGGCACCGTGTGAAGCGGGGGCGGAGTACCGCCGACGACGCGGCGGAGCGAGCGGCTGACGCGACGGAGCGGAGCGTGCAATTGCTGTCAAAGTCATCTAAACGTCACTGGAGTGACGTGAAACGTCATCCCATACTAGTGAAGTGGTCAAGCGTGAGTTATTGTTGTGGTGAAAAAACTGTGAGTACATTTTGAACCTAATTTTCTAGAAGATTTAACTTGAAGAATTTATTGTGACAAAGTTCTATAGACTTAGTAAATTTTAGTGATGTGTGTGCATGACTTAGAATAATTTAGCATATAAGTGTTCAGACGGGGAACCTATGCCCAAATTTGTATAGAATTGAATTCGACAAGGTTCTATACACTTAGAATTGTAAAAAAATATTTCCATCGACTTAGAAAATTTGCATTAAAATTTTGGCTTAGTTTAAAAATTACAATTAGATTCATAAAATTATAGTTTCTTTTTTTTTGTTATTAAAAGTAAATAGTTAGTTTCAAACACTAAATTGTAAGGAATATTTTGCAGTTCACAATGGCAACCAATTATTTTAAGTTGCAAGAAAATATTGCTGCACAAATAAATAAGTCAAAAGTTAACTTTAAAAAATCTTCAAGAGAAAGGATTACCCTTTCATATGTCGGCACACGTTTAGAAACTGTAGAACAGCATTGGAAAGAGTTTCAAATTAACCACCGTAAAATTATAACAGAGACTCCGAGTGATGAGTTACAGAAATCCTCATATATGGTAAATGATTTGTATGATGCAACCGAAGAGACTTTTATGGAGTATAAGTCATTGTTGAAGGAGGTTATTATGAAACTCCGCCCAGCAGAGCCGGTAGCTTCTCGATCTGTTGCAGCTCAGGGAAGTGAACAAATTAACGTAAAATTGCCGAAAATTGAAATTCCAAAATTCTCTGGTAAATACACCGAATGGGCCAGTTTTCGCGATTTGTTTACTTCTCTGATACACAAAAACGGCAGTATCGACAATGTACAGAAGCTACATTATTTAAAAAGTTGTGTGACCGGCGAAGCTGAACAGTTGTTACGACATATCCCGGTTACTTCTGACAATTACCAGGTGTGTTGGACTCAATTAGAAGGTAGATATAATAATAAAAAATATTTAACTAACTGCATTCTTAAAAAGTTAACGTCTCAAAAGGTGTTGACAACTGAAACTTCTACCGCGATTAAGCAGTTGTTAGACACAACCAAAGAATGTCTGAGCGCTTTGAAGAATTTAGGTGTCAATGTCAGTTCTTGGGACGTGATAGTAGTTTACTTGATTAGTCAAAAACTTGATGCTGAGTCCCGCAAACTCTGGGAACAAAAGGTAACCGAGACTGTTTTAGAATTGCCTACAATGTCTATGTTTGAGGAATTTTTGGAGAATAGGTTCAGGTCGATAGAATTCTTAGACACTAAAGTTCAAAAAAAGGAAGCTACCAATTGTGCTCATGTCGCAACTACTTTTGTATCCTGTTCCTTTTGTTCAGAGAGTCACAGAACCTGTAATTGTAAAAAATTTGCAGCGGAATCTATAGACGCTAGACGTAGTTTTGCCCAAACTCACCACTTATGTTTCAACTGCTTGAATACCGAACATACGGTATATCAGTGTAAATCGTCCACGAGGTGTCGTCTGTGTAAAAAGAAACACCACACATTATTACATCCCAAAAACCCAAAATCACCTAACGACTTTGTCAAGGGTGATCAGTCTGTGAATAAGAGTGTTGTTGCAGCTGTCACAGCATCAACATCATCATCGCAGGCCCATGGCGAATCATCGGATGCCCCGACAATTACGTCTTGTTTTTTGAATACTCCCAGTCAGGTTCTGTTGGCAACTGCCTTGGTAAAGGCTGAGTCAAACAAAAACAGAACGACTGTAGTATTAAGGTCCCTGTTAGACCAGGGATCTCAGGCATCCTTTGTAACGGAATCTGCTGTGCAGATGTTAGGTCTCAAGAAAATTCCTGAGACTGGTTTAGTTTGCGGATTAGGTGACCGGGATTCGACGATATCGTCGAAATCCACCGTGAGCTTGAAACTTCAGTCACGTATTGATCCCAACTTCACCATAACGGTAAAGGCGCACGTTTTAAATAAGTTGACGTGCTTTCTTCCTAGTTCTAATTTGCCTGCTGTGCAAATTTTCCCAGCACTGTCGTCTGTGGAACTAGCAGATCCTTCTTTTGGTACACCCAGCAAGATAGATCTGCTATTGGGGGCGGAGGTGTATAGCCAGATTTTGTTAGAAGGTTTACTCAAGGGTCCGCCAGGGTCTGTGATCGCACAGAACACTAGGCTTGGCTGGATTCTCTCTGGTAGAATACACACACCCACTGAATCCACCCACAGCGATAAATGCCGCAATATCGTCAGCATGCATCTGGTTGCATCTGACGACAATGAGTTGTTAAAGAAATTCTGGGAGATGGAGTCAGAACCATCATCTCCAAAAATGAAGCATCTGACACTAGAAGAAGAGAAATGTGAGGAACTATTTTCTCAAACAACCACGAGGGATGAATGTGGTCGGTATGTTGTCAGTCTTCCATTCAGGACTGATGATCCTCTCTGTAGGTATGGAGGTTCAAAGGAGATAGCTCGCAAACGCTTCTTCATGTTAGAGAGACGTTTGATCAAAAGTCCTGAACTGAAGGTGGAATATTCAAAAGTAATTGATGACTATCTTCGTTTGGGTCATATGGAGGCAGTTAGCAACCCTTCTGGTTCGGACGCTGTATATTTGCCCCATCACGCCGTAATAAGGCAAGATAAGAGTACTTCGAAAGTTCGAGTAGTATTTGATGCATCATGCTCTGGCTCAAATGGAGTGTCATTGAACAATGATTTAATGACCGGTCCAACACTTCAACCAGAGTTGAGACACTTGGTTATGCGTTGGCGTTGCTTCCCTATAGCAATTGTAGCGGACATCGTAAAGATGTATAGACAGGTAAAGGTTTCTGATGAGGACGTAGATTTTCAGCGCATTTACTGGCGTGAAAATCCAGATGCTGACTTGCAGCATCTCCGCCTGTTAAGGGTGACATTTGGGACCTCATCAGCTCCTTTCTTGGCAGTTCGTGCTCTTCAGCAATTGGCTCGAGATGAAGGCGCTGAGTTTCCTTTAGCGTCCAGTCGTGTACTGAATGACTTTTATATGGACGACTTAATGTCCGGTTGTTACTCTCTAACAGAAGGAGTTCGCATTTATGAGGAAATGACTGCTTTACTCAATCGTGGCGGCTTTCCCCTTCAAAAGTGGTCAAGCAACAGTACGGAGCTTAGGAACCAAATTCAAGGAGAAACAACCATGCCAGATAAAGAACTCAAGACTGATGAAGTCATGAAGATTCTAGGCTTAACATGGAATACTGAAGCAGATACATTCCAGTGCACAGTCAAGCTTCCTCCAATTGAAGTTCCAGTCACGAAGCGACGTGTTGTTTCTGACATTGCGCGATTGTTTGATCCCTTGGGTTGGCTGGCGCCAGCCATCACAACTGCCAAGGTCTTCATTCAGAGGCTGTGGCTGTCTGGCATTGAGTGGGATGATGAACTACCACCACCATTGCTGAATGATTGGATCACGTTTCGCAATAGTCTCGAGAAGCTTACTGAAATCCGTTTACCCAGATGGATAAATACGAGTCAAGATGACAAGTGCTTAGAGCTCCACGGATTCTCAGATGCTAGCAATGTAGCAATCGCGGCGGTGATTTATGTCCGCGTCGTGGATCGTGAAGGAAGGGTACACGTGAGTTTGGTGACATCTAAGACTAGAGTGGCACCGATAAAACAAGTGTCGATCCCTCGCCTAGAGTTGTGTGGTGCGGTGTTGCTAGCCAAACTGTTGCAGGAAGTAGCAGAAACGCTCGATGTTCCAAGGCATCATCTGCACGCTTGGACGGATTCGTCGATAGTCTTGGCTTGGCTAAGCAGCCACCCTAACCGATGGAAGACTTTCGTCGCTAACAGAGTGTCGGAAATACTCACCATTATGAATGGAAACCAGTGGTCGCACGTAGCCTCGAAAGATAATCCTGCTGATTGTGCTTCTCGGGGTATACAACCTTCGGAGTGTGTTGGAAATGATCTCTGGTACCGCGGTCCTCGATGGCTGCATCTGAAACATATAAAGATTAGTAAAGGAGAGCTTAAAAGTACAAATCTGGAAGAAAAAAAGTCTGATATAAAATGTCATACACTTACCCGTGATGCTGATGATGGAGATCCGTTCTTGGAGAGGTTTTCTTCATTGCGACGACTTCTTCGTGTTTTAGCTTGGTGCAGAAGATTGTACTTACCTGGTGATCGATCCAAACAGTCCTGGTTAACAGCAAAGGAGTTGCATGATGTGAAGATTATTTGCATTAAACGAAGTCAAAGGCAATATTTTTCAGAAGATGTCAAGAGCAAGAAAGGCAAGTTTTCTTCACTTAATCCATATATGGACAGCGATGGAATTTGGCGGGTTGGTGGAAGGTTGCAGGGTGCTGATTTGTCAGAAAACAGAAAACATCCTATCCTGATTCCACGCCAATCTCATTTAGCCAAACTGATTATTGCAGACGCTCATGAGAAAACGCTCCATGGGGGGTCCTCAGTTAACAATAACGTACATCCATTCAAGGTACTGGATTGTAAATTTGCGCAATTTGGTGAAATCGTATATTCACAAATGCGTTATATGTTTGCGCTATTCGTCGCAAACTGTTCACCCAATGATGGGTCAACTACCATCCGCAAGGGTAACTGCAAGTAGGTCGTTCCGTCAGAGCGGTCTAGATTACGCGGGCCCCATAGCCGTGAGATCAACGAAAGGTAGAGGGCATCGTTCCACAAAAGGTTATATCTGCCTTTTTGTTTGCATGGCAACGAGAGCCATCCACTTGGAAGTGGTAAGTGACCTCACCTCCGAAACGTTCTTAGCAGCCTTTAAGCGTTTCGTCGCAAGGCGTGGCCACTGTGCAGATTTGTGGAGCGATAATGCAACTACATTCGTCGGTGCCGATCGCGAGCTCAAGGCTTTACTTGCTGCCGAAAAAACATCTGTGGCAACAGAGATTGCTGATTGGCTTGCCACAAATGGCACAAATTGGCATAGAATACCACCCTATAGTCCTAATTTCGGAGGATTATGGGAAGCTGGTATACGTTCAACGAAAAATCATCTAAAACGCGTCATAGGCGACACGACATTGACATTTGAAGAGCTCACCACAGTGTTGGCTCAGATTGAGGCTTGCCTCAATTCGAGACCAATTTCACGGACCAGTGAGACTTCGGATGATCCTTTCCCTTTAACACCGGGACACTTTCTTGTTGGAGAACCGTTAGTGCTGGTTCCGGAAACCAACTACGAAGGTTCAAATGTCACCAGCCTGAGACGTTGGCAGTTGACACAGCGTATGGTCCAGAACTTCTGGAGACGTTGGTCTCGGGAGTACCTGACTCAATTCCTGCAACGTCATAAGTGGAAAGATCTTACACCAGAACCTGAAATCGGTGATGTGGTATTAGTTAAGGAAGATGGTCTTCCACCAGCCAGATGGCTTTATGGCATTATTACAGAGAAACATAGTGGTGTGGACCAAATTACGCGCGTCGTTAGCTTGCGCTGCAAAGGAGTCACCATCAAGCGACCAGTCTCCAAACTTTGTATACTGCCTGTGGCAGATTAATTTTATCAACGTGTATTTACACCATTTACACTTTATTATACTTACGTTTACTTTATACACTTTACATTGTTATTTTTATATTCGTTTTTTTTTGTTTTCCTTGATAAGTGTTTGAACTTTTGTAACACTGTCTTTGTTATAGACGGGCGTCAGTACAGACGAATAATATTTGTATTGAACTTGTTGCTTAGCTTTTTTCATTGATATATCTGTTAGATGTACAATAATTTTAGTTGAAACATTTTTCATAACCTATTGCTCAACTTATGTATTTAATTTGTTATTTTTGCCCATTTGAATTGTTTAACTTAGATTCCTTGTCAAATCATACTAAATTTATAACCGGCGTCTTGTCACATTATTACGTTTGTTTAATTTTGTTTCTTTATTTTTGAGATGGACACCGTCCATGGCGGCCGGAATGTTCAAGCGTAAGAGTAAATTTTAGTTCACCTCTTCAAAACTAGATGGCGCTGTTCATTGAGCCACGGTTTTCTAGATCGCGGTGACGAGATTCTCCGGCGACAGTTTTGACATTTATGTGTTTTTAAAAATAAACGAGATATCGCAAGATACTCAACACGCCAAATTTATTGGTTTCATTTTGACCCATACGGGGTTTGTTTTGGGGTTCGAACATTTGTTTTTATTATTTTAATACTACTGAACTTATGACTTTTAGCATCGATGTTTTTCCTCAGTGTAGGTTCGACACTATTTTGTCGATGTATTTTTTATAGACCATGCATGTGACAAATTCTTCTTACTTTCCCGCCATTTCGGTATAAATATAATATTGAAACGGCACCATATACAGTCAATATCCGAACTTAAACAAACTGATAGAAAGTGTATCAAATAACCCATTTCGTTTTATTTAAATAAATAACTTAATGTAATCAGAAACTACTTTAAATTCCGAATTAATAATAATCAACAATGCAGTTGAAACATTTATCTACTTATTTGAATTACGTAATACACCTCATTTCAAAAACAAAACAGTTGCGTTTTCGTGTCACAGACAAATTATTATTAAATCAGCTTCTTAATATCCATAAAATTTAACGTTCCTTTGTCTCTAACGCAACAAAAAGCTCCAAGGTCAGAAATAACGATGGGCATGCATTGTTAACACTACATGATTGGAGAAAATCAATTAATTAACGCAATGTAAGCAAAGAGAACAACAGGCTATAGTTTTTTCGCGGTTTTCCCAACGTTTCTACTCGACGCTAGATGGCGTTATAAGAAGCCGTCATTGTTCCGAAAATGCGGCAAGAAGTAATGTATGGACTGCCTAACTAATGAATCAACCTCAACATTTTAACCTTGTAGTCATTGTTTCAGTTTTTTTTTTGCTATGACAACATTTAATTTAAACTTAAAAAGTGACTGCCAGCTTTAATGTGTAGCTAAGTTGTAACTTAAAACTAATCAACCCTCTTTGTAGTCGGTATTATATCACTTAAATTTACGCTGTCACGTTGCTGATTTCATAAACCATCTATTTGTCGCATGATTAAAACCATTTAAACTGTGGCGCCACTTTCGATCACAGCCCTTAGCGTTACGTACACGGAGAAAAAATACCTTCCGAAATACCGTTTTCCTTCTGAGTCAAAAGGGAAGGACTTGTGATTTAGAAGGAAAACTAAGGTGAAATAAGGAAGGAATTGGTCTTAGAAGGTAAGACTCAGAAGGAAGGTCAGATTATTTTTCTCAGTGTAAGCTGTAGTCTAACGGCCGTTCCCAATAACCGATCTATCCACGGTTTGCCCTACTAGAGATATAAATTTGACATTACTTCTATGGAGAAATTTATATTGAGCAGCCGGGAGCAGCCGTAACTCTACCGCGTAAGATTTCATATAAAAAAGTAAATAACTGAGCATTAAATTTGTTTACAAATATGTTTGATAAAAATTAAAAGGTTTTTTCTTGCACCAATATGTATGAAATTATTAGGCTTTTGGCCAGACGGTTCTCATCTGATGACGAGGTCAATGAGCTATTCACTCTTGATAGTATTGAAGCCTCTCAAATCATACTTCACGGAAAAAAAAACGCTGGCAGGAGTGGCACGTTTCATAAACAAAATAATGGACTTTTTTGGCGGCAATTGAACTGTCAACATGAAGATTTTGTTACTATTTCCAAAACTTGTGTTTCTTCGAGTGATAATGTGTAATATTGGTGGATTATTAACCATTATGGGTTCGTTAATGTACGAGTGTGGGAAATTGAAACAAAGTTGTGAAAGTGACTTTTCTAGTTGCTCCAAAAAAGTCCGTGTAAAGTTTAAGTAAAGCTCCACAACTTTACTTAAACACTCCTCATCCCATCATCATCATCATGTCATCATCATCATCATTTAAACTTGATTCAACTCTCTGACTTTGAAATATTTTATACTTGACACTGGCAAATACACTAATCGTGTGACGCCATAACAAAAAAAAATTAAAAAAAAATAATGTACGCTAAGTTATAAAAAAAAGTTATTAAGTGAACGACAAACTTGCAAATGCCTACAAGTTACAACACTTGCAATAATAATTAATTACTAAAAGCGGAAATCGGATATTTACCGTCACCGCCGTTTCCTTTAGCGATTCCATAAAAAACCGATCTGTCGTTTCCTACACTCGTGTTTCACTTTCTCTCAATGAGAAAATGGCGAAAATTATCTCTCGTCTCTTTGTTTTTGACAGGTATTTTGTGACAGCTAATGTATGGGAAGATGACACAATATGTATGTGACACGATAATTGTATGATTGGTGTCTATTGAGCGGAACATGATATGTACCTACGTGTGCATTACGTATAGAGAAGGTATCAGAGAAGGTAAGGTATGTTACATGTCACAAGATGAGCTAATTTTTACGTTATGGTTTCACTAGTTGCGCCCCGCGGTTTCACCCACGTCTTTCCGCTATCCCGCAGGAACCTTTTTCCGGGATAAAAGCCTGTTTGTTGATATAAGCTATCTTGTAAGTCCCACATACCCATTTGGCTGACCCCAATCGGCCGAATGGTATCCATAAGGATTTCCCCACGTAAAAAAAAGGTATCATAAGCTATTTTCATTTCAAATTTCATCAAAATCGACTCTGTAGTTACAGTGATACGTGGTAACAAACATTCACACACACACAAACTTTCGCATTTATAATATTAGTAGGAGGATTCAGCTAACTGGATCAAGGGCTCGGTTCTCGCCAGACAAATAGACACAAGTAGAATGCAAAAGCTTGCGCGTTTTTTTTACATGGTAGCGTTTGACCACGATTCACATAATCTTACGTGACAGTGTTATCGAAGGTGGCACCACACTGGGAACTGACTCACAAGTGGCACTCTAGAACACAGCAATAGGTGCTTGGTTACAGATTCTTAACCTGACGGTGGTACGAGTGACTAGCTACTCGCCTGGCTAGCCAGGCAAGTATTAGATGCTCTTCCACCAAGCTAGCGATGATGGCTCGGTGATAGTGACGTCGGTTTGCGATTCGTAAGACGTGGGTTCAAAATAAAACAATGAGCTTGAGCTTTCGTTGAAGGAAAACATCGTGTTGACACCAAAGCTTGGTGGTGAGGAAATTTAAATTAAACCTTGAAATTAAATATCTGTCACCACGCTTTTACCAGTGAACTCCGGTAACCTCATTTGAGAGCCAGTTTCCCGTCTAGGTGGCACTACCATCGGCCACGTCGTCATTTCATCATCATCATCATCATCATCATCATCATCATAATCAGCCCACTTCAGTCCACTGCTGGACATAGGCCTCTCCCAAAGCACGCCACTGAGCCCGATCTTCGGCTTCTCTCATCCAACTGCTGCCAGCCATTTTGCGTATGTCATCGCTCCACCTAGCCGGAGGGCGTCCCACACTACTCGTCGTCATTTAACATCAGATAACTTGTGGTCAACCTGTAACAAAATATGTTGTACACGGAGACTTTTTTCTCCGTGTACAACATATTTTGTTACCTTCCAAAATACCGCTTTCCTTCTGAGTCAAAAGGGAACTTGTGATTCAGAAGGCAAACTAAGGTAAAATAAGGAAGGAATCGATCTTGGAAGGTAAAGACTCAGAAGGAAAGTCAGTATTTTTTCTCAGTGTAGATCAATAACGCCCACGTTACCGGTTGTTTCCCTATCAACTAGCATTGCATAGGAACTGTAAATTGCAATCTTTCTCCACCTGACTCTACCTCATGAAAAACTGCACACATGTTATGCGCGGGCGCAACGGATGCCTTTCAGAACGGAACAAGCCGCTATGTAGCGTGAAAAGGTTGGAATTATTGCTTCTATTGCTAATTAATTCATAATAATTAATAGTAATTGCATGCGGCCAGTCAGCTGTGATGGGATGGACCGAAAAGATAGCAACAGCTAAATCAACTTTTAGATAAGATTATTATGAAGCTGATTCAAGTTATGTAAACTTTATTTTACATCTTGCAGGGTAGCGTTTGACCACAAGTCACCCGAACGCTACATTTGGATTGGAAACTGACTCTCAAGTGACGCTGCTGGAACACACGGGCCACGCCGTCACTTAACATCAGGAGACTAGTGGTCAAACGATAAAAAACATGTAAAAAACACCAATGAAATGAGAAATTCTGGTAAAAAAATCTAAAATTCTGGTAAAAAAAGTGAAATTCCGGTAAAAAAAATGTGAAAATCTGGTAAATAAAGTGAAATTCTGTTAAAAAAAATGTGAAATTCTGGTAAAAAAAAATGTGAAATTCTGGTAAAAACTGAAAGCGCTTTTGCTATGGCATATTTGTATTAATTCAAGACCCTCTTTATATTTGCCTACACATGCAAAGCTGGGGCGGGTCACTAGTTAAACCTAACATGATGTAACTAGTTCAAAATTAAGGTCCATTAATTTAAAGTTACGCGTACTACCGTATTTATAATGAGCTCCACATTCGAAAGGTAAAGAATGTGAACAGCGCCATTGAAGCGTTACTAAAGAGAATACAATAGAATATTTAATTGCACGCCAATTTTATTAGCAGCAAAACAAACCTAATTGATCCTTCTCACTCGCTGATACGATTACGACTGTGATAAATTACTTTTGGTGGTTGCAAAACTTTTGGATTAGTCATAGAGTTTTTTACGGCCGGTTTCAATAACCTATCTATCTACGGTTTGCCCTACTGGAGATAGGAATTTGACACAAGCTCCATAGAAGCAATGTCAAGAATCTATCTTTAGTAGGGCATGACATAATATATATGCTAGCTGTGCCCCGCGGTTTCACCCGCGGCTTCTCGTTGTCCTGCAAGAAACTTTTTCCGGGATAAAAAGTAGCCTATGTTTTAATCCAGCGTATAAGCTATCTTCATTCCAAATTTCATCCAAATCCGTTCAGTAGTTTTTGCGTGAAAAAGCAACAAACATACATAAATACTCACAAACTTTCACGTTTATAATACTAGGAGGCTATAATATGTGGTATGATTTCTTTGTCCAATAGGGCAAACCGCCGATCGAAGGCGGCACGCTACGCCTGAACTAGGAACTGGCTCTCAAGTGAGGCTGCCGGAACACACCGATAGGTGCTTGGCGACAGATTCTTAACTACAGGGTGGTAGGTTGCCAGGCGTTTTTTTACATATTACGGGGTAGCGTTTGACTGTACCTAAGTCACCAGATTCTATGTGACGATATGGTAGAAACTGACACCACTTTATGTTTGGACAGGGAACTGGTTTTCATGAGACGCTGCTGGACATCACCTATTAATCCTATTATGTATTTGGCAATTTCCCAAGTCACAAGATGGACCGTTACGGCTTTTACGGGAACATCTCACGCGCATATTTATTAATTTGCATTATGTTATTCAACTCTTCTACCGTCGCCCAGTCGGTCGTCCTAGGTATCGCTGGAAAAACGAAGTCATGAAGGACTAGCGCGAGCTCCAGGTGAAGGACAGCCAGGAGGTGGCGTGGGACAGAGTGAGGTCCTTTAATATCGGAGTCCAAGATTCACATTGGGTCGTTGCGCCATCTCAGTTAGTTAGTTTTAACTCTTCTACGCTATTGCATAGCTCTCGCTTAAAACTTACCTGATAGTGCTGGCCGGAACTGTTTTTGAATACTTCAACCTCGTAGAAGAAGATCGTGAGGGGCGTCTAGGACACGTAGCCATTTTCCACCATCAGATTTCACCAATTTTAGCCTTTAATTGAATATTTTCGAGTTCGTTTGTTCATTAAAGGCACTTTCAAGTCAATAAGGTCCACTTTAATCAAAATGTTCACTTTTGTTCACTTACGACTTTGGTTCATAATTGTAACTTTTTCTCAAAAGTTCTGCGGCATACGCGCTTGGTTACTTGACGTTGAAGCATTTTGTATTTACAGACAGATGGTTTTTGCTTTAGCGGTTTTCAGTAGCTAGGGCGGACTAATTTTGGAAGATATTATGTAATTACATATTATAATACAAAAAAATGGTAAACGCTTGAATAAAATAACTATTGTAAGTAATATCTGAACATATTACAAAGTACGCAAAAAAGTAAAAAAAAAAAATTACTAATAAAAATTTCATTAGCTATCTCTAGATTTTGTTTGACATTATATAAGGTAGCATTTGACTACAAGTTGACGATGTGGTTGAAGCTGGTACCATGCTTCGCCTGAACTGGGAACTGGCTCTAAGTGAGGCTACCGGAATACACCAATAGACATAGCAGCTAGCCAGGCGATCATTCGACTAGACTAAACGTTTTTGCCACACAAAATGGATCAAAATCTATCAGCACGTAAAATAATAACAAAGCTATGAAAGTCGCAGAAGTAGTCGTTGAAGTCGCTCTCGAAAAATAGCTCCAATTTTTTCTGTGTGATGACAGTTTACCCGTTTAAAAATGGACTCAAATGACTGAGTAGAAATGAAGCGGAGCATTTTATCACGCGCGATATATCTGTTTTTATCTATCTTCGTGTAGTTATTTTTTCTATACATCTTCGTTCGGCAGTGAGTGATATATTATCTGTATTGATATTTTATGTTGATCTGTGATAATTAAGCTATTTACAGCTATTACAGCGTCAGTGGAAGCGAACGCCGTAATTACGAAAGTGTCCGTATGTTCAAGTAGTGAATAGCGCAAAAGAAAATATGCAATTGACAGTTAAAAGGTAGGCTGGTAATTAGCTATAAAGTTTGCGGTTATGAACGAAACTTTCGTTTATCTCTATTCAATTTACTTTACTCATTAATTTTAGACTTTTTTGAAGAATGCCTTCTGAATTAATAAACATTTTTTAATTGTAGGTGTCATTGGCTCATGTTTACTGAAGTCAACTAAATTTGTTCGAAGAATATTGAAGAAAAACATGTTTAAACTATAGCCGAGCTCCTCGGTTTTCCCAAGGACTTTTTCCGGGATAAAAGTAGCCTTTGTGTGTATCCGAGGTTTATATTTTAATCTAATCCGTTTATCCATTCCGTTTTCACTTAGAAACATTAACATTTCTAACAATACCAAAACTATTGATTTAAAAAAGCTCTACACGGAGAAAAAAGACCTTCCGAAATACCGTTTGCCTTCTGATTCAAAAGGGAAGGTCTTGTAATACAGAAACTGCTTGTGGGGTCTGGTCTGTTTTAGTTGTAATCCCGTAATTAATAATTGTTAAAATGTTTTTTCTGCATGTTTTAATTGTATAATGTTCATGTTTCCATATCCCAATGTGCACAACCTCTTAGTTTTAAATTAGCTTATAGTATAATATAATTGTATTTAAACGCGGAATAACCTAATTATCTTAAAGAAAATGTGTTGGCAACAGTACGGGCCTCGACCTTGTAGTGGAAAACTTGATCAATAAAAAAAAATAATAATACAGAAAGAAAACTATTGTAAAAGAAGGAAGGACGAATTCCTTGGAAGGTAAGACTCAGAAGGAAAGTCAGAATTATTTTCTCAGTGTAGATATAGATAAAAAAACATAATGTTTATGAAACGTAAACCGTAACAGAAGCCTAAAATGATAAAAATTGCCACTTAAATTATGAACCATACACTTAATTAGATTCAAGTTGAGATTTTAGATGAATTTCACCTTCGAAAAATTAGAGAGTAAGAGTGCCAAGCGTGTAGATATGTTAATTTGAGAGATGAATGTTATAATTCTAGTAATTGAGACTTTTGCTTAATTTCTCTCACTTTTTTCACATGTTACACGGTAGCGTTGGAGCACAAGTCACCTGCTGTTAAGTAACGATGTGGTCGAAGGTGGCGCCACGCTACGTCTAGTCTAAGAACTAACTTTGAAGTGAGGCTGCTGTAACACACCAATAGCTGATTGGAGACAGATTCTTAAATTTGTGTTTGTGTGTTTCTTGCCTGTTCTTTTGCTGGCGTAAGGAGGTTGGAACAGGCGCAGCTATTCTTAAGTTTGGCGTTTTAAAGTGATCATATATTATGTATGTATCTTATTCAATAAATAATTTTGAAGTTTGAAGTTTAAATTGAGGGTGAAATGAATTACCTAAATGAAATCCAAGAACTTGTCGATAGCTAAATTTCAAATCCATAAAAACGAAATCTTGCTATGAAATATCAGACTATTGAGAACGCAAAAAAGTTTGGGATTGTAATGAACTTGCTCCAATTCAATCAGTTACTATGAAACAAATTGTAAATTTAATGTGATGGTACCCAAAAATTACCTGCCATGTGTTTCTTCCCTGTTATTTTGCCGGGATAAGGAATAGGTTTATGATTATACTAGCTGTTCCCCGCGGTTTATGCATACATGTCTCGGTTTATAATTGACAAAGTTTCATACAAACTTTCATCCCCTATTTTATCCCTTTGGAAGTAGAATTAATCAAAATCCTTTCTTAGCGGATGCCTACGGCATAACATCTACCTGCATGCCAAACTTCAGCCCGATCCGTCCAGTGGTTTGGGCTGTGTTAGTCAGTCAGTCACCTTTGAGTTATGTATATTACATATTTAGAAGATTTTGATGTTTTAAAGTGAATACATTTATTTGGATTAGGCTTGAACTAAATACAGTAGTGTAACCCTTAAGAATATTAAAAGCAGGTCAAGTGCATAACATTGTATTGCATGACAATGGACAATAGTAATGCATTTCATGCACTCTTGCGCCCTACTTTTTATTAATCTTCCTTTACAAATGTAGGCATGACCGTGCACCGTGCGTAGTAACTGACCCTAAACTAGGATTTCCTGTAGGTATCTAGGGTTTCAAAAACAATACGGATCGGGGATTTACAATGCCCAAATGAAAGCTGTACTGTTTTTTTCAAAGCGCAAATATTTGTAACGTAGCGGGAATCAGAACCTCGCGGTTGGCTGTCGACTATTACCACATACCGGTCCTCAAAATAGATTAAATGCGGTTATTGTATCTCATTCCAACGCCAAATTAAACCAATTGAAAAAAGTTTGATCCTTGATCAGTAAAAAGAGCAAATCCTATTTAAGATTACGGAAACTAAACTTGAGCCGTATTCTTAGACTGGTAGTCTAGAATAACACTCAATACTAAACTTGATTATCGATTGAGTGACATATATGTATGAAATGACAGCATCAAATCTGTGCTAAATACACGGAGAAAAAAGACCTTCCGAAATACCGTTTTCCTTCTGAGTCAAAAAGGAAAGACTTGTGATTCAGAAGGAAAACTAATATAAAATAAGGATGGAATCGATCTTGGAAGGTAAAGACTCAGAAGGAAAGTCAAATTATTTTTTTCAGTGTAGTAACATTAGTTTAAGTGTCATTCTACAATACAAGCCTTAGCGAACTAAACCTATTTGCCTGTAGGTACCTACATACACAATCGAAGCTGACCGCGCCAAAAAAATAAATTTCCCCCAGTATTTACAATAGTAGAAACCAGCACGGTCCGCACTAAGCACTGTACACACTAATCGACCAACCAATCACTAAATCACTTCTAATCGTCCGTCACAACACTCGGCGCGCATTCACTCACGCTTGCACTCGATGCGAGCGCACGCGGAGTTCTATCTCAAACGACTGGTGCATTACTATTACTGGCAAGTAATGTGCAGATCTATTTTTGATAGGAGAGGTGACGAGCGAAGCGAGCGAGCTAGCGGGAGCGGGCCGACGAGCGGGAGCGGATTGGGGACCACGAGATTTTATCGGTGATCGGTGATGATGAAATAGCATTGGATGTTGTTTACCGTGTCCCAGATTCACTGAAAATATAGCCCATGTCTAAAATAATTCTAGGTGACACTGAATTGTAGTGAGCAAGTATAACGCTTACCATCAGGCGAGTGGTTTGATTCCTTTGCATGTTTTTTTTAATCATAATTACGGAATTAAAATAGTATTTAATTGATTAAAGTATATATAATAAAGATTAGAATTAGTTTAATTAAAATGTTACCATTGAACTTTTAAGTTATTATACAAATGAAATATTTACCTACTTCCAAAATCTAGCTTCTTATAAGTAAATCGTCAACGAATTTTTATAACAATATTGAAAATTTACACATACGCTACACATTAGCATTTGCATTTATACATTTCACAAATCGCTCTTCTCCACTCACTATGATCCGACCACGCAGTACGAGACTCAGTTACCCACTTAAGATTAGCTTTCTTTGTCACACGATAATCGTAGTTTTTACTCACTCTCCACTGCTTGTCACAATTTGCTTCCAATAACATTGTCACATGAGAATCGATGTGACAAATTGATATTGTTTTTCTTGTCTTGTGCTTACCCTTAATCGTAACATCTTGAAACCGTTTAAAGACGCATTGTTTCTTTAGAAACTTGTACATTTAGGGAAGTTTGTCTATGTGTGTTCTTTATTAAAAATAATCCCTACTTAATACACAATATAAATGCAAAAGTAACTCTGTCTTCAATTTCTCTTTCAAGCATAAACTACTGAACCGATTTAAACGAAATTTGGTACGGAGATAGTTTGAACACCAAGGAAAGACATAGGATACTTTTTATCGCGATAAACTATAGCCCACGCGGGTGAAACCGCGCGGAACAGCTAGTTGTCTATATCAAAAGGTTAGAATGCTGTTATAATGTAAATACGAAGGTAACTCTGTTTGTCTGATACCTTTTCTCGTATAAACCGTTGAAGAGATCCTGATCCTGGTGAAATTAGTATACGAAGATGGTCTGAACCAGGGATGTTGCGAACATTCGCATCCGCATCCGCAAATGCGGAACTTCCGCGTAGATTTGGACATCTGCATCTGCATCCGCATCCGCATTAAATCAGTGCGGATGTTCATGCGGATGCGAATATCATGCAAGTAGCGACAAGAAAGAAATGGGTGGGGCCCGGCGGATGGCGCGTGCCGGTCGCACGTGACAATGACCAATGGGAGCGAAGAAATTGGTGACAAGGTTCGAGTCGGTTCGACACATTTGTTGTTGTGGTCTGTGGAGCATCATAATTTATTGTTTCTTGTAAATAAATCATTACGTTTTTGTTTGCGCTGTGGAGTGTGGACTACTTATCGTATAAATATATATTTTAAATATTGTGATACAGTGATCATTGTGTGTACTTAAATAAAGAGTTTACAAAATAAGGTTTATGGGTGAACTTTAAATTAGAAATTAATAGCTGTTACCCGCGGTTTCACCCGCGTGGGCTACAGTTTATCGCGATAAAAAGTATCCTATGTCCTTCCCCAGGGCTCAAACTATCTCTATACCAGATTTCATTTAAATCGGTTTTGTAGTTTAGGCGCGAAAGCGTTTGTATTCCGTATACCTACTCCAAAATTATTCCCGCACTTCGGTGCCCCCTCACCGCGTTATCTGCTATATCCATTATCCTATTTTATTTCGAAGTTAATTTTTTTCGGACCGCGCGTTTGAACTGCGCAGTTAAAAAAGGTCTTCCTGGTCTGCGACCGCACTTTACCTATTTAATAGATTCTCTCTCCCGCGACTCCCGCCTTCGGTGGGTTCCCGCCCCCCTCACCTCACCGCGTTTCCCGCTGCGCTGCGGTACGGCGCGCGGCGAGTTTACTTTTCGATTAGTTTGACATTTTTTAATTTCGTAATATCTTTGGAACAGAATGTCTGATTTGAACAATTCAAAAAGTAATCTACAGCTATTGGAACAATCTTGAATACGAAATGATTTATTTTGATAAGGATTAATATAAAAGTATGGAAAATACGGTCCGATTTTAGTCGGCCTTTTTATCAACTTTTAAAATGTAAAAAAGTAGATATAGTATGTTATCCTTAAGAGATAAACATATGCCATCGCGGACTTTTTTGTAGACCTGTATAAGATACACAATTCCACAGTACATCATTTTGTTATATCTCAAAGGTTTTAGGCAGCATTTTCGTTGAAAGCTCCCAGACGGCTTATTTTTTTCCGACCTCTCCACCAAATATCGTTATATTTTAGCTAATGTAAACAAAAACTTAACAAATTATATCCTAAAACCTTCCTCGAGAACCACTCTATCTATTGGTGAAAACAGCATGAAAATCGGTGCAGTAGTTTTTGAGTTTATCGCGAACAGACAGACAGACAGACGCGGCGCGGGGACTTTGTTTTATATCCTCTCCACCGGGCAGTGTTCCTAGCGAACAATTATTTAGTAGCGCGGGTTAATTTACGCAGAGGTAATCGCCTTGAACCAGAAAAGGCGGCAACACTCCTGTTCATTAAGTATAATGCTCCTATTTTAATTTTAATTACTAATATACCAATAGGTGTTTAATATTTACTAATTTTTGATTTAATTACAATAAAAATATGAATAATTAAATTATCATTGTTTTAATTCTTCATTAATAGACTTTATTTACATAATAAAGGCTGAAATGATGATGATGATGATGCTGGTTTACATAATATCTTAAACATCCGCATCCGCATCCGCATCCGCGGATGTGAGCCCTCAAAACTCCGCATCCGCATTCGCATCCGCGGATGTAAAAAAATCAGCATTCGCAACATCCCTGGTCTGAACCATAGGAAAGGATCCAGAATACCTTTTAACGCTATACGTTGTAGTCCACACGGGTGGAGTCGTGGAGCGCAGTGAGTTGTGTTAAAAATCCATATTGTTTAATCTAGCCTGGTATACAATAAAGCATTTTGTTTTGTATAATGTAATGTATGGGATTATTATTTCAAAAAATAAACAAACATACAAATGCTTGACTTTTTGGTAAAGGAAAACATCGCGTTGAAACACAAACTTGTTTGAATCTGTCACCAAGCACCTATCGCGTGTTGCTGCAGCCTCACTTGAGAGCCAGTTCCTAATCCAAGTGTAGCGTGGGGCTGCCTTCGACCCCATCGTCACTTAACATCACGTAACCTGTGTTCACACACACACACACACACACACATATCCCCAGTTTCACAAGTCGGTAACGCTCCGGAAAGGCGCCGGTATTTGTACCTTGTTGCTCAATCGTTCTAGGTAGCGATAATTACCAGAAATTATAATTGTATAAAGTGTCGCTTCTGCAGTTTAAGGTAACATTTCGAACACAGCGGCAGCGACATGCCGCGTACTTCTGTAGAGACACTGGAGACAGATACAGGCATTTGTTTTCTTTACATTTTAAGGCTTAACGTTCGAACACAAGTCATTTGTTTTTACTAAGCAACGTGTAGTAGTAGTAGTAGGACCTTTTTTAGTTAAAGGTGGCATGAAAAGTGAAGATAGTAACGCGGTGAGTATCGGACTTGCAACGTGACACGCTTTAAAATCTGCATAGGAGCTCACATCTATACTATAATATAAACACATTAAAAATATTTGTCAAAACCCAAGTAGGTTTTGACAAATATTTTTGAGTGTGAGAGTGATTTAGGAAGTGTAACAAAATACAATAAGACTATTTATAAAAACTTTGTATTTGTCAATAATAGGGGCGACGACTCTTAAAAAAACAAAGTAATCCTAGTTCCTACTAATATTATAAACACGAATGTTTGTGAGTATGTATGTTTGTTGCTCTTTCACGCAAAAACTACTGAACGGATTTGAGTGAAATTTGGAATGGAGATAGCTTATACTCTGGATTAACACATAGGCTACTTTATTCCCAGTAAAAGGTTCCTGCGGAATAACGGGAAGACGCGGGGGAAACCGCGGGGCGCAGCTAGCATACCTATATGTATAGGTAAGCCTGTAGTGCCTATCTCTGTAGACTGCTGCTGTCGCTGTGATTCAAACGTTACCTTAACGCTTTGTG
The DNA here is from genome assembly GCA_931315375.2 of Opisthograptis luteolata. Lineage (NCBI taxonomy): Eukaryota > Metazoa > Arthropoda > Insecta > Lepidoptera > Geometridae > Opisthograptis > Opisthograptis luteolata. Next base: position 2,116,008 of record OV928048.1, read on the forward strand.
GTTAGTGGAGGGATGATTACTGCGATATGATAGAAACATTGTGAAACGTTTTAGATAAGTGTTAGGATTTCATGTCATTTTTATTAGCACATAGGCACTTATTGGCACGTTTTACCACAGCCACACCTGATGGTAAGTCATGACGAGGCTAATTAATAAGTCACTCTTGACTTATAAGTACGGTCAACGACAAAAGTCACTAAACAATACAAATAGATTACCTTCATAGTCTTAAACACCAACCTTTAACCGTATCATCACTTAGCATCAGGTGTATTGTGTTGTGGTCAAACGTTACCATATACGTTGTAAAAAAAACAAACATAACTGATGTAAAACACATTTGGAAAATCGAGTTGATCAGCTACTTTTGTCACTGACTGTACCTACCTATACCTACTTACTTTTCTTTACATTACATCTTACAGGGTAGCTTGCTGCTTGAGACAGAACCCTAACTCAGGGCCGGATTATCCAATAGGCAGAGTAGGCAACTGCCTAGAGGCCCCGCATCGACTAGGGGCCCCGTCCTTACACGCACCAAGAAGAAATAATTATTTTTTTTTAAAAGTGGGTAATAAAGAAGTAGAGGAAAGGGGGCCCCGAGAATTGCATTGCCTAGGGGCCCTGACAGGGTTAATCCGGCCCTGCCCTAACTCGAGGAAGGCAGCTAGCTAGGCGAGCACTAGAGTATGCCGTACCAAACACGTCATTGTCACATGCTCTCAGAAACTTGGTGATATTAAACATACTTGTACTCTATGTGTGTCTTATGTTCTTGTTATGTAAAGTATCGATTAAATTGTACAACACAGAGTTACGATTTCCTTAATAATACTAAAAACGCGAAGTACAAATTGAAATTTCCGCCGGTATTGCGCTCCTTACTTCCGTTACACGAGCTATAAAAATCGCATTTGGGCGGACATGTAAATAAAGATGGGCAATTTACTTACGTAATATTTTCGAAGAAAGATATTATGTGTAATTAAATTGTAGATTCCGATGCTAACAGCGCCAGTAACACAGATTACACAGTATATCCGCAAGATAGTCTTTTGAGACAGACTATAACGTTCCCACAAAAAAGTTAGTTTTCCTCCCCATTGTTAAAAACTCACTGGTTGTTAAAAATTCAAAAGACTACCGTTTTTTTACGACTTGCAGAGTAGCGTTTGACCACAAGTCACCGGATGTTGAGTGACGATGTGGTCGAACATGGCGCCACGCTACACCTGGATTGAGAACTAGTTCTCAAGTGGGGTGGCCGGAACACACCAATAGGTGCTCGGCGACAAATTCAAACTTGAGTGTGGCTGCTAGCCAGGCGAGCCCCAGAAAATGCCCTACCATCAAGCTATGGTTTCATCACGATGTTTTTTTACTACTTACAGGGTAGCGTTTGACCACAAGTCACCTGATGTTAAGTGACGATGTGGTCGAAGATGGCGCCACGCTACACCTGGACTGGGAACTAGCTCTCAAGTGGGGCTGCCGGAACACACCGATAGGTGCTTGGCGACAGATTCAAACTTAAGGGTGGTTGCTAGCCAGGCGAGCACTAGAAAACGCCCTACCACCAAGCTATGTTTTCATCAACCTTTTCCTTTAGCGAAAGCTCAAGCTCATTGTAGGATTGGAACCTATGGATGATCTATGGATCGCAAGCCGACGTCACAACCACCGAGCCATAATCGCTTCAAAAGATTACAGAATCTCAGAACACTTTTATCCGCAGAAGCTGTTCACGGCAGGATCCGCCGTGCAACCAGAGTGTGACGATCTGCGATCGGCGCAGGCGCAGCGCGCAATCTCCGCATGATCTCGGGGGCGATTAATTCGTTAACGCTTTCTCTGCGACCGCTCGTCGACTGAGGCTTATGCATGCGCAAATTGTACAAGTATAAATTAGGTAAAGGTTTTGTGCAGAAATGCTGAAAAATGTGACAATTGCCAATTGAAATCAATACCAGTGAATCTTTGCTAACATACTTGTTGTTGTTTAGAACTAAAGTATTAAAATGGTCAACTGTTAACGGAATATTATTAGTTTTGTTTTGTGAGTGACGTCACATCAGGGGAAGGGGAGTCGCACAAAGCTGCCAGCCGGACAAACGCTACCTGCGCAGGCACTCCAAGGGCCTAGCTTACGGGAACTCCATTTATTTACCTAATAGTATAAAATATCGCTGATCGCTGATAATTAATAAATTAATCTGTAGCTAAGCACCTATGGGAGTATACCGGCAGTCACACATAAGAGCCAGTTCCCAGTCCAGGTGTGTAACGTTGCGCTATCTTCGACCACATCGTCACTTAACATCAGGTGACTTAAAAGCTAAGTAAAATTATATTTTTTTATGTATTTGTTTATTTTCCTTTAGTACCCCAACTACAATTGTCCCCTCCCGGGCCCCGGGGTTGTGGAGAGCCGAGCCACGCGTCCCTTTCCGGCCCAAACTGCCCAGACTGTGACCATCTGTGACAAGGACGAAAAAAACTCCAAAAATCATGAAATTCATGTGCCGTAATTTACGCATGGCCTCTTTACACCAATCAATCGACTAGTCTCTCGTCTACCTAAATCGATTTCCAATTAGCATTGTCGACACACTGACCGAGCAGCTGCCACGACACCCCGACTGGACCGTACAGTTACTATCCCCGTTAGATATCGTGACTGCATAGTTTACTACAGAAGCGGTGGCCAAGCAAAAAGTACGTGTTATTATTATAAAAAGCGCTTGTTATGATGAAAACTGATGTTATGGAGATGATGGTAATCTGGCGGGTTGGTGGTGCGTGGATGTGCCTTGTCGTGCGTGGAGGCTTAACAGTTCATAACTTTATTTAGCTTAGTTTGTTGCTAACATGGAAGAGCGATGGCTGGCACATGCTTCAACTCGTGAACGGGTGCTGCTTGTGGGGTCTGGTCTGCTTTGGTTGTGGTCCCGTAACTCGTAATTTTTTCAAAGTTGTACTGGCAATGGGCAGGCCACTTCGCTCGACGAACCGATAACCGATGGGGAAAAATTACGTTCTCGAGTGGCGACCACGAACCGGAGGACGTTCTGTAGGTAGGCCTCCCACTAGGTGGACCGACGAAATTTTAAGAGTCGCAGGGAGCCGATGAATGGTATTCAAGGGGGGAGGCCTATGTTCAGCAGTGGACTTCTTCCAGCTGATGATGATAATGAAGTAGTAAGTACTCACGAGACATCAGGCGTGGTGTTGGCGAGCAGGCGCACGCAGTCGAGGCAGCCGCGCGCCGCCGCGTAGTGCAGCGCTAGGGCGCCGTTGTTGGCGCGCCCTCCCTCCGGCATCGCGCGCCCGCACCACCAGCCCTCGACAGCCAGACGGCCGCTCCTGCAACAAAAGTTTACCGTCAAATGAAGAATTTACTGAAGTCAGTATAAATTGTTAATGTTAACACAGAAACATAAAATCACTAAACTAATTTTTAAAATACAATACAAAACAATTTATCTAATTATCATAATAAACCGCTACTGTTTGACAAATTCATCAACTGACCAATCTTTTCCCTTTTAGAAGAAGGAAATCAACAGGTAACTTCCATACAATTAATTCACTTTAGCCATAATTGTAACTGAATCACTAACTTATATATGATTAAGTTACCTACTGATAATGTGACTGATTATTATGTTATTTAAAATTGTTTTTTAATTATAAAATATACTAGGTACATATCTACATGAATTTAATAATAGAACTGTGTGTATTATAAAATAATAAAAACTTGTACAACTGAAAAGTTTAATATACAGAAACGTAAAAGTATGTATGATCAACCCATGCCACTTACATAATATATTGAATAAATAAAACTAAATTAAACCTAATTTGGAGACTAAATCTAATTTGCCATACAAAAGACATCAACGCTCGCTCTCGCACAATCTGCGACTACAGCGCTCCACTACGGCAAATAGTTGAACTACGTTCACTATTCGCACCCAACAGTAACTTGGTTGCAATTGATACCTAGTTAGCGCAGCAACTTACGCGGTACACCTACTCGTTCACAGATGGCGCTGTAATAAATACTAGTGGAAAATCTGTATTAGAACTAAGCAGTTAGCACCTTCATTGAAGATTTTTTAATGTTACCGTTATAAAATTTAGCACAATTTATGATATTGAAGTGTGACAAGGGACTGATCTTGACATTTAAAAAATTAATTTCGGGCAATCGATGCGTCAATAAATATGCGAAGCCTGCAGGGGTTTTATATGAAGACTAGCTGCGCCCCGCGGTTTCACCCGCGTGGACTAAAAAAAAAAAATTAATATAAAAAATAGATGTTGGCCGATTCTCAGACCTTCCCGATATGCACACAAAATTTCATACAAATCGGTCCAGCCATTTCAGAGGAGTTCGATTACGCACCCCGTGACAGAAGAATTTTATATATTAGACTAGCTGCGCCCCGCGGTTTCAACCGCGTGGACTAAAAAAAAAATTAATATATAAAATAGATGTTGGCCGATTCTCTGACCTTCCCGATATGCACACAAAATTTCATACAAATCGGTCCAGCCGTTTCAGAGGAGTTCGATTACGCACCCCGTGACAGAAGAATTTTATATATTAGAAGATTATTAAGTCCAGCATACTTATGAGTTAATTATAAAATAGCACCTATGTCATAGTCATAAATTTTAATAACTCATCAATAATACGGAGTCGATTTATCATAATAATTTATGGAATTGGATATAGACTATAGGTACCTAGGTACATATCTAAATATATATAACTCAAAGGTGACTGACTGACATAGTGATCTATCAACGCACACGCACAGCTCAAACCACTGGATGGATCGGGCTGAAATTTGGCATTCAGGTAGATGTTATGACGTAGGCATCCGCTAAGAAAGGATTTTGAATAATTCTACCCCCAAGGGGATAAAATAGGGCATGAAAGTTTGTATGAAACTTTGTCAATTTTAAACCAATCGGGCTGAGACTTTGCATGCATAAAGCTGTAGCCCACCCGGGTGAAACCGCGGGGAACAGCTAGCTATTATATATGTCTTTAACAAGTTTTTATAAAACTGTACACCTACTCATTGAAAATATTTTTAAAAACGCTAATTAGAGATCATTAAACCCAAAGCTATAGTTAATTGGAATGTTTGTTAAATATCTTCTTTCTTGGAAAGAACATTGGCCACTTTTCATACTGCCCTGGACCTGAACGCAAAATATTTTGTCAATGTCACTTGACAGTGACAATCAATTTGCTAGTACATAGATTAAAAAGATTAGTTTTTGATCATATTTGGTAAATAATGTTGATTTTAATGACTTAATTTAAGTAGGGCCGACTTCCAAAGAGTAAAACGGAATGAAAAAGAAAATGCGGAGTGTGTTCAAAACATCCAAGCATCGTGTAAGTTTTTAGAAACTCTGAAGTTAAATAATCAAAATCATTTTTTCAACACTTTCTTTAAAATTTCGTTTGTATAATCTTAATAGGCAAACAATTAAATATTTTATCGTATATAAATCGTTTTCATACGACTTCGGGTCCATTTTGGCCATTGTTCTTTCTGTTTGGATTTAAAATTTTATCTAATAGATTAGTAAACAACCAGACATCCCGCCTTATGGTTAGTGGCCACTGTCACATTTGCAACACTAAATGCGTTAAAACCTAAAAGAAACCTTTTCACATCCATCTTGAAGGACTTCATTCTGTAGCACTGCGGAAAGACTTGTTGGAGGGAGCTCGTTCCAACGGGAATCGAACCCGCGACCTCACGCTTCGCAGTCAGCTGTAAGTATCCATTATAACATCAATCTCCTGACGGGTCATTAGCCCACTACCCCTTATCTTGAGAAAACGAGTTTGTCTTGCGGGACCTCAAGTCTATACATTGTATTAAAAAATCTATGTCCCAGAATATAGAGTTGGTTTTAGAGATTAGTTCTAAGTAGAAATGTTATGGTAACCTTAATTGTTTGATAATGTTTGTAATTCTATCAATGAACTGGCTGTACCCCGCGATTTCACTTGCGCAAAGATTCTCACAGGATTTTCATCGTGAATCAAACTTTGTGAGTGAATAAGTTTGTGGTGTTTGTGTGATAAAGTCCCAATCCAGTTGTAACGTGGCGCCACCTTCGACCACATCGTCACTTAACTTCAGGTGACTTTAGACAAACGCTACCCTGCAGGTAATAAAAAAAAATCAAAAAAATTTACAAATTTTATCACAGTATAATAATATAATTATATACATAGGTACATTTGATTATTCTGTGTGAATGTCAAAGAAATATTTTCTTTTTTATTTCAGAACGAACTCGGGTTCTAAAGCATATACCGAAGCGCACTGGTGTATCGCAAATGATGTTGAAAATTAAACTTTATAAGACTATGAGGCCTTACAAATCGCACAAAATAATCCCTTACCTTGGAGCACTTCGAAATATATTTCAATAACTACCATCAGTTAATCTACCACTAATTACCTACCATTCTAAAGTAATTGGGCAACTCTACAACTACCAGCCATATTTTCTATGGTAAGGGAATGGCCAAATACATGTTTGAGTTCATAATGGATCGATTACAAGACGCGGTCCGATTCCTATGAAGTTGTTAACGCGTACAAATCTGTGGCGAAATGTAAGCCCATCTACTGTCTACATCACTTATGGCCAACGCCGGCCCGCTGCTGTTTTTAGCACGGCCCGCGAAACAGTTTAAAACAATGTTTTTTACTTACAGGGTAGCCTTTGACCATAAGTCACCTGATGTTTAGAGACAATGTGGTCGAAGGTGAGACAACGATACACCTGGATTGGGATTTTATTTACAACTAGATGACCCGATGAACTTCATACCACCTGACAATTCCAATTACCAATTTATAGCTGTTATTTTGTGTCTTCCTCTTTTTTCTAAACCATAATTGAAGCGAAAAAATTAACCAAAAATATTAACAAATCGGTCCAGCCGGTGCGTGTTAGCAAGACTAACGGTACAGCAATTGATTTATAAATAAAAAAGAATATTTTAGAAACAAAACCTCGTTTATTGGTTAACTCAGTACTCACTCAATCACATTTTCATTACACCAGACATTCATCCCTATGTAAAGTGTGTTAATGACCTATTTCAATACGTGCCTTACCTTAGGCCCACAAATTCATCAACTTTGCTTTTAGCCCGCGACGGCCCAAAAGTTGTACATGCCTGATCTACACAAATCTATGTTTAATGCGTTTTAAAATCCGCTAATAGTATAATCTTCTTTTCAAGAGATGTATCTATTTTATTGCACAAACAACCTTGAATATGCTAGGGGTCTTGTGAATGCGTAATCAATATCAAACTGCGGTTACATATACACAATCCATTCACAGCTATTAGCGAGTAAACTGTAGACATTAATTAAATTTGATTAGTCAAAAGTGACTTCGTCTTTCCAGCGATAATTAAAACAAATGAAAAATGAATTTGCGCGAACTCCAGGTGGAGGACTGGCAGGAGGTGGCGCAGGACAGGCCGAAGTGGCGTCTTTTGTTATCGGAGGCCAAAACTCACTTTGGGTCGTTGCGCCATCTCAGTTAGTTTTAGTTAGTCATAAGTTGATGTGTCACGCCTTTTTTGTTAGCTTCTTACAAGGTAGCGTTTGACCACAAGTCATCTGATGTTAAGTGATGTGGTCGAAGGTGGCGCCACGCTACACCTAGATTAGGAACTGGCTCTCAAGGGGGGCTTCCGGAACACACCAATATATAAGTACTTGGCGATAGATTGTATTTATCTCAGAGTAGTAGCTAGCCAGACGAGCTCTAGAAAATGTCCTACTACCAAGTTATGGTTTCATCAGAACGTTTTCCTTCATCGAAAGCTCAAGGTCATTTATAGGATCCAAACCCACGACCTACGAATTGGAAGCTGACGTATTTGCCACTGAGCCATCATCATCAGCCGGAAGAAATCCACTGCTGGCCTTGCCCTTTGAACGCCACCATGAACGGCTGTTAGCCGTATGCATCTATCAGCTCCCTGTGACTCTAACAATGTCGTTGGTGTATCTAGTGGAGGGCCCACCTATATACAGAACTTCTTCCGGTTCGTGGTCACCACTGAGCATATACCTGGCTAAATAAAATTTATTATTTTATTTATTTGATATAAATACAGCTATCATTACAGGAATTTCCTAATTCAATAACGGAAACCAGTCAAACAACATTAGGCTAACGGATTGAGGCTGACAGATTCATCTTCTAGATATCCTCCTACTGATATTATACCTAAATGCGAAAGTTTGTGTGTGAATGTTTGTTATAAGGTATTACCGTGACTACTGATCGATTTTGATGAAATTTAGAATGGAGATAGGTTCTAGATTGACACATTTTATCCTGGAAAAAGGTTCCTGCGGGATAACGGGAAGACGTGGGTGAAACCACGCAACTAGTATATAAGTAAAAAAAATATATATATGTATATAAGCAAATTGAAGTACAGTTTGTAAGCCCATCATTTGAGGCTATTTTCGTATGTTTTTTAAAATGTTCGTAATATGTAGATACCCTAAAAGTTTAATAAAAACTGAAAGTAATGTTTGTATGAGATTTTTGTATGGGCTCAAATCTTTTTGTTTCAAGTCAAGAGTGAACAGGTATCTTTTAGGCAAGCATGCACCATCTTGGCTCTCGTCATCACTTAGCATCAGGTGAGACTGGGGTCAAATGCTTGCCAATCCTACTAATATTATAAACATGTTGTGAGTATGTATGTATGTATGCTTTGTTGCTCTTTCACGCAAAAACTACTCAACGGATCTGAATGTAATTTGGAATGGAGATTGCTTATACTCTGGATTAGCACAAAGGCTACTTTTTATCCCGGAAAAAGGTTCCTGCGGGATAACGGGAAGACGCGGGTGAAATCGCGGGCCGCAGCTAGTGTCTTATAAAAAAAAATCAAGAAACCTATGCGGCACGACAAGGTGGGTTTTTTATGGAAAAAATTAAGTAATTTGCTTATTTGCGCCAAAGCACATAGTTCAATATGTTTTGCAAAGAAAGTTATGAATCAACATTCATAACTTAAGTGAATATAAATATATAAGACTCTTCTCACGTTTCAGTTTATATTTATTTCATTTCATTTGTTATGCGAAAACAAACTTTTTAATAAGTATTTTTTTTTTATATCGCAGCGGTCGTTAACCTTTTACGCCCGAAATTAATAATCGTTCCTGATTCGTTTTTCGTCGTTTTTATCGATATGTCAATCAATATGTCAATATGCCATCGCTCAAAACGGTGAAGGAAAACATCGTGCGGAAACCGGCATGTCCAAGAACTGCAACATTCAAGGTCATGCGACATCTACCAACCCGCACTGGGCCAGCGTGGTGGATTACAGCCCATACTCTCTCTGTGAGAGAAGGCCAGAGTCCCAGCAGTGGGAACGTGAAAGGCTGATAATGATGATGATGTCAATATGGGAAGACGCGGGTGAAACCGCGGGGCGCAATTAGTTTAAAATATATAGCGATGATGGCTCAGTGGTAGTGACGTCGGCTTGCGATCCGTAGGACGTGGGTTCGAATCCTACAATGAGCTTGAGCTTTCGGTGAAGGAAAACATCGTGATGAAACCATAGCTTGGTGGTAGGGTATTTTCTAGTACTCGCTTGGCTAGCTACCACCCTCTTGTTAAGAATCTGTCGCCAAGCACCTATCGGTGTGTTCCGGCAGCCTCACTTGAGAGCCAGTTCCCAGTCCAGGTGTAGCGTGGCGCCATCTTCGACCACATCGTCACTTCACATCAGGTGGCTTGTGGTCAAACGCTACCCTGTAAAGAGTAAAAAAAAATAAAAAAAATAAAATAAAGATACTAATATTGCCAGCTTCAAACTATAAAGCAAGAACTGCGCTTGCGCAAAATTCCTACTATGATATCGAAACAGTAAGGTCAATAGCATCACATCGCTTGACGACATGCACGAGTGACCGTCGAAAGGTGAAATATTTGTGAGCAAACTCTTTTCTCTTTATTTATTACTAGCTGTGTCCCGTGGTTTCACCCGCGGGTCTACATTTATCGTGATGAAAGTAATATATGTAATCCGCAAGGCTTAAACCATGTCCATACCAAATTTCAGCAATGGGTTTTAATTTTTTTGCGCAGAGCCCTAATACATTTTTTTCTTAAACAAGCCTTAGTTAATCCTCATAACATTAGCTATCTGCCAGTGAAAGCCCCGTCAAAATCGGTCCAGCCATTTCGGAGATAAGGCGGAACAAACTATTTAATCACCGTACCTATATACTTTCAAAATACCCATTTAATAATAAAAATATATAGTTTAAAAAACTAAAAAAAACACTTTAGAAACGCACTGAAAAACATAAAATAATTAAATTGACTTGTATTAGTTACGATATAATGGTTAATTCAAAAAGTGTGGAGCGCTTTTTGGTTGTGTTTACTTTTATTTACCCAGCAAAAGAAGCGCTCCACACTTTTTGAATTAACCATTATATCGTAACTAATACAAGTCAATTTAATTATTTTATGTTTTTCAGTGCGTTTCTAAAGTGTTTTTTTTAGTTTTTTAAACTATATATTTTTATTTTTTTACTTTTTAGTCTTTTGTTACCAAGTCCAATCTATCGGACTCATCAAAAGGAATCATATGAGCCCAAACTCGAGGGGTTTACTAGTAGCCACTGCAGAGATCCCCTACCCACCTTCTGGCTGCATCATCAGACCCTCGTCACCAAGTTCAATCTATTGGACTCATCAAGACGAATCATATGAGCCCAAACACGAGGGGTTTACTAGTAGCCACTGCAGAGATCCTCTACCCACCTTCCGGTTGCATCATCAGACCCTCGTCACCAAGTTCAATCTATTGGACTCATCAAGACGATTCATATGAGCCCAAACACGAGGGGTTTACTAGTAACCACTGCAGAGATCCCCTACCCACCTTTCGGTTGCATCATCAGACCCTCGTCACCAAGTCCAATCTATTGTACTCATCAAGACGATTCATATGAGCCCAAACACGAGGGGTTTACTAGTAGCCAGCGAAGAGATGCCCTACCCACCTTCCGGCTGCATCATCAGATCAGGTCGATGATACCAAATTATTGCATTGTCACCGAGATTACATACACATACAAAGTTTCAAGTCGATACAACAATTAGAAGTAGGTGAAAATTGACTTCTAAGATTTGATTACATTGTTAGTTAGTTAGTTAGTTAGTTAGTTACAAGTCAAGCTAATAAAAGTGTTTTAAAAAGCTGTTTTTTTTGACATTACAAACAGACACTTCAATTTTAATTATTTGTAGTATAGATACCATGATATATAAACATTTGTCGAATTTCAATATTTATAGGTTTAAATTATTATTTGTAATAAATTATATTGATCGTTAGCATCAATGTGTATTGTTATTTTATGTTAATTCGGATACCACTCTCGCTTCGCTTTTAAAGTCTTTTATATGCAACAGGATAACATGATCGTATTTCCGACTATTTGGTCTTAATATTATAGTATGGTAATGGGTAAGATCGTTTAAAGATACATTTTGGATGATTTATCGGTATCTTGAGAAGTATTCTGCTGCAAAGTAATAATAGTGAAGCCATGTTAGCTTAGTGTGGTGGCTTCGAATTATTTAATATGTACTACTATTTACCTATTTGATTTCTTATAAGGTAGGTACTGTTTAACCACAAGTCCCCTGATGTTAAGTGAAGATGTGGCCGAAACTGGATTGAGAACTGGGTCTTAAGAGAGGCTGCCGGAACACACCGATAGGTGCTTAGCGACAGATTCTTAACATTGTGGTAGCTAGCCAAGGCGTGTACTAGAAAATACCCTAAAACCAAGCTATGGTTTCATCGCGATGTTTTCTTTTACCGAAAGCTCAAGCTCATTGTAGGATCCGAACCCATGTCTTACGTATCGCAAGCCGACGTCACTACCACTGAGTCATCATCGCTATCCTACATATTTAATGTATACTTGGACACCCTATATAGCGTGATAGTGGGGAATCGTGATGCAAATACCTAGTATTAGCGTGGATTTACTCAACCCCATGCATTTATTGCAGTCAGCTTTGAAACTTAATTTACCATGAAATTGCTAGAATTCCTAGAAACAAACCTTGAACTCTCAAAAATTTGTCAAAACAATGACCACTGAGGTCAGTTAAGGCACATTACTCATAACGTGTGGGGTGAGGACAAAGGACCGCACCACTAATACAAAAGCTTCATGGTACGATGCCCCTATTTCCGGAGCTATATCTGTTTGATATTACAACAGACGTGGCTGAAACTGGTACTAAATAACATTAGCCACTTTTCATACTGCCCTGGACCTGACCGCAATATATTTTGTATAAAATTTTCGTTTCTGTCAATGTCACTTGACAGTGACAATCAATTTACTAGTACATAGATTAAAAAGATTAGTTTTTGTTTGGTAAATAATTTGAAAATAATGTTAATTTAAATCACTTAATTTAAGTAGACTTCCAAAGCGTGAAACGGAATGACAGTGAAAATGCGGAGTGCGTTAAAAACATCCAAACATCGTGTACGTTAAAAAATGTCCTAAGAAACTCCGAAGTTAAAAAATCAATATTTCTTTTTTCTACACTTTCTTTAAAATTTCATTTGTATAATCCTAATAGGCAAACAGTTACAATTTTTATCGTATATAGATAGTTTTCATACGACCTCGGGTCCGTTTTGGCCATTGTTCTTTTTAGTCGCTCGACGAACCGATAACCGATAGGGAAGAAAGGTTCTCGAGTGGTGACCACGAACCGGAAGACGTTCTGTAGGTAGGCCCGCCATTAGGTGGACTGACGACATTGTAAGAGTCGCAGCGAGCCGAAGGATGCAAATGGCTAATAGCTGTTCTTGGTGGCGTTTAAAGGTAGAGGCCTATGTTCAGGAGTGAACTTTTGGCTGATGATGGTGATGATGAAATGGGAATAATGCTTAAAAACAAAACGACAATATTGGCCGTTATTTTGCAGTTGGATAAATTAGTTTCATAAATTGCTTGCAGCGCCTCCATTTTCCATGCAGGTTCTTTATTGTGTTAAAGCGAACTGATGTTCGGACAGTTTCTAAAATGGACTAAATAAAATAATAATTATTGTCTGTATGGTGGCACATTTTGAGTGAGTAGGTATTGTTAAAAAATGTTTGACAAATAAAGCATTTTTAAATAATGACCTAGTGCAGGAATCAATGTGACGTCTACCACGTCACATTAATTTGACATATCCATAAATAAAAACTCAGGTTCTAGATCGGATACTTATTACAAGATGTCGTTAGACCACAAATCACCTGATGTTAGGTAACTAATATTTTCCTCACACCTATTCAACCATATTTTTTTTTAACAAGCATTTTTTTTATAGCTAAGAAATTCTAAGCTATAATTGTTTAAAAAAAAATAAGAATTAAAATTCTTAGTAAGAATACTCTCGATCAAGTCAACTGCAAGCTACGATTCTACATAAAGATAAAAATACACACGCTAAACCTATAAAACCTCTCTGTTTGGGTCCGGAGAAAAAACGTATTCTACACACCATATAATTTTTTCCAAATATGTTTTGTTGTTGCAAATAAACGATTATTTTATTCTGTTCTATATTTACCTAAAATTACCGGCGCGTAAAGCAATCTCCAGCGTGTCGAGGTCCTCTTCATAATCATGACACAGCTCCATCGTAGTGTTCCTCGCTTCGTGGACGTCAAACAGCACCGTCCCATCCCCTGACTTGTCCGTCATCACACTTCGGTACGACCTGGTCCCGAAACTGGACGTCACCGACGCCCCTCGGATGAACTTCCTCGGCGGCACGTTAACATTCTGCAAAGCTTGCAGCTTCGACTTCCGCAGCCGCCGCTTCATATATCGTCTCATCCGCAAGGACAGCATGACGCGTATACGCAAATGACGCTTAATATGCTTATCATAGCGTAACTGCTCTCTCATCTTTTTGCTTCTTCTTTTCCGCTCTCTCCGAGGAATCTCGTCAATTCTTTCTAAGTGGGAGTGGTTTCTGTCCATCAGTCGATAAGAGTCCATAACGGGTGATCGCTCGAAGAAGTTTGTGTGATTGTTTCGCCAGGCTTTGCTCAAAGACCAGTTCTCTCCGCAAGTTGAGTTTTTAATGCACGATATTGGCTTCTCATACAGGTCTTCTTCCAAAGCAAACATTCTTCTGGAAAGGAGGAAGTTGTCTATGTTTCTACGCATGGTGCTGTTTTGGGAGCTAATCGTTGTGTTGATCAGATTGGATGTCAGCGTGTCGTTCTTTGGAATTTGAGGGCACAGTTTAGGCAGTTCGGGAACGGTTCTATTTTTTCTTTTGGCGATGGCCAGTATGCGTCGCTTCATCGCGGACATGTTGGTGAGCTCGCTTTTCAGAAACGGCCCTTTCCTTTTATCGGACGTCATGTCTGGTGACCAGGTGCCGTTCTCTGAACAGCTACAGAAGTCCTTGATCAGTCTCGCTATTGCGTTGCAATTGTCATCTTTCGAACTTTCCCTTGGCATTATAATTTTGAATTCAAATAGTGTTACAATCGACACTTAACTGTCACTTTATTAAGAGCACAGAAAATGTTAGCTAAATAAAGCAATGTGATTAGTCGCAGCGCCAGTTCCGTATTCTTAGTTCTCATCAGATCTCATTGTTGCGGGTTGCGTAATTGTGGATTCGGCGGTCTCGGGAAGCAGGTCTAATTCTAAGCTACGTGCGTAATGCTGAGTTAAGGCCAGATGATAGTGAAACCATTTCTGTCGATTAGTTAATCTTTGGTTAGTTAGACTAAAACATTAAAAGCTACTTGGTTGTATTAACTCTAGATATTTTCGTTAAATAAAATCAAAATGAATTTTTTTACACATCATGCTGACCTAACAGCAATGGAAGTACCTGTTGCATACTATATAAGACTATAGTTATGTAGAAATATTCTATCAATTATTTTATTTTTTATCATATTGAATTGAGGACATAATATATACCTATTGATAAGAAGTTAATTCCATTAATGTACATTATTTAAAGAGTTATTAGAGCCATATTTAAGCAACGATGTCAATCAATGTGACATGCGTTTTCGTTGTATATTTTAATATGCTTAAAGCTTACATTAAGGATTGGTGTCTGGTCCTTTTTTTTTCATTATGTCATAGTCTATCAATGACATTTCATTATATTTGGTTCAAGTAATACACACACAGATAGAGAAAGATAATTTTCTAGATGCCCATTTATCGATAAAATCCTAGATGATCGATGCGCTCTAATCATTAAAAAACGTGTCAGTTTACTACAATTAATGGTACGAAGAACTGCACGGCCGAAGGCCCATTTATAACATCCAATTAAAAATCACCAAAAATACCTAACGTCAAACAAAATTATATCTGCGTGAGCATTAATAACCGTTTAACACTTTTCATTTGTTAATTAAAACAACTTTAACCGGCCGACATTAATCAGGCATCGTCATTGGAGGAAGCACAGTTTTTGCCAAATGTCGTGATAGCGGACTATTATGTGTGCCCGTGACAGGTCTTTTAAATTAACCGTTTGCACTAGGAATAGTTTTAATGACTGAAATTGATTAGGTACACTGATTTAGTTATTTTTTGGAAGCAGTACAGTTTACTTTTTTTTGCGAACATATGGACCCGAATGGGACAATCAATAAGATCTGTCAGATACTTGCCAATTTGCTCGATTTTATCGATCGTTACTGTCGCTTGTAAACGATCGATGAATATTAAGTTTCAAATCGAGATACCTAATTCATATCGATTCTTTTGTTGTTCGCCAAACAAGATTTGTTTAGTGTTGTTCAAAATCTTGATTCGATGTATAATCTCTATGTAATTTAATACTTTATTGAAATGTAATGCAGTTGCTACAACTAACTCATAAAATCAACATTTTACATTCTTCCTCGTCCCGCATATTAAGCAGGTGCATTATAAAAACCTCTAATTACTTCATTAACAGTCCAACATTGGTAACTATCGACACATCAGAGTAAGTAAAGCGTATAATTGGCCTCCCAAAGACACATGTAGGTAGTTACTTTCCATGCCATGCTACATGCAAATTTCTCTGATTGTATATACGTTTATTTTTTACATAACTTTGTAGTTTCTGATATTCATAGATCAATAACGTAGGATATAATCACGGTATAGTTTTTTGCACATAGCACCATTATACCTTTACCCCCTTACGTCGCATGAAAACTTCAAAGATTTGATTACCTACTTATTTTTTATTCGATTTAAGCCTTATAAAAATGAAATAATGTTGTAGTAACAAACGGAATGAGCAGGTTTTAGTACTTTGTACGTAGTTAAGAAAACATCTAAATATAATGAACTATGTATTTTGTTTTTCTAGTGTCACATTATTTTGTGTTGACCTCATTGGCTAAACTCATGGACTCGCCATGCTCTAAACAAAGCCACTCGATTGCTATCTGCAAGAAATTTCGTTGCGATTTATATTAATCGTTATAACCGTATAATCGTTAAAATTTCAACTCTGCGTGTTGTTTTTAAAATGTTGTCTCTGGTATTTTATTTAATTAGTGCATTAACAATACAGCATAATCTTTAGAGGTTTAATGTACTAGTTATTTAATTCAACACGGATTATGAATGAAAGTACCACACTTCTGCACAGAGTTACTTAATCGTTGATTAGTTACGTAACGGAATTAATTAGAAATTATACTTAAAAAGCCCAGATGTAACGTATGATAATTAAAGATTTCCATTTGTTTCATTATAGGACGATTTGTTTGCATTAAGTTTAAATTATCTCATTTTGAATTCGCAAAAAATAGATTTGCATTCTTGAAAAATGTTTTTGCTGCTACTCCTTTATTCGTAATAGGTGTTTTTAAAATTCACAAATGCAGAGACTTTTTAAGGCAGACACAAAAAAACAGAAAGTTTCGTATTTCAGAGACATAAAAAAGTTTAGGCTTTAATAGTGCCATGTCACTTATTTATCAATTACCTATAATAACATGTTAATTAATAACATTTGCGGTTAAATCTCATTAAAACAACATGATATCATTTTCCTCACGTAACCAATGCCTTTTGCAACACAGATCGTTCCCAGCTTTTTACAGCAATTTTCTAATCGCATACAACTCGATATTTTCCCAACAGTGTCATTGTGATCTCAAATGAAACGTACCTATTTCCTATTTATGAACGAAATCTAATTATTTGGGCCGTAACTCAGCACTACATAGGAACGTACAATGTTATATTATATAGATACATACACAAAAAATAATAACACTTCCATTCTAAACAAGATTAATAGCGATGCCTAAAATAAATTGACCCACATGTTAATCGCATAACCTCAAAAAAGTGAACTTAAGTATTACAAACATTATAATTTAATAAAATCCATCAACATCTCCGAAGAATTTATTACGCAATACAGTTTCACATTCACTCTCACGATAACTAAACTTAATTCACTTTCATATACACGAAACTGGTATTTAAAAAAACAAACGAGTTATAAGAACCGTTGACGTTGGCGCCAAAAGTTTGACGTTTGAAAATTTTGTCGTTTTTTTTTGAGTGTTCGCGTAAAGGCACGCGCGGTGTTTGTATCGCGACGCGCGTAATTAATTACTCATGTGCAAGTACAGTTGACCATGTCGAATTGCGCGTGTGGAGCGACTGGCGCGCGGGCACCGGCCTCGCTCTTTCTCCCATTCCTACATAAATGATATGATGATCCACTATGTTGATGGTAATAAGCGTTTGTAATGATGCGCCGACTCATTGTTGTCATTTGACAGCTGTTAAAGTGACGCGCGCCGCCTAACCGGTTTCCTGTCCGGTCATTGCACAGGTGAAAATGTCGATAGAAACTCACGAGATACACGTATGTACATAAACGTTGCGTAATTATGCAAATAAGTTTATATGTGAGCTCGTAATAAGGTTCACCGTATACAGCATAAACATGTAACTGGTATAAAAGAGGTCGCAAGCTCTACTTGAAAGCACTCGATCTATCTTATGTCATAAATGCGTAATCTGATCTCGTTTATTTTGCTTTGACGCTTTAATAACATGATTATGTCAATAGGAGACTAATAAAATTAATCTTTTCACTGTCAAAGGTTAATAATTAACATGTTGTTTTAATTTTTTTTAAATAAACAAATTAGATTTACGAACGAACATTTTATTCTAATTGTAATAATAAAGATTATTTAGGACTTTTTTGGCGGCAATCGAATTGTCAACGTGAAATTTTGTTTTTATTTCCAAAACTTGTGTTTCCTCGGGTGATAATGTGTAATATTGGTAGATTTTATTAACTGTTATGTGTTCGTTAATATGTACGAGTGTGGGAAATTGAAATAAAGTTGTGAGAGTGACTTTTGACTGGTTGCTCCAAAAAAGTCCGTGTAAAGTTTAAGTAAAGCGTCACTACTTTACTTAAACACTTTCCTCATCCCATCATCATCATCATTTAAACTTGATTCAACTCTCTGAGTTTGAAATATTTTATACTTGACACTGGCAAATATACTAATCTGTGACGCCATAACAAAAAAAAAAGATTATTTATTTAAATGTGACAGATAGAGAAGAAGTATTAAAGTAGTGAAAATCTGCTAATTATCGGGAATAAGTTACGATCAAAAATACCATAGGAAGAAAGAAAATGATCAATAGTCTACATAGTACAGTAATAATAATAATAATAATGAGGTTCCTCACTCTGCAGCCCTAACCACCGGTAGCTTGAGTCCTGCCCCGCTACCGGCGGCACTCTAGGTTTAAGTTTTTTATAGTAATTTTGTTTAATATTATTTTATAAAATTAATGTAAAAAAAAACTTTTACATAAGAAATTAAAATTAATAATAAATTATAATAATTTATACTTCTTTCTTTTACAAAACCAAATTTAAGTCAATATGTCATTTAACACGCTAGCAACAACACCAATCGCAACAATTTATGACTCTACCATTCAGTGAAATTAAGTTTAAACCTACCGACTGTTATGGCTAATGGTTTTAGCAACTAGAAACAACAATTAGTAGTTTTAGGAGCAATAGAGTTCCTTGCAGAGTGGGGGTAGTAGGTAAATAACCAACAACTTATTTCTGCCACTAAAAACAATGCTCTACCTTATTATCGCTCATCTGATAGCGATGATGGCTCAGTTTTATAGCGATGATGGCTCAGTGGTAGTGACGTCGGCTTGCGATCCGTAGGACGTGGGTTCGAATCCTACAATGAGCTTGAGCTTTCGGTGAAGGAAAACATCGTGATGAAACCATAGCTTGGTGGTAGGGTATTTTCTAGTACTCGCCTGGCTAGCTACCACCCTCTTGTTAAGAATCTGTCGCCAAGCACCTATCGGTGTGTTCCGGCAGCCTCACTTGAGAGCCAGTTCCCACTCCAGGTGTAGCGTGGCGCCATCTTAGACCACATCGTCACTTAACATCAGGTGACTTGTGGTCAAACGCTACCCTGTAAAAAGTAAAAAAAAAAAAAAAAAAAAAAATCTGATGGTGACTTTTGCCCATTAGGTTCAGTGAAACCCGAAATTTAGAACTACATAATATAATAATTCAAAATCCTGCGCGGCATCGCACTGTGCTTGTCACCCTGAGATATTAGATCATCATGCCCCGTAATTTCACTGGCAACTTTGCTCTTCAACCAAAATTTCGTTGCACCCTGTTTTCTCTCTACTAAATTTCTACCGACTTTCATAATTTTTTTAGCAACTTATCTATTTATAGATGGAAGTAAATTGTTTATACGTTTTGATTCTTTTGTAAAACCACACATTCGCATACAGGGTGTGACGTTCAAAATAAAGAGTTTATAAAGAGTCACTCAGATGTCAAAATAAATAAAAATCGACAAGGACTTTTTTGGCAGCATCGAATTGTCAACGTGAAAATTTTGTTTTATATCCAAAACTTGTGTTTGTTTGAGTGATAATGTGTAATTTTGGTGGATTATGAACCATTAAGTGTTCTTTGTGTACGAGTGTGGGAAATTGAAATAAAGTTGTGAAAGTGATTTTTCGAGTTGCCCAAAAAAAGTCCGTGTAAAGTTTAAGTAAAGCGCCACTACTTTACTTAAACACTATCCTCATCCCTTCGTCTCATCATCATCATCATCATCATTTAAACTTGATTCAACACTTTGAATTAGAAATATTTTATACTTGACACTGGCAAATACACTAATCGTGTGACGCCATAACAAAAAAAAAACAATCGACAAAAAAATGACACATACCTAATATTGCTACAGGTGCCAAAATCCAGAGGGCTGCGCTAGCATGAACGAAATACAAACCACGTTTTTACCTTTAATGTATAGAATTCATTGACTTCATGAATCTTTTGTTTTTCCTAAATAGAACATGCTAGAAAGTAGTACGAAGAGACGTAACCAAGTGTCGCAAGTATGCTGTAATTGAGATTGTACATCGTTAATGGTTAAATTATGCAAAACAAGTGAGGAATGCGATTCGGTGCTATTTCGACCGGAAACTGATGGGCCCATGGGCAAACTTGATGAATTGCCTCAGTTGTGGAAAGCGATTGTTAAATTTGTCTCGACATAGTTCTTTTCAGAATGTACCTACTATACTGGTAACTCATCAAAAACTTAAACACAAAAAGTATGTCAAAAGTTACCCCTATGAGACGAAAGAAATGCCCACTGTGGAAATGCCGTATTTTTTATTGCTTTGACTCAGAAACTTCATCAGGGGACCGTAGACATTTAACATTGCATATTGTCATTTATTTGATACTGGCTGTTCTCCGCGGTTTCACCCGCGTGGGCTACAGCTTTATGCATGCAAAGTCTCAGCCCGATCGGTTTAAAATTGACAAAGTTTCATACAAACTTTCATCCCCTTTGGGGGTAGAATTAATCAAAATCCTTTCTTAGCGGATGCTTACGTCATAACATCTACCTGCATGCCAAATTTCAGCCCGATCCGTCCAGTGGTTTGGGCTGTGCGTTGATAGATCACTATGTCAGTCAGTCACCTTTGAGTTATATATTTCAATTTCAATTTATTTATTTATTCAATAGGATACATTGTGATCACTTTAAAACGTCAAACTTTAAACTAGCTACGCCTGTTCCAACCTCCTTACGCCGGCAAAAGAACAGGCAAGAAACGCCCGGCAGGTAATTTTTTTGGCGCGATCACATTGACAATTTTATTCTTAATACTAATTGATTGAATTGGAGCAAGTTCACTAAAATCCCAAGCTTTTTTTTGTCATCTAATGGTCCGATATTTTTTAATTAGCTTTACTAATAAGATTTCTCTTCACTTGTTATTACTTTTAAACTCTCTCAAAAACAGCGGCTGGCAAAACACACAACTCATCGAGCGCGTTGAAGTTTTTTCCTAAGAAAAACGTCCCATCTATTTTGCTTCCTCAAACAATTGACAAACATATCAGAGTTACTCAATAACACACATAAATACCAGCAACACATTGCGACACAGAGTGAAGGACCAGAAGCGCAACTAGATTACGTGCCACAAATGATAGGTGGTCGAGATCACATCAGTTCCTCGTGCGATGTCCATCTAACCGTGCTCTAATGGGGGCTGGTTCCATTACATTATATTAATTTCCGTAATATTGCGTACTGGACTTTTTTATACTGTGGTTTGAACGAGTTATAAATGGTTACTTTAGCCAGGAGCTATTATGGATGAAGCTCGTTTAAAATATAATGCATCTAAATCCATACCAATATCATAAACGATGAATAACTCTGTTTGTTTGTTTGTTACCATTCCACAACCAAACCGCTAAACCGATCTTGATGAAATTTTGCGTAGAGATAGTTCGAACCCTGAAGAAGTACGTAGGAAACTTTTTATTGCGATGAAGTGTAGTCGATGTCACTTGAAAGCCAGTTTCCAATCCAGGTGCTGAGTGACGCCATCTTCGACCACATCGTTACTTATCATCAGGTGACTTGTGATCAAACGCTAGCCTGTAAGAATAATATAATAAACTAGCTGTTCCCTGCGGTTTCACCTGCGTGGGCTACAGTTTATTGCGGTAAAAAGTATCCTATTACTTTCCAGAGGTTTCAAATTTCTAAGTAGCACTAAAGTAGCACATTTTAACTATCTGCTAGTGAAAGTTTTATCAAAATCGGTTCAGCCGCTACATAAATTAGCCGAAACAAACAGACAGAAAGACAGCAAAATTAAAAAAAAAAAATTTTTCTAAGTACCTACTGAAAGTATACTTTCATACTATGCATTTAGTGAAAAGTTGTTAATTTGAAATCACAAATAGACATTTCATTTTTTTTAGTTGTATAGATAATTATACTTATTTTTTTTACATATTCAAGAGACAAACATATTTCACGCTTAACATTCAAAGAGCCGAAGCAGCGCACGACAGTAAATTCATTAACATCGGTGCGCAGACGCGGCGCAAAAACCCACCAATTATCATTATTTCTACAAAGAAACACACGTGATTTTAATCGCAAGTATGTTGCTAAGTGGACCGTGACAATTTTTTTATTTGTACATTGTACATAATCACTAGCTGTAGCTTGCTTCTGCGTCCGTGTAGAAAGAACGACCTTGTTTAACGGAAGCGATTTTTTGTTAAGAAGTTCTTACAGGGTAACTAACGTTTGAACCTGATGAAGTGGTTGAAGGTGGCGCCACGCTACACCTGGATTTGGAACTGACTCTCAAGTGGAGCTGCCGGAACACACCGATATGTGCTTGACGAAGGATTCCTAACTTGAGGGGTGGTAGGTATCCTTTTATCGCGATGGTTTCCTTCACTGAAAGCTCAAACTCGAACCCACAACCCAAGGATCGCAAGCCAACGACACTACCACTGACGTATCATCACTTCAAAGGTACTTTTTTAAAAGGCGATTTTATAAAAAAGTGCTATTTAATGGTACGTTACCCTTTCCTCAAAATTAATAAGCAGTAGCTTTCCTCCCTTGGAACCCAGTACCCAATCCAAAATGCTATAATAACCTGGAATAATTTTACTTCATTTGTCATTTTCGTGAAAATAGTTCTAATATGAATAACTAGTTGCACCCCCCCGGTTTCACCCGCGTCTTTCCGTTATCCTGCAGGAACCTTTTCCGGGATAAAATGTAGCCTATTTATGCTAATATAGGGTATAAAAGCTATCTCCATTCCAAATTTTATTCAGATCCGTTCAGTAGTTTTTGCGTGAAAGAGTAACAAACATCCATCCATCCATCCATCCATCCATACCTACAAACTTTCACGTTTATAATATTAGTAGGATTTAATGTAGGAAACTACTCTCTCTCTGAGAGAAGGCCAGAGTCCCAACAGTGGGAACGTAAAGGTTGATGATGATGATGATGAATATAGGAAAATTTAATTATGGTACTTAGGAAATTCTGCCATCTAGCGATGATCATGCGTACTAAACTGATGAATGTAAAGAAGCAGCTTCTAAGCGTGTACACATAGAAGTCGTGCGCAAGAGTAATAAATCTCCTTACACACATGTTGTTCAATAACTTACCGTGATTGTTTTGTCTTAACCAATTAATTTTGGACTGCTGTTGAAAATTTTAAAAAGAAGTCTTCTTTTTTGGCGTTTTACAAACCACTCGCCTCTGACTTTGCACGGGTAGGTATATTTTGATGGCTTGAAGTTTTCTTATTTTCAGATTTTTGTTTGTTCGTTAACTGTGAAAGAATGTTTAAAAATACACACCTAGTATACGGTGTGAAACAAAAGTAACATCGTACAGTGAAAAATGAGTAGGTATTGTGTGAAATCATATGGAAATAGAAAACTAGGTAAATACAGACTTTCCCAGGGAAATCAAGGATAGATAGATAAGTACTCATAGATGATAACACACTTTATTCGTTGGCAGATTGGCACTGTTTTTACTTCTTATGTTGGGGCCACACTAACGGGAAATTTCGTTAAATAGCACGATGATTGACTTTTGACATAAGTGTGGCCACGACATTCGACAACGGCATTCACATTGGCGTTTGACGTTAGCCGATAATTCAAGTGCATTCACGTTGACCGTTCAAGTGTAGCCACTCATATAATAGCGTTAATAATTAACGCAAAATTTACGACGATAGGCATTGACATTTTCCTTGACGTTGACTTTAGTGTGGCCCCAGCATTACAGGGTAGCGTTTGACCACAAGGCACATGTGGTCTAAGGAGGACGCTACAACTAGATTGGGAACAGGCTCTCAAGTGAGGCTGCCGGAACACACAGATAGGTCGATAAACGTTGATGTTACAAATCAGGTAGGTAGTCAACAACAAAAAGAAATGCACTTACCTCAAATAATATAAGTAGCACATCATTTACGAAGCCACCTTCCTAATGGTCATTGTTTAATTTCTAAGAAAGGTAAGTCAGTAGGTATACGTATCAAGCATTGTTGCTCAATGCATTGTGGCTTGAAAAAGAAACTGTTTTGGTTATCAAGAATCTTGCATGCATGCAAAAGCATCCTGGCAGAATCTGAACACTTTTACTTCAAGTCAAGTCAAGTCAATTTTTCTTTATTCAATAGGATACATTGTGATCACTTTAAAACGTCAAACTTAAAACTAGCTACGCCTATTCCAACCTCCTTACGCCGGCAAAAGAACAGGCAAGAAACGCCCGGCAGGTAATTTTTTTGGCGCGATCACATTGACAATTTTATTCTTATTACGAATTGATTGAATTGGAGCAAGTTCACTAAATTCCCAAGCTTTTTTTTTTGTCATCTAAATGTCCGATATTTTTTAATTAGCTTTACCAATAAGATTTCTCTTGTTTGGTTGTACACATTGGGATATGGGAACATGAATATTAATGAGCTTGGACGGGTAGCTAGTCTGTGAAAGCATGACGTCATCGTCAACAGCCTCTTCTGTTCTGCTCTGTATTTTTTTAAGAAAAAAGTAGCTTTTGTTTGTTTTCTGTCCTTTTTTTACATCTTACTTGACCATCGATGATAAGGGACGATGTTTTTTTTTTTACTATTTACAGGGTAGCGTTTGACTACAAGTCACCTGATGTTAAGTGACGATGTGGTCGAAGATGGCGCCACGCTACACCTGGACTGGGAACTGGCTCTCAAGTGAGGCTGCAGGAACACACAGATAGGTGCTTGGCGACAGATTCTTAACAAGAGGGTGGTAGCTAGCCAGGCGAGTACTAGAAAATACCCTACCACCAAGCTATGGTTTCATCACGATGTTTTCCTTCACCGAAAGCTCAAGCTCATTGTAGGATTCGAACCCACGTCCTACGGATCGCAAGCCGACGTCACTACCACTGAGCCATCATCGCTATGAACGATACGATGTGGCCAAAAGTGGCATCACGCTGGATTGAGAACTAGCTATCAAGTGGGAATGCTGGACCTGGAGCCAGAGGACCTTTGATGACAGATAGGTGCAGCTAGACGACCACTAAAAAAATACTAACTATCCTTTTTCAAAATCCCTACTTAATATTAGAAAAGCAAAAGTATCTCTGCCTGCCTGTCTGTCTATTTAGCTTTCACGCCTAAAATACTGAACCGTTTCAAATGAAATTTGGTATGGAGATAGTTTGAACCCTGAGAAAGGACATAATAATAATATAGCTTTATTTGATTCCACATTGATGACATAAATTAGTTTAAATAATTCTAATAATTGTATTATATTCTTAAGTTTAACAAAAATCATGCAGTATTTAATTATCTAACGTGGACCCCCTCAGGGTAAAAGCCTCCTCCAAGGAATTCCATAGGATACTTTTTATTGCGATAAACTGTAGCCCACGCGGGTGAAACCGCGGGGAACAGCTAGTTTTATATAAATCACAAAATAACAAACAACGTGCCACTTTGACAAAGTAGAGATGGGGTTAAGACAAAATCAAGAAACGTACAACATAAACACAACAATACCAACATTTCCACGCAGACGTGCGTCACTGCCATCGCAGACCTCTGTTTCCGGCGGAAATTGTCGAACAGCCATAACAAAAAAAGTGCAACCGGAATGTACCACATCACTGACAATGTCCAACCAAAATCACTGCACAAACACTCATATCTATCTAAGCTATTATTTCATTAAACATTTACAAGAAGAATAAACTTGTTTCACCAGTTATAGAAGCAAGTCAGTTGTATTTGAGCGACAACTACAAATAATGGTAGTAGTGTTGATGTAAACAACTCTATGCGTATGCGTGTGAAAGCAAGATGTTCAAGTAACGTGCGCAAGAGTTGGTGCCGATTTGATATTCGAACGATAGTGGGCTAGGGTTGCTACCTCTATCATGTTCTAATTTAGTTACCGAGACTGACTGGTTTGTTAGAGTTAGCAATTGTTTCTACAGTGTATTAAGGAATTTTATACTAATAAAATATGCAAGTCAGCTTTCAGATTGAATACGGTGTATCTAGAACGAATATTTGAGATTATTTTCCTTGATTGCGGACCACTTTATCAGATGTTACAAATATTGTAAGAGAAAAGACATAAATAATCACGAATGTGTGGCGTTTCTGAAAGTACAAGTATTTAGAAAAATCGATAATAAAAAACAACGTTTTTTCAATAGGCAGAGTATCGGAAGAAAAATGATTTTTAGGCCTAGATTGAGGCCGTATTAGTAAATATAAAAAAAAAACACCCGTCGTCTTGAGAATATCTTTAAAAAACCCGTGACAAATTTATAACGTGAAAGGCCGCGTGCCTTATCTCGTTACCTCGACTCATTATCTCGCATTACATTAAGAACAATGATCATCACATTATTAAATCTATATATTTCTTCGTGTAAAATGCTGAATTATCGCGAAAAAACAGAAAAAAACGCACAAAACCATCACATAGGTAAAAGGATTTAAAATTAGCCTGCCGATGATTAAAAAACATATTGTCTCCCAATCGCTAACCCTATGTTACTTTTAATCTTCAAACAGTTTTGTATTTAGCCAGTGTCAAGTATTAAATTTTTATTTAGATTATCATGATAATTATGTGTGACTCAACTACAAGGCAGACCAAATATACATATATATTCGTAGTCAAATTTATGTTTAATTATAGCACTTTGGATAAACTTTAACGGACTTTTTAAGCAACTATTAGAACATGTGTTACTTACCTCTATTTATGTCTCCTGACAACCCTACTTCAAGCGCTAGTGTCGCTGCGAAAGGCACGGGAACATTTCTCGAAGCATAATGCAACTTGGTTTTATGCAGTTTTCTATTATCTTCTAATTGTGAATTGTAATTTTATTGGTCAATTTCACTATCTATTAACCAATTAAATGTTAATAAAAGAGTTAAAAATATAGCTTTTCAAGGTTTCGTACCCAAAGGGTAAAACGGGACCCGATTACTAAGACTACTCTATCCGTCCGTCTGTTTATCTGTCTGTCCGTCTGTCACCAGGCTGTATCTCATGAACCGTGATAGTTAGACAGACATATAACTTCACTAGTTGCGCCCCGCGGTTTCACCCGCGTCTTCCCGTTATCCCGCAGAAACCTATTCCGGGATAAAAAGGCTATTTAATCCCGGGTGTAAGCTATCTTCATTTTAAATTTCATCAAAGTCAGTTCAGTGGTTACGGTGATACGTGGTAACAAATATTCACACACACAAACTTTCGCATTTATAATATTAGTAGGATATAGGATAGAATGAGTTTGGATGTAAAACTAAAGCGATCTCAAGAATAAAATTTGTAGAAAAATTATTTAACTTTTTAAATTATTAAGCTTCCATCCCTACCCTAATGCCTATCATCATCATCATCATTATCAGCCTTTCACGTTCCCACTGCTGGGACTCTGGCCTTCTCTCAGAGAGAGAGTATGGGCTGTAATCTACCACGCGGGCCCAGTGCGGGTTGGTAGATGTCGCATGCCCTTGAATGTTGCAGTTCTTGGACACGCCGGTTTCCTCACGATGTTTTCCTTCACCGTTTTGAGCGATGGCAAGTCCGCACATAACTTATTTAGTCATAGGTGCGGGGCCGAGAGGATTCGAACTCGGTGTCGGCGTCTTGTAAGTCGCACGCCTAACCGTTCGGCCACCATCGCTCTAATGCCTAATGCCTATGTTATACTGCAATAAAAAATCTGAAAGAATCTTCTCGTGAGTGAAACCGCGGGGAACAGCTAGTTGGCTATTAAATAACAGCCTATGTAAAACAATATGGCATAACCAGCAATTAGCATTTCTTTCGCCCAATATTTGCATAATATTAGACGAAAACATCGAAAACGAGTTATTGCCAGAGGACACTTTCGATCGCAACTTTTACTTTTGAACCGGGTAGAAACGCTCCGGGTACTAAAATATTATTTAAAGCAGATTTGCCCAGCAATCTTTATATAAATGATTAAAAGCGCAAGTTTTTTTTAAATCTTAAACAGTTTATTATTCAACAAAATGTATGCGATAGAAAATTAAACTTAATACTAAAAACTAAACTACGTATATAATATCAGATTACAAATTAAAAATCTGATTTAAATCGCTGCCTCCAGGTAGAGAGCCCAAGAGACTGGCGACATTACCTCTTACGCAAGTATTTGTTCTGTGCCTGAGTATGGTCCTTCCCTGATCGACATAGGTTCTGATAACCTATAGGCCTATATACAGGGAATCCTAGTGAGAGCAAGTAGGGGAGAATTGGGGGGACTGCATCACGAGCTGGAGGATTGGGGGAACTGCATCACGAGCTCGAGAATTGGGGGGACTGCATCACGAGCTGGAGGATGGAATTCTCTCCTACTAGAGCATGTGAATGTAAGCGCACATGATTGTAAGGCGTTTACACAAAAAAAGTTTAGGTATAAATGTTCAGTAAAATTAATTAATACTTACCTTAAAATTCAAAATATGTTTATTCAATAGAATTTTAAAAAATGTGATCACTTTGAAACGACAAAATTAAAACTAGCCACGCCTGTTCCAACATCCTGACGCTGGCAAAAGAAAAGGCTAGAAACTCAAGCTACTAGCTATTCCCCGTGGTTTCACCCGCGTGGGCTACAGTTTATCGCGATAAAAAGTATCCTATGCCCCTTCTCAGGCTCTAGACTATTTCTGTACCAAATATAATTTAAATCGGTTCAGTAGTTTAGGCGTGAAAGCGTTACAGACAGATAAACAGAGATATTTTTGCTTGGTGGTAGGGTATTTTCTAGTACTCGCCTGGCTAGTTACCACCCTCTTGTTAAGAATCTGTCGCCAAGCACCAATCGGTGTGTTCCGGCAGCCTCACTTGAGAGCCAGTTCCCAGTCCAGGTGTAGCGTAGCGCCATCTTCGACCACATCGTCACTTAACATCAGGTGACTTGTGGTCAAACACTACCCTGTAAATAGTAAAAAAAAAAGATACTTTCGAATTGATTGAAATGAAATGAAATGAAATGGTTTATTTCACATAAAATAGAGTGCATGTTGGTCTTAAATATTAAAATATAGAACTACTATTTTGCCATTTGCTGGCATGTGAAAATTCAATAAAATTATTAATATGACGAAGTAAAAAGTTGTAATACAAGTTCGCTTTCCAACGGTCACCGATGTTGGTCCGTATTTTGTAAGCTATCTTTGGTTTAACACGCGGTAACCTGTAATAGTAACTTGACACCCCTTACCTTTCAGATTTCGAGGAAAGAAACTTTATTTTTGGCTTTAGAATTATTTTTAGAGGCGATTATTTGCGCAACTTGAAGGCTAGGGTTGACACGTACTTCTGCCGATTCTATTTTTTGCAAAGAGGTTGCAAATGCCATGTTTTGGCTTTTTTTTATGAAACCGTAGAGGGTAGATTTAAAATATGTACATATGTAAATACTTAGGTTGTTTCTGGGCATTGCATATTTAGAAGAGAAATAAGTAACTTAGTATTTCTAGGCTCTTCTTATGTCTGTGCGTGTACACGTAAATGTTTCATATCTATTTAGAATCTGTAATTGGAGAATTGGGAATTGTACTTCTATGGATATGTATAGATACTGAATTTTTTGTGGTTGTGAAAAGCTGTTGGTTATCTATATATAATTCAAAGGTGACTGACTGATGACTGACTGACATAGTGATCTATCAACGCACAGCCCAAACCACTGGACGGATCGGGCTGAAATTTGGCATGCAGCTAGATGTTATGACGTAGGCATCCGTTAAGAAAGGACTTCGCAATAAACTGTAGCCCACGCGGGTGAAACCGCGGGGAACAGCTAGTCTAATATCTAAAAAGTATTTTACGTCAATATAGTTTTTGTTTGATTTTTCCAGTTTAAGAACATTTGCGCTTACTATAACATTTGTACTAGGGGTCATACCGCATCATGGTTTTCAGACCTTTCGAAGGCCCACGAAATAGTGTAACCACCTGCTATCCTGCGATAACAACCGGGACCAACGCAGCGGGTAACAGCTGCAATAAATATACATACATCACAGGCTACTGAGCCACCATCTATCGTGCACTTTCAACAACTCATCGTAACGAGTGTGGTAACTAACAGCCTATTGTAACTTGTAACAGTGTATTGTTGGTAAGTGTCGGCATTACATACCACGCGTGTTCAGACAGGTGGAAATTCCGAGGTAATTAGCTTCATTACTTTCCCGCACGGTGGCGCTTCTATAATTTTCAGGTGATTTGAAGTCACTCTGAGCTTGGGATTGTATTGAACTTGCTCCAATTTAATTGTATTTAGTAATCCCTACTTTATTATGTTAAATAATATAATCAACTTACCTACATATTAATAATTTTATTGAATTTTCACATGCCAGCAAATGGCAAAATAGTAGTTCTATATTTTAATATTTAAGACCAACATGCACTCTATTTTATGTGAAATAAACCATTTCATTTCATTTCATTTCAATCAATTCGAAAGTATCTTTTTTTTTTACTATTTACAGGGTAGTGTTTGACCACAAGTCACCTGATGTTAAGTGACGATGTGGTCGAAGATGGCGCTACGCTACACCTGGACTGGGAACTGGCTCTCAAGTGAGGCTGCCGGAACACACCGATTGGTGCTTGGCGACAGATTCTTAACAAGAGGGTGGTAACTAGCCAGGCGAGTACTAGAAAATACCCTACCACCAAGCAAAAATATCTCTGTTTATCTGTCTGTAACGCTTTCACGCCTAAACTACTGAACCGATTTAAATTATATTTGGTACAGAAATAGTCTAGAGCCTGAGAAGGGGCATAGGATACTTTTTATCGCGATAAACTGTAGCCCACGCGGGTGAAACCACGGGGAATAGCTAGTAGCTTGAGTTTCTAGCCTTTTCTTTTGCCAGCGTCAGGATGTTGGAACAGGCGTGGCTAGTTTTAATTTTGTCGTTTCAAAGTGATCACATTTTTTAAAATTCTATTGAATAAACATATTTTGAATTTTAAGGTAAGTATTAATTAATTTTACTGAACATTTATACCTAAACTTTTTTTGTGTAAACGCCTTACAATCATGTGCGCTTACATTCACATGCTCTAGTAGGAGAGAATTCCATCCTCCAGCTCGTGATGCAGTCCCCCCAATTCTCGAGCTCGTGATGCAGTTCCCCCAATCCTCCAGCTCGTGATGCAGTCCCCCCAATTCTCCCCTACTTGCTCTCACTAGGATTCCCTGTATATAGGCCTATAGGTTATCAGAACCTATGTCGATCAGGGAAGGACCATACTCAGGCACAGAACAAATACTTGCGTAAGAGGTAATGTCGCCAGTCTCTTGGGCTCTCTACCTGGAGGCAGCGATTTAAATCAGATTTTTAATTTGTAATCTGATATTATATATGACGGGTGGCCGGGCCCAGTGCTGTTTTAGCAAGACTGACGTCCGCAATGATGACGTCACCATCATCGTCATCATCAGGTCGGTGCATGATAGGTGGTTACAGAAAAACGAAGTAGATAGTTTTCGAACTATTTATTCAGCAATAAGTAGTCTAGGTACTTGGCACAACAGAGTTCGGGAGGTCCGATCGCTACGACGGCTCAAGCCAGACTGACTAGAGCTCTGCCGAGCGGTCGTATTTATACCAAAACTGGCCTCGCACAAGCAATGTTTACAAACTTCGTAAAAATTGCCTGTGATCGTTCCAGCTGAGGTTTTAACCTCTAACAATCATTCTAAAATTAGTTAACTCATTGACAATCGGTTATTATTATTATTATTAAAATCACAATAACGGCTTTGCGCCGATACGGCCATTCTGACAGGCGGTGCGCGCTCTGCACCAGCCTGGTAGTGTTCTCGTGGAAAACCTCGTGGAAAACCTCGTGGAAAAACCTCGTGGAAAAACCTCTTGGATACCTCGTGGGTGCGCGCTCTGCACCAGCCTTGCAGTGTTCTCGTGGAAACCTCGTGGAAAAACCTCGTGGAAAAACCTCGTGGAAAACCTGGTGGAAAACCTCGTGGAAAACCTCGTGGAAAACCTCGTGGAAAACCTCGTGGATACTGAAACAACGAAATATGGTTCTTCTGAGTTTGGTATCTGTAAGCAACCGGTGTTGCTTTTAGGTAAGGTCAGAAGCATAACGCATTGCATGTTAATGCACGCATAGTGCGCTTTGAATGGAAATATGGGAACACGTGGATACCTCGTGGAAACCTCGTGGATTCTCGTGGATTCTCGTGGATTCTCGTGGATTCTCGTGGGTTATCGTAGATTCTCGTAGATAAGTGTTATTATAGGAAACGGGATAACTTAATGGGGTTTTAAGGTAATGAAAGGATCTCACCCGTTTTGGTTACACAAGTTGGACTGCTCGTGGTGTAAAAAGCACGAGTTTGACTGGTGTAGCAGCGGGGTATTTGGGAGCCGGTGTAGATAAGTCACATTCTGCCGATACGGTCCCATGGTCACCTGGGTGAGCGGCACGACGAAGCTGAACGCCAAACTCTCTTAACAAGATACCTGCAATTAGAATTAGATGTCTGATTACGCGGCGTGTTTTTGATGAGTATGTAATCTCTTTGGCAGGGATGGATGTAGATTGAAACACTGTCTATCCAAGTCAGCAGGACCTTGTGCCATTTTTAGTTGCATGTGTAGGGTAAGCGCTTCCATCTCAATAGCATAGTTGTCAATGTCCACTAGATTCGGCAATTCCGGTGGAAGACAGTACTGTCGTCCAGCAATAAGTGTGAACGGGGCAACTCCAGCAACACGGTGAGTTGTGTAGTACATCCTAAGTTGCAGTTCTTCAAGTGTGGAGCGCTACTGTTTGGTTTCATAATTTTTGATCAAAACCAAACGTTGCAATATTTCCGCTTGCTCGGCCGATTCCTGGTGCCATAGCGTGAATATTGTTTTTGAGGTGGTCACGGTATTTCATTCATTAATTCACACAGAAACTCTTCTTCCATCAACGAAGATTTAAGTTGGTGTTTCAAGTAGATGCACGGTTCGTTTCAACGCAGTCAATACACCGCGCGGGCCCCTATTAGTAACGTAGTAGAATAACGCGCACTTTGTGAAGGCCACAATGTGATGATGACGCATCGGTGGACACACATATATCACGTCCCTTCAAAGGCTACATGCCTTCATCCGGATATCAAAGTCATCGAGCTTCCATGTTTCAATGGCCTCACGAACACCAACATTGGTATTTGGATCACATGATGGCAGGTAAACATCCTTGATTACACTCGCGACTCTTTGGGTTGAGCACACAAGCGTTCTGACATCTTCTGCATCATTTCCATGAGGAATTATGGTGGTACCCCTGCCGTAGATGGGCTGGGCATGTATTAACAGCATATGCTGCTGTTCTGGAACGTTGGCTTGTCGTGGTACAGTATCCAACGAAGGGTCCGGCACAGCCAGTGACGTTTTTGGCTGGGAGCATACAGCACTGGTTTGTTCCAGTAGATCATGTGATGAACGAGCTGATGAGGAGGTTTCCTGGATTGGATTCCGTTCCAATCCCACTTCTGATGACGGGTGGCCGGGCCCAGTGCTGTTTTAGCAAGACTGACGTCCGCAATGATGACGTCACCATCATCGTCATCATCAGGTCGGTGCATGATAGGTGGTTACAGAAAAACGAAGTAGATAGTTTTCGAACTATTTATTCAGCAATAAGTAGTCTAGGTACTTGGCACAACAGAGTTCGGGAGGTCCGATCGCTACGACGGCTCAAGCCAGACTGACTAGAGCTCTGCCGAGCGGTCGTATTTATACCAAAACTGGCCTCGCACAAGCAATGTTTACAAACTTCGTAAAAATTGCCTGTGATCGTTCCAGCTGAGGTTTTAACCTCTAACAATCATTCTAAAATTAGTTAACTCATTGACAATCGGTTATTATTATTATTATTAAAATCACAATAACGGCTTTGCGCCGATATATACGTAGTTTAGTTTTTAGTATTAAGTTTAATTTTCTATCGCATACATTTTGTTGAATAATAAACTGTTTAAGATTTAAAAAAAACTTGCGCTTTTAATCATTTATATAAAGATTGCTGGGCAAATCTGCTTTAAATAATATTTTAGTACCCGGAGCGTTTCTACCCGGTTCAAAAGTAAAAGTTGCGATCGAAAGTGTCCTCTGGCAATAACTCGTTTTCGATGTTTTCGTCTAATATTATGCAAATATTGGGCGAAAGAAATGCTAATTGCTGGTTATGCCATATTGTTTTACATAGGCTGTTATTTAATAGCCAACTAGCTGTTCCCCGCGGTTTCACTCACGAGAAGATTCTTTCAGATTTTTTATTGCAGTATAACATAGGCATTAGGCATTAGAGCGATGGTGGCCGAACGGTTAGGCGTGCGACTTACAAGACGCCGACACCGAGTTCGAATCCTCTCGGCCCCGCACCTATGACTAAATAAGTTATGTGCGGACTTGCCATCGCTCAAAACGGTGAAGGAAAACATCGTGAGGAAACCGGCGTGTCCAAGAACTGCAACATTCAAGGGCATGCGACATCTACCAACCCGCACTGGGCCCGCGTGGTAGATTACAGCCCATACTCTCTCTCTGAGAGAAGGCCAGAGTCCCAGCAGTGGGAACGTGAAAGGCTGATAATGATGATGATGATGATAGGCATTAGGGTAGGGATGGAAGCTTAATAATTTAAAAAGTTAAATAATTTTTCTACAAATTTTATTCTTGAGATCGCTTTAGTTTTACATCCAAACTCATTCTATCCTATATCCTACTAATATTATAAATGCGAAAGTTTGTGTGTGTGAATATTTGTTACCACGTATCACCGTAACCACTGAACTGAAAAGCCAAAACATGGCATTTGCAACCTCTTTGCAAAAAATAGAATCGGCAGAAGTACGTGTCAACCCTAGCCTTCAAGTTGCGCAAATAATCGCCTCTAAAAATAATTCTAAAGCCAAAAATAAAGTTTCTTTCCTCGAAATCTGAAAGGTAAGGGGTGTCAAGTTACTATTACAGGTTACCGCGTGTTAAACCAAAGATAGCTTACAAAATACGGACCAACATCGGTGACCGTTGGAAAGCGAACTTGTATTACAACTTTTTACTTCGTCATGTTTTAATAAGGATCGGAGAAAGGTTTGCGCTATTTCCGAGAAAGAAACGTTGAGTAAATCCGACCGGAGAAATGTATCAAGACTATCAAGTCATACCATATCCGCCAATACAAAGTAGAGTCAGGTGAAGTGAAATAAAAAACATCCCGGCAGTCATAAACATGTTCCTTGTATGACGAAACATGGACAATATTATTAAGCTAACTAGCCGCACCCCGCGGTTTCACCCGTGTTTTCCCATTGGAATCTTTTTCCAGGATAAAAAGTAGCCTGTGTGTTAATCCAGGGTGTAAGCTATCTCCATTCCAAATCTTATCAAAATCCATTCAGTAGTTTTTGGGTGAAAGAGCAACAAACATAGGTACTACATACATACCCACAAATTTCGCGCTTATAAGTAGGTTATAACGGAGCAATCTTCTATCGTCATCTTCTTCTTCTATCAAAAGCTGACAACGAATAATTTCTAGCCTCCAACTCATAAAAAGACATAGCAAATATACAGCATTCGGAGACATGGCAATAGAACACATGAAAGCTGGCAATAATTGTGACAATTACTGCGACAATCCGCCATCTCACTGACCTACTAAACGCACTATTACTAATGAAATTACCACGTTTACTACACACCTAAGTGCGGCAGGTAGTGCTAACAACTCTATAATCTTGATAGAAGGAACGCTTCTTGATTTCGAAATGCTGACTACATTTCTGCACAGCCGGCAACTTAGATTTCAGCTGCTTGATAGATTTATGGGCTTTAAATCTTCAACGCTCAAGTCAAATGGTTATGAACTCTTTGTCAATTTTGCCTTGAAAACCGAGATGGCGCAACGACCCAAAGCGAATCCTGGCCTCCGATAACAAAAGACGCCACTTCGGTCTGTCCTGCGCCACCTTCTGCCAGTCCTCCACCTGGAGCTCGCGCAAATCCCTCGTGACTTTCCAGCGATACCTGGGCGGTCCACAGGGCGACGGCCACTCGGCCGTCCACTGTATGCTCGTTTGACCGCACGATCCTCTCCCATTCTTTCAACATGGCCGAGCCAGCGAAGACTTTTTTATAACATTTATATTGACACCACCTATCGGTGTGTTCCGGCAGCCGCACTTGAGAGCCAGCTCCCATTCTAGGTGTAGCGCGACGCCACCGTCGAGCGTCACCAGTCAACATCAGGCGAGGATACATCGGTAAATAGAAGTTTCTACTCATCCCATTGGTGGGTGTTCCAAGGGAATCCCTCTTGGTCCAATGGTGGGCCGAGTTGGTACACTGGTCATATCAAAAAAATCTCCAGCATTGCCAAAGCTATGTTATACAGACGTAACATAACTAAATTATTACCCGGGGTTAAGAAGCAACGCTAACGTGTATAATTTAAATATGCATTTGAGACCGTTGCAAAAGTAAATTTATGCAACAAATATGCACGAACAAATTAAGAATGTGGCGAAAGCACCGCATATCCTCAATAACATATGTTAAATTATCATTTTACCTAATTTCAGAAGCGGTGATAGCTCAGTGGTTGTGAGGTCAACTTGCGACCCATAGGTCGTGGGTTCGATTCCTGTAATGAGCTTGAGCTTTCGGTGAAGGAAAACATCGTGGTGAAACTATAGCTTAGTGGTAGGGCATATTCTAGCGCTCACTTGTTTAGCTACAAGCTTCAAGTTAAGAATCTGACATCAAGTACTTATTGGTATGTTCTGACAGCTCCACTTGAGAACTAGTTCCCAGTCCAAGGGTAGCCGTCCCCTTCGACCAAACCGATAACTTGTGGTTAACATAGTGAAAAAAAAGAAAAACAAAGGAACGTTGTTTTTTTTTAGATCTCCACAGTTTTATTTTTCCTAAGTAATTTGCCATCACACATTTCCTTGTAAGGAATGTCATTGACCCATAAACCTAAACTGCAAAAAGGCCTGACACATCGCTTATACTGCCTCTACTTTACAAAACTGCGATGACTTCGCCTACTTTAGAATATCGATTAAGAACCAACAAATTTCGCTTTCAAATGTATGCTAGTATTATTTACAATTGATAAGTTAATGGTCAGTTACAAACACTAGTAGATACATGAGGTAATATCCGAGATGCGCAAGAGCAGGTCAAACGTTTTTATACTCACCATTTCACCTCTACATTGCGATTAGTAGCAATTAATGAAAAGTTATGTAACGAGAGAAGGCGTTTGCATTTTGCGGAAATCGTTAACTTGTGACCCTTAGTTTTATGATCGTACTTGGTACTGGTATAGATAGGGCTCTTTATTTGTATTCAATCGTCAAGCAGTAGTGCGCCAACATCACCATTAGTGTGTTCCGGATTGAAAGGTAGCTTTCCCAGTGAAACTACCGGGCATACAGAGGTGACGAGTGCAGGACACAGTGCGCAAAGGATTTTGAACTGTTGATGTTCTCAAAAAAACTCAAAACTCAAAAATATGTTTATTCAATAGGATACATTGTGATCACTTTAAAACGTCAACTTAAAACTAGCTACGCCTGTTCCAACCTCCTTACGCCGGCAAAAGAACAGGCAAGAAACGCCCGGCAGGTAATTTTTTTGGCGCGATCACATTGACAATTTTATTCTTATTACTAATTGATTGAATTGGAGCAAGTTCACTAAAATCCCAAGCTTTTTTTTGTCATCTAATAGTCCGATATTTTTTATTTAGCTTTACTAATAAGAAGATTTCTCTTGTTTGGTTGTACACATTGGGATATGGGAACATGAATATTAACGAGTTGCGGGATCACAACCAAAGCAGACCAGACCCCACAAGCAGAATATTGGATTGCACTGAACATTATGCTTACCATCAGGCGAGTGACTAGCTCGTCTGATCTCTCAAAACTTCTGCGTTTGACCACAAGTCACCTGATGTTAAGTGACGATGAGGTCGAAGATGGCGCCACGCTACACCTGGATTGGGGACTGGCTCTCAAATGAGGCTGCCAGAACACACCGAAACGAATATCAGTGTTTTTTTTAGTGACAATTGACAGATTGTTGAGTACTACGCGATATATATATTTTTTTGAAATGACATATTTTACTCGTACCTATCTGACACGAGTACAGTCAACGACAAAAGTCATTGAACAATAACACTTTTTCCAATTACCGGCATCAACTTAAACACCAATCTTTAAACACATCATCACTTAAAACTAGATGTGTTATATTGTGGTCAAAGCGCTAAATGTAAAAACCCCAATCAATACTGATGTAAAACACATTTGAAAAATTGTTAGCGACGCAACGTAGACTTAAGTTAATTATTAGAAAATTGTAAATATGATTAAAGATAGCATGTAGGTAGTTAGTCCCGCAACTAGCAGAATAGAAAGAGACAACCGATAGGGATAGCAATACACTAGATTGTTAGAAAAAGATAGCCATACGCGCCGACAGAGACAGCAATATCACCCGTCACGGTGACGCCATTGGTCCAACGGCCGAGAGAGGCGGTCTCCTGTCGCCGCTAGTTGCGAGACCTCTAAATCATATATAAGCGAGACATTTTTGCGAGAAAGTTGTAGTAGTTCGCCAGCAGTTCACCAGTAAGCAAGAAATATACGGAGCCTTGAAGTCAGAACCAGTGTTTTCCTTCTGCCCGCCGGCAAGAATCCTTCAAATATACAGTCCACTACAGCCCGGTCTCCCTAGACCCCAGGGATTACCTACAATTCCTGGTCCTTCGAGCCGGATCAAGGGATTACCTATAATTCCTGGTCCTTCGAGCAGCCGGATCAAGGGATCATCAAGAAGGAAAATGCCAATCGTACGTTCCAGATCGCCCGTCAAGACGCGATCGGGACGCACCGACGACGAGGAGAATTCCGCCGAAACGGCGACTACCACCGACTGGTCGATCAACACGCCGGCTGAAACAAGCACTTCTGCCTCGACGTCCACCGCAGCAACAGCAGCCAACAAAAGAACAGCTCCGCTCGTGCATTCCGCCGCCGCGTCGGTAGCGCCCCGTGGCGCTGCCCCGCCCTCGGTTTCCACCGCTGGAATGCCGGCGCCCGTGCGCTCCGCCGCGACCAACCCCGCCGCGACGGACGCTTACCGTATGAGCGCTCCCGCGTCAGTTACGATGCCGATTCGTACTCGCGCCGCCGCCGCTGCATCGACACGGACGTCTCAGCAGGCGCGTGCCGCAGC
Source organism: Opisthograptis luteolata (assembly GCA_931315375.2). Lineage (NCBI taxonomy): Eukaryota > Metazoa > Arthropoda > Insecta > Lepidoptera > Geometridae > Opisthograptis > Opisthograptis luteolata. The sequence goes on from OV928048.1 coordinate 2,155,910, forward strand.
CGATATGCAGGCACCCGCGAATTCGCCGCGTCATACCACCCCAGTAGACGCCGCGTATACCGCTAGACCCGGAGCCAGCGATGCCACATTGACCGCTGGTGCTTCCGCCGCCGCATCTTCGACTGCAACGCGCCAGAGAAAAAAGCCGAGCATGAAAAAGAAGGACATTGGAGGAAATCAAGTTCCACCGTTAGCGCCTTCAGAAGCCAGCATGACAAAGAAGGACATTGGAGGAAATCAAGTTCCACCGTTAGCGCCTTCAGAAGCCAGCATGACAAAGAAGGACATTGGAGGAAATCAAGTTCCACCGTTAGCGCCTTCAGAAGCCAACATGCAACCGAAGAACATTGGAGGAAACCAAGTTCCACCGTACGCGTCTTCGGGAACATGTGGTCCTCGCAGAACAGTAGTTCCGGGATCAGTCAAGTCATCAAGATTAACTTCGTTGGAAGCAAACAGAAGACTGATTCAATGCCAGATAGAAGAAGCCCGTCTCAACACCATCCTCGCTCAGAATGACGTAGAAATCGCCAATTGTTATCAGTCCGAAGATCAATTGAGCGCGGAATTAGAAATCGAACGATCTACGCAAGTAGAGCAATGGGTGAAGCATACAGCTACCTATATGGAAGAACCACTGCAAGATAACGTGTTGGAACCAATGCAAGATAACGCATTGAGAAGCGATCTAAGAGAGCTAACTGAAGCTATCAAGATCAACAACACTAAACAACGAGAGCCTGCCGTACCGCACACGTCGTTCAGTTACACAGAATTGCCCATTTTCGATGGGGCACATGAAGATTGGCTGCCTTTCAAGAGAGCATACAAAGACAGCTCAAGATATTTCAACGACGTGCAGAACATGGCTCGCCTGAGAAAAGTGGTACAGGGACCGGCTTATCATTCAGTGAGATGTCTAATGTCTATCACCTGCGACCCCGAAGAAGTGATGGATTCTTTAGAAGAAAATTTTGGAAGGCCGGAGCAGCTCGTCCAAACAGAACTCGAGAAAATCAAGCAACTCCCGAAACTCGGAGACTCGCCCAAAGATTTGTGCTACCTCGCTAGCTGCGTCAAAAACGCAGTGACAACGATACGTGCTCTAGACGAACCTGAGTACTTGTACTCAGCGGAATTCTGCAGAAGCATCGTGGCGAAGCTATCACCGATTCAGTGTCCCAGATGGCTCGACTTCGAATCAAAGTGCGCCAAAGGCCCTGAATTAGTCAAGCTGAGGGACTTCCTGAGCGCCGAAGCTAAGCTGTACAGAAAAATCGTGCCCGTAGACGTGAGCAAGAAAAAAGGAAACGCAAAATATCCCGTTCACTCGACCCACGAAGGCGACGAAGCCACAAATGAGCCATCCACGTCATCGAAGAAGCTTTGCGTGAATTGCGAAGAAGCAGACTGGGTAACGGAATGCACGAAATTCCGTGAAGCCACCGTCGACGCTAGATGGGAAATAGCGAAACAGAAGCACCTCTGCTTCAGATGTCTACGTCGACGACATGCAAGAAACAACTGCAGAGGTCAAGGCTGCAAGAAATGCGAGCGCCCGCATCACACAATGTTGCACTCGGAACGAACGACAGCACCAGTGCAACGAGAAAAGCAGGACCTCTCACCGTGTCATCAAACCACGGAAGAAAACTTAACGCACGTGGTGAAGTCCGTGTACGCTGCTACCGATGGGAAGAAAGTTTATTTGAAAATGATCCCAGTCGACGTCTACGGTCCCAAAGGCTCGGCGCGCATTCTCGCCTTGCTAGACGAAGGATCGACCGTCTCACTGATCGATGCCGACATCGCGGCAAAGATCGGAGCCACTGGGAAGGAAAAATCCCTCACGCTAGAAACCGTCGGCGGCAAACTTATTGAGAAAATGGACTCACAGCGGATGGACCTCAAGATCAAAGGAGCGCATCGCAGAGACAAGAGAGTTCTCAAAGGCGCCCGCACCGTAGAACACTTGAAGTTATCACCGCAGTATGTCGGCAAAGAAGCCGTCGAGAAATGCAAGCACTTGCAAAACATGAAAAACGAGCTACTCTACGATCGAGAGAGACCAGCATTGCTCATCGGGCAAGACAACTGGGAACTGATTGTTTCCAGGAAGATTCTGAAGGGTGAACCAGACGAACCAGTCGCTTCACTCACCGGCCTGGGTTGGGTGCTACATGGCTATCGCTCCGGATACGCTTCACCGGTAAACTTCGTCAACCACTGCCGACAAGCAAGTGACGAAGACCAGATGGACGAGATAATCAAACGACACTTTGATCTAGAAGCGATCGGCATACAGCCACGACGCCCAAGCAATGAAGCCGATGGAAGAGCCCTGGCGGTCCTCGAAGAAACTTCGAGGCGCCGACCCGATGGAAGATTTGAATCTGGACTTCTGTGGAAAACGGACAACGAAACACTACCGAACAACTATGTCCAGGCCCACAGTCGATTGTCGGGCATCGAGAGAAAGCTCGACAAGAACGCAACATTGAAGGAGGAATACGGAAGGCAATTGAAACACCTGCTTGCTAGTGGGTACGCCGAAGAAGCGCCAGCCGACTCCACACCGGGCAGGACCTTCTACCTACCACACTTCGCAGTAGTGCATCCCATAAAGAAAAAGACCCGCATTGTGTTCGACGCCGCAGCAAGATTTGAAGGAAAGAGCTTGAACGACGCCCTGCTCCCAGGACCCGACCTACTCCAATCACTATTTGGAGTACTTCTCAGATTCAGAGAAGGGCCCGTAGCAGTGGTAGCTGACATAAAGAAGATGTTCCTGCAGATCCGCATTCGTGACGAAGACCGCGACAGTCTGAGGTACCTGTGGAGAGGTGAAGATCGGCACGAGAAGCCGAAAGAATACAGAATGATGTCTGTCATATTCGGAGTAGCGTCATCGCCCGCCACAGCTATTTTCGTCAAGAACCTGAACGCCAAGGAACATGAGAAGGAACATCCTGAAGCAGCCAGAGCGATCGTTCATAACCATTATATGGACGATTACCTTCAGAGCTTTACAAACACCGAAGAAGCTGCACGAACAGCGCAAGCGGTCGACAAAGTCCACAAGGCAGCCGGTTTCGAGCTGAGACAGTGGGCCAGCAACGAGAAAGAGGCACTGCGTCAAGTAGCGAAGCACGAAGAATCGCCGAACGAAGTACGGCTCGGCAATGAAGAAGAGAAAACGCTCGGTTTACGATGGCTCGTAAACGAAGATGCACTGGCCTTCAACATAGGCCTGAGAAACACGCCGAGCGACATCGCTGACGGAAACCGAGCACCAACGAAACAAGAAGTCGTCGAAGCAGCAGAACACGAGGGCATCCAGTGGAAGTTCATACCTCCCGGAGCTCCCAACATGGGAGGAGCCTGGGAGAGAATGGTGCGAACCGTGAAAGTCGCCCTCTCCGCCATCCTGAACGAGAGAAGTCCGCCAGAGGAAGTTCTCCACACTCTACTGACCGAGGTAGAACACACGGTCACAGATGAAGAGAGCCTTACGCCCAACCACTTTCTCATTGGGCGTTCCTGCGGCTCAGCTATACTGAGAGACTTCAGCGACTTTGACCTGGTCGGCAAAGCAAATTGGAAGACGGCGCAGAGACTGGCAGACCATTTTTGGAAAAGATGGCTACGAGAGTACCTACCCACTCTCATGCCACGAAAAGTCAACGGAAGTAGTTCTACGGATCCAGAGAAAAGTGACGTCGCAATTATCGCCGATGCGTCCCTACCCCGGAACACATGGCCACGAGGGGAAGTCGTCAAGACCTACGTCGGCCCCGATGGCAGAACGAGAGTCGTGGACGTCCGGACGGCGGGAGGAGTGCTGAGGCGGCCTACTTCGCGCCTCATCATCGTCGTGCCAGCAGCGTCGCGACCCGAATTAGGAGTGCACGATAAATCGTGCACTGGGGGGGAAATTGTTAGCGACGCAACGTAGACTTAAGTTAATTATTAGAAAATTGTAAATATGATTAAAGATAGCATGTAGGTAGTTAGTCCCGCAACTAGCAGAATAGAAAGAGACAACCGATAGGGATAGCAATACACTAGATTGTTAGAAAAAGATAGCCATACGCGCCGACAGAGACAGCAATATCACCCGTCACGGTGACGCCATTGGTCCAACGGCCGAGAGAGGCGGTCTCCTGTCGCCGCTAGTTGCGAGACCTCTAAATCATATATAAGCGAGACATTTTTGCGAGAAAGTTGTAGTAGTTCGCCAGCAGTTCACCAGTAAGCAAGAAATATACGGAGCCTTGAAGTCAGAACCAGTGTTTTCCTTCTGCCCGCCGGCAAGAATCCTTCAAATATACAGTCCACTACAGCCCGGTCTCCCTAGACCCCAGGGATTACCTACAAAAATGTAGTATGATTAACTACTTTTGTCGCTGACTGTACCTCCCTCGCCATTCAGCTAAGTGGCAGTGCGGTTAGGTAACGATGCAGTTTATGTCTGAACATTCAACATTCTGCCTGCTAGTGGTGCAGGAAATATGATCGATATCCGATAGATAAGCGACATTCCCAGTAATATTTCTTCACATTCTTTAATACGGTCTAATGCAATACTTTTGGAATGCTAGTAAAAGCTTTACTTTGCAGTTTGCACATATTTTGTGATGTTTTTTTTATATTTGCGCCTCGCGGTTTCCGTTGAGTCTTTATCCCGCAGGAACTCTTTTCCGGGATAAAAGTATTCTATGTATTAATCCAGGGTATAAGCTTTTTTTCTTTTTATTAACCTATACTGTCCCACTGCTGGGCAAAGGTCTCCCCCACAGGGTATAAGCTATTCGTTTATAATTTTGTTTTGTATGGGATGACAGCGCCGTGTCACGCCGTAGTTCACCTTAACCCTTTTGCTTTTGCTTTTGTTTCTATCATGCAACCTTTATGATGCTCGCAAGATCTTCAACGACTCTTCCACTAATCCTGATCTGATTTCAAGGAAATGTAATCTGAAGAGTCATTACAAGATCTAATCCAAGCCAATGCGCATGAGTTGCAATCTCGAGATGAATGGTGATGACCGTTAGATGTGAAATTGAGTCTAATATGCGTAATATTACTGCTTTAACAAATACAAAGCGTATACGTTAGTAATGCGAGAGTAAAGACGAAGTATGGTTGACAAAGTTTTGGTAATTATAGCAAAGTAAAAAACTGGTTTTTGCTGCATTAAACGGAACTGTATTTTTTGATTCCGATTTCTTTTACGCCCGAAATTAATAATAGATCCTGATCCCTAATCCGCGGTTTTGGATCGATATGTCATGTATATGAATATGTCATTTTAGTAGTAATATGTCAACATATTATACATGACATATCGATCCAAAACCGCAGATAACGGATCAGGATCGATTATTAATTTTCGGTTCTTTAGGCTATTTCAAAGGCTCCCATAGTTATTACTAGCTTTTCCCCGCGGTTTCACCGCGTGGGCTACAGTTTTCCATTTTTACCCCCCATAAGAGGTTGAATTTCAAAAATCCTTTCATAGTACACCCCTATGCATCAAGACAAACATACCATCCAAATTTCATGTTTGTCGCTGGTCGATATCGTATCGATATCAGTTAGTCAGGACTTTGATTCCTATATAATACTAGCTGTTCCCCGCGGTTTGACCCACGTGGGCTACAGTTTATCGTGAAATCCTTTCTTAGTGGATGCCTACGTCATAACACCTACCTGCGTGCCAAATTTCAGCCCGATCCGTCCAGAGGTTTGGGCTGTGCGTTGATAGATCACTATATCAGTCAGTCATCAGTCAGTCACCTTTGAGTTATATATTTGTATAGAGAGAAAAGATATAGATAGGTTTGATCTATTACGACTATTTACGACCGACCGGACCAGCTGTGACTGTGACACAAGTGCAACCAAAACAGTAACCATCCTATAATAATTAATTATAGAGGCTTGATGACGTAGAAAGTTATGGGTTCTCAATAGAGACAGGTCACGCGATGCCATCACATAAACCGTGATACGAAATTAGCTATTATGCAGTGTGGGAATTACGAAAATTTATTTAACAAAGGAACATTTCGCTATCTTAAAAGAAAACTTAAGTAACATTAGTTATCTTAAAGATCTCTTTCTAAAAAAACTTGTTATACCTAATGAATTATGGAAAATTAGAATATTGTCTATGTTAGATTTTTTTAACTATTTGTAATTTAAATTGTCTGTTATATAACCTCCCATTGCTTCCAAATGGAACCTTTTACATGGGCGATTTTTTTACTGACGATAAAAAGGATGTTCCCAAGTCAACGTGTGTAGTTTTTCTTTTATTTATTTAAGATTAGTGATCACTACTGACCACGCATAATTATTTACAAAGTAGTCCGATTTTGACGATTATTTTTTAGGTATTAATGTAATATCAAAAAACTGTCCAACATGCAAGCTCGTTCATAATTTGCTACGTGATTGAGGTAAGTAACTTTTAGAATAAGAACGGAAATTTAAAATAATAACATCAATAAAACCGTATACTCACATTACATTCACGTTCCTGTCTACCTAATACCGATCCGATACCGATACTGTGCCATCAACAGACTGGTACGATATTTTTATCGATAAAAAAACGAGGCCTATGTCCAGCAGTGAACTGACACAGGCTGATGATAAAAAGTGTTTTAAAAATAATCAAGAAGATAGCAACATAGCTTCCCAAAATACCTCCTAGCGTTTTCCGCTAAAGTATTTTATATAAAAACAGATCTAAAAATTAATTGTGTGACATTGAAAGTTTTAAAGCTTATACTCGCGCTAACGACCTGTGCCTTGAGATGAACGGGTTCCTTTCTAAAGTTCCACAATTACTTAGGTACTGCTTATATAAATACTATGTAATTTACTTAGTCTTGAGAAAAACGGTATTGACAGACAGACAGGCAGACATACAGAAAACAGAGTGATTGCCGAGTTGGTAGTGCCTACGAAGCTAACGGTCCCGGGTTTGAATCCCGGTAAGGGGAAATGTATGTGTGATGAGCACGAGTATTTGTTTCCGAGTCTTGGACATGTGTATCTATTTAAAGTATTTACTTGTCTATATATATGTATGTATATCGTTGTCTAGTACCCATTACACAAGTTTCGAGCTTAATTTGGGGCTAGCTCAATTTGTGTGCAAATCCCCGATATTTATTTATTATTAGTATTATTTATTCTGTAAAGGTTCCGTTTTTCCTTTAAAATAATAAAATAAAAAATCAATTTATTGCCACTATAACACAGACATCATAATTATTATGTTTCAGTTACTTACTTAACTAATTAGTTATATATAGAGCTTCAGCATGTGCTGTATTCACATAGCAATAATTACTTTGAGCTACGGAACCCTGAAAATTCATAAGCCCTCGTAATAACAGCGTGATTTAGTGTTGGAACGTCGAAGTTGAATTAGTGTGGATGGTGCGCGCATCGGTGCCGGTGGAGAACTAGAGCGTGCGCAGTTTTTGGTTACCGACCGTACGTAAATGGCGTAATTGGTATGGAACCAGAATATTTAGATTTGAGAAAAAAATTACGTAGGAGAAAAAATATGTATTAAAATTTTTTTTGAAAAAAAAAAGCCAATGATTTTTTTTTGTGTCTGAACTGATATCCAATATACAACACTAGCTGTTCCCCGCGGTTTTGTCCGTGTAAAATTCCCACAAGATTTGTCTAGCATTAAAACAAAGCTTTTGATACTAAGGGATAATGTTGCTTTCTAACATTAAAAGAATTTTCAATATCGGATCTGTAGTTCCTACAATCAACCTCGCAAATGTTACCTCTTAGTAATTTTACTTTAGACTAGCTGCGACCTATGGGTTTACCCACGTGGAGATTGCCACAGGAATCGTATAGCAATAAAACATGACTTATGATACTTAAGGATAATGTAGCTTTTTAACAGCAAAAGCATTTTCAAAATCGGACTAGTAGTTTCGGATATAAACCTTAAGATGAAACAACACGCCTTACCTCCTTATGATATCAGTCTCCTACTAAAATTATAAATGCGAAAGTTTGTGTGTGTGTGTGAATGTTTGTTACCACGTATCACCGTAACTACTAAACCGATTTTGATGAAATTTGAAATAGAGATAGCTTATACCCTCATAGGCTTTATCCCGGAAAAGGGTTCCTGTGGGATAACAGGAAGACGCGGGTGAAACCGCGGGGCACAAGTTGGAACTAGTGATTAATAACAAGATTACCATATAATGCCGTGCAATAAAAGTGACCTAAAAATTTGGCTTTCCGCTCGATGGTTCTCAAAGTAAGTCAGTGTTATCTTACCAACTACCGATTTAGACAAGCAACTAACATTTACTCGCTTATAATGTTATGCCAGTGGCCAATTTACCAAGCTGACCGAAAACATTAAGAATACCATTATTTGTACTAAAGTATTACTGTGTTTAGGCTTCTGTGCCAGGCGCATTACGTTCTATGTATGGGGTTTTTTTTGTGCCCCACGGGTTAAGAAGATGGATCCAGTGTGAAAATAAAACCACAGTAACGGCCAGTTTCAATAACCGATCTATCCACGGTTTGACATAAATTTGACATTACTTCTATAAAGGGTTCGGGCCCCAAAATACAGGCCTCGTGCTTAGTTTGGGGTCCATCGTTAAACTTTTACTAAGTAGAATACATTGTTTGATTAAGTGATTTTCTGTACCTATCTGTTACTAGTAATTACTTTTTGTGAAATAAAATTATCTTTATCTTTATCTTAAAAAAGCTTATGTCAAATTTCCATCGGGCAAACCGTGGATAGATCGGTTATTGGAACCGGCCATTTATCCATAATGGATCTAATGAATGGATCTTATGAGATAGAACCCTTTTTTTATCCAATCGGCGACAATCGGGGACAATTGCACACAAATTGACCTAGCCCCTAATTAAGCTCGAAACTTGTGTTATGGGTACTAGACAACGATATACATACTTATATAGATAGAAATATCCAAGACTCAGGCACAAATATTCCTGCTCCTCACACATATCTATATTTGCCCTTACTTGGATTTGAACCCGGGACCGCTAACTTCGTAGGCAGGGATACTACCTCGGCTACCGCGTCGTCAAAAAAATGATTAATGTCATTTTATTGTGACTAGGTATGTAATTTATTAATGTTGAGATGAGTCTTCGTTACTTGAAATAAATGATTATATTATTATTATAGGTCTACCAGGATCTGATGGCAAAAAAAAAGTTTAATTAATAGCGATTTTCATATGGCAACGAAAAATTTCGAGGAATTGTTTATGGTTTGGCTTCAAATTAGTAGGAATGACAAGTCTTGATACTTTGGTTTAGCGCATCTTTCGTGTGAACTGAAGAAGCTTTCTCTCGAATAGGGATCGATGAATAGCGAAAATCTTGTGAACATGTAATAAAAATTGAAAATCAGTTCATAGAATAAGATCGATTGAGATGCAGGTGGAAAGGTTTATCATAAATACTGCGTCTTCCTCGTTTTCCTCTTCCGTTGAAGACTTTTTTATGGATGTGCAGTATTTGGAACCATTTTCAAGTTCTGATAGCCTATAATTAATTAATAAACTCATGACAGAGTAATTTGAGTTTTCATCTAAATTTCCAACCCCACATTCGCCACAGTAAGATTTTCAAAAATTATCCTTGATCATTAGATAAATTTTTATATTTGCATGTATCACACACAGAATTAGCCACTATAGGGAAAAAAAGTATCAAAACGTTTTACTCCAATTTCCCCCAGTATTGCTAGCATCAATTTCTTTTTCCCTTTTTGCCATCAGATTCTGGTAGACCTATAGTAAAGATTACCATAAAATATCAGACTAGGTACTGTGTGTTCCTGCAGCCTCACTTCAGAGCCAGTTTCCAATCCAGGTGTAGCGTGGCACCACCTTCGACCACATCGTCGCTTAACATCAGGTGACTTGTAGTCAAACAATACCTAATAAGATGTAAAAAAAAACCTGACACTTACTATCAGGTAAGAAACCTGCTCGTGACGTTGCCTAGTTGCATAAATAAATGTATTAGTGACAGATTCTTAAATGAAAGGTGACGTGAGCCAGCCAGGCGAGCTCAAAAAAAACGCAAGCCACCAAGCTTTGATGTTTAAAAACTTTAACCTATCATTTCATATATAGCGCATTCATAAATTTATTCTGTGGCGTGTTACGTGCTCACAACCCGTCTCCATAAATTGTCACGCTCCTTCTGTTATAAAAGTAAATAAATAAATACAATGCGCTATTATAATTGGTTTGCAAGTCTTTCGACGGAAGCTGTCAATCAAATGCAAGACTTTTTTTTTTTTTTTTTTGTTATGGCGTCACACGATTAGTGTATTTGCCAGTGTCAAATATAAAATATTTCAAACTCAGAGAGTTGAATCAAGTTTAAATGATGATGGTGATGCTGGTGATGATGATGAGATGATGGGATGAGGATAGTGCTTAAGTAAAGTAGTGGTGCTTTACTTAAACTTTACACGGACTTTTTTGGAGCAATTAGAAAAGTCACTTTCACAACTTTATTTCAATTTCCCACACTCGTACACATTAACGAACACATAATGGTTAATAATCCACCAATATTACACATTATCACTCGAAGAAACACAAGTTTTGGAAATAAAAATAAAAATTTCACGTTGACAATTCGATTGCCGCCAAAAAAGTCAAATGCAAGACTTAAAGTTGGGAATGTCCATGTCATTATTATTGCTGAAAGCGATTTTAAATTATACCTACTACTATGTAGACAGATCTTATTATGCATAGACAAATTTCTCAAGGATAAAGATTTAATTTGAATTATTTCTCATTTGACATTTTACTGAATGTTGTGATACTGATTTTGTTTACTATATATCGTGTATTAATTGCAAAGCGCTGCTATTTTTGACCTCATCTTTATTTTCCTTCAGGTCATTAACTTTTTGGGTTAATTATGGCCCTAAACCTTCAGTCCAAGGCATGATAAAACTGATAGATTATGTCTAAGATTAGAGCAAGCAATCTACCACCAAAAAGTTTTGCATAATAATCAGTATCTTGTGAAAAACATAATGATTTCCAATAAAAGAAGATCCTGTTAAAAAAAAGACATTCCAATAGTCAACAAACCTTTTCAAAACTTAAAAATGCTTTGACATTCCGACCAAAAAGGTTAAGCTACTTTCGTTCTTTATAATAATCCTTTAGAACCGTTATCAAACTCAAAGTGTATAGAATCTCATTTCAATATTCATTAAGCCAAAAAAATGTACATACCACAAACCGCGACAATAATCCAAAAAGCACAACACTGAAGTTCACTACACCTTGAAAGTTTCAGTCATCGTCAACGCCACTGCCACAAACTTAATGAAATAGATAATTTAAAAAGAAAACTGTACTATGACAGCTGCCAAATTCGGCCAGTATCTTAAAAAATTAATGTCAAAATGTGAGAAAAGAGTTCGTAACTTAATAAAAATAAAATATTTTTGATAAACGCGCGAATGTGACCTAGATGGCAAGAAACGCGCGCGGTTCTGTCTTCGACCAATGTTCGAATGCGTGCGCGCAGATATAATCTCTGCCGTATGATATATTACGTAGCTAAACGGTAAGGTATTGCTCGTGTTATGGCATTACGGTAATATTTGAGTTGTTAAAGTGTTAACCGTTTTTGTGATGCTATTATTTTAACATTAAGTCCGGTAGCTTAACAAAATTAAATAGTATTTACAGCTCATGAAATAAACGTAGAGTTAAATAATTTCAGCTATTAAAACTGATACATACAATAAAACTAGTGTTGAAAAATGGACATTAAAACTAAACCATATAAATTGGTAAAATTATTCTTCATTTATCAATGAATTCATTACTTATACGACTATACGTCCTACCTATAATACGTTATTGTTGTGTAAACCATTCTCAAAAATATTGCATGATGTAGATATTAAACATGTAAGGTACGAATTATAGTCGAAATTTACTTTAATTGTATTTTTTAAGGACTCAAAAAAATTAACAATGTTGGTCCTTATTTTGTAATTAATGCGCACAAAAACATAACAATGGATTGTTTATCTGAAATTAAATTAAATTGTCACTTCGTAGTAATGTAAATACGATTTCCACTAACATTCATATTTACAAACAAATCCAAAGCCGGTCTTGTCCAAGAATTGCAAAACAAACAAACAAACAATCAGGAGAGAAAACAATAGCGATTGTAGTGCCTTCTCACACTGAAAATTGAAAACAAGCTGTTTTCAAACAATGTACTGTGATATGTGTCAGTTGCAATTACTGTGCAATCATTTAGAGTTTTAGGTCATATTTGTTTAGTATGAATCAATACTATCTATCAATCAATACATCTATCAATCTACACTGAATACATAAAATTGAAGCGTCCGTTTGTAATGGCTATAATTTTATATCCTTTCACTAATCGCATATGAAAGTACTAGTAGCACCCGCGGTTTCACCCGCGTCTTCCCGTTACCCCGCAGAAACCTTTCTCCGGGATAGACAGCCTATGTGTAAGTCCAGGGTATAAGCTATCACCATTCCATATTTCATCAAAATCGGTTCGGTAGTTACGGTGATACGTGGTAAGAAACATTCACACACACAATCTTTCGCATTTGTAATATTAGTAGGAAAGTAGGAAAATAGAAAAAGAAGGTAAAAACATTTTGTTAAAATTTTGTATTTCTGCCTTTTTATTCCGGCTGATCTCCAAAACAGAATGACCTATTTTGACGGGCCTTTCACTGGGAGATAGCTGATGTGATAAGGAGTAGCTTAGGCTTTCATTTAAGAAAAGAAAAAGAATTAAGGTTCCATATAGGAAAAATATAAATGTTTAAACCACATGTATCCTTGCTAAATGCTCTAAAACGAATAATAGATCCTACGTCTGTGTACTAAATAACGCACATTCTTTAACTCAAACTTGTTGCAACCCTTGAAAATTGACTTTTAGCTATCGATTTACTTTTCTTAATCATAGAAAAGTCTGGACTTTTCTTACTGATAGAAAAGTCCAGTAGCGTTGACTTTCTGACACTTTCGTGTTGTAAATAACTGCAATTTCTCATGCACACCATATCATGGGCTAACCTGTTGAACAGACATGGTATTAGGGAAAGAAAACGGTCTGGAATAACCGATTTCTAACACTCGTCTATTTGCGAGTGCTAAACTGCAATTAGAAATGCGAGAACCGTTCTGTGTATGGGGGAGAGAAAAACGGAACTTTTCCGGCATGTTTTCTTTAACATCAGTACCTACCCTTAGTACAGTCAACGACAAAAGTCTCTGAACAATCACACTTTTTTCTATTATCCTCTTAGACACCAATTTTTGACCTCATCATCACCTAAAATCAGATGTGTTATGTTGTGGTCAAAATGATACCATGTAAAATGTAAAAAAAAAACAATACGACGACCGATGACGACCGATGTGGCGCAATGGGCGGATAGCCGACTGTGAAGCGTGAGGTCGCGGGTTCGATTCCCGCTACAGGACAAATATTTGTGCAATGAAAAAAAAAAACGTAAGTATTTCTTCTGTGTCTGGGTGTTGTGGATCCCCGATGCTCGTAGTTTCTGATACCCTAGATACAGGGGAAACCTAGTTAGGGGTCAGAGCATATGTATGTGATTGTGCGGGCATTATTATTTATTATTTATAATAATTACTGATTTGAAATACATTTGGAAAATCGAGAACGATCAGCTACTTTTGTCGCTGACTGTACAAGTTTTAAAAACTACAAAAGTTTTCGTAAACGTCAAAGTTGACTACCACCAACTTGTCAAAGAGGCAAATCGTACAGCCTACTGGGTACTGATCTCTTAGATATTAGAATTAATAATTTATTTTATACACCTTACAGGGTAGCCTTTGACGAAAGGACAAAGCAACGGATCAACCTACGTGAATCGGGGATCCACAAGCCAAGACAAAGAAAAAATACTTGTACTTTTTTTTTAATGCACAAATATTTCTACTGATTCGCGAATCGAACCCCACGCTCCGCAGTTGACTATCCGCCCAATGCGCAAACCTAATCTTAGCACATAATATATATCAACCTGTATTATATCATGCAAAAGAAGACTAGAGGTCTCTTTTCAAATCTCTATGGCCGCTTGAAAGCGACCTTGCACAAACAAGTCCGAGAGATGAGCATCTTTAATTTTCGGTCACGGCACAGTAGAAATAAGACTAGCAGTAGGTACAACGTCTTCACAAAGACGGTCGAAACGAGACTTATTCTCACAACCTGGTTTTGGTCTGATATTTTTATATACCTATTAAATTCTATCTCATGTTATCCATTACTCGCGCTCTCCTTGCGCATGCCTTCCATTAATCACTTTGCGAGGAATTCCCCAACGATTGGCAGCACTGCTAGTCAACCTAGGTCATTCCACGCAGAAAACATAACGAGCCCGAGTTACGTGCTTAGATAGTCATAACGAATAAAACAAAAGCGGCTTCAACGGAAGACTAGCGCTGGTCCAACGAGCAGCACAACGCTGAGTTGAGGCCGGTTTGCAACAATACATCTTTTGTAGTTATTTCTTATAGCATATTGTTTTGTCTTGTATTTTGTATGATTTGTTACAAATAAATGAATCTTATTCTTATTCTTAATAAGGACCCTGTGCGTTGCCCTACGGAACGGGCGTAGGTAGCTAGCTCAAGGATACTGCCGAGATAACATACTGTGGCTCTTTCTTCCACTGTGGTCACGGCTACCGAGATCGAATTACCGATACAAAGAAAGAAAGCGATTTGTTTGATGTCGTTTTAATAAACAACATGAAAGTGGAAGAAGATAGATGGGTAAGATAATTATTTATTATTTGAAATCGATGTACAATGATATATCGAAGCGACTGGTCGATGCTACCCATGACCAAAATGCTGGCCGTTATTTTGCGCAAAGAATAAGCATTGCCGTTCAACGCGGCAATGCGGCCAGCATTTTGGGAACGTTGCCAACTGGTAGTGGTTTATTAGATTAAGTAGTTAGTAGTTTAGTTTGATAGGTAGTTTCATTTTACATTTTAAGGTTTAGTTAAGTGTTTTTATTTTGTTATTTCCTATTGAATTTGTCTGATATTTTCTTCGGTAGCCTTTGACCATAAGTCACATGACGTTAGGTGACGATTGATCGAAGGTGGCGTCACGTTACACCTGGACTGGGAACTGTCCCTATCTGTGTGTCTCTGTCCGTGAGGCTACACCGATAGCAGCACTTGGTGACAATTTTAGGACCCTGTCACACTCCACAACGAAAACGTTAAAAAAAATAGCGTTTAGGCCTTGAGGTATTCTAATTTTCATGTGATGATTATATCAACGAGTCTTCCTTATTTATAGAACAGAAAAAATAAGAAAAGGAGGCACTTGCACATTTTTTAAAATAAACAATCGCATAGATGTGTATATTTTTTGTATCTGTTCTCCTAAATACCTACCGTTATAATAAGATAAACATCTATATTAGTTTTAGATTTTTACAACAAAGTTACAGAGAAAAACGATTTTAACCCATCCCAATTTTGAGCTTAATTTACTTGAAAGCGGCAGCTAATGGTTTCATAACGATATTTTCCTTCACCGAAACTAAAGGACGAACCCGCCAATAAGCCGCAACGCAAGCCAACGTCAAAAATTATCACTAAGCTATTTTTAAAAATTAATATTTACAGATTATGCCAATATCTAGACTTGCAACTTTTTTTAAAATTCAAAATTTCGCCCACGCTTGTAAACATAACTTTCGTATTCAAAGTTACTCAACAAGTTCCATTACGCGTGTTATGACTAGGTTGAGAGGTTGATACACGACGAAATCGACGGATGAAAGTGAAAACTGTCTACTTAGCAATCGATTGCTAATATATTCATGTGCTTTTAGTAGGTACAGGCCAAGAAAAAAGGTTAACTCTAACATGATAAAATCATTAATTTTTCTTAACTTCTTTGTCTATGGCATTACGATATAGATTAGTGCAAAAAAACCATTGTTAAGATGAGCTAAGATGCAATTTTTCAATTCTCCGATAAAAGTTGTACATAGAATGGAAGAAAATACAATGGGAATAAAAAGTGGGGATTTTGTAAGTAGAATAGGCAATAATTCATTTGTTATTAGAAAAAATGTCCGATTATCATTTCGGAAATTGAAATCAACGTTATTTTATTTTTTTCTTAAATTATCGAAATTAAGAAAAAAAGTATTTTAGCTTCAAATATTATTAGACTTTTTTGGCGGCAATCGAATTGTCAACGTGAAAATTTTGTTTTTATTTCCAAAACTTGTGTTTCTTCGAGTGATAATGTGTAAAATTGGTGGATTATTAACCATTATGTGTTCGTTAATGTGTACGAGTGTGGGAAATTGAAATAAAGTTGTGAAAGTGACTTTTCTAGTTGCTCGAAAAAAGTCCGTGTAAAGTTTATGTAAAGCGCCACTACTTTACTTAAACACTATCCTCATCCCATCATCTCATCATCATCATCACCATCATCATTTAAACTTGATTCAACTCTCTGAGTTTGAAATATTTAATACTTGACACTGGCAAATACACTAATCGTGTGACGCCATAACAAAAAAAAATTGTCGAAATTCGAAACAAATGAACGCGACTGTACCACGACATTGTTAAAATAACGTTACGATTACGACTTATGACCCAAGCCCAAATGGTCAGCTAATATATTCATAGCTAATTTGATTAATTCCTGCCTTTTACCGGTATTATAGTATTATATGACGGCCATAGGGCAATATTTAGGTCTGTTACATAATAAACTAGCTGTTCCCCGCGGTTTCATCTGCGTGAGCTGCAGTTTATCGCGATAAAAAGTAACCTATGTCCTTTATCAGGCTCTAGACTATCGCTGTACCAAATTTCATTTAAATCGGTTCAGTAGTTTAGGCGTGAAAGCGTAAAAGATAGACAGGTAGAGTTGCTATCGCATTTATTATATGTATTTGTAGAGATAGATGCGTTAATCTCCAGAACGCGGTTACGTCTTTCTTGAAAAGAGATAAATAGTAATTGGTGGGTTTTTTTGGCGGCAATCGAATTGTCAATGTGAAAATTATGTTATTATTTCCAAAACTTGTGTTTCTTCGAGTGATAATGTGTAATATTGGTGGATTATTAACCATTATGTGTTCGTTAATGTGTACGAGGGTGGGAAATTGAAATAAAGTTGTGAAAGTGACTTTTCGAGTTGCTCGAAAAAAGTCCGTGTAAAGTTTAAGTAAAGCGCCACTACTTAAACACTATCCTCATCACTTCATCTCATCATCA
Organism: Opisthograptis luteolata; assembly: GCA_931315375.2. Classification (NCBI taxonomy): domain Eukaryota; kingdom Metazoa; phylum Arthropoda; class Insecta; order Lepidoptera; family Geometridae; genus Opisthograptis; species Opisthograptis luteolata. The sequence goes on from OV928048.1 coordinate 2,173,302, forward strand.
TCATCATCATTTAAACTTGATTCAACTCTCTGAGTTTGAAATATTTTATACTTGACACTGGCAAATACACTTATCGTGTGACGCCATAAAAAAACAAACAAAAATAGTAATTGGTAGTTATATGACACATGCCTACTAAGTACCTAGGCCGCGGATGATGGGATTACCTAATCCATTGATTGATTATTTTAGCCGCCCACTGTGAAATTAACTTTGAATGAAATAATAAACGCAGATGAGAATTATACAAGGTACAAGTTTATAATATTCAGCCTTTCACGTTCCACTGCTGGGACTCTGGCCTTCTCTCAGTGCCGTAATCTACCACGCTGGCCCAGTGCGGGTTGGTAGATGTCGCATGACTCGCATGCCCTTGAATGTTGCAGTTCTTGGACATGCCGGTTTCCTCACGATGTTTTCCTTCACCATTTTGAGTGATGGCAAATCCGCACATAACTTATCAAGTCATAGGTGCGGGGCGAGAGGATTCGAACTCGGTGTCGGCGCCTTGTAAATCGCACGCATTACCGTTCGGCTACCATCGCTCAGCTATCATAGTAGGATACAATTTGTTACATTAGTATAAATCTATCAAATGTAGCGCTAAATATCTAAGCTTGCAGCGTAAATAAATAATAACAATAAATATCGGGGACCATTGCACACAAATTGACCTAGTCCCAAATTAAGCTCGAAGCTTGTATGGGTACTAGACAACGATATACATACTTATACAGAGAAATAAATAAATGTTAATAAATGTTCATTTATCTCTACTTCTTAACGTTATGAGAGGTGTACCTACTACCCAGATATGATTGTGGAGCGACCAGCGGACCTGAATAACAGTTTGTTGGTCAAGAGAACGGGATCCTACCAATGTGCGGCGTATAAGTATATCCGCTGACACAGTAATGAATTTATGCATATTATATTATGGTAATATGGTAGTTACGACTGGGTTCGTCGAGATCAATGCAAAGTTTATGTAATAAGTAAGTACGTAGCTATTTTCTTTATCGTCTACCTACTTAATAAAATTCCGAATGTTGGTCAATGCACAGCCTAAACAAGTGGGTCAAGATTGAAATATTGCACAAAATTTCTCTAATTAAGTAACCTCATCATCATCATCAACCTGTATCAGTCCACTGCTGGACATGGGCCTCTCCCAAGGTACGCCACTGAGCCCGATCTTCGGCTCTTCTCATCCAACTAGGTACTGGCAGACTCTCGGCGCAAGTCGTCGCTCCACCTTGTCGCAGGGCGTCCTACACTACGTTTGCCAAGTCGCGGTCTCCACTCAATAACACGTCTACCTCAACGGTTATCGGTGCTAGTAGCGTATATAGAATCGGTTAGCAACAGATCTAACTGCGTTGTCAAAAATACCTACATAAAAAACTAGTTGCTAGTAATGTGACGAACTGAATGCATTCAATCAATTTCCGTGTTCATCACTTCACCAATTCACCTTTAAATTAATTAATCCACTTTTGTGAATCGGTTCCATCCATCATAGCATTCAAGGTCTTTTGAGTTTGATATTTTAAAGTATAACGGCCATCAGAAAGGTCGCGTCGTTTTTTGGGCGCATAAATTATAATTTTCATTGATTATCATCAAAAAATTGATGTTCCCAAATAGATCATAGAATAAAAGCTACTTAATTGAAATGCGTTATTTATGTCTTCTTAATTGTGTAGTTTCTCCATTAGAAAAAGATTTAATTGTAAGAAATAATTAACCAAGATTGTTAGGATTGTATTGAATTTACTGGTTTTTACATTAATTGATCTTAGTGACATCTAGCGTCGAGTGGCGTTACTATGCGACACCCAAGTTATTACAAGCCTGTCATAGATGGCGCTTTATAGGCATTTCTATCTAGCAAAAATTAAATAGTGGTTTCACCAAATTAGGCAAACAAAATGTCTAACAATTGGATATAATTATAAAACCACCTCTTCTTCCATAAACTGTGGATCGTTGCGATAAAGACCTATAATTTAACTCAGATAATGAATATTGAAACTTTTAAAGTTAATAATCATTTGTCGATACGCAAAGTTTGCTTTCTAAGTTGATTGCAAGTGATAAAATTGAAAACCGAGTGAAAATTGTTCGGTTACGGTCCAAAGAGAGAACAAACAAGCACTTTCGACGGTAACTGCCCTTACGATTACAGACCATTACCTCTGAATCAAACCATGAACACGAATCAAATGAGCACTATAAATATACTTAGACTTTTTTTCTGCAAATTGTGCAAACACTTACTCAGTACTACGGTTGTACTACGGGTGTATTTTTTGACTAACTTTACCCAAAACACGTAAAAGTTTGAAGGCAACCTGCTTTTTTTAACATACTGGGTTTGACCATAACTCACCTGATGTTAAGTAGTGATGTGAATGAAGATAACGCCACGCTAACACCTGGGCCCTTATCTGCTATGACCATCAAGATTCCTTGCCAATAACGTGTGACGTCATTACGGGCATTACGTCATTTCACGCAGATAACGTAACGCGCCCGCGTTTATGTGCTTAGATGGTCATAGCGGATAAGGGTGTTAGATTGGGAACTGGCTCTCTGGTAAGTTGCTGCCGGAACACACCAATAAGTGATTGGTTACAAATCCTTTACTTGAAGGTAAGCTAGCCAGGTAAGCACTAGAAAATGTCCTACCACCAGGCAATGGTGTCATCACGAACACGAAGAACGACCATTTCCAGGAAGAGTACCTATCCTTTATAATTATGTACTATAGATATAACTATAAGGTATCGTATCTCAATCCCAAGTTTAATTCAAATCTGTTTAGTTATTGCAAGCGAAAGAGGGAACAACTCCGTGTGCTACGATGGAAGACCTAATTTTCTAACACTAGGCATCTACCTAAATATGATCTTACAATTTTTCTAGGCAGTATGAAATTGCAAAAGTCCCATTTCTCGGTCGTAGATCGTGGATAGCTAATTAATTTTATTTACAACATCGCAACTAATCGATTCGTTGGTAGGTACCATCGAGCTCGCTCTACTTATTAATCTATTTTTTTTTCTTTTTAATTGTAAACAAATGCGTATGGTAGAGCGTTTAAGTTCCAAATTTTAATTTTCGCATTAAAAGTTAAAAATAAATGATTTGGCATAATAGGGATGTTAACACTAATTACAAAATAATGTTTAATCTTACTTTTATGTTAGTTTGTATTATTAGGATCTAGAACAACATATTTTTGTATTTAAATATAACTTAATAATTTAAATAAAAATGATTTTAAATGCTATATTTATAATCTTTTGTCACGTGACTGCAAACACCAAAAAGAGCTTCTTACGTCACTAACCACTCAGGCGATTTGTGCTTCGATGGTTGCCCGCGCGTCGGCAGCCGCGGGTCGGCGTCGGGGGTCGGCGCGGTGGTATGGTTACGAATCGCGACCATCGTGTTTTTCGGTCAGTGACGTCATGTCAGTGACGTGACAGTTGTTAGTGTTTTGGCGGAAAAAATCATAATTACTCTAGTTTTGTATATTTTCTCATCGAAAATACTAATAACTTTAAATATTTTTTTTTATGGTAAACAAGAGTCAATCTTTAAAATAAAAGCAATTCCGAAAAATGGTTAACATCCCTATTATGAATATTATTTTGCATAAATACTTATGGACTCATCAATGTAACCATGGATTGAACCATTTCATTTGTAGTTTATGCGAAGTCCATACGCATGATTACCTTTTACACTTTTTTCCACTGTACTTGAGATTTTACTCTATCTACCCCATTAAATGATCTAACCTATGCATTATATAAATATTTATCACTACATAGTATAAAACAAATTCGCTGTCGCTGTCTGTCCTTCCCTATGTATGTTTAAATCTTCAAAACTACGCAACGGGTTTTAATGCAATTTTAGCAATAGATATAGTGATTCAAGAGAAAGGTTTTTATGTGAAATACATACATATTACAGTACAGAAAAGCCGAAAAATTCAAAGATTTGTGAAATACTGCCCCATATTAGTATCTACAAATCTACATTGCACCCGTGCGAAGCCGGGCGGGTCGCTAGTATTGTATATAAGTAGTAGTAGTGTAGTATTGTATTGTAAGTAGTAGGTACCTTTAAACTATGGACCCTTCTCTCACTGCCTATAAATTTTCTCCGGAAGAAAGCAGCGAACATAAAAGCAATGCAGCACCACACTCATGCATCAAACATACATACATACATAGATAGTGAGCCATATGATTATGAATCAGTTAATAACACAGAACGGTCGACGGTTGTAGAACACGCGATAACGAGGGGAAATACGCTGTCGCTCCGGTACGCGTTGTAAGTAATTGATTGATTTATGGGGAAATTTATGTTCTTAGTGAAACTGAATGAATATGACACTTTTATAGCGCATTTTTTTTAAATTTCATTCAATACCACAAATGCAATTTATTTTAACGTTTTTTTACTCCAAGTTTGGCGTGAGGTAACCTCTCTGTCAAAGTATAAAGGTTTTAAAGTGATAGGCATTATTCTACGTCTTTAAAAACCCTACGGCACTGACTAGGGCATTTCTAATTACCAAGAATATTAACCTTGTGCAAGACATTATATGTATCTACTTATACCCATCGAAGCATGACGCTGCGTAGTTGCATCGGAACTATTATGAGAGAGAAAAGTTTTATCAATTGATTTTATGTATTGCATGTTAATTTAGAATTAGGTTTTATAACGGGATAATTACCATGTATTTGTTTTTGTTTGAGTTCTCGATATTTCGGCACTGTTGCAAGCGCCATGATCACGAGAATACTAAAAGTTTTTGCGGGTAGGATTGTTGATGTTATAACGGGCAGACGTATCTATCTACCCGCTTCCTCACGTGCAACAGTGCCGAAATATCGAGAACTCAAACAAAAACAAATACATGGTAATTATCCCGTTATAAAACCTAATTCTAATGATTTTGACCATGGTAGTTTAAAACAGTATATTGCATGTTAATTTCTTTACTAAAAAATGTGCATTTCGAATCCCGAACGGAGGTTCCGAAGGAGGAGTCCTTTTTTCATCCTTCAATGTTCTATTCCTACAATACTTATTCATAATCTAAAATAAATACAGATAATCTATATTTCTATCATCATCATCAGCTGGAAGAAGTACAGTGCTGAAAATGGTCCTCCTTTAAGAACGCCACCATGAACGGCAATCAGCCATTAGCATCCATCGGCTCCCCACGACTCTTACAATGTCTTCGGTCTACCTAGAGAGGGGGCTACCTACAGAACGTCATCCGGTTCGTGGTCGCCACTAGAGAGAACCTTTCTTCCCCATCAGTTATGGGTTCGTCGAGTGATGTAGCCTGCCCATTGCCATTGCCACTCCAACTTGCAAATTCTGAGAGCTATATATATATCGGTGATTTTGGTTCTCCGTAAAATTTCCTCGAAAAAACACAGTTTATCGCGATAAAAAGTATTCTATGCTCCAGGGTTCAGTCTATCTCAATACCACATTTCATCCAGATCTGTTTCAGCGTTTTAGCGTGAAAATTTAACAAATAGTACTTCGTTTAGGTAGTTTAAAGAATCTGATATATGAAAAAAATCGTCGTCGAATGTTATGTAAGTATTTTTTGCTATTTTTTGGCAAACGTTTCATTGAGTGGAGACCGCAACCCGGAAAACCTTATGTAGGACGTCCTCCGGCTATATAATATAGGTGGAGCAACGATATACGCAAAATGGCAGCGGTTAGATGAGAGAAGCTAAAGATCGGACTTAATGGCGTACTTTTGCAGAGGCCTATGTCCAGCAGTGGACTGAAACAGGTTGATTTTGATGATGATGTGTTTAAAGGTAATTTATTTGGGTTCATCTGACTCTGTATACATAATAGGATACAACAAAAACGCTATGTTCATATCACTGCAGTGACGTTGGCGTGTGGTGTCTGTGGCATGGAACTAGGAGTCTTGGCATAAAAAAATGCTAACGTATAGTGTGCGCGAATGTACCGTAGATAGTTTTTACTTAGTTTGTAACTGTGCTATGATAATTATTATTATTGTTGCTCACTTCTGTTGCTGCGTTCTGTCATATTTATACTTACAACTAGCTATTCGTGGGCTACAGCTTTATGCATGCAAAGTCTCAGCCCGATCGGTTTAAAATTGACAAAGTTTCATACAAACATTCATCCCCCATTTTATCCCCTTGGGGGTAGAATTAATCAAAATCCTTTCTTAGCGGATGCCTACGTCATAACATTTACCTGCATGCCAAATTTCAGCCCGATCCGTCCAGTGGTTTGGGCTGTGCGTTGATAGATCACTATATCAGTCAGTCAGTCACCTTTGAGTTATATATTTGTATTTAGATGTCAATCACATACATATCACTAAACTTGGTCGTAATTCTGGCGTCACACGATTAGTGTATTTGCCAGTGTCAAGTATAAAATATTTCAAACTCGGAGAGTTGAATCAAGTTTAAATGACGATGATGATGATGATGAGATGATGGGATGAGGATAGTGTTTAAGTAAAGTAGTGGCGCTTTACTTAAACTTTACGCAGACTTTTTTGGAGCAAAAAAAAGTTCTTTCATTTTATTTCAATTTCCCACACTCGTACACGAACACATAATGGTTAATAATCCACCAATATTACACATTATCACTCGAAGAAACACAAGTTTTGGAAATAAAAACCAAATCTTCATGTTGACAGTTCTATTGCCGCCAAAAAAGTCCATTCTGACCCCTAAAGGTTCAATTGTTTTGTCGTCAAAAAAAAACGTTTATAAAGAAACAGAACTTTCGCATTTAATTATGATGTAAAAAAGGCTTTAAAACTCTTAATTAAAGATAGAAAACTAAAATAAGTTAAAACAATGAGAATTATTGATGAATACTTACGAAATCTATCACAAAACAAATTAGTTGCAGCGAAATTAGTTTAAAATCGAAAGTAAAGACGAGTTTGAATTAATTTAAAATTTATCAGCACAGTTACGCTAATTTTCTAGTTAGATTGTTTTGTGTACCACCCTACCACCTACTTTCGGTTTCAGATTAAACGGCAATGGCTTAGGTGGTGTAGTCAGACGCTGGGATAAAGATGCTGGGTTCCGAATCCTACAAGATTACCTAACTACACTACTACTAAGTATTACTTAGATTTTTCTTTCTGTGAAATAATACATAATGATGGAATATCTTTCTTCTTCTTCTTCTTATATAATATAAAATCAATTGATGTTTGTTAGTTTCGCTAAAACTCAGAAACGGCTTGAATGTTTTGAATTTTTATGAATTGTTTGGTTCGCTTTAATGGGTGGTATAAAAGAATTGAGTAAAAAAAACATCAACAAATCTATTAATTCAAAATTATTGAAGGGTGGTATCACTAAGTTCACTGGATAAACTTTACATAATATAGAACTAGAACATAATTTACATTTAAGCTGAAACCCTAAACTTTTATGATATTTTTAGTTCCTACAGCAGTAGGAATCGAAGCCGCGTCCCTAAACTTAGCAGGCAGCTGTTCACCTATTGCGCCACAATAAACAACAACGTATTTTTTTTAGGGCAGACGGCTGCTGTTGGCTTTTTGGCCATAAACCTTCACCGGCTTGCTAAGGGGCTTCAATAACATAAAGACAGGACTTTTTTGGCGGCAATCGAATTGTCAACATGAAAATTTTGTTTTTATTTCCTAAACATGTGTTTCTTCGAGTGATAATGTGTAGTATTGGTGGATTATTAACCATTATGATTTCGTTAATGTGTACGAGTGTGGGAAATTGAAATAAAGTTGTGAAAGTGACTTTTCGAGTTGCTCCAAAGAAGTCCGTGTAAAGTTTAAGTAAAGCGCCACTACTTTACTTAAATACTATCCTCATCCCATCATCTCCTCATCATCATCATCATCATCACCATCATTTAAACTTGATTCAACTGTTTGAGTTTGAAATATTTTATACTTGACACTGGCAAATACACTAATCGTGTGACGCCATAACATAAAAAAAAAAAAACAAAAACAACATCTGTAATTTATATTCACCTGCCACGTTCTTATACCCACCACCATACAACAAAAGTCACTCACCCGAAATTCCCAGGATAGCAAATAGGCAATCGTTGACACACATGCATATTAGGCGTCTTTTTCCCACTGAAATGCTGCCCTCCATTGAAGATGATCTCCGAACAGCACGGAGACGAACACCTCCCACTGTCTGAGCATTCCGTACCACAGCAACTTCGTGAGCACTCCGAGCTGTACCAATAATGCTCGTCGCAGGAGAGGTTGTACCGCCATTCTGGAGTAGGGACGCGACGGGTGTATCTGTTCTCATACTGGAAAGGATCGAGATCCGTGCAGCGTTCCACGTAAGCTCCTGCCAGTTGGTCCATGTACTGCTTGTAGAGACGCTTCTGCCGCTGATTTTGCGATACGTGCAGACGTAGGACGTTCAGGAAACACATATTTGCTTAGCGCCCTGGAAGTGACTCCCGTTGTCGCTGTAGACAGTAGACACCAGTCCGTGCGTCGGCATGTGCGCAACTACCGAAACGCGCGTCCGAGGAATCTCAGTGAAAACTGATTTTACTGTCGCTACTGGACCGCATTGCGGACGCTTGTTAGCTGAATTCCGTGTGATTTATAAGCTGTCCCGTTTCGCTTTTTCGGCTGGTGCGTGCTGCGATCCATCGAGAGCTTCGCCGTTCATGTGGTTGACTTTCTTCATGAAAGTTTGCAATGAATTTTTTGGCAGTGCTGTTTTTTTTTATTGATTTTATTTAGGTAATATTGAATATATATATTGAAACTTAAGTTAATTCTATCAGTGGTGTTTGGAAACAGAAGGTGGTGCGCGGCGCGCGTGGTGTCTGTAGGCTCACTGCACCACTGCGCTCGCGCAGCCGTCGCCGGTCGCGACCGCCATAATAGCTTTACGTCAAATTACCTAGCATTTCCCCTTGAGGTGAAAAAACGAAACAGTTTGCGGAGAAAATGCGCGCAACTGAAAATAATTGGCGTTTTGAACCGCGACGGGTCGTTTTATTGATTCTTCATGCTGCAGAGGCACGTAGTAAACTAGAATCTGGTAATTAGTTTACCTACTTGCGTAAACTTCTGAATGGGGTTGTGTAATATTATCATGGTAGCTAGCTAGGTAGGAAATTAGGAAAAGGAACCTAATATAGACTTCCAGTGAAATCACAGGACATAAAAAGAATTATCATGATGATTTTATCTAAATTTTTTTTAATATCAGGATGATGAGCGCATTTTATTACCGCTTAGGATTTGGAACTTGAAATTCATAATTCTGTGGCAGTGAGTGAGCTGTATTGAACAAGCATGCCGCTTACCATCAAGCAAGCGATTTATTCGTCCCGTCATTCACTCAGTTACATAAAAAGCAAATAATATTAATCTTATGTTTTTAAAGTAATATGTTTAAAATTTTTAATAAAACCATTATTTTCTAAGAGCAAAGTAAACTCTGTAGATACCTAGTATAATTATGCCTACCTCTTCATCTACACCAATGTTACACTACTACAGCTACTCGATAACAGATGGCGCTTGACGCTTTGTGTATTTCACCAAGGCAAAGTCAATATTTGTCATCTGTGACATCTGACATTGACACTATTGACAGGCGCTGTCAAAATGAATATTATAATTTTTGTTTTGATGCTTGCTTCCGCTATCCGCCAAATTTTAAATAATTTACCAAATACATCGATGAACATGTGCTAGAAATAAACAGAACTTGCTCTAAAAAGTGGTTTTTAACGAATGGAGCAGAGTAAACAAAGTGAACTCAAAAATGTAGACAAATTTGATATAAAATTGAAGACAAAACCGAGGGATGGCGTTATCTTGCAACTGCATCACACGATTCGGGGGTCTAACGGGGAAAACCGTAGAATTCGATTTACCACTGGTACTTTTGACGATGGCCAAGAAAAACTTGCATGCTCTGACAACGCCGGAAACATTTTCATCCTGGATTTTACCGATTTGAAATTCTGGAAACTGACCGGCATCGGAGCTTGCAGTGCGTTGTATTTCGTACCCAACAAAGTGGACACCTTAGCGGTCGCATCAATCAAGAAGTTTGACATCAACTTTATGGACATCGAATCAGGAAAATCCTCTCTCACTTTAACCGGACACACAGCATTGGTAAAACATATATCTTTCTCCAATTCTAAAACAAACAACCTGCTAACGGCTAGTGCCGCTGAAGCTATACTATGGGAGCTAACAAACTACACAAAATATTTCACTTTGAACACATACTTGGGCGCACAAATTCAACAGATCTTATTCACACCGGCCGGAGACTTCCTAGTGGCTTGCTTCCAAAATAACACCATACAAATATGGAAACACGAAACCATGAAGTCTGTGAAACAAATCATACCGAGTGAGCTGAAGCATTTAAAAAACATAGCGTTCACCATGAATGGTAGAGCCATGGCTATTGCTGGTCTTTCTTCCACTCTGATACTCTTCAGCATGGACACGTGGAAAGTAATAAGAACAATAGATTTGACAAAATTCAATTTTGCTGGAGCGCTACAAATAGCATTTATTCCACAAATGTTTGATGGAGGCGCTAACAAAGTTCTTGCAATACTAGGTAGTGATTGCGCTCTATATTTACTAGACTTGGAAAGTATGACGATCATTTATAACATAAAACCAGAGTCATCTGGGATTAGAAAGTTTGCTGTCAGTCCTACCGGTAAATACTTTATTTGTATTCTGCAACAAGGTGAGGTGAACATCTACAATTCCTCTTTTGTTATGGACATAGCGAAGAGTACCACATCTGAGAATATAAGTGGACAGTGTAATGAAATAGCTACCACTTCCTTGCACAAACATTCTCATGAAAAATCAAACACCAAAGCAGAAGTGGAACAGAAAATGAAGATATGCATGGATAGTACAAGACTTAGAAGAATCCTGATGCAGTATGGAGAATACCCTGACAAATTTAGGTCTATTATTTGGCGATCATTGCTCGATACACCAAAGAACAAAACTGCTTACACAGCACTCATTGATAAAGGCATTCATGCGTCTTACAAAGATATAGAAAAGCGGTTTACAATACATAGCTCTGTCACCCTTAAAAATTTGAAGAGGCTCCTCTCGTGTCTTGCCCACTGGTGTCCATTGTTCGGAGTCTTAAAGTTCCTTCCAGGCTTTGTGTTTCCATTTGTCAAAGTGCTGCAGAAAGACCCATTACTCTTGTTTGAATGCGCTGCCACCGTTCTCATAAACCATTGTCAATTGTGGTTTGAATATGCACCTCTTCCACCAATTAGCGTCCTGGCTATGGTGGAAAATGTCCTCGCTCAACACGACCAACAGCTCTTAAACCATTACTGTGAAGTCGGAGTCACAAGCCAGACTTACGCTCTAAAAATACTGGAGACGGCATTCAGTGAAGTACTCACTTGCTCCGAATGGCTTATTCTCTGGGACCATATACTGAGCAACGAACCAGCATTCATTCTTATGGCTGTAGTATCTTATAATATAGTTCAGAAAAATGCAATCAAAAGACTGAAAACACACGAGCAACTAGAAAACTTCTTTCAAATGCAGAACCCCATTGATAAGAAAACATTTCTGAAGAAAACATATGTGTTGATGAATGAAACGTCCGATGATATACATCCAAGGAAGTTCTTCAACGCGTTTGTATCATTAGAAAAAGGAGAATGTTATCAGCAATTCACAGGCTACCCAAAAGCAACAATATGCCTGAAACTTGCTAAGCAAAACAAAACTAAGATACTCAAAAGTGACAGGTATACCTTGAAGGACCTTACCACAAGAAGCCAGGAGAAAGTGATAAATGAACGAATTTCAACGGACGACTTGTTGGATTCTAAAACGGTGCAGAGCGATGATAACAGTGTGTATGACTACCACATTAATAAACACAACAAGAAACTTAAGAAAAGGATTCCTCATCGGGATGAGCTAAACAAAGGGGATTTTTGTAAAGGAATTACAAAAGATACATTGATGAAAAGCATTTTGTACCCAACTTCTTCCCATAAGTCCAGAGAATGCGATGACGCTATGTCTATTTGTAAAAAAGACACCATCCACCTCTGTAAACACAGTTCCAAATCTAAGACCAGAAAGAAAGTGGCAGAAAAAACGAATAGCAATTTAGAAAAGGAAGTGGAGAAATTGATATCACCTTGCATAAACTCTGATGAGTCAGACTCATAAGACTGAAATTTATTTATTTATAATAGAGGAGGATATAAGTAACAAGAAATAAAATTGTACTAACTTAGCTTTTGGAAGTTTTAATAGAGATTAAAATTAAACAACTAGAAATACATTCTTTTTAAAGTAGGTTTCTTCTTATTCCGTCTTAAAGTAGATGAAACTCAGATAAAGATCTATATCCTCTGAGGTTTGAAATAAAATTTGATTTTAATAAGTTAGATTTTTGAAATTATAAATAGAAATAAAAAGGTAACAAAATATATTATAGACATTGCCTTCTTAATCCTTCTTGGTAGGTCTGGGTATCACTATCTCTGTGCTAAGTAAAGTAGATGAAACTCAGAAAAAGATCTATTTCCTGTGAGAGTTGAAATACAATAATTTTTTTAAACTTAGCTTTTTAAAATTTTAAATAGAGAACGGAAAAAGGCAACGAAATAAATTATAGAGATTTTCTTCTTATTCCTTCTTGGTACTCGTAGGTCTGGGTATAGTAGATTTGACGTGGCTGAACTTTTTTGCTGAGGCGGAGCTGTGGTTCGGACTAGGTTGGGGGCTCGGCATAGATTTGGGCGTGCGCACTGGGGTTATTATTTTCGGCTTAAGTAAACCTGCAAAAAAAATTAAATCAACAAAAAAGGTATATTAAAGTGGGTACTGAACTGAGTCTGTAGCACTGAACTGCAACGCTTACTATCAGGCGAGGGACTTGCTCATCTCGTCACTCATCATATCAGCCTATTACGTTCCTAATACTGCTGGGACTCTGGTCTTCTCTCAGAGAGAGAGAGAGAGTATGGGCCTTGATCTACCACGCTAGCCCAGTGCGGGTTAGCAGATGTCGCATGCCCTTGAATGTTGTGGTTCTTAGACATCCGGTTTCCTCTCGATGTTTTCTTTTACCGTTTTGAGTGTTGGTTAATCCACACATAGGAACGCAGGCCGAGAGGATTCGAACTCGGTGTCGACGCCTTGTAAGGCGCACGCGCTAACGTTCGGCCACCATCATCATCATCAGCCGGAAGAATTCCACTGCTGACCAGAAGTCTCCCCCTTTAAACGTTACCATGAACGGCTATTATCCATTTGCATCCATCGGCTCCCTGCGACTCTTACGATGTCGTCGGTCTACCTAGTGGGGGGCCTACCTACAGAGCCTCTTCCGGGTCGTGGTCACCACTCGAGAACCTTTCTTCCCCATCGGTTATCAGTTCATCGAGCGATATGGCCTGCCCATTGCCACTTCAACTTGCAAATTCTGAAAGCTATGTCGGTGACCTTAATTCTTCGGCGAATTTCCGGCCAACATCGCTCGTCACTAAACAGCATAAAAAATTTGCATCTTTTCTAATTTACCACTTACTATTCAATTTGCTTTTCGGATCTTGACTTTTAACCTTATCGACTTTGCTACTAGAGCTCCCTTTAAGGTTGAAGAATTTGGGTGAAATGCGTCGCAACCGGGACATCTTCCCTTCTTTAGGGGCCAAGTTGGATGTGGAAGCGCTGTCGTAGCGTTTCAGCTGGCTCTTGGCTTGTTGTTCTAGTGTTGATATACCGGAGAGGTTAGGGCTTGACGCGAACTGAGCTTTTGTAGTTTCTACTGTCTGGAACAATAGTTATTTGTTATGCAAGGCTGTAAAGTTGTATTTTGGCGCGAGTACTTGTATTGAAACCTGAGCAAGTGAAGGATTCGAGGATTGAACCATGAGCGAAACGAGTGATTCAAATATAGAATCCTGAGCGTAGCGAGGGTTTCAAAGGTACGAGACGCAGAATAACTTTGCAGCCGAGCAAAACACACAAGTTTTCACCTCACTACAGCGCCGAAAATGCTAGATGCAAGAAAAACAGATAAAATCAGTTTGTTTTTTTTTCATGCAAAAGTCGTGCTGGCCAATGCGATTATTCAAAAGTGGACTGGCGGTATGGAAAATCATTGAATAGAAAGATTCGAATTTAAAAAATACTTTCCACGCTAGCGCGCAAAATGCGCTTTTGCACTCAGATCTCGAATGGTAAACGGACTCTCCGAGCTTGTGAGGTGAAAAGTAAATTATGTGACCGGCATCAAGTTGAGCTAATGACCTTGGCTGCGCAGAAACGATTTTTAGATCTCTTAGGTGGATCAAAGAGCAAGCAGGAAGAGTTCGCAGAAACGCGTGTGCCTAATTTTCCCGCGCTGTGTTCACGTCACGTTAGCATCCAACTACGAACTCGAACGGAAGTACACATGCGCGAACTTTCCCCTTCCACGTCACTTTTGGCTTAACTAGTTTGCCGGGTAGTACTGTACGAGTCTTAAAGCGATGATGGCTCAGTGGTAGTCACCTTCCGAACCGTATGTTGTGCTTGAGTTTTCAGTGAAGGAAAACATCGTGATGAAACCCTAGTTGGTGGTAGGGCATTTACCAACTAATACTCGCCTGGCTAGCTTAGTTACCACCCATAAGTTAAGAATCTGTCGCCAAGCACTTATCGGTGTGTTCTGGCAGCCCCACGTAAGTGTTCCTAATCCAAGCATAGCGTGAAACCACGTTCAGACTTCAGACACACCATGTGATTTGTGGTCCAAACGCTGAAAAAGATGTAATAAATAAACAAACCTGCAGCACAGAAATCTTGGAGACGTCAAGCGCAAGCGATGACATAGATGAGTCATCGTGCACTTCTTCTCTTAACTCTTGTATGACAAACGACAGCCTGTGGTGGACGTCCTTGGCCGCTCTCTCGGCAGCTATCAGTTTTTCCAGCACGGTGTTTTGGGGAAGACTGATGGGACTGGAAATAAATGAAATCTTACTGTTAGGGGATATCCATAAATTACGTCGCCGATGTGGTGCAAAGTGCGTACAAATGACTGCGGAGCGTGAGGTTGCGGGTTCGATTCCAGAACAGATATTTTTGTTTAAAAAAAAAGTGCAAATATTTGTTTTGTGTCTGGGTGTTGTGGATCCCCGACCCGCGTAGGATCTGATACCCTAGATGCAGGGAAACCTAGTTAGGGGTCAGAGGTACGTATGTGATTGTGTGGACGTATTAAATTTCATTATTTTTATAGCGTCGTCTTGATTTTGACACAGGCACGGGTGGTCACATTACAATTTTAAACTTTTACGTTACAACAGTGGGAGTTGTGGATTTTGTGTGCTTGGTGTTAGGGCATTTTCTAGTGCTTGTCTGGCTAGCTACCACCCTCAAGTTTAAGAATCTGTCGCTATCGGTCTGTTCCGATAGTCACATTTGAGAGCCAGTTCCCAGTCCAGGGTGTAGCGTGACGCCATCTTTGACCACATCTTTACTTAACATCAGGTGACTTGTGGTCAAACTCTGCCCGGTAAAATAGTAAAAAAAAACTTCTAGAGTAGACCGCTATTGTGCCTATAATACCTTGACGTTTTATTTATACGGTGATAGCTGCTCTGCCCCGAGGACAATGTGTAAGTGCTTTGTCTGTTACACATCCTTCTCTGAAAAAGATCAAAATTAATTATTATAGTAGGTACCACAATATAATATGTAGGTCATTGTAGGTAGGTACTAGTAATATTGAAATTAAAATAAAATAATTAAGTAAGTTTTTTACACAGTCGTCCGATGATAAGTGAAGACGAGGTAGATGATGATGCAAGCTTACCTAGAAGATACCTGTTCACTCTTGATTTGAAGACTCCCAAATTATACTTAGGTATCGGGAAAGCGTCATGCATCTCTCTCGTTCATTTAATGTTAGAAAGAGATGTAGCAATGTGTTGCGGCACAGCCCGCCTGTGCTAGAGGCTGCAGTCTACCTTTTTTGCTCTGTCTCCCTCGTCACCCTCAGAGTCGACATTGGCCCGCTGCAGCGGCCCTGGCAACGGTATCTGCTGTTCAGGCGCCTTGTTTGCAGTGAGGGTGTCTAGAGAACGATAGCGAGTCGGCGTCTCCACTTGTATCCCAAATAGCCTGTGGAATAAGGATCTTATTACGAGGTGTTTAGGTTGGCATTCATTCGTGATACTAGTTTAACGTTTTCACGAAGATTAGAACCTGACAGTTCCATCCTATATAGACTCAAAAAGAAAAATGGGTATATAAATCACGAAAATCTCTCTTTTCATCGAAATTCGTGTGACTCCTGCCGAGAAACCCATAAGCATAAATATGGGGAGAGCCATACGGCAATGGAGTTCTTTTTGGCTGATGATGGGTATGAAGACTACCCAGATTAGAGATACGTAGCTGAAAACATGCTTTTTTTGAACATGTCGAAATACTTATAGGAATAAACTAATGATCCACGCATATTATCGCAGGTTCGAAGGTCATGCTTACCTAGTACTTGCCCCCATCATCGTCTCATCATCATCGTATGTTCCCACTGCTGGGACTCTGGCCTTCTCTCAGAGAGAGAGAGAGCATGGGCCGTAATCAACCACGCTGGCCCAGTGCGGGTTGGTAAACTTGCCATACGTCCGTAAAATCAGAACACAGCAATTAATGGCAAAAATAAGTTGGTATACTTCTTCGATCGAACCTCTTCCCAAAAAACTCAAACAGATGACCTAATCGTAGGGCTCTACTTACAATTTCTCCGGAGTCTTCAGTTCATTCATACTGGCCGACTTGTTTTCTTCTTTCGACGGCTTCTCCACATCAGACTCGTTGTGTTCCTTGATACAGCGGATCATTTCGCGCAACTCCTTGGAGAGCCGCTCGCGGTGGCTCTTCGGAAGAGAACTGAGCAGAGTGCAGCCGAATTCCTGGAGTAGGGGATGAATACGTGCTGAAGACAGTCTTTATGGAATGTAGGGGCCATAGAGCAATCAAAGTTTGTGCCCTTTTAGAGAGCATAGAAAATGTGAATGATAATCATCAGATTTACGTCCTTTTGTACCTACTTAGTTCAAATTAAATTGTATCCACAAGTTCAAAGTGAAGTCTGTGCGCAATTTGTCATCGAATTGAACGAAACTTCTGCAGAGTACCTAACTCCCGGCTATCTAGGTGTTTTATAAGCACCAATAAGATTTCTTATTGATTAATTAGATCAAAGATTCATATGCTCTATGTTTTGGCATTTCAGGGCCTCTATCAGGCCGGGGGCTCGTGCCCTTACGTTAAAGAGGGAACATAGAACCCAATTATTTTTTTCTGATAGCTTAAGGTATAGGGAAGCCTAGTAGGAAATCTGATAGCTAACTATGTATATACCTACGTACTACGTATGTAAGTGTTTAGGCATTACGTTACATTTTCAGCACAACATAAGTAGATGAAGGCCTGTATTCTGCAACAGAAGCTCTAAAGGTACCTTATCGAGCTGCTTCCCTCCTGTCATTCCGGAGACCTGCCACATGCCGCCGTTCTGCTGGCTCTGATCTGGACACGAGCAGGACATGCTAGCGCTTTCCAGCACTACGTGGAGCCCTGACGCCTGAAAGAGTTAAATTTGATGCTAGTTACCTACACCACAGGACGCTCATTAAAATTTTCCTAAAACAAGATACTGGCTGCATTTGAACCAGGTTATCCGAAATTCGTTGATAACCGATGAATTTTAACCAGCTGTGACCCGCGGTTTTACCAGCATGGACTATTATAGAGTTTATCATAAATATAGGTACCTATCCTGTCTTCCCCGAGTTACATAGAAAAATCCCATAGAAAAGGCTCTTTTAGTTTTTTCCGAATTACTGCGGGCCCTACAATTCAACTTTCAGTCATACGTCTCATAGTTGGATGGTAGAATTTGTATCAAAGCTGTTGAACTGTAATTAAATACATACTTACCTATAATACACTCCATTGAGACATGTACATATGTGTTGTACTGGAAATAGCCAATCTATTACCTGGCAGTTGATAACAACGGTCTTGGATCCTCCATCTTGGCTAGCATTCCCATCACTGGATTCCAACGACTTCACGCTGAATCCTAGACATTGCAGCAAGGCGCATAGCTCCACAACATCAGTATATGCATCCTAGAAATTGCACAGGGTTTTTGAGTCGAGAATTCGGGGTTTTACTTACGAATAATTTAGTCAAAGTAGACAACTTTGACCATACACTACTCAAGAGAAAAAACACTACTTGGGCCTAAAAATCGTAAATTTTCGAACATAACGCATTCATGGAATTTGTTTTTTGGTCCGATTAGATTTTTTGCCTACGAGCGTAGATATGAATAGAAAAAGAATAATTTACAACATGTTAGTAAATTAGTAATGCACTCTAGTATGGCAGTAGTAAACTCGAGAACTTACTGTTTGGGACATCGTGGCGTATCGTGGCAGCCAGAACCAACCAAACTTTACCAGTTTATTACTCGATTAATATAAATATGCGCTGTAAACTTGGTCGATTTAATTATTCGATTTATTACGAAAATAACAAAACACTACTAAACAAACCGTCAACGGTCTTATAGAAAACATTTTCCAAGTACCCTCAAATGTGAGAAAAATTTGAAATTGTGCTGTCTACTTACTGTCAATATGACTCATGACAAAAGAGAGGATGAGTAGGTAGAAAGAACATGTAAATTGTAATATATCCAAAAATGATAACTATGTATAAGGAATAATAAAATGTTTCCTCGATTTCAGACGCATTCCTAAAAAACATTGAGTATCATAAATTATAAAATTCCGAAATCCTAAGAAATTAACTCATGGCTTTACCATATCAAAGCATTAAGTATATGAGAAAACTCGGCGCAAAAAATTGGTAACCTCATTGGTAGATTTTTTCCTTTCAACAGAACATTTATTTAGATAGATAGATAACGCTTTATTGTTTCACCACAACGACGAAAAATAAAACAACATAAAAGGAAAGATCTTTGAGCTAGTGTCTTATCGCTTAGAGCGATTTCTACCAGACAACCTTTGGATTTTTAATAAAATAAAACACGAAAACTTATTTAAATTTTTATTTTTATAAAGGCCTATTTTTAGTAAATTATAACATATTAATCTTCTTCCAATAAATGATTAATGATTAATATATTTAGTTGTAGGTCATATAACGCGGGGTGGCCGAGAACTTGGCGTAGGACTTGATGACTTTATTGACTGCTTCGAGGAAGTCTTTTTCGGTGGCCACCTTGCGGCGAGCACGGATCGCGAACATACCCGCTTCTGTGCAGACAGACCTGAGGGAAAGACAGTATAGCTTTGATTTACTTGCTCTACATCTATCTTGAGTTGTGGGGATCCGATGGAGGCAAACGGCTAATAGCCGTTCAAAGAAGGCATATGTTCAACAATGGACCTCTTCCGGCCGATAATGATGATGTCATATATCCAATACATGTGTCAATGTCACATTTAGGGAGTCACGGTACAATATTGTTGGATATTCTTTGGTATAATCCTACTTAACATTATAAACAAACGTGAAAGTTTGTAAGTATGGATGGATGGATGTTTGTTACTCTTTCACGCAAAAACTACAGAACGGATCTGAATGAAATTTGGAATGGAGATAGCTTATACCCTGAATTAACACATATGCTACTTTTTATCCGGGAAAAAGGTTCCTGCGGGATAACGGGAAGACGCGGGTGAAACCGCGGGTGCAACTAGTAATATAATTATATAATATCCCAAATGAAAACGATATTTTAAACATATATAATTATACGACTACAACAGTGAGATTTAGACAAATAAAGGAGCTACGGCAAGGAGACAAATATAAGGAGTATAAAGAGACACAGACAATGAGATTTCGACAAATAGATGAGTTACAGCAAGTAGGCGAATACAAACAGACACATACAAAATCAAAAAAATTGTGTATTGAGATATCGACAACTAAATAAGTAACTACCTAATCTCAGCACCAGTAGAATTAGGGCACAGCCTGGCCAGCAGGTCGAATCTGATATCTCTCTCGACGGACATGGACCGAGCGTGGATCCTGAAGATGTGTGCACGCCCCTCCAGGTCGGGCAGGCCGAACTCCACCTTGCGGTCGAGGCGGCCGGGCCGCATGAGCGCCGGGTCCAGGGTGTCCGGCCGGTTGGTGGCCATCAGCACCTGATGGAGAGGAACTAGTGTTACAGGGGCGCCAGATCGTTGTTGCAATGGGCGATGGTGGCCGTACGCATGCGCTTCAGAAGACGCCGACACCAAGTTTGAATCCTCTCGGCCCCGCACCTATGACTTAATAAGTTATGTGTGGATTTGTCATCGCTCAAAAACGGTGAAGGTAAACATTGTGAGGAAATGGAAATGACCAAGAACCACAAAAAAACATACCAAATTTACCAAAAAGGTAACTTTTCTTTCTTTTAAAGGTAAATTCCTCACGCTCTAAATCTGGCCTGTTTAAGGTATTTGTAATTATTGAAATGGCATCCTACCATCAGAATAATTTCACTGTACTGCAACTTCTAGGATTAAACAAGAAGCGTCCTTTGAAAAACCAGTGTAATAAAATTGCATTCATACTTTTGGGGAGATGTATCAGAGCGCAGTCTAAGCTTATGGGCTGCGCTCTTTCTTTACTCCCCTAATTATTATTTTTTTTTATTTATTTATTAATGGGCCCACATCTCACCTAACCTGGTAAGTGACGATGCAGTCGAGGGTAGATTACGCTGGCCCATGAGGTGCCTAATCACTCTAGACTTACAGAGAACCAGATTGTACCTTTTCGGAAAAAAGCAGCAAGGACCAAATTCCCGTCCCTAGCGGTCCGCAAAATGAAGGAGTCAGCGAAATACTTGGTGCGGAATAATGGTAAATCTACCACATAGGGATGAAACGACTCCCCGTGCCTTGTAGTCCAATAACGGAATGGGGATGGCGGAATCAGTTCGTGCATTTACATGTTATATTCTACCTAAGGTACGCTACTTGCTACATATACCTTTTTCATGTGTACTTTGTTTGCTTGTCCTTGAGCACGATTATAGCAAAGTGAAATGAATCTTGTCTTAGTTAAACCGCGTCCAATTGAGACTATAACTAGACAAACCTTGATGTTCCCGCGAGGGTCGAACCCGTCCAACTGGTTGATCAGCTCCAACATGGTTCGTTGCACCTCGTTGTCACCACCAGCGCCGTCGTCAAACCTTAATAAATTTAAGTTTTTATTAAACTGACAATCATGATCACTAACTTTATAAACTACATCAAAAATGGAAGAAGTTATCAAGTCAATTTGTCATAATATTGAAATCTTAAAATTTTTTTTTTTTTTTTTTTACTTTTTACATGGTAGCGTTTGACCACAAGTCATCTGATGTTAAGTGAAGATGTGGTCGAAGATGGCGCCACGCTACACCTGGACTGGGAACTGGCTCTCAAGTGAGGCTGCCGGAACACACCGATAGGTGCTTGGCGACAGATTCTTAACAAGAGGGTGGTAGCTAGCCAGGCGAGTACTAGAAAATACCCTACCACCAAGCTATGGTTTCATCACGATGTTTTCCTTCACCGAAAGCTCAAGCTCATTGTAGGATTCGAACCCACGTCGTACGGATCGCAAGCCGACGTCACTACCACTGAGCCATCATCGCTATGAAATAACACTATTCTTTTCTAGTTTAGCTATGGGGCGTAGCTTAGTCAGTTTGTATATTACTAGGTGCATCCCGCGGTTTCAACGCGTCTTTTCGTTATCCCGCAGGAACCTTTTTTCGGGATAAAAAGTAGCCTGTGTCAATCCAGGGTAAAAGTTATCTCCATTCCGAATTTCACTTAAATCCGTTCTGTGTCTATCCTAGTTTGTGTGAATGTTTGTTACCACGTATCACCGTAACTACTAAACCGATTTTGATGAAATTTGGAATGGAGATAGCTTATACCCTGGATTAACACATAGGCTTATTATCCCGAAAAAAAGTTCCTGCGGGATAAGGGGAAAACGCGGGTGAAACCGCGGGGTGCTACTAGTAATAATATGTAATAGGAAGTAGGATGAGGCATTTTGTGAGTATGTATTATATTCTTCACGCTACAACGGCTCAACGGATTTGACTGAAATATGGGATGGAGATAGCTTATGCTATGGACTAATACATATTTCATTTACATATTTATTTTATTTTATTATCATCAGAAAACTAACAGCTAATTAAAAAATTAATATGAAATAGGTATATTGCTAGTAACTAATGGCTAATTAAGAGTTTTCACATACATATATGTAACTAAACAAGTAGGTAAGTAGGTAGAATAACACACAGATGACGGACGCGGACAATAGGTAAAAAACTAAATAAAATGTTAACAATTTGAAAATCAATAGGCTACTCCTTGTCCCGGAATAAGGGTTCATTAATTTTGAAAATCAATAGGCTACACCTTGTCCCGGAATAAGGGTTCATTAATTTAACTAAATAATAGGTTTCAAGGAAGTAGGTTACCTGGCGCCGCCGATAGCGTCGATCTCGTCAAAGAAGATCAGACATGCCTTCTTGCTGCGCGCCATCTCGAATAGTTCGCGGACCATACGAGCGCCTTCGCCCACGTATTTCTGTACCAGCTCAGAACCTGTGAGTGGGAACAGAACAGATAATAATTAAAAAAAACCCCGAATCATTGGGCCGATTTTCATCAAACATAGCTAAGATCCACCGCAAGGAAACTGACTTTCAAAAGAAAAAAACCCATCGAAATCAGTCCATCCGTTTGAGACCTACGATGCCACAGACAGACAGACAGACAGACATCGACGTCAAACTTATAACACCCCTCTTTTTGCGTCGGGGGTTAAAACGTAAAATTGTAAATGTGATCGCGCCCAAAAAATTACCTACCGGGCGTTTCTTGCCTGTTCTTTTGCCTGCGTAAGGAGGTTGGAACAGGCGTAGCTAGTTTTAAGTTTGACGTTTTAAAGTGATCACATGTATCCTACTAATAAAACTAAATAAATAAATCAGAGTTCCAGTAATGGGAACAAAAAAATGACCCAAAATGATTGTGCTCTCATATATATTCATACTAATTAAGACAGTTATTAAAGTTCTTACATACCAATAACTCTGATGAAGCACGCATCAGTCCTGTTGGCGACCGCTCTGGCGCAGAGGGTCTTGCCGGTACCGGGCGGGCCGAATAGAAGCACACCTTTCGGTGGTTCGATTCCCAGCTTCACGAATTTCTCGGGCTGTTGGAATCAGAACCAGTTTTAAACTAATACAAAGAGCAAGAGAGAGAAAGAGAGAGAGAGAGAGAAAGAGAAATAGGCAGAGAAAGAGAAATAGGCAGAGAAAGAGAAATAGGCATAGAAAGAGAAATAGGCAGAGAAAGAGAAATAGGCAGAGAAAGAGAAATAGGCAGAGAAAGAGAAATAGGCAGAGAAAGAGAAATAGGCAGAGAAAGAGAAATAGGCAGAGAAAGAGAAATAGACAGAGAAAGAGAAATAGGCAGAGAAAGAGAAATAGGCAGAGAAAGAGAAATAGACAGAGAAAGAGAAATAGGCAGAGAAAGAGAAATAGGCAGAAAAGAGAAATAGACAGAAAGAGAAATAGGCAGAGAAAGAGAAATAGGCAGAGAAAGAGTCTCTCTCTCTTTACCTCGAGAAAGAGAGAGAGACTTAATTTGGGAAAACTGCACAACAACAACAAAAAAGACACAAAAATCAGTCTACAAATATTATAAATGCGAAAGTTTTTTTTTTTTTTTTTTTTTACTATTTACAGGGTAGCGTTTGACCACAAGTCGCCTGATGTTAAGTGACGATGCGGTCGAAGATGGCGTCACGCTACACCTGGACTGGGAACTGGCTCTCAAGTGAGGCTGCCGGAACACACCGATAGGTGTTTGGCGACAGATTCTTAACAAGAGGGTGGTAGCTGGCCAGGCGAGTACTAGAAAATACCCTACCACCAAGCTATGGTTTCATCACGATGTTTTCCTTCACCGAAAGCTCAAGCTCATTGCAGGATTCGAACCCACGTCCTACGGATCGCAAGCCGACGTCACTACCACTGAGCCATCATCGCTATGAAATCGCATCGCTTTGTGTGTGAATGTTTGTTACCATGTATCACCATAACTACTAAACCGAACACATAGGCTACTTTTTATCTCGGAAAAAGGTTCCTGCGGGATAACGGGAAGACGCGGGCGCAACTAGTTACATAATATAAACAATACACTCACATGCAACAACGGTGTCTCCACCACCTCCCTCAGCTTCTCAATCTGCTCCTTGCACCCTCCCACGTCGCTGTACGTCACGTCGGGCTTCTCTTCAACTTGCATCATGGTGACGGTCGGATCGATCTTCGGGGGTAGGGGGATGTGAATCTGGTACTTGTTTCGGTCCACGCTGTGCAAGAAACATGTGAGGTTTGGATCAACGAGCCATCCTGGCTTTGGATAGGGTAAAAATGAGAATCTACTACGTAGGGATGCGTTTTTTAAAGCTCGATCCGATTTTGGGGATCGCAATGGATCGCGTTTTACCACAAGTCACCTGATGTTAAGTGACGATGTGGTCGAAGATGGCGTCACGCTGCACCTGGACTGGGAACCGGCTCTCAAGTGAGGCTGCCAAAACACACCGATAGGTGCTTGGCGACAGATTCTTAACAAGAAGGTAATAGCTAGCCAGGCGAGTACTAGAAAATACCCTACTACCAAGCTATGGTTTCAAAACGATGTTCTCCTTCACCGAAAACTCAAGCTCAGTGTAGGATTCGAACCCCCGCCCTACGGATCGCAAGGCGACGTACTACCACTGAGTCATCATCGCTATAAATCAATCGCATTGTTCCGATCCGATCCGAAAATCGATTGGATCGTATCCCCAAGATGGATGCGGACTTACGCGAACTCCAGACTCTGAACTGGGCTGAAATTGCTCAGGATAAAGGAGTGGCGCTCTCTCGTTTCGGAGGCCAAGACACACTTTGGGTCGCTGAGCCATCGGAGTTAGTTTTTTTTTTTTTTTATGAATGTGCCTACATTCAACCTCATCTCATCTGACATAAAGCATAATATAAATGTGAAAGTTTGTGAGGATGGATGGGTGCTGGTTGTTCTTTCACGGGCAAGATACTGAATTGGAATGAAATTTGGAATTTAAATAGTTTATACCCTTCTTAAAAATCTATATCTGTAACCAAAACTATCTGATACTAATGGATAATCCCTTATCCCTTACTTATTGTAAATGCGAAAGTAACTCTGTCTGTCTGTTACTCTTTTACGCCTAAACTACTGAACCGATTTAAATGAAACTTGGTATGGAGATAGTTTGAATCCTGAGGAAGGACATAAGATACTTTTTATCGCGATAAACTGTAGGCCACGCGGGTGAAACCGCGGGGAACAGCTAGTCCGAAATAATTCCATATCCACAACCATATCTGAATCTGGTATAACACTATTCCTACATCCGTATCCAAATCCGAAATTTCATATTAATAATAATAACATGCAAAGAAGCAATGACACAGAAAATTTTGGAAACACTCAATTCATGCAGCGAACCAACTCACTTTCCACAAGGTAGCATGTTAACAAAAAGAGTATTAGTGTAGTTCAAGGTAATAGCCCGACACCAAACTTGAGGTGATGAGTTTAGCACAATGATGCACTGCTCTTGGAGAGTTCACAATACCTACCGGCTAATACGGTTCTAGTAAACCAGTTATAGTATGAAAAATTCTACTGGGTTTCGTAACAAGAGGAACTGCCAATGTTTCTTGACAGCCCTCTTGCTACACTCTCCATTGATGTGAACATTCATTTAGGTTTAATAGTAGGGGAGCCCATGATGCTAAATGTGGATTTACTCGAGCGTCGCGGAAACCTATTAGATTTGGTAGATTAGATATTAAGAAGAATAAATGTCCTATAATGTTTCCACTTTCAGCGGTGGGGGAAGCTTCCACAGACTTTTAAGGTTATAAAAAAAAACAATGACATGACATGGACTCAAGTGTGTCAGATACTGATATTTTTCATGCTCCAGCATGGCTCTAATATGAAATATAATATAATAAACAACCGGTTTGCGTGGTGTGGGTGACTAACCACAAGGGGGTAAATAAAAAAAATTACTCTGCCGTGACAAATTTTCAGAGTGGGGGATGTTCAGTGAACTCCACAGATGCTCCCATTTCTTAGACTGACGATTTGAAAGTGACATCAGCTCTCAGCGAATCTAAAAAGTTCCCCTGAGCGTACCCACCAATGTTAAGATCTCATAATTGCTGGAGGTGCTTATCAATATGTAAGGTATCCTCCCTTATTTTAATCTGACGCGCTCGAGTAAATCCCAAAATCCCCTCTTGGGCTCCCCTACTTTAAGGATATTATCATATTAGTAGATTAGTACATTTATTGATGCCATAGAGTGAAAACTTAGAAGAGTGTTTAGGAGCCTCATTTTTCAGAAAACAAGAAAAAACATCATCAGGAGTAAAAAAAATTTATTATTTATTTTGCTAATAGGCGAGCAGCCCAGAGGCTAATGTGCCTATATCATGCTGTGTTGAATTATAGCAATATCCAAAAGTGCAGAGAAAAGTCAATTCTGTACCAAGGAAGCATTGGTTGTTCGCGACCACTTGTCCAGTGTTATTAGTGTTTTAGCAAACAGAATTCAAATGCAGTAACGTAATATTTTTTTTTTTGTTTCGTTTCAGCCTTGACAAAGTAATTACATCAGGCAAAGTTTGACATCCTAGGTTTTCACTCAATGGTGATGATAAAAGGTATTCTAGGTATAAAATATGCAACGCGCATGCAACATGTACCAATCTGAACTGGGCCCGTAGCCAAGATGCATTCTGCAATCATTGACGCTAGTAGAAAACAAGAAAAAAGTATTGGTTTGACATATTGCAACGCTTAGTCACGTGGTCAGAAATATGTCAAACCAATGTTTGACGATTGCAGAATGCATCTTGGCTACGGGCCCTGGGCAGCTTGTTAAATTATGTTCCATGCTCTGTCTCTGAGAGATGGTCTGTGTCCCAGCAGTGGGTATGCAATAGGCTGATGATTGTAGGTATAAAATAGTACATTAGTTTAAATTCATATAGTTGTCTGTTTTAGTCCACTGTTGGACTTAGGCCCTCCCATAATATACCACTGACCCCAATTTACCACCACCTCCACCTATGTGTATAAGGTGAGTCAAAGGAACTCATCCAATGTTGTTTGGCCCTCTTTTTTTTTTCTAAATGAAAAACTTCGATTCTGGCCAATGTAATCTTCTCGATTTGACCAATAAAATTCTAAAGGTTCAAATAAACATGAATAAACATTTTTCTATGTAACTAGTGCTTATTTCTAAATATAGTTTAAAAAAAACTAAAAAAAACACTTTAAAAACGCACTGAAAAATATAAAATAATTAAATTGGCTTGTATAAGTTACAATATAATGGTTAATTCAAAAAGGGCGGAGCCATTCTTTTACTGGGTAAGTTTTTCTTTTAGAAAAAAAAAAACCAAACTACATCGGATGACTTCTATTGGCCCACCTTGTATGTATAAGCAGACTTTTTTCCCCCTAATTTAAACACAAGCAGTTTGTTCAATGTTTTAGTAAAGAGGTAGTAATTAATGTACATACCCTACTCTCATGCCTTCTTCAATATCAGTTGGCGCAACGGAATCGGCGAGGTCCACAACGAACTTGGCAAACTGTTTCACGTTGATAATGTATTTGGGGTCGTTGGAGTCTGCGTTGATGATTTTTGTGCATCTTGCCACCTTGAAAATAACACAACCGTAAGGAAGAGCATGTTATATGAATGAAATATGACTCTCAGCATAACAGCAAGGAATTGGTACTTTATTTAATTTTATTACCAGAGAATTACTGTCCTGCTATGTGTAGTTTCATCAACAGACTTAAGCTGACAAAATTGTTCATAGCAGACACTTTTATACTCTTGGGGAGTTGTATCAGAATACTGTCTAAGCTTACAGACAGTTTTCTTTCTTTACTCCCCTATAAATTGGTCAAGTTTTTTTTACTACTGACAGGGTAGCGTTTGACCACAAGTCACCTGATGTTAAGTGACGATGTGGTCGAAGCTGGCGCCACGCTATACCGGGACTGAGAACTGGCTCTCAAGTGAGGATGCGGGAACACACCGATAGGTGCTTGGCAACAGATTCAAGAGTCAGATTCAGTTGCATGCAAAGCTGAGGTAGGTCAATAAAGAAATGGCTCTTACCTGTAAAGGCTGTTCGTTTTGTAAGGTCTGTTTATCAGCAGCCAAGTCCCACAGAGCTGGAGGCGCCAATCCAGTATCTGACTCTTTTATGCCCGTGAGTTCATTAACCCTTTTCATCACTGTTTGGATACCGTCCTCGACCTCCTTAATGATTTTGGTGTATTGTCCTTGCCCCTGAAGTGTAATTACAATTGAGATTCAACTCCCACCTCCCGCCACAATTTCGCCAAAACATAATATTGAAAATGTACACGGAATTTGCAAGTCATAGACTAACCTAACCCAAACAAAACAAATAATTATAACTTACATAGGACTTCAATAGGGCTATATCTCCTTCGTCAAGAGCTGTAAGCAAGATTAAAATGAGATGAAATATTTTCTTTATTTCGTATTCTTTTGGTTTTTGATATAATCACCAAGAAATCTACTCACATTTAATTTCCTTTTCTGGCTCTTCTTTGTCTTCCTTCATTTTTCGCATATCATTTCCGAGGTGGTCAGGCATTTTAGATTTTGCTTTATTAAATTGTTCTACGTAACTTACCTACAAACAAATACAATAAAATAAATTACAAGTTACAACAATGAAATCCACAACTCCACATCAATCCAATTGATTGATAATAATAACGATTCTTTACACGCTGCTCGCTGGCAATGACAACTAACATTTCAACAAAACTCTATAATTGTTTTTTATAAACCTGCGTGAAATGGAACATTGACATATATTGTTTGTCCCACTTTAGTTACACGCAGAATTCAAAAAATACAGATCACGCAAATCCACACAATAAAAATGAAAACCCCATTGGACTTGAAAATTAGTTGTATTGTACAAAATTTTTAATATTAATTTGTATGATTTTTGGTTATAACCATAGAAAATAATTATTTGTACATACATATATGTATTTGTGGTGTTTTATGAAATGGAACGTATACAAATATGTCAAAGTAAAATGCGTAATAATGCGTTCAAATTAAAACGATTATTGCATTATATAGGAAATAGGATTATACGGATTATAAAGGTTTTTCTTAATTTTTTTACATGTTCATTTCTTACTAGGAAACTGATAGACGAATACTCTCAAACAACGACTTTCTCTTCATTAATTATGTTTTCCAATTCCTATTCTTTTTACGAAAATTAATTGGTTCAGTAGAATTTATGAACGCATTGACAATGACAATGATAAAGCTCCGTTCTCTTGCGCTGGCTGCGCCACGGCAGGTAATCACAGAACATCGTCTATGCTCTTAGAAGTGACCTGCGCCAGATGAGATTGGTGAACATGAACACTTTGAACAGGCTTCATTCATTCAATTTCATTCAGTAATTCATTATTTATAATCTATCAGACGAAGTTTTGTTTGTGTTTTTTTACTTTTTGTGAAATAACGCCCGCCATATTTTCCCGGTCCCGCACAGTTTCGTCAATTTCTCTTTTTCACTTTGATTGCTTGCGAAAGTTGCGAAGCGATTAACGAAGAAACAAAAACTAGGTACTTGAAATTAAAACCGTTGCTCTTTAGAATTACATTAAATTTTATCTTACATATCATTTCTATAATGACAAGGATCACAAGGTTAAAAACCTGTATCATCAATCAACAACTAACTGCTAACAGACAAAAACGTAAGTAGAGCTAAGCCTGTGCCGACTTAAATTACATGAAATAGCATCTTGTTAGGTTACAAAATAATATATTACATTTAGGTTATGTTTGTTTTAGAATAATAATGTCATCTCGCAGTCTCGCTCGCGCTGCATTGCTGATTGTAGCTGAACAATCAACTCGTGCTTTTTTGGCTCTCGAGACCAGAGGAAAATTTAGTTGGACTTGGTACAGCCACATAGTCAATATATAGCTGATGTAAATGCTCCAACAATAATTATGTGGCCATCAATTCGAGGAAAAATATCTTAGGAAGAGGAGAAGACTGCTTGTGAGTCACCCAACCCTATTTGGACCAAAAGAAATTGAAACCAGGACTCTTGAGTAAGTAATACCTATCATTTATAGAAATAGAAAAATAAAAACAGAGATTTTGTATTGAACATAGATATAGAGCCTAACATGAATGTCAATGTGGCCAATATGTATCCAGCTGGTATCGGGTTTGGTATTTTTTTAATTTTTTTGTACTGCAGCATATTTTACCCACCATATTCACAAACTCTTGAAATGCCTGGTCCCAGTTACTACACCCAACCCGATAGTCAATTATATTATTATGTATTAGTTATATTCGGTTTATAACGATGAATCAATGTATAATTCTATGTAGCTTGTTTAATATAGGTACATGCCCATACTGTGTATAATAATATAATTTCTTAGGATTTGCACTGTATATCAGATTGTTCAATATTGTATAGTACCTAATTTGATTGATGTATAGCTGTTGTAAGTACAAATTTGTATGATCGCATGTGCCTATTCTACCTATGTGTCATTTTCTTGGATTTGTATTACATATATTTATCAGACAGTTAATTAAATCTTGTATGGTTCATACCTAATCTTAATTTGATTGATGTATAATTAATAAGGAGCTTATTTAATAAAGGTACATGGCCATTCTGTGTATAATTTCTTTAGATTTGTATTATAATCCAATTGTTAATTCAATTTTGTATAGTACCTAATATTAATTTGATTGCTGTAATAGTTGTAAGTAGCTAGTTCAAGAAAGGCACTTACCCATTCTAATTTCTTGGATTTGGATTATATATATCAAACAATTAAAATTTTATATAAACCCCCAACTTAATTTGATTTGATTTAAGAAATTGTAAAGTTCCGAATCGAAGTGGTAGTATTATTTATCTGAATATAAATTTAAATATTAAAACTGAGTTTCATTATTTAAAAACCTTAAGTTATTGAAAACATAAAATAGGAAATGGAATGGGTTATCGATAGTGGGTTGGGTTTAAATGTCCCATCACTACAGATCGATATCGATATTTGCCGCCTGACGTTTCAAGCACTATCGTCACAGAATACTCCATAGTAACCTTCATCTGGCGCAGGTCATTTCGTTCACTTCTCTAACGATTGTGTCGTTCTATGGGTGATTTCCATCTATACGTAGTATATAGTCTACTTAATCTATGGGCTGCGCCATCTGGTAGTTAATTTCAGTACTAAAATTTTGTATTCGTAGTGCTGAATGGAGAAACACATTTTTTCGTGTTTCATATGAGCAAATCCTTCTAAAACACCGAATATTTTATTTTAGGTAAGTTGGACAGACTATGTCAAGCTATTTTTAAACTATTGTAACCATAAAAGTACATAATAGTGAAATGGCTGCTGTGAAGTGACTCTCCGGTTATGACCCAGAAAGTAATGTCAAACCCCGGTTTCACATAACATTTTCGTAGTATTACGCGCAGGTTTAGGATTTATTATTAGTGTTTTTTGCGGGATAAACTATCCACGAATAGGATTACACGTATGCGTAAAATTTCCGCGGTAAGTGTTTTACGTTGTAGTAAGTGCCTCTCGTTATGATTTCGATTGTCGCTTATCCGCGTTACGAAAAAACTGATTGATTTATCTCCTAGTTATCAGTTGTTTATCAATGGATCTGTATCGTTTTGTATCTGAAGAATAATGTCTAAGTTCACATCCTAAAGCTATCATGTTTTGTTTCCCAAGAAAGGTGTGTTTCTGATTATTTTCATGTTCTAAAATCTCATAGTTATTTTAACATTCAACAAAGTCATTATCGATTAAGTTGCTAACTACTGTTGAATATTACATCATTAAAGGCCTAAAACCAAGTACCTCTTTGGCCATATGTGTTATCAATAAGATAACCTTACTTGTCTAACCCTTGTAATAGAAACATAACTTCTCTCAACATAACTCAGTTTAGTCTAGTTGGAGTGATCAGAGTAAAGGCAAGTTTAATAATGTAAGCTTTGCATTTCTATTCCTAAAATATGTATAGAAAAAAATCTGAGGGTAGTTTATAGAATATACCCATATAAATCTTCGGGAGAAATGTGTATATACACATATATTACTTAATTAAACCGCACTGCTAAAATCTCACAGTATTTAACAATATTCATCGATTTTTATGTGAATTTTTTCCACATCAATAAAGCCTGCTAATTAGCCAAAAACAGCTTAATATGATGATAATAATATGTTTCATTAATATGCTACTTATAATTTAAATATATGAAATAAACATGTGATCTTTTAAATAGAGGAAAAATAATAATTTTAAATGTTAATTGCTGGAATAATCTTGTCATAATCATAAATTTAGAGTGTAACATAATAATATACTACTAGTGTTTGAACCTCATAATTTTATTTTTGTTTTATATAATTCTTATTATGCTTAATATTTTGTAAGGTTTATTTGCACTGAAATATAACATAATGTATGTGAAAGGACATCATCATCATCAACATCACCCTTTCATGTTCCCACCGCTGGGACTCTTGCCTGGTGAAAGGACATATTGTGATAAAAAACCATTCTTCTTTCTAACTATTAAAATAGTAAAGCAGTCTATGGAAATTAGGGATTAAAAATAAAGGAGGTAATGAATGCCTAATTTGTATGTATGCATCAAAGCCACAAAGTAGTGTTGTTGAAAACGTAGTATACAAATACACAGCTACTTGTATTTGTGTATTTATATGTTTACACTTCACGTGGGATAAGCTATAAATATCTGACACTGGTGTCATCCAATGAGAGTTCAGTTCTTTCATACTGCGTCTTTCCTAATACTTTATACAAATAACTCTTGTATAGACTTAGAAACGTATTATAGTGACTCTACAATAATTTAGACAAAAATCATAGAATAGAAACGGTTTTAGTCCGTTGTGCAGTGATGACTTGTAGATTTAGAACAATGAGGTGTACTTTTGTGAAGCTTGTGAATTTTCTTCTACATTGTGATGTTTGATCTCGGTTTATTGTTCAAGGTACACTTTTGTTGGAATTGTACGAACAATTAAAGTAATTTAGTATGATGAATATATTTTATTAGCGTCAATGGCATACCATTTTGAACTTTATGATCTCGATTTTAAGGAACATTTTGTTGTATTGCCAGGTGTTCCTAATTTTGTGCATGTTTAACATTTTATCTTAATTGTAGATTTTAAAATACTTTATGGAGAGTGAATGTGCAATTAAGGGGCAAGGTAAAATAGCTATTTCTGATGGTTAGTTATTTTTCCTATTATAATTTATCACATCTATTGTTCTATTTACATTTTTTTTTTATGAAGTTTCTACTTATTGGCGGATACTTCTACGATATTACAATCTAGCCTATAATGGCTAATGAGTAATTTAAATGTAACATAAGTTGCTAGGTAGAGTATAACTAAGAATGTGTCCATTAGCACTTTTCTTATTGTCTCTATTAAGAGGAAGACACTTTGTTTTTGTGTTCTTTAGCACTTTTAGCACTCACTGAACTACGCATTGTTTATTTGTTCTACTTACATGATTTGTTTTTAAGTTGAGATTAGGAATTGTTTACAGAAGATAAAATAGGTATTTAAATGCATGATTTGATTTTATCAGTGTTTAATTAAGAATAACATTGTACAAAGTTATCTGAAGAGCAAGGCGTTTTGTATTGTTCAGTTGGTTAGGTGTAATATCCGGAAATACTGAACCAGTATTAAACAATCTTTATAGCTTTATAATCAAGTACACTTCAGTAAATGGTCTTTTTAGATTTCTTGTAAAATCCTAGTATGTCTATGTAGTAATGACTATTGGTGTATGGTAAACACATTTTGGGAAATTGTAATTCAACATTCTGGAAATGCAGAAAATTGTTTAAAACTACACATTTAAAATAATCAAAATTTTCGGAAGTTGGTGTAATGGTCCTAAGTCAGTAAAATAGCTATAAATATATTAGTAATGACTATTGGTGTAAACACATTTTGGGAAATTGTAATTCAACATTTTGGAAATGCAGAAAATTGTTTAAAAAAAAAATTGAAAAAATAATAAAAAAAAAACAAAAATAATTGAATTGAAAATTGTTTATTGTTTGTGTTTGTTATTGTTTAAAATAATCAAAATTTTGAGTAGTTGGTGTAATAGTCCTAAGTCAGTAAAATAGCTATAAAATTATGCATTAGTCTGTATGAAGCCATGTACAGGCCCCAAGACAATGCAAGTCTTACACCAAATTGTATAATACATTGGCATCAATGTATGCATCTAATATGACTTATATTGCTAACAAGTGACGATGCGGTAGCCGAGTTGGTAGTGTCCCTGCCTGCGAAGCTGACAGTCCCGGGTTCGAATCCCGGTAAGGGCAAATATATGTGTGATGAGCACGAATATTTGTACCTGAGTCTTGGATATTTCTATCTATATAAGTATTTATTTCTCTATATAAGTATGTATATCGTTGTCTAGTACCCATAACACAAATTTCGAGCTTAATTTGGGGCTAGGTCAATTTGTGTGCAGATGTCCCCTATATTTATTTATATTTATTTAAGTGGTGGGTCCATAGGCAGTTGCCTACATATAGTTATTCCGGGACTGCTTTAAGTGATAACATGTAGCTGTGAATTATCAGAAATCTATGTTTACAATATGAAATCTGACAAATAACTATTTAGTGTTTGTTTTGTTAATTTTTATATAAAGTTAGTTCTGTTCCTGGTATTTATGACAACGAGAACTAGGGCGGGCACTCTCACTTTTCATGGAATGTCTTTCTAGTTGAATACAAAGACAAATAGACTTATTAGTTACTAGCTGCACCCTGCGGTTTCACTCGCGTCTTCCTGTTATCCCGCAAGAACCTTTTTCCGGGATGAAAAGTAGCCCATGTGTTAATCCAGGGTATAAGCTACACACACACTGTGCAAACACGCAATCTTTCACGTTTATAATATAAGTAGAACTAGGTATACCCCGTGTAGGTTCTAATAGAAACTGTCCATTTTCCGGGATTAAAAGTAACCTATATCACTCTCCGGGTCATATACAATCTCTATGTAAAACCACGGCAATCCCCATTAAGTAACAAACATCCATACATACTCATAAACTTTCACGTTAATAATATTAGTAAGATTGTCTTGTTACATTGCAATTTAATTGTTTCTTCCAGTGCTGCTGGCGAGTCAGTGAAATGCACACAGCCAGTGCAGATGGACAGTACCGGGGCACCAACGGCTCTACCCACGGACGAGACAAAGTGGCCATATTGGATGCCGGCTCACAGTATGGGAAAGTAAGTAAAGCAGCTTCTTTCTGTCTTAACAAGTGAAGCTCGAGTGGCGACCACGAACCGGAAGACGCTCTGCAGGTAGGCCCCCCACTAGGTGGACCGACGACATTGTAAGATTCGCGGGGAGCTGATGGATGCGAATGGCTAACGGCCGTTCTTGGTGGCGTTCAAAGGGGGAGGTCCACGTTCAGCAGTGGACTTCTGGATGATGATGATGAAGTAAAGCTATTAAAAGTGTTTTAAAAAGACTGATATTGACAACAGTGTGGCAGTTAACCACAAAGATAGTGACTACTTCTGGAAGGTCCAGAGAGCCGTTCCAACATCTCCAGATTACCAAACCAGTGGCCACTACTTGCTTACATCAGGAAGCGGAAAATCTGCAATGTCATAGTTTTTAAGGCTAATATATTTTAGGTTTGCCATTTCATACAAAAAGTACGTAAAGTGGTGTTCAAAGCATTAAGCATCATTTTAAAATACGGGCCTCGACGAAAGGCAGTTTTCACCAACGTACCATTGCCATTTGCCAATGAGTCTTTTAGCTCTAACCATAGAGTCCAAGACTTCTTTTTCATTGGTTATCATTTTGTTCTCACAGGTAATAGACCGTCGCGTGCGAGAGCTATGCGTGGAGTCGGACATCCTGCCCCTGGACACGCCGGCCTACCACCTGAAGGAGAACGGGTACCGCGCCATCATCATCTCCGGGGGGCCCAACTCTGTGTACGCTGAAGACGCGCCGAGATATGACGCTGATATATTCAAGATTGGACTTCCCGTTCTAGGTACATAGTTAACTTTTGGTACGATCTAGGATCTAACTAGGATTCCCTGTATATAAGGTATCAGATACTATGTGGATATCCCCAAAACCCAGATACAGAACAAATACTTGGGCTTTTATTTATATCCATTACTATTCATGTTTTTTTTGCAATATTATATTACTATAAAAGTTTTAGCCCATCTAAACGTTATGCCATAGTAAATTTTAAAAAATTAATCATCCTAGGACATAGGAACAGTCAGCAACAAAAGTAACTGAGCATACTAGATTTCCTAAATGTGTTTTAGATCAGTATGGCGTGTTTTTTTTTACATTCTACAAGGTAGCGCTCTGACCGCAACATAACACACCTGATCTTAAGTGATGATGTGGTCAAAGGTTGGTGTTGAAGATGAAGCCAGTAACCGGAAATTGTGTTAATGTTGAGCTACTTTTGTCGTTGACTTTACACATGAGCAAATTAAACTTAACAAAACATAAATAGAACTCAACGTAAAATTAAAGATAGATTGAAGGTGACAATTTTTACACATGCGTCAACTCGTGAACGGGTGCTGCTTGTGGGGTCTGGTCTGCTTTGGTTGTGACCCCGCAACTCGTTAATATTCATGTTCCCATATCCCAATGTGTACAACCAAACAAGAGAAATCTTATTAGTAAAGCTAATTAAAAAATAACGGACTATTAGATGACAAAAAAAAAGCTTGGGATTTTAGTGAACTTGCTCTAATTCAATCAATTAGTAATAAGAATAAAATTGTCAATGTGATCGCGCCAATAAAATTACCTGGCGGGCGTTTCTTGCCTGTTCTTTTGCCGGCGTAAGGAGGTTGGAACAGGCGTAACTAGTTTTAAGTTGACGTTTTAAAGTGATCACAATGTATCCTATTAAATAAAAATGTTTTGAATTTTGAAATTTTACGTTTTTCAGCAAATTCTCAAAAAAATAATCACTATTGCTAGAAACACTACAAAAACTCCATTTTTGAAACTTTGTGATGAAATTCCACAGTCATATCTTCAAAAGGCTCTAAATAATTGTATTTTCTGTTTAATAACGCTATGGTACGCGCTAATTAATACATATTACATACCTACGATCTGTGGTCCATCTGCTCACCATATATGTCCATAATTATACCCACATCGAATCGCGAAGACGCGAATGTATGCCAGTATTAACAGCGTGACGTCATCATTGACGTCACTGGCACTCAAAACGAAAATCTAGTAGGACTTAATCTAACTTCACTTATTTTTATGTGTTTCGGTATTCCACAGGTATATGCTATGGCATGCAAATGCTGAACAAGGAGTTTGGCGGGTCAGTACTTCGCAAAGAGGCTCGGGAGGACGGGCAGTATGAAGTGGAGATTGAAACCACTTGTCCGTTGTTCAAGTAAGTTATTTGAAGTTGTTAGAAATAACTAACGAGGTTTTGCTTGGCACCACCTTCGACCATATCGTCACTTGGTAACTTGCGGTCAAATGATATAAGATGTAGAGAGAATATTATTAAGGCACAATCTTCTGTCTTGTACTGAAATCATGTTTCTTGTAAATCCATTTGCAGTGACATTTCTGTAATGAAAATCGTGCCAAGGCCTTTTATAGTTTTCCCTTGGATCTGCATCTATTAACATTAACTTCACAAGACTCTATTTATTTATTTCAAATGTACACGTTCGTTTGTTAATTACTTTTGGTCGATTCGAAAGAGAAATCGATGTTGTAGGTTATGATTTTTTTCTCAACTGATTATTTAGACTTCAATTCGAATCGTTTAATAAATCGATATGTTTTAAGAACAATCGCCATTTCTACAAGTGTCTAAGCTTACCCCTTCAGTTCGCATTCTTCAATCGTCAACCGTCCTTGTATTCTAGATAATTATAAAGGTGTTTCCCGTGTACAGTCGTCTAGAAAAGCTCCAGCCGGTACTGCTGACTCATGGCGACAGCGTGCAAAAAGTCGGCGAGAGATTCCGCGTCGGCGCGCAGTCATCCAATCATCTCATCGCTGCGATTTACAACGAGCAGATGCGCTTGTACGGAGTGCAGTTCCATCCAGAGGTAATTTAAACATCCTGTTAGGGTTCCGTAACTGATAGGATCAGAAAAATCGGTTCATCCGTTTGGGTGCTCTACGGTACGACATACCTACAAATACACACGTTAAACTTATAGACGTAAAATTATACCGGATTTGCCGGATTACCGTATCTGGTTTTCCGGATTGCAACCCCTATTCCGTAATACATATAACCCTCATCATCTCTGCTCGACAGGTGGATCTAACTCCTAAGGGGAAACAGATGCTGTCGAATTTCCTGTTCGACATAGCCGGGCTGACTCGCAGCTTCACGCTGCGCTCGCGCCGCGAGGCGTGCATACAGTTCATCAAGGAAACTGTCGGCGACAACAACAAAGTGCTGGTAAGTTTTTAGGAAAAACAAGACATGCTTGGAGTTTCTTCGTGTCAATGACTTGTTATATTTTGTTCTCCTTACTACTTATCTACACGCTTACAGGGCAGCGTTTGACCACAAGTCACCTGATGTTGAGTGACGATGTGGTCGAAGGTGGCGTCACGCTACACCTGGACTGGGAACTGGCTCTCAAGTGAGGCTGCCGGAACACACCGACAGGTGCTTGGCGATAGATTCTTAACTTGAGGATGTTAGCTAGCCGGGCGAGTAATAGGAAATACCGTACCACCATGCTTGGTTTCATCACGATGTTTTCCTTCACCAAAAGCTGAAGCTCTAGGATTCAAACCCACGTCCACAGAGGGGACTGCGTGCCTAGCTTGCGAAAGGTTCTAGGTTCGCCAAAGAACGAAAATGAAATTGTCAGGGTTAACTTCGGTTTTGTACTCCGGCAGGTGTTGGTCAGTGGCGGTGTGGACTCCACGGTTTGTGCAGCTTTACTAAGGACAGCTCTACGCGAGGATCAAGTTATTGCTTTGCACATTGACAATGGTAAGTTTACTTGTCATTTTAGTTCGTAACTCTCCATCTATTTAACTGACTGAAAGGCAACGCACATCCTATACGGTCAGTCTTAGAAACATGAAACTTGGAATCCTAGTAATAACTATTATTGTTATATCACACTTTGCTGGTGTTGTATTTGTTATTAAGTCTATAGTATATAATAGTATAATAGTTGTTTTTGTTGATACCTACGCATATTATAAAAGGTCATTTACTTTTGCTGGGTTCATTTATTGTACGCCCGTAATGGGTAAACTGTTGGTTCTATATTTAACTAATACCACCTTGTTGTATACACAGTTAGCACGATAAAATATATTCTTATTCTTATTCCTACTATAATATTATAAATGCTAAAGTTTGTGTGTGTGTGTGTGTGTGAATGTTTGTTACCACGTATCACCGTAACTACTGAACCGATTTTGATGAAATTTGGAATGGAGATAGCTTTTACCCTGGATTAACACATAGACTTTTTATCCCAGAAAAAGGTTCCTGCGGGATAACGGGAAGATGCGGGTGAAACCGCGGGGTGCAACTAGTATTTAATATACTAGCTGTTCTCTGCAGTTTCAAAAGTATCTTATATCCTTCCCTAGGACTCAAACTATATTCACTAGCCGGTAGCCACTAACTATATTCACACAAAAGTTCATCGAGATTGATTTGTTAGTTTTAAGGGTTACTGGTCTGCTTTGGTTGTGATCCCGCAACTCGTTAATATTCATGTTCCCATATCCCAATGTGTACAACCGAACAAGAGAAATCTTCTTATTAGTAAAGCTAATTAAAAAATATCGGACTATTAGATGACAAAAAAAGCTTGGGATTTTAGTGAACTTGCTCCAATTCAATCAATTAGTAATAAGAATAAAATTGTCAATGTGATCGCGCCAATAAAATTACCTGGCGGGCGTTTCTTGCCTGTTCTTTTGCCGGCGTAAGGCGGTTGGAACAGGCGTAGCTAGTTTTAAGTTGACGTTTTAAAGTGATCACAATGTATCCTAGTTTTGAATTTTGAATTTTAAGTTTATCCAGAACTAACAAACGATCAAATCTGTTCTCTTTATATACCAGTACTATTATAGAGATGATTTGTGTTGAGGAAATTAAGAATAAGTACCATAGTCTTGTGATAAGATCTTTATACATATATATGCGATGAGCGAATATTTGTTCCTGAGTCTTGGATATTTCTATCTATATAAGTATTTATTTGTATATATAAGTATGTATATCGTTGTCTAGTACCCATAACACAAGTTTCGAGCTTAATTTGGGGCTAGCTCAATTTGTGTGCAATTGTCCCCGATATTTATTTATTTATTTATTATATGTTGTATGTTACAGGTTTTATGCGTAAAAATGAGAGTGCTAAGGTGGAGAGGTGTCTACGTGAACTCGGTGTACGTTTGCACGTTGTAAACGCAACGCATCAGGTAAGTGTTACTCGCTTTGGGAACCCACGGACACGAATTCGGGGCACTTAACAACAAAGGCAAAAAAGCAACAGACAAAACCAACAGATGTGGCATTATACATAAACACCGCGTGGACTACAGTTTATCCTGATAAAAAGTAACTTATGTAATTCCTTACGATATGTGGAACACAAATTCTTTTTCTTACTCTAAAAAAGTAGTCTAAGTTACTCCCTATATATAACATTAGCTATCTGTACTCCTAGTACGAGTTTTGAAAACGATAAAAGTTTTGGTTAACGTCGACGTTTACCACCGCCGACTTGTCAAAGTGGCAACTCGATCGGCTTAAATTCAAAAAGCTCTCTAACTCAATAACATTGTTGGAATATGATTATAACGATTTAAAATAACCCGTACTAGCTACGCCTGTTCCAACCCCCCTACGCCGGCAAAAGAATAGGCAAGAAACGCCCGGTAGGTAATTTTTTGGCGCGATAATTTTATTCTTATGACTAATTGATTGAATTTGAGCAAGTTCACTAAAATATCAAGCTTTTTTTTTGTCGTCTAATAGTCCGATATTTTTTATTTAGCTTTACTAATAAGATTTATCTTGTTTGGTTGTACACATTGGGATATGGGAACATGAATATTAAACACATTTAGCATCATTAATCTATCTAATCTACCAAATCTAATAGGTTTCCGCGACGCTCGAGTAAATCCACATTTAGCATCATGGGCTCCCCTACAAACCTGACTTGGTTATATTACGTGAACACAGCTGCCATGTACAGTACTGCACAAAAAAAGTGTGTGCTTGTAACCTTTACGCGCGATTGAAGTAAAACTTCTTTGGCGTTGACGGCATATATCACTGAAATGATTAAATATTAACTTAAATAATAAATATCATATTATAATTTGATTATTTTTATTATTCATGTGCTTTACAAAGATTATTCCAATGTTATATTAATATTAAATTATTCATTCGAAACAGGTACTTGGATGTCATCATAATTTTTTTTTTTTTTTTTAATTTCTTACTACACAGAAAGCGCGCACCTAAGCGTTACTTCCGTCAGAAAAAAA
The DNA here is from genome assembly GCA_931315375.2 of Opisthograptis luteolata. Classification (NCBI taxonomy): domain Eukaryota; kingdom Metazoa; phylum Arthropoda; class Insecta; order Lepidoptera; family Geometridae; genus Opisthograptis; species Opisthograptis luteolata. Next base: position 2,215,327 of record OV928048.1, read on the forward strand.
TTGGTTGTCTGTAAAGTCGGTTTACTGACGATAGTTGAACGTGACAACGTCGATTGGCCGATTGTGCTTCTTTGTCGCTCGTTCCGCGCTCTCGCTTGCACTTCAAGCCTTACATGGAACGCCTCAGAGCGAGGTAACGCCGCAGAGCGAGGTAACGCCGCATGAGTCATGTTTTTTCGTGCGTGCAGCCGGCTCTATCGAATTATAAGACGTTGTCACGTCAAAAATCTGAGTTACTCCCTAGTCGCGCCTAAAGAAGTTTTACTTGAAGAAGGCGGTGGTTGGTAAAGGTGTGTCGCGTCCGCAGTTCCGGCAGGGCAGCACGGCGGTGCGCGAGGCCGGCGGACGCGCGCGGCACACGCCGCTGCTGTGCCACGTGACCGCGCCCGAGGACAAGCGCAAGATCATCGGCGACGTGTTCATCCGCATCGCCGAGCAGGCCGTGCACGATCTCAATCTGCAGTCAGTACCTTACACATACTAATGGCCGATTTTAGAAACGTCCGCAAATGTCATACCGAATTTCGGTAAGTTTGATCTTATTGATGATGGCTCAGTGGTAGTGACGTCGGCTTGCGATCCGTAGGACGTGGGTTCGAATCCTACAATGAGCTTGAGCTTTCGGTGAAGGAAAACATCGTGATGATACCATAGGTTGGGTGGTAGGGTATTTTCTAGTACTCGTCTGGCTAGTTACCACCCTCTTGTTAAGAATCTGTCGCCAAGCACCTATCGGTGTGTTCCGGCAGCCTCACTTGAGAGCCAGTTCCCAGTCCAGCTGTAGCGTGGCGCCATCTTCGACCACATCGTCACTTAACATCAGGTGACTTGTGGTCAAACGCTACCCTGTAAATAGTAAAAAAAATAAAAAAAAATATTGTTATATTTTAGTACGGAAAATTGGACAAAAAGTTTAAATTTACCTAGACGTTTAACTTACGGACGTTTATAAAACCGGCGCTAAATTGTAGTTTGTACATGAGCGCTGCTAGAGTCATTATAATGAGAAAAGTAGCCGGTTATATGAGCTATCTAATTTCAATCAAATCTTGCACTATGTAAATGAGCCACGATGTAAACGGACTTGCATTATGTAAACGTACTAGCACTATGTAAACTGAGTTGCACTATGTAAACGTACTAGCACTATGTAAAGGAGCCACTATGTAAACTGAGTTGCACTATGTAAACGTAGTTCATTCATTTAAACGGGCCCCGTTGTTTCTCGCTTGGGATTTTGCTGCAAAAGCGTAAACATTGACCTTCCTAGGAGTTTGACAGGATAAGAGTATAACATCATACTACTCAATTTTTTTGTACGCATTTCTAGGCAAAACGTGTAGATACTTTCCTAGAATTTAACACCTTGCATGCCTTGTATGTAAACCTACACATGTTTGCCAAATAAATAATCATTATCTATAGGTTTTAATTAGGTATATTTGATTGATGGCAGTCCTCTCCTCTAGCTTATAAGAAATATTGTTCTTGTGCCCAACAGGGTCAACAACGATCTTGATTATATTAAGACTAACTATTGCACTTTACGGAGTGCAATAAATTCTTTGACTCTTTAATCGAGTTGCTCGAAGTTACTCGAAGTGTTTGTCAGCTCGTTTTGTCCTCGCAGGGAGGACCAGGTGCTCCTGGGGCAGGGCACGCTGCGGCCGGACCTGATCGAGTCGGCGTCGTCGCTGTGCTCCGCGAACGCGGCGACCATCAAGACGCACCACAACGACACCGACCTGGTGCGCGCGCTGCGCCAGCGCGGCCGCGTCGTCGAGCCGCTCAAGGACTTCCACAAGGACGAGGTGAGCTGGACTATGAAAAATTATTTACTAAACAGAATTATAGGTAGGTACACAAGGAAACTTCACCGTTGGCATCGCTGGAAAACATCGTGAGGAAACCGGCATGCCAACGAACCGCAACATTCAAGGGCTTGCGACTTCTACCAACCCGCACTAGGCCAGCGTGGTGGCCCATACTCTCTGTCTGAGAGAAGGCCAGAGTCCCAGCAGTGGGAACGTGAAGGGCTGATAGTCAATAGTACTTTATTCAATAGGATACATTGTGATCACTTTAAAACGTCAAACTTAAAACTAGCTACGCCTGTTCCAACTTCCTTACGCCGGCAAAAGAAGATAAAGATAATGATGATGACATAAGGAAACTAAATGCTAGTTAGTTTAAATTATGTTTTAGCTACCCTCAGTGTATCAAATCTGTGGCGGTCACACTAGGCAGAGCCTGTATCGTGACTGTTGATCATTATTTGTGTAAAATTCTATTTTTTACGGCTTTATAACCGATGCGTAAGAAAGTTTCTCGAGTAGCGACCACGAACAGGAAGACGTTCTCTAGGTAGACCCCCCCACTAGGTGGATCGACGACATTGTAAGAGTCGCGGGAAGCTCATGAATGCAAATGGCTAACAACCGTACATGGTGACATTCAAAGGGCGAGACCTTTGTTCACCAGTGGACTTCTTCTGGCTGATGATGATGATGATGTTGAAAGTGATCACAATGTATCGTATTGAATAAAACAAATTTTGACTTGAGTTTGTCTGTATTGCGTCAGGTCCGCGCGCTGGGCGTGGAGCTGGGGCTGGCGGCCGCGCTGGTGGAGCGGCACCCGTTCCCGGGGCCCGGCCTGGCGGTGCGCGTGCTGTGCCAGGACGAGCCCTACATGGAGAGGGACTTCGCGGAGACCCAGGTACAGTAGCCGGCGTACATTCATTACGTGACGTCATTATGGCGATTTTTCGACAACTTCCTTTGACGTCATTTGACGATTTTTCTACCACCTTTTTTGACGATTTTTCGACCACCTTCTTTGACGTTATTTTGACGATTTTTCGACAATATTCTTTGACGTCATTTGACGATTTTTCAACAATCTACTTTGACGTCATTTTGACGATTTTTCGACCACCTTCTTTGACGTCATTTTGACGATTTTTCGACAATATTCTTTGACGTCATTTGACGATTTTTCGACAATCTACTTTGACGTCATTTGACGATTTTTCTACCACCTTTTTGACGATTTTTCGACCACCTTCTTTGACGTTATTTTGACGATTTTTCGACAATATTCTTTGACGTCATTTGACGATTTTTCAACAATCTACTTTGACGTCATTTTGACGATTTTTCGACCACCTTCTTTGACGTCATTTTGACGATTTTTCGACAATATTCTTTGACGTCATTTGACGATTTTTCGACAATCTACTTTGACGTCATTTGACGATTTTTCGACAATATTCTTTGACGTCATTTGACGATTTTTCGACAATGTACTTTGACGTCATTTGACGATTTTTCGACGACCTTCTTTGGCGTAATTTTTACGATTTTCCAACCACCTGCCAATTTTTTAGTAGGATTATAAAGATATAAAAAAAGACATAATTTTACACAGCTTTCTCGCATTTTTTCACTGCTTTTTATGGAAAAAAAATTTCGTGTCATTTGCCGATACCCCTTCTTCGACGCGTGACATTGATTGAGATCGGCTCGGCCCCCTGATCCCTGAACGCCTCAATTAATTTCTTTGAATCATCAGTCAGAGTGTTAGAAATAATCATTATAACCACATCTACAACCCTTCTGTATTTTATCTATGGTTAATCCATATACAAGCCTCTGCACTCTATGGTGTCTATCGGGTTGATTTTCGGTGTAATGGCGATGCCTTGATTTTGTGTTTATTCTATCTAAATAAATATTAATTACGTCTTTACCACTGCGCATTTTTAACTCTGCAACCCATAACCTTAACAGGTTATGGGCCCAGACACGAAGAGCAGGAAGAAATAGGTGAAGACAGACGTGTCGTGATCGTGTTCTTGGAAACAAGAAGTAAGCGTGCAAAATGGCTGCTATGCCTAAAGAGAGCGGGTTGAAATTGAAAGATGAGTCGAACTACGCAATTTGGAAGTACCAAGTGAGCATAATTTTGCGATCAAAAAAATTGCTAAGTATTGTCGATTCGTCTCGCCAAAGGCCACCAGAGTCCGACGTAAACAAAATATCAACATATGAAGATGAGGATGTAAGGGCCCAAGAAATAATTATTACGAGAGTAGAAGACAGCGTATTAACGCATTTATTAGCGTGCAAAACTAGTGCAGAGATTTGGCATAAATTGAGTACCATATATGAACCCAAATCCAAGGTGAGTGTACACTTGGTGCAACAAAAATTTTTTAACCTTGCCTTTGAAGAGCCCATGTCAGCATTTATCTCTAAATTGGAAGACTTGCGGCATCAGCTTAAATGTTTAGGCGAAGACATAACTGAAAATATGATGATTACTAAATGTTTGATGACATTGCCTGCCAAGTACAAGCATTTTATATCTGCGTGGGAATCAGTCCCGGAAGAAACACAAACATTCAATGGATTGGTGTCACGGCTTCTAATAGAAGAAGAGAGAGGCGGCGGAGCTACCACTAGCCAGTCTTCAGCTCTAACGGTATCACACCAAGGTGGAAATTCGACGAGAAAATTTTACAACAACAATAATAATGTGAAACAGGGTTTTAAAAATAACCAAAATAGAAGTGATAGTGAAGTGAAATGTTTTGAATGTGGAAAGGTCGGCCACAAACGTAATGTATGTCGTCTTCGAAAGTGCCATTTTTGCCACAAGGCTGGACACATGATTAAAGACTGTAAGATATTGCTAAGTAAACAAAGTGAACCTAAAGTCGATAAAGTCAACAAAAATGCATTTGTAGTTAACCCCATAAAAACTGTAAGTAATTGTTTTATTCTTGATTCAGGAGCAAGCGAGCATATGGCAAACCGAAGAGATATGTTTACCTCATTTTATGAGCGATCAGATAAATATGTAACTGTAGGTGATGGTGAAAAGTTAGAAGTTAAAGGAGTAGGTACTATTGAGGTAATTGCTTATAACGGCTGTGAGTTTATACCTACAACCCTAAATGATGTATTGTTTGTGCCACAATTAAATGCCAATTTGTTCTCGCTGGCCTGTGCATTAGATAAAGGCTACACTATGATCTCAACTGTCTCCGGGTGTAAGTTTATTAAAGAAACAAAAGTAATGGCTGTAGCAGATCGGGTAGATAAAATGTACATAATGAATTTCAAAATGTGTAACAACAATCTGGCGTTGACAACCTTATCTGAGTGGCATGAGCGTATGGCTCATCAAAATTTTAAACATGTTAAACAATATCTCGATGTAAAAAATGTTAAATATGAAGGACAGACTGAACAGTGTATTTCATGCATTCAAGGGAAACAGCATAGGAATCCTTTCAGCGCTAGTGAGAGTCATGCTGATAGTCCAGGTGAATTAGTCCACATAGACTTGTGTGGTCAGATGACACCACCATCATTGGGAGGATCTTCATATTTTTTACTAATAAAAGACGATTATAGCAGTTTTAGATATGTTTATTTTTTGCAGCACAAATCTGAAACCAAAGACAAAATTATAGAATTTGTAGAGCAGTTTGAAAATGAGTTCAGCTGTAAAATCAAGAAGGTGCGATCAGATAATGGAACCGAATTTAAGAACAGAGATGTGGATGGATTTTTAAAGTCAAAAGGGATTTTACATGAAACTACAGTCAGCTATACACCAGAACAAAATGGAAGAATTGAACGTGAAATGAGGACTATAGTGGAGTCGGCAAGAACAATGATTATTCAAGCAGAACTAAGTGAAGAACTATGGGGAGAAGCAGTGAACACAGCGGTATATACCATAAACAGGACAGGTGTGAGTAAAGTAAAAGGGAAAACTCCATACAAGTTACTTTATAAGAAAAGTTTTGATTTGCATAATCTGAAAACCTTTGGTACTGAAGTTTATGTGCATGTACCCAAAGAGCGAAGAACTAAATGGGACCCAAAAAGTAAGAGAGGCATATTTGTTGGTTATGGACAGTTGACCAAAGGATACAGAGTGTGGTACCCAAATACAAAAAGAGTTGATATATATAGAGACGTTGTGTTCATAAATAATAAAAAGAAGAAATGTATAGAAGACACAGAGCAGCAAATAGACAAGAATAGTGTTGTAGAAAAATTAATAAATACACCAAAAGAAAACAGAAGTACTGCAATCTACCAAGACTTAAACAATTCTTTGGAATCAGAGACAGAAGTAGTAAATATAGAAGAACAAAACGAAAATACAAGTGAAATACCAGTGGAAGTAGAATTTCAGCCAGAAATACCAGAAACAGAGAGTGAGATTAGTAACATAGAAATGCTAGAGGAATATTTAGAAGATGATTTTGTTGATGCATTAGAAGCACCAGAAAATGAAGAACAAACAAGAAAATCACAAAGAATACGTAAGAAGCCCAAATGGTTAGAAGAATATGATACAGCCTTGATTACACAAATAGAAGAACAGCTATCATTTAAAGAAGCTACAAATGGAAAAGATGCAGATCACTGGCTAAAAGCAATTAATAAAGAGTTAGAAGCATTAAGCAAAAATAAAACTTGGACTGAGACAGATTTACCTATTGGAAAGAAAGCAATAGAAGCAAAGTGGGTGTTTAGAATTAAAAGGGAAAATTCTGGAGATGGCATATACAAAGCCCGATTAGTGGCCAGGGGATTCCAACAAAAGGAAAAATTTGATCACTCTGATATATATGCCCCAGTAGCTAAACTAACAACTTTTAGGATTTTGATGGCTATAGCAACTAAATATAATCTATGTATAAACCAAATGGACGTGAAAAGTGCTTTTCTCTATGGAGAAATAGACGAGGAAGTATATATATTAAAGCCTGAAGGCTTTAAACAAGATGGAAAAGTTCTAAAACTAAATAAGTCACTCTATGGATTGAAGAAAAGTCCTAGAAAATGGAATGAAAAGTTCAACAGCTTTTTATTAAGGGAGGGTTTTGTAAGATGTCACAGTGATTGGTGTTTATACTATAAAGAAGGAGTAAAGTTTTATATTTTAGTATATGTAGATGATATTTTATTAATAGCAGAAAATCAAGAAGATATAGACAGAATTAAGAAAGAACTACAAGAAGAATTTGAAATGAAAGATATGCATGGAATATCTAAATACTTGGGAATAAATGTTGCGAGAAAAGAAAATAGTATAGAGTTTGATCAGGAAGCATATTTGAAAGATGTGTTGAACCGCTACAACATGCAGGACTGCAAACATGTTTCTACACCTATTGAACCTGGATTACAAATCTCAGAAGAACCGTCAGAAGATAAAGACTTAGTTACAAGATGCCGAAGTTTAATTGGATGTCTCATGTATGCTATGTTGTGCTCCAGGCCAGATATATGCTTTGCACTGTGCTATCTAAGTCGCTTTCTCTCTACTGCTAATGAAGATTTATGGAAGGCACTAAAACGAGTCCTGCGATATGTAAAAGGAACAAGTTGATTTTCATTAAAGATGAAGATGTGCCGTTGCTGGGATACTGTGATGCAGATTGGGGTGGAAGTTTAAAGGATAGAAAGTCTACATCAGGCTACATTATGAAAATTTATGGCTGCACCGTATCCTGGTCTTCAAGCAAACAACAATGTGTATCACTTTCCTCTACGGAGGCTGAATATGTTGCATTGGCGAAGGGTGTATCAGAGGGAATTTGGATTAAAAATTTACTTGGGGAAATTGGAATAAGTTGTTGCAATATCCTTATATTTGAGGATAACCAGTCTGTACTTCATGTTGCTAAAAATCCTGAAAATCATAAAAGACTTAAACATATTGATTTGAAGTATCACTTTGTAAGACATCAGGTAGAATCTGGAATTGTAAAATTAAAATATGTACCTACAGATGATCAATTAGCTGATGTTTGTACAAAACCTTTGCATAAAACCAAATTTCAAAATTTTAGAAACAGTTTATTGTCAAATTGATGTGAGTGGTTGCTGATTATTACTTAGAGTAGATGTGTTTATACTGAGGGAGGGTGTTAGAAATAATCATTATAACCACATCTACAACCCTTCTGTATTTTATCTATGGTTAATCCATATACAAGCCTCTGCACTCTATGGTGTCTATCGGGTTGATTTTCGGTGTAATGGCGATGCCTTGATTTTGTGTTTATTCTATCTAAATAAATATTAATTACGTCTTTACCACTGCGCATTTTTAACTCTGCAACCCATAACCTTAACACAGAGTCACAGATGCCTAAGGCCATGTATATATGTATGTGGATGTAGATAGATGGACATATATGGTTGCAGGTGATAGTGAAGATAATGGTGGACTTCGCGGCGATGTGCGTGAAGTCGCACGCGCTGCTGGGACGCGTGACCAACGCGAGCTCGGCGGCGGAGCAGGCCGAGCTCAAGCGCATCTCCTCCAAGTGCCCCGTGTCCGCCTCGCTGCTGCCGCTGCGCTCCGTCGGCGTGCAAGGTGCAACACTTTTTTCTTTTGTTATGGCGTCACACGATTTGTGTATTTGCCAGTGTCAAGTATAAAATATTTCAAACTCAAAGTCTTGAATCAAGTTTAAATGATGATGATGATGAGATGAGGATAGTGATAGTGTTTAAGTAAAGTAGTGGCGCTTTACTAAAACTTTACACGGACTTTTTTGAAGCAACTAGAATTCAAATTTAAATTCAAAAATATATTTATTCAATACGATACATTGTGATCACTTTAAAACGTCAACTTAAAACTAGCTACGCCTGTTCCAACCTCCTTACACAACCCTATTTCTTTCTCAGTCGGGACAGACAATAATCGCGACAACTTAAAAAAGGTTCTTTATTAGTTTATTTACACAATCTAAGGTCGATGTTTATTTCAGGCGATGCGAGAACATACAGCTATGCAGTTGCACTGTCGATGGAGCGCTACCCACCGGATTGGAAGGACATGCATTACCTCGCCAAAATCATACCCAGAGTTTGTCATAACGTTAACAGGTAAGCCTGCGCTTTACTATATTTCTTGTTGTAAACTTGTGACCTGGTGTAGTACTATATTGTGGTTTATGTGATTCGTGCAGGGTTTGCTACGCGTTCGGCGGTTTGATAAAAGAGCAAATACTAGAAATTACGCCCACTTTCCTCACGCAACAAGTCATCTCGACACTACGCCAGGCTGACGATCTGGCAACACAGGTATTGTTATATATATTACTTAAAACGTTATGTTTTTGATAATTGTATTGGACTACAGTAATTAATCGTTGTACATATTGTTTTTTACTAATGGTCTCTTTCGTTCAGGTACTGACAGCTAGCGGGTGCGCCAACAAGATAGCTCAGATGCCGGTGGTGATGATCCCGATCCACTTCGACCGCGACGCCGCCTCGCGCGCCGCCTCCTGCCAGCGCTCTCTCGTGCTGCGCCCCTTCATCACGTCGGACTTCATGACGGGAATAGCCGCGCTGCCCGGCTCGGATGCTATGCCGCAGGATGTGAGTACATGATTTGTTCTTCAAAGAAGTAGGTTAAAATTAACTTATATGTTTTTTTTGTTTTGTTATGGCGTCCAGGGCCGGATTATCCAATAGGCAGAGTAGGCAACTGCCCGCATCGACTACGCGCACCGTGCCCCGTAAAAAAAAGTAACTTTTCATCGAATCATATTTGTATCCATTCAAAATACTTCTCCATTGCATTGTGAATGAAAAATGTCTAAAAGTAGGTAACAAAAGGGTAGAGGAAAGGGGCCCCGAGAATTGCATTGCCTAGAGGCCCTGACAGGGTCAATCTGGCCCTGATGGCGTCACACGATTAGTGTATTTGCCATTTTCAAGTATAAAATATTTCAAGCTCAGATTTGAACAAGTATAAAGTTAAATGATGATGACGATCATGAGATGATGGGATGAGGATAGTGTTTAAGTAAAGTAGTGACGCTTAACTTTACACGGGACTTTTTTGCAACCATTAATCCGCACAGCATTTTAGTTTAGGTTTATTTTTCCCTATAAGAGGCCGGGTTCCTAATTGCTACTTTCTTGCAGCAGTGTAAATGTCGGCAGACAGGCTCATGTTATGCTTCACAGACTTCTATGCGACTATTTAAACAAAATGGTAATGTTTGTCCTCAGGTGGTCGACCGTATGCGCAAGGAGCTAATGACCGTGCCGGGCATATCCCGCGTGCTGTACGACCTAACGCCGAAGCCGCCCGCCACCACCGAGTGGGAATGATCGCCGCCGCAGTTTTATACGTTTTTCTACTGAACGCTCCCCGGGGCAGTGGTCGCTACATCCATGTTCCTCCAAGCCGTCTCGTGCAGTGCCTTGAGATTGGTACTAAATTTTATAAGCATAACGCAATGAGAAACAAGAATGTTATATTTATTATTTCCCTATATTGTTTCGCAAATGCAAAGTGCCTATAGAATTAAAGTTGTCGATGTCTAGTGTACACCTGTAATCTCGATGAAATGTTGCCTTTATAAAATTGTATTGATATGTGAAGTAAATATTTGTGTTGGTAAATTGGTTTATTTTTGTAATTAGCATTTTAGTTGTTTTCTATACGGATCAGACCACTGCCCGATATACTTGAAGGTTTTGTAAATACATTGGTATACCTAAACACAAGATAATATATTGGTATCACGTTATTGTTAGCTCCACTCATCAGTTTTGTAACGTGTAGTAATTTATTGTCGAAGGCTGTGTAAAAATTAATAGCCCAATTATTCCGCGCGACAAGATTGTTATAAATGAATCTTGTATGAAATCGAGACACATTGTGTTTTATGGAATGGTTCAGTGTTATTGACTGGAGGTTTCATAATAAAAATTATATTATGCTTTATTTTCATAATGAATTTTATTTTAGTTAAAACCTTTTTCATTCATACATTAAAAAGTCGAATATAAATTATTTCACAAACACAGGTCACAAATTACAAACAACATGCAATAGTTTAGGTTTTTTAAGAGTCTGGTACTAATAAATTAATATTTTTTCCTGAAGAAATTTGTCCCCCTATAAAAGTTTCCTCTTCTCCTCGTATAGATAAACCATCACAAAGAGAGGTGACTTTCTTTTCTCTAAGCATAGGTGCTTTCTCCCATCTAGAACTTTTGCAATGATTACACGAATGCAATGGGATCAGTTCCAAAGAAACTGTCCTGTTGTTACAGTCTAAGCATTTGAAAAACCTCTTGAAAGTATCTAATACTTTCAAAGGGTGCCTCTCATCTTTACATATTTGAGCCGCTGAGAAGGCAGTGTACTTGCATTTGGCACATCTCACTGCTTTGCAAGGCAGTTTGAAGGTGTTCAACATCTTTTCTTCCATAGCCTCCTTTTTCTCGAGTTTATTGAAATATTTACCCATTTCATCATCATCATGCTGTTCGATCAGATTCTGATGAGCTGATGTTGCTTCTAATATCTTCTTAAACCTTTCCGACATGGCTCTCTGTGGCTTTCTGTCATCTTCATTAGCCTTTGGCTTTTTACTATCATTTTCTTCACTACCGCTTTTGTTCAACATATCTATTGCCCTTTTCTTGCCTGCTTCTGTCCCTTTTATGTTGTTTGGATCTATTTTTTGAATACCTCCATTCTGTTGGATCAGTCTGATAGCATTAGCTTTGGCTCTTTCGGCTGTTTTTTGACCATATGTCATGTTCAGGTCTATTGTTCCACTGCCTAATAAGCTAAACCCTTTACCTAGTTTGGGAGAACTAGCTACTTTTTCTGCTAAACTAAGACCTTGTGATCTTGAACTTTGGGGACTTGTGTTTGTCAGATTGCTTAGTCTTTCTACATCACTTTTCCTTTGTGTTGTTGGGCTGTGCAACGCTGTAGTGTTATTTTTTAGAGGTCCGGCTCCAACAGGTGCTCTATTCATCATGAGCTTGTCACCTTCAGATTTAAAGTAATCACTCAAAGACATTAATCTATTCTGATCTTTTTCTTTAACTTTCTTGCTGTTTCCACTAGGTAAGGCTGAATAAGCTTTACCCCCATAGATGACTGTATTTTTACCTAACACTTTATTCTGAAGATTAACAAGTCCTTTGCCCATAGTTGAGGATTGCAACTCTTGCCTCCTAGAAAACTTTTGATACTCTTGTTTCACATGATAGATGCAGTGCTCACATTGGTTTAAGTTGACAAAAGCATTGCAAGGCTCTCCATTCTTTTTCTTGCTCTTGCAGATGCCCAAATCTTTAGAATGACCTAAGATCATAACTCTTTGAGAATTATCAACACTGAGACAGGCTTGATCTGCACTATTTTGTGATCTGTCTAATAAATTTGGATTTAAAACAGCTACAACTGTCCCTACGGGAGTTTTCCACAAGTCACTGTAGGCTTTTTGAAATAAAAACAAAGATACTGTTTTCAGGTCATCTTTTAGATCACTAAGAGTCCAAATTAGAAATTGGCTGCCTTTTTGCGATTTCTTTGAATCACTTTTTCTGACAATTACACCTCCAATGACCCAATCTTTAGATAAGTCTTCATTTTCCACGTAGCGTTTCACTCTCATCATATTGATAGCTTCACGACCTTGCATGCGGTCCCAAAGGCCTGCGCTGGACACGAGAGGCTTTGTTATTCTAATACCAAATACGGGATCGGTGTAAACATCTGATGTAGGTTTAGTTTTAGGTTGAGGAGCGCAAAATATACCTTGAGTGCTTTGTTCCGGCTTACTCTTCTTAGTAGATGAAGAGTTACGTGCAACTTTCGTGTCTAAATTCGTCTGTCGTAATCTAGTTTCAAATTCTAGCCTCTTATCACGCTGCTCATGATCTTTGTTGTCTAGTAGCCTTTTAACTTCAGAACCGTAGTCGTTGTATTTTCTTTCGGTGTAATTCCTTTTTTCTTCATCGTCAGATGAGTCTGTGTCTCCATTGTGGATAGCAGAAATTGGAAGAGACGCATCTGGCACTTTTGCGTCCACTTTTATGTTACATTCTGATTGAAAAATATCGACTTCGCGTACGCTATTTGATTGTGTTTCTTCATTATCAGCGGTGTTCAAGTCTGCAGATAATAGTGCTTCTAACTGGGCTAGTTCATCGTTTTCTTCCATGGTTGTTTTTATTCATAAATGTGAAAAATTAAATACATCACCAACAAACTGTCTGTGTACGTAAAAGTATATAAAACACAGCTGAATTAAAGGCGCGGGAAAAGTAAACTAGCAAACTTCAAAGCAGGAGCAAGCAGCTGTTGTGGTTTGACGTTTGTCAACGTCATTCCATAAATGTGATCTATGAGATGAGCCTATTGCCTATGCCCTATGCTCCGGCTTCATCGAGCTGAAACAAAAATCGACTAAAGCATTTCGGATATGCTCATCCCTATTTCACTCTCTCTCTGAACTCTGACCCTTCTCTATTGTATCCACATCAATTTTGCTTGTCTGTGAGTCTGTGTGTAGAGGTGAGTCAGTATAGTCAGTATCCGATATGCAAACTGATAATATCGAAACGAAGCATTAGTTTCGAAGATAGCGAATTTTCAAAAAAAAAATTTATTAATTGTGTAAATTGTGTATTTTGAACATTTTGATATGTATATAGTAGACTACCTACATAAAAAATAATATGGTTATATGGTTTTGTTTAGTTAATTAAATTAGATATCTGATATTGGATAACTAGAGCACCGTCTGGGTATTTGGCTAGTTAGGTATTCAGTTATTCTCGGTTAACGAGTCATCGCGCAAATCGTGCAATGTGATGACTTACTAGATTCAGGTTTTCCGGTGATAAATAATTTCTTTGGAATTAGTTACATATCGACCGTATTTTTTAGATAAACCAATATTTCGTTTTTGAGTTTTGTTTTGGTTGTTTGTTTGTTTTTGGTTGTCCTTGTCCTTGTGTTACTGTCAAAGTCAGATTATTCACAGTTTGTGTGTAATTATAATTTTCCATTGATTTGATCATTAGTTTCAACAAGTGAATAAGTTTGACCTAATAATTTAACGTATTGAATTATCTTTCAATCACATTATTAATTAACCATGGCTGGTATGTAAAAAACTTGGAGTCGCCGTAGCATTATTCTTGATTATTTTTCACGTGTACTTTAAACTACTAATTTAAGATAATCGCGATGTACCGATGGCCAATAACGAGTCCGAGGAAGTGCCTAAAGAGTCACCTAACGAGGAGAAGAAGGAAGACCACCTGGAGAGACATTTCTCGTCTCAGTCACCGCCACCGTCCCCGCTCCCGACTGCTACACCGACTGACGTGCAAACTCAAGAGCTCATTGTGGTTAACGAACATACAGAAGAACTCGACTTGAACCACGGCAGGATTGGACAGATCACAAATCTTGAGCCCTTGAAGAATTTACAAAGGTAGTTTTAAAACTTTAAGTAACTTATTTGGTACTAGCTGTTCTCAGCGGTTTCACCCGCGTGGGCTACATTTTATCGTGATAAAAAGTAACCTATGTCCTTTCTCAGGATCTAGACTATCTCTGTACCAAATTTCATTGAAATCGGTTCAGTAGTTTAGGCGTGAAAGACAGACAGAGTTACTGTCGCATTTATAATAAGCCCGCACTTTGTTGTTTATTTCAAATCTTACAAGTATTTACATAGCTATTAATAATTCACATAACAAATGTGACAGTACATGAGATAAATAAAAAAGGGATGCAATGTTTATATATATTAAAAGTATGTAAAGCGAGCTTTGTTATAAATAAGGAAACTTCTTACTTGAATACATATATAAATGTGGCATCAAACTTTAAAAACCCTAAAAATTTCTAATTTGGCGATATGACATTCTGGATGTCCTCAATCTTAATAGCATTACGGTTATGTCAAGGAGTGTTCACAATGAGTCATGCAATAATTAAACTTTAATTGTTCATCAACTAAGATTACCAAATACTGACAAAAAGTTTCCATTCTTTAATTGATCCTGTTATTTGTAGAGCCCATTGTATCAATTCAAGTTTGATCAAATCATTTTTTAAATATATTTAGTTAGTAGGACACAACATGTGATAGTTTTAAAAGGTGCTAATGTGACATGAACACAGCGAGCGAAGCTGACTAACCAAATAGGCGCACGGGTTTCGATCCACCTAAGTGATCTAAAAATCGTTTCTGTGCAGCCAAGGTCATTAGCTTAACTTGTTTGCTGGGTACTGTATCTTCTGTCATTTCCTTCAAAGCTTACACTTAGTTTTATTTTTGGAACAAAACTTAGCATGCTGATGCAAATGTTTTCATCAGTGTCATATTTTTTTTTTATTTCATATGTCAATAATGTCAATGTCAATATTTTTTTAATAATATAAAATAAAATAATATAAGGTCAGATAAAATAAGATAATAAGATAGCATATTTATTCCAGGCTGTATTTGAGATGGAATTTCATCAAGAAGATAGAAGGCTTGGACACCCTGAGCACATTGGTAGAGCTAGAACTCTATGATAACCAGATCGTGGTCATGGAGAACTTGGGTAGCTTGGTTAATTTGGAGTAAGTATTACTTGTTATAGGATAGTACCGTAATGATATGTTTTGAAAACTGCTGAAGCTAACATGATAGGAAGGGCGGGCCGGGTAGAGTAAAGGAGCAATCTTTTGTTTTACTACTTACAGGGTAGCGTTTGACCACAAGACACCTGATGTTTGATGTCTGATGTTATGTGACGATGTGGCCGAAGGTGGCGCCACGCTATACCTGAATTGGGAAATGGCTGTCAAGTGAAGCTGCCGGAACACACTGATAAGATGGGATGGGATTCTATAAATAATAGACTATTATTCGAATTTAAGATCAAGTATTATTATAATAATGCTCGTAATTTTGGTGTGTTCCGGCAGCCTCACTTGAGAGCCAGTTGCCAGTCCAGGTGTAGCGTGGCGCCATCTTCGACCACATCGTCACTTAACATCTAACATCAGGTGACTTGTGATCTAACGCTACTCTGTAAAAAGTTAAAAAAAAAATATATATATCGGATATAATGTCTGAAAGTTACATGTTTCATCTTAAACCATAGCGTTTTTGAAAAGGCATAGTAGAGCTGTAACTATAAAATTAAATATAGACCAAGATGAAAACTGATGATGTGGTTAAAGGTGCTACACCTAGATTGGGAATTGACTCTTAGGTCAAGTTACCGGAACACACCAATAGGTGCTTGACAATAGATTCTTAACTTTAGGATGGGTATATTAATTTTCTTGAAGACTGTATATATCAGCTGAAAGTGTTTTTGATAATTCATTGGGGTTTCCAACTTTTGAACAGGAAAAACTGCAATGCCGGTCACTAGTTTTCAATAATTGGTTATTTAAATGTATTAATCTTTTTTTCAGGGTCCTGGACCTCTCATTCAACAGGATTAGGGAGATCAAAGGGCTAGATAGACTATTGAAATTAAAGAAGCTTTTCCTGAGTTCAAATAAAATATCTGAAATCCAAAATGTTGATCACCTACCTGTCCTGGATCTGCTTGAATTGGGTGACAATAGAATCAGGGTAAGAGACAATTTTGTTTTCCCTTTTGTAACACTTTAACTATGAGATGAGATTGTATCTAGTTAATAATATTCCCTTAGAGTCTTTTAAATTAGTTAACACAGTCATATCTGACATCCTAACTAGGATTTCCTGCATCTAGATCCTCACGAGACAGATGCTTCCCTTTTTTTAGCGCAAACATAATACAAAATCCAATCAAAGATATTTTTTCATAAATTGTTTAATTTGTGAAATAATACCATTTTAATGAAATTCAATTACAGGAAATCAAAAATCTAAACGGTCTGAAAACGCTAAAACAACTCTACCTCGGCAAGAACAAGATCACAAAGATCCAAAATCTGGAAGACCTATCTGAGCTTGAAGTCCTGGTCCTTCAAAGCAATCGCTTTACTAAAATTGAGAACCTGGAAGCTCAGACTAAGTTGGAACAGCTGTATATATCGGAGAATGGGATCACAACGATAGAGAATTTGGACAGCCAAGTGAAGCTCCAAACCTTGGATCTTGCGATGAACAGAATTTCTGTCATTGAGAATCTGAGACATATGAGCGATTTGGAGGAGTTGTGGGTAAGTTCACCTAATGTTAAACTGTGATCAAAAATCTATGAAAATATATGATGCGTTTATCCACCTGACGGTGACCGACGGCACGGCGATGACCGTCTTCGTCGCCGTCAGGTAACTATCGGCGCAAATGTACCACATGTGTTGCGCAATAAATTATGGGAACTGTAGTAGTGTGCGAGCGTAAACGTTGCAAAACACCAATGCCGTGCCGTCCTGTGGAAAATCACCCTTTGCTCTTCTCCCAGGTTGGAATCCTAGCCAGGACAAATGTTTTTCGTGTGCATAAATACTTGATCTTGGGGTTTGCAATCAGTTTATGTGGGTGCGGAATCACACGGAATCTTGGTGTAAATGTTAAAAAGCCTCATTGACCTTCCGTGAGAAATACTCGGTACAAACATAGATGTCGATGCGGGGACCTATGTAGCAATATGTCAGCCTCATTATACTAACCTTGACAAATCTCCCTTCTTCCAGCTAAACGACAACCAAGTCGCTGACTGGGCTTCCATCGAATATCTGCAGAACAACAAGAAAATTGCCACAATCTACCTGGAGCGAAACCCCCTGGCGTCCGACCCGGCTTACAGAAGGAAACTGAAGCTTACGCTACCGTCGCTGACGCAGATCGACGCAACCTTGTGTAGATAAGAGATTTCATATTTAGTAGACAGTGTAGTTAGTTACTGGTAAATGATACTGTAATATTGGTAAATGTTGCTGTAATATTGATAATGTTACTGTAACATTTGTAAAAGTTCCTGTAACCTTTGTAAACGTTGCTGTAATATTGGTAAATGTTGCTGTAATATCGGTAAATGTTGCTGTAATATTGGTAAATGTTGCTGTAACATCTGTGAATGTTGCTCTAACATAAGTAAATGTTACTGTAACATTTGTAAAGGCTCCTGTAATATTGGTAAACGTTGCTGTTATATTGGTAAATGTTGCTGTAATATTGGTAAAAGTTGCTGTAACATCTGTGAATGTTGCCCTAACATTAGTAAATGTTACTGTAAAATTTGTAAAGGCTCCTGTAATATTGGTAAACTTTGCTGTAATATTGGTAAATGTTGCTATAATGTTTGGTATTCTTCAGTTTACATTTTAATTGCCGGTGCGTTGGTTTATAAAAACTTTAAATTTTATGAATACCGACACCGCCAACCGTGCCTTCGTCATAATTTATAGGGTATAGTAAGCATAATTATACTCAGAGGTCTCTGCTGGTGTGAAAAAAAATGATACAAATCCGCGGTAAAACTAGAAACTTCAGGCTGTCGATAAATTTCTGCCTACCCTTTCGATGTCGCGTCGCGGGGTGGGCAGTTTCAATAAAACGTTTTACTTTTTTAAGTACCTTTTACACTAAAATCGTTTATAATGTCTCCGACTGAAGGTAGCTTGTTGTTTGTAAGAAGTAGGTACATAATATATGAGAAAAAAATGTGTCGTGTGAAATTTATTAAATGACATTATTTAACATAGAAACTTTTTACCGCTTGCTCTTATTAGTGAGTTAAGGTACAGTATTATATAGAGTTTAAAAGGCATATCTCAGGGTGACGAGCACAGAGCATTGCCTCGCAGGATTTTGAATTGAAGTTTAAAATTTTGGGTTGGATTGTAATGGGCAAGCATCAAATTCCTCGTCTAATTACTATGATACATAAAAAAAAATTGTAACTGCGCGTCATATAGTGTTTTACAAAAATAAAATCAATACTGAATTATTTTTATATACTTACCCAAGTAAAATAAAATATTAACACTGTGCCTATAAGTATATACAGAAAAGGTCCATCATTTAGAGAGGTACTAAGTATAAATGTATATATTTTTTATTTTTTTTTCAATAATGTATTTAAGCCGATAAACAGTCTGTTTTAAATCAAAACAAATTGTTGAAAAGACATTTTCAAACACAAAATTTTGTACAAAAAAAATACAGAAGTATGTTGGTAGATTTTATATTGGTATAAGTCTAGTACATACATAAATATTATCTATTTATTTTAAGGCATTTAATATATATAATATGTAGTTTAAAATAGTTATTACATAGGTTAATTCTGTTACATTGTTAATAGATGTAAAATTAAGGTATAATTGATTAAAATCCATGTCTCGTGTGAATATTATTAACTAACGTATGAATAAAAACAAGTCTAACAGCATCATTAGCATTTCAAACAGACACACCTCCAAATACTAATATAACATGTAGATCTAAGCTAGATAGTTTCCTATAATTGCCATTAGTGACGAAGTAATTCTATAAGTTTGCGCTGGCATTTAACCACAGTAAAGTAAGAACAGTAGGTTAGCTAAGCCGCTCGACGAGTCAATTGCCTACTCTTGCGGTGATACATAGGCGGCGCGTTCCGTACTGAGTGTATGGCCGCGGCCCCGTTCGTTTGTGATTGTGTGCGTGAAAAGTGCGTACGTACACGGCGCCGCCCGCTACTCTCGCACTCATTCAAACCGGCGGTGGCCGATTTGTATGAAGCTGAACTACTACTCATTACTATGATTTAACGTTAAGGGCATTTTCTAGTACTCATCTGGCTAATTAAGGTTAACCCAAACCACTGGTAACATTTTAGGCAACCTTAAGATTTTTTTTATATGGTAATCCATATTTCTTAAATTACTCAAACATTTTTAGCGCGAATGCGTTTGCGTATTTGTAAACAGTAGGATAATCCGTGGACTGTGTATATGACTTTTTAGCAGTTTAGCTCGCGGTTTCTATACAAGATCATGGAACAGTAATGGAGTGGAGCAGGCGGAGCTGCTTTTATTTTTGGTATTTTTTTTTCTATAATAATACGAGTATATATATTAAATTATGTAACTATACAGTTTAATACTTCTGCAGGTGTCATCTTTTCTCAGTTTTTCTGTAACAGACATGTAAACATGCAATAAAAAATTAAAAAGTTGAAGATCTGTTACTTTTTTCCTTTCATGAACACTTTTACGTTTTTTTAATGAGGTTAATGCATTTTTTAAAGCATTGTTTTTTTTTCTTTAGCCGTTTATTAACCATTTTCAAAAGAATTATTTTTCTACTCATTATTACTACTCAAATGAATTATTTTTCTACTCATTCTCTTTTTGCCGTTTTTTTTTTCTGTTTTGAGCGCGGCGCGGGCCCGAAGGCGAAGCTCAGAGGAGGTCGAAGTATTATATTCTTCGGTTTAGGAGTCTGTGCATTTGTCAGCTTTTGTGTTGAGGTCTGTACATCGGCATCGGTAGGTCCAGTTTTGGCCACCGGACCAGGATAAGTTTGTGGCACTGTAGATACTTGATACGTGACCCTGTCCGCAGGCAGTCTCGGACGCGCCTCCCTCGCCCCCTGTCCCCAGCAAGGCGGATGCTCGGGGGGTGCTGCGGCACCCCGAGCCGCTCCAGGGACGAGTTGACTTCAACCTCTGAGGGACGGGGACGCTGTCGGCTGCTTCAGGATTCACGTAGGCTTCATACCGCTTTATTAGGAATCTTGAAGTTTCGAGCCGCGGTATTTTAATTATTACCTAAATGAATTTTGGTATGTATATATATGTATTAGTTTAATATAGAAATAAAACATATTCTGAGTGTGTTTGTGTAGGGTGTAGTACAAGTTGGTCCTACCAAACGGACTAAGAGGAAAATGATCAGCGTCAGTTAATGTATCAAAAATCTGCATCAGCATCAGCTAATGTGTCACAAAATTGCACCAGCATTGATTTTAGTTGAGGTTTTTTCTTACAACTGACTAGCGTTTGACTACGATCTCACCCAGTGGAAAGGGATGATATGGTCGAAGACTCGAAGGTGTAACACGCTTGCACAGTACATATATACCTATTCACTCTTGACTTGCACATCCCCGCGCCCCAGGTTGTACCTTTCTGGAAACACCGACCCAGGACCCGGAATACCCCATTTCACGCTTTTGCAGTCCTCAACAAAAAAGTGGATGCATACCGGCGGTATTTTTACCATGAAAGGATAGCGCTTATCGGAACGCCTGCATGGTAGTTCTGTGATAGAATGTTGCTGATACATCTGAGTATGTTCAAGAACAAGATTATACATTACAAAAGGAACAAAAAACCCGACTGCGCCAAAATAAAGCACCCTATGTCACTCCCACAATAAAGACGAATCTAATGACACCTCATAATATGTTGCAATCCGTCAAGCCATTATATGCTACAGGCCGTGCCAAAGACATACATACACTCGAAAAACATAACCCTTTATTTGGCAGTTGGGTAAAAACACAGACATCTCCACCCAGTAGGTACCTATATAAGTAGATTGATACTTACGTATGTGTGCAAACCCGTTTCTATACACACCTACCTAAAGCTACGTCACATGGAAACAAGAACGGGCCGGCGCGTCGCATAGTTAGTTAATCAGTGATCTGTGGCACAAGTTTGCCGGCTGCCGAAACGTAAACACGTATAATGAAGTCTTTCATACAGTACTCGGCTGATTCCGACTTTACCATCAAAAATTTGCCTTACGGAGTGTTCACTTCGCCTCAAAATGTAAGTAATATACTTACCCTTACTTTAATAGATATCTAGACTTATAGAACACCTAGGCTATGAAAATGTTTAAGTTATATAAGTAACTTCTCGTGTTTATCTTGTTTATTTTGTGGCATCATTTAAATACGAGTCGGTGCAGTTATCTGACCGGTATTTGGATCCAGGGTTTTGACTTTTATTTACATACCTACGCTTTTATTTCAGAACTTTTTTATTTGTAAGTAGGTAGCGTAGGTAAATTATATTGAGGGCATTTTATTTTTGAAATTGTTAAGTTTTATATTGAAATATTTTTAGACCATACTGAAGTAAAAGTTGAGTAGGTAAATACTACCTAATATTATGTTAATATTCTTCTAAGATATTTTCTTAAAAATTAAAAATAGCTAGAACACAACAGCAGAACTATATCTGCACCCAAAGGTTGTCTGGAAGAGATTGCTCTACAGTTTTAGTTATTATTGCCGAACTATAGATATAGTTGACCTTGAAATCACTCTCGATAGTGTGGTACAGTCAGCGACAAAAGCATAGAACCTCACCTCGTATCACCAAGGGGAGGGTGGGGTAATAAAGCAGCCTAAAAACCTGTAGAAACTTTCATGATGTAAATAAAACTTTATTGTAAACGTTATTTTGTATTTATATATTCCAGGAACAAAAACACATTGGAGTTGCAATTGGCGATCTGGTATTGGATTTAAACGTCATATCTCTTTTGTTTAATGGACCTCTGCAAAAAGTTTTTAAGGTATGTTGTACACAGGAGAAGGGCATATCTGCTCGTTACCTACGCTCGCAAACTATACACAGCTTGAAGCAGTGAGGATCGACTGCTTCAAGACTGCATAGTGCACTACTGCAACTGCTCGAGCGGTTCGTGTATGTATGTACGTAGAAGTCTGTTCACTAACTAGTCGCAGCTTGAAGCAGTCGACAATAGACTTCTTCAGGTTGCCCGTGTATGGCCAGCCATAGCCACCTCGAAAGAATGGAAGAGGATGGTGCGGTCAAACGAGCATACATGGGACGGCCGAGTGGCCGTCGCCCTGTCGGCCGTCCCAGGTATCGCTGGAAAGAAGAAGTCACGAAGGAGTGGCGCGAGCTCCAGGTAGAGGACTGGCAGGAGGTGGCGTGGAACAGAGCGAAGTGGTGTCTTTTATTATCGGAGGCCAAGCAAGACTTACTTTGGGTCGTTGCGCCATCTCCCCTATAGGTATAGGTACTTACTGGTACTTACGTTTCGACTGGCAACTGCTGGCGACTATGTTAAACAGTTGTTTACGACCGGCTTAGCAACAAGTTATGGAAATCATGTCGTTTAATTTAATACCTATTGCACAATGTTTTGTAATTTCATATAATATTTGCTCCATGAATATACCCATATAAGTATAATATATAAGCGAAATGTAATAAAAACCACGAAATCTCAAAAATTACAAGACCAAAAAAGTTGAAATTTTCTTGTTACACAGTACAAAGTGCTGAGAAAGGATTTCTGTAATTTCATCCCATAAGTTGGACAGAGTTTGTATGAAAAAATGTCTACTTGCCCACAGGTGAAGTCGCGGGGCGGGTCACTAGTTATATTGTTTAGTTAATATAAATATATCGTTTGTTATAAAAATAAAACAGGTTACGTGGCGAATGCAACAGCCATGACAAATTAATGTGAGAAGTCTAGCATTTATACCTAAACTCCTACAATGCGGCTATGATTAAGTCCACTGGGAATATAAATATCATTATTTCATTTAACAAAAGCTCCATGTCATAGCATGGATAAGTAGAAAAGTGCGAACAACGTGATATGTCTACTGATACATATTTAAGCATTATCATTATCTCCTGAAAACACCTCTAAATTTGTTGCTGACGGTACTAGTTATCTATACCAAAATCATTAATTACACCTACTTTATTATGAGACAATAGACAACTTTTTTATTTGTTGCAGAAAATAATACATACGCTTACGCAATCAGAGAATGTTTATCTTTAAATTATTATACCTAATTGTTGTTTTGTTAGCGTCAATGTTGAGTTTAAAAACAGAAAAATTTTGAAATAGTCAAAGCAATAGCCGAAATCTCGAAATTAGCAATATTGTATGGAAATTGCCAGGTACGAATAGGTAGATATCGGTTGCTAATGTTGTGTTTACATATGTGTGATAGATTACTTTTCTTCTTTGTTACATATTAGGAAGAGACTTTGAACCCTTTCATGGGATTAACAAAAGACTATTGGATCGAAGCAAGGAAAACTATTCAGAGTCTTTTGGATGAGTCCAATACAACTTTACAAAATGACGTCGATCTCAGAGAAAGGTAATTTTCTTTTAAAACATTTTTAAATGTCATCTATTCTGGTATACCTATACGAAAGTCGGTAGCGTATCCTCCATCTTTGTCATCAGCCTATAACGTTCCCAGTTCCCACTGCTGGGACACAGGCCTCTCCTCTGAGATAGGCCGAGTGCGGCTCGGTGGATAAGCTAGTAGCTAATAGTCTCAGACCTTTCTGTAGGCCAAGGACAAAAACTATAAAAGTTTTCGTAAACGTCAAAGTTTACTACCGCCAACTTGTCAAAGTGGCCACTAGTACTGCCTTAATTCAAAAAGTAACTCGAAAATTTTATTGGAATACGAATAAAACTATTTTAAAAACCCGTATTACCGATTTTAGATCTTCCAAGTTTCGGTAAGGTGCGCTGAAAAAAGAATGTTTGGAAGGAAACGAAAACTTTTATAGTTGTAAACTATTAAAACCTGTACTAGGGGTACTGAGCACCAAAACGCCTGGGTATGCCCTCCGAAGCACGGAAGCGCTCAGTTGTAAATACCTCTTTTTTCTATTTACAGGGTAGCGTTTGACCACACGTCACCTGATGTTAAGTGACGATGTGGTCGATGATGGCGCCACGCTACACTTGGACTGGGAACTGGCTTTCAAGTGAGGCTGCCGAAACACACCGATAGGTGCTTGGTGACAGATCCTTAACAAGATTGTGGTAGCTAGCCAGGCGAGTGCTAGAAAATACCCTACCACCAAGCTATGGTTTCATCACGATGTTTTTTCTTCACCGAAAGCTCATGCTCATTGTAGGATTCGAATTCGAACCCACGTCCTACGGATCGCAAGCCGACGTCACTACCACTAAGCCATCATCGCTATAAATACCACTAATGGTCACCCATCCAATTAGTGACAGCAGAGTACATTGCTTATCATAGCTGGTTGGTAAAGAACGAAAAACTCTGCTACGAGCGCTTCGCGGTATTCCTACCTAAGTAGGTATGTATTCGTAATATGTTTTCAGAGCATTCATCAAACAGAGCGATGCAAAAATGCATCTGCCAGCCACCATCGGCGACTACACAGACTTCTACTCTTCCATTCACCACGCCACTAACGTTGGCATCATGTTTAGGGGGAAGGACAACGCTCTGCTTGAAAACTGGTAAGGAATGGAGATTAGATCTGTAGAAAAATGGCTTCGGTTAAAAGGCCAACCTTAGTAGATACATAGGCTTGTTAGGCCGTCCGATTATCTTCAACACCAGACCTTTTTGTGCAGTAATTTTTTTTATTTTCAAATTGATACCATATCTCTCAACATGGTGCATGGCATGTACGCCTGAAATGAGAACTGGCTGTCAAAGGATGCTGCCGAAACACCGATAGATACTTGGCGACAGATTCTTAACTTAAATATGGTTGCTAGCCAGGCGAGCACTAGAAAATGCCTTGCCACCTAGCTAAGGTTTCATTGCAGGATTCGAATCCACAAGGCGGTGATGGCGTTTTGATAGCTCTTGCATCTTAACTTTTCTTTCAGGAAATATTTACCAGTTGGCTACCACGGGAGGGCCAGCACAGTCGTTATATCAGGCACTCCTATCACCAGACCCTATGGACAAACTTTACCAGTTGAAGGTAGGACAGCATTTTTTTACGCAACTGAAACTTATAGTCTCGATTATGCGTTTAATTTATTTCAGTATCACAAAAAAAATACGGATCCCTATAATAAGGAATAAGTAGGAATAAGGATTACTTTGTTGTTCGTCTGCTATAACCTTTTTTCTCAAGAACGCGATGAGGCATCAAGTGGATGTTTATATGAGAGATACTCTGATTTACGGTCTCTTTCAGTTGTGAAGAAATCAAACTTGCAAGTCAACGCGATCAAAGGATATAGCCGTTTAGTTTATGTCGCATATTTTCATATATTTAGCGACTTCACAAAGCAATCAAAATCTATAGGGTACTTCCCGTTCACCTAGAATCATGAAATTTGGCATAAAGGTGAAGCTATGTCTTACAACACAACCCGTAAATATGTAATTAAATAACAAAAAGATTTGCGAATTTACTTTACAAACGTTATATATGCGGTTGGTGCGATAACCGTGTCTAGGGATCAAACGGCAAATGTGTCAGTTACAGCTGAAAAACTCTTCGATGGGCAGAAGCTACCGATTAACGACACCGACATATCTCACAGAATTAGCAAGCTGAAGTGGCAGTGGGCTGGTCGCGTACCTAAGCCGCAGAATCGATAACCGTTGAGGAAACCGCGACTTGGCAAACGTAGTGTAGGATGCCCTGCGACAAGGTGGAGCGACTACTTGTGCTAAGTGGCTGACAGTAGTTGGATGAGGAGAGTCGAAGATAGTACATGATATGGTATAACTTTGTCTACAGGAGCACCTCCCCACTTCGGCCCCTCTCGGCTGATGGACTTCGAGCTGGAGGTGGCGTGCTTCGTGGGCGGCCCCTCCACCGCGCTCGGCCAGCGAGTCACCGCGAGAGAGGCTGAAGACAGGATCTTCGGCTTCGTGCTCATGAACGATTGGAGCGGTACGTTTCTCTTCTACCTTCAGATCAACTCAAAAAAAGATCGATCCTGATCCGTTATCTGCGGTTTTGGATCGATATGTCATGTCATAATTTGTCAACTAGTCGCGACTAGATCGCCTCGTCACATAGTTGCATAAAAAAAGCCTATACAAATCTCTTCTTCAATAACTCTTCTCGTCTTACTTTCCAGCTCGCGACATTCAGAAGTGGGAGTACATTCCTCTCGGCCCGTTCACGGCTAAGAACTTGGGCACCACCGTCTCCCCCTGGGTAGTGACTGTGGAGGCCCTGCGGCCGTACATCGTCGACAACTACCCGCAGGACCCCAGCCCGTTCCCCTACCTGCAACACGATGACAAGTTCAACTTTGATATCAAGCTCGAAGTCGATTTGAAGCGTAAGTGTTGATCATGAATGGTAATAAAAAAACCCGACATCTTGGACCGATTTTCATCAAACATAGCTAAAATTCCTTACATCATTTTGGAAAAGAGCTGATACTCTTAGACTGCTGGACGAGTGAAACACCTGTGTGAAGTTGTGATTGAAGAAGTCATTTAGGCTGTAGAAGCATTTGTCGATTAAAAACTTATCAACGGATTTAGAATGATCTTTTTTTTCTGACCTTCCCACTGACTAGGTTTAAATCGTCTTGATCAGACTTCTACGGCCACGTATGTAAGGAGCCTATCGTTACTTTCAGCTGAGAACTCATCATCAGCTGTAACGATCTGCCGCTCCAACTACCGCCACCTGTATTGGACGGTGAAGCAGCAGCTCGCACAGCAGACCGTCACTGGCTGCAGCATCCACCCGGGAGACCTGCTCGGCTCTGGAACCATCAGCGGCGAGGTAACACATTACCGCCACCTACACTGTTCGGTAACCTAGGCGTGGATCGAGCCCCCAAAAGAGGTTGTGGTCACGGCCACCCGAGAATCGGCAAAACTCAAGTCGGATTAGAGATTCGCCTTACCTTAGGATGATGAATGATAGTGTTGCATCATGAATATACTGGTAAATGTGGTTGAAGAATGTTAGTCAACGGTTCGCGGCAAGCACGCTTGTCTTCTTTTTAACTTTTTAATGTTTGAACACAAGTTAACCACCACCTGATCTTAAGTGACGATGCGGTTGAAGGTGGTGCCATGCTACACCTGGACTGGGAACTGGCTCTCAAATCTGGTGACTGCCTAAATACACCCATAGGTGCTTGAAGGTCAGCTTCTTAAACAAAGCAACAACAAAAAAAGATTTAGTATTCGAAACGGTCAAGAACTTTTGGCGAGACTTACAAACAGCAATTGATTTTCATTGATAGACATTTGATAGAGAGATTTTACGTCTCATTTCATAGTTGCCTGATTCCTTCGGAAGCATGCTGGAGCTGTCATGGAAGGGCACAAAACCCTTGCGTCTGCGGGGTGGAGAAGAGAGGAAGTTCTTGCAAGATGGCGACACTGTCACCCTGCGTGGCTACTGCATCAACGAACATGGGGACAGGATTGGATTCGGCAAATGCGAAGGAAAGTTACTGCCGGCAATACCGATGTAAAATGTAAACTTAATAATATGTAAATAAATACCCTTAGCTTTTTTTTATTAATACACTTTAACAAAAGAGGTTAATTGTCTTTCTTTTGATAAATATTTTTTAGGAAAATACCTTCATTCGCAGAAGATGACAAGTTGTGCCTGAGTTCTTAATAGGACTATCGGGAGCCCTGAAGCTAACAGTAACCTGCATAAAACTCTGTTTAGCAACCCTCGGCTCGGGCCAATAAATAATTCAAGCCCTCGGCCTTGTCTTATCATGCTTATGTATGGTAAGACTGGTAGTTATTATAGTATGTACTACATTACTGTAGAAGTTTCATGATGCCGCTGTCCACCTCAATCAGTTCAAGCCACTTCAAGCACATTAAATAGGTATGTGCAAGATTATACCCAGCACGGAGTCACGGAGAAGATCCGAGCTGTCACTTCTTGATTCTTGAGCATAGGCAATCAATAATCAAAAAAATCAAAAAAAAAAATTTTATTTAATAGGATACATTGTGATCACTTTCCTTGTGATACATTGTCATCCTTCTTCGCAATTTGGCAAAAAGAGTAAATGCTAAGACTGTTTTTTTTTTTTTTTTTTTTAGGACTTTTTTGGCGGCAATCGAATTGTCAACGTGAAAATTTTGTTTTTATTTCCAAAACTTGTGTTTCTTCGAGTGATAATGTGTAATATTGGTGGATTATTAACCATTATGTGTTCGTTAATGTGTACGAGTGTAGGAAATTGAAATAAAGTTGTGCAAGTGACTTTTCTAGTTGCTCCAAAAAAGTCCGTGTAAAGTTTAAGTAAAGCTCCACTACTTTACTTAAACACTATCCTCATCCCATCATCTCATCGTCATCATCATCATCATCATTTAAACTTGATTCAACTCTCTGAGTTTGAAATATTTTATACATGACACTGGCAAATACACTAATCGTGTGACGCCATAACAAAACAAAAAAAAAAAAAAAAAAAAAGACTGTTTTTTTTTATCTGTTCTATGTCTATGTCATTGAAATGTCAAAGTTTTTCAACAAACGTCACATTTTTAAATGTCAAGTTGGTAAACTCCGCAAAATTGTCAATTTGCAAAACGAAAGAAAGGCATTCGTATTTTTAATGATTTTCGCAATCTTTCACATTTTATTGATTCATTGTGGTACGTAATTGTCATTTGAAAATAGCAATCGTTTATAAAGCAATCGTAGTTAGTAAGGTAGAGTTGGTGAAAGAACGCATAGCGTTAGCATTTTGCACACGGGCGCGTGGTTGCGGCTCGCACTGCTCGCACAATGGAAAATCAAGATCTCGGCGCTAATAAAAACGTGTCGCTAAGTCTGATAGCCGAGTACGGCGGTTCAGAGAGCGATTCCGACACGGAGTCTAGGTCAAATACAGGAAACGATGATTCCGATGCGACGGAGCTCAGCGAGATGGTGTTGAAGAATAATATTATTAATGCGTGCGCTCACGGTCCCCTGAATAGGGCTGTGGAGGAAGACGATGATGATTACGAGCTGGCGTCTGCCGGGCACATGATTATCGATTCCCAGAGCGGGGATATTGGGTACGAAGTAGACGGGTACAGGGAAGACAATAGCGACACTGATACGACCTCGTCCAGTGATAGTGATAGTGAAGTGGACTCTGTGAAGGAGATTGAGATGATTTCCAGCGGGTGAGTGACCTTTCTTCACATTTCGTCCTCATTTCACAGCTAACACTCTAAATGTGTAATTGGATTTCGACCTACCCGCGATCCAATTAAGTTGAAATTTCTCATACACAGTACCTACCTACCAATGACAATATAAAATTATGATAATATTTGGAAGTTAATCTCATGGTAGAGATGGAAAGTGAACAAACGCTTTACTGAAATATGGTACGCTTTTGTATCTAATCTAAGGCACTCGCAGTAATAATTTGTTATGATGAAGACTTCAATAATTCACTTAAGAGTGACTTCGCTTGGTGGTAGGGTATTTTCTAGTACTCACCTGGTTAGCTACCACCCTCTTGTTAAGAATCTGTCGCCAAGCACCTATCGGTGTGTTCACATTGTCACTTAACATCAGGTGACTTGTGGTCAAACGCTACCTTGTAAATAGTAAAAAAAAAAGACTTAAAAGTCTTTTATTGTACCTAATAACAACTGATGAAAAACTTAGTAATTTTGTTTACTAGGTCCTAATTCGCTTCCCAGTTTCATAATACAACAGATTATGGACTTTAATTTGCCACAAAGCTATTCATTTTTACTCCATTTTCACTCCATTTTTTATTCTCTTCATTGTTGTAGGGTAGCATACATTTTCAATTTACTATTCCTACCCTACATTATGCATACTAATAATCCTACTACATATAATATGAAAAAATGATAAAATATTATTTAAAAAGGTGAAAGTTTGTGAAAATCATCATCATCATTATCAGCCTTCCACATTCCCACTGCTGGGACTCTGGCCTTCTCTCAGAGAGAGAGTATGGGCTATAATCTACCACGCTGGCCCAGTGCGGGTTGGTAGATGTCACATGCCCTTGAAAATGTTGCAGTTCTTGGGCATGCCGGTTTCCTCACGATGTTTTCCTTCACCGTTTTGAGGGATCGCAAATCCGCACATAACTAATTAAGTCATAGGTACGAGGCCGAGAGGATTCTCGTCGGCGTGTCGGCGTCTTGTAGGTCGCACGCCAAACCGTTCGGCCACCAATGAAATTGTGAAAATGGATGTTTGTAATTCTTTCACGCAAAAACTTCTGAACGGATTTTGATGGTCTACTTGTTAATACATCTTGTAGGAAGACAAAACAGCTTGAAGCAGTCGATTCCTGACTGGATCAAATTATAAACATTTTCAGTGAAGAAGAGTCCAGTAACAAAACAGCAGAACTGAAAGCTCCGAAGGTGATCGGTGAATTGGGAATTGAAGATCTGCCGCCTATCGAGGATCTTGCCATCAGTTTACCAGCACAGGAGACTACCAAGATAGGCACCATATATAGCATAGTTGAACAATTAGGTAAGAGTGAACATCATTTTTATCTCGCTACCCTTGAATAATATTTTTTAAGTGTGTATAATTATATATATGTGTGGCTATGTTTTCAACGCTCTGTACCCTAACGGCCGGATTTAATAACCAATCTATCCTTGGTTTGACATAAATTTGACATTACTTCCATGAAGCTTATGTCAAATTTATGTGTTATTTATGTGTTTTTGTGTTTTAAATTTGTATGTTTTTAAATCGGTTATTGAAAGACGACATAAATGGCTTGATGGTGTGGTGTCTTTTAAATTAACATAATAGCGGAAGTGTGTGTGATGTTGGGATTATAGAATTACTCTCAAGGTATAATCACATCAGTACTTGAGCATAGATTTGACGCTGACAGTTCATACAAAAGTCCACTTATTTTTTATTTTTTTTGTTATGGCGTCACACAATTAGTGTATTTGCCAGTGTCAAGTTTATAATATTTCAAACTCAAAGAGTTCTTTTTTGGCGGCAATCGAATTGTCAACGTGAAAATTTTGTTTTTATTTCCAAAACTTGTGTTTCTTCGAGTGATAATGTGTAATATTGGTGGATTATTTAACCATTATGTGTTCGTTAATGTGTACAAGTGTGGGAAATTGAAATAAAGTTGTGAAAGTGACTTTTCTAGTTGCTCCAAAAAAGTCCGTGTAAAGTTCAAGTAAAGCGCCACTACTTTACTTAAACACTATCCTCATCCCATCATCTCATCATCATCATCACCATCATCATTTAAACTTGATTCAACTCTCTGAGTTTGAAATATTTTATACTTGACACTGGCAAATACACTAATCGTGTGACGCCATAACAAAACAAAAAAAAAAAACTCAGAGTTGAATCAAGTTTAAATAATGATGATAATGGTGATGGGATGAGGATAGTGTTTAAGTAACGTAGTGGAGCTTTACTTAAACTTTACACGAACTTTTTTGGAGCAACTTAAAAAGTCACTTTCACAGCTTTATTTCAATTTCCCACACTCGTACACATTAACGAACACATAATGGTTAATAAACCACCAATAAATGTCCACACGCTACTTATTGATCAACACTTGAGCGTCATTCTAGAATACCAGCCATAGAGTATAATGTTTAAATATAATGTTGCGATCAATAAAGTGGCGGGAAACGAAAAAAAATTTTTTTACTACAAATGGTTTTATAAATATTAATAGCTTAGTGCGATTCTAATTCACTCGGAAAGTTTCCGTGTCGGATTCGACGTCACATTCGCTTCACGGAAACGTTTTCCTTGAGCAAATAAGTGGCGGAAACTTTTCCGTGATTGAGCAGCTGGTTTGTCAAATTAAATATCAGTTTCCAAATTCAGATTAATGAATCGTGGCTAAAAAATCTGAAGGATATTTTTCCTAATCCGTTTTCGGAAGAGTTTTCGTGTGAAAAATCTGTTGCCAAGCACCTATTGGTGTGTTCCGGCAGTCTCGCTTGAGAGCCAGTTCCCAGTCCAGACAGGGTAGCCAGTGTAGCGTGACGCCACCTTCGATCACATCGTCACTGAACATCAGGGCCCGTAGCCAAGATGCATTCTGCAATCGTTGACGCTAGTAGAAAACAAGAAAAAAGTATTGGTTTGACATAAGTCACGTGGTCAGAAATATGTCAAACCAATACTTTTTTCTTGTTTTCTATTAGCGTCAACGATTGTAGAATGCATCTTGGCTAGAGGCGCAGGTGACTTATGGCCAAACGCTACCTCGTACGGTGATATTAATGAATTTAAATGACACAACTAATGACTATTCAAGGTCTATTTAAAAAGTATCGTGTGACATTTTCGATGAATTGACAAAATTGTAATTTAAGCCAAAACCTTATTAACCTTGAAAGTGTCATGTTTATCAAGTTAACCAAAATTAATTAGTGAGATGACCTACCCCTTTAAGGTGACCTCGCAATATCATATATATACATAATATATATATATATATATGTACTACAAACTTTTTAAAATTAGGAACGATTGAAACGATGATGGCTCTGTGGTAGTGACGTTGGCTTGCGATCACTTGGTCGTGGGTTCGAATCCGAGCTTGAGCCTTCGGTGAAGGAGAATATCGTGATGAATCCATAGCTTGGTGGTAGGACATTTTCAACTGCTTGCCTGACTAGCTACCACCCTCAAGTTAAGAATCTATCGCCAAGCACCTATGGGTATGTTCCGGCAGCCCCACTTGAGGTCCAGTTCCCAATCCAGGTGTAGCGTGTCGCCATCTTCGACCACATCGTCATTTAACGTCAAGTGACTTGTGTTCAAACGCTAACCAGTAAAAGAAAAAAAGATCTTTTTTTAATAGTACAAAACAAAAGGAAGTAATAAACAATCACAGGGAAAGGTCGCAGTTGTAGTTGTGTATTGTGAGAGAATAGCCATGCAAGGTCGCGAGGAAACGATTTGCAGTCGTCATGGGCGACTGTGGCCCCTTATTGGCTACCACTACTTATTGCAAACTAGTGATTCCGATCGATTCCTATAGTCCTACTAATATTATAAACGTGAAAGTTTGTGAGTATGAATGGATGGATGGATGGATGTTTGTTACTCTTTCACGCAAAAACTACAGAACGGATCTGAATGAAATTCGGAATGGAGATAGCTTATACCCTGGATTAACACGTAAACTACTTTTTATCCCGGGAAAAGGTTCCTGCGGGAAGACGCGGGTGAAACCGCGGGGCGCAACTGGTTGTTTATAATAAGACTCGCCTCCATTTCATAGGAGGTTCGAGTTTTTATTGATTGAACTGTAGCCCATGCGGGTGATACCGCGCGGAACAGCTAGTCAGAAATAAGTCAAGGGTTGAACCGAGAAGTATTCGCGAAACCTTCGCGTGTTTATGTAACAAACACAATCGTTCTACTATTACATAATAAGGCCTTGAATTTGGAGTGTTCTTTAAATAGCCAATCCCTAACGCTAAAACGTACCAGACTCGCCCGAACTTAATAATCGATCCTGATCCGTTATCCGCGGTTTTGGATAGATGCCCCTCAAGTTGAAGGGCAAAATCTACATACAAAAAGTAGCCTATGTGTTAATACTGGGTATAAGCTATCTCTATTCTAAATTTCAGTCAGATCCGTTCAGTAGTTTTTGCGTGAAAGAGTAACAAACATCCATCCATCCATCCATACTCACAAACTTTCGCGTTTATAATATTAGTAGAATTTTTTGATACATTACATAGGTACTCTATACATAAATGTAGTATTCATTATCAGCCTTTCACGTTCCCACTGCTGGGACTCTGGCCTTCTCTCAGAGAGAGAGTATGGGCCGTAATCTACCACGCTGGCCAAGTGCGGGTTGGTAGATGTCGCATGCCCTTGAATGTTGCAGTTCTTGGACATGCCGGTTTCCTCACGATGTTTTCCTTCACCGTTTCGAGCGATGGCAAATCCGCACATAACTTATTAAGTCATAGGTGCGGGGCCGAGAGGATTCGAACTCGGTGTCGGCGTCTTGTAATTCGCACGCCTAACTGTTCGGCCACCACCGCTCAATGTAGTATTAGTGCGCACTAATAGCAGCTTGTATGTGTCCCCAGTTGTAGTTAAAGCGACCCCGGGCTCAGCCCCCGTGGACCTCGACAGCGTGCTGTTCCTAGACAATGGCGCCAAGGCTCTCGGCAAGGTCTTCGATGTGTTTGGACCAGTAAGTCTCATCTAAATTCGTATCTTACATATACAGCTGGTCCGATTGTCGTTAAAAACAAGTATAATTTTTAACAAAAAAAATAACCGACTTCACTTTCCCCTCGATTTCTCTGGGATACTGACATCAGATCCTGGTTTCCTTATCATGGTACCACCCTTGGGTAATCTCCTTTCCAACTAAAAAGTAATCATCAAAATCGGTTCATAAACGACGAAGTTATCCGCGAACAAACATAAAAAATCATATATACGGTCGAATTGAGAAACCTCGTTTTTTGAAGCCTGTAAAAAAATTATATATTTCGAAAAAAAAAACCGCCCAAGTGTGAGTTAGACTCGCGCACATATAAACTACATATTTTCGGTTTTCAGACTTTTTGCTTTACATATGCTGTAAAACTTTGCGTCATACCAAATTTCATGACTAAGTCAACGGGATAGGTTTTTTCCCTATAGGTTTTGATTCCCTTTTGAAATCGCAACCTATGCTAAAATATACGAGAGAAACGGTCATATCTTCTAATCGCGTTGACTTACGTTAGATTTTTTCACAGCTGTAAGAGACCGTAGAGCCCAGTATTTGATATAGGTACATTTCGACGTGATACCTCAACCGTTCTTGAGAAAAGGCGTCTTGACAGACAGACATACAGATGGACAACAAAGTGATTCTGTTCCGTTTTTCCGTTTGAGGTACGGAACCTTAGAAATAGAGAGCATGGCTGGTCTTTTTGAAACACTCATTAGCTTGACTTGTAACTAACTAACAATGTAATCAAATCTTAGAAGTCAAGTTTCACCTACTTCTTTTTTTGTTTTACTACATACAGGGTAGCGTTTGACCACAAGTCACCTGATGTTAAGTGATGATGTGGTCTTAGACATAATTTTGATCTTATACGCCAGTTCGGCAGCCTAAATAACTTGTCTAAACAATAACACGTCGGTTGAAACTACCACGCGAAAATTGGGTTGAAAATGTCTAGCAGACATGTACCTAATCGTTGTCTAGTACCCATAACACAAGTTTCGATCTTAATTTGGGGCTAGGTCAATTTGTGTGCAATTGTCCCCGATATTTATTTATTTATTTAATTTTGCAATTCAGTCTACAGAGATGAGTCAAACATGTCTAGTCACAATTTACAACTTTGATCAATAAAAACTACATTGTCTTAGGTCAAGTAATTTGGGCCTGAAGCCAATCTCACTTGGCGAGGGGAGCACTCGAAACCTAGATCAGTTTCACTACAATTTATTACAGAAATGTCTTGGCTCTCCTCCAGAATTATTTCTTTAAATTTCTGGTGCAAGAAAGCTGTAAATGAGGCCTCTACACTGAGAAAAAAATCTGACGTTCCTTCTGAGTCTTACCCACCAAGACTGATTCCTTCCTTATTTTACCTTAGTTTCCTTCTGAATTACAAGTCCTTCCATTTAGAATTAGGTTTTGAAACGGGATAATTACCATGTATTTGTTTTTGTTTGAGCCTACCTAATTCTAACAGTATATTCCTTGACCACGCGGGTGATACCGCGGGGAACAGCTCGTACAGTTTAAAAAAAACATACTTTTTGTAGCCACAACGATGTGCGGTGAGTTATTGAGCCAGCTCAGACTAATAAATAGTCCATTATACCATTCAGATTTAAATATTCAGATCGTAATTCAGTAGAGACAGTTTACTTGCCATTATTCCTCGGTTATGGATTATTTACGAGCTTATTATATAATGCCCTTGATGTTGCTTGTTGTTTATTGATTGCGAGACCGTTAACGAAACGGTGCAATTTCTCATGTCGGATTTCGATCGATATTTTTATACGTACTGCTTTAATTTGACGCGATTATACTGGATAGGTTGAATTATTGTTTGCTTGTACTGTCACTACGGAAAAAAATACAATCAATTTTGTCGAAGTTTTCGCAATTAGAATACGCATTAGCTTCCAGGATATACATTTCTTTATTCTCTTTTGTTTTTATGTACGCAGGCGACGTTGATCGTTTACCATCAGGTGAGCCGTCTGCTTCTTTACCGCTCTCGCTATTCAATCGCTAGCAAACTTTCGCAATTATAATAAGAATGTGAAAGATTAGTATTTGTGAGCATTACAAAGTTTGAAGTTTGAATAAAAAAAAAAACGAAAACGAACGAACGTCTCGAAATGTAACGCCTAAAAAAGTTTGCGCGAAAATTTTGCCCAATCAGACCTCCGCCATAGCTTATCCTTAGCCCAATTACAGTATTCCAGCCTGCCCAAAGTCCTTCTACATAATTTATCCTTAGCCCAATACCCAGTATTCCAGCTTGCCCAAAGGCCTTCTACATACTTTACCCTTAGTCCAATACCAGTATTCCAGCCTGCTCAAAGGCTTCTACATAGCCTATCCTTAGCCCAATCACAGTATTCCATCAGGCCTTCTACATAGCTTATCCTTAGCCCAATACCAGTATTCCAGCCTGCCCAAAGGCTTCTACATAGCTTATCCTTAGCCCAATCACAGTATTCCAGCCTGCCCAAAGGCCTACATTATTTCTCCTTAGCCCAATCACAGTATGAAGAATGTGGTTTGTACTCAGGTTACCGAGCCTCACTACGCGGTGCGCTTCAACTCGCACCAGCACGTGGTGGAGCGCGGCGTCACGGTCGGCGCAGACGTGTTCGTGGCGCCGAAGAGCCGCCACACCACCTACGTGTTCCTGCCGGACCTCATGAAGTGAGTCACTACGTACAAGAGTTGAAGGAAAATATCGTGACGAAACAATAGGCTATGTTTATAGGCCATAAAGAGATTTATCATCTAATTTTTTGGGGCGTTGCCGCTAATGATGTTGGGTGGCAATGAATTGTAATGGGCAAGTGTGAAGCTTACCAGGCGAGTGACAAGCTTGCCTCGTCAAAAAAAAAACCAGCGTGTCTTAAAACTACTATATTCAAGGGCGTGCGAAGTCTACCAACACGCACCCGTTGTTAACTTCGACCCAGCTGTGGGAAAGTACTAGGCTGATGATGATGAACAGCTATTGTAAGAGATTGACCAATAAAGAGTACTTACAGGGTAGCGTTTGACCACAAGTCACCTGATGTTAAGTGACGATGTGGTCGAAAATGACGCCACGTTACACCTAAACTGGGAACTGGCTCTCAAGTGAGGCTGCCGGAAAACACCGATAGGCGCTTGTATTATCATCAACGTATCTATGATGATGTTGATGATAATACGTGCAGGATTCATCAACGACGTATTTGTGATATCACACCAGTTCGTTTTCCTACTGAACAGCCATCGCCACCAACTTAGCTGAACAAATCAGTCAAAACTTTCTCGTTACAGAATGAAAGGATCCGACGCATCGTGGAAGAACGACATCGAACCGCCCCCCAGCCAAATAGAATACTCTGACGACGAGGAAGAGCGCAGAGCGAAGAAGGAATCCCGACAGAAGTACGTGGTCGAGAGCGACGACGGGGAGAACTCTAAGAGCGCGCGCAAAGTGCCCGAGAGAAGGAACCAGCGGCCCTCCGAGTCGAGCAGCCGGTTCGGCTCCGGGCCCAGCCGCGGCCGCAACCCCTTCTCGGCTGGCTCGAGAAGGAACACCCCGAACACATTCCAGCGGTTCGCGCGACCCTACATGGAAGTGCGGACGCCTCCCCCGCACCCCAACGACGCTGGGAACCAGTTTGGCGCGCCGCCGAACTTCCCGATATTCCCCCCGCCCTTCAACCCGTACACCCCCCCGCCGCCGTTCATGTACCAGTACCCGCCGCGCATGCGCGGTCCCCTCCCGCTGGGCCCGCCCCTGAGGGCCGCGGCGCCTATATTCAGCACGCCCTTCTGCAGCATGCCCGGAGCCCAGCCCCAGTGGGTCAATAGCGAACCTCCACCCCCACCAGGTACCTAAATAAATTATCTTCCATTTATAGCGTAAGGTTTTGTAATAATTTAGCTCTTAGTCTTATAGATGTAATTGTTTAACAATACTAAAGTGTGGTTATCCAAATATACCTACAACATACATATTTATGTAATTAAATGATTTTAATGGCATTTGAGTATTTTATTTCGTTATCACGCTAAGACCTGCAACCTGCAACGTAGTTAAGAATGTAGGTTGTTGTGGTATTTTTTTAAACTATGCCATCAATGTTAGGATTGGAGGGAGATGTTCAGAGTATCATTTGTCGCTGACCTTACGTTAGGATTATGTATTAGGTAACCTAACAAGGCAATGAAAAGGGTAAATGAAACACAAATTACAATTTTTGTGATTTATTTATTAAATATTTAATTTTCATTGTTAGAAATAAACTAACGATCGAATTTGATAAATGTTAAAATAAAAAAAAGTTATAATAAAGATTATATCTAAAAAATACTGCTCTTAGACTGCAGAACTAAAACGTACGTTGTTATTTCTGCTGCCTTAATATTGACGAATCGCCAACCGAACTGGTTAAAAATAAAATTTTGCACTCACATGATCACAACGTAAAATGAGAACATTTCACAGTACAGGAATATAAACTTTTGACACAACTAAACTAAATCGTATAGACAAATATATGGATAAAACTTATACAACTATATCCGCAGAAACATACGTAAAAATAAACGTTAATAGAACATAATAAAAGGGTAATAAGAGCATTTTTACCCTTTATTTTTCTTACAACTTACAGGGTAGCGTTTGACCACAAATCACCTGATGTTGTGACGATGTGGTCGAAGGTGGCGCCACGCTACACCTGGATATAACTTGCTCTGAAGTGAGCACATCGATAGGTACTTGGCGACAGATTCTGAACATTGTCGTTCGTGTTGTGACGTCACAACCATTGTCGCTGTATAAGAAGCAAGACAACCATTAACCGGTGGTCAAGGTTTCCTTTCTCACCTCTACATTATAGGTGTCAACAAGAAATTGCACTCACTACCCCATTGATTTGTAAATTAATAATAATCTGACTAAGATATAAAATATGAAACAGTTATGCATAGAACAGAAATAATAAAAAAAACTGTCCGAAATGTATAACAAATATATAACAGAAATAATAGCTATCGCCAAAGGTCAGTTATGTTACGTCAGAGTACCGAAGGCATAGTTGCCATAAACAACAATTAATTTCCAACCTCACCCTTGGCAACGTTCAACTGTAAACAAATAAAATATAAATGCAAACAAACAGCTCTCACTCGTCATCATTTAAATAAGAAACTCATATTCCACAGTAGTAAGACTCTCGGTGCTAATCAAAAACACAAAATACTCGTTTTGTCTTTACGCGTTCTCGAAACGTGACCTTAGATAAGTATTATAAAGTAAACATAACTTAACGTAAACACAAGGAGCCAATAGGGCTAGTAAACCGTAAACTTACTACATTATAACGTGGGAAACATCGAGGTTCAAACGATTACCATGTCCTGAGTAAACTTAGCTTAGTTCCGTTACAAAAATACAGGTTACTACCTATATATCAAAATAATTCTCAATAAGCTTAGCTTGCCGTCTGAGACTCACCAAAATGCCTCTACTGGGCTCACGAAATGACACTTGAATCGAATAATACGTATACAGAAAACGAATAGAGCAGTCTTCCAAAGTACGTTAACTTAACTCAATTTAAAACGATTCGACGCGTTTTAACAACTAATAACGAAACATAAAAATACTAAAAAAAAATGATTGATCGAATAAAATAAAACTTAACTCTAAACGATTAAAGTAAACGTCGCTCGCTACTCTAGCCAAGGGTTATATTTATCGATTACAACATTAGGAACTACTGTACAGATTAGAAAAGAAACCTAATGATTACAAGTGAGTTGATTTTTAATACTTTCCAAGATATAATTAACACTACCGACTGATACGAATCGATGTTTCAACTAAACGAACTAAATGGGTATAAAACAAATTTGATCGAGACAGAAACAAAGTGTACAATACAAGAGCCAATGTTGGCTGTCATACAGCCAGTGTATAAACATTGGCGAGATATTTATAGCTGTCGATACCACGCGGGGTTATTATTACAAATACATATTATAACACTACGATACAATTACACATTGCTTTTACAGGCAAAACGATTAGAGAAATATATAGTCGCGTATTATCATAATAATACGATACAATAGTGGTCTACGGTCGTATCACTCATAGCTGTGGTGTTGTCGAGTTAAATCTAATATTTAGAATATTGTTTTATCTAAGACACTACTAATCTCTACGCGCTAATATTCACAGAGATTGATACAGACGAAGAGTATGGAAAGGCGATAATAGTATGTGCTTACACTACACGTTAACATAATTTCTAGAATAACTTAAATTAGAAGAGACAAATAGACAGCCGAACAGATGCTACGTTAGTTGTAGTTTGTTTCATAGCGAAATGCATGAAACACTCGACGCGGTCATCGCTTGAATGCAGGATGCAGGCAATGGCAAAAAATAACCAGTAAGTAACCTAGCAAATTTTTAGCTGCATTTTAAGCAGATACTCGTCAAAATCGTATCATTGGATCAAAATTAAACAGCGAGAGACAAATATCTCAAGCTGACGAGCGCAGTACACTGTAGCTCATAAGAACTTAGTGAAAAGACCACAGTGGTCGACATAGCTCAAAGGCAAGTTGAAATGGCAGTGCGTAAGTTTACTGAAGAACCGTTCCGCTTGGATAGAAGAGTTCTTCAGTGGAATGAAAACCACAGGCAAACGATAGCATGCGGTAATGGATGCTGTCAAAATGCTCGAAGCGGTGGCAGTAACTGAAAGCAGGGTGCTGAAAATCTAGCTTAGGGTGAAACCAAACGAGCGTAATTTTGTGGTCGTGAGTCGCAGAATTTCGGTAGCATAAATTCTGCTGCATTCGGTTTCATACAAAAATGCAGTTGGTGCCACACGACGACGGTAAATTCAGTTGAACGTAAAATGAGCGACCGAAAATACGCAACTCACGAATTAGAAGAGGTATACCGAATCTCATGGTTACCCTACTTATAACGTTGAACTGTCATAGACTGTCATGATTTCTCGGAACAACTATAAATTGTTGATACGATCCGTAAAATTATTAAAAAAACACAATACTCAGGGCCTCCGAAAACCTCTTGCAAATATCGCCTGGATTATTTGATTAGCAGCAAAAGCTAGCTAGCTACCAACTTTTTTTACATGTTCGAGTTCTAAATTCATCTATGAAACAAACGTACAGCGATACACTACTCAAAAATATTTATATATATGTAGATATATATATCAGTCTCCCTTTCATCAGATCAAGTTTCGAGAGATTGCGTATTGTCAACAAAATACTTTTGAGGAGTGCATTTAAAAATAAAGAGACGACATTGAAGGCAATCTCATAAGTGCATATACTTAAATACTGCATACTTAAATGTATATTGCTATCCATTAACTGTACCTATGTAGTAAATAATGCTGCCTCTATGTAGATATTCGCAAAATATTACACATCTATAATATTATATGTATATACTACAATGTTCTACATGAAAATATTTGCGGATGATTAAATATATTATTGTATGTACTGTATATGAGTTTATAAATACTAAAATATATTGAATATTGATCTACACGTTAATATGTATTTTAAAAATAGTTGATTATTATTCATTCCTTTATACGTTTGCATTTATTATGAACGCGCACTCACTGTAAATATTTGTGATGATGTAATTGTATGTACTAAGTTACATATTATTCTATTGTATTGAGTTTTCATGTAAAACATTGTTACTAAAATTGTGACAAATCGATTTGTTCTTGATATTTATATGTCATATGAGTATCACGATTATATAATGTAAAGCTATGACGTTATATATATTCCACTTGCACATCGTAATGAAAATAGTACAGTTATTCGTCTCGATTATGTCGATTTCATGATGGCATACAACGAGTCAGAATGTACTTATATATGTATATGTAAATACGTATAGGTGCGTAATACATGCAAGTGGAGACATAGCCTAGTGTTAAATAAGTTCACCAATTAAATAAATTAATTCCTTCACCGCCAATTTAAATGCATTCTTGACAGTCATTTAATTAAACATTTCAATTTGATTTTTGTTTACAGTAAAAATACTTGATGTTAAATATATCATTGTAGTAGCATTGCACGATCACATATGATCTAGGAAGACATATATTTATGAACCACTTTCTGTTTCACTACATTGGCAGTTGAGTAAAAAAATATTGGTTTATTTGCGAGTACTAAAATATACTTTCTAGGCTGTTCTGCGTGTACATAAATCAAGTCAAAAAAACGATTTATTATAAACTTGCTCAGCCTGATTGCGCCGCAAATAACTGTATCATAGACATCGTCGTCTACATTGTAATATCATAAGATTATCGGCTTGTTTCTACGACCGCGGCAGTTTAAGCACCATCACCGCGAATGCTACTACAATAAGTCATGTCTACCCCACTACGTACTACGTGAAACACCT
The DNA here is from genome assembly GCA_931315375.2 of Opisthograptis luteolata. Lineage (NCBI taxonomy): Eukaryota > Metazoa > Arthropoda > Insecta > Lepidoptera > Geometridae > Opisthograptis > Opisthograptis luteolata. Next base: position 2,258,564 of record OV928048.1, read on the forward strand.
TAAGGACACGTTTATCTTACAAGTTTTTTAGGCACGCGTTTTCTTTATAGATTCCTCAAACCGCGTTTCAGACTTGGATTATTATAGAATTACAGTTATATATTATAGTAACTATATGCTAAGAAGCGTTTGATTCAAAGGCCTAGACTTAGTACCGAAATCCGAGACTTGTGGGAACAAACATATTGGTATCTAAATCGGAACCTTACCTTCGTTTATATTATGAATTTCATATTAGCTAGCCGAAGTCGTACAGTCGGCGACAAAAGTAGCTGATCGTTCTCGATTTTCCAAATGTGTTTCAAATCAGTAATTATTACTATTTTTTTACATTTTACATGGTATCATTTTGACCACAACATAACACACCTGATTTTAGGTGATGATGAAGTCAAAAATTGGTGTATAAGATGATGAGGATAATAAAAAGTGTGATTGATAAGCGACTTTTGTCGTTGACTGTACCTTTAAAAATGTTTACTAGCTGCACACTTAGACTGTCTCGTTATCCGGGATAAAAGAAGTCTATGTGTTAATCCAGAGTATAAGCTACCTCAATTCTAAATTTCACTCAAATCTCTCACGCCGTTCCAGCGTCAAGGTGTAACAAAAATACAGACAAAATCACAAATTTTCGCATGTAGTACAATATTACTGCGTTGTGATTTCAGCTACCTAGAAAGACTACGCCGACCTTATTTCATTGTCTTCCGATAGGTCTCTAATACCTTATCAGACAGATAGATAAATATCTCCCTTTATTTTTAGAATAAACATAAACAAAAGAGGCTGCCACAATCTATAAGATAAGCTAATTAAACTATCGGTATATTGCGAAACAGGCTCCATGTCTATTTAGCTCAAACTTTTTAGTATACCACGAATTTCATAATATAAACAAAAGCTTTAATTGAAACATGTCCAGTTCAATTCGAGTATTAGATAACTTAATAGCGTATTCAGAATAACTTAGGCGTTATAATAGACCTAGGTTATTTGTGATTTAGCTTTATAGTTTATAATTATGATTATTACATTAACCTCACCAGAAGTTGGTAAAGTATTAAGATTAATTGTCTCGTTATTCTAAGATTATATATGGACAGTCGAAAGATACAATTTATACATATTGAAATAGCATTATATGTGTAAAAGACCAATCGCAATAACAGTTATGTCATTTGCTTCAAAACGCAGGCACAATCGAGCAATGACGTCACATCAGCCCTTAAACACTTTTTGATAATATCAAAGTGTACTTGTAAAATCTAAATATTTTATAGGGAGTGACTATTTGTACGGGTACTGGACGAATAAATTATATTTATTCGTACAGTAATAGATAAATAAAATATAATGTCACAGTAGGTTAGGGTGCGGAGGGGGTGGCCCTTGGGCCACCCCTAAGCCGCCAATATATATTTTTTTTAAATATTTTTTTTTTAGTTTAAATTAAAAACAAATAGAAACGCAATTTTTTTTTTTTAATTAGCCGTCCAATTGATAAAATAAAATTATTCGTCCGACTTCCGTACGAATAATTATAAATTGTTCGTACAGTACCCGTATGTAGACTCAGCCTATTTTATAATTAAGCTCATCACCGACTCACTGATTCTGTAACGCTGTCAAACGGCGCATGGCGCTCCCTCGTGCGTTTATATATGCAGCAAACAAATTGTCAAAGAAAATTGTCGACGTTTCACTCTGGATTGAACGATATACAGGGCTGTGACGTCACTGCCACGTGACCTACTGTTTTAAAGTAAAATCAAGATGAATGTTAGACCGACCAGTTAGTTTTGACATAGTCTTTCATGGTCCTCAAACAAGAATTGCCAATTATTGCACTGTTAGAAAGCTACACCATCTCTGAGTATCATAAGCTAAGTTTCATTGCGATAAAAATCCTGTAGGAATCCCCACGCGGGGCACGGCTATTGCAGCATAACAAAGTACTACCACAACATTTGTATCTTTCGACTTAATACCTAGCACGAAAGAGACAGCCCAAAGTGTTTCCGTACAGTAACCTACTTCCAATGCTCGGCGGCTTCACCGAACTCAAACATGGGGTAGACACAGATTCCATATTATGCGTTCTCGACCGGTCTTATCGTGCAGTCACCCACCGTGGTGATAGGCGTGATGGTCACCGCGCTGTTGGTCGATGACGTCACCGTGCTGCTCTCCGCCGATTGGTCCGATTTCTCGTCCTTGTCGTCGCTATTCGGCGGCAGTTTCACGATCTGACAGTCGCCGACGGTCATTATTTGGGCCTCCATTGCCGCCGGCGGTGCGTTGTCTTCCGTTTCTACGCGCGAATCCTCGTCGTCGGATGACGAATCGGACACGTCGACGATTGTCCTGTGAACCAATCAGAGCAGCGTGTTAATGATTTTTTGGGGAGGGTTTATCATTTTGGTGTGGCAAAGCAAGTAACCACAGCAGTTTCTAGAGAATTCCCTACAACCAAACAAGTCTTTTAACACAAATATGTGAGGCGGGTACTTGAGAATGTTTTACCACTGACAATCATGACTTTTAGCACATAAATACACCACTCACACACACACACACACACACACACACACACACACACACACACACACACACAACAGAAGATGTTAATGCAATCTTATTCATGCATGTGTGTGGATATAATAAACATTACATTTTTGATACATATACTTTTTGTTTATGTTCTTGACTGTATTTTTTTTTTGTTACTTTTACTACTATTTCAGAATAACAAATAATCTTTAAACACTTATATATCCACCCTTCTCACACGCACACACTCCCCACTCTCTCACACTCCACTCAGTAACACAGTGCGTTACCTATCGTGTGAAGTCTCCATATTCGCGCTCTGGTCGGTGTCCACATTCCGGTCGGGGTCCACGCTGGTCACGCCGCCGTAGCCGAAAGCCATGGGGTTGTAGATCATGTCCGTTAGGTAGGAGAAGTCGCCGAAGGGTAGGTTACTTGCATTGTAGTTTTCGTTAGGCCGTCCGTCTGGGGATAATCACTATTTGTATTTAAGTTTATTTTTAATGATTCTATGATACCCTTTACCGTTGCATGCTGTTAGGTATTTTATCTAGTTAGGCTGGCCATACAAAAACAGCGATGGTGGCCGAACGGTAACCGCGTGCGCTTTACAACGCGCCGATACCGAGTTCGAATCCTGTCGGCCCTGCACCTATGACTAAGTTATGTGCGGATTTACCATCGCTCAAAACGGTGAAGGAAAACATCGTGAGGAAACCGGCATGTCCATGAACTGTAACATTCAAGGGCATGCGACATCTACCAACCAGCACTGGGCCAGCGTGGTAGTTTACGGCCCATACTCTCTCTCTGAGAGAAGGCCAGAGTCCCAGCAGTGGGAACGTGAAAGGCTGATGATGATTTATTATTTATTCTAATTTGTTACATTAATCCAATCCCATTAGTTAGTAGTGCAGTGCATGACGTTACCAGAATACCGATTAGTACAGTACCGATTATACAACCAGCGTTGTTCATAATGGTCACGGTGTTTTGTTCAGCTAATAATGTTCAAGTGCATTTAGTTGTTCATGCCAATGAGTGGGGGTATACTAACAAATCTTGTTCAGTTCCGCGGCTAGGCCGTACTCGATCGGTATTGGCATGTCCAAGTCCATTCCTAGGGAGATAAAGCTGTTATGACAACGATATGCGCCAAGTTGGACATATTCTATGCCTTTCCAATGCTTGCATTTGACAACCAGCTGTTCACCGCTATTTCAACCTCGTGGGCTACAGTTTATTGCTATAAAATGTATCCTATGACCTTCCCCAAGGTTCGAATTTCTAAAATAAAATGTTACTCTTTAGAACATTGGCTATCTGCGAGTGAAAGTCCTGTCAAAATCGGTCCAGCCCTTTCAGAGATTAGCCGGAACAAACGGACAGCAAACAATTTTAATTTTTTTTTATCATAACATAACAAATAACCTAGCGCGAAAATACGGTTTTAAATATCACATTTTGGTGCTATAAATAGACAAATGAACGATGAATAACTTATTAAAAAAGCACAAAAATAAAAAGGCAACATAGAATAAATCCAACTTAATATGGCAGCTATAATAAAAATAAGATTAAATGCGCAATAAGCAAAAACACATAAAAAATTAAACAACATTTCATTTTAAAAAAACAGTTATTAAAGATGATGCAATAAATTATTATTACGTATAAAAATTATAAAGACGACGCCAGTAGTCAATAAAATCACCTCGCTAGACCTATCCCGCGGCTTCGTCTACTTGGAATTAAATAAATAAACAAAACTACTAACAAACAAGTATGCACAACATATTTTTCAAATAAAAAATCTGATTTAGGTAGCAGATAGTGTGGTATACCTACATATTTTTATTTTCAAAAAGCATCGTAATAATTCAAAGCACTTTTTGTTTAATGCAACGTAATAACTGAGTATGAGCCAGTGGCCAACGATGTTAATTAAGAGTTTAAAACGTAACCTTAATAAATATATTTTATGATGCCAGCTGTACCGCAAAACATAAAACACAGTACACTCACACAAAAATAACTAAAAACAATTGAATACAAAAACAAGGGCCACTTCACACTAATCGCAATCTTCTTTTTTCTCATATAATAAAAAAAAACAATTGCTGTTCGTTAGTTAAGCTAAAACTCAAACACGGCTAGACCAATTTTATTTTTTTGCTGTTGTGAGCGTAATTGTTAGGACAAGATTCGTATGAAATTATTTATTTGTAAGATCCACCGGAAAATTGGTAAATTCAGGAAAAACTGATAATGGTGTTGATTCGGTTTTGCATTCTCTAAAACTAAACTAAGTTTGACAGGTCTAATAGTATTTCTGTAAATGTAAATGAGTGTAAATGGCATGCCGTTCTTGTTACAATAAAGAAATACAAATACAAATTTCTGTCTTTTTCTAACCACTGAAGTAAAAAAGGACAGCATTACTTTTAGACTCGTCAAACTTAGTTTACTTTTAGAGAATGCAAAACAGAATCGACACCACTATGGGATTTTTGTGTGAGCTCAAGACCTGCCTTTTATTTGCCTCTTCACACCGCAACTGCTGAGCAGATTTGAATGCAATTTGAAATGGAGATAGCTCAAACGCTAAAATAACACATAGGGTACTTCTTATATCCTGGAAAAAGGTTACTGCGAGATAGAGGGAAACCGCGGGGCGCAGATAGTAAAAAACTATAACAAAGGCCATTGCTCGTTCGCAAAACCGTATGACTCATCAATATTTCTCCGAAATGTGATATACATGGTAGTTTTTTATGATGTCTTTGTTGTAGCAGGAAGTTGAAAAAGATCTAGTTAAACCTTGTTGATGTGAGATGTAACGATAAAATAAGTTGCCAGAAGTTTGCCGGAGCTAAATCCAAATTACATTCTTATCCAAATGAAAAATTAATCAAATGTACTGAATCAAATTAGAACTATCTGTTTATATCTAACCGGGATAAAAAAAGTAGCCTATGTGTTAATCCAGGACGTAAGCCATCTCCATTCCAAATTCCATCCAGATCCGTTCAGTATTTTTGGCGTGAAACAGAAACAAACATCTATAAGTACTGTAACTATATGCTTTCACAATGTATTTAATGATGAGTAGTTAATTTGAAATTACAGACACTTCTATTTTATTTATTTGTATTTTGTATACATATTTAATTGTCTGATTGCTTAGCGGCCGTTCCCAATAACCGATCTATCCGTTAGCCCTACTAGAGATATGACATTACTTCTATGGATCTTATCTAAATTTATATCTTCAGTAGAGCAAACCGTGGATAGATCTGTTATTGGGAAAGCCGTAAGAGTATCCTTAGTGTTTTTTAGCTACAAATAAAAATATTGTCTACTAGCTGACCCGGCGAACTTCGTATCATCAATAAAAGTCACCTTTTTTTTTTTACTTTTTACAGGTTAGCGTTTGACCACAAGTCACCTGATGTTAAGTGACGATGTGGTCTAAGATGGCGCCACGCTACACCTGGACTGGGAACTGGCTCTCAAGTGAGGCTGCCGGAACACACCGATAGGTGCTTGGCGACAGATTCTTAACAAGAAACCTTCCCTGAACTTCCACAAATATTTCAAGATCAAAATTAGCCAAATCGGTCCAGCCCACATGAGCTTCCCCCACAAGTGTTTCCGCTGTGCTACAGATTGCAATTCTTCAAGATGGGTGTAAAAAGAGTTCTTAAAGGTCGGCAACGCATCGGCAACTCCCCTAGTGTTGCAGATGTCTATAGGCGACGGTGACCGCTTTCCATCAGGCGGGCCGTCAGTTTGTTTGCTAATATATTACATTAAAAAAAAAACCATTCTCGAGTTTTAGCGAGACTAACGAACAGCATTGGATTTTTATACATAAGAAAGATTGTCAATGGCACATACCTTGTCGAGGCAGGAAGTAGTTCTTAGGCGGGCGGCCGCGCTTCCTCTTCAGCAGCAGCTGCTGCCCCGCCGCGGCCAGGTTGGACACCTGCTGCGGGCTGGCCGCCATCACCGTGCCGCTTGTCAGCACGCAGCCTTCCATGTCTGGAATATAGGAGACGGTAGAGGTTAACGTTTAGACTAGACCGGTGGTGGCTGAACGATAACAAGTGCACCTTACAAGGCACCGATACTGAGTCCGAGTCCTATGTCGGCCTAACTCGAATCAAATCACTCTTCATTTCATTTATTTAGGTAATCCAGCAGCGTTCCAATTATACAATATTTTTTTTTTTTTAAATATAGTATTTAATACTAGACTAACACATTGGCATAGAGAGATAATCTCTTTTTTTTTTTTTGCCCGCACAGTCACAGACATAGGCTATGACCCCTAACTAGGTTTCCCTTTATCTAGGGTATCAGAAACTACGAGGATCGGGGATCCACAACACCCAGACACAGAACAAATACTTGCGCTTTTTTTTCAATGCATAATTATTTGTCCTGTAGCGGGAATCGAACCCGCGACCTCACGCTTCACAGTCGGCTCTCTGCCCATTCCGCCACATCGGTCGTCATAATAATAATTTAGTTGTAAAATAAGGCCAAAACCAGATTACACATATCACAAAACATGCTAATTAAAGAGCAAGTATCTCTGTCTGTCTGTCTGTTACGCTTTCACGCCTAAACTACGGAACTGATTTTAATGAAATTTGGTACAGAGATAGTTTGAACCCTGAGGAAGAACATAGGATACTTTTTATCGCGATAAACTGTAGCCCACGCGGGTGAAACCGCGGGGAACAGCTAGTTTATAATAAACGAATCACTCTAATAATATAAACCGAAAGTTTGTGAGCGAGTGTATAATATGTTTGTAACTTCTTCACTCTGAAACGGATCAAGAAGAATTTAAGTGAAATTTGGAATGGAGACAGCTACATATATTTTATCCCGAAAAATCCCACGGAATAACGGAATAACTGCGGGTTTAACCGCTAGTTAAATAAAGTTCAACTTCTTACTTTGATACAACCCGTAGTATAGCTAAGTACAAGGGCTCAATTTGTCGCACAAATAAGATAATATGATATGTTATCTCAAATGCATAAGATTGATTGATTACGTAAGTACCTATTTTTTAAATAAAAACATTAAAAAAACATTGTCTATTGTCTATGTAACATTCACCTCAAAAGACACCACTTTTAATCCAACCCTCACATTCTAATTTTAAGAAAATCTTATTGCTACAACCGAGGCCCAGATATAGAAAGGCTACAAACCGAGCGAGGTCTTAGGCGGTCGTCCCCTCCGCTTCTTGATCTTGGGCGTCATCGGCAGCGGCGTTTTCCTCGGCCTGCCGCGGCCGCGCCTCGGCGGGTCCAGGATGCTCTCCGCGCTCATATCGTTCCGGGCCCCGGAGGAGTCCAGTGTCGTATTCAGGATCATGGGGCTCTGCGAGGGGGCGGCGCGGGGGGGCAGCATGACGTCACCGCTGGGCGTGAACACCAGGTGGCCGGACTCGCGGTGCGTGGTGCGGACCATGCCGGACATCACCTCGGAGTTGGCCTCGCGTTTCGGTGTCGATTCGTTTGTCATGTCCACGGTTGGGTCCTCCTGGAATAACAATATTTTATTTGCAACAAACAAAGTTAAAAAAAATACTTAAATGAAATTTTGCCGCCCCTCTAACGACCTCTATAATTTCATACTTTTCCTTTTACAGAATTAGACAAATTTAACAGACGCAAATTGTAGAAAAATGTATCGAAGTGGTAACATAACCAACCTCCTAAAAACATTTAAGTATATTAATATGAATTTTTTAACATCTGTAAGTCTGTAACACATAAAAAAAATTGCCACCAATTTAACCCCTAAAATCTGCCGCCCTAGGCTCCAGCCTACTTCATCATCATCATCATCATCATCACCATCAGCCGGAAGAAGTCCACTGCTGAAGATTGGCCTCCCCCTTTGAACGCCACCATGAACGACTACTAGCCATTTGCATCCATCGGCTCCCTGCGACTCTTATAATGTCGTCGGTCTACCTAGTGGGAGCCTGCCTACAGAGCGTCTTCCGGTTCGTGGTCGCCACTCGAAAACCTATCTTCCCTATCGGTTATCGGTTCGTCGCGGGATGTGGCTTGCCCATTGCCACCTTGGTTCTTCGATGAATTTCGTCGCTTCGGATTTTTTCGCGCAAGGAAACTCCAAGCGTGGCTCCGTGGCTCGTTGTGTGACTCTGAGCTTATTCAAAAGGCCCACGGTTAAACATCACGCCAGCCTACTCAGCCTGCTAGTAAATCCGCCACTGCATGGAATACGTGGTCTATGGCGGACGTGGAAGTGCTTACCCGCTCGCAGATCTTGGTGTGCACGCGCAGCTTGTCGGAGCGGGCGAAGGAGCGGCCGCAGCCGCCGCAGGTGAAGGGCCGCTCGCCCGTGTGCGTCAGCCGGTGCCGGTTCAGGTGCGACGAGCGCTGGAACCTGGGGGAACGGGGGTTCATCATCAGCCTTTCACGTTCCCACTGCTGGGACTCTGGCCTTCTCTCAGAGAGAGAGTATGAGCCGTAATCTACCACGCTGGCCCAGAGCGGGTTGGTAGATGTCGCATGCCTATGAATGTTGCAGTTCTTGGGCATGAAGCGTATCTGTGCCAAATTTCATTCAGATCCATTCTGGCACAGATACATATTATAGTCTAGAAAAGAACATAGGCTACCATTTATCCCGGGAAAGGGTTCCTGCGGCATAACGGGAAGACGCGGGTGAAACCGCAAGGCGCAACAAGTGTACAATATGTCATAATCATAATGTTCTTGCAACCATAATGATTCTTTACCACAAAAGTACACTGCCAATAAGTCAGTCTGGATACCTGCCCTTTTCAACTGTGTACCCTTACCTAAGATCGCAGACCTCGCAGACGTGCGGTCGCTGACTATCGTGCTCGGCGGCGTCGGACATGCTGCCACTAGAATCGGTCTCTTCATCGTCGTCCTTGTTGCCTTGTTTCTCTGGAATGTTAAGAAGTTCTGCTTGTGAAATAAGAAACGTAACCAGCTTGGTACAAGGGCCATATTCTAGTGTTCGCCTGGCTTGCTACCACACTCTGTCGGCGCGTATCTATCGGTGTGTACTGGGAGCCAGTCTATAGTCCAGGCGTAGCGTGGCGCCATCTTCGCTTAACATTTCAGGTGACTACTGGTCGGCATCCTTGAGTAAGTACTAGATTGGGAAAATCCCCGGAACAGTCCTTCACAAGGAGTTCTACTGAACTCTACTACTTTAATTTTGCTTATTGATGGGGCTTTTTCTAGCGCTCACCTGAGTAGCTACTACCATCAAGTTAAGAATCTATCGCCGAGCAGCTAGCCAGTTCTCAGTCCAAGTGTAGCGTGGCGACACCTTCGACCACATCATCGTCTAACATCAGGAGACTTATGGTCAAACGCTACCCTGTAAAGCTGCGTACGGATAGCGCGCTACGCGAGCTCGGTTAGTTATTTTGGAATCCAAATATTGCGTACCAGCGTCCAAAACCCGACATACAGCGGCTCACGCGGCACGAGTTCTCCAAGAGTTTCCGCGTAGCTGCATGTATGGACACGCGTTCCACGACACGCGCAACCAACTACGTGTACCAATGCACGCACTGTCCATACGCAGCTTAAGATGTAATAAAAGAGTCATGCATAGTGAGAGTAAAGGGTCATTGCAGAGACATGCCGCTCACCATCAGAGTCGTCGTGATCGTTGTTGGTCGGCTTCTGCAGCACCGCCAGCTGCACCACCTTGATGCCGGGCGCCTTGTCGTCGTTCTTCTCGTTGTTAGCAGGCCCTGGGGACAAACATATCACTAGCTTTAGCTTTTTAGAATAGACACACACATCATCACAAAGCTTGGGATTGTAGTGAACTTGCTCTAATTCAATCAATTGGTCATAAGAATAAAATTGTGAAAGTGATCGCGCCCAAAAGAATACCTGCCGGGCGTTTCTTGCCTGTTCTTTTGCCGGCGTAAGGAGAGTGGAACAGGCTTAGCTAGTCTTACAACTGATTATATTATGAAAATAAATTTGAACTTGAACTTGTATCATCACATACACACATCTTATGCATACAAACATATATGTTGCAGCGAAGATAACTCAGTGGTAGTGATGATGGCTTAGGTCGTGGTTTCCAATCCTACAATGAGTGAGGTTTCGGTAAAGGAAATCATCGTGACGAGATCAGCAGAGATAGCTTGGTTATAGACTATATCCTAGTGCTCGCCTGCCTGCCAACAAGTTAAGAATCTGTCGCCATGCATCTATCGATGTGTTCCGGTAGCCGCACTTGAGGGCTAGTTCCTAATACATGTGTGGCATGGCGTCACATTTGACCACATCGTCACTTAACATCAGGTGACTTGTGGTCAAACGCTACACTAAAAGAGGAAGAAAAAGAATAATAAATTACTGACCTATACCCACCTATTAGTGCTAGCTATTTTTTTTATGGAAAAGCACGAACTCAATTCTTGTTTTTGATAATTTTAAAATATCCATAACAGAGTAATAAATTGTAAACATATAAATGTAAGATCATAATTCAAGGCGTAAGTGTAAATTTATACGCAATTTTGCACAAACACATTAGATCCGTAATAATATAATAAAAATTATTCCGCCAGCGCTAAAAAATCTATTGCACAACAAGCGAGTGGGTTTCATTAGATTCAACGGTAAAGCGTGATTTCATTCCGCGAGTAGGTACATACATACTCGATATAAACACATTATTAACGTTTTCTTTTGTACAAAAACGCTATTGTGTTAATATTCACACGAACTCGATCGGTTTTAAAACACACCTCGATGTAAAATAAACATACGTTGTTGCTTGTACGATTGTTTGTTACGTTTAGTTTAGTACTTCGTCGTTATTGCTGCCAATTCTGCAAAACTAAACTAAGTTTGACAGGTCTGAAAGTATTGCTGCCCTTTTCTGACCACGGAAGTAAAAAAACGGCAGCATTACTTTCAGATATGGTTTAGTTTCGGGCGGGCTATGGAAAGGGCTATGCTCGAAGTTTCTCTCAAGGATCGTATCAGAAATGAAGTGATCCGACAGAGAACCAAGGTAACCGACATAGCCTATAGGATCAGCAAGCTGAAGTGGCAATGGGCTGGACATATTAGCCGAAGAACCGATAACCGTTGGGGCAAACGTGTTCTTGTGTGGAGACCGCGTCTCGGCAAACGTAGTGTAGGACGCCCTCCGGCTAGGTGGAGCGATGACATATGCAAAATGGCTGGTAGCAGTTGGATGAGAAGAGCCGAAAATCAGGCTCAGAGGCGTGCTTTGGGAGAGGCCTATGTCCAGCAGTGGACTGAAGTGAGCTGATGTTTATGATGATGATGATGATGTTTTAGTTTTAGAAAACGCACAACATAATTCCCAACATTATGTACCGATAACCGATGGGGAAGAAAGGTTCTAGAGTGGCGACCACGAACCGGAAGATGTCCTGCATTGTAAGATTCGCAGGGAGCCGATGGATGCAAATGGCTAGTCTCCGTTGTTGGTGGTTTATGTTCATCAGTGGACACCTTCCTGATTATGATGATGATGTAGTGACAGTATGATCACTTTGTGGTGGCAGTGGTATAAACTAAGTTTTTGCTTGCGATCATACTTATAGTATAAGCCTGAACCCTTAGATTGATAGATAACGGTTTATTGTTACAACAAAAGCAATAGAGAAGAAAACATCTCAGAAGTAGTGTCACAATGAGCGGTTTTATCGCTTAGAGCTATTTGAAGTGAAATGAATGAAAATAAAATGAAATGAATTAAAATGAAATGAAACCTACCAAAAACCTTTAGTTGAACCGTATAGTTGGATTAGATTTTGAGGATTTTTCTTCGTAATAAATGTTCGTAGAAATAACTGAGGGATTTATTTTCTTTGTGGATGTCGTTTTATAATCTAATGATGTATGTATCTATGATGTATGTGATTGTGCGGGCATATTATTATTATTATTTTTTTTAATCGAGTTACTTTTTATCTATTTTTGACAATTTAACGTTAGCGGCAGAAACTGCTGAAAAGCTCTGCTGAAAGTTTGCCTCCCTTGGTGAACGCTATATATTTTCTCCAATTAGGGTTGAAACTCTTGGACCGTAATACCGTCTCATTGACACAAAGACTGACTTTTTTTACTACTTACAGGGTAGCGTTTGACCACGAGTCACCTGATGTTAAGTGACGATGTGGTCGAAGATGGCGCCACGCTACACCTGGACTGGGAACAGCCTCTCAAGTGAGGCTGCTGGAACAGACCGATAGGAGCTTGGCGACAGATTCTTAACATGACTAAACGACTGGCGCTTATTTCGATCAACAAATCAGTGTGGCCATCCAGAGACAATATATAGCTAGCCTTATAGACACGTTACGTGCAGGCGGCGACTTAAATCAGGTTTTTTATTTATAGATAGTTTATTCAATTTTGTGCATAGTAGGTAGTTTAGTTTAACATAAATTAATATTTATTTCGGAACCTCTTTTCTTTTAAAACTAAGACAACGCGCAAACGTTCTGTTAAAAAAAAGACCTAAAGACCAATTTTCTGTAAAAAAAAGGTCTTGTCTCACTTGAGAGTTCCCAATCACAATCCAGGCCCCACCTTTGACCACATCGTTAGGTTAAACGCTGCCCTGTAAGTATGTAGTAAAAATGACTAAACTAGTTATCTATATATTCTGTAACGAAAAAGAAACATCTATGAAAATGAATATTGGTCATCGCATCACGCGTGAACGGATGCAACAATTTCGCTAATTCTCTTTCGTTGTGTCTGGTGACCAAGGTAGGTTTTCCGTAGAGAAAATTTCAAAAAGTAGCCAGGACAAAATTAAAATTTGGAAAAAACGGAACGTGCTTTTTTTCTGATACCTGCTATTTATTGCGCTATACTACTGCCACGCGGGTGAAACTGCTGGGCACAGCTAGTAATAAAGGCCTACTAATTGTATTTATGCAACTAATCTCGTTGGGCGTCTTACATAAATGTGTTGAGATATCTACGCAGCTATATTATGTAGCCACTTGCTTTATACCTGTGGAGGCGGCAACATTGCCGAGAAAGGAAATTATAGCGAATTATAATGTCTGCAAACAACTATTGTTGGGTTTCTTGTGCGCGAATAATGTATTTCTGCTATTTCAGTAATGCAACATAATCATAATTATAATACAGACATTTTGTGTATTTTTTTAAGTGAGTCATTGCAAAAAATAGAGTAATATTTCATACTAGCCGTTCCCCGCGGTTTCACCAGCGTGAACTACAGTTTATCGCCACAACAAGTATCCTATGACCTTCCCCAGAGTTCAAATTTCTAAAAAAAAAGTATCGTAATGAGTACCTTATAAAATTGGCTATCTGCGAGTGAAAGTCCGGTCAAAATCGATCCAGCCGTTTCAGAAATTAGCCGGAACAAAGAAACAAAAATTTAAAAAAAAAATTTTAAAATACCGCATTATTTACTACATTAAAAAATATTTTCGTAAGTTAAAAGCTGTTAATTTTGAAATTACAAACAGAGTTCAATTTTATTTATTTGTATAGATAAAGATAACAAAAAACGTAACATAATAATATTTTTATTTCCTACAGGACAGTGTTTAACCACTGACTAGTCACCTGATGCTAAGTGAAAATGCCGTCGAAGGTGGCGCCACATGGAAAAAAAATGCCAATGTGGTCGAAGGAGGCGCCGTGCCACGCGTGGTTGGATTCAATTGAGGCTGGAATAAACCGACAGGTGCTTCGCGACAGATTCTTAACTTGAAGGTAGTTGCTAGCCAGGCGAGCACTAGAAAATGCCCTAGCACTAGCTTTGCTTTCATCACGATGATTTCGTTTACCGAAATACTAAACATGTGATGGAAAAATAAATGTTTGCTATATTTCCGTGACTCCGTTTTATTGCTTTACTTCGCAGCCACTGTTCAAAAATTAATCCCCTTCACAAACAAATATTTTGAAAATTTGATTGTTTTGTCGAAAACAAAAATACACTTTTGCAAAATTTATAAGTGGTTAACCTTTTCAAGTGTAAAAAAACAAAATATAAAATAATGATTTTTTGAGAAGTGTGCATTGTATGTTAGCCATATATGTATTTATTATATTATGCTAATGCAAACAACCTATTTTCGAAACCTATTCTGATATAAACAAGCGACCCGGCCCGGCTCCGCGCAGGTAGGTAAATTCCTATAGAAAAAGGCACTTTCAGTTTTTCTCAAACTGTCAAGTTTCCGATGGAGTTTGCAAAAGACTTCTGTCATACAAACCTTGTCCTGACAATTATGGACACAATAAAAAAATATAAGCTACTTCAGTCGAACTGTCCCCAAGTGATGATCTCTCATACTTGAAGTAATTGATTTTTATTTAGTAAATAGGTGGTAAGGCATTTTCTAGTGCTCGCCTGACTAGGAACCACCCTCAAGTTAAAAATCTGTCGCTAAGCACCCATCGATGTGTTCCGACAGCCCCACTTGAGAGCCAGTTCCCAATCGAGGTGTAGCGTGGCGCCACCTTCGACCACATCGCCACTTAACGTCACGTGACTTGTGGTCAAACTCTATCCTGTGGTACAAAAAATAAATCCTACTTATATTATTTATATAATAAACGTGAAAGTTTGTGAGTATGGATGGATGGATGAATGTTTGTTACTCTTTCACGCAAAAACTACTGAATGGATGTAAATGAAATTTCGAATGGAGATAGCTTATACCCAGGATTAACACATAGGCTACTTTTTATCCCGGAAAAAGGTTTCTGCGGTATAACGGGAAGACGCGGGTGAAACCACGAGGCGCAACTTGTTATAAATAATCTATTAAATCCTACTAAAGACACCAACTCCCAAAACATTCTGGAACTAACATACGTAATTGGATGTTGTTTGTAATTTATAACTTTGCCCTCAATTATCTCAGTTCCGAGAAATTTTAGGAGTTTTTGTCTGGAAATATGCTTTGTTTTTGTTTTACCCACTTTTAAAAATAAAGGCTTTTTATTTTCGATTGTATAATATGTATATATTGTATACACATTTTTTTTTATGTATGTTCAGACATAACTTCTTTGTTTATGCCTTTTATAGAACTATCAATATTCGTGTCTGCAAAATCCACAAAATACCAAAATGGCAGAAAACTATGTCTTGGCATTTACATATCTACAAATTGCTCTGAAAAGCTAAAAAAAACTCGTTAAATATGCTGCAATGCGCGCTATATAGCAACAGACATATTGTAAGAAATCGAAACATGAGTTTTTTGATAGAACAATATATTCCGTCAACTTTTTCACTTTTTGGTTTAGACCTGCAGAATTTACATTGTATGGAATTATGTGTTATTTATCCATATTTTATTATCATGTAATAACATGTTACATACATACATACATATTACACATTTTACATATCGTATCTTGCCTAAAGGGACTTCTTTTAATAATGTATTTTAGTTATTAGTTTAGATTTATTTGTTTTTATTTCTTTGTTATTTTTAGTTTGAAGTAATAAATTATACAACTTTTACATATTTTATTACATATTTAGTCGCCTTTTGTCGGTCTGTTCGGTAGGAATTTTACTATCTTACTTGAAACGGCATAGCCAGCATGGCTCAGAACTGAATAACCATTCATATTAAGCCATATTAAGTCGCTTTCTTATCCCTACTTAATATTACAAATGCGAAACTAACTCTGTCTGTCTGTCTGTCCGTCTCGCTTTGACGCCTAAACTGCTGAACCGATTTAAACGAAATTTGGTACGGCGATAGTTTGAACCCTGAGGAAGAACATATGATACTTTTTATCGCGATAAACTGTAGCCCACGTGGGTGAAACCGCTGGGAACAGCTAGTATTTCATAAACGTTTGGTGCATGTTGCTTGGTGATTTGATAATATGTTCTTTCCTGCTTCTTGTAATTTTTCTATGTAAACATATTTTACATGACAAAATTATATAGGATCAAATAAGCTATCACGGCTGTTACCATGGATTTAATAAAGACTACTTACTCGTATTTTATTTTACACACCACAATGATTTTCTCAGGCGAACTGGTTTTACATTAAAAAAAATTAAAGTTCAATATAAATTATATATTTTACAACATATATTTATATACATATATATAATCAAATTCCTCAGAAAAGGTACAAATGAGTCTTTACCGGTTTTAAATGTCGAATGAATATACATTTAGTTCGGCCGACGTCCAATATTAATAATCACATTATAACAGTTTATCGTAAACTGGAAACATTTGCTTTAATGCTACGATTGTATTCAATACATTTTAAGATATATATATGTTTATTTTATGAATTTATTTTAGACATGCAGTGGGTACTCGTTTGGATCCGGTACCCGGCGGATCCGGCACTATTTTAGGATTAGGCCGAGTATCGGGTAACGAACGACGACTGAAACCCGACCTTGTCGAGTTACTTTTATAGATAAAACTAGTATAAACAACAACAAAAATTAAAATTACAAAATAGGACTATAGCGATTAATGATAGAAACCGGCATGTTTAAGAACCACAACTTTCTAAAGCATGCGAGATCTACCAACCCGCAATGGGCCAGCGTGGCAGATTAGGCGATACTCTCTCTGAGAAGGCCCTTGTCCCAACAGGGGGAACGTAATAAGCTAATGATGATGATTAATGATAGACACCAATTATGTAAATCTAAGGAGAGGTAATATAATAGCGGTGGCCGTTTTCTAAAAAACGATGCCAAATAACGATGCCAGTACCCGATGCCGGCATCCGATTCCTTAGACATCGAAAAACGGATGCGCATCGAAACGTCTCGTGCGTTGCTCGGCATCGGCACACATCGGCATCGGCATCGCCGCACGGCATCGGCAACGAAACGGCGCGTCGTTTCGATGCCGATGCCGATGCCGCATCGGCATCGGGCATTCGGGCCTCATCGATATCGTGGTCTCGGTCGTATTCGGTCATAACCGCATAGTATCTTTCAACGCCATCTATTGTATTTATATGTAACTACTATGTATAGCGGAATTTATATTTTTCTTACTCTCGATTAAAAGTTTTGAAACCTAAAAATCTATATAGATGGCGTGACGTTACTTATCACAAGGCCGAATGTAGTAATTATTTCCCGTTTTATACTTTTTCACCATAATATTTATTGTGGGATGATAAAAACTTTTTTAACAATCTGAAATTATTATTCTTGATTCTATCACACAATCTTATCGCTCACGCTCGCACCAGTTTCTATTATCATAATATCTTGATCTACGCAACTCTAGGGATGTGAAAAATAATCGATTTTTATATTAATCGATTATTTTTTTCTTTTAATCGATTTTTAATAATCGATTATCTAAATTTGAAAAATCGATTTTTTACTTACTCTCTAAAATTAAATCGATTTTTTTTACTTTAGGTAATTTTATTACAATGTACAAAAAAATGTAACTTTTCGAATAGTTGGGAAAAAAATATTGAATAAAATCGATTATTTTTTATTTAAATAATCGATTTTTTACAAATCGATTTTGTTTAAAGAGATATAAATCGATTATTTATTAATCGATTTTTTTATCTCCTAGTCACATCTCTACGCAACTCAACACTGTTACGATGCCAAATAACGATGCGGGCATCGGATGCCGGATCTCCGATGCCGGTGCGGATCGATGTCGTAAATATCCGAAAACGCCCATCGCTATAATATAACAGTAAGATAATGGAAGGAAGCGTCACCGTCCGCCATAAACCAAGAGCAAGTCAAATCACGTTACTTTGCTCTTGGCGCCCGCCGAGCGCATTTTTAGCTGCGCAATAGCATAGCAGGTAAGGGAGATTATGATTAGTTTGTCAGTGCCCCGGATAATTTTGCCGGGTACCCGGCAAAACCTCTACCCGGTGCATGTCTAATGTATTAAAGACTAATTGCTACCTATGGTTTTACCTTTATCTCATCATTAGTTCATCATCAGCCGGAAGAAGTCCACTGCTGAACATAGGCCTCTCCCCTTTGAACATCACCATGAACGGCTATTAGCCATTTGCATCCATCGGCTCCTTGCGACTCTTACAATGTCGACGGTCCACCTAGCCTACCTATAGAACGTCTTCCGGTTCGTGGTTGCCACTCGAGAACCTTTCTACCCCATCGGTTATTGGTTCGTCCATACCTTTATCTATTTTTTTAACTATGAGCCTATGTACTTTTAAGCTATTTTGAAGAATGAAGATTCTAAATTTCACTCAAATCCGTTGAGCCGTTTCAGCGTTACGAAGTAAGAAACATACACAACAAGCTCACGAACTTTCGCATTAATCAAATATTTATTATAGGTTGATTAAGTCCAATGACTTCTAATGTAACTAAAAATACTTTTGATCTTTATCTAGATTATTCTAGATTTTAGACCGGTGGTAGCCGAACGGAAAAACTAGAGCCTTTCGAGTTGACGAACTATACCAAGTCTTATCTCAGCCTCGCACTAGTAGCTTTTTTCCATATTACAGGTCGTTTGACTACAAGTCACCTGATGTTACGTGTCGATGCAGTTGAAAGGTGGCGCCACGCTACACCGAGACTGAGATCTGGCTCTCAGATGTGGCTGCCTAAACACACCGATAGGCGATTCTTTACTTCTATCTTATCTTCATTGTTACAAAATGTTAACTAACCCGTTCCTGTGTGAGAACCAGGGAACAATAACGTAACTAAATCCAAAGATTATAAAATCACATGGTTTTTTTTTTTTTTTACTATTTACAGGTTTAGCGTTTGACCACAAGTCACCTGATGTTAAGCGACGATGTGGTCGAAGATGGCGCCACGCTACACCTGGACTGGGAACTGGCTTTCAAGTGAGGCTACCGGAACACACCGATCGGTGCTTGGCGACAGATTCTTAACAAGAGGGTGGTAGCTAGCCAGGCGAGTACTAGAAAATACCCTACTACCAAGCTATGGTTTCATCACGATGTTTTCCTTCACCGAAAGCTCAAGCTCATTGTAGGATTCGAACCCACGTCCTACGGATCGTAAGCCGACGTCACTACCTTTAATGCTTAGTGACTCTTTAACTACTGGATAGATTTTTCATAGCTACGTGCTGGAGCACGTGTGTCTCATTGCCCATTGCGCTGTGACATCAAACTGTCAAACCGCTGATATATCCATCATATCCACTATATTTATTATTATTTATGTATTATAATGTGTTGTTGTCTATACCAATGACACATTCTGTTTTTTTGTGCGACTAATGATTATTTATTAAAGCCAACAACAAGAAATATTAATTTAAAATACAAAAGCCACATTATGTTGAACAATAAAAGTGCCAGCTTTTATAAAGTTTCATTAAAAAAAAAAGAATTTGAAACGAGATTTCTATAAAAGGCGCGCCCTTATGAATATTAATGAAAATAATATGGCATTTAAGTTGAATATTATTATTTTTAATGTTATTAAATTTCGTGTCCGCTCCTACACAAAAAGTTAATTGTATATTTGAGTAAGACGAATCACGCTTTCCGGCGAATGCACACGGCCGTTTTTTTTTAATTTTATTACAACACCTGCCATTCAAATGGTTTCGAGTTCATTAATTTTCTTGACATTGTGTTTTGTTACTTTTCGAAATAACGTTTATTTTCGACCTTTGACGAATAAACGAACAAGAAAAATGCGTTCGTTTAATTTATTTTTAAAACGTATCTGCGCGTAATATTTTATTTATGTAAAGTTATTATTACAATTTTATTATATAAAACAACACGCGTCTGTTGTTTGTTTGTTTAAGCGAGTCTGTCAGCAGATTAAAGGTCTTTGAATCTTGGGTTTTTTGCTTTAAGACTGTAGAACCGTCGTTATTGAGAATTGGCCCTCTTTTGATCGTGTCTTCAACTATCTTGCCATGCGCTCTTTATTACTTTCTAGCTGACTTGTTTCTTCGCTCAGTATTTGCTTGGTCTTCCAAAAAGTACCAGCATCCCATAATTAGTAAAGAAATATCTCTTAAGAGTACACTTTATTCATTCATTATGTAAAATATAACCTCTAATTATATACAAAACCAAAATAAATGATTAAAAAAAGCCTCTAAATGTCGTGTGACGGACGTTACATTCTTCCGAAACAGGTAAAAAAAACTAATAATATTTGGCGCAATAAATTTCCACAGAGTCAGGGGCAAATAAGGTAACATAACTATGTAAAAAATTAAGCCTCGAATATTATATTTACATTTTTTTTTAAATCTCAACGTCTCCGAGCGAAAAGTGAAGGGAATTTAAAGTCATTATTTTTTATTATAAGACCATCGGGTCGGCATACTGGATCCAATTTGCCGTACCCAAAAAAAAAATACAAGGAAAAATCAAGCCGCGATGTCATTAGACCCGCAGAAAATAACTTTAAATTGTTTTAACAATTCACACTAATATTATAAATACAAAATTTTGTGAGTGAGGGAGTGAATGTGTATGTTTGTTACTCTTTCACAAACGTCGATTTTTCTTTCTAACGCCTCGAGTCTACGTATTTGATTGAAATTTTGAACGAACTAAGTTTATACATAGGATAATTTTCCATCTTTAGGCAGAACTGCAACATTCAAGGACATGCGACATCTACCAACCCGCACTGGGCCAGCGTGGTAGATTACAGCCCATGCCCTCTCTCTGAGAGAAGGCCAGAGTCCCAGTAGTGGGAACGGTGGTGGGACGGTGGTGAAGTTCTTGGACATGACGGTTTCCTCATGATGTTTTCCTTCACCGTTTTGAGCGATGGCAAATCCGCATATAACTTATTAAGTCATAGGTGCGGGGCCGAGAGGATTCGATTTGGTGTCGGCCCCTTTTGAGACGCATGCGTTACGTTATTTTTGCATAGAAATAGTGTAAGGAAAGTGACATAGACTTCATTTTATCCCGGAAAATGTACGGTTCCTGCGGAAAATACCACGCAAGTGAAACGGCGGGGTACAGCTAGTTTAAAACGATTCTCAATATGAGACATAAATTCTTAATATAGAATTGCAGACATAATTATAATATTTGCGAACTTATTTTTAAATTTTATTAAATATCAAACGTATAATTCTAGAACATTCACACGTCAGATCATTCACTTTTTGTAAAGTCACGCGATAACGTTAAAAAAAAAACTTTTTTGTCACTATACAGTGTTATTATATTTAAAAAGTGTTTTTTTGCTACGAATAAATAATAAGTCTATTTATTTGTAGTTTTTTTTGGTGGTGTCAATGTTTCCAGTGAAGTTAAAGGGCATAAAAAGAGATTAGAGATATCATATCTGGGTGACGAGCGCAGTGCACTGCCGCGGAGGTTGTGAACTGTTGAAGTTCAAGATTCTGGATGTCATTGAACTGTAATGGGCAAGCTTGGCGCTTACCATCAAGCGACTTGCTCGTCTCGTCAAAAAGACACTTGAAATGTGAAAGTATTTGGATGTTTGGTTACATTTACGCCCGAAATAATGATCCTGATACGTTATCCGCGGATCGATATGTAATTTTAGTAGTAATATGCTAATATGTCAAGCCCTAGAACCAAAATGACATTTATCGATCAAAAACCGCGGATAACGGATCAGGATCGATTATTAATTTCTGGCCTTGATTACAATAACTAACGATAGTAGGTATATGTTCCTATGTAACAATATTGTCTTTTTATAATATGACACAGAACTACCATTATTAAACAAAATAAATTCATTTGATCTGATCGCTACCAAACTTCACAGGATCGCTGATCTACTGGGCTAATTTGTAGATTGCTTGAAAATATAATCAAAATCAGTCCAGCCGTTTTGGATTCCATGAAAAACTTAGACGCATCGATTTTATATAGATACATATATGTTTTAAACCTTCTGAACATACTCATTTTTATTTACATTTCAAACAAGAAACATTATATTCTCCGAATTGTTCAACGCCTACACAACGCAACGTACTGGTTTTTCCAAAGACTGTATTCATTTTTCTCTCTATATATTATTTTAAGACAACTGACTGAGACGTCACGAAAATATTTGCGACGCAGACGTGTTAATGTTTTTTTTTAATCTATTTTTTTTTCAATATCGTTTAACGTTACATACACTGAAAAAAAAAATCTTACTTTCCTTCGGAGTCTTACCTTCCAAAACCGATTCCTGCCTTATTTTACCTTAGTTTTCCTTCTGAATCACAATTCCTTCCCTTTTGACTCAGAAGGAAAACGGTATTTGGGAAGTTTTTTTTTCTCCGTGTAGTAAGACCGAAAAGGCATAGAAATATTACGTATCACAGTCACAATATTATGAAGAGGAAAATTTGTTTTGGTATTTGTGTGGACGTCCCTACATTGAGTAACCTCCAAAACTACTGATGCGATTCTAAATATTCGTTCACTAATGGGAAGCTTCATTATCCCCGAGTGTCACTCATCTATACTAATATTATAAAGAGGAGAAAGGTTTGATTGTTTGTTGAATAGGCTCCGAAACTACTGAACCGATTTGAAAAATTCTTCCGCTGTTGGATAGCTACGCTATCCGCGGCGGACATAGGCTATATTATGTTTTCGAAAAAATTAGGGTTCCTTACTAAAACTATGATAATGTAACCCAAGGTGTAAAAAGATTACCTAAAATATTCTTCCAGGGTAGCGTTTGACCACAAGACCCCTGATGTTAAGTGACGATGCGGTCGCAGATGGCGCCACGCCACTGGACAAGGAACTGCCTCTCAAGTGGGCTGCCGGAACACACCGATAGGTGCTTGGCGACAGATTCTTAACTTGAGGGTGGTAGCTAGCTAGGCGAGCACTAGTTTTCTACCACCCAACCACCAAGCTATGGTTTCATCACGATGTTTTCCTTCACCGAAAGCTCAAGCTCATGGTGGGATTCTAACTCATAACCTACGGGTCGCAAGCCGTCGTCACTACCACTGAGCCATCATCGTGTTATTGCTCCATAGAGGAATACTTGTGTGACCGTGGCAGCGGCCATTAAATTTAAAACATTTTTTTTCTGTAAGACTTGGTTATGTTATGTGTGTTGTGTGTAATATTATAATTTAGTAATGTTAATATCCAATATAAAATTTATTTGTTATGGAATAAATGAAATGAAATGAATCATCGCTTCAAGATATCCTAACACGTTATTGACCTGGATTCTTACCTGGAGAAGTGAGCTTGCTACGTTCCCGTTCATCATGTCTGGGTTCATCCTGGAACCGCACCGTCATGGGTTTCTTCTTGACCCTCAGCTTCTCGTCTTCCGGAGAAAGGATGGAGACGCGCTTCTTCGGACGGTCGTCTTCTAGTTCACGCTTGACTTCGGAAGTTGTCGATGTTGCTGTGTGGGCTGTAAATATGGAGATTGATCAAGCATTTTTTTTACGTAACCTATACTGTCCCACTGCTGGATAGAGGTCTTCCCATTTCCTTGCAAATATCTCAATTCCCCGCATCCTCAAGCCACCGCTGGACTATCTCAAGTATGTACTTTGTTTTGAAAAATTTGTAACTTTGATATAAGTACGATACTTTCTAAATAGAACTTTTTGAGCAATTAAGTAGATAAAAATTGATATCCGGCTGTGGCAACGAAAAAAAAACTAGACAAAGGCGCCGCCATTTTTATGTATGTATTTCACAGTTATAATTATTATACATTAGCATAATTGCTACCGAGTTAATATTATGTCGGAACATAGCTAATTGTATTTAAAATTAAAACATGGTTCTAACACTCTAGTTCACACTGCATCAGCAATATTACCATGAACGTTTTGGATGCTTTAAAATAAATTAACTTTTTTTTTTCTCACTGGTTAGTGTTCTACCACAAGTCACCTAATTTTAAGTGACGATCTGGTCAAAGGTGGGCCACGCTATACCTGGATTAGGAACTCTCAAGCGAGGCTACCGGAACTCACCGATAGGTGCTTGGCGACAGATTCTTAACTCGAGTGTAGTAGCTAGCCTGGCGAGCATTAAAAAATGCCCTACCACCAAGCAAAGCGCTTGAATCCTGTGCATTTTATAGGGTATCGTTTATTGCCACAAGATGTCGACAAAGCTCTACTACTTAGTGGAAACTTGCGAGTGTGGCTGCTGAAACACATTAACAGGTACTTGGCCACTGATGAGACTTGAGGGATATAGGAAACCAGACGAGCACAGGAAATGCCCTACCTGCTATTTCTTTCACGGAAACTTTAAGTTAATCAATCACATTGTAGGCTTCCATAGTCAACACAACTATTACGAAGTTCGGCAGTGGACTTCTTCCGGCTGATGATGATTATGGATATAAAAAATCCTGTTCCTATTTGGATGGAGTCTATGCACTTTTTACTCTTTCAGTAGACTAAGGACATTTACCATTTTTGCTCGACGGACCGATAACCGTTAAGGAAGAAAGATTCTCGAGTGGCGACCACGAACCGGTAGACGCTCTGTACGCAGGCCCCCCACTAGGTGGACTCTGACGACATTATAAGAGTCGCAGGGAGCCGATGGATGCAAATGGCTAATAGCCGTTCATGGTGGCGTTCAAAGGGGGAGGCCTATGTTCAGCAGTGGACTTCTTCCAGCTGATAGTGAAGGACATTTCAAGCACAAACCTTGGTCTTGTTCAGTCTGGATGCTGGCCACGGATCGCTCGGAAATCCTGGCAGCGTGACGGGCTTCCTCCATCTCCCTCGCAGCCGCAGCCAGGATGTTGTTCACTGCAGTGTGGGTCCTGGAAGGGTCCTCCTGACGACGGCGCCTGATCTCTTCCGCACGCATCATCGATTGCTGGTACATGTGGATCTGTTTACAAATGTTTCTGGTTAATTTGAGCTTTCGGTAAAGGAAAATATCGTGATGAAACTATAACTTGGTACCTACTAGGGTATTTTCTAGTGTTCGCCCTCAAGTTAAGAATCTGTCGCCAGGCACCTATTGGTGTGTTCTGGGAGCCTTACTTGAGAGCCAGTCCCCAATCCAGGTATAGCGTGACGCAACCTTTGACCATATCGTCACCGCGAGTCCCACACTCCCTCCGAGCCCCTCCCCTTCTGGGGGGGCATTGCACCGGAGGGGTTGGTACGTAAGTGCATTTCCCCGGGTCAAAAAAAAAAAAGGTGACTTGTGGCTTAACGCTACCCTGTAGCCTGTAGGTAAGTAATAAATAAGAAAAAAATAATCATCAACATCAGACTATTACGTTCCCACTTTTGCGACTTTCTTTCTGAGAGAATATGGGACATAGTCTACCACGCTGGCCCAGTGCGGGTTGGTAGATGTCGCATGCCCGTGCATGTTGTAATTCTTGGACATGCCGGTTTCCTCACGATGTTATTATTCTATGTACCTTCTTTTTCCCTACACTATCCCTTAATGTCATAACCATAAGCTGTTTTAATGTGGGAATCTTCACGACTAGTTAAAACCGCGTAAATATTTATGTGACAAAAAAATGTTGTAGTTTTATTTTATTCATATTATGTTTTATTTGTTAGTAACGTTCTCAAAATTTAATATACGACATGTGAATGTATAAGTAGATACTTATATACATATGAATTTTAATCATTTTACTAAATAGATACCTACGTTGTTACGAGACACGTGTATCTCCTCCCATATCCGCTTGTCGTGTATACTGTTATTAAATGAGCTTGCTCCATAATTTACCAAATTAACATCAACATTAGCTAGGGTATCTCTCGGCCACACTGTCCGCATTTTTTACATAAAGACATTAAAGACACCACCTTTTTCCAGGACAGAAAGGAACCTACTTTCTGAATTATTAAGTTGGTTTGTTTGTTAGTTGTTTTTAGGCCCCGTCGAAAGCAGATGGGTTTTATAAATTTAATGTGTGTCTGTATGTGGAATCGTGGCTCCCAACCAGATGAACCAAATATGTATAAATGATATTTTTTATATATTAATTTGATTACTTAAGTATGTACAGTCAACGACAAAAGACGCTGAACAATCACACTTTTTTCTATTATCCCCATCATCTTAGACACCAATTTTTGACCTCATCATCACCTAAAATCAAGTGTGTTATGTTGTGGTCAAAATGATGCCATGTAAAATGTAAAAAAACAGTAATAATTACTGATTTGAAACACATTTGGAAAATCGAGAACGATCAGCTACTTTTGTCGCTGACTGTACATACTACCAAGTAGTGTGAATAATAAAAATAACAATATACGTCAAAGTAATATTAATTGCTTCGTAATTTTACAAAAATGATAATGAACCGATGAATTTAATGAATAACAAAATTATTATTGGTATTCGAAACGAAAACTAGATAGTAATTTAATTGTTTTTAATGGCTGATATGATGAAATAAAAATTCCACAATATTCTAGAAAAATATAGTTATCACGACTATTAAATGTGTATTATTTATTATTACAACTGGAGTTATCGTAATATAATATTTATCTTGAATTTTAGTATTGTTTTATATATTCATTGTGATAAAAATTGATTAAAGGGTACCTACCTATCTAGAGCAAATTGTAATAATATTTAAAATTTATGTTATAGGTATAATAATAATAATAACGCCCACACAATCACATACATACCTATCTGACCGTAGAGTAAAGGACTATTAGATGACAAAACAAAGGTTGGGATTTTAGTGAACTTGCTCCAATTCAATCAATTAGTAATAAGAATAAAATTGTCCATGTGATCGCGCCAAAAAAATTACCTACCGGGTGTTTCTTTCTGTTCTTTTGCCGGCGTAAGGAGGTTGGAACAGGTGTAGCTAGTTTTAGGTTGACGTTTTAAAGTGATCACAATGTATCCTACTAAATAAAACCAATTTGGACTTTTGATGATTGGGGATCCTCAAATCACAGACATAACAAAAAAATCTTTAATTTTTTTCACTGCACAAATATTATTGCAGGTGCGGAAATCGAACCAGCGACTACGCTTCCCAGTCCGCTATTCGCCCATCGGTACACAAGCTATCACTAATCAAGTGAATGTTACACGTGTAGAAATTAGCATAGCTTAAAGGTCAAAATTCGCTACGAAATTGCTTACTTAAATCAAATATTTCGATCCCGCTACGTGACTTATAATAATGCTCAAGTTGTTGTTTTTCATGTCTGGGTGTTGTGGACCCTCAATTCACGTAGTTTCCGATGCCGGGAACCCTAGATAGAGGTGATTGGTGGGACGTGCATCAAAGTCAAAGTCAATTTTTATTTATTCAATAGGATACATTGTGATCACTTTAAAACGTCAAACTTAAAACTAGCTACGCCTGTTCCAACCTCCTTACGCCGGCAAAAGAACAGGCAAGAAACGCCCGGCAGGTAATTTTTTTGGCGCGATCACATTGACAATTTTATTCTTATTACTAATTGATTGAATTGGAGCAAGTTCACTAAAATCCCAAGCTTTTTTGTCATCTAATGGTCCGATATTTTTTAATTAGCTTTACTAATAATATTTCTCTTGTTTAGTTGTACACATTGGGATATGGGAACATGAATATTAATGATCATCATCATCATCAAAATATTATGTTCCCACTGCTAAGTGCTAAGACACAGGCTTTCCCTCAGAGAGAGAGTATGGACCATAATCCACCAGATGGGCCCAGTGCGGGTTTGCGGATATAGGCTAGTAGCTAGTTCGTATTAGACTTTTCAGACCACCCGAAGGCTTCCGACGTAGCCTAGTGAGTACTATGCTAAAACAAAAGAAACCGACGGCTTAAAGTGCCCTCCGAAGCAACGAGGCGCTCAATTGTAAATACATACAACTAGTGGTCAGTAATTGGTCACCCATCGCCGTAGTAACCGTAAGGAACGCTGTTATCTTGGATTGTTAGTCTTTCAAGGATTAAGCATAGCACCAACATTGGGGTAATCCCTAGTAATATTAGAAATGGGAACAACTGAACTGATTTAAACAAAATTTGGTACGGAGATAGTTTGAACTTCAAGGAAGGACATATGATACTTTTTATCGTGATAAACTGCCTACGCGGCTGAAAGCGCAGTGAACAGCTAGTCCTTGATAATTCGAGATACATTCCAGCCTTACATAATAATGCATAACTAGGCAAGCTTCCCTACGAGCACTTTTGAGAGTGTGGGCGTTCATATTTTTAACCAATGAATAAAATAGGAACGTTTACGTTTCTATAGGTATTTTTTCCATGTTTTTTTAATGAATTTTTGATCGAACCCGCTCCTTTATCAACGTAGCGACACCTACTACGCCACGAACGTCGCTTCAGCTGCGCAATCCTAAACATGATTCACTATCCTATCAATTAGAAATATTACTTGTTATTTAATTTAACACCATTAAAATAAGTGTGGGAGTACACTAAGCGGTTCAATGCAAATTGTGCTATTTTACAATGCCTAATAGAATAACATATGAGTATGACTAACACAATACCTTGAGTTGCATAATTTAATTTCCTAACAGAGCCTATTGCCTAGACTCTAAGGCATATATAGGCAAACTCCGGCCCGCAAGCCAGATGCGGCCCGCCGAAGATCTTAATCCGGCCCGCAAAACATTTCCAAATCTTAATCTTTCCGCTTAAAAACAGTAATTTTTACGATTGCCATTGATCGAAGGAACGAGAGTTACATTTTATCATAACAGAGTAGCAAGAATGAAGCGACAAAACTGCAACTTTACTTTGAATATGTCACCGGAAAAGAAAAGGTATACCTAAATGGATATTTAGTTTCAGTTTTTTTGAGGAATCATAACACCCTGAATTTAACAAATATTCTATTGCTGCTTAGAAAATGTGTGAACTAAAGTTGTTTCACACATCTAAATTATGACGGATTAAAAACATTTCTGATAACATGACAAACATCTGTCTCACCTAATCTAATACCCTAAACATCGCAAATTTTAGCCCGCGACTTCCCAAAGGTTGTCCATACCTGCTCTAGACCTATAGACCTGCTTACTAAACTGGTTAAGCATAGTTAAAATACCTCTAACCGACACAACAGCAGACTGTCGTTTTCTGAGTCCTAACCCGAAATAGTTCTTATTATTCCATTAGCGAGCTAAGTGGCAGTGGGCTGGTCATATTTGAGCAAGGTAGTAGGGCTTTTGTGTGTACCAATTTGCCAATGAATATTCTGCCGGGCAGTAGTGTGCCAGCATTGTAACCCATGCTTCTAAATATATATAACCTCAAAGGTATAGTGACTGACATAGTGATCTATATATCAACGCACATCCCAAACCACTGGACGGATCGGGCTGAAAATTGGCATGCAGGTAGATGTTATGACGTAGGCATCCGCTAAGAAAGGATTTTGATTAGTTCTTCCCCCAAGGGGATAAAATTGGGGATGAAAGTTTGTATGAAACTTTGTCAACTTTAAGCCGATCGGTTGGTTGGCCGAAAGTTGGTGCTTTTGATGGTTAAGAGAATCGAAAAAATGAGTTATTATTCAGCGAGTTTTGTCGCTGACTGTACCAAAAACACACACAGACAAACTTTCGCATTAACGTTAACGTTTTCGCAGTACAAGTGTAATGTGATGAGCAGTTGATTCTAAGATACGCCCACGTGTAGGTACGTAATGCTTACGACAGGCAATCAGGGTAATATGGACTTTCCAAATTATTTTACTCATAAAAACCGTCGTAAAGTTCAAACTAACATTATATAGGTACCCATCCCTTAATCATGCAAGTTGACTTACGCCCAAAATTTTTTTAAATTTTTTTTTTATACTATTTACAGGGTAGCGTTTGACCACAAGTCACCTGATGTTAAGTGACGATGTGGACGAAGATGGCGCCACGCTACACCTGGACTGAGAACTGGATCTCAAGTGAGGCTGCCGGAACACACCGATAGGTGCTTGGCGACAGATTCTTAACAAGAGGGTGGTAGCTAGCCAGGCGAGTACTAGAAAATACCCTACCACCAAGCTATGGTTTCATCACGATGTTTTCCTTCACCGAAAGCTCAAGCTCATTGTAAGATTCGAACCCACGTCCTACGGATCGCAAGCCGACGTCACTACCACTGAGCCATCATCGTTATAATTCGATCCTGATCCGTTATCTACGATTTTGGATCGATATGTCATGCCATAATATGTCATTTGAGTAGTAATATGTCAAGCGTTAATATTATAACGCTTAGATATTATAACTAACTACCTACTAACGCCCGAAATTAATAATCGATCCTGATCCGCTATCCGCGGTTTTGGATCGATATGTCACGTCATAATATGTCATTTTAGTAGCAATATGTCAAAGCCTAGTACCAAAACCGCGGATAACGGATCAGGATCGATTATTAATTTCGAGCGTTAGTAATAACGCTCAGTTATAAACTTATAACCAACCAGCTGTTTGTTCTCATAAAAACTATCCTACTTTGTCCTTAATTCTTCTTCTTGCCCTGGTCCCATCTATTTGGGGTCGGCGCAGCATGTACATACAGTCAGCGACAAAAGTAGCTGATCGTTCTCGGTTTTCCAAATGTGTTTCAAATCAGTAATTATTATTGTTTTTTTTTACATTTTACATGCTATCATTTTGATCACAACATAACACACCTAATTTTAGGTGATGATGAGGTCAAAAATTGGTGTTTAAGATGATGAGGATAATAGAAAAGAGTGTTATTGTTCAGCGACTTTTGTCGTTGACTGTACAGTGACACCAACTTAGCTGTTCAGGTGGGCAAAATTGGAACTAACGATCATTGTATGAAAATAGCGACAAGTTATAGGAATAAACTCGTTACCTGAACAAATAAGTTGGTGGCACTGTACTCTTCTTCCACTCTCCCCTATCAGCCGTCATCGCTCCATTCATATCGATCCTTCTTTTCTTTGGTCTTCTTCTTTCCTTCCATACATAATACTATGTCCTTCCCTAGGTTCCAAACTATCTCCATACCAAATTTTATCAAGATTTATTGAGCGGTTTAAGCGTGAAAAGGTTACAAAGGGACCTAGAGAGTTACTTTCGCATTTGTAACCTTAAGAATGTATGGCTGGATGTATTTAGTTGAAGTAAATAATAAATAATAAAATTTTACACAAAAAATGTTTGATTAACTCAAGTAGTTACAATACCCTTGTGACCAGTCATGGTGATTTAACAAATTATTGTACAAACATCAAAATTTATTCTCTGCACATGAGTACACATTTTTTCTGTAATTTATTTTTCTATGCGATGACGCAAATACATTTATTTTGTACTCAGTAGAGTTTCAATTGTCGTGGTTATACTTCTGAAATCGTTTCTTTTTTGCTGCAATATGTATGTGAATAATTTAAACGTCACAAACGCGTCATGCCAAAAAAAAAAACGGTCATAAGAAATTCATGCTCAACAAAATAATATACGACCTAGTCTCATCTTGCAGTTAAACAAAATTAAGTGCTTGCAAGTTTATTACGTCAGAATCTACTAGCGACCCTCCTCAATGCTCAATTCCCGCAGTTTTCCCGTTTTTCATGGGCACATTTGTATTTCTCCGGGGAAAAGTAACCAATGTTGTTCTCTGTAGTCTAAATATATAATGCAAAATTTCTACAAAATTGATCCAGCCATTTAAGCATGAAGGAAAGAACAAAAAACAAACCAACAATAAGACAATGTTTCACTTTTATGTATCAGTAGCATCGAAATTATTCTTGAGAACAGTTTATAATTTTATTAATGCCATTCGTTTTAGAAAATACAGACCTAAGTAAATCGACTTTCATAAAACAACTTCTAAACGAACTATCTAGCTACCTACCTATAACACGGGTCAACATGAAATTTGACTTTGATTGCAAAGCATTAAATTTCGGTAGTTTAGGTCGTAATAAGACGGAAAAAAAATATATGGCATGAAAAACTTTGCTTTTGTGCTTAGAAGACTGATTGAACGAAATTTTTAAAAATCTCGGATTTTAATTTTTGATTGAAAATAAAACTATTGAAATAAAAATGTTTATTATTTTTATTAAGTTTTACTATCAAATTAGCTTACAGAAAAGTGGAAAATAACTTAAAAGTGCACACTTTTACTTTTTCTTTTATGTTCATAGCTACTTTCTCTCAATAAACCCCAAATATAGTCGCCCATCATGTTTTCATTGTATTGGCCTTGATAGCGTTGTTCAAAATTCATGATGTCCTGATGGAAACGTTCTCCTTGCTCTTCGGAATAGGCTCCCATATTGTTTTTAAATTTATCCAAATGAGCATGCAGCATATGTACTTTTAATGACATCCTGCAGCCCATGGCCTTAAAATTTGTAAGCATATCCTCAACCAACTTTTCGTAGTTTTCAGCTTTATTATTTCCTAAAAATCCAGAAACTACTGCTTTAAAACTGTTCCAACTTGCTTTTTGAGTACGATTCAGCAACGTTGGAAATTTTTCATCGGCGAAAATCTGTCTTATTTGCGAACCAACAAAAACCCATATAAAACAAAATGCATCAGCATCGTATTTGCACTTTCGTGACGACATTTTAAGTTATTCTGGGCTTGTAAATAACACCTGATGGTTGTTTATCACTCGGGTGCCATCTAGCGGCACAGTGTAAACGTTAATACACCACTCTCACCGCGCGGTCTTTTTAAAAATATTAAAATCAATTAAAATTTATGAAAAAATTGAAAAATGAGTGTTATTATTATAACTATCACAAAAGCAAACTTTATACCGAAAAAAGGTATTTTCTTTTCGTTTTTGTGCATAACTAACTGGAAAATAATAGTATAAACTTTAGGACAAAGAACGAAAATTTTTTTGTAGAGTCGTGTAATCTGAGATAGATAAAATTACAGTTAGGTAGGTATAGGTACAGCTACAAAGTCGGCCATCCAGACAAACGGCGAAGCGCGCAACTTGATGGATATTACGCCTGTATGTACGCAAGAAGCATTTTGCTTCCACATTCATCACGCGCACCGCGAAGGACCGAAACTCCTTTCCAGTCTATATTTCCCGATCGTTATAATTTGAAGGTTAGGTTCCCTCAAGGCAAAAGAAAACAGGCGCCTTCTAGGCATGCGTGCTACACCACCCACCGAGTTTGCGGTCAAACGCAGACATATTCGCGGAAAACCAATTAAGCGAAAGCGCGAAATAAGGGCCAGCATGGTAGATTACGGCCCTTATTCCCTCTTTGAGGAAAGGCCTGAGTTCCAGCAGTGGGAACGTAATATGATGGTGGTGGTGGCGAAATAAGGGATGGACGAATTTAGACATTCGAAGCGGGAGTACGGCTCAGCCTTCGACCACCTATGGAAGTAATCTGTGTCTCAGCTGGGGAGAGTAGGAACAGTTTAGGTCGCGATTTATTTGAAATACTTCAGTCCTAAAATATTAATTCGCCTTCAGTTTGCTGAAGTCGTTAGCGGCACTTTACCACTGGTTTACACCATCGAAGTCATTTAGTGCTTTAGTCAAACTAAATTTGTCCGAGAAAGCTGTTATTGGTGTCGATTCAACTGTGAATTTCTAAAACTAAACTGAGTTTGACAGGTCTAAAAGTATTGCTGTCTTTGTCTGACCACGGAAGTAAAAAAGACAGCATTACTTTTAGACCTGTCAAACTTAGTTTTGTTTTTAGAAATGCACAAAAAAATCGACACCAATTTCGTACTTCACGGTTATTTATTCGTCAACAAGTAAATTAGGATCTTTGTTTTTCGCTCTTCCGCTACCCTAACCGCATATACCCCCGTAATTTTAATTAGTCAAGTGTCAACTAAGTCACTTAACCGCATACGCACGTGACCGCCAATATCCTACTGTTTGACTGACTGACTAAAGCGCTAAATCACCTCGATGGTGTAAACCAGTCATGAAGTATAGCGGCGGGCGGGCAAGCGTGAGCGGTGAAGGGGGCAAATTTTGCCCCACCTCGCCCCTCGTATACTTAAGGCACTGGTAATAACTTGCATACGGCATGCGGGCACACAAACAAATTAAGTTAAATAAAACCTTGTTAAAATATTTAAATTACTTAGCATCCTGGAGAAATTGCTTACCTACATCACGTCAGTGTGTTTTTTGGTGATGAATGATAAACTATTGTGATTGCACAATATCAAAGATAATTATGTAGTATGTTTGTGATACTATGATGCTAGGACTCGACCAAAATTATATAGAACTAGTTACGCTACGCGGTTTCACCCGCGTCTTCCCGTTATCCCGCAGGAACCTTTTCCGGGATAAAAGTAGTCTATGTGTAAATCCAGGGTATAAGCTATCTCCATTCCAAATTTCATTCAGACCCTTTCAGTAGTTTTTGCGTGAAAGAGTAACAAACATCCATCCATACTCACAAACTTTTACGTTTATAATATTAGTAAGATTCAATTTTTTCTCTCTTACATGGTAACGTTTGACCACAAGTCACCCAATGTTAAGTGACGATGTGGTCGAAGGTGGCACCACGCCAGGCCTGGACAGGGAATTGGTTCTCAAGTGAGACTGCCGGGACACGCCGATATGTGTTTTGTGATGGAGACAGATTCTTAACTTCAGGGTGGTAGCTAGCCAAGCGAGCACTAGAAAATGCCATACTACTAAACAATTGCTTACCTCAATGACGTAATAATATTTATTATTTAAAAAAAATTAAAGATAAAACTATTTTGATTGCACAATACCAATAATTATGATGCTAGGCCTCTTTATTTAAATTATATTATATTTTAATTCACAAGGAACTCATTTAAAACCAATAATACCCAACAATCCAATTCACATCATCTAAAACTAGTATTACTTGATAGTGTTAAGGCCCCGGTCCCGGTAGGCTTACAAATATGTCACATAAACGCTACTCAAACAAAGATTGAAGAAGACTGATTGATTGATTGATTAAAGACTTGAGCGTCAGCTAGAATACGGGCCTGAGTGGGGTACCTTAAGCCGTTCTGGGACTAACGAAAACGTTAGAAAAAATTTGTAAAATATTCAAAGCAAGATTTAGAAAAAGAACTCGAAGGTCTTCTGAGTATTGTATTTTTTATTGTGCTCTGTATGTTTTTTTTTTACTTTTTCACGCATATACTACAGAACCAATTTTAATGAAATTTGTTATGGATATAGTTTGAACCCTGGTGAAGGATATAGGATGCTTTTTATTGCGACAAACTGCGGTCCATGCGGGTGAAACCACGTGACAATTTTTTAATGAGTTTGATGCACTGTCAATTATATTTCTCAAGTTGATATAGTGGTACCTTATTTTAGATTTAAATAGTTTTTATTGACTTATTTTTATGTTCAGCTTGATCTTGCGATCTCCGCCTTAAGTAGGCTGTCTATCTGGTATTCTGCATAATCTAGGCCAATCTAGATCAATAATATATTCTTCTAGTAATGTCCCGTACATTATTTAATACGCACAAAAAGTGAAATAGTGGCTTTTAGAGCAAGTCTTTTAATAGCAAAAAAAAAGCTACTGAGCTATTTGACAGAACACTTGTGAGAACTATAGAGTGTATGTGATTATAGAAGTGTAGATTAGATCTAAGAAAACTGCTTTAAACCTTTAAAATCTGGCTTTCAAATCCATTTGCATATGCAAATTAACCATTATGGTAACATCAGTTATCTTAATACAAACATTTTCTTGCATATTAAACGGTTAAATATTATGCATATATATGGCATAAAGGTTTTACAAATTCATTCATGGTTATATCTCATTGTATTTTTGTTAATGTTTGACTTGGTTTTAACATTAGATGTTGCAAGGAATCTGCCTAAAGAATTTATGAATGGAATATGTATATATATAATTAATACTAGTGGCTATACCCGCGGTTTTACCCACGTAGATTACAATTTATAGCAATAAAAAGCATCCTAAGTCCTTCCCCGGGATTCCAACTATCCCCATTCCAAATTTCACTCAAATCCGCCGAGCCATTTCAAAGTAACAAACATTCGTCATTCATGTCCTTCCTTCCCCAGGATTTATCTTATCTCCATGTACCAAATTACATCAAAATCGGTCAATCCATGTAATAGGAGAGAAATTACAAACACACCGGATTTTTATATAAGACTAGCTGTTCCGCGCGGTTTCACCCGCGTGGTCTAAAGGCTCCCATTTTTACCCCCGTAGGGGTTGGATTTCAAAAAATCCTTTCTTAGTACACCCCTATGCATTAAGACAAACATACCATCCAAATTTCAAGAAAAGTGAAGTGTGTTATGCTATGTTTTAGAAAAATTAGAAATAATGCATACACATTGCCGCAGGATGCAGTAAGTAGTAATAAGAAACAAGATAACATAGTCATTCAGGTGACTGTATAGTTGTATACATTATGATGGCACACTAGTTTTTATAAGACTCATCTATTAAGTAAACTTTCTGAAGCGAGTCATTTGTACAAAAGTAAATATCTCAAACTCATAATACGAGTTAAACATACCTATCACAATTTTACAGCTGATATACTCCAAGACAACACCAAAAACTATCAAGTAGTTTTTAATTGCATCCAAGCATAAATATCTGAAATCCATTATCACCTTGGGGTCAGCGATCTTTCTGTTTTGAGTTATGTATGGACCCTTACACCTATTTTTTGTGAATAAATCATTTCATTTCTAATATATATGGTATAACCATAATTTATTCAAATAATTTCCAACATAGTAAGCTGAAGTAAACACAAACGTTGAGATGCAAATGTATAAATAAGTACATGTTCAAATTCTTCAAAAGCTAGAAAATCCCCCTTATTAATAGGTAATAATATAATTTTATTAATTGATTGCACAATTAACAAGTATATGACAAATATTACTGACTCATATTATATAGAAACCCTGACACTAATATTATCTTTAGATATAACAGAATGTATGTAGATATAATATACCCAACCTTTTTATGAAGTTATAAAATGTGAGATATACTCCGAGAACACCTGAGTTCACTTTCATAATTCTTATCTGGCTAAGTAATAGCTGAAATGCAGGTGCTATTAGTAATGCTGACCTGTTTTCAAGGTAGGTTACGGTATGTAAAACTGCAGCAAGGATCTAAGAATTACCTCGCAGCAGATACCACCTACCTCACCTTTCTAGAGTTCAAACTCCGTTTATAACTGCAAGTTAGGTCTTAGCCTATGCTGAAGATCCCAGAAACAGTAGAACCCATTTTAAGCAAAAACTAGACTCTTTTAATTTCAGAACAAAAACATCATGAAATTTGACTTCTTGTTCTGAAGCTGTAGTGCCATTCAAACTTATTAGACTCCTCTTTCTATCATCAGGCATTAAAAATGAGACAATTGGAAGAACAACTTGTCTCCACAAAAATCCTAGACTAATGTATAGATAGATACATAAACTCTTATTGGTGCACTACAATACAGAGAAATGAATACATACAGACTCTGCAGAGAAGGACAAATCATTCTCACACAAACAAAAGTGTGTGTGTGAGTGAATGTGTGTTTGTTAGTTTGTCCATCTTTCACACAGTAATGGGGCAATGGATCGACATACATAGAGATAGTTTATGAACCGGAGAGTGACTACGTTGCTTTTTATTCTAGAAAAATGCACGGTATGGTATCACCACGCGGGTAAAACTGCAGGACACAGGTTGTCAAATATAAAAGCATCTTTAGAAAGATGTACAAAAGCTTTTTCAATCACTTTGTTTCAGTTTCAAGCCCACTGCTGTACTGGGTGCTGGCAGTGAAGCGCAGGGCTTTGTAATGCAAAGTTTTGAGAGCCATTGGCTTTAAGCATCAGCTAAATTAGAAGTCTGTTTCATTTAAATATAATTTTTTTCTTACATCTTACTGTGTTTTGTTTGACCACAAGTCACCTGATGTTAATTGACAATGTGGTTAAAGGTTACACCTGGACTGGGAAATGGCTCTCAAGCGAGGCTACCGAAACACAATCATAGCTTCAATTGTAAGTTGAAAGAAAGCATTGGTGTCCTTTTCTTACTTACAGAAAGGGACTGTGTTACTTTTGATTGAGCTTGGTTTGCACAATGCCCATCAAAATCTACTCTATTGACTTTGAATTGGAGTTGGAAGGATTCAAACTCTTAACTTAATTTTAGTTACATTTATCAAGTAATTTTATCATAGTGACGCTTAATCTGTAGTAAAGCATTGAAAGTTACCTGTTTCAGCCTCTCCACATCGGTCCGTGGTTGTTGATACGATGGCTGGGTCGGAGTAGCAGTAGTCTGAGTGTATGAAGGGTACTCCAGGTTGACGTTGAGGAGCTGCGAGGCATTGTCCCGAGCTTCATAAGCCAGTCCTCTAATCTCAAGCTCAGACGCAGTGTGCATCAAGGACTGCAGGTCCAGTTCTTGTACGTCAACGGACCCTTTGTACATAAACTCCACAAGAAGGTTGATCTCCGAGAATGGTATCCCTTTCAGGATCACGATGGGGTGTTGACATGGGTTGTCCCTAGGGAGGAAAATAGAACTGAGTGAATTTATGCATTAAAATAACATAACAATATCATTAAACATTTACAATGAAAGATAAACACGAAAGCATCACATTCAGTTCTTCCATTCTGTTATTCAATGTAAAATAATTAAAATTTTGCTACAAAATAACATTAAAACAAGCTAAAATTAAATGTTAATGAAAAATACCATCTGGCTGTTCTCATTACATGGTATAAATAACTTCACTAGAAAAATAATGATGTCATTATGAGCAAATAGTTAATTTAGGTAGGGCTTGGAAAAATAAAACATTTGATGCACGGATGTTACGACTTTTGAATACAGAACACAATTCACGCTAGAAAATATCCATGTATAGATTACGGATAGGGTACTCACTTGAATATTTGTTCGAAATACGGGCTGCAGGCTGACAGCACGAGTTTGTGCGCCTTGAGGGTCCCATCGCGGCAGGAGAGCGTCACGTCCGCGAGCGCCGAAGACGAATAGATGGTCGTGAACAGCTGGCTCAGGTTCTGCAGGTGGTTGTTCCACTTCAAGTGGAACGTCTTATCGCTCACCAGCCCCTGCATCTGCACCACCACATTCACTCATAAAACAAAAATCACACCACTTCGCGACTGATTGGTATCGACAGAAAACCGACTCTGCTGCGACCGCTACATAAAATTATAATTATTACAACTTATTTTTAGAACGATGCCCGTAAAAAACACTATACGTACGCGGTATGACAGTGTAATATACCGTAGGTACGCGCCGCTGACGGAATAATGCTATAAAATTTTATTTATATTTTATTCGACAACAAGAAATTTTCCCGTCGATCGCACCGGTACAAATTTCTTACCTTTTATTCACGTATCCACTTCCCTATTTTTCACAAATAACACCGAAACATTTTACATTAATTTTATGTTACACAGAAAGCCGTGTCGTAAAAAACAGAGTGGGGCACGCCGAAGCCCCCTCCTACCCGGCCCCCTCGCACACAATCAATATACGGAATATGAGAGCGCGGCGCGCCCCCTCGTCCCCCGCATGCTTTATTATACACTGTATAATAATTAATACACCACTTTATAAATTGTATACGCAAGTCGGTGCTCATACATTCCCAAGCATTCGTAAAATTCTAACCAATTTAATATAACGATTGCAGACGGATATTAGTCTTTATTTTAGAAAAAAAATTATATAACTACATACACACATAGATGCAAGAAATTTAAATCGGAAACCAAGCTCTCGACCCTAGTCAGAGAGTAGGTTATTCTTTGAAAATATGTGAAGTCTATGCATATGGTGTGTAAGCAGTGTAAGTGTACACGGGTATCAATTTATTTTTATATAGGTACACATACTAAATTCCATAATTATATGATAATATTTTAATCTAAATACGTCACATAATTAGAAAAATTGTTTTGTTTTCAACCACAGTTTTCAACCTTATCTGGGCCTCTATTTACAAAAATAATTTAGGTAGTTAACTACAAGAATATTGTTGTGTGCGTCGTTACTAAGTTAGTGTGAGTGAGTAATAAAAAGTACATACATTTCAATCGTTTTCTTTCACTATACCGCACTCACACATATAAAACCGGGGAGGCTGAGGCCGACGGACTCTAGTTTTGTTTTTATTAAAATTCCATACCATACCATTCTTTTGTTACATTTGTATGAGTAACGTCTGCTATATCAATTTATTGAGTTGATTCAAACGGAGATGAAATGAGACGGCGCATGATCTGTTGCATATTTAATATCTTTACGCTATAGCGAGCGGTAGTAGCTAGTACAGGTAGGTAGGTTTCGTTTTCCGTGTAATAGTTTCTTCCTCTCCTTCCTACGCCTCCCCCTGGGAACGCATGTGATTGTGAAGGGGTGGGTGAGTCAGATCATACAGATAAATACAACGTAGAAGACTAGAGGTATGTGGAATGTAATCTTCATTCTTTGAAAATAAACTATTATTATACTGTTTGAATGTTTTGCGTCGAATAAATTTAATCTAAGAGATTATATACTAGAAAGAATGTGATGAAGGTTCTTCGGATATTCGTTCTAGAAAATGAATATTATGTAACTTAGATAGACTAATATTTTTATTTAAATGCTGCATCTGTTTCAATTTTATTATTGTTTACTTTATTTGTTCTTATTTAGGAATTATTTGAAATGCGTAAATTCCACTTATAACTTGATATATACTTTCTATAATGGCAGATGAGTTAAAAACATCCGTGAAAATCATTTCTGAATATTGTGTATACTGTGTTACATATTTTAATAATTAATTTAAAAAAAAATGATTTTCCATATTTTGTTGCTAGCTAAACCAAGAAGAACATTGTGTTTTTGCTTTTTGACAACCCTATCCTCAACATATGCAAAGACCGACGAAAATGAACTCTAAACTTCACAAACCAGAATAGAACCTTTTACCTCTGCATAGACAATATGTTCATTCACCTATCAAAGTTAACGATGTCAATGTCATCTCAATGATGTCATTGTCAATATTATCAGCAGTTAATGCCAAATCGACTTTTTTGGCGGCAATCGAATTGTCAACGTGAAAATTTTGTTTTTATTTCCAAAACTTGTGTTTCTTCGAGTGATAATGTGTAATATTGGTGGATTATTAACCATTATGTGTTCGTTAATGTGTACGAGTGTGGGAAATTGAAATAAAGTTGTGAAAGTGACTTTTCAAGTTGCTCCAAAAAAGTCCGTGTAAAGTTTAAGTAAAGCACCACTACTTTACTTAAACACTATCCTCATCCCATCATCTCATCATCGTCATCACCATCATCATTTAAACTTGATTCAACTCTCTGAGTTTGAAATCTTTTATACTTGACACTGGCAAATACACTAATCGTGTGACGCCATAACAAAACAAAAAAAAAAAAAAATGCCAAATCAGTAGTTTGACGTTTCATGTCGTACAACAGACAACTGTCAACTGGCGGCTGGCGCGCGTCGTCTATCAATTTCAATTTCGTTAGTTTTTCTTCGTCAGCATTTGGTTTCTGTTGTGCTGATCCAACAAGAATCTTGCTGTAAAATATAAATTACCGCAGTAATTCTACACCGGTGCCACGAATTCGTGCAAATAGCGTTTAGGTGCCGTCAAAGTCCGGTTTTCTGGAATAAGTTCTTTCTTTCATTCTAAATTCAGACCGGAATAATCTCGTAATGGAAAATGCATCGAATTTAGTTGTTACTAGTCCCAACATCAGGTATGCTGATGATTTTATCTACTCGGATTATGCGTATGAAGAGACATTAGTAACGAAGAGCGGTGACGATATCTTGGTAAGTTGGTAGATCCTCACAAATGCGAAAATAACCTCTCAGCGCCGGGCCCGTTTTGTTATTGATTGATACATTTTCCAGAAAGATGTAGATAGACTGACTTTCTTCTGCTGTTTATAAGTTTTATACCGTGTGATTAAACAAGTCTAAAGCAGAGACATTTATGTCATTTATGTGTTTTGTTTATTTATGTCGACTGTGAAGCGTGAGGTTGCGGGTTCGATTCCCGCTACAGGACAAATATTTGTGCATTGAAAAAAAAGCGCAAGTATTTGTTCTGTGTCTGGGTGTTGTGGATCCCCGATCCTCGTAGTTTCTGATACCCTAGATACAGGGAAACCTAGTTAGGGGTCAGAGCCTATGCATGTGATTGTGCGGGCATTATTATTATTATTATTCAAGTTTTAATTAGTGTGTAGTTAATTATTAAAGTCCCTAGGAAAATAAATTTATTACATAGCTACAAGGAAGTTTGTTTTGTATGCTGGCTCTAAAGTGACAACTAAGTGGCAACATTATATCATTAAATATTAATTTGTGGAACAGACTTTTACACATTTGTTTCAAAAAAAGCTTTATAATGCTCTTCTTTAGTGATTGAATTTTGGTGGCATAATCCTGTATAGGTGGTTCTTAGTTTCTCTTACACCTTGAAAGAATTGGAAATAGTTTGATGTTAAATTGTAATTTGACAGGAAGAAAAATACTCAATTACCCGTTGGAAGTTATCATAATCCTTAGTTGGTACATTGTTTGTTTATTCATTTAATGTTTTGATAAAAGGCAAAAGCAGCTTGAAGCTGATGTGCCTATATCAAGCTGTGAACTTGAGCAATGTCCAAAGTTTCACCATAATTAATGTCCTCATAGGTTTGTTAAGAGAAACCAAAACCTGGTTCTAAAGAATTCACAGATCTAGCAGTGACCATCTCCTAAGGCAATCTGTTTGAATTGTAAACAATACAGTTGAGGATGTGGTGAATTAACTTTATGGGATCCTGCTTATTTGTTGTTGTTTGTAGAACATAAATTTATGAACATATTTTCTTTCTTTCCCCAATATCAGCAACCTCTTTAAATTTGTCTTCTTTGACACAATTTATACCTCCACACACTCACTCTATTTCCATCATGGCGCTACTTTTTATATTATGCACTAACGGCCAATAAGTTAGATTAAAAAGCTAGTAATATTAGCTCAAAACTTGTGTTATGGGCACTAGACAACGATATATATATACTTATACAGTAAAAGCTCTTTATTCGCGGGGTATATGTTCCGTAAATATGCCGCGAATACAGAAACCGTGAATATAGAATGGTATTTTATTTGGGATTATAGGGGATACGTTCGTAGGTGACAAAATAAAAAACGAACATATAAAAAAAACAATTTAATTGAAGTTTTTGACCATCCTTATTAATTATTATCTTCAGGCTTAGGCAACGGTTTCAAGAATTATGTAATTTTTTTTGCTTGGCTGTTTTTAAGACCTCTTTCAGTTCAAACTCATATTAAGCAGTGGCATTAGCAATTTGCCTCTTAAAAATAAGACTTCGTTCCATAGATGGATCAATTTTCATAATAAAAATCACAAAGGATATTTGGTTGGATACATATTAGAATTATTTTTATTAATATGCATGTACTATGTACCGATTAGATCCGTGAATAAAGAAATCTTTAGCCGCGAATATAGGAATTGGGGTCACAATTTTTTAATCCGCAAATAGTGAAAACGCGAATGAAGGAAGCGGGAATAAGGAGCTTTTACTGTATCGAGAAATAAATACTTATATAGATAGAAATATCCAAGACTCAGGAACTTCTCTCTGCACTTTTGGACATTGCTATAATTCAACACAGCATGATATAGGCACATCAGCCTGCGGGCTGCTCGCCTATTACCAAATAAATAAAAATAAACATATATTTGTATTCATCACACAAATATTTGCCCTTATTCAAACACGGGAAATAAAATAAATAGCAAATCTAGCTTAATTTCACATCCCACCCTCAGGCAAAGCCCTACCGCAAGCAGATATGCCTCCGTACGCAGCGCCGAGTCGGTAAGGTTGGTGTGATGCTGGTCGGATGGGGAGGAAACAATGGATCTACCTTTACTGCGGCTGTCCTGGCCAATAGGCATCAGCTGTCTTGGAACACGAAGAATGGCGTTATGGATTCTAACTGGTGAGTAGATAAACACTGCACACCACTTCCTGGTTGCCTTTTTTTTTTTTACTATTTACAAGGGAGCGT
Organism: Opisthograptis luteolata; assembly: GCA_931315375.2. Taxonomy (NCBI): domain Eukaryota; kingdom Metazoa; phylum Arthropoda; class Insecta; order Lepidoptera; family Geometridae; genus Opisthograptis; species Opisthograptis luteolata. The sequence goes on from OV928048.1 coordinate 2,303,262, forward strand.
TTGACCACAAGTCACCTGATGTTATGTGACGATGTGGTCGCAGGTGGCGCCACGCTACACCTGGACTGGGAACTGGCTCTCAAGTGAGACTGCCGGAACACACCGATAGGTGCTTGGCGACAGATTCTTAACAAGAGGGTGGTTCTAGAGTGGTGCACAACTGGAATAGACTACCAGAAGACGTTGTGTCAGCACCTTCAGTGAATTCCTTTAAAAACAGACTGGACAAGTGGTTGCGAACGAACAATGCTTCTTTGCTAGAGAATTGACTTTTCTCTGCACTTTTGGACATTGCTATAATTCAACACAGCATGATATAGGCACCTCAGCCTCAGGCTGCTCGCCTATTACCAAATAAATAAATAAATAAAATAAATAATAAATATATAAGGCCGGTTTCAATAACCAATCTATCCACAGTTTGCCCAACTAGAGATAGAAATTTGACATTACTTCTATGGAGCTTATGTTAAATATCTCCAGTAGGGCAGCAACCAGTGGATAGATCTGTTATAGAAACCGGCCGATAGTCTGATGAGTGGCTTGCTTTGTTGTTTCTGTGGGGTTACTAAATAATGTATTAAGTTCTCAAGTTAACTCACAACTCATTTAAACAACAACTCAACTCATTTCAACTAATTTTTTATTTGTTTTTTTTCATAACTCATTTGTATTGAGGAACATTTATTGCTAGGTAGCCATCATAACACAAGTGAAGTCTATTTGTCCCACCCACTTAATCCACTTAATCCACAAAGCTAAATATATGACATGAGGCTTTTAAAAAAGCAGTTTCATTTATATGTAACAGATTTAAATAATCATAAGGTAATTTTTTTTTTTACTACTAATTACAGGGTAGCGTTTGACCACAAGTCACCTGATGTTAAGTGACGATGTGGTCGAAGATGGCGCCACGCTACACCTGGACTGGGAACTGACTCTCAAGTGAGGCTGCCGGAACACACCGATAGGTGCTTGGCGACAGATTCTTAACAAGAGGGTGGTAGCTAGCCAGGCGAGTACTAGAAAACACTCAAAAAAATAGCAAAAAGCTTTTGCTTGGTGGTAGAGCAAAGCAAAAATTTATTAAGGTAGCTATGGAACGAGACAAGTGATACCACATACAACAGTTTTCATAGGAAACAATAACAGACAGACACCTCTAACCTAGTGTTTTAGTAGACATATGATCACTGGTTCGTGGCAATGGACAGGCCACATCGCTCAACGAACCGATAACCGATGGGGAAGAAAGGTTCTCCAGTGGAGACCACGAAACTGTAGACGTTCTGTAGGTAGGCCTCCCATTAGGTGTACCGACGACATTGTAGGAGTCGCAGGGAGCCGATGGATGCAAATGGCTATTAGCCGTTCAAAGGGGGAGGCCTATGTTCAGCAGTGGACTTCTTCTGGCTGATGACGAGTGTGTGATTCACTGGTTATTTGCTATGTTGTTTCTGTCAAGTTTTTTTTCTGCATAGGTTTGGTTCCATAACCCAAGCGTCGACAGTGAGACTCGGTATAGATAAGAAAGGCGAGGAAGTGTATGTTCCGATGTGCAACCTGCTACCGATGGTGCATCCTGATGATTTGGGTAAGCAAATAAGTCATTGATTATCGTGAGCCTATCACATTCCCTTTGCTAGGGAAACTGTCCTTAGAGAAAATGAATACACAACTCACTAATATATTGTAAGAATCATTCCTGAATCCTGAAATACTATCTTACTTAATATTATACAGTAGATAATGTTTTGTGCCTGTATTGTGTGTATGTTGGCCGAAAGATTTTCATTGAAATACGATTTATATCTACTCTAAGTCCTGGTTAAGACAAGGTGGATTTTTAATCCCGAAAAAATTCACATTTCCTACGATCTAACTGGGGTGAAGCATTCGTCTGTCTGTACGCCTTACCAGGATATGAAAAATTGTGTTCAAACATGTTTAACAATGATTAGAGTTTTAAAAAACTACCAGTGTATTGAAACATTGAAAATCTGACCATAAAGCTATGTAGAATGTAGAATGATCAGCATCCGACTCCACGCAACCTTTTTTGAAAGGCTTATCTCCCACTTTTTCCCCAGTGATCGACGGCTGGGACATCAGCCCACTCAACTTGGCCGAATCAATGGTGCGGGCCAAGGTGATAGATTACGCTCTGCAGCAGAAACTACGCAAAGAGATGGCGGCCATGAAACCGCGCCCGGCGATATACGATCCCGACTTCATCGCTGCTAACCAGGTATGTGTCTTTTGTAACATAACTGAACCGTATTTTTTTCAGTGAAGAAATAACCGGTTTTGGTGAAGGAAACAGCAATGAAACCATATCCTGAAGGAACGACATTAACCGTATAGTTCTCGCCTCACTAGCTACCATTGTCAAGTTAAGGATCTGTCGCCAATCATCTATCGGTATGATCCAGCAGCCCCACTTGAAAGCCAGTTCCAAATCCAGGTCTAGCGTGGTGCTACCTTCGTCACTTAACATCAAGTGACTTTTGGACAAACATTACCCTTTAAGAAGTAAAAAATACAAGTGCTTGCCATTGACTTACTCCTACAGCCACATTCATGATGAAACACTATCATTTCCCATCCAAAGGGTATAGGAAAATTCCAAAACTAACTCCCTAGAGCCGGACTGAGCTTCCCACGTTCGTTAGATTGTATATATCCTTTTGAAAAACACAATTGACCCCTCTAACTGAAAGCAATTAGCAGGTGACATCGGTCGGCAGTTTCCTATCATACGCGGGCCTCTGACTCGGTCGGCCGAATGGTTAAATTACAAGGCGCCGATGATCATCATTCATCAGCCAATGATATTCCCACTGCTGGTACTGTGGTCTTCTCTCAGAGAGCCGTATGGGCCGTTATCTACCACGTGGGCCCAGTGCGGGTTGGTAGACGTCGCATGCCCTTGAAAGTTGTAGTTCTCATGTCGGTTTCCTCACGATGTTTTCGTTCACCGTTTTAAGCAATGGCAAAACGATACAGAACTTATTAAATCGTAGGTGTGGGGTTGAGTGGATTCGGAATCGGTATCGGCCACCATCGCTCATAGATATATAGAGTTCAAATCCCATCTCGGCCGCCATTATGACTTGTTAATAAGTTATGTGCGGATTTGCTATCGCTCAAAACTGTGTAAGAAAACGTCGTGATGGATCCGTACGTAAGGTATTTTCTAGTACCTACTCGCCTGGCTAGCTAGCACCTGTATTGTTGCGTTCCCCGGCAGTTTCATTTGAGAGCCAGTTTTCAGTCCAGGCGTAGCAAGGAGCTACGTTCTACCACATCACCACTTAACATCAGGTGACTTGAGACAGACCTTACCCTGTAAGAGTCGTGGTGAGCTCCCAACATCTCTACATTCTTTGTTCTAAGCTACCATATAGTTCTCCACCTGTAACAAAGCGCATATTAAACATACAAGATTACATAAAATTATGCGTTCAGTCGGTTTATCATGAAGGTACATAATTGTTTCCTCGTTAGGTATAATACAAAACACCAGTAGCGCTTGCACAGGGGCTATATCAACCATGATATGCATATTTAACTATACTATGAAATTTGCATTACAAATTTGTAACCTAACCTGGTCTTATTTAGTTCTATAACAAACATCCATGAACTAAGCGCAAACATTAAGGCTTAGCACACAATGTTTGCAACAGCCAGTTTTTGAACCTGAGTCTCTCTTAATAAGCTTAGGGCCAACTGCGTCACTGCGTCTTTAACGAGGCTGTGGGCTCTTGTTTTCCATCATACTTTACTTTTATGTATTAGTAAAGATAAGGAAGGGATTAGTAGGAAAACGGATGGGATTAGTAGGGAAAGGGAAGAGATTACTAGGAATAGGGAATAGATTGCTAGGGATAGGAAGGGATAGGTAATGTTGGGAAGGGATTGGTAAGGTCGGGAAGGGATTGGTAAGGTCGGGAAGGGATTGGTAAGGTCGGGAAGGGATTGGTAAGGACGGGAAGGGATTTGTAAGGTCGGGAAGAGATTAGTAGGGTTAGGAGAGAGATTTATGGGGATGGTGAAGAGATTAGTAGAGATAGGGAAGGCATTAGTGGGACAAGGGAAAGCATTTGTAAGGCTAGGATAGAGATTTTTAGGGTTTGGTGGAGATATTAGTAGGTTGGGAAGGGATTCGTACGGTGATAGGGAGGGGTTTGCAGGGATAGGGAAGGGATAAGTAGAGATAGAGCCTTATTGTATAAGACTTGTTACTTTGTTACAATTTCCCACTCTTTACTCTGTTACTAATTACTTGATCCCCAGTTTAAGAAATTTTCATGCGCTTTTCCAGTGGAACTATCAATTATACTTCAGCGTCAAGGACGTATCGCTCACGATGCGACATACTCGTGTTTCTAAACCAGATTTTACTACCATAATATAATTTTAACGGTCACGGTCGAGCCCACCCATCTGGTCTGGTTGTATAACACGATAGCTAACCAGCGTGCGAAACTAGTCGTTCGCGAAACAGGAATCCGGTGGACCGTTAGATGGCGCGTGACACGAAGCGATAGCCGTCACAAGTTCACGTGTGCGGTGACGTCACAACCTGTTGACGTTACACGCTATGTTGCACGGATGAATTTGCGTTGGTTACTGACCAGTACGAGTAAGCGACAAAATACAATCATACACGATTTTACAAACGTGTTTTAGATCAGTAATGTTTGGTAGCGTTTGATCATAACACAACCCACCTGAAGTTACGGTCGAAGGTTTGTACGAGTGAGTGATGGTGGTCGAATGATAATACGTGCAAAGGGGTCTTCAATTCAAAGCTTCTTACTTATGAAATACTGAAAATTGTTTCCATAAACACGCATGTAGAAGCGTTTTAGCCTTGCAAACATCGATTTTCCCGTTGTCTATTCATACTGTTCAGGCGGCCACCCAACTCCACCCTTCCACATTATATAGTTCGCTATGAACCCTCAATTGTGTGAGATCAGGGCCGTCTTGGCTATGCAAGGGCCCTAAGGCACTCCAAGTTTGGGCCCTTTTAGTAAGCAAAAACTGAATGGATGAATTAAAATCATCACACCAAATTTTAATTAGAAGTCAGTCGGCTGCCGCAATTTCGTTGTCAAATTGAAGGAATTTAAGCTTCTGCCAAGCAACATTTGGACAACAACAACAACAAATTTATGATTTATGATTACCGGCATGGATAAAAAAAAAATACGCCGTGGGTTTTGATATTTTGGGGCCCCTATAAGGCCAGGGGCCCTGGGCTCACGTCCTCGTGTCCTTATTGTAAAGGCGGAACTGTGTGGGATGGGATGTATATAAGACTATAATGAGGGATGAAATTGAATAGCATCTTGTATCGCGTTACCTGCTCGTGACTTGAGTCGTCGTGACTTTATCAAGACACCTTTTCAGTATTGTATAGACATGAAATATTCGGAAATAGTATAAAGAGGATAGTGAAATGTTGACAAAGATAGATACAGAACTGAATGCAAAATAAAATCTGATTCTATCATCGATTTATATTATCATCATCATCATCATCAACCTGTATCCATTATGGAACCATTGCACACAAATTGACCTAGCCCCAAATTAAGCTCGAAACTTGTGTTATGGGTACTAGACAACGATATACATACTTATATACAGAAATTAATACTTATATAGATAGAAATATCCAAGACTCGGGAACAAATATACGTATCAGTCCACTGCTGGACATAGGCCTCTCCCAACGTACACCACTGAGCCCGATCTTCGGCTCTTCTCATTTAATTACTGGCAGCCACTCGGCGTAAGTCGTCGCTTCACCTAGTCTGAGGGCGTCCTACACTACGTTTGCCAAGTCGCGGTGTCCACTCAGGAACACGTCTACCTCATCGATTTATATAATTTTGAGGATATATAATATAAATGATAGTTGTGACTAAACCACAACACGTTATTGTGTAAGCAGTAAGCAGTTATGTTTTCACTGCACTTCTTGAAATCCAGTATCGCACGCCGCCACAACGTAAAAATTTCCATTGTCTTCAATTTTCAAAAACACTCAATGTTTTCATTACCGGTCAGTGGCAGTGTTTCCAGCCGGCCAGTAACTTGATGTTTACAAATCTCGTTTGTCTATGAATAGGGGCAGAATGGTACTTTTCCTTTGCCTCGGGTGTTGTTTATAAAACAGTATGGCTGGGTGCAGTGTGTATGCATTGCAATTTAGTACTTATGTCCGACGAGTCAAGGATTCCGTGATGCGACGATTGTACATGTGCATGTACGGTTGTTACAGTAAAAGTTTTGATGTATGTTACGATCTACAATATTAAAGGAAACGCTTGTTAGTTTTAATTTTAGTTTTATAATACCCTAACCGACCAATTCCTAAACACATACGATATTTTATGCTACCAAAATCATCAAAATGCCTTGATACTCAATTGCAAGCTGCAAGTGATTTTCTAGGTTTGATTACCTTCGAAATGTAGCAGAAACTGCAAACAAATGAATCTGCTGAAACCACCATGCATTTTTTGAGCCCAAGACTTTTTTTGACAGATAAGTACATGTAAATATGTTATTTTCATTATGTAGTTGGGTTATGCGCTCCTTTCTCCCGCATACTTGCACATTGTAGTCTTTCGAAATGGGTGTGAAAAGAGTTTTTAAGGGTCGGCAGCGCAACTAGTGCTACATATGGCCACAGGCGACGGTAACCGCTTAAGACGAGGAATTGGCAACATTGGCTGCAGGGATCTCTTTTTTCTCAGCAATTAAAAAACATACAGAGCTAATATTTATGTACATTAAAGATCATGTTTTTGACTTCAAATTGTCGGAAGGATAACACGATTGGTCAACTTTCATAGCAGAGAAACAATGATCCAAAATACTCTCTAAAAAAAGATTTTCATGTTACAGGCATACAAAACCGATTTAAAGGTTTTTTTTTGTATGATATATACACATTCTTCAAAGAACTACAGGTTTAGTTCTATAAAATTAACGATAGCTTTCATTTTAAACGAAAAAACCTTTATTTAGCGCATACGAACTTACGGCATTAGTCAGCTCGCTTGCGTTTTTGTATTGAGCTAATTTCAGATTCATTGTTTATTACGGCATCCTCTTAAAAGTACCTACCTAAACGTACCTTAGGTACCTTTCGATAAGTGTACATAAACGCTTTTGAAATGCCAAATATGCCACGTCTCTTAATTTCATTAAATAGAAGATGTTTAGAAAACCGTAAAAAATACACATATTTTTCTCTCTTTTGGGTCCGAATACTAGATGTATAAACTCGCACTCCTTTCTTCGCAGAATTGATATGAAAGTTATACGGTTCAACCACTAATAAAAGGGCAGATTCATATTGTTCCATTTCTATTTTCACTCAAATCTGTCAAGTCGTTTCAGCGTGAAGAAGTAACAAACACGCACTCACAAACTTTGGCATTTATAATATTAGCGTGATAATGTAAAAATAACTTATTTAAAAGGTTTTTTTATGGAAGACTTTCCGCTTTATGTCATATAATATCATCACTCGAACATATTTTTCGGTTATTTTCCGCTTACTACAATTACAGAGGAAAGTGAATTTAATTAACCCCAATATTCAGCTTTATCTCGCACTTTGTCTCTTAAGTGACTGACTGACTGACTTCCTAACCAATTGAACGTAATTGTCCATCCCTAAGATGGAAATAACAACAACAGAATGGTTTATTTAACCGTGGTTTTATTAAGAGTTAATGGCCATCTTTGCCCAGCCGGAAACGGACTGTTTTGAGAGTTAAGAGCTTAATTTTTTTATACTACCACCAGGGTAGCGTGAGGCGACGATTGGTCGAAGGTAGCGTAAGGAATGGCTCTCAAGGAAGGCTGCCGGAACATACAGATTCATAGATAGTCATAGATTCTATACTTGAGGCTGGTAACTAGTCAGGAGGGCTCTAGAAAAAAGCCTATTTAAGAGTTAAAATAAACAATGAAGAATAATAATGATAATTAATCAATTTATTAGGCAATTTATTAGGGCAAAAGACTGCTAGATTAAAGTGGGATTGGGCGGGACACGTAAGCCGGATGCACTCGGATCGCTGGGCAAGGATCATCACGCAGTGGGTACCTGAGGACGGGCGACGTCGCCGAGGCAGGCCCCGAAAAAGATGGCGTGATGACCTTGACTCATTTGAGGAGCGGTGGCCTGAGGTTGCGGGGGATAGAGTTATCTGGAAGGAAATGGGGGAGACCTTTGCCCAGCAGTGGGAAAGTATATATTGCCATAATAATATTAGTAAAGCTTATTTTAAAATATCGAACTATTTAGATGACAAAAAAAGAAAGTAATAAGATTAAAATTGTCCATGCACGATCGCGCCGAATAAATTACCTGCCGGGTGTTTCTTGCCTGTTCTTTTGCCGGCGTAAGGAGGTTGGAACAGGGGTTGCTAGTTTTAAGTTTGACGCTATAAAGTGATCACATGCTGTGTGTAAAGTTTAAGTAAAGTGCCACTACTTTACTTAAACACTTGAACACTTGACCCGGCTTGTTGCTGGGTCCCATCATCATCATCATCATCATCATCATCATTAATAAATAAATAAATAAATATTGGGGGACCATTGCACAAAAATTTACCTAGCCCCAAATTAAGCTCGAAACTTGTGTTATGGGTACTAGACAACGATAATAATACTAATGATACTTGATTCTAATCTCTGAGTCAGTCTCTGAACAATACAAAAAAAAAACAGATTACTTGTGGTCAAACGCTACCAATCTTCGCGTTTTTTTTTATCACTTGTTCTGCTACAAATAAAATTATTGTCTATTGTCGTTATTCTGGCTGTTGTTTCAGGCGGACCGCGCCACGAATCTCATCCGGGGCACGAAGCACGAGCAGTACCTGCAGATCCGTGCCGACATCAAGGACTTCCGCGACCGGCACAAGCTCGACAAGGTGTTCGTACTCTGGACGGCTAACACTGAGAGGTAACGTCACAGGTATCGCAGCAAAGACGAAGTCACGAAGGACTTGCGCGAGCTTCAGGTGGCGGACTGGCAGGAGGTGGCGCAAGACAGACCGATAATGAATTTTGACAGTTATTGCGATATTTATCGAATGTGATAATATATCACGCCGCGAGAATTGGGCCCCTGGACTAATTCTGGGTTGTTGCGCCATATCAGTCATGTTGTATCCCTACTAATATTATAAATACGAAAGTAACTCGTGTCTGTCTTTCACGCCCAAACTACTGAACCGATTTAAATGAAATTTGGTACAGAGATAGTCTAGAGCCTGAGAAAGGACATGGCTAATTTTTATCGCGACAAACTGTAGGTCACGCGGGTGAAAGCGCGGGGTGCGGTTAGTATCTTATAAGTAAAAAAAGTTTTATATTATAAATATTCGTGATATTATTCGCTCGTGACAGTATTTGTACGTGACAGTATTTTACTGTAATTAATTAAATTTATAGTGTCTTGTAGTTCATTGTAATAGTCAATTTATATTTTAAGTACCATGTAGATAAGCGAATTTGTTAGGTAGGTTAGTCATCAGTTAACTTATGTGGAAAACGAGTTTATTGTACCCACCCGTACTTTATTTGGCGCATTTACAATTTAGTTCCAGTCCAGGTGTAGCGTACTGCCATCTTCGACCACATCGTCACTTAACATCAGGTGATTTGTGGTCAAACGCTGCCCTGTAAGCAGTAAAAAAAGGCGTTCTCAATTTATGGCGAGACCAAGGGAAATATTCATTTTCATTCATGGACATAAATAGATATACAGGGTTATTTGAAATTAGCGCATCACCTCTTGCAGGAAGCCTCTTTACTTCAATCCCAACAACATTTGTTCTAAGACTTTTTAATATTAATAATTTATAAAATTTGAGTTTTCCCATACAAATTTATTATTAGGTATTTAACGACTCTGAACTGGCAATTACTCTACGCGCACCCAACTATCTAACTGTCACTGGGCAAAATATCGGCACGTGTAACGGGGCGCGGGGTTGCGGGGAGCAGCGGCTTTCCACTTCTGAACAGGGTAAGAAAAAAGCGCGGGAAACCGTAGTAGGTAGTTAATACCGAATCATATGGCGCGGGAGGCTAGGTTAGGTACCTACTCACTCTTACAAAATACAGAGTAATAAATAACAGAGCTGGCCAATTTTTTTTGTGTTTTTTTGTTTTTGTGTTATTTATCAAGATTTACAAAAAGTCGTAGAACAAATGTTGTTGATATTGATGTAGAGATGCTTCCTGCAAGAGGTAATGCGCTAATTTCAAATAACCCTGTATAGATTGATTAAATTGGAACAAGTGGATTTGTGGACTAGATTCATCCGACAACTCGGCGCAAGTCGACGCTCCACCTTATCGCAGAGCGTTCTACTCTGCGTTTGCTAAGTCGCTTTCTCCACTCAATAACGGTTATCGGTTTTGCGGCTTATATGACCACTTCAGCTTGCTAATTCTGTGAGCTTTGCCGGCGACATTAGTTCTCTGACGGATCACCTCATTTCTGATTCGATCCTTCAGAGGAACCTCAAGCATAGCCTTTCCATAGCTCGCGACGTCACACGCTATTGGCAAGGAATCTTGATGGTCATACCTAACCCTAATGGTGTGCAGGTTCTGCGAGCAGCGCGCCGGCGTACACGATACGTCAGACAATCTGGAGAAGGCGCTGCGGGACAACGAGCCCGAGATCTCTCCGTCCACCATCTTCGCGCTCGCCTCCATCGATGAAGGTGTAAGTAACTGGACAGAAAAATACTTATTTTCATTCATTTTTTATGGCATCTTACGATTATTGTATTTAGCCATTGGTGACGATTCTGTTGTGCACTTACTAAAACTAAACTATTTTTTACAGGTCTAAAAGTTATGCTGTCCTTTTTTACTACCGTGGTCGGATAAGGACAGCTAACTTTAAGACCTGTCAAACTTAGTTTACTTTTAGAAAATGCACATCAAAATCGACACAAGTGTTAAGTAGTACAGTTCAGATTTGACCAAAAATGCTCTAGATAAGTAATCTTTTTCATTTGCACTTCCTTGAAATACCCACGACACGGTATCGATAAAATTCTTGTCACTTTATGTTCACGGAACTGTCGGTCGTAAAGTACTAAAGTGGTACCGGGAATCCAAGATGGCCGCCGGCAGTCTTGTTTTTACGGCGTAACTCGATAAATATTGCATCGATTTCAAAATAGTAAACGGTTTTTGAAAGATCATAACGTGTTCCGTGTTTCTTTCACAGACATTTTGTATGTATTTGTTATATATAGTTGATGAGTCATCTTAAGAAATATACGTTTTGACGGGTTTTCCAGTGTTGCTACATAAACGGTTCCCCGCAAAACACGCTGGTGCCTGGGGTGGTGCAGCGCGCGGAGTCTCGCGGCGTGTTCGTGGCGGGAGACGACTTCAAGTCGGGACAGACCAAGCTCAAGTCCGTGCTGGTGGACTTCTTGGTGCAAGCTGGTGAGGCCTCATCATCATCATCTTTGGCCTGACTCAGTCTCTTGCAGGAGTTGCAATATTACTAAAAGACATCAAGGTGTACCTAAGTTACTGGACATGTTGTTAGGTAGCAAAATTTCAAGTGTGTATAATTTTTTTTATAATGAATAAAAAATCAATTTATTTCCACTATACAGAAAGACTTATCCTAGGTTCCAGTTACTTACATAAATAATTGTTTGGCGTTTGACCACAAGTGATCTGATGTTGAGTGCCGATGTGGTCGAATGTGGCGCCACGCTACACCTGGAATGGAAACTGGATCTCGAAAATTTAAAAAAAAACCTGTGTAGAAAAGTTTGTTAAAAAATGTCAGACAATTTAGAAAACAAATAAGCTTGGAATGGCAGTGAACTTGCTCCAATTCAATTTATAATAAAAAAGAAAGTAGTAAATATGATTGCGCCCAAAAAAATATGTGCCAGGCGTTTTTGGTCTGTTCTTTTGCCGGTGTAAAGAGTTTGGAACAGGCGTAGCAAGCGTTAAGTTTGACGTTTCAAAGTGATCACATGTTGTATCCAAACTAGATTAAACATATTTTGACTTTGATAGGTCATATATTCAGTGACACAAAGAAATAAATAGGGGAAAATGACGTATTTTTATTTGTATCATCAGGTCTGAAGCCGGTTTCCATCGTGAGCTACAACCACCTTGGTAACAACGACGGTATGAACTTGTCGGCACCCAAGCAGTTTCGTTCTAAAGAAGTAAGGAAAGATATACTGGTCTTTTGGCAAAATAATAGGTACATCAAGCGACAAATCCGTCTTATTTACAGATATCGAAGAGTAACGTAGTGGATGATGTGGTGGAGTCTAACCGCATCCTCTACAAGTCGGGCGAGAAGCCAGACCACGTGGTTGTCATCAAATACGTGCCCTACGTCGGTGAGTGATTATAAAATGTGGTGGATGGATCGAAATTAGAAAGAAGTTTTCATGAACGATCAAAACTTATACTCGGGCTACAATACTGCCCCCGTTGTTATAGTTACAGTAAGTCGTGTTACTGGTGTTATGACTTTTTTACAGTACTGTGATCTGTAAATCAAGTACTACTTCAAAATTTTTTCTTTTTAATCTAGGCAAATTTTCCTTTTGATGTCCGTTACAATATCCAAGTTATCTGCTATAATCATTGAAATTCGATTTTAAAAATGTAAATTTTTTTTGACTTACTCTAACTATAACAACGGGGGCTGAATAGTAACTTGTGTGTGGCAAGAGACTCCTGTAGCGCAGTAGTAACTTGTGTGTGGTGTGGCAGGAGACTCCTGTAGCGCAATAGTAACTTGTGTGTGGTGTGGCAGGAGACTCCTGTAGCGCAGTAGTAACTTGTGTGTGGTGTGGCAGGAGACTCCTGTAGCGCAGTAGTAACTTGTGTGTGGTGTGGCAGGAGACTCCTGTAGCGCAGTAGTAACTTGTGTGTGGTGTGGCAGGAGACTCCTGTAGCGCAGTAGTAACTTGTGGTTGGTGTGGCAGGAGACTCCTGTAGCGCAATAGTAACTTGTGTGTGGTGTGGCAGGAGACTCCTGTAGCGCAGTAGTAACTTGTGTGTGGTGTGGCAGGAGACTCCTGTAGCGCAGTAGTAACTTGTGGTTGGTGTGGCAGGAGACTCCTGTAGCGCAGTAGTAACTTGTGGTTGGTGTGGCAGGAGACTCCTGTAGCGCAGTAGTAACTTGTGGTTGGTATGGCTGGAGACTCCTGTAGCGCAGTAGTAACATGTGTGGTGTGGCAGGAGACTCCTGTAGCGCAATAGTAACTTGTGTGTGGTGTGGCAGGAGGCTCCTGTAGCGCGGTAGTAAGTTGTGTGGTGTGGCAGGAGGCTCCTGTAGCGCGGTAGTAAGTTGTGTGGTGTGGCAGGAGGCTCCTGTAGCGCGGTAGTAAGTTGTGTGGTGTGGCAGGAGGCTCCTGTAGCGCGGTAGTAAGTTGTGTGGTGTGGCAGGAGGCTCCTGTAGCGCGGTAGTAAGTTGTGTGGTGTGGCAGAAGGCTCCTGTAGCGCGGTAGTAAGTTGTGTGGTGTGGCAGGAGGCTCCTGTAGCGCGGTAGTAAGTTGTGTGGTGTGGCAGGAGGCTCCTGTAGCGCGGTAGTAAGTTGTGTGGTGTGGCAGGAGGCTCCTGTAGATAGATAGATAGATAGATAACGCTTTATTGTTTCACCACAACAACAGAAAAATAAAACAACATAAAAGGAGAGATCTTAAAACTAGTGTTACAATGGGCGGTCTTATCGCTTAGAGCGATTTCTACCAGACAACCTTTGGATGGACAGAAGTTGTATGAAATAAAATGCGGTTGGTGGTGTATTTGAAGTACATAAAAAGAAATACAATGTGTAATAAAAATAAACATACATATTCACAATTTAATTTTTACATAAAATAGATAATCATATATACCTAAACAAAATACATACATATAAAATAAAAGTAATAAATAATATATATAAACCTTATAAGCATATTAAAAAATATAATTATAACTAAAATAATTAATACCATAAACATAGTGAAATACAATATTATAGAACATAAATTTATATAAATATTATTTTTCAAGAGATAGGAAATGTCTAAAAACCATAGTTTTGAATATAGCAAGGGATTTAGCTTGCCTAATAGGTATAGGTAGCGTATTCCACAGACGAACAGCCTGAACTGTGAAGGATTTGTCACAGCATTGAGACGTAAACAGGAGTCTTAAGTTGCAGAGTATTAGAGGAGCGTAAGGAGCGGGGATTGGAGAGATGTAGGAACTCGAAACGTTCTTTAAGATAAGGAGGGGTAGTGGGAATAAACAGGATTTTATAGAGGAAGGAGAGAATGTGAGCATTCCGGCGAAGTCGGATTGGCAACCATTTGAGCTTATTTCGAAATTCAGAGATGTGGTCGAATTTGCGCAAACCAAATATGAACCGGATGCAGAAGTTTTGAATTCGCTCGAGTTTGTCAAGTTGCTCTTCGGTTAGATCCAGATAGCAAACGTCAGCATAATCTAGTATTGAAAGGAGAAGTGACTGTGCGAGAGCAGTTTTGGTAGCAATAGGGAGGAAGTTGCGCAATCTTCTGAGAGAAGCCGCCGAGGCAAACACTTTACGACTGACTTCTGCCAGCTGAGGTCCCCAAGACATATTTCTGTCAAAGAGTACGCCTAAGTTTTTTACTGTTTCACTGATGTTTATAGGAATACCATCAAAAATTACCTGTGGAAGTCGGAACCAGTCAATTTTTGAGATCATACGTGAACTACCTATAACAATGGTCTGTGTTTTAGCTGGATTCACAGTAAGGCCGAATGATCTACTCCAGTCTCGAACACGCTGGAGGTCACTATTCGTGACATTGATCGCAGCGTGCAGCTGCTCCAGCGGTGCCTGCGTATAGATCTGTAGGTCGTCTGCATAGAGGTGGTAGGAAGAAGATAATTGTTGGGAGACAGAATTTATAAAAATTGCAAAAAGGAGTGGAGATAGCACGCCGCCCTGAGGAACACCAGCAGAGATATTACACCAGGAGGAAAAGGTATCATCTATGCGAATACGCTGCCGGCGTCCATTCAAGTAACTACTAAACCAATCAATCACAATTGGAGATATGTTAAGAGAGCGCAGAAGTCCAAGCAGAACGTCAAAGTCAACGTTATTGAAGGCATTGCTAAAGTCAAGTAGTGAAAGCACAGTAAGATTTCTATTGCCCATGCCATACCTGATGTCATCAGTGATTTTTGTCAGCGCTGTAACAGTGCTATGACCTGGGCGAAAACCGGACTGGAACGGGTTAAGAAGGCTATTTCTAATAAGGAAAGATGAGAGTTGTTGGTGGACGAGGCGTTCTAATATTTTTGATAGGAAAGGAAGAATGGAAATAGGGCGATACTCAGAAAAGGTAGATGGGTTGGATTTTTTAGGAAGAGGAGTTATCTGAGCTTCTTTCCATATTACAGGAAAAGTTCCTGTGGAAATGGAGAAATTGAGGATATATTGGATGACTGGAACTATTTCATCAAGTATGGGTATAATCATCTTGCGACTGATGCTATCACTACCAACAGCATTGGATGAGATGGACTGGATACTCTTCTTAACATCACAATCGGAAAATTGTTCAAAAGAGAAAGAAGCGTGGTGAGGAGGTGGTAAAGACGCAAGATAGTTTAAAGTGGCTGCCTTAGTGGGTCCATCAAAATTGGAGGAAGAGGAAAAGTGCTGATTTAGTAGGTCAACGTTTAAATTTTTGGGGATATTATTCTGACGAGATTTACCAACTCCTAGTGACCTAAGAAACTGCCAAACTTTGGCAGGATCCTCATTTTCAACAGAGTTATGGATATGACGGCGCTGTGCATCCCTACACACTCTATTGCAGGCGTTACGACGAGCAGTATATTTTTCCTTATTCTCATCTGAAAGGCGACATTTGAGCTTGGCTTTAGCTACAAGTTTTTTGTGCATTAAAATTTTTATTTCGTCATTTAGCCATGGGGCTGGTGCATGTTTAATTTTGACCGTATGAAGAGGGGCATGAATGTCATAAAGTTCTAACAGAGTTTGATTGAAACCGTGTATTTTATCGTCTATTGTGTCAGCGTTTACAACGATAGACCAATCAAGTTCTTGCGCATCACTTCGCAGTCTATCCAGGTCCATTCTACCAAAACTGCGCTGCAGAAGAACTTTCGGCTTAGCTTTAGGCGGTCGGATTTTATAAGAAAGATAGATCAGGTCGTGGTAGGAAAAAGCATCCGCCGCACATTGACCATGCTTACCCACATGATCTGGAGACGACACAAGTATTAAGTCAAGAAGAGATGGAGTTGAATTTGGAAAGTTGTGCGTGGCATTGAGTGGAAGAATGGCCATGTTGCTAGCCCTAACTAGGGATTCAAAATTAGAGGAGCGGAAATCCTGTTTAAGTAGGCACGTATTAAAATCACCCATTATTATGGTATGGTCATAAGTAGATGAAAAGTCTTCTAAGAGAGATTCGAAAGATGAAAAGAAATTGATACGAAGAGAAGGGCAATAGTAGACCCCAAGAAGCAGTTTAGTGTGGTGCAGGACGACCTCGATGAAAAGATGCTCACCGGCAGCTGCGGGGGGCGGCTGAGCTGATATACTAACAATAGAGTAAGGAAAGTGTGCTCGGAGATATATAGCCACGCCGCCCCCGCCACCGCCAGTACGATCATTCCGTATTAGGTGGAAACCTGGCAATGAATACAAGGAAGAAGGGAGGCATGGTTTTAACCAAGACTCGGAGATTAATAAGGCGTGAATATTATTATGTTCAAAAGAAGCAAGCATATCTGGAAAATGAGCCGGAATGCTCTGAGCATTTATATGTAGGACGTTGAAGTTTTTAGGACAGTCACACAGCAGTGAATCAATAGTATCAGACAGAGTGGGCATGCTACTAAAGCTACCTGTACTGGCATCAGACACTGATGACGAGCAGGAAACAAATTCAAAACTATCATCATTACTGCTATTACATGACATTATAACAATACAAAAAAAAGTGTATTGTGTATAATAATATAATATAATTAAATATGATATATATGAATATAATACAAACTATATAATAAGAATAAAATCAAAATAAAGAGAATAAATATATCTAAATATTAGATAGATAATATATAAATATATCCTGGTATACCTAAGTAGGTACTTTTATGCAACAGTTCCGTCCACCTGCCGGTCGTGTTACAAACAAAAAGAATAATAATAATAATATTATAACAGAAGAAGAAAAAAAAAACACAAGTCAAACTAATAATAGGCACATGTACATCAGAACAAAAGAAAGAGTAATCGTAAGTAAATAGCAAAACAAACGTTGCGCTGGCAGAGCAGAAATAAACAGTATGAAGTTAATTTGTTCATTTGTTCGACTGGCAGTTCAGAATTTACAAACGATTTAATAATGTTGTAGTATGTATGTAGTCTGAAGTATATAAAATTATCTGAGATCAGAGTAGGCATAGTACAACAGGTTTTAATCTGTGGTTGCAAAATCATAACATTAGCTGTCATAAGTCATCTGACATTTAACTACGTGACATCGACAATTTGACACTAATGACAAATTGACAATGACAAATTGACAACAAAGGTCAAAACAAAAGTAATAAAACATACGGCGGTAGTTAAGATAAAACAAAGAAATGTGGGTTAAAAATACAACAAACATTAGTGATACCAACCTACCCTATTTTATGAGCCAGTCGAAATTAAATTGCAAAGAATACCAGGCACAACACAAATCACAACCTATCGCCGACTACTTCTTAGAGATGGCAGCTCTCCTCGTCTTCGATGGGCCTGCGACAGCAGCCTCCTTCGTCGCAACCACCGGTTTATCAGCCTCCTTCGGCCTAATTGCGCCAAAGTCCCCGAGGCAGTTTACACGGTGCCGAGTTCCGTCGGACGACAGGACGTATACACAGCCGTTCCTCGTGAAACATTTCGTAACGCCGAAACGTTGACGAGCCGCCAAGAACACGTCGTGTCGCGTCTTCGTCAGGAATTCAGATAGCGTAATACCTGAACCCTTCAGACTGGTTTTTGTCGCCCATATCTTATCGCGGAGGCCCACATCACAGAGCTTGAAAAGGATAGGCCGTGGCCTATCCTTACCAGCAGCGCGACCCATCCGATGACACCTATTTATGTTGCTCGCTGTGAAACCAGACAGTTTCAGTCGTTCCGTCATCGCCTTCACAACAACAGCAGATGTATCCTCTTGCGGTGTTTCTGGAAGACCGTGCAATAGGAGAATTTTTCTTCTGCTTCTCATCTCCACCTGGTCGACCTGTTGAGCCAGCATCCCAATCTGACTTTGCAGAGCCCGCATCGACATTAAGACAAAAGCCTTAAAGGAAGTGAACTCTGCAGCCAGACTGTCTGAACTTGTTGGTGTGGTCTTTATCTGCCCTTCAATGGTGTCTAGCCTCCGGTTGAAGACCTCCATCATCTGATTCAAGGATTCCTGTACGGCGTCCATCTTGTGCAGTATAGTTCAACAGTGAGGTGAAGAAGTGAAAAGTGATAAAATCTCAGTGTACAGCTTGACTTGTTAGGAGATAACACTTATTGGCAGGTAGGGGGTGCTAATACATGCATTTATGCATATATTTCATTTGTATGTAAGTTTTTTGTATTTTAATTTGATTATTAAACAGAACTATTTTTTAACCAGTGTTACTTTTTTCACACCTACCGCCCAAAAAAAGTATAGTAGCGCGGTAGTAAGTTGTGTGGTGTGGCAGGAGGCTCCTGTAGCGCGGTAGTAAGTTGTGTGGTGTGGCAGGAGGCTCCTGTAGCGCGGTAGTAAGTTGTGTGGTGTGGCAGGAGGCTCCTGTAGCGCGGTAGTAAGTTGTGTGGTGTGGCAGGAGGCTCCTGTAGCGCGGTAGTAACTTGTGTGGTGTGGCAGGAGACTCGAAGCGCGCGATGGACGAGTACACGTCGGAGATCCTGCTGCACGGCACCAACACGCTGGTGGTGCACAACACGTGCGAGGACTCGCTGCTCGCCGTGCCGCTCATACTGGACCTCGTGCTGCTGGCCGACCTGCTGGCCAGGGTCGCCTTCCGCGAGGACGATACTAAAGGTAAACTCTTACTCCCCAAGAACAAGGCGTCGTAGCATAAGATGCGCGTAGTACGAGCACGGACGTGTTCAAACAAGTACGCCGACGAAGCAGTGCGGAACTTTGTTCATATTTCTCGAATCAATAAATCACAAATAATTGTGAATGTGATCGGGCCCAAAAAATTATGTGCTGGGCGTTTCTTGTCAGTTCTTTTGGAGCAGGCGTAGGTAGTGTGAAAGTGATTTTTTTTTTTACAACAAACTAGGCCAGCTTTTGACCACGATCTCACCCAATGGAAAGCGACGATTTGGTCGAATGTGTAGTTTGCTAATATAATATTATGTTACTAAATAAATCATCGATGATTTATGCCTATTACTAATTCATTCATTGTCTAGTACCCATAACACAAGTTTCGAGCCTAATTTGGGGCTGAGTCAATTTGTTGCAATTGTCCCCGGTATTTATTTATTGAATTAAAGCAAATTCACTAAAATTCCAAGCTTTTTTGTTATCTAATTAGTCTGATATTTTATAATCAGATTTCGTTGGACTTAAAATATTTAGCCATCCATTTATTCCTAATTCTTTTGTTCTATTCTCCTGTATTCTGATATACAGAGTGGCAGTCGATGCACGCGGTGCTGTCCCCGCTGGCCTACCTGCTGAAGGCGCCCGTGGTCCCCGCCGGCGCGCCCGTAGTCAACGCCCTGTTCAAGCAGCGCGCCTGCGTCGAGAACATCCTGCGCGCCTGCCTGGCGCTGCCGCCCGCCCACCACATGCAGCTGGAGCACAAGGCACGCACCACGATCCCTTGTAGCACTGTCTCCTCCCCCCGCCTGCGTCGAGAACATCCTGCGCGCCTGCCTGGCGCTGCCGCCCGCCCACCACATGCAGCTGGAGCACAAGGCACGCACCACGATCCCTTGTAGCACTGTCTCCTCCCCCCGCCTGCGTCGAGAACATCCTGCGCGCCTGCCTGGCGCTGCCGCCCGCCCACCACATGCAGCTGGAGCACAAGGCACGCACCACGATCCCTTGTAGCACTGTCTCCTCCCCCCGCCTGCGTCGAGAACATCCTGCGCGCCTGCCTGGCGCTGCCGCCCGCCCACCACATGCAGCTGGAGCACAAGGCACGCACCACGATCCCTTGTAGCACTGTCTCCTCCCCCCGCCTGCCTCGAGAACATCCTGCGCGCCTGCCGCCCGCCCACCACATGCAGCTGGAGCACAAGGCACGCACCACGATCCCTTGTAGCACTGTCTCCTCCCCCCGCCTGCGTCGAGAACATCCTGCGCGCCTGCCTGGCGCTGCCGCCCGCCCACCACATGCAGCTGGAGCACAAGGCACGCACCACGATCCCTTGTAGCACTGTCTCCTCCCCCCGCCTGCCTCGAGAACATCCTGCGCGCCTGCCGCCCGCCCACCACATGCAGCTGGAGCACAAGGCACGCACCACGATCCCTTGTAGCACTGTCTCCTCCCCCCGCCTGCGTCGAGAACATCCTGCGCGCCTGCCTGGCGCTGCCGCCCGCCCACCACATGCAGCTGGAGCACAAGGCACGCACCACGATCCCTTGTAGCACTGTCTCCTCCCCCCGCCTGCGTCGAGAACATCCTGCGCGCCTGCCTGGCGCTGCCGCCCGCCCACCACATGCAGCTGGAGCACAAGGCACGCACCACGATCCCTTGTAGCACTGTCTCCTCCCCCCGCCTGCGTCGAGAACATCCTGCGCGCCTGCCTGGCGCTGCCGCCCGCCCACCACATGCAGCTGGAGCACAAGGCACGCACCACGATCCCTTGTAGCACTGTCTCCTCCCCCCGCCTGCCTCGAGAACATCCTGCGCGCCTGCCTGGCGCTGCCGCCCGCCCACCACATGCAGCTGGAGCACAAGGCACGCACCACGATCCCTTGTAGCACTGTCTCCTCCCCCCGCCTGCGTCGAGAACATCCTGCGCGCCTGCCTGGCGCTGCCGCCCGCCCACCACATGCAGCTGGAGCACAAGGCACGCACCACGATCCCTTGTAGCACTGTCTCCTCCCCCCGCCTGCGTCGAGAACATCCTGCGCGCCTGCCTGGCGCTGCCGCCCGCCCACCACATGCAGCTGGAGCACAAGGCACGCACCACGATCCCTTGTAGCACTGTCTCCTCCCCCCGCCTGCGTCGAGAACATCCTGCGCGCCTGCCTGGCGCTGCCGCCCGCCCACCACATGCAGCTGGAGCACAAGGCACGCACCACGATCCCTTGTAGCACTGTCTCCTCCCCCCGCCTGCCTCGAGAACATCCTGCGCGCCTGCCGCCCGCCCACCACATGCAGCTGGAGCACAAGGCACGCACCACGATCCCTTGTAGCACTGTCTCCTCCCCCCGCCTGCCTCGAGAACATCCTGCGCGCCTGCCTGGCGCTGCCGCCCGCCCACCACATGCAGCTGGAGCACAAGGCACGCACCACGATCCCTTGTAGCACTGTCTCCTCCCCCCGCCTGCCTCGAGAACATCCTGCGCGCCTGCTCCTCTTGTAGCACTGTGTCGCCTCTACTTATGCGTGTTACGTGATTAAAGGAACTGTTGTCTACAGTTTCACTCTTCAGGCGACAGGGAGTACCACATGCCGATCTGTACCCTCAGTACAAGTTTTGAAAACTATTTAAGTTTTCGTAAACGTTGAAGTTTACAACCGCCGCCAACTTGTCAAAGACAAAATGTAACTCGGAAACTGCACATCTTATGCATTGGTTTTTTGAAAGGTTATTAGTATCATAATAATAGTTATATATCAGAAAAATTGTTGTATGTAGCCCTAATTTATTGTCAGCCTAATCTCGGATTCGTCCTGATAAGTACGAGCAGTCCATTTTACACGGAGAAGTGCGACTTAAGTGCAGATTTAGCTCACGAGAGCTATAAGAGTACGTGTAACTTAAGTACTTACTCCATTATCGCACAGCATAAAAAAGAAACGCACGGGTATTAGTGTGCAAGCAGGGAGACACATTAAATATGTACAAAGGCAATACTAACCCTACTTATTTTCCCGTAGGTGCCGTTCCTTATGAAGGAGCTTCGCTCGGGCGCCATGTTCGCCGCCGGCTCTCCGCCCTCCAAGAAACAGAAGCTGGCCAAAGAGAACGGCGACAAGTAAGCCTTCGCCCCCAGCTTCACTCAGCACAAACATCCCCACTGAGGCTAAACACGTGCGAGAGCGTGCGTCAATATTACAATAAATATATAATTATATGTCAATGTTTAAGTTTTCACTATAAATATATTTTATCATTACTTACTTTTTGGTTCCGTTCTGTGATAACTATATGTTTGTGATCAAACTGGTTCTCTACATATTATAAGAACTTTAAAATAACTAACGTTTTGTATAGAAAGTCCTGCAAGATACACGAATTTTCATTGCTTGGTTTCTTTATCGGTTAATTGACATGTCAACTGACAATGGTATTTTTTAGATATGTATGATTCACACTGTTTGTGTATTTACAAGATTCAAATCGTTTATCTCATAATTTTCCACTTTAGATGAGTCATCGTGAGTGTTGGGTCAACGCTGACTGCAAAATCATATCGTAACTACGATATAACTATAAAAATATGGATTATACTACATTTTTATTATTTTACTAGACCCGGCGAACTTCGTATCGCCAATAAAAGTCACCTTTTAAACCTTTCCTGAACTTCCACAAATGTTTCAAGGTCCAAATTATCCAAATCGGTCCACCCATTCTCGAGTTTTAGCGAGACTAACCGAACAGCAATTGATTTTTATATATCATCATCATCATCATCATCATCAGCCACCTGTATCAGTCCACTGCTGGACATAGACCTCTCTCAAGGTACGCCACTGAGCCCGGTCTTCGGCTCCTCTCATCCAACTACTGCCAGCCACTCGGCGCAAGTCGTCGCTCCGCCTTGTCTTGTTTTTTATATATAAGAGATGTTAATTTAGTGCAGTGTTGTGGTAACCATCAGATATGCTGAAATAACCTATAACTTGTCTACACGATTTTCTTGCGGGCTTTTTATATAAAACAGAGTATAGTGAAATATAATTTATTTTGTTTCTAATAGACTTAAGCGTAACGATGTATCTGATACGTCATATCTCGATAGATAAAATTATTAGCGAATCCCATTGTCTTGGAGAAGCGAATATTTTGGGATTAAAATTTACAATATTTAATTATACCTAAGAATATTTTACCTACTTACTAAGGGGTCCTACACACGGTGCGTATTCGTGCAAACCACGTGCCAAGTTCATTTTCACCATTCCACCTCCATCGTTACTTGCGACAAGTGTGCATAACCCTTAACTATCACTTGGGAGGACAAAATTAACATTGAATTTATTTAGATTTTTTACATATTAAAAATTTTGAGATCCAAAGTTTGTATGTTACAAGTGTAATAAATTTTACCTTTACCACAATAATGGTAGTTCATTGTTTTAAAGTGACACTTATCAGTTCCTCATCGGAGCGTTCGAAATGGAACCTTATGGCTGCGTTTTCACCAGAATTGTTCCTGGCACATAAGCGGTAGGAATAAAATCCACCAATGAAATTACTTCATTTTCTTCTTCCTATGCGAAGCTTTAATGGCAAAGGTCTTTGCATGTGCGAAACAAGAGAGGGATGCGAACGAGAGAGGCGTGCGATGCGGTTTGGTTAAGCGAGCTACTAAACTGTACCAGTGAATAGACAGCACACCGCTTCCTCACTCGGGAAAAGAATCTGCTACGCATACAGATGTGTAGCAGATTCTTTACGCCGCTCAACCTCGTACAGTCAACGACAAAAGTAGAACAAATACGAAAATTTTCTTATTCTCTTTGTCATCAAACACCAACCTTCGAATCAATCATCATTTAACATTAGGTGTGGGGTGTTATGGTAGTTGAAAAAACAAACATTACTAATCTAATACGCATTTGGAAAATCGAGTATGATCAGCTACTTTTGTCGCTGACTGTACAGCTTTGGTGGAAACTAACACATGCCTGGTGAAAACTCAGCCTAACTATATGTATGGCAACACTGGTAAAGCTATCAGTCTGCCAGAGGTTAGTTAAATATGATGTAATATGTAGTGTATATTATGTGGCTTAAATCCACTATAAAGTTTCCATTATATTATTGCTGTGACAATCGGTATGTAGATGCATTCCATTAAGAATCCATTAGAATCTCGAGTTACAATATTGTAATGATCTGTGCGAGATCTGTACCTATTAATGAAATTGTAGGCGTTTGTTTTTCAGTATTATTTAGTAGGTATTTATTATCTTTGTCTAAAGCTTGGAAAGTGCTACGATAAAGCATACAACCAGCAAGCATCTTATTGATGTTTTTATGAGTTTACATTCGTATTAAAATAAAAGTATTGTTTTCTCATATCATATTAGTATTATTTGAGTCAATCGGATATGAATTTTTATTTAAAATTAAGCATATTATAGTTAGAAATTCCCAATTTCCCAACGTGTCGATGTGTGCTTAGTTATCACAGTCATAGTTGTTTATAAAATAGTTGTGAAATTACTTTGATGTATTGTGTGCATTTATGTTGAAATAAATTTATTTGTAATCCTAAAACGTCTTTTAATATTATTTTTTTGACTGTAGGTATAGCATTGTGCCGGTATGAAAGGGGGTTGAATGAAGTGATGACGGCTGACAGGGGGGAGTGGAAGAAAAATACATACTGTGTCGTCCTCAAATATATAGGGCCAGGGCAAGAAGGTACAGTGTTCTGTGAAGGAAAACATCCGAGATGAAACTGTCGCTTAGATTTCTAAAGCAGTTTCTAGTCCTCGCATGGCTACCACCGACTAATTAAGAATCTGTCACCAAGCACCAATTGGTGTATTCCGGTAGCCTCACTTAAGAGCCAGTTCCCAATCCAGGCGTAACATCGTCACAAGTCATCACGTGACTTGTGGTCAAACGCTTCCCTGTAAGATATAGAAAAAAACCTTTTTAAATCTAAAAAAATGAAAAAAAAAGAGAAATATCAAAAGCGAAAAATTCGGATTAATTTTCTTTATTTTTAGTTAAGCATAGAATAGTACAGTGTCTCAAGTTCACCAGTCTAATTCGACTCACTCGCACCAAGCTGTTCGAGAGCCAAACATTAAGTGGTGGTGTTCATAGCTTCATACATACAACGAATACAGCAAAATTAAATAAAACAAAGTTACATTACACAATACACTTAGAATGTAGTTCCTTAACTTACCGGGGTATTTCAACATGCGAGTAAACGAAACTAAAATACTTTTAATAATACATAATTTTTGTTCTATCGTAATAACATCTCTTAACACTAAACGTTAAATGTGTCTTGTCATGCTGTTAGTACACTTTCTATACATAATATAACTTTTTGGTTATAAACATCTATCGAGTCCAAACTTAACGTTTGATTAAAATATAACGTGCAGTAATTTGTAGACAATAATAATATTGAGAATGTCAACAATATCTGTGATGTCGCCGAATGGTATCAGATACATTTGGAATGTTAACTAAATACACCTAAAGCGCGTTTATAGTACCAAAATACTGTCGCTTATAATTATTATAAATACAAAGTAATTCTAAGCAAGCTTTCAACATCGCCCTCGTCAATTCAACAGCACAAATCATCTCACCTTGATTTTGGCAACGCATCAATAAAATACAACATGAAATGCAACGATAACACGATTATATTCTGGGAATGTCAATAAGAACTTGATGAACGCATAAAGTCGCTCGTAACAAATAGTTGTTCATGCAAAAATGAACTTTATGCCTTGCGATATTTTTTTGCATAATACAGGCATGATTTAAGAAAGGGAAGATTTAGAAACCGACTCGCGTGTGTATATTTCTATAATATCTGTGCAAAATGTCTAATAGATCACTACGAACTATTTAGAATAGTCTGTGGACTCTTGAGCTCTTACTTTTTGAGCGCAGCCACCAAATCCGATAGTACTTTTTATAATAAGTCTTCGTTCTACATTTAACAATAATTTGTTATAATAATCAATACAATTTTTTAATAATGTACACAATTTTAAATTTGTTTCAGTGCTCGATATCATAGTTTTTTTTTATAGTAAAATTCGTTGGCTAACTAACGAGTGTATTTAGCTATAGGGACAAACAGAATCTACGAAAGGGAATTGGAATATAACATGCATTTAACATTACAGAAAGTACTGCAAAAGTATATATAAAAGCGTTAAAATAACTTACGCTATCTACAATTTTATATTACAATATATTTTGGAAGCTAATTTACTTTCTGTAATACTAAATACACCAATAATATTGTGTGGAAATGTCGCTGACATCAGCATTTTCATCATCATCACAATCATCACCTCTCAACCCACCGCTGCCAGCCACTCGGCGCAAGTCGTCGCTCCACCTAGCCGGAGAACGTGCCTACGTAACTACGTTTGCAGAGTCGCGGTCTCCACTCAAGAACACGTTCACACATTCAAACGGATTGCTCATAATTTTTACACGTTGTTACTGCTTCGATTTCAACAAAAAGTTCCATACATTTTTTACATTAGAAAGGGCAGCGTTTGACTACAAGTCACGTGATAATGACGCTACACCAGGACTGGGAATTGGCTCTTAAGCGAGGCTTTCGGAGCACACCTCGGTAGGTGATAGTAGCTAAGCATGCACTAGATAATGCTCTACCACAGCTATGGTCTCATCACAAGTTTTTTTTTCACCGAAAGCTCAAGCTCATTTGAAACCAACACGGTTCGCGAGCCAACGTCTCTAACAAGAGCCATCATCGTTTCATAACGAGTTTACGAGTTAGATGAAATAATTAAAAACTCTGTATAAATCAAGCGACATCCCACACAAGAATATATCTAAGTTATCTAGCTTATTTCTAGGCGTCTAGAGAATATGCTTACTTGAATAGAGGCTATCAATTTAATACGCTTCCAAGACAATTTGTGTCTATAATCCATTACTTTTAATTCCTTATGTGCCTTGAGCAGATCACCTGTCTCGCTTCGATATACATACATAATTATATAACTATAATATTATTGCATGAAAAAGAATTACTTTTAGAGAGAATGAACAATTTGGTATCGTACTACCTACCTATTTGGCGAATAATATCCAACATTGACAATATTTACAAAGCTCTAAAGGTTTAGTAAACAAGTCGCTTTATCCACAGTTCTGCACAAAGTTTAACAAAATGGTAACTAGCTAATATTTTATTAAACAAGCGCGATACCAAACTTCTATTTATCTATTGTTCATTCTCAATGCTTTAGACATTTTTATATTTTATTTAGACAATACACACTTTACATAAATAAATAGATTGACGACATATTATGACCACTTCCTCTATTTACAAGTTCCAAAAATGTGACCTTGTGACGCGCCGTACCAGCGGCTCGTTTGTCCACTCGCCTGCAATTCAAATATTCCCGCGCCTAACGTTTCGGTGGCGGGTCCAACCAGCGTCTGCGTTCGCGCGTTGCCACACTAGCGCCGCCGTGCGGTAGCTTTGAAAGAGATTCGGGCGCGCGACGCCAACAAGAGGGCGGTTCGGCGTCCCGCGCGATACGTTTAATTCTATCGTTAACCCTAACTACTAAGGGTTAACTGTTTGTAATTGCATTTCTTTTGTAATCCGTTTTCTTTATTGGTGTTTTGTTTTACGATTTTACGTGCATTAAACTCTTTTTACATATAAAGTGCTGTATTATTGGCTGCTAGTCGGGCTTTATTAAACTGGCACCCAACGTGGGGCGCCAGTTTATTAAACTGACTTCGAGTCATAGTTTATTAAAACCTTTATGTTTGTGATAAGGTCGGAGTTTTTAGAACATTATCAAGATGTTTTGCCGTATTTTCTAATGTAGCGGTCCAAAAATATCGCCGTCAATACACAAATCTTTCTCAAAGAAAGTACTATTTATAGATAGATCATAGATACTACAATAGTTTCAAAATTAATAAGTCTTATGTAATTTTTTCATAATATAATATAATTAACTTGTATATACACGAAGCATCCCAATTAGGAGTGAGTGATCTACGTTTATAACTTTATATAATTAGAAAAAGTGTGATGATTTTTTACCGCGTCCCTACCAAATTATCAAGCGTCATTTCTTGCGTCATTTCATGAGCACCTTATTATAGTATTGATACTATTTTCAATTCCATTGTCCGTCTGGCTATTGCTAATTATCAGATCTTATCATTTGTGTACAAACATGTTGGAATGTTACAGGAATTTTCATTGGAAAAAGCTAGCTTTTGTCTTCACATACTAAATCTTAAGAACACTTTATGATTTTAAGTAACCGCCGATTTAAGAAAACGAACCACTGAAATCTTTGTTAGCTGCATTTTTTTATGCAAAGCTAATATCCAAACCGTATTTTATTCAAAGTGTTCTTGTCGCTTTGTGTTTTGATCAAAAAAGCGGGTAGACAAATCTTAGTTTTACTTTAGTGAGTTTTTAGGTTAGGAGAAGAGTAACAAAACATGAGTTGTGTATTAAAATATTCTTCTTCATAGACGCTAGAACAAGATTGTAGCTAATGGCTATACAGCTGTACAAAGTGAAGTGCCGCCATTAAGATAACTATGTGATGTGACTGTATCATTCATATCCAATGATATTTCTATAAAATAGTGTAGATAAGTCATATCGTCGATGGTACTGCAATACCGCGTAACAAACAGTGGCGGATACCGCGTAAGTACATAAGTAGCAAATTTTACATTTCCCGCTAGTGGGCAATTTGTACTGATTGGCTCCAATGACTTTTGACAGATTTTTAAATATCCAATCAGAAAGCGACAAAATCATAGCATGTCGATTTTTTTAGTTCTCCTGTAAAAAATGCCTCGCACTTGTTACGCGGTATCCGCCACTGTTTGTTACGCGGTATTGCAGTATCATCGACAGCGCAACTAGCACGTCAAACTTTGCTAATTAGCTAACCTGAACTATGTCGCGTCGCACTGCAACATATAATTGTCTCTTTCTCCCTTCCAAAAGGTTAGTATCCCATTTATGAAGTTCAAATCTTTTGCAGGTTACCTATCTACACAAATTTTATATAATATAATTATTCTTATCAGTGGGCTTAGATTAACATGAGGATAGACTTAAAATACAGTGTCTTTTAGCATCGCTTAGCATGACACGTGCAAGGCACCCCTTCACTTGCCAGAGGGGTTGTTCTTGCCGTGTTTGTGCTTGGGTCAGTTGAGAGGGAGACAGAACATGTGCTGCAGCAGGTTGGGCTTGCGCAGGGGCAGTTCCGACGCCACGGAGTCGTAGTCTGACGAGGACGACTCCGCGCCGTAGCCATAAGCCTGAAAACAGTCGAATGTTAAGTGGTACCTAATTGTATTTCAACGCGTAGCGTATCGTGTAGCGTAACTTTTGTCCCATAAAAATGCAAAGGTATGTAAAGCAGAAGAACTGTATGTGAAACTGCATGGCAGCTAGTTTTTAGTCTACTATATTTATGGATATGCATTGCCGTATTGCTATTGGTCGGCGCAGTACTATGCCGTGTTGCTATTGGTTTGCGACGCGATATTCCATGTTGCTATTGGTCTGCACGTTACTATGCCGTGATGCTATTGGTCAGCGAAGCGATATGCCGTGATGCCATTGGCCCTCGCGGCGTTGTTGCCCGCGCCTTATACCCACCCACCACCAATACAACCTAAAAACCGACCAATACGCAGATTCTAGCGATGCGGCTTGCGCTTTACCTGCGGTGGATCGTGGTAGGGATGCAGCAGACAGGCGTGATGTCACACGCAGTCCTCCAGAGACATCAGAAGCGGGTTCACGTACTCGAACCCTTCGAACTCGGACTGGTCGATGTCCGCGATCACGTTGCTGTAAAAACAAGTGTTATATGTATTAAAGTATGTCAGTTTAATTAAAATATTGTGAAGATATTTTTTGGTAAAATTTATTCTCTACATATGAAAATACTGACAAAAAAACAAGCCTTTCAAGTTGGCTCATTTTCAATGTTAACTAGCAGCCAGCCAACTGGTACATTGTCACTGTGAGCTGGTTCATTGCGTTAGATTCAAACTTTATTAATAAAAAAGTGTTTTAAAAAGGGATAAAAAGTAGCCTATGTTTATTTAGTTTTTTAATCCAAAGTGTAAACGATCTATATTCCAAATTTCATCCAAATCCGTTTAGTAGTTTTTGCGTGAAAGAGTTTTTTTTTAAGAAGTTTTTACTTATATGTATGTGGATACTCCTATGCTATTACAATCTAGGCTAGATAATGGCTAATAAGTAATTTAAATATAACGTAAGTTGCTAGGTAGAGTATAACTAAGAATGTGTCCATTAGCACTTTTCTTATTGTCTCTATTAAGGGGAAGGCACTTTGTTTTTGTGTTCTTTTTATGTAGCACTCACTGAACTACGTATTGTTTGCACTCAATTACACTAACTCAAAAGGTTTTGTCCTTTTCAGTCTTCTCACAATGCGTGAAAGAGTAACAAACATTCATACATCCATACTTACAAACTTTCACGTTTATAATATTAGTAGGATTTTGATTTTTAAAGTTAACAAACGTACTCATCGTCGGGTGTGAATTGCACGGGCTCGTCGGTGAACTCTGGTGGGAAGTTGGCGAGGTCGCGCTCGCCTTCCAGTCTCGGCTTGAACGGTGGGACCACCTGCTTCTGCTCCAGCTGAAGCAAAACATACAGGTTTAGATTTTATTTTATTTTATTTTTATAAGATAGGTACAACAGCAGTTAACAAACTATAGCTTACACAATAAGATAAAAACTTATGAAAACAATAAGTAGCAAACAAACACGGTGAATTTGTTAACCAAAAACACAGCATTATCTGAATTATGTTACATAATGAATAAGAACGTCTAACTATAGAAAATTTACAAATCAATTTTGAATAGTGTGTTTTTGAAATTATAAAAGTGTTGGTGAAAAATGTCGAGTTCAGTATCTGTATTAATAGCACAGTTATAATAGTGACACATACGATGAAGTGGATTATTAAGGGAAACGTTGTTATTTGACGGTGGAATACTAAATAGACATTTTTTCCGATAGATACGCTTAGTAGTAAGTATATCAAGATCTATCAGCAATTCACCGCTCAGATGACCGTTAGCAATTTTGTGGAGTAAACATAAGTCAGAGATTTTACGCCTGAGTGAAAGATTTTGTAGTGTAACAGCCGATCCTCACACTCGGGAAGTGAACCTCTTAGTCTAAGTTTAATGCTAAGTTGTCTTAAGAATCTCATTTGAATAGATTCAATTTTATTAATATCAGTGTTGTAAATCGATAGGTGGCAGTGAATTTTTCACACACTTTATTTAGTACAGAATTTTGTTCTATTTGCAGAATAGGGTTTGACCACAAGTCACCTGTAAAGTGACGATGTGGTCGCAGATGGCGCCACGCAACATCTGGACTGGAAACTTGTTTTCAAGTGAGGATGCCTGAACACAAAGATAGGTGCTTGGCGACAGTTTCTTAAATGCTTTACCACCAAGCTATGGTTTCATCACGATGTTTTCCTTCACCGAAAGCTCGAGCTCATTGTAGGATTCGAACCCAACAACTAAGGTCTAAGATTAATTTTGTGTTCTTGATAGTATATCTCACCATCTCCCACTCGATGCTCTTGAAGAAGGGGTGGTTGACGATGTCCATGAACCCGTTCTCGCTGCAGCCGAGCCGCTCCACCGGGTTCTTGTTCAGGAACCCCTTGAGCACCGACGCCGCCTTCACCGACAGCGACCGGGGAATACGGATCGTTTTTTCTAAGATCACCTGCAAATTACAAACGTTCATCAAATCTTCTAACAAAATGTTGTTATAATAACAAGATAAATTTTTTTTTTTTTTTAATCTCTATCTCTCAACTTTGGAGCGCTGTAACAGCGTTTTAAAAATAAAATAAAAAAAAATTATGGGGAAAAATCAAAAGATCATCTACAAGATTGGACCGAGGTAATTTGTTTGTAAAATGTATAAAAAAAAAGTTATGGAGCAAAATTATTTGAGGTTAAGCTTCTATTGACCCCCCAAACATGTCCCAATAATAAAATTTTGTCCTCTAATAAATGCAATATTAGGTTGTCAAATTGTAACATTTCAATGGACTACATATAAAAATCAATTGCTGTTCGTTAGTCTCGCTAAAATTCGAGAACGGCTGGACCTGATTTTGATATTGAAATATTTGTGGAAGTTCAGGGAGGGTTTAAAAGGTGACTTATTAGCAATACAAAGTTCGCTGGGTCAGCTAGTTTGATATAAATTTCAACTTGATACCTCAACACGTTCTTGAGAAAAGTGTCTTGACAGATAGACGGACAATAAAGTGTTCTTTCAAGGGTTCCGTTTTTACTTTTGAGGTACGGAACTTTAAAAAACCGACGACCTTTAGCATAATTTGTAAATAGTTTGTTGAACTGTTATCAATATGCTCTAGAGCGAGCAATCCTAGAAATGGTTGGAATCTATTAAGAAATAAAACTAACTCCGATGGCTCAGCGACCCGAAGTGTGTCTTGGCCTCCGAAACGAGAGAATGCCACTCTTCTCTATTAGGAAATAATTAATTTTAAACTCAAACCGAATGCCCGTAGGCCGGTCGGACGCCCTACATAGCGCGGTGGATGCGGACCTACGCGAACTCCAGACTGAACTGGGCTGGAGTCGCTCAGGATAGATAGGCGTGGGGCTCTCTCGTTTCGGAGGCCAAGACCTACACTTTGGGTCGCTGAGCCATCGGAGTTAATTAATATCAACCTAAAAAATTGTAAATATGTTCGCGCCCAAAAAATGTCCTGCCTGACATTGCTTGCGCGTTCTTTTGCCGGCGTAAGGAGGGACAGGCGTAGCTAGTCTTAAGTTTGATGTTTTAAAGTGATCATGAATGTATCCTAATAAATTGAAATTTTTAATTTTAATTGAATTGAATCCCATTGGCGTAAGAATGCTAACATACCTGGAACAAATAGTCCTCAGTATTCTGGTCAGGGTTGTCAGCCGCCTGCGCTATGTCGAACGGTGATCTCCCAGCCAGCATCTCGTAGGTGAGGACTCCCAGCGCCCACCAGTCTACCGAGAACCCGTACTCCTCGCCGCGAAGTATCTCAGGAGCGATGTAGTTGGGAGTGCCGCAGAATGTTGATGTCGTATCGCCGGGGCGGACACCCTCCTGAAAAGTAGAAGAATCACGTGAATGTAATAATAATAAATGAATATCGGGGACATCTGCACACAAATTGACCTAGCCCCAACCAACCCCCCCACCTAGCTCGAAACTTGTGTTATGGGTACTAGACTACGATATACATACTTATATAGAGAAATAAATACTTATATAGATAGAAATATCCAAGACTCAGGCACAAATATTCGTGCTCATCACACATATATTTGTCCTTACCGGGATTCCAACCCGGGACCGCTAGCTTCGCAGGCAGGGACACTGCCAACTCGGCTACCGGGTCCCATAACACAAGTTTCGAGCTTAATTTGGGGCTCGGTCAATTTGTGTGCAATTGTCCCCGATATTTTTTTTATTTATTTAATTTTGAAATTAAAAATAGAGCCACGTACCTTACACATCCCGTAGTCCGTGAGCTTGATATGCCCCTCGTGGTCGAGCAGCACGTTGTCCAGCTTGAGGTCGCGGTAGATGACGCCGCGCTCGTGCAAGAAATGCAGCGCCAGCGATATCTCCGCCGCGTAGAACCGCGCGTGCTCCTCCGGCAAACGGCGCTGCCGCTGCATGTGGAACCTGGGACAACATCATCATCATCATCATCATAAATAGGCAGATATTTATTTTGTTCCTTAGAGGTTAGATACCACAATTCACCTAATGTTAAGTGACGATGTGGTCGAAGGTGGCGCCACGCTACACCTGGATTCGAAACTGGCTCTCAAGTGAGGCTTTCGGAACACAGCAATAGGTGCTTGGCGACAGATTCTTAACTTGAGTGTGGTAGCTAGCCAGGCGAGCACTTGGGAATGCCCTACCACCAAGCTATGGTTTCATCACGATGTTTTCCTTCACCGAAAGCTCAAGCATGAAGTGATGTCGCAGATGTTATTTTGTTAACTAATTAGCTCTCAGCTTACGTTGCTGGAACACCTAGTAGGGAGGCCTACAGTAGTTTTTGCACGAAAGAGTAACAAACATCCATCCATCCATCCTCCTTCAAAAACTTTCACAATTAAACATTTGAGCGGTGATGATGCCAGAACGACTGACAACGGGATCTCTAATGTAATATTTAGATCGAGGGTGTTGTTGTCTCTATACTTTCTGTGAGTACAGAAATACTTGCGTCGCTTATTTTCAAAGCACTTTGCACGTTAAACCAACTCACATAAGATCTCCTCCGCGCACAAACTCGATGACAAAGAACAGGCGGCTCGGCGTCTGGAAGCAGGAGTGCAGCCCCACCAGGAAGGGGTGGTTGGAGGCGGTCTCGAACACGTGCTTCTCGGTCTGCACCCAGTCGATGTCCTCATCATCAGTTACTAGAGCCTTCTTTATGACCTTCATTGCGTACACGCGTTTCGTCCGCTTCAGCTCTACCATCAGCACCTGGAAGGGTTAGTTTGGCTTGTAAGATTAGTTCGATCATTAGACAGTTAGTTACATAAAGGCCGTTGTAGGCGTCGAAAAAGTGATTTGTTCCTGATTCGGCATACTCCTAATTGGTCATATTCCTAATTCGACACTTTCCTAACTGGTCACATTCCTAACTCGTCAGTGTACAGTCAAATGAAATCGCGAATACGCGAATTTTTATATTATTTCTTGTTAAAATATGCTTTAAGATTAAACTGAACTTAATATTGAATGCAAACACACTTTCTTCGCATTAAAATAACCAAGGCTTCTCAGCGTAGAAAATAAATCATTTAAAGATGTATACTAAGGAGGTTCTATTTACCACAGACGATTTCTATAATAAGTTTGTGCAATCAAATGTACATGGTATGACGAGTTAGGAATGTGACGAATCAGGAATATGACGAGTTAGGAATATGACCAATTAGGAATATGACGAATCAGGAACAAATCGAAAAAGTCACTAACTATTACTTAATCTGTGACAGAACCCGAGATTTTTTCAATAAGGCCGCCAAAAGTTTCAATTTCGACGGAATAACGGGCCGAGCAGAGATTCATATTGATTAACTTACCGCCGGTTTCAACAACGGATCCGTCCACGATTCGCCCTACTGGAGATGAAAATTTGACATAAGCTCCATAGAATAGCGATGATGGCTCAGTGGTAGTGACGTCGGCTTGCGATCCGTAGGACGTGGGTTCGAATCCTACAATGAGCTTGAGCTTTCGGTGAAGGAAAACATCGTGATGAAACCATAGCTTGGTGGTAGGGTATTTTCTAGTACTCGCCTGGCTAGCTACCACCCTCTTGTTAAGAATCTGTCGCCAAGCACCTATCGGTGTGTTCCGGCAGCCTCACTTGAGAGCCAGTTCCCAGTCCAGGTGTAGCGTGGCGCCATCCTCGACCACATCGTCACTTAACATCAGGTGACTTGTGGTCAAACGCTACCCTGTATATGGTAAAAAAAAAAAAAAAAAAAAGAAGTAATGTCAAATTTATGTCAAACCGTGGATAGACCGGTTATTGAAACCGGTCTATCCATGGTTTGACATAACCGTTATCAGACTTGGGCCTCATTACAATGCTGAGATGATGCCGATTTTTATATAATTTGTTGCAAATAAATGATTCTTATTTTTGGTCTATACCTTAGCATAAGAGCCGCGCCCAATGACCCTGATCAGCTCGAAGTCGTCGAGCGAGTACTGGCGCTGCGAGCCGGGCTCCAGGTCGGCGCGGGCCGCGGCGGGCGGCGCCGGCGCCGGCGGCGTGTCCGGCAGTGGGAGCTCATCCGCGCGGGACCTGGAACTGAAGGTAACAACGGTCCTGTACCTTATTAAAGACAAAAAATACAATAAAGCTTTATCTCTCTATCGATTTATCTATCTATGTTTATTTATTTTGGTAATAGGCGAGCAGCCCAGAGGCTGATGTGCCTATATCATGCTGTGTTGAATTATAGCAATGTCCAGAGAAAAGTCAATTCTGTAGCAAGGAAGCATTGTTCGTTCGAAACCACTTGTCCAGTCTGTTTTTAAAGGAATTCACTGAAGGTGCTGACACAACGTCTTCTGGTAGTCTATTCCAGTTGTGCACCACTCTAGAAGCCAGGAAGTGGTGTTTATGAAATGAAAACTCGCAAGTACTTCAACAACCATCACGTATCGGTGTGTTTCGGCAGCCTCACTTGACTTGACGTCTGTTTGTTGTACCTATCTAATTTTTACTTTGAGTAATGAATATTTATGTATATTATTGAGTAAGTATAGGTCTACCAGAATCTGATGGCAAAAAGGGAAAAAAGAAATTGACGCTAGCAATACTAGGGGAAATTGGAGTAAAACGTTTTGATACTTTTTTTCCCTATAGTGGCTGATTCTGTTCAAATATAATATATAAAAATTTATCCAATGATCTAGGATAATTTTTGAAAATCTTACTGTGGCGAATGTGGGGTTCGAAATTTAGATGAAAACTCCAATTACTCTGTCCATGAGTTTATTTATTAATTAAAGGCTATCAGAACTTGAAAATGGTTCCAAATACTGCACATCCATAAAAAAGTCTTCAACGGTGGAGGAAGACGAGGAAGACGCAGTATTTATGATAAACCTTTCCTCCTGCATCTCAATCGATCTTGTTCTATGAACTGATTTTCAATTTTTATTACATGTTCCCAAGATTTTCGCCATTCATCGATCCCTATTCGAGAGAAAGCTTCTTCAGTTCACACGAAAGATGCAATAAACCAAAGTATCAAGACTTGTCATTCCTACTAATTTGAAGCCAAACCATAAACAATTCCTCGAAATTTTTCGTTGCCATATAAAAATCGCTATTTATTAAACTTTTTTTTTGCCATCCGATCCTGGTAGACCTATAATTATTGTGTAATAGGTGTAAATGGCATGGTTTCCAACCCAGGCACCATTTTCGACCACATCGTCACTTAACATCAGGTGACTTGTGGTCAACTGCGATCATCCCTGAAAAGAAGTGTTAGAGTAGTTAAAATCATACTAATCATTAGAATTGGGTTTATAAACTTATTTTCCCACGACGGGACATGACACTTGCAACAGTGCCGAAATATCGAAAGCTCAAACAAAAGCAAATATGTACATGGAAATATCCCGTTTCAAAACTTCGGCTTCTCTCATCCAACCGCTGCTAGCCATTTTGCGTACACTGAGAAAAAATTCATGACTTTCCTTCTGAGTCTTACTTTCCAAGGCCTTTTCCCTCCTTATTTTAGTTTTCTTTCTGATTCAAAAGGGAAGGAAATTCCTTCTGTATTTTGAAGGTCTTTTTTTCTCTGTGTATGTCGTCGCTCCACCTAAGCGGCTGAAATAAGTATACATACGAATCCTTCTTCTTACCTAACAGAAGACGCTCGCCCCAGCGTGCTCTCTCCGTTGGCGTCATCCTTGACCTCGACGGGGTCAACGTGCTCGTTGGAGCAGGGCTTCTGCACCAGCTTGTGGCACTTCTTGTGCACCAGCAGCTTGCACTGGATGCACTTGAAGCCCTGCCGCCCCAGGCCCCAAATGCGGTCCTGGCAGAAGGCACAGAAGGCGCGCTGGAAAAAAACATCAAAAACAATAAGTGTCTGGTACAAAAAAAGAGTTACAAAAGTATTGTCTATTGGTAATGTATCAATACAAAAAAAATAATAATTGAAGTGTCTGTTTGTAATTTCAAATTAACAGCTTTTCACTAAATGTATATGAAAGTACTTACATCAAAAAATTAATTGATTTTTTTTGTGTGTCTGTTGGTTCCGGCTAATCTCTGAAACGGCTGGACCGATTTTGACGGGACTTTAACTCGCAGATAGCAAATGTTTTAGGTAACTTAGGCTACTAGAATATTGGCATAAGCTCCATATAAGTAATGTCAATTTTTTATCTCGAGTAGGACAAAACAAGCATAGGTTAATTATTGAAACTGGCCGCTAGACAAATGCATTTAATTAGCAACTTTTTTCAGAGTTTTTCTTAAATTGAGCCTAAATCAAGAAACCGTTTAAAATTGTTATAAATGAAAGTGTTAGTTACTTACTCTATTAAATCGTTTAGCTTGGAAGATGTGTCCATTGACGCGATATAATTTTCGCCACCGGCGAGCTCCTCTTCTGTATATACTCCCTGAAACAAAATAATTAACTAATCAATTTAAAAGCAATGATAACTCTATGGTAGAGACGTCCGCTTGCGATGTAGGTCATGGGTTCGTATCTTGGAATGAACTTGAGCTTTCTGTGAAGGAAAACATTGTGATGCAAAGCTTAGTGGTAAGAAATTTTCTAGTGCTCGCCTGGCTAGCTAATATCATTAGGTAGAAAATGTCCTCAATGTCAAGTCTATTGATGTGTACCGACAGCCTCCTTAAAAGCCAGTTTCCAGTTCATGCTTCACTACTTAGTATAAAACAAAGTCGCTTCCAGCTGTCTGTCCCTATGTATGTTTAGATCTTTAAAACAACGCAACAGATTTTAATGCAGGTTTCGAAAATAGATAGAGTGATTCAAGAGGAAGGTTTACATGTATAAACATGCATATTAGAATTAGGTTTTATAACGGGATAATTACCATGTATTTGTTTTTGTTTGAGTTCTCGATATTTCGGCACTGTTGCAAGCGCCATGGTCACGAGAATACAGTGCCGAAATATCGAGAACTCAAACAAAAACAAATATGTACATGGTAATTATCCCGTTATAAAACCTAATTCTAATGTTTTGACCATGGTAGTTTAAAACAGTATAACATACATATTTGCATATTTTTTTTGGCTTCTTTGTACAGTCAGCGACAAAAGTAGCTGATCGTTTTCGATTTTCCAATTGTGTTTGAAATCAGTAATTGTTATTGTTTTTTTTTTTTAATTTTACATGGTATCATTTTGACCACAAAATAACACACCTGACTTTAGATGATGATGAGTTCAAAAATTGGTGTCTAAGATGATGAGAATAATAGAAAAAAGTGTGATTGTTCAGCTACTTTTGTCGTTGACTGTACAGAGAAACAGAAAAATTTTAAGATTTGCAAAATACTGCCCCATATTAGTATCTACAAGTCTCCATTTCAGGCTAGCTATTATAAAGATAAAGACGATTTATTTTTAAAATAATGGTGGTGACTGAAAAGTATGCAAACACCATAAAATCTCATTATAAAACTGTTAACCCTATTTCACACTGTTCAAAGCAACAGCTTTTTTTAATAAAACAAAGAGCTAATGCCCACACAAACACAGGCCCAGAGCACCTAATCAATCAACTTGCCTTCATTACAGAACCAAATAAACTAGACCTTTAACAACAACATGTACTTAGCAGGTCTAACAAGCAAGCTTAGCTTTTAGGTGACATAGTGCGCAATAGGCTTGGGCGAAGTAACTTTGGGAGTGGATGTTTAGAGTATATATCCTTCCATACAAGGATATGTATCGCTTATTACCTACATCTTCGGCGGGGAGATAGGTTGCTTTATAAATGCCTTATGCATATGGATGGATATGTCTAAGTGTCTACTTTTTAAATTTCCTACAGCACTTTCTTGTTTAGATTCTAATATCATGTCAGTCTTTGCAAGCGCTCTCTCTGTCTTACTCATTCCATCTTCACTATCCATCATGTTTTCTGTCTCACTCACTATATTCCCTCCGCCTGCACGATTCTACCCCTCGACGTAACGGCCTCTTCCACCGCTCCTATCTCTCAGGACATGTCGGTTGTCGGATTTACTCGGATATAAGATTTGTTTATTTTTAGAAAAGGAAAGAGAGGATACATTTCCGCATTGAGATACATATCCGCACTGGGATACATATCCGCACAGAAAAACATATCCGCACTGAGATACATATCCGTAGTGAGATATATGTATTTCCGAAGAAGTTACCCATGCCTAGTGCGCAATCACGCCAACTTAACAGAAGCTTGTTCCCAAAACACTGATTTCAGGACTGCCAGCCCCGCCCCGTAATCTTGCTAAATCGCTGCCAACGTACCAAAGTACACCGAAAACACTCTTGTCGAGTCTTGAGCTTGACACACTAACAATAGGGTTGCCAGCGCCATATTTATATACCCCGAAAATGGGGCGTTTGGGCACAACACACCTCTTTCGCTAGTAAAGTCATTAATCTGCACACACGCGATCGAATTACGATACTTTAACAGCACCGCGGGGTGCATGACCCGGTTAACGAGTATTGTATTTTTCTTGGGAAATGCCGTAATGTATGACTAAGGTTGGGAATAAATCGCGCCGTGAAACATTTCTTGGAACAATAAACTTCTACGCTGCCAAGAAAAAAGTTACTATTGCATTATTAATTGACAAGACTTTTTTCGAATAATGTAAGTACTATTTTTGCAAATATTTTCTTGGTCGTGGGTACGAATCCTGCAATGATCTAGAGCTTTCGGTGTAGAAAACTATCGTGTTGACACCATAGGTACATGGTATGCCACCACCCAATTTAAGAATCTGTCGCCGCTTCTTCTATGTTAGACAGCATCACTTGAGAGCCAGTTCCCAGCCAGGCGTTGCGAGCCACCACCTTCGACCACATCGTCGCTTAACATCGACTTGCGGTCAAATGTTAAACCTCCAAGAACTAATAAAACACAACATTACAATAGAATCTGAGGATATTAAACTTGAAGCTGATTTAAAAATCCTCATATTTTCACAAATAGCTTTTCGCATTGTATCGTTAATATGTACGTCATAACAAATCACATCGCGAAACACTGTTACGTCACACGAAAACACCAACGGCACAACTGTACACACATCGTTTAAATCCGTTAAATCGCAACACCGCACTAGTTACCATTAAATCGATCATTCGGTCGATTCAATGAGACATAATTCACAGTGACATGTTTTTAATAATATCGATTTGATTAATCTCTGAAACTTTGTTCGTAATTTTAATTGCAGCCCTAACAACTAGGTAAACAAAGCGTCATTCGTTAATCCGTTGTTCGCAAACCGAACAGACTCAAAAGCGAATTGGTAAACACCGAACCTGTCAAATATTTGGCCCATTCGACGGAACACGACATTTGTACATCGTACGATTCGATTCGACGGGCGACCGGCACGATACTGAAGCTATTTATTATTTTATCGATTTTATCTTATCGGTGTAAACCGAATTCGGTGAATGTATTTCTAAATAAAACGTTGATCGATTCGTTCGTAGGAAAGCGGTAATCGGTCAAGTCGCTGTCGTTTTGTGACTTGTGCTCTCTGTTTTATTTTGTGAAAAGTTAGTTCCTTACCAGTAGCAGTTTTTATTTAAATTTGAATTAGATTTGTTACCTTCATCTTATCATATCTATCGCTTTAAATGTTGTATCCTACTATATTTTTTTTTTTACTTTTGACATAAAAAAAAAATCTCGCGGATACTTTTCCGAATCCGTGGTCCGTGGAAGAGTTTCAGAGTGAATTAGAATTGCACTGCAGGTCACTTATCAAATAAAAAAAACTAAACCGAAATCAGTCCATCCGGTCAGGAGCTATATATGATGCCACAGACAGACACACACACATACACAGCGACACATCAAACTTATAACCCCCCCGTCATTTTTGAGACGGAGGTTAAAAATATGATTGGACGAGAATCAAAACAAAAGAAAGTTTCAAAGTTGCCATATTTCAGTGATATAAAATATTCTGCTGAATCAGGACACTTCCAGTAGTAGAACGCAGATAACAGTAGGGGAACGGAACAGTAGGTAACAATACGTAGGTAACACAGTGGCGGGAAGCGGGGCAAACGCGGCCAATCTCCAATTGAGCGGAGTTGAAGAAGGTAGGGTTGTCAATTTATGTTTTATCAATTTTTCAATAACATTTTCTGTGCACCAAGAAAGTCACATTGTATTTTTTTTGCAATAAAGCCTACACTGTTACATGTATAGCTCTGAAAAACTATGCGAATGGGATATCCATGAACTTTTTTTAAATTCGCAAATGTTTGTCACAACAAGCCTTTGCCTATTGCGCCACATGGGTTTCTGGTGCTCGACTGGCAAGCTACTACACTATAAGGTGAAAATCTATCGATATGCACTTAGCAATATCTAGGTGTGTTTTGTCCAGTCCTTGGCAGGAAGATAATCTAACTGTATTATAATGTAACATGAGCTTTTACTTACAATAAATATATAGGGACTACCTAAATTAATGAATCCAATTTATTAAAAAAAATTATAACCAGCTATATGGCATGGCATATATTATGGAATTAGTATGAAAGCAAGAGAACTTAACTGGGCAACAAATTGTGTAAGTAATCTAAAATAAACATTTTCCGGTAACGTAGCAACCCTAACATTCAGATGCTAATGCGGTGGGCGACATGCGGCGGAATCGCGCTAATATAGTC
Source organism: Opisthograptis luteolata (assembly GCA_931315375.2). Classification (NCBI taxonomy): domain Eukaryota; kingdom Metazoa; phylum Arthropoda; class Insecta; order Lepidoptera; family Geometridae; genus Opisthograptis; species Opisthograptis luteolata. The sequence goes on from OV928048.1 coordinate 2,346,042, forward strand.
CTGCTGCGTGCGTTCTAGTCCCTGTTAGGTGGCAGCCCTGAATTGATACATAGCCCGTCGATTTGTTGGCGAGGCAACCCTGAGGTCGATTTAGAACTATTGCAGGAGTGTAAAGAATTTTGCATCTTTTTATGTTGATTTAAAAAGTGTACTGTGATGAAATTGTGCGGATTGGTAGATGTCGCATGCCATTGAATGTCGTTCTTGGACATGCCGGTTTCCTCAAGATGTTTTCCTTCTCTGTTTTGAGCAATGGAAAACCTGCACAGGACTTGTTAAGGTCATAGGCTGAGATGGCATTCGTACTTGGTATCAACGTCTCGGCGTATACCACCACTCCGTTCATTTGGTGAGTTAATTAATACTGACACATTTTTCTAATTAAAATTTGTAATTAAGAAGGGTACTTACTGTCTTCGCCAGCGCACGGCATGCCAGGCGCAGCGGGGACATTCGGGAACACTGTAACAATACAAAATACAAATTAGTTTGGGATTAAAGGAAAACTTCACTTAGGTACAATAAAGATTGTGAAAAAAATATTATTAAATCAAATAAAATAACAAAACCTCAGCATAATGCTGGTTGGGAACAACTAGCCCTGATCTTCCGTCAGAACTGGGGATAGATGGATGTGAGGCGATGCAATTTATTGGCGCCACAAAACGTCTGGAATTCTCGATTTGGAACTGTCTCTCAAGTGAGGCTGTTTGAATACACTGACAGGTTCTTGGCGACAGATTCTTGACTCGAGGTAGTCAGAAGAACCCTAGAAAATAGCCTACCACCAAGCATGATTTGTTCTATTACAGAACAGCGATCTTTGATATTCAAGGCGCTTAAGAAAGTTGGAAAACTGGGTGTTTTAGCGATTTTTTCCACTAACCGTTCACAAATACTGTGATTAACAAAGGTTCGTAACATATGATAAAACACATGCGTTCTTGTCGCCCAGCGCCACGGGTCAAGTTATTCTGGTCACAAAAACAAGGTACGCGGTTGACCTATGTTTTATCTTGGTCCGGTGACGACGTCGAACCTCGCTTTTTGTTCTGTAGGGTCGGCTATTTCTGACTTGTGCCCTGATATTTGAACACAATGAGAACCTAGATTTAGTTAGACTTTGGTCCTGTTGTGTTTTTGCAAGAATCCTATCCTACTAATATTATAAATGCGAAAGTTTGTGTGTGTGTGTGAATGTTTGTTACCACGTATCACCGTAACTACTAAAGCGATTGTGATGAAATTTGGAATGGAGATAGCTTATACTCTGGATTAACACATAAGCTTTTTATCCCGGAAAAAAGGTACTGCGGGATAATGGGAAGACGCGGGTGAAACCGGGTCGCAGCAAGTTTAATCATAAGATCGTTCAAGTTTAAACAAACAGCGATTGAAAAAGCATTTCATTTTCAAGGCAGCGTTTACCTACAACACAACGCACCTAATGATAAGTGATGATGCGGCCAAAAGTTGGCGTTTAAGATGATAAAGGTAAACGGAAAATTTGTTATTGTTGAGCTTTTTTTGTCGTTGACAGTACTTCCCCGGGAAAAATCCCTGCAAAAGGGTCTCACCACTATACTTCATTTATTATTACCATTAATTCGTACCATGCACTGTGTAAATGACAAAACTTTGATATTAATCAACAGCCTAATATAATGAATCATCATCATCATCAGCCTTGCACGGTCCCATTGCTGGGGCTCTGGCCTTCTCTCAGAGAGAGAGAGAGTATTGGACGTAATCTACCACACTGGCCCAGTGCAGGTTTGTAGATGTCTCATGCCCTTGAATGTTGCAGTTCTTGGACATGCCGGTTTCCTCAAGATGTGTATTTGGTCTTCTTATTAAGTCTTCTCTTTTGGTTATTTGGTCTCGGGGCCGAGAGGATTCGAACTCGGTGTCGATACCTTGTAAGTCGCACGCGTTACCGTTCGGCCACCATCGCTCTTAATAGAATGAATACTTATTAAAAATGTATGTAAGTCTTTTTTGTAGACTTAAAAGAAATGGTATCACCTTTAGCTTAATGATAGTGATCTAAAAAAAGCCGAATCTAATTTTAGAGCGGAACCATCCAGAAACAAAACAAACCGTAGCCACAACGTATACTCGGGCCCCTGACATCTATTTCCCGAACGAAATTGCATTTTCAGTATTTCAGAAAGAAAAATAAGCCTAACAGTGAACATTGGACGACTGTGCTTGTCACAGCGTTAAATAAAGACTTGCGTTTGTTAAATAAAGGTCTTTGAGGAAAAATGTCGCCCGTCAACGCTTTGTAGTGATTTTTATTTGTAGTTTTTAAAGTCGTGAGTCGTAGAAGGCAATTGACAGAGGGTCGACTTTTATAAAGAGGAAATAGAACGTACATTATATATAGGTTAGGTTAGATTTGTTGAAACGTAGCCCTCTATATATTTATGAGGAGTATGGGATTATCTATTAGAGGCCATGCATGGTGGAGTATGCTTGCTCCATCATCGTACTCGTCATCACTTACTAACAGACGAGACGTGGTTACTTGTAGCTAATTCAAAAAAGATCGATGTCATTTGTTTTGTAATTGAAATAAAAATTCAATTTTCTTTATTGTAATTGTTAAGCTCGTTTTTAAAAAATCGATAAATAAAATACAGGTAGGTAGGTATCTATGTCCTGATAAGAGCATATTGATTTCCTTTACAGCTTATAGCCTGTAAACCAAGATTATCCTTCTCAATGTTTATAATATGTTTATGTATTTTTTAATTGAAATTTGTTTATTTTCAATTTACTCAAAACGTTTTTTTTTTCATACATTCTGAATATACTTAATTCCTTTTTTCCCCTTTGTCCCCGAGAGAAGACCTAGTCCCAGTAATAGAAAAGGAATGAATAGGCAAAACGATGATTCGTACGAATATCAAAACTCGTAAAAAGTCTTTGTCCGTTTCACAATGCGTTATTGTTTCCATTGAAACAAGGAAAAGAAAAGCGCGATTGGTTCCGGACATTTGGAATGGAACATTGCTGTTGATACGCCATCTGCCGAATTGAGGCTTCGGAACGATATTCGACAGTACAGGACTCTGTACACTGGTTATTAAAACGCGGCTGTTTTTTGTAGCCAAAACCTGTCATATAAAGATAACGTACAAAAGTAAGTGGAAATTATTATTTCCAATAAATAATTTGAATGATATCCATGTTTGCATTAGAAGATGTCGTCATAATTTGAAATACCAATACTAATCCATAACCTACTTTAATATTATAAATGCGAAATTAATTCTGTCTGTATGTCCCTGATATTAGATAATTCTTGAAGTGATAAACTGTAGTCTAGTAAAACCGCAGGGCATAGCTAGTTACTTTTTTATTTCCTTTTTTTTTAAATGTTACTTCAGGACAAATCTGTCATCGAATCGAACACAAAACTCATGTAGCTTTATTTTGGGGATAGAAGTTAAATTAAATTATATTTCACCACATTGCAATTTTACGCATCAAACTATTATGAACTTGAGATTTCTTGAAAACTAGAATATCTTAGAGAGGCGTTACTGCAACTACAATAAGAAAAACGTCACGTTTCTCTCAGCTTGTATAAAAGTGTCTTAACAATCCCATATTTGAGCATCGGAAGTGTTTGATATCGACCGACGAGAGGCTTTTGTTATGCATTCCCTGTTTTTGTACCCGGATGGTCATCAAGAGGATATTGGGCCAATCGGAGATATATGAACTACGTCTATGACTATTCATGAGTCTATGGAAGTGATGCATGTGTGAGTGATTCTTAATGCTTGTGTGAGTGGTGTTTACATGCGGCATTGTTGAAACAGGCTTGTTGAAGCGATGAGAGCTCAGTGGTAAGCTTGCGACCCGTAGGTCGTGGGTTCTAATCCTCACTAATCCCTTATATACTTATTATAAATGCGAAAGTAACTCTGTCCGTCTGTCTTTTACTCTTTCACGCCTAAACTACTGAACCGATTTAAATGAAACTTGGTACGGAGATAGTTTGAATCCTGAGGAAGGACATAGAATACTTTTTATCGCGATAAACTGTAGCCCTCGCGGGTGAAACCGCGGGGAACAGCTAGTATTATAAACGCGAAAGTAACTCTGTCTGTCTGTTACGCTTTCACGCCTAAACTACTGAACCACTTGAAATGAAATTTGGTACAGAGATAGTCTAGAGCCTGAGAAAGGAGATAGGCTACTATTAACGCGATACACTGTAGCCCACGCGGGTGACACCGCGGGGAACCGCTAGTCGTACATAATTAGATTGAGCTTTCGGTTAAGGAGAACATCGCGACGAAACCGTAGGTTGGTGTTAGGGTATTTTTTGTATGTTTTTCGAATTCACAACCAAAACCTATAGGGTACTTCCCGTTGACGTTGACATGAAGCAAGGTCCTACAGCACATGTAAATGAAAAAGTTTTAAAACCGTAAATATGTACTCGGAACTCTCGGTGCGCAAGCATTGTCTAAAGGTAACCTTACTTTTATTTTTTTTTACCATCGCTCAAAACGGTCAAGGAAAATATCGTGAGGAAACCGGCGTGTCCAAGAACCGCAACATTCAAAGGCATGCGACATCTACCAACCCACACTGGGCCAGCGTGGTAGATAACGGCCCATACTCTCTCTGAGAGAAGGCCAGACTCCCAGCAGTAGGAACGTAAAGGCTGATGATTATGATGAACCTTGATTTTTTACTGTTAACTCCTGAGCGGTACTGCAGTGCAGATGCTGAGGCATCAGCTTCAAAGTCTCCCGTTAGCAAACAAACAAACAGGTGATCATTAGACTCTCATATGAAAACAAGAGTGTTTAATCTGCGAACGTCAGCGTCGTTAGCGCCAGTAGTTACACATTAAAACCGGGCTTATTGTTATCTCTAGCACCGGATGTGACGTCACTAAAGCTGATTGCAAAGTTGGCCCCGGGGTGGACGCATTAGCTAAACGGATGTGACGTCACTCCGCCTCGGTAAGCCACTTTGCCCGAGGAAATGGGTGTAAAAAGTTTAGTTGAGGGTAAATATAAGTAAGTTTGTATTGACAGTCTATTTTTGGGCATGATTTATGTTTTTATTTTACTCTAGCTGCGCAGTTTCACCCGCGTGGTTTACTCCTTATCTCGATAAAAAGTTTCCTATGTCCTTCTGCAGGGTGCCAACTATCTCCGCACCAAACTGCAACAGGATTGGTTCAGATATTAAGTCGTGAAAGCGTAACAGATAGACAGACAGTATGGATATGGATTAAAGGCAAAGCACCGAATGAAAACGTATTAGGCTATCCATATTTACAAAATAGCCAAAATTATCAGACTGAGTTTATTACTCCTTTATTTCTTTTAGTTTCTTGAATTGCATTTGACCTTTTATTATAAAACAAATAAATTGAAAACAAATGACAACAATCTTCATATATAAAACAAGTCTCAACAAAGAGCACTTGAAAACCACTAAACTTGGGAATTCATTTAAAAAGTCAAACAAAAATCCTTAGTTGAAATCGGAGTGCACTGCGGAGCCTGAAGTTCTGCTAAAGTAGATAAGAGGCCGGCGAACTTACAATCGTAAATTGCATCAACATTTTTTAACGTAAAAGAATAAAGCTTTAATATAAAGGTCAGTCAACTCTTACAGTTTGAAGCAAAGAAAAAATCAAATGCAATCCTACTATCTTATCCTAACCTACTATCCTATCCTATTCTACTCCTACGATCCTTTCCTATCCTACTCCTACTATAATATTATAAATGCAAGTTTGTGTGTGTTTGTATGAATGTTTGTTACTACGTATCACCGTAACTACTAAATCGATTTTGATGAAATTCGGAATGGAGATAGCTTATATCTTGGATTAACACATAAGCTTTTTATCCCGGAAAAAGGATCCTGCCGGATGACAGGAAGACGCGGGTGAAGTAATTACTAAACCGATGTTAATGAAATTTGGAATGGAAATAGCCGTTATATTATATCCTAGATTAACGCATAAGCTACTTTTTATCCCGGAAAAAGGTTCCTGCGGGATAAATGGAAGACGCGGGTGAAACCGCGGGTCGGATTGGTAGATGTCACATTAAAATGTGTGGTTCTTGGACATGCCGGTTTCTTCACGAGGTTTTCCTTTACCGTTTTGAGCGATGGTAAATCCACATGAAGTCATAGGTGCGGGGCTGAGAGGATTCGAACTCGGTGTCGGCGCCTTGTACAGTCAACGGCAAAAATCACTGAACAATAACACATTTTCTGATTACCTTTATCAACTTAACACCAATCATCGACCGCATCATCACTTAACATCAGATGTGTTGTGTTAAAGTCAAATACATTTATGAAAATTTAATGTACATAAGGAAAAATTTAAATAGCTTCAAAAAGAGAAGTGATTATCACAATTTTAATACTAGAAACAAAGATAAAATTGCTGTACCCACTACTAGGCTCCATAAAGTTAGCAACTCGTTCAAAGGTCAATGTGTACGCTTTTTCAACAAAATCCCAAGTGAAATTCAAGACTTATCGATAGCAAAATTTCAAGTCCGTATAAAGAGAAATCTTATTAGTAAAGCTTATTATAAAATATCGGACTATTTAGATGACAAACAAGCTTGGGATTGTAGTTAATCTATCTATCTTTCTTTCTATCTACCTATTCTCCCTATTTCCCCTATTCTAACCATTTTCGGTAAACAGCCAAAACAGTCATACTCACGAAAGTGACTTTGCTTGCGGCGGCGTCGTGTGTCGGGTCGCCCTCTTCCCTCTCATATGGTCGAGGAGAGCGATGGCTGGCACATGCGTCAACTCGTGAACGGGTGCTGCTTGTGGGGTCTGGTCTGCTTTGGTTGTGATCCCGCAACTCATTAATATTCATGTTCCCATATCCCAATGTGTACAACCAAACAAGAGAAATCTTATTAGTAAAGCTAATTAAAAAATATCGGACCATTAGATGACAAAAAAAAAGCTTGGGATTTTAGTGAACTTGCTCCAATTCAATCAATTAGTAATAAGAATAAAATTGTCAATGTGATCGCGCCAAAAAAATTACCTGTCGGGCGTTTCTTGCCTGTTCTTTTGCCGGCGTAGGGAGGTTGGAACAGGCGTAGCTAGTTTTAAGTTTGACGTTTTAAAGTGATCACAATGTATCCTATTGAATAAATAAAATTGACTATTGACTATTGACTATTGACAAACGCGACCTTGTGCAAAACAAAACATTATTGATCTAGATCACATTTGGAGAATCGAGTATGATCAGCTACTTTTGTTGCTGACTGTACCTTCACCATCACTCTTTTACAGAAAAAATAATAATAATAAACTTTATTTCCAGTACTCTTTAATTTTTTAACTATTTACAGGGTAGCGTTTGACCACAAGTCACCTGATGTAAAGTGACGATGTGGTCGAAGATGGCGCCACGCTACACCTGGACTGGGAACTGGCTCTCAAGTGAGGCTGCCGGAACACACCGATAGGTGCTTGGCGACAGATTTTTAACAAGAGGGTGGTAGCTAGCCAGGCGAGTACTAGAAAATACCCTACCACCAAGCTATGGTTTCATCACGATGTTTTCCTTCACCGAAAGCTCAAGCTCATTGTAGGATTCGAACCCACGTCCTACGGATCGCAAGCCGACGTCACTACCACTGAGCCATCATCGCTATAAAATATAAAATCATAGATAAGTAAGTGCCTACTCCTATCTGTTCTCTTTGCAAGCTTCGATTGGCCATCTTCTCTGCAGCCGATTTAGCTGTAAAAGAAGTAATAAGCCTCGGAGACGTCCCACTTAGTTCCGATCGGTGTGTTCGATAAATTGAATCTTTTAAGACTGGCTCGGAACGTTCTTTTGCAGTTAGTGCTTCGGAAATGTAGGTAGAGAATTGTGTAAGAAAGAAGTGCCGTGCGTTGAGTTTTAAATCGTATTTCGGGGCAGAACGGTTTTGTTGGCAGACAGTAAAGAAGAGAATGTTATTTTTTACTAGCTGACCCGGCGAACTTCGTATCGCCAAATAAAAGTCATCTTTTAAACCTTCCCTGAACTTCCACAAATATTTCAAGATAAAAATTATCTAAATCGGTCCAGCCATTCTCAAGTTTTAGCGGGACTAACGAACAGCAATTGATTTTTATATACGAGTATATATAGAAAGAAGAAGAAGAGAAGACATGATTAGAAATTCGTCAACTATTTATGAAATATTTATGACCCGTTTCGTCTTCATACGCAAATATAAGGCGCATTTCGAGTTTATACAAAACTCCCATAGAAAAAAGCACTTTCTGTTTTTTAGCTTTTTCTATTTTCCGGTAGATTATTCAACAGAAATCTTTTTGATGGTTTCGGGTCGATATGTCATGTCATCATAATCATCATCATAATCAGCCCGTTTTAGTCCACTGCTGGACATAGGCCTCTCCCAAAGTACGCCATCGACCCCGATCTTCGGCTTCTCTCATTCAACTGTTATGTCATAATACATATGTCATTTTAGTTCGGGCGTAAATCTAAAGGAAAGTCCTTGTTGATTGTTTTTCCTAAAGATGAATCGAGAACGCAGCTAGTATATAACGTATCATACAACAGTAACTGTACATTAGTTATTTCATTACATTTTCAATTATATGTCCCAAAGACAATAAATCACAAGCTTTCACTGCATCGCATCGCCGGTAGTGATAAATAAATCAATTCACGTAAAACGTTTACAGTAAAGCAATTTCCGTTATAATGTTTGCAAAAATTGAACAACATTTCATTTGAACTGTAGTCAGAATGCAAATTGGCTTGCTGCAGGCACGGAGCTAGGATCAGCTAGGCGAGAGCGAGGGGGATAATAATATGACATAGAGGCGAAATTTAATATAGAAACCGATTCAGACATGGTGTTGAGCTTTTGAAAAGGGATGATTGTTTGTACAGCCTTGTTGTTTGTAATCAAATTCGTATGTATATGTTAGCTGTTATCTCGAAAACTACCCACTTACTTCACATAATAAAACATAGTTGATGGTGGATTTCAGAATTCAACAGTAGGTTATAAAAATTCGTGCGTCCCATTCTTGGACAAGAATGGTTTACAATCTGTCGCCAAGCACCTACCGATAGGTGTTTGGATTCCGTCAGACTCCGGCAGCCTTGATAGCCCTATTGGGGGTGTAGCGTGACGCCACCTTAGACCATTTCGTTACTTAACATCAGGTGACTTGTGGTCAGTAGCCACTAAGAGAGACGTGTTTTCAAAAAAAACTTTTTCATAAAAATCGCAAATTCAATTTTAAGTTTCATTGGAGGGTTTGTTCCCCCCCTACTCTATTTACCTGCGTACGGTTCTGTTTCGCCGGTTGTTTTTGGTTCGCAAAACATACAATTAGGTTATAGGTACGGTTTTGTCGACGCTCGCCGAAGTTTGGGCCGAATTGAGGTTGCTATGAAATTGGGTTTATCTATTGTAAACAGTTTGCGGCTGGCAAAAACCTGTGTCGCGAATTGCGATATTGCTATGAAAAAGGTTCCTTCGGTTTTATGTAACTAAGCACACCTTTACATTTGTAAATGGCGAAGGAGTGGAACACCCTGCCAGCGTCTTTGTTTTCCCATAGGTATAAATTAGGAGCCTTCAAGTCAAGAGCGAATAGCATTTACTATTAGGTGAGACTGTGGTCAAAAGCTGTAAAATAAATGATTTACCTTTTTGTGGCAACGCTATTTGTAAGTCTGTCAGAATACATTAAGCAATTCATTTATAATTTTACTTGACAAAACAAGTTCAGCAAAAAAAAAAAATTTTTGGAGACTTATACTAAACGTTTTTTTTGTACCTGTACCCTGAGTTTGACAACAAGTCACCTATTGTTAAGTGACGTCGAAGCTACTGGCTGTCAAGTAAGGCTGCCGGAACACACCGATAGAAGCTTGGCGAAAAACTCTCAACATTGAGAGTAGTTGCACACATAACTATTTTGTTTCTATAACTAAAACAAACAAAATAAAACCAAAACCAATTGATTTTCTTTTGTTCAAACGTGTCCGTTTTTTTTTTACTAATTACACGGTAGCGTGGTCCACAAGTCACCTGATGTTAAGTGACGATGTGGTCGAAGATGGCGCCACGCTACACATGGATAGAGAACTGGCTCTCAAGTGAGGCTGCCGGAACACACCGATAGGTGCTTGGCGACAGATTCTTAACAAGAGGGTGGTAGCTAGCCAGGCGAGTACTAGAAAATACCCTACCACCAAGCTATGGTTTCATCACGATGTTTTTCCTTCACCGAAAGCTCAAGCTCATTGTAGGATTCGAACCTACGTCCTACGGATCGCAAGCCGACCTCACTACCACTGAGCCATCATCGCTATAATATAATCAAGTGTATCATCAAGCCATCTTTAAAAAGAAATATTGTTCTTATGTCAAAGCGATACATTGTCAAAGAGGGATAAAGAAAGCCACACACGTATCGACTTTCACCGCAGAACAAACTCATCCTATTACTTCCAGCCCTATAACTGATGTCTCATCGAAAGAAAGATATCGCGACATCATGCCCTCGAATAAAATTTCCGCAATCGGGACAAACAAACGCTCAGTCTTTTTTCCATAAAAACAATAAATCGTGGCTAAGCCGTCATCCTTATGACGAGGGTTCCCGCAGCTCCGCACGAGGAAAATGATAGAGAGATATTTCATTTTTGTAATAAAACGTATGAGAGACCAAGTCGTTTTCTGTGAGCAAACTTGGGCAGCGGTACGCCGAAGAGAATGCATAATGCAAAATCATTAAAATAATTAACTTTTTGGGTATCGAAAAACCAAATGCTATTCACACTTACGGCCGTCATTAATAACCTATCTATCCACAGTTTGCCTTACTAGAGATAGAAATTTGAGTCAAGCTCCATAGAAGTAATGTCAACAATCTATCCCAAGGCAAACTGTGGATAGATAGATGGGTTATTCCATTTAACCCATTCTATTTGTTCTTAGTGGCTATTTCTAGCGTTACTCAACCTGCCCATCTTGTCCTTTAGTTGCAAAATAAAGTTACATTAAATAACAAGGCTCCATTTCCGCACAAAAGTATAGGAGATGTTCTCTAAACAATAAAAATACATCATGAAAAATAAGAGAAGTGCTAATGGAAACATTCTTAGTTTTAAGTTATATTTAAACATAGAATTACACTATGTATTTAAACTACTTATTAGTCATAATAGGCTAAATTGAAGTATCTATAAATACGTAGGAACTTCATAAAAAAACAGTACCTTTTATCAAATATCGTACACAATTCATAGAGCTGCCAACTAAGCTATCCGAATTAAAATTTTATCATTGGCTCGAAACGCAATAAATTTTCCTCAAGTTTTCTTTCAAGTTGAACTTCTTCGCATAAAATAGCTGGAACCACACTGTCCTGCCAAGTGTCCCGTTTTCCGTCACAGATTGGATTTGACGCCGCTTTCCTTTGTTTCTGTTCTTTATTTCCTTTCGGTTCCCTTTCATGTCTTTCGAGTTCAATACTTACTACGATCGTTTCATTGGATTTTTATATATTGTTGTGAAAGAAACTATACAGTATACACCTTTTGTAAACTAGCTATAAATAATCAACGACTGATTCAATATCAATATCCACGATACAACAATTTATTATTTAACCCACAACTATTCATCCATCCACCATCCATCGCCAACCCGAGCTGGCAGCGCCGCCTGCTGGCCACGGACCCCTCTCCCGTCCCCTCCAAAGAGTATTATCAGATATCGGCTCTCCTCACTAGTCTATGCCCGCTCTTGCGAAGTGCCTCTTTTCACGAAAAAGAATATAACTTAATCGCGAGCACATAAAACCTTACACTTTTTGTGTACTATTTAATAGATTTTAAATTATTTTCTATTTTAAACCTGTTATGCTTCAAAACTTATCTCGGACTTTTTTGGCGGCAATCGAATTGTGAAAATTTTGTTTTTATTTCCAAAACTTGTGTTTCTTCGAGTGATAATGTGTAATATTAGTGGATTATTAACCATTATTATGTGTACGAGTGTAGGAAATTGAAATAAAGTTGTGAAAGTGACTTTTCTAGTTGCTCCAAATAAGTCCGTGTAAAGTTTAAGTAAAGCGCCACTACTTAAACACTATCCTCATCCCATCATCTCATCATCATCATCATCATCGTTATCATTTATACTTGATTCAACTCTCCGAGTTTGAAATATTTTTATAACTTGACACTGCCAAATACACTAATCGTGTGACGCCGTAACAAAACAAAAAAAAAGCTGACAGCTATTGCTTTTTAAAGTCAAATCAACTGTTACAAACGGATTTTCTGTTTCTTTAGAAGTTAAATCCTAAAAGAAGTAATTTTCAACCAAATAATGGTATCTAAAGAAATCACAAGATAACAATTTGGATATCACAAAGCGCAAAGGCCGGCTGGTTCTAACAGAGATTGTAGGGAACTGAATTTTTAATAGACACTGGTAGTGATATTTGTGTGTATCCGATTTCCGCACTACGTGAGCGACGTTCTAAAACTTCTTATCAGCTCTGTGCTGCCAATGGTTCGGTTATCGACACATACGGCTACCTACAACTAAATTTAAATTTAGGCTTACGCCGCAATTTTCCGTGGCGTTTTGTTGTCGCTGACGTCACGAAGGCAATAATCGGTGTTGATTTTCTTTCATTTTACCGCCTTATCGTAGACGTCAGTGAACAAAAGTTAGTCGATAGCTTGACCAATGTCAGCACAGTAGCCTCTATATATAAGAAAAATTGTCTTGTCTCGAGTGTAAAAATCTTGACTGGTGGCGATAGTAGGTATCACCAAATTTTAGCAGAGTATCCGGAAATAACGCGCCCTGCTGGTACTCCGGGTATCGTCAAGCACAACACTACACACCACATTCGCACTACACCAGGTCCGCCAGTTTCCTGCTCACCACGACGCCTCGCCCCTGACAAACTTAAAATTGCAAAACAGGAGTTTGAGGCAATGCTAGCTTGCGGAACAGCTCGTCCGTCTGATAGCCAGTGGTCGTCACCTCTACATCTCGCCTCTAAAAAAGACAATGGATGGCGTCCATGTGGCGACTACAGACAACTGAACGCTCGAACCATACCCGACCAATATCCGATTCGTCACATACACGATTTTTCGCACTGTCTGTCTGGCTGTAAAATATTTTCTGTAATCGATTTAGTTAAGGCATACAATCAGATACCGGTCTTTAAGGACGACATACCGAAGACGGCAATCACCACACCCTTCGGTTTGTACGAATTTCCTTTTATGACTTTTGGACTAAGCAACGCCGGGCAAACTTTTCAGAGATTTGTTGACGAACTGACTCGCGGACTTGATTTCTGTTATCCGTATTTAGATGATTTTTTAATATACAGCAAATCGTCACGTGACCACGAAGACCACTTGCGCCAGGTCTTCGAGCGCATGCGCGATTACGGCGTACTCATCAACACGGCCAAGTGTGTCTTCGGCGTGTCAGAGGTTAAGTTCCTAGGTTACCAAATCTCTGAAGAGGGCACCAGACCTCTGGCCAGCAAGGTGACGGCAATATCTGAGTTCCCGGTTCCTAAAACCGTTAGGGAACTCAGAAGGTTTTTGGGCATGATCAATTTCTACAGGCGATTTTTGCCAAATTCTGCCCAAATCCAAGCGCCCTTGAACGCCTTGCTGACTGGATCCGTTAAAGGTTCGCATCCAGTTGTGATAGAAGGAAATTCGCTGCAAGCCTTCAACGATTGCAAACAGAGTCTTTGTGAAGCAGCTCTTCTAGCTCATCCAGACACGCAAGCTAAACTAGGACTCGTCACGGACGCCTCTGATACGGCGATAGGTGGAGTTCTTCAGCAGTGCAAGGATGGTGACTGGCAGCCCCTTGCATTTTTCTCACGCAAGTTGAGCCCATCACAGACGAAGTATTCACCGTATGATCGCGAGCTCCTTGCAATCTACGAGAGCATAAAATACTTTCGCCATATGCTAGAGGCCACTCACTTCACCGTCTATACTGACCACAAGCCACTCTGTTACGCCTTCCATGAACGGAAAAGTAACTGTTCGCCACGTCAGTATAGACACTTGGACTTCATCTCGCAGTTCACAACCGCGATACAGCACATATCGGGCAAAGACAACGTTGTCGCTGATGCCCTTAGCCGCGTTTGTGAACTGCAGAGGCCTGTCGATTTCGAAGTGATGGCCCAACAGCAAACCACCGATCCTGACCTCGCAGCACACCTTGAAGGCGAAACATCACTTCGCCTGGTCAAGATGAGCCTTCCTGGTAGTCGTACTGAATTGTACTGCGACGTCAGTACACCGACTCCCAGGCCTTTTGTCCCCAAACAGTTGCGTCAACAGGTATTTAGCTGTCTTCACTCACTCAGCCACCCAGGTGCCAACGCTACAACCAAACTCGTTGCTCAACGCTTCGTTTGGCCACTGATGCGGAAAAACTGCCGTGAATGGGCTAAGGCATGTTTGACTTGCCAGCGCTCGAAGGTAACTAGACACGTTGCCTCACCTTTAGGTACGCACGACTTACCTTCAGCGCGGTTCAAACATGTCCATTTAGACCTGATCGGCCCGTTACCGCCCGCTGGTGACTATCGGTACTGCCTCACAGCCGTCGATCGCTTCACGCGATGGCCGGAAGTTGTGCCTATTACCGATGTCACCGCCGAAACAGTGGCCAAGGCGTTCATCACCTGTTGGGTGGCCCGATATGGTTGTCCTACCGAGATCGTAACCGATCGCGGCGGACAATTCCAGTCGGCACTGTTTCAACAGTTATCCAAGTCCATCGGTTACGATCACCGTAGGACAACGGCGTACCACCCACAGTGCAACGGTTTGGTTGAACGATTCCACCGACAGTTGAAGGCAGCTATTACCTGCCACGCGGACGCAAACTGGGTAGAAACACTACCACTCGTGCTTCTCGGCATAAGGAGCGCCTTCAAAGAAGACCTTCAGTCTTCATCGGCTGAGCTGGTGTACGGTGAGCCACTTCGTCTGCCCGGAGAGTTCTTCGGCCACGACGTTGCCCACTACACCACCGACATCACCGATTTCTCAGCCCGTATGAAGTCCTTTGCCGACAAGATACGCCCCGTTCCACCTCAGCACCACTCCAACACACGCAGACCCTTCGTATTCAAGGACTTAGCCAGCTGTAGCCACGTATTCCTCAGGGAAGAAGTGCTACGGGGCTCACTTCAACCAGCTTACACCGGCCCATACGAAGTTCTAAAGAGAGGTGCTAAGAACTTTAAAATCAGCATACGTAACAAAGACGTGACAGTAAGTATAGACCGCCTTAAGCCAGCCTATCTGCTGTCCGACAGCGACACGCCATCTCAACGTGAGATGCCACCACCAGACCCACCGCCACAGCCACCTTCTACAAGGGACACGCAAGTACCTAAACTGGTGACCCCGACGTGATAACGACGACGTGACGTGACGTAATTTGTTGTATTTATTTATTTACACTTAACAAATCATTATTATATAATATTTCATATTTATTTATGTATAGAATAACTCCCTGACACACATCACACACATACATCACGCTATCATACATCACACGGCACAAACATATTATATCGCACGGCCAAAGCCGGGCGAAACCCGTAGTGCAGCGGCGGACCGTTATTCCGGTATACACATGTATACCTACGATAGCGGCCTGCGCGCCCGCCGGCCGCTCGCCCGTTCCGTCGCCAGTCGAGCCGCATCAATTCCTCGCGAAGCCCGTGTCGCTCGGCTAACCACCCGCACCTCGCGCTTACGTTATTTATTGTGATCATTCGCCCTTTTATTGTTCATGTACTTTCTTTTCATCTGTGCTGTGCTTTATACTTATATCTTTCCACTTGTGACTCTTGTAACTCTCTCCTTCTATCTATTATTTTCTCACTTGTGTATTTGTGCAATAAACTATTTATTCTTGTGCACCGTGCTTGGGAGTTTTCATTTCAAGCCACCTTCTACAAGGGACACGCAAGTACCTAAAGAGATTGGTTTGGCGCCGGCCTCATTGTCTCTTTATATCGTCGTCCCTTTCATGTTGGCCGCGGTTTTTATTTCAAGGAAAAATGTACGCGAAGTTGAATTGCATTTCGTTAATTTGTTCAGTGCTACCCGGTTCCGAGAAGGCTTATTTATTTAGCTGTTTTGAGAGTGCTTCTGCGTTTTCTTTTTTAACTGGTGTTTGTGACACCGTCCTTGGGTGACATTGTAATTTTTTTTATTATAACTGAAATTTAGGAAGTTAATTGAAATTTTGTGTGAAAAAGTTCAATTAGCTCTCTCAATTAGTTTCTAACTTCAATATAATCCGTTTAATTGCAAGTTTGACATCAATCCGGTAGCATTTCGTTCGGAAATTAGAGCGAAACAACTCTTTTACGTTTTAACGACATGTCAAATTGTGAAAACCGTACTTTTTAAATAACTGCTTGATTTTAGCGCTTGCATTTGCTTGTATCGTTTGATTCGTTTGTGATCGTTTGTCATTAGTATTTATTTATCTATAAATAAGCTCACCAACACAGTGTACACTCATACATTCACAATTTATAAAAACTTATTTGAAGAAATATACCAGTAGAACTAAATGTCACAGTATTTACAGTTTTTTAAAGTATATTCGTTGTTTGTTCACCGTTTGGTGAACTTATTGCGATTCCAGCTTCATTCTAAACAAGGCCAGTTACACAACAAGATTATACAAGTTAGCAGTATCCGTATCTATTATATACGTATGCCGGAACAACACCTAGTAACGTAGTATAACACACGAGTCGTGTTCCGCCGCGGAAATGTGCAGGAAACGACCGACACTCCCCGCAAAGTGTGTTTGTGGGCCGTGGCCACGTACAAATCGAGAGAAATGCGGTTGGACACTCGTTTACTTCTCGAAATATATCTGTAGAGTAACATTTATCTGCAGCATTGTACAACTGGAGCGATGGTGGCC
The DNA here is from genome assembly GCA_931315375.2 of Opisthograptis luteolata. NCBI lineage: Eukaryota > Metazoa > Arthropoda > Insecta > Lepidoptera > Geometridae > Opisthograptis > Opisthograptis luteolata. The sequence continues at coordinate 2,363,087 of OV928048.1, forward strand.
CATAGCGCCAACACAGAGTTCGAATCCTCCGGCTTATGATTTAATAAGTTATGTGTGGATTTACCATCGCACAAAAAACAGCGAAGGAAAACATTGTGAGAAAACCGGCATGTCCAAGAACCGCAACATTCAAGGGCATGCGACATCTACCAACCCGCGATGGGTCAGCGTGGTAGTTAAAGATGTTTAGTGATCGCAGCGGATATGAATGAAAAATCATTGTAACGAAATGCTATTTAAGCGCAGTACAGTGTTTGTGCTATAGTATAGTGTTATAGCATTATAATTGTATCCGTTATAACTGTTATAAGTTATAACCCGCAGTTCGACTTTCGAGTTTGGCGTTTTAATGAAACGCTACGTAATTTAATTTAGTAATAATGCAACGTCATTTCGTTGAATCTAACAACTCTGAAAGCATAAACTAACTAACTAACTCCGATGGCTCAGCAACCCAAAGTCTTGGCCTCCGAAACGAGAGAGCGCCACTCCTCTCTATCCTAAGCGATTTCAGAGTCAAAGTACAAGTTTAATTAGAATTTAGATACATAATTAATCATTTAACAACTGCGTTTTATGCTTGCACTCGAGCTAGTATGAATAAATACTGTTACAGCGTAGATACTAAGTACCTAAGTTACTATTTAACGCTTGCACATACTTCCTCTGCCGTGCATCTATATCAAAGATATTTGTCTTTTTACCAGAGCTCATCCGGAATATTTTAAGAAACGCAGCGAAATTTTTACCCGACAAAAAAGAATTAAATTCACTAATTTATTATATCAACCTCCTTTTATGAAAGATATTTATAAAGAAATGTTTTTAACGTGTGTATTTCTATTTATAACATCATACCAAATCATGTTAAGCATGAACAAGGTTATAAATTAAAAAAAAATTAGTGACTGGCTTCTAAATAATTGTTTTTATAGTGTAAAAGAATTTAAATATTATTTGTTAACATTGGCACGTCTGCATACAGGCTGAATACTTTACCAAATTTTAATTTAAGACCTTATATATTATGTATTCTTGCAAATAAATGATTGATTGGTTGATAGCAGACCGCAGTAGAAATAAAGCAGACTGCTTTTGCTACATTTTTATTGCTTTTTTTTAATCTGTTTGTACCTAACGCCATCCCCGTCGTAGAAAAATATATATTATTAATGCGTCGTATTATTTGCAACATACAAGTAAAACGAAATCAAGGTTGAGCCAACGGACAAAAATAATAAGAAGTTATTTCAATATGGATTCTAAAACAAAGAGCTTAGCGTACACACCTGGCTTAGGAGATTAGTACCGAGAATTTTAAAAACTAAAGTAACAATAAAACATGATTTCACAACTGCACAACTGCACGAGATAGAAAAGGACAAAGAAAATAGGTTCGCGAGAGAAAAAGGGAGAAAGATATAAAACTGCACAAGGTCAATCGGCGTATGAGCAGTTTCGGGTACGCGGGGGTTTTCGGGGGAGCTCGGAGCGCGGCCGCCTGGCAGTCAGTTTCGGTCGGTCGATTAGTGCGGACGTCTCTATCGTCTCGTTTTAACGCTTCCCTCGCGCGTCGTAGTTCGTAATATTCGTATTTTATAACGGTCGTTATGTACTTTATATAAGCTAGGTCGGTTTAAAACAATAGTCCGAGTTTGAGTTTTTTATGTTTGTCGGTTCTTGGATTATAGCTTCTCGCGGTAACGTTAGTTTGAAATTAAGAAAATGGTTTTGTATCTTAAAGCCCGTGTTTGTTGAGAGTGTAAATAACTATTTAAAATAGATAGAAGAGTAGGAATCGGTGGTTAATAAAATATTCGCGGTCCGGGAATAGGCAAGTGTTGTGTATTGTGCTATAAATTACAAATACTACAAGCTGAGGTCGTAAGTTAATAGAATAATGTTTTATTCTTCTCTTCGAGTAAATAGGGAAAATAGGAGTTTTATTTCCAGGTTTATTTTTATTTGGTTGCTATTATGTTCATTAAATTTTGCTGAGTTCTATTGTGTAGTTATATTTTTTAATGAACATTTTAACAATAAGCTTTCTTTTAATTTATACTTGTTTGCAATTTATTTTGTGTGTGTTAAATTTCTTTTCTACCTATTGTATCACTTCGCTAAGAAAACACAATACAGGACGGTGATGGTTGCCCTGAAAGAATTAAGTTCTCTCAGAGCCTAGAGAAATGCTTTTATTAGTCAAGTAATGATTTATTATCCGCAAGGAAAAATAATAAATCATGAATGATGTGTAGGAACAGCATTAGATTAAGCAACACATTATTAGTCTATAAGTAAATTTCACATCACTTGAACACAAAATACACAAAAGTCTTATGTACACTTGGTAAGCGAGGAAGAGCTCTACATAAAATACTATCGACGGCCGGCAAAACACAACGCTATCTATATATTTATCTGTTACACCCAATATATCATTACTCAATCATTCTGCGAAGTCTTGGTTATTGTTAGTAGAATGGTAGTCTTTGTAGAGTCTACCCGAACCTAGATTTAAGTACTGTAGGCAGAACATTAGCCAAGACTTGAGACTTTAGTCTCGTAAAGATTAACAATACACCTTCTGTGTATTTTAAAGTAAAATAGTGAGTGATACAATAGCCTTTCAGCTAGTTATAAGTTGGGAAGAATAGGGAATGTAGGAACTGCGCTACGATAATTAACTTTTGTTTATTGAGCGGTACAATCAAAGGTTGTACATTTGTTAAAGAGCCAACAATAACAGGTGGTCGAAAACATATTATGATTTCCTATTATTGCAAGTAAATATTCTTATGTGCGAGAGTATTTATGTGGTTGGAGGCTCTATTAGTTTATTAAAATTAAAATTCACTTGCTAATTGAGTAGCGCAGACCGCGGTTTTCTTGAATATTTGTTGTTGGTTTCTAAAATCCTGCCCGATCATTTAAGTACATTACCTATAGGAGTATCGAGTTATATCCCAATAGTGGATTTGGTATTCCTTGAGATAATGTATCATTCTATCGAGTGACAAAAAAATAATCAAAGATTCTCTACCGCGATGACGTGCGCCGGACGACACATATGTAGGTTAAGTTAATATTTTTCTTCCAGCTCTTCGTGTAGCTATTAAATTAATTATAAGGTAGTTAGAACATATGTGTCAACTGTGATGGGCAATCGCTGGTTGAGTTCTCGATAGCTCGGTGTCAAATCATGTCATAATAACATATATACTGACCTGTCTAGTAATCTAGATTTTAAGGTCCTAGAGTAAAGTTCGTTGTAGAAATTATGGCATGGGAGGGGTCTAACTGTCTCCTTTAGGATCAAGGATTTGTTCCTGAATCAGCGTGTAGCAGATCCTGGGATCGTTATGCTCTCCAAATAATAATACTCCTTCTTTTCAGCAACCAATAACATAGTTATTCTCTGATTTATGATACGAAACCTTCGACTGGTTTTAAAATGTTTATAGGCGAATCAAAACATAAAACTACAGAACCATCTAAAAGGCGGGATTTACGTATTCACAGTGGTTTCGATACCGCTAAGCTATCATTAGATGTTTGGGATTGACATGGTCAAAATTATATCCTGCATGTAAAACTACTGAACTGAAAAAGAGAAGCGGAACGACTATTTACACGAAGTGGATTCGATGCCCACACTATTTGTAGGTTACTTGAGAGTAACTCTACATATTTATAAAATAAATCCTGCAGTAAGTTATAAACAACATGGTAGTAAATGTAGATTCGATGCTACATATATTTTTGCGAAGTAGTTGATATATTAAGTCCCCCACTCTCTCTCTATAATTTATTTCAGATGTTGAAAAGCATAACGGTCCTAGGTACAAAAGAAGCCATCGGAGGTTTGTGTTGTATTCCCTTGCGATCCATTTTGGTTCCTAAATATTCTAAAAGAGAGCATTTTTTATTAAATTTACACTTCACTACATTTTTCACATCTCTTATTTAGTTTCTCGGTGTTGTTTTCTTTACAATAATAGCATTATTTTATTAATTTATTTTAAAGTTTTTATTTCACTTCTTAGAGGGTAAAATATAAAGATTCAAACTTTAACATTATAGTTTACTGTATTTTGTATTGTTGCTTTTCAATGTTAGATTTTAAGACTTGCAAGGTTTTTAGTTTGTTGTGGTGAACGAGAGATTTCACAAAGACTCAAACGTAGAAGTCTGGCGCCTTTAGGTCTAACAATCTGGATGCCAGTTAAAATCTCCAAAACAGGAGAGGAAAACGACGACACAATTCAAAAAGACTAAAAATTAACCACACAAAAAAAAATTCAAAATTTAGAGAAATAAATAATATTACATTAAAAAAGTAATGAAATTCCACGTTTTTCAGGTGTGTATCGCTCCATTGCTTGTTGTCAACTAATTTTCTATCCGTCTACAGCATAAATATTAGTCCGCAATGACATTTAGCGCCATTTGCAAAAATTATTACACATTCACACTATGACATTACTTTTGCACCGCCCTGTACCTAGTTAGTGCTTTGTGTTAGTTTCGGCCCATTAGGACCCAGGGAGTGTGTGGTCACAATTATAGTGTTGTGTTTTAGTTGGGTTTCATATTTTCTGAGCACGTTTGTGTTTCGCTATTTACCAAAATAGATCGTTTGCAAATGTTTTTAAGGTTCACTTTTGCTAAAAAGAAATGCGTTTTGACAGTCTAATTGAAGCATACATATCCTGATACCCAATCAAATAATATGAAATTCATATACAAGAATTGAATGTTGTCGTTCTTGGACATGCCGGTTTCTTCACGATCTTCAAGGGCATCCCGCACTGGGCTAGCGTGGTAGATTATGGCTCATACTCTCTCTGAAAGAAGGCCAGAGTCCCAGCAGTGGGAACGCAAAAGGCTGAATTTAAGTATTTCTAACAAAATCTATATTTTCTTTTTTTCTTTCTTCTGCTTTGGACTTGAGTAAAAACAGGTTTATTTTTATAAGAGATACGCAAGCTTTTGTCCTCAGTCTCACCTGATGGTAAGTGATGACGAGGTCGAAGATTGAGCATGTATGCCTAGAAGATACCTATTCACTCTTGACTTGAAGGCTCCCAAATTATACCTATCGGGAAACAAAGCAAGCAATGTGTTCCCGTCGCCGTTCGCATTATAAATGTGGAAGCGAAACGTTTTGTACGGATTGGGCGAATTTCGAGTTTTTATTTTTCGAACCCATCCACACTACTAATTCGACAAGTCTAACCGCACGTCAAACACGTTCGTGTGTGTCAGCACTTATTCGCAGTTGCCTAAATAGCAATTCCGTAATAGATTTACTTTTAACAAGTTTTCTTTCGACTTACTAACTTGGAAGTGCTCAGGTAGGTATGTACAGTGGAACAAATGGACAGTGATTGAACTCCAACGAATGTAATATTAGAGAATGAAAGGACGTGATAAGCTTGAACTTTCGGTGAAGGAAAACATCGTAATCCTACTAATATTATAAACGCGAAAGTTTGTGTGTGTGTGAATGTTTGTTACCACGTATCACCGTAACTACAAAACCGATTTTGATGAAATTTGGAAAAAATATAGCTTATACCCTGGATTAACACATAGGCTACTTTTTATCCCAGAAAAGGTTCCTGAGGATAACGGGAAGACGCTACTAATGAAAACATAGCATGGTGGGGCATTTTCTAGTGCTCGCCTGGCTATCTACCATCCTCTGTTTCAGTTATCGTGTGCCTCACTTGAATCAGAGCACGCGAGTTCAAATCTTACAATGAGCATGAACTTTCGGTGAAGTAAAACAAAACACTGAAATGAAACCATAGCTTGGTGGTAGTGCTCGCTTGTCTAGCTACTACGCTATATCGTTTGATCCGGCAGCCTCACTTGAGAGCCAGTTCCCAATCAAGGCGTAGCGTGAAGTCATTGCTTAGCTGTACATCAGGTGACTTGTGGTCAAACGCTACACTATATGAAAAATGTAAAAAAGTATCTTTAGTCAGTTCCTTAGCCTTAATCTTGAGGAAAACCCGTATTATTGGAACTAGCGCTATTTTATTACCAACATTTGTATGTGTGTGTGTTGTATGTGTGTGTGTATGTGTGTTGTATGTGTGTTTGTGTGTGATCGTGGTAGGTTAGTTACTGTTTCTGCCACTACGGTTCAAGTTATCGTGGTTTCTTTACGGTCAAATTACTTTGTTTACTAATCCACCGAAGGAACTTGTGCGAGTGTAATTTCGCCGAAGATTCGTTCGTGAGTGGAAAAAACTTCACGATTTACCTCTATTTCTTACTTGTTTGTACCATTACTGGTAACTTATCGTACGATCTTTAACTATATGTTGTTACTTATGGCTAACTGCTATCTTCAGCCCCGCAGGGGACAGAGGACAACGAAAACGTATGTAGGAATATTTAGTATTATATATTACTAAAATGCGAAAGTTTGTGTGTATGTGTGAATGTCTGTTACCACGTATCGCCATGTGTTAATCCAGACTATAAGCTATCTCCATTCCAAATTTCATCAAAATCGGTTCAGTAGTTACGCTGATACGTGGTGACAAATATTTTCACACACACACGCACACGCGCAAACTTTCGCATTTTTCATTCTTTGTTTTCAACGCCTTTGTTATTCCAAATGGTACTAAATAGTGACTCCTAAATAGTGACTCAGCATTGAACGCCAAAAACAGATCTAACTCACTTCCTGGCGACCAGTTTCTGACGTTGCGGAAAATCGTAGCATCGCGTAGTTGGTCTACGCTGCTACGCCGTAGCTAATAACGCGCGTAGCACCTCTACGCAGTGGTAGGGCATTTGAAGCTTATTAAAACATATCCGACTATTTACATAACAACAAGTCAAGCTAATAAAAGTGTTTTAAAAAAAGGATTGTAGTGAACTTGCTCTAATTCAATCAATCTTTTTTCTTATCTTATATATAAAAATCAATTGCTGTTCGTTAGTCTCGCTAAAACTCGACAATGGCTGAACCGATTTGGCTAATTTTGGTCTTGAAATGTTTGTGGAGGTCTAAGAAAGGTTTAAAAGATGACTTTTATTGGTGATACGAAGTTCGCCGAGTCAGCTAGTAAGTAATAAGAATAAAATTGTGTATGTGATCGCACCCAAAAAATGAGCAGTGGGGCGTTTCTTACCTGTTCTTTAGACGGCGTAAGGAGGTTGGAACAGACGTAGCTAGATTTAAGTTTGACGTTATTAAATGATCAGTTCTTCGATTTATCGGTTCGTTCCGCCGAGCCGAATTTCATCGGCGAAATGAAAGCGCACAAACTTCGCTGGCTCGGCCACCTTGAAAGAATGGGGGAGGATCGTGCGGTCAAACGAGCATACAGTGGACGGCCGAGTGGCCGTCGCCCTGTCGGCCGTCCCAGATATCGCTGGAAAGACGAAGTCACGAAGGATTTGCGCGAGCTCCAGGTGGAGGACTGGCAGGAGGTGGCGCAGGACAGAGCGAAGTGGTGTCTTTTGTTATCGGAGGCTAAGACTCACTTTGGGTCGTTGCGCCATCTCAGTTAGTTTAGTTAGTTAGTTATAAAATGATCCTACGAAATAGATATTTATGTTGCGTTTGACTTTTATTGCTTTGACTTCAAGTATAATCTCTTCGGAACGTACCATCTCAAGTCATAAATGTCAGCGATGTCAAGCCGTACGAGGGTTGAATACAATTTGTTACACACCCGTTTATATGCGAAGTTAAAAGTGCTCTAAACCTTCGACGTACACGATACTTTTTTTATAGCCGTACCTTCCCTACATGCCTCTCTAAAAATACTTTTACGACGCCCCCGTAACGCCCGGCTTGGTTTCCGAAGCTTAACTTCTTCTGCCGTAGGTACGGTCAACGACAAAAGTCGCTGCGTCAACTCGTGAACGGGTGCTGCTTGTGGGGTCTGGTCTGCTTTGGTTGTGATCCCGCAACTCGTTAATATTCATGTTCCCATATCCCAATGTGTACAACCAAACAAGAGAAATCTTATTATATAACTTAACTAAACTATAAAATAAAACAAGCCTACAATTATTTATAAATATACGTTTATAAACATATAGGCACATATATAGCTAATTAAAAAATATCGGACTATTAGATGACAAAAAAAAGCTTGGGATTTTAGTGAACTTGCTCCAATTCAATCAATTAGTAATAAGAATAAAACTGTCAATGTGATCGCGCCAAAAAAATTACTTGCCGGGCGTTTCTTGCCTGTTCTTTTGCCGGCGTAAGGAGGTTGGAACAGGCGTAGCTAGTTTTAAGTTAACGTTTTAAAGTGAACACAATGTATCCTATTAAATAAAAAAGTTTTGAATTTGGAACAAAACCAATTTTCCGAATGTCTTTTATGATCTTACACATCAACCTTCGACTGAACCATCACTTAACATAAGGGGTGTTATTTTGTGGTCAAACGATACCATGTAAGTTGTAAAAGAACAGCAAACCATACTTATCTAATACACATTTGGAAAATCAAGTATGTTCAGCTACTTTTGTCGCTTACTGTACTGTCATCGACAAAAGTAGCTGTACAATAAACGTTCAGATTACATTCAAAAATTCAAACATCGTTTATTTACGGTCAGGGGCCCAATTTTCGTGGCGTGTATATTATCAAATTCTATAAATATCGCAATAACTGTCAAAATATGTATTGAATTGTGACAATTATCGCGATATTTATCGAAGGTGATAATATATCACGCCGCGATAATTAGGCCCCAGTTTCAATAACCTATCTCCACGGTTTGCTCTAATAGAGATTGAATATTGGCGTAAACTCCATAAAATTAATGTCAAATTTCTATCTCATAATTCATTCATTCATTCGTATTTCTTTCTTATTTTTTTCTTTTCTTATTTTCTTATAATTGCTCAAATATATTAATATATCTAACCGATCACTTTAAAACGTCAAACATAAACTTCAAACTTCAAAATATCTTTATTTAGTTGGATACAATATGTGATCACTTTCAAACGTCAAACTTAAGAATAGCTACGCCTATTCCAAACTCCTTACGCCGGCAAAAGAACAGGCAATAAACACCCATAAGCTCCATAAGTCAAACGCTGCCTCGTAAGTTGTACAAAAATCCAAACATTACTGATCTAAAAATCATTTGGAAAATTGAGTACGATCGGCAACTTTTGTAGTTGACTGTACGTGGAACAGTGGAAACTATTTCGGTAGCGGGTCGGCTATAGATTAAGCTGTGGGGGGCAACTAAATTATGTTCACAGTGTACGTTTAACGCAGTTATTGAACTTCACACAAAATTAAGCAGTCAATTATACTTTTATTTATGCGTGGGCGTGTCACTACATTTTACGAATAAGAAAAAAAAGAAAAAAAGGATAAGATTCTTAGTAAATAAAATAGACTCAAGTCATTTTTTTTTGTCTGAAGCATATTTTACTAAGGTACTATCGGCCAGTTTCAATAACCGATCTATCCATGGTTTGACATAAATTTGACATTACTTCTATGGAGCTTGTGTCAAATTTCCATCTCCAGTAGGGAAAACCGTCAATAGATCAGTTATTGAAACGCGACATACATGAAGAAAAACACGAAATCCAATTTATTTTCCAATTTTATAGTTATAATAAACCCCTAGCCTATATAGCATTGCCTAGTTATTCGGTATGAGCATTAAAAATGTTGGCGAGCCCAGTTGACACACAAACTTCCGCATCCTACTAATCCTATCCTATCCCAATAATATCATAAAGGCGCGTGTGTGTATGTGTGAATGTTTGTTACCACGTATCACCGTAACTACTAAACCGATTTTGATGAAATTTGGAATGGAGATAGCTTATACCCTGGGTTAACATAGACGACTTTTTATCCTGGAAAAAGGTTCCTGCGGGATAACGGGAAGACGCGGGTAAAATTAGTTGCGGGCGCAACTAATTTTTAATATTAGTGTGATTTTTATCAGTCAAATTATATGTATCATCAGATGAAATTGAAGCTAGAGGCTTCAATTTCTAGAAGCATACAAAATAGAAAAGTTTACATTTTCTCAGCGACATTTCGTCGCTGTTAGCACGAATGAAAAAAAAAACATAAACCGATTTATATTCCGCACAACCGCGACGACTTGCGCCGAGTGACTCGCAGTAGTTGGATGAGAAGAGCCGAAGACCGGACTCAGTGGCGTACCTTGGGAGAGGCCTATGTCCAGCAGTGGACTGATGATGATGATGAAGATTGCCTCCAACATTCAAACTCGAAAACTTTACCTCTTTAATATCTATTGAAGTAAATTACATATGTTTTGTTTGTCTTCAGCTTATCACTACTTTACCAATATCGGCTCTCCTGCTAATATAAAATATGAAAAACTTGGGATGTCTGTTTCCCGACTTGTCAATCAATCTTGCCGGAAAGGCTTATCGGCTTTGGTTATCTGGTACAGTGATATATTAGAATTAGACTTTGAATTTTTGTTTCAGTAAAATTATAACATGCTAGTTGCGTCCCGCGGTTTCACCCGCGTATTCCCGTTATTCCGCAGGAACCCTTTTCCGGGAAAAAGTAGCCTATGTGTTAATCCAGAGTTTAAGCTATCTCCATTCCAAATTTCACTCAAACCCGTTCAGTAGTTTTTGCGTGAAAGAGCAACAAACGTACATACATTGAGCATGTTTCGCGTTTATAATATTGGACTTGTAAGTAAGCTAAAATATTTTTATTTTAGTTTTTAAGGCCTTACAGAGTAGCGTTTGACCGCAAATCATCAGTCAATGTAGTCGAAGGTGGCGTCACGCTAACCCTAGACTTGGAACTGGCTCAGGCTTAAGTGAAACTGTCGAAATACACCGATAGTGTTTCTGGGCGACAGAAGTCTACGATACATTATTGTAATAATTATGATATGAACCGAGATTGTTATTAAAATATGTCTTAATACATGAGGCGATTAAGATTATCGGCTGAGAGTGATAGATGGTCATTTTAAACATCAATATTAGTACTCTATCACATTATTGCTTTTGATAAGCATGGTATAAGAGGAGTGATATATTTTTTTTGATGGTGAGTGCTATTTAATAGGTTTTTTTTACGACGAGCAAAGCACTCATCTGATGGTAGGCGCCACGTTTCCCCATGACAGTTCAGTGCATTTTACGTATGTTACCTATTAAGGCGCTGATTCCCAAACTAAGCTGAAAAACGGGGTTAATTAAAACTATCTCTTTGTGTAATTTAGGCCTAAAAAGTCTAATAAAAATATATGTTAATCTACTTGATATATAGCAGAACACCTTCAGGCCAAAAAATGATAAAAATATATTTATATATTGAAAAAAATTGTGCAAAAAGCCCCATTTTCTAAGAGTTTAATACTACTTGACTCCTAAACTATATATGCAACAAAGACTTGTTAATACCATCAGCGTATTAAGAAATATAATACCCAAAACACCTTAAGGCCATTTTTAAAAAATACTACTCGCAAATCGCCACGTCAGTCTCTCATAAAGTCTGTGCGGGATGCTTTCACCTGATCAAGCAAGGTCAACGGCGTATGGCAGGGCCTTAATAAAATTGTTCTTGCCTTGACTAGTAACACAGCACACCCAAACGTACGTACCCAGTACTTTTGACAGCAATTATTTGTAAAGCAAATTATGGCATTATTCCTCGATGTTTATACAAGCTACACAAAACTGAACTGAATTTTCAGCACGCAAACATCTAATTATAGATTTAAAAAATGATAAAACATTAACCTGCTTTTTTGTATGAAAATGACAAGCTACATTCAACAATGTAAAATATTGAGTAAACTTTATTTTTGTGTATTATTCTTTGGTTTAAATAATGATATAAGCACAGAATATAAAGAACAGTAGGTTAGCTAAGACCGCTCGACGAGTTAATTGCCTACTCTTGCGGTGACGCAAAGGCGGCGCGTTCCGTACTGAGTGCATGGCCGCGGCCCCGGCCGCCTCCTTTCGTTTATGTGATTGTGTGCGTGAAAAGTGCGTGCGTACACGGTGCCGCTACTCACGCACACATTCAAACCGGCGACGGCCGATTTATATGAAGCTGAACTACTACTCCTTTACTATGATATAAGCGAGCATAGTGTTGGTATGTAAAGTATACGACAAGCTCCAAAATATACAACAAGCTACATTCATCATCATCATCATCATCATCAGCCTATTACGTTCCCACTGCTGGGACACAGGCCTTCTAGTAGAGAGAGAGAGAGAGTACGGGTCATATTTTACGCTGCGGACCCAGGGTGTGTTGGTAAAAATGATATGATATAGCCTAGTAAAAATGTCATATGTTTTGTTCTATGTAATAATACTGTTTATTTGATAAATTAAAATAACAATGAATAACTTAACTAAACTATAAAATAAAACAAGCCTACAATTATTTATAAATATACGTTTATAAACATATAGGCACATATATAGCTAATTAAAAAATATCGGACTATTAGATGACAAAAAAAAAGCTTGGGATTTTAGTGAACTTGCTCCAATTCAATCAATTAGTAATAAGAATAAAATTGACAATGTGATCGCGCCAAAAAAATTACCTGCCGGGCGTTTCTTGCCTGTTCTTTTGCCGGCGTAAAAAGGAGGTTGGAACAGGCGTAGCTAGTTTTAAGTTGACGTTTTAAAGTGATCACAAAGTATCCTATTAAATAAAAATGTTTTGAATTTTGAATTTTGGATCGTTTGAACTAAATAAAGAAGGTCTATAGATAGTTCAAACGATCCTTGATGTCTGGCGACGTGCCCAGAATGCTGGCGGCATTGCCTCGCTGAATAGCGAATGTTTTGTTTATTTTTTTCTTCTTTAATTGTATATGTAGCTAAACCTATACGCACAGTGAGAAATTGACAGCGAAATATGATAAGATAAATAAATTTGCAATATGTAAATATTATTTTAAACATGATAATAAAGGTTTAATGAAAATCCGGCTTCAAAAAGGTAAACAGTTCTGAATTAACGTGAAATCACAGGAGTGATAATTGCAGACCGAAGTGATAATTAAAGGGGAAATGGAATCACGTCGCATTCAGGATCGCCGCTGCAATTGAGTTGTTTAAATTAATTGTTGCTGTTTAAATAGGTCACAAATTATACATGTAAATTGTCGTAACAATAAAATAATTTGGATAAGTTAACATAATTTTGAAGTGTTACATTTGAAAATAAGCTTTATTGTCGTATAACAATGTACATTTTATAAAATTATTAACTAGGTGCAATGTTACTGATTCATCCGGCTCGAAGGACCAAGAGCGAAGTAGAAATTGGAGTTATTTGTGTAAAAATAAAACACGGCACACGTCCGCATTGTGTGGTGTATTGAGCGAGAATGAAAAGACCACAGATATACTAGAATAAGGTTTTGAAACGGTATTATTACCATGTTGTTTGATTGAGTTCGATATTTCGGCACTGGCGCAATCGCCATGATCACGAGAATACTAAAAAAAATAATGTTAATTCCCATGGTTTAAACAGTAAGTATAGGGAATATTAGCCTCTATTTATGAAATCTTTTGAAGATAAACAATTTAAGTAAGCGCTGACATTTACAGCATGCGAAGAATATAAAATGCGACAGCGCTTTTCATAACAATTTCCATATTTACAGAATCTGAATCTCGCAAATGAGCCAATCGGCCGTCAGCACCGCATTCGAGTTAAAACAAGCGAGACGAGCAGCGTAATTAAAATCATAGCCCTAAGAGTACAGCTAGCGACAAAAGTCGCTGATCATACAAGATAAGGATGCAACAATGAATATGATATTTTGGATCTGGACATGGATATGGATAGATGAATAAAATTATATCAGTTCCGAATATGGTTACGGATATGTAATTATTTCGGATTAGCCGTTAGTTTCGGATAGTTTCGGTTACGGATATTAAATAGAAGTAAAATATAAACACAAATAGTATGTAATAATTTGGTTTTATCTTGGCACGAACCTAACCAAAATTTGTGAAACGGATACGGTTGCGGATATATTTTTATTTCGGATATCCGATAGTTTCGGTTACGGTTACGGAGCTCTATAACTCCCCTGTACAAAATTTAAGTCACAACGAGCCATGGCAAGCACCATGCTTGGAGTTTCTTTGCGCGATAAAATTCGAAACGAGGAAATTCGCCGAAATTCAAATCAAAATCACCGACATAGCTCTCGGAATTTGCAAGTTGAAGTGGCAATGGGTAGACCACATCGCTTGACGAACCGATGGGGAAGAAAGGTTCTCGTGTGGCGACCACGATCCGAAAGACGTTCTGTAGGTAGGCTCCCCACTAGATGGACCGACGACATTGTAAGAGTCGCAGGGAGCCGATGGCTAAGTCGTTCATGGTGGCGTTCAATGGAGGCCTTTGTTTAGCAGTGGACTTCTTCCGGCTGATGATGATGATGAGTTTTTTTACTTTTTACAAGGTGGCGTTTTGACTACAACATAACACGCCGAATTTTAAGTTTAAGATGTTGAGGGTAATCGGAACACGTGTTATTGTTCAGCGACTTTTGTCGTTGCCTGTACATGCGTCGCGGCAACTCACTCGTGCCAATGTGATTTCACGCATGACAACCCTATTTTACTCATGGCAAAACCATTTTACTCATGGCAACACGAATTTACTCTCGATTCACAATCTGATAAATATTTAATGTAACATAAATATTGTGATTTATTATATCTCTAGAGCTACTTTTGAAGGCAATGAAATTTTTATTCACATATCCTACTAATATTATAAACGTGAAAGTTTGTGAGTGTTGTTGAAGTTGAGAGTCATGGGGAAACGTGGCGCCTACCATCAGATGAGTGCTTTGCTCGTCGTAAAAAAACCTATTAAATAGCACTCACCATCAAAGAAAATATATCACTCCTCTTATACCATGCTTATCAAAAGCAATAATGTGATAGAGTACTAATATTGATATTTAAAATGACCATCTATCACTCTCAGCCGATAATCTTAATCGCCTCATGTATTAAGACATATTTTAATAACAATCTCGGTTCATATCATAATTATTACAATAATGTATCGTAGACTTCTGTCGCCCAGAAACACTATCGGTGTATTTCGACAGTTTCACTTATGCCTGAGCCAGTTCCAAGTCTAGGGTTAGCGTGACGCCACCTTCGACTACATTGACTGATGATTTGCGGTCAAACGCTACTCTGTAAGCCCTTAAAAACTAAAATAAAAATATTTTAGCCTACTTACAAATCCAATATTATAAACGCGAAACATGCTCAATGTATGTACGTTTGTTGCTCTTTCACGCAATAACTACAGAACGGATTTGAGTGAAATTTGGACTGGAGATAGCTTATACTCTGAATTAAAACATAGGCTACTTTTTATCCCGTAAAAGGTTCCTGCGGGATAACGGAAAGACGCGGGGCGCAGCAAGTTATTTAAATTTTTGGCTTGGAGAAAACATATGTGAGTGTATTTTTTTTTAACGTAATAGATTAAACAAGCAGACGTCCCGCCTGATGGAAAGCGGTCACCGTCGCCTATGGACATTTGCAACACCAGGGGAGTTGTCGATGCGTTGCCGACCTTTAAGAACTCTTTTCACACCCATCTTGAAGGATTGCAATTTGTAGCACAGCGGAAAGTCTTGTGGGGGAAATATGTATATTATGTTATTACGTACAAACATTGTATTCTGTAAATAAGTTTTTTTTATGTAACTGAGAGACGAGAATGTCGCTCGCATGATAGTAAGCGTCAAGCTTGCCCATTACAGTTCAGTATCACTCAAAACTATGTCAGGGTTATGTGATTTTCTTGGAAATTCATGTTCCAATAGTTATTTGTTATGCAAGGCTGCAAAGTTGTATTTTGGCGCGAGTACTTGTATTATAACCTGAGCAAGCGAAGGATTCTAGGATTGAACCATGAGCGAAGCGAGTGGTTCAAATATAGAATCCTGAGCGTAGCGAGGGTTTCAAAGGTACGAGACGCAGAATAAGTTTGCAGCCGAGCGAAACACACAACTTTTCACCTCACTATAGCGAGGAAAATGCTAGATGCAAGAAAAACAGATAAAATAGGTTTGTTTGTTTTTTCATGCAATAGTCATGCTGGCCAGTGTGATTATCCAAAAAGAGGTTAGCACACTGGCATGAAATAAAGTATTGTTGCATTTTAAGTGGACTGTGGGTATGGAAAATTATTGAATAGAAAGTTTCGAATTTTAAAAATTCTTTCCACGCTAGCGCGCAAAATGCGCTTTTGCACTCAGATTTCGAATGACAAACAAACTCTTTCCGAGCTTGTGAGGTGAAAAAGTAATTTAAAACCTAACGCTAACCATTCGAGTTACTTCTATGAATTACGAGTATTTCCAACTAATCGGTACAATGGTATAGCATGCAGGTGTACAGAATTATCCACCAGCTTGAAACAATTGTAACTTCCCCAATTAATCTAACATTTGCAATTTTGTGACGTAAACAAGAGACATTTATCAAAAACTTTATTTTTGCAAGTTATAATTGGACGCCCACACGAATGAACATCTGCCTGATTTACGTTTTTATAATAAAATAAAAAAAAACTAGCGAGGCGCCTTGTCTTTGCACGGATAGGCAAACATAAAATCTTCTACGAATTACCCTTTCTGCGCAAGTAAAGCCGTGAACAAAAACATTTTTTTTTTACTTTTTGTGTCCCACTGCTGGGCAAAGGTGTTCCCCCCGCCCATTTCCTTCCAGACACATGATGCCCTGCAACCTCAGACCACCGCACTTGAAATGAGTCAAGGTCATCACGCCATCTTTTTCGGGGCTTGCCTCGGCGACGTCACCCGTCCTCAGGTACAGTCAACGACAAAAGTCGCTGAACAATTACACTTTTTCTATTATCCTCATCATCTTAGACACAAATTTTTGACCTCATCATCACCTAAAATCAGGTGTGTTATGTTGTGGTCAAAATGATGCCATGTAAAATGTAAAAAAACAATAATAATTACTGATTTGAAACACATTTGGAAAATCGAGAACGATCAGCTACTTTTGTCGCTGACTGTACCCACTGCGTGACGATCCTTGCCCAGCCATCCGAGTGCATACTTTAATTTTAAGGTAAAAAAGAGTGTACTCATTCCAATATCATAATCCTACGAGTACTTCCTACTTAATATTATAAACGTGAAAGTTTGTGAGTATGGATGGATGGATGGATGGATGTTTGTTACTCTTTCACGAAAAAACTACTGAACGGACCTGAATGAAATTTGGAATGGAGATAGATTATACCCTGGATTAACGCACAGGCTGCTTATTATCACGGAAAAAGGTTCCTCCGGGATAACGACAAGACGCGGGTGAAACCGCGGGGCGCAACTAGTCTAAAAATAATTGTGCCAATCACAATGCATAGATTATTCAGTACGGAATATTAAATCAAGAGGGAATTTCCAATTATCGGCAAACTGTCCCAACACTATTACAATATGAATGAAATCAGTGCCATTTATCGACATCTCGCGTCAACCTCTAACGCTATCCTGTGACAGTGTGACATTTCTATGAGCGTATAATGTCGATATATCACACCGGATTCACCGGTTCTGTAGGTAGGCCCACCACTAGGTGGACCGACGACATTGTAACTGTCGCAGGGAGCCGATGGATGCAACTTTTATAGCGGTGATGGCTCAGTGGTAGTGACGTCGGCTTGCGATCCGTAGGACGTGGGTTCGAATCCTACAATGAGCTTGAGCTTTCGGTGAAGGAAAAAATCGTGATGAAACCATAGCTTGGTGGTAGGGTATTTTCTAGTACTCGCCTGGCTAGCTACCACCCTCTTGTTAAGAATCTGTCGCCAAGCATCTATCGGTGTGTTCCGGCAGCCTCACTTGAGAGCCAGTTCCCAGTCCAGGTGTAGCGTGGCGCCATCTTCGACCACATCGTCACTTCACATCAGATGACTTTTGGTCAAACGCTACCCTGTAAAGAGTAAAAAAAAAAAAAAACTGGCTAATAGCCGTTTATGGTGGCGTTCAAGGGGAGAGGCCTATGTTCAGCAGTGGACTTCTCCCGGCTGATGATGACGATAATGTCGATTTACATGATAACGTATAACGTAGGTACATGACTATTACGTTCCCACTGCTGGGACAAAGACCTCCTTTCAGAGAGAGAGAGTGCGAATCTACCCAGTGCGGGTTGGTAGATGTCTCATACCATTAAATGTTGTGGTTCTTGGACATGTCGGTTTCCTCACGATGTTCTCCTTCGCCGGTTTGAGCGATTGAAAATCCGCTTATAAATTATAAAAGACATGTAAATGACATGGGGCCGTGATGGAATTCGAACTCTGTATCGGCTTGGGTTACCGTTCGGCCACGCACCGCTCTACATACGTACGTAATACCATTGATGTATTATAAAACAGTTCTGTTATTTCGAGGCTGCAGACCATTGCATTGTATTAAAATAATTGGCAATTATAATATTAATGAACTCTCATTAATACTACATTTTGAAATTTTTTCAATATTTGTGTCAGCTGTTAATGCTGCTTTATTAGATAACTATAGTTTGATAAATTAATTAACCTGCGAGCTGCTTGAAAATGGTAGCTAACCAGGCGAGCACTGGAACTCTACCACCAAGCGATAGTTTCATCACAATGTTTTCCTTTACCGATAGCTAAACCTCGTTGCTGGATTCGAATCCCCGACCATCGCTAGTGGCAGTCACTAATACTGAGCCATCAGCTATAAAGGTTAGCTTGAAGCTAGTTAGTAGATCAACAATTTAATTAGTACATTCAGCGAAAAAACCCGCTGGTCAAAGTTGAATTTCCAAATGCGTATTAGATCAATAATGTTACAACTTACGTGGTAGCACTTGACCACAACACAACGCTAAGTGATGATGCGGTCAAAGATTGTTATTTAAGATGATGAAAGTAATCGGAAAATGTGTAATTGTTCACCGTTTTTTGTCGCAGACTGTACAACAAACCAATTTAAAATGAACATCATAAATACTAACACCCATTAGAGAAATGAGGCGCAGCAACGACGACATCCATAGGTGGGTACGGCTGAGCTATCAGATTGGAGGCAGCAGCCAACTTCTCACAAGCACTGAGTCCACAATACAAGGTCTGCCATGCACACTCCTTCATACACTCCACCGTCTGCGACCACGACACCGACGGCACTCTCATATCGATAAACCGACGCACAACACTACCCCGTAACCAGGCCAAGGCATCTACCTGCCCCAATGTTTTACAATATTCTCACATAGTTCACTGTAGTAACACATCGCCCTCATCACTGAACGGAACACGTTACGATGGCTACGATAGCATTCTGATAAGATAAATTTCTCGATCCAATAGAAACGTCTCACCCCGCGTGATTCACGTATCGATGTTCCTTATATGGATAAGATAAAGAGTACGGGACGGGGACGTCCAACTGCGTCGGATGTAGTACTAATGCATGTTACCTTTCCGTGGATGCGGTACATTGCGGACGCGCCAGGGCTCCTGTTATCTTGCTTTCGGAGATAAAAAGCGTTTGACGCGATACCGCGCGATAGCTACGAGTTTGCGCAATCCGCTTATTGAACGTTACGGCAACAAAGTATTCAATTTTGCCCTTTCAAGGTTCTTCGGTTACAGACACGCAGATAAAGACAATCGTTTCATTTGATTCTGCAGTCTTTGTCTTTTGACTTTGTTCGTAAAAATTACTCGGTTGCCAGCGATCAAATTTTATTCGCGCAAATTAACCGTAGATGTGCAAATTATTTTTGCCGTAAAATAAAAGCAAATGAGACAAAGGCGGGCGAAGTTGGGTATTATAATTTGCGAATTGTCTTTGTCCTGTCCGTATGTAATTAAGGTTTCAGGACATTCCCGGCCGTGCCGCGTTTGTTTAGGCAAGTTGTGTGTTGTTTAAGTTGGGGGTAGCTACTGGAAGGAAGATACACAGGCGGTAAATCTTGCGTAAGATCCCTTCCTTTATTAGCCCCCGGGTATTATTAAAAAGAACATTTCCCGTACGAACGAGCTAATATAAAGTAGGTTGTAAATATAAGCTAACTTGATGCTTATTTTTTCATAATATTAGCTGCAGATCAGATGATGAAATCGCGTGATAACACACACTAAAGTAAATAAATTACGATGTGAATATACCCATGTTGAAGTGAAATGTTGAGTAAAGAAACGTAAAAATACTGGTAGGCAAGAATTATAATCTACTCGCGAATGAAACCATGGAACATATCCAGCCAATTCGATACACAAAAGATTTAAAATGGCGGCATTTCGATTGGCGTAGCGTTTTCGTGCAGCGGCTGTTTTTGTCCTTCTAGCGTTTATGAAGACAACTACGCTGCCTAAAAAATACTGGCAACCATTAGAGTGCGTTTCCATCAGATTTGAACCACCAATAGGATGCGAGGAGACGAGCCAGGATTGGAAAATGACGTAATCTTATTGGTCGATTTTTTATCGCTTATCTAGCTCGCACTGCTCTAGTGAAAACGCACCCTTTTAGTTTAGCACCAATAGTGTACTGACCATCGTCATCATCCAGGTCTAAAGGAGACAACAAGTCTGCTGGCATCGACAGGAAAGGATGTGATGCAGCTGCATTCAAAAACTCACTCCAAAACGTACTCATTCTTCTTTATAGTTCAACCACAGTCTTATGTCATTTAAATAAAGTAGACATTCGAGCACTAAGTTCATAGCTGCTTTATGTAACAAAGCGATCACAAAACTTCACCTTGTGAGTGCACATCAACTTTAACTTTAACCGCATTTAAGTTACGACGAGAACAATGCACTTTGAAATTCATGCACTGCAGTAAATAGCACTACAACCGTCAAAGTTAAATACAAAGAGAAAACTATCGATATCACACAAAAACATTTGTCACTCCACTACTTCTAAAATGTCACTTAGAAACACTTTCAAGCACTTCAAATGAAGCGAAAACTAACGATAACATTGTCACTGGCCTAAAAAAGTAACGCTTTAAAAACTTTTCAGTGGCAGCGCCGGAAAACGGGAGGTACCGACCAGCCGTGCGTTCGAAAACAAAAAAAAGAGTTTTAAAAAAGTCGTCACTCAACGGCGCGAAAGTCTATCGATAAAGAAACTGTCTCCTCACTGGGAATAAAATAAATAGTACACATACGGAGTGTGTGCTGGGCAAATATGAGCAGGTTAGCCGTTGTTTTGCGAGCAAATAGTCGGGTGCTTGGGCCGCGACTGGGGCGTTATCACTGCGCTTTGTGTTATCGGATTGATAAGCCTCTCCCTCGACAATTAGGTAAAAACAGCTGATAGTGCATTGGTGAGGAAGGTTATTCGGAGAACCATCGTTTCAGTCTAGTTTGATTATTTTAGCGGAAGTCGTGAATTTGTCATTTTAATTAATGGGTAGTTGCGCCCCACGGTTTCATCCGCGTCTTCCCGTTATCCTGCAGGAACCATTTTCCGGAATAAACAGTATATAGCCTATGTGTTAATCCAGAGTATAAGCTATCTTCATTCCAAATTTCATCAAAATCGGTTTAGTAGTTACGGTGATACGTGGTAACAAACATTCACACACACACACACCCGAACTTTCGCATTTATAACAACAGGATAATATATGAGTAGATACAATTAGGTATAATACCACATTTTTATCGTAACTAACCAGTGAACGTCAATTACAATGTTTTTTTATATGTATTAGTTACTATGTAAAAATCTTAATAGAAAACGCCTAAACTCCTAAACGTGGGTTGCATGTAATAGATAATACTCCTACTACTCCTACACCACTTTATTGTCTATTCCATTTTTAGGAGAGATTATTTTATGTTTTTTTTTTGTTATACCTACGTATGACGTCATAGAAAGATGCGATGGTGGGCCATTCAATACGCTGTATCAAAAACAATTGGAACTCAAGCAAAACAAATGACACATCATGTAAAAATTAATCAAAAAAGATCACACCATGATAAAAAAAAACAATAGCACATCAAATAATCTAGTTTATCTATACATATAATAAATCTGTAACTCATCACTGTCTGTACATTGAAGATAAATGAGCAAAACTTTTACTGGGGGCCTTTATTAACGCAATAGAACCCAAAACAATGGTTTTTAGAATTTTTGTCTGTTTGTCTGTATGTCTGTTTGTCTGTTTGTCTGTTTGTTTGTGCGCGCTAATCTCAGAAACGGCTTAACCGATTTGAATGCGGTTTTCATTATTATATTGTGGTTTTCTCCACTTAACATTTAGTGTTTGTTTTATTTCAATCGGTTTATAAATAAAAAAGTTATATCAATTTAAAGCATCACGTCGGAAATTTGGTCGGGTCGATTAGATTATTGTAGCCCGGATAGCATATAGGTTCCTTTTTAACCCGGAAAAAGATTCTTGCGGGATAGTAGGGAATACCATAGGTGTAAACGCGAACCGCAGCTACCCCTATCACCATCCCCATCCCCACATTTATGTAAATGCGAAAGTGTGTTTTTCTGTTGGTTTGTTCGGCTATCACGGCGTAACAAAACAACGAATCAGGGTATTTTTTTGCATAAAGATAGTTTATGCGCCGGAGAGTAATATAGGCTACTTTTATCCCGGAATAATGCATGGGTTCCGTGGGAAAATCTAATATAACGAAATTTTTCGAAATCTTTTACATGGTTGCTAGGCATCATTCTGTTGAATTGTTTACATGTCAGGAAGAATATTATTGGCATGACATTTATTGTTGTGGTTACACACGTAACAATTTATCGTAGCGATGTATCTGTTCTAATTGCCGATCTCCGGTTATATCGAAAGTGTGCCTGAAAAATCGTTGTAGAATTTCTGGTTTGCGCAGATGAGCGACGGCAGTAACATTTTCTGTTCGATAAATCATTGTTGATCGACTTGACCGTGTTTGCATAATTTTGATGGTAGCGTGTGTTTTGCTGCAATAAAACTGACGTCGGACACGGGCAAACAAAAAGGACCTCTTTGTAAGACGCGTCCGCGCGAAAATTGAAAGAAGAAAAATATTAGAACATTTTATACAAAGCTACAAAAACGAAAATCAAAAGATGATTGTGATTAGTGATATTCGAAATCAAAAATCAACACACTGTTATAAAATAATATAGAGCCATCTATTTAATCCTAAGTTAGTGATTACCCTATACGCTCTAATCAAACCCAAGACGTTTAAATTTGTAACGATATATCGTTACGTGTGTAGCAGGCATGATTTTATTATACCTTATTTACTTAGAACTACTTGGTATTGACGCTGATGTTGCGGGCTACAATAAGGGTAAGCGTATGTTGAGACGCAGGCGACGGAAGCGCATGGCATAGTCCATGAGCGATGCTATAAATTACACAGATACACTGTAATAAAGTACAAAAAACTGGTATCAAGAACAGTATTCAAGTTGACGAATAAACTGGGTTTAATATTAAACTTATACAACATTTAATCACTTTAAAAAGACAAACTAATAACTAGCTACGTCTGTTCTAACTTTATTGCACCAGCAAAAGAAAAGGCAAGCAATGACCGGCAGGTACTTTTCTGGTGATTTTCTCTTTTTTTTCTGGCGCGATAACGTTTACTATTTCGGAGGAGGCTATTTACCATCCTAAAGATTTTTATTCAGTATCAGTGTTAGATTATGAAATTAATGAGTTATTGTTAGTTACAGTTTATAATAGCGTTGCTTCTATGTCTTTATGCTTTTTTAAAATACGTATTATGTATGAACGTGTGATATAAATATTATCCTAAGCATTGATTAATACGCACTAACTTAATTTAGAAAAATAGTAATTGTTGCCGCAAAAAGAAAAAAGAAACATCGTATGCTGATATTTGCTTATGCATATATATTTTTACAAAAAATCAGCGCTGCCCCGCACTGCATCGATTGCGTCTCAATATACGCTTAGCCTAATGATTTGGACACGTGGGAACTTGGGAAGCAAAGAGTTTGCATAGATTTGTTTTTTTTTATGAAATAGTTTCGATATGTAGTAGAAAAAGTATTAATGGTGTGGATATATAGACCCAGAGCCTACGACAGCCAGACCTTCGTTTTTTAATGTTAAAGCTGAAAGTTTTTCTGTGCATGCCCCCTATATAATAGTACATGTCCAAATTGTTATCATAAAAGTTGTTTGATATTTAGTTCTGCCAATCAAGACTAGATGGCGCTAGCGTCGCCCGTCAGAAATCCTGCATCGCGCAAGCGTTTGGTTCACGATATTCTACTAAATAAGTGACTGGTGGCGCCATAGTTGGAACTTTCGGTTCACATCATTTGTTACCATACGTAATAAATACAGTTTGCACATGACCACTTCGTGTTTTATTTGCACCAAGTGTGACAGTACAGGTTAGAACATCCTGCGAATATAGAGTTTGGTTTGTGGTTACTTGGGCAGATAACAGGAAGTGCAGGTGTATAAATTAGTACCCTAAATTCATTAAAGTATAAAGCTCAATTTTTTTATATCTTCTTCGGGATAACTTCAGAAATTCATCTGGCTGAAATTTGGTACAGGAATAGATAATAGGACGGAATAATATATAGGATACTTTTTATTCCTGGAATAGGTTCTCATGGGTTGCGGGAACTGGATCAAAATTTCTTGATTACTTTTGGTCGCGATAACCGACATCCACGCGGGCGAAGCTGCGGGCACCAGCTAGTACTAAGTATGTATATTAGTGGTTACACGAAATATTTACAGACATTATGAAAGATAAGCTATATATCACACGTAAGTAGGTCATATTGATAACAATTATTACCAAGTACAACCGCTGTTTTAGCAAACAGAAGTCAGGTAAATTACAAGTATTCGAATTAGGTTTTATTACGGGATAATTACCATCTATTTGTTTTTGTTGATTTTGAGTTCTTGATATTTCGGCACTGTTGCCTGTTGCAGTGCCGAAATATCGAGAACTCAAAATTATTTATTATTATCCCGTTATAAAACCTAATTCTAATGTTATTGACCATGGTAGTTTAAAACAGTAAATTACAAGTAGATTTTTTGAAGTTGCTGCTTGTTCATCGACAACCGTGTGCCGTCTCGACTATCATCGAATCTCGAATCTCTCACATGATTTGCTATCTTTGTTATCTTATTTACATTTTTCTCTTGTACCAATATTTGATATGAATGTATGTAAAGATATTTTTATTTATAATGCATTAGCGCGTGCCTAAAAACAAAATAGCGCACAAACTTCGCTGGCTCCGCCACCTCGAAAGACTCGTGCGGTCAAACGAGCATACATGGGACGGCCGAGTGGCCGTCGCCCGGTCAGCCGTCCCAGGTATAGCTGGAAAGACGAAGTCACGAAGGATTTGCGCGAGCTCCAGGTGGAGGACTGGCAGGAGGTGGCGCAGGACAGACCGAAGTGGCGTCTTTTGTTATCGGAGGCCAAGACTCACTTTGGATCGTTGTGCCATCTCAGTTTGTTAGTTAATTACAAGTAGTAATTGACGTGGCATACGAGGATCTCATCACGCTGCCTAAAGGCTCTCTAACACCAAATAGGCATAGAAATTGTGAACAGTAACTTACAAAGAACCGATAATAATCCAACTTTAATAAATGCCCTAAAAGATAAAACGTCTAATAACATGCCTTCACAAATAGGTAGCGTACAAAGGCTTGCCAGTTTTAATATTAACACAAGATTACTGACCTTTTTTAATCTTCCTTTGCGCGGTGCCTCTTTGATCGCATAGCAGCACGAAAAGTTCGAGAAAACAGTCTTGGTCGTGTTTTTTCACCATTGTGGGAAGTTTCACTCACTCACTCGCTCGCTACTTGAGAATAGCTCATTTTGGGAATCAAAGATTTTATTTTAAAAGTCTCTATGTGAATCATCTTTTCGTCAAAAGATAATTCAGTTGGATGACATGAAAGCAGGGTTGTTTGTACCTACCTAGACAAACAAAAGACGATTTGTAATCTGGAGCATACATTTTATTACATTTTATTCTACAGGCTAGCGTTTGACCACAAGTCACCTGATGTTAAGTAACGATGTGGTCGAAGATGGCATTGTGCTTCGCCTGGACTGGGAACCGAAGTTATTTGAATGGAATTATTTTGCAGTAACCTAGCGAAATTCCCTGAAGCAGCGTATAGGATTAGAAATTTAAGTACAGCTTATATATGAGTATGAATTTGATTTACTTTATGATGGTTACTCTTGTAAGTCTATTTAATACACTTTTATATTATTTATCCTCCCGAGTCCGATCCTTTAGTTTAACTTTGGCCAATCACAACGCCTAAACAGCTGAACAGATCTTGACGAAATTTGGTACGGAGATATTTTGAATCCTGAGGAAGGACATAGCATACTTTATATCGCAAAAACTGTACTGAAGCCGTGTTGCGTAGGGAGTGACAGAATACTTTACAAACAAGTTTCCATATCCTACACACGTAGCTAGCTTTATACATAAAGTACGTATATAAACAGCATCAATTTCATGTGCGATCGTGCGCGTAATCTACCCCGATACCTGCACCACCCGGTATCTGATTTGCTGCTTTGCCAACGTACCTACTGCCTACTGCGGCACTGCTTCATGATATATTGTTACGAGCTATGCTTCGAGTCGTTTCTTAATCGACCTGCGTAATATTTAATATGTATTTTTTTGCTTTAATAGAGTGGCAAAGATTCAGACGGCGCCTGACGCGGTCTGCGCCTTATGTTAGGCGGTCACCGTCGCCTATGGACATTTGCAATACTAGGGGCATTGTCGACCCTGAAGAACTCTTTTGACTATAACTCTGAATAATTTTAATTCGATTCTGTAATATTTAACTGTACACACTTTTCTAAAGTTATTCTATGTAGTGACAAAGAAAAAAAACTTTTCACGACGCTCTATTGATCATGATTATCGGTTTACGGTTTAAGAATTTATTTCTCAAAAGAATAACATTCACTTACAGAGAAACACAATAGGTCTAAGTTAATAATTAAATGTCGGTAAGCATAGTGTGTAGCATAGTCCTATGTAGGATAAGTGCTTACAATATCAATATAGTGCAGTTTCAAGTTAATAACAAACGTTTTTTAAAAATTAAATTACTATGTACAATTTTTTTTTTCTACCTTCATTTACCACGCATTTATAACATTAGCAAGCGCAGTGCGGAACAAGAAGTAACAGTGACATGTTTATTTTATGTTTATTATGGCATAATTATTTCAGGAAAAGACATTTCATGCTTTCGGTTTACTGAATTTAGTACCTTTTTTACATGAAGAATTCTAATATATATATATTTTAAAACAAAGCCCGATAACGCCAAGAAATGAATATGATTATTAGAGTATACAATAAGGACATATAAAACGATTGAACCTGTGTCCCTAAAAAATAATTGAATCTCTTAAAATTCTCGTATCTTAAGTACTGTGTCGATGTGGCGACAAATTCACTTTTAATTTACCTTTCTATTGTAACTAGTTATTTTCACAAGCCTTGTTAATTCAGATAACGTTCACACAAACCCAAGAAAAACACAAAACACTAAGCAAATATTTGCACAAAAGTTCTCACACAAACAAATTCAATTTTGCTAAACAAAAACTCGCGGCTACTAAACAATAAATGTGTAAGTTGTTCGTATCAGGCGAAAACAAAATACCGAGTGTACGCAAAACATTAGCCCATATGATATAAAGATAATTTTATGTTTATCTCTGACCTACTTTCCCTGTATATTTCGGATTAGAGGCGAGAGGACTCACCTGTCCTTGGTCTATTCCCTTATCTAGATTATTTTTTCTTATCTATTGCGTTTGGGTTTCGTTTATTGATATACTAGGCGCTCACACGAGCCACAGAAGCGTTTCCAGAATAAAAGTAACCTATGTCACTTCGATGAAAAAGCAATAAATGTCGTTGCTCTTATTCATTGAATAGAAATTAAAATAGACAGTAGTAAAACGACAGGTTAAAAAGCGCATATAAAACAAAAACTATGGTTTTATAACATATCAATGAACTAAATGTGCCCCACCTTACGGCTACACCCGCGTTTTTCCCATTGTCCCGCAAGAACCCTTTTCTTGGATAAAAAGTACCCTATATATGTGTTAATGCAGACTATAAGCTATCTCCATGCCAAATTTCACTCAAATCCGCAGAGGCTTCTCGTTAAAACTAACCAGAAGAAGTAACAAACACACTCACTCGCAAACCTTCGTATATTAATTTGCATCATCATTATGATCATGAATCTGTATCAGTCCACTGCATAGGCCTCTTACAAGGTACGCCTATGACCCTGGTCTTCGGCTCTTCTAATCCAACTCCTATGTGGATGTAAACAATGTACTTCAATATACTGTTTTAAACTACCATGGTCAAAAACATTAGAATTAGGTTTTATAACGGGATAATTACCATGTATTTGTTTTTGTTTGAGTTCTCGATATTTCGGCACTGTTGCAAGCGCCATGATCACGAGAATACTAAAAGTTTTTGCGGGTGGGATTGTTGATACGTCTGCCCGTTATAACATCAACAATCCCACCCGCAAAAACTTTTAGTATTCTCGTGATCATGGCGCTTGCAACAGTGCCGAAATATCGAGAACTCAAACAAAAACAAATACATGGTAATTATCCCGTTATAAAACCTAATTCTAATGTACTTCAAAACATAAAGTGCATGTTTACACTTTATTTTTTGAAGTAAGAAGAGATTCCGTCGTTACGAAAAAGCCTAAAGCCCATACAAAAACCTGAGACAAAAACCGTACAAAAAGCATTATTACCGCAACTGCCGTTTAACCGACCGCATTATTATACCGATAATCCGTAAACCGGGTTAAACTAAGGTGAACGGTTTAACCGGCCGTGTAATCTCATCATCGGATCGCGAATACGAATACGGCTGCATGGCCGTAATCAAATCGTTCTCGGTTCCACGCTGTTTGCCGATCCGGTTGCCGGGTATTGTGATACAGGTTAATCGGTAACCCCCTGTCTAGATTGGATGGTTGTCAGCAAATGGAAATTATGTGGCGCAGAGTGGACGTATGCAAATGAAAAGATTGGTGGTAGGCCATTTTCTGGTGCTTGTTTGGCTAGCTACTGCGCTCAAGTCAAGAATCTTGGCTAGCTACTGGGCTCAAGTCAAGAATCTTCGCTAGCTACTGCGCTCAAGTCAATAATCTCGGCTAGCTACTGCGCTCAAGTCAAGAATCTTGGCTAGCTACTGCACTCAAGTCAAGAATCTTGGCTAGCTATTGCGCTCAAGTCAAGAATCTGTCGCCAAAAACCTACCACTGTGTTTCAGTAGTTCCACTTGAGAGCCAGTTCCCAATTCTGGTGTAGCGTGGTGACACATTCGACCTAATCGTAACTTAACATCAGGTGACTCTTCTTCTTTTTGGACATGGCGGTTTTCTTATGATGTTTTCGCACATAGGTACGGACGTCGAGATGGGATTTGATCTCGATATTGGCATTATGTAAGGCGCTACCGTTACCGTTCGGCCACCATGGCTGTATCCTTCCTAGCTTGAGTTTTAATCATCCCCAAAAAGGCTACGGACAGTTTTTCTGTTTCGAATAACATTTATATTCAAACAACCACCATTTTACGGTTTATTAAAATGTATGAGTATGGATTGCAATGGCATAAAACGAGTGCGGTAAGGACATTAACGTCTGCGGTGGTAGACATTAATTGCAATATTGCGGTGCGCCGCGCTCGATGCCGCTGGATCATTTCAACTTTATTTCGAGTGTTTTATTGGTATTTCCTTTTATATATCAATTGGAAAATAAGCAAACGGCCCGATAGATGACAAGCTGTCACCGTCACCTAAGGACATTTGCAACTCCCAATGCGTTGGCCAATGTTATGAAATTTATTCAATGAAGACTTTTTCAATAATCAACATCATCATCATCATCATCAGCCGGAAGACGTCCACCGCCGCAACCTAAGCCTCCCTTTTTACACCTTACAATGAACGGGTATTATCAATTCGTATCCATTGCTATACAAATAGGTAATAGCCGTTCAATAATAGTACGGATAGCGCGTTCCTGAGTTACGCGTAGTCGAGAGACATTCTAGGTGTACGCGTAGCTGCAAGTAAGTATGGATACGGTGTTCCACGACACGCGTAATTCAGGAACGCGCAATGCGGACGCAGCTTAACAATGTCGTAGAACAAAACAAAATACACCACAACATCGCCAACAAGCAATGCCATCAAAATAAAAGATTTAATATAGAACAATAAACAAAACAGCGCAGTACGCCAATAAAGCGTTATGTCAGTATGGTGATTCCACGGCTTGATGGCTTTAATTTACGCCACCCCATGGTATTATGCAAATGCGACCGACATAGCGCTTTTATTAGGTGCTGTTATGCTGGAGGATCTGGGGACAGGCCTACTATGGACCGTGGGAGGAATATTACTAGGTAATAATCGTCTTGACTTGAAGCGATGGTGGCCGAACGGTAACGCGTGCGCCCAATAAGACGCATCGACATCGAGTTCGAATCCTCTCGGCTCC
The DNA here is from genome assembly GCA_931315375.2 of Opisthograptis luteolata. Taxonomy (NCBI): domain Eukaryota; kingdom Metazoa; phylum Arthropoda; class Insecta; order Lepidoptera; family Geometridae; genus Opisthograptis; species Opisthograptis luteolata. The sequence continues at coordinate 2,393,755 of OV928048.1, forward strand.
GCACCTATGACTTCATAAGTTATGTGCGGATTTACCATCGCTCAAAACGGTGAAGGAAAACATCGTGAGGAAACCGGCATGTCCAAGAACCACAACATTCAAGGGCATGCGACATCTACCAACCCGCACTGGGCCAGCGTGGTAGATTACGGCCCATACTCTCTCTTTCTGAGAGAAGGCTAGAGTCCCAGCAGTGGGAACGTAATAGGCTGATGATGATGATGAATTGACTTTTTGACTCGGAACGTAGGTAGCTTGGCTAAGTTAGCCAGGTTTTTTTTTACCTTCTTATCCCCTCCACACTCCGTGTCATAGCGTCAGCTTATCGTAAGACGCTTAGTATGAGAGCAATAAGGCGTTGTTGCAGCGAAGCATAGGAGATGTTCATTGTCATTACGATACGTTTTTAAGTCGAATACGCTTACGATTCGTGTGCGGTGTTCGTGTCTTACTCAACCTTTTTTACCTTCAACCTTACGCAATAATATAAAGTAATTAATTAGTTAATTATACGGTGGCAGCATTTTTGAGCAAGTATCTGTCGCCAGACACGACAAGCACCTATCGGTGTGTTTCGGCAAGAAAAAAAGGTTTGACACCTAAGACCTCTTTACAAAAACAAACTAGATATTCCTTATCTTTTACCTATTTGTTCAGTCTGGGACGGCATGCAACCTTTTGTCCCCGATTAAAAAAATATCAGCCTGCCTTCAAATGAAGGTCAAAGTAGCGAATCCTCGAATAAAAAATTCACAAACTACTTCCCGGCCCTATAACGGCTTCCATCCCTGGGGCAGGCAGGTAAGATAAGAAAACTGGAATAATCCCGGAAAGAAATGGATGTAGGTAGCTGAATTACTTGGAGATTATGTAAATGGATGTTAAACTTGTAAAGCGTATAGAAATAAGGGATGAGACGCCTTAATTCTTATCCTTATTTTATTTTGTGAAGGGAGATGGCCTCGTGTAGTAGTGAGATTGCACCAATTTTGTCTCTATATATTTCTTCCCTTTATCCCTTTACAGGCGACCATAAGCGTATCCAATATGACGTATGTAGCTTATCATCTAAACCTGTGCGATTGTTCGTCAAGATGGACACGTGTGGACTTGTAGTTATAAATCATCATCATCATCAGCTGGAAGAAGTCCACTGCTGAACATAGACATCCCCATTTGAACACCATTATGAACGGCTTTTAGCCATTCGCATCCACCGGCTAGTTATACATATACTGATTAAAAACGCAAGTATGCGTTATTGCTTGCACTACAGCGCTTAGCGCAAGTGTCAGACGAAAACAGACGAAACATAACTCATAACAGAGAACGCAAAACTACAATCCACGTTTATCATAACAATGTCTGACTCCAAGTTCAAGTTTTAAGTCTAACTTAAAGACTCGCTTAAAGCTTTCCAATTGAGCGATCACAAGTCCTGCGTGCTCGCTCCATCTCCGCTGTGGAAGGCGTCGGCGGAGGAACTCCAAGCTTCCAAGTTAATGGATCACTTGCTAGCGGTGTGTTCGAGCGTGACCACTCGCGCTTAGTTTTGGGTGTATAGTTTGCAGGAGATATCGAAATGGAATATGTTTGATGTTTACAAGTCAGCTGTGATACTGTTGTGCAAATAGCCTTTTAGACCTAACACTTTTAGCGTATGAGTGACGCTTCGCTCTTATATAATAAGAATAAGAATCATTTATTTGCAACAAATTATACAAGACAAACACATTATGTAGAAATAAGAAAAAAAAGAAACAGAAAATGTATTGATGCGAACCGGCCTCAACTCAGCGTTGTGCTGGTCGTTTGATCAGCGCTGGTCTTCCGTTGAAGCCGCTTTTGATGACGTCACTGGCATGAAGGTATTTTTAAATAACTAGATAATAAAACAAATACATACATTTTTAGGTTAGAATCTATCAGTGAGCATTGGTGTTGAAACTATACTTAGCGTATAGGTAAGAAATTAAATAAAAATATAAAAATGTAATTAAATGTGCGAGGGTGCGCGCGAGCGCGCGCGCGTGTGTGTGTGTGTGTGTGTGTGTGTGTGCGCGTGTGTGTGTGTGTGTGTGTATGTGCGTGCGTGATTATTATATTATATTTATAGTGATTATGCGGTTGAGAAAGAGACATTAATACCTATTTCAGGACATTCAAAGAAAGAGAGAGACTTGGCCAATAATATAATCTACCACGCTGGCTCAGTGCGGATCAAAAAACATAAAAAACGGAGAAATATTTTTTCTTCCATATGTTTTTTGTTTTTACAGTTCGTTTGAACACAAGTCACCTGATGTTAAGTGACGATGTGACCAAAGGTGGCACCACGCTACACCAGGACTGGGAATGGATCAAAAATGTGGCTGCCGGAATACAGCGATAGGTGTTTGCCGACAGATTCTTAACTCTATGGTGGTGCTAGCCAGGCGAGCACTTGAAGATGCCCTACCACCAAGCTATGGTTTCATCACGATGTTTTCCTTCATCAAAAGCTCAAGCTCATTGTAGAATTCGAACCCACGACCTACTTACTAATCGCCAGCCGACGTCACTACCACTGGGCCATCATCGTTTTTGTTTCCTTTTTCTGTATCGGGCGTGGTTTTCTCATTTTATTTTTTATCGTTTGATCACAAGTCACCTGTGAAATTGTTATTCCAGAAATTTAACAACGCTCTCATAAAATTAAACATAGCGCTATCTAGAATTGGGTGTCCTAGAACACGTATAATCTCGATTTACGAGCGTCGTTCACATTTTATCATCTTCCTTTTGTTTCAATTAACAATAGAAATGGAATACAGTATGTAGGTACTTTGGAAGGGCGTTATTGTGTAAAGTCAGCGACAAAAGAAGTTAAACAATAACACATTTTCCGATTACCTTTATCATCTTCACACCAACCTTTGACAGCATCATCACTTAACATCAGGTGCGTTGTGTTGTGGCCAACGCCACCCTGTTAGTTGTAAAAAAAAAACAAATATAACTCTTCTCTCCTCTTTTCTCTTTCCTCTTTCTTCTTCTTTTCTTTTCTCTTGATCTTAACGCATTTGGAAAATCGAGTATGATCAGAGCTATTCATGTATGACTGCACCTACTTGTAGAGATTTGGCTCCACTTTAGTCAGAAAATTCGCGGTAATGTCGGCAGTCCTCCGATTTTTATATCGACGGCTAAGCAGACAGTGTGAAGCTGGATTCGGGATTCGGACATCTCCCCTTTTTATCCATATTTGAAACGTCTTTAGATATACAACGCTAAGAGTTAAATTCCCGAGTGCCAACTTTGTCTAGTTTCGAAGAAAGAATGTGTGAAAAAAACAGAATTCTAAGTATTATTTTATTATACACTGCAGTATTAAGAGCTATCAAAAATTCGTTTTTCAGCAAAGCTAAAAAAAAAAAGCTAAAAGCTAAGCATTTAGAAACAAGTTTTTTTTAGGTTAAAGTTTAGTAACTACTATTTTTTCAACTTTTATCCTGGCATGTGTTGAAATACTTTTTTTAGTCCGTTTTTTTGCCAACTTCAATGTCTTTTTCTTGTTAGAAACCGTTGCGGGCATGCATACAACACACCAAAGTTTAGCAACGCATGCGGGATAAGCAAGTATACGAATACACAGATTTTTGAATGTGCCTAGCCTTAGACATGATGGCTCTGCGTTCATTAGCCAGTTAGTGAGAGATGTAACTAAGTACTGTAATTGTGTTGAAAGTATTCAGCGCTGGAGGCCTGTATTGTTAAGTACTAAAAGCCTGTATATAACAGTCTGCTGGAAACAATAGGGAGCCCTATATTTGTTTTGAGGGTTGAGGGTTGGCCTATTGTCAATTTCGTATGCGATGCGTCACGCTACGCATAACGAGACGACATGAGAGTAGAGATAACGAACAACTAAAACTGTGTATTTGAAATTAAAAAGAAAATGTGCGAATAAATGTTTCTTCTTTTTTTACTTTTTTGGCGGCAATGGAACTGTCAACATGAGAATTTTGTTGTCATTTCCAAATCTTGTGTTTCTTCTGGTGATATTCATATATTGGTGGAATATTAACCATTATGTGTCCGTTAATGTGCTACGAATGTAGAAAATTGAAATAAAGTTGTAAAACGTGACTTTTCCAAAGTCCAAAAATTCCGTGTAAAGTTGAAGTAATGTGCCACTACTTTACTTAAACAGAGAAGGGACTATCCCACAAAGTACTCTGTGGACTATCCTCTTTGACCCGGCTTTTTGCTGTGTTCTATCATCTCATTATCATTATCACCAAACTATGGTTTCACAAAGATGTTTCGGTTGCCGAAAGCTTATTATGCTCATTTAAGGTTTATTTACATTTAAAGAAAAGAATGAAAGAAAATAAATTGATAACCGATATGGCGCAATGTGCGGATAGCCGACTGTGAAACGTGAGGTCGCGGGTTCGATTCCCGCTACAGGACAAATATTTGTGCATTGAAAAAAAAAGCGCAAGTATTTGTTCTGTGTCTGGGTGTTGTGGATCCCCGATCCTCGTAGTCTGATACCCTAGATACAGGGAAACCTAGTTAGGGGTCAGAGCCTATGGATGTGATTGTGTGGGCATTATTTCTAAAATTTAATCAGGACATCATAGTTACAATATAAAATTTTAATATACAACATGGGACTTACAAAATAAATATGACAAAAAACAAAATAAATTGATGCAATCCTGTTGTCATGATATAAATTGCCGACTCACTGGTTTTCAGTAAAACACACATTTTAACCACTGTCCCGGACACCTCAGGATTACAAAGCCCGATAAATCTAAACAAATGAGAACGAAAAGTGTCACATATGTTTCCCATATTAAATTACCGGGATCAAGAAACCGCGTGCCCTCGCTGAGATTGCCGAACCAAGCCGTATTTTCCCGAACGCGGTTAAATGTCACCGAGTGATACCGAGACCTTAATGAGCAAATCAGGCATGGTCAGTGATTGGTACATCTATAATAAAACTCCGTTTGTAAGCACACTGTATATTTGTTCCACCGAATCACACAAACACAGATCTTACACTTTTATATTTCACCAGGCTATACACTTATATAATTTAGACTTCGTGTACAAACACAGATCTTACACTTTTATATTTCACCAGGCTATACACTTATATAATTTAGACTTCGTGTCCACTCGGTCACGACTCCAACCAATCTGCCGTTTTCCTACCCATCTCCAACCCGCCATGTCTTTTCCCCCTCCAAAACCCAATCTTATGTCAATCTAGTGACAGTTTCGCCTTCCACCAATCAAAACTAGTACTTGAGTCAAATATACTACTTAAATATTAAAAATCCTAACACTCGTCCGTCCTGACCCCGTGCATGTCCTCATGCACGTTAACATTTTTACCTAACACATGGCCAGTGGTAGATTCTAATACAACGGTTGATATAATATCATTAGATTGAGATATACATAATTATACACTGTTAATAATAATATTGTAATTATACTTTAGAAATCAGTAAGTATTTGTTTTTTTCTTTTTACAAGTCGGTTTACTATACATCAATATACATATTTTTTTGTGCTTTTCAAATCATTTAACTTGAATTCATTGGATTTTATTTATACATTTTAATCTACCTTTTGTTGAATACATTTTCTCCTTTTTTTTAACATTTATTTTTATTAGCAGAATACTCTTGTGAACTATACATTTATTAAGACCTATCCGTAAACCAATCATTTCTTACGGTTATCTTTGCATCATATTATTTTGTGAACCAATCACTTCTCACATAACACGTTTTCTTGCCCGTAAACCAATCACTTCTTACGGGTAAGAAAATAATGATGCACACACTTCATCGTAAACCAATCACTTCTTACGGGTACATAATTCATCGTAAACCAATCACTTCTTACGGGTACGTAATTCATCGTAAACCAATCACTTCTTACGGGTACGTAATTCATCGTAAACCAATCACTTCTTACGGGTACATAATTCATCGTAAACCAATCACTTCTTACGGATGAAATCATGTAATAATATATTGCAAACCAATCACTTCTTGCAATATATTAAACGTAAAATTGTTACAATCATTATACTCCTTACGGGTACATAATTCATCGTAAACCAATCACTTCTTACGGATGAAATCATGTAATAATATATTGCAAACCAATCACTTCTTGCAATATATTAAACGTAAAATTGTTACAATCATTATACTCATATGTTTATATTTTTAAATCAATCTTCTGTTTAGGGACTCAGTTATTGGGCAAAGGTACACGTTGTCATTAGTATTAGGGAATTAATAATAAGCACAGTTTTTACACGATTTTTACATTAATAACCTAAATTATACAAAATTAACATAGCAGATGTAGCGAAAGTGATTATCCGTTTAAATTTTCAGTTGTGTTTTATAAAACCACTTATGATCAAATGATTAAGTTAATCACTGTCGCTACTTGGAATATTCGGATCATTATTATTGGACTCGTGAACTTCTAGGGCGGCTATGTGAACCCAAGGTAACATACTATCGGCAGCAACAGTAGTTTTGCGTTTATTTTTAGTTCCGGTCAAGCCCGGCACAGCGGCAACCCTATATCTATCGTTATCTAAGATTTCAGTGACTCTATATGGGCATACGCGTTTTGAAAATGTCGATCGCAACGCGCCACAATCTGTCACCACTTTGAAGCTCTGTCCGAGCAAACACACACGAAAGTTTTTCAAAGAACAAATAACAGCCAGCGTCTTCAGTTCGTAAGAATGAAAGTTTCTTTCTTCTGGGGACGTCTGCCTACTAAAGATAGCTACCGCGCGAAAAGACTCACTACTCTTATGACGCTGCAGTAAAATTCCTCCAACGCCTATTTTACTAGCATCGGTATGTAATTCTGTCTCTGCCGAAGGGTCATAAATGGCAAGAACGGGCCGATCTACGAGTTCATCTTTCAACATCACAAAAGCCTGCTCCTGCTCTTCATCCCAAGTCCAAGTCGCATTTTTTTCGAAGTAAAACGTTTAGTGGATGGGCTAGAATAGTAAAGCTTCTAATAAACTTGCGAAAGTAGCCTACCAATCCAAGGAACTGACGCACGGAATGTTGGTTTGTTGGCCGTGAAAAATCTAGCACACACTGGATTTCCTTGGAACCTGGTCGCACGCCGTCTGCGCTAATTTCGTAGCCAAGATAATCGTATCTGTCTAGCAAAAATTTACATTTAGAAAGATTGAGGGTCAAATTAGCATTCTCTTACAGCTGAAGGATATGCTCAAGCCTACACAGACATTCTTCCACACTTCGACCATAAATGAGGACATTATCTATATAAGCTGTTGCTTCAGAATAACGAGACGAGCCTAGAACCTTATTTATCATGCGTTGGAAAACTGCGGGGGCGTTTGCTAGACCGAACGGCACACGATTAAATTCATATTGGCCTTCCGGTGTAACTAACGACGTGAGTGCTCGCGACTGCTCCGTAATAGGAACTTGATAGTAACCTGATACGAGGTCTAATGTGATGAAGTATGCCTGTCCTGATAACCGTGCTATTTCGTCTTCGATATTTGGCATCGGATAGCGTTCTTTTATGGCGACACTATTACGCATCCGGTAGTCAATACATAACCTCATCTTATCATCTTTTTTTTTTTTGCACCAATATTATGGGACTGGCATACTCCGACACAGACTCCCTAACGATTCCTGCTTCCAGCAACTCATCGACCATCTTACGAACCTGTTCACGCTCTTTGTGAGACAAACGATAGGGACGGTACACAATGGGACGTTTGTTATTAACTTCGATTGTCATCTCTGCCACATCAGTACACCCTAATTCCCTCAAAGTAGACGCGAAACAATGATTATATTTCCGCAGCAAGTCGAGTAACCTACTTTTAGCAGACGCTTCTACAGATTCACCAACCTTCACTGCACTCTCGTTGATCTCGCTGTGTTCAGCAGATAACTGCACCCACGGGGAAACAATTCGTTTAACTATTTGGACTCTAGTAGCACGACCAATGACAACTTCTGCCGGGACCAAACACGAGCTCGAGAGAGGAGACACAACAATGTTAACTTTTCCATCCTTAACTTGATACACGCCTCCATACACAGAAATTTGCTGAGATGGCTTTCCGATGATCCTACTATCTAACAATATGCTACCATCCTGTTGGGGGTCAACCACAGCTTTAATTGAAGCCGGACCAAAGATGTGACTAAAATCGGTTGTCATTACTTTGGATCGTCGATTATCGTTGACCTCGGTTTGAGAAAAGGGCATTTCGTTGCTTATGTCGAAGAACTGCAGTTTATCCGCGTTTTTGTAAACAACAATGTGAGGCTGCTCAGTGAATGATTGACCTATGAGCAGAGGAACATCAAGAAATTTGTCGTCTACCACCTGACAAGATACTCTGGCATTAACACCATCGATAGCTAAATTCACCGAAACTTGACCGATCGTATGTACGGTGTCATTGCCAACTGTTGGAACATTGTCAGAGATCAGACCTAACGAAGAAACCATTGATTTCGTTAACAACGAAACTTCGCTACCAAAATCTACGAAAGCTTTCAAGCAGACATCGTTTACGTGAACATTTTAGAAAAATTTGGAATTTGGATCAGAATGAGATATGCACATTGTTTTTTTAGCTGTATTATCTTTATTCTGGCCGTCCTCTCTAACCCTACACTGTTCTGCTTTATGACCCACACGATTGCATTGCGAGCAACGTATTAACGGCTTAGTACATCTCAAAAACGGGTGTCCAACTTCTTTGCAATTGAAACAATACACACTATCGCCCTGAGAACTGTTAAACCTACTGCTGGATTTATTATTTGAAGCAATATTGTTGTTGAAGTTAGGCCCCGGTTTATTCTTAAAATTCGAATGATCAAGATACTGTACAGTTTCTTTGTTGCTAATGAGAAATTGCAACAATTGGTCTGGATGTGAACATCTCAAAGCTAGAGCACTTGATTTAAGTGTTTTATCGCTTAGTCCGTGGATTATACAATCAACCGCTCGCTTGCCGTCGATGTCACATTGGTTCAATAAAGCCAACTTATCATAATAATACACTTCAATAGGTTCATTATATCTACTCCTACGTTTGAGCATTTCCTCCAGGGCTTGGCCATAGTTTTGTTCGTATGGGAAGGCCTTAAGTAATTTCTCTTGCCACTCTGACCATGTAAACAGTATGGATTTTAGGCTCTCATACCAACCTTTGGCCAAACCCTGCAGTTTTTGCATTGCGAAATGAATTGTTGTTTTATCATCCCAGCCGTAAACTGTGGCGCACTCATTCACCTTTTTAAGCCAGATGTCAACTCTTTGATTCTTTGATGAAGGATCAAAATCTGGCAATATATTTTGGTGATTCGCAATACTTGTATGAATGGATGCTCCAGAAGTTGGCGGCTGAGTCTTAGTTACTTTAAGCGCATTTATAATGTTTACAATGTCCTTAGTAGAAAACGAAGGGCTATCTGACCTTATTGCACCTTGCGTTGCTGCGGCGTTGGGAAGTTCCTGCTGTCGCCGCTCTGCTGTACCGCTTGCCCGACTCGCCTCGCGCCGCTGGGACGCACGACGAGAGGTGGACCGGTAGTAATCTCGTTCAACGCGTTCATTGGAGCGTAGCCTACTTCGTTTTTGATGCACCTCCTCTTCAAGCTCCTGAAGAAGTTTTCTTTGCCGCTGGAGGTCGCGCTCGCACTCACGCTCGCGTAACCGACCACGGTCACGCGTGCTGCTTCGAAGTCGACTTCGGCTTCGGTAGCGGCGCACGCTGACACCACCGCGACTACGGCTGCGACTGCGCCTTGAAGACCCTCGCTCGGAAGTCTCCAAGCGTCGTGGAACTTCACCATTATCACCCATGTCTGAAACTCAGAAACAAACGTACATGTAAATATTCTTTAATTTTTTATTTTTTTATTTTTTCCATTATTATTTTTTAATGTAGGTATTAATATTTTTTTTTTTTTGTTTATACGTAACGTTTAAAGTAGTATAAAATTGATTCTACTAGCAATAAGTATGCCTCCATCACTAATTCAAAGCCACTATTTCAAATCTTAACGAAAATTATTATTTTCAAGAAAAGCTGTAAAGTGGGTATACACAATAATAATATATTGCGGTGTCGCATCCTGTGTTTATTTTCAACCTTACTTCTTATCATCATCATCATCTTATTTACATCTAGGCGAATGAACTGAATATTAAGATTGTAAAACAACAGTAAACATGGCAGATAAAATACAATAATTTTAAATGTTTTGATTTATTGAACATCAACGATTCATCGACATTATCAACGGTCATTAGCTATTTACTAGTAATCAACAATATGTAAGTATCATCCAACTAACAGGACTATAAAGAATTTTAACCTCAATCCTTTTATACAAAATCGGTTCGGTCGTTTAAGGTTACAGTTTCACAATCATATAAGAATGCATTTATCCTAATCATCATCCTATTACGCTCCCACTGCTGGGGCAGGCCTTCTAAGACACGAAAGCGCTCAGTTGTAAATACTATTGGCGGTCACACATCCAGCTAATGACCGCAGAAACGTTTCTAAGCCTAGTTGATCGGTTAAGAACGACTAGGCAGGCTGTGTTACGAGCACTTTCGATTCACATGCATTAAATTTGCCTTGGAAACTGATTTCTAACCTTAATAACATGCAAAATATTTTTACAAAAACAAGTAGGTACTTACCACTTCTGATATATAATAAAACTCCGTTTGTAAGCACACTGTATATTTGTTCCACCGAATCACACAAACACAGATCTTACACTTTTATATTTCACCAGGCTATACACTTATATAATTTAGACTTCGTGTACAAACACAGATCTTACACTTTTATATTTCACCAGGCTATACACTTATATAATTTAGACTTCGTGTCCACTCGGTCACGACTCCAACCAATCTGCCGTTTTCCTACCCATCTCCAACCCGCCATGTCTTTTCCCCCTCCAAAACCCAATCTTATGTCAATCTAGTGACAGTTTCGCCTTCCACCAATCAAAACTAGTACTTGAGTCAAATATACTACTTAAATATTAAAAATCCTAACACATCTGATGAAAAAACCTCGACAGGGAATGTCCGAAATATGTTGTCGACACTTTTGATTTGCTATTTATCTATATGACGATACAAATCAAATCAAAATGTAATATTAATAATATTTTGTAATTTTAATAATTATATGTAATATTTTGTAGGATACAAGTGATTCAAGCTCCTGATACCGGTAAAAGAATAGGTAATAATCGCCCGGTGGGACATTTTTTGGTTGAATTGGTGCAATTTTTTTGAGCTCTTGTATTTTACTTGTATATAACCCTAACCCAGTGATTCGTTAATAACCTAAGTAATTTAATCAGGTTAAGATCCAATATAGGTAATTAGGTGTACCATTATTAGTTACCTATTGCCTTATGACAATGTAATTAACATATAACGATTTCCGCGAATACCATAATCGGTAGCAATAGTTAACCGGCCCAGCTCCAGAAACTATAAAACTGCTCAAAATATTAATTATAGGTTGGAAGCAAAAAGCCAAACCTCAAAAACAAAAAAAAAACATTAATTTTTTAATTTCATTAATTAAAAATACAAATAAGACAATCTATTCGCTAAAATTAACGAACAGTGGGCGCGGTTAGTTTCATTACAAACTGAACTAGTTCGGTCGGCTATGATGGATGACGACACCCAAGAGACGTTATGGCAACACGGGGATCGTTTGTTATCTGTGACAACTTATCATAGCTGTGGCAATACTGTGGTAACTTTATGAAATATTGGTAAAATTCATACTTACATCGGTAAAACAGGCGGGAAGTTATGGCATGAGCTGTCATACTAAGCACTACTCGAAAAAAAATACCTGTAGGATTGTAAATAAATATACAAAAGAATACAAAGATAAATCTGTACTAATATATCAAAAGAAAACATTTGATTTTTGTTTGTTCTGGAAAAACTTAAAAACTATTAGACCGATCTTGATGAAACTTGGCGTAGAGATAGTTTGAACGGTAAGGAAGGACATAGGATACTTTTTATTGCGATAAGCTGTAGTCCACGCGAGTGAAACCGCGGGGAATAGCTAGTATAATCTATACACCTAACACCTATACCTCGCATACAACACCTCGTATGTGTTTACGTTTAATTGGACTCATTACCCGAACAGCCCCACGCCCAATTAGCAATTATGCGAATTAGTCTCAAATTGAAAGGTCTCCCTTTGACCTTTATCCCTTTTGATGACGTCACATTTTTCACTCTCATTTTCTCTATACCTACGTATGTCAAAGGGCGCAAGGTCTGTACTGATATGTCTAGTACAGAAAGCAGAAAAGGAAGCTAGAAACAAATAATTAAATATGTAGGTTTTAAAAAATTGGTCGTAAGATTTGAAGCCACATAAATACGCGCGGTACAGTCAGCGACAAAAGTAGCTGATCGTTCTCGATTTTCCAAATGTGTTTCAAATAAGTAATTATTATTGTATTTTTTAACTTTTTAAATGGTATCATTTTGACCACAACATCATAACACACCTGATTTTAGGTGATGATGAGGTCAAAAATTGGTGTCTAAGATAATGAGGATAATAGAAAAAAGTGTGATTGTTCAGCGACTTTTGTCGTTGACTGTACCATACAATTTTCAATATTAAGGTGAATGGGCTCGTGCAATTTCCCATACAAACTCAAGAAGGGCGATATGGATCACGCGAACTATTCTAATGAAGTTTGAAAATTTTCTTAAATTGTTCAATTAATTACCCATTCGCGAACTATCAGTTTCTCTTACAAAAATTATGTTTTCCATGTAATTTTACATCGGAAAAATCGTATTATTATACACATGTGTGCGTGAGTGGCACTGAAGTTGACGGACTTGAATTAGGTGATTTTAACCTGCCATCTATCTGAATTTCGATGAACTATTTAGATGTAGACCTTGTGCAGTGAGCGAATGGTGGCATACGACAACGTTGAAGCGTCACAGAAGAAATTATAGTTTGTCAATAGCTAAAAATTATGCGACGTTGCAAGATCGGGCGTGACTAGTGAAGAATGACTTTCTGTCTCGCTCGCCACGATATTTCGACTTGCCAAGTCGTGCATGAACGATTTTGTTGATTTTGGGGCAATTTTTACTTTCCGTTCCGAAGACGTAAATCGAAACGGGTTGGTAGTCAAGGTCGTGGAGGTCTAATCCACTTTGATAACCTAAGTGATAGAATTTCGCCCAGGTAATCAAAGTAGGAAAATAAGTTAATAAATAAGTAAAGTAAATATATATCTTGCGATAGTTTCTCACACGGCCATCCGACTTGTATGTATTATGGTAACCAGGCAGCTGACAACATACTTACATTAGAACGTAAATCTAAATACATACGGTCTACGTAGATAGATACCTACTATTGATAAAATAGTTAGTTAGGTACTTGGCGGTAGAACTAGAAATGGTAGATCGCCCTTGCAAGAGGTCGCCTACCACGGTGGTAGGTATGTACCTACCTAGCTGAAATAGTTTAGGGATGTGAACAAAATAATCGATTTTTATATTAATCGATCTTTTTTTTATCGATTTTTAAAAAGTCGATGATTATATTACAAATCGATTATTTTTATTTAAATAATTGTTTTTTACAAATCGATTATATAAATAAAAACAATCGCTTAGTAAAAATTCAAACAATAATCTATTTGTACAAAATCGAAAAATAATCGATTTGTAAAAAATCGATTATTAAGTAAAAAATAATCGAATCGTTTTTACAAATCGATTTAATCCAAAGAGATGAAAATCGATTATTTCTTAATCGATTTTTTCCCTTTCAAGTCACACCCCTATATTTGATACCCAGTGTGTTGGTACCGCACTACCGCATTATCAAATAAATATTTGGTAGGTAAAGGTATGGTAGGTAAGGTACTAACTACAACATAAGTAGCTAGCGAAGTTACTGGGCTAATGAGTGTCTTATCTACTAGGTAGGTATCTGATCTAAAGTCTCAAATATTACATAATAAGCCACCATGTTGTGGTTTGGCACGATATTTTTCTTCACCGAAACCTCATACCTATTGTTGGTATTTGAACATGTGCTGTGCAGCACGGAAGTTCAATGCGCAACCGATTGAGCTATCATCGCTTCAAATCATAAACGTCAAAGAAAAAACCGAAATCAACCGATATCTATCAATGTAATACTATACATATTGTTATCAAACGGAATAAGGTATATTTTTCAATAAAACAGTCTAAGCGGTAAAGAAGACGGAATCCAAATCCACATCCACATTTACAATAAAAATTTATTTACCTATACATATAATAAAACTGTGACTGATCGCTGTCTGTACATCCTATCCTTTCCTACTAATATTATAAATGCGAAAGTTTGTGTGTGTGAATGTTTGTTGCCACGTATCACCGTAACTACTGGAATGGAAATAGCTTATAGCTACTTTTTATCCCAGAAAAAGGTTCCTGCGGGATAACGGGAAGACGCGGGTGAAACCGCGGCTGAAAACTAGTGAAAGATAAATGAGAAAAGCTATTATTGGGGGTCTTTATCATCAACGCAATAGAACCCAAAACAATGATAAATGGAATTTTTGTCTGTTTGACTGTATGTCTGTTTGTCTGTGCGTTTGTGCGCGCTAATTCCAGAAACGGCTTAACCGATTAGGGTGCGGTTTTCACTAATGTATGTGTATGTGTGGTAAGTGGTAAGCTTCACTTAATATTTAGTGTTTCTTTTACTACAATAGTTTTATAAAAAAAAATATCGATAAACTGTAGGACACGCGAGTGAAACTGCGGGGTGCAGCTAGTATGAACTAATCAGACTGTCCTATGAGTTTTTTGGTTACGTCATTCACGTAAAATGCATTTTTGACTAGTTGCTACGTTGCTAGGCAAGTTGTTGTTTATAGTTTTACTCTGTAAAAAAGGTTGATCAACGTTGGAAAATTATTGATGGAAATCAGCAGATACAATCGTGCACCACTACGCCAGCTAAGGAACAGCCCTGCCACAGAGTACCTTTGTATAACCGGAAAAGCCCTGCTGGCTGGCTGTCATCACAAATCTAATTTTCGGAGGATCAAGGACGTTGTTCTACAACTGCCCTTGCTGAAAATGTATTCAAATACCTTTGAAATAAACAATATGATAACATATAATTACACTTCGACGTTGCATTCTCGATATTTATTCACTTTGTAGTATCCTATTTATTGCACAGGGCGTTGCACATAATTTTTAGAGCTGTAAAAATAAAAATCAAATCACAAAAATATAAAGTTCACTGTTTCTGAACGATACCTTCCATGTCATAGGCAGTGCTGTCATCTCCGTCATACTTCATTCCTTTTTTATGTGCGGGCGTCGCAGCTTCGACTTATCGATTAAATCCGTTATTTTATTGGAAATTTTGTGAAAAAGTTAGTTGAAAGCAGTGTTATGGAGAAAAGATCGTCATAAGTCCAAATAATGACGAAAAATAACATGTTGGGAACGCAAGATACGAAACTCGCCAACTAGTTCGGACGATCAAGGTTAGTTCGTGGTCATTAACTGCGTGTTAGTTTTATCTGTAAATTTGCCTTTGTCCCTTCCTTTTTAGGGAAAAGGCGCATACTTTGGAAAATAACTGATATTTTTTCCTCATGATTTTTGCGTAGTTTTTCTTTTGTAACTACCCACATAATTCATGATTTTTTCCATTCTTTTTTCTTGCATGATGCTCGGCTGATAATGAGTTACTCCGGCGGCGTATTGTAACCTTCAACACTGCACACGCTGCTTGCTGAATCATATAGTCTAGAGTCGTACCATGAGTGCGTACCATGACTTTAAATCATACAGTCATAGGATGTAACGTGAGTGCGTACCATGAGTGCGTATCATGACTTTAAATCATACAGTCATAGGACGTAACGTGAGTACGTACCATGAGTGCATACCATGACATACAGTCTAGAGGCGTAACGTGAGTGCGTACAATGACTTTAAATCATACAGTCTAGAGACGCAACGTGAGTGCGTACCATGACTTTAAATCATACAGTCTGGAGGCGTAACGTGAGTGCGTACCATGACTTTAAAAACCTTCAATACTGCACATGCAGTTTATGGAATCATACAGTCTAGAGGAGTAACGCGAGTGCGTACAATGACTTTAAAAACCTTCAATACTGCACATGCAGTTTATGGAATCATACAGTCTAAAGGAGTAACGCGAGTGCGTACAATAACTTTAAAAACCTTCAATACTGCACACGCAGCTTGTTGAATCATACAGCCAAGAGGCGTAACGTGAGTATGGACAATGACTTTAAAACCTTCAATACTGCACATGCAGCTGGTTGAATCAAATAGTCTATAGGTGAAGCGTGAATACGTACAAAACCTGATATGGCGCTGGATCTTCTTGACCAGACAAAGCTCGACCATAATCATCCAAGGTCACCGACACCAGACCCGCGACAATGGTCTTCTGATGATGATAACCGGGTTAGATCCCGTACATTCATTCCGACAGGTCTAGTTACAGATACTGCAGATGCAGCTAGCATGTCCCAGCTCAAGCGAAAAGCCAATGTCTGCCGCACCAGAGTTTTTATAGCCAAAATGCATTCATAGATCCAGTACGGAAAGATGAATTATTTGGTGGGCGATTTATGATAAGGTATCTAAACGTTGGGGTAGAATCCTAGTGTAAATGGTAAAGGCAGAAGAAACCACGATAAAGGAAACCCTAATACCTGAAGACCTAGCTTACGGAGGGCACCAAGGTTCAACTTAGAATTTTCTGCAGTCTTATACACGAACTTAAAGAGTCGGGATAAACTCCTTATAAAGGCTAAAACAAGCCAGTCATTTTCTAGACTTATATCTGTGGGACATAAATCATAAACAAAAAACAAGAACACAAAACACTTGTCTTTTATTATATAACAACAAAACAACGAAATATATACAGTTGGATAGAAAATTGAAATAAATGCTAAAAACTAAACTTCTTACAAAGAAAAAATTTGAGAAAGCTCTGGCCTTCATTCAAAGTTTAGCAAGGCTGGCGTTCTACCTACATCTCTAGACATCAGGTTCATTTTGAATATGAAGGACAATAACAACTGAAGACTTTAAAATGAAGATATTCACACAGCTAATATTTACCAAGTAAGGTTTTTTATATACATTATGTCCACATCAAGGAACCGTAATTTTAAGTTCCTATCCATAATTTAAAACTTCAAGATAACCTATGTATTTCAATGACTTCCTTTGGTTTGTCATTGGCTTCTGTACCAGTTGGTAATTATCTTAGAAACCGAGATCTGTTGTTACTTGTGTGTTATTTTGATGTCTTACTACACATTAATGACCATAATTTAAAATTTGCTTAGAGGGTTCATTAAACTTTCTCAAAAGGTTAAGATTTGTGTTAAAACAAGCAAAAATGTATTTTGATTTGGAACAAAAAACACACACATTTCGGCATTGAAATACTACATATTTACAGAAAAGTCATTATATGTGTTTAAAGTTTACAAAAAATAAACTTAAAAATACCTGACGAAACAAAATATTTTTCCAGATTAAGCAGATTGACAATCAGGGCCTTTTTACCTTTTTAACCTTTGTACCTTAGGTTACTTTTCTTAGCCTACCCTGCAGTTTTCTTTGTATAGAAAGAAAAATTACAAACTGCATAACATTACGAATGATTTATATGAGAAATGTATCAAACTCGAAGTCAGAGTCGTCTTGGGAAAAATAATGTTTTAACTCAGTGGTACGTACCTTCTAGAAATCTTCATAGGTGCCTCCCTTATTGGGCGGGGTGTTTTTTTGTAACGTGAGTTTTTTGTTTTGGGACCACACAATCACAACTAGCATACTTTATTATTAGAATTGAAATCAGCTTACATTGGCCTTCAATGCTTTGCTAAGGATTAACAGAATAAATATGGGCAGAGTACCGCTGTTGTCTGCATTAATGAAGATGTCTAATATACTCTCAGAGATATCTTGCACTAGCTTAAGCAAAGATAGCTTAATATACGTACAAAATAATATATATTAATTAATAAAGGACCAAAACATTGAATGGGACCTGGCTCCAGGTGCCTGTGATCTATCATGATCATAATCACGAACTGTTTTTTGGAGTCCCTAAATTGATGTTTATGTACAAGAATATTTGTGCGAAGCATATAATATTAAAAAAAAAAAAAACTTACATCATTAAAAAACTAAGCAAATGATATTTACTTATGCATGTTATACACTTTCTTATAATTCATTAAATTTCAGATTCATTCACAGAACTGGGCACCCATTTAGACCACAATTGTTTTGTATGTGAAGTTGACAACCAAACATACCATCACAATATTGAACTTGTCTCACTTTTTTCACATTTATGTTTTAGATGGTATATTATACATATTATTACGGATAAGAGATCCTTTGGCATAGCCTGACCTTATGGACCCTATGGTCAATGCATTCATTGGATTGGGAAACTCATTTATTTTACGTCTTCCTTCTATTCTAGTTTATCTGTATTTTTAAGAAATATTATTTTGATCAAGCCACTGCACGGGAGTCATGGTCAGCTAATAGGCCTAAGAAGGCCTTTAGTTACTCTTATTATTTTTATTTTTCCAAAGAAGATTGATCCATTTCACCCTCTCTGGTAGCATTATATCCTGGTTTCGAAGGTATTATCAACCAAACATAGTTATATTTCCAAGGGGTATCAAAATTAATTATAATTTAAACTTAGAATAAAAAAAAAAAAAAATAATAATAATTTCAAAAAAATAATAATTGGATATCAATAATTTCAATAAGAACTCAGATAACTTTTTAGCATTGTTGTAATAGTACACTTCACCCTTAGCGTGGCCTCTTAGCTTTGGCTACGGCTCCGCCAATGCCTAATAAAGGTCCGGGCAAAGACCCGAGAATAAATCCACATGGGATAATAATAATAATTCAAAGTATTACCATATTTTTTCCTGTTTTCTCAAATAGGATTCAAATTCTCGTCTCTGAATATCATTCAGGTACAGACTCGCCGTTCGGCTTCTGTTTTAATATCAGGTAAATGTGTTATTTAGATGACCAAATTATAAGATTCACAAAAGAAGTTTACGGAATTAAACTTTGCTATTCAAAATACGTATCTACATGAGATCCTAGTACGCAATCACTTGTAGTAATTTTATCCAAACGAGAGTTAAGCTTTTGATTCCATATCCAAAAAGTTTGTGCCTTTCCTCGCGTTGTCAACTATACAACGAGTGCGAAATTAAAGTAAGTCGCACGAATGGAAATCAATATTTGGCTAGAAGCACTTACTAGAAATAGACTAATTACTGATTTCGCCTACAAATACTTTGGTGCCTAATCTAGTAATACTTTTTTACCTCACAGAGAAAACATATATCCAGAGAGAGTATTATCATTTTAGATAGATGCCATGGCACCTAAGAGCTACCTCCATCAAAGAAATTAATTCATACATCTAAGAGATAATCCATTGCTCCTACCACAAGTCACATATACATTAGACATACTTACATTTATAGTTTGGTGCAAATACTGGTATTTGCGGCACATAGTAGCCGTTACACTTCTACCTCGGCTAGTTATAAGGAGTTCTGTCCATGTTATAAAATGAACAACAGGATGGCCAGGAAGCTTATAAGTGTTGCATTCACAAAGGTAATTCATAATATCTTCAAGCAAGAATGCTAATAACGGTAATTGGGCTTACATTATCAATTGACTTATTGGTTTTAGGTTGAACGTAAGGTTCATAATAATGTGGATAATCACTCCACTTTTTTCGTTTATATGTGTTAATGTATCTTTTTATTTTTCTATCTAGAATCCTGCCTGCCTATCTCGTTTGTGTGAAAGCGCTAAACATCTACAAAGTGAATAAATATCGAGAATGCAACGTCGAAGTGTAATTAATGGTTAAACGAACTTACCTAAAGTGATGTTCGACCATAATTATACTAGACGTTGCATTCGAAGATATTTATAGTCCCACCCGAACCCAGCTACTAAAGCCCATACAACTAACAAACGAGATAAGTGTCTCTGAAAGAATGAAGTATGACGGAGATGACAGCACTGCCTATGACATGGAAGGTATCGTTCAGAAACAGTGAACTTTATATTTTTGTGATTTGATTTTTATTTTTACAGCTCTAAAAATTATGTGCAACGCCCTGTGCAATAAATAGGATACTACAAAGTGAATAAATATCTTCGAATGCAACGTCTAGTATAATTATGGTCGAACATCACTTTAGGTAAGTTCGTTTAACCATTAATTTTCCTACGCTTATTTACTTCGTATATGATACACCTTGAAATAAACGAAATTCTATTCAACTAATATTATAAATGCAAAAATTTGTATGTGTGAATGTTTGTTACCACGTATCAACGTAACTACTAAACCAAATGAACCAATTGTGGAAACAGATTTGAAAGAAGCATGTCTCTCGAAACTTCGAGACTTCCAAAAAACAACGGAGGAAATAAAAGGAATTGAACTTCTGACCATAGGGCAACATGAAAATGATGTTTTTTACACTACATATAAATGCGACAGGCCAGCCAGCCGATTTGGAATGGTTAGTTTTTCAAAGTCATGTTTGTTTTTTTAGTAGTGTTTAGTAGACTTATATCCGTGGTTTTCGTACGGCCAGGTTGGGATACAAATTAGAATATACTTTAATTATAGCTTTGTTGCAGATATGTAAATGAAAAGCGACAACACCATGCCACAACCACGTCAAAAGCATTTTGTATAAAAACAAGTTCTGACCAATAACATATGGCCAACACAATGAGTCTGTGGCCAGAACATAGTTCATGGAAAAAATGAAAAAAACAGTGCGACCAGCAGGACTTTATATTGACGAAGAATTGTGAATTATTGAATATTTTAAGAATGTGTAAATAAAAAGACTATTGGTGATTGACTGTTTTTTATTTTGATACTATGTACATATATAATAAATAATCCTGATTGTTTCATAATAAAGTATTACAATAGCCAATGTCTTTATTGGTAGGAGAGTAGAGAGTATAGGTAATAAAGTGTATAAGCTATCTCCATTCTAAATTTCATCCAAATCAAAGAAAATTACCAAAAATCTGAGGCAGGGGTCGAACTCGGGACCTCGTTATTAGTAAAGAACTACTGAGAGGTTTGACCACTGGTCTAACCTATACAGTAAACGAAAGGACGAAATTAGCAAATGTTTCGTGTACAACAAGACTATTTTCTATGTGTCCGTGAATAATTCGCTGCCATACACCACTACCGCCACGATATTGTTTGGCACAAATAATAGTGTTTTGAAAACTAAAACACATCTGAAATATTGCTGGATACATAAAACATATTACGCCATTACCGGTAAACATAATTATTATTAAAATAATATGCACCTGTTCATTCATAATAAAATAAGATGCGTTAATTAGAAACAACGCCATCTATTGACGCTGGGCTGCTAGGCGGACCGCAAGCAACCACCTTAGATGCGTTCTAATGACATACTTTATGTCTACGTGTGCGTGTGTAAGTACGTAAATTTGTGACACCAGCAGTAAGAGAAGCGTTACGAGTAATTTATTAGTTTATTTAATGAAGATTTGGGTAATTTACAATTGAGTAACGCTATAAAACGCGCGCTTTAGTGTTTGGTTCAAATAAGATTGTTATTTTCGACGTAAAAAAATAATTTAGGTAAAAAATGACATCAGCGCCATCTCTTGACAACATAGCGTGATGAGCTCTGGGATCATCCACCTTAAGCCTGAATATTTAATACTATTCTGGCAGTACTCATAGTTTTTTTTTCTCTAATGACACTTATTAATTGCCTCGAAAAGGCACAAGCCTTTTTGGACAAAGGTCTTCTCCGACTAAAACTAAAATCGAAAACTCGAACGATGATTTACCCAAAAAGTTGGTATAACGCCGCTCTAGTTCTTGAATGGCCAACCGACCAGTGAGCAAATTTTACAGGAGATGTTTTTTTTAGTTAGTTAATGACATTATTAGAAATTTGCTAAAATCTTTCATGAATTAGAAACATGTGGCATGTCTTTATATAAATGTTAAATTAGTAATTGAAAATAATAATTATAATACTGATTATTTTTCGTTTATTGATGGAGATTGGCCAAAATAACTCAAACAAAATTATGCAGATGGAGATTGAGCATAATGTCATGGACATAGAGCTCTATAATGAAGTGTAAGTTTAGTGCTTGTTTGTCCAAACTACCATCATATACGCTATACAGCATGTTCAATTTTTATATACATATCTACGACAAAACTTAACTCCGAAGAATGTTAGGAGTATAGATAAACAAATAAAAATACAACTATTAATCAAAGGTTTTAAAACCAAAGGTTCAAAGGTTTTAAGGTTTTTTTTGGGTTGGGTTTTTTTTTAGGATTTTGGTTTTGGTAGGGTGTTTTACCCATACGTTTATTTTTCATTTTTTTTGGCTAATACGTTTTATGATTTTATTTCTTTGCTTTTTTGGCTTTATTTGTAGCATTTTTTAAAATTTTGTTTTGATTTGTTTTCTTGTTTCACAGTTACTGTTTCCTTTGGTTTTTTTTTAATATATAATATTATTTAAATCCATCTAGCAGTTTAGAAGATATGAGGTAATAAATAAAATTACATACATACTACATACAAGATACGCGCGAAAAACATAACTCTTCCTTATAGTCAGGTAAAAAAAAACTATCAGCCTGTACGTGACAGACACAAGAAACTTCGAACATTAAAACAAAAGAATATCAATAAAATGCATATATACCTTTCGGAATCCAATTCTGTCAATGTATGTTCTTCAAATGACAATTTTGAAGAACGAAATAGATTAATATTGTTGTAGTCTTCATGTTAGCAGCATTTATTTGATAAATTTGAGAATATAAATTCTTTTTAACAAACAAAATGGCGGAATCGCGCCATTCGCATTTTGGAAAGCTTGTCCGTGATTGGTCGGTCGATGGAGATTGAGCAAACAAGAACGGAGACTGATATTTGGATGCGTTCATTTGAGCTAAATATGGAGTTAGGCTAAACAAGCACTCAAAACAAATTTTATATGGGAGCTTGGACATTTTATTTTTGATAATTAGTGCATGTTACATCTAAAAAAAATAAAAAATGAAAATATTATATAGCGCGTAATCAAGGTCGCTATAGTTTGATATAAAAATATCTATTTTGGTAAATTTGGTCCGTTGGCCATTCAAGAACTAGGGCGGCGATAAGTAATTAAGTAGGTACTTATATAAAATGCATCCTCATTATTTTCATTATTCTCATTATTTCCTCATTATTCATTATTTATGGTCGAGGAGAGCGATGGCTGGCACATGCGTCAACTCGTGAACGGGTGCTGCTTGTGGGGTCTGGTCTGCTTTGGTTGTGATCCCGCAACTCGTTAATATTCATGTTCCCATATCCCAATGTGTACAACCAAACAAGAGAAATCTTCTTATTAGTAAAGCTAAATAAAAAATATCGGACTATTAGATGACAAAAAAAAAAACTTGGGATTTTAGTGAACTTGCTCCAATTCAATCAATTAGTAATAAGAATAAAATTGTCAATGTGATCGCGCCAAAAAAATTACCTGCCGGGCGTTTCTTGCCTGTTCTTTTGCCGGCGTAAGGAGGTTGGAACAGGCATAGCTAGTTTTAAGTTGACGTTTTAAAGTGATCACAATGTATCCTATTGAATAAACATTATTGAATTTTGAATTTTGAATTTTGAATTAAAAAACACGATTTAGTTTAAACACCGAATATAAGAAATAGTCAAATTTGAACAAAAGAACATCAATCCTAGATTAATTACTTTTGCGGCCTGGAAAGGCGCCACAGAAGCTTTTGGCTGCAATAGGTGCCTAGCGAGAGATTCTTAACTTAAGTAGTACAGTCAACGACAAAAGTCGCTGAACAATCACTCTTTTTTTCTATTATCCTCATCATTTTAGACACAAATGTTTTACCTCATCATCACCTAAAATCAGGTGTGTTATGATGTGGTCAAAATGATACCATGTAAAATGTAAAAAAAACAATACATTTGGAAAATCGAGAACGATCAGCTACTTTTGTCGCTGACTGTACCAGCAGTATCTAACCAGGCGAGCACTACTAGGAAATTCCCTACCACCAAGGTAGATCTTAAACTAAGGCCAAAATTGTTGCTATTTACTGGTACTCAAATCAAACACAAGATTTCTAATGGAGCAAGTTAATACCAGTCAGTTTTTACGTATAGGTATTAGGTACAAAATATCGCGTACTCAAGCGATACATCTCCCAGTGATAAATGTGCCCACATCATGAGATGTGCCTTCCCGCCTCTAACCTACATATCGGCACTTTTTTCACATCGTTATTTTGCCTCTCTTACCTTATTAATCTCCATTATTCGTAAAAATACTCGACAAGGGACGGTTTTCTCTTCTGATATATTTGAAGTACATTTATCAAAGGCTACTTACCAATTATGGTAAAATATATGATCAACTAGCTGTTCCCCGCGGTTTCACCCGCGTGGGCTACAGATTATCGCGATAAAAAGTATCCTATGTCCTTCCTCAGGATTCAAACTATCTCCGTACCAAGTTTCATTTAAATCGGTTCAGTAGTCTATGCGTGGAAGAGTAACAGACATACAGAGTTACTTTCGCATTTATAATAAGTAAGGGATCTATAGATAGATTAACTCCTTATTGGCACACCACAATACAAGGAAAATTAAAACTAGAACAGCAATAAAACTTAATGGTAAGTGGCACAACGGGCGGTCTTATCGCTCAGAGCGATCTCTTCCAGACAACCCTATCTATACTAATACATAACGAGAAAAGATTTGTTTGTTTGTTCGGGATAAACTTTACAACTATTTAACCGATCTTAATGAAATTTGATAGTTTGATATCTGGGGAAGGACATAGGATACTGTTATTGCTATAAACTATAGTCCACGCGGGTGAAACCGCGGGGAACAGCTAGTATAATCTTATTTCTACGAAGAGCTAGTAATTAATATTGCAAGTTAATTACTTTATACTGAAAAAGGTCACTAAACATTTTTCGACCGAAAACCTTTTTTCACATTTTTTCGGCAGCTTTATTACACCACTGGGGACAGCGTCACATGCACATTCATGAGACGCACAAAGGGCTATCAGTCTCAAAGCGATCGCGATCGAGTGTTCATAAAATATCGGAGTCAATTTGGCGAACACAGGCTGCGAAATTGTTTTGTTTGATCAAGCGCGCGTCGATTAAAAAAGGCAAATTTAAAATGTCAATGTCAAAATTGCGCGGGAATTAATAAATCAATTGTTTGATTGAGGATTGTGCTGGATTGTAGTGTGTTGTTTTTTCTTAGATACATGTCATTCATGAGACGCACAAAGGGCTATCAGTCCCAAAGCGATCGCGATCGAGTGTTCATAAAATATCGGAGTCAATTTGGCGAAACACAGGCTGCTAAATTGTTTTGATCAAGCGCGCGTCGATTAAAAAAGGCAAATTTAAAATGTCAATGTCAAAATTGCGCGGGAATTAATAAATCAATTGATTTTTTGACTTTTTTGGCGGCAATTGAGTTGTCAACGTGAAAATTTTGTTTTTATTTCCAAAACTTGTGTTTCTTCGAGTGATAATGTGTAATATTGGTGGATTATTAACCATTATGTGTTCGTTAATGTGTACGAGTGTGGGAAATTGAAATAAAGTTGTGAAAGTGACTTTTCAAGTTGCTCCAAAAAAGTCCGTGTAAAGTTTAAGTAAAGCACCACTACTTTACTTAAACACTATCCTCATCCCATCATCTCATCATCATCATCATTACCATCATCATTTAAACTTGATTCAACTCTCTGAGTTTGAAATCTTTTATACTTGACACTGGCACACACTAATCGTGTGACGCCAAAACAAAACAAAAAAAAAAAAAAAATCAATTGATTGATTGAGGATTGTGTTGGATCGTAGTGTTTTGTTTTTTCTTAGGTACTAGGCACATTCATGAGACGCACAAAGGGCTATGTATTAGTTTCAAAGCGATCACGATCGAGTGTTCATAAAATATTGGAGTCAATTTGCCGGAACACAGGCTGCGAAATTGTTTTGATCAAGCGCGCGTCGATTAAAAAGGTAAATTAAAATGGGTCTTAATCTACCACGCTGTCCCATTGATGGTTAAACAAAAATAAGTACTTAATTAAAAAAATGCATTAAAAAAAAATTCTTAAATTATTAAAAATTATTCGTTTTTATTTAATAGGAAACATAAAACGATCACTTTAAAACCTCGCCTGTTCCAACCTCCTTACGCCGGCAAAATAACAGGCAAGAAACGCCCGGCAGGTAATTTTTTGGGCGCGATCACATTTACAATTTTAATCTTACTACTAATCGATTAAATTGGAGCAAGTTCACTAAAATTCCTAGCTTTTCTGTCATCTAAATAGTCCGATATTGTATAATAAGCTTTACTAACAAGATTTCTCTTGGTTGGTTGTGCACATTGGGATATGGAAACATGAACATTGACGAGTTACGGGATTGCAAGCAACTACATTCTATATTATCTTCGGCAGGTAATAATGTTGAACTGAAACACGGCGATCCTATGATCTCAGGCCACCGTTTAGGCCACCTAAGGTAAGTCCTAGCTCTAAGCTGCCATAAGTTTCCGAGCTGGCCTACACTAGAATCTAGATAAGCCAGATGCGGGCGTCCCTAGCTTATAGGCATTATGGTATGCTTCAAGTTGAGACTTCAAGTTGAGGCTTGAGGTCGCTATGTTCGGTTAAGTTTAGGACTACCGCGATTGTAGCTTAGTTGATTAACGGCCGGTTCCAATAACCGATCTATCCACGGTTTGCCCTGTGGAGATAGAAATTTGACACAAGCTCCATAGATGTAATGTCAAGTTTCTGTCAAAACGTTAGGTACCTAGCTTTATCTATACTGTCTCGGTATCCCGCAGGAACCTTTTTTTTTTTTTTTTTTTCTACTATTTACAGGGTAGCGTTTGACCACAAGTCACCTGATGTTAAGTGACGATGTGGTCGAAGATGGCGCCACGCTACACCTGGACTGGGAACTGGCTCTCAAGTGAGGCTGCCGGAACACACCGATAGGTGCTTGGCGACAGATTCTTAACAAGAGGGTGGTAGCTAGCCAGGCGAGTACTAGAAAATACCCTGCCACCAAGCTATGGTTTCATCACGATGTTTTTCCTTCACCGAAAGCTCAAGCTCATTGTAGGATTCGAACCCACGTCCTACGGATCGCAAGCCGACGTCACTACCACTGAGCCATCATCGCTATGAAAACGCCTTTTTTAGGGATAGTAAGCCTTTTTGTGTTAATTCAGGGTATAAGCTATCTCCATTCCGAATTTCACTCAAATTTGTTCTGCAGTTTTTGCGTGAAAGAAATAACAAACTTACGCACTCGTCTGACAAACTTTCGTATTTATAACATTAGTGTGATTAAGGTTTTTTATTTTCAAACCTGCCATCATTACAAATGGCATTGATTTTCTTGTCTATTTTTATAGTGATTCTGAGTGCCGATTTTATAACCGTAAATTAAACATCAGACCAAACTTGTTTTTCTGTATATTGTAATGTAATTGTTAATTGAGTTTTATCTATATATTATTTTATTTGAACTTATTTTATCCCATTTTATATTATTACATTTTCTATTATTTAAAAAAATACAATTGTTTGCTCAATATGGATTATTAACATCTGAAATAAATGAATTTTAATTTTTTTTTTTTTTTTCAAATTTTCCGTACTAAAATTTGACAATGAGATCAAACTGACGACGCGGTAGCCGAGTTGGTAGTGTCCCTGCCTGCGAAGCTAGCGGTCCCGGGATCGAATCCTGGTAAGAGCAAATGTATGTGTGATGAGCACTAATGTTTGTACCTGAGTCTTGGATATTTCTATCTATATATATATTTATTTCTCTATATAAGTATGTATATCGTTGTCTAGTACCCATAACACAAGTTTTGAGCTTAATTTGGGGCTAGGTCAATTTGTGTGAAATTGTCCCAGATATTATATTATTATTATTAAACTTACCGAAATTTGGTATGGCAATTAACTTACGGACGTTTATAAAACCGGCCCTAATCTATTGTTTGTTAACCAATAGGTATCACATATATTATGCTTTTTATTCCTCTTATACCTACTATCATCTGCAAAGTATTTAAGGGACTTTTTTGGCGGCAATCGAATTGTCAACGTAAAAATATTGTTTTTATTTCCAAAACTTGTGTTTCTTCGAGTGATAATGTGTAATATTGGTGGATTATTAACCATTATGTGTACGTTAATGTGTACGAGTGTGGGAATTTGAAATAAAGTTGTGAAAGTGACTTTTCTAGTTGCTCCAAAAAAGTCCGTGTAAAGTTTGAGTAAAGCGCCACTACTTTAGTTAAACATTATCTTCATCCCATCATCTCCTCATCATCATCACCATCATTTAAACTTGGTTCCACTCTTTAAGTTTGAAATATTGTATACTTGACACTGGCAAATACACTAATCGTGTGACGATATTACAAAACAAAAAAAAAGTATTTAAGGCGCTCGAGTTCAACTTCAAACTCATTGCTTACTAAATTTGAACAACGGAATAAATCTAAATCTTTATTAACGACCTTTTTTGCACAGATTAAAGAGTTGAAAAGACAATAATTCTCCTAGATTAATTTGGCCATTAGCATTTCTCCAACAACAACTCGAGGGCACAACCAGGGCCGCCGCAAGGATCCACAGTAAGGGGTATTACAGACAAAAAAGTTAAAACGTCTGTAATAAATATAGGTAATGTATAAACAGAAACGTGACCTCCCTTCCTTTATATACCTACCTCATATATTTATGTTTTCTAAACCTTATGTATAACTAGCGAAACGCGCGATTTCGCTCGGGTCGAAAAACATAAGGCGCGTCTTAAGCTAATACATAAATCCCATTACTTTCAGTTTTTCCCCACAAAACATCCAGTTTTTTTTTCGAAAACCTTATTTGGAGAAACATTTATCCATCGATTAACTTCTATAAGTCGTTACTCCTTAATGACTGACAGAATTTAATGCTAATTAGTAATTAAAGTTAGGTCTCTGTGTGCTGCAGTTAGACTTTTAAAAGCATTGCAGATAAAATTAACTACTTCTGTGGAACTGGAAACAGAACGTCGCTTAAGCGTTTTCTTTCTGACATAACGTGGGGTTCGGAGGAGTTTTTTAGGGAGGGGGGAGGGGGGGGGGTATTGGCCCATCCTACCTCCGGTCCCGCAGGAACATAAATTAAAATGGTGAGTTATTAGTCCAGTGGCTAATTGAGTTTAAACAGAAAACAATATCGATTGTAATTCTCTTGAGGAAAATGGAATGTGCAATCAAGCTTGGGCCTTTGATCTAATTTTCATAAATAAATACTGTATTAGATAAATATTACAGTAAAAGTGGCTTAAAGTAATTTAAAAAACGTGTATTAACAGCTAGCTGCACGTCTATATGTAATTTCAGAGTATCACTAAGTATCTAGGTATCATTATTTTGAAGCGATGACAGGTCAATTCTGGGATACATTTTTAGGGCGTCTAAACTAAGTAATTAAGTACTACCCACTGTCAATTATAAAACCTCCCTTTAGTTGTGCCATTCCGCTTGGTATATCCAAAAACATCCCGCTGTCCACTTCAAGCCCTCGGCTCTTAAGTAAATGAACAGAAATTCAGAAATTACTGCACAATGGTCCAGAGATATGAATATTAAAGCACCAATTCTGCTTCCCTAGAGTCGGCAAATGGAAGGACTGTGCAACTGGAGGCTGTGGCTTTGATCTGCCAAATGAAACGTAAATTAGTGCTGCAGAGAGCCTCTGGTCCCAGCGGAGCGGGCAGACAGACGGGCGACTTTTATAAATCGACTAGCTAAACCGGCGAACTTCGTATCGCCAATAAAAGTTCTCTGCAGGATTTCTTTATGTTTTCTCAAGTTTTCAACCTTTCTTGGACTTCTACAATTATTTCAAAACCAAAATTAGCGAATTTGGTCCAGCCGTTCTCGATTTTTTGTGAGACTAAAACGTCTATTCATTTTTAGATCGATAGATTTCATCAAGTCAGCTCGGAGTGGTGTTTTGTTCTTAGAAATTAAGTACATATTATATCAGTGTATGTTCACTAACAAGTCTGTTTTTGACTTGAAGTTTTATTCAACGAAAACCTTTCAGACAGTTCCCAGCATCATCGATGCCATCAAACAAGGAAAACAAAAACATTCTCATAATATATTTTTGCCGCTAGCACTGCGGGCTAGATTGAACTGCCCGTCGTGACACCGACCGACCATAACTTAGTTTAAAGCGACCAAGTTTTCTTCCTCCCGTTTGCAACCTCCCGGAAACTTTTTAAATGTCATTCGAGGCTGTGTAAGTCATTCCTTTCTGCCAAGCGTCGGAGAAAGCGCAGCCCGATTGGACTGGTAGTTTTTAGTGGAAAATTCTGCTGATTTCAAACTTTAAGTTTTCATTTGGGAATTTGACACAGTGGACATTTTAAGGCGATTTGTTCGGGGAACTTCTTTGTTGAATTAGGGGACAAGCATTTGTTTGTTTTTCCTCATCAATTTAGAATTATAGACAAGCGTTCGGTTCCTATTTCTGACAACACGCAATATCGTACTTGTTTCATGTGTAATTGTTACTGTTTTTCTTTGTTCGTGTATTGTGCGATGTCAGAAATAAATACATTTTCATTTAATTTCAATAACCGATCTATCCACAGTTTGCCCTACTGGAGATATAAATTTGACACATAGAAGAAGAAGAAGATATGTCAAATTTCTGTTAAACCGTGGATAAATCGATTATTGAAACCGGCTGTAAATCTGTAATTTAGTTTCTAACGTTAGATAGATAGATAGATATAGTTAAGGCTTTACGTTAACGCTGTTAATTATATACGCTTTATTTATGTTGGAAGGCAATGTATCTTAAACCATTTTGTTTATTGTTATGTTTTGAGCCCCACGTGAACAGCATGGAAAACAGTTTTTGAGACGGAATATTTAACAAGTGTTTATTTAGCTCTGGAAAGTAAGAAAATAAGCTTTACTAAAATAAACCATTTATCAACAGAATAAAGTTAACTATTTCGGACACACGGACGGATTAACTGATAGAAACATCAGTCTGAGTGGCGTTAGGAAAACAACCGAAAAGGCTGAAAGGTTTAGTTAAATGTTTTTACAGAGCGGGCTTAGCGTGAAATCTGTTACTGCGCTTTTAGGTAAATTGTAAAATAGGACCTAAACTTTCTAGTTTAAACTCAGGCACGAAAATATTTTTTCAGGTGCGTAAATTTTGCCTGAAAACACAAATTTATCTGTTACATTTTCGATGTAGTGCTCGCTCATACCTAACTAGTTACAGGCGACACTTGGATGGGTGATCGTTTACGGCCGGTTTCAATAACCTATCCATCCACTGTTTGCCCTACTGGAGATAGAAATTTAACACAAGCTCCATAGAAGTAATATCAAAAATCTATCTCTAGGCAAACTGTGGATGGATAGGTTAATTATTGTCTATTAACCGTAGTACAAAATATAACTACCTAGTAGAATCGGTTCTAAAACTTATTTAATCCCATACCTATGCACGTGTTCGCGTTGTCATTTGACTGTACAACGACGAGTTAGGAATGTGACCAGTTAGGAAAGTGACGAATTAGGAATATGACCCATTAGGAGTATAACGAATCAGGAACAAATCATTAATTTCCATCGTACATTTCAGGCTATCTCGAGCCATAACCAAATGAACCTACATTGATAAAAGTCTTCTTAAGGTTAAAAATAAATAAATGAAGACGACTTTTAAAAGCAAAATTTTAAACGTCAAATAATTATTTTAGAGGGACCAAAACAAACAATGCGGAGAAAAGTCAGGAAACCCAGCGGTCGGGGCTTCGGGCCGGATTCTCGAACGGAGCACTGAAGGACTGCCGGCGTACGGCAGATATTGCGGTCGCAAAGTTGGCGGAGAGCGGAAATCTAATAAAGACTTCGTTTAAACAGGAAGACCATCAAAATAATGTTGGTTGAATACTTAATTCATTTAATTGTGGTTACGAGGAATTTACTGAGGCTGATATTCTTTTGTCGCTTTGTTTTATTTAAGTAAGCAAATCCTACTAATATTAAAAACGTGAAAGTTTGTAAGTATGGATGTTTGTTACTCTTTCACGCAAAAACTACTAAACGGATCTGGATGAAATTTGGAATATACCCTGGATTAAAACATAGGCTACTTTTTATCCCGAAATATAGTTCCTGCGGGATAACAGGAACACGCAGGAGAAACCACGGAGCGCAGGTAGTAAATTATATAAACTACAGCGATTAGGTTTTCTAATTCAATGGTGGTCGTTGCCGATGCGTTGCCGAAAATTTATCATTATAAGATAAAACAATTAAAAGAAAGCATGTAAAAACCGCAACTTTCCGAGCAACATTTCCTTAACAGACATCGCGCCACTGCACGAATTTCATCTGCATAATAATGCACTCTACATTTTAATAAAATGCTACACCACTGCACTACTGAACAATTTATGTATAGATTGCAAGGCAACGTTTCTAACAAGACAATGTAGAATTGAATGTAATCGCTAGTCGCTCGCAGTGTAGCCAAAATCTTCCAACCAGCTCCGTAGTTCGAACCGAATGTTGAAGTGTCAGTAGTACGCTATTAAATGATGTCGCTACGCGACGACTACTTGCAAAGCGCTTCCCTACTCTCGTCACGTCTCGGTTGCATCAGTTATCGGCTGGCCTCGATTTGTAGTAAATCGCTAGTCGCTTACACTGCAGCTCGAGCCGGCGCCGTCCCTGGAGGCGCCCCATTTGCATAATAATGCACCCTGCAACGCTCGGCTATTTAATAAAATCGCTACACATTTTGAGAAGCATTTTTGGTTTCGCTTTCGCAGCTTTGGGGTAATGACTGTTTTTATTTTATATGGTACTGTTTGGAAGTGTTTTGTTTTATTGTTAGTATCACCGAAAGAGCTGACATGATGCTTTAGGACAGCAAGCCCAGTTTTCTGTGCCCATCACATTTTTTTTACTTACAAACGGCCCCGCTCTCTTTATGGTAAGATGTATCTTTTAATTATAAAGTCAAAAGGCAGCTTTCGATTATTTTTAATATGTACCTTATATCATGGCATTTTTTTTTTCATTGGTTTTCATTATTATCTCTTTATTTATTTCTTTTTTCATTATTATTGTTATTATTATTTTGCTAATTTTATTGTATAATATTATTTATCATTAACTTTTCTGTGTGGTAAATGTAATTTAATTTATTTTTATTTTAATGTACCTACAACAATACGACAAAGGTCTAGTCATGGTTATTGGAAGAATTTTAATAACTTTTAAACGGCACCTTTTGTACATCATAACAAATAACTTTCTTACTTTGTTACCAATAACCTGTTACATATCCATTTAGCTCATGACAACGTAAAAAAATTTACTATGTATAATTTTTTTTTTGTAATTTACAAAATGTATATGAATTATGAATAGTCGCAGAACAAACGTCGTTTATTATGATGTACATAAGTTTCCCTTAAGAGCATAAGCTCAATAATAATAATTTTTCCGTAACCCTGTAGGTACAGTCTTGTAGCACCCGATACTCAGCAAGATATATTGTTTAGCGAATATCCGACTCTTCTCTTCCCGTCTTAACTTTTCCTCGAAATTAAAACGTTCAATAGCAAACAGGTATTCACGAGTTTCTCAAAAGAAATCCTTTAACTTTCCTCGAAATTTCTCATTGCACAAACGACTTCCCCGCGATATGTATCGGTGCAGGTAGGATGACCGGAACTAGTCACGGGACGCTGAGCAAACGTCGTACATCAACCAGATCCGGTCGATGGGAACCCCTTTATCCGATACCGTCTTGAACTTTGGTAAACATTCGAGATCGTGACGAGAAGGGTCTCTCTCATTTGTGTAGGTAGCTAGAAAGAATTGTATCACTTAAGGATTAGTCTCGTAACTAATGTATGTAATAGGTATTCAGATTGCAAGGGGATTTTATAAATGAAGACGATGGTGTCGATTCGGTTTTGCATTCTGTTAAACTAAACTAAGTTTGACAGGTCTAATAGGTATTGCTGTCTTTTTCTAACCACTGAAGTATAAAGGACAGCATTACTAT
Organism: Opisthograptis luteolata; assembly: GCA_931315375.2. Lineage (NCBI taxonomy): Eukaryota > Metazoa > Arthropoda > Insecta > Lepidoptera > Geometridae > Opisthograptis > Opisthograptis luteolata. The sequence continues at coordinate 2,428,240 of OV928048.1, forward strand.
CAGACCTGTCAAACTTAGTTTAGTTATAGAGAATGCATAACGTAATCGACACCATTATCTTGCTTGGTAGGAGGGAAATTTCAAGTGCTCGCCTGGCTACATATCACTCTCAAATTAAAAATCTGTAGCCCGCACCTATAGGTGTGTTTTATCAGCCTCAGGTCACGTTATAGGTTAGCTCTGTTACGAGGGCTTTACTTCGCTTTATAGGCAGGGCGAGACAAACTTAAAATAAATATGGTTAATAAGGGCTAAAAGAACTTTAAATCATTAGAATTGGGTTTTATAATGGGATTATTACCCTGTATTTGTTGGAGTTCCCGTTATAAAACCCAATTCTAATGTTATTGACCATGGTAGTTTAATACTTTAAATCATGTTACACTGAAAATAAAAATTTGTTTGTAATGAATTAATGTCTAGGATCCTTTGCTAAAATCTGATAATTAACATTTCTGTTCATCACACACACACGTATGTACCCCGACTAGGACCCAAAACCTATCCGGCAGGAGCGGGTTTAGTAGGTACATACTTATTTTCGCAAAACATTTTAACGAAGCCCATTTCTACAACGCGAAATCGTCGAAAATGTAATCAATAGTTTATTTTATGGGGCATTACCAGCTGCAGCGGCGTTCAAAGTTGTTCTAATTCCCTACATATTTTTGCTAGAAAATGTTTTACGTCACTACTTTTTAACCGAGCACAAAATAAATGTTCGCGAAGACCCGATTGTTGCTCGCAGTCGAGAAGGCGCCAGTTGTTCGAATATCTTTCATATAGACGCAATTGAATTTTTCCAATATAAATTGTTTGGCCCATTTCCCGCTCGCTCTTTGAAATTTCTCACGTTTAATTTTCAGGCGTTACTGTAACAAACGTTACAATTCCAAATTGTTATTTCTGCTGTAGCATGAAAAATATTGTCAATTTTGGGCGTTGTACACCACTTAAAGATGCGCAACTCCGAATGATTCGATCTCTTGGATTGCCTGCGACTACTCTAATTCTGATATTCGACTTGAATGTTAGTAACCACTAAAGTTTAGAGTCGAATGTTACGACTAGGTTATCATCATCAGCCAGAAGAAGGTCACTGCTGAACATAGGCATCCCCCTTTGAACGCCAGCATGAACAGCTATTAGCCATTTGCATCCATCGGCTCCATGCGACTCTTACTCTCTCTTTTGACTCTTTTGTAGAGTCAACCGTCACCACTCGACGCTCACGCGGAAACGAGTCTGAAGTCGCAGCCAGGAAGGCAGTCGTAAAAACACTGCCTCATCATTATCATCATTATCAGCCTTTCACGTTCCCACTGCTGGGACTCTGGCCTTCTCTCAGAGAGAGTGTATGGAGGTATGGAGAGTATGAGAGTATGGGCTGTAATCTACCACGCTGGCCCAGTGCGGGTTGGTAGATGTCGCATGCCCTTGAATGTTGCAAATCTTGCTCATGTCGGTTTCCACTCGATGTTTTCCTTCACCGTTTTGAGCGATGGCAAATCCACACATAACTTATTAAGTCATAGGTGCGAGGCCGAGAGGATTCGAACTCGGTGTCGGCGTCTTGTAAGTCGCACGCCTAACCGTTCGGCCACCATCGCTCTACCCTAAACTTAGTTGTAGTTTTCAATGTACACCCAGGAACGTTTTTATAAATTGTGAGAATTTTGGGAATATAAACTTAATCAATCATGCTGAACAATCGACCGGACTTTATAAAGCAGAAAATCACCTTCCACGCCGAAATATTACATCTAACAGTCCATGAATTGCTCATTTAGTAGGATAACATAGAAACAGAAATAGCAATTAAACTAATTAATAAACAATCAGATGTATTCTCTGATCCAATTTCTTCGAAGGAAATAATTACGGGGAGCATTAAGAGGGAAGGCGGCGAACGTTTTCGCCATACAGACCATACAAAATACGGAAGTAGGTATTTTGGTATATTTGTAAAATACGAGTAGTACTAGTTTAAAATAATCTTAAAATCGTTTGAATTTTGGAGAAGGAAACGTGAAATAGTCTCGATTTTTTTAGATAAAAGTATCATCATCATCAGCCGGAAGAAGTCCACTGCTGAACATATGCCTCTCCCCTTGAACGGCTATTAGCCATTTGCATCTATCGGCTCCCTACGACTCTTACAATGTCGTCGGTCCATCTAGTGGGGGGCCTACCTACAGAACGTCTTCCGGTTCGTGGTCGCCACTCGAGAACCTTTCTTCCCCATCGGTTATAGGTTCGTCGAGCGATGTGGCCTGCCCATTGCCACTGCCACTGATAAAAGTATAGTCAGTAAGTATTAATTTTTTTATTTTGTTTTGACTAACTCTATTATTTTTGTTCTTTGCTGTTCCTCTTAAAAGTGGCAGTTAATTTCGCCGACTTGTAAACTTCTGAGTGGTGTTATATTACTTTTTGATGTAGTCTTATTTTGTTTGTCAGCCTTATGACTGCCGATGTTGATGAACTTCTAAATGAAATGTTCATTAAATTCTGAACTTTTGTAATTTTCGGTTTCACACTTTCCGTTGAAATGGTATTTTAAACTTACTAGCTTTTTGCTGCCAGCGATTACTGGGTACACATTTATAACCTTCTTCTTCTTTCCCTGGTCCCATCTATTTGTGGTCGACGCAGCATGTATTCTTCTTCCACTCTCTCCTATCAACCGTCATCGCTTCACTCACTCCCCTTTCATTCATATCAGGGTTGATGGGCACACAATCCATCCATCTTTTCTTTGGTCCTCCTCTTCCCTTCCATCCATCAACATTCATTTTCATCACTTTTTTTGTAATATGACTATCATCCCTCCGACTCCCTTTCAACTTATCTGTCACTGGTGCTACTTTCATACATCCTCTAATATACTCATTCCTTATTTTATCCATTCTCGTCACTCCACACATCCATCTCAACATTCTCATCTCCGCTACATGGAGTTTCCTCTCATCCGTCTTCCTCACAGCCCAACATTCCGATCCATACATGGTGACAGGTCTTATTACGGATTTGTAGATTTTGCCCTTCAACTTGAGTGCTGTGACCTGTCGCCATTTCATCCATCCTGAGTTGATCCTATGCGCAATTTTTATTCACAAATGTAATTTTTTTCTTTCATTATTTTAATATTTTTACTACACTAATGGCTGGGGCCTACGGCTTGCCTTTTCACAGACCATACAGCGCGGCAAATACACCCTGCTTGTGGCATTCTGACGTTGTGCGTGCGCGTTTGATCGTTCCTAACGTTCATTTTCTGACAAATCAAGCCGCTCTAGACCAGACGACCAACCATGGGACCGGGGCCGTCCTGGTCTTAACAGTTCCCTGTCGGTGGTGTCAAGAAAGTGGCTTCTGTGCCGAAAACAAAAGCCAGTAGTACTTCCTGTGAAGGTTACAATCATTACAAAAGCACTTAAAAAGTCTCGACGAATCGGCACATTTTTTTCAAAGTATGTCCATTAACTGACCTTATCTATGCCTATTTACCACCCACTTAAAACTTTTTCGATCAGAGAGACTAATCCATCAGAGCCGTCAATATCCCCAACAGAAACCATTATAAAGGAAATAATCTGTACGGGACGGTTTGATCTAGGAAACTGATAGACCTTTCAAATGTAGACCGCGAAGAACGAAATATTTCAACGCCAATTCGGCTCACAATGGGAGAGTCCATAGACTCAATACATCTAGACTTTTGCTACAACGCCTGCAATATTTTTTTTGATTCACAGGGTTTGTGTATTAAGCCAGTGTCAAAGTATTAAATGGTTAAATGAATCAAGATAACATGATGTGACCCAGCTACAAGCACTACCCCCCCCCCTTCCTTCATCCCTCCCTTTTGTGTTTAAGTAAAGTAGTGGCACTTCACACACACGGACTTTCTAGGACAACTAAAAATGTCACATTTCATGACTCTATTTCGTTTTCCTACACTGGAAACACAAGTTTTGGAAATAAAAATAAAATCTTCATGTTGACAGTTCAATTGACGCCAAAAAGTCATAAATAAAAAATAATTTAAAAAAAATTAAAAAAAAACCTGAAAGCCCGCCTACAACCTCTTACAAGGACTTTTTTGGCGGCAATTGAGTTGTCAACGTGAAAATTTTATTTAAATTTCCAAAACTTGTGTTTCTTCGAGTGATAATGTGTAATATTGGTGGATTATTAACTATTATGTGTTCGTTAATGTGTACGAGTGTGGGAAATTGAAATAAAGTTGTGAAAGTGACTTTTCAAGTTGCTCCAAAAAAGTCCGTGTAAAGTTTAAGTAAAGCGCCACTACTTTACTTAAACACTATCCTCATCCCATCATCTCATCATCATCATCACCATCATCATTTAAACTTGATTCAACTCTCTGAGTTTGAAATCTTTTATACTTTGACACTGGCAAATACACTAATCGTGTGACGCCATAACAAAACAAAAAAAAAAAAAAAACCTCTTACAAAAAAATAAGGACCACGAAAATCTATGTCTAAAAAGGTGAACTCCAAAGAGGTTGTAGCTAGATAGTTCAACCTCCTTGATGAGCTTTCTGACATAGCAAAATGTAGCTCGACCGTTAACATTGCAATTAGGCTTAATTGTTTTTTGTTTATGTTAATGTTTCTAATTAATTACGTAGGACAAACAAGTAATTGCGGCGTGTTGTGAGCACAGGCGGCCATTGCGGTAATGCTCGTATAAATTGAGACGCGAAGTTGGTGAAACCTTCGCGGACTTCTAAAGGTTAACACGAGGCTTGTGAACCTGGGCGGACTTTTAGCGGGTAACCTAGAGAACAAGTTCTCATGTGGGACTTTTTTGGCGGCAATTGAACTGTAAACCTGAACATTTTGTTTTTATTTTTAATACATGTGTTTCTCCGTGTGATAATGTGTGATATTGGTGGATTATTAATCATTATGCGTTACGAGTATAGGAAATTGAAATAAAGTTGTGAAAGTGACTTTTCTAGTTGCTCCAAAAAAAAAGTAAAGTACCACTAATTTACTTAAACACAAAGGACTATGCTTTTTGACCCCGCTTGTAGCTGGGTATCATCATCTCATCATCACCATTATTAATATTAAATACTCGATGAGTTTGATACATTTAATACTTGACACTGGCAAATAAATAAATCGTGTGGATGCCACAAAAAAATAATTATGAGGACTATTAAGATTGCTTTTTTTTTTTGTTATGACACATGATTTGCCAGTGTCAAGTATAAAAATATTTCAAACTTGAATCAAGTTTAAATGATGATAGTGATGATGATGATGAGATGATGGGATGAGGATAGTGTTTAAGTAAAGTAGTGGCGCTTTACTTAAACTTTACGCGGACTTTTTTGGAGCAACTAGAAAAGTCACTTTCACAACTTTATTTCAATTTCCTACACTCGTACACATTAACGAACACATAATGGTTAATAATCCACCAATATTACACATTATCACTCGAAGAATCACAAGTTTTGGAAATAAAAACAAAATTTTCACGTTGACAATTCGATTGCCGCCAAAAACGTCTTTAAATTACTTAGGCAGACACTTTTTTTGACGTTACGTAACTAGTACTAAAGTAAGGATATCATCTGTAATACATTGGAAATCAAGCTACATACCTACCAACAATTTTCCACTACACTACCCTAACTTTTCTCACTCGCTCATGCAAAACAAGAGCCCGGAGAGCTGTCAAACTTAACCATATTTCAATAAAATCCGACGTCTCGCAAATAGAACAACCAAATAGTTCCCGAACAGAAACGTTGGAATTGATTGATGTTACCAACACCCACCGCTAAGTTTGCCAAATCAATCTTAAAAAAGGTAAACTCGGCACTACTTACATAATGATGGGGCGCAGAGGCCATGGGATTTGCTTAAGCAATTTGTACTTTATTCCTTAGCTAGTGAGGTTGAAAATATGTAACGAGATACCTTCAGGATTACAGAGATGTAGCAGTAACTGAATACGTTTCAAGAAAAGGGTCAAGAGACTTGGGAGAAGGGTCAACACTCGACGGTGCTAGCGTGATGGTGATACGATTACCTATAGCTGGCAACGTTTCGGCAATTGGTGTTTTTTTGTCGACCGATGTGGTGCAATAGACGAACAGTCGACTGCGAATGGTGAGGTCGCGAGTTCGGTTCCCGCTACACAAATACTTGTGCATTGAAGAAAAAAAAAGCGTTAGTATTTATTGTGTCTGGGTGTTATGGATCCCGATCCGCGTAGTATCTGATATCTTAAATACAGGGTACCTAGTGAGGTATCAGACCTATGTATATGATTGTAAGGGCATTTTTTTACACTGTAAATTGCAAAGAATTCAAGATCATTAAGATAATTGAATGCTCATTCAACTGAAAAAGCGCTGTAGCGATGATATCATAGTGGTAACGATGTTTTATTATCCGCAGGAACCTTTTTCCCGGATAAAAAGTAGCCTATGTTTTAGTCCAGGGTATAAGCTCTCTGTTTCAAAATTCACTCAAATCGATGCAGCCCTCTCAACGTGAAAAAGTAACTGTGATACACACTCACAAATTATCGCCGCATATTATTAAAAAAACTAGCTATGCCACGCGTTATCACCTGCGTGTACAATTAATCGCAATAAAAAGTATCCTATGCACTTCTCTTGTGTGCTATCTTCATACCAAATTTCACCAAGATCTTTATAGCCGTTTAGACGTGAAAAAGATATTAACATACAAACTCAAACTCAAAACTCAAAAATATGTTTATTCAATAGGATACATTGTGATCACTTTAAAACGTCAACTTAAAACTAGCTACGCCTGTTCCAACCTCCTTACGCCGGCAAAAGAACAGGCAAGAAACGCCCGGCAGGTAATTTTTTTGGCGGAGGAACAGAAGCATTATATATATCTATATATTTTCTAGTTGCGTCGTGCATTTCACCCGCGTCTTCCCGTTATCCCGCAGGAACCTATTTTTGGGATAAAAAGTAGCCTATCTGTTAATCCAAAGTGTAAGCTATCTCCATTCCAAATTTCATTCAGATCCGGTCAAGTAGTTTTTGCGTGAAAGGGTTGCAAACATCCATCCATCCATCCATCCATATTCCATACTCACAAACTTTGACACCGATGTGGCGCAATGGGCGGATAGCCGACTGCGAAGCGTGAGGTCGCGGGTTCGATTCCCGCTACAGGGCAAATATTTGTGCATTAAAAAAAAAACCGCAAGTATTTGTTCTGTGTCTGGGTGTTGTGGATCCCCGATCCGCGTAGTTTCTGATACCCTAGATACAGGGAAACCTAGTTAGGGGTCAGAGCCTATGTATGTGATTGTGCGGGCAAATAAAAGGAAAAAGAAAAAAAAAAAAAACAAAAACAAAAAACAAACAAACAAAACAACTTTCACGTTTATAATATTAGTATGCAGGATTTCTAACATATTTAGTGTAAGTGTGATCGAACGCTAAAAACTTCGGCCATATTGTTTCTAAAAAAATACCGAATGTAATAGAAATACCCTAAAACGTATTCATCCCACTGAAAATGTTCCACGAAGCTATTTCTGACATTCGTTTCAGATATGATTGATGTCCACCCGCACTGAAAATGAAAAGGGACTGCAAGGATGAACCTATATCCAAAAGGGTTCGCATTAACATATAACATGGACTGAAACGTGCGACGATTCCTAACAATATAGGGATATTATAATGATAACATCCCGATATTAACGAATCTTGAAGTTCTTTGGGCACATTTCAAGAAAAGAGCTATCTATGGAGAGACTTGTCGTGCAGGGTCCGGTTGAAGGGAAGAGAGCCCGAGGCCGTTCTCCAACTCGCTGGACTGATCTAATCAGAAAGGCCACTGACGCATCCATGACCCAATGCTCTCGTGACGCCATTTAGGCAAAAATGGCGTCACATTGCCATCAGAGGTGTCCAAGCCGAAGACAACGCATCACAGCAACCACGACCACTCTGACAAGAGTGTACGACTTAGATATAATGATAACGAAGTTTAGCAATTCGCTTGGTGGTAGAGCAGTGTCTAGTACTTGCCTGGTTAGCAACAACACTCAAGTTAGGAATCTATCGCCAAGTACCTATCGGTGAATTCCGGCAGGCCCACTTGAGAGCCAGTTCCCAGTCCATGCGTAACTTGGCGCCATCTTGAACTATATCGTCACTTAGGACCGGTTTTTGACCTGTAGTTCAAGTTGACAAAAGTGTTTAAAAAATTTATCAGAATAATTTATTGCATACATTTTAACTATACTTTGTCAACGACTCTAAAAACAGGGCCTTTAACATTGTGGTCAAAAGCTAATCGAATAAATCTCTTATACACTATCGACACTATCGATTCTCACTTCTATTGTATTTCCAACACTAGTGTTCTATTTAGAGTAATCAACGGCTCTGGGAGAGAATGTTAACTAACTTGTTTAATTGTATTTAGTTAATCAAGAGCTAAGGCTAATTTAGCGGAGCTTAATGACTGCGGCGGTAAATCTGATACTGTGCATCAAAATTAGAGCACCTAACTATTATATTAAACGTGATATTACGTTTAAGAGGTTTATGTTCATGGATTCGCCAGAATTTCAAGTTTAAAACCAAATGGGTTTGGAACCCACAAGGTTCTCGAATTGCAACCATGAACCGATAGACGTTCTGTAAGGAGGCCTCTGACTAGGTGGACCGACGACATTGTAAGAGTCGCAGGAAGCCGATGGATGCAAATGGCTTATAGCTGTTCATGGTGGCGTTCAAAAGGGGAGGTAACAGGAACATGTATTAATAATCTGTTACGTTACGTTCTCCGATTCTGAGAATTCTTTCAAAGATAAAAAGCAACATAATATATTCCCAAGTGAGATAGGCTATGTGTTATTAATATTTGCTTTCCAGCGCGAAGATATCGACTGGTAAGGGTACGCTCCGATTTTCGCCATAAGCATGTTCACAAACCTGAAAATCGTACCGACATTCACGACAGCCGCACACCAAATCATTGTGAGCTCAAATTGGGACGCGCCTCGGAGTCGTATCAACAAAAAACATCGACTTCGCACAGCACTGCTTCGATACCGATCAGACGTAAAAAGCGAGCACGGTCACAAATTCTTATTTATCGGATGACATTTGCCGCGTTCCCGCAGGAGGTTTGCGTCGGTATTGCCACAGAGAATCATAATACGTTACGTGTAGAGATGGGACACTCGAAATATGTCTTCGGAATATTATACATTAGTAGAAACAACGCTCAGTCGGACGCCCTAGAATCTAGGGCCTAGATACTCGTACCGCTGGAGGGACACAGTGGATGCGGACCTACGCGAACTATAGATTCTAAACTGAGCTGAAGTCGCCCAGGATAGAGAGTGGCGCTCTCACATTTTGGGTCGCTGAGCCATCTGAAGTAGTTTTTTTTCGTAAACAAGAACTGGACTGAAACAGCTCAGGATAAAAAGGCGCGCTCTCTTTTCGGAGTCCAACACACTTCGGGTCGCTGAGCCATTGGAGTTAGTTTTCTTGTAAAAAAAAAAAGCTATTTTGAAACGTTTTTAATAAAAGTTACAACGGGATTAGAATAGACGAAAATTGAGTTCTGTAGCGTAGGCCTAAGTTTCTACATAACATTATAATTAATAACAAAAGATTTGCGAAGTCCCTGTATGCTCAAAAATTCGCATAAGTCCCGATAAGCTCGCGTCGTCTCCCAACTACAGTATCGATAGGGTTGTCGACAAATATCGCGACGTCCCTAGAGATAGATTCGAGTAAAAGCTTATTTGCAGTCGTAACGGAGAAATATTCGACAGCGTAACAGGGCGTATTGATTCCCATGCTTTACTGCGTTTGTAAGATAAATTGGTGTTTATGTTCAGAAATTATATTTTACCTTACATGTTCTTAATAAGAAATACATAGCTCGTTTTAACCTACAAGTTGAGAGGTAATATTGGCTATTCTAGCTAGATTTCAGACTTCAGAACTAATTCATCATTATCAGCCTTTAACGTTCCCACTGCTGGGACTCTGGCCCTCTCTCAGAGGGAGAGTATGGGCTGTATTCTACCACGCTGACCCAGTGCGGGTTGGTAGATGTCGAATGCCCTTGAATGTTGCAATTCTTGGGCATACCGGTTCCCTCACGATGTTTTCCTTCACCGATTTGAGCGAAGGCAAATCTGCACATAACTTATTAAGTCATAGGTGCGAGGCCGAAAGGATTCGAACTCTGTGTCGGCGTCTTGTAAGTCGCACGCCGAACCGGTCGGCCACCATCGCTGTTACAAATCCTGATTTTTAGCCTACTCAATACTCATTCTAACAAGAGAACGTCTGACTCATGTATTTTTATGGAATTGAAGATGACAACTCAGTGGTAGTGACATCGATCTGTAAAACATAAGATAAGACCATAGTTTGATGGGAGGACCTTGTCTAGTACTAATTTCGACAACTGTACGCTGTATCATAAAAATTGTGATTGACCATTGTAGTTAAAATCAAGTTACCGTTAATGTCAAAGTCAGAAAGAAATGCCCGGCAGCGATAAAAGTAGCTGATCGTTCTCGATTTTCCAAATGTGTTTCAAATCAGTAATTATTATTGTTTTTTTTTTACATTTTACATGGTATCATTTTGACCACAACATAACACATCTGATTTTAGGTGATGATGGGGCCAAAAATTGGCGTCTAAGATGATGAGGATAATAGAAAAAAGTGTGATTGTTCAGTGACTTTTTTTGTTGACTGTACCTGATGATACCTCAGTAACTATGCCTATTGCTACTGCCTACGAGCCAAGATTGTAACTCAAGCAATCGTAGCTGCATCCTATTAAAAAACAACCGAACGACGCTCTAAATAAAGTTGCGCCGGGGAAAAGGGTAGCTATGAATTCTACAATAACGAACCCTTAATAAAGAAAACATGTCATTTTCTAAGGATGTGCTTGAAAAGGCCTCAAGAAGTAGGGCGCCGTCATTACAAAGTGACAGGTTAAGTATAGCTTGCAATTTAAAACGTTTTAGGGATCCCTTGTCTAATATAAAATGCTTTATTTGTGCCATAGTAGCAAGTTCGACAGTAAAAAAATTTGCCAGTAGTAATCATCATCATCGTCATTATCAGCCTATTACGTTCCCACTGCTGGGACTCTGGCCTTCTCTCAGAGAGAGAGACCATAATCCACGCGCGGGCGTGTTGGTTGGAAAGAATAGAGACTTTTTTTTACTTTTTACATGGTAGCGTTTGACCACAAGTTACCTGATGTTAAGTGACGATGTGGTCGAGGATGGCGTTACGCTACACCTGGACTGGGAACTGGCTCTCAAGTGAGGCTGCCGGAACACACCGATAGGTGCTTGGCGACAGATTCCTACTATGAGGTTGGTAGCTAGCCAGGCGAGTACTAGAAAATACTCTACCACCAAGCTATGGTTTCATCACGATGTTTTCTTTCACCGAAAGCTCAAGCTCAATGTAGGATTCGAACCCACGTCGTACGGATCGGAAGCCGACGTCACTACCACTGAGCCATCATCGCTATGAAACGCTATGAGACTAGCCTTAGTGTCAGAGTTTTGAGGCCACCCGAATCCTCTGACTTTCTTTTGAATGAGTGGAAAATGCCTTCGCATTTCCTTTAAGCCTCTTCCGTGGCGAAGTATAAAAAGTGAAACCTACATCAATGTACTGAGTTTATGAAAATCGGAAGCAATAAACATTTTGAGAAGGGAAACCAAAAATAAAATCGTGGAAAGCTCTTTACATTTTCACAAAATATTCAATTTTCGTTTTGGTGGAGAACCGTTCTCAAATACAACGATCTCGTATCTTGAGCCGTATCTTGTAAAAATTACGCGCGGTACTTCGAACTCGAATGGCGAAGGAAAACATCGTGAGGGAACCGGCATGTCGGGCATGCGACATCTACCAACCCGCACTGGGCCCGCGTGGTAGATTACGGCCCATACTCTCTCTCTGAGAGAAGGCCAGAGTCCCAGCAGTGGGAACGTGAAAGGCTGATTGATGATGATGACTTCGAACTCATTTCATTTCTTTTTTTTATGTAAATAGAGTGGCAAACAAGCAGACGGATCGCCTGATGGCAAGCGGTCTCCGTCGCCTATGGACATTTTCAACCAGGTTATCTATGTTTACAAAAATGTATTTATATCTCATGAGATATAAGATAGATATGGTCATCGCACCACGCGTGAACGGATGGAACAATTCCACTAACAATTTTTTTGTTGTGTTCGTTGAAATCCTAAAAAAGTTATTATGAGGAAGAAAATTGAAAAAATTGCAACTAAATTATTAAAATTTGGATAAAACGGAGTGCTTTTTTCTACAGGCTTTTTGTAGGTTACGTTCTATTACGATAAACTGCAGTCCACGCGGGTCAAATCGCGGCGAACAGCCGGTTCTTAATAAAAAACAAAATAATGTAAAGAACCCTTTCTTTGCTGGCTAACCAGCTATTTTTTCTTCTGTGTAGAGTAAGGGTGCTAGTAATTTGAGCCCGCCGAGTGTTTTGGTTCCCACTACTTTATTATGCGAAGCTTTTATCCAATAGAGTACATATATACATGGCACGAGGCAGTCGAGGGGTTAATTTACTTTGAGTTTTACCACAATGACACTTGTTAAGGTTTCTTTACCACCTTTTTGATCCCATTTTGTATCCTGACACGGCAAATGGCTCTCGCATTTCTTGCCGTTTCGCCTCAACTTTGCATATATTTTTTTAATGTAATGCCTCTCAATGTTAGTTACTTTCATCGCATTTGCAGAGTTGACATACTATTTGTTGATTTTTAATAATATTCTGAAGGTCACACTTTATTATTTGAGGAATTTAGATTGGTATTTTACACACATTTAGTGCCGTTTATCTGCCAAAGCCACGACAACCCAAACTAAACTTACTACCAATGGTCTATCGTTCTTACTTGTGTTGGGAGCATGGGCTGACAAACTTTCAGCGTTTATACTCGTAAAGTATCGAAGGTCTGGGGTTCACGGGCTCTTAGACCATACCACCATGCCGCATACCGACCGATAAATCGAGGGACATTATTGCCACTGGACAAATGGTCGGTATATTCTGGATAGATTTTGTACATTTTATAATTTAATTTTAATATTCATTATGAGCTTATAATTAAACGATGAGATCATTTTTTTAAATAGATGCGCTCGTGGTATAGTAACCGTTTATTTTGTAACTAGTTGCACCCCGCGGTTTCACCCGCATCCACAGCGTGTGTTAATCCAGGGTATAAGCTATTTCCATTCCAAATTTCATTAAAATCGGTTTAGTAGTTACGGTGATGGTATCAAACATTCACACACACACACTCACAAAGTTTCGCATTTATAATATTAGTAGAATTTTTTTTTTTTTTACAACAAACTAGGCTAGCGTTTGACCACGATCTCACCCGATGGAAAGCGACGATGTGGTCGAAGGTGTAGCACGCTTGCCCAGTAAATACCTATTCACTCTTGACTTGAACACCCCCGGGTATAATAGTAGGATATATTCATCAGCTTATAATTTAACTATGACTTTTTGCAATCGGGGCAGTAGAGAGTAATACTTTATATTTCCCATATAGGTACTTACTAGCCCGGCATGTCCACTGCTACCAAGGCTTCCTTCTTACAATCAAATTTAAACACTTAATTTATTTACTTTGTTTAAAACTCATAAAACATTAATTGTTCTTGTACAGCGTGTGAACTTGCACGAATCGACAAACTCCGAAGACTAGAATAGAACTAAGACGAAAGCTCCAACACTCCCAGCCCGAACTAGATAACACTTTCACTCATATATCTAGCTGCATAAGGCTGATTTTCAAATAAAACGTAGGCCTTTGGATGTAGTCCAACTTTAGTATGTAAGTACATACTACATAGTGAAATGCATACAACAAGTACAAGCGTACGCGTGGCAACAGACGAACTCTTAGAAATTTAGTTCCGAAGTTGGTGGTAAGTTTGCCGATTCGTTTTTGGATCACAATCGGTAAATACCGGCGTGCGCAACACTAGTTCGAGCTAGTTCACCTAACACGAATGGGGAACTTTAATGGACTTCGCGGAGTTCATATTGGCTTTGAAACGGTGTTACGTGCAATTATTATGCATTCTGATTGCTGGTTATGCTTTATGAGGAAAGTGGCGCGTGCGGTAGGATTATCTGTACTTGTTAAAAATGGTTTTGACTCCTCATTTTTTACTAAGGCTTGACATATTATGACATGACACATCGATCCAAAACCGCGGATAACGGATCAGGATCGATTATTATTAATTTCGGGCGTAAATCAGTGTGTTCGTAATTACACTGAAATATAAAGTTGACTAGTTGTTTCTAAAAATATGTGGTATTGTGTAGCGTACATTGTTACCTTTAGCATCCAAATTTATACTTAAACCTGACCAAATAACATGCTTCCATACAAAAAAAAAATCATTTAAATCGATTTTTGGAACAGGCGTAGCTAGTTTTAAGTTTGACGTTTTAAAGTGATCACAATGTATCCTATTGAATAAATAAAAATTGACTATTGAGACCAGTGGTTCTCGAGTTATAAGCCCACAAACGGACAGACATAGAGACGTTGTGTTTCATAATATTACGTAAAGAAAATACATTAGTTAACTCTCGTTCTCATCGAAAACTCTATCCGTTTGCCCCGACAAAGGCCTTTTTCAACTTCTCTCCTAGTTTTCTTAACATATTATGAGACATTATATTTTTAGCGACAGTAAATAAATCACAAAAACTCGTTACCTTACAAATGACGGTTGTATATTCTGCAACATAACTGTGTGCTTACCTGTAAATAAAATAGTACAATATTAGTTAACGATAATATAACATACTATTGTCATGATTATATATTATTATTACTAACACACTTAGCAAAAAATTAAATTTTTGCAGTTCCTAATGCAGGGTTATTACTTTATTAGTAATACCTATATTATCAAGTCTAAGTCAAGAAACTGTCGCCAAGCACCTATCGGTGTGTTGCGGCAGCCTCACTTGAGAGCCAGTTCCCAGTCCATGTGTAGCGTGGCGCCACCTTTGACCACATCGTCACTTAACATCAGGTGACTGGTCGTCATAGGCTACCCTTAAAGATGATATAAAAAATTACAAGTTAATTTTAAAATAAATAGCCCCATTTTTCAATTAACATCGAAATGACTGTCTTCTTTATATGAAACCTTCAAAGAAACAACGAAAACTGGGTGTAAATTTCCACCATTAAATAATTCACAGGGTTTTATCAAGTGTTAACAATATAAACAGTATAGGTAGATCGGTACTTTTCAAAAGCTCTAATGTAGTCTAATGTAGCACCAATACTTATTATTATCATTACATATCACAGTTACTGCCGAACCATTTTGAAACACTTATTTTATATCTCAAGGCCTTCTTAGCTTAGAAATTAGAATCTAAGAAATTTTAAAGACTTATCCTTGTAACACGATTTTTTAACGTAGTTAGTATAACCTCTTTAAAATTCATAAGTCTTTCAACTGTTATCGTGGAAACTTTATAGCTATTTCGTCAAGTGATTTTGTCAATTGATAGAAAGATCAGCGCTGGTTTAAAATCATCAGCATCATGCTGAGTAAGTGCCGATTTGTGGCAATGAACAGAATTATGTATGTATATTAGTTTGTATTTATATATTTAACCATTTGATTGCGTAAGTGTATGATGTACGTACATGTCGTACATACCTGCTTATTATCTTTTGCTACATTTTAAAATATTATCTATTGTAATATTGAGAATCCGTATTTTTACGGTTTCGTCTTTGGATCAGATTCGGATGCAATGCACAAGCGCTCTTACTGCTGCTTTTTATAGCGCGTATCGTTCAGTATATTATTATTGAATAAACATTCACATGATTGACGTGTCGAAGAAGTAGTTTGGTCGGCGCCACAGGTGGGTCGGAAGTGGAGCCGATTATGGGCTATTTAGGGAATCGAATATCCGTGTTTAGAACACTTACTGGTGTTATTGAGATTCGTATGCGATAGTTTATTTATAGGTTCCCCGCGGTTTTACAGTTTATCGCGATAAAAAGTATCCTATGGCTATCTCAACAGACAACGGGAAAACCGCAGGTGAAAAGACGGGCGCCGCTACTTACGTTTCATAATTTCTTCGTGATCTGTCGCCAAGTACCTATCGGTGTGTTCCGGCAGCCTCACTTGAGAGCCAGTTCCCGATCCAGGTGTAGCGTGACGCCATCTTCGACCACATCGTCACTTAACATCAGATGACTTGTGGTCAAACGCTACCCTGTAAGTAATAAAAAAAAAACTCCATTCTCCTCTACAAACTGCCAGTTTCAATAACCTATCTATCCACAGTTTGTTGCCTACTAGAGATAGAAGTTTGATATTACTTCAAACAACAACAATAAAAACTTCAACTTCTCTCTCTCTTCTTCTTCTTCTTTTTCTTCTTCTTCAACTTCTTTTCTACTTTTTTCTTTCCTCTTTTTTTTCTTCTTTTTTTCTATTTTTCTTTTTTTCGTTATTTTTTTTTCTTTTCTTATTCTACGTCAATATTCTAACTCTAGCAGGACAAACCGTGTATCATAGATATAACTTCCATTTATATAAAAATTAATCGCCTAAATGTATGTACGCGCATAACTCCAGAACGACTGCACCAATTTGGATAAATCTTTCTTTTATGTGTTCGTTATTGTTAGGAGAAGGTCAGGATGGCAAAAAAATATACAAAAATTATAGAAAATATGGCCATAGGAAGTTCGCCGGGTCAGCTAGTATATAATATCTATGCCAAGGAGGAATTTCACAGAGGGCTATCAAACAATGAAAAAGCATAGCGATTAGCATTCAATTTCCGACTCTAGCTCTCAGCATTCCTTCGATACAAATATACAAAGACAAAAGTAAAATAACATTCCGTTACACTCAGTTCAATGCGTCCCTCGTTGTACATACAGATCTGCACATTCGTATGTTTACAGCTGCTTTTGATACGGTTTCGCAGCCGTAACTCCGCGTACCGTACTCTGAACCGTAAAGTCGATGGTAATACAAACTTCAATTGAAAGGTTTACGTTCTGAAGTTTTCCGTTCGGTATTAGGTATGCAGATATAAGAAGTGATATATCCGATGTACGGTTTCAGAACGGGCTGTGTTGCTGGACTAATGAACGGCGTAACGCTTTTGGTGTTTTGGGTACAATGAGTTTTGCTTATGTGGAGCGACGACTTGTGCCGAGTGGCTGCCAGTAGAAGAACCGAAGACCGGGCTCAGTGGCGTACAGTCAGCGACAAAAGATCATTCTAGATTTTCCAATTGCGTATTAGATCAGTAATGTTTGGCCCAGTGCGGGTTGGTAGATGTCGCATGCCCTTGAATGTTGCAGTTCTTGGGCATGCCGGTTTCCTCACGATGTTTTCCTTCACCGCTTTGAGCGATGGCAAATTCGCACATAACATATTAAGTCATAGATGTGGGGCCGAGAGGATTCGAACTCGGTGTTGGCGTCTTGTAAGTCGCACGCCTAACCGTTCGGCCACCATCGCTCATAATAAATACAATAAGTTCATAATAATATAAATAAATATAAATAGATGTATTGTATTACTTAATAATAAGTAATACAATACATCTAGTACATGCGACATTTATTATACCAACCAGCGCTGGGCCCTCGTGGTTGATTACCCATGCTCTCTTTCTGAAAGAAGGCCTGTTTCAGCACTGAGAACAAAGATTGCTGATGATAATGATGAATGTTACCGCCGAAACGGGGGCATTTAATTTACTAAAACCAACTGGGCCTTCCCACTATCATAACGCGAGAGTTCGCCTAATTTACAACCCCATCGCTAGCCGACCGTATAGAGCGTACATTGCGACCCAGTGCGCCGGCAATGTAGTGCGCAATGCGGATGCCACGCAAAACACTGCATTAACTAGGTGAATAAGGCTTTTGGGTGCCTTGTGCCAATACTGCCAGTACAAGTATCGATAGCAAGACTAAGCCGGGCAAACCTTTTTTTCTAAATAGGACTTTATTGCACAAGAGATAGAAGTCCGCCGCTAGAAGTCGTATTGGTAATAAACAATGAATGTTAAAAACCAAAACAAAAACCCGAGGGTGATTAATTAAGAACTAGATAAGAACTTTTTCTACGCCGTTTGTAGTGGGACGTTTATTATTTTTGTACCGGGTGTCTATGGAATAAAAATGAACAGTTGACGACGCGGTAGCCGGGTAGGTAGTGACCCTGCCTTCTAAGCTAGCGGTCCTGGGTTCGAATCCCGGTAAGGGCAAATATATTTGTGATGAGAACGAATATTTGTTCCTGAGTCTTGGATAATTTCTATCTGTATAAGTATTCATTTCTCTATTTAAGTATGTATATCGTTGTCTAGTACCTATAACACAAGTTTCGAGCTTAATTTGGGGCTGGGTCAATTTGTGTGCAATGGACCCCCGATATTTATTTATTCACAGTCCAGTCTTTTTGTCAATATAATCCCTGAGATCCCCTTGGAATTTCACTCGTGATCGAAATAAAATTTCAAGCTTACAAATTATACCCAAGAACCTCAGATCACCAGCCAAGAGATTAACTTTTTATAGCTCTTGCAGCATGCTCTCAAAAGATTTATGTCCTGTACCAAAAATGTAAAGTTACAAAGTCACATAAACCTTTTAAACATGGATCATCTCGAACTTACGCCGGCGAAAAAAAGACTCTAATCTTTGGCTTATAAATGGCATCGTTACTTCGCTGAAGCACATTTTATTCAGCCTATGTTTAAGTAGGTAGAGGACAGATGAGGGCTTAAAGTCCACTCGATCAGGACGCACTTGAGCTCACAGCTAAGGGCGCTTATTTTAAAATGTTAAGTGTCAAATCGGTACTTTAGTTTCAAGCTCCTAGTCTAATTACGCAGAGAGAATTAGCTTGTTTCTTCTTAGGCAGTTTCTTACAAAAACATGTTACTTTTAGAACGAAACCAACAAAACCTATGTAGGTATATGTCAATCAGCACACTAGCGCTCTTAGTCAAGATGCACTCTACAACTGTTAACACTAAAGAAAACAAAAAAAAAGCCCAGCAATGACATATTATAACGTTAACAGACCAAATGTCTACAATGACGATCGCTACCATACAAAATGGTAGCCAGGACAAGACTAAAAACAGCTCAAAAGAAACGTCACAAAACGTTAACAACTGTAGAAGAAAAATCTGGGTTAGTCCCCTAGGATTCATCCAGATTCTCGCTGAAGAAACTCCATTAGAAACCTATGCACGTAACAAAGTATTTAGGAATTCAGTCCATTGTCAGTAAATAAAATTATGTGAGTCGGTCAACATACCAGCCCCTATTAGAAATAATATTTTAAACGCTACTCCAGACCTGTTTAAGAGACACTCACGGCGAGGAAGTACGGTGTCGTGAGCACCACTTAAATTAACAAGTCGGTGAGCCTCGCTCGAGTTTTTGAGGTCGTTTTTGAGAAACGATAGCTTAATTAGCTTCGGAAACAGCTTTATTAGGATTTTGATTGTATCTTTAGCTAAGATTTGTAACAAACTAGGATTTACTCGTCATTTGAAAATTATATTGCGATTAGGATCCTATATGCGATGAGACTTACCTCAGTTTTTAAGTTAACAATACTTTAGTACTTTCCGTTTTTTCCTCTCCCTTCTTCTAACATTCTCAATGATAAGCTAAACAGAAGTTATATTTAGGTAGTGATGAATTAACAACAATTCCTTTAAAACTATAGTGATGAACCTTATAACGATTTCATGATTTTGAAATTGGTCAAAATACAATGCGTCGGTCATGCATGTGTCAGATTTGGAGGATTTGTACTCATTGTGCCCTATTCGCATCTAAATGTCTTTGCTTATAGATTAAAGATTGTTAATTAATAATGAGTATGCAGCTCGTTGACAAAGACCGAATGATAGTCTACTTAGGTAGTGATGCATTAATAACAATTCCTTTAAAACTATAGTGATGACCTGATGACCTTATAACGATTTCAAGATTTTGAAATCGGTACAAATACTATGCTTCGGTTATGAATCTGGAGTGTAGAAATTGTACTCATTAACCCCTATTAGCACTTGAATAACTTGCTTACACAGATTATATAGTATTAATATGGAGTATGCAGCAGTTAGGTACTTCATGTGTCCTTACCCACCAGCAAAGTAAACAAAAACTCCACGTCAAAGCGATCGTGGCGTCGATAAATTTCATAATGCGAAATCGAGGCAAAAAGATGCAGAAAGTTGAGTCGCGACTGTCCCCCAGTTTTTGCGGTCAGACGAGAAAGAGGCGGGACGACCATAGCTTCCATGACAGCGATCGATCGATCGACAGTCTTTTAATAGAACTGAATAACGACGTACCTACAGTATCTAAAGCTAGCACTGAACGTGCTCACACCAAAGCAATTTCATTATGCAGTAGTGAAAACAAAACAATAACTATCTCATGTCATGCTCGTAACCTTAACCGCGTGCGAGAGAGATAAAGTGAATTTTCATGATGCGTGTGCAGTGACGTAATGCCGTGCGCTTAATCACAGACAAAATGTATGAATGTTGTACTTGCCAGCTTAGGATAAACTTGTATATCTTCCTTCCCACTGCTGGGACTCTGGTCTTCTCTCAGATGGAGAGTATTGCCAAGTGCTGCTAGGTATAATAACATCTAAAGTTACAATTAAATATAAATGGCATGATTTTTAAGATAGACTCGCCTCGGACCACCGAAAAGGGCATAATATAGTAGGTATAATATCCATCGTAAATCTTTGTAATATGCGTCTTACCTACTGTTCTCGAGCTACTCAGAAGGCTATACAGAGATATTTAATAACTCATTAGCTCAGACAAGCACACGAGCCAAAAACCAATGTGTACACTGTACACGCTACTGTCTCTTCATTAAACTCACAATTTCAGAGGATTCGGTGCTAAAGCAGGCACTAGGCACCTATTTAATTAGCACCTCATATTCACTGCACGAGATATGGAACTTAAGCCCCGGATACACTAGGCGACATGTCCCGTAATATGACGTGCAACACTAAATCTACGTGTCGCTGCAACGTTGTAAAGTGCTCACAAGCTCCACCGCGTGTTATGTCCGGGTCCTACGGCTTGCCTTTTCACTGACCAGACAGGACGGCGAACGTCGAATACGCCTTTGACTTTCTGACGTTGTGCGTGCGCGTTTGATTGTTCCTAAGGTTTATTTTCCAACAAATCAACCTGCTACAGACCAGACCTACCATGGGACTGGGGTGTTACGTAACTCGGGACATGTCGTTGTTGAGCGAGCGCACGTAACCCGTGACAGTGTCGCGTCATTTGCTACCGAGTGAAGTCGTGTGCGCATATGTTCCTCAACATGTCGCTTACGTTTCACTCTTGAAATAAGTATGTACGCAGCAGTAATCGCACACAACCTCCTCGGGCGACATTTCTATAAGCACTGACTAGTGTGGTCTGCGAAATGTTCCGCGGTATTGTCTATCGGGACATTCATGTATTTTTCGAGCAACTTGTTCCGCAACATGTAGCTCGGTTTATCTCCTAGTATATTCGAGCCTTTATATTCAGAGCCGCTAATATCGCCCTCGAGATGACGAAGCACGTAATCTTACAGGTTCTATGATGTAGCGAAGGGCGGAGAGTGTAAAACGGGTTAAGTTTAATTTGTGTTAATCACTTTAGTAAAATAACCTCCAAAAGGAATTGTAACGTGGCAAATGCAAATTTCATTTGTTCATAGCTAGCTGCGCCCCGTGGTTACACCCGCGTAGGCTACAATTTATCGCGATAAAAAGTAGCCTATGTCTTTTTTCAGGCTCTAGACTATCTCTGTACCAAATTTCATTAATTGGTTCAGTAGCTTAGGTGTGAAAGCGTAACAGACAGACAGACAGCATTACTTTCACATTTATAATATTAAGTAGGGATTATTATATTGCTTCAGCCTAAGCTAAAACACAACACGTCATAAAAATATAAATATATTCAAAATCTAATAGAATTAAATTTAATCATTACATGTCAAATTCACATAGGTATATGCATACCTTAGTAGGGAGCTTATCATAAAACATGGAAAAATTCTGGTGCTGAACGAGCATGTCGCCGAGCAGTGTCAAAATAACAAAAAAGAAGCGTACTCCACACAGTTCTTTCGCAATTGTATCGTACACCATTAAACCAAACCCGACCTCCTTGTGTCGTTGCCAAAATTTTAAAGCGCACATTTTCGCCTTTCCTCTGGCAGCCAAGAGCTTCTCGAAATCCATAGCTGGCAATAATTGCACCGATTATAGACGCAATTAGGTGACCCGTCCCGGCAGCTTCCGACTTCCCCTCCTCATTTAGGTGCCACTCGTTAATCCGAGGAGCTAATTGATTGGGATGCCACTTGAAATTAGGGCAAACGAATTTTCGATTAGTTGGAAAGCGTGGTCGCGGAAAATCGATATGAAACGGGTCGATAATGCGAAAGTTTGTGAGTGCGCCAGTGAGTACGTTTCTTACTTCTTCACGCTGAAATAGGTTAGTGGATTTGAGTGATAGCTTATACCTGAGCACGATATCGTAAAAAAGGTTCGCGGGATATCTGTCAAGCTGCGAGAGTAACCGCGGGGCGTAGTTAGTTAAGACATGTGTACAGATTTGCCATTTTTTCAGTAAAAACGTTACATTTGACATCGATTTATAAAAGAGTCCCTCGGATTTCAAAGGAACCATTGCACATTCCGTGCATTTCGGGATTAAACCACTATGATTTTATCGTATCTCTATTAAAAAAAAACACGACGATACATTGGTCCGTTACTGCGTATGTGTAAAGCTGGGGTCCCATGGTTCGTTTTTCCAATGGATTAAACCACACCGGACGGCGCACCGTGAATACACCCTGCCTGTGGTCATTTGCCGTTGTGCGTGCTCGCCTAATCAACAAACAAAGCCGCGCCAGACCGGACGACGCGCCGTGGGAACCCGTCCGTAAGATTTTTTTTTTTTTTATGTAATAGATTAGCAAACAAGCTGACGGCCCGCCTGATGGAAAGCGGTCACCGACGCCTATGGACATCTGCAACACCAGGGGAGTTGCCGATGCGTTGCCGACCTTTAAGAACTCATTTATTAAATTATTTTTTTAAATTCTCATTTATTATTTTTATTTTATTTTTTTGAATTACTGCGTTAACATTATTTTGCTGACGTTTTATTAGTTTTACGTGTGTTAAATTAACGACTAGTATTTAAACGTGGTTCGTTTAAGTCGTTAATTCTGAGTAATTCTCTAACAATTTGAGATATATAACAGTTTACGATCGACATTCAGACATTGTTGTCCCTTTTCAGTGCCGCCGTTACATAATTTCGCTCAAATTGTAGCAATGAAGAATTCCAAACTTTACGAGTATTTCCAAATGCCAGAATTATTTTATTTGAGAAGGTATTGTTTCGCGGTGAGAATAAAGGTCGGCCATTTATCTGTGGTTTGTGATGCTTCGTCTGAAAGTTTCATTACAGATTTAGGGAGTTTGTGGGGCAGATATCAATGAATAATAGATACGTATCGACAGTGGAAATTTTAAATATAATTTAAGGATGTAAATTTGTCACAAGAACACTGAATAACTTGAATTTTTTTTCCTCGTAGTACCTACGAACATTCCAGAAAAATTTCGATATTATCGATATCAAAAATCATGTACCTACTTTCAAATCTCCATACGCCTTAAGTTTAAATGTTAGAAAAATATACCAATGGAACCATTTTTTATTTTATTTAGGCCATTATATACGTATAATTAAGTTCTAAGCATTATTATTATAAAACTTAGTCTTCTTCTTCTTGCCCTGGTCCCATTTATTTGTGGTCGGCGCAGCATGTATTCTTCTTCCACTCTCCCCTATCAGCCGTCATCGCTTCATTCACTCCCCTTTCATTCATATCAACCCTCACAAAATCCATCCATCTTTTCTTTCTTCTTCTCGATCTTTTTTTTTTTTTATTATAAAACTAAGTATGAGACAATAAAATATATGAATGAAAAAATAGCTAAACCAAACAACTGTCGCTAATCTACGAAAATAACACACAGCCTACCAACCTACTTACATTGCTTTCACCATAAATAAATAATTCGTAGACGATGAAACTCAAACAGTGTACGAATCGATCGCCCTGCCCGTTGTAACTCAGCAGAATACTTTACAATTTTCCATCAATACTGAAACTTTATTGAAACGACTTTCAGCGAGTGCCTGAGATATTGGAATTGTAGAAGTTTATATTCTTTGTTGCTTGGAAACTGGCTTTAAATTATGTGGTCCAATTTTGTTATGTTGGCCACATTGTTAGAGTATTCTATTATGTTGGTAGAGAAGTGTGCATGTGTGTGTGACAAATGCATAGGAGAATATTAGATTGTAGAGGGTGATTCAGTTTATTTATTTTACACTAGTGACTCGCCCCGGATTCGCACAGGTAGGCCAATATGGCGGGTTTTGAGTTAGTTTCAGTTAGTTGGTTGCATAAAAAATAACTAAAGAGAGATAAATAAATACCGATTTAACTTTTTAGCCTACTACTATTTTCATTCATTCCAAAATCCCACTTTAGCATAGCAAATAGGCGCCACTTATCATTCGTACAACATTGGGTGTGATGCGTGATTTTAATGCACTTACCTATTTTAAATCCACCATAAAATTTAATCGCTTTCACAAACGCACCAAAATTTTTAATTTGAACCGCTTGCTATTGCCCGAGTCGCAAATTGAGCGAACGCCTACCACAAAATAACGAGGGTCAAAAAATCATTTAGCACCAGCTCGTAATTTACCAGAAAAAGTCAAAGCCTAAAAATTCCACGCGGAACATACATTATGTAAATCCGCGTGAAATTGTGCCTACCAGCGCTCGCCCTCAGAGAGTAACAGTTTAAAATTTTAATCACATCGGCCCGTGATATTTATTTATGTTGTACGTAGGGATCGGCATGAATACTCGAGTACACTGAGTATACGCGATACTGATTTTATGGTGACGAGTATTTTTGTACTCGATACTTTTTTACGATACTTGAGTCTGTATCGATTCTTTTCACAACACTATTATAGCGGATTGCATCACTCGTACTATCAGTCTATGTTCAATGACCTGGTTCTGGCTCTATCTATGTTTAATTTAGGATACATTCTAAACAAACTTATCACTCTCATCGGAAAAGTGCCATTTTATCATAATGTTTATTATGAATCAGTTATGTTACATACCACGCGGATATTCCTATTACCTTATTTTTTTATTTTTTTTTTTACTTTAAATAGGTATGCGTTTGACCGCCATCCCGCCTGTTGCCAAGCGTAGATGCGGTCGACGGTGTAACACGCATACCTAGAAGGTACCTGTTCACTCTTGCCTTGAAGATCCCCAAATTGTAGTGTTCGGGAAACACAGACTCTGGCAAGGAGTTCCACTCCTTCCTTTCACATAGGTCAAAAGATTTATATTACATAACATTTAATAATTAATTAAAAAGTATTCGATACCGGAGTGTCTCGATACATTTGTTCCGATAACGATACGGGTATCGATAATTTTTTTTCGATTCCATATCCCTCCCTAGTTGTACGGATTGCAGCTTCGGAGAAAGTTAGTCAAAACTCCTGTCAACATTTCTGTTTCAACCATCGGAAGCTTTTTATGACATGCTTTTTACAGAGTTGCTGCCTGAATTGGAACGGTATTCGTCCAATTTCTAAACAAAAAATAGCAGCAGTAACAATTTCAATAAAGGGAACGAGGAAGCGGGATCGAATACAGTTGTTGTAGCTGTCCAATTGTCCATACATCCAGTTTTTTTTATTTAAATATTTTTGTAGAACTGGTTATTTCAAACATTTTTTTAGGATTATGTTGGGTATACACGCAAATATTACACTAATATTATAAATGGAAAAGTTTGTGAGTGTGTAAGTTTGTAACTTCTTCACGCTGAGGGGTTTTCTAGTAGCCACTGTAGAGATCCCCCCTATCCACCTTTTGGCAGCATCATCGGTGATACCAAATTATTGCATTGTCACCGAGATGACATATACTTACAAAGTTTCATTTCGATACGACAATTAGAAGAAGGTGAAAATTGACTTCTAAATGATTACATTGTTAGTTATTTACAAGTGAAGCTTATAAAAGTCCTACTATAATATTATAAAAGCGAAAGTATGTGTGTGTGTATGTTTGTTGCACTTTCACGCAAAAACTACTGAATGGATTTTGATGAAACTTCACAATAATATAGCTTACATATCAGAATAACACATAGACCACTTTTTATCCCGGAAAAAGATTCCTACGGGATAACAGGAAGACGCGGGTGAAACCGCGGGGCGCAGCTAGTAATAATATAATGAAAATTGTTTTAAAAACAGAGCCGGTCGTGGCTAGTTCGTAGAAATAAAGTAGTTTCACAGAAACCTTGTTGTAGACGTAACCATACAAGCCCTGATTCAAGATTCATCTCCCAGGGGAACTACGCTTGTAAGTTCATTTCATCTTGTTCAAAATATTTGTTTAACTCGGAAAATACCCAGGGAAATCACTGGCACACGGTGCTGGTCACAATGGTAAACCCGTAGGGTAGCTTCATGGTGACAACAGCGCGACCATTTTAGGTCGTGTGTGACCTATTTATAATATCTGTAGATATGGTAAAAAATGTACAATAACAACATACAACTTTTAGCAACGAGGAAAGCAATTTGAAAAAGTGCTTTACATAGAAATTGTTAGTTTTTATTGTTTGGTTTTACGGAAAAAGTCTCATAACTAACTAGCAAACAGTTTCGCCTGCGTGGATTGCGTTTTTTTTGCGAAAATATAAATTATAAAAGTTTATTCTTTACCAGAGCTTCGACTATCTTCATACAAAATTTCATTAAGATCTACTCAGCGGTTTGGGCGTGAAAAGGCAACATACAAATATTTAGATATAGACAGACGTACTTTCCCATTTATAATATAAGTTTGGAAGTATGAATAAGCGGTAATGAGCCAGTAAAACTCTCCTGCCTACCACCGAGATGAGTTAAAAAAACTCAGAAAATATTTCGTGTAGAGATAAAATGTCATATCGACATGTATCTTTACATCAGGATATATTATCTCATTCGATAAATATCGCAATAACTGTCAAAATTCAATACATATTTTCACAGTTATTGCGATATTTATCGAATGTGATAATATATCACAACGCGAGAATTGGGCCCCTGAACATATTTTCCGCAGTGAAGCGTTCGAGCAAGCAATCCACATTAAGTACCAACATATTAGCAGCAAATACATAAAACTAAATCACAGTTAACGCGATCTGAGTTGTATTTATTGCTGATAATAAATTCATCGTCCATAATAGAGCGACAAATCGCCGCCGTCCCTATTATTAATTAAGAAGCTGGCGGGTGTCCCCTCTGTGCATTTATATTCTTTGCCGAATAATGAAGAGCGATCTTTTGAAAATGGACGCGAACTGAGGTCGAGCGTTCCGTAGTTTTTATGAGGCTAAGTGTTTATTGCAAGGAATTGTTTTTGAATAGGCCTCCGCTCACGGAAGTCCTCTTTTATCTGTGGAATAAGAGATTCAAGTAGTATCTTTTATAAGGATTCGCTTAGGTTGTGAGCTCCCGATAAATTTGTGTAATTTGAATCGAATTATTTGAATAGGGAAATTACAAGCGATCCGTCATAATCAGCCCATTTCAGTCCATTACTGGACATAGGCCTCTCCAAAAGCACGACACTGAGCCCGATCTTCAACTCTCCGTCAGATGACATTCCCAGAGGCTCGTAACAAACAGTTCCCAATGTACAGAATCTGCAAAGTCACTCCAAGCTATTAAAAATCGCGCCCCTTTTTTATGTCACCTGAAAACTGCTGAAAATGACGATGCTGTTTCAGTGCCTGACTGGAGAGCACTTAATCAGTGTTGTTCGATACTTCCGTTTATGGTACTTATAGGGAATGTTAAATTTTTTGTGATGACGTCATGCAATTAAAATTACCAACCTTGCCTTAGATTAAGGATTGGTGGTTGGTGCATGACGGGACCGACAATAATAATAATATTTGCGAACGCCGTTTACAAAGGAGTGCATACAAAGGAGTTTATATTTGTAAATACCTAAGTAGTTTTCTATGCAACCTCTTTGTAAAATAGGCAATAAAATATCACACCAAGGAGATTGCTCTGCAGCTTATGTGAGCAGACTCTCTCTTTGGTCATAGAACTGAAAGAACTTATTTTCATTATTACTAAAGAGGTAGGTTGGTATGCTGGAAATTACCAACCTAACTCTTTGGTAGTAAACTCTTCATTTAATCTCGCCGTAATCCAAAGGAGGCTCTGAATCAGCTTGGTAGAGTCAAACTAACCACCTACCTATATTGTTTTTATTTTTCATAATAAATGTTTTGATTAATACACAACAAATTTTTTGGCTTTAATTATTTAGAGTTATTTGTTTGTAAAGTATGTATTAATGTTTTTTTGTCAGTGCATTTAAGACGAGGACAACGACTCACAAAAGTACACACAAAACGATGTCAAACTAAAAGTTAGGAATTATAATAATAAAAACTGTGACCTATATAATTGACACCTATTCCATCTTTACATTTCTCAAAGACAAGCGAAGACTCCGCAACCAAATTCTTCCTTTTCCATTTTAAACAAGAGTCCTTCCCCGTTATCATCCGCTCCCAGTCAGCTTACAACTCAGAACAGATGGCTGATAAGATGTTTTGTTTCGCCAACAGGTGTCGCGATACCAACCTGAATAGTTTTTGCAGCGTTCTGCGGTCGTTTTGCGGCTGTACTGCGGCTATTGTGCGTTTTCTCTCAAAGAGATAAAACTGGCTTTCATACCGACCATTCTCAACAGCGTGTCTTTAGAAGCTTTTCCGTGTAATGTTCTTAATATTTCGGGAAGCAGGGCGACGTCGCGTTCGCACTCAAATTTGTGCTACCTTTCGTAAATATCTCGCTTAACACTGAGGTCGTAATTACGAAGGTCGTTAATGTTTTTGGGGACGGACATTTTCTTTTCAGACACGGAATGTTTATTTGTGCATTTAATTTAAATGGTGCGATAATATTTGTAAGGAAGGGATAAGAATGATTAAATATTTCGGATTCATCATCTTCGTCAATCATTTTATCACCCTATTACGTTCCCAACTTCCCACTGCTGGGACACAGGTTTTATCTCAGACAGAGTATGTGCCATAACCACCACGCGAACCAGGCGCGTGTTGCAGATAGGCCAGCGCTAGCATCGGAGTATTCAAACCACTTAAACGCCTCACACATAGTCTAACAATAGCCATCTTAAGACATCAGCCGGTCCGGTCCCGATAGGTTAGCGTATACCCTCCGAAGCACGGAAGCACTTAGTAGCATATACCAAAAGTGGTCACCCATCCAAGTAGTGACCGCAAGGAACGTTGCTTAACCTAGTTGATTGGTTAAGAACGACTAGGCAAGCTCCTCCGCTACGAGCGCTTAATATATTTCGGATTTGACACTCGAGAACCTTTCGATTATCGGTTCGTCGAGCGATGTGGCCTGCCCATTGCCACTTCAACACACACCCACACACATACACTACATATGTGTGACGGTAAAACTGCACACATATAAACATTTATATATTATGTGTGACAGTAAAACTGCACTACACTTCTACACCACTATTTCATTTCAACAACGACATTTTTACGAGATACTACAGCCTGCATTGACAAGAGCTTTATTATTAACTTAACAGCTCCAGCTACGTGCAGTAAAATGTACTTTATATCCTGGTAATAAAGACTACTTTTTATTAGAACTTGAAGATACTTAAAGGTGTCATCTTAATGGATTGAAGACATCTATATGAAGCCGTAAAGACCCTTACTTATAAGTTTTATATTATGCCGTTATATAAGATGTCGCGTTTTTATTATTTATAACTTCATTAGTTTAAGAGGTTCTATTTGATGTGTTTACACTTGTATAAAGGCGGAAGTTTGTTTGTCAGTTTGTCCTTATTTCACAGAGCGATGTATCGACATGATTTTGTGCTAAAAATCATTCCAATCCGGGCGTAGCGCTACCTTCGATCGTCAGTCACTTCACATGAAGTGACTTGTAGTCACTACCATTTGAGAGGTAAAAATAAACATTACATCTGGAAGTTGTCTATACTGAGATAAAAAAATATCTAAATAAGCTAATTAGATAGGCAACTTAAACAAAAGTAAGTCAGCAAAGAACGATGGTGGCCGAACGGTAACAGGTGCGACTTACAAGACGCTGATACCGAGTTCAAATCCTCTCCGCCTATGACTAAAGAAGTTATGTGCGGATTTGCCATCGCTCAAAAACGGTGAAACAAAGCATCGTGAGGAAACCGACATGCTCTCTCTCTGAAAGAAGGCCAGAGTCCCAGCAGTGGGAACGTAAAAAAAGGCTGATGATGTCAGCAAATACAAGTCACAAGAAAATCTTTACAAAAAGTAAATAAATATCGCACCCATTCCACTCGATGTCTCTTTCCAGTTAATTTAATATTATTTCACGCTCAATTGATTTTAATTTTAATATCTAAAGGAAACGGTGTCTGCTATATCTTTTTTCCCCGCTCTCCCGCGGAAACCTTTTCAGGGATGAAAGCCAACGGCGAAAACTATTTCACTCAAATCCATTGAGTCGTTTTAGCGTGAATAATTAACAAACATACAAACTCAGTCACAAACTTTCGTATTCATAATATTACTAGCCGCGCCCTGCGGTTTCATCCGCGTCTTCCCGTTATCCCGCAGAAAGCTTTTTCTGGGATAAAAAGTAGCCGATGTGTTAATCCAGGGTATAAGGGTATAATCACCATAAGGGTATAATCTCCATTACAAATTTCATTAAGACCTGTTCAATAGTTTTTGCGTGAAAGAGTAACAAACATCCATCCATCCATACTCACAAACTTTCACGTTTAGAATATTAGTAGGATCTACATTGCACCCGTGCGAAACCTGGGCGGATAGCTAGTTCAATATAAACCCTGATCGACACTCGATCAAGCAAACTCGATACACGACAAATCCATCGTCATCGACATGACAAGACACCTGGGAAATAGCGTTAGTCGCAAAACACATACTCTGAGATATGTAACATACATACGTGTTATATGTACATATGACATCTCGGAGACGTGATACATTACGTATCACATATTACGCTGCATTATGTATCACATATTACGCTGCAGGGGTGGAACACTCTACCAGCGTCTTTGTCTCCCGACATGTATAATTTGGGAGCCTTCGAGTCAAGAGTGAATAGGTATCTTCTAGGCAAGCATGTTTCACCTCGTCATTACTTATCCATCTTTTTCTTTTACTTAAAAGCGAAGCTCTTGTCGGCGGAGTATTTTCCATCCCGTTCTGTTCTCGGCCATTCTTTTGACCTCTTGGTACGACATGACGTCAATCCTTTCTTTCACTTGGTCTATGTATGTTCTTCTCGGTCTACCTCTCCCTCTCTTCCCTTCTACATTTCCATATTCCTTCCCATTTCCGTTGTCTGACAGAAGTTCACCTTTTAAACCTTCCCTGAACTTACACAAATATTTAAAAATCAAAATTAGCCAAATCGGTTCAGCCATTCTCGAGTTTTAGCGAGACTAACGAACAGCAATTGATTTTTATACATAAGAAGAAGATACTTATATAGATAGAGATATCCAAGATCAGGAACATCAGGAACAAATATTCGTGCTCGTCACACATATATTTGCTCTTACCGGGATTTAAACCCGGGACCGCTAGCTTCGCAGGAAGGGACACTACCTACTTAGCTACCGCGTGGTCATTCACATTTTTCATTCATTTCATTTCATTTTTCACATTCATAGCTACCTGCCCTTCATCTTCCCTGTATCTAGACTCTAGATTCTAGAGTATTAGAACTGTCTGGGTGTTGTGGACCAAATCCAGCTCCAAATTAAGAAACTAAACGATACAGACAGCGACTGGCTCTGCGAGCAATTTGGCAAAGAACACCGTCCGCCACGACCTTGTTTGGGTATATCCAATAAACGCTTTTTGGCATACGTCGCGCCAACTTTTGTACGGTTACTCTTTTTAAATGCAAAGTTCAGTACAGCGAGCTCTGGACTAAAATAGAGCTCGGCTTTTATTTATTTAAAAGGTTACCGGGACTTTTTACTACCGTTTTAGACGGTATTACTTTTTATGGTAACGCTAAGCTGGGAATGTGATACACGTTTTAATATTGTATTCAAAATTGTGAATTTCAGTGTGATGATAATGTGCACAACCAACCAAGAGTTTTTTTTAGGGTAATGTAATGCGTTCGACCACAAGTCACCTGATATTAAGTGGCGATGTCCAAGGTGGTGTCATGCTACACCTGGATTGGGAACTGGCTCTTAAGTGAGGCTGTCGGAACACACCGATAGGTGCTTGGCGACAGATTTTTAACTCGACGCTGTTAGCTAGCCAGGCGAGCACTAAAAAATGCCCTAGCTCCAAGCTATGGTTTCATCACGATATTTTCCTTCACCAAAAGCTCAAGCTCATTGTGATTCGCACCCACGTGCCACGGATCGCAAGTCGACGACACTACCACAGCCATCATCGCTATAAATGATGTGATGTTTGTCAGTTAGCCTCCATACAGATAATCTTAATCATGTCACAATAACCAATCACTGTCATCCCATAGTATATTGAAGCATGTATAGCTCCGTAGTATACGGAACGTGATGAAGCGTCAGATTTATTACATTTTTACGTCGCCATTCGTCGGGTAAGCCGTCAAGTCCGTTCTATACCCGGGCGGCACGACGCTGGCGGAGATCGGAGGGCACGCCGGCGATATTTCTTCTAAGTTTTATGTAATTTTTACAATGTATGGCTTGTAGAACTAAATATTTCCTTTTAGGAAATTGTTTAAATTTAAGTGATGGTGGTCGAACGGTAACATGTGATCTGACACCGAGTTCGACTCCTCTCGGCCCCGCACCTATGGCTTAATAAGTTACGTGTGGATTTGCCATCGCTTAAAACGATGAAGGAAAACATCGCGAGGAAACCGACATGTCCAAGAACTGTAACATTCAAGGGCATGCGACATCTACCAACCCGCACTGGGCTCGCGTGGTAGATTACGGGCCATACTCTCTCTCTGAGAGAAGGCCGGAGTCCCAGCAGTGGGAACGTAATAGGATGATGATGATAAAGATAAATTTGAAGATTTTACGCGCTGCACGGGCAGGAGCCACAGTCCGAAGTTAGTGTAGCTTTTATAACATTTATCACTTTAGTTACTATGAATTTCTGCAAAGTAACGCTTGAATGCTGACATTTGATATTAATAAACGTAGACAAAACCTTACAATGTATGCACAATCATTGTGGTGGCAGCCTTGCGAGTCCACTTTGGTCCCTTTCCGGTTGACTTATCGCTTTGAAAGGCACGAATGACTTGATGGTGTTAAAGGAAGCTGGATACAATAATGCTACAATAAAGCGTTGTCTATATACAGGATTTTTTTTTACATTTAAGGCTTAGCTTTGTACAGCATCCCCCAGCTGCGATAGAGGGGGTATCTTATGCCGATCTACGAGCAAATAAAACTTATAAAATAATCACTAATACATAATTACGGTAGTGTTTTCAAAAAATTGCTTCTAGGCTCTCTGGATTCTTCATATATTGGTCGTACTAACAAGTCCTTGCAATTTATAGATCTGAAGAAAAATATAATATTTTTTTCAATATCTTCTCGTTGGCACTGTTTCTTCTGAACGTATTTTTAATGTAGATTCCCAGATGTACTTTGTTTTAGATTTTTTTTTTCTATCATAATTTAACGTTTGCAATAAGCCCCAATTATCAGCTAACCGTCGCAGTTATCTTTTTAAAATTATAAATTAACGCCGCGAAGGGTTGCGGTTAATTTTTGAGTTTAAATTGTTTTTAAATATCTCCAGTCTCCAGGCAAATAACTATTGGACAGACAACAACAATACCAGCGAAGCGTTAATTTTATTCATAACTTTTCGTCTTTTATTCCTTTCCACGTCGACCACCGTGCGATCCGACCACATCCGGCGCCACCATACATCTGGCGCTCCGCCAAATCGTCCCGATTACATCCGAAAGGGATTCGATTTCGTTCTGGCGCACCAGTCCAGATATGTCGATGCGATATTATTCGCATATTTTGTACGTAATTCATGAGGGGTTAAGTTGGTAAGAATGGGTGGGTTTATTTAGTTACGATGTCGTCGCGATTTGAAATCACTTGCAGTGTGCCAAACCTTTGTTTATATATCTGTTTTTATTATTTTACTAGATACATCTCTTTTCATCAATAGATATCTAGACAATGCTTTATTTTTTCACCACAGCAACACGAAAATAGAACAACATAAAAGGAAAGATCGAAAGCTGCGTTCCAACGGCTGGCTTTTCAACAGACCAGACCGGACGGCGCACGTTCAATACACCCTGTGCGTGCTCGTCTTATCGTTCATAGGGGCATTTTCCAACACAACAAATCAAGCCGCGCCAGCCCAGACGACCGACCGTGGGACCGGGGAGTCTGTCCTCGACCAACATTTCCTGAAAATTTCAATTTTCCAGTAAATGTTGGTGTTGTTGTGTTTATGTTTGTGTTGTTGTTGTGTGTTGCTGGTATGTATCTTTAGTGGGGTTTAACTTTTTTTTTACATTTTACCAATCATTTTTTTACTTTTCATAGTCATGTGGTAAATAACCACAGATACAAACATTCAGTGTTTTACCATTCGCATGACAAAACCACCACTAGACAATAGGTTTTGATAACAAAAGCACATAAAATCCAAATTGAATTTAGTCCATTATGCAAATTCTAAACGGTCACCCATTCCCGAATTCCCAAATGATGGATGTAACGTGTTTAGGCCTGTATTGAAAACTTATCAATATTTTTTACGTTCGAAACCTTTTTATATGTTTTGATAAATGACTCACCTTTCGCTTTTTATTTTTGTGACACGCATTCATAGAAGTACACGGATTGATATGTGGACTTACCTGAAACAAAATGATAGGATTTATAAAACAATTTATTTAATTAAATTCTAATATTATAATTATTTTCATTATTATATATAACGGCATAACAACAAAATATATACAGTTGGATAGAAATTAAACTAAATACTAAGAACTTTTTTTTTTTTACTATTGACAGGGTAGCGTTTGACCACAAGTCACCTGATGTTAAGTGACGATGTGGTCGAAGATGGCGCCACGCTACACCTGGACTGGGAACTGGCTCTCAAGTGAGGCTGCCGGAACACACCAATAGGTGCTTGGCGACAGATTCTTAACAAGAGGGTGGTAGCTAGCCAGACGAGTACTAGAAAACTACCACCAAGCTATGGTTTCATCACGATGTTTTCCTTCACCGAAAGCTCAAGCTCATTGTAGGATTCGAACCCACGTCCTACGGATCGCAAGCCGACGTCACTACCACTGAGCCATCATCGCTATGAACTAAACTACCTATATAAAGCTAAACATCTACAAATGAAAAACCTGATTTAGATTATAACATTAGAAAACTATTATCTATTATTGCTAATCTGACACCTATACTATTACGTGCATTCTGATAGCAGAATACAAAATTTCCGCAGAAAAATATTTGTATCGAGAAAAACTGAGAAAAATAAGACATCACAAGTAACCAACCATGAGAACGAACCAACCACGTATCACCGTAAGTACTAAACCGATTTTGATGAAATTTGGAATGGAGATAGCTTATACTCTGGAATAACACATAGGCAACTTTTTATCCCGGAAAAGGGTTCTTGCGGGACAACGGGAAGACGCGGGTGAAACCGCGAGGCGCAACTAGTATAAAAATAAAACCTGTAAATGTTTCTTTCCTATAAAACCGTACCTACCTACTCTGTATAATTTTGTAACTGTGAGGAGAAATAACGTAGCAAGATAACTGATACTGAACTCGACATTTTTCACCAACACTTTTATAATTTCAAAAACACACTATTCAAAATTGATTTGTAAATTTTCTGTAGTTAGACGTTCTTATTCATTATGTAACATAATTCAGATAATGCTGTGTACAATGTTTTTGGTTAACGAACTCACCGTGTTTGTTTGCTACTCATTGTTTTCATCAGTAGCATCTACAGACATGCTACGCAATACTGGCTACACTAGTCGCTACACCAGTCGCTACACCAGTCGCTACACCAGTCGCTACGCCAGTTGCTACGGATCTTGGTATTGCAACTTTATCGATCTTTAAAGATTCCCTTCGTTTATGGTACGAAAATAGTTCCATTCTGTTAACCCTCTCCCCTCTATTAATGTATTATGCTAACGCATACAGCGTGTTAAATATTTAATACGGTGCTAAGTGGACAACTTTGTTACTGGTGTATTCTGATCGGGCGATATTTTATTTTTCTCTGAATTAAGCTTACAAGTTATATTAAATTGATTTTATTATTTTATTTATTATTTTATTTTATATTAATTGCGCCCCGAGTCTTCCCGTTATCCCGCAGGAACCTTTTGTGGAAAAAAGTAGCCTAAGTGTTAATTCCGGGTATAAGCTATCTCCATTCCAAATTCCATTCAGATCCGTTCAGTAGGTTTTGCGTGAAAGAGTAACAAACATCCATCCATCCATACTCACAAACTTTCACGTTTATAATATTAGTAGGACTTTTTTGGCGGCAATTGAGTTGTCAACGTGAAAATTTTGTTTTTATTTCCAAAACTTGTGTTTCTTCGAGTGATAATGTGTAATATTGGTGGA
Source organism: Opisthograptis luteolata (assembly GCA_931315375.2). Taxonomy (NCBI): domain Eukaryota; kingdom Metazoa; phylum Arthropoda; class Insecta; order Lepidoptera; family Geometridae; genus Opisthograptis; species Opisthograptis luteolata. Next base: position 2,465,304 of record OV928048.1, read on the forward strand.
CTATTAACCATTATGTGTTCGTTAATGTGTACGAGTGTGGGAAATTGAAATAAAGTTGTGAAAGTGACTTTTCAAGTTGCTCCAAAAAAGTCCGTGTAAAGTTTAAGTAAAGCGCCACGACTTTACTTAAACACTATCCTCATCCCATCATCTCATCATCATCATCACCATCATCATTTAAACTTGATTCAACTCTCTGAGTTTGAAATCTTTTATACTTGACACTGGCAAATACACTAATCGTGTAACGCCATAACAAAACTAAAAAAAAAAAATATTAGTAGGAAGGATTTTGTTAAAACTACCCGCATATTATTTTACGGTGAACCATCATTATAAAAGCATTCCGCGAATTCGCTTGCAGAATATTACGGTTCCTGGTATTATTATCTAACTTACGGTGGGTTTGACGCAGTGCAGTTTACTTTTCATAATTTTTTATTTTAATCAGTTATTTTTGGTGTTTTTACAGTAGACGCCAAAACGTGAAGAAAAACTAGAGAACACTTAAAAACGCCTGAAAACGTACGCGTTAGGCTAAAAAATAATTAGCCATGTAAAAAACATTAAATGTATGTGAAATAGTTTTTAAAAGTATTATAAGGCCCTGGCCCGTAGCCAAGATTTTGAGATTCTGCAATTGTTGACGCTAATAGAAAACAAGAAAAAAGTATTGGTTTGACATATTTCAACGCTAAGTCACGTGGTCAGAAATATGTCAAACCTATACTTTTTTCTTGTTTTCTATTAGCGTCAACGATTGCAGAATGCATCTTGGCTACACATTGTTTGCCAAAACGTCGTCGATGAACGCTGAAAGTTTTAGTTTTTTTTACTGTGTTTAAAATGGATCACATATCACACCGACCACACAAAAAAATGATGTCAGAAAAAAATTATAGGTCATAAAATGTAATCAATCGCTATCTTTATATCAGAATGATGTGTATTGCTCATGAGTCACTTGTGTCCCTAACTATACGTCCGGTACCTATACAGGGTGGAAAAAAATATTGGCCCTGAAAAAACTTCCTCAAATATTTAAGTTAGATAATTTTTCTTTTAGGAAACAATCTCCTATTTAACAAAAGTATTTGGTTTAAATAAACCGTCAAACTGCGGGTTTTAAGACACTGTACACAACACCCTGTGGTTTCACTTTCCGCGTACTCGTAACTGGAATATTTCAGGAGGCTTTTTGAATTTTTCCATCATGCCACAACTCGTTTGAAGTCGTGAAATGTGTGGTTAGATTCGCGGAAAATATGCGGAATGGCATTTTCGTTTTTGCTCGCGTAAATGTAATGTGAGTTGACTACTTACTGTTTACCATCACGCTAGCAGGACCATTGGAAAATTAAAACGGAAAGCTAGCGTACGGACTGCAAATAAACTTCAGGATACGTGTATCCAAATCATTTCAAATCAATTTATTTGCCAGTATCAATGGTTACATTGTAGCTGTTAGTAGTTTTTAAATCGCCATAACTGCTCCGTTAGGAATGCAAATATTAAAATTAATTAGTATTGTAACACCATCATAATTTTAATAGGCGACCTCTAGTGGAAATTGCTAGCAGAGCTAATAAATCTACCAGAGAATCAATAGCAAACCCAGAGTTGTCGCCAAATGGAACTAGATGGCGGTGTACCTCCTTAAAACACGCAAGCGTTTGTCTCCACGCAACTATGTAAGCGCGGCGAATTCAAATTTGTGTTGGAATCGGAACTCACTGGCTTTAGCGCTTTGTAGCAGTACCCTATACAGCTCTCAAGCTCTTGCGACTGTATGGTGTCTGTAGCACTGCCTAAGGCTCGGTAGTTAACAATTCAATTTTTGCCCCCGCCCCTTATTGTAATTCCCCTTTACTTGTAATAAACCCGCTCGAAGCTACCCCTTCGCCTTTCTTTACGTCACCCTGCCCGTCCGCCGACCTACGTAGCATTACACTGGCGCTCCAACTCGAGGCTACATTGGAAGATACCGAAAACGTCATCTAGCAGCAACAAGGTGGCGTCCCCTGCGTCATCCAGTGAAGAACCCGAACCTACAAAATACGTGGTTACGAGGTCGGGTCGGACCACAACAACGGTGAAAACGGAAAGGAAGAAAATGTCGTTGAACCTCTCCGACGAAAAGTTCCGGACGCTCTTGGAAGCTTCTGGCTCTAATCGCAATACCATTGCGTCCTGTCAAGCTTCTTACAATGGTCACAAGGACTCAGAGACGCTGGAATCGTTCCTATCGGCGGTAAAGATTTACAAGAACATCGAGAAAATTCCAGATTCAGAAGCACTTGCTGGTCTACCACTGCTACTCCGTGATGAAGCTAGTAATTGGTGGCAAGGACAAAAACACGAAGTAACCAGTTGGGAAGAGTTTGAAGACCGTATACGCAATAGTTTCGCACCGAAGAAACCAGCGCACCTTATTTATCAGGAGTTACTGAGTGAAAAGCAGGAGCCGAAAACATCAACCGAGAAGTTTTTGAACAAGAAAAGGATGCTGTTTTCACTCTTACCTGCCCCAGAGCACAACGAGGTACAGCAACTAAACATGATATATTATCTACTGGACATTTCGATAAGGGAGAGAATTTCACGCATGGATTTCAAAACCTATGATCAGTTGTTGGAAAAAGCTAGAGCCATAGAGCAAATTCTTCTGGAAAAGGAAATTAAACGGCTGGAGTTCTAGTTGCTCCGACTCCTTATGTGGGACCACGGGTATACCTACCCTGCTGCTGCTGCTACTTCTGCTTCTATCCACCTTGGGCGAAGGCGCCCAAGAAAATAACCATAACCATCTTCCTTGTCGGGACGACATCGGAACCTGATCGGGGAGACTGTAACACCATCATAATTTTAATAGGCGACCTCTAGCGGAAATTGCTAGCAGAGCTAATAAATCTACCAGAGAATCAATAGCAAACCCAGAGTTGTCGCCAAATGGAACTAGATGGCGGTGTACCTCCTTAAAACACGCAAGCGTTTGTCTCCACGCAACTATGTAAGCGCGGCGAATTCAAATTTGTGTTGGAATCGGAACTCACTGGCTTTAGCGCTTTGTAGCAGTACCCTATACAGCTCTCAAGCTCTTGCGACTGTATGGTGTCTGTAGCACTGCCTAAGGCTCGGTAGTTAACAATTCAATTTTTGCCCCCGCCCCTTATTGTAATTCCCCTTTACTTGTAATAAACCCGCTCGAAGCTACCCCTTCGCCTTTCTTTACGTCACCCTGCCCGTCCGCCGACCTACGTAGCATTACAGTATTACATATTATATGACATTATTACATTAAATTATACATCATATTAATTATTATTATTTTATTACATCACATTTAATATTATCTCTTTATTAAATTACATTAATTTAATGAGTAATATGCCTTGTCAATTAAAAATCGTTTGAAATCTTCTCTCTATATAAAAATAAGTCGGGTTTTCCTTCCTGACGGTATAACTCCAGAACGCACGAACCGATTTCCACGGTTTTCCATTCGTTGGAAAGATCTCGAGCTCCGTGAGGTTTATAGCAAAGAAAATTCAGGAAAAATTTCAAAAAAAAAGCGGGAAAATCTTACATAAAACGAAGCCATCTGGTGGCGAAACGGAGTTCGCCGGGTTTGCTTGTATCTACTAAAAAAGTCAGTTGATTGTAACTCTCTTATACTAAGTGGAACTTTGTTATACAATTTCCTATCCTTTAATTTAATATAAAAGGTTAGTACCATTATTTTATTAAACCTTCTCTTTTGGAGGTAAACAGAGCTACACTTTAACGTACCTTTACTTTAGTCTACTTTTACAACAAAAAAACTATTTACCGATTTTCAATGTTATTTCGCATATTTTTATATTTATAAAGAATAGCAATACAATAAAATATAAACCAATTCAGAAAAATAAAGAAATCAAGGGGACAGTAAAGTTGTACATTTACTAAATACCTAAAGCTTTATAAATACATATACATTTGGCACCATTTGGGAAACCAAGAAAATGAACTGTTATTTATTTGACAAGTTCATTATCACAATAATCAACCCTTTTTTCAAATGCAAATGCTTCGAGAGAAGAAATAAAATACGATTTCCCGTTGCAAGAAACGGACTGAAAGGAGATTTAATGCAGCATTCCGGCAAATTTATTTACATATTTAAGGCTAGCTGTAAATCAAGCTCCAACCACAGTTTCTCAGTTTTCCTATGAGAACTCTATACATTTTTCAGGACAGTAGTAACGAGTAGTAATAAGTAAGTAGCTTGAGCTTTCGGTGAAGGAAAACAATTTGATGAAACCATATCTTGGTGGTAGGGCATTTTTAGTGCTCGCCTGGCTAGCCACCAGCGTCGAGTGTGCACCTATCGCCAAGCACCTGTCGCCAAACACCTATCGGTGTGTTCCGGCAGCCTCACTCGAGAGCCTGTTCCTAATCTAGTATCGTCACTTAACATCAGGTGACTTGTGGTCAAACGCTACCCTGTAAGTTGTAAAAAAATATATATAAGCACTTGGGTGTGTTTAAGTGTAAGTAAGTATAAGTAGGAACAAGGTCTCCGTTATTTTCTAGAGTTTATGTTGTTTTGTTACAAATTTCATCGAAATTGATCAAGCATGATCGAGCATTACGAAACGATGAACATTTTAAATATTTACAACATGAACTTTCCGATTCATCAATAGAAATTAAAATGTTAGTAACTTAAAGCTCTCTCGATTCGAATGCACAGCTTTATCTTCTTTCTAATGTATAAAAGTCTCGTGTGACAGTGTTTGTTTTCGAACTCCTCCGAAACGGCTTGACCGATTTTTATGAATTTTTTTGTTTAGGTCTAGGAATAGGTTGTAGGCATTTTTTATACTCCTAGGTGATTGAACACTACAAATATCGGCAATTAGCCATTTGCATCCATTGGCTCCCCGCCAGCCTCACGATGTCGTTAATCTCAGTGAAGGCCTACCTTGAGTACGTCTTCCGGTTTGTGGTCGCCACTAGAAAACCTTTCTTACCCGATGAAATGTTCCGCACATTTCCTCGTTACGGATTATGCCCCGATAATACTCTACAACTATATATAAATGTTGAGAATCGTGAATCTGCAGTTTCGCCAGAAGCTAAAACGTCGCAGTTGGAGACTTGTTTGAAACTATGCAATTACTCAAACACGATGTAAAAGACAAAGAAGCGGTACTTGAATATTTATGTAGCCTTAGTTTTTGATGCCCAATGAATGTTACATTTTGCAAAAGGATCAACAATGCTCTTTCCTTTTCGTTAGACAGTAAGATGAGAACGAAGTTTCGTAACGGAAAAACTATTGTCAAAAACATATTCATGAATATATGGCGTTTCATTACAACTTCACAAACAAACCGAACGCTGGTCCCTCAGCAAATTACAGCCGAAAAGATTTCTCTATCGCGCCATCTTGTTTGCAAATCTTCATACGCAGAGTTCTATTAACTTTTTGCAAACTTTCCCTTAAATATTCTTCATAAGTCTTCGGCCCATAAAGCGTACGATTTACTAGTTCCCTCTTCAACCCTATTCGCAAAAAAATAGGGGCGAAAATTCAGTGAGGAAAGCACATGCGTGATCGTACAAAGATCCTTTCCGGGGAGGTTACTCGAGTTTCTTTATGTTTAAATCAATTGCTCACGGAGTAAGCTTCCCTGAACAAACACAATTATTACGCCAATGACGATGGAATTTATGGGATCAAATACTTTTACGTCGGGATAAAGGAGGCGGAAGAAAAAGTACCTAACGCCGTAACGTGCGGTAACAGAAAAGGGTCAAAAGGAAAACTTGTACTGAATTACTAGATATAGTTTCGTTTCCTTGTTTAATATGCATTAGTCTGCTTCTGGAAAAGTATCTTGTTCCAAGGACAGTGAAATTACAAAGCATAAAGAGATTCCGCGCAGGATTAAAACAGTTGAGTTCAAAATTCTGGGTGGCACTGAATTGTAATGATTTACCATCAGGATAAAGAATGACTTGCTGGACTTGCTAGCCCAGTGCTGGATTTACACATTTGTCGCCCCAAAGCTATACAATTTTTGCCGCTCCTACTGACTTCTAAAATTAGACACACGGTTCACAATAAAGTTCTTTTTTTAGGGAATAATTTTTCTGTACAAATTTTTTTTTGGACAAATTTTGCCGGCCTGAGCTTCAGCTTTTTTAGCTTCTATGGTAAATCCGGCACTGTACTAGTCTCTTGACTTTTTGCTTTTAGTCTTATCTTTTGTTACCCCGTCATGTTGTTTAATGACAGAACATTGTTTTTGTTATGGCGTCACACGATTAGTGTATTTGCCAGTGTCAAGTTTAAAATATTTCAAACTCGGAGAGTTGAATCAAGTTTAAATGATGATGGTGATGATGAGATGAAGGGATGAGGAAAGTGTTTAAGTAAAGTAGTGGCGCTTTACTTAAACATTACACGGACCTTTTTGGAGCAACTCGAAAAGTCACTTTCACAACTTTATTTCAATTTCCCACACTCGTACACATTAACGAACACATAATGGTTAATAATCCACCAATATTACACATTACCAATCGAAGAAACACAAGTTTTGGAAATAGAAACAAAATTTTCACGTTGACAATTCGATTGCCGCCAAAAAAGTCCGACAGAACATTGTCCCATATTGCGTTAAAGACTGTATGTTTGACATTCAACTTTTATTTTACGTAAAAATACAATAGATTTCTGGCCGGTTAACCTATCTATCCACGGACACAAGCTCAGTAGAAGTAATATCAAACTTCTATCTTTAGTATGGCAAACTGTGGATAGATGACAGTCCGTGGTGCCATCGTCGACCACATCGTCACTTAACATCAGATGACTTCTGGCCAAATGCTACCCTGTAAGTAGTAAAAAAAAGATAGGCTATTGAAACTGGCCGTTATAGAACAATCAAAATACAGTGTCACAACAAATAGTTTCCACTAGCTGTTCCCTGCGGTTTCACCCGCGTGGGCCACAGCTTTAAGCATGAAAGTCTCACCCCGATCGGTTTAAAATTGACAAAGTATCCATAGAAACTTTCATCCCCTATTTTATCCCTTTGGGGGTAGAATTAATCAAAATCCTTTCTTAAAGGATGCCTACGTCATAACATCTACCTGCATGCCAAATTTTAGCCCGATCAGGTCTAGCGGTTTGGGCTGTGCGTTGATAGATCACAGTCAACAGTCAGTCACCTTTGAGTTATATATATTTAGATAAGCGAGTGAACCGAAAATGATGCATCTCATTTCATAAAGCACTGAGCATCGTTTGGATCACTCGTTCATTCAGTCCAATCATTCCGTTCAGCCAAACATAATCCTAAACTGTTCGCAGTAAATGCCTGATAACTTACTAATGGATATGAACCACAAATCGACATTTGAGCACCCGATACCAGACTTACCGATAATTACCGATGTTACCTAGATTTACCGATAATTACCGACGCTGCACAGATTATCGATAATTACCGATGCTAGCGGTAGACGGGTTTGCCGATCTCATGGATCACTGGGCACGATTTGGCTTCAGTTACTAAGCTAGATCATAGTTAACATTTTCGTTACATTATATACGTTTTTGGATGGAAACGAGTCAATCAGTGACTGATATAGAAGGGATAGCATTTTTACTAGACCTTTAAAGCCACTAAATGATTGATCACATCTAATGACAACCAGAATGGTATTTCAGACCACACTGCCTTGTCAGTTAATGTTGAGTCATCTTTGTATCTTACTAATAATATAAATGTGAAAGTTTGGGTGTGTGTGTGAATGTTTGTTACCACGTATCACCGTAACTACTAAACCGATTTTAATGAAATTTAGAATAGAGATAGCGGAACGCAACTTTTTTTTTAAGTATTAGTTTAGCTAACAAGCAGACGGTCCGCCTCATGGAAAGCGGTCACCGTCGCCTATGGACATCTGCAACACCAGAGGAGTTGCCGATCTGTTGCCGACCTTTAAGAACTCTTTTCACACCCATCTTGAAGGATTGCAATCTGTAGCACAGCGGAAAGACTTGTGGGGAAGCTCATTCCACAACAACTGGTATAAAATAAACATGGTACAGTCAAAAGGAAAGGAAAATGAAACTTCGTTACTGTGTAGAGAAGTATAGATGGAACAGAATAGACTTGTACATTGTACATAACCTCCCGACATGCCGATATCCAGTTTCTTAGACAACAATAAGCCTTAGAAATGTTTTGCTAAGCTCTTCGCTACATCAACGGACCTACAAACTGTCTGCTCTATAACAGACTTGGCAATATAGTTATTTATAAAGATGTTTCCATCCCGCAAGGAATGGTATACAGCTGTGATCAACAAAACAAAGCAGTAGGGACGGCAAAAATAACTGTGTATACGGTAGGAAAGATTGTAGCAAATTTGTATAGACACACGCAATAAACCGATGGGTTGACCATCTCTTTTACTTGCGGATAAGCTGATGAAACAATAATATTATAATTGTTCCACTGTGATGGTACTATAACTATATTTTGATCAGTGGTGGTGATGTCACCTTGCGATTCGTAGGTGGTGGGTTCGAATCCTACAATGAGCTTGAGCTTTCAGTGAAGGAAAACATCGTGATGAAACCATAGCTTGGTAAGACATTTTCTAGTACTCGCCTGGCTACCTCCCATCCTCAAGTTAAGAATCTGTCGCCAAGCACCTATCGGTGTGTTCAGCCCCACTTGATAGCCAGTTCCCAGCCCAGGTGTAGCGTGAGCCATCTTCGACCACATCGTCACTTAACATCAGGTGACTTTTGGTCAAACGCTACCCTTTAAATAAAAAAATAATTAGTACCGCTTTTCAGGCTTGCTGAAGAAAGAGCAAGACGGCACATCAGCGACTCCAATCCATCTAATGCTAAACACATCTGCACTTAATATGGACGAGCCAGCCGTTCTCGTATTGGTCTGTTTATACAGTAGTTATCAACAAAAACCTTCTTAAAACCTTACTGACGCGGTCACAGACGTCTAAGATTATGTATGTATGTAGTACTTTTCAGGTACCTTTATATTAGAACTGTGAGCTGTCTAACCACTCAGGCGCTGCCGTCGCACGCCTTACCGTCTCTAAAGCGCTGCGCGGTCGAACAAATTCACCAACCGCAAAATACCGCGGTATTGTTTCAACACTGTTTATATACAAAGTGTCAAATCGGTAAAAACATAATGCCCCATCCCTTATGACCTACTACATATTTCATATACTGTGACGTAGATAGGTATTCAATGTTAGCGACCATTGGTATTGTCTGTGGCATTCCATTTATATTAACAAATGCCTGGAGCGCGTCCAAACAGGGCATTATGAGCTGGTATTGTCCTTGATGGCAGCAAGAGGGTCTATATATAGAGATAACCAACTTGTTTGTGGTAATCAGATGTTATATCTACAAGGAGTAATGATCTACCTTCTTGTTTCCTCGGTTGGGGCAGAGTGGTATTGATATGGGAGTATTTGTTTTGCTTAACTGCATATTAACAGTTGTTTCAGAAGGTTTTGGAGTCTAGCGATATTTTTATCTCAATATTAAGTAACGACACTCGGGGATAGTGTTCGATAGCTTTATGTCATGAAAGTATTTCCAAAATCGATTCAGTCGTACCGTATTTACAACAAACTACCTTTTTTTTTTTTTTAATCCTACTAATATAATAACTCGAAAGTTTGTGAGCATGTTTGAATGAATGTATGTTTGTTGCTCTTTCACACAAAAACTACTGAACGGATTTGAGTGAAAATTGGAATGGAGATAGCTTATACCCTGGATTAACACACAGGCTACTTTTTATCCCGGAAAAGGGTTCCTGCGGGATAACGGTAAGACGCGGGTGAAACCGCGGGGCGCAGCTAGTATAATGCTTGTATATAGTATTTATATCATTAAGCGATACGATATTTCTGAGATACATTTGTCCGTTTTTAAAATATCCTTTTCACCTTTTCACTCGCTACCACAATAAGCGCTTCAGGAAACGTTTATCCACATTAAAATTAAACATTAACGCCGCGAAGGCTTGCGGTGAATAAATAAATCAGTGCCCAATACGGAATACAGATCTTTCGTGAATATTTAACTGGCAGCGGTAATCGGTTCGGTGCCTGGCTTAATCTTTGTATCGTCGTTTTATCTTCACAATTTTTACTTTTTACAGGGTAGCATTTCACCAAGAGTCACCTGGACCCTTATTCGCTATGACCATCTGCCTGGATTGGGAACTCGTTCTCAAGTGAGGCTGCCGGAACACACCGATAGATGCTTGGCGAGAGATTCTGAAAGTGAGAATCGTAGCTAGCCAGGCTAGCACTAGACAATGCCCTACCACAAAACTATAGTTTCATCTCGATGTTTTCCTTCACCACGACCTAAAAAACGCAAGCTGACGTCACTACCACTGAGTCATCAACGCTTTAACTTATTAAAATTCAAAAAAACCCTAACCGACAAGGCTAGGAACTAGTAATGAAAACAAAAATAGTATGAATACATAATTAAAAGCATTGCAAAAAATTAATAAAACACAATTAAATTAGCTAATAAAATGTTATAAACTTAAATTAAACTACAATAATTAATAGGTACGCTTAACGTAACATAAAAATTGGAATTCGTAACCACAGTAAACCTAAAAAAGGTCCCCGAAAATATCGAGGGAGAAGTGGCATAAAACAAGGAGGGGGTTTTAGTCACTAGGTTGCCAAAAGGCGGAGTCTGACATAACCAAAGGGCCCGTGCCCCGAGGTATCCATGAGGATTACCCCTTCCTGCGTCGGTAAAAAAAAAAAAAAACACAAGTCACCTTTCAAATGACAGGTGACTTGTGGTCAAACGCTACCCTGTAAATAGTAAGAAAAATAAAATAATAATAATAATTAAATCATAATTGGTTTATCCGTTCGGGAGCTACGATGCCTCAGACAGACACACACATACACGCGCGCACGCACACATACACACGCGTCAAACTTATAACACCCCATGGCATTTGTTTTTGCGTCAGGGGTTAAAGCTAGACTCCGCTTCAGCATCCTCAAAATGTTCAGTTCCGCAGGGCATTTTCCAGTCCGGAGTCAGTTCTTACATTCTGTAGGCAAGGTCACATTTCCACCGGCACATGTAATATTCAAGGTAACTTCTGCCGCGCGCCGTGTTACAGAATATGTGTCACAGAATATATATTAGTACTAACGGTAACGTGAGCTGATGCTGAATTAATCACGGAGCGGGAGGAAGATTAGTTTACCGGGGAGAATGGGAGAGATGTGGCAACACAATTTGTTTAAGTAAAATTTTAACGGGTTAAAAATTCTACTAATATAAAAAACGTGAAAGTTTCTAAGCATGGATGTATGGATGTTTGTTACTCTTTCACGCAAAAACTACTACACGGATCGGGATGAAATTTGGAATATAGATAGCTTACATCTTGGATTAAAACATAGGCTACTTTTTTACTTTTATCCCGGAAAAGGTTCCTGCGGGATAACGGTAGGACGCGGGTGAAACCGCGGGGTGCAATTAGTTTCTGATGAATTTAATGTGAAATATAGAAATCAAGAGCACTTGTAATTAATGAGAGTAGTGGTTTTATTGAGAGATGCTACCACAGAGTAAGAATAATCACAGAGCCTAAGTACTAGTGTTGTACAGTTGTGCCAGTCGATAAGGAAGGGAAAATTTCTTACTACAATAGTTTCATATATAAAAAGGTATTGTAATTTACTAGTGCTAATTACTTAAGCTACATTTAGTTATTGATTGTTTTTTTTTTACTTTTTAGCTATTGAACAAAATTAAATTTATTTATACAAATTGTCATAACAACATCCAGTTCCATCCAGTTCCCAGTCCAGGTGTAGCGTGGCGCCATCTTCGACCACATCGTCACTTAACATCAGGTGACTTGTGGTCAAACGCTACCCTGTAAATAGTAAAAAAAAAAAAAAAGAAATTATATACATAAGTAGGTAGGTACACACAATATTATATTAGAGGTGGTGAGATTGTGACGCTTTTATCATCAATGAATTCTTGAATTGTATAATAACATTTTTGAATCAATAAATTTTTAAGTTTTATCTGAAATATTTTTTCTTTTATACTGTTTTAAACTACCATGGTCAAAAACATTAGAATTAGAACATTAGAATTTGTATTCTCGTGATCATGGCGCTTGCAACAGTGCCGAAATATTGAGAACTCAAACAAAAACAAATACATGGTAATTATCCCGCTATAAAACCTAATTCTAATTTTTTCATTTCTTAGTTCAACCGGTAGTTAATTAAACATTTTTATAAGCATTTAAAGTTTTTTTCTTCATTTTAGGCATGATAAGCTTGTTTTGTCGCTGACTGTACTGTGCATACGCAATTATTAGCAATCCGTTACTAAATCCGGTGCGCATTCAATTATAAAACAATTTCCAGATAACATTTACTTAAAAGACATAGAGAAAAAACTTTATTTGTTGAAATAACAAAAATTACAAATTCACACAAAAAGAAAATAGGTAACACAGATAACAAAGAAAATAGGTGCATAATGAAAGGCAAGGAAACAAAATTCAATGTACATATAATCAACATAAACCACACAACTGTCCCAAACTACCCTCGTCCCGTGTACCGATAAGTCCCATAGATTACGGGACCCTATCCCATATATTAGGGGCTTGTTCATATTCGTCAATGGTTAATAACAGAACTGATAGGTGAGGTTAGTGTGGTGCAAAACACGAGCTGTGAGAATTATACTTTGTTTTAAAGAGGCCTGTGAAATTAGAGGCACTTGATATCACTTTTGGCTCAAGGTATCACTTTTGTCTCCAGGTATCACTTTTGTCTCCAGGTATCACTTTTGGCTCAAGGTATCACTTTTGCCTTAAAATATCACTTTTGTCTCCAGGTATCACTTTTGCCTCAAGGTATCACTTTTGCCTCAAGGTATCACTTTTGCCTCAAGGTATCACTTTTGCCTCAACGTATCACTTTTGCCTCACATATCACTTTTGCTCTTTGCGGATAAATGTTATTCCTTGTGGTTGTTGTAGGCGAAATAATAAGCCTATTTTACATAAAATAATTATTTTATTTTGATAAGACAAAATTTTAGTTGCGTACAAGACTGCATGAAAATGGATAATGGTGTCGATTCGGTTTTGCATTCTCTAAAACTAAACTAAATTTGACAGGTCTAATAGTATTGCTGTCCTTATCTGACCACGAAGGTAAAAAAAGGACAGCATTACTATTAGACCTGTCAAATTTAGTTTAGTTTTAGAGAATGCAAAACCGAATCGACACTAATGTAAAGGTATTGAGAGAGCAATGAACTGATTACAGATAATAAAGACTTAAAATTAAGAGTGAACGATTTAGTGAGGTGATGCGAATAACTCGACTAATTTGTTTACAATAGTGTTGTGAATGTCTTGAACAGTGGTCCGTGCTTTTGCCTAATTAATGATTACCGTCATATGAAAAATTTGCAATAAGTACCATTCTCTTTGATCTCTTTCACTCCTATAATATTATCGAATATTCAAACATTGTTTATTTTCCTACAATGATATTTAGTTAGTTGATTCGCTTGTTTAATCATCTAGTAAGAAAGACAAGACTCACTTTAGGTCGTTGCGCCATCTCAGTTAGTTTTAGTTATCATCTAGTAACTAGCTTGTATTACGAGTAAAAAAGAAATAGTATTCGCTGTGTTCCGGCAGCCTCATTTTAAAGCCATTTTCCAATACAGACGTACATAGTGTGACGCCATAGTACGCATAAAACACTGCCTTCTATTCAATTTTCTAAATCACCCCACATCTCGACCTCGTGATTTAAAGTTTCACCAAAGTCCATCGTAAAACAGATCTAAGAATTAGTTCAATGAAACAAGGCCTCCCTTGGCCCCACTACTTCTTATCCCTTGACCCCCTAAGCTGCGGCTTACATGTGGACGCAACCGGTTAATAGGAGTGTAATTTGTTGTCCCGCCGATACGCTGGCAGATAGCTAGCTCACTTTGACTTTGTTTATCTGTAGGAGTTTGTTGTTTGACTCAGTTTAACTCGATGCTAGATCTGTGGAGGATTTCTGTACAGATTCTTGGGCTCGTACGACTTGTATTTACGTGAAAGGAATTCATACAATTCACATCACACTATTCTACTAATATATAAGGATGGATGTATGGATGTTTTTTACGCTTTCATGCAAAAACTATTGAACGGATCTGAATGAAGTTTGCAATGGAGATAGCTTATATCTTGTATACAGGCTACTTTTTATCCCAGAAAAGGGTTTCTACGGAATAACGGGAAGACGCGGGGAGCAGTTAGTATATTATATATCCTAACAAAAGTTTATAAATGTGAAAGTTTGTGAGGATGGACACATATTTGTTATTCTTTCACGCAAAAACTACTGCACCGAGTTCAATGAAATTTGGTGTGGAGATAGTTCTAACCCTGGAGAAGGACATAGGGTACCCATATCAGGCGTAGCGTGAAGTCAATGGAACAATCTGAAAAGATTTGTCTCTTGACATGAACTCAATTTTCTTAGTATTCTGTAACACATGCACATGCACACTAATCTATACTAATATTATAACGAGGAAAGATTTGATTGTTTGTTTGTTTGCATTGAACTGGCTACGAAACTACTGAACCGATTAGAAAAATTCTTTCACTGTTGTAAAGCTACACTATCTGTGACGGACAAAGGCTATATATTATATTTCCAAAAAAAATAGGGATCCGTAAGAAAATTATATATTGAAAATATCGTGGACGGATAGAGTGTCCAATGAAGAGGTGTTGCTTGAGCAAGAAGGTGGAAATTTTAAACGCAATCAAAATGCGTAAGCTGCAGTACCATGGTCACACTATGAGGAACGAAAAGTATCAGCTGGTCCAGCTTATCATGCAGGGAAAAATCCAAGGAAGGAGAAAACCTGGAAGAAGACGTACCTCATGACTCAAAAATCTCCGGACTTGGTTCAAAATGAGCACAAGATCCCTGTTCCGAGCAGCAGCATCCAAAATTAGGATAGCCCTAATGATAGCCGACCTCCGGTAGGAGATGGCACCACAAGAAGAAGAAGAAGAAAATTATAGGTAGTATGGATATAGATTAATTGAAGTGAGATAGCAATGCTCACAGTTTGCAGGTACATACAGGTATAATAGAACACTAGACGTGTTGTCCCCTTGATACAGTATCGACAGCTTTAGAGCGTAGGTATACAAAGCTAGCCTGCCGTCCATCTCGAGAGCTACTACTTCTCTCACCTACTGCACAAACAAGATTGTGATGCTGACCTGATTCTTGAATACAAGTGTCTTTGTTAGAGGAAGGGGTTCTGATTTAATCAGTCTCGAGGTGATGAGGTGGACAGATCCCGTATCTAGTCTGTGTTATTCTAGATAACAAACAGGGGCTTTGCCTGCGTGGACGTTGTTTTCTTTTTTCTTTCTATTTAAACTTTAACACCCCATTTGAAACAAAATAGGGGATGATGTTAAAACAAACCTTTTCTAGTGCGTTTTCTAAGCTATCAAAGGAAGTTGAAAAGATCACGTAACTAGGACTGTTCGTCAGTTTACTATTTTCCTATCAATATTAACTAACCCGATGAGCTAGACTTGGCACTTAGAACTTTTGATTGAAGATAGTCTCATTGTGTAACGGCCGGGTTCCAATAACCTATCTATCCACGGTTTGCCCTACTGGCGATAGAAGTTTGACACAAGCTCCATAGAAGTAATGTCAAATTTCTGTCAAACCGTGGATATATCGGATATTGAAACCGGCCGTAAGAAGACCATATTCTAAGCCCCTAATTAATGATCTTAAAAAAAATTGTTAATCAATCTTTATTGGGCTAGGAATAATCACACTAACCATATGAAGTTGGAACAGGGACAGCTAGTTTTAAGTTTGACGTTTTAAAGTGATCAATGTATTTTATCGAATAACTTGAATTGATTTTTGACTTTTTTGACTGCGAAAATTTGCGAGCGAGTGTGTATGTTTCTTAGTTCTTCACGTTGAAACGTCTCATCGAATTTGAGCGAATTTTGGAATGTAGATAGCTTTTACTCTGGATTAACACATATGCTACTTTTTATCCTGGAAAAAGGTTATTTCGGGCGGCGGAAAAGCCTCGGACAGCTTAGCTAATACACTCTTTAGCCTCCTTTAAAAACAAGGCATTAAAATGTAGATGGATAGATAGATAACGCTTTATTTTTTTACCACAACAACTTAAAAGGAAAGATCTAAGAGCTAGAATACAATGGGATAGTTTTGTATGTGTTTTTTTTCTAAAAATCTTTTATTATTTTTTTACGAACAAGATTTGTTATCTTTGGCATAGAGAACCGATGAACGCATTCACTTATTTCCCGAAAGCGTTTCACTACACTTGTCAATTCGTTCCCGTTCTTACGTAAGCATACAAACCATTCCCGCGGCGCCCCTCGTGTGTCGGGACACCCCGTCGCTGTGAAGTGTCGCTCGAGAGGTTCCAATATGGAAATTGAAGGTGGCACTCGGCTCCCACGTAGAACCCTCTAAGACCATCCCATCGGAAGAGAAAATATTGTCACTGGGAATACTTCTAGAGAGCGAGTTATTGGTAAACGTTTGACGTATGATTCAATTTTTATTTTTTCTTCATTATGCTAGTTGCGCCCCCCGGTTTCATCCGCGTCTTCCTGTCATCCCGCAGGAACCTTTTTCAGGGATGAAAAGTAGGCTAAGTGTTAATCCAGGGTATAAGCTATCTCCATTTCAAATTTCACTCAAATCCGTTCAGTAGTTTTTGCGTGAAAAAGTAACAAACATCCATACATCATACATCCATCCCTGAAAATGTCTCGTCTTTATCTGGTTTTATGCTTGACGTTGAATTTCAGTCACAACGACACGAGGGTTTTACATATTTAGATTATTATACTCGTAGGTAGGGTTTTTAATATTCGAATATCAGACTATTTGTATAATTTATCCGCTGCCGATGGTAATATCAAAAATTCAATTTTCGATTTGAATATCAATTTTAAAGATGCGGTTTATTTTTATTGCCAATTTCGTTTGGAGCATTTTATATACTCACACACACACAAACCGTCGCGTTTATGATATTCATGAAATTCCGTTCAACCGTAGCAGAGGTAACAAACATATTTTAACAAATTTTAGGGATTTTTCTAGCCATCTAACGTTATTCAAATTCAAAACTTTTTTTTTTATTTAAGGCTGCGGGAACCCAAAGTCAAATATTTTCATTTAATAGGATACATTTTTGACCGCATCAAAACATCAAATTTAAAAAAATAAATAATAACAATTATTGCCATTAAAAAAAAAACATACATTTTATAGAAAAATCATCATCATCTTCTTGCCCTGGTCCCATTTATTTGTGGTCGGCGCAGCATGTTTTCTTCTTCCACTCTCCCCTATCAGCCGCCATCGCTTCATTCACTCCCCTTTCATTCATATCAACCCTACACAATACATCCATCTTTTCTTTGGTCTTCCTCTTCCCTTCCATCCATCAACATTCATATTCATCACTTTTTTGGTAATACATATAGAAAAATAAAAACACATATTATACAACTAGCTGGTGCCCGCAGCTTCGCCCGCGTGGATGTCGGTTATCTCGACCAAAAGTAATCAAGAAATTTTGATCCCGTTTCCGCAACCCATGGAACCTATTCCAGGAATAAAAAGTAGCCTATGTATTATTCCGTCCTATAATCTATTCCTGTACCAAATTTCAGCCAGATGAATTTCTGAAGTTATCCCGAAGAAGATATAAAAAAATTGAGCTTTATACTTTAACGAATTTAGGGTACTAATTTATACACCTGAACTTCCTGTTATCTGCCCAAGTAACCACAACCCAAACTCTATATTCGCAGGATGTTCTTACCTGTACAGAAGGGGCACACGGAGAAAAAAGACCTTCCGAAATACCGTTTTCCTTCTGAGTCCAAAGGGAAGGAATTGTTATTTAGAAGGAAAACTAAGGTAAAAATAAGGAAGGAATCGGTCCTGGAAGGTAAAGACTCAGAAGGAAAGTCAGATTATTTTTCAGTGCATGCACAGAACAACTTTCAGCATCACTATCACTATCACTATCACTACTTATTATAAAACAAAGTCCTTCGCGCCGCGTCTGTCTGTCTGTCTGTTCGCGATAAACTCAAAAACTACTGCACCGATTTTCATGTTGTTTTCACCAATAGATAGAGTGGTTCTCGAGGAAGGTTTTAGGATATAATTTGTTAAGTTTTTGTATACATTAAAATATAACGATATTTGTTAGAGAGGTCGGAAAAAAAGGCCGTCTGGGAGCTTTCAACGAAAACGCGGCCTAAATCCTTTTAGATATAACAAAATGATGTACTGTGGAGTTGTGTATCTTATACAGGTCTACAAAAAAATCCACAATAGCATATGTCTATCTCTTAAGGATAACATACTATAACTACTTTTTTACATTTTAAAAGTTGATAAAAAGGCCGACTAAAATCGGACCGTGCTTTCAATACTTTTATATTAGTCCTTATCAAAATAAATCATTTCGTATTCAAGATTGTTCTAATAGCTGTAGATTACTTTTTGAATTGTTCAAATCGGACATTCTATTCGAAAGATATTACGAAATTAAAAAATGTCAAAGTAATCGAAAAATAAACCCGCCGCGCGCCGCACCGCAGCGCAGCGGAAAACGCGGTGAGGTGAGGGGGGCGGGAGAATCTATGAAATAGGTAAAGTGCGGTCGTGGACCAGGAAGACCTTTAGCTGCGTGATTCAAACGCGCGGTCCAAAAAAAAAGCTTAGAATTAAGATAATGGATAATGGATACAGCAGGTAACGCGGTGAGAGGGCACCGAAGTGCGGGAATAATTTTGGAGTATACGGATTATATATACGCTTTCGCGTCTAAACTACTGAACCGATTTAAATGAAATTTGGTAAAGAGATAGTTTGAGCCCTGGGGAAGGCCATAGGATACTTTTTATCGCGATAAACTGTAGCCCACGCGGGTGAAACCACGGGGAACTTCTAGTTTACTTTAAAAAACGAAGGTCTGGCTGTCGTGGGCTCTGGGTCTATATATCCACACCATTAATACTTTTTTCTACTACTTATCGAAACTATTTCGAAAAAAAAAAAAACCTATGCAAACTCTTTGCTTTCCAAGTTCCCACGTGTCCAAATCTTTAGGCTAAGCGTATATTGAGACGCAATCGATGCAGTGCGGGGCAGCGCTGGTTTTTTAAATTATAATATATGCGCAAAGATCAGCGTACGATGTTTCTTTTTTCTCTTTTCTTTTTGCGGCAACAATGACTACTTTTCTAAATTAAGTTAGTGCCAATTAATCAATGCGTAGGATAGTATTTATATCACACGTTCATACATAACACGTATTTTAAAAAAGCATGAAGACATAGAAGCAACGCTATTACAAACTGTAACTAACAATAACTTATTAATTATTTAGGATGGTAAAGAACCTCCTCCGAAATAGTAAACGTTATCGCGCCCAAAAAAGTACCTGCCGGTCGTTGCTTGCCTTTTCTTTTGCTGGTGCAAGGAAGTTAGAACAGACGTAGCTAGTTATTAGTTTGACGTTTTAAAGTGATTAAATGTTGTATAAGTTTAATATTAAACCCAGTTTACTCGTCAACTTGAATACTGTTCTTGATACCGATTTTTGTACTTTATTACAGTGTATCTGTGTAATTTACAGCATCGCTCATGGACTATGCCATGCGCTTCCGTCGCCTGCGTCTTAACATACGCTTACCTTTATTGGGCTACAAGCAACATCAACGTCAATACCAAGTAGTTCTAAGTAAATAAGGTATAATAAGATCATGTCTGCTACACACGTAACGATATAGCGTTACATATTTGAACGTTTAATTAGAGCGTATAGTATAATCACTAACTTAGGATTAAGTAGATGGCTCTATATTTTTTTATAACAGTGTGTTGATTTTTGATTTCGAACATCACAAATCACAATCATCTTTTGATTTTCGTTTTTGTAGCTTTGTCTAAAATCTTCTAATATTTTTCAACTTTCGCGCGAACGCGTCTTAAAAAGAGGTCCTGTTTGTTTGCCCGTGTCCGACGTCAGTTTTATTGCAGCAAAACACACGCTACTATCAAAATTATGCAAATACGGTCAAGTCGATCAACAATGATTTATCGAACAGAAAATGTTACTGCCGTCGCTCATCTGCGCAAACCAGAAATACTGCAACGATTTTTCAGACACACTTTCGATATAACCGGAGATCGGTTAGCAATTAGAACAGATACATCGCTACAATAAATTGTTACGTGTGTATACACCAATAATCATCATCATGCCAATATTCTTCCTGACATGTAAACAATTCAACAGAATGTTGCCTAGCAACCATGTAAAAGATTTCGAAAAATTTGGTTTTTTAGTTTTTCCCACGGAACCCATGCATTATTCCGGGATAAAAGTAGCCTATGTTACTCTCCGGCGCATAAACTATCTTTATGCAAAAAATTACCCTGATTCGCTGTTTTGTTACGCCGTGAAAGCCGAACAAACCAACAGAAAAATACACTTTCGCATTTACATAAATGAGGGGATGGGGATGGCGATAGGGGTAGCTGCGGTTCGCGTTTACACCCTTGGTATTCCCTACTATCCCGCAAGAATCTTTTTCCGGGTTAAAAAGGAACCTATATGCTATCCGGGCTACAATAATCTAATCGACTCGACCAAATTTCCGACGTGATGCTTTAAATTGATATAACTTTTTTATTTATGAACCGATTGAAATAAAACAAACACTAAATGTTAAGTGGAGAAAACCGCAATATAATAATGAAAACCGCATCCAAATCGGTTGAGCCGTTTCTGAGATTAGCGCGCACAAACAAACAGACAAACAGACAAACAGACAAACAGACAAAAATTCTAAAAACCATTGTTTTGGGTTCTATTGCGTTAATAAAGACCCCCAGTAAAAGTATTTCTCATTTATCTTCAATGTACAGACAGTGATGAGTTACAGATTTATTATATGTATAGATATAGATATAACGGCAATAGGGGTAAAACTCAGCTTGTGCTGTGTTTACATTTGCATGTGCACACAGCGCTGGTGTTCAGTTTACCCCTGTGCTCGGTCAGTTCTTCGCCGAGGAGGTAAGTAGGTATAAAGCGGGTCACAATAACACAATCATTTGCAATACAACAGCATTCAGATTACGGAGTGTATGTGTATGATTGTGTGTCTTAAGACTAGCTACGCCTGTTCCAACCTTCTTACGCCAGAAAAAGAACAGGGCAAGACAAGCCCGGCAAGTAATTTTTTTGGCGCGATCACTTTCAGAATTTTGTTCTTATTACTAGTTGACACTAGTCTCGAGGCCCGTACTTTGTCAACACGTTATTCTTTCTAGAACACGCCGATAGATGCTTGGCGACAGACAACATTGCAATTACGAAGCTGTAAAGATGACACCGTCTTTTATAGCATTAAGTACATTCAGAGCGATACAGAGTAAGCTCAGTTCTAACTCTTTATAATGCTATAAAGAGAGATACACTAAGAACAACTCAACAGGGATGGCTGTGACTCTTTACCTTTACAATGCAATAAAGGGTGGATTGTATTCAGAGCGCGTTCATTCCCGGAGGTCGCCGCAGATTGGCTCGTAAAGGCGAGACGTGGCCTTCCGAATAATTATAAATGGTTAATTGTGAAGAATCACGACCGCCATGACGTCACGGGACTTGTGATTGGGATTAAAATGTATAGCACGCTGCGAAAGTGAAACAAAAAACAAGTGTCAAATCTATTGATTTATACTAACTAGGCTCCATAGAAGGCTGGTTTCAGTAACCGATTTATCCACGGTTTGCTCTACTAGAGATATTTCTATCTCCTATAACGCAAACGGTGGATATATAGGTTATTGGTCAGCAATTCCTTCAAATGTCAATGTGTACGCTTTTGCAACAAAATCCCAAGTGAAATCCAAATCCTGTCTATAGCCTGTCCTCTCTATAATTTTCAAGTCCATTTCAAGAGCAAATCTATTCATAGATTTGATTTGTAAAATTCAAAACTGAGAACAAAAAACACCAGCCTAACATATAAAAAAGTCAAATTAAACATGAAACGATCAAACCAATTATCGTCAATCATTTTTGTTTGATCAAAAGTTCAAACTATCTACCAACAATCTAATCAAGTCGGAAAATTGATGGTCTGGTCAGGTATTAAGTTTTCCGTAGAAACTGTCAATTATACCGTTTAAGGGTGGTATTAATTATATCCTAAAACTTTCGTCGGTAGTTTGTGTCTTCGTAAGGCTTTTAGTTTAATTAATAGTTAAACCAAGAAAAGTATTTAGAAATAGCTTCGATACAAAGTTTAATAATATCAGAAGCATTTTATACAACACGCTTCTTTTACTGGGTATATAAAAGTACACACAACCAAAAAGCGCTCCACATTTTTTGAATTAACCATTATATCGTAACTAATGCAAGTCAATTTAATTATTTTATATTTTTCAGTGCGCTTTTAAAGTGTTTTTTTTTAGTATTTTTTAAACTATATGTTTTATTTTTGTTAAAGCGTGTATAATGAATTACCAACAACCAGCAAACCGATCCGAAGTTGTGCGGGTTCTTGGGTTCACACCAAATTCCCATAACAAAAAGTAACTTCGGTTTTCACCGAATTTTAAAATTTTAAAATTCTCTTTAAACTAACAAAAAATAAACATCAGCCATGCAATCCCAGCAGTGGGAAAGTAAAGGGCTGACGATGATCAAGCACACACATAGCTCTGACCCCTAACTATCCCCCCCTGCGTGCCTGGTCAAAGGCTACCTACCCTCTAAATATAAAAAAAGAACAAAATCTAACCGACGGTGACGTGATCATCCAGCGTAAGTCCTGGCCACTAATAAAATTAAAAAAAAACAGCTAAATGGGGACACGATCAAAGTGACGCATGTACACGGAACCGTCGTCGTGTACGCCATTCGTCAAACCGTCGCGACGGCAGCCGGGTTAATGAAAAACATAAAACCGTCCGGCAACTGTGAATTAGAACGATCACGCCATAAGCTAACG
Organism: Opisthograptis luteolata; assembly: GCA_931315375.2. Classification (NCBI taxonomy): domain Eukaryota; kingdom Metazoa; phylum Arthropoda; class Insecta; order Lepidoptera; family Geometridae; genus Opisthograptis; species Opisthograptis luteolata. The sequence continues at coordinate 2,488,535 of OV928048.1, forward strand.
GCATTTTTTCAAGCAATTAATAAGAGTTAGTGAGGTTTCATAAGTGATTGGCTGCGCCTTGGAGTTTTTATTACAGTTTTTAAACGGATTTTCTTGTTTGTACTCAACTAACCTACAACCAAATTACGTTCCGTTTGTCGAGTTTAAAAATCCAATTGCAAAGTTAAATGTTCATAGCTCGAGTTATATTAATTAATATTTGCTTATTCTTCGACTTACTAACCGACGTCAAAGCAGAATAATCTCCTTTTTACATCCTTTTATCTTCTATCAGTTTCATAAACGCCCCTACACAAACAACTTACGTTCCGTTTCACGTATTCAAACATCCACTTTCAAAGTTAAGTGTGCATAGCTCGACTTATAATTACTGGTTCTTCTATATAATAACCGGTATTATGTCAGAGTAGATTACAGTGGTGCCTAAATTTACATAATAATACAGTTGGAAGTCAGAGCTTCTGTTACGTTTAAATTATATCCTAATCATTGGCGTCAGTAATCATTCCCATTTATCGATCGGAACTAGGGTTACAATCCGTCCGGATTTGACCTGACGTCTCCAGTTTTCAGTCCGGAATTTGCTTTGTAGTCTATTTGGATGTTTGACTGAGATGTTTCAGTTTCGGGTTTCAGTTTATATTTAGTCTTGACGACTTCAAATTTCGGAGTGGCAACCCTACATGGAACTAAATTGGGGACGATTTATGACGACATAATTACTAAGGATAACATCATGACAATATCTTGACGTAAATGATGAGACTACGCATTCGACGTTTTCAGAAATAATTGCTGTCATGTTGTCAATTTGACACTCATGTCTTTTTCACCGTTTTATTTTATTTAACGGCCTGGATCATTACCGTAATCTTTATAGCCACCGTCTTTTTCGAAACATGATCGTTTCAATACAAAAACTTGGCTCTGGAATGAATTCCATTTTAAAAAGGCAAGCGTTAGATGAGGATGACGTCATTTGTACGGCAGAATACGTAATATGCTTTTTGCCAGTTTGAGCTCCGTAGTAAGCTGTCACTCTCAACTGTTTATGCCTAAATTGGCAAAGACAATCAACTGTTTGTGTGACGTCATTTCCTGATTTAAGACATTATTCTCGAAAATCTCTAGAAAACCATACCAATGCAAAAGTTTGCGAGTGTTTGTTTGGATTGGAAATAGCTTACTCTCTGGACACACAGGCTAATTTTCATCCTGTAATAAGCTACCGTGGGATAACGGAAAAACCACTAGTAACAAATATTAGAAACTAGCTGTTCCCTGCGGTTTCACCCGCGTGGGCTACAGTTTATCGCGATAAAAAGTATCCTACGTCCTTCCCCGGGTCTCAAATTATCTCTATACCAAATTTCATTTCAATCGGTTCAGTAGTTTAGGCGCGAAAGCGTATATATTCTGTATACTCCAAAATTATTCCCGCACTTCGGTGCCCCTCACCGCGTTACCTGCTGTATCCATTATCCTATTTTAATTCTATTTTTTTTTGACCTCACCGCGTTTCCCGGGTCTGCGGTGCAGCGGGTTTATTTTTCTACTACTACTTACATTTTTAAACTCGTGATATCTTTCGTATGGAATGTCCGAATTGAATAATTCAAAAAGTTATATGAAGGGATTGAAGCAGTTTTGAATGAGAAGTAATTTATTTTGATAAGGATTAATACCAAGATACAAATAAAGAGCCTTTCCTAGCGGCGGCATTAAAATTAAATTTTTTAAATAAAAAAAACACTTATTGTGGCATAACTATAATACTTAGACATATGCTCTCGCGGACTTTTTTGTAGATCTTAATGGGATCTACAAACCCGTAAGACATTGTTTCGTTCTATTGTCAATAGTTTTTGCAGCGCACGCAAAAATAGGTTTTCGATTTCATACCTTGAGTTAAAAAATAGCAATTTGCTTACGGATTCCTAATTTTTTTGGAAATAAAATATAGCTTATAGCCTTCCTCGATAGATGGACTATCCAACACTGAAAGAATTTTTCAAATCGGATCAGTAGTTCTTGAGATTAGCGCGTTCAAACAAACAAACAAACAAACTCTGCAGCTTTATAATATTATAATATAATTATTAATAATATTAGTATAGATAGGTCGATTTGAGAATGAGTTAGGTATAACATATCGTCATTATTTCGACAATCTCTTACTATACTAAAAGTATTGCGCGAGTAAGCAATAAAACAGCAGTTATCTAATAAACAACTCCGAGGAAGCCCGTAAAGTTCTCGCTCGTTAACCCGCACTCGGCTCAAGAATGGTAACACAATGCCATTGTTGTATCGACACTTACTGACTTACTGCCCGCCGTGGAACCATGGGGTTTTCCTTGAAATTACGTGGCAGATCAATAAACTCATAGTTTCTTTATTGCACGTCGGATTGGAGAGCTTCACACTTGACCGCGGCATAATGCCATGTCAATGTGTGCTTCGATATCCCATTTTGAAAAAAAAATAGAATTGACTTTTGGCGGGAATTGAACTGTCAACATGACTTTTTTATTTTTAAAACTTGTGGTTCTTGAAGTGATATTTGTGGATTATTAACCATTATGTGTCCGTTAATATGTACGAGTGTAGGAAATTGGAATAATCATTTACATAACAATTAATTACTTCTCATTGGCTGAATACACAAACCGGGTGAAACAATATAAAGAAAAAATATTTAAAAATTACATATTTGTGCAATATCTTTTTCTTTCTTTTTAGGCGTAGCATATTACGGTTAAATATTATAAATGCGACAATTTACGAGTGAGTGAGTGACTGAGTGTGTTTTGCTACTTCTTCACGCTGAAGCTACCCAATGGATTTGAGTGAAATATGGAATGGCTTGCCCTGGATTAACACATAGGCTACTTATTATCCCGGAAAAAGGTTCCGGCCGGATTGGAAGAAAACCACGGGAACAGAGGACGCATCTATTTTATCATACTAACTTGGCCACATCGTCAGAAATACACTGTTGGCCTACCTTATTAAAAAAAATGAGTCAACCTTTTTGGATAGACTTTTTTGTAAAAAGAAAAATTTCAAAGTGAACACAACGCGATCCTCTTTTATAGAATATTCCACACAAATAACTCGTTCTAATTTCAAACCATTCTTTACAAGAACGCGATAATCCATGCAATGAGCGACGTTTTACGCAACAGCTCGTTTTGTAGCATGCGTTAAAGTTAGGCACCATCAAAGCAATTTCCATAAATGCCATTATTTGAACGGCATAAGGTTGAAATTCGCTTGCTCTCGGTCGTTAGTGTCCACGGTACATTAGGCGCTAAATGAAAATGCCGCGATGTATCCCCGCTGAGCAGTGTTGCCAACATAGATATGAAGCTTTATGGTTATGTCAACTATTAAAGGTGTCAATAATTCCATTTTTGAATTTAACAATGTCAGCAAGTCAGCCATTTTTTCATAGGTCAAAATGTACGCTTTTCAGCAAAAGAAATGGGTGTGGTAGTTCCCAATCCAGGTGTAGCGTGACGCCATCTTCGATCATATCGTCACTTATTATCAGGTAACTTGTGGTCAAACGCTACAATGTAAAATCTAAAAAAAAGAGACTTCAAGACTTGTCGATAGCTAATTTTCAAGTCCATATAAAACAAAATCTTATCAGATTAGCTTACAATTTAAATCAGACGATTTAGATGACAAAAAAATTGTATATTTGTAATCGCGCCCAAAAATTAACTGGCGAGCCTTTCTTGCCTGTTCTTTTGCTGGGGTTGGATCAGGCGTAGAAAGTTTTAAGTTTAACGTTTTAAAGAGATCACATGTCGTAACCTACAAAATAAATTAACTTTGAACATCGAATACTTTCCCTTATCCAATAAGATTGTGTCTGTAGGGTTTCTGTACAGTACATATATCCCCGTAAATGCCATTGGAACACAATTTGTAACTTCTAAACTTCGCTTCTGGGACCCGTGACCTAAATAAGGTCAGACCCGAAATAAGTTAGATTTATTTATCTACCTAAACTCGTGTTTCTAAACGAGTTGGCAACACTGGCCGCGCTACGATGAATGCCCGACTAAAAGTGGGTCGGCGTGAGAGCTACAAATACATTAACGGAATAAGACTGGCAACTTTTATAATTAAAGTAACACAATATCAAGCAAGAGCACGAATAAAATTGAGTTGCTGATGGAATTAAAAAGTCCAGATGTCTTGTCATTGGATACCTCTGTTTGATGCTAACATAAAATAGTTTGTATCAGGAATACATAAAACCTACTTTATACTGAACTGGCTAGCAATAAAAAAAAGGAAATTTGTTCGCGCCCAAAATATGTTCTGCCGGAAGTTTCATGCCCGGCAAAGATAATTAAGGAGGTTGAAATGGAATTGCCGAAGCTAGTTTTAAGTTTGAAGTTTTAAAGTGTGGAGCACTAAAAGTCGTTGAAGAATTTGCTGAATTACCTGAACTGCACATAATTTAAGAGTCATCACTAAATTACATCGGCCTTTCTTAGAAATAAAAATTATTGTCTGTCGGTAAGCATCACTTGAAAACGGCTAAACCAATTTCACCTTTTTTTTTTTTAAATGATCGTTATAGGTTTTTCTTTTCATATGAAACAGTGGCTGGAAAAATTTAAAATTTAACGGTTTTTTTCAAAACCTTTTTTGTTTATTGCAGTGGGTACTCACCTGTAGCATAAGCCGGTTCGAGATCGTCCTCGTCGTCCGTATGGTGTCGGCTCGAGGCGTGCGAGTGGGAGTGGTGCGGCACCCCCACATGCACAGGCTGTATCGGCTGCTCGTAGTGCTTATGATGGTCCACGTACACTCGGTGGTGGTGCGGGCACGGCACCGGCGGCAAATAGTCCGCCAAAGTCCCCCCGCGGGTTAGCGTCGAGCCCGCACTCAGCGTCCCACCCGAGCACGACGCTAACGCACTCCGCACGGATCCCAAGTCCAAAGACGGTCTCCTGGACAGCTCCCCGTAGCTCTCCCCGAACAGAGCGCTCGCCGGCACCGCGTGACGGACGTCATGAGCATGGTGGGAATGCCCCCCGTTAGATGACGAGTGGGGGGACGCCGAGTGATCGCGGCTGTCCCGGGATGTCGACGCCGTGTGAATGATGCTGTCGTCATGCTCCACCTCTCTAGCCGTCGGCGGGTTTGGGTGCACGTGCACGGCCGAAGTGCCCGCTCGTCTGGGACTCCGCCCGCGATCGGGCATCACCGACGACGCCGACCAGTAACCCCACGCCATTTTGTCGGAATATCAAACGGTCACAGCACTAGAGTCAAATTGGCATACGCGTTAGGGTCCCACACAAAACTGCGATGCGATGCGGCGCGATGCGAATCAGGGGGGCCTACTTCTTTCTCTTATATCTTCATTATTTTAATCTTACATTGAACATCTAGATCATGGAGTTATTAAAGAAACATTACTATTGAATATTTGTCCCTGAGTTTTGAATATTTCTATCTACATTTATATCTGCATTTATTTCTCTATATAAGTACGCATATCGTTGTCTAGTACCCATAACACAAGTTTCGAGCTTTATTTGGGGCTAGGACAATTTGTGTTCAATGGTCCCCCGAAAAAGAAGAGGGAGAGACGTTTTGGTGACTTCACGTTAAATGTGTGTCTCGTTCTACCATATAGCCGTAACAGAGTGTCATTTCATTTAGCTCAAAGCTGTTGAGTAACATTATTTTAAGGTTAAAATAATATGTTCCAGAGCCATAATGGTTTTGTAAAAGTTAGCGGTTGGCCTCCAGATCGGAAGTTCTTGTCGTGCGAGCTCACAGATATTGGCGAGGCGATGCAAATTCGTAGTTTTGTGTGGGGAGCCTTTAGACTTGACGCGAAGTTGGGGCTTAGTGTGTCGCCGCGACGAGGGGTGGTAATTGTGTCAACGAACCTAATCTCCTTTGAAGGTGCACTGTCCGGGCGGGAGCGGTTCGGCTTCGTGACTCGCGCCCTAATATTTTGACGGGTGTGCCACAGCGAGTCGGGTCGGATACTGGTTTAAACCTACCAACATTTGTAAGGTAGTGGAGTATGAAATTATGAACATTTTAAGAGATTTGAGACCTATTTTCCATGTCTGATATGGATTAATCTTATACTGGATATTGAAAAATTGATATGACGAAAAACGTTAATTTATTGCAGTAAAGGAAAAAAACAGATTTTATTCAGATGGCAATAACATTCGGGAATGTAGTGAACTGGCTCCAATTCAATCAGGCACAAATCAGAAAAAAAATTAAGTGTTAGCGCCTGAGTATGTAACTACCGGGCATTTCTTGCCTGTCCTTTTGTCAGGGAAAAGAAGTTGAAAAAGTCGAAGCTAGTTTCAAATTTGATGTCTTAAAAAGATCATATGTGTTGTTACTAATAAACGTATAACTAACTAACTGAGATGGCGCAACGACCCAAAGTGAGTCTTGGCCTCCGATAACAAAAGACGCCACTTCGGTCTGTCCTGCGCCACCTCCTGCCAGTCCTCCACCTGGAGCTCGCGCAATCTCAGGATGGAGTATGGCGGAAGAGAACGAACCGAGAAATAGAAGAACTGACGGCCGAGCCGAATGTCATCGGCGAGATGAAAGCGCACAGACTTCGCTGGCTCGGCCACGTTGAAAGAATGGGGGAGGATCGTGCGGTCAAACGAGCATACAGTGGACGGCCGAGTGGCCGTCGCCCTGTCGGCCGTCCCAGATATCGCTGGAAAGACGAATAAACGTATAAGTATTTAATTTCGTTCGATTATTATGATTAGCGTTCTGATTGTATCGCGTGATTTCTTTGCCAACAGATTCGGCTTGTTAGCAAATACAGCTCAAGCAACTGTCAGACAGAATTGTCTAAATTGTCATTGAAATACCTAAACCAGAATCCCCGCGCGCACGGCTCCCGCGGCCACCGCGTTCCATTTCATATCTCATTGCTCCGATAGGATCAGGCGTGACGAGACGCAACTAATTCGGGCTGCTCAGCACTGGGCACTAAATGACTTGGAAACACCGCTGATACAGACAAACAAGCCCCGCGCCTAAGGCTTTAACCCACCAGAGCACCAGATGTCACTATAAAGGCGGGACAGGCGCTGCCCGGTACGGCTTGGCTGGCCTATCTGTTGGTATTATTTGATTTTGTAGAAGACATGTCACTAAAAAGCGGGACGGGTACGGACCGGGATGTCACGGTGGTCGAAATTTGTATAAAACACGTCACAATGAAAGCGGGATGGGCGCGGATCAAGCCTTAACCAGGTTTCATACAAGTTCAACACAAATTCAAACATAGCTCGACCCGCAACCGTCCCGGTTTGTTTGTTTTACGCTTAAAAGTTCACCGGTGATGAGGTAAACACACGGGATAGACGCTTGGCATTTCTTGCGTAGTTTTGTCGAGGGAGCTTGGTGAGTTTTGAGCCTTATGAATAAGCCAACATGCTTGCATATTTGATTCTTGCTTCGACACGAGAATAGTTTATCTTATTCAATTGAGTGACGAGACGAGAAAGCCGTTTGCCTGATGGAACAGTAAAGTGCCAGGCAGAATGTTGAACTTCAACCGTTCAAAATCCTACACGGCAATGCACTGCGCTCGTTACCCTAATAGATAGATTATCCTTTTATGGATTGACTTGTTTTAGTTTATCGCAATAAAAAGTATCCTATGTCTCTTTAGAGCGTTCAAACTATCTCCGTACCAAATTTCATCAAAATCGGTTCAATAGTTTTTATGTTTACCGGAACAAACAAACGATCAAATCCTTTCTTTTTATGTATTAATATAGATATAAGATGTTAAATCCCTACATCCTTTCATATAATTTTACCAGGCCTACCCTCTCGACCCAATTAAAACCCAGCTTTTTACAAACTTCAATAATTTTCTTTTTCCAAATAGATTTTTCATAAGCTTAGTTGGTTTCGACCTCTATGGATAGTCAGATACATTGTCCCAGTGTGATTTATGGATCTGGGAGCCGGAATAATTAATGCGGACCACGTCTGCCATCGATATTTGAATTAACATTAGCGAGATTACGGGAAACATTGAATTGGGGACGGTAAATAGTTAATGTAGCAAAATTAACACATTTTGGTATTGAGGTGTAGTTAATATAGTGTTCGATACAAACATAACTTTTCAAAACAGATATTAGTGTCCGATCGAAACTGGTTTTTACGACCGAAACCGAAACCGAAAACTGTCAGATATTTATGTACGTGTTATTCGTTCATCTATACTATTAGGCTACTATTTATCGCGATAAACTGTAGCCCACAGCTGGTACAGTCAACGACAAAAGTCGCTGAACAATCACACCTTTTTTTATTATCCTCATCATCTAAGACACCAATTTTTGACCTCATCATCACCTAAAATCAGGTGTGTTATGTTGTGGTCAAAATGATGCCATGTAAAATGTAAAAAAACCATAATAATTACTGATTTGAAACACATTTGGAAAATCGAGAACGATCAGCAACTTTTGTCGCTGACTGTACATACACAACAATTTCGTGCGTTAGTTTGTCCGTAATAAACCTCAAGATGCGTAACTCAAGTTTCATTCAAGTTACGTAAATTTCAACTCGAGTTAACTCGAGACGTGTTTTTTCCGAGTTGGCAAACCGATAGAGATTGCATCTTAGCTAGGCCTTCTGAAGAGAATCGTAAAAGCACATTTTGTTTTGTTCAATCGTGTTAGGGGGTAATTAAAAGTTACAAACAATACTTTCAGCATTCTATCTTTTCCTGAAAAGAGCATGTAGACAATTTTACTTGTCAAGACCGCAACGTAAATAACTCGATTGCTAAGTCCCTTATCATTGCCCTAACGTCTCCATCCGATGGTGACAAATCATCTTACTTCCTCTGTTGAATCAGCAGGAAATAATTTCTGGTGAGATTGCTTCGCGACTTCGAAAAGGTTTTGTGGAAGTATCACAGGAAGAGGACCAATCTGAATAGTATATCCAAAGCTTTCCCAAGCACGTTTACTCGGTATTATATAAGTTAAAAATTAAAATATATGCAGGACTCAGACTATCCGTTACAGGTTAAATTGCAATTCAAAGACATAGGCCCCTGGTCCTTTGTGACACTTACCATTCGATTTTGTTATTGATCTTGTTTTAAATTTCTCTTTTTTGTGGTGTGCCAATAACGAGTTAATCTATCTATCTATAATATTTATTGTATTTGTGACATCGGTTAGTTCCTGAAAAATCGCTTGGCTTGGTATGGACATGTTATGAGGAGGGATGATAATCATATTACAAAAAAAGTGATGGATATGAATGTTGATGGATGGAAGGGAAGAGGAAGACCAAAGAAAAGATGGATGGATTGTGTGAGGGTTGATATGAATGAAAGGGGAGTGAATGAAGCGATGACGGCTGACAGGGGAGAGTGGAAGAAGAAAACATGCTGCGCCGACCCCAAATAAATGGGACCAGGGTGTACCTACCCCACCTTCCAGCATACAAAAATATATATATTTAATTCGGGAATGTATGATTGTTTTGTCATAGAAAATAAGTAAATTAGACTCTAGTATTGTACAAGTGTTTTAGCTTAGGAATGTGTAAGATAAATAGAACTGAAGCTTGCGCAGGATTGCGACTGCAAATGTGTCGGCGTAAGCGTTTTTTTTGGGTGGCGATGTGACTTGAAGCTTTTACAGGAACGTTTAAGTGGGGAGTGAGTTTTTGACGGTCGAAGGGTTCGGACTCTTCCGGGTTACGGTTAAGAGTCCTCGAGCGTATTCGAATTAACTAATTAATTTAAATAATTATTAGCTTGTTCTAATTATGGAGTAAAATATTGCTTTCTAGTAAATAACCAGTGATCTTTTAAAATACACCTAGAGTGTGATAATCAAATAGAGCTTTGTGGTTAAAGTTGATTTTGTAATTAAATATAAATTTTACGAAATAGTAAATTTCCTAGGTTTTATAAAATAATCGCGAAGCGGGCATTAAATCTATTAATTACGTCGCGAAATATAGTGTACTTCGGCAGAGGTCGTGAGTTATTAGAATAATATATTAATTTATCTATCTATTTATTAGATTCAGCTTTTTTAAATTGATTGTTATAATGTTCATTAAAACGTTGTTGTACTTTTATTACTTTAAAGTTATTCTTTTAATGAACGTTTTATCAATAAGCTTTATTATTTTACTTTATGTGTTTTCTTGCATTTTGATTGTTTACTTTTATGTGAGTTATTTTTCTCTCTTTTGAGTTACATCACTAGTAAAAATAAAACACAATACAGACTGGTGATGGATATTTAGATTTGTGTAAAGACTGGGGAGAACCTAGAGAACTCTTTCATTTAACAAGTAATGTTTTATTATTCGAAAGGAAATTCGCGGAAAGCTTGATATTAAAAATCAATAAGACCTGTCTAATAATCTAGATCCTAAAGACTCATCGTAGATATCATGACTGTAGGAATTGTATTTCAGTTAGAGTTAAGTATTTGTTCCTGGATCAGCGTGTTGCAGAATCTGGGATCGTTATGCTCTCCAAACTATTAGATCTTATTTTCAGCAACCCAAAACCTAAGTTATCTATACCCCAAGTTAAGAGATGAGACCTTCGATTGGTTTCAGATATTTGTAAGATGTTTTGGACAGCTTCTAAGCTACTGAACTTAGTAAGGAAGAGAGATAATTATCTACTTAATGTGGTTTCGACACCTCTTAAATTATCGCAAGACATTAGGAATTTATATACCTACATAATATACAGATTATCCTGCGAATTAAAGGAATGAAACCTTCGATTGGTTTCAGGTATTTATTTACCGAATTTATTAAAGGAAGTGGAATAATACTTATCTACCTATCCAATGTGGTTTCGATACCGCTAAAGTTATTACAGAATGGTTGGAATTAACATGATTACTTCTTATATAAAATCACAGATAAAACTACTGAACTAAATATAGTCAGGTTGATAACTACATTACAGTTTCCGTAGATTCGATGCTACGTAAAGGAATACAAGAGTTTTGGAAATTTGTATTTCCTTTCTTTTTATTATATTTCAGCTGTTAAAGCATAACGATCCTAGGTACAAAGAAGCCATCGAGGTTTGTGGAAGTTCTTATTACTTACCCATTTTGGTTCCTAATATTTTAGAGTTAGACTTTTAATGTTCCAATATTATTTTGTTATCTCAATTGATTAAAGTAAAGTGATTCAACTCTTATTATAGTTTATTAGATTCCTTTACTATCTACAGAAATGGTTAAAGAACCAAAATGGAAATACCACTGTTATAATGAGTGATTTATTGGTACAGTTTTGATTTTAAATAACATAATCACTTCTTGTACAGTTGGCTTAAGATTAATTAGAGTAAGTTTACTTTTACGGCTTATATTTGGTATTTTCCAAATATCCTTATAATAATACTTTTAATATTACTTATTTCGTTAGATTTGCGATTACGGTTTATGCTTGGTATTTTCCACGGCATTATTACGGAAACATTTTATTAATACTTGTAATACATAATTCTTATTGCGTTAAATTTACGATTACGGTTTATGCTTGGTATTTTCCAAAGCATATTTTAGAAATAAGTTCATGGTACTCTTGCGTTCGTTTAATTATACGGCAATACCCAGTTATTAATAGGTACTTTTGATATTACGTGATACCGGTAGAATTTGAAGTCGTACCTTGTTTATACTACAGGGGTCAGGTACGCTAATGTAGGTAGATGCTATAAGAGCACAATAGTTCGTTGTTCAAGGAGATTTATATTACACTTAATTCATCTCCTGCGCAATTCTTAGATATAGATCATTATTTACTTTATTGATGGTTCATACCATAGGGATGAGGTGGGAACGCTAGTACCTACTATATGCACACAAAGGCTCGTTATTCGAGGTGTGCTGTTTATAACATAAAGTACCCTAGTGCGCAACTCTTAGATGTAGGTTGTTATTCTCACTAGAGTCTGTTTATATTTTGGGAATCAGTTACACCTTATGAAAGAATGTACTCATTGCTAACAATGGTTCTTTGATAGCGGCAATTCATATTAGATTTAAGTACTCGTGTCGCATAACGTTAAAATGTATACATCCGCAATTCCGTTCCCACAGCGATTTTTTATATTTTGGGATTTGGGTCCACTTTAGTGGAAGGTACTTAATGTTGACGAGGGCTCTTGATAGCGACGAGGTATATATGACCCAGGTACTTAAGATAAAGCATACAAACTCTTTAACTAGGACTGTGTATCGGATTTGCCTGCGGTATAAGGTAAACCCAATATAGAGTCAATAACGATGCATCGTTATAGGTAGGGTATATCTTAATTTGTTAGATTACTTTTATATGGAAATGATTTGATTAAAGAATGACTTGTTGATTTATTTCTAATCCCGGTAATCCTGGTTTTGAAAGGTAAAGGTAACGGTGGTTTTCTGGTAAGTTATGAGTAAGCAAGGTACATTTACAGAAGCACAACCCTGAGTACTTTTACATATAGATATGGGAGCTGATGTAGACTACTCGTGCTTATTTATGACATTCGTCTGTGTTTTACTTTAGTTTAAGGTTTTGTTTGATCGATGAAGTTTTATTGATTTATTACTAGTCCGACTGTATTGACACACTATTGAATTTCTGTGGGTTTTCATGGGTGTCAGGAATATTTGTGATTGGAAAAACTCACAACTTTTTCAATGAAGCAAGGTCCTGGCTTTAGACCTGTGAATTCTCCACTGCAAGCATATTTACTATACACGCAGCTGATATCTTTACGCACACTCTACATAGAGTTATAAAGGCGTGTTTCACTAGGCCGGTGACTCATTACTTTATTAACTCAACCTACGACACTAAATATTCATTATGGTTAGACTAGTATCGCGAGTAACGTAGACTCACTTAGGGAAATTCCTTATTCCGTCATTCTCCTACCCAACTCTCATCCTTTCCTTTTAGATAAGTTTATATCGGGAAACTGGTTCAGTCTTAGCATAATTGGTTAACAGTGTGGTTTTGCACCCACTTAATAATTAGTAATATTAATGATTGTTGAATAGTAATTTTTAGTTCATCTATTTCGAGCTTTCTGGTTTCTAAAGGTGAACATATGGGAGGACCTGACCTCTCCTGTGTTTGGTAACCAGCGCTGGTGGAATATCATGTATGGATAGGCATAAAAATGTCGTTCATGCATTGGGACCCCTCCGCGTACCTTCTGGCTCTGCCGGCACTTGAGACTGATCAGGATCCTAACCTAACATCGCTATACGAGATCATAAAGTCAGAAATGTCTTTAACATTATATACTGGTAGCAACCAGTTAGAGCAAAGCTCTAATCTTTAGTAAAAAGGACAATGTTCCAAATATGATGTACTGGCATTCTCCAGCTATCACCATACACTGACACATGTCAGAAATATGTGCAACAATATATGTACTGGTAGCAACCAGATAGAGCAAAGCTCTAATCCTTATCAAAAGAGACATCGTTCCAAATATAATGAACTGGCATTCTCCAGATTAAAACTATGTACTGGCATACTCCAGCTTATACTATGTACTGGCATACTCCAGAATACATAATGTACTGGCATACTCCAGATTATTACGGCAAAGACCGATATTATCAATTGAAATATTTTAACTTCATTTTATAAGTTAACCACTTTATGTGAGATTGAATGGTCGTCTGATAACATTTATTGTTATATATAACCTAGACACCATTCCCATCCTACCCCCTCCGGTGTCGCGAGTGCGACTTGCGAGGCATGGGGTGGCTTTAGGGGAGGTTGGAGGCCATCGGGGGTTTCCCCCATTTTATCCTTTCCTTCCTTCCTAAATATAATTCTAATGTATTCGTGTATGAGATTCTCCAAACACTGCAATTTGAACATAATTTTCATTTACTATTTCTCTTTCAGCTTTATTACACATGAACCAAGTTCTCCATCTTATTGCGTAGCAATCGATTTTATAAACTCACGTGAACGAAGAAGAAACAAAGCAATTACGTTGAAATCTGCGATAAATTTATTATGTGTCTTCTCCTGTTAAAATGTTTATTATTGTTTGAAATATTTAAGTTTTTTTTGTAATTAAAATTTCCATTAAATAGTTTCCAACTCTAAAAGAATTTGGGTTACTTATTTACACATCGAAGGGTTCCGACGATCATCTGGCCAAGTTAGTTTTAAGTTTCGATTAAACGGTATCTTTGGGTTAGGTCGTTTCTTTTTGTTGGGGTTTAGTCTAGGGGGGGGATAATTACAATTTAGTGCCGCGTGACCAGGATGTCGTTTAATCATTTAGTTTTAAGAAAGTAGGCTTTATAGCCTACAATTTGGTGTTCGTGAAATGGAAAGAGTTGAAATGGAAACTGTTTTTTGGGAGTTTATTTTAAATAATTTTTTTAGACCGTAGCAAAAAGGTGGATTGTGATTAGCACAATACACAAATAGGAATTTTTGTGACGATAAAATAAATGACATTATGTAATTAATTAAATAATTGTAAGCATGCGAGGGTATTTTAGTGAGTGAGTGAGTAAGTGGGCGTGTGTGTTCGTAAATGGTTCACTGGATTTGAGTGAAGTTCGGGATGGAGATGACTTATGCCCTGGAATGGACTGGCTGCTTTTTGTTTCAGAATAGGCTCTTGTAGTTTTACAATGGGAAAGCTGCGAGTGAGGCCGCGGATACAGTTATTAATAACAATGTGTAGTTAGATGAATATTTTGTGTTGAATCGACTTTTAGAAAATAAGGATATTTTTAGATTGAGGTTGTCAGAGTTTAACACAGAGAGAGAGAGAGAGAGAGAGAGTTACGCTTTGAAAGAGAGTTGAGTTTACATTTTGAAAGTTGTAAGAGATAAGGCTTTGGGGGTGTTAGAATTCAAGACTTGAATGGTGTGTTAGAGTTCGAGATTTTGGAAGGTGTGAGAGCCCAAGATTTTGTCTTAATAGTAGGTCATATAGTTTGACAATTAGATAGGTGTGATAGTTTTAAAAGGTTTGGGGGGTGGTAGAGCTTTAGACTTGGGGGGGTGCAAGAGTTTTATAATCAGGGGGGTGCATAAATTATACATGAGGTAATTGATGTCAATGAAAAAATAGATAGATCTACTAAAATATATATATTTTTCCACCTTCTTTTAGTTTTGAAAATTTTATTCGGTTAGACCTCTTAAAATTTTGGGGGGTGAATGTACCTACCCCACCTTCCAGCATACAAAAATATATATATTTAATTCGGGAATGTATGATTGTTTTGTCATAGAAAATAAGTAAATTAGACTCTAGTATTGTACAAGTGTTTTAGCTTAGGAATGTGTAAGATAAATAGAACTGAAGCTTGCGCAGGATTGCGACTGCAAATGTGTCGGCGTAAGCGTTTTTTTTGGGTGGCGATGTGACTTGAAGCTTTTACAGGAACGTTTAAGTGGGGAGTGAGTTTTTGACGGTCGAAGGGTTCGGACTCTTCCGGGTTACGGTTAAGAGTCCTCGAGCGTATTCGAATTAACTAATTAATTTAAATAATTATTAGCTTGTTCTAATTATGGAGTAAAATATTGCTTTCTAGTAAATAACCAGTGATCTTTTAAAATACACCTAGAGTGTGATAATCAAATAGAGCTTTGTGGTTAAAGTTGATTTTGTAATTAAATATAAATTTTACGAAATAGTAAATTTCCTAGGTTTTATAAAATAATCGCGAAGCGGGCATTAAATCTATTAATTACGTCGCGAAATATAGTGTACTTCGGCAGAGGTCGTGAGTTATTAGAATAATATATTAATTTATCTATCTATTTATTAGATTCAGCTTTTTTAAATTGATTGTTATAATGTTCATTAAAACGTTGTTGTACTTTTATTACTTTAAAGTTATTCTTTTAATGAACGTTTTATCAATAAGCTTTATTATTTTACTTTATGTGTTTTCTTGCATTTTGATTGTTTACTTTTATGTGAGTTATTTTTCTCTCTTTTGAGTTACATCACTAGTAAAAATAAAACACAATACAGACTGGTGATGGATATTTAGATTTGTGTAAAGACTGGGGAGAACCTAGAGAACTCTTTCATTTAACAAGTAATGTTTTATTATTCGAAAGGAAATTCGCGGAAAGCTTGATATTAAAAATCAATAAGACCTGTCTAATAATCTAGATCCTAAAGACTCATCGTAGATATCATGACTGTAGGAATTGTATTTCAGTTAGAGTTAAGTATTTGTTCCTGGATCAGCGTGTTGCAGAATCTGGGATCGTTATGCTCTCCAAACTATTAGATCTTATTTTCAGCAACCCAAAACCTAAGTTATCTATACCCCAAGTTAAGAGATGAGACCTTCGATTGGTTTCAGATATTTGTAAGATGTTTTGGACAGCTTCTAAGCTACTGAACTTAGTAAGGAAGAGAGATAATTATCTACTTAATGTGGTTTCGACACCTCTTAAATTATCGCAAGACATTAGGAATTTATATACCTACATAATATACAGATTATCCTGCGAATTAAAGGAATGAAACCTTCGATTGGTTTCAGGTATTTATTTACCGAATTTATTAAAGGAAGTGGAATAATACTTATCTACCTATCCAATGTGGTTTCGATACCGCTAAAGTTATTACAGAATGGTTGGAATTAACATGATTACTTCTTATATAAAATCACAGATAAAACTACTGAACTAAATATAGTCAGGTTGATAACTACATTACAGTTTCCGTAGATTCGATGCTACGTAAAGGAATACAAGAGTTTTGGAAATTTGTATTTCCTTTCTTTTTATTATATTTCAGCTGTTAAAGCATAACGATCCTAGGTACAAAGAAGCCATCGAGGTTTGTGGAAGTTCTTATTACTTACCCATTTTGGTTCCTAATATTTTAGAGTTAGACTTTTAATGTTCCAATATTATTTTGTTATCTCAATTGATTAAAGTAAAGTGATTCAACTCTTATTATAGTTTATTAGATTCCTTTACTATCTACAGAAATGGTTAAAGAACCAAAATGGAAATACCACTGTTATAATGAGTGATTTATTGGTACAGTTTTGATTTTAAATAACATAATCACTTCTTGTACAGTTGGCTTAAGATTAATTAGAGTAAGTTTACTTTTACGGCTTATATTTGGTATTTTCCAAATATCCTTATAATAATACTTTTAATATTACTTATTTCGTTAGATTTGCGATTACGGTTTATGCTTGGTATTTTCCACGGCATTATTACGGAAACATTTTATTAATACTTGTAATACATAATTCTTATTGCGTTAAATTTACGATTACGGTTTATGCTTGGTATTTTCCAAAGCATATTTTAGAAATAAGTTCATGGTACTCTTGCGTTCGTTTAATTATACGGCAATACCCAGTTATTAATAGGTACTTTTGATATTACGTGATACCGGTAGAATTTGAAGTCGTACCTTGTTTATACTACAGGGGTCAGGTACGCTAATGTAGGTAGATGCTATAAGAGCACAATAGTTCGTTGTTCAAGGAGATTTATATTACACTTAATTCATCTCCTGCGCAATTCTTAGATATAGATCATTATTTACTTTATTGATGGTTCATACCATAGGGATGAGGTGGGAACGCTAGTACCTACTATATGCACACAAAGGCTCGTTATTCGAGGTGTGCTGTTTATAACATAAAGTACCCTAGTGCGCAACTCTTAGATGTAGGTTGTTATTCTCACTAGAGTCTGTTTATATTTTGGGAATCAGTTACACCTTATGAAAGAATGTACTCATTGCTAACAATGGTTCTTTGATAGCGGCAATTCATATTAGATTTAAGTACTCGTGTCGCATAACGTTAAAATGTATACATCCGCAATTCCGTTCCCACAGCGATTTTTTATATTTTGGGATTTGGGTCCACTTTAGTGGAAGGTACTTAATGTTGACGAGGGCTCTTGATAGCGACGAGGTATATATGACCCAGGTACTTAAGATAAAGCATACAAACTCTTTAACTAGGACTGTGTATCGGATTTGCCTGCGGTATAAGGTAAACCCAATATAGAGTCAATAACGATGCATCGTTATAGGTAGGGTATATCTTAATTTGTTAGATTACTTTTATATGGAAATGATTTGATTAAAGAATGACTTGTTGATTTATTTCTAATCCCGGTAATCCTGGTTTTGAAAGGTAAAGGTAACGGTGGTTTTCTGGTAAGTTATGAGTAAGCAAGGTACATTTACAGAAGCACAACCCTGAGTACTTTTACATATAGATATGGGAGCTGATGTAGACTACTCGTGCTTATTTATGACATTCGTCTGTGTTTTACTTTAGTTTAAGGTTTTGTTTGATCGATGAAGTTTTATTGATTTATTACTAGTCCGACTGTATTGACACACTATTGAATTTCTGTGGGTTTTCATGGGTGTCAGGAATATTTGTGATTGGAAAAACTCACAACTTTTTCAATGAAGCAAGGTCCTGGCTTTAGACCTGTGAATTCTCCACTGCAAGCATATTTACTATACACGCAGCTGATATCTTTACGCACACTCTACATAGAGTTATAAAGGCGTGTTTCACTAGGCCGGTGACTCATTACTTTATTAACTCAACCTACGACACTAAATATTCATTATGGTTAGACTAGTATCGCGAGTAACGTAGACTCACTTAGGGAAATTCCTTATTCCGTCATTCTCCTACCCAACTCTCATCCTTTCCTTTTAGATAAGTTTATATCGGGAAACTGGTTCAGTCTTAGCATAATTGGTTAACAGTGTGGTTTTGCACCCACTTAATAATTAGTAATATTAATGATTGTTGAATAGTAATTTTTAGTTCATCTATTTCGAGCTTTCTGGTTTCTAAAGGTGAACATATGGGAGGACCTGACCTCTCCTGTGTTTGGTAACCAGCGCTGGTGGAATATCATGTATGGATAGGCATAAAAATGTCGTTCATGCATTGGGACCCCTCCGCGTACCTTCTGGCTCTGCCGGCACTTGAGACTGATCAGGATCCTAACCTAACATCGCTATACGAGATCATAAAGTCAGAAATGTCTTTAACATTATATACTGGTAGCAACCAGTTAGAGCAAAGCTCTAATCTTTAGTAAAAAGGACAATGTTCCAAATATGATGTACTGGCATTCTCCAGCTATCACCATACACTGACACATGTCAGAAATATGTGCAACAATATATGTACTGGTAGCAACCAGATAGAGCAAAGCTCTAATCCTTATCAAAAGAGACATCGTTCCAAATATAATGAACTGGCATTCTCCAGATTAAAACTATGTACTGGCATACTCCAGCTTATACTATGTACTGGCATACTCCAGAATACATAATGTACTGGCATACTCCAGATTATTACGGCAAAGACCGATATTATCAATTGAAATATTTTAACTTCATTTTATAAGTTAACCACTTTATGTGAGATTGAATGGTCGTCTGATAACATTTATTGTTATATATAACCTAGACACCATTCCCATCCTACCCCCTCCGGTGTCGCGAGTGCGACTTGCGAGGCATGGGGTGGCTTTAGGGGAGGTTGGAGGCCATCGGGGGTTTCCCCCATTTTATCCTTTCCTTCCTTCCTAAATATAATTCTAATGTATTCGTGTATGAGATTCTCCAAACACTGCAATTTGAACATAATTTTCATTTACTATTTCTCTTTCAGCTTTATTACACATGAACCAAGTTCTCCATCTTATTGCGTAGCAATCGATTTTATAAACTCACGTGAACGAAGAAGAAACAAAGCAATTACGTTGAAATCTGCGATAAATTTATTATGTGTCTTCTCCTGTTAAAATGTTTATTATTGTTTGAAATATTTAAGTTTTTTTTGTAATTAAAATTTCCATTAAATAGTTTCCAACTCTAAAAGAATTTGGGTTACTTATTTACACATCGAAGGGTTCCGACGATCATCTGGCCAAGTTAGTTTTAAGTTTCGATTAAACGGTATCTTTGGGTTAGGTCGTTTCTTTTTGTTGGGGTTTAGTCTAGGGGGGGGATAGTTACAAGGGCAAGAAGAAGAAGGTTAGTTCCTGAAAAACGTGGCAACTATACAAAACTATATGGCCAGTAAATATAAATAGCAAAAACTGTAGTCAACGAAGTCTCAAAGCCGAGACATTGTATTCACTACTGCGGTCTCTAAGTGAAGAGCTTTTACTTGTATAGAAATTGCTAGAACAAGCTGTTTGGCCGAACAATATTTTTCGTATCACAACAATTGCTTTGTTGAATTTTAACAAAGAAGTCACAAACTATGCAGCACGACAATTTGTTGGATTTTGACTAATTCAATAAATAATAAAATAATTATAATAATTAATTAAATAATTTAATAATTTAATTAAATTGATTGATTGATTGATTTTTTTTTTTAATTTTTTTTTTTTTTTTATTAACTTAATTTTTTTTTGGCTTCCGACACAAGAGAGCACCACCACTCCTCTCTATCCTGAGCGATTTCAGTCCAAATCAGAGTCTGGAGTTCGTGTAGGTCCGTATCCACCGCGTACTTTTATCGGTATCTAACGGTGTCTAACTGGCCTACGGCCATTCAAAAGATATATGTATACAAAATTTTATAAATATTTTAAGTAAATTAATTTATAATAAAAAAAATTGTGATCTCTAAATGTATGTGAGCATGTGTTTGTTACTTCCTTACGCTGAAACTGCTCAACGGATTTGATTGAAATTTGGAATGGAGATAACTTATACTCTGATTAAAATAAGCTATTATTTATTCCTCCAAGGTTCCTATAAGGTAACAGGAAGAACGCGAGTAAAAATAAAGTTTATATAAGAATAAGAATCATTTATTTGCAACAAATTATACAAGACATTATGTAGAAATAAGGAAGAATAAAAAGAAAATGTATTGTTGCAAACCGGCCCAACTCAGCGTTGTGCTGCTCGTTTGACCAGCGCTGGTCTTCCGTTGAAGTCGCTTTTGATGACGTCACTGGCATGAAGGTAATTTCAAATAACTAACTAATGAAACAAATACATACATTTTTAAAATAAAATCTATCAGTGAGCATTTACTTACTCATTGATGTTGAAACTACTTAGCGTATAGGTAAGAAATGAAATGTAATTAAATGTAAAAAAAAAATGTACGAGGGTGCGCGCGGGCGTGTGTGTGTGTTAGTGTGTTTGTGTGTATATGTACGAAGCCATGTTTTTGTAGCCGAAGGGTGCAGTTAATAAAACATAAAGTGTATACGTACTAACGAATTGGCAGCTAACAACATGGTGTTGCGAAATAATCTTTCGCGTATAACGGAAAACTTGCGAAACAGACGGCATTCGGCGCTTGATCATGATTACCGGCATCTTACAAAACTTTCTCCAAGTCGCAGCAAAACACGAAACTATGCTTTTCGCGGTTTCGGCAACTTATTTCATTACGACGCCGGTGGTCGTTTTGCAGCGGCAAGTTGTAGGATGCGAGTTTGTAAACAGGCGACAAATTAATGTCCAAGTTACAGGTTTTATGGCTCGGTGGTTGGTAATACTTAATACTTAGGTCTGAGGAGGTTTTGCAGTGCCACAAACTTGGGACTAACGATCATTGTATGCGCCAAGATACAGAGATATACAGAGTTCGAATCCTCCCGGCCCCTATGACTTATTAAGTTATGTGAGGATTCACCATCGCTCAGAATGTTGAAGGAAAAAAATCACATGAGAATCACATTGTATCACTCAAGATCAATAAATACAACCTGATTCTATGTAGAAAACAACCTTTTTTTTTACTATTTACAGGGTTGCGTTTGACCACAAGTCACCTGATGTTAAGTGACGATGTGGTCGAGGATGGCGCCACGCTACACCTGGACTGGGAACTGGCTCTCAAGTGAGGCTGCCGGAACACACCGATGAGTGCTTGGCGACAGATTCTATTCAGATTTTATTCATTATATTCAACGAGAAGAATGATACAAGATTATTTATTTACAACAAAAAGTTTTTTTGTATAATCGAGACTTTACTCCAATACACGTAATAAAATGTTTTATGAAATACGACCACCATTTTGCCAATAACTAGGCAAAATACAATCAGCATATTTATTATTAAAAAAAATATGTACGGCTCTCATAAACAAAATAAATTCAGTGAAACGCGAGGAATTTTCATTTTAAATCCTCGTATTAAATTTTTTTTCATTGAACACGGACAACATTCGATTCAGCTATTGAAATCCATTTACAAAAGCTTTTATTTTACTGGTAGGTACTCTGCAATCGTTGATTTCAATTTAAAAATATTTTACTAATAAAAAGAAACGAGGTATTGTTGCTACTGACGTTGGAATCCAGAGTTCATTAAAATATTGGGGTGGGTTGAATTTGGGCCAAGCTAGCAGCAATATGAAAAAACCGGCCAAATGCGAGTCGGGCGCGCGCACGAAGGGTTCCGCACCATTCTCTATAGAAACGTGTGTTTATTTAAATCTGTTAACGCAACCTCTTAATTTATTGTTTTCTTACAAAAAAACAAAAGTAGCCCAAGTTACAATACTCCTTAGAATATTAGCTATCTGCAAGTGAGAGTCCCGTCAAAATGCTAGTTGGCGTTCCATACTGTATGCAGTATGACAAAATTTATTTTTAAAACACTTTTATTAGCTTGACTTGTAACTAACTAACTAACTAACTAACTAACAATGTAATCAAATCTTAGAAGTCAATTTTCACCCACTTCTAATTGTCGTATCGACTTGAAACTTTGTATGTATATGTAATCTCGGTGACAATGCAATAACTTGGTATCATCGACCTGATCTGATGATGCAATCGGAAGGTGGGTAGGGCATCTCTTCGCTGGCTACTAGTAAACCCCTCGTGTTTGGGCTCATATGAATCGTCTTGATGAGTACAATAGATTGGACTTGGTGACGAGGGTCTGATGATGCAACCGGAAGGTGGGTAGGGCATCTCTGCAGTGGCTACTAGTAAACCCCTCGTGTTTGGGCTCATATGATTCGTCTTGATGAGTCCAATAGATTGAACTTGGTGACGAGGGTCTGATGATGCAGCCAGAAGGTGGGTAGGAGATCTCTGCAGTGGCTACTAGTAAACCCCTCGAGTTTGGGCTCATATGATTCCTTTTGATGAGTCCGATAGATTGGACTTGGTAACAAAAAACTAAAAAGTAAAAAATAAAAATATATAGTTTAAAAAACTAAAAAAAACACTTTAAAACGCACTCAAAAATATAAAATAATGAAATTGACTTGTATTAGTTACGATATAATGGTTAATTCAAAAAGTGTGGAGCGCTTCTTTTATTGGGTAAATAAAAGTACACACAACCAAAAAGCGCTCCACACATATTTCAACGCTAAGTCAGAAATATGTCAAACCAATACTTTTTTCTTGTTTTCTATTAGCGTCAACGATTGCAGAATGCATCTTGGCTAGAGGCGCAGTGGTCAGAAATATGTCAAACCAATACTTTTTTCTTGTTTTCTACTAGCGTCAACGATTGCAGAATGCATCTTGGCTACGGGCCCTGGCGCTCTTCGTTACCCAATAAAAGTTACTTTTTAAACCTTTCCTAAACTTCCACAAATATTTCACGATCAAAATTAGCCAAATCGCTCCAGCCGTTCTCGAGTTTTAGCGAGACTAACGAACAGCAATTGATTTATATATATATAAGATTATTTTTAACAGACTTCAAACAAGGGGGAGGTTTTCAATTCGGCCGGTTAATATTTTTTTTATGTATGTACACCGATTTCACCGAGGTTTCTTCTCCGTCAATTATTTCGATGTTTTAATACTTATTCTGCTATTCGGGGCGGAGACAAATGCAGCAAATAAAAGATTGTCGAGGTATTCTTTGACATGTATGTTTCGTATTTACTATGGAATTTGATGTATTATTTTGTTTTACTTGACCTATGTTTATCATTTTGTTTTCTATTCCAACTTTATTTTTATTTTAATGTAATTTGCTTGAGCTACATTTATTATTGTTAATTTTTATTATTGTAATCTAATTTTATTTTTCTTTTTCTTTTCAAATTTGTATATTTGAAATTATAAGGTAATTGGCTTTGGCCGTCTATTATAATGTAATAATAAAATAAATAAATAAGTGTTTTAACAAACCCGACTTTATTCTATATATATAAATTGTATTATGAACATTACGCTTAGTTCGGAACTGTGTACATTTAATTTCGTTGTGAGCAATGCTAATTTATGTTCCAACGTAGTTGCGTAGAGTCGTGGCAGTGGCTAATTCGGCAGTTTTACGACGGACTCATCGTAAAGTAGAGTCCCGTGTCTCCATGACGTAACGGGGGCGGAATTAGTGATGTAATAGCAGTATAGCACTAAATTTATTATGAACTTACGAGTAATGGAACTGTAATTTTGTGAAACGTATAGAAACATTTTAGTGCCAAAACGTTTACGGGCTTAGTCAAAAACGGGAGCGAAATTTAGCGCTGTAGTTTCTGTACCAATAGGGTAAAACGTACCCTATTACTAAGACTCCACTGTCCGTCCTTCCGTCTGTCCGTCTGTCACCACATGTCACCTCATGAACCGTGATAGGTAGACAGTTGAAATTTTCACAGATGATGTATATCTGTTGCCGCTATATCAACTAATACTAAAACACAGAATAAAATATATGTTAAGGGGGCTACCACACAACAAACGTGATTTTATTTGCCGTTTTTATAGATGATGGTACGGAACCCTTCGCGAGTCCGACTCGCACTTGGCCGATTTTTTTATGTTACTAACTCTACTAACTAGTCTTATGAAACCGTCTTGAAGAATTCCTCTCCTCAGATTACGGATACAAGATTTCGTTTTGGGGTCGTTACATTAGTTAGTTTGGATTTAGGGGAAGGTAATCCCCAGAATTACTGATCTGATTTTGAAAATTCTTTCACTGTTAGAAAGCTTCACTATTCTCGAGTGTCACGTTTTTTGTGATAATAATTCTGAGGATCATTATTTTCTGGGTCGTTTTATGATGAGTTAAATTATTTTTCATTGGTTCGTTTATAGAGCTTCGGTCGTCTCTGGAGGGAGAGGAGCATTGGGACCTATTGCCTTGCTCTATCCGCACCTGCCACTACAATTATATCAAAAGGAAAAGAGGAAAACCGACTCCTTTAACAAGATGGCTGTTTTAATATTAATACTTGTTCAAAAGACCTTCTGGACAGTCTTACAAATGTACTGTTTTAAGATTTGACAAATGTGTCTTGCTTTCCAACACGACACTGATTAATTGTGCGTCTTGAGTTTTTGTATAATTTGTTTTAGCTGCGTATTTTTTGTCGTAAACTTTGGAGTGACTTCTGAACAGTTTTGTTAGCATAGAAAGACGATTAGGGCATCATTAACTTTATGTATTAGTGCGGTATAGTGAATTTTTTTTTATTATTATTTACAGGGTAGCGTTTGACCACAAGTCACGTGATGTTAAGTGACGATGTGGTCAAAGGTGGCGCCACGCTACACCTGGACTGAGGACTGACTCTCAAGCGAGGCTGCCGGAACACACCGATTGGTGCTTGGCGTCAGATTCTTAACATGAAATGCGCGATTAATACAATTTCCTTATTGTATTTTGAAAGTTTTATGGAAGTCCTAATGATACTAATGACTCAAGGTGACGAGCTGAGGGCATTGCGCGCAGAATATTACAAAAAAAAAATTAAAAACTTTTAAACCCATTGATTACAAACGTAGGTTAAGAATACTTTAATAATACTTTAATAATCAGAATAATGAATTTATTGGTAAAAATAGTCTAAAAATGAAAATGCGGATTGCGAATTCATCACTGCCGAACCTAAGTTTATATAATTTTTAATTTGTATTGATTCTATTCAGTTATAACTTACAAAGTACCTAACAGAATATGACAATGAAAACTGTTTATTTGATATAATTAAAACAAAAATAAATTTAAAAAAAATGTTACATTAATGTTTACTATGTCAATTTAAAAATGTTGCTTCCTATTTTTATTCCCAAGACCTACGAATAGTTTAAACTAGAAAATGTAAAGAGAACTAACCGTCCGTTAGTTTCCGGAAACAGGGCTCATATTAAAATAGAAGCTGCAATATGAAATATATACGCGGTAATATAAGTGTGCACTGTGCATCTCTAAAGTCGACTTTGTTGTCACAAAATAGAAATACGGAAGCGAAATAGTCGTTCATCCGGCGCAGAATGTCATTTAGTATTTACTAACAAAGCTATACTGTGTCATCTAGAGCTAAGCGCCGGTGTTCTACTTTTGCCGTTCATATTATGTAGAGCGGGAACAACGAAAGTTGAATGTATGAAACGGAAAATGTACTGCGATTTAGTAGTTTGATTTTAGTCGCTTTGTAGAGGTAAAGTTTGTTGTACGTTTGTTACGGCTAATCTCTGAAACTCTCTTCGAGTCTTGTAAAAATTATGAAAAAAAAAAATGTCGCTATAAAAACTACTACTGCTACTACTACTACTACTGTCTGTATAAAATGTCTATCTGTCTATCTGAGTCTCTGAATTTATTTTATTGAGAGAAAAATTCTGTGGGACCGCGACGGAGGTGAAACCACCGGGACCAGCTAGTATGTAAATAATAAGTTTTCGGTACAAAAGGCCGTTCCAACAGTTAAAAAAAAAGTATAACTTGACTTGCAACTTGAAGGCCAACAAAAACTGGTTTTTAACCCGAAAAGGAACACTTTTGCTACGAAAATAGGGGTATTGCGGTATAGCTTTCTTAATTTAAGTTCCAAATGGCAACATTTTCTCATGCAAATATCAAGTCAAAATATTAACTAAAATCACAGCGTTTCCAAATTTAGGAGGCAATCTCGAAAGGCGATTAATTAAAACGGCGGCTGTTCATTTTCTACCGTCTGCCGTCCTGAGATGGCTTTGACATTGTGGCTAATGTATTCGACAAGATGCAATATTGGACATTTCGGTTAAAATATATGAAGTAAAAATTCTAAAATCTCAACATTTGAATAAAACCTGAATAAGCTACGTTTATATTATGTGCATGCAATTCAGGTACTGTATCTATTAGCAAGCCGTAAAATTATCCCAATACAAAAAAGTTCACTTAATTTCTAGTCATTAAATTTGGTCCAAAAGCCGGTCTTACCATCACGTTGTATCAAACGACAGCAGAGCGGTAGTTTTGCTAGCCACGAGACTATTTTGTGTATTGCAGGGTAGCGTTTGAATCACCAGATGTAAAGTGGCGATTTGGTCGAAGATGGCGCCACGCTACGCCTGAATTGGGAATGTTGCCAGTGAAATTATACAAGGTCTAAAGGTATTTAACATTTAATATGTAGCACAGGGTCCGCGTGGTAGTTTATGACCCATACACTATCTCTTTCTCTCTCTCTCTCTCTCTCTCTCTCTGAGAGAAGGCCTTAGTCCCAGCAGTGGGGACGTAATAGGCTGATGATGATGATGATGATCTCAAGGTGATGAGCGCAGTGCATATCCACGCAGCATTTTGAACCGTTACTAGCTCTTAAGTGAGGCTGCCAGAACACACCGACATTGGTGCCTAGCGACATATTTTAAACTTGAGCGTACATAGAAATGACTATAGACAAGCAAAAAGTAACCAGATCAACCATTTTATTCATTAACTCAAAAGCTTTTCAACATAATATCGCCCCCTTGCTCACAGAAACCCCTTAATCAGTACACTATTTTCGTTATTAAATCTCTCGTGACCACTACCCGTATAACGTAAACCGGTACTTCCGGAATAAGTACCGGTATTTCTTCAGGTCGCCCTACTTAAATATTAATATGTGATAAGAAACTACTTGGTCAATTACCCCTTTGCATAGAAAGTGGCGTTAAGTTACATGGTTCTCTTGTCATTAGGGTAAGGGGCTGGCTGGCTATAGCAGGCTACAGAAAAGTAGGCGCTTTGAATATTTTAATAGAATGTACAGTTGTAGACAATTAGGGCTGCATTCGGTGGACGGCGGAAGAGCGGTAGCGATACGCTCGTATACTAACTACATTTTGTACGAAATGTTTTGAGTGGAGAGCGGAAATAGCAAGCGAAATACCTGTGTATTTCATTCCGCTTTCCGGTATCCGAAATCGACAGAAAATGCAGCCTTAGGGTTATTTATATTTAATAACGTTTTTTTTTCGATCGTACAGGGAAGCGTTTGGCCGCAGGTGATCTGATGTTAAGCAACGATGCGGTCGAAGACGGCGCCGCGTTAGGAATAGAAAATTGCTCTCAAGTGAGCCTGTAGAGACACACCAATAGGTGCTTTGCGACAGATTCTTAACTTGACTGTAGTAGCTAGCTAGACGAGCACTAAAATATCTCTAACCCTTTAACCACAGAGATATGGTTTCTTCACGATTTTTTTCTTTACGGAAAGCTTAAGCTCATAGATTTGAATCCACGACGCAAGAAAACGTCACTATACCATTCTCGCTGAATACAAATGCTGGATATAAAAATTAAAAATAGATATATAAATAGCTATCGTTGCTTCTAATTTTTTTTACCATAATTCTGTAAATAGACTTAATACAGTCAATCACAAAATCGCTTTACGCTTTTCCTTAAGAAAAGCGAGTCATCAAAGAGGAAACTAATTAAAATACTCTTTAGAGCCTCCTAAATTCTAGGCTCAAATGGCCCAGCCCTATTGGGACGAATTTAAAACTTTAGGAGCTGTTATTCAGGTTAGACTTAGGTTAAGGTCAAGAAAGGTCTTTCATAGGAAAAATAGACATTTAGAATGTCTTTATAATGTTGTGGAGGACAATATAAACATACTTTGGAATGTTATATTATGTGATGAATAAGAAGACATAGCAGATATCTGTTCAAGAAAAAGAAAGTGTACTAAAATAAATTAAGTAGAAATACACATACGTTTCTAAATGTGTAATATGGAGTCTAAACGTGGTATATTATATAATATCAAAGGAATGTTTCGATAAATATTCTAAGAAACGGGGAGAAAAAATCGAAAATATTTTCTAAGGAGAAGTACCGACATCTTACGAAAAGCAAAAGGATTTATCGTGAATCCGCGTATTTTAGCAATATTTTTCAACATTCTACAGATTTTTCCTCGAGGGCTATTTGATTTGACAGCGAATGACTCGGAAAATTGAAGAAAAATATGCTGACGATGTAGATCTTTCATCGACGAAAAACCGTGAAGCTAACACCAAATTTCACGGAAAATCCTCCCTGCTCCCGCGTCAGGCGTCATTAATTAGCGGCAGAAGTCATTAGAGACGAATAAAAAAGTTAAAAGGCTGTGCCGAATACAAATACGCTTATTTCAATAAAAGCCCAACTGAAAAAAACATTTCAATACTGTTTTTTCCGCCGGTAAAATTAAATCATAAGACCGAAAATAAGGACCAGAGCTTTTAAGTTGAGACTTTAACACAAATTATGCGTTACAACTGCTTGTAACATCAATTCCTAGCTAACATATCCGAGGGTTTACTGTTATTACGTGCCCAAACAAGCTGAGCGCCGTTAATTGTGATAAAGTGACAAGCCATAAAGCAATTTATAGCTTCATAAACAAACGCGGTGCCGCGGCGGCTCTTAAGTTTTCTGGCCAAGCGGCGGTTTTAAGGTCAACCAGTACTTGGAGGCACAGGGTTATTAGACCGCGGGCGCGGCCCGGATTACCCCATTAAAAAGAAGCCAGTCTCCGATCCCGCCGGCACTCGTGCTGTATTTACCCCAGTACAACACACACGGAGCGCGGTGGCACGGCACCCCGATCATAAACACGCCGTGATCGATATCTGTGAACGTTTGTTTTTCTTGCATGTCAATAGGAGAAGAGGTTCGTCAAGTTTTCGCTTTCTCGACTTACGCAACGGGACGGCACGTGGTCGCAGCGGAGAGGTTATCACTCGGTTAGGGAGGAGACGCGGCCGGTGGTGGAAACGTTTGGGGAGCTATTGCGAGTTGAATGCGAGCGGAGTCGTAGAGAAGACAGCGGGCGAGTCGCCGCCGGGTCGAGCGCCCGCGAAAGCGACGTGCGGCGGGCGGCGCGGCCGGAGCGTGACTGGGCCGCCCGCCGTCGCGCCTGCGTGCGCCGCCCTCCCCACCCCCGATTGATGTAATATTTATCTTGGATTAAGAACTGGATAAGGAGCGGTGGCGAAGCGCGCTCTTGAATACTGTCGCAGGTTTTGAAGTTTTAGTTTTTGGTATTTTTTTTGCGAGGTGTGAATTTTTAATAGATTAGCTGGATGGTTTAGTCGGATCAATCCAGATCGGCAGGTCGGGCGCCTCGGGCGTGCTCGGCGGCGCTCGGGCGTGCTGGGCTCGTGACGTCAGTGCGGACGCAGGCGCGGCGACAGGTGGCCGCAGTGCCGCAGCCGCCTATCATATGATTATGACGTTTCCTGCTCGATTCCGGCACAGTATACTGCCAGTAAGAACGATTCCAGCCAGCAGAGCGAGTAAACGCATTGGCAATTCCAGGGTATTGCAAATGTCCAAAGGCGACGGTGACCGCTTCCTATCACGCGGGCCGTCTGCTTGTTTGCCACACTGTTTCATTCTTATTTTATTTAAGAGCGAAGCTCTTGTCGGCGGAGTACTTTCCATCCCGTTCTGTTCTCGGCCATCCTTTTGACCTCTTGGTACGACATGACGTCAATCCTTTCTTTAAATTGGTCTATGTATGTTCTTCTCGGTCTACCTCTCCCTCTCTTTTCTTCTACTTTTCCTTCTAAGATGGTTTTCATGTATTAGTCATGCCGTACTAAGTAGCCAAAGATCTTTCCTCTTCTTATCTCTACTGTTGTTAATATGTTTCATTGTTTTATTTTAATTGGAAAAAAGCAGATCACTGATTCAATGCTACACGGCAAACCTAGTATGAACGCCCTACAATAAGGTGGACGACTTGCGCCGAGTGGCTGACAGTCGTTGGATGAGGAGAGCCGGAGACGGGGCTCAGTGGCGTACCTTAGGAGAGGTCTATCTCTAGCAGTGGACGGATACAGTGTGATGATAAAGGTGACGATGTCTAATGCAATGTATGCAGGTCATTTATCATAGGACGCGTCACTTTTTCTTAGGGCACATAGAACTACCCTCTCTGAGCGGCATGTATTGAACTCTCTCAGATTATAAATGGCTTTGTCCTTACCTTTCCCTACGGCTGCATATTTCATAGCATAGCTCACTCCATCTTATCACCAACGCTTTTGAAGCAACATAGCTTCCTGATCGTTATCTATTCCAAAATAGTATTGTATATCAGCGTCCATACTGCGCTTGTATGATATCGCCGACGGCAGATTTGCATGAGGGTTGAAAAGCTGCAATTGATTCGATTCTGTTCAATTATTCGAGTGTTTTTGTGCAGGTTTGTTTGTTCGGAATGTGCCGTTGAAAGTGCAGGAGCTGCAAGGTTGGCTTTAGGTCGTTGCTTTGAAAAAGAAAATGGATGCTATCTTTGCCGGAATGGAAAATAGACTGCTTTTTTATGAAGAACTTGCGCGAGTTCCAGTTGGAGGACTGGCAGGAGGTGGCGCAGGACAGACCGAAGTGGCGTCTTTTGTTATCGGAGGCCAAGACTCACTTTGGGTCATTGCGCCATCTCAGTTAGTAAGTTTATTATTTATATTCCTGATGAGATCGCCACGACGTTTATATGATGGTAAGCGCTACGAGTATGCTGTACTATTTCAGAGTTAAATTGACATCTAAACTAATGCTATAATGTTGTTAAGTTTGTGAGCTTGGATGTGGAAGGTAATTTCTAATAGAAAGATCCAATTTTGATAATTCTTTCACTTTAAAAAAGTTGCACTATATCTAAGTGAAGTGTCATATGAAATTTCTGTGGGAAGATACCCACATGCGCGTGAATAATGGTGAAACAGCTAGTAATAATATAAAATGTTTAAGTCCGACAGAGTTTCGAACAAACTCCGTAGTAAAAATTAAGACAGCATTTTTTTTTATTAACACCGTGTTCTTATAAATTACTAATTTCAAGGACCTTTTAAAAACTTAGTCCGAAGTTCGATAACGCTCAAAAACTTAATTAATAACTTGGGCGCGTAATAAGAACGCGAAGATGAATTTTCTCGTCTAATTTTCGAACTCGTAGCTACTTGAGAACTCGTTTTAAGGTATTCTTAACTCGATTATCCCATTCTATCATTTCGCATAACAAAGTTTGTTTATTTAGTTAACGAGGGAGGCGAAGTTCCCGAACTAAATGGTCGAGTTAGACGCGCCCAGTACCTGAGAGGCCTCGGGCTCGGGCGCGCCTCGCCGAAGAGGCCTCGTAGCGAAACGCCTCGAAACTTTACGTCATGTTGTTGTTACAAACCTACATTGTTACGTAAATACGTGTTTGTAATCCTTATGAAGACGATTAACACATAGGCTACTTTTTATCCCGGGAAAAGGTTCCAACGGGAGGACGGGAAAACGCAGGTGTAACCGTAAAAAAAAAATAAAAAAAAACTATGAAAGTGTAGCGCTTGCCAAGAGGCGAACAACCAGTTCGAATTTGGATCTACATACTAATTTTATAATGAGTTAAAGTTGGCTGTAAGTATGATATGGCTAATCTCTAAATAAATAAATAAATAAATAAATAAATCTCCAGAACAACTTAACCAATTTATAAAAATCTTTCATCGTTAGAAAGCTACGCTATTCACGAGTGTCTTAAGGCTAATTTATATTGTGATAGAAAACCTATGAGAAACTCCACGCGGGTGAAACCACGGAGCAAAACTCACTAGCGTTGCATAAAAATAGATTATAACCATTCAAACTCAGAGCTGTCTTATATAAGGCGTAGCGTAGCGTCTTGACTCATGACTTAACATCAAGTGACTTGTAGGCAAACGCTACCCTATAATGGCCACACTAAGGTCAACGTCAAGGGAAATGTCAATGCCTATCACCGCGATAAATATTGCGTTAATTATTAACGCTATTATATGAGTGGCTACACTTGAACGGTCAACGTGAAAGAACTTGAGTTATCGGCTAACGTCAAACGCCAATGTGAATGTCGTTGTCCAATGTCGTGGCCACACTTATGTCGAACGTCAACCATCGCATTATTTAACGGCATTTCCCGTTAGTGTGGCCCCAGCATAAAACGTAAAATAAGCAAATTCTTACGCTAAAAACGAACAACATTTCACACAAAACGCTGGATAAATTATATTGTTACCAAACACCACTTTATTTAAAATTGCTAACAGCTCTCGTCAGTCACAAAGTAGTAGCTCAAATAACTTAGTAACCCAATTAAGCGTGCTATAAAAACTATGACAACCCAACACTAAAGTTAAGCCAGACCTATCCGTATGGATTTCCTTTTCCAGTGGCTCTCTCTATCCTTCTCTGTCACTCAGAAACATCTTAAGTAGAGCGAGAGGCCAAGTGCCCCCGAAAGAGCGAGAGAGATAATAATAATTGATAAAATTGGTGTAATATGGATGCTTCTTTTTTTACTACTTACATTTGACCTTATGTCATCTGGTGTTAAGTGACGATCTTATTAGTAAAGCTAATTAAAAAATATCGGACTATTAGATGACAAAAAAAGCTTGGGATTTGAACTTGCTCCAATTCAATCAATTAGTAATAAGAATGAAATTGTCAACGTGATCGCGCCAAAAAAATTACCTGCCGGGCGTTTCTTGCCTGTTCTTTAGCCGGCGTAAGGAGGTTGGAACAGGCGTAGCTAGTTTTAAGTTGACGTTTTAAAGTGATCACAATGTATCCTATTGAATAAACATTATTGAATTTTGAATTTTTGAATTTTGATGTGGTCGAAGGTGGCGTCACCTTAGACCTGGATTGGGGACTGACTATCTGAACGACAGAAAGAGGTGAAGTCCCGGTTTAAATGCAAATAGGTCTGAGTCAGCCCTAAAAGCGGTTTACAGTAGTGAGCAACTTTGTTAAAGCAAAAAAAAATACTGAATTAACCCGTTTAAGTTAATAGACGAGAAAGCGACGCCGATTTGAAAGTCAAGTCAAATATTTTGACAATAGTGAGGACAGTTTCATATAATTGGATTAATTACTCAAA
Source organism: Opisthograptis luteolata (assembly GCA_931315375.2). Classification (NCBI taxonomy): domain Eukaryota; kingdom Metazoa; phylum Arthropoda; class Insecta; order Lepidoptera; family Geometridae; genus Opisthograptis; species Opisthograptis luteolata. Next base: position 2,522,722 of record OV928048.1, read on the forward strand.
AAACTTTGGAACATAATTAGGCTAGTTATAAAAAACTATGACGCTTGAACACTTTAACAGCAGCGCTTTCCACCACTTTGTTAAAGAAACAAAAATGTGATGAATTAATCCGATTAAATTAGAGGCGAGGAGGTGACGGTGATTGTAACTGTAAAGTCAAATATTTTGACGGTAGTGAGAGCAGTTTAATTCAATTGATCGAAATTAAAACACGGAGAGTCGGCGGTGAGGTTAACTTATAAATGTTTAAACAGTACTCTGGGCAGTTAACTTTCTAACTTTATGATGGAGAAACCACAACATATTAAATTAGTGGTCGCGTGGAAAGTGAGTTTTACAATATCGTGAAGGGGAAACTTGATTGCAATTATGAAGGACGACGCTTATGATGACGACATCGATGATTAAGAGACAAATGCCTATACTCCCTAACAGCTGTATTAAATTAAAACTAAAACATTTTTTTTATAAAACGTACATAACATAGTTTTTTTCCCACCTAATTTGTCCTACTGCTGGGCAAAGGTCTTCCCCATTTCTTTCTAGATTTTTTAAGAAATGTTTTATTTATTTTTTAGTTTCTGCTTTGCCTAATAAAGACATTAACCATTTAGCCCGCTTCAATTTCATGTTGAGATATTGATGGTATGTATATATTTTACACTTCAAAATAGGTTATCTGAATGCAAAAGAAAAACTACTTTCTTCGACAATAGTTGTGCGGATAGATTTATAAGTGTCTAGTTCCATACAAATGCCACCGCAGAAACAAGATCTGTCTACAAAACAAACATGCCTTAAAAGCACCGCAAGCTCTTTGACTACAATAGCTTTAATAGCTGACAAAGCGATCAGAGAAGGCGTCCTGTCGTGTTTTTATTTGCTGCGCTGTTTCGGAGTGACGCTTGTGATTAAACACGCCTGTTGCTCACTTTAACTGGAGAATGTCACTTTGTTGCAGTAACTGGCGACATTTATTTACTTAGCACAACAATATTGCTTAATATGACGTTTATTTCAAAGTGACTTTTGTCTCAAAGTGACATTATAGGGTGACTTTGCTAGCGAATAGCGTCGATTCTGTCTCGATGTTTTTTTGTAGGTTCTGGTAACTTGCTTGGGTGACTACCACCCTTAAGTTATGAATCTGTCGCTCGTTTACTTCAATAACTTTAATAGCTGACAAAGCGATTACAGAAGGCGTCCTGTCGTGTTTTATTTGCCGCGCTGTTTCGGAGCATTGCTTAAGTGAGGTTCATTTCAAAGTGACATTTGTCTCAAAGTGACATTAGAGGTTGACTTTGCTAGCCAATAGCGTCGATACGATTTGATATAAATAAAAATCTAGTACGTGCTTGGATGGCTACAACCCTCAAGTTAAGAATCTGTCGCTAAGCACCTATCGGCTCCGGTAGTCTTCCTTGAAAAATACTTTACAATCCAGGTGTAGCATTTGACCACATCCACGCATAACATAAGGTGACTTGTGGTCTAAGGCAACCTTGAAAGATGAGAAACGTTTTTTATAGAAAATACTTTTATACAAGCTAAGAAGAAAGAAAGACGCCTTTTGAACTGCAATATTTTAGAATACTTATAGGGGGCCGAATATTATCTTTAACTGGCTGCGCCCCGCGGTTTCACCCGCGCGGACTGCAGTTCATCGCATTTTTTTCTTTCTTAAGAACCTCCTCGCTATAACAAACACAACAAAAAAGTTAGTGAAATCGGTCCAGCCGATCACGCGTGATGCCGTGACCAGAGGAAATGGGGATTCATTTTTATATTTAAGAATAGCGATGATATTTATAGCGATGATGGCTCAGTGGTAGTGACGTTGGCTTGCGATACGTAGGACGTGGGTTCGAATCCTACAATGAGCTTGAGCTTTCGGTGAAGGAAAACATCGTGATGAAACCATAACTTGGTGGTAGGGTATTTTCTAGTACTCGCCTGGCTAGCTACCACCCTCTTGTTAAGAATCTGTCGCCAAGCACCTATTGGTGTGTTCCGGCAGCCTCACTTGAGAGCCAGTTCCCAGTCCAGGTGTAGCGTGGCGCCATCTTAGACCACATCGTCACTTAACATCAGGTGACTTGTGGTCAAACGCTACCCTGTAAATAGTAAAAAAAAAAAAAAAGTTAGTGAAATCGGTCCAGCCGATCACGCGTGATGCCGTGAGCAGAGGAAATGGGGATTCATTTTTATATATAAGAAGAAAGAAGATTTTCAAAAACTCTTCCAGCAAATAGAAGAAGCGTCCCGTTTATCGTGAACGTGAAAAATTACAGTATTCGATATCGGCTACTTTGGAACATATTGAAGCATAAATAAATATTAAACGAAATCTATTCCGAGCAAGTAGGACTCGGTAACGATTGCCCACTCTAAGCGGGCGTAGACGTGCTACGAATGCTACTACGCTACGTGCTACGGCTTGGCGTAGCTCTACGAGCTCTACAGCTTTTGCTTTGAGTTTCTATTTTCTGCTCGAAAATTTACATATAAACTTGGCTACTACATATAGAGTGAGATCGGAAATAAATAAGAAAAAAAAATATAAATACGAAAGTTTGTGTGTGAGTGAATGTGACGACGCGGTAGCCTAGTTGGTAGTATCCCTGCCTGCGAAGTTAGCGGTCCCGGGTTCGAATCCCGGTAAGGGCAAACATATGTGTGATGAGCACGAATATTTGTACCTGACTCTTGGATATTTCTATCTATATACGTATTTATTTCTCTATTTATGTATGTATATCGTTGTCTAGTACCCATAACACAAGTTTCGAGCTTAATTTGGGGCTAGGTCAATTTGTGTGCAATTGTCCCCGATATTTATTACTAGCTGTTCCTCGCGGTTTCACCCGCGTGGGCTACAGTTTATCGTGATAAAAAGTAGCCTATGTCTTTTCTCAGGCTCTAGACTATTTCTGTACCAAATTTCATTTAAATCGGTTCAGTAGTTTAGGCGTGAAAGCGTAACAGACAGAGTTACTTTCGCATTTATAATTTAGGTAAGGCAGTAAGGATTTTAATGTTTGTTACCACGTACCACCGTAACTACTAAACCGATTTTGATGGAATTTGGAATGGAGATAGCTTATACCCTGGATTAACACATTGGCTACTTTAACTCGGAAACAGGTTCCTGCGGGATAACGAGAAGACGCAGGTAAAACTGTGTATACAAAAAAGTTTGTTGAAAATCCAACGAATCGCTTCACACAGTCAGTGCCAGTGGCAAAATTTTTTTCTTTTTTTACTAATTACAGGGTAGCGTTTGACCACAAGTCACCTGATGTTAAGTGACGATGTGGAATTAAAAAATTAATTTAAATTTGATTTTTTTTTTTCAATTTTTTTTTGTGGAATTAATTGGATGGAGAATTTAATCAAATGTCTTCGCAAATGTAATTAAAAGCGAGTGCCTCTGCCTCTTTGCTAAACCAGCTGGAAACGATGACTGATTTGATTACGATTATGGAAACCCGTGTGTTATGATATTCCTAACAGCATGAGCTCAAAGAGGTTTTAACGGTTACTACATCTAATATATAAAATTCTCGTTTCACAGTTTTCGTTGCCATACTCCTCCGAAACGGCTTGACCGATTTTGATGAAATTTTGTGTGCATATCGAGAAGGTCTGAGAATCGGCCAACATCTATTTTTTATATTAATTTTTATCGAGTTAAATGTAGTCCACGCGGGAAACCGCGGGGCGCAGCTAGTCTAATATATAAAATTCTCGTGTCACAGTTTTCGTTGCCATACTCCTCCGAAACGGCTTGACCGATATTGATGAAATTTTTTGTGCTTATCCGGTATCTATGAGAATCGGCCAACATCTATTTTTATTCCCCTAAATGTTAGGGGTAGTCTACCCCTAAATTTTTATTTTATTTTTTAGACAACGTTTTTAATTTCTATTTTTTTATGATACAACATACAAAAATACATACAATCCTCAATTTTCACCCTTCTACGATCAACCCTTATTTTTTAATGCCATTTATTATATGGCAAAACAACGTTTGCCGGGTCAGCTAGTCTATATATGTATATAATTCAAAGGTGACTGACTGATGACTGACTGACATAGTGATCTATCAACGCACAGCCCAAACCACTGGACGGATCGGGCTGAAATTTGGTATGCAAGTAGACGTTATGACGTAGGCATCCGCTAAGAAAGGATTTCGCGATAAACTGTAGCCCACGCGGGTGAAACCGCGGGGAACAGCTAGTTGCAATATAACTTTAAAGCGATGATGGCTTAGTGATAGTGACGTAGGCTTACGATCCGTAGGTCCTGCATTCGAATCTTAGAATAAGCTTGAGCTTTTGCGAAGGAAAAAAAATTAATCAATTAATCCTGGGTATAAGCTATCTCCATTCCAAATTTCATCGAAATCGGTTTACTAGTTACGGTGGTACGTGGTAACATAATTGCAATATAACTATAAAGCGATGATGGCTTAGTGATAGTGACGTAGGCTTACGATCTGTAGGTCCTGCATTCGAATCTTAGAATGAGCTTGAGCTTTTGCGAAGGAAAAAAATTAATTAATCAATTAATCCTGGTTATAAGCTACCTCCATTCCAAATTTCATCAAAATCGGTTTAGTAGTTACGGTGGTACGTGGTAACAAACATTCACACACACACACACACACAAACTTTCGCATTTATATTATTAGTAGGGTAGGTAAGTTGTTGTACCTGTTAACGCACGAAATTAATAATCGATCCTGACCCGTTATCCGCGGTTTTGGATCAACATGTCATGTCATAATATGTCATTTAAGAAGTAATATGTCAAGCTCCAGTACTAAAATGACATATTATGACATGACAAAACCGATCGATCCAAAACCGCGGATAACGGATCAGGATCGATTATTAGTTTCGGACGTAACTCTGTTAGAGAAATAAATTGAAAATGTATCGTAACATGTGAACAGAATTACGTTTAACAATATACTCCATCACGAGGTAAACACCTTCCGAGTGTTTAGAAATTAATGTGACAAAGTGACAACACGTAAGGCAGAGTTAAATGAACCGAGGTCCGAGCGGCCGCCAGCGTTAGGGCAGTTACAGACTAGCTTTTTTTCTGCGCGATTACGCGCTTTAAAAACTAGACAGGAGTTGTACAGCTTAATTCCTCCATCCCCATTCCATCATCGGACGTCACGACAAACGGCGAGACGCCATCGGTATATGGTGGATAATCCACCTGTACGCACGAAGCGTTTCGCTTCTACATCCATAATGCGTACGGCTAAGGAGTTTCCCGATCGCTACGATTTGGGGATCTTCAAGGCAAGAGTGAACAGGTACCTTCTAGGTATGCGTGTTACACCGTCGACCGCATCTACGCATGGCAACAGGCGGGATTGTGGTCAAATGCATACTTTATTGCAGTAAAAAAAAAAAAAGACTCGCGTACACGGGCTTTTTCGGCGTATTCGCTCGAACCAGTAGTGGTAAGTCAGTATCAATGTGGGTTCTGACGAAGAATCATTACTGTTTGCGTTACTTATTCACCAATATTACGCTTCTGCCTTTTAAAATAAAAAAAATAAAACATTAATTTAGTGCCACTATACAGAGAGACTTATTATTATAATCCTAAGTTCCAGTTACTTATATAACACTGCCACGCGGCTTCGCCCGCGTGTACTATCCTCACTTCCTGAGAAGTGTGAACAGTTGACTTAATCCTCCTTTGTGTACAGTTAACTTAATCCTCCTTTGTAGGGAGCAAGCACACTGTGGTTATGTATTTATGTTAAAAGTCTCTCTTTATATCCATTTTCATCACTATAACTTCAAAAACAAATAATTTCCCATTAAAAGTTCCATCTTCCATCCTCCATTTCACCCCCTCCAAGTTTCAGGTCTCTACGATCAGCGGTTTGGGCTGTGCGTTGATCCGCCAGTCAGTCATTCAGGACAAAGCCTTTTATATGTATAGATAGATACGCTTCCAAAAATGAGCATAAACGCGCGTATAAAACGCTAGTTTGAAAGCGCTCTTAGCTGTTTAACGACTTCGTAGTTTAGCGGACAACTGTGTCGTTAGAGGCGATTTTCCATCTATTAACTATGGTGCTGCAATTACTAAAGGTGGCAGGTGTGTTTTGATGCATGATTTGCTACGGCAAGTGTCTGTTTTCTGGTAGCATTGTTGCTCTTTATTTAAGTTTATTTAGTAGAAAATAGGGATAGATTTCGGAATCTATTGCAACAATAAAAGAAGAAGGTACAAAGGTTTTCGAGTGGCTACTTCAAACCAGATGACGTTATGAATGTAGGCTTTCGATTAGGTGGACCGACAACATCCTTAAGTGACGGAGAGACGCTTGATGCAAATGGCAAAGTTTAAAGAGGGAGACCTATGTTCATCAGTGGACGCATTCCAGCTCATGTTTGACAGTGACAGTTTATAAGCGTGGATTTTCATCTGTGTCCAATATACAACGACATTATTTTCGTAGTACCAAAATACCGCTTCTAATTTAACATGCATCTTATCAACGTTTTTAATCACGTTTTAATTACCAAACCTGATTAGGCGTCTAGACCACTACACAGTTCATCTTGTCACTAATGAGCATGAGTACGGAACCGGCGCCTTAATTATGAGCTAGTTCGGCACCTGTGCCTGCTAGAGGAATACGTAACAGAAAGTTCCTTGTGGATTACATGATGATATTTGATAGGTATGTAGGCACAGAGACGTTTATCTAAACTTTCTCAATAAATCCCTACATCCCTACTAATATTATAAATGCAAAGGTAACTCTGTCTATAAGTCTGTCTTTCACGCTTAAACTACTAAACCGATTTAAATGAAATTTGGTCGAGAGGTAGTCCAGAGCCTAAGAAAGAACATAGGCTACTTTTTATCGCGATAAACTGTAGCCCACGCAGGTGAAACCGCGGGGAACAGCTAGTAAATAATAATAGTCACCACCTGCCCAAATGTTTTTGAATGAGACTGAATTGGCAAGTACCGGAGTTTCATCTCATAGACCAGTTTTCAGTTTATAGATAGATAGATAACGCTTCATTGTTTCACCGCAACAACAGAAAAATTGAACAACATTAAAGGAAAGATCTTAGAGCTAGTGTTACAATGGGCGGTCTTATCGCTAAGAGCGATTTCTACCAGACAACCTTTGGATGGACAGAAATAGTAAGAAATAAAATGCGGTATGCGGTGCTTATAATGAATTCACAATAATAACTCAGATAACTTTTTAGCAGTGCTACATAAGTAAACTTCACCCTTCCTTTCCTACCCTATAGTTTGTTTTGATTGTGACATTTAATTTAAAATGAGCATGGTGTTGGCTACGGTTCCGCTAATGCAAAGGCTAATTGCAAGGGCAAAGACCCGAGAATAAAGCCACAGAGGGAAAATCATAACAATATTTTAGTGGGTGGCGTTCTTTCTTTTACAATCGCATTTGTCATATGGTTCATTGGTAGTGGCGTTGGATTGCGATTTGTAGTTCCTGGATTTTTATCCTACAACTAGCTGACCTGGCGAACTTCGTATCGCCATTAAAAGTCACCCTTTAAACCTTCCCTGAACTTTCACAAATATTTCGTGATCAAAATTAGCCAAATCGGTCCAGCCATTCTCGAGTTTCAGCGAGTCTAACGAACAGCCATTGATTTTTATTTATAAGAAGAATAAGTAAACTAACATCGCGTGATTCGCCAAACGTTGACACACTAATATATTTATTACTTTTATGAAAACTCAACAAGATACCAGAGAAGCGTGACTTCACAAACAGATATAACTTTAACGCTTTAGTCGTCTGAAAGCGTTTTCAATATGAAAGTCTCTGTCGTTAAACCCCGAGGAGTGCCATATACCAAGCGCCACAGACGCTGTCTAGAACTCTGTAACAAGTTATAAAACTCAGTTTCAAGGCAATTAGCGGAAAGTGCGCACGTTAAAATCTTCTTCATCGCCGCACTTAGGAGTGGTTATATGAGTACTTAACTGAGGAAGAGTGCGGCGAGTTGGTAAATGTAGTTATAGTTTAGGTTGTTTACTGCTTCTACCTTCTCGGCGAAGAACTGCTCGAGTGCGCGAGCTAAATTAAAATAAGCACCGTGCGAAGAATGCTCACCAATGTACTTTAGGATAGAAAATGCATTTCCTTCGTTATAAATTATCTTACTGCCAGAATTCAACAAAAGACCAGCGCTGGGCAAACGACCAGCACAATGCTAAGTTGAGTTCTTGCGAGGTGACGAGCCAGCGAAATTAAGTATTTAAATATTTTTACATAGTTTGTTGCAAACAATTTTTATTCTTATTTTTATTTGCTACAGCATATTAATTTATGCTGTATTTTACGCCTATCGCCCGCTGTATTAATATTATTTCCTATTAACCTCAAAGTGTTTTTGTGCATTAACATTTTATTCTTTCGCCCTATCTCTCTCTTACTCTTAAAAATTGCAAGCCTATAGAGGCATTATAAAACCTTTATATAAATCAGTTTTTAATTTTCCGCAGCATACCTAACTTTGAGGTATATCAAAGTCTCAAGGAGAAATTCTATAGAGCAGTGGCCGCCAACCTCTCAGCAAACGCGGGCCGTACAGTTTTCAAATAAATATACGGCGGGCCGCAGCAATCATGATTCATGTGGTATGTTTGAGATATTAAATGAACAACGCACAATTACATGAATATTGACGTTTGAACCAATCAGTTCTGATTATTTACAAATGATGAAATTTTAAGGGGGTTTTAAAGTAGCTGTGATCAACTTTTATACTATTAGTGGTTGTTTTTTGCTGGCATTATGATGTTTTTTTTATATGCGATTTAAAAGTTTTAAGAAACGCATATAAGTGATTAATAATAATATTAATGTTATTAGTATGGCGAGAGCAATGTACGCACACAATGCTGTAAATAGTCGCGAAACAGAGCGGGTCGCATGCTGGAGAGCTGCGGGCCACGAGTTGCCACCGCTGCTATGAAGCATTCTAATTTTTATAACTAAAGTAATAAAAAACGTGAAGAACTAACTCCAAAACTTTAAGATGGTATTAAATTCCGCTTCATGCTCAATAATAGAAGTTCATAATTTTTCTACGAGCAGACGTGCTGCGAAAGACGGGACTTCAACGTGATATTTATGTTTTGTTTCCCATTTCATATTAGAAATTTGAATATGGCGTTTCTAGCACACTTAAGATTTCTGAAAATAAGTTATGCGTGGCCATGGCTACAATAAAAAAACAGCGCTTCAATTTCGACACTTTAATTGAGTTAAAACATAACCTTGCTTAAAAGTACTTACCACTTACCTCTTAGAATGATCTCTTGTCATTGGTACACTATCTAGATCTTGTTGAATGATTAAAATCGGTACAGCCACTTACCTGTAACCAAATAACATCAATGTATTGAACGCAAAATTAATAAATACATTTAATTACTACAAAAAAATACAAACACATGAACAATACAGGATACAGGAATAATTCTAAAAATGAATCTTCTCTGCAGATTTTTCTTTTTCTTATAACGACAGAATCTTTCAGTTACCGAAGAATGCTAAGAGTTATCTGGGTTATTTCAGAATAATAACCCAGATAACTCTTAGCATTATTATAATAGTTCACTTCACCCTTCCTTCCCTGCACCATAGTTTTTGTTTGTCTTATTTAATTTAAAATGGCCTCTTATCGTTGGTTACGCTAATGCCTAACAAAGGCCCGGGCAAAGACCCGAGAATAAAGCCACATAGGAATGAGACAGAATTGGATGCCGGAGTCTCATTTCAACCAATTATGTAAGTTGCGTTTGAATATATTACTAATTTGGGCTTACTATAAATGTAGCAGTACTATAATGTATTTACGTTTACCACTAAAAGGATTTCCTCCCCCGACAGCTATTTACTGTCATAAATATGCATGTCGAATTAAAATTTCATCTAAAATCATACCACCCGTTTCGTGAGAATGTTGCGGCAAATAATCCGTGTTGCGTTTACGCTCAGCTGCGTATTGCGCGCACGTGCGTATCCGATGAAACATCGTTAGATACGCCCAGAAAACGAATGCTTAAAGTATAGAGGAGACAGTCAAGTAGAGGGCTACAAATAGGATTTAAGGGCCCGTACTTCAAAGATTCAACAATAGGTTTGGACCTTGTAACGATGGTCTAAGGATGTTTCACGAACCGCATAATTTAGATAGTAAATAATACATAGAATTTCAGAAAAAAAATTCGCTAAATAAAATAAATAATTTTAAGTTTGTTTGGTTAATAATCACAAGCGGCGAGTGCTGATAATTTTTAAATAAAACACGCCGCACAACGCCAAAAAAATTCCTTAAGTGACGTTTCACTTATGTGTTGACAAAATATTCTTATAGCTTAACAATTTTCGCATCAATCAGTCTGTTGCTGGCTCAAGCTCATAAAGCGGTGCGAAAACAAACATCCATTATCGAAGAAACCTCATTACACAAATTACGCGAAATCAGAACCTACACAAATGTAATAAGGCCGTAATTAGAACGGTTCAAGCAGACGTGAATGCCAATTCGTATTTGATGAATGCCTTCAGCTCCAATGCGAAATAATTTCTTCTATTCATCCGCTAAAATATTACGCGCCATCTCTCTGACTAATGAATTCATTTCAATAGGAGCTCTTTTAGAGAAATAGGGGCGTCGATGAAGATGACGAATAGTTTGACTGTGGCTTTAACTCTGACGTGAAATTATCAGCCCGTTGCCACTCAGTGGGGTGTTGGATAAATAAAATCGGATGCCCTCGTCAGCTTAGCAATCAATCAATTTGCAAATTACTTTGTTATAATTGCTACCTTTGGAAAGGGCTATGCTCAGAGATTCTCTTAAATATCGAATCAGAAAAGAAAAGATCCGACGGAGAACCAAGGTATATCTGACATAGCTTGTAGAGTCAGCAAGCTGAAGTGGCAATAGGCTGGACATGTTAGCCGAAGAACCGATAACCGGGCGAGCAAACATAGCGTAGGACCTCCTCCAGTTAGGGTTAGATGAGAGAAGCTAAAGATCGGGTTCAATGGCGTATTTTGGGAGATGCAATTAAAAAAGAGTTTTTAAACAAACCCGATAGATGGCGTAAACGGTCCGTGGCAAGCCAGAAAGTTTATCAATGGTCCCTTATCACTAACAATTTAAGAACCACTGGACTACCGCCATCTATCCATAGTATAGGAACTACGTTTTTTCAGCTGTCCGAAAAATAAGCTGGAATAAGCTAGTCTTTTGTTTAATTTTGTCACGTTGCCAAATACTTGTATCCAGCAGCGAGCGCTTGCCGTGTGATCCTGCAGTCACTACTCGCAACAGCGTAATATTTCAACAGTCCCAAGTAACATTATCTCAGGTCTCCGCCATTCCCGAGCCAAGAGAATCGCAAAGATATCTCGAGGGTAATCATTAAGGTGCTGACTACAAAATCAACTACAAAATCGATTCTATATCATAAGATCCATTATGGATTTACTGATATTTAATTTTCCAAGAAAATCTAGTGGGAAAATACAATCTTAGTAAATCCATAATGGATCTAATGAATGGATCTTATGAGATCGAACAACAAAATCACCGAAGAGTTGCAAGGCTATCTGTCTTCTCTAGTTTACATTTTGGAGTGTGCATTAGAACTTATTCAATGACCACGTCTTCACTTACCTTTAGGTGAGACTGTGGTCAACTGCTAGCCTATTGCGTTTAGTAAAAAAAAATAGCTCAACATTAGATTTAATTAAAATCTTTTTATCTATAACTATGATTGGAAAAGATTGTTGGAAAATAAATGAAGTGTCATGTGTGTCCGAAGAAATGTGTCCCCTTTTACAAAGTTATACTCTCTATAAATAACAAAAACTTGCTTATACCATCAGCATATTAAAAATAAAATACCCAGAGGGCCGTATAGGCTAACTTTTGAAAATACTTTCTTGATTACTATAGCTTTGTTTTTCGTTATTTTTACCCCTGAGCTACCCCTTCTGTCACTAGCGGGGTGAAGTTGTTAAGACTAGAGCCTTAAACTAAATGGTTAACTGAAAGCTCTGAAACGACTAATTGCCGCTAATAAATCTGTAGGTACAGTGCATAAGAAAGCAACCTGAAACAGTTTCAGTGCTAACTGCTTCGAGCTTTGTTAAGGTAACTGGTAAGCTCTGCTGAGAAATGCGAAGAGCGGGCAGTAAATCGTAGCAGGAGAATTGTAGCGCTGGGAGTAAAATGTTTTATATCTTTCGTTCAACGCCTTTTGATACTGTTTCTAGAGATATGTAGTTCTTTGGAAATAATAGTCTAGTCTAGGCGTAGTGTGGCACCACTTTTCCAACCTCCTTACGCCGGCAAAAGAACAGGCAAGAAATGCTCGGCAGGTAATTTTTTTGGCGCGATCACATCTTTTTGCACATTGACAATTTTATTCTTGTTGCTAGTTATTAGCCTACGTATTGATTCTGGGTATAAGCTATCTCCATTCCAATTTTTAATTTCATTGAGTCGTTTTAGCGCGTAGGAGTCACAAATATACACACTCAATCATAAACTTTCACACTTATGGTATAAAAAAATGTTTTTTTTTTTTCAAATAGCATGTTAGCGTTTTGCATTACCCCAACAATCGCTCATCTGACACTTATTTGGAAAATAAGGTTTGATCAGTAACTTTTGTAGCTGACTACGTAAAATAATAAAAATAACTAGAATGTTATCTTGCCGCTTGTGGTACAGTCAGCGACAAAAGTAGCTGAACATACTTGATTTTCCAAATGTGTTTTAGATCAGTAACGTTTGGTTTTTTTTTACAAATTACAAGGAAGCGTTTGACCACACACCTGATGATAAGGATGATGCGGTCAAATGTTGGTGTTTAAGATGATGAACGCAATCGGAAAGTTTGTAATTGTTCATCGACTTTTGTCGTTCACTGTACTTAAACAAAAAAGAAAAAGTATCGCCGTATGTCTTGCACCGTATGTGACATTATGAAACAGCAACAAATAACACTAAAAAAGGTCGCGAAACGAGATGTCTGCGAAGTCCGGCGTTAACACGATGTTGTAGGCGATATATGTCTCGCAACAATCGCCCCGAGTAAATTACGTGGCTTTACTGTCATTTCAATGCCGACAAAGCAAACGTTATTACCAAACTTGTGCAGACAGACAAAGTTAAATAAATGTGGCCCGAAAACGGACCCTTTGGAGCACTCGCGCGTAAAAGACGCAGATACGAGTTGTCCATGTTCAGCAGTGCCGTGGTTCTGTTCTCAAAATTTATTATTAAAAGGATAAATATAGTGGAAATGCTGTGTAACATTTTAAATTTTACATTTTAAAAGAAGTTTGCTGAACTCTATTTTATTTTATTGGGAAGACTAACGACACACAAAACAAATGAAGCTTTATGTAGTGACAAAAAAGTCAATTAGAAGTCTCCATTCGTAGCTTTTGTAAGGAACTTCTTTAAAAATCAATGTGTACGCTTCTTCAACAAAATCCCTAGAGAAATCCAAGCCTTGACGATAATTACATTTCAAGTATACATATAAAACGAAATCTAATAAGGTAATTAGGTATATTAGGTAGGAAGGATTTGCGCGAGCTCCAGGTGGAGGACTGGCAGGAGGTGGCGCAGGACAGACCGAAGTGGCGTCTTTTGTTATCGGAGGCCAAGACTCAGTTAGTTAGTTATTATAAAATATCAGACTAATTAGATGAAACAAAAATAGCATAGCTTGTAGTGAACTTGCTCCAATGCAATCAGTTAGAAATAAGAAATAAATTGTACATCTAATCGCGCCCAAAAAATTACCTGTCCGGCGTTTCTTGTCTGTTCTTTTATCATTGGAACAGGCGTAGCTAGTTTTAAAGTGATCAAATTAGTGTTTGACCGCAAACCACCTGATGTTAAGTGAAGATGTAGTCGAAGGTGGCGCCACGCCACACCTGAATTGGGAACTGGCTCTGAAGTGGGGCTGCTGGAACACGCCGATAGATGTAAATAAATTGTACGCATACCAAAGTTCTTGAAGTAAGCATATTAATTTTGACTTTGCCTGACTTTGAGGTAGCAGAGGTTACGGGAGCAAAAATGTCGTAGCAATGTGAGGCTTTAGAATTTTGTATACTAAATGTTTCGCTCACGTTAAAATATTACTCACAATGTATCGTGAAAACAACAATTTGCCTGAGTGATAGCAGTACTTTGAAACGTGCTAGAATAAACACGGTGTCTTGCCTATCAACTACAAGAGAAAAGGTCTAACAGAAACTCTCCTGAAACTTAGAATCTTTATCAGTCGGTATGTATTGATATTTAATTACAATACTGCCTTTTATTCCAATTGGTCTTGGGTAATTGACACGCGTTTGATGTGGCGGAAACAATAAAATTGTAGTCTAATAGATTAGCAAACAAGCAGACGGCCCGCCTGATGGAAAGCGGTCAGAGTCGCCTATGGACATCTGCAACACCAGGGGAGTTGCCGATGCGTTGCCGACCTTTAAGAACTCTTTTCACACCCATCTTGAAGGATTGCAATCTGTAGCACTGCGGAAAGACTTGTGGGGGATCATTCCACATTTTGCAAGATTTCAATAGTTTTAAGTTGACTTACGGCCAGTTTCAATAACTTATCTATCCACAGTTTGTCGTACTAGAGATAGAAATTTGACATTACTTCTATGGAGCTTACGTCAATATTCTCTATTTCAATTTGGGCAAACCGTGGATAGAAAGGTAATTGAAACTAGCCGTTACTTGCTATGACTTACAACAAACAACTTTTCATACATTTTTAAAAGTTATACGCTACAGGAGGAACGCGAACTTTCAGCAGACAAAGATGTTACAATAAATAACCGGACCATAAAGTTTATATGAGGAGCAGTACCCCTAGTACAGGTTTTCATAGTTTACAAAAACTATTACAACTTTTCGTTTCCATCTATACATATTTTTTTCAGCGACTCTTACCGAGACTTGGAGGAACTGAAATCGTTAATACGGGTTATTTTAAATCGTTATAATCATATTCCAACAATGTTATTGAGTTACTGTTAAGGACAAACTTTTGCTACTTCATATTTGTGCGCGAAAGTACTATTCGAAATTTGTAAAACAAAAACACGCCAAAATCTGTTTCCATTTACAATATTTACGTAGAGTATTCCCGAATTCGACGCATACATTTTCCGTGTCCAAACAACGTGCTCTCAGCATGAACGATGAACAGAGTGACTACAAACTAGCTTCAGAAAGCGTCTCCATGTGTTTTCTTTAGGCAGGATATTGAAATTTTGCGGGAAAATTCAATACATTTGATTTACTCGGCGTTTTACATAAAAGCAGGTTCAGACCAATAAACATTTGCGTTGCGCGCCTGGTTCGGCATAAAGCTTAACGTCCTATAATATAAGACATGGATAAACGTATTTTTTATTCATTTGAGGCGAAATTGTAAGCGCCAAATACAGTATGCAAGAACACACTGACTGCTAAACCAAAAAAAAGTTTCCAGTTTTCCATTTGCTTGGTACAGCATTCTCTAGTGCTCGCCTGACTAGGCACCTAACCTCAAGTAAGAATCTGTCGCTAAGCACTGCTATCGGTGTTCTCAGTAAGAGCCAGTTCCCAGTCCAGGCGTAGCATAACGCGTAAGTTATAAAAAATTCTACGCTTCCTTATAATCGGTGCTTAACCTTTAGTACTGCACACAAGAGTTTTGCTTGGCACTAACCCTAGACAAAAATGGTTACATACACAAAGCGTCTTCAATTTGTTTTGAACAGTTGACAGTCGCCATGCGACTGCATCAATAGCATCTGATATTGATAGATTGACCTATTTGCTGACAGCATTTGTAAGTTTAAAAAGAAAATTTTATTGTTAGCATAAACATTTGAACTATTATTATTATTCCATATAATTAGGTACATGATTAACATTTTTTATTTCAATTATTCATTCTTTATTATTATTGTATTGTTTATAAATTCTGCACTTAATTTCAATTGTAATCATTTATTGCACTTAGTTTTTGGACATCTTAAATTACGTATTCATTAATTATTGTAATACTAAATTATTCTGCTATTTTTTGCATGTAGTCTACGCCTATATTTGTAATAACAATTGGAATTGAGCTAACTATAGCGTGATCTTCGTAAATTGATGTTAAATTGTTTATTGTGTTGGTGTGCATTATAAATAAATAAATCTGTTAGTCAACATTATTCTATCCTCCCCTTTTTCATGAACTTGGCTACTCTACTCTCAGCTAAATGTAGGTGAATAAGGATTCAAAGTACACCTAGAGATGCGACCACTCCGAGCCTCGCGTGGTTTGAATATGAAATACCTGTTATTCTGAATTATGGCTACAAATTTCAACTTTTATGCTACAGACGACTTTGGGTTTATGTAGATTGTAGAGGTAAAATGTTATTTTTTGTGACTATTAGGTTTGACTGCTACGCAGAGGCACACATGTTTTTTACTAGATTTAAACTTGTTGTATGGAAAGGAAAATGTATAAAGTGTAATAACAGGTTTACCGAAAGGGATGGGTGAATCGATTATTATGGGGCATGCTTTTCCCACGTAGGACAGTATGGGTTAATCACAACTACATATAACACTGCCTTTTCTTTGCGGTTTCAACCAAGTAAATGTTTGTTACCTCACAGTATTTTTATCGAAGGAAAACAACATAATTTCCGCAGATTATCTCTTACATCCAAACTTATTTATATTAGTTTAATATGACCTTCAAAAGCAAACTAAGGGGCGGTTTTTCGATCTGTAGTCAGAGCATACTATTATCAAAAATGTACTGTTTTAAACTACCATGGTCAAAATCAAAAAGTGCCGAAATATCGAGAACCCAAACAAATACATGGTAATTATCCCGTTATAAAACCTAATTCTAATATCACAAATGTGAATAAAAAAGTTAATAATCATTTACTTAATACATTTTTGACTTTGATTACGGATGATAAAACTGGCCATTTATGATGTGTATGTGTGTGCTACGGCAAAAAAAGCAAAGTGCAGCTGCACCTAGCTTTACCCGGCAAAGCCTAGCAGCTGCATTTCAGCTTTTCGCCGTATCAACATACATTTCAAGTTTACAAAACTCTACGCCGAATGCAACGAAAACAGCCAATGGTGGCCTATATCTATCCGAAAAATCATAAACTTTCGAACTTGGCAATCCGTTGGTCCGACTCCAAATAGGTCGGCTCCCTTTGTCCGCAGTGGTGGAACGGGCCGCGATGTGCCAACATGATTTATAACGCCACGGTGTACGGTTTGTGACGTAAGGACCGCCACAGCGCTGGATTTACATTGGGGGGGCACTCGGGGATGGTGCCCAGGGCGGCAAATTTTCAGGGGCTAAAGTTATCTAAAGTGCTTTAAATTGCTATCACTTTTGTATAAAGTAGTTGTTTTTTTCGTATTTCTTACAGGATAGCGTTTGGCCATAAAGCACTTGGTGTTAAATGACGATACTGTCGAAAATGGCGCCACGCTACGGTGGCGTTTTCTGGTGAGGACTAAAGAATGCTCTACTTAAATATTTTTACTCATCATTAAGAGTATGTTCAGAATTTTAAATAAAGCAATTTAATCAACAAAATTTTATCCATTTCATGCAAATTTTGGTGAGAGGGCGGCGTTTTTTAGAGTGTCCAGGGGCGGCGCTAAGGTTAAATCCGGCTCTGGACCGCCACATTCATGGTAATAGGTACTAGCTACGCCCCGCGGCTACGCCAGCGGTTTTACATTGTCCCGCAGAAACCTTCAGGATAATAAGTAGCTTGAGTCATTCGACGGTATAAGGTATTCCCATTCCAAATTTCACTTAAATTTGTCGAGCCGTTTCAATCATACGTGTACTCACTCACTCACATACTTTTGCGTTTAAAATAGCGTGATTAGTGTAATTCAAAAGCAAACAAAAATGTTATGTATGTAAAACATTTAAATTATTTTTTGTTTTTAATTTTGTTGAAATATTATAATAAGCGAAAAATATATTCTAACACATGTTTTTGGGAAATCTGCTCACTTTAAAGCTAGTTATTGTTGTTTCGAGCTTAATTTGGGGCTAGGTCAATTTGTGTGCAATTGTCCCCCGATATTTATTTATTTATTAGTTAATTCAGTCCAGGCGTATTGTGTCTGTCGCCACCTTCGACTACATCATCATTGAATATCACGTAACCTGTGGTCAAAAACTATCGACGCTTCAAGATATTTGAAAAAAAAAAACCCTTGTATTAGAAACGCGCGTTTTTAGTTTTCATTGAATCATAAAACTCAACTTTATTTTACACCCACATTAAGCATTAATATTGCACAACCTCGTAAACTTTAAGGTACATATTAACAATTGGAACAAATGATATTTTTATGACCATTAAAACATTTTAACGGTCAGACTATTGCGTGTATTTATGTGAAAATGTATGATGTTGCTTGAAATAAAGCAACATCGATTAAGTTACTGTTATCTGCATTATCATTATAATCATCAGTATCCCTAGTACAGCCAACGACAAAAGTCGCTGAACAATCACACTATTTTTTCTATTATCCTCATCATCTTAGACACCAATTTTTGACCTCATCATCACCTAAAATCAGGTGTTGTGGTCAAAATGATACCATGTAAAATGTAAAAAAACAATAATAATTACTGATTTGAAACACATTTGGAAAATCGAGAACGATCAGCTACTTTTGTCGCTGACTGAACAAGTTTTGATAGTTTACATAAACTATAAGAGTCCAAACATTTTTTTTTCAGCGCGCCTTACCGAAGCTTGGAGGGCCTGAAATCGGTAACACGGGTTATTTTAAATTGTTTTATTCTTATTATAACATAGTATTCGATTTTTTGAATATAAGCAGGACGAGTTGCCACTTTGACAAGTTGGCGGTAGTAAACTTTGACGTTTACGAAAACGTTTATAGTTTTAAAAAGTTGTACTGGGGGTACAGCTTATTTGTATTATTACGTTTCAACGAACATGTGAGGGTTCAAACTATCTCTGTACCACATTTCATTTAAATCGGTTCAGTAGTTGAAGCATGGAAGCGTAATAGACAGACAGACAGAGTTACTTTCGCATTTATAATATTAGAGTAATTAAACAAGTTACTAAATCTATATCAAGTATAGAACAGGTCTGATCTTTGGTTCAGCTAAATACAAAGCCCGAAGCCTCGGACTTCATAGACAGCAAAGGTTAAGGCTTATTGGTAACGATAAATTGGTGAAGGCGAGGCTTTAAAGCCTTTAACATCGCCGTAAAGTTGCCAGCTTATCGGTCTTTTATAGGTTACATTAAATTTCAGAGAGCGCGCGATGGTATTACATGACCTTAGTCCACCATCGGACTAAAAGACTTACTGCAATACAACATCCTAACATGGTTGACATTCCCTTGATCCAAATAATACCTACCCTGTCAACGACTTCGTGTCCAGATTTAATTTGGGAGCCAAATGGTAGTCAAATGGGAATAGATATTGGTCGCGCCGCTGTTCACGCTAGTCGACGGAGGCACCATCTAGGGTGTGGGGCACGAACTGCTTAAAGTTAGTGCAATATGCGTACCCAAAAATGGTTGCACGCGTCGCGCCGCAAGCGGCGCTTGCGCTGCATTTACCGCTGCCGAGTACAAAGGCAGTGTCGCAACGAGAACCTCGGCGAGTGCACGCTGCACCCGTCGATCCGCTATATTTTAACTGTCACCCACCTGCTGCTGTGCACACCATAGGGAGGACGATTTGCCAACTTAACGGTGAGTGTCTTTACCCCTTTATTTTGTTTCCGTCCCGATTGGTGTGAACACGGCATTTCGCTTCACTTTTTCCGCAACCGCGTCACCATAAAAGTGGTCACTATTCGAACCGGATAAAACCAGTAATACCTATCGCTTATTTTTTCGCATTTTTTGTAATCCGCTATTACTTCATTACCTATATACATTTTTCATTGCAATTCTTTGCTATTTTACGCATTTTTTCGTAACATAAAACGAACGTAAATTTAAATTCATTTTTATTTTATGCTACCCGCCATATTTTTTGTAAGTTAATTACGCAGCTAATTATAATTGCTCACGTATTTAACTACTTCTTCATTACATTTAAATTCATAACGGTATATTATATTGTAATTGAATTTGTATTTCTCCATGAATAATGGCTGAAATAAAGATTAAAATCAATGAATCGAAAAGAAAGGCTATTTTCGAACAAATATCTTCATTGCATTCTCATAGTAAAAAGCTTTCTACGACAGATACGCGAACTAAACATGATTTTGTTGTAAAATCGTCAAACATTGACAAATTATATGAGCAATTTAGTCGTTTATGCGATGAGTACAACCAGTTACAACTGGAATTGGATTTTAGTTTTGAAATTGACTATCGTCAATGGTTGTCGTTTGAGGATGTTTTCACGGCAGTCAAACATTTTAGATCGCAGTTATTAGGAGATAACGCATCTTCTTCTAGAACTAAGAAGGAGCCAGCATTTGAAATAAATCTTCCCGCGGTTAATATTCCCGTTTTTGATGGGAAACCAGATAACTGGCCCTTGTTCTATGAAAGTTTTAAAACGAACATTCATAATAACTCTCGTTTGAACGATTCACAAAGAGTTCAATATCTCGTAGGTAGGCTACAGGGTAAAGCTTTATCTATTTTCGCTGGGATATTGCCTACTGAGGAAAACTATTCTTCTATATGGCAAGCCTTGGTCAACAAATATCAAGATAAAAGGGTTCTAGCAGCTTCTTATCTGAACAATATTTTTGATCTCAAAAATGTTTCAAACAATGTCGTTCAACTGAATGATTTTATTGATAAATTTTCTTCATCGCTAAGCGCTTTAAAACAACTTCAAATTAATGATTTAACCGATTTTATATTTCTTTATTTCGCACAAAAGAAAATAGATAGTAACTTAGTTCAAAACTTTGAGTTAACTATGCGTCATAAAGAAATTCCTTTGTGTGAAGACTTCATAGATTTTATGCGCCATCATGTTAAGGTGTTAGACCGAATAACAGACCAAAAGGTGGGTCATTCTCGTACCGCTCGAAATATAAATTCGCACTCATTCGCATTAGTCGCAAATGAACCACAGGGTGAAGACACAGTGTGCCCTTCTTGTGAAAGCAATACGCATATGCAGGTTTATTTGTGTCCTAAATTTAAAGGCATGGATGTTAACGCCCGCTTTCAGTTCATTAAAAATAATAAATTTTGTACAAACTGTTTGAGTTCTAAACATACAGGAAAGGATTGTAACTCTAAATCCACCTGTAAAACTTGTAATTTACGTCATCATAGCTTATTACATTTTGAATCGAATAAAATTAATTTTCCAAATAATAATGGGAACTCTCAGAATAACCCCGCTGCTTCTAACGTAAACAACACAAACTCATTTACCGCTGTACTGATTGAACCTTCGTCTATACCTACGAATCATTTATCGTCAACGCTCCCTGCCTCCTGCGACGCTTCTGTTACGCTTGCTTCTACGCACCGCGCTGATAACAGAAAACCAGCTGTTATGCTTCCTACCGCACAAGTTTATGCCTATAAAAATGAACAAAACAAATCTACTATTAGATGTTTATTGGACAGCGCTTCACAAAACAATATTATTAGTTTGTCTTGCTGTAAACGACTTAAACTTAGAATTATACCGTTGAACAACTCGTTTATAAACACAATAGGTACAAATTCAACGCCGATTTTAGGTTTTGTGTTCCTTAAAATACAATCGCGCCATACTGCCGCTGTTTATGATGTTAAGTTGTTGGTTGTTCAGCAAATTGTTGAAAAATTACCTACTTGTTTTATTGACGTGTCTTCTATGGCACACTTGAAAAATTTGCCGCTTGCTGATGATTGTTGGAATGTACCAGGGGAAGTTGAGGCAATATTGGGTGCAAAATTATTTCCTCACTTGTTGCACGGAGGATTATCATTAAAAAAGCTTTCGGATCCTACCAACACCCCTGCCAACTGCACGCCTATTCACGCCAACGCTACCAATCAACTTTTCGTTCATGATGCCGCTCATTGCACCGCTCCCGCCGCTCCTTGTTTTGATGCCGCGGATGGTTCCGCGCATCACTGCACTACCGCAGCATCCGGTCATGCTACCGCTGATGGCTCCGCTCTTCGCTCCGCTCCGGGTTCAGCTCTTTGCTCCACTCCGGGTTCCGCTCTTCGCTCCGCTCCGGGTTCCGCTCTTCACTCTGATTTTCGCTCTGCTACCGCATCAACTAGCTCTGCTGCTGCTGATGGTTCGCTCCGCTCCGCTCCGGGTTTAGCTCTTCGCTCCGCTGCGGGTTCCGCTCTTCGCTCAGATTTCCGCTCCGCTACCACATCAACTAGCTCTGCTGCTGCTGATGGTTCACTCCGCTCCGCTCCGGGTTTAGCTCTTCGCTCCGCTGTGGGTTCCGCTCTTCGCTCTGATTTCCGCTCCGCTACCGCATCAACTTGTTATGTTGCTGACGAGGGTTCCGCTCTTCACTCCGCTCCGGGTTTAGCTCTTCGCTCCGCTCCGGGTTCCGCTCTTCGCTCTGATTTTCGCTCCGCTACCGCATCAACTAGTTCTGCTGCTGCAGATGGTTCCGCTCTTCGCTCCGCTCTGGGTTTAGGTCTTCGCTCCGCTCCGGGTTCCGCTCTTCGCTCTGATTTTCGCTCCGCTACCGCATCAACTTGCTCTGTTGCTGCTGATGGTTCCGCTCTTCGCTCCACTCCGGGTTCCGCTCTTCGCTCTGATTCTCGCTCCGCTCTTCGCTCCGCTCCCGCATTTCCTGTTCTCGAAACTTCGCTTGGATGTGTCATCATGGGTGAAATTCCTATCGTCACCGCTGACGATGCTGACACAACCTGGTCCTTCGGTCCTATAACAAATAATGAATTAAATGAAAGTTTAACTAATTTTCGGGAATCGGAAGAATTAATTACGAATTCAATTAAGAATATTGATGATGATGAATGTGAGGAGATGTACTCATCTTCTGTCTCGCGCGATGCACACAGCGGTCGATTTATTGTTTCGCTTCCGTTTAAATCGGTTCCCGCTTGTATGGGCAACTCTTTACTGGTCGCTAAACGCAGATTCACCGCGCTTAAACTCAAATTTAAAACTATGTCCGTGTTACGCCGCGATTACAATGCTGTAATAGACGAGCTATCGCTTTTTTCGGAACTAAAAATTCCTCGCCATTTAAATGTCGCTAACGGCTGTATTACTATAGTCAATATTGTTGCTTTTGAAGACGCTAATCTCAAAGTATACGGATGCGCTATTTATTTAATCGTAACACACCACAACTGTGACGTGTCGCTTACTTTGCCCTGTGCAAAGTCCAAGGTTGCATCTCTAAAAATCGTATCGCTCGCTCGATTGGAGTTATGTGCTGCCTTGTTGCTTTCTAAGCTCATAAATTATGTTCACATCGCTTATAATGAGCGCTATCTTATAACGGACATATTAACTTTTTTGGATTTGACGATTACTTTATCGCTGATACACTCGCAGCCACACTGTTGGCAACTTTCCGTCGCGAATCGTGTTAACAAAATTCAAGAAAGTATTTCAATTGACCGCTTCTATCATATCGAGGGCATTACAAACCCAAGCGATTGCGCATCCAGAGGCCTTCTGCCGTTTCAAATCTTTACATCCGCTCACTTATTAACGACAACGCCATTGAAATCTTTGCCCGCCTACGAAGTCAACACTGACAAAACTGTTGTTCAGAGAAATAAGTTGTTAGCCAGCCTAGTACCAAGTTATTGGAAAAGTGGCATCTTGGTTATTTATACACACTCCAACAGAAACAGAAATGGCTTGTGGCTGTTGTGCTTGTACATCAAGATGATGTACCTCTGCTTCGCTGGCCTCTTGGCATTATAGAGAAAGTTTTCCCTGGAAGTAACTTGAATCGCCTTCAAAACAAACTGTTCAAACACGCCGTTTCAAGACTATATTCACTTCCAGGAAACTCTAGTAGCATGTAAATGTTACATAATGTACTCAACGCATCAAGTATTTAATTATTCATTATAATATAATATATTTTCTTTTTTTTTTCTCCGCTAATTTAAAATCGACTATGCATACAATTACAATTTAATATTTCCGCTGTGCCCAATTGGCTCTTTATTTATTTACGCTTCAACCTTATACTTTTTTTATTGAAACTCCCTGAGAATTTCAAAGTCGGGGAGTATGGTCGCGCCGCTGTTCACGCTAGTCGACGGAGGCACCATCTAGGGTGTGGGGCACGAACTGCTTAAAGTTAGTGCAATATGCGTACCCAAAAATGGTTGCACGCGTCGCGCCGCAAGCGGCGCTTGCGCTGCATTTACCGCTGCCGAGTACAAAGGCAGTGTCGCAACGAGAACCTCGGCGAGTGCACGCTGCACCCGTCGATCCGCTATATTTTAACTGTCACCCACCTGCTGCTGTGCACACCATAGGGAGGACGATTTGCCAACTTAACGGTGAGTGTCTTTACCCCTTTATTTTGTTTCCGTCCCGATTGGTGTGAACACGGCATTTCGCTTCACTTTTTCCGCAACCGCGTCACCAGATATCTTTTAGGGAAGCTTGCTCCATCATCAGCCCCGTCATACCTTGCCATAAGGTGAAAATGTGGCCAAACGCTTCCCTTTTCTATTAAAAAACATTAAAAAAAAAACAACTAATTCTAGGTTTTCTCATCGATGCCATGGTCAGAACCAAATGGGACCACGCGGGAAGCACCAGCTTTCAAATAAAAAAATAATCATCAAAATCGATTCATCCACCCAGTCGAAAGTTCTGAGGTAACAAACATTTAAAAAAAAACAGTCGCATTGAGAACTTCCTCCATTTTTTGAAGTTCTTTGAGGGACCATCATCATCGGTTTTATACGTGTATGTGCAAGCTGGACCCGATTAATTCAATTTTCTTTAGACTCAGCAACTCCGCTACTTGCTCTTCGTATTTCCGCCACCATGTTTGCACTCAACTCCCCCCGTTTCCGTTATTCCTAAGTTTCCTACCCAATTTCCTAATGGATAGATACAAGCCATACAACCGGCAAGTAAGCCGATCACGTCCTACAGAAGACCGAGACCATGTAAAGTTAGCCAAGTTGTAACTGAGCGAAACTAAGTTAGTGCGCGTGGCCTGAACCTATTGCCGGCTGGAAAGTGTAATCAGGAAGTACTCGTGTGTTTGGCATCGTACTTAGATCATAGTACTCGTGTGTTTGGCATCGTACTTAGATCGTGAACGGGTGCTGCTTGTCTGGTCTGGTCTGCTTTGGTTGTGATCCCGCAACTCGTTAATATTCATGTTCTCATATCCCAATGTGTACAGCCAAACAAGAGAAATCTTATTAGTAAAGCTAATTAAAAAATATCTTACTATTAGATGATAAAAAAAGCTTGGGATTTTAGTGAACTTGCTCCAATTCAATCAATTAGTAATAAGAATAAAATTGTCAATGTGATCGCGCCAAAAAAATTACCTGCCGGGCGTTTCTTGCCTGTTCTTTTGCCGGCGTAAGGAGGATGGAACAGGCGTAGCTAGTTTTAAGTTGACGTTTTAAAGTGATCACAATGTAGGATACATTGTGATCACTTTATTTGAATAAACATATTTTTGGTTAGTTTAGTTTAGTTATTTTTTTTATTGAATAAACATATTTTTGATTTTGATTTTGATATACTACCAAGAGCGATGGTGGTCGAACGGTAACGCGTGCGCTTTACAAGGCGCCGATCATTATAATCATCATCATCAGCCGGAAGAAGTCCACTGCTGAACATAGGCCTCTCCTTTGCCGATACCGAGTTCCAATCCATTCGGCCCCGTGACTTAAGTGTGTGAATTTACCATCGCTCAAAGCGGTGAAGGGAAATCATCGTGAGGAAACCGGCATGTCCAAGAACACAATACTCAAGGGCATTCGACTTCTACCACCAACCCGCACAGGGTCAACCTGGTAGATTACGGCCCATACTCTCTCTCTGAGAGAAGGCCAGAGTCCCAGCAGTGGGAACGTAATATACTGATGATGATGATGTTACCTAGTTCCATAAAAAGAGTGAAACTAAGAAATTCGCCTAAGAACCAAAATCACCGACATAGCTATCAGAATTTGCAAGTTGAAGTTGCAATGGGCAGGCCACATCGCTCGACGAACATCTAATATATAAAATTCTCGTGTCACAGTTTTCGTTGCCATACTCCTCCGAAACGGCTTGACCGATTTTGATGAAATTTTTTGTGCTTATCCGGTATCTATGAGAATCGGCCAACATTCCCCTAAATGTTAGGGGTAGTCCACCCCTAAATTTTATTTTTATTTTTTAGACAATATTTTTAATTTCTATTTTTTTATGATATAACATACAAAAATACATACAATCCTCAATTTTAATTTTTTTTTTTTTGATCGTAGAAGGCTACGATCAACCCTTATTTTTTAATAGCCATTTATTATATGGCAAAACAACGTTTGCCGGGTCAGCTAGTATTATATAATTTTAACCAATGGGGAAGAAAGGTTCTTGAGTGGCGACCACGAACCGGAAGATGTTCTGTAGGTAGGTCGATTGACGACATCATAAGAGTCTAATAAAAGTATCCTACGTAGCACTCTAAACTATCTCAGTACCAACTTTTATCCATATCCGTTAAGCCGATTTAACGTGATTGAGTAACCAACTTCGAAACAAACAAAATGACCCAAAACCAAACTTTCGCATTAAATTTATTACATACATAGATCAGATTTTATAGTAACTTCGCCGCCTGAATGCCAATTAACTTTGTGTTTGGATAATAACTTTTGCAACGTCAGAGTTTGGGAACTATCTATCTTTATTGCAATCCAACTGAATGTAGCAAGCACATTCTATGTAAACTGTATTCCATCTATTGGAATGCATGATATTGAAATTGGAATATGAAGATCTAGACTGAGTGGCGCTTTGCACATTTTTATCTAATGGTTTTCGATACGTGATCTTGTAAAAGTGAACGAATTACGTGAACGATTCGTTATTTTAGAACACGTTTTTTACTTTTTACGGTGTCAGTGTTTGATCCATTGCATTGATGCAATTCGTACCTTTACTTTCATCATCACATTTGAAGTCTAAATAAAATTAAAGCTACACCTTGAACTTGTATGCATTGCTACCGCCCCGAATACTTAGTTACGTCAAAAAACCGGCCAAGTGCGAGTCGGATTCGCGCACGAAGGGTTCCGTACCATTATGTATAAAAACGACAAAAAATCACGTTGGTTGTATGGGAGCTCGCTTAAATATTTATTTTAGACAGTTTTTTTGTTGTTATAGCGACAACAGAAATACATCATTTGTGAAAATTTCAACGGTCTTACTATCACGGTTCATGAGATACAGCCTGGTGACAAGACGGACAGACGGACGGACGGACAGCGGAGTCTTAATAATATAGGGTTCCATTTTACCCTTTGAGTACGGAACCATAAAAAAGAGGTAAATTCTCTAGTTTAAAATATGATTAACCCAGTCTGTCCACCGGCTGTTTCATACAGGCGGGTTTGCTTATAATATCTATAGAATTTATGCCGCACCCGCTTCGGGCTAAAAATTTACGTTCTCGTTGGCGAACTCCATAAATTAGTTCTAAATTGGCCGGTTCGCAAACTACTGTGTTTATAGGCCAGTACGATGTTTGGCAATGTGCACTAGAAATAGGCCATGCGTTGCACTTCATGCATACCCTAGTTTTGGCTAGCGTCTGTTTTAGCAGCAGGAGTTAAAATTAGATTTTATAAAACAAACATTTTATTTTATTATTATTTTCGGAAAACTAACAGCTACTTAAGAAACATGAAATAGGTATTATGTAACGAATGGCTAATTAAGAGTTGTCACATATATAGATGTCGGACTCAGACAATAAGTAAAAAAAAAAAGTTAACAAATTGAAAATCAAAACTAAACTTATAAAAAAATAAGAAACATACAATAAAATAATCAAGTTTTAATAGAAACCCTCATCTGGACACAAATTTTGTACTTATCTACACTTTTCTTTTGTATTGTTACGATTTTTTATCTAAATCAGTGAATCAAGTAATTATTAATTCGTATTGAATTTTAAATTTATACTCGGGTGCCAACTTTAACTTCAATTGTTTTTCGAGTGATAATGTGTGATATTGGTGGATTATTTATTAACCATTATGTGTTTGTTAATGTGTATGAGTGTGGGAAATTGAAATAAAGTTGTGAAAGTGACTTTTCGAGTTGCTCCAAAAAAGTCCGTGTAAAGTTTTTTTTTTTTTTTACTATTTACAGGGTAGCGTTTGACCACAAGTCACCTGATGTTAAGTGACGATGTGGTCGAAGATGGCGCCACGCAAGTACTTTACTTAAACACGATCCTCTTTGATCCGGCTTGTTGCTGGGTCTCATTATCTCATCATCAATACTTGATTCTACTCTCTGAGTAAGAAATATTTAATACTTGACACTAGCAAATACATTACAAAATCGTGTGACGCAAATACAAAAAAGAATGTCCTAAAAGGGCAACATTCCAACGGATAAAAACCATACATTGCAAAAACGCGGGAAGAGCTGCTACTTTCTGGTAAGTCAAATACACACGTATTAATTAAGTAACCCAATGTATTGTCTCGACATAAATAAACACTGCACACAAAGTCGCATTATAATTTTCATTTCGGTGGAAGCCACTCGAGATATTCCGAGACTAAATTAGTGCAAAAGTAAACTTCTGCTAGGCAACCGAACAAACTTAATGACTCTATGCAAATTGCTAATGCTGCGGAGTGAGCTGGCAATAAATTCATATGTTTTACACGTATGTATGTTTTGATTAGCGCTGCTTTCGTGCTTTAGCTTTTGGCGTCGGTAAATGAAGGTATTAATTTGTAGTAATTCGTGTATTTTATACCAATAATACTCGTAATAAATAAATAATGTCCGCACAATCACATACATAAGCTCTGACCCCTAACTAGGTTCCCTGTATCTAGGGTATTAGAAACTACGAGGATCGGGGATCCACAACACCCAGACACAGAACAAATACTTGCGCTTTTTTTTTCAATGCACAAATATTTGTCCTGTAGCGGGAATCGCACCTGCGACCTCACGCTTCACAGTCGGCTATCCGCCCATTGCGCCATATCGGTTAATAGCTAGCTGTGTTCCGCGATCACACCTGCAGTTTACTCACTAACCAGCCAGACGCGGTTTACGTCTTTTTAGGGTCAAAGCTTAACTGATATTGATTGACATATCGATCCAAAACCGCGAAAAACGGATGACGATCGATTAGTAATTTAGGGCGTTAGCCAGTTCCCACTTCCACTTCGTCGCTTAATATCAGGTGACAGGTGACTTATGTCAAACGCAAAACTGTAACAAGAACAAAAACTAACAAAACCCCTTTTCTGTTATATTAATCCAGAATATACGCTCCATCTCCATACCAAATTTCACTCAAATCTTTTGAGAAATTTTCGTGAAAAGAAATAACGAACACACGCGCTCACTAACTTTACCAATTGTAATATTATAATACCTACTGTGATAGGCAACGCTTACTAGATGTTTTCAGCAACAGTAGAATTTTAATGAAACGACAGATGCTTATAAAAGCTTGGAGAAGTATCGGTTTAGTCTGTTTTAGTCATTATTTTATTGCCTTTTCGTTTTCATCTCGCTGTATAAAAAAAATAGAGCTAAGAAAATGGGTAGTCAAATGTCATAGACACCCAATTTTAAAAATTCTAACTTTATTGAATTGTATTTTCGTCACTTCAAGACGATTCCCGAACCCATAAAAATTACTCATTTCAATAACAGCGTGTATTCCACAGACATAAAGGACATTTATACAGTTCCCAGCCCTTCTAACAGACTAAAGTTTTACGAGCAAAAATCAGAAGAGCCTACTTTTGCAGTAAAAGATTTTAAGTGCTGACAATACAGTCTTGTTTGTGACGATGAAATAAAACTTAACGCATTCACAGTTCTTTTAACACCTAGTTTATATCTGGCAGTTTTAAAAAAGGTTCTGATAACATTTTAACGAAGTAGGTATGTGAATTCAGTGGGTACCTGAGGACGGGCGAAATTGCAAAGGCAGGCCCAAAAAAGGTGGCGTGATGACCTTGACTTATTTGAAGAGCGGTGGCCTGAGGTTGTGGAGGATCGAGATATCTGGAAAGAAATGGGGAGACCTCTGCCCAGCAGTGGGACAGTATAGGTTATAAAAAAAAGTGAATTCAAACCAGGCGTAGCATGCTTTTACTCTTGACCATGTGACTTGTGGTCAAACGCTATCCTATAAACGGTAAAATAAAATGTTTAGGTAAGTAATTAAGCATAGTGTGTTAAGTGAGGATATGGTCGAAGATGGCTCTAAAGTGAGGCTGCCGGAACACACCGATAGTCGCGCTTAGCGACAGATTATTAACTTGACGGTGGTTGCTAGCCGAGCGCTAGCAAACACCCAACCACCAAGCTAAGGTTTTCCACAAGCGGATTAAAATCTACTCGTCGTCCTGAAATCTTATTCACACTCGAGACGGCCACAAAGCCCGCGTGTGAATTGGAAATCTTATTTAAAACTCCGGTGGCCACAAAGCTTACGTGGAAAAATCTAGTTACGTACTAAATTCAGGCACACTAGCGCACCGGACCTAGATGTCTGTCGGCGCGCAGCACTGCCTATATTTATAGCTCTCCGACTACTATTACAGTACCTGGCAGAAGAAAGACACGCCGTGTATATAAAAAAAACAATTGCTAACAGTTTCTATCTCCCTCACTCTTTGAAAGAAGGCCTGAGTTCCATCCCAGCACTGAGATCGTGTTAAAGGCTGATATAGATGTTTTTTTACTGCTCTTGAAATGAGAGTAAGTCAAGATAATTTAGAACACTTCTAAAAGACATTTACTACTACTACTGCTGCGCTAGCTGCGTCAAGCAGTTTGATTTTTTGGAATATAATTTCCTATGTATTTATGGGCTGGAGAGTGAGTGCACTCTCCAGCCCATAAATAAATAAAATCATCATAATCTAACTGTAAAAATCCTTTTCTATTGTTGTTGAAACGTTCAAGTGTTAACTATCTATGCAGCAATTTATAAAGCTATATTCTGTGACAAATTACTTAATTTTTTTTTACTATTTACAGGGTAGCGTTTGACTACAAGTCACCTGATGTTAAGTGACGATGTGGTCGAAGATGGTGCCACGCTACACCTGGACTGGGAAGAAGCGTCGCATTAATTCCAGATGATTTCAATGTGTATGAATACACTTCCATTATAATATTTTTAATTTTGTGAGTCCGACGTGTCATATTATCAGCTAGGCACTGCAACCCGCGCGGTCGTCTGTCTAACAAAAATATTAGCTAGAATCTGGGAAACCTTAATTGCAGTCAGATATACGGCTTTAACTCGGCATGAATGCATGAAATATGAAATGAACTGACAATGCGGCTGCCCTGAATGAAAGTGCGGCGAGAGGCCTTTCAGCATAGAATGACGAGGTTGACGTTGGCACTGAAAGATCTCAGGGTGCAACTTAATTAAGGTAGCTTTTTTTAGTCTTTACAGTAGTAGCGTTTGACCCCAAGTCATTAGTAGGTGATAGTGTAAGTTTTATGAGTGAACTCGGTTTTGTGTGAAGAAGAGTTGATACATTTTTTCATACAAAAAAACGCGTTTGCGCGATGCGGTAGAGTGCGTTAATTCATAGCAAAAGTTCATACTAGATTTTGGTCAAACGCTACCTTGTAAGATATCATCATCATCATCATCAGCCTTTCACGTTCCCACTGCTGGGACTCCGGCCTGTAAGATATAAAAATTATTAACCATAACTGATGTTAAGCGACGATGTGGTCGAAGATGGTGCCACGCTACGCCTGGACTGGGAACTGAATATCGTTCGTAATCGGTTCAGTCATTTTCAAACAAGCATGTCCTATGTTACAATTTTACGAAATCGGACTACTTCAAAAACGGACCAGTCGTACGGGATATTTTGGAGACAAAATTAATACACCTTCTTCATCGATAGTAGATACGTGAACTATGTATAAAAATCTAATAAAAGTGTTTTAAAACGAGTAGATAAAATAAAAGTATTTATGTTGCTATAGAAATGTACTAATCTCAACTTTTCAACGACTTTATATCCTAAACCAGATAGATATCGTTTAAGCCTCAATTGTTAGAAACATAAACATTTTCCCGGGCGTCTATAATATTGAATACAAACAGATAAATCTGCGACTGAACGGAATCTTTCTGCTAATACCCTGGGGCGCTTACTATGCATACAGAAGATATCTATGTAACCGCCGAGATCGGTGTAACACAGTAATTGAACGGCATATTAATAATAATAATCATAATAAATTCATTTATTAATTTTTTTTTTTTTTTTTTTTCATATAAAACCAGCAAAAAGAGTCTTTTTTAGAAAACTAGAACTGTTTGTAAGCAGTTTTAGTATAATTATAAAAAATAGAGCTTTGGGTACAGTCAGCGACATAAGTCGCTACACGTGTCCACTTTTACAAAACCGCTGTACAAAATTTTTCACAAAATTCGCTGATTTCCCATTGAGACAAAATTCAATAGACGTCGTAATATTACAGAAGTCAGTGAACACCGATAAATTAAAAATCGGTAAACATTTTATAAATCGGAAAATGAGCTGAGTGACCATCGAATTATGGAAAAAAGTATGTTCAGGATGTTTTGTTGCGTATAGACTTGTCGGTGATAAAGGTAGCAGACAAGTATTGGAAAACTTGATTTTATTAATAACCGATGACAACAAATTTAGGTTTTCTATTTAACACGTATAATGTTTGTCAGTGATTTTAAACAAACAAATATAAATGATAAATAATATATAAATGGTATACTGTGTGTTTTTCTTTTCATTCCTTGACATTGTAGTTTTTTTTTTTTTGTTGGGTATCCTCATGAAAGGGTGGATCCAGCTTTAAGTCAGGGGGGAAGTTATCTAGTAGAGGACTAGAAGTCTAGTCAGGACAGGCTCCAATTCAATTACAATAATGAATCTAACTAAAACGATATACTCGTAGTATTATTGTTATACTAATTGCGCCCCGCGGTTTCACCTGCGTCTTCCCGTTTTCACGCAGGAACATTTTCCATTTTTTTTTTATAAGCTATCTTCATTCCAAATTTCATTCAGATCCGTTCAGTAGTTTTTGCGTGAAAGAGTAACAAATATCCATCCATCCATACAAACTTACACATTTATAATATTATAAGTAGGACGTCAAAATAATATTAATTAGATAAATGGAACAAAATCAATTTTTCTCTTTTGTCGTCTCAAGAAACGAGTTATGACTTGCTCCAATTGAACTAGTCATCGACAAAAAAATAACCCTCAATTCTGCGATGGAAATCAATGTAACTAAAATGCGAGCGGAGCGAGCGCTAAAATTTTGAAATATTTCTACTCTAATTTAGCAAAACAAAGGACAAGAGACCTTCATGAATATATTCATGAATATAACTGTAAATAGACTTACTAAAGTGCGAGTGGAGGGGTCGCGAAAATTTAGAAGTATTTCTACTCTAGTTAGCAAAACAAGGGACAAGATACCTCCTTTTCACAGTGAATGTAAAAGTAACAAGACATATAAAAGCGCAAGCAGAGCGAGCGCGAAATTATTGAAGTATATATATATTACTGAACTGATTGAAATGAAATTTGGTACATAGATAGTTTGAACCCTGGGGAAGGACATAGGATACTTTTTATCGCGATAAACTGTAGCCCACGCGGGTGAAACCGCGGGGAACAGCTCGTAATAGTATAAATCATACACGACACTGTTTGAAAGGTCTGCAAGACATAAAGGGCAATGATGATAATGATGGTCCATAGCTAGCAGTGCAAATACACGAGCTGATGATGATGAGGATACCTGCCTAAAACTACAATGTCAAGGAGTGAATAGAAAAACACACATAGTATATATACCATTTACTTATTTTATTTAGAATCACTGACTAACATTATACGTGTTAAATTGAAAACCTCAACTTTTTCTCAACGGTTATTATTAAAATCAAGTTTTTCAATACTTGTCTGCTATCTTTATCACCGACAAGTCTATACGCAACAAAACATCCTGAACATACTTTTTTCCATAATTCGATGGTCACTCAGCTCACTTTCCGATTTATAAAATGTTTACCGATTTTTAATTTATCGGTGTTCACTGACTTCTGTAATATTACGACGTCTATTGAATTTTGTCTCAATGGGGAATCAGCTAATTTTGTGAAAATTTTTGTACAGCGGTTTTGTAAAAGTGGACACGTGTAGCGACTTATGTCGCTGAC
The DNA here is from genome assembly GCA_931315375.2 of Opisthograptis luteolata. Classification (NCBI taxonomy): domain Eukaryota; kingdom Metazoa; phylum Arthropoda; class Insecta; order Lepidoptera; family Geometridae; genus Opisthograptis; species Opisthograptis luteolata. The sequence continues at coordinate 2,557,285 of OV928048.1, forward strand.
TGTACGTACCTAATTGCACTTTAAGTGGTGGAAACCTACACTATCGTCTTACATACCGATACCTATGACTTAAAAAAGTTAGATGCGAATTTTCAACCTTCAAAACAGGGAAAACATCGTGAGAAAACCGGCGTGTCCAAGAACTCCAACATTCAAAGGCATGCGACATCTACCAACCCGCACTGGGCCCGCGTGGTAGATTACGGCCCACACTCTCTCTCTGAAATAAGGCCAGAGTCCCAGCGGTGGGATGATAATGAAGTACTTTTCTTGTGACACCAAGTGTAACCTTCAGCTTTTGGTGGGTGTAAAGCAGTGGATTGATATTGGCTAAAGATAGCTACTGGAATCGATCCTATGAAACTCAAATCGAAGACTTGCCTTCTATACGAACATCATTCGCCCATCTCCTTAGTCTGCCAACAAGTCGTTTTGCTGAAAACAGGTTCTCCAATAATCTCCAATACTGTCTACGTAAAAACTGCTGTGTTTTTATTCATGTGTAACTCAACAATGCTTAGTACCTTTGGGAAGCAATTGGGCTGTATAGGCTGGATTTACTTTTTTTTTGTCAACGTTTTTGGAAAGACGCTTTGTATGGTTGAGTTTGAAACCAATGTTTTGTGAAAATATTATTTTCTTCTCAAGCTTAGGACTAAATAATTGTGGCTGAAAAAGAAATTACGACGTTTGTTTTAAAAAATCAGTTTTCTATATTGCAAAGCTTCGGTTCTTAATTTAGTTGCAGAAACTTCGTAAAATAATAATCTATTTTTATCGTCCTTAGCTCAAGAAAGGCTGCACCGATTCTTATGACATTTGATAGGTTGGATTTGTCTCCGCCCTGAATAGCAGAATAAACATTTCGGAAAATTCATGCACGAAATATAAAAAAATCAATCATAAGGCGCAGCACTGATTTTGATGAACTTTTGTATGGAGTTAGTTTGAACCCTGGGGAAGGATATGGGATGCTTTTCATTGCGATAAACTATGGTAATTAACACTAAAACTAAATGCCTTCTAATTTCTGTACCTAATTCTCGCACAAAATCTAATCCAACACAAAACAAACGTTTTATTCAAATTTGCACCTCACAATGCATTACGTAGACATAAGAATTCATCCCGACGTTATTTTCATTACGTAACATAACGCCGGCTCCGGGCTCTATTTAGAATATTCAATTCGCTTGAATAATGGCACAACACTGTGTGAGTTATTTGATATTATGCCGGAGGTACGTTGTGTCGTTTTAGGTCGGTTGTTGAGCTGCTGAGAGCCTCTTAAGCTTTCCTTGTTGATAGACAAATAATCTGTCCGTTATTTAGCTTGTATCTCAATTTAAGATATTTTTGAGAGCGCCAGACGCCGTTACCGAGCTCGAATTCTCTCGGCCTCGCTCTATGTGGACTTACCATCTATCAAAACAGTGAAGGAAAACATCGTGAGGAAATCGGCATGTCCCAAAATTACAACATTCCAGCGTGGTAGATTATGAACCATACTCTTTCTCTCTCTGAAAGAAGCTCTGGAGTTCCAGCAGTGGGAACTTAATTAGGCTGATGATGATGATTTCCGGCGTATACCACATACCATCTACCGGTGTTCTGGCAGCCCTCTTGAGAGCCAGTTCCCTATCCAGGTGTAGCGCGGCACCACCTTCAACCACATCGTTACAACATCAGATAACTGAAGGTCAAACGCTACCCTGGATATATAAAAACTAGTGCAAGGATAAACTAAGTTAGACTATAAGAGTGTTTGCCGAGTTGAGCCAGGCCGTCGTCACGCGAATCTTCCACCATTTCTCAACTCCCTCCTAGTCGTTTGTTCTTGTTTTCTTCAGCCTGATGTTGCATTGGAAATGTTTTGTAACTGGTTTATGTTTTAAAAGTTTTTTAAGTGGTTTTGGTGGTAAGCGGCCACCGTCGCCTATGGACATTTGCATCAGAAGGGGGTTTGCCGGCTTGCCATGTATATAATTGTTATTATTAATGTGCAATATTGTTTTGATGTCATTGCTTAATGCAATAGGACTCTATTTATAATGGCAATTAATTTATTTTCTTGTTATTATTGAACCTATTTTAATTATTTGATACTTAGTAAACAATAGAATCTTAGCGTCCACCACAGAGTATACAAAACAGGACTTACTTTCCAACTTCCAAAATGGCTCATCTTTTTCTTTCTGTTTGTTTTTCGACCCCCAAATATGATTTTCTGATATCACAGCCTTTTTTTCTAACAAAAGGAAAACAGATGTGATAAATTGGCTAATAAATAAAGGGAAGCAGATTGTTCTGTTATTTATATAGAAGAGATACGTTGCTACTTATGGAATTAGCTACGTGCGTGATAGTATTTATTCTCTTATATGATTGTAAGAGTTATGTACCTCTTTACTAATTTAATAATCACATGAGTAAAGATCATAACTAAATTCTTCTGATTCCGAAAGAAGTGATTATTGCCTACATCACCTTGTTGTAGTGTTGTAGATTTCAAATTTCACACCAATCACTACATACAGGGTAGTGTTTGACCACTAGATACCTGATGTTAAGTGACGATAAGTACTAAGATGGAGAGCGATGGTGGCCGAACGGTTAGGCGTGCGACTTACAAGACGCCGACACAGAGTTCGAATCCACTCGGCCCCGCACCTATGACTTAATAAGTTATGTGCGGATTTGCCATCGCTCAAAACGGTGAAGGAAAACATCGTGAGGAAACCGGCATGCCCAAGAACTGCAACATTCAAGGGCATGCGACATCTACCCTGATAATGATGAAGTAGGTACTAAGATAAGATACTGATGATAAGTATTATTAATGACGCCCATACGATCACAAACATAGCTCTGACCCCTAACTAAAATTCTCCGTATCAAAAACTAGTGGATCGAGGATCCATAACACTCGGGCACATCACAGATTTGCGCCTTATTTTTCACCAGCTGCCCCCACAGTTTTGCCTACGTGGACTACAGTTTATCGCGATAAAAAGTAACCTACGTCCTTCCAACCTATCCCCATACTCAGTCAGACTCATCAAGATTGGTTCTGCTGATTGCCCCATTGTACCCCATCAGTCGTTATCAGAAAAACAGGTTAGTAAGAAGGAATAAATTTAATCAACTGGCTTCAATACTTCAAACACTTTTACTCTTGTGATTGTTTCAGGACTTGTCTTCGGTGCTGTGGTGGAAGGGAGCAGGAACAGGGATGTAGGATCTTGAAGGGTAGCTGGAAAGGAAAAAGGTTGAATAAGGTTAGTGAGATTCAAGGAGTACAATTTCGTAGCTTGTTTTTTTCCTTACATCTTACAGGGTTACGTTAGACCAGAAATCCCCTGACATTAAGTGACAAAGTGGTCTAATCTGGCGTCACGCTACTCTTGGATAGAGAACTGGGCCACAAGGGAGTTTGTTAGAACACACCGAAAGACCGTCACACCAATGAGAAGGACTGGGAAGGGCTCTAAAAGTCATGAAATTCTTGTGACGTTTCCGATGAATAGCTCCTAATAGGCTGTCGATAGTGAGGGATACCTAGAGAATCATCATCATCAACCCATTAAGGCCCCACTGCAGGGAGTCTGGCTCTGGTCTTCTTTCAGAAAGATAGTTTGGGTCCGTAACCTACAACGCTGGCCCAGTGCAGATTGGTAGATGTCGCATGCCCTTGAATGTGTGGTTCTTTGACATGCCGGTTTCCTCACGATGATTTCCTTCACCGTTTTGAGCGATGGCAAATCCAGACAACTTATTAAGTCATAGGTGCGGGGCAGAGAGTATTTGATCTCGGTATCGGTGCCTTGTAAGGCGCACGCGTTACCGTTAGTTCACCATCGCTCTATCTAGACTCTAGGTCCTAGATAACAGTTACAGGAAATGCAGGAAAAACATCTAGTACACACACCGAATTTTGTTACATTTCCGTAGGTTACCTTCGTAACGTAACACGAGTTTGCGCGTTGACGCACATTCGCATTGAGGTCAGGGTCTCCCCTTTACATTAACCTTTCTTATAATACGAACATTAAACTTGATATATCCGTTTGAATTAACATATAGGTTTTCTTTGTTGAAAGGCTCGTACGCACCGCGTTGTGGCAACCCTATCTCGAATATCTGTCGAACGCTGCTATGGGTTATTAATATAGGTCGTAGCCTTACTAGGTAACAGCTAGACTTTAGGTAGGTATTACTCCACTGTTTTTATTATTATAGGCAAGCATTTGACCTTAGTCTCGCATGATGGTAAGTGATGAAGTTTATGATAAATAAGGCTTATCTGGAAGATTCCTATTCACTCTTGACTTGAAGGCTCCCAAATTATATTTATCGGGAAACAAAGGTGTTGGCAGGGTATTCCATTTCTTGGCCGTTCGTATAAATGTAGAAGCGAAGCGTTTTGTGCGGATTCGGGGAATATCAAAATGTACGCATGTCGTGTTTCATTACTAGACCCTTTGTTGTGGCAATCATTATTGATTATTATACAGGTTACCTATAAATAATAGAAACAATAACGCTCACACAATCAGTTTCGACTCTTAATCCCTAAACCCCATATCCTACATTTTAGTCCTCACTAACTTCTAAGCTGATGTATTAACTCCTAGGTCAAATATAGGTAACAAAAAATTGTGCTTCTTTTTGCCCAGAAAAATTCTCTGCAACGGGAATCGAACCGATAGTTTCTGATACCTCCGATACAGGCATCATTGTTAAGGGTCAGCTTATGTGATTGTGTGGGCGTTATAGCCTATATCACTTGGGACCAGTGAAGCTTTCTATCGGAGATTGAATTTGCAGAATAGGATAAGTGTTATAACGTTCGATAGCATCGTCGCTTAACATCAGGTGCCTTGTGATCAAACGCTCCAACGTAAGACGTACAAAAAGTAGTACTAGGTTTTCCGATATAAACATCATCATTATCATCAGCCTATAGCGATGGTGGCCGAACGGTTAGGCGTGCGACTTACAAGACGCCGACACCGAGTTCGAATCCTCTCGGTCCCGCACCTATGACTCAATAAGTTATGTGCGGATTTGCCATCGCTCAAAACGGTGAAGGAAAACATCGTGAGGAAACCGGCATGTCCAAGAACTGCAACATTCAAGGGCATGCGACAACTACCAACCCGCACTGGGCCAGCGTGGTAGATTACAGCCCATACTCTCTCGCTGAGAGAAGACCGGAGTCCCAGCAGTGGGAACGTGAAAGGCTGATAATGATGATGATGATAACCTTCGATAGCATCGTCGCTTAACATCAGGTAACTTGTAGTCAAACGCTACACCGTAAGACGTACTAAAAGTAGGTAGCAAACTAAAACACTAAAACTAGGTTTTCCGATATAAACAATTAAACATCATCATTATCATCAGCTTATATCAGTCCACCGCTGGGTATAAAGCTCTCCCAAATTACGCCACCGAGCCCGATCTTCGGCCACTACTACTGTCGGCCACTCGGCTCAAGTCGTCGCTTCACATACATGGAAGGCTATAAACATAACTATACTTGCAAAAAACTTCCATCAGCATCATCAGCCGGAAGACGTTCACTTTTTTTTTACTACTTACAGGGCAGCGTTTGACCACAAGTCACCTGATGTTAAGTGACGATGTGGTCTAAGATGGCGCCACGCTACACCTGGACAGGGAACTGGCTCTCAAGTGAGGCTGCCGGAACACACCGATAGGTGCTTGGCGACAGATTCTTAACAAGAGGGTGGTAGCTAGCCAGGCGAGTACTAGAAAATACCCTACCACCAAGCTATGGTTTTATCACGATGTTTTCCTTCACCGAAAGCTCAAGCTCATTGTAGGATTCGAACCCACGTCCTACGGATCGCAAGCCGACGTCACTACCACTGAGCCATCATCGCTATAAAACATAGCGCAGATAGCTTCTGAACATAGCCTCCAACATTGAAGGGCCAATACATTGTTAGCATCCATCATCCACAAACAACAAACAAACAACTTTACCTCTTCAGTTATATAGACAAAATTCATCCCCTAAAATTATGTTTAAATAAACACAATGAATCCGCCCGGTGGTTGCAAAATTAATAAAGAAAGGGAAGTAAATCGTGAAATGTATAAATACCTCAAGGGGTGGTCTGGCCGTCATCCCTTAGGGTCGTTGCCGCACTTACCTGAAATGATAAAATTTTAACGTTAATTATGAAATACGTCGGTGTAATTAACAAATGAAGAGATTAGGCTCATGTTTTTGATTAATTGGGAAAAGGAGTGGGAATTCACTTGATAAAGGTACGATAAAAGTAATCAAAAGCATAATTTTGAGAATTAACAATATTTTCTAAATTATATTTCATTTTCATAAGTTAAGTTTCACTATATACGTAATATATTTTTATTAATACTTATTTCTTTAATGATAAGTAAGTACATATATATTATAATTCTTATAATCAATTTTATAGAAAATACACAAGTAAGCGTTTGGTGGCAATGGCGTCGAAGCACACTGCATCGGTATTGATAACTGTCTCTCAAGTAAATCTGCCGGAACATACCAATAGTTGCTTAGCAACAGATTCTTAAATTAAGGCTTGTTGGATTCGAACCCAAGGAACAGTGAAATATGAGCTGACATTTGGTTAAAATTTCACCCGATGTAAAGTAACGATACAATCGCAGATGAAAAGGCTAACCGTAGAATGGGTCTAATTAGGAACTAATTTAGAACTACACACCAATCTACCAATAGAAGCGTTTAGCTAAACTTCTAAACGATCAAAAAATGTAAGTGCAGCTCTAATAGCCCCTAAAAATCAGACCATGACAAAGTTGCGTGAATCGTCCGCCTATTCACATCGCATTGGATGCGCTTTCGCCCATTGTGTGTGCCCTGCCCCCGGTGCCGCAACACTTGGCGACAGTACCTTAGCTCCAGTCGAAGTCTGGCATGGTGAGCTGCATAGATAGTATTATGCTCTGTCACGCAGTTCAGTCAAAATTAGTCTTTTCAGGGTACAGCAAAACGTGACGAAACGATATTAGATGTTAAGTCTCTAAAAATAAAAGTGATCTCCGAACATACAAATACCATGCTGTGAGATAGAAGATGACTAATGATGAAAGACTATGCCAGTCCAGATCAATAACCGTCGAAAGTGACAGAAAATATGACTAGGTTCATTTAATTTCTTTTATTTTGTTACAAAAACATGAATGTTGAGAAATTACTCAAAAATGTCTATTAGATAATCGAACGGTATAAAAGCGGCAATATCAGCTTCTAAAATAAGTTAACTAATACCGAAAATAGACGTCGTAGTAATTAGACCACACTTAGGAAGAGGTTATGTAGCAATGACACTGTTTGAAGATGTAGTAAAGACCTGTGAAGGGAACCTTTTGTAATTAATGCTGATACATTATGCGCTGTTTCAAAAAACCCAGCAACGATTAAAATAGCACAGCTAACATGGCCCAATGGAGCTGATCAGTCTTGCACGAACCTTTGTAACCGTTACCTCGCAGCAGTAACTTAGAACAATGGCCGCTCAATCACCATGACAGACACTTTTACTGTGGCTAATCGTTCGCAAATAGCGTTGAAATCAAATCTGCTATTAACGGTTAACGAAGCTGTGAAACTGTTAAGGCCTGTTCCAAAACAACCAGAAATAGGGTACCGAATACGTGCGTGGTAAATAGGCTGCTGCGGAAAATTGTATTAACTAATTGGGTACATAATTACATATACATTGGCGTTTCGAGTTCCTACATCTCTCCAATCCCCGCTCCTTACGCTCCTCTAATACTCTGCAACTTAAGACTCCTGTTCACACGTCTCAATGCTGTGACAAATCCTTCACAGTTCAGGCTGTTCGTCTGTGGAATACGCTACCTATACCTATTAGGCAAGCTAAATCCCTTGCTATATTCAAAACTATGGTTTTTAGACATTTCCTATCTCTTGAAAAATAATATTTATATAAATTTATGTTCTATAATATTGTATCTCATTATGTTTATGGTATTAATTATTTTAGTTATAATTATATTTTTTTTAATATGCTTATAAGGTTTATATATATTATTTATTACTTTTATTTTATATGTATGTATTTTGTTTAGGTATATATGATTATCTATTTTATGTAAAAATTAAATTGTGAATATGTATGTTTATTTTTATTACACATTGTATTTCTTTTTATGTACTTCAAATACACCACCAACTGCATTTTATTTCATACAACTTCTGTCCATCCAAAGGTTGTCTGGTAGAAATCGCTCTAAGCGATAAGACCGCCCATTGTAACACTAGTTTTAAGATCTCTCCTTTTATGTTGTTTTATTTTTCTGTTGTTGTGGTGAAACAATAAAGCGTTATCTATCTATCTATCTATCTATAAACTAGCTATTTAATGATGTTTGTAGAAGACTAGGAATCCGTACGTTAAAAGGAAAAACGGAACCCTTGAAGGATCACTTTGCTGTCCGTCTATCTGTCTGTCAAGACCCAGTTTCTCAAGCACGCGTTGAGTTATCAAGTTGAAATTTATATCAAATACTCGGCCCCACGATCTTTTTTAGTTGTGAAAAGTCAACGCAATCAAAAAACATGATATGTCACATATTTTTTTGCATTTTTTGCGATTTCACAATGGCATCCAAACCTATTATAGTGTACTTCCCGTTGATCTAGAGTCATGAAAATTGGCATGAAGCAAGGTCTTACAGCATATGTAAGGGAAAAAGCCTAAAAACCGTAAATAATAGTTAAATAATTTAAAAAAAAGACCAGTTTGTACGGAACCCTCGGTGCTCGAGTCCAACCTGCACTTGACCGGTTTTGATACTATGGTCCAAAATCAAAATCAAAAAATTCTTTATTTAATAGAATACATACTATGATACCTTTATTGCTCCACTAATTTCATAGGCAAAATAAGTAAGCACCTACTAGGATTGATCCCTATCTTAGTCTGGATGCTGTGGTCTGTTCCCGTGAGTCCCAGTTCTTTAGATACTAACGAATATTAATGAAGACCGCCCTATATGACGATTATCACGTTTTGTTGTCCGCGTAGAGTTTCCTAACAGTAGTTTTTTATCACAATAAACAAAGCCATAGCATACATTATTCAATTATATACATTAATCAATTATAGTGCAGCTACCTATCAGTGAAAGATCTTTTAAAATCGTAACATCAGTCCCAAAGATCCAACATTCAAACTCGCAAACTCTTTATAACATCAAGAAGAGATAAGGCGAAGGCCTCACCCGTAGCACGTATATCTCTCTCTTGATCTATTATGAATATGATATGACGTAGGTAGTAGTTAAAAGCTTCAAGCTCAGTGAACAATTTCGAGACGATAAATAATAATGAAGCTATTATTAGAACTGTACACCATAATTGTGCTGAAACAATATTCCCGACATAATATACAGAGTGTTCACTAATCACGCATAATCTACCCCGTCATTATCTTCGCTGCGTATATTAAGGTTTAAGATTTACACACCTTGCCGTTATATATATAATACTAGTTGCTCCCCACGGTTTCACCGGCGTGGACTGCAGTTTATCGCATTTATCAAAACGTAATACAAAAAGCCTATAGAAAAAAGCACTTTTCGTTTTTTCTCTTTATAAGAACCTTCCTTGGACTTCAACGAACACAACAACCCAGGAACCTTATTTCGGGATAAAAATATTCTGCCTTTCGAGCGTTTCTTGCCAGTTCTTTTGCCGGCGTTCTTTCGAGCGTTTCTTGCCTGTTCTTTTGCCGGCGTAAGGAGGTTAGAACAGGCTAATTATAAGTTTGGCGTTTGAAAATGATCACATGTTGTATCCAACTAAATAAGTTTTATTTGATTTTTCAATTTTTTTGTATAATTTGAAAGCCTTCACTTCAAGAGTGAATAGGTATCTACACCTATCGGTGTATTCCAGCAGCGGCATTTGAAAGCAAATTCCTAATCAAGGCATATCGTGGCGCCACCATCAACCACCAGCCAAACACTACCCTTTAAGACACCATAAAATGTAACATATAACTTGCCCAGCATTAGAACAGTATAGGTTTAAAAAAAAGCTATCTCCATTCTAAATTCCACTCCAGTTGGACCATCTATTGCGGCATGAAAACAAAACAAACACATCTACATGCAAACATTTGCATTAGTCTGTTAATAAACCAATCAATTTAGTGTATTACCAAATTGGCAAATACTCGAGATAGCAACCAATATGACAAGTGGTGCTTCTATTAGATTAATGGGAATTCTGGTGATCCAATATCACTCCCATACGTGCCTAACTAGTTTTGACCCGCGGTTTCACGCATAGACTACAAATTGTCGCTATAAAAAAAGTATCCTATGTCCTTCTTCAGTTTTCCAACTATCTCCATGCCAAATTAAATCAAGATCTGCTCAGCGGTTTAGGTGTAAAAAGGTAACAAACAGACAGACAGAGTTATTATCGCATCTATAATATTAGGTACGAATAGTATATCCTGCTAATATGTATTATAAATTCAAGAATTTGTGTGTGTGTGTGCGATTGTTTGTTACCACGTATCACCGTAACTACTAAACCGATTTTGATGAAATTTGAAATGGAGACAGCTTATACACTAAACTACTTTTTATCGCAAAACGGTTCCTGCGGGATAACGAGAAGACACGGGTGAAACCGCATGGCGCAACTAGTAGTATATAAAGTACTAATACAGGGTAAGGTCCTAAGCAATCTCCATTCCTAATTTCATCAAAATCGGTTTTTAGTTACGGTGATACGTGCTAACAAACATTCACACACAAACTTTCGCATTTATAATATTTGTAGGATACTGAGTGTCATATGTGACACATAGGCTATGTTCTTTCCACACAGAGAAAAATGTAAACTCGTTTAACGTATTTAAAAAATTGGCTTCTAAGATTTGATTACATTGTAAGTTACAAGTCAAGCTAATAAAAGTGTTTTAAAAAACAACTTGCACTTTATATATCTTACAAGATGATTAACAAAATTGAATGTGTTGAATGGGTGGTTTGTGTTTGGTACTTATTTAACTTATCTAATTATGTATTCGATTTTTTGGCACATATTTCTTTTTACTTAGAATTTATTTATTATCGCGACGATGAACAAAATTATATTTACTTAGAATAACAATGTTCTCGTGTAAGTGGCAAGATTGTTGATTGCAAGATTTTATAGCGATGATGGCTCAGTGGTAGTGACGTCGGCTTGCGATCCGTAGGACGTAGGTTCGAATCCTACAATGAGCTTGAGCTTTCGGTGAAGGAAAACATCGTGATGAAACCATAGCTTGGTGGTAGGGTATTTTCTAGTACTCGCCTGGCTAGCTACCACCCTCTTGTTAAGAATCTGTCGCCAAGCACCTATCGGTGTGTTCCGGCAGCCTCACTTGAGAGCCAGTTCCCAGTCCAGGTGTAGCGTGGCGCCATCTTCGACCACATCGTCACTTAACATCAGGTGACTTGTGGTCAAACGCTACCCTGTAAATAGTAAAAAAAAAAAAAAAAAAAATTGTCTTTTTTGAGAATAAACTTCTTTAACCCTGACTCCGAGTGGCACAGCTTGTTAGTTATGAAAATACGTCATTCTTTCACAAACCACGTGGCGAGATCGCGAGAAAGGCGACGACTATTTATATAGATGTCACAGTATTAGAGATGGGCAAGTGAAAGAAAACCATATCGATATTTATAATCTGTAGTACCTACTCTGTAGGTATCGATTACTAACGAGTAGAAAATACCGATATATCGTCATATTTAATTTAAACTTCCGTTCTCGCTACCACTAAAAACACATTTGACATTTGTTTCTGCTTCTGCATCTTCTATAACACTAAGTCTTTGCATCCATGTTCTTTTAACATTAAATATAAAACCAGAGTAGCATGGGAAAATATATCGAAGTTGATACGAATCTGATGCTCTAAAATAAAAATTAAATTATCGCGATCAAAAATATCGACCATGTAGGTATATACGATAATTTTATGACAAAACTAGCTGCGCCTTGCGGTTTCACCCACGTCTTCCCGTTATCCTGCAGGAACCCTTTTCCGGGATAAAAAGTAGCCTATGTGTTAATGCAGGGTATAATCTATCTCCATTCCAAATTTCATTCAGGTTCGTTCAGTAGCTTTTGCGTGAAAGAGTAACAAACATCCATCCATCCATACTCACAAACTTTCACGTTTATTATATTAGTAGGATATCGATATCGATATATTTTTTTGCTCAAGCCTAAATAAACAGTATTACTCAGTTGATAATAATTGGATTACTTGCTCGAGTGATTTATTAGGCATTCTTCAAATAATTACGTAATCCAATTACATTAATGAGCGAACACCTGTGGCCACCATGACAACGAGGATGAAGTATGAACGCAATAACTTGATGATACACAATGGCATTTAAATAATTGTTTGTTTGTTGTTGCATTACGTACGCACAGTCAGTGTGACTGTGCTTTTATTAACATCGATAACATTTGTTTTAAAGTGATCACAATGTATCCTATCGAATAAAAATGATTTGAATTTTGAATTTTGAATTTTGACTTTTCCATCCTACTAACATTATAAATGCAAAAGTTTGTATGTGTGTGTGAATGTTTGTTACCACGTATCACCGTAACTACTGAACCAATTTTGATGAAATTTGGAATATGGTCGGAATAACGGCAAGACCCGGGTGAAACCGCGGGCGCAACGTTAACAAAAAATAAAATAAGTTTGAATAGCCGGGTATCTGGCCTCAACCTTCTGGGGACTTGGGAATACCTAACGCCGACCTGGAAGTAATATAAACGGTAAAAAAGTCGCTAAAAATAATCATGGCAACATAAACGAAAATTAGCTTTAACGCCCCGAGAGTATTGTATTTAAAAAAAATTACTGATTATATTTTTTTTGTATCATTTAGATTTAAACTTGGCTAACAATTTCTATGGAATTTCATAGATAACGAAAAGTGTTGCCATGTTCCAAAAAAATGCCAAATTCAAGGGTAATTTCCGACCGATTGTACTTCAGTATTATTTTTAAAACACTTTTATTAGCTTGACTTGTAACTAACTAACTAACTAACTAACAATGTAATCAAATCTTAGGAGTCAATTTTCACCTACTTCTCATTGTCGCATCGACTTGAAACTTTGAATGTGTATGTAATCTCGGTGACAATACAATATTTTTTTAAACAACGACCCGCGGGCTACCTGCAAACCGCGCACCCTCTAGTTAAATACCAATAACGTCAAAGCAAAACAATCCCTTTTGTATCTATCATCAGAATACAAAGTTATAATTACAAACGTAAAAGTTTGAAGCAGCCACTGCAAAACTCAAGCACCCCTTCGTTATTACGATAAGCGAATCAAAGTCAAACATTTTATAGGCGCATAAATTTAGCTGTTGCTCCACACACAGCATAAATAAATTAATTACTAATTCACGAATATATTTATTATGGAAATATTTGTGACACATTAACTGACTTTTTTCAGCATATTAAATTTTCCTTTAACATCTGCCGTGCCGTAGGCCGGTCGGACGCCCTAGATACCGCTGGAAGGACGCTGTGGATGCGGATCTGCGCGAGCTCCAGATTCTCAACTGGGCTGAAATCGCTCAAGATAGAGAAGAGTGGCGCTCTCTCGTTTCGGAGGCACACTTTGGGTCGCTGAGCCATCGGAGTTAGTTAGTTTTAACATCTGCTTTAAATGAAAACTTTATTTTTATGTTTGTGGACAAACGTCACCCGCGTTTGTCCACAAGTCACCTGATGCTAAGTGACGATGTCGAATTCGGTATGAAATTTCCCGCAATATTTTAACCTGACATCATTATCAGCCTATTATACATTCCCACTGTAGGACACAACTACATAATGGGACATAATCTACCACGCTGGCCTGGTGGCCACAGACCATAGCCTGGTTCTTGGACTAGCTGGTTTTTTCACGACGTTTCGAGCAACGAGAAGTCCGTCATAGTTGCGGGGCGCGATGATGGTATGGAGTTTCTCACAATATTTTAACCTAACATCACTATGTGCCTATTATATTATACATGCCCACTGCAAGACAAAATCCTTAGGAAGTATGGGCCATAATCTATCACGCTGGCCATGTAGCCGGCGACTATCGTCTAGTTCTTGGACATGCCGATTTCCTTCACAGTCTCGAGCAATGGGAAATCCGTCATAGGTGCGGGGGCGCGATGAAATTCAAACTCGGTATCGGGGTGTTGTCAGTAGGGTTGCCAGGTGAGTCGCGAAAAAATACCGGAGCAGCAAGTACGAGTGAGTGAGATGGGTATATAGTGGTGAAGTGAGAGCCCGCAGCGCAGACGCAGATACAGACAGCGAGCGAGGATCGCGCGCGAGTTTTGCGTTTGAGGGATGTCATATGCCTACTTTTGTAGGCGTTTGTGACCAGTAGTACCGACTTTCATCAAAATACCGGACATTTTTCTGTCCGGTATGACTATTTATTTTATTTTTTAACCAGACAGGCCTCGAAAATATCAGACTGTACGCTTAAATACCGGACTTCTGGCAACCCTAGTTATCAGGCACGCGCCACCATTTCTTTTGATACAGTAGCAGTTAGCAATAATTACGGCAACGCGTTTAGTGATTTTCATGTACTTTGAATAAGGTAAACAGTTTCCCTGGCGTTTATTAGCTCCATAGTCCTCAAAGCTATCTAGGTCCGCGCCGAGGTTAATAGGTATTTAACTAATTACTAGTAATGCCTTAGTAATACCGTAAAATTTTATGTTGTCCTTATAGAGGGCTAGAAGTGTTATAGCCCAGTGATTCGGTTTTACGATCTGCCTAGGTACTCTGTAGATTGGCGAAGTTTTAACGGAATATGACTGCCTGATGGCATAGTAAAGGAGTAGTAGTTCAGCTTCATATAACTCGGCCGTCGCCGGTTTGAATGTGTGCGTAAGTAGCGGCACCGTGTACGCACGCACTTTTCACGCAGACAATCACATAAACGAAAGGAGGCGGCCGGGGCCGCGGCCATGCACTCAGTACGGAACGCGCCGCCTATGCGTCACCGCAAGAGTAGACAATTAACTCGTCGAGCGGCCTAGCTAACCTACTGTTATTTATATACTGTGTTGATGGGCTACTTGCTTAGGATGGAACATCGTGCGCACTGTGGTCAGATTTTCACGCGAAAACCTGTATCAGCCGATATTAAAAACTGAATACCTAACTATTAGAATTTTGACGTAAGCTCCATAGGAGTAATGTCAAATTTATAATTATCTCTAATGCTGGGGCCACACTAACGGGAAATGCCGTTAAATAGCGCGATGATGGTCGTTTGACATAAGTGTGGCCACTACATTTTACAACGGCATTCACATTAGCGCTTGGCGTTAGCCGATAACTCACGTTGACCGATTCACATTATATCATCAACATTAATTTAACACTTGACGTTGGCTAAATACACAAACCGTGTGATAAGTTGATAACACAAAAGGACAAAAAAAAACTGTAGTATGGCAACTCCACAAATGTCATCTAAACAGCAAATTAACTAACCAACGTTTTTCAAGTGCTGCTATAAATTACAGTCTCTTACAACGTGAAAGTTTTTTTTAAACATAAAGCCAATTCTTCGACCTTTGATGTCGGCAGTTAGCTTCTGGTTCGATTCCGTTATCCGGGTTCAAGTAGACATCTGCTTTCCAAGTTAACGCGCTCTTAAAATGTTGTTAAAACCATTTCTACGGCCGTAAAAAGTGTTGCCCACGCGATAGCACAAAAAGAACTTGAAACTATGAAAACTTCAGTCATTAAGTCAAGCCTACAAATGCCATCAAAACAAAATATCGTGTCGTCCACCAATAAGCTCCTCACAATAGCACATTAGCATCGCATAAATCATAAACCACGTTTTCATTGAACTATACAAGGAAACTTACTGCGTCCGATCCGTTATGGCGACACGATCTTAGAAGACGTAACTCAATGATAGATTTCACATATTTTGTTCAATACTCATCAATAATATTGAAGACATCTTGAACTGTTTGAGTGAAACACAGGAACACGTGCACGGAGAAAAAAGATCTTCCGAAATACCGTTTTCCTTCTGAGTCAAAAGGGAAGGACTTGTGATTTAGAAGGAAAACTAAGGTAAAATAAGGAAGGAATTATTTTCTCAGTGTGTGATGGACTTAAATGCAGAAGTGAAAACTGATCCACAGGCAGCCATTGGTCATAGAAATCATCAGGACTCTAATATTGGTTCGAATATCATCGATTGCAGTGAAGTGAGGAGTGATCCACATGCAGCCATTAGTCATAGAAATCATGACGACTCTAATATTGGTTAAAATGTCTTCGATTGCAGTGAAGTAAGGAGTAATCCAGAGGCAGCCATTGGTCATAGAAATCATGACGACTCTAATATTGGTTCGAATATCATCGATTGCCGTGAAGTGAGGAGTGATCCACATGCAGCCATTAGTCATAGAAATCATGACGACTCTAATATTAGTTAAAATGTCATCGATTGCAGTGAAGTAAGGAGTAATCCAGAGGCAGCCATTGGTCATAGAAATCATGAGGACTTTAATATTGGTTCAAATTTCATCAAAGTGAGGAGTGATCCACAGGCAGCCATTGGTCATAGAAATCATCAGGACTCTAATATTGGTCAAAATTTCATCGAATGCAGTGAGTGAGCTCGGCATCGACACACGCGAACTGTATGGCTCCTTTGTGACCACGCCTCGCCGATACGGTTCATCCGCCAAATGACCGTGTCATAGGTGTGGTACGAGTAGTAGTGACGAAAGTGAATTGATAATGAAAGTAGGAGGAAATGGGCTATAAAGTTGTGTGATAGTGTCAGTGAAAACTATGCATAATCTTTCTAAGTAAGAAGAAGTTAAAGTAATCGGAGTTTGGTACTGATTTTTTCTTTTTACAACCTTTATGGTAACGTTTGATCACAAGACATTTCTCTCTCAATAAAATGTTTATAAAATATTTTAAATATTATTTTATTATTTTATTTCGATAGTATGGCGACTAGACTAAAATGGGATATCCCATCATGATGTAATTGCAACTGCGGTATTATAAACTATGATAAACTCTACGGTCTATACAAAAAAAACTATCTAATCTAGAAATATAATAATCAATCGCTTCTTGTTATTTTTATTGAGGCGATTAAGGAAAAAGAAAAATACTTTAAAAAACCCAACTCTCAGGTAAAAATTTTTGTATGAAAATGGCCAAGTTTAACGGATCATCTCGTTTCTATTAAAAAAATAACAAGAACTTTCTAAATTCTAGTGTTCTCAGCGTAGCTTTGATACTACATTAGGCTTTTAAAAAACTGGTTCAAAATCAACTTTCTAAACCAAATAGGCTTGCAAGTATAAGAAATAATACATGACATGAAAATTAACTTGATCCGGTGTAATTGAATACTCGTTTATCTCATGTCTAATGGTCCAGTTTTAACCGGTTAGATAAAGGATATACTGGAAAGTTTTTTATCCCGGTGTTTATTTCTATAAATTACTTTTACTTTTTGTTCGTTGAAAGTTTAATTAGTTAACTAGCATCGGCCTCTCACTTTGTCTCTTTAGTTTCGGAAAAATAAAGCAACTATTTTGTGGTGGCCGGTAAGACCTCAATGTCTGACGCTTTTTTACATGACAGTCGATTCGGTTCTGCATTCTCTAAAACTAAACTAAGTTTGACAGGTCTAATAGTAATGCCGTCCTTTTTTTACTTCAGTGGTTAGAAAAAGACAGCAATACTATTAGACCTGTCAAATTTAGTTTAGTTTAGGAGAATGTAAAACCGAATCGACACCAATAGGCGACCTATTTTATGATGAACGATTACCTTCGTTTATGGAGGGTCTTTATGGGTATTTATCAATACTGGGGCTGAAAAACTCTATTAATACCCACACATTTAATATGACTCAATTTTTTAGTTTTAAATACAGGGTAGCGTTGATTTCAAGTCTCTTGATGTTAAGCGATGGTGTGGTCGAAGAAGGCGCTACGCTACGCTTAGACTGAGAACTGCCTCTTAAGTAAGGCCACAGCACTCTAACACCGGTGCTTGGCGACCAATTCTTGAAGATGGTAGCCAGCCATGAAAGGTCTAGAAAATGCCCTACCATCACCAAGCTATGGCTTCATTACAACGCTTTCCTTCACCGAAAACTCGAAATCATCGCATTTAAGCCCTACAGGTCGCAAGCGGACGTCACTACCACTGAGTTATCGTTGCTTTTAAATCATCTCATGTACTATAGTTCTGAAAGAAGACGAATAAGGGGTTGTATTTTCAAAGGGGTACAAAGTGCAAGTAACAAAGTTTACGTTAGGAAAGGTTGTACAGATCAATTAATAACACAATTAGAGCCGTACCTAAATATATATGAAACAGTATATATATATATGCACGTATAATACAAACAGACACACAGTCTCGCAGCGTTAATTTGATTAGCGTTTACGTAATCCGACATCAGTACGCAAACATTAGTGTCTGCCCGGATCGTGTTTCATTTCTGACACCACATTCATTTGCTCCCAGACCTTGTTTATGGAGCTATCTTAACAGACAGCGTGAAAGGAATAGTAACAACTAAATTTAATAAGAATTATATTTCTGTCGCTTTATTCTTCAGATATAATTAACACATGTAGTACTTCTTAAGTTACTTGGTAGCTTCGCACGTATTTAAGAGATTTTATGAAAATCGATACGAATGGTATCGAGTTTTTAACAACTAAATCGATTATCTGTGGCACCACTCGCTACAGCCCACGGCCACCGCACTACTCGAGCCGTCATTCTTTTTTCGTGCGAGGTAGCAAGCGCACGCGCACTCAGTATCTGCGAAATAAAATTATTTTTAGAAAAATGTTTAAACGTAACCGGGATGCTTTTCTTGAAGATCTCGAATACTATCGCTGGAAAGTGATGAAACGTGGACAACAACGTAAGCTTAATCACAAAAGGATTTTACTTCAATATTCGTCAGATTCTGGTATGTATTTGAAACTACCTACATTATTTTTATTTTTACAAATTGAAACGAATGCCTGGCGGTTAACCGTGAGTAAACACAAAGGCAAAATTGATACTTATTTCCAGTATATAGAATATATACTGGAATATTAATTTTATTTGTATTTGTTAATGATAAATCTATTGGAAAACCAAATAAATAAAATATATCTCATAGTGTTACGTATACCACTTAAGCCAAATAATTTAAGTTTGCAAAAATTGCAAGTGCCTGGCGGTTGACCGAGCGTTAACACGATGGCTAGCTGCTATACATAGCGCGACAACCATTCCTACCGACATCGACATATTAACATAAAATTGGGACTTAATAATTACAAACTAGCGGTTAACCGAGAGTTAACACGGTTTAAGTGCTTTGTAAATGTATGCTGCTTATGCTAAATACTTTAAATTTGCATTTGTCTGGCGGTTGACCGAGCGTTAACACGATGACTGTTATGCTTAGCGCGACAATCATACTTTGTATATCTACCGACATATTTACGTAAAATTGAGACGTTACGATTATACACTAGCGGTTAACCGAGAGTTACCACGAAAATTAATTATTTTTGCCGCTTATACCAATTACTTCGAATTTCCATTTACAAAAATTGCTATTGCCTGGCGGTTGACCGAGAGTTAACACGATGGCTCCTATACTTAGCGCGACAAGCATACCTACCGACATATTTATGTAAAATTGAGACGTAACGATTATTAACTAGCGGTTATCCGAGAGTTAACACGAAAATTAATTATATTTGCCGCTTATGCTAATTGCTTTGAATTTCCATTTACAAAAATTGCTATTGCCTGGCGGTTGACCGAGCGTTAACACGATGGCTGCTATACATAGCTCGACAAGCATACCTACCGACATATATACGTAAAATTGAAACGTAACGATTATTAACTAGCGGTTAACCGAGAGTTAACACGAAAATTCATTACATATGCCGCTTCTGCCAAATACTTTAAATTTACATTTACAAAAATTGCAATTGCCTGGCGGTTGACCGAGCGTTAACACGATGGCTGCTATACATACATAGCACAGCAATCATACGTAAAATTGAGACGTAATAATTAAAAAACTAATAAATAATTGTAATTGAAACTAGCGGTTAACCGAGAGTTAACACAATGGTTTACATTGTAATTAATAAGTTTAAGTCTGGTATATCACAGACGGAAAAAACACCTACTGAGTCTTAGTCGTCACCAGATGTCAATTCTTGGTTAACAGATATTGCACCCAATACCAATGTGGAACACTTCCTGGAGTAAAAATTGATGTTGATCCCTATCCAGAGCTTAATTCTGAACTGCTCGGAACGACGAAACAGGCGGTGTCAAGTACGCACTCTAAAGTCAGACAACCGTGCACGTACTAGGTAAACTGTGCCGGACCCTTGCGCTTCCAGCAGAACAGGGGGGGGGGGGTGCAGAGGGTCGGGCCGGAAGTGAACCCCTACGATGAGCCGCCGTGCTCCAACGACACAGCAGTCGGTCACGGGTGTGACGGACGGGCCCGAACAACCCGAAGCAGCCTTCGACGCGCCATTTGCTCAGGTACAACGGTACAACACACTGCGCGCTGGTACGATTACCCACTTCTACGATTACTAATGTCACATCTAATCCTGCTATTTTAGATTGGATATGTAATGGTTTCCCTATACCATTTTAATTTGAACTTAAGTTCAGGAGGTTCTTGGTCAGTGTTTGAAAAAATCTCACACGACCATAGCTGATGAGAAATTAATAAGCCTAGGTGAGGGTAGTTCCTCCGCATCTTGCACAGGAGCACATTACTCCAAAAAATGTCTCTTGCCCCAAAGCCTATCTGTGACAAACCCTTCAAGAGTTTAGTAAATTTGTTTCTAAATTACACTTTTAGATGAAAGACTACCGAACAAGTAATTTGCTAAATTAATTTCTGCTAATGGGT
The DNA here is from genome assembly GCA_931315375.2 of Opisthograptis luteolata. Taxonomy (NCBI): domain Eukaryota; kingdom Metazoa; phylum Arthropoda; class Insecta; order Lepidoptera; family Geometridae; genus Opisthograptis; species Opisthograptis luteolata. The sequence continues at coordinate 2,578,382 of OV928048.1, forward strand.
CCATCAATTTGAATGAAGCCTATTTCCTATTCTTTGTCAACTCGTCGAAAAGTTTTCACTCATGAGAAATTGCACAATGAGAGATTTCGCTCACTTAATTGGAGTTTTGGTTGCATTGCAGCCTGCCAGCCAAGTACGTTTGGCGGTACACAAAAACCCTTGAAAGACAAGAATTTGTAATATCTTTGCAGAAATGCTCTAATTTTCATGCTCCATTTATATGGAATTCAGCCATTCTAGACGATTTAAATTGATGGAAATAAAATATTATTAACCCAAAAACCCATTTAAAACCGCTAAATTTAACTTAGAAATTTATACAGACGTCTCACGTTCGGGATGTGTAGTCCATTGTGATAATGAACAAGCTCATGGAGTATGGAAACATTGTGAACTTAAATCACACATAAACTGCTTGGAATATTATATAAACAGATAAATTGAATGCTAGGACAATAGCAAAACTTAATGGTAAGTGTCCCAAAGGGCAAAGTACGAGTATTTTGCAAGAGATAAACATAACTGTTCCATCTTACTGCGTATAGATAAAACGACAGCTACGTAAATTGCATGGGTGGAATCCAGTTCCCTCACTTAAACTGTGTACCTATCCAGACAAATTTGGCAGCGGTCTGAACAAAGACATACATTAATGGTTTGCATCTAAAATTAGCACAAAAAAAAAAAAAAAAAAAAAGCAGGTAAAGATCTCGGGAATCCAAGTATCAAATTCAGCTTTCGAAAGAAGAAAAAAAAGAAAGAATATTAAAAACTTTCAGAGATACCGAAATTCACTTGTTTGTTTCTCGGACCAATGCCAAACGTCAGAACTTCATGTCAAGACCCTGACGCTTTTGCAGTTGACGCTTTCACAGTAAAATAGAATATAATAATCTTCGATGCTTGCCCACCTTTTCCTCTAATTCTCAAGTGCTTTCAAAAAATTATAGAACAAAAGGCTTATGGGATTTTAGATTATCCTCTCCGACCTTCTCAGGCCTGGTATCCGCAATCAACGAAAATAATTCATCAGCATCATCATCATCAGCCGGAAGAAGTCCACTGCTGAACATAGGCCTTCCCTTTTTGAACGCCACCATGAACGGCAATTTCCGATGTAATTTGATTTAACCCTGACGAACATCGTGTTCGTTCATTTTATAAGAATCCACTTATCTTAGGTGCCGCAGTGCTCTCGGGCAGGCGTTTTCATCGCGTGGCATTTTAAAATCAGCCATGGATCTGATGCTGGCATCCTTATCAAACAACTAGATGTAGCAATATTAACATATCATACAAGTTGTGGTGGCAGTTCTATAACGCCAATAAATCCAATACTTTTGATTGCTTTGTCCCAATAATTTTGTGGTTTTAGAGTTAGATGTACGTTAAGGGCACATCATATGGATCTGTCGTCTGCCTTATCTCTTCTATTAGGTAATAACGTTAGGTCCAATGACCAACTACAAAGACTGCTTAAAGTAGCGTTTAAATTAAAACCCAGTTTCCCAAAACATTGTTCAACATAGGACCCACGGATACTTTTGACGCATATAGTCGATTGGTATCTCAATAGAGAGTTCAATATGGAGAAAATTACAAAGAAATTAGTAGTTCTGTTAGCCATCTGTACAACTCAACGAGTTCAAAAAGAGAAGTGAACACAATAAGACTGTAATACTAAATTTGCTGTACCCACTAGTAGGCTTCATAAAGTCGGCAACTCGTTCAAAGTTTAATGTGTATGTTGTTTATTCAACAAAATCCTAAGTGCAATTCAAGACTTGTCGATAGAAAAATTTCAAGTCCGTATGAAGAGAAATGTTATTAGTAAAACTTATTACAAAATTTCGGACTATTTAGATGACGACGATTGCCTGCTTATTTGCCGGTGTTATGAGGTTGAAATAGGCGTGGATCGTTTTAATTTTGACGTTTTAAAGGCGATCACATGTTGTATCAATGTATGCCACTAAATAAATATATTTTGAAGTTGAAGCTTAGATGGACCAGAACATCGGTCGAAGGTCTTTGCTTAATTATACCATCGTCCAATCGTAGACGATAAGGACTTTGCAGAATCGATTTTACAAAATATTACAAGTAATGATTATTTAAATCATAGTATTAACTATGACTATTTATGACTTATAATAATTATAAACCTTATTAATAAAAATATTTGGTTTCACGTTTATATAGTTTTATAAGTAAGCTCTATCATTGAAATTATAGAACGCTGATTTGATAAAACTAGTCGTTCTTAATGATAACAAATGCAAAATTCTCTGAACATCTACATGTGTTAATTATATCTGAAGAATAAAGCGACAGAAATATAATATGTGATCAAAAGAATTTCGATCAATATTATATGAGGTCGCTTTATTCGAAGATATAACCCTCCCAACCCATTCCCGTAGAAAACATTTTGCATTTGTCTCAAAGATCTCTAAAAGAATGACGGCTCGAGTAGTGCGGTGGCCGTGGGCTGTAGCGAGTGGTGCCACAGATAATCGATTTAGTTGTTAAAAACTCGATACCATTCGTATCGATTTTCATAAAATCTCTTAAATACGTGCGAAGCTACCAAGTAACTTAAGAAGTACTACATGTGTTAATTATATCTTCGAATAAAGCGACCTCATATAATATTGATCGAAATTCTTTTGATCACATAAAATACAACAGTATACCAGCTGCTGGAATACTTGGTGACAGATTGTTAACTGTCGAACTGTGACTACTAGAAAATGCCCTATTAATACCAAACTGTGGGTACATACAGATGTTTTCCTTTAGCGAAAGATCAAGCTCATTGCAGAATTCGAAACCACGACCTACGGATCGCAACCAAGTCATCGCTTCAAAAACCTTATGTAAAACCAGACTTATACTCGTGCTTACATGAACATGAACTAGTTTATTTGATAGATTAACTTTTAGACTTAGACTTTATGTAAAATTTTCCGTACTAAAATTTGACAATAAGAACAAACTCACCGAAATTTGATATGACATTTAGTTTACGGACGTTTAAGTATATAACCAGCGCTAAGATATCAATAAAGATCTTAAATATAAGCTGTAGACACACTGTTTCAATCTACAGTTAGAAGTGTATATGTTTTCTAAGTACTGATAATAAATGTCTCTCGTTTACAAATAAATATTAGTGCAAACACGCTTTAGTCATTCGGTTTTCTGGCAGGCACTAGACACGGGTGACGCTAATTAATTATCAGGCCAACGACCAGCTCATTTTGACACTTATTAGTTTAATAAGTCTTTGCGAGGAACCGTTAGCATAAATTGTTGCAGTCTTACTTTCATTGCCCGTACAAACTTTAAGTCAAAAGCCAACAAACTTCGAGGCACTTTTCGCCGCAATTTCTTACACGAACGCGCTAGTTTGTGGAAGAAATAGCGATGGGCGTTACAAATAGTAAATATTATCAATAAGCATGCATTGGTGTAATACTTGTCATACGGTATTAGGTTTCACGATATCTAGTTATTGAGAGATACTATTTATCGGCGGAAAACGCGAATCTACGCGATACCGCGGGAACGGAGAATAACGCCGACTACAGTTATATTTTTAAAGTTATCTTTAACTCTTTATATTTGACGAAAGATGTCGCGCAACGGGCAAATAGCCAGCTGGGAAGCGTGAGGTCACGGGTTCGGTTCCCGCTACAGACAAAAACGTAATAAAATAAAAGCACAGGTATTTGTTCCGTGTCTGGGTGTTGTGGATCCCCGATCCGCATTGTTTCTGATACCCTAGATATGGGGTATCTTATTTAGGGATCAGAGATAGGGATATGTGATTGTGTGAGCGTTATTTATCCAATACCGGCCAAATGAACAAACCGTACGTACATCGAAACCAACGTCAAGATCAGTTATCACAACAAATAGTTTCAAAACACGTTATCGGTATCCAAACCAATACAGTTTCGGTATTATGAATTCGTATACCAAATTACCGACCCACCTCTAGTAAGAAATCGTAACTTTGGGTTGTTTCGGAGTTGTGTGAACTGTGTATTACACTCTCTGCCCGCCATTATTTTGCGTTTAATAATCGTTAAAGTTAAAAACTCGTTAGTGCGCCAGGCTTTGCTGTGCAGTTGTAAAGCTGGTGTAGGGTTGCCAGCCACATGTTGGGGGATGTTTGAGAACTACATATATGATACTTATGTCGTTATCTTGGCCGGAATTTACACTGATAAGACACTGGAACTATTGCGTTTTCATTGACGATGAACGCCCGTTTTCAATGGTCTATATATCCACAGTTAGTCCTTTATTTACAACTTGCAAGGTAGCGTTTGACCCAAAGTCACTTGGTGTTGTGACGATGAGGTCGAAGGTGGCACCACGCTACGCCTGGCCTGAAAAAAAAGAGTCCTAAGCGAGGCTACCGAGCGCTTAGCGACAGATTCTTAACTTGGTGGTGGTGACTGGCTAGTCTAGCTCTAGGGACATACAAAAGTAATGTCAAATTTCCGTCTCCAGGAAGACATACTGTGGACAGGTAAATAACTATTACTATTTGGTTTCTTGCCTGTTCTTTTGCCGGCGTAAGGAGGTTGGAACAGGCGTAGCTAGTTTTAAGTTTGACGTTTTAAAGTGATCACAATGTATCCTATTGAATAAATAAAATTGACTATTGACTATTGACTAAAACCTGTCTTAAGAGATTTTAAAAAAAAATACAATAGTTACTCAAAAACAATCAGCGACTTTCTTCATTTAAAAATGAAACCCTGCACGTACAAATTTCGTAATTACTACGAGTTTCGTGTCTATATAAGCAAAACTGTAATAGCAACTGGCAACCCTATGTTTCCACCACTTTTACCTGCACTCTGTTTTACTTGTACCCCTGTAAAGTATAGAGCTTACGACTATGGTGGTGTGGTAGCTACGGCTATATATGTACATATATATATACATATATACAGCATGCCACTGTGGGGATAATATCGCCGAGTGGGAAAATAAATAGGCCCTTATAACCGGGGGTTCCCCAATCGATTTGTCAAGGTAAACCAGTTGTGACTAGTTAGTCAAATTGTTCTTCTGTAACTAAGAGATACTGGTGCAGATTTAAAATCCAATATCTCAGCGTGACAACTGTTGAAGTTCCAAAACTTGGTTGGCTAGAGCTGCAACCATTAGATGGCAAAAAAAGCTTGGGATTTTTGTGAACTTGCTCCAATTCAATCAATTAGTAATAAGAATAAAATTGTCAATGTGATCGCGCCAAAAAAATTACCTGCCGGGCGTTTCTTACCTGTTCTTTTGCCGGCGTAAGGAGGTTGGAACAGGCGTAGCTAGTTTTAAGTTTGACGTTTTAAAGTGATCACAATGTATCCTATTGAATAAAGTACCTACTATTGACTATAATGGGCAATCGTGAAGCTTACACACAGCTGCAGAAAAAATCCTACAAAAATCATTTTTCAGAAAAAATACAAAAATATTGAACAATATATTATTTGACAAAAATGGATTACTAATGTTAATATCATAACACAAAAACTTTCACCGGCCATTATTTTTCCAGGTTAAAAAGTAGCCTACATATTATGTGCTCCATTTCAAATTTCACCCAAATCAGTTGAGTCGTTCCACCGTGAAGAAGTAACAAACATACAAACACTCCCACTCACTCACAAACTTTCGCCTTTACAATGTTAGTGGGATAAAAGCTGAAGATTTTGTTTAACAAAATAAAAACGCGTTCACGAGAACCAGTTATACAATAAATCTAAAACAAAGACATCGTTAAGATGAAATCACAGAAACCGTTTAAACGCAACTGCGATAAGATTGTTATAACACGTAACGAGACATTTCGCAGCGGTCACCTCAATCAGGGCATCAATTTGATACAATTGACAACAAATAAACGACCGCCCGTAACGAATCGCGACACTTCCAACTAGTGTTGTCGATCGATAGTCGATGATTAATCTATACTCTATCGATAGTCAACAATCGCAACACTATTGATAAGCCTATCGATAGTATGGCTTTTTCGGATGAAAACTATCGAAGATAAAACTATCGATGATTCGGCAACACTACTTCCAACACTGAAGCAAGAACTGAGTGTAAATAAACTTTCTCAATGAACTAGATTTTTTTTTACTACTTACAGGTTAGCGTTTGACCACAAGTCCCTGAGGTTAAGGGACAATGTGGTCGAAGGTGGCGTCACGCTCCTGGTTTGGAACTGGCTCTCAAGTTAGGCTGCCGGAACATACCAGTAAGTGCTTAGCGACTGATTTTTAACTAGTGGTTAGCTAGCCAGGCGAGTACAAGAAAATACCCTGCCACCAAGCAAAGCCAGCAATAGTCAGCAATAGACCGACACAGGCTGATGACGATGATGATGAGGTAATGAATACGCAACAGTAGAAGTTGAGCAAAGAACTTACCGTTTCTAGATATCACTCGTCTCAACAAATGACCGAAACGTCGAGCGCCCAAGCATATCTTCTGCTCCCGAACAGCTTCGCCGGAATAATCGCTACCACTTGGTGTATCATCATCGCTGTCATCCACTGACACGACAGATGCACGGTTGACAGCTTTAGAACTGCCGTCATTAGTAGTCAAAGTTGGTTCACTGGCACCCAAACTCTTTGGCTCGACACTCCACCCGTCCAATTTCTGAACGTCATTGAACAAGTCGTCTAAATTAGTCTCTAATAAACCTTTGGCACTGCATATCACTTTACTTTTGGTATCACTGTGAGAAACTATAGCATCAACACTGTTCGAGAGACACTTTTCTCGTCTCACGACCTTTTTGTCGTCACCATCCATTCCATCGGTCAGGTTGATATTTTCACGTGTTTTTGTTCGTCCTATTCGCAACGAGTTTTGCGACACTAGCTTCGACTTATCCATTTGTCTCCGATTGTCTGACGTCAGAGGGTTTAGTTCCCTCGTCATCAGTTGGTTTTGAGGATGACTCGAGCGGAATATGTTCGAGAGAACTAACATTTTCACAGTTTTTAGAGCACCGACACTGGTCAGACATTCCATCACTGCATTCCTTTTTCATTTCACTATCTCGAACTGGCACTACGTTGAATACAAAAGGTGGTTTTGTGTTTGTTGGGATTACATTTCGTGGAGAGAGCTGCCTGTTGCAAGACAACAAGCCAACAGCGCATGCAAATGCATTCTTTATGGAAGAACGGACATTATTCAAGCGTATAGAATATTCTGGGAGCGGTGCGGGATTTAGGTGATATTTCGCCGGGCGTACGTACGTCGGGCGACGCGTTTGAATAAATAAAATATCAGGAGAGAAGCGTAGCAATCCCGCACCTTCGCTTTAGGTGGATTTTATAGCGCGATGTTGAGATCGAATAAATCGTGTCATTCGGTACGTGACGTAAATAGGTTGCAAGTATTAATTTTGTGAACAGATGTGGGCGTCATCGAAGGATTTGAGCGGCTAGAATTCCGTTTTGTGCGATCGGTTGTGAAGCCGCATCTGTCAGGTGGGTACAAAGGCTTGTCTGGGAGGCGGCGACGTGATAACACCGTGGGCGACGACGCAAACGTGCTCGGCTTTTGCTCCCTTTATACTGGAATCGGATTCGCTCGACATTCGACACCTGATATTCTCTGTGAATTCCGTGATGTCTCTACGTCTAATAACACTTGAGCACAGAGAAGATATCGAACTGAAATTGAGGTAGAAAGGGATTTCGTGGAAAAGCGTGTTCAAGTAACGTTATCTTTTAATGACATTGGGATATTTAGGTAACATGGAGTAATATCGATAGCGTGGAATAACAACTGTAAGAGTTAACAAGAGCAAATATACTACAGGATAAATCTATGTACATTGAACAAAATTTACAAGTTTTTGTTCTGATTCTGGATGTTGTGAATCCTTTTTTGATATGCCGAGCACTTCGTAATGTTTTTCTTCACTGTTTTGAATGATGGAAAAACTGTACTTATTAAAGTCGTATGTGCGAGAGGGGATTCAAAGTTGGGCTCGTATTACTGTTTGCATACCACCGAGTAGGTAATTACTATGGTATATTTCGAACATTTTTCCAGAACAAAAAATTGTCCGTGTATAAATTGGCCGGGATATAAATTATCTCCATTCCAAATGTTACTCCAATCCACTTACGCCCGAAATTAATAATCGATCCTGATCCGTTATCCGCGGTTTTGGATCGATATGTCAAGTCATAATATGTCATTTTAGTAGTAATATGTCAAGCTCTAGTACAAAAATGACATATAACGACATGATATATCGATCCAAAACCGCGGATAACGGATCAGGATCGATAATTTCGGGCGTTAGCCGTTTCAGCGTGAAGAAGTAACAAACGTACAGACTCACAAACTTTCGCAGTAAGTAAAAATCCGAGATATTGTTCACATTTGCCCACAATCTCACCTGATAAAGTCCATAACGCCTCAATAGTTTACATTCGCATTCCCAGAAGCTCGCTCCGTCCATTTATATTGAAATTGAAAACATTTCTATTTGTCCCGCCGATAGCTACCAATGCCATTTGTTAGCGTAAGTGTGATGACTTGCAAATTGCGATTCAACGATAGCGGTCAATATGTTGAATTAATGGATTCGAAGCGATGATAGCTCAGTGGTAGTGGCGTCGACTTGCACTACTGTTAATGGGTTCTAATCCTGTAATGAGCTTGAGCTTTTGAAGGAAAACATCGTGATGAAACCTTAGCTTGGTGGTAGGGCATTTTTTAGTGCACGCCTGGCAATCAATATCAGATATATATTTATTTAATAGGATACATGTGATCACTTTAAAACGTCAAACTTAAGACTAGGTACGCCAGTTCCAAGCGCCTTACGCCGGCAAAAAAACGGGGCAAAAAGAAATATAATATAGCCTATGTCCGTCACAGATAGTGTAGCTTTCCGACAGTGAAAGAATTTTTCAAATCGGTTCAGTAGTTTCGGAGCGTATTCGATGCAAACAAACAAACAAACAATCAAATCTTTCCTCTTTATAATATTAGAATAGATGTCAAGCCCTAGTACTAAAATGACATATTATGACATGACATATCGATCCGAAACCGCGGATAACGTAAAAAATAAAATAAATAGGGTCCCGTTTTACCCTTAGGGTACGGAATCCTAAATAAAACAGCATGTCAGAATACTCTCAGTCGAGTTTAACTAGGAGCAGACCGGACGCTTTATTATGCAGTGGCTTAAGGTCGCTGCATACGTAACGAGATAATGTTCTAAACGGGAACGTGGTGTAAATGCATATGCACCGTGACAGTGACTCGGATCCTAAAATGCTAGTGTTGGGAAGACGGGCCGGGGCCCGTGCGGGGCGGGACGTGCTAAACATCGTCAGCGACGATGTTTTTCCCGCCCCGTGAGTGCCACGTTCCCGTCCCGTCCCGTCCGTACAAAAACCCGTCACGTATGCAGCGACCTTTACTGTCGGCCGGCTCTCCCGTAATCTTGTTCAGCACACGTGTTCGGTTTGCGAAACAATTTTAAAACTAAAAACCTCTCGCGACCTCGGATTATGGCGATCATAGTTTCAGCTCGGGACGGATCTGGGGGGATTTGTCGCTGTCGGCTATGGCGACAATAACGATTATTAAAAGCCAGTGGTTGTGCTGCTGGGCTTTTTTTTACAGCGCTAAGGTGGACATTTGCTTAAGCCAACAGCGCTGGAAGCTGAGATACGAGAGGACTAGAGGACTTTATTTTAACAATTCGCTGTACAGTGTTATCAAGAATTGATCAACTGAAACCTTGTAAAGAGGTAATGCTGAACCGAACGTAATGTTCCTATGCGATAAATTCAAAAAACGGCTACAACGGAAGACCAGCGCTGATCATATGACCAGCACAACGCTAAGTTGAGGCTGGTTTGCAGCTATGCCTGCCGCTGGGGGGCGGGGAAATAGACTGCTACACAGACCCGGAACCGTCCCCCCCACATTAACTTTGCTTGGCCAGGATTGCTCATCGTGGAGGTTTTAGTTAGGGTGCAAGTCCCACATAACCATTCGGCTAACCCCATCGGCCGAATGGTATCATTAAATTTCCCCACGTAAAAAAAAAAACCGTTTGCAGCTATACATTTTTTGTAGTTACTACATAATGCATTTGTTTTGCGTATTTTTTATATAATTTGAGGCAAATAAATGATTCTTATTCCTATTCTTATATTAAATTTGTCCTACCAATATAGTTCGATGATCTAACCGTTTGAATAAACATATTCATTTTTAAAACACTTTTATTAGCTTGACTTGTAACTAACTAACTAACTAACTAACTAACTAACTAACTAACTAACTAACTAACTAACTAACTAACTAACTAACAATGTAATCAAATCTTAGAAGTCAATTTTCACCCACTTCTAATTGTCGTATCGACTTGAAACTTTGTATGTGTATGTAATCTCGGTGACAATGCAATAATTTGGTATCATCGACCTGATCTGATGATGCAATCGGAAGGTGGGTAGGGCATCTCTTCGCTGGCTACTAGTAAACCCCTCGTGTTTGGGCTCATATGAATCGTCTTGATGAGTACAATAGATTGGACTTGGTGACGAGGGTCTGATGATGCAACCGGAAGGTGGGTAGGGCATCTCTGCAGTGGCTACTAGTAAACCCCTCGTGTTTGGGCTCATATGAATCGTCTTGATGAGTCCAATATATTGAACTTGGTGACGAGGGTCTGATGATGCAACCGGAAGGTGGGTAGAGGAACTCTGCAGTGGCTACTAGTAAACCCCTCGTGTTTGGGCTCATATGATTCGTCTTGATGAGTCCAATAGATTGAACTTGGTGACGAGGGTCTGATGATGCAGCCAGAAGGTGGGTAGGAGATCTCTGCAGTGGCTACTAGTAAACCCCTCGAGTTTGGGCTCATATGATTCCTTTTGATGAGTCCGATAGATTGGACTTGGTAACAAAAGACTAAAAAGTAAAAAAAAAAATTTATAGTTTAAAAAACTAAAAAAAACACTTTAAAACGCACTCAAAAATATAAAATAATGAAATTGACTTGTATTAGTTACGATATAATGGTTAATTCAAAAAGTGTGGAGCGCTTCTTTTACTAGGTAAATAAAAGTACACACAACCAAAAAGCGCTCCACACTTTTTGAATTAACCATTATATCGTAACTAATACAAGTCAATTTCATTATTTTATATTTTTGAGTGCGTTTTAAAGTGTTTTTTTTAGTTTTTTAAACTATAAATTTTTTGTTATAGGTACTGGCTAGTTGAACATTTATAACTAGGTACCCTACCTAAAAAATAAAAAATCTTTATTTCACCGTTTCCTGTCAAAAGGCGAATAACCGAGCAAAGCGATTTTTGTACATGTTATGACGTCACACACCATAGCAACAATAGCACCAATCACTTCACGTCAAAATTCTCACACAGGCAAATAACAGTCACGAATAATAAATTATATTCTCACACAACTAAATACAATGTTAATCGTGTGCGCAATCAAGATTATTTGCTCTTGTAAAAAAATCTCAAGGTTCGACCAAGGTGAAGGCTGGTCGTACATATACTCGTATTTGGCAGATGTACTTTTGAACAGACGACATAAATGTATACATAGTAAATACTATAATAGCTTTATTACAATTGTGTTAGTAGTATTAGTAACCTTTTAAGTTTCTTTCGATTTGAGGAAGTAATTGAACTTTGTTCAAGGACAAATGTGTAATCCATCAATCAGATAGCACGGGGTTTTAAAAAAATATTATCACCCATATTCTCTCTGAGAGAATACCGAGCGCAAAATACCGAATGATGACAGTTTAAATGTATAAACATATTAATTGTATATAAACGACGACAAATAAGATGATTCCAAGAGGTGTCGATAACAAAGTTTCAAGTCCATTTAAAACTTACTTACTAAACTTACTATTAGAAAATATAACAAATAAAATATCAGACTATTTAAATGACAAAAACCATAGGATTGTAGTGAACTTGCTCCAATATAGATAAATTTTACTAATTCAAAACTCCACTACAGTGTTCTCAGCGACATCAGACAAGTTTCATTTATATTGGTGTCGATTCGGTTTTGCATTCTCTAAAACTAAACTAAGTTTGACAGGTCTAATAGTAATGCTGTCCTTTTTTTACTTCAGTGGTTAGAAAAAGACAGCAATACTATGAGACCTGTCAAACTTAGTTTAGTTTTAGTTAATGCAAAACCGAATCGACACCATTGGCCAACCAGAAGCCGCGGCGGGCCCCCTAAATACAAAACATTCACTTACAATTATTATTATAATCGATTACAAAACCCGTCGTCAAATTGCAATCGCCACAATCGATTAGCTGTCATCTCGTCACGGTCTCGGCATGACGGAGCCGTAATCGTAAAGCGAGGGGGTGAAGGGGGGTCTTAAGGGACTCTAGGGGGGTACAAAGACTCAGCCCAGCTCAGGAAATTGACAAACGTAAATGGTTATATCAAAGCTATGTTATGACTTTTAGATGTCGTTTTCTAAATTGTAATAATATTCTAGGAGAGCACTGGTGGCCGAAAGCTAACGCGTGCGACTTACAAGGCGCCGACACCGAGTTCGAATCCTCTCGGCCCCGCACCTATACCAACTATTATTATATATATTTGTATTTATTAAACCGGATTGGTTAAAAAAATGCATAGGTAAAAATGCGTGTAGCGAAAAGAACGAGTAGAAATTAAATCTTGTGAGAAAGTTATCTATCGGTCGCAGTATTGTATGGAAAATAAAGCAAATGGGGGGAAAACGCGAAGGGACTAAAAATATCGGGGAAAAATAATTATGGATAATTCACATATACAGTCGATTTTATCACTTAGAGAGATTTCTACCGGACTACTCTAGGGCAGTAGTTTTATGAAAAAACGAAGTGAAATTCATTACTTCATTCAAGAAATACATGACTATTTATTGGACCATTTCATAAAAGTCAATATAAATCAAAACTTACCGACGTGAAATGGACGTGGTAGGTAAGAAATAGTTGGCAAAATGCGACATTTGACCACAAACTCGCCTGATCACTCTGATAAGCGACAATTTGACCTGCGAAAACTCATAAATCCCTTAACCTACATAATCACACTGTATGTGTGTGTGTGTGTTTGTGTTTGTGAGTGTGCCTTACGGCATCGTCCGGATGAAATTTTCATTTTTCCGAATTTTCTCATACAAACTTTAACAACCAATTTTACTCACTTAGGGTGGAATTTAATTTAATCCTTTTTTACGCGTATACATTTCTGACGACTAGCAACCTGCGCCGCTGTTTTACCGGCGTGAAAGATTATTTTTTTCCCGTAACAACAAGTTTTTATATAAACTCTAACACCCCATTTGATTCAACCTTCTTAATTCAATTCAATTCAATTTTTTTGTAAGTACACTTGTAAAATCTATATGAATTTCAAATTCCATGTTTCTATGAATTAGGACCGGTTTCTTTTATCATTAATCTATGTTAAATGTTGTCAAAAATATATGATTAAAGTTTTCATATTTTTAACTACCTATAGATAACCTTGGTCAAAAATGTACATTGTTTATCTGTCTGTCATTCATGGTACTCTTTTAAAGGTGTATTTATATATAGAAGACTGCAAACGTGCTGATGTCGTTCTAGTCAATCGATTAGGGAAAATCACCCGCGAACGGTAATAAAATTCCGCACCATCGTCATACGCAAGGGAGCAGTCGCCTTAATAAGTCCTAATAATGTCTGGTATATATCAGATTGAACTGGAATATTCCAGTTTAGGTACTTTATTTTATGCCACCAAGTATCATAGAAATGTATGTATTACTAGTATGCACTGCGGCTTCGTTCGCAGGGTTCTTATCACAAAAATAACATAGCCTATGGCAATATGGGATATTGTTGCTTTGTATACGAAAGATTATTATAATCGAATGAGTGGTCCCGTATGAATTACCATCTTATGCATCACCCTTTTAAAGAAGTTTCTTTCAGATAAATTTGCGGTCGATACATGCTCGGAAATAAGCAGAAATGATGTAATCATCACTAAATAAAAAATATAAATGCTAAATGCTGTTGGTTGGAAAGCGTATCACTTGAGAACGGTACGACCAATATCTGTTTTTATAGTTCGTAATTACAATAAGATTTTTAGGGAAAGAAAAACTGGAAAATATTACACAAAAATTTTGAAATATCAGGCAAATCTGAAAGTACTTTTTACTATGGGATTTTTGTACGAACCCTGGGGAAGGACATTTATTGCTATAAACTGTAGTACACGCGAGCAAAACCACTGGGCACAGCTAGTTATCAAATAAAAGATCGCGCTTACATACTCGCAGTTCCGTTTATATTGACTCAGCTGGTTCCTTCACGGGCTATAAACCGTGAAACTAATTGCATATTCAATGGCGACCTTCACACACTGCGCTCATACGCTGCATTGAAACTGATCTTGTTGTTACTTCTTTCAGTAAAGCGTTTGACCACAATTCACCTGATGTTAAGTGACGATGTGGTCGAAGACGACGCCACGCTACACCTGGATTGGGAACTAGCTCTCAAGCGAGGCTGCCGGAACACACCAATAGGTGCTTGGCGATAGATTCTTAGATAAAAAACATCGTGATGAAACCATAGCTTGGTGGTAGGGTATTTTCTAGTGCTCGCCTGGCTACCTACCATCCTCTTGTTAAGAATCTGTCGCCAAGCACCTATCGGAGTGTTCCGGCAGCCTCACTCGAGAGCCACTTCCCAGTCCAGGTGTAGCGTGGAGCCATCTTCGACCACATCGTCACTTACCAATCAGGTGACTTGTGGTCAAATTAAATAATAACCTTGCTCTCCATGGTGTACATAATGTATGAGCGAAATAAATAGGGTTCCGACGGAGTATTTGTTAAAGAAAATAAAAGTGTTTTAAAAACATGATAATTTTCAATTAAATTTGTTTGAGGAATGAAGTTTTACAAAAATATGCCGAGTTTACTGGGAAAGTCGGAAAACTGTGGCTGGAGCAGTTTCACAGGTAGATTTACATTATTATCATTATTACTGTGTCTTCTCACGATGGATAGGTTGCGGTTTGGTCACCAGATTATATTTTATTTTAATGTAAATACTAATGCGGTAAACAGGAAACTGTTGGAAGTATATTTTTACAACTGCAACAAACGGCGATAAGCAAGTTTTATTATTAAATTCACGATAAAGGCATATCCTGCATAAACTATTGCCAATTTAACATGGTTCTGATGTGCGTGATCGATTAAATTACATTACTATATCGCTTTGTTCAAATTATTCATAATGCTGGCACTGAATGCTTACATCTATCTACTTGCTCCCACTAGACAGAATATTGCTTGGATGAAGAGCATTTTCTATTGCCCGCCGGGTTACCACCTTCAAGCTAAGAAAACTCAGTGCATTTGTTATATTATGTAGTTTAGAATAACTAAGGTAGTAAATAGGATAATTGGGGCTGGAATAAACATTGTTTAAACGTCCCTAATAAAATAAATTAATAAAAAATTGTGTCGTCCCAGTAGGCTGATGATGCTAAATGAAAAAATAATTAAATAACTATAATTTAAAATACCCCCGACACCTTGGACCGATTTTCTTCAAACGTAGCTAAGAACCACCGCGAGAAAACTGGCTTTCAAATGAAAAAAAAACGCATCGAAATCGGTCCATCCGTTTGAGAGCAACGATGCAACAGACAGACAGACATCGACTTCAAACTTACACTACCCCTCTTATTGCGTCGGGGGTTAAGAAGTTGGGTATTAGGTTAGGGTATGATAGGGAAGACATATCATGTGGAAAAAACCTCTAAATAAAATTAGTATTAAAAAAAAAGAAGTAGGTGACATGTGTGCAGGCTGGCGATAAAGTTTTATTGATGGAATAAAACAGCGTCGACACAGCCGCATCTGTGTTGACCCCCATTACTGTCACAGATACGTTCGTATGCCCATTTTTCAGGGCATTCCTACCCGCTCCAGTTCAATAGCACCGATAAATCTAGACACCGAGTTTAGTCTAAGTTATGGGCGTCACGGGAATTATGTTTCTGGCGTTTCTACACGTAGCTTAATGCCGTAGTTTTGTATGAAAGTGTTACGTGAAGTGTTTTCAAGAACACTGTTTAGCGACAGCATTTGAAAGATAGTAACTTTAAAATTCTCGAGAAGGCGATAGTCTTCTCTCGACCGCGATCAGTGAGATGTTCCCAATTGAGGCGTAACGTGCCGCCACCTTCGGCGGCATCGTCACTTAACATCACCTGACTTGTATTATAGACAAACGCTACGAATGAAAAAAATAGGACGCAATCGTGTGTTCGCCGCTCAGAAAGAAACTATACTAGACTTTTCAAAGGAAAGCCTTGAGCCTTGAGAAAGCTTGGATTGGGATGTTCACAGACTGGCACAAATAAATCTTTGTATTTTCAATGCCCTACTATTGTGTCACCGCTTTTGATGAAGTTTTCTGCCAATGGAAAGTAAGTAAAAGCCAATGGCAAATGGTGGTTTTGTATGTACAAGTAAATAGGTACGGAAAAAAACATCGTATGAGGAAACTGTCATGTAACTTTTCTACGACGAAAATCTTTACACGAACATCGGAATGTCGAATGTGTTGTCACGAATTCACTCGTAAGAAATGTGTAAAATCGGCAACGGTAAATAAATAAACAATTTCGCGAATGCTTAAAAGGCGAGAAAAAAAATTCGTGAGAAACAATTTGACCTTGAACAAAGTCTGATAACCGCGAACTGCACCTTCAATAAACTAAATAAATTGATTATTTATTAATTTACACGTTTCGAAAAACACTGCTTCGGTAGAACTTTTAGGCAAATCAATTACGTATCAGCTCACAGGATTTCTGACTGCAGTTGCCAAATTCTTACTTTTAAATTGATTTATAAAAAGGTTTTGCTGTGGATGTTTAGTTATACTTGTATGTCTGAGAACCGCAACATACAAGGGCATGCGACATCTACCAACCCGCACTGGGCCAGCGTGGTAGATTTACCCTACTCTCTCTATTTTACATCCAACACTAACAACCCTACGTGTAGCTCAGATATCACTTCAGATTTCAAGTAAGGATAGCATTAGACCAATTCGCACAGCCACAGATGACGACGGACACCCCGGTCCAACGGTCCATGTCTGGCCTGACGCGGCTTGTTTGTTGGAAAAGGCGCCTTAGGAACGATCAAAAGAGTACGCACGAAATGCGTCGTGTGGTCTGGTCTGTTAAAAAGCCAACCGTGGGCCCCCAACTTTAGCCTTTACAATAGTGTGCGTGTGTAACCCTGTCAGAAAGTCAGAATAATCTACTACCTGGACTTTTTTGGCGGCAATCGAGTTGTCAACGTGAAAATTTTGTGTTTATTTCCAAAGCTTGTGTTTATTCGAGTGATAACGTGTAATATTGGTGGATTATTATTAACCATTATGTGTTCGTTAATGTGTACGAGTGTGGGAAATTGAAACAAAGTTGTGAAAGTGACTTTTCCAGTTGCTCTAAAAAAGTCCTTGTAAAAGATGTAAAGTTTAAGTAAAGCGCCACTACTTTACTTAAACACTATCCTCATCCCTTCATCTCATCATCATCATAATCATCCCTTCATCTCATCATCATCATCATCACTTAAACTTGATTCAACTCTCTGAGTTTGAAATATTTTATACTTGACACTGGCAAATACACTAATCGTGTGACGCCCAAACAAAAACAAAAAAACCTTATCTACTGCTGTCCTCGTGTATTGTTCAATGTTCCACAGTAGAATTGTTCTACATTTTTTTTATAGTACAACATTGAAGTGTTTACTTCCTTCATTAAGTTACTAATATACATAATTGTTTCCGTTTAGAGCACCTGTGCGTTAGATGCTGGGCGAGATATCGATTAATGTAAATAAAAGTTCTTAGAAACTACAGATGCGTAATTTCGACTTAATTGTAGGCAATGAGCGGTTTTTTGATGCATTAGCGATATAGTAATATTAAAAACATCCGTCTGGCTGATAAAATTAACGGTTATGATTGTTACAGGCTATGTTAGTAACAAGTTTGTTTGTTTTGCTGTAGTTAGTTTGTGTGTACTGCCCCGATTTATCGCACAACATATTTTTTAGAAAAAATACGGTTAATACGTCACGCACGTCAGCACGACCAATACCATAAAATACGCGGTACGCACAGCAAATATAAAGCAATTATAATTTTCTTTTTTTATTCCGAATTGACCGCCATCCAGCCAATAGCCATGTGATCTATTTGGTGCCCTAGTTCATATCGCTAGCAAACAAAAACCAAGATTTACGAAATCTAATTTCAGAAATTTAATTTTATTATTAATGCGCGAGTTTTTTCCCCATACATCGATCCGTCTGACGCGACCGTCATGGGAGCTTGCCAGTAAAAATAGCAGTGCTATATAACTGAAATAAATCCTTACTAATATTATAAATGAGAATGTAACTCTGTTTGTCTGTCTCGCTTTAACGCCTAAACTAAACCGGTGAAATTTGGTACGGAGATAGTTTGAACCCTGAGGAAGGACATAGGATACTTTTTATCGCTATAAACTGTAGCCCACACGGGTGAAACCGCGGGGAACAGCTAGTATTTTATATTCAAAACTTGAACAAAATATAGTATCGCACAAATAGCCAAACGTCATTATTTAAAAGAGAATTTCATATTGACTCAGAATCGGGAACGGTCGCGTTCAATTGTGGGCAATTATCTGCGCAAACGGAAGATGGGGACGTACCGGGAGCATGCCGAGGATGTATAAAAATGCATCGGACGTTTAGTGAATCACAACTGAGTTTATACAGAACTTGACAGGCTTTGGAGAGAGGTACAAAAGGCGGATATGAGGACAAGCAATGTCTCTGAAAACGATAAGTAGCTTGAACAGAGCGAAGTGGACGTTCTACCGAAAAAAAGTCGAGAAGAGAGAGAGAGACAAGCATTCAAGCAAGCAAGCATGGTATCTTCTAGACAAGCATACTCCATCGTCGGCCACGTCTTCACTTGCCATCAGGTGAAACTGTGGTCAACTGCTTGTCTACAGTGAATAAAAAAAAGAGAGAGAGTGGGACAATCGGTAAGCCTGACGAAAGTACAAAAAAGAAAATAAAAACTTTAAAACATCTCATAAATTATGATAAATACTAGCATTAAATCAAGTTCCTTTTAAGATAGGCCATGAAACGCATCGTTTTTGCAGAACACGCTCACCGTCCACTCGATTCATAAACATTTACCAATCTTTCACGCTTCAGTTGTTACCATATGCGATCAATTTTCTAAACATAAATTTATCATGTTCAACAATCACACGCCAGTCTCGATTTCTAACTAAATTTTAACGTGTATTCAGGACGATGATCTCATGACGATAAATGTGTATTATATTTATTCAGTACAAAGTGACAAACAGGCAATATCGTCTGTCTCTAACTGGGACGCTACACCGAAGACTAATTGTCCGCGAAACCAGTGTTATGACGTCAGAATAATAACCGTTACCAGCTCAATAGAAACGAACGATGCTACCAAATCACGAATCTTACTTCCGAAAGAAATAACAAAGAAATGACCTTCCATTTCAAGTTGCAACAAAATTGTTCGCGTTGTCCGACGTGACGACTGACGACAACCGGTCGGGTGTCGGGTTGTCGGTCACGACCGCCCGGTGTGCTTCCACCCTAACATTCTAGGTTGGTGTGCTTATGCGCTTATTGGACACATTAGCTGACGGCTGTGTTATGAGAATTGAGGCTGTGACGTCATCGACAATCATCTTGCACTGAGAATTCTGATAATTTTCTGTTTCTATTGAACGGGAATGACTAGCTAGATATTCCTTGATATAGAACACGATGAATTCAGGTTATCAGAGTTAAGATGACGTCCTGGAACAGAAGTCCCGGGCTACGTTAGTGAAGGAAGAAATCCCTCATAGTGTCAGTGGTAAACAAGGTCGGATTTATAAATAAAACTAATGGTATCCCGCGGTTACACTGGCGTGAAGATCCCCACAGGAACCGTGCATTTCCCGGGATTTAAACTAACCTATGCCACTTTTTGACCCTTTGTATATCTCTACGCAAAAAAAAACCGTCAATCCGTTGCTTGTGCCGCAGCGGGTCTTGAGTTCATACAAAAATTTCATAAGAAAATAGCACTCTCAGTTTTTTCCGAATTTTCCAATTTCTCTGTTCACTTTTCCATTTTTGTTTCCATAAAAACGAACAGCCTTTAATTTTACTATACTTTTAAAGAAGGGTGGTTAATTATGAAAAAACATTATGTTCTCAAACTCTAATAATAACCTAACCAAAATTGAAATTTCAATAACCCCCTGACAATCTATGAACGAGTCACCTTTCAAATATAAAAACTAAATCAAAATCAGTTCATTTGTTTGCGAGCTACGATGCCTTATATCGTAAACATGTAACGCTCTTATGTTTACTTCTGGTTTAAGAAGGGTCAACAACAACGGAGGCAATGCAGATATTTCTCGTCAACACGCATTAATTGTTGCTCAAAACCGACTTTTCGGCCAAAAGGTCGCTGATCCTCGGGCGGGCCAGACGCTGGAATACAAGCGTGAAACAAAAGAACTAACGCATGACGTAACCATGGGAACGTTCTCACGGAGGACATAAAACGAGTTATTGTTTTTCAGTTTCTAATTTACAAATGTTTGAGACTAAACCCAGGTTTTTGATCCGTAGTCGTCAAAAATGTATGAAAAACATTACATACCTATTTATTTCGTAAACTTGTGACAGTAGTTAACTTTGACTACAGATCAAAAAAACTGGGCCTAACTGAAGTTTGAGATAAGCGTGAATAAAAGTTCATTAACAGTCGTTCTCAATAACCGATCTATCCACGGTTTGCCCAACTAGAGATATAAATTTGACATTACTTCTTTGAAGCTTATGTCAAATTTCTATCTCCGATAGGGCAAACCGTGGATAGGTCGGTTATTGCGAAAGGCCGTAACTTTGTACCAAATCAAAACGTAATACATAGAAGAAAATTCTCAACAAATAAATTCATTATATTGAAAAAAAAAACGTGGCGAGTAGTCTTTGTAAGTCTTTCCCATCTTTTTCCAGATCTATATATAACAAAGAGTTGTTAGTACCACCAACATTTTAAGAAATACAATACCCAAGGAGCCTTGAAGCTCTATTTGAAAATACTTATCTCAATAATTTTTATCGATTTTCTTAACGTTTTCATTACTCCCATTTCGTCATGAAGTAGGTACCTTGGACGTCTGCGGGTTGAGGCTCTTAATAGCAGGGCCTTAATCAAGGACCTAAGTTAAGAACAGCCCCAACAAGTTAGCGTGATTAATGCAATTATCCAACTTACACAAGTCACATTGAGAGCTACCCATCTATCTACCCACATAAAACTTTCTCCCAGTCTAGATTCACGTGGTTACCTAGATACGGCCATCTCTTTCTTTATTACGGCGCGGGTGGTGTGCGAGAGGGACGTGCGATGTGGCAAGCCAGTGAGGCAGAACCGGACCGCTGCGCTTGCTGGTGCAGTAGGTCAACTTTATAAAAAGATGTTTGGTGGGTGACAGATGGTGCTCCTTTTTGCCGTAAAAGATTTAGTAGAGCACATGGGCGTGGACACACAATTTATGAATTAACTAGCTGTTACCCGCGGTTTCACCCGCGTGTGCTACAGTTTATCGCGTTAAAAAGTAGCCTATGTCCTTTCTCAGGCTCTAGACTATCTCTGTACCAAGTTTCATTTAAATCGGTTCAGTAGTTTATGCGTGACAGTGTAACAGACAGACAGATAAATGCGAAAGTTTGTTAGGAGCGAGTGTGTGTATTTTTTTTTACTTTTCACGGTGAAACGACTCAACAGATGTCAATGAAAGGACATCATCTTTTTTGGTCCAAATATGAAAGTGCCGACCAATAAAAAAATATGCTGTATTCCGTTAGAACTTGACCCCCAGAGTATTTATTATTATGACACCAAAGCTGTAGGGTCATTGTCCTTGGTTTTATTGGAGTTTAAAAATTCAACATCTTCGTACATTTTCAGTGAATTTAATAAACAAAAACAAATTATTTGTTCTACCATATTTTTATTTTGAACATCGTTTAGTAAGATATATTGGTCCTTGACCTATTTTGGACATGTTGATCTTGTTTTGTGTTTTTGAGGATTATAAATAAAATTCCTATTAAATAAAAAACTATTGATTTTGATTTTTGAGCCAGTGCGGGTTGGTGTTTTACAAAATATCATCCGTGAGGGTTTATTTCATTTGTAAAGCATAAAAAGGTCCAAATAATACAGAAGGCATTCTGTTCATATCTTCACTGTGCGTCTGTATTACTTATTGGTTATTTTCGGCCTTGAGTGAAAGTCAGCGTTTACCGATTGCGAAACGTACGTTGTTGAGTAACGACTATTTGATAATGGACATCGCCGGAGGATACATCAGTCTAATCAACTATATTATGAAATAAAGTTATTATTGTTAATAACTAGCAATTGCCTCGGCTACGCACGAGTAGGCAACTTTATTTGTCAAGTAAAAGTGTGCTCAAAACCGTTAGCTTTAAAAGCTAGATATTTAACGTCAGGGAATTTTTTGTAGACAAACTGGAAACCTACATTACTTTACATCGACTTTAATCAAACCGTTTGGCCCGTAAGCTGATAAAACAGCCAGTTGACACATTTTTCTCAGACTCGTTTTAAAAATATCGTTATATCTTACTGAAAACTTTACTTTATCTGAATAAAATATAACCCTATGAGACTTTGGGGGACTGGGAACTGCCTGTCAAGTATATAAATAAGGATGCCAGATAACACCTATAACGCTTATACAAATGGTCTGTCTAACTTAGCTTTTCGTGAGGCCAATATCCATGATATTTTTAAAACACTTTTATTAGCTTCACTTGTAACTTACTAACTATGTAATCAAATCTAAGAAGTCAATTTTAACATACTTCAATTGTCGTATCGACTTGAAACTTTCTATGTACATATACGTAATTAAATCACTAACGCTTTTGAAACTCTATTCTTATGTGCTGTATCCATATAACTTCAGCATGTAAGAACATGAGAAGTTCGGTCTTAACAACAACATTTTCTTTGAGCAAATTAATTAAGGTTTGATAAAACGTTATGGATTAAACTAAAAAGGTAGCGTACCAGAAACATTAGATCTCGCAACGTTCCTTTTGTCATTACAACAAAATAACGAAAACAACAGAAAAACATTAAAAACAAACATGTCAAAAAGAACAAAACCAAAACATTGCTAATCTCCGCAACAATGGCTGGAAATATTTTAATTAACAGCGGACTAAAACCACGCAGTTAGAGGGTAAATATTTCTAATCTCAATTCACGACAATATGCAAAGCGAATTCGCGTAATTTGATTACTATGTCAACGCGAACACACTACACGTGTCCAAATAGTATGGACAGATCATAATCGACGCAGAAAAAGCACGAAACGATAAAATGACATGTGTGTCTAAGATCAAATCTTAACCTCGATGCCTACCTGTTTTTACATTTTACCGGCTAGCATTTGACCACAAGTGTCCTGGTGCCGAGTGATGATGTGGTCAAAGGTGGCGCCACACCACGCCTGGATTGTCATCTGGCTCTCAAGTGAGGATGCCGAAAAACATTGATAGATGCTTGGCGACAGATTGTATACACTACACTAAAAACACACGAACACTAGAAAATGCTCCACCATCGAGCTACGGTTTCATCGCAATGTGATTGTGAATCAGCTTAAAAGTCACCTATGTGCTTAGAAAATTAAAGAGTAAGTACAGGAGGAAGTAGAGAGACCAAACAATTTTACTGTCCACAAAACATTGAGAAATTTACGAAGTGATACAAAAATTTAATGGGGAAGATCTTTAGTTTATTTTATCCATACTGTATTGTATTCATACTGTGCCATGAACTTGCGTAGCAACTTTAACACAACTTTGTGCATATGTATTATGCAAATTAATATAAATTTTATTCGAATACAGATAGAGTTTCTTACGGAATGAAGTTGAGTCAGATTTGTAAGCTGATTGTACTAGCATTTGTTTTCGCGTAAATCGTATAGGTGACCTTTGTTTTGCGTAGTCAAAAACATTATTATTACTTTTTTATTTCAATTTGTTTATTATATTACCTACTAACAATGTGTGGCTATAACAAAAAAAATCCTTGATAAGTAAAGTGTGAACAGTAAAGCTTCTAAAGAAATTATCTTAATTCTGGAAAAATTGTAGGTTAGGTGTCATATTTAAGATGGTTTATAGGCCGGAGAGACTGCAATAGGCACTTTTTATCCCTGACAAATACACGGTTCTAGTGAGAGAATTTCCAAACCGCGGGGCATAACTAGTTAGTTTCATATTATACAAATAAGAAGAAAGAACTTGACAGGTACTTAGGTAGGTATTTCGATTACAAGTTTATATAAAAAGGAAGAGTTTTGTTAGGTAAAGAAAAGATTAAATAAATCTGCCCTGAACAAAAACAGGCGGTCTGGCGATGCTATTGTGAGTCACCAAAATATTCCGAGCTGTGAGGTTCTGAGGGGAGGCTATTGGCCTATCAATAACCTAGGACCAGCAAACATTCAAGACCTTGTACCTTAGAAAATAAGGTTGATTTTATCAATGTCTAGTTCTCGAATCAGGTGGGCTGGTACTGTTTGTGTTTTTATACGTAAAGGCACTTACTAATATCGATAACCAGTGGTCTAACGTATAGCGTTTGCAGAGAACTTGCCACTTATTACTTCGATTCTTACAGCTGTTCGAGGTTTGTTAGTAAGTTCCGATAGACGCAGGACAGCAATGGGACTCGTTAAGTATACTGGAAGTTATGGAATGGTTGGAAGAAGATGGTTGTTCTTTAATTCGTCGATATACATATTCTCAGAGTTGTACAATTTTTAGAATTTGCCAGAAAAAGTCTAACTGTCATTTACCAAGCGGATGACAGCTGATTAGGGGACAATCTAGAACTCAATTTCATAGATTTTGTATAACTATGTAAGGTGTACATTTTACCATTGAATCCTACTAATATGATAAACGTGAAAGTTTGTTTGCATGGATGGATGGATGTTTGTTACTCTTTCATGCAAAAGCTACAGAACGGATCTGAATGAAATTTGGAATGGAGATAGCTTATACCCTGGATTAACACATGGGAAGACACACGGGAAGACGCGGGTGAAACCGCGGGGCGCAGCTAATTTATAATAATTAGTGACTCAAAATATATAGCATACATAATGCTCTAAGGAGAAAGTTCATGCATCATTAGTGTATGAAATGCTCATCATAGAATAACGAACATTAGCGACTATATAATATATGCATTTCAGTTTTACGTCAAAAAGCACTCGCTTTAAGTGACAAAAGTGTGCCCCAATCCTTTGTGTCACCGTCACCAGCTAATAGCATCGCAGACATGTTTTATTTAGCCCAAAGTCCGCACTCTCAACGCTCGCCGTCACAAAGTTCTTACACTTTTTGCTCCGGTCAGCTTACATCTCTCCGACGGACACTGTTACTTTATTCGAGACGCGTAACAGTGTTTTCTCAGCGAGATAACAGAATAAAGAAATCCTTTGTCTCTCCGAGATAATACTATTAACATTATGTATCCACTGAACGGCATTCGATGTCGATACGTATCGGGCACAGATCGTAATCGGTAAGGTAACCAACCGCGCGTGCACAATACCGCCGCTTTTATCGGCGCATCGTTGTTATGTACACAACTCGACGCCCGGCGCCGGTAGTAAATCCACGGGGGAAATTTCGTAATATCCACACCTTGCACGCCCTTATGTGGGTCAGCTGTTATCTCGCACACATAAACAAAGAACACACCAAAACGGCGCCGTACGAAAAAGTGCACAACAAACACAAAACCACAGCGGCACTGTCAATATTGTGGGGCGACGGTATCCGCGTCGAGGTCATCGCTACCATTCTACATCGTAACTGGTAAACACGAAACGCAGCGGTGCGTACGTTGGTTGCAATCGAGCGTTGATTTCGAAATGCGCAAAATTGTCACCGGCGCGCGCGAATGCACGCGGGATGTTGCGTGCGCGCCGCGAGAACACGGGTACTCACTGCGCTGAGCCACTGTTGACTGCTTCACGGTGTTTGGCGGCGGTCGGCGGGCCAATTACGAGTGGATGGTCGAGCCAGTCGGGACGGTCCGCGGTGACCTCCGCAGCAGCCGATTGAGACAATCGAGCGGCGAACAATGAAACCACAATGAGATGGAACGGTACACCATTTACATAACTTGTGTTCATAACATAAGTCGCGACGATGGCTTTCGCTACAACTGGCACTACATTTCACATTACTATCTACTTTATACTAGCTGTTCCCCGCGGTTTCACCCGCGTGGATTACAGTTTATCGCGATAAAAAGTAGCCTATGTCCTTTCTCAGGCATTAGACTATATCTGTACCGATTTTCATTTAAATCGTTTCAGTAGTTTAAGCGTGAAAGACAGACACAGACAGACAGAGTTACTTTCGCATTTATAATATTAAGTAGGGATTTCACTAACTGCGCCCCGCGATTTTACCCGCGCGGAGATTCCCGCGTAGTTTTCAACACAATATAAAATAGACAGGGATAGAGTAGCATTTTATGAGTGAAAGAGTATTTAAAATCGAATCAGCAGTTCTAGAGACTAGCTGTAACACACTTACAACAAACTTTAAAGTGAACCATAATTTGAAAATGATAAACAACTGTTTAGGTCACTGAAACTTCACGAATTTTAAAAATGTTTTCGCACAAAAGACTTGAATACTCATAATACTGTTTTATTAATAGATTTTATTGGACATCGTGGTCCTTCTTTGCAGTATACCTACCCATAATTGAAAAATAAACCCTCATCATTTCTAAAAGAATTTAAGAACTTTACAGTACGGAAGTGTTTATTATTATGCTAATGAGTTTAAGGGCCATTCGCACAAGTTTCTCTGCAAATTGAGCAGTTAATTTCAGAAGCACAACTGTAGAACAAGCTCTAATGATCGAAACTAATACTTCGCTTCCAACTTCTGAATTGAAAACATTTACCAGGTAGTATAGGTAGACAGCGACAAGCAGCTCATACAAAAATTTACGTACTAACGGAAATAACATGGATGCCATAAACACACCAAGTTATTAATGTCGGCCAATGTCCGCGGCCCGCGCATTTCAGCCCGTGACGTCATCTATTCCCGCCAATTGTGCTCATCATAAAAATTGCTATCCGGTCCGTACCCGATATGATCAGCGGTATTTAAGAGCACGAGACGGTCATTGGTGCCAATGTATTCGCGATTTTAACGCGGGGGGGGGGGGGGGGGGGGCTACCAGCATCTCATAATGCGATTCAGTTGAAGTCCTGAATAGAGACGTAAAAATATAAATAAAAAAATACAGTCGAATTGAGAACCTACTTTTTAACCGACGAAAAAAACGGAGGAGATTCTCAAGTCGACGTGTATATTTTTTTTTTGAGTCAGGGGTTTTGAGCTGAGCCAGTTGTAATAATTAGAGAAAGCATAAATCTATTTCTAGAATTGAAAACAATCCAATCACAATACAAGCGAGACAATCAGCAATTTTCAATCAACGAATCACAGCTTCGAAGACGACTGCGTCATCATATCCGTCAATAATTGAACCAGTTAAGAAAATACTTCCTCGTTCGTCTCCTTCGTCTACTACTAAAATACATAAATAGGTAATTTCTCTACAGTAGCCTACTCACGGTGCAATCTGACTACCAATTTCTTGTGCAAATTAGAACTTAAGTTGAGCAACAACACTCATACTTACCTACGTTGTAGTTGGCTCACAAGAGCTTGTATTGTAACAACAAATTGCTAGTCAAATCGCAACGTGAGTAGACAACTTAACTCTAAGCTCGCACATTCCTGATAGTTAGCGAACTAGGCTCGAAACTAGCACGATGAACTATGAATTTAATATAATACTACAAAACTTGTGTGCGGGTGGCGCGAAATTACACCGGATACATTAATTAGGAGCTAAGTTCAGCCGCCATCTTGCCCCGACCGCGACCCTGCGGCCTGCGCTCACCTGGCTGTAGAGGAACTTGTTATCCTCTCGTGGAACCCGATAGCTTTGAACCAGGACACTACTGCAATTACCAGGAGAGATGGGGACCATCTAATGAGAGGCAGTTGGTGTTAATACGAGAATTCGAGCGATCAGCTATGATCGGAAGGTTTGTTCGGTTGGAGCAGTTCTTCATTAGTTGATGCAGTTGCAGTTAGCGACCAAAGTAGCTGATTACACTGAATTTCTTAGTGTGTTCCAAGATGTATATGATGCTAAAGAAAATCGGAAACTGACCATGTTCAGCTATATTGGCACTGGCCGTACATGTATTAAAATGACTACATAACCAAACGAAACTAGTAAAATCTCAATGAAGACAAGATACGCTTGTGAGTCTGAAACACCGCACCACTCACAACAGCCGGCGGCAGAAGACTTCATCACACAAAGAAAACCTCCACATACGTAGAAAATAAATCCCTTAATAGCACAGACTCGAATTTAAATCCGCCCATCAACAACAGCCCAAAACCAATAAAAGTTAAACGCTCGAGATAAAAGTTCCGACACCTCCCTGATATCAATTAACCAACTGGGCTTCAAATAGGCGTACACAACGAGCAATCTCATCGGGGCCGCGCGTTCAATTAACAGAATACGATTCTGTATTGTCGCTCAAAACGTTTGCAAAGTTAATTAAAATATCCCTTTACAGCGCAGTATGTGAACGTAGACAGAAGATAAGGTTACGCGTTCTTAGAGAAGTGGCAGTAGCTGCAATCCACATGTATTGTACTAAGGCTGGCCATACACGGACAGCCTGAAGCAGTCAGGATCGACGGCACAGTGAACTACTGCAACTGCTCGAAGGGTTCGTGTATGTACGTACGTAGAAGTCTGTAGTTGACTATGCAGTCGGAGCTTGAAGCAGTCAATCCTGACTGCCTCAGGCTATCCGTGTATGGCCAGCCAAAGATCTGCTAGTCTCTCGGGAGTTTGCGCTTAGACCGCGCAGGCTAGCCATGCGGCCTGCAATGGGCGCAATATACTACTGTGTTGATTTCCGTGCCGTTATGTGCTAATAAAACGTTATCCATAAGGATATGCTAAAGATGCCTCACTGGCCTCACTGCGATACCTCGCGATCGCGGTTTAGCTCGCTAACTCGATGTCACCTCCACGTAAGACTAACGTATGAGAGATAAATCATACATATGAGAAACTTCTGTAACCTTTAAGATAGTTTTTCTGTGCAGTCCAAAGTCCTATGAAGTTTTAAGCATGATAGATTTAACATCTTTACTTGATAAGATTGTATAACGGCGTTTGAAGCGACACGACTCATGAGTTGTTACTTTCTCGGCAGTGCTGCATTTTAATAAGAAGCAAAAGTAAGACTTACCTGACTTTTTTTATCCGAAACTCATGATCATTTTATCTCCAGACTTTACCTGTCTCCCAATTCTTCACTAGATCACTTATAATAATAATACTACCAATACTAACACTAAAACATTACCAAAGTCAACGAACTTAACTTATGGACTTTACTAGGAGCGTAGAACAAGTCCCACGATGGGCGCCACTTTCCGCATGTTTGCATATCTTCGTTTGTTTGCATACAAGTTGGGGGAGGCGTTTAAATATTGGCACACATATATACCATGCACATTGGTTAACACTTGCTCGTTCAAAAAAACTTCTACGTCTATTTACGTCTATCTACACTCACTGTTTTTTCACGATGTTTTTTTTAAACAGTTATGTAAAACAAAGTACTTTTGTCATTAAATTTTGTATCGTGATTTGTGCCCGTTAGTTATGTAATTATATAACAATCTCCAAGTTGACGTTTTATGCGGTGGCTTAACTAACCCAGTATTACCCATCCGGAAAATTCTATAACAAAAATATGCTATTCTAATACCTTTTTGTTTGTGTCAAAAGGTCACACGTTGGGCGCCACTTTCCTCAATGATTGCAGTTTATTATAGAAATTCCTCTTTGTAAGCAATTCGCATACAGCTTCAGGGCTGATTATATTTGCACGGCGGTGGTTCTTGCGGGATAGAGAAAGATAAACCAATCACATTGTGAAGTAGTAAGGAACCTAAACTACAGGAACAAGAGAAGGGTATAACGGGCAGGAATAGCAACGGCACCTTGTATTATTGTAGTAATAATATGGTAAAATCAAATGTTAGAAGCTTTGACTCAAAACAGGAAGTGGACCACCTATGCGAAACGATAACATCTAAGGGACAGTGCAGAACCTTTGTAACAATAATAAACCTGACACACGAATGCTTTAACGGACGCTCGAATGACCTACATTTCTTACGACAACAGGTAAAGACTTATCTAGGTCTAATCTGAAGTCGCGGTTAAAACATTCAGTTCCCTATGTGAGTAGACAGTAGACACGTTTCAAATTCGACTGCCAATTTTGTTTATTTTCTTTTTCCAACTTACAGGATAGCGTTTGACCACAAGTCGCCTGATGATAAGTGACGATGTGGTCGATGATAGCGTCACGCTACAACTGGATTGGGAACTGGCTCTCAAGTGGGGCTGCCGGAACGCACTGATAGGTGCTTGGCGACAGATTCTTAACTTGAGGTTGGTATTGGTAGCTAGCCAGACGAGTACTAGAAAATGCCCTCTCTACCACCAAGCAATGGTTTCATCGCGATACTTTCCTTCACCGAAACCTCAATGTCAAGCTCATCGCTTCGAATTTTTTTACTACCTATAGAAGCTGATCTATCAAGAGACAGAACAATAGCGGAAACAGAGCTATTACTCAAGGTGGATCCCGGTTGGACGTGGCTGGATAGAGCGGACGCGATCACGACAGCAAAAAAAAAAGACAAAATATCTTCGTCGACGCCAATCTGAATATGGAAATGGCCGACCGGATTCGCAATGCGGGTAGATAAGAATTTTACAGCGAGTAGTCCGGTGGACATTGTAGGGGCATGTGTAATATTGGCAAGATAAGTGGGCTGCGGGCGCAGTTGGATACTGTTCAGGATAAATAATTCACGTATTTTCATATTTTGTGTTGGAGGTAGTCAACCACGAAATGAAACTGCTTTTTCAGTATTTACGCGAGTCGCTGCCGCTGGGGCGAAACATATACGTGCATTTTAGTACTCGTATAAAGGAATAACTTCAGTTTAATATCATTGATCAAATATGTCTAAATAACATTGATTTCCATACTTCCTAGTTTGTGAGGATGGTGTTTGTTACTCTTTCACGTAAAAAATACTTATACTCTGGATTAACACAGACTACTTTTATTCCGGAATGAGGATCCTGCGGGATAACAGGAAGACGCGGGAAACCGCAGGACGCAGTTTGCTATAAAGAAATCAATATGCTTTCTTGGTGGTGGTCCACCGGGTACAAAATCAGAGCATTCGCCAGTAAAAATGCTGACAAAAATATTCATTTATGATAATAAATGACACCGACACTGCCCACCCCACGGGATGTCTTCGCGGCATCATTGACTCTCCCCGAGCGGTTTTGGCACGCTTTATGGAAATATTTCCAACGAAATGTGCTCGCTAACGTGTGAAAACGTAAGATGCCAAAATAAAGTTGGTTTACGTGTCGCTGAAAAATAAGATGTTTTATTCAGGGAAGGGAAACAAGAAAGTTCTGTATGCATGTCGTAATGACAGTAATTTACTCTCGACTGACAGTAAAAGACTCGATACTCTTTGGCTTTGGCAAAACAATGCG
Source organism: Opisthograptis luteolata (assembly GCA_931315375.2). Taxonomy (NCBI): domain Eukaryota; kingdom Metazoa; phylum Arthropoda; class Insecta; order Lepidoptera; family Geometridae; genus Opisthograptis; species Opisthograptis luteolata. The sequence goes on from OV928048.1 coordinate 2,610,403, forward strand.
TTGAAATTTTATTCCAGAAAAAGACGGAATAAACGCTTATGTTGTTAGAAAACCAGTCGTTAACGATGTTTTCACTATCCCGCTTCTGATATTGAAGCTGTGCAGAATTGATCGCAGTGTCGTGTACCTTTTGTAAATACAAAAGTCAGATGTGGTGTATAACTTTGAAATCGGTTAGTACTTTTGTAGTCCGTTTAGTAAGTATCATAAAGTAACAAAATAGACATTACAGTCACAAAATGCAAATGTTCTTTTTGTATTCTGTAAGACTGAGTCATATGAATATATGTAAACACACCAAACATGGGAACATCAAGATGATTTAGAGATGCTTTACATCTATGAATTTAACATTACATTACTGTGACGCGGTTTAGGTTAGAATATTTTTACGCATTAAAAAGTATATCTGAAATTCAAAATATTTCATACAAAACGCTGCACAGTATATAAATAGCCGCTAGAATATAGGAAATCTATCTCTACTACGGAACTAGGTATAAGACATGCCGTAAGTTTTATCCTAATTAAAAATGTATCAGGCAGAATTGATTTAGTAGGCATGATATAGAAGTTATGCATCATGCTTCTCTTGTTTCACACCCGGAAACAACAGCGCTAATTAGCAAATAACCACTTATTAGACTTTTAGACCGCACTAAAGAACCAAATAGTAATTGTGTTACACATTCGGTCTTGCATTTAGCGTAGCAAGTGCACATGCAAGTGTTACCACGATTTTAATAATCATTTACTTATTTGCAACAAACTATACGAACATACTTAAAACAAGTGCATTATGTATGTATTTATTTCTCTATATAAGTATGTATATCGTTGTCTGTTGTACCCATAACACAAGTTTCGAGTTTAATTTGGGGCTAGGTCAATTTGTGTGCAATTGTCCCCGATATTTAGTTATTTATTTATTTATTATACTTGGTATTGGTACCCTTCATGATTTTGAGGTCGGATTTGTCAACTCAGAAGCACGACGGATTCAGATTAGTAAGTCTCTTTTTAGGAGTTATGTTTGTGGACAATTCAAAACATCTCTCGAAATAAATGATCAGGAGACCTCGCATTTAACACGGCAATTGACACACATACGCCCAGACTCAAGATGTTAAATAGACTGTGTAGCGCGTTAAACAAGTCGAATTATTAGTAATTGTCGAGTGTTTCTAATATGGCACGAGAGAACACTGTAAAGGAAACTTCTAGAATCTACGGGTGAAACCGCGGGGCGCAACTAGTCGGTTATATTGCTTATAGACGTGAAAAGGTAACAGACAAACAGCGTCGCATTTATAATAGGTACTAGGTATGAATTTATTTGTTAGCTTAAAAAGTCCTGAGCGGATTTTAATGCGAATTTATTTATTCTCTACGAATACATCCCATTTTTTTATTGTTAACGATATAGAAGAGTTTGCAATATAACGGCAAGCAGTAACAATAATTGCAGTTAGTAGAACGACCCGTACATTCTAAAATAGGTTACCCGGCACGGCGCCACATTCGTCGCTTGATCATAGTGGCGCCATCTTTTGAAAACGCAGCGTACTAACTGTTGGACGAGAACCAACGAAAACTTTTCTGCGTTCACCTTTGTGAGGAAGCAACAGGTGGTTCATAGAGGTATCATACCTTTTTATTCGCAAACAAGCAACAGTCCACGTGATGGTAAGCCGTCACCGTCGTCGGACATTTGTAACACCAGCGCCCCTAGCCAAGATGCATTCTACAATCGTTGACGCTAATAGAAAACAAGAAAAAAGTATTGGTTTGACATATTTCTGACCACGTGACCTAGCGTTGAAAAATGTCAAACCTATACTTTTTTCTTGTTTTCTATTAGCGTTATAGATTGTAGAATGCATCTTGGCTAGGGGCGCAGGGGTGTTGCCAATGCTTACTAATACTCGAAATTAATAATCGATCCTGATCCGTTATCTGAGGTTTTGAATCGACATGTCATGTCATAATATGTCATTTTAGTAGTAATATTTGAAGCCCTAGTACTAAAATGACATATTATGACATGACATATCGATCCAAAACCGCAGATAACGGATCGGGATCGATTATTAATTGCGGCCGTAAAATAATAACAGTTGGCGCGATTAAGGATTGCCGTTGAGCAAAAATCAACTAAGCCGAATGTAAAGAAAAATACTGTTAAACAACTATGGATGAATTACAAGAACGTACTTTGCAAAAGCTACTTATCAATTGGTCCATAAAATTGTACCTATAGGAATTTAGCGACTAAAAATAAATATATATATATGTAGATACTTATATTAATAACAATATAAAACTAATTTATGTCTACCAGTTTGAAAGTAAATCTGGTCGAGTCTGAGGGAGACTATCAGAATGATCTTCCAGCTATTAAGTATCTTTTCTATCTCAAGCTAGCACTCACCGTGAACAGTGAGCTCCGAGTCTCGGTTCAGCTCGTACAGCCTCAGCGCCTCGTCAAGCTCCAGCTGTGTCGATATTGTACACGGATCCCCTTCTTCGTCTACCCATTTCATAGTGAACACCTGCTGAAAAGATTTAATTCAATTTATTTATTGCAGAAACTAGGACTATGCCAAGGTACGTTGACACCATTAGGGTATCGCAAAAAATAATAATTATATAACACTAATATTACGGACTAATATTATGGAGACAACGTTTATGAGAAGAGCTTTGAAGCAATAATAGCTCAGTGTCAGTGGTGATGTCGACTTGCCAACGGAAGGCTGTTTGTTCGAATTCTTCAACTTGAAGAAGAAAAGCTTCTTAATGAAACTTTAGCTTGGTGGTAAAGCAATTTCTAGTGCTCTCCTGGCTAGCTAACACTCTTAAGTTAAGAATCTGTCGCCAAGCACCTATCGAATTTTGAAAGCCAAACTTATGGTCAGTTTCCAATCCAGGTGTGATGTGGCACCATCATCACTTAACTTTAGGTGACTTATGATCACATACTAGCTTGCAAGATGTAAAGAAAGGATTTTGATATCTTTTACCATCTCATCAGTGGCTCTATTAATAATTAGCTGATAAGCCAGTTTTTGATTGATACAGAATAGAATTGATTAACAAAAACATATACGTCACCTGATCAGGTGGGAAGCGGCATATCGCCACCATCTCCTGAGTGAACTCCTCCAAGCTGATATTGTGCTTGATATACGTAATCATCACATCACCACTAAACACCGTCTTAACCCGCACATCGTTCACATGGTTGTCCTGGTTTGCTAGTTGGGTCGGCATCATCGCAGTTGGCGACAGGGTGTACGGTTTATATTGTCAACTCTGAAACGGACAGATTAATCTTTACATAGTATAAAATGAAGTTGCTTCAGTTCTCTTCGCTTATATCTTTTAAACTACTCCACGGATTTTAATGCTGTTTTCAGCAATAGATATCAGTGATTCAGGAGAAAGGTTTACATGTATAATACATACACATCTTACATACAGAAAAGCCGAAAATTCAACGATTTGTAAAATACTGCCCCATATTAGTATGTATATATCTACATTGCACACCTGCGAAGTCGAGGCAGGTCACTAGTGAAGTTATATATTTTGGTTAAATTAGGCATCTACTTTTAAATTACAAATTGTGCCAAGCGATTTCACTCTGTAGAGTCTACAAGTTCATAACCTGTTGCCAACAAATCCTTGATGCTTTGTAAATGGTAACTGAGGTTTTCTATTCCCCTTTGAATGATTAAGGACCAGAAAATCAGATGCATTACTCTTATTGACCAATAGACCAAGTCAGGCCCACCGTCTTCAGTATAAGAGGCTCGCTGACGATTTTTCTGTAGAATTTCTGTTTGTTTGTAAATAGTTTTTTATAAATACAGTGATGGAATACTTCAACCATGAACGACTTTAGACACTGTAAATAGTCCTAATATGGAGTACACAAGACTTACACAATGGTTTCTAATGTACTTACTTATTTATAAATAAAATACTTTTTACTTAGTTTACTCTAGTCCTGTGTTATGTTATGATATTAATAGATGCTAAATACATTGTGAAGTGCATTTATCTGCAATTTGTAACAGCTCTAAGGTTTCTGCAGGCGTAAGCTTGGCCATAACCTAGTCCTAAATAGGATTACTGCACAATACCTTATTTTTAATGTAAACTGTATGTAACAATACTTATCCGCAGCTGCAGTCACCATGCTTCCTGGTTTGGGCCACATAATAGGCACATTATCACAATAACTCGTTGTACATTCCCATAACATGAATCATAAGAATAAACCGTAATAGTACACAATACGAACCTTTACAAACACGCGTCAGCAACACAAATATGCCGTCACAACGCTTCTACAAACGGAGATTACAATTCCATTGATAAAAATGTTACAACAAATAACGCACAATAATTAGCGTAATTAAAAGTAATAACAACAAAAGTTTGACACACTGTCACACACAACACCATAGATTAAGTAGACTATATACCACAACGAGAGGGCGCTGCAGTGCCACTGTAAACATCGGCTCCGTGTTTTAATAGCCAATTTAAATCTCAATAACACAAGTTATAGTGTAATAATTAGTTAAAAGTGTAGTCAAGTGCTCAATGTGTATGGGCAAAGTGAAAACCAAAACAATAAACTAGTAAAACAGTGCAAAAAACAGTGATAACAACATTTGCAGAAGAAGTGTCATTTGTTTAAATTGATGAATACTTAGACGTTTTGTGATACTTTATACATCAATGGAACCACAGCAAAAACGAAATCAACAAGCATGAGCTTTAGAACTGCGTTATACAAGATTATTTTGTGAAAATAGTGACAACATAACCTATAATAAAATGAGTCATTGAACTCAGCATTATCCGCTTTTTAAAAACTCCGAGGCTACTGTACTGTATACCAACTCCATCTAGCAGAGAAGGATAGTACTACCTACACTTGAGTAACTGACCATACTCCCAAATCGATAAGATTCGTGCAAGAAGTTCCTGCAAGTGAGAATAGAGGGCACTCCCTGTACCAAAACAAAACAAAGCCATTAGATTAGTAGATTTTAATTTTCCTCTACAAAAATGACGCAGGAAATGTCGGAGGTAATGGCAGCACTTCGAGCGATCCAAAAGGATCTTGATGAACAGAGAAAATTGATAAACAAAACTGCAGAAGAGGTGGCAGAAAAAGTAACAACTAACATAAACAAAATAATTGAAGAAAAAATTCAAATTCTTGAAGAAAAACACGAAAGCCTTAAGTTGAGAGTGGAAAATCAAGAAAGTAGAATATATTACTTAGAGAAACATGCAAGGCTACGTAATCTAATATTCTTTGGGCTAAAAGAAGATGAAAATTCATACCATAGTATGGAAAACAATATGATATATTTTATAAATAAATATCTCTCAATAAAAATAGATTGTAAGGACTTAGAAGTTGTAAGAAGATTGGGAAAAAAGACTGAAAAGCCACGACCCGTAGTAGTCACTTTTGCAACCCTGGGGAAGAAGATTAGTATCCTTAAAAACAAAGGAGCTCTAAAAGAAACACCGTATTATGTAAAAGAGGACTATCCCCCCTCTGTTCTACAAATAAGGAAAGAGCTGCAAGAGCGAGTGAATGCAGAAAGGGAAAAGGGTAATAAAGCCATAATAAAATATGACAAGCTTGTCATATTAGAGAACACACCTAAAAATAATAAAAACAAAAAACGAAGCCTCCCAAACTCGCCGGAAAATGCCCCTAACAATTTTGCCCAGCAAATACCCCATGTAAGTAAAAAGAACAAAACTGTACCTGCCCTTACAAAGCAAAGGTCTTCGAGTCTGACCGATAATGTACTAAAACCGGGGATATTAAACTATGTGACAACCAAGATCAATAATAACAACACAAATAAAGAATACAATGCCACCAAAGCATAGCAACGAGCACTTCAACCCCTCCCAAAAAACCAAAATGAAGAAAATACAACAATACCCAAAACACACCTCCCAATCCGGCCGGTCACCGTGGGGGGAAAAGACCGAAACCCTTCAGAGACAAATAACTCAAATAAGTTGGAACCTACATATAATAACCTACTCTACATTGCAACATACAACGTAAAGACGTTATCATCACATGCCCGCCTTTTAGAACTCATGGAAGCGCTGAAAAATACAAAATTCGATATAATTGGCTTATCTGAAATTAGAAGGCGAGGAAATTCAATTCAAGAATATGAAAACGTTATCCTTTACTACATAGGAGAAACTCCAGGCCTTTATGGCGTGGGCTTTCTCGTAAAAAAATACCTAAAAGCCCACATCGTGAGCTTTATTGGTCTGTCAGAACGAGTGGCTCTACTGACGCTAAATATTAATAATTTTAAAATCAGTTTGATACAAGCGTATGCCCCAACAGAAGCTGCAAAGGATGAAGAAATAGAGCATTTCTATGATACTATCGATAGAGCCCGAAAAATAGCAGAGGAGAACATAATAGTCATGGGGGACTTTAACGCCAAGATTGGTCAACCGAAACCAGAAGAAAATATGATCATGAAAAACTATGGCTATGGCACAAGAAACAGCAGAGGCGAACGACTGATAAGTTTTGCATATGAAAATAAACTGGCTATCATGAATACTTTTTATAAAAAGAAGAATAGCCAAAGATGGACCTGGCGTTCTCCAGGTGGCTCTATTAAAAACGAAATAGACTATATATTAACTAATTTAAAGAACAACGTGCAGAATATACAAGTCATCAACCTGAATTATAATACAGACCACAGATTCTTAAGAGCAACTTTTCTTATACAAAAATTAAAAGTAACTCGAATGAACTACACTAGCAACCCAAGAAGTTCACTAAGAAATGAAGAGGAAATATCGAGATTTAAACAGTCACTTGCCGAATCCAACGAAGACCTTATGCTCTGCCAACAAACCAACTCTGTACAAGAATGCTATGATAAAATAGTCAATATTTTAGATACTAGTCTGAAGAAAGCTATTATATATAACAGAGGTAGAGTAAGAAGCAGTGCGATATCTCCCCATACCACAGAGCTAATCCAACGTAGAAGAGCTCTACAAAAAATCAAACCAAAGTCGCGAGCTATGAAAAATGAATTAAAAGCACTGTACAAACTAGTAAGTAAATACGTTCGAAGAGACTATGCGACTCATCGTAAGATTACTATTGAAAAGCACATTAACTCTACAGGAAGTCTTAAAAAAGCTTACACGGAACTACGATCTCATAGAGTATGGATAGAAGGACTTCAAAACGCTCAAAACACAACGCACGACCGTAAAGGTATACTAAACATAGCAACCAGCTTTTATGAAAACTTGTACAGCGCTCCAGTACATCAATATGTTATTCAAAATGAATTAGAATCTGATGACAACGACATGGAGATAAAACCAGTGGACGAAACAGAAATTATATTGGGAATTAAAAAGTTAAAAGCAGAGAAGAGCCCAGGACCTGACAGAATAACAAACGAGGCCATAAAAATAGCAGGTCCCTTCCTGGTAGACCCTTTGACTCATTTATTCAACCTTGTATTAAGTTCCTCTACAACACCTACACAGTGGTCAGAGTCTGATATAATATTGCTGTTTAAAAAAGGCGACCCACTAAACATAGGCAATTATCGGCCAATTAGCCTACTTCCAACCCTGTATAAACTATTTGCTTCAACTATAGAGAAAAGAATCAGTTGTACATTAGAGAAAAGTCAACCAATCGAACAAGCTGGATTCCGAAGGGGCTTTTCTACTATAGACCACATCCACTCTTTAGAACTGATTATAGAGAAATATCAAGAATTTCAACGTTCACTCTACATAGGATTTGTTGACTATCAGAAAGCCTTTGATACAATACTACACCCCGCAATATGGAAAGCTTTACAATCACAAAAAGTGGAGGAAAGATACGTACAAGTCTTAAAATACTTGTATGAACACAACACTAGTAGAGTAAAACTGGAGAGTGCGGGACCACCCTTCCCCATCAAAAGAGGAGTAAGACAAGGCGACCCTCTATCACCCCGAATATTTATAGCAGTACTGGAATTGATTATCGGCAAATTAAATTGGGAAAAAACAGGTATATGTATAAAAGGTAAATATATCAGCCACCTGAGGTTTGCCGATGACATTGTCCTGCTATCTGAAAATAGCACCAAGCTGGAGTCAATGTTAGTAACTTTACAACAAGCAAGCAAAGAGGCAGGACTAGAGATGAACCTGTGCAAAACAAAACTCATGACAAATGCCGCAAAAAACTCTATATGTTTAGACAACACACCGTTAGAGTACGTTGAGAGCTATGTATATTTAGGGAAACATATTTCCTTCCAAAAACGAAACAACGATATAGAGATAGATAGAAGATTATCAACGACATGGAAAAAGTTTTGGAGCTTAAAGGAAATCTTAAAAAGTCAGATGCCTATTAAAATTAAAAGAAAAGTCATGGACACCTGTCTGTTACCAACACTAACCTACGGCTGTCAGACCTGGAAGTTCACCGCAAGGGTTAAAAATAAAGTCAGGTCCTGCCAACGAAGCATGGAGAGAAGTATCACAAAAATTAGAAAATGTCAAAAAATTCGTCACACTACAATCAGACAAAAGACGGGGGTAACAGATGCACTCACCTACGCCCTGAGGTTAAAATGGACATGGGCAGGCCACGTAGCGCGAATGAGCGACGATCGCTGGACAATCCGCACAACGTCATGGCCAGGCCCAGTGGGCACCCGGAAAACAGGAAGACCTTTATCCAGATGGGTGGACGACATCACACAAATAGCAGGCAAAGACTGGCAAACAGTAGCCAATGACCGAGACCACTGGAGTTCTCTGGAGGAGGCCTTCACCCTCACAACCTGAGGGGTTCATGCATTATTTTTATAATTTGTTATATTTTATTTTTTCTATTTTTTACAATTTTTATTTTATTTTATTACAAATCATTCTATATTTTATAATTATTGAGAAAATGAAATTTAATCTATTTATTTTATTAATTATTAATTTTTGATTTTTGATTTAACTCATGTACATTTTACTCTGTTTTTAATATGCATGAAATAAAAGGCTTTTTATTTATTTATTTATTTATATACCACAACTTGCTAGTCTTGCTACGGTTTAAATTGTACTTTCTTTTCGGTCCGATTTCGGTTGAACACGATCGGTTTAATATGTACTACGAATACGAACCAACTTATGAGTGTTTATAATCTTTGCATGCTACACAGCTACCAAGCCTTATTGTTGAAGATGTTGAAGCCTACGAAACTACGAAAACTACGAAACGTCAAACCGTCAACTCTTTTTTTTTTTTTACTATTTACAGGGTAGCGTTTGACTACAAGTCACCAGTGGATTGGGAACTGGCTCTCAAATGAGGCTGCCGGAACACACCGATAGGTGCTTGGCGACAGATTCTTAACAAGAGGGTGGTAGCTAGCCAGGCGAGTACTAGAAAATACCCTACCACCAAGCGACATCTCAAGGCTTAAATGGCCAAAACGGACCCGAAGTTGTATGAAACCGAGCTATACATGATTTTTTTTTGAATGTTTTGCCTATTAAGATTATACAAACGATATTTTAAGGAAACTGTAGAAAAAAATGATATTGATTTTTTTATTTCGTAGTTTTTTTATGACTATTTTTAACTTACACGATGCCTGGATGTTTTGAATGCTCGATGTATTACATTCTTAAAGAGGTACAAAAGTTCCTTGTCTATCTTTTTATTCTTTTTCACGGGCGCACAAAACGACGAGACTGAAAAGGCTAGCAATACCGGCATTCCAGAGAGAGAACGAACACAGACTAAAAGAAGAGACAGACTATTTGAAGCAAGTATAGCATTAGTGATGTACCAGCCTACTTGTTTGGCCCATTTTTTTGGTCATATATACGAAAAGATAATACCACCTCGTCTGTCGTAGGTTTTACTTTTGTCTAAAGTAAAAAGTTAAAACCTGTACAAATCAACTTTTCATATTTTTAAACGAACCTACTTCTGCCAAATAAAATACGGTCAAGCTGTGACGTCACTGTTTGAATGAAGTCAGTTTTCAATTCGGGCAGAGATTTCTTATTTTTAATTTGTGCCAAACGTTGCTGTTGCCTTATTTTAAATTATTTGTAAGATATTTTTCTGTTCAACAAACTCTTTACAATCGTAGTCAACCATGGTGAGTAAAATTTTATCGGTTTTTAATAGCGAAACTAGTAAAACACTCGTTTGTTTTGATGACTAATACACGGAAGATTATCGCGATTTTCTTCGTTTTCCAGACTGACCAACAGATGGATTGCGCGCTGGACCTCATGAGGAGGTTGCCTCCTCAGCAGATCGAGAAGAACCTGACGGATTTGATAGACTTAGTGCCGACCATGTGCGATGACTTGTTATCATCGGTTGACCAGCCTCTAAAGATATCCCAGGACAAAAGTAACGGGAAAGACTATCTGTTATGTGACTACAACCGCGACGGTGACTCGTACCGGTCTCCCTGGTCGAATACTTACGACCCGCCACTAGAAGATGGTTCAATGCCATCGGAGAGGTTGAGGAAGCTAGAAATGGACGCGAATCTCGCGTTCGATCAGTACAGAGAGATGTACTTCGAAGGAGGTGTAAGCTCCGTTTATCTATGGGACATGGATCATGGGTTTGCGGGTGAGTTATTTACCTTCTTCTGACATAATTGTGCTCGCTTTACACACCTCCATATTGTAATCTAATTTCTAAGATATGAAAATCTTGTGTCACAGTGTTTGTTATTGAACTCCTCTGAAACGGCCGGATTGCTATTTATGAAATCTTTTGTGTATATTTATAGGTAGGAGAATAGGTTGTAGCCTTTTATTTATTCTGTAACAGTTCTGTCAATTCTGTTACAAGGAAGCATTGTTCATTCGCAACCACTTGTCCGGTCTGTTTTTAAGGGAATTCACTGAAGGTGCTGACACAACGTCTTCTGCTAGTCTGTTCCAGTTGTGCACCACACTAGAAGCCAGGAAGTAGTGCGCAGTGTTCGATTTTGATGGTGCGTGAATGATATTAGATACATGAAGATATTTTTGTGTTTTGCTGACCTGTCCAATTTATTACCATTCATCTGATTGCAACGAAATTTTAGCAACACAACTCAGCCAACTCCAGCTCCAAATTCTTAGTAAAAATGGCTATAAAACTAAAATATGATGTTCTTCCAGGAGTAATACTGATCAAGAAAGCTGGCGATGGCTCGCAAAAGATCAAAGGTTGCTGGGACTCCATTCATGTTGTAGAAGTGATTGAAAAGAGTTCTGGCCGTAATGCCCATTATAAGCTGACCTCTACGGCGATGCTTTGGCTACAAACAAACAAGGAAAGCAGCGGCACAATGAATCTTGGAGGAAGTTTGACTAGACAGGTAAAAAAAAAATTAAAAACTTATAGGCATTGTTAAAGTTCAACATAACATGATATGGGCACATCGGCCTTGAGCTCATCATTATCATCATCAGCCGAAAAAAGTCCTCTGATGAACATAGGTCTCCCCCTTTGATTGCCACTTCAACCTACCTCTGTTTTCTCTTTTTCTTTGTTCTTAGTATTATAGATAGTCTAAGGGCCGGTTTTATAAATGTCCATAAGTTCATCTTATTGCCAAATTTTAGAACGGAAATTTTTTCAAAACAGTTTAAATTTACCGAAATATGATCTGACGTTTTATTATGGACGTTTATAAATCTGGCGCTAAGTACATTATAACTAGTTGTGAAAACTTGTAATTAGGCCTCTGTAATTATTTTATTATGCTTGAAATCTGTTTACTTGCGTGAAGTGAAGAAAAAGTAGACAACATATCCGGACGTTCTCCTAAAATACACTCTTCTACATCTGTCAGTTAAATATTATCTTATTCTTTTGGAAATGTGCCAGCGAAAATTTGTATAGTCCATTAGCATGACTGCTGGTTTAGCTATGATGGATATAAAGATAAATGTGAAACAGGAGTAAAGGTGATCGCACAGTTGTCAGCAGTGTACGCGCGGCGCCGCATTCAAGAATCATTTCTAAATCCTATGCAACGTCGCACGTTACACGCCGCATTGAATTATTTTAAAACACTTTTATTAGCTTGACTTGTAACTGACTAACTAACTAACAATGTAATCAAATCTAAGACGTCAATTTTCACCCACTTCTATTTATTTACTTCTTCCAGAGTAGCATTTGACCATAAATCACGCGATGTTAAGTGACGATGTGGTTGAAAGAAGTTGGCGCCACGCTAACGCCTTAAAAACTGGCTCTCAAGTGAAGCTGCCGAAACGCACTGATAGTTGCGTGGCGACAGATTCGCGATCCACGTGGCGGTTCTCCAACAATAGCCAAATTTTTACGACATCTGTAATTTGCAGCATTTATAGCTATAATTTTGTTCATTTCTTTTCAGGCAGAGCAAGACTCCGCCGTAAGCGATGTGACCCCGCACATTGCTAACATCGGACGGATGGTTGAAGACATGGAGAACAAAATCAGGAACACGCTCAACGATATTTACTTTGGTAAGTTCAAAAGTTGGTCACATAAACAGTACGCCTAAACATTTTGCCAATGTGAGATCATCCTAACTAATAAAACTGAGTAACGGCATCTGTAGAGTTTTCCTATGTCTAAATTGTTTAGAGCCTTTCTCAACGGCATCACCCCTCGGGCATCAGAGCAGATACCTCATGATCGAAAACTTTCAATTTAAATCTATCCAAAGCTTGCCGACAGACTGTCAGCACAGCACTAGAAAATGCCCTACGACCTATGACCAAGCTATGGTTTCATCACGATGTTTTCCTTCACCGAAAGCTCAAGCTCATTGTAGGATTCGAACCCACTTCCGCAAACCGACGTCACTACCACTGAGCCATCGTCGCTATAAATTATTATTTTACTTCTTACACAGTAGCTCAAATAGAAAATTTAAACCTAGAGTGCCACTGGTAGCGGGGTAGGACTCAAGCTATTAAAAGCTAAAAAAAGGTATTATTTTTAACCCGCTGTTTTCTTTAATTTCTAGGTAAAACGAAAGACATTGTGAACGGGCTCCGGTCCGTGATCCCGGCGGACGTGGCGGACCGCAACGAACAGCTGAAGAAGGACCTGGCGCTCGCGCTGCAGCAGCGTCGTCACGCGCGTGACGACTGAGCAAGCGTCTGTAAGTATCCTTCTTCTTCTTTACTTTTTTTTCCTTTTCTTTTCTTCTCTTGTCGGTGGAGTACATGCATCAAATTTTGAATGGGTGCTGCTTGTGGGTTCTGGGGCCCAATTCTCGCGGCGTGATATATTATCACATTCGATAAACATCGTAATAACTGTCAAAATATGTATTGAATTTTGACAGTGATTGCGATATTTATCGCATGTGATAATATATCTCGCGGTGTGATATATTATCTTACGCTTTTTCAACAAAATCCCAAGTGAAGTTCAAGACTTGTCGATAGCAATATTTCAAGGCCGTATAAAGAGAAATCTTATTAGTAAAGCTCTGGTCTGTTTTGATTGTAATCCCGTAACTCGTTAATGTTCATGTTTCCATATCCCAATGTGCACAACCAACCAAGAGAAATTTTATTAGTAAAGCTTATCCCTTACTTATTATAAATGCGAAAGTAACTCTGTCTGTCTGTCTGTTACTCTTTCACGCCTAAACTACTGAACCGATTTAAATGAAACATGGTACGGAGATGGTTTGAATCCTGAGGAAGGACATAGGATACTTTTTATCGCGATAAACTGTAGCCCACGCGGGTGAAACCGCGGGGAACAGCTAGTTATAAAATATCGGACTATTTAGATGACAAAATAGCTTGGGATTGTAGTGAACTAGCTCCAATTCAGTAAATTAGTAGTGAAAATAAAATTGTTAATGTGATTGCCCCCAAAAAATTACCTGCCGGGCGTTTCTTGCCTGTTCTTTGCCGTAAGGAGGTTGCAACAGGTCTGCGGTTTAGCTGTGCGTTGATAACAGTCAGGACTTTGATTCTTAACTATTCTATTTTGTTTATCTTTTTCAGATGAGGTGGATATATTGGGTAACTAGTGCTATTAAGAATATACAAGGAACGCAGTGCAGTGTTAATATAGTTTAAGTAACGTCGAAACTTATGAATCGAAAAGTATTTGTTCTATACAATGCCTTTCACCAGAAACGTGATATTTACGGCAGATGCACCAATAAGGGGCCATCTACTAATGACGTCACACGGATGTCATAATTTTTGACGCCCCATTCTATCTTTGTCACAGGTTCCAGGTCCATTTTTGTGTGACATCCCTCCCCTCCTTGAGTGTGACGTCACTTACTTTTTTGATTTAAAAAATGTTTGATTTTTTTCTGTCTTAAATCATACAAGTGGTGTTACAAAGCTTATGACTCCCCCTCCTTCTCACTCTTTGTTGACCCCCTTCCCACCCCCTAAATGTATGACGTTATTTATGATCTTTATATGTCACTGGAGGCGTCCATAAACAACGTCATAAGTTTAGGGGGTGGGACGCCCCCTAAGTAAGATCGAGTGAGGTATATAATTATATAGTATTCCATTTATTTATTTATTTAATTAAAACGGTAAACACCAAGTACATTAATTAATTAAAAACACAAAACAATAATCATTACATAAAACATACAACAGGCAAAAACAAAGAAAACAGGAATACAGGACAACAAATACACATAAATAAAAAGATAATTAAACGAAAATAAAATTATTAATATTAACAAAATTACACATACATCCCTCTCACAAAAACGCAAACACGCTAACAAAATATCCTGCCATCCATCCGCAAACAAGTCGCAGTCAGGGTTGGCATCCAGAAGAGCGTTAAGCGCGGAGGGAGCGCGGGATCGGCGAGTTGGCGCGCGCCACGGTTGTTAATTTGATACATGTTTTTGTTGGTAGGCATTGTATTTAAATACTTTTAGCAATAAGTATTTTAAAATCTACGAATACTAATCAATGCGGCCACTTTGGTGCTTGAACGGATAGTCCTTATATTTATACTATAACTTGTGTTAAACGCCTTTGTAGGTTATTTAAAAGATATTGTAAAAAATTTACTAAATTTAAGTGTCCTTGTGAAATTTGTGTGTATAATTTTGAATTAAAAATACGCCCAATTGTCATCCATCTCATTTTAACTGCATTTTTATTGCTTAGTATTTTTATGGATATAAAAATTGTATTTTTAATGTAGGTACATTATAATATTAAGAGATTTATAATAATTAATGTTAAGGCATTATTAAAGCAACTAGCCAATTGATGTTGCGCATAGATATAACCAAAAGGAGAAGATGGGATACTGGCTTGTCGAGCGTGGGTTGCATATATTAGGCTTAATTAGGCTTGCCTGCATTGGTCACAGTCCTGCTGAAGTCCATGTTTCACGTGTTTGATTCAACTAATTTTGCTACGTTCTTTGATATTGATTATAGTGCACGAGTTTTTAAATGTAGATGTGAGCGTGTTCTAGGAGTAGTGGGCCAGTTGTTGGATGAGCGCTGTGACAAGGTAACTCATCTTCCTCTTTGGAAAAATCATAGATGTTGTGATCTAATTTCACAGTAAAAATAATAATAGTTTCTCTCTAAATAAATACATATTTATCTGAATTTGTGTGTTTCTTTGATATTCTGTCGCCATAATTGCTCTCATCATCGGTCACTACCCCGCAACTGTTGAGTCAACGGATATTTACGACGACGCGGTAGCCGAGTTGGTAGTATCCCTGCCTGCGAAGCTAGCGGTCCTGGGTTCGAATCCCGGTAAGGGCAAATATACGTGTGATGAGCACGAATACCTGAGTCTTGGATATTTCTATCTATATAAGTATTTATTTCTCTATATAAGTATGTATATCGTTGTCTAGGACCCATAACACAAGTTTCAAGCTTAATTTGGGGCTAGGTCAATTTGTGTGCAATTGTAAAAAAAAAAAAAATATTTGCAGAAACAGTTTGCAGTCGCCAATCGCCATCATTGGGCACTAGCTAGGTGAGCTGGGTCCAAAGAGTATAAGATATAAGGTAGGGTCCTTGCCCCAAATGGCAGTCGCACATTTTTATTTTTAGGGTTCCGTACCCAAGGTGTAAAACGGGACCCTATTATTAGGACTCCGCTATCCGTCCATCTGTCACCAGGCTGTATCACATGAACCGTGATTAGAATGTTGTATTTCTGTTGCCACTCTATCGACAAATACTAAAAAACATAAAATAAATATTAATGGGGGCTCAAAGTTGTGAAAGTGACTTTTCTAGTTGCTCCAAAAAAGTCCGTGTAAAGTTTAAGTAAAGCTCCACCACTTTACTTAAACACTATCCTCATCTCATCATCACCATCATCATTTAAACTTGATTCAACTCTGAGTTTGAAATATTTTATACTTGACACTGGCAAATACACAAATAGTGTGACGCCATAACAAAAAGAACAAAGAACTCAGAATCTGACTTTTGTTCTGATCTGTCAATTGTCAAAGAATGATGTGATGATTAATCTGACCAAAACAACAAATCTATGTCTTTACTTTTTTCTTGTTACTTTTCAGTTTTCATTATTAAATCTTGTGTGCTTGCTAAACACAGATCAGATTTGTAAGAATGATACAGACAGTGCCTTATATTCAATAGACTCGTAGGATAAAATTAAATAGTTAACACGATTCACCAATCTTTGTTTTGGCTTTGGGATCCTTCCTTTCCCCGGGCTCGTTTACGTTCTTGGAGTGATGGATAATGAAGTTAGACCTGTTGTTAAGAACTCTGAAGAGGTACGTACTTTATAAGTTGTTGCACCTTAATTTCATCTACTTGTTCAATTTGACAACAACAAGTACCTATAATTAGAACAAAAAAGAAAACCGTCTCTATTATCATTTTCAGGATGTTTGTTTTGAAGTGCCAGTTATAAATCTAGTAATAGAAGTCACACCTATAGATGTTGAAGAAACTGCTGTGAAAGACAATGATTGCACCATCACTGAGACGGTAAACTCGCAGGACAGTAATTCCAATTGTAACAACAACATGCTAAGTTTTAATAAGGGTCATAGCGAGAATGAGCAATTAAAGGAATTAGCATCGAAGTGTCCTGATGATTCAGCAATAATTATTGATGAAGATACGGAAAAAGACAATGACTGCACAATAGTTGAAAATGACATCATAGGGTCCCATGAAAAGATACCTGAGAAATATTCCGTCTCCCACCGAAAAGAAGTAAACTGTTTTGAAGAAATTTGCAAAGAAAATAAGATATTCACTGAACTTATTGAAAAGTGCCTTGATATGGAAAATTCAACGGGCATGTTAAGAATCATCAACAGAACATTAATACCTATGTACAAGAATGCTGATGAAACACTAAAAAAAAGTGCATCATTTGAAAAAGCTTTAAATATGACTATTAGAAAAATAGACACAGGACCTGATAAGAAATTTTCACATCTCAAAGATTTGTGTGAATTGTTGAAGAACAATAACCCAAAGAAGAGGGCTTCATTGGTAACATTGAAGAGTAACTTAAATGGTACATAACTTGATGTAGAGCTAACTAAAATTAAGTTAATTTTAATTCTAGGTGGGACTGAACAGTAATAATTTCAATTCAATTCATATATATTTCAGATTTCATAAATAACAGGCAACGATCTGTAATTTTGTATGGGAATTGCCAGGTGGTACGAAGTTCACTAGAGGGGGTCATCTAGAACTTTAATAAAAGATTTGTACATATTGTTTCATGTTTTCATTTTATTTTACAGGTAAATTCTCTAATATTAAAAACAAATTTGCTGTTGATGAAACACCAAAAAAGAAGGCAAAAGTTGATTACATTGATTTGGATGATGATGATGATGATGATGATGTCCAGATTTGTTGCAACAATGATACGGATATTAAAATAAGTGATATCAGGAGTCAGGTTACTGATGACAAGATATCATCTTCTGTCCAAATAAATGATGAACATGACACTCATGTTGTAATAGATGACAACGATAATGATAGTGTTGTTCAGATAGATGAACTAAGTGGCAAAGTTGCAGAAGATAAAGAGGATGATGTTATAATAATTGATGCACAAAATGACAATTCCAACAAAGAGAATAGAGCTGTTGCTAAAATTAATGCAAGAAAGAGTGAAGTTGGGGATAAATCACAAATGGATAATTTGAACAATAATAAGGCAACAGAAGTTATTTTGGATCTTTGTAATGATGAAGAAGAAATAGGAAATACAAATAGAATTGACATCCCTAGAGAAGCACCAGACTCAAACCATAAAAAAGAAGAAATTAAAGCAAAGATAAAAGAAAAAGAAAAAATGATTGCCGGTTACAAAGAAATTATTACATCGTTAGAAGAAATGGAAGTGACTGAGGATAATGCTGGTTCACCATATGTTTTATGTGAAATGTAAGTTGAAGTTATAACTGACAAAGGCTTTAGTTTTATAAATAGGCATATTATTCATGAAACTTCTATCACTGACTGACAGACTAAACGTTAACAGTCTTAGAAACATGGATATTGGATATTTTGGATTGACAGTCAAGTGGCAGTCATCCGTCTCTGGTATCGCTGGAAAGACGAAGTCACGAAGGACTTGCGCAAAGCTTCAGGTGGACCAAAGTGAGGTCTTTTTTATTGGAGGCCAAGACTCACTTTTGGTTGTTGCACCAGTTTCAAAAATACTAGTTGCGCTACGCGGTTTCGCCGCGTCGAACTTTTAACCTTTACCGGAATAAAAAGTAGTTCCAAAATTTCATCAAAATCGGTTAAGTAGTTATGGTGATACATGATAACAAACATTGACACACACACACACAAGCTTTCGCATTTATAATATTAGTAGGATACGGATCTTAAAAAAGATTTTTTGATAATCATTGCCTGATAATGTGCATCTAATATTATGTCATTTTCTTACAGTTACAAATCCAAAGTAATAGAACTGTACAAAGAAATCTGCACATTGGCGGGAACAAAATCAGTGAAACGTCACAAAGTCAGGTTGAAGGTTGTGCAGGGGCACCCGGAAGGCCCCGTCAAGTGTCTAGAAAACTTTATCAATGATAACATTGATGAAAATGGAAATCCACCGTTCCCAGACCTGCACGATGTTATAAGATGTGTCCGTCAAGCCAACATGCTTTGCAAAATGGGCTGGAGTAAGAAGGAAATAGAAACGGAAGGTGCGTTGTTTCATAATAAACAAATCAACAATTTATTTATTGCTTTTAATGTGAAACAAGCTCCCTTTGCAAGTCAATAATTTATATGACTTTTAAGATACCTCAGCATATATTTGTCTGAAAAAGAAGTAATCTTGAACTATTTCAGAAACAGCTGAAGCGTTGTTGCGAAAAAAAATAGTTACCTATTGCAAATATATGACGACATAGTACATTATAGTGATGTGATGAAACCATAGCTTGGTGGTAAGGTATTTTCTAGTACTCGCCTGGCTAGCTACCAACCTCATAGTAGGAATCTGTCGCCAAGCACCTATCGGTGTGTTCCGGCAGCCTCACTTGAGAGCCAGTTCCCAGTCCAGGTGTAGCGTGGCGCCATCTTCGACCACATCGTCACTTAACATCAGGTGACTTGTGGTCGAACGCTACCCTGTAAGTAGTAAAAAAAAGCCTTCGCCTTTTATTATATTACGCAAATTTATTTATTTTCGTCTTACTATTAATAAAACTGTAGAAGTGTTTTGTTGGTACATCCTTACTAATATTATAAACGTGAAAGATTGCGAGTATGGATGGATGTTTGTTACTCTTTTCCGCAAAAACTACTGAACAGATTTGAGTGAAATTTGGATTGGAGATAGCTTATATCGTGGATTAAAACATAGGCTACTTTTTTTGATCCCGGAAAAGGTTCCTGCGGGATAACGGAAGGCGCGGGTGAAGGCTAGCAGCTTTATGACTTAGGTTTTCTATGGTCAAAAGCTACCCTTGCAATATAGAGTCAAGAGTGAATAGGCACCTCGTGGGCCAGCGTGATCGACTGCATTGTCACTTACCATCAGTAGGTACCCCTAGTACAGGTTTTGATAGTTTACAATAACTATAAAAGTTTTCGTTTCCATCCATACATATTTTTTTCAACGAATCTTACTGAGACTTAGAGGAACTGAAATCGTTAATACGGGTTATTTTAAATCGTTATAATCATATTCCAACAATGTTAGAGTTACTTTTTGAATATAAGCAGATCGAGTTGCCACTTTGAAAAGTCGGCGGTGGTAAACGTCGACGTTTACGAAAACTTTTATCGTTTTCAAAACTTGTACTAGGGGTACAGTTCAGAGTCTGGAGTCAGGACGTTAACCAACTTAATTTCCGTCATTTCTATTTTAGCTCGAACCTTGTTCATCCACTACGGCCACACCGTACAGAAGAGGCGGCAGAGGCGCGAGTGGCGCCACCTACAGGCGTACGTGAAGCAGGAGGCGCCTGACCCCGCCGACGAGGACCCGAGCCTGCAGGCGCGTCTCACTGAAAACGCCAGGCTCGCTAAGAAGAATGAAGACGAGTTGCTCGAGAGGTATTATACTTAGCTTACTTGACAAAAACCTCGCGTACCAAGTTTTGAAGCTATAAAACTTGTCAGTGGCAAACTCATAGCGATGATGGCGTAGTGACAATGACGTCGACTTGTGATCCGTAGGACGTGGGTTCGAATCCTATAATGAGCTTGAGCTTTCGTACCAATATACCAACTGCGACCAGGTGGAAAGACGATTTGCGCCGAGTGGCAGTAGCTGGATGAGAAGAGCCGAAGACCGGGCTCAGTAGCGTACCTTGGGAGAGGTCTATGTCCAGCAGTGGACCGATACAGGCTGCTGATGATGATGATGATAAATACATTCACTCCTTGTTATTTTCCAGGTTTGTGCAAATGGAAAGCTCTCAGGCTGTACCGCTACCTGCTCCAGAAATGAGGGTAGAATATAATGACGATAGTGAATATGACAGTGACTATGAAACCAGATCTCCAGTACTTAGAGTTCCGAACTCAGCAAGAGAAACTATGGTAGAAGGTTACGACAGTAATCGTCATACAATAAATTTAAACAGTTATCAAGAATTCTGCAATGGTAACATAACAGACAACATTTATATGTTCCAGTGTGTGCCGGTAGAGCAACATACAATTTTAGATAACTCTGTAAGAAGTGCTGAAAATGATATGGTAGATATTAGAAACGGTACGGAACAAAGTTATGAAATAATGTTAAGCAATGCAGAAGCCTACACAAGCAGAACTAATGTGCGACAAAACTCACAAGTAGACAGTGAAGTTTCTACAAGTAATGTTCAAGATGTACAACTAATTTCAGATGTCAATTTAAATGACGATCAAAATAATGTCCCTGAAGTAAAAGTAACATATACAATTAATAGAAGACACATAGAAGTGGAGGATGATAAAGGATTTCCCACAAGTAGTATAACGCATAATAACAAAGTGACTGCGAATTTGGACGAATGCGGGACTAATACAAGCGGTAATGTTGACGACTTAATAAACGTAAAAGTGAATAGCAAAGCTCCCAGCGATTCTGAAGAAAATGGTAGCAATGAAAATGGCGAACTTGGAAGATCTGATGCAGGACCATCACAGTGCGACGTAAATAATGTTATAGTAAAAAAAGAGCCTTTAGATATACCCAAAATGTTGGAACAGTTAGGGGATAACTTCACAGCCACTATTATTGATATAGAAGATCCGTTCTTGGTAATTGAAATATCAGATAGTTCAGAATCGGAGGACGATGATATCTCGTGATTAAAGCCGTTTTCAACAGACTTCAAAAAGGGGGAGGTTCTCAATTCAACTGGTTTCTTTTATGTTTGTTACTTCAGAACGTTCGACTGGGTGAACCGATTTTGATGACTCTTTATTTATCTGAAAGCTGGTGCTTTCCGTGTGGTCCCAGTTCAATTTGGTCCAGTTCTGACAATGGCGTCCATGAGAAAATCTATGAAGTCGGTTTTTTTTGCTAGAATCTGGCGCCAAAGAGTTTTACCTAATGTATTTTATTTTATAATGACGAATGCAAAGAGTCCGCTATACTCAAGTTTGTACTGTTTTGAAATAATTTTTACAGAGGATATAAAGAATAAAGTTTTGATGTGGGATATTTACCTTATTGTATTTGTGAATCGATATTTCGGAACAGTTGCTAGCGCCATGACGAGAGAACAGTTAGCGACAAAAGTCGCTGAACGATAACACATTTTTCGATTCCCATAACCATCATAAACACCAACCTTCGACCGAATCATCACTACATCAGTACCCCTAGTACAGGTTTTGATAGTTTAAAAAAAACTATAAAAGTTTTCGTTTCCATCCATACATATTTTTTTCAGCGAATCTTACGGGAGGAACTGAAATCGTTAATACGGGTTATTTTAAATCGTTATAATCATATTCCAACAATGTTATTGAGTTACTTTTTGAATTTAAGCAGATCGAGTTGCCACTTTGACAAGTCGGCGGTGGTAAACGTCGACGTTTACGAAAACTTTTATCGTTTTCAAAACTTGTACTAGGGGTACTGGTGCGTAATGTTATAGTCAAACGCTACCTTTTAAGTTGTAAGAAAAAAAACAAACATTACTGATCCTATACGCATTTGGAAAATGGAGTGATCAGCTACTTTTGTTGCTGACTGTACAACAAAAACATGGTAAGTATCCCGTTTCAAAACCTAATTCCTATGTTAATGATCATGACAGTTTAAAAAATAAACTAATTATTATCTAGTCTTAAATATAGTTACGTTGGTGACACGGTATCCAAAAAATTGTATGTAGGCTTCAGATGGGTCATACAGGAAATCGAGTGCTTCCCGGCCGATACGATGTGTTCAAACTGGTTGAATGAAGAATGAGTATGTTTCCTGTACATTTCTTGTTTTATTGTAAAACTGTCAAGCGTAGATAGAAAAACTTTAGGTCGTAATTATATTTTATAGAAATTACCTAATCTACCTCGCTCCCTTACCGTATCATACGGTAAGCCGTTGACGTCATTTGTCTCCACACGGTCCGTCTGGCGACATAAATGACGTCTACAGTACCCCTAGAACAGGTTTTGATAGTTTACAAAAACTATAAAAGTTTTCGTTTCCATCCATACATATTTTTTTCAGCGAATCCTACCGAGACTTGGAGGAACTGAAATCGTTATTACGGGTTATTTTAAATCGTTATAATCATATTCTAACAATGTTATTGAGTTACTTTTTGAATTTAAGCAGATCGAGTTGCCACTTTGACAAGTCGGCGGTGGTAAACGTCGACGTTTACCAAAACTTTTATCGTTTTCAAAACTTGTACTAGGGGTACAGGTCACGTGTATTTTTACAATAAAGAGAGCACTTACGGCCTGTTTCATTAACCGATCTATCCACGGTTTGACATTACTTCTATGGAGCTTATGTCAAATTTCCATCTCCAAATCATGGATTGCTTATTGAAACCGGCCGTTACTGAATAAACATTATTTTGTAATTTAACATTCCTAATTTATTAATTAACATACTTCTTACCTAGCAAGTCACACCTGATTACAATGCGTGTCACTACAGTATCATGTAAATCTATCATGTTCTACTTCTGTCCATCCAAAGGTTATCTGCTGGAAATCGTTTTAAGCGATAAGACCGCCCATTGTAACACTACCTCTAACATCTTTCCTTTTATGTTGTTCTATTTTTCTGTTGTTGTGGTGAAACTTTAAAGCGTTATCTATCTATACAAATAAATAAAATTGAAATGTTTGTTTGTAATTTCGAATTAACAGCTTTTCTCTAAATGCATATAAAAGTAAGTATATACGGTACTAACATCAAAAAAATCAGTTTTTAAAATGTTTGTCCTGTCTGTCTGTTTGTTCCGGTTAATCTCTGAAACGGCTGGACCGATTTTGACGAGACTTTCACTCGTAGATATCTAATGTTTTATGAAGTAACTTATGCTTCTTTTATTTTAAAGACAACCCTGGGGAAGGTCATAGGATACTTTTATCGCGATATACGAAGACAGCTATGTAGTTAGCATAATATATTATTTACTATCATAACTACAGAAAAAAAATTTAATCTCGGAGTCGTCCCCTTGAGTGGCGTTTTTTGTTATCACTGAACGAGTGGAACTTTCTTCCAGATTGTCAACGAATGTTTTATAGGTATTTCTACAAGGTTGATTAATTCGTTTAGTTATTATGGCGCACTAGCTAGCCCCCTTGATTGCACCCGGATAAATAATTGTAACCTATGTGTCTATTTCTATTCTACAGCCTCCTGCCTCTTGCCTCCTGTTTTACTTAACAGTGTTCCCCTGGAAAAGGTGGAACGGTTTAAGTATTTGGGGCATGTGGTCACCACCAACCTCAAAGATGACGAGGACATTGAGAGGGAGCGGAGGTCTCTGTCTATTAGAGCGAACATGATAGCCCGCAGGTTTGCACGTTGTTCAGTAGAGGTCAAAGTTACGCTCTTCAGAGCGTTTTGTACATCCCTCTACACGTGCAGCCTGTGGGCTGACTACACTAAAAGGAGATACAGTGACCTCCGCGTCCTCTATAACAATGCGTTTAGGACATTGTTGGGGTTGCCCCGATTCTGCAGTGCCTCAGGTATGTTCGCGGACGCACACGTTGCCTGTTTTCACGCGACCATGCGTTCGCGGGCCGCGTCCTTGGTGCGCAGAGTTCGGGCCAGCTCCAACACTGTCCTAAAAATGATTGCAGTCAGGCTGGACTGTGCCTACCTCCGGCATTGCTGCGAGAGACATGTGTCAGTGCCAATGCCGGAGAGGAGGTACTAGTAGTTTCGTAGTTTTGATTTTATTATTTTGTTTTTGTGTTTTATGAATTTTAAATTATAAATATGGATTTTAATTATCTGAAAATAAATGAAATTATTATTCTAAATTTCACTAAATTTGTTTCACAGTAAAAAAACTACTTCCTAAAAAGTTGCATTCTACTCACGCCCTCAGACTTACGTATTTTTAATCCTATCTTCTTCTTATATATAAAAATCAATTGCTGTTCGTTAGTCTCGCTAAAACTCGAGAATAGCTGGACGGATTTAGCTAATTTTGATGTTGAAATATTTGTGGAAGTTCAGGGAAGGTTTAAAAGGTGACCTTTACTGGCGATACGCAGTTTTGCCAGGTCAGCTAGTAGGTAATAAATAAAGGTACCTAGCACCTACACACATTGGATCTAAGTTTTAGAAGATGTGATGTACATACCCGTATTTTTATATTGTCCACACTAATATGAATACAAAAATAAAAATCTTTTTTATAATTTACATTTATGTATGTAAAGTGTTTGATTATTCCTTATTTTGCCCTCTAAGATACAAATTCCTAGGCACAGAATCAAATAATAGGTAGACAGAAAAGTAACTTAGATACATTGGACACCGAAGGCAGGACGCCTAGATTGGGTCGTGTACTATGTAGGCTAGAAACTAAACAGCTGTTGCTTCAGCTAGTATAATGTAGATTCTTTATAGCGATGATGGCTCAGTGGTAGTGACGTCGGCTTGCGATCTGTAGGACGTGGGTTCGAATCCTACAATGAGCTTTCGGTGAAGGAAAACATCGTGATGAAACCATAGCTTGGTGGTAGGGTAGTACTCGCCTGGCTAGCTACCACCCTCTTGTTAAGAATCTGTCGCCAAGCACCTCTCGGTGTGTTCCGGCAGCCTCACTTGAGAGCCACATCGTCACTTAACATCAGGTGACTTGTGGTCAAACGCTAACCTGTAAATAGTAAAAAAAAAAAAAGATTCTATATGTACCAACTCTACTATAATTCAATAGGATACATTGTAAAGCGTCAAACTTAAAACTAGCTACGCCTGTTTCAACCTCTCATCGGCCAGCTTTCAATAACTTATTATTTTAGAAGTAATGTCAATATTCTATCTTTAGTAGGGCAAACCGTGCGGATAGATAGGTTATTGAAACTGGCTGTATAACATAAGTGCTTATCTCGTGTGTATGTCTACAGCTTCCTCAATGCGAAAAAGTGAAATCTACATATGACAACTTTCAGTGTCGATTTGACTGCCTCACTGTTTCAACTCCTAATTTAGGTGCCAAAAAGCCTTCGATTTTATGATCCATAAACTGTGTGTCAGCCGACGACACGGGTGTCATCAGCTCGCACATCTGTATCTTCTGAACGAATGAGGCTAGTGAAGTATTATAGCTCAAAATTTGAGGAAAAATTGATTGCCAAATAAAATAAAAAAAATTAAGGTTCTAGCTAGAATACTTTTTCAGCTATGAGCTATAACAACTGTGTAAGCCGGCGACCCGTGTCACCCACATTTTCTCTAAAATAAAGAGCAAGGTAGCTTACCCCATACTTACGGGTTTCCTTACGGTCATTCCGGATCCTCACCAGCAGTGTAGATGATCTCGGCATACTTACGACTGTCGACTTACATGTAATTCTAAAATCGATGATTCGCGAAATCATAAGGTAAATCAGGCTTCTCGATCAGAAACACATTAAAATTTGTCTTCAACACTTGACAATCAAGATATTAGGTGAACGAACGATTTATTTTTCCCGATTATCAACGTTGTTAACAAAGTAACCTAAACGATTTCGTCCTTATGAATCTGCAATCTCTCTCTCTTCCATCAACGAATTCAAGTCTTATGGCCAAAAACGCGTATAACGGATCGGATCGATTATTCATTTCGGGCGTTAATCATCATATTATATGGTTTATCTACATAGCTGTTACTGCGATTTTAAAAAAAGGCTTGTTCGAAATAGAAACGTCTAGTGTTCTTTTGCTGATGTTAGTCTTGCCTCCAAGTCCTGCAGGTAGGCTCTGTGCACCAACTTTTTGAACATTTTAGTGCCATCATCATTTAGGCTTACGTTATATATGTTACGGCTAAAGGTAGGTGTGAACAAAGATTAGCCGGCTAAACTTAGTTTTATCTTTGAGAAAATGTTTTAGCCTAATCTAACTTTTTAAAACCTGCCTTTAGCATATATAATTATATATATACTGACATAGAATTACAAGACACAAGTGAGTTTCATTCATAGTTTCCGCTCAGTATCGAAGCAACAAAAGATCAAGTGTGTGCGTTAGCCTCACGTACTTACATTCACCGGCACGCACACACACGGCCGAATAATGTTGCAAGTAAATAGACATTTACCCCAAAATATGAGGAAATTTGTACACTTGTTCCAACTTTGCCATTTGTTGGAATTTGAGTTATGTTATAATATTTTTTTGGATATTATTCATTTAAATTATTATGTAGGTTGTATTCAGAAGTAAGTTGTCAGACAATAATCTTGGACATTATTGTTTACGTTGAAGCAAGATTTTTTTGGCTAGTTGTTTCCGTAGAGCAGACTTTCGAGGGGAGTCAAAAATAGATTCTAATTCCGTGTCTTGTAATTCTATGTATACAGATACGTAACATATATATACAGAGGTGACAACGTCCCCAGACGTGAGGTGTTTGGTGAATAAGGTGGTTGCAGACCGCCTACTTTTAAGTTCCTTCTTGAAATAAGCACGCAAGTAATTGACGCCAGACAATGGCTCCAAAATTGATTTGACAAGCCGGCCGTAAACGATTAACTACAAAAACAGGGTAAACTAAAAAAAAAAACAAACAAAAAAACAGAAAGTCACGGTATTTCGTTTTGTACAGATTTTATTCGACAGACTGTTAAATACTCATTACTGCATTTACAATATTGGCTTTCGCTATTAAATTCGGTAATATTTTATTTTCGCACATTGAAATAATGTAAACGACATGTTGCCTGCCAGAGCGTTAAGAGTGAGATAGTTTTCAAATGAGTGCAACGACTGAACGCGAGGCAACGCGATAGGGGAAAGAAGACAAGGTGAAAGGGACATGCACTAATCAATCTTGATTAGATGACAAACAAGCTTGGGATTGTAGTGAACTTGCTCCATTCCATCTATTAGAATAAAACTGTTATGTGATCGCGCCCTGCCGAGCGCTTCTTGCCTGTTCTTATGCCGGCGTAAGGAGGTTGGAACAGGCGTAGCTAGTTTTAAGTGATCACATGTATTCCAGTAAGTAAATATAATTTAAGTTTGATCCTTTCCTTATCTACTTCTCTCCCGGACACGCGTTACCAGTAGTCGTTGCACTTTAGCAAATCCATTCTTGATCTTAACCTTTACGTATTTACATACCATTAGTACTAACCGTCATTGTCACAGTTGTCCGAGCTGACCCTACGCTCCAATATAAAAAATAATTTCAAGTTTCCTAAACTAAAATACGCACAATTTAGTTTCCTTCCAAAATGTTAACCATCGCTTGACGCTAGGTAGCGTATTATTACCTCCCAATTTACAAATACTACGGTAGTCTGAAAATTTTACATCGAATTGGCAATTGTAATTGAGTAAAGAATAAAACGGCGCATCTACGCAGCGCGTTTTTCACAGAAGTAGCTATGTGTCTACTGATAAGCATGATACTGTGCAATAGAATCAATTCCTAACATAACTTATGAGTGCATCGAATAAATTTAAAGGATTACACGCAACATTTATCTCGCAATACTAACTTTACTATCGGTTATGATATTACACAAATAGATTCCACATCGAAAAATTACAAAGATTAAGGTATATTTACTTGGGGTACGACATAGTCTACACACAGACAAGAAAAGTACTTTTTACTAAACGTATTTATTATACACCTCCTGATGTCTTTACATTATATAACTTAGGTTTTGTTTTTATAAAATAAAAACCTGATTACAAGCTGCGAAGTATAAAAACTTACCAACAATAACGATTATGCAATTTGGAAACGAAAAGAAATAACTCAGGCCCGTTTACACCTGTAATGGAACAGCCTAAGTTAGTCTACAACCAGCAATGTCAGAAATCTTGAATGCTTAAAAAAATATCTTTTTCTAAAAGGCCTTACCTTACGTTCTTACATTAATTTCGTATAATCATAAATCGTCTTTGACAATCTGATGTTTTAAAACAATTGATAAGTCCACTGGCATTCGAGTGGATGGGACGTTACCTAGTCAAAGAAGGCGTCACCTACCAAAGCGTAGGCTGGACGCGTACTACGACTTTTAAACATGGAATCTGGTAAGCCAATCGAGAATGTGTAACATCGCATGAGTTCAAATGAGCAAATAAAGAGAGCAAGGAAAGGCCAAGAGTATCGCGGGTAAAAAAATTAACTATGTTTTTTTTCTTCTACAAAATGCATGTCAGTCTGCACCGAGAACGGGTCTCGCCTCGGCTGACGCACAGTCAGTCTTAAAGATTTAGCACGAATTCTAATGATAGGACCAGTTCATCGTAACTTGGAATGCACAGGGCTGCGCGCACTGCGTTGTTCAAGTGGCCTATCGTTGTAGAATCGGCGACATCAATGGCGAATGAGCAGTAGGAAAACCGCAGCGTGAGAGCCCTAATCGTGGATTAGAAAATCTATTTGAACAAATGACAAGTGTTACACATGAAAGGATAGTAAGGGCGGTTACAGACCAGCGTTTTTTTAGCGTATACGCGCTTTAAATCCCCGGACTCTCGTACACGAGCGAGTGTGTTCACTCAAGCCGGTAGTCGCGGCTCGCGCTTATAAGTGTGTCAACGCTCGTTAGAGTTGCGCGTGTGGCAAAAGGCGCGCCCAAAAACGAACTTATCTGCGCGTATAAAACGCTAGTCTGTAACCGCCCGGTCGCGACCGCAGCACCGCAGGGCCGCGGCCATGCGACGCGGACAGCGCCAAACCAATGGACGCACATCCGAAAGAGGACTAATCAATCACACACCACGTTCAAGAATTTTCATTTATTTCTATTTTTTTGAAATTTTATCGCGATTTTTTTCTCTTGTATGTATTAATTAATTTAGCATTAAAATAATGGTAATAACTTCAAGTTTGTGTCCCCACTATATATATATATATAAAAAAAAAGGAAACCCATTAGTAATCCACCACATGAATTTCATCACCGATGTCCACCAACAGACTTGCGCCGGGACGCAATCTTAACTTAACGTTAAGTAGACGTTGAAGCGAAAAGTGAAAACAAACAAAACAAACAAACGTGAAGTTCGGTCGACGGCCGCGGTGCCCGCGCTTCCTTCGCCACACCTCGGGTTCACTATTACACTTAGTATAAATAAATTAATGCATGAGAGCGCCCCTCGCGCGACTATTTCATTACATTTATAATTCCGTGCAATAATCGTACAACCGTAACAACCCTCATGTGTGTCGGTCCAACGTTTCCTCTACTGAGAATCCTGTCGCTTGCATCACCGTCGCGACGAGTACTCGTCGCGATACGGAGATGCTTCCATAGCAAAGGTTCTCAGTACAAGAGCTAGAGAGCCTTTATCGTTCTTAGGAGCCATCTCTCGTTCTCTAGAATCAAATCCTTAATACAAATGCGACCACAATCAAAGTTGTACGAGTTTAGTAGATTGATTGCTATTAATTACCCTTCGTCGTGCGGGAACGGTTGGTGCGCGAGCACGGCGGCACCAATATTTTTAAGTTAAATTATAGTACATAATATTATGTTTTACATTTATGTAAAGAGTGTTTGATTGTAAAAAAAAATTATACGATGTTATAACCCTATAAATGCTGCGTCGGTTTATTTGTCGAGAGCTGTGTTTGCCTTAACTGCGATTACGCACTCTTCGCCGCAAGATTTCAGCACGGTGCACTGAAACAAACAAAAAGTATATGTAACTGACTGTACAAGAAAACCTCTGAACCTAATATAATAAATAGCATAAGAAAACATTTTGTAAACTAGGCCGTACAAAATCAAGAAACGATTCTTATCAAGAAAACACAATTTATTCTCATAAATTCAAGCCAATGTCGATTGTCTCAACAAATGCCTTGTCACCTCACTAACTAGTGAGGTGACATCACATGCCCTTTGTATTCAAAATGCTATTAATAAAATACATTCTCCTTATACTGATATACTGAATTTAAAGATACCTTTCCTATGAAGCAAGTTAAAATGTTCTTTTAATATTTTATTTTTTTACTATTTACAGGGTAGCGTTTGACCACAAGTCACCTGATGTTAAGTGACGATGTGGTCGAAGATGACGCCACGCTACATCTGGACTGGGAACTGGCTCTCAAGTGAGGCTGCCGGAACACACCGATAGGTGCTTGGCGACAGAATCTTAACAAGAGGGTGGTAGCTAGCTAGGCGAGTACTAGAAAATACCCTACCACCAAGCAAAACTATGCTATTTTGCCATCTAAATAGTCTGATATTTTATAAAACACTTTGCTATTAACATTTTCAATTTAGTTATCACCAAGGACACCAAGTCTTGAATTTCATTTGGGACATTGTTAAAATATGAAAGAAGAAAAGTGGTATAAAACTAGGTTATATTTTAGACTGGGTTAATTACCTTACGTAGCTAAGCCTCAAGCAACCTACATTACATTGTTACTTTGCCATATAACTAAACTAAATAATAGGATGTCCTCAAAGCCCATATTGTCCATATGACAAGCGAAGAGCGCTAGTCCAGGTAACGGGTAGAGATTTTATCTACGAGTAGATTTAGCACCAACAAAACATTTATGGTTATGTTAGAGACTCTATACTCGAATAAATGAATCACTATACACAATCTCTAGTATCTTGACAAAGGACATCATCGGAATTTCATACATTTTTGGTCCAAATATGAAAGTGCCCGCCAATAAAAAAATATGCTGTATTCCGTTAGAAGTTGTCCCCCTGAGTATTTATTATTATGACACCAGAGCTGTAGGGTCATTGTCAGTATGAAAATGAAAGAAAATATATGAAGATGTTGAATTTTTGAACTCCAATAAAACCAAGGACAATGACCCTACAGCTTTGGTGTCATAATAATAAATACTCAGAAGGACAAGTTCTAACGGAATACAGCATACTTTTTTATTCTCCGGCACTTTCATATTTGGACCAAAAAAGATGATGTCCTTTTAGTTTGGAAAATTTTAACGGTCTAACTTTCTCGGTTCATGAGTAACAGCCTGGTGACAGACGGACGGACAGCGGAGTTTTAGTAATAGGGTCCCGTTTTACAGTTTGGGTACAAAACCCTGGGGCCACATTAACGGGAAATGCCGTTCAATAGCGCGATTATTGACGTTTGACATAAGTGTGGCCACGACATTGGACAACGGCATTCACATTAGCGTTTGATGTCAGCCGATAATTCAAATGGATTCACGTTGACCGTTCAAGTGTAGCCACTCAGATATTAGCGTTAATAATTAACGCAAGATTTATCGCGAAGTTAGGCGTTGACGTTGACCTTAGTGTGGCCCGGGCATTATAAGAGTTTTTAGTTAATTTCTGTAAGTAGGGCTATAATCTAAATTATAATCACCCTTTCTGTAATTTGCGATTCAATTATTATTAGCAAATAATAAATCAGGTATCTTTGGATTTATTGGCCTTCATGGTAAAGCCTCTATCTAAAAATTGTTTCGACAATAATCACGGATTAAAACAGATTAGGAATATTTTCTGTATCTGTTAGCAGTATTCAGAGCATTTCGTAAATTATGCTACTTCCGTACGTGCGAATGAGACGGAATGAAAGAGTTTTATGCAAAGTTGAAAAGAGACAAAAGATCCATGACAGAAAGGGGAACGTTATTATAAAGCGAGAGCATGTAGATGTGAGTAGGATTATGAATGAAAGAGTCAGTGAATTTGTAATCGATTGAAAGGGGTAGTTTATTTGATTAGTTAAACCATAGAAATAGGTGAATCGAAAAATAAAGGAACAATAATACATAATGACACGCCTCGCGTCTTATTCTCTTTTTTACAATATATTGAGGTCAAGGATTTCTTTGCAAGTACATATAACAATTTCAAAAGTAAACCTCAGTTGAATAAGTAACTATGTAGGTATTTCTATTAGCAAGCTAAACATTTTTTTCAGAAATTTTGTTTATACTCATAAGCACGTATTTATCGCAAACTGTAACTGCTTACGTTTTTAAACAGAACAATTGATAAATATGTAATTTCAGATATGTTACGAAAGTACAATCAAGATGGAAGGACTGATATGACATGGATAAGAGATTATACAATTTTAGAAAGTAATATTTACTCTAGTATTTTTTAAACTGTTTAGACCAATAGCTCACCCAATGGAAAGCGATGAAGTTGTCGAGTCAAATCTCACCAAAGGAGAGGAGGTCGAAAAATCACCCCACATATTAATGGACGCCCAAAGAGGTTTTTTTTTACTTCTAACAAGGTAGCGTTTGACCATAAGCCACCCAATGTTAAGTGACGATGTGGTCTGAGGTGACATCACGCTACACCTGGATTAGGAAATGGCTTTCAAGTCGGGCTGTCGGAACACACCGATAAGTGCGACAGATTCTAAACTCGACGGTGGTAGCTAGCCAGGCGAGCATAAGAAAATGCCCTGCCACCAGTGCCGGATTAAGCAAGCGCGGGGCCCGTAGCAAATTCTTTCAAAGGGCCCTTGATATACTATGTGTTCTTAAGTATAAAGTAGGAAAAGTTGTAACGTTACACGTTTTTGTGAATCCGGCACTGCCTACCACCAAGCTACGGTTTCAGCACGATGTTTTCCTTCACCGAGCCGTCATCGCTTTAAAGGGTAGAAAGGTACAGTACCCGGCAGACAAGATGAGCTAATGACTTGCTGCGCAGAAACGATTTTTAGATCTCTTAGGTGGATCGAAGGGTGCGCGGGGGGAGTTCGCCGAAACGCGTGCGCCTAATTGGTTAATCAGCTTCCCGCGCTGTGTTCACGTCACGTTAGCATCCAACTACGAACTCGAACGGGAGTGCACATGCGCAAACTGTCACCTTCCGCGTCACTTTTGGCTCAACATGTTTGCCGGGTACTGTGGTAGAAAATAGAGAGAACGCGTGAGAGAGAGAGAGAGAGAGAGAAAGAGCGAGCGACTTTATTTGGGAAAACTGCACACAATAAAGAGAAAGAAATGCACAAAAAAACAGTAACATTATTCATAAGCCATTAATAATAGGTGATGGAAAGAAAGGGAACGGTAACTCACCAACAATTCTTTGCCACTGTCAAAGTCGGTGCGGAGCTGTGTGCCGAGGTCGCCGTCGGGTATCTTCAGATCCTCGCGGAGGTCGCCGTTGTCAGCCATGAGGGTCAAGTATCCGTCGTCAGAGATGTCGGTCAGTTGGTAGTCTTCGCGCTTCACGTGGGGGACGTCCATGTTGTGGGTGGAGGGGCAGATGTCTTCGTATCTGTGTGAGAGTGCAACCGTGAAATAAATATTTCCATCATCTATGTAATAATAAATCAGTTTACTATTTTAAACTACCTTAGAACTATGTTAGGTTGGTTATTATCATAATCCTAACCGCAGAAACTTTTAGTATTCTGGTGATCATGGCGCATCCCCAAATCATCCCCAAAACCATATTCTACTAATAAATAAATAATCAGTTAATTGTCATTATAAACGCAAAACACATCTTAGCAAAACATTGATGGTACATTTCATATGTGTGTGTGTATGTTCCTTATGGACTCCCAAAACGACAAGACAATTTTTGATGAAAATTTCAGAAAATCTTCAGATAGAATATAGCCCAACAGGTGATCCTGTAAAGTGTAGCGGTCAACAAAGTTTTTTGCAATCTTTCCAGCCTACAGAAGTAATGTAGCGGGGCGAGTCGCTAGTCATACATAATTAGTAATTACTAATAAGATCGAGCGATACGAAATCGGTAGCTTAACTTCATCACACACACATACTATAGGTATCTATATACGCGCACACTCACACAGGTACGACACACTGGTATACACATATTACGCACCTATGAACACTTCACACATCATGTCACATACACATACCCGACACACCCCAATATATACGCGTAATTGATTAAGGCCCTATCCATAAAGAGAAAAAAGGTTCCATTCCATTTAAACCTTTTAAATAAATTGTTTAGATGTAATAGGAGAATAATCCCAATTGAAATTACTCTGTAAGAAGTTATGCGCAGAAAAATATGCGCGAGACCAAATTCGCGACGAAAATTTGTCCCAACATAAGCAGAGGGGTAGTTTGGAAAACAAAGCGGCGCTCTAATAGTACATAATTACTTATGCTCTCGAATTCGTCTCTCCATAAAAACTTTTAACTACAAAAATGACCAAAAAGTTTCCGCGAAACGAAATCGGTAGTTTAATTTTGAAAAAGTTTTGCAATCGCTTTGTTTTTGTCAATTTAATTCTCATAGCCTTATTAAGGTTCCGATTTCCGTAATCACTAGTAATCAGAGAAAGGAGGGTTTAAATTTTATAAAAACCATCTGCCGTCTACAATGATTCTTACTTTACACTTCTCAACCGATAGCATCCATAAATTTTTAATGTCTATCGTCGTCGTGACGCCAATACAGCGAGGCCGTTAAAATCAATACCTGGGTATAAATTAATCAGACCAAGTTACAGCCCGGACGAGCTAGGCGACCTAGATTGCATCTAGGAATTGCAGGTTGACGTCACGTTTACACCCTGCGCTAGGGATGATCGATGTTACAAAAACATCGATGATGGCATCGATACTCGAGGTTCATCGAGCCCAAAACATCGATGTCAGCCAACATTGATGTTTTTGCAAACATTGACATCAATAAACTAAACAACCATACACACACATCACACACAACAATACATGATTTTCTTAATTAAACAAAGAAATTATTAAATTCGAGATATCTGGGCGTAGGAATAGGAACATATAAGTTCAATACTTTTTTATTTTCAACGGTACACTTGCACACATAAACAAGTCAGACACAGGCACACAGTACTGTCCACTGATAAACGAACGAGACAAAGGTAAATTTAACGTGTTTTGTTTGCATTCCGAATTTGAGAAATACTCTGTGGAAGCGTTCATAAATTTCGATTATGTGTATGTCCGCCACAAAATTTCGATTATGTGTCCGTGACATCGATGTTTTATCTTCTAACATCGATGATAAATCGAGCATCCCTATCCCTACCCTCCGCCCGCGCGCGTCAGATTTTCCGGGAATTCAGCTATAGCCTAGCCGGGATATTGATTTTGCGCGGTGCGTCGTCGAGTCGTAGCAGCCCAGACAAATGGGTCACAATCACAATGTAAAATGAAGGCATTGCAATCTCGCTCGTAATAACTGGCTGAGATATTGTAATGTTTTTGCCTTACATCTTCGATTGTTTTATGATTACGAGATGATTAGCGCTCCGCGGCTTCCCGTTATCCCGCAGGAACCATTTTCCGGGATAAAAAAGTATCCTATGTGCTATTCCAGACTATAATCTGTATCTGTGCCAAATTTCATCCAGATCCGCTCAGCCGTTGTGGCTTGATTGAGTAAGACGCATCCATCCATCCTTACAAACTTTCACATTTATATTTTCAGGTAGGGTTATTAAACGAAATTTTGAGTTTTTAGAAGTTTCCGAGTTTTTCTTAGGTGTTTTTTTCATATTCGGGTCTGCGTTTGACCACATCTTATCTGATGGTAAGTGACGATGCAGTTGAGGGTGGATCACGTTGGCCCATGAGGTGCCTATTCACTCTTAAGGAACCTTTGTTTCAACATCCCGCAGGCAACAGAGGGGATATCATGCCGATCTGGGAGTAAAGAAAACTTAATTGTTGTATTTAGCCCTAATTTTCAGCAGAACTCGGAATCCTCTTGAATTTCATTATAATTTTGTATAAAAAATATTTGCACGCCGCCTTGTGCGGCAAAATGTATCTGGCACTATTCTGTACTAATTCCATCTTTACTAACCGACATTTTACGCAGATAAATAATTCTATTCTATTCAAAATTGTCGTTGTATTCAAATGTACCCACGGACGGTGATCTCAGTGCACAGCTGTGTGGAGTAGAGACGCATAGTCGGGGTTGGTAGTTAATTTTCGAGTACCCTCAGCACGATTGCAATATAATGACTGCAATCGCGACTCTATGGGCTCGCACTAATAACAATTTCCTTACAAACATCATTGTTAATCATCAAACAGGGTCCTTATTCGCTACGACCATCAAGATTCCTTGCCAATAACGTGTGTGTGACGTGATTATGGGTTTTAGCAGTCATTTCACGCAGATAACGTAATGCGCGTGCTTAGATGATCATAGCCAATAAGGGCTCAGACAGTCAACATTCGTGACTGATCTTGGTAATGACGTGGATACATCAATGATATTATTTTCCTTTCAAAACGGACGAATGATTCATTACATGGCTTTAGTACGTAATTATTTTTAGTACAGTCAACGACAAAAGTAGCTGAACAATCACACTTTTTTCTATTATCCTCATCATCTTAGACACCAATTTTTGACCTCATCATCACCTAAAATCAGGTGTGTTATGTTGTGATCAAAATGATACCATGTAAAATGTAAAAAAACAATAATAATTACTGATTTGAAACACATTTGGAAAATCGAGAACGATCAGCTACTTTTGTTGCTGACTGTACAACATAAAACTGATTTCATCATTTACTTTTGTTCTTTAACTTTAATTATAATAGTAATAAATGAAATTACTAATACTCCATACTTATTGATAAACATTAGATAAATCTAGTCTGATTAGATTAGAACACTGGATGATCTTTTGTAAAAAAAATGATAAGTAAATTCCATTCACACAGATTCCTGTAAAACAGTGGTTCTTAACCTGTTAGTGATAACACTGCTAACTGATAAGGGACCATTTGATAAAATTTCTGCCTTGATATGGACAATTACTATCAACTTGGAGGTAATATTCTTTTTGGTACTTAACTGACTCTCACTTGAGTGGGACTTTCACTGCACGACGTTGTGTCATGTATCGACTTGCTGTCTCTTATTAAATAGCATGGCTTCGCTTCGCAGACCACTCTGGGTACTACCAGCGTCCACGGGTTAAGAACCACTGCTATGAAATAAAACTGGAGTAAGAGAAAAAATTATTCTCGAGTGGCAACCACAAACCGGAAGACGTTCTGTAGGTAGGCCCTCTAGGTAGACCGACGACCTCGTACGAGTCGCAGAGAGCCGGCGTTCAAGCGGGAAGTTTAGCAGTGGAGTTCTTCCAGCTTATGATAATAATGATGATGAAAAGAAAAAAAAGGTTTCACTCACTTCTTTCCGTTGAAAATGTCAATGCCGACCAAGTGCACTTTAGCATGGCCGTGCTTCCCGGTCTTTGAAGTAGACATCTCGACAATCTTGCAGGGGCGGCTCTTCAGCATGACGAATCCGTTCTTGCGCAGGGCCGAGCATTGCATGGGGAACGTGGCCGAGGCACCGGAGTCCCCGGTCTCGAAATGTGTGTCTTCGATGTCACCCATGGCTGTTGTTTGCCGAGTACAATCTACAGACTGGAGTGATCTGCAGAATTAGAAAGATACCATCAGTATATATTTTAACTTCTTACCCGGTAGCGTATGTTGTGACGATATGAAGGTGGCGCCACGCTACACCTGGATTGGGGGACTGGCTCTCAAGTGAGGTTGCTGCAACACACCGATAGGTGCTTGGCGACAGATTCTTAACTTGAGGGTATAGGGGTAGCTAACCACGCGAGCACTGATAGATAACACTTTATTTACAACAGAAAGTCTAGTTTGAGTTTTTCTACATGTTAACACATTTGATCGGGCTCAGAGATCTACATCCAGCAGTGGACTGAAACAAGCTGATTATTACGATGATGATGATCGCGTTTGACCCTTTTTTGTATGAAGTAAAATGTATCATCACCAAGTGCAATCAAATTCAGTTTTCAACACAAAAACACCTACTATAGCAATACAATCGAAACAGCTGTGCAAGCAAACCAAAGCTTTACAATAGAAGTTAGGACAGCTTGGCTATGAATACCGTTGGGGGAACCACTCAAACAAAAGAAGTATCTACATCAGTGCAGTCTTTCTCCCCTCTCACCCTTCCACAACCAAATAAGAATTCCTATCAAAACTGAAATAGCACAAACAACAAACTCTAACATAACAGCATTATCGTAGAAAAAACATTTTTTGACCACATTGTCAACCACAGAAGATAAGCAAATAAAATAAACACCCATACATATAGAAATAGCTCTAACCTCAAAGACAATAAGTACTAGGACTGAAAGAGAAAACCTTAATTAACTAACAAAATGTTGCAAGGAATCACCAAAAGTTAAGGTACTATTTTATTTTATACTGGCTGGATAAAAAGAAAAAATTAACACCTGAAGTTTCACTGAATACCACAGACAATTCACTTTTTCCTCTAGATCATAAAGTCTAATTTAAAATTGAAACTGATCTCAACAAATCTGTTTACATACCACTATCATCTGAATGAACTTTATGATAAATTTATAAACCAAGTAACCAATAGAACCTTGGCATTAACTGTAGACTCATGAGTCATTCCTAGGTGACTTAAAATATTAGCAGAGGTCATCGATCTCAAGTCAATGACCCTCATAAACGGTAACACATGAAAATGTAAGTAGAAGCTTCCAATTAAAAGAGACATTATTTTAGAGTAACGACTTGAAAATTGAGGTGGCCATTACAGCAAAAGACTAACAAAAATGGGTAAACAATAATTAATAACTGCCGCATGTCTCAATTAATTCCTTGGACTTAATTATCTACTCTACTACCCTCATTCTTGATATCTGCATGTCAAAAACCTGTAACTACTTACTGCCCAATTTAACATGACAGGTTGTTAAACTTGGAATTAGATATCATGACAGTATGAAGAAAGAAAATACCTGATTAAAGGTATACAACATTGCCAAAGATGTCAGTGGATTCCAAGTTCACACAAATAGCGAATTCTTGTAGTGCCAAGTTAGCAAATTTGTATGAATACGATCTAATTATGTAAATTTAATATACATACTTTCACCAAACCAGAATATCGACACGCCCAAATTCCCAAAAGTGTAACAGATTGCAATGCTTACGAAGATTGGCAAAAAGGGCATGTTAAGCTACTTTTCTTGGTGACTGTACCATTATTTTATGCATTTCACTTGGGGCCAGTCTTTTTCGACATTTCGATGAAGATTTATCCCTGGATGGTCATTGTTGTGTATTGCGATGCGTAGTTGAGGTTAGAATTGATTTTCAAAGCACTGCAATTTCAACTATGATAGATTCACAATATTAAAACAAAAGAAATGTGTCCTTCTTCTATCTCAATATTCATTAGCTATTTCTTCACCAGATAATTGCCGTACTAGACCTTATGATAACCCTTTTTTTACAGTGTTTCATATGTGCAATATTGATGGTCATTCTAGGTCAAATTTGTTTTATTGCCAAATCTATAGGACTACACAATTCATTCTGAAAAAAAAAACTGGTGTCGGATGATATGCACTTATTATCTATGAATCATACTTATGTCAATTAGCAAATTCACATCCAGTGCCAAGTCAATGGAGCCAAATTGAAAGTAAACTTTCACCTTTCTTGGCCTGGTGAATGTAGCTTTTTATAAAATACAAATCACTACAGGTTATGTTTCCATATGGACACTGAAGCAACAGAAATCAATGACTTTGCATAATGTGGTAGGTTGTGGAGGGCATTGTTTTAGTCTTTAATGTACTATTGGTACAATAAAGTCTTCTTTAATGCAAATGTGTGACTGAAAGTAAATATCACAAAACAGCTGTTTCTTGATAAAAGATTTTAGCACTGGCTGTGATAGGAAATATGACATCACTGATAGTGTGATAGATTCCACTTTTACTTTCCACCAATAAATCTGTTTGTTGAACTGGAAATAATAAAATTCGGCGACATTATGTTAATTGAGACACCAAAATCAAACTCCTCAGCTCCTATCTCAAGATCGAATTTGTCAAGTCATACAGAAATAAATCACAACACCTAGATGAGCAAATTTTCACATAGAAAATCGATAATTATGAGGAATAATATTGAATTCTGATAGTTTTTCACTTCACCTAACCCCACCTTAGCGGCGTGATAGTTCTTTGTAAGAGGGTCTAGGTATAGATATATGATATAAATATATGAGATAAAACCATACAATACTAGAAATCTGATTACAAAGGTACAATGACATAAAAGTAATAAGTGAAATCAAGCCTATTTCAGCTCGAGGATGACGAGGAGCCAACGGTGTGGTGTCCCGAACATGTGGCTCCCACAAGAGACATCTTGGGCATGTCTTGATTACAACAAATACACACGAAATTGAAGAACCACAAACCGTTCAATTCCCTCGCACAGTTATTATAAACACAGAAATTAAAGCAGCACAGGCTGAACTTGATCTTTATTCCGAATAGAGAGATAACGAAATCTAGCAATTTGACAAACGTGCCGGCACCGCGGCACATTAACTTTTTCGTTATTTACACAAAAACCACACCGCGGTATCGCCTTACTGACACAAAATTATGTTCACCACGAAAAATACTTACAAAAACTATATTGTTAACTAAACAAAAGGGATTCACATTAAAATTAAGATATTTATCGACACTCACATGTGACCGACGGGTTCTTCAACCGAAAGGTCAATTTGCGCCTGCGTAGCACGGACAACATTCACTTCCTGTCGAGGGGTTCGCAAAATGGCTGAAACGCGGCTGAACTTGGCGGCAAATACGAAAAGGTACACATTATTTATTTTTTAAACGCTTAATTCGTAGCCAATTGGAAACAAAAATTAATAGACTTATTTTTTGTTACTATAAAATGCAGCGTTTTGATGAAAAATGTTCTTTATCCTTAAAAATGCAAATTAATAATATATTAACTTAATACTGCTTTACCCACAATACATTTTTGTTGATAAAGCAGCACGCCTGTTATCTTATGCAATTCACTAGATGGCAGCATAGAGGTACCCCAGACACAGATAAAAAATATCTGATGGATGTATTTTTTAAGTTTATATAGCAAAATGTGTGCTACATCAAAGTATTATTTTATTTCGATGGTCCTAATATTATAAAATCATTATTTTGTAAAAAAAGATTATATGATGCACATAAAAGTTTACTTCTTTATTCCATATTAGTTGTAAATGACGTCACTAGTTTGACACGACTGAAAAAAAAACGATTGTGGAACAAGAGCATAGATTATACCCTTTTTTTTTCTTTTTTTGATACTTTAATAAAGTACTTTTCTAATATTGTACTATTCTACCATAACACCATTCGTCATCCTAGTAATATTTCCATTTTTCTTTTGTGGCTAACTTGTTTGCCAGAACTAATGTCGACAACATTATAGTTCTGGCAAACTAATGTCGACAACATTATAGTTCTGGCAAACTTGTTGAGTTTGCCATACGGAAATTCTCATTTTTCCTACAGAATACTGACCAGAAACTATAGACACTGACATCTATCTGCTATCTTGTCTACTAGAATTAGATTAATGCTGCTATTCGTCACTAGAGAGCGCTATTATCAATACTCGTTACTCTTCGTTTTAATTTTAAATCATGGCAATTTTTTACACAACAACCATAAGTACATAAACTATACTAATAAAACTTTGAAACTGAAGTCTGAGGTACACTTGAAGGATGCTGGAAGAATTTAAATCTATGAAGACGTTTAACGGTCTTATTATATTATTATCAGTAATAACTGTACCTACATAATTTAATCCTTGGTAGTTAATAATTTGTTTGCTACGATGTGATGCGACTCACCAGACGCCCTTTTTACGTACTCGCAGGCTCACTCTATTGTTAACCTAAGTACTTGACCGAGCTATCGGTTATGCTCAGTTCAAAACTCCATCACGCACCGTCTAATAAGTAACCACCTAGACTTTAGGTCTATTGTTTACTCAGATACACCTAGTATTCTATAAGTAGGTTACCTACATGAAATAGGAATTTACACTTTACTTTTTAATAAAATAGTTTAAACTTGCTTGTGTCGCTCTTCAGTTGCATAAAAAAAGGTAGATAAATTACGTTCCGTTATATATTTTCTAACGGAAGGAAACTTTCAAGAAAGTTCTAATAAAAAAGTTTTCATTCCATCATCAGTAGTAACCCAAAAGCCACAACGACTTGCACTTCACTAATCGTTCCATAATAACAACATCAATGCAATGGTTATGTAATTGTATCTCAGCGCCTGTCAGAACCACCCCTATGTCTTTGTGAAAAAACGCGGGGGCCATCGGGTTTCGCACAAGGATGGGAAATTCGGCTAGTTCCGGCCGTTCCGGCCTATTTGGCTGTTCTTGCTTGCTAGTTCGTAGATTAATGTTATGATAATTCTATTATAGTAGGTGAAGTACCTATAAAATAGATAGGTAAGTATTGGTATGAGGACACATTACGATAGCAGCGTTTTTTTTTAATTAAAATTACTTTGAGACCTTAAAGTGTCGACGGTGTATACGAACGGTAACATTGTAAGTTGCGACCATTTTTTAACCGACTTCAAAAAAGGAGGAGGTTCTCAATTCGACTGTATGTTTTTTTATGTTTGTTACCTCAGAACTTTCGATTGGGTGAACCGATTTTGATGACTCTTTTTTTTTATTTGAAAGCTGGTGCTTCCCACGTGGTCCCATTTCAATTTGGTCTAGTTCTGACAATGGCATCCATGAGAAAACCTTTGAAGTCGGTTTTTTTGCTTGCAAAGTTGCTTGTTTCCAGATCTCTATGTAACAAAGACTGAAAACAGCAATGTTGCTTAATGGAAGAAAACAGTTGGAGGTATAGAACTTTTTCGAACGAGCCACCTCACAAGAAGATGTATGAAACTGACTGAATTCGGACAAAGTTTGTGAATTACGTTTTGCATTTAAGCAGTACGAGTTGCAACTTTTACAAATTAGCGGTAGTAAACTTTGACGTTTACCAAGACTTCTAGATAATTTTCATAACTTGTAGGTACTAGGGGCACTGGTCATTTTTATTCCGCCAATCCGGCATAACCATTACTATTTCCATCCCTTCTCTCCACCCCTCACCACGAGTGATTTATTAAAGAAAGCTTTTAAACCCTTGCTGGTGTGTAGATTTGTCTTGTAGGGGGTAGTCATTAAGGGTTGCACGATTCGCTCTATTAATTCGATGGTTGGGCATTGTCGTAAGCTTTATTTATATTGTTTCGCTTATTTGTTAATGTAATGGAAGAAAGAGTAGCTTTTGTTTTTTTTTCTATAGTTTTTTAACAGATTGAAATAAAGAGGTTTTATGTTCGACTGTAGGTACCTATGTACTTACGTTTTTTTTTTTACTTCTTCAG
Source organism: Opisthograptis luteolata (assembly GCA_931315375.2). Lineage (NCBI taxonomy): Eukaryota > Metazoa > Arthropoda > Insecta > Lepidoptera > Geometridae > Opisthograptis > Opisthograptis luteolata. The sequence continues at coordinate 2,654,893 of OV928048.1, forward strand.
GGTAGCGTTTGACCACAAGTTACCTGATGTAGTCGAAGGTGGCGTCCCGCTACACCTGAATTGGGAACTGGCTCTCAAGCGGGACTCAGCGGTCAGCAACCTTGGGCAAAAAAAAAGCTACTTTTAATTAGGGCAGATCGCAGCCATCATGATTGACAACAATTATTTTAGCTCTAGTATTTAGTTTAATTTTTTATCCAAACTCAAACTCAAAACTCAAACTCAAAAATATGTTTATTCAATAGGATACATTGTGATCACTTTAAAACGTCAACTTAAAACTAGCTACGCCTGTTACAACCTCCTTACGCCGGCAAAAGAACAGGCAAGAAACGCCCGGCAGGTAATTTTTTTGGCGCGATCACATTGACAATTTTATTCTTATTACTAATTGATTGAATTGGAGCAAGTTCACTAAAATCCCAAGCTTTTTTTGTCATCTAATAGTCCGATATTTTTTATTTAGCTTTACTAATAAGAAGATTTCTCTTGTTTGGTTGTACACATTGGGATATGGGAACATGAATATTAACGAGTTGCGGGATCACAACCAAAGCAGACCAGACCCCACAAGCAGCACCCGTTCACGAGTTGACGCATGTGCCAGCCATCGCTCTCCTCGACCATATGAGAGGGAAGAGGGCGACCCGACACATGACGCCGCTGCAAGCAAAGTCACTTTCGTGAGCATGACTGTTTTGGCTGTTTACCGAAAATGGTTAGAATAGGGGAAATAGGGAGAATAGATAGATAGAAAGAAAGATAGATAGATTAACTACAATCCCAAGCTTGTTTGTCATCTAGATAGTCCGATATTTTATAATAAGCTTTACTAATGAGATTTCTCTTTATACGAATTTGAAATTTTGTTATAGACAAGTCTTGAATTTCACTTGGGATTTTGTTGAAAAAGCGTACACTACACGTACATCCAATTTTATATATTATGTTGTTTTGTTATATTATATCTAATAAATATTATAAAGTTTGGTATCTAATTATTTTGGTATTATATTAATTATGCTGCCAGCATTTGGGCACCTTACCGTCTTCTGGAGGCTTGCCAAATTTTTAAGTGTATTTATTATGTTTGATATTTTTTAATTTCATTTCAAATAATAATTTTTATCGTGTACCTTTCTTTAAATGCGTAAAAAAAATGTAATTAAAATCAAGGAGATAATTATTTACCAACTTCAGTACAGTCAACGACAAAAGTAACTGATCATACTACATGTTTCAAATGTGTTTTACATCAGTATTGATTGGGTTTTTTTTACATTTTACACCGTAGCGCTTTGACCACAATAAAACACATCTAGTTTCAAGTGATGATATGGTTAAAGATTGTTGTTTAAGTTGATGCCGGTAATTGGAAAATGTGTTATTGTTCAGCGACTTTTGTCGTTGACTGTACGTGCACGCCTTTTTTTACCCGATTGCGAAAGCAGGACGGTAGCCTAAATGGCTTGACGGATTTTAACACAGTATGAGGTGTTATTAGATTCATCTTTGTTGTGGGAGTGACATAAAGTACTTTATTTTGGAGCAGTCATTTTTTTGTTCCTTTAGTAATGTATAATCTTTAAACATGTGTTTTTATAAATATGTCTTTCTTGAACCGTGGGGTCCTGCCACTCTTACTCTTTCTAAAGAGCACACCAAGCGCCTCGTTGATGCCACGGGGGACCAGTACCCCTAGTACAAGTTTTGAAAACGATAAAAGTTTTCGTAAACGTCGACATTTACACATTTACCAAAATGGCAACTCGATCTGCTTAAATTCAAAAAGTAACTCAATAACATTGTTGGAATATGATTATAACGATTTAAAATAACCCGTATTAACGATTTCAGTTCCTCCAAGTCTCGGTAAGATTCGCTGAAAAAAATATGTATGGATTGAAACGGAAACTTTTATAGTTTTTGTAAACTATCAAAACCTGTACTAGGGGTACTACAGGAGGCTGGCGCTTACCTCAGTCAACGAATCAGCCTGGCCATCCAAAGAGGTAATGTCGCCAGCCTCTTGGCCACTCTACCTGCAAGGCCATGATTTAAATTTAGTTTTGGCGAACATCGTATCGCCAATAAAAGTCACCTTTTAAACCTTCCCTGAACTTTCACAAATATTTCAAGATCAAAAGTATCCAGATCGGTCCAGCCGTCCTCGAGTTTTAGCGAGACTAACAAATAGCAATTGATTTTATATATACATAATTACATATAGGTAAGATTTGTAGATGTTTAGTTAATATATTTATGTAAATAAAGAGAAAAAATTCGATTGTTTGTTTGTTTCTGATAAACTTAAAAACGATCTTGGTGAAATTTGGTATGGAGATGGTTTGAACCTCGTACCTATTTAGGTATTATCGCGAAAAACTGTAGTCCACGGGAGTGAAACCAAGGGAAACCGCTAGTTATGTTATCATAATTCAATGTTTAGTAATTTAGTTCAATTTTTTATCCTTCTGTATACATTTTTGTTGATGTAATACACGGAAGGAAAACTAAGGTAAAAATGGAAGGAATCGGTCTTGGAAGTATAACCTGTAGTTATTAAATTAAAGAAACTGTATTATAACTTGTAACTGCGTTTATTTTATCCAACTGACTGCAACTACCCATTGTTTTACAACCATAGACATATACAATCCAAATGACCGATAGACAAACAATGAAGGCTTTATGTTGCTACTAGTATTCTAACAGTAAGACTCAGAAGAAAGTCAGAATGTTTTTCTCAGTGTAGGTACATCTATATATAAAAAAGAAAGTTGTGTTAGTTATACTATTTATAACTCGAAAACGGGTGAACCGATTTGGCTGAAAATTTGTGGGGAGGTAGCTTAGGACCAGGAAACGGACATAGGGTACTTATTATCCTGGAAAAGGTTCCTTCGGGATAACGGGAAGACGCGGGTGAAACCGCGGGGTGCAGCTAGTAGTATAATAAAGTTAAGTACTTATGTATTCGAAGTTTTATTTATTTTTTCTCATATGTTAAAATTTATTCTGATTCATATCAATATAGTAATAACCGCAGATTTGGTAATAACAGTTAAACTATAAACTAAAACTAACAAACAAAACTACCTATCAAACTTAAGAATTAAAGAAAAGCAATTATATGTAAATATATGTTTATATAAAATATATAAAATTAGAGTGTGTACATACATAGGTATTAATTTTTTTTATTTCGCCAGCTAACAAATCATATCACGTGCCATTACCGTGCCTCTCGGAACCACAGAGCGATGTCAAACGCAATGAAATATACTTCAGCCGCCAAAAACACCGGAAGTGAGTATTGAATATGTATGGCTGCCTAGCAAAGGGCGACAAAGCCAAGCGCGCCATAAACGCTAGCGAAATCGCAAATGAAAACGCCACGGACAATAAAACGTCGCTTTTCGGACCATTACCACTGAATACGCCGATTCAAATGAAATCATTTACCATATTATTTTCATTTCATTCCCCCTCCCGCATCCGCTAACTCCATTTTGCCGCCTAAACTGCTACTGCTCGACCAATTTTTTAAGTGTAGCAAAATAAATTATGTAGCGTACAGCGCGTTGCGGACTAACAAACAAGGAATAAAACTGAATAAAACGGATTGCGAGTCGGAATGGGGGAGAGAGACGGTGGTATAGGCGCATGCCCCTCCTTCTGTCCCCCTCTCGCCTCTCCCGACTTCTCCCCCCGCGCCCTACCGTTCCACTTGAAGACGGCCCCGAGAGCTAAGCTCCCGTTTTATTGTCACTTACACCTTCGCCACAATTACTTTACAGCTGTCGCCGTGTCGTCCACGATAGATTTCGACTTTATCTCGTCGGTTTAACGTTGAAATTCCGAGAGTAAACATTTTTTGTAGCTGCAAAGTTAACTTGGCAAAGGAATATACAAGACAAGTAAATTTTGAATCAGCGCTATGATTAAAGAATCAGACGCTGAAACGATTGCTTATAAAGTATTAAGATAAGATGCTTATTTCGGATTGTCCAAGAATATTTGATAATAACGTCTTCTTATTGTTTCTTGAAACTTTGAATGTTTGATAAGACTCGAGGATTATGAATATTTTATAAATATTGGAGATATTCAATTTATTGTCTCAGCTCTACATTTCTTCTCTCGGCTCTATATTTGCTTTCTTGACCTCTATCCATGTTTTCATTATAAACGTGAAAGTTTGTGAGTATATGGATGGATGGATGGATGGAGGTTTGTTACTCTTTCACGCAAAAACTACTGAACGGATCTGAATGAAATTTGGAATGGAGATAGCTTCTACCCTCTTCCCTCTCATATGGTCAAGGAGAGCGATGGCTGGCACATGCGTCAACTCGTGAACGGGTGCTGCTTGTGGGGTCTGGTCTGCTTTGGTTGTGATCCCGCAACTCATTAATATTCATGTTCCCATATCCCAATGTGTACAATCAAACAAGAGAAATCTTCTTATTAGTAAAGCTAATTAAAAAATATCGGACTATTAGATGACAAAAAAAAGCTTGGGATTTTAGTGAACTTGCTCCAATTCAATCAATTAGTAATAAGAATAAAATTGTCAGTGTGATCGCGCCAAAAAAATTACCTGCCGGGCGTTTCTTGCCTGTTCTTTTGCCGGCGTAAGGAGGTTGGAACAGGCGTAGCTAGTTTTAAGTTGACGTTTTAAAGTGATCACAATGTATCCTATTAAATAAAAAAAATTTGAATTTTGATTAACACAGGCTACTTTTTATCCCGGAAAAAGGTTCCTGCGAGATAACGGGAAGACACGGGTGTAACCGCGGGGCGCAGCTGGTCAGCTGTATTCTTCCTGTTAGGTAACAGTAACCTATATTCTTAGGAAAGTTATTGCATTATCGTGTAACGAATAGCCGAACAAATTAGTGAATTAATCGCACCTCCATCGAATTACAGGTAACTAACTGTAAGCGCATTTGTTTCTCGATAGAGTTTTATTTATCGTAATATTTTTTTTACTACTTACGGGGTAGCGTTTGACCACAAGCCATCCGATGTTAAGTGACGATGTGGTCGAAGATGGCGTCACGCTACACCTGGATTGGTAACTGGCTCTCAAGTGAGGCTGCCGGGACACACCGATAGGTGCTTGGCGACAGATTCTTAACTTGAGGGTGATAGCTAGCCAGGCGAGCACTAGAAAATGCCCTACCACCAAGCCATTGTTTCATCACGATGTTTTCCTTCACCGAAAGCTCCAGCTCATTGTAGGATTTGAACCTACGGATCGCAAGTCGTCGTCACTACCACTGAGCCATCATCGCTAAAATATTTTTGTGTTCTAAATTTTGATTTACTACTTACTTTACCTACTTTACTTTGGTAAAATTTAGTAGTGTGGTGCAGCGCAGAATTGTAATGTGCAAGCGCGGCGCTTACCATCAGGCGAGGGACTTTCTTGTCTCATCACATCACGCATTTGCATAATAGAAGTACTGTGAGCATAATTTTTTATTTTTTATTTTTGCAAAAAAAAATATATGAAGGAAATCATCATGAGGAAACCGGCATGTCCAAGAACCACAATATTCGAGGGATGCGACTTTACGTGTTAGATTATGACCCATACACGCACCTGTCGGTGTGTTCCGGCAGGGTCACTTGAGAGCCAATCCCAATCTAGTTTCCAATAGTTTATCACCTTCGACCACATCGTCACTTAACATCAGGTGACTTGTAGCCAAACGCTACACCAAAATTTTTGGAATTTATAGAACGGTACATTTTTGGTGTTAAACAGAATCGCAATGAGAAACCTTGGTAAGCCCTCTGTACTAGTTTTTGATCTGGAGATCCATAAACAAATAGCTAATAGCTTGACTTTAACTATCCATTTTATTTTAATCCATTAAAAAAAATGACTCCTTCCAGAGTAGCGTTTGACCAATCACCTGATGTTAAGTGACGATGTGGTCGAAGGTGGCGCCACGCTACACTTGCACTCCATAAATTGAATTAAAATTGATTAAAGAGTGGCCAATCAAAGAAATTAAACATGGCGTGATTTAAATCTGCGATGCTATTTTACGATCTCTACTTATATGCTCTACATCCTTAGAGCAACTGTAGAGTTCCGAATGTTCCGATAACCGAGCAAAGTTGGTAAAGCACTCACGGATGCCGCTAGAACTTAGCCCCTGTTAACGCAATGACGAGTAATTTTATCACAACAGGTACCATTGCCTCAGGTGCGGATACAGGGTAGGGGGGGAAGGGCTCCGAAAATGGGTGCAACTACCCCCCCCCCCAACTCGTGAGTTCTTAGTACCAATAGCTGAGTCAAAATTGGCAATAACAATAGCTTGGTGCTTACATTGTGGCCAATCAAAACTATATAAGATGTAAAAACAAAAAGTAAAATTATGACAAATTGAAAAACATTATATATGTATGCGTGTTGTGTGTGTGTATGTGTGTGTGTAATGAAGAGCAAACCTCAAGAATCTGTCGAATGTGTGCCTATCGGTGTATTTCGGCAGCCCCACTTGAAAGTCAGTTCCCAATCTAGTTGTAGCAACATTAGTTGATATTATGTGTTCAAAAGCTAACCTGTAGGTAGTAAAAGAAGACCCATTAAAATACAAATAAAAGTCTAACATAGAACGCAATAATTTAACACAAACATATCAATGTTGGTACTTGGACAATGTCGGAGTAGAGTAGGTACAGTCTAACCTGGCCGCATTCATTTTTATGATGGTGTTAAAACTGGCTCTGTACACCAAAGCAACACATTATCTTGACCAATATCAAAATTGTAGCTATAAAATAAATAAATATCGGAGACAATTGCACACAAATTGACCTAGCCTCAAATTAAGCTCGAATCTATAATTATGTAGGTACTTTGCTTTGTGCATACAAAAATGGTCCCCCTCTAAAATAAATCTTGCATCCGAGCCTGTATCGCTTTACCTGTTGTTTAGATAAGCACCTTTACGGCCGTTCCCAATAAACGATCTATCCATCGTTTGCCCTACTAGAGATGAAAATTTGACATTACTTCTATGGAATTTATGTCAAACTAGGATAGATCGGTTATTGGAAAGGCCGTTGGTGATGAGAGATAGTTCAGTGATTATACATACTTACATATTATATATTACATACATATAGCTTATGTACGATACTAATTTTGAACTTTTAATTGATGTAAATTTAAAAATGTGTGGTACATATTCTTGCAAATAAATGATTGATTGATTGATGGAATGATATAGGTAGGTAGTAGTAGGCAGGTATAAACAGGTAGGTAACAGGTAGGTGTTGTAATATTGTAAATGTAAAAGTTTGTGAGTGTGTGTGTTTGTTTGTAACTTCTTCACGCTGGAACGACTGAACGGCTTTAAGTGAAATTTGGAATAGAGATAGCTTTTACTCTGAATTATAACATGTTGCAACCACGAGAAGCAGTTTGTTTCTTATAAATATGCACTTAACAGTTCCCTTAAAATTATAAAAAAATAAGTAAAATTGAATTATCATCGTAAAGTAATTCGAGACCCAACGAAACGCGATTAGCGTCCTCCAGTGCAGTACGCTAATCCAACCAGTCCATTTAATTCGCCCCTTAACCGTTTTAGTATTTTTTCTCAATCTTTCGGCCCAAGCACGAGGACACAAAGTTTGCGGAGCGACCCCCGCATGCAAATCGAGTTGAAAGAAAGAAGTGTCCAACCGCGCAGCTGTCTCCCTCTTCCTTCGCTATCTTGAACGCGCACGAGCGAGAGGAGGTGACGACTAGAACGCGGGAGCGAGAGAGAAGGAATCGGTAGTTGCGTTCGGTTAAGTGAATCAGTGCCCGAGCTGCTATTAAATCAAGGCGCGGGTGGGGGGGATGTGCGCGTGCTAAAATGCTCTTTACGGGCGGGTGGGGTTTTGTTTGCCTAGGGCGGTTTCAGAGCGATTACTCGGCTAGTCAGTAGCCGGTGTTGTATGGTCGCGCGTGCGAGAGTAGCGTGCGTCAGTCGCTCGGTGCTAGCGGTCGGGAGTGCGCGTGCGAACGATGACAGTGTCGGCGCGGTGATCGCGTTTTTTAGCACGGAGTTGGCGGGAAAAGTTCCCGCTTACAACAACAAAATATTTTCGGACGCTAACAAGGTAATTGTTATTTTTTTGGTGAAGTATGTTGCGAAGTTTGGTTAACTTGTTAAAAGTGAATATTGAGAAGGAAGGAATTAATTAATTAATATTTTTATGCCCAGTTTTTTTATGATCTATATGGTTAAAAGACAAGCAAAGTCACATAAAACCTAAAAATAAATACATTTCGCGTAGAGTTTGTAGACTCTGCGTAGCCATAGCGTAGACCGTCGCGTCGTAGCATAACCGTTTGTTTTTATACTCGCACTTTTCTGCCTAAAATTAATTCACAGATTCATTGGTAATATAATTATGAAAAAGAAAGGACCCTAAATATTATTTATCAAATGAAATAATTTTTTTTTTGCCTGTTCTATTGCCGGTGTAAAGTGGAAGGACCAGGCGTAGCTCTAGTTTTTCTTTTGACATTTTAAAGTGATCACTTGTTGTAGTTGACTATATTAGACATTTTTTTAGTGCTTTAGTCTACTATCTACGAATAATAGATGGCGCTTTTACAACTGCCATAGACAACTTGACGACAGCTGAAGAATTGCCGTTTTAATTTCAAAATCAATTACACTAACATTAGATATACAAAAGTTTGTAAGTATTTGGTCATTCAGTGTGTATTGATAACAAGCAAGAGAAACGTAAGTAGATATTAAAGTTCTCTATTAGTTCTTTGCTAATATCGACGTGAACATAAAGTTCAAATGTATTTATTTACTTAGATTCATGTGATCACTTTAAAACGTCAAACTTAAAAATAACTACGTCTATTCTAACCTCCTTACGCCGGCAAAAGAACAGGCAAGAAACCGGCAAGTAATTTTTTGGGTGTGATCACATTTACAACTTTATTCTTATTTACTAATTGATTGAATCGGAGCAAGTTCACTGAATCATTATCAGCCTTTCACGTTCCCACTGCTGGGACTCTGGCCTTCTCTCAGAGAGAGAGTATGGGCTGTAATCTATCACATTGGCCCATGTGGGTTGGTATATGTCGCATGCCCTTGAATGTTGCAGTGCTTGGGCATGCCGGTTTCCTCACGATGTTTTCCTTCACCGTTTTGAGCGATGGCGTCATCTTAATAGTCGGATATTTTAAAATAAGCTTTACCGTCGGTCTGCTTTGGTTGTGATCCCGCAACTCGTTAATATTCATGTTCCCATATCCCAATGTGTACAACCAAACAAGAGAAATCTTATTAGTAAAGCTAATTAAAAAATATCGTACTATTAGATGACAAAAAAATTGGCAAAGAAATGGTTAAGCTTGGGATTTTAGTGAACTTGCTCCAATTCAATCAATTAGTAATAAGAATAAAATTGTCAATGTGATCGCGCCAAAAAAATTACCTGCCGGGCGTTTCTTGCCTGTTCTTTTGCCGGCGTAAGGAGGTTGGAACAGGCGTAGCTAGTTTTAAGTTGACGTTTTAAAGTGATCACAATGTATCCTATTGAATAAACATATTTTTGAGTTTTTACTAATAAGTATCTAACAAGATTTAGATCTCACGTATACTAACATATTAATGCAATAATTGATTGAAATTGAATCTTTTTATGAAATTTTGTTATAGTCAAGTCTTGAATTTTAGTTGAGATTTGGTTGTGAAAACGTACCCGTTCACCTTTGAATGAGTGGGTAGGTACCTATAGCAATGTTATCTTGTTCCTTGTATTAAAATTGTGATAATCACTTCTATTTTTGAAACTACTTATTAACATTTTTGCGTATCAAGTTTTCATAAATTTATTGACATACATAGGCAACCTGTTCAGACACGCTAGCCCCTTCCCATCTACATGGAACCAACATCAGAGCAGGTGCGGCGTGTGAAGCGGCTGAAAAAGCTAAGGCATGCAAATACAGCGGTCTAGGCTCCGAATATGATTTTGTCCCATTCGGTGTCGAGACCCTTGGTCCGTGGGGTCCTAGCGCTTTAAGCCTTTTTAAGGAAATAACAAAAAGGTTAGTCGACATCACCGGAGACCGAAGAGCTGGCAGCTACCTCGGACAAAGAATTAGTCTAGCCATCCAAAGGGGGAACGCTGTCAGTATCTTCGGTACCTTGCCTAAAGGGACTTCTTTTAATAATGTATTTTAGTTATTAGTTTAGGTTTATTTGTTTTTATTTCTTTGTTATGATGTTTTTCTTTGTTTGTTTGTTATATTTTTAGTTTAAAGTAATAAAATCATAGGTACATATAATTACATGTTATATAGAATACAAGGCAAAGTACGTCACAGTGCACGGTCTCAATCAGTGGTAACGCAATAAAGGCCAATAAGGCATGGCGTCCAATAAGCCCCGTCAATTGTATTGAAATGCAATCGACGCGGCGCCTGAGCCAATTGGATGGCGCTCGTACTTCGGAATAATGTTTGAGGACATACTTTACTGATATCCTACTAATATTATAAACGTGAAAGTTTGTGAGTATGGATGTATGGATGTTTGTTACTCTTTCACACAAACACTACTGAGCGGATTTGAGTGAAATTTGAAACGGAGATAGCTTATATCCTGGATTAAAACATAGGCTACTTTTTATCCCGGATTTTTTGTTGTATGGATGTTTGTTACTTTTTCACGCAAAAACTACTGAAGGGATTTGAGTGAATTTTGGAGTAAAGATAGCTTATATCCTGGATTAAAACATCGGCTACTTTTATCCTGGATTTTTTCTTGCGGGATAACGGACAGAAGCGCGTGAAACCGCGGGGCACAGCTAGTCTGATATATTTGTTTCATTAAATGATGACCAATGATGGCCAAACGGGAACGCGTGTGTCTTACAAGGCGCCGACACCAAGTTCGAATCCCGCACCTAAGTTATGTGCGGATTTACCATCGCTCAAAATAGTGAAGGAAACATCGCGAAGCAACCAGCACGTTCAAGAACCTTGGTTCAAGAAAAAGGAACAATCAATCGTCATTAGGGTTGACATAATTTTTTAAGTCATATGATGGAAGAAGCCTTGGCTCCTGAAGTACAGTTTTCACTAGTTCAGGAGTCCATGGACTCATTTATCACTCTTTTATGTAAATAAATAATTTTTTGATTAATTTGATGTGATTTATCATAGCGTAGCACTTTTGTAGCATTTACGTAGCATTCTAATTTTACTTTATTATTGTTGATGGTAAAAAAGTTGCAATATAAAGTATTTTGTCCTTTTACAGGGTTCAAACTATGTTTATACTAAAATTCATAAAGATCTGTTCAGTGGTTTAGGTGTGAAAAGGTAAGAAATAGAAGGACAAAAAGAGGATTACTTTCGCATTAATAATCTTACTAGCTGCACCACACGGTTTCACCTACGTCTTCCCGTTATCCCGCAGGAACCTTTTTCCGGGATAAAAAGCCTATGTGTTAATCCAGGGCATAAGCTATCTCCGTTCCAAATTTCATTACAATCGGTTTATTAGTTGGGGTGATGCGTGGTTTTTATCCCGGAAAGGGTACTTGTGGGATAACGGGAAGACGCGGGTGAAACCGCGGGGAACAGCGAGTTGTAATTTTTTTTGCAAAATGTCTCATATCTGTGTTCCTCTTAACATAGGCCTCCTCCAACTGTCTCCATAGAGATCTCTCCTAAGCAAACCTTGTATAGAAACACAAACTTCCCCGGCAGGTTGCTATAGAATGCAATAAAGTTACAAATTAGGTTAAACCAACGAACTGAACTGGCAACATAGGTAGCTAATCAATTAGTGTTGCCAACTCTCACCAGCTTCTCCCGTCCCACCTCCTGTAACTGTATATTAACAAGTTAGTTAGTTAACAACTTAACTAGGTAACTCGGCATCGATGTCGGTGCACACGGATACTTTGAAGTTGAAACATTCAGTTTATATCGAGGAGGGCTCAGTGGTAGTGACGTCGGCTTGCGATCCGCAGGACATGGGTTCGAATCCTACAACGAGCTTGAGCTTTCGGTGAAGGAAAACGTCGTGATGAAACCATAGCTTGGTGGTAGAGTATTTTCTAGTACTCGCCTGGCTAGCTACCACCCTCTAGTTAAGAATCTGTCGCCAAGCACCTATCGGTGTGTTCCGGCAGCCTCACTTGAGAGCCAGTTCCCAATCCAGGTGTAGCGTGACGCCATCTTCGACCATAACGTCACTTAACATCAGGTAACTTGTGGTCAAACGCTACCCTGTAAGTAGTAAAAAAACCGTGCTTGGATTGGTTATTGGGAACGGCCATAAAGTAACTGGGCATACTGGTTGATTTATTAATTTTTTATTAGTTTAACACAATATAGTTCTAGTATTCAAAGTAGTCAAGTTTTAAATCGGCAAAGAACCAAATTTTTCTATTAAGTATCAACATCGCACAACATGCCTCTTTGACCTGATCAATTATTCTCAATTATACGTGTTGAGAAGCGCTACTCAACTAACTCAACTGGTCCACAACAGTCACAGTGCAACGAATGGTACAGTAGGAACACTTATCAATATTAATATTGTTACCACTATCCTCTATTGAGATTTAAGGGAGCGAACCCCAAGTCTATGATTTTTGCACATTGACCTCTATTTCTCTCTCTATCTCTCGTTATGACGTTCCATGAAACAAGTGCAATGTACGAACGCCGTCCACCGCCAAGTAGGCGTTTTGTGGGAAGTGTGACTGCATCTGTGGCTCCTGGATTGGCTTATTAGCCATGGGCGCCGATGTTTTTCGGACGTCACTGAGTATCATCTCTTGTAGATAGAAGCAGGTCAATGATGATGATGGTGATGATGGCGTAAGCGCCGAGACTGTCAGTTGTCTTTTACATTGTATAGGTACGACATATTATTCTTTACACAAAACTGATTAACTAACTGAGATGGAACAACGACCCAAAGTCTTGACCCCTGATAACGCAAAAGACGCCACTTCGGTCTGTCCTGGGGCTAGAACTCGCTTCAAACTCTTTATAAATAACTGACAGTACTCTCCCACGTATCTTTTCTTTAACCTCACACTCACAGATTGCCAATCACTGCTCAACAGATCCGATTGTCTAAATTGAACCATCGAGCTTCATTAATAGTTAATTTAAATCGATTGATATCGATTACACTTTGTAAAACTCCGATACTGAGCACAGTCGACTTGTGATTCTGATTAAATATCGTTAAACATCATTGATTGTTTGCTTACAAGCGGGTCCGATGGAATAATTTGTTTCAATTGTGTTGAATGTATTTTATAAGTTAGTTGGTTGGTTTGATTAGTTGTGCTCGGTTTTGTTTGTGGATTTACGCTCGAAATTAATAATTGATCCTGATCCGTTTTTCGCGGCTTTGGATTGATATGTCATGCCATCATATTTTATGTTATTTTAGGGGTAAAACTTGTGTTTCCGCTGTGCTACAGATTGCAATCCTTCAAAATGGGTGTAAAAAGAGTTCTTAAAGGTCAGTAACGCATCGGCAACTCCCCTAGTGTTGCAGATGTCCATAGGCGACGGTGACCACTTTCCATCAGGCGGGCCGTCTGCTTGTTTGCTGGTCAATAGATCAGAAGATCAATAACATAAAAAAAAGACAGATCGATCCAAAACCGCGAAAAACGAATCAGGATCGATTATTAATTTCGGCCGTTAGTGATGTGTTTTAGTAGTTTTATTTGTGGATTTATTAGAGGCAGTGGGCAGGTTACATCGCTCGACTAACTGATAATAAGGACTTTTTTGGCGGCAATCAAATTGTCAACGTGAAAATTTTATTTTTATTTCCAAAACTTGTGTTTCTTCGAGTGATAATGTGTAATATTGGTGGATTATTAACCATTATGTGTTCGTTAATGTGTACGAGTGTGGGAAATGGAAATAAAGTTGTGAAAGTGACTTTTCGAGTTGCTCCAAAAAAGTCCGTGTAAAGTTTAAGTAAAGCGCCACTACTTTACTTAAACACAATCCTCATCCCATCATCCCATCGTCATCATCATCATCATCATTTAAACTTGATTCAACTCTCTGAGTTTGAAATATTTTATACTTGACACTGGCAAATACACTAATCGTGTGACGACATAACAATACAAAAAAAAAACTGATAATAACCGATGGGGAAGAAAGGGTCTCGAGTGGCGACCACGAACTGGGACAAGTTCTATAAAGAGGCCAATGGCTAAATACCTTCCATTGCAGCTTAGGTGGCGGCCTATGTTCAGCAGTGGACTTCTTGCGGCTGATGATGATGATGATGATGCACATACCTTAATAATAATTTTCAAAATGTCGAATCAGAAGGCATAGACTGTTCGCAGTGCCTTCCAGCCGCACTGTCGCGCGAGCCAACTCACCGCTGCCGCGTACCCTCGCCGCGCTCAACGCCCTCCTTGTCAACTATCCCGAGACTGATTTGTTTGTGGACGGATGGGTGGAATTACTGTCGGTGTGCCTGAAGTTTTGTGAGTGGGACGTATGAAAGGGTGTATTTTTGATAAGATTTGTTATTATTATTATTGTTATTACTATTTTTATATTAACTAAGATTTTATTTTTATTGCATTGATATGATTCGTATTTAGTTTGCTTTATTAATGATGTATTAATGTAATTAATTAATGTAATTGGCTTAGCCGTATTAATTGAATTAAATAAATAAATAAATAAATAAATAACTTAACATAATTATATTGTAAATGCAAAAGTTATTCTACCTGTCTCTCCAACTGTTTGTACATAGTTTTAAGCCCTGGGGTAGTTCAAGTGGGTAAAACTGCAGAGCTCAGCTAGTGTATGATTAATTTTTTTTAAAGAGCTCTCCAAGCGCCTCGTTGACTCCACGGGTGACCAAAGGGCTGGCGCTTACCTCGGTCAACGAATCAGCCTAGCCATTCAAAGAGGTAATGTCGCCAGTCTCTTGGGCACTCTACCTGCAGGCAGCGACCTAAATCAGGTTTTTTATTTGTAGATGTTTAGTTTTATATAGATAGTTTAGCTGTAGTATTTAGTTTAATTTTTTATCCAATTGTATATATTATGTTGTTTTGTTATATTATATCTGTCGGAAACGGGTTCGAGATTTGAAATGGATTTGACGTAATCGGAACGCCAGTGCCACCTAGTGGCGCTCGACAGAGTCTTGATGGCATGACTCGACAGGAGAAACTACACAGTTTGCTTGCGGCGGTCGAGGAAGCATCTTGGAACTGTCCCGCGTTCCGTATTACCTAGTGATTGTGGAATATTCTAGATGTACCTACATTGTTGAATCGTCAAGAATACAGTGTCAGTTTAATTTGTAATGGCCTTCTATTATTGCAACCAACACTTCCCTCAGAACGCCCACGTGAAATCTGCATACCATGGCAGATAGTAACGGAGTAAATCCAATAGTAAGGAAGGAAATAGACCTGGATTCGTCATATCTAATAAAAATTTATTAATAAATTATTTAAAAATGTATTAATTAGGTACTTATTAACAGATGGTGGTAGTTGTGGAACGAAATTGTAGTTGTGTGAACATTTTCATTTACAAAAAATAAACAGCCAATGAATAATTAAGCTCAATAAATAAGCAAAAACTTGAAAATATGATTTCGCAGCGAGCTCCATTTACTCTGTTTATTCAGTAAACATCGGAGTACCTGCAGGGAAGCCAAACACAATTTGCGCTGAAATTATATTTGTATCGCTTAATTCTGAATCGACTTGAATTAATCGGTTTAATATCGTTCAAATCGAATTGGGAACTTTAGGTTTATCTACCTTTCGGTTAATTATGTTATCGATTACAGGTGGGGTTTAATAGCAGTTTATTAGGTGGTGTTGTATTGGTTTGGGTTGTAAAAATCTGTTTATGAAAAGTAAATTAAAGCTATGATTAGATTTAGTTATTCCAAACTAGGTGTGCCCTGTGGAGGTCCCACAAGAACTGTGCTTTTTTCCGGGATAAAAAGTAGCCTATGTAACTCTCAAGCTTATATACTATCTATATATGAAAAATCACGTCAATCCAAGTTAAGAAGTTAATACACCGACTACCAATACACATTCTTTCGCATTTATACTTATAAGTCTTAGGCCTTTAATCTAGAATAAATAAATAAATAAATATCGGGGACCATTGCACACAAATTGATCTAGCCCCGCGCTCAAGTGTTGATCAATGCTTGAGTAGCGTTTATGTGACATATTTGTATGATCTGACAGTGTCAAATCTGTACTCAAGTACTGATCATCAAGTATTGAGTATTCTGCGTCGTTCTAGTATACCTAGATGTAAGGATAAGTGAGGAGTTCCAACTATGTATAACTAATAAAAATCAAGTTTTTAAAGTAGGTAAAGTGCAAACGTGGCGCCTACCATCACGTGAGAGACTTGCTTGTCCGTCACTCAGTTAACTACAAAAAATAAATTTTTCCACCAAGGCCCGCCTGGTCGTAACCGGTCACCGTTGCTATAAACATTTGCAACACCCCTTGTGCTTTGCTTACCCGAATGAACTCTTTTTACACCTATCTTGAAGGACTGCATTCTGTAGCTTTGTAGAAAGACATTAGATCAGTATCAGTATGTTTTATAGACTACACTACGGAGAGTGTGCACAAGAACTGCACGACCTTATTCCCCCAGCACCATTCCATCACCGAACGACCAGGCGTTCCGACAAGCGCCATCCTTTCATCGTGGAAATACCACCGATACGCACGAACAGGTTTGCGGCAACTTTTTTGTTGATACTGCAAAAGAGTAAAATGCCCTGCTTTGGTCGGTGTTTCCTGAAAGATATACCTAACCCAGAGGTGTTCAAGACAAGAGTGAATAGGTATTTGCTAGGCAGGCGTGCTACACCTTCGACCGCATCCTCGCTTTCCATCTGGTGAGATCGTGGTCAAACGCTAGCCTAGTTTGTTGGAAAAAAAACAAGGCCGTAAAGTGTGCAAAACCTTTTCAAATCTGATAAAGCCTTTAAAAATTAAACAAGCATTCTCGAATTCATAAGTGAGCTTGATCTTTTCAAGTGATTAAATCTCTTTCATAAAACTAGGTACCGCGATTTCACAAATAAGCAGCTAATGGAATAAAACATGAAAAGGGTTGCCAGATAAATCATCTGTTCCCACACTTGGCGGCTCGTCACAAAAGCCCCTCGCATTCACACCTTCCTGCCGGTGTTGTGCCGGCGACGAAGTCTCGCCTGTCAAATGAGAATGCCAAATGAAGTGCTTTTGCCGTCAAAACATAAAAAAAAACTAGAGCTTCCAGCTAAAAAAACAAATGAGCGGCTCTATAAAAGTATGAAGGTTGAATGTCGATTTGAAAATGGAATGCAAATTCAATAATGCCTGTTGGTATTTTATTTTTTAATAGAATTTGCGCCAGATAACGATCAGCAAACTTACACTGTCCAGTGAGATTTTTTTTGGACTTGCTTCCGTTTAATTTAATGCAGTCTACTGCTATTTAGCAGAAAAGAGGTTTTTTTATAAACCATAAAAATTGTAAACGCCGGATTGAATTACCTAACTGAAAAATGTAGGTACTTATTTAAATAAAAAAGTACTAGTTAAAATCAAGTTTTTCAACTCATAGGTCAGACTTCAGAAGAGCTTCTGAGTTTATAATGATAGTGTATAGAATCATCAAACGAAGCCGTATACAAGTTTCCAGCTTAGACATTATCTCTCATTCCGAGGTAGACCCTCTTTTTTGGCTTCTTTGACTGGGCTATGTATTTATTTGTGTATCCTTCTTCCTTTCTATTTTTGGACATGTCTATCGCCAAGCACCTATCGGTGTGTTCCGGCAGCCTCACTTGAAAGCCAGTTCCCTGTCCAGGTGTAGCGTGGCGCCACCTTCGACCACATCGTCACTCAACATCAGGTGACTTGTAGTCAAACTACCCTGTAAATAGTAAAAAAAATGTAAGTTATAACCTTTTTGGTATAGGCATGAAATTACAACCTCTTTGGTATATCTACCGAATTACACAGAACCAACCAGTTAACTTTTTTTATTTGTCGATTTTTTGGCGGCTATCGAATTGTCACCGTGAAAATTTTGTTTTTATTTCCAAAACTTGTGTTTCTTTGAGTGATAATGTGTAATATTGGTGGATTATTACCCATTATGTGTTCGTTAATGTGTACGAGTGTGGGAAATTGAAATAGAGTTGTGAAAGTGACTTTTCCAGTTGCTTCAAAGAAGTCCGTGTAAAGTTTAAGTAAAGTGCCACTACTTTACTTAAATACTATCCTCATCCCTTCATTTCATCATCATCATCATCATCATCATTTAAACTTGATTCAACTCTCTGGGTTTGAAATATTTTATACTTGACACTGGCAAATACACTAATCGTGTGACGCGATAACAAAACAAAAAAAAAAACTTTTTTGTTACATTTTTGTCACTCAGGGTATATTTAGTACCGTTTATTTATCTCACATTTTAACCAAGAAAAAGACAATTTATCTCTTAACTTACCGCCTCCTCCTGTACAATAGGTATAGCGCTACTAATCTATTTTCTAAAATCTCAAATCTCCCAAATCGAATTCAATTGCGAGAAAGACATTTTCAATGTTAATCCAATGTCCTCAGAGTCAAGGTTACCGGAAGCTGTAGGATCAATGTTACATCTCTAATGTTTTATGCTCTGTGGGTGTCATAATGCGGTAGGTAATCCACTCATTGGCGGGCTTTATAATTCGGATTTGGAATGTAATGTGATTTGTTGGTTTGTGAAAGTGGAATCTTTTGTTTTTAAATAAAGATCTAAAAATCAACTTTGAAAAAATACATTTGAGCATTACTTTGAGATTTCATGTGTTTTATTTTTTTAACGTATTTGAAGGTTTTTCCTTAAATGTATATTTACAAATAAACAATATATTATGTAATACATAAATTTAAATATATCGGTAATGGTCAAGTGCAAAAAAAGTGTCCCATTGTATTTTTACGTTGTTTTTGCTTATCATCAAGACATCAAGCGGGCCGTTTGCTTGTTTGCCACTCTATTACATAAAAAAAAGACGTGTCTTTGGTTCGGAAGTGGCGGTCCTATGATGCGTGCAGCACGGATGCGGCAGTAGGTGTCGCCAGTCGCGACTACATAAATAGGATTAGCGCATCGGCCCCCACGCGCGCACACAGGACGCGCCCAGTGGGCAATATCACTGCAGTCTGTGCCAAAACAAGTAGAAAAACAAAATGTTATATTGGTATATTATTGTATTTGAAGAGATTTTAGGAATGTTTTACACATCAACTGTATATAAGTACCTACAGTAACGGTTCTATAAAGACATTGCAAAACCATTCGCGGAACTGCTAATGCCCTTTGACTTATGACATTCGTCATGCCCGTCACCAACTATATTTCCTTTTTTTATTAGAATACGGCGATTTATCTTAATGAATGTATGTAAAATGTAGAAAACATGTAATTAAATGACTGTATTTAAATTTTTATAAAAGATTTTTCCTGCTCGTCCTGCTGGAGTCTAAACTTTAAAACCATAACCTTAAAATTTTAAAAATGTGTTCAATTTTTTACATAAGTAGTTGCGAACTAAGAAATGATTTCTAAAAAACTTCAACCCCTATGTGTGAAAATGGTGTTAAAGTTTGTATGAAAATTCAACTTGCACGCTGGTGTAGCCACGAGGCAGGTCACTAAATTGCTCCTAAACCATTTTAGTTACATTTCTGTCAACGTTATTACTATTAAAAATATCATGTTATTTTGAAAAAAAACTGGTTCCAAATATTAAATCAAAACCACCTGTCTCCCCTCTGTGCGTTGACGTCACAGACGTGCCCGAATGCGCCCGCGCATCGTTTAGCCGATTCATTGGCCATTAGTGTCATTTAGACGAGTCGTCGCCGACCGCCCGACGGCGACACGTGGGTCTGTGTATCAATTGGATTTCATTGCCATTTTCCTCTCTCAAACTACGTTATGTCACTGGGAATGTACAATGGCTGTGATTTTATTAGAAGGATTATCGAGTTAATTTTGCGAATGCCAAATGGTAAATTGATATGTTGGGATGTAGGTGGGTTATTTTTAGGGTTCTGTAGCGCAAAAGGGAAATGATAAGATCACTTTGTGGCCCACCTGTATGTCAAGACCCTTCTTCTTAAGAGGGTGTTGAAGTAGGTATTAAGTTGAAATGTATGTCAAAACTTGAATCTACGGTCTCTTTTAGCTGTGAAAAAATCAAATATGTAATCTGTCGCCAAGCATCTATCGTTGTATTCCAATAGCCTCAAGTGAAAGTCAGTTTCCTAATCGCAATCCAGGCATATTCTAGCGCCACCGTCCACACTCTCTTTTTTATTCTACTAATCGATAGGATTATTGTTCCGGATAAAATCTCTTTATTAAACATTTTGTCATAAAAATAAAAGATCGTGAAATCTAATATTAATTTTATATGATCAATAATTCTAATACGAAGGACACGTAACAAGAAAAAATAACTATTTCGAAGCAGTTTCATTTCATTTTTAAAAAAAAATTGTATTTCCTTCTATAAGTAAAATGATGTAACTTAAGGATCTAAGGTAGTGAGTTCCCCTCCAGGGCCCATAATTTTTTTAACCACTCTGTACAATTGAGGCCTCTCACACACAAATATAGGCCCGTGTCTTTAACGTCCTCGCAGAATCAGTAGCACAGTGTATCCGCAGTGCAATCTAGCAATTTATTCATCGAAATTAATTGATTTATGGGCGGCGTGTCCGTTGCCGCACCACTGTGCAGCGTGCGTCATCTCTACTGAAGAGTCTATTTTTGTAATAGAAGTACTCGATTATTGCGATTATTGTCTCATCGACATAAAAATAGAATTACTAAGGAACGGTTCTGTCGCCAGCCTCTTGTGCACGCTACCTGCCCCTAGTACCTACAAGTTCAAAAACTATATGAAGTTTTTCATAAACGTCATAGTTTACTACCGCCAACTTGTCAAAGTGGCAACTCATACTGCCTATATTCAAAAAATAACTCGAAAACATTCTTCGAATTCGAATACATCGATTTGAAATAACTTGCATTAACGATTTTAGTTCCGATAAGTTTCAGAAAAGCGCGCTAAAAAAAGTATGGAATGAAACGAAAACTTAATAGTAGTTCTAGTTTTTGTAAACTATTCCCCCCCCCCCCCTCCCCTTTTTTCTTCGTCAAAGTTAAAAAAAATTTAAACATAATCTACATGATACATGGCAGCGGGCCTCTAAAAGAAAAATGTAAAAAAATATATGAAAAAAAATGTGTTAATTACGTAGTGTAATTAAGGTTAGAAGGAAAAATTACAGTGAAGAAATTAATGTTAAATGTAGTAACCTCACAAAATAAGTAAGTATTAAATCGACTTCAATCTACTATTTACAAAAACTAGTTATTTAGTCTCATTAGGGATTGATTGATTATTTGGATAATTTTTTTTATTAAAATACGTTTTTTCAAAGTCCAGATTTATGTCTTATTTCGATTCGAAATGATTGGCAGAAATTTTCAAATTTTGCAATGGTAACCCTACCTGTGAAGTGTGAACCACCTGCACCATTGTTTAAATAATTCACAACTTTATATTCAATCGAACGACGAATTAATAATGCTTTATGTGAATTAATGATAAATGTAGGTTAAGTTATAGTCTGTGATCACAACGTACCGATGCCGATCGTAATCGGCGATCATGCTGTCATGGTCATATCGTATAACAATCTACCCACTGGGTCCAAATGTTGCAGCAATTGTTGCAGCTCTGCCGACAGAACTAAGTTTATGATGTATGGAAACAAAAAACTAAGAATACGCAATGAACATTATAGTTTTGTTAGAAAATACTGAAAACAATTGTTGGTATTATAAAATAGAGGCTGTACAAGTAAATTAAAAAGTTGTCTGCAGAAATTGTTATGCAATGTGCTTACATCATACATTTATACATTTTAATGCAATGTCACGAAAGTTAACATTACTGTATTCCGAATTGAAGAACGCAGTGTCAGATAGTCAGATTTGCAAAGTTTAAAAAAGTTCTATATGTCACTAAACTGTCAGGGGTCAGAACTAAGTAAGTGATTGTGTGGGCGTTAAAAAAAAACAAAACCATTGGTGTAAAAGAACCAGTTTTATGCTGAGTTAGTGCCGGTTTGTGGCAAAAAAACAGAAAATGCATGAGTATGTTACTTTATATTTATATATTTCATTATCTGATTGCGTAAGCGTAATCAGAGAAAGAAAATATTTGTTAACATTTGCACGTCTGCATGCAGGCTGAATACTTTACAAAATTTTAATTTAAGACCTTATTTTATGTACATTATGTATTCTTGCAAATAAATGATTGATTGTAATTGTATGTAGGTATTGTTTTTTGCAACAAATAAAAATATTGACCATTGTATTTATGCGTCGCTCATATTATGTCCAATTTTGTCGGCAACTTTCATCCTAGTGCGTATAGTTGGCACAACTATCGTTTAAAATTCTCAATGAGCGATCTCAAGCGCGCTATTGTCCTAGCGCCTTATTATTAAGCGGCCTTATATCTATGCAAATACGGGATAGTATCACATTGTGATTGCTGTTTTCTGGGTTATGATTGTCTTGTAATGTGCCGGCGCCTTTCTGATTGATAGTTTAGATAAACTATAGTTCTAATAACTTTTATGGGTTCTTATCATGTAAACGTTTTGTTCTAAGGTTTGTAACAGAATTGTTTATACTTGTGTGATTATAAAGCTTTTTTGTTATCTATATAACTACTACTTAGTCCTATATTTTATACACATTAACCTTTGAAGGAGTTGCTGACTTTATGGAGTCTAGTATATTGGGCACAGGTACCTACATACCTACCTACAGCTAGTTTTTCTAAGCTACTTTTTTATCCCTGAAAAAGGTTCTTACGGGTAACGGGAAGACTGCGGGTGTAACCATAATGAGACGTAACTAGTTATATTGTTATATTGTTTATATTTCCGTGACTTTCGCTCTGTAGGTACCTAGGCCTAGGTACCTAGGGAGACCGACGACATTGTAAGAGTGCAAATGGTTAACAGCCGTTCATGGTGGCGTTCAAAGGCCTATGTTCAGTAGTGGACTTCTTCTGGCTGATGATGATGACTTTAATTACCAACTTCTCCTGTTGCCCACAGTTGGCGAGCGGTGGAGGCGGCGGGCGAGGCCTGTTCTGCTACCACTGCCCGCCGAGCCTGCCCCCGCACCAGCATCGCTTGCCGACCCTAGAGTACCCATTCACCGCCTCGCACCCATGTAAGTACCGACAACCTGCACGACAGACTAACAGACCTACGTCCAGATTATCGCGAAACCGCGAAGATTTCCGCTGTTCCGACAAGAGTGACTTAAGAGTCAGTTCCCAATTCAGGTGTAGCGTGGTGCCATCTTTGATAACATCGTCACTTAACATTAGGTGACTTGTGGTCAAACGCTACCCTGTAAGTGGTAAATATAGTTCGTGTCGCGTTGTCTTGTCGCGACAGCTGAGCATTTTTAAGTTTCCGCCTGGTTAGCGTTAAGAATCTGTCGCCAAGCATCTATCGGTGTGTTCCAGTTGCCCCACTTGAGAGCCAGTTTCTTATTCAGTTGTAGCAGAAAACAACAAAAACAAATCAATCAAACCGTTTTTGAGTTTTAGCGTGACTAACGAACAACAATTTATTTTTACATATAAGAGATGAATAAGATGTGGAGCTCATATTATCAACTTTACTCAGTTAACGACAAGCTGAGTAGCAAAACTAACTTGCCACTATCGATACAACAATCGTAATCTAGTCTAGGAGCTTCGATTACTCCACTTATCGGTCGGCAAACTTCCTTAACGCGGTTAGACCATCGCTCCCGGACTAATGATATTATTGTCAGTTGAGGACATTAGCAATCGAATTATCTGTGGTTGAGGGTAAGAATCCATCGAGTTGAAGAGCGATTTTTCTCGAGGTAGTAAGAAAATGACCACAAAATTTAATTTAGTTCGAATATGACTAAAAACGGAAAATAATACACTGCGATTTCCTGAAGGCATGTAGGTAATTTAATAACAATTGTATGCACTGAAATGCACATAAACTTCTGTTATGGCAATCGATTTTTGATCGTCAAAAATATACCGACTGTTTATATTTAGGGAAATGCTTTTATGACATGTTTATTTAATTCTCTTGTTAAACATTGTTTTTTTTTCGATTTATATGATAACTGGTTAGCCGGGATTTATTCTTTATATTGCAGCTGATTTAATAAGCAACTCCGATGGCTCAGCGTCTTGGCCTCCGAAACGAGAGAGCGCCACTCCTCTCAATCGTGAGCGATTTAATCCCAGTTGAGAGTTAGAATGTTGCGATTTAATAATCTAGACCTACTTACGAGCTCAGAATAAACCATTAATATCGAAACAATAACCTAACATCAACCCAATACCAATCAAACAATCAAAAATTAATCACCAATCGAATCCACAAAGGGTTAACCAACCCCCAACAGAAAAAAATCAGTTTCTTTCGTCCTGTCTCGCGTGGCTAAGGGTGGTAATGTGCTAATGAATAGAAGGCAGGCCGAGGGTGGGTTCAGGGGTAAGAGGAGAGCGCAGGGGGTGAGTGGGCGGCGCTCCCCCGGGATTGGTCGCCGGCGGTGCCATCTATTATTCACAAAATAGTTTTTGAGTCGCGCCACCGTCGCATAACACGGTTACATTGACTAACCTAATAAGTGTCATGTCACTTTTGATTACTCTGGTACCTATCCTTTTTTAACAGCGATCAAAGGAGAATTAACCGAGTTAGAGTGGCCTAACTCCATTTGGGACGTCGAAATGACAGCCCGTCTGCGTAGTAATTGCGTGAATGTATTAATTATTAAAATCTATTAACGTATTGCTTGGCTGGGAGGTGGGAGGTGGAACTTTTAAAAGGTGGGTAGTGGATAAAAAAGCGGCTTAAACGGATGTATTAAAAATGTAAAGGCAATTCTGCGGTGCTGTTGGGAGCTGGGCGGGAGTTCGTCCGCATTCATGCTAAGGTGCAGTGGATGGCGGCCTTTATGTCATGAAATGAGTTTGTGTTAAAGATTTTATAAAAGTCCATAATCTTAGTAGAATATCAAATAACTGTTTATGATAAAGCTATCTATAATAACTATATTGATTTAAATAACCAACCAATTTTTGTTAAGCTCATTTTTATACCATTTTTAATAACTTTAATGACAATTTGATTTCAAAGCAAAAGCAATACTGTACTAAACTCGTTTTTAGGGTTCCTTACATCTGATAAAGAAACAAATTCCTAATAGGAAGGTCACTTTCTCTCTCTGTGTCTGTCTGTAGATACTCTGTGCCTACGTCTGTCACTGATTTCGTTTTCTCCAAATTCACGTCAAGTTTGTAATTATTATGACATTCAACAAATGAAAGGGCTCGTTCTAAGAAAAAAAAAATACAAATAACGAAATTTAGTCTCAAAGTTCTCACGGAAAACGGAATAGTCTGGAATCCTCTCCAAGGGAGCTCGACTCGTTCTTAACCACTTTTTAAATCAAATATTCCAAAACAGTAGAAAAATACAATTTGTATTTTTTTATTATCATAAAAAATAGCAAGTAGGTATATAATATGTACTTACCTTCTTATATTTTATTGCAGTTTTTCATCACATTAAAACAAAAGCTTGTTAATCCCCGCGGTTACGCCCAACTTTTTCCGCTGCAGCCCAGACTGGCCCCACTTCCGGCGGAAGTTTGAACACTTTTTAATTTCCGCCAAGCTGAGGGATTTTTCTACAGCCTGATGGACATTAAATTATTTACATTCAATTAATGGAAATCATAATCCGGCGTAATCAGAAAGGATTGCGGCTAATCCGGTTTTTAAAACAAATTGAGATTTGGGATTTGCAAAAGGTTTTCTGTTTTATTACTCGCTTTAAATTTAAAATATCTTATCTGTAGGTAGGCATTAGAATATAAAAATCTTTACTTAACACTTTTGAAACAAAGTCACGTAAAATTAATGAAGCATTTTCTTATACATATTATTATGGACATGACATATCGATCCAAAACCGCGGATGAGGGATCAGGATTGATTATTGATTTCGGGCGTTAGATCTCACAGTTAGCTTTTGATGGCGATGATGGCGATTATCCAAAACGTATAGACTTTCGAATTGATTCAAAGCCTATACAATCATTTTTTTAAAAAACGACGATTTGGCGATTTTTTTTTTGAAAGTTGATCTTTCTTTCAGTTTCAACCCAAACATTAGATACTTACATAAAATTGAAATCAGCATAATCCCTACTTTATTAATATTACAAATGTGAAAGTAACTCTGTCTGTCTGTCTCGCTTTCACGCCTAAACTACTGAACCGATTTAAATGAAATTTGGTAAGGAGACAGTTTGAACCCTGAGGTAGGAAATAGGATACTTTATATTGCGATAAAATGTAGACCACGCGGGTG
The DNA here is from genome assembly GCA_931315375.2 of Opisthograptis luteolata. Classification (NCBI taxonomy): domain Eukaryota; kingdom Metazoa; phylum Arthropoda; class Insecta; order Lepidoptera; family Geometridae; genus Opisthograptis; species Opisthograptis luteolata. The sequence continues at coordinate 2,681,482 of OV928048.1, forward strand.
AAACCACGGGGAACAGCTAGTATCATATATATCATTGCGCAATGAGTTAATAGTCAATTGAGTAAGAATTGTCATCTTATAGCATGTGCTTGGATCATTGTAAACATTAAATGGTTGAATTGTTTTCGAAACCAAAATATCGAATCTCGATTTTCGAATGTATTACATTGATACATTGTTTAAAATCGATTAAAGAAATCTAACCACTTGATTGCTTACCATCCGGTGAACAAGCTGCATCATCATCATTATCAAGCCTTTCACGTTCCACTGCTGAGACTCTGGCCTTCTCTCAGAGAGAGAACAAACCATCATCGTTTACCCGTTTATTCGTTTACCCACATTATCGCTTACTCATCAACAAATATATTGTCAACAGCTTGGTCCAGCAAAATGAGTCGAGTGTATCGCGACGGCTCAAATTGCATTGCAAGGGTACAAATTGCAGCAATTAATCAACTGCATTAGTCCGCTCCGTCGCTTTGAGCTGACCGCTCGAGGAATTATCATCGGATTCGTTGCTGGAGCACAATTATCGTGCACTTTCATAATAACCCTTATAAATTTGGTTTCACGTATTCAGTTCCCAGTCCAGGTGTAGCGTGGCGCCATCTTAGACCACATCGTCACTTAACATCAGGTGACTTGAGGTCAAAAGCTACCCTGTAAATAGTAAAATAAAACCTTCCAAGACCGATTCCTTCTTAAATGTAACCTTTTACTTCCTTTGTTTACCTTCTGAATCAAAAGTCCTTCCCCTTTGATTCGGAATGAAAATGTATTTCAGAAGGTCATTTTTCTCCGTGTGGTCAAACGCGAACCTTTATGCATGAAAGAAGTATGTCTAGTATGTTTAGTGAAATTGGAATTCCAAGTTTAATGTGGCGCCATCTTTTTTTTTTTTTGTTTTGTTATGGCGTCACACGATTAGTGTATTTGCCAGTGTCAAGTATAAAATATTTCAAACTCAGAGAGATGAATCAAGTTTAAATGATGATGATGACGATGAGATGATGGGATGAGGATAGTGTTTAAGTAAAGTAGTGGAGCTTTACTTAAACTTTACACGGACTTTTTTGGAGCAACTAGAAAAGTCACTTGCACAACTTTATTTCAATTTCCCACACTCGTACACATTAACAAACATATAATGGTTAATAATCCACCAATATTACACATTATCACTCGAAGAAACACAAGTTTTGGAAATAAAAACAAAATTTTCACGTTGACAATTCGATTGCCGCCAAAAAAGTCCGTGGTCATCTTCAACCACATCATCACTTTACAAGACTTGTGGTCAACCGCTACTCTGTAAGCTGTAAAACAAAAACGATGTTTGACTTGAAACTAGCTATGTAATTTGTAAATTTAAACACAAATTCCCGACACAACACAAAACTTCTTCAAAGCATTAAAAAAAACAATCCCCTATAAACATTATACAAATCACAAGTTTCGCAATTAATTACTCCGGCAAATAAAAGTCATTTCCTACAGGCACAATAGAAGTCGATGACGGCAAGCAATAGTTGGCTATTAGGGGTAATTTTCGTCAAGTAACGAAACAACATTATGTTCAGATAATAGAAAAGCTCGAGTTGGGGTGCGCCGGCCCTAGCGATTGTCACTACATGTGTAGGGTGACAACAAGTTTTGTATTGAGGGGATAAATTTACTTTTGTTTTCAATGCTCATCCACACACTATGTAGTCCTGGAAATCCCACACCTCGCAATTTATGCGCTCCTTTCTCCCGCATACTTGCAAAATGTGGAATGAGCTTCCCCCACAAGTGTTTCCGCTGTGCTACAGTTTGCAAACCTTCAAGATGGGTGGAAAAGAGTTCTTAAAGGTCGGCAACGCATCGGCCCCTGGTGTTGCAAATGTCCATAGGCGACGGTGACCGCTTTCCATCAGGCGAGCTGTCTGCTTGTTTCCTAATCAATTACATTAAAAAAAAAACTAGCTGTGACCTGTGGTTTCACTCGCGTATGTTACAGTTTATGGCGATAAAAGTGATCTATGTAATTCCTCAGGGCTTAAACTATCTCTACACCAAATTTCATTAATTACTTTGAAACTGTTTGCGTGAACACTATTTTTTTTAAATTTAGATTGGCCGAATTTTCTTATCACATTTAGCTACCTGCCAGTGAAAGTCCCGTCAAAATACTTGACGCTCCATGCAAAATGTATCACAAAATGAATTTTCTTTGACCACATTGTCGCTATCAGGTGACTTGTGGTCAAACGCTACACTGCACTGTAATATGTAAAAAAATGTGAATAGTTATGTTTCGTGGCCAAAATCTGTCAAAAGTGAATCGGTCCGCATTATTCCAACATGATAGGTATCCACAGTACAATTCACGGTGTCTCTTCATCAATTCCCATAGACAGTGGTTAACTGTCTAGGCGGCGATGTGCACCCGCCTTAACTCACCCCTTAAGGGGCTTTGTTTCCGGACTGTTCAGACTTGACTTCTGTATATTGAGACATCAATAATATCAATATAAGTAGATTTTTTAATGATTCATTTTATTTTTTAACTTTTTTGCGTAATAATATTTGAACTTATTTCTTGTCTCTTTTTTGTAAATGCAGATACACACATTAAACTGCAGGCTTATTACGCAAGTTGGATGGGGATCGCCTTTATTTTGACATTTGAAGTTGGGCTTCGATCATTACCACAGAATACATAATATCCATTATCCCTGTGAACTCGGTAATTTTGACAGCTATTTGAAGCTAAAAGAGACGACAATGAAAAATGCAACTGTAAATAGATTAATATGCTTTCAATTGTTTTATAGCTTATTTAACCATGTTATCAATTTTATAACATGCCATTTGACTATAAATCAAACTGCAACTTACGTTCACGTTCATCCATTCACTGGGGTGGTGCTGGATATATCTACTCTGTGGTAATGGTCGACGCCTATTCTGGAGTTCAAAGCGATTCCCTTCCAAGATAAGTAGATAATAAGCCCAGTGGTCTGTTCCGCTCTGAAAAAAAAATTGGACCTTTAAAGATTGACGTTTAATTATTTTCTCCACAGATACAAGTTACTCCTACCACCCGGCGATACACGATGATACCTTCGTGAGGCGGAAACAGAGGCGGAACAGAACTACTTTTACGTTACAACAGGTAACCAATAACCTTGCTGACTATTCTTACTAAGTTTTTAATCAACGATGGCACCAAAGTTGTTTACCTCTTACAGGGTAGTCTTAGACCACAAGTCACCTGATGTTAAGTGACAATGAGGTCGAAGGTGGACGTTATTTCTGTTGTGGCAAACAAACCGAAAAAAACTGTGTATCGAAAGGTCCCGCTTATCCCATTGGTTGAAAATTGAGAAACTGAGAGACATCAATTGAGGCAATCTACTAATATTATAAATTCAAAAGTTTGTGTGTGTCTGTGTGAATGTGTATCACCGTCAGTACTAAACCGATTTTGATAAAAGTCGCGTGTTGTTTAAACAATAATGTATATTATGTAATGAAGAGCGATGGTGGCCGAACGGTTAGGCGTGCAACTTACAAGACCGAGTTCGAATCCTCTCGGCCCCGCACCTATGACTCAATAAGCTATGTGCGGATTTGCCATCGCTCAAAACGGTGAACGAAAACATCGTGAGGAAACCGGCATGCCCAAGAACTGCAACATTCAAGGGCATGCGACATCTACCAACCCGCACTGGGCCAGCGTGGTAGATTACAGCCCATACTCTTTCTCTGAGAGAAGGCCAGAGTCCCAGCAATGGGAACGTGAAAGGCTGATAATGAGATGATGTAATAATATTATGTATGTTTAAATTATCTTACCTTATCTTATCTTGCAGTTGGAAGAGCTAGAGACAGCTTTCGCGCAAACTCATTACCCTGATGTGTTCACGAGAGAAGACCTGGCTCTCAAGATAAACCTCACCGAAGCAAGAGTACAGGTAAGCGAGATTTTGTTAAAAAAAGTCTTTGTTGTACGCAATAACAAACATAAATTGCAGATATTTTGGAATCATTTAAATAAATAAAAAATCTATTTATTGCCACTATTTAACAGCATATTATGATCCAGTTACTTATTTAACTAATTAATTATAGGGCAATAGGGCAGCTTCGGCATGTGCTGCATTCACATAACAATAATTATGTGAGCGCGGCGCTGTTTTTCAAACTACCCTATGCTCGGACAGATCTTCGCCGACAAAATTCGTACCATTTACCTTTCCATATTTCATAAAAATCTATTGGTCTCGCCAAAACTCAAAACACGATTTGTATTTTGTGGTTGGTTTGTTACCTGCGTAATTGTTAAGGCAAGGTTTGTTTGATTTTTTTTTGGTGATTTTTTATAAAATTTTTGTATGACATCCCCGCCTTACTTATGTACTTCCATGCAAAGCCGGGCGCAAGCGCAGGTTACTTATTCATTATGCGTGTGATAATGCCAGCTTCAGCTGTTAGGTTTCTTATTGAGAAGGTACTTTTCAGCTCTCTCCAATCTATACTATAAAAATGAATCGCAAAATGTGTTGTAAAGCGCATAACTCAACAATGCCTGGACTAATTTTGCCAATACTTTTTTTAAATGTTCGTTGAAGTCCAATAATGGTTTTTACGGCGAGAAAAATTCGAATAAAACCCTAAAAACAGACCTTTTTTTTCCCATACAAACGTTTTCTAACTAAAATGTAGAGTCAATTTGAACTTTAATACCATACCATAAAGTTCAAGTGTTAGTGAAGAGGTTCCGGGAAGGATGACGTTAGTATCGTAAAAATATTGATGTCTATTTTCAATAAAATTAGGGATCCTTACTAAAACTCCAATAATGTGTGTATTATAATTTTTAATGTTTTTTCTTGTTAAATACCCGTGCGAAGCCGAGGCGGGCGGCTAGTATCATATTAAAATCTAAAAGAGACAGTCCCTACATCTTTCACCGTCCATATTTAAATTCCCAGAATGGATTAGTCCAATATAATCTCATATATTTACCCAGTTCACGTCGCTACATAACCGGTTATACCCGGTTCGTGCTCGACGCCTGGTTTTAGGCAAATTGCAGCGAAGCCGTGTTTTATTTATGTTCAAATAAAAATTGCCCAATTCAGCTCACGAGCGCTAGAAGGGGCAATTTGTGGCGAAATGTCGCTCGATATACGTGAACGGGTTGGGTATGGCAGGTAAGCGCCACAGCGGAAATCAGCTAAGTGATAACGGTGCCTGTGGAGTGCCCACCTATGAAAATATTGAAATATATGGGTTTTAACCGTTTCATGTAAAATTGATTTGAAACACGACCTCGTCAATCGCATGCATTGCTTTATTTACAGAGCCGGATTTAGACTTAGCTCCGCCCCTGGGCACTCTAAAATGGCGCCCACTTACCAAAAATTTGAAGGAAATGGAAAAAAAGTTTTGATGATTAAAATGTTTGAAATTTTAAACATACTCTAAGGTCCGTAATCCGTCAAATCTGTGCTCAAGTATTGATCATGGCTAGAGCGTCATGCTGGAATACCAGCCTCAGTAATGAAATAAATATTTTAGACCTCGTAATTTCAAGATGTTTTGGACACGATTACTTTTAAAGCATTCTATATGACGCGATGAATTTTTTTTCTTTCCATCTGTACTTTGCTGCCCCTGAAAATTTGCCATCCTGGGTGCTCCCAGTGTACCTAAATCCAGTTCTGGCTCTATACAAACTCTACATTTCCCTTGCTGGTACGATAGTTTCTAATGTTCGTCTGGCTAGTTATCATCCTCAAGAAAAATCATCGCGTTTCACTTGAAACCTAGTTTCCGATCCTATAACGTGGCGTCACCTTCAACCATTCGAAGTATCGTCATTTAACATCAGGTGGCTTTTTGACCTAACGCGACTTGGCAAAGCGCTCGTAGCGGAGCTTGCTTGATTAAGCAACGTGGTCTGTGGTCACTACTTAGATAGTTGACCACAGATTAAATAAATCTGGTCTATGCTGAAAATTTCAATAAAGAACTTTTTTTTTACTCTAAATTTATGCTTGAATTATATATGTGAAACCAACTGCTTGTTTGTTACCTTCTCACAACTAAACCGCTGTACCAATCTTGATGAAATTTGGTTTGGCGATAGTTTGGACCCTGGATAGGGTCATAGAATACTTTTAATAGCAATAAAGTGTATTGCGGATGAAACCGCGAGGCACAAGTAGTTAAAAATATAAATATACGAGTACATTTAAGTAGGTACTTATATGTAAGTACTCGTATTGATTGATTTGTAAATGGACGCATCAAGGATAACGAGTCATCCGGATCAAATCATACCAATATGTCAAATCAATACCAAAACCGCCCAATCCATCGTCCCAATCGTCATAACGAACTCACAAACACGTAAGACAATATCCAATTTCGTCCGTCGATTCCGACGAATCCACTTCCATTAGTTAACTGGTCCATTGTCAAAACCCACTCTATAGTTGGCAAAACCGCCAAAACAGTTGAGAATTGAACATATACGAGTACTTACATACCCAGCCAAGTTAGATCTGCAGCGCTTGATGGGATTTTACCAATATCGTTTAGATTGGCAGGTCTATTTATGCTGGTGGTCTCTAACACGTTTAAGTCGCTCATCTCGAAATGGTATTACGGTATGAGGCTGTTACCCCTCCCTCCCCTCCTCACCCCCGCTCGCACCTCTGGCACGTGCTCTTGGGATTAAGGGGTGTCACCGAGCGGGTTGATAGTGAAATCCTAGACGTTGGTCGCTTTTTCGTAATTGCACACAGTGGATGTGACTTAAACTAATTTGTTGGGAACTTGATATTCTTGAGGAACAAATTGTGTTTTATAAATTGAATAGGTGAAAATATTGAATTATTTTAAAGTTTGTCTTTTTGATCTAGAAAGCGCGCTAATGCGTCTTGTGGGTTTGAATGAAACTATTTAAATAAAATTAAATAAAAAGCACAAGTTAGTACATATTTGTTTCGTATCTAAGTGAATCTCAGATGCACATTTGGTACCATGTTAGATACAAGGAATCGTTAAGGGACAAATAGCTATGTATGTGATTGTGTGGGCGTTTTATTAGAAAGTAAACAAAATACTAATTTCTATAGGAGTTACTGTATTTTTGTAGTTAGGTATGTATTATGGCACAAATAATATCGACTTTTATAAAAAATTGTTACTTTTTTCTCGTATACCGACTTTTGTAACACAGTTAGTCATTTGGTGAACGTGATATATTAAACTTAAACATTTATAAAAATATAAAAAGCACCTTTCCGTACTTGGGGCAGCCCTAAACGAGCTCAGTAATGTAATTGAGTCGGCTTTCAATTTGATTCGCATCCTCGTCCGGCCGGGGAGTGTCGGTGATAATTCGCGCGAAAAATATAAAAAGGAAGCAATGGGAGCACCTGTCAGACATATTGGATTACTCGCGGCCGGCGAGTGCGAGAGCCACGCGGAACACGCCTTTTTAGTGCTGTCGAATGTGCGATATGAGTGGCTGTAAAACGATTTTATTGACTTTAATCGATAAAATTTAATAAGAGAGAGGTCATTGTGATATCTGCGAGATATGAGTATGGACTAATAATATGTATAAATATTGTGTTAGTGATGAGAATGAGTGCCACGTAGAATTTGTCATTTTTAAGGCTATCGTATGAGTGACTGTAAAACGATTTTATTGACTTAAATTGCAAAAATTTCATTGGATTAAGAAATTGAGTTTTACTTAACATTTCATTGTGTTAGAAAAAAAGTATAGTGAAACATTACTAAATCAATAAAAAACATTGAATACTGTACAAGTAGGTACACCATGTAAACATAACACAACACATACACAAAGCAATTGAAACTTTACAAAAACAAAATTAAACCAATGAATAAAAATGGATTCGAAGGTTACTTTTACGTTTGTAACTAGACTGCTCGAGATTCACATTATACCAGATCTTAGTATGTACCTAATAGTCATCTTTAATGCATATGTAATTGAATTAATTAAAAAAAAAAATATTTATTACTAACTAGGCCAGCGTTTGACCACGATCTCACCTGATGGAAAGCGACGATGTGGTCGAACGAAAGTGTAGCACGCTTGCCCAGTAAATGGTGTCGATTCGGTTTTGCATTCTCTAAAACTAAACTAAATTTGACAGGTAGTAATGCTGTCCTTTTTTACTTCAGTGGTTAGAAAAAGACAGCAATTACTATTAGACCTGTCTAACTTAGTTTAGTTTAAGAGAATGCAAAACCGAATCGACACCAATACCTATTCAACATTAATATATCAACACCTGTATCTCAATCAATTTGTAATCAAAACCTATGACACGTTACAATAAACTAAATTACCAGGTAAGTATACTGTTTTTGTGCTATCGTTCCCGTTTTAATTATATGAAACTCAAAATCCGCATTGTTTTTGCTCGTCTCCAAAACAACTTCATAACGAAAACAAAAGAAAATACTCCAATCACAAGTGTCAAAAACCAACTTAAAATTTAATTCCGCCCGTCGCGACATTGACATAGAGGCCCTACTCGAGTGTGCAAAACAATTGGGTTGTCAAACAAACAAAGCGCGTTATAGCGTGAAACAAAAGCATACTCAATGGCACTTGCGCCGCGACAACCCTAGAGGGGTATAACAGGGCTGGTAATAACGACAAATTATTGTTTGCCGGGTAATTGCTCGTTGAAATGTTATACATTGAAGTGCTATAAAAATAAAGGGAGAATCGATGTTAGTTGAAAACTGATTAATGTTTAAAATCTAATTTTGTTTCAAGTTGATTAAAGGGTTTGGTTTTGATTTCGGTTATTTTCAGCGAATACGCGTTATAGATAAACCTATGTAAATTTATATTATGAAGGTAATATATAGTCGAGGAGAGCGATGGCTGGCACATGCGTCAACTCGTGAACGGGTGCTGCTTGTGGGGTCTGGTCTGCTTTGGTTGTGATCCCGCAACTCGTTAATATTTATGTTCCCATATCCCAATGTGTACAACCAAACAAGAGAAATCTTATTAGTAAAGCTAATAAAAAAAATATCGGACTATTAGATGACAAAAAAAGCTTGGGATTTTAGTGAACTTGCTCCAATTAAATCAATTAGTTATTACTAATTGATTGAATTGGAGCAAATTCGATTGATTGAATTGGAGAATAAAATTGTCAATGTGATCGCGCCAAAAAAATTACCTGCCGGGCGTTTCTTGCCTGTTCTTTTGCCGGCGTAAGGAGGTTGGAACAGGCGCAGCTAGTTTTAAGTTGACGTTTTAAAGTGATCACAATGTATCCTATTGAATAAAAATTATTGAATTTTGAATTTGAATTTATGAAACAATTTCGCTTTTCGCATCTGTCTGTCTGTAAGTATATCCGCTAACTCTGCATAAACTACGCAACGGATTTTGATGCGGTTTATAACATTAATTATTTTTTTTTGACGGAAGGTTCCTTTACCTAGGTATGTGATAAAGCCTTATTAAGCTTAGTAAATGGAAAAAAAACAATACTTTGCAACCAAGTCGCCGAAAAATAAGTTAACTTAGCTTACGTAGGCTACACATTTAAGAGTCACATAAAAGTGATGTACTTATGAGAGAATTTCACTTCAAATTCTTCTAAAATCTCAATTACATCCGTGCAAAGCCGGGGCGGGTTGCTAGTTACAAATAAAATATCATTAAGTATCTATCACAAAAGTCAGTCATAACTCTTCTACCCCTTTGTTATTTGTCGTACCGATCAACTCCCCGAGGTGGCAACCCTGCCGCCGTGTGACAAACGCTAACGATGCGTCGTATTGAACTCTTGTGTCATTTACAAATTGGGGTTTAAGTTTATATTTATTTTCAGAATAAAAATTGATAAATAACATTTTTGTTGCAATCTATTGTCAAGAGAAGCAAGTCAGTCGATTGATGGTAAGCGTCACGTTTCCTCCCGTTATCCCGCAGGATCTTTTTCCGGGATAAAAAGTGATGATGTGTTAATCCAGGGTATAAGGTATCTAGAGAACCGAACGGTAACGCGTGCGACTTACAAAATCCTCTCGGCCCCGCACCTATGACTTGATAAGTTATGTGCGAATTTGCCATCGCTCAAAAAAACGGTGAAGGAAAGCATCGTGAGGAAACCGGCATGTCCAAGAACTGCAACATTCAAGGGCATGCGACATCTACCAACCCGCACTAGGCCAGCGTGGTAGATTACGGCCCATACTCTCTCTCTCTCTGAGAGAAGGCCGGAGTCCCAGCAGAGAGACCGTGAAAGGCTGATGATGATGATGATAAGGTATCTCCATTCCCAATTTTCATCAAAATCGGTTTGTAGTCACGGTGATACTTGGTAAATAACAAACATTCACACACACAAACTTTCGCATTTATAATATTAGTAGGATAGGATAGGATGTACGGAACTCTGAAATCAAGGAATCAGTTCGTTTTTATACGCGAATTAAACCCGAGTAAATTGTTTCTAGAAGTGGAACAGGAGGAAATTGGCTTGCAGCCATCTGTGAAGATTCATTCCGCTCTTCAGATTATTCGTTCTAGACAATTTTCCAGACAAGGCTTTTAGTATGGATTGGTTCAATGATTCTCTCTCTATTGTTGCTACATCACTATTTGGGGTATTTTATGTAGAGACGAAATCAGTCAATCCGTAAAAAATACGACTGTCATAGCATTTTTTTCCTATTTACGTAATAGCGTTTGACCACAAGTCACCTGATGTTAAGTGACGATGTGGTCGAAGATGGCATCACGCTACACCTGGACTGGGAACCAGCCCTCAAGTGAGACTGCCGGAATACATCGATAGATGCTTAGCGACAGATTCTTAACTGGAGTGTGGTAGCTAGCCAGACGAGCACTAGAAAATGCCCTACCACCAAGCTATGGTCTCATCCCGATGTTTTCCTTCACCGTAAGCGCATTGTAGGATTCGAACCCACGTCCTAGGGGTGCAAGCCGACGTCACTACCACTGAACCATCATTGCTATTATTATTTATTTATTCATTTTATATGAGATGGGTAAGCATATTTCCCCAGTCTCACCTGATGGTAAGTGATGACGAGGCCGAAGATGGAGCATGCTTGCATAGAAGATATCTATTCACTCTCGACTTGAAGGCTTCCTAGTTATATTTATCGGGAAACAAAGGCGCTGGCAAGGTGTTCCACTCCTTCGCTTCCTTCGCTGTATTAATTTTTATGATACCAACCCATATTGTAACCAGCAAAGAAACCCCACGGTATTAATTAATCATTAGTAAGCACTTTGACACGTACTCCACATAACACTTGTATTTGTTGCACATGAACAAATATTTGTTCACAATGTCGAACAATATTTTGTAAAAAGTACACTTGAGTGTAAAAATACAATAAAATCAAAGGGAGGTCATTATGCAACCCCTACTGTGTGGGTAGGGGTGACACGTGTATTCTTTTATTCGTTCTGAACGATTTTGACTGTTCAACCTACATATCTATCTTTATATATATAAAAGAAAGTCGTGTTAGTTACACTATTTATAACTCAAGAACGGCTGAACCGATTTGGCTGAAAATTGGTGGGGAGGTAGCTTAGGACCAGAAAACGGACATACTTTTTATCCCGGAAAAGGTTCCTATGGGATAACGGGAAGACTCGGGCGAAACCGCGGGGCGCAGCTAGTTTTTAATAAAACTATACAGGTAAGTATAACAGTTAAGTTGACATGACACGATAAATTACTTTAGTCCGTAACTTCTGTTATATTTTCCAACTGTTTTCAAATATACTACAGAATTGGAAAAAAATAAGTTAAATAATAATAAGAATAATAATGCAGAAGGCAGTACTCCTTGACACGGCGCGTATCGTCAGGAGATTTCTCACTCTGCAGCCCTAACCACCGGTAGCTTGAGTCCTGCCCCGCTACCGGCGGCACTCTAGGTTTAAGTTTTTTATAGTAATTTTGTTTAATATTATTTTATAAAATTAATGTAAAAACTTTTAGAAGAGACAATAAGGAAAAAGATTTTTTTTTTATTTGTACACGGAAACGTGATTTGAGAGTGTACCAACCCTAAATATCACTTAAAGCCGAGCCAATGAAAGCACCAAACATTAATGACCCTAATAATAACGACAGTCTATTGAATGTCTCTACAGGGGGATGAGGCTACTCAAAATAGCCGCTTAATTTAAAGACATATGTGGCGCAATGAGCAAACCGCCAACTACGAAGCGTGAGGTCAGATTCCCGCCGCGGAACAAGTATTACGAACATTGAGAGCTCTCAAATGAAAACCTTGGAACACACCAATAGGTACTTGGCGACAGATTTTTATGACTTGCTAGCCGTATTTTTGTCAACAAACTGTTATAGTTAAGAATCTGTCGCTAAGCACCTATCAGTGTGTTCCGGCAGTCTCACTTGAGAGCCAATTCCCAATCCAGGTGCCATCTTCGACCACATTATCACTTAACGTCAGGTGACTTGTGATCAACAGTAGTCCGTAGTATGAATAGACCTGCACATCTCATCTGATGGTAAGGACGATACAGTCGAGGACGGATCACGATAGCCGATATGAGTCGCATATTCACTCTGGACTTAAAACTCATAACATAAAACCTTTCTCTCTCTCTCACTCTTTCAAAACTCTTCAAAATACCTAAGTTGCTATTATATTAACGCATTTTGTTTCAACAAAACATCCTTCCTACTTAATTATTCGCCGTAACTGAAGCCCCATCTACGCGGCGCAAGTCTCACGGTCGAGTTTATTAAAAGCTAAACAGCTGTGTACGAGCCGCCGTTAATTTAGCCGACAACTTTTTAATCTTTCATGTTGGTACTTTAGCTTGTCAGTTTAGAAGGTTGGTGATACTGAAATAATTATTTAATTATGTTTTTTTTTTCATGGCAATAAGAGGCCATTTTAAATTAAATATGACAAACAAACAAAACTATGGTGCAGGGAAGGAAGGGTGAAGTGTACTATTGTAACAATGCAAAAAAGTTATCTGGGTTATTATTGTGAAATGATTGATATCTGAAATCTGGTCTATGGGATGATGAGACTCCGCCACCTGCCAATTGAGTCTTATTGAAAAATATTAAGGCAGGTGGAGACTCGCCACTCAATTTATTATTATTTTGTACCTTATGTGTTATTGTTGCAAATACTATAGTTCATTATAGCAATACTACTTATAAAATATTCTAAGTGTGTTCTAGACGTAATACGAGTCGGTCTTATCGAACGAACTAAAGAGCGAGGGATCTGGGAACTAGTTCGCTCAGTTCATCTGTAGGAGCGCTCTCGCGCGAGTTTAGTAATATCTTAGTTGTTCCTTGTATGTTAATTAGAAATTGGATTAAGATTAGGTAGATTAAGTTTATAGTGGGGTGAAATAAGCTTCTCTCGTCTTATTAACTTGAAAGTAACTTATTTAGTTTACGTTAATCGCACTTTAAAATTCGATTAAACAGCTTATTATACGAAGCTTGAGCTTTCTGTGAAGGTATGTATACATAGCGATGAAACAATAGCTTGGTGGTAAGGCATTTTCTAATACTCACCTGGCTAGTTACCTTATCACCGCTAAGTTAAGAATCGGTCGCAAGCGGCAAGCTTATCGGTTTGTTCCAGCAATCTCACTTGAAAGACAGTTCTCTTTTCAGGTGTAGCGTGACGCCACTACCGGCCACTTGGTCACCTAACATCAGGTGACAGTAAGATGTTTTATTTATGAAGTTTGTACTTATTTAATAAACTTACTATGTACTTTTATCTAATAAGTAATGCCTACTAATATTATAAATGTGAAAGTAACTTTGACTCTCTATCTGTCTATCTGTCTTTGAAGCCTGAAATGCTGAACCGATTTAAATGAAATTTGGTACAGAGATAGGCTAGAGCCTGAGAAAGGATTTTTTATCGCGATAAACCGTAGCTCACGCGGGAAAACTGTGGGGGAAAGTCAGTTTAAATATAAGTTAAATGAATAAGTAGAATCCACTAGCACTTTTCTTTTTGTCTCTGTAAAGGGAAAGACACTTTGTTTTTGTGTTCTGTAAGATGTAAAACGTATAATAATGTACAAACATTACATTAATTCATTCTTTATCCCCGCAGTAATCATAAATAATGTATCAGCTGGGTAGAAATTGTGGCGTTAAGTTTTTGATCACATGATTAGGGGTAAATTGCACCCCCCTTTTGCCCCCTAGCGGGTCGTGGGATCCGGTAAATCTTCCTTCATCCCATCTTAGAGGAGAGCTTTCTTATCTTTGAGATAGGATGTGTTAATTGTTTGTTTTTTGATGCGGCAGTAGCTGAGAATTAAAAAAAATAACAAAAAAATATCATCTACTAGCTGTTCCCCGCGGTTTCACCCGCGTGGACTTCAGTTTATCGCGATAAAAAGTAGCCTATGGCCTTTTCAGGCTCTAGACTATGTCTGTAGCAAATTTCATTTAAATCGGTTCTGTAGTTTAGGCGTGAAAGCGTGACAGACAGAGTTACTTTTCCATTTATAATAATATAGTAGGGATTTTGTCTATTAGTTTAGTCAAGAAATACGAATATTCAGTATTCACAATAATCCATATCCTTTCTCATAAATAAAAATTGAATAGGTACTGAACCGAATTGGATTTTGTAATATTCCAACTAAGATGTACGCTTTGGATTAACATAGGCTATCTTTATCCCAGAAAAAGTTCCAGTTGGGGACAGGAAACCCGTGAGCGAAACCGCGGGGCACTATATCGGTGACCTTGGTTCTTCGGCAACCTAGTCAAAATATACTTAGCTTAATCCAAAACACCAGCTCCAGTAACGTTCACACATCCAACCGGCAAGTAATTAGATTCCACGTGGAGAGTGGTGTAATTTGCGCAAAATGTAAGACGTATCGCTCATAACTTGTTTACTGGGAAATTTATCTTTGGGAGCATCGATTCGGATCATTCGGATTATCGTAGAGATGAACCTTCTAGTAAATAATTAGCTTTAGAACTGTAATATTGAACTATTTAGAACTGTAACTATTAAAGTGTGTTGGGATATATGCATTAGGTAAAACATTTTTATGCAAACCCAAAATTACAAGGTACGTTGATTGAACTATATGTATTTTATATTATATTTATTTACTTAATCAACAGCCCTTATTTACGAACAATAAATCCTTAATTACTTTAACTTAGAGCCAATAAAAGATGAACATTATGCACGTTTTTTGTCTATAGACAGTTGTTTTTTTACCAAGTTAGTTAAAAAGATGACAAGAAAAGTGTAAAAAACACACCTTAGTAAAAAAAAAAAATATTAAGGGGATAAACAATTCACAGTATAAAATGTATCAAATTCTAAAAGGTTACTTCCAAAATCATAATAATTAAAGTTAAACCATCCCCGTGGAGCGGAACATAATTTCCAAACTCAAACATCCAAGTTAAATGTTAGCTCGCCACTTCATACGTCACAAGTTTAAGTTAAAAAGCCAAGTTATCACTCGGCGTAATTGCGTCAGAACTCGGTAATGTTTAAATACTTCATACGGCGCTAACTAACGTTAAAGCTTGCGTGGAAGTTCATTTTAGGAAGGTTTTAGACGTCGCGATTCCTCACGATGCGTCGCCGGTCGACCGCAAAGATTTATAGTAAGATACAGAGGTCGACCGCAAAGATTTATAGTAAGATACAGAGGTCGACCGTCTGTTTTGTGACTACAAAATCTTTTGCCATGTTTTTATTTCCATACAGGCTGCATTATATCTATAATTATACCAATATTATAAATGTGAATGTTACTGAGCGGGTGTATGTTTTTTTTTTCGTCACGCTGAAACATTTTGACGGATTTCAGTGAAATTTGAAATGGCGATAGCCTATACACTAACTTAACACATAGGTACTTTTGATCTCAGATAAAGGGTTCCTGTGAGATAATGAGAAAATGACAACGCCAAAACGCTATTATCGTTTCTTCTCACAGTAAAAGATTTTTTGTTGATGCAATTACAAAAAGCATTCAAAAAAATTTAACAAACAATAATGAGGCAGTGGTACTCCAAAAGTAATGATTGCTGCCTGATATTGGCAGCAATCATTACTTTTTAAAGCAAAAGCAGCGTTACCATTGCCACTTACATCATTTTGTACATAGCTACACGAAGTTGGCAACTGTTGCTGCAATTCATCGCGTCGTCTAAACGCTACCTTAATAAATACATAATAACCGCTGAAAATATGTTAAGAAACCCGAGGGGAAGCTGTTTAAGTAGCAAAATGTTTTCTCGACTAAGTGACAGCTCGCGTGTTAAGGTGCTTCTTAATGTATGGAAATTTTAACGTTAATTTTCCACCAGCTGGTTTCGTGATCGGAGATCTTTGAAGCTTGTTTGACATGTGTTTTAGGGAATTTATTTTTCTAAATGTACATAATATATGGTTGAATAAAACGGGGGGTTGAGTTTTCCTTATATGGCAATAGGTAATGTTATTATTGTTGTGATGGGTTTGTTACATGGCAAGATTTTTCTTATTAAAAACATGATGATGATGATGATTATGTGTTTGTTACTCGATGGACTTGAGTAAAATTTCACTCTAGGCCATCGAGTAACAAACATAATTCACTCCCAAACTTGCTCAATAATAATGATTTTACATTCTAGATTTTTTAGGAAACATTTTACTCTTGAAAAGTACGTTTAGCCACTTTTATACACATCGTGCGTGACTCGACATCATATTCATATTCATTTATTTTGCTTTAATATACATCGGAGAACAGGTCTTAATGATATCAAAATGCAGAGTACATTATTTATTTATTTATTTATTTATTTATTACAAGGAAAACAAACAGCACATAAGAAAAAAATAACATAAAAACAAAACATAAAAACAAATAGGCCTAACAGTTTTCACAAATAGAGAAAAAATATACCCGATAAGGGCGTAGCAAAAATTGTTAGTAATGTTAGTATCAAATTTAATGGCATGCAGTTTATATACAGTCAAGAATATGCAATTTATAGTCAAAAGAAAAATAATTAATAATATGTATGTCAAATTATTAATAACTGATGCACTATGATTTGTATAGAAGTAATAATAACGTAACATACACAAATAATAATAATAAAATTGAATTATGTCATCATTCCAAAATATTCATTCAGGTGACTTGTGGTCAAACGCTTACATGCAAGAAGTAAAAAAAAACCTTTGTACATGTGTTAATGTACAACTCAAATGCTGCTAGCTAGGGCGCTTTTGATACGGACGTTGCAAGCACTGAATCGAGTTGCCGAGAAAACCTATCTATTTGTTTGCTCGGTTGTAGAATTTAAGAAAATACTATTATATGACTTATGCTATGATTTATAAAATTTGACTAATTGATTAATTATTTATTAAAATGACGGTACTGATTAATTTTAAAATATTATTTAGTTTTCTACACTATTGATTTAGGATATGCCTGTAATAATAGCTGTAATTGGATTATATAAATAAATAATAAACAAATAAATTCAACTTTCTCTTGTTTGACTGATACTGTACGAAATAAAAATACAGAACTACCCTCGAAAGTAAAGAACGGAAATCAACACATCGCTAGGGTCGAACACTTCAAGCAGGGTGGGGGTGCGATCCTTTTGCGTTTAAATATTAATACAACCCTTGTGAGATAAAAACTATTATGGGGGCTGTTGGATTATGGTGGATTATTATTTTAACTAAATTAGCTTAGAATCGTTAAGGGAGTACGAGTTGAGGTCTGTGGGTCAAAGAGATGAGAGGGTGTAGTAAGGACACTTGAAAATATAACTTGTTTTATTTGCCTATTTTTCGAAATGCTTTAATTAATATAGTCACTTAAAATCAAGTGACTTGTGGTCAAACGCTAGGAGTAAAGAAATCATAGTTACCTATTGGAAATGATGTATTCACATGAATAATTGCGATGATTCGCAGTTTTCAATGACAGTGTTATGAAATTTAATATTTGTGGTTTGGTCATCAACATAATTAATTTTATAATAATTAGAGAGATAACTTTGTGGTGTCAATAGAAAATACGATAAAATATTTGCGCCCCGCGATTTTCCCGTTATCTCGCAGGGAACTTTTCCAGGTAAAAGTAGCTTAATAAGTTCTTCTAGCGTAGTCTCTATTCAACATCAAAATCTGTTCAGCCATTTCAGCGTGAAGAAGTTACAAACATACATACTGAGTGAGCATGTTTGTTTGTAACTTCTCACAAATTTTCGCATTTACTTGTATTTTTAGTGTGTAGTTAATTTTGAATTGCAAAATGTTCGCCACAAATAGAATAGGCAATTTTATTCACAATACTTACCTAGTGACATATCTGTACGTGAATTACCTAATCCCAACCAATAGCACTCTCGTCCGACAGAGGGCTTATTAAAACCAAATTGCGAAAATTGCAGTGCAAATGTGGCCCTGGCGTGCTTAGCTAACTGGCTTATAGCCACCAACAAGACTAGAGCTAATGTAACCCGTTATTTGTTCCGCACGGCAGTTCTTTTGATTTTGGATGGAGATTAGCTGAGCTAGTGTAAGCAGAGCTTTCGTAGCAAGTTTTGGGGATGTAAAGGGAGGTCGCGATTGCTGGTTAGGGTATGGTGGTCCCTTATGGTGGTGTAGGGAATGATCTGTAATCTTTCGTTGTAACAAGCGTCGAATGGGGTGGTAATGACGAGGTATTACTGTCTGGAGTGTTGACAGCCCATATATTGAGGATTATGGTCCATAGTTATGATGGTTAATATTTTATATGTTTGGTTTCGGGATTGGATTAGTTTGCTAATTTGATTTGACAGATGTCTAAAATGATAATTGCATTTTGACGTTTGACGTTTGAATATCAGGTCTGTGGCGCAGTGGGCAAATAGTCGAAGCGTGAGAACGCGGGTTTGACTGCCGCAACAGTACATTTTGTGTATTTAAGAAAATATGCAAATATTTGTCCTGTGTCTGGGTGTTGCGGATCCCCGAACCGCGTTGTATCTTATACCTCAGATACAAGGTAATCTTAGATAAGGGTCAGAGCTATGTTTGTGATTGTGTGGGTGTAATTAATTTTATTTTAATTCGCAAACGTATTTCGCGTAGTGGGGATCGAACGCGTGACTTTTTTACAAACGGCTGTTCGTAAAAGCAAATCAAATGGATATATTATCCTACTAATATTATAAACGTGAAAGTTTGTGAGTAAGAATGCTTCGAGGGATGGATGGTTGTTTGTTACTCTTTCACGCAAAAACTACTGAACGGATCTGAATGAAATTTGGAATGGAGATAGCTTATACCCTGAATTAGCACATAGGATACTTTATATCCCGGAAACAAATTCCTGTGGGATAACGGAAAGACGCGGGTGAAATCGCGGGGCTCAACTAGTATTATTATATGGACACTTTTCAAAATATAAAGATAATGCCCGCACAATCAAATACATATAGTTTCTGACCCCTAAATAGGTTTCCCTGTATCTAGGGTATCAGAAACTACGAGGATCGGGGATCCTCAACACCCAGACACAGAACAAATACTTGCGTTTTTTTGATCAATGCACAAATATTTGTCCTGTAGCGGGAATCGAACCCGCGACCTCACGCTTCACAGTCGGCTATCCGCCCATTGCGCCATATCGGTCGTCAAATGATGTAGTAGCATTTGTTTTGTTAACAGGTTTGGTTCCAAAACCGACGAGCGAAATGGCGAAAAGCGGAGAGGTTAAAAGAGGAGCAGAGGAAGAGGGAAGGCGCTGATATGGTGACGAAGAGGGACCCAAATGACGATAAGGTAACAGCAGTCTCAGGATCGCAGGGAGCTGATAGATGCAAATGGCTAATAGCCGGTCATGGTGGACTTCTTCCGGCTGGTGATGATGATGATGATGACCTACGATTCCTATAGTGCTAGTGATTTGCACCGCGTGGAAGTAAATATTATTCAAATAAACTATAACGCCCACTTTGACGCATTTAAGGATTAATTAAAAAAAACCTTATCAGGGTTCCGTACTTCAAAAGAAAAAACGGAATCCTTATAGGATCACTTTGTGTCCGTCCGTCTGTCTATCTGTCTGTCTGTCAAGCCCATTTTTCTCAAGAACGCTTCAAGGATGCATTTTGCGATTTCACAAGATAATCAAAACCTGTAGGGTATTTCTCGTTGACCTAAAAAGAAAAAAGTCTGAAAACCGTAAAAACAAAAAAAGTTTCCAACAAGGACCCTTTCTGGATCCAAGTGCTATCTCCAATCAGGTCATTTAGGGTCAAACGCGGCTAGCGTGTAATATAGAATGAATTCAGTGCAAGTTCAGAAAGAGAGCTGTGAATCTATCTAAGTAAAATGATTATCTTGTATATGTGTCAATATAAAACCTTCATCTTAATCTAGGGTTCATCAGAATGTGGCATGTCACGAGGGTCCGCAGAAGCCTCTCCAGTATCAGGAGTGGCGTCACCACATGCCTCTCCGCCCGTTACTCCCGGGTCACCACGTCGCTCCCCACTCCACTCGCCGCGGCACTCGCCCACTCGCTCGCCTAGAGTTGACAGGTACGAATCGATTTCATTGACTTGTTGTAGAGCGGTTTCAGACAAGCGTTTTTTTTTCGGGCTCGCGTACACGGGCTTATTTTGGCGTGTTCGCTTGAAACGGTAGTCGTGGCTCGCGCTTATACGCGCGTATAAAACGCTAGTTTGAAAGTGCCCTTAATGTAAATAGAGTGGCAAAAATGCAAATGGCCGTGGTCACCGTCGTCTATGGACATTTGCAAAACCAGGGCGTTGCTGATGGGTTGCCGACCCTTGAGAACACTTTTCACACACATCTTGAAGGATTGCAACATGTAGCACTGTGGAAAGACTTTTAGAGGGAGCTCGAAAAGAGAAATGATGTTAACTTTTGTTGTGTTTCATTGTACAGTCAGCGACAAAAGTAGCTGATCGTTCTCGATTTTCCAAATGTGTTTCAGATCAGTAATTATTATTGTTCTTTTACATTTTACATGGTATCGTTTTGACCACAACATAACACACCTGATTTTAGGTGATGATGAGGTCTAAAATTGGTGTATAAGATGATGAGGATAATAGAAAAAAGTGTGATTGTTCAGCGACTTTTGTCGTTGACTGTACTAACAATTTCATCTCCTAAATACTTGGCAAGCCCGCTGTCATAATAAAAACTGATTTTAAATAGAGTTCATGTATATATGTACCCAGGTCTGAGACTAGCTGCGCGTCCCCAGCCCCGTCCGTCGGCAGTGCGGGGTCGCGGGAGCCGCCGGAGCCTCGCCCTTCGCATAACATTTTCTCCCCATTTGACCAGTGAGTACTTATTTTTTTTCTTTAAAGTTTAGCATTTAACTTTGTACAAGGAGGGCTTAATGCGAGATAGCATTTTTACAAGGACGTGCAAGTAAAATGGTAGCAGCGGTGCAACAAAATTGTAAAAGAACAAAAAGAAATAATGAAATGGAATCAGGTTGTATTTTAACGATGGATGAATAGCATGAAACCTATATTAGAAATTATCAACATTCTTCTTCTTCTTGTGGTGCCATCTCCTACCGGAGGTCGGCTATCATTAGGGCTACCCTAATTTTGGATGCTGCTGCTCGGAACAGGGATCTTGTGCTCATTTTGAACCAAGTCCGGAGATTTTTGAGCCAACATTACAATTTATCAACATAACGTTAGTGAAAATGGATTATTCGTTTAAATAAATAAAAAACATAATATATGTAATAAAAATTATTATCAAACTATGTACCTAAGAACATGTATATCTACTCAGTTTTTTTGAATGTAGAAGAATTATCCGTCCAACTTTTTAATATAATAAATACGACAGTAACTCTGTCTGTCTGTCTTTAACGCCTAAACTACTGCACCGATTTAAAAGAAATTTGGCACAGAGATAGTCTAGAGCCTGAGAAAGGACATAGGCTACTTTTTATCGCAATAAACTGTAGCCCACGCGGGTGAAACCGCGGGGAGCAGCTAGTTATTTTATAAAACAAACAAGTGTCACTTGTTTCAGAACCAGACGTTTTATTGTAATAAAAATCAATATTATATAGCGATGATGGCTCAGTGGTACTGACGTCGGCTTGCGATCCGTAGGACGTGGGTTCGAATCCTACAATGAGCTTGAGCTTTCGGTGAAGGAAAACATCGTGATGAAACCATAGCGTGGTGGTAGGGTATTTTCTAGTACTCGCCTGGCTAGCTACCACCCTCTTGTTAAGAATCTGTCGCCAAGCACCTATCGGTGTGTTCCGGCAGCCTCACTTGAGAGCCAGTTCCCAGTCCAGGTGTAGCGTGGCGCCATCTTCGACCACATCGTCACTTAACATCAGGTGACTTGTGGTCAAACGCTACTCTGTAAATAGTAAAAAAATAAAAAAAAATATTCCGAGATTCAATCTCAACTTATATACAAGCAATTACTAATTTGGACGACCTCTACAATTGAATTCCTGACGTCAATACTCTATTGAGACTATCAATATTTTATAGACCCCTAATTAAGCAAGCGGTCTCTGGCCTGAATACTTTTCGGCTGTCAGTCTAAATTGATGTAAATTGGAAGGCATTACATCAATGTCAATCAAAGCTGCTGTGATATGATCCAGACGATTTGTTTGAATAAACAATTAGGCACAGATTTCTACACAGTCAAATTGTGGTATTAATTTCAGTGGTATTGACTATGTTAAACATTTTCTTAGATTTATCTAGAGAGTAGAACTTTATGCGTGTAGGTATTTCTGAATAGTCATAGCCGTGAGTTTGGCCAAACTATGAGAAATTGTTACACAGTGTGTTTGTTACATTTCATGATACATTGCGGCAATGCAATATGTCAAAATTCTTTCATTGTATGATACATTTCATGTTACACTTCGCCAGTCTGTAGGGACCATAAGAGCGCACTACGCGTCCACGTTAGTGTTGCCGAACTATCGATAGTTTTCATCTAAAAAAGCCATACTATCGATAAGCTTATCGATAATACTATCGAACTGCTCGCGAAGTATATACTATCGATAGCATCGATACTATCGATAGCATCGATACTATCGATAGCATCGATACTATCGATAGCATCGATACTATCGATAGTATAGTTCCTCGTAAATAAAAAACTATCGATAGCATCTGTACTATCGATAGTATCCATAATATCGATAGTTTGTGCTTCTCTGGCAACAATACTATAAGTACTGCCTCGTTTCAAGCTATCGATAGCATCGATAGGCCTATCGATAGTGTTTCGATTGGTTGTGTGCGACGCTGCACTTAGGTTCGCTGGTTCCAAAGGATAACAAATAGGTTCAATAGTATAATCGAAGGACCGTTAGAATTTAAATAATATATAGATATAATAAAAAATAAAGAAAGAGAAAACGATAGGAGATTCAAATCCTTGCACAGAAGAGAGTAGAAAACACACCACCAACCTTGAAATCCACCTTCTCCAGATTCTGATCAGGCTTTCCGATGAAAGTTCGCACGGCGACCTTCAGCGTAGGTGGCGAGGGAACGTCCCGGTGAAACGCTCTTTGTGCAGGTGTCTGAAGATGGTTATACGAAGCCAACTATGCTAGCACGGCTAAGACACTATTTGGAAGCTAGGTATCACCAAAATTGAGCTAAACGTTAGCTAAAAATGTCACGCACGGCGCGAGAGATGTAGACTTCTCAAAGTACAACGGAGAACTCGATGTGACCGCTGCGTGCGGGCGCGGGGGCGGGCCGCCTTCACATCTTCCAGAAGCGGGTAGATATACAAAATTGGTGGCGAGATATTTCTAACTACCTCAACTGTGTAAGGATCGAACAGGTTGGCTATCGATAGACTATCGATTAACAATCGATAGTCGACTCTCGATTGTCAACGCTAGTCCACGCTTGCAGCGAACACGCAATGAAAGCCACAATGATACATTACATGTTACGTTTCACCAGTCTGTACGTACAGTCAACGTCAAAAGTCGCTGAACAATAATCAATTTTCCGAGTTTCTTTAACACTCTAAACACCATCTTTTGACCAAATCATGACTTGACATCAGGTGTATTGTGTTGTGGTCAAACGCTACCTTGTGAGTTGTAAAACAAATACAAACATTACTGATTTAATACGCATTTAGAAACTCGAGTATCAGCTACTTGTGTCGCTGACTGTACCAAGAAAGTAAGAGACCGAACCTAATAATGTAACTCCCATTTCATTAGCCAATTAACTGCTCCTTGAGGCAAGTGTATCGTAACGAAGTCTATTAACATGCCGTCATCGCGGCCGCAAGACGCTCTATAGCAATTACTTGATTAGACCCCGGCTGGACTAATCAACTGTAATTAAATTGCGCCTGCGTGGTCCTTACGAGTCATGCAGACAGATACAAATAAGTAACCATCATGATCATGATGGATCAGTGGCAGGGATGTCGACTAGTAACCCGTGGGATCGAAATCTGAAATGAGCTTGTGGTTGAAACTGTAGTTGTGAAACCATACCTTGATGGTACGGCATTCACTAGTACATACATATCTACAGGGCCGAATTAACTCTGTCAGGGCCCCTAGGCAATACGTAAAATTCCCAGGGCCCTTTTTTACTTATTGAAATACATATTTTCAATCACTTAATAATAAAAACAAATGAAAAGAAATTATGCGTACTTTTAAAAGGCTTCATTTTATCAAATTCAATTTTTGTTTTCTTTCTTCTTGGTTCGTGCTCGGGGGCCCCTAGTCAATGCGGGGCCCCTAGGCAGTTGCCTATCTGTCTAATGGTTAATCCGGCCCTGTATATCTAGCTACAACCCTCAGGTTAAGAATCAGTCACCAAGCACCTATCGGTGTATTCCACCAGCCCCATTTGAGAGCCAGTTCCTAATCCAGGAGAAGCGTAACGGCTCCATCGACCACATTGTCACTTAACATCAGATGACTTGTAGTCAAACGCTACCTTATAAGATAGATAAATCAGTGGTAGCTAGCTAGACGAGCACTAAAAAATGCCCTATCACAATACTATTGTTTCATCACGATGTTTTCCTTCACCGAAAGCTCAAGCTCATTGTAGAATTCGAACCCATGATCTACGGGCTGCAAGCCGTCGTCACTATCACTGAGCCATATTTGCTTTAGTTATCATAAAAACTTAGATCCAGTGTGTTTATAATGCTGATAACATCTACTCTCTCATAAAAGTGGCGATAACTTGAAACTTAAAGTCCTTCAACTTACGCCAAGCTTGCGAAGTTCTTCCAACTTTCCGAAGATTGACTTAAATCGAATCAGTCAAGTTTAATTGTCAATAAATTAACCGAGGTTAACTCGCTACTCAGCAAATTAACTTTAAACTTTAATTACTTAAGTATCGATCTAGTTAATTAAGATAGAGACTCGGTTGGTATTATATTGCGAAAATAATATTACTTCTTGGGGTTTTGTTTGAGATAATAAGTAAATTAGGCAAGTTGAAGTTATCAGAGGTCCTTTATTTGTAAATGGTTGCGCCCCGCGTCTTCCCGTTATCCCGCAGGAACCTTTTTCAGGGATAAAAGTAGCCTATGTGTTAATCCAGAGCGGTCTCCACTCAAGAACACGTCTACCCCAACGGTTCATTACAGAAAAGCTGACTTAACCTTGTTTACCTTCTTATCAAGTCCTGTTAACGCTTGTCAACTGTTGTCAAATTACCCGGATAACTTCATCACGGTCCAAACTAGCTGTGAAAACGCGGTGGAGTCCCCCGAACAACAGCAGGGCAATACGATTTACTGTACCAGGATTAAGTCGCGCAGTAGAATTAGTGTCGACAAATGGTTGTAACGACGTTATGTGTTGACGAGCACATGTACACGCAGCTTTATGTTCGTAGATTAGACCAGTGCGTGAAGTTTGTTGCTTTGTTTATAAGGGTTATTTATATTAAACTAGCTGTTTTCCGCGGTTTCACCCGCGTGGGCTACAGCTTTATGCATGCAAAGTCTCAGCCCGATTGGTTTAAAATTGACAAAGTTTCATACAAACTTTCATCCACTATTTTATCCCCTTCGGGGTAGAATTAATCAAAATCCTTTCTTAGCAGATGCTTACGTCATAACATCTACCTGCATGCCAGATTTCACCCCGATCCGTCCAGTGGTTTGGGCTTTGCGTTGATAGATCACTATGTCAGTCAGTCACATTTGAGTTATATATATTTAGATCTCATTTGTCTAATAAACTGGTTATTAAAAAATAACGTGAAAGAGACTACGTAGAGCGACGACTTGCACCGAGTGGCTGGCAGTAGTTGGATGAGAAGAGGGCTTAGTGGCAAACTTTAGGAAAGGCCTAAGTCTAGAAGTGGACTGATACAGTGATGATAAGAACGATGATGAAAATCCTACTAATATTATAAACGTGACAATTTGTGAGTATGGATGTAGTATATGGATGTATGGATGTTTGTTACTCTTTCACACAAAAACTACAGAACGGATTTGAGTAAAATTTGGAATGGAGATAGCGTATGCCTTGGATTAACACATTGGCTGCTTTTATCCCGGAAAAAGGTTCCTGCGGGATACGGAAAAACGCGGGTGATATCGCGGGTCCCAGCTTG
Organism: Opisthograptis luteolata; assembly: GCA_931315375.2. Taxonomy (NCBI): domain Eukaryota; kingdom Metazoa; phylum Arthropoda; class Insecta; order Lepidoptera; family Geometridae; genus Opisthograptis; species Opisthograptis luteolata. Next base: position 2,708,211 of record OV928048.1, read on the forward strand.
TAAGTAATAAACATGTAATGATTTAAAACTTATGTTGTAATAATCTTCTTATATATAAAAATGAATCCTTATTTCCCTTGGTCACGGCATCACGCGTAAACGGCTAGACCGATTTCACTAATTCTTTTTTTTGTTCAAAATTCAAAATTCAAAATTCAATAATGTTTATTCAATAGGATACATTGTGATCACTTTAAAACGTCAACTTAAAACTAGCTACGCCTGTTCCAACCTCCTTACGCCGGCAAAAGAACAGGCAAGAAACGCCCGGCAGGTAATTTTTTTGGCGCGATCACATTGACAATTTTATTCTTATTACTAATTGATTGAATTGGAGCAAGTTCACTAAAATCCCAAGCTTTTTTTTTTTTGTCATCTAATAGTCCGATATTTTTTATTTAGCTTTACTAATAAGAAGATTTCTCTTGTTTGGTTGTACACATTGGGATATGGGAACATGAATATTAACGAGTTGCGGGATCACAACCAAAGCAGACCAGACCCCACAAGCAGCACCCGTTCACGAGTTGACGCATGTGCCAGCCATCGCTCTCCTCGACCATATGTTCTGTTTGTTATTGCAAAGAGAAGGTTCTTATGAAAGAAAAAATTGAAAAAGACGTTTTATTGCGATATTTTTTTTTGCCGAAGAACTAATTTCCTTTATCAAAAACATTCTAAAAAGGCCCATGGGCTCACTCTGTGCTGATGTAAATCTATTTGTCGTATTAAGCGCGCAATTAGGCAAGCATGCGGGCGTAGAAGGGTTGCCGCCAATTGTACACTGAACAATTAATTATATCGGGTAACGTTAGCATTGGTGGTAATAAGATGAAAACGTGATGGACCCCAAATTTTTGACAGGGGAAATATATAATACTTTCTAGCCCCAAGGTTTTACCCGCGTGAACTACAGATCTTAGTATCAAGATAAAAAGTGTTATTTTACTTTAAACTATCTACATACCGAATTTTATCGAAATTGGTCTAGCCTATTAGGAGGGAAGAATGACACAAGCACGCCAGAATTTGATATAAAAAACTAGCTGTTTCCTACGATTTCACCCACGTACCTAAACTACAGATTATCGCAATAAAAAGTATTTTTTGTCCTTCCCGAGGCTTCAAACTCTCCCTACCAAATTTTATGAAAATCGGTCTAGCCTTTTAGGAGGGAGGAATTACACATGCGCGCTTTCTTATTATTGTAATCATCATCGCATCATGACCCTGAAGAAGTCCACTGTTGAAAATAGGCCTCCCTTTGTGGTCGCCATTCGAGAACCTTTCTTCCCCATCGGTTATCGGTTCGTCGAGCGATGTGGCCTGCCCATTGCCACTTCAACTTGCAAATTCTAAGAGCTGTGTTGGTTTTGGTTCTTCAACGAATTTCCTCGTTATTATTTAAACTCGTTAATATTCATGTTTTCATATCCCAATGTGCACAACCAACCGAGATAAATCTTATTAGCTATATAATTATAAAATATCGGACCATTTAGATGACAAAAAAGCTTGGGATTTTAGTGAACTTGCTCCAATTTAATCAATTAGTAATAAGAATAAAATTGTCATTGTGATCGCGCCAAAAAAATTACGTGCCGGGCGTTTCTTGCCTGTTCTTTTGCCAGCGTAAAGAGGTTGGAACAGGCGTAGCTAGTTTTAAGTTTGACGTTTTAAAGTGATCACAATGAATCCTATTGAATAAATAACTGTTGACTATTGACTATAAATGCCTACAATAATATCGTTGCTAACCATACAATACTGTAATGCGGTTTATCGCCGCGTTTAATTTGATTCCACGATAGCGATTACAAAAGTGGTGTTGAATTAATGACCGTGATGCGAGTGTTCGAGCCTGACTTTTAATTGTTAAATTGTGTGTTTTAATAACTCTTTTAATAATGCACGTAATGAAGTTGATTCGTTAATTTGAATTGTAGTTGTAGTGTTGTCCATTTGAAGCCGTGAAAGGTTTTGGAACACATTTTTATCCTGCAGGGTTTTACTAGTCAAACGTTTTGAAGCGATGATGGCTGAGTGGTAAATCTGTATGGATTAGGGATCCACAACACGCAGACCCGGTACAAATACTTGCGCCTTTTTTTGCAATACAGAAATATTTATTTCTAAGCGGAGATTGAACCCGCGACTTTTCACTTCGCAGCTGGATGTTCACCCACACTGAGAAAAAAATTCTGACTTTCCTTCTGAGTCTATACCTTCCAAGACCGTTTCTTCCTTATTTTGTATTAGTTTTCCTTCTGAATCACAAGTCCTTCCCTTTTGACTCAGAAGGAAAACGGTATTTCGGAAGGTCTTTTTTCTCCGTGCATTGCGTCAAACGGGTCGTCACTTGAAGGTAGCATAAGGAGGTATCTTTATAAATAGGTTGATAATTATATACTGTGTGTACGTTTCACATATATCTTTTACTAGTTGCACCCCGCGGTTTCACCCACGTCTTTATCCTGCAGGAACCTTTTTCTGGGATAAAAAGTAACAAAATTTGTCAATCCAGAGTATAAGCTATCTCTATTCCAAATTGCATCAAAATCGGTTTAGTAGTTACGGTGACACGTGGTAACAAACATTCACACACACGCAAACTTTCACATTTATAGTGTTAGTAGGATAGCATTGTCATTACTAAAACTTTTTTCAATTTATATCACGTAATACAAGACCCAACACACAAACAAGCTAATCCGTAGCTCTTGGACCAAAATCTCTCCTCACACAAAACAAGCGGATAACTCACGATCGTCCGAGATCAAGATGGCGGAACATCCGGTCCGACCGGAAGTGCCTCTAATGCGATATACGCCGGGCTTATCGCGCCGGACACGTGCGAACATCGCTCGACTTATGTTGACGCAGATTTAGAATCAAATTTACGAAGTAATGAACAAATAACACGTTTATTTATGAAAAAGTCACTCAGAGAGTTAGTAAATTAGTAAGGAATTAATAAAAAAATGTAAATGAGCTATTGTAAAACTACTGACCTCTGGGGTATATCCGTGACCGTTGTTAAGCCATTAATTGAAATGATTGCACCAGAATTAGCGCTAATATTTAACAAATGTATTGACGACGGCGTATTTCCTGATCTGATGAAACATAGTAAGATAACACCCTTGTTTAAATCGGGTACAACGACTGACCCTACTAACTTTAGACCAATATCAGTATTACCAACATTTAGTAAAATATTCGAAAAACTTATCCTAAATCAATTGCAAAGACATTTCCTTGCAAATAACTTACTCAATCAAAAACAGTTTGGCTTTACACGGGGTCGCTCTACTACTGATGCTGGTGTCGAGTTATTAACGCACATCTATGATGCCTGGGAGGAGTCACGGGACGCTCTAGGCGTGTTCTGTGACTTGTCCAAGGCATTTGATTGTGTTCACCACGAGACTCTGATCAGAAAGCTCCGGCACTATGGTATTCGAGGTGTTCCTCTGGATCTTGTAACCTCATACCTGAGTGATAGGATACAGAGAGTCGACGTTAACGGGAAGCGATCCCCGTGGTCAGTAGTCACAATGGGAGTTCCGCAGGGTTCAATACTCGGACCTTTTCTGTTTTTAGTTTATATCAATGATTTGCCCAGCCTTGTTAGTGACAATCACGAGATAGTATTGTTTGCCGATGATACGTCGCTTTTATTTAAGTTAAAGCGACAACATAACATTTCTGACGACGTGAACAATGCTCTTTCCAAAGTTACAGACTGGTTTGATGCAAACAATTTGATGTTAAATGAAAAGAAGACCAAATGTTTGAGATTTGTGCTACCCAATGTTAAAGAAGTACAAACAAATTTAAAGATTAAGAACGAAAAATTGGACCTTGTAGAGACTACAGTATTCCTAGGTATAACTTTAGATCACAAATTGCAATGGGGTCCACATATTGTCAGTCTATCGAGCAGACTTAGTTCTGCAGCATATGCTGTAAAGAAGATCCGTCACCTTACTGATGTTGATACAGCCAGACTAGTCTACTTCAGCTATTTCCACAGCATTATGTCCTATGGAATATTGCTGTGGGGAAACGCTGCTGATATAAACACTATATTTGTTTTGCAGAAGAGAGCTGTTCGTGCGATTTACAAGGTGGGCCCCAGAGAATCTTTAAGGACTAAGTTTAAAGAAATTAAAATAATGACAGTTGTTTGTCAATACATTTATGAAAATTTAATGTACATAAGGAAAAATTTAAATAGCTTCAAAAAGAGAAGTGATTATCACAATTTTAATACTAGAAACAAAGATAAAATTGCTGTACCCACTACTAGGCTCCATAAAGTTAGCAACTCGTTCAAAGGTCAATGTGTACGCTTTTTCAACAAAATCCCAAGTGAAATTCAAGACTTATCGATAGCAAAATTTCAAGTCCGTATAAAGAGAAATCTTATTAGTAAAGCTTATTATAAAATATCGGACTATTTATATGACAAACAAGCTTGGGACTGTAGTTAATCTATCTATCTTTCTTTCTATCTACCTATTCTCCCTATTTCCCCTATTCTAACCATTTTCGGTAAACAGCCAAAACAGTCATACTCACGAAAGTGACTTTGCTTGCGGCGGCGTCGTGTGTCGGGTCGCCCTCTTCCCTCTCATATGGTCGAGGAGAGCGATGGCTGGCACATGCGTCAACTCGTGAACGGGTGCTGCTTGTGGGGTCTGGTCTGCTTTGGTTGTGATCCCGCAACTCATTAATATTCATGTTCCCTTATCCCAATGTGTACAACCAAACAAGAGAAATCTTATTAGTAAAGCTAATTAAAAAATATCGGACCATTAGATGACAAAAAAAAAAAGCTTGGGATTTTAGTGAACTTGCTCCAATTCACTCAATTAGTAATAAGAATAAAATTGTCAATGTGATCGCGCCAAAAAAATTACCTGCCGGGCGTTTCTTGCCTGTTCTTTTGCCGGCGTAAGGAGGTTGGAACAGGCGTAGCTAGTTTTAAGTTTGACGTTTTAAAGTGATCACAATGTATCCTATTGAATAAATAAAATTGACTATTGACTATTGACTATTGTATATGAGCTGAATGTGTCGAAAAATTACCACTTAGTAAGACCATTGACATTTGTATTGCTGCAATACATTATGTGTATTTGTATAAGATTTTGATTTTCGCATAATTTAAATACAAATACAAATCTCATATTAATAATAATAATAATAATAATAATAATGTTTTTATTTTTGACCATCAAAGGGGCATGGATTAGTATTCCTTAAAACTATGTTATTTTACAAAATACAGATTATATTATTAATTATTACAATACAATACAATATTACAATATGTCAGCTTATAATTAGAAGAAATTAAATATTATAATAATGATCAATTATAAAGTAACAATAATAATAACAATACTACTAACTAGCCGCATTCTTGAGAACATGAACCATGCAGCAGTGGTTCAAGTACTGAGAGTCAAACCTCTCAGCGAATGTCTCCAGGATACGGCTGGAGCTGGCCCGAACCCTGCGCACCAAGGAAGTGCACCGTTTTCGCATGGTTGTATGAAAACAGTCCACCCGCGCCTCGGCAAACATCCCCGACGCGCTACAAAATCGGGGCAGCCCCATCAGCACCCTGAAGGCGTTATTATATTGAACGCGAAGAGCGTTGTACTGCTTCAGCGTATGACTCACCCACAGACTGCTGGTGTACATAGACGTGCAAAATGCTCTGAATAGAGTGATTTTGACATCCCTCGAACACCGAGCAAATCGGCGGGCAATCATATTTGCCCTCACCGACAACGCCCTGCGCTCCCGCTCTATATCTGCATTGTCTTTCAGGTCAGAGGTTACTAAATGTCCCAGATATTTAAACTGGTCTACTCTTCTAAGAGGAGTACCATTCATTTTAACAGATGGAAAGTTGTCGGTACTATTTCCTCTGACCCCAAAAACCATGCACTCACTTTTCTTAGCATTATAGCATAGGCCGTGGCTGAGAGCGTACTGTTCACAAATTCTGAGCAGCTTAGATAGACCACAGACCGACGCACTGAGTAGAACCATATCGTCTGCATAGCTGATATTATTTAAACAGATATCATCAACATGGCAACCGACATGGGTGGTGCTAAGTTCCTGTATGAGTGCATTCACATAAAGGTTAAAGAGCTTGGGCGAGGTCAATCCTCCCTGCCGCACTCCGCACTCCAACCCATACGGCGTCGAATAAGCACTTGCCCACCGAACGACATTGACCTGGTTCTGGTACCAATACTGGAATATCTGTATCAGTTCTGATGGCATAGATATATTAACAAGTTTTTGCCATAAGATGTCATAATGAACCAGGTCAAATGCTTTCGACAAGTCGAGGAAGCAAGCAAATACGGGTGTCTTCCGATCCGTATAGTATCTGACAGTTTGTTTTAAACACAAAATAGCTGTCTCAGTAGAAAGACCCGCCTTAAACCCAAATTGGTTTTCATGGATGTTAAGGTATCTATCAAGCTGAGTGTTTAGCAAACCGTCCAGCACCTTCGCAAGGATAGTAGCCAGTGATATCGGTCTATAGTTGCTCTTATCGCTTATGTCACCGGTTTTACTTTTCGTTATTGGTACCACCACAGTTTTTAGCATCTCCGCCGGTAAGTAAGAATGTCCTATACATGCATTATAAAACATCGCGAGCACTCTAGGCAGGTGAAATCCAGCGTGCTTCAGGTGTTCGATGCTAAGGCCATCACAACCAGGAGACTTGCCCCGCGACATGGTTTTAATCACCTTATCGACATCTTTCGCTAAAAATCTGGCATTAATCTCCTGGCCATGACATCCACCCTTGCACACCGACTGCGACAGTCCCAATGGCGACTTTACAACAAAATGATCTTTGAACAGATCTGCTATGCATTTATGGTCATTGACGCCGTTGACGCTCACAGGTAAGCCCGATTTTCTATTCAATTTATTGGTAGTTTTCCAAAAACTTCGAAAATCACCCTTAACGTGATGTGATGCAAGAATGTCCATTTTTATTTGCTCGCTATTATTTTGACACCACCTCAACCGAGACTTGAAAACTCGCCTACTTTCGTGCATCTCATTCCAGATGCGCCCTGATTTAGGTTTACCATACAGAACCCATTGATCGAACTTACACCTTGCCATACCGTGAGCGTCACGAACATGTTTATTCCAACCAATTACAGATTTTTTCTTCCTAGACTGCCTAGCAGCGTGACTACAAGTGGCGGCATCACTTAATATATTAATAACATCTATGTACAGTCCATCAATAACTTGTCTGTGGTTCGACTCATTACATACTTTGTCGCTACAAAAAGTCAACTCGGTCGGAAAGTCAATTAACCGAAATTTATCATTACATATTTTACTATATAACTCAATTTGTTCAGGTTTCCTTTCTCCCCACCGTATCCTATTAGAGATGTCATTAAAATCACAAACTAATTTAGGTTTAATTAAATTTAACTTACACTCAATTACAAGCGGAAAATGGTCAGACCACATAACATCGTATTTAACGGAAGCTTTAACAACTGTTTGCATAGCTGCCTTGGTCACTACACAGTGGTCTAGCCAGCGTCTAGATCCGTTTGCCTCACTTATAAAACTATATGTGTCGGACGACAGTCCTAACAATTCGACATCTGCGCACATCCACTCAAGGTCAAAACAAAAAGACGTCAACTCACTGTAGAATAGCGTATTGGGATGGGCGTTAAAATCTCCCAATAAATAAACCGACTCAACATCTTCGCTACTACTTATGGCGCTCGCCAAACTAAGACAGTCCGTGAACTCCGCTAGATTTTTCAAATCATCCGTAGGCAAATATAAACTAAACACTAGTAAAGTCCTGGGGCCCATTGTTATTTTAATAGCACATACGCGCGCGTTGTCACACTGCACCACCGATACATTCTGGAAAACCTTCTTATTCCATAGTATCGCGACGCCACCGTACGGCCGCCCGCGCAGCATGCCAGCCGATGTATCCACTGCCGACGTTCCCGTGTAGGCGAACTCAGCATCTATGTCACTCAGGAAATCAATGTCACCCGGGAGTAACCAGGTCTCCTGCAGAGAGATCACATGCGCTGTTCGACACAGTTGTCTTATATCATCAATTGAACGTTTTACATTCTTACAGTTGAAGCTTACAAAATTATATATATTGTGACTATTGGTCATGATTTCTGGGAGGCTGGGCCAAATACGGTAGATTCACTCCATTCGTTTTTTTCTTCGTAAAATTTACAAACCGTCGAAATATGATGCCTTGAGGCCACAGTTTGTCGTTTAAAAACATTGATAATTTTTGTTCCGATACGAAAAATTTGTAAGCATTATGATCCCTTTCCTGTTTAAAAGAAATTTTCTCCAGACGAATCATTTCATTCGTTTCCCTATGTATGTAGTCTATTATGTCCTTTTCTGTTGAGTCTTTGTGTACTTTCGTAATAAAAATAGGTACTTTTAGTTCCGCTGCTCTAAAATTGCCTTCATTATCTTTAGACACTCCTTTCGTACCTAAATATCGATAAGAAGGCTTCTTACGCTTGAACGACACGCGCTGCCAGTCTCCATCGTTATTATTGCTCGCTACAAGCTCGCGATCATTCTGCCGTGACACATCGCCGCTTCGCCGCTGCGGCACCTGTGTGGTTATGCTAGGTGCAAGTGACGTCACAGTACCAATCCTACACGGACTCGCCACTCGACTCGTGGATTAATTCTCCTTCTTTTTAAATTTATATTAAACATTAAATTTAATTGCGCCCCACAGTTTTCCTGTGATCCCATCCCACATTTCACCGTGATAAAAGTAGCCTACGTGTTAATACAGGATATGATCTAGCTATATTTCAAATTTCATCAAAATCCGTTCAGCCGTTCGAGCGTGAAAGAGTAACAAACATACACACTCACACACAACCTTCCGCATTAAATTGTATAACCATGCGAAATCATAAACAAAGCAAAAAGCTTGGTTTCGTCGTTTGTTTGTTTGGTTTGGTTGTCGTTTTGCCGTTTGTCGTACTGCGCATAATCCAACTGTGACCCGTTGAGTCATGTGCGTGGAACAATAGAGCGGCTCAGTGTTCATTAATGGCATTAATTAATGTTTAATTGAGCCAAATAGAGTATCCATTTAGCGACAATTGTATCATGCATCCCGGTTGCCGTACGTTATGGAATTACGTTGCTATTTTCATGGAATGTCAGTTGCTAGTGACGGTTTTCCGGTTTTTGGGGCTGGTAGTATCAGTTTTTGATACTTGCAGTAATTTAGTTACCAGTGAACTTTGATTTAGGAGAAGTTTTTCTTATACCTAACTAGGTAAAGTTTGACTACAGGTTACGTGATGTGTTAGTAACTGGCTCTCAAGTGAGGTTGCTGGAACACACGGGTAGGTGCTTGGTGACAGATTTTTAACTTGAAGGGCTAGCAGGTGAGCACTAGATGCCCTAGCATCAGCTATAATGGCATCACGATGTTTTTCCTTCATCGAAATGTCGAAAGCTAAAGAAATAGCGTTTAACATATAGCCCACAATCACATACATAGAGTTCTGTTCCCTAACTAGGATTTCCTAATTTGAGAAACAATGCGGATCGCAAATATATGACAACGTTCTGTCTTTTACAACGTTTATAGACCGAAGACACGTCCAACGAAAGCTTGTCCGCCAAGTCACTCAAAAGTGAAAAAAAAACATGCCCGCCGTCGTACGTTAGCAGGAAGCAGTTTTGTTTATGCGTCTCAACGGTTTAATTAACAGCATTAATTAGCGCGGAATTGACTTAAATTGTGCAATTGGTTAAGCGACAACGGTCCAGAGTCAAAGAGTACAACACGAGGAGTCGCAGATAGCTCAAGCCATTGGCTCGAGCAAAAGAGGAACAACACAACAATTTTGAATTTATTGTTATCATAAAAATGTGTTATTATGTTATTTTAGCAGTCAAAACACCGACCTCAATAGTATACAAGAGGCCAGTGACTTGGCATAACACATCTCAAATAATGGACGGCCCAACCATCGCACCTAAGAAACCGTACATAACAAATGCATATTATATATACGTAGATTTATACTCGCTGTTTCCTGCGGTTTCATCAGCTTTGAGATTCCCACCGCATCTTTAAATAAATATCGGAGGACCAATGCACACAAATTGACCTTGACCTCTTTATCACAATCTTTAGAATATAATTAGTATAATATTGTAGATTTCTAGCCTTAATTTCAGGAATACTCTGTACTGTTAATTTTATTTGTCCAACTCAGAGCTGGTTATTTGATCTGTTAACAAAATTAACTCCTGTCAAAAGTGTATGAAAAAGTTAACAATTAGATTGATTATTTGACGACCGATGTGGTGCAATGGGCGGATAGCCGACCGAGGTCGCGGGTTCAATTCCCGCTTCTGGACAAATATTTGTGCATTGAAAAAAAAAGCGCAAGTTGTTCTGTGTCTGTTGTTCTCGTAGTTTCTGATACCCTAGATACAGGGAAACCTAGTTAGGGGTCAGAGCCTATGTATGTGATTGTGCGGGCATTATTATTATTAGATATTTTATATATTTCTATAGTTAACATTGACAACCTCTGAAAACCTCTGTAAAATTTGTCTATATCGACTATGCTAGTAACGGCGTGACTAAACAGATTTTTTATTCCAAGCTCGCTAAATTAGATACAATGCGGTGTAATTCAATAAGAATTCAGCGAACAAATTGTCGTGAGGGTTGACGTTGATACATTTATTATGATAATTCATTGCCTTGTGCGTGATGAGGTAATGTACTCATACTTAAGCCCCGTTTTCATTAAATATTATGTTCAAAGTGAGCATTCGTCTTTGTTTTATTTGGTGACGGCGATCAAACTTGTTATGGCTGATATAATCTTCTATAAGTACCTATGTATAAGTGTGTATGTTGACATACAAGTTGATTTACTTACACAACATTTTCACAAGCAAACCTTTTTGAAGAATTTACAAATATAGCCTTATTTTTGCAGAGAATATGGTTTTCTTCAAGAATTTTGTGGCCAACGCATTGTAATTAACGATTGCCTTGACGAACTTTATACTTAAATTGAAGATGAAATAGTAACCGTGCGCTACAGTGGTGATTACCACAGGAACCGTGAATTTTTCCGAGATAAAAATGTATGTTACTTTCTGGCTCACGAACTACCTCTATGCACAAAAACGTTATTTTATATGGAGGTAGTTCCTCCGTTCTTCCATCCATGCGTCAAAGGACAAACCAACACATTTTCATAGTAGCAAAGTATGCAAGTAGGGCTTAAATTAAAAAAAAAAAACAAAATAGACTATCCTTTTTAGACAATTTTTAAATTGAGAGTATTCAATTTCACGGTAACGAATATTAGTTACATGTTCTGACAACCGGCAGCAATTGACGTGCTAATAAATAAGTTTGGGATGCTAGAAATACACATTTTACGCAACACTATGGTGCCCGTTTCTTGGCCTAATTTATGTGTTTATTTCCTTACTTAATTTTCTTTTTAGAAGCTCGCTATTACATTCCATGATAACGCCCCTTAATACGTAGAGCTGTGTAATTGAAGACGCAGAGTAAAGCCACTCTAGAGGGTGACAAAATGCAGTTTCGCGTTCATTACAAATGCTGAAATTCAGGAGCGTAATATGTTAATATTAAGCGTATTGACAATTTAATGCGGATATTATGTTATGTGAACGGCGGGGAAATTAACAGAATTACATTTATGACGTCACCAAATATGTAAAATGAGTAAAATTGAATTATAGCATTCAATTCTTTGAAAACGAAAAAGTTGAATGTTAACAGCTGTCATTCGTTTCCACGATTCGACGAAAAATTCATATATCATTATTGGTACATAGTAATAGTTTGTAGCTGTAAATTCTAGTCCAGGAGCCAACTTCAGCCACTTCGTCTTTTAACATCACGTGACATATGGCCTGAAAGGGGTAGGTCAACATATAAAAAAACCTCTTAAATTTTTAAAACAATTCACAATATAATTTTTTTCTTTTTGAATTCATTACATAAATTAAAAAAAAAAGTCAAAGAAAAATCTTGTTTCAATAGACATTAAATTTAAATCAACTGCCATGTCTAAGACTACAAAACTCTTCTATTGTATTGGCAACATGCGCACGCGCCGATATGACGTAGGAAATTCAAATACCTAATTGACGTTATTGTCTGGCGCTTACTCGAATATATTGTTATTGGGGTGAAGGGACAAAGGGCGCTGACATAAGAATTAATATGTAAAACTTATAAAACAAAATGTCTCAAAATTAAAATGAGTTATTATGGGTGTGGCGTTTACCATCACGACTCACGTCATTACATGTTAAAAAGTGTTTTAAAAAGCATGATCTCCGATTGGGATTTTCTTGATATTAAAAGAATTATTTTAACAAATACCTATATGATAATCTACATGATGCGTAGCATATCACCTATAGAATAAATAATGCCAAAAAATTATTGAAAAGGAATTTTCAACGTGATCAATTTTTTAATGTTACAATACCCGAGACCCGAGGGCCACTAGGCAGTTATTTGACAATACTGCCATACAATTATTTCAAGCGATCTTTTTTAGCGTTTTCGTTACATACTTTTGCTTGGTGGTAGGGTATTTTCTAGTACTCGCCTGGCTAGCTACCACCCTCTTGTTAAGAATCTGTCGCCAAGCACCTATCGGTGTGTTCCGGCAGCCTCACTTGAGACCCAGTTCCATCCGCCATCCTCGACCACATCGTCACTTAACATCAGGTGACTTGTGGTCAAACGCTACCCTGTAAATAGTAAAAAAAAAAAAAAACTTAGTTGGCATGAGGCCGATTTGCCTTTTTTTCCTTCTGAGGCTGTTGATACATAGTAGAATCTGAAATCTAAACTAAACAATACGCGTTGTTTATTACCGCCCAGCAATATTGTCTGTTATTATTAGTTGACGTCATTAGCATTAAACAAGCTTAATTTTTATGAGCCCAGTGGAAGATTGAGCTATTTGCTTTGACCCTAATAAACTGGATTGGGCAAGAATCTTAATGAAATCGGCTGTTAAATTTTGTGTAGTAGATCGTTTGAGCTGTTAATGCCATGGTTAGCACTGTTAATAACGATTTTGAGATCAAATACATCAAAGTTTATATCGTAGCGTATGGATAAATTTTAATACTAGGTACTAGGCACACACTACATTATAATACATCCATTCATACCCAAGCTACCTCTAAACACAAAAATATACCCAAAATCACTCTCACCATCGTCACCAAATCAAAACGCCATACTTCACCACAGCTCACACAACACAAGCCATAAAAAATAAGGAACATACAAATATCACTTTAAGCGGAACTGATTCCAATGAACATCGCAACGCTGAACGCCGTCCAAACAATAAGGCGCGTTTACACTGTCCATGAATAATCGCACGGCAGGGCGACCCGCCGCGCGACGATTAAAAAAAGCGGAAAGGAGCAGAAAGCCAGCCGTTAATGGCCAGGGGTGTCACCCCACGGGTCCTATAGACGGGTGATCGCTTAACGCTAAATTGCCCCGAATCTGGCAGATAAACAATGCCAGTAGACGACACGTGCCGGCATGCAAGCTCAAGTAGAGCTATTGAAAGTAAATGTACCGTAATTGGATCTTGATTTTGTCGCGAATGGGATTATGTTTGATGACTCATTTAACTTATTTATTTGCTTTGACTTGACATTTTCTTGACTATAATAGATTTAATTTTAATGAAGATACATCAATGATAGTGGTAACTAAAATGTAATGTAGTGTGTGTAGGATGTAAATGTAATTTAAGAAGTAAATAATATAAATAAAATTAATATTTACATAGACAATCTTAAAGGATTTATAGCAAACGTATAGCTTAGCCGCCTTGAGCGTTTATTACGCGCGTGTACAGATATTGTTTATTGCAAAAACAAATCGCCGTAAGATACTATCTAAATGATAAAAATAAAATGTACCTACGTAAGCGCTTATTCAGCCCGAGTACTTAAGGTCCAATCAATGACAAATCCTTTGACACAAAATACAACACATCGGACTCTATTACCGCCTGTTTTGATTGAAAAACATAGGGGCGTTGTAGCATTTTCGGCTCATTTAGAGTATTTTTATACTAACCACGGGCAACAAGGCGTGCGTGAATAGATTGACCGCCCGCTGCGTCGCCCCGGGCGCTTGACAATATTGTGCTATAATACGGTTCACGCACGTGCCGCAGCGATTTCGAGTGCAGTGTGTACGCCGCTTAACTTCTTGAACGGGTGAACTGTTTTGTTGTTTTAAACGTGTAGTTAAAATAGTTGATTTAACGTTTCTACTTAACGAATCAGATTTATTGATTTTTTATTAATATACTTTTGATGCAACTATTGAGTGCTTGTCGAAAATGAAAACACGTCAAATTAAGAATCTGTCACAAATACCTATCGGCATATTCTGGCAGCCTCACTTGAGAGCTAAATCCCAAGCTAGAAGTAAAGAGACGCGTCTTTCGACCACATCGTCACTTTACATCTCTTGATTTGTGGTCAACGCTTTCGCATCTCTTCTCGAAACAGTTAAATAAACATTATAGTAAAAGAGAGGCAACTCTTGAAGGCAACCAGTCAAAAATAATGCCATTAAAAAATCTTAAGCAAAACACAATTGTTAACCCTTTCATCGCCCGCATAGCGGTCAGCGTAGGGTTAACATAAAGGGCCGTCACACTCGATCTTTACGCGTCGGCGATCGCACTCGTAGCAGTTATTCTTTATGGCCATTTCGATAGTTGTTTATGCAGGCGTGACTAATATCGATGAATGAGTGGTTGAGATTATAGTGCTTTGATGGCTATATATTATACTAGCTGTCCCTGTGGTTTCACCCGCGTGTTCCCGTTATCCCGCAGGAACCTTTTTCCGGGATTAAAAGTAGCCTATGTGTTAATTCAGGGTATAAGCTATCTCCATTCCAAATTTCATTCAGATCCGTTCGGTAGTTTTTGTGTGAAAGAGTAACAAACATCCATCCATCCATACTCAAAATTTTCACGTTTATATCAGTAGGATAATGTAATTGACGATAATAATGTGAATTAAAATCCTACAACGAGCTTGAGCTTTTGGTGAATGAAAACATCGTTATGAAACCATAGCTTGGTGCTAGAGCATTATCTAGTGCTTGCCTACGTAGCTGCAACCCTCACATTAGGTTCCCAGTACCGATGCAGACGTCACCTTCGACCACATCGTCACTTAACATCAGATGACTTAAGGTCAAACGATACTCTGTAAAAAAAATGTAAATATTTTTGTATGTAGTACGAAAAATAAATACGTTCGTCTGCCATTAGAAAAACCTTTGAACAAGCAATCAATAAAATAGAGAAATACTGACAAAACTTTTCATTCGTTAACCTAACGAGCTCTCATTCGATTGGCGCGCCGTAACGTAACAAACTAACGGGCGCCGTAACGATAACGTAACGGCGCGTAACGATGTTACCGCTGGTTCGTTTGTTGTGCCAAAACTCTTTTTTTGGGAGTCAATCTAATTTGCACCCTAAATGTTAGATGTAAAGGCGAACTTTGCTGTGGAGCGTTTCAAGTGATTATTTTGTTAGTAGCGAATAAGAAGAGATGACTTTTTTATATTGTTATGCTGCTTTACATATAGCCTCTAACTCCAGTGTACGAGTATATATATAAATAAAGTACTTCAAGATGGTCTTATAGCTTTAACAATTGCACAACCAACCAAGAGAAATCATTAGTAAAACTTATTATAAAATATGGGACTATTTAGATGACAAAAAAGCTTGAGATTGTAGTTAACTTGCTCCAATTCAATCAATTAGTAATAAAATTAAAATTGTCAATGTGATCGCGCCATAAAAATTACCTGCCGGGCATTTCTGGGCTGTTCTTTTGCCGGCGTAAGGAGGTTGGAACAGGCGTAGCTAGTTTTAAGTTTGACGTTGTAAAGTGATCACAATGTATCCTATTGAATAAAAACAATTGACTATTGGATTACCACTTACACACAGCTTTTCAGAGAACAATTTTGTATCATCATCATCATCATTATCAGGCTTTCACGTTCCCACTGCTGGGACTCTGGCCTTCTCTCAGAGAGAGAGAGAGTATGGGCTGTAATCTACCACGCTGGCCCAGTGCGGGTTGGTAGATGTCGCATGCCCTTGAATGTTGCAGTTCTTGGGCATGCCGGTTTCCTCACGATGTTTTCCTTCACCGTTTTGAGCGACGGCAAATCCGCACATAACTTATTAACTCATAGGTGCGGGGCCGAGAGGATTTGAACTCGGTGTAGGCGTCTTGTAAGTCGCACGCCAAACCGTTCGGCCACCATCGCTCAATCGCAAATTTTGTATAGAGAAGTTTAAATTAACGCCATCATTTTTTAAAACAAAGACTAGATCTGATTTAAACAAACCGGTATATTTTATAACAGAATAATGATACTTTAGTGACAAGTTGTAAACCTGACGGTCAATGCTATCCAGAAAATAACAAGCTGTTTATATGACATTCAAAATATTGTTTCTTTTTTGTACGTATGGACTTGCATTTCACCACATCTCATCTGATGGTAACTGACGATACAGACTGTAGGGATACATATTGTAGTCAGATTGTATTGTGAGACGCCCCCTAGGTGTGGACAGTCAGTCGAGTGCTGGGCCCGTCACGTAGCCCACGTAACTAAATGTGATCAAGTAATAAATGCGAAGATCGTTCGTGCCTTAAAGCGTGGTTTAAATCATAATTCCTCCCCATATCAAATACCTACACTCCGCGCTAAGTAGGCGTAGGAATAAGACTAAAGGCCGGTGTCAACAACCGGACTATTCACGGTTAGCCTTAAGACGAGGAATTGGCAATATTGGCTGCAGAGATTTCCTTTTTTCTCAGCAATTACAAAACATACAGAGCTAATATTTATGTGCATTAGAGATCATGTTTTTGGTATCAAATTGTCGGAAGGATAACACGATTGGTTAACTTTCATAGCAGACAAACAATGATCGAAAACTGACCTCTGAAAAAAAAGATTTTCATTTTACCGGCATACAAAACCGATTTAAGAGTTGAATTTTTTTTTGTATGGTATATAATTAGACACATTCTTCAAAGAACTACAGATTTAGTTTTATAAAATTAACGATAGTTTTCATTTTAAACGAAATAAACCCTTTAATGGCGCATACGAACTTACGGCATTAATCAGATCGCTTGCATTTTTGTATGGAGCTGATTTCAGATTCATTGTTTATCACGGCGTCCTCTTAATGGAGAAATAAATTTGACATAAGCTAAAGCAATAGAAGCTAGAAGTAATGTAGATAGGTAATTAAACCGGTGGCTAGATGGATCACGCTGGCTCATAAAGTGCCTATTCTCTCTAATCTAACGCAGATTAACTAAATCTTCAATACTTATCTACATTCCGTCCTAATTAAAATTCGGTTTCATAATTTAAAATATTAAAAGTCCACTTAAAACGAAATGAATACCGCCGGCCAACTTTTCAGAAATTAAACATTGTTTATTCATTATCAATTATAGAGCTATTTATCTCGCTACGCTGTCCATTATGCTGGGGCCACACTAACGGGAAATACCGTTAGATAGCGCGATGTTTGACGTTTGACATAAGTGTGGCCACGACATTTGACAACGTTTTAATGAAATATGTACTAATTTGACTTGCCTTGTGTAATAGCCAAAGTTATATGGCCAATAAATGTTTCTATTCTATTCTATTCTATTCAACGGCATTCATGCGTTTGACGTTAGTCAAAATAAAAATAAAAAAAAATATTCAATAGGATACATTGTGATCACTTTAAAACGTCAACTTAAAACTAGCTACGCCTGTTCCAACCTCCTTACGCCGGCACAAGAACAGGCAAGCAACGCCCGGCAGGTACTTTTTTGGCGCGATCACATTGACAATTTTATTCTTATTACTAATTGATTGAATTGGAATTGGAGCCGATAACTCAAGTGCATTCACGTTGACCGTTCAAGTGTAGCCCCTCACATAATTGCGTTAATAATTAACGCAATATTTATCGCGATGATAGGCGTTGATATTTCCCTTGACGTTGACCTTAGTGTGGCCCCAGCATGAATCTGGCAAATTATTCCGCTACGTAGTATCTACGGTGCTACGAGCTACGGTGCTACGGAACTCGTAGCGCTAATTGCAACGGATCCAAATAACAAATTAAAATTTCCGTCGAGTAATTTGCGAGAGTTGCTCTATCATTCCGTTCAATTTGCATTGCAATGCTGTCTAGTGTAGGGGGACCACGGTTTTGGTTTTGATGTCAAATTCAAATTCAATAGTACTTTATTCTGAGTTGACTAAAGTACTATTGACTTTGACTTTGAATTTGACTTCAAAAGGATACATTGTGATCACTTTAAAACGTCAAACTTAAAACTAGGTACGCCTGTTCCAACTTCCTTACGCCAGCTAAAGAACAGGCAAGAAACGCCCGGCGGGTAATTTTTTTTGGCGCGATCACATTGACAATTTTATTCTTATTACTAATTGATTGAATTGGAGCAAGTTCACCACAATCCCAAGCTTTTTTGTCATAATATAAATAGTCCGATGTTTAATAATAAGCTATACCTACTTCTAGAATTTCTCTTGGATGGTTGTGCACGTTGAGTATACATTTATTTTTAGTTGAAAGCCAAAGGGTAAGGGCAGTTTATTGAAATTTGTGCACATAAAGTTCTGCAATCTCCATGGGTGGGGAAAATCAATGCTTTTTTTTGTACTTTGTCATATGACTTTTATTCACAACACAAACAAAGTAAATCCTTTTTTATAATAATACTAGCTGCTCCCCGCGGTTTCACCCGCGTCTTCCCGTTATCCCGTAGGAACCTTTTCCGGGATATAAAGTATCCTATGTCCGTTTCCTGGTCCCAAGCTACCTCCCCACCAAGTTTCAGCCAAATCGGTTAGGCCGTTCTTGAGTTATAAATAGTGTAACTAACACAACTTTCTTTTATATATATATATACTAGCTGCGCCCCGCAGTTTCACCCGCATCTTCCCGTTATCCCACAGGAACCCCTTTCCGGGATAAAAAGTATCATATGTCCGTTTCCTGGTCCTAAGCTACCTCCCCACCAATTTTCAGCCAAATCGGTTCAGCCGTTCTTGGGTTATAAGTAGTATAACTAACACGACTTTCTTTTATAAATATAGATATCAATCACTAACTCAAATATGCTACTTAAAAAAACAAATAAAACTGACTTTTAAATTGTAAAAGTTAAGTTTATAGCGATGATGGCTCAGTGGTAGTGACGTCGGCTTGCGATCCGTAGGACGTGGGTTCGAATCCTACAATGAACTTGAGCTTTCGGTGAAGGAAAACATCGTGATGAAACCATAGCTTGGTGGTAGGGTATTTTCTATTACTCGCCTGGCTAGCTACCACCCTCTTGTTAAGAATCTGTCGCCAAGCACCTATCGGTGTGTTCCGGCAGCCTCACTTGAGAGCCAGTTCCCAGTCCAGGTGTAGCGAGGCGCCATCTTCGACCACATCGTCACTTCACATCAGGTGACTTGTGGTCAAACGCTACCCTGTAAATATTAATAAAAAAAAAGTTAGGATTCGTGGAATAACCTATATTTTTTGTTGAAACGTGGTGCCCCTACAACGGGCGGTGGTGTGGCTTCCCCGCCGTTCTTCAAAACTTGGCGCAATGGAATAATTCGCCTCTCCCCACGGAATGGAATGATTTACCTAATTGTGTTCATTCATTTACAACTTTCGTCTTTCCTGCCGATACATAATTATGTTTCTTGATATGATTTGATTTGGGAAATGCTCGGGTTTCGGTTTCAGGGCTCTCATTCCTTTTTCAAGAACTAGCTATTCTCCGCGGTTTCACCCGCGTAGGCTACAGTTTATCGCGATAAAAAGTAGCCTATGTCCTTTCTCAGGCTCTAGACTATTTCTGTACCAAACTTCATTTAAACCAGCTCAGTAGTTTAGGCATGAAAGCGTAACAGACAGACAGACAGAGTTACTTTCGTATTTATAATATAAGTAAGGACTAGTTACGTCCCGCGGTTTGACCCACGTCTTCCCGTTGTCCCACAGGAACCTTTTTCCGGGATTAAAAGTAGCCTATGTGCTAATCCAAAGTATAAGCTATCTCCTTTCCAAATTTCATTCAGATCCGTTCAGTAGTTTTTGCGTGAAAGAGTAACAAACATCCATCCATCCATTATGGTAGGATAGGTGAAGGTTACTTAAAGTTGATCTCTAATGTTTTTTGTAAATTTTTTTGTAGAACACAATTGACACGACCCGTGACTTTTTGCTCAAACTTTAACATTCCGTATAACAACACCCTTCTTCAAATTGTTGTCTCATTTAAACTTCGGTCCATAATCATTTGAATATATAAAAAAAAACGGAAGAACACATAATTATAGGCAATTAATATTCTTCGAGAAAACTGAGAAAAACCAGACTAAATTTTAGTTAAGACTTCTAACATTTCTTATTTATTGAACTCGAAGCAATCAATACCTAATCTTATACGAATGTTACGAACGGATTTCTAGCACCGCTCCTTATTTCCATGTCGCACACAAGCGACATTAGATCGGACATAAAGCGAGTGTTCAAACGCGCTCGGCGCTCGTTCGATAAGTCAAAGGCACGAGTGATTCTAGCAAATTTTATTTTTGCGTCCCGCGGGCGAAGCCTTATCGAGTTTGCTATCAAAGAGCCGCCATTTTTAAAAGTTCCATCCATTCAGGTACGGCTCTCGATACGGCCAATTGTGGTTTCGCTTTGTTCTACCTCCTTTATAGGGTTGACGAAGTTACCCGAGTTTCGGACGAATAATTTGTGTTCGGGGCCGCGCGGCGCCGCGATGCGATTACGGAGTTGAGAGGAATCCGATCCCAGCTCAAATTCCATTCCAACCGCTCCGATCGAGTTGACGGCGAACTTCATTTGTTCACGATCGATATAATGAAGTCGACGAATTTAACTTCAACTTCGTCGGAATATCATATCAAGTTGAAGTTACGAATTTACCATTAATAGCAAAGTTGTACATTTGAACAGCGCGAAAAGAAAAGTAAACAACGTATTAAGCGCGAAATTAGCTCATTTGTATTCAAACAGATTTGCAGCGAGTCTACATCTACGGAGCACAGTTTTATTAAACGAAAAACCGAGCGTAAGTTAACATTACATTCCGTAGCTTGTTAAAAGATAAATTAGAAGATTCGTCGGGCAGAAATATATTCGCGATCCAATCTTTCGCATCCCGAGGCGAGCCCGTAATTGCTTAAGAGAAAAATCCAAATGAGAAATGAAAAGGGATTCCCTTTCCAGAGGAAAAATTATATAATTGAATATCTTCGTAAGTATTATGAGGTATAAAATATGATAATTGAGTTTTTGCTCACGACGAGCCGAGGCCCGAGAGCCGCCGCTTGTTATTCCCATCTTTGTGCCGTGTTTCGGTCTGAATAATGCACAGTTAATGAACGACCGGTGATGGTTTTCAACTAGAATATTATGGTATTTATTTACTCTATTTCGGGGATGATTTACAGTGGAAATTCAGACGGTGGAATTTGAATTTTAACAGGCGTATTAGCTTTTAAGTATTTTCTGTGGAGAATTGAGTTTCTTTATTCACATAATGTTGATGCCAGAATAATAACTGAGTAATTTATACAGGGTTATGGTGATTTCTTCAATTTCTTGCAAAGAGGCTTCTATGGAAATCAGGGTCACATATTACACTTACATTATTATTGTTTCTTTAATAATAATAACGCCCACCGAATCACATTCTAAGCTCTGACGATGGCGTCAGAGGTATCAGCGAATCCTAGTAAGGACTGCGTCTAGGGTCACAGCAAATACGAGGATCGGAAAACCACAACACGAAACAAATAATTGTCAAATAACTTTTTCGTTGCATGAATAGTCAGGAAAAAAATCATGATGCGTCTATGGGGGCTGCCTGCTGCTTTGGTAAATCCAGCCCATGTGGAATTTCTACTGGAAGTACTAAGCGCACCCTCCCCTCTACTCGAATACCACATGCGTATCACGAACACAGTTGGACCATAATTTCACTCGCATCAAATCGGCAATCACGGCTAATCCTAACATGCCGTCAGAAAAACGTTAAATTAAATTTCCTGTGTCGTCGCCGGCGGCGTGCCGTCGCGCCGGAGTCGTTGCCAATCACGAGTATTTGTGTCGTAACGACGTTACTGCCGTGGAATACAGTGTTACAGATCGCAACAACCTTCGACCACATCATCACTTATCATCTGGTGACTTGTGGTCAAAGGCTTTATACACTGCATGTAAAAAAAATTAAATAATTGGCGCTTGGTATAATTAGCTTATTTGCTGATTTTGCTTCACGATAATCATATGGTATTCAGATGATCTGACAGAGACCTAACGTCACCGACATAGACCACGGAATTAGTAAGCTGAAGTGGCAGTGAGCTGGTCATATAAGCTGCAGAACCGATACTGGTAGACGTGTTCTTGAGTGGAAGCATATGTAGTGTATTCATAAATTACTAAGCATGCTTTTGCACGAAAAGCCTCTTAGCAAGCATTTTTTTTAAACATTTTTACCACAAATCACCGCATAGGTGACGATGTGGTCTAAAATGGCGCCACGCTATACCTGAATTAGGAACTGGCTCTCAATTTATTGGTCATAGATTAATTAAAGCACTTATGAACCAGCCACTTTCAACCACATCTTCACTTAACACCAGTTGACTGGTGGGCAATCGCTACTATTTAAAAATAAAGTATTATTGTAACTTTTCAATTTCATGTACCTAATGTAAACTTTAACATAATTTTGAGACGCGTCGTAACTGATATGGTCTACTAAAATTTGCATCGAAAATCGTATTGTTGCATCGTACAATGTGTCACATTTGACGACGCGGTAGCCGAGTTGGTAGTGTCCCTGCCTGCGAAGCTAGCGGTCCCGGGTTCGAATCCCGGTAAGGGCAATTATATGTGTGATGAGCACGAATATTTGTACCTGAGTCTTGGATATTTCTATCTATATAAGTATTTATTTCTCTATATAAGTATGTATATCGTTGTCTAGTACCCATAACACAAGTTTCGAGCCTTAACTTGGGGCTAGGTCAATTTGTGTGCAATTGTCCCCGATATTTATTTATTTATTATTTATTTATTACATTCGCATGATCTTGGGTACTGCGTACAAGTACTCTGTCGCAGCGCCGAATCGTGACTCGATTACTTATTCCACCTCTTTGTGTGATCGGCGACGGTTCCTTTGAGATTCTCCTACTGAAATCAAGATGGCGGGCTTGGATTAAATGTTTTAGTCTAGACTTGATGATATTTTGGTGGAGTTCACTTGAAGTAAGAAAAGTTGAGTGGATCGTGTGTCGAGTGTCAAGATTATAATGGCATCACACACACAATTTTTTAGAAAAACAAGTGTGTTGCGCTCGTAGCAGAGCTGGCTTAGTGCTTCTCAACCGATCAGCTAGGTTAAGCAACGTTGGTGACCACTAGTGGTATTTGCAACTGAGCGCTTCCGTGCTTCGGAATATTTCACTGATATTTATATTTGCTGTCATTTCATTTGTCTATTGTTTACATTTTAAAACTGAGTATCACATACTGAATCAAGCACGTAAGTTATTGATAAAACTAATCCGAGAATATCTCCCGTTAAACATAAGATTAGACGTCAAATACCATCGAAAGTAAAATAACTAATATTTATTGACAAAACGCATACAAACATAATCTTCCTGCTATTTTTACTATTTACTGGGTAGCGTTTGCCACACGCCACCTGATTTTAAATAACGATGTGGTTAAAGATGGTGCCCTGCTACACCTGGACTGGCAACCAGCTCTCAAGTGGGACTGTCGGAACACCATCATCGCTTCAAAACCTATCCGTTTACAACCTTCCAATCCAATCTATTTCACTATAAATCAAGCCGGTAGCCGATCAAATCGCACTGGAAACGGGGCGGGGCGGCCCTCCCCAAACAGTTATATCGCAACGAATATAAATAACGAGTAACGTATAACGGAACAGGTATCTACGAGGCAGTCCCGGACCTAAGAAATTTTCGAATAGGGGCAGTAACTTAATAGTGGCGCCCCTCTCTCCAGCGTTTGAGATAAACTACTACTTAAAAACTCACAAATATACTTATTGGTTGGAATTTTTCGTGAATGGGACTATAGTGCTAGTGCTCGCTTGGCTAGCTACCACTAATGAGGGTACAACAAACTTACCTTGAGTTAAGAATCTATTGCCAAGCACCCATCGGTGTGTTCCGGCAGCCTCACTTGAGAGCCAGTTCCCAATCCAGGTGACAGTAACTTCAACCATAATATCGTCACTTATCATAAAGTGACTTGTGTTCAAACGCTCCTCTATAAGTAGTAAAAAAAAAACCCTAAATCAATTTGTGCTAGGCGCTTTGTGAAGCGAGATTTTTTTTTAAATCTTGCCGCCCCCTGAAACTGCCGCCCGGGCGGGTGCCCCAGGTTGCCCCTTTCCTAGATCCGGGGCTGCTACGAGGAGCAATTTCACTTATGAATAATGCAGTAGAGTCCGCCCAGTAAACGCGTTACGATTTTTCATAATAGCGCCTTTTGATGCTACCTACCGCGGTTCAGTGCCTCGCAAAGTTGTTATTCACCTTTTATGTTATGCAGTTTAGTTTTATGTTATTTCCTTTTTCATGGAAACTACGTTTTGGAAGCGATCCTTCTTTATGTGAGTCTACAAGCGTTTGAATTAATTTGTTGGATTGTTGTGCTTGAATTGGGTTGTGGTGGTTTTTAGGGATTAAGAAGCGGTGTTTTGTTGCGCAGTCAATGTTAGCAATAGATAATGTGAAAAAAATTACTAATGGTAACTTGTTTATACACTTTGAATAATCAAAAAACCAGCCTTTAGCCAATTTATGGAAAAGTTTAACAAGTAGGAACTAAATTTAAAAAATATGAAAAAAGCTGTTTTATATACCTACTACGACACTAGATATTACTCGTATTATGACGTCACATGTAAAACTAAATTGAAAAGGAAATATAAATGACACATTAATAACAATAGAATAAAACTGATTTATTTCAACAAAAATAATTATGCAGACGGATACAAAAAATAATAAACTAAAAATGTAAGAATGAAAAACCTGATTTAAGTCGCTGCCTGCAGGCAGAGTGCCTAAGTGGCTGACAACATTGCCTCTTTAGATGGCCAGGCTGAACAAAAAAAAATGAATAAATGGCCGAAAAAAGTAGCTATATACTTTTTAAACTACCTTAGACCTACCTACCTTCGTACTTGTGCCTTCGTGCTTACAACAATGCCGAGTTTTTTGGCGGCAATCGAATTGTCAACGTGAAAATTTTGTTTTTAGGTCCAAAACTTGTTTTTCTTCGAGTGATAATGTGTAATATTGGTGGATTATTAACCATTATGTGTTCGTTAATGTGTACTAGTGTGGAAAATTGAAATAAAGTTGTGAAAGTGACTTTTCGAGTTGCTCCAAAAAATGCCGTGTAAAGTTTAAGTAAAGCGCCACTACTTTACTTAAACACTATCCTCATCCCATCATCATCATTTAAACTTGATTCAACTCTCTGAGTTTGAAATATTTTATACTTGACACTGGCAAATACACTAATCGTGTGACGCCTAAACAGAACAAAAAAAAAACAATGCCAAAATATACAAAAAGAACTCAAAAAAAAACTAAATATTCCGTTTCATAACCAAATTTTAATAATTAGAAGTATTTCTTTTCTTTACACTTTTATTATCAACAAATAAAGCAATCAAACGAATTAATTATTAACAAAATAATGACGTTTAAATGCCCACTGTTAATAACACAATTAAACATGGTAATGACCCCTATAAATGATGCAATTGTAACTGAGAACAATGGTGATGGATTTCATGAGTATCTAAAATGCCATTTAATTAGCCTGTCGCAAAAGTAAACAGGCTTGGATAGCACAAGCACTAGAATAAAGTTATGTAGGTCCTACATGAAGGTCTATATGACGCTAAAAATTGTATGTAAAATATTTGAATTTGAATCAAATTATTAGAGTCTCATAATAGTAATTAGAACCTTCACTTCACTGTGTTTTGACTCATTCTCGTTTGCGTTGAATCATCAAAAATAATAGACATAATTCTGAGTGGTACCGGATAAAAAGACGTTTTCTTTTAAAAAAGAGTTATCTAAGAAATACTGGATGGTATTGTAATCCATAAGAAACAATATCGTCCCATGTGAAATTAGAGACTTGTCGATAACAAAATTTCAAGTCATAGAGGAGATATCTTAATAGTAAAGCTGGTTATAAAATATCGGACTATTTAGATGACAAAAAAGCCCTTTTTAAGTTTGACGTTTTAAAGTGATTTTAAGTATTACTCTTACTCTTAGAGTGAGAAAAAGGAGAGAATGAATAAGAACATATTAGTGACCCCTAGTAAGTCTTATTCTTGTCATTTCCTTCACTTCTAAAAAAGCAACACTATCCCTAAGAGAGAGAGTGAGAGAGAGATAGAGAAAGAGTGAGAGAGAGCGATAGAGAGAGTGAGAGAGAGAGATAGAGAGAGTGAGAGAGATAGATAGAGAGAGTGAGAGAGAGATAGCGATAGAGAGAGAGTGAGAGGGATATAGAGAGAGAGAGAGGGATAGAGAGTGAGAGAGAGGGATAGAGAGGGATAGAGAGTGAGTGAGAGAGATAGAGAGAGACTATATTTGGGAAAACTGCACACAATAACAAGAGAAAAACGCACAAAAAACAGTCAGTGTCATAAACTGTGTTCTATTGTATTAAAAATCCTATAGAAATGTCTACGCGGATTCAATTGCAGGGAATATCTAGTTTAGTATAAATTTAGCTGCGTCTGTTTTAGTTTGCGTCAGTCCTCATTGAACCCTTTCAGTCGCGTTCTAATTAACACAATTAAAGCGAGTAATTAAAGAACACGTGTGACTCAGTGAGTAGTGATGGAATTATTTAGTCGTTTATCGATAAGTTTTTCCTTCAGTACCTTTTCTTTTTTCTTTTTTAGGGAACATTTCCGTAATTTGTTTATTAGTTGCCGTATGATTTGAGTTTATATCACTCTTAGTAATTGATAGAAAGATCGATAATCGATAATCTCATTTGTTTATTTGAGGAATAAAACGTCTGGTATAGTTTTAAAATGTATCAGATAAATGTGCATGATCAGATTTCTCTTTTAACTTTAAAAACTCCGTTATACTTTATCTCTGAATAATTCAACAAACCCTGTAATTTTAGTTTAAAAGAAACAATAAGAAGTAAGGCAAAAAGCGATCTACTTTAATCGACTCGACTCGACCCATCCTTATACAAATTGTCGATTACTCGAATTGCCGCCGCGCACTCGCACATGTGCCCGCTCCAACGTTTAATTTATGCTTTTTTCACGCAATAACGCTTAATTGGACTTTATTTATCACTTTTAATTTTTCTAATTTGATCACTTTCATTGATATTTATGATACATTGCGACGAGCGAACGTACAATAGTGCTGTCTCAATTTAAACGCGTAATTTGAACAAATGTGTTTCGATTATCGTTATGAGAACAGTTCGGTTCGGCTGAGAGCTTAATTCGATTAAGCGATGAATATTGATACGGTTTTGAATGTTTGAGCGGTGAGAGCATAAAAGGGTGATCGACACCTAGCTGCGAACACTACGGTGCTCTCAACTCTCAGTTGCTGTTGGAACGATTCGTTTGAAATGGAATAGAAATTGAACTATCCATCCATCGCATCGATTAAATAATTCTATGGTTACCTATACCTACACAAGTAACTGATGTGTCTAATGATGTGTCTAAACTTGCTCCAATTCAATCAATTAGTAATAAGAATTAAATTGTCAATGTGATCGCGCCAATGAAATTACCTGCCGGGCGTTTCTTGCCTGTTCTTTTGCCGGCGTAAGGAGGTTGGAACAGGCGTAGCTAGTTTTAAGTTGACGTTTTAAAGTGATCACAATGTATCCTATTGAATAAACAAATTTTTGATTTTGATTTTGATAATATTTTACGATGTGAAATGGTGGTGATACTGAATTCCTTTGTTTTAGAGCTCTTGTAACTAAAATCGTTTTTTATTTTCACCACATAACATTGTTGCAGTTCAATAGCCATCGAGATGTTATGGACTTACGAGTAGTTTAAATCCTGGAAAAGAATACATGATACCTTTCAATGCGATAAACTACAGCCCACACTGGTGAAACAAAAAAAAGATAATCAATTCATGTTTAAAGTTTTATGTTACGGCTTTAATGTTTGCAGAAACATCGCCTACTTTAAGACGCGACTTTTCTAAATCCCATAAATGTAAAAATGAAAACCCTCAATAATTCAGCCGCCGTACGATGCCCGACATTGTTCAAACCTCTTACCGCGGGTTGAAGTTTAAAGTCCACTGGGAGCGGGTACATTAGCCGCCGCGGATTGGCAAATGTTATTATTTCACGGGACTGACTTGACGAGAGATGTGCGTAGGCCAAAACTTCCGGCGTTCCGATTTCCGATACTTTTTTATGCAGCTGTGTGACTAGATTTCCTTGCAAACAGGCATGTGTTCTTGAGTGGATATCGCGACTTGGCATACGTAGTGTAGAATGCCTTCCGACTAGGTGGAGCGACGACTTGCGCGGAGTGGCTGGCAGGCAGCAGTTGGATGAAAAGAGCTAAGAGCTCTCTGTTAAAGATCGGGCTCAGTGGCGTATCTTGAGAGAGGCTTATGTCCAGCAGTGGACTGAAACAGGCCGATGATATAGAACCATTTCTCAGTCAAGAAAACAATCTATCGACATAAAAGTCTTTTCGCATCACTATTTACTTACCTGCCCCTCAGAGCTCACGTGGATGTTGATATTTTTTCCATAGAAGCTTTAACACTCTATTGGACCCCCTTAGAGGTGATTTAAAAAATATTTCTTAGTACACCCCTACACCACTCATTCTATGTTCCAAGATGTCCAAGTTCCATGTTTCTTGGAGTTAACTTTTTTAGGCTGTACGTTGTCTGACAGCCAGCCAATGTTAGAGTTTTATTAAGTAGATTTTTTCCTACCTCTCGTTCATTTTTAACCCTCTTATTATCCCTCTTATCGACTTTTGATATGACCTCGGGCGCAGGGGTTGCGGTTTATTATAACCAACAACTGTTACAAAATGTGTTTATTTTGACTCGACAGCTTTAAATAGGGGTGTAGGAATAATTGGTGGACTGTTGTTTAAATATTGGACGAAGTACCCTTAACTTTGACTTGGATTAAATTTAATGTTTGTCTGGTCTAGTTATTTATTTGACAACTAGTTTTTCTTTGAGACTTGGTTCACTTGGAGTACAGTTATGACCGCGAGTGTTTACTACTTCCCTATATACAATATTTTAATTAAATTCGATCCCAGTTAATTTTTAAAGTAATTTAAATATACAGGAATCAGCTTATTTACAGAATATACACGTTACAGTTTTATATACCTACTCGGAAATATCTTTTAGAGAGTCTCTAGGAAATATGATTACGTGAATAATTAGGGACTTAGTTGGCTAATTCATTTAGTAATTAATTAAGTATCTAGTTAATTCGCTAATTATTATTTTAGATTAATTATTTTTTGATTGGTCTCCATTAATTTAAGTAATATTATTAATCGAATCTATAGAATTAACAATTACGTGATGAGCGGGAAGTTCTCCTGACAGCAAGCGTCAACGCCTGCCCATGACAATAGCAAAGTTACCGTGGGTTAAAAATAAGTACCTTGCCTATCACTCTCAGCTAAAAGCTACTCCGAGCTTTAAAGCACTCCGTGATATTTCTAGAATAATTCAAGACACTGAGAAAGAAACAAGACACAAGTGAAAAATTACAAATGCAAGAAACAGATGTCGCGCAACTAAACTTACTTATTTATGTCGTCTCGACTGAACGCATTACTGGATTAGACAACACACAGTTTTGAAATTTCAGTCTTACGTGGATAGTCATAAGGAAAGCACTGTATGGTCTAACGCCAAGCTTTCACATTTTGGACCTTAGAGTCGGAGAAATAGAGCCGGTTTCTCTTTAAATGTGGTACCGGGGTACCCTCGTAGTAATCCCACAAATGGGTGTGTAACCTGAAACGCGAAGGTTTAAAATTGAAATTTATATGGTCGCATTATACATGAGAGATTATGGAGTCGCCCGGGC
Source organism: Opisthograptis luteolata (assembly GCA_931315375.2). Taxonomy (NCBI): domain Eukaryota; kingdom Metazoa; phylum Arthropoda; class Insecta; order Lepidoptera; family Geometridae; genus Opisthograptis; species Opisthograptis luteolata. Next base: position 2,738,660 of record OV928048.1, read on the forward strand.
CCGGGAGACTTGATAGTAGAGGGTTAAGGAACTAATGCGATGGGTTAAGGAAATTGGGAAAATGGGTACGCTTGAGAAAAAATTTGTTTTCTTATGAGAGGTCTATAATAATATATGTCTTGAGAAAGTTTTTACATTTTTATCTAAAGCCAATAGTTTTTTGTTTGACTAAAATTTCGCTCGATGCACGTATGTTTAGTGTTCAGTCACGGTGTGTGATACCTTATTAAAACTGAGAAGCGCCACTGCGTGCTCGGCAGATCTACAAACAAACGTTAGCAAGTTAGTACAAAAATATTTAGAAAATCAAGGATGTAATACCTACCTGTAATACGGTATTCAGTTTAACGATAACTGCTTATTGCCGGAAAACCGCACGATATAATGCGAGAACCGACAATAACCTAGTACCTAGTCGAATAACGACGCGGACGATGGGTTTGGTACTCTAGTTATCCAATACCAACCAAAATCGCAAATCGTAGGTAATCACCCACTCTGGTGTGAAAAGAGTTCTTAAAGGTCGGGCACGCGTCGGCAACTCCCCTGGTGTTGCAAATTTCCATAGGCGACGGTGACCGCTTTCCATCAGGCGAGCCGTCTGCTTGTTTGCTAATCTATTATTACTTTAAAAAAACATACGAGTACACCGAAATCAAGCACAATTACAGTTATGACAAACCTGTTATCGATATCCAAACTTTCAGTATTTTGAATACGCATACTGATTACGAGCGAGCTCTATCTGGCAGTGTCATAATTATGATACCCATTTACGCCCGAAATTAATAATCGATCCTGATCTGTCATCCGCGGTTTTCGATCGATATGTCATTTTAGTACAGTCAGCGAGAAAAGTAGCTGATCATTCTCGATTTTCCAAATGTGTTTCAAATCAGTAATTATTATTGTTTTCTTTACATTTTACATCATCATATTGACCACAACATAACACACCTGATTTTAGGTGATGATGAGGTAAAAAATCGGTGTCTAAGATGACGAGGATAATAGAAAAAAGTGTGATTGTTCAGCGACTTTTGTCGTTGACTGTACTAGGGCTTGACACATTACTACTAAAATGATATATTTGTGACATGACATATCGATCCAAAACCGCGGATAACGAATCAGGATCGATTATTAATTTCAGGCGTTAGACTCTCAAGGAAGATTTACTCCTGATAAAGTTAACCACGTTTCGTCATGATCCGTTATACCGTTTCTTTAGTACTTGAATATAGATGTTAAAGAACCGTGGTGGGCGTCGGCGTCAGTTAATTTCGTGAGAGGGAGAGACGATTACGGCTATTAAATATGCAATAACGAATTTTGCTCCTTAAAAGCTGAAAAAAATGGCGTAAAGAGAAAATTGGCAATTAGGATCTCCCGCCGCCTCCGCTTCTACCTTCGAGAAATTCAATTTTATACCTTAAAGATGTACACAAATTGAGTGTCGGGGCGTTTTAATATTTTCCTTTTGGGTATAATGGGAAAATTAGCTGATTTGTATATATTTGTGTAGGAGCTGAAATTTATCTTTTGTTAATTTAACTCCAGACTCTGCACTGGGCTGGAGTCGCTCAGGATAGAGCGGAGTGGCGCTCTCTCGTTTCGGAGGCCAATACACACTTTGGGTCGCTGAGCCATCGGAGTCAGTTTTTTTATATAACTCAAAAACAAACTTCAACTTTATTGTTTCTACTTTGTTTATGACAACCTTCTTTAACCTAGTACATAGTAAGTTTTCTACTTAATTCTAGATGTATTATACGCTTCTAGTAGATCCAATTTCCAGTCCAGTATCAGTGACATCACCAGATGACGTCACAAACGGCTGACATACCCCATGAATAAACGATCGCAGTCGGCGGCACTTGCTCACGAGTTAATTATGCACTATCATAAATTGACGGTAATTACTGGCAACACTGCGTACGCAAATTTTGGAGCATCTTCAGTCGTATGTACTTTGTTGTAGTTGCGTTGCATTTTCATGGCTTTCGTACTATATTTATTATTTACTTCTATAATGCGATTAAAGTCAATAATATGATTACAATGCCATTGAAATGAAATTGGTGTAACGCGAAGATTGTTGAAGAGATGATGGCAGTGGCAGTGGTAGTGACAGGAATTTGCGAATCTTAGGTCAAGAGTTCGAATCTTGTGTGAAGGAAAAACTTCGTGATAACGCCACAGTTTGGTGGTAAGGCATTTTCTAGTGCTAGACTAGCTAGCTACTACTCTCTAGTTAACAATCTGACACAGCACCTATGTGTGTTCTGACAACCTCATATCAAAGCAAGTTTTAGATGAGTTTCGTAAATAATAATAATATCATATGTTTAAAAGAAAAATTGGTGATTGGCTTCTAGATAATTGTTTCTATGACCTCAATGAATACATGACATTTAAAACAAACAATTTAATTTAACATTCCAATCTTAATTTTAGTTCTGTTCTGACATATTAATTCTGACATTGTACCTAATTCACCTCATTATTAATTATTTTAAATTGTAAATATAAGTTGACATTCCACACCATTGTTATGGTAGAATGTATGAGCAAATTTTTATATTAAGAACTCATATTGATATGTACAACATTCTTGGAATAAATAAATGGATTACGAATATTATCATCAGCCTATAATCCCACTTCTGAGACATAAACGTTTTTAACGGGTTATATATACATTTTCAAAAACTTCGCTCAATTCGCAGCTTTGTCGCGGTCACGCCTTAATTTCGAGCTTACTCTCGCCGTGTCATAACATTTACCCAAACTACATATAAGTTACCCACCCGTACTAATCTACTTATCCCTCACAGAGTGACATAAACCTATAATCCGCGCGTTAGTGCGCCCCGGGGCGGGCGGGGAGGGCGGTGTCGCTATAATCAGTTAATTGCATACATAATTGAACGCAGTCATTTGTCGGGTAGTGGTGAGAGCGATGCGATGCTGGAGCTTGTGTAGTTTTGATTGGCCACTGAATTCAGGGATATGGAATTCAGAACATATGGAATGTTCGCTAATTTTAACCACTAACGCCCGTAATTAATAATCGATCCTGATCCGTTATCCGCGGTTTTGGATCGATATGTCATTTTAGTAGTAATATGTCAAGCCCTAGTACTAAAATGGTGATGTCGCATGCCCTTGAATGTTGCAGTTATAGCGATGATGGCAGTATATAGCGATGATGGCTCAGTGGTAGTGACGTCGGCTTGCGATCCGTAGGACGTGGGTTCGAATACTACATTGAGCTTGAGCTTTCGGTGAAGGTAAACATCGTGATGAAACCATAGCTTGGTGGTAGGGTATTTTCTAGTACTCGCCTGGCTAGCTACCACCCTCTTGTTAAGAATCTGTCGCCAAGCACCTATCGGTGTGTTCCGGCAGCCTCACTTGAGAGCCAGTTCCCAGTCCAGGTGTAGCGTGGCGCCATCTTCGACCACATCGTCACTTAACATCAGGTGACTTGTGGTCAAACGCTACCCTGTAAAAAGTAATGAGCGATGGCCAATCCGCACATAACTTATTAAGTCATAGGTGCGGGGCCGAGAGGATTCGAACTCGGTGTCGGCGTCTTGAAAGTCGCACGCCTAACCGTTCGGCCACCATCGTTACACTTACATAGGTGTCAAGAAGTCACCTAAGTAACATCATAAGATTCATAAGGCGTCTTAATTTACCCTCACTACCAAATACAACTACAACCCAATACAGTTTATGAATATTTAACTCCACCACTCAATTTCAGCGTGTCTTAATCAAAGCATTAATGCTATTAGCAGTAATATTAATTCTCTTTGTTGTACAAGGCTCGGATAGTTGAATATTCATATTAGAGAGGACATCCCCCCTTTTCCCCCCGTTGGAAAATCAATTATTAGGGGTACGGCTCGTTGCGCCCCGCCCCAAACTTATGACCTGACCCTTGTGACAGTAATGGAATTTAGCTGCAGTGTCTTTGATGCTTGTTACAGTAGATAGTGTTTAAAATTAGAGTAAAAGTATGTAGATCTTTGTGTGATCGTCTATCTGCTGTCCTCAAAGCTTAGCTTAGTGATGAACCCTGGTCAGCCGTTCAAAAATCACTGGTACTCGATACGCTACACTTGTATTGGGGACTGGTTCTCAAGTGGGGCTACCGAAACACACCGATAGGTGCTTGGCGACAGATTCTTAACTTGAGGATGTTAGCTAACCAGGTGAGCAGTATAAAATGTCCTACCACCAAGCTATGGTTTCATCACGATTCTTTGAAAGCTGAGCCATCATTGCACAAGACACAAGGTACTTAATCACCCTTTCAACGAGTACATTCAAATCGTATTCTAACTCAAGATGCAGCGCAAACAGAGCTTGTGATTATGCTGTTTGTCTCAAGACGACATTACAAAGGTGACGTCGTAGGTAGCTGAACTAGTGCAAAATTCAAATAGGCTATATCATATCACAGTCAGCGTCTAGGGCCGCCGCTGTTACTTGATCTTGAGAAGTTTGTATTTGTAGTGACGTCAAAGACTAATATATATTTATTTAGCACTAGTTGCGCACGGCGGTTTCACCCGCGTCTTCCCGTTATCCCGCAGGAACCCTTTTCCGGGATAATAAGTAGCCTATGTGTTAATCCAGGGTATAAGCTATCTTTACTCCAAATTTCATTTAGATCCGATCAGTAGTTTTTGCGTGAAAGAGTAACAAACATCCATCCATCCATACTCACAAACTTTCACGTTTTTAATATTAGTAGGATAGGATGTTTTCATTCATTATTTCATGTTATCTTTAAAACGTTAAAATTAGAACTATCTACGCTTGTTACAACCTCCTTGCGCCGGCAAAAGAACAGGCAAGATAGGTAAGTGAATTTTTGGGCGCGATCACATGAAGTGGAGCAAGTTCACTACAATTCGTCGTGGATTCGTAACCTGAAATGAGCTTGAGATTTCAGTGACGGAAAACATTGTGATGAACCCAGCTCTTAACTATTGACCACCCTCAAGAATCTGTCGCCAAGCACTTGTGTTCTGGCAGTCTTAAAACTCGTATACTAAGTATTCCGCTACGTTTGCAGTAGCACACGGGATGTGGCTCTTACATAGTTTCACGGAACATACAACCAATCAACGCAAATAAAATTTAAACGGACGCAAAAAATCAACTCAAATGTAATCCTTTCAATTGCCATAGCTTCTGAAAAGCGTCCTCTGACAGCCCTACGCTATATCACATCACAGAGAAGCTATATATCACATCACGCGGGGGAGGAGACAATGAAATGAACGCCGGCCGAGGTGTCGCTGCGCTCCCGCATTCCCTCAGTGAATACTTGATGTACCTCGACGGGGTGGGTCGCGGCACGAGCGGCAGCGGAGATGACAGCCTGGTCTGGTATATTTTGCGAGGTGTTTGACAGAAAAACCCACGTTTGGCTTCTTTTGCATCTTTGTGATTTCACACTTTTTGACGTGAAAGGTCTTTGAAATCACATACTGGGTCTGAAAAGCAGACCGTAACAAAATTGTACAAATGGTCATATCTTCATAACTTTCACGATTGACTTTTTTGGCGGCAATTGAGTTGTCAACGTGAAAATTTTGTTTTTATTTCCAAAACTTGTGTTTCTTCGAGTGATAATGTGTAGTATTGGTGGATTATTAACCATTATACGCGTACGTTAATGTGTACGAGTATGGGAAATTGAAATAAAGTTGTGCAAGTGACTTTTCTAGTTGCTCCAAAAAAGTCCGTGTAAAGTTTAAGTAAAGCTCCACTACTTTACTTAAACACTATCCTCATCCCATCACCTCATCGTCATCATCACCATCATCATTTAAACTTGATTCAACTCTCTGAGTTTGAAATCTCTCTCTCTGAGAATTTTATACTTGACACTGGCAAATACACTAATCGTGTGACGCCATAACAAAACAAAAAAAAAAAACTTTCACGACTAATCGACGTATGATCTATTTCTTTATACAACCAAGACGAGCAGGGTAACTGTGTGACGAGATGAGCAAGTCGCTTGCCCGATGGTAAGCGTATCGCTATTACAGTTATAGTAGCAGAATTGCAATGTATACTGCTTTAGAAAAATGAATGCATGCATGCTTGTATAATGCGTCACTTGAAATATTTTGCTGCTGCAGACCGAGAAAACTTTGAACGTCGCGTCCTCTTCTAACATACGCCCGAATTCCCTCCGGCGCCCGTTCAATGGAATCAAAGGATTTGCGTTCATTACTCGTCTAATAATTGATGTGTCGCACGTCGCGGCCACCAGGTGGCGTCTCGATGCTTTTAGTGCTAGTCTTTCGGCTTTTTGCTGGACGATCGACACTGGTGCTCTTTTTGTAGCCTAAATTTTATGGAAACTTGGGTGCGACTGGGATTTGTCAGTGTCAGAGAATGTGTATCAAAAAGTTAGATCTACAATTCTACATACATACATTAAGCCTTTCCGCATACGGCGTCCTAGCGTAAGCGTATATATCGTAAGACACGCGTAGTACGACAAAACGAACGACAAAAGTCGCTGAACAATAAAAAAATTCGATTGCCTTTGCCATCCTAAATACTACCTATGATTGTATGATCATTTAACATCAGTTGTGTTGTGTTGTGGTCAAACGCTGCCTTGTAAGTTGTGGAAAAAACCCAAACATTACTGTTCTAAAACACATTTGGAAAATCGAGTATGATCAGTTACTTTTGTCGCTGACTGTACCTACTAGCACGTACCTTCTCCAAACAAGTCCGCAACTCCGCAGACGAAACGTTGTTTGCTTACTCTTAGCCTAAATATCTGTCGCCATGCACCTATCAGTGTGTTCCGGCAGCCTCACTTGAGAGCTAGTTTCCAATCCAGGTGTAGCATGACGCCACCTTCGACCGCATCGTCACTTAACATCAGGTGACTTGTGATCAAACGCTACACTGAAAGTAGAAAAAAAATATTTCGCTTCTCGCCCGTGATAGTCCTGTTGTCGTGGTCCAGTCATCTATATTACCATTCAAACTTTGTTAAAAACATATATTGTGATCTCACACCTAAAAAGCATATAACTAACTTAATAAAGAGTGAGCACTTTAAGGCTGACGTTTTCGTTGGAAATCCCTAATAAAATTTAAGAATAAAAATCAAATAACACCTGCGAAAAGCCTCAACCAAACCACCTTTTTACTCCCAACGTACTCAATAAAATCACAAATTCAAAAATCAAATGTACAAGTTGTAACAGAATAACGCAATTACGTTATTAGCAAAGTTTTCGTCAAATAAGATGAGGGTAGGGCAGGGTTTCAAGTGCCCGCCACGGTTGGTTGGCAGCCGATGGCATTACAGATCAAAGGACATCGGCTGCACCCGCTTCCGATTCGAATTTAAATAATACATTTTATGTTAAGAGTTCTCAATGGAACTTCTTTTTTAAATAAAGTGACGAGACGGGAAAGTCTGTTGAAGGATGCAGCACGTCTGACAAGGACCGTGATACTTTTCTGGCCCACCTGTGGCATTATTTTCTAATTTTTCATTTACTTAATAGTTTTTGTTTTAATTGCAATGATAAGGAGTTTTTTTTAATGTAACTGTTTTTCTGATTGACGGGACGGCCAAGTCACTCGCCTGGTAGACAATCCTTTCCCATCAGGGTTGCCAGATTGGGCGATAAATTGAGCGCAATTTCTGCGCGACTAGCTCAACGACTAATCTGGCAATCCTGTTGCCCATTACAGTGAAGCGTCATACAGAATTTTGTAGGTCCTACTTGAACAGTTCTAAATCCTGGCAATGTACTGCGCTTGTCACCTTGAGATATTAGAAGTTAAATCTCGCCCTTTATCAGGTGTAAGGTAATATAGGGGTAATTTGAGAGAAACAGCTATGGATTACAAGAAAATAGATCTAAAAATCGGGTGTTTCATTCAGATAAGTATTCTTGACCAAGTTTTTTTTTGTTCCAGTTCCGGAGCGTTCCGCTCGTCACCAGGGGGCACCTTGAGCGAGCCTCCCCCCGCCCCACCGCCTCTGTTCCTGCCCCCGCACCTGTCCCATCTCTCGCAGCATCTCAACCATTTGTCGCAGCCGTTCTTCCCTCTGAAAGGTAAAAAAGTCATCACAATCAGGAACTAATACTGTCAAGATATCAGATAGATCTGGAAACACTGCTTGAGAAGGTTACTTACATAATTCATCATCATCATCATCAGCCTCTATCAGTCCACTGCTGGACACAGGCCTCTCCCTAGGTAAGCCAATGAGCCCGGTCTTCGGCTCTTCTATACCAACCACTTTCAGCCACTCGGCGCAAGTCGTCGCTCCATCTAGGCGTCTGCACTTCGTTTACCAAGTCGCAGTACACATATCTACAGAATTATCAGTTACAAAACATTGTCAATAACTAATTAATATTCTAACCATCATTATTAATCCACAGGTTGGGGTGCGCCCTGCCCCTGCTGCCCTAAAGAGGAGGCACGTTCCTCCAGCGTGGCGGAACTCCGTCGTAAAGCACACGAGCACTCTGCAGCCTTGCTCCACTCGATCGCTAGTTTCCAGTCCCGCGCGTTCCTACCTCTCCACCTACCCCCGCTACCCCTGCATCTGCTGCCACACGACACTACCCCGGCCGCCCCGACGCCCTCCGCGCCGGATCCACCTAAACATCTTGAATAGTTTGCGATTATTGTGCTGTAAATTAAAAATTTCATCTGAAATATTTCACGTTAGAATCTTGCCAAACGTCAATCATCGTTTTTGGGTAGTTAAGATTATAAATACTTAACATAGGTTACATCAATGTATGCACTGCTCCACTTTCTAGCCAATTTCCTTTCAAATGCGTTCTTTCCTAAGAACCTACCTCCGCTGGTCTTGTATCAACTTACCTTACAACAAACACTACCCCAGCCGCCCCAGAGTTTGGATATAAGAAGCTTCATTATCCTTGAGTGCTGTGAGCTGTGTTTGTATAATATTTGTTTACTAGTGCGAAATCTTTAATTATGTACATCGCTAGTTAATTGTATTACCATAATATCAAAATTCAGTCACCTAAGTATCTACTACCTTTGTTACCCCACGATGGATTGGTCATGATATTTCATGATTATATTATTTTCAACATGCTTTGACACAAAAAGACGCTGCTGAGTGTCATCTCAGAAAATTAGTAAAGTAATGATAACATAATTAAATAAAAAAATCAGTCAATCAGAGGTTCTATTAATTGTAGAAAGTATAATTATATATTTAGTCTTTGCTAAATACCTTAAGATGTTTGTGAATATATGTGCCATAAATCTTTCATGAGACATTATTATGTGTGCCATATTTATACTGTCATGCCAAAATAGTTTCTAAATTAAGTAGGAACTAGGTTTATAATTTAGTAAATAATTAACACGTAGATTTCGCTTTTCTAAAAGATGTAAGTAGAGGTGCGACCAGTATTTCAGATACGTAGGTACATTTTGTTTTCCTAATATTTAGTAATTTGTTGCATATTTAAGTTTTATCTTTACTTAATCTTATAATAATATTCGAGTAGATTTAATAATAGTCATTAAAACTTATATGATAATTTAATGTAAATAAAAAAGAAAATCATTGCCGTTGCAGTATTCGACCAAAAACTATTGTAAATATATTTTTTCATGTTATTCAATCTATTATTACTATAAAAAGGATGTAAATAAATAATTATAGATATGGTATAAAATAATTCGGTGTTCGTGTTAGAAGTTTTATTACATTTTGTAAATAAGTGTCTACTTTTATCTAGCGCTGTATTGATATACAGCGCTAGATAAAAGTAGACACTATATTAGTATTTAGTATTATGATTAATATATTGACTTGAAGTTGGGATTTTCAATAATGTAATATAAAAATATACATAGCATAATTGCTTCAAGAACGATAGCTCCTCTACACAATCGGCTAAAATAGTTTATCCATAAGTCTATGATCGGCGGCATCATTGCAGATAAATTATAATGTTTAAACAGATTTATCATCTAATAAATTATCTGGGTGATATTTATTTATGGTTTGAGTTCTATATTGATGTATTGTTTTAATATATTAGAATTGAAATGGGATATTTACCAAGTATTCGTTTTTAATAGATGTAGTTCTATACACTTATTTTGATTATACATTCATTTAATAATTTGAAAATCTAACAAAATAAGTAGAGGTTAATAACACAACTGTATGGATAGCATTTAAGTTAAGATTTACCTATTCGTCAAAGAATGGCTGATTTTTTTTTTGCCAATTTGTAGAGAACTGTATTTTAAAGCCTTGCGCAAACTACGGGCGGGCCGCACCGCACAACATCTGGCATCCCTGTCTTTCATTCAATGATTGAAAGAGATGTAGCTATGAGTTGCGGCACGTCCCGCCCTGATTTGCCTGAACCTTATTATATTAGTCGTTTTCACAGAATCGCCTGCGCCTTGTTTGTAAATATGTATGAATCATGAAATCACTGCTGAATGCACGATTAGTGGAATTGTAGGCGCAGGCTCATTGTATAGTAATTAATTAATTATTGATAGTTTAGTTATTATCATTATAAAGTTGTAAGATAGTAACGTAGCTTAGACACGTTAGCCGTTTTAATTATTACAAAATATAACTATTACGTACGAGAATAAAGTGAAGTTTTATTTCTTACACCTGCATAGTTAAGATAATTTTTATTGCCAAAAAACAATGATAAATGTAGAAATAACCAAAAATCACTTACAATATTATAGTACATTCTACAAGATATAAATTAACGGTGGACCCCAAAGCACGAGGCCTGTAGCCGTGTGTGTGTTAATCTTAGGGCCCGATATAACCTAGTATGTTCTTAGACAAGACCTTAGGCGAGGGCGGGTCTAGACAAGTCACCTGATGTTAAGCGACAAAGTGATCGTTGGTGGCGCCATAATACACTTGCATAGCGAACTAGCTCTCAAGTGGGGTGGAACACATCGTTAGGTGCTTAGTGACAGATTCTTAACTTGAGGTTGGTAGCTAGCCAGATGAGCACTAGGAAATGCCGTACCACCCACCAAGCTATGGTTACATCACGACGTTTTCCATTACCGAAAGCTCAAGCTCCACCGATTTTTATGATTTTTTAGTTTTTTCTCCACCCTGCATAACAGAATAAGTATTGGAAATCGGAAAATTTCACGTAAAAATATCAATTAAATGTGAAAGTAACTCTGTATGTCCTTTGTTACCTCTTTACGCCTAAATCGCTGTATTGATTTTGATAAAATTTAGTATGGAGATAGTTTGAACCTTGGGAAAGGATATAGGATACTTTTTATACGATAAAATGTAATCAAAGCGAACTTTAATTTCGTAGCACATGGTCGTGCTTCGTCTACGAAGGTTGCGATATGAATGATAGACCTCGTAGACATTTTAACGCAGGGCGCGTACCAAATAATTCGTTTCACAATAACGCGTTCGACTTTCAATTTAAATTTTTTCGTAGCTGAAAGAGACCATAGACCCGAATAAATATTTGATACTTTCAACTTGATAACGCGTTCTTGAGAAAAGAGCCCGTGACAGACAGGCAGACAACAAAGTGATCATATGAGGATTCCGTTTTACTTTTTGAGGTACGGAACCTTAAAAAAGGGGTACCTAAGTATTTTATACGATGCGCGTTAAAAACGCACCGCTCATCACCGCGCCGCAGCGTGCGCTAGCCCTAAACATCAAGTTTAACACTCAGTCATCGCATTTGAGCGCAACAACGGGACAACAATCGTAAATATCATCTGATGTATTTATGTACCAAGTTGTAATGAAGATTCTTGTCTTAAATATTCATAAGCGACTGGGCTTTTATGGTATTAGTAAAATACAATGCGGATTATCTTTGCCAGTAGCCGTAGAAACAATGGCAAATATAAGACTAGACCGTTTATGGTCGTGTAGGATTTTGACGCTTTTTGAATAAACGATATTACATTTTTTGAAGTTTTGAACTAATTTTGTAGGCGCATAAAGTTTAGAAAAAGAAAAAAAAATTCAAAAATAGTTAAAAAGTTAGTTTAAAGTTTAGAATTTCTATGTAGTCAAAAATACGCGTGCATAAGGCAGTAGTCTAAATTTAAGGTTTACACAATAATTCTATCAAAGTGAATAAAACTAGTAACTACAAAAAACAAAAATAGATGCAAACCAGCCTAAACTCAGCGTTGTGTTGGTCATTTGACCAGCGCTGGTCTTCTAGTTTCCTTCCGTTGCTATTAATCTTTAACATTTCATTTTTATTAGCGAGCGATGGTGGCAAGAACTGCAACATTTTCAAGGGCATGCGACATCTACCAACCCGCACTGGGCCAGCGTGGTAGATTATAGCCCATACTCTCTCTCTCTGAGAGAAGGCCAGAGTCCCAGCAGTGGGAACGTGGAAGGCTGATAATGATGATGATGATGATGACGATATTTTTATTAGTCTAGATTAATCAATTAATTTAGTTACCAGCCAAGTCTAAAACTGGAATCTTAAACAAAAAGTCTGAACGAGACCCTAACTTTACGAAGGCAATTCCTCCAACATGTATATTTCATCACTATCCCACTTTCCCCAAGTGTACAACGCTCATTTTTGATACCACTAAAGTTTTGTTTAGTGACTAAACAAACACGCGATCCACCGTAGCCACTAAACAATAAAAAGACAATTTAAAGCCACTTACAAGTTAGATTTACAGACAAAGTTCCGAGCTCAGGTGGTGCAGGCGGCGCAGACAGACAGACGGCGCAACTTTACAATTTAGTGCGCAATAAACATCCCTTACTGTGGAGTTAGATATATTGTTATATGGTACACTTATGAGATTACTTTTGAATGTAAGTGTAGAAATTTGTAATATAAACCACTAGTTTTTCCCCGCGGCCTACAGTTTATCGAAATAAAAATTTGCCTATGTCCTTTCTCAGGCTTTAGTTAGACCAGTGGTTCCCAATCAGTTTTTGCTGCGTACCACTTCAAAAAAAACCTCATACCTGCGTACCCCTTATTGTAGCAATCACACTAATATTATAAATGCGAAAGTTTGTGAGTGTGTGTGTATGTTGGTTACTTCTTCACGCTCAAACGCCTGGACCAATTTTGATGAAATTTGGTATACAGGTAGTTGACAGCCCTGGATTAACAGATAGGCTAATTAAACCGCGGGTAACACCGCGGGGCACAGCTAGTAAAATTACGTTTTGGACATTGTTCTTGTTTTTACTGATAGCCGCACGTACCCCTTGATGCAACTTCACGTACCCCTGGGGGTACGCGTACCACTAATTGGGAAACTCAATTCAATCCAAAGTTTTTATTACGGACAACAAAAATCCATGGGTTAGTAACACTGAGTTAGACTATTTTTGTACAGTCAGCGACAAAAGTCACTGCACATTAACACATTTTTCGATTCTCTTAACTATCATAAACAGCAAACTTAGACAGAAACATCACTTAACATCAGGTGTAATGTTATATAGACAAATGTTACCTTTAAGTTGTAAGAAAAAACAAACATTACTGATCCTATACGCATTTGGAAAATCGAGTAAGATCAGCTACTTTTGTCGCTGACTGTACCAAATTTCATTTATATCGGTTCAGTAGTTTAGGCGTGAAAGACAGACAAACAGACAAGAGTTACTTTCGCATTTATAATGTTAAAAGTAGGGAGTAGGGAATAGCGATCTGCCGCGGCTATGTACGCGTAGATGTCTTATCAACCTTCCAGTTATTTTGAACAGAGCCACTGTTTTGACAAATCCTATACGATCGACTAGCTGCGCCCCGCGGTTTCACCCGCATCTCCGCGTATTTGTTAATGGAGGATAAAAAGTAGCCTATGTGTACATCCAATGTGTCCAATGTGTGTGTGTATGTAGCTATCTCCATTTCAAATTTCACTCAAATCCGTTCAGTAGTTTTTGGCGTGAAAGTTATAACATCCATACTCATAAACTTTCAAAGTAACATCCATACTCATAAACGTTTATAATATGTATTAGTTAGGATAGGATATGACAAATTTCAACCAATCGGTCCAGCTGTTAGAGGAAGACTAAATCCAAACATACGCTTCACTTTGTTATAATAGCTGTCATCATTTCTCGCTTTTTTGTATGTTAACATTTTTACACATAATTTTTAACTATGATTAATTAACCTAAAAAAACGAAACAAATTCTTCGATTACATAGATTTATTTTCCATATATAAATTAATCTCTCACAGTAACAGTTATAACAAGTCCTTAGTCCGCACATTCCTTCGCACTGCATTATTGTATCCCTCCCTGTACTGGTAGAACACTTCACTTGATGATATCACGTCGGTCACCGCGTCTGTAACAAATATTTAAATCAATATGTTTGTCGGAAGAAATCGTGAGGCTGCCGAACACACCTAGATAGGTCCTCGGCGACAAATTCCTAACTTGATGGTGGCCAGGCGAGCACTACAAGCTATGGTTTCATCGCGATGTTTTCCTTCACTAAAAGCTCAAGCTCATTGTAGGATTCGAACCGGCCTACGGATCGCAAGCCGACGTCAATCATCCATCATCGCTAAAATCATACTGTAACGAGGTGTACAGAGGTCACTCATCAACGGCTGTGACGTTTGACAGCTGCGGTCAAATGTCAGGCGCGAGTGCGAGAACCCCGAAACAAATGTCAAAAGACGAATGCGGTGACTTTTATGGCGGCAAACAGTATCATTATTATCGAAACTTTTATTTGTTTTCCCTGTGCTTGTAATTTGAGTAGAATAATAGAGATATATTCCTCAAAGTACTAATTATTATAAATGCGAAAGTTTGCGTGTGTGTGTGTGTGTGTGTGAATATTTGTTACCACGTTTTACCATAACAACTAAACCGATTTTAATTAAATTTGGAATGAAGGTAGCGGTAACGGGAAGACGCGGATGAAAACGCGGGGCTCAACTTATTATCAAACATGTTAAGAAGCACTGCTTTAGATAGTATATTCTAGGCAACAACACAACTCGAAATTAGATGCCTCAGATCGGTACAGTGAGGCGCAAACAGCTCCCCACTAAGCGACGCAATTAGCCAGTCTGCTCGTAGGTATAATTACGCGAGACGGCGAGCCGCGCGGGGTGTTTGCGCTAGTTAATTGTCACATTGTGCCGCCTACATCCCCCTACACCCCGCTAGGGAGGGGTATGTAAATGCTGTTATGTAATCATTGCGAGACAATGAAAATGGGAGGCTTGTTTTAATTTAGATGGGAGTGTAATTTGGTTTTATGTCGCCGCTGAGCTGCGCGGTTGCAAGCGCGGCTTTCCCGCGGGCGTTCTGCATTTCGCTGAGATTGAAAAGTCTGTGTGACCCAATGAGACTTCCCACTTGAGAGTCGGTTTCCGATCCGGGTGTAGTGTGGCGCCACTTTCGACCGCATCGTCAGTTAATATCAGGTGACTTGTGGTCCGTAAAATAGAAGCTCATCTATACCTATTTTTGTGTAATAATCGCGTTTATAAGTATATTATTTAGTTCATTTATTTATTCATTTTTTCCCGTGCGTGACGTCACCTACCGGTACCAACGGAAGACCAGCGCTGGTTCGAAAGAACCCAGCATCATGCTGAGTTGGTGCCGGTTTGTGGCAAAAAAACTGTAATTGATTGTCTTTGTATTGTTATTTAAGTTTATTTGTTTTGTTTATGTTTACTATCAAATTTTATTTTGTGAAGTGTATGCTGTTTTTTGCCACAAATAAATATATTGTCTATTGTCTATCTGTATCAGAAATTTGCCTTTATATTCCTAGTCTCGTTTATCTTATCTTACTAGTATTATAAACGTGAAAGTTTGTGAGTATGGAAGGATGAATGGATGGATAGATGTTTGTTACTCTTTCCCCCGAAATTACTGAACGTATCTGAATGAAATTTGGAATGTAGATAGCTTACACCTTGGATTAACACATAGGCTACTTTATATCCCGGAAAAAGGTTTTTGCGGGATAACGGGGAGACGCGGGTGAAATCGCGTAATTAGTTTTTGTTATATTTTTTCTAATTCTATTGATGTTGCTAAATAACAAAAATAAATTAGTCAATGACAAATTGTAAAGGAATGGGCGTCAAAGAATTGACAGCCTACTTATACTTGGAAAATGTGTAAATCCGCCACTAAGCAATGCGATGATTATAATTCATTCAAACACCAAAATAGCTACAATATATTAGTAATAATATAAAGGAATTCATTACCAACACCGTGGACGAGAATCAACCAATCACACGGCCGATTAAGCTTCTAACCAACTGTTAAATCAATATTCGCTACTCCGCCGCGATATCTGACAATGTGAAGTAATCGAGTGCTTCATTACATCTGTAGCCAGTGAAAATCAAACAATAAGTTGATTTCGCGCCGCCGCGGGCCGCCGTCTGTGTGCGCACAATTAAATAGCGGGCCGTCATTATAACTTTGACTGTTGCTGCAGTACGGTCGGGAAAAACGAGGCGAGTGTGCTTTTAACGTGAGTGTGCTCTTGCGCATAAAAGTATATTGAAGTAAAATATAAAAATAAACTGTATGGCTTCAGTTATTTATAATAAAATTCCGTCGTCAATAAAACAACTCAACACAAATTTGTTCAAGAGAGAGAGAGAGAGAGAGAGAGAGAGAAAGACTTTATTTGGCAAAACTGCACACAATAACAAAAGAAAGAAGCACACACAAAAAAACAGTAAAATTATACATAAAAAATTAAACTACGCGATGGTGCGAACACTGCTGCTGTGTGCAGTACCTCCCAAAAAAGAGAAGAGTTCGGAATCTACTAGTAGACAAATGTTATTACCATGTAACTGATTTTTTGATGGACACATTTTGATTTACAATTGGACTGATGTTTTTACTTAATTTTTATGTTTTATGATTTTATTTTAATTATTATTTCTCTAGACATTTCACATTTATACATATGATTATTTATTCTTTGTTAATAACATTATACTACTAAATTTTTTTGTACGCCTTTCTAGGCAAAACGTGTAGATACTTTCCTAGAATTTAACACCTTGCATGCCTTGTATGTAAACCTACACATGTTTTACAAATAAATAATCTTTATCTATATCTTTATCTTTAACGTCCTCCTTTCAGTTTACAGTCCACTAACTAACGGTATATAGGAACCAGCATCATGCTGAGTTGGTGCCGGTTTTTTTGGCAAAAACTGGTACACTGGCTGGCTGGCTGCTGGCTGGTGGTACTGGCTGGTAACTGGTATACTGGTAATTGGTATATGTGTTGTTTTCACATTTTAAGCAAATAAAGTTTTCTATTCCATTCTAAACACTAACTGTTTAAGTATTGTTTTTTGACAAAAACCGGCACATGTTATTAGTTTGTTTGTTTGTATATTTAACTAGCTGCGCCCCAGGGTTCAAATTATCTTTGTAACAAATTTCATTTAAATCGGTTCAGTAGTTTAGGCGTGAAAGCGTATAGGTGCGACCAAGATGGGATTCGAACTCGACATCGGCGCTTTGTTTGGCCACCACCCTCTGAAATGGTTTATTTTTGAAAGAAACACCTAGTAAACATCAGTAGGTAATAGAGATTTACTCCGTTAGTAAATCCATATTAAAGGAGTCGTTAATATTAAATTTTAAATGGAGCAGCCTTGCCGACGCTACCCCGCCATTGTAGAAACAATAAGACTGGATATTCGTACGTCTCGAGTGGAGTGGAGCCAATTGCCTGACAATCCCATTACGGGTCCGTTGAGATTATTAAACAGTCACCTTAACGAGAATTGGGAAAGTAAGGAGGGGGGGGAGGGGGGGCTTACTCACGACATGGTTATGAGCGGTAACGCGTGCGCCTTAGACTAGCCGTAATCTACCACGCTGGCCCAGTGCGGGTTGGTAGATGTCGCATGCCCTTGAATGTTGTGGTTCTTGGACATGCCGGTTTCCTCACGATATTTACCTTCAGCGTTTTAAGCGATGGCAAATCAGCACATAACTTATTAAGTCATAGGTCCGCGGCCGGGTGGATTCGAATTCAGTGTCGGCGCCTTGTAAGGCTGGCCATACACTGACAGCCTGAAGCAGTCGACTGTATAGTGAACTATAGACTTCTACGTACGTACGGTCAACGACAAAAGTCGCTGATCATTCACAAATTTTCCGATAACCATCATGATCTTAAACACTAACCTTTGACCGCACCATCATTTAACATAATGTGTTGTGTCGTGGTCAAACCCTACCTTGTAAGTTGTGAAACAAAACCCAAACATAAGTGCTCTAAAACACATTTGTAAAATCGAGTATGACCAGCTATTTTTGTCGCTGACTGTACATACACGAACCGATCGAGCAGTTACAGTAGTTCACTATGCAGTCGTAGCTTGAAGCAGTAGATCCTGACTGCTTCAAGCTGTCCGTGTATGGCCAGCTTTACAAGGCGCCGACACCGAGTTTGAATCCTCTTTGCCCCCTATGACTTAATAAGTAATGAGTGGATTTGCCATCGCTCAAGACGGTGAAGGAAAACATCGTGAGGCATGTCCAAGAATCACAACATTCAAGGGCATGCGACATCTACCAATCCGTACTGAGCTAGCGTGGTGGATTACGGCCAAACTCTCTCTCTCTCTCTCTCTCTCTCTCTCTAAGACTAGTATTCCAAAATGACACACAGTTTGACGCTGTCAGTTCATACAAATACGTCACTTAATCGCTACGCAAGCATTGATCAACACTTGAGCGTCATTCTTCCCATAACACAAGTTTCGTGCTTAATTCGGGGCTAGGTCAATTTGTGTGCAATTGTCCCGCTATTTATTTATTTATTCTTAAATCCTAGCCTAGGAGAAAGCCAGTGTCCCAGCAACGAGAACTAAACAGGCTGATGATGATGATGATGATGAAAATTAGACAGCACTCTTCAATAACCAACGGGCACCGGTCTCTTCACAGCATTATCGCATAAAGCAAATCTCTTGTCGCCGCCGCCTATCATTTTCAATTACCTACGCGGAAGGGTTGTTAATATTCATTTGCACCCCCGTATTGGCTCGCACCTGATCCCGGACGATTGCCGCACCGATATTAATAGTGATAAAGGGTTTTAATGAACGGTTAGGAACGGGGGGGTGTATTTCAGCGCGGGACTACACCCCCTTAATTGTGTATGGCTAGTTAATGAGTGTACCGTTATAGTACTAAATGCTATGAGCTTCTGTTTTGAGGGCGACTGTTTAGGTGGGCGCCATCGCTTTGCTAGATATTAGTCTGCGATAGGGATGCCCGTTACGATAGGATATATCGGAATATCGATACAGCACTATACGATATAGCGATATTTGATGTGATATTTTGACCATACGATACGATTCGATATATCGCATTCTTATAAAAATATCGCATTACCGTATCGTATCAAACTATGTCGGTGATTAATTTGTATAATTTTAAAGTTCCTATTACATCATCACTAAACGATAATAGACAGTGCCATTGAATATATTGTTATTAGTAATAAGAGAATGATAACGTCGACAAAATTGTTTATGGAACAAGAACAGCCGGATTTTGTTTAGAGGTAGAGGTAGATTTAAATAAATCTTTGGACTTTGTTACTTTGTGAGTAAAACTACTAAAAAGATAACCCTTTGCACGATATTATACAAAGGAAATCGATAATATCGGGTATCGATACAACCAATTTCGATACAGTTACGATGCGATATATCGATACAATACACTTTTTTGGCCATCCCTAGTCTGCGAAGCAATCGCGTGCAAATACCTACATAAATAGATATGTCTGATGGTGAAGATGATTGTAAATCTTACCTGTACGCTGCATTTGTGATAGTGGTACAATACGACCAAAGAAATCCTTGTGGACCTGAAACAATAGCAAAACGCACATTTTAAACAATTAATAGATACTAATATAATTGAAGCGATCATGGCTCATTGACATCGGTTTACAACCCGTAGAACGTGGGTTCCAATCCTACAACGAGCTGGAGCTTTCGGTGAAGGAAAACATTCTGATGAAACCATAGCTTGGTGGTAGGGCATTTTCTAGTGCTCGCCTGGCTAGCTACCAACCTCGAGTTAAGAATCTGTCACCAAGCACCTATCGGTGTGTTCCGGCGCTCTCACTTGAGAGCCCCAATCCAGGTGTAGCCACCTTCGATCACATCGTCACTTAACATCGAGTGACTTGATGTCAAACGCTAACCTGTAAAAAGTAAATATAGAAAAAAAATTGTAAATATTTTAGAACCTTAGGTACTACTATATAGGCAAGCGCCTTGCGTGTCTCGTCACTCAGTTGAAAATAAAAAAGATCTAGAGGCAAAGGAAAGTGCTCGAAAGCCAGACTAGCGCTGAAGTGTGGTAAGTGGTAGCCACTTGTGTCGCGTCGCGACGCGCCGGTAATGACGTATCGTCGCCACAATCGACGCTAACGACGTCTCGTGACTCGTGAACGAGGCTGCCACAGAAGCACAGTATATTTTGTTAGAAGATTTATGTTTTACCTATACAGATACAATGTGTAACATAATGTAAGATATTAAAGAAGCTAACTCGTTACGCACTTTTAAAAAACTATTAAGGAGCCATGTTTTAAAAGATTTTTCATTGATCGATAGTGTATATTCTGGAAAATAATTACAATAGATAATTACATTAGGACTATTAAGTATATAATATACACATACTGCTAGGAAACGCTAACCTTATCACTATAGCATAGGCCATGTCACTGTTACTTCTTGTTCCGCACTGCGCTTGCTAATGTTACATATTAATGCGTGGTAAATGAAGGTAGAAAAAAAAAAATTGTAACTAGTAATTTAATTTTTTAAAAACGTTTGTTATTAACTTGAAACTACACTACATTGATATTGTAAGTACTTATCCTACATAGGACTATGCTACACACTATGCTTACCGACATTTAATTATCAACTTAGACCTATTGTGTTTCTCTGTAAGTGAATATTATTCTTTTGAGAAATAAAATTCTTAAACCGTAATGTCCCTATAAGGCCGAAGTGAGGGTATTTCATACAACAAGGCAATCAAAATTAAATTTACAAACAAAAGAATATTCAAAACGTTCTGCAAAGTTATTTCCAGAAATGTATCTGACACGGTCCTAAAACAGCTGACAATTTTGACCTTTATGTTCTGAACTCTGTTATTTCATAGGTCAGTGACCTATTAATGCCTATTCATTTTGAGTGCGTCAGTGAGTAAAATAGTCAGCCGGTTTAGGGCTGTGTCAGGTACATTTCTGGAAGAGACTTTGTTTTAATATTTTTTTTTGTGTTAAGACGCGGGTGAAACCGCGGGGCGCAACTGTTTATATAATATATGCCTATGTGAATTAATTTAAACATTAAGAATCATCAGGATTATTTAGGAATTCCGGGATTCCGCGACTTTCCGGAACGTCTTATCCACACACACACACACACACACACTGGGGTCGTTGACCCGAAATTGCACCGTCGATTTCGATCACTGGTAAAATTACAGTGAAATTTCTCTAGCATTTTTCCTATCATACTCCTGAAAAGTCGTAAAAGAGCACAACCGACTTATGACACGAGAGTTGAGATATATGTATACTCGTATATATGCAGATGCAAGAGGTATGAAATCCCGCATACATCATCCCGAAATACCTACAAAAGTAACACCTCCGCAAATTCCATTAGGTTGGAGTACGCTGGGCAAAAAATCACGTGGTCTGTACTTAATTTAATATCGTTGCATTCCGTAGCTGTACCAGATTAACTCCGCTTCCGGTGGGGCTCGTAGCACTGCGCTACGGATTATTCATTAACTTGTTAAGACGTAGATTATACACATACACGCGCACACACACATGCATAGGTACAGTCAGCGGCAAAAGTAGCTGATCTACTCGATTTTACAAATGGGTAGGTAGTACAGTCAGCGACAAAATTAGCTAATTTTATCATCTTAAACACCAACTTTTGACCGCAACATCACTTAATATCAGGTGTGTTGTGTTGTTGCCAAACGCTACCTTGTTAGTTGTAAAAAAATCTCAAACATTACTGATCTAAAACACATTTTGAAAATCGAGTATGGTCAGCTACTTTTGTCGCTGACTGTACCTATCAGATCAGTAGTTTTTGTTGTCTAAGATGGTAGAAAAATCGGAAAACTGTCAGCGACTTTTGTCGTTGACCGTGCACTACTCACACATTCACAACTCGCGTGATAGCCAATACTTGCTACTTGATATTACTTGTTTTTTATTATTTATACGATTATTTTTTTGTTGTAAACTACTCCGTTAAATTTTACTGTTTGTAACGCTAGCTAAGAACAGCTTAATGTTCATCATCACCACACGGAGAAGAATTACCTTCCGACATACCCATTTCCTTCTGAGTCAAAAGGGATGGACTTGTGATTCAGGAGGAAAACTAAGGTATAAAAAGGAAGGAATCGGTCTTGGAAGGCAAAGACTCAGAAGGAAAGTCAGAATTGTTTTCTCAGTGCAGCCCAGTCCTGGATTTATTAATAGGCCGCATAGGTCGCGGCCTAAAGGCGGCAGATTTCAGATGACGGCCACTCGATTTCAGACGATAAAAGTCAAACACGTTCACTGGTTTTATCATTGTTTTATACAATTTATATTCTTAATGACTAATTCATTCGTTTGTTTAACTTTAAGGCATTCTAAATGTAGTAAACAACAAATGGAAAATTATTATTTTAGAAAGGTGTGCACATGGGGCGGCGAAAAAAAGTGGCCTACACTCATAAAAAAATTAAATCCGGCACTGGTGCAGCCTATTACGTTCCCACTTCTAGGATACAGGCCTTCTCTCGGAGAGAGAGTATGAGCCGTAATGTACCACGCTGGCCCAGTGCGAGTTGGTAGATGTCGTATGCACTCGAATGTTGTGGTTCTTAAATACACCGGTTCCCCCACGATATTCCAAAATTATGTGACGTTGAAATCTACTTGCCAATGAGTAATCATCGGATTATTCGCAAACAATCAAACATTGAAACAGTATCAATAGAATGTAGCGGGCGAATAGCGAACCAATTACCAGTTGTTTCGCGCGGATACTGTACGTTCTATCGCCAATAAAGTGAGTTGCCGCCGTCGAGAGCACCGTGCGTGGTACAAGTTGCGACCGCATTGCTTTAGCAGCCAGTTTCATTAACCTATCTATCGGCAAACCGGACCAGGACAAATCCCACTAGAGATAGAATATTGACGTAAGCTCCATGGAAGTAATGTCCTATTTATATCTCTAGTAGTACAAACCATGGAATAAGTTATTGAAACTGGCTGTTAGCGTATTGTAGTAGCGGTATAGATGGCGAATTTAAAAAAAAAAACAGTAGAGATAATATTTTACCGTTTCGGCCTACAGACATTTAACCAACATCTAAAGAGGCTTATTCTTGACGGAGGTTTTAACGGTTTTAACGGTGCTACACGGCCCACGGCTCATAGGTGACGTGAAAATGTAATTTTGACAATACTGTCATGAAGTTTTTCACTCTGCATTTTTAACCACTGGCAGTCTGGATCCTGCCCCGCTAGCAGCGGTACCGTTTTTTATAATGATTTTATTTTGACTGTTTTTGTAAAGTTATGGTATGCATAAATTTAAGATATTAAATATATACTATGAATAATGACAAGTTTCACTCTGAAGCCCTAACTGCTGGTAAATTGAACCATACAGCGCTCATTTTGAACTTACCCCTATTCTGCTCTTTGCCAAGGGAAGTGCAAAGGGTAACAAAAAAATAATATAGCAGACAAAACAGCAGGATGGCCATATCTTTACATTTTCTTAGATAAATACTTTTTATTGCAGCTCGTCAGACTCCGCTCCGCTCACCACCTTAGACCGCGCCCTAACTTCGTTCCCTCGCAATATTTCCGATTACGCCCCCGCGAAGGCGGCGGTAAATCGCGACACAAAACCGCATAAACACAATTTCGCACTCATAAATGCTATCGCGGGGCAACGCGTTACACCCAACCTTATAGGATGCTATTACTAACGGGTGGGATATATAAGCTTTTGCCTGAGACTCCACCCGCGTTAGCTATATGCGTCATATACTGATATCAGTTTTCAGTTGTATCAAACAAAAGAATAAGAATCCCATATAAGAATTAAAGTCCTGACTGACTGATATCAAAGCACAGCCTAAACCGCTGGTCGTAGGCTTCAATAGGTTTGAGCTTTCTGTGAAGGAAAACGTCGTGACGAAACCAGAGCTTGATTGTAGAGTATTTTTAAGTACTGTCCTGACTAGCTATGGTAGCATCTTCAAGTTAAGGATTTGTCGTATCGGTGTGTTCCGGCAGACGCACTTGAAAGCTGGGTCCAATCCAGGTGTAGCATGAAGCCACAATGTGACTTGTGGTCAAAAGCTACCTTGTAATGATTAAAAAATTTGGTCACAGTCATTGATGAGATAGTCAAATTTATCTCTGCAGTAACTTAGTTGTTCCTAGTACAAGTTGGGAAGTACCAAAACCTTGCTCTGTATAAATATATACTAAAGTGTATTTGCAGATATTTCTTACTGCGCAATCGAGATATGTTTTCAAGTATATGATCGCGGGACAGACATAAATAAATAACCATGCTAAGGTTTTATAACAATATTATATAGATTTACCAAAGCATATAATAATGAATCATCGCATAAGGCGCCGTAGCCGACGCTAGAGGGTGTTATATTGAACCTTATGATTTTATATCAGCTATTACGGCGAATTTTTCGAGCGGTTGTTTATATAGGCTCATAATATCTTGATTTACGGTGTTTTTATCCTGTATACGATGATCAGAATAATACGTATAAGGTATTTATGATGTTTTATAAAGATTACCTCCTTTGTACGCAACAAAAATTGAATAGTTAAATATATATCAGAACGGAAATCTGATAGCTCGACCCATCTCGCAAATTGCATTTTATCTTCTTTAAAAAAAACGCGTAATTCAATACACATATCCAGGTCGCATCCTATTAAAAAATCCATAACGTGAGTCGACCGCACAAAGCCGCTGCGCCAAAAAAATGATACACTCGTACTCTCTTCAAATATTTATCACAAACATACAATATTTCTGTGCGGATAACATTTTTCCACTCGGATGCATCCCGGGGGCAGTGAGCGGGTTGCGAGGGGCAAGGAGGGGGGTGGGAGAGGGGGGATAGGTATCAATACGCCCCGCCCCGCCGCAAACAATACAATCAGAGCCAATCTGCCGCGCAAATAGGAAAATAGAGTGCTTGGTTAGACAGGGCCGCCTCAGGCGCGAGGCCGCTGTAACGATTCTAGGCTCCAAAATGTAGATAGGCTTTGGGGGTGTGGAGAGTTATCGCATTCGCACTGGCTATCAAAGCGAAATATTCAAATTTTATCTCCATTACTGTCGTGCTGTTGATAAATAAATCGTAGTTTTATTTTTTGTGCAACTGTGTGACCAGACGAGCAAATCGCTCGCCTGCTTGTAATCGATGATTAGAGTTCAATGCCATCCGTAATTTTGAATCATAACATAATCCTGCGCGGCAACGCACTAGGCTCAAATATAAGTAACCTCTAAAATCGAGAAGACTCACAAAAACAATCGCCTGTGGCTGCTCGTGATTCGAATATGGCCGAGTCGGCTACAGTCGAGTTGGTGCCATTATTATAGTTACTAAATTGGATTTGTCATTCGAATGATTTGAATGGAATCACACATATACGCCCGAAATTAATAATCGATCCTGATCCGGTTTTGGATCCATGTCAATAAATATGTTAAGCTTTACCCCTAAAATGACATATGATGACGTGACATATCAATCCAAAACTGCGAAAAACGGATCAGGATCGATTATTAATTTCGAGCTATAGTCGCGCCCCGCTAAAACCCGACAAAAATAGTCGAAACAATATATGCCCAATTCCACCCCTGTATATTTCTTAAGCAGAGATCGCGTCGTGTCCCACAGTCGGATTGGCGCGCAATCCGTGCAATTTTCCAACGGTCATTTTTCATTGTTTCCACTCTGTAGGAGAGAAGTCGTCTCCCTAAGGCGGAGGTTTCACTTGTTTTCGTGTGAAACTGTTGAAAATAGAAGAAGTAAGATTGATTTGGAGTATCACACTAATATTATAAATGCTTAAGTTTGTAAATGAATGTGTATATTTTTTACTACTTAACCCAATAATTCCTAAGAGGGCCGCGTCGCTGCTGAACAGAGTGCGGGGCAGCTCGAAAGTTATTGCTGGAAAGTTCAACAGCCCGATAAATGTAGCGTTAGTACGGGCTCTGATGAGATAACAGACATTGTTTGTCTCATTAGAGCCTGGGTGAATATGTACCTACTCTTTATCTACCAGCGTAGAATCACATTAATTTATATTTACATTTTACTAACATAGTATAAGTTCTTAGTTCATTATTGTGTTACTAATACTTGGGCCATGATGCAAAAATAAAGAAGTTTTATTATTATTAACGCTAAAACTGCTACATATATTTTATCCCGGGGAAAAGGGGGTTATCGGGAAAACCACGGGGAGCAGCTAGTATGAAATCATGTTTACAAAAAAAAAATTGCCGAAAAGGTTATTATGAGCTAAACAATAATGAATAAAAGTGCTATGAAGACGGATGTAATGCAATGCGCGAACAACCGGTTGCTAAAATATATTCGGTAAGCTTTTAAAGGCTATTGCTATTGTTTTAATGATTTGAAAACCAGTCACTTTCAAGTGCTCTCTTGCAGTGTTATTCTTAAGGGTTGTGTGCACATTGCAATACACAAAAAAGCAGTGTTATCACAACATGAAAGACAACTTGCTCGGCAGCCACGCAAGTGTGCCTAGCTCCTTACATTACCCCAAGGCACCCGATCCCAATACTTATTTGTTATAGCTCGTAAATAGGGTACTGCGGGATAACTACAAGGAAATTGTTTGAAAGGGTTTTGATTCTTTGGGATACAGATTGGGAGAAAAGTCAAGGAAAGAAGATTGATAGCACGAGGTTCCAAATGAAACCGTAATTCTTTTTTTCTTATATACAAAAATCGATTGCTGTTCGTTAGTCGCGCTAAAAATCAAAAACGGCTTGACCGATTTCAATATTTATTTTTCTTGTTTTGTGCGTAATTGTGAGGAAAAAGCTTGCATCAAAGATTTTTTTATTAATATGTTTTAGTAAGTTAGAAAATTCGGGTAAAATTAAAAGTGCTTCTTTTTATGAGATTTTTGTGGAAAATCGAGACCCGCCTTAGATTTGCCTACAATTGCAAAGCCGGGGGTGTCACTAGTGTTTTATAAATGTTAATTTGTTTGGCTTATCATTTAACTACTGAGACGATAAAATGTACTTGGCTTAACTTTAACATTATCGTTAGTTCACTGCATTTAATTTCTGGAAGTGGTTCAGTCTGTCTGTAAGCAGAATCAGGACGCCAATAATTTTCATTCCTTTTTGAATATTTTAAGGAACAGATGATGCAAAGTAGAAAGCATATTCAATCAGCATTTTTGGATGCTCATGGATGGATTTTATTCAGATTGCAATTCAATTGCACCTTCAGGAGCGCAATATGATAAGTTTCAACAATTGGCTAAGCAATAACTGAAAAACGGCAAAAGAAATAATCAGCGATAATTGTTAGACCCTGGTTGCATTTCGAGCCATTGCATCTCTGCGGATAATCTACGACGTATTTTCTTGGATGGGTGACCAACTGTGGCATTTTCGGCACGGGAAAGAGCACGTTAAATTGTTGGTCCCGGTCATAAAGTCATTTAGGAAGCATTAGGGCGGCCTAAAAACTGCGACATCAGTACCCCTAGTATAGGTTTGATACATGATACAAAAACTATAAAAGTTTTCGTTTCCATCCATACATATTTTTTTCAGCGAATCTTACCGAGACTTGGAGGAACTGAAATCGTTAATACGGGTTACTTTAAATCGTTATAATCATATTCCAACAATGTTATTGAGTTACTTTTTGAATTTAAGCAGATCGAGTTGCCACTTTGACAAGTCGGCGGTGGTAAACGTCGACGTTTACCAAAACTTTTATAGTTTTCAAAACTTGTACTAGGGGTACAGAGCTAGTCACTAGCTCATACGGAAGATCTACGATCTGATATATAGAGCTAACGATCTTGATCATAGCTTACGCAGTTTACTTATTGGACCAAAGAAAATAAGTAATACAACGCCTGAGTCTCTATTCAGTATCTACTCGTAATACCCTAATATATATTCCACACACCGATAAATACATCACGCGAAGAGAAATATATTTACCAGTAAATTGCCCATTTCTACCGTAAATGTGGTCATATATCGTGCGATGCCTAATATGTTAACCTATATATGAGATATTAGTTAAGGAGTACACTGACCTTCGTTGTTCAAAGGGTTGCGTACATATGAGCTCCTTCAGAGACCTGGACTAATATTTTGGTTGTCTGTTTGTTTGTTACCATTTCTTAACTAGCCGCTGAACAGATTTGAATGAAATTTGGTATGGAGGTAGTGTGAGCTTTGGAGAAGGACATCGGATACTTTTTATCGCGATAAACTGCAGTCCGGTACTTTTTTTGGCGGCAATCGAATTGTCAACGTGAAAATTTTGTTTTTATTTCCAAAACTTGTGTTTCTTCGAGTGATAATGTGTAATATTGGTGGATTATTAACCATTATGTGTTCGTTAATGTGTACGAGTGTGGGAAATTGAAATAAAGTTGCGCACGCGACTTTTCGAGTTGCTCCAAAAAAGGCCATTTAAAGTTTAAGTAAAGCCCCACTACTTTACTTAAACACAATCCTCATCCCTTCATCTCATCATCATTATAATCATTTAAACTTGATTCAACTCTTGAAATATTTTATACTTGACACTGGCAAATACACTAATCGTGTGATGCCAAAACAAAACAAAAAAAAAACTGTAGTCCGCGCGTGCAACCGCGGGGAACAACTAGTGACTACCATAATTAATAGCCCACCCATTCTCCGTGACGTCACACCGTCATAAAATATTACAAAGGTATACACATCACATACTCTTTGTTTTAAGGTACAATATATTGATATCGTTACAATAGTCTTAGCTTTATTTATTTGCGGACAATGGGAGCAAACAATAATGCGGTCGGCGGGTCGTAGAACAAATAGCCTTTACATAAACAATTCACAAATGGATAGAGGAAAATGATATTCTATTTACTCGATAGTCGGTGTATTATTTTTCTTGGAACTGATTGTCTCTTGATTTGTGTTCTTTGATTTGTTGAATTATTAGTTACTAGCTGTTCCCCGCCGGTTTCACCCGCGTGGGCTACAGTTTATCGCGATAAAAAGTATCCTATGTCCTTCCTCAGGATTCAAACTATCTCCGTACCAAGTTTCATTTAAATCGGTTTAGTAGTTTAGGCGTGAAAGAGTAACAGACAGACAGACAGAGTTACTTTCATTTGAATCATTATTACGTCCAATGTTTCATTCATGCGATTAAGGTATATCAAAGCATGACAGTTGAGTGGTACTGACGTTGGCTAGCCACCCTTTAGGTCCTGAATTTTAAGCCTACATTGCGATTGCAATGAACTTTCACTGATGGAAAAAATAACTTTAGCTTGGTGATAAGGTATTTTTAGTGCTCGCCTAGCTAGCAAGCACCTTCAAGTTACGAATCTGTTTGCCAAGCACCTATCAGTGTATTCCAGCAGCTTCCGTTGAGCACGCAGCGTAGAGCCACCTTCGACCACATCAAACCAAAATAAAAAGTTAAGGTAAGTTTAAATCACCTGGTGAAATTAGCAGGAGCTATGTCACTGATTAATATACTCGTAAACTGGACTTCAGTTCACGTTATGGTGAATCACAGCCTCGTGATTCACGTGACCACGGTGATGATACAATGGGTCAACTGGCTATGGATCGGTTGAATCATTCATTGCATTTGGGCCCAAATATTGATTGGTGAATATGTCGACAAATTTAGAACAAAACAATTGGTAATTGGATATTTGCAGCAACGGTTCAAGAATCTCTTTTGTTAAGTTTGATTCATTGTAAAGTTTTCTAACAGTTGAAAAAACGCAGTTCCTAGTAGTATCAGGCAATGATTAAACAGGTGCAGTAAAGTATCAAAAGCTCGCCGCAGCACTGACAACTGTTGGGGTAGACGCGTTCTTGAGTGGAGACCGTGACTTGGCAAACGTGGTGTAGGACGCCCTACGACTAGGTGGAGCGACGACTTGCGCCGAGTGGCTGCCAGTAGATGGATGAGAAAAGCCGAAGATTGGGCTCAGTGTCGTACTTTGGGAGAGACCTATGTTCAGCAGTGGACTGATAAAGGCTGACTGACGATGATGATAAAATTTGAAATAACATATCACAATTTGAAATAACTTGTGAAACGTATCGAGTTTCCTCACAAACTTTTCCGCAAATTTGACATAATTTTTTTGTTGTTGTAAAAGTTAGAAATTGCTTTAGAATATATAACATTTAACTGTTTCCATTGACACTGATAGCCCATCGATCATCCGCTTTCGCTCCGCGGGAATGCCGGGTAATTTCCAATTTTCGCCTCGGTAACAAATCGTTTTCTCCACGGATGTCATTTACGTGAGAGCATTTTCAATTTACCATTCCCTTTAATGGTATTTTACGTGAATTAACGTCTTTTTTGGAGCAGTTGAAATAAGTCATCTTTTTAATTCTCGTTACTTCTTTCAGAGTAGCATTTGACCACAAGTCACCTGATGTTAAGTGATGATGTGGTCGGAGGTGGTCGTTATGAGCTTAAGCTTTTGGTGAAGTAAAACATCGTGATGAAACCATAGCTTGGTGG
The DNA here is from genome assembly GCA_931315375.2 of Opisthograptis luteolata. NCBI lineage: Eukaryota > Metazoa > Arthropoda > Insecta > Lepidoptera > Geometridae > Opisthograptis > Opisthograptis luteolata. Next base: position 2,769,646 of record OV928048.1, read on the forward strand.
CAGAACATTTTCTAGTGCTCGCTTCGCTAGTTACCGGTTTCAAGTTAAGAATTGCCAAGCAGTTAAGAGCTAGGTCCCAATCTACATGTAGCGTATTGCGCGTATTTTTAAGGGACCAACGGATCGATAATGCTCCTAGTGTTGCAAATGGCCATTCGCTTACCATCAGGCGTGCCATCTGCTTGTTCGCCACTCTATTAGGTACGTAAAATGGTAAAAATCAGCCAAACTTGGGCCCCTAGTGTAGCGTGGCACCACCTTCGACTGCACCATCTAGTAAGTAGTAAAATTAATGTTGAACATATCGAAATTCTCTTGTCCACGCTCCGTTTCGGTCAGTTTGTTTCCAACTGCTTAGATGCTCGGCCATATTGCAGTGTGCAGGTTAGAGCAAACATTAGAAGGGTGTCTGCAGGGTCTGCAGGGCCCTTTGACGCGCACACGCTGCGGGCCCGAGGTCCCGCGCATAATGAAAGGGTTAATTGCAATTTGTTTGACGAAATATTTCTTTATGCGCTTGAAAGGAATTTGTTTGTTGAGTTGTGGCTTCGAGCGCTTGGTTTTATAATGCCGTGTTCACCGGCAGTTGAGTTACAGTTTTGAATGCGATATGGTTGCTTTAGGTTTTTCTTTTTACCTCGTTTGACCACAAAGTCACCTGTACCCCTAGTACAGGTTTTGATAGTTTACAAAAACTATAAAAGTTTTCGTTTCCATCCATACATATTTTTTTAGCGAATCTTACCGAGACTTGGAGGAACTGAAATCGTTAATACGGGTTATTTTAAATCGTTATAACCATATTCCAACAATGTTATTGGGTTATTGAATTTAAGCAGATCGAGTTGCCACTTTGACAAGTCGGCGGTGGTAAACGTCGACGTTTACGAAAACTTTTATCGTTTTCAAAACTTGTACTAGGGATACTGATGTTAAATGACGATGTGGTCGAAGACGGCACCACGCTGCTACTTATCATTAAGTTTTATCGTTGTTCTAGTTTTAAATATTGTATTTTGTATTGTAATGTGTACCAATAAAGAGTTTATCTACACTCGCGTGCAAGTAAATCGACTCAAGCCTCAAATGCGCATAAAAAATGATTTATCTTAACAATGACTCATTTTACTTCTATATAATGTTTTACATATTTAAAGCCTAGTAATTGGGCTTTAAATTGGTAGCATTATTTCAGTAATTTAAATAAACACTTGTCTTTAGAATGCAACTGAACGCAACCTTCGTAAAATGCTCTACGCTCTATACACAACTTGCTCAACACAACCCCCTATAAAATCCCCCGTAATTGTTTTTTCTTATCAGTCGCTCATCAGACGTTGACCTAAACACATCTCTGCAAATTGAAGCCATTGTTTGAATAAAATTATGGACACTACACCTGAAGAAGCCGCTCAAGCTGTTGCCCTGTTGCAAGAAGGGTTAAACCAGCGAGAAGTCGCTCGTCGGTTGAATATGAGTCAGTCTGGTATCTCGAGAGTGTACAGAAGGTTTCAAGAGACTGGTGCCTTCACTCGGAGGCCTAATACCAGCCGACGCCGGTGCACCTCGGAGCGTGACGACCGGTTTTTGGTCTCGACCTCTCTCCGAAATCGACACCTTACCGGTGTAGATGTGCAGCAGGAGCTACGTCAAGTTCGAGGGGTGACTGTCAGTCAATGGACAGTTAGAAGAAGGTTGAAGGAAGCCAACCTTACTCCCAAACGACCCAGTACAGGCCCGAAGTTGACCACAGCTCACCGTCAAGCACGCCTTCACTTTGCTCGAGAACACTTGGATTGGAGCATAGAGCAATGGCAGTCAGTCTTGTTCACTGATGAGACGAGGATGTGTCTCCATGGCAGCGACAGGAGAGGCCGGGTGTACCGGCGTCCCGGTGAACGGTTTTCACAGTGCTGCTTTGCTGAAACCGTTGCATATGGTGGCGGTTCTTGCATGATGTGGGCTGGAATTTCCTTAGAAGGAAAAACGAATCTTGTTTTCGTTCCTGGGGGAGGCCGGGAGGAGGTCTAACCAGTGATCGTTACATTGAAGATGTTCTACTGGATCAAGTTGTCCCTTATCAAGGCTTTATTGGAGATAATTTCATCTTGATGCATGACAATGCCCGATGTCACACTGCTCGGGCCACACGTGAGTTCCTGATCGAAGTTGAAATTGACACTATGGATTGGCCAGCGCTCAGCCCCGATTTGAATCCCATTGAGCACATATGGGACAAGCTCAAAAGGAAAGTTAGAGCGAGGAATCCAGCTCCTACAAACATAAATGAGCTCAAGACTGCGTTGGTAGAAGAGTGGGGTCTAATACCACAGTCATCAATAAAAAAGTTAATAAGGTCTATGAAAAATCGCATGAGAGCAGTGATCAGGGCTAGAGGAGGGAATACCAAATATTGACACGAATAAATTTTTTTTCTTACTCACATTTTATTTCATTTATACACAATAACCTCATACTGAGAAATTGTATGAATTTTCAATATTTTTTACAATATCATTGACATACTCCTTTTTTACTAAACTACTGAATCGATTTTCATGCAACTTACACCATTTTAAAGCCCAATTACTAGGCTTTAAATATGTACAGTATTAATATAGAGGTAAGATGAGTCATTGTTAAGATAAATCACTTTTTATGCGCACTTGAGGCTTGAGTCGATTTACTTGCACGCGAGTGTATATATTTGCGCTTGACGACGCGGTAGCCGAGTTGGTAGTGTCCCTGCCTGCAAAGCTAGCGGTCCCGGGTTCGAATCCCGGTAAGGGCGAATATATGTGTGATGAGCACGAATATTTGTACCTGAGTCTTGGATATTTCTATCTATATAAGTATTTATTTCTCTATATAAGTATGTATATCGTTGTCTAGTACCCATAACACAAGTTTCGAGCTTAATTTGGGGCTAGGTCAATTTGTGAGCAATTGTCCCCGATATTTATTATAAAAAAAAATAAAAAAATTATGTGTTGAAAGAAAAGATGAAACAGCGTTTTATGAAAGAAAAAACTTGCTTAATACAATATTGTAGTTCCCCAGACATGGCATTGTTGGCTCGGGCCCAGACGATGGGATAAGGATAATAAAACCGTTTATTATCCGTTCACCCCACTCGTGAATACATTTGATTGTTAATGTTGGTACCTACTGCGCTACTTGCAGTACAGCATGTTGGTACAAAGTAAAAAAGGAAAAAATGAAAAATAGATAACAAAAACTAACTGAGATGGCGCAACGACCCAAAGTGAGTCTTGGCCTTCGATAACAAAAGACGCCACTTCAGTCTGTCCTGCGCCACCTACTGCCAGTCCTCCACCTGGAGAAATTGTTGCTAAACTTTTGTTTAAAAAAACAATGTTATCGGTCTACCTAGTCGGGCGCCAACAGAATGTAAGAGTCGCAGGGAGCCGATGGATGCAAACAGCTGATAGCCATACATGGTGGCGTTTAACGGGAGAGGCCTATGTTCAGCAAATCAAAAATTATTTATTTATTTGATAGGATACAACATGTGATCATTTTAAAACGTCAGACGTCAACCTACTTACGTCGGCAAAAGAACAGGCAAGAAACGGCCGGCAGCTCATTTTTTTCGCGCGATCACATTTACAATTTTATTTTTATTAACAATTCTTTTGCCGGCGTAAGGAGGTTGGAACAGGCGTAGCTAGTTTTAAGTTTGACGTTTTAAAGTGATCACAATGTATCCTATTGAATAAATAAAAATTGACTTTTGATTTTTGACAATTGACTGAATTGGAGCAAGTTCACTACAAATCCCAAACTTTTTTGTCATCTAGATAGTCTGGTATTTTATAATAAGCTTTACTAATAACATTTTGTTTTATATGGATTTGAAATGAAATACCAAGTCGGGCTTAGGACCCAATTGAAAAATAATTTTTAACCGCCATAAAAAGTATCTTATGTCCTCGTTACGAAACCATATCTTTGTGGTAGAGCATCTTTCGAGTTTTATTAGCTAGGCAAAATCAAGGATTATTAGGTGCTGCGATTTTTTTGGGCTCTGTGGCTGTGGGCGAAATTTACACACAGGCTGGTTAAATAAAGCATTTAAAAACATAATCCCTACTGTTCCTCTATTACGCTACAATGTAACCAAACTAACCCAAACGGGTGGTAACGAGGAGCGCGACGATATGGCGCCAAAAAAACGACGCCCCGAGCGCTGCATATGGCGCTCACTCTTCCAATTTCAAAAATTATACGCGTGTTTAAATTTCGAACCGCATTATTTGCGAGCACTTTTCAATTTCGGGGGTAGGCACGTTCGAATTATTTGAATTTAGAACCGCGCTCGGATAATCGGACTACGATTTAGTGACAAGATTAGTTACAATATTACGAGTAGTGGGGTCGGAAAATTGGGTACGTAATCCTCTAATGCGGGATGAAATGAAAATTACGGCGTATAAACTTCGTAAATATTTTAACAGGGGAATTACCGGCAGACAGGAACAGGCGTAGCTAGTTTTAAGTTGACGTTTTAAAGTGATCACAATGTATCCTATTGAATAAACATATTTTTGATTTTGATTTTGATTTTGACGCGTTGTGTGCCAAATCAGTCGAGCAATATTAGTTGAGAGTTAGTTTTGGTGTTATATCATGTGTAATTATATTAATAACGCGATTGAAATTTAGTTTCGACTTCGAGGAATATTCTCGCTATCCAGACTATAAATGTATAAATGAGTTGTTGGGTTAAAGAATGACAAACCAACAATTAAAGTTTTGTATTTATAATAGTAATGACTTTGATCAGTTCTCTAAACATATTCAAGTAGCTGTACCCTGCGGTTTCACCCGCGTATTTTTTGCGAGGAACCCTAATTCTTTTTCAACAACAAAAGTATAGCCTTAAGTAACTTCTCCAGGGTCCAAACTATCTATATCCTACTAATATTATAAACGTGAAATTTTGTCAGTATGTATGTATGCATGTTTGTTACTCTTTCACGAAAAAACTACTGAACGGATCTGAATGAAATTTGGAATGGCGATAGCTTATACTCTGGATTAGCACATAGGCTACTTTCATCCCGGATAAAGGTTCATTCGGGAAGACGCGGGTGAAACCGCGGGGTGCACACGGAGAAAAAGACCTTCCGAAATACCGTTTTCCTTCCGAGTCAAAAGGGAAGGACTTGTGATTCAGAAGGAAAACTCATACAAAATAAGGAAGGAAACGGTCTTGGAAGGTAAGAACTCAGATGGAAAGTCAGATTACTTTTGTCAGTGCAGCTAGTTAAAAATAAAAATAATCACAACACCCCCTGGTGTTTGAGGGCTGTTCGTTTTAGCACCGATTAATAATAATCGCTAATGAGTACCGCGATACCGCTTACAATGGTATCGTGCTGTGGTGCAATCTAACGGGGACATTGAATCCTACTCCTACTATCTAAATATATTTTTTTACTATTTACAGGGTAGCGTTTGACCACAAGTCACCTGATGTTAAGTGACGATGTGGTCGAAGATGGCGCCACACTACACCTGAACTGGGAACTGGCTCTCAAGTGAGGCTGCCGGAACACACCGATAGGTGCTTGGCGACAGATTCTTAACATGAAGGTGGTAGCTAGCCAGGCGGGATAACCAGAAGACGCGGGTGAAACCGCGGGGCGCTACCAGTATGTTTTATACTATAAGACCGATTCTCTCCAAAATGAAGCCTTTCCCTTCCTTGTTTTTTCTTCTGAGTCAAAAGGGAAGAAAATTCCTTCTGTATTTCGGAAGGTCTGTTTTTCTCCGTGCATGCTCTATTAGAAGCAAATACTTGCATGAGCTTCGTCAGAATTGATGACGTCACAATAGTGAACAAAACCAATAGCACAGAGAGCTAATCGCAACTGGCAACACCGCATTGTGGCAATCTGTCCGCGTCTACGTAACCGGCGCTGCATTGATGCAATTTCCCGCTCAAAGGGGTTGCCATAGCGTAAAAACTAGCTAACAAGCGCGGGTGCGCTGCGCCCGCGGCGGTCCTAATTTCAACAATTTGCCTCTTTTGCCGCGAGCCCGCAACGGGAGCGCGTTCTAAATTCAAATTTTACGCCGCACAGTGTTGCCAGCACAAATGAATTCGGTCGGGAAAGAAATTGTCTGTTTTGATATTCGAGGGGCGGGTTTGGAGTTAGTTATTTTGTTTAGGTTACATTATGTTACCTGCGAAGTGAATCCAACACTAAGCTTTTGCTGTAGGAAAACGTCGTGATGAAACTATAGCTTGGTGTAGGGCATTTTCTAGTGCTCGCCTGGCTAGCCACCGAAAGTTTAAAATCTGTCGCCAAGCAGTTCCAAACAAAACGTCAAGTAACATCAGGTGACTGGTGGTCAAACACTGTAAAAACTAAAATAAACAACATAAAATTAAAAAAGTCATAATTATGACTACTTCCGAAATCACTACAAATTTAGCTATTTCTTATTGTATTTATGGCAATTTATGTATACATTAAATTACATAGTTCTTTTATAATTCTTATGGTGTTCAATTAAACCGTAAAATGAAGAGTAAGTTAGTTTAGTTTTCATTAAATTACACGATTAAAGATCTTAAATTAATTCATCATCATCATCATCATCATCATCAGCCGGAAGAAGTCCACTGCTGAACATAGGCCTCCCTCTTTGAACGCCACCATAAACGGCTATTAGCCATTTCCATCCATTGGCTCCCTGCGACTCTTACAATGTCGTCGGTCCACCTAGTGGGGGGCCTACCTACAGAACGTCTTTCGGTTCGGTTAAATTAATTAATTTCATTTAATGATTTGATACTTAAATGAGGCCAAATTGAAATAAAACCTTACTGATAAAGTCGACGCATTATTTAATCGCGGATACCGCCAGTGGCGTGATTCACGTCCTACCAGAGGAATCAGGGGATTACAGGTAATCCCACCGGATGACGGACAGCATCGAGCCTTGAGGTAGACGCGGAAAAACCGCCCTGTAACCGAATAACCCTTACTTTACAAATGGTACGCAGATTACTAGACCGAGATGGTGTTTTTGAACGTAAATTGATGAGTGAGACAATACATTTTTTACTACGTACAGGGTAGCTTTTGACCACAAGTCACCTGTCCCCACCACCACCAACCACCCCACAACCACCAACCCACTTAATTTTTTAGCATTGTTACAATAGTAAATTTCCCTTTTCCTTTCCTACACCATTGTCTTTATTTGTCAAACTAATTAATTTAAAATATAAAATGAAAATGTGTTGACAACAGTACACAGTCAACGACAAAAGTCACTGAACAATAACACATTTTTCGATTACTACTTTCATGATATTAAACAACAATATTTCACCGCATCATCACTTAACATCAGGTGTATAGTGTTGTGATCAAACGCTTCCTAGTAAGTTGTAAAAATATCCAAACATTACTGATCTAAACATTTTGAAAATAGAGTATGAACAGATACTTTTGTCGCTGACTGTACCTGCCTCCAGCTTGTAGTGTAAAAACTTGATTAATATAAAAAAATTATAATATTGAAATAATAAACAAATATCAGAGGATAATTGCACACAAATTGACCTAGCCCCAAATTAAGCTCGAAACTTGTGTCATAGATACTACAAGACGATATACGTACATACTTAAATGGCCTCTTAGTGTCGGCCACGGCTTCGCTAATGCCTAGCAAACGTCTGTGCAAAAACTAAGAAAAAAAAAACCATCGAATGCCCACACAATCACACACATAGTACCTGACCCCTAACTAGAGACTCTCTGAATCTAGACTATCTGAAACTACACAGATAGGGTACCCACAAAACCCAGACACGGAACAAACGCTCGCTACCAAAACAACTTATCAAAACTCGTCACAAATCAGACTGGCAATCAACTAAAACAATCGCCCAGCAAATCCACTTCATTAGAAGTAAGCGCGCATCATTCACAGCCTTACAATTATCTGCCAACCCTACCCACCCGCGCTGGCTTCCGATTGGCCGGCCTCCACATGCCCCTACGAGCCCTACCCAGGGGTTAGTAGCGACCCTAGTAGTGCCCCGGAAGGATATAGCCTATAGTTTTTCTTCTTAAGAACTTCCCGCGGCCATTGTACGCGTGATTTACGATCGGCCCCGGCCGAGGGGGTAGATTGATGATTGCGAGCATCCGATAGGGATGGGGTGAAAGTGTAGTGAGTGAACGGTTAAGTGAGATATAGTTCGTGAGAACATTGATCCTTTGAAGGACTTAAATAGTTCGAAAACTAAATTGTATAGATAGAGCTATTACGTAGCTTCAAGCTTATTGTCTGTATCAGTTTAACGTAACAATTTTAGTCATTACCAGTTAGTAGCTAGTATATGTCAGTAAACCTTTTTTTTCAGAGGCGTAGGTACTCATAAAGAAACTACAAAAAGTGTGTGTGTGTAACTTTTTAAGTTAATTACCTCAGAAGAGCAACCAATATTTTAATTTTAAAAACGTTAATGCCATTCAATTTTAATATATGACAAATTAAAATAGTACAGAAAAGCACGAACTATTTAACTATAGTATTTTGAAGTTCAGTTTCAGTTACAGTTTATATGTGACTTTGAACTATATCCCACACTTAAAGAAACTGTTATGTCCCCTTTAAAAAAAATATGTAATAGGTACTATAACATGCTCTCTCTATGCAGTGACATTAAATTGTTTTTTTATTTCCTTCTTTTCTTTGTCCGTCTACGAACTAGATCTAGATACAGCCACTAGCCATCCCTAGCACCGTAGCAATCGCATCTGCGCCGGCCCGAAGGCAATTTCCCCGTATATTCGTTTACCAGACGCATTATAGAGGGCGCTCTTTCCTCTTTACTCCGTTATTGCCATTATTACTATACGAGGGCTTAATGTCGGGTATAAGTTACCAGTGTGGAGGAATCATTGTTTTTCACAACGATGGATGAATGAGATTATTGCGGGCGAGCGTTGGAATTTTGGTTCGAGATCGGTGGTAATTTGTTAGAGCTAATTTGTAACTGACATTGGTACCCAAGGGAAGGTAAAAGGAAAAGAGGCAGACAGCAAAAAAGATGGGACGATGACATCAGGCAAGTTGCAGGTGTAACTTGGAATAGAGTAGCCGGAGAGAGACAAGAATGGAGTAGGTTGGAGGAGGCCTTTGCCAACTGGCAAACGGACTTACAGAAATTAAAAAAGGACCAAATACGCGAATAACTATAGTTATGTAAATTGTATATAATAATGTAACATGTAACATAATTGTATATCTGTTGTCCGAATAAAAGGCTTTATTATTATTATTATTATAATTTGTAACTGAAGTGCTTGTAGCGAAGCTCGTCTTTCGTTCTTAACCAAATCGAAATCAAAAATTTATTTATTGACATAAAAGTGTGACACTTGGATGGATGGATGTTTGTTACTCTTTCACGCAAAATCTACTGAACGGATCTGAATGAAATTTGGAATGGAGATAGCTTATACTCTGGTTTAACACATAGGCTACTGTTCAAGACATTCACAACACTATTGTAAACAAATTAGTCGAGTTACTCGCACCACCTCAGTAAATCGTTCACTTTTAATTTTAAGTCTTTATTATCTGAAATGTTCCGGAATCAGTTCATTGTCCTTTCACTACTACTTTTCATATATCCATCTCATGCAGTCTTGTACGCAACTGAAAATTTTGTCTATATCAAAATAAAACAAGTATTTTATGAAAAATAGGCTTACTATATATTATTTTCGCCTACAACATACATTGGTGCCGAAACCCGGGAATGTGTTGTCCAATAGTGTTGTGAATGTCTTGAACAGCTACTTTTTATCCCGGAAAAAGGTTCCTGCGGGATAACGGGAAGACGCGGGTGAAACCGCGGGGCGCCACTGGTAATGTATAAAGGTGGTGTAAGTTTCTACTTTGAACATCTACAGTCGTAGCAGGGGCTACGCCGTAGCATTAAGGCGTCGTAGCGGCTAAGTGCGTCGTTTTGCCTTCTACGCTCCACTAATTGCCTCTACACTACTGTCTAGTGGCTTGCCGAAGGTTTTGTTAAGTTTTCCGAGAAATTACACAGTGTTTAGTAGAGTCGTTTGAATTACCGAGTTCTTTTAATTTTGGTAAGGAAATGTTTCCAAAGATTCAGTATGCAGAAAGGACATTTTTGGAATTTTGCATTGGAGTTTTGACACTTTCCTGAACTTTTTTGACCTTTCCTCATATTTTTTTCTTTTAAATGACGATAAAAAAACGACGACGATAAAAATTCGTTTTAAATCTTTTTATTTTTTTTACTATTTACAGGGTAGCGTTTGACCACAAGTCACCTGATGTTAAGTGACGATGTGGTCGAAGGTGGCGCCACGCTACACCTGGACTGGGAACTGGCTCTCAAGTGAGGCTGCCGGAACACACCGATAGGTGCTTGGCGACAGATTCTTAACAAGAGGGTGGTAGCTAGCCAGGCGAGTACTAAAAAATACCCTACCACCAAGCGCTTAAGAGATAAAATACTTTTCTTTCCAAATGCAAATGCAATGTCAAATGACAAGGTTGCGTTATTTGGTTTCACTTTTTACAGGATAGCGTTTGACTATCTCACCTGATTTTAAGTGACGACGTAGTCGAAGGTGGCTACAAGTAACCTAATGTTAAGTGACGATGTGATCTATGTCACTAAATGCAAAAACAATAAATCTACCCACCTAACGTTTACTTCTATATTTTCAATAAAAAACCAAGACAATTATATACCTAATTATACAAAAAATTACAATACATACCACGACTGTAATTTTTTTCCATAACACACTCAACCCCGCTGCAATAAAAGGGTTGGTCAGTTTATTAACAAGCATTAGCGTTCTCCCGGCTCGCTCCATTAAGCGGAGCGAGCACAAAAATGTGCGTTCACGCCCACGTAATAAATTTACTCGCTGTTAACTCGCTAGTGTGTGCACGCGACCTGAAGTTGCGGCCCCACTGAGCGCGAGTAGCGGGTAACGAAGCGATACTCATCGTAGTTTTGTGCTCACACCAACGTCATCGGTTCGTCGAGAGATGTGACCTGCCCAGTGCACATTGCTACTTCAACTTGCAAATTCTGACAGCTATGTCGAAGGGGAAGGAAGGTTCTCGAGACGATGGCCCCCGAATAGGTACACGAAATTGCCGTTCATGGTGGAGTTCAATTGGGGAGGCATATGATCAACAGTGGACTTCTTCCGGTTGATGACATCCACGGAACAAAATTTACGCGCTAGTGTGTATGCTACATGAGGTTGTGGCGCCACTGAGCGCGAGTAGCGGGTAACGAAACGACTAGCGGGCACTCTTAAAAGAATAAATGCGTTCACGCCCACATAATAAATTTACTCGCCGTTAACTCACTAGTGTGTGCACGCGATCTGGAGATGTTGTGGCGCCACTGAGCGCGGGAAGCGGGTAGCTTAGCGACTAGCGATTTGACTACGACCGTGGATTGTTTTACAGCGTAAGATGTATCGTGATCTTTAGCTCTGTCCATGTCAAAGTTATTTTTTTACATCTTACAGGGTAGAATTTGACCACAGGTCAGCTGATGATGCTAATGCTAAGTGATGATGTGGTCGAAGGTAGTGACACGCTACGCCTGGATTGGTCTCTCAAATGAGGCAGCTGATACAAATCGATAGAATCTTCGCAACAGATTCTTAACTTAAGGGTAGAATGCTAAAAAATGACCTACCAAATAGAAACCATAGTTTTTTCACGATCTCTAGCTGATCTTTATTGGAACAGATCGCCCCGCTAGTCGATATTATACGGGCACAGCGTTTCGCCTGCTAAAGTGGTAGTTTAGTGGGATGTACCTAAGTGATTCGTTGTGATTTTATGTTTGGCGATTAGGGAAAGTATTATACGGCTACAGTCAGAGAGCTAAACTGCCTCACTAGAGAGCCAGTTCCCTATCTTAATGAAATTATTTATTTTGTACGCAACAAGGTTTAAAATCAATCAAATGTTTCTAATTCATTTTTGACATACACATCCAGACGTGGCCTTCGACCACGTCGTCACTTTACATTAATAAATAAATATCGGGAACAATTGCACACAAATTGACATCGTCCCAAATTAAGCTCGAAGCTTGTGTTATGGGTACTAGACAACGATATACATACTTATATAGAGAAATAAATACATTAGGTGACTTACGGTCAAATATGTCACATATTAACTGTCAATGTCATAGCAAGTTTGATGTCAACAATACTTCATCATCATCAACAGCCTATTGACTTTTTTGGCGGCAATTGAGTTGTCAACGTGAAAATTTTATTTTTATTTCCAAAACTTGTGTTTCTTCGAGTGATAATGTGTAATATTGGTGGATTATTAACTATTATGTGTTCGTTAATGTGTACGAGTGTGGGAAATTGAAATAAAGTTGTGAAAGTGACTTTTCAAGTTGCTCCAAAAATGTCCGTGTAAAGTTTAAGTAAAGCGCCACTACTTTACTTAAACACTATCCTCATCCCATCATCATCATCATCATCATCATCATCATTTAAACTTGATTCAACTCTCTGAGTTTGAAATCTTTTATACTTGACACTGGCAAATACACTAATCGTGTGACGCCATAACAAAACAAAAAAAAAACAGCCTATTACGTTCCCACTGCTGGGACTCTGGCCTTCTCTCAGAGAGAGTGAGGGCCGTAATGTACCACGCGGCTCCGTAGGTGTCGCATGTCCTTGAATGTTGTTGTTCTTAGACACGCCGGTTTCCTCACGATGGTGTGAACAATACTTGTTGGCGCCTTTTCCTCCGTTCAGGCCTGATAATAAACGTGGTATCAAGAAGTCTAGCCGTTTTCTTGTCCTTCCGACTACTCCCAAGCGCTCAATACATATTAAAATGCTACCCTGTAAGATGCAAAAAAAAGGAAATTTAAAGAAGTTAAAGGAAAATAGTATTTCGTTAAATAAATAAGAGGCATCAAAGTTGGTTTATATCTTCTGGTGGAGGAGCGATGAATCGACCGCCCACTCCTACCCTCCACCATTAGAGGGAAAAAGTTACACGAAAAATGATGGTAAGGTCCACCGCACACAGAGTCGAGATGCTTCAGGGGCAAGATTTTTTTTAATACATTTTTTTTATGGCTGTACGTTTAAATTGGTGTAACATGTAGCTTTATGTTTATTACCAGATTTAGAATTGATAACATATTCATACCATTAAAAAATATTCAATAAAAGAGATTTTGACTTTTACGAGACCAATTCAAAAAAAGAAATGATTTGCAAAATATTCTCTGAAATGCATAAAATTGAAAATATGAATGTTACTAATGTTTTTTAATTAATGTTAATATGAATTTAACTTGATTTTAAGGATCGGCATTTCCCTTAGTGTTACAAATGCACATGCTTCCGAAATGTTCATAGGCGACAATGACCGCTTACCATCAGGCGCGCCGCCTGTTTTTTTGCCTGTATTATGTACTTAATAAAACAACATTAAAAAATGGAATTAAAATTTCGACGAAAATGAATCAAAATAAAATACGCTTGCGAAAAAGTACCAACGCTTTCGTGTACGACACCCCTTACAACCAACCCTCTTCCGGTATTCTTAGCGAGTTTTTAATAGAGCCTCGGCCGCAACCCTTTTATTGTGATTAGTTATTGTATTTGCGAGGGGTGGCTACCCGCCGACCGGGCCTTATTGAAGCTGTGGTCCAGAATAGGCTAGGAGCTGGCTGTTTTTTCTTCCAATACGCTAATAGTCGTAAATAAATACCGATACGAATAATGAACTGCGCGTCGCAAATATATGTGTGTTGAGCACGAATATTTGTTCCTGAGTCTTGGATATTGTTATCTATATAAGTATGTATATCGTTCTCTAACACAAGTTTCGAGCTTAATTTGGGGCTAAATCAATTTGTGTGCAATGGTCACCGATATTATTGTTATATTATATTACTAGCTGCGACCCGCGGTTTCACTCGCGTGAACTACACTCTCAGATATACCTACTGTAAACCTTAACGCGATAAAAAGTATCCCAGTATGTCCTTCTCCATGCAGGGTTTGATCTATCTTCATTCCTCCTATGATGTGTTGATGGATTATACGTATAAATGAACTGGATTGTGTTGTAGTATGGATTGGTAGTGACGTCGGTTTGCAACGCTTAGGTCGTGGGTTCGAATCCTAACGAACTTCGAACGGTGCCCCTTTTCTTGCCGATTTCAGATTCATTGTTTAGGTATTTACCTCTACTTCTACTTCACCTTAAACTATCTTCATACCAAATTTCATCATGATCGGTTTACTTCATCTCTAATTTTGGGCGTGAAAGGGTAATAAACAGAAAAAAACCCCGAAGAGGGCAATCCACACCGTTATATAATAGTACCGTTTTTTCTAGCATTAAAACTATTTCACAAAAAACCGATCTATGCAAACTCTTTGCTTTCTTTGCAAATCTTTAGGCTAAGCGTATACTGAGACGCAATCGATGCAGTGCGGGGCAGCGCTGATTTTTTGTAATATCTAAGCTTAGGCAAAGATGAGCATACGGTGTTTTTTTTTTCATTTTACGGCAACAATGACAATTTTTTTTTAATTAAGTTAGTGCGTATTAATCAATGCGTAGGATAGTATTTATATCACACGTTCACACATAACACGTATTTTAAAGAAGCATGCAGACATAAAAGCAACGCTACTACAAACTGTGAGCAACAATAGCTTATTTGATCCTCAATAAAAAACTTTGGGAAGGTAGAGAACTTCCTCCATTTTAATCAGATAAGGCGAAATAGTAATCTGACATAGCTAGTTATTAGTTTGACTTTTTAAAGTGATCACATGTTGTATCCCACTAAATATGTTAAATATTAAACTCAGTTTAATCGTCAACTTGAATACTGTCTGTTCTTGATACCAGTTTTAGTAACTACTTTATTACAGTGTATCTGTGTAATTTACAGCATCGCATAGACTATGCCAAGCGCTTTCGTCGCCTGCGTCTCAACATACGCTTACCCTTATTGTAGCCCGCAACATCAACGTCAATACCAAGTAGTTCTAAGTAAATAAGGTATAATAAGATCATGACTGCTACACACGTAACGATATATCGTTACAAATTCAAACGTCTTGGGTTTGATTAGAGCGTATAGTGTATGTAATCACTGACTTAGGATTAAATAGATGGCCCTATATTTTTTATTACAGTGTGTTGATTTTTGATTGCGAACATCACAAATAACAATCATCTTTTGATTTTCGTTTTTGTAGCTTTGTATAAAATCTTCTAATATTTTTCTTTTTTAAACTTTCGCGCGGATGCGTTCACTTACAAAGAGGTTCTTTTTTTCGCCCGTGTCCGACGTCGGTTTTATTGCAGAAAAACACACGCTACCATCAAAATTATGCAAATACGATCAAGTCGATCAACAATGATTTATCGAACAGCAAACGTTACTGCCGTCGCTCATCTGCGCAAACCAGAAATACTGCAACAATTTTTCATACACACTTTCGATATAACCGGAGATCTGTTAGCAATTAGAACAGATACATCGCTACGATAAATTGTTACGTGTGTATCCACACCAATAATCATCATCATCATGCCAATAATATTCTTCCTGACGTGTAAACAATTCAACAGAATGTTGCCTAGCAACCATGTATAAGATTTCGAAAAACTTCGTTTTTTTTAGTTTTCCCATATAACCCATGCATTATTCCGGGATAAAAGTAGCCTATGTTACTTTCCGGCGCATAAACTATCTCTATGCCAAAAATTACCCTGATCCGTTGTTTTGTTACGCCGTGAAAGCCGAACAAACCAACAGAAAAATACACTTTCGCATTTACATAAATGTGGGGATGGGGATGGCGATAGGCATAGCTTCGGTTCGCGTTTACATCCATGGTATTCCCTACTATCCCGCAAGAATCTTTTTCCGGGTTAAAAAGGAACCTATATGTTCTCAGGGCTATAATAATCTAATCGCCCCGACCAAATTTCCGACGTGATGCTTTAAATTGATGTAACTTTTTTATTTACGAACCGATTGAAATAAAACAAACACTAAATGTTAAGTGGAGAAAACCACAATACAATAATGAAAACCGCATCCGAATCGGTTAAGCCGTTTCTGAGATTAGGGTGCACAAACAAACAGACAAACAGACATACAGACAAACAGACAAAAAATCTAAAAATCATTGTTTTGGGTTCTATTGCGTTGATAAAGGCCCCCAATAAAAGTTTTTCTCAATTATCTTCAATGTACAGACAGCGATGAGTTACAGATTTATTATATGTATAGATATAGATGAGCGTCAATCCTACCCAAAACGATAAATTGTACTGTCACCCAGACTGTAAATTGCAAAGTACGGTCCAGTACTGTTACACTGTTTCTCATCATTGTTGATACATCGGTTTAAAACTTTTTGTATGTAGTTTAGCTAAATAATGCTTGGACACTACGGCTTGTCGGCAGAATACACGGTAAAATGTAATGCTGATTTCTAAGACCTTAATAGACACGAACGCCAGCTCTCCACCTATAATTGAAAAACGAACGTCTGGCCCGTAATGGGAATTAAAAATTGCGACTTCTGAAGCTTTTTGACACTGATCATTTTTGAGGGTAGTCTCGATTTATGCCAGTTTTCGGCGGATTTTTTAAATAATGGACGCTGTAATTAGGGTAACGGGTCTGTTGCAAAAGTATTGAGTTTGAAGGATTACAAATTCTGTTTTTCCAATATTCAAATTTAAATTTAGCAAATTTATTGAAACAATTTTTTCTTTCAAATTCTGTTAGATGTCAGAAAAACAAAGCATGAAATAAATGTAAAACAGGTAAACAGGAAGGTCAAACAGAAAGGTCAACACAGTGCTTAAAGGGGTCATAAAGTGCACGAAAAGGTCTCAAAGTGCACAGAACACACTGTAATGTATAGAAAACATTCATAAAGACCCGCATAATGGTGACAAATGGGTATGTTATAATTGTTTCTTTTTGTGCCGCGAGATTGCCGTGATTACGTGACTTCACGGATAGTGTTTGACTACAAAGAGTAGTGTGCAGACGGGAGAGGCGGAAACATCCAACATAAAGTATCAGTTACCTACGACGCAATATAAACAAACCCCTGATAGAAGGAGGCAGATATATTGCTATCTCCCTCAAAACGAGACGAAACGAACTACGTAACAGGAAAAAAACTTAGGCGTACTATAGTTTATCGCGATAAAAGTGTTCTATAACCTCTTAATTCGGTATTTTTATACATCTTACAGGCTAGTTTTTGAAGACAAGTCGCATGATGTTAAGTGACGATGTGGTCGACGGTAGCGCCACGCTGCACCTGGATGTTGAACTGGCTCTCAAGTAGGCCTCCCCGAACACACCGATAGGTGCTTGTATTTGTACTTCTTTACAGTTAGTGTCTTATCACAAGTCACCTGATGTCATGCTCGGTGTGCCTTCTCTAGGCCTCGACTTATCTCCATAACAGCGGAGCATAGGTAATATTTATATTTACCATCTGTACCAAAGCTCAGCCGTTACTCTATGACAAGTTGCGGAGCGCTTTCACGCTCTCACAATACGCGGTGCAGATTTAGCAAACACAGTTTTAATTAGCAGATTCGCGGAGTGCTCCCTGCGTTCTCGTACTCTGTGGAGTTAGACTGTGCTCTGTGGCATTGTTTAATGTTTAGTCTGTGCTCAAATCATATTTGTAACTAGCTGCAATCTGTGGTTGCACAGCGGTTTTCACGCTAAATACCACACTTTCCCGGGATAAAAATAGCCTATGTGTTGATCCAGAGTATAGCCTATCTTTTTTCTAGAACAGTTATGCCATTTAAGCCTAAAGAAACAAACATACACACTCACTCACTCACAAACTTTGTGAAATGTGATTGAAATATTTCACATTCGTATTATGGAGCAAAAACGAAAATTTAATGATCACATTAGGTTAACTACAGAAACGAAATTAGCTGTCTCTCTTATGTTTTTTTACTTTATAGGTGGTTGAAGTTGACTACGCTACATCAGGATAGCAAATTGACTCTCAAAGGAGGCTGCCGGAACACACCAATAGGTGCATGGCCACAGATTCTTAACTTGAAAACTTGATAGCTATCCAGGCGAGCATTCTACTTACCTCAAGCTTATTGTTTGCTTCAAGCCCACGACCTACGGATCGCAAGCGGACGTCACTTCCACAGACACACAGTTCACACACCGTTATTTTGCCGGCGTAAGGAGGTTGGAACAGGCGTCGCTAGTCTTAAGTTTGACGTTTTAAAGTGATCACATTAAATAAATAATTTTGGACTTTGACTCATTTATTTTAGACCAATTGAACTTGAAATCATTTCCGTTTCCACCCGCGCCGTCGTATTTGCCCCGCCACGAAGCAATCTGTAGTAATGCATCGCGATAACGCAAGTGGTAACAGAGTATAGAGGCGCGCTAAAAGAGCTCATTACCGACTGAATGGCTCGCAGATTGAAGTTTACACGCCTGATGGAATATATTAACGCTCTCTCGACGACGGGGCGTGGTCACTTCCGTCTCTTCTGTTTTATTTGAAGCGAGCAATGGCGGCATTGAATTTTTGTTTTTTAATTAGCAACAAGGCGTGCCCCGCGGTTTTTCGCGATTGAAAGTATCTGATGACCTTCTTCAGGGTTTGATATAGGTATCTCCACGCCAAATATCATCAAAATTTGTTCTGTAGTTTTTACGTGAATGAGTAACAAACATCCATCCATCTTTCACCGTTCAACTTTAACCGTTATAATATTAGTGGGATAGGCAAGCACACAATTAAAGAGTACCCAATGCCTTTCTCCAAATTTTTGAAATATTTCCACACATTTTATCGTAATCCGTTTATATTAGTGGCTTTGCGTGAAAGAGTAAAAAACAAACATTCATCAATTTTTTTTTCGAGATTTTTTCTGATGTTAATCTATTTATATGACTTATGCGTAGACAAATCCAACAAACCAAAGACTATAAAAACCGGTCCAGCCGTTCTTGATTTATAAATGGTATAACAAACCTTAACTTTGTTTTTTAATTATGTGGTTTAGACGAGGCAATTGGCAAGTTGGAAGCACAGCGCCATCTAGTTTCGTTTTGAGTAAAATCAATTTACAAAGCGACACTTTTAGACGGTGGCGGGTAGTGGAACTAGCACTTAAATTATTAGAAAGCTACTCTATACTATCCATGAGTAGGTACATAAAATTATCTTATGCTATGTTTTTATATTCTCTTTTATTTTTGGAACCATTATAATTTTTTTTTTCTTTATACTGGGTAGCTTTTGACCACAATTCACCTGATATTAATTATTAAGTGACGATGTGGTCGATGATGGCGCCACTTTCTACTGGACTCTTTTAAGTGACTGAGTGACGAGACGAGCAAATTGTTCAATGCTACACAGTTCAAAATACTTACTCTTTTTAAGTACGGAACCTTAAAAAAGAGAAAATAAGTTACTTGTCTATGAATAAAACTCACCTGAGGCACGCTCTTTTCAACCTGCTTAGGTTGCAGCCTCTGCAAATGGTTTGGTAGGCGCTTTTCTACGCCGTCCTTAGAGGTGGGTACTTTGCTAGTGCTGGCCGACGCTTCTGCAGACCTCCGCTTAGTTGTTGCAATGGTATTCCTTTTGTAGCTGACTCTATTCGTCTGTGATTAGAAAAATAACAAAAAATAATAATCGGGAGTTACAATACCACGTACACCCTTTGACTTATAACACCCATCTGTTTGCGTCGGGGATTAAAAATGAGTGTAGATAATAATAATGATAACAGTAACAGTAACTCGAGAGTCAGTTACCGAGACTTGGAGGAACTAAAATCGATAATAATACGGGTTATTACAAATCTTCTTCTTGCCCTGGTCCCATCTATTTGTGGTCGGCGCAGCATGTATTCTTCTTCCACTCTCCCCTATCAGCCGTCATCGCTTCATTCATTACAAATCGTTGTATTCTTTTTCTGAGTACTTGAGTTACTTTTTAAATTTAGGCAGTACGATTTGCCACTTTGACAAGTTGGTGATAGTAAACTTAGACGTTTACGAAAACTTTTATAGTTTTCAAAACGTGTACTTAGAGAACAGGTGTAGTGTGGCGGCACCTTCGACCGCATCGTCAATGAACATAACGTCTAGTCAAACGCGACTGTAAAAAGTCAATGAAACTTACCATTTCTTCGTTCCGCCTGATCATTTCTAGCTGCTGCTCTCTCGATATAGCTTGCCTGATGGCGGGAGGCGGACGCGACTTTTCTTCGTTACCTTTATGGACCAAAGGAGAATTAGGTTTCTATTGTTGGTATACATTCCAGTTTCCACAGATTGAAATGAATGAACGAACTCAAACTCGTTGTGATTGGGGCCTTAACCTTAACTCTGCGAGCTATATCGGTGACTGTCGGAAAAGTTCCTTTCTTTCTTTTACTACTTACAGGGTAGCGTTTGGCCACAAGTCACCTGGTGTTAAGTGACGACGTTTTGGTGGTGTCTTTCTATTTACTTTTTTTTTTTTGTCTGTTATTAGTAATTACTTACCGAAAAATGCAACCTTATAGATGTCAGGCTCTAGTACAAAGGCGTACAGCCCCTCAGGTGTCCGTTGTTGCATGAACTGCAGCCCGTAGTCGCACATTGCGCCCGCGCACGCAGTCAGCGCTTTGCGCTCCGTCTCACTGCATAGCTAGAACCAAAGTGGGTTTAATAACTTTTTAATTTCTCATACTGGGAAAGTATACTCTTGAAGTTACCTGAAAAGAGGGATGAAAATAGAACTAAAAAGAAAAAGAAAAGTAGTTTTCATCCCTAGGGACGAAAAGTTAAAAACTAGGTGGCCATGCCCCAACTATTATTGATAGAGCCACTCTTAATCGCGGCGTAAAATTGTGATCGAAAGTATTGACTGGTAGGCAGACAAAGACAAAAAAAACACAGACAGATAAAGAAACATAAAAAGGCGGGCATAAAAAAACTCAAACTCACACTCGCACACATAAAACTTTCGCATTTATAATATTAGTCGCATGCAAACGTCCAATGCTTACCAGCGTGATTGCCGGCGACATTGACCCGTCCTACCTGAACATTGGCAGTCCTCAGCGACACTCTAAGCACGTGTGGCAACATCGGCAACAGATCAAGTTGCAATGCCTTCCGGCTGCAAGACACGCTCGGGGCACTGCCGCGGAGTACTGACGTCATTATACTGTCTAGCTCCACCTTCTTGCGGTAGATCTGCAAAAGAAACGTTCGGTGATTGGACGCCGATAGATGCAAATGATAATTATATAGCCGTTCATGAAGTGGAGATGAGAGTTCTAAGAGGAGGCTTATGTTCCTTAGTGTACTCTTTCCGGCTGATGATGATGATGCTGATTCAATCAATATAATGCCCGGGATTTCATGTCGCTGTGACATGGATGTACACACTTTTGCGAGGAATAAAAGTAGAGAATAAAATTAACGACGTTACGAGTCGAATATTGCCGCAACTCGCGCAGAAGCGTTGATGGCTCAAGGTAATGACGTCTGCTTGGGACTCGTAGGTAGTGGATTCGAAATCATTGGCATTAAGATTCGGTGTGTTCCGACAGCCTCACTTGAGAGCCAGTTCCCAGTCCAGGTGTAGCGAGGCGCCATCTTCGACCGCATCGTCACTTAACATCAGGTGACTTGTGGTCAAACGCTACCCTGTAAATAGTAAAAAAAAAGAAGATTAGAGTGTCGGTGAAGGGAAAGCATCGTGATGACGCCATAGCTTGGTGGTGAGGCATTTTCTAGTGCTCGCCTACCTAGCCACCACCGTCGAGTTAAGAATCTGTCGCCAAACGTCTATCGGTATGTTATGTTACGGCCCCGTTTAATGGCCAGTGTAGCGCCACCTTCGACCATTTCGTCTGTAAGCATCAGGTCAAACACTAAAAAAGAAAACTTTACTTTACTTTTCGAATCTTACAATGAGCATGAGCTTTCGGTGAAGGAAAACATCGTGATGAAACCATAGCTTGGTGGTAGGGTATTTTCTAGTACTCGCCTGGCTAGCTACCACCCTCTTGTTAAGAATCTGTCGCCAAGCACCTATCGGTGTGTTCCGGCAGCCTCACTTGAGAGCCAGTTCCCAGTCCAGGTACACGCTACAGCGTGGCGCCAACTTCGACCACATCGTCACTTAACATCAGGTGACTTGTGGTCAAACGCTACCCTGTAAATAGTAAAAAAAAAAACTCTAATAATGCTTTACTCCGATTAATGTACAAGTGTCCGACATTATTACCTCTTGCGCCTGCATAGGGAACTTGAACCTATGCGGCGCTCTAGACGCCAGCAGTTGGTGACACCGCGCGATACACAGCGGTAGAGCGCCGTAGAGCGAGTAGTTCTGATTGCGCAGTGTCCACGAGTGTATGGTGTCGTGCAGTCGCATCCAGGAGAGTGTCTCGCAAGCGATGTGAAGTCGTGAGTCGACGCGAGCTGATAAATAGTTCTCGAAAATGCCGTCCATTAATCTGTAAAATGGTTATACTATATATCGGAGACACTGGTTGGACTGGATCCTACCCGTGACGTGATTTTGCACAAAGGCTTAAAGACTTTTGCATTGGCAATGCAGCCAGCATTTTGGGAATGTTGCCAACGGTTAGCGGTTTGTTAGATTAGGTAGCTAGCTACATTGTTTAGTTTGATAGGTACTTTTATTTTATACTATTATCTTCTTTTATTTCTGAAGAGATGATGGCTCAGTGGTGGTGACGTCGGTTTGCTAATGCTACAATGAGTTCGAGGTTTCGGTGAAGGAAAACGTCGTGATGAAACCATAGCTTGGTCATATGACTCGCCGGGCTAGCTACTTGTGTGTTCCGGCAGTCTCACTTGAGAGCCAGTTCCCAATCCAGGTGTAGCGTGGCGCCACCTCTGACCAGATCATCACGTGATTAGTGACAAACACTACCCTGTAAAATGTAAAAAGAAAACTTCCGAATCGACAAACTTTTTGCAAGGTGGTTAGAATATTTCATTTAATACTGGCTGTATGCATAAAGCGTGCAAAGCCATTAAATAAAAAAAAGATTTACCTGTCATAATCGCCAGCCGACTGTATAGTTTTCATAACAGCTTGTGGCGCTTTATCATTTACAGCGAAGACCGCTTGAAGCGCTTGCATCATCGTTTTGTTACAGTCCTTGGTGCCTATCGCTGCATTCTCGACGTCTTCCATGCTTAGCTGTGGAGCAATCTAAATATATACATATAACTCAAAGGTGACTGACTGAGTGACATAGTGATCAATCAACGCACAGCCCAAACCACTGGAAGGATCGGGCTGAAATTTGGCATGCAGGTAGATGTTATGACGTAGGCATCCGCTAAGAAAAGATTTTGATGAATACTACCCCCAAGGGGATAAAATAGAGGATGAAAGTTTGTATGAATCCTTCTCAAAGCTGTAGCCCCAAATTGTCGGTTAATACAAATGGCTTTTCACTCGTCAATTTTTATTTAATTTTTTTTTTATTACTTACAGTGTATCGTTTGACCTCAAGTCATCTGATGTTAACCTTGCGTGTACTAAGAGCCACAATAGTGGCGCTGTTAACGCAAAAAAAAATTTGCTTGTTAATCGGGCAGGTGACAATCTGGTCGAAGGTGGCGTCACGCTACACCTGGACTGGGAACTGGCTCTCAAGCCGGCGAGTCATATCACCAAGCTATGGTTCAATCACGATGTTTTCCTTCACCGAAACGTCGAACTCATTGTAGCATTGTGCTTGGCGGCAGATTCTTCACAGACCCGTCAATATATCCGTTTGACACAGTACCTGGGGTCTGGCCTTCGCTTTAACGAAGCTCAGCAGTTGTATAGCGGCGCGTACATCTCCCCCGGCGCGCGCCGCCAGCGCCGCGCAGGCGGGGGGCGGCGCGCGCAGCCCCTCGGCCGCCGCCACGCGCGCCAGCCGCGCCGCCAGCCGCGCGGGGGCCACGCCCCCCACCTGCACTATCAGCGCCACCGGCCTGAGGGGAAACTTTACTCATAATGCCCAGTACATAGTTTCATCATCATCATCATTATCAGCCTTCCACGTTCCCACTGCTGGGACTCTGGCCTTCTCTCAGAGAGAGAGTATGAGCCATAATCTACCACGCTGGCCCAGTGCGGGTTGGTAGATGTCGCATGTCCTTGAATGTTGCAGTTCCTGGGCATGCCGGTTTCCTCACGATGTTTTCCTTCACCGTTTCGAGTGATGGCAAATCCGCACGTAACTTATTAAGTCATAGGTGCGGGGCCGACAGGATTCGAACTCGGTGTCGGCGTCTTGTAAGTCGCACGCCATAACCATTATCGCGATAGCCTGTAGTCCACGCTGGTGAAACTGCGGGGAAGAACTAGTAGAAAATGAAATAAATTATAACAATAGTTGTTACCTAAGCGGCCGCAACGAGGCGGCATACAAATCGTTACAGATGGCAACGACAGGGCGCCTTAAAGGCTGCGACTTCCCCTTCTTCTTGCCGGTCTCCACTGTGGCGGTGCACCATTTGACGAGGAGCTCCACTGTCGGCAGCGGAGCGCCGTCTATTTCATCTGAAATTTTACACCAGAATGGCGTTATCATTAATAATTACAAAATATCTTAAGAACCATTAGTTTTGGTGTTTTTGCTGTACCCCCGAAAGGTAAAACGGGACTCTATTACTAAAACTCCGCTGTCCGTCCGTCTGTCAAAATATGTATTGAATTTTTACAGTTATTGCGATATTTATCGAATGTGATAATATACCGCGCCGCGAGAATTGGGCCCCAGGCTGTATCTCATGAACCGTGATAGTTAGACCGATGAAATTTTCACAGATGATGTATTTCTGTTACCGCTATACTAAAAAACAGAATAATATATTTTTTTTTTTACTATTTACAGGGTAGCGTTTGACCACAAGTCACCTGATGTTAAGTGACGATGTGGCCGAAGGTGGCGCCACGCTACACCTGGACTGGGAACTGGCTCTCAAGTGAGGCTGCCGGAACACACCGATAGGTGCTTGGCGACAGATTCTTAACAAGAGGGTGGTAGCTAGCCAGGCGAGTACTAGAAAATACCCTACCACCAAGCTATGGTTCCATCACGATGTTTTCCTTCACCGAAAGCTCAAGCTCATTGTAGGATTCGAACCCACGTCCTACGGATCGCAAGCCGACGTCACTACCACTGAGCCATCATCGCTATAAAAATATTTAAGGCGGCTCCCATACAACAAACGTTTTTTTTTGTTTTTTTTTTTTTGCAGTAGATACTAATGTAGGGCAGTATTTTACAAATCTGTATTTTTTCTGTACTATAATAATGTATGTATTATGCATATAAACCTATCTCTTAAGTCACTCTATCTATTGCTGAAAACTGCATTAAAATCCGTTGAATAATTTATAATATTTAAGTGAACAGGCAGCGGAAGCGACTTTATTTTATACTATGTAAAGAAGATTACCTAATATCAAACAGTTAGGCCTCCTCTCCGCGTCGATTACGGACCGCATCAGCGTAGCGCTCTGCAGAGCGTTGCGGAAGGCGTCCGTGCTGCGCTCGTCTGACGCGTTCAGTTCCACCGGCCTGTAACCTGACAAATATAATAAACGGTTTCACCTGCGTCTTCCCGTTATCCCTCTAGAACCTTTTTCCGGGATAAAAAGTAGCCTGTGTGTTAATCCAGGTTATAAGCTATGTCCATACCAAATTTCATTCAGATCAGTTCAGTAGTTATTGCGTGAAAGAGTAACAAACATCCACACATTCACATTCACAAACTTTCACGTTTATAATATTATTAGTACAGTCAACGACAAAAGTCGCAGAACAATCACACTTTTTTCTATTATCCTCATCATCTTAGACACCAATTTTTGACCTCATCATTATCTAAAATCAGGTGTTATGTTGTGGTCAAAATGATACCATGTAAAATGTACAAAAAAACAATAATAATTACTGATTTGAAACACATTTGGAAAATCGAGAACGATCAGCTACTTTTGTCGCTGACTGTACAACATATTAGTTAACACCTGAGTAGAGTTACAAGCTCAGAAGTGGGATTACCCGCTAGTCTAGCTAGTAGATGCGCCAGCGTGGTCTTCCCCACACCAGGCGGTCCGCACAGCAGCGCCACCTTGTGATGCGGCCTGCCATCATCGTCCACCTCCGGCTCAGCCTCCTTCTTGCCCTTCCATTTGGAGGTGAACTGGAACTGGCCCGTGCGCTTGATGAAACTCGTCCGTTGCTGAGGCTCTTTGGTCTTCACTTCCTTTTTGAAGACTATCTGAAATGTTGGTTAGATTTTTAGTTAGTGTGAAAAATAAAATGATAGTGTAGGAAAAATAACATTGCAAAGTTCACTGTAGTTCCACTGATAAAACAAAGATCTCATAAGTTAAGACTGTCGTCAAGAGGTTTCGGTGTTCTGATAGCCTCACTTGAGTCCAGTATCCAGTCGCAGGGTGGCGACACTTGACTACATTGTCACATGGTGGACACATAAAACTTTTTTCTGTTTAAAAGTTTCATTATTTAACTAGTTAACTATTCTAATGTTATGTCGCGGGACGTTGAATGTGGTGCAACAATTAAAGAGACAGAAATTAAACAAACACAGATCTGGGTTCTTTGACATCTAAACATCATCATCATCTATCCAATCCGCAGATACTATCTGACAGTCTGAAACCCTAGATATGGGGTCTAGAGTCAGTAGTCAGTAGTAATAAAAAATGTATTACCTTGTCCCACAAATGCAACCAATGCAAGAGGGCTCTGTTAACAGGTTCCTCTGACAGTAGATCCAGATAAGAGTTTGGTCTGTACTTGTCTACCCACAATGAGTCATGTATGGCTTCTATTGGGGTGAGTTGTACCTCTTGGTTCGAAGACTCTTCCTTGGTTTCCAGCTGAAATGAGGTAATAACTTTAATTAGTTAAGTACTAGAGCAATCTTGTTCTTGTTATTATCCTACTAATATTCTAAATTCGAAAGTTTGTGTGTGAATGTTTGTTATCACATATCACCGTAATTACTAAACCGATTTTGATGAAATTTGAAATGGAGATAGCTTATACCCTGGATTAACACATAGGCTGCTTTTTACCCCAAAGAAGGCTCCTGCGGGATAACGGGAATACGCGGGGCGCAACTAGTAGTTTAATATTCTAACAAAACCTGAACTAGTTGCTTACACATATTTTTCTTTGGTTTAAACTGTTTAAAGACCATATTTATCGAATAGATCCCCAATAGGGTAAATTCGATAAAACATTACCAATTTATAATTATATGTTATGGTAAGGACTTACAAGTTTCCTCGCCTCTTCCCAAGTGCTCGCAAACATTGTATGCAGAGACAAATGCTCCGCAGCCTTATCAATTGACTTGTTCCATTTGTCTTCTGAATCCACCTTGACATAGATACGGTCTCCGTCTGAGTTGGTTAGAGCCATAAAAGGCCAACTGCAAATTGTAGAATATGTTATCATTGACAACCGATGTGGCGCAATGGGCGGATAGCCGACTGTGAAGCGTAAGGTCGCAGGTTCGATTCACGCTACAGGACAAATATTTGTGCATTGAAAAAAAAGCGCAAGTATTTGTTCTGTGTCTGGGTGTTGTGGATCCCCAATCCTCGTAGTTTCTGATACCCAAGATACAGGGAAACCTAGTTAGGGGCCAGAGTCTATGTATGTGATTGTGCAGGCATTATTATTATCTCGTCATTTATTTCTTTTCTTAAGTAAAAGCTTTTTACATTAATTTTATAAAATAATATTAAACAAAATTACTATAAAAAACTTAAACCTAGAGTGCCACCGGTAGCGGGGCAGGACTCAAGCTACCGGTGGTTAGGGCTGCAGAGTGAGGAACCTCCTGACGATACGCGCCGTGTCAAGGAGTACTGCCTTCTGCATTTGACCCTTGATTCAACCGTCCAGCGAGAGCCTCTTAAGATGTTGGTTGAGACTCTTCGCTATAGGGCCGTTATTATTGTCTTTTGCAGTCTTAGGCTGGCATTCTAGAACGAGACTCAAGCGACAATCACTAAATAAGCACAGATTTGTGTCTGTCATTCTATAAAAATATGTCACCCAATCGGTACTCATACATTGATCTACGCTTGAACGTCATTCTAGAATCCATCGCCTATTTTATTCAGCCACCAAACAGAGATGTGAAAATGTTATTGTCCCGGATTAAAAGGTAATGTTCCCATTGAAATTACAGGGCATAAAGGGATTAAGCGTTTGATATCTCAGAGTGACAAGCGTAGTGCATAGCCAGGATTTTGTACTGATGAAGTTTAAAATTTTGGATGGCAAGCCTGACATTTACCATAGCCTGATATTTTCATTGTCTCTTCATCCAGTTACAAAAATGAAACGAGAAATTAATTATGTACTTTATTTAGTGGTTTCTTTTATGAATTTCTTCTTTTCAGGTCAACACCAGAACTAATGGATTAAAGAATTGAATTGTTGATGTTATTGTAAAAGAAAGTTGTGGCAAATTGAAATGGATGATGAATGGAAATATTGTCTATAATATGCCACATCTAAATCATGGCCATATCAATGTAAATTATTATACAAAATTATTTAATTTATGCCAAAAATACCTTGGAAAATCTAAAGAAATATTATCCTTTACTTTATAATCCGGCCTAGAATTAGCCTGCAGCTTCCTCATAGGCTCCGCAAGAATCTGTCTCAACCGCCTTCCTTCAATAATTTTATTTATCAAATCCATATCATTTTCCTCTTCAGTCTTTTGTCTTTTACTCGGTAGTTCCAGCTCTTCAAAGTCTATATCTCCAACATCACCAAACAAATCACTTACAGTTCTTTTGCTGGGGCCGTTAATATCAATGACGATATTTACATCTGATACTCTTATGCTAGGTGGAGTTAAACAGGTCTGAGCTGATGTTCTACTTAGAATACTTTGTCTGTTACTTATCGCTGTTGAACTTTCTTCTGTATTAGGAGTTAAGACTTCTAAGCTGCAAGGCAATGGTTGTATGCTCTGAGAAAGTGTAATCTCATCATTTTTATTGGATTTTGCGGGTTTCGTTGAAGCGGGACTTGAGAAGTCGAGGCTCCGTTTTGCAGGGAGCGATTTCGGTCTGACTATATTTACATCTGTAAAAGAAAAATGTGGGTTCTTTGAAAACTAATTTACTTTGAACTTGTAAACAAACGACATAACCTGCAACTTCAACGTCGTAAAATTTGTAATATTATTTGAAGCATAGGTTTATTTTTGGTACTAGTTAAACTTTACCTGTGTGATCATCTTCTTGCAGCATCTCCAGCTCGTCGGCGTACATGAGCTCGTACTCTTCATCAGGATCAGGATAATCGCTCATCTTGTTTGGTGATTTTATTTTACGCTTTGCTTGTAGACTCTTAAAACCAGTAATATATTCTCTGAGATAGTTTATCGTTACGCAAAGTTTGACTTTAAACAACAGATGTAATTTACTTCCAGACGACCTATTTTATTTTTGAAAACTAACTTTAGCAAAATTCAATAGTTCAAAACAAAACATTTTCTCCCGCTCTGATGTCAAATTCTATTAGTTGCCACTTGCCAATGTCAGAATAATTAAAATGTCAATGTCAACAGAACATGTACGTAACTATGGTTTTACTATACGGGGCGAGTAAAAGGGTGAGTCTGAAGCCATAGAAAGAGAAAACCTATTTATTCTATCTATGGGGCTAGCGGAACCAGAGTGGAACTCATTACCCAATCAATTTTTAATTTTTAAGGGGATGATTAAGTCATAGTAATCATAATAATAATAGTAAGGGATGTTGTAACAAGGGTAGTATTTTTGTTTTGTAATTGGCTACCATATTGCCCTACGCCACATTGTTCATCCATTATTTTTTTAATATAAGTAATTAGGTACCATTCAAACGAATGGAAAAAGACAAAGGTAATAATTACCGCTAGATTTGTTCATTGGATTAGTACTTCCTAGGTATTATCTTTTCTAGAGGTTACATAACAGAACTAAAAATGCCTGCTAAGCTGACTGATTTCGCGTTTTGTACAGTAGAACTAATAACTAGTAAGTAGTAACTAGTAAAGCGTAGAACTAATAATCTGACTGACGTCATTAACGCATTATATTATGGTAGTATGTAGTTATGTACCTCCAGGCAGGTATGAAAGAGATTTTTCACGTAGGGAAATCAAATCCAAAAACACAATGTACAGTAATTATTTTTTTTACTCTAATTGGGTACTTTAAACAAAATACTCTACAGGACTTCAGTACTGTACGTAATTATATATTATAGTGATTATTTTACCACATCATGACTCTAGCGATTTTACCAGTCAAATAGATATAGTAGATAAGGTAAGGAATAAGTTACTTAGCATCGGTTGACTTATATTGTCAAATGCTACCCCTAACATTAAGCATAAAAAAAATATTAGTTCTCATTATATTTTTTGTACCTAGGCATATATGTATATAGATACAAGTTTTATAAACTTACATAAAGGCAGAGCATTAACCTCATCACCAGACCGCGAGGCATCCTACTTCTTCTACTACTTACTAATATTATACTTATACGTGAAAGTTTGTGAGTACGGATGGATGGATGGATGTTTATAACTCTTTCACGCAAAAAATACGGAATGGATCTAAATGAAAATTGAAATAGAGATAGCTTATGCCCTGGATTAACACATATGCTACTTTTTATCCCAGAAAAAGGTTCCTGCGGGATAACAGGAAGACGTGGTTAAACCCGTAGGGCGCAAATAGTGTTTAAATAAAACAACAGATTTGTATATACGAAAGTTTTTTTAATAATTGGGTATATTTACAATAGATTAATTAATCAACAAACGTGAGTTACATGAATAATGTTGAAGAGGTACAGATACTCGTCTTGTGTTATATAACTTTCCTTTGAATTGCACATTTAAACTTCCAAAATATCAAAGTTACACTATAATATCCTAATAGAGATCATCGTAATCCGACGTTGTGATCGGATGTGGGCTTCTCTGACTTATCATTAGTAATTGGAATGTAATCATGACTATTTCAATACGAAGAGGTACCTCTATACCTACCTACGAGTACATCGAGATCAAACAAAATGAGTAATACAAAGATAATAAATAAAGCAACCGTAACAAAGGATTTATAAAACTAAAATAAATAACAAATATGCCTACTTACTTCCATTCTGAGTCAAAATATCGTATGTCTAGAAAGATACAAGAGTTTTTATAAACATACGCGTATTTTGGCCTATGATGGTTAATATAGGTCCTAGTACTTAAAATATAGTTTCCAATTTTTGAAATAATAACAGAATATAACAAACAGCATTTCACCTTTCGTATTGGGGCTCTTCAATAGGTTCAAAGCACAATATAGGCACTTGACAATTGCAACCTTTCCATGATGATGTCTACAAGGTTAGAGGAAGCTAGTTTCCAGCAAACAACAGCTCTTGTTACATGGTGCATGTTAAATGACTAAGATCGCCATTTATTATTGAATTAATTGGATTTTATTTGACAGTACAACCCCTAATTCCGAAAAGAAAGCATTTTACAAACTTAATCAAATAATAATTGCACTAACTAAGGGTCGGATTAGTAGGTATTTAAGTAATTAAAACAAATATATCACAAACACAAAGGTAATCTCAAAACATCACAGACACCTACTACGTTTACCTATTCAATTATGACTTGGAACGTTTAATGAGAATTACTTTCCACCATTAAAATACACTTTTACAGTAACCAACATCCTCCTGACCGCAATCCATACAATTCGACTTAACTATGGCACTCGGTATTAATGTTTTTTTTTTGTATTTATGTGTGTGTGAACAGAGTTACAGACGAACTGCTCTTATGCAAAACAACTGTAAACCTACAGTATAATATTTACAATTTGGATGCAGTGCAGTCAGCGAACGCTTCATAGTATTACTTTAGAACAAGGAAACAATGCTACGTTTAAAGTTCACAGCTTAATTACCGAAAATAATAATTAACGAAACTTCTTTTTTTCATCGTTTTTAATAATACATACTTCGTGGTAAAGAACTTTAATTAAAAACAATGCAGTCGTAAACGAAGTGTATTTGCACCACCGCTAATGCAAATAGTACCAACAGCATATTAGATTAAACCACGTACTCAGTATGAATATTACCAATGTGTGTACCAAATTAATGGTATCCAAGTCTGCTTTTGGATGTTTTAATAAATCGGAACCTACAAAAAATGTATATAATATATGTAGTATCAAACAAAGATACGGTACAATTTGTAATATAAAATAAATGTACGCTTCTTGTGGTCACACCATGAAACCTTAATATTTACCGAGTGCCTCATCATATCGGTCTGATTATGCGCCCGTCGCCCATTTATCTAATTTATTCTAACCATTTATGACTTAAATATTATTTTATTCGAGTTTACTGTACAAAACGCTTATTCATCCGCAAAATTTGATCTATATTATGCCTCAATAAGTCATTCTTGCTTTTAGCCGGCTCTTTTACGTACACTTCGAAGAAGGGTTAAACCGGATTCAATGACAGAGCTACCGCATTATTGCACTCACCCGCCCGCGACATTTCTCTAATATCTTTTAACTATAATTATTATTATGGCAATATAATCAATTCACTACATTTACGAAATTCTTAACTTACTATCTAACCGTTGTTCTATTTGGACTAAAACATCGCTGGAACGGTTACTGAAAGTAACATTACCATTTACCATACCTACATAAACATTACCAACGATACAAACAGTGCAATAATAAATTTAACGTGGTTGGGTACCGGCCACGGTCTTCGGCGATGCACTTTCAATCTAGTTGAAAATGTTCTTCCTTGTCGAGACAAGATGAGGTGAGATTTGCTCTATCTCTAAATTGCCAACGTCATGAGATTTGTGAGAAACAATTCAATCACTTAATGTTTACCTACAGGTAAATTGGCAACGTTTTGGTTTACATACAAGAAGTGCTTTCATTATGGCCCTGCAGCTCGATTCGCGAAAATGAGATGTCAAACATACAGTTCTCTCAAACGCTGACAGATATTCGAGAGAGTTAATAATTCACACGTACAGTCATCGACAAAAGTAGCTGATCGTTCTCGATTTTCCAAATGTGTTTCAAATCAGTATTTATTATTGTTTTTTTTACATTTAACATGAATCATTTTGACCACAACATAACACACCTGATTTTAGGTGATGATGAGGTCAAAAATTGGTGTCTGAGATGATGAGGATAATAGAAAAAAGTGTGTTTGTTCAGCGACTTTTGTCGTTGACTGTATGAGACTTTTCTCATTTTCGAATGTCAAGTCCAGGACAAGGTATTTCCACAATTTTTTTTTACCTGTGATTTTTAAGCTAGGTTGTATCATTTATGTAGAAACTACAAGTTCGATTTCACAATCAAGCGGTTTTTAAATTCTCCTACTTACAATCACTCAAACTCACGTCTATAGGTAATTGATTTAATCAAAAGACTTGGTCAATCTTTACACTTAGTAAATCTTACTAACGTTTTAGACCAACGATGGTCTATTTTTAATTTGAAAAAAGTTTAAGTCCATCTCTGTCTTCGTCTGGCACTTAACAAATTACTAAGACAGAAAAAGATTCAATCTTTTTTCAAAGTTAACAAACGTTTTAGGAACCAATATCAATACTAAATCAGCCGTTCAACCAATGTCTGTCAAACGCACAACAATTTCCAGCTATCAGACTGAATGTTGGTGATCTCCCACCTTAATAACCTAGTCAGTTTGTTAATTTTGAGCAGTCAAACTTATCGTTTGATTAAGTTCACATTCAGATAACTTCAACGTTCCATTTTCCGTTCATTCCACGCCTTAAATCCATACCATTAGTCGTATCAGTCTAAGGTCAATCTTGGAATAGAGAATTAGATACCTGCCTGATGAAATTGACTGAGAGAAATGACTAATACCTACACACATTCATCCAAATCTACGAATACCAAATCAATCTATTCTAAAGCTCTTCCAGAATCAAAAGGCATGAAAAAATAAAATCAAAAATCAAGAATTCAACACGTTTTAAACTAATCACCCCGGTGCAGTGGCGGTGCTGCTTACTGCTTATTTTATCTTCCCTTCTTGCCATCTGATTCTGGTAGGCCTTTACCTTTTTTGGTCGGTATTATTTCGGTAACGCATAATTAAGTAGCCATGCGTTAATGACATAAGGCAGCTATCACTAACTCACTGTAATTAATTTATTTTAGACCTGTAAAACCGAAGCAACTCCTGATTCTTCAAAAAGCGAGAAGCACTTAATATTTATTGTAACTCCAGGTTCTACTTCGATGGGGTATGAGTATGCATTAAAGTTAAAGTCATTACAGCTTTTAACGAGTCTATAAAACAAAAAGGTACTTTGCCACTGATGACTCACGCAGATTTTATTGGTTTTCCTTTTAACGATAAGAACCAGAAGTTGCTTTAAGTTAGTAAATGTATAAGTATTGTCATAATCTAACTTGGATTAGATTGACCAAGACTTTCGATTGTCAAGAGCCGACATCATACACGACTTGGGCGGTCAGTCAACGCCAACCTGAAGACGGCCACCTCCGTATGTCAGGCAGCGGTCAAGGCATGGGGTGGCGCAGGGGCGGGGTGAGTGGGCGCGGGAGGGGGACTCTCTATCACTCCACACGCTTTCAGCTCAGTGAACACTTCAGTAAAGAAACCGGGCTCGGAGTTGATCCTCAGCATATTGAACGAGAGCCGGTCGACGATGAGTAGGCATCGGTCCCAGAACTTATCTTTAGAGTCCTCGACTAGGAAGGGTTTGAGCGGGTAGGAGATCTCGTTGCCCATGTAGGAGTAGGATAGGTAGAGGCAGGTGAGGACCACGGCCTGCAGCTCCTGTGGACGGGCTATCCTCTCGCCGTCGACCAGCTCGCGGACCAGCATGTAGACGAACACCACGTTGGCGGGGTTAATAAACGCCACATCCTGGAAGCAGAGAAATGTAGAGTATTAGAGATATTGCATTAGAAAGGGTAGATAATTTCAGAGAACGTTTGGAGAAGTAGGTAATCGTAATGGAAACGAATCAACGCATATTATTATTCATCTGTATATTTCCTATTTTTCAATTGTTACCAAATCATTTTCACGTGTTTTTTTTTCTTCTTTTAATTCGTTCTCGTTTTGGCGTGATTGCTTAATAATAAGACATAATTATTATTATCATAATAAACCGCCGTGTGGCACTTTGGCACTGAAGGGTAATGGGGAAGTGTAACGCTTACCATCACTTACCGGCGAGTTACAGTACAAAAACATTGAATTTATTATACCATGTGCATTGTGTATGTAGGTTTGTACTGTGTCGTATGCGCCTTTGCGTTAGTCAAAATGCAAAAGTGATTATTTGATGCTACACTAACAACAAATCATAAATAATTATGCCTCTTCAGCATGTCTAAACTAATTCATAAGTATAAAGTACCTATTTTATCAAACG
The DNA here is from genome assembly GCA_931315375.2 of Opisthograptis luteolata. Taxonomy (NCBI): domain Eukaryota; kingdom Metazoa; phylum Arthropoda; class Insecta; order Lepidoptera; family Geometridae; genus Opisthograptis; species Opisthograptis luteolata. The sequence continues at coordinate 2,805,365 of OV928048.1, forward strand.
AACTTCAAAATATTTGTAACTGTATCTACAGCTTTTTACTGTCTCCGTGTGAAATGTACATAGTATTAAACTGACAATACTATTTGCCACAGACAATAAAATAATCACTTGCTTCAACATCATACCTGCATCATGCCGTATACAAAAGCGCGCGAAATTTTAAAAAATAAAACAAAAAATAGCGAGAAGAGAATTGTTTGTCTAAACATCTTCAGTATGCATGCAGTTAGGCGCAATGGTTTCATAAGTTACAATTACTAAATTGAATTGAATTGAATTGAATCGAGTATACTAGAAAATACCCTACCACCAAGCTATGGTTTCATCACATCATCATCATCACGATATTTTCCGATGTTTCCGACGTACGATGATGAAATGACTATACCTGCATATAGGTTACTTGGTACGTGCCGATTTTACAGGTTGTTTGGTAGATGATGCAAACGAGTTTTATATAAAACATTTTCAGTCATACCTACAAACCTACAATGTAGGTTTGTAGGTATGACTGAAACTACATCATCTGCGAAGTCGAACCGTTTAATTATTTTTGAAAATCTAACCTTTATAGGTACTTTCTTCCTAACTATGCGTCACCGCCATACCAAGATATACAAAACTACGTGGTAGGTAAGTATAAAGGTCGGTTAACTAGCTTCCGGCCTTCAGGGTTAAGGTATATTAAATTTCTCTTCAGCCAAGGTTTATGGACAACATTTTATTCAGTTCCATGGCTTATTATAAAGTAGGTACCATATTAATCAATTAAATCTTTCAACGTTATGCGCATACAGTCTCGTGTTATAGCGTTCTTATAAACCCTATGAAAAAAGGAGGATCTCAAAACGATGTGTTTTTCTTTATTTTAAACTAGCTGTTCCCGCGATATCACCCCCGTGGACTACAGTTTATCGCGATAATAAGTATCCTATGTGCTTCAAACTACCTCCATTCCAAATTTCATCAAGTTAGGCTTAATATTTTTTAAGTTTACCCCGAATAATAGGATGACATTATGACATTATATAACTTTTATTCCATCAAGAAAAAATTTGACAACACAATCATGTTTTTAAAAAAGTAACCAAGCACCTATTGGTGTGTTCCGGCAGCCTCACTTGAGAGCCAGTTCCCAGTCCAGGTGTAGCGTGGCGCCATCTTCGACCACATCGTCACTTAACATCAGGTGACTTATGGTCAAATGCTACCCTATAAGTAGTAAAAAAATAAAAATAAAACTAATCTACATACGTCATCATAGAAAATTAAAACACAATACAATACGATTCATAATATTTTGTGCAAGTTTTTCCCACACGTCATTGCCCTTCGTCACAATCAGAAATGTATGAAACGCAATCAAATAAAGCCACAGCACCCAGGGCCGGATTAACCCTGTAAGGGCCCTTCGACGATGCAACTCTCGAGGCCCCTTTCCCTTTTCTTATTCTTATTTTCTTATTTAAGTCAAGAGTGAATAGGCACCTCATGGGCCAGCGTGATCCACACTCGAATGCATCGTCACTCACTTATCATCAGGTTAAGATGTGGTCAAACACATGCCCATCACAATACGTTAAAAAATGTTTTTTTTTCTATAACAATGCAATGATACTCATAATGAAAACAAATGAAGAGAAATTGAGTATTTTGGGAAGAATTTTTTGGAAGGCAAACTAATTTTTTCGATGAAATGTTTTGTATACCTATAATATTTCTTTTTGCGTGCACGAGGCCCCTTGTCGATGCGGGGCCCGTAGGCAATTTCTTATTCTACCTATTGGTTAATCCGGCCCTGACAGCACTCTACCGCCGACAGCAGGCATCCAGGAAAAGTCGCGCCTTATCGATTTTTGCGGATTGCGTACTCTTTCGCACCCCTACCGTGCCTACCGTGCCCCTGTTTGAATGAAACCTTAGGGCTGACGGAATTGAGTTATGGGACGAAGAACTGGTGAAACTTTCGAATGAATTGTGTAAACATATAAAAAGTCTTTTAGAAGTGGCGAAATAAGGAAAATATTTGCTTGTTGGAAAGTTAATGTGGATTGAGTAGATTTTTATCACCTAATGTATAAAATATTAAGTCCCAGGTCTCGATATATAGCCTCGCGCCGAGGCGATTGAAGGAGTGCCTATACCTAACTTATTGCCAATTTAGCAATAAAGAAAACGTTAAAAAAATGTTTAAAATATATAAGTAGTCGTTTTTTATTATTACTAATCGCACTAATAAATCCATGTTATTTATGGAATATGGAGAAAAACTGCCAAGCACTAAAAAAGTAACCTTTTTTCGATATATAATTATGTATTTATATCTTTTCTATTTTATTTGAAAGGAATAATACTCTCTGAGTAGGTAGGTAGGTATATGATGATATCATGTAAAAAGTACATACTTATACCTACCCCAATTTTCTGCTTGATCTTCTAATGCCACCTTACGTGAGACTTTATCAGCTGATCCCTATAAGCCGTGTACAACTGTACATTCAATTAATTCCCCAATTCTCGAGTCAATGCCTTCTGAATGAATCAGTGATTTACGACATGATAATATAGTACGTGAAGGGTATCAACCCTACGTTTGTCTTTTTATATAAGAATCAAAGGCCCGACTGACGATATCAATGCACAGCCTAAACCGCTGGTCGTAATTGGAGGATATGTTTGTCTTGATGCATAAGAGGTGTACTAAAAAAAGATTTTTTAAAATTTAACCATATGGAGGTAAAAATGGGAAAATGTAGCCCATGCGGGTGAAACCACGGGGAACAGCTAGGGTATAATATACTAGCGACTCCGGCTTCGCACGGGTGCAATGTACTTAGATACTACTATGGGCAGTATTTTACAAATGTTTGAATTTCTCGGCTTTTTTATACTAAAGTATGTATTTTTTATACATAGAAACGTTCCTCTTGAAACACTCTATCTATTGCTTAGCTAAAATACGTTGAGTAGTTTAAAAGATCTAAGCGAACCGACAGCGGAAGTGACTTCATTTTATACTATGTAAAAATATAGCACCCAACGTCGGTTTACGAAGTTTCACTGAGTATTAATGTTCGAAGCAAGGAATCCGCAGAAATGTAGGCCTTTTAGAAGATTGCCTCGTAAGTTTAGAAGGACGCGGATTTATGACTTTTAAAATGGCTGTAGAAGACATCTTATTTGTATATGTCAGTAGAGTAGTAACCTGCCATAGGCTAGCATGATAGAAATTGCCTCATATTTTACATGTTTCAGGGTAGTGGTGTGACAGATGACTTGTGGTTACACAAGTCATCTGATGCCATGTGAATTGTGATGGTTTGGTCGAAGGTTGCATCACGCTACACCTGGATTAGGATCTGGTTTTCATGTGGCGCTGCCGGAACACACCGATAGGTGCTTAGTGACAGATTCTTATAGCTTGACAGTGGTAGCTAGCCAGACAAACACTAGAAAATTACCACGAAGCTATGGTTTTATAACGATGGTATTATAAATTAAGTATTTATAATGAGAAAAGATTTAATTGTTTTTAACAATGAATTACTTAACTAAACTAACGTACATATTAAAAAAAAACCAACCCTACAATTATATATTATTATACATTATATATAAATACGTTTACATAATATAGGCACATATATTGGATCGTTTGAACTAACTAAAGAAGATCTATAGATAGTTCAAACGATCCTTGATGTCTGGCAACGTGCCCAGAATGCTGGCGGCATTGCCTCGCTGAATAGCGAGGCTTATTCTTTGTCCAAAATATAGGCCAGCATTCTGGTCACGTGTGGACTCCCTAAGTCTCCCAGCGAGATCTTTGTAAATTTCGAAAGCTTGTTTGTTTGTTCAGGATAAACTTAACAACTGCACAATGCATGCAAAATGCACAGATCTTGATGAAATTTGGTACGGATATAGTTTGAACCGTGTGAAAGGACATATGACACTATTGCGATAAACTGTTGTTCACGTGGGTAAAACCGCTAGTGGTTAAATGTAAATATTGCAGTAAGTGCATTTGAAGGTTAACAAAAATGTCACTGTCTCAAATCCGTCCTAAATGAGCAAAATGCTGGTCTTCCGTTGGAACCGTTTGGTGACGCGACGTCACGAAGAGGTACCAACAGTTTTAGGGTCTGCAACACGACATCATCAAAACATTTCGCTTCCACATTTATAATGCGAACGGCGAAGGAGTGGCGTGGTTGCCGGCGTCTTTGTTTCCCGATAAGTATAATTTGGGAGCCTTCAAGACAAGAGTGAACAGGTACCTACCTTATAGGCAAGCATGCTCTTTTTTTTACTATTTACAGGGTATTGTTTGACCACAAGTCACCTGATGTTAAGTGACGATGTGGTCGAAGATGGCACCACGCTACACCTGGACTGGGAACTGGCTGTCAAGTGAGGCTGCCGGAACACACCGATAGGTGCTTGGCGACATATTCTTAACAAGAGGGTGGTAGCTAGCCAGGCGAGTACTAGAAAACACCCTACCACCAAGCTATGGTTTTATCACGATGTTTTCCTTCACCGAAAGCTCAAGCTCATTGTAGGATGCTCTATCTTCGACCTCGTCATCACATACCATCAGATGAAACTGGGGTCAAATGCTTGCCTATCCCTTTTAAAAAAAACATTACTACATCCAGTAGGTAGAACATTTTCACAAACTCCACTCATTCTATTTCCTTTTTCAGGTTTCTGTTCTACATAATTGAATTTCGCCTTCGCTGTGGCTGAAATGACGGTAGCCTTGTTTAATTTGGTTACCTACATCGCACCACAAAATGAAACGCCTACACTAGACGAAGTATAAAAGCTTTGTGTTCAATATACGTTCTCCTACTTCCAACTTTTGATCTGCATTGCGTGTTTTCTTCCAATATGTAAGGTTAACGTATTCCATGTGTCCTTCGAAATAATTTAACGTGTTCTTAAGAGGCACCCTATGCCGATTTCATGATGTTCAGCAATTTGTATCTCGTTCTCTATGAACGATACAAGTTTGATATATGGACTCCTTTGAAGCTACAAAAGTAAAAACATCGATTGAAAACAAACTCATGTTTTGCTCTCGATTTTTGTAAGTTTAATAATAATTATTATTTACGTTAATATTTACAGAAACAAAATTAAAATTCTCTATTTAATTTAGTTTTTGTTTAGTTTTTTGTAGTAAGACTGTTCTAGTTTCTAAATTTCTCTGTCTGTATGGTGGGGTACCTACCAAGAAAGAGTTTATCTATCTATCTATAGGTAGACTGGCCCCGCCCCGCGGCTTCACTCGCGTCTTCGCGTTATCCCGCAGAAACTTATTCCGGGATAAAAAGTAGCCTTTAATTTAATGCAGAGTATAAACTATCTCCATTCCAAATTTCACTCAAATCCGTTTAACAGCTTTTGCGTGAAAGAGTAACAAACATCCGTACATCCATACTCACAAACTTTCACGTCTGCAATATTAGTTTGGTTTTGTTGGCACTCTATTTCCTCAATTTCACATGCGGCAGTAATAGCGCTATTTTTGTCATTCAGGCTTTCATAGGTGCCTATTAATATAAAACGATAGTACGTAACAACGTTCGGGCCCCAAGGTTCCACGTTACGACCACTCAAACGGCAAGGACGGATCTTAACACATTCATTAGCATTTAGGGTCGTTCATAAAGAAATTAACTAGGTTATAAATAAGGGTCAGTTAAAAGTCATCAATCTCATGCAGGCAATCTTGGCCCAGAAAGGATGACCAAGTTTTTTGATCCTACGTCGTCTTGGTAATTTACTTAAAAACATATTTATGAACAATAATACCTTTATTAGTCATTTGCTTTCAAAATTACCTAACTGTAGTCAAAAAAGTATGCATTTTCATACACTTTTGACAAACGGTGAATGAAATCATCGTGAAAAACCTATCGTGTCGAAGAACTATTTCTTTCAAGGGCATGCGAAATTTAGCAACCCGTATTGGGCCAGTGTGGTAGATTATATACTCTCTCTCTGTGTGTAAGAAGGTTTGTGTCCCAGCAGTGGGCACGTAATAGGCTTAGGCATGATGTTAATCATAATGATACTTTAACTCTGAAGAAGTAAATTTAATAAATACTAGGGGACCATTGCACACAAATTGACCTAGCTCCAGTACCCATTACACAAGTTTCAAGCTTTAATTAGACAACGATATACCTACTTATAAATATAGAGAAATAAATACTCATGTCTTTATGAGTATTTATCTAAGACTCAGGAACAAATTAATATTCGTGCTCATCACACATATTACGAGTATACACATATTACACATAACACAAGTTTCGAGCTTAATTTGGGGCTAGATCAATTTGTGTGCAATTGTCCCCGATATTTATTTATTTATTAAATTTGCTTTTACTGAATTATGTTCCTTTATGTGTAAAACTTTCTATTAGGTTAATAACTCCTAGTTGAATGACTTCAACAAAAAGAATCAACTTCAATAGAATTCTATGAATATTAAGGTTGATATCTTGATCATGCTTCAAAATTAAATGCTAATTCTTGTATCGTAAAATTGTAAAGAAAATCTATTTCGGCTTAAATTTTCGTCTACGATAATCGCATCTACGAAATGAGAAACTCTCTCTTTCTCTCTCTCACCAGTCTCCATCTAAATAAGCGTTTATGCCAGTCTTGATATTAATTATGATTTATGTGAGATTGTGATTTTGTAAGCAATTTATCATTTTCGAAAGTATGAATCTAACTCGGGACAATATTTTTCTGTTCAGGTGCAAAGTATTTTTTTAACAAACTGTTATTGTGATATTTGAAAGTTTCGGAATAAACAGCATGCCAGTCCAGTTCAGGCATAATATTCTTTTTGGATATAAAAATCAATTGCTGTTCGTTAATCTCGCTAAAACTCGAGAATGGCTGGACCGATCTGCTACCACTATAGCTACTACTAGCTGCTGCTGCTGCTACTAGCTGTTCCCCAGGGTTTCTGCATGGACTACAGTTTATCGCAAATTCCTTCCCCATTGTTTACACTATCGTTCGTCATAGTTCATACTAAATTTCTTCAAAATCAGTACAGCGGCTTAGGCGAGAAAAGGAAGCAAACAAACCAACTAACTTACTTTGTCATTAAAATCCTACGAATATTATAATCGTGAAAGTTTGTATGTATGGATGGATGTTTGTTACTCTTTCACGCAAAAACTACTGAACGGATCTGAACAAAATTTGGAATGGAGACAGCTTATATATACCATGGATTAACACATAGGCTACTTTTTATTCCGGAAAAAGGTTCCTGCGGGATGACGGGAAGATGCGGGTGAAACCGCGGGGTGCAACTGGTTTATAATAAAAAGCGCCGCCTTTGATCTTATCGACAATTTACATCACGTGACTTGTTGTCAAAAGCTACCATGTAAAAATGTGTTAGGTGAGGTCAAAACTTAATCGTTATATTGACATGTATAATTGTATAATGTGGAGATAATATAAGTGTTTGTTTGTGACCGATAAGTGTTCTGTTTGTTTCGCCGTTACCAGACGAGCAGACTATTCACCTAATGATATACGGCACGCCTGCCTATAACAATTTGCAATCTACCTAAGTGCTTTAAAAAATAATTATAGAAGTGTTTTTCATTCTGGCCATCAATTATTGAATTTATACCTACCATCTTAATGTACCCAGCATTTTTAGTAAGGTAAGTTCAGAAAAAAAGAGAAAGGAGAGAGAAAGGTTCTCGAGTGGCGACGCTCCGAAGGTAGGCCTCTCACTAGATGGACCGACGACATTGTAAGAGTCGCAGGCAGGGAGCAGATGGACGCATAATTATGGTTATTTGCCGTTCATGGAGGCGTTCAAAAGGGGAGGCCTACACGATAAGTTCAGGAGTGGACTTCTTCCGGCTGATAAAGATGATGATGATAATGAGGCAGCCAGATACCTACTACCTACTGCTGAATAAAAACTCCATGAAGAACAATAGATAAATCAAAAGATTCGCTGAAGGTCAGAGTTCAACAGGACATGAAACAGGCTGTGATAGTGTCAAAGTTCTATTAATGTGACGTCATGTTAAAATGTCAGTGTCAATTGAGTGGATCAAGAGATGCTGCTCTTGAATGAATCATGGTCTAAGATGCGGTTTGTCAATCTTAGGATGCCTTATTGTAAAGGCAGGTATTTCAGAATGACGTTCAAGCAGTAAACTCTATTTTAACACAGATTTGAGTCTGTCATTTCATGCAAATATGTCACCCAATCGATACTCAAGCATTGATCTATACTTGAGCGTCATTCTAGTACCAGCCTCAATTACTTGCGGTCGAACGCCGGTCTGCAAAAACAAATAAAAAGAACATCTTGAGAGTTCTCTTACTGAACTCGCTAATAAGAGCGATTTCCTAACAGTCATCTTTGCGGCGCCGTGACGCAGAATAGATATGAGTACTGGAAGCGATAAACTATACAGCCTTCTGTGGCATGTCTGGGATTTAGATGCGTTTTTCAGACATCCCCCAACATCGATCGTTTCCGTTTCCGTAAGGAAGAGATTTTATAGAGGGGTTAAACTTTCCGACAATGTTCTGAAGAAGTGGAAATTTTTTGAAGCTGTTTGTATTTAATGTAAAAACTTGGAAACTGGGTGTTCTGGATTTTTGATCTAGATATTTTGTGATACATTTAATCCTAGCTAAAGGTCAGAACTATCTATAGACCTATATGTAAATATGTAGGCGTTATTATTATTAACAAAAACTATAGTGAAAGAGAAGGTACTATAACGGCCGATTTCAATAACCGATCTATCCACGATTTGCCGGAGATGGAAATTTGACATAAGCTCCATAGAAGTAATGTCAATTGGATATTTCTATCTATATAAGTATTTATTTCTCTATATAAGTATTTGTATCGTTGTCTAGTACCCATAACACAAGTTTCGAGCTTAATTTGGGGCTAGGTCAATTTGTGTGCAATTGTCCCAGATATTTATTTTTATTTTTTTAAATACATTGGTCTGTTACAGCACGAAGAAGTAAATACATACTCACTCACACACAAGCTGTGTATCTCGAAATAAACTAAAGCTGCGGAATAAAAGAAAACGGAAAGAGTACAGGGTCGATAGAACCGTGTCACGGACAAGTACAAGTCGCAACAAATACAGGTCAAAGGCTCTCACAGTGACAAACTGCTTAGCGGCTTGAACTTCCAATGGAATCAATAAGCTGACCTTATGAATTTGTTACAACCACGAAACCTGGACGAAAATAGAAGGGCATTGTAACGCTATTAATAATTCAACTTTTGTTCACAAATGTTTGATGCGCGTTACGTTTATAGATTGCCCAGCCCACCTACCTACCTACGCTTACCTGTGAGCTATCATCAATGAAAAAGTCAAGTTGTTCCGTGGAGGGGGGATACCTAGCTGAAGAGGGGGGGATGGGTCACCTGTGATCGAACGTGTCGCCCCGCTATGAGGCTGCCAGAACACGCCAATAACAGAGCTTGGTGACCGATTCTTACCTAGGAGGCAGCTAGCTAGAATTCCCGACCAATATTGCTTCGAACTCCTAAAGTGACCGCACTCTAAGTCACCAGAGGTCGCTTTAGTCAATACAATTGTATGCACCCTGTAGTTTTATAGCGCTCTGCTCGCAGCGCTGGCAAGTCAACAATTAAGGGCTTTTTTGACCTGATGTTACGTGACGATGCGGTCAAAGAAAATACCTTTTGTAGTTTTCGATTTATAGGTAGCGATCGAGTAAGACAGATGTATGTGACAGCCAAACGCTTCGTGCGCGCAGGCGAAATATCCCCCTTTTATCCGCGTCATACATATATCTGCACCGTACTGAAGATATTAATACTAATTAGTAGACGATTTAAAGCTATTCTAGTTGAACGCATGCATATTACATATTTACATTTACAAGTAAAAGTGATTTTAATTCTGACAAAAACTTATCACCGTCGTAGCAATTCGTAACTACTTCGTAGCAAGTTGCTACGATAAGTTGCAACGCAGGTACTGTGAGATATACCTTTGTTTTACCGAAGCTTCACTGTGATCCACGGGGCGTGATAGGCATGCGTTAAGCCTGTCCGAACAAGTACTACAAGAAGTCATCACGCACCTGCCATCCTTGCAACAGCAGCGACCTGTCTACAGTCCGCAACCACATGACTGCGTCGCCCGCCTGGAAGTCGCGCAGGCGGTGGCAGCGCGAGTGCAGGAAGAGGCCCAGGCACTTCAGCAGCTCCGACGTGGAGGCTTGGATGACGGTCTTGCGTGGAGCCACCAGCGGGCCCACGGCGCTCGTCGGCAGCTTGTCCGAGTAGCACACGTTGTTGTTGAGCGCGTGGGCGGCGCGCGCCACGGCAGCCGGCGGCGGCGGCAGCGGCGCGCTCGGCACGGCCCGCCCGCCTCCAATATACGCGGTCGCCACCGACACATTCTTGTTCCTATCCAACGGCGCATTGTCCGTGAGCGGCGGGCGGAAAGTCACCACGCTCTTGCTCTTGCATTCCAACTTCTTCTTGTTGTTGTTCGCCGTCGAGAACCGCTTCCACGACAGCGCGTTGATGAACAGCGAGTGCTTCTTGAGATTCTTCTCTAGCGCCGTCTTCTCGGAGATGATCTTGGCGGCGTCGTCTAGGGTGGCGCGTCGCTCGGCGTCGCGCGGCGCCTCGCGGTTCTCGCGGTTCTTGGCGTTGTTGAGCCGCTCGTAGGAGTAGGCGAGGTGCGCGCGGTCCGGCGGCGGCGCGGCCGGCGGCACGCGCCGCTCGCGCGGGCTGAAGCTGAGCACGGTGCCCATGAGGGGCGCGCGCGTGCACCCACTAGGTCCCCGCATGCATCACGTGCGCGGCGCGCGGCGGCCCCGGCCCGTGTGGGCTCGATAGGGCCGCGTCTGCGCGCCGCTGCAACGATATCGACCGAGCCAGCTGAAGCCACCCGCGCCCCGCCCGCCTCACCCCCGCCCACCCTACTCACCGGTAAACAAACCCTCTCCTCCGCTGTAAATCATGGAATTACTTATAGGTTATTAATTTTAATTAAGACTTGATGTGCTCTTCGCCGAGATGTCACGATAACGAGCTTAACGGATTTCGTTCAGAATTAGTAGAATGACTTCCGGTGAAATCAGAACTCGTTTGTTTCAATTTAAGTAGGTACGTTAGGTACGTTACGTTAGCCGTTATTTTTGTAATTATTAAAATTTATATTACCTTGCGCGCAATCCCTTCGACGGCGATCGATCCCCGCTGGGTGCGAGCGTGTCTTATAGGTACTGCCTAACAGCACTCCGCACATGTATTGGTGAAGTGGCGGTCGCCGCCGCAATCGCTAGGCGCCCCAACCGCACATGAATTCCGTGCCCGTATTCAATAGGTTCATAAGCATATAATTGCGAGACGGAACGTGCTGGATGATTATTGCGGATATTACATAATAAGACCCGAGTCTCAGTAGCCTCACCCTCCAGGCGACAGAGGGGTAGGTGCCCCGTGTCGATCTCGCAGTAAGGAAAATGTAAAAAAAACGCTAAATCAATTTAGGCAATACTTGCAAATCAGCTCAAAAGCACATTTTGACACGAAACGCTCCTAAAATCACATCAGAACATGAACTACTAGAAAAGTTTTTTTTTTACCGTTACAAAAAAGTTTATATCTGAAACTATTTTAACCTATTCTACGATAGTGTTGGACCACAATACTCCTGATGTTAAGTGACGATATGGCTGAAGGTAGCGCCACGCTACATCTGGATTAGGAACTGGCTTTCAAGTGGGGCTGCCGGAACACACCGATAGGTGCTTGGTGACAGATTCTAATAGCTAGCCAGGTGAGACACTAGATCATGCCCACAAAGCTATATAATTTCATCACGACATTTTCCTTCACCGAAAGCTCAAGCTCATTGTATAATTCGAACCCACGACCTACGAATCGCAAGCTGTCGTCACTACCACTGAGTCATCATCTTCTCTACTCTATCTACATTTAAGATACATACAGCTCACATAATCAAATCGGATGCTGCGGATGTAGCTGTGATTGCAATCAGAGTCTGCATCGACTGGGCACATCGCGAGTAGGCGGGGCCGCCTTGCTGACCTGACCTAAATACAATTTTCATTAAAAATGCCACCATTAAAAGGCATCGACGCTTGACTTAACGCTCGCGGCAGCTTTCTTGACGTCATCTCAGTGTAAACACAGTAAGGAAATATGAGATATCAATGAACTTCGCTTTATTAGAAAAAAACATTCTGTCATACATTTTGCATGGAACGTCAACTAGCATTTTGACGGGACTTTCAATGGCAGATAGCTAATGTTATAAGAGATAAATTTTTGAAAGTAACAAAGCGAATTTTTTAATGTTTGAAGCGATGTTGGCTCTGTGGTAGTGACGTTGGTTTGCGACCCGTAAGTCGAGGAATCGAATCCTACAATGAGCGTTTATTGAAGGAAAACATAATCAACCATAGCTTTGTGGTAGGGCATTTTCTAATGCTCGCCTAGTTAGTTACCACGCTCTAGTTAAACACAGTTACTAATTATTAGTTTTTTAGTAGTTTTCTAATTAATCAGTAAATCAACTAATAATTTTATTGAATTATAAATTTATACTACAAGTTATTTTTCAGTTTGACGTTTCACATGTTGTTATGTTGCACAAAAAATATATTTTCTGAATTAGAATATGGTCTTCACAATTTTTTTATACCTAGTACAATCAACGACAAAAGTCGCTCTACAATAACACAATTACCGATTACCGGCATCACCTTAAAAACCAACCTTTGACCACACCATCACTTAAAATCAGATGTGTTATGTTGTGGTCAGAGCGCTACCATGTAAAATGTAAAAAAACCTACGCCATACTGACCTAAAACACATTTAGGAAATCTAGTATGATCAGCTACTTTTGTTGCTGACTGTACCCTGTACCATGATAGTAAGTGGTAAGTAAAAAGTGTTTTAAAAAAAAGCCGTCCTTACTGTACCGCGTAGATACTGCATTAGGAACGCCCTCTGTACCCGCGAAGCTGCAAACAAAAGCTTGTTAGCAGGCTCTACTCGTGTTGTAAAGCACCTGCTATGTTTTCATGAGCTTAGCTCTCGCGGGGCCATTATGCTCGCCAGTGTTTGTTAGCTAAATAGGTAATGAGCATTATGGAGAGGTTTTTTCTCTGCACCTTACACGTCGGTAGCTTACAAGTCTTTACTGTGCAAGATAATAAAAACTCCAAGTGCGTCAAAACCAGTTCGGTACTTTCTTACGATAAACATAATTGTAACAAAAACAGATTTGTGTTCAGTGACGTATTAGGCCCGGTTTTTTGATCCGTATAGTCAAACCTAATAATAGTCAAATATAGAAAAAGTTATTAAATAAGCATTATAATAAATAAGAAAATAAAGTCCCTATCACCTTAGGAGAAAGTAGATCGCGGGCCGGGCCAATAGCGCCCGGACGATAGGAAAAAAAAAAAGAAAAAAATAATTGGTTGTCTGTAAAGTCGGTTTACTGACGATAGTTGAACGTGACAACGTCGATTGGCCGATTGTGCTTCTTTGTCGCTCGTTCCGCGCTCTCGCTTGCACTTCAAGCCTTACACGGAACGCCTCAGAGCGAGGTAACGCCGCAGAGCGAGGTAACGCCGCAGAGCGAGGTAACGCCGCATGAGACATGTTTTTTCGTGCGTGCAGCCGGCTCTATCGAATTATAAGACGTTGTCACGTCAAAAATAAAAAAATAGTCATATATATGTGAAAAAGTTAATCATTAGTAATCTATTTCAAACATTTTGGACACCCGAAAATAATAATCGATCCTGATTCGTTCGCAGATATCGGATCAGGATCGAATATTAATTCGGGCGTTAGACACTCAGTCCTTTTTGGGAAACCGTTACCCGAACTCGTTACTTTAACATTTATTGTTTTACTTTAGAACCTTCAACGAACGTTTTCTATATATATACATCACCAATTTTTTTCTATTATCTCCGTGTCCCATATTGCTACAAAAACAAATCCAGACAAAACCAATTTCGTTTTCATATTTTGTCCTCCAAATATTTTTAGGTTGATTGAAAAATTCTCGGCATTCTTTTCTCTTCGCGAAATTCTATACAATTTCTTTATTATATAAACCTTTAAAATACACAATAACGAGCAGACGGACGGTTGCTGAAATACATTTTGACGACCTAAATATGGAGTGGGTGTCGCAATAACAGTAAAAAAAGCAAATTATAGCATGCTATTAACCCTATACTTAGAATTCACCAAATTTTATGGCCGTAAACAAAAAACAATTTTACTGCTAACTCTCGTTATTTTAATTTTCAACCCCCGACGCAAAAAGAGGGGTGTTATAAGTTCGACGTCGATGTCTGTATGTCTGTGGCATCGTAGCTCTGAAACGGATTTTTTTCATTTGAAATCCAGTTTCCTTGTGGTTCTTAGCTATGTTTGGTTAATATTGGTCCAGCAGTGTAAGAGTATCAGCTCTTTTTCAAAATGACGTAAGCTATTTTTAGCTACGTTTGATGCAAATTCGGTCCAAGATATCAAAGGTTTTTTTTTTTAATTTATATTATACATGATTTTCTTCAGTTCAAGCTCATTGCAGGATTCGAATGGATAACAAGACGATGGACGTCGACCTTCGAGCTATATTATTCTCTGACGCTAAATAATAAGTTATCATTCACATTTTTATCACCTCCTTGTTTATAAATTAGGTACACGCGTGCGAAGATGGGGCGGGTCGCTAGAGTTAATATAATGTTAGTAATTTTTATTTTCATGTAATTTTTGTAGTGATATAATGGTGTCGATTTGGTTTTGCATTTTATATAACTAAACTAAGTTTGACAGGTCTAATAGTAATTCTGTCCTGTTTTACTTCAGTGGTTAGAAAAAGACAGCAATACTATTAGACCTGTCAAATTTAGTTTAGTTTTAGAGAATTCAAAACCGAATCGACACTACAATCTATAAAAATAACTTTCCTGTATAATTATAGTCACGGTAAAGATCCGTATCTAGTCGTAACTCGTAACCCGAGGTCCGTAGCTCGTAGCACGTAGCATGACGTCACTATCTGCTCAATCTACTCATTATGCGTTATAGCCTCATATTTTGGCTGTCATTTGAGGGCTTACATTGCGACTCAGCCATTATTATCCTATCCCTCATTCATTTCGTTCACTCACTCATCAGTCAGACAACCACA
Organism: Opisthograptis luteolata; assembly: GCA_931315375.2. Classification (NCBI taxonomy): domain Eukaryota; kingdom Metazoa; phylum Arthropoda; class Insecta; order Lepidoptera; family Geometridae; genus Opisthograptis; species Opisthograptis luteolata. The sequence goes on from OV928048.1 coordinate 2,820,643, forward strand.
TGGCAACCACTATTGGATTCGTAGATAAGAGACGAATGAGATGAGGTCATGAGGTGGTTTGAATTTAGAAACTCATTCGTTTATTTTGAGCTAGCCTGAATTTTCAGCGAAGGAAAACATCGTGATGAAACCATAGCTGGTTGTAGGGCATTTTCTAGTGTTGGTTTAGCTAGTTTTCACCCTCAAGTTAAGAATCTATCGCCGATCACCTATCGGTGTGTTCCAGCAGCCTCTTGAGGGCTAGTTCCCAATCCAGGTGGCGTCACCACAGACAACATACTTGAGGTCAAACGCTGTGAGAACCTTTTTTTATGTAAAAGAGTTGCAAACAATCAGACGGTCCTTATTTATGGTAAGTGGTCACTGTTGCCTATGGACATTTGCAGTACCGGGGGCGTTGCCGATGCGTTTGAAACTGTGATGTAGGGCCACACTATCGGGAAATGCCGTTCAATCATCGCGCTGATGATTGACGTTTGACATAAGTGTGGCCATGGCCACGACATTTGACAATGGCATTCACATTGGCGTTTGACGTTAGCCGATAAGTCATGTGCATTCACGTTGACCGTTCAAGTGTAGCTGCTCACATAATTGCGTTTATAATTAACGCAATATTTATCACGATGATAGGCATTGACATTTCCCTTGACATTGGTCTTAGTGTGGCCCCAGCAAAGTCGAAACGACCGCTAACAACTTCTAACTTTAATCCTTATAAAAAATAACCTCCAGTCGTCTACAAAGTCTACATCAATACCATCGATCAATACGCATTACTTACACCCACGTTTCTTACGTCATCTGTGATCTCAAGTTCTTGAAATCAAAGCGAGCATCACGGCCTAGGTCCGTGACGGACGAGGTCGCCGGTAATTTGTTTAGTGGAAGCCCTATCGTCTGCGTATATGCGACTAATCTATTGTTTACAGACTCTTTCAGGGCTACTACCACTGTGGTTTTAGGTATTTTTATCAATTAGGCTGGTATTCTAGGGTGACGCTCAAACGATAATAATAAGCACATACGGAATGACGACATCCGTACATGGTGGAAATTCCCCCAATCCGTACAAAACGTTTCGCTTCCACATTTATATTGCGAACGCCTGTTTCACCCACGTCTTCCCGTTATCCCGCAGGAACCTTTTCCGGTATAAAAAGTAGCCTATGTGTTAATCCAGGGTATAAGCTATCTGCATTCCAAATTTCATTCAGATCCGTTTAGTAGTTTTTGCGTGAAAGAGGAACAAACATCCATCCATCCATCCATACTCACAAACTTTCACGTTTATAATATTAGTAGGAAGTAAGATAGTAGGAATGAATGAATGTTGCATTATAAATTTTTTTTTTAAAGATTAGGTAATCATAAAAAAAATCAACCATCATGCCAGCATTGGATAACTTCATGACCTTTACAAAAAACGGCACCTTTTGTCCTCTCCCATAACAAAAGGGAACCTGAAGTTTTTTAATTTACATTTAGGAGGTTTCTTTTCATAACAGGCTGTTAAATATTAAAAAGAGGGCATTTTTCATAATTTTCATTACATCCTTAAAAGTGTCTTTTTGTGGCGGCCGTTCATAGAATTTTATGAAATGCCAAATTGTGTTCTTGTTTATTATGTAGCCACATTGACGTAGGTACCTTTTGTAAGTTAATGGGTAGCCCTGAAGAAACTTTTTTGCTTTCATTTTCTATATGAAAACTTTTTGGCGTTGGTTTTTTTTTGTAATGGCGTCACACGATTAGTTTATTTGCCAGTGTCAAGTATTTCAAACTCAGAGAGTAGAATCAAGTATTAATGATGATGATAAGATAATGGATGAGGATAGTGTAGTCGTGGCACTTTACTTAAACTTTACACGGACTTTTTTAGAGCACATTACCACTCGATGAAACACAAGTTTTGGAAATAAAAACAAAATTAATTTCATGCTATCATTGGATAAATTTTTATATTTGCATGTATCACACACAGAATCAGACACTATAGGGAAAAAAGTATCAAAACGTTTTACTCCAATTTCCCCCAGTATTGCTAGCGTCAATTTATTTTTTCCCTTTTTGCCATCAGATTCTGGTAGACCTATAGTTATTTGCACATTATTGCAATCTTAATACAGATATCAACCATACACTAGAACAAACACATCAGAGCCGATTAAGCCCAGACAGATTATATGCCGTCATAGGGTGAGGGTGAGCAGGGGCTGAATACTAATTTACGCGAGAACACGTGATTTAGAACTCTGTACAGTAGGAACAGGGGTTGGTTTTGAACGCAGGTTGTTTGCACGCATGTTAGATTTGCGCTGGCCGCTATGCAAGGGGTCGGTGACCTCAGAGAGTTATTAAAGTAAGTAAAAAGGATCAATATTTTTATGACTTGACTACGAATATATGTCATCAGTTTTTTTTTCTATGGAAGGATGCATTTTAAATAGGTACTAATTGGAATTTTTTGGCGGCAATTGAACTGTAAACATGAACAATTTGTTTTTTTCCATAACTTTTGTTTCTTCAAATGATATGTGTTAATGATGTCGATTCGGTTTTGCATTCTCTAAAACTAAACTAAAACTAAAAAGTTTGACAGGTCTAATAGTAATGCTGTTCTTTTTTAGTTCAGTGGTTAGAAAAAGACAGCAATACTATAAGATCTGTCAAACTTTTTTTTAGTTTAGTGGTTAGAAAAAGACAGCAATGCCATTAGATCTGTCAAATTTAGTTTAGTTTTAGAGAATGCAAAACCGAATCGACGCCATTGTTGGATTATTAACCACTAGCTGTTCCCCGCGGTTTCACCCGCGTGGGCTACAGTTTAATGCGATAAAAAGTATCCTATGTCTTTCCTCAGGGTTCAAACTATCTCTGTACCAAAATTCATTTAAATCAGTTCATTATAGTTTAAGCGTGAAAGCGAGACAGACAGACATAGTTATTTTTGTATTAATAATATTAAGTATTAGGGAAAGGATTGTGTGTTCGTTAATGTGCACGAGTATAGGAAATTGAAATAAAGTTGTTAAAAGTGACTCTTCTAGTTGCTCCAAATAGAAAGTGCTTACTTTACTTGCATCATCATCTTAAACATAAACACTAACGTCATATATTAATAATCGATCCTTATGTCATTTTAGTACTAAAATGACATATATGACATGACATATCGATCCAAAACCGCGGATAACGGATCAGGATCGATTATTATTTTCGGGCGTAAGGGGACTATCGCACTTGACTCGGCTTGTAGCTGGGCCATATTATCTCATCATCATCATTAATATTTGATACATTTAATACTTGACACTGGCATAATGCACAAACCGTGTGAAAACATAAATAAAAAAGAAAAAAACAAAAGCTGAAGAATGTCACATTCTAAAAAAGTAGTTGACTTTTTTGGCGGCAATTGAATTGTCAACGTGAAAATTTTATTTTCAATTCCAAAACTTGTATTTCTTCGAGTGATAATGTGTAATATTGGTGGATTATTAACCATTATGTGTTCGTTAATGTGTACGAGTGTGGGAAATTGAAATAAAGTTGTGAAAGTGACTTTTCCAGTTGCTCCAAAAAAGTCCGTGTAAAGTTTAAGTAAAGCTCCACTACTTTACTTAAACACTATCCTCATCCCTTCACCTCATCATCATCATCGTCATTTAAACTTGATTCAACTCTCTGAGTATCAAATATTTTATACTTGACACTGGCAAATACACTAATCGTGTGACGCCATAACAAAACAAAAAAAAAATGTAGTAAAAAGACGCATCGAGCCCTTCACAAAATCTGAAATGGAAATGGGCAGGTTATGTAGCTCGGTTACTTGTCACCTGATGAAATGTGTCTAAACAAGTAGCCATGTAGGGCAGTAGGGCAAGCCCAAAAGGTAAACGAAGACAGAGACTACAAGAACGATGGGTTGATGAAATTGCATATATCAGCCGGCCAGTACAAGTAGTAGTACAAGTTTTGATAGTTTACGAATACTTTTTGTTGTTAGTTGTTGCCATTTTTTCTTTCAGCGCCCCCTTACGGAAACTTGGAGTATTTCCAGAATTTTCATGTTTTCCGGCCTTACAAATCTAAGCCGGATTGTTTTTCTTTAATTGCCAATTTTTCTAGCCTTCGTCCAGTGATGCGTTTACGAACACCCTTTCATTTGTATTTTTTTTTATCGTGAAAATATAGGATAAATAAAAATAATCCATATTTTATCATTTTATATTATTATTCATACTGACAGTCAAAAGTTGTAATATCAAAGTATAGTAAGTAATAATTAAGTTTCTAGTACAAAAACTGCGTAGTAAAGGTTTACTTACACAATACAGAGAGTCTTTATTTCAAACATCATCTAGTTCGTTCTAAGATATAAGTTAAGAGTTAAGACTATTAATTTTGACAACTGTCTCAAATCCTGACAGAACACATTTTACATTTGCCATTGTCATAGTAGGCAGAGGAACAAAGCCAAACAGCCTGATCTTTTTTTTTAAAAGCAGAATATATGACATAATAACAATATTAAATGCTTTGGAACAACAATTTACATTGAATAAACTTCTACGTTAAAATTAATATTATTTAAAGCTGGAAACATTTATGCACAGCTTCTAATAAGGAAAAATTTGGCGCTTACATATAGTAATACAAAATGACTAACCAAATGTTGAATTATAATAATATCTAATAAGTAATTCATTGTATGTGACCAATAATTACACTTTTGCATCCCAAAATTACATTAACACAAAAATAGACGTAATTTGAGATTGCATAATTTTTTTGCAAATCCATTTCGGAAGAGCGTAAATAACATTTTCTTCCATAAAAATGGCACTTGCACATTATAAGAGAATACTCACTAGGCACCTATTTGTGCGTTACACGCAAACATTTAATACTTACAAACTAATAACATTTACAATAATTATCCTTCGCTGCGTTTTTAATTAACATCACTCTGATCGCAACCATTCCATTAAAAATTGATTTATATTTTTAATATTTTATAATTTTGTAAACTTTTTGTACTATAATTTTTATTATTTTATAATTTTTTATTTGCATTTTTTGTTGTTGCATCGAGGGATGGCGTTTTTAAAACTAGAAATATTTTTTGTCAAAACGATCATCATTTAAATCGCAAGCTTTGGAAATTACTTGGAAACAAACCAAATGTGGCAGTTTTTGACATGACCTATCATAAATTGAGGATGCTAACACTTTTTGTACTCTAAAAGTCTGAAAGCAGCTTAAATGAGGAGTTCTTTTTCAAGTACTATGTACCTACATAAACATTTACACAGATTGGTAGATATTTTCAAGACTAAGCAAGTCTGTTTCTATTAAATGCTCTTTAGATATACATTCTCATCTCATGCGATGTAGATACTAGTTTGGCAAACCGCAAACAAGCTCTACGAAGCACTCAAGCGACGAGACGTCTCAAAATTTTTGCCAAAAGTTTTATAAAGTCAAAAAGAACGTTCAAGAAAGCTCAAACCAAGAGCCTGCTTCAAAAACAGTACAAAAAGCATTAGCTTTCAATAATTGTAACCTAAATTCAGAGATCCATACTGAATGTCTCTTGGGATTCATCAAAGGAGATCGAGTTGGAACGCGGCTTCTGTACCGAGGCTGTCGCGTTTGGAACAGAGGCTGGGTTCTTCAGCAGAGCTGCTGGGAGGGAACACTTCGGTGGTGTTTGTGAGATCGGAGACTGCCGGAGCGACATCATGAACGACCGCTCGTACACTATCCTTGTGCCTGAAAAGATCAGAAAAAAAATTGTTAGATAAATAAAATTAGCCTGTCTTTAGAATAAGAGTTTATTTATCTGTGGTCACCAACAAAAGTTGCATAACATTCTCTATTTTCCAAATGCGTTAAAAAATATTTTACCACCTTACATGGTAGTGTTTTCTTTTTTTTAAATTGTTTAGTGACTTTTGTCGTTGACTGGACATGGAGTCCGTCTCACGAGAGCCGGTGGCATAGATTAAGTAGACTATATACTACGCCGGGGGCTAGCCTTCTAAACATAACTGTATAACTAACTTTAAATCCCCTTGTTTTCTTTTCTTTGAATTCTATTCAAAAAGGATTCGTGAAATTTTTGTGAAAATGGTTCTGCGAGCGCAAATAGGTTATGAAATACTTAAAACAGGTTATGAATATGTGAAGATCATTATTTTACTTCCTTAATTACTTCAATGAAATGTTGTTATGGATATTGCACCTTTTTATCTGTAAGTACTATTACTTTATGGTATGTCTTATCCACGATCTTTGACTTTTATTTATATACTTTTTTTTTTTTCTTACTTTTGACAGGGTAGCGTTTGACCACAAGTCACCTGATATTAAGTGAAGATGTGGTCGAAGATGGCGCCACGCTACACCTGGACTGGACTTATTTGTTATTCTACTAGGGCATTTTCTACTGTTCGCCTGGCTAGCTATCGCTCCTCTGTTGGTGTGTTCCGGCAGCCTAACTTGAGAGCCAGTTCCTAACCGAGGAGTAGAGTGGCGCCACCTTCGACCACTTTGTCACTTATCATCAGGCGGCTTATGTTTACCTCTTTATGCTACTCTGTTCGATATAAAATCACCCATCATTAGTACTGGTACTGACATAATATAAATTAAAAAAATTAAAACCTTCTTGGAAGTTGTACCTAATCACGCATGTGATAGAAGAATGATTGATTCTTAAATTTTATCACCAGTATTAGATAATAGAACGATAACAGAAAAAACACTTTCGTTCAAGCCACAAAAATAGGTTACCTATAAATATGTAAAGAGGTTGAAATATATGTAAAAATAACATAACCTTAACCTACAAAATGTAGGAACTACTGGCAGACCACGTGCTCGGAAGCAAATCAGTTTAAACACGTGTTTTTTTTTCGTTTAAATATAAATATGTGGCATAACAAGTTAACCTTGAGGTTGTTGCCAGTTTAGCCAGCTTACCTACATTCATTTTATCCAAGAAAACTATTTCAGTACTAGCTGTTGCCATAGTGGTTTCACCCACGTAGGCTACAGTTTATCGCGATAAAAAGTATCCTAATGTCCTTCCTCAGGGTTCAAACTATCTCCATACCAAAATAATTACATTTTTGTATTTTTAAATGTTATATATAGGGTAGCTTTTGACTACAAATCACCTGATGGCGATGTCATTACGCTACGCTTGGACTGGGCTCTCAAGAAAGGTTACATATCTATAACTATAAATATTAAATTATGTATAACATTTTTACGGCCACTATTTTTTTTTGGAAATTTAATTTCATTAAAAATATATCCATACTAATATTACAAATATGTGAAAGCAACTCTGTATATCTAGCTTTGTCTGTTACCTTTTCACATCTAAATGGCTGTACCGATTTTGGTGCAATTTGATAAGCAAATGTGTACTTTGAACCCCGTGGAAGGATATAGAATACTTTTTATCGTGAAAAACAGTACAGATTGTGCATAGATAGTAAAAATAAGAAGTGCTTATTTATTTATTTTCTTATTTATTTACAAAACGATTAAAACTCCATGTGGCTCGCTTACATAATCGGCTTGCCGGGCAACAACAACGTTTGCACGTGTGTGTGTGTACGTGTAGAAGATAACAACATACACATTAGTCATACACACACTAGGTAACACTGTTTGTGTGTGTGTTGTACAGTCGACTCTACTCGCGACTAACACGATTATGTATGATAATAATAATCATAAAGCGGCTATAATAATATTAGCATATTATTATCTGTTTATCAAAATATTGTTTTGGTAGAACTATAATTCTAATATAATTATTTCTGGTAGAGTTTATACCTACAGCTCTTAAATTACGAGGTTCAGAACCTTATTCCGAGGTTCAATACATAAATGACTATTCAATTTGTTTTTTTGTTGCTTGTTGTTTTTATTGTGACTAGGTACGTTATAACTTATTGCCCTTACTCTATCTCTTTTTTAACCGACGAAAAAAAAAGAGAAGTAAAATTTATCTTTACAAAAAAAATTAAGTAAGTAACTTAGTGAATTTAAAAATGAAAAAAAAGAATTGTTTTAAAGAATAGGTATAGTAGATAGTAGAACGAATAGTATATTAGAATAGTAGAAAATTATAGTAGAATAGTAGAATCTGCACCGCTCTAAAGTGGATACGAAAAACGATCAGTAAAAATTACATAGTCCCACGTACGGGTTTCCAAACAATTTTTTTGCAAGTACTTGATTTCTTTCCTTCAAGATTGGCATGAGATACCCCTTCAGTTGCCTGCGGAGTAGGAGTAGGGCTACTTAAAAACCAGGGTAAACAAATGAACAACGTCGCAAAGGTCATTGTCGCCACTCAAGCCACTTCTAAATTAATATAACATGGTAGCGTCAGCAACAGAAGTAGCTGACCATACTAGATTCCTAAATGTGTTTTAGATCAGTATGGCGTGGGATTTTTTTACATTTTACATGGTAGCGCTCTGACCACAACATAACACATCTGATTTTAAGTGATGATGTGGTTAATGGTTGGTGTTTAAGGTGATGCCGGTAATCGGAAATTGTGTTTTTGTTGAGCATCTTTTGTCGTTGACTGTACTAGGTATTAGGGAGAGTAGCTCAGTAGTCATAATCCGACTACTGAGGCAAAGGGCTCCACAATACTGCGATGCGATACGACGAAAATCAGATTGGAATTTTTTGTGCATTCGTGCGAGTCTCATATATTTGCGTTTCGATTCGAATTCGTAGTTTTGTGTCGGAGGCCTAACCTAACTAAATCTTTAGGTTTGTTATTTTTAAAGCCTTGCTAACAAAAGCCTCACCCTGCTAGCGATATAGGGGGTATCTCATGTCGATTTCCCAATAACGAAAACGCAAAAATTAATTATCGCAATATTTAAAAAATGCTTCATGGACATCAGGGTATTGTTTTTTTAATATTATGTTGTGTTAATAAAGAAGTCTTTTTTATTTACAGATCCAGAGGAAAATGGTCGCTGCTTAAAAAAAAGGTTTTTATTTAAGCTGCTTTACTAATTTTTTAAATATATAAATATTTTTATTGTTTTTTTAGCCTTGATTAATTATCAGCTTAATCTAGGAGTCACTGATTATGAAATATACTGCTACGCGTTTCATTTCTTTTTGTATTATTGAAAATTTTCTTACATAAATTTCTTATAGTGTTCGATAAATAACTTATCATTTACATATCAGCTATGTTTTGCTTATCGTTACCGCATGGGTAGAGTCACGTCAGATTATTGGGGTCATTGAAGCCAAGATTCCAAGCGGCTTCATTGACTGCCACACTAGTCTCGTTGGCCTAATTGACCCCAGCTATTCATATCAATTACCTCCAGGAGTGGTGGAGTAAACGGTTCCACCAGGTGTGCTGGAGTATACATCTGGCATCTGCGAGGGATCTGTGATGAGCACCCTTCTCGAAGGAATGGCTTGGCTGTGAGTAACTTGTCTCGCGATCGGTGATGCCGACATTTTCAACTTTGTTCCTTAACTTTAGAGCTCAAAATCACAGATCACAGACACTGTTGGTCGCTCGGAAAGACAAGAAGGACTGAGCCGGGTACAGCGGGTGCCTAAAATAAATACGTTTAGCGGCTACGCACGCACACTAGCATATGATACGATGTAAACATTCCACACATCAGCGCGCTACATCAAAACAACCATAGATTATCCGGATAGAGTAGACTTGGCGATGATTTTATTTACCTACGTTTAAGATATTTAGAGGCAATGTCAAAAGATAAAGATGTTTATCAAGATGTCAAGATCGTTCGAGATATTTAATTCTTTTTCTTGGTTATAATATTATATCTGCACTCTAAGTTGGCATTTAGAAAGTAAATAGGTACCAGGTACTAAATACCTGAATTCTGTAATAAAATTAAATATAGGCAGGGTAGTAGGACATTACTTTGAACTTGTGTATTCCTTAAAACAAAATTATCTACGAAATAGGAATGGTCAGTCAACATCAGTCAGACTAAAGTAACTAGGTACCTAATTATGTAAGTACTTTTTAATACAATGCTTGGAATAACGTTAATATGTTGGCCTTAGTTTGCTTATCATTCATTTAATACGCGCAGTAAACAGATTTAACAAATGTCAGATATACTTGATTAATAGCCAAACTATTTTTACAGGTTTGTTTTCTATCTCTCAATCGCCTTATTTACTTCACACATCTCATCTATCACAATATTCACAATCACACGCTCTTGTTTACCTACAATTCATGTTACATAATCTTTGACTACGCACACTGGTGCAGCGTTATCACACGCGCACGCACACAAGCGTAACATCGCGAGGTATGTGCGTAGTTTGTTAACAGCATGGCCGGTTTATATTCTGAAATTAATCGGACTCGATGGAAAATTGGCAGAACGAAGTTCTATGAACAGCTTCTTGAGAATCCAAAAGGTAATGTCAATATTTTTCCCAGGCGTAAGGTTGATTTGTTTGGGGCCTCATGTTGTTTTGTTCTTATGAGAGATTATTAATATTCGTAAGAGCAGAGATCCGTTTGTTTGTGTTGAGGTGTCAAGGTGACGAATCGGCACACGACCAAATAGACGATAAGTTACAAGTTACACACACCTACAACACAGAACACGTCTTGTCGAATGAGTTCTGTGACTTTGCAAAGTAACTTGTGCTTTTCTTACTTACCTCTATACTCTATAGGTATCCTACACGAACACGTGTTCATTAGGTAAGTGTACGAATTTCAATCGAGTTTCCGGTAAATTGACTGTTTCTTATTAATCTTACCTCATTTCTTCTTGTGACATTTTTACTTTAAATCCTTAACTTTTATTTTTAACTTACTTATCTTTTGTAGTCAATTAAGTTATACTTTTATCATAAGAGGATATAAAATAAAAAAATATTTAAAATAAATTAACACTAAAAATTTGATAAGCCTCCAGAAGACGGTAAGTTGCCCAAAACGCTGGCAGCATTGCATCGTTGAATGGCGATGCTAAGTTTGGACCAAAATATGAGCCAGCATTTTGGTCACCCGTCGCGTCAAATAGAAGCTTTGCCAAGTCCCTAAATATTTCCTAACTGCTTGGCCCCCATGGACCCAAACACTTAATACTTAATTAAAACAACAAACCAATGAAAACTAGATTGTTCCATAGACATTACATAATATTCCGTATATAAAACAAAAAATGGTCAATGTGAAAGTGTTTTTAAACAAAACATGCTTTATTATGTCAACAGTAGGTAGGTAGGTATATGTAATATGACGCATACTAGAGCTATAATGACTTTAACATAGAGTAGGACTAAACATTAAATATAATATACAAATTATACTACTTGACTGACTAGATTATTTGTGATGTCTATTTTGTATTTAATTGCATAACATTATTAATTTTTCCCCAATAAATTCTGTTTTGCCCAAAGAGTTCGCGAAAAGTTCAAGGTATATATATATATATATATAATACAAGTTAAACTAGAAAATATTTAATGAATTATAAGATTATTATTTTTATCACATTTCCTTTAAATCGATTTTAAACTAGGAAGGAAGAAACAATGTCTGATTCTTAGTTATATCATAATATTTATTATGTATTAGGTAAATTAATTTAGGATATAGGTAGGTAGGTAAGTAATTGTAGTAATGTAGGATCTAAAATATTCCTATAATAATGTAGGCTAAATTATAATTGAAATATGTACTATCATTGAAATATTTAAATGGAATAAACGAGACCTAGAAAATAATCTTGATTTTTAAAGCAGTGTAAACAATTTTCCATGTTTGACCCGAAAACAGGAAGAGCTTCTCAAATTGTTGACTCTACTTATCTCTCCCAGTTTCTTTAACATTATGTACATCAATTACTTCGTGGTTGGTCCAATTTGAATGATTTATTCATTGACGTAGTTCACAACGACACAAGGTGCCATTAAAATATTCTTGTAAAACGAGTAATACCTATACTTTCCGAAATGAGCATTATTTTTTGGAAAAAAATCTTATTTGTGCGGAATCATCGTCGTCATCATTAACCTGTTTCAGTCCACTGCTGGACATAGGCCTCTCCCGAGGTACGCCACTGAGCCCGGTCTTCGGCTCTTCTCATCCAACTACTGCCAGTCACTCGGCGCAAGTCGTCGCGGTTGTGCGAAATATAAATCGGTTAACGGTTAATGTTTTTTTTTTTCAATAAACTTCGTGCAACCGAGTCACAAGAAAAACCAACAGTTTTTTTTAATACATCGGTGACACATACTCTTTACATTTTATACATCTACGGTACCTATAACATAACACCAATAGCGGCATTTTATAACTGAGCGCTACCATGCTTTAGACTCTTCAGAGGGAACAAGTTGTCGGTCCCGGCTATATCCTCAGTACAAGATATCCTACTTCCTACTAATATTATAAACGTGAAAGTCTGTGAGTATGGATGGATGGATGGATGAATGTTTGATACTGTTTCACGCAAAAACTACTGAACGGATCAGAATGAAATTTGGAATAGAGAGAGCTTATACGCTGGACTAACTCATATGCTACTTTTTATCCCAGAAAAAGGTTCCTGCGGGATGATTTCACGCGGGTGAAACCGCGGGGCGCAACTAGTCAGTTATAAACCTATGTCTCTGGAAAGTTGGCCACTGGCTCATATAGAAGAAGCATAAGAAGACCAACAAAGCAGTGGTTCGAGTCATGATGGAACCTCTTCCAATAACTTTCACAAACTGACTCCTAAAAAGAATCATCAAAATCGATTCATAAACGAAGATTTTATCCGTGAACACACAAAAAAAACGGTCGAATTGTGAAACCTCTTTCGTTTTTTCGTCGGTTAAAAAGGAAGGTAGGTAAATAATGAAATAAACATTTTTCTTTTGCAGCAACAAATGCCTTAGTAAATAAGACACCGAATACATTTGCGCCATATTAAATATTGCACGAGAAAATGAAAACAAACCAGCAAATGTCAACGTTATCGATTTCAGTGTCTTAGATAAAAACGTTTTTTTATGTAAACAAACCGTTAGAAATGCAGACAACTCAAGGATATCGCGAGAAAAACACATCAGAATATCTACTTGATAGTCGCTTACGTGATACAGCTAAACAACAATACGTGATACACGGGAGCAGGGACTTTTTTACCAGGCTAAAAAGGGTTATATGTTAGGGCATGACACTCAAGCGATAATCTTTGAGTCTGTAATTTCAAACACATATACCACTTAGCGATGGTGGCCGAACGGTTTAGGCGTGCGAATTACAAGACGCCGACACCGAGTTCGAATCCTCTCGGCCCCGCACCTACGACTTAATAAGTTATGTGCGGATTTGCCATCGCTCAAACCGGTGAAGGAAAACATCGTGAGGAAACCGGCATGTCCAAGAACTGCAACATTCAAGGGCATGCGACATCTACCAACCCGCACTGGGCCAGCGTGGTAGATTACAGCCCATACTCTCTCTCTGAGAGAAGGCCGGAGTCCCAGCAGTGGGAACGTTAAAGGCTGATAATGATGATACCACTTACATACATAGTAACATAGCCGACATAGCCTATAGGATCAGCAAGCTGAAGTGGCAATGGGCTGGACATATTAGCCGAAGAACCGATAACCGGTGGGGTAAACGTGTTCTTGAGTGGAGACCGCCAGACCGCGTCTCGGCAAACGTAGTGTAGGACGCCCTCCGGCTAGGTGGAGCGATGATATACGCAAATTGGCAGCAGTTGGATGAGAAGAGCTGAAGATCGGGCTCAGTGGCGTGCTTTCGGAGAGGCCTATGTCCAGCAGTGGACTAAAATGGGCTGATTATGATGTTGATAATACCACTTAATCGTTACTCAAGTATTGATCAACACTTGAATGTAGATAAATTTATACCTTGCACTTCGTCCTTGAAATCAATGTATTGTTCTCACATTGCAGTATCGCATAAGTGACTTTATTTTTCTGTAATGTATTGGATTATCTTCAATTTAGATAAATTTTCAATCGGGAGGAAATAACAGATTTTTTATTTTTGTACACAACGTGTTTGGGAGGCTTTCGCTGCTTAACCCACCCACCAAATCGCAGCTGACGTTCACGAAACTGCATGGTACGACTCTCTAAAGCATCTTACAAGTTATCAAAGTTATATCACCCGAGAGGACTTGACTGAACAAATTGGTTCTTGGCTCGCGTACTAATTATTTAGAGATATGTAACAAAATTATTCCAATTTCCCACCACACATGAGTAAAATCGTAGATTTTATTATAAAACAACTACCCAGAACGCTTCCCAAACTAAAACAAGTCAATTTGTCCTTTCCTTGTTTATTTTTAAATGGCGACCAACGCACTGGCCGCTCGCTGTCTCATAGTACCGAAATAATTGTACTCACAAACGTCACACATACGAGACCACCGACTCTACAAAACTACAAACTCTATATAGGTACAGTCAACGACAAAAGTCGCTGAATAATAACAAATTTTCCGATTACCTTCACCTTCATAAACGACAACCTTTGACCGCATCATCACATAACATCAGGTGTGTTGTGTTGCGGTCAAACGCTACCTTGTAAGTCGTAAAAAAACCAAACACATTTGGTAAATCGAGTATGATTAGCTACTGTTGTCGCTGACTGTACTACTAGCTCCGCTACACGCGCTTACATAAAATCTAAATGGGTATAAAAATAGATTACGACCGATTCTCAGACCTACCATATATTCACAAAAATGTTCATATAAGCATCATAAGAATCGGTCAAGCCGTTTCGTAGGAGTTTGAAGACAAACAAACACGAGAACTTTATATAATTATGTATTAGAAATCCTACTAATACTAAAAATGCGTTTTTTTTGTGTGTGTTACCATGCACGTATCACCGTAACTACTAAACTGATTTTGATGAAATTTGGAATGGAGATAGCTTATACCCTGGATTAACACATAGGCTTTTTATCCCGGAAAAGGTGCCTGCGGGATAACGGGAAGGCGCGGGTGAGACCCACGGGGCGCAACTAGTATTTCAATAAGAGTGTTACTAGGTAAATAGCTAAACAGGTATTTTTATCAACGCAATAAAAAACAATTTAAAAATAAAGTCCAGACGTGTTATAATAAGCCCTTCGATACGCTATGTAGGTCACATATTAATCATAATCACTATTGTTTAAATGTTTACAAGGGCAGAACTAAGGGGGGGCACTTAGGGGCACAGACCCCTTCCCAGACTTGCAAGAAGCTGAGACAGATAGATTAATGCCTGGCACTTTGATAACATTGGTTTCTTTTATACAAGTTTGTTTTTGAAATACAACAAAAACTAGCCTAAATCCTTCCTATTAATAATATTATAAACGTTTTTTACACTTTCACGCAAAAACTACTGAGCGGATCTGAATGAAATTTGGAATGGAGATAGCTTATACCCTGGATTAAGACATAGGTTCCTTTATATCCCGGAAAAAGGTTCCTGCGGGATAACGTGAACACGCGGGGCGCAACTACAACAATCGCGTGTTTTCCTTGAAGATGGGTACATCTATTCTATGGGTTCGAATCCCGATAAGGGCAAATATATGTGTGATGAGCACGAATATTTGTTCCTGAGTCTTGGGTATTTCTATCTATATAAGTATTTATTTCTCTATATAAGTATGTATATCGTTGTCTAGTACCCATAACACAAGTTTCGAGCTTAATTTGGGGCTAGGTCAATTTGTGTGCAATGGTCCCCCGATATTTATTTATTTACCTACACTGCCCGAACTCTTGTCAAGTTTTTTACTTACAATCGTAAGTGCAAGCCGCTGAACATTTCATTACAAGTATTTTCATAGTAATTATATGTCATTGACAAAGAATTAATCCTAAAGACATAGTGCAATGCTAGGGGGAAATGCCTTACTTTATCTAGCCCTTGTGCCCCACAAATAAATCCTGAATACACCCTAGAATGTTAAATGAAAACATTCTACATAACAGATAACAATAGAATGGATATAGTGAAACTTGTTACACTAAATTATGAGCCATCTGAGTCACGTGGTACTGCGCACGTGGTATAGACTTTAAGTAGAGTGTATGAAAGCGGTTTATTTGTGTTTGTTGGTACAAGTGAAAGAAGACTTAGGTACGTTCTCTGCCTATAGAACTATATCTAATATCTAATAATGACTCGTGAGCTCATAATATTTTCATGTAGGTCGTATTCTAATTGAATTGGATATAACCTACAGAAAGGGCGTTATGATCTTCAAAATCGATGCCTTTTCTGGTTAGCTATAGATATATACTATCCGTCATTGCTGAAAATCGACAGTCCCCTTTGAACACTCCCATAAACGGCTTTGCAGTCATCGGCTCCCTGCGACTCTTAGAATATCTTCGGACAACCTAATCGGGGGTCTACCTACATAACGACTACCGATTCGATAACCTTTTCTTCCCCATCGGGACACATTTGTCCCACCGGTTTTGTATCTGGGTTCCCAATCCACATCATTTCTGATACTACCCTGGATACAAAGTTGAAGCGATGATAGCTCAGTGGTAGTGACGTCGGCTTGCGATCCGTAGGACGTGGGTTCGAATCCTATAATGAGCTTGAGCTTTCGGTGAAGGAAAACATCGTGATGAAACCATAGCTTGGTGGTAAGGTATTTTCTGGCTAGCTACTCTCATGTTAAGAATCTGTCGCCAAGCACCTATCAGTGTGTTCCGGCAGCCTCACTTGAGAGCCAGTTCCCAGTCCAGGTGTACCGTGGCGCCATCTTCGGCCACATCGTCGCTTAGCATCAAGTGACTTGTGGCTAAACGCTACCCTGTAAGTAGTAAAAACAAACATCATTTCTGATACTAACCTGGTTACAAAGAAACCTGGTTAGGAGTCAATGCTACACAATCTTTGTACCTAATAGAGTGGGCGGAAAACTTTGTAAAATGACGTTTGCCTAGGCTCATTTAGCGTATTGCTAATCGCTACTCCCTCGCTACGATGACATCAAACCAGCCCATTAGCCATTAGCCCGACATTGTGTTGTTTTTATTTTCACTATCGCGCACCAATGTGCGCAGTTATACACAATGCTACAACAACAATACCAGACACGCATCACTATTAATTTTTATTAGTTATTTTATGAGAAAGTTTCATGATTCGTGTGAGTTGGTTTATATATAGATAGATAGATAACTTATCTCTTTGTTATACACTACCTGCACCCCGTGGTTTCAGCTGCGTAGCCTAAAATTTATCGCCCTGAAAAGGTATGAAGATCCCTTCCGGCCGCCATCGCAACCAGTCGCCATAGCAACCAGTTGTCTACGAGGATTTTTTAGTCTTTCATGGCAACAAGTTGCCTAGAAAGAAACAAATCACCGCCATCACAACTGTGTTTCGCAACCAGTTCGTTTGAACCCAGGAGAAAGACGTAGGATAATACTTTTTATCGCGATAAACTATTTTACTATAAAAATTCTGGTAAAATAGATTAGTTCATCATCATCATCATCAGCCCGTATCAGTCCACTGCTGGACATAGACCTCTCCCAAGGTACGCCACTGAGCCCGGTCTTCGGCTCTTCTCATCCAACTACTGCCAGCCACTCGGCGCAAGTCGTCGCTCCACCTTATCGCAGGGCGTCCTACACTACGTTTGCCAAGTCGCGGTCTCCACTCAAGAACACGTCTACCCCATCGGTTGTCGGTTCTGCGGCTTATATGACCAGCCCACTGCCACTTCAGCTTGCTAATTCTGTGGGCTGTGGGCTGTGGGCTGTGGGCTATGATTAGCAGTTTAGTTTACCAAAACTAATTTTGATATAGACATCCGAGTAAGTGACAGAAGGCAGAAAAGTTCTCGAGTGGCGACTAAGGAAAAAGTTCTGTATGTAAGCCCCCAGTAGATGTAAAGTTCGTGAGTTCGTAAAGTTTCTCTATATACGAGTATGTATGTATAGTACTTCTAAAATTTTATTTATGTGTTGGCCTTGACCGCGTCCGCTGTTATTTTCACATGCTACGCATTTTTATAATGTTTTTTACACAACTACAAAAACATTCTTAAAATGAGCGTCAAAGAAAAACATGCTAGAGTCCCAGCAGAGGGAACTAAATAGGATTACCATGAAAGCATTTATAAAATATTCTAGTTTTTAAGTTGTAGAATTTTTTACATGCCATTTAATTGGTAAGATGTGTTGTTATCACATTCTTAGCATGTAATACTTCAAACTTCAAAATATATTTATTTAGGATACAGCATGCATGTGATCTTAAAACTAGCTACGCCTGTTCCAACCTCCTTACTCCGGCAAAAGAACAGGCAAGAAACGCCTAGCAGATATTATTTCGGCGCGATCACATTGACAATTTTATTCAGTTCACAACAAACCCAAGCTTTTTTTGTCATCTAATTAGTCCAAAATTTTATAATAAGCGTTACTATAGAAAGTTTTCTATTCTATTCTATTCTAAAAGTTATAAAATTTTCAAACAAGTTGTACATTTAGTTCTCCGAATCCAAGACACATTGTTTGACGCAGCAACAGATATATTTAAACAAATCGATAATTTGCAAGCTATTTACTATTCAATGTGGGTACAAGTCTAAGAAAATAACTGAATTGAATTTAAACAGCGTTTCCTTGTAAAATGTTGTTTGGTTCTTATTATTTTATACACAGCTCTCTCTACCTTCGGTAGTGCTGTGTCTTTTTAAGTCATTTATTTTTTACAACCTGTTCCCCGTGGTTTTACCCGCCTGGGCTACAGTTTATCGCGATACAAAGTATCCTATCTCCTTCCTCAGGGCTCAAACTATCTACGCACCAAATTTCATTTAAATCGGTTCAGTAGTTTAGGCGTGAATGCGAAACAGACAGACACTAGACAGAAAGGCAGACAGAGTTACTTTCGCATTTATAATATCAAAGTAGATGAGAGTTTTGTACTGCGTAGCTATTTCACTAAATGGCTAAGCGACCCAAAGTGTGTCTTGGCCTCCGAAACGAGAGAGCGGCACTCTTCTCTATCTTGAGCGATTTCAGCCCAGTTCAGAGTCTGTAAATTTTCGCCGGTGCACAGTGCCTCAGTGGCACTGGATCTTACTATCTAACCTTCAATGTTACCTATGTACTTATTTATATTTTGAAGCCCATCCATTAGCTTATCAAAACACTATTATAATAGGCCCAGCATCAATTAACATAACTCATTTACTCGGAAACAAACCTTGAGCGTGTTTACAGTTTAAAATTTGAAATTGTTTGGGCAGGTACAGTCAGCGACAAAAGACACTATACAACAAGAAATTTTCCGATTTTCTTAGACATCTTACGCCCGAAATTAATAATCGATCCTGATCCATTATCCACGGTTTTGGATCGATATGTCATGTCATAATATGTCAAGCGTTAGTACTAAAATGACATATTATGACATGACGCACCGATCCAAAACCGCGGATAACGGATCAGGATCGATTATAAATTTCGGGCGTTAAATATCAACCTTGACCGAATCATCGTTTAACTCAGTGTGTTGTGTTGTGGTCAAACGCTACCTTGTATGCTGGGGCCACACTAAGGTCAACGTCAAGGGAAATGTCAATGCCTATCATCGCGATAAATATTGCGTTAATTATTAACGCAATTATATGAGTGGCTAGTTGACTGGCTACAGTTGAACGGTCAACGTGAATGCACTTGAGTTATCGGCTAACGTCAAACGCCAATGTGAATGCCGTTGTCCAATGTCGTGGCCACACTTATGTCAAACGTCAATCATCACGCTATTTAACGGCATTTCCCGTTAGTGTGGCCCCAGCATTATAGCTGTCAAAATGTGTTTTAAAAATAAACAAACCCAACTGATCTAAAACACACTTGGAAAATCGAGCATGATCAGATACTTTTGCTGATGACTGTACCTAGGGCTAGTTGCACAACAGTATGAGTCACAGAATACGCAGCTGACACACCCCCGTGGCTACTATTCACTAATCTGTGTTGTTTACTGTCGCGCGCAGTAACAAAACAATAGGGGAAAAACACATTACACGTGTTTTATAAGATAACTATTGGTTATACTGTGATGTTTTGCGCTATGTCGGTGGTGCGCAGTGACCGTTTCAAATTTTGACCAAGATTATGATGCAATCATCGATGCAGTTATCATCATCATCAGCCTTTTTACGTTCCCACTGCTGGGACTCAGGCCTTCTCTCAGAGAGAGAGTATGGGCCGTATTCTACCACGCTGGCCCGTTGCGGGTTGGTAGATGTCGCATGTCCTTGAATGTTACAGTTCTTGGACATGCCGGTTTCCTCACGATGTTTTCCGCACATAACTAAGTCTTAGGTGCAGGGCCGAGAGGATTCGAACTCGGTGTCGGCACGTTGTAAAGCGCATGCGGTTACCGTTCAGCCACCATCGCTCAGCTCGATGCAGTTATAGTCATTTGTAATCTCATTTACTTACTTTTGGACACATCGAAACTAAAGATCGCATGACGTTTGGTCAGAAGCTACCCTGTAATGCCCGGGCCACACTAAGGTCAACGTCAAGGGAAATGTCAATGCCTATCTTCGCGATAAATATTGCGTTAATTATTAACGCTATTATGTGAGTGGCTACACTTGAACGGTCAACGTGAATGCACTTGAGTTATCGGCTAACGTCAAACGCCAATGTGAATGCAGTTGTCCAATGTCGTGGCCACACTTATGTCAAATGTTAATCATCGCGATGTATAAAAATATCTGTGAAAATTTCAACTGTCTAACTATTACGGTTCATGAGATACAAGCAGAGGTAGTCTTAGTAATAGGGTCCCGTTACCATCTCTCAAAAACGGTAAAGGAAAACACCGTGAGTTGCCGAAACCGGCATCTCAAAGAACCACAACATTCAAGGGCTTGCGACGTCTACCAACCCACACTGGGCCAGCGTGGTAGATTACGACCATACTCTTTCTCTTTGAGAGAAGACCAGATGGAGTCCCATGCAGCAGTGGAAACGTAAATCATGACGAAAAAGTAACAAGATACGACATATAACTTGATAGAACGTATAACCGTAGTATAAAGTTTATACTAACTATGAAATAATCTACGATATGGCGTGATCCTATTTATTCATAGCGCGCTAATGTTGTAACTTGCCGGTAATCTGTGGCGCGGTGTACCATTTCCGGCTAGCATCCTTTATTTATCATCTTGTTTTGACATGATAAACTATGGAAGCTCTATGCTAGAACGTAGTTCCTGTGAAAACAGATTTTCTTACTTGAAGAGTAGGTTGCATACAATAATTTATATAATCTTATGTTTTTTAAACACCTATAGGACGTGGAGCGTGGGTGTGGAATAAGACTTTAGTGGTCTAGATGTCCGGAAGTCTCCCTCCTATTTATTGTCTCACAAATCACAACAGTCTGTTGTACGCTAAGACTGAACTATTATAAATTACAAGAAGTTATGAGAGAGAGAGAATGAGCGAGTGTTACATCGTCGAAGGTCTCGGGGCGAGAGTGTATAAATGATTGAATGGATGAAATTGAATGAACACCTTAGAATTAAATAGGTGGCGCGTTCGACGCCACACACCCACATGCTCAGAGTTTCTTGGCGTGATAAAATCCGAAACGAAGAAATTCGCCGAAGAACTAAAATCACCGGACATAGCTCTCAGGATTTGAAAGTTGAAGAGGCAGTGAGCAGGCCACATCGCTCGATGAACCGATAACCGATGGGAAAGAAAGGTTCTCGAGTGGCGAGTGGCGACCGTGAACCGGAAGACGCTCACTAGTACAAGTTTTGAAAACGATAAAAGTTTTCGTAAACGTCAACGTTCACCACCGCCGACTTGTCAAAGTGGCAACTCGATCTGCTTAAATTCAAAAAGTAACTCAATAACATTGTTGGAATATGATTATAATGATTTAAAATAACCCGTATTAACGATTTCAGTTCCTCCAAGTCTCGGTAAAATTCGGTGAAAAAAATATGTATGGATTGAAAAGAAAACTTTTTTAGTTTTTGTAAACTGTCAAAACATGTACTAGGGGTACTTACTGTAGGTAGGCCCCACTAGGTGGACCGACGATATTGTAAGAGTCGCAGGGAGCCGATGGCAAATAGTAGTTCATGGTGGCGTCCAAAAGGGGAGGCCTATGTTCAGTAGTGGACTTCTTCCTACTGATGATGTATATTTTTTTTTACATCTTTCAGGGTAGCGTTCTTACTTTCTATCAGAATAAAGTCTGTAAGTGAGTAGGAAATGTGTATATACATATGTTTGTTTATTTTTCACGCAAAAACGGCTCTACGAATTCGAGTTAAATTTGGAAAGGAAGTATATACTCCGGATAAGCGCATATGCTAATTTTTACTCCGTAAAAATGATCATGCGGGATAATTAACAAAAAATCGTAGAGCGCAAGTAGTACTTATATCGCAGAGTGACAAGCGTAGTGCATTGCCGCTCAAGTTTTTGAACTATACAGTTCAAAGACTGACTGCCATTGAACTTATCATCAGACGAGGGATTAGCTCATCACGTCTTATGTAAGTAAGTATACCTAAGTAATTATTTCTTACGCGATCATGTGGAGATACTGTTTCTGTTTAGCTACCTACACGGAAAAAAGTCCTTTCGAAATTGGTACAGAAGGAATCAGAAGAAATTTCCTTCCCTTTTGAACCAGAAGGAAAACTAAGGTTAGGATGCAAAAGATTACATTTTGGAAGGAATTGGTCCTGGAAGGTAAGAAGAAGGAAAGTCAGGATTTTTAGGTATACAAATTTAATTTTGTCCAGCTTCTATTGATTGATTTCTCAAGTAACAACGTGTTATTAAACAATCGTGACTTCCAATTCGCGGCACGAGTGCCGTGACACCTGAAGAATGCGTGTCAATCATTTGCTAGCATTACCAGTCATCGTTAATTTCCAGGAATATTAGTAAAGAAAAATCGAAATAAATAAGTAATTTAGGAACTACCTCTATAAAGGTTGTTTAAAAAGGTGTCAATGTAGGTGTTCCAGTACAAATTTGGGTAAAGAAATTCATTCTATTTCTATACCAAAAATGCCCTTTCCCCACCAAAACGATGTTTCTTAGAATATTTGATCAAACAACAGATTTTTAGAGTGTTATTTTGTGTATGTTTAGTATAAGGTCGGCTCCACAAAGTCGCGCGCGCGTCCTTTTTGCTCTGTACCTACTCAAATATTATGAAGAAGCCATGGAGACTCTAGCTCGCTTACATAACGTAAGTCATTGCCAAGGTCTCAGTCAAGGTTGGAACATGCATAATATGTTTGGAATACAATTCAATTGTTATGTTCGCTACAGACTCGTGTGAGGGACACGGTCTGTCTTATCGCTTCTACCACGTGATTATGTACAGCAGCTGCTAAAAAAGCAGGAGTAAACAAAACTCATGGCTCAGGAGCCTTAAAATATGCACGCACGGGCGTACTAGGCTTGCCACCTTTATTTTGAAGAAAAATAGTAGTTTTTCTCAAAAACTTGCAAAAATATAGTAGAGATCTATTTTCAGTCATTACAGTTGAATTAGCGATGAAAATATAGTGGTTTTCATAATCCTACATTATTTTTCTATAATTTATAATACAACAAATTGCGCCCGCGTCTTCCCGTTATCCCGCAGGAACCCTTTTCCGGGATAAAAAGTAGCCTATGTGTTAATCCAGGTTATAAGCTATCTCCATTCCAAATTTCATTCAGACCCGTACGTCAAAGAGTAACAAACATCCATCCATCCATCCATACTCACAAACTTTCTCGTTTTTAATATTAGTAGGATTGACAGTAATATAGTTCGATATACTATATATGTGGTACGGGTGGCATGGCAACCTGTGGTGGTAGCTAGCAAGGCGAGCGCTAGAAAGTGACCTCACCAAGCTAAGGTTTCATCACGAGTCACGACGTTTTCCTTCACCGAAAGCTCAAGCTCATTGTTGGATTCGATCCAACGACCTACGGATGAAAGCTGACGTCACTACCACAGAGCCATCATCTCTTTCAAACATGCGGCAACAGATTTATGTAGATAGGTAGATTAATTACGTACTCGTTAATCTACGTAAACGTATGGATCACGCATGGATCACGCAGCCGAAGTGTGGTTGTCCGATGCCAAGGTTACCATCTCGTATCGTGTATCTTAGCACGGCCACGGCCAAGGTTCTGAGTTCAATGTGAGTTTAGTAGGTTAGTAGGCTTCCTAATATAATGTAATTATTTACTAAGCAGTAAGTACTTATGTAACTTTATGAGATTAGCATTCTTGAACCTATCATAGTAGTAATGTACCTTCTTGGCTTCTTTGTTTTGGCTTTTGTTTTCAGTTATCCATCGTCCTCATGATCATCAGCCTATTACGTTTCTACTGTGACGACGCGGCTAGAGTTGGTAGTGTCCCTGCCTGCGAAGCTAGCGGTCCCGGGTTCGAATCCCGGTAAAGGCAAACATATATGTG
Organism: Opisthograptis luteolata; assembly: GCA_931315375.2. NCBI lineage: Eukaryota > Metazoa > Arthropoda > Insecta > Lepidoptera > Geometridae > Opisthograptis > Opisthograptis luteolata. Next base: position 2,845,226 of record OV928048.1, read on the forward strand.
ATGAGCACGAATATTTGTACCTGAGTCTTGGATATTTCTATCTTTATAAGTATTTATTTCTCTATATAAGTATGTACATCGTTGTCTAGTACCCATAGCACAAGTTTCGAGCTTAATTTGGAGCTTGGTCAATTTGTGTGCAATTGTCCCTGATATTTATTTATTTATTTATTACTGCACGAGCACAGGTCTTCTCTCAAAGAGAGCATGGTCCAAACATACCATGCGGGCCCCACTTTCGAGCTGTTTAAAAGGTGCTTTTTAGAAACAACATTTGTGAGGCCGAAAAGGTACTGCAAAGAAGTTTAACCTTGACTCGAAAAGACCTCTTACGTACTGGCTGGAAGTCCATGACAAGTGGCTTCGCAGCAGTGGCGGATTTACACATTTGCCGCCAGTAGGCTAAGTATTCAAATTTTGCCGCCCCTACCAACCTCTATAACCTCTACGGCCTCTGCCTTTCCTTTTTAAATGTGTCATTTTTTTATGCATCAGACAAAAATTGAAGAAAATTCAAGTGGCGAACAATGATTAATTGTTTGTGTGCACATAATAATATTTAAATACATATATACGACTTTTTTAATATCATTAAAACATTTTTTAAATTGACACTAATTTTGCCGCCCCTAAAATCTACCGCCCTAGGCTCCAGCCTACTCAGCCTGCTGCTAAATCCACCACTGCTTCGCACCAAACGTGCTAAGTAAGTACGAAAGTAGATAGGTACTTATATATTTATAGAATGTTCATGAAAAGCAACGAAAATAAAAAATACAAACGCGTTGGTAGCAAAGCAGCGCTATCAAGAATCCACAATGAGAATCGGCCTTGGCTCCGGATTGCTGCGTAGTTAACGCGAAAAAAATGTAAACCATGTAAAATACCTAAGACGCAAAAACGTGCCCGCGTGCTTACATTGCTGGTTTTAACCGAAAATACATATTTTATTCACTCTTTGCCAGCAATGTAGAGCATTCTGTAATTTTATTAAAGAATACCTATTATTGAGAAAGGTTTTGTTGTGCTTGCATCATCTCCACATCTGGAATTAAAATATGTAAGTAATATAAAATTATAACTACAGTTAGATTATAATTTTATATTGAACTAGCGATCTGCCATGGCTCCGCACGGATGGACAAATACTCAGACACACACACACACCCATACTTACTGACTCAGTTGTTGATGACTGTATTTAAAGCGGGTCTTTAATTCCTACAAAAAAGCCCCAGCCCAGTAATTTTTAATGTCCCGTATTATCCAATTTCTCGGGTAGGTATCTATCCAATTTTTCATTCTATAAAAACCTTATGAGTATTTAAAAACTAATTAGCATATAATAGATCCAACCGTTCTTAAGAATCTCAAGTGATGGGCTTACCAACAAACAGTATTTAATTTGTCACGCCCCCGCCCCCCCCCCCCCTGGGCTGAGACTAGGTTGACTAGCATTGCTGCGGGGAATTCCCCGCTGATTTGCACTTGGCAGCAATGCTAGTCAACCTAGTCTCAGCCCAGGGGGGGGTCATGGCCCCCGTGACCCCCCCCTGGATCCGCCCTTGTATATGACCCCCCCCCTGTCATGAAAGCTGGATCCGCCCTTGCTTATGTTCAGCTTTTTCTCGCAATTCAGACGATCTGCTGTCTAGAGTCTCCACGTTAGCAACCAGATAACTTCAACCTTGAGCGTTACCAGTCGTCTCACATATTTATATCTAGTTCGCATGATAATAATTGCTTCGGTAACAATATTTTTTTAATGATAACGTAGTCTGGCAAGGCATGGCCTTGAATTGTTGGTAGGTAGGTTAATGTATACTTATCTGATATTCACAGATATAATTTATAGATCGAAATACTTATAGAAATATGGTAATTAGAAACATCTACCTAAGTTTTTCACGTGACCTCTTTGTAGTATTTCATTATAGGTATGTATGTAATATGTAAGTAGGCATTAGGTATACAAAAAGCTATTATCAAATTGCGTTTCTAACATTAATTTATCAATAACCTCTCAAGGGATCTAAGTAGAGATAAGTTTATAATCGCACTAGCGTAGCGACCCGCCCTGTGGCTTCGCCTTCGGGAATGTCAGTTGACATTTTCCGTACAAACTTTAAAACGTTATAGTTTTTTTTTAATTATTTTCTAGGACCTTAGTCTTTGCAGTGTTATGTCTGTCACTTTTAACCCTCGATGAGAAAGAGGGGTGTGTATCTTCATGTCTGTCCGTGATCTCATAAACGGATGAACCGATTACGATTTTATTTTATTTGAAAAGCGAATTGCTCAATTGTTCTTAGGTATTAATCTAGCATAATGTAAGCTCTCCATTTCATCTCATCATAAAATTCATTTAAATTATTTTTGTGGTGGGGGCGTAAAGAATTAGCAAACATACACACTAACTCACTGACTTTTGTATTTATAATATTAATGATGCTATAATTTTTAATGCCAATAAATGATTGATTGATTAATGTAGTTATCTATACCTACCAAATTTACAAATAACAGTATTTATGCAAACAGGTTGTTTAGTTGGATTTTTAGTTTGACCTTAGCCTAGCCAGTGCTCTAAATTTTATTTACTAGTTACAGGGTTGCGTTTGATCACAAGTCACCTGATGTTAAGTGACGGGCACCGACTCTCTAGTGAAGTTGCCGGAACACACTGATAGGTGCTTAGCGACAGATTGTGATAGCTAGCCAGGCGAGCACTAAAAATGCACTTCCACTGATCTATGGTTTCATCACGATGTTTCCTTTTACCGAAAACTCACGCATTGTAGGACTCGAACCCACGACCAAGCAAGTCTCAAGTCAATGTCCACAGAAACATCATCGCTTTAAAATAAACTGTAAAGAAAGACGCATTTTGTCGCATACTTATATTTTTTAGTAACGCGAACGGTATAAAACTTGTATACTGTAATATATATGCAGAAGATATAATTTGGGTCAATTAAAACAAAGTTATGCGATCTTAATATTCTGTAGCACAATGTAGTAACCTTCATGATTATAATTGTATTTAAAGGTGACATATTTTGTATTCTAATTTGTTTGCTTCCACGGATGAGTCAGATCATTGTACCTAAGCTTGAACAATCGAGGAAATTGCTGACCACCTGTTCCTATACTTGTACAGATGGTGGCTTGCTTCGGGTTCGCTCAGTAGGTAGGTTCAATAGCCCGGTCGTGTTTGTCACATATTTTAAAACACATGCATTGAGTAGTTTGGAATTCCTGCTTGGATGGAACTTTGTAGTTTTTGTAGGCACCGCGCTGTTGCAAAAAAAAACTGTCGTTTCATACATTCTCGTTTTAACTTTTTCCGTATCTTTCTGTAACCTTTTCTTTTTTCTTTCTTTCTCTCTTTCCGTTTCCCTCTCTCTCTCTCTTTCTTACTTTTTTATCTTTGCTTTCTCGACTTTTTCTGTATCATTCTATTTTTAACAGACTTCTAAAAAGGAGGTTTTTCAATTCGACCGTATACATACTTTTTTTTTATGTTTGGTCGCGGATAACTTCGTCGTTTATGAACCGATTATGATGATTCTTTTTTTTTGTAGGAAAGGAGATATGCCAAGGGTGGTACCATGATAGGCGAACCAGGATCTGAAGATGGTATCCCAGAGAAATCAGAGAAAAGAGTTGTCGGTGTTTCTCACTCTCTCTCACCTTTTCAGTATCTTTCTATACCACTCTCTCTCTTCCCCACTCTTTCTGAGAGTTCTGGATTCTAGCAGAAGAAAAGTATCTAATTATGATGACAAAGACTATGTAGTCTTTGTAATTTTAATTTCTTTGTAGATCTGCCTAAGTAATTTCATTTAACACGCCTAAAAACACGCTTTCAGGGATAAACCGTTAAAAATACAATTTAATTTAATTTAATTTAATACATTTAATTTGTATTTAATTTGATATGTTAATTCTATACACTTACATCTATCAGATATTTCTAGTACTTAGCAAACACAGGTACATATTTTGTTTAATAAGGCAACCAGTTCCTTTGACTGGTTCAAGATTGTAGGTATTGCAGTAAATTTTGTGATCATAAGTACATACAATGGCATGCACTCAAGATTGCAAGTCGAACAACACAATTTACAATCGTGAGTGCAAGCTGTTCATTATGAATGCTCACGTTAGTTTCTATTACATTGTAAATTTTGTGCAATTATAATATATTGTTTGGTTATAAAACTATATTAGCCAGGATTGCCATTATCAGTAGTTAGGCATGATTATAGCAAACGACCCGTTGTTATATGACACTCACATAATAAACTTATTTTTATATTAATTGTCATTATTTTAAATTAATTAGCCTTATCAAATTGAGTTAAAATAAATAACACATTTTATAACAAGTTTCTATACACAGCGTAGAAAAATAACTTAAAGAAAAGAACAACGATCAATAATATCTAGCTGAATCTACAGTCATTCAAGTTTGTTGCGAGTGTTGCGACACGCCTTAGGCCTGATATATACATTGTTTAGTCAAGTGATTAGTGTTTAGTGATTAGTAAGTGATGTCCCACACTGTTTAGTACGGTATTTAGCTCATCTAACTTTTTTAAAACATGTCACTCAAATATAGGAAGAACCACAATGCTTTGTTTAACGGAAACTAAACACTTTAATCCTGTCCACTATCCAGACCCCAGACATGTTTAGTGCCTGTTTAGTAGGAGGTGAAGAGTGAAGTCAGGACGCACGATGGAGCTACTCGCAGAAGAAATAGAACGCGCTACTAAACATTGTACCTAAGGGTGAAAACAAACGAGCGTAATTTTGTGAGTCGTGAGTCGCAGAATTTCGGTAGCATAAATTCTGCTCCATTCGGTTTCATACAAAAAGGCAGTTGGTGCCACACGACGACGTAAAATGAATTGAAAATTCAGTTAAACGTAAAATGAGCGACCGAAAATACGCGACTCACGACTCACAAAATTACGCTCGTTTGGTTTCACCCTAATACTAATCGAGAACTGTCGAAATGTGTTTTCACTAAACACTAAAAAACCGCACGCACTAAACACAAGTGAATATCGGCCATTGGGAATTAGTTAAGGGGAGGTATGCGGAGGTAAGAGTGTAGCTGTACATATGCTTACTCATATCGTGTGATTTAAACTTTATTTGTGCTACTGACCACCCCGTTCTACCCTACGTAGACGTATCGCGATTCGCGAACAAAGTATTGTACCATTTCTATTGCAAAATATAATTTGTACAATAAAATTATTAGAAACTAAAATAACAATGACACATTATTTCGATGAGATCTAAAAAAATTATAGCTTATTTCGAGAATTGATATAATTATGTAATGCTTAACATCGAATAATCTCACTTATTAACAGTCAGTACAAAGTGAACTAAAAGATTTATTATTTAAAAATATCAATAACCTATTTTTCGTTTGAAAATTTTATGCGAATTCAAGATAATATTCTGTTGTATAATTTTTTTTATGTGCTACTTTTAATTGTTAGGTATTGGGGATATTTGTTGATATTGATTATTATGAGTACGTTAACAAATCTACAACCATAAATGTACATTATAATAAGATCCTCTTACTTCTGTAAATCTGTTAATATATTTCACAATTATAGCAGAGATATTTAGCAATTTATTATCATCGAACAATGCTTCATCCTACCCTCGTAATCCCTAGCCATTTTCGTAATACCTTTCATCCCTTATAATCTGAGAGGTATGAGTTTTATGACGTCAAGAGTATTGGATGGTGCGTTCAAAACGTTTTACTCCAATTTCCCCCAGTATTATTGCAAGCGTCAATTTCTTTTTTCCCTTTTTGCCATCAGATTCTGGTAGACCTATACATACATACACTCGATAAACATAACCCTCCCTCTTTCGCAGTAGTGTAAAAAAGAGCGAACGTTTTAAGAAATCTAAAATTATAAGTCGCAGAACCGACAACCGTTGGGGTAGACGTGTTCTTGAGTGGAGACCGCGACTTGGCAAACGTAGTGTAGGACGCCCTGCGATAAGGTGGAGCGACGACTTGCGCCGAGTGGCTGGCGGTAGTTGGATAAGAAGAGCGGAAGACCGGGCTCAGTACTTTGAGTTCAGTCTATGTCCAGTAGACTGATACAGACCGATGATGATAATGAAAATTCTAGTGCCAATGACGCGAAGTTTGCTACACAGGCTTTCTACCCTAAAGCTAAAGAAGGAGGGTTATGTTTTCGAGTGTATGTATGTATATTTATTTCATTGACACGTCCTGTAGCCTAAATGGCTTGAGGGATTTTAACATAAATGAGTTGTCATTAGATTCGTCTTTATTGTGGGAGTGACATAAGGTACTTTATTTCGGCGCAGTCGCGTTTTTTGTTCCTTTTGTAATGTACAATCTTGTTCGACGTACATTACAGAAATATCAAATGTTGTACGCGCACCTTCCATACTCAAAAATTAAAACAAAAGTTTTTAATTTCTGCCAACAGATGGCGTTACTGGTTCTTTTATTTTCACCGTATTTCAAACACAGCCAAAAGGGTTCATATGGAATATAGTTAATTGAGATCATAAAACAAGAAACGGGATTCCCTTTATCCCGGAAAATGTGCAATCTCTGCTAGGTGCAGCTATAATATAAAAAATGTAAGAACTGGCAAGACCAAGAAAATATTCAAGGGCAATAAACTGTCTAGTCTGTGAGATTCATAAACCTTTTTAGCTCTGCCGGTTTTGGGTAGTATTTGATCTTACATCTTACTTGGTTGATTCACAAAAAGTCACCTGATATTTTTTATCAATAAATCTCTTACAGGGTAGTGTTTGTACCACAAGCTACTTGATGTTAAGTTGCGATGTGATCGAAGGTGGCGCCACGCTACGCCTGCATGTGTAAACAGAATCTAATTTCTTTCCCATAACAAAGTTAAAAGGCAATTCTACCGTGTTTTATCAGCAACGATTAAGTACTGCATCTTCTCAACTATGCTCAATTTCCGACCGCACCGTTGCTTTCCACCAGACAAGGGTACAGCCGAACTGAGTGATATAAGAATTGAACCAAAAACCCCCAAAACGTTAGTAAACATGTTTCCCATTGCCACCGTACGTCGAACACGCGTCTTTGAAATTGGTCGCGTTGAAAATAGCGAAATAATCGTCGTGTATAAACCTGACAATGTTCTCTATAGAGCACAGATATGTGTTGTAGACTTTCATATCATCTATCGGATGCACCATTTTCATTCTAACATTCTGCCGTTTCGTGCAAAAGCTGAGCATGTTTGTGACGTCCTCACCGTTATAAACTACGCGGAAGTAGAAGTCTTGAGCCACCGCTTTCCGCTTCGTAAACTTGAACTCGTCGAGTAGATCCTTCTTTCTGTACACCTCGAATATCATTCGCGACGCGTACTGTATGTTGTAGTGCTGAAAATTTTTCAATCCCAACGCCAGAATTAGAGCTTGCAGCGTCTTATCGTGTCCCGAATACAGCACAAACTTGGGTTTATTCTCCGATATCACTCTAATCATGTTCTGTACAATATTATGTATCAACCCGTAAGCGACCAGCAAACCCCGTTTTCTGTTATGTGTATTCTTTATCTCCTGTCGATATGTCCATTCTAGATACGCGAAAAGCGATAGCACGTGTTCTTTTCTCACGCAGAATTCCTCTGGCGATTCCTGTGTAGGCTCTTTGTAATCTTCATCGAAATCCGTGTCCATCCTAGCATCGTTTGGGAAGTTAAAATCTGCATCTAGATTTTTCTTCACAATGAAAACGTCTTCGTAGGCCTCCGCGTTGTCTATGTACCTCTGTTGGTAGTACAGAAGCTTCTCTCTTTCCATTTGGGCGTCGAAATCCAGCGGTTGCTTCTTGCTGTCGTAGTATTTGCCGATGATATCGCCCGCTTTCCTTCCGATTTCGTTGTTGAAGTCTAGCTGGTTGTTTATGTAGTCAAGCTCCATGTTTAAGGTATCTATGTCTACGTCTAGGAGTCCCCGGGAGTTGGTGCGGAGTTTCTTGTGTCGTTTCTCGAGGGAGAGCTTGGGTTTGGGCCTGTGTTTCTCGGTGCACGGTAGAGGTGCGTCGTGGCACATGTGGGCCAGGATCGCGTCCCTCACCACGTCGGCGTCGGGGTGCTCTTGGGACTCGAAGAGAACCTTCGACAGTTTGATGACTAGGTCCTTGATGGCCGGGTGCGACTCTAGGCGGTTCTTCGCTTGACTGTTGATTTTTCTGAAAAAATAAATTATAATTGGTTTTATAAAAGTGTAGTCAAATCTGTGGAGGATTTACACATCTTCCAATGTAGGTATTGTAGGGGTATATGCTGTTAAATTTTTGCCGACCTCTTCTCTCTTACGTCTGCTTTCTTCTTTAAATGCTGATTTAGAACCGGTTTGTGGCAAAAAAAAATTGCTTGCGATTGTAGTTAACTTGCTCCAATTTAATCAATTAGTAATAAAAATAAATTTGTCAATATTATGATCGCGCATTAGCATTTAATGTTTTAATGTGCCTGCTTTTGTCCACATCTCACATGATGGTAAGTGACGATGCAGTCGAGGATGGATCACGCTGGCCCATGAGTTACCTATTCACTCTTGAATTAAAGAGACTCTGTATCCTTCAGGAAACAAGGCAGCAGGGAACAAATTCCAGTCGCATAGCCCCAGTGTGGACGTACTTGTTGAGCGCGTGGTGGTGTGCGCAGGCGCAGTCGCTGAAGCAGAAGGCGACGGCGGAGGCCTCCCGCGCGGCCGCCGCCCGCGCGCCCGCGCCGGCTCGGGCCGCGCCCCACGCCACGCCCACTAGCGACTGGAACGTGCGCCGGTACCGAGTGCTGTACAGCACCACCTCGCCTGACGGGGGAATAGATAGATAGATAGCAATTTGTACCTGAGTCTTGGATATTTCTATCTATATAAGTATTTATTTCTCTATATAAGTATGCCTATATCGTTGTCTAGTACCCATAACACAAGTTTCGAGCTTAATTTGGGGCTAGGTCAATTTGTGTGCAATCGTCCCCGATCTTTATTTAAACAATAGTAGATTGTTGCACAGGGTGGTGGCTGGAGGGTGACCACGTGCGCTTTACAACGCGCCGACACCGAGTTCAAACCCTCTCGGTCCCGCACCTATGACTAAGTTATATTTTTATAGCGATGATGGCTCAGTGGTAGTGACGTCGGCTTGCGATCCGTAGGACGTGGGTTCGAATCCTACAATGAGCTTGAGCTTTCCATAGCTTGGTGGTAGGGTATTTTCTAGTGTACTCGCCTGGCTAGCTACCACCCTCTTGCTAAGAATCTGTCGCCAAGCACCTTCCGGTGTGTTCCGGCAGCCTCACTTGAGAGCCAGTTCCCAGTCCAGGTGACGTGACGCCATCTTCGGTCACATCGTCACTTAACATCAGGTGAAATAGTAAAAAAAAAACCTATGACTAAGTTATATGCGGATTTACCATCGCTCAAAACGGTGAAAGAAAACATCGTGAGGAAACCGGCATGTCCAAGAACCACAACTTTCAAGGGCATGCAACATCTACCAACCCGCACTAGGCCAGCATGGTAGATTACGGTCCATACTCTCTCTCCGAGAGAACACCAGAGTCCCAGCATTGGGAACGTAGAGGCTGATGATGATGATGTTGCACAGGGAATGAAAGTTGCTCGTGCGCCAATAGTTCGAGTGCGTTAATAGGTCTTCCAACCGAGATTAACACTCTGCCATCCCAAACTTTACCTCATTATCATATACCTAAGTATAGATTTCAAATTATAAGTGTTTGTAAAATATATTTCTAACCTGTATCCTTTTTTCCTTGTGCTTCTGTAATGTCCATCCTTAGTAGATCGCCATACGCTTCTCTCAAAATATTACCTGCAAAATAATAAATATTAATAGGTATTGCGTTTTAAAGTGATCACAATGTATCCTATTGATTAAAAAACAATTAACTTTGACTTGACATTACTAATATTAATTAGTAGGGATGATACTTACCATCGCTCAAAACGGTGAAGGAAAACATCGTGAGGAAACCAGCATGTCCAAGAACTGCAACATTCAAGGGCATGCGACATCTACCAACCCGCACTGGGCCAGCGTGGTAGATTGCAGCCCATACTCTTATCTCTGAGAAGGCCAGAGTCCCAGCAGTGGGAACGTGAAAGGCTGATAATGATACTTACCGACGGTGATCATCTGCACTAGGCCACGCGGCGTGAGCTGTCCGAGCGCGCAGCGGGTTCCGGTGGCGCGCGGCGGCAGCGACGGGAAGTTGTGGAAGGGGCCCGCGCCGCCCACCCACCACGCGCGCCCCGACCCGCTCGCGTTCACCACCCACTCCTCGTAGCTACAACCAACACCAACCTTGTTGCACGCTATGACCATCAAGATTCCTTGCCAATACTAGGAAGAAAGAAAAAATGCTGCACCCAATACTAGACTCCGTAAAGTCAGTAACTACTTCAGAGGTCAGCATACGTCTTTTTAACAAAATCCCAAGTGAAATTCAAGACTTGTCAATGACAAAATTTCAAATCCAGGAGAATTCCTATTAGAAAAGCTTATTATAGGATATCAGACTATTTAGATAACAAGAAAGCTTGACACAAAACTTTTTTTGTATTTTAATGTTTTTTTCAGTCTTCTATCAATGTTTGAGGTGACTGCAAAAACTACAATACAAGAAAGTGGTGTTTTAGTACAGATGTGAATTATTTCTCCTGACCTTTTCTTTTATGGTATACCTTTTCAACAAAGGCGAGACAGGTACAGAGTCACAGGGCAGCTTGTCGCCATCCCTCAGGTGTGTGAGCGGGCCACGATCACCGTGCCTTGTCACCACTAGGATTCCCTGAAGCAGCCACGTGTCAGCATCCACTAAACCTGGAATTTATTTGTTGTATTTACAACTTCAAAGCTTGAACTTTCGGTGGAGGAAAACACTGATAAAACCATACCTTGGTAGTAAGGCATTTTTAGTGCTCTCTGGCTAGCTACAACCTTAAGCTAAGAATCTGTCACCATGCACATATAGGTGCGTTCCGACAGCTCCACTTTCCAAACTAGGTGTAGCGTGAGCTACCCTCAACCACAACATCACTCTACATCAGGTGTCTTGCAGTCAAAAGATACCCTTTAAGTAAAAAAAAGACAATAGACAACATATTTATTTGTGGTAAAAAACAGTTACATAATCAAATTTGATAATAAACATAAAAAAAACCAATAAACTTAAATAATAATACAAAGACAATTAAATACAGGTTTTTTCCTACAAACCGGCACCAACTCAGCATGATGCTGGTTCTTTCGAACCAGCACTGGTCTTCCGTTGTAACTTATAGATTCACAACTTGGCCAGTCTCAGATTATTATGAACCTATCATGTCCCCACACTCCGTCTCTCCTAAGAGAGTATAGGCCGTAGCATAATCTGCGCTGGCCTAGTGTTAGTTGGTTACAGTAATCAATATACAGGGATATACATAGTACGGCAGGAAATTAGGGAGTAAGCTTACCTTCTGATCCTCTGATGATACTATCAGCTGGGTTACAAGCTCTCATGTAAATCTTCCTGAACTTTGCATCGCTTTTCGATATGTATTCATTTTGCACAACCTTCTTGGCTATTGTTTCTTCTCCCACAGACATGTATTTAAACATAACTAAAATAAAAACGTAATTGATGAACCGTTTGAAATTTTAACAGATGTATTTCTGTTGCCAATTGAACGGCAAATACTAAAAAACAGAATACAATAAATATTTAAGGGCGTTTTTATAGGCAATGGTACAGAACCCTACTCGCGCGAGTCCGGCCCGCACTTGGTCGGTTTTATACATACTACATACCTGTTATTAGAAAGAAGATCCACAAAGTCATACCAAGGTAGCAATAAAACGCTCGATGGTGGAATGAAAACTTCATAATTTCCGTGACGCATTTACTTCTACCCGTAAATATTGAGCACATTTTTATTCAAGTCTCAGCAACGTGTGCTATCCGTGAGGGATAAATTAATTCAAAGCTAGGCAGGCAGATCATATTTTTGTCTAACTCTATGAATGGACATTGTAATGATATTTTTTTAACGCAGAGTATTATCGAGAACTTATCTGAAGCAACTAACAGTTAGTGACCTTGTAAGTTATTACTTTATAAAAAATATTTTGTATTTTTGTAAACAAACAAAAGGTCAAAAGCGAAACAAAACAATCGATCGGATCCGACAGGGTTGCCATTGTTGCCAGACTTGTGTTGTGGATTGTGGAACAGCAAAATGTCAAAAATAAACGTCATTCCGCATCAGAATGCTGCCAGATAGATAGAGACAATTTTTTTTTTATTTATTTGTATTACGTATTTTCTTTCTCCAATATCAGATTGAATTGTTAACAAAACCAAAAGTTGCACACAAGTTCACACATCTGAAAATAAATGTACAATCTTACATGGTTTGCAATGCAATGCAACTTGCATGAAACACTGACGGCTGTCACTGTCAAAAAAATCTAAATTGTATCAATCAACCAACAAATATTGTCAAAGTCAAAAACTTGAAACTTCACATTCACATTCAGACAGTGGTCTCGAACCTACCGATTTTTCGGTATTTCTACCGATATGAGCTCTGTTCTACCGAAATACCGAAATGCAACGATTTTTCCACGATTTCCGAGAATACATTGAAATTCTCCCGATTTTTCTACCGATTTTGGCGATTTAACATTTATAAATTGGCAACCCTTTTCATTTATGTTTAATTTAGACTAATCTATACTACTAATATATCTATACTAATATTATAAAGCTGCAGAGTTTGTTTGTTTGTTTGAACGCGCTAATCTCAGGAACTACTGATCCGATTTGAAAAATCATTTTGTGTTAGATAGCCCATTTATCGAGGAAGCCTTATAGGCTATATTTTATTTCCAAAAAAATTAGGGATTCGTATGAAAATTGCTATTTTGCAACCCAAAGTGTGAAATCGAAAACCTATTTTTGCGTGCGCTGCAAAAACTATTGACACTAGAACAAAATAATGTATTACGGGTTTGTAGGTCTCATTAAGGTCTACAAAAAAGTCCGCGAGAGCATATGTCTAACTAGAAAAGACTCTTTATTTGTATCATTATATATAAATTACTTAAAAAAAAAAATTACTTAAAAAAAAGTACAAATATTAAGCCTGTAAGTTGATACTAAATAAATAAAATAGTTTGTAGTATGTATGTAATGTACCTAATGTAGAAATAAATAAACGAATTTGATTCTATATTGTTTTTTTATACCGATTTTTGGTACAAATATACCGATTTTGGAGGGCAACTCTACCGATTTCGCACTTTGACGTTCGAGACCACTGCATTCCAGTGGTCTCGAACCTACCGATTTTTCGGTATTTCTACCGATATGAGCTCTGTTCTACCGAAATACCGAAATGCAACGATTTTTCCACGATTTCCGAGAATACATTGAAATTCTCCCGATTTTTCTACCGATTTTGGCGATTTAACATTTATAAATTGGCAACCCTTTTCATTTATGTTTAATCTATACTAATATTATAAAGCTGCAGAGTTTGTTTGTTTGTTTGTTTGTTTGAACGCGCTAATCTCAGGAACTACTGATCCGATTTGAAAAATTCTTTCAGTGTTAGATAGCCCATTTGTCGAGGAAGGCTATATAAACTATAATAATAATTTTATAATAACATTTATTTATTGGCTATATATATTTTATTTCCGAAAAAAATAGGGATCCGTAAGAAAATTGCTATTTTGCAACCCAAGGTGTGAAATCGAAAACCTATTTTTGTGTGCGCTGCAAAAACTATTGACACTAGAAAAAAATAATGTATTACGGGTTTGTAGGAACCATTAAGGTCTACAAAAAAATTCGCAAGAGCATTTGTCTAACTATTAGAGTTATATTATACCACAATAAGTGTTTTTTTTTATTTTAAAAATGTAATTTAAATGCCTTTTCTAGAAAAGACTCTTTATTTGTATCTTTATACATAAATTACATTAAAAAAAAAATTACTTCAAAAAAAAGTAAAAATATTAAGCCTGTAAGTTGATACTAAATAAATAAAATAGTTTGTAATATGTATGTAATGTAGGTAATGTAGAAATATATAAACGAATTTGATAATATATTGTTTTTTTATATAGGGGAGACCTAGGAGGGTTGTGACAGTTTTTACTTTTGGGGCCATAATTCGCTCAAGAAACATTCCACAGTTTTCGACCCATGTGATTAATTTAGCGGCATTCCTTCTATTTTCAAACTGATCACCAAAACTAATTTAAGTATTATGGTTTCTGAGAAAATCGACAAAATTAAAGACCACTCCCCCTGTCACAACTCTCCTACTACCGAGGTAAGTTGTGACAGGCACCGAGGTAAGTTGTGACAGCATTATATTAGATATAAAAAATATCATAACACTAAATCAAACATTTTTTTTAGGCAAAGTACTTTTATTATGCTTAAGTATCAATGAAATTAACAGATTAACATTCTCATAATAAGTAATTATAGTTTTAATTAACCTAATATGGCATCGCTTTGAGATCAATCCCTATTAAGTATGACTCTGGAACTTTTTTATTATATTTATTGGCTAACTTATATGCAATGACTCTAATTTCTTTCGTTGTCAGACCATAATTAGACTCTGCACATGTTAGCAAATAGTCGCTTAATATATTCTCCTCCTCTTCTGTAAAAATAGTCGGAATGGTATAACCCATAGACGGAGCTTCGCCTTCTGGATTTGCTTGAAAAGCCTCTTTCTTAATATATCTTAATAAAGACGTAGTTTAGATTGTAAGAGGCCGCAGCATCTCTTAAACTTTTACCTCTTAACTTTTTCCAAAGCTAGGTCGTACATTTCGAGACTTGCGGTTCCTCTATCAGTCTTTCGTGTAGAGTTATTAGACATTTTGAAACAAAAAAGAGGCATTTAGCATGCAGTATGCCATTATATACATTATGTACCTACCGACTAAGACATAAACAAAAATCAAAAATTAATAAAAAAACATTAAGGAATTAGCCAAGGTTAAAATGGAGTAATATAGGAGAGTTGTGACAGGCTGTCACAACTCGCCTAGGTGTTTCAAATGACGACTTGATCTGAATAATTATTCATATTTTTTAAACATGATGCGCAAACAATAAATTAATGCAACGTTTTGCGAGTTGAATAACCATACAACTTAAGAAAAAATAAGAAAGCAAAGCATATATAACAAGTAATGATATAAATTCAAATGAAATTTTGAAGAAAAACTTACTTTTTGATTTTTTTTGCACACAGTCGTCATATTTACGCAACAGCGACTTGTGCGTCGCCGGCAAGTACTGAGTCGAGTAATACGTATCGAAAGCGTCATGCATGCGGTATTGCCAGCTCGCTACCTATAATAGGTTGGGAGATATCGTGCTTGTCACAACTCACCTCTGTCACAACTCTCCTCGGTCTCCCCTACTACCGATTTTTGGTACAAATATACCGATTTTGGAGGGCAACTCTACCGATTTCGCACTTTGACGTTCGAGACCACTGCTGCATTCAGACTTCACAAATCAAATAATAGAGACATAAACACAAACTTGTTCAAACTTGTCTTGAGTCTTTCATTTCCATTTCTTGTGTATCGTTATTTTTCTATAAAATTTTGTTCGTCCCAAGTTTTTGTGCAACGGATAATATCTATTTCATATCACTTTCGCAATTCGCATTGCGATAAAGTGTTAAAAAGTTTACTCTAGTGGTTGACAAGTGGTGCGGATTGATTTACCTTTCAAGGCGGTAAAACCCTTCTATACCAGTCTTCTGCTTAAATTTGCCGGTTAAGATGTCCCCTTTGAAAATAGATCAAGGTACCATTTTCATCATAGACGTTGGGCGGAATGCCTCGACACCTGACGAGAAACATCAGAAAAGTTTCTTCGATGATGCCAGAGATTTCACTATGCGCCTCATAGAGCGAAAAATAATTAGTCAAGGAAAGAGTTGGGTGGGAATTATGCTACTAGGCTCAAAGAAAACTAACAATAACTTGGCGACACAATGCGAAGGTGGCTACCGACATATTGAGATGCTGTCAGAGTTAGCAGCACCCACATGGCAGATGATAAGAAATATGCCAGAGAAGGTAAGAACAATTTTCTACAGCATGACTTACGCTCGAAATTAATTAATAATCGGTTCTGATCCGTTATCCACAGTACATAACATAACGATCCGAAACGTCAGATAACGGATCAGGATCAATAATTATTAACTTCGAGTATTAGACCATACGCAATTTCATACTTAGCAATTCGGAGTTCTGTTTATGTTAAAACTGCTACATCAGAAGAGGAAGTAACTTTGCCCATGATACATCTCTTAATCTGTGGGTTAGGCCATAGCTTTTATGGCAATTTTTTATCTTATTCATTTATATATATTGTAATAGGCAAGCAGCTTGAGGCTGATGTGCCTATATCATACTGTGTGGAATTGTAGCAATGACAAAAAGTTCAGTGAAAAATTATTTATGTAGCAAGGAATTGTTTGCTCGTAACCAGTTGTCCAGCTTATTTTTATAGGATTATTCTTTTATTATTCTAATGAGTTTCCAGTTTGACACTCCATGTTATTAGTAATTGCTTAAAAGCCTATATTATTTCTGTAATTAATCTTAAAATTATCCGTCCTGTTTCAGCCATCTAACAGCAAAGGGGATTGGGTCGATGCCCTTATTGTGGCTGCTGAACATTTCAAGACCCAGTCCGGAGTCAAGTTTGCACAGCAGAAGATTATTCTGTTAACTAACTTTCAAATACCCACTACTACCAGTCCTAAGAGTGTACAAATGGTAAGTGCAAACATGTACTTGTAATTGCACTGAAATGCGGTTTTTATTTTAAGAGTTTATGAGGTAAAGTGTTGCACAAATATGTGACAAGAAGAGCCACCCTAGTGCTTATAGTTTACTATATGCCAAAATCTACAGTATCATCTGACACAATCAATTTTATATGCACTTGTACAGACTTATAAAATCATAATAAATCATCGTAGCAAAAATAATCATGTCCAACTCTATTGTAATAACTATCACAACTCAATCCACAGAACTTGTTAACAAAAGTGCTAGAATACATTCTTGCATCGAAAACTGCCCTCTAAAAAAAAGGTTTTCATTTTACAGGCATACAAAACTGATTTAAGAGTTGTATTTTATTTTTGTATGGTATATACACATTCTTCAAATAACTACTAGTAACTACAAGGTTTAGTTCTATAAAATTAACAATAGTTTTCATTTAAACTAAAAAAAATTTTTTTTGCATACAACCTTACAGCATTAGTAAGCTCGCTTGCGTTTTTGTATAGAGCTGATTTCAGATTCATTGTTTATCACAGCATCCTCTTAATAAACTCAATAAATAATATTTCTTTTTAGATTCTTGATGGATTTAAAGAAGACAACTTAGAAGTAGATGTAATTGGCCCAAATCTCTATGATGATAATTTCAAAGGTGACGATGCAGAACTAGCAAGACAGTTTGTTGAAACCACAAACGGGGCGTCAGCAAACTTTGAATTTGCTATGCAATACTTGTCCTTTCATAGAAAGCGAGCTATCAATGTTGTGCCATGGAATGTTGATTTAAGTATTGGTCCTAACATTAGGATCCCCGTGTCAGCATTCATCAGACTAAAAGATGAGCCAGTTGTCAAAAAGTGGATTATGGCAGCCAAAGATCCAGTCACAAATACAGCCAGCACCACAGAAGGAGTAAAGAAGACCACAATGCATGTGAATATGGATAATCAGAATGTTGAAGAGAACCCTGAGATGATCAAAGGAATCCACTACGGACAAACAATAACCCCATTTGCCAAGTGCGATAACCAAATGCTTTATAAAAGTGGTGATAAATGCTTATCCGTGTATGGATTCACGAATTACTGTAATGTTAACTGGCAAAGCCTGAACGGAGAAGGCTTGTCCTATGTTTTTGGACGAAAGAAGGATAAAAAAGCTCAACATGCCATTCGATGTCTTGTAGAGTGCCTACATGAAATGAAGTTAGTAGGTATAGTGAGAAAAGTTTACGGCAAGAATAATGCCCCAAAGATGTATGCCCTGTTTCCTGTCATCGATACAAGCAATTACGTTTGCCTTTCAATTGCAGCAGTATGTTTCAAGGAAGACATAAAGTATATGTCTTTTCCGTCCACTAACCTAAAGAAATATGCTTGCACAGAAGAGCAAGTTAGTGCTTTCAGAGCCCTCATCAAAGCAATGGATCTCACAAGGGTCTATGATGAAACTTATGATGACTCCGAAGCATTTCCTGTGGGAAGAACTGTTAGCCCCTTTGCACAGTATGTGCTTGACTGCATTGCATTCAGAGCAATGAATCCTGATAAGCCATTACCCAAGCCAAGGGATGACATAATGAGTCTGTTCAAAGTGCCGCCTGAAGTAGAAGCAAGAGCCCAGGAACCATTAGAGAAGTTAAAATCATTGCTTGTATTAAACAAGGTTGAGAAACGACAAAGGAAAAAGAAAATAATTGTAGATGACGCACCAATTGATACATTCATGAATAATCTTTCGGATGAGGCTGGACAAGCCAATAATATGCCTAAAATACAGCTACCATTCAAATCCTCAAATGACGAAGTGCTGCGCATTACTACTGTCGACCCCGTACAAGATTTCATAAAACTGAAGAACAAAGATAAAACAATAACTGACTTAACCCCAGAAATGACATCAGCTATTGAGGACTTGATTTATTGCAATTTGGATGGCAATTACATAAAAGCCTTTGATGCAATGTCATTTTTCAGGAAAGAGTGTGTCAACGATGATCCATCATGCTACAACAACTGGCTACAAAAGTTCAAAAGGGATTTGATTAATGGAAATAAAGATGATGTATTGGGTTTGATTAGTGAGAGAAATATGAACTTTATATTAAAATCAGAAAACAGTTTGAGCACATTTGAGACAGAAGAAAGCCACCATGATACCGAAATGTATGAAAATGATACGATTCCCAACTCTATGGTGCTAACTATACAGTCTGATATCAACAATTTGTTTGACGAGTTCTGAATTGCTCTCAAACATATTAATTTATTGCAGCAAGCTAACGGGTTACTTGTCTAATCTTATACCAATAAATGTTTATTTTCTCTACATAAAGTTTTCTTTGTCCTTCACAATAACACAACAGAATTTAGGCCAGAAAATTTTAATAGTTTACAATAAAATCTAATCCATCTCAAACAGCACATAATAAATTCCTGTATTGTATTTTAAAATCACTGCACACCAGTCGGGTTTATTTTGTTTTGTCCATTCAGAAGCTGTAGGAACTCTTGAAGGGACAGGTCTTCCTGGCAGTCTGTGTCCAAATCATGTTCTAGTTGGGCTTCCAGAGAGTTGGCCTCAGGGCTAAGAACGATGTTTTCGTCGAGCACGACGTGGTTTAAACGCGATTTGAGGCTTTGCAGTATCTCTTCTAACTCTAAGCATTTGTTTCGTATGGAAGTGCCGAGGTCAGATGCGGGGTCGATATCGTCAATAGTAGCGTTCTCTGAAAACGAGTTTGCGGGTGTTCTCGTCCTAGGCGGCTGCATCATGTTAAACAGATTGTCTGGAATGCCGTTCCCGTTTCTCACTGGCGGTGATCTGGACTCTGTGAACTCTGCAAGAATCTCGTCGATGATATCTTCGGCGTTCTGCCGCGGATCGATAACCTCCTCCGGTGTATCTGCTCCACTATCATTATTCACCATCTTGTTATTTGAATCAAGCTTCATAGTCACTTTACACTCCCAGAATATCGATTTTTATTTATTTTATTCCCAAGCAAGCAGTGAACATCAACAAAGTCAGATGATTGATAATAGCGGTGTTGCCATATCGAGATAGAGATTACAGAAAACAAACAATGTTAGTGATACCAGGCTAGAGAAGTTAATTTGTTAATTTCTACTAAACGGTGTTGCCATATCGAGATAGAGATTACAGAAAACAAACAATGTTAGTGATACCAGGCTAGAGAAGTTAATTTGTTAATTTCTACTAAATTTTTCTTTTAACATAAAAATTATTGATTACAACAACGTCTTTGTGGAAAATATAAATCTAAGTATGCTTCTTTCCTCAATTTCTTGGTTATTTCTTCTATTGTCATTATCTTCAAGGCAGCCTTACAACTGTTGTGGGCGTGCGCAAAGAAGCAATCCCTCACCGACTGCAAAGAAATATGAGATATCAATCACTAATTAATAACACGACGACACGATAGAAAATTATATTTCTTTTTTTTGCTATCATACCTTAAACTTAGCAAGTTTTGTGCCTTGGAACTTGGATAGACAACTCTTGAACAATCTAGAGTAGTGTTTTCGGCAAAGGAATATTCTATTTTCAAACTGCCAATAATCTCCTTGTAGTGAACATAAACAGCCGCATACGCCACATGCGTCCAAGTTATAGGGTACGCATTTTATCTGAATCAAACAAACAACTTGTTGATTAATCTATAAAACTTTTTAAATGTTAAATTAGTATAAAGCAGTTAAGTTATTATAAAGCAGTTTAGGTAGGTATTTTAAACTAATCCAACAACAGTGCATGCTCTTATCGCACGCTAATCTATGAATCTACAACTGACCGAAGCGCCCAAGTGTACACATTAGGTTGCATGTATATTGCACACGCTTGACGCAAGATAATTAAAAGTTGAAGACGCAACATGATCATGAAAGCGCACTGGTGTAAATGTGAACATACTTTTAGAACTAAATATTGTTACTATAGACACAGATTACTAAAGAGTTTTAATATGCAACACCTATTTGACTGCTATGATATAATTATCTGTTTGAATGTTTTACCTCGACTGCGCATTGAAGGATTTTCTTACTAGAAAAGCCGTAGGCGAATCTCAACTCTCGTTTCTTGTACGTTGGATTGTAGTCACATGCTCTAAAATGTAAAAGGGCATCATTAATATATTTATCATAAACATTTATAAGACTTTACGGATGGATGGTTTCAGTAGTGGATGAAGAAAAAGCGTTCCCGCGGTATGCCACAAAACGTTTAAAACTAATTTATTTTGAAACAATCTCATCTTTTACCGATTTTCCGCCCTCCATTGGGCTGGATTCATAACTTACGCTGGATGATCGGTAGGTACAAAAATGCCTTTTCTCGTAGATGTAGAGTTAAATGGAGCACAGTTCTGTTTTAACGGTTTTATTTCTGAGGGCTCCTTTGGTGGCGGCTGATATTCATGTTTGACAAGCCAGCGAGAAGTCTTTGCTCCGATACCAGCGTTACTGTAAATCTGAAAGGGCAGATAATAATAGTTATTTACTTACAAATAGGTAAGCTTCCCAGTTCAGGTGTAGCGTGGCGCCATCTTCGACCACATCGTCACTTAACATCAGGTGACTTGTGGTCAAACGCTACCCTGTAAATACTCAGTAAAAAAAAAAATTAGACTAGAAGTATAAAAACGAAATGATAGTATTATTGATTGATATTATCAAAGCTCACCACACCGCTTTCTGATTGCTAGTCATCATTAGCCAATTACGTTCCCACTGCTGGGACACAGACCTTCTCTCAGAGGGAGAGTATGGGCCATAATCCACACGGGCCCAGTGTGGAGACTAGTGGCGAACCTTAGTGTCAGAGCTTTCAAACCGCACCTAAGTCTTACAGAATATGTATTAGTCATCAACTCTATTCTACTCTATTAAATCTTCAGGACCTACCCTACTGTTCATATCATAGAACGCGTCTCTCCCATCATCATAGCTTCCTGGTCCCAAGTTAGGTCTCATTTCAAGCGCGTTTCTTTTCATAAAGGGGCTCATCGAAGGACCTGACGCTGGCAGCACTTCTCGCTGTAACCCCGTACCGAAGCATATTCGAGGTGGAGGCTTCTCAGTGACGACATACTCAAAGTCTGACGGAGAACAACAGTAGGTAGGGTGTGAGTTTTTACCCACATGTTGGGTATATTTGCACCAAGATATAGCGTTGGAGCTAATACGCCAATGTATGAATCAGTCTTGGACAGATCTTAGACATTGGTTGTAATGTGTCCAATGCCCAACTTCGCCCAAGTCGCGCCGAGTCGGTTTTTGTAACACAATGAAAGGCATGGAAAGTGCAAAGAAACTGTGGACTGGGCGCGGTCAACTTGGCTCCAACGTCGCTTCAGCTCCACACATTGGGGACAAAGTTGAATTCAATGTGTGGCCGTGGCATTGAAACTGCTAATAGTGTTCAATCTCTACAGATTTGCCATAAAGACTGTGCAATGTCAGAACTTTAGATTATTGTATACACTCGTTTCTTATAATATCGGAAATTCTGCGAAATGTCTGTAAGACACTCTACGGGCTTTAGCTGCAAACTGCCGTTATGATATGGAGAAGTCCAAAGCATGCCCAAACAATTTTGCAATAGCTTATGCACTTTCTTGTTTGTGGTGGATGGTATTGTATTTGCAATTACATATACCTGTTGGAATGATCAGCTTACCTATGTAAACGCTATGAATGTGGAAGGAGGATTGACATGTCAATCCTCCTTCCACATTCAGATTCAGAGCAGTACTTAGCGGTGAAACTGCAGTTTCACCGCTAAGTACTGCTCTAGAAGGCGTTAAATCCGCAAGCATAAGTTTGATAATTATTATTTTTAATCACTTCCTACGGAGACTGACTTAGCAGCTAATCAACATTAAAATAAAGTGCATTTATAGAAATAACTTTACCGCCATGGGAAGCCTCCCGCATGATATTCGGGCGCAGGTACCGCCGCACATAGGGCCGCTGCATGGTTGCTTTGGGAACTTTTCTGAGCCGACTGACTACCGTGGGACCGTTCGTGTTTGTCAAGCGAGACAATAAAAAAATATGACGAATACGCCCATTACGCTATATTGGGGTATTCAAGGCGCACGCTAGCGGCTGCTAAGGTACCCACAAGATGCATAAGTTTTTACGGAATTGCCAAAGCATTTATTTTTTGATATACAAAGGGTAAAGATACCTATCTAAGCTACTTCGGGACTGCAGTTATTTAGATTGCACTAATATCACACAGTTTAGTAGTTGGCATTTGTTACTAAACCAAGCTAAAAAATGTATAGGCCAACCACACAAGTTGCTGATCACGACCAATTTTTCAATCGTGTTCTAGATTGGCAATTTTTGGTATCGGCCATTTTTAGGTACCTAAATCTAAAAGATCTCCAAAGTTCTCAGACTGAAGAACATAGATATTATTTCGAGAAACTAAATAGATCAAAGACCCAATTATGGTAGCAGAAGCTGAGTAGAAGGCTAGATAGAAGCAGGCCGATCTATCCCAAATCTTAATGTCCTCCTGCGAAATTCGGGAGAATTTGCTATTCAAACTGAACTAAATCTTTGATCGAAATGTCTATAATCTTCGAAAGCGGTCATTTCTTTGGCACTCACTCTTCCACTACACTTTTGATTTGTATATAAATAGTGGAAAGCAAACAATATTCTTCGGCATCTGAAGTTACTGAGCCGCTTTTATAATGACGCAAGTTAAACCTATCACGATGCTGTACATATGGATTTTTGAGTAGAGATTCCACCTTAATAACTGGACCACTTAGCAACGGCATTCCTAAACTAAATCGTGGTCACCGCAGTGCGACCATCCGAGGGATGGAATTATTCACAGACATGAAACTGGATAACACGAAAAATTGCGAAGGTAGGTCGTGTCGTGTCATCTAGGTAATGCTACTAAGCGAGTTACGAACAAAACAGACAGGTTCGGTTGGCTTATTTCATGTTTTAGAACAAACTAGGTCAAATTCCTTACATGCATAATGGATCTATCTACGACATGTTTATTTTTCTAGTGAAGTTTGAAATAACGGAAATCATGCATGCCTACCCAATTCCATATACCTACCTAATTCATGAAAATATACTTATCTATAAATTTATAGGTAGATAACTAGATAGGTACATAAATTTTTCATGTTACAGTGAACAACTAAAATGTGCAAAATGTGGAATGAGCTATCCGCAGTCCTACAGATTGCAATCCTTCAAGAGGGGTGTGAAAAGAGTTCTTAAAGTTCGGCAACGCATCGGCAACTCCCCTGGTGTTGCAAATGTCCATAGGTGACGGTGGCCGTTTTCCATCAGGGGGCCGTCTGCTTGTTTGCCAATCTATTACATAAAAAAAAACTAAGTGCAAAGGATGTGGTCGCCGGTTAGATTTCCGCTACTTCAGAACAAATACTAGGGCATTACAAAAAAAATGCAAGTTTTTGTTTAATGCCAGGGTGTTGTGGATTCTCGATCCCCATAAGTTTCTGAATGCCAATAAATTTTATTATGTGGACGTTAAAATAAGGTACTTGCTCCTACATTCAAAATAAAAGCATATCGACAACAAATAATGAAATACTGAAGAAGTAAATAATGTATAAAGACACTTTACGACTGCTTACCCAACGTTATATCCCAGGTCATTTTAGGTCTTCATGAAGTCTGTTAGTGCTAAACCAAAACAGGAACTCAATTTTCTGAAAGTAAAAGAAACAATTCAGTAAGTAAGTACCTACCTACTTTTCACTATTACTATTCGCAAATCAATTACATCTCTATTTTCAAACATATTATATGTATTTTGGATATCTGTTATTTAAAAGTACAAAAATAATTTGTAATTACTATAATTTAGATTCTGGTGCTTCGCCGGCCGCTACCGTTTTTACCTTCGAGCTCAAGTCTGATGGATCTTCTCTTAAAACCTACTTACCATAACCAATCTTTGTAAATTAGTAAAAAAATCTAATACTTACCTATCTCTACTTAAGCAATGACCTATCCTTTCACGTTAACTGAACATACCTTTTTGTTCCTACCCCCTTAGATTAGGTATATTCTAAGCCTATATACCCCCAAATTTTTACCTAGCTTATTTTCTTGTTACTGGTGAAAGAAGATCTCTTAGCTTCCTTCCTATGCCTCAGTTTTTAAAATCACAAAGTGCACCTCTGCATTTGCAATCAGATTTCTAACTAAGAAATAGAATAACACCCTTACTTTTCATGTTTTGTAATCTAAACTATAAGCTAGAACTTGAAATATTTGAGTTCTAAGTCCATTAATTTCCAAAAGATAATTCCAAAGCAGCCTAGCTGTAAGTTGACAAGAAATTGTGTCATTTTGAGCTAGACGTAGATTTTACCAAAGAATTGTCGAGCTAATTACTAAAACTCTTTGTTAGTCATCATCCGTTGCGCTTGCGTTTAGTCTGTTTCTTCCTCAAACTTCTACAATGCTCTCAGAGAAATTAGATCGACGGTACATGAATTATTTCTTTTTAAATAATATTACATATATAATTTCGATGATTTCATATCATTCTGATTTTCTATTTCTACCCTTTTCTACTAATAGAATATACAATTTATGAGACTTGCACTTGACACAGAACAAATAAATAATGTCAATGTCACGCAAGCTGTCTGTCTATTTCATTTGAAGTTTGAAGTCAAACTAAAATGTCAATAGAAAGTGAACTTCATTTTCGAACGAAACGAAACGCTGTGCTCAGCTGCAAACTTTTCTGAAATATTTTTAGCACGCATTGCATTACGCAAAACATAGCTTTGTTTTGATTTATAACACGTGAAATTGAATGGTAAAGTTTTAATTTAATGCTACCGGTGCGGTGCTCGTGGTGTTGATTTGTTCCTTGAGGTCCTTTATTTATATTGGCACTCCAAACGAGGGTAATCATCGTTACTTCTCATCCAACTAGTATCATGTTACTGTGAAGTAATTTTTGCGCACAATATTATGTCATAGCTGTTAATAGATATGTTGTGTTGTGAGTAAAATTGGGACAGAGTCTCATCTCCATTCATGCAAGTGTAAGGTAAAAGTTGTGCAACTATTCCTTTACACACATTTGAAACAAAAATGTTTTCTCTATGAATGGTACCATTCCAAAGCTCTAGAATTAAACTTACTGTATTGATAAACATTCTGTTATGTATGGAAAATATCATGAATAATCTAACCACTTCAAATACCAGTAATTATACATTCATTGTTGCAGTAAAATGTCTTCAAAACTGGTCCTACCAGTGGCTCTAGGGCTTTCTCTGGTCACAGTCACAGCTTTTGTGGTGTATTACATTTTCAAGAAGGATGATGAAGATGGCAATGAAAAGGAGGTGAAGACTACGAGAATAAATACAATTGAAGTTAAAGTCCCGAAGAGCATCACACCTGTTGTAATTGGTAAGAGATGACATATTTTTAAATTTTTTTGAATTTTTTTTTATTAAACATTATCTAATTAATAATTACCTTATACTTTTTATCGCGATAAACTGTAGTTCACGCCGGACAGCTAGTAAGACCGGAACAGCTAGTAAGAGATAAAAATTAGGTCATAATTTCTCCTTTTTATTTACTTTATACAAAATGTATATATTCATATTCATTTATTTTGCTTTAATATACATCGGAGAACAGGTCTTAATGATGTCAAAATGCAGAGTACATTATACCCGATAAGGGCGTAGCAAAAATTGTTAGTAATGTTAGTATCAAATTTAATGGCATGCAGTTTACAGTCAAGAATATGCAATTTACAGTCAGAAGAAAAATAATTAATAATATACATGTCAAATTGTATAAATGGGAAATGTTTGAATAACATGCATGTCATGTGAAATATTTATTGTGTGGTCTGACTCACAGCAAATAGCATGTCACATTGTAATAAATAGTGCCTCAAGGCCTTCACTTTTGGCCTTCTCATGTCAAATATTTACACTTGTGTTGTTACACCTTGTTATTAATATAACCATATTAGTTTCATGTTATTTTACACCACAAATCTCAACAGCTTTGTAACATGATAAAAAATAAATACAAGGTTGGTTTTTTGGGCTACTTACTGGGTAGCATTTGACTACAAGTCACCTGATGTTAAGTGACGATGTGGTCCTGGACCTGGCTCTCAAGCGAGGTAATACACCTTGCGTGAGAGCCAGGTAATACATCATTTTAGTAATAGGGCTTGACATATTACTACTAAAATGACATATTATAACATGACATATCGATCCAAAACCGCTCATAACAGATCAAGATCCGTTATTAATTTCGGGCATAAATCTTTTCTCTATATCCCTATCCCTACTAATATTATAAATGCGGAGGAACTCTGTGTGTCTCGCTTTCACGCCTAAACTACTGAACCGATTTAAATGAAATTTGGTACAGAGATGGTTTGAACCCTGAGGAAGGACGTAGGTTACATTTTATCGCGATAAACTGTAGCCCACGCGGGTGAAACCGCGGGGAACAGCTAGTTAATAATAATAATAATAATGCCCGCACAATCACATACATAGGCTCTGACCCCTAACTAGGTTTCCCTGTATCTAGGGTATCAGAAACTACGAGGATCGGGGATCCACAACACCCAGACACAGAACAAATACTTGCGCTTTTTTTTTCAATGCTCAAATATTTGTCCTGTAGCGGGAATCGAACCCGCAACCTCACGCTTCACAGTCGGCTATCCGCCCATTGCGCCACATCGGTCGTCAAAAGTTATTGTATGGGTTTTTGTTGTGGTGAAACAATAAAGTGTTATCTATCTAAACTTTACATATTACCCCCTTAGGAGTTGAATTTCCAAAAAATCCTTTCTAGGACACTCCTAAGCATCAAGACAAACATACCCTCCAAATTTCACGTTTCTACGACCAGCGGTTTAGGCTGTGCGTTGATATCAGTCAGCGAGACATTCTTCTATATATATCTTGGAATTTTTGTCCTAATGTTATGAATTTATGACACTCTTCCGCACAGGTCGCAGCGGCTCCAACATAAAGGAATTAGAAAGGAAATCAGGTGCGAAAATGCATTTCAAGAAGTTCACTGAAGGCGACCACGACATCTGCTACATCATGGGCAGGAGCGAAGAGGCGCAGCTGGCCGAAACTCTGGTGCACGAGTACGTTAGGAACCAACCTGAGATATCCTCGGACACCCTCACTGTCCCGGGCTGGTCTTGCGGCAGGATTATCGGTAAGGACTTGCTTGAGTCACTTCAGAGCCAGTTCCCAGTCCAGGTGTAGCGTGGCGCCACCTTCGACCACATCGTCACTTAACATCAGGTGACGTGTGGTGAAACGCTACGAATTTTTATTTGTTTTGTATGCGTTTTGGTGGCGCCCTGGATGGTTTAGATTCACAAATTAGCCCGGGAGATGGCGCTGCAGTCGGTATCAAGCAGGACGTCTGTCGGGTCCGCTAGTATCTTATCTTATAATATTAGTGTTTTTTTTATATATTTAATTTATTTCTTTTTTGTCTGATATTCAGGCACAGGTGGTGAAAACATTAACGAGATCTGCCACCGTAGCGGCGCGCGTGTGAAGGTGGAGGGTCTCGCCACCGACCGCAGCTCGGAGCGCATCATCACCATCCGCGGGACCGTGGAGCAAATCAAGAGAGCGAAGGACCTTATTGAGAACTTCGTTAGTATAATTATGTCATTATTAATTTTCCTATGTGACTATATTCTCGCGTCTTTGCCCGGACCTTTGTTAGACATTAGCTCTGTGTCAGCGCGTTGTAAAGCGCACGTGGTTACCGTTCGGCCACCATCGCTCATAGTATATGTAATTTTTACTAATCCTACTAATATTGTAAACATGAAAGTTTGTGAGTATGGATGTATGGACGATTGTTACTCTCTCACGCAAAAACTACTGAACGGATTTGAGTGAAGTATGGAATGGAGATAGCTTATACCTTGGATAAAAACATAGGCGACTATCCCGGAAAAGGGTTCCTGCGTGATAACGGGAAGACGCAGGTGAAACCGCGGGGCGCGGTTCCGGGATAAAAAGTAGCTTATGTGTTAATCCAGAGTATAAGCTATCTCCATTCCAAATTTCATCAAAATCGGTTTAGTAGTTACGGTGATAAGTGGTCACAAACATCCTCGCACACAAACTTTCGCATTTATAAAAAAAACGAAACGAAAATAACTGGCTTGCCTTCTATGAGAGAGAGAGAGAGAGACAGACAGACAGACAGACAGACAGACAGAGAAACACGCGCACGCCGCAAAAAGCAAAAAGCAAATATTAGCTATAGCAAAAAGTGTCGTTACAACTTTTGGTCTCAATTTTTTTCCTTTCGTTACGCGCGATAAGGAACTTCGTTCCAATATTAGGAGGGTTAGTGTGATTCCCTGTAATTTCAGTAGAAATATGTCCTTTGTATTGATTCAATTTGTCAGGTGGCTCAAGAGAAGTGCCGTCGCGAGGTGGAGCAGGCGAAGAGCCCGCGCCACGTGCCCCGCTCGGCCTCCGCCTCGCCCGCGCCGCCCGCCGACGCCGCCGAGGAGTCCGCAGGTGACGTCAGACTCTCGCATGCCAATGCCAAATATAAGCGTGCCGGTAAGCCCTGCTAACTGCATGTTGTCCCCTTCTCCTAGAGTCTAGGTCCCTTTCAAAAATCTTTATTAGAAAACTTATAAGTTTTGTCCGTTTTCAGTGGATGTATGTCATTGTGAGTCCATAGAAATAGGGTATCAATAGTAAGAATGAATTTCTTTACCACTACTTTCACGCAGGAACTTTTTTTTTTACTACTGACTTTGACCACAAGTCACCTGATGTTAAGTGACGATGTGGTCGAAGGTGGTGTCACGCTACCTTCGACCACATCGTCACTTAACAGCATGGATTAGAATTAGAATCATGGCCTGTTTCGGGAACTGGCTCTCTAGTAAGGACACAGTAGGAAACAAAAAAGTTGGAACAGTTCCAATGAGAATTTTTTGATTCCGTTTACAATAATTGGTCACTATTTCACCTGATAGTAAGTGATGATGTGCGTTTTGCAAACAATAATTTAGATTTTACTTTTCAAAGTCATCCCCGAACGGAGTCAAATTGGGTGTTAAAGTTCATATGGAATATTACAGTTTCTAGTAAAACTTTTTTCTAACTTAGACAGCCGATTTTCCCCTGGCAACCTTGACGTTGATTTACGATACCCCTGTGGAATTTCCATCACTTTGTAAGAGTGATAACATAATATACAGGTATTACAGGTGCTATGATGGTAAAGGTTTGATATGTGGTCCCTTATGTATACCCATTCCCTGTAATTGACACATCTGATGAGAGTGGTAGCGCACTGTTTTTGTTTTTATATAATGTATGTTGTTTTCGTTGTATTTGTTGTCCCGTATTTTATATATAAGTATTTATTTATGTTGTAGAGTGAAACGATCCTATATTACTTTCTATGTCTGTGTGGGTGTGTGTGTGTGAGATGGTTTTTGCTGGGGTATGGTGCGATGCGTTTTGTTTTTGGTTGGGTGGGGAAATGGTTGATGGGAAGGGAGGTATTCCAAAGTCGTGATGTTCTGAAGCCAAATACAAAAGAATTTCTTTTTGTTCCATTTTACAGGGTAGCGTTTGACTAAAAATCCCCTGACGTTAAGTGACGATGTGGTTGAAGGTGGTGCCATGCTACACTTGGATTGGAAACTGGCTCTCAAGTGGGGCTGCCGGAAAAAACCGATAGGTGCTTGGCGACAGATTCTTAACTTGAAGATGGTAGCTAGCCAGGCGAGCACTAGAAAAGGCCCTATCACCAAGCTATGGTTTCATCACGATGTTTCCCTTCACCGAACTCAAGCTCATTGTAGGAATCAGATCCAGAAAAACAAATACATGGTGGAACACAATTCCTTTAGGCCGGTATGCTAAGATGACGCTCAAGCGGTAATCTCTACATAACACAGATTTGAGTCTGTCATATCGGTGTATTCCCGCTGTCTCCGGTCAAATATTTAAAATTCCCGCTGTCCCCGTCTATATAGTTGAATTAACTTAGTGTCTCCGTCCTCAAATCGACGTTACAGTGACAACGAAAAAGAAATTTAATCACGTCTCGATGTCCCCATGACGGGGACAACGGGAATACACTGTCATTTCATACAAATATGTCTCTCACTCAATACTCAAGTTTTTTTTTTCTTTTTTGATCTATACTTGAGCGTCATTCTAGAATGCCAGCCTTAAAGTTCTCTCAAAATAATAAATAAATAAAATAAAAAAAATAAAAATTATTGCCACTATGACACAGACAGCATATTATGTTCCAGTTACTTATTTAACTAATTAATTATAGGGCAATAGGGCAGCTTCAGCATGTGCTGCATTCACATAACAATAATTATGTGAGCGCGGCGCTGTTTTTTAAACTACCCAAAAGCGTCGGCATTGGAGAGGGTCTCAAGGGTATCCTAAAATGTGTGTGAATGTGTGTGTGGGCGTAGATAAAGCAGCGCCCTCTATCGAGGTGTACGTGTCTGCGGTGTCGTCCCCGTCGCGGTTCTGGGTGCAGTTCGTGGGCGCGCAGGTCGCGCAGCTGGACGAGCTGGTCGCAGAGATGACAGACTACTACGGGAAGAAGGAGAACAGAGACGCGCATGCCGTGAGTATAAATACATACTAATACTAGTTGCGCCCCGCGTCTTCCAGTTATCCCGAAGGAACCTTTTTCTGGGATAAATAGTAAGTAGCCTATGTGTAAATCCAGGGTATAAGCTATGTCCATTCCAAATTTCATTCAGATCCGTTCAGTAGTTTTAGCGTGAAAGAGTAACAAACATCCATCCATCCATACTCACAAACTTTCACGTTTATGATATTAGTAGGGTTATACTCATGAGTAGTAATCGCTGTGCTCATGAGTAGTAATTGCTATGCTCACGAGTAGTAATCGCTATGCTCATGAGTAGTAATCGCTGTGCTCATGAGTATTAATCACTGTGCTCATGAGTAGTAATCGCTATGCTCATGAGTAGTAATCGCTATGCTCATGAGTATTAATCGCTATGCTCATGAGTAGTAATCGCTATGCTCATGAGTAGTTTTAGGTTTTTTTTATCAGAGTCAGTATCGTAAAAAAGATATCTAATAAATAAATACTCGGATTCGTTTAAAAACGTATCGAGTTTCTCAGGTCGATAACATTTTTTACAGAATAAAAAAAGTAAGATTTTTTTGTGAATTATTATTGAGTGTTTCATGTCGTCCCCCGCAGCTGCAGCACGTGTGCGTGGGGCAGGTGGTGGCGGCCGTGTTCCGGCACGACGGCCGCTGGTACCGCGCCAGGGTGCACGACATCCGACCCAACGAGTTCGACGCCACGCAGTCGGTAACTATATAAATAAATATCGGGAACAATTGCACACAAATTGACCTAGCCCCAAATTAAGCTCGAAACTTGCATTATGAGTAGGTACTATATAAATAAATATCGGGAACAATTGCACACAAATTGACCTAGCCCCAAATTAAGCTCGAAACTTGCGTTATGAGTAGGTACTATATAAATAAATATCGGGAACAATTGCACACAAATTGACCTAGCCCCAAATTAAGCTCGAAACTTGCGTTATGAGTAGGTACTATATAAATAAATATCGGGAACAATTGCACACAAATTGACCTAGCCCCAAATTAAGCTCGAAACTTGCGTTATGAGTAGGTACTAAATAAATAAATATCGGGAACAATTGCACACAAATGGACCTAGCCCCAAATTAAGCTCGAAACTTGCGTATGAGTAGGTACTAAATAAATAAATATCGGGAACAATTGCACACAAATTGACCTAGCCCCAAATTAAGCTCGAAACTTGTGTTATGAGTACTAGACAACGATATAACATACTTATATAGAGAAATAAGTACGAAGAAGAAGATAAGATAATAAGAATCATTTATTTGCAACAAATTAAACAGAAACTAGCTGTTCCCCGCGGTTTCACCCGCGAGGGCTACAGTTTATCGCGAAATCCTTTCTTAGCGGATGCCTACGTCATAAAATCTACCTGCATGCCAAATTTCAGCCCGATTCGTCCAGTGGTTGGGGCTGGGCGTTGATAGATCACTATGTCAGCCAGTCATCAGTCAGTCACCTTTGAGTTATATAGATACTTAAAACAAAACAAAATGTATTATGTAATAACTACAAAAAATATACTTGTACCCGTAGGAGTAGAGCTCAATCTTTATTACATAGTATAAAATGAAGTTGCTTCCGCTGTCTGTCTGTTCGCTTAGATCTTTTAAAATATTCAAAGGATTTTAATGCAGTTTTCAGCAATAGATAGGGGGATTCAAGAGGAAGGTTTATATGTATAACTAGCGGTTTCACCCGCGTGGGCTACAGCTTTATGCATGCAAAGTCTCAGCCCGATCGGTTTAAAATTGACAAAGTTTCATACAAACTTTCATCTCCTATTTTATCCTCTTGGGGGTAGAATTAATAAAAATTCTTTCTTAGCGGATGCCTACGTCATAACATCTACCTGCATGCCAAATTTCAGCCCGATTCGTCGAGTGGTTTGGGCTGTGCATTGATAGATCACTATGTCAGTCGGTCATCTTTGAGTTGTATATTTAGATACAATCATATTATAGTTATGATGAGAGAGAACAAGGAAAAGTGGACTAGACTAGTGACAGAATGGTATCCACGAGGCAGTACAAGGAACAGAGGTAGACAGACTAAGAGATGGGAGGATGAGATTGCGAGTGTAGCCGGTCCAGTATGGACCCGTACAGCAAAAGATCGGAACACATGGAAATCTTTGGGGGAGGCCTTTGTCGGGAGACAAGCTGAAACTGTTTAACCGTTGCCGATATGCTTTCACATTGGAAATAAATTATAGAATAGGATAGGATTAACGCATATTATTATTATTAAGTTTTATATGTTATTTAGTTTAATCAGCAATAAAGGTTTTTTATTTATTTATTTTATTATTTATATTATAGTTAGAAAATACGAAAAGTTAAATGATTTGTAATTTTCAGATTATTTTTACCATCTTAAGCACCGACCTTCAAATGAATCATCGTTACTTAACATTAGGTGTGTTGTGTGATGATCAAACATAACTGATCTAATATGCATTTGGAAAATCGAGTATGATCCGCTATTATTGTTGCTGACCGTACTATACCTGATATCACCAGATAATAAATAAAAATCGGGGACCATTGCACACAAATCCCCAAATTAAGCTCGAAACTTGTTGCTTAAAATAATGTTGCTTTATTTTGGGTAACATTTGTTTTGAACAATTTATTAATTGTGATGTCTTTTTAGGTAGCCGACGTGTTTTACCTCGACTATGGCGACAGCGAATACGTGGCCACACACGAGCTGTGCGAGCTGAAATCAGACCTGCTGCGGCTTCGATTCCAGGTCAGACTGAATTTACAGTGTGTTTTAATAAATCAAAGTGATTATTGACAATAGAAATTGTAACATAGATAACGCTCTATAGTTTTACCAAAACAACAGAAAAATAGAAAAACTTAAAAGGAGATCTTAGAGATAGTGTTACATATTAAGTTCTTTAAAAATAAAGCAAGTAATTAGATATCCATCATCATCATCATCATTATCAACCTATTACGTTCCCACTGTTGGGACTCTGGCTTTCACTCTGAGAGACAGTATGAGCCATAATCTACCACGCTGGCCCAGTGCGGGTAGGCAGATGTCGCATGTACATTGTCCATGAATGTTGTGGTTCTTAATTTCCGCGCATTATTTGAGAAAAGTACTATATACTATACAAGCCTTGGCCGCAACTAGACTTTGATGGACTCACGTATGTGGGCCTCGCCTTCGCCTCGGCTCACATTTACACGCTCGTCCATCTAAAGTCTTGTTGCTGGCCGTGGCAGTAATTAACTATAACGAGGTACGGATTTACAACCTATTATTACACTTCGCAAAGTCATTATCAGCCTTTCACGTTCCCACTGCTGGGACTCTGGCCTTCTCTCAGAGAGAGAGTATGGGCTGTAATCTACCACGCTGGCCCAGTGCGGGTTGGTAGATGTCGCATGCCCTTGAATGTTGCAGTTCTTGGGCACGCCGGTTTCCTCACGATGTTTTCCTTCACCGTTTTGAGCGATGGCAAATCCGCACTTAACTTATTAAGTCATAGGTGCGGGGCCGAGAGGATTCGAACTCGGTGTCGGCGTCTTGTAAGTCGCACGCCTAACCGTTCGGCCACCATCGCTTCGCAAAGTAACTTTGAGTAAATATGGTTCCGCAGGCGATGGAGTGTTTCCTGGCGGGGGTGCGGCCCGCGGGGGAGGGCGGCGCGCGCGGGGAGCGGTGGCACGCGCAGGCCATCGAGCGGTTCGAGGAGCTCACGCAGGTATGTTTCCTGGCGGGGAGGGCGGTTTTTTTACTACTTAAAGGTAGTTTTTGACCACAAGTCATCTGATGTTAAGCGAGGATGTGGTCGAAGATGGCACCACGCTACACCTGGACATGGAACTGGCTCTCAAATGAGACTGCCGAAACATACTGATAGGTGCTAGGAGACAGATTCTTAACTTGAGGGTGGCAGCTAGCCAGGGGAGCACTAGAAAATACCCTACCACCGAGCTATGGTTACATCACGATGTTTTCCTTCACTGAAAGCTCAAGCTCATTGTAGGATTCGAACCCACGACTTACGGATCGCAAGCCCACATCACGACCAGTGAGCCATCATCGCTTCAGATACAACATAATATTGTATTCAATTTAAAAGCACTTTTTACAGCTTATCTTAACAAGAGTGCTGAAACAATGCCAATTTTGTTGTATGATATTGTTACATAAAATTCAAAAAATTCAAAATTCAAATTATTATTTTTTTATTCAATAGGATACATTGTGATCACTTTAAAACGTCAACTTAAAACTAGCTAATAATTTATATTGTATTTCTTTAGGTGGCGAGATGGAAATCCCTCGTCTCCAGAACGTGCACGTATAAGAAGACGGTCACTGCGGAGGGCGAGAAAGAGAAAGAAATACCCGGCATCAAACTCTTTGATGTCAACGACGGTGATTTTTTACGATTTTTTAATGTTTTACTAGCTGCACGCTGCGGTGACACTCGCAGTTTTAAAGTTGCATATGTGTTAATCCAGGGTATGGCTATCCCAATTCCAAATTTCACTCAAATCCGTTGAGCTGTTTCATCCAAATACACACACACCACACACACACACTCACTCACTCATTCACAATATAGCGATGATGGCTCAGTGGTAGTGACGTCGGCTTGCGATCCATAGGACGTGGGTTCGAATCCTACAATGAGCTTGAGCTTTCGGTGAAGGAAAACATCGTGATGAAACCATAGCTTGGTGGTAGGGTATTTTCTAGTACTCGCCTGGCTAGCTACCACCCTCTTGTTAAGAATCTGTCGCCAAGCACCTATCGGTGTATTCCGGCAGCCTCACTTGAGTGCCAGTTCCCAGTCCAGGTGTAGCGTGGCGCCATCTTAGACCACATCGTCACTTAACATCAGGTGACTTGTGGTCAAACGCTACCCTGTAAAAAGTAAAAAAAAAAAAAAAAAATATTAGTGTGATATTCTCGTAGTTATATCTCTATACTGTTTTAAACTACCATGGTCAAAAACATTAGAAATAAACATTGGTAATTATCCCGTTATAAAACCTATTTCTAATATTCTCATAGTTTTTTTTTTTTTTTTAGACAACTTATAAACATATTAAATTATTGTCAAAAAAAAAAGCAGAAGGAAGTCATTATATTAGTGTAGTCAAGTAATAATTATATTCATTTCATTGCATTCAATCCGATATTGACAACCAAAATAAATTAGTTAATTACATACTCATTTTAATTGCAGAAACTCTTTCAAAGAATAAAATGAATGATCTATTAAGTATAAGAAATTTTGTTTAAATTCGTTATAGCTATTGGATTCTGTAATATATTTGGGAATTTTATTGTATATTTTTGGCGCCATAGCAAAGACACTGTTCGCGTATAAAGCAGTTTTATAATTATATACGTTAATGGGATACAAATGTGTTCGATTACGAGATCTAGTGAGAGTTTGATAAAATGTAGGATGCTGCTTGATAAAGAGAGCTACCTCATATATATATAATGAAGGGAGAGTTAGTAGTTTTAAATCTTTGAAATAGGTTTGACAGCTATCAGTGCTTTTTAGACCACACATAGCGCGGATACATCTTTTTTGGCATCTAAACACTCGGTCCCAATTTGTTGCATTACCCCAGAATATTATTCCATACCTCAATCTAGAAGCAACGTAGCCGTGGTAAGATACTAGCAATGTGGAGAGACTAACTTTTTTTGATAGCATAAAAAGACTATATGATGATTGCGAGAGCTTTTTACATATAAATTCTATGTGATTTTGCCATTTTAGGCTATAGTCTATGTGCAATCCAAGAAATTTCGTGGCACTTGTCAGGTCAACAATCTGACCATTGTACTCAATTTCAGTGCTTAATGTTTGATTAGTTCTCTGTTTAAACTGCATTACTTTAGTTTTATCTATATTTATGACCAAATTATTGTTTTGCATCCAACCAATCATTGATTTCAAGCTTTTGTTAATGGTATTTTCGTCATTAAATACAACCGTGCAGTCATCTGCAAACAATATCATTGGATTGTTGACTGACTTGGGAATGTCGTTTATGTAGATCAAGAACAGCAAAGGGCCCAAAACACTACCCTGAGGTACTCCAAAGCAAACCGATCTAGAAGTTGATCTAAAGTCAGTATCATGTTTACTCTTGGTGCAAATTCTACTTATGCTAGTGACTTGAATTCTGTTACTTAGATAGGATTTCAGTAAATCCAAAGCTGTTCCCCTGACGCCATAGATTTCTAGTTTTTTTAACAGAATTGTATGATCTACGAAGTCAAAAGCCTTTGACATGTCCATAAAAAGGGCATAGACAGGTTTTCTTGAATCTATTCTGGGATATAACATACTTAAAAACTCATAAATTGCTAAATTGATGGACATATTTTTGCGGAAACCTTTTTGTTCTTTTGTAAGGACGTCGTTCCTATCAAAGTAGTTGTATAGGTTAGTATAAATAATCTTTTCAAAGATTTTTGAGAAAACCGGGATCAAAGCAATCGGCCTGTAGTTTTTCATAAAGCGTTTGTCATCTTTTTTATGGATAGGTTTAATAATAGTTGTTTTTAAGGTCGATGGAAAAACACCCTGTTCCAAACATAAGTTAATAATGTAAGACAATATAGGGGCAATAGTTTCAGAGACGTATTTCAAGACTAAAACGCATATATCATCATAGCCAGTACTTTTGGTATTTTTTAAGTTGTTGTATTTATTTATTTATTTGAATCAAATAACGGTTTAGTAATTCGTGACTCCGTACAGAAGGCGAGATGGACATCGGCGCTGTTCTAATCGAGGAGGGGTGGGCGGTGGAGGGCCCCCCCGCGGAGCACGTGCCCGCCTCCACCCCTGGCACGCCCTTCGGGGACCTCGGGAACTCCAGGTAACTACACCCCTATCCAAGGTCACCGACATAGCTCTCAGAATTTGCAAGTTGAAGTGGCAATGGGCAGGCGACATCGCTCGACGAACCGATAGGGAAGAAAAGGTTCTCGAGTGGCGACCACGAATCGGAAGACGCTCTGTAGGTAGGCCCCCACTTTTTTTTTCTTTTTTATTGATCAAGGTTTTACACTACAAGCTCGAGGCCCGTACTCCCAAATAAACAAATTCCTCTATAATATAATTGTTATATGTTTGTAGACAATTGTTCAAATGATTGTTCGTAGGGTCCTTGGCATGTTAGAATCGGCCGTGCGCTCTTCATCTCTACCCAAAGACCACAAGGACGGCAAGGTGGCGCAGCCAAGCGTAGAAGATAATACCAAAGGTAATAAAGTGCAATTTTTTTTTTCTATTTTTACACTTGTCTATGTTAACGAACTTGTGATAATTAATTGATAATAATCCTCCAATACCAATACCATACATTATGGTTCGAAGGAACACAAGCTTTGGAAATTAGGACAAAACTTTCACTGACATGCTGGTAAAAAGTTTAGATGACATTTGTGGTGTTGCCATACCACAATTTTGCCAATGTCGCGTAGTATACACGACGCGGGCAAATCTAGGAAAACTATCGCCAATAGAAAACTAGTCAGCATATTCTGGATGTGTCCGCAAGTTAAAGTTTACTTACATTCATGTTACAGAAAACGACGTTATGACAGCATCAATGTCACTGTCATCGGGGCTCGAGAAGGCCGACAAGCTCATGTCAATCTCGAACTTCGACCTGTCACACTCGGAGAAGCCTCAGCCACACCAGAACGGGACCAACGACCAGTTCCTCGCCACCGAAAGGCAGAACGTGGACAAAGAAGGGTCATCAGAGACTTTAACACCGGCTCACGTCCACCCGGCCATACCCGAAGGCTTGAAGGCAAATATGAACAGAATAGACTCTCATCATAGCAATCTGGAGACTCTAGGAAGGTCCACGTATGACTTACATAAATAGACCTTATATATCTATGTTTAAAGGCGAAGGGAAAATTAAGACATTGACAGGGTTTTTGGCAGGTATTCATCTAGATGGGAAAGGGACGAAATGACTAATTAAATTGTAAGACAGAAATTATAAGAATTAGGTTTTGAAACTGGATCATTATCATGCATTTGTTTTTGTTTCGACAGCAGAAAAAGCATCTGCCATAACTCGCGAGCGGATATTAGCGTTATCGAATATCGATAATTAATCGATCGTATTGTCTCGTTTTAAGCTATCGGTAGTATCGATACTATGGATAAGCCTATTGATAGTATGGCTTTTTTGATGAAAACTATCGATAGTTTTACTATAGATAGTTCGCCAACACTAGCGGATACCGTGAGTGTTGTGTGTCGAAATTTAAATTGAGTTGTGAGTGACTTGGGTGAATGGTCATGTCATCGTACGCAAAAAACGTGAGAGGAAGCGGGTAGATAGATACGTCTGCCCGTTATAATATCAAAAATCCTACCTGCAGAAACTTTCAGTATTCTCGTGATCATGTCGCTTGCAACAGTGCCGAAATATCGAGAACTCAAACAAATACATGATTATCCCGTTTCAAAACCTAATTCTAATGTTATTGACCATGGTAGTATAAAACAGAAATCATTACTTCCGTGAATACCCTTTTGTATAAGTAGCTTTTGATATCTATAACCCGATTGTTGAGGGTGAATGTAGTTTTGTAATTAACAGTTATCGATGCGACACCTTTTTTATAAAAAGATTCTTTATAAATTACTTAATTGATTTTGAACTTTTTTAAGTATACAGCCATGCTGACGTAGGCTTGCGACCATTGGGTCATGGAATCGTCCAATAGGCTTGAGATTCCAGCGAAGGAAAATATCGTGAAGAAACCATATTTGTCTTGGTGGTAGAGTATTTTCTAGTGCTCGCCTGGCTACCTTTCTCAAGTTGAGAATCTGTCGCCAAGCAGCTATCGGTGTGTTGCGGCAGCCTCGCTTAAGAGCTAGTTCCCAGTACAGGCTTGGTACATTCTACCAAATCGTCCTTAACATCTGCGCCTCTAGCCAAGATGCATTCTGCAATCGTTGACGCTAATAGAAAACAAGAAAAAAAGTATTGGTTTGACATATTTCTGACCACGTGACTTAGCGTTGAAATATGTCAGACCAATACTTTTTTCTTGTTTTCTACTAGCGTCAACGATTGCAGAATGCATCTTGGCTAGAGGCGCAGGTGACTTGTGGTCAAACACTACTCTGTAAGATTTAGTCTAAAATTAAACACAGTCACAAAATCGCGTCACACTTATCGAGTCTATACTTTTGTTTATGATATGTTGTTACATTAGAAACACATTTATGATTTTTGTAGCATACGGTGCGAATCAAAACCTCTTATAAATAGTTATTACTTCTTTTGTTTCTACGATGATGGTTGTTACACTTATTTCTAAGTCTTTAGTTAGACAAAACTGAGTCATTAACATCATAGTTAAATGTATATTATGTGTTTGTTTTTTATACTAATATTAGAAAGAGAAGAAGAAAAAGAGAGAGAAGAAGAAGAAGAAGTTAAGAGAAGAAGAGTAAGTTTATACATTTATAGTATATATATGTAGGATATAATCTCCATTTCTAGTGATCCCATATTGATAACTCTTTCAATGTTGTAAAGCTACACAAATCCCAAGTAAAAGTACAGAGCTTAGAGCGTTACCGCGCGGGATTTTGAACTATTGTAGTTCAAAATTCTATGTGGAACTGAACTGTGATGGTTCAGTGCCACATAGCGCGACGCTTATCAGTCGTGCAACTAGCATGTCTCGTCACTCAGTTGCTTATAATAGTATCATAGAGTACTTTTTTTTTTCATTTTTATTAATAAACGCGTGTGAAACCGCGCGGAATTGCTAGTGCTAACAACAGGAATGTGCTTGTACTTACAACTTTTAGATTAGCTTTCAATCAATCATTATCAGCCTTTCACGTTCCCACTGCTGGGACTCTGGCCTTCTCTCAGAGAGAGAGAGTATGGGCTGTAATCTACCACGCTAGCCCAGTGCGGGTTGGTAGATGTCGCATGCCCTTGAACGTTGTGGTTCTTGGACATGCCGGTTTCCTCACGATGTTTTCCTTCACTGTTTTGAGAGTAGCTTTATTCTCTAAATATTACGCTTTTGCTTTCGAACATATCAAGAAAAATAATTTTGTTTAAAAAATAGTGTTATTGTCCATGGTTGTCAATAATGCAGTTGTTACTTCAATTCTATTTCATTAGAGTTGAGAAAACAACGACGTTTATCATCACTCACTAGTAACTTACTTTACTTACTAAGTGTTTGTGCTTCAATATAGACAATATAACGCGCCTTTGCGAAATGCTAACTCGGAAAAATCTGTGAAAAAGAATTAGTAATCGATAACTGAGAAATCGATCATACATCGGTTATATTAAATCGATTCGAAATCGGAAACTCATTTCTAAACTAAGTGATAGTTGTATACTAAACTCAACAAACTTTCGAACGCGTCTTCTAAAAAATAGATTCATCACGTTATCGTAAAGGCACGATAATATATTATTGTGTAAATAGGCATTTTTTACCTTTTAGTATTTTGTGGTTCTATCAATGTATACTATCATACGTTACTTTTAAACAAAATCTATACTATGTTTTGCATAGTGTAGTTTTTGTATAAAACTATGCAGCACTCATTTTAGCTTTAACTACACTAGACAAGTCCATCTAAGATTTTTCTGAATGGTATTTGAGAGAATCAATGATTTATCTCTGCTCTGCGGTCAATACTTGGATATGTGACTAGTGGTATTTACAACGCAGCGAGCTGAGCTGAAGCA
The DNA here is from genome assembly GCA_931315375.2 of Opisthograptis luteolata. NCBI lineage: Eukaryota > Metazoa > Arthropoda > Insecta > Lepidoptera > Geometridae > Opisthograptis > Opisthograptis luteolata. Next base: position 2,887,659 of record OV928048.1, read on the forward strand.
CTTTCAAATTCATTTATTTATTTAAACGACAGTAATGGAATCCTTACAGTAACAACCAAGACAATGCTATAGTGCCTAAATATCTTATCACAAAAATGTGATAGAAATGACTATGATAATATAGATTTATAAAACTAAACCTTAGTCTGTGATTTTAAATAACATTTAAGAGTAACTAATAAACATTAACACGGGTAAGATTAAGTTTTTCATACCAATCACCCATTTGGAGAGGATTCGCTGCAACCTTTCAAGCCGGGGTCAATGTTGACGCCGATATTTCTGCTAAACTAGATCATTCAAACGACAAATTTATACACTGAGGCCGGTGTTCTAGAATGAAGCTCAAGCGATAATCATTACCTAAGCACATATTTGAGTCTGTAATTTCATAGAAATATGTCACTGAATTGCTATTCAAGTATTGATCAACACTTGAGTGTGATTCTAAAATAAACCTAAGTGCTTGTAGCGATATAAATTAAAAAAGTCGTCTATGTAGCCGGTACCAATAAAATTTGTCCGAAAACTGCCACTTTTATCAGCACGTCAGACGTAAATGCAAAATATGATTAATTTACCTTTTGGACGTGCGAATGGACATGATATGTTTCAACTGTATGAACGTATACTCTAGGGAGATGAAAATGGCTATTAAATATTATGTTTGTCAATATATCCTTCGTAATTTAAAGAAGTGATATATTCTATTCTACTTAAAATACAATGAGAGATATACGTAGTCGGGTTCGAGATTTAGAATTTCTTGTCCAGTCCTCACTTCAATTATTTTACATGTAATATTTAGGCGCAAAAGCGGATTAATGTCTCAAGTTTATTAATGTCAATATGTAAATAAATCTACAGGAGTTACTAAGTTTCAATTCGGTCGACTTTTACCTGTCTTACGAGTAGCTTTCATTAAATCATGGGTTCGATTCTCAGAAATAATTTTGAATGATTTTAACGCCGCGGCGTCTGTGACCATTATTATTTTTTACTGTTTTTCTTACCATCCAAAGTTATCTCAAAAACCTTGTATCCAGGTTGCTGATTAAAACCTCCGATGAATATAATGCGATAAAGGCCTCTTGGTGCTACCAAAATATTTTCGAAATACTAACTCGACGAGTGACGTAGTTCTTGTTATCATATAATGTAGATTTATTTATTAGTGCTCAGATATTAAGTGCTTTGAAAAACATCCGGTGATTGTTAAAATTTATATTGTTTGATTTCTGAGAAACAAAGTTTCTGCTTGTGCCATAATATCTGAAAAGTACAAATATTTAAGTGAACAAAATTGTAAGTTTGTATCAGTTTGGAAAATTGAAACATGCTAAGAGAATTTCTATAGGATAACAGACGTGGCCCAGTCTAAGATTGTCTATTAGAATATGTAATGAAAAACAGCTATGAAAGGGCGCGTCTGTAGGCAGTCTATATTGGTTGTATTCGTTATTTGGCAAAGTACCTAAATTTGATTAGTACTTATTTTTAGTTTACTTAGTAATGTTTTTGTTAACACTCGAATAGTTGTATTTGTAGAAATAAATGTATATTTCTGTATAACGAAAGGTTTGATTTTTATACTGCCCCTGTTTCGTGAATGTATATCTGTACTAATATACAAAAATGGATGTTGGTAAGTATCTATAAGATTGAAATACTTTGACACCGTTTGACCGATCAGTATGGAAGTTGGAACATAATTATAATAATATGTAAATTTTTCATGGAGATAGTTTTTATGATATCCACGTTGTTGTGATTACCCACTAGGGAGCGCAGGCAAAGCCGCGGTCCAGTTGCTAGCTCGCTGGTCAAATTATAAGGAGGTAAAGTATGTTGTAAGTTTGTTTAGGCTAATATCTGAAATACTGATCCTATTCAGAAAATGATTTTAGTTAGAAAGCTACTCCATCACAGAATGTCATCATTCCTGTCCCCTAGAATACCGCCAGTGGAACCGCCTCGTGCTCTCTGTCCATAAAGATCTCTTATGAAAATGACACCCTCTTCAATTAAAATCTCATTTCCTACCGCGCCTTGCGGCAAATAGCCCTTTTAATCATATATTTTTTCATAGAAATCACTGTAATCGCTCAATTATTCTGCTACCGTCAATTTCACCAATTTTTTACACTTTATGCGGAAAGTAATAAAGCTCAAAATTGTTCGCAAATGTGATTTTCTATATGGCAATGGCAACTGTCCAAGAAAGCGAACGAAGAACTCTCTGTACAAATTATTATCTATTTTGCCTTTGGAAACGTTTCGTTTTGTTAAAGAAAATTATAAGGTGTACTAAATAACAGACTACGAAGGGGTATCTGCCACACCCTATCAATGGGTTGAACGCGTAATAGGATTTAAGCAGCCGATTGTTTTTACTTGAAGAGAAATTCTGGCCAATCAAATGAACGTAATCTCTACTTAGTATCATAAATGCGAAAGTAACTCTGTCTGTCTTTCACGCCTAAACTACTGAACTGATTTAAATGAAATTTGGTACAGAGATAGTCTAGAGCCTGAGAAAGGACAAAGGCTATTTTTATCGCGATAAACTGTAGCACACGCGGGTGCGACCGCGGTGAACAGCTAGCGTGGAATATTTGTGGATATTAAAGTGACGAACAGAAAATCCACTGTTTACTAAGATTCAAAGCAGCGGGTATAGCGCTATGGACATTACCGTCAACGTAAAAACTGGCTTGTAGTCACTTTAAAATGTTACCGAAATAGAATTTGGTTCTAAGAGTCGTAAGGTACAAAGATATTGCCAACAGTCGTTCAAAGGCCAGTTCTAAAAAAGTTACATAACCCAGTTAGTTAATTAGAAAATCTCTAAATGCATTTTTTACTCGGCAAGTATAGTGTTTTGCCCAATGACTAATTACTACGGAAGGTAGATAGGTAGGTATAGTACGCGCTCAGAGAAATTAGAGTATGCGGCACTAACTGAAGTAAACAGTACCTAAGTAATAATTTATTTTGTCACAGTGGTGTTAACGAAAGCGTTATGCAAAGTTACGTAAGCTATCTCCGGCCTCCGCCGATACGGTAGATAAACAACGTCATTAATGGCTAAATGTCTCAGTTTTGCAGGGAAAGTGAAATGACATTTTGCACAATACGACAAAAGCCGCTGAACAATAACACAATTTCCGATTACCGGCATCATCTTAAACGCCAACCTTTGACCACATCATCACTTTAAATCAGGTGTGATAAGTTGTGGTCAGAGCGCCACCTTGTAAAATGTAAAGAAAACCACGCATAATTGCTCTAAAACACATTTAGGAAATCTAGTACTTTTGTTGTTGACTGTACCTACCCACCTACCTACCTTATCAATTTTGAAGCGTTCAACTAGCGAGTGCGCTTAAAACTTTTTCTCTTACTGAATTGAAGACTAAAAGCACTTACAAGTTACCTATTGGAAGTCACCAACTTACGGCCGGTTTCAATAACCAATCCATCCACGGTTTGACATAAATTTGACATTAGGTACTTATATGGAGCTTATGTCCAAGTAGGGCAAATCGTGGATAGATCGGTTATTGAAACCGGCCCCTAAACGTTAACATTACAGTTATTTCCTAAACCTATATGGTTATTTTGTATCTTTGTACCTAATAGGTATACATATACACTTAGGTATAAGACCAACCCGCACTGGGCCCGCGTGGTAGTTTACAGCCCATACTCTCTCTGAGGGAAGGACGGAGTCCCTGCAGTGGGAACGTTTTTGATGGTGTAGATGTTGATACTCCAGGTGGAGGACTGGTAGGAGGTGGCGCAGGACAGACCGAAGTGGTGTCTTTTATTATCGGAGGCCAGACTCACTTAGGGTCATTGCGCCATCAACTAATAACCCACATAGTGGCTTCGCCCTCAATTTCAATTTCAATCATTTATTGCATTCATATGTTAGTATACATGAGATCTTATAGGTTAAGGTTAGCGAACATATGGACCCGAATAGGGTATAGCAATCTAGGAGCGGACCGATCCATTTTAGTCATTTCGAGAAGTCATCATTGAGGAAGTTTATATTTCTCCATACAATCTTTAATAAGTACCTAGTCCTATTGACCCTCTTAGGAGGTGATATTTTAAAAACATTTTCTTTGTTTACCTATGCATTACTAAAGGAAGCTACCCTGAAGATGTCATGCTGTCACTTCTGGTTTAGGCTGTGCGTTGATATGTCAGTGAAAGCGTATAATGAAACAAAAAATTTGGTATTGTCTTGGAGCTTTGCATTGTTAGCGAGTTAACGAATTGACGGGTTATATTATTTTTCAGTCTCTCATTAGAACGTAAAGGATACCTACCAACCGAATATTATTCTTTTTTTAAAACACTTTTATTAGCTTGACTTGTAACTAACTAACTAACTAACTAACTAACTAACTAACTAACTAACTAACTAACAATGTAATCAAATCTTAGAAGTCAATTTTCACCTACTTCTAATTGTCGTATCGACTTGAAACTTTGTATGTGTATGTAATCTCGGTGACAATGCAATAATTTGGTATCATCGACCTGATCTGATGATGCATCCGGAAGGTGGGTAGGGCATCTCTGCGCTGGCTACTAGTAAACCCCTCGTGTTTGGGGTCATATGAATCGTCTTGATGAGTACAATAGATTGGACTTGGTGACGAGGGTCTGATGATGCAACCGGAAGGTGGGTAGAGGATCTCTGCAATGGCTACTAGTAAACCCCTCGTGTTTGGGCTCATATGATTCGTCTTGATGAGTCCAATAGATTGAACTTGGTGACGAGGGTCTGATGATGCAGCCAGAAGGTGGGTTGGGGATCTCTGCAGTGGCTACTAGTAAACCCCTCGTGTTTGGGCTCATATGATTCGTCTTGATGAGTCCAATAGATTGAACATGGTGACGAGGGTCTGATGATGCAACCAGAAGGTGGGTAGGGGGTCTCTGCAGTGTCTACTAGTAAACCCCTCGAGTTTGGGCTCATATGATTCCTTTTGATGAGTCCGATAGATTGAACTTGGTAACAAATGACTAAAAAGTAAAAAAATAAAAATATATAGTTTAAAAAACTAAAAAAAACACTTTAAAAACGCACTCAAAAATATAAAATAATTAAATTGACTTGTATTAGTTACGATATAATGGTTAATTCAAAAAGTGTGGAGCGCTTCTTTTACTGGGTAAATAAAAGTACACACAACCAAAAAGCGCCACACTTTTTGAATTAACCATTATATCGTAACTAATACAAGTCAATTTAATTATTTTATATTTTTGAGTGCGTTTTTAAAGTGTTTTTTTTAGTTTTTTAATTTAGTTGCAATACAACCATACCGAATAGTTACGATTGCTTCAGTATGTACTATAAGTACTTGCCTATATATTGTCTATTGGATTTTTATAGGTACATCGTAGATACTTGGGGAGATGGTTCTTAGGCAAATGGAATCAGGCTCAATATATTCAGGACCCATTACCACAGAACCTTCCACTGTGCCTACCTATACCTGACCCATCCCCCTATTATAATAATTATAACAGTTATATAATAGGTATATTTTCCCAACGTTATTGCTGTCTGATCTAGGTTTTTACCGAAGGAAGCCTGCTCCATTGCTGCACTTATCTTGGCGACTACTTTACCAGTTCAATCGATCAGTCTCAGCATTTTCCATTGTGCAAGTTATTCACATGCGCCGCGCGTACTCCGTGCTTGGACTGCTTGGAAGCCATTTGTAACCGTAAAATTGAGCAGTTTAACTTTATTTAACCAACAAATAACTAGATCTGGGGCGTAGGGTCCTTTTTTTATGCAACTGAGTAACGAGGCGACACGTCACGAGCCCATCAAAGTCAATGCACCCAGAACTCTTTAACCCTTTTAATAATTTCACTAGAAACATCGCCCTTCGATCGGAAACAAGATAATGTTGGCACACTACTGCTGCGGAGTGACATTTGGCTATATTTTACTTATATGTATTTGCCAAAGAAACTGGGCAGGCCGCTAGTAAAGTTGTATAGGTAACATTATGAACGTAGCCTATAATATTCCGTTTGTTAACCAAATACCTTGTCTTTTCTTTAAGACACGTGTAAAGGTACATACTTAGGTAGTACGACCTCATTTTTTAAGCCAACAACGCAATCAAAATGTCATCTGATTAAATATATAATTTAAAAGTTTAATATAAATTTAATAGACCGTAGCGTAACTAACGTTCCGGATTCCATCGTGAATGCAATTAATTAACATTTCTGTTAAGTATTTGAACTCTTTTCGGTGTTTGTTCATGGTAGGTATTGTACTCATTACCTGCATTAACTGTAGGTAGGTACTTCAATATTATGCTGACCTGAATTACCTATTGTATTGAATGTGAAATTAACCATATTAGAAGTTGTTATAGGAAACAAAGGAGAATCATAAACTGTATATTTTTATAGCTTTACTTGCATCATCATCATCATCATCATCATCCCACTGCTGAGACAAAGGCCTTCTTTCAGAGAGAGTATGGGCCATACCACCACGCGGGCGAGGTCCAGTGACTCCAGTGTGGGTTCTCAGATAGGTCAGTGTCCAGCCCTAGTGCCGGAGGGAACCGATTTTGATATAGTTTTGGGGTTCGAGAAAGCTATCGAACCCCAGGTTTAAATTTTAAAATTGAAGTACATAGATAAGTATGTCTCAGTTGGACACTTGTCTTGTTCGTGGTTGTGCAGATGACTGTCGTCTTATGAGGAGTGTACGCGGGAGGAGGCTATTTTTTTGTCATTATACTTTGGTGTAGGAATCTAATTTTAGTCTTTGATGAACTAATTGATGAACTGTTGTTTGTTTATCAAGGGCATGTAGGTACCTATATAGTAAACTGTAAACTGCAGCCCACGCGGGTGATAGCTAGTATTCTTATATTTAATAATCAATTGCTGTTCGTTAGTCTCGCTAAAACTCGAGAACGGCTGGATCGATTTGGATAATTTTGATATTGAAATATTTGTGGAAGTTCAGGGAAGGTTTAAAAGGTGACTTTTATTGGCGATACGAAGTTCGCCGGCTCAGTTAGTTACCTAACAGATGATTATTATAAACGGAACCAATCTAGCAAAATCAATTAATTTGTCAGACAGAAACATTTTAATTGACACCCCAGCTACGTTTCCTACACAAATGTCGCTCGCGGCTGCAAGGCCGCCCAGGTATTCAAATGTTCCGTGGACTGATTCGTGGAATTATGAAATTCATTTGCCACGCGGCTCGCAGGTATTTTTAAAGTAACTTCAACTTACATCCACATCCAGTGATTGAAGGATTTGATTATGCTTTTTGTTTTTTTTTTATTATTTACAGGGCAGCGTTTGACCACACGTCACCTGATGTTAGGTGACGAAGTGGTCGATGATGGCGCCACGCTACACCTGGACTGGGAACTGGCTCTCAAGTGAGGCTGCCGGAGCACACCGATAGGTGCTTGGCGACAGATTTCTAACAAGAGGGGTAGCTAGCCAGGCGAGTACTAGAAAATACCCTACCACCAAGCTATGGTTTCATCACGATGTTCTCCTTCACCGAAAGCTCAAGCTCATTGTAGGATTCGAACCCACGTCCTACGGATCGCAAGCCGACGTCACTACCACTGAGCCATCATCGCTATAAAACGAAACAGCATTCAATTTCACTTCATTTTTTAATTGTATATTAGAGTGTCAAGCAAGCAGATGGCATGGCTCGCCTGGTGGTTAGCGGTCACTGTCGCCTTCTAAGGACATTTTATAGAGGCGTTAAGAACTCTTTTCACAACTACCTTGAAGGACTGTATAATAATACAAATATGTTACTTTAATAATCTTGATCTTTCTCCCTTTATTTTTATTATTTTTAATAGCGTTACATAACATCAGATGACTGGTGCTCAAACGTCACCTTGTACGATACCTAAGAAGTCAATAATAATAAAACATAAATAAATAACAATGAAACCATAATAGGTAGATACATTTGCAATCATTGATCTTAGGATAGTTTACGAAACCTGCTAAGTATTCTGTGACGAAACTAGAACAACGTTGGACACTAGAAAGTACCCTGCCATACCATAGATAATATTACACCATTAAGTACCATGCTATGGTTCGATCACGATGTTTTCCTTCACCGAAAGCTCAAGCTTATTGTAGGATTCGAACCCACGTCCGACGGATCGCAAGCCAACGTCACTACCACTGAACCATCATAGCTATAATAATATATATTAGTTTCTACAATGAAGTTATAGTTTCATCACGAAGTTTTCCATCACCGAAAGCACAATGCACGATTCAAGCTTACGAGCTACGGATCGCTATTCGCTAGTCGATATCGTCGTAGACATGGCATGGATTCCTTAGAATTTCCATTATAATACAGATATCTATCATTTACGACTTAGGTACCCACCGGTAAAATTGTCAATGTGATCGAAAAATTACCTGCCGGGCGTTTCTTGCCTGTTGATATGCCGGCGTAAGGAGGTTGGAACAGGCGTAGCTAGTTTTAAGTTTGACGCTTTAAAGTGATCACAATGTATCCCATTAAATAAAAAACATTTTAATTTTGGTACCACAGTAGGTTTGCTTGAAGGGACAAAATAGGTTACTGGACTGAATTGGGTGATTGGGGGATTGGGGAAAGACAAGATAAAATACATATAATGCATTTTACTTATTATTCAAACCACCTATATATAAACCTATATGGTACCTCTATGTATTGTAACAACTAAAAAAATATACATACATACATAACATAATAAATTTAAATAAATTACCTACTAACCGCTAAATGTAACATAATTATCTAAACACCTACAAAACTAAAAAGCGTGATTTAAGTTGCTGCCTGCAGTTAATGTGCCAAAGAGACGACATTAATTAACTCTGGATGGTCAGGCTGATTCGTTGACCAAGGTAAGGCGCCACCCGTGGCGTCAACATTTATATTTTATTTTAAGAACTAAGTGTTGCATACAAATGCTTATAATCAGACCCTTTGTTTCCTTTACACCATGGGCACCGTGAAAAAGTGGTTCGAGTTGGACCGGCCGAGTAGAAAGTAAAACCGCTTTGTCGAAAGGTTGCTATAAAAATTGTAGCGACCGCCTCGCCGAGTTCAGTTGGCGCGAACGCGGGACCGCAGTGACAGTGCTACCAACGGAAGAACAAGAATGGTCAGTGACGTATCCATTTCACTTTCGATAGTGTTTGTTTTTTTAAGTAACGATTTTAGTGATGTAATATTTTGTAACATTGATAATAATAATTGAGGTAGCGTTTTACAAATTAAATGGGCAGTAAAGTAAATATTAACTAGTTTATTGTTTGTTTGTAGCCTACCTTTAGGTATAACAGATTATTTGTTATTATGTGTATCAAAAATCCTTTAAAATCACGTATGTACGTACCTACTTAATATTTTTTGGGAAAATCGTTAACATAATATCACATAATTTAATTATTAATTATTGGAGTATTTAATTTATAAATTCTAGATATGTATTAATTCTCCACAGTTTAGTGTTGGTAGAGTATATTAAAAAAATTAAAACATTTATTTTTTAAATTCGGTGATTAGTCAGAAAATTCAATGTTTTTTTTTCAAATCTCGTACATATTTAATACTTAACCTGTATACTTAGCTACATATATTCCGTAATCTTTCATAATTACCTACCTAATATATTGTTCAGTTAATATGCATTAAACCTAAGTAATATCATTCTTAATTACTCTAAAAATTAATCCATCATTATTCATACTGTTCCATTAATTTAAACACGAAATTATCAGAGCACGCCGTCTGATCCACAAGGCCATTCCATTTAGATTCACTTACACAATGTAAGTAGTTACAGTCGTTACAGATGCATGTAATTAACTGAGGTAATTAGTAATTCAACTGAAATTTTAATTAACGCGGTTGTCAACTTATTTAGTGCTCATTTTCTTAAAGTAGACTTTTATGTGGAGCATTATTTATTATGTATTTTATTGAGTCCTGATTTCGGACATTTGCTGTTAAAATCTTGGAAGACATAAACACACATTAAAATTATCGTATGTTTTGAAAAAAAAACGATTTTTAAGAGTATAAATAAATAAATTGTCTAGTAGACACAATATCTCGTTCATTCTCCTTGATTTTTCTTAGTTTCCTGTTTGTCTAGCGAACATTATTAGAGCTCAGAGAAGATGAGGACATTGAAAAACATCATCTTGCTTATTATTTATTAAAATATAAAATATTTAGGGTATTTTTAAAACCATAAAAAAAAAATTACAAAAAAATTTAATAAAAATAACGTGATTACCTACTGCTATGATTCTTAGATGACTGAGAGGCGGGGTTGACGATCGAATATGTATCTTCTAGGCAAGCATGCTCCATCATCGACCTCGTCATCTAGCTCCTCGCTTGCTTACCTACTTTATGTTAATAAAAATATCCAAATATAAAATGTAAACCTTCACACGTACATAAAAATGTAAGTAATGAACTGTAACGAATGTAGCCTCGTTCCAAATGATCACAGTCGTCGTATCCCTGAAGAAAATGTTTAATTTAATCATTAAATTAACAGTCCTGTCGAATTGTATATCTGGTAAATTGGGAAACTTACATTATCATAAAATATTTTGACGACAAGCGTAACCTTTAACTTGATTACTTCAAACTAAAAATAATATACCATAACAAAGAAATAAAAACAAATAAACCTAAACTAATAACTAAAATACATTATTAAAAGAAGTCCCTTTAGGCAAGGTACCGAAGATAATAATAAATAATAACTTGATTACTTAAATTCGAGTTTTGACACATTTGAAGCAATTACATGATTTTACCAAAGATAAAAACGATTTTTTTTTATCCTGTCCTAAGTTTTTTAACTACAATAATAAGTAACTATAATGCTACTATATACTTATTTTATAAAACAGAAAGTGTTTTTGGTGTGTCCTTCATTCACAAGAGATAGTATGAGCCTGGGAGTGACATATCCACTGCTCGAGAAATTTCCATGAGGGTGAAACCTCACAATTTGTGTCTTTCTGTAAAGCATTTGAGTAAATGTTGATATATGTATAGGTAGATATATATGCAAGTATGGTGTAGAGCCTACCTTTGTATATTTATTATTATCACCTAACCCAATCGAAATTAATAGAAACAATACTTAACTATAATGTATTTGTTACCAACAACAAACAGCGTGGAGTGCTCAAGTTTAAAATAGAAGTTTCGAGTCATAGGAACCAAGTCACGACCGCACAATAGCCCAAATAATACAAGGCCTTGATATTGTGACAGACACAAATGCATTGGTTTTTGTTAAGTTATCACAAGCTGGTGGCATTGAGACACCTTTCACCTACGGAACCCGATGAAGGTTAACAAGACTCACGCGGAACACACATTTATAAATGTCCCAAAGACTACTGCAGCTTTTTTTACATAATGTCACTAGAAAATGTACCTACGTAAACATCATGAAGACAGTAAAAAGGTGACTAAGTGTTTATGATGGTAGTATACTTATTCTAAGTTGTAAAATAGTCTATTGCTAGGTAATATTGTTGTCATATCTGAAGAAAAGATTATAGTGAGAAGTGAAATTTTATAAATCGCAAGAAAAAGCAAATACCGTTACCGAATTCCCAAAATGATCGTTTAATTAAAATTACCTCGCTCAGAGAAAATAATCGATACAAACTCGACTGTGTAACATTTGTGTAATCGATAAGATCTCGGAAAATCGTAAAAGCCAAGAAATCGTATTTACTCTACTTTCTAAAAATATAACGTAACGCGATTGAATTTCGGATTAAACAATCGACTCTAATCGTCAGTTAATTTTAATGGTATCAAAATCGTTACTGACGCGTTACGTAAAACAATTTAGATTTTCTACACGACCAACACGTATTCGAAAGTAAATCGTGATCGAATCTGTAGGCACTAAGGTAGTCTACGTAGCCGTCGAGGTAGAGTATGCTAAACAATGTAACAAGGAAGAGAATTTGCCAACTGTGTGCTATCATACAGCCTTTAAATATATAGCAACACACGAAGGTAGAACATGCCAATCTAGTGACTTAGATTTAGAATAATTTAGATATAAAACGCCGTTTTTTTTTTGTAATTATTAATCAGAACTTTTGTCAGTATATGTTTTCGAACCGGACAAAAACGTCGCCGCCCGCCGGGAGGGGTGCTAAACTTAACTTCCGGTTTCGGGCTCAGATGAGTCCTATTTCCGTACTCCGTATTGAACTGACACAGGCGGTTTACATGATGATGATGATGAATATGAAAAAAGCAGGCCTAACTATACATAAACAAACTACTTATGTAACTTTATTCATGACATGCTATAACGACTACCTATAAAAATCCTATACGTACATGCTGTCTTTTTGCGACCTATACTCTAATTTAGCAAAGCATTCTATGAAAATTTGTAAAGTATTGAAATGAAGAGACGGTTAAGCTTATATTCAAAGACTGAAGGCCAGCAGCCCTTTTCTTATTGCAAAACTAAGGTACTGCTAACGTAGGTAATCGTAACACAGAGATGAATATAAATCTACTATGAAAACAGGATTGTGGGCGGGCTTAGTACTATTCTGACTTGTAATATGATTTCAATAGCCTATTGTCAGTAATGGATGGGAACCGCACCGACACAATAATGGTCTGTAGTTTTAACTTCAGTAATTGACTGGTTTAATTGAAAGGCATATTTTCGTCATTACATTGTTTGGGATCATACAATGTAAATTATTATAAGGAAATAAATAAGGCTATTTAAACAATCAATTACAAATTACGACTTTACAAAAGGTCAAGCCTTTTGTCATTTGAAAGCAATCGATTTAAAATATAAATATTGTGATATAATTAATTGCCTTGGGCTGATTATGAAGGTACTACACTAAGTAGTGTGGGCGTTAGAAAATCCCTCCCACGCGACCCTTCAAAATTCAAACAGTTACATAAACTCTTGGGAACGGCCATCACGCGATTTCAATATGTGGGTAGAGCATTTTTCTACACTCATGCATATTAATATGAATGAATGTGTGAATTTCCGTTTCAAAGATTTATTAATCGTTTACGTGGGAGTGAGATATGGTGGATAGTCATGACCGGCTTCGTAGGATTTAGATTAGATCAAAAACGCTTTGTAAATTGGTAGGCCGTTCAGTAATATAATCATAGCTCTTGAACAAAAAACCAAATAACAGAAATCAGACAAAAGATCCATTTAAAATACTTCAGTGATCTAAATTATTTAAAATCTAAGTAATTTGGTTGGTATGCCCTGGGCCATCTTGCCATTGTGTATTGCCATATACGAGTATACAAAAATCTTCTGAATATAAATCACTTGTAGGTACCTAATACTGAACTCTGGGCAGTTTCTATGATCATTAAATTTGTTTACCTAATGGCATTGTAACACCCACAGCAAACATTAAATCCCTGGAACACAAAAATACCTTCGGCTTTGCTATGTACTTCCGAGTGTTAATTTACATTGAAATAGTATCCAGAACTATCAATCTTTCGCGTAAGGCGGTCTGCAATTTAGCATCAATCACTACCATTCTCCATTAACACTCGTTTCCGTTTTGCTTACAAATTGAAATCATTTGTATACGTTACTCCAGCTAGTTTATTTTCTATCTTTTGGTTCTATTTTATTTGTTAACTTATGTTACCTTCCGTTACATGGCTAGAAATGTGGTAGGTAAACATATTTTTCCTCTAAGTAGGTAGGCGTACAAGTGGTAGGGCATTTTCTAGTGCTCGCCTTGGCTAGCTAATCTGTTCCCAAGCACCTATCAGTATGTTCCGGCAACCGCACTTCAGAGCCAGTTCCAAATCCAGGTGTACCCGGAATTTTGACCACATCATCATTTCGCATCATCATGTGACTTGTGGTCAAACAATATCGTGTAAAAAGAACGTCATAATAATGTCACTACTATACCACCTCCAGTGGTGGTACTTGGGACATTTAAGGACTATCGAGTTATTCACGAGTACCTCGGTTGGTACAGTCAGCGACAAAAGTAGCTAACCATACTCGATTTTTCAAATGCTTACTAGATCAGCAATGTTTGTTTGTTTTTAAAACTTACAAGGCAGCGTTTGAAAACAACACAACACTCCTCGTGTTGAGTGATGATTTAGTCGAAGGTTGGTGTTTATGATGATAAAGTAATTCGGAAAATGTGTCATCAGCGACTATTGTCGTTGACGGTACTACCTTTATCTCTAGACATTTCAACAGTCCAACCTAGCAAAGGCACATTAGATAAGACCATTATCCGTCGATCGTGCGATTCGTGCGGAGCATTCGTCACAATAACTTATAAAATAAAATTCCGTTGCGGTCCAGCGCGCATGTCAGCATGTCTTATGCAACGCCCAAGCTCCAATTACTTCAACTTGCGCAAGCGCACTCGAACGGACTAAATGTAACTTCGCTACCTTCGCTGAGTACCTCCTAGTAGGTACTGTCGTGGTTTACTACTGTTTGCTACCGATTGATTACGGTGTTGTTACGTAACAATTGTACTTTAAAGTATTGCAAATTAGAAAGTGTTTTAGTTTAGTTGTAGTACCTCTACCTACTTTTAGACACTTTTCTCGCGAACCAGACGTAATGTTAGTCTTTTTTTTTTGCTCTTTACAAGGTAGTGTTTGACCAGAAGTTACCTGATGCTAAATGACGTCATACACCTGGATTGGAAAATGGCTTTCAAGTGCTGGAACACACCGATAGGTGCTTTGCGACAGATTCTTAACTTAAGGGATGTAGCTAGCCAGGCGAGCACTAGAAAATGCCCTATAACCAGCTGTAGTTATCGGCTTCGGAAGTTGGTTAGAGTCACTATTAGTTTACTGACAATGCTTAGCAATTTGCCTGAGTTACCTTTACCCTTTCGATGTCATCAACTCTTATTTCCTTTCACAGAAAACAATAATCTTCGCGGCCCTAGCTGCCGTCGCCTCCGCCATGCCTTCGTATATAGCCGTTCCAGCTGACCAGATAGCCTTCGTGGACCTTCGGGAGCTGAGAGTGAGAAGGGTCCCCAGGCAGACCCTATCGCCGCCTCCCCAACAGGCGCTGTACAGCCAGGACTACCAGCCGATACCACTGCAGCAGTATCAGCAGCATTGTAAGTAGTGTAATTTGGCTACATGTCTTCTGAATAAGTTTGGATGTACCAAGTGGTCGACCCAAATAGTCATACAGCATTCTTGCTTCATCATCAGCGGAAGAAGTCCACTGCTGAACGTAGATCAACATAAGCCTCCCCCTTTGATCGACTATTAAGCTTTTGCCTCCATCGGTTCCCTGCGACTCTTACAAGGTCGGCGATTCGCCTAGTGGCTCTACCAACAGAACGTCTTCCGGTTCGTGGTCGCCACTAGAGAACTTTTCTTCTCCACCGGTTATCGGTTTGCCGAGCATTCTTGCTTACTAAATATATAAACCTACCACCAACAAATCTTTTTGAAATCGTTATATGGTAGATGATCTATCGCGAAACATTTGAACCAAAACCAATAACCCTTAAAAGTTCCAAGTTACTCCAAATTTTCAAACATTACACAATGTAAGGCTGAACCTTTCGATACGTCGACATTGTCGTTTCTTACGGGCATCAATCAAGATTAGCTGACCTCTCACTTTCACTGCAACACAAAGGATCAGCTTTCTATGTACCATAACGGGCTTGTTTTATATTCAATACGATAGTTATCGCCACATATTTATGAGATACACAAAAGAAACAAGCTCTCAGAGCGGTTCTTTTCACATTGCATTTTGAACCAGTAAAAGTCTTGTAACAATGGACATCCTTGTCTCTTTACCATTGCAATGAGCGCGTGAAGCAAAGACATAATTGTCAAAGAAATAATTATCACTTACGACTTACGGGAAAGGCTGTTTTACTTTCATTCTATTTCTTTTATACATAGTTTTTGTAAGATCGTCAAAATGAATGTAGAACGCATTAAACCCTCAAACTACAATTATTGCGATTCGATAACTAACATTGATAACTAATGATATTGTACCTTGATTCCGTCATCTCACCGACAACACGACAACGATGCTTCTGAAGTTGATTTCTATTTTTCCGCAATCAAGATTAAATCGAATGACCAAGAACTTCCCTCGGATATCAATTTTATAAGCGCAGAGAATGATAGTCACGGACTTCCGTAATTCGCTTCATACCGTTAAATGAATCAAGCGTCAAGAAATCAATTTCACGATTTCTATTTTCAATACCGTAATTTTTTCCGATGAATCTGCAGATTATGTAAGAATCTTGGTACCTACATTAATTTATTCGTAATATGGCCAATCAAATCACAGTAGAAGCACGTAGAAGGAAGCTTTTCCTGCTATGCGAAATAATTATTTAGTGAAATCGAGCCAAACTTTATTTGTTAGTCCTGAAGTTATGCAACATCCTAGCAGCCTTATCAAGTTGATCTAAGCGATTAATGTAATGGCTATTATTTCCGCCATGGAAAGTCCTCGGGCACTTTCCACTTGGAAGTTACGTGACCGAGGATTGCCTGCGTGATTTATATTTAAACTAGTTTTAAAGAGCCGAAAAAAATATTTGGCTTTAGATTTACAATAAACATCTTTCTTATGGTAGATTAGATTGATTGGTACCTGCACAAGGAAGTACTACGGACTTCAAATTTTCGCTAAGATGTTCGTGCAAAAGTTTCAAGCAACTGGTCATCTAGATAAAATAGAAATGTCAACAAAACTGAATGAAGCTTTTTATAACCATTCGTATCACACGGTCTGAGCGACTGACAGTTGACACATAAATTACAAATTGCGGCAAGGATTTCCACATCGGTTTAGAGTTGCTCAATGAACCGTACCTACGTGAGCCAGTTCAAATCGATGCTATCGCGTTTTTTCGCGTCTACAAATTGCTGGCAATTTCGTAAATGGGTACATATCATGAATAAAGTTTCACACGCATATTACATTTACCGGCGGCATTGTAATTAAATTACATATTTATTCGTACCAACATAATTAGGTACTGCAAGCTGCAAGAGTCCCATAGCTTGGGCGCTCGTAATTTTTCGCTTTTGATATTCATGTTGAACGAGTGCTGCTTGTGGGGTCTGGTCTGCTTTGGTTGTGATCCCGCAACTCGTTAATATTCATGTTCCCTTATCCCAATGTGTACAACCAAACAAGACAAATCTTATTAGTAAAGCTAATTAAAAAGTATCGGACTATTATATAACAAAACAAAAGCTTGGGATTTTAGTGAACTTGTTCCAATTCAATCAAAGTAATAAGAATAAAATTGTCAATGTGATCGCGCCAAAAAAATTACCTGCCGGGCGTTTCTTGCCTATTCTTTTGCCGGCCGGCGTGAAGAGGTTATATGTACGCCGATGACACATAGGTTCTTGTTATTGTTTGGAATAACTCTCTCATATATCTTTTTGCGATGACTTGCGCCGAGTGGTTGGTAGTGGCGCGCCTTGGGAGAGACCTATGTCCAGCAGTGGACTGTCACTGATTGATGATAAGGGTATTTTTGTTTCTCTAGTAATAGGCGTATGTTACGTAGCCAAATTAACCTGACAACACACTAACTTCATCTAATTCCCTTACAGCAGTGGCCCTGTCTCCGCCATCCCCGCCCGAAGCACCAGCCAGACTCACCCGAGTCCAGGAAGCCCTTGACAATTCTGGAGCAGCCACCCTTGGCGCCACTTCCCAATACGCCGAGAGACCCCCTGACTTTGGAGAATACGTGGACTTTGGCGCCCACACGGGGGACAACGGAGCTTTCGGTTGGTACGCTGATTACCCCGTCAACAATCATGACTCTTCTGGTTATTAGGTTCATAGAATTTCATGGTCATGATTGTATTTTATCGCTAAGGGTAAACGTAGGGAACGTTAGGTATTTAATAAAGTTAAAAGGCACTAGAGTCTTTGTGAATCGCACTTGCCTTAGCACTAATCTTACCAAAGACAGTATTATCCATTGTTGTATTAGTATAGGTTTAGCAGAATTACCGCACATTTGTTAAAGACGGTTAATTCCGCAGTTTTCCACGCACTATTTGTGAAAACAAAGTTCCTTCGTTAGGTTAAGTTTGTTCAAAGTACACTGTGATACGTACTAGGTAGTTTGCTATGTTTTTTATTCTTTCACTTTCTTGCTATCACTCTTGTATCTCTGCTTTTCATCAATATCACGCTTTGTACTTGTTTTCTTTTCATTTATTTCTTTACATCTTTTTCACTGTTTATGTAACTATGCTTTTATCATTGTCTTTCTTTTCACTCTACGCATTACTTACATTCTGTCTATTTTTATGCTTTTATCATAAACATTTTAATTTGTATTTTGAATACAGATAACTTCTAAGTATTCTTCATTGTTTCATTTCACATCATTATCACAACTTCTTCATGGCTTTTTCATACCTCACTTACCTCATTTATTATTCATATTAGCAACATTATCCGATATCTTTTTAGTATTTTAACTATGTCTTTATTATTTTCAACTAGTTATTTCAGCTCTCTCTAGTACTTATTAATTATTATTTAATCAACTTCTTCTATTTCATGATCATAAGAGTTAGACGGACAGTTTTGATTTTATTTTAATCACCTTATTACATTATTTTCTTTTATCACCGCTCTATCTTTGATTCTATTTCTACTACTTCTATTCAACTTCTACCTAATAAATGCTTTACTTTTCATCTTTTCTATCACTTTCTATCTTGATTCATTCAAATGTATGAACATCTTTGATACTTTTTACTGTCTTTTCTATATAAGTACTTTACTCTTTGATTGGACCCACCTATTTATACCAAACATAATGATACTGATTTTTCTAGAAGCATCTCTTTAATTATCCTTGAAACGTCTTTAATTATTTTCTTATCTTCTTCACTGTTCTTTTCAATTTCTCTAGAATTTTCATATTTTCATGATACTTTCCATATTTATCCGTATCTTTACTTTCTTACTTCAACTTTACTCTAACTCTTCTATTTTATTCTTTGACTTTCTCTTTTTTACTTCCTTTTCATCTTCTATCATCATTTTTATACTATGTCTTTCTTAATTTTCTTAAATACTCAGATTTATTTCTACTAAGACTTTTACTATTTATCTCTTTTCCTATCTTATTCTTTCCATTTTTCATATTTGTATCACGTAATCTTTTTCTATACTTTTATACTCTTGCTATCTGAATCTATTACTTAAATTAACTTTTTGATACTATCTATCTATGTGTGTACCTAAGATATTTTCACTTTACCTACATTCTACCCTTTGTCCTAGTCACTATTATTCTTACTTAATACTTCTACTATAATCTTACTTTCACTCATCTTTCTTCATTCTTCATATATCTTTCTTCTTTCTTCATATATCTTCATTAAAATTAATTGTTGTAATAAGCCTGTTTAACTATTACTTGATTATACAATTTCATGCCATCTACTTTGCATATCATCTTATTTTACATCCTACTTATATTCTGTCCTTACTTTTATCTTGTTACTACTCATCAAATTTTATCTATCATATTATATGACTTTCTATTATTAAATATTTTCATACCATCTATGTTTTCTTTGAATGTCAGATATTTCTATTTTCTACTCACACTCTCTCTCTTTCTCTTTTTGTCACTCTTTTTTTTACCTTCTATTATTCTCCTTTCACTTCTACTTTACATTTACAACTATTTCTTCATCTAATCTCCACCTTTATCTATTTTCATATTTGTAATAATGTACTAATTGTATTGTATATTCAGATCATGCTGCATTTTGATCTGATCGAATATTTTCATTTGATCTATGTACTCTTTTTTTGAATGTCAGATATTTGTACTCTATATCTCTTACTCTCTCTCTCTCTCTCTTATCTTTTTATATATTTTTACTTATTCGCCAATTTCTTACTCTTGATACTGCTCATTTTCTAACTTCTTAACTTCCTATATCTGTCTTTATTTTCTCTGAAATGATTTTGTATTTCCTTGTTATCTGAACTTATTACTTAATTAAACAATGTCACGCCATCTGTGTATACGTTTTGCGTGTAATATTGACTCCTCACTGTCAAATAAGGCATGACGATCAAATTACATCATGTTGTAATATTTACTTCTGTCTTGTTACCTTAGTCGAATAATTGCTATTAGAAGTCTGTTGTTCAGATTCTTATTTCCGGTTCTTTTCTTATTTACTTTATTTCCATCATAGCTCACCTTCATTCATATTTTGAATTGCACGCACAAGCACTTCATTTTTGTACGTTTCTTAAATTGTCTTATTTCTTGCTTCTTTTTCTGTTTCATTCTTTTGTATCAATTCTATAAAAACAACAGTTACTGAAAATCTTTCATTCTTCATATTTTCTTGCTCTGCTCCTATTTAAAAATATTGTATGATTGTAATTATAATAATTCACAGGAAGTTCGTTTTAACTCGCTTATTATAAAAATGGAATATAATTCTTCTTGTAATGTTTTGCTGTAAACTTAGATAATTGGTCTCGCCAGCTTTATTCTAAGGCCATACCCAAGAGTATATTTGTGTATTTCTTACGATAGATATGACTGTATGTTTCAAACAGGTATTTATTTATCTTGCTTGATTGAATGTTTATCCAGCCTCCATCACCGCCGAATAGAAACTAGTTACGGCATCCAAGTATACTTGATTTCATCTAGCTATCGGTAAATTCGTCGCTATCATCACAATCTTCATACGCGAGTGATTGATATGGTTAGTTTAAGATCTGATACTGGGTTCAAACCTAACCAAACTAAGATGATTTTAGTATCCAGTCTAACAAACATTTCTTTTCCTCTAATTACTTCTCTTGTGAGATCTACTTTCTATTTCTTCTTCTTCTTTCTTTGTTTAATTAATATAAGTAATTTTACATCATAATTTTATTTCATTATAATATTGTGTGAAATCTTATTTCTTTTCTGACTTTTTTCTCCTAATATAAAGTAATATTCAACCTACCTATCATACATTCAATCTTCTTTTCTCTCATCTTTTCTACTTCAATTTATTTTTCGTTTAACTCAGACTATTTATTGTCCTTTATATTGTCCACACATTGAATTGATTCTTTGAGACAAAGTAATAAGGCAAATTATTTGTATTTTCCCTGCCTCAAACATCTTATTTTCTTTTACTATAACTTCCTTCTAATTATTTACTATAAAACTTCTACTTTACCTACATTACAATTTTAATGATTTTTTTACTGTCACTCTCGATTATTATTTATTTGTTTATCTCTGTTCTTCTAGGCCCATTTTTATCACTTAATCTCTTGTTTCATTTATCTTCTACTATACTTCTCATTTCACCTTTTTATATGTCTATTTCTTTTCTGATTCACTTCAAGTTTCATCTTTTTATAACTTTACCTTTTCTGTAATTTGACTATTGATTGACTTCTAGTTTTATCTTTTTATTAATTTACCTTTTACCTTTAATTTATCTTCTGATTCACTTCAAGTTTTATATTATTATAACTTTACCTCTTTTTAAGTTTTCTTGTTTTATCTTTTCAAAACTTTACTGTTCGTAAATCTTACCTTTCTATATTTCAATTTACATCTTGTGCCTATCTTTACTTAATTTCACACTGTCTTTAATACATATCTTCCGTCCGAAGAATCCGTTCAACCTCTTCGATTTTATATACATACCTAATTGTCTTGCATTTTTCAACTTTCAACATGCCTTCTACTTTAATCTTCTCAAAATCCTTTCACACATTTTCCTAAAATATCTTATACTATCTATTTCTGTAACTTTTAAAGCAACTACTACATTTGTTGACATCTTATAACTTTTTATCATAAATTCATTTACGTTACCTACAATAGTTCCAATTTGTTTCACTCTTCTTTTCTATGCTATTTTTCAATTATTGATTTCTTTGCCTTGTCTTCTTTCTGTTCCATTTCTACATATTTATATCAGTTTTCTTTTCCTCTAAACATATATATCTTCCTTTCTTTTAGTACCTTCTTAGGTCCTGTAATTTTATATCTCTGTCATTTTTTATCATTTCATTATTTTTATCTTACTACTATTATCAAATTCTTCATCTTTCTTAACGTTTGTTGCCACAAATTTTCTTTTCCTTTCCTGCAATATTCATTTCGCTTTTCTTCCTATTTTCTTTACTTATTCTTGTTCTCTAGCTATTCTCTATACTATTTTCGCCTAATTTATCTTCTTTTGAAGTAAACTAGAATGGTACCTTTATAAAAATAGTACTTAATCAAACCTTCTATGTAGCATTTATGCAACGATTTATTGAGAGTGATAAACTGAAAACTCTTTTAAAACATTATTTATTTTCATGTATGTATTTATACTATACACATGTTACCCATTATTTCTCCTGTCTTTCCTTTCTATTTATTGATACATAACTTAATTTCTTGCATATGTTTAAATACTTCTGTTTCATCACTTTGAATACGTATTTTTTGCTATTCTTTCTTGTTTCATCACATTTCTCAATTCTTTCGTTCTATCGTTTTCCTTTCTTTCCTAATTTTATCTTTCTGTCTATCCTGAGTCTTTTTTAAACATTACTTTCTGTACTTACTTCCTTATAAATCTTTGTTTATTTATTTATTTTAAACACTGGGTCTCGCTATATGATCATATTTTTCTTTAGTATTACGAATATTACCAGTAAGCATTCGTACTTTACAAAAAGTAAGCATCAACTCAAGTACTTCTTACAATACAATAATGTAACGAGAAAAAATATTTTTTTTTTTTTTTGTCATGTATGGTATAATTACATTGGCATCCTCTTTATGTTTACAATTTTTCTTTCGTTTTATAATATTACTATCGGGGGTATAATTGAGCGAGCGGTTATCTTTTATAAAGATACTGTAAAACGGCATAGTAAATTGTACAATTGTTACAATTTTGACTGCCTAAAAATCACTATTTTCATACTTCAGATATTTTTTTTTACAACCCAGGCTTCTTTTTTAAACTCTTCTTTGTGTATTATCTTTCTATATAATACCACATAAATAAATTTTATATCTACTTTCCTTTACCTTTCTTATAAACAAACTACCAAGTGCGCTATATTTAGAATTGTTGCACAACATTTTTAGTTAAATAAATTTTTACTGTTGTTTGTTTATTTTCGTTTTATTTTCCTACCAGAAGACGCAAACCTATTCGATATAATATACCTAGGTGTAAAATAGGTAGGTATATTTTGAATAACGTATGTATCCAAAACAACTTGAGGTACTAATTGCTTTCAACAAATGTTTTAAGTGCAGTCTTTTACCGTAGACTTCATAACATCCATATAATCATAAAAAAACGTTGTATACTTTCACTAAATATTAATTGTACCTACCATTATTACTTTATTAGCAAGTAATAAACGATTACTTGAAATGACAGTTAAATGGCTATGACGAATTTAAAAGAGGCTTTCCAATTTTTATTACAATATGCACTTAAGCTTTACAATTAAAAAGTTAATTGAAATTTTAAGTGTTTATTTCATACAATTAACATAATGTAGGTAACCTTATACATTGATATTTAAAATAGATTTCTTTGATTTTATCAACAGAGCTGAGTATAGATGTTAAGATCTAAGAGACTAGCATATTGTGGTCGTACATACATAATTACATATTATATAGATTATAGTACATATTAGTTATACATACACATATAATATAGCGAAAAATACATATTATATTATAATAAATATTGTTACAAGAGCAATGAATGCAACGGTGATTCTGATACAAATCTAATTCAAAGTTAAGTTCATACCACAATTTGTTCACCCTGATTCATTTTCGAACCACATATAGGTTAGGTATACGATATTATTCTAAAATAAATACATATGTAACTATGGGAAGAAGGCTTTTGCTTAGAAGGCCCAAAACTCACCGGGTCCACTGCAAAGTAACACAATAGCTGGGGTCAAAGGTAGGGCTGCCATTACCGGACAAAAATTATCACACCTTGGACATTATTTCTTGATTAATACTTTAGCTTTACTTTTAACAAGTTGCTCACCATACCCAATTTTGCCAAAGCATTTTGAACATCAAACTTGGCTGTTCTGCAGTGCGATTCTACTTCACTCGGAAAGTTTCCGTGTCGGATTCAACGTCACTTTCGCTGCACGGAAACGTTTTCCGAGAGCAAATAGGTGGCGATAACTTTTCGTGACTGAGCAATTAAATATCATATTCCAAATTATTAAAAAAATCGCGGAAACTTATTAAAAAAATTCCGTGGTCGGAAGTATTTCCGAATGAATTAGAATCGCACTGCTGGTACACATTCGGAAACTTGGACATGTTCAGCTACTTTTGATGCTGACTGTACGAGGAGGTAATTCTAGATAGCACTTTCTATCACTCATCCTGAACGTACTAGGAATTTAAGTCGAGATTTAGCCTTGGACGCTCTTTTATGATTTTTTTAAAATTGTTTTAATCTATTTTATTGATTAGGCAAAGTTTTCTATAGCAATAAACATGCAATAGGGGCGAGACACTCTTTGAGAACAAACCGCGGATACCCTATCAAAATGTGATCAATCCGAAGAAAACCAGAGGTATGGCAGCCCTAGCTGTAGGTACCTAATCAAAATTCTACTTTTCAATTCCTGCTTGGAGTAGTAGGGATTCCCCGGTTCTGGCTCAGAGCCAGAACCGTCTCTTCGTACACTTCAGGAGGGGGTTCCTAAAAAAAAAAAAAAAAAAAAAAAAAAAAAAAAAAAAAAAAAGTAATTTGGCCACGCCCGATCGATCTGTGCTATCAGATTTCTGATATCTCTTACGGATTACGAGATAGCTTCCAGGTCTCAGGAGCTCCAGTACCCCTCATTAAAGCTAATCTAATTGCCCTATTGTTCCTAATTACGGTCCAATCCTAATTGCCCCATTGTTCCTAATGGCGTTCCAAGCTGAGCTAGAACCTCAATTGTTTGCTCAGGCTAATTACTATAATTTTGCTAATTACGGTCACCTATTGTATTGCTGCTATTCGAAAAGTTCAATAACAACAAGGTGGATCAGCGACGTTGTAAGAGCCGCAGGGAGCCGATGGATGCAAATGGCTAACAACCGTTCATGTTAGCGTTCAAAGGGGGGGATGCCTACCCCGGCTGAATATGATAATAAAAACACTTCTTTATTGTTTCATTGCTCTTTATTTATCAATAAAATGAGATTTAAATATATTATAAAGCAATATATCATTGTACAATGTTTCCATATCGAATAATCTTATAAAATCAGACATTGTATTACCATTGTACTTGTAGTACAAATACAATAAGCAGTACTCGCCACATACCGAAGTCCAATCATTTTGTATCCTATACCTATTGAAATCCCATTGCCTTGAATTCTTCCTTAAAAATGTTTGGTGGTGGCCTTTTGGTGGGCGACCATACGAATCAAAATATTGTCCAAGACCGTTTATATCGATGTGTATGGCTACCCAGTGAGATCCCGGCTTTGTGTCTGGATCTAAATTGCTTATTATGTATGCTGGAATCTGAGTGTTTATTGGCAATCGATTTGCAGCATATACATTATATTGTAAGCTCGGATGAATTTTATTTAAATATTTCTGCACCTCTGTTGTATTCATAATTCATATAAAAACACTTATCCGTACAATTGATCGGATGCAAGTGTTAAATTAAATGTAATAAGTTGATATTTCAAGTCGATGGGGTCGTGTAATTAATGCAAGGGAGGTACATGTTACAAATCATAATTTATTCAAATAATATAGGTAAACACTTTCGCTTATAACTAATACAATGAAAACTTAATTTCTATAGTCTTAACTACTATAGTCTACACATACATTGCGGTGTTTATCAATTTCAATAACATTATCAAACTCCGCATACACAATACAGTTGATAGTTTGTGAAACAGCTGATTCAAAACGAACTTCCAATCTTACACTACCATGTTTTATAAGATTCCAGTGCCCCGATGAGTTAGCTGATAAATCAGGTGTTAAGTCGAAAGCTAATAGACAATAACCTTGAGCATATTGTTCCCTAGATATTCCATTACCTTCGTTAAGAAAATGTATACCCGTTCCTGAGAACAGTGTATGATAGGCTGAAGTGAAAATATTATTCTCGAATGATGGTTGTAAAGCTTTGGAAGGAATTTGCTGACCATCAATATATAAACAAAATGTATTAATATCATAATTTTCAAAATTAAATGGATTTTTAGTGAGACTACCATTGAATGCTGTGTTATTAATAAATCCGACTATACATCTTTTAGGTACTTGTCCTAGAAAAATATTATCAAGTGTTTTTCCCTGAACTCCGGATGGTATTGTTAAAACTTTAACTTCAGCTCGCGTAATGGGATATTTAGCTGTAGTAGTAGCTAAAACTTTTTGATGTGCAAGTAAAACTGTTGGATTGATTCGTGCTCTACGAATAATAAGTGTTGCATCAGTAATACATACTTTAAATTTTAAATCATTTGAAGAAGCCATTAAATTAAAAGTTTCTCTAGAACGAACTAATTTAACAGACATTTCAACACCATTAATCAAAAACTTTTCTTGATTAAATATATCACCGTGTAAGTGTCCAATCATTTCTATTTCTTTACTTTCAGATGCTAAGTCTTGTCTTTTAGTGAAACCTTCATTTTTTTCGTCGGTTGAATTCATTTTACCAGATGTGTCTTCATACCAAAGAGCACATGTTAGATGTGATGTTTTAGATGCAGGAGCATAATTCAGCAATGTTTCTACGTAAGCACGGTAAGCGTATGTATTATTTGGCGGAGACACAAGTTTTTGATTCAAATAAACATCAAGTTGACTAAACAATGAATGTAACCAATTATTAACTGGAGCCACTATTGTTGATGCATTCAGTTTTGTCGAGTCTTGATTCAGTATCTTTGCTTTAATATGGATTAAAGTGTGAGACAAATCCATGTAGTCATCACCAGTTCCAGGTACTTGAAATTCGATGGGGCCATCGTCAGCAAGGGATGAAATGGGTTTGTAATGTATCCACATTCCATTTTCTATACTTGTTTGTGTGGCTGGTAAAGCAAATAAGTCTAATTCTGACTTAATGCATTCACATGAATGACTGTGTAGAAACGACATGACTGAATTATGTAATAATTATTTTTAAGAAAATATATCGTTAATGTTATTACGTTTCAACTTTGATTTCTTTTTAACAGCTTTCACCTTAGCAGCTAGCGGTGGAATGAACGAAGATAAATGTTTCTTCTTAGTTATATATCCTGACCCAGACATATTCAAACGATCTATTTTATCATCAGCTTTTCTTTTCAAGTTTGTACTAGCTTCCTTTAACCTAGCCTTAATTGAATCTTCCATAGGACGGGCACTAACCATATCTGATAAAAGACCCACACCTGTATTTAAAGCCTCTTTTCCAATGACTCGAGCTCCACTAGATAGTAATGGTAAAACAGATCTAAATAAGCCCCCTAGAAAGCTACCGATTCCGTGACCACGTTGATATGGTGCTCCTCTATAGATTACTCCAATACCCGATCCAGCTTGATGTGAGTAATAATGTTCATAGGGACAACTTATATTTTCACGTTGAGAATACATTATACTTTTCTAAAGTGTAGTTTAATGGCCACGGTTCCAAATTGAAATGGTATTTTTTGTCCAGTGCTTGTTCTTATATCTATTTCAATTGTATCAAACTCTCTACGCATGATGTTCAAGTAGTGAGGTGGCGAGAAAACATGCATTTTATTAGCCCCATAAATATATTTTGCAGGATCCAAAGGTATTATTCTGAGGAGAGGAGTCATTACATCTCCAACAATCTGTGGTTCGATTACATCACAATAAACAAATAACTGAGATGGTAATCCTAAATGTAAGTTCGCTGGACACTTTCCAATACCTTTTGTAACAAGATTTCTGCTGGGTTCAAATCCAAGTTGAAGGCACAACTTAGGTGATAATGTTAATGATGTTATTGATTCATCCGTAACAGAAACAGATACGAACTTGGATAACTCATCATAGCGAAACTTAAATTTCTCTTTAATATTATTTAATGCTGATAAAATATGGTTAATATTATCATAGTTTGTGGCTGGTATGTGTGTTTTGTAGTACACTAGCGATAGTTTTTCGTCATGAGGCATCTTCATCCATTTACTAATGTAAACAATATTTTCATGCTCTTGAACAGTAAACATTGTACATGGATATTGGAATTCAACAACACCAACCAACCACGATCCTTCCAGTTTGATAGACTTGGGTAATTTAGTTGAAAAAAGAGTTGTTGTGTTTTCAGGAAAGTATCCCATTGAACTATTACTAAGTAGTGTCAAATAAAAACTTTCTTTCATCATAATTCTTTTAGACCAGAAGCCAAAATCCAACTGTTGAATTTATCTGGATAACCTTTCCACTTCACTAACACTTGCTTTCTGTCACCTGAGTAACGGCTACTAATTATTTTATCTATTTTGAAACTGGAAGTGGGGTTATAATCAATTTTTTGTAATTCTTTTTCATAAAAAGTACCCACTATTGGTTCATTTTGCAAATCTTTCAATGTATATACTACCCAAGGCGATCTATCTATTTTTGAAGATATTATAAAAATTTCATCACTCCAATTAGATTCATAACCTTTTTGAAATATGTGTTTAAATTTAGTTAGTCGCACATGATCACCAATGTGAAATTTTGGTACTTGGTTATCTGAGGTTTGTATTACATTATAATGACTCTTTTCGTACAAATTATTCCATACGATCATGATATTGTTTGAATTTACATCACAAGGACACATTTTAATGCTGGAATGGTAACTATGATTATATGCATGTAGCAAGTCTTGTAAAATATCTATATATTTATACGTATTTTTATGAGTAAAATAACGCCACATTTTCATCTTGAGAGTCCTTTGAAATCTTTCTACAATGCTGGCTTTAATGTCAGGGTTATTTGTTGTATAATAGTTTATATTTTTACTCCTAAAGTATTTTTGTACATCTTTTGCAACAAATTCGGTCCCTTTATCTGATTGTATATGGATTGGAGTAGTATTAGCCTCACTAAATATACTTTCAAAACATTTTTTTACAGTTTCAGAGTTTTTATTTTTCATTGGTCTTACATAGGCATATTTAGTAAATACATCAATAACACAAAGAATATAATTATAACCATTATTATACTTTGAATACGTTCTCATATCACTCAAATCAGCTTGCCAAAGTTCATTTAGATTAGATAAAATATATTTATTACGAGGAAATTTTCTATGAACAGGTTTGTGGAGTGTATATGTTTCTTGAGCTTGCAACCATTTGATGACTTCTGATTTTTTCATCTTACCTTTCATAGCTTTCGCTAATTTATCAATACTGCTATAACCAGCAGGATGTGATGCATCATAATAAATTTTATTAATTTCTAGTAGGGAGTCCATTTTTCCCATTCAATTTTTTTCTTCAGTTTGTTTTGATACTTATCTATGCTAGTTGGTGTAGTGTAGATTTCCTCATCAGCAGAGTGCTCCTCAACATCTTTCATGTACAGTTTACTTATATAATCACTTCTGCTTGGATTCCCAATGTAAGTTAGTGGTATTTTAATATCCTTCAATGCTTTAGCAAAGCTTATCCACCCAATTGGCTCACTTTTTTTCAATGGTCTAAGTGAGTCGTTTACCAAATCTATAATATTACTTCCAGGAATTTTTGTATTATCTATAATAACTGTACCGTTGTTATCCCAATAGATTTTATTGTTACTCGATGATATCAAATTTAGTAATAACTCACCTTTTTTTACATATGTTTTAGGAATCAAACTGAGAATTTTTTTATTTGTGTATAGGGGACTATTTATAGTTTCAATACTTTGTTGGACTTTATCTTCATTCGATGTCTGAGTTGCGACTAAATCTTTATTATTCGTATCCTTAATTATATCAGAAACTTTACTTATTTCAGTGTCTCTCGCAGTATCGATATTGGAAGTAATTATTGGTAATTCAATAGGTTGACGATCCTCTTCAGTAAAGTGTAGATATCTTTGTAATATTTGTAAGTATAATATACATTTTTTTCTGTCATCCATAGTACTATTTAAAATTTTTTGCATTTCAGCATCTAACCTCGAGATAGGATTTTCGTTTTTGTGTTGATTGTTGTTTTGATTTAATTTCTCTATTAAGCTTGGTTCAACAAGCAACATTTTTTTGGCATGTTCCATTTTAAACAAGTGAACTAACTAATTCACTCAGAATAGAACCTAATATGATCGGTAGAAATGCACCCCCTTTTTGGACAATTATTTTCTTTTTTATCTTGGTTGCACCCTTACACAACAGCTTCCGAAGTATAGTTTTAAATTTTCTAAGCTTATTCTTTTCTTTTTCTTTGAGTTGTATTTTACCTTGAAGAACGTTGTGAATACACTCACAAATACATTGTATTTCTTCTTTATCACATGTTTTTAGTAGAGCTTGTCGGTATTTTGGTTTAAGTGTATGCAGTGCATTTAGGAAATCTTTATGCGTCTTGAGACTTCGATGCATTATTTGTAAATGATAGAAATTTGTTGATTCTTAGCATATTTAAAGCTTTTTGTAGGGATATATACTGTGCAATATCTATCTGGGGGAAATATACTCGTTTTGATTCGACACATGTCGCTAGTGTCTTGCTTAAGATCTATCATTATATACCCATGTGCCTCACTGGTAGCATCCCTGTATGCATCTTCAATAAATTTTGGATTTTCTGGTGATACTTGACGTGCTAAGTATCGAATCTGTGTTTTATCACGTGGATTTTTGAAATATATAATATAGTTAGAATTCAAAGATATATCTCTTTGACCTTTACCCTGATGAAATAAATTTTGTGTAATGTAGAATACACTTAAGTTTCTGTGATGACTACCTTTGGTAAAAATATCAACAATTCGACCGTCAGATTCTCTCATAAGATCATCTATAATTAGAAGGTTTGCATCCTTTCCATCAAACATGTTAAGATCTGGTATACCTTGGTAATAGTTTACATTTGGTAAGTTGTACAAAGGCTGCATTTCATCGAAGCACCAAGTAATTTGACTAAAATTTCTATTACATATTTCTTTAATGTAACCAATAAAATTTGTTACAAATTTTGATTTTCCGCAACCACTTGGACCTGCAACTATAGCGGTAAATGGATGAATAAATTGAAACATTATTTATTAAATACACGTGTGGATCTTTTGAGGGTATTGAAATGACTAAGTCACGTTGATAAAATATTTGAATAAATTATGATTTGTAACATGTACCTCCCTTGCATTAATTACACGACCCCATCGACTTGAAATATCAACTTATTACATTTAATTTAACACTTGCATCCGATCAATTGTACGGATAAGTGTTTTTATATGAATTATGAATACAACAGAGGTGCAGAAATATTTAAATAAAATTCATCCGAGCTTACAATATAATGTATATGCTGCAAATCGATTGCCAATAAACACTCAGATTCCAGCATACATAATAAGCAATTTAGATCCAGACACAAAGCCGGGATCTCACTGGGTAGCCATACACATCGATATAAACGGTCTTGGACAATATTTTGATTCGTATGGTCGCCCACCAAAAGGCCACCACCAAACATTTTTAAGGAAGAATTCAAGGCAATGGGATTTCAATAGGTATAGGATACAAAATGATTGGACTTCGGTATGTGGCGAGTACTGCTTATTGTATTTGTACTACAAGTACAATGGTAATACAATGTCTGATTTTATAAGATTATTCGATATGGAAACATTGTACAATGATATATTGCTTTATAATATATTTAAATCTCATTTTATTGATAAATAAAGAGCAATGAAACAATAAAGAAGTGTTTTTATTATCATATTCAGCCGGGGTAGGCATCCCCCCCTTTGAACGCTAACATGAACGGTTGTTAGCCATTTGCATCCATCGGCTCCCTGCGGCTCTTACAACGTCGCTGATCCACCTTGTTGTTATTGAACTTTTCGAATAGCAGCAATACAATAGGTGACCGTAATTAGCAAAATTATAGTAATTAGCCTGAGCAAACAATTGAGGTTCTAGCTCAGCTTGGAACGCCATTAGGAACAATGGGGCAATTAGGATTGGACCGTAATTAGGAACAATAGGGCAATTAGATTAGCTTTAATGAGGGGTACTGGAGCTCCTGAGACCTGGAAGCTATCTCGTAATCCGTAAGAGATATCAGAAATCTGATAGCACAGATCGATCGGGCGTGGCCAAATTACTTTTTTTTTTTTTTTTTTTTTTTTTTTTAGGAACCCCCTCCTGAAGTGTACGAAGAGACGGTTCTGGCTCTGAGCCAGAACCGGGGAATCCCTACTACTGCTTGGTCTTCAGCGTCAGTCGATTTTGGGCCTATCTTCATTCAAAAAGGGCAAGTGGAGATGTGCAAAGAAGTTTTAGAATATGTCACAACGAATTACAAACACGTATTTCTGATAACAATACAAGCTGGGCCCTTATTCGCTGTGACCATCAAGATTCCTTTGCAATAACGACTGTGACGTCATTACGTGCTTTAGCTGTCATTCCACGCAGACAACGTGATTTGTCCGCGTTACGAGCTTAGACGGCCATAGCGAATAAGAGCTGAATTAGATTAGAAATAGATTTGACTACATAACATAGCGGCCAAGTTATTTGGCACTCGTTAATTGAACACTGAGTTTTATTTCCAATTACAGTTTCTTACTTTTTATCTAAAGCATAAAGTCAAGCGAAGGCTAGTATTGCACGGCAATTTATACATTTATCCAATCTGACATAAATACGTAGTACATCGAAACTCTGACATGAATTGAAATTACGTGTTTTAAGCGTACAAAAAGATGGTCTGATCTGATGCAAACGTGACTAAAAAAGTGGCTGGACCGAGTTATTAAAGAGGTTTCATATTGTATTAAGATTAGAGAGTACTAGTTGTGGAGTAATAATGCGCGGAAATTAAAACTAAGTAACTAAGTCTATCCAAATGCGTATAGGATCCGTAATGTTTGTTTTTTTGTCTTACAACTTAACAGGTAACGTTTGACTATAACAATACACACCTGATGTTAAATGATGATTTGGTCGAAGGTTGGTGTTTGTGATGGTTAGGAGAATCGAAAATAATGCTAAAAATGTGCTATATTGTTCAGCGACTTTTGTCGCGGACTGTACCTAGGCAGAACTTTTTATTTGAATATGCAATTCCTTCTCAAAATCAATGAAGAACAATGAACAACAATATTTTTCCCGCGTTAAAGTGTTTATTTGTTTTTTTTTTTAATACACAGCATTCTATTCGCAATCTAATTCGAAATAATCAGAAATAATAAGAAATAATCAATTTATTGGTAAAAAATATTTTACATGTCAATTTATATGTGTTTGTATACATAAGTATGTTTAAACAAAAATTTAAAAATAATTGTATAAATAATTGAATAATAATAATAATACATTCTAACGTTAACACATTCATTACGAAATAATAACATAGTCACACAATTTTGGGTAAAAATTCATTTAAATCATAGAACGCCTTCTCCACGAGCCACGCTTTTAATTTAAATTTAAATGACATGAAACTAGCTGCCTCTGTTATATGCCCCGGTAGGCGGTTGTAGACAGCTGGACCTAGGATGCAGGTAAGCCTGTCCGATTTAGCAAGTCTATGTGGCACCAACGCGAGCTTCCCCGCACCACGAGTGTTGTGGCACCGAGTATGACCATCCCCCCGAGTTTCGAATAGATCAAAGTTCTGCCTCACGTATACCGCCACTTGGAGTATTACGATAGACGGTAGCGTAAGTATCCCCAGTGTAGTGAAGTACGTTTTTACCGACGTCAGCCGCGACACTTTTGCGATGGTTCTCACAGCACGTTTTTGCATCCGGAAGGCGCGCCCCCTGTCGGCGGCGTGCCCCCACAACTCAGTCCCGTACTGGAGAAGAGAGTGTACGGTCGCAAAGTAGCAAGTCCGTACCACATCTGGTGATAGAACTTGGGATAGTCTACCCAATGCATAGCACGCACTTCCCAACTTGGCACAAAGTTTGTCGATGTGGTTCGACCAAGTTAAGCCTCTATCCATTTGGAACCCTAGGAAAGTGGTTGTTTCCACTTGTTCAATAGGTGTTGTGCCGATTGAAACAGAGAGGCTTCGAGGCTTTCGACCTGAGATGGAGAAATGAATGAATTGTGTCTTTTTACTATTGAGGACAAGTCCATTCCACTCAAACCACTGGGCTACCTGTCGTGTGGTTTCGTTAAGCCGTTGTTCCAGTTGGTCAAGAGTCGGAGCCTGGACCACCACCGCTACGTCATCCGCATACATGAAAACGTCACCTGCTGGGACGTGCTGAGGCAGGTCATTGAGTAGTAGACTGAACAGGATGTTCGACACGGACGACCCCTGCGCCACACCCATCGTTGTGCATATGGGGTCAGACTTGGTCTCACCTCCGTCAGCAACCACCACTTGAGACCTAGCCCGCATAAGGTCTGTTAAGAGTTCGTGAGCCGGCCCGCTGATGCCGTAGTGCTGAAGCTTGGAAGAGAGAACGCTGTGATCTGCGACGTCGAATGCTTTCGACAGGTCGCAGCACAGGACTGCAACTTGTCGCTTCCGTTCACAAGCCTCAAGCACGCGGCGCAAGACTTCGCGAGTTAGCGACGTGGTCGAGAGGCCCTTGCGGTAGGCAAATTGACGTTCCGACAGCGCGCCTGTCGACGCTAGGTATTCGGTAAGTCGGGTGCTGAGTCCGTTCTCAAACACCTTCGCGACGGCAGGTATTATTGACACAGGTCGGTAGCCGTCTATGTCCTCACGCTTGCCCTTTCCTTTAAATAAAGGTGAGATCTTGCTCATTTTCAAGGATTGAGGGTACGTACCGTCTTCAATACAGCGATTATAGAGGTCGGTCAGACACGATGCAATTGGCGCAGCAGCGGTCGCCAACAGTTCCATGGAAATGTCATACAAGTCTCTAGTGGGCTTCCGAGGGATACGTGACGTAATAATTAGAAACACTTCAGAAACAGTAAATCTCGTGAAACGTAGGGAGCGGTCGGCGCGACGACGCGAGGCCGCGAGCGCAGCCTCGACCCGCGGCAGCGCAGCGCGCGGCGCACCACACGCCGCGGCCGCGCTCGCGAACCGAGCGTTCATGGCATCGGCCGCCGACTTTCGGGACGGGAACTTAACGCCGGTTGGGCCTTTTGCAACATCAGTAAAGCTCACGCTGGTATGAGAGGTTGTGCCCCTTTCAGCATTCACCACGCGCCATATGGCCTTATGTGAGTTTGAAGAATTTCGAATTTGATTTTTATAGTACCGGAATTTCTGTAGGACAACAGTATTTTCGTACTGAGTGGTTATTTTATCCAAAAAGCTTGTTAAAAACGAGTCTGGATATTTTTCTTGTAAACGTATGGTGTCAATTAAGAGGTTTTTTAAGTTTACGAGGTCCCGCGTTACCCACGATTGTTTCCTAATATTTATTTTTTTAAATGGAAAACAAATGTAGAATTTGTTAGAAATTGTATGAATTACAGAGCTAGCTAAATCTTCCGCTGACTGCGCATTTAGTGCAAACATTTCCACCCAATCTACACTTAAAATTGCGTCCCGAAAAGCACTGCGGTTTGCCTGTGTGCACTGCCGAACGAGCCTAGTGCGCGGCGGCGGCGCGACGCGCTCGCAGGCGACGGCGGCGCGCACCGCGTAGTGGTCACTGAGTCGGGTGTCCACTGGCGCCGTCATCACCGACCCCCGGGGCATGTTACTGTACACATGGTCCAGGCACGTGGACGACGACCCCGCGACCCGAGTGGGAAAGTCGACCTCGTTGCGAACATTGTGTATTGTCAACATATCAGCTAGATCATTTTTAATAGAGCACAGATTTCCTAACCAGTCAATGTTAAAGTCACCGACGAATACAAAGCTCTTACCAGTCTCACAGGCACGTTCCAGAAGGCGTTCCAGATGATTTAAAAAACAGAGAGAACTAATTAAATTAGTTCTATACACACACACAACAATCACATTATATTCAGTAAGCTCAACAGCTGATACTTCACAGTATCGCTCTGTTGACAACTCGGTCAAAAGTAAACACTCAACGGCTTTTAAGCTATTTTTAACAAATACACAGGAACCACCGTGTGCCATTTCAGTCCTACTAAAATTAGATACTAATGTGTACCCGTCTAGGTAAATACATTTCAGTTTTGATTCACTAAGCCAGTGTTCGGTTATGGCCAGTACGTCACATTCCAGTTCATCTTGTAAAAGGACTTCCAGGCGTGGAGATTTCTTGTCAAGTGAAGCAATGTTCTGGTGACATATAACGATCCTGGAGGAATCAGATTGCGCCGGGGCAGGCGCGCTCGGCTCCCCGCTGCGGGCGGGGACGTGCGAGAAACCAGTCCGCGAAGCGCAGTCCTGGAGGCCAGGCACTCGGTGTCGTCACCTTGTCATAAACTGCTTCCGGCATACCAATCACGAAAGAGGAGTGCGTCTCTGACTTGATCGCCCTTTTTTCTACAATGTACTTAGACTTTGTAATGTTATTTAGGAAACACAGAATTTGCTCAGACGTGGTTTCAGGCCTGAATTGCCAGGCTTGAATGTATTTCACTCTCTCCGCGGCTTGGAGGTCATCAACTGCAATGCCCGTACCGACGGTAACGGGACGCAACTGCTTCTTCGTTTTCCTCTGTCGTCCAACAACGGTCCATTGTCCAACAGTGTCGTCAGGTTCAGCTTCGATGCAAGTGTCATTGGATGCTGCTGGGAGGCTCATCAATCCATTAGTTTTAGCCTGGCTTGAATTACTTTTTCTGCTGTTTTTACCCGCTACTACTTCATCAATTCGATCTCCGTTTCTCGGTGTTACCGCGGTAGATGCGCATACAATGCTGGGTTTCTTCTTTGTGTTGGATAGGCTTGCTATAGCGCGCGACGCTTGCTCACGCGCAATGCGTACGGGTCGCTGAGTCACAGCTGGCGGAGCTGCTATCGTGGTACACAGGTCGGGTGGCGTCGACTTGCGGGTATGATTGTTAACAATTTGTGTATTCAACTTTGATATTATCGCCGATTGCTCACTAATCTTCGTTTCCAATGAATCAACTCGATTTACTAATATTAATATCGTCTTTTCCAATCGGAGCACTACACTTTCAAGTAAATTTTTCGTCATTTTACGATCGAAAATAATTTTAAACGCGGAGCAATTGTTACGTGTGCGCTGTGCGCGGGTGACATTTCTTGTATAATAAATAAAACCTTTGATAAATTACCTCCATGGTTGCCATGTTTCGAATTAAAAAGTCGCTCCATTTTTAAATTACATTGTTCAGCTATCGGGGTACTTAAACACGCAATTTCAATAAATGCTACGGTTAATTACATCCCTTAGAAACATTACATAATAACCATATTTTCTACTGACAATAATAATACAACTTTCATAATAATATTAGGTGCCACATTAAACTAACTCTAAATGATTATTAATAAATATTAGAGGCCGAAATTTTTGTTAAAAACTAGTGTAGTAATACTGACCAATATTTTTAATCTTAATTATAAAAAAAATCACAGAACAAATAGTACAACTCTATAAATCTCACAGAGGGGTCATTGACAATAAATCAAGGTACAATAAAGTGACTAATTATTTTAATGGCTTGTGCGTTAAAAACTTGAATTTATAAAGGAAATAAAGAAATACTAGAAGGTCTAGACCTCGCATAGGTTCTCTATAGAGCAAGTTATGAGAGCAGATTTCGTTTATTTTTCGCTAACAAATAAAATAAAGCATATTTATTATTTGGTTCAAGAGATCGACTTAGTTTCCATAATTGTTAATACTTTATAGGTACATTTCTAAACAAATATTAATTTAATTTAAATTAAATTAAGCTAGCGCGATATATTAAATTATATAGGTAAATTATGGTCGCGCTCTCTGAGATGGCCTGTCTCCCAGCAGTGGGAACATAATTGCAGCCTATTATGTTGAAGGCCTAAATAATGAAGGTGATTAAATAAACGAAGTATATATAAATAAAAAAACCTGATTTTGGACGCTCCGCGCAGGTTCAAAAGGCAGGCGAGGTCATTAACGGTGCGTTGCACGAAACCACCATTAGTTTAACGGAGACTTTAAATTGGATGCTGTCACTTTCTTTTTGATACAAAATGTAAGGGATGGCATGAATTTGAAGTCTCCGATAGACTAGTTTTAGTTTCGTGCAACTCAACATAAAAGTTACAAAGAGGTAACTCTTAATCGCCAGCTCTTTGGCTACCATGGGTGTTTACGAGGCATGTATAATATAGTATATATTATTATATTCTTTATATAAATATATATTATGAAATACTTATTATAGTATCATTTCCTACACATAAAGTACACATCAAAACGTCCTACATTTCATTCTAACCATACAATATTATCAGAAAATACACGACTACGCTCTCGGCTAACATCGAAAATGATATGATAAATGATCCACAGTCGAGGAAAAATCTATTTAATCAGAAACAGTGCAAAAGCTTGATAAAAATCTCGAAATTCCGTGTTTAGAAATACATTTTAATTACATATTCACTAAAACAACCTTTTTTATATTCGGATCCGAAAATTAACTATAGGAAAGAGTAATCACTAATGAATATTATACCTACTCATTTAATTAATTATTCACATTTCTATTTATTGCTACTAGATTGTATGCCTATTTAATTTTAAATTTTAATCGTACATTGATTTTGAATCTAATTACATACGCTTTTGGAATGTTTTTGGTATAATTATTGATTATTTATTTATAGGAACAAGAGTTCTACAAACTAGCTAAGATAGAAAGAAACTATCCGTTTAAAAATCTAAGATGATTTAATAGATTTTTCCCTGACTGTTCTTACGGAATTTTTACATTTTCGAAGCGTTTCTCCCTTTTTGAGCGTTATATACTTAATTTATATGATGGATAACATGAAGATTTTTTTAAAACAAAATCTTGTCTTCATTTGAACATTAAACGAAACAAGCCTCGAAAACATACATTCTTCTAAAAAAACTATAAAATGTCATAAAACAATACAAAAGTTTCCATTTACATTCCCATGGGACTTATGCCTTATCAAGAATCATAATTTAACAGAAATTACTCATTTACACTTTTACTATATCTTATAGTATACTCGTAGAATAGAAATAGATATATATACCTATAGAAAAGTAGAAGATAAAGCACCAAGTTTTTTGTAAGAAGGTTTTGAAAAACATACTAATAAAAATATAATTCACCAAAATTTATAGAGGCTGAGCGATAAAAATATAAAACAGAAGTAAAAATAGCTTTCAGAAAATTGAGCGTGAGTTCCGAAAAGTTTTAACTATATATAGCAACCCCTATAACCTTTATATCATTAATATGAAGGATAGAGATTATATTACAACATCAATAATTACACGATAGCTAGGCTTCCTAAGGCATACTATAATAATATTTAGGCTAAATTCATACACACTTACTATGCATATAACTAGCCTATAAGGGACCATCCATAAATTACGTCACACGTTAAGGGGGAGGGAGAGGGTCGACGAAGTGTGACAAGGGGCGGAGAGGGGTCTCAAATTTTGTGACATCACATTTTTTCAAAATGAAATATTACACCACGAAATTTCAAAATATGTGACATCACACTAGGTAGGGGGGGGGGTCTCACAAATGTGACCAGCTGTGACAAGGACGGGGGAGGGGTAAAATAAATCATCAATTTGGTGTGACGTAATTTATGGATGGCCCCTAAAGTGGTTGGGCATTCTCTAGTGGTCACCTGGCCCTAGCTAGGTACAGTCAGCGACAGTAGTAGCGGATCATACTCGATTTTCCAAATGTGTTTTATATCAGTAATGTTCGGGTTGTTTTTGCAACTGACATGTTAGCGTTTGACCACAACACAACACACCCGATATTAAGTGATGATGCGGTCAATGGTTGGTGTTTGCGATGATGGAGGTAATCGGAAAATGTGTTATTGTTTAGCGACCTTTGTCGTTGACTGTACCACCTTCAAGTTAAGAATCTGTCGCCGAGCATCTGTGTTCCGGCAGCCTCACTAGAGAGCCAGTCCCACCTTCTCGTCACTTGACAACATATAACCTGTGCTTAAATACTAAACTGTAAACTATAAATAAATAAATAAACACAATGAACACAGATCAATTTAAGTATTTTGATTTTAGGTCGTGGTTCGACACCCTACGAACTATAACGGCCGTTAATTACCTGTCATTCCACGGTTTGCCCTAAAGTCCATCCTGAAACTCCAAAAGTGATTATCATTTGACAGATGAAACAAAACATGCTAGGTGAAAGAGATAGACATAATGAACTAATTAATACAGTTTACATTTGCTACTAGTTCTTTCTTCTGTCTTTGGAAACTACATACATAATATGGGGTGAAAAGTTTCCGGCCTGACCAAGAGATTGCGCCACTAAGTCTACTTTTGGAGTGGTGTCCTACAGTACCATTCATAACTAGCTTGTATGTACAATTTCAACCCAATCGCTATGTTAGTTTACGTTTGAGAGCAAACTTAGCGAGACGCCTCTGTTGATTTCGTGAAAATGAAAAAATTGAAAAATCATGCTGTCATCAAATACTTCTATTTGAAGGGTTATACACAAACATAAATAAAAGTAGCGGTGGATTCAACAATAGGACCCACCTCCCCATCATATAAAACTATTAAGCAGTGGGTTTCTGAATTTGAAATGGGTTGTGTGAGCACCTCTGACGAGCCACGCTCAGGACGGCCCGTTGAGGTCACAACTCCACAAAAGATCGAAAAAATCCATGAACTAGTGTTCGAAGACTGCAGGTTGAAAGTGCATGAGATAGCTGACACCTGTAAGATGTCAGCCGAACGTGTGCCAAATATTTTACACAACCATTTGGGCATGGAAAAGCTGTGTGCAAGATGGGTGCCGCGTTTGCTAAAAGTCGACCAAAAATTGCTTCGAAAAAACATTTGTTGTCATGGTTAAAATCAACGAATTGAAGTTCGAATTGATGCCGCATCCTCCCTATTCTCTAGACCTATCCCCCAGCGACTATTATCTGTTTCCTAACCTTAACAAATGGTTGGCAGTAGGAGATTTGGGAGCAATGAAGAAGTGATCGAATCTGTAAATCAGTATTTTAAGGACCTTGACGAATCTACGTTTAAAACTGGTATAACTAAATTAGAACACCGTTTTGAGAAATGTATCAGTCATAATAGAGATTGTGTTGAGAAATAAAGCAAAAAAAATATTTAAAAACTTCGTTTTTCTTGGTCAGGCCGGAAACTTTTCACCCCACCCTCGTATATAAATCTAAAGACTATCCCTATATACAACAAAGTTTCTTTAAAATACACTACATACAAGAAATGTAATGAAAATGCGTTTGAGACATACAGGCGTACAGAACAGTATTTTTCACATCAATTGTTAAGTTTACTTACATTTAGGAAGAAACATGTTTAAAATTGTATTATAATAGAATATGGAATTTATATAATAACATGTAATTCTACCATATATTAGTAACACATCAATGTAACACCACAATGAACAAAGGTCTCACCGTCTTACTAAAATCCTAGTCCGCGGATATTTAAGTCTTTGTCAATTACCAGAAACACTGATTCAATCTCACTAGTTCAGAATGTAAGAAGATTCTAAATTACAAGTCTATTTCATGTACACATACACACTTTTAGCTTAATACTCTTTGGAATTCAGGTAAAAATAGTGAATTTTAAAATGGGCTTAAACTTACAGTTTATAACGATAATTTCCTTGTCATTTATAGGTAGGTCCAGGACTCCAAACTTCAATTCGCTTACGAGCGACTTTAGGCCTTATTACGTTAGTCTCATAGACGAATTCACTTTGACGATAGCACGCTTGCGATATCAGCGCTTTTTATCTCTCAAGTTGGGTGGCATGACTGGCCATAATAGTTCCACAGATGCCTTATTGTAGCCGTTCCGACGACGACAAATTCTTCAATTCGGATACGAGCGACATTAGGTCTTATTACGTTAGCCTTAGAGACGAATTCACTCTGACGATAGCACACAGGCCTCAACGCTTTCTGTCACTAGCTGGGCTGCAACAGTTGTTAAAAAGTTCCACAGATACCTTATTGCAGCCGTTCCGATGACTACAAATTCTTCCATTTCCATACGAGCGACATTAGGCCTTATTACATTAGCCTTATAGACGAATTCACTCTGATTATACCACACCAGCGGCTTCGACGTTTTCTGACACTAGCTGGGCTGCAACAGTTATCAAAAAAGTTCCACAGATACCTTACTTTAGCTGTTCCGATGACTACAAATTCTTCAATTCGCATATGAGCGACATTAGGCCTTATTGCGTTAGCCTTATAGACGAATTCACTCTGACAATTTCTGTCTCTAGTTAGGCTGTAAGGATGCCTTTCCGATGACTACAAACTTGTAATGATGCTTGGTACAGATTGTTTTCTCTAGTTGACCCAAGCCATAACGACCTTAGAGAAGGGTACGAACAAGGCCGTGTAATGTGGCGGCGTGAGGAAGTACCGCCGCCCGCGGTGGGTGCCGTCGTTCTTGGGCAGCGTCGGGTGTTGTTGCAGCGAGAACTCAGCGCCGATGACTACGCTGCTAGAAGCGGCAGTGCCGCCGGCAATGCCGACGTATCTGTGAATAGAAGAGAAGTAAATAAGAGAACTTTTATCAGCGTATGGTTTTATTTTTATACACTAGCGACCCGTCGCGGTTTCGAACGAGAAGGCGAGTTGAAATAGTTGTTGAAGCTATGCCCGGGCCACACTAAGGTCAACGTCAAGGGAAATGTCATGCCTATCTTCGCGATAAATATTGCGTTAATTATTAACGCTATTATGGGAGTGGCTTCATTTGAACGGTCAACGTGAATGCACTTTAATTATCGGCTAACGTCAAACGCCAATGTGAATGCCGTTGTCCACAGATTTGGAGTAGGCTGTCCAATGTCATGGCCACACTTATGTCAAACGTCAATCATCGCGCTACTGAACGGCATTTCCCGTTAGTGTGGCCCCAGCATAAGTGGTAGTGACGTCGGTCGTGGGTTCGAATCCTAAAATGGGTTTGAGCTTTTGTTGAAGTAAAACATCGTAATGAAGCCATAACTTGTAAGCTTTATCCAGTGCTCTCCTGACTAGCTACGAACCTCAAGTTAAGAATCGATCGTCAAGCATCTATCGACGTGTTCCGGCAACCTCGCTTGTGAGCCAATCCGATCCGTTATCTGATTTCGTAAGTGTATGTATGTAATGTTTTTTTTTTGCTACAAATAAATATATTGTCTATTGTCAAGGCGTAGCTTGGCGCCAACTTCTTCTTGTTTTTTAAATAATTACAGGTTAGCGTTTGACCACAAGTCACCTGATGTCAAGTGACGATGTGGTCGAAGATGGTGCCACGCTACACCTGGACTGGGAACTGGCTACATCTACTATCTACACGGAGAAAAAAGACCTTCCGAAATACCGTTTTCCTTCCGAGTCAAAAGGGAAGGACTTCTTCTGATTCAGTAGGAAAACTAATATAAAATAAGGAAGGAATCGGTCTTGGGAGGTAACAACTCAGAAGGAAAGTCAGTTTTTTTTTCTCAGTGTAGAATTTTTTTTTAACCTATGCTGTCCCGCTGCTGGGCAAAGGTCTCCCCCATCATCAACATCTATTATCATCTAGACACTAGACTCTAGAGAGTAAAAAAAAATTGATTTGCAGCACTAAAACCCCACAAAAATACTTTTCAAGTTTTTCCCGAATTTTGCAACTTTTTTCCCCTAAAACCCTTAAAATAAGTATTGTTGTCCGATGCTCACCGGACACGTCCCACGGCGATGCGTCCGTGCGGAGTGATCACCTTCACTGTATGTCCTAACCGCAGCTGTTTGGGCCCCGCCGGGATGTACGGCTGACCGCTCTGCACCGACCACTTGTCCACTGGAACACATTACGTTTGATTGAACATCCTATCAGAGAGAGATAGAAAGAGAGAGAGAAAGAGCGAGAGAGGAGAAATAGCGGCTTAAGCAGTTACTGTTTTTTGCCACAAACCGGCACTAACTCAGCATGATGCTGGTTATTATAAATCAGCGCTGGTCTTTCGTTGGTACCTGTAGGTGACGTCACGCACGGGTACTGTCACAGCACAGTAAAATAAACAGAATCAAAAAAATACGCACGACAAATATAACACAAATATGAACAGATCTCAAATGAAAACATTATAAAAAACAAAAAGACTAACCACAAAGAAAAAAAAAGCATAAAACAGTGTACAAACTGTACTCATTATCATTCTCATTTTCATTTGAGACAGCTACTGGAATTCAGACCTGACCGTATCAGCTGATCAGCTGATCTGATCAGGCCAGCATCTTTTTCAGAGAAGCGCGCAATTTTATCTCCACCTACCGTCATAGGTGGTGGTGTCCTG
This sequence comes from Opisthograptis luteolata, assembly GCA_931315375.2. Lineage (NCBI taxonomy): Eukaryota > Metazoa > Arthropoda > Insecta > Lepidoptera > Geometridae > Opisthograptis > Opisthograptis luteolata. Next base: position 2,932,493 of record OV928048.1, read on the forward strand.
CAGATTGTCAATGGAGCGTCGAAGGAACGTCTCCGCCTCTTCGAGCAACTCGTCCGTATCATCACGACGTACGTCGGGAAGGGAGCTACGCCAAGGACGATAGTCCACTAAAAACAAACGAAATACATATAAATAATGTTCAAAGTTCAAATATATTCATTTAATAGGATACAACATAACTTAAAACTAGCTACGCCTGTTCCAACCTCCTCACGCCCGGAAAAGAACAGGCAAGAAACGCCTGGCAGGTAATTTTTTAGGCGCAATCACATTGACAATTTTATTTTTATTAATAGTGGAGCATGTTCACTACAATCCCAAGCTTTTTTGTCATCTAAATATTCCGATATATAATAAGCTTTACTAATAAGATTTATCTTTATACGGACTTAAAATGTTGCCATCGATAAGTCTTGGATGAATCTCTAGACTCGCCTCGGCTGCTGAGGGTTTATCAGTGAATTACTTACCCTTGTGTATGTACCCATGTTGCGGCGTCCAATCAGAGCTGCGATCTACGCTGAAGCACGGGGACCGGTACGACGAGCCGCGGGACAAAAATCTATAACGGTACGACAGTCAGTTTTATATCAATGTATCAATACATTATGTATATCTACACACATGCACGCAGACATGCACACACAGCACACATTAAGACAGACTGATATACTCCTTACCTTTTTTTTTTTAATCTATACTGTCCCACTGCTGGGCAAAGGTCTCCCCCATTTCCTTCCAGATATCTCTGTCCCCCGCATTACCTAATATGCTTTAAAAACCTCATCAGAATAATATGGGGAAAAGAGTGGGGAGATTTGGGAGTGAATGGATTAATTCGCTCTCAAACGCACCAATCAGAATCCCAGTATCTAGAGAAGTCCAGGTGTAGTGTAGCACCAACTTCGACCACATCGTCGCATAACATCAGTAGACCTAGTAATCAAACGCTACTCTGTAATAATAAAATAAATAAACGGAAAATGTATGTTATTAAGGTGGAGTGGCGATCACGAACCGGAAGACGTTCTGTAGGTAGGCCCCTCACTAGGTGGACCGACGACATTGTAAGATTCGTGGGGAGCCGATAGATACAAATGCCTAATAGCCGTTAAAAGGTGGTATGTTCAGCAGTGGACTTCTTCCGGCTGATGATGATGATATGAGTAATTTTTATTAAAACTAGCTATTGCACGCGGCTCTGCCTGCACAATCCGTCCGTACCCTACTTCGCTCAGCACATCGACGTGACAGCGTTACTAACTTGGATGTGTTGGTGGTGATGGAGTCGTCCTCGTGGTGCTTCCTGGCGAGCGCCCACACCGGGTCCGCCGAGCGGGACAGCTCCGGGACCATCGACGTGAATCCTGCACACATCAATATCATTTATCATCAACCTAGATTCATCATTATCAGCCTTTCACGTTCCCACTGCTGGGACTCTGGCCTTCTCTCAGAGACAGAGTATGGGCTGTAATCTACCACGCTGGCCCAGTGCGGCTTTTGACTCAACCTAGATTAATTGAGTCAAAAGTCGAGAAGAATGCTTAAGCTAAGGGTTTCGAAGTAAACCAAATTTTGAGTAAAGGTTTTTTTGCGTAACTGGCGTGACAAGATAAGTGGGCTACACCATCGATCCTATTAAAAGGGTCCAGACCCCCAAACCCCTCTTCCCCGCTCCTTACTGCGTTAGTAGCTAAAAACTCGCCTGGCTAGCTACCACCCTCATGTTAAGAATCTGTCGCCAAGTACCTATCGGTGTGTTCCGGCAGCCTCACTTGAGAGCCAGTTCTCAGTACAGGTGTAGCGTGGCGCCATCTTCGGCCATATCGTCACTTAACATCAGGTGACTTGTGACAAACGCTACCCTGTAAATAGTAAAAAAAATATATGTATATATATTACCATCCCTCCTTCGCTTGTAATAATTATAACGATAATACTCGTAGCTGCTCATTATGTCGCTAAAAAACTGTTCACACCAACTTTATTTCGTAAAAACTGCTTGTTAAACAAACAAACTCATTTCACGCGCGTATACTTCTGCCGTCAAATTGTTCCTTCAGCCATTGGCACTAATAAATCAACTATTAGGTATTCTGTGGGAAAATCTTAACGGGCGTTATGCTTAAAACTTTTTGTAGGAAACCAGAAATGCACAATGTACTTTTACACTCGATATATAACGGCAGTTGTTAATAACCATCTATCCACGGTTTGTCCTATTACAATTACATTTTTTTTAATTTTTCTAATTGTTTTTAAACCTGCCTTCAAACAAAAAAACTTACAAAATGTTAATATTTTATTGGCTTTTAGTTAAAGTAATTACGGACTTATTGTTTTTTTTTTTTTTTTATTCACAATAGGCAATCATTTGACCACAGTTTCACATGATGGTAAGTGAAGACGTGGCCTACGATGGAGCATGCTTGCCTAGAAGATACCTATTCAATCTTGACTTGAAAACTCCCAAATTGTACTTATCGGGAAACAATGACGCTGGCAGGTCGTTCCACACTTTCGCTGTGTTGTTTGTAATTAAGGGTTGCAGATTAAGTAAAATAAATAAAATAAAATAAGAGATGGTGGCTAGATAGGTTATTAACTTCCAGCGTAAATGGTATTGGCGAATGAACGCTAGCCGGCGGCTTCGCGACTGCACTGAGACTGCTGCATCGCGTTTCAGCAGCGCCCGAAGTTTGTTCGATATCGGATTCGCAACATCGCATGTCTTCGTTACTATAAATCAGTCGATCGCGAATGTCACGAATCGCGATAGACACTACGGCTTTGTTTTTAGGGTTCCGTACCTAATAGGTTACTGAAATGGAACCTTATTCTTACTTACAATTTAATGTTTCTCTAATAAGTGAACTATATTATTTTGAGAAAAAGCTATCAGTTTCTCAGATGTCACCGTTCCACAGATAACATTAAACACAATTATCAAATGTATGTATGTACTCAGTCTTGGCTTGATGGTGACATGACATCAGATGACTTGTGGTCAAAAGCTACCTAGTAAGTAAACAAAAAAAGTTTGATGTCACAATAAAATTATTGTTCTGTAAAAGTTTAGTTTCGTTTTCAGAAATACTGTGTTAGCCTTAGGCGGTTATTTTCAGTATTTATGTTTTTGTGTGCATATTGTTAGCGCTGAACTGTCAAAACTCATCCTACTGAGATAGGTGTATATAATAACGTTAGCGTTCTGTGGCTCCCCAATATCACTCAAGTCTGTTTATCACGTTATTTGTCAAAGAAATGTTTCGAAAAGTTATTATTATAGTCCGGAACCTACGAATCACAAAGCTCCACTCGCACTTCGCAAGGTTTTTAATCTGGTGTGCCTAGTGCCGTTTCACTTAGGTACTAGCGTGTCCTTGGAATCGAAACACACCGGGGGCTAGCATACTATCGGCTTATACAGTATTAAGTATACTTGAAATGAAATGATATGAAAACTTATTTCTTCAAATGCTTGACTTTCAAGCGACTTTAAGTCTTACCAACCAGCATTCTATGCTGTTACCTAACTAGTTTTCAATATTATATCAAACTAGGAATCCGCCCCGGCTTCGCTTAAGTATGTAAAGATTTTAACACAATTTTTTTTTCTCACTTACGCCATAATAAGTAAGAGCTAGATATTTCGATTGTCGCGGACTTTTTAGTGAACTTACATTTAATCAAACGTTACCTAAGACACTCAGGGATAATGTAGCTTCTTATTAATGACAGAATTTTCGGAATTGGTTCAGTAGTTTATGAGATTACCCCTTACATCCAAAGACACAGTTTACCTCTTTAACACTACATACTACATAGTATAAAACAAAGTTGCTTCCCGCTATATTCTGTCCCTATGTATACTTAGATCTTCTTCTTCTTCTTCTTCTTGCCCTGGTCCCGTTTATTTGGGGTCGGCGCAGCATGTATTCTTCTTCCACTCTCCCCTATCAGCCGTCATCGCTTCAGTCACTCCCCTTTCATTCATATCAACCCTCACACAATCCATCCATCTTTTCTTTGGTCTTCCTCTTCCCTTACTTAGATCATTAAAGTTTTAAATATTTTTTGACGTGACAACGTCTTATAATTCGATAGAGCCGGCTGCACGCACGAAAAAACTCTGACTCATGCGGCGTTACCTCGCTCTGAGGCGTTCCATGTAAGGCTTGAAGTGCAAGCGAGAGCGCGGAACGAGCGACAAAGAAGCACAATCGGCCAATCGACGTTGTCACGTTCAACTATCGTCAGTAAACCGACTTTACAGACAACCAATTTTTTTTTAACAGATAGAGTGATTCAAGAGGAAGGTTTACATGACTGTATAATACGTACATACATACTACAGAAAAGCCGACAAATTCAAAGATTTGTATACTGCCCCATATTAGTATCTACATTGAACCCGTGCGAAGCTGGGATGAGTCGCTAACTCGCTAGTTAGTCTCTTATATATATATATATATAAAAAAACAATTGCTGTTCGTTAGTCTCGCTAAAACTCGAAAACGGCTGGACCGATTCGGATAATTTTGATCTCGAAATATTTGTGGATGTTCAGGGAAGGTTTAAAAGGTGACTTTTATTGGCGATACAAAGTTCGCCGGGTCAGCTTTTTTTTAATCAAAATTTTTAGAGGCTTTTTGGCCGGGTCAGCTAGTTAGTAATAATAAATAAGTACCGATGTCGCTGAGCAGCACACGGCGCGTCTCGTCGCTGCGACGCGGCGGCGGCTGCGCGCGGGGCTCGCGCGGCGCCGCGCGGCGCGCCGCGCCCGGCCACTGCGGCAGCGTGGGCGGCGCGCCCAGCGGGACCGGCAGCTGGGACAATAGTAAATGATAAGATAAGATTTTGTTTTTTGGTAAATATTCATCTATTAGTGCTGCTAGCTGTGCGAATCCGGAGCGGATAGCTATCTTCTATTTATATCCTACTAATATTATAAACGTGAAAGTTTGTGAGTATGGATGGATGGATAGGTGGATGTTTAATTACTCTTTCACGCAAAAACTACTGAACGGATCTGAATGAAATTTGGAATGGAGATATCTTATACCCTGGATTAACACATAGGCTACTTTTTATACCGGAAAAATGATCCTGCGGGATAACGCGAGTTAAACCGCGGGGCGCAACAAGTTTATTCATAAAACACGTAGGTCATTACAAAAACCGGCCATGTGCGACTTGGACTTGCCCACTGAGGGTTCCGAATAAACGCCAATCGAAGACTTTTCCGCTTCAAAGGACCAACTTAACTTTGCCGTTCGATCCCTAGACACTTATTGCACCAATCGCAAATACTAAGCAGTATATAAGTTTTTTTTATAAACAACATATTTACAGCTGTTTTCAGACTTTTCCTTTACATGTGCTGTATGACCTTGCCTCATGCCAAATTTCATGACTAATTTTGATCCTATACCTATAATAGGTTTTGATTCCCTTGTGAAACCGCATAATATGCGACATATAATAAGACATATTTTTTGACTTGCAACTTTGATTTTTCATAACTGAAAAAGATCATAGCGCCGATTATCCCATCCTATCCTGTATGTGTGTGAATGTTTGTTACCACTTATCATCGTAACTACTAAACCGATTTTGATGAAATTTGGAATGAAGATATACCCTGGCTTATGCTGGCTCTGGATTAACACATAACGTCTTACCATATTTCAGTAAATTTAAACTTTTTGTCAATTTTTAGGATGGAAAATTCGACAATAATGTCAAATTTACCGAAATTTAGCATGACAATTAACTTACGGATGTTTATAAAATCGGCCCTAAATGTGTTGCTTCGTCCAGTAAGCCAGTAGCTTACCTTGTGCGCGAGATATCCGTCCGAGCTCCACTGGTTGGGCAGCGCCGAGACGTCGGTCTGCACCGCGTTCTCGCGCCGCGGCTGGGTGGACTCTCGCAGCACGGGGCGCAGGCGAGACGACGAGATGGGCGCCTTGAACGGACCCGGGGGCCGGGACACCCCGCGGTATGGGGGCACTCTGGGGGAACGGTCAAATGTATGATCACAGCATACAATTAGAAAGCATTTATTGACTTAAGTTTTACAACATTGCTGTTTAAAACTCAAACGTATTTTTTGTTCAGTAGGTATACTAATTGATTGGAGCAATTTCACTACAATCCCAAGCTTTTTTGTCATCTAATAGTTATTATGTTGAATCACAGAGACTTCTGCATTGACTATATGTGAGGAGTTAGAGGTGTCTTCAATGTGGAGCTAATAATTTTAAGACATATGTAATACGACACGCGCAGAATTCGCTACTTCCGAGTGTCATGTATAAGGATGTCTATGTGTAATGTATTATTATAAATTAGCTTTTGACAATGACTTGAACTGACCTGTACTGGAATGGATTCGGGCAAGTATTCCTCCTCACATTTAATGTGACGGCGAGATCATCCTCCGAGGTGCCGCACTTGGATATATCCCTCTCAGCAAACACCGAGAACCTGTGCCCCAGGTGGCCCGTCCTTTGGAAACTATCCACACTCTCATCTCTATGCAGGATATCCATACTGGACCCCAGCTCGAAGCTCGAAGACTTCGTGTTGTCGAAGCTGAGGCCTCGATTGTACTCGCCAGTCAAACTATCCACGCTATCGAGCCTTCTAGAGCTGGTATTAGGACTCTTCCCGTAAAGCATATTGTCTGACTTGTTATCGCAACTCTTCAGTATGCCACGTCCAGGCAAATCTAGGCTTTCTTTGCCATTGAAAGCTACGCGACGTATCTCTTTATCGCTTGGCAAGGACACCCTTTTGAGTTTGAGAGCTGACTCAGGGATGGTGGCGGTGGTTTCACCGTTATCTTTGTCGGGGGCCGCGGCGTCAGTGCCCGGTTGGAAGTCAGGGTCCAGCGTGTGGAACTTGATGAGAACCGGTGTTGAGTGGGTTGTGGACGCAGAGTTTGGCGCCCAGGGTTCCGATTCGCGGATGGAAACTAGGTCCTCCTGGAGATTAGGGATCAAAGTGGTATTATGGAGAGCCTCTTCTTTGATGAAGTGGCAACATTAGGTAACAAAAATAGCTTGATTACAAGTCATCTGATGTTAATTAACGATACGTTTGACAAGATTGGGCTCTCAAGTGAAACAGCCGGAGCAAACCAATAGCGGAGCTTGGCGACAGATTGTAACTTGAGGTTTCAGGTAAAGGAAATCCCAGAAAAGAAAGCTAGATCCCAATCCAGGTGTAGCGTGGCGCCATTTTCGACCACATCATCACTTAACATCAGGTGACTTGACGTCAAACGCTACCCTGTAAGTAGTTAAATAAAAATTCATATTTGAAATTGGTGTGGCTTATGCCCAGCAAAAAAAAAATCATAAAATCAAGACGCGAAATGGATAATTGTTTGGATCTAGGGCCGTATATCATACACACACAGGCAATCAAGCTGAACCGCACACGTAATGTCTGCACTTTTAATAGCATACCTGCAAGTTCATACTCATATCCTTAGACTCGTCGGTGGTGAATATGAGCTCTATGTCATCCACCTCTTCAGACTCGTTCCCACTGGTCTCCTCCGGTTTATCATCAGTGGCTGTGGGCTCGGCAGGTGTGCCACCGCCATCAGAAAACACTGAGTTGTCACCCTCTGATAGGGAGCTGTGGAGTAGAGATCAAGAAGTTAAGAATCTATCGCCCAGCACCTATCGGCGGCACCACCTTCGCCACATCGTCACTTAACATTAGGCACACATATACACAGCATCCTGAAATGGTAGGTTCATAAGATTGGATGGATTTGTGGATGGATTGGATTTGGATTTGTTATAGAACACAAATAGAGGTGTACAAAGACTGTTTCTATTTCCCTGACAAGAAAATTACTCACCGAAGGCTCAAATCGTCAACATCCAAATTGAGTGTATCTTTTCTTCTACTTCTCTCAAGGTTTTCCTTCACCACTAAATTCTCTTCCGATGTGATTCGAACTTGAACATCAAACTTATCTGTTTTACTCTTGACATCTCCTTCGTTAGGGACTGCCATTTTCACGTTATCCGTTGAAATAGATTTAAGATTTATCTTATTCCCTTTCAAATCTTCTTTGTTATCAAAATGCTCTCGTCGCTGCTCAAATTGGAATCTTTGTTTTTGATCTGATGTAGAATCTGAATCAGAAGTGCCACTTGATGTGACGTCGCCCTCTTTCACAGTACGAACTTTTATTCGTACATCAAACTTTGATAATAGCTCTAAATGAGTTTTGAAACTTGGTAAACGATTATTATCTTCTTGTTTGGATAGGCTTACTTGTTGACTGGGCTCCTCTGGCTCTGTGCTCTTTGGAGAGTCTATTGGCAAGAACTCAGCAGATACATTTAATTCAGGCGATTCCGATACTTCAAGGATTTCATTCACCTTTTCAGAGGAACAGAAATTGCTATTTTCTTCGGATTTTTGAGAAGGATCAAGAGTGTCTTTTGCACTGTAAACATCAGATTGCTGCCAAGGTTCTCCGGTTTCTTTGGCACTGTTCACATCAGTAGCAGTCTCAATGACCACTTCACTGTCAAGATAGTCTGTATTATGAGACCGTGGACTAAATGTCACTTGCAACTTAACGTTCTGAGCACTAAGGTCCTTTTCTTCAAAATCAGTGTCTATAATCCTACGCCGCAGCACATGGTTCTCTAATGTCAATTTCTCAATAACATCAGCATACTCCAAGCAGTGAGAATGCTGTTTATATTTTTCCTTCAACTCTTTCAGTTCGTTTTTAGACACTTCTAGAGCGGTCCGCAGGGATACAACCGTCTGGTGCAGCGCCCTTACTGTGTCCAGGTGCACAGTCCCATTGGGGACCACCTGCATCCTCCCGCTATCCATTCCACCTTATTGCCTTCCGTTCCGACATTCAGCATCCCATACATGGCTACTGCTTTCAGATACCGCTCAGAACACAATCACTCCATCTGAAGACAGGCGGGAGCCGTCGCACCTTGAATAAATAAACACACATCAGCTCCATCGTGTCAGTTGTACGGGGTGTGTGCATAATTCAACAGAAACTTACCTTTGACCCAATTCTTCGACGACTCCAGTGACACACATAGCAACGTCGCACATTTTAGATGCTTATCGTTAGTAAATATGCGGAAACCCGAGCACGGAATGCTATGCAATCGATAAAACAACTCGCCCTAAACTCGGGTAATTAAGCTTTCAGAAACGGTTTCAAAGTTCGCACCGCGCGCGGCTCAGCTGGCACGAAATGCTGATAAGCTCAAACACGAAAACCAGCAATTAGGCCGAAGTATTATCTCTCAATCGTTCTGACAAGGCTACGAAATAGATATATCATACGATACTTGAGATATCTCGAGGCTTTTGGCTCTTGTAAACCATTTGTAAACAAATCAATACTTGGTCGGATTTAGATTCGCGATTCGCGGGCGCGGGCGGGTGGCTTCCACAGACCTAACAGTTTAATTAAGCTCCGGTCATAGATTAAGTAGACTATATACTACGCTCCGGTAGGACAAAGAGAATGTAAGGTTTAGTTGCGGTAGGATAGGACTTAGGAGTAATAGTATTCTGTGGAGTTAGGTAGCACTAGCAAGTAAATTAAAGTTAAAGATCGGCTTGGTATTTTTGTATTGGACTCCTTGATCTGAGGGTTGTTTGCATCTTTTTTGGTATGGTAAAATGGAAACTGTATGTACGAATGAGACCGAACATAGATTTTTCCTAAATCTGTGAACCTGAGACTGAGACAGGACAGGTATTTTCTGTCAGTGCTGTCAACTCAACTGTCAAAACTCCCAATACAAAAAAAAAACCTCAAAATAAGTTTCTGCATTTTTATTTCAAGCATTTATTTGATAAATAAATGTTCTAAAATGTTATCAATTTCAAATACATTTAAAAACATTAGTTCTGGCAGTTATTTTGTAATACAAGTTAGAAACAAAACAAAAACTCATTGGGTAAATATAAGTTTCAGTCTCATTGTCCGAAGTTACTAAATTAGTTTAGCGGTGTCTGTGTGTCCAAATCGGTGTCTGAACAGTTTTTACTTTCAGGCTAAGCTAAAAAAGAAGACCGGCCCCAAGTACAAGGCGCTCAATCACTTCAACGAGTTCTACGGGTCCGTTTTCGGCGAGAAATGGGAACCGATGCGGGAGGCTCTACTCAAACGTTCAAAATATGTTGCAGTTGTAAACAACTATGGCAATGCTGAGGAAACCGCGGAGTTCCTATCAAAAAGAGGTTTGTGGTGTTTACCGTTGACCTTCGACTCGCTTGTTGTTTCTTTGGAAGTCACAGGTAACATAAACAGAAATGTTTTGTTATAGGAGCCCACTGCTTAAAAAATCTGATATCAGTACAAAAAGAGTTCACAAATCAATATGCACCACCAGTTGCAACCACCGAAAGTTCTCCAGAGAACACTTCAGACAACAAGCTAGAAGAATATGCTAAAAGGTTACATTCAGATGAAATTGCAAAACTCTACCCTCAAAGTGAGAATATTCCTGAAAAGCTTGATTTTAGAGAGGGAGTAAGTAAAAAGGAAGCTCGGAAAGTAAATGAAGAAGTGTAAGTGTTTTAGGATAAATTAATGTCTGTTTATTTAATATTTTTATCCTTAATGTTATGTGAAATATTCAATAAGCTGCTGCAAATAATTAATTGAACAATAAACTAGCCTGTGCCTTGTGGTTTTAGCCCCGTGGAGGTTCCCACAGAACCGTGATCAAATCGAAACATAGCTTGCTACTCGGAAAAGTAACTTTATAACAGTGAAAGAATTTTCAAAATTCAATCAATAGTAGACGACCGATGTGGCGTAATGGGCGGATAGCGGACTGTGAAACATGAGGTTGCGGGTTCGATTCCCGATACAACAAAAATACTTGTGCATTGAAAAAAAAAGCGCAAGTATTTGTTCTGTGTCCGGGTGTTGTGGATTCCCGATCCGCGTAGTTTCTGCTACCCTAGATACAGGGAATCCTAGTTAGGGCTCAGAGCCTATGTATGTGATTGTGCGGGCATTATTATTATTATTAGTTTTGAGGATTACCTCATCCATCTACACTCACAAATTGATCCATTAATTCAAAGCATCATTGCAGAGTAAAACAAAAGAAAACCCTAGACCAGTCAATAGCAGACGCGGTGATGGACGAATCCCGTATCATAGACCCATCTATGGGCGTAACCTCAGAGCTGCTATACCAGTTCTTGCCAGCTACTAAACTTAAGGGCATGGACGATTGGATCCCGGAGTCATTGCATTATTCATATTATTCAAGTAAGTTAAGCTTTGGTTCTATAATCCCTACTAATATAATAAATGTGAAAGTAACTGTCTGTTTTCATCATTATCAGCCTTCCACGTTCCCACTGCTGGGACTCTGGCCTTCTCTCAGAGAGAGAGTATGGGCTATAATCTACCACGCTGGCCCAGTGCGGGTTGGTAGATGTTGCATGCCCTTGAAAATGTTGCAGTTCTTGGACATGCCGGTTTGCTCACGATGTTTTCCTTCACTGTTTTGAGCGATGGCAAATCCGCACATAACTTATTAAGTCATAGGTACGAGGCCGAGAGGATTCGACCTCGGTGTCGGCGTCTTGTAAGTCGCGCGCCAAACCGTTCGGCCACCATCGCTCTCTGTCTATTGTTATTGCAATTTTATCCTGTACTGTACCAATACCTTAATTGTTGCAGTTTATATAGATCTAAGTGAAGTTGTTTTCTTTTTATTACAGAAGACAAAGATTTCCCACTAGTGATTGAACCGGAAAATGAACTGATATATCCAGAACATCTGAAAGTTTACACTTACGAAATGGACAGTGATTGGACAATGTTCCCCGAGCCGAAGAGATGTGAAACAGGTGACTAATTAATCCATACTAATACTATAAATGCAAAAGTAACTCTGTTTATTTGTTTGTTACCTTGTCCCACCTAATCCACTGAATCGATTGTGATGAAATTTAGTATGAAGATAGTGTGAACAATGGGGAAGGACATAGGATACTTATTATCGCGATAAACTATAGTCCATGCGGGAGAAACCGCGGGGAACAGCTAGCAATGATAAAAATTGCTTTTATAAATAACAACACTAAGCTCACATGTTTAGCTCAGATTTTTCATAAGTTAATCTTTCTCATTACTTTCCAGGAGTATACAATTACTATCCGATGGACGGAGGCAGCGTGCTTGCAGTGCTCGCGTTAGGGCTTTGCCCTGGCGACCGCGTGCTCGACCTGTGTTCCGCGCCGGGGGGCAAATCCCTGGTCGCTCTGCAGACGCTACTGCCTGACGTTATGATTTGCAATGATGTTTCTATATCAAGGTCTAACAGGTGAGATTGATCAGTCATGCTATACTGGTAGAACTCTTTTACAGGAAGTACAGTCAGTGACAATATTAGCTGATTGTAGTGTACACGCAGTGGTGGGGGCATTCGTTAAGCGACCACTGTCGAGGACGGACATGCCACGCTGATGCGTGTATAAGGCAACTACCGTATCATGATTAAAGTGTTTCATTTGAGCATTCTACAGTGATCATACTCAATTTGCCAAATGTGTATTAGATCAGTAGTGTTTGGGTTTCTATAGAGATGTAACATCAAATATTCCAGGCTTAAATAAATTCAAGTTTAGCTAATTTAATGTTGTTTATAAGTAAATACCATATAAAAAAGTTAAGCTAAATTAACATTTTAAACAAGTAAATACTATTAAATACCTTCAACTTTATGACTGTGTCCAGAAGTGGATTTGCTATTATACTATAACATTTGTCCATAACTGTCAGATTACAAACATTTCTCATAGAATTCCGGACACGTTATTTGTGATAAACGTCAAAACTTGTAATTTTAAAAAAGGATTGCATTTACCATAGGCTATGAGTTGTATAGTCGAAGGTGACGCCATGCTACACCTGGACTGAGAACTGGCTTTGGGCTTAACGACAGATTCATAACTTAAATGTGGTAGCTAGTAACTAACCAGGCAAGCACTAATAACCTACCACCAAGCTTTTTAATCTTGTCCTATTTTCAGAACACAGAGGATATTCAAAGACTACCTTATTGACTTTGAAATCAGCAACAAATGGCGGGAACGAGTGATAATAAAGACGGTCGACGGAAGAATTTTCACTGACGATGAAGGTTTCGATAAAGTGCGTAAAATATTACTAATAATAAAAAACGAAACCGCAACTGCTGAACGGATTTTAAGAACTGAGATAGCATATTCTCCGGTTCAACGTATAGATGCTAAAAATCACACTATAATGTACATGAATAAAAATTAAATGTGGTTTGTTGGTGAGCGCATCACTTGCATGCTCAGTCATGCTGCATGACAGTCATGCTCACGAAAGTGACTTAGCTTGCGGCGGCGTCGTGTGTCGGGTCGCCCTCTTCCCTCTAATATGGTCGAGGAGAGCGATGGCTGGCACATGCGTCAACTCGTGAACGGGTGCTGCTTGTGGGGTCTGGTCTGCTTTGGTTGTGATCCCGCAACTCTCTTTGCTCCAATTCAATCAATTAGTAATAAGAATAAAATTGTCAATGTGATCGCGCCAAAAAAATTACCTGCCGGGCGTTTCTTGCCTGTTCTTTTGCCGGCGTAAGGAGGTTGGAACAGGCGTAGCTAGTTTTAAGTTTGACGTTTTAAAGTGATCACAATGTATCCTATTGAATAAAGAAAAATTGACTTTTGACTTGACAACAGATGGACCGATTTAGCAAATATCTTTTTCATGTTTGTATTACAAATATAAAAAAATATATACAAACTTTGTAATAGTGCGAATAAGGTTTTTGGGCAAAGAAAGTAATACAATATTTTGTTTACTTATGTACTGTTTAGCATTTAATCAGCAGACGTCTAATGATAAGTAACAATGTGGTCGAAAGTGGTGCCACAATCCGTCCAACATACCGATATGTGCTTGGCGACAGATTCTTAACTTGAGGGCGAATCTTGCAGCCACACGTACATTGAAAAATGTTATTCCACCAAGCTACGGTTTCATCACGTTTTCATTCACCGAAAGCTCAAGCTCGTAGAATTCGAACCCCAAGCGCTTCAAAATGCGTTGCGATGCGGCTCGCTTTTAGACTCGCGCATATTGGAGGGCGCCGTGCCGCAAGTCATCACATGCCTACATCTATGTAGTACATTTGTCTTCTAAACCTTATCTACTGGTTCATTCTCTGTCCACCGCTAGATCCTAGTGGACGTGCCGTGCACAACCGACAGACACTCCGTGAATGAGGATGAAAATAACATGTTCAGGCCGGACCGGATCAGGGAGCGGCTAAGGATACCGGAGATGCAGTCGCAGTTGTTGCTGTGAGTACTGTTCGTTGTCAATAACGTGGGACGTCATAACGTGCTTTAAACGCAAACGCGTGGTAGTCATTCATAATACTGTTTTGCGGTCATCCCACGCCATAAATTTAGAAAAGAAATCTATGTTTCACGCAGATAACGCGCCCGCGTTACGCGTTAAGGGCTTTAAACTGTAATGGGCAAGCGTTAAACTTACCATCCGGACTTCTCTCGTGACAAAGATGTTCTGTCCACAGAAATGCTTTAAGACTGGCTAAAGTGGGCGGGACGGTGGTATATTCCACTTGCTCTCTCAGCCCCATTCAAAACGACGGCGTCGTCCATTCGGCGCTCAAGCAGGCCTTCGAGAACTACAGTGTAGTCGCTACTATCAAGTGAGTTTATTACTTCCTTTACCAATTGAATTTTATGTTGAAAGTCACTCTGCCAATCTATTGCATCCTACTCCTGGTTATAGTAAAAAAAAAACCGGCCAAGTGCGAGTCAGACCCGCGCACGAAGGGTTCCGTACCGTTATTTATAAAAACAGCAAAAATAAACACGTTTGTTGTGTGAGAGCCTTAATTAATCTTGTCCTATTGTTATTGCGGCAACAGAAATACATCATCTGTGAAAATTTCAACTGTCTATCACGGTTCATGAGATACAGCCTGGTGACAGACGGACGGACGGACAGCGAAGTCTTAGTAATAGGGTCCCGTTTTCCAGTTTTGGGTACGGAACCTTAAAAAAACTGCGCCCTAGAATTACGCCCGTGAATTTTCCGGTACCCCGCAGGATGGTTCCCGCTTTTCTGGCAGTCTTACTTGAGAGCCAGTTTCGAATCCAGTACCCCTAGTACAAGTTTTGAAAACGATAAAAGTTTCCGTAAACGTCGACGTTTACCACCGCCGAGTCAAAGTGGCAACTCGATCTGCTTAAATTCAAAAAGTATATAACTCAATAACATTTTTGGAATATGATTATAACGATTTAAAATAACCCGCATTAACGATTTCAGTTCCTCCAAGTCTCGGTAAGATTCGTTGAAAAAAATATGTATGGATGGCAACAAACACTTTTATAGTTTTTGTAAACTATCAAAACCTGTACTAGGGATACACGTGTAGCGTGACGCAACCTTCGACCACATCGTCACTTAACATCAGGTGACTCGTGGTCAAACGTAGCCTGTAAGTAGTGCTCTGAGCGTTGACAGCTTGTGGGTTTGAATTCTACAATGAGCTTCAGCTATCGGTGAATGAAACCATATCTTGGTGGTAAGGCATTTTCTAGTGCTCGTCTGGCTAGCTACCACACTCAAGTTAAGAATCTGTCGCCAATGTGTTTCTACAGCCTAAATTAAGAGCCAGTCCCCCAATTGAGGCGTAGCGTTGCGCCAATCGTTCTGTGCGTAATATGAAGTAATTATATTGTACTAATACTTTTTCAGAGACATGACGTCGGCAATGATAGGCTTCAGCAGCACATTGCAACTGGGCACAGGCGCCGCGGCACCTAAATATGGACAGCTGGTCACACCGTGCTCCGCCGCAAACTTCGGACCGTCTTATATTGCGAAATTAGTACGAGTGAAGTAGGTTGTGTTTTAAAGTAAGTAGTATTTATGTAACGTTACTTATTAGGACGTATTGAGACCTCCTTTCTGAAGTTGGTATTGCCAGTACTGCTATCAGTCTGTGACTTTTTGAGTTGTAGAAAAAAGAGTTGAGTTGTAGAGTTGTGGAAGTTTTTCTTGATTTCTCAATCTACTACTACGTCATTTTATAAGTATTACCTAGGGCTTGATTTATATGACTAAAATTATTTTATGAAATGAATGGCCATATTGTCTGAAACATTAAATACCTCTACCAAGTGTAAATATGTAAAATAATAAACCAAAGTCGAAATAAAACAACTGAAATAAGACAAATATGTTTTATTTTTTATTGATAATATTCGATATAGTACCCGTCTTTGGTAACATTAAAAAGAGCATTTTAAGAGTTTAATAGACATCCAAAGCTATAAAAATATGTTATGTCTAAAATTAGGCGAACCACACGCAACCAACTTCAAACCAAACGAAAGTTGGTTGTGTGAGATAAGCTTAGAACAATTCTTTTTAATAAATTCTTATAAATAAGTACAATATGCCTCACAGTTTCTAAAAGTAAAACTTTTTATATCATCATAGCAAAAGTTACGTTAAAATGCAAATTACAAAATATATCCGAGTCATTATCAAAAACCACGATGGCGACCACGAACCGGAAGACGATCTGTAGGTAGGCCCCCACTAGGTGGACCGACGACATTGTAAGTCGCAGGGAGCCGATGGATGCAAATGGCTAATAGCCGTTCATGGTGGCGTTCAAGGGAGGCCTATGTTCAGCAGTGGACTTCTTCCGGCTGATGATGATGATGATGATGATGATTATCAAAAAGCTACCTAAAGATTTGAATTAGAAAATTACCATAGACTTCGTGATAATAATTATGTGGCTTTTATTTTATTTCAGAAACAAATGTACCATTTATGCCTTTTTTTCTCGACTTAAGTACATACCGTGAAATACCGCCTTCTTATAAAAACATAGTTTTAGTAACAAATACAATTCAGTTTGCACGAGCCATAAGCTAGTACTAACCGAACTTAAAATCAGCCTAAAAGAGATCAAGCTTATGAGTTAATTTTTAAATGATTGTGCCGTGCTAATAACTATGAGTTAAATATCTTACCTGGTACTTAGCTAGGTACTATAATGATGATTGTGTCTTACTAGCAATTAATTTAATATCTTACGTCTAAACGAGATAAAATTATTCCATAATAATTATGGCACTCTTAACGGTCTTAACCTCAAACATTTGAATCATCCCCAATCCACCCATCGACTTGAAAAATATATTAGCTAGCTCGAGCAACGAACGAGATTCTGTACCGCATATAAGGGGGTAAATAAAAATGTTGAATGGTTAATAGACCGTTCAAAACAGTTACCAGGTGCATTATAATTTAATAACTTTACGAGAAAATGTGAAAAATTTTCAATAGAGTAACCGGCCTAACTCCAAAAAAGATAAAACCCCTTCAACATTTCTGATTTTGGGACCATTCACCTTAAAATCAGTAAAGTTTCGAGTGTTACTGTAATTGTTAGAAATTATAAGCTGGTGTGCTTTCACCATCAAGCTAAAGACCTTGTGTCATCCATCACTGTTTCATGAAAAATGTTTCATTGTCCTCCTTCCAGTAAAGCGACTTTAAACTCGTGTTTTCTCGTTATTTTTGTTAAGCGGTGTGGCCTCCAGAGCCTCTGTTTTCTCTTCGACTTTGTTCCACGGCTGCTCCTCGCCCGATCCGAAAATTGTATACACGATTATCTCGATTATGTACAACCCTATCGTGACGAAGAATATGACGCGCCACGCTGAGATCGTTTGCTGGAAAATAGAGAATAGATTATTGGTTGTGTATCGAATCAAATTAGTTTTAAATTGAGTATTGGGATGTAGAAGAAGTTTGTTTCCTTTCTTTCTAATTTCATGCTGACATCTATAAAAGAGACTAAAAATAATTAGTAGAACTTACATTTCCATGTGTCAGTACTCCAACGAAGATAGGGACTACAATACCGGGTATTGTAGCAACAGTATTGGTCATTGCCATGAGGGTTCCTGAAATACAAAAAAATAGTAATAAGTTTTCAGTAAATACTTGCCTTTTTGCCCAATATTGGAGTTGTTACGAATCTATCCAAGAATTTCATATTTTTTAGAAATGACTAGACCAGCGTTAAACCACGAAGGTTGTGCTTTGCGCGATTGTGTGTTCGAAGGTGTAGAACGCTTATCTAGCAAATGCCAAATTCTCAGTCTCACTTGACTTGGATGAGGTTAATTTTCTGAAAACACGGCAGCTGAAAATTCCACCCCTTTGCAGTTCCCATGTTCAAAAGATTGGCAAAAAAATCCTACTAATATTATAAACGTGAAAGTTTGTGAGTATGGATGGATGGATGGATGTTTGTTACTCCTTCACGCAAAAACTAGAACGGATCTGAATGAAATTTGGAATGGAGATAGCTTATACCCTGGATTAACACATAGGCTACTTTTTATCCCGGAAAAAGGTTCCTGCGGGATAACGGAAAGACGCGGGTGAAACCGCTGGGAACCACTAGTCACCAATAAGATTTATTTATTTCGTGGTGACAGGAAGTGATGCTATTGGTAGTTATTTCCCTTGGCGATCTACACAGCGAATTTTTTTCCTAAAAGCCCGCATCAAGGTAGGCCAAAACACAACCGACCTGCGAAGTTGGGCGCGATGTCGATGTGGTTGGACAAGAATCCAGAGAACATGCCACCGATGCAAGTGACTCCGATGGCCATTAGCGCCACCGCCGCGCCACGGTTGCAGCCGATGTAGCACAGCGCTAGGAGGCAGCAAGCCGGTACCGCTGACGCTGCAAGAGAAACAGGAAGTCAAAAGCCTGAATGCAAATGGGATTGTAAGGAAAGGAATTCGGTAATCGTATCATCGCGGTTTAAAAGATAAGATAAAATCATTTATTGGCCATTTTGTAAAAAAAATTTACAGGCAAGTCAGGATACAATTTGATTTAATTACTTAGTTATTTTGTAGCACTTGACTTAAAAACATAGATTCCACAAGCTGCACCGACATATATTCTTTTAATACGTAAAACGGATTGTTTTCAAAAAAAAGTTTAAGTTTTTGTTTAAATAAACTATATTTTAGGGTGGTTAAGCTTTTTGGTAATTTATTATACAACAGTACTTTTAAATAACGACGATGTTTCTGAACTTAAGCCAATCTGGTTTTTGGTACAACCCGACTTTCATTATTTTTTATTGTTCGTTTTTCATTATTACGCAGATTGTACGGTAAAACTGTGTCTTCCTTTTCCGGAATTTCCCTATCCTCGTGAACTTCTAACAAGCTAGTATATATGTAAAGAGAAACTACTGTCATAATTTTATCTTTCATAAAGTACTTTCTCACGGGCTCACGCTTTTGTCACCACGGTTTTGTCACCATCATCGGAATTGAGTTCATTCACACGCACAATCGAGTCCAGGAATCCTCACCACTCGGTTTATGCGCTCCTAGCTTTTGAAGAATACTATTGTCGGCTCTACTGTGATAAGGTCGGATATGGGCATCCGACTAAAGTCACTCATTTACATAAGGGACATGGACGAGTATTTCGTTCTATTTCTGCCAAGTTGACAACGGTATTTTTATCTCTATTCGTTGTAAAGATACACGATGCATAACGTCGGATATGAAGAGATTATAAATATTCCTGGAAGCATAATTGTTTTTATTGACGGCTTGCACACTAGAACGTTTTTCGAGCGATATGGTCTGTCCAGTCCATTGCTGAAGTAGCAATACAGACGTGTGAAGAAAGATTTTTTGTGCAAAATGTTTTCTTAATCAACTCAGCTGATAACGAACAATGGTTCTCTTATGTTTTTAAACCAGCATTACATAATTAAATGTTTGCAACTGCTTGAAGGACCAAAAGTTTGATGGCGGATTTAGCCAACAGATAATGAACCTTGCTCCATTGAGATAAAAGTTTTTACCGAACAAAGTGCCGATCTTTCGAGCTGAAGTGGTTGTGATGATGTTCTTGCCACGCATCCAGTCCATGGTACGGCTGAGGCCGATGCTGAATAACCAGAGAGACAGGAACGGGAGGGCGGTAGTCACTGCATTCTAGAACGAAACAATATGATATTACTTGAAGCGCCAAAGGGATTAAAGCTTATCTTATTCGACGTTTGCTTGAATTTTTTACCGACTTCAAAAAAAGAGGTTCTCAATTCGACTGTAATTTTTTTAAATGTTTGTTCTCAGAACTTTCGGCTGGGTGAACCGATTTTCATGTTTTTTATTTTATTTTAATGTTGTGCTTCCCGTGTGGATCTATTTCAATTTGGTCCAGTTATGTCAATGGCATCCATGAGGAAACCTTGAAGTCAGTTTTTTTTAGTTACATTTTTACCTGTTAACCGTCTGTGGCAGTCTGAGACGTCAACTAAGCTGATTAATTAATCATCCAACATATATACAGAATTTAAGCAAATCTTCATACTTGAAAAGCGAATGTTCTTACCTCTGTCATGTTGAATTTGAGGACCTGCTTCATATAGAAAGGCAGTTCTATGAGCAGCATGTACCAGCCCCAGTTGGAACACGCGTGGGAGATCAGGATCGCCATGAACGCTGGGGAGGTCAGCACTGCACGCCAGGGCACTGTCAAATTCTGTGGAGAAGAGATAGGCTAAGCAACAATCACTTGTAGGGGAGCCCAAAAGTGTTAACTGGCAGCATAGATTATAATGTTCAGACACCAATTGAAACCTACTATTATATACTACCACCTTTAGCCATTGTATCGAAGACAGTAAATAAACTATGAAAGGTTCCTTACTTTATGCGTATTGTCATTAGTCTTCCCGCCAAGTGAGGTGACGATCATTTCCCGCTCTTCGGCACTGATCAAGTGTTGTTGTTGAGGCGAGTCTTGGACCAGTATCACCCATAGCACGCACCAAATGCTCGAGAGACCGCCCATCACGTAGAATACGCTCTCCCAGCCTGGAGGTAAAACAAAAAGTTTACCAAGACTGAGGTAAGTTGGACCCCCGAAATCATGCGAACGAGGCATCTATCTAGATTTGATCAGGAAAATTGATTTCTATTCTACACTCATTGGTCCGAGCAAACGATGTTTTTAGATACTCGATCAATACTGGTTGTCATTTTGAACAAGATTTATTTAAACCCACTAGACACCTAATGGATGAATTCGATATTTGATATTCCCAAATATGAATTACTGTAAATATTTCTTTCAATTCGTATGTTTTTAATACGGTTATTTGCAGTGGACTCCTTTCGGCTGCTGATAATAACACTAAACCGCTTATATAGGTACCATGTTAGGGCTGTCTCTTACCTAAGGTAGCTGTGAGCACGCCTGCCATCAGCATAGATATCACAGTGCCGAGAGAAGTGCCGGCATACACCAGTGCTGCCATCACACTGCGCTCCGCTGGCGGGGCCCACTTGGATAGCAGGACGTGCATGGCTGGGAAGGTCACACCCTGAGAACAAAATCCAAGCTTGTCACTGAAGATTTTGACGGAGTTGATTCCTTTTTGGTAAGCTATAAAGCCTTGTAAAACGAGACATCTCTTGAGTCATTAAAAGTTAATGGAACTGTTTTTGCCATTTGCAACGAAACCTCCATCTCGTTTTTATACAGGGTGATGCTCGTTGATACTCATAATGCTTGGTGACGCGGTTGCGGAAAAAGTGAAGCGAAATGCCGTGTTCACACCAATCGGGACGGAAACAAAATAAAGGGGTAAAGACACTCACCGTTAAGTTGGCAAATCGTCCTCCCTATGGTGTGCACAGCAGCAGGTGGGTGACAGTTAAAATATAGCGGATCGACGGGTGCAGCGTGCACTCGCCGAGGTTCTCGTTGCGACACTGCCTTTGTACTCGGCAGCGGTAAATGCAGCGCAAGCGCCGCTTGCGGCGCGACGCGTGCAACCATTTTTGGGTACGCATATTGCACTAACTTTAAGCAGTTCGTGCCCCACACCCTAGATGGTGCCTCCGTCGACTAGCGTGAACAGCGGCGCGACCATACTCCCCGACTTTGAAATTCTCAGGGAGTTTCAATAAAAAAAGTATAAGGTTGAAGCGTAAATAAATAAAGAGCCAATTGGGCACAGCGGAAATATTAAATTGTAATTGTATGCATAGTCGATTTTAAATTAGCGGAGAAAAAAAAAGAAAATATATTATATTATAATGAATAATTAAATACTTGATGCGTTGAGTACATTATGTAACATTTACATGCTACTAGAGTTTCCTGGAAGTGAATATAGTCTTGAAACGGCGTGTTTGAACAGTTTGTTTTGAAGGCGATTCAAGTTACTTCCAGGGAAAACTTTCTCTATAATGCCAAGAGGCCAGCGAAGCAGAGGTACATCATCTTGATGTACAAGCACAACAGCCACAAGCCATTTCTGTTTCTGTTGGAGTGTGTATAAATAACCAAGATGCCACTTTTCCAATAACTTGGTACTAGGCTGGCTAACAACTTATTTCTCTGAACAACAGTTTTGTCAGTGTTGACTTCGTAGGCGGGCAAAGATTTCAATGGCGTTGTCGTTAATAAGTGAGCGGATGTAAAGATTTGAAACGGCAGAAGGCCTCTGGATGCGCAATCGCTTGGGTTTGTAATGCCCTCGATATGATAGAAGCGGTCAATTGAAATACTTTCTTGAATTTTGTTAACACGATTCGCGACGGAAAGTTGCCAACAGTGTGGCTGCGAGTGTATCAGCGATAAAGTAATCGTCAAATCCAAAAAAGTTAATATGTCCGTTATAAGATAGCGCTCATTATAAGCGATGTGAACATAATTTATGAGCTTAGAAAGCAACAAGGCAGCACATAACTCCAATCGAGCGAGCGATACGATTTTTAGAGATGCAACCTTGGACTTTGCACAGGGCAAAGTAAGCGACACGTCACAGTTGTGGTGTGTTACGATTAAATAAATAGCGCATCCGTATACTTTGAGATTAGCGTCTTCAAAAGCAACAATATTGACTATAGTAATACAGCCGTTAGCGACATTTAAATGGCGAGGAATTTTTAGTTCCGAAAAAAGCGATAGCTCGTCTATTACAGCATTGTAATCGCGGCGTAACACGGACATAGTTTTAAATTTGAGTTTAAGCGCGGTGAATCTGCGTTTAGCGACCAGTAAAGAGTTGCCCATACAAGCGGGAACCGATTTAAACGGAAGCGAAACAATAAATCGACCGCTGTGTGCATCGCGCGAGACAGAAGATGAGTACATCTCCTCACATTCATCATCATCAATATTCTTAATTGAATTCGTAATTAATTCTTCCGATTCCCGAAAATTAGTTAAACTTTCATTTAATTCATTATTTGTTATAGGACCGAAGGACCAGGTTGTGTCAGCATCGTCAGCGGTGACGATAGGAATTTCACCCATGATGACACATCCAAGCGAAGTTTCGAGAACAGGAAATGCGGGAGCGGAGCGAAGAGCGGAGCGAGAATCAGAGCGAAGAGCGGAACCCGGAGTGGAGCGAAGAGCGGAACCATCAGCAGCAACAGAGCAAGTTGATGCGGTAGCGGAGCGAAAATCAGAGCGAAGAGCGGAACCCGGAGCGGAGCGAAGACCTAAACCCAGAGCGGAGCGAAGAGCGGAACCATCTGCAGCAGCAGAACTAGTTGATGCGGTAGCGGAGCGAAAATCAGAGCGAAGAGCGGAACCCGGAGCGGAGCGAAGAGCTAAACCCGGAGCGGAGTGAAGTGAACCATCAGCAGCAGCAGAGCTAGTTGATGTGGTAGCGGAGCGGAAATCTGAGCGAAGAGCGGAACCCGCAGCGGAGCGAAGAGCTAAACCCGGAGCGGAGCGGAGCGAACCATCAGCAGCAGCAGAGCTAGTTGATGCGGTAGCAGAGCGAAAATCAGAGTGAAGAGCGGAACCCGGAGCGGAGCGAAGAGCGGAACCCGGAGTGGAGCAAAGAGCTGAACCCGGAGCGGAGCGAAGAGCGGAGCCATCAGCGGTAGCATGACCGGATGCTGCGGTAGTGGAGTGATGCGCGGAACCATCCGCGGCATCAAAACAAGTAGCGGCGGGAGCGGTGCAATGAGCGGCATCATGAACGGAAAGTTGATTGGTAGCGTTGGCGTGAATAGGCGTGCAGTTGGCAGGGGTATCGGTAGGATCCGAAAGCTTTTTTAATGATAATCCTCCGTGCAACAAGTGAGGAAATAATTTTGCACCCAATATTGCCTCAACTTCCCCTGGTACATTCCAACAATCATCAGCAAGCGGCAAATTTTTCAAGTGTGCCATAGAAGACACGTCAATAAAACAAGTAGGTAATTTATTAACAATTTGCTCAACAACCAACAACTTAACATCATAAACAGCGGCAGTATGGCGCGATTGTATATTAAGGAACACAAAACCTAAAATCGGCGTTGAATTTGTACCTATTGTGTTTATTAACGAGTTGTTCAACGGTATAATTCTAAGTTTAAGTCGTTTACAGCAAGACAAACTAATAATATTGTTTTGTGAAGCGCTGTCCAACAAACATCTAATAGTAGATTTCTTTTGTTCATTGTTATAGGCATAAACTTGTGCGGTAGGAAGCATAACAGCTGGTTTTCTGTTATCAGCGCGGTGCGTAGAAGCAAGCGTAACAGAAGCGTCGCAGGAGGCAGGGAGCGTTGACGATAAATGATTCGTAGGTATAGACGTAGGTTCAATCAGTACAGCGGTAAATGAGTTTGTGTTGTTTACGTTAGAAGCAGCGGGGTTATTCTGAGAGTTCCCATTATTATTTGGAAAATTAATTTTATTCGATTCAAAATGTAATAAGCTATGATGACGTAAATTACAAGTTTTACAGGTGGATTTAGAGTTACAATCCTTTCCTGTATGTTTAGAACTCAAACAGTTTGTACAAAATTTATTATTTTTAATGAACTGAAAGCGGGCGTTAACATCCATGCCTTTAAATTTAGGACACAAATAAACCTGCATATGTGTATTGCTTTCACAAGAAGGACACACTGTGTCTTCACCCTGTGGTTCATTTGCGACTAATGCGAATGAGTGCGAATTTATATTTCGAGCGGTACGAGAATGACCCACCTTTTGGTCTGTTATTCGGTCTAACACCTTAACATGATGGCGCATAAAATCTATGAAGTCTTCACACAAAGGAATTTCTTTATGACGCATAATTAACTCAAAGTTTTGAACTAAGTTGCTATCTATTTTCTTTTGTGCGAAATAAAGAAATATAAAATCGGTTAAATCATTAATTTGAAGTTGTTTTAAAGCGCTTAGCGATGAAGAAAATTTATCAATAAAATCATTCAGTTGAACGACATTGTTTGAAACATTTTTGAGATCAAAAATATTGTTCAGATAAGAAGCTGCTAGAACCCTTTTATCTTGATATTTGTTGACCAAGGCTTGCCATATAGAAGAATAGTTTTCCTCAGTAGGCAATATCCCAGCGAAAATAGATAAAGCTTTACCCTGTAGCCTACCTACGAGATATTGAACTCTTTGTGAATCGTTCAAACGAGAGTTATTATGAATGTTCGTTTTAAAACTTTCATAGAACAAGGGCCAGTTATCTGGTTTCCCATCAAAAACGGGAATATTAACCGCGGGAAGATTTATTTCAAATGCTGGCTCCTTCTTAGTTCTAGAAGAAGATGCGTTATCTCCTAATAACTGCGATCTAAAATGTTTGACTGCCGTGAAAACATCCTCAAACGACAACCATTGACGATAGTCAATTTCAAAACTAAAATCTAATTCCAGTTGTAACTGGTTGTACTCATCGCATAAACGACTAAATTGTTCATATAATTTGTCAATGTTTGACGATTTTACAACAAAATCATGTTTAGTACGCGTATCTGTCGTAGAAAGTTTTTTACTATGAGAATGCAATGAAGATATTAATTGTTCGAAAATAGCCTTTCTTTTCGATTCATTGATTTTAATCTTTATTTCAGCCATTATTCATGGAGAAATACAAATACAATTACAATATAATATACCGTTATGAATTTAAATGTAATGAAGAAGTAGTTAAATACGTGAGCAATTATAATTAGCTGCGTAATTAACTTACAAAAAATATGGCGGGTAGCATAAAATAAAAATGAATTTAAATTTACGTTCGTTTTATGTTACGAAAAATGCGTGAAATAGCAAAGAATTGCAATGAAATATGTATATAGGTAATGAAGTAATAGCGGATTACAAAAAATGCGAAAAAATAAGCGATAGGTATTACTGGTTTTATCCGGTTCGAATAGTGACCACTTTTGTGGTGACGCGGTTGCGGAAAAAGTGAAGCGAAATGCCGTGTTCACACCAATCGGGACGGAAACAAAATAAAGGGGTAAAGACACTCACCGTTAAGTTGGCAAATCGTCCTCCCTATGGTGTGCACAGCAGCAGGTGGGTGACAGTTAAAATATAGCGGATCGACGGGTGCAGCGTGCACTCGCCGAGGTTCTCGTTGCGACACTGCCTTTGTACTCGGCAGCGGTAAATGCAGCGCAAGCGCCGCTTGCGGCGCGACGCGTGCAACCATTTTTGGGTACGCATATTGCACTAACTTTAAGCAGTTCGTGCCCCACACCCTAGATGGTGCCTCCGTCGACTAGCGTGAACAGCGGCGCGACCAATGCTCATAAAGGGTATACCCATTATGACCTTTCTGTCATAGTTACACTGTTAGTCTTAGGAAACTACATCGATTATTATAATAATTGGTTTCGGATATCTGACCGTCACATTTCTTTAGTTTACGTCGGGGGAACATTTCACGCCATTTCGGCACCTTCCTCAACTTGAGTTGTGTTCTAAAAAATTTAACAGTTTGAAGATCGTGCCCGATGTTGACGACAGATTTAAATTTGCAATCGCAGAAACACATTAGCATTATTACTTTGCTAGAGTACTTAGTAGAATATTATGTCAACGTTAGACTTGCCTTATCAATACCGTAGGTACTACTTACATAATATAGTTTGCAGCTATAACTAAACACAACTGGTAAATATTACTCATCAAGTTAATTGAATTCCCGCTTCTGCTGCACCTACTAACTATGTACCTACCTACCTAGATTGCCCGGTAGCTATTTCTAATCGTTTGTTAGAGGTAGGTACGATAATACACGGCCTGCCTATACATAGACAACTAAGGGGGTCCTAAATGCTACATGTAACGTACAAAATAGCCTATGAAGTTGAAGTATCACTGGGCAGGCCACATCGCTCGACGAAGCGATAACCGATAAGCCTACCACTGGGTGGACGTTGTAAGAGTCGCAGGTAGCCGATACATGCAATAGACTAATAGCCATTCCTGGTGACGTTCAAAGGGGGAGGCCTATGTTCAGCCGTGGACTTCTTCCAGTTGATAATGAAAATGATGACTATTATACAAGTCTAGCCTAAAACTCATAGGTTCTAACGGAAATACATTGTATTCTTTAATAAATGTACATTAGTAAGACTTACCTAGGGGAACAGAAGCAAATAGAAACCGTTTACAAACAACTAGGCAATTTCTTAAGCGAAGTAGCAAACAATCAATTACCAACTGCAAACAGTGCAAACTTACGTGTATAGACCTAGCTATTATTTATAACAAAACAAGGTGTGCCCTGCGGTTCACCAGTAGGACTACAGGTTATCAAGATAAAAATAACCCTATGTCCTTCCCCAGGGTTCAAACTATGTCCATACCATATCAAGATCTGATCACCCGTTCGCAGCGGCGTGAAAAGGTAACAAACAGAGAGTTACTTTCGCGGTAATGCATGTCCCTTACAAGGCGCCGACATCGAGTTCGAATCCGCCCAGCACCTAAGTTATGTGTAGATTTACTATCGCTCAAAACGGTGAAGGAAAACATTGTGAGTAAATCGGCATGTCCAAGAACCACAACATTCGAGGGCATGCGACATCTACCAACCTACACTGAGCCAGCGTGGTAGATTACTCTTTCTCGGAGAGAAGGGTCAGAGTCCCAGCAATGGAAATGGGAACGTAATGGGCTGATAATAGAATGGATTCTTATCGCAACGCTATTAAAACCTACATGGTATCTTAAAAACCAATTTGTTCGACCTAACTTAAAAAATTGACCGTGAGATAATATACGAGTAATTATGAACTCAATCAGTCGGGATGTGCGGCAGAAATAGCCCGTGGCTTGTAAAATAGACGCGTGCGCACCGTTTTCTATATGCACCTACTTACAGCGGCGGTAGCTTTTATGTTCTAAAAGCATTGTAATACTGGACAGTATAATATCAACAACAAAGGAGAGGCAAGCCGCGTGCGTGAGCATTGCGCACATAACGTGCCATTAAAATCCTTATTACGTCATTTGTTATTCGGCCATTAGAAGATCCTTAGGTAGAATAGTGTAGTAACATTCAGGGCGGTAGGTTAGGATGAAAGGAGCCTGACCGCCACAACTCATTCTGTGCCCGATTAAGGAAAGGAATAAGGAAGGTGTTGTATATGAACCAGCGCCATATAATATTGTAATGTAATATTTCGCCATCGTATTGCTTCCTCAATCCGCATCACCACGATGTGCCTATGTCGTGAGGGACGTGAGACACACCAGTGACGTCACAACATGGTAGCGCTAGAAGGAAGCGCTGAAGTCGCTGCTGCCATACGTGATTTCTCCGGATTGGTCCTACTTTGAAGGGCGTCCGGGGAGCACATTTCGGGTTTCCCCAGATTTACCTAGTATTGGAGAGCCTAGGGCGTCGGATCCTACACCAAAAATGAACAAATAACAAATCTCTAAATATATACAAAGTCGGGTTAGTGACACCATTTATAAGTCGAGATCGGCTGGGAAAGGGATTTTATGAAGAAAATTCATTTTCCAATATATTTTGTATAGGAATGACTTACAAAAGTGATCTTGATGAAATTTGGTATAGAGATAGTTTGAACTCTGGGGAAGAACATAGGATACTTCTTATTGCTATAAAATGTAGACAACGCGGGTGAAACCGAACAGGAACCGCTAGTTAAATATTGTTACTTTTTTTGTGAGGACTAAGGTACGAATTTCGCCTTCGAATGTCCGGGAAATCCAAGTTTTTCAAGGTTCTTGTCCTAGTTTGACGACTACAGAGGGTATATAAAGTGTAGGTACTCACCCCCCCGATCCCCTCTCCGACCCGCATCACCACTGCGGCGACGTAGTGCGCTTCCGCCATGACGGGCGTGAGCAGAGTACACACCACGTTGATGACCACACTGAAGAACATCACCCATTTGGCGGAGAACAGCTCAGCTACCCGGGCGCCTGGAGCATTAGGAACGAATTGTTCTAAGTAGGATAGGGGTTTTTTTACTGAGGACCTATATGAAGTCGGAAGTGGTAGTAAAATCCCTTTGTTCGGTGTTGGGCAGATTCTTTATTGGACAGATTCTTGGATTCCAATGATAAAGAAGAAGAAGAAGATAAAGATGTTTTATTTGTAAACATATTGTGCTGCGTAGTATATAGTCTACTTAATCTATGATGTGCTGTTACATAACAACGATGATGATGATGTTTAACTTTGCTGTATCTGTGGCAACCATAGATAGATAGAAAATGTTTTATGGCCGGTTTCAATAACCGATCTATCCACGGTTTGATAGAAATTTGACATTACTTCTATGGAGCTTGTGTCAAATTTCTATCTCCAGTAGGGCAAACCGTGGATAGATCGGTTATTGGGACCGGCCGTTATTGTTTCACTCAACGGACGTTGCATAGGTTCCCTACAACAATAGACAGAAAAAGAAAAAAGAGCAACATAAAATGAAAGATACAAGTTATAACCAAAAGAGGGAGATGGGTTAGATACTACTGTTCCCTATAATATCTCGACATAATGAGCTTGTAACACGCATTAGGTACATCTTACCTGGAATTTGGGAAACAAAATAACCCCAGAAGTAACAGCTGAGAACGATGCCCTGGACTTCGGAAGACCACAGGAAAGGTCCATCCAATTCCTGAAAATTAAGGAAAGTAATCAAGTACATTCTGTCGTTAAATCCGTTTAAGAACGAATAATCTGTCACTATGTCACCAAGTAGATATAGTTATCTTTTTTAAATCTATAGTAGCTTAATTAGACTACACTGTGATTCAAGATTATTCGTTCCGTGGCACTATTATAACGCTGGGGTCCCACGGTCCGTTTCGCAAATGGATCACTCCACACTACACTGGACGGCGCATCGTGAATACACTCTGCCAGTGGTTGTCTGACTTTGTGCGTGCTCGCTTGATCGCTCCTAAGGTTCATTTTCCAACTAAACATGCCGCGCCTGACCAGACAACGCACCGTGGGAACCTCCTCTTACAGGTTTCATTTCATCAACTGTAGTCTGTACTCGATATCAAAAATGTTAGTTTGCTGTAGTTTCCGCTAGGAGCACTGCGCTGATTTTCAATTTCCATTTTCATATTACGATACTCGATAGCAGATGATACAACATAAAATACTCTTAAAATACCGATTGACCAAACAAATAAACGTGACCTACAAATGTAGGTACGGCTACCAAATCAATGTTGATTTGATTCTTGTAAGTAAATCTTCATTAAACTCATACTCGTATAATATCTGACTTTAGGCATATCTCGTAATGCATTTTTAGGTCATGAAATTCCGGCCGCTGTTTGCGAATTGTTTTGATGGCGCCAAATGATTCCAGTAATAAATCGCTTTTGGAAGCAATCCAAAAATTAAATGGTAAATTTCTATGACCCGATCCATAGTTGACTTTTACGTTTTACTTACGTTACATTGATCAGTAATAGCAGGTATTAAGTAATTAATTCTGAAAATTTACGTCGTATAGTGTAGCGTTGGGCCGCAAGTCACTCAACTTTACACGGACTTTTTGGGAGCAAAGTCACTTTCACAACTTTATTTCAATTTCCCACACTCGTACACATTAACGAACACATAATGGTTAATAATAATAATTACACATTATCACTCGAAGAAACACAAGTTTTGGAAATAAAAACAAAATCTTCATGTTGACAGTTCAATTGCCGCCAAAAAAGTCGTTTCAGGTTTTTCAATTTAGTACAAGGATGTGTCCCACATGAATTCAATTTACTGTGTCTATAAAAAGTTTTATTCCAAGTCTTCATGATCGTACTTATTTATAAAAATGTTAAGTACCAACAAACAAAATGTATGCAGTAAATTACATCGCTTACTTACGGTTATTGCCGACCTAATTGCAAAACAAACAATATAAACTTGAGATATTACGAGAATAATATTTTTAAAGGGTCAAGGTGTCAATAAAAGTTATTAAATAATTCGAGTAGAAACGAATTGCATTCGTCTTAAAAAAACTTTTTTCCCCATAGACTTCGGACTTACCGCAATACTCACAAAAAGCTAGAAAATATTTTAAAGTACCTACCTAATTTTGAAAGAGGTAAATTTACATTGAGTTTACCTACTGCAATTTATGTAGCGCCTTTATTTTGCGGTAGCACACGGCACGACGCTCCCATCGCAAACTTTGTTTGAGTATCCGCTACTTATATTATATTTACATATCTAATGTTAATGTAAATTGTAATATTAAAGTAAACATTTTTTTTATTTGTAATGTTGTCAGCAATCTGTATGAGTTTGGTTTTCCAATATTTTACTAGATTGTTTACCTGTCTGCTAAATTCTACGTCTGCTACTCTGCTCTATCTAAAACTAACATCTTCATATTCATTATCTCAGACTTCCACAGTGACTCAAATAGTCTATTTTTTCAATTTAACTACCAAACTAAATGGACTTGATATACCGTAGTAGATAAATCTACTGACAATTATTTTTACGGCTAAGAAGTATTTAAACTTTTGTGTTTAAATCTTTAACCTATAAAGGAAGTTTTAAGCCTTATGATTCAGCACTCCTACCAACATTTCTTACTGACTTTAGCGTAATCAACTCCTTACGATGGCTGGCACTCTATTTCTCTATCATCAGGCACTCCAGTTACATTATCCAGATCTCTATGAATAAACCTGAATGCAAGCTCGATGCTTGCTTCATCTAGAACACCTTTGATACTTACTGTAGTATTACCACTCCCTCCAGTTGGCTCACACTCCATTTCTCCATTATTCTTGCTAGTCCCATTATCCTGCTCATCATGGTTATTCCCTTTTATGCCCGTATGGTTTAGCATGCCCACCATCGCGACTGAGAGGTTCACCTTTAGGCCGTAGACAATTGCCATGCCTATTGAGCCTAAGACAGCGAGGATGTATCGGGCTGGGACGAAACCTGCGGATGAGATAACGCGCTGATATTCCTGATATGTATGAGCCTAACGTTCCATCTATACCTATATAGGTATTAATATGTATGTTATACGTTTAAAAGCGATGGTGGCTACACGGTAACGCATGCGCCTTTATAGGCGCCGATACCGAGTTTGAATCCTATCGGCCCCACATCATATGTGTGGATTTACCATCGTTCAAAACGGTGCGGTAAAGGAAAACATCATGGAGGAAATCGGTACGTCCAAGAACTATAACATTCAAGGGCTTGCGTTGCGACATCTACCAACCCGCACCGAGCCAGCGTGGTAGATTACGGCCCATACTCTCTCTCTCTGAGAGAAGGACAGAGTTCCAGCAGTGGGAACATAATATTAGACTGGTGATGATGATATTTTACGCCGTTTTCGAATACGTAGCTTTTCTGAAATTTAATTATTTATGGTGCAACCCGGCATCATGTAGGCAAGTGGCTAAATTACACAACTTTTTGTTTTAATCAAACTACATTCAGAGCATGAAGAACTTTTAAACTAAAACATTAATATCTTTACGATTCTTGTCACAAAGGGCGATCTTATCGCCATGAATGGCATGATAAACATTCTTCTCCCATTTACTCCTTATCCGCTAGCATCCCTCTAATAGGCTACACTAAAAGCCACACTCGAAATACATAAAATTAATTTTCTTTGTTACCAAAAACAGATGGGCAGGAGGTCATTGAACTAGCAAGTAGATACTATCACAGAATTTAAAATAGTACGTACTACGACACTACAGGGCCGTAAACTTTAACGTTGCTGGTATTTTTAAAGGTACTGGTTTTTTGTCTACTAGCTGTTCCCCGCGGTTTCACCCGCTTGAAAAAGTATCCTATGACCTTCCCCAAGGTTCAAATTTATAAAATCAAAGTAGTCTAGTCTAGTTACTCCTTACAACATTCTGCGTGTGAAAATCGGTCCTGCCGCGGCCGTTTCAGAAATTAGCCGGAACATACAGACAAAAATTTTAAAAATCTTTTTTTTTATGATGAACCGATTTTGATTTTATATATACTTTCATATGCATTTAGTGAAAAGTTGTTAATTTGAAACTACAAACAGACACTTCAATTACATTTATTTGTATAGTTGCCCAACCCAAAGTCAAGTTTAAAGTTTTATCGTTTCTTCTGATGCAAGCGAGGTGCTGAGTGCACCGTTTGATAGCAAGTAAGTATGATCTATTCTGTGAAAGCCGCCGCGGGCCGCGTCACGTCCGCATCTAACCAGCTGGTTTTTTTTTATCCGACTGCGTTTCTGCTAATAATATATCTGCATAGTCATTGTGCGTACATAATTATACATGTAAATTATTTTCACATATTATATAATTAGTATTTTTGTGTAGGTAATAATAGGTCTAAACTATAAGCTTAGTATCCGTTTTATAAAACAAATTAAATAATACCTATTTATTTCAGAACTAATTAGCATTGAAAATTTTATTTTTTATGCTTTATCTAGATATCAAAAATCAATCTGTGTATATGTATGTTCCATATTAAGGACTTCAAACCGGCTGAACTGGTTTTAATGAAATTACAGCCAATCTTTAGATTAGACCAGCGGGTGTTCCTTTGGGCTGTGAAATATGGTTACGATTGTATCAAAGGACACAGGGTACTTTTTATCGCGATAAATTGTAGACAACGCGGGTGTCACCACAACTCCAAAAAGTTTCATCGCGATCGGTTGAATTCTTTAGAAATGCATAACAGGAAAAACACATTCATTCATGTAGGTATAATATAGTCTAGAGAACATTATTAACAACAATATTATTTTTTTATAGAGAAAGGGTTTGAAATACTAAAACAGTGTGGGGTGGAGTCCTGCTGTGTCAGTGACCTCTGCGTGTCAAGGGCATACTAGTACTACTAATTTCGGGGATGCAAGCTGAATGCGAGCCTTTTTTTGAAAAGGGCAATAAATTATATTTAAAAAAAAATAATGTAAAGCTACATAATTAATTAATTTTTTTTGGTAGTTAATTATTTTAAACTTTTTACCAAGGTTTTGTTGTGTATTGTTTTTATTTATATATTTTAGTTTAACTAACATATCCCAGTGGGATCAAACTTATAATATTTTAATAGCAAACAAAATGGTTATGTACTACTGTTTTTTTTTAAATTGTTTATGAAAAAAGAACATGCGAACTATATATTTTTTAATAAATAAACTATGTTCGTAGTTTAGCCGACAGTAGAACATAAATATTATAACTTATTGTTTATAAATTTATGTATACAAAATAAATACTCACGCCCCAAAACATTTCCTTTTGCCGGGACATCCATATTTTATTTAATCACAAAACTATTTTTAGTTCATCAATACAAATTCACAAGGCACTTATATTGATATTCCAAAAAGTTTCAAAATTAAGCGCGTATTAAAGAGTCGTAGTATTCCGTACAATATTACACGGTACACGATCGTACTACGAAGGATGCGGGCAGCGTCTGCCGCGGACGAATGGGACAAGCTACTGACAAGTCTCTGAGACCACAAAACACAAGCAACAATATTACAACATGGTGAAATATGGATACTGACTCAGACTCAGATGTATTAAAATATCGGTTAAAAGTCGCAAGTACCTACGTGCAGTAATGCATGTTTTTAAAAATACAATTTTAGTATGAAACTTATCGTTTATGACGGTGTAGGGGCATTGAATGCTCTCATTTGAGCTTTCGCGCTTTCCTTCTCATTCCTCAAGGTGCCTTTCAAAAGGCAAAATCGATGAAGTTTCAGATTAAACTTTTCATGGAATGCTTGAAATTGTGCAATAACTATAGTAGTGGATTTAAATGTGTTTTGTTGGGTTGTTTATAATTTTATTTTATGTAAGTCTAAATTGTTTACGATTTTTTCGGCGGTTAAAGTAAAGGAGTAAGCAATTCCATTTGAAATATATCAGTTGATGCGCGGAACTGCGGGCAAACGTTATTTACAACATAGATTAAGTAGACTATATACTACGATTTACAATAGCTAGCAGGAAAAAGTAGCACCTTTTTTTTTACTATTTACAGGCTAGCGTTTGACCACAAGTCCCCTGAAGTTAAGTGACGATGTGATGTGTGTTAAGTGTTGAGTGTGTGTGTGGCACCTATCCCGTTGCACCTCACTAACTACCTATACCTACCCTGGTGGGTACCCCCAGACAGACTCCAGTCCTACTAGTGGTAGGACTTTTAACAATCACACATCAGGTAACCGCCATCATAGATTTAAGTAGACTATATACTACGTAACCGCCATACCCCTACCCTAATGAAGAAAGCGCCACCAAAAAAACCTACCGAAAAACAAACATCGACAATCACAGAAGTAAAACGAACATTCCCGCCAATTTATCAATTGCTGCCATAGTTGCCATACTAAATCCATTGACACATATGCTACTACTCGAGTCGTGATGCGATGAGGAAAATACTTTTAAAAAAAGGTTGAGTATATTTTAGATTTTTCCCCATTATTGAGACAAAGAGGAATGGGAGGTGTCCATAAAGAGTCCAGTATCCGAAGAAATCTAAAAAATCATTCATTTCATGCTGCCATACTTGTTTTTAAAACACTTTTATTTTGCGTTTCCATCCTCCACCTTTTTTTATCAGTTTAACAGTCATAACGTGAATGTCACATTGACAACTGACAGCTGTGGGAAGTGCTTTATTGCTGTCACTGTCATGTCAGATGTCAATTTGACACCCCACTTGACTGACTTGACTCCACACGGTGCATTTGACTGCACTGTGAATTGAAATAAATAATTAAGTAGTATCTAAGTGTGTTTTTTTCATAAAAATTATATTATTTATTTAACGGGTTCTAATCTATATGAAATGAATACACATTTTCATTTTTTAAACCAAATACAAAGTTAAATAATTGTTTACCTTTTGCAATGACATGACAGCAAAATAGTGGGGACAAAAAGTTGAG
This sequence comes from Opisthograptis luteolata, assembly GCA_931315375.2. Taxonomy (NCBI): domain Eukaryota; kingdom Metazoa; phylum Arthropoda; class Insecta; order Lepidoptera; family Geometridae; genus Opisthograptis; species Opisthograptis luteolata. The sequence goes on from OV928048.1 coordinate 2,968,857, forward strand.
TTGAACTGAAGCGTCTTCAATCAAACTTCATGCCGAAGAGTGGTTTCACGACTCGTCGGTTCGTCAGCGTCAGTTAAATTCAATTTATTCGCAGTGCGGTGCGCTAACTCACTACAGGTGCCCGCTGCTCGCTGGTACTGTTACAATACGATCTCATTATTAAAGAGGAGCTCGCTCGAGGAAGCAGCGTCCGATAATGAACCGTTGGTGAAAGTCAAATTTTGCCGCCGCCGTCGCGTGTCCAAAGAAATGTCCCCTGCCTACTTACACCTTGAATAACTCAACTTTGGTTCGAAAGTGAACCATGGTGTGAGTGTCGCGTTTCTAATGTTTACGTGTAATCGCTAATAGTTTTTTTAATACCCATAAGTTGTTTGAAGATGGCGTTAACGATGGAACAAAAAAGTGATCTGGATTTTATACTCAAGAATTTACTAGCTGGAGGTGAGTAACAAATTCTGCATTTGTTATACAATTTCACTACTATTTTTATTTAACTAAAAACCGTGTAATAATAATGGTATTAATAGAATTTGTTTGAAGAAATTACATTGAAATTTGTTCTTTTATTTTTGCTAAAGAAAAAGTTAGTGTAGAGATCAAATAACTTTAAAATGATATTTAGACAGTCTGTTATATTGTCTTATCTTTATGACTTTAAAAACTAAATTTGGATAGCTTGTACATAATATATAAAATAAAATATCTAGTTTTCTGGTCTGCAAGAAATGTTATAGACATTATCAAAACTTTCTGTTGCCATACATAATCTACTCATATTTTATTTTTTTATGGTCCCCCAATTTTTTTTTTTTAATAATATAGGCGAGCACCTTGAGGCTGATGCGTCTTGTGTTTACATGCTGTGTTTTACTTTAGCAATGTCCAAAATTTCACCATAGTAAGTCCTTATGGTTTTACTCGGAGATAACTGTTTTTTTTCACAACCAGCAGTGCAGTTGTTTTTGGAAGAGTTTAAGGATCTAGCAATGACCAACTCCTCAGGCAATCTGTTCCAAATAAAAAAAATGTAGTAATTTAATTTAATGAATTATAAAATAATAATTTAACAAAATTTAATTTAACTAACTAACAGAGATGGCACAACAACCCAAAGTGAGTCTTGACCTCCTGTAATAAAAGACGCCATTTCGGTTTGTCCTGCGCCACCTCCTGCCCTTCCAGTACTCCACCTGGAGCTCGCGCAAATCCGTTGTACCTGGGACGCCTGACAGAGCGATGGCCACAATTAAAATAAAACAACCAACATTTAATTTAGTAAATTGAATTGCAGGCGTAGCAGGCATGTGCGCAAAGACAGTAGTGGCACCACTAGACCGCATAAAGATCCTGCTTCAAGCGCAGTCGTTGCGCTACAAGCACCACGGAGTCCTCGGTGGGCTAGCAGCCATCGTTAAGCAGGAGTCTCTCATTGCACTGTACAAGGGGAACGGAGCGCAGATGGTCAGGATATTTCCGTACGCTGCTACACAGTTCACAAGCTTTGAAATTTATAAAAAGGTACGTTTTTGTATAGAATATTATTGTTGGTATAATACTAGCTGCGCCCCGCTATTTCACCCGCGTCTTTCCGTTATCCCTCAAAAACTTTTTTCCGGGATAACAAGTAGCCTATGTGTCAATCCAGGGTATAAGCTATCTCCATTCCAAATTTCACTTAAATCCGTTCAGCAGTTTTTGCGTGAAAGAGCCACTTCAAAAAAGACCTCAAACCTGCGCGCGCATCCCTTTTAAGATATATTAAAAAAAAAAGTCAGTTTCAATAACATTTACTTATTATTATCTTCAAATTACAGTATTTTGGAAATTGTTCTTGTTTTTTACTGATAGCCGCACATACCCCTTGATGCAACTTCACGTACCCCTGGGGGTACGCGTACCACTAATTGGGAAACACTGCTCTAGGCCATCATACTGACCACGAGTAAAACCAAAAAAGACTTGTATGTCATCATCATCATCATCAACAGCCTGTCCACTGCTGGACATAGACCTCTCCCAAGGTACGCCACTGAGCCCGGTCTTCGGCTCTTCTCATACAACTACTGGCAGCCACTCGGCGCAAGTCGTCGCTCCACCTTGTCGCAGGGCGCATACTTTGGAATTTAAAATCAAACATTACCTCTTATATACACATACATACAATAGCTGTAGGTAGGTAACTAGGTACATAATCGTAGCCTCGAACGCGGTCAGAATTTTAAAACTTTGCCAGTGAATAAATACCCAATAATGTAGTAGGTACGAGCCGAGTCATGGACACTCATGGCACGACTAGTCCACCGATTTAAGGTCGCTCAGCGAGCTATGGAAAGAGCTATGCTTGGGGTTTCTCTGAGGGATCGAATCAGAAATGAGGTGATCCGTCAGAGAACTAAAGTCACCGACATAGCTCACAGAATTAGCAAGCTGAAGTGGCAGTGGGCTGGTCATATAAGCCGCAGAACCGACTACCGTTGGGGTAGACGTGTTCTTGAGTGGAGACCGCGACTTGGCAAACGTAGTGTAGGACGTCCTGCGACAAGGTGGAGCGACGACTTGCGCCGAGTGGCTGGCAGTGGTTGGATGAGAAAAGCCGAAGACCGGGCTCAGTGGCGTATCATGGGAGAGGCCTATGTCCAGCAGTGGACTGATACAGGCTGATGATGATGATGATGATGATGAATGTAGTAGGTAACGCATTCTCACGTAAGCAAAAATCTCATATAAGTTCTTTAAACACAGTAAATTACCTGTGTATAGCTGAGATAAAATGTAGTAATTTATATAGGTATACGTAGGTAGGTCGCTTACGCATTAACATTACCTACTACGTATATTTAATCTATAGATGTACCTACTCCGCGGTTTCCCCCGCATGGACGTTTATCGAGATAAAATGTATCCAAAGTCCTTTCCCAGGATTGAAAGTATCTCCTAACCAGACCTTACCACATCAAGATCCGTTTGGTGGTTTAGTCGTGTTGCTTTTAATATATTATTATTAAAGTATGGATGGAACTTGCTCCAATTCAATCAATTAGTAACAAGAATAAAATTGTCAATGTGATCGCACAAAAAAAATTACCTGCCGGGCGTTTCTTGCCTTTTATTTTGCCGGCGTAAGGAGGTTGGAAAAGGCGTAACTAGTTTTAAGTATGACGCGTTTTAAAGTGATCACTATGTCACACAAAATCACAATCCTATTGAATAAAAAACTTGATTTTTTTGATTGATGCGAGAGTAACTCAGTATGTTTGTTTGTTACCTTTTCAAGCCTAATCAGCTGAACTGACCTGGATGAAACTTGGCGTGGATATAGTTCGAACCTTGGAGAAGGACATAGGATCCTTTTTATCGGAATGTAGTGTCCACGCGCGAAGAAAGGCCAGTTAACGCAATCCAAATTCTACCATTCCAAACTCTACTGCTGACTCATCGTCATCTCACTGATTCACTGATTTTCTCGTGTAAAGGCATAGGTAAAGCTCGGAAACCGAAAGGCCAGCGACCGTAAAGTGGCACAAGCTACCGCAATCTTTGCTTATTTATGTTTCTTTGAATGCATAAAAACTATTTGTCTTTAAACTGGATGTAATTATTACTCACCTCAAATTGTAGGACAGCAGAATGTTGCAGATTGTCGTAGATTAGCTTGATTTGTTTTATCTTACCCGTTGCATTCTGAATGTGACGGTCCTGGGCTGTGTCGGATACCTACAGAATCCAGCCTCTACTAGCACCTTCTCCTCTCCTAGAGACAATATATCGTTGCCTGGAAACAAGTTTAGATGGTGTGTGAAGTCATACACTAAGTAACGGTTTTTTAAAATCAACCTTTCCAAGGGTTCTAAAGGAATATTAAAATTTGTATGGAAAAACAACCACCTCGCGGGCGAAGCCGCAATGCAGGTCGACCCGTATTAGTATCGATGAAGAATTCGTTTATCATCATTCGTATTTCTACGTCACTAGAGAAGCTTATCACATTATTCCAAACAACAGATCCAGTCCAAAACAATGTCCCCGTTTATATCAAGAACTTCCGATAGCCGAATGAAACACATCGACCTCACAGGGGGACTTGAGTAGATTTCCTTTATATGTCAACAGTCCCTGAGACAGGGACGTTTTGTCCATAATCTCTGACACACCTGTCGTCGAGCCAGTGACCGAAGGTCAGTCGGCAGAGTCTGCACTTTCTTGTGACCCCCTTACGGAAACTGGTTTCAGAGGAATCTGTCGAATATCAATTTTATCGCTTCCCATATTTTAAATTCTGAGATAGGTATGTATACATGATGATATTATGATGTGAGATTGGAATCAGTGGCATGATGTCTGCTATCTTACCAAATAGAGATTTTAACTTAGGTATGAAATAGGTCTGCGCTTGATCACCAATTCGACTGATGGCAGATCTTATTCCACAGTATGCTAGTTCAATCTAGCATAGTGTAGTCGTAAGTATGGTTATTTTGTAGGATACAAGTCTCCAACAAAACATGACAGACATAAAAGGCAAGAAACGACCGGCAGGTCATTTTTTTGACGCGATAACATTAACTATTTACGTATTGATTGAACTTTAGCGAGTTCACTACAGTTACAAGCTTTTTTTGCTATCTAAATAGTCTAATTATGTTATAATATAACCATTCCTAATTATTAGATTATATGTATTAATAGCCTTGAAGATGCGCGGGTTCCATCCATTTCATAGCAGTTTGGTCTCTGTTGCATAGTGCATTTGTGTTTTGTACTCTAGCATGTACTTATAGTAAAGTTTAAAATTCTGTATCTTATTTAATCAATGATGAAAGAAAGAGAAGTTAATCTATGCATAAGTGTGTCAGATCATCAACTGCTTTTGATACATCTATTTCATTCACATTTTTAGCAAATAAAGTTTTCTATTCAATTTTTTTTTATTCTAAGACGTGTATGATTGTAGTCTACCGCAAAATGCCTACAAACGTTTTGTAACAATAACGTTAAAATGCTAATAGCTATACTTACCCACCGTAGTGTGTCGTGGTCGTGTTCAACAATCCGTGCATAAATATACGATGTCATTGTTTGCGATGCAGAAACTTGCAGTTATTGCTGCGTGCAATGTTGTTGCTTCAAATTAAGACGAGGAATTGGCAATATTGGCTACAGGGATCTCCTTTTTTCTCGGCAATTACAAAACGTACAGTGCTAATATTTATGTACATTAAAGATCATGTTTTTGACAGCAAATTGTCAGAAGGATAACACGATTGGTTAATAAGTTAGTTACGATTAGTTGATTGGTTTCATAGCAGAGAAACAATGATCGAAAACTGCACTCTAAAAAAAAGATTTTCATTTTACAGGCATACAAAAGCGATTTAAGAGATTACGTTCTTCAAAGAACTACAGGTTTAGTTCTATAAAATTAACGATAGTTTTCATTTTAAACGAAAAAAAAAATCTTCTTTTGACGCATACGACCTTACGGCATTAGTTAGCTCGCTTGCGTTTTTGTATCGAGCTGATTTCAGATTCATTGTTTATCACGGCGTCCTCTTAATAAACGTGTGTTTTATGTCTTGACTAGTTGCGCCTCGCGGTTTCACCCGCGTCTTCCCGTTGTCCCGCAGGAACCGGACAGAAAGCCTGTGTGTTAATCCGGGGTATAAACTATCTCCATTCCACATTTCATCAAAATCGGTTCAGTAGTTACTGTGATACGTCGTTCACACACACACCAACTTTAGCATTTATTATATTAGTAATTGCGCCCCGCGGTTTCACTCGCGTCTTCATAGCACTATGAAGACGCGGGTGAAACCGCGTAACTTTCAATACATAAAAGATAGGCAAAAAAATAATTAAAATCGGATCAGTAACTTGAAGATTACTTGTATATACAACGAATTTTACGTCTTTTTAATATTAGTTTAGATAATATGTAGAACAACGGTTTTAATCGCTATTTATTACGCTTTTTTAAATATTTCATTTTCATATGGAAATCTGGTGTCTAACTAACTAACTGAAATGGCGCAACGACCCAAAGTGAGTCTTGGCCTCCGATAACAAAAGACGCCACTTCGGTCTGTCCTGCGCCACCTCCTGCCAGTCCTCCACCTGGAGCTCGCGCAAATCCTTCGTGTCTAATTATCTATTATATTTATTTAATAACGCCAAACAATCACGGGTGTTATACCTACAGTATCTGGAATTTCAAGCCCCAAATCAATATCTGTTTCAGAGATATATAATAATATAATAATAGTCATTAATAAATTGATGATGGAATGACGTATTGCAACTAGACAGCTGTGCAATATGAAAGAGAGAGTGACGATAAACTTGTTTGTCGTCGCGACGATGCTTTGGCATGCGCAGACGCAATCACTCGACCCATACCATAGCCCAATCAAGTTTTCACTAATGATCGGGTATTAAGTTTATATTGCATTTGGTTTTTGTTTACTAAGCACTGTTTGTTTGAGTGTAGGGGATAATCTCCTAAAATGGTCCAATTCCAAAAAATATTTCATTTGTAGAAATAGCTACATTATCCCATAGTGTCATAGGCTACGAGTGGATTTATAGAATTACTTTCGTATTTATATGAGCGTGGATAGTTAATAATTAAATGAGATTATCTTGGTATTTTAAGTTACATATAATACAGTAGTTACATATTCGATACCATATCGATATCGAATATGTAACTCAAAATATGAAGATAATTCTGTTGTGCATTTTTTAAAACTAAACTAAATTTGACAGGGGTAAAAGTAATACTTTCCTTGTTTTACTTCAGTGATCAGACGAGGACAGCAATACTTTTAGGGCTGTCAAACTTAGTTTAGTTTAAAAAAATGCACTACATAATCGACAGTCGACACCATTATCATTTACGCCCGTAATTAATAAATAATCGATCCTGATCCGTTATCCGCGGTTTTGGATCGATATGTCATCTTAGTAGTAATATTATGTCAAGCCCTAGTACTAAAATGACATATTATGACATCACATGTCGATCCAATACCGCGGATAACGGATCAGCATCGATTATCAATTTCGGGCGTAAATGATAATGTCGGCAGTGGATTCTGTTGTGCATTTTTTAAAACTAAACTAAGTTTGACAGCTCTCGAATTATTGCTGTCCTTATCTGACCACTGAAGTTACACAAGGAAAGCATTACTTTTAAACCTGTCAAATATAGTTTTTTTCATGGACGAGGAATGTTTAGGTAAAACCGTATGGTATCGAATATGTAGCTTATAATACCAAGATAATATCATTTGGTGGCAGTAAACAATGGATTGTAAATTTGTAACACAAGTTGCGTTACTGGGCACGTGGCAAGCTGTCTGGTGACTAGCGGTGGCCGTTTTCTAAAAAACGATGCTGAATAACGATGCCAGTACCCGATGCCGGCATCCGATTCCTTAGGCATCGAAAAACGGATGCGCATCGAAACGTCTCGTGCGTTGCTCGGCATCGGCACACATCGGCATCGGCATCGCCGCACGGCATCGGCAACGAAACGGCGCGTCGTTTCGATGCCGATGCCGATGCCGCATCGGCATCGGGCATTCGGGCCTCATCGATATCGTGGTCTCGGTCGTATTCGGTCATAACCGCATAGTATCTTTCAACGCCATCTATTGTATTTATATGTAACTACTATGTATAGCGGAATTTATATTTTTCTTACTCTCGATTAAAAGTTTTGAAACCTAAAAATCTATATAGATGGCGTGACGTTACTTATCACAAGGCCGAATGTAGTAATTATTTCCCGTTTTATACATTTTTACCATAATATTTATTGTGGGATGATAAAAACTTTTTTAACAATCTGAAATTATTATTCTTGATTCTATCACACAATCTTATCGCTCACGCTCGCACCAGTTTCTATTATCATAATATCTTGATCTACGCAACTCTAGGGATGTGAAAAATAATCGATTTTTATATTAATCGATTATTTTTTTCTTTTAATCGACTTTTAATAATCGATTATCTAAATTTGAAAAATCGATTTTTTACTTACTCTCTAAAATTAAATCGTTTTTTTTTACTTTAGGTAATTTTATTAAAATGTACAAAAAAATGTAACTTTTCGAATAGTTGGGAAAAAAATATTGAAAAAAATCGATTATTTTTTATTTAAATAATCGATTTTTTACAAATCAATTTTGTTTAAAGAGATATAAATCGATTATTTATTAATCGATTTTTTTATCTCCTAGTCACATCCCTACGCAACTCAACACTTTGTTACGATGCCAAATAAGTCAAATAACGATGCGGGCATCGGATGCCGGATCTCCGATGCCGGTGCGCATCGATGTCGTAAATATCCGAAAACGCCCATCGCTACTGGTGACGACGACACCAGTGATCTTTACTGCCTTTAATGATTATGATATTTAAAAAACATAAACCTGAATGACGGAGATTATAATATGTAATTATGGGGACACAGAAAAGTGACGTACTGACAAATTATAAATGCGAAGGATTGTGATTGAGTAACGCCCGGTTTTTTCTTCCGTATATACCTAGCTAAAAACTTATGAAATTAATAACTGTTGGTAAAATTTTTCATACACTTTTGACAATAGTTTGACTACGGATCAAAAAACCGGGCCCTAGTCACCAGAGAGAATGTAAGGTTTATTAGTCACTATCATTATCTTTGTCACTTCTTTTAGCTGAAACGGCGCAACGGATTTCAGTGAAATTTGGAATTTAATCAATTCAAATTCATAATATATTTCTTTAGGATAGGATACAAAATGAAAACCTACACCTGTCCAAACGTTTTTACACCGGCAAAATAACAGGCAACAAACGCCCGGTAGGTCATTATTACGATGTATTTGATAAACGTAATATTTGAGAATTGATATAGATTTATTATTGTTAGATACGTAGATTAGATATCTCGGTACTTATCTCTTCTTTACCACTAGTCCTACTAATATTATAAATGCGAAAGTTTGTGTGTGTGTGTCAATGTTTGTTACCACGTATCACCGTAACTACTAAACCGATTTTGATGAAATTTGGAATGGATATAGCTTATACCCTGGATTAACTTTAATTTTTATTCCGGAAAAAGTTCCTTTTACGCTTTTACCAGGAAATAGGGAAAACCGCGGGTGCAACAGTTAGTTATAAACATGTAGTACACTTTGTAGAAGTGTTTTGTTTAGCAGCTGATATCTATACTTTTGTAGGTTTTATTATATTACTAGCTAGGGCCCGCGGTTCTGCCCGCATTGCATCAGTAGTACCTCAGTTACGTTTATTTACCACAGTTATAGTTTTAGTAAACAATGGCGACTACATAATATTATTTACTAAAGTGCAAAATAAATTGACATACCTTAGTTTGCTTTCTTTATGGACAAAGCAAATTAGTAAATCACGTTTTAATATATAGCTTTGTTTTGTATATAAGGGCATATCGTATTCACATTGCGTTGTTTCTCCTAACAAACAACATTGTGTACATATATTAAATACTACATCAATATTTATTGAGACCCCATCTAATCCATTAGGTGCAGCCATCCGTCCATCTAATCCATTAGGTTTAAGGAATCTTCGACCACATCGTCAATTAACATCAGGTGACTTGTGGTCAAACGCAACCCTGTAAATAATAAATTTGAACTTGCCTGTTTCAGTACTTAAGCGGTGTGCACATACCGTGGGTGCAGCACGGCGACAAGTTCGTCGCGGGCGCCGGCGCCGGCGTCACGGCGGTCACCCTCACCTACCCGCTGGACACCATCCGCGCGCGGCTCGCCTTCCAAATAACGGGCGAGCACAGGTACAAGGGCATCGCGCACGCGGCCACCACTATGTTCCGCACGGTGAGTGTACACTTGACTCTAGTCGCCAGGCAACTGTTTTTTTCTTTTTTTCTTACAGCAGTCTTTTCTTTTGGGTGCTGCAGGCCTAAAAGGGGGGCGGCAAGAGGCCCAGAAAAAAAATGGAGGTGTTGTGTAGAGGCTCAATGGGGTCGCTAAAGATAATTTATTCTTAAAGTGGGCAGTAGGCAAAATAAGTTTGACTTAAAGGGTAGCATTTGACCACAAGTCACCTGATGTTAAGTAACGGTGTAGTCGAAGGTGGCGATACGCTGGATTGGAAACTGGCTCTCAACTGGGGCTGCTGGATCACACCTTCGAGTGCTTGGCGACAGATTTTTAAATTGAGGGTAGCCTAGCCAGGCGAGCCCTACTACCAAGCTATGGTTTCATTTTTCATCGCCGAAAGTTCAAGCTCATCGTATGAACCGAACCCACGATCGTAAGCCGACTACCCACTGAGCCATCGTCGCTTCGCTTCGCTTCGTTTGACGTTTTAAAGTGATCACAATTTCATGTCGCATCCTACTACTACTAACGGGCAGTTTCAAGAACCTATCTAACCACGGGTTGCACTACTAGATATAGAAATTTGACATTACTTCTATGGAGCTTGTGTCAAATTTCTATCTCCAATAGGGCAAACCGTGGATAGATTAGTTATTGAAACCGGCCGTAAATAAATATCGTCGGCTAGCAAACAACACCGCACGAGACAAAATTTTGTGATATTGACATTTAAATGCCATTAGATGCAGTTTAGACGTGCGTTTCTATGAACCTGTCAGTTCCAAGCATTTTTACTAAATAGAAGCCGTTAATTAAAAATTGTAACACACACAAGTCAATAATTTACATAAAAAACATACAAGTAGAACAGTTTTATGTCTCTCCTGTGGAGTTGCAAAATTTGACTTGCGCGGTGTTGTTAGCTAGCCGACGATATAGGTATTTGAATTTTTGTTTTTGTATCGTGTTGCAGGAGGGCGGTATACGCGCGCTATACCGCGGCTTCGTGCCGACCATGTGCGGCATGGTCCCGTACGCCGGGTTCAGCTTCTACTGCTTCGAGTCGCTCAAGTACTTCTGCATGAAGTACCTGCCCACCTCGCTGTGCCGCAAGTGCGATAGGAACACGGGTGAGACAACAAATACCATACGAACGACGACCGATGAGGCGTAATGGACGGACAACCTAACTGACAGCGTGAAGTTCGATTCCTGCTGCTGTTAGCAAAACGAAGGAATGTTTTCACATCTAATATAAAAGGCACAAAACTTATAAACGCCCAAGCGTAGCGAGCGTGAAAATTTTTACGTAAGTATTTCAAAGTTTTTACTAATTAAATGATATTTTCCTACAAACGGCGGCTTGCGCTGCCCTTCGGGGGCAACTTGCGCATCCCTTCGAGGGCAGCTTGCGTCGCCCCTCGCCCCAGGCCATGACCCCTTTGCCTCTATGGTAAATACGCCCCTGGCTACAGGACAATTTTTTTAGTGTTTTTTTTACTACTTGTATGTACCTGTAGGTTAGCGAAGGTGGCACCAAGCTACACCAAGATTTGTGTGTTAAGAAAAATCGCAAGTGCTTGTTAATCTGTGCTAGATTTCGAGGGATTTATTAAAAAACAATAAAAAAATATTATTATTAAGGGTAACCGATGGGGAAGAAAGGTTCTCGAGTGGCGACCACGAACCGGAAGACGCTCTGTAGGTAGGCCCCCCACTACCGATGGATGCAAATGGCTAATAGCCGTTCAAGGTCTATGTTCAGCAGTGGACTTCTTCCGACTGATGATGATGATGAATACTAGGTGTAGTGAGGTGAGGTTCCCATGTGCAGGTGGTCTGGTCCTCACGGTGCCCGGTAAGCTGGTGTGCGGCGGGCTGGCGGGCGCGGTGGCGCAGTCCGTGTCCTACCCGCTCGACGTGACGCGGCGCCGCATGCAGCTCGCCTGCATGGACCCCGCCACTGAGAAGTTCGGGTGAGCACTCTACTACGGACCCTGGCGGGCTATGACGCCCTGGTAGGGCTGCGGAGGGTCGAGCAGCTTGACTTGACCAAAGCAGCATCCTACTATCTAAATATATATAACTCAAAGGTGACTGACTGACTTACACGGTGATCTATCACAGCACAGCCCAAACCACTGGACGGATCGGGCTGAAATTTGGCATGCAGGTAGATGTTATGACGTAGGCATCCGCTAAGAAAGGATTTTGATTAATTGTACCCCCAAGGGGATGAAAGTTTGTATGAAAGTTTGTCAATTTTAAAGCGATCGGGCTGAAACTTTGCATGCATGAAGCTGTAGCCCACGCGGGTGAAACCGCGGGAAATAGCTAGTAATATTATAAAATGCGAAAGTTTGTGGTGTGTGTGAATGTTTGCTACCACGTATCACCGTAACTACTAAACAGATTATGATGAAATTTGGAATAGAGATAGCTTATACATATTTTATCACGGAAAAAGGTTCCTGAGGGTCCTGAGGGTGCAACTAGTACAATATAATATATTCATTCCCCACTGTCATTTAACTGTGTTTAATATAAAAAATGCACTCCAGCACAATTAATTTCTATGTATCTCTATTAACACCATTATTTTTATATTACCAAAAAAAAACAATGATTTGCAGCCGTTACTAATCTATGTGTTTAATCCCTACTAATATTATAAAATATGCGAAAGTGACTGACTGTCTGTTGTGCTGGGGCCACACTAAGGTCAACGTCAAGGGAAACGTCAATGCCTATCATCGCGATAAATATTGCGTTAATTATTAACGCAATTATGTGAGGGGCTACACTTGAACGGTCAACGTGATTGCACTTAATTTTTCGGCTGACGTCAGACGCCAATGTGAATGCCGTTGTCAAATGTCGTGGCCACACTTATGTCAAACGTCAATCATCGCGCTATTTAACGGTATTTCCCGTTCGTGTGGCCCCTGCGTTACGCTTTCACGCTACAAAACCGATTTAAATGAATTTTGGTACGGAAATAGATTTTGAACCCTAGGACATGGTATACTTTTTATCGAATCCGATTGTACTTTTGCAATGTCTCCACTCTAATTTAACTTCTACTGGTCTAAATTGCCTACTTACATTTTGGTGATTTTAAAAATGGTAATGAGTATATACTTTTGAGCAACTCTGTTACTATATCGACGACGCGGTGGCCGAGTTGGTAGTGTCCCTGCCTGCGAAGCTAACGGTCCCGGGTTCGAATCCCGGTAAGAGCAAATATGTGTGATGAGCACGAATATTTGTTCCTGAGTCTTGGATGTTTCTATCTATATAAGTATGTATATCGTTGCCTAGTACCCATAACACAAGTTTCGAGCTTAATTTGGGGCTAGGTCAATTTGTGTGCGATGGTCCCCGATATTTATATGGTTGTAACACAATAATACTAATCCGTACATTTATCTATTTCTATTGCATGTCTCGCACTGGTGTTGGCAACAATTACAGGAGGTTTGTTAACAAAAACTGATACTTACTTTCGGGGACAGAACTCCAGTAGCAGTCTCAAAAGCATGGGAGGAAATCGCGCTTGTGACCTTCTATTAACCCTTTTCACGTACGTGTGTATATGAACCAATCAGAGAGAGCGCGGTTACCGGTCGCACACATACAGATACGCGGCATGCCTACCGTGCGGGCGACTTTGGACATTGAGGTGCTACTGCTATTCTGTCTTCGTACTGTAAAGTACTGTTATTTATATATTAAGCAAAGTCTTTCTCTTAATTTTTAGTGTATGCAGTTATTGCAGATATTATGTGTTAACTCCACTATTTGCATGAGATGTTAAGTTTGAAACGTCATAAGAGTTTGATTTTCGTCTAGCTTAAAAAACGGCCCCGAGTCCAAAAAACAAATTGATCGCTTATCCTCGTATGGCATCTAGTTTTCCGCATTTTTGTAATAGCTGACGGGCCAACTGATGTTAAGCAATTACCATATTTTTTGGTGCGACTGAGTAACGAAAACACAAAAAAAAAAATACATAGTTGTATTTATTAATTTTTTTTAGTTTTCTTTTTTGTTTCGCCCTGAGCACTAGCTTGTGAGAAAATCCAGCGCTGGCCATTGCCGTCCTGAACTGCGAACAGTCCATTCAACTAGGCCACAGACCACAGTCACACACTAACCTCTCACTTCAATCCACAGCATGGGAATGATGAAAACCCTGAGTCTGATCTACCGAGAGAACGGCGTCATGAAGGGTCTCTACCGCGGCATGAGCATCAACTACATCCGCGCGGTGCCGATGGTCGCGACCTCCTTCTCTACCTACGAGCTGATGAAGCAGCTGCTGCACCTCGACACTGGCATGAAGGTCTCGTAGGTAGTGGTGTATATAGTATACTAGTTGCGCCCCGCGTCTTCCCGTTATCCCACAGGGTCCTTTTTCCGGGATAAAAAGTAGCCTATGTGTTAATCCAGGGTATAAGCTATTTCCGTTCCGAATTTCATTCAGATCCGTTCAGTAGTTTTTGCGTGAAAGAGTAACAAACATCCATCCATATTTACTCACAAACTTTCACGTTTTTTTTTTTTTTTTACTATTTACAGGGTAGCGTTTGACCACAAGTCACCTGATGTTAAGTGACGATGTGGTCGAAGATGGCGCCACGCTACACCTGGACTGGGAACTGGCTCTCAAGTGAGGCTGCCGGAACACACCGATAGGTGCTTGGCGACAGATTCTTAACAAGAGGGTGGTAGCTAGCCAGGCGAGTACTAGAAAATACCCTACCACCAAGCTATGGTTTCATCACGATGTTTTCCTTCACCGAAAGCTCAAGCTCATTGTAGGATTCGAACCCACGTCCTACGGATCGCAAGCCGACGTCACTACCACTGAGCCATCATCGCTATAAATTGTTGTAATTTTAGTAGGGCCATGGAATTTTAAAAAAAACCTACCTTATTTACAAAAAACTGAAACTCATTGCCATCATTTCTTATCATCAAGTGATTTGTGATCAAATCTACATTCTACGATGTTAAAAGAGGTTCTTAGGTATTGTTAAAGTTAGCTTTATATAAGGTTGCGTGGTTTCCACTTTCATCGGGTAAGGTAGTGGTCGAACGCAGTCCTATAGACACGTAAAAATTCTGTATTACACAAATTAATATGATAGCAAATAGTTTTTAAGAAATGATAACGTCTAGCCTAGTCTGACTAAAATGGGCTAACTGCGTGCTAGGCTATGTAATATTTTTTTTTTCTATTTGGTTCAGTAAGTGTAGACAATAAAAGTGACCTTGTAAACAATAAAAATAATATGATACTTACATACTCAACGTTATCTTGTTATAGGATTAAAGTATATAGAGGGATTATAATACTCTGTTCTGTATGGTTCTATGAAAAATTAATATAAGGTAGTGTTGCCCGGAATGCTTAACAAGTTTTTATTTTTGTCTATGGCCATCCAGTTTATGGTAATTGAACCCCGTGATGTTTTAGTTCCGGGCCTGATAGAGGTACTTTGCTGAAATATCACAATATGCTCCCTAGACTTCTTGAAAGAAAATGCTTGTTTCTACCTCACTTTTCCGCCAAAACTACGGCAGTTTTATGTTTACGTCTAGTTTCTAGAACCTGTTTTAAGTTTTTACTTATTCTGAACAGTATTTATGTAAACAATTTATTCTAAACCTAAGTTGTGCCTATTTCTTGTACAAAGACACTTTAGAGATAAGAGCATAAAATGCACAAAAATATTTTGTTATACGTTATATGCATATTTAAATCGTTCGTATTTATTTTATGCTAAAAAGTATTCAAACTCGTGCCTTCCGACACTATGGCTAAATAGCGATGTAGCAAAGTGGGAAAAATCAACCAATAGGTTTACCTACATTATTTACCTGGGTTTTTCCCACACAGTTTTAAGCGACAATCCGTTTTATTATTGATTAGTTTAGGTGAAATATACTATGTTTATATATTGTTGAAATATTATTATGTAGCTGCGAAATAAGCTTATTTAAAGCTTGTAAAAACCAGTGCATGAGCGATTTTTAGTTTTTATATAAAAATCGCAAGCGTATTTACTTAATTGTAATTTTTTTTTTCTAGTTGCATCCAATAAGATAATAGTTTTAAAGACAGCATCTGAACTATTCCTGCACACATTTGTGCATTGAACAATAAATGCGATAGTAGGTATTCGTTTACGGCCGGCTTAACCGATCTATCCACGGTTTGACAGAAATTTGACATTACTTCTATAGAGCTTGTGTCAAATTTCTATCTCACTAGGGCAAACAGTGGATAGATCGGTTATTGGAACCGGCCGGTATAGTGTCTGGTTGTGGATCCTCGATCCACGTAGATTCCGATACACTAGATACAGGGAATCCTATCTAGGGATTACCTATGTTTGTGCTTGTGTGAGAGTTATTATTAATAATGAAAGGGTTAGCTTTAAATTAATAAATTTCAATGAAAAGCAGGTTTTTAAGATGTATGACATCTATGCGAGGCTAGTAAAATATACGTTAAGAATTTACGATTCTGTATTGGTACTAAAGACAATTATTATTCTTAGTGTAAATGCTTACATATTATTAGTTCTCTAGTTAATTTCTTCATTCCATTTGATATGTAAAATGATCATTTTGTGTTAAATATTAAATCGTATAATCGTAAATGTATACAAATTTTATTTTTGATACATTCATATTATTGGAGTGAGTTCTAATTTTGTACTCTTTCTATTTGGTTTTTAATTTTGAATTTTTGATGACATTCTAAAATATTAGAAAAAAAGTTGCAATAATTTGTATCAAAACACCAAAGATACAGAATTTAGTAAATTACAAATTGAGGTCAGGTGTATAATAAATTAATGAAAAATAAGATGTTGTATATAAATAAATGAAATATAAATCATTATTTTGTATTTTACGTGTTTCATTTCATACCTGTTCTAGGGTAGATAGCGAAAGAAAAGCCGATTTGTATAATTAATTTTATTTATTATCTAATATTCCTATCAACGGGCATAGTATGGTTGCAAGAATAATTTATTTCAAGTGTGTTACAAGTATTATTGCCATTACGTAGCATTCCGGTAAATTTGCTCTGTGAAGTAAGTATAATCTCTTAGTTAACACATGAACACACAACGCATACAAAAGTTCTTCTGAATGTTATCGCCTATGCAGGAAAGCCTTAATTTTTAAACATTACTCGAGCCTCGCGCGGGTGAAATAACGCTAAAAGCGGAAAAATCAACCTTGTGCACATGAGTTTAAGTTCTCTTGTATTTCACGCGAACGAGGCTCGTCATTATACATATTTTCATATATTTTTTTTGCCTTTTCTGAATTTTATAATTATTTATTTTACCTATAACTTATATACTTAATACTTAGATCAACGAGCGTGTGGCATCAGGTGTCATTGGTGGGTACGGTCTTTGTAACACACGCTTTCTTATTACAAATTACATAAAATGGATTTTGGGAATACAAGAGACGCTAAAATAATGTTGATGGCAAAATCACATTATAGAAAATTCATTGTTCAAATACAAAGATACCACATCCTTGCACGCAAAGAACATTGAACTTTTAATCATAATCACTGTACAGAATCTACGGCACTATTATATTAAAATCTAAATAAAATGTTACTTTTACATGTCAATTTTAACCCCATATAATGTTATCCATACCAGTATTTCTGTAAAACACATCTTAATTTTCGACGCAGCTTGTACTCAAATAATTAAAATATTACTTACCATTATTATGAATTATGTGAAATGTGTATAAACGAGTTATTCGACGCTAAGTTTATTTAACATAACAACCTGCCATCGTCATTATAAAATGTTTAGGTAATGTACACAACTACCTAAAATTATTTGTAAACGAAGTAGCAGTAATTCAATGTCCAGCTCTTGTGAAACACTTCATGTTAAACAAGTACCTACTGTGGCACAAGGCTTTTGACAAATAAATACACCGATAGGTTAATTTAACGCATCATACGATGATTGCACTGGTACATACAAAAAAAATATTGCCCAACTTTTCGTAGACTTGCAGTCGACTGTAAAATTATAAACTAAAAATATATTTAATTATAATTTCAAATACATCATCTGCCATAAAATTAAATGCTATTGTCTCCATTACAATAAACCGTGACAAAGAATTCCAAATTTTAATGCCGATTCTTTTGTGCATTCTCTAAAAGTAAACTAAATTTGACAGATCTGAAATTCATCCTGTCTTTTTTAGAACTGAAGTAAACAAAAGGACAGCATTATATTTCGATATGTAAATTTTAGTTCAATTTATAGAATGCACATTAGTATCGTCACTAACGTGTACCTAGTTAAAATTGGCTAGAAAATTGAATAAAAAATGTTTACGTGCTGGAAAGTAAAAACAAACCTAAAAAACCGTCTTTACAAGTTTGATCTACGGTCGGTGTTAATAATAATCTATACACAGTTTGTCCTACTAGAGATCTCTATGGAGCTTATGTCAAATTTCTATCTTTATTAGAACAAACCGTCGATAGATACATATCCAGTACTACAGAACATTTCGGTTATCTAAAGCTGGGACAAACAACATTCACACATAAAGCTTGTGGAGTGTCTGCGAATGAGAACACGGCATGACGTCACACTGCAAACGCATCATGAAGTCTCTTTGTCTCTCTCGCACGCGGTAAAGGTTATGAGCGTGACAGAGATTGTTATAGTTTTGTTTTTACTTCTGAATAATGAAATTGCTTTGGTGCGAGTACTGTGTACCAGCTTTTGATAACCGACCTTGCAACTCGACGAACGTTTGTAAATTCACGCTATTTAGTGAAATTGACAAACAGAAGTGTTTATGTCCGACGTTCCGATGCACCGAACGTGCAAATCGGGTGTGTACAGTCACCAAGGATCACTATGGTGGTATGTCCATTCCCATGTCCATAATCGATGGTGACTTATTCAGTATCCCTAGTACAAGTTTTGAAAACGATAAAAGTTTTCGTAAACGTCGACGTTTACCACCGCCGACTTGTCAAAGTGGCAACTCGATCTGCTTAAATTCAAAAAGTAACTCAATAACATTGTTGGAATATGATTATAACGATTTAAAATAACCCGTATTAACGATTTCAGTTCCTCCAAGTCTCGGTAAGATTTGCTGAAAAAAATATGTATGGATGGAAACGAAAACTTTTATAGTTTTTGTAAACTATCAAAACCTGTACTAGGGGTACTGATGCGAAATAAAACTACCGTTTTAGCAAATGGTACGTTTTTAATGAGGTCTAAGTGTCTTTGATACATCATATTATATTGTTAGATACAACATTAAACGTCGCGCTGTCTCCGGCCATTCGTAATGAACATACCAGCATAATAGCGCGGGCATTCGCACAGACCGGGCAAGAACCTAACTTTGCTATCGGTGACAACCACACACGTGTAAATGCTCGCCAGAACGCCGCCGCCGCGCCGCGCCCAAACACCATCAACTATGGCGTTTCAAAAACATGACTGGGTGTTGCGATCAAAATTGAATCAGACGCACTCTTCGTATCAATCGCTGATTCAATCTCGACGACGCTACATCAAAGGGTACTCATCAACTGCGCACGCGCACACATACAATGCAAATATACTAATTGTATCAACTACTCGACGAGCGATGGGCGGGACAGCGACGCAAGGTGCGGCGAGTCAAGCGACGAAACAAATGAACGCGTGAGTGAAAAGCGCACCCCGCTCCCCGCGTCGCAGTGCCGCCATCTAGTGCACGACTTGTGGAACAAAACACCTTTACAATCTGCGACACATTGGCTAACTAGAAAACAATTCCCGGGCGAATCATGTCGCAGTTCGTAATCATGTTCTGCTATAAACAACTGTACATATTGCATAGATTTATTTCTATGATGAACGCGCCCTACCACAAAATGGACAATGACGGAAATAGGCAGCAAGCCAAGGAAATACGTTTGAGACACAGACTGTGAAAGAAGCGACCGTCTCGTTATCTTTGGTGAATTTAACGAAACGATATCTCACTCTTGTTCAACGCTAGGGATCCTTTTAAAAGGAAAATGAAGCAACTCTTCTCGTCTGGCTAAATTCAGCTTTGGACCGTACGTCTGTATTGACATACGAAACTCGCTTTGATCGCGAGTTCGAGGTTTATTAAAACCCTTGAACATATTCCATTACAAAGAGTAACTTACTTCATTCAAACCAAACACACTAATCATACGAACTAGTACATTTGCGAACGATATAGTCGCGCATACATATCAACGAATCTCTAACTTTGACGTTACAGTTGCGCGGAGGAAACGCGCGCGCGTCAGTATCCATGCCATGCATTCACGCGTACATCGAGCCCTTATTTATAAACGCGTCAATTTTCCGTAAGGAGCATCAAGAAAATAGGCAAATTCACTCACGCAGACTTGATCATTTACACCGAGGTGCCGAGCGAAAACGAAAGGGAAACATGAAAAAGATGGGCACGAAATAAACTATGGGTGTAGCTAATACCACGACATCGATCGAAACTACGTACTAACACTTCGAAAGTAACACTCGACGATACGAATCGGCCGACAAATGAGTAAGCGTACACTGCCATTTTTATGGAGTTACCAAACAAAGTTGTGTGATCAGCGACACAAAACACTCGGTGTCGATAAATGCCGAGGTTTCAGACACACCCTGTATGACGTCGCGGGGGTCTATGGCGCATTGGCGCGAGTGCGGCGCGGCGGCGGGCGGCGCGCACACCGCACACTCCAGCCAGATATGCGCCGACACTGCAACAACACGGTAAAGTTAGTACAAGTTAGGCGCAGGTGTTTGCCGTTTAAAATTCTGTAGACCAAGTGTGTGCGACACATTCGTACAAAGAACGCGTTAACTTATAGTGAAACTTGCACTGGACCAACTGGTAGCCATAGTAGACCATAGCCAATTCTAAAAATTATTGCGATTCCGTTTAAGGTTTGATATAAACCGTTCCAACCTTTGGGACGTTGCGGGCTAACATTTGCGACGTTCATGAATTTGGTGGCCGTAGGTAAGGTAGATATATAGTACTAAATAAAGCTTCAGTTTCATCGCTTCATTCAAATTTTTTAGTAAATAGTAAATGTGGAACTTTAATCTGTGGATTGATGGCAATTGAACAAACCATTACCATTTTCGAGCACATATTTAGAGGTTTATGACATGATCCAAGAGGCGGATCAAAAACCATCGCGGGCCGAGCGTTGCCCATATACGTTCTATACCACATAGTCACTTGCCATCTGGAAGACAGATCAGCATAATAGTCAAACGCAAATCTACGCATACAAATAAATAAGCCACCTCGAACCGCACAAGGAAAATCTACAAAATAATCGTAATCTCGGCAGCAGAACATAAACATCACACAATCTTATCACTATCAGTAAATAACAAACGTGTTAGAAACTCACGTGAAGTCTACATGAAGTAATCCGGCGTCCGCCGTGTGACGTGCGGCTCGCCGCGTCGCGGGGCGGGGTCGAACTGCAGGCTGGACACACAGACGCACACAAATTAAACACATGTATAAGGAAAAACTGTAGACTACAAACAAGGTGAAGGTCATAAAACTTCAATATCCACAGGGTATTATAATACAATAGAAATTTGATTTTTGCGAATCAAATTTGAGTCATCACTTTGCGCTTCTAATCATTTTGTTGATTGTTATTCGTTTTTGCTTTTTTTTATCTATACCTAATGTAGGGGGTACGGTTCTAGAATTGCAGTGATTGTTTGTTGATTGAAAGATTGTTTGTTCTCTACACTATTTTATTGCTATTAATTACTGAATGTTAATGTTTAATGTTAAATGTTTGATGTTATGAATGTTGCGAATACATCCGAATGACGCGGTGATCAAAGATGCACTGACGGTCAATGTAATTGGCCGTCATGAGGTAAGTGCGTCACGCGGATGTTGCTGAGTAAGGTGTTCGGTTACAATACCGAACACCTAATGTAAATGGGTATTAGAAGGTAATAGCAAACATCGTGATGAAACCATACATAGTTTGGTGCTTGCTTAACTAGCTATCATTCTCAAATTAAGAATCTATTGCCAAGCACCTTTCGGTGTTCCGGCTGCCTCACATGGAGAACCAGTTTCCTGCTGTCTAGGCGTATTGTGGCGCCACCTTCGACCACATCGCCACTTACCATCAGGTGATTTGTACTAAACACTCAAACATTACTCTAAAAAAATCTACTGTTTCGATGTCGAAAATTGTTTCACTGTTACAAAGCTACCATCTGTCCCAGAGTATGTTATTGAGATACTCGGCTCGGGTGACACCGCGGGGCGCAGCTAGTAATAAAGGTTGTCAGTCTTGAACAATACTTACAATGAGTACTTAAGCGCATCATCCAATTCCATAATGGCGGCTTGGTTGCCACATCTGAAACAAACATGTTTGTTAGTGAAACATTACATTAACAATGCAGGGTATTGTTTGGTCTTATAAATAACAAGGGGTTGTTATTATTGGTTTTGGATCGATATGTCATGTCATAATAATATGTCATTTTAGTACGAGGGCTTGACATATTATGACATGACATATCGATCCAAAACCAATAATAACAACCCCTTGTTATTTATAATATATCAAGCCCTCGTACTAAAATGACATATTATTATGACATGACATATCGATCCAAAACCACGGATAACGGATCAGGATCGATTTATTATTAACACAAAGCAATATGGTATTTAAATTTTAGATTATGTAATGTACGTTAAACACAAATATGCCATACACAATAGTACATATTTGCGCCCATGGTCACATTGTTCATGCTAATCAATCGATTCGAACTTATTGTCGATGATTAAAACTGAATGGTATACGACCTTACCGCTCCTTGCATTACAGTACTTATGCAAATACTTTATTACAACCGAACTTGTTGTACCAGCGCTAATGCGGCATTCTCCATTCATTGAAATCTGAAGGTTAATCCATGAAAATATGCACAAACACGTTTAATAAGCGGATTGTTTTTGATAAGAAGTAGCGTATCATCTTTTATCATAAAGGCGCGTGGGGCACGAGTCTAGGGCGCGCGGACTGATTACAGTAAATACAGATAAAATTAACTGAAACACGACTGACGTAAGGGCCTATTCAGTACGACGCGGATGACCTACGCGGACGTCCGCGACGGACGGTAAAATGTATGAAACCTTACAGCGCGTTCAGAGCGACGCAGAGCTGTCCGTGTCGCGGAGAGCTATCCGCGCGCGGTCGAAATCGCTCCGCGCCGCTCCTCCGTACCGCGGACGTCCGCGGGCGGACGGTGCTTGGTTCTAATGTATTTGTTCAGTGCTCGGCGGACAGTCGCGCGGAGCGGATGTAAAGTACTGTCGTTGTCATGGCGGCTGCGTCAAATGTGCAAACCGAGAGGGTTATACAAGTACGACTCGATCACGATCCGCATCGCACTGAACGACAAATTCATCCGCGACCGACGCAAAACCTAGTCCGCGTGCGGATGGTCCGCGTCGCACTGAATAGGGCCTAAGGGTTCTCATCTAACCAACTTCAAAAAAGGGGGAGGATCTCAATTTGACTTATTTTTGCTTTCCACAAAAAAACCCATTATCCCATCTAGGTCTAACAATGGCACCCATGGGAAAACCTATAACGCCAGTTATTTTTTTTTTTTAAATTTTATTTATTGGATGTGCATAACGCTAAAACACACAAACAAGTTACAAGGTAAATGTGTTCATCGCTCACCTATAGCAATAGTTGGGCGCAGAGAATATAGTGACGACATTCCTGTCGTGGCACCAGTTGTAGCCCTCCATGACGAGCTGGTGGGCGCGCGACACGAGGGTCAGCCCGTTGCTGTGGTTGAACGTCTCCGAGATGTCCTGGCCGAAGGTGTAGCCGGCACCGCGGGGAGATATGCCCCATCCACCTCTGGAAAATAAAACAACGAGAATTTAGTACTTCCGTTTAGCATTTCCAGTTGAAAATCAGCAACTGATGTTGATGTGCAACTGCCAGCTTATCTTATAACTAGGCTGGATATGGGACCATATTACAACCCTTCGCCATGAGCGGTCCCAGCTATGGCTTTGGAGAAATTGTGTATTAAATTCGCTGGTAATGCGGGCTTGGAATCAACCATAATAAACGGTGTATTTGAACTGTGGTATTCCAGTCCAGGGACCGTTATATAGTTGATCAAGCCCAGTTTGGAGTTCAAATGTCAAAATAAAGCGCAAGCCCATACCCAGCCTAGTTAAACAATGAGCCGGCAGCACTTGGTGAAATTTGGTATGGAATTTGAACCCTGGGGATATAGGTTATAGAATACTTTTTATTGCTTTTCCACGCGCAGCCGAGGTCGCTAGTAAGTCATAATTAGGTAGCGTAATTTTTATCTGCATACATAACTACCAGAACTAAAAAAATATGCAATCATCCGTGGCTGCCAATGACGCATCGTAATGACTAGAATTAATTCGTATCTGTGCTTGTAATTTGTACAACAATGGATTTTGTTCACTAGATATCTATTGGGAGTTATTTCCATATTAAATTAGACAAAAACTTGTTTTCACCATTACGAAGACTACCTATTGTTTGCCGTCAAATCCGTTGTCGGTATGCGTTATGAACGAAAAGGCGTAGAGAAGTACAAGTTAGAAACTATTATAGCTTGCTTGCCTTTGCAAACATTGAGGTCAAATCTAGTTTTCTAGTGCTAAGGATCGATTCTCACAAATATAAGCTGAAGCCTTAGAAGTTAAGACAAAAATTACAGCTTTAAGGGAAACTTTACGTTAGAGATTCTTCTCACATTTTTTTTACATATTACTGGCTCCTGGTGACCTGATGCTATATGACGGCGTAGTCAAAGGCTGCGCCACTCTAGACTAGATTGGGAACTGGCTCTCAAGTAAGGCTGCCAGAACACACCGATGGCGGCGCTTGGCGATAGATTCTTTAAAACTATCCAGGCGAGCTCTAGAAAATGTCCTACCACCAAGCTCTTGTCATACTTTTACAAGAATTCATTGCTACGGGACCTTAATGTTATCAGTTTCCGTTTTTATATGAAGTATAGCTTGTGTACTGTAAATTTAACTGCCAGCATACGAAGTTATTATTTAAGTCCTTGACACAAATGTAAAAGATACCATTCAAGTAATTGTTAAGCTAAATATGACCTTACAAAGTCAGTACTTATACTACCTAAGTATAGTAGTTTGTTTATAGATACCTAATATTATAATAAGATAAAATTTGTTTGCTTGTTTGGATGTAGAGCTATCGTCCAAACCAATCCAATTTCGAAAATTATTTCTTTAAAAGGAAGTTACATTTTCCCTGAGTGTCATAAGCTATATTTCATTCTGGTAAAGTAGAGATCTCAATGAGATATCACGATATTTGTAAAACAAGTCGGAGAAAAGTGAGACAACTGGCTGCATCATCAGCTTACGCTGTCTAAACGGTTTGCTTAGAGTTGGTGTAACATATGTAAGAAATGTAGGCATCCAGTAGGCGTCCACGACATTTTATATCTAGCTTTTACATTTAACAGTTTTGAGAAACTTTCCTGTTGTCAGAATCTTTGCTTATCCATGCGAAACCGTGGCGGCTCGCTAGTATGAAATAGGAATCGAGTGGGTGGACTCTGAATCTCCGCCGTCTCCGGTAATTTACACTTTAACGTTTCATACAATTAAACTCTGACATTATAATATGTACCTACATACACAGCTCTTATGATTTGTTTTTGTCCATCTATTTGACCGCTATTTCACCCGTATCGATAACTAGCTGTGCACCGCTGTTGCACCCGCGTGGGTTAGTATATCGCGATAAAAAATATCCTGTCCTTCCCCAGGTTTCAAACTATCTCCATACCGATATTGATAAGAATAGAATAAGAAGTCGTGTTAAACTAACCGGATCTAGTAAGAATAAGAATCATTTATTTGCAACAAATTATACAAGACAAATACGTTATGTAGAAATAAGAAAGAATAAAAAGAAAGTGTATTGTTGCAAACCGGCCTCAACTCAGCGTTGTGCTGCTCGTTTGATCAGCGCTGGTCTTCCGTTGAAGCCGCTTTTGATGACGTCACTAGTCGGAATGATATTGTCGGATATCCGCCAATTCGTCGAAACTATTTTAGTAAATTGTTCACAATAATAATTTACTTTTTAATGCCCTTGAAGTCAAGTATATTCAGCGACAAAAGCAGCTGATCGTTCTCGATTTTCCAAATGTGTTTCAAATCAGTAATTATTATTGTTTTTTTTACATTTTACATGGTATCATTTTGACCACAACGTAACACACCTGATTTTAGGTGATGATGAGGTAAAAAATTGGTGTCTAAGATGATGAGGATAATAGAAAAAAGAGTGATTGTTCAGCGACTTTGTCGTTGACTGTACATTGTAGATTTTTAATATTTTAACGTTTTAACTTGTATTCAGTAGTAACGATTTTAACTTAACGCGTAACAAAAATATTCAGTAGTTAATCGCACCATGGTTTACGTTGCGCACTGCAAACAAGTCAGTTATTCAATTTACCGCCAATGTTAAAATTTTTATAACTCGCGTGTTATGAGTAAATACGAAAATATTTACAACCATCACGTCAACGTGTTGGGTAACTTTCAACCGAGGTAAACTAATTATCTTGATTCTAACAAAAAAAAAACATTTCATAAAATAGCAAACTCAGTCTAAACAAATCTTAACAAACTTTGAACACGCAGAAAGAAGTTGTCTGTAAGAGGTTCGTGCTAACAAAATATCACGCAAGAGCATATTTATTTTATTTTTCAAAAGCACACGAAACGATATTTTAAATTTACAAAAAACATACATTGAAATTATTAGAACAGTTCTTCCTTATACTCCAAAAGTATCTATGGCTAATTGCATTGCATTTTCCATATAAAAATATGCTAGTTTCATTTCGTAGATGTTATATTGTATTAAATTATTTATTAGTTTTAAGTTCTATGTGGTTAAAATGTTATCAAATAGATCGAAGACGGTCTGTTTGTTTTTAACGTATAATTTGTAGGTCAGCACACGTATCTATTCTAGCGTATCTATTCTAGCGTATCTAGAGACCCAATTACGCTAGATTTTTTTAATTAATGACGAGTGCTGATTCAATTATTTGCTAGGCGTACTTTGTTTCTATCAATGGAGTCAAATAGATTGTATGTTTTTCGGTTAGGTACGTAACTGGGTTTATTTGTGAACTGCTACTGTCATCACCTTCATGAGATGACAGTGGCCACACATGCTTCATGTTTCCATATCCCAATGAGCACAACCAACAAAGAGAAATCTTATTAGTATAGCTTATTATAAAATATCGGACTGTTTAGATGACAAAAAAGCTTGGGATTGTAGTGAACTTGCTCCAATTCAATAAATTTGTAGTCAGATTAAAATTATAAATGTGATCGCGCCCATAAAATTTACCTGCCGGGCGTTTCTTGCCTGTTCTTTTGCCGGCGTAAGGATGTTGGAACAGGCGTAGCTAGTCTTAAATTTGACGTTTCAAAGTGATCATATTATATATCCTATCAATAAAGAATTTGAGTTTGATCCGCGCCTAGCAGGGTACCACCTATCACATACCTGTCATCGGGATCGCTCCACAGCAGATCGCACATGGGCCCCTCGTGGGGCACCTCCTGCAGGCGGTCGAGTGCGCGGATGTGGTCCAGGGTGTCAATGGACGGGCTGAGCCCGCCGTGCAGACAGAAGATCTGCCCGTCCACCAGCGCGGTGAGGGGCAGGAAGTCGAACAGGTCCGTGAAGTGCTTCCACACGGACGCGTTGCCGTACTTGCGCAGGCACTCGTCGTAGAAACCGTACACCTGAGTGATCTGACGGGACTCGTGGTTGCCGCGCAGGATCGTTATTCTCTCGCGGTATCTAACCTGTGGGAGAAAAAGCTGTGTGAGACAAATCATATCAAAATATTCATTTATTGACGTGCTAGCGACCCGCCGGGTGCCATGTAGGTACTAATGTGGGGCAGTTTTTTTACAAATCTTTGATTTTTTCGGTTCTTCTGTACTATAATATGTATGTATTATACATATAAACCTTCCTCTTGAATCACTCTATCTATTGCTGAAAACTGAATTAAAATCTGTTAAAAAGTTTAAAAGATCTAAGCGAACAGACAGCGGAAGCGACTTCATTTTAAACTATGTCAATGATGAAAAAATGTTCAAATTACACCATTCGTAATGTGAAGACTAGTTTACATCTTAAACCAAATCCCTACTAATATTATAAAAAAAAATTACCAGTGGTATTAAAAAATGGACGCGTGGCACAACTGTCCACAGTACAGAGACCATGAAAATAATATATGACTAGAGACAACACGCCTGTTAGCTCGGCTCCCGCTACGAGACAAATATTTGTGCAAAGAAAAGGAGCAGATGTTTTTTCCGCACCTGGGCGTCGAGGGATCTTAGTAGTTTAGTATTCAGTCAGTTCCTATACTAGGATGTAAAATTAGGACCTATATTAGGAAATGTGTAGTCTTCTTCTTTCATATAAACTAACAGCCAACTCCTGTGTCGCAGTTTCAGACTACCCGAAAGCCTTCGACGTGGCTTTTACGACTGATACAACCGGAATTGACCAGCTTAACTTGATCTCCGCCCAGATGAAAATGTCATTCAACAAACGGTCACCCATCCAAGCGATGGCCTTTTTTATTTTTTTTATATGTTTCCGTCCGCCGCCTTTTGGTGGGGCGGGAGGGGGTTACTGTGACAGTCTACCCACCCGCCCCGACGGACCGGCCCGGAACTATCTCATTCCGGGCCTCACACACCAGGTACCTAGGCACCTAAGAGGGGGGGTGTCCAGCTTGACACCCTCCGATACAACATCCCTGGTGCGGGCGGGAGGAGGCGGAAAAGACGCCTCCTGCTACCGCCCGCGAAGATCCAAGCGATGGCCTTGCCGAATGTTGCTTAACATAGAATTGATCTGTTACCGACCGAACCAGCAATGCCTTGAGCGCTACAAGTTCTAATAACTATACTGTGTGATGTCCGGTGATGTCTGTTAATGTTCGCAACAAATAGAACGAGCGAAGTACATTTGACCAGGTACTGTGCATGCTGAGTACATTTGAACTAACTTTATATTGTGACAAAGTTAAATAACTACCAAAAGCTGGCAAAAATGATTTTGCGTAAGAGAAATAACAACCCACATTACTATCTGTGCTTATCTCTGAATTGGGAACACATACGAGCGTAGTACTCGTAGCATAATTAAAACGACCGCGTTGGTCGATCGTTTAGCAGTTGCTTGCCGTATGTTCGAATGGAAAGGTTTATTATCGCGCCACCGTGCTAAGGACTTTGTTTCGTATCTTAGCACCACTTAAGCAATGCTCTAAAGCTGGTTTCTCAGTCACGCTAATCGTCGGTGAAGTGATGATTTTTAAATATACCATACACCATTCAACTAGGGTAGTTCCACATTGCCCCACTAAGCCGCCCCACGGGTATGTCGTTTTATAGTTACGTTGTTTACTTCGCACTGAGCTGACATTCAGTGTGGCTGTGAAACCATCATAGCTGTATACCGAATAATACCTACCTACTATAATTATATTATTATTGTGTACTAAAGACTCTTCATGGATAAGACAAGAGAGAAAGAATGACAGAGTAAGTAAGAGAAAGTGAAAAATAATGAGTATGTCATGCTACATTTATAACTTTTCTGCTAATTTCGCAAACATTTACGTAATCTTGGAATGTTTTGTGTATTGTTTGGTTTTTGCAAAACAAACATTTACTATTTCCGAATAAAAGATTAGTTAATTTAGTTTGAGTTGTATTCACTATACTTTATCATGTTCAAAAAGTCTGCAAAAAACTATCTTTTATGCAAAGCTTTATATTCATGCATAAATAGTCTGATATTTTATAAGCAAAATATTGAGCTTAGCCTTCCTTCACTGAGCTATCTTCTTAAGGCGGAGATCACAAGATCAAACTGAAAATGTAAATCTACATGATATTAGAATATAGCTAGCTTCGTTTCGAAAATTTGCAGAAAAATATGAAAAATGTTATCAAAGTGCTTTTTAATGCTTTCAGCAGTATTTCTCCCATTCTATAAATAACAAGGTGTTAATGCGATCAGTATTATAATGATACAATACTCAAGAAGGCTTCGAGTTATTATTCGCAAATATAGCCTTGTTTTTTTAAGCGATTGTTTTTTTTTTAATGTAACAAACAAGCACACGGCCCGCCTGATGGAAAGCGGTCATCGTAGTGTATAAACTTTTGCAACACCAGGGGACTTGCCGATCCTTAAGAACTCTTAAACTCTCTTACTCTCTTTTTTTAAGTTTTCGTCAGAACGGCCCGGGACTCTGTCATAAAAGTCAAAAGAGCATCATCTGCAGGAGTGAGACTATGGATACAGCTACAGAGCTCAGGCCTTAAACTAAAACATTGAAATATGCGTAGCATCTGTGATATATTCAAGTCATTCACATTCAGATCAAAACTTTCCGTTTCTATAACACACCGCATACATAATTAAACGAAGGAAACACACGACACAGAAAAATAACAGAAAACATCAGCTTCCGCCGCCGACAATAGATATTACTTACACCTAAACGACCATTATAACAATTTCGTGAAAGTAAACTAAAGATATGGAGGCAATGTAAACAGTGACCTAACTTTATCGTAGATAACTGCAGATAACGGGCCTAGTCCTGAGGATCTCACGTGTAGGTACATTACAAAAGGTAGGTACTTTAATCTACAACCCTCGAGTTAAGAATCAGTCGCCAAGCACCTATTAGTGTGTTCCGGCAGCCTCACTTGAAAGCCAGTTCCCAATCCAAGTGTAACTTGACGACACCTTCGACCATATCGTCACTAAACAACAGCTGAATAGTGGCCAAACGCTACCCTGTAATTACTCGAATTTTGATGCAGTTCTCGAGGTGAAATGGCCGAGTTCGAATCCTCTCCTTCCTACACCTATGACTTAAAAAGTTATGTGTGGATTTGCCATCGCTCCAAAAGCGTGAAGGAAAACATCTCGAGGCAACCGGAAGTCCAAGAACCAATACATTCAGGGCAGTGCCGAATTAACCACGTAGCAAGAGTAGCAATTGCTACTCCGCGCTTGCTTAATCCGGCACTGATTCAGGGGCATGAGACATCTACCAACCCGCGCTGGGTAACAGTGGTAGATAACGGCCCATTCTCTCTGAGAGAACGGCAGTCCCAGCAGTGGGGACGTTATAGGTTTGATGATGATGGCTTAAATCTCTTACTTACTTACTCTACTACTACTCTTACTTTTTATAGCGATGATGGCTCAGTGGTAGTGACGTCGGCTTGCGATCCGTAGGACGTGGGTTCGAATCCTACAATGAGCTTGAGCTTTCGGTGAAGGAAAACATCGTGATGAAACCATAGCTTGGTGGTAGGGTATTTTCTAGTACTCGCCTGGCTAGCTACCACCCTCTTGTTAAGAATCTGTCGCCAAGCACCTATCGGTGTGTTCCGGCAGCCTCACTTGAGAGCCAGTTCCCAGTCCAGGTGTAGCGTGGCGCCATCTTCGACCACATCGTCACTTTACATAAGGTGACTTGTGGTCAAACGCTACCCTGTAAATAGTATAAAAAAAAAAAAAAACTTATTATAAATGCGGAAGTAACTCTGGCTGTCTGTCTGTTACTCTTTCACGCCTAAACTACTGAACCGATTTAAATGAAACTTGGTACGGAGATAGTTTGAATCCTGAGGAAGGACATAGGATACTTTTTATCGCGATAAACTGTAGGCCACGCGGGTGAAACCGCGGGGAACAGCTAGTCTAAACATAAAAACTGAGTTTAATCTCATCGCGTTATCACGTTGACGTGTTGAGTTTTCTTTTGTATCTTTGATAACGATTAAGAAATCACGCGAGCAAAAACTATAATAAGAGATTATAATCGAATCGCGGACGGGGCCATGAGCAAAAGCTAGTTGTGATTGTTGTGCAATATTCGTACCTTCATAAGCGTAGTATTGATCGCTTACGAGTCGCCTGTTCATCTTCAATACGACACTTAAGTCGGGGTCGTCGACCGAGCGTCGCCAATAACTTTGATAGCAGAATTCAAACGATTTGATATTGGTATGTACCTACATATTCTATCTATTGATTTTTTATGAATATGTCAATATCAATTGCCGTGCGTTAGTCTCGTGAAAACTAAAATTCAAAGGGCTCTCTCGACTGATTTGTTTTCTTTTTTCGTTGTTGTTTTTACCCCAACACATGGGCGGTTTAGAAAAATCCGAATAGAACAAACACTCAAGAGACTAAACGAATATTAGAAAAAAAATTGTGTGGTGGAAAATAAAAATGTAGTCCTAAAATTTCATAAGTTCAGAACTGTCCCTGAAACCACAGAATAGCAGAGCTTCATCCTGTATATAGGCATAAAGATAAACATTACTGTATAAAGATAGACTACAATCGATAGCAATCAATTAGTAAGTGTTATACAATCTTATTGTTCTTTATTTAGATGACAAGTTCTCATAGCTCATAATAGGACGTAATAGGCGCAGTTTGCTTCGCGGACATTGGCGATAATAACTAGAAAATATAGAAATTATCTATGGACCTTATTTATGCAAATAGAAAGTTTTTTTTTTAATACACTTGAGCATTTTGAACGCAGTTCACCTGATGTTGAGTTGAGAGACGATAGATGAGCTAAAAGGTGGCGCCACATTTTCATTTACATTTTTTTCATTTCCAATCCAAATACCACATACACTTACTTACCTTGAGTGCAACAAGCAATGTGACAGTCTCAACACTGTAGTAGCCGCGGTCGACGTAGTCCCCCATGAACAGATAGTTGGTGTCCGGGGACCGCCCCCCGATCCGGAACAGCTCCATCAGGTCGTGGAACTGTCCGTGGACGTCGCCGCACACGGTGACCGGGCATTTTACCTCTTGCACGTTAGACTCCTTGGTGAGGATCTCCTTTGCCTGCAAAGAGGGAGATAAGATTTAAAAAAAGGAAATCGCATTTTTTTGTTTTGTGCGAATAGACTTGGGAAAGATTTTTTCTTTTTACTACTTACAGGGTAGTGTTTGACCACAAGTCACCTAATGTTATGTGACGGTGTGGTCGAAGATGGCGCTACGCTACGACTGGATTGGGAACTGGCTCTCAAGTGGAACTGCCAGAACACACCAATAGGTGCTTGGCGATAGTTGAATGTGGTAACTAGCCAGGCGAGCATTACAAAATGCCCTACCACCAAGCTATGGTTTCATCACGATGTTTTCCTTCACCGAAAGCTCATTGTAAGATTTGAACCCACGACACAGGAGCAAAAACATTGAACTCCTGTTTGCGGAATATCGTTCCGACGCGCTGATTCAACAGCCAAGCCATTTAGTTCTTCATGTGTTGTGGACATCCAAGTAATAGCAATCCTAGAAGTCTGAATCATAGATGCAATCGGCGGGCTTTGGTAGTTAACTTTGAAAGATTCCGAGATGTAAATTAGTCATTTGATACTATCAACTGCTTGCGTTCAATTTACATTTTACGTTTCAAATGACAGGCGGGGGCCACGCATTCACAACAACGATTTTTTTACATATCTAATTAATTAGAGTCACTTTAGCTCTATTTGGATGGTCTAGTCTTGAGTGGGTGTAACTTGAGATAACATTTGAGACTTAGATAATTATATGGAAAAGAACATATTCTGAGTCTAACATGATCGAGATAAGTACCTATATTTAATCAAACTTCAAAATATTTTATTTATTAAGATACAACATGTTATCACTTTAAAACGTTAAACTCAAAACTACGCCTGTTCCAACCTCCTTACGCCGGCAAAAGAACAGGCAACAAATACCCGGCAGGTAACAATTCTTATTACTAATTGATTGAATTGGAGCATGTTCACTACAATCCCAAGCTTTTTTGTCATCTAAATAGTCCGATATTTTATAATAAGCTTTACTAATAAGATTTCTCTTGGTTGGTTGTGCACATTGGGATAATACTAGTCTCTATTCCGTGCCTATATCTAGCATTCGCTGACTTTATATAGGTATAAGCAAAAAAGATAATATTATTATAGACAATATCTAGATAGTTTCAAGGTTAGTAGGGATTCTATGACACCCACACAATCGATCAATAACAAAGATTAGCCGACGCTTATGGACAGTTCCTTTCCACACCTAAGCTACGAGTATCGGCCGGATTGCTTAGTGTAGGGTTTCCTAACCCGAGGATGTCAAGAGGTTCTCAACAAAATATATGTATCTGCATGTACTAGAGTGGGCAAATAAGCAGACGGGCCCGCCTTATGGTAAGTGGTCACCGTCGCCCATGGACATTTAAAACACTAAGGGCGTTGTCGACCCAGAAAAACTCTTTTCACACCTATATTGAAAGACTGCATTCTGTAGCACTGCGGAAAGACTTGTGGAGGGAGCTCGAGTTCGAGTTGTGTGGTATTCCAGGATTCGATTATTTCAGTATAATCAATGATTTACCAATAATTATTTGTTTTTAAGGAGCCCTTGGCAATCAATAGCAGTATTTTAGTTGAGAGGACGCCGTGATAAACAATGAATCTGAAATCAGCTCCATACAAAAACGCAAGCGAGCTGACTAATGCCGGATCGGTCGGATGCGTCAAAAAAAGGGTTTTTCGTTTAAAATGAAAACTATCGTTAATTGTATAGAATTAAACCTGTAGTTCTTTGAAGAATATGTATATATCATACAAAAAAATAAATCAACTCTTAAATCGGTTTTAAATGCCTGTAAAATGAAAATCTTTTTTTTAGAGGGCAGTTTTCGATAATTGTTTCTCTGCTATGAAAGTTAACCAATCGTGTTATCCTTCCGACGATTTGATGTCAAAAATATGATCTTTAATGTACATAAATATTAGCTCTGTATGTTTTGTTATTACTGAGAAAAAAGGAGATCCCTGCAGCCAATAGTGCCAATTCCTCGTCTTAAGGGTCCGCGGTTGAAAATGCTTAACGAAAGGCTAGCTTAGTGCTTTATATTAGACTACAAATTCGATCAAAAGTCGCCGGTCGACTGCTGCCATCGCATCCGTCGATCGGGCTTAATAATCGTATCACAGTAATCGATTGATGTCGATCTATATACAAACGATTGAAGTCGATCCGACACAGGTCGCGTGTGTGGTAGCACGTTTATTAATCACTTGAGAAAATAATGTATTACAAATTATATTCTAGTATGCACGCGAGACTGATTCTTTACGAACTGCGTAATTAGTTGCATACCTACCTACCTACCCGTTTCATTATACAGAGATATATATAAATAACACAATTTATCAATCAAATTAGCATTGTTAGAGAATGACGTCACAAGTCACAACGCAGAATAGATGGGCGATATATTTCGATATATGCGCATATTTTTCGTGAATCAGATCGTACACCATTTACATTCTTTTATACAGCGGCTCCGTCTGATCCTAGTTTTTGGATTACCCTGGACTCAAGCTCTTTGCAAAATTTCATTGAAATCGGTTCAGTAGTAGGTGTAGTCTTGAAGATAGGTAGCAAATGAAATATCTTTCGGATTTGCAATTTTAGTAGGAAGAAACTATATTCTCACCATTTAGATACGGCATTTATTTACCTTGATATACGATATATAGGGTTAGAACGAGACAACTAGCCTAGTGCGTTGATTTCAAATGAAGATGTGTTAAAGATACTTTTATCTTTGATCCAAAAAGGTGATACGAAATGAACAACTTTTAACTGACAACCCTTTCGACGGAAAAGGACCACAATTGACATAACACAGCTCCTTTAAATAAATATCTGCTTCTTTAATTGACCATTTTTACCAACTAGTACCATGATATAGGAGAGAAGGTGCTAGTTCACGAAATACAGTGTCAAGAGGCTTGCGAAAATTAGATTGTAAACAAGTATGATTTTTTATGGTTTACGTTGTTTATTAGTATTTATTCAGTCGTCACATCTAAGAAATAGACTTACGTACGATTTATTACTACACATATTGATGCAGATGTAGATAAACGAGGCCATTAACATAAACACTGGATAAGAAAGCCGCACTAAACTCGGAATCGATAACCTTCTCTAAAGTAGATGCTTGGGAAGCAAAATAAAAACATTACGCTCTTAATTTTTGGAGATAACAATGCTAAGTCCCAAAATAGGTATTAGCTAGCGGCCTATACGCTATTTTCTACATGTATCTTTGTGACCGGCGACCAAAAGCAGACTGGCGTGTGTTTAGCACTCTTTTGGTGAAGACGCTTTGGAACGAAGAACCCGACGTCCATACCTTGATATGCAATGTTGCAAATAACACTGCATTCTTGCACCAACGGATGGTAATACTGATACGGATTATATCCTGTTAACTAAGATCATCGCCATCGCTCAAAACGGTGAAAGAAAACACCGTGAGAAAACCGGCATGTCCAAGAACTGCAATATTTAAGGCAATGCGACATCTACCAACCCGCACTGGGCCAGCGTGGTAGATTACGGCCCATACTCTCTGAGAGAAGGCCAAAGTTCCAGCAGTGGAAACATGAAAGGCTGATGATGATGAACTAAGATCACGTGACTTACAAAAGAAAATGACTCATTATAGCACATCACAATGCATGTATATTTGTTTTTAATCTAATAATGTGAATTCAGTTTTCATCAAAATCGGGTTTTGAGCTTCTTTGTGCATTATTTCTCATTTGGGTTTGGCCTTCCGGTCCTAATTCAAAAACTCGCCATGTATATTATAGACTTTGTCACATTTAATATTTATTGTTATTTTTGTAATATACGCTTGGCCTTAGACATCCGTGACAGGCGATTTAAACCGTGTCAGTAGGATTTAAAGGACACTTTTGTTGGTTTTTTACTGATCAATACGAGAACTTCAGGCTCGTCCACATTTTTGTACATGTTGCCTGAAATAAATTTCTTATGATGTGTCATTGACGTTTTCGTTCTTCTATTTCAACTGGCTGGTCTATGAGACCTTGCCATGCTAGTATAACCGATCGATAGTGACTTGCAATTAGTTTAGACACTAGAAAATTAGAAAACAACACAACTTTTGTCACATTCACCTGAACCACACCCCCTTTTTATTATCTCACCTATTTAATTCCATCCTCTTTACTGAAGGTTGCGGCCTCAAACAGCCAATATAGTCGTAAGTTTGCCAAATAAGTAGTCAAGGCGCTAGCTTCTTTATTGCATCAATCCTTCTCAAGTTCAAAACACATCCGCGATGTTTTACAATCTATCAATTTCAATTTTCAATTTCAATTCAATTTATTTATTTATTCAATAGGATACATTGTGATCACTTTAAAACGTCAAACTTAAAACTAGCTACGCCTGTTCCAACCTCCTTACGCCGGCAAAAGAACAGGCAAGAAACGCCCGGCAGGTAATTTTTTTGGCTACATATCTACAGATGTTTTCTCGGTCTCCAATTACATTGTAAACAATCACCTTACATATTTTGTCAAATAGATCGAAAAGTGCCGCTCTGTTTGCTCCGCCGATATCTAGTTATGAATGAATAAGCATTCAGTTGATGTCATATAAGTTTCTTATTTCAAGCTTGTAAGAGGAAGTAAACGCAATAAGAATTTTGGCTTCCCAATCGTGCGAGAGGTCATTGAAACAAGTGTGTTCTTGAATTAATGCTCTACCGAGGTCCTTTATTAAGTAATGCTGAATAAACGCAGATGCAATGAAGATTTTGAGCAATAAAACGAGTACCAGTCTATCACGCTGAGTTAAGGGTTCATTAATAGACCTTAAAAATTACAGTACAAGGTCTACATGTTTTGGTTTTGTTAGTAAGCGTCACACTTGCTAATTACAAATCAGTGCCCGCAACTTTTGAACTTCAACAGTACGAAATCCTGCCGACCATAGATTATATTCTCACGGCCGAAATTAATAATCTATCTGACATTACTTCTATGGAGCTTGTGTCATATTTCTATCTCTAGACGGGCAAACCTTGGATAGATAGGTTATTAATTTCGGCCGATAAACTGTCTCCAAAAGTTTATTACACTACCATGAAACAAACACTGGAAAATTACAAAAATAAGCCAAAAGTCATAAATCAAGAAGTTAAAGTCAAGACCATCAAATGTGTTTTTCTTCTTACACAGTAGCGTTTGACCACAAATCACCTGATGTAAGCAATGCGGTCGACGGTGGCGCCACGCTATACCTGGTTGGGAACTGCCTCTCAAGTGGGGTAGGTGAATTCACGTCATACAAACATTTTGGTGAATTATTCCGTACCGATAATGACTATATGAGCTATGATTCACCTAAACGCATCACTTTTAACTGTCTTGAATCATGTATGTTTTAGCAAGACGGACTGGTGTTGTATAAACACGCTCTATGCTGATTAGAGGCAGAGTTCAATGCTTTTTTGCCAAGGGTTGAGGACGATTTTGCCATGATTTGATTTTAATTACGGTAGCATCTAAAAATCTAGTTCTTACGTATACATTAATTTCGAAAGACAGTTTTCAGTGGCGATTGAAATAACATGTGTTTATCTATGATGATTAATTGACGCAAAACCTAAACAAGATGTCCTAGAGTCATTAAACTTGGAATGTATATATCAGTGCCTTGAGACCTAGATTGTGTGGTGTAAGAGTGCACTAAGATAAAAGGTTTTTGAAATCAGCAAAGCTGTTGGAAAGCAGTTGGCAACAGAAAGCTGAGTAACTTGCTAACAACTAGAAAAGGATAGTTTTAAGAAGCTGGCTCTAATTTTGCAATGACTATATAAGTCTGTACTTAAACAAATTAAAGTCATTGACCTCACTGGTATCATCAGCGGCACAGAATATAGCATAGTACAAGTCGACTTAATAACTCTTATATTTGCTGTCTGATCCATTGTACTTAATAGAATAGAAATATACAGTAGCTATCAAAACAATTAAACCTCAATGGACTTGCCCAGATGCACGATGCATGTGTGGGCAGACATGTGTCTGTCTGTATTCATAAATATTTAACACATGCTTTGACATTGACAGTTTCTTTATTGTATTTCTTAATTTAACATGAAATTTGTAACTAACTTGGGAGCTAGATGCTAATAGTTTATTCAGAAGGTTTCTCTATTCATGTTATACAATATTTTAACAAAGGTAGGTAAATGTTTGAAGTATAGGATAAGAACTTGTTCAATAAGAAACTTGTAACATTATGCGTCTTGGTTTTAAAGGAAACAAAACTTGAAGAATTATGTTTGGTTATTGGACATTAATTTGCTTAAAGCCCTTGTTCCATGTTAGTGACCAATAAACACCACAGCTCAAAAGAAAAAAACTATTAGAAGAAGCAAAGTTAAGTTTTTTTTAATTGTCTATGTTCTTGACATAGCAAGAGCCATATTTTAAAATAACTTCATTACTTCAGAAATACCGTCTAATATAGGTATTATTGAACAGTAAATAGCCAACAAATATTTTGTCAGACTATGTTCAACTTGAATTGCATAAGTTTAGTTGCAATTTCACAGGAAATTGTTCATTTTATCATTTTAAATTCCCATTAACCTAAATACAAGCTGTGAATATTGCAGATAATATGCATATAATATCTTTTTTACGTTTGTAATTAACAATAATTAACATATTTGTTCACTTCCTCTCAGTTAACTCTCACTGGAATTTTAACTTGGAAGGACAGCACAATAATGATAATTATGTTGTATTTTATACTCTTCATACAAATGTCATCATCATCATTATCAGCCTTTCACGTTCCCACTGCTGGGACTCTGGCCTTCTCTCAGAGAGAGAGTATGGGCTGTAATCTACCACGCTGGCCCAGTGCGGGTTCAGACAAATGTAAAGAGGCGCAAGTATATTTTAAAGGTGTTCTGGTAGAAATCACTAGAAGCCATAAAACAGGCCATTGTAACACTAGCTCTAAAATCTTTCTTTGTATGTTGTTTTATTTTCTGTTGTTGTGGTGACACAATAAAGCATCAATCTATCTGTGTTTTATTACAGAAGCACTCTAGGTATAACCAAAAACCTTAGAAAACTAATCATTTTCATTATATTTTTTACAAAACCTGATAAAAATATGAATACTACCAGTATTATACTAGTTAGCTCAGAGAATTTGTTGTGTTTGTATGAATAATTTATTAAATTACAATTTAGACTAGAATTAGTAGTGAATAGTGGTACCAAAATAATAAGATCATGAAACAAGGCAATGATATTTTTAAGCTTGCAGTCTTATGTGGTCAACTTTCATATGGAAAATAGGTTTGAAATTAAACGGGAATCAAGTTTTAGTGGCCAATGAACTCTGGTTTCTGGTACATTTCCAATGCTGCCATGTAACAAAAATCTGTACTGGATTTTGATAATGTTTATAGAAGTAGACTTGTGACCTTTACTACTTGAGGGTCAGCCACTAGCCCATAAACATTTAGCACTTACTCCTTTAAATTGCTGGACCGAGGTTATGAAACAGTTCTAAATATCACCGTTAAAATGTTAAATGCTAAGCTGAGAATCGAAAGCAACAACTGTTTAGTATTTATAGCGTTGTTTAGTATTTTTTTTTTTTTTTTTTTTAATTTTTGTGTTTTTTTTTTTTTTATATTTTTTTATTTTATTTTTTTTTTTTTTTTTTTTTTTTTTTTTTTTTTTTAATTTTTTAGCCTCCAATTAATAATAATTCACACTTCAATATATTCTTACATAAAAAATTTATCTAGGTACAAGTTATTTGATAGGACTTGGTGAAAAAATTTCAAATTGAATAGCTAGAGAATGAAAATGCTAAATTGGCTGAAACATAAGATTGGTCATATTTTGCTATTCTCTATGAAGTCTGTTAGGGATGCTGTTCAACTTTCAATGAAGTAAGACAGTGTCATGACAATATAACCAAACAAATAAGTGTTTAGAGCAGTGAGTTTTATGGTCCAACAGACCAACCAACAGATGTTGTAAGTAAACAAGGCCTAAATTCGCGAAAAGAATTACGACTAATTGATTATTACATTTCGGCGCAAGCTAAAAATATCCAAGATCCAATTAGGCTAGTATCGACTTAATAAATTGATGACAGGGTGTGGTAATCAGATTTGAAACTTATCTACTATAGAACTACCCATACCCATTC
The DNA here is from genome assembly GCA_931315375.2 of Opisthograptis luteolata. Classification (NCBI taxonomy): domain Eukaryota; kingdom Metazoa; phylum Arthropoda; class Insecta; order Lepidoptera; family Geometridae; genus Opisthograptis; species Opisthograptis luteolata. The sequence goes on from OV928048.1 coordinate 3,010,122, forward strand.
ACCCAAAAACCACCCCAAACTAGCCGAAGGGGCCTCGGTGACGGTGACTCTCCACTGCAACCTAACCAATTCGAATCGCGGTGCTGTAGCTAAGTAGGTACTACATAGATAATCATACAACTATAGTTACATATGCAGGGGTGCTGACCACCGAATCAATAAAACCGATCAAACTACTCTTCTATGAAACAATGTGATAATAAATTGTACTTTACCTTGTCGCATAACGTTTTTACTTGATTTTCTGATAATTGCTTGCATTCGTTTAGTTGTTCTATCCATTGATCCAGTTCCTTTAGCGAAGCTTTGTCCTCCATACTTTGTGTCTACGGGATTAACGTACGAGACGTTAACAGGGTTTTTGATTGTTATTATGTTTTAAATGTACACAAAACCATGCGAATTAACTAATTTACACTGCCCAGAAAACTGACTACGGCGAACACTTTACAAAATGGCGTTTGCGTGACGTCAATTTTTAGAAAAGAAATCTCCAAGCGGCCGCATATGGAACTAAATCATGATGCCAGCTAGAGATGCGTTCACAATTTTTTTTATTTATATTTTGAGTACCATCATTTTATTTAAAGTCGGGTTTCTGGTGTACACTAATGAAGTTTTATTATTATTATGCTCTAATTTGTGAGCATATACTAAAACATACATCTCACTTTCAATTTCAAAAGAGGCAGTCGAAAAGAAGGAACTAATAAATACAGTGCTATAAACCTATCTGGCCCGGTGGCCAAAATTGGAACTATTTAAGCAAACATGTGCAAACATGCTTGTTTTGTTTTACATAGGTTTGTACTTATTTTGCAATTGAAAAGTGCAGAGATAATATCAAAACTTGTGCAAAGCTGCAAAGCAAGCTTGGTTTGAACTTTGAAGGCTTTCTTGAAAATCACAGACTGTGTATTATCCGGTGAAAGTTGAACTAGAGGTAGTGGCAGCACTGGTGAATAAAAAGGAACAGCTGACAGGTGCCAACTGTGTGTCAAACTGACAACTCGTTAACTGTCAAGTGTCAAGTGAACTTCGTGCGCGTGCGTGATTGACGATCGTCCATTTCGCTTCGTTCTTTTCTTTTCGCTCTTGGTTAGCGTCGGGCTGTGTCGCCGCATCGGGCAACGTTGCTCATAGTTACATATTTCTGTAAAGATGACTGAAACTCTAAAACTTAGAGGCACGCTGTGCGGCCACAATGGCTGGGTTACGCAGATTGCGACAAACCCCAAATATCCTGACATGATTTTGTCTTCTTCCCGAGGTAAGGTTACAATTTATTTTCTCGGTCGAATCCACGTTAATCTTCCAATTTTGTGCATTAAATCTTGATTTATAGCTATTAATCACACGTCTCTTTAGTAAATTAATAGGCACACGCTATATTTTCTGTTTTATGATGACAAAACTACCTTTGCCACGCGATTCCTGAGCGGCAAGCGGATATGGGGCTGATATCAATCTATTTTAATTAACGTGACAGATGTTGTCTTAATGCTGTTACATTGCCTAAATTGATTCTTTCAGACAAAACTCTTATCGTGTGGAAGCTGACAAGGGACGAGACTAACTACGGTGTGCCCCAGAAACGTCTGTACGGCCACTCGCACTTTATCTCTGACGTAGTTCTGTCCAGTGACGGAAACTACGCCTTGTCCGGTTCTTGGGACAAGACCCTGCGTCTGTGGGATCTTGCTGCAGGAAAGACCACCAGGCGTTTTGAAGACCATACCAAGGTGTGATAGAACCTAATTTTTACAGGCTATAATTGTAGTGCCTAGGTGTGGCTAAGTGTTTAGCGCCTATACGAGGCAGAAGACCAGTGTTGAGCCTATGCGAGGCAGAAGAAACACCGCAATGAGGATGTCTCTAGATTATAGCATCCTTGGGTATGTTGAATCACTGTTGAAACTGTACTGATGTACTTTGCAAAAGTTTAGTTCCCCATATTGTAGAGTAGATTTTTTCATGCACTGTATAAAGTCCACTTTATCTCACTAAACCACATGTAGTAGTACTAATCTTTCACATATTTACTGTTGTTGTTTTATTTTAATACAATTTTTATGTTATTCAGGATGTCTTGTCAGTGGCATTCTCAGTTGACAACCGTCAGATCGTATCTGGTTCCCGAGACAAGACCATCAAGCTGTGGAACACACTTGCCGAGTGCAAATACACCATCCAGGATGATGGTCACAGTGACTGGGTGTCATGTGTTCGCTTCTCGCCAAACCACGCCAACCCCATCATTGTGTCAGCCGGATGGGACCGCACCGTCAAGGTAATCTTAAAATTTATTTGTAGTTTGTCTTGAAAACTGTCCCTGAAGTGTTATATGTTATAACTTAGACAATGACTGCATCTTTATCAACTGGTTATATAGTTTACAGGAAAATGTTTTAGGGTTGTTTAAAATGTTCCTGCAGTTAGCTTTTCAAACATTTCCAAGACTTTTCTCATAGATGGAAGTTTGTCTAGTTCAATACGATTTCCTTAAAACAACTAAGACTTAGCAAAAACACAATAGTCTACACTGAAAGTGACTTTAGTCCAAATATGGTGCTGCTCTCAGAAAACAGTAGAAACTAAAACATGAATGAGAAACAAACATTATTTACACAGGTATGGCATCTCACTAACTGCAAGTTGAAGATTAACCATCTTGGCCACTCCGGGTACCTGAACACAGTCACAGTTTCACCTGATGGCTCCCTGTGTGCATCCGGTGGCAAGGACATGAAGGCTATGCTCTGGGACTTGAATGATGGCAAGCATCTGCACACCTTGGACCACAATGACATCATCACAGCACTTTGCTTCTCGCCCAACAGATACTGGCTCTGTGCTGCATATGGACCTTCCATTAAGATTTGGGTATGTATTTATTTGTGGGACTATTTTAGGTTAACACTAGAATATCCCGACAACTCTCAACTTGAGATGACTGGGTTTGAGTGCTGCAACAGAAAGCAAACTTTTTATAATTCAGATACTGCAAATGTATTGTTGTCAAGATACTCTTGCGACTATAGATTTATAGCCAAAAAATTTTAGGGTTCCATATCCAAAGGGAAAAACGGGACCCTATTACTAAGACTCCGCTGTCTGTCCGTCACCAGGCTGTATCTACCACATGAATCGTGATAGTTGAAATGTTTTATTGTATATAGGACAATTTTTAATAACTGTGTGTTTTCCTAATCAAACAGCTGCAGATTTTAAAATGTTCTATGTTTTTTGTTAATAGGATCTGGAAAGCAAGGAGATGGTTGAAGAGCTCCGGCCAGAGATCATCCACCAGAACCAGACCTCAAAGTCTGACCCGCCCCAGTGTCTCTCCCTTGCATGGTCTACAGATGGACAAACCCTCTTTGCTGGCTACTCCGACAACATCATCAGAGTATGGCAGGTGTCCGTCTCCGCTCGATCATAAGTGCCAACGGGATAGTTTCATTTATTTTTATACTATTGAATATGTTATATTAAGGATAAAAATAAATGGAATTGTATGACAAAACAATATTAGCATTTTCTTTAAGTCTTGATCTCCTTGTTAATAGTGATAAGTTTCTAAAGAATAGAAATTATGTTTTTGTACACATCTGTATGTATTTATTCTTGTAAATAAATTAGTTTTAATAATACATTATCTTTTCTTATCAGCTATTGGAATACACATTAATTCTTATTTTAGACACATTTAGCATTTATATAGAAAATCAGATCTATTTTTATTCATGAGGTTTTGCCTGCTTATGCAGTGCAGTACATAATTACAAGAAAATAATAATGTTCCTAAGACTACAAAACAAATTGATACAACTAGTGTTGAGTTTTTGCAAAACGTTAAATGTGCTATACAGCACATCAACATCTTGGAAAAACTCACTGCAATAATTATATAGGAATAGCTTATTCAAGTATGACGATAGACCTTTCACACTAGTGTGAACATTGGGAAAGAAATTTCGTAACGGTAAATAGTAGCTAAACTTACATACACACTTGAGCAGTAGAATAAACTAGAAAGAGTGTTGATTTGACCTCTAGGTCCATTAATACTAATTCCAAATTATCTTGTTTACCTTTAGGAATTATTAATTTACAGTACTGCTAAGACAATAAATCTATAAGACCGGTTTGGCTTTCCTTTTTCCCATATAAACGTTTTCTCAATAAAATGTAGTCAATTTGAACTTTATTGCTATTCAAAAAAGTTGATTAATTTTTCGATTGAATACAAAAGTGAATAAATAGTAAGTAACACAACCCCCACCATTTCTTGAAACTAGAACTACTTAGGTTTGCCTGCGTCATCCAAAAGATGATATCCATCAGTGATTTCAGTGGGTCCATCACCAACTTGAGTGTGAATGACATATTTTATCTGATCTAAACGTTTTGGCTCAAAGTTATACAAGATCTCATAACTTAACTCATCTTTAGGATATTTTAACCCTCTAATGTAGTCGACGAGGTTAGAAGATGGGAAGGTGTGATTAATCAGTGATATGACGTTGGGCACTTCTTCAGCAAGGAGATACAAACATGCATTTGGACCAGCATCAAAGGTGTAAGCTACCTTTGTCTCTCCACAGATGCTGTTGTACCCCTGAATCGTATCTACAATCATATGGGAAATATCATTCATGTAGACAAATGGAGGGTATGAATCAAGGCATATTGCATGGAACTGGTTGCTCTCCTTCATAGTTATTTCAGCAAAAGTTTTGAAGTCTCTATTTTTTATGGCATTGCATATCTCTTCAGTTCTTTTGGGCACACAGTGCTTTATGCGATGTTGCAGCAGCTCAGAAGTTTGTACAGAAATTTGCATTCCATTGGTGGAACTAGTTTTCTTTTTGGTATCTGCAACAACTAATATTAAAGCTCTCATTTCTGGCCACGATGGAGATACTTGAATAGCGATGGAGTCAGCACCTTGTGGATCGGATCCTGCACACCATCTGACAAAACCACCGTAGACACTCCTGCACGCGCTGCCTGACCCTAATCTGGCTATTGAACTTACATCACTCTGAACTTTATAGAGCTTCGCTAGTGCAACAACAAGACAGGCATACCCTGCAGCTGATGATGCCAGCCCAGCTGCTGTTGGAAAGTTATTTCTGGAGCAAATATGTACGTTCCAAGAGAGAAAGTTTTCGTCAACGCTCTTCTCAGAAATGGCTCTCGCTTTCACACCTAGTAGACAATTCTGTAGCCGCTTGTTGGCAAACGACTCCCTCTTCCCGTTTAACCAAATAACATTTTCTTCAAACTCCGGCCGAGCGCAGACTGAAGTCATTGCACACATTATACTTGTATCAAGGGTAGCACTAACCGAATCATTTAACGGTAAAATTAATTCCTCGTCGCGTTTGCCCCAGTATTTAATTACGGCAATGTTTACAGGCGCAACTACTGTAATTATTTCACTCATGATTTTCAGATGAGAGCAAAGGCTCCAAAATAATATTGTACAATTTATTACAATAATTTATTACTTGGATAATTTCTTGACCTTCCCCAAAATACAGAATAGAATACCGAACCGAAGTGAAAACCGAGAGAAGTATTCGAACTTTCAAAGTTTCGAAGCGGTATGGTAATTAGAGATGGGTCAACTCGAGTTAGCAACTCGAGTTAGGCACAACTCGAGTTGACTCGAGTCAGACCTCACGAAGTCGAGTTAGAGGGATGACATAAATTGGGCGCGTGCGCGCCTTATCGCTCCAATCACATCGATGTAATAAAAATAAATCAAACAGCATCGAGTATTTTGACACGACCGGAATGGTACAAAATAAGGAAGGATGGTGATCTGACATTGATTTTAGTAGCTAAGAAAATCGATTTAAGGAACGTAAATTCGTCGTAAATTGAGATTAACTTTTTTCTCTTTCGGTATGAATATTATGAATATCATTGTAATTAAAATAATAAAGAGCAAAACTTACATAACTAACAATTATGAAATCATGAATGTCGTTAGCATTATATGTATTTACATAATTATAATTAATCAACTTAACTTAACTTAACTTAATTACTTTTATTTGAATTGGAAGAAAATTCGATTTATGAAAATTCTTTTTTATTCGATTTCTGCAGCGTTTTTTTATAGATCGATTCATTAAAAGATCGATATTTTTTAAATCGCCATTCCTAGTGCAACACTACAAAAATGTTTTGATTGTTTCGTTCACAAATCAGAGAGGGGAGATGTCATTTGATTTGATTGAGCCACAGAACCCACAAAGCACCACAAACTGCCCTTCACCGTAGGTTAGCGCAAGCATTATTATTTACATTATAATTGCGTGCAATATTAAATTATAACATGTGCATGTACAACATTTTCTACTATTTTCTAATTTTGATTTTCTACATACCTAAAATTGACAACCGACAGAAGTGATATAAACAAGAATCCATCGTTGATGTGGAACTGTGGAATAATTTTTCTTGCATGACGTCGAATCGAATGAACGGAATTGAACGTATTTATTATCCGACTATTTAGACTTGTCGTTCTTTTCTGAACACACGGAAGCCCCAGCTAGCTTTTCAATTTATTCCACCTACATACAATTTCAACGCTGCCATTTTCGTTTTGTGGCACGGTTAGCGGCGGTGCAAGGGTAAATTTTACTAAAATAAAAGGACATTTATTTACTTACGAAGTGTTGGAAATATTTTGTTATAGTATAATATTATTGGCGTGAAATAATTTGAGGTGGACAGTTACTGTGGTATCAAAACCGGATAACTTGTTGTTCTAAATAGGTGGAGAAGGTGAGTGAATATTATTCATATTTCGGGCTGTTTGTGGGGGTTTTATTTGTAATTTGACATCGTTTTACTCTAATTGGATGATTGTTGATGATAAACGTAGAGTATATGTTAGAGGCGCAAGATAGTGTGTACTGCTAAGAATCACTAAAAGGGCGTTGTGATCAAGAGTGAAGGTTTATCGGCAGCGACATCGTCATCGTCACCGCTCATTGGTATGTAGGTAATACTACTATTTGCTTTGCGAATAATTATCAAACTGCTACCTAATTAGAGTTTTTGACATAATAAACCCACCATTCGCAAAGTCAGGTGCTCAAAGCAGCTGTGTGGTAACTCCTTGGACTTGACCTGCTGATACACTTGCAGCAACATCAGTAGCTACATGACAACCTCATGTTCATGATAACATTTGTTAAAATTTGTCCCATGACCCATTTTCTTTAAGCAAAGAAATACTGTTGCCTATATTTTGCTGCCTTACCATCAAGTAAGAGGTAACTCACTACCTAGTACTCATTGAACCACTGAGTTATGAATGACTCCACTATGGCTAAGCACTTGGACTGATTATTGGACTAGTTTCTTATTAGTTGTTTTCACATCTTGTTTACATCTAGGTACCTATTTTGTAAACTTTAATCTTTGTTGAGTGATGCATACGAGGAGGCCTTTACCAAATATTGTTTTATTTAACAAGTAAACTGTAGCTTACACAATACAATAAAACATAACATTAATTAATTATTTACAAAGTTAAAAGTAACACACAGGGTAAGTTATCTGAATAATGTTATATTATGAAATAGAATGTCTTGTTCTTCTTCTTGCCCTGGTATACACGCCGACCCCCTATTAGATGGGCTATTTGGGGTCGGCGCTGCATGTACTCTTCTTCCACTCTCCCCTATCAGCCCTCATCGCTTCATTCTCTCCCCTATCATTCATTACGATCATTATACAATCCATCCATCTTTTCTTTGGTCTTCCTCTTCCCTTCCATCCATCAACATTCATATAGAATGTCTAACTATAGAAAATCGTTTACAGATTTTAAATAGTGTGTTTTTGAATATATAAAAGTTTGTGTACAAAACGTCAAGTTCCGTATCAGTATTCACGACACAGTTATAATAGTATGATATACAATGAAGTGTATTATTATGTAAATTACAACATAATAAAAAGGAAGGAAGGTGGAATACTAAATAGATTTTGTTTATGATTAATACGCTTAAATAAGGATATTAATATTGATCAGTTATTCACAGTTACGTATACAGATAGTGATACCTGTGCATAATATATTATACTAACTGTATTACCCGAATTTTCACCAGTGTGGACAACTACATATTTTATTTTAGTTCTTGCAGTGTAGCGTAGGAACGCAGCAGCAGCTTTTGACCAGAAGTCACCTGAGGTTAAGTGACGATGTGGTCGAAGATGGCACCATGTTACACCTGGTTTGGGACTAGCACTCAAGTGAGATTGCTGGAACACACCGGTGCATGATTACATTTTATATTATACCAGCTGAATTACCCATGTTTTGTGGACCGCTGCTATTTTTTTTTATTTCTTACAGGGTGAAGTTTGACCACAAGTCACCTGAGGTTAAGTGAGGATGTGGTTGAAGATAGCACCATGCTACACCTGGATTGGGAACTGGCAATCAAGTGAGACTGCCGGAACACACCAATAAGGGCTCGGCGATAGAGCTTAACTTGAGCTGGTAGCTATCCAGGCGTTCCTAGATAATGCCCTACCACCAAGCTACGACTTCATCACATTGTTCTCCTTCACCGAAAGCTCGAGTGCATTGTAGGATTCGAACCCACGACCTACGTGCAAGCCGACGTCACTACCACTGAGAAAATACAAATTATTATAATATTTTAGTAGTTGTTTGTGTACTAGCAAATGAATGATTTGATTTATCCCTCCAGTTGCTAAGCCATTCTAAAAATGTCAACAGTACGTCACCGCTTATTTGTCCCGGAGTCGGGACATCCGCGTAGTCGGCACAGCGGAAATGTCGCATTGGCTGTTCACGCGACCATTCCTACCTAACGGGCGATCCCTCCCTGGCTCTATTAATTCAAGCTGACAAATCAAATTGTCATTTTCCAGCTGAGCCACATTCCTACCTAACTTTTCTTAGGGGTTGTATTTGTATCACTAGTCACTACCTACACAATGATAATCCTACTAATATTATAAACGCGAAAGTTTGTGAGTATGTACGCCTGTATGTTTGTTGCTCTTTCACGCAACTACTCAACAGATTTGAGTGAAATTTGGAATGGAGATAGCTTATACTCTGGATTAACACATATGCTACTTTTGAACCCGGAAAAAGGTTCCTGCGGAAGATGCGGGTGAAACCGCGGGGCGCAGCTAGTTATCAAAATAATAATAAAAAATTTATCTGCCGGGCGTTTCTTGCCGGCGTAAGGAGGTTGGAACAGGCGTAGCTGTTTAAAATTTGATGTTTTAAAGTGATCCCACTGTGGATCCTACAATAGCAAAATTAGTGATGTCACACCATGGGAATAGAGGGATATGTAACACAAATATGGCCAGATACGGATTTGGAATACTTTTTATCGAGATAAAGTAGTAACCATGCAAGTGAAACCGCTGGGCACAATAAGTAGAAATAAATATAGTGAACTGTTGCCAAATTAATGTCATCCGAAGAGAACCACTGATCTAGTGAGTCATTCACTATTCCGGCGTTGTTGATCACATTAATTCTCATCAATTTGGCCAACACTTGATTAAACCCTCGCGAGAGACCGGCATCGTTCGCGATGTCGCATTTATGAAAGTCACTTTAGAAGAAAATGTTTTGGTTTTGGTAATACACCATGTATATTCCATTATACAAGAAGAAGTGTGGTATATTTTATCAAAACTTTTGTTCCTTCTTCGAGAAGCGCTTGAACCTTCGTACCGGTAATCAGTTATTTTTTCCTTCTATTTGCTATTCTTCCGCAATTCTGAGTTAAATCTGTATGTACACTTGAATCAAAGCAAACATAGATAAAATGCCTCGAACTACTGCGATAAGAATAAGCTCGCTAGGACTGGAATTACGTCGTCTTATCTAAGGGCATGCCCCAATTTGCTCGTTAGGTTAATGATTCGGAATAATAAACTAATCTTAATCCGTTTAGAATGATATTGATCGCAATATACCGCTCTAGTTGGTGAGCCATTGGACGGAATCGAAATAGCCTCACAGTTGATTAAATTATTATTTTTCCAACACCAAGCAAATTTCATCTCTATTTTATAACGATTTAAGACGATAACTAAGTTTTATTAAGATAACTGTGATCAGTATCCAGTTGTTAAGTGAAAACGTGAATTTTTTAATTTTTTTAATTTGTTTAATAGCCGCGACGACACATTTGCACGTCGAACAGTCGCGTGCTGTTGGATTATTTGTTACGTTAAACTGTTAATTTCTGTATTGGGCCGCTGCAATTTGAGTTAATGGCACATGCAACAAGTAGAGGTAAATTCTCCTTGAGAAAACATTTTCCCAGCGAGTGGAATCATAAAAAATGTACCGAATTCAATGACCTGAAAACATAGAGAAAAAGCAGCTAATATGAATGATACCTGATATTGATCTACAGTGCACGCCGTTATTAAATTCGGGTTCGTGACAATATCGCGTTATCTCTAGAGAATCCTACACACACACACACATACAACGACACAATTATCGTGAATGAGTAATTGAGGTGTGTCTAATTAAGTACTTTTTAATGTGATATTTATTATACGGTTGATATCGCTTTTTTCCCTGTCATATAATTGAATGACATGAAGTGCATGCAGGTCGCTCTGGTCGCTTGGTCAAACGCACGCTTGTCTGCAGTGTCTCCCTAACATTGAATTGCAAAGTGCTGAGCGGAATTGCACTGCCCGTGTCATTGCCTCGTCGCTCTCTGAGACATCCGTAAGGGCATGTTGAGGATACCTCACTGGGATACCTTATTTTTGTGGCGTAACTCGCTACCTCTTAAACAAATGTTTGAATATTAAGACACGGACAATAACGGACAACCCGGTCCCACGGTTTAAAATTTTTTTCAAATTTCAAAATTAACCTTAGGGACGATCAAATGCGCACGCACAGCGTTAAAATGTCACAGGCAGTACAGGGTGTATTCGACGTTCGCCGTGCTGTCTGGTCTGTGTAAAAGCAAGCCTCAGGCCCCGATCTTTACATAGACAGTCCTGACGCTTCAAAATAAGCTGTTCGAAAGAAGCACCGAAACGCTCGTAAAAAGAAATTCACACTTGTGCCTACTATATTAGTAGATTAAAAATAAAAGGGGGATGTACTGTCCCTACTGTATTAGTCAGTATTGTTTTGATTGATATAATAAACGCACGCGTCATTAGTAGTCGCATTTCAATACTCCACAACTCCGACTCATCTGTGCACAGATACAGAGAGCGCACACATGTGTGTGTGTGTGTGTGTGTGTGTGTCCTTGTGTTATCTGTGCCCTATTTCAAGATTCTTACGAAGGTTATGGTCCCGCGAACAGACACGGAACCAATGTTTAACCCCATTCTTGGTGCTACTGCGGAATGAATCCAACTCTCGCTATAAAGCTGCTGTTTTAGCTCAATAGATTGTCACACTACTATAACGTCATTGTTATGTGCACGATATAAACATTATACACTAATTATTGTTTATGTTAGTAGTCCCTACTATGAGAGCTAAATGAGTCATCATCACTTGACGGTGGAACCAATAACACTGCTTATCCTATCTTGGGATGTATCACAACACAACGCGTCGACATGCGAACTTCCTCCTTATATATTTTCGTCGGTTAAAAAAAGGCACGAAGTTGTTTGAAATAGATCGTCAAGGACATTAAAAGAAATGTATAATGGAGCATTAATACGAGGCTAATTATGGAAACAATTCACAACACCAGATTATCTTAGTCATTGTCTGAATCTTGACTTTAGAGCAATGCATTTGTCTTCATCCATTTGTAATCAATATCTCCATATTAGTGGATGGTATCTTAGTAGACGGTGGAACCAATAACACTGCTTATCCTATCTTGGGATGTATCACAACACAACGCGTCGACATGCGAACTTCCTCCTTATATATTTTCGTCGGTTAAAAAAAGGCACGAAGTTGTTTGAAATAGATCGTCAAGGACATTAAAAGAAATGTATAATGGAGCATTAATACGAGGCTAATTATGGAAACAATTCACAACACCAGATTATCTTAGTCATTGTCTGAATCTTGACTTTAGAGCAATGCATTTGTCTTCATCCATTTGTAATCAATATCTCCATATTAGTGGATGGTATCTTAGTAGATCGTCTCAACAAATTGGGCTCGTGTAGTTTTCTTCTAGAAAGTTGGTCGTCTCAGCTTCCTGTGAACCTTTACAATTAATAAATTAAATCTTCTGGTTCACTCACATTGATACAAAGGGCACGAATACAGGCATTCGATTACGAGCGTGCATTAAATTAACGCGGCGGATGTGTCAATTTGATCTCACCCACTCACGTGTAGGTACAGTCAGCGGCTAAAGTCGATGGTAAAAGACAAAACACGCGCAATAATAAGGCCTTTCCTTACACCTTTTCGACAGTAGGAAATATTGCAGTGAAAAGCAGAATAATTAATAACTCTGTCATTTATGATCATGACTTTAGATGTCACTTGGTGTATCATTATGACTCGTTGACATTTAGACAGTCGGTTAAATAAATGTACTTTTAAACTGAAACAATTTATACATTTTGTCAATTTATCATTTACACATCTCAATATTTTGGCGTCATAACGTCATATGACTCCCAAAAATTACAGTGATTCAATGACATTTGTACGTTTTACGCATGAACCTGACACCCGGTATAGATGATTATCTGTGGAGGAGCGTGCATTTTTCCAAGATAAAAAGTAGCCTACACTCCTGCCCGTAACTTATCGCTATGCAAAGATGAAAGAAGGACAAATTAACAAACACACTTTCGCATTTATGTAAGTGTAAAGATTACGCTACTGAACAAACAGTCAGGTGACTTCTGTGTCAATGTTCTATGGGCCATATTGGTGTCGATTTGGTTTTGCATTCTCTAAAACTAAACTAAGTTTGACCGGTCTAATAGTATTGCTGTCTTTTTCTAACCACAGAAGTAAAATAAGGAAAGCATTGTCAATGTGCTGTGGTGCAAATTAGCCTGTACTTGAGCACTTTTTTCTTGACTGTACACGTTTGTCGTCGCCACTATGTCTGTGTAGGTAACTGCCGGGTACAGTCACAAAGTCACAACATGATATAAATAACAATTCACATGGTTTAAATTCTGAATTGTCCGGGAAGCAGTTGTAACTTCTTATATGTGACTGACTGAATTGTGAGCCAGGAAAGCCGTTTTGTAGGTGAGATGTATTGAAAAAGAAAACTATTTGTTATCCGTTGGTTTATTAGCTAGCAAGACGCGCTGCTTTATTTGCTGATTTGACTTTAGCTATTGTTGACTATTAAAAGTCTACAGAGGGATATCAAGAAGTTTTGCCACAGACTTGAGATAGATTTTATTCAACTAGCTGCACCCCGTGGTTTTAAAGTAACTTATGTGTTAATTCTGGATATAACCTATCTCTATCTATATAAATTTAATATACCAAATTAAATCTAGTAGACATTAAAATATAAAATACATAGATTTAATAGCTAAGTATTAAACGTGATACCAGTACCCAGCACCGTATACCACGAAATATTAAATTGTTATTTAAAATTAGGTACATAATGGTGTCGATTCGGTTTTGCATTCTTTAAAACTAAACTAAGTTTGACAGGTCAAAAAGTAATGCTGTCCTTTTTTTACTTCAGTGGTTAGAAAAAGACAGGAATACTATTAGACCTGTCAAACTTAGTTTAGTTTTAGAGAATGCAAAACCGAATCGATACCAATATAATGCGTGATGTAGTTGGTAAGGTCGTACGTCGTACTATGCAAGTTGATCTACAATTTTTTTAATGAAAATACTAGTTTGCTTTGCTATAATATTGTGTTCTTCAGAAATAGCTCTGTTACTATTTTACCATATTAGGTAGATATAAAAATATTTAAAAAACCCTTTGAAACGACTTGTTCAGTCATGTGTCACATTGTGTCCTTCTACACTCGGTACAGAAGTGTCGCACAATGTCGGGATAATCTTATCTAACGCAGGAAGCGTCCGATTTTGACGTCAATTACAGAAATAGTTCGCAGTTCGCAGATGAACTAGGTTTATTGCCCCATTTAGAACTGGTTCTATGTAGCATTTACTATCCTTTTGTTTTTAAAATACTTTTTTTCAATCTTACAATCACACTTTTTATAATGTAAATTACGAAAGTTTCTAGTAAGTTGTGAAATTCCGTAAATAAATATATATATATACATATATATATATGAATTTATTTATACATAACGCATAACGCAACAAAGGTCAGATTAATATTGTAATGGCAAAGTAACTCTGTTTTGTTTTTTTATACCTTCTCACGCCTAAATAACTGAAACGATCTTGATGAAATTTGTTATAGAAATAGTTTGGAACCTGGAGAACGACATAGGATACTTTTTGTTACGATAAAATGCGCCTTGAAGTCACGTGGGCTAGCTAGTACATATTTTTATATGTAAAATTAAAAAGTAGAAAATAATTATTTAAAACCTATAAGTCCAATAACAAAAAAAAAAACTATATTTTTAAACACATTCTTGAGAACCGCCTTCTTTTTTTTTCGTCTGTTCATCATCATCATCAGCCTTTACGTTCCCACTGCTAGGACTCTGACCTTCTCTCAGAGAGAGAAAGAGTATGAGCCGTAATCTACCACGCTGGCCCAGTGCGGGTTGGTAGATGTCGCATGCCCTTGAATGTTGCAGTTTATTGGAAAAAGTTTATTGGAATTTATTGGACATGCCGGTTTCTTCACGATGTTTTCCTTCACCGTTTTTGAACAAAATTCAAAACTTTTTTATTTAATAGGATACATTGTGATCACTTTAAAACGTCAACTTAAAACTAGCTACGCCTGTTCCAACCTCGATGGTATAACATCTGTTAAACATGACAAACGTCTATATATATATATATAGCATAATATTAATCCGCTTTATTAGATAAAGTAAGATCAAAAGGCCCACAAGCTTATGCGCATAGGTCTAGCGTGCACCGCGGTGACGTAATACCATTGTGTGCCAAACCTCGTTTGGAAACCCTGACCGCGCCTGTCTCACGCGGTTACTGCATTTTAACCTTATTTAACTTGACAATCGCATAACACTGGAACTTTACCTTTTCTCATAATTATGTTAAGATATTTGTGAAAGAAGTACCGACAACGCCAAAAGTCGCTCAACACACCCAATCTATCATTTGTTTTAAGCTTCTTGTAGACCAATACTCACTGATCTTCTACACATTTTAAAGATAGAGATTGATCATCTACTTTTGTCGAGTGAACTCCCTAATATGCAGTTATTCACAAGTCAGGAGTTTTCTTTATATATACGCCCCGCGGTTGCACCCGCGTGGACTGTAGTTTATCGCAACATTTTCTTTTTTCTTTTATAGGAACCCTCTCCTGACAATAACAAATACATCAAAAAAATAAATAATTGTGAAATCGCTGCAGCCGTTCACGCGTGATGCCGTGACCGAGGGAAATAGGGATTCATTTTTAAAACACTTTTTTTCTTAGCTTGACTTGTAATTTATATATAAGATTGTATAAAACATTTTTTTGTACTATATTTCATGTACAAGAGGAATCTATCAGCTTCATCTCAATTGCATACATTTAACTAAAACCGAACCAATTTAAATTCGGAACACCGGCGACCTTTAACGGTAAAACGTAGATAAAATAATTATTGGAGCCACTTATTGTTGCCTCAACTCAGGAGTTGTTTTGATTCTACACGCTCCGCTCACCAAATGCAATTGGCATTTTGCAATCTCCGGCATTCCTTTAATTCCATTGTGGTTTGTATGCCATTGCAAATAACGCGACGTTTAGAATGTTCCAGTGCCCTTATACAGTGAGCTTTCTAGCGCTCGCATTGGAATAAAAACTTGTAAATGCAGTTCGAAGATAGATAAACGTAGTCGACTCTAGTAGTCTGGTCCATTCGGGTTCAATATTCTTAATAATAAAAATAATAAACACATATAACACTAGCTGTTCCCCGCGGTATCACCTGCATGGGCTACAGTTTATCGCGATAAAAAGTATCCTATGTCCTTCCTCAGGGTTCAAATTATCTCCTTACCAGATTTCATGACGACGCGGTAGCCGAGTTGGTAGTGTCCCTGCCTGCAAAGCTAACGGTCCCGGGTTCGAATCCCGGTAAGGGCAAATATACGTGTGATGAGCACGAATATTTGTTCCTGAGTCTTGGATATTTCTATCTATATAAGTATTTATTTCTCTATATAAGTATGTATATCGTTGTCTATTACCCATAACACAAGTTTCGAGCTTAATTTGGGGCTAGGTCAATTTGTGTGCAATTGTCCCCGATATTTATTATTATTATCTCTTTATTTCTTTATTTTCTTAAGTAAAAGTTTTTTACATTAATTTTATAAAATAATATTAAACAAAATTACTATAAAAAACTTAAACCTAGAGTGCCACCGGTAGCGGGGCAGGACTCAAGCTACCGGTGGTTAGGGCTGCAGAGTGAGGAACCTCCTGACGATACGCGCCGTGTCAAGGAGTACTGCCTTCTGCATTCGACCCTTGATCCAACCATCTAGCGAGAGCCTCTTGAGATGTTGGTCGAGACTCTTCGCTATGAGGCCGTTCGCTGAGACGACTATCGGGACGATGATCGTTGAGTCAACATCCCACATAGCGGTCACCTCGTGAGCCAAGTCAAGATATTTACTTAATTTGTCTTTTTCTGCTTTCACGAGGTTCTCATCATGTGGGATGGTGATGTCAACGAGCACTGCCCGGCGCTGAGACCGGTCTATCACCACGATATCAGGCTTATTGGCAACAATAGTCCTATCCGTGATGATAGAACGGTCCCAGTAGAGCGTCGCACAACCATTTTCGAGAACTGGCGCAGGTGCGTACTTATAGTACGGCACCTCAGACTCAACAAGGCTGTACCGAAGGGCAAGTTGTTGGTGGATGATTCTGGCTACAAGGTTGTGTCTGTGCAAATACTCGCTGTTAGCAAGATGAGAACAACCGGAAATAATATGGCGGAGAGATTCTCCAGGACGGCGGCATGCCCGACAAATGTCGACCGTGCCGTCCTTCATTATATATTTCCGGTAGTTATTCGTCTTGATAACTTCATCTGCAATTGCACAGACAAAACCCTCGGTTTCCCCAAAGAGGTCACCAAAACGTAGCCAGTTCACCGATGCGAGCAGATCCACATCGGGCCCTGTTAAGGCCCGATGGAAGCGTCCATGTAACTCCTTACCCTTCCATACAGCCATGCGATCATCAGTGCTTAATATTATTGGTTTGCGCCAGTTCTCGTTTGCCAAGGAGAGCGGCGTAAGGCCTTTATCAACTGCTGCAACATCGCGATGCATCCCACACTCGTTTCTAAGGAAATATTCCCTAAGACTGCACACTTCGCGGTTGTGGAGGTTTTTAGCGTTTAAAAAGCCACGACCCCCCCATTTCTGCGGAATGTACAGTCTCATAATAGACGAGCGTGGGTGTAGCATGCGATGTGACGTGAGCAGTTGACGGACCTTTCTATCCAGGGTATCCAGCTCAGTCTGAGTCCATTTTAGTATGCCAAAGGAGTATGTGAGTAGGGGCATCACCCAGCCGTTGAAGGCACGCGACTTGTTGCCACCTGACAAAAGACTATTTAATACTTTTGTCAAGCGACAGAAGAAACGCTCCTTCAAGGACTGCTTTATGTCTCCTACCGCGATACCCAATGACTCTGACATACCAAGGTACTTGTAGGTTTCGGCTTCGGTGAGAGATCTGAGAGTCATAGTCTCAGAAAGTTGCAAATTCGTAGAATTGACAACTTTCCCCTGCTGCACATGGATAACCGCACATTTATCCACACCGAATTCCATCCCGATGCCACTGCTGAAAACTTCAGTGATTTTCAGCAGCTCCATCAAGTCTGGACGTGTCGGTGCAAATAACTTGAGATCATCCATGTACAGCAGATGAGAAATGACTTCACCCCCTCTACGAAGCCGACAGCCGAGCCCTGAATCCTTCAGCAAAGTACTGAGAGGATTCAGCGCTAGGCAAAACCACAAAGGACTGAGACTGTCACCCTGAAAGATGCCTCGCTCTATCCTTATGGAGTCAAGTGGACCAGAAAGGCTCTGTTCACCACCTGGTTGACGAAGGACTGTGGTCCACTGTCTCATACACGTGCCCAAAAAGGATCTCAGAGTTGCATCAATCTTATACAACTCCAAAATCCTCTCCAGCCATGAATGAGGCACTGAATCATAGGCCTTCTTATAATCAATCCAGGCAGCCGAGAGAGCCCCTCTGTTCCGCCTGACCCGTTGGCATATGGTCATGTCAATAAGGAGGAGCTCCTTAGTACCACGGGACCCAACCCTACATCCATTCTGAGTGGGGGCCAAAATATTATTTGCAACAATGTGTGCATAAATTTTTGCTCTAAGAATGGATGTAAGGAGCTTGTACAATGTGGGTAAGCATGTAATGGGTCTATAGTTCTTTGGTTCCGTGGTACTACCCGATTTATGGAGCAGGGAGGTGACACCGGTTGTCATAAAATTTGGGAGGGAACCAAGCTCGAGGGCTTTTTGGAATTGTATCGCCAAACACGCGTGCGAGCACCGAATCCATTTAATCCAAAAGTTATGCAATCCATCCGGTCCAGGACTTTTCCAGTTCTGGGCCACATGAATTGCACAACTAACATCCATGGGGTCTATAGTTACAGACCCCATGGCTTCGATTGGCTCACACGTACGTTTGACGATATTCATCCATTCACCCTCCGTGTGCTCGACAGGCAACGACCAGATACTACGCCAAAAGTCAGTCATAGCACTTGCATCCGGTAGCTGCCCATCACTCACACGTTGGTTAATTCCCTTCCATATTCGGTACACCTTCCTTTGGTCACTTTGGAAGAGGCGATTCTGATGATATCTATTCACACGCTCCTTATAGCGGCGAATACGATTTGCCCACGCATAGACTTTCTGCTTCAGGAAGTCAATACGTTCCGTGACACAGGCCATATAATTCTGAGACGTGACATTGGTCCCTGCAAAGGCTTGGCTCACGAAACGCATGACCCGGGGGCGATTGTTGCCCCTACTGTAACAGATCAGTTTCGCAATGAGAGTCCTAAACTTGGCGATACGCCGCTCGATTCGTATTTGCCACGCACTGACACCTCCGGCCGGTCGCGGTGCTCGGTCAGCGTCCGGAAACTTGACTGAAGCAACGCGACACACCGCGATTGCTGCGCAATATAGAATCGAGTGCGTATCAACAAGGTCTTCACTAGTCTGCAAATATGGCACTAATAAAGCATTTAGGGCTCCCATTAACGCTAGGTTACGTCTATGAGTGGGCAAATGAGGTAGTCGTGGCCTAGAGTTAGATATGAAGCGGTATCGCAAAATCGCGTCCTCCAAAGCCCTCCTTAATTGCTCATTCACCTGGGTACTTACACTCATGTTCGCACAATCCTCCTCACCGATCACGAGATCCACACGTGTTGCCAGCGATTCCGGAACAAAAATTGGTCCCGGGACCGATAGCTCAACGGATTGATCCCGTGTCGATGTGGTCATCGCGCGAGCAGGCAGTGTCTCCAGGCGCAGCCGATCAAGCACAGACGGGTCCAACAGCTTGCACCGGTGGATAGCCCGTACCTGATCCGACAGTCGTTGGGCGGATACGGTGACAGTTGGCTCCAGGGTCTGAAACAGAGACAGCATCCGATCACGGTACGCAGTCAGGTTGGTTCCTCCTTCTGTTGCCTCAAAGTAGGCGCGCATGCAGCTCTCATTCATTAGAGAAGTCCATCGCATGCGGCGCACTACACCACCGGTAGCGGGAGCCATGCGCGGAGCAGGTTGCCCCACAGGCTCCAAGCGTGCCGGCAGCGGTGGCCGTCCTCGTCGCACAGGTGGTAGCGGCGGCGGAGGCGGCGGTGGCCCGTCCTCGTCGCTCGACGCGCTGGTGTCGGGAGGAGTGCCGTACTCACTCTCCGACGAAGAACTCGGAGACGACGAAGCGGGCGGTGGTGGTATTTGTGCGCTGGGTTCCGCTTTCGCCCTCGATCTTGTGATCATTGTTTTAAAATGTGTTTTTACATTATTGACATTCTGCTGTCAGATGGGTTTTTGCTTATAATGTAATTCTTGTGTATCCAAAATAGTTTCTTCTGCATATTGAATTATAAAGTAACGATAAAAATGGTGATATTGGTTCAAATAGGTACATATTCTGTATATTAATTAATAAAATAAAGGATCACTTTAAAAAAGAGGGCTTGTGACAGAGCGGTTCTTTTTTTTTTTTTTTTTTTTTTTTTTTTTTTTTTTTTTTATTATTATTATTATTATTATCATTTAAATTGGTTCAGTAGTTTAGGCGTGAAAGCGGGTCAGACAGAGTTACTTTTGTATTTATAATATTAGTAAGGATTAGTAGGGACTATAGAGGCTCTCCCTTGACGTTTGGATCAAGGGTCGGATGCAGAAGGCAGTGCCTGCCTATTTCTTGACATGGCACGTATTGTCAGGACGTTCGTCACTCTGCAGCCCTAACCACTGGTAGCTTGAGTCCTACCAGTGGCACTCTAGGTTTAGGTTTTTATAGTAATTTACTAGATAAAGCAAATTCACCTACTTTGCATGACCTAAGTTTGAGAAAAGCTCCAACTTGGTTCGTTAAACCGTAAAAACTCTTCGAGACTAGTTTTGTGTATGCAAAAGTACAGTAAAGAAATGGCCATGCGCCTGTTTTTCATACAAATTGACGCACTTGAGGTATTTAGTATCGGTGTTTTTCTTTTGTATATCAGTGATACAAAAACCTTCTAAAGGCAGTTGCGTAAGATTAATATTCAAAGTCCACTGTCAATTTAACAATGATCCAGTTAGTGGTTCAAGCGAATGGATGTCATGAAAGTGAGCTAAAATTACCCGTATAAACGCATAACGCAACGCGTAACGTCCATTTGATATACCGAAAAATCGGGCGGTTAATTAGTAGTACATATATAAATTAGTCGCATATTGCTTAATTGGGTTATTAAAATGTACCTAACTCTCACAGAGCCTATATACAATTCTATAATGATATATCAAAGCGACTGGTCGATGCTACCCGTGACCAAAATGCTGGTCGTTATTTTGCGCAACGAATAAGCATTGCCGTTCAACGCGGCAATGCGGCCAGCATTTTGGGAACGTTGCCAACTGGTAGTGGTTTATTAGATTAAGTAGTTTGTTTAGTTTGATAGGTAGTTTTATTTTACATTTTAAGGTTTAGATAAGTGTTTTTACTTGTGTTATTTCTTTTTAAATTGATTAAAAATAAATTCTATACTAAAATACTGATATTCTAAAGAGGTAATAAAGTTTATTTGTGAAGTGGGATTACTTGAAAATTGTAAAACAGTTAAATTACGAGTACATTCACTTTTAAAAAGCTGCACTATCGTGAGTATCATAAACATAAGCTATATTTCTTGTGATAAAAATTCTGTAGATAAAATGAACTGGTAGCCGAGCCGAATGTCATCGGCGAGATAAAAGCGCTTTGTGCGCACAAACTTCGCTGGTTCGGCCACCTTGAAAGAATGGGAGAGGATCGTGCAGTCAAACAAGCATACATGGGGACGACCGAGTGGCCGTCGCCCGGTCGGCCGTCGCAGGTATGGCTGGAAAGACGAAGTTACGAAGGATTTGCGCGAGCTCCAGGTGCAGGACTGGCAGGAGGTGGCGCAGGACAGACCGAAGTGGCGTCTTTTGTTATCGGAGGCCAAGACTCACTTTGGGTCGTCGCGCCATCTCGATTAGTTTTAGATAAAATGGGTTTACTAGAAATCGACGATTCTTTCTGATAAAAGTTAATTAACATGCAAATATAAATAGGCGTGGACGTGACGTTCGTGGCATAGCTTCAATAGAGTTCGCCACTAAAGCTCATACGAAAGACGAACATCAAAACGGGCTCAGCTGTGTAAACAAAGTTTCACTTTTGCGTTGTAGTTTGTAATGCGACTAAAGTTTCCAATTGAAAGATTCAGATCCCGTACTGTCAGTGACTAACTGTTCTTCAATGAACAGTGAAACCTGCGGTAACGGAAGAACCTAATTCCCATTTCCACAATATTTTACATAGTTGCGTTTGTCACGCTCGACCGCGTCACGCTAGCACCGACGGGCAACGGGTAATTATTTGCTAGGAACGGCGACGGTAAGCGGCGAAAACCCGGAAAGATCTGCAGCCGATGTCCAGTTTATGCAGTATGCACATAGTATGTTAAACAGTGTTAAATAAGTATGATTTTTTTCTTTTTTGCATCCGGGTTTGACCACAAGTCTTCAAGTTAGTTGATGTTAAATATATAAACGATGGTCCAGCGGACGAAAAGATACATAATATTTGACATGTTATTTCTTATTTCCTTGGGCTTCCTAAGGTTCTTAGTCTTTCAACAAAAATCACTGAATCAAAGATCAATTGCTTTTTCGTTCTCTTTAGGAATGTCCAAGGGGTTTCTTTTATATACGTCAGCCAGACGACGTCCACTGCTGAATAAATCTTCTCCTTTTGAGCACTACAATGAACTGCTATCAGCCATTAATTTGCAACCATCAGCTCCCCGCGGCAGATATTATTTTTCTCGTCATATTCAAGAAGTTAATCAGCAGCTCTGACTCAACATACGAAACGGGTGTTGTGTAATCCCAGGCTTATGTGTCCGTTCTCGTTGTTCCAGTGATGCTCACGAGGTAGCGGGGCTGCTTGGCGCGCAGCAATGCCGCTGCCGAAGCGCTGCGTGGAGCCGGTGCACGTGTCGCGCGGTACCGTGCCCGAGCGGCTGGCGTTGCCGTCCGAGCTAGAGGCGGTCACCAACGGAACCCTCGCCAACACTGTCAGGTAAGGCTGCAGGCCGCGGCAGTGCCGCTGCGTGAAGGCGGTACAGTTCGGTATCTTAACCTGGCACATACCTTGATTTGGCATAACAATATGTGTCAAACTATTGTTTGACAAGACACCACTTCGTTTACCAGGAGTCCAGTCGCTCAGAGTAGAAAAATAGTGCCACTATATCATTATGCTAATAAACTTTATGCTTAATACACGAGCGTTTTCCCCAGCTAGAATTTGAACCTGGGTCTCTAAACTCAGTAGTCGAGGGCATGGTGTCTTCAAAAAGGCTATCACTAACGATGGAAATTAATAACCTATCTATCCACAGTTTTCCCTACTATATAGAGATGGATTTTAGACATTACTTCCATGGAGCTCGTGTCATCTCTAGTTGGGCAAACCGTGGATAGGCAGTAAGACATACAATGTCGCGTTACAGGCAGTTGTCGTCTTTGTCCAAACATGCGGAGGATATGTTTGGCGAGCTGACGCGGGAGGCCACAGGTCTGGCGGACCGCACCAATGTACTGCAAGCGAGGATAGACCGGCTGGCTATCAAGGTCACGCAGCTGGATTCAGGAGTTGAAGAAGGTAATTGTTAACATGATGAAATTTGGTATGGAGATAGTTTGTACACTGGGGAAGACCACAGGATCTTTTAATCGCTATAAACTGGAGTCCACGCGGGTGAAACCGTGGGGAACAGCTAGTCTATACATAATTTTGATACTCCGAAAAGTCGCACTGACTTTTTATTTGACCTAAGTTGAATCGAGTCCTCTTCCTTCATATGTTACCCTGATAAATCTAGTCATCGTATAACAAACCTTAATTTGTTTTCCAGTTTCACTGCAAGATATTCAAATGCGCAAAGCGTTCCGTTCGTCGCGCACATTCCAACAGCAGCTGTTCTCCCGCAACTCGATGCCGTCGGCCATGCTGGCCACTTACGCGCGGTGCGACCGCCCCCCACCGCTCGAGAGGTTGAACGAGTTCAGAGACGATGGGAGGGACGCGAGGAAGTTCTACACGGACCCCGATTACTTCTTCGAGCTGTGGCGTAGGGAGATGCTTCAGGATACCGAGAGGATTCAGCACGATAGGGGGAAGAAGGTATGATATGTTGGGTTCAATTGAGAGGGTTTAGAAGCAGTTGGAGAGATTTGGGGAAGTTTCACAAAGACCCTGGCTGATACTTAGAGTTGTGGCGTAGGAAGATGCTTCAGGATACCGAGAGGATTCGGCACGATAGGGGGAAGAAGGTATGGTTCTGTTTCCTTATAGGTGTGCTTCGCTCGAGAGGTTTAAGGGGTGGTTGAAGAGATTCGGGGAAGTTACACAAAGAGCCTGGCTAATACAAGAGTTGTGGCGTAGGAAGATGCTTCAGGATACCGAGAGGATTCGGCACGATAGGGGGATAAATGTATTATTTTAACCACCTCTTAAACCTCTCGAGCAAAGCACACCTATTAAGGTGGAGACTGACATGAACATTTATTCGATGTCACAAGTCGAATATTCAGCATGTTTTCCCTCAGAAACAGGCTGAATATTCGACTTGTAACATATTGCTCACATCAAACCACCATAATAGGTGTGCTTTGCCCAAGAGGTTTAAGAGGTGGTTACCGGTCGCACACACACAGAGATACGCGGCATGCCTACCGTGCGGGCGACTATGAACATTGAGGGTATAGCGTACCGATTGCAATGTTGCACATGTAAGGTATTGCGTCGGTTGACATGTATCATGTCGCCAGGTGCCGCGCAACCGTGGCAGCGGCGACGGGCGGGGCACGCGGCGCGTGCGGCCGCCGCACTCCACGTCGGACCGCATGAAGGAGGCGGCGGTGAAGCGCGGCGAGCACATCATGGCGCCTGCGCAGCTGCGCGGCTACCCGCTCGAGCAGTACCGGCAGGAGCCTGTCTACCGTGAGTACACTGCAACCGTGGTATCGGAGACGCGTAATTATCTAGAACAAAAAAAATATTTTGATAGTAAGGCCACATTGACCACATCGTCTCTTAACATCGTCACTTGGGAGCCAGTTTCCAGTTCAGGTGAAGCGTGGCGCCACCTTCGACTACATCGTCACTTATCATCAGGTGACTTGTGGTCAAATGCCACCCTGTAAATAGTAAGAGAAAAAGGTGACTTGCAGTCAAACGCTACCCTGAAAGTAGCAAAAAAAATCCAATTAGAAATTGTTTTATCGTGTATCCTGTACAGTGTACATATAATAGTTCACCACTCAGAATAAACAACAGACGCAGTACACTCAGCTTTTATAAAATATCGAAGGTCTTATCAGCGTGGGCTCTTGGGCTATATAATATGGAAGATTAAAAATTTAATCGACTATCAAAAGTGTCAAAATCAGCCATAACAGGCCGAGTAGAGATTCATAGCAGACATGAAGCCCTGTTTTACACCGAGAAAAAAGACCTTCTGAAATGCAGAAGGAATTTCCTTCCCTTTTGACTCAGAATGAAAACTAAGGTAAAAAAAAGAAGGAAAAAGTTACATTTTGGAAGGTAAGACTCAGTAAGAAAGTCTAGAGTTTTTTCTCAGTGTAATGTTTTGCTTCCGATGCCGTTTACAGAGACGACGGTAACGGATGGCGGGTACCGGCCGGGCCTGAACCGGCCGCCGTCCACGCAGCCCGCGCGACCCAACTCCATAGAGATCGACAGCCAGACGAGAGCGCCGAGACTCACAGGGAACGGACATGGTGAGTTTAAAGTTTTATGTATCTATCAATCAATCAATCAAAAATATAATTACTCCTCACAATTAGAAAATTACACAAGTAGGTACAAAGAAGATTGACAAGATGATATCTAACTGTATGAGGAGCTGGTGCCTAAAATAGGTTTTGAAAAACCTGTCCTACAGGTCACCAGGTCACCCCTCGCAGAGAGAAATCAAAATGTTTACAAAAGATGATAATTACATTAATTATTGTATGTACGGCACAGAATACTGATAAATATATATATATAGAAAAAAGAAACAAAACAACATAACGAAATATGAGACGTTCAAGTCAGACGGTTGTGTAAGGGTAGTGTAGTTGTGTGAGTGAATTGTTACGTTTGTTTGTATGTATGTGTTCAGTATATACTTATGTTCAGTCAACGACATAAGCGATGGTAGCCGAACGGTAACGCGTGCACTTGCAAGGCGCCAACAAAAAAAAACAAAATCATTTTTATTCAATAGGATACATTGTGATCACTTTAAAACGACACTGATTTCTCGGCCCCGCATCTATGACTTAATAAGTTATGTGCGGATTTGCCGTCGCTCAAAACGGTGAAGGGAAAACATCGTGAAGAAACCGACATGTCCAAGAACTGCAACATTCAAGGGCGTGCGACATCTACCAACGCGCACTGGGCCAGCGTGGTAGATTACGGCCCATAATCTCTCTGAGAGAAGGCCGGAGTCCCAGCAATGAATATCTCCCACGCTTCTCTGCAACAACGATTCATATGCGGACTTGTTTGAACATGTACATGCTCATATTGCTCTTGTAAAGTCTCGTACTTACGATTCGTTTAAGATACGACGCCGTCTGCGGAGGGGTTTAGCTACACACATTTTGAGAGACTGCAGTTCATGAATGTTTTCAAATGCTGTTTTTCTCTTGTGCAGTGGTGAACGAAGAGTCCCCGTACGGGTCGGTGGGTGAGAGTATCTACGGCGGCAGTATGGCGGGCACGCCGCGCCGCCCCCGCCCCTCCGTGCCGCCCCCTGCGCCGCCCGCCCTCAGTGCAGACTCGCCGCCAGCCACCTCGCCTCCCAGGTACACACATACACACATACACACACACCGCCATACAGACACATACACACAGATTTTATTTATTTAATAGCTGTTCCCCGCGATTTCACCCGCGTAGTCTACAGTTTATAGCGATAAAGAGTAGCCTATGTCCTTTCTCAGGCTATAGACTATCTCTGTACCAAATTTCATTTAAATCGGTTCAGTAGTTTAGGCGTGAAAAACAGACAGACAGTTACTTTTGCATTTATAATATTAGTAGGCATTTATTTACCTACTAGTTGCACGTAATAAGCTATCTCCATTCCAAATTTCATTAAAATCGGTTTAGTGGTTACGGTAATACGCGGTAACAAATATTCACACACACACACACTTTCGCAAACTTCGCAGAGCATTTCAAGTATGAAAAACTTTTTTTTTTTGTTTTTTTTTTAAATTTTATTCGCGTGTGGAATACCCTCACTTCGGGATATTATGTGACAAGTTGTATAAGCTGTTCTTCCTTTTAGTAAATAAATAAATAATACTTTTATCTCGCCCTCCGCCCCGTTAGGTCGACGCTCCCGCCGCCCCCGCCGCCGCCCGAGGGCGCCGCGTCGCCTCCCATGATGAACGGGACCTCGCCCCCACACCGCACCGTGCTCGATGCGCACCTGGACCACATGCACGCCGTCATCGGTGAGTGATGATCATTATGCTAACATCAGTACCCCTAGTACAAGTTTTGATAGTTTACGAAAACTAAAAATGTTTTCGTTTCCTTCCATATTTGGAAGGAACATTACATTAAATTTTTATTCTACCAGCGCTCATTGCGGAAACTTGGAGGACCTAATATCGGTAGTACGAGTTCGAGTTTAAATACAATAATTTCTTATTTAAAATCGAACAAAGTTTACGAATTCGAGTGAAGACAATGAGTGAAGTGTGATGAACTTACTTTAACGCAACCTGAAATTCAAGTGGCAGCAAGAGCCGTAAGAATAAAATAGAAAACTTTTTACTACCAAAGTTGAAAGAAAAAAGTTGTGCCCAGGTACTACTTAGTTTTAATTTCCGCACATTATTTGAGAAAAGTAATAGTAATAGTTACTATACAAGCCTTGGCAACAACTAAGCATTGATGGACTCAGGTACGTGTGCCTCGGCTTCGCCTCGGTCCACATTTACACCTTCCCTCAATGTCTCCTTTGCTGGCCGCTGCAGTAATGTAGTATTATTTGTCTACTTATATGACACCACCAACATGTACCTCCCTGTCCCCAGGCATGATGGTGGAGGAGCCGGCGGTGTCCCCGCCGCCGCCGCCGCCCGCGCCGCAGCCGCCGTCCCCGCCCGCGCCGCCGCCGTCCCCGCCGCCCGCGCCCGAGGAGCCGCGCCCGCGCCCGCCGTCCCCGGGCGCGCTGGCCCGCGGCGCCAAGCAGCTCAAGCCGCCGCGCCCGCAGCCCGAGGCGCAGGTGGACCCGCGCTCCGACCTGCTCAAGGCTATACGGGACGGTCACTATCTATTTTACTTTATGAATCTAATTGAGGCAACAACATTGTGTTAAGTGAGCGATGACCCTTAATCTTCAGGGTTTTAGTCCTCGGGTGGACTACTTAATTACCGTGTTCCGTCGTCGGTTGCAGGCATCAAGCTGCGCAAGGTGGAGAAGCGGTGCGACGAGAGCACGGGCCGGTACGACACGCTGCGCGGCGTGCCCGCCTTCCTCGACGTGGCGTCCATCCTGGCGCGGCGCGTCGCCGTCGAGCTGTCGGACTCGTCCACCGCGGACTCGGACTCGGACGACTCGGACCAGTGGACGGAGTCCCGCGCGTGACGCCGCGCCTCGCCGCGCCGCCCGCCGCCCGAGCCGCCGCACCGCCGCGCGCCCGACCTCGCCGCCTCGCCCAAGAGGACGCTGCCCAAGGACGCGGCCGCCTCCTCGCGCGCGGATGCCGTCTCGCCGCCCAAGAGGATCGCCTCGCCTCCGCAGGCGGTCGCGCTCCCCGCGCGGCGCGTCTCCCCGCCGGCGAAGGTCGCCTCCCCGCCGGCGCCGAAGCAGGACCGGCCGGAACCCAGGCCCGAGGAAAACGCGGCGGCGGTGGCGCTCCGCGGCTGTCGGCGCGACAGGGACGCTCCCTTTCGGCTCGAGAAACTCTCGCTGGTGGCGGCCGAGGCCGACGGACCGAACGAAAGCGCGGATTTGCCCCCGCCCGAGCCGAGCGAGCCGGCGAGGACGGCGGAGCCAGGGCGCGGCGAGGAGACGAACGGCGTCGGCGACAAAATAAAGATATTCGAGAAGGCCGCCGAGGACGCGGCGAGCGCCGGCCGCCTCTCGCGGCCGGGCTCCATGCGGCGGCCGCGCGCCGAGCGCCTGCCCTCGGACGAGCTGCCTCCGCCGCCGCCCGCGGAGCCCGAGCCACCCGCGCCGCTGCCCGAGCGGCCCGCGGCCCCCGCTGCCGAGCGCCCGCGCGCCGAGCCGCTGCGAATCGTGCGCCCCGAGTTCCGGCCACTGGTGTCGCCCGCCGAGGTCACAATCCGCTCGCCGAGCCTCGGCGCGAAGGCGCCCGAGCGCTTTCCGTCGCACTGCACCGCGTTCCGCAACGTGGCCGCCGCGCCGGCGCCGCCTCCGGCCCGCGACCCGTCCGAGGACGCCGACGAGGCGGCCGACGCGGCCAAAACGTGCAAGTTCCGCGGGCGCGACCGGCCGACCGCGAACCGCGGCTCGAGCTACTTCGCGCGCGGCTCCGAGGAGATCTGGCTCGTGAAGAAGAAGGACATAGAGGAGATCGAGGAGCGGGTGCTGGACTCGTTCCGGCGCGCGGGCGCGCGGGGCGGGGCGGCGGGCGCGCGCGGGCGGCGCGGGTACGCGCGCAGCGAGTCGCTGGAGGCGCCGCGCGGGCTGGAGCGGGCGGCGCGCGCGCAGACGCTGAAGCGGCAGTCGTCGGTGGCGTGCACGTGCGGGCACGACAAGAAGCCGCGCGCGCGGGCCGCGGAGCCGGCGCCGCGGCCGCGCTCCCGCTCGCACGGCGACCCGCCCGACGCGGCCGTGCTCGACAAGTACGAGACGCTCGTGTAGGCCGGGCCGGCCGCGGCGCCCGCCTCCGCCGCGGCTGCTCCCCGCCCCGCACGCACCCACCGACCCGACTGATCACGTTCGTGTCGACTCTAACGTAGTTCACGGTGTGCGGTTTGCTGAGTGCCAACGAATAACGTTGTTCACTCGACGGAATCGGTGTAGTGTCTGACGTTTTATAAAATAGTATATCGACGTCGAGTTTGGTGAAAATATTGCAAAACAATAATGATGTAAAACCAAAAACATATAAATACACATGTCTTGAAGGAAACTTGAGAAGATTAGATTAGTATGAGTAATCAAAATTATTAATCCCTACTTACCTCCTCCCTATTTGAATCTAGTGTCTCGTGCTTGTGGCGGTTTTATAATTATCCGAGAGTTGATGGAGCTAGATAAGTAATTAAATATATTTTTAGGACTCCATTGTGCCCGATTGTCTCCTGAGAACATTAGGGATAGCCCACCTGTGCATGCACGATCTGTATGGTGCTTTGCTTGTTGATTATTTTTACTTTGCTGGGTGTTCGATTCGGATTGAACAACTGGTTGTGAAATTACTTTGAGATTGTATTTGTTTGATAAAGGAAGATAAAAAGCTTCTATAGAATTGGATTGTATAACTTGCTAGTCTATAAAATTGATTATTATAAGGTGCGTCACATTTATACGAAATGTTATGTATTGATTGCAGATATATAAACGATTTCTTTAGTTTTTTGTGTACCTAATGCGTATGATTAGAAGCGACCGCTAGTAACCTGTATATGCATGTACCTACATTGTAAGATTACATTACCTCTGATATAAAGGACAAGTTTTGTATTTTCATAATGATAAAGTGACCTGTATAAGTAGTGCCAATAATTATGTATATAACAGCAACAAACGTTGGTATCTTCCATTTCATATTAAAGTATTGTGTATTGGGGTCATACATTAGGTGTTGATGTTATTCATAAAGGTAAGGAAAGGAATCTCAAGGTTTTCTTTCTATTCTGTCTAAATTTTAAATATTTATGCCTATACATTCCGAGATGTTTAGTTGCTCAGTGGACCCACGCGACTATACTGTATTTTATAATAATAAAAAGAGCAACGAATGTGTACCAAATTGTTTAAATATAGTGTTGTACCTAGCTAGCTAGAGTTAAGATTACAAATATTATTTAGTGCACCTATAGTTTTGTCGGATTTATAGATAGGATAATGATTTGAATTAATGAAATTGCTATTTCGAGGTGCGATTAATAAGCTTCCGATTGAGTTACCCTATAGCTTCGCCCACAATACGGGCGGGCTGCACCGTAAATTATCATGCATCTCTCATTCATTTAATGTTTGAAAGAGATGTAGTAAATTTTGCGGCGCGGCCTACCCTAATGTGCGCGAGCCTTACGCATATGCCAACCATCCAATGGCCGAGTTGCCAACTGAAGATGTCCATCTAAGAGTGTGTTGTTTCATTCAAAACACTTACTCATGTACAGGTACAGAAGTACGCTTCAAAGGCATTTAAATAAATAGTGACTCTTACTACGGAGCAATAAAGTGCAATTCAGCTCGCATCGTGCTGCCTGTCTAACATTATATCGCGTAACATGTAGAAACGCGCAACTAAAGTGTAAAAATGTATGGAGAAAACTACTTATTGGTAATTTTTTTTATACATGATGAAAGAACACGCTCTAAGAATGATCTTTTACGATAATTATTAACATTGATTTCGAGGTTATATTCCAAATTTAGTGTACTTCTATTTTTCAACATTAGTCAGTCGTGTCGATTCTGTTGTGCATTTTGTAAAACTAAACTAAGTTTGACATGTCTAAAAGTGTTGCTGTCCTTCTCTGACCACGGAAGTAAGAAAAGAACAGCATTACTGTTTAGTTTAACAAATTTAGTTTAATTCTAGAAAATGCACAAAGAATCGACATCACACTGCCACCGGCAACATGGCAGTCTGACTTCTGAGTTATGCAAATTATGTTGTTTTTTTTTTGATTGTAAACTGCTGGTTAATTAATTTTGATTTTAAGTTTTCCAGATGTTTTATGTACATAGTTTATGTCCACACAAATTGTCTACGGTTTATTTACTTGTGTATTCATATTATAATTACTCCTGTACATGGGCGTACCTAGCTTTTGGCCTGGTCTGGGGGGCAAATCAAGAATTTGCCATTTTTAAGTATGGCAGGCACAAGTACCCAAGGTTGGCTAGATCCAGGGGAGGAAGCTACCCCCCCCCCCCCCCCTTACCCCACCCAGCCTCCTCCTCGATTCGCCCATGCTCCTGTAACCTCAATTTAATCCAATGACTAATCGGACGCTAGGTAATTTAATTGTTTGAGGATCGTAAAATCAGGACAGATTGTTTTGTCTGTGTCGATTCGGTTTTGCATTCTCTAACTAAACTAAGTTTGACAGGTCTCTAACCACTGAAGTAAAAAAAGGACAGCATTACTATTAGACCTGTCAAATTTAGTTTAGTTTTAGAGAATGCAAAACCGAATCGACACCATTATGGAGCTTATTTAAAATTTCTATCTCGAGTAGGGCAAACCGTGGATAGATTATTACTAATGGCCTTATGGCCGAATGTAATAGCATGGATTACCTACTAGGTGTTACCAGGAGTAAAAAATATTCGCGTATAATAATAGTAGTTTTTTTATTTTACTAAAAAATTATAAATACATATAATAAATCTGTAACTGTATTGTATTTATTTAAACTATAACGCGTGATTTGAATTTTTCTATTGTGGGATGAGACTGACACTGTGTGTATGGCATTGAGCTGACTCTGTTGTTCAGTAACATATTTTATGAACAGCTTTTGCTGTAGATCTAGATAAGACCATCCATTCCACTGATTGGTTGCTATGAAAATTAGCTTCTCACAGTTCCGCTATTATTATGTGCTTTATGCATATTTGGTTTTATCATAAAAATGCTTGTTTTATATATGGTGCAATATCTAGATTTTCTAGACGTTTGAATTGTCTAGCGTCCATTAGGGATAGTAAAGCTAATTTGCGCGGTGAAACGGTACGAGCAATTATTTCATAGTGTACGTATATGATCACGTTTAAAATAAGCAGTGTAATTATAGCAGTAAGTAAATGCATAAAGCATGTTTTATATTGATGTAGATTACGTAAACACGTCTTTTTTATTTTATTTTGTCCTAAAACGGCAATCGCTAACTATTTATTTGCATTTTTCTTAAATGTTTATAATTTTTATAAATGAGAGTTGTAGGTAATCGCTGAATAGTCCATTGTGATTTAAACTCATTAATTACGATTTGACAATAGCGAGCAATTAATTAAATAAAAACTGATAACATTGCAAGCAGTTTGTCATGTTGTAAGTAGTGCATGTTTAAAAATGAAAGTGCTTAGTATCCCGGACTATTATTATCGATTAAGAGAATATTTTATGAATTGTTTATTTGCTAATACAATAAGTTAAAATAAACATTGTTTTTGTTTTATTTCATGAACTTTACCGCCTTAGATTAGTAAGAGTGCAGTAAGTACGAAGGTACATGTATATAAATTATGAACTCCGGACACTGCACACCCTCAAGTATTTTACTAGACAAACCAGTTTGAAATTGAAGCAAACTAATACCTAGTCTACCTATTCAGTGCCGGATTTATATTTTTTATGAGAAGGCCACTTTTTTTCCGCCGCCCCATGTAGGTACATACCTTTCTAAAATAATAATTTTCCATTTTTAGTTTCCTACATCTAGAATGCCTAGTTAAATAAACGAATGAATTAGTCAAGAGAGTAAACAAAAAAAAACGGATATAAAACCATGATAAAACAAGTGAACGTGTTTGACTTTTATCGTCTGAAAGCGAGTGACCGTCCTCTGAAATCTGCCGCCCCTAGGACGCTGCCGCCCCTAGGCCGCGGCCTATACGGCCTATTTATGGACTGTACCTATTACATACGTTACTTATTTCAAATATGTACACGGAGTACCGAGTTACAGTCCGTCATGTGAGAAGCAGTTTTAATCGTCCGAGCACCACATATGTGGTGCTATGAGCACTACTTAAGTAGTGCTCCAGGCAGGCGCAACTCGGAACAAAAATTTTTTGTATGGAGGTTACAGCGCAAATAATGGCGGATATTGCTATCACACTCCCTCAGTGCGGTTTCTCTTTCATGCAATACTTCTCTCAAGTGTCAGCCATGTGCCATGTTGTTTATCAACAAAACTACATTTCGTACCGTGTGTTAGGAATGTAAATGCTTGTTTGATTGTGGATTTTAATTGTTTGAAGGGTAGTTTCTCCTAAAAATTAGTGACGGGTGATCAGAGGTGTACTTTGAGTCAAAATGCCACCGAAAAGATGGCTTATTTCTTGTGAAATTTGTTAAACTCTAACTTAAGGCTATTGGTTATGCACTATTTGGTTCGTTAGGTTGGTACTCTGTGGTTTGACGTCTTTGGTGGTATCTGTTGGTAATGTTGGTATTGGAATGCGCCGTAAATTGATTCTATCGGCTAGTATGGAAGTCCCGTCTCTTAAACCTTACATTCTCTTGGTAGTGCTCGGTACTCGACGGTCATTTCGCAGAGCACTACTTTAAAGTAGTGCTCGGTACCTGAAGGGTTTTTTTTTTGTTTGGTCTTCGGCTCCTCGCACTGCTGGTGAGTAGGCTTGCCAGCTGTAAAAAACTTAAGGGATTTTTTACTCTTTCGGGACAGTATAATTTATAGTTATTAGCAATTTATGTTACGTGTCATGTCAAGTCGTGTATGTGTGTGTGATATCCAAATTAAAAACAAAATGAAATGGTAGCGTCCCGCCAGCATAGCAGCAAGATAGTTTTGAAATTTACTTGGGGTAATATTTAGGGGTTTTTATGGCAACACTAGAAATAAAATAAAAATAATCAAAATCAAACAAACAAAAGTCATAATCAGAAACGAAACAGATTTGAAAAATACGGGGACATTTTAAAATAAAAAAGCGATCTTGACCTAATTTCGCTAGCTGTGTGAACTTGTGTGATGGACTAAAAAAAGAAGCTTGTGCGAGTGAAAAGCTTTGAAAAGATGTATGTGTAAGCTTTGAGAACTGAACAGTGTTAGACTTCAATTTATCATAATGATCTTTATTTGAGGCAAAAATGCATCAAGATCTAGCTGTACCCACGGTTTCACCCGCGTAGAGATTCCCACAGGAACCATGTATTTTTCCGGGATACGAAGTACTTAGCCTAGTCACTTCAGACCATTGTTTTTTTGCAAAAATCACGTCAACCCGTTGCTGTACAAAGCTAAAGACTTTCTTTACAGGTCGTTACAAATAATTACAAAATGACTTCAGCACTCTATCTGGAGCAATACTTGGACAGTCTGCAGCATCTTCCAATAGAGCTACAAAGGAACTTCAAACTAATGAGAGATCTGGACGATCGAGCTAACGCTCTTATGAGGACAATTGACCTTATGGCTGATGAATTGCTCTCAAATATACCTAAAATGGATGATGAAGCCAAGAAGGAAAAAGTAATCACCATTCAGGGATTGTTTAATAAAGCAAAAGAGTATGGGGATGATAAGGTTCAACTCGCTATTCAAACATATGAGTTGGTTGACAAACACATACGTCGCCTTGACTCTGACCTTGCCCGTTTCGAGTCCGAAATCCAGGAGAAAGCTATAAGTGCACGCGCTGCACAGCAGGCCGCTGCAGACCAAGAGCCTAACACAGCCACTGCTAAGAAGGGCAGGAAGAAGCAGAAAGGACATGAAAAGAATGCATTAAGTGCGGGCAAGAAAAAGCGGGGGGCATTTTCTAGCGAAGATGAAGTTGTTGCCAGTGGTAGATCCGGTGCTAAAAAGAAAGGTCAGCGTAAAGGTGCTTTGTCTACTGCAAATACTTTGAAAGAGCAGGAAGAGAATGCCGATTTGGATTCTGTGACTAGCATGACACATCCAAGTGATGTGTTGGATATGCCCGTTGATCCTAACGAACCTACTTACTGCCTGTGTCATCAAGTATCTTATGGCAAGATGATTGGATGCGATAACCCTGACTGCCCCATTGAATGGTTCCACTTTGCTTGTGTAGATCTCAAGATCAAACCCAAAGGCAAGTGGTATTGCCCTAAATGCACTAAAGATCGAAAAAAGAAGTGAATTTCACTTAAAACAAAACATCAAAAAATGCAGGGCTGTAAGACTGAAAGTGAAGAAAGAGAAATATTGAACTTTATTAGTGAATTTATGTCTTGAATGTGATATATTTTGTTAAGTGTTGTTGCTTATAAATGTATGATATTTTAATACTAAGATTTAAAAGCTAAATGTATGATGTATAAACAAAATTATACTACATGTCTAAAAATTATACTATCATGAAAAGTATTGCTAAATGTTAGTATGTGTAACAAATTATTGTAGGAAGAATAACAAATTAAGCTAAATAATATTTAGCTTGGATGAAATCCTATTGGTTGTTGTCCTCCCTACCCATCTCGGCTTAACTGGATAATGGTCCTTATTTCAATTGGTAACAGGAAGGACTAGACTGCACTGACCTAATATAGAAAAAGGGGGGAAATTTTGCATTATTGCCCTTTTTGCATTCTTGTCTCTCTGCTACCCTAGTCCCTTTTAGTATTTATTGATGTATAATTGTATAGTAGACACCTAACTTAATGGGCGATTTGAACATAGTAGATGTGAAGCAATGATAATTATAGTGTTTGTGATATCGGCTTGCAACCCATAGGTTGTGGGATGGAATCCTGTAGAGAGCTTGAGCTTTTGGTGAATGAAGACATTGTGATAAATTTTATCTTGGTGGCAGGCCATTTCTAGTGCTCACTTGGCTCACTACCGGCTTCAAGCTAAGAATCCATCGCCAAACACCTATTGATGTGTTACGGCAACCTCACTTGAGAGCCAATTCACAGGCTAGGTGTAGCATGTTGCCACTTTTGAAGGCGATGTCTTGGTAGTGATGCGTGCCTATGTTCAGATCGGCCTTAAAGTTTATGCTTCCGATAATATGCAATGCAACAGTTGTGGCAATTGGACATAAATAAAAATAAATTATTATTCAGAATAGATTATGTACTCAAGTATATTATTATAATTATTATGATGTGTTCGGGGATCATACCTGATTATTATTATTATGAAGATATATTATATTTAAGAAATACTCATTATAAATAACCATCCTGGCAATGAAAATTCATCTGAATTTGCATAATATATACCTACATATCTCATGAAGTATTTCTTTAATCATTTGCTAATAAGAATATACATCAAATATATTATCTCCTATTTCGATGAGTAGATGATAGGCTAAAATGATCACTTCTACTAATTAATCGTTTTTTGACAACGCAATTAACGCTCAGACTAGATTTTTTCGAAAATCATCCAAGGTTTCAAATGGTAGGTATATTAAAGTTTGTATGGAAAAATGCCTGCATACACGCGAGCAAAACCGCCGGGCAGGTTGAAATCTAAAGCATCCTATTCTCTTTTAAATAATACAAACACCTATTAATTATGTACATACAACAATTTATTTTTATCATCTTACTGGGGAGTGGTTGACTACAAGTCACCGATGTTAAGTGATGATGTGGTCGTAAGTAACGCCAAGCTACGTCTGGACTGGGAACTGGCTAGCAAAAGAGGCTGCCGGAACACCGATAGATGCTTAGCGATATTCTGTGGTGTGAACGAAGAATGCTCTAAACTAAAAACTATATTAGTAAATTGGACATGCGGCGCACGGCTGACGTCAGCGGGCTGTGTTCCGCTGACTCTGCCACTTGTGATCGATATCCGTTCTGCGTCCACTTCTATTGATTCATAGATTAAGTAGACTATATACTAATTACTATTGATTGAGGTCGATGCAACCGGCAACGCAGTGATATTCATACTTCAGCCTTGGCCTTGCGTAATATATACGTATGAGTATCTTAGGTTTTAGACGTACTCGTAATAGGTACCTCTTTTGTGACCTAGATATAGGTACCTGCAACTTAATCTAAGCCTTAGATATTGTTTACAGCAAGGGAAAACCATTTCACTAGGACTCCCAGGGTACCTAGTGTGAAACAACCGCCAATATAATTGCATTATTGCATGGTAAGGCGCAGTCCTGTAATTACTTTTTGGCGGCAAAAAGTTCACGCGGTGCGGCGCGGTTTAAAACAAGTCGTGCCGTGAGTGCAAAAGCTTTGCCAGTTGCATCAGCTTTATGATGGATGAATACCAGTGCTTGCATCAGGCAGTCAAATTACGCGATCAGTACATTAGTATACTTTTAGGGGAGGTGCTAGTTTTCTAAGAAGTTCATTTGCATTATTATGTTTGTTGGGGGCAAGAGGTACTTGGCACTGATCAGAATTGAAATTTTGTACCTACTTGTACTATACTTTCAGTTTTAAGCTTTCACTGTTTTAATTGACTCTATTCGTGAATGTTATAGTCTATAATATTTTATTGGGCCTTTCCGTGCGAAGCCAAGGTGCTAGTCGAATACATTTTCTTCATCATTTTATAGACAGTTTAGGCTGGCTAATTACACTAGTACAGACGCGGGTCCGGACTCCGGAGTAACAATAAGTATAGCATGTGCTCGTAAATATATTGATAGTTATGTAAATAGATAACTAGGGGTGTAACTAATATGTATTTCTTGATTGATGAAATTTAATGCGCTGTGAAATTTAATCTGACCGACAAATACGGAGACCTATCTTTACAATTACTATTTTGTTATTTAGAATAGCGTTATCGTAACGCTTACGAAATACATAATTAATACAAAGCTCAAAAGTAAATCTAAAAAATCACATAGCCATTACCTACCTACTAAAAAGTTAACTAACAAACTTGCTGTAGAACTTAGAACCCATGATATGTTTTTTATCCGAATGCACTATTTACAACATGACATGTTTAATAAATACGTAAGTACCGTACGTACTATACTACCTACTTATTAGGTATTGTACTAAGTTGATAATCTCGCTCTCCACCACGCAAAGGCTTTCCGACAGGCTGAGTGAGTGCGCGACCATTGCCAGCAGTGCGCGGGAAAGATTACGCGGGAAAAATAAATTAGAATAAAATATTAATTTAAAAAAAGTTTTGCAAAGACAAAAGAAATATGACTACTTTTTTACGTAAAATGTGGAAAACCCATTCTAAGCACAAAAGTAAGTATTTTTTTAAACTTTATAATTACTTTTCTTTTAGACGCATAAAACAACATTACATTCAATGTTTTATTTAATTCACAAATTAGTTAAGCTCACTTTAAAGTTTTACTGAAAGAACTACTTTACTAAATAAAGTTTAATTTCATCATAAATAACATTGAAAAAATGTGATCTAATGCGTACCTATTATTTT
This sequence comes from Opisthograptis luteolata, assembly GCA_931315375.2. NCBI lineage: Eukaryota > Metazoa > Arthropoda > Insecta > Lepidoptera > Geometridae > Opisthograptis > Opisthograptis luteolata. The sequence goes on from OV928048.1 coordinate 3,049,391, forward strand.
ACTATTTTAGGACATAGTAATGGCAGGTAACAATGCTCAACGCCATAATATAAAGACTGTAATCCCGATAAAATTACGAATTTCAAAGATTTTTTTCTCTAAATTGTAATTGGAACAAATATAAAACTATCTAATGTAAAGAAACTCTTAAAATGCCTGGGAGTTTCAGTCGACATAAATTAGGCTTAGAATATTTTATGCGAATACGAATTAGGTAATTATTATAAGAACTCATATTCATAAAAACTAGAACGTCTTCTTTTAACTTCGTAAAAACTCTGAACATTTGATTACCAACTGCAGTGATTATTTCCATTCTTTTTCACGCAGTCATTATAGGTTCCAAGTTGGGATAGTTCTGGCCGCATAAGGCCGCGTCCACAATTCCACATGTCCGGGGACGAGTTTCTCTAATTACTTGGGAATTAGGAGAGCCCTTGTAAAGAGTTGAGAAAAAGTTGCTTAGCGAGTCGCGCGCGACGTTGTCATCTGTGTTTATGGATGCATTCCTCGAGATAGGTGCGGTAGCGATGATTTATGTTATTTATCTAGATTTACGTGTTATCTAGAATGCCTTGCCTGCCATTGTCGTTGTTACCAAAAAAGTACTCCCTGGTGATCAAGTTCAAGTCAAGATTGAATAGGTATTTGCTAGGCAAGCGTGCTACACCGTCGACCACATCGACGCTTTCCATTGGGTGAGATCGTGGTCAATCAAACGATGGTCTGGTCAGTTGTAAAAGAAAGAACATATTTTTTGGACACTAACCTACCTATTGTGCTGACACGGTCCAAAAGATGTCGCAGGGCAGGGTGACGAGCGTAGTGTAAAAGTCGCTAGAGTCGCGCAGGACTTTTCTATGCATTTTTTGTGTGACTCGTATTATGAGGTCGCACTTGGTTGTTAATGAAACAAAAGAAAAAAAACAGAAGTCAGTGAAAGTAAAAAGTTAAAAGCTTAGTTAAAATAAAAATAAGTAATAATAAATACTTTGTAAGGCATACATAGATAACGAGCTGTCAAAAACCTCATTAGCGACATTAATTTTATTATTAGACTATAAAAAAATAATAGTTCCTACAGATTCGATAACAGTAGTCATTTTCAAATGAGACAAAGTATAGTATAGGCAAAAGCCGTTGACGTCGTACCTTCTACCTAGCATGTCGGGGGCATTGCCTCGTTGAATACAACTTATAGCTGACTCTGAGGGCTGGTATTACAAAATGATGCTCAAGAGTTGATCAATAATCAATGTTCATCATTATATTATCATTTATTTGTATTTCATTTTATTAATTTGTTTATTATTATTTTTATTTCTTTTTTTTGTTTATGATTATCTATATTTGATTATCGCTTGAGCGTCAATCTAATCTAAAATACAAGCCTGAAACGAGTAGTGTCGGTCTAGTTTTACATCTATCTGTATTGTGGTGTACTAATAAAGAGTTAATCTATCTATCTAAGATTACTACAGCATGCATTGCAAGCGCAGTGTGAAAGCTGTCGTAGGAAAAACTCGGAGAAAAGCTACCGTTCGCAGTAGTCAGTATAACCTCGTCCCATATACGACATAGGGGATACTTCATCAGGAGGTTGGAACAGGCGTAGCTAGTTTTAAGTTTGACGTTTTAAAGTGAACACAAGGATACATTGAATAAATAACTTTTTTTTAAAAACTAATTAACTAACTAACTATTGGCTATTGACTACTGACATGCCAATCTAGAGTAGGTATCACAAATGTTCAGAAAAACCTAAGAGTAAAACTAAGTAAGTATCTAGTACATATATCAAATGGAATTTTTGGCAAAAATAACCACGAGACCCTCAGAGTATTGTATTTTTTGCATTAACAAGTCCTTGTTATCTAAAGAACAGAAACCACTAACAAAAAGGGGCACATGCATGTTTTTTTCGTTGTACTTAAGCAGGTAGAAGATACTAGGTACGAGTATACAGAACAGAATCTTATATTCTTTTTGGAGATGATTCTTCGCTCTATGTCTTTAAGTATTGAGAAGATAATTAAAATTAAACAAGTAAAAAAAAACAAACGATATAAAATCTCATTGTAATTATATAACTGTAATTTTTATGTTTCATCTTGCGATCATATCCTTATAATACGCAGTACCGAATTCGAACATAACGGCGACTTTTTACTCGCTTCCAATAAAAACTTGAGAAACGTAGCAAGTTGTTTTTTTTTTACTTTTTGCTGCCAAGGGAAAAACAAAGAAAATATTGTCTATCGTCTAAGTTAATGAGATATTAAAATTTATTTGAAAAATATAATTTTTAGCGGGTGAAGCCGCGGTAATCGATTGATAAATAATTAGCTACTGCTGTATTGTGTGAACTCGCGCGGCATTACTTGCCAAGTCGACCGGAGATCATTTTCCGAGATTAGACAACCCATTTCATCCGACAAAAACCCGACAGCGAAGCACTAGTGAAGTTTATCGCGTCGCCATAATCACAGAGATTGCATTTACGCTATTGCGCCTAATAACTGACCTATGCCCCAGTTTCTATCGATAGTGCTGTCTGGCCTAGATAAACGCGCGATATCTCGGATATATCGGCCAGAATAGACTGTCCGCAGATCTATTATGTTTTAGGTTTAATAAATATGGCTTATTTAATTTCTTGTGGAAAAGAAGATAAGTTTATGATAAAAAAGGAGAAAAAAAATAAGAAAAAATAAAAAAAAATTATAAAAGAACGGGTAAGAAATATTAATTGGTCTTCATTAGAAGAAAGTTCTCTATCCAACAACGATTTGAAATAACTTGTATTATCGATTTAAGTTTCTCCAAGTTTAGGTAGTAAGGCGCACTGAAAAAAAAGTACTTATGGTAGAAAACGAAAACTTTTATTTAATAATTTTTTTATCCTGTTTATCCCCCTTTGGTTTTATATCCTCCTTTTTATAACCCTAAAAAAAAACAAAAATTTGAACATTGTACCCTAGACCGGAACTCGACATATAGACCCGAAGTTTCCAAACATCACAACATCTTCATGGTCGTCTAATCACGCACACTACTGTAGTTAGTCGGGAGCTCTTATCAGTTGCCTCTTTAGCCTAGTTGCAGTTCGGCTCAAAATAGATTGTTAGCGAAATATCATCGCCGAGACCTTCCAATCGTTCGACGTAGTAGCCGATACGATTGTAAACAAAAGCATTGCTAAAACAGACAATGTGTTTCGTGATTTTGTTGAATCATGCTTTCTTATCTTGATTATTGAGTAAATAAATAATATTTACGCACAAAAGAGCGTAATTATATAGAGCTTTCTGGATGTGTGTTGTTTATTTAACATCTCATGGAGGTTTATGTCTAAAACACTCTGATGTATCTAAGATCTATTAAGACAAAAACAATTCAAAAGATTATGTTTTGTAAAAACGTCGTATGTATTACAAGCCGTACATTTTTATTAATAATTAGGTAGGTAGGTACTTTCTCATTAATGAAATCAATGTCCTCAATCTTACGTCTAAGGGCATCAACTTGGATTTGAGTAAAAAATGCCAAATAAACCCATACTTATTCATACTCAACTTGTCTATATTGGTCCTCCCGTACCATAGGGTTCTTGGTTCTAGATACTTATTACTACGATATATCTATTATGTGGTTTAGGTACAATATCTTTTTCCACGTGGTTTTATCTCTGTCGAATTGATACCAACTCTACCTTTACCTCGCATTTTCACAAGTTCTTCTATAAAATGATACTTGGCTAGAGTAGAGATTTGCTATATAATTTGTCACTATCTATCTATACTTGGGTCGCCACTTATTCAGATCACGTAGATTCGGTGCAAAGCAATTTGCATGATCAATACCCCCTCATTGACCGTTGCGAAACTGGCTCTAACGTAATAAGTTTATGTACATGTCTAAGCTTCATGTAAATTGCACCAGTGTAATAGAGTTCTATGTATCAACCTAAGTATCAATTACTAGAGTACTAGTTTGGAATCAGATCCAAAACGTATCGACGTGAAAGTATCAACTTATCGTATTAGTATCGGACTCTCCAGAAGACCGGAGGACTCGTCTTAGCCTTAGTAAAAATTTCTAAATTTAATTAGCAAACAAACTCATTTTTTTTTACATGACAGGGTAGAGTTAACTTTGTTTTTGTTTTACTTAAAATCATTTTGTTTTCGTTTATGTTTACTCGACAAATCCAATGAGATAACCTGCTAAGAAGTTTCCAATACTAGGTTTAGGTGGGTATTGCAGTTCCAAGTATCAGTAGACTAGTCTTGTAAAGGTATCGTGCGAATACTTCGAACCCTAGGCGAACTACAAGCTATAAATTACTCGCAATCTCTGGTGACAACGTCCGTTTAATAATAAGTAGACTGTATCAGAAAAAATGCATTTTTTATCTGGCGACCGTTCACGCCATGTCTCGTAAGTTGTGATTGAAGAGCAGCAAAAATAGATTGAAGAGGCTGTCTCTATCTGTCGACATTTATGGGTCTGCATTGGGCACTAAAATAAAAAAAACTGATTAGGTAGATAGTTAGGTACAGTAAGGTAGGTATGGTTTGAGACTGGTTGGATAAGCTTCGTGCTGAAGGGTTAAATGATTTAAAAGCTTTGTCGGGTCCGTTGTCTTCAAGAGGATAGTTTTTAGTTAGATAAGTACCAAGAGCGTCGCAAGGCAATGGGATAGTAGGTAAAATAATAACCTACATAATTATATGGCAGCTACTTTTTTGCATACAGGTAGTTTATAGACCGGAGAGTCACACTTTTTATCCCGGATAAATACCTCTTTCCTGTGACAATCTCTAAGTGGTGAAACCGGGGGGTACAGCTATTTTTTATGTAACGAAGGCCATCAGTTAAAAAAACAAGTCGACTGGTCTTGGCCTCTGGTTTTGAACTCCGAAATTCTTAAATATGAAGTAGGTAGTACAAATAATAACATTTATTTATCATTTAATTACATACCTACATATCTACGATCTTGAATTTGAACTCAACTGATAAATTATATTGTCCTTGTTCACATTCTACCAAATTAATCTAAAGTTCTACTCTACGACCCAGCTTATTGTTAGTTTAATTTTAATAAATTTGATAACAGTTTAAGTAAATGCTTACTAAGATTAATTATTTTGCATTTATAATATTAGTAGGATGCTAAAAAATGCTAGTTTTATTGAATAGATATTTATCGTTACATTTGTGCACGTCTTTTCTAAAGACTTAACTAAAAACGTGACAATTTGTGAGCTACTGATAACTACTCAACGGATTTGAGTGAAATTCGGAAAGGAGATAGCTTATACCCTCGATTAACACTTAGGCTATTTTCCATCCCAGAGAAGACTCCTGCGGGATAACGGGAAGACACGGGCGGGGTGCACCTAGTAAAAATATACTTTGTAGGTATTAGTAACGGTTTTCCTCGGTACGCAGAATAAATAAGGTAGTGGGGTTAAAAAAGTCAAGAGCCGCTACTGAACTCAATAGGTACAATTTCTTTTACTAAGCGGTTATGGTGGTCGACTCAAATCCATTCGCACTGAGCTTTCTATGCTTCTCGGTACTTAGTGCTTAGCGTTTGTAATTTTAAATCATGTCTAGACTTTTACTCTATCCGGTCTGAATACTTGAGGAACGAGACAAGCTGCTTCTTGGAACTAGAATATAGGTGTCTATGCACTAGGAAGAGAACTCAATATCTACGCACGAATCTAGGAAAGGAAACTTAGTTCGTTTAATGTTATTTAATTATAATGGGCCATAATTTGCACTTACGAACAATCGAACAAGCTACGCGACGAGTGTTTCGGGGTGATAATTATATGGGCATTAGAAACTGGCTTATCATTATCAGCCTTTCACGGTCCCACTGCTGGGACTCTGGCCTTCTCTCAGAGAGAGAAAGAGAGAGAGTATGGGCTGTAATCTACCACGCTGGCCCAGTGCGGGTTGGTAGATGTCGCATGCCCCTTGAATGTTGCAGTTCTTGGGCACATTGTACTTTGCTATAGATCAGGAAACAAATTAAAAAGTATGTCCATTGATCTTTTAGAACTGTCAGAAGAATGGGCCCTGGCAGAATGCGAGGGAGAGGCGTGGCGGGAGGCGCGGGAGCCAGGTGTCAACGGGCACATAGACGTGCGCTACGTAGGCGTAGCGCCGGTCGAACGCGCCGCCTCCGCACCCACCACTGCGCTAGCTGTCCGCTCCGCTCTGCACTCTGCCAAGTGTAAGTACTCCTACCTATACCTACCAAGTAGTGTAGAAAGGAAGCTATTGCGGCAGTAAACGGTCAGATAAACGTGCGCTACACGGGCGTAGCACTAGTGCGTCAACTTTACGCCACTGCGCTTACTGTTCGCTCAGCTCTGCACTTTGCCAAGTGTAAGTAGTGCTCAAGTAGTATAGTGTAGAATGGAAGCTATTGCGGCAGTAGATAAACGTGCGCTGCGCTAGCGTAGCACCGGTCGAGTGCGCTGCCTCTGCTTTTACTACGCGCTCGCTATCCACTCTCATCTGCACTCTGCTACTTTAATTGTAAGTTAGGAAGCGTAGAAATGGTATCTATTGTAGGATTTGTAGGAGTCTCTCAGATAACGTCGATTACGTGAGTGTACCTAATGCCTGTGGACTAGTTCCCTTTTATTGAATTTTAGGCGCAGTTGATTTAGATGAAATTTTGATGCCTTATTTTGCTTTTTTCTAGTGCTCAACAAAAAAGTGCAGAAGGTGAATTTGGATATTAGCTCCAAGGGAATCATAGTGATCGACGCGGACTCACATGAAAATGTTCTCAGCATCTCTATTTACAAGTAAGTTAGTTTTACACGACTAAGGACCGGTTTTACAAACGTCCAAAGGTAAAATGTCATACTAAATTTCGATAAAATTGATCTTATTGTCAAATTTTAGCACAGAAAATTACTAGGGCCACTAAGACCAAGAAAAAAGAGGCAAAAATTTTAGTAAACTAATATTACGACCATAAAAGTAAAATAAAATAAAGGTTGAGTTTTATATCCGCATTATTATAGTTTTAAATTTTGTTTCTTTTATCTTAGAGCCAAAGCTGATAAAGAAACAAAAAAAAAGATAAATAACCAAAGTACTTAACGTTTCAAAAATCATTAAACTTATTACGTGTTGGACTTCTCTACACTTCTCTTCTCTACGATTTTTGTGATGTGAAATAAGAAGAAATGAATAGGTATTAAAAATGTGTCTATTGATACATGACTGGATAGACATATTTATTTGTTTACATAATGTAATTCATTTAAAACAATTAAGTTCATATAATTACTGTGCTGCGTTCAGTGATAAGTACCCAACGTTGTTGCTAACGAAACTAAAAAGAATAAATAACTTATTGAGTTGATTTGTAATGAATATTAATTTACTTATCATTATAATAACCTCTAACCTTTACTCTATATAGACTACACACAACTCACGCTCTACTTTCTCAATATTCCAATTTTATAAAAGTATATGTCCCTTAACCTATTTTAAGCGGTTTTTAAGAATAGGTTAATTTTATGACAATTGTGTCGATTCGGTTTTAACAAACCTAAAATATTTTTAATTTTAGTTTAGAGATTGTTAAAAGATATTCGGTTGTTACGTCGAACTAAAACTAGGAGAGCCTCAACATATCCTACTTCCTACTCATATTATAAACGTGAAAGTTTGCGAGCATGGATGGATGGATGTTTGTTACTCTTTCACGCAAAAACTACAGAACGGATCTGAATGAAATTTGAAATGGAGATAGCTTATACCCTTAACACATAGGCTACTTTTTATCCCAAAAAAGGTTCCTGCGGGATTACGGAAAGACGCGGGTGAAACCGCGGAGCGCAACTAGTACCTAGATGAATAATTATAAGAATAGTATATCAATGCTAACTACGGCCTACGGCCTACGCCTGTTCCAAATTCTTAACGAATTCCCTAAAGAGAATAAAAAAGATTCAATACTTAAAATCTCTTTTAGGATTTCCTACTGCTCAGCAGACGCGGAGAACGCTCGTGTTTTCGCCGTCGTCGAAGGCAAAAGCGAGATCGGAGCGCTGGAGTCCCACGTGGTACACGTGTTCGTGTGTACGCGGCGAAAACATGCCAGGTCGCTGGCACTGTCCCTCGCACATGCTTTCAATGATGCTTATCAGGTATAAACGCGTCTAATGATGCTCATCAGGTAATGCTCATGCTTTTTATCATTCTTGACAGGTAAAAAATGCATCTAATAATGCTCATCAGGTAACGCTTTTGTCTTTCATGATGCTTATCAGGTAAGAAACGCGTCTAATGATGCTCATCAGGTCATGCTCATGCTTTTTGTCATGCTTATCAGGTAAGAAATGCGTCAAATGATGCTCATGAGGTAATGCTTATCGTTTATGATGCTTATCAGGTAAAAAATGTGTCTAATGATGGTCATCAGGTAATGCTCATGCTTAGAAGAAACTTTGCAGAGCAGTTAAAGTATGTATATCGTTGTCTAGTACCTATAGCAGAAGTTTCTAGCTTAATTTGGGGCTAGGTCAATTTGTGTGCAATTGTCCCCGATATTTATTTATTTATGAAAAACTTTTTTTTTGTGTTTTTAATTTTGTTCGCAAGAACATGTTGAATACACTCACTTCGGCCATGTTATAGTTGGTATATTATTATTCTATAACCCAATACCTGTTGGTATCTATAGTATTTTTTAGGCTGTACCTACAGTTATTTATATTTTAGGCGTGGCAGGCAAACCAGAGCAGTTCACTGTCAGCGGGGCGCGGAAAGCGTTTGGCTCCATGGGTGAGGATGTCAAGTTTTTATTAATAGTGATTTTAAAAAGGATCTTTATCTAGCGACCTATGACTTCTGGTGGATGGAAAAATACCAATACACATACAAAAAAAAACTGTTGCTAAGAATGCTAGCAAACTTCACAAGATCATCCCATAGGTTGCCTGAAAATTTCATCAAAATCAGTTTGGCCGTTTTGGATTCCATAGGTAACATACACAGCAATACACACATCGATAAATAATTATTTAAATATATAGGTACAGAGTATAGAAGATACCATTAGAATATAACTATTAGAATAGTATATATATTTTAACTTTTGCAGCTTAGAATTATTTCAGATTTCAAGATAAAATTCTTCTTCTTAAAAAAATATATATAAAGCTATTTCAGATTTCAAGAACAATTTTAACTAATTTTCAGGTTCGATTTCCCGAAGAGTCTGATGAAGAAATCGAGGACGAAGATTGGCAAGCACCTGCACCACTCGTGACTTTTGCTTGAAAAAAAAACATCGCAAACATTCCATGTTAAATTACACCTTGTTTAAACAATAAGTTTAATATTAGATACTTATATAATATAGAGCAGGCTATGACAACAATTATGTAAAGAGTTATTTACTTAGCTAAGGACATGTGTGTGTGTGATGTAAACTTGATAGAAAAAACAATATATGTAAAGGCGATTGCGGGGCGTTACAATAAGGTACAAGACTTTTTTGGCGGCAATCGAATTGTCAACGTGAAAATTTTGTTTTTATTTCCAAAACTTGTGTTTCTTCGAGTGATAATGTGTAATATTGGTGGATTATTAACCATTATGTGTTTGTTAATGTGTACGAGTGTGGGAAATTGAAATAAAGTTGTGAAAGTGACTTTTCTAGTTGCTCCAAAAAAGTCCGTGTAAAGTTTAAGTAAAGCGCCACTACTTTACTTAAACACTATCCTCATCCCATCATCTCATCGTCATCATCATCATCATCATCATCATCATTTAAACTTGATTCAACTCTCTGAGTTTGAAATATTTTATACTTGACACTGGCAAATACACTAATCGTGTGACGCCATAACAAAACAAAAAAAAAAAAAAATAAGGTACAAATAAAAAAAAATTGACAGGTAAATAGGCCATGCCCATGCATGCATAGTATTGCATAGTCTATGGCCCACCATCGCAGTGAAAATCCGTATTTTTTTTTATTAATAATACGTAATTTAGTGGTAAAATGATAATGATAATTCGACTGATGTTATTATGGATTATAAAATAAATAAATTTAAGATTATAATGGCTGTCGTTATTTACCATATTTATCTATAAAATGACAAATTACAGACAAATCGATGCGCCGTGGCCGGCATAAAACCATGGATTTAGGAAATTCAAAAATGTCTTTGCATATAACAATGGCGTCCGTTTTTATCTATGATTTGACCACAAATAGGTGCTTATCACTAGGTTTTTATAACTTTAACATATGTGCAAAAGAACCTAACACTTCCGGAGAGTTCCATAGGGTTTATTGTAATTTGCACTGCTGGTACATCTTCAACCAGCGCAGGCCGTGCTCGGACATGTAAAGCGGGCCGGAGCAAGCGCGCCCTCCATGGTAATTGATCATCATATAATCGAAGCAATCCGTTACACCGTCCTCGTTGCAGTCCTGGAAACAGATATGTTTACGCATTACCTGGGTGCATTTTTATATACCTTTTTTTTTAGTTCTTACTGCTTTTGGCCAGAAGTCATATATCTGATGTCAAGAGACGATGTGGTCGAAGGGAATTGGCTCTCAAGTGAGGCTGCCACACCAATAGGTGGTTGGTGACAGATTGGTGCCACGTTTGACAACTTCGTCACTTATTTTCAGGTGACTTGTATTCAAATTCTATCTTGTAACTTGTAAGATATATGAGATACTAGTTGCGCCCCGCGGTTTCACTCGCGTCTTTCCGTTATCCTGCAGGACCCTTATTCCAGGATAAAAAGAAGCCTATGTGTTAATTAAGCTATTTCCATTCCAAATTTCATTCAGATCCGTTCGGTAGTTTTTACGTGAAAGAGTAACAAACATCTATCCATCCATACTCAAAAATTTTCACGTTTATAATATTAGTAGGATAGGATAGAAACAGTTATACCTTATCAAAAAATTAGGTAATTTATAAAAAAAGGATCAAACATCTGCCAAGGGTGTGCGATGAAACATGTTACGGCATCTTACCTTTCCAAATAGAGCCATGTAGCTTTTAACAATTCTGATTGAGCAATGGAAGTCTCTGGCGCAGTCCTCGAATGCTGAAAATTTACAGAAAGCTGGTGTTTTAGATAGATAACGCTATAATGTTTCAACACAACAACAGATAATAGAACAAAATATCAAAGGAAAGAGGAATGAGGTAGCTATTCTAGGATTAGGATGAAACTTGGGATGATGTCTGGACTATATCAGTCAGTACGAGAAAGATCCGGCTCTATGGCGTATTTTAGGAGAGGCCTCTGTCCAGCAGTGGACTGAAACTGGCTGATTATGATGATGACAAACGGCCAGACGCCATCGGTATATGGTGGAGATTCCACCGGTTCGAACGAAGCGTTTTGCTTCTACCTTCATCATGCGTACCGCTAAGGCGTGGAACTCCTTGCAAGAGTCTGTTTTTCCCTGTTGCTAAAATTTGGAGATCTTCAAGGCAAGAGTGACCAGGTACCTTCTAGGTATGCGTGTTATACCGTCGACCGTATCATCGCTTGGCATCAGGCGGTATGGCGGTCAAACGCATACCTATTAGCAATAAAAAAAAAGATGAGGATGACTTTACATGATTTTTGCCTACCTTCCTTTCTTCCCGGGTCATCGTCAGGTAGCGTCGGCTTCCCTGCGTCCACCCAGTACACCCTGGAGATGTAGAATGGTCCGCAGTACCCATCGGAACACCCGTGGCCGACGTTACAGCCAGCCACGTGGCACAAGCATCGGATGCACGAGTCATTCAAATTGGATACATAGATACCTGAAAAGTTTACATAAGAAATCTTTATAGCGATGATGGCTCAGTGGTAGTGACGTCGACTTGTGATCCGTAGGACGTGGGTTCGAATCCTACAATGAGCTTGAGCAGGGAATAAGCTAACTTCAAATCCAGATTTCATTAAAACCAGTTCATTAGTTTTTGCGTGAATGAGTAACAAACATCCATACATTCATCCTCACTAACTTTCACATGTAAAATATTAGTAGGAATAAACGAACTTTTTACTTGGTGATTTCTGATGTTTATTCTCTTCTCTTTTGGAGGTATCAGAGCTGTAGCCCTGTTTGCCCTCCCCTAAATCCGGCCTTGGATGACCGATCTGACCCATACGCCATATATTAGTCATACGTCGTGAACGGGTGACGTCTGCGGTGATTCTACGCCTAAAATCCGGTATTAACTACGCCAAATCGGAATGGAAAGGAATTGTCTCTATACTTATAACGAATAAGCGCACGCCAACCTTTGCAAAGTTGCAAGTTCGCTCGCTGATTACCATGTTCCACCTGGATACCTACACCAGATTCAGAGATTCTTCTGGATAGTTTCTAATTTTAAAGACTGGACCTTTCACATTTTAGTAACTTTTTTCACAAATACTAGTAGGTAGGTACAGTCAACGACAAAAGTCGCTGAACATTAATACATTTTCCGATTACCGTCATCTTCTTAAACACCAACATTTGACAATATCATCACTTAAAATGTGGTGTGTTATGTTGCGGTCAAAACGCAGCCATGTAAAATGTAAGAAAACCCAATCATTACTTATCGAAAACACATTTGGAAAATCTAGTACGATCAGCTACTTTTGTCGCTGACTGTACAACAATATTTTTAGCTGGACTCCGCCTCCGTTAGAAAATAATAAAAAGAAATTGTAGCACAGTACTACAGTTAGCTTTCTATGTTATGCTAAAAGAAACCACGAAATAATAAGGAAGCATATAAAATTGTTAAGAAAATAATTTGTACACTAAAACAGGACATCTTACTTACCAATTACGACGTCTAATGAATAGAAAATTGCAACTAAATATAACGCACACTTTCTAAATTTCATTATTTACTATAACAACACATTAATCACTTTATTTTTCACTCAAAACTGTCTAGCAAAAGTTTTACACGGCATACGAAATAAATTTAAAAGCCCGTTTATATTAAAACGAGACAAGTAACTCTGATGATGACAAACAACTTATTTGAATTGAATTACTTATGTAGATCCTTTTAGTATCTACAGTGATTGTTACGTAGAATCGTTTCACAAAAAACTGCTGTAAAAACTAAGCGATGGGACGAACCAATAAGCAAAAGTAACTGCGGTCATAGAGTCACGATCTGATCCTGGTTCACTTCTAACTATGAGTACGTCGAGACTGTTCATTCATTAATCATATAAAAAACTAAAAAGTGGTTCTGTCTTTTATGCTATTAATTTTTCACGCTAAGTTCTAGAATGATGATCATTTCAATGATTGATTTATCATTGTAACTTATAAACAACCTGTATTATAAACGTGAAAGTTTGTATGTATGGATGGGGATGGATGGATGTTTGTTACTCTTTCACGCAAAAACTACTAAACGGATATGAATGAAATTTGGAACGGAGATAGCTTATACCCTGGATTAACACATAGGCTACTTTTTATCCCGGAAAAAGGTTCCTGCGGGATAACCGGAAGACGCGGGTGAAACCGCGGGGCGCGACTAGTTAATAAATTAGGTATACAGTACAATATGATGTCGTCAGGCTTTGTAATAAATTCTTCGAAGACTTCATGACTTATGCATGGGTTTGAACTTTGTCACTACTGCTATCCGTGAGGCCTCGAGCATTCGCAACATCCTATTGAGTTCCCTGTATCTTACTATATACTCTTACTTTACTCTTTGCTACTGAGTTTGAGGCTGCTAAGTCATGTCTTGAGAGTGAAATAGGGGATGAAGTGTTTTGAAAAACATAAAGAGAATACCATTAAAATATATAATCTTTTTATTTTCAAGAACTATAATTGCGTTAGCTTAAAATGATGCTCACATCTGATTCCTAACTAAAATTCCCTGTATCTAAAGTTTCAGAAACTACACTGATCAACACCCAGACACGGAACAAATACTTGCGCTACAAATATTTGTCCCGTAGCGGGAATCGAACTTGCGACCTCACCCTTGTAGTCAGCCAATACACTTTTTTTTTTCTAAACTACTTTTATCTACAATCTCCTAACAATATCTGTGGCATAATTTATATAAAATTCGAGGTCATATCCTTGGGAAAACCCGTTACCTTGACAAAAAGTTTGAGACTATATTTAATATGAAAACTAGACTACCTGTATCACAATAATATAGACATTTGGGTTTGCTGTTAACGACTATATCGGGAGAGAATTTACACATAATCCGTTCAAAAAGTTTTCACTATAAGTATAGGTATGATAAAATCATCTACAATTATCTATAAATCAAAAGGTTGCTTGATTTCAACAAAAATGAACGAGGTCTTCATCGCGGCACAACCCAATGCAGCAGCTAGTAAGAATGTCTTTGTAGTCTGCTTCGTTGACTATCTCGCGCTTTGCAAAGGGGCCGTAGTTCGCTGAAAATATAGAAAATACTGTTAACAGACCTCAAGGTCTAGGACAGACCTCCATCGATCTCTTTCTTTCATAATTTTCCACTGCGGTCAAACCGCGCCAATGTACTATATATACCTGGTGGCATAATAATGGACTAAGCAGTGGTCAGAAGGATTCTTGAATAAAATAATATGAATTTTGAAGCGACGCTTGGTTAGCTTAACGGAAAAATCATATTATTCTATAGAGGAAATTGTAACGATATAATTTATAACAAAAGAAAATTTGATAACAATAATATAGATAATTATTGATTGGTGGCAGTCCTCCTCTCTTTTAATTTATTTATAACATTGTTGTTGTGCCCAAAAGGGTCCATAACATCTAATTATTGTTACATTAAGGAATGCAATTCTTTGAATCTTTGTATTTCAACTTGCGACCCGTAAATCGTGGGTTTGGATCCTACATTAAGCTTAAGCTTACAGCGAAGGAAAACATTGTAAATTGAAACCATAGCTTGGTGGTTGGGCGTATCTCAGTGCTAAAAATTGATATTGGATACTTACTTCCATACGAGCAAAGGTTTACGATGTAATTGTTCAAGGTCCTCCCACAGAGGTTGGAGGGTCCGTTCTCGCTGATGCCCATCACTTCGTGGAACGTCACCAGCATGATGAGGACGAAACACTTGCCTCTCATTCTGACCAACCAGATTGCGTGTCCTATTTGTTCGTGAAAAAGATCTCAACTCTAGTCTCTGGAAAAAAAAATTGGGGTTGGAGCATTACCGTATTTTGGCCAAAAACGACGTATTTATCTGCTTTTTTGTGCTTGTAACCCTTTCCGTTGCGGTGTTACGACGGATTCTTTGGTCGCATAAAGAAAAATTTTAAGGTTCGTTATCAACCCACGCTCAATTACGTAGGTGCACGATGGCGAAAGTTCACGTAGTAGGCAACGTAGAGTGCATCTAACAGGTAGGCAACGTACAGTTGTATATTTTTTTTTAAAGAATATAATTCAACTTTTCGTCTCTATTCAAAGTACATTCTACAATTATTGTTAACACCTAAAGAAAACAAAAAAAAGGGTTGAATGATATTATTCACGTAGTCAGAAAAAACGTTTACAATGACGATCGCTTCATCCCATACAAAATGGTAGCCAAGATGCAATATGACAAGCACTTTGTAGAAAAAGAAAGGTTTGCATCTTGGCTAGGCCCCGGTTAATCCTAACCTCGGAGTTAAAAGATGTACATATGAAATAATGTTTGGTGACAAAAGCGTTTCATCGTATGGAAGGGATGTCCGGGTAAAAGAGTAATGCCTACTACCTACGTGAAAAAAAAGAAAGGTTCTCGAGTAGCGACCACGAACCGGAAGACGTTCTGTAGGTAGACCGACGACATTGTAAGAGTAGCAGGGAGCCGATGGATACAAATGGTTAATAGCCGTTCATGGTGGCGTTCAAAATGGGAGACCTAAGTTCAGCAAAGTACTTCTTCCGGCTAATGATGATACCTACTCGTATGTGTACGTTCTGGGGCCACTGCTTGTTATAGACAGATGACGTGCTTACTACGAGCGGATGTCCTGCTAGTCTCCCTGATTGCTTTTCTAGACTAGGTACAAGTAAACAAACAACAAAGACCGTCCAATCTACGTCACAGTTACAAATTGTTAGTCATTCCTGCGGCGCAATAACCCATTATGGCTCTTGGCCTCGTTTACGATCTTCAATCTGCATCACTTCCCTCTTTAGCACCCCTTTTACAATTGTGAGCGAGTCTCAAAAAGATAAATAAATAAATATCGGGACAGTTGCACACAAATTGACCTAGCCCCAAATTAAGCTTGAAATATTGTTATATGGGTACTAGACAACGATATACATAGAGAAATAAATACTTTTAAAGATATAAATATCCAATAACTAGCTAACCCGGCGAACTTCGTATCACCAATAAAAGTCACCTTTTAAACCTTCCCTGAACTGCCACAAATATGTCAAGATCAAAATTAGCCAAATCGGTCCAGCCGTTCTCGAGTTTTAGCGAGACTAACGAACAGCAATTGATTTTTATATATAAGAAGAATATAGATTAAGAATAAGTCTAGTAGTACGAAAGTTCACATAGATACAGACAGATAGTTTTACGGCCGGTTTCAATAACCGATCTATCCACGGTTTGACATAAATTTGACATTACTTCTATGGAGCTTATGTCAAATTTCCATCTCCAGTAGGGCAAATCGTGGATAGATCGGTTATTGAAACCGGCCGTTACAGAATAACAAAAGATTGTCAATTTAGTAGAAAAGGTATTATGTGTATTGAAATTTTTTGGTCTTTATGTATGTACATATATAAAGTCACTAGCTGTTCCATGCGGTTTCACCCGCGTGGGCTACAGTTTATCGCGATAAAAGGTATCTTATGTCCCTTCCCCGGGGCTCAAATTATCTATAAACCAAATTTCATATAAATCGGTTCAGTAGTTTAGGCGCGAAAGCGTATAATTATATTCCGTATACTCCAAAATTATTCCCGCACTTCGGTGCCCCCTCACCGCGTTACCTGCTGTAGGTACCCATTATCATATTTTAATTCTAAGTTAATTTTTCTTGGACCGCACGTTTGAATTGCGCAGCTAGAGGTCTTCGTGGTCCGCGACCGCACTTTACCTATTTCATAGATTCTCCCGGTGCCCCCCCTCACTTCACCGCGTTTCCCGCTGCGCTGCGGTGCGGCGGTTTTATTTTTCTACTACTACTTACATTTTTAAACTCGTGATATCTTTCGAATGGAATGTCCGAATTGAATGATTTAAAAAGTTATATAAAGGCATTGAAGCCGTTTTGAATAAAAAGTAATTTATTTTGATAAGGATTAATACCAAGATACAAATAATGAGCCTTTTCTAGCAGCGGCATTAAAAATTAAAATTTTAAAATAAAAGATCACTTATTGTGGCATTACTATAATAGTTAGACATATGCTCTCGCGGACTTTTTTGTAGATCTTAATGAGACCTACAAACCCGTAGTACATTACTTTGTTCTAGTGTCAATAGTTTTGGCAGCGCACGCAAAAATAGATTTTCGATTTCACACCTTGGGTTGCAAAATAGCAATTTTCTTACGGATCCCTAATTTTTTTGGAAATAAAATATAGCCTATAGCCTTCCTCGATAAATGGGCTATCTAACACTGAAAGAATTTTTCAAATCGGATCAGTAGTTCCTGAGATTAGCGCGTTCAAACAAACAAACAAACAAACAAACAAACAAACAAACAAACTCTGCAGCTTTATAATATTAGTATAGATAATATAATTAATGCTGAACTGAAAATACCTTCGTAGGTCGACAATGGTGTCGATTCGGTTTTGCATTCTCTAAAACTAAACTAAGTTTGACAGGTCTAAAAGTATTGCTATCTTTTTCTAACCACTGAAGTAAAAAAAGGACAACATTACTATTAAACCTGTCAAACTTAGTTTAGTTTTAAAAGAATGCAAAATCGAATCAACACCAATAGACATCGTCTAAAATTTTGACTCTGAACTAAAATGGAAATAATCATCATCCTTTTACGTTCACACTACTGGGACTCTGACCTTCTCTCACGGCCAGTTTCAATAACCTATCTATCCACGGTTTATCCCACTAAAGATAGAATACGACGTAAGACGTTGACGTAAGCTCCATAGAAGTAACGTCAAATTTCTACCTCTAGTACCTAGGACAAAAAGTGGATAGATAGGTTAGGTTGTATAATACAAGTTTCGAGCTTATTTTGGGGCTAGATTTGTGTGCAATTGTCCCCGATATTTATTTATTATTTATTTATTTATTGAAACAAGCCGTTGGAGAATATGGATCATAATCTACCACGCTGGCTCGGTGCGGTTGGTAGATGTCGCATGCCCTAGAATGTTGCAGTTCTTGGACATGCCGGTTTCCTCACGATGTTTTCCTTCACCGTTTTTTGAGGAATGGGAAATCCGCACATAACTTTAAGGAACTGTAAATTGCAATCCTACTTATAAACGCACAGTATGTATGTATGTTTTTTGCTCTTTCACGCAAAAATTACTGAATGGATTTTAAACAAATTCGGAATGGAGATAGCTTTAGAATTAGGTTTTATAACGGGATAATTACCATGTATTTGTTTTTGTTTGAGTTCTCGATAGTATTATTATTATTATAGTATTCTCGTGATCATGGCGCTTGCAACAGTGCCGAAATATCGAGAACTCAAACAAAAACAAATACATGGTAATTATCCCGTTATAAAACCTAATTCTAATGTTTTTGACCATGGTAGTTTAAAACAGTATATTGGAGATAGCTTATACTCTGGATTTACACATTAGCTACTTTTTATCCCGGAAAAAAGTTCCTGCGGGATAACGGGAAGCCACGCGAAACCGCGGGGCGCAGCAAGTACCTAATGACATCTGGTACAGAGATTGTTTGAAGCATGTGAAAGGACATAGGCTACTTTTTATCCTGATAAACTGTAGCCCAAGCGAGTGAAACCGCGGAAACAGCTAGTGGTAAATAAAACTTGGTGTTACCCCCGAGTAGACTCCACAACAAAACCATCATGAAATAACAGTACTTAGTTATTTCTTTACACTTTTGACAACAGTTAACTTTAACCGGACGAAACAAGGTACCATTAAAAAACTGATTAAGTATTTAAAGATACATACCGTGACTTCGATCAAGAACAGTATATAAAGAAGAGCCAAGAGCACTAGTTACAACCAGGTCTGCCACAGCACTGCACCCATGTACTGATGAACGGAGCTCGCTGACTTCCGGCAATTTTGTATTTACTCCGCATTGTCGTCATCTATCTATAGAATGAGGAATCTCTAATAACAATCATCTTAATCGTTTAGGTATATACATAGTATATGTTATTGTAGCTAAGCATGCTTGCTCCAATTCGATCAATTAGTAATCAAATGTGATCGCGCCCAATAATTAACCTGCCAGGCGTTTTTTGCATGCTCTTTTACCGGCGTAAGGAGGTTGGAACCGGCGTGGCTAGTTTTAAGTTTGAGTTGTATCTCATGAAATAAATTTAATTGAGTTGAGTTGACTAGATTCTTCTTCATGATAACAGGCTGATTGATTATTATGTCTGTAACGTAATAAAGTATAAAAAAAAATTTAATAAAATACTTCCTTCGTAATTTTTCCTTTTTATAGTGACGTTGTCTTGCGATCTTTTGGTCGTGGGTTCGAATTCTACAATGAGCTTGAGATTTCGGTTAAGGAAAACATCGAGATGACACCATGGGTGTTAGAACATAATATTCTAGTATACTCGCCTGCCTAGTTCCGTCAAGGATCTATAGCCAAGAACCTACTATAGGTGTATTCCAGCAACCCCACTTAAGAGCCAGTTCTTAATCCAATTATAGCGTGGCACCACCTTCGAGCACATCGTCACTTTATACCACGTGACTGACGTGACGTGACGTGGTCCAACGCTACAAGAAGAATCATCATCATCATAATAGTCATCATCAGTCTATTACGTTCCCAGTGCTCGGACTCTGGCCTTCTCCCAGCAAGAGAGAGAGTATGGGCCGTAATCTACCACAGTGCGGGTTAGTAGATGTCGTATGCCCTTGAATGTTGCGGTTCTTGGACATGCCGGTTTCCTCACGATGTTCCTTCACTGTTTTGAGAGATGGTAAATCCACACATAGCTTATAAGTCACAGGTGCGGGTCTAGAAGAATCGAACTCGGTATGTGCTCATCAAAATGAAATATAACTGAACTTATTTATCCACATAGTTTGTTGTTGTTCTACAGTAAAATGTAGAATAGCAAAGTGAAAAACAGCTTCGTCATACAGCCGTACACAAGGCTAGATTATATATTATTTTTTATATATATATATTTCCATTTCTAAACACAATAGCTAACAAAGTCTTTTATATGGCACGGCGAGTCGCAACACTTCTCTGAGATGGATTTGCCATTCTTTTTCGTCTGCACTACGCTATAAATGTCCTTATCATTCAGGCCATGGTCATAAACCTGGCCGTGACCATGGTCACGGTTGCGGTGATGGCGGTGTTTAGGGTCCTGCGGGTCATCTGAAAAAAATTAAAGTAAATTCAAATTCAATTTTTTTAATTTAATAGGCACTATGATCGCTTTAAAACCTCAAACTTAAAAGTAACTACGCCTGTTCCATTCCAACCTCCTTACGCCGGCAAAAGAACAGGCAAGAAACGCCCGGCAGGTAATTTTTTTGGCGCGATCACATTGACAATTTTATTCTTATTACACACACTAATTGATTGGATTGGAGCAAGTTCACTAAAATCCCAAGCTTTTTTTTGTCATCTAATAATCCGATATTTTTTAATTAGCTTTACTAATAAGATTTCTCTTGTTTGGTTGTACACAATGGGATATGGGAACATGAATATTAACGAGTTACGGGATCACAACTAGAGCAGACCAGACTTCAAAAGCAGCACCCGTTCACGAGTTGACGCATGTGCCAGCCATCGCTCTCCTCGACCATATTAGAGGGAAGAGGGCGACCCGACACACGACGCTGCTGCAAGCAATAAAAAAGCAGATGGATGGATGTTTGTTACTCTTTCACGCAAAAACTACTGAACGGATCTGGATGAAATTTGGAATAGAGATAGCTTATGCCCTGGATTAACACATAGGCTACTTTTTATCCTGAAAAAGCAGGAAGATGCGGGTGAAAACGCGGGGCATAACAAATTTTTAATATTATATTAGTAGGATAGGATTGTGTGCTTTTGAAACAATTACATATCTAGCAATTAGTGACTTACATTGTCCGTGTTCCAGTAGGTATTCAACAGTATCATTGTCGCAGGCCTCTTGCAGTGCTTTCGGGATGTCATCTCCACATATCATGATCAGTTGGTCTGATGGGTCCTCCACTGCTGAAGTTATAGCCAGCGCTATCATCAGAGCTACAAGTGGCAGCATTATGACGGTTTTACACTCTGACGTATCTGAAAAATGACGGTGTGGAAAGAGACATGAGACATGAGAAAACCAACAACAATATCAATGTCTCCAACAACATGGAGACGTTGATGAACATTTGTGAGAGCTTAATGTTTTTGCGTCATTTTTAGTACGTATTTGTAAACATTATTTTGCGCGGCATTTTAAGACAACAAATCGCTTTGGTGGCAGTTTAGGTTGGTACAGTCAACGACAAAAGTCGCTGAACAATCACACTTTTTTCTATTATCCTCATCACTGTTATACACCAATTTTTGACCTCACCTAAAATCAGGTGTGTTATGTTGTGGTCAAAATGATACCATGTAAAATGTAAAAAAAAAACAATAATAATTACTGATTTGAAACACATTTGGAAAATCGAGAACGATCAGAGCTACTTTTGTCGCTGACTGTACATAAATAGTTCGGCTCGGCGCGATTGTTTGAAATGTTTTAATGTGAACGCATTTACAAATCTCTATAGGTATCTGACTAAGTCGCCATTCGTTTAACCCGTAGTCCAAGTGAGTAAGCTGTAGTCAAAGATGTATGGAAAATTACCATTTAGAGCCATTTTTTCATTGAGTTTTGACTTTGAATACGCATCAAATCTGACACCTGGATACGATAGAGGTGAAAGCAACAGCAAATTATATAGTCGTAGTTTTCTATGTTATAGTCGAAAAAAAGACGTTTTGCTATAGAAAAATGTTCACGCAATGATATTAAATTAGCATTAAAATATTTATTTCAATGATAATTTAATAATAAAAATCGCTAAAAAGCACTTGAAAGGCACAAACTTTGCCGATCGAAATACATGTACACAATACTAACAATGAAATAAATGCAAAAGTATATTTATTGGTTTGTCCTTCCTTTATTCAAAAACGGAACAACAGATCAACGTGATTTTTTTTGCATAAAGATATTTGATGAGCCAAAAACTGACATAAGTTACTATTCTGAAAAAAATCCAACTCTTTCTCTAGAAATCTACACGAAGGTAAAACCGCGGCACAGCTAGTATAAGTTTATTAAATCTAGTAATAATAAATAAATGGTAGCTTAGAGGAGACGATAACTTACCCCAGTCAAAGTGCACGAAAGTATGACGATAAAAGGGTCCAGTTAGCCTTTTATAGTCGATTAGTGCTTTCCTGTGGCCTGGTAAAAGCATAATGACAGGAACACTTATTGTGAGAGCTCTTGCTATAGAATCGGAATAAATTAATTTTCGTAGGGCTACCAATGAACTGAAATCTCGAAAGATAGGATTCCTAATCAATAAAATTTTAATTATAAGAAATTTTTACTAATTCACAATGAAATATATGGATAAGTAATTAGGCATTGATTGATGAGAGCCCTCCTCTCTCTAGTTTACTTTGATAATATAAAGTTGTTGTGCCCAACAACGTTCCTAATGCTCTTACCCTTAGCTCTTTTCTTGTGTGTATGTCTCCATCTTCCTCAATGAGAAAGAGTGAAATCTACATATGACGACTTCAAGTATCGCTTTTGCTCCATCACTGTTTCAATTCCTAGGATAGGTGCCATTATGAAAAATAATAAAATCTTTGAAAATTTGAACCTCTTTGATCTTTGATGAGTTATTGAATGAAGATACCAGTTATGGGTGTTTTTTCATTCTTATCTTCTTATCAGGATAGCATTTTACCGCATGTCACCTGATGATGTGATTGAAAGTGGTGCCATGTTATGCTTGGATTAGGAACTGGCTCTGAAGTAAGGCTGCCGAAATACACCGCTGGAGTGCTTGACGACCATGGAGGTTGGTAGCTGGGCAAGAAATATCTAATCTTTTACCGCCACATCATAGCTTGCTGGTAGCGCTTTCTCTAATGCTCGCCTAGCTTGCCCAGCTTTTATCCTAGAATTAAGAATCTGGGTAATCTGGGAATTAAGCACCTATCGACGAATTTCGCCAGCTTCGCTTAAGCTTGATAGTCAGTTTAAAATACAGGCGCAGCGTGCACCTTCGACCACATCGTCGTTTAAGAAAACGTGACTTCTGGTCAAATGTAAGGTGGAAATAAAATTACAAAGAATTTAAGGGTTTACTGGGATATCAGAAAATACCATAATGAACAGTTAACATGATGCCAATGGTGCAGTTGATAAGATCATCATACTTTGACTAGATTACAATTTTTTTTTTGAAACACGCGGCCATCCTTTGTAGTGATACAATGCTTAATGATAGAGGTGTAAGACTATGGTCCAACAAATATCACTCTGTCATCATATGATATCAAGAACTGATAGGGAAAAGTTTTCTAGTGACAACCGCGAACCAGAAGACGTTCTGTAGGTAGGCCCCTATTATGTGGACCGACGACAATGTAAGAGTCGCGGGGAACCGATAAATTCAAATGGCTAATAGCCCTTCATTGTTGCGTTTGACGGCCTATGTTCGGCAGTGGACGTCTTCCGAATGATGATGATGATTAGAATTTGAGTTTTAGACCTTTATAAATAAAAGCTTTTTTGGTCTGTGTTTTATATTTTGTATTTAAAAGTCATGGTCCTAATAACCAACATTGGCTTAAAACATGAATCGAAGAAAACAACGTGATGCGTGACTAAAATACGCAGCATGTTAATCGAACCTTAATTAAATCCACAACACCCAGACCGAGAAAAAATACTTGTGCTTTTGACTTCCAATGTACGAATATTTATCTTCTTGCGGGAATCGACCAGCCTTACGCAACACTGCTCTGAAGCCTCACACTTCGCGGACGGTAGTTTGCCCATTGCGACAAAGTCGTAGTCAACGATGATAGTAAGTATTTATCTAGTTCTATGGTCGACCTTGCTTGAAGAGGTCATAAAGGTGCTTAAGAGAAATCAATTTCATAATGACTTCTAGTTCAATGATGACGTGTTTCATCATCATATCCACTGGTAGGATATTCTTCTCTCAGAGAGATAGTAGGAGGTGACGCAGGAACAGATAATATGGCGTCTTTTATTATCGGAGGCCAGGACTCACTTATTCTATACTTACTAATAAGAGGGTAGCGTTTGACCACAAGTCACCTGATGTTAAGTGACGATGTGGTCAAAGGTGGCACCACGCTACAGTTGGACTGGGAATTGGCTCTTTAGTACCACTGCCGTAAACACACCGATAGGTGCTTGACTACAGATTCTTAACAAGAATAGAATAAAATAGAATTTACGTTTATTTGCGACAAAAAAACTCATGGTACATGGAATATAAATAAAGATAACATACAACAATATAACAGTAATTGAAGGTACACAAGAATGTCACCGTCGCAAATCGGCCCCAACTCAGCAAAATGCTGGTTAGACAACCAGAGCTGGTCTTCCGTTGGAACCGTTTGGTGACGCGAACTTGAGGGTTGTAGCTAGTCAGGCGAGCATTAGTAAATGCCCTACAACCAAGCTATGATGGTTTCATCACGATGTTTTTCTTCAGCTCAAGTTCATTGTAGGATTCGTATCCACTACCTACCGATCGCAATTTCACGTCTCTACCACAGAGCCAGCAGAGAGCGTCGATGTGTTCAGAGAAGGTATTAAGAAAGACAGGTAGGTATCCAAAAAAAACATCAGGTAAGTACTTTTGTAAACCTAGAGACTAGGGCTTGTAATTTATTGAAAAACAGATTCTATTGTAGCTTATTCTACAATCTTCTTCACAACTTAGCACATCAAAAAAGGGTTTTTAGCTCGTCTTACAGATTCTTAGAATTAAATATGAAATACGCTTCCATATCAGTCATTTTAGTATGAGTTCTCTCCAATCACTACTACGAGTTCTACTGTTAATTACTTACTATAACTATGTTTTAATTATCTATCTTGCTCATTCATGTTTCATTCAACCTTATGCAGTTTTTCCATACTAACTTTTCCTGAATGACCGGAAAGGGATCGGAGCACAAATCGGCAAAAGTGTGGGTAAACATTGCTTAAAGATAAACGAAACATCACTTTGTTTATTTAGGCCGGGTTCCAGTAATCGATCTATGCACGATTGGAGATGGAAATCTGACATAAGCTCCATATAAGTAATGTCAAATTTATGTCAAACCGTGTGTATAAATAGGTTATTGAAACTGGCCGTTAAATGTACAACCTAGAGACAGTCAATCTGAAAAAAAAGCAGTGACGAGGTAACAACCTGATTACAGCAAAGCTGATAAGTGTGGTTTATATGTTTGAGTATTGATGAAGTTGAAATGGAACCGGCTTTATTATTGTTATTTTTAGAGCATAATTTTCTAATAATAAAAATGCCTAACACAATCAGATACATAGCTCTGACCAGTGCTGGATTAAGCAAGCGCGGGGCCCGTAGTAAATTCTTTCAAAGGGCCCTTGATATACTATGGGTTCTTAAGTGTAAAGTAGAAAAAGTTGTAACGTTACACGTTTTTGTCACATAAAAAACACTCAGGCTGAGTGGGTTAAATTTAAACCCACTGCCATTTTTAAATATGCGGGGCCCCTTTCGCGCGGGGACCGTAGCAATTGCTACTCTTGCTACGTGGTTAATCCGGCACTGGCTCTGACCCTTAACTAGGTATCCGAAACTACATGGATTGCGGTTACTCTACATTCAGAAACTAATAAACATAAGCACCATTGTTCAATTTGCATGTTGAAGTGGCAATGGGCAGGCCACATCGCTCGACGAACCGATAACCGATGGGGAAGAAAGGTTCTCGAGTGGCGACCACGAACCGGAAGACGTTCTGTAGGTAGGCCCCCCACTAGGTGGACCGACGACATTGTAAGAGTCGCAGGGAGCCGATAGATGCAAATGGCAAAGGGGGAGCAGTGGATCTATGTTTAGCAGTGGAATTCTTCCGGCTGATGATGATGATGATGACCAGTGTAACCTTCTTTTAGCTTTGCGTAACACTGCCTAGGTACTCTTTTTCTTGATGTCATGGAACATAATTATCCCTGCTGCGCCGAGGTGACCGCCGCGATGCATTGGTTGAACACATTCACGTACTGGTAGGGAAGCTCGCCCGAGCATCCGTACCCTCCCTTCTTGTGGATCGCTATGTAGTCGTAACAGTTGACCACACCGTCGCCGTTACAGTCCTGGAATGTATTATGTATATATCGGTAATGCAAAGTTATGGCAAAAAATATCCTATCATTTCTCGTACTTCTGAGTACGAGAAATGATACGCTTGAAGTTACCTGATAAGAGGGAATAAAATAGTACTTTTCGTCCCTAGGGACAAAAAGTTAAAAACTAGGTGGACATGAAAAACTAGATGGCCATGCCACTTTTCTTACTCTGTAATGATAATGATTTATTAGTGTAAAATTACATTTCTTAAGGCTTAATAAATCCCTGATGATTAAGTTGTCCAGTTGCCTATTTGTAATTGAAAGATATTGGCTGAAAAAATTCACTGAACACACTTGAGAGCCAGTTCCCAGTCCAGGTGTAGCGTGGCGCCACCTTCGACCACATCGTCACTTAACATCAGGTGACTTGTGGTCAAACGCTACCCTGTAAATAGTAAAAAAAATAAATACTGAAAATGTACGAAGATGTTGAAATTTTTGAACTCCAATAAAACCAAGGACAATGACCCTACAGCTTTGGTGTCATAACAATAAATACTCAGGGGGACAAGTTCTAACGGAATACAGTATATTTTTTTATTGGCCGGCACTTTCATATATCATTTTTTTTTCATATTTGGACCAAAAATGTATGAAATCCCGATGATGTCCGAAACTAAATCCGAAATTTGGAATGACGTTTTACTTGCGGACGTTTATAAAACCGGCCCAAGGGTATATAGTTATATACTACGTAACTTATTATCACCGTAGTTAGTGTCTACCAGTAAGGATCGTGTATAGTTTTTGCAGTAGCACCTATAACGTCATACGTCGTGGGTGTGAAGGTACATGTAGTTTGTGTCATTGTGCCCCCATTTGCATATCGAGGCAGGCGGTGACATCACCCAATCTTATGCGATGGGACAAAAGCAATCATATTGGAATATCTGTACCCATAAAATCTAGACAGGTATAGGTAGGTATATCGTATTGGATTTGTTAATGGGTTGCGGATTGCGGATGTGTCTACAAGCCATGCATGATGCATTCTATAATACCTATAGATCTTAATAGCTATGCTCCGCAGTTTTGCAAGAAGTGATTATGGCTCAGTGGTAGTGACGTCGACTTGCGATCCTTAGGTCGTGGGTTCAAATCTTACAATGAGAATGAGCTTTTGGTTAAGGAAAACACTGTGATGAAACCAAAGCTTGGTTGGGCATTTCCTAGTGTTCGCCTGGCGAGCTACCACCATAAAGTTAAGAATCTGTCGCCAAGCACCTGTCGGTGTGCTCCGGCAACCTCACTTGAGAGCCAGTTCCCAATCCAGGTGTGTAGCGTGACACCATCTTCGACCACATCGTCACTTAACAAACAGGTGACTTGTAGTCAAAAGTTACGCTGTAAAAAGTGAAGAAAAAAATCTCTTAAACCACTACAGCAAAAACAAAATTACGCTCGTCTGTCCTCATCTAAAGTATTTTTGGCGGCAGAACGTCATAAGTAGAGAAAACAGTATTACCTGAGCGAACCTCGCCATGTAGCCTTGAACCGATCGAGCGGCGCAGTAAGGGTCGTTGGTGCAGTTGGAATAGGCTGAAAACGGAAAAAAGACATATTAATATCAAGACTACGTGAAACAAAGTTATCAAAATTAGCTCCCATAGATAGTAAAATGATATCTTACTAACTGCGCTCCACGGTTCAACCCGCGTCTTCCCGTTATCACGCAGATACCTTTTTCCGGGATAAAAAGTAGCCTTCGTGTTAATCCAGGGTATAAGCTTTCTTCCCGGTGGTACGTGGTAACAAACATTCACACACACACGCACCACACACACAGACTTTCGTATTTATAATAATTATTATAGTAGGATATATACGCGTCGACTTGAAACCTCCTTCTTTCTTTTTCGTCGGTTAAAAAATAGTGGTGGTATAGGTATATCCCTTACTTATTATAAATGCGAAAGATGCTCTGTCTGTCTGTCTGTTACTCTTTCACGGCTAAACTACTGAACCGATTTAAATGAAATTTGGTACAGAGGTAGTTTGAACCTTGAGGAAGGACATAGGATACTTTTTATCGCGATAAACTGTACTCGTAGTCCACGCGGGTGAAACCGCGGGGAACAGCTAGTATAAAATAAAAGATACTAGATAAAATCTTACAAAGTCAAGGTCACTGAGATGTTTCAACTATCTGAGTTTTAAATAACAAAAATGCAAAACGGTTGTATTGAAATTAATGTTAGCTGACCTTGTGAAACGACCTTCATATATGGCATAGCTTATAGAAATATATGTTTGAGTACTGTCTTCAACATCCGGTATCAGAATTTGGGTTTTTTTAGGATTTATCTCACAAGGTAATCATGACGTATTGTCCTGGTATGTTATACACATATTTATGTAGATTCATTAACTGTTTTTTAGAACATTGCTAGTATACGTATGTCTTGTGTTAGGTAGTATACTCAATTTACAATTACAAATCTTTTACTAAGATCAAAGCAGAAATTGTAAATTGAGTATACTACCTAATATAAAGTGCAAGGCTGGCTATTCCCAACATTTTTTTTGACGATTGATGTGTCGCGGGTTAGAATCCCGCTACAGTAAACAAGTAAATTTAATGGTAAGCGGTCACCCCTTTGCCTATAGACATTTGCAACACAGGCGAGTTGCTGATGCGTTGCCGACTCCTAAGAACTCTTTTCACACCCATCTTGAATTACTGCAATTTGTACCACTGCGGAAAACTTGTGGCAGCTCGTTCCACATTTCAAGTAACGAAGAGGCAGCGTTATAATCATAGCATTTCCTAGCCCAGCTACATATTTTCGCCAAAGTTTCTTACCATCAGGCGCGTCAGGTGACTGCCCATTCAGCGTCGGCTTGCCAGAGTCAGCCCAGTAGGCCCAAGTGATCTTGAATAGGCCACAGGCATCACCGTCGCACTGCAGACCTTGCTTGCACCCCGAGACGGCCTGGCAGAGGCAGCCGAGGCACACCTCTGTCACTGGAGCAACGTTGTTTGAGAGCAGCTCGGCTGGAATGAAAAAGGTTGGTTGTTAGATTACACGTATATTACACACACATACACATACACATATATATACACGTACGCATCGCTACACGCGAAAATGCAATCCATACTAATCCTTAAATGTGAAAGTTTGTGAGGATGGACGGCTGAACAAATCTGGATGAAATTTGGCACAGATACAGATGATAGTCTGGAATAGCATATAGAATTTTAATCCTGCAAAAAGGTTCCTGCGGGATGACGAGAAACCGCGGGCGCAGTAAGTTACAACTCAGTCAGTACAGTCATGCAATCAAAGGACTTACAAAGGGTGCGCGTTGATGTCTTTTGCAAGAAAACAGTGGATTTCGAGTAAAATGCTAGAATGGGATTGGCAATACGGGTATTACTGATCATCATCAAGTGGAAACGAAAAGGTAAAAATTATGAAAAACTGTTGCCAAGGTGTACCACTACCTGCTCGGTTTGTTCGGACCACTTCACGGACCAAACGTCAAGTGCTTTGGTCAAGTGGTATCTTCGGGACCGATTTCGTAACATATTGTCTGCATGATACGAAGCGGAGCGAGGGAGAGGTAGATCGAGAAGAACATACATCATAGATCAAAGAAAGGATTGACGTCATGTCGTACCAAGAGGTCAAAAGGATGGCCGAGAACAGAACGGGATGGAAAGTACTCCGCCGACAAGAGCTTCGCTTTTAAATAACGAAGAAGAAAATACGAAGCGCAATAAATTTTGGATCAAAACTTCGGAATTGCGTTTCATGGTTGGTTTCTGACTTTATATAGATCACCACTGCCAACGCAGGCTTTATACGAAGCTACCGTCTTACCAAAGTCAATGTGCTCACAAGGTATTCAAGGCGAAATGCGTTATTCAAGCAGTAAACATGTCGAAATGTTTATGATAATATGTAAATATACAACCGCAGAGCGCAAGCGCAGGGTGACAAATCCTATAGGAGGTCAAGGCACTGGCGACCTACGTTGTCTTACTAGTTCGTAGTGTATGTTTGATGTTTTAAATTATGCGCTATTAACGAAAGATGTGTTTAAAACATACCTCTACTAGCTGCAACTCGGAGTTACAACCGCGGATTTCTCAGTATTCCGCAAAAACCTTTATCCTTTATTTTTTTTATGTAGCACTCGCTACATAACCACATCTATAGGCTACTGGACCCATTCCAAATTTCACTCAAATCCGTTGAGACGTTTCAACGTGAAGAAGTAACAAACATAATCGTAATCGAGATATTTGTTACCACGTATCACCGATCTACTAAACCGATTTTGATGGAAAATTGAATTGACACATCAGCTACTTTTTATCCAGGAAAAAGGTTCCTGCCGGATAACGGAAAGACGCGGGTGAAACCGTGGGGCGCAACTAGTCAATTATATTATGAATGAACTACTATTTCTTATCACTAGAATAGGTTTTACTCCCGTCTTAGGTAGGTAAGTCATAGGACCATCAATCCCTCATGTCACGTAACTAAAGTAGTTACTATATCTCATTCCACGACGCGAACATCGAATTATCATCAAATTAAGTAGTACTCTACTAATAGGTATAATCGAGATATCTCGGGACATCTTCATAATCGACCGACTCGCTATTCAATTAGTTAATTGTTGGTACTTATTTAGACTGCAGCCGCGTAATAACATCTTATTACACCATCAAGCTGCAACGCACGAACGATTATGCTTTGTGTATATTATTATGACGTATTATTAGTGGAAGTCAGAGTCAGATGTTGTGAAATTGGAACTTCAACAGCCATCAGGATGCTGTTTTTTTTTACTCCTTTCAGGGTAGCTTTTACCCACAAGCGACGACGTTGTCGAAGGTGGCCCACGCCACCTGGACTGGGATCTGGCTCTCAAGTGTGGCTGCCGAGACAAGTGAGGTGTGACTGGTTTGGAATTATTTAAGGGACTTTTTTGAGAGTTCTCCCAACCAGTCACAGTATTACAGGTTACAATTACAGAGTGACTGGAAGGGAACTAGTCTCAAAAGTTGTTTGGTGACAGATTCTTAACGTGATCCTAGAGGCCAGCCCTAGTGTCGGAGTTTTCAAACCGCCCGAAGGTCTGCAACATAGCATAATAATATCTCAAGACAACAACTGGACTGGACTCCTTTGTTTAATTTTTTTTTAATAAATAACTGGTATAAAATAAAGTATAAAAATATACCGATCCAAATTGTCTCAGGGAAATACGGTCTCTTATTGGGTTTTACCTCAAGATTCTTGCGGTAATTTTTTACTAAGAATTGAACAACTTCCGTTTGAAGTGTTATTAACTTATGATTGTAAAGATCAGTTATGACGCTGACATTATTTAAGGCAGAGATATTTTTTTTAGAAGTTTAATTTTTTTTTTCTTAATAATATAATTACTACTGAAAAAAATACACAAAACAAAACAATATCTTTCGTTTACACATTTCTTTTTACTTTGCGTTTTGGCCATAAATATTTTACAATTGAAATATTATGTACATAGGAAGGAATCTTTTAAGATAATGTGCTTACCATTTCAGTCATATTGATTAGAAAATAACAACTACACAATTTGTGATTACAAAAAAAAAGACAGAGACAAGCCCACATCCAAAGCAAGAATAATCCATATTCTAAGATGCGAACTACTTTTCGCAAATATTGCCTTGATTATCTCTACAAATTATAATACTAACGACCACACAATTTGTTTCGTTCTCATTTGTCCAAGGTCGACATGAGGTATCCGGACCTTAAATACTTATCATTGTTTCGGAGTACTATGGTTTGACTCATAGAATGCAAATGTGGTTTTTCTGCCAAATCTAATACGTTATTCGGCATGAAAGGTTGCGCTAATTTCAAGGTTGAACAGGTAGAATAATGCATCAAATTAATTATAATGATAATTACTTAGCACTTACTTTAGAAATAATAGATATATTATTCTGAGATATGAAATCTTATTGGCTGGCACATGCGTCAACTCGTGAACGGGTGCTGCTTGTGGGGTCTGGCCTGCTTTGATTGTGATCCCGCAACTCATTAATATTCATGTTCCCATATCCCAATGTGTACAACCAAAGAAGGGAAATCTTATTAGTAAAGCTAATTATAAAAGATCGGACCATTAGATGACAAAAAAAAAACTTGGGATTTTAGTGAACTTGCTCCAATTCAATCAATTAGTAATAAGAATAAAATTGTCAATGTGATCGCGCCAAAAAAATAACCTGCCGGGCGTTTCTTGCCTGTTCCTTTGCCGGCGTAAGGAGGTTGGAACAGGCGTAGCTAGTTTTAAGTTTGACGTTTTAAAGTGATCACAATGTATCCTATTGAATAAAATACTACTGACTATTGACTATTACCATCAGATGATATAGCGACCAAAAGTAGTGCTAGTAACAAAAAGCAAATTGG
This sequence comes from Opisthograptis luteolata, assembly GCA_931315375.2. Taxonomy (NCBI): domain Eukaryota; kingdom Metazoa; phylum Arthropoda; class Insecta; order Lepidoptera; family Geometridae; genus Opisthograptis; species Opisthograptis luteolata. The sequence continues at coordinate 3,082,459 of OV928048.1, forward strand.
TGGAAACAAAGAGAATCTGAAAAAATTAAACGTCGTGTCGCGGGTTAACAACTGCCTGACAATCAACGGAAAGACGTAGAAAAAATAAAATTGGAATGCATATAAATTGTGTCGTGTAGGAAGAAGCTAAGAAAATATTTTTGAAAATTGATGTTTTTTGAAAATGGGGTGTTTTCATCGTTCATTATTCACGTGTGCAAAGGTAATTTACTTTGGTGGATTGGTTTGTTATGCGCACGATCACGATAGAGCCTGACAAAAATAAAGAAAAGAAATCGTTAAATAAGGAATGAATAGAGAATATAATAACAAGTTCATTTGCAACATAAGTTGTACATTTACAAGTGCTTGAGTACTCAAAAAGTCGCTGTCACAAATCAGACCCAACTCAACAAAATACTGGTGTAGGAAATTTTATGTACGTAGCAACAAAGTATCCGTAGACACTAATTGAATTCATGATATGCGGATGTATGAGAACATAATATAATTATTTATTATTATATTGATTTGCACATAACATGTAGGTTGGTACAGTCAGTGAAAAAGTAACTGACATTTGGAAACTAGGGCGTTTCCAAGTATCTACCAAACCAGTCAAGGTACGAGTTATAGGTGGCTCCAACGTATCAGAAACTACGCGAATTGGGGATACACATGTAATTACATTATATCGAAAAAAAACTGTCAATTTAAATAGAAAAATATAACAAAGAGATTAAAGAGTTGAGTTAATTATTATTTCGATTGTTAAGGTTTAATTTCAGCCTAAAAACAATGAACCTGCGGAAATCAAAATGTGTAACGTGTTATTTTTAACATATTTAGAAACGGGTTTTTTTAGAACGGTTATTTCGTCAACCAGTTATTTTAAGCAATTTTGAAAACAGTTATTTGTATCATTTTCGTTTCTGGTAAATTATTATTTATTAGTTCGTTTCAATGCCCACCTCTAGACGGTGAAAACAACTAGGCAGCGGAGAGACGACTTTTTAAAGTAGGTTTTAAGAAACCTGATTCTAGGTTATCCTACTGGGTTCACTATCCTAGGACATCGGCAGTATGCCGTCAAACTAGTCCTGCCGGAGCTCACACGTACGGCAAATGTGGACCGGTCTTCAGCCGGATCATGCAAATGGCACAGACAAGGTGCGTAAGCGTAACTGTTTATTTACTTTGTGTAGACTTATAGAGAATTCTTGGCGTTGTTCACGCTGGATAAGTACCTAAGTATGTTGATATAACTAGGTATTTTTTTGCGATTCTTGTAATGTGCTTGTTCTTGTTCTTGCAACACTAATGTTTTTTTTATACTCACTCACACACTTTCGCATTTATAATATTAGTGTGATATTAGAGATGGAAACGAGCAAGAAAGACACAAGAAAAACATTTCTTTTGCTCCGATCATCTATAATAAAATTCCAAAACTTTACAAAGAGCTTAATACCAATTTGTTTAAGATACGTTTAAAAAAATTATTGATTCAAAAATGCTATTACAATGTTAATGACTTTCTTAATGATAAATTGTGGCTGTGATATTAATGTAATAGTAGTGTTGTCGTATTTTAATCAAATTATTTATTATTATTTTTTGACATATTTTAAACAATTCAATTTATTATTTTTGTTATTCTTTTTAATTGTGCATTTTAATTTCTCTACAATATTATTACCCATTGTGATGAAATGCACGTGTGCATGTTATAAATTTTTTATCTTTTGAATTTTTTTATATTTTTTTGTTGTTAATTATTTTTAAGGTGAAGCGTCCTCTATCCCTCGACTAATTTGTACACCATAATTGGTAAAACGTGACGAACCAAAATGTAATTAACAACAATCATGCATGCAACTGTATGTTTACCTACTCATGTTTTGTGCAAATAAAAATTATCTTATCTTATCTTATCTTAAATAACTGTTAACAGCAAGCATGTTAATTCAAATGTAATTGTTTAATAGTTTATATCAATGACAATGGCGATTAAAAGTCAATTAATTTCTAATACTCTATTGCGATAATTGATATGCCTTTGTTGTTATTATAACTCATTCAGCTGTTCATCAATCTATAGAAGATATGCGGAAGACAACTAGCATGATGATTAAAGACCGGTTTCAATAGCCGATCTATCAACGGTTTGCCTTATTAACGATACAAATTTGACATTCATCATTATCAGCCTTTCTCGTTCCCACTGCTGGGACTCTGGCCTTCTCTCAGAGAGAGAGTTTGGGCTGTAATCTACCACGCTGGCCCAGTGCGGGTTGGTAGATGTCGCATGCCCGCCCTTGAATGCAGTTCTTGGGCAACAACAACAAATCTTAATGGTAAGTGTCACAAAGCGGTCTTACCGCTCAGAGCGATCTCTTCCAGACAACCCAAAAGCAGAGGTATTTTCCTAGCGATGATGGCTCAGTGGTAGTGACGTCGGCTTGCGATCTGTAGGACGTGGGTTCGAATCGTACGATGAGCTTGAGCTTTCGGCGAAGGAAAACATCGTGATGAAACCATAGCTTGGTGGTAGGGTTTTTTCTAACACCTATCGGTGTGTTCTGGCAGTCTCACTTGAGAGCCAGTCTCCAATCCAGGTGTAGCATGATGCCATCTTCGACCACATCGTCACTTAACATCAAGTGACTTGTGGACAAACGCTACCCTGGTATTCATATAAAAAAGGAATACGAAACTGTACAGTGGTATGAAACAAAAATAAACTTGTCTTGACGTTAACTTGTTTTGTATAAGCTTTGAGCAAAGTTTTTATTTCTTTAACCTAATTTTATTATACCAAATCGTCATTCACCGTTGGTTCTTGTGACAAAAAAGTTGTTTGTGATTAAGTAGCGACGCGCCCCAAAGCTTTGCTCCCGCAATTTTTATATCTTTTCATGGCAAATGTGAAAGTGTGTTTGTTGGTTTATCCTTTTTCCAGCAACAACGGAGCAATGCATTGACTTGATTTTTTCTATAGATATAGTTCACGGAGCTTAAATTGATATAGGCTTCTTTTTATCCAGGAAAAATGCCCCAATTTTGGGGGAAACCACGGGGCATAGCAAGGGCCGGTTTTCCGTGCTAAAATTTGACATTAAATTTGGTACTAATGACATTTAGCTTACGGACGTTTATAAAGCTGACCCTAAGTAGAGATCGAGAGATACGAGTACGTATTATTAGATCTATAAAGATAAGATAAGAATTGATATGTTTGTAAGGCCATCAGACCTAAACAGCTCCAGTAAATTAAATTTTAAATTAAGGAGCCATTAGAACAAATTAACAAATCAATAAATTACAATTTAAAAAATGTAGTGGTTTTTTTTATTGGTTGACTAGCTGCGCCCCGCGGTTTCACCCGCGTGGACTGCAGTTTATCGCAATTTTTCTATTTTTTCTTTCATAAGAACCTTCTCCTCGCAATAACAAACACAACAAAAAAAGAATTAGTGAAATCGGTCCAGACGTTCACGCGTGATGACGTGACCAAGGGAAATAGGGATTCATTTTTATTTATAAGAGAAGATTGGTTGGTGCGGGTTGACAAGCTTTAGGACTCAGAATAATAATAGTTTTAGGTACAAAACGTTATTGTTTTATGTACGTACAATAACGTCGTATCTATATTATTATCCAAGACAACATTATCATTGATTATGTTGTCAAACAGATTTATTTATGTACAGTTCATGTAGATGCCTTGATATTCTTGGAATATATGATACGTGCCATAAATTCACTCGTTGTACATACTAATAATATATATACATAACTAGCTGTTCCATGCGGTTTCACCCGCATGGGCTACAGTTTATCGCGATAAAAAGTATCTTATGTCCCTTCTCCGGGGCTCAAATTATCTCTATACCAAATTTCATTTAAGTCGGTTCAGTAGTTTAGGCGCGAAAGCGTATATATCTATACTATATAATAGGTACTACTATAATAGGTTTTCGATTTCACACCTTAGGTTGCAAAATAGCAATTTTCTTACGGATCCCTAATTTTTTTGGAAATAAAATATAGCCCATAGCCTTTCTCGATAAATGGGCTATCTAACACTGAAAGAATTTTTCAAATCGGACCAGTAGTTCCTGAGATTAGCGCGTTCAAACAAACAAACAAACAAACTCTGCAGCTTTATAATATTAGTATAGATAATATTGTACCTAATAAGGTAAAGTTTGTTTGTGAGTTTAGATGTAGGGAGGTAATCTCTCTTTTATTATTTTCTAGTCTGTAATTTTTTGAAGCTGTCAGACCTAATTTTTAACTATGTTTTATATTGTGATTAATAAAATCCCGTGGGAATCTTCAAGAGGGTAGGTAATTTAACGCCTTCATCCCAATAAAGCCATTATTATATAGAAATACGTACACTGAGAAAAAAATTCTGACGTTCCTTCTGATTCTTTACCTTCCAAGACCGATTCCTTCCTTATTTTACCTTAGTTTTCCTTCTGAATTACAATTCCTTCCCGTTTGACTCAGAAGGAAAACGGTATTTTGGAAGGTCATTTTTCTCTGTGTAAGTCAATGTTTGTTATAATGTTTCTAAGTATTTACTTATTTATATGTTACTAGTTGCGCACCGCGGTTTCACCCACGTCTTCCCGTTATCCCGCAGGAACCATTTTCTGGGATAAAAATAGCCTATGTATGTGCGTGTGCCTGTGTGTGTGTAGTCTATCCAGGATATAAGTTATCTCCATTCCAAATTTCATCAAAATCGGTTTAGTAGTTACGGTGATACATGGTAACAAACATTCACACACACATTAAGTTTCGCATTTATAATATTAGTAGGATGTATTAAACGTCAATGTGTATTAAGTATCTAAGTTTGTTTGTTTGTAATCTTGAAAATATGTGTGATTGTGTCATCGCCCTTGACATTTTGCGAGCTCGTAAGTGATTACTTGGAACTTTCTTTGTTTGTATGAGTAAGTATAGAATGACAAACACAGATTACACAAAAGGCAAAAAAAATAACACACAATATCTAAGAAACCCGGTAGCGGGATAGTTTCTTAAATAAGTTCAATACATTCATGTAGCAGTAATTTAAGAAACTTTAACATCAAAAAATACTAATAAAATAACTATTCAAACTAAACAATACCTATAGGTAATTAACTGAGTACAGTCAGCGACAAAAGTAGCTGATCGTTCTCGATTTTCCAAACGTGTTTCAAATCAGTAACTAATATTGTTTTTTCACATTTTACATGGTATCATTTTGACCACAACATAACACACCTGATTTTAGGTGATGATGAGGTCCAAAATTCGTATCTAAAATGATGAGGATAATAGAAAAAAGTGTGATTGTTCAGCGACTTTTGTCGTTGACTGTACCTGAATGGCAAGATAGATAACTCTTTATTGGTATGTACCTGCTTGGTACCAAAATACAGATACCTTTAAAACTAGGTACTTATGTTATCAAATAACACAAATGTCATTGGAACTTGATACATAATAATAGTTTATCTATTGTTTATAACCTATCGACTTTTCAGTCCCAACTTCCGTAACTAATAAATAATTATTATAAATAATAAATAAGATCTTCGCTAAAAGATTATTATTAAACATCGATAAATAACAGTAGGCAAATGTCGCGCTTTATATGCAGATTGAAGAAGCCCTTGATTGAATCTCGATTAATTATATTCTTCACGTAAAGTCATATTTATTTAAACATACGTTTTTCCTATTTAAAACATTCGATATTCCCTTTATAGTTATAGTTGTTTTTCTTTTGTTTTTGCTGATGCGAATAGCCACGCGTAAACAAAACATGTTTAGAACTAAAATGGTTTTATAGACTCTTTTTATAAATAACGGGGTCAATCAATATATTTTAGTATTGAGGCCAAACATTTTTCAATATACAGTAAAGTTGTATAAAATTCATGAAATTGTTTGATCTACAAAAATTACAACGCCAATACAAAACAAACCGGCAAGCTTGTTCATCTTCTTTCGTATCCCTAAGCCGTAGTGGCGAACTCTATTGTTGGACATTTCAGGCCGCTCGAAGGCCTCCGACGTGGCTTTACGAGTGGTAAGGAGAGAGACTTAGCTTGCCCTCCGAAGCACGGTAGCGCTCAGTTGAAAGTGTCAATTAACGGCCACCCATCCTGATGATGAAGTTGCTTAACCTAGTTGATTCAATCAGTGGTGGATTTAGCAGCAGGCTGAGTAGGCTGGAGCCTAGGGCGGCAGATTTTAGGGGCGGCACATTTAGTGTCAATTTAAAAAAAATGTATTAATGATATTAAAAGAGTCGTACCTTTATATGTATTTAAATATTATTATGTGCACACAAACAATTAAACATTGTTCACCACTTGAATTTTCTTCAATTTTTGTCTGATGCATAAAAAATTGACACATTTAAAGGAAATGCAGAGGCCGTAGAGGTTATAGAGGTTGGTAGGGGCGGCAAAATTTGAATACTTAGCCTACTGGCGGCAAATGTGTAAATCCGCCACTGGATTTAATACAACCAACCAAAAGCGCTACTTTTAACGATTTAAATATAATAGATACATGAAAAATACTAACAAACATCAGCTGCAACAACAGCGAAAAGCAGGAACATGGCACTGAACTTAATCACGGCTGACGCCATCTCGGCGGATATAAAAAATAAATAAAGAATTAACAACAAAAATACATTAAACGACGTATGTGTGCGCGCAACTCTGCTCGACTGGCATTGAACATGGCCTTTGACTCGCTTATATGGACCGCTCGAATGAACGAATCATCAGGTTCCGTGAAATTGCCAATTTTTTATTTAGGTGCATTATTTATACAGCCTCCGCTTGTGGTAAGGGATATAGCAGGCATTGGCAGTAAACAAGGTACGGAAAGGTCACGGTAGATTTTAAGAGTTCCAATATCATTTTATATAAACGAAAAAAAAACCCTGTAGTATCAGGTAAAAATGGCAAACGCAGTGTAGAACGTCCTCCGGCTAAGTGTGGTGGCGACATACGCAAAGTGGCTGGCAGGGGTAGAGCTATTCCACTAAGTTCAACTGGAAGTTTATTCAGTTGAACTAATAGGACATAAATATTCCAATTATATCAACTTTCTAGTTCATTTTAAAATGAGATGAGTCGTTGAACGGGTTCAGTGATTCAGTGGCGTACCTACTTTGGGAGAGGCTTTTGTCTAGCAGTGGACTAAAACAAAATTACACAGACACAGTGAAACAGGCTGATTATATGATGATGATTATACATGATATAAAATATTATGGGCCTGTTTATGGTGAAGGTTGGTACTTTAAAAATATTTAGAAATTTTCAATGCAGCAAGTAATTTTCATTTATTCTAAAATATAAAACGAATTATGTGATTTATATTTGCCTGAATATGGTGAACCAAATGGAAAATTTTCTAGCTATATACACTGCCGGAACACACCTAAAAGTGACAGCAATAGATTCATAACATGAGGTTCATAGCTAGGCACGTGATCATTAGACAATTCCCTACCACCAAGCAATGGTTTTATCACGAACTTTTCCTTTGCGTCTATTGAGTCATCGTCATCAGCTGGAAGAAGTCCACTGCACATAGGCCTCTTCTTTTGAACACCACCATGAACGGATATTAGCCATTTGCATTCATCGGCTCTCTGCCTCTATTAAATAGTTTCGTACTAACATATTATGGACCTACCCACTTCCGCTCTGAATACTGAGCGTTTCAGCGTAAGCAAATATTAAAATAATAAAACCTTTTATGTACATATTTCATGCCTCGCTTCCTACAGTATATATGAAGGTGCCTAGTGTTTTTTTTTTCATTCCCGACGACACGACACAACACAGTGACACATCAAGAATTTTTTCTTATGTAGTTAGTTTATGAGTCTTTACGAATGGGCTATAAAATACCAATGAATTTAACGACAACGAACTGAAAAAAAGGATATTCTCAAGTCGAACCGTATAATATAATATAGGTACAAGTTGTTCCCCGCAGACGTTGACTACAGTTTTTCGCAATAAAAAGTATCATATGGCCTTCATCACAACACATCTGGAGACTGTACACCTAGTAGCTACAGGTTTTGATAGTTTACAAAAACTATAAGTTTTCCTTTCCTTCCAAACTTTTTTTTTCAGTGCGTCTTACCGAAAAATGGAGGGTCTAAAATCGGTAATCCGGGTTTTATAAAAATCGTTTTATGCCCGAAATTAATAATCGATCCGATCCGTTATCCGCGGTTTTGGATCGATATGTCAAGTCATAATATGTCATCTTATTAGTAAGGTGTCAAGCCCTTGTACTAAAATTACATATTATGGCCGTTATTCGTAATACAACAAAGTTATTGAGTTACTTTTTGAATTTAGGCAGTAGGTACGATTTGCCAATTTGACAAGTTGGCGGTTGTAAACTTTGACGTTTACAAAAACTATTTTACCTTAATTTTAAAAACTTGTACCTATTAGTGGTACTGCAGTGGTTTTTTTTTTGCTGTCTAAAGAGTAGCGTTTGTCCACAAGTCACCTGAAGTCAAGTGACGATGTGGTCGAAGATGGCGCCACGCTACACCCGGAACGGGAACTGGCTCTCAAGTGAGTCTGCCGGAACACACCGATAGGTGCTTGGCGACTGATTCTTAACAAGTGGGTGGTAGCTAGCCAGGCGAGTACTAGAAAATGGTTTCAACACGATGTTTTCCTTCACCGAAAGCTCGAGCTCATTGTAGGATTCGAACCCACGTCATACGGATCGCAAGCCAACGTCATTACCACTGAGCCATCATCGCTATGAATATTAGGGGTGAGAAGGTATCCACGCGGGTGACACCAAAGGGTAGGTACAGTATTCTGTAGTCAAAATTAACATGGTTATACTAACTGTTCGAAATTTAGGCAATATGAGAAAGTTGGCAACCGTGTAAGTGTAACAGATCCCTATATTATTATGAACCTACCTACTAGGATCTGAGTACTTAGTCTAATTTAGAGTCATATAAAGTTGATAAGCTGTTGAGTGTACCTAATGTTATATGAATTATGATACCTAAGTCGTGATTCACTCATGACCTATCGATTGCCTGTGATATATCATAACGATAATTTTCAAGGCAGTATTAACTTCGGTATTACCAACATACCTACCTACAATAGGTATATTGTATAGTCAAGATGAAGTCACGAAAGATGCATAAACACGACCGGAAAAGGTGACTTCCAAGCGCTGGTCAAGCGGCACGATTGATTTCAGAGCGTCACTGTACCGTCTTGGGGAACACCTAGTATTTAAAAAATTCTCAGTAGTTCCATAGAACCTAGCAATATTCGTCTATTTCGTTCAAAATCTAGCAAGGAGTTTTGATGCTAACGCGAGACGCGAGTTATACTGAGCGACATTCGAGGATCACCTCATTTTCAGTGCTCACTCGCGCGTCCTAGACGTACCTACTTACCTATTCGCCGGTAGTGGAAGGGGAGGGATAAACAAACAAAAGTACATTGGCTAAAAAGGGTCTGAGGTTAAGGCGAGGAAAGCAGAATAAACGGCATGTTGGTCTTCGTTGTGTAGGTAAAAAAAAGCTAGCTATGTTTCACGATTGTACGAAGTACCTACATATATTTCGTTGGGTCAAAAATAATAATATAGTTTTTATGATGTCGTCAGTTGTAGATACATAACTTTAAAACTTTGATGGTATGATGATTTAAAATATAGGTAAGTACTAATCTAGCTACCTACCTGGTATGAAGATGAAGACGTTCATCTAATCCAAGTCAAAAAGAAAGTCTCAAAAGTCACAAGTTGCAAGAAACAAACTTGAAACAAACACTCGGTGGAATTTTGACAGATATTATTATCCAAAAAACCGCAAAATCGCGAACGCGCTCCAAAAACGCTGCACCGGCACCGTTCGAAATTTAATTTAAGTTTACCGCTTTAATTTGGACGCGAGGATCAAGGATGTCATGTCATGTCACATGACATGCATGACTCAATCAGCCACGAGTGAACGATAAAGAGAGGATATAAATTATCTATGGAGTAAAATAAGGAATCACGTGAACACAGTGTTTTCAGATTGGATTGTAAATATTCCGATATGATCATCAATTTCTAATTTTAAATGAACATTAAAAACCGGAATGTGGCAGAAATCAGCGGAATATAAAGTTGATAATGTTACCAAACTATAAAAATAATTAAATAAGTGCGTAATGTTGGGTCCACAGATGACAGAGGATGGGTGGGACGTCATGTGTTGGTGAACGAGCTAATCAAACGAGGCGGTATGGTTGATAAGACCTTAGCCACTGCCTTCTTGAATGGGCGAATAATAAAAAAAAGTGACCGAAAGTGAAGTGAAGTGAGGTGACGTGTGGGATATTGGTGAAGTGGGGTTGGAATTTTATTAATTTAATTTAATTTATAAGTGAATGGAGTGATTTAGTTACACACTACGGATTTAATAAAGTTGCAGGTATCTAATGAATACCACATTAACATACCATCGTATATTTATTTAAGGTAATAATTACTTGTGAAATGCGAAGTCAGTGCTCTCAGCTCGTAATCTATTATTTCTAAATTATATTTAGAAAGCCTAGAATAGAATTCAACTAGAAAAAGTGTTATTATAATAGGTTCAGTGTCACACCAATAACTGGTTTTCTTATAAATCTCGCACCTTTGTATGTATAAAGTCATTGGGTGACAAAAGTTATTGTAAAGTGGTTCTTAGATTTTACGTCCTAAATATCATTGTGTCATTGCTTTCGCTTAACCTCGTCCGTGAGATAAGAGCGTTTTGTCAAGTAAAGATATAATTTTATCACATAAATACTTATTTACCTGCTTTATTGACTCAACCAGTTTAAAAGTTTGTTTAGTTAAACTAGTCAATCTATTTCTTTACGAAAATATAGCTGGTTTATTGCATCATTATGCCAATAAGTAAATAGCCTACTAATTTGATGCATTTTTGCTGTACACCGCCCACAATACAAGCAATAAAATTGCCAACCTAAAACACCAATCATCAGTACACATTTTGCAATAAACTTATCACAATTTGATGTTTATATATCCTACTAAATATTATAAATGCGAAAGTTTGTGTGAATGTATGTTACCATGTATCACCGTAACTACTAAACCGATTTTGATGACATTTGGAATGGACATAGCTTATATCCTGGATTAATACATCGGCTAATCCAGGGTATAAGCATGCTGGATAACTGGAAGACAGATGAAACCGTGGGGCGCAAAATTGTGTAAAACTACGAAGTCCATCCGAGTAAAATGAATTAAGAATACTTGAAAACTATTAAACCAATCCTGTTGGATACGTAAATAGTTTGCACCCTGGGGAGGGACATAGGATACTTTTTACCGCAGTAAACTGTAGTTCACACAGCGAAACCGCCGGAACAGCTAGTACAGTCAGCAACAAAAGTAGTTGATCATACTCGTTTTTCCAAATGTGTATTAGATCAGTTTGTTTACAACTTAGAAGGTGGGTTTGACCACAACACAACACACATCATGTGGTCAAAAGTTTTAAGATGGTGAAGATGATTGGAAAATTCGTTATTGTTCAGCGACTTTTGTCGCTGACCGTACATTATAAAGTAATCCGGATTTTGATTTTTCAGGGAACAATGCGGTTAGTGCTATGCCCAATAGTGTTGTTGCTATGTGGCGTAATAGCTGTGAGAGGCTACGAAGACTCGACGCTAGAGGATGATGATTTCGCTGAGTTTGAACAATTTGATGCTGAAGATGAAGCTTCTGTTGATGGTAAGTTCAAATTCATACTTCTTTCATACGACTAACGCCCAAAATAAATAAGCAATCCTGATCCGGAATAGGTAGGTTATTCACTTTCGGCCGTAACTCTTTTGTCAAAGTCATCAGGCCGCTCGAAGGCCTCTGACATGTATTAACTTTTTTGAACTGCAATATATTATGTATTATTACACAAAGGGAGGGGAAGACACACATATGTGACAACCAGTGACAAGGATGGGGACTCTGAAAACCATGAATATCTCATAAATGGCCCTCACAATTTTTTTATTTTGTTTTTTTCTTAACTTATACTGTCCCACTGCTGGGCAAAGGTCTCCCCCCCCCCCCCCTCACAAATAGAAGATATAAAATTACATCTTACAATAAGGATAATGCATAGATTCTACAAGGAAAATTGTCAAATAAGCGACAATGCTTATTAAATAGTTGTATTTTCCTCAATAATTATGAGTCTCATGTCTCAGGATTAAGAGAAGAAGAGAAGCCTCCAGCAAAAGCCAGGCCTCCGGTCTCAAAAGAACAGTTTGAAGAAAATGTTGAAACCGAGGATGAAATCCTCATAGAGGTCAGTGTTGTTCATTTGCATACAATTCGTATTGTATAATTATTTTATTGTTTACTGCTCATTATATAGGTTACTTTGGCGAGTACATTAACCTTAGTTTTGACTTTCAAATTACTACATATTTAAAATGCTGTGCTATCTATACTAATATATGTAAGGAAAAAACTTTGTTGTTTGTTCCGGAAAATATCAAAAAAATAAACCAATAATGAGATAGTTTGAGCCCTAGGGAAGGATACTTAGGATACTTTTTTATTGCGATAAACTGAAATCACGGGAGCAGATTGCCCACGAGAGAGAAACTTTTAGACACTAATATTACACGCTAATTATGTTTAAGACAACTGATTCCTTTTGCAGGATGATGAAGAAGATAACGATGAATTTGAACACTTCCAAGATCCGGAAGAGTTTGAAGGGTTCCAGGATTCACCGCCTCGCTCATCTGAACAACCAAAGATCACTATTTCTAAGGTAACAAGAAGTAAATAAATTATGGCTCTGAAATGATTAAGTAATGGACATTAGGCAATGCTTTTATTTATTTATTTGGTAATAGGCGGCCCTGAGGCTGATGTGCCTATATCAAAAAATTAAAAAGATACATATATTTACACAATCAGACAATTAAATGTATAAATAAATATAGAAATACAAAAAATACCGTTTGTGGCACCAACTCAGCATGATGTTGGGTCTTTTAAAACAGTGCTGGTGAAAAAAAAAATCATAATACCTGCCTAAGAAAAAACATTAAACAGACAAAAGGTGTTTCAAGAACATTAAAAAATAACTGACAACGGTACTGATGATGACTGAGTGGCAGTCCTGGATTTATAAATAGGCCGTATGTATAGGCCGCGGCATAAGGGCGGCAGCGTCCTAAGGGCCGCAGATTTCAGAGGACGGTCACTCGATTTCTGACGATAAAAGTCCAACACGCTCACTGGTTTTATTGTGGTTTTATATCCGGTTTTTTTTTGTTTACTCTCTTTCTTAATGACTAATTCATTCGTTTACTTAACTATAAGGCAATCTTAATGTAGTAAACTACAAATGGAAAATTATTATTTTAGAAAGGTATGTACATAGGGCGGCGGAAAAAAGTGGCCTACACTCATAAAGAATATAAATCCGGCACTGCTGAGTGGTAATGCTGACCATTGTTGCTTCACTGTGAAATTGATCACTGATTGAGCAATCAGTCCAGCATTTCGTCGGCTAGCTAACAACACCGCGCAAGTAAAATTTTGCGACTTTTCACGAGAGACATAAAACTGTTTTATTTGTATGTTTTTTTATGTAAATTATTGACTTGTGTGTGTTACAATTTTATAATTAACGGCTTCTATTTAGTAAAAATGCTTGGAACTGACAGGTTCATAGAAGCGCACACCAAAACTGCATCTAATGTCATTGAAATGTCAATACCACAAAATTTTGACTTGTGCGGTGTTGTTTGCTAGCCGACGATTTGTCTTAGCGTGGTTGAGACAATCTCTATTCGCTACTGTGCATAACATTTGTTTCTCGTTTCCAGGTTCCTATAATGATACGTCCACGGTGGGACGCGTACTGGCTCGAGGGCATTCTCTGCTGCTTGCTCGCAGCGTACGCTCTGGCGTATGTAGTGGGAAGGGCCAAGAACACTTCCATTGCTTCCAACTTTTTAAAGCTCCACAAACCTCTTTTGGATGACAATTTCACATTAGTCGGTGAGTACTCAGTACCTTTTTACGAACGGTAACGCGTGGGCCTTACAAGGTGCCGATACCTAGTTCAAATCCTATCAGCCCCACACCTATGACTTAATAAGTTATGTATGGATTTGCCATCGCTCAAACGGTGAAAGAAACCGGCATGTCTAAAAACCACAACGTCACCGTGCAAATGGGGTAGCTCTAAGGGGTCCTATGCCCATTCAGTTACCTAAACCTTTTATCTTTTATCTATCAGTGATCAGAATCGACGGTGCAATTAAGGGTCAACAACCTCAAACATTATCATAAGTGGATAACACATTCTGGAAAATGGCGGAGTCCCTTTATTTCTTAATGTTTAAATTAATTCACATAGCCGTAATATTTATGTAATGTAGTTTAACAGAAATTCAGGGATTTATACTCTAATTTGAACATATGTGTGTACTGTGTCAATTAACAGGCCCTTTCTATAAAATAACAAAACCACTCTGCGTTCTATAATAAAGGTGAATATACAATGAGATTATGACAAAAAAATATAATAATTATTAATAATTATATAGAATCGGTACATAGTAAATTCGTAAGGCATATACAAACATGTTAATACGATGTCGGAAATTGCACCGTAGATTCCGATCACTGCTACTTAAACACCAGCGGCTAGTTGTGGTTGCTTGGAAATATCGGCCGCCTTGCTTCCCTATGCACTTTTAGTTTAAGGCGCTGGTTCCCAAGCTAAGCTGAAAAACGGGGTTAATTAAAACTATCTCTCTGTGTAATTTTGGTCAAAAAAATCTTTAAAAAATATATGTCAATCAATTTGATATATAGCAGAACACCTTCAGGCCGAATAATGCAAAAAATATATTTATATATTGTAAAGAAATGTGCAAAGTTCCCCATTTTCTAAAAGTTTAATACTACTTTACTCCTAAACTATATATGTAGCAAAGACTTGTTAATACCATCAGCGTATTAAGAAATATAATAACCAGAGCACCTTCAGGCCACTTTTTGAAAATACTGCTTTAATTATTATTTGCGAATTTTTTACGTATTTCACAGTCGCAAATCGGCACTTACACTCCTCAGTCGCCCATAAATTCAGTACGGGACGATCATGCAAGGTCAACGGCGTATAGCAGGGCCTTAATGCGTTATTGTCTCCTGTACAGGCGAGGTAGGCTCCGACGTGGTGCTCGCGTCGGAGGACCGCGGCTGGCGGCGGGAGGCGGAACACTGCTTCACGATGTGGTGCAGCGGCCGCGTCTGCTGCGAAGGCATGCTGCTTACACTCAAACTGATCAAGGTAAGATCCAGTACCACTTTAATAGCGATGATGGTTCGAATCCTGCTTGAGCTTTCGGTGAAGGAAAACATCGTGATGAAAACATGATCTTTTCTGAAAGAACCCCAGTAAGGGTAAAACCAAACGAGCGTAATTTTGTGAGTCGTGACTCGCGTATTTTCGGTCTCTAATTTTACGTTCATCTGAATTGTCAATTCATTTTGCGTCGTGTGGCACCAAACCTTTTTGTATGAAACCGAATGCAGCAGAATTTATGCTACCGAAATTCTGCGACTCAGGACTCACAAAATTACGCTCGTTTGGTTTCACCCTTATTTATTTATTTATTTAAGCCTTATTTATTTCCTTTAACACTATACATACATATCATATTGTTTTTACTTAATATATATTATTATGTATCAGGAACCCTCTCCGGTGAAGGCCTCCTCCAAGGCTTGCCATCTTTGCTAGCTTACAAAACTGTTGTTCCCAGCGTCAAGACCTCGTGCACGTAGTAATGGACACCGTTCGGCCCAGTACGGACACGCTGCTAGTGCGCGTGGAACTCGGCAGAGACGACGGCGACCCCTTCGTGTTGTGCGTCGCGCAGCGCAAGCACGCCGCCCGCCTCGCCAAGGAGATGCAGGACTTGGTATGTACTGCGCTCCTCTATCGGCCGAAATTAATAATCGATCCTGATCCGTTATCCGCGGTTTTGGATCGATATGTCATGTCGTAGTATGTCATTTTAGTAGTAACCAGCTGTTGCCCGCGGTTTCACCCGCGTGGGCTACAGCTTTATGCATGCAAAGTCTCAGCCCGATCCCATCCGTCCGATCCGGTTTAAAATTGACAAGGTTTCATATAAACTTTCATCCCCTATTTTATCCCCTTGGGGGTAGAATTAATCAAAATCCTTTCTTAGCGGATGCCTGCGTCATAACATCTACCTGCATGCTAAATTTCAGCCCGATCCGATCGCTGACGATATGAAGTTTCGTGTTCTCTTATTTTATTTAACCGTTATGAGTGTAAAACGTTTCTGTTTTGCATTCCAGAGCGTGTTCTGCCCGGAGAAGCGCGCGGGTGACAAGCACGGGCTGCCGGGCGCCATGTCCGTGATGTCGGAGTGCGCGGAGGCCACGGCCGCCGTGCTGGACGCGCGGGTGTGCGCCGCGCTGCACCAGTACCACGCGCACGTGCACTACATACACATCTCGGACAGATACTCCGGGCCCAAGCAGATGGAGTGAGTGCACGCAGTAACTAGGCGGGCGACAAGCTAGGGATGCCGGGCGCCATGTCCGTGATGTCGGAGTGTGCGCCGCGCTGCACCAGTACCACGCGCACGTGCACTACATACACATCTCGGACAGATACTCCGGGCCCAAGCAGATGGAGTGAGTGCACGCAGTAACTAGGCGGGCGACAAGCTAGGGATGCCGGGCGCCATGTCCGTGATGTCGGAGTGTGCGCCGCGCTGCACCAGTACCACGCGCACGTGCACTACATACACATCTCGGACAGATACTCCGGGCCCAAGCAGATGGAGTGAGTGCACGCAGTAACTAGGCGGGCGACAAGCTAGGGATGCCGGGCGCCATGTCCGTGATGTCGGAGTGTGCGCCGCGCTGCACCAGTACCACGCGCACGTGCACTACATACACATCTCGGACAGATACTCCGGGCCCAAGCAGATGGAGTGAGTGCACGCAGTAACTAGGCGGGCGACAAGCTAGGGATGCCGGGCGCCATGTCCGTGATGTCGGAGAATGGGAGTGCAAGGAGGCCCGGTGAACTTGGAACGGCCAGCGAACATATCCATTTTTCTAAGCATATAGAACACCAATTTTCGCTATTCTAGTATTGGACACCTTTGGAAAACTGTCCGTGTTTAGCTACTTATGTGGTTGACCTGGCCACCTGGCAATTCCCATACAAAAATTGCAAATTCATCTTTTGGCTTATCCCTATTTTTTAAAACCATCCCTTTGTTAAGACAAAAAAAACAAAGGAAAACAAAAAGATATAGTTAGTCAAGCCGTTTTGAGTTTTAGCCAAATAACCATAAATTTAGGATTCTATATCTATGGAAATAACAGCAATTGATTTTTATATGCAAGACAAAATGAAGATAATGAAATGGCCTTATTTTCGCTATAAGACCATACGCCAGCAGTCTCGCCAAGCTTGGCTCTCTGTTGAATGTTTTAATTTTTGATTCGATGCTTATTAGAGATTCAAACCAAAGTCCTTTCCACAGCTGGCTGGGTTATAAACAAAATAAATAACAAAACCCACACAATCACAAACCTACATAGCTCTGACCCCTAACTAGGATTCCCTGTGCATCAGACACTACAAATGCTGACATCTCTTCCCCAGGGAACAAGCTGTAACTAAGCCCCCGGAGACAGAGAAGGTTATGCTGATCAGCTTGGCACTTGGCGCGGACGGCGGCGGCGACGAGGTCCGTCCGCTGCTGCTGCTAGTCTTCCATTTACTGGACAAGATCAAACGGCTGCGGCTTAGCAAGGAGGTGAGCATTGTAGATTGTAGCACTGTATACTGTGGCACTGCAAACATATTTATAAATTGTAAAACATAATAATAAAAGTAACTTTACGTCATATTTAGGCCAATTTTTTTCCTTTTTTTTTTTACTAATTACAGCGTAGCGTTTGACCACAAGTCACCTGATGTTAAGTGACGATGTGGTCGAAGATGGCACCACGCTACACCTGGACTGAGAACTGGCTCTCTAGTGAGGCTGCAGGAACACACCGATAGGTGCTTGGCGACAGATTCTTAACAAGAGGGTGGTAGCTAGCCAGGCGAGTACTAGAAAATACTCTACTACCAAGCTATGGTTTCATCACGATGTTTTCCTTCACCGAAAGCTCAAGCTCATTGTAGGATTCGAACCCACGTCCTACGGATCGCAAGCCGACCTCACTACCACTGAGCCATCATCGCTAAAAAATCTGACAATCATTGTGGTTGTGGTAATTCCCCACTCATACAACATGACGTGTCCGAGTTACGTGCATAGATGGTCATAGAGGGCATGGAGATCTTATCCAAATATTAAGAGTATTTATTTTCCTCTCAAAAGGAACAATGTAAAAATGCGAGAAAATTGTGTGAATTCATGTTAAGCTAAAAATGACAAAGCAAAAGGAGTTTTTTTTTTCTTTTAGAAATGAGAAAAATCTGATCGAGCGAAATCTTACCAAATGAAGAGTGGGGATCGAAAAATGCGCTCCAAGAAGTAAAGCAAATAATGAGGAATTTATATATTTTTGTAACCGTTTTGTAGCAATGCGGTAAAATGCATGTGTTGATATACATTATCGTTATGTTCCACAGGCGTTGGTGAAATGCGAGAAGCGTCGGCAGAAGGTGGCGGAGGCGTGGCTGCGAGGCGCGCACGCGGCGCGGCAGGAGCAGGCCGCGGCGCGTCGGGAGGAGAAACGGAAGCAGGAGAAGGAGAAGATCTTAGCGGTGAGTCGCGGCACCTCTCCTACTATACATGTACGATAGGGGTCATTCTAGTAACAGTCTAAAAATCGCACGTGTAACCTTATATAAGCCGTTTCGCACGAACCGGGGTGCGCCGAAAAGAGAAACGAAAGCAGAAGATCTTAGCGGTGAGTCGCGGCACCTCTCCTACTATACATGTACGATACGGGTCATTCCAGTAACAGTCTAAAAATCGCACGTGTAACCTTCTGTAAGCCGTTTCGCACGTACCGGGGCGCGCCGAGAGAAAAAATGGAAGCAGGAGAAGATCCTAGCGGTGAATCGCGGCACCTCTCCTACTATACATGTCTTCTATAAATCGGTCTTCTATACGTTACATTTCGGAGAGTGCGTTAGAACCGCATAACCTTATTCCGAGAGCGATGGTGGCCGAAAGAGCGATGGTGGCCGAACGGTTTGGCGTGCGACTTACAAGACGCCGACACCGAGTTCGAATCCTCTCGGCCTCGTACCTATGACTTAATAAGTTATGTGCGGATTTGCCATCGCTCAAAACGGTGAAGGAAAACATCGTGAGGAAACCGGCATGCCCAAGAACTGCAACATTTTCAAGGGCATCTACCAACCCGCACTGGGCCAGCGTGGTAGATTATAGCCCATACTCTCCCTCTGAGAGAAGGCCAGAGTCCCAGCAGTGGGAACGTGGAAGGCTGATAATGATGATGATGATGATTAACCTTATTCCACCATCGGACGCAACAACACGTACGTCGGCGCGACATCCGTACCTGGTTGATATTCCCCCGATCCGCACAAAGCGTTCCGCTTCTACATTCATAATGCGAATAGCGAAGGAGTGGGACGCCCTGCCTGCGTCGTTGTTTCCCGATGAGTACAATTTGGGAGTCTTCAAGTCAAGAGTGAATAGGTATCTCTTCTAGGCAAGCATGTTCCGTCGTCGGCCACGTCTTTACTTACCAGCTGGTGAAAATGTGTACAAATGCTTGCCTAAAATGAACAAAAAAAAACATGTACAAATCTAATTTACCAGTACCCGGCAAACAGGTTGAGACAAAAATGACGTGGAAGGGGAAAGTTCGCGCATGTGCACTTCCGTTCGAGTTCGTAGTTGGATGCTTACGTGACGTGAACACAGCGCAGGAAGTTGATCAACCAATTAGGCGCAAGCGTTTCGGCGAACTCCCACCGCGCACTTTACACAGACCTTCGTATTTATAATAATACTAGCTGTTCCCTGCGGTTTCACCCGCGTGGGCTACAGTTTATCGCGATAAAAAGTATCCTATGTCCTTCCCCAGGGCTCAAACTATCTCTATACCAAATTTCATTTAAATCCGTTCAGTAGTTTAGGCGCGAAAGCGTATATATTCCGTATACTCCAAAATTATTCCCGCACTTCGGTGCCCCTCACCGCGTTACCTGCTGTATCCATTATCCTATTTTAATTCAATTTTTTTTTGACCGTGCGTTTGAACCGCGCAGCTAAAGGTCTTCCTTAAATTCGCAAATTGCGACCGCAGTTTACCTATTTCATAGAATGTTCTCCCGCCTTCGGTCCCCCCTCACCTCACCGCGTTTCCCGCGGCACTGCGGTGCAGCGGGTTTATTTTTCTACTTCTACTTACATTTTTAAACTCGTGATATCTTTCGAATGGAATGTCCGAATTGAATAATTCAAAAAGTTATATGAAGGGATTGAAGCAGTTTTAAATATAAAGTAATTTATTTTGATAAGAATTAATACCAAGATACAAATAAAGAGCCTTTTCTAGCGGCGGCATTAAAATTAAATTTTTAAAATAAAAAAAACACTTATTGTGGCATAACTGTAATAGTTAGACATATGCTCTCGCGGATTTTTTTATAGATATTAATGGGACCTACAAACCCGTAATACATTGTTTCGTTCTATTGTCAATAGTTTTTGCAGCGCACGCAAAAATAGGTTTTCGATTTCATACCTTGGGTTAAAAAATAGCAATTTTCTTACGGATCCCTAATTTTTTTGGAAATAAAATATAGCCTATAGCCTTCCTCGATAAATGGACTATCCAACACTGAAAGAATTTTTCAAATCGGATCAGTAGTTCCTGAGATTAGCGCGTTCAAACAAACAAACTCTGCAGCTTTATAATATTAGTATAGATTATTGTGACAACTACTATTTGTTTTCGAGTAAGAAATATACTATGTGCAGTTACCTTTTCATCTATTTGACAAGTCTGTCTGTCTGGTTACAGGAAGAAGACCCTGAGAAGCAACGCCGTTGGGAACTCAAAGAGCAGAAGCGTCAGCAAAAACGTAAAACGCCCAAAATGAAACAACTTAAAGTCAAAGCGCTTTAATTCGCTTTATCAGCGGAATCCCGATAACTGACGCCAAGCACCTATCGGTGTGTTCCGGGAGCCTCACTTGAGAGCCAGTTCCCAATACAGGCGTAGCGTGTCGCCATCTTCGACCACATCGTCACTTAACATCGCGTTACCTGCGGTCAAAAGCTACCGTGCAAGATGTAAAAAACTCGAAATCTTTTTAAGTTAAAGTAAAATGTTATTATTTATACATCGCCTTTTCTTATTAATTACCTTTAATGTTTTAATTTCCTCGTTTTTACGCTCACGTTTATTTTTATTTGCACTTGTACGGTTAACGACAAAAGTCGCTGATCAAAATATTTTTTTCAATATCATTTGTCTTTTTAAACTCCAACCTTCGACCGCATCATCACTTAACATCAGGTGTGTTGTGGCGAAATGCTATCTTGTAAGCTGTAAACCAAGCGAAAAACATTACTGATCTAATATAATTATATATGTAATACACATTTGGAAAATTTACTATGATCAGCTACTTTTGTCTCTGACTGTATACTATCTAATATTCAAAAATCTTTCTCGTAGGAACCATTTTATTTTCTCCTATTTAATGGAGGTCATTTTACAGAGGGTAATAGTAAACATGAATAAGAAAATAACGTGCCTGGCTAGCTAGTAGCTACAATCCTCTAGAATCTGTCGCGAAGCACCTATCGTGTTCCGGCAGCCTCAGTTGAGAAAGCGTTGGTAGATGTCGCATGCCATTGACTTATGTGGGTCTTGGACATGCCGGTTTCCTCCCGATGTTTCTCTTCACCGTTTTAGCGCGACGGCAAATCCGTACATAACATTTACAAAGGAGTGGCCTGAGATGGGACTCGATTACGGTATCATCGCCTTTTATGGTATACGACATAGCAATATCACCAAACTTTATTCTGTGTTTTTACCTTGAAAGAATGGGAAAGGAGCATAGAGTGGACGGCCGGGTGGCCGCCGTCGGCCGGTCGGCCGTCTCAGATACCGCTGGAAAGGCGAAGTCACGGATTTGTGCGAGCTCCAGGTGGAGGACTGGCAGGAGGTGGCGCAGGACAGACCGAACTGGCGTCTTTTGTTATCAGAGGCCAGGAGTCACTTTGGGTCGTTGCGCCATCTCAGTTAGTTAATTCTTTGTTAAGTGGCAATAGGTATGTTATTATGTTTTGGATCACGTGATTACGTTACGAGTAGCGTCCGAGTAGAAATCCAAGAGAACCTTTTTTATGTAATAGAGTGGCAAGCAGACGATCCGCCTGATAGTGAGCGGTAACCGTCGCTTATGGACATTTACAACTCTAGGAGCGTTGCCGTTGTACTTACTCGTATATTATCATACGTGAGAATCCGTTAGTTTTCTTTACTATTTACAGGGTAGCGTTTGACCACAAGTCATCTGATGTTAAGTGACGATGTGGTCGAAGATGGCGCCACGCTACACCTGGACTGGGAACTGGCTCTCAAGTGAGGCTGCCGGAACACACCGATAGGTGCTTGGCGACAGATTCTTAACAAGAGGGTGGTAGCTAGCCAGGCGAGTACTAGAAAATACCCTACCACCAAGCTATGGTTTCATCACGATGTTTTCCTTCACCGAAAGCTCAAGCTCATTGTAGGATTCGAACCCACGTCCTACGGATCGCAAGCCGACGTCACTACCACTGAGCCATCATCGCTATAAACTTGTTGTAGGCGAAAAAGTTTGAAAAACATCGGGATGAAATTGTTTGGTAGTACAGCAATTACTAGTGCTCGCCTGGTTGTCGCCAAGCACCTATCGGTGTGTTCCGGCAGCCCCACTTGAGAGCTAATTCCCAATGCAGGTGTAGCATTGCGCCACCTTTAACCACAACAAGAAAGACAAGAGTAAAACAAGAAGTAATTCTACACTTTGATACAACAATTATCCCGCCGGACTCGGAGAAATTAGGGCGAAATATCGCAAGCATACGTTATTTCACTTTGGTTTCTTCCTATTCATAGTTCACCTTGAAATTCATAAATTGCAATCTAGCTTTTCAATTTAGGTGGGGCTGAGCACAGTAGCTGTTAATGAAAACATGGTAAGTACATACTATTAGTAAAAGTAATATTTTTCATTTATATAACAGCATTTTTTATTAATCACTGAATCCTAATTTATATTGGTTCCCAATATGGATCATAAGCCATGTTGTGACCATGTAAAAGAATGTTGTATTTAAAAAAGAACATTGCTATTTATTTCATAGACCTTACACAATTTAAATTTTATATACGACTGTTTAGATTTTGTATTCTGTTGTAACTTTGTAACTTACTGACATGTGATTTCTTCAATTACTTATTTTAATTAATTTAACTTTTTAATGATTAATATTTTTGGCTCAATTACTCATATAGTACCTACAATGCTATAATAATAAGATTCTAATTTATGCACAAGGTGAGCTGAGGGCAAAACCTAGTACACACTACAGTACATACTTTAATAGTATATTAAATATGTATCCAATAACTTATTTCTTACAATCCTGCAAAAATGGGATAACCTTGTCACATTAAATTTGAATTAAAATTCAACAATTTAATTATTCAAAGCAAATAATTTATTTCAAATATTTGTTAAATTATTAAGAACAAAATAACAAAATATGTTAACAAACATAAGTATCTAGTCCTAAGTCACAAAAGCAAAAGTGGTTTAGAATAAAAATCAAATGTTATATGAATAATGAAATGAGATCTGCACAGCCTTAGCATGAAGGTTTTATAAAATTCTCTTCAAGATGAAGTTTTAATAGATAAAAGTGAAATATTAGACATGGGTGCATCTGTGACTTAGACAAATCAAAAATATATTTGTTCGCAACACTTAGGTGCATAGATTTAGGTAACTACAATGAAACATCAACTTTAATTTTACACATAGCATAATAATTTCGTCTAATTTATTTTATCAATTTAAGGGTACATTACAGTCTGTGCTTTAAAACTTGTACCATTTCTATCAACTTTTGAGCAATTTGCTTCATTATTTTTTTTTTATTATAGTGAATACAACTGCAATGAGATTTCCTTATCCAAACAAATCATTGATAAATACACGCAAAATCAACACAATTACACGGATGTACTAGGAACATTGACAATCAGCGGCTACAGATTCATATCCACACTAACATCATACAAATACACTGAAAAATATTTATTCAACATCCATTAGAACACTTCAACACTACTTCTATGTGAGCCCTACATCACAGATACTCAAAGTATATCAACATAGAGGCTGGTACACTAGACTTCGAGATATTGACTGGATGGCTGTGTCATTCATCAACCTGCAGTTTCTGGATCTGTGTGGACACTCGGTCCATTTCTGGTGATATTTCCGCGGCGGACGGGGGGTCGACCGACAGGTTGAGGTTCTCGAGGGACTGACATCGCTTGGTGGGATTGCTTTCGCGGCTGTATCCACTCGTCGAAGGCTCCAGAAAACTACTCTTGAAGTCGCACCCGCTCTCGTTCAAGTCACTAGCGATCACGTCCGAGTTTTCACTCTTAGTTCTATGCCGAATCGGTAGTACGTACGGACACAATCTGTTTTTATGCGTCGTTCGCTTCATGCAGTAACCAACAGTGACGTTCGACACGTAGCGAGTATTGAAACGCATCACGCCTAAATTTGTTTTCGATTCGCGTAAATAATCACGACGCGCCTCCGTTATTGCACTCAGCATGCCCAGGTCGTGCAATGATTTATCCAAATTATCCAAGTTCATGTGGCGAGGTTTCTGTAAGCAACGCAATTAGTTGATTATCGCGGACGCCGGCGTTCACTGTTATATGATATCTCACTTAATTTGGACGGCAGATGTAACATACACTGTTTTCAAACTCATTGCATTTCATCCTGGATCTTATTATTTTTAGGAAAATAGTACGCAATACGCATAGAAAACAGTGAAAATAAACATCACAAAAGTCATAATAAGAAATGAGCACCGAAAGACAATGACATATATCGTGACAGACAGTGACACATATGACAGACCAAGTAGATTGTATATTTTCTTTGTTCTAAAGATATTATTAATAATGTGCCTATATATAAATATTTGTAGGCTTGTTTTATTTTATAGTTTAGTTAAGTTATTCATTGTTATTTTAATTTATCAAATAAATTAATGTAATTTGGCAAAAAAGAAAATAAAACCTAAATTAATAATTTAGATTTTGTTGGTTGTGACTTGTGCCACTTGCGATGGTCCGATGGTGGTTTGAACTTAGAATACATAATATAAACTCATTTCTTGAGAGGATTTTACCAAAGAGATTGTTTGTATTAACTATATCCATAAAAACGACCTATATAAAAGTTGGTATACCTACCTATACTTCAGGCTCTAATTAAATATTCATATAAACAAATAAATATGAAACGTCTGCTTGTAATTCAAAATTAACAGCTTCTCACTAAATGCATCTAAATAAAAGTATATACTGTACTTACATGACATAAACAATTTTAAAAATTTTTGCCTTTGTCTATTTGTTCCGGGGTAATCTTTGAAATGGCTGGACCGATTTTGCCGGGACTTTCACTCGCAGATAGCTAACGTTATAAGGAGTAACGTAAGTTACTTTTATTTTAGAAATTCGAACGCTGGGGAAGGTCTTAAGATACTTTTTATAATAATCGATAAACTGTAGTTCACGCGGGTGAAACCGCGAGGAACAGCTAGTATTATTATAAAAATATATGTTTGATGGATAGTTTACCTAAAAACAATCCAATTTCTGGGTCCATCATTCAGTTGTCATTCACGGAGCGAGGTCGAAACTGAAACAAAAGTTATAAAGTTTCAAGAAAACCAGCAACTTGCTGAAGAAAACTGACATGGCTGAAATATTAAAAGAATGGTTAACGGAGAGATTGCAGACACCAATAAAATGGGAAGCAGAAAAGTTTGGAGAAATGATGAAAAACGGTTGCGTTATAGCTAGTGTACTTCGCAGCTATCATGTTATATGCGATGAGAAGCATTTTCTGATGAGGTCCAGCAACGCACCCGAAGACATCAAAAACAACTGGAGATATTTATCTTCATGGCTGAAAGAACTAGAAGTACATTTATCTGATACAGAACTTGCCAATATAATGGATGGGAGAGGTTCTAGCTTGCTTCGCCTATTTTATCAACTTTTCCTTCATTTAGATAAAAGAGACCGCACTAACTTCATAAAACGCGAAAGAAAAATGGTTTCAGAACTCGTAGAGAAAATGGGGGGTAGATTCAAAGTGGATAAAGTGACTGAAGAACGAGAATCGTCTTTCAACGACCTCTCGAGACCACTACTAAACGAGAAACATTTCATTGAATGGCAAAGAAAAAAAGCAGCACAAGTACAAGATACGTATAATTACATACGTCATAAATATTCAAAAATGTTAGCGAAAATTGAAGATTCTGATATACCTATGCAGTATAAACCTTGCAAAACTACCAAATTATTGTCTACCAAAGAAAAAATAGATATGGATAAGTTTGCCCAGCGACATCCCTGTAAATTTGAAAACTACACATACGATGAATTAGTTAGCATGGAAGAAAAGGCTATAGAAAGGTCAAGATCGTTTACTGATTCCGAATGGGTTAGCAATTATATGGATAATTTATACACTAAAATGCACAAAAAGTCAGATTCTGAAGAATTTCAAAAACAGATAAGGAATGTATTAAGTGGTTCACTATGGGATCTTTCAGTAGCAGAAGAAGAAAGTAAACTTGATACGGGACTTGCAAAAAAAGTTATGAAACTATCTCAATTCGAGAAACAAATGTGTAATCAAATAATGGAGACGAAACAACAGGCGCGAAATCTACTGCAAAACAGAATCCAAGGGGAAAAAGAGTTTAACGAACAAAGAAATCAACAGTTTAACCAATTCTTGGAAAATATTAAAGAACAAATTCACTTAGAAGTCGTGGAGATTGATTATGAGAAGCAAAGACAGAATATGCTTCACAAGAAGTTATATTCAGAGAAGATGAAGAGAAAACGACAACATTATTACGAAATATGTTATGATACAATGCTATCTATTGTTGATTACGCTACAAAATATGGATATTTCAAAAATCTGATTGGTGACGATATTCCTGATCATTTCATTCACGAATGGAAAACTCTTTACTATAAGCAACAGCCTATATTTGACATACTTGATCCAATGGAAGATATACTCAAAGAACCAGGATCAGAAGAAGCACCTGTGCCTCAGGAAGAAGAGGTCTTATGGCTAGAGTTGGATCGTCAATACGCTTTAAATGATAGTGAATTTAGAGAATATCATAATTACTCGTATCCTTGGACTTTAGACCTGTTAATTCCTAATTACGATCCCGAATCAGAAGAAAGAAAATACGAGTATTTGGGCACTCGAGTACTCGGACATGTTGTCTACACTTTACTGGAAATGAAATACCCATATCCACCCCCTAGAGCACCAGCTGGTCTCCCTGATTTTGCTATAAAAGTTTTACTACGTGGGCTTCCAGACAGATCAATCACTGTGCCTATGCAAACATTACTGAATATGCGTAAAATATATGTTGCTCGCTTAGAATCTGCTATAAATTTCTGCCTAAGAAGATTCAAACATGAAATGGTTGGATGTACAGATATAGAATTATCGTTTGATAAATTTATCATTGCGGCTCAGGAAGAGGAAGATAGAGACATTTTAAAACTCGTTAAAGAAGAAGATGTCTCAAGTAAAAATAGCGATGCTAATGTGGCCGCGATGCTTGGAGCTCCAACGCCTAACACAAAGCAAACACAAACTCCTAAAACTATACCTGAAGAAGAAATTATCTTATCGAAAGCAGCCGATTTAGGAAAATATGCCTACGAAACCCTTAGTTCTGGAGATTCATTGACAGATCACCTTCTTGCAGCTATGCTTGTTGAGCTTGTAAAGGATCAAGTCGATATTGATGGATTCGTAATCATAAACTATCCAAATACATACAGAGAAGCTCAGATATTAGAAGAAACATTTTCTGGGCGTGAACCTCCAGATGAAGAGATACTAGAAGACAGAGATGATATTTTCTTAGAAGAAAGTATTGCAAAACATCGCAAAAAAGAGAAAGATCAATATAAAGAAATAAGAGTTTCAAATATTGTGAATGATCCTCATAAGAAGAGAATTGAGAAACCATTTGAGAGTTATTTTACCTGTTACGTGCATTTAAAAGAAACTGAAGATATTCTCCACGAACACGTCATATGGGACCTTAATGAAGAAAATTCAAAACTTATTGATCGATTTTACGCCATTCTTGGTATTAACTACAGTATGTATTACGAAGTCATAGATAAAGATTTCTTGGCACAACTGTGCAAATATATCATTGGTGACTATTCCTTACCTCTGAAATCTTGTGACAAGCTTTTTGGTGACAATGTTTTAAGCCAGCTCGATTTTCCTGCTACAGATGACAAAAGAATAAAATCAAAAATTGTTAAGCCAGATGTGACGAACGGAAAGTCTAAAGAAAAGTTACGACGTGGATCTAAAATAAGTAAAATGTCAGTAAACGTTGAATTAGAGGTAGTGAAAGCGCCGGAGGGATATGGTGATGAAGTCACTGACGAAATAGTCTCCATACTGGAAGAAGTCGCCGAAGAAGAAGATATTACTAAGTCTACACTTAGTTTAGAAGATACTAAAACATTAGCAGGTGAAGAAGATTGGGATTACGGTGAAATTCCTATACCAGACATTATCGGTGTTGCATTAGCATCTTGTTGGGAAGCAATCGAAAAAGTTTATATCAAAGACATGCAAGACTTATTTTTCGCCAAGAGGTTACAGATGAACTGTTTGGTTCCATATGCTAGATTTATTAAGGACAAGATGGAACAAATCATTACGATGCCTTCGCAAAAGCAGGACTTAGTGAGCCTATTTCAAAGAGAGTATAATAACTTCGAACATGATTGGCGTGATGTTAACTTGTCTAAGAATGAGTGGCACTGTCGTGTAAAAGAGTTGCAAAGCCGATTGTACCGTATTTGTGATGACAGAAAATTATTTGCCGAACAACAAAGACAGGCTCTCATTTCTGAAAATTGGACAATGGAAGAGCTGACTACTATGGCCAATACTTACATATCATGCATGCAAACAGAATTTAATAGGTAAGTTTATGAGGTTATAACTGTTTGCTGTTTTATATCATAATGTTGGATTATTTATTTTCCAGATCTTTTCTAACATTTCAAGCACTCCATGACTTTTATTTCGCCATGTTGAAGCGAATGCCACCAACAGATAGACTATCTTCTAAAGATTTGACAAAAATATTAAGGGAATCGGATGATACTTCTGGAAGTAGGAGAGGTGGAGAAGATAAAATATACAGACAATTGAAAAATGCTTATCAAGAATTACAACTTAAAAACATTCAAGTAGATTACAGTAATAACCCTTTTAATATGATAATAGAAAACAATGTCAAGTATGCATTAAAAACCATAAAAGAAACAAATGACTCATATAGATCTCTCATAAGTAGAGAGTACAGTGAAATCGCTAAAACAGTAATTCCAGTTAAAAAAAGGGAAGAAAACGGTTCTGAAGAATCTATTAGTGCTGAAGAGATTTACAAACAAAATGCTCTAAAATGTGTTGATGAGTGGACAATGGGTATTAACGGTGAAATGTTTAGGGCAAGCCTGCGTATTCTCGCTTTACAATACAAATGCTACCGTGACATGAAGCTGTTTAATAATCACATTTATAAAACATTTATGGATGTACAAGAAGATATCAACTCTTATTATTTGAATGAGATAAAATCTGTCGACCGTCTTTGCAAGTATCTTCAGATGGCTGTGGAAGATGGGAGGACGATACAGGAAACGTTGGTTTTAGAGCACGACACATTTGTAATTGATCCCAATCTGTTGCAATTCGCACCACCAGAACAACTTGCGGATGCCGGAGAGGTAACTGAAATGGTGAACGAGTTGGAATTCAAAATAAGTCAATTGGCAAAACTGCACACTCAATTTAAAATCATCTCACCAACTGGTATTGCTTTGCAGCAAGCTTTTATTTACATTTTGCAAGACTTTACCTTTTTTGGAAAAGAGTGTTGTGAAGGCCTTCTTTTCCCAGAAATATGGACCAGAGTAGATCCTGAGCAGATTCCTAAATTAGTCTTTTTGCTGTTTGGTGAAACATGTTACATCGACTGGAGAGATTTCCTCATTTATTGTCTCTATGTAAGGTTTCCTACGGTAGAGGAGCTTTTGGAGTTGCGTAGAAGCTTACGATGTTGCGATCTCGGATCTACAGAATTGGTTTGCAGGGAAGACTTTGTTAACCAAGAATTTTGGTTTGATCAAGATTTTGATCTTGAAGATAAACATGCGGCTCTGAGAAGATGCTTGATTAAGAATTTCTTATTTGAATTGTTTGAAGTACAAGAAGATATGATGAACTATCCAGCTTTTCTTTTAGCCTTTTGCAAAAGCGCGAACCCTATAGAAGGGTTTGTAACAGCTTTATCTATGGCAGTAGGCAAAAAGACATGTTTTTCATTTGAAGAATGTGAAGAAGTCGTGTGTAAATTTATAAAAGACAAAATATACAAAGATGAATGTTTAGCGTGTGCTCATAAATGCACTCAACAATTCCTGGAAAAGGTGATCACAATGGTCGTAGACACATGTGAAGGTACGACAGTCATCGAGTTAGAGTACACGCAGCCTCCTCCAGATGATAAAAAGGGTAAGAAAGGAAAAGGCTATGGTGGAAAGAAGAAGTTTGAAAGTTCTCAAAGCGCTCGCATGCCTAAGTCGTCAAAGAGTTTAACGAGCAGAAGTAAAATAGTACAGTCTGCAACAGATGTAAAGACCACATTCATATGTCGACCATGTGAAGAAGAAGCAGTAGAAGTGGTTGAAGAAAAACCTCTGGAGAAGGAACAAGTTGAAGAAGAGCAGAAGGCAGAGCCTCAAGCGGATCCCGATTTGGCTTACTCTGTCAGCCAGCACGTGATTTGGAATGTGTTAAAGATTAGCTTGCCTTGGCATTTCGTACTAGTACCTGATGTGAGGGTAACTCCTTACGTGGAGCAGGTGGAACGTTTGATGAAAACTTTGGAAGTAGACACCGATAACGGTGACATTTACGTTTGCAAGTTTGTTAATGATCCTAACATTTGCAATATTCTGCATAAAGTCAAGAAGTTTACGGCTCTCAACTTTGTTGAGGAGGTTCGCAAAGTGTTTCTGTAACGTTTATTAGTTTTGATTTAGTTTATTGATGTGATATGGGAAATAAAGTTGTGTTCTTGATAAACATACTTATTTTATTTTAATCCGACTACGTATATAAGCCGTAGAAGTTGGTTTTAGTTTTGGCAGTAGGTTAGGTACCTACTTTATTTCATGGTAGTGTTTGACAACATTTGACCACAAGTTGCCGGATTTTATGTGAAGCTGCCGGAACACAAGGTACTCAAAAAGGCCCTGCAACACAATGATTAAAATTAGAAATTAGAGAACCTATAGGTACAAATTTCAACTAGTTGTAGGTATAAAAAGCTACAATATGAATTTGGTACTCGATACTAGACACGGTCTACTAGATAGTTAATGAGGCATCGGTAAATAATAATCATTACAGCGCTGACTCTAGCGATAGGTATCTATCTATCTACCTGTACTCAGTTCTGTAATCCCATGAATTATCTGCCTAATTCACATTGCAGTATGTATTTATTGATGCCCGCAAGTAAAATGCTTCCTTAATCTATTTCCTATTCCTATTCATTTAGGTTCCTTATGCCTACTGCTCAGGTTGTTACAAATTAAACCAACAACAAGTTACAAGTCCGCAGACGAAGTAGTACGGCATAATTACGCTTCTCTGCGACACCTCTTCGTCTGCGGACTCGGTTGAAGATGTAGTGTGCTCGTACTGATCTCGTACTACGGGTGTCTTACGATACGCTTACGCCGTGTGCGGTGGGGTAACTGTATCTAGCACATAGCATCCTGAAAATTCCCCTTTGTTTGTTGTCTTACTCGAATTGCACTTATTATAAACAGAGGATGTTTGCATTAAATAACTCACACGCACAACTCTGTATTTGATTTCGATTTAGTCCATTGATTGAGTCACACAGATCGTGGAAGCAATGTTACAGGTTGTATCAATGAGAAGAACGTTGAACAGAGTTTTCTGTGTAAGAGGATCTTACAAGCTATCGTCGAACAGTAAGTGCTTATTAATATTTTATGTGAGCTAAGGAAAAAGCTATATAGGTTGGAGTTTCCCCTGAAGGATCGAAAAAGAAATGAGGTGATGATCATCTGACAGAGAACTAAGGTCACTAACACACGAGTTAGCAGGCTGAAGTGGCAGTGGGCTGATTGTATAAAAGCTGCAGAACCGAAAACCGCTTGGCTTGGGTAGAGACGCGTTCTTGAGTGGAGACCGCGACTTGGCAAACGTAGTGTAGGACGCCCTCCGACTAGGCGGAGCGACGTCTTGCGCCGAGTAGCTGGCAGTATTTGGATGAGAAGAGCCGAAGATCGGGCTCAGTGGCGACCTATATCCAGCACACATATATATACTGATACAATCACCTGCAAAATTTCTTTCTTCTACTACATTTTGTAGATATGCTGATTCGGCAACATATACTACCATCTGCATTCTTATTTCAGAACGTCACAGGAGTCCGTCGACTTTACAAGATTGCTTAGAAAAGCCTCAACGACCACGAGATTTCTGGAAGCCGATTGTCATCAGTGCCCTCGTGCTATTAACAATTTACTATTTATTTTACTATAAAACGGAACCAAGATTTAAACCCTTAGGATCGTTCAGAACATTTGAGTCCAAGGTTGCTACTGAATCTGGTAAGGTCGTCTTCCGTTTTTGTATGAAGTTTTGAACAAAGAATTTATTGGTTCTGTAAAAATATCTTTAGTGGCAGATTGTCTCAGAAACGTCTATGTTTGGGGTTCGTGGGTTTTTAATTAAAGATTAGGCAATTAGAGAAACTACATTTATTGTGCACCAGACAACGGTCGGGCCAAGAACGCGGGAAAAAGTCGAGTGACACATAACCATAGATAACTTATAAGACTAAACATAAACTACTGGTTAATACATAGACAATTACACAACATGCCCTTTTTTAATAAAACAAATAAATTTTGAAGTTGACAGTAACTAATTGACTCATTATGACTTTGACAGATAAATTACTTTGACGTAGTGACTTTGACATTTACAATACAAATAAATTCCTAATCCTAACCTTACTTTGATTTACAAAGAAGTGCTAGTGAAAACATAATTAGACTATTGAAATTATACATTAAATTATCAGTGAATGTCAGAAATGAATAAATGTCAGTGAATTACAATAATGGAGCATGTTGGACGATTTACAATTATAATATCTTATGTCATTTTATGTTAATTATTACATTTGTCAATAAAACATTTTTACAAGTCAAATTTACTTGTTTTCTTTAACAATCGTCCTTTAGAACTATAACTTTTTGAACTTTCAGCTGTATTCATAGCATTGTCAGGTAAGACTGGATTTACAATATCTTGATTTACAATCATCTGTGGTGAAGGACTAAAGTTATCATATTCATTATAGTCATGTAGACTTTCAGGAGACAATATATTTTCAACATTTACAAATTCTGGAGACTGTAAAGCATTTTGTGACATGTTAGACTGACTTGAGTCAAATGATTGAAAAGAATCAGAATCATTACATTCTGTTGGACTAGACTGTGTGAAAATAAATATACAATCATCCTCATCATCTTCCTCCTCCTCGTAATGAGACTTTTGAAATGATTTAGACTGTACACACTCATATTGACTTGACTCAGGTTCACAAAATTTTACTTTCTTATTTGTGACTGTTTTCTTATGATTAGACTTATAATTAAAACGAATATGTTGACAATTTCTTCTATAAGTTACATTATTATAATCTTTGACAATATATGACCTAGGGAATCTAGTTTTAGAGACTATAGTTCCTTTTGTCCAAATTATGTCTTTTGGATTTTTCTTGAAAAATATCTGGTCGTCAATTTGAAAATCTGGGAAGGTCTTGGAATTTTTGTTATAATACAATCTTGTTTTGTCTAAATTACTCTGCTTATTTTGACAATGTTCAGAATGTTTGACAATTTTAGGTCTTAAGTTAATTACTTTAGTAGGTAATTTCGTTCTTAAGTTTCTAGACATTAATAACTGAGCAGGTGAACTAAGGTTTCCTCTCTGAGAATTCCTATATTGTAATAGACCTATGTATGCATCTTCCCCAGACTCATCACTTTTTCTAAATATGTTTTTTACAGTTTTTACAGAGACTTCAGCCAGACCATTTGACTGTGGATAGTGTGGACTTGAGACAATATGTTCTATGTCCCAATCAGACAAAAAGTTTTTAAACTCTTTTGAGTTGTAAGGTGGACCTCCATCACTTACTAATTGCATAGGAATGCCATGTCGTGCGAAAATTGACTTTAAATGAGAAATGACGTTTTTACCACGAAAATCATTGTTTAAATTTGCTATTTCAATGTAATTAGAATAATAATCTACGACAAGTAAGTATTTTTTGCCTTTGTAATCAAATAAATCCGTAGCTAATTTCTGCCAAGGAAATATAGGTTGTTCATGACTCAACATTGGTTGTTTGCTTTTATTTGTAGAATAAATAGCACATGTTTCGCATTGCCTGACTTTATTTTCAATATCCTGATTAATGTTAGGCCAATAGACTGTACCTCTGGCTAGGCTTTTTGTCTTTTCCATGCCTTGGTGACCCTCATGTAAAATACTTAGAATTTCTGATCGCATAGAAGTAGGTATTATGACTGAGTTGTTTTTGAAAATTATTTCATTAACAACATGAATTTCCTCTTTGATATTCCAATAAGGTAAGACTAATTTATCACATCGTTCTTTGCAATTAGGCCATCCTTGTTTGTAATATTCTACAAGTTTTTGTGAAATTGCATCTTGACTAGTATGACTTGTGATTTTACTAAGTTTTTCAGGAGAAATTGCTAAGTTAGACGTCAATAAGTTAACTTGAATTTCAATATTTTTATCTAAGTCTTCTAGACTGACTAATTCCTGATTTATATTTGTGTCTTTGACTGGTGCTCGTGACAAAGTATCTGAGATATACATTTCAGAACCTTTTGTATAAGTGACAATTAAATGATAGGCTTGCAAAGTTATCATCATTCGTTGTAGTCTTGTAGGGACTTCTGCTAATGGCTTTTTGAAAAGGGTGACTAGTGGCTGATGATCAGTTTCCACATAGACTGGTTTACCATATAAGTACTGATGAAATTTCTTACATCCAAATACTATAGCATAAAGTTCTTTTTCTATCTGAGCATAATTTATTTGACTTTTGTTTAATGACTTAGAAGCATAAGCTATGGGATGCTTGTCGTGCAATATTACTGCGCCTACAGCATTCTGTGATGCGTCGACTGACAATCTTATAGACTTTTTCATATCATAATGGACTAAGACTGGAGACTTACATAATAATGATTTTAATCTGAGAACTTGTTTCTCATGTTGATCTAACCATTGCCATGCATTTTGCTTTTTTAATAACTCTCTCAGAATAGCAGTTTCTTCTGCCAGATTCTGTATGTAGGAGCCTAAATAATTTATCATTCCTAAGAACCTTTGTAGTTCTTTGACATTAGTAGGACTAGGCATCTTTGAAATTGCTTCAATTTTTGACTGATCAGGAGAAACTCCTTCCTTATTGAAAATATGACCCACATATCTTATTTCAGACATACCAAATTGACATTTTGACTTATTAAATTTTAGATTGACTTTGGCTGCACGTTTGAATAATAATTCAAGTCTCTCGTTATGTTCCTGCACTGTGGATCCATAAACGAGTACATCGTCGACAAATATGACTATACCTGGTAGATCACCAAATAATTGACTCATTGTACGATGAAAAATTTCACCACTGGAATTTATTCCATATGGCAGTCTTAAGAATTTGTACCTTCCGTAAGGTGTGTTGAATGTACAGAGGTCACTGCTCTCTGCATCTAATGGAATAGCCCAATAGCCTGAACTAGCATCTAATTTCGAAAATATAGAAGCGCCTGCTACCTTTGATCTTAGGTCATCAAATGTAGGATACGGATAATATGGTCTCTTAATGGCTTCATTTAAATTTCTTGGATCAAGACAGACTCTTAACTTTCCATTTTGTTTTTCGACTAAGACTATAGAATTTACCCATTTCGTTGGCTTATCGACTTTTTCTATGACTTTTAATTGTTCCATACTTTTTAATTCATCTTTAAGACGAGACTCTAATGAATAAGGTATTCTACGGACCGGACAGACTTTAGGTAGAACATTCTGATCAATGTCTAAATGAGCTTTGTATGGTAGACATCCTAAGCCTTCAAATGTATTTGAGTACTTAGAAACAATGGCTTGTACTGACCTTTCATTTCTTTTTTCCTGGACACCGAATATTCTTTTGACTATACCCAGTTTTTCACATGATTTCCATCCAATTATTGTCATGCATTCACATTCGACAACAATGAAGTACAATTTTGTTGACAGACCATTTTCAAATTCACAATTAAGTATACAGGTTCCTAAATTTGGTACTAATTGACCTGAAAAAGAAAATATTTTATTATTTGTCCTTAGAATTTTGACATAAGAATATGAATTGTTCCTTATCTTGTCTAGTGTCTGTTTGCTAATAACATTTGTATCTGCGCCTGTGTCTATTTGACATTTAATATCGTAATTGTTACACTTTACCATGATTGACCAATCTTTTTTGTCGGTTTCACTCACTGAGTTAATTATATGTTCGACGGACTCTTGACGTTGACTTGGTTCTTGAGCAATACTCCTTACTCGTTGCCGGATATTGCTGTTGACAGGCTTGTTTTTGAAAAAACAATATTGAGCAAAATGGTTCAATTTCTTGCAGTGATTGCAAGTCTTGCCTTCTGCTGGACATTTATATATGTGCACTTGGCCACATCTTTTACATTGTTTGTTAGACGGAGACTTGTTTCTCTGTTGGAATGACTGACTAGTATTATGATTATATCTTGCCTTTGACTGTGATCGCTGTCGATCTGTATTTTGTTGAGACTGTGACCTGACTGCTTGTATAGCGTTTTGACTTGTAGTATCATTTTGAATTAATTTATTTGACCTTTCTTGTGACAATTCCATACTTTTGGCTATTGACATTGCTCTTTCAGTCGTCAAATTTTCTTCTTGGAGTAGTCTTTCTTTGATGTTTTGGTTTCTCATTCCAATAACTATCATGTCTTTTATTAATGACTCTTTTAGGTCATTAAAATTACATGTCTTTGCCAAATTATTTAATGTCGTTAAGTATTCGTCTATAGACTCGTCAGATTTTTGCCTTCTCGTAAAGAAATTATATCTTTCGACTGTTATATTAGTATGTGGACTGAATTTAAGGTCAAATTTTTTGAGAATTGTCGTTATGTCAGTGGTCGTCCTATTGATATTGAAACTGTTAAATATGTCAATACCTTCATCGCCCATGGCGTTTAGAAGAATTGCTGTCTGCTTTGCTTGCGAACATTTCTGCAGTTCGTTGGCGTCGGCGAATATTTCAAACCGTAACTTCCATCTCCTCCATGACTCAGCAGCATTACCGTTACCGACCAATTTCAGCGGCTTAATTTGCGAGACGACGACTTTGTCAGACATTATGTATAGTTAATTATGACTGTTAGAACACTTCTGACACCATGTTTGGGGTTCGTGGGTTTTTAATTAAAGATTAGGCAATTAGAGAAACTACATTTATTGTGCACCAGACAACGGTCGGGCCAAGAACGCGGGAAAAAGTCGAGTGACACATAACCATAGATAACTTATAAGACTAAACATAAACTACTGGTTAATACATAGACAATTACACAACAGTCTACTAATAACCTTATCTTCATCATCGTCATCCGCCTATTACATTTCCAATTCCCACTGCTGGGACACAGGCCTTCTCTCATAGAGGGAGTATGAACCATGTTGACCCTGTGGTTCTTCCCTACACCTTGCACCTTTGTCTCGAGTCAACTAAAACTCTTTATTTATATTTCCTTGAGGCATTTTTCAGTGTAGGTACAAGGAACGTACTCTACCAAATCGCAAAGGCCTCGTAATAATATTTTAGGTGTAACTGTCGCACTCAGAGAATTTAACGAACGCTAATTAGGATTAAATTCTGAAAAGTAACGACATAATGCTAGTTGAAAGTTAATTGATGTGTCTGAAGGTAGCGTAAGTAGGTTAATACCCACTTATACAGGACTTGACTGAGTTGATATGTGTACCTACTTGTTCACAGGTAAAGTTATCGTAAAACGTAATAACACACACGATCCAGACAAAGTATTCAACTTCGATGTAGATATAGACAAACCAATTAAGAGTGAGTACTGATATAGCTTTTTTATGGCCAATGAAAACTGTAACCGAGCCGCCATATGGGGGGAAATGGGATGTTAGTTTATAAGAAAAAAAATTAAATCCTAGTAAATATCTTTCATGCAGGCGAATCCAAGGCTACCTATTCATTAGCAAATTATTAAGTTATTCCAGAAGTAGAGAAACATATCAACATAGTAAACATTTCAGAAAAAAATGCGCAAATTGGATTGCCAGGAGAAAATTTACCCCCGTGTGCTATGGCGATTATTGATAGAAACGGTGAGTAGAACCCATCTATGGATTATTCTTCCTTACCTTGATCAACTCTATCAAGATCTAGATCTATATTACCACATTTAGCTATTGACTTTATTACCTTGGCTTGCCTTTTTTATACCTATATAAGTAAGATAAAAGATTTTTGTATGAAACTTACTTATTATAATAAGTAAGTTATTAAGTAAGTTTCATACAAAAGTAAGTAATGAGACGAGCAAGTCACTCACCTGATGGCAAGCGCCAAGCGTCCTTATATACGTAAATATAGGAATAGTCGCGTGCCAGGATTAGAGTAAACACATTTATATTTCAACTAAAATAGATTTATTCTCTTCTCCTTATAAATTAGGGGTTATGTTAACTATTTTTTAACAATAAACTTTTTTTTGTTTCTTAGTGACCGTGTTTATGAAAGAGAACAAGTCTCTAGAAAAATTATTTCCAATGATTGAGATGGGCGGATATTACCACCCACCAGATTGTCGCTCTAAGCATAAAGTTGCGATATTGGTACCTTATCGGTGAGACAAGATATTTTTTTTTTATTATTGATAAAGTTTTCCACTACAAGCTCGAGGCCCGTACTGTTGTCAACACATTTTCTTATAAGATAATTAGGTTATTCCGCGTTTAAATATAATTATACATATTACTATGAGCTAATTTAAAACTAAGAGGTTGTGCATATTGGGATATGGAAACATGAACATTATACAATTAAAACATGCAGAAAAAACATTTTAACAATTATTAGTTCATTATCAGCCTTCCACGTTCCCACTGCTGGGACTCTGGCCTTCTCTCAGAGAGAGAGTATGGGCTAATTATTAGTTACGGGATTACAATCAAAACAGACCAGCGGCCCGATCGCACTAATAAATTACAGCTGAACCGCTACTGAACCTCAGCCGTTTCTTGACTTTTTGAACATTTCGTATTGCGCTAATGATTTTATCGTAAGTTGAGCCGTAGCGTAATTAGAGTTGGATCGTTAACGCTGTCAAACGAACGGTTTTGCTAAAGTTAGTAAATTACAACTTTTTCACGATCGTTGTGCGGTGCTTTACCACTTTTAGACAAAATTATACAACAAAAACAGCAAAAACTTAGGTAAAATGTATGCGTACATGGATTAATTGGAAAGGGCACATGAATTAGATGTAGCGGCGGCTCGGAACCTTGCGAGGAAGAAAAATACAAATGCACAGACTTAGTGCTTTTTATATGAGTGATAGGCAGTTTATAAAATATTATAGACTGTTTAAGGAGTTAACTCGCCAAGTAATAACAGAGTTAACCCCTCATAAGCCACCCACGCTTCGTTCTGATGCTTTGTTTATTGAAACCAAGGTAAGGTTATGTTATGATAATTCCGCATTATACCTAGCCATCAAAATCTTACTTTGTCTTTCCCTAATGGTCTGTGAATAAGCGAAATATGGATAGGCTTTACATTATAGCGCTAGCGATAGGCAAAACTTTACATTATGTTTGTACCTACATTGTTTTTTTCATGTTAACAAAATTAAGTTTCTTGACAATAAAATTGTTCTAGGTTTTGGGGCATTCTATGCCACTGGATCATATCAGATGATTGTAGGAGATAGTCAGGAGCATTGTGTGTCACAGGCTGTGTATCAAAAGCCATTCAGCAAGTTACAATAGCCATATACATTAATATACAAGTCAATTGTAATAAATAAAGCCTTCCCATTTAAACAATGTA
Source organism: Opisthograptis luteolata (assembly GCA_931315375.2). NCBI lineage: Eukaryota > Metazoa > Arthropoda > Insecta > Lepidoptera > Geometridae > Opisthograptis > Opisthograptis luteolata. The sequence continues at coordinate 3,123,258 of OV928048.1, forward strand.
AGAGGGAACATGATAAATGAGAATAAGTGCATAAATCAACTAATATAATTACAAAGAATACATAATAAACATGTAGGTATACCTACTAATATAAAATTACATTGCTTTGATTCACAAACCACCAAAGTAGTTCCAAGTAATGCGGGCTATAAATCCTCTTACTATTAAAAGAAACTCATTGGTATGTGCCTAATTATGTGGTCCACTAGATCACCTACCTTAGGCTAGGCTATAATGTTGTGATTATTTACTAGGAACAATGCCAGAAACAAAAAAACAATTTTCTTTTTTGTTTTTTAGAATGTTTAAAGCGCCTGGATTACTGCATTGTATCGATGGGGTGTGTGTTCTGCTAAGAACATCGAACGGTATTTTAATAGAAAAAGGATTCCATTCCCTTAATATTCTGATAGTAAGTACCTAGTGTATTATATTTTACACTTGCCAATTGGTCATGTTATGGGAACAACCCTTGTGATTCCTACCCTTTTCTTTCAGATATATGCCACAAATTTAAATATATTATGAGTGCATGTTACCCTGGGTCTACACATGACAGGGTTGTGTGGTCCAACCATCCAATGAATGGTTATCTTGAACGGCTTCACACCGTCACTGCAGATGATTTGTATATTTTGGGTATGTACAAACTAATCTAGATTTTATGTTCTTACTGGTTCTTTACTGGGCAAGCGTGCTACACCTTTGACCACATCATCACTTTCCATCGGGTGAGATTATGGTCAAACGCTAGCCTAGCCTCTGTTGTAAAAAAAACTATGTGATGTGTTAGTATTTTCTTGAGATTAATTTATTTATGTTCTTGTTATTTTAGGATATCCATTGAGGAGTTGAGACCCACAATTAGGACACCTATCTCAGTCTGAGATCCAGGCTGAGGGCTATCATTATCAAGATAGATGATAGACACTTGAAAACTAGAAATGTTGCTGAACATTGTTGAAGTGTTTAAAGCTTGTTTCAGGTATAATTTAATTGTGTAATAAACAAAACATAGCACTTTATATAATAATAAATGAATTTTAGGTTATATATTCAAATTAATAAAAGTGTTGTAATAAAGGTATTTCATTGCCGGTGCTTGTTGGTAGACATGATGTTACATTATTCACTGATAGCTGTGCAAAGTATTGTGTCATTTCATTAGATTAACTACTAGGTTTATCCCTTTCATTTTTCTTGTAATTTAATTTTATGTGTTAAGTTAATATTATGACTAATGTGTGAATATTTTAAGAGGAATTTCAGTGAAGCAAGATAAAATACTTAAGGTATAATAAAAAATACTTTACATAAAACATGTTTGTATTCTGAGATAATATAATATAGTTATAACTATTTTTCATCTTCCGACTTCACAGGATGACTTGGGGTTGTGTGGGCCTAGCGGTGGTTGACAATAGGTACTGAAACAACAGATAACAGATAGTGAGTTCCATGAGTATCAATATTTGAAAGGCAGCTTTATGATAGGAAGGATACTGCTGGTTATTTTACTACATATTATGTAGGTACAGTCAACAACAAAAGTTGCTGAACAATCACACTTTTTTTCTATTATCCACATCATCTTAGACACCAATTTTTGACCTCATCATCACCTTAAATCAGGTGTGTTATGTTGTGGTCAAAATGATACCATATAAAATGTAAAAAAAAACAATAATAATTACTGATTTGAAACACATTTGGAAAATCGAGAACGATCAGCTACTTTTGTCGCTGACTGTACACTAAAACAATAATAAATTTGAGCATCATCATAGAGCTGTGTGAGCTGTGTTTGTAGTGCTAGGGTTAGCTACCAAAAATCAGTCGCCAGCCTCTGTTTTCAAAGGTTAGGCCCATTTAGGCCATCATTAATCGTGAGCTGCGGTCAAACTATGTAATATAAAAAGATATGACAGCTTGGACATTTGTTTATACAGCTTCTGCCTGCATTTCATAACTGCGGAGGATCATCACCCTTACAATGTAGTTGTGCAAGGTACTGTCTGTCTATCCTTAGGCTTTCTCATCCATTACATTTACATTATGAGAATTGGTTTAATAAAGTAAAGTATTATGTACACATAAAAATTTTACTATGACAAATATACTTACATCATAATTTGAGGTAAATTGATTCTGTTTCACATCAAGCAGAAGGCCAATATCTAAGTAGTACAGTAGGGATATTGCTGGGTCCAAGCTGGGCTAGCATTTACGTTCATCATTTTTCCCTGGCTCTGCATTTATGGTCTTCCACATATGCAACAATATTTTCTTTGCATCTATGCAAGTTACTGTTACTGTGTTGCTGTTACTTCTGAGTAACTAGGTAAATAGTACCTTCGCCCATTCTTTCCCTCTTCTGGCAGGACCTTCCGCATTGATATGGCCCTCGGCGCATGCTTGCCATATTCGTGCCGCAACTGCAAGAGCCTCTTTGGACCGTACCCGTCCCAGAGCAAGGTGGCGGTGGCTTCCCAGGAATTCTATCAGTAGCAGCTATGCATCAGCAGCGCTCTTCCATTTCCAAAGTCCAATGTGTTCACAATCACAAATAGGTGAAATACTGTGCCTATTATGCATAAAATAGGTCAGTATCGGCACAAAAATATACCTCATCACAGCACCAACCAAATACTTGATGCGGAAGTTCAATAACTCGGTTTTTAATAGTTAAAATACTTGTAAAAGTAGGAAAAACTTTCCTCAAACTATTATTATTTTACATGAGTCAACGAAATGTCGCGCTGTCATCTCAGCATCTGTCAAAACTAGAGTAGTGAAAGTCAAATTTTCTGTGCAATTAGTCGATTATAGCAGTCTAATAGCACAAATATTTGCTAATATGTCTCATCTCTAACAACGATCGCTGAAGCGCTACGGTCCAGTTACGGTGCATCTCAAGTTGGCGTTTAAACATTAACGCAATACCGAATTCCATATTAGCTGGAACGGAATTGAACCCCATGCGCACCGTAACTACAGCTAGACCTGAGACGTTCGTAGTTGTTTAAAATTAGCGCGATCGGGCCGCAGCGGGCTTACCGCGGATCACAAAACGACATAAACTTTATCGTAAACTCTTTTAATTTGACACAATTGGTACCGCCGAACTATCACGTGGTCCATCGACTAGCCATTTCCATTATGGCTACATTGAATGAACAAAAAGGTACGTAGTTTGAGCAAAAATAAACAATAGACGATAAATTTCGTACCGCGGAAACACTTTTACATTTCAAAACGATGGTAAAAGTCAACGGTGAAAAAGGTAAGTCTCGGGCAACGTTTTATACCATATTTCCGCCAAATTTGCTTGTGTTACAACACTTGCATTTTTAAACTCGTGATATCTTTCGAATTAAATGTCCGAATTGAATAAATCAAAAAGTCATAGTAAGGTATTGAAACAGTCTTGAATATGAAGTAATTTATTTTGTTAGGAATTAACACCAAGATACAATTTATTTTTTTGAAAATATTATATAACCATTACACCAGGAGATAGTGTAGCTTTTCCCAACAGTCAAAGAATTTCTCAAATCGGTCCACTAGTTTCGGAGCCTATTAATGAAAACAAACAAACAAATAATCTGATTTTTCTTATAGATATATAATTATTCTTGTTTTACGTCATTTGTTTTCTGTCTGTCTTATTACGAAAATAGTGTTGCCAAACTATCTATAATAAAACTATCGATAGTTTTCATCTGAATAAGCCACACTATCGAAAGGCCTATAAATACTACCGATGGCTCAAAATGAGGCAATAGTACCTATCGAGTGAGTACAATACTATCGATAGTGTTGTTGCTTGCGAAGAATATACTATGGATAGTATACCTACTGCTCGTAAATAAAAAAAACTATCGATAGTATTGATTATTTTAGTCTATCGATACTATCGATAGTTTATACTTCGCGAGCAACAACAATATCGATACTATCGATAGTACTGTACTCACTTGTAGTATTGCTTCGTTTTGAGCTATTGATAGGATCGATAACATCGATTGTATCGATATTATCGACAGTGTTTCGATTGGTTGGCTATCGATAATTAATAAATAAATAAATAAATATTGGGGGACCATTGAACACAAATTGATTAATCATCGATAGTCTACTAGCGATCGGCAACACTAGTTGAAAAACATTTGACATTTCGTTGGTTCAATTAACCATTACAATACGATGTCTCGGGACTTTTTTGGCGGCAATCGAATTGTCAACGTGAAAATTTTGTTTTTATTTCCAAAACTTGTGTTTCTTCGAGTAATAATGTGTAATATTGGTGGATTATTAACCATTATGTGTTCGTTAATGTGTACGAGTGTGGGAAATTGAAATAAAGTTGTGAAAGTGACTTTTCAAGTTGCTCCAAAAAAGTCCGTGTAAAGTTTAAGTAAAGCACCACTACTTTACTTAAACACTATCCTCATCCCATCATCTCATCATCACCATCATCTCATCATCATCATCACCATCATCTCATCATCATCATCACCATCATCATTTAAACTTGATTCAACTTGAGTTTGAAATCTTTTATACTTGACACTGGCAAATACACTAATCGTGTGACGCCATAACAAAACAAAAAAAAAAAAAAATACGATGTCTCATCGCGGTACCAATTTTTATACTGGCGTAAATGACAATTGTAAATGTAAACGAAAATAAAACCATTACGATCGGGCAACCGCGGTCGGCCTGCAGACCCCACAAGCAGCACCCGTTCACGAGTTGACGCATGTGCCAGCCATCGCTCTCCTCGACCATATTAGAGGGAAGAGGGCGACCCGACACACGACGCCAAGATATTTAGTAATAATACTAATAATAAAGTAACTTTTGCGGATTACACGAGTTGTAGGTATACAGTCAGTGGTAAAAGAAACTGAACATACTTGATTTCCAAATGTATTTTAGACCACATTTGTTTGGGATTTTATAAGTACAACCTAAAAGCTAGAGTTTGACCACAACACAACAATGTGGGCAAAGGTTGGTATTCAAGATGAAGAAGGTAATCGAAAAATTTGTTATTGTACAGTGTACAGTGACTATTTTGTCGTTACCAATTCGTTCGATTTCTTTCGATACACTTGACGAAACGATTTCCTTATATGATCTACTGCAAAGGAATGGAACTCCTTGCCTTCTACATTGTTTCCTGAGCATTTTCAATGCCTTTTTTTCGAATGTCAGTGATAAACCATACTCCTGCACCCTTTACGGTTTACGGGGTCAAAACGGGTGTTTAAGTTTCTATAGAAAAATGTCAAGTTCCACGTGAACAAAGCCTTGATACAAGCTAGTGATTTCATTAAAAACACCATTTATAAACTTGTGATTTTTCAGGGTCCTTATTTGTTCATTCGTTCCAGGGCTCGTGAAGAAAATCTAAATGTATTTTTATACAATATTCATCCATTTCTAATGCTGCAACGGTTGGAGTATCGCATATTCGTGATTGAGCAGGCTGGTAAGAGAATTATGAAAAAAACATTCATCTGTTATGAACGTTTTGTCTAGCCACTTTACTTACCAGAGGCATCCACAATAATTATGTTAATATCTTGTACTCGATTAAATCTTCTTATTCTTATCTTCTTCTTATTCTTGTTTTCTTATATAAAAATCAATTGCTGGTTAGTCTCGCTAAAACTCAAAATGGCTTGACTAATTTTTTTTTAAATATTAAAATTGTTAATTTTGTATGGGAATTGCCAGGTGGTAGGAAGTTCACCGAGTTATCTAGGTTTTTCTAAATGCCTAGGTAGGTATATCATTTTCACCATAATATCTAATATCCATTTGAACAGGAAATGGAGCATTTAACAAAGGCCGTATCTTCAACGCTGGTTTCCTCGAGATCTTGAGGAACAGCGATTGGCAGTGCATTATATTCCACGACGTGGACTTGCTGCCTACTGATGTTAGGATCCTTTACACATGTCCCATCCTGCCCAGGCATATGTGTGCCACTGTTGTGGAGAAGGAAAATCAGTAAGTGGTACCTATTAGCGTATAATGACAGTGGCGTATTTACTACCAGCTGTCCTCACGGTTTCACCCAAGTTCAAAGTATCCTATGTCCTTTCCCGGGGTTCAAACTATCTACGTACAAAATTTCATTTAAATCGGTTCAGTAGTTTAAGCGTGAATGCGTGACAGACAGATAGACAGACAGAGTTACTTTCGCATTTATATATAAGTAGGGATAGGGATTTACCCTATGGCCCGGGCGGCAGGTTTCTGCTTCGGCAAAAAACTGTAGTCACCACGGGAACAGCTGAATGCTGCCGGGATGAAGAAGTAAAGCTCTCTCGCTACGCTCGGGATTCTAAAGTAGAATCCTGATCTAGAATCCTTCGCGCCGCTCTGGATTTAAAGGAACACGCTGGCCTTTAAATCAGGGGTTGGCTTTGCTTTGCAATCTAATAAAATGAATATTGCCAGGTCAAACTACGAGACCATTTTCGGCGGAGTCACTGCCATGACAGTCTGGCAGTTTAAGAAAGTCAATGGCTATTCCAATTCTTACTGGGGATGGGGCGCTGAAGATAACGATATGTTCTCGAGGTATGCTTATCATTTACAAACTTTATTGTAGCAAGGTAAGGTTCGTCCGAATAAACCTCAGTGTAATATTTGTAATTTCATAGGTATCTACTTACTTCATCATCATCATCATCAGTCGGAAGAAGTGCTGAACATAGGCCTCCCCCCTTGAACGCGACCATGAACGGATACTAGCCATTTGCATCCATCGGCTCCTTGCGACTCTTATACAATGTTCTAAGAGGCGACGTTATATCTAGTTACTTAATTATTATTTTTTGGTGCAGGCTGCAAAGCTGTGGACTTGGAGTCACGCGATATAAGAAGACTATTGGTCGATATGTCTCTTTGGAGCATCCTGTAAGGCAGGCAAATCCTAATAGGTAAGGATATATAATGTACCTACTAACCATCATCAGTCTCCCCAAGTTTCATGTACTAGCTGGTTGTAGGTTGTAGTCTGTCTGTACCTATACCATGTTCAGGACCGTAAGTAGAGGATTTTTTCTTAAAGAGTTTTTTTAAACTATTCATAGGGTAGCGTTTGACCACCAGTCACCTGTTAAGTGACGATGAGGCCGAAGGTGGCGCCACGCTACACCTGGACTGGGAACTGGCTCTCAAGTGAGGCTGCCGGAACACACCGGGTGCTAGGTGCTTGGCGACAGATTCTTATCAAGATGGTGGTAGCTAGCCAGGCGAGTACTAGAAAGTACCCCTACCACCAAGCTATCGTTTCATCACGATGTTTTCCTTCACCGAAAGCTCAAGCTCATTGTAGGATTCGCACCCACGTCCTACGGATCGCAAGCCGATGTCGCTACACTGAGCCATCATCGCTATAAAAAGTTGGAGTATTTTTACTTACTTACGATGATGTCGCGTCGCATTCTTTAGTTCGATAGTTACCTATATTTAATTTACCTATACCTAGCACCGAGTACCGTCTAAGTATATATACCTATCTTATGATGTAGGTACTTTTATCAGTTAGGTATTGCGTTTATTTGTTTTTCAGTCGATTATAGTTATTTATTGAATGACACAATATAGCGATATAACATTGAATTACTTAACTAAACTAAAATATACAAAAAAAAAAAAAAAAACCAAGCCTACAATTACTTATAAATATACGTTTATATATATAGGCACATATATTGGATCGTTTGAACTAACTAAAGAAGGTCTATAGATAGTTCAAACGATCCTTGATGTCTGGCAACGTGCCCAGAATGCTGGCGGCATTGCCTCGCTGAATAGCGAGGCTTATTCTTTGTCCAAAATATAGGCCAGCATTCTGGTCACGTGTGGACTCCCTAAGTCTCCCAGCGAGATCTTTGTAGATTTCGAAAGCACCTGGTCCCCATGGGCCCAGCGTCTCTACCCCAAACGGCACAAACAAATAACCCCGATCGAGACTGGAGTATTTGCGCCGTTTGAGGGATTCTGCCGCTGTTGCAGCACCGCTTGCCTTCACTGATGTTTCTGGAAGATGGGACGGCGCAAGTGTATCAACGCAGGTGGCGTCCCACACCAAGGGCCAAGGGCCAGGGGGTATTGATAAATCTTATCAAACCCCTCCCGTTCCCAGCGGCACAGTAAACCAATAGTTTCCTACTTTACCTACGGACAGCGGGAGTTATTTTCCTGATTTCAGATTTGAAACATATTTATTCAAATCCCTACTGGATCCCACTTTATAGCTAATACTAGCTGTTCCCTGCGGTTTCACCCGCGTGGGCTACAGTTTACCGCGATAAAAAGTATCCTATGTCACTTCCCCGGGGCTCAAATTATCTCTATACCAAATTTCATTTAAATCGGTTCAGTAGTTTAGGCGCGAAAGCGTATATATACCGTATACTCCAAAATTATACCCGCACTTCGGTGCCCCCTCACCGCGTTACCTGCTGTAGGTACCCATTATCCTATTTTATTTCTAAGTTAATTTTTCTTGGACCGCACGTTTGAACCGCGCAGTTAAACGCGACCGCACTTTACCTATTTCATAGATTCTCCCGGTGCCCCTCACCTCACCGCGTTTCCCGCTGCGCTGCGGTGCGGCGAGTTTATTTTTCTACTACTACTTACATTTTTAAACTCGTGATATCTTTCGAATGGAATGTCCGAATTGAATGATTCAAAAAGTTATATAAAGGTATTGAAGCAGTTTTGAATAAGAAGTAATTTATTTTGATAAGGATTAATACCAAGATACAAATAAAGAGCCTTTTCTAGAGGCGGCATTAAAAATTAAATTTTTAAAATAAAATATCACTTATTGCGGCATAACTATAATAGTTAGACATATGCTCTCGCGGACTTTTTTGTAGATCCTAATGAGACCTACAAACTCGTAATACATTATTTTGTTCTAGTGTCAATAGTTTTTGCAGCGCACGCAAAAATAGGTTTTCGATTTCACACCTTGGGTTGCAAAATAGCAATTTTCTTACGGATCCCTAATTTATTTGGAAATAAAATGTAGCCTATAGCCTTCCTCGATAAATGGGCTATCTAACACTGAAAGAATTTTTCAAATCGGATCAGTAGTTCCTGAGATTAGCGCGTTCAAACAAACAAACAAACAAACAAACAAACAAACAAACTCTGCAGCTTTATAATATTAGTATAGATTTGTGTTTCGCCTCTATCCAATCCCCCTTCAAAATATGTACCTATGCGTCTATGCGATAATATTATCACGTTAATGTACTTAGCATATCCGTTTACTGTGATTGGTTTATTGCTTTATTGCAACCTTGTTATCTGGTTTATGTACACCACTACTTGCTATCATACCAATAATAGGTAGGTAGGTAATCAAACGTTACAGATCATCACATTCCAATCAAAATAATTGATAGGTATAGGTATACGCGACTTGCATCGGAATGTTTAGTATAGGTACATAGTAGGATTGTAGGATACATTCACGGCCACCCGAATATCGGCAAGGTGCGGACATTCCTTTATTGGAGAAGTTTACAAAACGACGCCTCGGCCAAGAGGCACAAGACTTGTATACAGCCGATCCTTTGCTCTGTCAAGTCCGGGAACTTCCCATTAGGGTTGTGGGCATGCCCAATCGCCCACCGTGACCACAACAGTGGATCCGCGCTTGGTGTTCCGACAGCCTCACTTCCCAATCCAGGTGCAACTATCGTGGTATGGCTTTGTGCCACCTTTCACCACATTGACCACAATTAAACTTTCTTAAAACATATATTATATTCTTTACTGTTACAGATACAAAACCTTACGTGAAACCCATGGCAAATACAAGACAGATGGATTATCCACGTTGCGCTATAGAATGGTGTCATATGCATCCCGTCTGCTTTACACGCACATCGTGGTAGACGTGGACCCACCGTATCTACCGGACTATATCACCGAGGCTTCTGTCACTTTGGAAATTTAGTAGAAAATATAACAGACGAACAGTGATGTAATTCATTTTAAAGATGGATAATTTAAAGACCATTGACTCTCACGCACAATAAAAGAAATATTCTGTACAAAGTTAGCAACTTAAGATAATAATAAAAAAAATTATATAAAAATAGGGTGGCGGGTGGCATGTGACCCTCTTTTTCCCGTTATATTCCCCCTGTCCATAGCAGAACCTTGCCAACGCACTGGTTGTTAGACATTCAAAGTATTTGGCATTGGATACTAAATTACATAAATAATTACAAATCTATGAAGCGATGCATAGATATCTATAATTTGATAGTCTAGAATATTTATTACACTAGATACAAAATAACAAAATAAATTACTTTTGAGAAAATCAGATACAAAATCTTGTTGGATTTACCAAAGAAACAAGTCTGTCAGCATCATGAACTGCGTAGAATGGAACGCTGCAAACAAGTATTACCATATCCACATGGTTCTCCTCTCAAACTCGTCGTAATTTTGAAGCATAATGAGCTTGTATCAAAAATGATTGCATTTTAATGTGTACGAGTATACCTATGTGAGCTAATGCGTTTGCGACCGGCTATGCTATATCGATAATATCGATATCATAATATAACTGGAATGCATGTTTGCTCAGTTCACTTCCACCTCAACGCTCATATTATAAAAGGCACACAACGTTTATAAAATAAACTGTAAAATATTTCTTGTTGTAATTTTTTTATATAGTTTTATTTTTTAATTTTAATTTAAACCATGTTATTCAAATCACATGGGGTATTTTCCCCCCAACGAATGTGGAACTGTCTTGAACTCATGGCAGCACTACTTTCCAAAAGTCATTTGGCTGTCAGCTGTCAGAGGTAGATTTGTCAGTCGTGTGAAACGTCAGTTGATTATTGCGGTCTGCAGATGGTGATCGTTGGTCTTTCTGGAATTTCCGCATTACAATAATTAAATTTCGAACTTTCACCTGTTTTTCGTAATCGGTGCGTGCAATAAGTTACAATAACGTGTTCGGTGAACTTTATAGATACATTATAATTATATCGGGTGCGTGTAACTGCAAAAACTGCATAGTAATACTGTGTTTTTTTCAATACAGACCTGTTTTTGTGCTTATTTGGTCCTGTTTTTCTGGCGCAAGTTCGTAGCTAATTCTTATTGGAGCATCTAAAAGGTAAGTCTAGATCCTGAACTTGTACTTCCTTGTGGAACTCATTCAAAACATTGGGGAAAATAAGTTACCACAAACATTATTCTAAATTTAGAAATCAGCGTCTGTCGGTTTGTTTTTAGGCTGATTGTAGTCGTTATTATTAAAAAGCTTTATTGATATGTTTTTGTTTGTCTTGAACTTGTGTATCTATTTATAAAAATATGTTTCTTCATAGACTGACATGTTTGATAGAAATAATTACCTATTTATCTACACAAACACCCACATTAAAGATACAAGGATGTACATAAGTTATAATTACTTTATTGCAACAGATTTATCTATTTTATGATGTGCAATGAACCTTGCAGAAAATTACAATTGTTGTTGCAGATAAATTGCAGAGATAATATTGATCTGTGAACTACAAAGTATTTAATATATAAATAAATCATACCTATCATAAAACAATATTTAGATAAGAAAGGGCTGACTGAACTGAGTATCCTCATCAATCATTCCGGAATATTTTTCTACCATTCTGTGCACTTACCGAAGTACAAGTAAAATTGTTAGATATTTGATTATCATTATATGACTGCCTTAAAAAAGGGTAATGTATGTACTTGTCTATTCATACGCTGTAGCCTGCAGTTAGATTAATTTTAACTTTTTGGGATGTTGATACACTTGTCTCGATTTATGGGAGAGATATAAGGTATAAATATTTAAATATGGAGTCTGCAAAACGGGTAGGTGACAAAAAATCCAATAACTTCATAGGTACCTTCTTAACTTTAAATTCTTAATCTGCTTTAATTTTTTTAATGGCTTTCTCTGTTGTTTATTCATTTTCTTCGCCTGCATTCCAGTTAGCTTAACCTGTTAGAGATTGCATCACCTTAATTCAGTCACAAAAAAAAGAAGAAGAAGTTTTTAGATAAAATGGTATAATCATACTATATGTACATACAAAAAAAATACTTTTTTAATATTGAATGAGAGACCAAACTAGATATTATTAATATAATATTTAATGGACTAATTTGAGAAAACCAGTCCATGTGACCTTAATACAAACTTAGTGCTAGCAACACATTGTCCATTTTAATATGTCCATAGAATTTATTCTACAACTAGAACTGAAACTCCTTAATTATACACACCTATGTAATATTAACATTCTGTAACGCACTATAATGTGTTAAGCAACATTATGAATCTTGTCACCTGTAGGCAAGACTGTTAGCTAATTTTAACTCGCACTGATTGAAATGACCTTAAGATGGACCAGGCCCTGCCTCCAGGATGTGTCCATTGTGGTGACAACAAGATAATTTCATTGGGCTCGCACCTATCTGGTACCTACATAAGTACAGTCAGCAGTGAAAATTGCTGCACACACTCATTTTTCTAACCACAGATCTTAATTGATTTGGTGGTGATTATTTACTTTTGTTGCTGACTGTCTCTTATGGTCCATGATTGTCTAGGACTTAAACATCTATTTAGATCAGTCACAAATGAAACAAGATTTTATGACAAGTAATTTAAAGTAATATTAATTATTTTAATGTTTTTGACAAAAGTGACTGCTTTTCTGCCATCTATTGTAAGATAGTCGTGAATGGTACTACCATCTAGTATATCTAGTAGCATAGAAATCTGACCTAACTCACTTAAGGCTAATTTTGTTTTGGTTCTGTTCATAACCTATTTAATGATTAATTAGGCCACCCATATTCAAAGTGTGCTTCTCATAGTATTGGGGCTCCGCAAGGGCCCTGCGAGGCCCCGTCGTATTAATATCAATCTTCAATCAAAGTTTTAAAGAACGAAGCATATGTCCTGTGACTTCATTTATATAATTTCCATAAAATAATAACTAACATAAAACCAGATTTCGTATATATTTTACAACTCCGTAAATTAAATTCGTTTAGCAAATCCTTATAATATACAACAACAACATTAACAAAATTAACAAAATACAGGCTTAAACCAAAAACTTGAACAAATTGATACCATATTATAATTTAGACGTTTATCACTACAAAACAACAAAAAAACGTATAGTTTAAGTGCCTATACACACAGATATAATTATTTGTATTTTTATATTAAATACGTACGCAATAACATACAATGGATTGTTGAAACTTCTATTACATAGGTAGGTTAGGTAACAATGTAATCTATGTAAAAAAAAGTATTGTATTAAAGGAACAAAAGGCAGGCAAATCGTAGGTAGCCTAATGTAGTGGCTTTAACTAAGAGCAATTATCGCATTATCGCGCTGCGGTGATATCAATCAGTACCTATGTTGCGTCAATATATTATAGTGATATAAACCCTTGCTTAGACTGCAGCAGCGACGTAAGCCGCTTCACACCACAATTTCAACACGAATTATACTGAAACGTAGTGATAGATGCACGCATAGAAAGGTGATAGATACTAACTGGCTCTCGAGTATCGACATTCTCTAAAACTTAAATAATTTTGTCAGGTCTAAAAGTATTGATCTATTATTTTTACCACGGAAATAAGAAAAGGACAGCAGTATTTTTAGACCTGTCAAAATAAGTTTAGTTTTAGAGAATGCACATCAGAATTGACACCATTGTCTCCGGGTGCTAGAAGTTCGTCTTGCTGGTTACCTTATATGCTTGTTATGCCTTACGCTTCCACAATAACCCAAATCACTTCGTAATGCATGCTTTTTAATTTCCAGAACCTTCTACCCCATCCCATCCTCAACGAAGAAGAACCCGCATCTCAAGAATCAAGCAATTTCATCCCGATTCCCGATTCTGAAACGTAGTTTGTTTTCATACTTTACTCAAGTTTGCTTACTTTTCTTTCCTCCACAGTGTTATCCTAAAATATGTAACTGTTCTTTCCAGGTCCCTTGCTTTCTTGTTTTTAGCTTTACTTTGTTTCCTAGCTTGTTAGTTGTCCTATTGTGAACAATAGGTAGAGTAAAGAAAATACGTTACACACACAGAAAATATCAAGTTCTGTCTGAGGTCTGAGGACGAAAACTAATTAACACTTGAGAACGTGACATAAGCATTACGATACCCATTGAAATCAATAAGTACCTACGCTGTTTCTCTCTTCTGCAGAAAAGCTGTCCTTATTGCAAATCTAGCTCTAGGATTTCCCATATATTATAACTAATTAGTCTGATTACCTAAGCGTGTACGTGTTTTCCATAGTCTACTGATTGTTTACTATCTATAGGCATTCCTATAATGTCTGGCTTTAAAATAAAATCGCTATTAGCGGTGTTGCTATTCTTCCTAGCTTGTCTATTGACTTACAGCATGTATTTGTCAGTTTTCGAAAGGTTAAATAAAAAGAAAATAGTGATGTTCGGTTACATGTTCACGTTCTGAATCGCTTGTGTTGTTATTTCTTATAATTTTACTGAATTGCGTCTGTCACACCGGAAAACTAACTACGTAGATGCAAGAATAAAAAGCTTACATAGGTATAACGACCATTGATTTGTGTGTTTGTTATTTAAGATTTTATTGTCATGGGATAACGTCTTTTGTTTCAACTTGAAAACTTTACGGGTCTAGGATTATTTTGACATTGAGTTTGTAGTGCATTCTGAAATATCCGAATGCTATCCTCGTAAAAACGCCGAGAGAAAATGGCAGTTAGGTACTATTTATATTTGTAGCTTGCACACACGTATACTCCTAACACTTATGCAACTGACTTCTTTAAATGCAAAAGAACAAGACTAGAATGTTCGTTTCAGTCCAAACGTTGCATGCACAAAACATGATGATTTGTTACGCGAATAACACTAACGTTAAGCATTTTCTGAACTGAAAATATTTGTTTGAGAGCGACCTTGTGCCGGATCGAGGTGTAAAATAATCGTGTAAATATAAACGAAGCACGCGTTGTTTGCATATTTTATCTATTTAAAAAATGCAATCTGCTGAAATCTCTGTAGAAATGTCAAGCGTTGTGCTTTTCGACGTCAGTGTCCGACCCCAAACAAACAAAGAAACTAAGGAAAGTTAGTAAAGTTTAGCGCCGAAGACTATATTACTTAAAAGTATCTTAAATTTTGTCAAAGTTTTAACGATTTTTGATTCATGGTAGAAAAGTCTACTTAATAAACTATATAGGCCACATAAAAAAGGTTCCTGCGCGATAACAGAAACATCGCGGGTGTAACCGTAGTTTGCAGCTTGTTATACATAAACAAGCCGTGCCCTGCGGTTTCACTCGCGTAGGCTACAGTTTATTGCGGTAAAAAGTAGCCTATGTCCTTTCTCAGGCTCTAAACTATCGCTGTACCAAGTTTCATTTAAATCGGTTCAGTAGTTTAGGCGTGAAAGCGTGAAAGACAGACGGACAGAGTTACTTTCGCATTTATAATATTAACAAGGATAAATAAGTAAACTAATCAAAAGAAAAAAGTAATTGTATATGACTCGCACTTCTTTTGTTGGTTTTATAAAAAGATCCTATTCACACAAGTGCTTTTAGTTAAATAATATTCTAGACTGCTAGAGCACAAAGGCTTTGTGTCTAGTATAATGAAGCAATAGGTCATTGTACATGGAATTGATTCACACAAGCAACTACTTATAATGTTGATATTAACAGAACCAATGCCTTATTTTACCAAGGAGAAACTATATTTCGTTAAAACAAGGGACCTGTGATAGGTTACTTATTCGTCCAGTAAATATGAGTTGTTATTATGAATTTACAACTTCTCTATCCGTTTATTGCTATTACGATCCAAAAATATCCTTATGCTCATGCTAATATTGTTTTTATTTACTTTTCCGATTACATAATTTGTAAAGACTACGTCCTTGTAATAGACTAGCGCCGCGCCGCGCCGCCGCGCCGCCGACGTCTGGTGTGCGTGATATATATAATTCGACATACTATATCAAACGGTCTACAAATCAGATGATGAATATTGCGTGAATCAACAGCCTTATTATAGACTATAGGTACTAGATACATAATATGTTTAAATTGTTTATGTTGGACAACTGTTTTAAAGTATTTTGCGTTGAATTTCTACATACTAATATTTATACCTTCTTTTCTCCTAATATAACTTATATTCATCCTAAACATGTCAATCGTTAAATATTTCTATCTTAATAAGTATTTATTTCTCTATATGTACGTATCGTTACCCAAAACAAGTTTCGAGCATAATTTGGGGCTAGGTCAATTTATATGCAATGGTCCCCCGATATTTATTTATTTTTATTTATAGTACCTACCTATATATTACAATTTCATCAACTCGCAGATGGAAGGATTATGATTTACGTTTATCGTTATTAATCTATAATGGCTATTATTCTAATTAGTATTTTTATTGGTTATTTATAACCCTAACCTGATAATGATAACTGGTAAAACAACTTTGTTCTTATAAATTTTGTTACTACGTTGGTAAAGTACCTAATTGATCTAGATAAAATAAAATACTACCGTTAAATCATGACAGCTTCATAGCTTTGCTAATGTCATAATGTCCTTCCTGTAACAGTTAAAAAGAATATTCATTTTGGGAAAACCATCGTGGCGAAGTTTGATTGGCATTCTATTAATTCGCGATTGTAACGCTCGCTGGAGCCAATGGGCTTTTTGCGTTGTGGTAGCGCCGGGGGAGGTGATCCGATTTGTAAACCATTATTTGGGGTTTAGTTGCCAAAAAGTAATTTGCAAGTACATTGTTTATCAGCTTCAGTTGCCAATTTGGGCGTCTAACAAGCCTCATGTTCGGAGTTTTATTTTGCACTAGCTGTTCTCCGTGTGGGTTACAGTTCATCGCGGTAAAAAGTATCCTATTACTTTTCCCAGGGTTTAAATTTCTTGAATATAAGTTACTCCTTATAAAAATAGCTATCTGGGAGTGAAAGTCCCGTCAAAATCGGTCCAGCTGTTTCAGAGATTAGCCGGAACAAGAAGACAGAAAAAAAATAATTAAATTAATGTTTTTTTTGATGTAGGTAAGACCTAGCCTTTCATATGCATTTAGTGAAAATTACAAACAGATATTTCAGTTTTATTTATTTGTATAGATTACTTATGAACATGCTATTAGCTTGTCTATTACATAACCTCGGTCAAGGTCCTGATAAGGTTGTAATTATTTTACCAAGCAAGCAACATAAACTGCTCTTGAATATAGAACCAACCCTCTTCCATAAGATTAACGGGCAATATAAAGACCTACGAACCTGCGTTGAATCTTTCGTTTTACCGCAAAGTCTTTTATATTTTTTCTAAAGGCTTTATTATATTATTAGTTAAATGTATGTGACAGCCCATTAGTAGGAGCACGAAAATATACTTAACCTTATAGTCGTACCAGTTACCAGTAGTCCTGTAAGAACATGCGGAACGGTCTAAACAGCAAATTATTTCAAGTAATCAAATCCTAACGCCGATTTATCAGGCAGGTCTAGAAGGAATTCCACAGTTCAACTCTTAGTCGCTGACCTAATATTGTAAGTATGCTGATATGCTATTTATAGTCGCTATTGTCTGTTAATTAATTAATGTTATCAGATTTGGCTAATTTCCGTAGGATGAGGTCACTGCTTCATCCTTTCAATAAATAATTGTTATGCGGGATGTAGGTAGCCAGCCAGCCAGTGATAATGATTCACGTTCATTCATAGTATTACGGATGAAGTTGTCGCACATATATATATAGAAACAAATGTAAGAAAGTGACGACGTAAAGGTACAAATAACGTACAATCACGCGAATCTAACGATCTATGGTATATATGTACAGTTTGTCCTACTAAATACGTAAGTTCCTGAGAAGTAATCCCTACTTAATATTATAAATGAGAAAGTGAATCTGTCTTTCTGTCTGTCTCGCTTTCACGCGTAAACTACTGAACCGATTTAAATAATTTAAACCCTGAGGAAGGACAAGATACTTTTTATCGCGACTGCAGCTAAACTGCAGCCCACGCGGGTGAAACTGCGGGGAACAGCTGTATCAAATTAATGTTTCTATTAGGACTGACCGTAGATAGATAAGTTATTGTGATATTATTAAACTAATTCCAGCTTCAATCTCTGTGAAAAATGAAAGCAAAGTAAAATAAAAAACAAGTAAGAATAGAATGAGCAGCTGTGATTGACTGCAAGTAATTACATTTAGATAGCCAACTGCGCCCTTCGAAATATCTTGTTTTTTCTCTTTTCAATTATTGCTTTTCCTTTGATGTTTTTTTTTCTAAGAGCATTGTTTGTGATTTGTCAGAGTGCTGTTACGGACTTTGTTTTTCTACGATTAAATTTGTTTGCTCTCGATTTTATCGAATTCTTCCCGTTCAGGTTTGACATGACCAGCGATTCCTTAGCGGGACATATATTTTTGTGGGAGTAAGTTTTGTTTTGTAAATGTTACTTCTTCTCTGGTCATATGAATATAATATAGCTTGGAGTAGGCATATTTAGCACACGGTGCTTGTATGGAAAATTTTAGTAATATGCAATTACTAGTTTCAGAGAATTTGGTGGCGATTTTCTGTCGAAATTTGAAATACTTATAACATCGAATTTGTTCTTGACCAAATTTAATTTTAACCTAGTTTATATATATTTTTTTTATATTGTCATTATTGCATTTTTACTTGTATTTACGTTGACAATTAGGTAGGTATATAGGTGTACTATTAATTATTAATTATTACTATATTGTAATATTAAGTACCTACCTATATACCTACTAGGTATTAATAGACCGTGATCAATTTCGGATTAATTTTGCTTCCCGTAAACCAACACAAGAATTTAATGGCGCTGAAACGAACTTTCGTACTGTAATAAATATTATGATCTTGTGAAATATAAAGAAAAGTAAGATGTATGTACCTACACGTATGTTCAATCTTCGTCGTATTTTTAGCATTCTGATCTCGTCTGATAAAAATGTGGAGCGAGAATCTTACCTACGTTATTTCAGTGTCATTTGCTCTGCTGATCTTATGGGGCACTCTAGTCTAGTATTACTAATTCAGTTTCAGATGTGGATAAACACACATGTTCTGATTTGGGATTTTATATCTCTGACTGATTTTTTTTATCTCACGATGTTGCCCGCGATTATTTTCATAAGTACATCGAAACATCGTGAGGAAATGGACATATCCAAGAACCACAACATTAAAGGGTATGCGACATCTACCAAGTATATACCAACCCGCACTGAGCCTAGATTACGGCCCGTACTCTCTCTCTCTGTGAGAATACCAGAGTCAGAGCAGTAGGAACGTAATATAGGCTGATGATTATTTCATAAGTCGGAGTTTCACTGCCACAAAAAACACTAGATGGCATCCTACATCGAAAGCATAGTCGCGATGTTAAGATATCCTATGTTATTTTTCTGCGGTGTATCACTGTCACTACTTATTATAAAACAAAGTCCTCCGCGCCGCGTCTGTCTGTCTGTCTGTCTGTCTGTTCGCGATATACTCAAAAACTACTGCACCGATTTTTATGCTGTTTTCACCAATAGATAGAGTGGTTTTCGAGTGGTTCTCGAGGAAGGTTTTAGGATATAATTTGTCAAGTTTTTGTATACATTGGCTAAAATATAACGATAAATGTTGGAGGTGTCGAAAAAAAATAAGCCAAAAAAATTGTGTATCTTATATAGGTCTACAAAAAAGTCCGCGATAGCATATGTCTATCTCTTAAGGATGACATACTACAACTACTTTTTTACATTTTAAAAGTTGATGAAAATACCGACTAAAATCAGACCGTGTTATCCATACCTTTATATTAATCCTTATCCAAATAAATCATTTCGTATTCAAGGTTGTTCCAACACCTGTAGATTACTTTTGAATCGTTAAAATCAGACATTCCATTCAAAAGATATTACGAAATTAAAATGTCAATCTAATGGAAAAAAAACCACCGCGCTGCCCGCCCCCCGCCCCGCCATCCATGGCCATGCAGTGGCCGCAGCGCAGCGGGTAACGCGGCGGGCACCGAAGTGCGGGAATAATTTTTTAGAATATATACGCTTTCACGCCTAAACTACTGAACGGATTGAAATGAAATTTGGTACATAGATAGTTTGAACCCTGGGGAAGGACATAGGATACTTTTTATCGCGATAAACTGTAGCCCACGCGGGTGAAACCGCGGGGAACAGCTAGTCTATAATAAATTTTACGGTGATCGCACACTTGACAGCATCGTACGTGCCGTGTTAGCCGCACGCGTCAATGAACTTTCGCATTTAAAATACGGCGTGAGTGCGGACTGCGGATAGGTTTGCTAAGCTGCTTCAGATTTAAAGCAATTTCAGAATGCGGCGAATTCGGTGCGTGTGGTGCTGTGCGATCAGCGTTATACATAAAATCTTTTGTAGCGCAAAAACCACATTGTTTAAAAAACTAGTTCAGGCAAGCCAAACCAGTTACCAATGACCACATCATCACCTAAAATCGGCTAACTTGTGGCCAAACTCTCCCACGAAATAAGTAAAAAAGCAGCAACCCATTTTCAACCCCTATGTACCTTTGTATTATTGTAAAAAAATGTTAATCCAAAAACTTATTTCGACCTAAGCAATCATCCTAAGATTAAATCCAATCAAAACTAAAATTGGTTAGGACGCAGTCAAGACGGTCGGAGGCTAGCTTACGATGAGTTTAGCGGAAGACTTGACGTGTAACTTGTATTTTATTTGAGTTTGTAGTTTGTATTCCAAGTTAAACTATTCGGGCCAGTATCGAAGGATGACATACTCTTGGCGATCTGAGTGGGTTTGCAACCAATTCTCCCTTAAATCTAACTATTTAATTGTTTTTTTCCTCGATGATGAGGATTCGTTATTATTTGAGCCACTTTATTATTTTCCTACATACAATATCCCAACTAATTCCTTGCTAGTATGTATTATAACATTTAAACTAACTCCTTACTAGTATGTATTATAACTGCGAAAGTAACTAATGTCTGTCTGTCTTTACTACAGAACCGAATTAAATAAAATTTGATACAGATATTGTCTAGAGGCTGAGAAAGGACATCGGCTACTTTTTATCGCGATAAACTGTAGCCCACGCGGGTGAAACCGCAGGGAGCAGCTAGTATTGATATATATTTTAAATAATTATTTAGCTTATCTAAGTATTACTTATGTGGAAGGTAAAAAAAGAGATAAAAAGTACAAGTAGGCAAACAAATAAGTTCGGACATTGTTGAATCATCGATGGGAGCACTTGACGCTTGTTATCTTGCTTGAGTGGCGCTACGATAACAAGCAACTAACTTCCTTTATGCAGACGCGAAGGTAAATATTATCAAGTAGGCTAGTGTATGTGAGTAAACAAATCTATATTCGGTCAATATTTGGATCGATAACAGTATTTGACAGTTGTTACTAGCGGTGGGCGATTATGCGATAAGTACATATACTGAAATCGTTCGATTATTGTCTCGAAAGTCGAAATATCTCGATTAAAGTAATTTCATGATTGATTTGCAGTATCCGTCGCGGAGTAAAACATAGTACATCGTCAGACATAGTAACATAGTAAAAGATAGTAACATAGTCAGACTTAGTAACATAGTCAGACATAGTAACATAGTCAAAAATAGTAACATAGTCAGACATAGTAACATAGCCAGACATAGTAACATAGTCAGACATAGTAACGTAGTAAGATATTATAGCTTTGTGGGTGGGGTAGAACTAATCTAGGATTTCTAATACACGGAGAAAAAATACCTTCCGAAATACCGTTTTCCTTCGGAGTCAAAAAGGAAGGACTTGTGATTCAGAAGGAAAACTAATAGAAAATAAGGAAGGAATCGATCTTGGAAGGTAAAGACTCAGAAGGAAAGTCAGATTATTTTTCTCAGTGTAGAAAAACAAATTAGTAACGTTATTTGACTATGTAAATTAATAAGTTACCAATTTCGTAATCGGTTATCAAGATTACTTATCAAGATTACTTAATTAGTCAATGTCGATTATCGCACGTCGCTTTTTCATTATAATTACTAGTGTTATATTATGACCTAGGTGCGTCCTCCGAAGCACTAAATAGTCCTCCTTCACCATTATAGTACCTTATTCCTAATAGTTTTAGAAACTTGGTCTATGTGATGTAAAGTAGGGTTGAAAGGCCTTTTGAAACATGGTTTCTATGAAACTATGCGGGTAACAACGTAAGCAGTAATTCGGGTCAATGTTAAAAATACTTAGTTATCTAGCTACACAAGTAGGTAGTACAGCAATTAGTGTAGATATATGAAACTTAAAAAATAGAGGTACCTATTAAAGGTAAGATAAGTTAAGTACTAAGTCCAACTACTAAGTCTTTGAAACAATCTGAAACTATTTCTTCCCAGCCCATGCAATCCTCAGTTATCTAATGGTACAGTCAACGACAAAAGTCGCTGAGCAATAGCACATTTTCTGACTATCGTCATTACCTTAAACACTAACCTTTGACCACATCATCACTTAAAAACAGGTGTATTATGCTGTGCTCAAAAGACTACCTTGTAAAATATAAAAATACTCGCTCATTACTGATCTAAAACACATTTGAAAAATCTAGTATGATCAGCTACTTTTGCCGCTGACTGTACCTACCTTGTCTGTTTTAAAACGGTTATCCTTTCTCCTTATATAATAAATGCGAAAGTTTGTGTGTGTGTGTGAATGTTTGTTACCACGTATCACCGTTACTACTGAGCCGATTTTGATGAAATTTGGAATGGAGATAGCTTATACCCTAAATTAACACGTAGGCTTTCATCCCGGAAAAAAGTTCCTGCGGGATAACGGGAAGACGCGGGTGAAACAGCGGGGCGCAAATAGTTTTCTTATATTTAAACATGTTATCATCCAAGTTATGTTTAAACTTTGTTGGGAAGTCCCTTTAAAATAGATAGTCACTTACATCAGGTGACTTGTGGTCAAACGCTACCCTGTAAATAAAAGCAAAAGTACCGAAACCAATACGGACAGGCAACGAAACGAATTTATGAAAAAAAAAATGTGGTAATCATTTCAAAAAACTTTCAAGAACAGCACGCAAAAGGTAGGGAGTAAAAGCCTGAAGATTGGAACTTGGAAGGTTTTATATTAAACTTGTAAGGAACCCAACAAAGACATGCCTGTGTCAACAGTCCCATTTCATCAAATGCATTCTAACTTTAATCCTTTTCCCTTGTGTGCTCTAACAGTGAACAAAAGGAAGTACAATCAGCGACAAAAGTACTACCTGAACAATAACGAGTTTTCCGATTTTCTTTTTAATCTTAAACACCAACCTTCGACCAAATCATTACTTAACATTAGGTGTGTTGTGATGTGGTCAAACGCTATCTTAAAAGTTGTAAAAAAAAACATTGTTGATCCAATAAACATTTGGAAAATTTGGTATGATTCAAAAAAATTCAAAATTCAAAATTCAATAATGTTTATTCAATAGGATACATTGTGATCACTTTAAAACGTCAACTTAAAACTAGCTACGCCTGTTCCAACCTCCTTACGCCGGCAAAAGAACAGGCAAGAAACGCCCGGCAGGTAATTTTTTTGGCGCGATCACATTGACAATTTTATTCTTATTACTAATTGATTGAATTGGAGCAAGTTCACTAAAATCCCAAGCTTTTTTTTTGTCATCTAATAGTCCGATATTTTTTATTTAGCTTTACTAATAAGAAGATTTCTCTTGTTTGGTTGTACACATTGGGATATGGGAACATGAATATTAACGAGTTGCGGGATCACAACCAAAGCAGACCAGACCCCACAAGCAGCACCCGTTCACGAGTTGACGCATGTGCCAGCCATCGCTCTCCTCGACCATATGAGAGGGAAGAGGGCGACCCGACACATGACGCCGCTGCAAGCAAAGTCACTTTCGTGAGCATGACTGTTTTGGCTGTTTACCGAGAATGGTTAGAATAGGGGAAATAGGGAGAATAGATAGATAGAAAGAAAGATAGATAGATTAACTACAATCCCAAGCTTGTTTGTCATCTAGATAGTCCGATATTTTATAATAAGCTTTACTAATGAGATTTCTCTTTATACGAATTTGAAATTTTGTTATAGACAAGTCTTGAATTTCACTTGGGATTTTGTTGAAAAAGCGTACACATTGACCTTTGAACGAGTTGCTAACTTTATGGAGCCTAGTGGTGGGTACAGCAATTTTATCTTTGTTTCTAGTATTAAAATTGTGATAATCACTTCTCTTTTTGAAGCTATTTAAATTTTTCCGTATGTACATTACATTTTCATAAATATATTGACAATCGATCAACTTTTATCGCTGACTGTACAAGAACGAATACGGGCGGTAAGTAGATAACTACAGGTAGGGTTGGCAGATGCCCCGTATTTTACGCGTTACATCGTTTTTCAGGCAATAAAAATATAGGAGCTCAAAAAAAATGTAGGTGTTTTTGAGGTAGTTTACCAAAATAAAATACTCGGTCAAAAAAGCTCCTGTATTTATTACAAATTCGGCCGGGGCTGGCTTTTGCCAAACGCGAAATTCAAATAGTCACAGGCTGTGGCCGCGCAGCCGACCATCCAACTAAATATTGAAGCAGTAGAGGAAGTCGCAAGTAAAATCCAATTTTAAATTAAAATATACGTACTTATGATTTTTATTTATTTGCGTCACAAAAAAAAGAACTTACCTAATATTTTTTGCGTCACTTACAGAAGCCTTCATTAAACAAATATAATTAAAAAAAAATATAACTTCCTAACACCACGATAAAACGATAGGAACGCACGTTTTAGGTTGGTATTCTAGAATGACAATCAAGCATAGATCAATCAATCAATCTGTTGGATTACCTAAATAAATAAAATAAAATACTTGAGTAGCGATTGAGTGACGTATATATATGTATGAAATGATAGTATCAAATCTGTCCATAAGTAGAGATTACTCCTTGAGCGTGATTCTAGAATACCGGCCTTAATATCCTCCCGTGAAGAAATCTAATATTGATACCAGTAACTTTATAATCAATAAGAGGCCGGTGGCAACCCTACCTTCAGGATTTCTTCAAAAGAAACTGCTTTGGAGATACGTTCTTCTGTATATATATATAAATACAATAGAACTCACAAATAGCGTAGGTACTACAATATATTTATTGTAGCAATATATTTGTTGTAGTATTTATTGTATATTTATTTATTGCCGCTATTGCGGCGAGCCGAAAATACCTATACCTAACTATTGAGCAGTAATTGTTTTCCTTGTTTGTATTGTATTAAGTATTTTCCTCTACCCACTTGGTACTTACCTAGGCACGTAGAACATAAACATAATTAGCGATCAGGAAAGCAAATTTTTTCATTCACCGTTAGGTTGGTATAGTATGACGTTCAAACGATATTCTCTCCTCAATTTCATATAAATATGTCGCTTATGGCCAGTTTCAATTTATAACCTAACTATTAAGTCCTGAACTTAACTAACTATCCACGGTTTGTCCAACTAGAGATAGAAATTTGACATTATTTCAATGGAGCATACGTCGATATTCTATTTATCTTTTTTTTACGTGGGGAAATCCTCATGGATACCATTCTTCCGATGGGGTCAGCCGAATGGTTATGTGGGACTTGCACCCTAACTAAAACCACCACGATGAGCAATCCTGGCCGCTAAGCAAAATTAATGTGGGGAGGACGGTTCCGGGTCTGCGTCGCAGTCTACTTCCCCGTCCTCCAGCGGCAGACCCCTGGCTTCCTGGCTCATAGGAGGAAACCCCTCACCGTTGAGCGGGGCTATACAAGCTGGCGAGAGGCCCCCATGCCCCCCCGCCAGACCCCGAAATACCGGGATGGCCCGAAGTCGCTGTAAAATTTATCCCTACTCAAGTAGGTATTTATCAACACTTGAGCGTCATTCTAGAAGCCAACCTTAGTGATGGTTGATCAATGTAAGTAAGCTATATTAAGTCAAGTAGATGGGTATAAGAGTTTGCATAAACTGGCTTCTGGCACCTTATCTATCTGATGTATAGCTAGAAATATTAAAGAAAGTATGAAAAAAGCAACACTTTCAAACCTTTAAACCATTCTTAAATTATGCTTTACAATTAATAGAATGATGCTCAAGGGCTGATCTGGATGTATACATAAGTAGCGTTTTTGAGTGCCATATTTCGCATTTCTATATGTCGTATGAAATGACACGACTCAAATGTGTGTGTCAAATGGGTAATTTTTAACTGAAAGGCACGAGTGCTTAATGATTAACTGATCAATGATCATCGCTTAAATGTTATTCTAAACTGTAGAATATGAGCCTAAAAACACGTATGACTTGAAAGCTAACTTTTCCTCATACCACAGTAACAATCTTGTTTAATTTTGAATTTTAATCAAATGTGTTGTAAAAACTTAGACAAAAGCAGTACATAACATTCAGCCTGTGATTTATGATGAGAATAAAAACAAACTCCACGGGGAAAGTTTCTACCTTGTTTGAATAATGTTTTTTCCGCAACTCTTGAGAATACTTCGTGGGAAGCGTCAACTATCTCGGTAACGTTGGAAAAAAATGTGATTTAGGTGTCGTGCGTGTAACAATGTTACGAGAGAGACGCAGTTTTTATACCGATGCTCTTATTTATCGAACTGTTCGATGAGTGTAAACCTTTAAAGAATAATGATTGTCTAAACATATCATCGAAATAATATGGGATTTATTGAAAGTTCCTGTCACATTTAAGAATAATAGCGCGACTATTTAAGCGTAAGGAGCCGCCCTGGCTCTCACCTCAATGGCGGGCGCGGAGTGCTAAATCTGCAGCCTCGCGCTCAAGAATAAGAATCATTTATTTGCCACAAATTATAAAACAATACTTAAAATATCAAAATTCATTATGTAGTTACTATCTACAAAAGAAGTATTGTTGCAAACCGGCCTCAACTCCGCGGTTGACCAGCGTCGGTTTTCCGTTGGAGCCGATTTATAATGGCGAATCTTTCTTTGAAGCCATATCTATCACAGTAAAAAACAACACGAAATATGTAGATTAATACAGTAGATGTATTAATAGAAAACTCTTGAGATTGTACACCAAAAACAGATTAATCTTACTTAACTATCTTAACTTGTGAAGTAAACCACTCATAGATAGACTTTAAATACTTTTATTCCAACATAGATTATTCCAATTATTCCAACTATACATTATAAAATATTCTTGGGCAAAGTAATTGAACTATGATACAGATTATCACTCCTTATCTTTCTATATTATGGCGACTCGTCGATGGTTGGACTCCAACTGCCTGCTTCACTACCGTTTCTCATAAGCACACCTCGGCTGGCCTGCGGATTGCGAGGGAAACCATTTCATTGGCTTTCATCGATAGGCTCAGAGCGCACCCAATCCGCTACCAGCCGGTGTTGCCATGTTTGAAAATATACAGGCAATATGAAAAATCACGACATTCGGCCATCCGACATCGTGCGACCTCCTGGCGTACGATCGTACAGCAGTCAATTCTTATCTTATCAACGAAACATAACATAGCAAAATATATCAGCAATCAAGTCTTATCTTATATAATATCAATGAAACATAACATAACAAAATGTATCAGCAATCAAGTCTTATCTTATATAATGTCAATGAAACATAACATAATAAAATGTATTAGCAATCAAGTCTTATCTTATATAATATCAATGAAACATAACATAGCAAAATATATCAGCAATCAAGTCTTATCTTATATAATATCAATGAAACATAACATAGCAAAATATATCAGCAATCAAGTCTTATCTTATATAATATCAATGAAACATAACATAACAAAATGTATCAGCAATCAAGTCTTATCTTATATAATATCAATGAAACATAACATAACAAAATGTATCAGCAATCAAGTCTTATCTTATATAATATCAATGAAACATAACATAACAAAATGTATCAGCAATCAAGTCTTATCTTATTTGTCAATAAAACATAACATAACAAAATATATCAGCAATCAATTCTTATCTTATTTGTCAATAAAACATAACATAACAAAATATATCAGCAATCAATTCTTATCTTATTTGTCAATAAAACATAACATAACAAAAGGTACAACATATAAGTATGTAATGTTTACACAAAAAATAATCGCCAAAACAACTATGTAAATAAACTATTAAAATATAATTATTGCTATGATTATTTTACAATAACTTATAGGAATAGGTAATATTACATTAATTTCATACTTTACCTAACAGTTAATGTATCTTTATCCTAATAAAAATGGATCGCCACGACTCACGACATTCGGTCAAAATGCTTTTTCTGTTTACGTTTCTGTTTACGTTTCTGTAGCACTGACAGTTTAGCATCATTGTCACTATCTGAATTAAAAGAATGATCAAAAATTTTTGCCTGCATCGAGCATTGGAGAATTTATGTTAATTCATGATTTCATTCTGTCAGTTGCAACAACGGATTTAAAAGAGCGTTTGCTTTTATTCGACCCAGGTACATTAGTAATTGTATATCTATCTTCACCTGTACTAATCCTTACAGCCTTATATACTGAGTTCAATAAAACAGTTTTGTACTGTTTTAGTAATTGCACAATTTGCCAAATCCAAATGGGAGATTTGGATTTTTCCCTAAGAAAACAGATACTGTAAGAACTACACCGGTAGAACGGTGTCATACTTAAATTTTTGTTTATACTGTTTCGCACTTATATTTGCAGACACTTCGGCTCGCACTTTCTGTAATGCCATAGACGCGCCTAATTGTGTCAATATTCAAGTTTATTGGTAAGACGCAATCAGATATCAAGCAAAACCTCAGCTGCCGTTTTCCGTATTTCCGTGTGTATTTACGGTAGGTACCTATTATTGTTGCCTTATTGAAATAAATAATAGCCACGCGTCCTAGTCACGTTCATCTTTACCAGAAATATGTTTGGTTAATAATGCATTTAAAATGGTTGGATTAAACCGTTCAGCTTGACTTAGCTCTGGGATACGCCACTGTGTTTTACACATGTGTAACGCAGTGTCGGTCACAAAAACATTAAAAAAAACCCCGCTATTTTAAGGGAGGTACAATGGTCTGATATTATTCAAACTGGCAAGCCAAAATCGTAAAATATATTTTGAATGACTGTTTTTTGGTTTTTATATCATTCACAGCCTTGGCGAAGACATATCTCGCGAACCCGTCTACGACAGTAACGATATAGGCATTGCCGTTGCCCCTTTTGCTTCTACAGATGGACCAAGACGGTCAATATGTACCGTATGAAAGAAAGCAACGTATTTTAGGAAACCAGTATTTTAATCAGTTGTTTCCCTAAGGTGACCTATGTCATCGTGGTTGTATATATAAACATATGTGTAATTTTGCGTTACGAGGAACTACCAAGCACAGTCTTTTGTTCTTCTACTTTATTTATAAACTTTAAGGTTATTGACCACATAGTGTTGAACGTCTTTAACCTCTTCGCCAGTGTCAGGCTTCAGGATTTTCATTATTCGAGACATGTGAGGGTCAGTCATTTGTCAAATTTAGACCTAGTTCTACTTTTCAATATTATGTACAATAACAGTGGAATCGTCAGTTGAGTCAATCATTAAGTCGAATTGACTTGGAGCGCCCACTTGAGCCATACGAGGCCTCGGTTGATATTCTATTAGCTGAAATTTCATACCCAAAATAATTTATAGAACTATCAAAATGAAACGGCATATAGACAATTTTAATGTAAGATTATTGTATCCGGGTATCTTGAGAACATTTTCTAAGCGAACAAATCATTGTTGTAGATCTACCGATTGCCTAAGGATGTCGTCTAGCCAATCCAATGCAGATTCAAATCGTTTCGAGCTCAGCATGGTTTTGACTACTTTCTGGAATACCGCTACCACATAAGTGTCACATAAAATGGAAGATGCAAGATTGAAACAAAAATGTAATACCGCTAAGGAAAATTCATTTCTTTGTTTTTATTACTAACGGCTTTAAAATCAATACATATTCGCGGCTCACTCTTTCCCCATTTTTTTTTTGACCACTAAACGGGGCTGGCTTTTGGAACATGATTTTTGTATGATCCCATTTTCAAAAAAAAGTTCATTTACTTGTTCTTTACTACTATGTGATAGCTGTGATATGGGCGATAAATCACTGGTTTATTGTTGAACAAATCTATTTGCATTTCTGTACCACTAACGCAACCTATCACGGCTAAACGTAGAGCAAAACAATCGCAGTAAGACTGCTGTAGTGCAAAGGTGGTAGTCTCAGAAAGTTCTGTCAAATCTTGTCCTAACAGTAAAGGCAACTATAAATTCCTTGAAACAATTTTCAAACTAAGCACAACGCGTCTGATTCTCGTATAAGACTGCCTGTTACATCCAAAATCAATACACGCAGCAAGTTCTAGCCAAAAAAACTAATAAAGAAGTCACCGAGATATCATTTTAAATGTATGTCCAACTAGAATTTGGTCGGTTGGTCATCATAACGTATTTTGGTTGAGAGTTAAAAAAAATTTAATAAGTCTACTGGTTCCTTACAATTCCGAGTCTGTGCGCCATTTCTAATTGATCCAATATCCAATATACCGTAAACGATTCAATCTGCGGCATTTTTTTTTTTTTTTGCTAATAACTCCACATCCGCTTAACAAAGTTAACTGGTTGTAAAAGTACCTAATCTTGCAAATTATCAATTATTGCACGACTACCCTAACATTTCTTCGAGAAGCCGACCATTATTTTACTTACTAAGAAGCTTAGTTTTCCTGCAGCCTAGACTGTTAATCAGCCCAATCATACTTTTATTGAGCCAATTTTTGTTAAGCAAAATGAATGGCTTGCTTCTCATCCCAATCATAAAATGATTGCACACTTTCACATTCTTAACCTATAGTATCTTTAACCTATTATTAATCCACAATAATTATTATATCTATATCCTTATGTATAAACTCGGGAATAACGTTATTTAAATGATTGCTAATTGAGCGAATAGGTTTCTGTTAGTCTGTTTGTGCAAAGAAGATATTCATTCCAGTACCTCATCAGCTGTGAAAAGACTCGTGCAGTTTCTTTCTCTCTGGGCTGCGTGGCGGAGGTGAAGACGGTTCATCGGTTTCCACTGCATTCTTACTCTTGTCTTCAATATTTTTCCACGCCCCACTCGAAACGATTGTGGATTTTCTTACGAGCACGCAGTCGTCCACGCAGAACGTCAGCAGAGTCGTCCATGTCATTCGATATCACCTCGGAAAAAATTTAATGTATGAATAAAACATTTCAAATGAACAACATCAATTAGTAATTCAAATTTTTATGCTAACTTCGCTTATTATCATTTATTTTAAAGGTTTCAAGTTAATCAAGACATGGCAATATTTCTTTTTCCTATATATATATATTTTTTTCTGCTAGTAATCTGAAACTGGTACTATTATTAATCGAATTAAGACATATGTATTTGGGTATGTAGTCTGTCTAGTAAATGCGTTGGATTACATGGCACACTTAGCCCCTATCTCACATGGCATACATAGCCCCTACGTGAACACGCTGGATCACATGGCACACTTGGCCCCTAACTAACATGGCATACATAGCCCCTACGTGAACACGCTGGATCACATGGCACACTTAGCCCCTAACTAACATGGCATACATAGCCCCTACGTGAACACGCTGGATCACATGGCATACTTAGCCCCTAACTCACATGGCATACATAGCCCCTAACTCACATGGCATACATAGCCCCTAACTCACATGGCATACATAGCCCCTACGTGAACACGCTGGATCACATGGCACACTGGGCCCCTAACTAACATGGCATACGAGAACATGATATTCCCACTCATTTGTGACCTCATGGTCTTAAGTATGTGATCACTTTGTAGGAATTAATCATCACCAGTTGGCAACATTTATCAGAATCGTTGATCCGACTGAATGGTCTGATGATAGATTAATGCCACCAGAAATAAATGAGTGTTGGTTCTCGAAACCACAATTGGAGGGTAGCCCCAACCGTATGGTTCAAAATCTCAACACAAATCTAATCTTTATACTTCTTACTTCTATATTCAGCTATCATTTTCAATTACGAAAATTTTGCACAGAGACGGCAATTCCAAAACCGCTATTGGAGGGTAGCCCCAATCAAACGAATCAGAATATTGACTCTGTACATCCGATTATAGCTAGCACAACCGGATAGTCTCGGAATAGTTCCGACCGGCTCGTACTAACAAAATCTTTGGTATTCCGCAAATACAAATGACCCTCAAATATATAAATAAAAAAGTATAATCACACGAGTTAGAATCTCAAGTACCATACACAATTTCATTCTCAAATCAAAGGCTCAATTCATTCTCAAATCAAAGGTGGCTATATCAATTGTATCGGAATTTTGTGCAATGTCGGTATCACAAAGTTGCTATCAGAGAGTAGCTCTGACCAAACGAGTTTGCAAAACGACAAAACACATTCAATTAAGTTTGCAAGATCGGATAATCTCGGGATAGTCCCGACCGGCCAGTGCTAACAAAATATTCAGTAATTCCATGAATTCAAATGATACAAAAATATAATATAAATATATAAAATGATAATCACACGAATTAGAATTTCAAGTGTCATACACATAATTTTAGTATCATATCAAAGGTTGCATGCTATATCATTTGTATCAGAATTTTTGTACAATGTCGGTAGTTACAAAATTGCTATCAGAGAGTAGCTCTGATCAAACAATTTTTGTAAAACGACATAAATACATTCAATTAAGTTCGCAAGACCGGATAGTCTCGTTATAATCCCGACCGGTCTGTACTAACAAAATTTTCAGTGATTCCATGAATTCAAACGATATAAATATCATCAATTCAATAAGTGCGTAATAAGCCAAAATAATTCCATACCTTGGTTCTTTCCCGCTTCTGAGATGAAGTAAACCACTCATAGATAGACTTTAAATACTTTTATTCCAACATAGATTATTCCAATTATTCCAACTATACATTATAAAATATTCTTGGGCAAAGTAATTGAACTATGATACAGATTATCACTCCTTATCTTTCTATATTATGGCGACTCGTCGATGGTTGGACTCCAACTGCCTGCTTCACTACCGTTTCTCATAAGCACACCTCGGCTGGCCTGCGGATTGCGAGGGAAACCATTTCATTGGCTTTCATCGATAGGCTCAGAGCGCACCCAATCCGCTACCAGCCGGTGTTGCCATGTTTGAAAATATACAGGCAATATGAAAAATCACGACACTTGTTTGGTATATCTGTTGATTTCGTTTTTCTGCCCACGCAGCAAAAAAGCAATGTTGGCCATAGCCGGTCTCAATCAACCTTTTAGTCCGAGTACATGCCTTGTGGCATGCACACGTACCTACACGTTCGTTCAAAAGTTCTCAATAAAATGTTCAATCAAAGACCGATAACTACCCAGTCTACCCACCAGTCGTCAAGAGCACAGTGACACACAATGTAATACAAACGATTTTTCGCGTCGAATCGTGTGCTCTACTTTTGCCGTCCTTTCTAACGACTGACTGCAGCAAAATTCACGGCACTTTTCCATTCAGAATGGGTGCAAAATTCCGATCCGAAAAAACACAGTTTACTTTTCATAGGTCGGACAAAGGTATTCATACTTTTTTAAACTCGCCGCTCAAAGTTCAAGCTGTAATTATCAAATATGAGTGGACGTCGCCAACCTACTCATGATCATTTGATAAGTAATGATCGATACATTTATATTTTTATGGTCCTTAAATACTTGAATGCACATTGTCATCATCATCATCATCCGGAAGAAGTCCACTGATGAACATAGGCCTCCCCCTTTGAACGCCATCATGAACGGCTATTAGCCATTTGCATCCATCGGCTCCCTGTGACTCTTACAATGTCGTCGGTCCACCTAGTGAGAAGCCTACCTGCAGAAGGTCTTCCGGTTCGTTGTACATTGTACAATAGAACTGATTTGTAAAGTTACCAATGCTATCAGAGCTACTACAACACATCACCTGTATTTTGTTAATTCTTAATCATCTACAGTGCTATTTGGAAACGTGATGTAACGTAGGAATCGTTTGTCTAAAGCATTGACAGGCAGTTTCAATCTTGATCGAAAGAGAGAAAAGGAAGGTGAACACACCATGTTTATCAATAGCACTGCTATTGTTTAATGACCGGGATTTGCGTCAGTAAACAATATGTCTGGTTTTTCCGTGGGGATTCACTGAACCAATCAGCACAGATTCGGCTTGAGCCGGTCATAAACTGACTATTACGATGCCGCAGAAATGGTCTTGAGAGTCCATTGAGTGACAACTGACAATGTCGTACTATCTTATGCAATACGCATCGGCTCGGCATTATCAGATTATGTGTCGACAAAATAAGCTGAATTTTAACTATTTTAGGGCCGGTTCCAATAACTGATCTGCAGTGCGATTCTAATTCTCATGGAAACTCTTCCGACCACGGATTCGGAAAAAAATCCTTCAGATTTTTTTAGACACGAATCCTTAATCCTTAATTTGGAAACTAATATTTAATTTGACAAGCCAGCTGCTCACTCATTGACAAGTTTCCTCGGAAAACGTTTCCGTGAAGCAAAAGTGACGTCGATTCCGACACGGAAACTTTCCGAGTGAATTAGAATCGCACTACTGGAGACAGAAATTTGACATAAGCCCCATAGAAGTAATGTCAAATTTCTATCTCTAGTAGGGCAAACCGTGGATAGATCGGTTATTGAAACCGGCCGATAATGTCTTCGTGCAGATTTGTAATCATTCAATACGGTGCGGTGTATGAAAAACTTCGCGAGGCAACGAGCATGTTCAAGAATCGCAAGGTTTAAGACCAACCTGCACTGAGCCAGTGCGGTAGATTATGGTCCATACCCCCTCACGAAGAGAAACCCTGTGTCTGAGACTAATAATTATGATTAATTATTATAAAGATAAATGAACTTTTGCCTTCTGATCGCTTCAGCTATTCATTCATGATCAAAAGCCATCGATTAGGGCCTCCTCGTTAAAATAAGTACTAAGTACTTTCAATTGAAGTAAGTAGTTTGGTTTTAATCGATTGATTACGTTTTCCTAAGTACTCCACGTACACAGCCAATAAGAGGCGGGAACTCAATACCTAAATGATTATGACTTCTTATAATGTCAGGGTTTTCCTGCGACTTTGTCTTCGCCGTAAAATAAACGTTAAACAGGCGATTTTTAAAGATTCACCGACGATTTTGTAGCCAGTTTTCCCATGTCAATCTCATCAAAATGGCTGATTGATCACATAATATCAAGTGATTTGTGGTCGCTACTAAAATTAAATAAGTTAGAGGTTCAGTTAAATGTGAAAGGCTGAATATGTTTCTGGAATACGATGCGTATGGTACTGACAGATATGCGTCTAGCATTAAAATTAACTAATTTTGAAAAATCGCAAATCAATCGGCTTTCCCGTGATAAAAAGTGTTTTTATATAAGTTTAAACTTTTTAACGTCTTATCAATTGTGATAAATTCGGCAAAGATCCTTCCATCCGATTACCATAATCTCCAAGTGGGGTAAACGTGCTAATGTTATCGGGCCCCAGTTGCTTTTCACAGTTCCTCCTATAAAAATTCCCGTAAAACCTTCGCTTACATTTTCACTCAATATTGTTTGTTCTACGGAAACTTATTTTATACAGATTTGTTCCCGAAGACGTTTTGTAAAAAGTAGGATAAGACTTCTTTCGGAGTTTTATCAATCGATTCTAACTAACAACTGTATCTGATAGGAGGCAATAATGTACGCCAAAATAATGCACAGCCAGTATTGCACGACCTGATATTGCACGGCCTAATAATCCATGTACCTACATGGGATTAGAAATATCAGGCCGTTTATTATCAGTTCGGCAATTATTGGCTGTACAAAATCGTTCCCTGTTGATAATGCACATCAGTCAGTATTGCACAGCCTGATAATTTGAAGCCATGTATGTATACATGGATTATTAGGCCGTGTATTATTGGCTGTACATTATTAGGTCGTGAATTATTGGTCGTACAATATAGGGACTCGTATCTGATAATGTGTTATTATTAATAACGGCCACATAATCACATAGCTCCAACCACTAACTAGAATTCTCTGCTGTGTTTTAACACAAAAGACAGTATTGTGCCAAAATGCGTCTTCTTGTTTATTCTCAAAAGCAAGAGACAGCCTCATAAGATATCTATCACATGAAGAAGTTATCGGTACTTACTTATATTGTGAAACAGGCTCTTACATTTTCATTTATGTTTCGTAGAAATTGCCTAAAAAAACCTATGATACAAAATACAGACAATGTCTCGCGTTTCCTTATCCAATACCTACCTAGCAGCACAAAAACGTTGTTATAAAAATATGTTACAGAATGAAAGAAAATTGAAGGGACGACTATGACTGTAGATATGTAGAACCTTATCAACGTTGTTTTATAAATATGAATTAAATCATAGTAAAGGAGTAGTAGTTCAGCTTCATATAAATCGGCCGTCTCCGGTTTGAATGTGTGCGTGAGTAGCGGCACCGTGTACGCACGGACTTTTCACGCACACAATCACATAAACGAAAGGAGGCGGCCGGGGCCGCGGCCATGCACTCAGTACGGAACGCGCCGCCTATGCGTCACCGCAAGAGTAGGCAATTAACTCGTCGAGCGGCCTTAGCTAACCTACTGTTCTTTAGATACTGTGATTAAATCGATCATTTTTTCAAGGCTTATTATACTTCTATGAGAACGGTACATGTGTATACTTATACTATACCTACTCCTAAAATACACCCAGTAATTTCCCTAATGACTTACTCATATGCGAATAACTTGCGTAATTCCCATAAAGATAACGTGTGTCCCATATTATCTAATACATTCTCAACATGGTAAGTACGAGGAATAAATGTATGGCGGTTTCGTACGTTTTTGATGCCGCATTTAATTCTCTGATCAGAGAACTTGCGTGAAATTAGTTTCAAAATGATAAGAAGTGTTTAGCAGTTTCTTCTTTGAACTACGAAACGCAGTCTATTTTAGGTACTCGCCATGGATTTAGATCTGTTTTATTGGAATTGGAAATAACTAAACCTTTGCGTGTTGAATATCCGTCTGATCATTTTCTGTATCCATGAAATGCAAATCCGACGATTAGCTTTGGTAGGTATATCGAATTGGTCATCGAAATGCTTGATTTACTTAATGCTTCTATAGACTTGTCTTATACTATTATCTTACCAGATGGTAAATTATGACGTAGTCGACCAATCCTCCTCTCTTTTTCAGCTCCTAAAACACACCGAATGCTAAGTGTTCAGTGACAGATTTCATGTGAGTTTGGGTGGCTTTATTCAGCAGCCAGTAACATTACCAGCAAAATGCCAATGCGACAGAAACGCGATACTGCTTCCGCTTACACAAAGTGGATGTATCTGTAGTAAATTGCATATCTGTCTCAGAGACACAAGAACAAATTGAACGATATATATCTCGGGAAATAAACGTTGTGTTGTACGCAATTCCCTTGTACGCATCACGTCACGTCCTAGTCTGTCGATAACTCGCGTTATCATTGTGCTTTTTGTGCAAACTCGAACCACGTAGACGCAATCGAGTTCGCACGTGTTCTGTCTATCCGCAGTTCCGCACTAAACGTTACGTGAACTAGTGATCGGTGTTGTGTAAGTGTTTGTGCAGGATTTCGATATTACAAATCTAAAACCCGCATTGAAAGCTTGAATTCCAGTTATGGGAAAACGTTTTAAGCTGATGGCTTTAGAACCTAAACCTAAACTTTTGGTGAAAAAAGACTCATGTTTCAATTAGGCGTAATACGAGTTTGGAAATGATCAATTCTCAAAAGAGCTAGTAACGTATAACATCTGTGATAAGAGCTAGGCCCAGTGGCGTACCTTGGGAGAGGCCTATGTTCAGCAGTAGACTGATACAGGCTAAGATTAGAGTATATAAATTCTCAATTCGTTCATAGAAAGGTAAATTCGAACACTACAAATAGTTAATCTCAAATTGGTGAATGCCTGAAACTTTAGAAACTTAAATTGATTGCTGTTACCCGGAGAACAGAAGATATATTTGCCTTTAGTACAGTTGTAATAGTCCTTACCTATGATGATGAAGAAGTTTACTCTTAATAATTGAATAGTAAAAAAATTAAAGGGCCAAGCACACAAGTGATTATTTAACGTTACGATGTCAAGGAATTTAAGTGTCGACAATTATTATTGATGAGTTAGTAACCCTTTTTGGCTTTCAAATGTTTCCATTCTAAATCCAAGCGTGCTTGTATATTACATACTATATGGACTTCAAAGCGAAATCATATTTAATTAAACGTCATCGCAGCGGATGGGGCACAGTCATTCCAGTCACGTGCGACGTACGAAATTCACAGAGAAATTATTTTTATGGCGCGACCCAATATGGCAGTTGTGACTGCGTATCGCGGAATACTAAATCACTTAAAACGCGAGTGTCTCGTGCGTTATACTTATAATAAATGTGATATTAAGAGCACACTGTTAAGTAAATACGGGTGAGCATGTCTGAAAGGTACGTGACACTTAGCGTGTTTATGTGCGCATGTTTTGATGCTATGCACGTACTATGTAACGTGGACACTCACGGTACGACTAGTCCATATATTTAAAGTCGCTCAACGAGCTATGGAAAGGGCTATGCTCGGAGTTTTTCTTAAAGATCGAATCAGGAATGAAGTGATCCGACGGAGAATCAAGGTAACCGACATAACCTATAGGATTAGCAAGCTGAGGTGGTAATAGGCTGGACATATTAGCCGAAGAACCCATAACCGTTGGGGTAAACGTGTTCTTGAGTGGAGACCGCGTTTCGGCAAACGTAGTGTAGGTCGTCCTCTGGCTAGGTTGAGCGACGATATACGCAAAATGCCTGGCAGAGCGGTTGGATGAGAGGAGCCGAAGATCGGGCTCATTGGTGGGCTTTGGGAGAGGCTGTGATGACTATGATGATGACGTACAATGTCTCAACACGATTATTTGATAGTAATGTCAAAATTAATTTATAGATTCGTCTCTGCCTGTCTACCAGTTTTATACGCATGT
Organism: Opisthograptis luteolata; assembly: GCA_931315375.2. NCBI lineage: Eukaryota > Metazoa > Arthropoda > Insecta > Lepidoptera > Geometridae > Opisthograptis > Opisthograptis luteolata. The sequence continues at coordinate 3,162,676 of OV928048.1, forward strand.
GAATTTATGATTTTATTGGTTAAGTATGGTACAATCATCTATCAATGTTGGTATGAAAAAGTGGGTGGATGGGTTTTAAGCGTTATGAGATACAGAATTTACTATCACTGTGCTTTCGACGGTTGCCTTCCGACGTTGAAACTGAGCTGACATCCCTCTGGTGAGTTAACATCGCGAAAAATTCCCCTTCATCCCCCTGGTGCGTCAGCAGGGAGCCACGCTCATTGCACTGGTAAGCGTACGGTTTTCGAGGGATCCCTCACTTCCCGTTGGTAGGTTGAGTCGGTGAATGGTCGTGACCAAATTGACGCACGTGATCGTACTAACATCAGAAGTTCACAACTCTCAACACAATTCCCGAACTTTTGACGTCTGTAACTTCGCCCGACATTTGCTATAATTTTCGCAACCAATACTTAAATATCCTTTGTCCGATATAATTGCATTATAACTTCAGCGAGTCGTTTGGCCCCTTCCACTTTTCCCTAATAATGTCAATCTAACTTTGCTCGTTTCTGGGACACAGTTTTTGGGGGCATTTTTTTAGGCATTGTTGATATTGATTGATGGGTCACCTTTTAGGCCGACGTTCAAGACCTGGGTACATATTTGAGTCAATTCATTCAAATACGCGCTACTTATACCTACTACTCACTTACTTAAATAAACACACGAGCGTCATTATATAATACAGCCTTTAGTGGAGGACAACCATTAATCATGGTGCCTTTCAATATAAACATATTAAAAGTATATGGTTTACCGAGCTCTCTATTTATCACACAGGTCTTTATTTGTTTACTGTTTACACAAACTTTATAGGAGGTAAGGATCGCATCACAGTAACAATTTTAGGTGCATCGGAGCCTCAGAAGTGATGGGGCGTCAAGGTTAAATATAGATGTGCAGAGGCATCAAGGCGCCTTTTGCTATCGTAATTCGTAAGCCAAGACTCACTTTGGGTCGTTGCGCCATCTCAGTTAGTTAGAGGCACCAAGGTAAGCAATTAAGCATCGTCAAGTCATCTAGAACTACCATAATCCAAAACTACGCGGTCTAAAGATACCTTATGTGACTTACTACAGGATACCTAAAATATGTCTTTAACCCTACACGTTATCCTCATAGCGGAATAATTCAATAACTTCGGAAGTCGCCCACGATGTGACGTCATTTCATTACCCTGCTCGGCGCCCGTCGTCTAAGCGTATGGTCTCGTTAACCCGTCTCCTTTAACATAGGGTGGGTGTAAAAGCATCAGTGATGAGTATACTTTCAGGGGAAATGTATGCGAAATTAATTGTTTCCAATTTAAATCCGTAATTGATTATAAAGAGTCTTATGTTTGTGGAGGAACAAAATTAAATTGTGCTTTTTTTTTCGTAGTTTTCATGGCTATGATTTATCTTCTTAAAATCTTGTGGGATTCTTCTCGCAAGAAAAACCTCAGGGCACAGCTAGTTCTGCCCATAACAACCTCAGTTCAACCTAAAACATCGCATGCCCTAACTTTTGTAATAGGTCTGCCTTTGACCGGAAGCGATCGAAGAAGATTCTCAAATTATAGTGATCAGAAAATACAGACTGACAATGAGTTACAATCCTTAGCGATGGATACACATAATGAATGTAGAAGCAAGAAGCTTCGTGATAGTGCTTTACCGTTTGTTTGGTTGTCCGCTAATGGAATGGGGATGGAGGAATTGAGATTCCTGGGGGTACTCACTACAATGTATCCTCTTAAAGATGAATGATATACGATGCGGTCCCGCAAAAGTAGAAAGGAAAAAAACTTGAATTAAAACCTACCAACCCTCGTCTAGTTGAGTAAGGTGTAATAAGGTAGCGTTGCAAAAATTGCATATAAATGTACCTAATGTTTAAATTATTTTACTACGCAACAAATACAGCGTTGATAAGGTATCTTTACACCGTCATCGTCCCGTTATAACTATAAAAAAAATGATACTGACCTACTGATAATGCTGACATTATCACCACCATGCCAGTTATGTTCATACACAGCTGTCAGAGTTATCGCAGAAATAGGGGCTGCAACACATGTGGCGGCATTGTGTGACAATCGTTGCATGCGCATATGATTATTATGTTCATTCAATTATGAACTTGCAAATTGTCGTCGACGCGACCTCGGTCGCTGTGTGGCCAACCCGGTGACGTCACGAATTGATAGTCTTGCAATCAGGTCAAACTTTAGCCATCTTGAAGTGGAGACGTCGCGTCCACGTGACATTGGTTCACTGATAACATCATCATCATCAGCCAGAAGAAGTCCACTGCTGAACCTAAGCTTTCCCCTTTGAACGCCACCATGAACGGCTATTAGCCGTTTCCATTCATCGGCTCCCTACGACTTTCACAATTTCGTCGGTCCACCTAGTGCGACGCCTACCTACAGAGCGTCTTCCGGTTCGTGGTCGCCACTCGAGAAACTTTCTTCCCCATCGGTTATCGGTCACTGATTTGATTACATACGAGATGCAATACAAATGTTAGGTGTTATAGTATTTTTAAACTCGCGCTTATCAACGATGTGTGAACAGGACTACTGCATTTCATCATTCTACACTCGCCCTCCTTCGTGCTCCCTACACCCTTTAGGCTCCCCACACTTCCTGTTTCAAGATGCAGGTGTCGAAATATACGAAGCAGCCAAAAAGCCTTATTAGCATATTGTCAACAACTTTAATTAGAGATACTAATACGAATTGTTAAATCTGTCTACAACTCTACAGCGTATGTAAATGCGGGATTGGTAAGATTAAACTTTTGATTACATATATTATTGTTATTTAAAGTAGTATGTGAAAGTGGAAAGTCCGAGTAAAAAGTTTATTAGACTGTACGTTGTCTATCACTCAGTCATTCCCTCAGGAAAAAGATTTGTTTAAAAACATAATATTATGTAGTGATACAGAAATATCTAAAAGTAGTATCTATTTACTCTGTGGCTCAAATACGTGTGTTAGTGTGCTATGCGACAATAACGGCGTCCAAAACTCATAGTAAAAAATTAAATTTTACTAAATAAAATCTTTTAAAAAAAGATGATTGCAAGCATAGACTTAGCTAAATCTATGATTGCAATTAATACATAATAGATAGGGTAAAATAAAGCCAACCTCAAAAAGTCAACCTCTGAAATTTCATCCTGTTTCCTCATCGAAGTAATTTGTCGAAAAACTGACCCTTGGGAGTTGAACAGCTTCTGGGAAAATTGGGGGAAGATTCCCCCAATTTTTATTATACGGATATAGAGAGAGATAGATAATAATATGTTTTTATACACACGAAACTGCCAACAATAGTTAGTCCAGCAAATTTGTGACGGACCACTATTTTTCTTCTTTTACTACTACTACTACGTATTCAACAGAAAATGTTCACTACTTAGGGTCGTTTTATGGACGTCCGTAAGTTAAATGTCATAATACCACTGGTCAGATCGGGCTGGAATTTGGCATGCAGGTAGATGTTATGACGTAGGCATCCGCTAAGAAAGGATTATAATTAATTCTACCCCCAAGGGGATAAAAGTTTGTATGAAACTTTGACAATTTTAAACTGATAGGGCTGAGACTTTGCATGCATAAAGCTGTAGCCCACGCGGGTGAAACCGCGGAGAACAGCTAGTTTGATCTAATTGTCAAATTTTCCTTGCTATAAATATCCGTACGTTGAATTTCAGTAACATTTTACGAACGCTCTTTACTGATGGAGATGGTAGCGATTTGAGCTTATGAATAGTTTAAACTGACGTATTGACATTTCCGAAATATTCCCATTACATATTGATAGAAATTTCCCAGCTAACAATAAAATGACTAGTAGCCATAGATAATTGACGTAAAATTTTCGTTTCACTTAGGACAGTTAAAATTAAAATTATAAAATAATACCACAATCAGTAAAAGATACTAACGTGTCATTTACGAGTCGTAATGTTACTAATGAGTTACCGAAAAAAGGTACATTGTTTATAAAACCGGCCCTAGAGTAAGTAACCTGGCGAAATTTACTTTGCTCTCAACGCTATGTTATCTTACTTCTTTTTGCAAATTCTATTTTCCTTTTTCCTGTGTCATATCTTTGTTGTAAATAGCTGCATATTTACGTTCATTTCATTATACAAATGCTTTCATAAAAGATTTCAGCTGAAGAGATTGTGGCGGGCATAACATCTGTGCCAGTTCTATGTATAGCTAATAGGTAGCGTTATATAACTGCAGCGCAGACATCATTTGTCACATAGAATGGTTTCCTCAATACCAGTCTACCAGTTACCTGTCTTGAAGAACATAATCGATTTTTATTCCTATGACGTGTTGAAAGAAACATTAAATTTTTAGCTTACTATTAAACATATATTTTTCACTAAACTCTGCTGTCTGCTATTGTCGGCTCGTGCAGCCACATCTGAGAACCAGTTTCTAACCCAAGTGTAGCGTCTTCGATCACATCGTCATTTCCCATCAGGTGACCTGTGGTCGAAGTTGAAAATCACGTTTGCCTAGTCACGGTCTCCACTCAAGAACAAAGCAAATTTGCGGAAATAGATAACCCTTCAAATTGAGTACTTTATACCGTTTATTCAGAAACATGTCCCGTAAGACCCATCATCCTTTCATATCAAACTATAAATATAAGATAACACACACAGGGTGTATAAATTTTTATAGTATGCCATTCAAAACGTAGTTATGCGAGAGCTAAACGGCGCCGGGCGTTTAATTCGGCGTAATGAAGAGGGAGGACAAGAATAATGATTATTATGTTTCTTGTCACGAATTTCCGACGGCGCTATCTTTGCGGACAGGGGACGATTTCTGATACAGTATTTTTGACAAGTTTCTTAGTGCTTAGATCATTTTTAGCACTTAAAAACGCCTTTCTACTTATTTAGCTATTCTTGAATTGAACACCCTGTGGTCCCACGTTTCTTACCTATATGTAGCATTTGAGCACAAAATACTTTTATTTTGTTTAAAATAAATAAAAGTTAATAAAAGTTCGTTAATAGTTGCGCCCCGCGGTTTCACCCGCGTCTTCCTGTTAACCCGCAGGAACCTCTATCCGGGATAAAAATAAGTGTTAAACCCCGTTAGGGTATAAGCTATCTCCATTCCAAATTTCATCAAAATCGGTTTAGTAGTTACGGTGGTACGTGGTAACAAACATTCACAAACACAGACTTTCGCATTTATAATATTAGTAGGACAGCAAAACATTTTTTAACCTGGCCAACTTTGTTAACTTATGGAAAATGCAAATCAGAAAAGTAACGTTTAGCGGTAAGTTATTTTAGTAAACAGCTAATTGAATGCATGTTTGTTAACTGACCCCGATGTTGTATCAGTAAATTCCGGTTTAAATGCCTCCGGTTAAAATATGTTCACGTCGTGGTAATAATATTGCTATTATCAGAGCATTCCGTTGTTTTGAATGCAAGCTATGACAGTATTTAATAACTTAGTACAGTTATAAACGTCGTGTGTACAGGAGCATAGTATTTGTATGGTGAATAACTACATAATATTAATAATAGTTGCGCTTCGCGGTTCCACCCGCGTCTTCCAGTTAATCAAGTGTTAATAAGTGTTAACCCAGGGTATAAGCTAACTCCACTCCAAATTTCATCAAAATCGGTACAGTAGGTAAAAAAACATTCACTCACACAAACTTTCGCATTTATAACATTAGTAGGAAGCGCTTAAAATACTGCGCACAATTTCCTTATTACATACTATATGCTTGCAAACAGTTATGATACATAATCTTATTCAAAGATAAAGTAGTCAGATCTTTATGGTCTTTTCTTTTAAATGTGACGAATTGTCGCATTGTTTCTCATATAAATACATATATCCTTATAAACGTGGCTGGCAGTAGTTGGATGAGAAGAGCCGAAGACCGGGCTCAGTGGCGTACCTTGGGAGAGGCCTATGTCCAGCAGTGGACTGATACAGGCTGATGATGATGATGATGATGATGATCCTTATAAAATAACATAGGTAGATGACGTGGTTAAACTGACGTTGATTTTCCTATCGGAAAACGTGAGTAGAAGATGGCGCTTAAGGTTTGTTAGATAAAAACTCCTTTGACCGCACCTTTGCTAGTTATTCAACGCCGAGCAGTAGTGTGCAAACATTACTGTGTTCTCCTGCCAGTCCTCCAACTGGAGCTCGCGAGATTAGGTATTTATGAATGTTTTTTTTTTTAAATATTTTTTAACATTTTCAGCATGTGACATTTTGTGATCAACATTGCGCTTACTGGGGAGGTACCTAAACTGGATTTGTCACCACTACCGTGGCTAGTTCGAGCTACGAAGCTAAGTGGTACGTTTGAACGTGTCACAAGCGAGAGCTCTCGGCGGGATATTCGCCGAGAACTTGCTATGTCGAAGAGATTGCCCCCTTCATTTTCACAGCGTGGTCTCGCTGAGTGTGTGAACTCGGCCTTATAGTTGTCTCGTTTTAATAACCCCCTTCGCACACGGCGTCGTAGCGTAAGCGTTATAGAAAGACGCGCGTAGTACGTTGTCGTAGAGCGATGGTGGCCGAACGGTTAGGCGTGCGACTTACAAGACGCCGACACCGAGTTCAAATCCTCTCGGCCCCGCACCTATGACTTAATAAGTTATGTGCGGATTTGCCATCGCTCAAAACGGTGAAGGAAAACATCGTGAGGAAACCGGCATGCCTAAGAACTGCAACATTCAAGGGCATGCGACATCTACCAACCCGCATTGGGCCAGCGTGGTAGATTATACCCCATACTCTCTCTCTCTGAGAGAAGGCCAGAGTCGCAGCAGTAGGAACGTGAAGGGCTGATAATGATGATGATGATGATGAGTACGTTGTCACAGAGAAGCGTATGCCGCACCGCTTCGTCTGCGGACCTGTTTGAAGATGTGCAGTCAGCGAGTAAGGTAGCTGATCTCATACTCAATTTTCCAAATGTGTATTAGATCAGTAATGTTTTTTGTTCAAAATTACTAGGTAGCATTTTACCACAAAACAACACAGCTGATGTTAAGTGATGATGCAGTAGAAAGTTTGAGTTTTAAGCTGCTATTCCAGATTGACGCTCAAGTGTTGATCAATGCTTGAGTAGCGATTAAGTAGGTACTTACTGATTAATTATTGCTTGAGCGTCATTCTAGAATACGGGCCTAAGATATCGAAAAATTTGATTTTGTTCAGGGTCTTTTATTGTTGATCATACCTGCTCGTACTGCTCTCTAACTACGCGCGTCTTACGATACACTTAAGCTACGACGCCGTGTGCGGAAAGCCTAACTCGACAGGGAACGAAGTGAGATGTCCCGAGACAATGGCGCCTCTGATGGCGCCGGAACGACGTATAGCTCGAGGACCTAGCAACCGTGTCAAGTAATATCTAACGTGGAAGACATGTCTAGTGTTCGCGGATTCGAGTTCTAGCACGTTTGTTCGAAAATAGGCTAGAATCAATACAAATAGAGATCAAGCAGTTACACAATTTATTACTCTATTTTATGACCTTTAATTTGTTGGATTTGTCTCTCCTCTGAATAGTAGAATAAGTATGAAACACATAATCGGAATAATTCAGGAAAAAAAAGTTAGGAAGTATGTAAATTAATTTTTTTTTGTATTTGTAGATTTGATTTGTATGGAATGGTAGCTAGCATTATGACGGAAAAAAATCCTTTGATGAAAATTGGTGTGGAGATACATACAATCATACATAGATTACTTTTATCGCGATAATCTACTTTTGAAACTGCAGAGCACAGCAATTTTAAAAACAAAAGTAAGGCAACTTAAAAATACGTATCTACTTAGACCTTTTCAAAGTTACAAAATAAGAGTTGGTACATTTTCAATTTGCAACTAAATAACAGTGTCGCGTAATTATTCTAGCTAAATGAAATCCGTGTCCGACTGGAAAAGTGACAACCATGTTAATAGCATTGTGTAAGCATTTTGTCATAATTACAAAGTCTGGAGTCAGTCTGCTCGTTTTTGTTTTAGCTAGACATAGTAAAAATGTTGCTGGTATTTTTAGTAGTGAGTGATTCTTAGTCAATCCGTCTGTCAACAAAAAATACTTTTGTCATGCAGTTTTTATGTAATGTGTATAAAGCCTCAACAATGTTACTATTAGCTAGTAGCTTATCCTTTTTCTTCACTCATAAATAAAATTAATGCCTCAATGATTTTATTAGATGCTCTTTGCTTGAGGCAATGGGCGTAGGTACATGTAATATTTAAAAATAGTCTAACTATACTGACTTTTTTGTCACATTGTCAATATTGTCGTATGTATGAAAGATGGAGAACGGGTCGACCGATGTGACTGTTTTGTTGCGTTCATTTTTGTCACGACAAGGTACTGAAAAGAAATGTATTTGAATATCCCGGAAAAATTGGAAAACTCGGTAAAAGCTAAAAGTGATTTTTTTCTATGATAATTATGTATGAACTCAAGACCTGCCTTATCGTACACTTTTCATAGTAGGTACTTAACATTTTTCACTTTTTCTAGTCGTAGCATCGCGTAGGTAGGTAAGACAGTTGAAAGGCCGTGCGATGGCTCATTTCAAAATCATTAGGTACAGTAGGACTATTAAATTAAATTTATTACTACAACACAAAGATTATAGTGAAGGGCGCGTCAATTATACCAGAACACCGACAGAGCAATCTATTTAGATAAATACGTACGTTATCTTGTTTGTGTGTGCAAGTTTACGCTGTTCACGACATATTTCAAATCTATGTTCGCGGTAAATGTTCGCGCGAGAGCAGCCATTTATCTTTGGAGCAGCGTCAGATATTTCTCATACTGAAGATTTAAGTGTTTGAAAATTTCTCTTTATTTCTGGTTTAAGGAAACGATATTTTAAAATGGTTTCTTTTAGTCTTTTTAGTCTGTGGCCCGCGATTTTCCCGCTACCCCGCAAGAAGACTGTCCACAGATCATAAAAGTTTTAGATTTACTTCATAATCGTACTTTGTACAGTCAGCGACAAAAGTTGCCAGTCCCATTTCACCAATTTTCCTAAGTATTTTGAATACCGAATTTGGATAATTTGGAAACTAGGCGTTGTCAGCTAATTTTGTTTCTGACTGCATCACTTACTTGCTATAACGACTTGCATCTAACAACAGATTAAAAAATAGAAAGGGATAGCCTAACTACAAGGTATAAGATATTGTAAGTCTATATTTCATTCGCAAAATTTCACGCTTAGTGTAATGTGATACTATTATAGGTGAAAGCTTTGTAGTAGTGTTTAACAGAAAGACTGCCACAGTAAATACCTACTGCCTATTAGTCCTAGTCTCAGTGTTTTTGACCTCCGAGGTCGTTGGTACTACCTACATTATTGTCGATTTATTTTCCAAATTGAAATTCTTGCCACGAAAATGGAAGCCTGAAAATGATACAAACTGTAAGTGAAAAATGGGGTAGGTAACACACAATCTCGATCTCAAGAGTGTTGCTACGTAAATCTTGCGGTTTCGAGAGAGATTTTTAAAATAGAAATTCTTATCTTCACTTTAGGTGTACCTACGTGACGTCTGGGGCAAAGCGCTGTGAATAGTTTCTATTCAATAATAATGGCAACACTAAAAGACGAACTTTTTACTATCTGTGGTATGAAACGGATGAAATGTAAATAGCAATTCGCTGTCTGGATATTCAAATTGCATTTGAGTTTGTAGAGATATAACCTAGTACTTACCTACTACATATATACATACTGTTCGTGATCGAACAATGATAAGAAGGTTTTGATAGGAAAAATATAGTTTATGAGGCTTTTTGGTAATTACAATAGAAATTATGATGTGGCCGTACGGAGCGTGTAGATGTAAGTCTTGTGTGATAGATGAATGTCAAAGTCAGAGGTGTCAAAGTGACGTTTGCGGTGCGTATAAGACATGTGTGTGTGTGTGTGCTGTACGTTATTTTAAGTACTAGCTGATCCCCGCGGTTTCACCCGCGTGGGCTACAGTTTATCGCGGTAAACAGTATCCCATGTCCTTCCTCAGGGTTCGAACTATCTCCGTACCAAATTTCATTTAAATCGGTACAGTAGTTTACATTTATAATGTTAATAAGGATTTAACAGACTTTTTGAGAGAAGTAAGATGTTCAGTATTATGTAATAAAATAATTAGCATTTCAATCATTGTCATTGTGAAGTGTATTGTATTACGACGAGCGCGATTAGCGGCGCGGCCCGCAGTAATAAACCTGTCACCAAGTGCAACGGTTGTTTCATTTGTAGCTTTTATTACGTACATATTAACTGGCGACGACTACCCGCGTGTGCAATAATAAAAAAAAATAATGGCTAATTTTATAGGAAGTTTATCTATTTTTGATTATAAAGGTCAAGAATGGGAGATTTTTTACGGAAAAATCAAGAACTTCATTAAATTAAATGAAATACCGGCCGATAACTGGTGCGCGGTACTGTTGACGCATCTATCGGACGACTCGTATCGGCTCGCAAGAAATCTCGTGCACCCTCGAGAGCTCGAAGGTGTTTCGTGGTCGGAGCTGGTGACAGTGTTGAACGGGCATTTTCAGCCGAAGAGATCGACGTTTGCCGACAGGGCAAAGTTTTATGAAGCGACTAGATCCGAAGGTGAAAGCGTTGAAGAGTGGGCGGCGCGCCTGCGAGGTCTCGCCGTCTACTGCGAGTTCGGCACTGAGCTGGAGACGCTGCTGCGGGACAGGTTCGTGCTGGGTCTGAGGTCGGGCCCGGAGAGAGATCGCCTGTTCGAACAGGACTCGAAGTCGCTGACGCTCGCTAGGGCGCTGGAGATAGCCCAGCAGGCGGCGTGTGCACGCGCTGCACGCGCCTGCGGAGCCGCCGGGCATGCCGTCAAGGAGGAGATGGTGTACCGAGTGGGCGAGCGCCGGGCGCAGGGTCCGCCCGCGCCGGCGCATGCCGCGGCTACGGCTGGAGCGCGTTGTTCTGTGTGCGGATTAAGAAACCACGGGGCGGATAAGTGTCGTTTTAAAAATTATAGGTGTCAAAATTGTGGTGAGAAGGGGCACCTTAAAAAAGTTTGTAACGCAAAGAAGGTCGGTAATGTGGCGTTGAATAACGTTGAAACGGAAGTTGACGGACATGACTGCAAGGAATGTGACCTTTTTAACCTGAGGTATGTTAACTATGATCCTATTACCTTGGATGTGGTAGTGGGTGGCGATACCTTTTCTATGGAACTCGACTGTGGTGCTGGACGCAGCGTTATGTCAGAGAATTATTACCTAAGACATTTTAAAAATTATGAACTGGCGGAAACTGATCTTGTATTTTGTCTTTATACAAAACATAAGGTTGCGCCCCTAGGGTATTTTTCGTGTGAAGTAGCTTATAACAATATGAAACGTTTAATCCGATTTTATGTATTCAAAGAAGGTGGACCTCCACTATTGGGACGTGATTTTATGAAACAGTTTAATATGAGCTTGGTTTCCGTATGCGATAATAATAACTTAAATGTTACCTTGCCCGGTGAGGTGCAGCAGATATTGAATGAGTATCCCGACCTTTGGAAGGATGAGCTTGGTTGTTTTAATAAATTAGAAGTCAATTTACATTTAAAAGAAAATACTACACCAAAATTTTTTAAACCACGCTCTATACCGTTTTCACTAAAAGAACAAGTAGAACAGGAATTAGACAGGCTTGTTAGCGCAGGAATATTAGTTCCAGTTCAATTTTCGGAATATGCGACACCTATTGTTCCTGTCTTGAAAGATAACGGCAAGGTTAAAATAGCTGGAGATTTTTCTTGCACTTTAAATAAAGATTTAAAGATAGACAAATATCCCTTACCGCACATAGAAGAGGTGTTTGCAAAGCTTGGGGGCGGGCAATTTTATTCTAAGCTCGATTTAAGTAATGCATATAATCAATTGAAGTTGTCTCCGTCATCACAAGAGCTTACCACCATCAATACACCGAAAGGGTTATTTAAATATACGCGCCTCGTATACGGACTTGCGAACGCACCGGCAATCTTCCAACGCACCATGGAAACGTTAGTCGCCGGCATTGAAGGGGTTTCATGCTGGTATGATGATATCTGCTTGACGGCTCCAAATAGGTCACTGCATTTGGCTAGACTTCGTGAATTGTTAGCTAGGTTACAAAACGCCGGGTTAAGACTAGAAAAAACGAAGTGTGCGTTTTTCCAGGAAAACGTTACATACTTAGGTTACGTGATTGATAGAAACGGTCTGAGAACTTGCCCTAAAAAGGTAGAAGCAATTTTAGAAGCCCCTACTCCCACGAATGCATTAGAATTAAAGAGATTTCTCGGCGTAGTTAATTACTATAGAAATTTTATTCCGAACGCTTCGTCATTGTTAAATCCTATGCACGCATTACTTCGTGAGGGCGCGAGCTGGCGGTGGGAGGCCGGGCACCAGCGCGCGCTGGACTCGGTGCGCCGCGAGCTTGCGTCGGAGCGCGTGCTGGCGCACTTCGACCCGCAGGCGCCGCTCGTGCTCACGGTAGACGCGGGGCCCGCGGGCCTAGGGGCGGTCCTCGCTCACGTGCAACCAGACGGCTCTGAGAAGCCGATCGCTTTTGGTTCCCGTTCCTTAACGGTGAGCGAAAAGAATTACAGTCAAATTCATAAAGAAGCGACGGCTATTGTTTTTGGAGTCAAACGCTTTCATCAATATTTATACGGATGCCAAAAACCATTTGTTTTAAGAACGGATCATAGGCCACTTCTTTCAATTTTTGGTAAAAAAGACGGAATTGCGGTAACGGCCGCGCTTCGTCTCCAACGTTACGCAATAATGCTGTCGGCGTATAACTACACCGTACAATATATAAGTAACAAAAATAATATAATTGCAGACTATTTCTCACGAGCACCGTTACCAGAGACAGTAGGTTATGACGATAAGAAGGACGACGAAATGCCTATTCCCCTACTGTTCCTCGATGCTACTACAAAACCGGTTTCATTCGATCAGATCAAGCGCGCCACGGCGGTCGACAAGGTGTTGACTACTGTGATTAAATATATGAACCGTGGATGGCCGCGTAAAGTTAGCTGTAAAAATATTAAGCCCTATTTTTTTAGCAGAACAGATTTAGAAGTGAATAATGGTTGTCTATTTCGTGGACATCAAATTGTTATTCCTGCAATATTTCGTGAGAAAATGCTACAAGAGTTACATTCCGCACATTTTGGCATAGTTAAAACAAAAAGCGCGGCTCGTAGTAGAATGTGGTGGCCTAACTTGAGCGCGGATATAGAACGATACATAGGTAGTTGTTCGGCGTGTGCTAGCGTGCGCAGCGCGCCGGCGCGCGCGCCGCCCGCGCCCTGGCCCCGCCCGCCGGCGCCCTGGCACCGCATACACATAGATTATATGTCTATTGGGCAAGCGGTATACCTTATCATTATAGATGCATATAGCAAGTGGTTAGAATGCATTCATATGAACTGCGGCACCTCAACCGGCGCACTCATTGATAAACTGAAAGATGTTTTTTCTACATTTGGAATTGCGCATGAAATTGTATCAGATAATGATATAAAAATATGTTCTTCGGAGTTTCATACCTTTTGTATAAATAATGGAATCAAGTATTTAAATTCTCCCATTTACCATCCAATTAGCAATGGGCAGGCAGAAAACTCTGTTAAAACTTGCAAGAAAATGATTAAATGTATTATTTTTAATGAAGGGAATGTTGCGTTACGACAAATTCACAATAAATTGATAGGTTTCTTATTTGAGTATCGTAATTCAAAGCATTGTAGTACCGGCGCCACGCCCGCGGAGTTGATGTTTGGTCGGAACCTCAGATCTAGACTAGATTTAGTTCTACCCCAGAAAAACGAACAGCCCATAGATAATGATAACATTTCAAAAATGAACAAGGCTAGATGTTTTGAAGTGGGCGAATTGGTTTGGGCAAGATGGTTTTCTGCACGTAAGGCTAAATGGATGGTAGGTAAAATTACAAATAAAATGGGGAATAGAATGTTTGATGTATATTTCGAGAAATTTGATACAACCAGTAAAAGACATTTAGACCAAATAAGGAAATTTGTTGAACCATGGCCCGTTACCAATAATGTTGATGATTATGGTGACAGCCCGGAGGTATCAACTGGATGTTTACCGTTGCTTCCTCCCGGGCCGTCAACATTGCAGGCTCCCCTAACAAACGTCTCGCCGCCTTCTTCGCCATCAGAGGGTGACTCCGTTATATTTGTGTCAGATTCCGCGGCCCCAGCCGCTGTTAGGCATAGTCATAGTGACGGCGACGCTGACAGTGACGGGGAAGGGGACGGTGAGGAATGGGAGGAGGCTAGTGATAGTATAGGAAATAATCCTCTTGTCGAATCTGACAGTATAGACCCCAAGAGCCCCACCAATGAAGTCGGTTCGAATAATAATACACCGGAACCTCAAGTGCAACCGGAAGTTGGCCCGGCTGTTGGGCGAGCTCAGAGACAGAGGAAAAATGTAGATTATAAGAAGTTTTTCTAATCGTGTTTTGTATATTGCCAGGGCCTCAAAATAATGTGGGAGGAGTGAAGTGTATTGTATTACGACGAGCGCGATTAGCGGCGCGGCCCGCAGTAATAAACCTGTCACCAAGTGCAACGGTTGTTTCATTTGTAGCTTTTATTACGTACATATTACATTGTCTAATGTTTCTTTCAATTTCTTTATATTCACGTAAAAGGATATTTAAATATACTTTTAAAGCACGTATGTACCTATTTACTTACTTTTTATGTATTTTTTTTTTATAGTTTTCCAGTACCCAGGTATTTATTGAAGTTTTTATCGCTCGTTAAACAGTGAACGCGGCAATTTTGACAGAATTGCTTTTTTAATAGCCTTGACTAAAGCAATATTTCCACATATCGAAACTATATATGATTAAGTTCTAATACAGAGAAGGGAGGGACATTTACTTATGCTACGGTTATAGATATTGCATATTCAAATAGTACACAACACACAACAGTCAGCAACAAAAGTCGCTGAACAATGACAAACTTTCCGATTGCCCTCATCATTTTAAACCACAGCCTTTGACCGCATGATCACTTAACATCGGGTGTGTTGTGATCAAACGTTACCATATACAAGTTGTAAAAAAACCAAACATTACTGATCTAATACACATTTGGAAAATCCAGCTACTTTTGTCGCTGACTCTACACGCTCCGCAAATACCACTGACACGTAAGCTTTAACATCTACGATTCCAAAATTTGGCAAATACTAACGTTACTTAAACAAGGTGTAAGACATCAGCTAAGATACGATTTTCGAAAATTAACAAAAGGGGTTACAATTTGTAGTTCACTTGTATCGTATACAGAAAGACCAATGTTAAAGAAGACTATTTCAGTTTTAGTTACTAAAACAGAATCTTTCACATTACCATTTAGTTTAATAACCTTCCGGAAAATCAATAAACTGTACGCTATTCTGTAAAAGAAACCAACTTAGGCAATATTCTTATTCTTCAGTAGTTTATTGTCCAAAACCAGCAATATTAAATATTCAATCCCTCATCATCATCATCATCAGCCCGTATCAGTCCACTGCTGGACATAGGCCTCTCCCAAGGTACGCCACTGAGCCTGGTCGTCGGCTCTTCTCATCCAACTACTGGCAACCACTCGGCGCAAGTCGTCGCTCCACCTTGTCGCAGGGCGTCCTACACTACGTTTGCCAAGTCGCGGTCTCCACTCAAGAACACGTCTACCCCATCGGTTGTCGGTTCTGCGGCTTATATGACCAGCCCACTGCCACTTCAGCTTGCTAATTCTGTGGGCTATGTCGGTGACTTTAGTTCTCTGACGGATCACCTCATTTCTGATTCGATCCCTCAGAGAAACCCCAAGCATAGCCCTTTCCATAGCTCGCTGAGCAACTTTAAATCGGTGGACTAGTCGTGCCGTGAGTGACCATGACTCAGCTCCGTATGTCACTCAATCCCTACTTCCCTACTAATATTATAAATGCGAAAGTAAATCTGTCTGTCTCGCTACCACGCCTAATCTTCTGAACCGATTAAAATGAAATATGGTACGGAGATAGTTTGAACCCAGAGGAAGGACATAGGCAACTTTTTATCGCGATAAACTGTAGCCCAGCTCACGCGAGTGAAACCGCGCGGAACAGCTAGTATTAAATATTCAATTTCGCATAAAGCATGCTCCACCACACCCAGAATAGGAAACCAAAAATCCTATATGAATTTTAAAGTCCGCGTTCCATACAACGGTTGCTGGGTCCGCAAACAATAGATAAGGGGCCTCTAGCGCCCCCGGCTAGGGGCGGGGGTAGGTCTGGGGCTTCATTCATCATGCCAGGGCGCGGCCACGGTTAATCTACCACTAGCTTTTTTAGGGCCGGTTTTATAAACAATTTACCTTTTTTCGGTAACTCATTAGTAACATTACGACTCGTAAACAGGCGTAGCTAGTTTTAAGTTGACGTTTTAAAGTGATCACAATGTATCCTATTGAATAGTTAATTTTTTTTTGAACTACTGAACCGATTTAAATGAAATTTGGTACAGATATAGGTTGAACCTTGAGGAAGGACATAGGATACTTTTTATCGCAATAAACTGTAGGCCACGTTGGTGAAACCGCGGGAACAGCTAGTGGTTAATAATTTACAAAGATCACCCGAAGAAACACAAGTTTCGGAATATGAAATAAAATAAAATTCGTGTTGACAATTATTCAACTGCCGCCAAAGAGCCAATACGCTCTGATAGCACTCGTAACCTCGCAGGCGTTTGAGGCGGAACAAATGGGAATATGGAAATAATTAAAGCGTTAAAATAATTAACAAAAAAACAAGACAATGTTTGCGAAAATAGCTCGAATGCCCACTGTATGCTGTATTTTTAGTTTACTGAGTGTATTGACAAGTCTTTTTTATTTATAGTATAAGAGACAAAATCGTTTTACGAAACGATTTAAAACGAAAAACGATTTTGTCTCTCTTATACAATATATAAGGGCCAATTTGCATAATTATTTGCAAGACGACTGGTTGAACTTCGTACATCTGTTTTATGGTGTAATTAACAAATGTTTTATTGTTCATTTTTTCATAACAGTTACTAAAAAAAATTATTGTGTACATTATTTTTTTTTCGTATTGGCTTCAGACGATTAGTGTTTTTGCCAGCGTCAAGTATTAAATATTTCAAATGTTAATTGGGATTAAAACCAAACTAAATACCTATGTTCATACCTAATTGTTATTCAAGGTTATCCAGATAACATTCAGTTCAGTCGGAAAGAAGAGGTCACAGAGATTGCTCGAGATAAAGCGACGTGGGCGCGGAAATGACTGATACTATTTCCGCCCAGTTTTTATCGTCATTTGATCCTTTTTTTCCAGTTAACATGGTTGTTAATTGCTCATAAATAAATGAAAAGTAACTTATTTATAATATTGGAATATGGTGTAGCTCTCAAATATTTATAGAAAGCCACGGCATTGAATAAGTGGTGCCTAGTACCTGCTTCTATTTTAGACCTCTAAAAAGGACTGTATCTAGAAGGGTTACTATATAATTTAAAAAAATCGAAAAGCCTGTAGTCAAATAAGGCTAAAAAGGAAAAAGGATTAATCATCTCTATCACTCTAATTATGCGAAAGGTAGTACGTCACGCTAAAACGCTGAACTGATTTTAGTAAAATTTAGAATTCTTCATTCTTCATTTTTCTTCATTTAGCTAATAACACATAATTTTTATCCCGGAAAAGGTTCCTACTGGAAAACAGTGAGTATAACCGCGGTGTACATCTGTACAGCTGTACAGCTACTTCTTAGCCATCTCTAGAATAAATTTTGCAGACTTTAGGTACTGCCTGAAAAGTCTACCATCATCGTAAGCCAGTAGCTCCCAGGCTCTTACGACTGAGGGGCTACATGTAAACTCCTATTGACTATTTGACTTGCTAAGCTCCATGGACCGAGCGCTTACGTCATGGCGCCACGTCTGCAAGCTAATATTGCTTGCCAACTGTATTTACATAACACCTAAGCATCTACTTCTATAGTTACTGTAAAGTAGTATTAGTTGAGAAGATATAACAGTTTTATTACTGAAACTTTCTGAATATTCATTAAGATTACGAATAGGCAATAGTTTCGGAGCAAGCTGCTCCTTCACTTATCTTTAGTAGGTAAACCTACTAATACATATATCCTACTTCCTACTAATATTGTAAACGCGAAAGTTTTTTTTTGTTGCTCTTTCACGCAAAAATTACTGAACGGATCAAGATGAAATTTTAAACACATATAGCCTATACCCTGAATTAACACATAGGAAACTTTTTAAAGGAAAAAGGTTCCTTCAGGATAACGTGCGGACGCGGGTCAACCTTGGGGCGCATCTATTCTAATGATAAATGATATTGTTATATCTTACTAAAAAGCGTATAGTATATGTATAGTATAGTAAAAAAATAGAAATAAAAAAAAAAAAAAAAAAAATAATAAATAATTTAAATAGTATTTTGGTCATCAAAGTAAAAAAGTTAGTAGTTACAGTTTTCTAGAAATTTTGAAGTCATTCTAAAAGCTTGTTCAATATGGATAGGAGTTGTTTGTCTAAAAGCTTGCACGTATTGGTATGCTATGTTCCAATTAACGCCCTTCTCAGAAATAGATCGTAAATCCGCCCTTGTCGCTACGGGACAAATGTTTGTGCATTGAAACAAGAAGCGCTTGTATTGTCCCGTGTCTGGGTGTTGTCGATCTCCGAACTGCATTGTTTATGATACCTACAGGGAATCCTAGTTAAGGGTTGACTAAGCCTCAATGACTTTGACGAATTGACCTCTAACTAGCTTTGTGGCGCTCCGTGAAACAGGTAGCAAAGTACGAATGCCTTCACCGATTAGACGTACCTACTATAGTCAAATCAAAGGAAAAGAAACAAGAACACAGATGATGTAATTGTGTAGACGTAATTAGTAAACTGAGAAAAAAATCCTGACGTTCCTACTGAGTCACACCTTCCAAAACCGATTCCTTCCAAAATGTAACCTTTTCCTTTCTAATTTTACCTCAGTTTTCCTTCAGAGTCATAAGAGAAGGAAATTCCTTCTGTATTTCCAAAGGTCTCTTTTCTCTGTGTAGAGTCGCCGGCGCCCTAGCTACTGTTGTGATTAAGGCTGCAGAGCCTCCTGACAATACCGCGTTAAGGAGTAACTGCCTTCTGCATACCTACATAAAATACATAGACACACATTATTATTAGAGCCTATTTCATCACAGTTAACGTACTTCACACATTTTCCCGTCTTCAGCTGCTCGGCGTTAAACACAGTAACGGCCGGGGGTGGAACTCATTAGTTACACTGATCTACGGCCGTGCAACCTACTGAAAAATATAGCGCGAATGGCGTACAATGAGCAACCCACAACCCGCGCAACAAAGGCGTGTTCCGGTGAAAGCAATATTCACTGGAAATGGTTGGAAGAGTTCGATTTTTCATATTTCACGGTATTTAGTTCGGTCTGAATGATAAAAGCCTAAAGCTCCTAGCTCCTAGAGCTTAGAGCGTTAAGGATGCGTTTCCACCACAGCTGTGCGAGGTAGCTAAGCTGTGCGAGGTAGCTAAGCTGTGCGCAAGTAAATGACAACCAGTAGTATTACTTCATTTTACTAGCCACGTTCATCGCAGCTCCGGTAAAAAAGTGCTTAGTGAGAGAAATAAGGGACAGATGTAAACGAGGGACGGTAGCAAGGGAGACGCGACAGGAATGTGTGCGAAGTGTTGAGCACATCGCGTCCTCGCACGTCAAAAGACACATTCTAGCACTGCTCAGCTTTCTCGCTCAACTTTGGTCGAAAGAGGCACACCGTTTTTTTTTTTTTTTTTTTTTTTTTTTATTTGATAAAGTTTTCCACTACAAGCTCGAGGCCCGTACTTTTGTCAACACATTTTCTTTTAATATAATTAAGTTTTTCCGCGTTTAAATATAATTATATTATACTATAAGCTAATTTAAAAAACTAAGAGGTTGTGCACATTGGGATATGGAAATATGAACATTATACAATTAAAACATGCAAAAAAAAAAAAACATTTTAACAATTATTAGTTACGGGATAACAACTAAAACAGACCAGACCCCACAAGCAGCACCCGTTCACGAGTTGACGCATGTGCCAGCCATCGCTCTCCTCGACCATATTAGAGGGAAGAGGGCGACCCGACACACGACGCCGCTGCAAGCAAAGTCACTTTCGTGAGCATGACTGCTTTAGTTGTTTACAGAAGATGGTTAGAATAGAGAAGGAAAGGGAGAGCTAAAATATACAACTTATAACGACTTATATACATTTTACAATTATTCATTTTACAATTAAGACATGCAGAAGAGGGAAAGTCAAAGGAAGGTTTAAGGGGGACTGCCAGCCGTGGTTCTCGCGGTCTCCAATCTCGCGAGTGCCTGAACAACTTTTTCGTTTCGGTGTTTAATAGCATTCTCGAGGTTGTAGTCCACGATCCTTTGCGTTGTTGCTGCCGCTGCTCGCTTCACGAACCTGCCTATCGCGTCGTCACTGTCATCTGTATAGTAAATGCAGCTGACAGTGTGTCGCGACACTGCTACTACCGCATGCGGTACGCTGTCGTGAAGCTCCAGCTTTTTCGCTCTGGTCTGGAGGATGATAACCGACTCGTACGTAAGTCCCTGAGCTTCATGAATGGTTAGGATGCGCGATCCTTCACCACTCCCGTATCCCTTGCTGGACAGGGATTCCTTTTCCTCTTGGGTGTTAACCAGGAATAAGGTGTTGGGGAGAGTGTTGGGTATTAGGGCATCCTTGTACCCTTTTAGCGTCAAGGAACGTACGCACGGTCTTGATGAGTATATACCGGAGTATATCTCACCGAGGGCGTATGCTACATCCATCGGGTTCCGGTGCGTGCATAACAACTCCTGGCTGATGGTTGCCACCAGGTTTGGGCGATTGTACCTTAGCTCGAACAGGTTTTCCCGGTCGATATAAGGTAGTTGGTTGAGATCTCCGACAAGGACAACTTCGTTAGCACCTGACAACCGAACCGCCATGACTATGGCCCCAAAGTGGTTCATGAGAGCCTCATCAACCATGAGACGGTTGCATTTGTCTGGCTCCCTGAAACCGTTGACCAAGATTGAGGCCATAGTGCGCACCTTGGTTTTGACCGCGTCTCCTATACGGTGCGCCAGCTTTTCCTTTAGGTCTTTGGCTGCCTCGGTTGTCGTGGTGACTATTACGTCATTGTCCGCATCGAAATTCCCAACAAGCCATGTTGTTTTGCCGCATCCGGGAACTCCGTTCACCCAGTTGATTTTTGGTACCACCCAGCTTTCCGATGCTGCTCCGGGACCAAGAGTCTCTGCGATGGTTTCCGCCATCTTCAAGATCTTGTCATCCAGCATTATCTTCGTGCACCGGGCGGTAACCACTATCGGGTCGTTTGGATGTGTGTCAAATCGTAGTTGGCCTGACCGCTTTGTCTCTTCCTCGTCCAGAACCACAAAGCCACTTGTTGCATTATATGCAGCCATATATTGTCCCGTCATCGTTCCCATTATGACCTGGGAAGTGTCGTTGTTGTATACGGCCGCCTCCGCCTCTTCGAGTCTGACTTTCAGCAGATTGTTATTCTGCTGGAAAGACCGCATGATGTTCTTGCAGGTTATAAGGTTGACCTCCCTGGTCGCTCTTATAACTGCTTGAAACTCAAGGAAGGCATTTATTGCGTGGTCTAAGGGTGTCGACGCTGGTCTGAGATTCGGTCGAATGACCTGCCCCTTATCGGCTCTCGTCCTCTTTTCCTGGGGCTGTTTTGGAGCTGGAGGAGGTTTCTTCAGGAACTTTCCAAGTGCGGCTGCCTGTCTTTCCGCTTCTTGGATCGCGCCCGATTTAATCCCCTGTGTTGCTGTCATGACAGTGTTCAAGAAGCGTCCCAGCCGCGTCGTTGACTCAGCCCTCGCTTCTGGATCACCTCTTTGCTCTTCTTGGGCTTTCTCGGCAGCTGTTTTCTGCTGTAAACGTTCTGAGCCACTTATGGTAGTTATGTCTGTCGAAGTTGCTGAATCGTGTTTCGGCGCTTTGAGGAAGCTCAGGTCTTCCCCTCTGTCCTCATACACTATTACCTCATGATATTCGGAGGCTTTGATGCAGCCGATGCGGTCGGAGACATTGCCTTTCTCGTACTCGACTACCATAGCGTCTACGCTTACTTTACAGGGCGTGTTGCGCACGCCTTGCTCAGCCTCTCCAAGCTTTGTGAGCACTGAACATGCCTGAGCGAAAGGAGTCTTCTCACTCCATTCGAATAGTGCGATCGTTTTGTTTCTTGATCGCACTATTCGACAAAAGTGGTTTGCTACTTCCGTCTCTGGTAACGCGTTAAATGTTTTGCGTTTCATGCTCTTTCTGGTGGTGCTCCCGTTTAGCAGAGCGGCTAAGCCTGGCGATATTGCAACATGTTTTCGGGTTCCCGCGATGCAGAAACTTATACCAAGTTTTTCGGTGTTGTTGTCCATGAAGAGGGCCACGCCTCGAAGTCGTACGCCTGGTTCACCCCTCTCTCCGCACGCCAAGAGTTGCTTTAAGGGCATGCTGCGAGGGATGAGTTTTTCGTTTTGGTGTGTGTCAATGTTGTGTGGGGTTGAGGATGGTGGATTAATCTGGGGTGGGGGTAGGGGAGGGGGAGGGAGATTAGGTTCTGGGGGCTTAAGAGTACTGTTTCTCCTGGCTGCTATGCGAAAGATTTTTTCCACATAGCTCAGGAGAGACGATCTGGTTTTTGGATCAGAGAGTAGGTTGGGGATTTCGTCAAGTAGGAGATTTTGGTTAATTTTTATTTCTAGGTCATGTCGAGCTGCTAGGAAGCGGGGACAGTCAAGGATAATGTGCCACACGGTTTCTCTGACCTCGGGATCGCACTCGCATCCGGGGCTGTCTTTGAGTTTGAACCTGTGCAGGTACTCGGCTATTCCTCCATGTCCTGTCAAAGCTTGCACAACGAAGGGCGAAAACCTTTCTGTCCTCACTATCTGGTATGCTTTGATGACATCCGGGAGGAACTTCTTGGTTATTGCGCCAGTGCTGGAGGTGTCATACCGGTCTTGCCACTTGCGGACCGACTCCTCTCTGATCTTTCTTTTGACGTAAGACAGGGGGATCTTGTCGTAGTCTTGGGCAGAATTACTGAGTGCCGCCGTCTTCGCGAGCTCGTCGGCTCGTTCGTTTCCAGCGGTGCCCACGTGTGCCCTCAACCAGAATAGCCGAACATCTCTCCCTTTTGCCTTTCTGTCTCCAATGTTTTCTTTTATGGCCTTTGCTAGGGGGTGACTCACTTTGGGATTTTTTAGCAGATCGAGCGAAGATCTTGAGTCGCTCAGTATGTTTACCACTGGTTCTCTGCTAGATTTCGCCATTTGAGTCGCCCTATAGAGCGCATAAAGTTCCGATTGGAAGACGGTGCACGAGGGATGAAGACTAAAAGTGGCGTACTCGGACTCTTTTCCCTCCTCCCACCAAGTTGCGGCAGCACCAACTTTGCCCTCTATCTTGCTGCCATCCGTGTAGATTTGGGGGCCGGTTACTTGGTGGGAGTCCAGGGTTTCAAGGTCCGCGTTCTCCAAGAGCTCATATTCCATCGCAACGCTAGTGGATGGGTGAGGCAGATCGAGATGCCTCACATTGCGTTCGAGCTCTTTTCCTGCCGGAAGGTAGTCTAGGGAGAGGTTCTTTTTCGCTCTGTACAGGTTTGCCGTCTCTAGTATCCTCAAGTCAAGCGGGAGGGTTCCCGACAATACGAGTGCTGAGGTCAGCGAGACCGTGCGGTATGACTTGCAAATTTTCTGCGCAAATCCTCTTTGGAGCCTGTTGAGTTGGTCCCTATTCATTTGCAACTCTACCGCTTGGGACCATGCACACGAGGCATACGTCATGATGGGCTCCACCACTGCAACGTATATTGTTCTTATGATCTCGCCATTGAGACCCCACGTCAACTTCGCAGCACACGCTAGCTGTTTGTATATATTGGCAGCCTTTTTACATTGGGCGGACACGTGCGATTTGAAGTTGAGTTTGTGGTCTATCACCAGGCCTAGGAGTTTCATCTCGTCAACGAGATGTAGTCTCGTACCCGCCATGTAAAGATTAGGGATATCGTACTTCAGCTTTTTTGTGAGCAACATCGCATGTGTTTTCTGCGGTGCAAAATTAAGCTTGTTACGATTTCCCCAATCCACTACTGTCTCAAGGGTAGTATTGACTTTTTGCTCTAGGGTGGTGATTAGATGGCCTGAGAACACAAGAGCCACGTCATCAGCAAAGGCTTGGCAGTAGACTTCCTCACTTGCCAGTTTATGCAGCAACGAGTCAAGAATGACATTCCAGAAAGTTGGTCCTCCGATGGATCCTTGGATACAACCCTTTGTCGTCTCTTTTTCGTATGTTGCCCTGGCATAGTTGACCCGGATCTTTCGGTCACTGAGGTATGAGTCGACTAGCGTGAAAAGGTTTTTGGGACACCTTTTCTCCTTTAATTGATGTTTTAGAGCGGGCCACCACGCGTTGTCGAAGGCCCCCTCTATATCCAGGGAGATTACGAGGACGATCTTTTTATTCGTCACTTCCTCTCGTATATGCTCTACCAAGTCATAGAGGGCGTCTTCAGTGCCTCGTTGTGGCATGAAGCCGTATTGCCTGCTATTTAGGGTGGGAAGTAGGTGCCACTGGAGTCGGCCAACCATTAGCTTTTCGACGATTTTTCCAAGAACTGAGAGAAGGCCTATCGGGCGGTAAGACTTAGGATGGGTGTAGTCTTCCTTGCCAGGTTTTCGGATTATGACAATGTGAGCGATTTTCCATTGCGTTGGGAAATGCGACAGCGATAAGCATTTATTTGCAATCGCCATGAACACATCCCTGTCGCTTCGGATAGCCACATTGCATATGTCGGCTGTAAGCCCATCGGGTCCAGGGGCCTTTTTTGGATTCAAAGTTGCGAGCACCGAATCCAATTCCGCTGGCGTGAAAGATGGGTCATTTTCCGACAAATTCCCGTGTAGGTTCCTTCTTGTCAGTTCTCGAAGTCTCGTGTGGCAAGGCTGGTCTGTAGCCACAGAGTCCTCTGGGTAGAAAGTTTTGGCTAGGAGTTCCGCTGACTGTTGTGGAGTAAGGGTCCTGCCTTCAGTATTTCTCAGGAGCATCTCTTCTTGCCGTCTGGCTGTCTTCCTGATCACCCTGTAGATCTTATCCCACATACTCTCCTTGTCTTGAGTCGAGCAGTACTCCTTCCAATCATCGGTTTGCGCTATTTCGGCCTTGGTTTTGTACTCCAGTTTGGCTAGGATGTAGTCTTCGATAACATACTTCTTACGAGATGGGGCAGCGTTCTTAATCCTTCGCTTTTTCCTCAGAACAACTCTCTTAAGATCCTCAAGCTCTCTCGACCACCACGGGGGTTTCGCCTCCCCTTTCCACTGCTTTGCGGGTGGGATGCTGGATTCGCAAGCTCTGTGGATTGCGTCTGTGTAGATCGTGATTTTAGCTTCGAGGTCTTCCGGTGTTGCAGATTCCATTATGGAGTTTGGTGTCAATCCTCCACTCGCCAAAGATTCCTTGAGGTGCGGAGCGAAGTCTGACCATTTAGCTTTCTTAGTGTTATACCTTCTCGTGGTTATGGGCGCTAGAGATTTCAAGGCCCTCTCCAGTCGTAAGGTGAACACTATAGCATTATGGTCTGATGTTATAAGACTTCTGTCCACTCTCCACCCCTCGATTTTACTCAGAAGAGGCTCGCTGCAAGCGGTAACGTCAACTATGCTTGTGCATTCTGTGCCTCCTCTGAATACCTCAAAGGTTGGTGTGTTTCCGGTGTTTAAAATCTGCATCCCCATCTCGTCGAGAAAAGCGTTATACTCTGCCCCTCTTTTGTCTTCTATATTACTTCCCCACCAGTAGCTCTTAGCATTCACATCTCCAGCTACGATGAAATTAGTTGTCCCTAGCTTCTCGCAAACCGCCTTGGTTCTTTTAAGATATGGATCGATATCTTGGTCCCCTTCGAAGTAGACGGACACTACTCCCAGCTTTAGGCTCCCTCCAACTAAAACGGCTGCGGCCTCAGTTTCGGTTACAAGCTGGGGGTCGTGTATAACCTCCAGTTTGTCGCCGAAAATGATGATAGCAGCTTTCACGGGTTTCAGTCGGTTCAGGGTGCACTGTATAACCTTTGTTCCAGGATATTGCTTTAGGATGCCGGTTTTGCCCACGTACGGTTCTTGTACCAGGGCAACCGAGATGTTCTTGTCCTGCGCTACTTGAAGCAGTTCGGCTGTCGCAATTTTGGAGCGTTGCAGATTCGCTTGGATGAAATGCAAACCTGAAGTGCCCGACTTGGGAGGGGTTGATCCGTTATCCATTTGGGTGCCCTTAGCAGTATGAGACTCTTGACCGCGCTATCGCATCCCACTTGAGTCTTTCCCGGCACGTAATGCTGAAGGCATTGTGTGACAGTTCCGTATTCTCGCCATGAACCGACAAGCAGTTTTTACATTTTGGCGGGTTCCCCTCTTTCCTGCTTGTGCATTTCTCCCAGGAGTGGGCCTCGCCGCAGTGACTGCAGCTGTCGTCCTTCTCCCGGCAGATAGCTTTGGTGTGGCCGAAGCCCAGGCATCTTGTGCATTGCACGAGAGGGGATTGGTCCATCACTGGCCGCCACTGGAGGCCTATGTATACCTTCCCAGCCTCGGTAAAACGCTTATGCAGCTGTGGCGATAACTCCAAAACAGGATGACACTCTAGCGGGTTTCTGGCTCTCTTTCTATACCTTACCTTTATTGTACTCTCTTTCATCTCAACACCTTGCAAGAGATGCTTGTTCTGGCTCAACAAGTTCTCCGCAATCTCGGTGTCCGAGAGGTAGGAGAGCACATCTTTGACTACTATTAATGGATTGGACGTTTTTGCTACTTCTACTCTCAGGCCCTCGCTTGCCTGCACCCGACTCTGCACAAGATTTAAATCCTCCTTAGTTTCGCAACTGAGCACTACCTTCTGGTTTCTTGCCTTCCGCACCCTGTTTACCTTGGCTCCAGTTCTTCTAGTGTCTAAGGCCTCCCTTATCCTCTCAATTACGTTATCCCCGGTGTATTTGGGGTTCGTCGACGATATGATGAGAGTGTGATTCGGTCGTAGGGTGGGTGGAGGTGGTATAGCTGCGACCATCGCGTACGTAGGCTTTGCCATTGGCTCCGCTGGAGCGCTGGTTGCAGCGTTGATCGGCTGTTTGTCACTTGTACTCAGCTGGGATACTCCCTTTTTAATGGAGGCCAGGGTTTGTTTCACCTCTTCCATCGCGATTTCTGCTTGGAGGTTTTGCGCGGGGGGCGCTTGCTCCATCGGTTTATCTCGCAGGACTCGGATATCAGACGATACTATTTCTAGCCTCTCTGACAGGGGTAGAAGTTGCTGGGTCAGGTCCAGAGGTGGTAGGGGGGAGGGAGAGGAGAGTGTGGGTCTATTGAGTAGTTCAGTCGTCATGGCTTTGAGGTCCAATATGTCTGCCTCCAGCTTGGATACATTGGGGGCCTCGGGGAACACGAAAGGGAGGGGAGATGGTGGTGATGTTGTTGGCGCTGTTGTTTGGTCTTTGATCTCCTCTACCATTCGGCGGAGAGCATCTAGCTGGTTAGATACACTGGCAACGTTGGTCGTGAGGCCAGTTAAGCCGGCTTGTATACTTACCAGCTTTAGATCGTTGGTTGCACCCGCTTCCATGCTGCTCGCTCTCTCGCCTTTCTGGTAGAGGCTGCTCTTCAAATCCTCGATTGCCTTTCGCACGTCTATTATGCCCTGGAAAGGCACCTCCGTTTCGTAGCCGAGCCAGCTACGAATGGCCTTCGCCTCTTCCAGGGCACCAGTGATGCCCTCCCTGGCAAGACTCAGCTCGGCAACTAAACTCAGCCTCATCGCGGCGATCTCCTTGGCGTGGGCTCTCTCAACTCGCACAAGCTCTTGTGCGTTCCGAGAGCGCTCCTTCTCCAAATTATACTTATGCCTCGCTCTTGAGTCCGCCATGGAGAGCACAACCTCGTATAGCCCTTGGAGGCTATTGTGCACTTCCACCCGGCACTCCCTCTTCATACTGAGGGCCGCTTCCAACGCATCCTTCCCCTTCTGTAGCAGATCGTTGGCGACCTTTGTTGCCTCGTCCATCTCTACACCAGTCCTTCTGCGTGGTGACACGTAGAGGTAGCTTCTTCGACCACCGGAGTGGTCGGAGCCGATGGACGAGACATCAAAGTCGTCATTGCCTGTTACTACACTCGGTTCAGCTGAATGTGATCGCTGACAAGCCCGCGGCTCAAACTCGGCGATGGCAACACGGGATGTGGTGGCCACCGCCGTGTCCGATGCCGCCTTCTCCACTTCCACCGGTGATTTTTTTGGCGGCGAAATCCTCGACAGCTGTTCCGAGATCGTTGATTTGGCTTTGGCCGCTTTCGTGATGACTCTCTCCCGGAGTGTGCGCGTCTTCTTTGCTGCGGCGGGTGCCACGGCTGGGTTGGGCAAGGTTTTTCTTGATTCAGTGGGGCTAGACATTTTATGGACTACTTAAAACACAAAAATATTACAAAAAATAACAAACTTAAAATTTATAGTTATTCCTAATTAACACAACCTATTAATTAAACTGTGATGATATAAATAATGTCTGTTGGGTGGTGAACGGTCGAAATGTCCCGGTCCAGGCGAGTCCAAACTTGGATATCCTAGCGTCAGTGGTAACGGAGGTCCCTCAGTTCACCTGAAGCTGCTAGTGATGCTGATGACTGATGCTGATGTGCTGGAACTTCCGTTGCTGGGCTGCGAGTCTTTGGACTCCGAGTAGAATGCTGGCGGGATGTTGTTGTTGTTGTTACTCGTTGTAAGGTGCTGGGCAGGTGTGTGGTCGCAAGATTTTGGTGCTGAGTGGTGATGAGCTGATGGTCCTGGCTGCGAGTCTCTGGGCCGGTCCGGGAGCCCCTTTTATCAGTACATATGCATGCAGAAACGTGTAGCCTACTTTCGCGGTCTCGTGGAATGCCTATCGGTGCATGTACGTGCTGTACGTGACGAACGCACAGTACGTGAGGCGCGTGTAATCTCTTCCGCGGCTACTCAGTTGGGATGAATACGTTTCTGCGCGGCTAGAATATTCTGTAGCCCCTACGTTTCTGGACCAATTTCAAAATTTCTTTCAATGCTGGATCCGAGATGATGGTGGCCACAGATTCATATGCAGATATTGTATGTACCTTGACTGGGGGCTCCTTGGTGACTCGATTTTGTCGTGACGATATTGATTCCCAGTAACTCCCGAATCACTGGGTCTGGGACGCTGCGCACACGTTTCCTGGCCAATCACAGGCACTCTATCACTCACAACCACTTCTAACTATTTGAATTATTTTTAAACTATTTTAGAATTAATTTAAACGCGGAGTTGATGTTGACTTATCGGCATGTAATGCGTGACCAAGGCACACCGTTTGACAGCTTCGCTATACGTTTTCGCACCGCTTAGCTGTCTTGCTCAGTTCTAGTCGACGCATTCTAAAGAGCTGGTCCGTGGAAGTTCTATCTCTATAGTTCCATACTTATTTCTGCCGCTGAGAAGCATTGCTATGCCGAGTTTCAAGGTTTGGGTGCTGATCAAATTACAGTTCATAAGGCTTATAACTTATGCTTAATGATCTTCTTCTTCTTGCCCTGGTCCCATTTATTTGGGGTCGGCGCAGCATGTTTTCTTCTTCCACTCTCCCCTATTAGCCGTCATCGCTTCATTCACTCCCCTTTCATTCATATCAACCCTCACACAATCCATCCATCTTTTCTTTGGTCTTCCTCTTCCCTTCCATCCATCAACATTCATATCCATCACTTTTTTTGTAATATGATTATCATCCCTCCTCATAACATGTCCATACCAAGCCAAAACGATTCCCTTTCAACTTATCTGTCACTGGTGCTACTTTCATACTTCCTCTAATATACTCATTCCTTATTTTATCCATTCTCGTCACTTCACACATCCATCTCAACATTCTCATCTCCGCTGCATGGAGTTTCCTCTCATCCGTCTTCTTCACAGCCCAACATTCCGATCCATACATGGTGACAGGTCTTATGACGGATTTGTAAATTTTGCCCTTCAACTTGAGGGGCATCCGTGGATCGCAAGTTGTTGCTGTGACCTGTCGCCATTTCATCCATCCTGAGTTGATCCTATGCGCAACGTCCCGGTCGATCTCACCGTTCCCTTGCACGAGTGATCCGAGGTACCGAAAGTCGGAGCAGACCGGTAAGGACATTCCGGCAAGACTTATCGGCACAGGACTGGAGAGACCGCCGAAATCGCAGAACATGTATTCCGTTTTGGTTCTGCTTACTTTCAAGCCAACACTCTCCAGTCTATGCCGCCATTCCTCCAATCTGCTCTGGACCTCAAGACCACTCTCGGCAACTAGTACAATGTCGTCAGCGAACAGCATGCACCGGGGAGCCTCTTCCTGAATGTCCGCCGTGAGGGCGTCCATTATCACCAGGAAGAGATACGGACTAAGAGCCGACCCTTGGTGCAAGCCTACAGCCACATTGAAACTAGGTGTAATGCCCACGGTGGATCGGACTTGGGTACTGCATCGACCGTACATTGCGCGAATCAATTCCACATACTTCACAGGTATACTTTTCTTCTTAAGGGCCCACCACAACACCTCACGGGGTACCCGGTCGTATGCCTTTTCGAGGTCAATGAAGACCATGTGCAAGTTCTTGTGTGCATACCTGTATTTCTCGCATAGTTGGCGGATAGCGAAAATGGCATCTGTTGTTCCCCGACCGGGCATGAAACCGAACTGGTTTTGTGAAATCTCACTCTCTTCTCTCAGTCGTCGCTCAATAACTTTCTCCCAAGCTTTCATACTGTGTGACATTAGCTTGATTCCTCTATAATTGTTGCACTCCAGCACATCACCCTTATTTTTAAAGATGGGCACCAGCGAACTGTTGCACCATTCGTCGGGTATAGCTTCTTCATGCAACAACTTATTGAAGAATAAAGCCAACCACTCCCATCCATCCACCTTTAATAACTTCCACACTTCAATAGGTATTTCATCCGGACCAACTGCTTTCCCATTCTTCATTCCATTTACAGCTCTTTTCACTTCTTCCACACTTACCTTCCTTACTAAGCCTACATTCAATGGTTCTTTCTCGAGCAAGCCACTCCAATCATTCTCTTCATTCAACAGTTTTTTAAAATAATTCATCCATCTATCTTTTATTTTCCTCTCATCTGAAAGAACCTCTCCTACTTCATCTCGCACACATTTAACTTTAGACACATCCCTCGTCTTTCTTTCTCTAGCCTTAGTGAGCCGGTACAGATACTTCTGGCCTGCTGGAGTATCCAGACTATCGTACAGCTTATTCTGAGCTTTAGCTCTAGCTACAGCTACGGCTTTTTTGGCTTTTCTCTTACTTGCATCATATTCACTCTTCTTTTCTGCTTTCAAGCTTCTATTCTCCTGTTCCACACTCTGCCATTCTTTGAATCTCAGCTTCTTTTCCTTGAGTACATTTTGTATATCGTTCGACCACCACCATGTATCCTTATCTATCACGCCTTTTCCTTTTGATTCTCCCAAAATCTCTCTCGCTGCACTCCTAATACATCCTGCCATCTCATGCCAACATTCATTTACGTTTCGATCTTCCATATCTCTCATTCCTATCATCTTATCTACTACTCGCTCTCTGAACACTTTCGCACACTCTTCCTCTCCTAACATGTGCCATTTTATTTTGGGAGGGGGACGTTCTTTGGTTTTACTGAGGTTAAATTTGCAGACCAGATCCATTACTAAGAGTCTGTGTTGAGAAACCAAATCTTCCCCCGGTATAACTTTGCAGTTCCGAACTTGGTTGAGGCGATTGCGTCTGACCAGAAAATAATCAATTTGGGTGGTGTGGTTTCCACTTTTGTAGGTAATTAGGTGGTCGTCCTTTTTTTGAAACCATGTATTTGCAACTGCCAAGTCGAACGCACTGGCGGATTGTAGAAGAGTTTCTCCCTCATTGTTGCGGTCACCAAATCCCCACCCACCATGCACTCTATCATAAGTCCCATTCATTCTTCCGACATTTCCGTTGAAATCTCCCCCAACGTAAACTTCTTCGTGCGCTGGTATTGCCATCATAATTTCATCAAAATCCTCCCAAAACTTCTCTTTCAATCTGTCATCACATCCCACCTGGGGTGCATACGCACTAACAACATTCAACACCACATTCTCCATCATCACTTTCACACTTATCAACCTATCATTCATCCTTTTTACATCCATCACACATTCTTTCAGGTTACTATCTAATACTATTCCCACACCATTCCTTTTTCCATCACTTCCACAATAATAAAATTTGTATCCCTCACCAATTTCCCTAGCCTTTGTTCCCTTCCACTTCGTTTCCTGCAGACACGCCACATTTATTCTTCGTCTCTTTAATACATCCGCTAGCTCTCTGGCTCTTCCAGTCATCGTCCCAACATTCCAACTAGCATACCTCAGTCTTACTTCCCGAGCTAACTTCTTACGTTGCCCCCGCCCGGGGTGGCGCAACAACCCTCGTCCATTTCCCACATGGGCCGGGTGCTGCCCTTGCGCGTCGCCTACGGGGTACGCCCTAGCTCTATCGCGCATCAAATCATTTTTTCTTAACATACTGCAAATTGGGTTTGGCATAATGTTTTACGGTCGGCCGCCTGCCTGACACCAACCCGCCTTGGGAACGCTGTTGTAGGTGGTTTACCCGCCACCTCTCGGGTGACCCAAGGTGCGTTGTGGTGCGTGCACTGAGTCTCAACACTCCCTTAGTCGCCTTCTACGACACCCGCGGGATGAGATGGGTTAGCCCTATTCTAAGCCGGGAACTACACGGGCAACTTATGCTTAATGATGGTGGATGCAAAACAGTACGTTATAATGTGTGATTTCCGGTTAACATATGTTGGGTTTGGTTGTCTTATCTATATCAATACTATATATTATACACTTTTATGATTCTTACAAATGAAATTAAAAACTAAACCATTGAATCGGTCTTGATGATATTTAGTAAGGCGATTTAGTTTTCAATAGAACGCAGGTCGCAAGTCGAGTGGAAACATCGTCGTACCTATCTACTCGAATAGAATGCGTGGGAAGTAGGCTCTCATAATTCACGGTTTTAGGTCAACAGTTCCCAATTCAACACTATCCTATTAAACCGTTGAAAGTCCAAATAATCCTCGCCAATCTCGAGTACCCTCGCACCCTCGGGGTTTCCACATGATGAAGATTAATTACCCGAGGGCATCCCTCCAGAGTCCTTCAGCTAATGGTTACTTTTGCCCTGAATAAACTTACGGTAATGGCACTCGATAAACGGTTGCTGATATTCTATCGATATGGTACGTCATGGTCACTTTTAGAATGTAATCGTTTTGGAAAATCACTGTTGATCCAAACCCTAGTGATGTTTGGAAGACCTATAAAGACTTCTCAAAGAGATACACTGAATAAAGGGTTTTGCTATTGACAAAAAGAATTATACGAAAAAAAAATATCTAGTGCAAAAATATAGATCATCATCATCATCATCATCAGCCCGTATCAGTCTACTGCTGGACATAGGCCTCTCCCAAGGTACGCACTGAGTCATAGTAAAGGAGTAGTAGTTCAGCTTCATATAAATCGGCCGTCGCCGGTTTGAATGTGTGCGTGAGTAGCGGCACCGTATACGCACGCACTTTTCACGCACACAATCACAAAACGAAAGGAGGCGGCCGGGGCCGCGGCCATGCACTCAGTACGGAACGCGCCGCCTATGCGTCACCGCAAGAGTAGACAATTAACTCGTCGAGCGGTCTTAGCTAACCTACTGTTTCTTCATATACTGTGACTGAGTCCGGTCTTCGGTTCTTCTCATCCAACTACTGCCAGCCACTCGGCGCACGTCGTCGCTCCACCTTGTCGCAGGGCGCATATAGATGTCTCATATTAAATTAGAACATAATACGAGTATACATACCATTGTTACATTGATAAAAAAGATATTCAAACATGAATAGTTCATAGTCGCGTTGTGTTCGTTTGACTGAAATGAATCTTGCGAAATGATTTTAGTTACAAATAACTTCACAGCCCGTGGACGTTGAGATAACACAATCAATTGAAATAAATGTGTCACTATGGATATGTACGCTATAGTTTATGTTACTAGCTCAAGCCCCAGGTTTTACTTGCGTGGAGATTCTCAAAGGTGACATACATATTTCTGGGATAAAAAGTCGACTATGTTACTCTCTGGAATGCAAACTAAAGTCACGTGAAAAAGGACAAAAAAAAAAAACAAATGCAGGTTTGCATTTATAGAAATGTGTGTAAGGATAAAACAAAAGCCGGTCTAAAAATAAATAACACTCAACATAAATCTAATTTGCCAAAGAAATTCCACGAAGCAGTTTATAATTAAGTCTTCTGAAGAATTCCCACGCAGAAAACTTAATAAACATCTTCATAAATTACTCTAAGCTCAATAATCTGAGTATTTAGGAGGCTTTGCAGCTGTTCCCGAAATCTTGAGGATTTGGACGCCTAATCTCTCACGGTGGCTTGCCTCATTGCTGGCTTGGGAATTTCATTTTCTGAAGGTCTTGTGGAACTGAGTTTGTCTATGAATTGTTCATAGACTTATGCTGGAAATTAATAACCGATCTGTCCACGGTTTGCCCTACTAGAGATAGATTTTTGGCATTACTTCTATGGAGCTTGTTGCCAAATTTCTAGTTATGTTAATAACGGCCGTTATCAAATTAATCTTTTTATTTTCATTAAAAATGTGTCACTAAAAATCTGACGGAAATTATTATTCATATAAAAAAAATGATTAAAATTAAAATAAGGTTTAACTACCACTAATTAGCATTAAATTCGGTCCAAATCCAGACAAATAACGACTTCCGGTAATGCTTGTTAAAAGGAAACGATATAAAAGCGCTCCTTTCAATTTAATAACGTTAAAACTTAGCCTCTTACGCCAAAGCTTTTATCCGTAGACAGTCTTCCATAGCCTCATTTCTATACGGTAGACAATAAAAATTAACTTCTCACCTTCAAATCAACGAAAGCAAACAAAGCCCACGTGCCGACCCGAGTTAATTCAATTCGTTAAAGAAAACCTAATTTGCAAAACAAACTGGATCCTGTTTAACGAACCTGCGTTAAATTTCGAATCCCATCTTAGGCAAAAGGGGCTTGGGTGCCAGCTAGAGAAGGCCAACCTATTCAAAGTGAAAAGACAAATTTGACTGCCTCAAGATGTTGTGGCTGCTGACCTGAGCAAATCTCAGAGTTACAACCTGGCCGGAGCGAACATTTTTTTTGTATTATCGTCACACGATTTGTGTATTTGCCAGTGTCAAGTACAAAATATTTCAAACTCAGAGAGTAGAATCAAGTTTAGTATTAATGATGATGATGAGATGATGGGACCCAGCAACAAGCAACAAGCTTTACACGGACTTTTTTGGAGAAAGTAGAGAAGTCAAGCAAACATTTGTGTGATACGACGTTACGCTTCTTTTTTTAACCGACGAAAAAACGGAGGAGGTCTCAAGTCAACATGTATTTTTTTCTTTTTTTTTTGTTGGAAATGGTACTTCAAAGTTGGTCCCATATAAATTTGGAAAAAAAAATAACTCTAAGGGTACGAAAATAAGGGATGGTTGATTGTTCACTCACTGGTTGTAATGCTGAGTTGTGTATACAGTAGGATATAGCCACAAAAAAAATATTAAAATAAAAACTTCTTATCAAATTAAACCGCCGAAAAAACTGAACAGCAAAAAAAATAATAAACCTTTTTTATTTGAATAACTAAGTTCATAAACTACTGTAAGTATACGTAAGTTTGAGTCGGCGCCAAACAACGGCACACGTCGTTGCGAGTGGTCGTGTAGAGAGCGCATTTTGTTTTTCTCATTTTCCTGCAAATCATATCTCGGTAGTCTAAGACCCAGCTTCTTTTTGTCTGTCACTTGTTTAGCTTATCTGTGCCTCCAGTGTGTAATCCGCATTGTGACGTCATCCGCGTTGATTTCTACAAATCTGCCTTGAGTTTGACATGGCTTTATATCAAATCCTCTTTGCGTGAGCCACACTGGGTCATGAAGGAAGT
Source organism: Opisthograptis luteolata (assembly GCA_931315375.2). NCBI lineage: Eukaryota > Metazoa > Arthropoda > Insecta > Lepidoptera > Geometridae > Opisthograptis > Opisthograptis luteolata. The sequence continues at coordinate 3,199,041 of OV928048.1, forward strand.
GAACGAATAATGAGACGTCTTTGTTTCGAGTCAAGTGTTTGTTCAGTGAATTCCTTTAAAAACAGACTGGACAAGTGGTTGCGAACGAACAATGCTGCCTTGCTACAGAATTGACTTCTCTCTGCACTTTTGGACATTGCTATAATTCAACACAGCATGATATAGGCACATCAGCCTGCGGGCTGCTCGCCTATTACCAAATAAATAAAAATAAAATAAATAAAACTGTAGCCCACGTTGGTGAAACCGCGGGGAATAGCTAGTAGAAAATAAATTGTCAGTAACGCATCATTAAAGATACGCAGACTAAACATATAAAAATTTAATGAATTTCCAGTGCCGTGCTGTTTCCAGCGCGAGCCATTAGCTTTAAAAACATTCAGTGCAATAATAAATAGCTGGATATATTTAAAAGCTCCGATAGGCGGATATCCAATTACAGTGATATAATGGCATCCCTGCCTCACTGAGAGACGCAGATAACAGTATAGTCGGGAAAAAAGTGATAGATAGATTGGTTTGCTATATTGAACTAGAAACCTGAATATTAATACCTACCTCGGGCAACGGGCCTTTATTGTAAAGACGCATAGAAAATATTGGGCAAAAGGCCCAAGTTAAAGTAAACCTACAGAATATATTCGGTCAAGGTATTATAAATGCGAAAGTAACTATCTTTCTGTCTGTTACGCATTCACGCTTAGACTACTGAACCGATTTAAATGAAATTTGGTACAAGGATAGTCTAGAGCCTGTAAAAGGACATCAGTCTAAATATAACTAATATTATTTTCAGTTTGTGAGTATGTATGTATGTTTGTTCTTCTTTCACGCAAAAACTACTGAACGAATTCGAGTGAAATTTGGAATGGAGATAGCTTATACTCTGGATCAACACATAGGCTACTTTTTATCCCGGAAAAAGGTTCCTGCGGGAAAACGGGAAGATGCGGGTGAAACCGCGGGGCGCAGTTAGCTATGAATATTTTTCACGAGTACTTCAATATAAACCGGCTTTTTGAGGTATTGTACATAAATAGGTGGCCTTTTTTTTTTCTTTCGAAGTTCACAGAACTGGCACAGGGTTGCATTGAAACTACTTTATTGTATGGAAAATGAAATATTGTTAATTTATTTGGAATAATGGAATTGTTTGTATAGTATAATACAATAATATGTGGTTGTGTCTGTGTCTTATAATATCGCTTTGGCGTTAGCTGTAATGGTGTTGTATTTTGTCTAATAAATAAATAAATAATTTTGAATTTCCTCTAAAACTAAAACAACAATAAAACTTAATGGTATAACTGTTCCATCTAGCAAAGAAAATTATTCCGTTTGCCGTGAACACTGCATATGAAACTGTTATTATTGGCATAACTTGCAGATGTTTGAGTTTGAGAGAGCATGCCAGTTGAACTGCGAATGAGATTTACTCGACAAAGCGAGCTCAATGTGTGGTAAGTTTCGAGTTCCATTATTAGATATTCAGATGACTGTCGGGTGAGAGCGTTTGTGCACTCGCTTTAATTCGATTCCTATTCAGAAATAGCCTTTATAACAAGGTTTGTGATCTCATTCCTTTCAAATTCGTATGGTTTTAAAACATTACCATCACACTAACTTTTAGATAGAACTAGCTATTCCTTGCGATCTCACCCGCGTAGACTAAACTTTAGCGCGATAAAAAGTATCCTATTTCCTTCCCCATTGTCCACATTATCTCCATATTAAATTTGATCAAGATCGGTTAAGCGGTTTAGGCGTGAAAAGGTAACAAACATACATACAGAGTTACTATTTTTTCTTTATTATCTTTTATTTCGGAAAAAGTTAATTAGAAACCCGCGGTTGTAACAGCGGGGCGCAGTTAGAACTATAATATATTATTACATGGAACCAGTTTTTTACGAATGGAAATGTCGTCATCCTACTGAATTCTATTCGTAAAATCTCGGGTCAGTGCACAAGCAGTCCTTCGTATCGTGTTTATTACGGCCATAATATTACGGATTTCAATTGAAATTCGGAGCGCCGCCGTTACAATATAATTATTAAATGTTGCTACTATACAGAACATGTCATTGTAAATATCTGAAGGCCCGGAGAAGGCCCTTTATGCACGATGGAATGGAAGTAACCATTAATCTGTTTGTGAGTTTCTCTCTCCATTTTAGGTTCAATTTTGTAGGGTATTTGATGCAAAATATTAGATTGCAAGAATTGCTATGTTCTGGAACTTCTGGGCAAAGAGCGTTTCGTTTACTACCGCAGAGTCGTAATCTCCTCGTCATTTGATTTGCACCGTACCTACCTCTATGTATTTCAATTGATTCCAACTTTGTTTTGTTTTGTCCCGGACATTCCTTTGAATACTAGATTTCAAGAATCGCTTTCTATGTTCTGGGAATTCGGAGTCAAAGGGCGACCTACTGTTGCAGATCCGTCATTTGACTTCTACCTATCATACCTACATCGCTATTGTTTTGTTTTGACGCAAGTTGATTTCAAAGTCTTGATTACAAGAATTACTTTCTATTATGCTCTGGGTCAAAGGGCAATTCACTTACTGCCGCCGATCCGTCACCTCCCTGCATTTGACTTGTATCGTATTTCGTAAATACATCACAGTTGTTTTGTTTTGTCCCGGACGTTCCATCGATTTTTATAACTTAGTTGTAACGCTTACAAAGTTTCAGTAACTGTTTATTTCGTGCAGTTGCTCTCGCAAATATTTCAAAGAGCTCTCTCTATTGCTTTAATTAACAACTGCAGGAACTTAAACTGGAGCTAGTTGCGGAAGCATGGCACATTTACTTAGCTGAGTTAAATTTAATATGGAAAATGAAGATTGTAAGCTAGATTGTTAGAAAGTTTGGGTTTAAATTCACTAATGTTATTATTTAACTAAAAGAAAGTACCTACTATTCAGTAGTATACATCCCGACAGCGATAAAAACGTATCAACAATGAAAATATATGAATTTGATGAATGGTATCAGGTTCACGAGACCTAGCATATTCTGTATTAAAATCTTTTAACCAACTAGAGTACTTAAATATGTACATAAAACAACAGTATTTTTTTTTTTGCCATGCACTGCCCTCGTCTTTCTTGAGATATTAAATCCAATTTTTTTATGTTAAGTACCTAATGTTGTTTACATATTAAGTAAGCTTTTGATACGCACACATTAATATAACAAAATCATGCAGAAAAAGACATGATTAGGGAGATCAAACCGTAATGCAGGCGGAGCCACGACCAAAGTTGGTTCGAGATAAAATCCTATGACGCCCGCGTTAAAATCCCACCTAGTCCTTCATTATTTACTCGCCAACGCGGACGAATATTCTCGCAAGCGTTAATAACGCCTTTTCGAGAGCTTTTGAATATTTCTAGAATCACACTCGACGCGCGCTTATTTTAAGAATGAAGTTTTCTTTCAAGATGTTTTGTGATAAAACGACTTCTGGCACGAGGTTTTGGTAAAAATACAGTGTTGAAGACAGGGGAGGATGCTTTACAACTTTTCTTGTTCGTTAAAAGCATTGAAGAGTAAACAGTGTCAGTATAAGCTGTTAAGATTTTGAAAAAACATTTATTTTAATACGTCTGGCGCCACGCTACACCTGGACTGAGAACTGGCTCTCAAGTGAGGCTGCAGGAAACACACCGATAGGTGCTTTCGACAGATCTGTAGGCATGTGACTTGGAGGGAAAAAAATCGATTAATAAATAATCGATTTTAATCTCTTTCAAATAAATCGATTTGTAAAGAATTGATTATTTAAATAAAAAATAATCGATTTTTATATAATATTTTTTCTAACTATTCGAAAAGTTGCATTTTTTTGTACATTGTAATAAAATTACAGAGAGAGAGAGAGAGAACTGCAAAAATCGATTGAAATTGGTTTAATCTCCAATAATACAACAGCAACATTATCTCATCTTTTATTACTTTAAAAAGAGAGTAGGTAAAAGAATCGATTTATTTTTTAGAGAGTAAGTAAAAAAATCGATTTATCAATAATCGATATTTCATATTTAGATAATCGATTATTAAAAATCGATTAAAAGAAAAAAATAATCGATTAATATAAAAATCGATAATTTTTTCACATCCCTACAGATCTGTGCTATTTTTTTTTCTATTAAACAAAATTCCGCCCTACAGCCACGAGACCCGTACTGTTGTCATCACATTACATCTGTAAGTTATTCAGCGTTTAAATATAAATATTAATAAATATACTATGAACTAATTAAAACTAAGATGTTGTGCACATTGGGATATGGAAACATGAACATTAACAAGTTAAATAAAAGCTTATAAAAAGTTAGATCTAAGGGTTACTTCTTCTCCAATCTGAGTTTATCTGAGTTACAAGTTTATCTCCATTTCAAATTTTAAACTTTCACATTTATAATAGGATTGTGATTGTGCGATTTGTATATTATGTATAAATATATCAGCCAATTATACGATACATCAGAAATGAATATCAAGCGATCAAATTACAATTTCCATGAGGCCATATCCCAAACCTACAATTTAAAGCTGATAACGTATCTGATAACATTGTGTGTTGATGTTTGACACGAAACAGCTGTCATGCATGAAACTATACCGACCAAAAACATAAAATTAAATGTAAAAAAGAAGAGCCAAGTTCAATGCAAAAATTATGCTTGGCTGTGGGTTTCGCCGCCAAAAGAACGGAGATCTAAATGAGTGCCAAGTTCTATGCAAAACCCAAATATGTATTTATAGGAAAACTAACTGCGCCCCGCGGTTTCACCCGCGTGGACCCCACTTAATCGCGATAAATTTTTTTATAAAAAAATAGATGTTTCTCAGACCTACCCGATATGCATACAAAATTTCAAATCGGTCCGGCAGTTTCAGAGGAGTAAGGTAACTAACATTGTGACACGAGAATTTTATATAGAAGATGTTAGATCTTAAAGTAGGTTAGATTTGACGGTTAGATTAGATTTTACCTTTGGTATTTATTATTAATATATATTTCAAATATTACTTTAACTAGCTATTGCCTGCGGTTTAACCCGCGTGTGCTACAGTCTATCTGATAAAAAGTGTCCTATGTCCTTCTTCAGGGTTTTCATTTCGCATTTATAATTTTAAAATATAATTCATGTATAATAAAAATGTTATGGACATTACAATATTATATTTTAATTATTATATTAGTAGGGGTTATAATTACGGATTGTATTAAATGTTTTTATTACTCCAAGAAAGCATGAGGTAACCCTACAGTCGCCTACGGGGTGAGGTTTCTGGGCCCGGACCTTAAAATTTGTTATCCTGTCATCATAACTTGTAAACACGATTAAGCACTTAAAATAGCTTGTCACAAACTTCACGGAGTTTTGTAGTTAACAAGTTTATTAGAAAGCATCGAATCGACTCCCTTTGATGTCGTCAAACTGTAGACAGCCCTAATTACTATTTAATAGGAACCGATCGATATATATCTGTCTCTTTCCAGCGCACTCGTTTAATTCGTTAATAAGTAAGAGGGTACTATTAGCTACGGAAACTTGTTCTTATAGGGTTGCCGAGTTTCGTGTCGCGTTGATTAGTTTTCAAAACTGTATTTAGCGAGAGCGAAACTGTTTGTAGAAACTTATTTCTGTAGGAACTATTAACTGAAATCCTTGCGAATGTCAGTTGTTTATTTCTACAGCTAAATACCGGAAGAGGAATGACTACGAAATAGGGGGATTGTATTTCGCAGTCCTTTCTTTACAAATTAAACTTTAACGACGAGGCTTCATTTCTAGCTTAATGACTGTTCCCTTACTATTGTGAATTAAAATAAGGGTCATGTTCCACCAAGACGTGACCTTTTTCGAGGGAAAAAAATAGTAGGGATACATATAATTCATGTTATAAGGTTTTAAACAGTCACGTCACTAGCATTTATAGTTCAGAAGCGGGATATTTACTATGCATTTGTTTTGATTTATCGATATCCGTTGCATGTGCCATGGTCGCGAGTTCATGTGCGATGAAACTGATCGATTACTCGTGACTAGATACAGGCTTCATGTTAATAAGGTCGATGTGGCGCAATGTGAGAACACCCGACTGCGAAGCTGAGGTCTTGGGTTCCAATTGGGGATAAATAATTGCGCATTGACAAAAAGCTTAGGTATTTGTACCTTGTCTGGGTGTTGTGGATCTCTTATCCGCGTCGTTTCTGATATGTATGTACCCTAAGATACAAGGAATCCTGAGATCAGCTGCTATGTAACTGTGTTATTTACATTTTTTAAAGCAAAACACGTTCTAAAACACGCCATTAGGTTCATTTTTCTCCCTTTCCAGTCGCTACTTGCATACAACTTCATCTTTTCGCTTTCGTTCATTGCATCGTATTCCCTTGCGGTCACGATGGGTTTTCATACCAAGCCTTTTGCAAATTCACTCCTTTGTTAACATTTCTTTTTCCTTGAAAAGAAAGGGGCTGAAACTTGAATGAAATCATTAACATAACAATGCCGTATTAGTTGCCAAACCTTTTACCTAAAAATCCAATCAAGGTTTAGGTTTTAAGCAGAAGCAACTCTAGATTACACTACGGCATTTTATTTTTTGGTAAAATTAGGTCTTTGTACAAATCAAGGACGTTGCATAGGGTACAAATGTTCAACCGAGGCAAGATACACACTAGAAATAAACTAAAGATATTAGTGTGTGACCAGATATAATCATGATATGGAGATAGGATGAACTAGCTAACAAAACACATGACATGTAGGTATTACAATTCCATGAGAATGTTCATATGAATGATAACGTAACCGCCAATTTGCCATAATGTCAAACATTCAAATTGAGTCGCTGTCATTTAAATAGATATGCCATGCAAGAAAATAAAAACAATATCAAATACCATCGATATGTCTTCAGTCTCTCACTAACATTGTGACATCAACAAATGACCTCCACGGTGTAAGACGGTCGGTGAGGCATCCGGCATCCAGACCCTTAGCAAGAAATCGACGACCCTTTTAGAAAATGTATCCGCTCTCAATAAACATAGTGACCTCTGTTAGCAAGATGTTTTAAGTCTTTATATTGTTCGAACATTTGGAATACCAAAACTACCGGGGTTTTTTGAACTTGCTTCTTTCGTATTTCTGATTTGAGTAGTATTATAGGCACTCACAGTGATTGCGGAGCCATAAATATCAGAAGTGTCTGGAACTTCAACTAAACCATTGTCAGAAATTGTCGTCATCTTACGCCCGATATTAATAATCGATCCTCATCCGATGTTATACACGGTTTTGGATCGATATGTCATGTCATAATATGTCATTTTAGTACTAGTATGTCAAGCTTTACTACTAAAATGACATATTATGACATGCCACATCAATCCAAAACGGATCAGGATCGATTATTCATTTCGGGCGTTAATCGTTACATACATTTGTGGCGTTTTGACAAAACATGTTCAACGTAATCGGTCCCGGTGGACGGGAAGTTAGACATGTATGTTTAACCTATTCCTTATCTTCTATAGCCCTTGCGTCTGATTGTTTTGATCTTTGGCCGTACTCCAATTGATGCAGGAATCATATTATTTTCATATTTATTGCAGTTATAAACGCAAAGATAAGAGTTTATTTCATTTTGTTTTTGTTTTAGTTTCTGTCGTCGACATTTTAACGTTAACTTTGACTTTTATGGGACTTCGAAGATGGCTGTGGGGCCTACCAATCCCTATCCCTACTAATACATATTATAAATGCGAAACTAACTCTGTCTGTCTGTCCGTATGTCTGTCTTTCACACCTAAACTCTAAACCGATTCAAATGAAATTTGGTACAGAGATAGTCTAGAGCCTGAGAGAGGACATAATAATATGCTACTTTTTTCACGATAAACTGTAGCCCACGCGGGTGCCACCTTGGAGAACAGCTAGTACTTACATATTTATTCTATTCTCCCTAGCTATTAATTCAGCTTATTTAAGCAAAAAATAAATTTTACTTGTTCTTCTGAAAAGGTTCCTTTTACAAAAGAAAAAATAGGTTTCACTCGTCCAATCTCCTTGGACATACAAGATACATGTACATGTACGCGCCCGCCGCTGGCTGTGCGGCGGACCATTTGTCACCCGATAGAAATGTCGGGCGTAATGAGGCGCAGTGGGTGGCATTGTTTTCGAGTATTCTTTCCTTTAGATTTTCTAGATCTTTTGGTGGTTATTTTTATATTTCCGATACAGAGAAAGAGAGAGAGGGAAATAGAGAGAGAGAGAGAGAGAGCTGTCCTGGGTTTGAAATCTAGCCGATGGTGTTTATTGTGATGTGTTCTGATTTATGAATGACCCATGCAACGTCCTTTGTCGTGACATTTAACTCCGTTTTGACAACATACATTCATTACATTCATTCTTACTTCTTAAATATTCCAGCAAAGATATAATCTTAACTGTTCATTTCTTATTGGTTTCAGGTAAAATTTACTGCACTTGGTCTGCTCCTGAAATGTAAGTGACGGTGGATGCAGTGAATGTCATAAGTATATTTTTATATCTACAGGTTTTACCACAAGTCACCTGATGTTAAGTGACGATGTGGTCGAAGGTAGCACCACGCTACACCTGGATTGGAAACTGGCTCTCAAGTGGAACTGCAAGAACACACCGATAGGTGCTGGCCGGGCGAGCAGTAGAAAATACCCTACAGAGCTATGGTTTCATCACGATGTTTTCCTTCACCGAAAGCTCAAGCTCATTGTAGGAACAACCTACGGATTGTAACCCGACGTAACTACCACAAAATCAAATCAAATCATTTATTGCATTCATATGTTAGTATAGATAACATCATCTCATGGCGCTTGCAACAGTGCCGAAATATCGAGAACTCAAACAAAAACAAATACATGGTTATTATCCCGTTATAAAACCTAATTCTAACATCTTAGAGGTTAGATTAGTGAACATATGGACCCGAATAGGGTATAACAATGTAGGAGCGCACCGATCCATTCTAGTAATATGTAGACACCAACTTATTAAATTATTGTCAAATAAACCGAATGAAGTCATTGACCACTGAGCCAACATCGCTTATTATTATTATTAACGTACTGTCCGCCCAATTTCAACGCTTTTAACTACTGCATTTGCATACCTCCCGAATTAGAGCTATATCTGAAACCGCATACTTTATGTCAGCGGTTGTACCGACTCCCACCGCACTGGGAGCATCTCATTTACATTGCAATGGCAATCCCAAAAACATTATTTCGGCTACGTGCTAGCGCGTGAAACATGCGGCATACAAGGTTCATTTCATTCACGTGCAAGGTAACAAAATCCTACTAATATTATAAACGTGAAACTTTGTGAGTATGGATGTTTGTTACTCTTTCACGCAAAAACTAATGAACGGATCTGGATTATCACATAGGCTACTTTTATATCGGAAAAAGATTCCTGCGGGAAGACGCGGGTGAAACCGCTGCTCAGCGACAAAAGTCATTGAACAATGGCCAATTTTCCGATTGCCTTCATCATCAACCTTTGACCGCATCATGATTTAACATCAGGTGTATTGTGTTGTGGTCAAACGCTACCCTGTAATAAGTTGTAAAAAAATATATAGTTTAAAAAACTAAAAAAAACACTTTAAAAACGCACTGAAAAATATAAAATAATTAAATTGACTTGTATTAGTTACGATATAATGGTTAATTCAACAAGTGTGGAGCGCTTTTTGGTTGTGTGTACTTTTATTTACCCAGTAAAAGAAGCGCTCCACACTTTTTGAATTAACCATTATATCGTAACTAATACAAGTCAATTTAATTATTTTATATTTTTCAGTGCGTTTTTAAAGTGTTTTTTTTAGTTTTTTAAACTATATATTTTTATTTTTTTACTTTTTAGTCTTTTGTTACCAAGTCCAATCTATCGGACTCATCAAAAGGAATCATATGAGCCCAAACTCGAGGGGTTTACTAGTAGACACTGCAGAGATCCCCAACCCACCTTCCGGCTGCATCATCAGACCCTCGTCACCAAGTTCAATCTATTGGACTCATCAAGACGAATCATATGAGCCCAAACACGAGGGGTTTACTAGTAGCCACTGCAGAGATCCCCTACCCATCTTCTGGCTGCATCATCAGACCCTCGTCACCAAGTTCAATCTATTGGACTCATCAAGACGAATCATATGAGCCCAAACACGAGGGGTTTACTAGTAGCCACTGCAGAGATCCTCTACCCACCTTCCGGTTGCATCATCAGACCCTCGTCACCAAGTCCAATCTATTGTACTCATCATGGCGATTCATATGAGCCCAAACACGAGGGGTTTACTAGTAGCCACTGCAGAGATCCCCTACCCACCTTCTGGCTGCATCATCAGACCCTCGTCACCAAGTTCAATCTATTGGACTCATCAAGACGAATCATATGAGCCCAAACACGAGGGGTTTACTAGTAGCCACTGCAGAGATCCTCTACCCACCTTCCGGTTGCATCATCAGACCCTCGTCACCAAGTCCAATCTATTGTACTCATCATGACGATTCATATGAGCCCAAACACGAGGGGTTTACTAGTAGCCAGCGCAGAGATGCCCTACCCACCTTCCGGATGCATCATCAGATCAGGTCGATGATACCAAATTATTGCATTGTCATCGAGATTACATACACATACAAAGTTTCAAGTCGATACGACAATTAGAAGTAGGTGAAAATTGACTTCTAAGATTTGATTACATTGTTAGTTAGTTAGTTAGTTAGTTACAAGTCAAGCTAATAAAAGTGTTTTAAAAACAAACATTACTGATCTGAAACACATTTTGTGATACTTTTGTCGTTGACTGCAATAAGTGAGACCTGAAAATTTCTGTACTACTCGTATATAAATTTTCAACATGTTTAACATATAGTTAAACTGGACATAGAGTTAGACTGCAATAGAAACTGTCATAATAATAGCGAGTTTTTGCGTGTGTTATTTAATTTGGCAATAAACTTCTTTAGCCCACTGACGTGCTTTAACATAATATGTATAAGCAAGTTTACGCTAGGGACGTGAATGGGGGGGGACCCCCTCACAAGTGCTTGCGTCCTCGTCGCGTCCCCCGGTAACGACCCGTGTCTGACCACCGTAACGGAGTGGCAGACCGGGCTCGGCCAAAGTGCACTTGTGCGTCGTAGCTTTCATTGCGGTTACTACGACGAATTGCGGATATGTCTTCTGATATGCCTTCGAGGGACGCCTCCGGGTGTTTCCTCAAACCAAAAGGCCCTTCTCAGGGCCAAACCGACGTTGTTTCGCCGGTTGTGGTTGGTGGTCGTCGCGCGTCTTTTGCTGACGTCGCTTCTGCGAGTTCTCGTCGCACGCGGTCGAACGCCTCGGCGTCGGACGCCAGTCGCGCACCAAGCGTGGCCAGCGTTTGTGGAACGGACGATGATTTATCCGACTTGACCGATCCCGGAACGGACGCTAGTCTAATGTCGGAGTCGCGAAAGAGGCCGAAGAATGATGGATCTTCGGATTCGGGCGAGAAGCCGAAAAAGAAGGTCTACACGAAGAAGAAGGTGTTGACGGATACCCACGACGTGGGCCTGGCTGACGCCCAACGCCAGCTTAACCTGGCCAAGCGGGAACAGCTTCAGCGAGACATGGAAGAGAAGGTCGCCGCCAAGGAGCAGCAGGCGCGCTCCGCCCGGGCCAAGGCTGGCTATGGAGCCTCCTGCGTCAACTACGCGGACTACTCCGTGGCGGAGCTGGAGCGGATGGCTGTGGAGGATAAGGGCGAAATCTTGGAGATCGCCTCCAAGTCCTCCAACCTGAAATGGACCTTTCAAAAGTCCCTGAAAAATCGGGCCGAAAGTATATGCGGCATAGTCACCGAGTTGGCGCAACGGAAGGCGACAGAAGAAACTCGGCAACTGCAGGCGAAAGTCGACCGCCTGCAGTCGGAGGTCAGCCAGCTACACAAGAAGCTGGCTGAGGTCACGGCGCGGCCTAACCAAGCCGACCCAAGACCAGCGGCTGAAGGCCCCTCCTCCAACCTTGAGGATACCATCCGCAAGGTAATCCTGGAGGAGAGAGCCTTCACGAGGGCCTGCATAGCAGGCATTGAGGATCGGCTCCTGCCGGTGAAACGCCTCCGACCACCGCTCGCGGTGGACAAAAGGCCGCCAGAGCCGGAGCCATCCCCACCTCAGACGGAGGATGCCCTCCTTCCCTCTACTACCCCGTCCAATGCATGGACGCAGGTGGCAGGGAAGGGGAAGAAGGGCAAGAAGGCCAAGAAGGCGCAAACGATGGCAGTCACTGCCGCAGCCATAGCGACTCCCCCCGACCCGTCCCAGACGACCGGCAAGGAGAAGAAGAAGAAGGGGGCTAAGTCGGCCCCCAAGCCCGCCACCACTGCCCCTGCAGCTAAACGGACTCCCGCTGGTGGGAGGAAGAAGCTCGTTCCTCCCAAGACCGCAGCCATCGTGATGACGCTCACCGATGAGGCTGCGGCAAAGGGCGAGACATATATGTCCGTCCTGGTGCGAGCACGAGCAAGCGTCAATCCCGCCCAGCTGGGGATTGCCCAAGTCTCGTGCCGCCGAACGAAAGCGGGAGCTCGGATTTTCGAGTTCCCGGGTGCCCAGGGCAGCGCCAATGCGGACCTTTTCGCTGCCAAGCTGAAGGAGGCCATTGCGGACGTGGCCAAAGTTGTCAGGCCAGTGAAAACCGTGACCCTGGAGGTGACCGACATAGACGATTCGGTCACCAAAGAGGAAGTGGTGGCGGCTGTCGTAGCAGTAGGAGACTGCGATGCCGTAGCGGTACAAGCCCGGGCCATCAGACCCGGGCGCGGTGGCATGGGCGCACTCCGCCTTGAGTGCCCAGTCGCCGCAGCCAAAGCCGTCCTCGCCAAAGGACGGCTGACGATTGGCTTCAGTTCTTGCGCGACCAAGGCACTTCCAAAGCAGCCCTTACGCTGCTATAAGTGCTTTGGAGTTGGCCACACGCGAGCTCTCTGTCCGTCCAAGGTGGATAGGACGGACAGCTGCTACCGCTGCGGCAAGAAGGGGCACCAGTCCGCCTCCTGCAAGGCCGCCACACCGCACTGCCTGGTGTGTGCTGCCAGTGGCCGCCCAGCGGGTCACGTGATGAAGGGGGGGGAACTGCCATCCCCCCCTGAAGAAAGGCAAGGCACAGGCGCCGCGGACACAGCCTGCCACTGCCACCGTCGCCGCCACGGCCGCTACTGCGGCTGAGGAGGGGGGTGCGATGTCTGATTAGACACCCCCCCCAACCCGCCGGGTGGGAATGACCGTTTTGTACTCGCGGTCATTCCCGGCCCCTCCTATGGGGAGGGGCGGAAAGGCCATGCTGTCATAGTGGGCGGTCGTCGTTGGGGGGCTGGAAGTTGAGGCTGAGCCAGATACTCAGCCCCTCCACATAAGACGAGGCGGAGTAGTACCCCGGGGTTTTAGTGAGGTATGGCGCCTTTGTACAGCGCGAGTCCCACACTCTCTCCGAGCCCCTCCCCTTCTGGGGGGGCATTGCACCGGAGGGGTTAGTGCGTAAGTGCATTTCCCCGGGTCAAAAAAAAAAAAAAAAAAAAAGGGACGTGAATGGGACGTTGAATGAAAATGCATGTTATATGTAATACAGTCAGAATTTTAAATGTTTCGTAGATAAAATTCCGAGTCAAAATTAAAAAGTCGTTCATAAGTAAGTAGATAATTTAAAACCTTATCTAAATTCATGAGTATTCGGTTTTAAGCTTTCAGGCTTGACCACTCGAAACTTTTCACATGCAAATATACGTTTCACAAAAGGGTTCAACGATCACGCTGACTTTTTTGGCGGCAATGGAACTGTCACCATGAAAATTTAGTTTTTATTGCCAAAACTTGTGTTTCTTTGGGTGATAATGAGTGAAATTGGTGGATTACTAAGCATAATGCGAGTGTAGGAAATCAAAATAAAGTTGTTGTAAGTGACTCTTCTAGTTGCCCCAAAAAGTCCGTGTAAAAGTGCTTTACATACACAAAGGGGATCATCCTGCTTGGCCCGGCTTGAAGCTCATCATCTCATCATCATCATTAATACTTGGATACATTTAATACTTGCCACCGAGTAAATACAACGTCCTCCTTGACAAAAAATGTGTGAAGCAAGGACGTTGCGTGTGAAGCCATAAAAAAAATGTCACTTTGACAGATTTATAGACTTTTCTTGTTTATGATTTCGCATGCACGGTTTGCTCATTCAGCCAGAGCAAAGTGAATGTTTGCCAACGCGGGGCAGCTTAAATTTATCCTGTTTGTAAATTGGGCGGTACGTGCCCGAAAAGTCATTCGGTGAATTATTGTTTTTACGTAAATAAAAAAAGGAAAACTTCAGTAATCAGTAACCACGCAAATTGTCTTTTTTGGCGGCAATTGAACTGTCAACATGAAAATTTGTTTTTATTTTCTAAAAGTAAAAAAAAAAGTTCTTTGATACATTTATTCATTCACGTTGTATTTGCACAACCATCGTGTGACGCCTATAAAAAAAATCACGCAAATAAACCACCGAAAATAAACCGCAACTTATCGGATTATTTTGGTTTAACATCGCGTTAGTGTTGTGTACATAATCCGAATTAACCAAATTACATGAAACTTGGGACATGCCCCAGGAGCCTTCATAATTCCCGCTTTACATATGAAATCAGATACTCCGTTTTTGAAACTTTCAGAATAATGAGTAAAGTTGGGGCTGACTTGCCAGTAGGCGTTCTGAATTAGTGCATAGTCGAACTTGCTTCAAGGAGTTTACGACTTTTAATTTTAGCTCCAGAGCTTCTGGTGGGCTGTTTAATTTTATATTAAAACAGTATTAGGAGGCAAGCTTATTTTCGTATGGAAACCTTTTTGTTAATCCAAATAATATTACATTTAGGGCCGGTTTTATAAACGTCCGTAAGTTAAACGTCAGACCAAAGAACGTTCATGGCCACTTTTCATACTGCCCTGGACCTGACCGCAATATATTTTGTATAAAAAATTTTGTTTCTGATAATGTCTATTGACAGTGATAGTCAATTTGCTAGTACACAGATTAAAATATTAGTTTTGTTCATGTTTGGTAAATAATTTGCAAATAATGTTGATTTTAATGACTTTATTTAAGTAGGGCCGACTTCCAAAGCGTGAAACGGAATGGCGAAGAAATTGCGGAGTGCGTTCAAAACATCCAAGCATCGTGTAAATTAAAAATGACTAAGAAACTGCAAGCGAAGTTAAAAAGTTAATATCTTTTTTTTCTACATTTTCTTTAAAATATCGTTTGTATAATCTTAATAGGCAAAAAATTTCATACGACCTCGGGTCCGTTTTGGCCATTGTTCTTTCGGTTAGTTTGATCGTATTGTCAAATAGGACGGAAAATTTGTCAAAAAGTTCAAATTTACCGAAATTTGGTCTGACGTATAACTTACGGACGTTTATAAAACTGGCGCTTAAAAGGAACGCTATGCTATATTTTTACGATGTATATTTTTTAGTATTCCGTAATCAGAGATCGCTAACAAGACGATGTTTGTCCGTTTGTCCGTCTTACAACCCTCATGCACCTATCCGTGTGTTTCGACAGCCTCACTTGAGAGCCAGTTCCCAACCCAGGCGTAGTGTGGCGCCACATTTGCCCCATTTTTTGTGGTCAAACTCTACCCGATGAAGAGAAGTAGTTAATAAAAATTTAATGTTAAACTCCAAGGAGGCTCTTCATTTCTAGATTCTTACGCTAAAATTAAAAAAAAATACACCGTTATTTTGCACAAATCTCAACAAAAGTTTCACTGGAACGGCACAAACGAAGTCCCAGATTGAAATGAAGCACTCTATCTACTGGGGAATTAAATTTGAAGCTTGCTTTTGTCGAATGCTTGTTATTTGGAAATAAATCGGTCGGTAGAACCCTCCAATTTTAATTGAATATTGGTTACGTGTACACTAACTGCCGCAAAGACGTCAATATGAACGCCAATTAAGTTTAAATCCTGTCTTAATGCATATAAAATTACGATTTTAAATGACATCTTTGAGAGAGGCCTTAAATAATAGTCAATAATGATGTACGTTAGCATATGAAGTAAACGAATACTTTAGTTTACAGTGAAAGCACACACGTACTTGGGACAATAGTGAGGGCTTTACAAACTCACCACTCGGAGATAGCGGAGTTGCCTATATTTGAATAAGGACCGCTTTGTACTGAGTGTGCAACTTCCGAAATATATAATGCTTCAGAATATCCGTATACGCTCAGAAGTTGTAGCTGTTTGTCGCATTAGGGACGAGTTTTAGTTTCAAGGTCTAGTGGCACATTTGTCTTAGATACTCTGTGGCGATGATGGGACGCAAGCAGGGATATATAGAGTTATACTCGTAGATATGTTATGTAACGCTTTATTGTTTCAACAGAATACCGGTATTCTAGAATAACGGTCGCTTTTTTTTTACATCGGGGACTAATAAATATCGGGGACAATTGCACTCAAATTGACCTAGCCCCAAATTAAGCTCGAACTTGTGTAATATAGCTACTAGACAACGATATACATACTTATATAGAGAAATAAATACTTAGATAGATAAAAATATCCAAGAATCCGGTACAAATTATTCGTGCTCATCACAAATATATTTGCCCTTACCGGGATTCGAACCCGGGACCGCTAGCTTCGCAGGCAGGGACACTACCAACTCGGCTACCGCGTCGTCAACAGGTACTTACAAACTTTCACATTTATTATATTAGTAGGAGTAGGGTTAACAGTAAAAATAATCCTATTTTACTGTGTCAACAGGACATCGGTCCTATAAAAAAGAAATGTTTACTGGCTTTCTACATTTGTAAAATTGCTAATGAAATCATAACAGGTACCTCGGCGCAGTCTCTTGGTACGGTTCTTCTACGAGCCTGAGTGAGCATTAAATGTAGGGATGAGATATACCTGCAAAATTCAATATTAGGGCTTCTAAGTACGAGTACATCAAAATACCAGGATGAAAAACCAGGTTTTAAAATACTAGCATCGGAATACGACATATATTCTGTGTTGGTTATACGTTTTTGTTCCTTACCCAACACAGAATATATGTCGTATTATTATGTAAAAAATACTTTAAGAATCAAAGTATTTTGAAAATATGTATGAGTACCTACTTACATACGAATTCGACACGCATTCTATGATAAGTAAGGAAGAAATTCATGTAATTAAAAATACATTTAAGTGCAAATTATTTTTATACTTGCAAGTATTTTCTGCTCGTACCAGGGCGCCGTATATACTTACTTTAGAGTGAAAACCTGGTAGCGTAAATACGTCTCATCCCTAATTAGATGATTTGTTACTGCAGATATTTATTTTTATAACCGTTGCCGTCCTGCGTCGACAGAGAGATAAATAAAGGAATGTTTCCTTCGAGTAAAATTGGCTATCATCAATATTAAAGGTAAATAGGTTCCTTCTAGGTATGCGTGCTATACCGTCAACCGCATCATCACTTGGCAACGGGCAGGATAGAGGCCGAATGCATCTCTATTTGCCATAAAAAAATGTAATTGCGGCGTTTTGAAACACCATTTAAAATTATGTTTTACTAGCTGAACCCCGTGGCTTGACCCGCGTGTGCTACAGTTTATCGCAATAAAAGGTATCCTGTGTCCTTCTCCAAGGTTTGATCTATCTCCATAATAAATTTCATTAAAATCCGTAATGTAGTTTTTGCGTGAAACAGTAACAAACATCCATCCTCTCAAAATTTCACATTTATGATATTAGCAGGATGGGATAAAGGTCACAAAAAGAAATAATCTTGTTGTCATTGAATGTAAAGTCACGACTGACGCAAGAGACATCTCTCCATACTGCAGGGTCTACACTGCAATGCGGTCCGCAACATGGCGTAAATGTTATCCCAAACTGCATTGCGTTATTTGATTACTTCTCTTAACAAAAGCTTTTGCTATTATAAGTCCTATAAACCTTTCAGCTGCAGTAGATGTTTAGCATTTTCTCGCAGAGTTCTGTTATTTTTAATTCAATTAATACTAACTGACTGCTAATGTTTCCATGCTTAGCATAGAAGTGTTCTTATAGATTGAAAGACTGGCTGTGTTCCTTGCGTTTTGTTTGTTTTAGTTTGGCTTAAAATATAACAATCAATGAACGTACAGTTTTTTGGATTAATTTAATTTTGATGTGTTAGATTTAGATTCAACATTTCCAATCAAAAAACATCGCCGTTAAAAAAATCTCTATAGAAAGTATAAAAAGGTACGCTCCCAAAACCGACAGAGATATCATTTGACACAACTGTCAGCTGAAATACGCGACAAAACCAGGTAGAAGGCACACACAACCCTTTCAGTTGTCCCGTGTCAAGAAAGCGGTTTAAATAAATGGTTACGTCGTAAGTTAAACCGTTTTTGAAATGTTAGCGAGGGATTTGCGGCTGTACGCCTCATGGCGCAGCAGTGATTTTAAGGTTATGTCAACGTATATCAGTGTTGTCGACGAGCTCGCGTAATTTAAGGTTAGAAATGACATCTGTCAAGGAGAACTGTGTGAGTTATTGCAACATGTTACGCGTGCAACCGCGAGCGCGTAAACGCGTTTTTTGTATGAAGAAAAAATTATTCATAAACTCGCTGCTAGAGGCTATATACAATTTCTTCATTAAAAAAAGTGTTACGCACTTGTATTTTCATATTACGCATAATCATGCAAAATAATTCGTACGATAGGTACATGGTTATGTGAAAACAGCTACTATTAAACCTGCCAATACGACTACCGTTCACATGTCATGTTTACGCATGGTGCGTATAATTCGTCAAATTTGACTATGTTACACTGTTGCTTGACGCGCTCACTGTCGTTTATATGTTTGAACAACCGGCACATGCTGATTTATTATAGGGTTTTGTAGCAGTTAGGGTGAGGGTAGAAGAGCGACGAAGCTTACGCGCCGCGACTGTTACAAATTGGAACGCAGTGCAAAACTGGCGCCCAACGTCGGGCCCGCTGCCAGGTCATTTCTCTCGAACGAAGTTGTAAGTGCGCCGTTAGTTAAAGACTTTATTTTTCTGAATTGACGTTTAATATATCCTTGAACGTTGCAGTGACATTTTTAACTAGGTGAGCTTATATTTTATAGTTTACTGTTCTCATTGAAATTTCGATTTGAAAAGTCTAAAAAGAGATGCGTAAAATGGTGACAGTCAAAGCATTTGCATTTCTAATATCCCTGTTGTACCTACACCATACACGGGCAGCCTGAAGCAGTCGACTGTCGACTGCTTCAAGCTGCGACTGCATAGTGAACTACAGACTACGTACGTACATACACGAACCGCTGGAGCAGTTGCAGTAGTTCAGTATGCAGTCGCAGCTTGAAGCAGTCGATCCTGACTGCTTCTGGCTGTCCGTGTATGGCCAGCCTAAGCTACTGACACCTATAGATGATCCTGCATCTGATAACCATCTGATGTTAACAGATACAACAAAAGCTTTGAAAAAAGAAAGAACGTCTTTCCTTTAATCTGTAGAACTTTCCTTCTACATTGAAAATCGCCGAGTCGCAGTATCAAAGGTCTCGACTCAGTGTTGTCGGGCTTTGGCCATAGGTTAAATAATAGTTACTGCGTAACTTGGGTTTGGGTTGATATATAGTTGTTTCCTTTCCACTGGATTGTGTTAGAGTGGAGTGAAGATTCAATAGGAAATGGTACGATTTATATCTGAGAATTATCCCTTAGCTTTGGTTGTATTAAAATGATAGTACAGTCAGCAACAAAAGTAGATGATCATACTTGATTTTCCAAATACGTAAAGGATCATTAATGTTTGTTTGCTTTTTTCTTACAACTTAAAATGCAGCGTTGACTATAACATAACACACCTGATATTAAGTGATAATTCGGTCGAAGGTTGATGGATCATTTCACGGAAAATTTGTAATTGTTCAACGACTTTTGTTGCTGACTGTACCGCAGAATACTTAATAGAAGCAAGAAGAAGAAAAAAAATCAAAACCAAGAATCTTCAAGAAGAAAGAAAGAATCAAGAATCTTGCAAGAATCTTTTTTGTTATTATTAAACCCCAGTTAGAGATATCAGTTTGATTTTCTCACATTTATTATGAATCCATAATTACAGCATTAAATTTCTTTCAGCTTCAATACGTGTTTCATTATTAAGCCTCGCTTTTAAAATATCACAGACCCAGTTTCGCATTTCATGCCACATTGCTGCCCGCATTTAATCGTAGTCAAGTATTTAAAAGCTTTTGAAACATTTCGCCTTATATTTCGTTCAAGTGTGATTATTGAATACAAAACGTAACGGAACTATGATAAGAATGGCAATCTGACGTCGATTAATCGAAGAATCGATTATAATGGTCGATAAAATCGATTTCCAAATCGATGATAACAAACTTCTTTTGTTTCGGTTTAGGCCTTAGGTGCTGAAAAAGCCAACTTTTATTCAACATAACTAATGGTACTATCAAATTTCAGGCTAGTCCTTTCTAATAGACGTCTATGACAATGATAAATCATTCGATACTATCACACGATATTAGTTTAGGGCCCTTTATCTTTATACTTGTACATAACTTAGTTTAATGTGATAATAGTACTACATGGGCCCTCATAAATGTACAAACTACAGTGTAACATGTTAACTAAAATGATTTATTGATGCGAGCGATTCCTTAGGTTTAGTAAAGAGGTAGAGTTTAGTAGAACCTTCTCTACACATTTTGGTTCAAAACATTGAAACTGCGAACAATAGCTTGATGACCCAAAGTATTGTACAACCCCATGGGAAATTATGGTGGACCAACTTCGGGATTGAATTTTACTAAACCTTACGGATTTATTATGGTTTTCGAGGATTAAAACGTAGTACGCTCAACTACAAAGTCGCTGAACAAACTCAACTTTTCGATTTTCCTATAAGGATCTCTAACTACAAAATTGGTCGATTTGTATAAATTTCAAAAATTGGTCATCATCAGAAACTATAGTCGCTGACTGTACTCTTTAGGTATGTTTTTAAGGCACATCATTCAACGATATTTTTTAGTTTTGTAGTAATTTCTAATCGAAAACAAAAACGTCTGAAACTTTGCTTTCAGAAATCTTATTTTTTACCATGAAATTAGTAATTACTGATGTCTTTAATCGAGATATCTCGAAACATCTTCATAATCGAACGATTCCATTAGTACCTATAGAATGTCGTAATTCCCCACCGCTACGGATTAGGCTATTCTTCCTTTGTCTATTACAAATACTAGGAAATCCTTTAAAGTTTTTATGTGATGTCAGCGCCTGTTTCAAATCCAATAACATGGGTACGAAGCATTGAATGTCCCGGCTGTTGGAAAATCCGATTTTAAAAAGGTTTTTCGTAAAAGTTCTGTAGTAATGCAGTTTTCTGAATTTGCGTAAAATCCTCTCCTGATCCGATAATTCGAATGTTTGGAACTGTTATTAAACACCAGAACTATTTATCTGACTCACACTTGTAAAATTAAGCCTTATTACTTACTAGCTGTTACCCGCATTTTCAACGCGTCTTTCTGTTATCCCGCATGATCCTTTTTCCGGGATAAAAAGTACTTTTATATAGGATAACTCCCTTCCAAATTTCACTCAAATCCGTTCTGTAGTTTTTGCGTGAAAGAGCAACAAACATCCATACAATCGTTCACGTTTAATATTAGTAGAATATCTCTTCCTCATGACCAGTAGATGTTCAAAATCTACTCTGTGGTCCATGTCATTAAACATTCAAGTCATGTGCAGCTCCGATACAACTTCCGGTTCCTGACCCCGACCTACCATGCTTTGAGAAAATATATCTTACATCCTTCGGGTAGTTTTGCAGCTGCTGAAATGAGATTATTTGTTGGCTCGAGAGCAACGTATGGGACGTGAAATGAACAATATTTCTTCGTGATTGTTGGTACCTAGTAAGAGTTTTGTAACGGTCGTGGTATAGCTGGTTGGTCGTCAGTGAACTAGGTTTAAAGGAACATTAAGCTCGGCCGTTAGTTAGATTAGTGACCGTGAGTGACATTTTAGATTGAGCGCTGTTCTGTGCTAGGGTATATTTACTAGTACTCGTCTGGCTAGTTCCCAAGCTCAAGTTAAGAGTCTGTCGCCAAGCTATTGGTGTCTTCTAGCGGCCTTACCCAAGAGCCAGTTCCTATTCAGATGGCGCCGCATCGTCACATAACATAGGTGACTAAGATTTGTGCCCAAACATAATAAATAATAATACCGGAGTCTCATCATCCCATAGAACAGATTTCGGATATCAATCATTTCACAATAATAACCCAGATAACTTTTTAGCATTGTTACAATCGTACACTTCACCCTTCCTTCCCTGCACCATAGTTTTGTTTGTCATATTTAATTTAAATAATGGCCTCTTAGCGTTGGCTACGATTCCGCTAATGCCTAACAAAGACCCTAGAATAAAGCCACATAGGAAAATAATAATGATATTTCTTTATTGCGGACACAAGGATCCATAAACCACAAATAGCACCTCTGTAAATAGTAAGTGAAAAGTAAAAAAAACAATTACCTAAGGAAGGTTACTTCCTCCACTTTTAAACCTAATCGCCCCGTCAGGACTCCCTGATCCTCCCTCTGCGTTGCAGGTGGTAATTACGGTTGCTGCAATGCGAAATGCTAACTAAAACTCAGTATAAATCACGATGTACGTATACTACCTAATCATGATTACAAACTAACTCTCAACTCCATAGTACGAACGCTGAAACAAGTTGTAGTTTCTGCACATACATTGGCGTTATTGGCACCTCATAAATACATCCCATAAATATGCTATCTGATTCCCCAGTGGTGAACCGTACAACGGACTGTATAGCTCTGAGTCAGTAAGGACGGTTCCCTAAAGAAAAAACGGTAAATGCCCAAACGTACAAAGAAATACAACGCACACACACAACAATCAGATACATAGCTCTAGTCCCTAAGCCCTTACTAAACTTCCCTGTACCCTAAATTCTAGGGTATCAGATAATCGGTCGTCAAACATATAAGTATAAATAATTGATACTTTTTTTTTTTGTAAATTTTTGTCGTTGTAGGATTTTATCACCAATCACTAGATGATAACTGTCAATGTGGTAATGATAAAAAGGAAACAAAAGAATACATAAAATATGCGACGGTAAATATAATTCCAAGTAGAGTAGTCATAGCACAGAATACAAATTATGTTGTAGTGTCGGTTGATTTCATCTCAAACGCTGAGTACGAAAGATACTCGACGCCGGGACTTTTTATCAGCAGTGATTCACTCACGCATGTAACCGATCGGATGTGAAGCGACCTAGATCGGATCGTGACGAAAAAACGAAATTAGAGGTTGGCGTTCATGGGTTGTCTAATACTGATAACCATTTCATTATTATCATCATCATCAGCCGGAAGAAGTCCACTGCTGGACATAGGCCTCCCCTTTTGAACTCCACCATGAACGGCTATTAGCCATCGGCTCCCAGCGACTCTTACAATATCGTCTTTCCACCTAGTGGGGGGCCTACCTACAAAGCGTTTTCCGGTAACATTGATAACCAAGAATAAAAGTCATCGTCTAGTGTAAGTGTGCGATCTGATGTGACGATGTGGTCGAAGGTGTACACAGAGAAAAAAGACCTTCGGAAATGTAGAAGACGCTTCCTTCCTTTTTGACTCAGAAGGAAAACTAAGGTAAAATAAGGAAGGATTTCATTTTGGAAGGAATTGGTTTTGGAAGGTAAGTCAGAGAAAAAGTCAGGATTTTTTCTCAATGTAGCACGCAAATAACAAATACCTATCCACTCTTGACTTGAACACCCCCGGGTTGTACTTTTCAGGAAACACCGACCCCTGCCATGGTCTGAATACCACTCTTTTGCAGTTCCCCGAAACGTTTGCTTGCGATTGCTCGTTCCACAGCCACATTGTTACCCAGTCTCCTTACTGCGCGTTCGTTGTAAAGCAACATTCCCACAATTCCATTCAGCTGAATTTGGTTTAGTCGATATAATCCGGGAGCTACTGCGAAACGTCGCCGTCGTCGATTTGCTTTGAAACATCTGAGTTATTATTGCGTTGCGGCCGACAAATTGAATATCCTTATTCCGGAATCAGTTCGGATGCCCCTGGATGGTGTTTTATTGAGTAATTTTGGAGCTGTTGATTATTCAAATCAGGATTCTTCAGACTTACACTATGGACGATCTACAGTAAGCTTTGGAGGCAAGCGCTAAAGAAGCATCAATAGTTTGTTCCGGATTGTAAGACAATGCTTCCAGTGAAATTACAGGTTTGAAAGAAATCTCAAGGTGACGAGCGCATTGTATTACCGCGCACGATTTTCAACTTTTGCAGTTCAAACTTCTGGGTCGCACGGAACTGAAATAGGCAAGTGGACGCTTACCATCAGGCAAGCGTCTTGCTCGTCTCGTCACTCAGTAAAAACCATTAAAAAAACAACTCTCACGCAGAAAAATTGATTAATTAAGAACTAGCGACCCGCCCCGCGGCTTCTCTCGCAATAAAGTTATCATTTTTAAAACACTTTTGTTAACTTCGCTCTTGTAACTAACTAACAATGTAATCAAATCTTAGAAGTCAATTTTCATTCCTACAAACTTTTACTATACATTATTTATTTGACCCCATAGGGAACTTTCGAAAATCCTTTCTTAGGAAAAGTACTCCATATGAAACATAGCTTCGTTAGTTTTGTCGTTTTAGAGATTTCGTGCTTATCTCACTCTTTTCCTTACTTTATGAGTGAACAGTCTTTTTGCAAGCTCGTCGTTTCCTATAGTTTGATACAGTTGCAAGGAGTAAAGTACAAGTAATATATAAGTAGAGCCATGATCATGCTGCTCGCGACGCGACGTCCGCGTAATAACTCAAAACGTGGATAAGAGAACAAAAAGATGTTTTTTCCTTTACCATTTTGCCTCGAAAGAAGCGGAACAATATTTCTAGCGATGACCTCATTGTGTAACTCGAAGGAGTTTTCATGGTAACTTTCACGTCTACATTATTGACAGCATCGGAATGGGTTCGAATCTCGCTCTCTCGATTCGTGTATGTATAAATTTTCCCCAATGAATTTCCCTTGACTTTGATCATGTTCTATTTATTCTTCCTTTCACGTTTTCTAGAAAAAATCTTTTTGTCTTGTACTCATGAGGTGCACCTTAACTAATCTAATGTCAGAACTTTATTACCTTGTGGTGTAGCGTTTGATCACAAGTCACCTGGGGCCCAATTCAAGTATTGGTAAGTAAGGTGGCAACACGCTACACCTTACCTGGACCTCTGTGCCTACCTGTGAGTCAATATTAGTCTGATGTTGATGGTACATAAGCAAGTTACATAACCAGCACCAGCACTGGGAGAGATCTTTGCTTAGAACCTACCCATAACACAAGTTTCGAGCTCACTTTGGGGCTAGATCAATTTGTGTGCAATGCCCCAATATTTATTTATTTATGCCACGAGCGCTATGATGCTAGTAGGTATGACGCTATGATGGTATACTTGTACTATAGATCTATCTTTTTACATATATCTAATCTATCTCTCAAATACATTTCGGATCAAATTATAAGAACAAACAAAAACGTTTAAAGCGACTTCTAAGTCTCCGTTCACTGCTTTTAATGTATTACGAAAACATCAAAATTAATTTTCCAATATGAAATATCCACTAACGACAATATTATGGTAGTTACGTGACAAACGCCGTAATTTCGGTCTAATGCGACTTCAAAAGCCACCAAAAGGGGCCCGAAACTTTGGCATCGCGAGTGTCGGCCGCTAATGGACAGTTTTACCTTATAGCTCCGTCAACGTCAAGCGTTATCAATAGACGACGAGTATTTAAATTTTAAATCCGATGGAAAGCTGAATAAGTTACGTGCGGATTTACCATCGCTCAAAACGATGAATGAAAACATCGTGAGGAAACCGGCATGTCCAAGAACCACAACATTCAAGGGCATGCGACATCTACCAACCCGCACTGGGCCAGCGTGGTAGATAACGGCCCATATTCTCTCTCTCTCTGAGAAGGCCAGAGTCCCAGCAGTGGGAACGTAAAGGCTGATGATGACGAAAAGCTGAAAAAAGAAATTGCTAGATAAAAAGTAGCCTATGTGTTAATCCAAGGTATAAGCTATCTCCATTCCAAATTTTATCGAAATCAGTTTAGTAGTTACGGTGATGCGTGTAACAAACATTCACACACACAAACTTTCGCATTTATAATAACACGGAGAAAAAAGACCTTCCGAAATACAGTTTTCCTTCTGAGTCAAAAGGGAATGACTTGTAATTCAGAAGGAAAACTAATGTAAAATAAGGAAAGAATCGGTCTTGGAAGGTAAGACTCAGAGGGAAAGTCCGATTTTTTTTCTCAGTGTAGGATAGGATTTTAAGCGTAATACACTTCATTAAATTAAATTACATCTCCAAAATCACGTTGACGTAGATATTAGATAAATAAATCTGTAACAGAACTAACTAGATAACTTCTATTTTGGAAGTTACCTACAATTTATCTACGATTTATCTACATTCCATGTTCTATGATAGAAGGAAAGCTAAAAATAAACTAAATAGATTTCGATCAATTTGATACGAAACCTTCGAAACACTACACGTTGCTTTCACGTGAAATATTGATAATTTTTAATCTTACATCAACATCAAGGAGTATGGCCCGTAATCTACCAAGCTGGTCCTTCCTGAGTATTCAAAAGTTTTATTCGTTTTTCAGACGCTTGTTTGCTAAAATCCACTACCTACGAAGAGAGACCATTTTTGCTCCATATTTTTGTGGATTTTATATTTCACTAGCCTTTACTATTGTTAGCTTCAGCTTCACTGAACCGAATATTATTTGACGTTGCCTTCTCATACGTATAGCCGTCCACGTCAGGGAATTTTGGTTAGTAAATAACGGATTCATTTCAACTACCTATACTCCGCCCTTTTGAGCACGTCAAAATATTATATTTACCTAATAAAATATAATATTATTTTTATTTTATTTTATTATTATTTTTTTATAAATAATTTTTATTTTTTTTTAACTTTGAATAAAAGTTCCAGCATGCCACGGGCGGGCCTCACCGCAAAACATCTTGCGTTTCTGTCCTTAATTTTATGTTTCAAAGAGATTTAGTAATGCGCCGCGGAACTAAAGTAGTTTTAAAAGTAGTATTAAAAGGGATCCCTTTGATTCGCTTACTATTTTTATTCCTATTTTAATTTGGCATAACGGACTTAGGATGACTTTTAAAATCCTATTGCACATTTTTTCATCATATTGGTTAAAATATCATCATCATCATCAGCCTGTATCACCCCACTGCTGGACATAGGCCTCTCCCAAGGTACGCCACTGAGCCCGGTCTTCGGCTCTTCTCATCCAACTACTGCCAGCCACTCAGCGCAAGTCGTCGCTCCATCTTGTCGTAGGGCGTCCTACACTACGTTTGCCAAGTCGCGGTCTCCACTCAAGAACACGGTTAATAACTATCATTTAGGCTATATTTTTTGGGTCTTATTTTGTGTTGTACAAAGTTAAAAGGCATGTTGTATATTCGCCTAATAATAAAATTTTCTGCGAATCTATAGTGTACAGAAGACACAATGAAATGAGCAAAAGTTGTCCATAATCGTGTATCTTCTATATATATATAAAAAGGTGACTGACTGACTGACATAGTGATCTATCAACGCACAGCCCAAACCACTGGACGGATCGGGCTGAAAGTTGGCATGCAGGTAGATGTTATGACGTAGGCATCCGCTAAGAAAGGATTTCGCGATAAACTGTAGCCCACTCGGGTGAAACCGCGGGGAACAGCTTGTCTATATATAAATTATACCTACCTTATTATATTATATCTACCCACTCTTATCCTAATTACCCGATTGGCAACCAACATGCCCTGAGACTTCATCCGAGAAAATTTCGTGCCAAAATTTAATTACAATTTTAATTATATTTCCATACAGTGAAGTGTTGACGACTTGAACTAATTAAAATGTTTTCAGCAGTTACTACCAGCTACCGTCGTTATTAGACATTCTGAACGAAAGCGAAGTTAGCAAGTTGGCGATATTCAGTTAAAGTTCTTTGTAGTTGGCATCTCGGCAACGACATTATAACCTAAGAGCCAACGACAGCCAGACCTTCGTCATTTTATTAAAGCTGAAAGTTTGTCTGCACATGCCCCCTATATAGGTAAGAACGACCTGCGAATAAAGAGTTTGGGTAGTGGTTACTTTGGGAGATAATAGGAAGTGCAGGTGTATAAAGTGCAGGTCTGGCTGTCGTGGGCTCTTAGGTTATTATGTCCTTTATTAGATCGAGAGTTAAGTTTAGCGGGGCAAGTGAAGAAATGGATCGATTTTTATGGTATCGATATTTTTGATCGAGTTAAACATATTGTGAAGTCGCCATTTGATAAAATAAAAGGATAATTAACTTTCCTTCCATTAAGCTTTATCAGTAAGATTTCTCTTGGTTGGTTATGCACATCGAGATATGGGATATATAAATAGTTCATGTCATTAAAATTTTATTTCACCCGCATTGATCGGGCTTGTCAGTGTCAGACGTAAATGAAGGATGTATCCCTCGTAAAAAATGAGGGTAGCTGAAATTGACGTCAGAGGGCAATCGATCATCTCGTCCTTATCATAAGTACTTTTACAATATGCTTACACGTGTGTAAGCGTTTTGCTGAGAGTATTATTAATGTAAGATCTATTTTGGGCGAATTTCTTATCTTATACTTTAAGTTCGAAAAATACGATAAAATACTTTAGGTACGATCTTTGCTTGGTTACAATCAGTAACTTCTGAACGCGCCACTTACATTGGCACTTTTTATTATACCTACCCTCATCTTCCCTTATATTTTCGGCGACGACCTGTGTCGTCACATACGTACTTACAAGCAGCTGCTTGCCGCGACAAGTAGTCTGCGATCGACCCTCGTCCGTTGCGACTACCGCTCCGCTTTAGAATATCACTTCCGCGCCGCGCCGCACCGCAAATACAGTCCACTTACCATCCATATCGAAGCCCGCTCTGATGAAGAGATAAACCTGAAGAAGCCGTGAAGAAGCGCTCCAAGGCTGGAACTTCCTATTTGGAGACCGAGCCACCTACAAGGAGGAACCCCAACCGAGGTGATTGTAGTGTGCCTTGTATAGTGCCAGTGGAAGACCAGGTTAGTCGTCATTATCCCTTATTTAACCAGCCATCCTCCCCTCCGCTATTTGGAGACGCGCTCGGCTATAATACTTAGCTGCCGCGTTAACAACTTCTTATAATTATATACTATTTTTAAATACCAAAAAGGCGAGCGGCGAAAGAACAATAAAAAAGGTTCAGTTTTTTTAATTAGCATAATATTAACTTAACCTTGCAATTAATATAAAGACAATGTTGGTTCGTAAGATCTTGGAGGACTCTTCTTAATGACACCTAAGACACATAGGTATCTCATTGAGCATGTGTTAAATCGAGTTCTAATTTTTATTTACTGTAAATTTTAATACACATAAATTCACACGACCGACCACATTATTTTTCAATCTACTGTAACACTAGTTCTAAGATTCTGCCTTCTCCGCTGTTGTAGTAAAAAAAATAAAGTGTTATCTATCTAATGATATTTTCAAGTTATAAGTATATAACTGAAAAATATCATAAGTCTACACTGAAAAAGATATTATCCAACAATATGGAAGAATGCCAATTGTTAAATTTGGCACAAGGCAGCGCATTTGCAATGCTATTAAGGTCTGAATGGCAAGAACAGGAATATTCGCCCTATTTCAGTTGCAGGCTTCGTCGTGGCCTAAATTTTAAGGCACCTTACATACTGTGAGCATTGTGATACAAGTTTGAAGGGATGATGGCTTTTTAACTTGGAATGGTGCTTTTCAAAAGATTATTTCCATTACTCTACTCGTTTGTAAAAATCAACTTACCGCACTAGTATCATAAATAACCATTACTTGGTTTTTATAAAAGGACACTTTCGGAAAAAAATACTATTCACAATTAATATCCCTTATAGTTTTCTAAAGTTAGGCCATTGAGAAGGTGACATCGAAGTTTACGATAAAAGAACTATATTAGAAAATAATATGTCTTTACAATGTATGTTCATAAATCATAGTAAATAGACGACTTTTTATGATACCTAATTTATTATTAACGTTTGCGCCAATGACAGTTCAAAACTTTGTACAATAAGGTCTACAATCCATTATCTTAACACGAATCCTGAACAATACATTCATATTGAACTAATTCAAAATCACGCGAAATTCGCAAGCAAAGTACCAGTAAAAACAAGGATGCTGTGAAATATGTATGAGCCAATTCAAGCCTATTCATTATCCACAGAAAAAAACACATTCATTTATTACATCATAAACTGGTGTTATGGTCTACGCGGAATGAATAATTTAGTTATGAAAAACAAACATACCCATGCAAATATGGCAACACAGACGGCTTCGCCCTTTGTTGATTTTCGAAATGTTAACCCCGCGCCGCTAATTTTTAACCACAGAACCAGAAACCCTTTACGCGACTTTCCGCAAATACAAAGAAGGTTGAATTGCCGGGCTATCCGAACATATTGCATAATATAACATACTAGCTGTTCCCCGCGGTTTCACCCGCGTGGGCTACGATTTATCGCGATAAAAAGTATCTTATATCCTTCCCCAGGGTTCAAACTATCTCCATACCAAATTTCATTTAAATCGATTCAGTTGTTTACGCGTGAAAGCGTAACAGACAGACAGATAGACAGAGTTACTTTCGCATTTATATTTATGTACGGATTATTAATATTATAAATGCAAAGTTTGTAAATGAGTGTGTTTGTTTGTTACATCGTAACGCTGTAATGATTTGAGTGAAATTCGGAATGGAGATAGCTTTTATACCTTG
This sequence comes from Opisthograptis luteolata, assembly GCA_931315375.2. Classification (NCBI taxonomy): domain Eukaryota; kingdom Metazoa; phylum Arthropoda; class Insecta; order Lepidoptera; family Geometridae; genus Opisthograptis; species Opisthograptis luteolata. The sequence goes on from OV928048.1 coordinate 3,230,174, forward strand.
CATGAACAATAGACTACTTTTGATCCCGGTAAAAGGTTTCTACGGAAAGCCGTAGGGTGCAAATAGTCTCATGAAAAAACGGCTTTTATTCTGTTCCAACTTTTGTTCAACGTTTTGTTTCACGACCAAATTAATACATACAAAAGATTTAGTTCCGAGACAAGTTTTTATTTTTTTACTATTTACAGGGTAGTGTTTGACCACAAGGTCCACAAGTCACATGATGCTAAGTGACGATGTGGTCGACAATGGCGCCACGCTACCTAGATAGGGAACTGGCTCTCAAGTGAGGCTGCCGGAACACACCAATAGGTGCTTGGCGACAGATTCTTAACATGAGGGTGATATTCAAGTATTACGAGTAGAATAATTTTAAATATCTACCTACACATTCGAAGAGGCAGCTTTTCATTATTAATTTAATTATGTTATTACCAGTAAACAGATTGTATTTTCCCTAATCGTACCTAATATTTTCTCTAATAACTCTGTACCCACGCAGTCAATTAATTGGAAAAATAACAAGTCTGGGTACGACGCCCACTACCGCGGCGTTTTCATCGTTGGAAGATGTCGTCACTGTTCACACTCTTCCCTTTCTTCTTTTTCCTTTTTTCTTTCTTTTTTTTTCTTCTTCTTGCCTTCTCTTTTTTCCATCATTCTAAATCTTTGATGTAAATGTACCAAATTACGCCCGAAATTAATAATCGATCCTGATCCGTTTTTCGCGGTTTTGGATTTTTATGTCATGTCATCATATGTCATTGTAGAGGTAAAGCTTGCTAAAATGGATTGAAATATCGAACTAAAACCGCGAAAAACAGATCAGGATCGATTATTAATTTCGGACGTTAATAGTGGTCTCTTTTACTTGAATGACTTCTTGATTCATAGCTTCTGTGAATTATTGTCACAATTCTGACAGTATCCGTTTCATGGTAGTTTTATACACCTTGGGAGATAGTGTATAGGTTGACTATAGGACTATACCTCATAGAAGTAATGTCAAATTTCTATCTCAAGAAATTCAAACCGTTAGGATGTTGAAACCCTTACGGCTGTAAGGATATAGTTGGTGTTTCAGATGGAGAATTGACGAGAATCATACATACCAGTGAGTTTTTTTTTATCTAAAACAAAAGTGACGACAAAATTAAGACCTCTTTTACTTGTTTATTGAAATCTATACCCGACGTGGTTTAGGTTTAAGACGTCTTCATCCTCAGAGCGACTTATTTAAAGTGTATTTGTTGCTTTGTCCTTCTGCAAAAATTTAGATCACGGGTCGGTCGGAGAGTATCAGAGGCTACATTTCATCCCAGAAAATGTACAGTTCCTGTGGGAATCTATCTGGTAACGCTCTGCTAAGCGTCAACCTCCTTACGCCATATCACAGCAACTGTATCCCGGGACCAGAATCCGTTTAACTAACTCTACAATCTAAAACAACAAACAGAACTAAATTCGGTAGTTACGGACAAAAGTTCACAACTATGCATCACTGTCGGGAAACTTCCGTCAACTTTCCCAGCAAAACTGTTTTCGATGTAGCTTGTGGCGTAAAATGCAAACTTTCACGATGGATTTTCATAATGCAACTTTTATACGTTTTTAAAAGGTTCTCGATCATCGGTCTTATCAAACGTCTAGCACGACGATGAGTTGAGGCTGGTATGCAATAATACAATTCTTGTACTTACTACTGTAAAAAATAAAATGAATATTTGTCGCAAATAAAATGAATCTTATTCTTAAAAAAATAAACGCCTTCAAAGCTTTTGGGAGGAACTTACCAAACCCAATTAGGCGGAAAACAATCGCGAAAATGGGATTCTTTTATCGCTATACTGCAATAACTTCCACCAGACCTCCTGATTTGAATCTCAAACGGCGCGGCCATTCGCCGATTCCGACAATACCCCAATCTAGTTAAAGTAATTGCATTTTATCTAATAAAACCCCTTGTGCTGTGGGCAATGTTTGGCTCAACTCTCCAACTAGTTATTTGTTTGCCCCCGACCAATATAAGCGGGGGTTCCGCGGTGGGCAGAGGCCGCTTTATCAAGTGGAAAATGAACGTTTCTATTTATTTATACTAGGAACTTTCCTGAGATATTGTACACAGAAATGTAAGCAATTACCTAAATTAGTTTGTAATAAATTTTCATACAACCAGCCAGTGCGAAGTCGATTTGGGAACCTTCAAGTCGAGAGTGAATAGGTCTTCTAGACAAGCGTGTTCCATCATCGACCTCGTCATCACTTACCATCAGATGAGACTGGGGTCAATTGCTTACCTATCTTCTTTTCTCTATATATACGAGTAAAAGAAAGTTGTGTTAGTTACACTACTTATAACTCAAGAACGGCTGAACCGATTTGGCTGAAAATTGGTGGGGAGGTAGCTTAGGACCAGGAAACGGATATAGGATGCTTTTTATCCCGGAAAAGGTTCGCACGGGATAACGGTAAGACGCGGGTGAAACTAGTTTCAAATAATGTGTCCTCATGCTTCCCACTTTCTTTGTTGTAACTAGAGAGGGCACGGGTGACGACGTGGGGTGGGTCGCTAGTATTAAAAATAGATTCAATTTCATAACTCCCGGCCTGTTTTCCTTTTATTTTCTATACCAATTCGTAACAAACAATTTTCACAACAAAAAAAAAAACAAACAACTTCCCCACGTTATTCGATAAGGCACTCCGATTGAGTAATCAAAACACTCACATTTTCAATTCTAACTCGCGGAGAACTCGATTCTGTAACCGAATATCCCGAAATATCGTTCCCGGGTGATAATCGATTTAGGATCATTCTATTTTGAGTCTATTTGACTTGGTAATGAGCATCCCCACCTTCTGTTTGCTCTGCGGAGTCGAGTGGCGGTTACCGATTACCATTTACCGTTGTTCATGTAAGTTTTAGACTTTTAAAACAGTTTAGAGACTGATGAATTTGATTCTAGCTGGACAGTCAGCGACAAAAGTTGCTGAACAAACCCAATTTTCGAAAAACGTGTCTGTTGGTATTCAATATGCTTAGAACAATTGAAGAAGAAGAAGAACCGTACCCTCATGGACTATTATAGTTAATAGCTTTAAAAAGTAATGTATGTAAGTAATTCTTCAGGCTAGAAATTATTTCAATATCAAACTTCATCAATAAGTTTTATTTTATTGTCTTTGCTTGGATTCCTAATTCTTTCTCGATTGCTAAAATAAAAGTAGTCCAATTTACATCAAAATCTGTCTAGCCTTCTCGGAGATTAGCTGGAACAAACAGACAGACAGGCGACAAAGAATATTGTGTTTTTTTATACTGAACTCGTCATTTCATTCATCAAATAATGAGTGCAGGCTTTATATTTACGGAGTTATTGTACTTACTTTTACCTTTTACAGGGTAGCGTTTGACCACAAGTCACCTGATGTTAAGTGACGATGTGGTCTAAGATGGCGCCACGCTACACCTGGACTGGGAACTGGCTCTCAAGTGAGGCTGCCGGAACACACCGATAGGTGCTTGGCGACAGATTCTTAACAAGAGGGTGGTAGCTAGCCAGGCGAGTACTAGAAAATACCCTACCACCAAGCTGTTGTTGGTAAAGATTTAATGTACTAAACCAACTGAGTAAATTGAATCCATACGTGTTTGTATACTTACACCCGTGTGTTGTGTACTTACAATCTGCAATTCAAATATTTGTTATCTGTTACACTGTCTGTCATTTTTCTTTGAGAGAGAATAAATTTAACACTGTTTTGTAATACATGTCTTTTTTTTTTTTTTTTTTACTATTTACAGGGTAGCGTTTGACCACAAGTCACCTGATGTTAAGTGACGATGTGGTCGAGGATGGCGCCACGCTACACCTGGACTGGGAACTGGCTCTCAAGTGAGGCTGCCGGAACACACCGATAGGTGCTTGGCGACAGATTCTTAACAAGAGGGTGGTAGCTAGCCAGGCGAGTACTAGAAAATACCCTACCACCAAGCTGTTGTTGGTAAAGATTTAATGTACTAAACCAACTGAGTAAATTGAATCCATACGTGTTTGTATACTTACACCCGTGTGTTGTGTACTTACAATCTGCAATTCAAATATTTGTTATCTGTTACACTGTCTGTCATTTTTCTTTGAGAGAGAATAAATTTAACACTGTTTTGTAATACATGTCTATTTATTATATTTAATGTTTGAACAAGACTTCAATTACAAATATTAACGTTTGTAACGTAAGAGACTGTTTTTTGGAAATAAAATAAATAAATATCAGGAACAATTGCACACAAATTGACCTAGCCCCAAATTAAGCTCGAAACTTGTGTTATGAGTACTAGACAACGATATACATACTTATATAGAGAAATAAATGCTTTTTTTTACTCCCTACACGTTTTTATTTCACCACAGTGTTATTGAAGGTGGCGCCACGCTATACCTGGATTAGGAAGTGACTTATTAACGTTTCTAGCAGAGGTTGTTTTATTGGAAAACACAGTCTTTTTTTTATTTCTTTCGCGTTTTTTTGACCGCAATGTTGTTGAACCACGCTATTCCTGGATTGAGAACTGGCTCTCAAGTGGAGCTGTCAAATAGGCGATGACAGATTCTTAACTTGAGCTTGATAGCTAGGCAGACGAGCACTAGAAAATGCCCTACCACCAAGCTATAGTTTCTTCGCGATGTTTTCCTTCACTAAAAACTCAACCTCATTGGGTTCTGCGGGTCGCTAGCCGACGTCATTGCTGAAGGAAAATCGGTATTTTCTTTATATTTTTGTGAATGAGTGAATATGTATTTGTGTCACATCTTTACGCTGAAAGGACTCAACAGTTTAAGTAAAATTTAAAATGGAAAAATGCACCCGCTTGTACTGTAAAATAAAATAAAAAAAACTATAAATAACTTAATCATCTAACTAAATACTAACTATATGTTTTTGGGACAAAACTGTTATCTAATATGGTATTAAACCTATCTTTTCCAAGCATACCTATATTATTCATAAACTTTACATGATTTTGCTTTGCAAACTCGCTACATCGTCCTTTATGATCCCCAATGTGAGGGTCATTGAAGTTTATGGTCATTAGATTATGCCCTCGGCCCTCGGATGAAAGAAGCGACTGGAATCACATCGTTATGTTTACATCACCGTAACTAATGTTGGATATAAACAGACAGAAATACATAAAAAAGCTGGCCAAGTGCGAGTTGGACTGGCGCACCGAGGGTCCCGTACAAAGTTGTTTTTTCTGTTATTAAACTACACATTACGGTTTTCAGAGTTTCTTTTTCATGTATTGTAAGATATTGCTTCATGCCAAATTTCAGGATTCTAAGTCAACAGGAAGTATGTTTTGATTCCTTCCTGAAATCAAAAAATATTCAAAGATTTTTTTTTAATATTGTTGGCGTCATACGATTAGTGTATTTGCCAGTGTGTCAAATATTAAATATTTCAAACTCAGAGAGTAGAATCAAGTATTAATGATGATGAGATGATGGGACCCAGCAACAAGCCGGGTCAATGAGGATAGTGTTTAAGTAAGTGGCACTTTACTTAAACTTTACACGAACTTATTGGAGCAACTAGAAAAGTCACTTTCACAACTTTATTCCCATTTCCCACACTCGTACACATTAACGAACACATAATGGTTAACAATCCACAAATATTACACATTATCACTCGAAGAAACACAAGTGTTGGAAGTCAAAACAAATTTTTCATGATGACAGTTCAATTACCGACAAAAAAGTCGACATAAACAGTTGATATCTATTGATCGCGTTTACTTACGAGTTTTTTTTTTACACCTGATAGAGACCCAATTTTAAATCTTGATACCTCATCGCGTTCTTGAGTAAAATGGTCATGACAGACAAACAGACAGACGGGCAACAAAGTGATCCTATAAGGGTTCCGTTTTTCTTTTTGAGGTGTGGAACCCTAAAAATGTGGAGGATTTAATCTGAATATGCGGAACGTACGCACGAAGAAAGCGTTATGAAAATTAGAAAAAGCCATCTTTCTTAAGAGCTTTCAAGTGTTTTCTTCCCCAACGGTTGTAGGTTTTCGTTTTTACCTTCTTCATTGGTTATTCCCCTGGGGAGTAAACATTTTCCCAATTGCGGTGACAAACTTAGCTGATTTATTAAATTTATGGCCCACTAGCTGCGCCCCGCGGTTTTCGCGTCTTCCCGGTATCCCGCAGGAGCCTTTTTCCGGGATAAAAAGTAGCCTATGTGTTAATCCAGAGTATAAGCTATCTCTATTCCTAATTCCACTCAAATCCGTTCTGTTGTTTTTGCGTGAAAGAGTAACAAACATCCATAGTGACAAACTTTCACGTTAATAATATTAGTAGGATTCCACTTGAGTAAACATTTTCCCAATCGCGGTGACAAACTTAGCAGCTTTATTAAATTTATGACCCATTTATCATTCTGCCATTCACGATTGATTGCTTATTTAAATAAAGCTTCCTCGCTCGAGACTTGTCGCTTTTACTTCCTCAGGAGCTTTTTTAAGTACATTTAGTATAGTCAGCAACAAAAGTAGCTAGCCATATGAAATTTTGGTAATGTATTTAGATCAGCAATGTTTGGGATTTTTTTAATAACTTACAAGGTAGCATTTGACAGCTGATGTTAAGTGATGATGCGGTCAAAGGAAGTGTTTAAGATAGTGAAGCTAATTGGAAAATGTTATTGTTCAGCGATTTCTGTCGTCGACCGTACCTTGGGTAATGTGAAAGGTAATTTTACAATATACAAAATTGTGTGAATGAGCTTCCCCCACAAGTGTTTCCGCTTTGCTACAGATTGCAATCCTTCAAGATGGGTGTAAAAAGAGTTCTTAAAGGTTGGCAACGCATCGGCAACTCCCCTAGTGTTGCAGATGTCCATAGGCGACGGTGACCACTTTCCATCAGGCGGGCCGACAGCTTGTTTGCTAATTAATCTATTACATAAAAAAAATACAAAATTTTTATCAAAGAAAGATTCGGCAATATTCACGCAAATAGCTGTCAAATATTATCAAATTGTGACGTAGGCTCGCGACTACTCACTGAAATAATTCATTGTAGTGAAAATGTTATTTATTTAGGAACTTGTCCCATAATTGCGGTTCTAATTGAATTGATTCGGCGAATGTTACAAAATAAATACAAGAGCAAAATTAACTACAACACAATCATGTTTTTCACAGAACCATCTCTTGCTTATGAAAGTTTAATGGAGACAGGTGTACTGATGTACAATGATGTAATAATAACACTAATAATTGTAAAATATTTGTGAGTGAGCATATATGCAGGTATATTTGTTATGAAACGATCTAACTGATTTAAGTAAAGAATGGAGATAGGACATATCCTTTTTTTTATTGTAGCAGACCACCGCCTTTTTTGAGGGGCGGGAGGGGGTCACTGTATCAGTCAACCCACCCGCCCCGACGGAGAAAGGTAGATAGGGCATATCCTGGATTAACACAGGCCACTTTTTATCCCTCAGAAGGATTTCTGCAGAGAGAAACATTGTGTCCCAGCAGTGGAATCGTAATACGATGACGATGTACGAGTGAACTGAACCGTGAAAGCCTATAGCAGCTGTTGTTGTACTAGTCTTTTATATATTGTGTAAAAGTTTGAAACAAATTCTACAGCTCTCTCTCAGTCAACAAACGACATAAATTGCTCGAACATTCAATCGTTATTCGCTGATCTACGATGAATTGAGGCGCATTAAAGCAATCGACAGTTGATAATGAATGTTTTCTTTAGATCGAGTTTCACTTTCTAAATTGTTTGCGTTTAAAGTGTTATTGTTTTACTTCCGTCCATTTACTAAAAACTTTTCAGATAAAACGGATGTTGTTGGATGAGTCCAGAAAAGCAAAAAAGGTAAAACCTTTTTAGTGTGCGCGTTCTGTGTGCTAAAAGGCAAAGCGCTAAAGCCTTTTTTGATTTTGCATTGTGCGCTCTTGATCCTCATTGGCGATCTCTACATGATTGAGGCCATATGAAACGAAGTGCAGTAGAAGAGCTACCACCGTCAAGCGAAGCAGCGAAAAGGACAAAACCTTTTGAGTTAGTGTGATTGAGTGCAAACAATACGCAGTTCAGTGAGTGCTACCTATAAAGAACACAAAAACAAAGTGCCTTCCCCTTAATAGAGATATTAAGAAAAGTGCTAATGGACACATTCTTAGTTATACTCTACCTAGCAACTTACGTTATATTTAAATTACTTATTAGCCGTTAAAGGCTAGATTGTAATTGCATAGAAGTATCCACGTATAAGTAGAAACTTCTTAAAAAAAAAAAGAAAAAAAGCGAAGCATCTATCGGTGTATAATTGAGAGCCAGTTCCCATTAGGTACAGGCGTAAAGTGGTCCCACCTTCGACCACATTGTCGATTGACATTAGGTAACTTGTGATCAAACGCTACCTTGTAAGAAGTAAAAAAAGAAAAAATGTTTAATTTTTTACATGTTTATATAGATAGATAGATAGGTAGATAACGCTTTATTGTTACACCACAGCAACAGAAAAATAGAACAACATAAAAGGCAAGAGATCTTAGAGCTAGTGTTACAATGGGCGGTCATGTACCTAAATTTTTTAGGTAAACTCAGGCCAAAATTGAATCGCTGAAAACCTTTCATTAGCTGATAAGCATCATCAAATTAATTGAAAAAATCTGCGGCAAGAATGCTGCAGTAAAGTACATAGTATCAAAATGGAAATTAATAAATTAAATGGATGTCTAATCGACTTCAGAAATCGCTCTTCGAAAGTGGCGACTGTTTTAATAGGATTACGTTAAAGTGCTTTCATAACTTTTGCGTTTGAGTTTCATATCTTGCGACTTTGCGACACAGACTGCACGGTTCTTTCTTTTTCTAAGAAAATTTGGACTTGTTTGATTATAGCGTTTATTAAATTAAATATAGCCTAAATTTAGTCATCCTGAGATCGCATTTAGCAAGTTATTATCCTAAAAAGTAAACAAATTAAAACATGTACCTAAGTCAATCAGCATCCTAATTAGGAAAGGTGTAATAAAAAGGAATTCTGAAAGGTGTAATAGCATAAACCCTTCCTATCCTGAATTCTAATTATTTTCTAATTATATTTCTGAACTTAGGATAGTGTTTAAATACCTAAAAATAATAATACATATTTGATATGCAATAGTGATCTCAGACTGACGAGTATATCGCGGTGCATGATTCTAATATTGTTGAAGTTCAAAATTCTGGGTGGCACTGAACTGTAAAATTACCATTAGGTAAGTGATTTGCTCTCCTCATCATTCAGATGCGATCTATAACTCTATATTATAGGTTCAGTTCACATATCTCACGAAAGTTATGTACAAAAATATCTGCGGCCATAAAGTAAGCAACCCTATGAAATAATCCCGAAAGGGTACTCGAGTACATCTTCCGGTGGTCCCGTCCAATCTGAATCGCAAATAAGCCAGTATTTACATGCGCAGACTAAGTTGGAAGTGATGAATGGTTACGGTGTTCTGCCAGAATCGCCGGTTTGAGTTAGGGGTTGTGGCTACGCTGTGGAAATGCGAGACGGATTTTATTGTAGTTACGAGTTGAGCGATATGTGGTCCTGTGCGGATACTGCAGCACTACAGTTGTGTACATGAGTGTGTACAGTGTGTGCTATAGCGTGTGTGTTTGCACATAGTACACACACGATGCACTACAGTTTGCTAGAAGACCACTTAAGTTTATCATAATCATAGTAATGGGCCTGAATGGTTCAGGTTTGTTTATTTTTTATTAACAAAAAACATCGTGGACGTTCAGTGCTTGGAGATTTTGATGGCTTGCGATTCAACTTAAAATCTGAGGTATGTTTCTACGACTAATAAATAATTGAAATCAAAACCTTTGCTCAAAACTATTTTTAACTGCAAAACATTCAAAACTAGTCTTGATGATTAGTCTTAGTACATTATTCATCTCTGATGTCAAAATGAATTATTTCCAAATCCTCGTAGCCTTAGGTTGTCCTTCAAATGAAATCAATTAATTTATTGACATACGAGTAAGTATGTGATACATTTTAATGGGTCCATATAGACTCCTGAACTAGCGTAAATGCTGTATTTCAGGAGGAAAGGCTTCTCTCACGTAATGACTTAATTAATTATAGCAAACTCAATTAATTTACAGTTTTAATTATTTATACAAATTAATAAAATAACCTAATACAAAGAATCGCGGAAAAATATTCTCACTACTCTTTAAATAAACACGGTGGTGTCTACTGTTTTAAACTAGTACAGTCAACGACAAAAGTCGCTCAACAATAACGCAATTTCCGATTACCGGCATCATCTTAAACACCAACCTTTGACCACATCATCACTTAAAATCAGGTGTGTTATGTTGTGGTCAGAGCGCTACCTTGTAAAATGTAAAAAAAACCCACGCCATACTGATCTAAAACACATTTAGGAAATCTAGTATGATCAGCTACTATTGTTGCTGACTGTACCATGGCCAATAACATTAGAATTAGGTTTAGAAAGGAGTAAATTACTATGTATTTGTTTTTGTTTGAGTTCTCGATATTTCGGCACTGTTGCGAGCGCCATGATCACGAGAATACTAAAGGTTTCTGCGGGTAGGATTGTTGATATTATAACGGGCAGACATATCTATCTACCCGTTCTTCTCACCTTAAACAAATACGTGGTAACCATCCTGTTTATTCACTCTGCAGCCCTAACCACCGGTAGCTTGAGTCCTGCCCCGCTACCGGTGGCACTCTTGGTTTAAGTGTTTATAGTAATTTTGTTTAATATTAAGTATTTTATTAAAAGTTATAACTAAGAAAGTAAATAAATACCTTTGTAAAATATTAAATAATTATAATTAAGTATAATATAATATTTCTAATTGATCTTTCCTTTTCTGTTGTGGTGACACAATAAAGCGTTATCCATCTATCTAATTCTAACGCTAATGTTTGTCCCTAAAAGTAATAGAAAATAGAATTTAATTGCCAATCTGAGTTAGGACACCGCTCATCATATATATCCACAATTAAAAGTATTTTATTAAGCTTTCGCGGGTATTAGACAGAGCGAGTAATTGTTTGGAAAGTTTCCAGCGGATTTTGACGTAGATTGATCTAACAATTGCAATTAAGTTTCAACTGAATTAATCCAGTTTGCTTAACAGCAATTAGTTTCTGTTTTGTTACAGGTAGAGTTTGTTTTGCTGAATTGAATTTACAAAATTAATACGCTTTTCGTCACGCAACGGCAATTTTATTAGCATTTCACACAAGACGTTTTTTAAAGCAATTAAGTAAACGTTGACGAGTTAGTGTCTTAATGTTACAAGAGACTAGAACAAAGGCAAAAAAAAAAACTTTTAAAGTACCCTCATCATACGTTTGTTTGGGGCTTAAGAGCCAGTTGCAAATCCAGATGGCGCCATCTTCGACCACATCACTTGACGTCAGGTGACCTGTGGTCAAACACTCCCCTATAAAAATTAAACCTATGCTTAATACAAAAAAGTGTACGGTTTTTGTTTATTCTTTTTTCTTAATTTTTGTTTTGTCTTGTTTTTTTTTATCATAATAATATGTAGTATTTGCTTATGTTATATTTGTGGTTGTATTTTTGTATTTCTGTTTTTGTTTGTTTTTTCATTTGTTGTTGAATGTGTGGTTAGGTACCTCTGTGCGACGTCATCAAACGGTTCCAACGGAAAACCAGCGCTGGTTTACTAACCAGAATTTTACTGAGTTGGGGCCGATTTGCGACACTGACATTTTTGTGTACTGACATTGAGTTACTGTATATTGTTTCTTTTTTTTCTATAATTTGTACCAAGTGTGTTGTTGTTGTTGCAAATAAACATATATTCATTCTTTCTTTCTAATATTTCACCACAAATCAATCTCGTAACTGTGTCTGTCTGATTGTTTGTTACCTTTTCACACCTTAACCGCTAAATCTTGGTGACATTTTATATGGATATCTCCATTTGTGTTTGAATAATTTTTGATATCGCTATAAAATTTAGTCAAATGGGTGAAACCGTAGGACACAGCTGGTTGAGAACAACTTTTGCCCTGGTCAGGACTCGATCCTGGGCCACTAAACCAAGTCGCTGTACCATATGCGCCACGGTATCGTCAATTCAATTTAGACATGAAGACGTTAAGTCGTACATTTACTATAAATAGAAAATACAATTCACTTTAACCTTTATATACGTCCGTCCGTCCAGGAAGCCAGACAGACAGACTGACAATCGGATTGCCCTATATGCATTATATATTAACGACGGCATTACTTGCCTAACCTTTTTACTGACAACTAGATTACTGTTTGTAGATAGGTACTACACACTACCATGTCAATTGTCAGTGTCAATTGCTGTTGTGTGTTGGATGACATCTGTCACTGTCGATGTAGAATTTAACACTTGATCAACCACTAATTTTATCACCTCTCTATTCAAACCAGGCTTTTAAACAGAATTATAAATGCGAATGTTTGTGATGCTGGAAATGTCGTTCAATAGCGCGATGATTGACGTTTGACATAAGTGTGGCCACGACATTGGACAACGGCATTCACATTGGCGTTTGAAGTTAGCCGATAATTCAAGTGCATTCACGTTGACCGTTCAAGTGTAGCCAGTCACATAATAGCGTTAATAAATAATTAACGCAATATTTATCGCGAAGATAGGCATTGACATTTCCCTTGACGTTGACCTTAGTGTGGCCCCAGCATTAGAAATGCCCAACAGAGTCGACAAAATTGTTATTGTTTATTACTACTTCACGGTCGATGGTTCAACAGATTTGAGTGAAATTTGAAATGGAGATTGCTTTTGTCCTAGATTAATGTCGCGTTTCAATAACCGATCTATCCAAGGTTTTCCCTACTGGAGATGTAAATTTGACATAAGCTTCATAGAAGTAATGTCAAATTTACGTCAAACCGTGGATTGAAACCGGCGGTTATACATGTGCTACTTTTTATCCGATTGAAAAAGGTTCGGGAAAACCGTGGTTGTAACCGCGGGTCCCAGCTAGTGTTTGGATAACAATATCGTTTCCTACAAATAACAAATCGTTTCCAATAAGTCAAAGCACGAGTAAACTTAATAACACCGAGTGTACCAAAGCGGCGGGAAGTAAACATTTCTTTTTTATTTCTTTGTCACCGCGGAGGTTGCCCCTGACATTCATTCTGAAAGTACCAGCGTTATCGGATGGCTTTGTTAGAGCTCTGCCTTAATTCAAAGTAAATACTCGTATTTGCTAATTGAAGAAGGAAAAATCACATTAATCGCATTAAGTTTATCACATAATCACATTACACTAATATTAGAAATGTGAAAGTATGTGACATAGTTTTCGCTAACTATATCATTTTTACAATTTGAATGCGCTATTCTGTCGTATATTCTATACTATCTACGAGTACCTCTATACTTATGGTATAAAGAAGTAAAATATGTTTATTTGGATGTTAAGATAATCTACTATACATACTGATCCTAATTTTATTCACTAATTTCATCCATGAGTCAATATCTAGGTTTTATGAATAACGGGTTTGATCGGTTTGGAGTAAACTTGCGGTTGGCGAAACTTTTACCTACCCGTGCGAAACCAGTACGGGTTACTAGTAGTATATAATCTAACAATCGCATTACCTTCGATAGATAACAAATTCTCGCCAGTTAGAATAAAAAATGTGGTCAGTAATAAAATGTGTTTTCCCGATCGGGCTCGACCTATAGACAGTGAAGTTGTCAGCTTATAAACGGCCCATTTCATTCCGCCCCGGCACTAAGCTCTCCAAACAAGACAGAAATAGTTTTGATGATATTTATTTGGGAATATTGTCTGGAAGCAGAATATTACAGTAAATAATAGAGTTGAATTGCGATACGAACAGACCAAGACGGCGATTGTGACGGCGGTGATGAACTTTACAAATAAAAAAAACATCTTGAATTAGTTTGTATCGCGCCCACCGATGGCACATTTGTGTTTTTGAATAGGTTGAGTTAATACCACTAGGGTATCAAAGCACTTTTGTAATGTATTTTTAGTCCGTATAAAATCCCTGCAAAGGCAAAGTGCCGGCGATCTTAACAAAGAGAATTTTTCTTATAACTTCATCCCACTTCTGATACCGGGAAATAAGCCTTCACTCCGAGAGAGAGTATTAGCCATAATCTACCAAATACAAAGAACACAGACTCATTTCACTGTTTTCAGCTATGGAAAATCCGTAGATAACTTGATTGATGGGAGATGGGATTTGAACTTGTTATCGACGATTAGTAAGGCACACGTCTCACCGTCCCGCCACCACCGCTCGAAAAAGCTATATCTTCAATTTGTATGGTTCTGCGTCCGTCTATCACTCCGCTTTACTCCGACAGTTATTTGATTTAGAAAGTTGAAACTCGGTATAATTACGTTGCGGCTCAAAGACAGACGTGAATTGAACAAGGCCACAAACTTATCTGACCCAATGACGGCGGCGCTGTCCCCAAGCTTAGTGCTTTGACTTTTCAACATTATCATACAGTTGCTGTTAATTCCAATTATGGTCATCATCATCACCGGCCTGTATCGGACTCCCTCCTCTTTGGGACACCTGTCCCAAAGTACGCCACTAAGCCCGGTCTTCGGCTTTTCTCATCCAACTTCTGCCAGTCACTCGGCGCAAGTCGTCGCTCCACCTTGTCACAGTAGCAGGGACCAGCAGGGTGTCCTACGCTGCGTTTGCCAAGTCGCGGTCTCAAGAACACGTCAACCCCAACGGTAGATGTGTTCTTGAGTGGTTCTGCGGCTTATATGACCACTGCCACATAAGCTTGCTTGCTGCTCATTGCAATTATTGTCAGCTAGCCTTAGGTATATTATGTTTATGTCACTCTAATGACACTCTATTTGTTTGTTTGTTACCGTTTCGCGCCTGAACCACTGAACCGATCTTAATGAAATTTAGTATGGAGACAGTGCGAACAATGGAGATAGGGATGTGGCTTGGAGGGAAAAAATCGATTAATAAATAATCGATTTATATCTCTTTAAAATAAATCGATTTTTTATATAATCGATTTTTTATGTAATAATTTTTTTCTAACTATTCGAAAAGTTGAATTTTTTTGTACATTGTAATAAAATTACTTAGAGTAACTTTGTAACTGCAAAATTCGATTGAAATGTGTAGTTTGGCTACACATTAGTTTTATCTCCAACAATACAAACATTATCTCATCTTTTATTTGGTACTTTTAAAATAAGAGAGTAGGTAAAAAATACGATTTATTTTTTAGAGAGTAAGTAAAAAAACCGATTTATCAATAATCGATTTTTCATATTTAGATAATCGATTATTAAAATTCGATTAATATACAAATAGATAATTTTTTCACATCCCTAAATGGAGATGGTAATATAATACTTTTTATCACGATAAATTGTAGTTTACGCCGTTGAAAACACGGAGCACAGACGTGGCCCGTGTGTGTACCATGAACAATAGCTTGTAGGTAAGGTATTTCTTGAAAACATAATTCAGTATTCTCTCCCAGCAGAGATAACAGCGCGATTAAACCAAATGGCGACATAAAACTGGCAGTATAACAGTATTTATGGATATGTCGGTCTTTCTATGAGTAAAAATAATAATTTTCGCCCCAAATCTATCTTGCTACGGTTTATTACGGCGAGATATTAATCTTTATTGGCCAAGACTGGATGCTAAACATAGGTTTCGTGGCACACTTTCTTGGGGTAGAATTAAAGAAACGTCCGTAAGGAAACGTTAATGCTTGTGGTGGGTGACGTCATTGATCAGGCGATGCCGGAATGAAAGAACGTAAGCTTAGCTATATTTATGTACACTAGTGACTGGTCCTGAAGTTGATATTTTCCATACAATCTTGAATATCCCATTTGACCCGACGAGATGAGGTCACGCTTTGCAATCGGCTGCTTGCCCATTTTGCGACATTGGTCGTCAATGGTGTCGATTTTGTTGAGCATTTTCTAATATTATACTACATACTAAGTTTGATAGGTCTAGGGTACAAGCTGAGCCTAGAGTGGGGATCACTAGATATTTGTGCTAATTTGTTTCAATATCTCTGCACAAATTCCTGGGTTTTTTTTTCTAAATTATGTTCATTTTTTTTAAGTATTGTCCTATTCAGAACACCGAAGTAGGAAAGACAGCAATCAATACTTTTAGATCAGTCCAACTTAGTTTAGTTATAGAAAATGCACAACAGAATCAATAATCCTGTTATCTCTATTTTTCTTAGAATTTTTCGCTACATGCTTTTAAAATCAAAACAATCCAATTAAAAACTTCCAAGAAAATGTTTTCTAACACAGTTTTGCCATAATGTTACAAAATTACGATACCTAAGCCGGTGAGACGCGCACAATTCTTACAATTTAAAGCTAGATTCGCTATTACTTTCCAGTTCCATTTCGACTAACTCAGGAGTATCAGAAAATAGTTTCTGATATAAAAATAGAGAAGAGCTGAGAAAAATGCTGCCAGATATAAAATTCAAGCTTTTTATATTATGTCGGATATTGAACCGATAAATTCAATTTAGTGTCTACCAACACCCCGCGCGGCTTTGCATGGGTGGGTGTATTTTAGAAAAAAGAGGTGATAGGTGTAAAGTTACTGCTAGCTTTAATGAACGAAATGGTTACTGCGACTCATCCGAAACAGAGAGATATGCCATCGCGAAGATTACTTAAGGATTTTAGAAGAACTGTATACAATTCACAAATACAGCATTTTATGTATTAGGAACATCCCTCAAAGAGAGCAGGACAAGAATCCAACATGGTGGCCCAGAAATTATCTTATCTTATTTTTTTGATACTCCAACATATTGGTTGCCTTACGATATTTTTCATTAACTCCTACATAAATGTAACTCTGAACTTAACATAAAAAAATCAATTACAAGTTTTCACTTTTAACACGGCCTGGAAAATACCAGGATATATTAAAATCTTTTTTTTAGAGGGCAGTTTTCGATCATTGTTTCTTTGCTATGAAAGTTAACCAATCGTGTTATCCTTCCAACAATTTGATGTCAAAAATATGATCTTTAATGTTAATATACATAAATATTAGCTCTGTATGTTGCTAAGAAAAAAAAAGATCCCTGCAGCCAATATTGCCAATTCTTCACCTTAAGAATATCAGATGGCTCCGGAACGAGCACAGGACACAGTTATTTCGCTAAAGCTCTGTCCACAGTCGGTAAAACGGCAGAACTGAAATGATTAAGGGGATGAAGGGCTGTAATGAGATTTTGTATTTTATTTAGTGGCCCTTGAAATGTCCGACGCGGGCACGGTCAAACGGGCTGCGGATGGTCTACGTCGGATTTTGTTAAATGTATTTGAGGACAGGCTGGCACTACCACCATGTTGTATAGAAACTAGCTGTGTAAAAAGTGTCCTACCTCCTTCTCCAAGGTTCAAACTTTCTCCATACCAAATTTCATCAAGATATTTTTAGAGGTTTAAGCGTGAAATGGTAACAGACAGAAGGGATAGAGAGAGCTACTTTCGCATATGAGTTACTAGTTGCGCCCGGCGGTTTCACCCGCGTCTTCTCGTTATTCCGCAGGAACCTTTTTCCGGGATAGAAAGTAGCCTATGTGTTAATCCAGGGTATAAGCTATCTCCATTCCAAATTTCATTCCGATCCGTTCTGTAGTTTTTGCGTGAAAGAGTAACAAAAATCCTTCCATCCATCCATCGGTACTCACAAACTTTCACGTTTATAATATTAGTAGGATGGATGGCATTATCTGACAAACACCATGCCGCTGATTGAAAAAAACTATCAAAAATATCAATTCCTCAGCCTTGAAGTAGATGGATTTGAAGGATATTTCTCACGCTCTTAGGGTGAAACCAAACGAGCGTAATTTTGTGAGTCGTGAGTCGCAGAAATTCGGTTTCATACAAAAAGGCAGTTGGTGCCACACGACGACGCAAAATGAGTTGTCTGCTTCAGTTGAACGTAAAATGAGCGACCGAAAATACGCGACTCACAAAATTACGCTCGTTTGTTTTCACCCCTATAGCCGTATGCGACAATGACGTTGTATAAACGTCGCCTGAAAATACAAAGCCAACATTAAGGCAAAGCCGTATTCATGCGTCACTGTGTTTACTTCAAACAACATTTGCAAGCTTGCGTCAATGTCATCCCTCGCAGCTGCGACTGCAGCCATTAACTAGGTATCAGGTTTCCTTCAGAACTGAACAAAGCCTTCCGCCTTAAGCTTGAGTCTTGTTACTCGGTATTATCGTAATCTGTATTACTGAGACGAAATCGGAGTGAAGCAAAACTTTTGTATTTTTAACCGACTTCAGGCAGGTTTCTCAATTCGACCGTATGTATGCTTTTTTGTGTTTGATCGCGGATAACTTCGTCGTTTACGAACCGATTTTGATGATTCTTTTTTTGTTGGAAAGGAGATATTCTGAGGGTGGTACCATGATAAGGAAACCAGGATCTGATGATGGTATCCCAAAGAAATCGAGGGGAAAGAGTAGTCTGTTATTTTTTGTTAAAAATTATATTATCTACCTACTATCTTATGTTTCGATAGTCCTACTAATATTATAAACGTGAAAGTTTGTAAGCACGTATGTAGGGATGTTCGTTGCTCTTTCACGTAAAAACTACTAACGGATTTTTATTAAATTTGGTGTGAAAATAGTTCATACCCTGGATAAAGACATAGGGTACTTTTTATAAAATGATAAAATGAAGTTCACGCGACTAAATCTGTGCGGCGCAGCTATTACCTAATTAATATATGTCTCGAGATAATTAGTCATGATCGAACACCTCAAAATCACAGTAGGAATAGAAAGTACTGATTTGAAAGGCCATTATATTATTTGTTACACCCCAGTCTTTAGAATAAAACTTAATTTCCGTAATCCAGAACTACGTGGCGACGGAGCGGAGCAAAACTTTTGTATTTTATACAATCTCGTATCGTATTCAGTTTTTAATCCCTCCAGTTCCGCAGTTTCGCTTCCTCGCTATCGCGAAACTTGAGATATAATGGGGATATTTTTAACGGCTATTATGTTAACTGTTCGAAATGAATAATAATGAGACGTGGTTACAAAAACGGTACTATTGGTGTAGTTAAGAAGAAAGGCGGTTGTCGACAAATTTTAAGTATAAAGTACTAGCTGCTTCCCGCGGTTTTACCCGCGTGGGCTACAATTTATCGCGATAAAAAGTAGCCTATGTCTTTTCTCAGGCTCTAGACTATCTCTGTACCAAATTTCATTTAAATCGGTTCAGTAGTTTAGGCGTGAAAGCCAGAGAGAAAAGTTACTATCGCATTTATAATATTAAATAAGGATAGTTTTTATTTTGAATATTTCTTACATTCATACTATTAATATGATAAATGCGAAAGTGGGCTCAGTCTTATCAGTTTGTCTGTTTCCTCTTTAAGGCTAAACGGCTGAACCAGTTATGATAAAATGTGGTAGGGCTATAGCTAGAACCATAGAATAGTTTATATCGAGATTAGTTTTAGTCTACGCAGGTCAAAACCACGAAAACACTAGGTAGTCTTAAACCTTTGAAAGTTTCCAAACTAGAGCCTATTTCATAGTTCCGCGACTTCGATCCCTCAAAGCGTCTTACTAGTTAGATCCGGATGAAAAGGCACCCGGACCCGGAAAAGCCCGGATAATCGAAGACCGGCTGGTTCATGACCGTGTCCCACGATCCCTACATTATATACACCTTGATACTTTAACGATTTTGTTATTTTAACGCATCGGTGCTTTTTAGCTCGTAGACTCGTAGTCTCGTAGCCTGTTATCTACGCGGGTAGGCCGCTATGCTTGTAGAGGGTCATTATGATCGTAACGGTTAGCTACACTCGTTCTGGTGTGTGTGTGTGTGTGTGTGTGTGTGTGTGTGTGTGTGTGTGTGTGTGTGTGTGTGTGTGTGTGTGTGTGCGTGTGTGTGCGTGTGTGCATGGTAGCTCTCAAACGAATGGATCGATTTTGATGCGTTTTTTTTTATTTGAATTCCAGTTCCCTTGCGTTGGTTCTAAGCTATGTTTGGTTAATATCAGACTAGCAATGTTCAGCAGTGGACTTCTTCCGGCTGATGATGATGCTGATGAAATGACGAGACGAGCAAGTTATTCGTCCGATGGTAAGGGTCACGCATGCCACTCAGAACTTTGAACTTAAATTTCCAAATCCCGAGATAATTATATATATGTCCCATAAGTATAAGTAAGTTTGTCTAAATCTCTTTAAGTCCTTGCCCTTAAGTATAAGTTGGTTTTCAAGCATCGCTTGAGTCTTCAAAGGAAATCAAATCATCGATATAAACGTAGGCAATTGTGTACATGCTTCGTCCAAATCACAACTAAAATAATTTGCGCATTGAAAAATACGGGCCGAAATCTTTTCTTTACATTCCTTTACATCATCGTACATAGTAAAGTTTTTCGTTTTATTTATTTGATCGAACTCGATCTGTTTTCGGCATCCTCGTTTCGACTTTCCAATTGATCACTCATAGTATTTGTTTTTTTTGTTACAGGTAAAAGAAAACATCTGATTGGGAAAAGAACAAGACGGGACATTGGGACAAACTTTTTTCATGAAAACCTAAATCTACAAGGAAATGTAAACTTTTATGTAAACGTTTTACAAAGCGCTTGTAAGTACAGCTGTTAGAGATAAACGTTACAAACCGTTTCAATAACTATGTATTGGTATGATATCTGAAAAACGGTATTCAATTTCACGATAACTAGTTATTGCCAGAAACTATTTATCGCCCGAAAACGTCAACCAACCCAATGCGCGATAACGCGAGGACCCATAATAACAGAGTCGAATAACGATGCGGACGGTGCTCTTGTTATCCAATACTAGCCAAATGAGCAAAGCGTACATGTATCTAAACTAAACTCAATAACTAACTAACTCCGATGACTCAGCGACCCAAAGTGTGTCTTGGCCTCCGCAACGAGAGGGCGCCACTCCTCCCTACCCTGAGCGATATCATCCCAGTTCAGAGTCTGAAGTCCGCGTAGGTCCGCATCCACCGCGTTTTGCCAGCGGTTCTAACACTCAAGGAAGAGAACAAGCTCTTAGTATCGGAAAGGAGAACATCCAAGTATCTAGTCGAAGCGTGATCCACCCTCGACTGCATCTTCACTTATCATCAGGTGAGATGTGGCCAAAAGCAGCTCTATTAATAAATTAAAAAAACAATTACGACACGGACACGGACTCTCGCTATCCAATACTAGCCAAATGAGCAAAGCGTACATGGGTCTAAACTAATGTCAACACCACTTATCACAAATACTTAGTTATTAAAATAGTCTCAAAACCCGTTATCGGTATTCCAACTAATACTTAGTTACGGTATTACAAAGTCGCATACCGACCCGCCAGCAGTTCCGGAAAGTCATCAATAGAGGTGAGAATTAAATCAAGCAACAGCTTTTTTAAAAGGTTCTTCTCTCTGAAACGAATTTTAACTGGTAAATAATAAATTGAAATTGAGCTCTGACACTGACTGACAGACAGCGTACAGCTTAAACGGTATGTCATAGAAACGTGAAACTTGGAATATACGTAAATTGTTTTGTGCAGGGTTGCACTAAAAGTTGTTCTTTAACCGAATTGAGAGCCTGTTCCCAATCCAAGTGTAGCGTGATGCCACCCTCGACCACGTCGTCACTTAACATTAGGTGACTTGTGGTCAAACGCTACCCTGTAAGTAGTAAAAAAAAGACTTTCAAAAAAGGAGTATTTTTTTCTATGTATGTTCGGGTATAAGTCCGTCAAATATAGACGGTTTTGCAAAACTTATTTTTTCGTTGGAAAGAAGATATTTCAAAGTCCCATGATAAGGAAATCAGGGTTCGATGATGGCAGACCAGAGAAACCGAAGGAAACCTAAAGTCGGTTCTTGTTTTGTTAAAGATTTAACTTGTATATTTAAATAATGACGTATGATTTAGAAAAAAAATTATCGTCTCTTTAAAAATTTTATTTCAAAAATTATTCCTTATAATGTCAAATGCTGTTTTAAAGTTTGCATGGAAAAATGACAATAATGTTGCTGGCAAAACCGCAGTGAGGTGCTTTCACACACTAATCACACTTAACATTATAAATGCGAAAGCGTGTAAGTGTGTATGTTTTTTACTTCTTCACGCTGATAATTATAAACGGATTTGAGTAAAATAGAGAATAGGCATAACTTACATTCCAGATTAACACATAGGACATTGGTAGATATACGAATATAATGGGTTCAATTTTGTTAAATAAAGTAATCCAATGAAATAAGTAAGTACGTAAAAATAGGGTTCATTTTCGAGCAATCATATTATAGCAGTTTTGGTTAGAAACCAATTGCAGTAAGAGAAAACAAGAACCCCCTGACCGCTTCTCTGTTTTTGACTTTTACACTGTAGGCGTTCTGTTTAAACGAAAATAAACTTTATTCACCTACGAAATAAAGCTGTTTCTTTTTGCACGGAAAATATCCTCTCGAAGGCAAAGCGGGCCAGTCGCGGAGTCGCGAGCCATCTGCGCTTTTTAATAAAACTTGCACTAGGTACGCTTCACTTGGTACCAATGTGATTGGTTTGGTTCTGCAACTCTCCAATTGCGAGAAGTTTGTTTTACGTCAATTTGTTTGTTGTTCTTTCTAGTTGGCTGTTGGCTTTTGTTTGTGCATTCTAGAAGAATGGTAATAGGTGCTTTTTCATCATTGGACAATAGACAATACTTTTATTTGTAGCATAAAACAACAGCGAAAAAAAAAAATAAACATACGCAAACATATAACTGATTTTTTCCACAAACCGGCACCAACTCAGTCTTCCGTTACGTCATTATTTTAAGTACATAATGTCTATGTTGCATACGTTTTTTTTTTTACTAGAATTTCTTTTTGGTTGAATTTTGCAGTAATTGTCATAATTAAGAGTTACACTTACATCGTATAGCAGTTGATAGTGGTCAATTGCGAAAGTGTCATATTACTTTTTGACATCTCATACAATCATACTACAACGCTTTTAAGAATTACAAATGACTTTTTTGGCGGCAATTGAGTTGTCAACGTGAAAATTTTGTTTTTATTTCCAAGACTTGTGTTTCTTCGAGTGATAATGTGTAATATTGGTGGATTATTAACCATTATGTGTTCGTTAATGTGTACGAGTGTGGGAAATTGAAATAAAGTTGTGAAAGTGACTTTTCGAGTTGCTCCAAAAAAGTCCGTGTAAAGTTTAAGTAAAGCGCCACTACTTTACTTAAACACTATCCTCATCCCTTCATCTCATCATCATCATCATCATTAATACTTGATTCAACTCTCTGAGTTTGAAATATTTTATACTTGACACTGGCAAATACACTAATCGTGTGACGCCATAACAAAACAAAAAAAAAAATAAAAAAAAAAAGAATTACAAATATTTAACTACAATGAAGCATTAACTTTTTTTTAAATAAAGGTGCATAATTAAGAGTTAGAATACTTTTTTCACCTGCGAGAACACTTTATTACATGCCAGTACAAAAAAACTAAATCTTGAGTATATATTCCCTAAATTAAAAAAAAAACTATTTTTATGCGAATGAGTAAATATTTAATCCATAAAATAACGCTAACCGTAGCATGCCAGCCCGAGTGTAAAGTTACGAACACTGAAGTTTGTCTTATATCTAAAGAGTTTTTTTATACACCGCGCTGTTTTATGGTACATTATTCAATGTTTATAAACTACTTGGTGTATTACTTTTTTGTGATGAACAGTAATGACGTAGATATAAAATTTTCATTGTAATCGATGACTAATGCCACTTGAACTTTTTCTGAAAAAATTGACATACTCTATAATAGAATAACCAATTTAATTTCTAATACTACAAATTATTGTAGCTGTGAATAGGTAATCAAATATGTAGTACCTTAAAATATTCCCGATCAGTTTTTTCTGAGACAAAAAAAATATAATGGCTACTATGCTCATCATTAGTTAGTTATATGGAAAATTCCTAGAAAATCGGTTCAGCTCTTATAGCGGGAAAGAAAGACAAACAGACAAAGTTTCACTTTTATGTATGTTCTAGCTGCGCCCCACGATTTCACCCGCGTCTTCCCGTTATTCCGAAGGAACCATTTTGCGGGATAAAAAGTAGCCTATGTGTTAATCCAGAGTGTAAGCTATCTCCATTCCAAATTTGACTCAAATCCATTCAGTGGTTTTTGCGTGAAAGAGCAACAAACATACAAACTTCGCGTTTATAATATTAGTATGATAGGGTTAGTTGTGGCAGTTTGTGGGAGGCTTTAATGATATTTGAAAGTGGCATCTCTTCAAACGGCTTACAACAGCTGCGACGATGTTCATATTACTTCATACAAGGAAATGTAATGTAAAAACCATATTTCACAAGAGCCTTTTCAAAGCTTGAATATCACGACAAATCAATTTCGCTCTCCGACGCAGTAACAAGGGCGTTATAATTCCTTCAAAATAGACAGTTCAGAAAGTTAGATAACATTAACTATACAGTCAAGTACATTATCATGTTGAACGAAATATATCGTTCTAATCTAAGAGATAAAACTATTAAATGTTTTGTTGGTTAAGTTTTGTCTGAATCTTTTGGTGTGGAATAGAGAGTTACATCTTTTTAGTTTGTATTTTTCTCTGATTAGTGTAGAATAAACTAAATAAACCTTTTTTTCACCACTTACTGGGAAGCTTTTGGCGTTGAGTTTATACAAAATCCCATAGGAAAAAGTAGGTACTTTTTTTTCCCAAAACTTCAAACTTCTTCAAATCATAGTGTTGTCTTTTTCTCATCAACTTTCTTACATATTCTATGAAAAAAAAAACGCATTCACTTTAAAATTGATTCAATTACGAATAACAAAAACGGTTTAAATGTATACTCGCTTCTAACATATCATCGATATAATTTCGCAGTAAAAATGTTTATGTGAACGACTGTACCGGCAAACCGGAGTTGTTTCTGCACGGGCCTAGTTGTAAATTGAAAACTTTGCCGCCACCTCTCAAGCAACTGTCGCCGCAACTTTGCGGTGATAGCTTATCGATTGAACCCGATGAAGTTGTTGACAGTGCTGTCTTGTTTCGAGAGATTTATGCTGGATTCTAGCTAGTGAATATTGTATGTTTTATTTATTCAATACTAGCGACGTTCCGGCTTCGCACGTGTGCTATGTAGATTTGTAGATACTAATACGGGGCAGTATTTTCCAAATCTTTGATTTTTTTCGGCTTTCCTGTACTATATTATGTATGTATTATATATGTAAACCTTCATCTTGAATTACTCTATCTATTGCTGAAAAAATCCGTTCCTTAGTTTTAAAGATCTAAGCATACATAAGGACAGACAGTGGTAACTAAAATTTTGCCGTCAGACTTTATCATGTAACGATTTTGTTTTGATTTGATTTCATAAACTGCAATTAACAGTAGAATTTGGTTTTGAAACAGGATATTTTGTTTTGTTTGAATTCTCGATATTTCGGCACTGTTGCTGTTGTTTTATGGCTGGTTTGATTTAAATGTAGATTTAAAATAAAAGTTAATTAATGTTAAGACAAGGCAATGTAATTGTAATAATAATAATAATTGCCTTGTAATCAAGGCACCCAAAACACCCAGGCACGGAACAAATCCTTTGCAGCCACAGCGGTCGCCAATTGACGATTTTGATTTAATTGATTTGTTCAATGATTTTTGATTCCTGATCCTCCACTCGAATCTTTGATAAACGAAACTCCATCGTCGTTCAGTTGTTATTTTCTAGAGAAAATATAACATCCAAAGAAGAACGAACATTCCTTTGTCGGATTTCCGAGTAGAGGCACAGATTTTCCTCTTCGGCTATAGTGTAACTAGACAATGTTTTTCCGTGTTCTTTCCCCATAGTTTGAGTAACTCGTTACTGTAACTACGTACGTCAGCTTAGTAACAATACTTTATGTAGATATACTTATCCAACTTTCCTAGCGTCGTTGTGTCACGATAGCAAGTGAATCATCATCATCATCATCATAATCAGCCGAATAATACAAACGTATCTGTTAATTGTTGCTAAAAAAAATAACTAGACGGCGTTGTCACATGTTTATGTGACATATGTGTTATGGGAACGATGGTGGCCGAACGGTAACGCGTGCAACTTACAAGACGCCGATACCGAGTTCGAATCCCCTCGCACTTATGACTTAACAATTTACGCGCGGATTTACCATCGCTCAAAACGGTGAAAGAAAACATCGCGAGGATACCGACATGTCCATGTACTGGTATATTCAAGGGCATGCGACATCTACCAACCCGCACTGGGTCAGCGTGGTAGATTACAGCCCATACTCTCTGAGAGAAGGCCAGAGTCCCAGCAGTGGGAACGTAAGGGCTGATGGTGATATTATGTGTGATGTGTGATATTTGAATTAAATGACATAGTCAAATCTAGCGGTGGCCGTTTTCTAAAAAACGATGCCAAATAACGATGCCAGTACCCGATGCCGGCATCCGATTCCTTAGGCATCGAAAAACGGATGCGCATCGAAACGTCTCGTGCGTTGCTCGGCATCGGCACACATCGGCATCGGCATCGCCGCACGGCATCGGCAACGAAACGGCGCGTCGTTTCGATGCCGATGCCGATGCCGGCATCGGGCATTCGGGCCTCATCGATATCGTGGTCTCGGTCGTATTCGGTCATAACCGCATAGTATCTTTCAACGCCATCTATTGTATTTATATGTAACTACTATGTATAGCGGAATTTATATTTTTCTTACTCTCGATTAAAAGTTTTGAAACCTAAAAATCTATATAGATGGCGTGACGTTACTTATCACAAGGCCGAATGTAGTAATTATTTCCCGTTTTATACATTTTTACCATAATATTTATTGTGGGATGATAAAATCTTTTTTAACAATCTGAAATTATTATTCTTGATTCTATCACACAATCTTATCGCTCACGCTCGCACCAGTTTCTATTATCATAATATCTTGATCTACGCAACTCTAGGGATGTGAAAAATAATCGATTTTTATATTAATCGATTATTTTTTTCTTTTAATCGATTTTTAATAATCGATTATCTAAATTTGAAAAATCGATTTTTACTTACTCTCTAAAATTAAATCGATTTTTTTTACTTTAGGTAATTTTATTACAATGTACAAAAAAATGAAACTCTTCGAATAGTTGGGAAAAAAATATTGAATAAAATCGATTATTTTTTATTTAAATAATCGATTTTTTACAAATCGATTTTGTTTAAAGAGATATAAATCGATTATTTATTAATCGATTTTTATCTCCTAGTCACATCCCTACGCAACTCAACACTTTGTTACGATGCCAAATAACGATGCGGGCATCGGATGCCGGATCTCCGATGCCGGTGTGCATCGATGTCGCAAATATCCGAAAACGCCCATCGCTAGTCAAATCTGTGCTTAAGTATTGATCAACGCCTGAGCATCAGTCTATATGACGGGCCCTAGATAAAGTTTCCTTTGGCTAATGACGTGTCATCTCGGAGAATATCGTCACCGCGATGCAGAAATATGTGGCTCATTTGACAACGCCATCTAGTTACATTTCTTAGCAACAATTAATGAACACTTATCATAGCGACTACAACCTTGTCAAAGTTAAGCCAGACAAAGGGCGTGCGGATTAGTAACTTTGCTGGATTGTCGAATTATCGTCGACAAGACGTGTCAATACTTAGCTTCGTAATTAATATCTAATTTGCGGGTTTATCTCCGTTAACGACGAGATAGGGTTCGGTTCGGGGTGCCTGTAAGACCTTAATACAATTTACGTTGTATAATAACAGTTATTAGTTATTAAGCAAAAAAAAACAAAAGGAGGACGTTTCCATATCGACGCTCATCTTACTAATATTATAAACGTGAAAGTGACTTTTTTGGCGGCAATTGAGTTGTCAACGTGAAAATTTTGTTTTTATTTCCAAAACTTGTGTTTCTTCGAGTGATAATGTGTAATATTGGTGGATTATTAACCATTATGTGTTCGTTAATGTGTACGAGTGTGGGAAATTGAAATAAAGTTGTGAAAGTGACTTTTCTAGTTGCTCCAAAAAAGTCCGTGTAAAGTTTAAGTAAAGCGCCACTACTTTACTTAAACACTATCCTCATCTCATCATCATCATCACCATCATCATTTAAACTTGATTCAACTCTCTGAGTTTGAAATATTTTATACTTGACACTGGCAAATACACTAATCGTGTGACGCCATAACAAAACAAAAAAAAAAAAAAAAGAAAACGTGAAAGTTTGTGAGTATGGATGTATGGATGGACGTTTGTTACTCTTTCACGCAAAAACTACTGATCTGAATGAAATTTGGAATGGAGGTAACTTATACCCCGTGAGTTAACACACAGGCTACTTTTATCCTGGTAAAAGGTCAGGATAATGAGAAGACGCGGGTGAAACCGCGGGGCGCAACTAGTATTACATTTTTTATGTATGACCAGTGGACCAGGCATAACTTTTTATAGGGTAGTCTGATTTTATTCAATCAATCAATCAAAGGCATTTATTGACACAGTAGTATGTACAAAGTAATTATGAATCCTCTGGTTCCCGAACTAGTGGAAACTGTGTTTCAGGAACCAGATTCTTCTCCCATTTTTGTGTGCAATTTACATGTCAATAAGTTAAACTTAAATATTTTCTAACAGCAGTACATAATAATAAAATAAAATGTGACATCATAGTGAACAAATTATAACAAAAATTTTAAAATTTAGAATTCTAAGTAGCATGCAGATTCCAAATAGAAATGCAAAGGTATGAATGTGAAAGTTTGTTTATGTGTGTATGTGTGAGTGAGTGAGTGTGAGGGTGCATGTGTGTGTGTGTACGTGTATATAAGTGTGTAGGTGGGTGAGTGAATATGTATGTATGCATATTGATTCTGTTTATATTGGAATAGAGTATATATGTATACATCGGAGTTTTGCGAAATATATAAATATCTATTTTTCGCTTTTCACATCCAACAAAAATAGCTGGTATCAGATACTCTTAAGAAAATATGTATTTAGAGCCAGGTAGAGCCTGCCATCGTAATGTTTCACATTCTCCAGTTAATTCGCAATGTACAATACACGAAATCCATTCGAGTAATTTAATGTTATCTATGGCTACACACAGACTATAAATCATTTGAATGATACCATTGTAAAAATTTGGGTACCTCTTTTTAATTAAAACACTTTTATTAGCTTGACTTGTAACTAACTAACTAACTAACTAACAAACTAACTAACTAACTAACTAACTAACTAACTAACTAACTAACAATGTAATCAAATCTTAGAAGTCAATTTTCACCTACTTCTAATTGTCGTATCGACTTGAAACTTTGTATGTGTATGTAATCTCGGTGACAATGCAATAATTTGGTATCATCGACCTGATCTGATGATGCAGCCGGAAGGTGGGTAGGGCATCTCTGCAGTGGCTTCTAGTAAACCCATCGTGTTTGGGCTCATATGATTTGTCTTGATGAGCCCAATAGATTGAACTTGGTGACGAGGGTCTGATGATGCAACCGGAAGGTGGGTAGGGCATCTCTGCAGTGGCTACTAGTAAACCCCTCGTGTTTGGGCTCATATGATTCGTCTTGATGAGCCCAATAGATTGAACTTGGTGACGAGGGTCTGATGATGCAACCGGAAGGTGGGTAGGGGATCTCTGCAGTGGCTACTAGTAAGCCCCTCGTGTTTGGGTTCATATGATTCGTCTTGATGAGTCTAATAGATTGAACTTGGTGACAAAAGACTAAAAAGTAAAAAAATAAAAATGTATAGTTTAAAAAACTAAAAAAAAACACTTTAAACACGCACTGAAAAATATAAAATAATAAAATTGACTTGTATTGGTTACGATATAATGGTTAATTCAAAAAGTGTGGAGCGCTTCTTTTACTGGGTAAATAAAAGTACACACAACCAAAAAGCGCTCCACACTTTTTGAATTAACCATTATATCGTAACTAATACAAGTCAATTTTATTATTTTATATTTTTCAGTGCGTGTTTAAAGTGTTTTTTTTTAGTTTTTTAAATTTTCTTTTACATAAAGCCGAAAATAGTGAATTTATTGTTCATTAAACGACGTTAAAAAGAGCAGGATGGCGATAGGTTCGAAAGATTTATGATACCAACCATGGTTTGCATTACAGCTATTATTGATTTTTTTGCGTTAAAGTGTCTATATAATAATGAGTCCCTCAGATTAAAACAGCCTTCCATTCATGGCATGACCATCTCCTGAGAAACAAATACATAGTAATTAAACATTATAAATCTGTATAATATATAATAAATCTCCTGATAAATTGAAATCAAAAGAAAACGTTTTTGGCTGATGATGATGATAATTAATTTTTAATGATTATGTTTATAATGAAGTTTATTAAGGCGCTTTAAGTCACTGTTACGAGCCATTGCTTTTATTTGAAACGAGGTCAAGACGTGCAATATTTATAATAATTTCTTTAGCAACAAAAATTTTTGAAAGAGTAATGCATAACAATCTCAATGAATACTTTGAAAAAAATAGAATATTTGTTGACAACCAATTAGGCTTTCGGAGAGGGAAATCTATAAATATGGCAATGCACATATTTTTACAAAAAGTTTTGTCCGATTTGGATGGTAAAAAACAAGTAACGGCTCTGTATATGGATATGACGAAAGCGTTTGACTACGTGAAACATACTATTCTAATAGAAAAACTAGAAATATATGGAGTACGGGGGATGGCGTTGGAGATGCTGAAATCATATCTCACGGGTAGGCAGCAGCTTACTGAAATTACAAAATTATGCCTTAAAACAAAAACGCAACAGAAATTTCTATCAGATCCGAGGACCGTGAAATATGGAGTACCACAGGGGAGTATCCTAGGACCCCTTTTATTCCTGGTTTATATAAACGATTTGCCAAATGCAATACCTCATCCCATGGTCTTGTTTGCAGATGATAGCACTGCTCTTTTTACTAATAATGATGACAATTATGAACATGACATTAATAAATCTCTTTCTGACATAATACATTGGTTGAACATTAATAATCTTAAGATAAATTTGGACAAAACATATTATATGACATTTAAAAATAAAAATTCGAATCCAAAGCCATTACATATACACTTTGACGGACAGCAAATTGCAGAAACTAAGAGTACTAAATTTCTTGGGATCCATTTAGACTCTAATATGACATGGAAATCACACGTTGATGATGTATGCGCCAAACTAAATAAGTTCTCCTACGCGCTATACATGCTCAAAAAAGTGACAAATCAAGCTACGCTATTGAGCGCATACCATGCCTATGTAGGATCTACTATAAAATATGGAATACTGTACTGGGGCAACTCCTCAGGAAAAGAAAGAGTTTTTAAGGCACAAAAAAAGTGTATTAGGTCGATTACCGGGTTACGCCAGGTGGATTCATGCAAGCCTTATTTCCAGGAGCTTAGACTTTTGACTCTTCCTTCTTTGTATATTTATGAAGCATCTATGTCAATTAGGACAGACATTACCAAATATGACACATTAACAAGCAGTAGACATAAGAATAGACTATGTAATGTGAAGTGCCAAACCGCAGTCTATGGCAATAGTATATTTTGCATGGGAATAAAGATTTATAACAAATTACCGCTGGCAATTAGGGACACTCATTCAATGTTTGTTTTTAAAAGAAGAGTGAAGGACTTTCTGCTCGATAAGGCTTATTACTCTATTAGTGAATTCTTAAATGATAAAATCGTGTCATAAATTGTTTTGTTCTATTTTGTTCTATTTTGTTTTAATGTATTTAATCTACATATAATTATTTAAATCATGTCTTTAATTTAATAACTATGGAATTTTATTTAGTTTGAATTTTATAACAATTAATTTATAGGTATATAATGCTGACATTTATTGTGTAATAAATTATGATTTTGCTCCTACATTGCTATACCCTATTCGGGTCCATATGTTCGCTAACCTTAACCTGTAAGATCTCATGTATACTAACATATGAATGCAATAAATGATTGATTGAAATTGAACAACAACAGTTGTGAACCCAATAAATTTCCTACAATATTTTATTATTTTACAGTAAAAATTGCTTGCCACATTTCATCATTGACAAAGGTCGCCAGCACAGAGGTCGTTCCCGTTAATTTATTGCTTGGTGTTGCCATAAATTGCCATGTTTTGGTTGCTTTAATTACAGCCGTGTCGCAGGCAAATAATGGATCTTTGCCGCAGAAATTAATGTTATAATTAGCTTAGTGTGTACTCTGCGTTACAAATTCAATGTTTACCAGTTTTCAGTTTATGAGGTTCATTTCATTTTATGAGGTTTAATCAAAATGCGTTTGATATTGATAGCTGGTTAAATTTTGAGGGCTCTTTGTTGACATTTTGATAGGTTAGTCCTACTAATATTATAAATGTGAAAGTTTGTGAGTTTGTGTGTTGAGGATATCTTAAAAACTATACCAAATAGCTATGCCCAATCCAATTCAATCCATCATTCGAAATCACTTCATTCAAAGTCCAAACGGACCATCGATATGTCGATTCATTACCGCTGCATTGAATTCGAGGTTCAAAGCAATAATCGATTAGGCCATTCGATTCGTATCGCTTTGAATAGAGATCATCGATCAAGTTTAAACAGAGTTTCCGTTTCAGAGGTAATCTACGGACGGACAGTGAGGTAAATACGAGACATTCGACACACCCATCTATGATCGAACGCTTTGCGTTTCCACTGATACCTCTAATTCTGTATATTTTAAAGCTTTTACTATAATTTACATAATTATCTTCAGCTTCTCTACTGACATATGCTGATAGTGATTTCATTTCCAGTCCAATATGAAAACATCCGATGCATACGACTGGTTTTAATTGCCATTTTAAAATGTTATTGGACAGACAACTGCAGTAAAACACGTCGAACCCCGTTTTGAATGGTTTTTGTTATCTAGAAAAGTAGCGAATTCGAATTAAAATTAAAATAGCTTACAATTATTTGCACCTAATACGAAACTCAACAATAATGGATTTTAAAAGGGAATTGCCCGTGACCAAAACTCACCAGAAATGAATTTTCACACAACTTTGCTGGCGCCTATTCGAGTAGCACGGAAAGGTCAACATGGCTTATGAAGGTTGTCAACATAATGACCACAATACACTAGCATTTTGAGTAAAAATAGTAACTAATAAGTAGCAGTACTAAAAAAAAATCTGAACAATTTAAGATTATGTAAATTGTATTTCTCCCTTACGCCGAAATTTCCAAGTAATGACTAACAAAATCCTGCACCACATCCCCTATAGCAGCCTATAAGGCAAGGCAAGTCTGGTCCCATAAACCCTCAGTGCCTTTTTATAGACCATATCGTTTATACGAGTTCCGTTTACGGCTATACCTAGCCAGTACCCAAGGGCGGATCCAGGATTCATTTCTAGAAGGGGGACAAGAGCCAGAAAAGTAAGGAGATTCCCCTTAGTATTGTACAGTCAACGAGTCACTGAACAATCACACTTTTTTCTATTATCCTCATCATCTTATACACCAATTTTTGACCTCATCATAACCTAAAATCAGGTGTGTTATGTTGTGGTTAAAAATGATACCATGTAAAATGTAAAAAAAAAACAATAATAATTACTGATTTGAAGCACATTTGGAAAATCGAGAACGATCAGCTACTTTTGTCGCTGACTGTACTATGGAAGTAGTGTACTTCGGGAGAGGCCTACGTCCAGGGGCCCATTTCTCACAGCGTTATATAAATATCACAATAACTAAAAAAATTCAGTACATATTTTGACAGTTATTGCGATATTTATTGAATGTGATGATAATATATCACGCCGCGAGAATTGAGCCCCAGCAGTGAACTGAACAAGCTGATTACGATGATGATGGTGATGATGACAATAATTGTAAAAAGATACTTGTATGTAGTACAAGACACCAATGTTATCAATGTGGTATAGTAGGTATTATCTCTCAGTTTTAGCTCCTTGCAAGTCAGGGAGGGGTCCGTGACCCTCCAACCTGAATCCGCCCCTGTCTATCAGAATTGACGTAAAGCCGTGATCATACCTTGCTGTAAAGCAGGTTTTATTGAACGAATTTACGGTTTTTGCGAAGCGTAACTAATTACTATTTAGCATTTTGGATTAATAGGTGTGCAGTTAAATTACGGTCAATGCACCCGTTAGTGATAAGAGTAGGTACCTGCACTATTTTCTACGCGTTTAGTGTAGCTGGACTAGCTATATATAGCGAGGCTTGTGCGCGTTTGTGGACAATTATTTTGTTTGATAACCACCGTCGTGTATCGCTCGGTTGTGGTATGCGCTTTTTTCGTGTAGTAGAAGTATTGATCTAAAGTGTGACAGAAATTAGTTCCGCTGTTTAGCGTATGGCGTTTAGCGTGTAGCAAAAAATAAGTGATAAAAAAAATAAAACATAAACAACGACTATACGACTTCGCGACGCAAATTCTCTGTGAAAAGTACCGAACTAGCCAAAGGTCAAAAAACCGTAAGTAAATCTTTAGTAGCTATTCAATCTGTCACAAATCCCTTCATGGTATAAAATTTTACAGCAAAAAGAACAGATTCCTATAAAACAGCTCCCAAATTTCAAATTCAAATATTTAATCCAAAAGCATTATCAAAATTAAGTTAACTTTTTGTCAGAACATAGTAAGTAATACATTTTTAATATATTTTTAATGAAAGTTCGCATCTTCCGTCCTCGTAATTAAGCAACATCAGGCCGTGATTATGGTTGCCGCAAGAAACTTTTGCTGCGAATATTCTTGAATATTATTAGAACGAGCCAATTTGCAAAGCTGGCTGATTTTTGTATTACATTGAAAATATTATTTTTCTGATTAGCTTCAGTTTTGTTCTAGATTATTTATTAGCTAGAAAAAGGTTTACCGTTATTTAATAAGACTTTTTTTTTTACGGGATAAGTTTCTGCTACGTCAAAGTCCAATGCTTCTTTTTTTGGAGTGAGTGACAAAACCAAGCAAACTTTTAACAACATTTAAAGGTAAGTTAGCTAGTAGTGTGTGTGTGTGTGTGTGTGTGTGTGTGTGTGCGTGTGCGTGTGCGATTTGCGACACTGACATTGAGTTCTGTTACTGTAATATTGTTTCTTTTTTTTCTACAATTTGTACCAAGAGTGTTGTTGTTGCAAATAAACTTATATTCTTTCTTTCTTTCTTCTTTCTTTATTGGGAACAGCCGTTTGTCGTACCTACTATGTTCTACTATCCTATCCAGAGTATCATAGACTATATGTCTTATACTGTGATAAAGAACCTGTAAGAAACTCCACGCGGGTTTCACCGGTAGCGGAAAATCCCAACACATTCCACCAAAGCATCTACCTTGAACCATTATAGCCCCAAACGATCTGTTTACTTCAAATAATGAAGTCAATGAATAACAGCAACCGCCTCTTGAATTATTTAACTTAAAATGTCATCCAAGCGCTCCAGACTCTTTATGGTAGATCGAGATGATATTTTTATGGGAAGTGTCCCGTTTCCCCACGACGTCATCTACTTTACGACGCCGGGAGCGTATATAATGGCAATATAACTTTTAAATTGCCTGTTGAATCAATAAGGTCACGATGCGATTGCCTAGCTGGGGGCACCGGCTTAGAAT
Organism: Opisthograptis luteolata; assembly: GCA_931315375.2. Taxonomy (NCBI): domain Eukaryota; kingdom Metazoa; phylum Arthropoda; class Insecta; order Lepidoptera; family Geometridae; genus Opisthograptis; species Opisthograptis luteolata. Next base: position 3,266,115 of record OV928048.1, read on the forward strand.
AGGTACATTATTTATTGTTATTGGAGTACCTATGCCTTTTTCTTTCGAGGGCATTTTTCTTGTGGGCTGGGCTCTATCGCTCAATAATGTAATTGTATTACGACCTTGAGCTCGATAGAAGCAATACTGGAAAGTGCTGCTGTATAGAAAGCATATTATCTATGACTTAATCTTGACTACACTTGTTTTAATAACGTTTACTAGCGGTGGGCGGTTAGGGGATTTACTGTTAGAGTCTATCGATTATGATGATGAAGACAAATAAATAAAATTGAGTGTCAGTTTATATTTTTAAATTGACACCTTTTCACTGAATGCATATGAAGAAAGTATATAAAAAAGGTAAATACAACAAAAAAGATATTTTAAAATTTTTGTCTGTCTGCCTGTTTGTTCCGGCTAATCTCTGAAACGGCTGGGCTGATTTTGACGGGACTTTCACTAGCAGATAGCTAATGTCGTAAGGAGTAACGTAAGCTAATTTTATTTTAGAAATTTGAACCCTTAAGAAGGTAATAGGATCGTTTTTATCGCCATAAACTGTAGTTCTTGCTGGTGAACCCGGCAGGGAACCGCTAGTCAGTACCATAAAATAAAATTTTAGTAAGTACATTGTTTTTTAGTTACAAGTGAAGCTAATAAAAGCGTGTTATAAAAAGACTAATTAATATTTGCCACGGCCGGGTCAGGAACCTTAGACACTATCCTCTACCTGCGTCAGTGTCGTCGTCACCTGTCCATACTTGATTAATTAAGCAACAATGCTAGAAACTAATTGGTATAAGTAGTAATAGTGAGAAACTCATTAGTGGACCGATAGCGGCAGTGAGTCCAGAGTGCAGGATGTATGAAGCCATCGATCGAGACAGTGCGGCGCTTGGCAGCCGCCCAGACAGTGCCTAATGTAGTGCGTGGGACCTTCTGCCATTCATATATTATATACTAGTTGTACCCCGCGGTTTCACCCGCGTGAGCTACAGTTTATCGCCATAAAAAGTATCCTTTGTCCTTCCCCAGGTTTCAAACTATCTCTAAACCAAATTTCATCATGATCGGTTTATTCGTTTTTAAGTTTATCTTTCTTTTCTCTCTTTATATATTAAATAGATAGATAAACTCTTAACTTATGAAATACGGTACAGCGTTCTACCTGGTAAAAATGACAAGCTACAGATTGAAATCTGAAATATAGAGCTTCATTTATCATTTTAATTTTTCTAAGAATTCCTCTAGTTTTTAGTGATCTTTGTTTTTCCAATATTTGTATAGTTATTTCAGACCTAAAGTTAAAAACGGCCGTCGTTCTTTTTTCATCATATTTAAGGCAACGTTAATTATGCAATATTTTGCATAACAGACTTCCCATGTAAAACCAATATTCCCCACACATTTTCCGGATCGTATGAAATAATGCACATGCGGTACCTGGGAGGTATACTGGTATACAAAGCAAGTTCAGGAACTCGTAGTTTCGCGACACAATGGCAGGAATGCGCAGTTATTGGCGGATGTAATGAAAGTCTTCCAATATGTATGCGCATTTGTTATTCAAATCTACTGGGTAAAGGATGGCTTCACTATGCAACCAGTTTGACACAAACTGTTTTCTGACTGACTCGGTGTTACTTGGCGTACTGTATAACATATGCCTGAATAGAACGCTCTATCAATGAAGGACGATGTTCCAGTTAAATAATAAGGTAATAGGGGGTAATAAACGGGTAGGTAGATATATTGTTTTAAATGTAATGTGTGTAATTTCTAGGTTTATTGCTGCTATTTGAACATATGACTTTATAAAACAAACATTGTTGTAGCAGTAATAAACTTACTTATGTGAATGAATGTTATAGGGACGTTCTTATGAATACATTTCAAGATTGTCAACCGAACTTGGCACCCATTTAGATCTCAATTGTTTTGTCGGTGAAGTTGACAACCTTACATACCAGCATAATATTGAACTTAGCTCACATTTTCACATTTATGTTTTTGGTGGGATAATATCCATACAAACCCAACACTAATAGCTCTAACTCCCAGTATCTAAAGTTACAGAAACTCCATGGTCTATAACACTCAGACACGGAACAAATAAGCATCGCTAAGTTTGGGAATTGAAAAGGGCATGATCAGCATTTTTGCTGCTAGCTGTACCTTCATATACGGCACATCGCAACAATACCCTAGTCCCGGGATTGTATGCAGTACGCAGGCGGGATACAAAGCCATCGCGAGGACTGCGATACAATAGCATGGAATTGCAGTGTTATAGGCGGATCTGATGAAAGCCTTTTTGTTTACGTATGTAATAATAATATTGTCTTGGTATTGTCTATTGTTCTTCGTCATCATCAGCCTAAAGCAGGTGGGTTATCTAAACCTGGCAAGTTCACAGTACACACACCAAAGCAATTTCATTATACAGTAGTCAAAACAAAACAATAACCATCTTTTTCATGCTTATAATCTGGACAGCGTGCGAAAGAGACAAAGAGGTTTTTCATGATGCGTATGCAGTGCGATGTGATACCGTGCTCTCATTCACCCTCTCAGAGAAAGAGAGAGAGAGAGAGAGAGAGAGAGAGAGAGAGAGAGAGAGCGAGAGTGAGTGCGGGTAGTGTCAGGTAGTAATTTTATAATCTAGTGCCCTGGCCCAGTGCTAGTTGTTAAATGTCGCACGCCTTTGAATGTTGCAGTTCTTGGACATACCGGTTTCTTCCCTCATGATGTTTTCTTCACAGTTTTGACCGATAGTCGTAGATAGAAAGGATTTGAACTCGGTATAGGCGTGCGTTTGCGTTTTTCTATTGTTACGGAAAAAGTTTCGCCTCTCAATCCACTTTGTTTTGGAACAGGAAAAATTGAGGTATTGCAGGAAGAGCACCAATGAATTTTTTGGCTTTGTGCACTTCGTGAATATTTCAGCTGTGTTTTTCTTTTGTTTAGTGATGAAATTCGAGCGAAGTGTGGTATTTGAAAATACGGTGGTTGGTAGTAGGTACCCAAATCGGTGTGGCTTAGAATCGCAAAGCAATGACAAAAATGTAAAGGTGCCACAAGAAATAAAAAAGCAATTTTCTTCCGCTCCACAAAGAGTCATATAACAGTACTTATTAAATATTTTAATTATAGGTTAATAGAGGCATATTCAACAATTTCAACATATTACGCCCAAGCCCAACGTGAACAATTGATCATAGTAGAAAGTATTTTGTAAATAGGTATTTCCAACTTTTTTCTTTTCGCTCGACGAACCGATAACCGATGGGGAAGAAAGGTTCTCGAGTGGCGACCACGAACCGGAAGACGTTCTGTAGGTAGGCCCCCCACTAGGTGGACCGACGACATTGTAAGAGTCGCAGGGAGCCGATGGATGCAAATGGCTAATAGCCGTTCATGGTGGCGTTCAAGGGGGGAGGCCTATGTTCAGCAGTGGACTTCTTCCGGCTGATGATGATGATGATGATGATTTCCAACTATCTGAGCCTGCGGTTTCAACCGCGTGGATCACAGTTTATTCCCATAAAGTTCTCATAATCTTATGTCTTTCCCCAGGTAACAAACTATACCAAATTTCATCAAGATTTATTCAGCGGTTCTTACGCAAAAAGACAACAAGCATACAGGGGGACAGAGACAATTACTCTCGCATTTATAATACTAATGTAAGTCAAATTATGGATTACGACTGTACCATCGATGCAGCTGCGAATGTGATTACCAAAGAGAAAGCAAATAAAATTAAAGAGCAAAGGCTCCGCGATCCAATCCACTCCACTCGACGAATCGATGAAAGGCTTCGCAAAAGCCCAGCTTAAATCCAAACAAGCATTGAGCCATCAACTTTGCACACAACTGCTTTCCAATCAGGCTTTAATACTTTTTAGTATTCGTGGTCAGGCGTCATTCCGCGGATTTACACACCATTAACGGATAGAGCTCAATGGGCTATTGGGCCCCACGTGTGGGCTGTGTCGCAGAATAGCACACGTGCTGCCAATTGCATACAAACCGCCACCTGGAGCGCTGGAATGCGGCCAAAACTAATCCAACGTTGATTACTGGTTTCTAGATGCGGCACAGTTTTGTTTCGTTATCATTTTGTTTGTGTCAAACTGCAGGATTATACCTATTTCTCAGTAATTAACTGATAATCCATGCTTCGATATTGTAAATGCAAAAATAATGTTTGTTTGTAACATTTTAGCGTGAATAGATGTTGATAAAACTTGATATGAACATAGTTAGAATCATCTGAAAAGACATAATATGACACTTTTTATCACGCTAAACTGTAGTTTATCTGGTGAAATCCTAAGGTACAGCTAGTTCTATATAAACATGGCGATCTATTTGTTCAGTTAATATAGTAAACACAAAATTTCATCCGCAGGTACAAATCGAAATTATCTCGACGTTTTAGTATCTTAGATTCAAAATTCAGAAATAACTATTATATTAGTATTTTGTTGACCTCCTTAACCTCCTTAATTTCAGTTGTTTGAAACGTTCAGGTACTTTAATGATTTCAATAAACTGAAAAAGCTTCCAATTTGCGATATGGGAGGTGTAAAGAGTAAGGGTTAGAGGTTAAGTTAAACGAAATGATGGTAAACAAAATAAATGCCCAACTTAATTTATTAACAACTACAAAGCAAACAAGCTGTACCATATCGTTAACGATTCCAGTAAGTAATGTCAGAGTTGCGTAAATATGTTAATTAACGCGTCGCTGCATTAAACTCGCGACATTATTAATGTTCCACCCGAGTTGAAAGCATAGCACATCAGATAAGCAGTAGGGGATCTCACGCGTAGTTACGAGTACAGTTGAGAGCTACGGTGCCTGCCTACCTTGAAATATTTACACAAACACACGCAATTGTTTTCTGATACTGTAAAAATAAAAACAAAACACGAACTTCTAGGCTGGCATCACGATTCTAGTACTCGCCGCACGTACTTATTATACCTAATATGTGTAATAGGCATGTATGACGTCAGACACCGAATTTTGCGAGCGGAGTTTTAATTTTTTGAGGGACGCCTTCAAAGTTGGATTACTTTGTAATTTTTTAAGATATCCAAATAGTTCTTTCGCTACATTTTATGTATTTTTACGAGCTTCCAAATTATAGACGATAACATCAGATTTGAAGCTTAAGAAACTTCTCCATTGCGGGTATAAATAGATTTAACATCTTATATCTCAGGGTGATGAGCATATAGTTCATTGCCACGCAGCATTTTGAAATGTTGATGTTCAAAGTTCTGGGTAGCACTGAACTGTAATAAGCAAACGTGATGCTTACTCAGGCGAGCGACTTGATAGTCTGGTTACTCATTTACATACTGTTCAAAGCAAAACGATCAAAATTTCTTACTTCAGCTTAAGTTTAAAAGTAATTGTATACAAAAAAGACATTTATTAAACATAGTTGTATTATCGAAAGACTAACAAGTACTCGTATACATAGAAAACTTCAACATAATAGGGTAATGGAAGAACGTTATCAGGGTGCGGTGTACATACAAACAAACAAGTTAAATATAAGCTTATAAAGGACTCGTGAGTGATAAAACATGGCGTCATTCCTTGTAAACAAACGCGCGCCGTATGTATTACAGATAGATGGTGTTAGGTAAACTTGCGATTCATCACATCTAATTCAATCGATACAATTATCGGATACAAATACTTTATCTATTGACTCCCACTTATTACACGTATGAAATCCAGCATGGCATGAAATTCATACTCCACAGACATGAAGCGGGACAGTAACTAATAACTTTGCGTTCCTTTAACCTAATCTATATTCTATATACATTTCAAACGCGTTTCAATAATATTACGTTTCGGTATCTGGATTGTATTGCTCGCAGTCAGTGAGATACTGTGATTAGGTGGAACGCGTGGAACGATAATTTGATACAGATATGTGTATTAGGTGCGAGCTAATCTCCTGAAATACCTAATCGCTGGATTTAATCCTATATTGATGCCTCACCTCTAGCTAGGGTTGCCCGATCGGAAGTTCAAAATATCTGGAAAAGTTTGAAAATGTCTGGGTTTTGGGGTTGTTGTCGGGAGAAATAAAAATAAAAAAGAGTAAATTTTACATAAAGACATTGTTGACACATCACTACTTACACATGTATTTGACATTCATCATCATCAGCCTTTCACGTTCCCACTGCTGGAACCCTGGCCTTCTCTCAGCGAGAGAGTATGGGCCGTAATCTAGCACGCTGGCCCAGTGCGGGTTGGTAGATGTCGCATGCCCTTGAATATATTGGCATTATAAAATTAAATTATTGTCTCCGAGAGAACTTTCGGAGAAGCTGTTTGTCTGACGTTTTGAGATTTGTCTGGAGTCTGGAGATCACTGAAAATGTTGGGAGAATCTTGACGAATCTCGATCATCTGGCAACCCTAACTCTAGTGTGTATGTGTGCGTTAAATGCTTGTACTTGTACGCACATTTGTGACTATTTATACTGTGGCTCAAGTAGGAGACTCATTGCCATTTGTCAAGCAGGGCTGTGGTAATTACTTAATTCGTTATTGCCGTGCTAAAGGCGCCTGCGGTGTGCTTGCTAATAGCAACGCGATTAAATTAAGGAGATCGTGTGCTAACTTTGCGTGAGGACGCGATGATGGAGTACTGGAGATGAAGCAGTTTCCCGAAAGCTTTCTCGTTGATTTGAAAACACTGCAAAATTAAGTTGCCACTTTAGCGGTTCGAGTAACAATGAGAAATTCTACGCAACTATCTACGTGTGCTTCGCCACTTTAAATTTCCTATATAAACAAGTTAATTTGAAGCATATTACACATGATAATTTTATAGGAAGCTAATGTCTTTATGTATAAAACTAGCTATTCCCCGCGGTTTCGCGTGGGCTACAGCTTAATGCATGCAAAGTCTCAGCCCGATTGGTTTAAAATTGACAAAGTTTCATACAAACTTTCATCCCCTATTTTATCCTCTTGGGGGTAGAATTAATCAAAATCCTTTCTTAGCGGATGCCTACGTCATAACATCTACCTGCATGCCAAACTTCAGCCCGATCCGTCCAGTGGTTTGGACTGTGCGTTGATAGATCACTATGTCAGTCAGCCAGTCACCTTTGAGTTATATATATTTAGATTTATAGTCCTGACTCATTTATTACGTATCGACATCAACGCGCAATCTGGTGGTTATTAGTCCTAGATAAATGTCATCTTCCTTTAAGTGTAAGGATGCACTAATAAAATAGGTAATTTATTAAAACAACGAAGAATTAGGTATTTTTATGTAAAAATGTCTACTTCCAAACAAGTGGAGTCACTGGGCAGGTTACTAAGTAAATAGTCTAAAGCCAAAGGCTAAAATGAATGAATCCTAAAATACACCAAGTTAACAAAGTTAACAAGCGCATCTAGAGCATCTAAAACTCTAGATCAACGTCTAGCTCTCCAAGATTACCTGCAATGCGTTATCTTTCATATGTTTCACTATGACCCACATAGATGAAATTCACGTAGAGCGTCATGTACACGCATACTATAGTGTTAACTTTACGCTGGAAATTAATACCCTATCTGTCCACAGTTTGTCCTTCTAGAGATAGATTCGTTACGACCAACCGAATAAGCTATTCCCACGAGTGCTAGGTACATTTAAATGAATAAAAAACTGTTACGAAACATTAAGTTCACAGTCAATGAACGCCTCATAACCTTTAATATCCTTTAAAAGTACCAAAAGAGTTTCCGCCAAATTTTCCAATTTTCAATGAAAAGCTAATCTTGACAAATTTTTGAAGGGAAAAACTTATTAATTCGGTATGAAACGCCTATCAGAAGAGCCGCAGGATTCGGCGAAAGTTTCTGAAAGGGGCTTACCTTCGGCCTGCTACTTTATGAATATTTGAACGAAATTAATAGCTGCCGAAGTGTTTGAATGGAAATAGAAACTCTGTTACGTCACGGTTAAGCGCTCTCGGTGGAACAAGTTAGCTGTTATACTCATAATAACTCAACCTGTATTCAAGCAACGGCTTGAGTTACGAGTTCCTATATCGTAACGGCGCGCGAAGTAACTTACTGTACCTACGATGGTTAAATAAGTTTGCTAAGTTAGTTAAATTTATTGTTAAGCACGTTTGTATCGGTGAAATTTTGAGAACAAAATTATTTCTTGTTTTACTGTTAAAATTTTAATCTCCGGGGTTGCTTACAATCGGATGATTCGGATGAGATCGTGGTCAAAGGCTATTCTAGTCAGTTGTAAAACAAAACTTGCAAAATGTAGAACGAGCTTCCTCCACAAGTCCTTCCGCGGTGCTACAGAATGCAGTCCTTCAAGATGAGTGTGGAAAGAATATACTGTTCTAAGCTATCACGGTCAATAACATTAGAATTAATTAAACATTATCTTTTCTTTTAGCCTTTTCTCACACTACTTCTAACGAGGTAGGTACAGTCAACGACAAAAGTCGCTGAACAATACACATTTTCCGATTGCCGTCATCATCTTAAACAGCGGCCCTTGGTCACATCATCACATAGAATCAGGTGTGTTATGTTGTGGTCAAAAAGCAATGTAAAAAAACAATAATTACTGATCTAAAACACATTTGTAAAATCTAGTCTGATCAGTTACTTTTGTCGCTGACTGTACAAAGTTTGTACCTACCTCCATAGAAGCGTAAAAATACAATGTTGCGACATCACATCAACAGCGTTTATTCAAAAATGAAAGATTCCGTTCCATTTTCTCTCATTGCACAAATTGTATTATTGTCATGAAATGATCTGTGAAAGCCGACTCGTATTCTTTTCCATTAAAATCGAAATAAATCATTTGTTAAGAGCAAGTTGAGCGTGAAACCGCTCGATTCTTTGACGCATGAATCGTCGTCGGTTTCTTTTTTTGTAATTTTGAAGCACTTTCGTTCATGGTAATACTTTATTAAGTTACTAACTGCGCTCCGCGGCTTCACCCGCGTGGACTACAGTTTATCGCAATAAAAAAGTATTCTATGTCCTTTTCCAGGGTTTAAACTATCTCTACATTAAATTTCATCAAAATCCGTTCTGTAGTTGTACAAAATTTTACATATATAATATCCATCCTCGCAAACCTATACATTTATAATATTAACCAGCTGGTCCTCGCGCGGGCTACAGTTTATCGTGATAAAAATCATATGTCCTTAATAAGGCTCTAGACTATCTCTGTACCAAATTGCCTTTAAATCGGTTCAGTAGTTTAGGCGTTAAAGCGTAACAGGCAGACAGACAATTACTTTCGCATAATATTGGTAGGGAAATATGGATTTACCTAAGATGCCTGTCTAAGCTCTAAAGTAATTATTGCAAGCTTATGTTAGTATATATGCTATCAACGCAATTAAGGTAGAATAATATAGAATGGGTTCAGTAGGTACTAAAAACATCGACGACGACGCGGTAGCCGAGTTAGTCGTGACCCTGCCTACGAAGCAAGCGGTCCCGGGTTCGAATCCCAGTAAGGGCAAATGTGTGTGTGATGAGCATATTTGTTCCTGAGTCTTGGATATTTCTATCTATATAAGTATTTATTTCTCTATATAAGTATGTATTTCGTTGTCTAGTGCCCATAACACATGTTTCGAGCTTAATTTGGGGCTAGGTCAATTTGTATGCAATGGTCCCCCGATATTTATTAATTTATTTATTTAATAATGTAGGAGGAAGGAATTTGTAAAAAATGTCCATCGTGCACCATATTGCGCAGGCCCTGTGTCGCAGAATCCACAATAGACACCTAACGCCGTTGTTTCATTTGCTTACACACAATATTCGCATACCCAGTTGTTGTATACGAGTAGGTACAGTACGAGAACAAAATTGCAGTAGCACTTCAATGTTCATCTCAATGTTCTATTATAAATGCGAAAGTAACTCTGTCTGTCTGTCTCGCTCTCACGCCTAAACTACTAAACCGATTTAAAATAAATTTGGTACGGAGATAGTTTGAACGCTGAGGAAGGAGACAGGATACGTTTTATCGCGATAAACTGTAGCCCATGCGGGTGAAACCGCGGGAAACAGCTAGTAGTAAATTTATATCTAGATGTTAGTTACACTGAGAAGAAATTTCTGACTTTCCTTCTGAGTTTTACCTTCCAAGACCGGTTCCTTATATTAGTTTTACTTCTGAGGCAAAATGGAAGGAAACACCTTCTTATTTCTTCTGTGTTTTGGAAGGTCTTTTTTCTCCGTGTATATGCGATGTGTGTGTGTGTGTGCGATTGGTAACCGCGCTCTTTCTGATTGGTTCATGTAGACGTATGTATGAAATGGCTTATAGAAGAAGAACATATGCGCGATTTACGATTTTTTTTTCTCCTTATTTCTTTTTAGTCTACTACTGGAATTCTGACCCCGACCGTACGTCTATACAACATCTGCTATCCCCATATGGCCTCGCTTCCCGTACAATAACGACCCAGGAATAGCTTGCATAGTCTGATTTAATTAAACCCTTTGTCGTTCCAGCGCTTTAATCACTCGTTATAAAGCGCTTTTCAAATACGAATATGTACAGTCAACAAAACTGAAATTTAATACGTCTTGGGACCTTGTCACTTTTGTTTTTGATTGGCGTTCTTGGCGCGTTAATTAACGCTTATTCGACCAGTCGTCTTTCCGTTATCCCGCAATAACCCTTTTCCGGGATAAAAAGTAGCCTATGTGTTAATTTAGGTTATAAGCAATCTCCATTCCAAATTTCACTCAAATCCGTGCGGTAGTTTTTGCGTAAAAGAGTTACAAACATCCATACATCCATACTAGCAAAATTTCACGTATGGAATGTTAGTATTATTTGGTGAAAATGTCCACCGTCGAGACATGCTGCGACAAGGTCCTAATTTGTCTTACATTTCTGTCTTGTTCAAATACCGCTATGTCTGCTGATGAGATGAGAATTCGGCATTGTTATCACGTAGTTATGGGGGCCATTAATGCTTGACGTTATTAAATTACGTAAGACTTATTTAATTTGTTTGGGGTTGACACCATATACCTGTATTTACTCTCTACTTAACTATATGTAGGCAACGATAGTGCATAAACGTTGAAAAACAATATATATGCCCTTTTTAAAAGTTACCTTTTCCAGATCTATAAATTTTATTTATTAATTTATTTATTTAGGTAATCCAACAGCGTTCCAATTATAAAATAGACAAACATTTGTTATACAATAAGGCCAAAATAGGATTACACAAATTACAATAAAATCTAAATTAAGGGTAGGTATGTAATAAAAAAAAACTATGATTTATACAAAATTACAAGATGTGATGAGCGTTGTGTGTGTGTGTGTGTGTGCGCGTGTGCGTATGCGTGTGCGTGTGTGTGTGTATAACAAGACGTTATGTTAATACCATGAACTTACGTTGTGTACGGATTTTCCCTCGCTCAAGAACGGTAAAGGAAAACATCTTAAGGAAACCAGCATATCCACGAACCACAATATTCAAGGGCCTGTGACATCTACCCATATGCTCTGGGCCAGCGTGGTAGATTGACTTATGCTCTCTCTCTCTCTCTCTTTCTTAGAAAAGGTCCCGCAGTGGGAACGCATTAGACTGCTGATCATTATAATATTTACCTATAGTTAGTTATATGCATAATGCTATTATTGGGGGTCTCCCAAGTCAAACAGCAGGGTTATATATACCACTTATTTATTTCACTTCTTCACTACTTAATATGGATTTACAACCAATATTCCGGACACCTTCGTCCAACTCCAACGATCACTCTCCAATGGTCCAATCTACAGAAAATCTCCGCTTTTTATACCGATCTACCTCCAGCCCACCATTCTTTTTTCAAATTTACAACTGACCATCGACAACTGACAACGTCAAACGAATTGTCATTCCCTCCATTTAAATTGTTGCCAGTATAAAAAATACGGAATTAGTCAAATCAACATCTATTAAATTTAAAAACTTATGAAAAATACAAATTGAAGTGTTGTTAACTAACGAAACCTTACACTGTAATGGGAGACTTATGTTATTTTGAAGAAATTGGCGACCAACAGGTCGTAAGTTGACTTAACTACTACCACTGAGTTTGAGATACTCGTATCGTTGCTTCAAAATGGATATATGCTGTTATGATAGAGAGAATAAACCTATTCGAGACTTTGTTTGTATATAATCGAGAATGCACGCGTCGATAGTTACTCAATTGGGGACACGTGGCCCGAAATAACGACCACTGCGCCACATCAATCCACATAGGAGCGGATACAGAATGTCGTCTAGGTTCGGGGCATTTTTATTTCCATTATTCACCAGAATATTCCAGAAAATTTGTTCGAAACAAAAAAAAACTGGTGAAATATTAATTTGTTATTCATATAATAAAATAAAAGTGTTTTAAAATCAGTTTGTCTGTCTTAAAAATATATTTATATATATAAAATTTCTGAGTGCATGTGTTCGTAACTCGTCTCCATTGGCCGATTTTGATGAATTTTGGTATGTAGATAGTTTGGATTCTGGGAGGCCAGGTCACAGTATACTTAGTTTATCTTGCAATGAACGCGGTGATACCGCTGAGAACAGCTATTTAAAATATATCATTAGTAATAAGTGTGTAATAGTAATTATAGGCAGATAGTCAGACCCCTCCTGGGGCAGATAATAATTGCACCCATTACGAGAGGTAAATGTGTATCCGTCGTGCCTGACCTCATGCCATCAAGCAGGCAATCAAGCATGAAATTATAGCTTCTGTAAATATAACGCATTCAAAAATGAATAATCGAGCCCTGGAAATCCCACGCCACTCTTTTGTGCGCTCCTTTTTCCCCGCATACTCGTAAAATGTGAAACGAGCTCCCTCCATAAGTCCTTCCGTAGTACCACAGACTAAGTCCTTCATAATGGGTGTAAAAAGGGTTATTCAGGGTCGACAACGCCCCTTGTGTTGCAAATGTCCATAGGCGACGGTGACCGCTTATCGTCAAGCGGGACGTCTGCTTGTTAGACACTCTTTAAATAAAAAAGTATATATAACTAAATATATAGCTTCTATTTAACGCGACGGGTGACCAAAATGCTGGCTCATATTTTGGTCAAAAGTTAGCATTGCCATTCAACAAGGCCATGCTGCCAGCATTTTGGGCACCTTACCGTCTTCTGGAGGCTTACCAAACTTTTAGTGTACCTACTGTGTTTGATTTATTTTTCATTTTATTTTAAATAATTTTATATCTTATATCTTCTTATAATAAGTATATACCCAGTAAAAATTAATATAGGAATAAAGTAATGTGAAAGATATATACTTTGACATACCATACACTCTCTCTCAGAGAGAAGGCCAGAGTCTCAGCAGTGGGAACGTCACAGGCTGATGATGATGATGATAACAGTTTTGGCTATATGTTTAGATTATTGTGAACGTCTTTAATTTTTCCAAATATTGTACCTACTTTTTATGTTTTTGACTTATTTTGTGTGATGACTAATGTTTTCTATGATATTATTGATTAATTGTGTAATGAGTGTAAATGGCATGCTGTTCTTGTTACAATAAAGAAATACAAATACAAATGATCCCACTGCTGGGACTCTGGCCTTCTCTCAGAGAGAGAGAGAGCGGGCCGTAATCTACCACGCTAGTCCAGTGCGGGTTGGTAGATGTCGCATGCCCATAAATATCGTGGTTCTTGGACATGCCGGTTTCCTCACGATGTTTTCCTTCGTCGTTTTGAGCGATGGTAAATCCACACATAACTTATTAAGTCATAGGTGCGGGGCCGAGAGGATTCGAACTCGGCGTCGGCGCCTAGTACGGCGCACGTATTACCCTTACCACCTTTGCACAGCGTAACGTAACAATCCTTAAGACCACGAAATATGAATATTGCATGCTAAATTAAACAAGGACTTGCTTACCATAAACAACGGAAACAAAACTGTTGTTCCGCAAAAGCTGACATAATTTCCCGTTCAAGCTTATTTAAAATCTAACACTGGCTTGTTAATGCACCGCAACGTAGCAACACTGTCGGTCGCAGCTGGCAACACCGACACTTAATCCCGCCGTTTATTAAAAATATAACTTTGTTTACTGGCAACTTTATCTCGGATAACAGTGACACTAACTGCGTTTACTAGGAGGGAGTTAAAAGTTTTTTTCGTCGGCAAGAACCAAATTTGTACTCGTAGCTACAAAGTGCTAGCGGCTATCTTCTAAAATATAAAATCTCGTGGCACAATATTTGCTGTTGAACTCTTCCGAAACTGCTTGACGTTTGTTTTTTTAACTTGCAGGAAATTTTCCATACCCCTAGGTAATTATCCTAAAAAAATATAAAAATAATTTATTTAACAGAACAACATTTGCTGGGTCAGCTAGTACCGCTATATAAATTAACCTCTGTGTAAAAAAACAAAAGAAATACTATATTATTTTTATTATTTATTTAATAATCAGTACGGATAAACCACTTACACTAATTATAATAATATGTCAAAACAAAAAATATCTAGGTCAAATAATTATCAGAGTCACAATCAAATTAAATTAGATTAAAATACAATAGAAGCTATAGCCTAGCTGTAACGCCCCCACGTTATTAAAACAGTTCCTGCTGGTCTATTTTTTCTCGATCGCTATATAAAGATAAAGAACAGATTGAATTGGTACCTTCCGTCGATCGCGTCTTCCCTTAACATCTGAGATTCTTCTTGATAAATTATTTTGTAACAAAATTAATAATTATAAAGTGTTAATTGTTACTATTTAGAGTGGATCGGTGCGCTCCTACATTGCTATACCCTATTCGGGTTCATATGTTCACTAATTATAACCACTAAGATCTCATGTATACTAACATATGAATGCAATAAATGATTGATTTTGATTTTGATTTTGTTAATGTTTGTTGTAATTATAATACTGTTAGCCGAGATCGAGTTAAGTTACTCTACGGTAAGGATAAAAAAACATAAGAATATAATAATACTCGAAATTATCATAATCGCAATATTCGTTTCCGAAATTATGCTCTGAAACTACTGACCCGATTTTGAAAATTCTTTGACTGTTCGAAAGCTATATCATCTGTAAGTATGTTTTACTAAAAAGTCGCCACGCACAGCTAGTTTAAATATTACAAGATAAATAAGAAACAATGCTAAACCAAACGAAATTTCAGGACACAGGGGCATCTCGATAAACTGCCGCAAACGATTGAGGATAAGGTTCCGCCAAGATAAAACACTAAAAATAAACGACCCCGCGTTTTTCAAGTTGCCCCGCGATAATAAATACAGGTACCGCGATATCACAAATAACAAAATCCCTCGAAACAGCGCACACAAATCTAGCCGCCCACTATTTTCCCCGACAAGCGCCACTATTACCCCCAGATCCCCTTCTCGATAAGAGGAAGTAATACCCAGTGAGCGGTGGAGAAGCCGTGGGGTGGTCGAATGGTAAAGCGCCGATACCGAGGTCGAATCCTATCCCGGTTGCTCCTATGACTTATTTAATTTGTTTATGTAATAGACTCAATTAAATAGATGATGGCTCAGTGGTACTTTACAGCTTGCTCCAATTCAATCAATTAGTAATAAGAATAAAATTGTCAATGTGATCGCGCCAAAAGAATTACCTGCCGGGCGTTTCTTGCCTGTTCTTTAAGGCGGCGTAAGGAGGTTGGAACAGGCGTAGCTAGTTTTAAGTTTGACGTTTTAAAGTGATCACAATTTGACGACGCGGTAGCCGAGTTGGTAGTATCCCTGCCTGCGAAGCTAGCGGTCCCGGGTTCGAATCCCGGTAAGGGCAAATATATGTGTGATGAGCACGAATATTTGTACCTGAGTCTCTATATAAGTATTTATTTCTCTATATAAGTATGTATATCGTTGTCTAGTACCCATAACACAAGTTTCGAGCTTAATTTGGGGCTAGGTCAATTTGTGTGGAATTGTCCCCAATATTTATTTATTTATTTTATTTACAATGTATCCTAATGAATAAAGTACTATTGACTTTGACTTTGACAGGTGACTTGCGATCAAACTCTACCTTGTAAGAACTAAACAGAAATCTAGTATCAAACCAAGTTTGCTACAAAATTCTTTAGCACTTTCGCGAATAAAATATGATGTAATAGAATATTCTAAGCTCTCAGCCATGCTACGAATATCATCAAGCTTAATTTGCGCGTAGCCGGAGCGCTACGCGGCTACGTAAAGCTACGGTGCTACGGCGTAGCTTAATTTAGTTTTGCATGTTGCTAGAAATTGCTCTCACAAAATTTTACGTTTTTTTTTTTTTTTTTTACTATTTACAGCGTAGCGTTTGACCACAAGTCACCTGATGTTTAGTGACGATGTGGTCGAAGATGGCGCCACGCTACACCTGGACTGGGAACTGGCTCTCAAGTGAGGCTGCCGGAACACACCGATAGGTGCTTGGCGACAAATTCTTAACAAGAGGGTGGTAGCTAGCCAGGCGAGTACTAGAAAATACCCTACCACCAAGCTATGGTTTCATCACGATGTTTTCCTTCACCGAAAGCTCAAGCTCATTGTAGGATTCGAACCCACGTCCTACGGATCGCAAGCCGACGTCACTACCACTGAGCCATCATCGCTATGACGTTTTCTTTGCAAATTATTAATACACATTAATGTTATAAAGAATTAAAGTTGTTTGTTTGTAAATATATGTTTGCATGGGGTAGTTAATATCTGTAATTAATTATATACTTATATCAAATGCGATTTTGAAACTTATTTCTCTGATAGAATGCTTTCCTTTTCCTTGAGTGGTAATTATATAGGTTATATTTTATTGTTATAAAAGTAATTCTAAGTACGAGATCACTATTACTTGTAAGTCAGGAAAATGAACTAATTTTATTTATAGGCGCTGACCAATTTGTTAGAAATTATAAATGAGCACAGCAATGTTTTTATAGCGATGATGGCTCTGTGTTAGTGACGTCGACTTGCGATCCGTAGGACGTGGGTTCGAATCCTACAATGAGCTTGAGCTTTCGGTGAAGGAAAACATCGTGATGAAACCATAGCTTGGTGGTAGGGTATTTTCTAGTACTCGCCTAGCTAGCTACCACCCTCTTGTTAAGAATCTGTCGCCAAGCACCTATTGGTGTGTTCCGGCAGCCTCACTTGAGAGCCAGTTCCCTGTCCAGGTGTAGCGTGACGCCATCTTCGTCACTTAACATCAGGTAACTTGTGGGCAAACGCTACCCTGTAAATTAATATAAAAAAGTTAGATTTTTAATCAAAAAATAGTCCTTGACATTTGAAGATTTCCGCAGCCATAATTATGTTATTAGGCTGCGGAAATCTTTGCCCGCCCTAGCGAGGCCGGGGTGCGTCGCTAGTGCTACAAGATTACGTAGCGATGCGGACTTACTAAATAATCCGAGGTAAAAAAAATGAAATAAGCACACGCGGAGTCCCTTTGTCTGTCTATGGAATTAGCTCATCTCGTCGAGCCTCGAGACTGAGCAGGTTCTCTCATGACTTCATATTAAATTAAAAGTTCTTTTGAACTGTGGTAAAAGGTAGAAAGCTCCTTTTTAGGGTTCCGTACCGCAAAAGCAAAAACGGAACCTTTTGTTGTCCGTTTGTCCGTCTGTCAAGACACATTTTCTCAAGAACTCGTTGAGGTATCAAGTTGAAATTTATTTCAAATATTCGGCTCTACAGTCTCATTCAGCTGTGAAAAAATCAAACTTGAAAGCGCGATCAAAAAAGATGAGCGTTTGTGTCGCATTTTTGTGCTTTCACAAGGGAATCAAAACCTATAGGGTACTTCCTGTTCATGGAATCATGGAATTTGGCATGAGACAAGGTCATACAGCACATGTAAAGGAAAATGTCTGAAAACCTTAAATATGTAGTTTAATAACCAAAAAAAAATAAGCTTGTAAGGAACCCTCGGTGCGAGAGTCCAACTTGCACTTGGTCGGTTTATTTTTCTTCTTTTGGTGTCATTTCCTAGCGGAGTCGGTTTATCAATAGAGCAAGGGTAATCTTTACTATGAATGCTGCTGCTCGGAACAGGAATTTTGAATCCGTGACCAAATGCTGGACGTTATTTTACGCAACGAATAACCATTGCAATTCAACGCGGCAATGCGGCCAGCATTTTGGGAATGTTGCCAACTGGTAGTGGTTTATTAGATAAAGTAGTTGTATTGTTTAGTTTGATAGGTAGTTTTATTTTATATTTTAAGGTTTAGTTATTTTGTTTATTTATATCCCATTGTATAAAAAAGTTTTTGAATGTCTCTGGCCTAAATAACATAATGTTGTGATGCTATTATTCGCCGGTCGCGCCACCTATCGGGTACTAATGTAGCAAGTTTTGCGGCGAAACGGGTCCTGTCGGGATTGCCTTAACGTGTTCTGTATAATAATCACGTTATTTAAGTAGGAAACGGCACACCAACTGTTAGTTTAATTAAAGGGATGATATCACACACGCAGTCAATGTTATCACGGAAAATGTTAGGCAAATTCAAAAACAACACCGTGACGCGGCGCAAAGGTTTGGGAAGATTTGAGTGGGTCCCGACTGTGAGTCTAAACAGAAGTTCTGCATTAGAATTTATGATTTGTTTTATGGGTGTATTGATCATAAAACTACTGTCTATATTGTGCAGTTATTCGATACTAGTTGCGCCCCGCGGTTTCACCCGCGTCTTCCCATTATCTATCCCGCAGGAACCTTTTTCCGGAATAAAAAGTGGCCTATGTGTTAAGGGTATAAGCTATCTCCATTCCAAATTT
Organism: Opisthograptis luteolata; assembly: GCA_931315375.2. Taxonomy (NCBI): domain Eukaryota; kingdom Metazoa; phylum Arthropoda; class Insecta; order Lepidoptera; family Geometridae; genus Opisthograptis; species Opisthograptis luteolata. The sequence goes on from OV928048.1 coordinate 3,284,961, forward strand.
CATTCAGATCCGTTCTGTAGATTTTGCGTGAAAGAGTAGCTAACTAACATCCATCCATCCATCCACACTCACCAACTTTCACGTTTATAATGTAAGTAGGATTACTTAACAGAATTCTAAACTATTGGGCTTATGTTTTTCTTTTTAGTTTTTGTATCAAGTTAAAAATATTGTGATTGAAATTATTTTCATAAAGATCCTTTGGTTATTTCTTTAAAATAATTATTTTTTTTTTGTAATTTTTATATCCGCTGTATTAACCATTTTAACGATGGTGGCCGAACGGTTAGGCGTGCAACTTACAAGACGCCGACACCGAGTTTGAATCCTCTCGGCCCCGCACCTATGACTCAATAAGTTATGTGCGAATTTGCTATCGCTCAAAGAGGTGAAGGAAAACATCGTGAGGAAACCGGCATGTCTAAGAACTGTAACATTCAAGGGCATGCGACTTCTACCAACCCGCACTGGGCCAGCGTGGTAGATTACAGCCCACACTCTCTCTCTCTGAGAGAAGGCCAGAGTCCCAGCAGTGGGAACGTGAAAGGCTGATAATGATGAACCATTTTAACAACACACATTCTTTGTTACTCGCTCGAATGAAAACTTAATTTTCATTATTATTGGAATGCATGCTGTCCTCACCTGTCAATGCTGTGACATTTGGTTCTAAGCTTCTAAGAATTGTTATAAATCTGCGAATGTATGAGTGTACACTGTGTTGGTGAGCTAATAAATAAATAAATTTATCCGCGCGTGAAACCGCGGGGTACAGCTAGTTTTGAATAATTAAACACACTCAGTGCCGACGGTGTGCTAAGAGTGTGTCTACGTGTTTTTTTTATCTTATCGCTCGCCTAGGTGACACTCTTGGTGTGTTCAACGTAACTATGTAAGGTTTAGCGTCCTATAAAAACTTGGTGGCAGAATTGAGTGTCCTACTACAAAAATAATTTAAGAGAATGACTCCCAGATTAAGCTGAGAATTGGAGCTGGTTTTAACAATTTTTTTAAAATTATGATTTATAAAAAAACAGTGTATGTTAATCTACAACATATTATCATGATACAAGAGATGAAAAAGGGCAAGAACTAAAATTACATATTATAAACCGAAAAAGAAGTGTGCCCTTTTTAAAACACTTTTATTTACTAACTCCGATGGCTCAGTGACCCAGTGTGTCTTGGCCTCCGAAACGAGAGAGCGCCACTCTTCTCTATCTTGAGCGATTTCAGCCCAGTTGAGAGTCTGGAGCTCGCGCAGATCCGCATCCACCGCGTCCTTCCAGCGGCATCTATGGCGTCCGACCGGCCTACGGCCATTCGTAGTCGTCCCAAATAAGAACGCTTTGCCGCCCGATCCTCCCCCATGCGGACGACGTGGCCAAGCCAACGTAGTTGTTTGTAACTAACAAACAATGTAATAAAACCTTAGAAGTCCATTTTAACCTACTTAATAGATTGAACTTGGTAATGACGGTCTGCTGATGATGCCAGAAGGTGGAACTCTTCAATGGCTACTAGGAAACCCTTCGAGTTTGGGTCGTTATTACGTACTGTATATTTTTATCACTATTTACTTAACACTAGGGTTGTGAATCGGTCACCTTGAAAGAATGGGAGAGGATCGTGCGGTCAAACGAGCGTACAGTGGACGGCCGAGTGGCCGTCGCCCTGTCGGCCGTCCCAGATATCGCCGGAAAGACGAAGCCACGAAGGATTTGCTCGAGCTCCAGGTGGAGGACTGGCAGGAAGTGTGGCGCCGAAGTGGCGTCTTTTGTTATCGGAGGCCAAGACTCACTTTGGGTCGTTGCGCCATTTCAGTTAGTTAGTTAGGGTTGTGAATAATTATTAACCTGGTGAAGTTAGTACCTATTACCTACCTACTTACCTACCCAGCCGCACCTGTTACTAATTTCTGCGTCACTTCGTCTGAACTTCTTCAGGCATTTTAAACTGTCAAACTTGGCACATTTTTCTCCAATTCCAGAACGCTCGAGGCAGGCCGAGCAATTAAACTTTTTGCTCGCTATAACTTCTTTTCGTAGTTAACCTTCGCTTGACTTTTGGTGATGACGGCATGTTGCCACAGTGAATATAAGATAGCTTAAATATAGCTAAAAGAAAATAAATTTTATGTTTCGATATTATTTTTAAACAATGTAAATTTTTAATGGGGGAAATGGAAATATGGGACACCTTTGCCCAGCAGTGGGACAGTGTAGGTTTAAAAAAAATAATTAAACAATTGTGTCTTCCGGCAGACTTGAGAGCCAGTTCCCAATCTAGGTATAGCGTGGCGCCATCTTCGACCACATCGTTACTTAACATCAGGTGACTTGTGATAAAAAAAAAAACCTGTAAGAAGTAAAAAAAAACTAAATAATTAGATAATAATAATAACAATAAATAATAACGCCCGCACAATCACATACATAGGCTCTGACCCCTAACTAGGTTTCCCTGTATCTAGGGTATCAGAAACTACGAGGATCGGGGATCCACAACACCCAGACACAGAACAAATGCTTGCGCTTTTTTTTTCAATACACACACAATTTGTTCTGTAGCGGGAATCGAACCCGCGACCTCACGCTTCACAGTCGGCTATCCGCCCATCGCGCCACATCGGTCGGTAATGCATTATGCTTTTGGTTATCAATCTACAAAAGTGGCTAGATGATAATAATAGTATAGTGTTTGAACCTGTCACTCAATACTAATATCGATCATTCCATTCTTATTGTAACCCAGCAAATTTCTGTGACCATTTTACATATAGGGTTGCCACCTTTTACTTTATAATAAAGGTGTTCTACATATTATCTGAAAAACGTACTTTATTATACTTAACAATAATACATTATTTTGCCAATTTTGCCAAAGTTGGATATAGGATTTTATTTTATTGTTTACTAAAGTTTCACACTCATTTTTGCGTGTTATAAAAAGCATCGATAATAATAATCTACATAATAATAATCTGGTTTTGACATTACTGTTTCAATTATTATTATCATTTTACTACACTTTTTTGGCACAGTAATTATTATTCCTGTATTTGTTTTTTGTGTAGTTATTTCCCTTCTTAGGTGTATATTGTGTCTAACAAAATACAAAAAATATGCGTATGAGTAGTACTACATTTTCACTCGTAACGTACATTTTTCACGATAGAATAGTAAATATACTTTATTTGTTAAAGAGAAAGGTAGCAACCCTAGCTACTCACCAAGATATTGTAACACTTCATTACAGTTCTGATAATTAAACCCATTTCTTTCTTACTTTCAGGTACATTTCCCGGCTCTTGCTTCGTTGGATTTATAGGTAGTACTTAATTATAAAACTTTAAGGATATTTTAGGCGACGGTTTTTCTTCCTGCTTTTCAGAGTTAATTGCTTTTCATTCTAGTGCGAAGTTTTATCTTTCAACTGCAGCGCGTTATTGAACGCTTTTGTACAACTTCCGCGCAGTTCCCGACTTATTCTTCAATAACAAAGCATCTAACGGCATCCCGAGCAGGATTAAGTCCCATTACTAGGAAGCAGTCTCTTCGTACGATTCTGTGATTTACTTCTTACATACATAGACATAGACAATATATTTATTTGTTGCTAAAAACACTCCAAAAAAATATATAAATTGATATACCTTTTTTTGCTAAAAAGACAGACATCAACTCAACACGTGGTCACGTGGTCACTCAGTGACGATGTGGTTGAAAGTGGCGCCTCTTCTCCGTTGTATATAAGCTGTATTAATCATTTATTAATTTTTATGTCATTTAGAGAAGAAATTTAATGACAAACATTTTCTACCAATCAGTAAAATTAATAAGTAAAAGTGTACGTTCAAGGAAGCAAAGAAACACAATTTTAAGCTAAATTAAAAACAGTAATTGTTAACTTGTAATTAAAAAAAACATTTCCGCAATCGTAAACTCGCCCCCAAAGACGGTAATTTTAAGCTCTCTCCGAACGAAAAAAAAGTTCGCAACTCAATCTTTTGTCTGTTTAGGTATTCATGACATGGGTCGTGCAAGATCCAGTTTCATTAATGTCTACTTAATATGTACAAGATCTGTACCCTTATAAACCTGTATTATGTACCAGGAACTCCGGCATTACATAATTTACTTACCTGACATGAACCGAACCTCATTTGAAATTAGCTCATTTAAACCGGGGCTGAAGATGATGAAACGGTAGCTAGGAGCGATGACAGCTCAGTGATAGTGAAGTCGGCGTGAGACTTGTAGAATGCGGGTTCAAACCCTGAGCTTGAGCTTTCAATGAAGGATAACATCGTGATGAAACAATAGCTCGTAGAGCTCGCTTGAGTAGCTAACCTAAATGTAATAATCTGTCGCCAAGCACGGTGTGTTCCGGCAGCGTCACTAACGCCCGAAATTAATAATTCATCCTGATCCATCATCCGCGGTTTTGGATCGATATGTTATGTGATAATATGTCATTTGAGTGCTAGGGCTCGACATTTTACTTTGCGTATAACAGGGTGGAAAAATATTATGCGCCCTGGAGGGACTACCTTAAATCCTCAAGTTAGATCATTTTACTTAAAGGATATATTCGTTATTTTAAAAAAAGAAACAAATCTGCAGAACCCAGAAAACTATGATAACTCCAGGGCTCATAATTTTTATCCACCTTGTATAAGATTTGGATCTTATTCACCATCATATTTTTCTCTCACTTACACACTTTGCTATGCAAACGTTTGAATTACAAAAACGCCTGATGAGCTCATATCAAGCCATACGTGCTTCCAAGGACGATGAAACGAGTAATTTAGGCAGAGAATTTTGATTAAACTTGGCTCTGTAATATAGCCTAACTCTCAAGTTAAAGATTATGCCGAAGTGTAATCAACTGTGAGCTCAATGTCAGACTGTCGCTCGGCAGATGAGCTCAATCTATTGTCTATGTAGTTGTGTAGAGGTTCTTTAAATACTAACATGTAGTTCAGATCAATACCAAATCTTATGATGACCTATAAGTATAAATACGACTTTATGCGACTTATAAAATGTGAACCAAATAGGTAGGTAATATATGAAAAAAAAGTTGGGTTACGCCCGAAAGTAATAATCGATCCGTCCATACTCACAAACTTTCACGTTTATAATATTAGTAGGAAGGATATTAATGATTAAGATTGCTTTATTGGCGCCCAACCTGGGCTCAATCTCCTACTGTCATTCAAGACAGACAACAATCCATTGTCGGGGGAAATTACCTTGTCGCCCGGTCACATCCTTTCGGTCACGTCAAGTCACGTCTCGTCACGTCCGGGCCAGATTAAACTTGACTCCGCAAATCAGACTCAATCGATTAGTTTAATGAGGTTTGGTTAGGTAAGCAACTCTAATCGATAAGAGTGTAGGAGGTTGTTGTGGCTTTCGTACTAAAGCGTGGAAGAGAAATGTAAGATATTATGAGTATTTTATATTTGACTAGATGTTCCCCGCGATTTCACCCGCGGGTACTACAGTTTATCGCGAGAAAAAGTATCCTATGACATTCCCCAGGGTTCAAATTTCTTAAATGAAAGCAGTCTCAGTTACTCCTTATAAAATTAGCTATCTGCGAGTGAAAGTCCCGTCAAAATCGGTCCAGCCGTTTCAGAGAGTAGCCTGAACAAACAGACAGACAGATAGCAAAAATTAAAAAAATATACATACTTTGTAAGTACTAATTATGCATTTAGTGAAGAGCTGTTTGAAACAATTTGAAATGACAAACAGACTTAACAGAATTTATTTATTTGTATGTATAGATTAAAGATGTTGTACCTACTGTGGAAATCGAGTTCGACCTTTGAATCATGTCCAAAATTTTCTCAAGTCGATAAGAACACTGCCAGCGGAGAAATAATGAGGTCAAGTCATGTCGATTTATAGTTCAATTCAGGCGCATGCGGTATTTTGTTAATGAGCCATTACCATTAGTAGGTTCTAAATGAAAATTTATTTATATTGGTATGGCATGTAGCTAGTTGGAAAATTCGTGGCTTTTAATCATTCAGAATTTACGAATAACTGGTTTTGATGAAAGTCAAAATAATGCGAAATATTTCATTATGAAATTACAAAATATCTGATTAACACGAATTTAGCTTAGTAATTAATTCGTTTTTAATCAACTTACTGATATAATTCACCACGTTTAATGTTGTTTTAGGCGTAACATAAGAAGTAGCTTCTGTTAATAATGTTGTTTCGTAATAAATCTGAACTCTCATAAATCTGTATTACCATATACGTCTTGGTTGTAAAATACTTGTAAAGTATGTTTGAATTAATTTATTTTGCTCTGTCTTACGGTGGAATCTTTTGTTCGCACCTTAGCATTGCCGGATTGTATTGTGTTTTTTTAGGTAATCCAGGATCCCTATTAGGGATGTTAACACTAATTACAAAATAATGTTTAATCTTACTTTTATGTTAGTTTGTATTATAAGGATATCGAAAAACATATTTTTGTATTTAAATATAACTTAATAATTTAAATAAAAATGATTTTAAATGCTATATTTGTAATCTTTTGTCACGTGACTGCAAACACCAAAAAGAGCTTCTTACGTCACTAACCGCTCAGGCGATTTGTGCTTCGATGGTTGCCCGCGGGTCGGCGTCGGGGGTCAGCGCGGTGGTATGGTTACGAATCGCGACGATCGTGTTTTTCGGTCAGTGACGTCATGTCAGTCACGTGACAGTTGTTAGTGTTTTGGCGGAAAAATTCATAATTACTCTAATTTTGTATATTTTCTCATCGAAAATACTAATAATTTTAAATAAAATATTTTTTTTATGGTTAACAAGAGTCAATCTTTAAAATAAAAGCAATTCCGAAAAATGGTTAACATCCCTATTCGAGCGCGTCCTTGGACTATATATTTGCAATTTTCTAGTGCTACCTAACTAATAAGAAATCTGTTGCCAAGCACCGCAATTGCAGTGTTCCGGCAGCTTTACTTGAGATTCAGTTTACAGAGATACGTAGTCTTTTGTTTAATTTTTTACATCTAATAGGGTGATACCAAACGAGCGTAATTTTGTGAGTCGTGAGTCGCGTATTTTCGGTCGCTCATTTTACGTTCAACTGAAGCAGACAACTCATTTTGCGTCGTCGTGTGGCACCAATTGCCTTTTTGTATGAAACCGAATGCAGCAGAATTTGTGCTACCGAAATTCTGCGACTTACAAACACGCTCATTTGGTCTCACCCATAGGGTAATTCTTGGCCACAAATCACCTGATGGTAAGTGATGATGAGTTCAATGATAGAACATTCTTAGAAGATACCTATTCACTCTTGACTTAAAGTCTCCCAAATAATACTTATCGGGAAGACGCTGGCAAGGTGTTCCACTCCTTCGCTGTTTGCATTAGAAAAGTGGAATGTTTTTTGTGGATTGGGGTAATTTCAACCATGTACGGAAAGTCGGAAACGGTACGTAATATAGACACGGCAATTACCGAGACAATAAGACACTAACAGACATGACAACCCTGACATGACGACAATTTTGACATGTCAAGTTCACTAATGCATTTGTGGATACTAATATGGGTAAGTATTTTACAAATCCTTGATTTTTTTCGGCTTTTCTGTACTATAATATGTATTTATTAGACATATAAACCTTCTTCTTGAATCACCCTATCTATTGCTGAAAACTGCATTTAAATCTGTTGCGTAGTTTTGAAGTTCTAAGCATGCATAAGGACAGACAGCGGGAAGCGACTTTGTTTTATACCATGTAGCGATGATATACACTGTAATTGTATTATTTATTCGTCACCGTCCACGATCTGACCCTAATCTAAATCTTGCATACCTTCCAAAGCAGACCCTAATACAATATTCAGGCAGGTGTCAGTGTCTCCGGTGATTACTTAACCCTTCTGCATTATTGGTGCCTTATCAATACTATTTGTTATACCCCCAAAAATTGGATCGGACAGGGTGGGGAAGACAAGAAAAAAGGTGATTTCACTTCATTTTTCCGATGAATTTTCCATTTTAATAAAAAAAGTTTTTTTTAATTCACAGTAGGCAATCATTTGACCACAGTTTCACCTGATGGTAAGTAAAGACGAGGCCGATGATGGAGCATGCTTGCCTAGAAGATACCTATTCACTCTTGACTTGAAAACTCCCAAATAGTACTTATCGGGAAACAATGACGCTGGCAGGTCGTTCCACTCTTTCGCTGTTCGCACTATAAATGTAGAAGCAAAGCGCTTAGTGCGGATCGGGGGAATGTCAACCATATACGGGTGTCGCGCTGCCGTACGTCTTGTTGTCCGATGGTGGAAAGGGGATGTTAACATGTACTCTTAATTGCTCGGAATATACAATAGATACTAAGTATCAGAATTAGGTTTTGAAACGGGATGGTTATCATGTATTTGTTTTTGTTTCTGTTCTCGATACTTTGGTACTGTTGCAAGCGCTGTGATCACGATAGTGTAATGATGTACTGATGTGATGTAAACCATTTTTACACATTTTGAAAAACATCAAAGCCTGCTGAAAGTAATTTATATAAACAATAAACTTGCCAAACTATAGAAAGTAATGAAAAAAGTCTAACAATCCTTTCAACTTTTTTCATTACATTTAGGTCATCGTTAAAATAACTATATTAAGCCATACCATAATTAATTAGAAACTTGTAACCCAATACATATGATAGCGATGTGTCTTTTGTCTCTTATACCTATGACTAATTATCACAAAAGGTAGAGTTACGTTTTGGGATGAAGCATCGCGTATCAAAGCTAGTTAATTCAACGGTATCAATAGCTCAATTAAAATTTAGCAATCATATTATGCTTAATTTTGACATCCAATTAGTCGAAAATGTACGAGTACAAGTTTTAATAGATAGATAGATAACGCTTTGTGGTTCACCAAACAAGAACAGAAATTAAACATCGGAGATTGGAAAATCTTAAAAAACTAGTGTTATCGTAGATACATCTGTATTGTCAGGCAAGACTGAAAAACATATAGAAAACACAGTACATAAAAGTATAAGTAAGTAGAAATTTATATACCTTTAGTACCAGCTATCTGTAAGAGGGCCCCGCTTTCAACCCATCAAGTAAGTGCAAATAAGTTCTTAGCTAAATATTATACTAGCTTTCCTTCCCCAGCAGGATTCAAACTATCTCCATAGCAAATCGCAACAAATTCTGTTTAGCAATTTAAGCGTGAAAGGTAACCAATACACAAACAGACAGAGAGAGCTAATACTTTCGCATTTATAACATTACTAGCTGCGCCCCGCGGTTTCGCCCGCGTTTCCCCATTATCCCGCAGGAACCATTTTTCGGTAAAAGTAGCCCATGTGTTAATCCAGAGTATAAGCCATCTCCATTCCAAATCAAAATCAAAAATATGTTTATTCATAGGATACATTGTACATTGCTAGCGGTCCCGGGTTCGAATCCCGGTAAGGGCAAATATATGTGTGATGAGCACGAATATTTGTTCCTGAGTCTTGGATATTTCTATCTATATAAGTATTTATTTCTCTATATAAGTATGTATATCGTTGTCTAGTACCCATAACACAAGTTTCGAGCTTAATTTGGGGCTAGGTCAATTTGTGTGCAATTGTCCCCGATATTTTTTTTTTTTTATTGTGATCACTTTAAAACGTCAACTTAAAACTAGCTACGCCTGTTACAACCTCCTTACGCAAAAAAAGAACAGGCAAGAAACGCCCGGCAGGTAATTTTTTTGGCGCGATCACATTGACAATTTTATTCTTATTACTAATTGATTGAATTGGAGCAAGTTCACTAAAATCCCAAGCTTTTTTTTTGTCATCTAATAGTACGATATTTCTTAATTAGCTTTATTTCAAATTTCACTCAAATGCGTTCAGTAGTTTCTGCGTGAAATAGCAACAAAGATACATACATACTCACAAATTTTCGCGTTAATAATATCAGTAGGACTAGCTGTTCTCCGCAGTTTCACCCCAGTTTATCGAAATAGGAAGTATTGTGTGCCCTTCCCCAGGGTTCAAACTATCTACATACCTTCCTCGAGATCTTTTCAGCGGCTTAGGGATGGAAAAGGTAACAAAGAGACAAAGGGACAGAGTTCCTTTCGCATTTTTATTATCAGTATTATATATACCAGGGGTGTTACGAATATTCGCATCCGCATCCGCAAATGCGGAATATTCGCATTAATTCAGACATCTGCGTCCGCATTCACATTCGCATCATTCAATGCGGAGTTTTTACGAATGCAGATTCACATTAACAAGTAACAACATGTAAAGACCCAGTCCAGGTGTAGCGTGGCGCCATCCTCGACCACATCGTCACTTAACATCAGGTGACTTGTGGTCAAACGCTACCCTGTAAATAGTAAAAAAAAAAAAAAAAGAAAGTAAGCGGTCAAAGTGGCACGTTCTTCGAGTTTGTAAAAGCAGAAAAATGATTAAATAAATAAAAAAATAATTTTAAATTGGTTTTTAGTTATATATGCACTTAAAATTTAAATAATTGTTATTTTTTAATCCCAAAATCTGCATCCGCATCGCATCCGCATCTGCATCAAATCCGCATCCGCGGATGTGAACTTCTAATAATCCGCATCCGCATCTGCATCCGCGGATGTCTAAATTTTTGCATTTGTAACAACCCTGGTATAGACGGATAAGGATTTATCCTCAAAGTTTTAGCTTTGCTAAAATGACGTAGGTCTGGCGGCTCTGGGACCTTACTTTATTATGAGCTCTACTTTATAAGCGACACGGACTCGTGATAAAGCTTTACTGGCTTCCGCTAAGTTTTTAGGAGGAATCCAAAGAAATGATTTATAGTCTTCAAGGAGATTTTGTGATAGAGAAACGTTTCAGGCAGAAGTGTCAAATTGATGGAACATTGTGATGAAGAGCTATTAGGAGCGCAATTTAAAATGATTTCCCAAAAACCGATATAACCTTTCCTTCGACTAAAATTTCATCAACGATAGTTTAATTTGACGAGATGCTATTTAGAGGGATGATCGTGGGTTTTAACATAAAGTGAAAATAATTTTACTCATCATTCTGAACGTCATCGTGTTTATTAAGTCTCGTGTGCACTGAAATTTCATTGAGAATTGGTCTTGACTTGAATTTTAGTAAAATTTAAAATAAAAAAATAAAAAATAAAAATAAATAAAAAATGGACAAGTCCAATAAAAGGCTCTTTTCTGCACTGATCTTGAAATAATTGAATACCATTTAAATGAAATAAAACTGCGTGCTATCAAACGAAATGTGCTTCTGAATTTGTACTTCAAATTAATGTTGTCTGCAAACCTACTTGTATTCAGATTTCGCGTCAGTCAAAAAGCTATCGTAAAACAAAAGAGTTAAGAAACAAATTGAAGCAGCAGACACGTTTACATTGCGTAAAGCCTCAAATTACTTAACTTTTAAACCTTACCGAGGGCCACTTAAGCTACTAATGACGCATTAATTGTAATCATGTACCTAATCCTCCAATTAAGGGGCAGTTTAGATTGAAAGTGTAGGTAAAGGTATTTCTATAGATAATCCAAGTAAAGCCGCGTGTCAGACAGGTTGGCTTACTTACACATTCGATTGGCCTTTTCCATTACGGTTGGACAGTTTCGGCCAATAAAGGAATCTTGGATTTCGTGTCCCATTTCGCTAACGTTCCCATACAAACCCGTAATACATTATTTTGTTCTATTGTCAATAGTTTTTGCAGCGCACGCAAAAATAGGTTTTCGATTTCACACCTTGGATTACAAAATAGCACTTTTCTTACGGATCCTTAAATATTTTGGAAATATAATATAAATATAAAATATAAAAATAGGTTTTCGATTTCACACCTTGGGTGAAATCGAAAACCTATTTTTGCGTTTGAAAATATAATATAGCCTATGTCCGTCACAGATAGTGAAGCTTTCCAACATTGAAAGAATTTTTCAAATCGGTTCAGTAGTTTCGGAGCCTATTCGATGCAAACAAACAAACAATCAAATCTTTCCTCATTATAATATTAGTATAGAAAAATATATATTATGTATTTTTTTATCAAGCGAAGACCAACGGAAGTGGCGCACCAATGGTCATCATTTGCAGCAGTCGGAAGTCACGGGCACAGCTAGTACAAATTAATTTTCCGGGAGTACCTATTTATACCTTCCATTACGGCGGTAACGGCGGAAATGATTTTTTCTCTGCGCCAGGCGTTTTAGTAGAGGTGTGTGTAGGCTGTGAGCGGAATTGCCTTGACCTCAGAAGGCTTTAACAGTTATTTTTAATTCGAGCTCACAGGCAGTTAAATTTGACTGTAAATAGAAATGTGGCGGTCAGAAAGTTTAGCTGAATAACAACAAAATAAACATGAAATTTCGTATCAGATTTAAGAACGTTGCGAGCGTAGTGCCGTGTAGGACTTTGTTCAAACTTCTGTGTAGCACTGCATTGTTAAAAGCAGGTGACGCTTACCATCAGAAAATTGTCTTGCTCCGTGAGAGCATACCTTATGCCGAGAGTAGCAAATCTTGCAAAATATAGCTCGAAAAAAAAAAAGAAAATCTTCGTAATTGTATTGCATATTTTTATAAGCTGATCATGCCAGTATTTGTTATTCACTAGCTGTTCCCCGCGGTCTCACCCGCGTGCGCTAGTTTCCCATTTTTACCCTCTTAGGGGTTGAATTTCATAAAATCCTGTCTTAGTACACTCCTATGCATCAAGAATCAAGACTAACATATCCTCCAAATTTCAAGTTTCTACGACCAGCGGTTTAGGCTGTGCGTTGATATCAGGACTTTGATTCTTATATACATAATATATAGAATAGGAGAAAAACGGTTGGCACCGCCTGAGAAGGAGCATTTTTGCGTTGTATCAATTTAATTTTAATTTTTTGAATGAACGACCGACCTCTTGGAGATTAACATATATTTTCTGAATTTTATTTCGGATACTGTTACAGAGAAAATGGTTGCAATTAACCCCAATTATCAGCTTGAACTCGCAATCTTGGTCTTGAGAATGGGATGGTGGTGTGACCTGTGAGGGTTGGCCTTTGGGGGGGTAAGAGTGAGGAGAGTGGAGGGAAACCAACGCAAGGGCCTTTTTCTTTATGTCTTACAAGTTTGCGATTAACAACAAGCCATATCTGATCTTAAATGACGATGTGCAAGGAGAAAAAAGACCTTCCGAAATACCGTTTTCCTTCTAAGTCAAAAGGGAAGGACTTGTGATTTAGAAGGAAAACTAAGGTAAAATAAGGAAGGAATCGGTCTTGGAAGGTAAGACTCAGAAGGAAAGTCAGAATTTTTTTCTCAGTGTGGTCACCCTATGTTGTGGACTGACTCTTAACTGAAACTGCCTGAAAACACCGATAGGTGTTTGGCGACCGATTCTTAATCTGTGGTGAGCACTTGATTCTACCACCAAACTATGGTTTGACCACGATGTTTTTCTTCACAAAGAGCTCAAGCTCATTGTAGACTTCGAACCCATGACCTACGGATCGCTAGCCGACGTCACTTTAAGTTGTCGTTAGCAGGTTGACTGTACTGATTTGTACCGATTATAATTGACTTCATTTGTCTTATCAGCGATGAAAATTACTTTCATTATTATCTGAAAAATAGTAGACCTACTCTACTTTGTCTTGCTCAGTCGTACTAGCTTCACCACTACAACCAAACCACAGGCGAATAGCCCTATTTTTACCATACATTTTGGAAAGATTCTATATCCGTGATTCTTACTCCATGCGTATAGAGATCAAAGTTGACAGACAACAGGACAGTAATACTTCACCAACTATTATCCCCCAGCCATATTAAAACTATAAATTACAATCTCTTTGTCGATGGCAGGAAGCATTACTCAAAAATTAGGTTAGTTTCAGAAGTATCGTTAAAAAGAATTATGTGGAAAAGCGACGTTGATTTATTAGTTCGAGTGAAGTGCAGACAATTGCTTTTTTATAGCACGCCTGACGGACGATGCGTTGTTTATTTTTGGTTTTTGCGTACATATTTTTATCCTTTGTTTCGTATGTTCTGATATTTGCATATTTATATGCGTGATTTCAGTTGGCGCGGCTGGTGGCCTGAAAAAGTTTTTGGTTTTACCTAGTACCCCCGTCCCTAGTCCGCAGTCGTGCTTTTGTTACGAGCATACTAAACTCGTACGAAATGGATTGTTTTTCAATATTAGAAATATTTTATTTGCCGTTGGAATTTGCTTCAAAAAATCTGTTACTGGTATTATTTCACTATTCTTTAAAACGTAATACATATGTACATATAAAAAAAATGTTTTACAAGCCTGTTTATGTACTTGTACTTACGTGTGATTTTTCGAGGACGTCGTTGTGAAAAGGCGAATTTGTTTTGGACTTTTTGGAGAGTTATTTCAATACGTCAATAAGTCTTTTTTATCACTTCTATTATTTTTCTATTTTTATTAAATTTCACAATGTGCAGAAATAATTAAAAAGTTTCCTTTTTAGACGTTTATTTTTATCGTCTTCCTCTACCTCAGTTTTTCACAAAGTTCTCTCAAAGAAACCTTTCTGGGTTTTGCGAAATGCTATTTTAAGCGTGGCTTTTCTGTCGAAGTGCTGTATTAGAATAAATGGAAGTTATAAATAAAAAAGCAATTACTGGGAAAAGGGAATGTTTTCCGCTAAAAATATAAATAGAGCTAAAATGGTAAAAGGCATATTTAGATTAAATATATTCACTAGTAGGGTCTCCTTTATTTTTATGAGATCGTATTTTTGCTCGAGGGTATCATAAATGTACGCCCACACTACTAGAAACCTTTGATAAAGCCATACAATAGAAGATATGTTAACAAAATCGAACAAAAAGTAAATCATTAAACAAACTGTGACGATTATAAGTCAAAAAAAGTGTGTTAAAAATAGGTACGATTATCTTTCAAATCAAATCAGTAGCTTTTAATTCAATAGGATACATTGTGATCACTTTAAAACGTCAATCTTAAAACTAGCTACGCCTGTTCCAACCTCCTTATGCCGGCAAAAGAACAGGCAAAAAACGCCCGGCAGGTAATTTTTTTGGCGCGATTTCTTTGACAATTTTATTCTTATTACTTTTTGATTGAATTGGAGCAAGTTTACTACAATCCCAAGTTTTTATAATACCTACTGCAAAGTATGGCTCAAAACTAATCAAAAAGTTTTTTATTCCCGTTTATGTGTGATTAGCGCGGTTCGCATCGTATTATGTCGATTGGACTCGATTATCAAAAACCTCGATCAAAATGTCAGTGGGATATCTTATCTTCCATCTATTTGATTCATCATGCTGGAGGACTTTTTATAATAAATCATTTCCGTCGAATTTTAAGATGGAAATTCCTTTTGTAGAATTTTTCGGTTATGAAGTTTCATTATTGGACGCTGACGTTATTAAAACCAGTGTTTCAATGCTCGCGGTTGATGAAAAGAGATGTAATTTTAATATGAGGGAATGGGAATTTTCTCTTAAAGATATTAATTCACTGTAAGAAATTATAATAACAAATATTTCTCATTAATTTGGGTGAAAATTTTGTGTTACCAAATGTGCGATTTGTCGTTCGTTCACCAATTTCATTCATTCATTTTCTTTATTTTATGCCTATTTATTCGTTTTCTTTTTCGGCTAAATTATGTGTTTATGGTTTAATAAATGTCATTATTATCTTCAGAAAATGGCTAATAGCCGTTCAAAGGGTGAGGCCTATGTTCAGCAGTGGACTGGTTCCGGCTGATGATGATGATGATCTTCAGAACTACAAATCATTCCATTTCATTTCAAATTATTTCATTTTATTTATTATTTACTACAAACTGTGTGTCCATGCCCTAAACTTCGTAATAAAAAATATCAAAATTAATTTCCATTGTAACTTTTTGGGGTGCTCCATTGTCTTTCGTTAAGAGCGCTAAATTCGTCAGTTTTATTGCTGTGCTTTGTACCCTTTCAGAGATAACATCTCGGAGGAGGGATGGAGGGAATAACGTTACAGGAAAAATACTTCAAGGGAAAGCTCTAAGTAGTAAACAATTGGAGTGGGCTACGAAACACTTAAAGCTTTCCTACTTTGTTTTGTAAGAGTAAATGAAGCTTTTATTCTGGATGCTAATATACATAAAATTCCGGTGTTCGTGTGTTCGAAATTCCTCTCCTCCTAAACGGTCTGACTGATTTATGATGAAATTTGGTACTGAGACAGTTTCGGCCCTAGAAAACGGCATAATAGGTTACTGACTTATCACGCTGTGCTTACCTATCGTCTAACTCCCGAAATTAATAATCAATCCTAATCCGTTATCCGCGGTTTTGGATCGATATGTCATGTCATATGTCTTGACAGATTACTACTAAAATTATATGTTATGACATGACATATCGATCCGTAACCGACATATCGATCCGAAACCGCGGATAACGGATCAGGATCGATTATTGATTTCGGGCGTAAGTCCCTTTAATAAATAAGATAATCTTATGTACAAAAAGGAATCGCCTAAATGTATGTACGCACATAACTTCAGAACGACTGCACCAAATTGGATAAATCTTTCTTTTATGTGTTCCTTATTGTCAGAAGGTTCGTATGAAAAAAAAAAAAAAATAATGATAGCAAATATGGCCGTACGAAGTTCGCCGGGTCAGCTAGTAAAAAAATAAAATACTTATCGCCTGTTCGCCCACTGCGCTACATCGGTCGTCGAACGTCAAAGTTAAACTTAACAACTTTACAATCAAAATAAAATTATTGCAATTTTCCCAAACTTCTCTGTGAAGCCGTAATCACATTTTGAAGTAAGCAAGTTGAATTAATTCCTCGTACATATTAGAAACTGAAGTTCCAATAAACGGGAACAGTTCGTGTTTGTATATCTAAGTTCCAGCGGTATTACTTGCGTAATATAAACACAAGTTTGCAATGTAATATGTTCCTGTACTATTAAGTATTCTGTGGTAATATGACAGTAAATACACACAACCAATCAGCGGCTCTCTACCTTGCTAATGCCTGCTCAGGTGCGGATACAGGATTTATTTTAGGGGGCGAGATTTTTGGGTAATGTCACTTTTTCGACTTCAAAATTTTGATATTATTATTTATCACATTTTTGAGTAGTTTTTGACAAGATGTGGTTGATGAAGGTGGCGCCACGCTACACCTGACTTGGGAACTGGTTTTCAAGTGGGGCTGCCGGAAAACACCAATTGGTGTTTAGCCACAGATTCTTGATTAAAGGGTGGTTTTGGTTGGTTAAAATAAAATTGTGATAATTGGCGCAATAGCCAGTGAAAGAACAAACGCAAGTGTTTCTTCCGTGTCTTTGTGTTATGGATCGTAATTTAGTTACTGCTATCCTAGATACAGGGAATCCTAGTTAGAAGTCAGAGCTAAGTATGTGACAGAGTGTAAAAAAGTCCTTTGGTCGTGAATGGACTAAGGGTGAATTCCACCCATTGCCCCTTCCCTGTGTCCGCGCCTATGCCTGCCAACAATAGAAGAAACAAATCGGGAATGATATAATCTCTTTGTAGTAATTTCCTTTCTCTTTATTACATTATTATTGAGGTAATCCAAGATGACATAATAAATCTGTTCTTATGCAATTAAGAACGTTCGAGAACAATCGTTCCAAGTAAATAACTTGGGAATGTAGTAATAGAAATGAATGGTAAGACAACGTACAAACTACCACCTTCCATATAGCTTTGTACTATTCCTTAGTCTCTGTGGCTAAGACTGCCCCTTGTGACACTTTGTTTTCTACTTTGAAGTCGGTTAGACTTCAAAAAAGGAGGCGGTTTCTAAATTCGACCCTATATATTCTTTTTATGTTTGTTCGCGGATAACTTCGTCGTTTATAAACCGATTTTGATGATTCTTTTTTTGTTGGAAAGAAGATATTTCAAAGGTGGTCCCATAATAAGGAAATCAGAGTTTGATGATGGCAGACCAGAGAAATCGAGAGAAAACTGAAGTCGGTTTTTTTTTTGCTAAAAATCATACTTGTCAATTTCCCTGCACATAGTCCTTAATAAGTTATGTGTGGATTTACCATCGCTCAAACGATGAAGGAAAACATCATGAGGAAGCCTGCATGTCCAAGAACCACAACATTCAAGTGCATGCATGATCTACCAACCCGCACTGGGTCATTGATAGATTTAGGCCCACTCTCTCTCTCTCTCTGAGAGTCCCAGCAGTGGGAACGTAATAGTCTGATAATGATGAAGTTCACCACAATTCCAAGCTTTCTGATATTTCATAATAAGCTTTAAATAGGATTTTAATCCCCTGTCTATTAGCCAAATAATATTGGGAGTAGTGGCATATATTATCGCGTACAGAGTTAGATATTATGTCTATGAACAGATTCCCGAACATTCGTACAAAGGCCCAACTTGTGGGCGAAGTTTGCGGGATTCTGCGGCTACACACTTTATCCATCGCTTTGTGTAGAGTTTCATTTCCGCGCGATACTACAAGATTTACGTGCAGTATGGGATATCGCTTAAATCTGTCCTCTTTATACAACAAGTGTTAAAAAATTACATTACTACCGCTACTAAATTACTAATAATATGTACTTTATAATACACCTGCAGAAAAAAGATATTTTTGATGCAAAATTATTCAGTTACACAAAGTAAAGAAAAAAACACACTTGACACACTCATACACATACGTGCGGTCTGGGCACGTCGGATGAACAAAAAACTGAAAATATCATAAATACTTTTAAAATGTATAAAAGTATGTATTTTTGACTTCTAGCAAAAAAAAAATTTATGCGCTCGTGGTACAGCACGCATTAACTTATTGAAAAAGTCATACTAGGTCTACTACTGACGATGTTGTCAAATATGGCTACGCTTAGATTAGGAAGGTTGAATGATGCAAAGATAAAAATTAAATATACGGGCGTAAAGCTACACGTCGGGTCTACAAAGTTTTTCGTAGCAGACAGAACTACGAGTTCTAGTTCGTACTGTGCGCGTGAGTCAAATGACCCCCAATTTGTACAAAGCACTCCTACTGCTTGTGATGTTGTAGACAATCGACCACTTCCGCTTTAGTTGGCAATAAAGTTTTCAGTACGCATTTAGTTTCGGTTTATTTTACTTACTTCTGTCGCTATCTATTAATACAGTTAATGATGACGTGGTTTGAGAAATAAAGATTGAAATGATAAAACAAATAATAAAACATCAGAAGCATTGCGCTTAGTCGGAATCGAAATGAAACTAGCGATGCCCCGCTGTTTTAAATATCAAAAATATTCTTTTTTTTCTTCAGGATTCAAACTTCAAGTTCAAAGAAAATGTAGCAAATAAACATAGGGACAAAGAGAGTTACTTATACTTATTTGATACTAGCTGCGCCTCGCGGTTTCACCCGCGTCTTCCCGTTATCCCGTAGGAACCTTTTCCAGGATAAAAAGTACCTTATGTCCGTTTCCTGGTCCTAAGCTACCTCCCCACAAATTTTCAGCCAAATCGGATCAGCCGTTCTTGAGTTATAAATAGTTAACTAACACGAATTTCTTTTTATATAGATTTTAAAAAATAACTGCACCGGCAACATCCCTGATTTATAACACTAGCTGTTCCTCGTGGTTTTACCCGCATGGACTGCAGTTTATTGCGACAAAGTATCCTATGTCCTTCACAAAAACAATCTCCATACCCAATTTGATCAAAATTAGTTCGCCGTTTAGGACGAGAAAAAATACACATACCACAATTTATATATATATAAAGATGGTATAAGTAGTATGGATATGGATTTTCCCCAATCCCATTCCAATATCTGACGATAAGGCGATCGGCAAAGCGTTATATACCGCTTTATTAATGTGGCGGACTTCCTTGTTAGAGCCTTTGTTCTCCGATCATTAAAACCTGAGAATTTCAAAGTTTCAATCGAATAGGTAGAAATATCTTTGAAGAAATCTGCTCCAGCATCGACTGTATCGTAACTTGACGTCAGAGGAAATAATGGACAATAACTCATTGTGAATTAAAAAACCTTAGACGACCTATGTAGTTCAATGAGCGAACAGCCGATTGCGAAGCATGTGATCGAGGATTTAATTCGCGATGACAAATATTTGTGCATTGAGAAAATAAGCAAATATTTTCTTTGTCTAGGTATTGTGGCCGCTCCGAGTAGCTTCTGAGACTTTAGATACACGGAATCCTAGTTAGGAGACATAACTATAGATAGATAGATAAATAGAAAGAGCTATAGATAGATAAATAACAGAAAATAAAGCAACATAAAAGCGAAAGATTTTAGCTAGTGGGCTAAGTACAGTCAGCGACAAAAGTAGCTGATCGTTCTCGATTTTACAAATGTGTTTCAAATCAGTAATTATTATTGTTTTTTTTACATTTCACATGATATCATTTTGACCACAACATAACACCTGATTTTAGGTGATGATGAGGTCAAAAATTGGTGTCTAAGATGATGAAGATAATAGAAAAAAGTGTGATTGTTGAGCGACTTTTGTCGTTGACTATGTGATTGCGGGCGTTGTTATTTTTGTTATTCCTTACGGACAATTTCTTAGAGTCTTGTAAAAGTATTTCATATTTCCTATATATATAAATTAATATAGAGAATGGAAACGTTGTGTAATCCTCAATAATAGCTTTACGATCTTCCGTCTCGCTCCTTTTCTGGCTTATTAAATGCAGTGCAAGTGAGAAAGCTGCTAATGTGTGTTCAGCGGCCCGTAATGAGTTTCGCATCTGGAAGCATGGCTGATAAATGCTGAGACACAGGTAAAGAAAAGGAGTAGGCTAACTTATGTTTATTTATTTTTCACTTACCATGGCTTGCTTGTGTTTACATTCGCCTATTACCAGCTGAGCATTATAGAAACAAAATTTATAATAACAATAAAAATCTTTCAAAGACCGTGAGCTATCGCGTATGCAAACTTCAAGAAATAAGCCACGCCGCAAGAAATTCAGAGGGAAGTAGAGCTTACGGAAAAAAGTGCTATATGGAAAAAAAAGTGCTATATTATTTTATTGTTATTTTAACATGTTGCTATTTTTTTTGTCTTTGAGTCCTTAGTGAACGAATTGGGAAACTATTATTATGATCACCATGGTGATGATGATGATACTAAATAAAACACGTGCAAAATCTAAATAAATGAACCAAGATCACGTCCGCGTTTTGTGACAGCACCTATGTTGTATACAAAGTCAGGAACCGAGTTTTCTTACTGTGTTCATTCCACTGTGGTGAGATTAGCCAGCATTTGTGGAGCTTATGAATTCGTAGGCGGTTTTTATCGAATAAGTTAGAAATTGCGGGAAAATGTTCATTGTTATATATTCCATGGTTGGGGAACATGGCGTTGTGTTGCCATTGTGAGATTTGTTAGGAAAATGTTGATAGTGAGATTTTGGTGAGGTTATTGTATTGTAGGTTCGTATATTGCTAGTGTTTTAGTGTGTGCGCGCGATTTTATACTCTTATTTGATTCAAAGTTCAAATATTTTTATCTAATAGGATAACCACGCTTTCACGACTAAACTACTAAACCGATGTAAATGAAATTTGGTACAGACAGTCTAGAGCCTGTATGTAGCCCACGCGGGTGCACCCGCGGGGAACATCTAGCAATTTTATAATTGTACTTATATAACAATTAGTCCTTATTCTGTTTAAAAAAGATAGAAGAAGATTGGAAAGAAGGTGAATTTAGCAGAAAGACTGGGTAGCACGTGGTTACGTCATAATTTTGCCTTCCCAAACTTAAAACCTACGTAAATTATGCGTCGTTATTAAAAAGCATGTAGGTACCAGTAGTATTAATTAATAGTTACCAACTCAATTATTTTTCATGGCGAATGAAGTTTTAAATTAATTTACTCATAGTACCAACGGGAAAGGAAACAGTCTATTTTCGTCTTTATTGTTTGGAACATAAGGTCGAATCTCGGTAGCTCTTATGCGTTTCCCATATCAGCAGGTGACCCAATGTCTATCTTTATGAAACTAATGCAATAAACTTTAATGGAAACAATCATCATCAAACGCAGTTCATTAACCGCTAATTTACTCGTAAACGTGTAATCGGACATTTCGTAGTACATTTATTTTTTCGTTCGTAAACGGTTCGTTACTTCGTATGCTGGTGTGAATGACAGCGCTTGATGAGATATGCAAAATTACACCCCGGTCCCACGGTTGGTCGTCTGGTCTGGAGCGGCTTGATTTGTTAGAAAATAAACTTTAGAAAAGATCAAACGTGCATGCACAATGTCAGAAAGCCTGAGGCGTTCGATCCTCAATATCGTAGGATTACTATGTTATATATCTTAGGGTTGGCAGCCCTACGTTATCTCCCATGAAATCTTGGCAGAACCTCCGTGTCCTGGTTAAAATCACGACCACCTACGGGTATATTCATTGCTGAATTATACGGACCCATCGGAGTAGGGACGGTGGCTTCTGGCATAATGGGAACCAAAAGGACATTCGGACTTATGTAAAAATGGTCGTACACCTCCCACCTATTTAGGCCCGTCTGAAGGACGTTTAACAACGCGCCTCACCCTCGCGATTTATATTTATGACAAAGAAATAGTTCTAGAGACAAAGAATTTAGGAAAGAAGCTTGGGATGTAGTTTTTATAGAAGGATTTTATCGGCAAAACATTATCACAATCTTTTTAATCATGCCCCTGCTGCCTTAATTATTTCCTGAAAGGTACAATCTGGATCTCTTTAAGTCTAGAGTGAATAGGCACCTCATGGGCCAGCGTGTCCCACCCCCGCCTGCATCGTCACTTACCATCAGGTGAGATGACATCATACCATTATTATAAATGTGAACGTTTGTGAGTGAGTGATTGTGTATGATTGTTATTTTATTTATAGACGATCAATGAATTTGAGTATAATTTGGTTTGGAGATAGCTTGAATGAATGAATGATGAATGAAATACATATAAAGGAATGAATGGCCCCAATCCAGGCGTAGCTTTGCGTCACACCACGTCACACGATGTAAAAAAGGAATCATTAATCAATGTTCGATGAATTCATCAACTTTTATTCCATGAAGGATTAAAATAAATATATGACGTAGAAGTAAAGTCGTAAAAAATTCGAATGGCTTTAAATTCTGCATTTTTATATGTATATTTACAACCTGCGAATGGGACAAGGTACTAAACTGTACATCGTTAAGTAGGCAATTTACAACCATGTCGTATTTCAGTTATTAGTAACCATGATTAATGGACCTCGGATTTCATTTTCAATGGAGGCAATGGAGCTAATTCGTGTAACGTGAAGCTATTGTTACGTGGGAAATTGATTTATGGTGGATTTCTTAGTCTTTATAAATTTAGTTAGAAATGGATGTTTTAAGGCTCAAATCTATAAACATTCTACACGAATCGTAGGTGTTTTTGTGTTTTCCTTCTTTTGAGGTAGCGTAATAATAGCGTTTGACCACTTGCCTCATATTATAGTCGAAGTTGGAGCCACACTACGTCTGGATTGGAAACTGGCTCTCTATTGATGATGTCGGAACACCGCTGGGTACTGTGACACAGATCCTTTAAAAGATACCGTTTGAACCCACACGTTTTTTTAAGTAGGCAATACTAAACGATAAATTGATTATTTTTTTAAGCAATAACAACAACAAATGGGACAAGAACGTCCTTCATATTAAAATTATTTGATAAAAAATAAATCAAAGGTCCATTGCTAAGGATTGATGAAATTGCAGTTGATCATTGTTGTGACGACAAAATTACTTTCTCCCATAAATTTAGTACTTCTTCTTCTTTTCATATAATTTTACTCTGAAATTAGTATAAATACTGTGCAAAATATTATTAAGTTTTGAATGAAAACACTCGTCATAATAAAAACATATACGGGTAAACTTATGAGGTAGTCACCGCAGAAAACGCAGTATAAAAGGCATAAAATACTCGTATACACAATACGATATATCCAAAGTTCATGAATAAACGTCGTTAGCGGTACTTTCAGCGGTGAAGTGAGAGAACAAAAGTTGCCAAAGTGTAATTAGTGCATCGGGCACTGCTACGCTTTTTAACATTTTATATTTCCACTACAAAGCGCACCTTTAAAAGGCGCTGCTATCCAAAGCCTCCCCCCGCAGCCGACAGAGGGGGAACTCATGTCGATCTAGGAGTTAAAAAAATAAAAAATAATCGCAAAAATGTATCAAGGCAGTTTTTTCAAAATTTAGCTTCAGAGCCCTCAGGGTGTTTTATTTCTTAACTAGCTGTTCCCCTTGGTTTCACCCGCGTGGCCTACAGTTTATCGCGATAAAAGGTATCATATATATGTCCTCAGGGTTCAAACTATCTGCGTACCAAATTTCATTTTCAGTAGTTTAGGCGGCGTAAAAGCGAGACAGACAGACAGAATTACTTTCGTATTTATAATATTAAAGTAGGGAAGGATATATTGGTAGTACAAGTCTTTTTGATTTACATAGATCGGGAGAAAAATAGTTGTAGCTTCAAAAAGGGGCTCTTTGCACATTTTTAATCTGTTATGTTATATTTTCTTCTCAAGGCACTTTGCTATGTATCAAGTAGATGAACATTTATATTTCTATTAGATTTTTTTACCATCATACTACAGAGAAAAATGACTTTTACCCAACTAGCTCCAATTTTATCAGCTTAATCTCAGAGACGTCCGCTTAACATTTTATACTTCCACTAGTTCCACTACAAAGTGCACCTTTAAAGCTTTTCAAAAGTTAGCGGAACCAGAATTTGAAAGAAGGAAGCACTATTAAATTTATAACTTGCACTGGGAGCACTCACCGCGTTTGAAATTTTTTCAGCCGTGAGATGTGGTTTTAACCACTAGCCACACTTCGCGGCTTTGTGTGAGAAGTTTTTGACAACTTGAAATTTTCCCCGTTTTCGGGGAAAAATATATTTTTCGGGGGAAAAATTGCCAATGTTGGTCTCTTTAGTCTATGTTATTTGAATTCAAAGTTTTTATTAAATCTGTCCAGCTGTTTTAGTGCAAAATAAAGACAAACAAATAAGTCAGCATTCTTAAAGAAGCGGTAAACTAATATCAGCCGTATAATTCAATATGTATTTAGATGTTGGTTATCTCTATCTCTTATCTCTACTAATCTAGTTTATCGCTATAAAAAGTATCTTATATCCTTCCCCAGGGTTCAAACTATCTCCATAACAAATTTCATCAACATTCTGTTAGATAGATAGATTAACAGATTAACTCATATATTTTCTCTTTTTTTCATTTTTATTTTCACTTTTTTATTTTGGTTTTTACGGCTTGCAATGAAATAAAATAACGAAACGTGACAATGGCACGTGCAGCCAAATTATTGCCCATAATGAAGGAATCTCTACAAGAAAACCTATACAGAAGCCAATATGCGATAACCATATCAATGTAATAGTGCTCGCTCAGCGTTCATCAGATCGGCCATATAGATTCAGGATAGTCAACAAGACCCTCACAATTTTCCTCTCCGTGAGGAATACAGATGTCTCCAAATGAAACATGGTGCGTACACGGGATCGGACCAAAAAATAGGCTAAAAGTAGCCTACTCACGGTGCAATTTGACTACAATTTGTTGTTACAATTTGCTGTGAGCCAATAAATTGCAACGTAGGTAAGTAGGCCAAGATGTTTTCAAACAGGCAATTTTAAAAAGGTATCAATAGGAAACCGATAGATATCGTAGAACGTAGATCATTAGTCGTAGGCGATACATGAAGCAAGGTCAATAAAAAAAACTGTCATTTAATTAATCCAATCTGTTATGTTATGCTTGTTTGTGTCCTCCAAGTTGCATTCTAAGTTTTTGTAAAATAAAGGAACTCCCCTTTTGGCCCGTGAAAATTTTACAACTACTTACTAATAATCTCAGGCTTTTTTAAAACTGTTCATTGGGTATCGATGGACAACAAGTCACGTCGATGTGATCGAAGGTGGTGCCACACTATATACTCGTACACCGACAACGACGCGAGCGCAGTGGCCTTGCCGCGCATGATTTTGAACTCTTGAAGTCGAAGTCCAATGTACTCCATGACACTTAACTGTAGGCAAACGTGACGCGTACCATCAGACCAGCAAATTTCTCGTCTCGTCAAATATATGTTTCGATATATGCTACTAAGTTCAGAAGTCATTTACTCAATGGTAACGCCATGTCCGTCCACAGCCATCGTTTACCGGCAGGGTTTGAATTGCAAATACGTGTACGTCACTGAGCTGCGCCATCAAATTTTGTGACGATAAAATCGTCCCTTTTTGCTACTGAACTACCAACGGTCCGTTCTACTGACCTGAATATAACAGCAGGTGCGTCTAAACTGTGCTGGACCATCGTAACTCTAATCTAAATGCACGCTTATTGAATTTTCCTGAGATCCCGCCAACAAGGATCCAGGGATGCTATCAAAATAAATCCGCCTTCTACCCTTCCTCGATAAGTGACCTTATGACACAGCGCGGGGTGGCAACCACCCGCATGACTTATCACCTGTCGCTTTCAGGTTATTAAACTCACCCCCGGGAGTTATTTATAGAGAGTTTTGTCGCGTCGAAATAAAGAGCCGAACAAGTGGTAATAAATTGATCTTTATTGAGAAACTGAGAATATATGCGGTAGAATATTGGATATTATTATAAACAATTCCTAATACAGGTTTAGTCGCGCCAACTTCGACCACATCATCACTTGACATCAGATAACTTGCGGTCAAACGATACTCTGTGAACTCAAAATAAAAAAGTAAGTTGATGGTAAAAGCGTCACAATCTCACCACCTCTGAAATAATGTCGTGTGTATATAATTTCATGATGTATGTATTGTCAAACTTGAAATTTATGTCTCTATTTGCCATTTGCAATACCCTTACAGGGTTCTGGGTTATGTTATGTCAATTTACATGATGCAATAAATAAATAAAACGTTCCACCTTCAAGTTAAGAATCTGACACCAAGCAACTACCGGTGTGTTTCCACTTGAGAACCAGTTCCCAATCCAGGGGTAGCTTGGCGCTACCATCGACCATAACGTCACTTATCATCAAGTGACTTGTGGTCAAACGCTATATAACCCAGTAAGAAATAATATAAAATAAATACTTGCTCTATAAACTACACAAGCGGCCAAATTGAGTGGTCAGAAAGTTTTCTAGTATATAGAATGTGTGTGTGTGTATGTGTGTGTGTTGTGTGTTTGTTCTGTATGTGTGTTTTCTTGTATGGTTAGTTAACCATACATCTTTCCTCAAATATAAAAGCTGAAAAGGATAAATAGACACTTTGTGATATAAGCCTATTACAAAGGCTTTCCAGCTAACCGCTTACCACTCAAGAGGATTAAACAAAGGTAGGCATTAACGTACAAATGATTGTAATTTTTTGAAAGCATTATATAATCATCACTCATGATATCCAACGTCAAAACGTCCGGCAACTATGTAATTAATGTACCTACATATATTATTTTGTAATTTTGAAGCGATGATGGCTCTGTGGCAGTTACGTTGGCTTGCGATATTGTAGGTTGTTGGTTTGAATACCACAATGAGCTTGAGCTTTTGGTGAAGGAAAACATCGTGATGGAATCGTAGCTTTTTGTAGGGCATTTTCTAGTGGACGCCTGGTGTAGAGCGAACACCACGTCATCAGATGATGTGATCAAACGCTACACTGTAAGAAGTAAAAAAAAACATAAATTTACCATTGGCAAAAGAAATGTATGATTGAATGTGAGTGTTTATGTTAAGTGGTTTTATAATTAATGTTATTTAACAAGGCGTTCGTTTAATAAAGTAAATAAACGAAGTGTTTCAAATTACTCTGACGGCGCCGATGTGGCGCAATGGGCGAATAGCAGACTGCGAAGTGTGTGTTCGAGGGTTCGGTTCCCGTTGTTGGGACAAACATTGTACGTAGACTAACAAAATAGACATTGGTGTCGATTCGGTTTTGCATTCTCTAAAACTAAACTAAGTTTGACAGGTCTAATAGTATTTTTGTCTTTTTCTAACCAATAAAGTAATATATAGTTTAAAACACTAAAAAACACTTTAAAAACGCACTCAAAAATATAAAATAATTAAATTGACTTGTATTAGTTACGATATAATGGTTAATTCAAAAAGTGTGGAGCGCTTTTTGGTTGTGTGTACTTTTATTTACTCAGTAAAAGAAGCGCTCCACACTTTTTGAATTAACCATTATATCGTAACTAATACAAGTCAATTTAATTATTTTATATTTTTGAGTGCGTTTTTAAAGTGTTTTTTTTGTGTTTTAAACTATATATTTTTATTTTTTAACTTTTTAGTCTTTGTTACCAAGTCCAATCTATCGGACTCATCAAAAGGAATCATATGAGCCCAAACTCGAGGGGTTTACTAGTAGCCACTGCAGAGATCCCCTACCCACCTTCTGGCTGCATCACCAGACCCTCGTCACCAAGTTCAATCTATTGGACAAATCAAGACGAATCATATGAGCCCAAACACGAGGGGTTTACTAGTAGCCACTGCAGAGATCCTCTACCCACCTTCCGGTTGCATCATCAGACCCTCGTCACCAAGTTCAATCTATTGGACTCATCAAGACGATTCACATGAGCCCAAACACGAGGGGGTTACTAGTAACCACTGCAGAGATCCCCTACCCACCTTCCGGTTGCATCATCAGACCCTCGTCACCAAGTCCAATCTATTGTACTCATTAAGACGATTCATATGAGCCCAAACACGAGGGGTTTACTAGTAGCCAGCGAAGAGATGCCCTACCCACCTTCCGGATGCATCATCAGATCAGGTCGATGATACTAAATTATTGCATTGTCACCGAGATTACATACACATACAAAGTTTCAAGTCGATACGACAATTAGAAGTGGGTGAAAATTGACTTCTAAGATTTGATTACATTGTTAGTTAGTTAGTTAGTTAGTTACAAGTCAAGCTAATAAAAGTGTTTTAAAAAAGGACAGCAATACTATTAGACCTGTCAAACTTAGTTTAGTTTTAGAGAATGCAAAACCGAATCGACACTACTATTAAAAATATTTACACGTCGAATAAAAATAAAATACGTCGGTTAAAAATTAAAAACTCGAAAAAACATACGCGAGAAAATTCTCGTTTAAGCGATATTTATTGTACCCATCAAAAATGTATAACGGCCATTGATAAATGTACACATACATACCCTCCGATATAAAAACGTCCCGGACCCTTGTCCCGAAAATGGCTTTGTGTCAGATTATTCTGACCCCTTCGAATAAATATTTTGTTAATTTCAGCTTTTGAACGGAACTTACTTATACAGGGTGGGCAATGTAAACAGTGTCAGTCTCATATTATGCAGGTGACATATAGAACAAGTCTACATAAAAAAATAACGTTTGTTTTTGCCTATCTATGATAAAAGTTTGCCGGGTCAGTCTTATTATTATTTCTTATATATAAAAATCAATTGCTGTTCGTTAGTCTCGCTAAAACTCGAGAATGGCTGGACCGATTTGGATAATTTTGATCTTGAAATATTTGTGGAAGTTCAGGGAAGGTTTAAAAGGTGATTTTTATTGGCGATACGAAGTTCGCCGGGTCAGCTAGTCATATATAAAAAAAATCACTTGCTGTTCGTTAGTCTCGCTAAAACTCGAGAACGGCTGGACCGATTTGGATAATTTTGATCTTGAAATATTTGTGGAAGTTCAGGGAAGGTTTAAAAGGTGACTTTTATTGGCGATACGAAGTTCGCCGAGTCGGCTAGTCATATATAAAAATCAATTGCTGTTCGTTAGTCTCGCTAAAACTCGAGAATGGCTGGACCGATTTGGCTAATTTTGATCTTGAAATGTTTGTGGGAGTTCAGGAAAGGTTTAAAAGGTGACTTTTATTGGCGATACGAAGTTCGCCAGATCGGCTAGTATGACATAAAATGCGGTCGGTAGTTTCTGATAACCTTGATACAGAAGATCCTAGTTAGGTATCAGAGCAGGGGTATAAGCTACATTTCTAAATTAATTCAAATCCGTTGATTCGATTCCGTGTGAAGAACAAATTTACTCGCAAACTTTTGCATATATGTATAATTCTTGCTGATCCCAGTGGTTTCACCCTCATGAACTGCTCTTTATCGCGTTAAAAAGTATCCTATGTCCTCTTGGGTTTGAACAATTCATTAAAATCCATTCAGTTGTTTTTGCGCAAAAGAGTAACAAACATCCATACATCCTCACAAACTTTCACGTTTATAATATTAGTAGGAGTAGCTGCACCCCGTGGTTTCACCCGCGTCTTCTTGTATAGGAACATTTTTCTGGGATAAAAAGTAGTGTATGTGTTGTAAGAGTCGCAGGGAGACGATGGATGCAAATGGCTAATAGCCGTTCATGGTGGCGTTCAAGGGGGGAGGCCTATGTTCAGCAGTGGACTTCTTCCGGCTGATGATGATGATGATGATGTGTTGATCCAGGGTGCAAGCTATATCCATTCCAAAATTCACTCAAATCCGTTCAGTAGTTTTTGCGTGAAAGAGTAACATACATCCATCCTTGCACACATTCAAGTGTGATAGATAGATATAGATTATTGTAGTACAAATAAAAATTATCTCTCTCTCTCTCTCTCTCTCTCTCTCTCTGTCACACTCTCTCTCACTCTCTTTCTCTCACTCTCTCTCACTCACTCTCTCTCTCTCTCTCTGTCACACTCTCTCTCACTCTCTTTCTCTCACTCTCTCTCTCTCACACTCTCTCTCACTCTCTCCCTCTCACTCTCTCCCTCTCACTCTCTCCCTCTCACTCTCTCTCTCTCTCACTCTCTCTCTCTAAAAATGTTGGTAAGTGGCAGAATGTTGTTTTGGCTTAAATTTCCTAATACGCTCCCACAGTTTCAAAATGATCTACATACATTCCCTTGCGATTACATTTTAATGGAATACTAATGTGTTTGAGTTTTATTCCTATTTCCCGAATGTGTTTTGCTTTCGTTTCAGGTTTTTACCTTAAAGCTTTCATGTCCATTTTTAAGGTTCCGTACCCAAAGGGTAAAACGGGACCCTATTACTACGACTCCGCTGTCTGTCACCAGGCTTTATCTCATGAACCGTGATAGTTAGACAGTTGAAATTTTCACAGATGATGTATATATGTTGCCGCTATAACAACAAATACTAAAAATATAATAAAACTAGCTGACCCGGCGAACTTCGTATCGCCAATAAAAGTTATCCGACAGAAGTTCACCTTTCAAACCTTCCCTGAACTTCCACAAATATTTTAAGATCAAAATTAACGAAATCGGTCCAGCCGTTCTCGAGTTTTAGCGACACTAACGAATAGCAATTGATTTTTATATATAAGAAAGATAAATATTGAAGGGGACTCCCATACAACAAATGTGATATTTTTGTCGTTTTTATAGATACGAAACCCTTCGTGCGCAAGTTCGACTCTCACTTGGCCGGTTTTTTATTTTAAGACCCATGTCCCAGTAGTATCACCCCGCAGGCGACTCAGGGTTACCACTTGCCGTTTGGGGAGTAAAAAATGCTTAAAAAATAATCAAGGCAATATTTGCAAGAAATAACACGAAGGTCCTCTGAGTATTGTCTTTTAATTTATCCTTCTTATTTATAGAACAAGGAAAAAACGGTTGAGACCATTAAAAAGTACTTTTTTGTATTTTTCCCCGACATATACTAAATTTATTTTCAATTATTTAAGGAGCACCTGCTTGTTTTAAGTCTTGTAGATTAACATGAATTTCAACAAAGGAGAAGGTTCTCAATTCGAGATGTTCATATACATATTTTTAAAATTCCTGTTATTTTTATTTATTTCTATCACAAAGAAACATATTTGTAACTAGTAGCGCCCAAAATTTCACCCGCATCTCTTCGTTATCCCGCAGGAACCTTTTTCCGGGATAAAAAGTATGTGTTAATTCAGGGTACAAGCTATCTCCATTCTAAATTTCATAAAAATCGGTTCTGTAGTTACAGTGATACGTGGTAACAAACCCCAACTAACCCCAATTTCGGAGTCTGCATCATAACGTGCAATAAATTAGGCATTCTGTGTTATTTGTAAATTATTACTATTATTATTTTTATATTTCACTCGTTCTTTTCCAATGACCAAAATATTTCGCTAATGTTAGTACAGTCAACGACAAAAGTAGCTGATCACACTAGATTTTTCAAATGTGTTCTAGATCAATAAAGATTGTATATCCTATACATTTACTAGGTAGCGTTTTGACCACAATAAAATACAACTGATTTTAAGTAATGATGTGGTTAATGGTTGGTGTTAAAGGCGATAATGGTAATCGAAAAATGTGCTATTGTTCAGCGACTTTTGTCGTTGACTGTACTTTACAATTTACATAAAAAATTACCGTTACTGTTGCTTACTTTACTAAACATAACGCGCTAGTCAAACAGTCAGGAAAGCGCAGAGAAAACTAAATAAAATTTCATACTCTCTCTTGGCAAAAAAATAATGGGTCCTTAAAACCTCTTTTATTACTATTGCAGCGTTAAACGGCGCGGTTGATATTAAAAAAATGTAATAACTGGAACTAATTTTTCTTTATAAAGAGATAAAACAACCACCGAATTAGAACAGTCTATATATATATATCTACCATAAAAACAGCTTATTATTTATTACTTACTAGCTGACCCAGCGAACTTCGTATCGCCAATAAAAGTTACCTTTTAAACCTTCCCTGAACTTCCACACATATTTCACGATCAAAATTAGCCAAATCGATCCAGCCGTTCTCGATTTTTAGCGATACTAACGAACAGCAATTGATTTTTATACATAAGAAGATTGATTACCTTTGCGACATGATGGTGCATAGTATGATGATGTAGTATAGTTGATATTTTTATTTATTCGGCTTATTTATCTGTTCTAACTAGCTGTTCCCGTTCACGTGGGCTACAGTTATGGCGATAAAAAGTAGCATATGTCCTTTCTCAGGCTCTAGACTATCTCTGTACCAAATTTCATTTCAATCGGTTCTGTAGTTTAAGAGTGAAAGACAGATAGAGTTACTTTCGCATTTATATTATTAGTAGGGACTATCTACCATGTCGTTATCAGATACTTGTAATCAAATGAACTGCTTCTCTACTCCTGAGGTAGAAAGACATATTAAATAAAAATATATAGTTTAAAAAACTAAAAAAAACACTTTAAAACGCACTCAAAAATATAAAATAATGAAATTGACTTGTATTAGTTACGATATAATGGTTAATTCAAAAAGTGTGGAGCGCTTTTTGGTTGTGTGTACTTTTATTTACCTAGTAAAAGAAGCGCTCCACACTTTTTGAATTAACCATTATATCGTAACTAATACAAGTCAATTTCATTATTTTATATTTTTGAGTGCGTTTTAAAGTGTTTTTTTTTAGTTTTTTAAACTATATATTTTTATTTTTTTACTTTTTAGTCTTTTGTTACCAAGTCCAATCTATCGGACTCATCAAAAGGAATCATATGAGCCCAAACTCGAGGGGTTTACTAGTAGCCACTGCAGAGATCTCCTACCCACCTTCTGGCTGCATCATCAGACCCTCGTCACAAAGTTCAATCTATTGGACTCATCAAGACGAATCATATGAGCCCAAACACGAGGGGTTTACTAGTAGCCACTGCAGAGTTCCTCTACCCACCTTCCGGTTGCATCATCAGACCCTCGTCACCAAGTTCAATATATTGGACTCATCAAGACGATTCATATAAGCCCAAACACGAGGGGTTTACTAGTAGCCACTGCAGAGATGCCCTACCCACCTTCCGGTTGCATCATCAGACCCTCGTCACCAAATCCAATCTATTGTACTCATCAAGACGATTCATATGAGCCCAAACACGAGGGGTTTACTAGTAGCCAGCGAAGAGATGCCCTACCCACCTTCCGATTGCATCATCAGATCAGGTCGATGATACCAAATTATTGCATTGTCACCGAGATTACATACACATACAAAGTTTCAAGTCGATACGACAATTAGAAGTGGGTGAAAATTGACTTCTAAGATTTGATTACATTGTTAGTTAGTTAGTTAGTTAGTTAGTTAGTTAGTTAGTTAGTTAGTTAGTTAGTTAGTTAGTTAGTTAGTTAGTTAGTTAGTTACAAGTCAAGCTAATAAAAGTGTTTTAAAAACTGTAGGTACTATTTAAAATCCATTATAAAATGTTTTTTTCCCCCAAATTTCACATTATTTTAAGTGACGATGTAGTCGATGATGGCGACACGCTACACCTGGATTGAGAACTGGATCATAGCTTTATTTATTTAGCTCATATTTAAAACTTTTTCTAATCTCATCTAGTGGATAAATTTAAGTTCTAATTGGTTGTTTGTTTTGTTTCAGTGGTCACCATGGGCGTAGCTGTGAACAGTCGTAAACGGGTCCAATAAAAAGAATGGGACACTTCCACCGGGCACCATCATTGCTCACAAGCTTCGAGGTATGTTTCTTGGACACCTGTTCACTCTTCCGCCTCTGTACTTTGACATTCTACCACCTATTTTTCATCTTTAGCTCAGTATCTATCTACAGATAACACTTAATTGTTTCACTGCAACAACAGAACAACATAAAAGGAAATATCTTATCTAGTGTTACAATGGACAGTGTTATCGCTACAGGAACTTCCTGTAGCTATAACTATATATAACTTCCTGTCAGGAAGTCAATTTCAATTTAATAATAATAAAAAAGAAAAATGGCTTCTATTTTATTTTTCGCCATTAATGAATTAAAATAATAAATATGTAATCACACAAGTATATAAAAACGAAAATTTTGTATGTGTGTTCCCCCCTCTTCATACCGCAAAGACTGACCAAATTTGAAAAGAAAAGTGCTCATACGTTGGATCAATACAAAGGATTATTTTCTTCTTCTTTTCTTAGCTGTCATATTGCACTATAATTCATTATTTATACAGGGAGGTGACTGGAACATAAAAACCTCTGTATTGTGGCGATAAATTGTTTTCTGTTTTGTACTGGAAAAAGGTTCCTTCGGGATACTTGTGTCTGGCATTCCATACAAACATGTCACTCAATCGTTTCTCAATAAATATTGATCTATACATGAGCCTCATTCTAGAATACCAGCGAATACATCATTGCATGAACCTAACTTTAGCAACGTCTTTCGCAGTGGTCGAGGTGCGCGCGACCACGTCGCATGCGTTGATGGGCGGCGGCGGCGGCGCGAGCGTCGGCGGCGGGCGGGCGACGCGCGCTCTACGCTTGCTGTTACTGCTCGTGCTGGCCCTAGCGGCAGTCGAATACCTCTTCGGTTCTATTCTAGACGCGTCCCCACTTAGGACGTATCTGTATACGCCGATTTACAACGCCACGCAGCCTACTGTTAGGTATGTAGATAACAACCATATATTTGTAGGTATTTTTCCCCTGCTGCTTTGTTTCCTGAATATCACCTGGGTGTCTTTAAGTCTAGAGTGAATAGGCACCTCATGGGCCAGCGTGATCCACCTTCGACTGCATCGTAACTTACCATCAGATGAGATGTGGTCAAACGCAGACACATTAAAAAAAACAATTACCAGCTAATATATGCAATTAATCTTCATCATCCTCATCAACTTGTAAATTCTAAAAGCTCTCTCGGTGATTTTGGTTCTTCAGTGAATTTTCTGGTTTTAGTTTTTAACACGCAAAGAAACTCCAAGCATGGCTAGCATCACGCTTGCCCATTACACTTCAGAGCTATCCCGAATTATGAACTTCATCACTGAAAATCTGAGATATATATTTATGTATTAATAATATATTATATTATGTACCTGTACCTACCTATTACAAAGAGATCGTTTTGTTTTCAGACTTAGTGACAAATCAGCAGCGCCCTGGCCTAAAGTACCAGCTGCCTTTATACAAAACCCTGAAGCAAAAGAAACGAACGCCAAAAACAATACTCTTAACATAAATAGTTATAACACAACTAAGAACAACACAAACAATAAGAGAGGTGTCGAATTTGCAACGCCAAGAGAAAATACAACGGCGAACATGACTGTACTAGAAAAGGATGTTCCAGCGTATAATGGAACTGCGTTATTTATCAGGAAGATAATAGACAGCATAAAGAATATGGTGACCACAGAAGTAGTTATAAAGAAGAGTCTGCCGCTGCCGGTTTGTCCGAAATTGCCGCCAGATTTAGGTAAGGTATTCAGAGTTGCGAGGACAAAGCTGCAGTAACACGTCAATGTTCATATTCGCCCGCACGGTAGGCATGCCGCGTATCTGTGTGTGTGTGCGACCGGTAACCGCGCGCTCTCTGATTGGTTCATGTTCACACGTACGTGCGAAACGGCTTATAGAAAAAGGTCATATGCGCGATTTTCTTTTACGTTGTTTCTTTTTGAGACTGCTACTGGAATTCTAACCGTGACTGTACATACCCAATTTTTATTTCCTTTCTTAGCTATCAAAAACCCGCTATCTCGTTTCGCAAGCCGATTTTTGATCTTTATGTACATTGTAATTTCAGGTCCAGTTCCTGTAAATAAAACTGAGATGGAACTAGACGATGTAGAGAAGAAGTTTCCAGAAGTATATTGGGGTGGAAGGTACATGCCTCCCAATTGTACTGCCAGGCATAGGGTTGCCATCATTGTCCCGTACAGGTAATATATTATGAGCAATTTCTTTTCATATTTGGCGTTGTAGACACAACTTGCTAGAATTAAATCGATTTTTTATTGCAGAGATCGTCAGCAGCATTTAGCCATATTCCTCAATCACATGCATCCGTTCCTAATGAAGCAACAGATAGAATACGGAATCTTTGTAATTGAACAAGAAGGTAAGATTGATTTTGATTTCTCGAATTTAATATGCCCTTTAAACAGTACGGCGAATGTCCTTCAACTGCGTGAGAAGTTTTTATTGTCGCTCGCATGCGTACATTCTAGATAGTTCCATGAACTAGCGAAAGAAAATCGAACGACCATTAAAAAACATGGTATGCTATGTCTTCGTTCTCTACGAACGCCAAACGAAAATATCTTTTGAGCCACTGAATTATATGAACTACTGAACTAAATGAGTTGAGTTGACTAAATGAATGAGATATACTTCAGTGTGATAAGAAGAAGCGTATATATATATCTTTTCATTTTAGTGACATATTCTGCGCGTGGCTAGAGCTAAGTGGGCATAACTCAATGGCCAATGAAGGACAAGTAGAATAGACAATGCCACAACATAGTTTTTTTTCTTTAATGTAATAATAGATTGGCAAACAAGCAGACGGCCCGCCTACCTGATGGATAGCGGTCACCGTCGCCTAAGGACATTTGCGACACCAGGGGAGTTGCCGACGCGTTGCCGACCTTTTAAAACTCTTTTCACATCCATCTTGATAGTTCATGCCCACCGTGCAATTTTTGCCTCGTACTGTACCTATACAGCGTGCGTCGCAATGAGCTGCGAGGGTGACGCACCCGAGCAGGCCACGCGTGCGTTCGTGACGTCATCAAACCACGCATCCGTGCGTAAAGAGCGTGTTTCGCAGTGGTTGATTCCGCCCGCATTTTCATACAAAGCAAAGCTCGTGGGCAATATTAGACGCGTGCTCTTATATCTTACAGGCAACAAGCAGTTCAATCGCGCCAAGCTCATGAACGTTGGGTTCATGGAAGCTCAGCGTCTCAAAGCAAATGGCTGGCAGTGCTTCATCTTCCACGACATCGACCTGCTGCCTCTAGACACGAGGAACTTGTACTCTTGTCCGCGACAGCCGCGGCACATGTCCGCAAGTATCGACAAGCTCAATTTTATGTGAGTATGGATATCATAACTTAAAATTTGTTTCATAGCGATGATGGCTCAGTGGTAGTGACGTCGGCTTGCGATCTGTAGGACGTGGGTTCGAATCCTACCATGAGCTTGAGCTTTCGATGAAGGAAAACATCGTGATGAAACCATAGCTTGGTGGTAGGGTATTTTCTAGTACTCGCCTGGCTAGCTTCTTGTTAAGAATCTGTCGCCAAACACCTATCGGTGTGTTCCGGCAGCCTCACTTGAGAGCCAGTTCCCAGTCCAGGTGTAGCGTGGCGCCATGTTGTACCACATCGCCACTTAACATCAGGTGACTTGTGGTTAATTCTACCCTGTAAAATTTACAGGGAAGCGTTTAACCAGAAGTCACTTACAGTGCAAAAGTGAAAAAAAAAATACTGCATACTAAGTACATACTACAGACCAAATACTATATATGTACTTGAGAGCCAGTTCCCAATCCAGTAGTAACACGGCAATACTTTATATTTAGCAAAATTAAAAAAAATTCACATATTGCCTTATTATGAAAAAAAAAATAAAAAATTGGGATTTTAGTGAACTTTCTCCAATTCAATCAATTAGTAATAAGAATAAAATTGACAATGTGATCGCGCCAAAAAAATTACCTGCCGGGCGTTTCTTGCCTGTTCTTTTGACGGCGAAAGGAGTTTGGAACAGGCGTAGCTAGTTTTAAGTTGACGTTTTAAAGTGAGCACAATGTATCCTATTGAATAAAAAAGATTTGAATTTTGAATTTTATGCTGCTACGATTAGTGCCTTAAAAAATAGTTTTTAAATCTGTATGCAATGTAATTATAAGGTGGCTCGGGATGATGACCCAAGCACCGTCAGTACCTAATGTGTTCCTTCATACCGTTTCAGGTTACCATATGAAGATATCTTCGGTGGAGTGTCCGCGCTGACGGCGGAACAGTTCACGAAGGTTAACGGTTTCTCTAACAAGTACTGGGGATGGGGCGGGGAGGATGACGACATGTCTTACAGGTGAGAATTCATTATATACTAGCTACGCCCCGCGCTTTCACCCGCATCTTCCCGTTATCCCGCAGGAACCTTTTTCCGGGATAAAAAGTAGCCTATGTGTCAATCCAGGGTATAAGTTATTGTCATTCCAAAATTCATTCAGATCTGTTCAGT
The DNA here is from genome assembly GCA_931315375.2 of Opisthograptis luteolata. NCBI lineage: Eukaryota > Metazoa > Arthropoda > Insecta > Lepidoptera > Geometridae > Opisthograptis > Opisthograptis luteolata. Next base: position 3,324,112 of record OV928048.1, read on the forward strand.
AGTTTTTGCGTGAAAGAGTATTAAATATCCATCCATCCATACTCACAAACATTCACGTTTATAATATTAGTCATCATCATCATCATCATCATCATTGGCCTGCTTCCATCTACCAGAGATGATATTAAGTAGCGTCCGAAAAACATCCGCGCTCATGGCTAAGTAAGCCAATCCGGGAGCCACAGATGCGGTCACACTTCCCACAAACATGTTGTTGCGACGGCAGTGGCAGCTGGTAGGTGTCTTAATGGCCCAAAAACGCGCATTAAGACACCTTCGCGATACCAACAATATTAGTTGGATATGTGTAATTGCATTTTATATAAGTGTAAGTGCACTCTACGTTTAATTACCAAAAAAATAAGAGCTACTCAGTGCTTCGAGATGGGTTTGAAAAGAGTTCTTATGGCTCAGCAACGAATCGGCAACGCCCCTATTGTAGCAAATGTCCATAGGCGACGGTGATCATTATATATATGCTTTATTACGTAGATAAAGTTTTATACTTACCTAATACCCTGTGCCCTGCAATTTCACCCGTCCTTCCCCAGGATTCAAACTGTCGCCATACCAAATTTCACCAAGATCTGTTTAGGCGTGAAAAGGTAACAAACAGACAAAGTGGCAGACAGAGTTACTTTCGCATTATCTGAAAAGTGACATACGCCGAAGGCGCCGCCGATTTATTAAATGTTTAATTTTAGTTGTAATGTTATGCTATATATTTGATGCTCTTTTGCAGATTGAAGAAATTAAACTATCACATAGCAAGGTACAAAATGTCGATAGCACGATATGCCATGTTGGATCATAAGAAATCAGTGGCCAACCCTAAACGGTAATTAGTACTTTATTATATAGCTTTTACTATCATTGTTTGCTCGTCGTAGACCTTGTTTTGAGGGTAACCGGGGTCCGAACTACATACTACATCTCCATAACGATTTTCATCAAAATCGATTCTTGAGAATAACAGTGGTTTTTTTAATTAGGAAAATACCTTGAATTTGGAAGTTGGGCCAATAACTTAATGTACATAACGTAACGCACCCGCTTTGCTTGCTTTAATGGCCATAGAGGATAAGGCCTAACTTCCAATTTAGTTTTCAACTTTTATTAACTTCAATTTATTTTTCAGGTACGAACTCCTTTCACAAACGAGCAAAATATTCCAGAAGGATGGCCTCTCGACCCTTGAATACGAGCTCGTGCACGGGGTCCAGTACCACCTCTACACTCACATCTTGGCGAACATAGACGAGCGCAGCTGATGGACGTATCTCGCCAAACTCTTGTTTGGCGATGACCGGTAGTGTACAGTTACTGGATCCTTAGGTCGATATCGCTGGGTTAAAGTGAAGAAACCACGCTCACTTGCCACGTAACGTAATAAAGTCAAGGCGTAAAGAAAAGAACAGGTGCGTCGGTAACGGTATGCGAGTACGTAATACCGAAACTGTGTATCAGTTTGAATACCGATAACGGGTTTTGTAACTATTTCTTTGTGATAACCGATATTGAACTTGGTTTCGATGTATGTAAAGTAAGGTTTGCTCATTTGGCTGCTTTCGGATAATTAGAGTACCGTACGCGTCGATATTCGACTCTGTTCTTGCGGTATCGCGCATCGGGTTGGTTCGTGTTTTCCAGCGATAAATAGTTTCTCTCAATAACTAATTATCGTGAAACCGAATACCGTAGTTGAGGTATTACACCAATACTTCGCTTTTGATACTGTTTTCGGTTTGAAACGGACATCGCTAGAAGAGAGTGAAGGCTTATGTTGAAATGCTACCTATACCTAAAGGAAGTTAGGGTCTCTCTCTTCAAAGTAAATGCCTCTATTGCAACAGACCGCTAGCTCAAATCGAATGTATTTTGAAGTGTTAAACTTTACAGAACTGAACGCCTGTGACGTCATAAACTTTGTTTAAAGATGTGAACTTATATGTGAACTTATATGTGAACTTATTCGATAAAGGTCATCAAAAAGGCAACCTGATTACGTGGTGGCAGAGTTTGGTTTCAAAAATCGTTGCCCAGGTTCGTCACGAAGTGTTGTTATATCTTCTATGTTGGAAGAAAATTTTGTAGCGTTGATATTGTACTTGATAAAGGCGTATGCACATTGCAAGAAATGTAGGTAAATAAACAACAGTACCTGGCGCTAAAAAGTCATGTTAACATTTTAGTGTGCCATATTTGTTTCATTGAAGTATTAATGGATGAATATTGTATGACACTCAGTAATTCTACGATTTCTTGCAATGTATTTGACAATTAAATATAGGTATCTATGTAAAATGTATTATCATAATCATGGTTTATAAATACTTGTTTTGCAATTTTAAGACCTTCAACCTGTCTGCTTCTGTGCTATAAGTCTCAATCACAAATAAAGAATTTACAAGGTAGCGTTTGACTACAACACAACACAACTACTCCTTGCGTTTTTCAAGAATATCGTCTTTTATGGATAATTTATCTATAATGTTATTTTGTTATATTTTTATACATTCCAATTCAACAGTATATCTTCTTCACAAAATGAATATATTTTTATTGATACTGAAAAAACAATATAATTCTCACAAACCACGACCTTCAAAATTAAATGAACAATCTCGACCGCACGCGTTGAAAAATGATGCGCTAACAAAATTCTCGACCGCATCGTTTTTTGTCTACGCATTGGTTCACAGATAACACAGTTCCCATTCATTCATTTCATCAGATATTCGAAAAGCTACCTTATTTAAAAGTAAGTACAATTGAAATGAACGAATTGAACCCCACGGTACTCCGGATAATTCGTCTCCACGGAAGCAGACAGTTAATCATTACGGGCTTATGATTCACTTTATCGTATTCTGTTTAGATCTTTATTTGCAGGGTTCCGTATCATACTTGAAAAAACGGTATATTAGTCTCAAACTTCAGAGTCTGTCATTCTATCATATTATCTCATGTGCAAATTTTGAATTAGGGTTCCGCTGGAGTGTCACAAATTACGTTTTGGTCAAAACTACTGAGACCTGGACTCATTTTGCTTCCGAACATATTTCAAATAGCAATTAATGCCGTGTTAATTATTTAGTTGCACTCGATCTAGTATGATACGGACACTCATTTCGCGACGATCAAGTCTGACTCGCACTTAACCCCATTTGCATCTTTTGTTAACATTTATTTAATATACTTATGAAAACGCTAGTCTATTAACTATTCTTTTATTCGCTATGATATTTGAGAGCGGTTTTATTACCCATTTTAAATTTAAATATTTACCTTTCATAATGTTACGCATTATCTATTTGTAATTATACTATATTTACCTAATAAAAATCAATACAAAATGTTGATAAATGTAAATATATGGCCATTGTAAGTACAGGATGACAATATAGAAACGTAATGAATATGCTCAGAGCAGATTTATAAAATATATTAGTATTATTGTAATAAGTATGATAATAATATGCCAATGTTACAATAACAATAGTAATAATGTTTTCACTCTATCATCGGCCTAATGCTATAGGCAACAATAATAGTAAATACTCAAATTCCTAATGTATTGTACTCTGCACGTCACAAAAAGATATGTTTTAGTTAATATAGGAATAGTTAGTTAATACTTTACCATCCGACAACAAAGCGAGTAGTAACTCGGCAACCGTATTAAATAGTTGATACTAATTCGATTCACATCTACATTCGATGGAACCTGACATCCTAATACCAGGTAATAGGTACATCACGATCACTAGGCAAGCTCCATCATCTACCGCAACGTCACTAAATTACTAACAAGTAGCGGCGGACGATTATGAGATATACCTACTTATTTACTAATGGAATCATTCGTTTATGAATATGACTCGATTATACCCATTTTTAATAACTAATTTGATAAATGCTGTTCGCATAATGGACACGTGACATGCTTAGCGAGGCGGTTTGATTAGTAATACAAATTAGTAAAGATTTTCGATTATGAAAACTAGTAAGTTACTGATTTCATAATTGTTTATCAGTATTAGTACCTACCTTCTAAATATTTTGATTATGGATAGGTATCACTCATGATCGCGCACCGCAACTTATAAATGACCCAGCGGCCAAATGCTTGCTTACGGCCCTTTTTTACATTTCTATTTTGCTTTTAATATGTTTAAGAATCTCCGTGTAAAATAAGAAATCTCAATTATGTAGGTACTATTTCCATCGATATTATGTTTCGACGGCTATTTCACACGTATGTACCTACTCAATAATGATTTTAAAACGGTTTATTATTATTTTTCATAATGCGTACTTACTATCTATAAGATAAAAATCATGTATAAAGCTTTTATTATATAAGACAGTAATTTATAGTAATAATTTTAGCTGGTAAATGTTTATGAAATATAATTAACTGGTTCGTATCCTTTAAAATATCCCAGTTTAATGAAAACAGTAAGAACACTACGTTTAAAAGCAATCCGATTCTATTCACGCGTACATAATTTACTGTCTGCACTAAATCTTTAAATCAGTTAAAAGAAGTGTATTACTAGGTATTAAATGTAAATAAGTGGACTGTTATAAAACAGAGTAATCTTAAAACCGAAGAAAAAAGAACTTAAGCCTTCACAAAAAGAGTTTCTTGAACTCGAACGCAAGCGGCGAGAAATCGAATGACAAAACTCATAGAATTTGTTTACACAATCTCGACCGAAAAGAGTTAGGGCGATAATTTTTTTTTTGAAAGGCAAAACTCGTAGCTTTGGCTGGCACTAGACGAAAGAAAACTCTTCTTATGTACTTGAGTCTAAGGGAAGAAACTAAATGTATTACTAGGATATCTTAATTTAAGTAGCGACAACATTTCTATAAATTAAATAACAGTACCGATTGTAATTAAAATTACCAAAAAGCAGCAGTAAAATACAAATATATATAAATAATATTGTGTGCGAATGGTATCGGACCAATTTATGTAGTATCCTTACTGTTATTGAACTGTGGTTGAATTTTAATTAGTTGTAAAAAATACCTAGAACCAAGTACATATTTTCTACTTTTCCTCCTCTAAAAGTAGAAGTATAAAAATTGTGATAAAGTGAGTATGCGACGTCACTATTTTGCTTTTTTTTGTAAATTAAACCGTTACCTCTTAGCATCGCTTAGCTGTAACTTTAAGGGATACAATGTGATACAGAATTATAAAATGTGAAGTTTAAACCATTACCCGTTTCTTAATTAATCATTTTATGTTCAACTCAGTCACATAGCTTTGACCTCCAGAATTCCCTGTATCTGAATATAAGAAACTAGATGGATCGGGGTTCCACAACATCCAGACAGATCTTCCATCATATACGTTACGATTTATTTTGTATACAACGCTAGGTGCGTCTCGCGTTTCACTCGTGTTTTTCTCATTTTCCTGCGAGGACAATGCATTTTTCCGTAATAAACAAGTATATATCCTATGCAAACTTTCGCATTTATAATATTATTAGAATTTTATACAGCTTAAAATTAATCGTAGAGCTGTGCCAGCCAGTATTCTAAACGTTTTTTTTTTTTTACTATTTACAGGGTAGCGTTTGGCCACAAGTCACCTGATGTTAAGTGGCGATGTGGTCACGTGTGACGTATTGTTTTATAGTCTTTGAATCTTATAAAAATGGCATGAATCTCCTTTAAAAGCAAATTTATATGAACCCAATTCTAAAGAGTCTCAACAATCTCAGAGAAAACCAGAATATTTAGGTATAGTACTAGATTTCGTTTATTGTGAATCTTTTATAAATATCTTTTTATCATTACACGAAGAGCTTAGTTACGATCAAGGAGTGTAATATATGTGTTTTTTTCCTTAAGTGTTAATTTACTTAGTTTTATTCCACTTGCTAAGAGAACCACAAAGATCCATTGAAAATTTGTCGCATTTGTTTTTTTTAAATGGCCTTTATAGGTTAATAAACGGGGTAATGATTTATTCTTAGGTCGGCCTAAAATTATCTTTTGACATGTTGTTGCACGTAACCGTATGGCATAGAAAAAAACAATTAAATTGCCTACATACTTCATTTAGGCAAAGTAAATAAATCAAACAATTGCTGTCCTGTTTTCCCAAACATGGCTTGGTGCATGCCAGCGTGATCATTACTGTACCATTTGACACATACAATTATGTTCAATAACATATTTCATGTAGTAATTAACTTGAGTTGTTATAAAATACACAATAAAATATAAGTACCTAAGTAATTCTATCTTCAGATCGTAGTTTTGATACCTATTCTCGAAGGAACGTTAGGAGCACTCAATTTACTGATGTTATAAATAAATAAATAGGAATCTAATCTATCGAGTCAATTTAGATGTTAAGGTACGTAATAATAGGCAGTAGCAGTTTTTGTACTTTTACCAATTATAATATCGATTACGCGGAAATAAGATTTAGGTAAATCAGAACGACTTGGTTATAAACTTGTTTAGAGGTTTGTGTTAAAACCCAGCTTTATTTTTATGTTACATCACTAAATAATAGTGTTGCCATAACTGACAACTTGTAACGTTGGCCCCAAGACCAAACTACCACTGCACGTAATATAATTTACTTTTTCCTCGACCAGTGCGAGCGATCAAGACACCGATAATTAAAAAATTAAAAATTCGTACTGAAATCGATTTACAAATAAATCTATATTTCCGCATTCTTATCGTGCTAAACTTTTATACATGCATAGTTAGGCCAATGTTCCGCTTAGCCATGCTAATTATAGAGTTAAATATTAGACAAGTCATAGTCTATAGAGACCATTGAGTTACTTAATCAAAGTGATATGCATTAGATTTCATTTTATTTTTACGAAATTGTTTTGGAATAAAATATATTGTTTGTTTTTATATAACGGTTATCTCATTTATTTCCATATCCCAAGGCACAGCTTCGAAGATGTAGAAGAAGTATATTCAACAAGGAAGAGTTATTCCATTAACGATGGGCGCGAACGCGACCATAGCTGTCACTGTATGCAACCATCAGTTATTGTATTTACAATAGCTTGAATGAAGAATCTTTCTTTTTTTTTACTACTTACAGAGTAACGTTTGACCTGATCTTGTGTGGTGTGGGTCAGGTAATACTCCTAGAACAGTACTTCCCAAAGTACGGATCGCGACCCACTGCATACTCATTGTGGAGATTGGTGACCCATCCGGTCACCAGCGAATATATAGGACGGCCCTTAAAAAAACACATCGACCGACCAAATCAGTCATTGCGATTAAATGTGACGAAAATCAAAGTTGATGCTAGTCTATAACGACAAAATATAGGAAACAAATGCATCTTTCTCATTAAAAAATAGCACTCTGTATATAAACGACGAAAAAAAAGGCGGAGGGTAGTAGGTACTATATTTATTCTGTGGCGGGAGTTTTTCTTACTGTATTCAAAAAAAATATTGTAAAATCATAACACACGGTTTAATCACTGTATTACATACCAAAAACTTTCAAGGCTAAGCAAACAAAACATCTTATTCACAGACAAAAAAAAAACAGTTGCGGGCATTTTACAAAAGAAATCACGCTCACAATTGACGCAGCATGTCTTCGGATTGTACCGTGTCCGAATTGTAAGGTACGAGTACTTTAAATACATAAATAGAGCGATTGTTGAGCTGAAGAGATGCTCGGAGCCCCGCTGCCAGTTGTCTTGGGAACCCCGAGAGCGGCGGACTTTCGCGCCATGACGTTCGGCGCAGGTACCAAGATGGCGCGGGCGTGCACGCTATTGAAAGATCCAACCAGCTACTTTCAGGCTCAATTCTTGGCCTGTGAAGAAACAGAAGAGACTTAATCCAACCTAAAGCGAGAAATTTAAACGGACGGCTCATGCCAATCTAGGACTTTTGGGAGTAACAAAACCGTTAAAAATGAAAAACGAAAAGTTTAAGTATGTCGTAATCAAGGTTTTTTTTAAATAGCGTAAAGCACCACTTGGCAAGGTCCATTGTATTTTTGTATAATGCTGAAACAAGTCTTTGTTATTTATTTCTAGAGAAAAACGTTCGTAACTTTAATACTATGCACATTTTTTTACAACTATTTATGGTACAAATTTTTTTTATCTCCTATTTTATCATGCATCATCAATCCATCACAAAGGTAACTAGTTCTTCTTTTTAAGACTGTTTATTATCATAATTATAATTATATAATACGATTATAATAGTATATGTATATACATAATAACGATAATTATCGTAACTAGCCCCAAACTTTTAGCTTAATATCGGAGTCATCATTTAGACTAGGTGTTTCTTTATTTAGGTAGCTACCTACCTGTGAAGGGGAGGTATGTTAACTATGTAAAAGCTACGAACCTTTCCACTTCCCTGTCCCGTTCCTGATCTTTACGTCTAGGTCTCCGGGTAGGCGTGGTAGCCCTAAACCTATAATATTTAGGCATTTTCATAAGACATCATTAAATCGATAATTTAGCAAAAAAACTTTTCATTGCAACATTTATTCGCGTCGTTATGTAAACGTCATTTTTGACTGTAAACTTTTTGACAAAGTTTTTAGTTATAATGGCAGTTGATAACGGCCAGCCGCCAGTGCATAAAAATTGAAACAATAAAAAGTAGACGAAACATTTTCCTCCTTCCTCAAATAAAATCGTTGATAGGTTTTTTTGTTTGAAGACATATATAAAAATATGAAAATAAGACATACATACAATAAGACATTATAATAATTATATTTAAGACATATAACGTACCTTCTCCAAAGAGGTCCAACGTAAATTTATATAGATCCTTGAATGGTCATGTCATGTCTATTAAAATTATACTCTTTGATCATAATTATATCTCTAGAGTGATTTGTCTAGTCATTTCTCTGCAATTTAAATACTGTTCTTTCCAATAAAAGCATCTAGGTATATATCGACCAGTGATTTGTAACTTACAATACAAAGTTTCATACATTTTCATCAAGGACATTCAAAACACGAAACGAAAAAATGACTTCTCGTACGATTAAAACACTGATGGTTTTGCTATTAGCTGCCGTGCTTCTCAACGTGACCAGCTATATATTCTGCTCTTACTACTATTCATCCACTTATAGTATTGACGTTTCCAGAAACAGGTAAAGGCTTGCAGAGATGTTAGCTTTGCAGGCTTGCGTACATTGGGGCGGACCGCGCCGCAACGCATTATTGCATCTCTTTCTAACATTAAATGAACGATAGCATGATTTGCGGCGCGGCCCGCCCGTTATGTACGAGAGGATGGCGCGAGGCCCAGTTTGCGACCCGTATAAATAAGTGGTGGCATGGACAGGAATCCTACAATGAACATAAGCTTTATCTTTGGGAAACATCGTGATCGTGAATTGCAACTTGGTGGTAGGGCATTTTCTAGAGCATGCCTAGCTAGCTGAATTACCACATCATGTTAAGAATCTGTCGCCTTGCACCTATCGGTGTGTTCGGCAACCTGACTCGAGAACCAGTTACCAATCTTCGACCACGTCCTCAAAACAAAGCGTAAGGAGGTTGGAACAGACGTAGCTAGTTTTAACACTGATACACCACCTCCACGATCAACACCCATCGATGTAATTCACTGGATGTAACGAACCTTCCTTAGCAAAGAACTGTTGAGCATGTCAAAAAAAGTAGACATAGTTATTTTTCTTAATTTTAGGTCTAAAATAGCACCAAACATTTTGCACCTGAACTTGCTAGACGACCTCACTTCGCTCGCATATGATGTGAAAAACGTGAACGAGTTACGCGACGCCCACATCTTTAACAAGATAGGCCAGCCTGATGATGATCATAAAGAGTTTACATTGGTAAAGGGAATTTTGTGGAGTAAACTGCAAAGTATTGTGCAGAAAACCACGGCATCGTCGAATATGACAATTATATAGTTACAATTTAATATATACCTACATATACATAATTTTAAAAGAAGGTACGTGTAGGTATTATAGCATTAGAATTTATAATGTTTAGGTACTGTAGGTAGGTACTGCTGCTAATTGAATAAAATTGTTCCCTTATAAATTGTTGTTGTTTCAGTTCTCGTTATCGTGTTTCTTATAAAAATTCTTATCTCGTTTACCTAGTTAACTATTTGCTAAATACCTATAATAAACCATTATTATTTTGAAAAAAAAATCTATCGGTTTTCTATGTCTGTGGAATGCGATTACCTACTGTGACTAGGTGTCAACCGTGACAACCGGTCAACGCCTGTCAACTTTCAGTTAGTGTCACACACACTTCACTGTCAGTAGTGTCAGTGGATTGAATAATAAAAACCTGAAAGTTAAATGTAAAAAAAAAACTAATTTTGTACCTTTCTCAAGGAAAAAAATACGAGAAATGATTATAATTCTAATAGTAAAATGAACAACGTATCGTTATAAATTATTAAAATGACGTTTTTAGAGGTAAGTGAATGATTTTTAGTGTCCTGTTTGGGACTATGCATATTTTTTTGCTGTTCTGTTTGTAGAACTTCATGATTCAACGTTATTTTTCCAACAAATAAAGGTCACCAGGGTACCTAGTAAAAATTAGTTGTATTATGTCAAGTCATTTGCTCTAAAAGTTGTTTTCTAAAATTGCGTTTATCGTACTTGAAAATCCATGATCGAAATTATATGTTAAAATCGACCGAACTTTGTTTTAGTGGCGAAGATTTACTTTCTTCGATGTTCACAATAATGTGGACAATGGGAAGATTGCAGAATGCCTACAAGTAAGTTCTCAGTTTGTTTCTTTGATTTAAAACTAATACCTAATTAAAATCTAGCTTACCATTTTTTGTTGCTAATTACATCAATAATTACAATTAACATTATTTCTCTCTAACAAAACCATTTCTATAAAAATAATGTTAAACAATACGTAACTGGTTATGTTTGTCTCTCACCAATTACATACCTATAAACTCTTTAGATTTCATATGTAAAAAAGTATGCAGTAGTTAAAATGTAGTTTAATGAATTAAATTCATACTGAATTTTTATTTACAAGTGACAAGTATGGCAGTAATTATATGAGCTAGAAAAACTATACTAGGTTTATGACAAAAGAGGTTTTTACAATGAGGTATTACATGTAGTGTAGTGTTGATAATTATTTATAGGGTTAAATCAAAGAGATGTACCTAAATATGTGAAACACTAGACCAGAATTTTCCAATTGATTCACGTTACTAGTGGGCAAGATCAGTATTTTTTACCTACTTAATTATATCTTAAACTGTACAGTGTACAGTAACTAAAACTATTTACGAAACTGTTCCAGGACACGAGTATTTCCGTTACCACAAGCGGCAATGGTCATATTGTGTTGTGTGATGTCACGGGGTGGGCGTATCTCATCTCTCGCTTATGGGAGATCACTTCCTTCAAGGCTTACGAGCTGACAGTGTCGCTCGCTCAACAGTTACCTCATGACCCATATTTGGTTACAATAGGGGTAAGTTTTCAGCGCTGGTATAGAATAGAATAGCCCATACTCTCATCATCATTATAGCCTATCATCATTATCAGCCTTTCACATTCCCACTGCTGGGACTCTGGCCTTTTCTCAGAGAGAGAGTATGGGCTGTAATCAACCACGCTGGCCCAGTGCGGGTTGGTTGTTATAGTTCTTGGGCATGCAGGTTTCCTCTTTTTTTACCTCATCATCACCTAAAATCAGGTGTGTTACGTTGTGGTCAAAATGATACCATGTAAAATTTAAAAAAAACAATAATAATTACTTATTTGAAACACATTTGGTAAATCGAGAACGATCAGCTACTTTTGTCGCTGACTGTATACACATACATACACGACATATCTATCTTTATTTATAAAAGAAAGTCGTGTTAGTTACACTACAGACTTATAACTCGAGAACGGGTGAACCGATTTGGCTGAAAATTGGTGGGGAGGTAGCTTAGGACCAGGAAGCGGACATAGGATACTTTTTATCCCGGAAAAGGTTCCTACGGGATAACGGAAAGACGCGAGTGAAACCGCGGGGTGCAGCTAGTTACACATATTATTAATTTCGGGCGTTAGAGCAGTGAACTTAGTACTGAAATGTTAAAAATTTCAGATGTTTATGTTGAATAAAAATTGATAATATAAGCTCTTGATTAATTCATTACTCATAGATTACAATACCTATGTACATGATTCAGATAATGTTTTGTGTAGTTTTAGGAAATGTTATGTGGCACAAATTTTTAATTAGGAGATTTATCTGTGTAGTCATAATATAATAAAAATGTTGTAATGTATGAGTTACTAATATTATAAACTTGAAAGTTTGCGAGTATGGATGGATGGATGGATTTTTGTTACTCTTTCACGCAAAAACTACTGAACAGATTTGTGTAAAATTTGGATTAACACATAGGCTACTTTTTATCCCGGAAATAGGTTCCTGCAGGATAACGGGAAGACGCGGGTGAAACTGCTGGGCGCAGATGTTATAAATAGTTTCCTGGTTTACCTGTTAATTATAGAAATGCTATTTAGTTGAAAAATTGTATGTTGTTTAATAGGATGATGAAGCAGGAATCAATCCGCTCATCAAGGTGTGGGACTGGTCTCGCAGCGACCGGCACGGCAACCCAACTCTTGCACGAGTCTCCCGAGCCGTGCCTTCGCATATGCATCCTACACTGGCAACCGCACTTGCCGTCCACGAGAATAAGGTAAATAGTAGGAATGGTAACACTTTCAAGCCAGCCTTCAAAGGTTCTGGTCAAGTTTTTTTACACCACTGTATGTTAAGAGATGCTGGCGCCACGCTGCAGGCATTTACTAGAACTTACCTGGCCAGCTACCATCTTCAAGTATCTATCGCCAGTCTAGATGATCCTTTCACCACATTTGCACTCAACAGCTGGTCAATTAAATAGTCAATAGTATCTTATTCAATAGGATACATTGTGATCACTTTAAAACGTCAAACTTAACTTAACGCCTGTTCCAACCTCCTTACGCTGGAAAAGAACAGGCAAGAAAAGCCCGGCAGGTAATTTTTTTGGCGCGATCACATTGACAATTTCTTATTACTTATTGATTGAATTGGTAACTGGTACAACCCTATAGACGTAAATAAATACATAGATGTTTTTTTGTTTGTGACAACACAACATTACTCTTGGTTATCTAAAGCTGGCACGTACAAAACATTCACACATATGTCTGTGAATGCGTGTATGTCATGACAACGCACTGCATACGCATAATGAAAAGTATATTGGTCTCTCTCGCACGCGGTCACGGTTATGAGCGCGACAGAGATCGTTCTGTGAGATTGTTCTGTTTTGACTACTGTATAGTAAAATTGCTTTAGTGTGAGTCCTGTGGAGGTGCCAGCTTCGGCTAACTGACCTATACAGTCAATAGAAAACAAACGTTATTGTTTGAGCGTTATTCCTGTTACAGAATCTCTTAGCAGTTGGCTTCCAAGATGGATCCGTGTCCATCTTCCGCGGCAACATCGCTCGGCAAAGCAGCGGCAAGATGAAGACTCTGCCTGATAGTGGAACTAGCCCCATCACAGGATTGTTCTTCAAGTATTTACCAAACATTTTTTTTATGTAAGAGATAAGCAAAGCAGACAGCTTGCCTGATGCAAAACGGTCACCGTAGCCTATGGACATTTGCAACACCAGGGGAGTTGCCGATGCGTTGCCGACCTTATAATATTATAGTAGTTGCTAATCCACAGTATGAGCTCTCCATTCAAAATTTCACTTAAATCCGTTAGCTATTTCAGAGTGAAGAAGTATAAAACATGCTTATTAACTAACCACTCACTCAGTCACAAACTATGTTTTTGATATGTCCCTCTCCAACTCTCCAGGCTTTGGCCTATCGCCACAGCAAATTTCGTAAAAATTCGTTGTGTAGTTTTTGCGTGAAAGAGAAAAATCCATCCATGTATCCTCAGAAACTTTCACGTATATAATATTAGTGGTATTTGTAAGATAGTATGATATTGCTCAGATTCTCAGCATAGAAAGTGTTGTCCCGCAGGGGTGCAGACAAGTTGTTCGTGGTGTCCCGCGCCTGCGTGATGGTGGTCTGGTTGAACACGGAGCGCTGCGTGACGCTCGATGCGAAGGGCGCCGCTACAGGGTGCTCCGCCCTCGGTGACAAGCAAAATCTCACTATCGCCAACAGTGACGTTAGTACTATCATAACCATGTAACTAAAACTAAATTTAAATATATAAAAACTGACAATCTATGCCAAGAACAGTCACGATCAAGTAACTTTTGAATCAAAAAGAACTTGACCAAAATCGGCTCATCCCTTGACAGACACATATATATATAGATACAGCATCATTTTGTATGCAACTATTTATCAGTGCTATTTATTGTGCAGCTTCGACTGATCGCAACCGTGTCACGCGGGATCAAACTGAGACTGGCGTGTGATTGGCCCTAATCGCGTTTTAGACCTCTTTAAAGTTTGGAAGCTTTTAAGCGAAGGACCAAAAGTCCATCTCGTCAATTGCAATAAACGATAATCGTAAAATCATATTTTTTCTCTGGTATATTTATTACTTTGAATACACAAGTATTTTTTATATTATTATAAAAAAACTGAACTGAACTGGATTGTAACTCAAAATATGTGTACACAGAAAAACAAACCTTAGGGATATTGAGACGACTGCGATGAATGTACCCATCCACAAAGCAGTGAGTATATATGTTCATATTTTCTTCAGGTCATCTACTGCTACACGACCGAAGGCCGGGGCCCGTGCTACGCCTTCGAAGGAGAGAAGGTCAGCCTCAACTGGCTGCGGCAATACCTCGTCGTCATTACCAACGAGACCCCCAACAAGAACACCGCGTCCACCAGCAAGTGCTCGCCCAAATCGCACCACATCACCATCTTGGACATCCAGAACAAGTTCATTGCCTTCTCCAAGACCTACGACGAGGTCGAAGCGGTGCTGACTGAATGGGGATCGTTTTATATACTAACGAAGAATAAGGAAATGATATATTTGAGTCAGAAGGATTTGCAGTCGAAGCTGTCGCTGTTGTTCAAGAAGAATTGTTACGACGTCGCTATTAAGATAGCGAGCAGTCAGCGCTATGATATGGAGGGGTTGATGGAGATATACAAGCAGTATGGAGATCATTTGTATAGCAAGGTAATCTTCTATCGCAACAAAAACTTTTCCACGTCCTTCCGCTGGGTTCAAATATCAACATACCAAAGAACATTGGCCACTTTTCATACCTGCCTTGGACCTGAACGCAATATATTTTTATAAATTTTCGTTTCTGTCAATGTCACTTAGTTTTTGTTCATATTTGGTAAATGATGTTGATTTTAATGACTTAATTTAAGTAGGGCCGACTTCCAAAGCGTGAAAAGGAATGAAAAAGAAAATGCGCAGTGCGTTCAAAACATCCAAGCATTGTGTAAGTTAAAAAATGTCCTAAGAAACTCCGAAGTAAAAATATCGATATCTTTTTTTTCTACACTTTCTTTAAAATATCGTTTGTATAATCTTAATAGGCAAAAAATTAAAATTTTTATCGTATATAAATCTTTTTCATACGACCTAGGGTCCGATTTGGCCATTGTTCTTTCATCAAGATTAGTTCAGCGATTTAGGCCTGAGAAGGTAACAGACTAGAGTTACTTTCACATTCAACTGTTCTATTTTCTTGTGAATTTTTCCGTTGTCCATCAAATCAAAGTTCATAAAAATCGGTGCAGCCGTTTTTTTGTTATGTACTTTCATTTTTTTTTACTGCTTAATGGTAATGTTTGATCACAAGTCTCCTGATGTTAAGTGACGATGTGGTGGAAGATGACGCCACGCTACACCTGGATTAAGAACTGGCTCTCTTTTGGTACACAGTGGTCCTTGGCGACAGATTCTAAAATTGAGGGGTTGTAGCTAGCAAGGCGAGCACGTGAAAATGCCCTACCACCGAGCTATGATATTATCACGTTGTTTTCTTTAACCGGAGGTTCCTAAAAGTTAACGCGCTTGCGGTAGATCGCGTTAACGTTTCCCAAAAACTCATACTTGGGCCTCGGATTTTCCGCGATCGAGGTGCGAAGACTATTATATAGTAATTTCCGTTCTAGGGCGACCTGAAAAGCGCAATCGACCAATACGTCAAAACCATCGGCTGGCTGGAAACGTTCTACGTAATCCGAAAGTACCTCGAGCCGCGCCACCTGGAGTTCCTAGTGCTATATCTGGAAGAGCTTCATAAGAAACGTTTTGCCACCGAGGACCACACAACTCTGCTGCTCACTTGCTACGTCAAGATAGATCAGCACGATCAACAGGGGAAGCTGAAGGAGTTTATCAACTCGAAGGATAAGGTCATCGATTTTGACGTTGATGTTGCTATCAAGGTATGTTTGGTTACGTTATTGAAGCACACCCTACGCTATGACCATCAAGATTCTTTGGCAATAACATGTGACGTAATTAGGTGCTTTAGCGGTCATTCCACCGTGCTTAGATGGTCTTAGCCAATAAGGGCCCTGGATAGTCCATACTATCACAGCGTTTCAAATGCTTACTACACAACTGCGATAAACAAATGACGTGTGTACACGCGTGAATGTGTGGGTGAAGCATTTGGGTTGTTAATGTCAAAATATATTTCTTTTGTAGGATTGGATACAACAGCTTGACTCAGCTTTCTGGTAAATCTGGCAGTGGTCCTTGCTAGGCACGCCCCCGTACTATATTTCAGTCAATTGTTCTATAGAAAAATAATAAAATCTTGACGGCCAAAGCGCAGAGTAATAACAAATACAAATGGAAACATAAACAATGAATAAAAATATATGTGTACTATTATATTATTAAGTAGTTTCGTCTCGCAAAATGTGGAACAACAAGTTCTGTCGGCAAGTCTTTCCACAGTGCTATAAATTGCAGTCCTTCATCGTCAACTCCCTGGTGTTGCAAAAGTCTATAGGCGACGGTGACCGCTTCCCATCAGACAAGCCGTCTATTTGTTTGCAAGTTTAAAAAAAAAAAATACTTTTGTTGTTTCAAAAACAAAAATGTGGACTACTAGAATCCTTATACGCTAATTTATGTATTCATAACGCTAACTTATGTATTCCCCGTCATGACTGACAGGTAGTGCGTCAAGTCAGCGTCACGGACGCTCTCTCCCTCGCGTCGAACCACAAGCGGCACGACTGGTACCTCAAGATGATGCTCGAAGACAAGAAGGACTTCAGACAAGCACTGGATTACATAGCGGAGCTGGACTTTGAAGACGCTGATATGTACATGAGGAAGTACGGTCATAGGCTGATTCAACACGAACCGGAGGAGAGCACAGAGTTATTGAAATGTGAGTCTTAACATATTGCGTTAAGGTTTCTTTTTTACTTCTTACAGGGTAGCGTTTGACCACGGTTAAATAATGATCTGGTCGAAGGTGGTGCCACGCTACGACACCAAGATTAGGAACTGGCTCACAAGTGCCGGAACATAGCGATAGGTGAATGGCGACAGATTCTCAACTTGAGGATGGTAGCTAGCCAGACGAGCACTTAAAACTGGCTTACCACCAAGCTATGGTTTCATAAGGACGTTTTTTTTTCTTCACCGAAAGCTCAAACTCATTGTAGGATTTGAAACCACGGCCCTAAAGCCGTGGTAGTGAGCCATCATCGCTTCAAAAAACTTACATAAAAGCGTAGTTAGGTTTCATGCTGGTTTTAGATTATTACAATCCAAAATTATTTGAAATTTAAAATTCAAAACACACAATTCAATTCAAATAATCAACATAAAAATAAAATCAAAACACTAGGTATTGGCACTGACACATGTCTCTCGCAGCATTGCCGGAGGAAAACACAGTCCAACCTGACTGCAATCATTTTTAGGACGGTGTTGGAGCTGGCCCAAACTCTTTGCACCAAGGACGCTGTCCGCGACCGCGACCGCAAAGTCGCGTGAAAACGGGAGACGTGTACGTCCGCGAACATACCTGAGGCACTGCAGAATCGGGGCAAGGGAGGGATAAGAAATCCTGGCTTAAAAAAATTCCTTATATTTCAGTGCTCTGCACGGACTACAAGGCACGCAGCAGGCCGCTGGTGGACGAGGGCGCCCTCAGCGGTGCCTTCCGGGAGCCGGAGCGCGCGTCCCCTGACGACTACATACACATGTTCCTCAGCAACTCGGAACGGCTCATCGACTTCCTGGAGCACATGACCACCAGCGGCCGGCACTGCTCCAAGCTCGTCTACGATGCTCTCATCGAGCATTATATACATGTCTGGTGAGTGGAAAACTACATCGTTATAGAGTGCTAGCGCCATCCCGCAGGAACCTTTTTCCGGGTTAAAAAGCAACCTATGTGCATATTCCGGACCATAATCTGTATCTGCGACGGTGGTCGAACGGTAACGCGTGCGACTTACAATTCGCCGACACCGAGATCGAATCCTCTCGGCCCCGCATCTATAACTTAATAATTTATGTGCGGATTTGCCATCGCTCAAAACGGTGAAGGAAAACATCGTGAGAAAACCGGCATGTCCAAGAACTGCAACATTCCAGGGGAATGCAACATCTACCAACCCGCACTGGGCCAGCGTGGTATATTACCACCCATACTCTCTCGCTGAGAGAAGGCCAGAGTCCCAGCAGTGGGAACGTAAAAAGCTGATAGTGATTGAATCTTTATCTGTGCCAAATTTCATCCAGATCCGTTTAGCCGTTTGACGTGATTGAGTAACAAACATCTATCGTCTCAAACCTCCACATTTATAAAACTAGCTGCTGCTAATACTACTACACTTTATCGCGATATAAAGTTTAGTATCCTCATGTCCTTCTCCGGGGTTCGAACCACTTCCACACAAAGTATTATTGTCGGGGTTCCTAGCCAGAAGGCTTGAAAATGAAAACTACCTATCCAAAAAAAATCTATTTGGACTTTATTACTTCCTAAACTATCAAGGAAGCGGTGTGTATCTAACACCGCTAGTCGCTTCACATACTTAAAATCACATATTTAAAAATAGCTGAGCGAACAGAGCGAACTATAGTTTCGTCTCGCTCGAAGCTTGATAGCTAAAAAAGGAAAAAGGTTTTTGATGATGTTATTGAAATCCCTCAGGGCCAAATCGCCAAAGGACGAGAAGAAGCAGTACGAAGACAAAGTGCTGAAGGTGCTGCGGAATATGGACGCCAACTACGACAAGGATCAGACGCTGATCATCTGTCAGATGCTCGGGTTCAAGGCGGGCGTGCTGTACCTATACGAGGCGAATAAACTGTGAGTACACATCTTACTTGTCTTCATACTTATGAAATGTAAACGTGAAAGTCCGCGGCCATATTGGCCTTAGGCCCACGGGTCGATGGTTATCCATATAATGATATGTGCGGCAACTAAATCCTAAGGTTCGCTGCAACCGCCATTTTGTTTACGTCGCGTGGGCCGCCATTTTGTTTTGTGTAGTTGTGTTACTCAACTCGTATGTGTCTTGTTTTTACCCACGACGGAACGGAGACAGTATATTTATTAATTTCACCTGGAAAATGTATTTTGTGTTGCGATAGCTTTGTCACAGTCAAAAGTATGTTTCTTTAGTAGGATACAACTTAACTTTAAAGTTAAAACTGTTTCAGCCTCCTTAAAATGTTCCACTCTCCTTTCCTCCGTGTATGTAGGCGTTTCTTGCCTGTTCTTTTGCCGGCGTAAGGAGGTTGGAACAGGCGTAGCTAGTGTTAAGTTTGACATTTTAAAGTGATCATATTATGTACCTTATCTTATTCTCTCTCTTGTCTTGGATATTTCTATCTATATAAGTATTTATTTCTCTATATAAGTATGTATATCGTTGTCTAGTACCCATAACACAAGTTTCGAGCTTAATTTGGGGCTAGGTCAATTTGCGTGAAATTGTCCCCGATATTTATATTTAAATAAAAAATTTTGAAGGTTGATGTTTATCTTGTGTTCGACACAGATGGCCGTCGCAGGTGTCCGTCCACATGCGGGGCGGGGACGCGGAGAGCGCGCTGGCGGTGTGCCGCCGCCGCGGGGGCGCCGCCCCGCGGCTGTGGCTCGACGTGTTGTGGCGCCGCCCGCCCGCCGATAGCCTGCCCGAGCTGTTGAACGTCATTGGTGAGTGCAATAGACAATAGTGACGTCACAACCTCTTACTGATCTTTAACATGATTTTTACCGTGTTATTTTTGCTTACAGCCAACGAAAAGCTACTGTCGCCTATTCTAGTCATCGATTGCCTTGCCAGCACTCAGTCCTACAAATTAGGAGACGTGAGGAAGTAAGTTCATTCTTTTATTTTTTAGTAGCTGCGCCCCACGCATTCACTCGCGTCTCCGCGTTATCCCGCAGGAACCTTTTTCCGGGATAAAAAGTATATGTGTTAATCCAGGGTATAAGCTATCTCCATTCCAAATTACATTAAAATGAGTTTAGTAGTTTCGGTGATACGTGGTAACAAACATTCACACACACTTTTTGGTACAACCAACCATAACCAAATTTGTCCCTCCCACAGATATCTAATGAACGTGTTCAAATCCGAAAGCGAAGTGATTACCCGCGAGCGTGAACTGTCTAACAAGTACCGAGCGGACAGCGAAGTAATGAAGGCTCATATACAGACTATACAGAACGAGCCAGTGACGTTTCAAAGCTCGAGATGCGCCGCCTGCAACCGACCGTTAGAGATGCCCTCTGTGTATTTCCTGTGTCAGCACTCCTACCATCAGCTGTGAGTATTTGTAACTGGCAATATTTGTCTAGCGATGGTGGCCGAACGGTAACGCGTGCGAACTTGCATAGCGGTACGGGGCAGTATGAAAATGACCGGACCAAGATGGCAGAATAATGTCTGGGAAGCACTGGTCTAACCCATTTCGCTGGTCACCAGGTGTTTCCAGAGTCACTCGGAGTGCGAGATGGAATGTCCCGCGTGCGAGGCGTCCGCGCGCCGCTCCGAGCCCTCGCCGCCCACCGCCGAGACCTTGCACTCTAGGTTGTACAACCAACACGACCCGTGAGTACCTTATACTCTTCAAACTCTCGACTTATAGATAGACTAGCTGTTCCCCGCGGTTTCACCCGCGTGCGCTACAGTTCTTATGAAGAGAAAAATTGAAACGGACGCCAGGAAAGTATTAAAATTTGGATAAAACGGAAAGTGCTTTTTTCTATACGCTTTTTGTAGGTTACGTTTTCTTCTTCAGGGTTCAAACTATCTCCGTACCAAATTTAATTTAAATCGGTCCAGTAGTTTAGGCGTGAAAGCGAGACAGACAGACTAGAGTTACTTTTGCATTTATAATGTTTATATGAATGTGGCCCCTGACACTGTTTACAGAAGCGACTCACCTGAGTAAACAAACATCCACCTTAAACTCACCTCTCAAAAATCGTGCCATTTTATAATAACACGACAGATATGAGTTTACTATGTAATTTATTTGGCCGCTAAACACGACAGATATGGATTTTCATACAACTTTTGCCGGCCGCTGCTCGCATATATTTGGACAGTTCAGCAAGTTCGATTTATCTCGAAGAAGTTTGTCAAAATAATGCTCATATTTCCAAGCATGTTTGAGAAAAATACCTACTTTTGTTTGCTGTTTTTTTTTTCGAATAGTTTTTATTTGTCTCGTAGCAGGAATCGTTCCTGTGACCTCACGCTTCGCAGTCGGCTGCACCCATTGCGCCACATCGGTCGTTAATAGATAATACTTTTATATTTATAGATAAAGCGTTGATATTGATACACACACATAACAAATTTTATGTTTCCTAATCATTATTATTTTTATATCACCGCGATTATAAGACAATGTGACTGATAGTAACAATAAACATTACTTCAAGCATGTTAATTTTATATCGGTACATATCTATACATCTATAGAAATAAATTCAATTAAAGTGTCTGTTTGTAATTCCAAATTAACAGCTTTTCACTAAATGCATATTAAAGTAGACATGCTAATTACATAAAAAATCAATCTTTAAAATTTTTGTGTTTCTGTCTGTTTGCTCCGGCTAATCTCCGAAACGGCTGGATCGATTTTGACGGGACTTTCACTCGCAGATAGCTAATGTTATAAGGAGTAACTTGAACTACTTTTATTTCAGAAATTTGAACTCTGGGAAAGGTAATAGAATACTTTTATCGCGATAAACTGTAGTTCACGCGGGTGAAACCGCGGGGAACAGCTACGTTTTTCAATAAATGTTTAACTCGACCAATCAGTCACCCAGCAGTATCAATCTACCTCGCAAACACACCGCACGAGTTTGTTATCGGTAAACACGCGTTGTCCATAATCCATATAATACCGCGCGGTGACGAAGTTACTATCGGCTAGTTTCAATAACCTATCTATCCACGGTTTGCCCTACTACAGATAGAAATTTGACATTACATTCAGTTTTGTGTCTTTTGTTTGATATTTTAATCTGTGTTTTTTATTTAAATTCCTATTTTGTTTTAATATTTGTCTGTTAGTTCCTTACTTTGCTTTAATGCTAATGTTTTTTTTTATTTATTTTTTCCTGTTTATACTTGTCCGTGATGTCAGTCGTGAGATGGGTTCCGGCTGAAAATCAGTAACTGAGGCTGGTGTACAACCTCAGTTGTATGCTGAGCCGGGACCTATTACTGACATCGCGCAATGTCGTACCTGTTTTATGTGTGATTGTTACCTGTTGTTCATGTCCTTAATTTGTGTGATATTGGTATCGATTCGGTTTTACATTCTCCTAAACTAAACTAAATTTGACAGGTCTAATAAATAGTATTGCTGTCTTTTTCTAACCACTGAAGTAAAATAAGGACGGCATTACTATTAGACCTGTCAAACTTAGTTTAGTTTTAGAGAATGCAAAACCGAATCGACACCATTGTGTGTGTCTGTAGTAAATGTTTTTCATTTTGTTTTTCATTACTTCTAAGGAGCTTGTGTCAAATTTCCATCTCCAGTAGGGCAAAGCGTGGATAGATCGGTTATTGAAACCGGCCGTATATCGCACTTTTAATAATACAACAGTGACCGATTTTAAAATTGACAACTTTCTGGAATCGACGAAAAATACTTGAGAGCCATTTAATTTTACTAAAGTGGCATTCCAAATTTTATCAAAATCAGTTTAGTAGTTACGGTGATACGTGGTAACAAACATTCACACACAAACTTTCGCATTTATAATATTAGTAGGATTATTCCGTCCAAACTCCCAGAATAACCTGTTCTGATTTTGACCCCTGTCCTGAGGCCCAATTCTCGCGGCGTGATGTTTTATCACATTCGATAAATATCGCAATAACTGTCTAAATTCAATACATATTTTGAAAGTTATTGCGATATTTATCGAATGTGATAATATATCACGTCGCGAGAATTGGGCCCCAGGCGTAGCGTGATGGCACTTTCGACCACCTTATCACTTAACATCTGGTGCCTTGTTTTCAAACGCTACCACGTTAAAGTTGTAAAAAACATTTTATTTAAACAACGCATATGTTGCGGGGACGAATATAGACTCAAAGAATTGTATACCCTCTTGTATAAGCCATAAAGGTGTTTTTTTTAAATCCTAGATTGTGCTAAGGTCAGTATTTTACTAAAACATATTTTGGCAAAATTTGGAATTAGGTCGTTTTTTTATTAAGAGTGCGATATATTCCTGTAGTGAAATGAAATATTGGTGATATTTTATACTAATGTGGCATAATGAACCTCGCCTTATGTAAATCTGTGTTGATACTACCGTTCTCTTGGTGCTTCTCAAATCGGACTGATGAAAGGTACAGTTGAAACTGCCCTATTTAGGCTGCGTTATTTTGTATATTTTCAAAAATGTACGAGAATTAACTAGTCATTTTCGTTTAATACTCATTTATTGCAGGCATATATTGGAACTAGCTTTAATTCTATCAAATCCATTCTATGTTACGCTTTTAAGCCTAAACTACTGAACCGATTCAAATTAAATTTGGTACAGAGATAGTCTAGAGCCTGAGAAAGGACATAGGACGATGAACTATGAAACCGCGGGGTGCAGCTAGTCATATTATGAATGCGAAAGTAAGTCTGTTTGTTTATTACATGTTCAAGCCTAAACCGCTGAACTGATATTGATAAGATTTGGTATGGAGGTAGTGTGAACAATGGTGAAGGATATAGGATACTTATTCATCTGAGTTAACCGCGGGAAACAGATAATAAAACATAATAGTGCCGCACTTTTTTTAATGCTGCATTTTTTCTGTACAGACGACGACAAAAGTCGCCGAACAATAACACATTTTCTGATTACCGTCATCATCTTAAACACTAACTTTTGACCACATCATCACTTAAAATCAGGTGTGTTATGTTATTGTCAAAACGCTACCTTGCAAAATGTAAAAAAACCTAATCATTACTGCCTTAAAACATATATGACACATCTAGTATGATCAGCTACTTTTGTTGCTGACTGTACTTATGTACAGAGAATATTAAAGAAAAACACGAAAAACGTAAGGTTACATACATTATTTAAATAGCTACATGTAATTCTGATGTCATGTTACAGTTATTGTTTCTAACATGTATAGCCTAACAAGACCTTGAAATCGACTTGTTTTACAACCTGAAGGTTTATATAACAATGTATTCCATACTGACTGTGTCCCGCAGATTCACCCGCGTGGATTTACATTCCTATCGGATCGATTATGGCGGATATGTGACTTTTTAAAACACTTTTATTAGCTTGACTTGTAACTAACTAACTAACTAACTAACTAACTAACAATGTAATCAAATCTTAGAAGTCAATTTTCACCCACTTCCAATTGTCGTATCGACTTGAAACTTTGTATGTGTATGTAATCTCGGTGACAATGCAATAATTTGATATCATCAACCTGATCTGATGATGCAGCCGGAAGGTGGGTAGGGCATCTCTGCAGTGGCTACTAGTAAACCCCTCGTGTTTGGGCTCATATGATTCGTCATCATGAGCCCAATACATTGAACTTGGTGACGAGGGTCTGATGATGCAACCGGAAGGTGGGTAGGGCATCTCTGCAGTGGCTACTAGTAAGCCCCTCGTGTTTGGGCTCATATGATTCGTCTTGATAGTCCAATAGATTGGACTTGGTGACGAGGGTCTGATGATAGAACCGAAAGGTGGGTAGAGGATCTCTGCAGTGGCTACTAGTAAACCCCTCGTGTTTGGGCTCATATGATTCGTCTTGATGAGTCTAAATTGAACTTGGTAACAAAAAAGTACAAAAATAAAAATATATAGTTTAAAAAAACTAAAAAAAACACTTTAAAACGCACTGAAAAATATAAAATAATAATGGTTAATTCAAAAAGTGTGGAGCGCTTCTTTTACTGGGTATATAAAAGTACACACAACCAAAAAGCGCTCCACACTTTTTGAATTAACCATTATTATTTTATATTTTTCAGTGCGTTTTAAAGTGTTTTTTTTAGTTTTTTTAAACTATATATTTTTATTCTACAGGATTTTTATCCCATTAAAAAATAGCGTAAGGATACGGTTGAAACGATTTTTATTCATATATTTTATTTGTAAGGTTCTTAGCTATAAATGACGTTTATTAAATTTAAATTTATGTTATGTTAATTTTATGTCCTTTAAGGATAGTGTTACTTTCCAACAAGGATTTTCAAAATCGGTTCAATAGTTTCAGAGATTATATAACTATTGCATCTAAATTCACAAACACACTCTTCCTCCTTTAGGTATAGATCGATGTTACTTGACTAGCGGTCTACCATTATTTCATCATCACAATAACAAATTGAGTTATTCTCACAAACATGCTCATTTTCGACATGTTTTTATTTATGAATGTCTAAAAACAGCTGGGCATTTGTCATTCAGATTTGTTGTTGAATGATCAATACCAGTATTCAATAATATAAACGACGACAACATATACATATATAAATACAATATACTAGAAGCGCCCCACAGTTTTTCCGCTATACTGCAAGCCCCCTTGCTTTAAAGTTGAGACCTTTTATCCAGATCTATAAATAACAAAGACTTTTTAGTTCCATCAATATGTAAAATATTCAATACCCGACCTTTAGAAGCAATAAATGCAAAGTGCCCCATGCTTTAAATTACTTTTTTTAGTTCCTTTTTAGTTAAAATATTCAATACCCGAAGAAAAGAAGAAGATTCAATTTTTCGAATGTATTGCCTTAATTATATTTAGTGTTTTTTTTAAGGTTTGCGTTACTCCTCAGATCGGCATTAGCTACGCTTATTATCTTTGTTTTAAGACCAGGGTCTCAAATAGTTTTCACTTGGTTTCAGCTACGCTGTAGTATCGGAGTACTACGGTCGCGGGCTGTTCAATAAAGTGACTGTTATCACGGAGACCGCGGCGCAAGAGTCTCCGCCGGGCACTGCCGCTCCGCCGCCGGCCGCCGCGCCGCCGCCCGCGCAGAACTACGGGCCCGGCGCGGAGGCCAAACTGCGCTTGCAGGAGGGGCAGAGTAAACAAAGTAATGCTCTATCTTTAAACGACTTCAAGCTGAAGGCGCTAGGATAAATACTTCATCATCAAATCATTATCAGCCTTTCACGTTCCCACTGCTGGGACTCTGGCCTTCTCTCAGAGAGAGAGCATGGGCTGTAATCTACCACGCTGGCCCAGTGCGGGTTGGTAGATGTCGCATGCCCTTGAATGTTGCGGTTCATGGACACACCGGTTTCCTCATGATGTTTTCCTTCACCCCTTTGAGCGATGGCAAATCCGCACATAACTTATTAAGTCATAGGTGCGGGGCCGAGAGGATTCGAACTCGGTGTCGGCGTCTTGTAAGTCGCACGCCTAACCGTTCGGCCACCATCGCCCAATTATCGCTTCATTTAATTGACTCGTATCTATTTCCAGTATTCGTACCGAACACAGCCAAGCAGATCGTGCCTAGAGGCACAGCCGTCGTCCCCATCCCTGAAGGTAGAATGAGGATCATGGAGCAAAACCTGTACAGCTCGAGTCTCGAGGCCAACATAAACCGGCCGGCCCCGGTCCAAGCCAAGACTTACACCTCTCCCATGCCCGCGAGAACGGACAACCCTATCAGCGCTGAAGTCTCTCCCAACATTTCCTCGGCTATAACTGACGGAGCGAAGAGTAGGAATCCGTTTGAAGACGAGCATTACGACGAAGCGAAGAACCCGTTCGCGGACGAAGGGCACGAGCCCACGAACCCGTTTAACGAAGACGATGATTACGATAAGAACCTGAATCCTTTCTCGTGAAGACTGTGTTGGTGGAGTGCTTAGTGACAATTTGTTGAAACTAGTTATTTTCGTGGCGTGATATGAACGTGTTTATCAGCCTTTTACGTTCCGACTGCTGGGATATAGGCCTGAGAAGAGAAAGAGTAGGCGCTGTAATAGATTGTGCAGTACGGGTTGATAGATGTCGCATGCCCTTGAATGTTGTGGTTATTGGACAAGTGCACGCTTAACCGTCAAAGTGCCACGTGGTATGTTGTCAGGCGAATGGTATCCCACGACCAAGTGTTTTTGTTGCTTTTTGCTTTGAAGTATGTCATTGGTTCAACCGATACAATAGTTTTGTTGGGTGTATACACATAATTATCGTATGTTTATAAAATATATAACAAACATCACTGATTGTTCAGTGAATTGTATTAAACACTGATTGTATATTTTGCACCTATGTATGTATGCGTAGAATTTAATGCGTCACTGGTTGATGTGAATAATTTTACTTTGTCGTGATGTTCGTTTTTAAACTGTACTATTGAATGTGGATTATACCTTATTTAATGGACCAAGTGTCCAAGTTATGCGCTTCGAGTATTTCATCATAATTCCTTACAATATCTTTTTTTAATATGAATTAGTTAAACAATGGTGTCGATTTTGATGTATATTCTCTAAAACTAAAGTAAATGCGACAGGACTAAAAGTGTTGCTGTCCTTTTCTGACCACTGAAATATGAAAAACACAGCATTATTTCTAGACCTGCCAATTAAGTTGTTTTAAAGAATTTATATTAGAATATACACCAGTACCACATTCAATCATAGCTTCATCATCATCATCTTTTTACGTTCCCACTGCTGGGAAATCTGGAGGCATCAGGTTTTTGTCAACCACGCTGGCCCAGTGTGGGTTGCTAGATAAGGTAATACGAGACAAGGTGTCTACTAATATATGTAGTACCAGACGTCAGTACCTTGGATTATTAACGCAATACATAACTATAGACCTTCATGGTGCGTTACAATACAACTTTAACTCTTTAAGTTCCGCGCGTCGCGTAATACGACACCGCGCAACGACCCGCGTGCCCTTGAGTTCTCAAGTGGCGGCACTTGACCCCAATGACCCCGAACGCTTATTAGTCTCTGAGAGCTGTTTGTTTATGTTTTGCTTTGTTCCAGGTACTATTCTTGGAAGCTAGAATTAAGGAGGTGGCAGCCGACGGATTTAAAAAAAACCGAAAAAGATTTAAAGAATTTAATTGAAATAAAAATTACAAAGTATACTACAACTAATTACAACTAGCTTGGACGAAGTATGTCGCAAAAGTGTCGGATCGCATGCGGCCTTCTGGGCGACACGAGGCAAAGGTGCTGCATCGGCAATTCGCGTAGTCACGTACGCCACTTGCAATCGAGGTCGTTTCCGCGTAAAGTGCAGCATTGCACTTTACCTGTATGTAGGGCGCGTAACACCTCCCCCCTCAGCTCAGCAACTATTTGAGAACTCGGAGCGAAAATGTTGCTGATTTAGAACTCTGGCCTTTTAATTTCTCTGGGTCTTCATGGATGTGGTCTTCTGGCGTCGTCTTCTCTTCAGATGATGGTTTCTTATTCTCAGGTTTTCTGCAGGGGTTGAGTCGTCGTATGATGATGATGGAGATAAGTATAGCTGCGCCCAGCAGTGCTCCATAAAATGGTATTGTCGTGTGGTAAAATGTTGTATCTATATGTTCTATTTCAATTGGCTGCTGCATTAAAATCTTGTCTTCTATATTGTGTAGTCCGTTTAGATTTATGGAGTTTAATTTTACGTGTGAAGTCTTGAAGGATTGGTTAACGTCGTAGTTGCGTGGTATTTCCGTTATCAGGAGGGGCTGCCCTCTCACGTGACCGTTTACATTAACTATGGTGAATTCTTCGGTGCGTACGAGGCATTTCTGTGGTATGGTGGCGAGGTAGCTTCCATGTAGGGTGATGAACTCCTGTCGTCTGCATTTTAATTCTGCTTTGGTTGGTTTCGGGAAGACGAGGGTGTAGTGCTGGTCGTCTAGCTGCTCCATTGCTTCTCTGTCAAGACTCACTTTGGTAGGGCGGCATGACTTGTCCAGGGCTTGCTCGACGATGATGTTCTGGATACAATCTGGATGTTCTCTTGGCAGGTAGTGGACCTCTTCTTCACATAAGTACTGTTGATTGAACTTCGGGCATTCAGCCTCTATGTACATGAAACTGTTACCATTGGTTGCAAGGTAAGGGTAAGGAGGGATAAAGGTCCCTAAGTTTAAGTTAGGAACAAGGGCGAGCCTATAAAAATCGAATCGACTTGATAAAATTATAGGGAATTTAAATACTATAACTATTTTACTATCTGTTTAGTAGTATCCTGATTTTATAACGTCATAATATTCTCGCAGGTCAGCCTCTAACACTTGCTCTCGGCCGTATACTAATTTAAGCTTACTAGTCATATTCCTAATATTATCTACGCTTAACATACTATGGTGCGTGCTCGATGCACGTATAAAAGCTAATATATCTTCTAGTCTATTTAATTCTATGAACAAGTCCTCAGCGTTTTCGCTAATTATTGCTAACATCTGAGCGAACTTTGCGTACTTAAGTAGGCTGTTTTCAGCATAAGCGTTACTATCTAAAATTAATTGCAAACTATTATTAATCTTCTCCTGATTTTCTGCTATATTCGTAATTAAGACTGCATGTTGAGCCATCCATTCTTTATTAAGACTGATATGGTCGTTTAACTCAGATACTATTTTGTTCTCATTACTTTCTAGAATCTTAATTGCGTTATTATATTTTTCGGCGTCTGTATGGTCTAAGTTACCTGTAATGCTTTTAATTAAAGATCCTAGTCCGTCTATAAGACCTCTTTTACTTCGTGTACTATCGGGCTCTAAAGTGTTAAGTTGACTTTGAGTTTTATTTAACTTTGAAAGTAAGTAATTTATCTGCAGCTCGTAAAGAATGTAAGTATCATTAGTAAGTTTTGTTTCAAATTGTCTAAGTTGAGATTCTATAGAGTTAAGTCTGTCTTCGATGATAGTCAAGTCAATGTACTGTAAAAAGGAATGATAATGTGTAACGAGTCTAGCTTGTCCAAGTTTAAAAGGAAGAACGCCAGGTCCATTGTCAAGGCTCTCAAGTCTTATCTCGTGCGCCAGCGTCAGGTGAACGACCGTCAGAAGTATCCTGTAACAATTTGGAGGACTTAGGTACACGTTTGAGACGGGATTTTGCAATGGGTCCCTTCTTTTTGGATGTATAAATGTGGATAGGCAGATCGGCTAGAACAGTGTCCTGAGTATAGCGGGTGGCGAGTTTGTTCCTGCTAGCTAGAGGGTTGGTTATGAAGACCTGTTGGTCGGGTTGGTATTCAACCTCTGGTTCCCTGTCTCTATTCCGGTTTGCTATTATATTGGTTCGATTTGCTAAGGCTGTTTCGTTTAACTTGTCATATACAGTCTTCATCTGTTCTGTGAGTCAGAATGTACTGCTGCATCAGGTGTTCGGTCATGTCAATGTCAAAAGGGTCTCTTGGGTCAAAGTGTCCTCTAACTATGTCGTGGGGTCTACATTTAGTAAAAGAGTGAACAGAACTGTTGTAGGCTAATATTGCATAAGGCATCAGGTTTATAGTTGGTTCGTCTTTCTGTCTAAGTCTTAGAATTCGTAGGTGTTCCAGTAGTGTCGAGTGGAATCTTTCTATAATTCCATTATCGTTAGGGGAATGTGCTAGTGTCTTGTGGTGATTTATCTTATGAAGTCTTATAAATTCGGCGAACATCTGGTTTGTAAATTCGGTTCCGTTGTCAGTTACTATGGTCAGTGGCAAGCCATGATGCGTGCTGTAATTTAAAAGTCCTTGTAAAATGCTGACAGCGGTACCATCACGGAGATGGTAAGCTTGTCCGTATTTAGAGAATACGTCCATAAAAGTCAAGTACTTCTCGTTATGAGCAGTAAATAGGTCCATATGTACAATTTCAAAAGGTTTAGTCGCAGGGGGAACTATATTGAATTGAGGTCTGATGGGATGTCTGTCATATTTCGTTTGTCCACACACTGTGCACTCGTTTATGTACTTAGTAATTTCCTCTTTCATCTTGGGCCAAAAGTACTTGCGAGAAAGGGCTAAGTAACATTCATTAATGCCCCTATGGTTTGTCTTCCCTTCATGATAGTGCTTTATGATTTCTTGTTGTTTTAAATACTCTTTAACGTCCTCTAGCTCGGTCTTTGCTAAGACTAGATTCATAGAGGAACTTTTAAAGTTATTTTGGATGATAGGAAGAATAGAGTACATTCCTAAAGGTGGTGTGATTTTAAGTGCTGTTTTAACCTTTGGATTAACATACTCTTTTATTGCGTTAACTACGTCATGTTCAAGGCTTGATTCTGATACTTGTATAAATGTGCGTGTGTGTGTGTCAAAAGGCTTAGTTGCCGTTGTCCGTCGTTTTATGTCACCTACTATTGTAAAACAGATCTGTCGGTGGAACTTATTCAAAGGTTCGTCAGTGATTGGAACCTCAAGTATAGGGTTCTCATTGCTAGTATGAGCGGTGGCGGTGGAGGAACCGGCACGAGATGGTGTCTGTTCTGTAGGGTTGGCTACCATGGAGTCTGTCTCTTCGTTATTAATTTCTATTCTGGAAAGGGCGTCAGCGTTAGTGTTGGACTTTCCCTTCTTGTATACTACTGTATAGTCATACTCGCTTAGTTTTAGTCTCCACCTAGTTAGTCTGGAGTTAGGCTCCTTGATGTTCATAATCCATTGAAGAGGCTTGTGGTCTGTGAGTATTTTAAATTTACGACCGAATAGGTAGGGACGAAAGTATTTCGTGGCCCACACTATTGCTAGAAGTTCTTTTTCAATGGTGCTGTAATTAATTTCGCTATCATTCAAAGTACGTGAAGCGTAACATATGGGCTTATCTGAGCCGATAGGACCCTGGCTGAGCACAGCTCCAATTGCTAGATTAGAAGCGTCCGTGGTCAAGACAAAATCTTTATTGAAGTCGGGATATTGTAAGATTGGATCGTTTGTCAGTAAAGTCTTACATTTCTCGAAGCAGTCAACGTATTCGGAGTCAAAAGTAATTTTGGTAGATTTCTTTAAACACTTAGTCATTGGTTTAGTGATGCGGGCGAAGTCAGGTATGAATTTCCTATAGTAGCCTAGAAGTCCAAGAAACTGTTTTATTTCTTTGGGGGTCTTTGGTAAGGGGTACTTTTTAATAGCGGCTATTTTATCAGGGTTCGGTTTGATACCTTCTCTACTGATGATGTGTCCCAAGTAAGCGGTCTCCAGCTTCAGAAACTCAGACTTGTCCATCTGGATTTTGAAGTTGGATTCACGCAGTCTGTTAAATACTTTCTCTAAGTTTATCATGTGTTCTTGCAATGACGTGCTAAAAACGATGATGTCATCAAGATACACAAGACAAATCTCATTCTGCAAGCCTCTGAGCACGTTGTCCATAACTCTTTGAAAAGTTGATGGAGAATTCTTGAGGCCCATTGGCATGCGCAAAAATTCGAAGTGTCCGTGCTCTACATTGAAAGCTGTCTTGGGTATGTCGTCTGAGCTCATTTCTACCTGATAAAATCCTGATGCTAAATCGAGGGTTGTAAAGTATTGGCATCTACCAAGCTTGTCAAGTACGTCAGAGATATTGGGTATAGGATATTTGTCGTCAATGGTCTTTTCATTCAGTTTGCGAAAGTCTACTACTAGCCTCCATTTCTGTTTCCCAGAGGCGTCTGCCTTCTTAGGAACCACCCAGATAGGTGAACTCCAGGCGGAGTCAGATGGCCTGATGATACCTTGGTCCAGCATCTTAGTGATCTGGTCTCTAACTTCTTGACGATGTACAAACGGGTAACGGTAACTCTTCGTGTAAACTGGTAGTTCGTCAGTCGTTTTAATGTGGTGTTTAATTTGGTTGGTAAAAGTTAAAGATTCTCCTTCGATATAAAAAACGTCGGCATAGCGTGAACATAAAGTTTTTAGGTTAGTTTTTTCCTCCATGTTTAAGTGGTCAATACGTAGTCGTGATAATACGTCATTAGCGCGCTTAGGGTCATGATTCTGGTCTGTGCACTCGATATTAAATAAATCGACTTGCACTCCTTGGTCAAAAGTAATAGTCAAGTCACAATTAGTGGGATTTTCGATCTCTACAAATCCTGTGCGGTCGGTAACTGTAGTGACGCATTCGTGGATGACGCAATTGCACATCACTTGCTCATTAATGTACACGTCACCGTCAGGGTTGTCAATCGGTATGCTAACTATTCTCGACATGTTGGCAGGAATAACTTCCTGGTAATTAGCTTTTCTACACGTGTAATTAGAAAGAGGTATGTATGCGTGATCCGAGACTAGAACGTTACGTTTCAAATCTATCTGAACTCCATCTAATAAATCAAGGCCTAACAAACCGTCAAAATGGTTATGAAATTTATAGACGAATAGCTTGATATCTTTATGATCGTTAAACTCGGTAAAGTTGGGTACTGTGATCGAGTGATCATGAGTACTCGTGACACGTGAGTTAGTAACCTCAAAAGGGTCAAAGTTCAACGCCACGTGGGGATAGAACCTTTCAACAGCCTCGGGACTAATAAAAGATTGGTTTGCCCCGGTGTCTACTAAAAGCTTAAGTGGAGGTTCAGATATCTGAATATAACGTAGTTCACGTTTAGATTGTAGGTTAAGTTCTATTTTGGCTCTATGTTGGTACGGCCCTTGTGAAAATCCAACCCATCTTGATCTTGGCTGGTTGAAGGCTGCGGAGCCTCTAAAGCATTTGCCATGTCGGGGCCTGGACTATTGTCATAGTAACACATCGCGTTATAATGTTCAGGGTCTATGTAGTCACAGTAAGCGTTATAGTCATTATATTGGTAGTCAGTCATTTCATTATAATAGTCAGGGTAATAGTATGACTCATCGTTATTTGCAGTCTCGTTAAAGTTCATCTCACGAGGTTTAGATAAATAGTTAGTGGGCGGCGGATTCCCAAATCTACGCCAGTCATGCCCAGTCATCGCGGGTGGTAATGTCCGTGGTACGAAATGACTTACGCCACTCATTGGTTTCGGTCCTGTGTCCTGATGACGCGGGGGAAATCTAAACGCGTTCTGTGGATTGTAATTAGGTGGCGATGCGCGGAAAATCTGCTGCGTTCGAGTTGGCATGCGAGGCTGGTAAAAACCAGGTGGACGGAAAGCAGGCTGATGGAAAGCGGCCTGTTGTTGCTGGTGTGGCATCATAGGTGGTCTTTGCCAGCTCTGTTGATGCGGTGCGAAGTTAAATGGCTTAGGCGTGGTGAAAGGAACCAAAGTAGGAACTTTCTGCGCCACGTGTGGTTGTTGAGGTGCCTGAGGGGACCTCTTATCGACATGTTCGTTACGCTGCTGCAAATACATTACATTTAATTCCTCTTGGACAAATTCCAGTGCCTTTTCAACAGTTGGGGGTCTCATACAGCGGATACGAGACCCTAGAGGTTCTTTAAGACCTCTTACATACGACTGTAGAGTGAGTTTTCGATACAAATCGCGTTTAGCTTCTATTGTGGTGTCCACTGACTCATGTAAAGTAACATATGTCATAATTGTGCTGAAGAGGTTCTGGCATTTGTCAAAAAATTCCACTGGTGTACTGTTTCCTTGTGTAAGTAATGAGAGGTCGTTATAGAGCGCGGTTTCATCTCTTTGGTCGGAAAAATTATTTATTAAGGCATTACGGATACCTTGCCAGCTTTCGGGAATGCCGTTTGAATTTATTGTTCTTGCGGCATTGCCAGTAATTTTGTTTAAGATTCCATTAATTAAACACAGATTCGCTAACTCCGCGCCTGGTTCAGGTCTTAAGTACTGAATAACGATTTGGTCACAAATCCGAATGAACCTCGTAAGGACATTGGGATTGCCATCGAACTCCGGGACGGGGCGCAAAGCCTTATAAATTGTGTCCGGGTCCATAATATCTATACTATGATTATCTATACTACCTAAATTTACTGAACCAGTAGGCTCTATATCTCTATTTAAATCTAGTTGACTATACCTACTTGTCTGTCTAGAGGAGACAGACCTAGAACCAAGTTTGACTTTACGAAAAATTTTGGTTAGGAAGGAATACAAGGAAGCAACACAATAGGTACAATAATTTCAATGTACTTACAGCATCTCGTTCGGTCCACTGAA
The DNA here is from genome assembly GCA_931315375.2 of Opisthograptis luteolata. NCBI lineage: Eukaryota > Metazoa > Arthropoda > Insecta > Lepidoptera > Geometridae > Opisthograptis > Opisthograptis luteolata. The sequence continues at coordinate 3,359,700 of OV928048.1, forward strand.
GGTTGAGTGTATCGTCGGCCGCGCGCCTACCAAAGTTCGAATATCTAGACGAAGTACTTAAAAGTACGAGCAGCGACCATGCGGGATCGCAGGATATCAATTTTGGATTCCCTACTTCTTCGCGCGCACTGCTTCTAGATATCCTACCGACTGCGCCAATTAAGGAGGTGGCAGCCGACGGATTTAAAAAAAACCGAAAAAGATTTAAAGAATTTAATTGAAATAAAAATTACAAAGTATACTACAACTAATTACAACTAGCTTGGACGAAGTATGTCGCAAAAGTGTCGGATCGCATGCGGCCTTCTGGGCGACACGAGGCAAAGGTGCTGCATCGGCAATTCGCGTAGTCACGTACGCCACTTGCAATCGAGGTCGTTTCCGCGTAAAGTGCAGCATTGCACTTTACCTGTATGTAGGGCGCGTAACACTAGTGAACTACTTGTTCTGTAGAAATATAAACAAAAACATATGAATGTTTATTTAGTTTATAACAGCCCATTGTTTCGAAGGTACTTTGAAATAACTGCCGTTTTGAAAATAAATAAAAATAAAATAAAAAATAAAATTTTTGTTTCATTTTTTTTATACCATTTCATTTAGTATAATATGGTTTTTAATTTTGGTAATATAAAAATATTCATGTTTTCATACTAATAACTCGACATTTTCACTCGCAAACATTCGACTAAGAACCCCCCGCGCGCCCGCCGCGCGCCCGCCGTAAGCCGATTTTTATGATTTATTTGTGAATGTATTTTAGCGTGTTACTAAGATTTGTTTATACCCTCATGTAGATACAACATTCAAAAACAAGAATAGTATGTTTTACTTACCCACACAAGCAAAATATTTCATGTAAAACAGCAAAATGTCTCTGTAGGTAGATACAATTCCACAAAAACTATAAAATTTGGCCTTTTTCCAAAAAAATCGAAAAAAATATTTAAAATCGTCACTTTTCGGTAAACTAAGTCATTTCTCAATAACAATGAAGCTCTAAACTCATTGAAATGAACACAAATGCACCTTTCCGAACAAAAACTTGTTTACGACGTGAAATTACTTTCCATCCAATAAGCTATTTTATACTTTTTTTTTGTTTTGTTATGGCGTCACACGATTAGTGTATTTGCCAGTGTCATGTATAAAATATTTCAAACTCAGGGAGTTGAATCAAGTTTAAATGATGATGATGATGATGATGATGATGAGATGATGGGATGAGGATAGTGTTATAAAATAATAAATTCATTTATTCTCAGACAATTGTCAGACAGTGTTTAAGTAAAGTAGTGGCGCTTTACTTAAACTTTACACGGACTTTTTGGAGCAACTCGAAAAGTCACTTTCACAATTTTATTTCAATTTTCCACACTCGTACACATTAACGAACACATAATGGTTAATAATCCACCAATATTACACATTATCACTCGAAGAAACACAAGTTTTGGAAATATAAACAAAATTTTCACGTTGACAATTCGATTGCCGCCAAAAAAGTCAAATATTTTATACCTATTATAAACGAGACGACGATCTTAAAAGTATTTGTAATAATAAAGTTTTTTTTTTCAGACAGCCTATATTTTTACAAACTACATTCCCTTTTGAAGGCTTACCTAGACTGAAATGAACTTTTAGTTGCTGTCTGGTGAACGACCTTACCATATGCTAAGCTCGTCTTTTCCCTTGTTTGTATATAAAACAAACTTGATTAGACTACTTTTTTCCCCAGAAAAATAACATTAAAACCTTTAGGCCTAGTCGCAGAGTAAATTGTTTTAGTGAATATATAAATTGTGTATTTTAGTCCATAAGAAAATCTAAGTCACCGTAAATGAATACCACAATAAAACGAATAATTGTGTGTTGTGGGTTAATCTCAATGCAATTTGTAATTAAAGATTTGAAAACAATTATTGTATAATGAAAATATGAATATTCATAATAATCGTAGGATATTGGTTCTGTTATTTTGCTAGTATTTGAATATCCGTTTTATTTATAGTTACTTTCGTTTTTAAGCATAAAAATATCCATTTATATACTGCATTATGTTTTTAAAAACTTTGTACACATGTGATAATAAAATATAATTACAATAAAGTTTTTGTTTTTGTTTCCATCCATCTCATCTGAATAAGATAGTAAGCGCCGTTTTATAAACGTCCATAAGTTAAACCAAATTTCAGTAAATTTGAACTTTTTGTCAAGTTTTCCGTACTACTAAAATACATTTTGACTACTATACTAAAATTTGACAATAGGATCAAACTTACCGAAACGTTTAACTTACGGACTTTTATATAACTGACCCTAAGTTTAATAATTTCTAGAAACTACTGGACTGATTTTGGAGATTCTAGGAAGCTATTAGTTCCTGCTAATAACAGGCTGTTCTCAGTCGGAATGAAGCGGATAGTCCCCTCTATGCCATAAATCAATTAATATATACCTACCACACCTGAATATAATATGCCATACTTTGGTTTTGTCACTGTTATTTAGCTCTAGTTCTAAGTGGGGGTGATAGGGTAGTGATTACCATACAAAAGTGCTAACGATTATGAAAGAAAACAACGATGTGGAAATTTTCAAAGCATTTTATTTATGACCTTTAACACTGTATAATATATTTTGATATTACATTTAGAGCAATGAGTAATATTACCAATTATTACATTGTTCTTATTTTCATAAATTGAATGAAATTCATAAATTATACATAGAATATATAATTTCTCAAATATCATTCTCGCCCAACAATCAACAATCACTATCGAAATCACAAGGACCGACCGCCTGCGGCGCGGCGCGACACGCACGACGCGGCGCGGCGCGGCGCAGTGCGGGCACCATCGCACTCACACCTCGGTATATTACAATAAAAGCGAGAAACGAAATAACTTACAGACCTGGAGCCGCGAAACATTCATAAGTAACGATTCAAAATAAATTACAAAAACAGTGAACGCAACGTAAAAAAACAACACCTAGTTCCTACTATAAAAATAGCAGTATAGCTTAAACAGTATACTCTATAAAAAAATATAATCCAGCATCAGCTGTTATCTCTAATTTAAAACGTTCCGATTAGAATTACAATAATGAAACAAGATCAAAATAGCATACGAAACTTCCAAAAAAAATGTTATATAAACTGATATAACATCCAACCCACAACACACCCGTGATTTTATAATTCCTGCTCACTATTCAACTACGAAAACACCATTTTGCTATGCAAAATACATTACCCTATACTCGAAACAGAAATAATTTACAAACTTTGGAATGTTATATAAAATGACTAGACAAAGATAAAGAATAACATACGTGTCCTTTTAGATTGAGATCTTTTATTCGATACGAGTTAATGAAGAAATTACACAAATATATACTAATTTCGTAGTGGCAAAGGAGTATTCGACATACAATTTTGGTAAGAAAATTATAAATTTTGCAATAGAGATTATCAAATCATCATTTCTAATATAAATAGCACATCGTCAAATCGAAGAACGCGAATCATTGAGAGATAAACAGTTCGTTTGACGATGTGACTTACAAACAGAAATACTAAGTACATAATAATAATCTCGACGACAAAATTAAATAGTTGTAATAATTTCAATTTTAAGAATTAATACTATAAACACACATCATTTCTAAATTTGGATAATACTTTTTGATCTTACAACTAACATTATATTATGCTAAATTATTATCAGATTATTCTCTAGTGTTTTACCGAATATTGAACTCTACAGATCGACGCAAGCCGGTGTGTGTACTTGACTTAACGGAGGAAAGCTTTTTTTTCTGTAACCCATTGTAATAAACGCATCGTTAAGATATTTACAACGACTAAGAGTCACTTAAGCTTACGAATTTTAGCTTCTTTTAGAATAGAATTACGTCACCTATAAGCGATAGTACAGTGACAATTTATTATAATGTTTATCCAACATCAAAGCGGCAACAAGAGGAAACATTTGCTTTGACTTACAACAGTGTCAGAAGAAAGTAAAGGATCCATAAATATAAACATACACATTCATTTTCTAACTACGATGACAGTGTACTGTATAAATATTTTATGGTGGACTATGTAACTATGGACCGATTAAAGTATCGTGGTAATTAATATAAGTACAACAAAACACGTAAGTCTACCGTTTGTGATTGTTCGCAGCACAGCATCGATGTAACTATGAAGCTACCTCTATCACATTAAATGTATCTTCTATGAGTACATACATGACTAGATACTATCGGAATGGTCCTAGTGTGCCATCTACTCAACATCGTGAAACTTATGAGAAATGGAGATATTATGCCGATAACATCACATTAACCTACTTTATACAATCCATTCGAAGTAGATACAAATCTAAATAAAATAGTATTCGAAATAATAACGATGACATAAAAACAACACATTAATAAATAATATTCAATCTGATCTATAAAATGATAAGTGTAATAAGTAATCGAATGATTTTGTCGTAACGCATTGTCTACATTTTAGCTATAATGTCTTAATTTATGTATTTACAATCAATACTAAAAACTGAAGGAAACTCGATGTATGACAACATAAGAAGTACAGACTACATCGAGCTCATCGAAACGGCCTTTTGAGCCTCAAAATATATTTTATTTCTACCGTTCGGGCCATACGTATATACAAGGTAAATTACATTATGTATCCAACATTAGAAGAAAAATCTATTTAAGTATCCCATTGATTTGTCCATTTCATAAATACGTTTAAATTCTTATATCTTGCCTTGCCAAATGGAGTCTACCAGACACTGCCTTCGAACATTTGTGCGCAATACTACATAAGTAATTTTATTGCACAAAAACATTGTACATTATGCCGAGTTTATACGCATCGGCACTCTCAGGAAATAGAGAAGTCAAGGGGCCGCGAGACCACATAGTAAGTACACAATACGACATGAATGATTGTTATAACGTGAAGCTAAAGTCCAGAGTATATACCTTTCGATTAATATTGGACTAGATTTTATTTTCTAACATTTAACATTAAAATTTAATAAACAAGTTCGTCGCAGCCCGGTGACTTCGTGCTACAAGATACAATAAATTAAAATAATAATAATAATTAATATGATAATTTAAAGAGCTCATTAACGACGAGCATCACAATGCGTAAGTTACCGAAACAGCCGAATAGTATTTGCTAAAACACTTAACTGTTTTTAAAATTCCATTTTACATATTTATCATCAATTCTTTACCCCGATCCCGTTATATCAGTGCACCGGTTTGGTCCCAACTATCGTCCTTTGAAATTTATAAGACCTATAAACAAATATAAATATAAAATATATGTTTATTTACGTATAGATCGTATATTGCATTAAATGCAACTCGTACATGTTATATAATACTGGTATAAGTTGAGGATATGCTAAAATAATTGATTCTCTGACCATTACCTTTTTCAACCTTAGTGGTCCTAAGATATCGTCATTTATAAAATTATTCAACTTGTTATAATGGACCACCTCACCAGATTTTACTCAATTCGACTTACCGATCGGTTATCGTCAAGTGTTAATAATATTAAACTATTTACCAAACCAGTCCACAATATATATCATTCGATTCAAAATTCGACTTCTTTCACACCTTAGCGGAGTATTTTTACTTTGTGAACTTTAAACTACATTATTTCATGGCACCGATTGTATTTGGCACCTCCGATGTGTTTTGTATATCTGGATGACATACTGGTAAAATCAAAGAGCCTTTGATCGCAAGGCGAGTTCGTACTGTTTCAATACCTAGGCAGCGGATGCGCGTCCTGAATGGCGCGTTGCGCGTTGAGATTGCCGATGTCGGTGACGCACTTAAAAAACGAGAATAGACTCCATTGTGAGGCTGTCTCATGCGGTCTGCGCCGTGGGCGTCGCCGGGGCAGCCTGCTTGTCACCGCGGCGGGCCGACCGCGACCTGTGGGCACACACCTTTACGCGTGTATATTGACATGGGTCGAGCTTGTGCTCCCTTACAATTATACTAAATGGAGGAGGGTTATGAATAGTGACGTTTAAAATGGGCATGTGAACAATCTTCGTCACAATTCAACAACAAGGAGGGCTTTAGCACAAATGTGTTTCTACACTCTTCTCTTCTCTTAAAAAATAAATAATTCATTTTCTAACAATAAACTTCGAGCTTAATTTGGGGCTAGGTCAACTTGTGTGCAGTTGTCCACGATATTTAAAAAAAATCTTTAAAGTTAGGTATTTAACAATCTAATATGAAAATGATTAAACTTGAAACATCCAGTTGTAATATCGGTAGGAAAAGGTTAGTCATAATAATAAGCTGAAACTACAAAGAGCAAAAAACTATAAAATAATAATGGTAAAGTGATCTCACCTGATCTGTCCGGCAAGCAGCGGATTGATGGCGTAAAGCCAGTCGTGCACCTCCTTGTCGCCGAGCGTCTGGAGTAAGTAGCCGCGCTCCTTGCTCACCACACTGGATGAGGAACATAACATTAATGAAATATAAAATTGAAGGAGCAAAACTACCCTCATCATCATCAGCCGGTAGAAGTACACTACTGAACATAGGTATCCCCCTTTGAACACCACCATGAACGGTTACCAGCCATTTGCGTATCCGGTTCATGGTCGCCACTCAAGAACCTTTCTTCCCCATTGACAGCGCTGGATTTACACTCGAGGCACTCTCGGCAAACGTAGTGTAGGACGTGTGGAGCGACGATATACGCAAAATGGCCGGCAGCGGTTAGATGAGAGGAGCCGAAGATCGGGCTTAGTGGCGTGCTTTGGGAGAGGCCAATGTCCAGCAGTGGACTGAAATATGCTGATTATGATGATAATGAGGAACAATAATAATTATCCGTAAGGTAACCTACCTGAAAGTGTTAGGCATGCGGACCATCTGCTCCTGGTGCTCGGAGTACTCGACGTGCGCGTTGGCGAGGTTGATGACGGCGCGTTCGATCGGGTCGCGCTCGTCGCGGTAAATGAACACGTACGGGCGGCGGACCACCTGTATGGGGAATTGAGACGTTTAATTTCGAGAAAAAGTTTTCGAAGAATTAATGAGTTAGAAAGAAGATGGAATATACTGCAAGTTACAACAGTGTTACAATTACAGTGAAAAAAATGTACTCGTAAGTCAACGCGATCAAAAGATATGACGGGGTAAGGTATGTAAGTTTGAAAACAGTAAATATGTAGTTTTATAACAAAAAAAAAACAAGTTTCTAAGGAAGTTTGTCGCACTAGGCCGATTTTTTTCTCCTAAAAGCCTTGCTGTGTATTATGTAATTTTTTTTTTGTTTAGATTTAACTTTATTTTACTATCAGTACTTGAATGCTTGCATATTTGATTGACCGAGCTTTGCTCGGTTTCTCATCGCCTGAAAACACGGATAAAACGAACTTTTCTAAAAATGAAATACTACATTTCATGAAAATCGTTGTGGAGCCGTTTACGAGATTCAAATTATAGTTATGCAAAAATTGCTCGTTTAAAGATACATATTAGATAAATACAGAGAGAAATGGTTATCAGTTTAATCTCGGAGTCGTTCTCTTAAATATATGTATTTTCATTTCATTTCATTTCACATTTTAAATATAGAAGGATTGTACGTGTGTGTGTGTGTGTGTGTGTGTGTGTGTGTGTGTGTGTGTGTGTGTGTATGTGTGTGTGTGGGTTTATCACTGACCAGCCAGCGCTTCTTCCAGCCGTGCGTGCCGTGCTGCAGCACGTTGAGGTGTCCGCGGCGCGCCACGGCGGCCGACACGCGCACCTCCTCGCACTCGGGCACGTAGAGCGCGCCGCCCGCGCCGCCGCCGCCGCCCCACGCGCCCATCGACTTCTCCAGCAGCAGCCGCTCCGGGGAGCACAGTCTGCGGTGACGGTAGCACAGTCTTTAGTCCTCAAAGTTAGTTAGTGTAGTTTAGTCGGAAGACCAGCGCTGGTTGTCTAACCAGCATTTTGCTGAGTTGGGGCCGATTTGCGACGGTGACATTCTTGTGTACCTTCAATTACTGCTATATTGTTGTATGTTATTTTTATTTATATTCCATGTACCATGAGTGTTTTTGTCGCAAATAAACGTAAATTCTGTTCTACTCTATCATTATTCATCATTATCAGCCTTTCACGTTCCCACTGCTGGGACTCTGGCCTTCTCCCAGAGAGAGAGTATGGGCTGTAATCTACCACGCTGGCCCAGTACGGGTTGGTAGATGTCGCATGCCCTTGAATGTTGCAGTTCTTGGGCATGCCGGTTTCCTCACGATGTTTTTCTTCACAGTTTTGAGCGATGGCATGGAGAGGATTCGAACTCGGTGTCGGCGTCTTGTAAGTCGCACGCCTATCCGTTCGGCCACCAATCGCTCTTCAGTCTTCAGTACAGCGACAAAATAGGCGTGACGAAAGGTTTTGAAATCCTCTTCCATAATGGCGCGAGAATTGACACGCTCAGCGAAGCTGCACAAGCTGATAAATTATGATATGCAAGGTTATGGTGTATGTTATCTATTTACTTTACAACTCTTTACAATAACAAAAAAATATACAGTGGGATAACAATAGAAAACCAATTACAGGATCTCACTAAAAGATTATTGAGATACCAGTATGATATAAATTGAAATATTAGTAAATTTTATAACATATATCATACACACATTTATGAAACCTCGTTTATAAGTTAACTCAGTACACACTAGCGTGGAGCCACCTTCCACCTTAATTACTTAGCATCAAGTCAAGACATAAACAAAAAAATGTGTATTTTTTTTTAATTTATTTTTCAAAAGATTTATAAATGTTGGGTACTCACTCGAAGCTGCTAGCGCTGTGAATAGACGAGAGCAGACTGGGTGTGGAAATGTCTGCGGACACGCCCTCGTCGACCGGCGTGGCCGGTGACACGGCGGTCTCCACCTCCTTGCCGACGGCGCCTATTCTTCCTGCGAAGAAAAGGCAACCTATAAGTTAGGGAAACATGTTTAGAACGTTTGCTAACTGGCTTACGAGTACACTATGCACTGTAAAGAACTAGGACGATGAATGGTAAAGAAACAGTTCATACTTTTCTAGAGCAGAGATTTGTCGGGGCTTTTTGGCGGCAATTGAATTGTTGAAAAAACTTTACTTTTGTTTCCAAAACCTGTGTTTCCCCAAGATACAGAAACTTGACAGTGTCCCTTTCACCAGTGTTTGAGATAAATTACTGAAAAAAAAACTCACAAAAGGTGTCTTTTTCTTAAAAAGTCAACGGCGAGCCAACCAAGCTTTCATATGCTAGGTGCTTTGTGGAGCAAGTATTTTATTTTTATTCATACTATTTCATTATTTTGGCGCCCCTTTGAACCTACCGCCCCGGGCGGGTGCCCCGGTTTGCCCCTACTAAATTCGGGGCTTGCTCATAGCTTTCAGAATTTGCAAGTTGAAGTGGCAATGGGCAGGCCACATCGCTCGACGAACCAATAACCGATGGGGAAGAAAGGTTCTCGAGTGCCCCCCACTAGGTGGACCGACGACAATGTAAGAGTCGCAGGGAGCCGATGGATGCAAAAAGCTAATAGACTAATTGTTCAATAAGTATACGGGCCTTGAGCCTGTAGGAGCAACATTTGTAAGGGAGGAGATTTTAGTCCGGAAGGTCGCCCACACTACCTGGCGAAGTCGGACATCACCAAGGGCTCGTGCTCTTGGTATCCATAAGGATTTCAACCTCCCACGGAAAATAAAATAGCTAAAGCCGTTCATAGTGGCGTTTAAAGCGGGATGCCTATGTTCAGCAGTGGACGTCTTCCGGCTGATGATGAACAGTCTACTCGGTCGCTTACCCTGTATGAGCTTGAGATACTTGGTGGCGAGGTCCCGCTCGCGCGTCGTCATGTCCCACGGCTCGCAGGGCTCCTCGCGCCCGCCGCCCTCCGCCGCCGCCTTGGCAGCCATGTTCGACACCTCCTGTGGGACATACATATAGGTACAGGAATATATTACTTCTCATAATCCTACTAATATTATAAACGTGAAAGTTTGTGAGCGGATCTGAATGAAATTTGGAATGGAGATAGCTTATACCCTGGATTAACACATAGGCTAGGTTCCTGCGGGATAACGAGAAGACGCGGGTGAAACAGCGGGGCGCAACTGATGACATTTAACTTAAGAATAGACAGATTATTGGCACATACCTTCTCAGTTTTGGTGAAGTCGTTAGGCGCGACCGTGTTCTCGTGTCCGTGACGCAGCCGCTCGCGCAGCGCCATGAAGTGCCGCGTGCGCCCCACCTGCTCCAGGCGAGTCATCTTCTCCAGCTCCCACTAACCAATAACAAATACACATGTATAAACAAGTTATTTATCATCAGGCTTTGTACGAATGTTCGGGAATCTGTTCATAGACATAATATACTCTGTATTCACTCTGTACGCGCTAATATATGCGGCTACTGCTCATAATTTTTGGCTTGGGATTGAAGTGAGTATAGTCAATAGTCAATTGTACTTTATTCAATAGGATACATTGTGATCACTTCAAAACGTCAAACTTAAAACTAGCTACGCCTGTTCCAACCTCCTTACGCCGGCAAAAGAACAGGCAAGGAACGCCCGGCAGGTAATTTTTTTGGCGCGTTCACATTGACAATTTTATTCTTATTACTAATTGATTGAATTGGAGCAAGTTCACTAAAATCCCAAGCTTTTTTTTGTCATCTAGTCTAGTTAGTAGTCTTCCCCATTGGTTATCGGTTCCTCGAGCAATGTGAGCAATGTACCACTTAAACTTGCAAATACTTCGGCGAATTTCCTCGTTTCGGATTATCACGCAAAGAAACTCCAAGCATAGCTCTCTGCTTGGTTCGTTGTGTGGCTCTGAGCTTATTCAAAAGGCCCACAGTCAGCATTCGGCCTCGACTAGCTCCAATAGCATATATATAGCTCCAATGCTCATCATAGCTCACAGCTACTGGCTGCCCGTACCTGGTGGTCGAAGATGAGCGAGTCCCCGCGCGGGCGCCACCCGTGCAGATTCTCCTCTCCGCGCACGTACGTGCCGCTCGTGTCCAGCACGCGCCTCTGCCGCCGTTGCACGCCTGCACGGAACAATCATAATATACTATTTTGGAAGGTTTTTAAAGGCAATTGAACTATCGTACACATGATATAGTTATTTGTTATGCAAGGCTGCAAAGTTGTGTTTTGGCAAGAGTACTTAGTACGAAGGATTTTAGGATTCGCTTTGCTCATGGTTCAAATGTAGAATCCTGAGCGTAGCGAGGGTTTCAAAGGTACGATAACGCAGAATAACTTTGCTACCGAGCGAAACACACAACTTTTCACCGCACTAAAGCGAGGAAAAGGTGGCTAGGTGCAAGAAAATCAGATAAAATAAGATATTTTCTATTTTCAAAACGAATTTTTCTTCGGTGATAATGGTGTCGATTCTGTTGTGTATTTTTTAAAGCTAAACTAAATTTTACGGATCTAAAAGTAATGCTGTCGTGGTACAGTGCGGCGAGTTTATGAATATTAATTCCTCTATACTATTTTACGCGCTCACAGTTGAACGCGTTTACCGGTTGTAGAGTTGTAGGGTAGTACAGTTGTACACCGACACCTTTGTACACCGGCACTTTGTACACCGGCACCTTTGTACGCCGACACCTTTGTACACCGACACCTTTGTACACCGGCACCTTTGTACATGGGCATCTTTGTACACAAGAACCATTTTACATCGGCACTTTTGTACACCGACACCTTTGTACACCGGAACTTTGTACACCGGCACCTTTGTACATGGGCACCCTTGTACACCTGCATGTTTGTCCGTTATTTACGTACCCGGTTCGAGCGCGCGGTGCAGGCTGAGCTCGTACACGCCGGTGAGATGGTCAGCGCGGGCGGAGCGAGACCCGAATAGAGCGCGCTTCAGCGAACGTCCTGAGCGAGCCTCCCGCCCCACTACCACAACCGAGAGGTCCTTCGTCACGATGCCTGGCCGACCGCAGTTCTCCACCTGGCAAGTTATCCACGCGATCTTACAAACATATTCGCATATTCACTTCAATACTTTTAGTACAAGTATTGAAAACTGTAAAGTTTTCCAAAACGTTAAAGTTTACTACCGCTTACTTTAGCCCTAGTACAAGTTTTGATAGTTTACGAAAACTATAAAAGTTTTCGTTTCCTTCCATACATTTACCGCCCCTTACGGAAACTTGGAGGAGGAACTGAAATTGGTAGTACTAGTTATTTGAAATAGTTGTATTCGAATTCGAACAAATTTTTCGAGTTACGTTTTTCGGAAGTACCCACACCAATTTTCATCCAAAGTTCAGTAGTTTTTGCGTGAAAGAGTAATTAACAAACATCCATCCTCACAAACTATCACTTTAATATATTAGTTGTATGGGGTAGATAGTTTACCTCCAAGTAGGCGCTGAGCGTGATGTACACGACCTCCCCGTTGGCGCTCACTCTGTTGAGCAGCGGCGAGCCGTGCAGGCTGCTGTCCCACGCCGCTTCGAACCTGCCAACACTTGCATCTCACTATCTCTATTTGTATTTATTTTAAGCAACTTAGTGACGCGACGATAGAGTTGCCTTATGGTAAGCATCACGATTGACCATTGCTGTGCCACCCAGTGACGTTTCATACAAATGGTGACCTTTTATTTTAACCACAGTCCCACAGTGCTTAACAATTCACTATACTTAGTATTAATATACAGTACTAGTTACCCGCCCCTGCTTCGCACGAAAAAGGTCTTTAGTTCCTACAAAAATTCCGTGAAAAAAAGAATTTTAGTTTATTCCGTATTTCAAAAATTCTGGTGCATTTTATACAAAAGTCCTTTCATACGACCCTCGTCAAACAATTACGCGCACAACAAAAGAAAAATTAATTAGATCATTCGAGCTATTTATGAGTTTTAGCGGGACTAAAGACCAGCAATTGATTGTATATCTATTTTTTTTTATAGAAGTTATTGAATTTGGCAGATGTCTCACCTGAATACAGCCCTATCGTCTAGAGTTGGCCGTTCGCCGGGGAACAGTCCAAGCGAGAGGGCGCCGTCTTCCTCACCGTCGGTTGTGTCCTCGTTTGCCTCGGGTGTGTTGCGGATGCGCCCTGGAATACATAGTACTTATTAGAGTTAGCGATGCTGGCCGAACGGTAACGCGTTCGCCTCACAAGGCACCGACACCGAGTTCGAATCCTCTCGTCCCGCACCCTATAATTTATTTTGTTTCAGAAACTATGACAACAAAGTTAAGTGCGGAGTTGCCATCGCTCAAAATCGGTTAAGGAAAACATCGTAAGGAAACCGGTATGTCCAAGAAATGCAACATTCAAGAGCATGCGACATCTACCAACCCACACTGGGCCAGCGTGGTAGATTACGGCCCATACTCTCACTCTCTGAGAGAAGGCCAGAGTCCCAGCAGTGGGAACGTAAAAGACGGATGATGATGATCCTTCTGAAAATGCGCTCCGCATCATCATCATCATCATCAGCCCGTATCAGTCCACTGCTGGACATAGGCCTCTCCCAAGGTACGCCACTGAGCCCGGTCTTCGGCTCTTCTCATCCAACTACTGCCAGCCACTCGGCGCAAGTCGTCGCTCCACCTTGTCGCAGGGCGTCCTACGCTACGTTTGCCAAGTCGCGGTCTCCACTCAAGAACACGTCTACCCCATCGGTTGTCGGTTCTGCGGCTTATATGACCAGCCCACTGCCACTTCAGCTTGCTAATTCTGTGGGCTATGTCGGTGACTTTAGTTCTCTGACGGATCACCTCATTTCTGATTCGATCCCTCAGAGAAACCCCAAGCATAGCCCTTTCCATAGCTCGCTGAGCAACTTTAAATCGGTGGACTAGTCGTGCCGTGAGTGTCCATGACTCAGCTCCGTATGTCATAACAGGTAGGACGCACTGGTTGAAGACCTTCGTCTTCAGACATTGTGGTATTTGCGACGAGAAGACTCGACGAAGTTTTCGAAATGCTGCCCAGCCCAGCTGTATTCTTCTGTTGGCTTCTTTCTCGAAGTTGTTCTTACCAAATCGGAGCATTTGTCCTAGGTAAGTGTATTCCGGAACAACTTCGAGCGCAACTCCGTCAACAGCAACGGGCTCCGGAATGACGTGTTCGTTGAACATAACCTTGGTTTTGTCCAAGTTCATCCGGAGCCCAATGCGTCGAGAAGAATCAGCCAAGCCGTCCAGCATTTCCTGTAAGTCCTGCAAGGTTTCAGCCATAATGACGATGTCGTCTGCAAATCTCAAGTGTGAGATGTTAAGGAAAACATCGTAAGGAAACCGGTATGTCCAAGAAGCGCGCTCCGCATGTCAGCAGTAAAATAATAAAGTTCGTTTTTTTTTTAGCGCAAATAGGTATGCTTTTGACCGCAATCCCGCTTGTTGCCATGCGTAGATGCGGTCGACGGTGTAACACGCATACCTAGAAGGTACTTGTTCACTCTTGCCTTGAAGATCCCCAAATTGTATCGCTCGGGAAACACAAACTCCGGCAAGGAGTTCGTAAAGTTATTGAGGCTGGTACGAGACATACCGACGACAAGTTCCCTGACGTCGGTCCACTGCAGGTCGGAGGAGGGCTCGTGCAGGATGGTGATGCGGATGCGCCGCTGGATGCCCTGGTGCAGCACGAACAGCCCGCGGCACGGGAGGTCGTCGCTGTGCTCCACTACCTGCAGATTATTATGAAATATTCAAAAAAAATCCCTAGAGAAGAAAAAAAAAACAAAAATAAGAGGAACAAAAAAGGGGGCTATCAAGTCGCCGTGTACATTTTTTTTATGTATACACACATTCACGCATTTTTTGTTATTAAGTATAACCGACTGTGAAGCGTGAGGTCGCGGGTTCGATTCCCGCTACAGGACAAATATTTATGCATTGAAAAAAAAAGCGCAAGTATTTGTTCTGTATCTGGGTGTTGTGGATCCCTGATCCTCGTAGTTTCTGATACCCTAGATACAGGGAAACCTAGTTAGGGGTCAGAGCCTATGTATGTGATTGTGCGGGCATTCAAAAATACTGCAAGGTGCCACCTTTTCTTAATGTTACAATCTAGGTACAGTCGATCATCCGCTATACCGCAGGAACCTTTTTCCGGGATAAAAAGTAGCCTATGTATTATTCCTGGGTATAAGCTATCTCCATTCCAAATTTCATTCAGATCCGTTCAGTAGTTTTTGCGTGAAAGAGTAACAAACATCCATCCATCCATTCATCCTCACAAACTTTCACGTTTATAATATTAGTAGGATATTCTTACAGCTGGCACATATTCTCCATTAGGTGCCAGCTCGCAGATCTCGAACCAGACCAGGAGGTCGTGTTTCGAGTGCAGGTGCGAGGAGCAGCACGGCGGGGCCACGGAGGCCGCGCCCCACTTGGGGCTCCGCACAGGGGCGGAGATTGGGATCGAGGGGGGCAGCATGCGGCGCGGGGGCGTGCGCCCCGCCACCGGCCCGTCTTGCTTCGCGTCCTGGGGGCGAAGGCGGATTGTTGGTTCATTGGTTGCAGTAGCTAGCTAAAATGGACGATAAAAAAAAAAGTATAGCGTTACGACACGACATTTAAAGCAGCATTTTAATGGGAGGTTTATTAGCTGTGGAATTATTTAGTCTCAAAAAAATATTGTGATTTAAAGCTCTTTTCGACCATTCTTGTTCAGTTTACTTTCTACTTTGATTCTGACGCATAATTTAATATGAAGATGGCACGGCACGCAAATCCCATCAATGTGTGCGTAAGATCGATAATGCGATCGACGAATGAGATTGAAACACAGCAAAATTAATTTGCAAAAAATAATAAGGACAAAAAAAGATTTTCTTAGCAATAACCACCGCAAGATTAATAACTCCGAGCTGGCAAATTACAAAAAGTTAAAGCGAGAAGAAGTGAATTTGACTATCTCTTTTACTATAAGCTTTTTATAATAATATATATCTATCTTGCGGTGACGTCATTGCGTATGTATGTATGCGTATGTGAAGCCACAGAAGCAAGTACATACCTTGTGCAGCGGGTGTTGTTGGTAGTGTCCGAACACCTCGAACACTATCGGTTGCGTTTTGATGTATTCGACGAATGACTTCGTTACGGGCACTGTGATCTGTCAACAAATGATATGAATATAAAGGTTTTGTTTCACTTTAATAAAGTAAAAAGTACATAAAAAAAATTGTATTAAAAGAGGCTGCACAACTAATTTGCATCTAAAATTTTTTTGTGGAAAGCCACACATCAAGTTGTCATCAAAAAAATTACCAAAAAGTGGGTAGTTTTTATTTTGTAGCTAGTGTGTTTTGAAAGAGTTAAACTTACATTTTGCACGTGGTAAAATCCAAGTGGTGTATTTTTTCCTGTGTTCTTGACGGGCTCTGTCGAGAAAGCATCTTCATTGCGATGAAGGAAGCTGCGAAGAGAAGAAATCAATAATTACAATCATGAAATGGTAAATTAAAGTATTACTGGTAACACAGGCTAACAACATTCCTATACCAACCAGTACAATCTGTAATAGACTTTATTGCAATAGCAGACAGTTCGGTTCTTACTTGGCATCATCAATCCATAAATTCAACAAACATGTACAAGCTATAATAAACCCTATTGCATCAGCTGTAAATTCTTACTTGAACTGGCAGAACACGTCAGCATAGTCAGTGGAGACGCTGTGTGCTTGGAGCACGGTGACGCGGAATGTGAACTCCTTGCCAAGCGTCAAATGCTCTGGAAGGTCTTCCTCTTTGAGCTCTGAAGCGAGGGAGCTGTCACCGCGGCCGCTGTCAGCATCGCATTCACCCACGGCTAGTTCTAGAGAGAGAAACATACGGTCAATATGTTGTAACTATAGACGAACATAGCCGCGCTTGGAAATTGTATAAGAAAAAGTAGAACTATAGGATGCATTTCCTAAATTTCCTTTATTTAAGCTGTACATAGTCATCGAGAGTCTCGGGTGTGGTTGTAATCTGACCGAAAAACGAATGAATAACGCGTGCGCCTTACAAGGCACCGATACCGAGTTCAAATCCTATGACTTAGTAAGTTGTGTGTGGTTTTGCTATCGCTAAAACGGTGAAGGAAAACAACGTGAAGAAACCGGCATGTCTAAGAACCACAAGGGCATGCGATATCTACCAACCCGCACTGGGCTGGCAAGGTCGATTGCGGCCCATACTCTCTCTCTGAGACAAAGCTAGAGTTCCAGCAGAACGAACGAACTAAACGAACGATGATCACTCAAAAGAATCTTACCTTCGATCTTGATATTAGAGTCCGGCATTTCGCTGATGCGGTCTTCGAGATTGAGCGCGTTTTGCTTGTCCACGTTGGTGATGGCCTTGACCCGGCGAGCGGGGGCCACGTCGTCGTCAAAGGATATCTTGGCGGATTGCTTCACGCCAGCTGCAAATTCGGCGTTATCTGTAAATATGTCCGACGTTTACTTCTACACATAATCGTGCCTGCTTTCTTTTGGTTCTTTTCAGTTTGAATAAAATGAGTTAAACATAGGCAATATTCTTTATTTGCAAGAATCTCCCTCCCGCAAGGTTTAGGCAGTTTTAAATAACGTTATACAATTACTTGGTGTTTTTCTCTTTGTAAAATGTTTTTAGTGCACATACCTACATTTTACACATTCATGTGCGATAAAGATATTAAAAAGGTAAACCTCCAATGAACCTCTTTAGCAACTCCAACTTTTAAAAGATATAAATTGGAAATTTAAAGGCTTGAACAAAGCAAGACTTGAACCAGCCACTATATAAAACCGTCCCGTTGCCAGATAGAACTTGGTTGGAACCAAACGAGCTATCCACGGTCCCATATTATGGGTCGATAACGATGAAAAATCTGTTTGCAAGGCCACTGTCATTGAAGTACTAACTTTTCTCAGCGTCGATGACCGCCTGCACGGCCACACGGAGGTAGCCCTTCACGTCTCCCTTCTCGTTCACGATCGCAACCTTGTGAATGAGCGGAACCGGGTACAGGAGGTTCGACAGGTATACGAAGCTCCTGAAATTGAAGAAAATTCGTTAACACACTTTGTAAGTACCTCGGGATGTTATGAACGCATGCGTGTTCTCGTATCATACGAACGGTTTATGTAATACGCATATTTAAACAAGCATCGGAAAAACCACTTGATGCTAAGTGATGATGATAACGAAAGTGGCATAACAATCTCAAGTTACACCCCAGTTTGCCCTCAGGTTAAGAACCTGTCGCCAAACAGTATGTTTCGGCATGTTCCGGTGTGTTCCGGCAGCTCCACTAGAGATACAGTTCCCAATCCAGGTGTAGCGTGACGCCACCTTCGACAACATTGTTAATTAACACCAGGAGACTTATGGTCAAACGTTACCCAGTATGAAATAACAAAAAAAATACTTGAGGGATGTATCTTTTAAGAGGACTAGAAAATACTCTACCACCAAGCTATGGTTTCACCAAGACGTTGTCTTACACCGAAAACTCGAGCACATTGCAGGATACGAAAATAGGTCTCGTTATGATCTCAAAAACAGATAAAATTGATAAGATAAAAAGGTTGTTAAGGTTTGGTAGGGTATAATTTTGCATATCAGCTTCATTGTGGCTTTGGTAAACTCACCGTCCAACGAGGCGGAACCACGGGAACCGGTCGTAGAATGGGTCGCCGCCGGTGACGGACTCGATGTTGTGGTCCGGCGAGGTCGGCGACATCTCCGCCTCGTTGTGGTACATCTCGCGCATCAGCTCGAGCCTTTGCCTGCAAAGACCATGCACTTTTAGGTGGGAAGACGGGGAGGAATTATGGACTTCTTGCAAAAAGATTCATAGGCTCAAGCGCGGATCCAACGTTGAGAGCTCGATGGACGTGCCCACAACCCTAACGAGTATTTTTCTGACAGTGTAAGAAAAGGAGTTAAAAATCAGTGTCAAAAACTATTAAAAATCAGTGACTTACTTCAAAGTTAAAGTAATTAGTATCCTTAATTTAACAGTATCATAAGAGGCAAACGCAGTTGGTGATCATTATACTTTAGAAATATACTGGTTGCATGGATATCCAAGGAACGAAGTCGTGTAAAATAATTTTATGAAGTCACCAGGTGGAAAATAGGTCACGAGATGCGGTGGGCGGTGGGGATGATAGTCACAAGAAGTGAAGGCAATATGTTCATTGTATAAAACTACACGTGCAGAAAACAACACTCACACATACAAACGAAGGCCAAGCACATTGCAAGCTAAATCTAAAAAGTTTGGTTCCAATAAATTGCTTAACAAAAAAAATCCTAATAACTATAAATACAGGCGAAGAAAAAACAAATAAAGTTCATAAAGCGTGATCAAGTCAATCTATAGTATCCCTGATTTCTCCTCTTTTCTTCCAAATCCTACTTGCAGTTCGGTTCTCTACATAAAGACATTAACAACCCCTAAAATTTTACACGTAAGCAAAGTGCGCAGCTCTCTCACTCAGTCAGTACACTCAAATCACCGAAAACAATCGGAGAGAAGGCATCAATCGCTCGTTCCTAAAACCTCAAATAAGCAAAGTGCGCAGCTCTCACTCTTTGACGTCCTCAAGCTATAGAGACGAGAGTGAGAAGGGAAGGCGGTGCGTGCGTCCCTGAAGCCTGACCCTGTCGCGAGGCGATCACAAACCTCGAGGGCAGCAAGTTGGCTAGCGACAGCCGCGTCTGCTGCGCACACGCAGATATACACTGCAGTATGTCCTGGGGAGGTTGGCCGGCCTGCGCCACGGCCGGCGGCGGCGCCAGTATCATCGGCGCTGGGGACTCCTCGTCCTCCACACACGCGCTCTCGTTCATGTTGTATATCTGGCGCATGAGCTCGAGCCGATGGCTACGGACAACATAACGCCATGTAGCCCTACGCCCTGCCGCGCCTACTCGGAACACTTGAAAGGACATGCCTCAGCACTATTCCAGAACGTCAACGTTTGCAGGTGTTTCAATTCAAAATGTATTTATTTAATAGGATACATTTATTTTTTTCACTTTATATCGTCAAATTTAAAACTAGCTACGCCTGTTTCATAGAACAGGTAAGAAACACCCGGCAGGTTATTTTTTCGGCGCGATTTACAATTTTATTCTTATTATCTAGTTGGTTAAATTGGAGCAAGTTTACTACAATCCCAACCAAGCTTGTTAGTCATCTAAATAGTTCGATATTTTATAATTAGCTTTACTAATAAGATTTCTCTTTAAATGGACTAGAAATGTATTTATCGACAAGTCTTGAATTTCGTTTGGAATTTTGTTGAAAAAGCGTACAGATTTTTTCTTTTTGTTGTTTGACATTCCGAACGCGGCGTTAATGTTGATTTGGCTGTAGTAAAAATAGGTATACTCATTAAATATTAATTGGTGAGTCCTACTGAAAGGACTGGCTTTCTATAATGTATTACCGATAGATACGAATGCTTGTTTAGTTATGTTTTGCGATAGAGTTGTTAAAGTAAGTGCAGATTCCGTTAAAGAATTTTTGTTTTTGGTTTGTGTATGATCAATATTGTACAATAGTTCTAAGACATGTCCTCTAACAAGACTTTGAGCAAATGACTAGAACTTTCACTTCTATAGGTATCTAAGATAAATACTAGTGAAAATCTAATATACAGAACGTGAAATCTAAAACTAGCTAAAGTAACGTGCAAAGATTTTTTTAACAATTTCAAAACGTGTTCGTAAAAACAAATTCTTATCATTTGCTTTCTTAATAAAAATTAATAGGTAACGATTAAGAAATAGCAAGAATGGTAAAACAAAAATAATAAGCAGCAAATAAAACAAGCGCCATTTAAAATATTATATGACTTAAAACTATGCTTCTAACATCGAGTCCTAAAACACGAAAAGTACTTACCTCGTTAAATAAATTTGTACTTATATACAGTTTACCATACATATACAACACGGTCATTATGTCTGTACATATATTTGACGTTTTTATAGGGTTTATTCAACACTGCATCAGCAAAATTACTCTTTCTCTCTCTCGCTTTCAAACGTTTCACAGGTGACAAAATATACAAAAATACAAAACGGGACAAAACAAATGCAACTTAACAAAAAATGTAATCTTGTGTGACGTCAGATCAGTCCGTGTCATACGATATGATTACAAATAAGAAATAAAAATTAAAAACTTAAAAAGTAGCGTAGTCTTAAGTTTAATTGTAAATTTATAATTAGGTGTTCATGACAACATCCTTATGTATGCTCACTTATTTATACTTATTATAAAAAGTGTAGGTATGCCACGTACGTACAGACTTTACATGTATATCTAAACGAATTCACAGATTTGTTTGTACCTACTTCATTATTTTAAGAACTAATTGATGGTTCTTCAACATTTCTTAATCACGTTCACGCTCCATTCCTTGCAGTAACATTATACCCTACAGCTAATTTTTAGACCCCTGCTGGGATATCAGAAGTTTTAATCAAATTATATGTGCTGCCGTCCTCTAAATTGCTACGGGGGTTCAAATTACGACCTATCCATTTAGTAAAAAAAACTCATATTCCGCTACTCTGTGTAATCTATACTTTTTCGTTTTGCAATTAACATCTTCTCTCTCACCGAAGTTTCTCGATCGTCCAGTAATGCGTGGCCCCGTTCTTAGCGTCGGTCGTTGACCTCTACGGTAGTTATTTAAACCGTGGCCTCAAGAACTCATCCTTATACTTCGCATACACGTTAAAATTATTAAAAAAACAATTGAGCGTTCCTATTCCACTACTCTGTATAATCGAACCGTCTCACTCTTTTGTTTGCAAGAAACGACTCTCTGTCTCACTCACCGCAGTTTCTCGAGCGTCCAGTAGTGCGTGGCCCCGTTCTTGGTGTCGGTGACCTCTACGGCGACCACTGTGGGCGCGGAGGGGCGGTACTCGTCGTCCGCGTCATCGCGCGGGGCCAGCTCCGCGGGGAGGGGGGAGTACGGCGTGTCCGTTAGGAGCGTGAATTGGAACTGTACTTTCTTACGCAGCTCAACTGATATCGCATTTGCTTCCTGTAGGAGGAAAGTAATAAGTGGAGATTAAAAAAACCTTCCAAACGCAATTTTTACCGGAGCTGTGCGAGGTAGCTAAGCTGTGCGCAAGGTGAATATCCCCTAATAGGATACGAGGCGAGGAGCGAGACTAGGAAAATGAGTTAATCCTATTGGTGGACGTTTTCTCGCGGACAGTTTAGCTACCTCTCACAAACAACTACAAAATCTGAGTATAAGAAGACAGCTGTCATTATCCCGCTTAAAGTGCCACCACCACCGAGAGAGTTTGAAATGTTACAATAATAATAATAAATAATAATAAAAAAAATTATTCAAGAAATAGGTAACAAAAAGAGTAGACATATGTAGCAACGGAGTTATCTAACAGTTACATAGTACTTACTGTTAAGTCTCAAATTAAAAATAATATAATTATCGATTGAGCATTTGTTTAGTATCACTGAAATGTGCATGACACAAAATATTATGTTGGTAGAGAGAATCTATCCGCGCAGGCCTTAGGGCTGTGCAATCAACCGTTAAACCGTAGAGTTCATAGATGAGCGGATCACTAACCTTGAGGAAGATAGCGTTCCCCCACAGGTCATCCCTGAGCGACGTGAACTGGTGGTACTTCCACTTGCGGAAGGCCCACGCCGCGAGCCCCACCTCGCGTGCCGACCAACACTCTGTCTCGAACAGGGGGTTTACTAAAATAAACAACACTTGGTAATCAGTGGCTTTATATTCATTAAATATTTACTGTTTTAACAAAGCCCCTTCAAGATAAATAGCGTAATATGCACTCAAACCTTCCGTACAATATATGGACTTTATTATGTTCTGGTATTGATATGAATATATAACGAGAAAAGATTTGATTGTTTGTTTGTTCCGATTAAACTTCAAATAGTGTTTTAAAAACCATTGAACCGATCTTGATGAATTTAGGTATGTATGGTATGGTATATAGCTTGTTTAATTGAAGTCGTGCTTATGATTATTTTTTTACCAACTTTATTCCAGACTTATCGGAAGTACCATTGACAAAATATCGACTTGCATCCGTCGTGTCTAAAGTTATGTGACGTCATCTATCCTAAGCCATCTCCGGTTCACTACAAATCTAAAGCCATCTGTTATTTCAAAATCGGTCCATCCGTTCAGGTTATAGAAGTGAG
Organism: Opisthograptis luteolata; assembly: GCA_931315375.2. Classification (NCBI taxonomy): domain Eukaryota; kingdom Metazoa; phylum Arthropoda; class Insecta; order Lepidoptera; family Geometridae; genus Opisthograptis; species Opisthograptis luteolata. The sequence continues at coordinate 3,383,003 of OV928048.1, forward strand.
CATATACATCACCCCCAGTAGTGAAGTACAGACTGTTTCTCACCGAATATATCCTCGTCGTTGTGGAAGTCCTCGGGAGTGTAGGAACTGTACATGGACATGGTCACGCTCTGTTCCTCCACCTGACGCTGCAGTGCGTCGATGCGGGCCTCGTAGTTCTGAACAAAATACAGTCGAATTAAACCCCTATATCTATTAGCAACAAGGTATAGATTTGCAAAAGTATAAACCTGAAACACAGGCCTTCTCTCAGAGAGAATATGGGCTATAAAATCTACCATGCAGGCCCAGTGCGGGTTAGTAGACATCTCATGCTCTTGAGTGTTGTGGTTCCCGGACATGACTGTTTTCTCGCGATGTGTTCTTCAGATAGCAAATCAGCACATAACCAATAGGTTGCCAACGGTTAACCCGAAACTTGTATAACCTATCAAATGACAGCGATTGGTCAACATAACTAACAATGAAACGCCTGATTAACCCTCGAGGAATTCGGCGTTTAGTTGCTTTAACCATCCCGCTCTTTAGCGGTAATTTCCACTATCCTATACATTCACTCTTTCTCACCTTCCTCTGCTCTTCAAACTGCTGATCAGCATGTTCCTTCTCCTTGCGGAACTGCTCTTCCAAAGCCATGAGACGCTTCTGCATCTCCGCCTTCAGGTCGATGCCTTGCTTCTCGAGAAGCTCACATTGCGCGAAGTCCCAGTCCACGTTCTCGCCAGAATCGCCTGCTGAGAGAGTTAAGATGTTTAAAAAACTGATTATAGGAGCCATTTTTCCAATTAGGCGGCGCGAGCGGCAACGATATGCGGTAAATCACCAATATTCAAAACCCCCCGAAAACTTTTCAGGTAACCTATCATTAGAGCATCAAACGACTGTATAAATAAGCCTTCAAGTTACAACATAAAACTCCTCATACCTTCAGGTAGCTCTGTCTTGTTGTCTGTAGGCTTTTCCTTGTCCTCGCAGGGTTTCTCCTCGCGCGGCTGTCCAGGGTGAGTGAAGCGGAACACGTGGTTCTTGCCCAGGATCACGCGGGACCCGGTCTTGAGGATCACTGGCTCGTTGATCTATACATACATAAACCACAGTCAGTCAGTCAGTACAGTCTTTATTCAGCTTTACTACCTTCAATATAGGGTCTACAATCGTACCTCTCGTCCGTTGACGTATACAAGGGCACCACGATGTGGGATCAGGCAGACAACATCGTCAGTGTTTTCAAAGATGCAATGCTCGCTCAAAATATGAGATCCGGAAAGCTGAATGTCTTGAGGCACATTGCCTTCGGATGTGCCGAGGCGGGTTACACCTGAGAAACAATAAAAGTTAGTAAGACCAAAATACGAAGGATCCTATTTATCCAACATTTGAGCTTGCATCAATCCACTGTCAAAGCGTTCAATATTCTTTAGCACACCATTAAATCTATAACTAGCGCCAATCACAACAACTTTCTGCCATCAGATCCAACGACATAATCTATTAATTCATCCGGTGTTAAGTTTACGGAGTTTTTCAACTCTCTGGGCTGGCGTTCTATGACCTCTATAGTCCAGTTTGTTGTCTTAGCAGAACTGAAATCAAGTACTTTGGAGACTCACACAAAAACACACCAACATCTTTATAATTTCTGTACATTCATCTTCCTCAACTATCCTACAGTCCTAAGCTACAAACGTGGTTGGGTACGCACCGTCTTTGATGTAATAGATGAGACACTCCGACAGATTCGGATCCTCGTTCAAGTTGACCAAATGCGCTGTCTTCTTGGGCGAGTAAACGCCGACAGTGATGCCCTCTTTGACCGCCACGCCCATTTCCGCGAACACTGCTTCGCGCTGCACGCGAATTTGTTCGGTGCGCTTGAGTTTCTCCTCCCAGGTTTCGTTGAGTTCTAGAGACGGGAAGAGAAAATTTATGAAGTCACGGTTTTTATTAAGTGGTATTTGATACTCTGGTCCTCTGGTAGTAATGCAGTCTTCAATGACAGCCAACAAATTTTGTCATAAGGTTGCAATTAATATTCTACGTTATCATTGATTTCTCATAAGATTAAATTTTAAATCGATAATTAAGTACAATACAAGTTACTACGTTTTCTCCTTTTTGTTACCCCATAATTTAGCAGAACAACAACAGAATTGTAATATTATAATATGACTAACAAGAGGAAAATAGCTGTCACATTACAAAAAAGAACTGTATTTAAACACTAACCTGCAATTAATTTACAGCTGCAGATAATCCAGTGTCTCTTTAGGGTCATCGGTAAAGCAGCACTATCATCTTAGCTGAGCTTTTTTTGCTCCGAGACGAAGATTTCTTCTTTCCTAGCTCTGACGTCACACACAAATCGTACCTCTTTGCAGGCCATACCTGCAATAAGTTTCTCTGAAGCCTGCAGCTGATCGACTGCCTCTTCAGCGATGGTGGTAGCGGCGCGGGAGAGTTTGGGTGATAGAACCTCCGCTTCGCTCTTCTTGCGTTGAGGCGACGCGTTCTCCTCGCCTAGTTTAGGGGTCAAGTTATTACAGTGGTAGATAGCAGACGATCGTGGAGTAGGTATAAGGGGTCTATCGTGAATGTGATGAATACGTGATGTTTTACGGAGGATATTGAAGGTTACGTGGCAAAACCATATGCGAAAAAGATTCCTTTGAAACAGGCTCACACTTTCTTTTTTAAATTAACAATTTGATTACCAGGAGCAGCTCTTGACCTTGTAACCTCTGGTATATCGTGCCGAAGCTGCTTTACCTAAGTTATCAATACTATCTCTTCTTTATTCGAATGCATATGCGGAGAACATTTATGTTGATATTAATGCAAAGTGAACATGCACGATCAAGAAAAACTGCGCTTTTACCGAAGGCCAAAATACAGTTTGGGCTGACCTATTATCATCGAGTAAACCCATATTTTTCACATGATGAATTTTACTACACCGCCTTTTTATAAATTTACACGAAAACGTGACGGGGGTGTAGAGTGAATCGAGTGTAACCTGCGTACCTGTCAAACAAAAAGGTGGATCTCCAAAAACATTTGAGGATATGAGCTCTATTAAGGAGTGACGAGGGACAAAAGTTCTACACCAATAAAGATTCAAAGCTTTTAATGGAAAATGGGCTTCGGCCTTTTTTTTTTTTGAAGTCAAATTTTGTATTAGGTAGAGTGTTTTGTATTGTTCTGACAGTTTCCTAATCACACTTTCGGTTTATATTTGAAAATAATAATTAGGACTTTTGGAAACGTGATGATTCACTTTCTTGGGAATCTTTCGTCACAGAAATAGAGGTATGCTCTTTTGGATTCTTCTCTTGATTTGTCACTTTAATTAAACCATATACTTCAATCGTTTCATTTACGTGTTTAGTGCCTATTCTTTCTAATTGTATTTAATACATAAGTATTTTAATTTCACAATATCAAGGGAAAACAACAGTAAATAAATAAAAGAAACACATTCTAGAATTGATACATCAGTAAGTCTGATTCACTGATAAATACGAACACATCAAGATTTGTTAAAAAATTGACACAAATAAGAGGAATGCATGCAAGGCTCTTCAAGCTAGAAAGCTTTTTATTTTTAGCAACATACGAAATATAGTATATAAATATCATGTGCGATTGGTCATCGACCAGTCGTGATAAATATTTTTTTTCCTATTAAAAAATAACTTGAAACTTTCGCTTCTTTTTGTCGCCAATCTTTTCTTTTTCTATACAAAGATAATCCCTCGAACAGCATCGCATCTTTAAGTTTCGGTGAATCAAGAATCATGCAAATTTAAGTAAATAATAGTTTTAAAAAATCGATATTATTCCAGGGATGGTACAGTCGTATCTGACACAATGTTTACAAAAGATAACTTTAATCTAAAAAAAACTACGATAAATATATATGTACCTATTTTATAAATCTATATAGGAGTGTCCCAACACCGATATGATAAAAATACACAAGCGCATTAATAAATACGATACAATATAACCCGTCCCCATACATATGAAATATTGGTTTTATATATAATTTGCAACGTGAAAATACTATATTCATTTACGCCTACGAACGCCACAAGCTTTGGAAAAGGGTGCAAAATAAATTGCTTTTTTTCGATGTGACGGTCTGCCAGTTTACGCCAATTGTATTGCATAGTGTTTTTTTTGTGACTGGCAACACCGATCCAATATGGAGGCCAAGCGTACAGGTGGGGTGTACAGATGCAAAAATGCGCAAGCCTCTTTATTGTTATTTACTTACTGGCTGGCGGTTCTTTCTTTTCATAAACGACTCTACCGTCCGGTCCTTTGTGCGGACATTTGAAAACAGAAGTAGGATTTTAGTATCAGGAAGTGGTAGTTGGGAAAACGTTTGTGGCGTTTCTTTTTGTTGAAATCTAGCACGACTCGAGACTAGGTAAACAGACACAAATCTATTTGGTCACATTACGACTATCATTCTGATGACATGAAGGCCTGGTTATTCTAGGTCGGTAGATAAGGTGAAAAAAACTGCACTTATTTCAGAACATTTTAAAAAACCCTGCCTTGATTTCCTTCGACATCAAATTATCCCTTTCCAAGCGTCCTTCGAAGAACTCTTGCATGAATACACACCTAAATACTAAAGGTTACTCCACCGCCCTATCTTGCACTACCAAAACTGTTAACCTATTTTCACCTTATCTGCCAACAACTACCACAAGCCAGAGGGCGTGCTTCCTTCAAGACGCCTTACCTTCTTCGACTTCGATGCCTTCGGCTTTAAGCAGCTCTCGGAGCTTGAGTATCTCCTCTTTGAGCTCGCGAATGAGCTTCGCGTTGGCGTCCTCGTTGACCACGGCCTTGCACACTATCTGCTTGGCTCTATCGGCATATCTGGGTGGACGAAACATATTTAAATTTAGATAGTGAAATTTGTAGGGGGATGACTCGTTTGCAGGCTCCGCCTTAGAAAGTACCGCATCTTTGCCAGTTATGCAACCCCTCAGCACTAGTACAGCATTACTCCGGATTAAAGGGCATTGTTTTTAGTGAAATTACAGGGCATAAAGAGATTTAACATCTGATATATCAAGGTGACGAGCGTAGTACAATGCCCGCAGAGATTTTGAACTGATGAAGTTAGGTACTGTTGAAGTTAAGTGCTTTTGTAGGGTACTTTTTGGAGCTTGTCAGCTACACTTAGGGTGAAATTCTAACGCCAAACACGAGGCGCTCTGTTTTGGAGCGTATTCAGGTTTTAAACTTTCTTCACAAGGGATGACTAGAATGACATATTTTTGGACTTACCTGAGTGTGCTGAGAGTCTCATCGAAGTTAATATCGGCGGGCGAGATGGCCGCAATCATGGCCGTCTTGGAGTTCCCGCCGAGGTTTTCTCGCAGGAGCCACGTAAGCACCGAGTCGCGGTACGGGATGAAGTCGGCCTTCTTCGACTTTTTGCTCTTTGACGCCTGGTGGATACATGGTGTTGTGTTCATTACGTTTTTCATGGTAGTTTTTGAACATAGGTCGTGTGGATGTTTAGTTTAGTGATGATGTGGTCGAAGGTGATGGCATGCTACGTCTGGATTGGATACTGGCTCTTTAGTGTGTTAAGTTAGTTATTTTTTAAAGAACGACATCATTGGTTGACTTTCATTATGCCAGTAGTGTTTACTGTGTGCCTACAGTGTTATGTCTGAAAATTCGTGACAATTCCAGAAAAGTTGTAAACCTATGTTCAAGTGTTTGTTTTTCTGGAAATGAAATAAGGTTATTGAGCAAAGAGAGTGTAGTTGTAGATGTATTGGAAATAACACATTGTAAATTTATAAGGTAGAAGAAAAGCATAAAAATATAATCGAATAAATCAATTTTCAATAGAAAATTTTGAGCAATTCGATTGTAAAATTGAATAATTAAGCCTGGTATTCTATTAGCAACAATGTTGCTCTTTATGTTTCGGCGCAACTTGTAACGTCGTCGAACTTATCACACCATACCATGTACGGTCTGCAACAAAAGATATTTACACTGCATTTTTAGCCTATGTATGTATAATTGTATATTGATCACCGATCACCGTTGATTAAATATTACACACATTTGGGCTTGATCCGCAACTTTTGTCGCTTACTATAACTTACTTGTCTAGTACCCATAACACAAGCTTCGAGTTTAATTTGGTACTAGGTCAATTTGTGTGCAATTGTCCCCGATATTTTTTTTTTATTTAGTTTGAAATTCCTTGTTTGTTTTCAAGAACAAAAAAGACACGATGTTACGCGTAACATTGTTTTTCAAATAAATAGCCAACTTCATAAAGAACCTCATTAAATGCTTAAAGGCATGTTACGTAACATTGTTGCTAATTGAATACATATGAATATGAATACGTTCACACATGAGATAATAATATAAAACATTCATGTAAATGAGTACATATATCTACACACTTACCGACTAAAAACATCCAATTATGAAGAGGTGCAAAAATAAAAAATACGTGAATAAGTCACTTATATACATAATGGTTAAATCATACTAGCAACAGTTCATAAGCCATTCTTTAATATCTATACACTTACGAAACGAGCAATATGAAATATATTATGTTCCTACAGAACCAATATAATATGAATGTTGCGCAGGCGCAACATTTTCCGTAGAGTAGCGGTAACTGATCGGAAATTCCACTGTTTAAAATTATTATTAATCTTATGAAAATTCTGATTCATTCTCATTATTAACTGTCGTCTATTACACACAATGTATTGGTTTTCTCGAACAAGTAATGAAGTGGAATAATGAGAATTGATTACATATTTATTCTGTCGTCAATCTATCTTTAAGTAAGTATCGAAAAATGTACTGTCTCAAACAATGTTGTGCTAGATCCCGTATCTACCACACATACTTCAAAACTGTATTACATATATCAAACACACTCATTAAATACCCTTCCCAATTTTCAATCTATGCACCCATCTCTCGATTAAAGGACATATTACCCTAAGAGTACTGCGGGTAGGATTGTTGATATTATAACGGGTAGACATATCAATCTACCCACTTCCTCTCACGTTTTAAACTTAATACTAATGTTATTGATCATGGTAGTTTAAACCAGTACATAATATATATCTGTTTATACTTATCGATTCAGATTGCAACTTGGTTAGGGCTAGATCTTTTACTAGCAACCTAAACGTCATACGGTGTACATACGATTTCAGCCAGAGCCGAGATGACTTTGCCGAGCGTAGTGAGCGACTTGTTGATATTAGCGCCCTCCTTGAGGCGCGTGCCCTTGGCGCCCGTCGAGTCAGCGCGCTCGGACCCCGCCAGATCCACCAGGGAAATCTTCGACACCTGGAGATAACAAACACCTTAGAAAATGGAAACTATAGACGGGTCCATGTTCGGTTCTAAAGGACCAATGTATGGAGCGGGAAACAATGTTGAAATCAAGTTGCGCGCAGTCCTCTTCTACAAAAGCCATATCCACGCGGATCGAAGTTGGACATTGTACGCATAGTCACGCCAATGTCTGTCAAAGAATGTTCCATACATGAGAGAATTGGCTCTTAACGCTTGGTGCAATTATTACCAAAAGCAATGATAATCACAAACGCCTTTCTTTTTTAGTTAACGTATCTATTTAACTAGCGTATCTTGTATACTTGTTCTAAGATCTTTTCTTTTATGTTGTTCTATTTTCTATTGTTGTGTTGATACGATAAGACGTTATCTATCTATCTATGTAGGTATATATTCGTGCATACCTTCTCGGAATCCAAGTTAGTTGTCGCGTCGTGTCGCATCTGCGTGAAGAAGATTGTGAAGACAGCGTGAGAACGGGACGAGGTCTCGTTCATGTTCGTCGCTGCCACGGTCCTGGAAGATAAAAATTTGTATGTAAAATAGGTAGAGTAAAAGTAGGTGCAATTAAGATCATTATCATCTTGCCCTTTGAAAGAAAGGAATTGGAGAGGAGTGTGCGGTAAAATGAGCATACGAAGGACGGCCCAGTGGCCAACGCCCAGTCGGCTGTCCTAGGTATCGCTGGAAAGACAAATTCACAAAGGACTTGCGCGAGCTCCAGGTGGAAGACTGGCAGGAGATGGCGCATGACAGAACGAAGTCGCGTCTTTTATTATCGGAGGCTAAGACTCACTTTGGGTCGTTGCTCCATCTCAGTTAGTTTTTTTTTCATCTTGTCTTGGTCTCATTTTATTTGGGATCGGCGTGGTTTTTCAATTACTATATACTAGATGATCCTTACCTAGCCTTGTTGCCCTCATCAATGAGGTCGTATATGTCCTGATAAGTCGACACAGCCAGTTTGCTGAGGTCCTCGACGTAGGGTCCGAGCGCTGGATGCTCACGGACTCGGAGGTTTCCTTTGTTCTTCGGGTTCAGGAGATCGCGAACTCGCTCGCAGTATATCTCCATGTACGATACCTCCACCTGAAGGAGATATGTAGAGTTAGACGATCTTTTTTACTCTCTAGAAATTAGCACTAAGGATAGCAGAGGAATGAAGAACGCTTTCCTTTGAAAAGCCAAGATGTGACTACATATCATGCCCTATCACCGTGTAGATTCTCTGATCCGTAGTGCTTATGGAATAGCAGGTTCAGTACGTCCTAACCGATCAACCAGGTCAAGCAACATTCTTCACTGCCATGACATGGATGGGTGACCGTTAGTAGCATTTGCAACTGAGCGCTATCCTGCTTAGGAGGGCACGTAAAGCTCTCATCATCATCATATAATCAACCCGTTTCAGTCCACTGCTGGACATAAGCCTCTCCCAAAGCATGCTATCAAGCCCGATCCTCGGCTTCTGTGAAGCTCTCGGTCTCAGCGTATTTAACGTGTTGCGTTTTGTACATTTTGCGAACTTGAACGTTTTGTGATTTGTACGTTCTGCGTATTGGACATTCTGCGTGTAGACGATGCCAAGTAGGAGGCCGCCAGGCGGCTTGGAAACTCCGACACCAGAGCTAACCACTTACTCATACGTTAGAAGAAGAATCTCAGCTCTATGACGTCACATACATTTAAAACTCCATTTGAAAGCATTCAGGTACTTACGGAGTACTTCAAGTCAGCAGCCGTGGTCTGGTTGACCCGCCTGAAGAGGTCCTTGCAGATCTGCGGTATGATGCCCTCTTGGCTGTCTTCGCCGCGGCCCATCATCGTGTATGATTTACCCGCGCCCGTCTGTCCGTAGGCGAATATGCATATGTTGTAGCCTGGTAATAAAAAGCACAATCAGGGTGATTGTCTTAAAGTAATGATAACTAGATTATACTAACTAACGGTTGATAGAGTTTTCAACTAAGCGCTTCCGTTTTTTGGAGGCCTACGGTTGGCCTGAAGGTTGAAGTCCAAGTAGCTTAGTCACTAGCTTATACGAAATAACATTTTTACTAGAAAAAATTATCCTGTCTTAGTCTCATAGTACAAAGTTATTTACTGGCTTACAACTTACAACCCTACAACAGCACAGTATCAAGTTATAAGGTTAAAGAAGTACATCGATATTCTAATTGTCAGCATTATTATTTTACAATAACTAATTATTATGGTAAGTATTGAGATGGATAAGCTAATAATGATGCGTTTAATTGGCACAATAATAATTATTATTTATTTACATCGATATGTACACATAGCAATTGTTTATTAGAGCCTGTTAAATTGGATTGATTATCTCAGAATTTTATTATTTTTGTAACGATACAGCCACTCACTGTAGCGTCTAATAAAATTTTCTAGATTCGTATCTTTGTAATTGCGCACGTAACTGTTTATCTGACAATTTGTTTGTTCTTATGAATATAAAGAGTGAAAGTGCGTCTACCTTCATGCTTGCTTTATATTCAGTAAAGAGCGGCTGATATACGAGACATTGTAGTTTTTTCTAAGGAATGATAAAACCTATCCACTTCATAAAATCCTAAAACTGACTGATCGACAACCCACAGTCAAAATTGTAAGCCATGGAAACATAGAGTTTGGAATGTATATAGATTGTGTAGTGTAGCCGTCTACTTCAATAGGATTTTTTGAAAATCTTCCCACAAGGAGATCAAATGGTTTGTATAGAAACGTGCGAAGCCGTCGAGCCGGTCTCTATGAAACAAGTCAATTGAGTAGTTATGGGCGGATTTGCCATCGCTCAAAACGTTGAAAGAAAACATCATGAGAGGAAACCGACATGTCCATAACATCACCACAATATTAAAGTGCATGCGACGTGATACTGTGCCGGCGTGGTAGATTAGGGCCTCCCTATACTCTCTCTCTCTCTCAGAGAGAGAAGGCTTGTATCCCAGCAGTGGGAAATTAATAGGTTATGATGAAATAGCAAAATTACCGTCAAAAGCATGCTGAAGCATTTCCTCGCCGATATCCTTGTACACCATGACTTGTGACGAGAATTTGGGATCACTTGGCTGAAACAAACATCAGTTGTAAATTAGGTGTATGTTTTAGTAGTATAAGGAATATCAGAGGTGAAAGTGTAGGGATTGGGGACAAACTGAAAATACAGCCTAAATAAGTACTGCAGAGTCGTATCTAAACAAAAACAAAAACCTTTAATTTAATCTACTGCCCAACGAAGAGACACAGACGGAATAAAATTTGAATATATTTGAATACTTTACTGACTACACGAACGTGGCACGAACAAAATTTGCAAATGGTACAAAAGATCTACGCATGCGACTTGATTAAAACCCAATTTTATACTAGAAAAAAAAATATAATTCTAGAACACAAATAAAAATGTTTTGGATAAAATAAATAAATTGAGATTACGCTATTTGAATTTGAAATAAAAACTAGTATTGAATTATTAACGAAAAACCCGCATTATGTAATCCAAATATGACCCGTACGTGGCCCGTCCCCTATTCAAATCATTGCAATACAGATTGGCCAACCAGACCAGACAAAACCGTGGCGTTATTCGATAACGCATCAACGCGAGTGTCATGTAATTGCAATCTGTTGTTACTGGAATGAGCTGTTACAATAACCCCTGCCCCACGATCCTTCAAAATTACCCTCTCACTGCAAGTGATATTGTTATCTATGGTTTGCACGGACAGAAGACAAAATGATACACGAACATTATTTCAATATCAATTTAACTGAATTGAAACGTACATATTTATAAAATACATATTTATGAAATATCATGTGAGTATTTATGAATTCATATCACTTTGTACTGACTTGAGAGCCAGTTGTTTATCCAGACTTCATCATCACTCAACATCAGGTAACCTGTGGTTAAAAAAAGTGAAAATGCATGCTACTTTGCGAAAGGTCATACTTTTGAGTTCGATGTTATTTTAATAATTTGGCTTTGTATAGAAACCCCTACATAAATATATTCTTATGCTATAAACTGAAACGTCGAGGATTAACAAAGGTAAAGTTGCTTTCGCACCCGCATTTGCCGTGGACTAATGAAAAAATCCGGAACGACCATCAGGCTGCTGTCTGATGATATTTGAATTTGAATTATGAATAAAACTCTGAATCTCTGATGAGATTTGAACAGTACTTCAGGCTATATTTGGTGAGGTTGCATCAATGTACATGAAAGTTCCATTCGTCGTGTCGCGTGAAATGAAACCGCAGACCACACGACGAGATTTCGAAATTAATTACTTTGGGTTGCCACATCGAGGGAAATTGCGTATTTTACGCTTCGCTCGTGGTCGTGGGGGCTTAATGAGAGATTTACATAGGGAATTTGTGGTGGTTAGGAACCTGTGACTGGTACCTAGGTACATGTGGAAAATCAAGTCATCCTTAAATAAATATTTTCGATTGCAGAGTATTAATGATTGTATAGGCAAATATTAAGCATATATAAACTATACACCCATCTCCAAGCATGGTGGCCGAACCATCAACAAAATTACGAATTCCCTCTACAGAAATCATAGAGGCGTAGAGCTCAGCTAATCCGATAATCGGTTTGCGGTAAAATCCAATATGGCTGCCTTCCAAAACAAGCACACGATAGTGGCGGAAATCTTATTACGATGCCACATACGATTATCGAGGGCCAGCACTAGCCATCATACATATACTGTACATACACTTCGTAAATTACTATTTGGCATTAGCAGATAGGGATCCTTTATTCGCGTGATGGATCATGACACGGATTTAGGGCGACGCTTATAGGCGACGCTGCGGTTTCAAGAGGACGGAAAGTATAAGTATTGTTACGGACGATGTGCTTATACATTTTAAATCAGTATTACATATTACGAACAAGGAACGTATATACGGCTGAGCAAGAGCGCAAACACGTTTTTGACTCCCTCAGAGCCAGAAAGCGCGATGGTGCACTCTCGCTCGAAGTGCTTCTTCCTGATTGGCTGAGACCAAAATAGGTGCCTAGTACCTACTACATGTACATATAATATTATAGATAAGTTAGTATAGGACATATACATCAATGTAAAACAAACCGCAGCGAGATGCACTTCCATTAAGTTTCCCATCCCCGTTTCTCCCCCAATACAAGGGAGGGAAATGAGACGAGGAAACCCGAGTCACGGGGAGGCAATCTATAATACAAATATCTATTGATGGATTTCCTGATGGGCATTCTGGATTTGTTGTATGTAAACATTGATAGCTTTCTTAACTGGATTGAGGTAGCGAGCAGGCATCTGAAATCTTTATATCAAAGTTACAGTACCACAAACTTATCAGGGCCGATGACGGTGGCGCTGTCATCGAGTTTATTCCTTTAACTTCTCGCTACTTTCATACATTGATCGTTAGTTCCAATTTTGGCCACTAGTCCAGATAAGTTTGTGGCACTGTATGCAGGTAGAAAAATAGGTTATGGTATAGTTATACTTACGTTGTGTGACCAGTAAGAAAAATCAAAATTGAAGCTTTTTGCGCCATCTTTGTTGCCGGGCGGTGCCTTTGGATTTTGTATCACTGAAACAAAATGAAAATTCAATGTTATTATTTAATTTAATTAACAATAATAAATAATGAGAACCTCCAGGACGCCGGGATGCGCCAAATGTTTGGGTAGAATTCATTCTCTATATAAATGAGCAAGATGCATCCTGTCACATGCCAGTTCTCATTCAAGGTTCAAGAGACTCCTGAGACCTGCCTCAGTCTAAAATATTAGTACCTAAAGTACTTAGCGTCTCATCGACTCAGATACGAGTCGTGACGTATCGATCGTGACGTGCGGTGCGCTATGTTGTAGAAGGTACAGTGAGCGACGAAAGTTCCTGATCACGATCAAATTTTGTGCTAGCTTAGCGATATTTGATGTACAAGATGCTTTATAAAACTGCAACATTTTACCGCGCTCAGCAATTTATGTCGCTGTCCGTACTAGTTTTTAGGTAGAGATTGAGATCGGTAATTTTCCTGAGAATAGTACCTACTTTGGAAAAGAACAACATTGCAGTTCGGGGACTTACTAAGGTTCATTAGACGTATTAGAAACTATTTGCTTCTTTATGAATAAAACAAATTTAACACAATAATTGTAATAAGTTTTAACATTGGCTATTAGTGATGAAGTGCAGGCCTGTATTTAACTTCTAGACCGATGCCCTACACGGCTTCGTATCTAGGCAATAGTGGTCAAAAAGTAAAAAACAAGTAGGGAATAAATACTGCCTTCAGTAAAGATACCTATGTCTATCTGGCACAGAAAGTAAATCTGAATCCCTCTTGCCATACAGTCAAACTGCATACATAGAGAACAAAAACATACGATTGCTTAATGGAAAAGACAAAATGTAACACAAAGGAAACATTTGGTGGTGCTAAAATAAAAATCTGTAAATTCACAGCGGTAAGCACGAATGTAGACGATCTGTCGCGACGTATCGACCGCGTCGCGACGCCATGGCGGGCGCGTATACAGGAAAAGACACAATTTGTATTTGTGCCAGCCATGTCTGTATAACTGCATAAAAATCATTAGAAAAGCGAAAAAATAAAGCCTCAAAGGGACAAAAATGTATCTCTTCTAATCAGAAAAAGACACTGTTCATAAAACTTTTTATGTTTTAATCACTATCTTCAGATTTCCTAATCATTTTTTGTTTTTGCTATATTATATCCCATATTTTCTAGCCAACTTCATAACATGCATTTCACGATAAGGCCGCCCTTTGTAACACCATTAAGTTTTATCGTTGTTCTTGTGGTGAACCAAAAAAGAGTTAATCAATCTAGGGATCTATCATGTAAGAATTGGCTTACAGCAATATCTTACAGACAAAAAGGTTGGTTAGAAACTTACAATCAACTAAAAGCAACCAACTTCTAGTAAAAACAAAACGGGAATTTATGGAATACGGAAATCAAATAACCCAACACGTTCGTGCCGATACTCTTAATACTAAGACCAATATCGTTCAAAAGCAATAAAGGCGACCAATTCAATACCATTCCGCGTTAGCCCATACAACCCTCACAGTAGCTTTTACTAGCCACACACAACTCACACCGCAGCTGCAAGGCAAGGCGTTGCAGATGCAGTATCAAGAGCTTTATAATTCTTATGCTCTGAGTCATAAAGTCTTTATTCCAACTTTTACCACCCTGCTTCTTGTATCGTTCGAGCCACGTTGCGGGCTGCAGCAGTAATCATCTATCAAATACAATCTCAGTGAGCTTTAAGCTGGGGAGCATAAATTTTTATTTCAATTTCAAAAGTCCTAAGAGCAAGTTTGAATCAGTACGCTTTTAGTATGTTTTTAGACTAGGTATACTACCTTGCGGTTACACCCGAGGAATTTCCGTTATCCCACAGGAACCGGGATAAAAAGTAAGTTGAGCCATTTTAGCGTGAAGAAGTAAAAAACATACACACTCACTCACAAACTTTCGTATTTCACACACAAACAACAATAACTTCGTGATTAAACCATTGCTTGGTGGTAGGGCATGTTCTAGTGCTCGCCTGTCTAACTACCAATCACCTATGGGTGTGTTCCGGCAGCCCCACTTGAGAGCCAGTTCCCTGTCCAGGTATAGCGTGGCGCCATCTTCTACCGCATCGTCACTTAACACCAGGTGACTTGTAGCCAAACACTACCCCATAAGTCGAAAAAGAATAAACATTTTTGTGATGAGATATCATATGCGAACTATAAACAAGGAGCCTATTCCAATTTGCATCGTAGAATATCACCTACAAACACAACCGCTAACCTTCCAGAAGTTTCCTTCTAAGAGACAACTGTCAACGGCTCCGTGTGGCTGCGGAACCATGCAGAGAACGGTTTCCGTTCCAGAGATGCAGTGCCAAGGTTGGAGAACAAAGCCGCCCACGCTTTGTGACAACTGACGTCATCGGATATTGAGAACATTGTTGAAAATAACCTTTCATAGAAAATGTCTCGATTTAGAGAAAGTATAACGATTTCTATCACGGCATTGGTTTGTATGCAACGGTGTATACTCGGAAGAACTGTTACATCTCATCCCACTGTCCCGGTTCTATCACGGGAAATCTTGCCAGCGGAATAAAGCTTATCCGCACATAATCGAGTCCTGAAAGTCCCACACTACTCGATCCATTCTGCCGTATACTCGCAAATTATGGAACGAGTTCCAGAAGTTTTTCCGCAGTGCTACAAAATGCAGCATTTCAAGATGAGAGTTTAAAAAGTTCTTCAGGGTCGACAACGCATTGGCAACGCCAGTATTGCAAATGTCTACAGGCGACAGTGGCGGCTTACCATAAGGCGGGCGGGTAGTTGTTTTCCACTATATTACCTAAAAATATCGTCTAACTCGCCTACAATTCTTGCTTATTCACGTTATGTATTAAGTACATACATATAAGTAATCTACGCCTACGTATTCAACACCGAAGCCGGAATATTCTAATTAAAGAAAATACAATACTTATTCTTGAACGTTATTAATAAGTTGCTTATTGGTAACTTAGGTTGGCCTAATTTACGAGTTGTTCTAATTACAGACTCTATAAAATGACAAGGTTTTGAACAACAATAGCCTCAAATAAAAAAAAAATAATCTAGAAAATAAAACGAAACGCCACTTCAATTAGAGTTCTGCGTATTTTTAACGAATGCGTATTCGCTTTAGTGAAGGTGTAGGAAACGGTGTATTTTTACGAATAAAACATGTGTTTCTTTCACAGAATTCACTCAAATATCATTAGTGGCATGCATGGGTCTATAAATATACCGAAAGAGTACGACGGAAGTACAAAACGAAACCAAGCATCAATCTCGAAACTGACTACAATTTAGGTCAAAAGGGGCTTGTTTTGAAACAGGAGTAGTTAAACGAATTTTCAAAAATATTTCCTTCATATAGGAACGCACTTTTCAAACGCAAAATAAAAAACAGATCAAGGTTATGATGTTTGAAAGAAAACAAAAAAAAAGTGTTGAATTCTAACCCAAGTTAAGATTCAGGGGCGAGCAAAAATAGTCCCTAAAATATACATGTACATACTTATAGGCATGTAACCCGTGCAAGTGTGTACGCACAAAAGTCAATGAGCTACACAACAACAGGGTGGGGTCAAAATACGAAGTGACGTAGCGAAAGTCATTGGGCTTTAATGAGGTAGAAAATTTGCTAAGGGAGGCCCTGAACGACGTTTATTAAACAAGAACTGTACGGTTTATTTATGCTACTAATGGGAATAAAATGGCGTATACGCCTTTTTATATCTCTTTTTTTACGCTTTACGTAAAGTATTTACAAATTTGTTTAGCCTTAACTCATAGAATACTATATCTAACACGGCTGTAGCTCTAAATGAAATCACTAGTTATTAAACATATTATTTAGGGTCACTCGCCCGTAACGATCGTAACAGCAATTCATATTCTAATAACGTGCTATAATAAACCTGGTTTCATCACAATTTTATATTGAACATTCACAAGCAGAATTCAATTTAGTTTTCAAAAAAAATAAATGAAAATAAATGAACTTAATTTACAGACATATTATGTAAGATGGGTAAAATGAAACTTAGTAACAGATACGAGTATAGAACATATAATTATATAGATGAATGTATGGCTGCATCCCTTACCCCCGACCTTTAGTTGAATTACCGAGCAAACGCTTGTCATTTCCGCCTCCCTACCCGCAAGTACTAAGAGAAACAAAGTGGCAATTTAGGAAATTACTACAGTGAGAATTATTTATATCATTATTTCGAATTTACTAGGCTTTGTGATTTGTGTTTTTTTTTTTTTTTTTTTTATGTAATAGATTAGCAAACAAGCTGACGGCCCGCCTGATGGAAAGCGGTCACCGTCGCCTATGGACATCTGCAACACCAGGGGAGTTGCCGATGCGTTGCCGACCTTTAAGAACTCTTTTTACACCCATCTTGAAGGATTGCAATCTGTAGCACAGCGGAAACACTTGTGGGGGAAGCTCATTCCACATTTTGCAAGTATGCGGGAGAAAGGAGCGCATAAATCGCGAGGTGTGGGATTTCCAAGACTCGATAATGTGTGGATGAGCTTTGTTCCGATGACGAGATGATCGGTGGTAGAACCGTGAAGGAGGGATGAGATTGAATAGCTCTTCCGAGCATTCCCCGTTTGTGAAAGACACACGAAAAAAGACAAGGTAAGTGAGATGTACCAACTCGTACTGGGCCCGCGTGGTAGTTTACGGCCAATACTCTCTCCCTGTCTCTGAGAGAAGCCAGCCGTGGGAACTAAACAAGAAAAAAAATCATCCTTACCATATTTATTTTTTACAATTTAGCTTTTGACCACAAGTCACCTAATGTTAAGTGACGATGTGGTCGAAGACGGTTACCCGCTACGCGTGCATGGGTAATGGGCACATTATTCTTTGTACTTTTCAAACTTTGCAGTTTTCATACTTTCGAAGTTTAATTTACATAGTCACAGAGGTAAAATGGGTTTACCCACCGCGTCTTGGTTCCTTTATTTGTATTTGTACATGGCGTGAAAGGGTTAACCAATTTAACTGGTTTGCCACGCTCAATTGGGAAGGGAAGGAAACTGAATATAAGGGCGGCAACGGCTGCATTTGTGACTAAAAGGACAGATAACATTCCCATACATAGCGATGTTTCCCATGAATTTGTTTATATAGGTACCTATCTTTCGCGTTGATTATATTTTATATCAAGCAAATAATAAAAGAATGCACACTAATCCAAGATGAGCACTAAACACTCCAAAACAACAAATGAATCAACGTTAACAAAGTGCTAACTAGAGCGGAAACGAAAACAATAGAACACGGGGTATCAAAACACGTTAACAAAATTAAAACACCCCAACTGTAAGCCGGATTACTAACAAAACAAAGATAATATCTTCTACTACAACGACCCCTGATCGTCTGGTGCTATTAAATATGTATGAACCAGCCAGAAGTATTGGAGAAGAACGGCGAGAGTATACAAGTATAGCGCAACCTTATACTCTTACATTTTTCCGCACCATCGTGTTGTGGGTAAAAATCAATACCCCACACGCACAGTCAAGGAAACAATACTGATTTCCCTTCTCATTATGCCTTCATTTACAAGATAATTTATATACAAATACCGTGCGCGACCTTGAAGTGGCCTTCATCGACCCTCAAGCGCAAAGGGTTGAAGGGATAACCAACCGGAATACAGATAAAGTTCCACCCCATTGGGAAACGAAGTGTTTTGTTTGGGACAGGTAAGCAATGAATGTGAAGTAGGAATATTAGAATTTAGATATGTTGGCGACTGCGCTGCAAAATATTGATAGCTTTAAAAGGAAAAGTGATAATTCATCATCATCATCATAATCAGTCCACTTCAGTCCACTGCTGGACATAGGCCTCTCCTAAAGCACGCCACTGAGCCCGATCTTCGGCTCCTCTCATCCAACTGCTGCCAGCCATTTTGCGTATGTCATCGCTCCAACTAGCCGGAGGGCGTCCTACAGTGATAATTACAACTTTAATACAAAGATAAAATTACTGTACCCACTACTAGGCTCCATAAAGTCAGCAACTCCTTCATGACAAAAAAGCTTGGGATTGTAGTGAATTTGCTCCAATGAAAATCAATTTTTAATGTGATTGCACCCAAAAAATTACATCCCGGGCGTTTCTTGTCTGTTCTTTTGCTTCTTAAGGAGATTGGAACAGGCGTAGCTAGTTTACAGTTTTACAGTGATCAATTTTCACGAAATGACGAAAGGGTTTTAGCACGACTTCTATGTACATAGTCATCTTGCTACAAACAAGTGCTATACCGTGCAGACCTTGATCAATATTCAACCTAAATGCTTACTGCACTACACGTTTCAGAGAACAGGGTTGCGTGTCTCTGTTCTACAACATAATAGGCAGTTAGCATAAAATGTGGAGTGCAGTAAACAGAGGTTAATTTTTCTAACGATACTGCATCAATTTATTAATGTGATACATAATCTAGGTTTAGAGCATATACACCACAGTACAGTTAACAGTGGTCAAACGTCGACGTTGAGATTTACTCAATTCCAAACCAAACCAATTTCAAAGTTACCGCCAGGTGCTGAAACAGAAATCCTTCAACATTCCCCACGTAGTTTCTCCACCGCAATGCGTTTCGCCGTCCCATAAAGCCTATAACGCCCCATAAACCTTGTCCATGGAAGTCGCGGAATGCTTCCTGTCTCGTAAATTCTACGCGGCTTCGCCTTCCACTCAGATTTCTATTGTGTAATCCCATTTGAGAGATTTGTTTTGTTTGTAACTTTGTATTAACGTTGTCATAGCCATTTTTTGTTATAAAAACACAACAACACAACAACTAATAAGTCCATATCGTCAGTTGCATAATTATATTGGATACGAAAGTATTCATTAGGCAGTAAAGGCCGATCAGTTATTTTGACAATCATTGTTTCTGGCCGCGTAAGGACGTGATAAACTTTCCTTTAGGTCCAACGAAGTGGTATCCATCTAAGTAAAGGTCACGACGACGCGACGCTTCAAAAATTCCAAGAATACCTTAATACATATTAATGAAGTTGCTTATAGGCATGACGCCGCCTTCTGACCGTGACGTCATTACTTGCGGCGTCAAGCGGACGCGGGCGGTACCACGTTGGGCGCCATTGAAGTCGTAAAGTTTCTACTACATGACCTAACGTTACCGGCAGTTGCTTTACGCTGGTCACTAGCAGTCCAAACCTTTTCGGATGTAATTTTTATTTACTAACACATGCCAGTCTCGTGTGAAAACATCTTGACTCGCTCGAGTAAACTACATCACGCAACCTACTTCTAGGACAGGGTACATTTATTAATCTATTCATATAAGTTTACTGCTGTGTATTGTATCAACGCGTCATGATAATGTTGTCCGAGCTAATGGATATTAAAAGCAATAAAGTTTTCACTAATACACACCGACGCGGAATTTGACGTCATCACATACCTAGTACCTACCCTTACGGAATTATGACGTAGGTGCTATTTTATAACCGAACATGAAAGATTTAAGTTTACGGAGATCCAATCACTAGTGCTGGAAGTGCCAGAAACGAAGTTTGGGCGAGGAGACAAGCGAATACGACAAATATAGTATGGAATTAAATCAAACAATGACTCCTGATACGGGAGAGTAGAAGAAAAGAACTTACTGCGCCGACCCCAAGTAAGAAGGACCAGGGCAAGAAGAAGAGAAAATGTGGGGCAACAGTGTAGATGCACCGGACTTATTCATTTCCCAGAAAAAATGCGTTCGCATACTAGCAAACACCAAAGAGCCTGAAACCTGTAGACCACTTTTCACAAAATTTAAAATATTAACTTTAGCATCTCTTTATATAACGGAAGTTAGCAAATTTGTTAGAAAGTATCCACATTTCTTCATAAAGCAAGCTGAACAACCACGACGCTACGCAACTAGGTACAAACATAAATTAGAGATACCACCATCAAAATTAAAAATACACAGCTCCGGACCAAACATAATGTCAACAAAAATATACAATAAGTTGCCCGACAAATTGAAAACTGAAGAAAAAGATAATTTATTTCTAAATAACTTGAAAACGTTTTTAATTGACAAATGCTACTACAGCATAAATGACTTCCTCAATGATGACTTCTCGAAATGACTAAAATGGATCGGTCCGCTCCTAGATTGCTATATCCTATTCGGGTCCATATGTTCGCTAACCTTAACCTCTAAGATCTCATGTATACTAACATATGAATGCAATAAATAATTGAAATTGAAATTGAAAATGTAGTAGGTATGGGTAATCTTTAATTCTGTTTTAGAAGTCTACTTAGAACAATCATTCTTACTTAAAGTTTCAAACATGTCTGGCTTTTCTCAGCAGTTGAATAAAATTTAATCTTGATAAGGTTTTTGACTCTCAAGAGAGGTCGTCGGTTCAGGTGAGGGTAGCTATTGAACGATTCGAAGAATGAGACGAGACATTAAACCTCAAAGGTCATATTTCGGTATCTCCTAAGTTTAGGAGGTTGGGAGTGGTTACGAATACAGATTTCATGAGATGAAATTAAACTGAGGGTCGGGAAAGGGAAAGGCAATGCAGGCATACCCTTCGGCAGGGTTTCCAACAATTTTTACTTAACGTGGGAAGAAGAATTCGCTTACCCTTTTATGAAAGCATAAAATCTTGTTGCTGTTTTTTATCTTATCTTTTTGACAGCTGATAAATTTGAAAGGTTTCACTATAAGAACGCGGAGTTTACTGTTTTAGCTTTATATAGTGCACAATTTTCGTGATGAATATCAGTTCGTTACATTCCTATATTGCGGTCTGATCTCTCTAGGACAATATTAGATTTACGGAAATTCCGGTGATGCACGTGTTACCTAAAATGTTATTAGCTAAGTTTGAACCAACGTTAGCAGACATCACGAGTCAATTTACTTTTTGCCACAATATAAAAAATTGCCATAGCTAAATCATTAAAAACTGAGTTTTTCTCTCTGGCAATTAAAACCATTAACAGTTCAGCAACTGTTCAGTTCAGTCGTCACAGTCTACGGAACACCCATTTCTGCACCCTGTTAACGAGTTTCGAACCTCGTTAGTGTAGCGCTTTAGTACCGGATGCAAGACATTCTAAACCTTAAGGCGTTGATATAGAGTCTAAAATTCGAGTTTTCTCGTGCTAGCAGCACGTAACGAAAAAGGAAAATAAACCTTATTGCATCTAGTTACGATTTAGAAAGTGTTTGGTACTGGATTGAATGGTGCAGTCTCCTTATGGAGTAGTTAATTTGACTCTTAATGCTTCGGTTTTAGCTTAGACTCTATGCTAAGCCTTAGAGTAAGTTTCTACCCAAGAGATCTACTCAATTCTCTTGGGTAGAAACTGGTGTCCATACTGGACCATCTTTTGTATATTCACAATTAATATGACATCTGAGGCAGGTCAGCTCACGCTGGTCAGTACTTTGGGAACTTTGCAGGGACCTCGCTTTATGGAGTTGAATAACTTGGTTTGTTGAACTGGACTTTACACTTCAGAAGATATTGGACAGTACTAAACTTATATGTGACAGTTGTTGGTGTTCGTGGAGGATAGTTAAGAAACAGGGGACACTGAAATTCGTTTTTTTTACTTAGAGGACATCCAGAATTCAACCATAACATCAGTTATTTATCTTTTTCTTCATCATATAAATTTAATATGTAAAAGCTGTTGATTTTTCAAACCGCGGTGACTATTTCTAGTAGTGAATAATACCTACAATAAACGTTGTATTAGATTCTTCTGTGCATTTCCTAAAACAAGACTTATTTTGACAGATATCGAAATATTCTTGTCCCTTTCTGACCATGGGAGTAAAAAGGGACAGCATTACTTATAGACCTGCCAAACTTAGTTTTGTAAAAAGCACACCATAATAGACATCAATTAGTTCGTGCTTACAACGTCACAACTTATATCTTGCTTGACTGATCATACTCGTACCTACCTACCAGTTTTCAGTTATAATTATTATCAATGCTATTTCGCTAACTCCAGTAATATAGGTAACTCAAAAGTTTTATCCGCACAGGGTCTGTCTAGAGTCGTAAAAGTTATCTCTTGGGCTTTTATTAAATTCGAAAGGGTTTATATTAGATTACCCGTCAAAGCTGTAGTTGAGCTCTTTGGAAAGTTTAACAAACTAGATCAAGTATTGCAATAAATTATTTCATATCACCAGAGAATTAATAAATCACACTAATATTATATTATCTATAGATGCGACACTTTGTAAGAGAGTGTATCTGTATAATTATGTTTGTAAAACCTACACGCCTAAACGGCTAAACAGATTTGCCAAAAATTGAATGGAGATAGCTCTGGATTAACACATAGGCTACTTTTTTTATCCCGGAAAATTCTGTAGGAAGACGGGAAAGTCGCGGTTGTGATCGCGGAGCGCAGCTAGTAAATGATAATATCAAAACCTTTTTTTAAACTCGTTTCCCTTTAACAAGTTTAATTTTGTTTTCCAATTCACGAAAAAAAGAAGAAGAAAAGAGACGATCAATGACTGCAATGAGTCTTTGCTTAATCAGGAAAACCTTGTGGCCCTAAATATCACTTTGATACTAACAGTTAACCGGATATTAGTCAAGTTTCTCCTGACATTGCTGCTTGTAAGGTTTCATTCGCGACCTTCCACGCAACTGTACCATCACAACATACCTACGAGTATATCTATGTACATTAGAGTTGCCGATTGATAGTCCACTATCGATAGTCTATCGATAGCCAACCAATCGAAACATTGTCGATAGGCCTATCGATACTATCGATAGCTTAAAACGCGGCAATACTATCGACAGTATCGATAGCATTGCACTTATTCGATAGTGTTGCCTCGTTTTAAGCTATCGATAGTATCGATAATTGTCGCGTTTCAATAACCGATCTATCCATACTGGAGATGGAAATTTGACATAAGCTCCATATAAGTAATGTCAAATTTATGTCAAACCGTGGTTATTGAAACCGGCCGAATATCATAATAGTACGATAGTACGACTTTTTTAGATGAAAACTATCGGTAGTTTTACTATGGATAGTTCGGCAACACTAATGTACATTAGGTTAATATATACCTACACTAACAACGGTACATCTGTAGCACGCAAACAACTACGCACCACTATCGACGAAATCATTAAAACTTGTAAGGAAAGCCTTTATAAAAAACACATTTATTTCAATGTAATCGATCCGAGACAAGCCTACATTTGGGGGCTATAATGGAAGTTTAAACGCTGGGAATACAATTAGTACCCACGAGTACCTCTACCTACCTACGTGTAATAGGTACAACGATACATATGACATAACTAGGAGGAGTAATGACACTACGAGCATAACCATCCAATGTAGATTGTAAAAGATAATCACCTACTTTGCGTATCTTATATTTGAGCAAAGCTCCAACTCTTACTCCACAAAATGGGATCTTTTCTGACAGCAGTAACAAATGAAGCTAATCAACTGTTTAAAAAAAAACCTATTTGCACCATAGTAATCTGCAATGGCCGTGCGAATGGAAATGATTCGTTTCATCGATAAGTACTTACTGCAAGGTAAGGAAAGGTACCTACAAAAAATGTAGCACGCTTGGTTTTCATACAAATTGACGCAGTTGCGGATTCTAGTTTAATCTACCTGTGAGCCAAACACAACTAAAACTTTCATTAACCTAATGAAATATATATACATTTTACCCTACCATATAGGCGTCGTATACGTGTTTATTTACCACTTTCATCGGTAGACAGGTCCTGCGCGAAGTGAGAACCCATTTTACTGCGTTGTTAAAGTCAATCTTCATTAGGTGGGGTCAGCAGTAAAGCAACTGTGGGTAATTCAAAGAGGACTTCAAGGTGACCGGGCCCTACTTAAGTGAAGGAATAAAATAGAAGGCCCATTAATGTCGCCACGGAGTCGAATACATTTTAATTAGCGTTAATTACTGCTTACTTTGTTTATTTACTTTGTGAGAAATCACATCAATTTTCTCAATGGACGTAGGAGTTATTTAGATGCATTTTCTACGAGTGATATAGTAGTAATATGCTCAAGGGAATGGGTTTTTGTTAGCTTATTTATAAGCTGAAGAAGTTGAAATAAACTCATTTTGGGTCCAATTTGGGTATGTATTACGTAGGTAATATTGTAAAGATAAATTTATTCGAGTGTTCTGGTAGCCCCACATAAGAGCCACTTCGCAATCCAGGAGTAGCGTGGCGTCACCTTTGACCACATGATCTGAATCATCAGGTGACTTGTGGTCAAAGGCTACCTACTGTTAGGCTGGCCATACACGAACAGCCTGAAGCAGTCAGGATCGACTGCTTCAAGCTGTGACTGCATAGTGATCTACTGCAACTGCTCGAGCGGTCCGTGTATGTACGTAGAAGAAGTCTGTAGTTACTATGCAGTCGCAGCTTGAAGCAGTCGATTTCTGACTGTTCCAGCCTTAGAAGTATAAAAAAAGATACTAACCTGTAGTGTTACCGGACATTTCTATGATGCATTTGCAGTCCCTCGCTATCTCCCTAGAGTTGAAGGGGCGGACCCTCACCGCCACCTTCACTGACGACATGGTTGAGTGTGTTCACCACGTAGGGACTAGAGCATCAGTGCGGAGACCAAGTTCAACCTGAAACAAAAGTATACGACTGTTAGTTGGTCTGGCGCCGGCATTGGGCAAAGGGTGTTATATATATATATACTTACATCCTCAAAAACACGAACAACTATTATTTATTGTTGAAGTAGCTCTGTATATTTAAATAAGTTTTTAAATAAATAATATAATAATCGCCAGTCTCTTGGGCACTTTACCTGCAGGTAGCGATTTAAATCAAGTTTTCTTTATATATATATGTATATGTTTAGTTATATAATTTAGTTCTTAGAAATTTAATTTATTTTTTTATCATAACTGTATATTCATATGTTGTTGTTGTTGTTGTTATACAATAGACCATATAGTAAGTACTTAAATATAATAATGTAGTTTGGTATAAACAGCCATATTTCTTTCAATATATATTTTTTTGTTAGTTTTCTCTTAAATGCTATGATATATCATGTAGATTAACTTACTATCATTCAAGAGAAAAACGATTGTGATAGGCCCTAATTTTCAGCCTAATCTTTAGTCGAGTCTCTTCACGCAGGTGCATCATATGCATCATTAGCCTATTTTGTTCCCACTGCTGGGACTCTGGCCTTCTCTCAGAGAGAGAGTATGTAGTACCTGTGATTCTTATCTACCAA
Source organism: Opisthograptis luteolata (assembly GCA_931315375.2). NCBI lineage: Eukaryota > Metazoa > Arthropoda > Insecta > Lepidoptera > Geometridae > Opisthograptis > Opisthograptis luteolata. The sequence continues at coordinate 3,409,331 of OV928048.1, forward strand.
ACTGGCACACGCAGGTGCTCAAGTTATATCAATTCACAAAAAAGAAACGCCTTCAAACTACACTTCCGGATTCAGAGAACCCTCGCTTACCCGTAATAAGCATCCTAATTAAGAACAAGAACCTAAAAAAAGTTGCGTGTACAAATATTAATTCAACGCAAGAAGCAACGTAGCATTTTCTCTTGAAAATGAAAAGGAAAACTCAAGCCACGGCCGTAATTTCGTTTAAAAGCTAAACGCCTGGATCGTTTCAGCATTACAGTTCGCCGGTAAATGTCGAGGGAAAGTCTGAAAGTCTCATTGGAACAGAGCAAAAGGTCTGAAAGGCTTATTGGAACATAAGCCAGGCACGTAATAAGGACGCAGGCGGTGTAAGCCGCACGGCAGTTTTACAACGAATATAACAATTACAATGCCGAGCTTCTGTCGAGTTGCGGAGAATTGCTTACTCAAAATGTTAAGCGCATTTTCCCACGGAGAGACCCAAAATAATAAATAAAAAAAAAAAATAAAAATGTTTATTTATGAAAAACAAAAAGTAACAAAAAGAGTAGAATAACAAGAGCAAATAAATATTCAAATTATAAAAGGAGCCTCGCTGTCTATAAATAATCGAACCACGCATATTTTACAAGGCACAGGAACGAGCGTCCACTCATGGCCGCGCCGCCAAAAGCAAACCCCGTCCCCGAACTAAGAATGAACTTGTGTCTCAGGGTCCGGGGCCACTATCTGGCAGCAACAGACACGCGAGAAACGCTCGTCCCTGCCCTACTAGTATTAATGCTATCAGTAATATTAGTTAGGTTTATATATAGTTACATACGTAGACTATGCAAAAGGTCTTGTCCACTCTTATAAAATGCCTTTGAAAGGTTCTACAGAACCTGAGTAAAGGCATCAGGTTTTTTAAATAAGGTAACATATTGGAGGTTACAACTAACAGCTGTCGGAACAGACCTGTGCTAGGTGTACCACATTATAAAATAAACATTGATCTGTTTGTACCTATCACGTTTGTGTGTTTGTGTTTTAGTAGTGAATGTTTTCTATTACGAAAGTGTGTGAGTGAGTAGGGTGTGGTGATTGTGTTGTGATTCTGTATGGTAGTTTGTAGGGTGTTTGTGTGTGTGTGTGTGTGTGTGTGTGTGTGTGTGTGTGTGTGTGCGTGCGTGTGCGTGTGTGCGTGTGTGTGTGTGTGTGTGTGTGTGTGTGTGTGTGTGTGTGTGTGTGTGTGTGTGTGTGTGTGTGTGTGTGTGTGTGTTAGAAAGAAAGCAGGCGTTGAGATATGCATGTGAACAATTATAATTAAACCTTACTAAGTAGTACCATTAAAATAGGAGGAAATTAAAACTGTAATAGTTCTTCAGTGTCTATGTAGTCTAGGTTTAATAGCCATTTAGTAGTCTTGTGTTTAACTTCGTATTTAATAAGAGGGTATATATTGAGATCCTTGTTAATGCGGTTATATAGTTGTGAGGAGATTATGGGGTAAAAACGACTATAAAATTTTGTCCGATGTTTCTCAACAGTACATACACGGTCAGACCTTCTTTTTGAAGATTCAAAGTTGTGATCAAATGGTAGTGTTGAATGCATCCTCAAGATGGTTTGCAGCACAAAAAGCCGTCGAACTGAGAGGACATCACAGTCAGAGTAGAGGTTTGAAGTTGGGTATCGGAAAGGTTTTTGGGTCATAACCTTCAGAACTGCTCTCTGAGCTCTCTCCAATTTCAGCATTTTAGTCTTAGTGGCACCACCCCATATTGAGATGCAATATCTCAAGATTGACTCAACCAACGAATAATATACAAGCTTTAAAGTGTCGATAGTGGCGGAGGATCTAAGGGTTTTAAATATATATATCAGTTTTCGCGTTCGGGCTGTCAGTTCGTCGATTTGAGTATGCCAGGTTAACAATTCGTCGATATGAATGCCAAGATACTTTACGCTATGTGCTCTTGTGAGTTGTGGACAAGAACAGTCGTTGGAGGGCTGGGAACAGATATGAGCTTTAACGTGAAATGAATCGAATGATGGTTGTGATAAAGATGTGACAGAGAAGGCTATAAATTTTGTTTTGTCCACATTGAGCGTTAAGAGGTTTTGTGTCAACCACGACATCACCACTTTCATAGCTCTTTCAGCACGAGATTTGGCTTCGGGCCAGCTAGAACCGTACACCAGAAGTGCCGTGTCGTCTGCATAACAAAATATGTTACAAAATTCTAGGGAAAGGTTGCACAGGTCATTCATATATATTAGGAATAAGGTAGGGCCCAATATACTGCCCTGTGGAACCCCGTAGCCTACAATTTCTTCTTCGCTCATTATGGAGCCTATCTTCACTATTTGTGTTCGATTTTTTAGATAGTCTGCAAATATACCCAACGCAACACCTCTGATGCCTATCTTTTCCATTTTAGAAAGAAGTATGGGGACAGAAACAGTGTCAAATGCTTTAGATAGGTCCAGAAAAACAGCTAAGCAGCTTTGTTTAGTATCAAGTTTCTGAACAGTTTCATCTATTAGACAACTTACTGCATCTTCGGTCGATTTGCCTTTCCTGAACCCAAATTGATTGTTAGCAATTATTTTATTAGATTCTAGAAAATTTACAAGCCGGTTATTTAATATTTTTTCAAACACTTTTGATAAAGACGGTAACACTGATATGGGCCTATAGTTATTGACACTGCTTCTGTCACCAGACTTATGGATTGGGTGCACCAAAGCCTTTTTAAAAACTTGTGGAAAGTCCCCCGTTTCCACGGAGAGATTAAAGATATGCAATATCAAGGGCACGAGGACGTGACGTGACTGTTTAAGAATATTAGATGATATTCCATCCCAGCCCACAGAGCAGTCAGAACGAAGGCCTAGGATGATTCCTTCTATTTCCACCTCGTCAGTTTCAAAGATTACCATAGAATCAGTTGGGCTGTTATGAAAAGCGTCCAATTGAGAACACTCGTGGTATGATCTCACAATTTTACTCGCTAGAACACTACCTATGTTTGCAAAATAATGATTGACTTGGTTTGCGGACTGTTTGGGATCAGACTTTATTGAAAGGAGTTCTTTGGGTAACAGGGCTGGCCGTTGTAGATGTGTTATAGTTTTAATGACCTTCCATGTGGTTTTTGAGTTGTTTTTAGCTTTGAGGAACTCATTTTTCTCGTAATCTCGTTTGAGTCTTTTGAGAAGATTTGTTAGGAAGTTGCGATACCGAGTGTATGTGAGTTTAATTGTAAGGTTGTTTGGGTTATTTGCAGACTTTCTGTGCAATTTGTCGCGATTACGAATACATCGTATAACACCTTGCGTAATCCAAGGTTTTAAAATCTTTTTCCTATTTGAGATTTGGAGCGTTTTGGTAAACCTCATTATAATTGCAGTAATTAAAGAAACAAGTAGGTAGGCAGCTGAGCTGGCGTTTGTGTGAGATAATATGCCTGAGAAATCAGTTCTACAAATTTCTCTATTTATAGCTCTATAATCAATGTATGTACGTGTTGGTTTAGGTTTTTCCCCGTGTCTCTTATAGATACACACCAGAACTGGACAATGATCTGTTATATAGGTTTGAATGACAATAGTTGATGCGTCTTGCTTAGTTTTAAGGAAAACATGGTCCAAGCAATTTTCCAGTCTAGTAGGTAAAAAGTGTGTAGGCAACAGGCCATGGGATGCCATAAGGTCCAAGTAGTCGTTAGAGTGGCGGTCATTATTACCTGGTTTAATGTCAATATTTATGTCTCCTGTCACACATATATTTTGGAAAGAAGCCAATTCCTGTAGAGTAGTGTTCAAGCTACAAATGAAATTATCCGTATTTATGTATGAGGGTGGTCTATATAAAGCTATAATGGCAGTTTGGTGTCCAAACCGACAAACTAAGCAATTTCCATCATTAAAATCGGGTTCAGCAACGGAACATTCTAAAAAGTCTTTTATATAAACCACTACGCCATCATTTTGGTTTAATGTAGTATTAGTCCGGTATGAAATATATCCGTTAATCAGTGGAATATTTGTAACAGAGCGCAGCCAACACTCTGATAAGACGACTACGTCACAATCAAATTGTAGAGATGAAAGGAGTGTTTCTAGTCCAGTAAAGTTGCAATTTAGACTGCGTATATTGAGATGCAATACTTTTAAAGATTTATTGTTCACATTAACATGCTTTAGACAATCTTCTGTGAGGCAAGAATGAGAGGATGAGAAACCAACCGCATCAATATCAGTTCCAATTATGTCTACATCAATCATTGTGATAAATTTTTGTTTTACTATCCCAGGACACAAATCGTTCCATTGCGGGATAGAGTTTTGGAAGAGAGACGTAAGATGTATATTGTGCAGCTGGATTCCCGTTCTCATATGATATGTAGATGTGTAAGAGTTTTTGTGTGTAACATGTGCATCTGAGAGAGGTGGTTTTGTTTTGATAGTGAGTGTGGAAGTGAGTGTGAGTGTGAATATGTAATGAGATACTGATACAACAACAGATATTATGCAGTGTTATATGAAGGAGAGCTAATAAAACTAATATAATAATAATTATCGTCAACCAGAAAGTATAAGGACCATATAGTCAATCATGGCCAACGATGCCGTTCAATGATTCTTCATTTTGTATGAGAATTGCCTTCGCAGTTTCATCTTTTTGTATAAAGATCTTGCCATCCTTGGACCAGCAAAATTTGAAGCAGTTTGTTCGCGAGAACTCTCTTGTTAGATAAAATAGCTTCCTGGTTGATCCGGGCAAAAACTCGACGATGTAGACCTGTGATTTGTCACCAACATAGTTCAAGTGGCCTGTGTTGAGCTTATCATGCGGTAACTTATGCTTGTTATAAGCTTTAGCGGCAGCCAGGAGTTCCTTTTTCAATGTGACGGAGGAGAACTCTGCAATGATGGATCGCGTAGAGCCCGGCTTCCCAGGATAGCGGTAGACGTCTCTTATATCTGAGGGCTGGATGTCCAGTTTTAGTAGCGCTCCAAGTCTTATGATAGCAGCTCTGAGGTCGCTTGTAGACTCTTCTTTTCCTTGGGGTATGTTTTTAATTTCGATGGTTGAAGGACGAGATGAGCGCGTCATATCTTGAAATGATTTCTGAAGCAGCTCTATTTTTTGTTCACAATCAGCTTTCTCCTTCTGTAGAGTTTCTATCTTTAAGTTCATAGCCTCATGGTTGACATGCATTACTGCCATAGATTTTTGGAGATCTTCGTTTGTTTTTTGAATCTGGCTATTTTGTAATTTGACTTCGCTCATATCAGACACTAACCTGTTCAGAATTTCGGAGTGTTCATGTTTGGTAGACTTGATCTCGTTTACGTCTTTTACCAAAGTATGTAGTATGGTCGATTGCTCATTCTTAAAAGATAGCAGTAATGCTTTCATATCATTTATCTCCTCTTTGATATTTTCGCAGGTATGTGAAGCTACAGGAGACTTTGGACGGACACGCTTTGTGCGCTTAGCAGCCCGAATGTTTTCCTCCTGTACTAGTGCAGGCAAATTGGAATCGGACTGCGTATGAGCAGAGCAGTCTTCTAGGCTTAACAATTTAGGCGGCGTTCGGTTTAGTGGCATTTTTAAGCAAACAGGAAAGAAGGAGATAAATAAGCGAGCGCAGTCAATCTGTAGTTTGCAAAGTCGCGTAGTAGCAGTAAGGAAACTATTTTTGGCAGGCGCTAATCAGCGGCGGTAGAGCGTGCGGTTGTGATTTCGTAAGGCGCTAAGCGCTGTATGCTGCAACGCGATGCTCGAATTTAAATACTCAAGCTTGGTAGCACTCAGCCACTCACCGAACTGCGTTGACTGTGACGTCACAGCGATGCGTAGACACTGGTTCTCAGTCCACAGCTCAAAGCGATGTCAAGTTTCGCGCGTCGCTGCGTAGTGTTCGTGGTGTCGGGGTGATCGCAGGCGCCTTGTGAGCTCGGGGTACAGGGTTCTAACCCCACCAAAAATTTCTTCACCAATTATGATGGGCCAACCTTGATGAATAATGTTGTCCCTCTCAGTCCACGCCCAAAAGGTGGAGCTTGTCGTCCAAAAAGTCCAAGAGGAAGCAGGAATTGGAAATCACACACGTAAGCCAATCACAGAAATTAATGCGAAATTCACTAGCGTGGACTTGCACACGTCCGCTCGCGACAGAGGTCGAAGTGAAGGTCAAAGAAACTAGATTCAAAGAATTGATTGCATTCCGTAATGTAAAAAATAACAATAGTTGACATATAATATGGGGTTCATTTAGAGCATTATGGACCCTGTTGGGCACGACAACAATATTATCAATAAACTAGAGGAGAGAAGGCCTGTAACCAATACCTATCTATATTATTGTGAATTAGTCACAATCACAATTTCTTATACTTGAATCTTGAAACTAATTTCATGATAAAATCACTAAAGAGTAGCACGAGTATCACGAAACCCTGCTTTGACGGTTCTCATAACTGTTTTTTTATTTTATTATGAACCATTTGTTGAAAAAAAGTCAACATAGAATGTAAATATCACCTGCAATAAATCGTGAATCCATGTCGTCATTAGGGATCACGTATGGATATAAAAAAACCCTCGTATAGCAATTAAAGAGCTCATCATCATCAGCCGGAATAAGTTCACTGCTCCCCTTAAGAACGCCACCACGAACGGCTATTAGCTATTTGCGTCCATCGGCTCCCGCGACTCTTACAATGTCGACGGTCCACCTAGTGGAGGGCCTACGGAACGGTTCGTGTAAGAGCTTCCTTGCGATTTAGAGGAATTAAGTATTTAAATACTTTTTTTTTCGTTGCTAAGCTCGCTTGAAACATACCATTTGCCTTTTGTCTTAGAGACTTCCAAATAACAGGAAAAGTCACTGCTATAAATTAAAATGAAAAGTCTTTGTCCTGAAAATCTAGGCACGCCAATAGCGTGGGCGAAAATATAAAACCAGACGCCCTGAGTGGCAGTTATACAAGCAATAACAATCATGCCGAGCCTTTGTCCCACTCTGTGGAGCTGAGGATTGCTTTTGAAATTCCGTGACGTCATCTGGGTATTACATGTAGCTTTCGCTGGAGTAGAATAAAAAGATTTGAGATTCGTAACGTAGGAATACAAGAGAAATATATTGTTGTCTTTTGTCTCAAGTTAAATTTATGGTTTAAAAGGTTTATTTTCTCCAAAATTTATACGATGTTTTTTATATTGGCTATATTATTACCTATATAATTATATACATGTTGACATTAAGTTACAAAAGCAGCGCATTTTTTAACCAAAGCTTCTTTGTTTTTGAATAGTTAGATACAATTCAAATAACTATTCTTCAAGTCGATTCGGACTATGTCTAATTTCACTAAAATATTTACTCTGATTTTTTTATACCTAGCTTTCTCTTTGATGAAAATGTTATCTTGACTTGCATAATAGGTTCATCAAAATCTAAGCACAAGTTTAAATAATGTAGATACGAAACTCTCAATACCCAAGCAAAACGTGAGCAAATTGCGTAGGCGTCTCCAAATATAGCTCAAACCCCAGACTCATCGTTATAACTATATTCTACAAACAAAAACAAAATTACCCGAAAGTTCTCGAATGTTTTTGTGGCGTCATGGATACTTTTAGTTAGCGGACGTGAGCTTCCTTTATTGTTCTATACTAGCCTGCGCCGGCGGCTTCGCCCGCGTAACAAGAAAAATCGCGTAAATATAGCATTTTACGCACGACTTTGTACCTGTTGTCAAAGATAGTCAACGCTCTGACATCACAGCGTGATATACCTACCGCATTTTTTCTTTTTGTGCAAGCCTGGTACATCGGGCTCGAAAGTCCGCATCCAAATTAGTTAAATAGTTTTAAAGTCTATGGCTTTACACAACACGCCGTTAATAGGCAGTAATTATTAGTCCGAGCAAAGACCCGATAAATTTTAGTTTAGAAGAAATAACGCCCACGCAATCACATACATAATTAGTCTGACCTCCAACTAGCTTTCCGTGAATTAGAAACTATGTGGTCTCGATCCACAAAACCCAGACAAATACGTGCGCTTTTTTTCAATGGTCATTTCATTATTTCTTCCTTAGTAAGCGGGAATTGGACCCGCGATTTTACGCCTCGCATTCGGCTTATTGCGCCACATCGCTCGTCAACATTAACATCATTGCTACATAGTAAACAGAACACCAATATACGGTCAAGTTCAAACAAAAAAATGTCCAACAATAACAGTTCTCATACCATTTTACAAAGACCTTATTTCAGTCTCACAAAGGCTAAATTCTTTTACCGTTTCTTTTATTGCACTATAAAGTAGATACTGCCTATTGTTAGTCATTATTACGGTTTTATTTTTTTGCAATAACGGGTCGAACCGCCGTTTGATCACCATCACGCTTCGGCGCATGTCTACAGAATTGTAACAGTTAAGTTACAATTAGACCAGCGATAGTTTGGTGTAGTAACTGTTAATCAATCTGTGGCTAAGTGAATCTGCACCGCAGAATCGGTCATAGTTACTATTGCTCAAGTGCTGTTAAGTAATTTGTGGGTAAGTGAGTGAGCAGGCGCACGACTGTGGATACGTTTTTTCTTTTAAAGAATTGTGAATGAATCACTCTTCGTATTGGCTTATTGGTGGATAAAGCGCAAGTGTGTCATCTAAAAAGAAACGCTTAAACAGGTAGTTTAATTTTAATCGATGGTAGAGTTGGCCGAGTCTTTTATTATGTAGGTAGGTAACATTTACAATGGTTATCAACCGAAGTGAAGAAGTTTCAGTCAAATAAAAAATACCTACAGGAACTTAATTTTTAAATGTTAGTAAAAACCTAATATTCAAAACGGATCCAATGTTGACGAAAACTCATCTTTGAAAACACGACATAAATCTTGACCACGAAATGGTAGTAAACTTATTTCACAACCTTACTTACTGCTAACAAAACAATAACATGTACACTTTAAAGTAGAAAATACATAATGAACATGACATTCAGTTAAATAAACACGTAATAACGCAATAAGGACACGCCTGAGTCCAACTATTAAGCAACGTTATGAATTGCTACAACAGTCACTAGCGAAAAGTAATCAATAACGATACGTACTTTCCAGAAAAGGATAAAGTTATGTAACTCAAACTGCACTGTACCGTTAGTTAAAACTCAAAAAACACTTTCACATTTAGAGAACTGTCCCACAAAACCTTCCCGAACAAAAGACGATATTTGCGAACTGCACTGCAATGTTAAACTGACTCATGATTTCGGCGGAGCACGAAAAACACAGTTGCTGCCACGAGATCCACGAACAAAATGGTGAATGTTTGTCCTGAAAACGACCCTCGCGTGCGGCTGTTGGCCACAGTCGACTGCGCACTCGGTTTATCGAAAGCGTCGCTTGACCGCTGCTCTCCGACGCGCTTACGTAACATCCACTGCAGCCGACATCTTCCAAAACCCTCCGCCACTTACACCCAAAGAGATCGAAGGGGCGGCCATGAAAAACGTGTCGCAAGGATGACTCACCGACCGCACTAGCGCCACCTACAACTCGTTTCGGGGATCCGGGAAAAGCACAGCGCTTCAACGTTGGACGGGACACTGCACCGCGGTATCATCCGCTACTGACTTACCGGAATCCGAGTGCGGTGCGACGATTCACTCGCGATATTTCACTGGTTTATTTGTGAGGGGAGCTGGGTGCTCGGTCAGGTTGCAGCTTCGGCCGACATGGCGCGTCGGCACGGGTGCGCGATGCGACTGCGGGCCGGCGGCGGCGGTGGCGGAGCGGCGCCGCGGAGCATGCGCAACGCCCGCCCAGAGCCTTCGATCTAGCCTCCGCTGCGCAATAACACCGCCGCGCACCCACACCGCAAATAACACAAAAACCCGATCGTTCCAACAAATAATTCACGTCCAAACTAATTTTTTCAACAACACTAATTACTACTACATACAACTTAATACCTTTTTCAGCGAGCTTTGAAGCCAAGCTTAAAAAGTCGTCGAGTGGCGTCTACTGATAACGTCAACGACGCTTTGGGACCGCCTCCGTATACACCCACACATAAAACATTTTTCTAGAATCGCTTTGATGAATTACGGAAAGAGCGCCTCTATGTAATTTAAGTATAGGTTTCATACTTACAGCAAGGAAGGGCTTACATTTTGTGGGAGTAATAACGGGCACCTAATTGGAAATGCAAACGAGGGAAAAGGGGTAAATGTATTCGGAATGGAACTCCCGTTGAAGATTCCAAGCACGTGCTCTTTGATTTCAGCTCCCTCCATCAACTTGATCGGTGACCTGCCCTGAATTTGGTACGGGGAATTAAAAAGTTAAGTGCAAACAGGACCATTAAAATGTTATTAATAGCATGCCGTTATTTAATCTAATCGGAGAAAAGATTCCATTTCGAAATACCGAAAATGCTTCGTTAACCTCGTTTCAAGCAATATTCGAAATAAGACAGAATAAACATTAGGGCAATTTGTAATGGAATCTAATTTCACGAAATCCCGTACCTAAATATTGTATTTTCGTATCTCAGCTTCCCGTGTTGTTTGCTTATGGTTCCAGACACCACCAATTATGCCGCTTGAAACCCTCTTGGGTCAAAGAACTACACGAACTACGGAGTTAATCTGCGAAGCTCAGCATGACGCAGTTCCTATATCGATTGGCTTCAGTCCTAACGAACGTCTGTACCCGTTGTTGAGAGGTCTGTAGGTGGTATACGCCCACTGGACCACCATTGACATTTAGAAATAAAGGCAATCGAAGAGAACTTGGCTGATAAATTAAATGGAATTAACGGGATGGACAACCTAGATTATACAAGAAAAATTGTATTTACATACTTACTATATATAATGTTATTTCAAACAAACCTGGGTTAGACATTAAGGTTGCATGCATTCTTATCAGTATACGAATGTTTCGAAAACTATGTAGGTTTTCATTAACACGGTATACGCTATTTTCGGCTTTTATTTACTCAATTGTTTGTACCTTTTACAAGAAAAGGTTCCTTCAGGTACCTTTATTAACATAAATTCTTTAGCTATTCCTTATTTTGTGCAAAGAAATAACAAGTAGAAGTACGACCGAGCAAACACAAGTCTTCAAATCAACATAATGCATACATATGTTTTTCCTGACGATAACTTTTGAATCGTTGAACCCACAGACTAACACTTCAAACTTACATATAAGAACCTTTTTTTTCGTTGCGTCGGATGTTACAAGGGTATATGACGAGATCTCATTTCGGGGCAAACCACTAGTTAAAGTAAAAAGGTACAATGCTCCCGCCACGAAGAAATCTATGTCAATAACAATATCAGTTTTCTCAAGCACCAAACCCAACCCTATAGCCACTTCCAACAAGGAAAACGGGTACTCTTCTATTGCTATTCAAACCAACATACACAAAGCTATAGTAAGAGATTCTAATATACAAGCATTTATAGTATCAGGTTATATTTTTTACGCAAAGGAAATTCTAAGCAATGGTGACTTCCTTTAGGATTCAAATTTGACGGTGTTACCGCATAACATGGCAATAAAATAAGTTTATGATGACCCTTGCGATACTCCAAGGACCGATGTCCATGTATGTTGGGAGACCTTTATTGATTTCGCATGAAAAATGTTTCTATTGGTTTCTGTACAGACACAAGTTTACGTAGCTAAAATCAGCAGCCCTATGTTGTTTGGTTCAATGCCATCCAGAATTTTGAACTTCAACAGTACAGAATCCTGCGCGACAATGCACTGCGCTCGTCACTTTGAGATATTAGATGTTAAATCTATTTATGCCAGTAATTTCCCTCGGGATTATAGTATTCATTTAGTTTACAGAATATTAATGCAATGTTTAGTACCTGTGAAGCCCACAGACATAACACGTAGCAAACATAGCAGAACAATGACACCAGGACTAAGGCCGGTAATCTAGAATGACGCTCAAGCAGTAGCAGTAGCAGTAGCAGTAGTAATCTCTACTTAAGCACAGATTTGAGGCTGTCATTTCACAAAAATAAGTCACTCAATCGCTACTCAAGCATTGATCTATACTTGAGTGTAATTCTACAATACCAACCTACGAAAGGTGATGGTGTAATGACACCAACCATCGCCGAAACTAACTATGGACCCATTCTGTGTGTAACCAGCATATTTAGCTATCGATACACTGACAATCACTATACCGTCATGTATGTTACGTCACGAAAACGGTGTAAGGTTTCAGGGCCAAACCCTTACTTATTCCGGTCTGCTGGACACACGCAGGTCACATGTGCTCGAGCTTTTTATGTTTGAGAATCGGTCAACTTTGAACGGACGTAGATGTCATGACAAAGCTTATTAGCATTACTTTGTGCCGTTTTTTCTGACCACTTAGAATTTTTGCCACTTTGGACCGTCCTTCTTTTGGCAGGCTTTTGTTATCTTTTAGCGTTTTTGTGAGAGGGACGTATGATTGTAGACGGAGTTAATTAATTAACAATGGTGTAGTTTCATTCAAGTACGGCTAAATTGAAATTTATACTAGGATATTTGTTTACTCATTAGTGAGTTACATCAGTACGAGAATTCAGGTAAGAAAGGACAAATAAATAAAAAGTTATGATACTCAGTTTCAGCTTACTGAGGCCATTTTAATCTTCTCTATTTGTGAAAATGAAGGTTTCCTTTTCGTAAAGTAAGCAACATTTCCACCGTTACATTTCAAAATGCCATTTATCGGTGTCAGCTCAAAATTCCCACTAAAACAGGTCTCGCGTGATGCGATAGCTTAGCCGCCGTGATGCTTGATTAAGATCGAGCTCTGGGTTAACCTCATTCACTAACATCGGCAGAGTTCGCTGCAACCACCATTTTGTTATCGCCGCGTCAGCCGCCATTTTGTTTTGCGTAGTTATTTTACTCGACACGTATTTGTATTAGTTTTTTAATATTTTCACTTGTAAATTCTTCTTTCGTGATGCGATTGTCAAAGGCAAATGTATGTTTATTTAGTAGGATATAGGATACAACATTTGATCACTTTAAAACGTCAAACTTATTTCCGTTTATATAGACTTGAAATTAGCAATCGACAAGCTACAGACATAATAAAATAAATGGTTTCTTTCTTGGATTGATATACTCGTTCATGATATAGCAGCTGCAAATATAACAAACCTCTTACGTCTTCCGAATTTAATAAATTTTCATACACGCTCCTTCAGTATTCTTTAATGAATAAGATTTCGAAACAGGAACAAGATTTATACTACATCTAATGCGTACAACCTTCATAACACGAAGTCACGATTCATCTCCGGCTGGCATTCAACAATTCCACTTCGCCTCCCCACCGGCGGAGAATATTGCTACAAAATTGAAGTGGAGACGCAGCCCCCGCCATCCCTCGAGGATACGAGCTCATGAAACGGGAAACACGAGTTCTCGTCGAACTATGAAATGGTGTTTTATTTGTTACCAACGACTCGCCCCAGCTTGACACGGGTAGGCAAATATTCTGACAACAGAAAGTTTTTTTAAAACCATTAAATACCCGTTTAAAATAAAAGTTAAGTATGGAATGTTATGAACTTTTTTGTAGACCTACTGGAAACCTATACGTTTCCTTCATATAGGACATCAACTTTAATCAAACCGTTTAGACAGCATAAGCTGATAAAGCAGCGAGTCGTCTCATTATTTTCCGATTTGTTTACGTATATCATGATTTCTTGCTAAAAACTCTACATTAGCAACATAAAACATAGCCTTTGACACTCAAGGATAATTTAGCTTTCTATTAGCTAAGAGACTTTTCGGAATCGGTTCAGTAGATTAAGTGATTACCCCCCCTCTCTCTAAAACAGTCTGTTAGATGCTTCTGCATTATCGTACTTCTTTCGAACTTAGCATTTTCACAGATTTCAGTTTCTAAGTTACTCTAGTTATTTTGCGTACATGTACGACAGCCATTAAAATGTTGAGAAACTAATCACAAGCAAACTGCAACAAAAATAATAAAACTACATCTTCAACTAGAGCTAATTCCACAGCAAACACTAGAATCTAATCAGCTACCCGATAGTTAGCAACTTCCAGTCTAGGAGGAAGAGTCTCAAGAACGGTAGCTTTAGAATGTCTGACGCCGAAAACTTTATACGGTTTTGTTTGTTTATTCTCGACCAATTTGTACTTCGTTCTTAGAAGCACCTGTGCAAGTAAACACTTTTAGATGTACATTCTTGATAGACTGTTAAGATAGTCGTGCGTGTCTAAACTCGAGCTGAGAACAACTTAATTAGTTCATCGCAAAGGTCTATGTTTACATAAGTAAATTACAGAAGCTGCTTACTCCTTGACTAAATAAATGATCTTTGCTGTACCTATAAATAAGCCACAATGACAACTTACTATGAAAAAATATGTTCATAATGAGAAAACAGACCAACGTAAAAAGTAAAAAAGATTTTCAAAAATTGTTATTGCAAATCAAGAAAATCTATAAAGCTAATTAAGCTAATAATAGCGACTGAATGATATTGACTAGAGTGCGACCGGCAAACACTGAGCATTAACAATGTTTGTCGTACAAACCGATCTCAATCACCTACAGACCACAGAGTACATTTATTACGATCACGTCTAACACAAACAACACATGCGAAGTTCATATTACCATAATATTACGACGAAAATAATCGAACTTGGAAAGTCAGAATAAACATAAGGCTTTACTTTCCATATGGATGGCATTAGAAAACGAAATAAGACTTTTACTTGCAGAACTTCTTGTGGTACAGACGGTGATCGGAATGATACTGATATATATATAGTGATTGGGTTTGGTCCACAAGTAAGAAATAGAAGGTGTCGCCATGATACATTTCTAGTGAAGCTGCTGAAACACACCAGAAGCTGTGCTGGGCGACAGACTCCCAACCTGAAGATGGTAGATAGATACCCGGGCGACAACGAAATACCCTAACACCAAATTACGCTTTCATCACATTTTCCTTTACCGAAAGCTCAAGCTCATAATTCGACCCAGCGTCATCATTTCACAATGACGGAGTGCATGGTGTTTATTAATGAGAAGTTATTGAGATTACTCTGATGCTTTGTATATTGATTACTATGTATCGATAAGCTTCGTACCTAATATTCTTTCGACACAGAAAGTGGCATCGATACTAGAGATGATTACTGCGTACCCAAAACAGCATGTGTAGCAAGGATATCTTTACTGTACATTTGCCTTGCAGACGTCTAGAGGACTCATGAATATTTTAATTGAGCGGCGATGGTGGCCGTCAAAGAATATCTGTTTGCAGGGTGTTTGTGAGGCTGCCTTGAAACATCAAAGGCGTCTTCTGATGATACGTAGTGAGCAGAGCGAGTATGTTGCGATGATACTGAAGGATTTTTATGAGAAACTCGCGACAACAAACGATTTATCCGAACAAGATTACGAAATCCTGTAAGTAGTGGTGTTGACATACACATACTAGTATATCAATATATCTTTGGTTAGCTTGCCTGCGTCCTTCAATGTACATGAAATAACTAACTACAAATAAATTAAAAATAATATTGGCAGAAATAAACTACGGCTATTAGCTTTACTTAGTGAGAGTAGAATTTAATTAGCACCATTCATAGAATTATTAATAACATCATAACGCTGACACAATCACATACATAGCTCTGACCCCTAACTAGGATTCCCTGTATCTAGGGTATCAGATACTATCTAGGGTATCGGATCCGGGGTCCACAACACCCAGACACAGAAGAAATACCTGCGCTTTTGTTTTCAACTCGTGAACGGGTGCTGCTTGTGGGGTCTGGTCTGCTTTGGTTGTAATCCCGTAACTCGTTAATATTCATGTTTCCATATCCCAATGTGCACAACCACCAAGAGAAATTCTAGAAGTATAGCTTATTATAAAATATCGGACTATTTATATTATGACAAAAAAGCTTGGGATTGTGGTGAACTTGCTCCAATTCAATCAATTAGTAATAAGAACAAAATTGACAGTGTGATCGCGCCAAAAAATTACCTGACGGGCGTTTCTTGCCTGTTCTTTCGGCGTAAGGAAGTCGGAACAGGCGTAATTTTCTATAGTTTACACCGTCAGAAAACATTCAAAATATAGGGGTCTAATTCACAAAATGTACTTCCAATGGTACGTTTCTGAGTTATATTGATTAGACTAGAACTTCAGAATCACCTGAATTCGACTAGACGAAAGAACAGACACATATACTATCTCATAAAAAGGTAAGAACCACACAAACGCCTATAAACAAACAACCCCTAAACCTGCGGGGTCCTCCGCCCCAATAGCTCTAGTGCGTTGCACCCCGGGGGCATTGTCCAGATGTCGCTTTACGATCACTTACCGTTTCGTCTGCGGTGTAAGTAGGGTTATTAGTTCTGATAAATGTCAGTGTCAGAGATATATATGTGTATACTAGTTGCGCCCCGCGGTTTCACCCGCGTCTTCCCGTTATCCCGCAGGAACCCTTTTCCGGGATAACGAGTAGCCTATGTGTTAATCCAGGGTTATATCCAAATTTCATTCAGATCCGTTCAGTCGTTTTTGCGTGAAAGAGTAACAAACATCCATCCATCCATCCATACTCACAAACTTTCACGTTTATAATATTAGAAGGACGTAAGATAGGATGTGACGTTCTGAATTGGGGCTATTGTCCGGGGAAAATAGAAAGAAAAATAAACGTGGTGTCGAGTAATTATATTTCACAGCTTAATTCTTTGCAATTTAATGTTAGCACCTCTAAGCTCCAGCCTTGCACGCATTTTACCTAAGTCTTTTTTATTTTGGCAACACTCGTGTTGGCGGCCAGCACCATCTTGTCACAAACCATTTTATACCTTTTATATTTGGAATTATTTTGTATTTTGTTTTACTAAATCCGGAATATTGTTTTAGTTTTTTGTTGCTTAATAACTCGTCTGTTCTGCGTTTGGATGTTGTGGATTCCCTATCCGCGTAATATCCGATACCCTAGATACAGGGAATCCTAGTTAGGGTCAGAGTTATGTAGGCACGTGATTGCGTGGGCGTTATTATTTGTAAAGCTATCCCAACAGCAGCAAATAACACTATATTGTTATCCTACAAATACGATCTTCTCGTCCTATTTAATAACGATCTAGATAACCTAGGAATATCGGTCTAGAGGTTATGCATCGTTCCCTCCCTGGTTAGATGAAACGCGTGGGACAAAGGTCAAAGCATCGCAGCGCGCGGCGGCACTGCCAATCAATACATCATACTAGCGACACGACCTAGCTTTGCACGGGTAGGCATAAGGCATAAATAAAAAGTTAATGTGCTACAGCGAGTCCTGAGTTCAAACCAAAACCCCATAGAAAAATGCACTTTCAGTCTTTTCCGTATTTTCCAATTTTTCTTTCTTATAAACCTTATTCAGACTATTACGAACATATAAAAAAAATGCCCAGATCAATCCAGCAGTGATGCGCTTACCAACCAGACATTTAATTTTTATTTGTATATTTAGATAGATTTATAATAGAAAATGTAGGTATGGATAGCAATAGCTGGGTTTACATTTTCGACATGAAATGCATGTACAGTCAACGACAAAAGTCACTGAACAATCACACTTTTTTCTATTATCCTCATCATCTTAGACACCAATTTTTGTGGTCAAAATGATACCATGTAAAATGTAAAAAAAAAACAATAATAATTACTGATTTGAAACACATTTGGAAAATCGAGATCGATCCGCTACTTTTGTCGCTGACTGTATGTATCTAGCTGAAAGGATATGCTTTAAATATATGATATAGATAATGTGGAAAGTTCAGGTTAAAAATAAAATATATAATGCCCACACAATCACAAACATAAATCCTATAGGAACAGCTCTGACCTTTAGAATTTCCTGCATCTAGAGTGTCGGAAAATACGCAGATCGGGAATCTACAACACCCACACACGAAACAAATATAATAATAACTTTAATTCGATTTCGTCATCATCAGCTTGCATCAGTCCACTGCTGGGACATGCCACTGAGCCCGCTCTTTTCATCCAACTACTGCCAGCTACACGGCGCAAGTCGTCGCTCTACCTAGTCGGAGGGCGTCCTACACTACATTTGCCAAGTTGGAGTCTCCACTCAAGAACATGTCTACCCCCAGTGGTTGTTGGTAATACGGTTCAATGTGGTGGTTCTTATTCACAAGTGAATATCAAATGTAACTATGTAGTTAGTTGGTTAGTCGACATCACCGGAGACCGAAGTGCTGGCAGCTACCTCGGACAAAGAATTAGTCTAGCCATCCAAAGGGGGAACGCTGCCAGTATCTTCGGTACCTTGCCTAAAGGGACTTCTTTTAATAATATATTTTAGTTATTAGTTTAGGTTTATTTGTTTTTTATTTCTTTGTTATGATATAATTATTTTTAGTTTGAAGCAATAAATGTAACTTGTATATCGATATCTTTTTGTGTTATACATAAATATAAAATCAAATCAAATCGTTAATAATATTGCGTAACTTTTGAGCGAAATTAATAATCGATCCTGATCTGTTATCCGCGGTTTTGGATCGATATGTCATATCATAAAATGTCACTTTGGTAGTAATATGTTAAGTACCTAGTACTAAAATGACATATTATGACACGACATATCGATCCAAAACCGCGGATAACGGATCAGGATCGATTTATTGATTTCGGGCGCTAGTAATTCATTTAGAGGCTTTTATATTCGTAATCAAGTCCTATTAAAAAAATACATTTGTACAGATAGTCAGATACACAATAACAATAAAAGGAGGCTATTTCAAACACGATCGTTTACGTATTCTAACAAAACAAGTATCATAAAATACCAATATGTATTAAAGACCGAGAACACACAGCCGAGTGTATTATGTATGCCGGTAAGAAGAACAGGGAACAGCAAGTGAAACAAAGGATATATAATATTCTGAGATCTTTGACTTCCTTGCCGTTCCTTTGTCTGCAGTGCAAAATACGCGGAAAAGGAAACGTAATACCGTCAGTCATTTCGAGGAAAATGGAGGTAAACACTTGTGCAACAACACACTTAAACAATATTAAGCTTATATAACGCACGGTGAAGTTTTGTATTATACATTTATTTAATTTAATTTTACATGGAAAACTAACTAACTAAGCTGTAAAGCGCTATAAGGTTACATAGGTAATGGAAACAAAAAAGCCTTAAACAGTTTTCATTAATAGACCGCAAAATGTAAATGTGCATGCAATAAGCTAAATTAAATAGATATTGAAAATAAATAAATTATATGAGATATTATGATATAAAACGTGACCTTTATCCTAAAGGCCTACGCCATTGAAGTCAGACACGGATCTCAGCAGTTTTTGAAGCGTTAGACGTAGATAAGGTTTCGATTCCAGTAATGAGCTTGAGTGCTCGGTCAAGAAAAACATCGTGATGAAACCATAGCTTGGTTGGTAGGGCAGTTTCTATTGCATGCCTGGCTAGCTACCATCCTCAAGCTTAGAATCTGTTCCCAAGCTCCGGTGTGTTTCGGTAGCCTCACTTGAGAGCCAGTCTCCAATCCAGGCGAAGCGTGGCGCCACCTTCGACCACACCCTCACTTAACATCAGGTGACTTGTAGTAAAAAAAAACACTTTTTTATAACCCGCTTGATCTTGTAATATCCGCCCTAAACGTTTGCGCTTCGTAGCACACCTACGAGTTTCGTAGACAATCGCTACGCAACCCACCGTAGCATTATTGACATAAACATTTTTCCTATTACATATTACGAGTATCATTTTGTAACATAAAAATAAACACATTATCTTTGATTGCTTCACGTAGACGACAGAGTTGCAGGAATGAGTGGGCGTCAACCGTCCGGAATTTCCCAACCCCTTTCACCCTAGATTTTTCTCGTCGCGACCTACACTGAAGGAATTCTAGTTTATTTTCGAGACATGTAAGTTTGTTAAAGCATTAACGGCGTATTTCTTTGATAAAGTGTAATGAGTCGAATGCGAAAACTTCTATAAGAAGGGTATAAACAAGCACTTAGTGTGCTCGAAAAAAAGCATTTTACGGGCAAACTGTCGAGGTCTTTTTTTTAGTACACATAGAAAGTAAATAAAAAAATTGAATTAAGAAATTAAAAATCTAATATCGACGTGCAGTGCAAAGCGCAATTAGCATACCTTCTAACAATAGTTCACATAGTGCAGGCACCTACGAGAAAGAAACCGTTTGCTATAAATGTCTTTTTAAACAAGGAAGTTACTAACTACTTTAGCATAAATTGTCTGGACTCACCTGTTTGTAACTTTAATAACGAACCAGCTCTTAACAATGTGTTTTAACTTCCAGCAAGTGTTTGAGACGTTCACTAGAGAATCAACTTGAACATATAACATTTTACCAGTAATAGTACGCAGGGGAGTGGTTTTAAGAAATCAAATCACCTTAGACCATCTGTGATCTCTTGTTTGATGTATTTTTGTCGCGTAGCAATAGAATTATTTCAATTTGTTTCTGATTAAAAAAAAATAGGAATGAATTAGACCCCTGAAATATTTTGACTCATAAGAGCGTAATCCGGATATAACAATGAGTTAACTTTAGTAATTTTTCCATGGAACTAGTTACATTTCCGCATCTTCGTGGGAAGTTCGATCTTTCTTTGTTCGCCATATACAAGTTAAAAGCCATCCCCCGAAGTTAAGTCCAGCTGCGAGCCTGATCTTTAAGGTGAAAGTTGGGAGCTGTTTCGGTAGATTTCGGTGAATCAGGGCAAGTCGGTAAAGCCTAATGCGTCCATCGCATTACAGGCCTGAATCTGGGCCGCTATAAACCTCTTTTCTAACCGCGAGAGCTCTTTGACATGACCCTGTACTACATAGCTTGTGGAGCAATAAGGGAAAAGTGTAAAATGTAAACTGATGTATGGATGAGTCACTTATTGCAGCGGAATGAAGTCACTATTCGATACAGACTGTTCTAAGAACTATAGACATCTTCCCTACCCTTTATCATCGTCAGCCGATTACGTTCCCACTGCTAGGACTCTGGCTTTCTCTCAGTGAGAGAGTATGGGCCGTAATCTACTTTGACGCATGCCTTTGAATGTTGTCTTTCTTGGGCATGCCGGTTCCCTCGCGATGTTTTCCTTCATCGTTCTGAGCGATGGCAAATTTACGCATAAGTTATTATAGGTGCAAGGCCGAGAATATTCGAACTCGGTATCAGCGCCTTGCTGGGGTCACGCGTTACTGTTCAGCCACCATCTCTCCCTACCCTTACCACGTTTGAATCGATCAAGAAAATAGTAATCATTTCTACCTGCGCGTACGCTTAACCTACAATTGTTTTTTTCAGTTTATAAGTACGAGCTATGTTGCACCTAACGTACAAACTATGTTGTTTTTATCTTGTACGTATAACTACCCCGCTGATAAATGGTTATTTAGTATCGTCGACGTGTCACGTGAATGACGACGAAGGACACGATAATCTGTCGGCCTCGCCTATCCATCGAAGGCCTAAAAATATAGACACCAGGGTTGGTCAACTAGCCTATATAATACTGAACATGTTTTCTATAGAATTAATTTCTATACCTTTTTTTAAAATTACTTTTCTACTTTCTGTAGATACTTCTATTGGTATTACAATCTAGCCTATAAGGACTAATAAGTAATTTAAATACAAAGTAGAGTCTTACTCAAAATGTGTCCATTTTTAGCACTTTTCTTATTGTATCTATTAAGGGGAAGGCACTTTTTTGTGTTCTTTGCAGGTAGCACTCACTGAACTACGTATTGTTTGCCCTCAACTAAACTAACTGAAAAGATTCTTTTCAGTCTTCTCACCATGACCGTGTTGTCGACGAGCTGGAAATTTCTAAACTTAGGTGACATAATTTTCTTTCTCTTTAATTGACTCCCCGTTGAGCTTCATTCTTACTTTACAACTACCCAGATCAATTCGCTAGTGACTAGTAAGGCGTAAGTTTTGATCGTGCAATTTTCCACCTCCTAGTTCTCGTTAACAAGTTCTCCTGCAAGTTTAACTTAGAGTTTTCTTCCTTTTGGCGTTGAGCTCCCGTTGGATCAATGTTCTTGACTGTTCAGTTTACCGACTTTTTGTCAGCCAAATTCTGTGATAATATTGCATATAAATACTTAGTAAACTTATAAAATAGATCCAACAGCTTTAATCACATTTCCAAGTCTGACCTCACTTTTCTATTCCAAGATATCTCACTCCATCTAGCGTATATAGGAAGGCCATTTTCTGATGCAGAGCCATATAATGAATACGCAGACAATTAACATAAACCACAAATCATCACCTTCAGCTGAAAGCCGTCTATTGCTGAACATAGACCTCCCACTTTGAACGGAGCAATAAACGACTGATTTGCATCCATCGGCTCCCCGCGACTCTTACGATCTCATAGGTCTAGTCTAGTCTAGTGGGGGGCCTACCTACAGAACGCCTTCCGATTCGTCACTCGAGAACCTTTCTAACCCTATCGGTTATCGGTTCGTCAAACGATGTGGCCTGGCCATAAAACCAATAAATAATATCTCGAAATAAACCGTAGCTTCGTAAAATCAAGTCTATTCCCTTGATCGATCAGCTGGCATCAAGTACACAGCAAAGGAGCTACGATCCATCAACCGTCTTATCGCTTAGTGTATTAAACCTATCGAACATATCACAGTGTATCAATCACAACTTCGTAAAAGACTTTTTTATCTATATCGATTTAAATTGGACTCGAGTTCGACACCCACGTCTATACAAATGTTATAAAGAAGTGAAGTTAGTGAGTTTGGATGTTAAAGAAAATGTAATCTCGGAAACTTCACATCCGATATAGAAACGATCACGATTGACTGGGTTCTGTATCGATAGCTCAGGTTTATTTCATTACAACAAAAGACGGCAATACACCGCAATATTCCACGGCTTTACTTAAAATCGACAGCTCTAATAACTTCTCTGAAACAGTCGTGGATTAAATGAGCTATGTAATAAATGCGGCACCCTGTCGACACCTAGATACGAGTCTTGTATTTGCTTCGAAATAGCATTAATAATGCAAATGCTGGAGAGGAAGCGGAGTAGGTACTTTTTGTTCTATTATGATAATACAAAAATTCTAAGGATCAAGAAATTAAGGAGGGAATTACATTTACAGAATATAAGATTGAGAAAGTTGGAATACAAAATCAGTATCTTTTGTCGTAGGTCGAATCCCGCAACGCTTAAGCTTTCGTTGACAGAAAACATCGTGGAAAAATCGTATCTTGGTTATAGGCATTATCTAGTGCTCGCTTGGCTAACCGTGACTAACAGAGACACTGCAAAACTTGAACTGTGTAATGTTATTGCATACTTAAAAGGACAGAGACCTGTCATAACATAATCATCATTTTAAATATTCCATCAAAACCAACATAATATTCAAGTGACAACACTGAAACCCCCAGCGCGCAACTGAATACGTAAAAGTACGTTTATCTTTGTAATTTGAAAAATTTCATAACGCGAGAGTTTTTCACCTTATTCATTTACAAAAAAGCACTTTTCCTACGAAACAACGACCGAAAACGGTACTTAACCTTTACTCAACCCTTATGATGCATTCCGGTATTTACGTAAACCTTAAACACCAGATGGTTCTCAAAAATGCTACGCGAGGCAGGCAGCTAGGGATGGAGAGCGACTCTCACTCATCGGTACCGAATGTGAAATTTGACAAGCCAATAGTATATCGGTTAATGTGATACCCTTATCTATATATTTACACTATCATAATGTGATAAAGCTTTTTGTATGTAAGTATCTAGTAAAAGAGAAGTAATACCTATGTGAAACTACTGATTCGGTTTAGAATTTTACTAGATATGTTTATTTTAAATTACAACTCTTACCTGTGCGAAGCAGAGGTCGCTAGTATGAAATATACCGCATTTTTGATATTCAGTCCTTGCTGTTTGAATCCTTATTTGCCGAGAAATTAAGCTGCGCTCACGCGCAACAAATTTGCAACACAAATTACAAAAAAAAATTACAAATTTGTTTTCAGTTTTAATTTGTATGGCTTGCCTCGCTGAAACATGTTATGCGAACAAGTACATAAAAAGTCACGTTTTAATTGTGGTCCAGACGCGTGTGCATGAAATTGATAGCATGAAATTAACTTGAACATTTCTCGAGGTACCAATATGTTAAACTGTGGCCTCTCCCAGGAACGTAAAATATGTATAAAATTAAAAGTAAAAACCCCACAGAAGGTTCTTTTGAATACCTGCATAGTCTGCCTGACTCTCTAGTGCTCACTTGGCACCCAAGCACCTATCGGTGTGTTCTGACAGCGTCACTTGAGAATCAGTTCAGAATCCAGCGTGGTGCCATCCTGAGCACATCGTCACATAACATCAGGTGACTCGTGGTCAAATGTTAACCAGTAAGATTAAAAAAACCACAATCGTTCTAATAACACTTCATAGAATCGCTTCTCTTGTAATCCTCTCCATTTCAACCCCATTCATGGGCTTATCAAGGCTTTGGCTATTTTTATTTAATGTTTCCGTCAGTAAAAGGGTTTAGGGTGCCGTGGCAATATGTGCACTGAAGCTCAGAGATGAGCTTAACAGAATGTGAGTATTTATAGATACGCTGATGTCGTCACATCATAAGATTTTAGTGTATGTCTTTCTTTTGTTTTAATATTTTTTAGAATATGAGAACAGTATGTAAAAAAATATTTCATTATTTATTTCATTACTTCTGCTTGTCTGGTACTTAGTTTTGTCATATTATTGTATATTGGAAGGTATAAGAAATCAAAATAAAAAATAATAATAACAGCGATCTCTGTTTGCTTTACCTACACAAACATTGGCTGTAGAGTCAGCTTACATATAGCAAATATCTCGATGTCAGTCTTTGTTACATTCTGCAGTGCAGTTAGAAGCGTCGGACTGCAACATCAACATTTCTATGTAGCCTGGTCTTCGCGTATGAAAAGTTTCAGCTGAATCGTTCAGCATCGATTGATGTGCGTCGCCAGGGCGCCATTGGTCTCACGGGTTCTATCGACCCGACTCCCACGTCCGCGCATGCGTCCAACACTATACTCCTCCGCGATTGGTCGGCACACCGCCGACGGATTCTCACACGTAAAGTGGTGAACTAAAGGACGTTAATTCCATTAGAACTCTGTTTGTGTATATTTTTTTGTAGAAATGCCCTTTTAGACCTTTCGAGTGACATGAGAGAGTTCAAATTTACATGGGCTATGTGGTTTATGAAATATGAGATCTAAAATATTTATGTAGACGACTTTTTGTCTCATAAGCTCCATATTTTTACAACAAAAACTGTGCATACGTCTAGTTTTACTTCCTTCGTATAATTAATGGATAAACCAGACCAAATCCAAGGGTATCAGCCACAGAATCAGCAAAACGGCTCCAGAATGTAAATGCGAGCCCGCATCAATCGAACCGCGGTGAAGGGCTGCTTCCGCTTTGGAATTTTAATTACAGTCGTGAGAATTAAGTGAGGCACTGTACGGGAAACAAGGTGCTTTTTAGCCTGAACGGCATCGACTTTATGTCAATGCCTTACGGATCTACATGGGTTGATAAAAAGAAGGTTACAGCTGGAATTGTCAGCAAACTAGTAATTAATGTCGAATCAGTAGCAATACGTGAAAAACTCCAAGCTTTTCAAAGTAAATTCAGCTATAAAAACATAAGCTTAAGTATGAAAATTGTAGTCTCAGACACCCACTGGAGTTTGTTAAAATAAAAGTTTGAACAACTTTTAGAAACAAAATCTTTTAGCATTATGTTAGAAAAAGTTTAATAATAACTAATGTTGTGAAAACAAAACGTATACGACCCTCGTTGTATAGAGTTTGATATAAGAAATGTTGGAAGCCGCGGCACCGCATGTTACTTATGATGATGGATGAGCCCGTCTTTGCGGCAACATTATGCATTAGTGATGTGTTTGGTAATGAAGCCTTCTGATACGATCGATTTAAGATTGATCGATTGTTTCTAATACAAAAGCTGTCGCAAAAAAAATAGAAAGATTCAAACTGATTTCGGTGGCTGACTTTTCATTTTCACAAATACTGTATCAGCTTTTATGAAGCCCACTTGCTAACTTGTTTGACAAGTCACCTGATTTTAAGTAACGATGTGGTCGAAGGTGTTGCCACGCTAGAACTAGATTGACACCCCTTAAAATTTCAATTAAAAATAGGGTTTGTGTTCTACAGAAAGCTTTAAGAATCGCTTTAGGGCGCTTACATATCCTTCACCAGACATAAAGGCAGGTCATCGCATCACATTAACAAAGCCTCCAATAGGTATATTAAACCTCCTTACACTCGATCGTGCATAATTCGTCCCGTGATAGCTCAGACGTACATAAACAAGTTCGGGATCGCCCCGGGAGACGCGATTTCAAGGATAAAACTCGTAAATCGAGTGGAACACACGCATCGAGAACATTAGAGGACGTATGAAGGGAATGTGAGATAAAACATTGAATTGCCACGAATAAAACTTTGTAGAGCATAAGAAACGATTGATATTAGTTCTAGTGGAACAAGAGTATTAATTATCGGAACTAATGTTGGAACAATAATGTATGCTTTATTAAGTCTACAGCTCAGTACTCTTCAAGCAAAACACAACCAAATAATCATGTTCTTTTAGACGCCTATAAGTAAAACGCATGCATTTTTGCACCAAGCACCAAGTATATACGACCTTAGTCTATTGTTAGTATTACTATCACAGATTAGGTAGCGCTCGTGGCACAGTTGGTACGTACTACGTATGGTCATCAGTCATTACAGAACAACTATAGTATTTAAGCAACACTCAGTACGACCGAGACTTGGGTGGGTGACCGATGGTTTTCAACTGAGCTCTACCTTGTTTCGGAGAGCATAAGCTATCTGTCTCGGCTAGCTCACTTCAGGCGTCATGAAAACTCCGACAGTAGAGTTGGCCACTAGCTCATATAAAAGAAAGAAGACAGAAAACAGTTTCAAGAAACTTTTCAAATGTGCAACCCCTAGAGACAAAACCTGAACCCTAACTGGGAATCTTTGGATCTACACTGTCACGCGAAAAAGGTATCTAGATTTCAGAGGACCCAAAGTTTAAATCCTGAGACATAGTATAGTGACATCTTCTCCCAAACCTTCGTCCCTTAGTCCGCCTCCTCAAAGTATTCTTCGCTCCGCACGAACGAGTAGTCACTCCAAATTCTCTGCGAAGGGTGTGTTTAACCTTGTAGTTCAATGCATGTCAATATTTATTTATGCGCCCTCATTGAATTCATATCCATACTTAATATTATAAATGCGAAATTCTCTCTGTCTCCTTGTCTGTTGTTTTCTTTATTATTTACTAGTTGCGCCCCGCGGTTTCACCCGCGTCTTCCCGTTATCCCGCAGGAACCCTTTTCCGGGATGAAAAGTAGCCTATGTGTTAATCCTGGGTATAAGCTATTTTCATTCCAAATTTCACTCAGATCTGTTCAGTAGTTTTTGCGTGAAAGAGTAACAAACATCCATCCATCCATACTCACAAACTTTCACGTTTATCATATTAGTAGGTCAGTATGTAAAGTATCCAAAAGTCTCACCAAATGGTACAGTCAGCGACAAAAGTAGCTCCAAATTTCCAATTGGTACTAAATCGGCGATGATTGGGTTTCGAGATGCTTAGCTTGCTTAAATTTAGTATGGTCTGTGGAGATAGTTTCAACCCTAAGAAAGGATTTAGGTAACTTTTTATCGCCATAAAAATTAAACCCTCGCCAAAAATGTGCAAGAGTTTCGCAAGAAAACGGAGAAACTGCAGGCAGTTATAGCACATCTAGTACAAAATTCAACACAATTTCTTCGAAGCCTTTTGCCGTTTAATTATGAGCTATTTCTGTAAGCAACGCGGAGGCTGACGGGAAGTCCCGACACAATTAACGGCGCTGATGCATTGTATAACAGTCTTCTATTTCTTCGACACAAACATAGAGTGGAATTGGTTGTGTTGTCTGTAGGAACCTCATGCGATCTTTCTTCTTCTAAGCGCAGTATGCCTACAGAATATTATAATATGAAGTGTATGGACTGCTGCTAGAAACTAGAATACCTTGCAACCAAAACTAGAGGTTCCAATCAAAATGCTCGTCCAACTTTTGCATTGACCAACGAACTGTCTTCGCGACTTGGAAGCTTTAATTCGTGTCAAACACAGAAACCCCAGTACAAATGTGCCACTGCCACATTTAGTCGGCCAACTAAACTTCACTGGGTATTTATATAATCGGTACAAATAGCAGGTTTCATCTAGTGGTATTGTTTCAGACAGCATTACGAGCGGCGCCGGGGAGTCGGGTACGAACGCCAATCAACATGGAGTGTACAGTGTACACTATTACTACCCCCACCCAAGTTACCCCCCAAGTTTGCAGCACGCAACGCAGTTTCAAAGGAAACCTATTGTTCGGACAGCCACTAGGTGGCTCCTGGCTAAGATATATTTATATGAACGTTTGACAGTTTCTTGAGCTTGGTGGGTGAGTAGGCCAGCTATGGAGTAGGTTTGGGGCTCGATTCCAATCACCACTGTTATTAGGGATTTTATATATAACAACAAAGAAGATCTAGGTTGGATATCTGTGCATTTTACGTGATGTTTCAATTTCCGCTAGTTCCCCTAGCAACGTAAGCGTGCTTAGAAAGCTTCTAAAGATTTTTGTGACATTTGTAAGTTTTGACACATGGACTAATGTCATCCAGAATCGTATGAGTATGACACTGACAGCTGCACAAAAATTTTTTTTTTTAATTTGTGCCCTTATATACACTACTATGCTTTACACGTTTACGCTTTGTAAATAAACGATGATATAATGAGTTGGTGTGGCCCAGTTATAAGCTGGGTACGATAGTTTCTCACTCCTTTGTGTAAGTTATTTTGAGCACAAATCGGAAATCGCGCAGGAAATTGCAGTTGTTAATAGTTTACTGGATTATAAGCAAATATTGAAGTAGAACAAGCTGCATCCGTGTACAGTCAGCGACAAAAGTAGTTTTTGGTGTTAGAAATGCTTATGACAAATGGAAAGCTGAGTAAGCTCAGCGATTTCTGTTATTGACTTACTTACGGCATAGGATATTATCTCAATGGTATCTATGTTTTGTGTATGTTCAATACCAAGGACGTTGTATAGGTTTTCAATACGTACACCATTGCGATATCGAAGCCCTTCTTACGCTCTTGGCTTCAAGAACAGAATAAATATTCAAGTTCACGTAACGCAACATTCTCAAGGACTTTCAAGTGAACGTGGGTAGTTGAGGACGTGCTAATGTGGTTTATTAAAGTAGGGCATTGTATATCCATTGCAAGGACTGGGTAGGAATC
Source organism: Opisthograptis luteolata (assembly GCA_931315375.2). NCBI lineage: Eukaryota > Metazoa > Arthropoda > Insecta > Lepidoptera > Geometridae > Opisthograptis > Opisthograptis luteolata. The sequence continues at coordinate 3,438,876 of OV928048.1, forward strand.
AGGTCAATTGGATGGAATAAACTTTGTGTCAACCCCGATACACACGTTAGCTCTAATAGCTCAATATATCCTACTATTATTATAAGCGTGAAAGTTTGTATGGATGGATGGATGTTTGTTACTCTTTCACGCAAAAACTACAGAACGGATCTGAATGAAATTTGGAATGGAGATAGCTTATATCCTGGATTAACACATAGGCTACTTTTTATCCCGGAAAAGGTTCCTGCGGGATAACGGGAAGACGCGGGTGAAACCACGGGTCGCAACTAGTTACGCCATGAAAATCTGCAGGACATTGCCAACGGCAGCGGCAGCGGGGGTTACAGCTGAAGTCAAATCAGGCAGCGAGTTACAATTAAAAAATGTTTTGAAGACACTTCTTTTATTAAAATTTCAAAGTAAATGTTTCTTGTGAACAAACGGAAGTTAACAAAAGTGGTCCAAGTTAAGCTGAGCTCCGAAATTTTCTCAAGAAAACTAATTATTATTAAAGTCTGTTCTCATAAAAATGCGACCCTCACCCATCCGTGCAGCTTTCCGTTAGATTTATGGAATATCTACCCCCACATTTTACATAAAATTGTACCCAAACATCCGAGAGCGGACCTTGACCCGTTTCCTTGAACGCGTTGCAAGATAGAACACTGCGATGAGGGTGAGCCTAGCACTGGAGGATTCATTGTTCATTTTGCAAGCGAAAACTAAGTCCAACAGTTTAGACCAAAAGTTTAAGAAATGTCCTAAACATCCAGACAACAAGGGTGGTGAAATAGAATAAAGCAATCAATACTAATGTTATAAATGCGCAAGTATAACTGTGGTTTGTTTATAACTTTGTCATGACTAAACCAAATCCCTAAACCGATGTGGATGTTTGCTGTGGAGATAGTTTGAACCCTGTAGAAGGACATCAGGTACTTTTTATCGCGATAAATAGGTATTTTAGGCAAGCATGTATTCTATCTCCAGTAAGGCAAACCGTGGATAGATCGGTTATTGGGAATGACCGTGAGTCTTCACTTACCATCAGGTCAGGTGAGACTGTGGTCAAAAGCTTGTCTATTGTAAGTATAAAAAAATTGTGTAACTTCCAAAGGCGGACTTTGCAAAAGGCTTTTTCCACTACAAACAGTCTATCTAATCTTATATGTTCGTGTATGCTTTAAGTGGTATCTAGTTCCGTGTATCAGGAAAAAGGCAATGCAACAAGAGACATCCAATGATATACTAACAGCTTATCTTGGAGTCGAAGGATAGAGAAGGCTTGCTCTCGACTCCGAGGTCGGTTTCGTCGTTAAAGAGCATCTGGAGCATTTGTAACCTAATCATGCTAGTGTAGGACACAAAGGGGTTCTCAATGATGTACGAGCTCGTAGCTAACTGTATATTATTTGTAGACAAAGTGCGCCATACACTGTTCTATGCAGCTTGTTAGACTTTAGCAAAGATAGCTTAACTAGCTGTTCCCCGCGGTTTCACCCGCGTGGGCTACAGCTTTATGCATGCAAAGTCTCAGCCCGATCGGTTTAAAATTGACAAAGTTTCATACAAACTTTCATCCCCTATTTTATACCCTTGGGGGTAGAATTAATTAAAATCCTTTCTTAGCGGATGCCTACGTCATAACATCTACCTGCATGCCAAATTTCAGTCTGATCCATCCAGTGGTTTGGGCTGTGCGTTGATAGATCACTATGTCAGTCAGTCATCAGTCAGCCACCTTTGAATTATATATTTATACGGTTGTAGTAACTAAATAAACGATAGCAAGTCAAATGTTTCTTACGTCATAAGTTATCATCATCAGCCTTTACGTTCCCACTGCTGGGACTCTAGCCCTCTCTCAAAGAGAGAGTATGGGCCGTTATCTATTACGCTGGCCCAGTGCGGGTTGGTAGATGTCGCATGCAATTGAATGTTGTGGGTCTTGGACATGCCGGTTTCTTCACGATGTTTTCTTTCACCGCTATGAGCGATGGTAAATCCGTAAAAATGGGAAAGTTTATCTTTTTCTCTCTATCCCTCTATCTTTTTAAAACCTTTTCACGCTTATGCAACTGAACAGATCTTGATGAGCAATATGTGGATAGTTTGATTCCTGGGAAAGGATATGGGATACTTTTTATCGCGATAAACTAGTCCACTCGGGGCACAGCTACAATGATAACTTCAGACTCAATAGAATTTTAAAAAGTACATAACAAACATGTAAAAATAAAGTAAAACAAACGCTTTGCAGTAATGTCATAAGATCAAAAACAGTGAATGGAACATATTTGGCACGGCGGGCGCCTGGCAGTCGCGCCTTTGACGCATACCCTCCAGATTATAGGATGAACCGCCGTCTGGGATCCACGTTGTTTATTTACAGGATTGGAAGAGACCTACTAACTATATCATACACGGACTTAATGAAGATGACGCTACTGATAAATTAAACGGTTGTACAATTGATTTTATTATGTACCTACCCGCTTTAAATAGTGCGTAGCGTCAGGAAGTCGCGTCAGTGCATGACGCATACATTCACATTACTAAGGAAAAACCAAAGAAAATCCATTATTAATCCATCATATAGTATCCATTATCGAACCTTGGAATGTTTATTACAACCAGCGATCTGCACCGCGGCTTTGCCCGCGTGGAAGTTAATATTTTCTCATACACAATACATTTTTAGTGCTTCATTATGGAAGCTAGCCTGAAAACGTCACGCCTCTATCACCTCTGGTTTAGGCTGTGCGTCGATTGTCAGTGAGCCAGTCAGCGATAAGAAGGTTTTATATATTTAGTTATGATCGCGTACACACAAGTTAAATAAAAATCATTCTTTGATCAATTTATCATACATACAAAACTTTTACTCTAGAAATCTTCAATGCCAATATTAGTGGTGCTTAAACGTAAAGGCGCCAGGCAGTCGCATTAGTGACGCTTGTTTTCAAATTATAGCTTCTAGAACTCCACTTTATGTTTATTAACATTGTTGAGGTGTAGTAGTTACAGTGTATAGCTAGAAAGAGTTATATAGGTAATGTGGACGTCACAGATCCGTGGGCGTTGCTGACGTCAGTGCGCGGGATAAAGTTAAATTATTTTCAGCCCTTAGCGCAAGCCGTAAATCAGATTTATTTCATTGAGTGAAAAAGTGCTCGTGCTAACATTAAGTAAAAATATGTCAATTTTAGCACTAGGGCCTGACATATTATGTACTAATAAAATTAGATATTATGACATGACATATCCACCCAAAACCGCGGATAACGGATCAGGATCGATTATTAATTTCGGGCGTAAGTGTGCTTCTAGTTTTAAATTTATGGATTTGTATTATGGTATACACGCTCAAGTTTTCAAATTAGTGCCAGATCAGCCATGTTTGGAATTTAAAAGGCTTAGGGAATTTGGCAATAACGAGTTTATCGATCTAACGAGTCTACCGCCCCGCGGTTTCACTCGCGTCTTCCCGTTATCCCGCAGGAACCTTTTTCCGGAATAAAAAGTAGCCTATGTGTTAATCCAGGCTATAAGCTATCTCCATTCCAAATTTCATTCAGATCCGTTCAGTAGTTTTTGCGTGAAAGAGTAACAAACATCCATCCATCCATCCATCCATACTTACAAAATTTCACGTTTATAATATTAGTAGGATCTATCTTCATCATCGACGTCATCATCGCTTACCATCAAGTTACAAAATGTCTGACCTAAACACTAAATTAAGTGAAAGACGTCTAGACTCTAGACTACCTATTCACTGCTCACTAAGCAAACGTCGATGCTAAGTAACCAAAACCTTTATTGGGAAAGCCCGTCTACCCCTCCAGACGCACTTAACACAAAATACTACCAGCTACCACCACCCGGTGCGAGCGTCTATCTCGCAAACAAGCGACGAGACGGTCACTGTTCTACATGAAATTAGCGTTGCCGAAATATCGATAGTTTTCATCTGAAAAAGCCATACTATCGGTAGGGGATATCGATTATTTTAGACTATCGATAGTCTGCCAATTTTCAATGTTAAGGCTGCATTTAGTGCTCGACCGACGGTGAGTGCTGACGTCAGTCGAACGTAGCTATATCAATGAAAACGGACGCGTTTCGCGCGTAGCAATTCATCAGCGCAGCACTGTACAGTGTACACGTTCATACGTTTTCATTGATATAGCTACGCTCGACCGACGACGTCAGCGCTCACCGCCGGTAAAGCACTAAATGCAGCCTTAGGTTTACCTGAATATTGCAGACAATACTATTGTAAATTGATAAACTATCGATAGTCTAAGATAAGTAATCGATACTAGCGATAGTTTTTTATCTACAAGCAGCAATACTATCGATAGTTTATTATTTGCGAGCGACAACATTATCGATAGCATTGCAACCACTCGATAGAATTGCTTCGATTTGAGCTATTGATAACATCGATAGTGTATCGATAGACTGTCGATTTATCATCGACAGTCGACTATAGATCGGCAACACTACATGGAATCACTCATACTTTACGAGTGCGAGCATTAGCCGAGAGTACTGGGTACTTGCAGTGATGGACAACCAACTGCGAGATGAATCATCGAGTCGTAAACAACTCGCTGTCCGGTGACAAATCAAGAGTGTGAGTTAGAATCGATTGTGGGAACGCGCAATTTCCAGACGTTGATTGCAATAGTTATAAACAGAACAGTATAGTATTTACTAGTTGCGCCCCGCTGTTTTACCTGCGTCCTCCCGTTATCCCGCACCTTTTCCGGGATAAAAAGCCTGTGTTAATCCAGGGTATAAGCTATCTCCATTCCAAATTTCATCAAAATCGGTTTAGTAGTTACGGTGATACGTGGTAACAAACATTCACACACACACAAAATTTCGCATTTATAATATTAGTAGGATGTGTGCAAATCCATCGTAATTTTAGTATTTAGAAAAAATATGGCTGCAGAAAAGTAAGAGCAAGATATGTCCTTAGTCTAGCAGATATTCTTAGGGCAGTCAGCGCGGCTTGTGCTGGTTTTTAAAAACAAGTATCCTATGTCTGTCTTCTGGTTTTAAGCTACCTCCCCATTAATTTTCAGCCAAATCGGTTCAGCCGTTCGTGAGTTATAAATGGTGTAGGCTAGATGTTATTAATCATTAGTTCTTTTTTCTCACGTTACTTAATAAAATATTATTGTTATTAAAACAAAACGTTGTAAACCAGATTAAAGCATTTGTAATGCAGAAGATTTTTTTTTGTGTTTAATCGGCTGTCGGATATTCAAATTTAAAATTTATCCTTAGATAGGTTCATTTTTAATTCTTACCTTAGATGTTGTAAACAATAAGCTATGGCTATTATTATTTTTGTTTTTGTTTAATTTATTGAGTAGGAATGTTCATATAGCTTATTCAATTTAAATAACGGCACAAAACACCGGTACCGTAAATCAATTACGCCCACGTAAATGTCACAGCTTAAACTGGCAAAGAGTTACTGCCAATATTAATTAGATCGTAAGCTTACGTACAAATGACCCAATTAAACACTCGTAATACTAAACCGCTTCGCAAGTGCGCAGGTGTCACTTGTCACTTCGCTGTCAACCGCAATCCGCAACAAGAAAGCAATTAGCGCGCGTTCGGCATACAAGATGTACTCGTATATTGTACAGTACAGGGGTGGCCAACTTGATTAGACCCAAGATCGACTGTTTCCAGATGAAACCCTGTATAATTTATCAATTATATAATCTTTGAAATTTTAAATTCAATAGCGTCATTATACATTAAAATTGTATTTTACTGTGAGCATTGCGTCTGGCATCTTCCGCCAGATTAGAAAATTTAAGTTGTTCTGTCTGTTCTAGGTATTTTTTACTATACTTTTATATGTTTTTTGGTTTCGCCTCGATCGACTGGACTAATAACCGCGATCGATCGGTCGATTGCACACGACCGGTTGGCTACCCCTGGTATAGTAGTTATATACAGCAATACTGCTGGATAATTAAACTGTCACAAATGCTCGTTTGTCTTCGCAAGATTATGGCCGTCGAGTATGAGTGTGATTAGGGCCCTTTTAGGCCACGCAGGGCCCCTAGGGCATTCAAACTTCGAGAGCAAAAAAGAAAATCATCAGATTTGAGCCAACTCTGTGGTTGGTTGAAATTGAATCGTATTTAAAAGTCGGAAAGTCTGAAGTCGACCGTAATTTGAAGGTTTTTTTTACAACCTACAGGTAAATGAACCCAGCCCGAAATCTCCCACATATCTAGAAATCAAGTATAGTATAGTTAGACAAGGGTATAAAAGTAGACAGATAAAAGAAAGACAAAGTATAAGCATGCAACCGAGAATTAATATGAAAGGAAAGTTAGAAAAGGACTGTGTCTTGATCAGGGGAACAGACTCGCGGGCCGGGCCTTAAACGCGCCCGGAGAGGACAAAAAAAACCGAACAGTAGCGTTTGACCATAAGTCTTTTGATAACTCTGCCGTGCAATCCCTGGCTATCAGAGGGTATTGCTAATTTATGTTTAACTAAAGCTGCAAGACATAATTTACATAAAGGCTATATTCTCTTACTTCAATAACCTTTTCGAGGCTAGCGCTGACCTTATTTCAAAAGCAGTATCTTTTACAGCCGTTTTATAAAAAAACCAACATTTATCTTCATTTAAGCTGTCATCAAAATTTTCAATGTCAAGTTCGTAACGCAAAACGTGCGACCCTAATCTCCCTTTCATAACCCATAAAGTCCCCTCACAATGCCCTCAGCCTCACTCAAAATAATGAAACGATCCTACAGTAGCATTAATCATTTTAATAGACGCAAAACGCAATGAAACGACACTTTCATACACAAAGAGGATTAAGAGTCTAGTAAAATAAGCTCATTACTTAAATAATACGCTTTATTATCATAACAGAAGAGATTATTTTCTTTTGATATAAATAATCATGCTTACCTTGTTGTGAGAAAACCCCGAGCTCTTTAAGCCAGTGTCATCTGAAACAAAAAATATGGCAACTTTAGAAAGTTTAAGTAAAGGATAGGGCAAATTTTCAAGCCCAGGCCAAGATGAGAGACTCATTTTAAAGTTAGTTCTCGTTTATGACTATCATCTTCATTTATAAAGTGCTTATACTAATTTGTTAGTTTTAGGTTGCGTTTCCACAAGAGCTGTGCGAAGTGCCAGACAGCTAAGCGGTGTGGGTGGAAAAAATCTACCCATAGTATTATATATTAAGTATATGTGTTAAGTGTATGTGTGTGTGTGTGTGTGTGTGTGTGTATTGTGTATTAGTTATTATTTATTAAGTACTTCATTTACATAGCCTCGTTCAGCGAGCTCTGGTGGGAAGGACTTAGCCAAACCAAAGTCTTTCTAGTATACAAATCAAGGTAGAGATGAGTGCACACTGCTACTTCGCATGAGAAAAGAGTCCACTATGCATCTCCGCACAGCTCAGCTTCCATATTCAGCTTTGGTGGAAAAGCAACCTAAGATTTTTATAAAATTGTTTGTGTATTTTTCATTATTCTTATAATTTAGATAGATAGATTAACTTCTTATTGGTACACCACAATACTGAAACATGTTAAACTAAAACAACAACTAACTGGTAATAACATAAATATGGTTTGAGACAAAAAACATAGAAACATTACAAAAACCATGTACGTGTCGTAGGTATATGCAGCAACCTTAAACTTATCTCTCAGGTACCATTAACCTTCATCACAATCTCCAACATCTGGCGCAACTGCATAAAATACACTCAACTAAAATCCTCTACTACAAGGTACGTAAGTAAAATTCACTGCAGCACGTTAAACAGCTCTTATAGCGTCACGGTCTCTATAAAAGCTGCAGTTACGGACGCTTGCTTACCGCCAGCGAGCGACCGGTACGGTCGTCGACAAAAGCAGCTGAACAATAAAAAAAACCGGCCAAGTGCGAGTCAGACTCGCGCACGAAGGGTTCCAAACCATTATCTATAAAAACGGCAAAAAACTCACTTTTGCTGTATGGGAAATATTTAACGTTTATTTGATTCTGTTTTTAACTATTTGTTATAGCGGCAACTGAAAAACATCGTCTGTGAAAATGTCAACTGTCTAACTATCAGGCTGGGGCCACACTAGCGGGCAATGCCGTTCAATAGCGCGATGATTGACGTTTGACATAAGTGTGGCCACGACATTTGACAACGGCAGTCATATTGGCGTTCGACGTTAGCCGATAATTCAAGTGCATTCACGTTGACCGTTAAAGTGTAGCCACTCACATAATAGCGTTAATAATCAACGCAATATTTATCGCGAAGATAGGCATTGACATTTCCCTTGACGTTGCCCTTAGTGTGGCCCGGGCATCGCTGTTCATGAGATACAGACGGACAGCGAAATCTTAGTAACAGGGTACCGTTTTACCCGTTAAAAAAATCCCCGCTAAAAATCAATTTTCTTTATCATCTTAAACACTAACCTTCAAACGAATCATCACTTAACATAAGGTGTGTTGTCTTGTAGTCAAACGTAACTTCGTAAGTTACAAAGAAACAAACATTACTGATCTGATACGTATAATGGAAAATCAAGTATGACCAGCTACTTTTGTAGCTGACTGTACACTACGTTCCGTTTTACGGTACAAAGTACGTGACTCGATGCCTGTTGTTGGAATTTGATGTAACTCTTTGCCCTATACTAGTCATTAAATTTTTATTGAAACTAGCCGTTGGCTGCGGCTCCGCCCACGCTGCAATAATAGCTTAGTATATTTTTTTTTTGCAACTTTGTATGTGCAGTTAAGGATACCTCAGCACTTCACAGCTCAACGAGAGATATATCGCGTAAAGGTCTGTCGAGTATTTAAGTATTTTTTTTTAGTATTTTCTAAGTATGTAAGTAACAAACAAACATAAACTTAAGAGCCAGTTCCCAGTCCAACTGTAGCGTAGCGTCACCTTCGACCTCATCGTCACATAAACCAGGTGACTTGTGGTCAAACGCTAACCTGTAAAAAGTAAAAAAAAACTGAAAATATGAAGATTTTTTTTACTACTACATATTAACCATTGATTTATGCTTAGTCACTAGCGATGTTGAGTAAAAAAAACTGCTAAGTAGCAACACACGAAAATACAAGGTTGAGATTTCGTAGCACGTTGCGTAGCAACTGCGTAGCTTCGCTACGCCGTAGCAAAGCACAAACGCTACGACGTAGAAAGCTCACTCTTTGTCTGCTACGTTTACTCAAAGAAGACAAGAGCCAAAGAGTTTGTTCCATTTAAAATGCTCACAGATATACCAGACTTATGACGAAACACAGAATTTTAGGAATGGATCAGAAAGAAAAATACACTGTTCTACATTCTACATAGAAAGTTCTACTGTTCTACATAGAAAGCTCACTCTTTGTCTGCTACGTTTACTCAAAGAAGACAAGAGCCAAAGAGTTTGTTCCAATTAAAATGCTCACAGATATACCAGACTTATGACGAAACACAGAATTTTAGGAATGGATCAGAAAGAAAAATACACTGTTCTACATTCTACATAGAAAGTTCTACTGTTCTACATAGAAAGCTCACTCTTTGTCTGCTACGTTTACTCAAAGAAGACAAGAGCCAAAGAGTTTGTTCCAATTAAAATGCTCACAGATATACCAGACTTATGACGAAACACAGAATTTTAGGAATGGATCAGAAAGAAAAATACACTGTTCTACATTCTACATAGAAAGTTCTACTGTTCTACATAGAAAGCTCACTCTTTGTCTGCTACGTTTACTCAAAGAAGACAAGAGCCAAAGAGTTTGTTCCAATTAAAATGCTCACAGATATACCAGACTTATGACGAAACACAGAATTTTAGGAATGGATCAGAAAGAAAAATACACTGTTCTACATTCTACATAGAAAGTTCTACTGTTGTACATAGAAAGCTCACTCTTTGTCTGCTACGTTTACTCAAAGAAGACAAGAGCCAAAGAGTTTGTTCCATTTAAAATGCTCACAGATATACCAGACTTATGACGAAACACAGAATTTTAGGAATGGATCAGAAAGAAAAATACACACTGTTCTACATTTCTCTCCGACAAGTCAATCAAGACATATAGACATTGCCGATGTAAACTTCCCGTTGAGCCTCGCCTTTGAAGGGTGGGGCTTTACTTGTAGCGATAATAAGAGCTGTAAGGCTGTATTTGTAAAACCATCGATCACATCATCACTTATCATATTATTATGGTAAAAAAGCGCTCAAAGACAAGTCTTAAGTCTTCTTTGTTCTAATTAGATCAATTCATCCCCTCCGTTTTGAATTATTGCAATTTCTAGGCGTCTGTTTTTATCTCAATATTAGCTCATCACTCTGAGACATCAATAGTTAAATATCATTTTAATGTCGTTTTACACTTTGTTTCGTGGTTAGTGTTTAGTAAAAAAAATATTTCGAACACTTTCCGTTTCGCGTTAAATGTTTAGTGCTTATCGAACTAGTGTTTAATGTAGAGCGTTTTATTTTTCTGCGAGGAGCTCTCTCTTTCTTTCTTTCTTTCTCTCTCTCTCTCTGTCTCTCTCACCCTACACTTTCAACTAAACGGGTCTGGACAGGACTAAAGTGTATAATAGTGTTTAGTATATGTTTTGTGAATGTATGCTGTTTTTTGCCACAAATAAATATATTGTCTATTGTCTAAGCAAAACCTCAAGTTTGTTTCAGTTTAGGAGACAAATTAAATTATATATAAAGGAACTAAGCACCGTACTTTTAAAAGTATAGGAAATTACCTACTAATCACTAACACACTAAACAGTTCACTAACACTAAGCACTTGACTAAACGGAGCATATACCAGCTAAAACCGCGTTTCGCTGTCAGTCGCAACTCAATGCACACCGCAGCCTCAACACCGGGGTCGGCTTCGAGCCCCTCGTATATTCCAATAAAGAAGGACAAGACTCTAATAACGCGACCCGAGTAAGCTCCCAAAACGACACCTCAGACTTTCCACACAAACCCGCCAAGCAAAAACCGTCCCTACACCTCCAACATTACAAGCCGGTATCGTTTGCACGCAACACGTCCCGTAATAAATACGAAAACAGAACAGCACGTCCGGTGAAGTTTTTAAGAGAAGACGACGTAGGTGGAATATTAGGTGAGGCTAAAGTAATGGGAATTTGATAACACGCGTCAGGAGAAATTACACGCTCGCCTCGAGACGTCGCGAGGTAGTGCGCAGTGAATATAAATAATTTGATTAAGTTGCGTCGCCGAAACGGCTTTTTTCGACGAAATACTTGGCGAGTAGGCGAGTTTCGACAACTGTTTTTGTATTTGCTTAACGAACACGCCCACTATTCATTTAGCAAAGTCTTTCAAAACTTCGATCGACTCGCGATCTGCGAGTAGGTACGAATTGGCTTCTTGGCTTCATCATTATTCTACCAGCATTTATGTAGTTGGGAGTCGAAAATTGTACTTTCCAATGTTTCTAGTGAGGCATAAAGAGGGCATAAAGTGTTTTAACATCTCTTTGGGTGACGTTCGCAGTGCAAGTACATCAGGCGAACGACTCTCTCCTTTTCCGGGATAAAAAGCCTATATGTCAATCCATCTTACACAAATCCGTTGAGGTGTTCTAGCGTGAAGAAGTAACAAACATACACAGTCACTAATTTACAAAAAATCGCATTATTAGAGGTAATTAAGATACCTAGCCCGAAGTAAAAAAACGCTTATTACAAAAATACAACTCGCGGCTCTTTCGTGTTACCAGTCTCAAAATATCTACTTACTTATTTTTATAGCGATGATGGCTCAGTGGTAGTGACGTCGGCTTGCAATCCGTAGGACGTGGGTTCGAATCCTACAATGAGCTTGAGCTTTCGGTGAAGGAAAACATCGTGATGAAACCATAGCTTGGTGGTAGGGTATTTTCTAGTACTCGCCTGGCTAGCTACCACCCTCTTGTTAAGAATCTGTCGCCAAGCACCTATCGGTGTGTTCCGGCAGCCTCACTTGAGAGCCAGTTCCCAGTCCAGGTGTAGCGTGGCGCCATCTTCGACCGCATCGTCACTTAACATCAGGTGACTTGTGGTCAAACGCTACCCTGTAAATAGTAAAAAAAAAAAAAAATCTACAAAGTTACACAAGGGAGCAAAACGCATGAAATATAAAGCAGTACCCCAAAATTCTGTCTGTGAAGGTACAATACTATTTCCATCTTATCCCGTACAAAAGAGCCTGCAAAATATTAATAAGACCTTTGTTAACACCAATCCCTAGAGGCATTCCGCTAATTTTAATATTATAATCATAACAACAACAATATTTTACATTACTCTGGATAAATAGAATAATAGGGCTCCGTAGTTATCCCGTGCCTTTCAGCTCATTTCGGCAACCATATTTTATACTGAAACGCTAGTAAAGCGCTCCCGGCCTTAGTTTGTTAATAAACTTGTTGTTTATTGGGCAACATTTGAATTTTGAGTATGAATAATGAACTACCCTGTTCTAAGGGCCGTAGGGGTCAATATTGAATGACCTAGCCGCCTCGTATAAATAAGAACAATATGTGGACATTAATTTTCAAGAAAAAGGCATGATGTTTTATGAATATCATGAGATACGGTTTATGATGATCATAAGGGTGGCATCGAAAGGAAAAATTATCGATTGGTACAGTCAACGACAAAAGTCGCTCAACAATAACACAATTTCCGATTACCGGCATCATCTTAAACACCAACCTTTGATCACATCATCACTTAAAATCAGGTGTGGTAAGTTGTGGTCAGAGCGACACCTTGCAAAATGTAAAGAAAACCACGCATTACTGATATAGAACACATTTAGGAAATCTAGTATGATCAGCTACTTTTGTTGCTGACTGTACAATAATACAAGCTTTAAGCACTGAGAAAAGACAAGTTACAGAAGTAAGAAACACATTTACTGCAATAACATGTATGTACACAACATGTGTGTATGTGTATATGTTAGACACTTACTAAGCGATATTGTGATGAACTGATGTTTATACATAGTAGGTATCCACAAGACTGGCTCTATAATAGGGGGGATGTTATGTAGGTACTTGACTTGTGTACCGTCATCACAGAAAACAGCATAATTGCTAAATTAAAAGGCGTCTTGTTAAAAGGACAATGAAATTTGCATCAAGTGTCGAGACGCCCTCGCAGCTTCACCACCCGCTGACTTGTCAAGGCAATAACTGGACGACGGACTTTTTCCCTACAGTGTTAATTTCTTGCATAAATTAAGGAGTTGTTAAAAATAAAACAGTCAGCTTTTTATGAAGATTTCTATTTTAGTTTCGATATAATGGTAAAAGAATATGAGAGGAGCTTAAGGAAAGGGATTGTTGACCAGGGGGCGTATTGAGCATTCCGGATCCAAGCCAAAAAAAAATTACGACAATATTTACATTGTGTTGTTATTTTGTGTTTGCTGTTTTAGTTAAGTTGACATTATTATGTAGGTAAATTACATTTTTGTTTTTTGTATTTTTTTGTGTATTATATTAAATTCTATGGTTTATTAAATTCCATAAATTCAAGTCGAATTGAATTGATTGTGATGAGCCATGTAGGTAAAATTGTTCATACATTTTAGTATTTTTAAAATTGTTCGTGAAATCCAACAACGAAGAATGTAGATAATATGTAAACAAAACGTCTTCAAAAGTAATTCACTAACCGTAACAATAAGTTTCGGAAGAAATGCTTTGTAAATACAGATCGTGAACAGTTGAACGATTCAGAAAATCAATGAGAGCATTTGAATAACTCGTGGCAACCGGAGATTAAAAGAACTAGCAGTAATTTTTACAGAGCAACGTGCAAACTACGTGCTACCGCACTCTATCGTAAGATTTTAAAGAATCGTTTCGACAATTTGTTCCGTATTTCCAGCAGGAAATGTTCTCTAGCAACCGAGCTATTTAAACTACTGTACCAGTGAGCTTAGCGAAATAAATGCTCGAAGCTCTGTGTATTAGCTGTACAGTGAAACATTCTTGGGTCAAAAATTACCCTGTTACATGTAAAACGAAGAACTGGTCAGTTTAAAGATAGCTTGATACAATGTCGTTTTGTTTGTAAAATTTTTTTTTCATCACGTCTTATCGAAACTTTGATGGTCTAAAATTGGTAATACGGGTTATTAAAATCGTTTTATTCGTATTCCAATAAAGTTTTCGAGTTTTTTTTTTTAATTTAGGCAGTAATAGTGGCCGCTATGACAAGTTGGCGGTAGTAAACTTTGACGTTTACGAAAACTTTTATAGTTTTCAAATCTTGTACTAGGTCTTTTGTATGGCACGTCGAGAGAATAATTCAAGTCAAGCAGCTTGCAGAGACTACTACTACTAGGCATCTACTAGTTTTTACGTTTGCACTCCGATCTTGCTTTACGACTTGCACCCTGCATCGCACAGGACGCGGAAGGAAGGCAAGTTATATTTTACTGCAGTAAGTAAAGCTTACCAGTGGAAACGAAATTTTTTACGATGAGTAATAAAGTTTGAATTAATGTAGACATGGCTGAACAAATTCCCCCGCTTTGTTTAAATTCAAGTATTTCTTACCTCTTAAAGGGTACCGTTTGACCATTAGTCACCTGATGTTAAGATACGATGTGACTTAAAGTAGAACCGTTCTGGATGGGAACTGGCTGTACCTACCCTATTTAACTTAACCAATGTTTATACGTCCACAATTTACTCCCAAGGCAATGTTTCAGCTAACTCAATTTTTACAGAACAACCGATAAAAATTCTGCACCAAGCACTTCCAAAGCTTTTAGAAGAACGAGCTTGCAGCGGCATCGGTTGACCGCACTCGATGTAACCCAACCAATACATAGCGACATCTAGGTTAAACATCAAGCATCAGAGATGCAGGACATTATTGCAATATATTTTTAAGTAAAAAGTACATATATAACAAAAATAATAGCTTTCTAGCAGATAGAGCCTAGAGCTATATAGGATCATAAGTTTAGACGCAATATGTCTTTGTCCCAGTACAAAAAAGAACGCATGGTAGACCTAACTGTAAAAGATAAAGAACAAGGCGCCGAGAGCCCATTCTATTCAGGAACAATGTTGTCTGCAGTCTGCACGAAATATACCATCGTGCAATATATGCGCCATATTAATATACAAACATATGTATTGTTGCACAATATGCAGTAGGGTTGTTCTAGCCACAATTTTCATTGCAGCTCCGGTTTATTGGTTTCAATTTCGATGTCCATTTTTAAAACTAAACTTAATTTGACAGTTCCTTAAGTCCTATCTCTGCCTTTGTCTGATCACTGAAGTATGAAGAGGACAGCATTTGTTTTCGACCTGTGAAAATAAGTTTAGTTTTAAAGAATGACACCATTGTTTAGATAAGACCCAGCTAATAAACTTTTTCGAAGATCGAAAATCTTGTTTGCAGCTCATCTTACCATTTTCGTCCATAAATTTTACTATTCCATCCGTTGCCAATAGGGTTCACAATGTTCACATCTTATTCTATGCTGAGATCGCGCTGTTACCAAACAACGGTATAAAAGACGTAAGTTTGTGATTGTTAGCGATATGATATATATATACTAGGTAGAGGTTTACAGTTCCAATTGCATCATATCAAGAGTGAACTGCAGTGAGTCACGAGAATATCTTGTGAGTCACGCGATGCGAGACTTCCGGGCGACGACGGAACGGGCAAGAGACAAATCTCGTTTAAGAACACTTAAGGCTTTCCGCACATGGGAGTCGTAAGCGTAGTCGTATCGTAAGACGCGCGTAGTTCGAGAGCAATACGAGCACGTATAAACATCTTCAAACAAATCCGCAAACGAAGCGTTGTTGCAGCGTAGCGTAGGCGATTTATTGCTCTGCAGGTCTCGTACTCGTTGCGTTTTTACTAGGTATACACGGAGAAAAAAGACCTTCCGAAATACCGTTTTCCTTCTAAATCAAAAGGGAAGGCATTGTGATTTAGAAGGAAAACTAAGATAAAATAAGGAAGGAATCAGTCTTGGAAGGTAAGACTCAGAAGGAAAGTCAGATTATTTTCCTCAGTGTACGCTTACGACTCGTGTGCGCAAGGCCTTAGACTGCAAAGAGCATGTTGTCCTCCTGTTGGTTCCTATTTCCATTTATGTTTGTTATGAAATGGTGTTATTGCTTATAACAATAACGTCCTTTGTTCGTCAACAAAGAATCGTGAACGTTCCTTGTAAATAAATCCACACCACTTTAATAAATGCGAGTGTGTTTGCTGCTCTGTCCTTCTTTCATGCAGAAACGGAGCGACGTTTCAACGTGATTGTTTGCATAGAGGTAGTTTATGGACCGGAGAGTGACGTAGGCTACTTTTATCCCGGAAAAGTGCAGTTCCTGTGGGAATCTTCAGGCGCATGGAGAAAAAAGACCTTCCGAAATACAGAAGGATTTTCCTTGTCTTTTGACTAAGAAGGAAAACCAAGGTAAAATAAGGAAGTAAAAGGTTATATTTTGTAAGGAATCGGTCTTGGAAGGTACGAAGAAGAAAAGTCAGGATTTTTTTCTCAGTGCGGTTGAAGCCGCAGGGATCGAGAATCAAGAAGTCGATATATATCTGCGCCAGTTTTGACAGCTTTCATGTAAATTGTATGAAAATAAACTATACAAGATACAAAAAGTGTCTTTTGTTTGCGCGGCGCCTTACTAAACCATACTTCTTAAGAATACATTTACGCAAATACATATTAAACTACTTTACACCCTGTTTACTCTACATTACGGATAAAGTTCTAACTGGCTGAAAGTTCCAAATCACCTAAACACAAAAAGTGTTGTCTGCACAAAATAAAACAACTTAATGTCGAAACTTGACTCGTTTGCGTCGGGGTTCTTAGATTTGTGAGAGTTGTAGTTTTACTATATTTTCGGCTTTTTTTAAGTATCTGATGTTGCGAAGATCATTAATTAATAATTCAGATGTTGTTTTTAGAAAAGGTTAAGCTTAGAGGTGTGTTTTAATCCTACTAATATTATAAACGTGAAAGTTTGTGAGTATGGGTGGATGGATGTTTGTTACTCTTTCACGCAAAAACTACTCAACGGATCTGAATGAAATTTGGAATGGAGATAGTTTATCCTGGATTAACACATAGGCTACTTTTTATCCCGGAAATAGGTTCCTGCGGGATAACGGGAAGACGCGAGGCACAACTAGTTTTGACATAACGCTTGCAATGCCTTTACATTTTGGTCTACCATGAATGAAAGCTTTTTATGTGAAATACATGTACCTAAGCCCTAAACACAGCATACAACCTTTTACCAGTCTAAAAGCGTGTATATTAAATCCTATAACGACTCGTAAACCCTAGGGTTTAAGGATACATGTATAATGTCATCAAAGTGCTTTTAAACGTTTTTCGCTCCTACACACATCAAAGAATTTTCCGAGGAAAATAAACATAAACTTACAAGGAGATAGAGTAGGGGTAGACAACATTGTAGCCGGATAGACGGATACATTTTCGGTTAGATTTATCCAGTACTGGCTCGCCCCACGGTTAAGAATCTTTTTCAGGAATAAAAAATAGCCTATATACTCGTTTGATATTTCTTTTTTTTTTTTATTCACTATAGGCAATCATTTGAACACAGTTACACCTGATGGTAAGTAAAGACGTGGCCGACGATGGAGCATGCTTGCCTAGAAGCACAGTAAAGTAAGAACAGTAGGTTAGCTAAGGCCGCTCGACGAGTTAATTGCCTACTCTTGCGGTGATGCATAGGCGGCGCGTTCCGTACTGAGTGCATGACCGCGGCCCCGTCCGCGGCCCCGTTCGTTTGTGATTGTGTGCGTGAAAAGTGCGTGCGTACACGGCGCCGCTAATCTCGCACACATTCAAAACGGCGCGGCGGCGGCCGATTTGTATGAAGCTGAACTACTACTCTTTACTATGCTAGAAGATATCTCCTATTCACTCTTGACTTGAAAACTCCCAAATAGTACTTATCGGGAAACAATGACGCTGGCAGCTCGTCCAATCCAGAGAATAAGCTGTATCTCCATTGCAAATTTGATTCAAATCCGTTGAGCCGTTTCTGTGTATAGAAGTAACTAACATACACACTCAGTGACTCACAAAGTTTCGCATTTATATTAGAGTGAGATAGAAAAATTAAAAACCATAGTTAACCCTCTGTCCCTCTGTCTGTTTTTTTACTTTTCACCGCCTAAACCGCTGAATCGATCTTGATACAATAGAGATAATTTGGACCATGTGGACGGACATAGGATACTTTTATCGCGGTAAACCGCGGGGAACAGCTACTAAAATATTAATTAAAGCCGGATAGTATATAAGTAAAAGGTGAACAGTGACTGGCCGGATAGAGTTACATCTCTAATACGCACACAGTTCCTGCACCGGTTTATAACAGATTAAACCGTCAATCGTTCAAGTGGACTGAGATGGATAATTTCCGCCAGTATATTCGAAGTTCGTTCACCCAGCCAGCCGTCTGTTGCCCTGACATGCCCTGCTCTTTGTCGTCTACTTATAAATAATACAAATGTCTATATTATGTTATCTGCTAGTCTGAAATATTCACAGAGTTCGTATTTATTTCAAATCGAGTGTATGTATACAATTTTATTTATATGTTTAGGCTGAGAATACTTAATTATTTATTACAGTCATATAATCTTACTATAGGTACATGAGATCTTAATGGTTAACATTTTGTAAATAAATGGACCCGAATAGGAATGTAGGATCTATTCCAAAAATGTACGCAGTAGGTACATATGGCACCTGTCAATGAAAAAATTCAAGTGAACTACATACATGGTCTTTTTCTTCTTATTTCAATTTACCAATCGTGTGCATTCAATATTGATTGCGATATGACGCATGCATTTTTAGTGCATGCGCTATTACATGCGCTATGGTTTCTCAGGCATGCGTCACAGGTAGACGCAAGATGGTCAAGAGTAGCTGATCATATTAGATTCTCAAATGTGTTTTAGATCAGTTAATGATTGGTCTTATTCACATTTTACAAGTTCTTTGACCACAACAAAAAACACCTCATTTTAAGTGATAATGTGGTTAAGGCCCTGCCATACGCCGTTGACCTCGCTTGATCAGGTGAAAGCATCCCGCACTGACTTTATGAGAGACTGACGTGGCGATTTTCGAGTATGATATACGTAAAAAATTCGCAAAAAATAATTAAAGCCGTATTTTCAAAAAATGGCCTGAAGGTGTTTTGGGTATTATATTTCTTAATACGCTGATGGTTTAGGAGTAAAGTAGTACTAAACTTTTAGAGAATAGGGCACTTTGCACATTTTTTTTCAATATATTATATATACATATATATTTTGTTTTGCATTTTTAAATGCGTTATTGTTCAGCTACCTTTGTCGTTGACTTTATATCTATACAGGAGTGACTCACCATTTCCTTGAGAACAATCCCCTATTTCTACAAATAGGTGATATAATAAGCTCAGGACCTCAATTATGGATGTACCCCGCCCCTCACCCCCTATTTATTTTCCCCTTCGATCAAGGAGTGCATTCACCGTCGGTGGGATCGCGTGCGGCGCCAGTTTTGATAACCCATCGGTACCAGTGCGTGCACCATGGGTTCGCGTTTACGTGGGACTGGACCGGGAATACGTACACTAGAGAATAAGGAAATTAAAGGATAGTTTGTAGGTGTAAAATTTCACATGTACAACTCTGTTTTTTTTTCAGTGATAAATCTATCTTCTAAATATACATAACTCACAGGTGACTGACTGACTGACATAGTGATCTATCAACGCACAGGCCAAACCACTGGACGGATCGGGCTGAAATTTGGCAAGCAGGTAGATGTTATGACGTAGGATTTTGATTAATTCTACCCCCAAGGGGATAAAATAGGGGATGAAGTTTGTATGAAACTTTGTTAATTTTAAACCGATCGGGCTGAGACTTTGCATGCATAAAGCTGTAGCCCACGCGGGTGAAACCGCGGGGAACAGCTAGTAAAAAATATATTTCAGAACTGTATTAGTGATGCCAGAAATTTTGTTATTTTTTTGGGGCCTGGGGGCCTGCCTTTAAAAACAGCGTTGCGCTCACATAATTATTCTTACGTGAAGAAATCGGTATCTACAGTAATAAGACTGTACAATGGAAATATTGATTTATTATTTTTTATTTAAAAACTAATATATTATTAACTAGCTGGTGCCCGCAGCTTCGCCCGCGTGGATGTTGGTTGTCGTGACCAAAAGTAATCAAGAAATTTTGATCCCGTTCCCGCAACCCATAGGAACCTATTCCAGGAATAAAAAGTAGCCTATGTATTATTCCGTCCTATAATCTATTCCTGTACCAAATTTCAGCCAGATGAATTTCTGAAGTTATCCCGAAGAAGATATAAAAAAATTGAGCTTTATACTTTAACGAATTTAGGGTACTAATTTATACACCTGAACTTCCTGTTATCTGCCCAAGTAACCACAACCCAAACTCTATATTCGCAGGATGTTCTTACCTGTACATAACGGGCACACGGAGAAAAAAGACCTTCCGAAATACCGTTTTCCTTCTGAGTCCAAAGGGAAGGAATTGTTATTTAGCAGGAAAACTAAGATAAAAATAAGGAAGGAATCGGTCCTGGAAGGTAAAGACTCAGAAGGAAAGTCAGATTATTTCTCAGTGCATGCACAGAATAACTTTCAGCGTCACTATCACTATCACTACTTATTCGCCGCGTCTGTCTGTCTGTCTGTCTGTCCGCGATAAACTCAAAAACTACTGCACCGATTTTCATGCTGTTGTCACCAATAGATAAAGTGGTTCTCGAGGAAGGTTTTAAGATATAATTTTTTAAGTTTTTGTATACATTGGCTAAAATATAACGATATTTATTGGAGGGGTCGGAAAAAAATAAGCCGTCTGGGAGCTTTCAACGAAAACGCTGCCTAAACCCTTCTATATATAACAAAATGATGTACTGTGGAGTTGTGTATTTTATACAGGTCTACAAAAAAGTTCCCAATGGCATATGTATATCTCTTAAGGATAACATACTATAACTACTTTTTTACATTTTAAAAGTTGATAAAAAGGCCGACTAAAATCGGACCGTGTTTTCAATACTTTTATATTAATCCTTATCAAAATAAATTTCGTTTCGTATTCAAGATTGTTCCAATACTTGTAGATAACTTTTTGAATTGTTCAAATCGGACATTCTATTCGAAAGATATTACGAAAATAAAAAATGTCAAACTAATCGAAAAATAAACCCGCGGCGCGCCGCACCGCAGCGCAGCGGGAAACGCGGTGAGGTGAGGGGGGGCGGGAGAATCTATGAAATAGGTAAAGTGCGGTCGCGGACCAGGAAGACCTCTAGCTGCGAGGTTCAAACGCGTGGTCCGAAAAAAAAAGCTTAGAATTAAGATAATGGATAATGGATACAGCAGGTAACGCGGTGAGAGGGCACCGAAGTGCGGGAATAATTTTGGATTATATATACGCTTTCGCGCATAAACTACTGAACCGATTTAAATGAAATTTGGTAAAGAGATAGTTTGAGCCCTGGGGAAGGACATAGGATACTTTTTATCGCGATAAACTGTAGCCCACGCGGGTGAAACCGCGGGGAACAGCTAGTTTACATTAAAAAACGAAGGTCTGGCTGTCATGGGCTATGGGTCTATATATCCACACCATTAATACTTTTTTCTACTACTTATCGAAACTATTTCAAAGAAAAAAAACAAATCTATGCAAACTCTTTGCTTTCCATGTTCCCACGTGTCCAAATCTTTAGGCTAAGCGTATATTGAGACGCAATCGATGCAGTGCGGGGCAGCGCTGATTTTTTAAAATATAATACATATATGCATAAGCAAAAATCAGCGTACGATGTTTCTTTTTTCTCTTTTCTTTTTGCGGCAACAATGACTACTTTTCTAAATTAAGTTAGTGCCTATTAATCAATGCGTAGGATAGTATTTATATCACATGTTCATACATAACACGTATTTTAAAAAAGCATGAAACATAGGAGCAACTCTATTACAAACTTTAACTAACAATAACTCATTAATTTCATAATCTGACACTAATACTGAATAAAAAACTTTAGGATGGTAAAGAACCTCCTCCGAAATAGTAAACGTTATCGCGCCCAGAAAAGTACCTGCCGGTCGTTGCTTGCCTTTCCTTTTGCTGGTACAAGGAAGTTAGAATAGACGTAGCTAGTTATTAGTTTGACGTTTTAAAGTGATTAAATGTTGTATAAGTTTAATATTAAACCCCGTTTACTCGTCAACTTGAATACTGTTCTTGATACCAGTTTTTTGTAGTTTATTACAGTGTATCTGTGTAATTTACAGCATCGCTCATGGACTATGCCATGCGCTTCCGTTGCCTGCGTCTCAACATACGCTTACCCTTATTGTAGCCCGCAACATCAACGTCAATACCAAGGAGTTCTAAGTAAATAATAAGGTATAATAAGATCATGTCTGCTACACACGTAACGATATATCGTTACATATTTAAACGTTTAATTAGAGCGTATAGTATAATCACTAACTTAGGATTAAGTAGATGGCTCTATATTTTTTTATAACAGTGTGTTGATTTTTGATTTCGAACATCACAAATCACAATCATCTTTTGATTTTCGTTTTTGTAGGTTTGTATAAAATCTTCTAATATTTTTCAACTTTCGCGCGAACGCGTCTTACAAAGAGGTTCTGTTTGTTTGCCCGTGTCCGACGTCAGTTTTATTGCAGCAAAACACACGCTACTATCAAAATTATGCAAATACGGTCAAGTCGATCAACAATGATTTATCGAACAGAAAATGTTACTGCCGTCGCTCATCTGCGCAAACCAGAAATACTGCAACGATTTTTCAGACACACTTTCGATATAACCGGAGATCGGTTAGCAATTAGAACAGATACATCGCTACTATAAATTGTTACGTGTGTATACACCAATAATCATCATCATGCCAATAATATTCTTCCTGACATGTAAACAATACAACAGAATGTTGCCTAGCAACCATGTAAAAGATTTCGAAAAATTTGGTTTTTTAGTTTTTCCCACGGAACCCATGCATTATTCCGGGATAAAAGTAGCCTATGTTACTCTCCGGCGCATAAACTATCTTTCTGCAAGAAATTACTCTGATTCGTTGTTTTGTTACGCCGTGAAAGCCGAACAAACCAACAGAAAAATACACTTTCGCATTTACATAAATGTGGGGATGGGGATGGCGATAGGGGTAGCTGTGGTTCGCGTTTACACCCTTGGTTTTCCCTACTATCCCGCAAGAATCTTTTTCCGGGTTAAAAAGGAACCTATATGCTATCCGGGCTATAATAATCTAATCGACCCGCCCAATTTTCGGACGTGATGCTTTAAATTGATATAACTTTTTTATTTATGAACCGATTGAAATAAAACAAACCCTAAATGTTAAGTGGAGAAAACCGCAATATAATAATGAAAACCGCATCCAAATCGGTTGAGCCGTTTCTGAGATTAGCGCGCACAAACAAACAGACAAACAGACAAACAGACAAACAGACAAACAGACAAAAATTCTAAAAACCATTGTTTTGGGTTCTATTGCGTTAATAAAGGCCCCCAGTAAAAGTATTTCTCATTTATCTTCAATGTACAGACAGTGATGAGTTACAGATTTATTATATGTATAGATGATAGTATTATTATAGCTCCTGATTCTTGATCAGTGTTATTTTATTTATTTCAAGGGCTAAAAGGGCCCTGCAGACAACTAAACAAAGGAATATAAATACGTCCAGCTTTAACAGTCCTAGAGCAATTAAAACGAAATGAAATATTTAAATAAAAGTCTAAACAAAGTCTTTCCAAGTTTCCAACATAAATGAATATTAAAACCTAATATTGATTTGTGTATAATTGTCTTTGTTTTTAAATTACAATGCAATGTTTCATAGAGATAAAAATGTAATTAAGTGCACATTTTAATGTTCAACAGATGTGATATGACTCGGACAAGTTGATTGTGAATTGAATTAATCATTTATCATTAGCATATATTGCTAATATAGTAACACCTTGGATTTCTTTTATGTTAAGGAATAAGAATGAAGTCTTCCAATGAAGTGTGCATGAATCTTTACCTATGGTCATACATTTACTTTTTTTTAAACACTTACAAATTAATATTAAATTAGAATAAAGAAATAAGAAATCACATTTCTTTTAATAAAGATGGTTTGCTAGAAGAGCTAAGGAATAAGGATATGATATTATGCTAATAAATAATTGAATAATTAAACACTTTTTGAACAAAACTACTGAACATAGCCATGCCATTATACTGCATGCTATTCTATGCATGCATATTCTTTCTTAAAAATAACTTAGGAGTCCTAAGACAGAATACAACATCATAGTCACCATACTGGAAAGCATGACCTATCTCTATACTTGCCATAATTCCGACGCCAACTACCCCCATATAATTAAATTCATGTGATATTTATACAATTTCCATTTTGAGGAAGGTTCAGGTTGAAACTGTGCTATTCACACAAACCTAACCCCCGTCACACACGGCAGCTATAATATAGTAATATACATTATCGCAGGACATAGCTCAATATATTTTGCAGTAAGAACTTGCAGGAGACCACTCACAGCAGCGTTCATATGTAGTTATATATTATATATATATATAAAATTCTCGTGTCACAATATTAGTTACCTCACTCCTCTGGAACGGCTGGACCAATTCGTATGCAATTTTGTATGCATATTGGGTAGGTCTGAGAATCGGCCAACATCTATTTTTTATCGCGATTAGGTGGGGTCCTTGCGGGTGCAGCTAGTTATCATATATTAAAGCTGCTATGTAATTAATCGCAATATTTCGTAACACATTATATTATTTGTTTTTTGTTGTTTTCGTTTTGTGTATTGCATACCTACTGTTTATAATAATTATTATTGTATTTAGGAAAACTGTGATTAAATTCACATTTGTGACATACTATTTTATTGTGTGAGGGACATGACAGTTATAAATTCGTTACATTTTCACATGTGATATATTATATCCTGTTTCATTAAAACACAATGTTTTTTAACAGTGAATTATCCTTTACTAGAGTCCCACCTGCTGCTTTACATGCAGGAAGGTTAACAACCTCATTTAACCTCCTTGGGGGATAAATCTTTACTATCAAGGAACGAGTATTCAATTAGTTAGTTAGTTAGTTACAAGTCAAGCTAATAAAAGTGTTTTAAAAAGGTGACAAACTGCAGCTTTGTAGGTTTTCTAGTTATCGAGGTTTTGAGATTCATCATTCAGGCATTGAGTGGTATTTCGCTTTTATGATTTGACTTGCTGTCCCTGCGTTTTAACCAGCGTGGGCTACAGTTTATCACGATAAACAGTATGTCCTTTCTCGGGCTCTAGACTATTTCTGTACCAAATTTCATTTAATTCGGTTCAGTAGTTTAGGCATGAAAGAGAGACAGAGAGTTACTTTCGGATTTATTATATTAGTAGGGATTATAAAAGTTTCTTT
The DNA here is from genome assembly GCA_931315375.2 of Opisthograptis luteolata. Classification (NCBI taxonomy): domain Eukaryota; kingdom Metazoa; phylum Arthropoda; class Insecta; order Lepidoptera; family Geometridae; genus Opisthograptis; species Opisthograptis luteolata. The sequence goes on from OV928048.1 coordinate 3,464,509, forward strand.
ATAGATTACTTTAGTGTCAGTTTATGCAATTTTGAGAATGGATATTTTGAATTATTTGTTATCTATTTCTCAATTATATGTAAGTTTTATAACTTTCAATAGCATAGTCACCAACACTACTAGGTTTTTATATAATTTATTTTATACTTATACCGGATATTATTTGTTTTAACATAAAAGGCAGTGCCTGAGCAAAATTTGACATTTAAATGTATCGCTGTTAAATATTCAATACTGTGTATTTTTACTAAAGCTATGAATAATATTATTATTAATGAGTTTCATATATAAATCTTATTAGAAAATTCTAATCATAACTATTTATTTCTCAGATTAACTTATATGATAGCTCTTCCAAGTAAATCAAGATATGCTTGATGTATAGATGCCTAAGCATATCCGCTGGTCGATTTCAAAACATCGAAAACGGCCCTCAGCTGCCATGCAATTCTGCGAAGAATTTTATTGGGAAAAAACGTAATGTTCCTAGCACTAACTGATAAATTGAAAGTATTCCAACCTTCCTCATGGTCAGCGCTAAAAGAAAAAAGCTGATATGCTTCGCATCTATCACAGAAATTATTGAACCTGAATGAGTCAGTAATACTTCGGGGACTGAAAAATCAATAACACCAACAGTCTCTTGTAATCATTCTATACAACGCAAAAGAAAATTGGACTTACCACTTCACAGAAGGCAAAAGAAGGTCCCCCGAAGCTCGCCAACCAACTTATCACCGTGGAACAAGTTAGAAAAGTGTTTATATTTAATTATTTTTGTCATGAAATGCAAAACGCCAACAGACGAACGATCGCGGATCGACGAAGATTGATTTGATTCTAAATGTTTGACATTGACGTTGACGTCGAGTAGAATGTTGAACTCGTTATTTTTTTATTGGAATACGACTTTATACACATTATTCATTCAGCCAATATCAAGAAAATTATTCTCAGAGGAACTGCATGACGTTCTCCGATCCTAAAAATTCTATAATTAATAGATAATAACAGTACGAGTATTCCCTACATAGGACGATTTAGAAGTAGGTCGTGCTGTTTTATTTATTTTTGCATAATCGTGCGAAGCCGGGGCGGGTCGCTAATGGTACATTTTATTATATCGCATCTTTTTCATTTTGTGCCTCGAGTACCTAAAAGGTATAACAAAAAAGATGTTATTCACATGGCAAACACCGATGGTCACCAGACTCACCAGTCACCATCATCACGCACCTCCGCCAAAATAATATTAAATATACTTTTGAGAAAAATCCTAAATATAGGTAGCTATTTAGTAAAATAGATAACAAGTTCCTGGGTAGGTAGATTTTTTTTTTATTATTATTTTTTTTTATTATTATTTTTTTTAATTCTAATTTTATTTGAGGACTTTTACCATATTTGGCATGTAGTAGGTAGGAGATAGGTAGGATTTTAATGAAACAATGTAGGTACATAATTTCTAAACAGGCGCATTTTATTCGTGAATGATTTATTATAAACTTAAATATCACATATCTAAATTGCAAGAGCTCACCGCGTGTATTAACGTAGCTTTTCAAGCCATCACATCTAAAATTCTAGAAGGTTCAACAGAAAATAAATAATGAGATTGCCGTTTACTTCAGTGCTTTCTCATATCGAGAGGACACATCTTGCCAGTTAGCGATGTCGAAGATTGCCTTTACGTAGTCAGCTCGCACGTTCTTATATTGAAGGTAGTACGCGTGCTCCCAGACATCAATGCCGAATAGTGGCACCAAACCTAGAAATACAAATAATTAGGATAGGACAACAAACATTGTAATCATAGGCATTAAAGTGGTGATGGCTCAGTGGTAGTGACGTCGACTTGCGATCTGTAGTTCGTGGATTCGAATCCTACAATGAGTGTGAGCTTTCGGTGAAGGAAACCATCGTGATGTAACCACAGCTTGGTGGTAAGGCATTTTGCAAGTGCTCATTTGGCTAGCTACCCTCAAAGTAAGAATCTGGTGCTGAGCACCTATTGGTGTGTTCCATCAGCCCCACTACAGAGCCATGTTCCAAGGCCAGGTGTGGCGTGACACCACCTTCGACCACATTGTTACTTAGCATCAGGTGACTTGTGGCCAAATGCTACCCTGAAAGTAGTAAAAAAAAAACTGCTGCCAGCCACTCAGCGCAAGTCGTCGCTCTACCTTGTCGCAGGACTCTCGTATCCCAAGTCTAAAGAACCTACCAGTAGTGGCTTGGAGCGGGTCTTGATTCTGGCAGGTGGTGATCTGAAGTTTGTTCATCTGCTTGTTGTATCCTAGCCAACCCCACCCGGAGCCTTGCACGGCGACCGACGCAGTCGCCAGCTGGTTCTTCAAGTTATCCCAAGATCCGAAGTCTCTGAAGATTTGGAAAGGGTTTGTGTTGAGTATTAAAGTCAGAGGCCGGTATTCTAGTATGACACTTAAGTCTTGACTTACTTGAGTAACGATTACATATGTGAAATTTTTTTATGAAATGACAGATTCAAATATGTGCTCAAGCGGTGGGCAGGATACTTGGCAAGTCATAAAGATAGTGGGTCGACAAAACAACACCAATAGGTAGACCACTGGCCAGATGGACACATGACAAAGTTACTTTAAAAACGTGAATATGGCGATGCCGTTATAAGGAAGAGACCTATGTTCAGCAGTGGAAAGATCAAGGCTGATGATGATGAATATGTTAACTAGCTAGTAGCAAATATCAGCGAAGGAAGGATGCAAGCAAGCAATGATCAAAATGATACATAATGGTACAGAATAAAGGTGTTATAGTGGGTATAATCGTTAATTACAATGTTTTTTCTATCATACAAGAGCCATAATGTGCAACAGCAAGTCTTATAATTTTAACTAACTTTACTATGGTTACTTACTAGTAACTACTTCACTTTTATTACTATCGGGCAATCTGAATCATTACAGAGCATTCTTTAGACCAAACAAAATGTCATTTACTGAAAGGTAAAGATAATGAAAAAGTGTACACAATAATATCGTTATCATTGCACCAGAGGGTAAATCAAAGGTGAAAGAGAGATAAGATACATTCGTTTTTACATGTAGTGGAAAGTTACTAGATGTTGTTATATTTATACCAATGTTTAAGTTTTGTAACACCAATTTGCTCAGAGACCAGATCATTTTTAAACAGGATTTTAGACTGATTAATTATTTATTAGAGATTAGTCTAATCCATGCAAGCACGATGAACATTTAAGCCAAGTAATAACAAGATTGATTATTATTTACTAAAATCTGTTAGTGTCAATGTTTTTGATATTGTTGTGTTTGATCCATACTCAAAATTAAGGCTGGTTTCTAATAGATATGTGTGAATAGCGATATAGCTGCAGTGTGAGGCAAAATCCACTAATAAGATGAAAGGCTAGGAAAATGAACTAATTCTATTGGTAGATTTATCCTACTGCACTGTTTAGCTAATTTGCACAGCTCTAGTGGAAAGGCAACTTAACAAAACATGGTTGTCTGTCAGGGCCAGGCATATGTGTAGTTTTTAGACTGTCCAAACACAACATCAAAGCAAAACCAAACAAGTGTCAAAACATGCATCGCATAAGTTTTGAATTTACTTCTCAACAGCTTTAGTGAGGACATCAGAAGGCTTGCCACCGTTGGCCGAGAGGTTCTGCCAGAAAATGGAGTGGTTGATGTGGCCACCGCCATTGAACCTCAGCGCCGGGGCTAGGCTGATCACTGTTTGGATGTCACCTGAAGATAAATTTGTTGAAATATAAGTATGAGTTGTTTTAGACTCAAAATTTTGGTAGTCATGAGTTTTCATGTTTCATATCCGATTCTCTATAAACTGGTTGAATTTCCTCACTCTAACAGATTGTTATGGGTGTAAATGAAATCTTTTACATTAGTTGGGAGCATTATACAATATATCAGTTTCTATGAAGATTAATTACCTAAGTGAATTAACTAAACTTGTCTCTAGTCTAGGCTCAAATACTCATTACCATTTAGTACTTACATCATGACAATTTTTTTTGTACTACACACAACAAACACAAATAATTCTAACCCTATCCTATTTCCGTATTAAGTACAGTCTACAGTCCATGAAACAAAAATGTATTACTTTACATTTCTACAGCAGTCATAAAAGGACCACACGGCGACGTTGAACACGGGGTCAAGTTGTGCCACAATATTGAATGGTTAATGTGGCCTCCGCCATTAAACTTAATAGCGCTCAGGAGACTTAGTAGGGTGTTCGTATCAGCTGCTGTCAATATAATGGTAACGGGGTATTAGTCAGGTATTTCAGGAACAATATTTTTATTATGAGTGTCCTGTGTACAATAACTCTGTAAGGTATTTTTTTTTATAACAATCTAGTTTAGTGTTTGACCACAATCTCACTCGATGGAAAGCGACGATGTGGTCGAAGGTGTAGCATGCTTGCCCGGTAAATACCTATTCACTCATGTTTTAGGTAAAGGATTAGCTTTAATATTTATTTGCCAGTAGCTAAATGTGTTGCCTAACTGTTTATCATACTAATCCCATTTTCCTACTAATATTATAGATCTAACATTGTGCGTTTGCTACCACTCAGCTCTGTTAAGCCTGAACTGATATTCCTAAAATTTAGTATAAGAATTACGTTATGGCCACGTTAATAGGATACAATTTTACTAGGATATACATATTATATTTTGAGCGATAACAGTGGTGTATTTTTAGTAAAAATGTCATCGTTTTAGTAGAGATGTAAATAAATAAGATATGGTAGACACAACCTTTAGCCTGTGCCTCGGCAAGCTTCTGCTCTGCTGCATTCAGATTGTTCACATAAGTGGCATGATGCTTGCTGTGGTGCAGGCTCATTATTTCACGGCTGATCACCGGCTCTAACGCGTTGTAATCGTACGGCAGATCGGGCAGGGTGTGCTTCTGACGGGAAACTTTAGCAGTGCGCCTGGAACACGTGAAGTGCTAATCAACAAAATGTCGCTGCAGTAAATGATTAATTTTATTCATCAATCTGCTGAAGTGAACATTAAACTTCATCAATACTTACATCACAGCTCCGATACTGCGTGAAGCGAACATCGTTACGTTAGAAGAAACACTAGAAATTGAGTGGCAAAATTAACCGGCCGGTCTGGACTGGAGTGCGAGCCTCGGGTAGGGTACTTGAGTACTTTGTTGTAAAAATTATGCAATGATATATTTAGTCAGAGGATTCTTATTCTTTAGTTGACATTGACAATCGAACTAAATAATTATTTTGACAACTATTTTAGTGTTGCCAATTTAAAGCCATGTGAGCCACATGTGAGTAATTAAAAAAAATTTATAATCTCCTACTGTGTAGTTACAAATTAAATACAACATTTTGAGTGACATTATGTATTTACAATTTCAAAAGTTAAATATATACTGTTGGCGCGAGCCAAGCGCCCGAGCAAATATAAGGCGGTGCGGACGCGCTTTCGCCCCACTTCTCCACCGACCGTCGTCGAGGCAACACCTCCTACCTGACGTTTTTTTATTAATCGATGATGTCATCCTGTCAGTTTTTGCATTTTGTTAAATTAATTGTTTTGGTTGTTTTTGTTGGTCAAGATTTGTTTTTAAAAAAATAAATTCGTGTCAAAAATACAAATTCAGAAGTGGGATAGGATCTATGCGATTCTATCTTACTGTCCACTGTTTTTTGTATCACTTTTTGTCGGTTAAAAATAGAGAAAAGTTAGACGGTGTATGCCACGGCGGTAGACAAAAAAAAAGTAATCGTGAAAAAACGACGAAGCAGATGGCTGTGTTTGTGCGTTTAATTGTGTGTGTCTTAGTGAAAAATGAAAGTGTGTGTGTCTTAGTGAAAAGTGAAAATGTGTGTGTCTTAGTGAAAAGTGAAAATCGAGTAGATCGCCTTGCTCTCGGTCTCGTGAGAGGCCCACACGAGGCCTGAGAGTCTGGGGCTGTTGTTCATGAAGCTGATCGCGTCACATTGCGATAGTCATCGCTGTTGTCGTGACCGCTGCAGCGGGTGCTTTCGTGCTTAGCCGGCGTCAGCGCCAGACCGGGAGGCGCCACCGCTTCCGCTCAGCAACACAGTCGTCGCGTCCACGTCGTGTCGGCGAGGCAGCCGTGCGTTTGGTTTGGATAACGCTGATGGGTAATGCGTTGCAAGTTTGAACCTGTCTGAACCTATTACTGAGCCTAAACGTCGAGATGGTTTTGGGTGAGACTGTACGAGTCAACACTGCTATTTTGGTAAGATCAAACCATGTCTATTTCTAATTTCGATGTCTTAGGATGATGTTAATGTTGATCGCGCCAAAAAAATTACCTGCCGGGCGTTTCTTGCCTGTTCTTTTGCCGGCGTGGGGAGGTTGGAGCAGGCGTAGCTGGTTTTAGGTTGACGTTTTAAAGAGATCACAATGTGTCCTATTGAATAGAAAAGTTTTGATTTTGATTTTGTGTGATACGGTGATGTTATCATGTTCCTACGTGCAAAAAAGTGTGACGATTGCCTGTTTGCTTAACGCGCACAGGTCATTGCTGAAAAAGTGACTCATAGCTGTAGTTAAGTGAGTTTCGAATAACGATCGCAGCTGGCCTAGTATAAAACTCAAGTTCAAAGCGTTGTGATGGCGTACGTAGTTTAGACATCGCGAATATTTTATTTGATGTATAGAAAATAAATTCCGACACCTACCCTACATAGGTCGGTTGTGTCCGACGTTTTCTGTTTCGCTTACTCACGTATTGTTAACTAATGAAGTGACGAGTTCATTACGGTTTTGGTTAGTGCATTACTGGTTTAATAACGCTCACATGCGTGCAGATGGTCTTGTAGAATTTTTGTCCATTAATGCGGAGTCTGGACAAATCACCCCGTCCCGTGCCGAGCTACGTTTTTACGTAAGCCGTGTGCCTTTCCTAAGAATGGTGTTCAACTTAATTTAAACGTAAACATGAACCTGTTGATGTTATTAAGAATCCGATGCTTTTATTTTGTTGATGTTGGATGGTGGTTTAATGATGCTCGTTTCAAGTTCACGCGTCTGCCGTGAACGACAAGTTATTGCCGGATGATTTCGTATACTTTTGCGATTAACGAGAGGCCTGTACAAATTACGCTGGTTCGTGCCAGGCCACATGGACCGTGGTATGTTTCAGATCTAGCACATAGGATGGACGATCAGTAATGGTCAGGTGAAGCCGAGCGGTGCATTGCTGATGCAGTGCTAAAGCAGAGAAATTGCTGGCGTATCGCCTGTGTACTGCTGGCCCATGCCGGTGCAGTGCTGGCGCATCGTCGGAGTACTGCTGGCCCATGCCGGTGCAGTGCTGGTGTATCGCCGGAGTACTGCTGGCCCATGCTGGTGTAGTGCTGGTGTATCGACGCGCGCCGATGCGGCCGTGCTGATGCAGCATGTCGATGCGGCATGCATGCTGCGCTTGTGCGCTGTCGGCTGCGCTTGTGCGCTACTACTACTGCGTGTGTGCGCCACTGCTGCGTGTGTGCGCCACTGCTGCGCTTGTGCGCTGTCGTCTGCGCTTGTGCGCTGCTACTGATACGTGTGTGTGCTACTCCTGCGTGCGTGCACCACTACTGCGTGTGTGCGCTGTCGGCTGCGCTTGTGCGCTACTACTACTGCGTGTGTGCGCCACTGCTGCGTGTGTGCGCCACTGCTGCGCTTGTGCGCTGTCGTCTGCGCTTGTGCGCTGCTACTGATACGTGTGTGTGCTACTCCTGCGTGCGTGCACCACTACTGCGTGTGTGCGCTGTCGGCTGCGCTTGTGCGCTACTACTACTGCGTGTGTGCGCTACTCCTGGGTGCGTGCACCACTGCTGCGCTTGTGCCACAACGGAGCACATCCCGTGATGACGGGAGTGGACTACTGGTATTGTTTGTGGTGTGTTGTGCAATTGTTGGAACACGCCTCACGTTGTGCCGTCCGCGCCACGTGCGTCGTCGTTCTTTACATTGCAAATTGTGATGAGGATGTTAAAATAAGCGTCACGTCGTGCCTCTATCTTAGCATCCTGGCAGGTTACGCATCACGTAGTGCCTCTGTCCTTGTTTGTAATTGAGAGCGCGGATGCGTCGTGTCACTGTCATGATCTAAAGGGTGTTGGGGATACGCGTCACGTCGTGCCTCTGTCTCGGCACCTGGTTAAGTTGGGCATCACGTCGTGCCGTCAGACACGTCGTAGCCCTGTTCTGGGGGTGTTGAGAATGAGATACGCTTTATGTCGTGCCTCTTTCTCGGCACCCTGCCAAGTCATGCTCGTTATGCCTCTGACTTGATTAGGTGTGTTTCTTTCTGTAATCTGATCACACATGTTTGTATGTTTGCATACGTATTTGTGTGGCGGTTTTTTTCGTGTGTTCTGTGCAGATGAGAATAACAACGAGGAGTAGTCTATCTTGGAGCGCAGAGCTGTCTACAAGGTGAAGAGTCGCCGACCAGAGCTGCTGAGCTGTCTACAAACGAGGAGCATCAGCCTGGTTCATCTGGGACGCAGAGACCTGCTGACGCCTACTTGAAGTGCAAGAGAACGCAGTTTCCATGAAAATGGAGGCTGATCTTCACGAGTTTATGGAGTCCGAGGACGGTCTCCTGTCAGGAGAGGCCGTGTTGGCGCGAGCCAAGCGCCCGAGCAAATATAAGGCGGTGCGGACGCGCTTTCGCCCCACTTCTCCACCGACCGTCGTCGAGGCAACACCTCCTACCTGACGTTTTTTTATTAATCGATGATGTCATCCTGTCAGTTTTTGCATTTTGTTAAATTAATTGTTTTGGTTGTTTTTGTTGGTCAAGATTTGTTTTTAAAAAAATAAATTCGTGTCAAAAATACAAATATACATTTTTGAAGATAATATAAAAATATCTTTAAACACTAACGCCCGAAATCTTTAATGGATCCTTCCGTTATCCGCGGTTTTGGATCGATATGTCATGTCATAATATGTTTTACTAGGGCTTGACATAATTTATCTACTAAAATAACATACTATGACATGATAATTATATCAATCCAAAAGATTATTGATTTCGGGCGTTAGTGGAATTGGTAATGATTACTAAACCACCGTTAAGCGCTAATATTGTTAATCACGTTTAAAATTTGAATAAACACAAGTTTTGCAAATTATTCTGGAATTTAGTACATAATAAAATCTTACAAAATGTAATTTAATATTACTGTGTCTTCGATTTTGTTTAAAGAATTTGGACTACATTTGGGACTTCACTATGGTAATACAGAGAATCACATGACCAGTATGACCCACACATCAAAAACAAGTTGTATACGTGAATATAAACTTTTATGTATATTATTATAAAACAAACAAATATTTACAGCAGTTACTCGCTATAACTAGTACTTTCACAACTTTGTTAATGCCATTACAGCATATATTAGAGTCTAGTAATAATAATAGGTCCGTGGGGTCCTAGCGCTTTAAGCCTTTTTAAGGAAATAACAAAAAGGTTAGTCGACATCACCGGAGACCGAAGATCTGGCAGCTACCTGGGCCAAAGAATTAGTCTAGCCATTCAAAGGGGGAACGCTGCCAGTATCTTCGGTACCTTGCCTAAAGGGACTTCTTTTAATAATGTATTTTAGTTATTAGTTTAGATTTATTTGTTTTTATTTCTTTGTTATTTTTAGTTTGAAGTAATAAATGTAATATATAATTAGACTATGAAGCGAAGCTAGCAAGACATTTTATACTGCGAAGATCTAGTACAATAGCCAAATGTAGCTGATAGTAAGCGTAGTTGGCAGCATTCATTGTCTTGTGTCATTGTCTGACATTAATGTAACAAATGTCAGGGACTTTTTTGGCGGCAATTGAACTGTCAACATGAAGATTTTGTTATTATTTCCAAAACTTGTGTTTCTTCGAGTGATAATGTGTAATATTGGTGGATTATTAACCATTATTTGTTCGTTAATGTGTACGAGTGTGGGAAATTGAAATAAAGTTGTGAAAGTGACTTTTCAAGTTGCTCCAAAAAAGTCCGTGTAAAGTTTAAGTAAAGCGCCACTACTTTACTTAAACACTATCCTCATCCCATCATCTCATCATCAACATCACCATCATCATTTAAACTTGATTCAACTCTTTGAGTTTGAAATCTTTTATACTTGACACTGGCAAATACACTAATCGTGTGACGCCATAACAAAACACAACAAATGTCAGCCACATTAAAGAAAAAAAAAACAAATGTCAGTTGTGAAATGTCATGCGTCAAATTGACAAAACGAATCCTGCATAAATGTGACAAAATAAATTATAACGCCGTCATCATTTGGGCAAAAAAAGAAAAAAGAACCATAAAGTGAATGAACATCATTCAAAATTTACTTCACCGGTTCGGTTCAAATCGGTTCACCCGCCCGTTTCTCTTCAGTACTCTGTGCACGGCAGGTAATCACAGAACATCGTCTATGCTCTTAGAAGTGACCTGCGCCAGATGAGATTGGTGAACATGAACACTTTGAACAGGCTTCATTCATTCAATTTCATTCAGTAATTCATTATTTATAATCTATCAGACGAAGTTTTGTTTGTGTTTTTTTACTTTTTGTGAAATAACGCCCGCCATATTTTCCCGGTCCCGCACAGTTTCGTCAATTTCTCTTTTTTACTTTGATTGCTTGCGAAAGTTGCGAAGCGATTAACGAAGAAACAAAAACTAGGTACTTGAAATTAAAACCGTTGCTCTTTAGAATTACATTAAATTTTATCTTACATATCATTTCTATAATGACAAGGATCACAAGGTTAAAAACCTGTATCATCAATCAACAACTAACTGCTAAAAGACAAAAAGGTAAGTAGAGCTAAGCCTGTGCCGACTTAAATTACATGAAATAGCATCTTGTTAGGTTACAGAATAATTTATTACATTTAGGTTATGTTTGTTTCAGAATAATAATTTCTTCTCGCAGTCTCGCTCGCGCTGCATTGCTGATTGTAGCTGAACAATCAACTCGTGCTTTTTTGGCTCTCGAGACCAGAGGAAAATTTAGTTGGACTTGGTACAGCCACATAGTCAATATATAGCTGATGTAAATGCTCCAACAATAATTATGTGGCCATCAATTCGAGGAAAAATATCTTAGGAAGAGGAGAAGACTGCTTGTGAGTCACCCAACCCTATTTGGACCAAAAGAAATTGAAACCAGGACTCTTGAGTAAGTAATACCTATCATTTATAGAAATAGAAAAATAAAAACAGAGATTTTGTATTGAACATAGATATAGAGCCTAACATGAATGTCAATGTGGCCAATATGTATCCAGCTGGTATCGGGTTTGGTATTTTTTTAATTTTTTTGTACTGCAGCATATTTTACCCACCATATTCACAAAATCTTGAAATGCCTGGTCCCAGTTACTACACCCAACCCGATAGTCAATTATATTATTATGTATTAGTTATATTCGGTTTATAACGATGAATCAATGTATAATTCTATGTAGCTTGTTTAATATAGGTACATGCCCATACTGTGTATAATAATATAATTTCTTAGGATTTGCACTGTATATCTGATTATTCAATATTGTATAGTACCTAATTTGATTGATGTATAGCTGTTGTAAGTACAAATTTGTATGATCGCATGTGCCTATTCTATGTGTCATTTTCTTGGATTTGTATTACATATATTTATCAGACAGTTAATTAAATCTTGTATGGTACATACCTAATCTTAATTTGATTGATGTATAATTAATAAGGAGCTTATTTAATATAGGTACATGGCCATTCTGTGTATAATTTCTTTAGATTTGTATTATAATCAAATTGTTAATTCAATTTTGTATAGTACCTAATATTAATTTGATTGCTGTAATAGTTGTAAGTAGCTAGTTCAAGAAAGGCACTTGCCCATTCTAATTTCTTGGATTTGGATTATATATATCAAACAATTAAAATTTTATATAAACCCCCAACTTAATTTGATTTGATTGAAGAAATTGTAAAGTTCCGAATCGAAGTGGTAGTATTATTTATCTGAATATAAATTTAAATATTAAAACTGAGTTTCATTATTTAAAAACCTTAAGCTATTGAAAACATAAAATAGGAAATGGAATGGGTTATCGATAGTGGGTTGGGTTTAAATGTCCCATCACTACAGATCGATATCGATATTTGCCGCCTGACGTTTCAAGCACTATCGTCACAGAATACTCCATAGTAACCTTCATCTGGCGCAGGTCATTTCGTTCACTTCTCTAACGATTGTGTCGTTCTATGGGTGATTTCCATCTATACGTAGTATATAGCACGGCAGGTAATCACAGAACATCGTCTATGCTCTTAGAAGTGACCTGCGCCAGATGAGATTGGTGAACATGAACACTTTGAACAGGCTTCATTCATTCAATTTCATTCAGTAATTCATTATTTATAATCTATCAGACGAAGTTTTGTTTGTGTTTTTTTACTTTTTGTGAAATAACGCCCGCCATATTTTCCCGGTCCCGCACAGTTTCGTCAATTTCTCTTTTTTACTTTGATTGCTTGCGAAAGTTGCGAAGCGATTAACGAAGAAACAAAAACTAGGTACTTGAAATTAAAACCGTTGCTCTTTAGAATTACATTAAATTTTATCTTACATATCATTTCTATAATGACAAGGATCACAAGGTTAAAAACCTGTATCATCAATCAACAACTAACTGCTAAAAGACAAAAAGGTAAGTAGAGCTAAGCCTGTGCCGACTTAAATTACATGAAATAGCATCTTGTTAGGTTACAGAATAATTTATTACATTTAGGTTATGTTTGTTTCAGAATAATAATTTCTTCTCGCAGTCTCGCTCGCGCTGCATTGCTGATTGTAGCTGAACAATCAACTCGTGCTTTTTTGGCTCTCGAGACCAGAGGAAAATTTAGTTGGACTTGGTACAGCCACATAGTCAATATATAGCTGATGTAAATGCTCCAACAATAATTATGTGGCCATCAATTCGAGGAAAAATATCTTAGGAAGAGGAGAAGACTGCTTGTGAGTCACCCAACCCTATTTGGACCAAAAGAAATTGAAACCAGGACTCTTGAGTAAGTAATACCTATCATTTATAGAAATAGAAAAATAAAAACAGAGATTTTGTATTGAACATAGATATAGAGCCTAACATGAATGTCAATGTGGCCAATATGTATCCAGCTGGTATCGGGTTTGGTATTTTTTTAATTTTTTTGTACTGCAGCATATTTTACCCACCATATTCACAAAATCTTGAAATGCCTGGTCCCAGTTACTACACCCAACCCGATAGTCAATTATATTATTATGTATTAGTTATATTCGGTTTATAACGATGAATCAATGTATAATTCTATGTAGCTTGTTTAATATAGGTACATGCCCATACTGTGTATAATAATATAATTTCTTAGGATTTGCACTGTATATCTGATTATTCAATATTGTATAGTACCTAATTTGATTGATGTATAGCTGTTGTAAGTACAAATTTGTATGATCGCATGTGCCTATTCTATGTGTCATTTTCTTGGATTTGTATTACATATATTTATCAGACAGTTAATTAAATCTTGTATGGTACATACCTAATCTTAATTTGATTGATGTATAATTAATAAGGAGCTTATTTAATATAGGTACATGGCCATTCTGTGTATAATTTCTTTAGATTTGTATTATAATCAAATTGTTAATTCAATTTTGTATAGTACCTAATATTAATTTGATTGCTGTAATAGTTGTAAGTAGCTAGTTCAAGAAAGGCACTTGCCCATTCTAATTTCTTGGATTTGGATTATATATATCAAACAATTAAAATTTTATATAAACCCCCAACTTAATTTGATTTGATTGAAGAAATTGTAAAGTTCCGAATCGAAGTGGTAGTATTATTTATCTGAATATAAATTTAAATATTAAAACTGAGTTTCATTATTTAAAAACCTTAAGCTATTGAAAACATAAAATAGGAAATGGAATGGGTTATCGATAGTGGGTTGGGTTTAAATGTCCCATCACTACAGATCGATATCGATATTTGCCGCCTGACGTTTCAAGCACTATCGTCACAGAATACTCCATAGTAACCTTCATCTGGCGCAGGTCATTTCGTTCACTTCTCTAACGATTGTGTCGTTCTATGGGTGATTTCCATCTATACGTAGTATATAGTCTACTTAATCTATGGTATATAGTCTACTTAATCTATGACTCTGTGCCTGTCCACTTCGTACTCGGTTGTTGTGCAGATTTTATGCCGATCTATTTGTGATTCTAGACTTGCAGTTTTTACTAAAATACTACAAGTTGTTCTATTACTTTCCACGGAGAAAATTAGTTTCATTTGCTCGTTGTGTCAATCAGCGGTGAGCGGGCGTATGGTGTGCTTAATCAGTGTTGGTGCACTTTGTTTATTTATAGACAGTCGCAATTTGCAGACATGTAAATAAATTGGTGCGATAAAATGTCTCAACGTGATACAGCGATACATTTGGTGGCTGGAGGGTGAGTTTCGGGCCGCGGGAGGTTAGAATCTCCTCTTGGCTATTCGTTATCAGTTTATCATAGTATGAGCCAGTAAAAAATCTAGTTGGCGCTTGGCACATGTACGCCGTGAGATGTTGTTTACGCCAGGCAGCGGTGGCGTTATAGTGGCTACGCAATTTAAAGCATGACACAATTTCACATCTGTTTGTTATACCTAGTAGGTATTTTCTTGTAAATCAGAAGCGCTCATGAAAGCCGCATTTCACGAGAAATTATTCCGTTTATAATTATAAATCTTGCCACTTTTAATTTGAACCTAAGTTCATAGCAAAAAAGGTCAAAATGTTTATTTTCATATCAAAATTATGTAAACATTGATCAATTTCAATTCTTGGTCTGAACTGCTGAAAGTACTGAAACTTTATAGTAAGATCTTTTTGTTAGGAACTTTACTTTTTACAGTGAAATTAAATTACAAAGTTATATGATTATTATATATTGAACATATTATGAGGATTGGTATGTCACCACATGTCTAGATTTTTCACTATTTCAAAGGTGGAAGTTGCACAACTTTTCTGACAAATTGCTATTTATTTTTTTGCCATTTTCTCTAAGTACAGTACATATTTTATCTACTTGATACAGTGCTGTATTATTTTATGGTAGAAAAGACTATTTACCAACCTCAACTTGTATAATTTTATGAGGGATATTTACTTACTATATTTTGGATCATCCTAAAAAAGAGTAAGTGTTATGGTACTGTGTTGCAAGTGTTGTGTGTGGTGTGTGTGTGTGTGTGTGTGTATGTGAGTTTGGAAATCTGTAAATGAAAGAAGTCTACACAATCTAAAATTCAATACACCTCTTTTTTACTTCGTACAGGGTAGAGTTTGACTGCCTATTTTTATTAATTTTATTTCATAGAACTTTTTGATACTGTACCTTCTTTAATAAGTTATTATTTCTGTATAGAGTGGCCGGCACAGCCGGCGCAGTGGTAACATGTCCACTAGAGGTGGTGAAGACTCGCCTGCAGTCCTCCAAGGGTGTTGGGGTGCCACCCTCGCAGCCCCCTCCTTCCGATAACACCATGAACACTAGAAAAGTCTGTTCCAAGATTCCTAGACATCAGGTGAATATTTAACCTATGTTCTTAATTTAATATATTATTAGTTAATGACTAAATATCTTTTTAAAAGACCTACCAAGGTTCACATGCTGTGGATTTTTACAAAAACTAGTTCCACTTTTACATTTACTAACTTTGAGAATTGCTGCCAATTATCTTGAAAAACATCTGCTTTGGAAATTGATGAGAATATGTATATTGTATTGTATACTAACATATTCAAACAAACAGATAAACAAATTAAAGTTATGTTGAACTAGCATCTCTAAACTGATCAAAATTATAAAGAGGTAACATTTGTGAGTTTGTATGTAAGAGGTAATCTTCAGAACTGCTGATCTGATTTTCAAAATTCTTCTTCAGTTAGAGAGCTACATTATCTTTCAGTGTAATGGTATTTACCTGTTTTGATAAGCAGGTAAATCCGCAGGAAACGGCTAGTATTGAATACACTAAATAATACTTGAAATTAACAATAATCGATCCTGATCCGTTATCGGCGGTTTTGGATCGATATGTCATGTCATAATATGTCATTTTAGTACTAGGGCTTGACATAATACTACTAAAATGACATATTATGAGATGACATATCAATCCAAAATCGCGGATAACAGATCAGGATTGATTATTAATTTCGGGCATTTAGACAACATGAAATACATATTACAATATCCTTTGGTTAAAAGCCATAAGAAAGTTATTTTATTTTATTTTATTCTCTTCGGAAAACTAACAGCTAGTTAACAAAAAGTATACTTATAAACTATTAAACTTATGGCTATTTATAAGTTTTCACATATATGTACTGTATATTATAATGTATCGACTAACATACTAGTGCAAAAAGTGTTATTGTTTATTTTGAAATTAACACATTGTCAACTGCTTGTCTATGCGCAAGCTGTTTTTAGCATTTTTGTTTAGAAACATTATCAAAATAATTGTACATGAAGCTAAAATTTTATTTGCTGCATCTTTAATTTAAATCTTATATCAGTTGAATAAGAATACTATTTCTTCAGTCTGTATCTATAGTATTTATACCTACATGTAACCTCTCATAGTAAATGTAAATATGCAATATTATGTATTTACCTTATCATGTAAAGTATAGATATTTATTTATATATATGACTGAAGGTAAATATAACTTAAATCACCATCAGGTTCTGTGATAATTTGTTAATGTAAGTGTAAACATTGCCGCATTTGCAATCTAATCCCCAAATGATAAGATATATTTATATGTGTACTTATTTAGCTGCGCCCCACGGACAGCAACACTTTTAGACCTGACAAATTTAGCTTAGTTTTATAAAATGCACATGTATCGACACCAATGTATGGGATTCTTGTCTTTTGAGAACTAAAGAATTAAATACTTTGTTAGGCAGGGGCGTATTTAGTCTTGGGCTTAAAGGGCCATGGCCCAGGGCGACAAGCTGCAAGGGGACTTTATATAATGCATGAAGCAATTAATAAAAAAAAACTTATTCAGTTGCAAGTTTGAACAGACACACCGCTGGATTTTATTTTATGATTTTTTATTTAGTTTTTTTTTTCTCTTAATTTACGGGGCGGCAAACTGCGGCAAACCCTACTACAGGCCCGGGGCGCTGAATGTTAAAATATGCCACTGACTGGGTATAACCCTAGGAAGAAATACAAAAGAAATAAGGTTCATTATTAACATACTAGTTGCGCCCCGTGGTTTCACCCGCGTTATCCCGCACGAACCTTTTTCCGGGATAAAAAGCTATGATAGATAGAGCTATATAGAGCCTATGTGTTAATCCAGGATATAAGCTATCTATATTCATCATCAAAATCGGTTTAGTAGTTACGGTGACACGTGGTAACAAACATTCATGATACACACACACAAACTTTCGCATTTATAATATTAGTATGAAGTATGATATTAGGTGTCTCCTATATTTTAGTACAGGCATGTGAGGTTGACCTGCAATATTTTAAGGCCTTTAAGACGATCAGCCATAAAGTTCCATCTCTGCCATCATGGCCGCCGTGAATAATAGAGATCACCGTCACACAAGACCGATTACGTAGCATAATTGATGCTGTTTGTGCACATGTCCGTATTTTTCCCACGGCGAGGACTTTGCAGGGAGAGTAAACGTAATATTGCCAATTGGTGTCATCAATTCATCAGTCTATTACGTTACCACTGCTGAGACCTTCTCTCAGGCTTTCTAGCGCCGAAATGAATAATTAATCGATCCTGATCCGTCATCCGTGGTTTTGGATCGATATGTCATGTCATAATATGTTATTTTAGTACAGTCAGCGACAAAAGTAGCTGATCGTTACACCACCAACCGCATTTTATTTCATACAACTTCTGTCCATCCAAAGGTTGTCTGGTAGAAATCGCTCTAAGCGATAAGACCGCCCATTGTAACACTAGCTCTAAGATCTCTCCTTTTATGTTGTTTTATTTTTCTGTTGTTGTGGTGAAACAATAAAGCGTTACCTATCTATCTATCTATCTATCGTTCTCGATTTTCCAAATGTGTTTCAAATCAGTAATTATTATACTTTTTTCACATTTTACATGGTATCATTTTGAACACAACATAACCCACCTGATTTAAGGTAATGATGTGGTAAAAAAATTGGTGTCTAAGATGATGAGGATAATAGAAAAAAGTGTGATTGTTCAGCGACTTTTGACGTTGACTGTACTGTACATATTACTACTAAAATGACATATTATGACATGGCATATCGATCCAAAACCGCAGATAACGGATCAGGATCGATTTTATAATTTCGGGCGTTAGGTTAGGTTAGACTCCAACGTAGACAAGTTATATCCCGCAGGAACCTTTTTCCTTTTTTTCGGATAAAATGTGTTAATACAAGGTATAAGCTATCTACATTTCAAATTTCATCAAAATCGGTTTAGTAGTTACGGTGATACGTGGTAACAAACATTCACACACACACAAACTTTCGCATTTATAATATTAGTAGGATACGTCTCTTTATCGACACGATTCACAATTTTAAAATAAAATGGGTCGTTCTACTGATAATGAATTCGCAATCAAAGTATAAACAAATAATTTACATAATAAATAATATAATGCGCAATTCTTACCGGTCTGTATCAAAATACAATACGTACATTTTTTTTGCGCACCAACAATCGTGTTAGTAGGAAAACCTGTTGCAAAATTTTATTATCCTTACTAAGACAGACGCTGAAAGCTAAAGGCACATGTTGATCATTATCAGTAACCCCATACGTTCCCACTACCTCTCTCGTAGAGAGTAAAGGGCTTAATCAACCATGCTGGCCCAGCTGCCCTAGTGCACATTGGTAGATGTCGCATGCCCTTGAATGTTGTAGTTCTTGGACATGCCGGAATCAAACCATGATTAAGTCATTTAATTTTGTAGAGCGTTCAATCTAAATATAATTATATAACTCAAAGGTGACTGACTGACATAGTGATCTATCAACGCACAGCCCAAACCACTTGACGGATCGGGCTGAAATTTGGCATGCAGGTAGATGTTATGACGTAGGCATCCGCTAAGAAAGGATTTTGATTAATTCTACCCCCAAGAGGATAAAATAGGGGATGAAAGTTTGTATGAAACTTTGAAAATTTTAAACCGATCGGCTGAGACTTTGCATGCATAAAGCTGTAGCCCACGCGGGTGATACCGCGGGGAACAGCTAGTTTCCTATAAAAACCTATATCGCTCATTAGAATCCGCTTATTGCTATGAAGATACATAATTGTTAAAAAAAACCTTGTTTTCCTGTGGTATTTAAAATGGAAATAGAAATCCCGGTTCGCGACCTCGAAATATTATCAGAGCTCTGATTTTCACAGGCGTCTTGTTTTACAACCCTGAAGATATAAACAGTGCAGATTTTAAGAAAAATATAGTATTTTTTTTTTAAACTAGACTTTCATCTATATTATACTAGTTGCACCCCCCGGTTTTACCCGCGTCTTCCTGTTATCCCGCAGGAACCTTTTTCTGGGATAAATAGTAGCCTATGTGTTAATCCAGGGTATAAGCTATTTCCATTCCAAATTTCATTCAGATCCGTTCAGTAGTTTTTGCGTGAAAGAGCAACAAACATACAGCCATCCATACTCACAAACTTTCACGTTTATAATATTAGTAGGATTGAAACTAAGTTAATTCAACTATAGTAATACAATAATTAAGTAATATAATAATTCAACTATAGTAATTAATACAAATAGGATGTTCAAATCAGTAGTACATGTTTACTGTCTAAATATTTACGAAGCAATATCATATCTTGTTATCTGATAAATGAGAAAAAACAGCCCTACCGTTCCACATAGAAAACCTAAATAAGTACAAACCATGGAGAAATTATTGAGCTAGTGACTTGACATTGGCAAACGTCCAAATATCGATATAATGCGCCGAGAATAATTAATATTGGTTATGGTAATATGTCACGAATAAACATCACTAGCAAAAGTAGCGACCCGCCCTGCGGTTTTTCCCGCGTGAAAGTTGACTTTTCAAAAGACATTTTCATAAATCTTTTTATAGCTGATACAGTCATTATGCAACATACATAATGATTGTATCTTTGTAGGTCTTGTAGTGTTTAGGGAGCGTCCATTAATTACGTGATTAGTAAGATTTTCCTCAACTCCCTCCACTCTCCCCTAATCTCACGCGAGATTCTTCAAAACTTCTATTCTTTTAAACGTGTTGGATTAATGAGAAAAAAAAAACAAAATAAAAAATATTTTTCCCGCAATTTTACACCGTTTTCTGCGAGAAAAATTACGTGATATTTGCCAAGACCCTCCCTCCCCCCTAAGTGAGATTTGGAAATATTTAACTGGATTTCCCCCTGTATCACTACGCCTGACACCCTGCGATATTAGATGTTTAATGTCTTCAAGCTCTGTAATTTCACTTGATCATTTTATATTCTGAGCTTTAGAACGGAAGTTGATTTATCCATACTGCACAATATACATATAAAAAACCTGTTTGCATATTATCATTCAGACCTCGATTTAAATATCTATTAGAGCAGACTAATCCATATTGATAAGGTATTACGTATTGTATTATCTCATGTGTCATATAACTATACGTGCTTATCAAAACTAGAGAGTCTCGGCAAGAAAACAATAAATCTACGTACAAATATGTATGCCAAGGATCTTTATAAATATCCGAGTGCAATACGTGTTTAGCATTCTCGTTCACATCGTCAAAAGTCTATTTTTCATGATCGATCATCGCTGGCGTATGCCTGTTTTTCTTCCAGGTTTAATTAGTTCTACACGGTAGCGTTTGACCGGACGGGAAGTCGTCTGATTTTAAGCGACGATGTGGCCCAAGGTGGCGCGCCTAGTTAGAGTTAGTTAGTGTATTAGGAAGAGAAATATGTATGTTATGTATATAGTCTTCTGCCACTAACCTTAGGCTGTAATGTGTTGGAGCAAAATGTTTGTGTTGGTTTCTAACATTGTATTTTTTAAATTAAACCTGTCGCAAGGTAGCGTTTGACCACAAGTCACGCAGAATGGCTCTCAAGTGAGAACTGCTGGAACACATCAATAGGTTCTTGGCGATTGATTCTTAACTCGAGGGAGCCAGGCGAGCGCTAGAAAATGCTCTACCACTTACCATCAAGTTATGGTTTCATCACAGTTTCTTCACAGGTAAATCAAGATCATTGTAGGATTTATTAACTACTAGCTGTTCCCCGTGGTTTCACCCGCGTGGCCTACAGTTTATCGCGATAAAAAGTATCCTATCTCCTTCTTCAGGGTTCAAACTATCTCCGTACCAAATTTCATTTAAATCGGTTCAGTAGTTTAGGCGTGAAAGACAGACGGAGTTACTTTCGCATTTATAATATTAAGTAGGGATTGGCACGATTTGGTACTGATAAAGTTCGATTTGTACTAAATCACTTTACATTAGTCGTGTAATATCGAGAGTAAAAGCATAAATCCAACTATAAATAAAGAGATCCGAGAGCTGAGTGATGTCGCCGCTGGCAAAGTAAAACTATTTGAGCCAGACAGCAACAGACGAATGGCATTTTCTTCAAATCCCTTCATACCTACCTACTTCCGTTGATAAGATACGACGAACTAAAATTATCGTGTATGACCAATATCAGTTCAGTAACAATTATATTTTGATAAACTCTTTTGCTTGAGTCATTGTTTTAGCATATTTCCCATGAACTCGCATGATAGGAAGTAGCAACTGTTTTTGTTTCATAATAATTAATCAAGTAGTATAATCACGTAAAAGCTAAAAATCAAACTACATGACACTGGCGTTCTTTTTATATATTCCTTGATTGTAAGGTCCTTCCTTATAGAGATTCACGTGTTGACTTTAAAGAACACTGTGTTGGCAATCGCCGCGGTCTAGCAACGATGACATCATCGGAGGGAGCTGCGCGAAGTACCTGCAGGGTCCCGTTACCAGGCGACCTGTTCAAGTAGTTTTCAGGGAAATAATAATAAGGGCAGCGTTGAGACCCACTTTAAGCAGTCGAATGTTTTAGAGTTATTCCCATTCATACTTCGGTTCGCGTAACACTGTTTAATCCAGATTTAAAATAATAAGAGTTTGTAATAATAAGAGTTTGTAATAATATATACGTTTCAGTGAGAATTTATGTGTATTTAATTATTGTATAGTTAATATCAGAAGTGCGTAGTGTAACCCACGTCAACGATGGGTAGAAATAAAAGTAAACGTAATAAACGCCCAAAGAATAAACGAAGTTGCTCGAGTTCAAGTTCATGGAGCAGCAGCAGTGTCAGTGTCACCAGCACTAGAACTGCGTCACCTCCACGGAAGCACAGGAAACAGGTATCACGTAAGGCTGATACTACAACTGTGAGTACTACAAGTAATACCTTAAACAACATGATACCTGAGTTTGACCCGTTAAGAGATGACGTAAACGCTTGACTTAGTATTGTTCAGTCCTACGCTCAGACGTTTTCATGGGCCGACGAAACCATCCGTTATCAATCTCTTAACAAATTAAAAGGTTCCGCAAAAGTTTGGTATGACTCATTGTTGCGATCCGATAGTCAGTGGCCATCGTGGAAATGGATGAATGGGAAATACGAGCTAGCATCCAGTTTTCAAATCCGTCGAAATATGTTTGAACTTTTAAAAGAAATAATTGAGAAAAACCAATGGACAATCAGTCCCTTTACGAGTTTTATTTTGAACAAAAGTGCAAAATAGATAGATTGTCGTTAAAATTTTCGGAACAAGATATTATTTCCATTATTGTCGGAAACATTAGTGACAGTGGTATAGGCGCGTCAATCGTAGCTAATTTTAAGTTTGACGTTTTAAAGTGATCACAATGTATCCTATTGAATAAAGTACTATTGACTGTTGACTATAGTGGTTAATTTACATTGGAATCGTTAGCTAAGAAACATTCTTTGGAGAATACTACCTTAGCAGCATCTATTTAATTGCTAGGTTTCGCATATAAAAATTCGAAAATGGTAAATTCTACACACGATAACAGTAAATTGGACATTGAACTTAAGGGTGTTTAAATAACGTTGACTTCTGTATAATCAACGATCTCACTGACTGTAACATGTATATTGACAAAAAAAAATAAAAAAAAAAAATTAACAGATGGACCTGATTTAATGTGGGCGAAATACCTACATAAGTTTGATTAAATGACTAAAACTGTACTTAATTACTGAGTTTTATAATACAGTTCGTAAGTTAGAGTTAGCAATGTTTTTTTTAAAAAAAAAGCATAGGTAAAGAGCTAGAAACGTAAATAAGATGATTTTTTGGTCTTATATCTTGGTTATTTTCGGAATTTCATAAAAAGGAATTATAGCCATGAAATAAAAAAAAAAACCTAGTATCTAAAATATGTACTTCTATAATGTTCATATCAAATGTGGATCAAGATCCCAAGTTACCAAGTACTTTTAAGGAATAGCATCAATTTATTTAAGCAGGAAAGACCGATGAAAGCAAAAAAAAAAATAGTGGTTTATACCTACCCGTTACCAAAGTATGCGTAGCCGTTTCACATGGACCTTATACACTTCAAATCGACCACTTAGGCCCATTTGTGACAGCTAAAAATAAATAATGATATTTATTGGTTACCGATTGTAAAAACTTTTACAATGTTTATGCTTTTTGTGGCAATCCTACCAACAAAAAAAAAATCGTACGTGATTAAAGAACTAGGTTGATACCACAGGCGATGAGTGGGATCAGTAAATAGAAGTCTTGTTATAAGGCATAAACAGTACAATTCATAGAATATCAAAAGCTATCCCCAGACAAGTTTTTCTCGGTTATAAATTAGTCAGTGATAGTGATAGTTTAGATCCGGAGCTTGATGACGAACAAAGGTTGGATGTGACGGGTTTGCGTGAATGGACAGATAGATATGAATAATAAGCCCAACGCGGAGTCACAAAAACAAATATTGGAAAGATCTCGCATAAAAGCACGAGTTTATGCGGAAGGATATTAAACACACAAAACTAAGCTAATGACTAGTATAGAGGCGCAAGTTAATGCCTGTTTACAAAGGCCCATTCTAAAGTAAATGAAGTACTTACTGTGGAAGGATAGATATGGGGTGACGGATAAAAATATATATATATATATATATTGTGAAGTAACGAATTGATGATTGGATAACGACTTTGGATATAAAATGTACCTGTGGTTTGATCTGTATCATCGTCTATCCGTGTTGGCAAGAGGTAAATTAACGATAAATTGACATCACCTTAAGTGGTTTTTCTAGGTGAATTGATTTGTGTATGGTGTGCGAGCCAAGATAAAATGCTTCAATCCCCTTGGTAGTCGTTATCGTAAATTGCACATTATAAACAAAAATAGAACGACACTATTAAGAGAGAAAAAGATATCGTGCAATTAACTTGGTACACTCAAGTGAAGTGAAATGCCTTTGAGTGCAAGTGGTTGTACGATGATCTAGAACGTGGAACGAACTTGGTACACTCAAGTGAAGTGGAATGCCTTTGAGTGCAAGTGGTTCTATGAGGGATTTTGAGGGATAGATATCGTGGAATGAACTTGGTACACTCAAGTGAAGCGAAATGCCTTTGAGTGCAAGTGGTTTTACGAGGATCTAAAACGTGGAACGAACTTGGTACACTCAAGTGAAGCGAAATGCCTTTGAGTGCAAGTGGTTCTACGAGGGATTTTGAGGAATAGATATCGTGGAATGAACTTGGTACACTCAAGTGAAGCGAAATGCCTTTGAGTGCAAGTGGTTGTACGATGATCTAAAACGTGGAACGAACTTGGTACACTCAAGTGAAGCGAAATGCCTTTGAGTGCAAGTGGTTCTACGAGGGATTTTGAGGAATAGATATCGTGGAATGAACTTGGTACACTCAAGTGAAGCGAAATGCCTTTGAGTGCAAGTGGTTGTACGATGATCTAAAACGTGGAACAAACTTGGTACACTCAAGTGAAGCGAAATGCCTTTGAGTGCAAGTGGTTCTACGAGGAATTTTAAAAGCTTAAGTGTGGTAAAAGCCCTTTAAGTTGAGTGCAGGTGGTTCTAGAGTAAATATATATGAGAAAAGATGTGCAATATACGTTAACAGAACTTTAAATTCAAGTCCGATATGTCCTTATGTTAATGTATGTAAAAATGTAAAGTAACTGAAGAATTTAATTTACAGCACTTTATCTGAACTCGTGAGGTGCTTGGTGGGACAAGCACCAGGCAGAATGGCCGTGTTGGCAATCGCCGCGGTCTAGCAACGATGACATCATCGGAGGGAGCTGCGCGAAGTACCTGCAGGGTCCCGTTACCAGGCGACCTGTTCAAGTAGTTTTCAGGGAAATAATAATAAGGGCAGCGTTGAGACCCACTTTAAGCAGTCGAATGTTTTAGAGTTATTCCCATTCATACTTCGGTTCGCGTAACACTGTTTAATCCAGATTTAAAATAATAAGAGTTTGTAATAATAAGAGTTTGTAATAATATATACGTTTCAGTGAGAATTTATGTGTATTTAATTATTGTATAGTTAATAACTGATTCGACAAATCTTAAAATTTACGTCGAAGAAAACTCTCTATTGCACGAATTTCTTTTATGAACATATCGACCCAATAACCGTAATGGCATGCTGTAATCGGAGAAGAGATTAATAACGACCTTGTACAATGTCATTCCTTTATACTCTCATATCAAAGCTAACGGAGATCCAAGGCCGTTCTAAAAGTAGAAGCATGAAACATGTACGGCAAGTTAAAACCGCTTGGGATTCCATAATGGCGCCAGAGTGCAGAATAGTACCAAGTTGGTCTGCATTATTCTTAGCAAACTTGTGCTTGCACAAAACTTACCATAGCACGAAACGGTGAAAGAAAAGCACCTATCGGTGTGTCCCGGCAGCCCCACTTGAGAGCCTGTTCCCAAACCAGGTGTAGCGTGGCACCACCTTCGACCACATCGTCTCTTAACGTCAGGTGAATTGTGGTCAAACACTACACTGTAATCGTGAAGAAACCGGCATTTCCAAGAACCACTACATTCTGGGGTATTCGACATCTTCCAACCTGCACCGGGACAGCGTAGTAGATTACGGCCCTTACTCCTCTGAGAGAAGGTCAGAGTCCCAGCAGTGGGAACGGAATATACTGATGACGATGATGACGAAACTTGCAGTAAGAACACAGAATAGTACAAGTACTGTGATTATGTCCTGTATCTTTTAATTGGTTTGTTGTTTATTTTCCAAGGCCAATTGTTCTCAAGCAGTTGACCTGCTATTACCTATTTGACGTCGTTACGCCGCGACGCTGTCGTAGATTATTTATCTATTGTAGGTAATGCAATCTGTGATTATATTTGAGATCTGATAACAGATTTTGGTGTAGTATAGCACGTTGCATAGTAGGAGAAAAATAACGTTACTGACAACAATAGAGATAAAAATAGGAGATGTTTGGCCACTTGGAAGAGAGGGAGAGGTAGACCGAGAAGAACATACTAAGACCAAGTCTAAGAAAGAATTTACGTCATGTTTTACCAAGAGCACAAAAATATGGCTGAGGATCAAACAAGATGGATTCCTGTTATGGCGATAAACTGTTGTCCTCGCGGGGAACAACAGCTAGTGGTGTATTGACGCCAAGTTGATCATGTTAATTTAAAATTAAATTCAGCCAAATTTCTCCCACACGCAAAATCATCTGCGGATTCTTGGGAGTAATAACTTAATTTGCCCTTCAGAAAGGGTCGCCCGATAACAACCGGTCGTTAGCGTTACTCAACCATAAAACTGCGTTACTTGTAAGTCTTGCATTTACACTTTATAGCAATAAAAAGTATCCTATGTCCTTCCTTCCCCAGGGTTCAAACTATCTTCATACCAAATTTCATCAACATCTTTTAGGCGGTTGAGGCGTGAAAAGGTGTCGGATAAACAGAGTTAGATTACAATACTAGTATAGAATATTATAGATAGAAGTCAGAGTGTAAGTCTGCCTCGTAATGAGTTGCAATTCGTTGTTTACTAGTAAGCTATTTTTAGCCCGCCTACTGCTAAGACTGTCTGTAATAAATAAGAACGCGAGAGAGTTGGTAGTCGTTTTTGTTTCGTGTTGTTGACCATTAGAATACAATAATGTATGGGATGTCGAATGTTGTATTGTAAAACGATTTTAGACTTATTTTTAGTTCATTGAACTGTGACACACTTTTGTTGCATATTAGCTCAATGCTCTTGATCTGGGTCTTATTTCTTGATGCTCTGAGACAAACGTGAATATCTAAGATTATAAAAAAGTAGATTGACGTATATTACTGCTAGTTACAGTTTACTTTAGTGACAGTTTGTCGTGAAGAAACCATTGCTTGGTGGTAGAGCATTTTTCTTTTCACCTTCAAGTTAAGAACAAACAACATCAAATTGTTTGCATCAAACCAGCCTGTAACTTTGGAGAGAGCATTGTTCACGTCGTCAGAAATGTTATGTTGTCGCGTTAATTTAAATAAAAGCGACGTGTCATCAGCAAGAAATACTACATATCTCGTGATTATCACTAACAACGCTGGACAAATCATTGTATCATGTGCATTAAAAACAGAATAGGTCCGAGTATTGAATCCTATGGAACCCCTATTGTGACTACTGACTCTAGAGTCGTTGCGTATCGCATATCGCTAGTTTAATGTATGGGTCGATGTTTTTAGTTTTGTTTACGTGGTTGATGTTTGAATTGATATAGATTTGATTGATTGTGAATATGATGAGTAATACGACGTAATGCCTTGACGAGACTAGCCCTTAGTAATTCATCTCATTAAGTCCACAGTCTGGCTATAAATAGCCATCTTCCATCAATCATGGCGCTCGCAGAAAATTTCATTTACGTGTAAGGCTTCGTCCTTGATGAAGCGGTTTTTTCCTCGATGAAACAATACAATGTCTGTCGAACATTGATTGTGTTGGAACTTGCGTTGTTGCAATAACCTAAGATTGATGGTAGATAAATGAGATCGTTATAATTAAATCATTATTATGAACGCGATCTGTCCTGCGGGTTAACGTGCCTGTAAGTTTATTTTTCCAGGATTAAATATTTTTATTAAAATGAACACCCCATTTGGGATTATTGCATCCATAAAGCGATTATTTTCGGTCGGTTTCAGTAACTTTTGCTCACGATACGTGTGATATTTGTAAGATTAAAAATTGCGTGCTCGTTATTATTTCTGATATCACAGCAAACTTTGTTTGGTGGAAAAATAACAGTAATGGAATAAATACGGGGACAATAGATATAGAGCTTAAAAAAGACAAACGTTTGTTTAATAATAAACTACTTAGAAAACAAAATAATACACATACACAATCTTTACGTGATGGTGTCAATTCTGATGTGCTTTCACTAAAACTAAACTAAACTTTGACAGGTCTAAAAACTGCAGTTGTTTTCTTACTTCTGGGGCCAGAAAATCCAGAATATGAGTATAGGCTTCATATTTCACTCGAATCCGTTGAGCCGTGAAAAAGTAACATGTGATAACGCTAAGCGTCAATGTAACGCTTGTTAGTAACACCGACAAATACACCAATGCTGCTAGACCTCGATACTTTTTGCATTCATCAGACTGCCAGTACCTTTTCCAGATTGTCACTCCATACTTATGGCTAACCAGTTAGCAAATAATGTGAAATATCGCCTATTGTCTCTCATCTATTTGTGTAGCGTCCATCAATTCATGCTTAATTTTAAGTGTACCTACCATAAAGTTAGTGAATTGCAAATTAATTATTATCTGTGTTCTAAAGTTGCCAGGATTTTACTGTGGATCTCATCATCTCATTTCATTTCCTTACTCACAATTTTATTGTTGTAAACCATTTCAAATACACTTAAAACATTCTGGGCGTCTAATTGCAACACTTATCAAGATCCTTTGAATTTGACATTTGCACGGTATTTGCAAATTTCACACTGCTTCATCCAACGATTGCAAAGAAAATGGTGTCGATTCTCTTGTGCATTATCTGATTCTAAGTCAAGTTTGTCAGCTCTAAAAGAATTGCTATCCATTCGTTTTAGACCAGTCAAATTTAGTTGAGTTAACTCAAATTTAGTTTAGTTTAGTTAAAAATTCACAACCGATTCGACACATTTTCAACACATTTTTTTCGGAAAATTTAACTATTATGTCTTAAACCCCGTATAGAGAGAGGATTTCGATAGATGTTGAGATAGCCCACAGATCATCAATGTGAATAACCTTAGTGCTTAACCTAGTCCATAGTTAACACTGGCCATATAATGCAGGAGGCCAAATGGGGCTACAGGCGCACGATGGGCGCCATGTTCGCCTACAGCAAGCAGGCAGATCGTATGCTGATGTCCTACAATTGCCAGGTGCAGCAGTGCGCGCGCGCCGGACATGCCAGGACAGCGTCTAGGATGAGCCTTATACAGTGCATCAGGTGTGTACCGATCTTTATATCTGTTTTTTTTTTGCACATGCAGCAATTAAAGTTGCTGCCATTAACATAAACCGTTTTTTTTTAATTTTCCTAATCATTTTGAACACCGAATGTGACTGATCAGGTACATTTATTATGGCAACTTCGTCGTGTTTTAAAGCTAAATTTGTCACTGACTGTACCAACTTATGATCAAGAAGGTTTATTTTTGTGAGGACGAAATTTTACAACCACGTGTTAAGTTTTCCTTTGAGAGCAACAACTATTGGTCCCTCATAGTTTATTTTTTCTATGAATTTCGTAGATTTAAATCAGCAATTTTATTGTCATAGATATTGATGAGCGGAATTGCATACCTCTTGTTATCTTTCATTCATCATAATCGCTTCTACTTTTATATGCAGCTGAAGTGGAAGAATAGTTCGCTCCGTCGACCCGTAGACGTCGGTATTACGTATACATTATGTACGCTTGGTCAGCGGTATTTTATTTAGGTATTGTAAAGTTTTTGATACCATACAAACAATTTATTTTATTAATACCGAACACGTGGTCTTAAAAATAATCTAGAAAATGTTGCATTGAATTATTTTGTGTGACATCATGATTACTATGTTTACAATTACTTACATAGGTTCTTATTTATGACGTACTAATTACATTACAATGTAAACACGGATCTGCCGCTGTGAATTGTGTTAACTATTCCTTTATATAATTTTAGTTGTTGGTATTTTTGTTTTAAATGCACTTTTGGCTGCGAGCCATTTCAGTGCGGCTCGTCGTTATGAGACTCAATAACACGATCGTGCAAGAAAGTCGCCTCTTGAAATAGTGTAACATACGTCCTTTTATTCCTACAGTCATTTCTACATTGTAGAAATAACGTGCATGTCTCGTCAACAGCAATGAAAAATTGCACGACGTCTGACTTGTAGTAAATTAAAAGATACAACATGTTCTTATTGTATTCTCAAATATTGTACCGCAGTACGGGCGAACTTGAGACCCAGAACCGCTTACAACTAGCCTAGTTATCATGTGTATGTTAATAGATAAAGAATCGCTATACCTACTTGGTCACGAGAGACATACGTGAGACCAATGTGTGCGCGTGTGTGTGTTTGTGTGTGTGCGCCCATATTTGGGAGATTAGCTTAAATATTTTATTTATCTTATCACAGTATTGTAAGAATAGTGAAACATTATTGCATTGCACTCATTGACGTGCAAAGTGATGGACGCCACTTTTCTCCCACTTTTCTCGTCACGTTTGCAATGCAAAGAAAAGATAGGTGGCTGAGTGCTGCTAACCTATAGACGCCTTCGTGTATAATGTTATAAACAAACTAAAACATTTTAATTTATGTCATATGTTAATAATGTACAGCCTAATTTTGCTTGCAATGATTTATCAGCTTGTGCAGGTTCACGTGCGACCCAGCGGAGCCTGTGATTAGACCTCATTTGGTTTGGACGCTTTTAAGCACAGGACCCGACGTCCATTTCTTACGTCAATTATCGCATTTATCCTTTATTTGTTTTGCATACAATATTGTCAATGTCTACCATCCGCGTGTGATAGGCTGATGGACGGCAAAAGACATACATATAGCGCATGCAAATATGTGTCGATTCGGTTTTGCATTCTCTAAAACTAAACAACGTTTGACAGGTCTAAGAGTTATGCTGTCCTTTTTTTACTTCAGTGGTAAGAAAAAGACAGCAATACTATTAGACCTGTCAAATTTAGTTTAGTTTTAGAGAATGCAAAACCGAATCGACACCAATATGTACCTAGCCAATCAGGCCAGGTTATATATTCTCATAAAAGATAAGTTCCACTATTTTTTTTTATTCTGTGGTCAAATGTAGATACGGCCACGGTTTTGCCTAAAATTAGCGTTGTGGGAGCCGTAAATCGCCCGCTTTACATGGTTGTACATCATTTGTACTAACTGCGCCCCGCGTCCCGTTATCGCGTAGGCACCCTTTTCCGGGGTAAAAAGTAGCCTATTTGATTATCCAGGGTATAAGCTATCTCCATTCCAAATTTCATCCAGATTCGTTCAGCAGTTTTGGCGTGAAAGAGTAACAAACATCCATACTCACAAGAGTTTCACGTTTATAATATTAGTAGGATAGAAACTTAGCGGTTTTGTAACTACTGCTGTCTCAAACCATCTCCTAGATAAAAGTATTGTGGGAAGCACGTACACGGAGAAAAAAGACCTTCCGAAATACCGTTTTCCTTCTGAGTCACAAGGGAAGGACTTGTGATTTAGAAGGAAAACTAAGGTAAAATAAGGAAGGAATCGGTCTTGGAAGGTAAGACTCAGAAGGAAAGTCAGAATATTTTTCTCAGTGTAGACCATTTTTGATTATAGTCCTGTGTATTATCCGATATTTTATCACAGAAATCGGAACACAAACTCGATTTATTCGTAACTTTCTCGAGGTTACCACTCGACCTTAGTGACGCGATTATTTTTAGTTGTTTACATTACAGGTTTTATCTCAATGGGCAGATATCCATTTACGTCATAAGTTGATACTAATATCCGAGTGCAAAAGGTGATCACTGCTCTGATCGGTTTTTTTACAACTAACGAGCTCTCAATGCTGACAGAGATCTACTTGTAACCACACTGAGAAAAAATTCCTGAATTTCCTTCCGAGTCTCACTTTCCAAGACCGATTCCTTCCTTAGTTTTCCTTCTGAATCAAAAGACCTTCCTTTTTGAATCGGAAGGAAAATGTATTTCGGAAGGTATTTTTACTCCGTGCATCAGGCCGTTGATCAAGATATTGCAGATACATCATAGTTTTAAATTAGATATAATGTTATTCGTCACAATAAACTCGATATTCAGCTGGTTAACAACTAAAAAGCTACTTCTCTATAAAATAAAGAACGAAGTATACTTTGCAAGCAAAAAAACATGTATTTTTTAGTACCGTGGTGTGGAGAGCAACTCGATCTTTATAGTTTCCGATAAAAGCGAAGATGATGACAGAGACTTCAGTCTTTTAGTCTGACTCGATTCCATTTTTACTGTTAACTTTGTTGAATCAATAGATAACGAGAAGTTATCCAACGAACCTTAGAAACCGGACTCAAATACAACATACGTAAATTAACCATTAATGTTAAGTTTGAAAAACTAAGACCTGTCGCGAGACGTCAAAAATGAGTCGTCTTTTTAATAGGTCATAAAAGAGTTGAATCTCATTAGTATTTCCGATTCACTAAATTAAGACTCGGATAATTTATTAACAGACAGATGGCATGGTTTGCAACTGCCGACTGTAGCTTGAAAATCTAGTCTGTGATTATCGAAATTGCATCATCGTCTTCAGCATAAGGACTTGACTTGGTAGGTTTCTTTCCTACTGCTGAGAATCGAGTCTTTTTTCCTCTCTCATAAAAAGTAATATATGGGTCGTAATCTACAAAGCAGGCACAGTTGGTTGACCCTTGAGTTTTGTTGTTTTTGTATCTATACCGGTTTCCTCACGATGATTTCCTTCACCGTTTTTGAACGAGGGCAAATCCGCATATGATTATAAATAATTATAACGCCCACACAACCACAAACATAGCTCTGACCCCTAGGATTTCCTGTATTTAGGCTATCAGAAACTACGCCGATCGGGGATCCACCAAACCCATGCAGATATGAAACAAATACTTGCGCCTTTAATCGTCACAAAACAAATCATAAGTTTGGTCCCGTGATGGCTTCGAACCAGCATCATCGACTCTAAGGACGCACTTGTTATTAGTTTAACCACCATCGTTAAAACTTGCGAATGTATTCTTGCCGTCTTCCATCGATTTTAAATAAACTGAGCATTTATTTGCGCACGCAACTGATCGTTTTTAATGATAAATACGAATACTTTGATATTTCGTAATCGCTTGCTGTTGCTATCTGCTACCTTGCCCATACGAAGTGTTACATTTATTTATAAAACAAAATAAATCGTAACCTTCGCGATATCACTTTGATACGAGGCTTAGGTTATAATATTGTTCCCAGGAATGTATGTACTGAGATTGACAATCATTGACATTTATCTGGTAATCCCCACACTACCCTATAATATGCGGCAGTATTTTACAAATCTTTGAATTTTTCGGCTTTTCTGTATGTATGTATGTATTACACATAAACCTTAATCTTGAATCACTCTATCTATTGCTGAAAACGGCATTAAAATCAGTTGCATTTGATACTATGTAAAGATCTATGCTAATAACCCATTCTACCTTTTCAGACACATCGTACAAACGGAAGGGCCAAAAGCGCTGTTCAAGGGCCTAGGGCCGAACATAGTGGGCGTGGCGCCGTCTAGGGCCATCTACTTCTGCACGTACTCCCAAGCGAAGGCCATCCTCAACCAGAACATACCGCCGGACACGCCCGTGGTGCATCTCTCCGCAGCCAGCGCGGCAGGTAACAACTACACGGAGAAAAAATACCTTCCGAAATACAGAAGGAATTTCCTTCCCTTTTGAGTCGGAAGGAAAGTTAAACTACACGGAGAAAAAATTCCTTCCGAAATACAGAAGGAATTTCCTTCCCTTTTGAGTCGGAAGGAAAGTTAAACTACACGGAGAAAAATACCTTCCGAAATAGAGAAGGAATTTCCTTCCCTTTTGAGTCGGAAGGAAAGTTAAAGTTAAATAAGGAAGGAAAATGTAAACTTAGATAAAATAAGGAAGGAAAGGGTAATATTTTGGAAGGAATCGGTCTTTTTTTTTACTATTTACAGGGTAGCGTTTTACCACAAGTCACCTGATGTTAAGTGATGATGTAGTCGAAGATGGCACCACGCTACACCTGGACTGGGAACTGGCTCTCAAGTGAGGCTGCCGGAACACACCGATAGGTGCTTGGCGAAAAGGAACTTGGAAGGTATAAGACACGGAAGGAACTCGGTGTAGTTCCTTATACTGAGAAAATATTCCTGACTTTCCTACTGGTTTCACTCGCCTAGAGATTCTCGCAAGAACCAAGCACTTTTCCGGGAAAACATGTACCACTGTCCGGCCCAAAAACTATGACTAGGCATAAAATTCAACGTAATTCAGTTGCGTGAAAGGACAAACCAACAAACAAACTTAGTACAAGCGCGAAGATATTTGACTTGTATGTTTTGTTTCTTTTTACAGAAACATGTTTGAGTTCATTATTTGTATTATGCCTGATTTGTCATATATAATTATCTCATATGAATGAATATGGTAGTCAAATATGCAAAAACAACTAACTCTCATATTTAGCAGTGTAATTATGCAGATATGTTTAAGCGTTCCGAGTTTTTAAAAAAATTTCATGTCAACAAAAGACCGGTTTGGGTTTGTTTTGAAGATAACCTCATTGGCCTTGAAGAGTACCTTTGCCTACTATGTATGCATAATTTGATACTTCCAAGCCAAAAAATGTATACAAATATCATGTTCTGAAGGTTCCTGTTTAGTGTGTGTTAGGTTAGTGTTTATCAAAGTAATTCTCTCACGTTTTTGTTTTTCCACGACACATGAAAAGAAAATGAAGTTAGAAAATTAAAAAAAATAACTTTGCCGTTTCGCAAAAAGTACCGTGTTTCGCTGTATGTGTATCTTTTTCCACGTATGGAAAAATTTTGAAAAAATGTATATCTTTAATTATAATTATATATTACTATGGAAAATGTAAATCTTTAATTTTTTCCACTTTTGGAAAAAGATACACATACAGCGAAACACGGCACTTTTCCAACGAATGTGAAAAATAGAGATTCACATTTCTTCAGCGCCATCTATGCGTGGTTTAAGTACTTCGCTGTCAGAAAAGTTCCCATTCCTCTGATTATCACTTCTATTCTATTTCATTTTTCTGTTCTGTTCTGTTTCTGTTTTTATTTTCTGTCTCAAATCACACTATCCTATCCTACTTTTGTTATAAATGTGAATGTTTGTGAGGATGAGTCGATGTTTGTTACTCTTTCACTTAAAAAAATACTGAACGGATTTT
This sequence comes from Opisthograptis luteolata, assembly GCA_931315375.2. Classification (NCBI taxonomy): domain Eukaryota; kingdom Metazoa; phylum Arthropoda; class Insecta; order Lepidoptera; family Geometridae; genus Opisthograptis; species Opisthograptis luteolata. The sequence continues at coordinate 3,500,220 of OV928048.1, forward strand.
GATGAAATTTGGTGTGAAGCTAGTTCACTCTAGAGAAGGACATAGGCTACTTTTTCTCACGGAAATACACTAAGAAAAAAATCCTGATTTTCCTTCTAAGTATTTCCTTCCAAAAGGTAGCCTTTTTCCTTCCTCATTTTACCTTAGTTTTCCTTCCGAGTCAAAAGGGAAGGAAATTCCTTCTGTATTTCGGAAGGTACTTTCCTTCGTGTATGTTTATGCAGGATAACGCGGGTGGGGAGAAGTTAGTAGATAAAATGAATTCACATAGTCTTACATTGTTTCAGGTTTCATGTCGTGTACGATGACGAACCCGATTTGGTTTGTGAAAACACGCCTGCAGTTGGACGGGCAGAATGTGACTGCGTACCAGTGCATTAAGAGGATATACGCCAAAACGGTAACATTCCTGATTCTTAACCCATCATCATCATGGAGATTAACCGTAACATACATACAACATACATCCTACTAATATTATAAACGTGAAAGTGAGGATGGATGTTTGTTACTCTTTCACGCAAAAGCCACTGAACGGATCTGGATGAAATTTGGAATATAGATAGCTCGAATTAAAACATAGGCTACAATTTATCCCTGAAAAAAGTTCCCGCAGGATAACGGGAAGACGCGGGTGAAACCGCGCGGCGCAACTAGTTTATAATATTAGATTACTAATAAAAAGATTATTAGATTATAAGCTATCTCTATTCAAAATTTCACTCAAATCCGTTCAGTAGTTTTTGCGTGAGAGAGTAACAAACATCCATTCATCCATGCTCACAAACTTTCACATCTATAATATTAGTAGGATTTATCAGTCTATCTCGCTCACCGTTTGGTCTCACTCCACCCGCCCACCATCCATCTTGCCAAATAATCCTGCCGAGCATTTTTGTGCGCGTCTGTCTCGATATATAACATCTATTTACCTATAGCGGAATTTTCAATCGGATCCAAGCGTGACTCGATAAATATTCATAAGTCGCGCGTGTGTTTTCTTGTGCCGATATCGGTCGTGAACTGTTACATGATCTACGCGTGGAGTAGCGCACAAGGACATACGCCTGCGATCCGTTGTTCATGGGTTTGAATCCTACAAAGAGCTTGAACTTTCGGTGAGGGAAAACGACTTGATGAAATCATAACTTAGAAGTACCGCGCATTTCTCGCCAAGCAACTATCTGTGTGTTCCGGCAGCCCCACTTGAGAGCCAATCCTAGTGTAGCGTTACTTAGCATCAGGTGATTTGTGGTTAAATGCTACCCTGTAAAAAGTATAAAGAAAGAGTTAATGCAGTATTTCTTCTTCTGTAATCATTGTTATTTAAAAACTAATGTTATCACCTTATTGAGTGCTGTGTTTTTGCGCTTTATCGCTGAAAGCGTTCTCTTAAAATATAGTTTAGTGTGAACAAGTTTTATAGCTGAATACAGAGAACACAAACAGGTCTGAAAATAGATCTAAACAGCTTTTTATTTTAAAACATTACTGGCCACACCCATCACGAGAAAAAAGAAAATCGTACAAAGCGTTTACATTCAAATTAAAAAGTTTTTTTTGTTATGGCGTCACACGATTAGTGTTTTTGCCAGTGTCAAGTATAAAATATTTCAAACTCAGAGAGTTGAATCAAGTTTAAATGATGATGGGATGAGGATAGTGTTTAAGTAAAGTAGTGGCGCTTTACTTAAACTTTACACGGACTTTTTTGGAGCAACTAGAAAAGTCACTTTCACAACTTTATTTCAATTTCCCACACTCGTACACATTAACGAACACATAATGGTTAATAATCCACCAATATTACACATTATCACTCGAAGAAACACAAGTTTTGGATATAAAAACAAAATTTTCACGTTGACAATTCGATTGCCGCCAAAAAAGTCACAATTAAAAAGTTTTTGCACCAAAAAGTTGTAATTTCCCCGCAGGGTATCCGAGGGTTCTACAAAGGCATCACGGCGTCGTACATGGGGATCAGCGAGACGGTGGTCCACTTTGTGCTGTACGAGGGTGTGAAGGCGCGACTGATCGCGGCGCGGAGCGTCGACGGCGTGCCCAGCGACCACCGCTCGCCGCGGGACTTCGTCGAGTTCATGGGCGCCGGGGCCTTCTCCAAGACTGTCGCGTCCTGCATTGCTTACCCACATGGTGAGTCTTTGAAATTGGGAGGTACCTCTTTGGCTTAAAAAACCCGCCGAGTGCGAGTCGGACAAGCACACGAAGGGTTCCTTACCATTATCTCTATAAAAGCTGCAAAAAAACAGCGTTGTTGATCACGTTTGTTGTATCGGATTTATTTTATTTTGTTTTTTAATATTTGTTGTTATAGCGGCAACATAAATACATCATCTATGAAAATGTCAACAGTCGTAACTAAAACGGTTCATGAGATACAGCATGGTGACAGACGGACAGCGAAGTCTAAGTAATAGGGTCCCGTTTTACCCTTTGGAACCCTAAAAAAATCATCATTATGAGCCTGAAGACATCCGCTGCTGAATGTAGGTATACAACCCCTTTGAACGGTCGTTAGCTATTTAAATCCATTGTCTCCCCGCGACTCTTGAACGGAACAGAATAGAAATATATATTTCTTTTTACTACTTACAGAGTAGCGTTTGGCCACAAGTCACCTGATGTTAAGTGACGATGTAAGCACTCCTCTAGATTCATATCTTTTGTATACGATCCGTTTCTTGTGCGACGGTTCTAAATAAAATACACCTATTCCACCTCCAGACAGAGACTCCAGAGACTGCCCTGTCAGTACCGTAAATGATACAAAAATTATACCGAAAAATTAGTTGAAAATGTTATTTGAATTGCAGAAGTGGCAAGAACGCGACTGAGAGAAGAGGGCGATAAATACCGCAAGTTCTGGCAAACTCTTCACACCGTCTGGATGGAGGAGGGCTACCGTGGTGTTTATAGGTGAGTATAGGCTTAACAGATATCACATAGCGGATTTAAGGTATAGCAATGTTTCTCAGCAGTAGCAGTAGACAGACAGACAGTAGCAGTGTTTCTTTTTGTTTTTTTTTGATGAGCGATGGTGGCCGAACGGTTTGGCGTGCGACTTACAAGACGACGACACCGAGTTCGAATCCTCTCGGCCTCGTACCTATGACTTAATAAGTTATGTGCGGATTTGCCATCGCTCAAAACGGTGAAGGAAAACATCGTGAGTAAACCGGCATGCCCAAGAACTGCAAACGGTGAAGGAAAACATCGTGAGTAAACCGGCATGCCCAAGAACTGCAACATTTTCAAGGGCATGTGACATCTACCAACCCGCACTGGGCCAGCGTGGTAGATTATAGCCCATACTCTCTCTCTGAGAGAAGGCCAGAGTCCCAGCAGTGGGAACGTGGAAGGCTGATAATGATAATGATGAATGTTTCTCAGTGACATCTCTCCCGGATTGAAATAAAAAAATGTTGCACAAACATAAGCTTGGTGTAATGTGGTTTTGTTAGACTTACTTTATCATTACACTGGGCCTCTCCCAGGACATGCAACTGTTTCTTTTTTATACTGTTTTAAACTACCATGGTCAAAAACATTAGAATTAGTTTTTATAACGGGATAATTACCATGTATTTGTTTTTGTTTGAGTTCTCGATGTTTCGGCACTGTTGCAAGCGCCATGATCACGAGAATACTAAATGTTTCTGCGGGTGGGATTGTTGATGTTATAACGGGCAGACGTATCTATCTACCCGCTTCCTCACACGTTTTTTTGCTTACGATGACATTACCATATTCACACAAGTCACTCGCAACTCGATTCAAATCTCGACACACAAAACTCACGGTATCCCCTCGCGAGCTATGACAGGTGCTTTTTCTGCTGTCACACAACCGCACCACTGGATTCCAGGCACTCGACAGTTGAAACCCGTCCTCTCGATTAAAGTTCTTATACTTGGTTATTTCTATTGCTTCTCTAACCAATCGAGGTATATAGTGGCGTTCTGTCGAGATTACCTGAGGGTTATGCAACTCAATCCAGTGGTTGGTGCCCGCCTCCAGAAGGTGTTTCGCTATCGCTGACTTTTGTGTGTCATTATTTTTCACCGCCTTTAATATAGTGCCGAAGCAACAGTGCCGAAATATCGAGAACTCAAACAAAAACAAATACATGGTAATTATCCCGTTATAAAACCTAATTCTAATGTTTCTTTTTTTTATTGTAGCTCATCAAGTTAGTTAGTTTTGTGAGGCAAATTACACACACAAAATATTTTTTTTAATGTCCTTTATCGCTAAACTGGGTAAGGGTGCAATACTGGCTTGTTGCGTGCCCAGTTTATGATAAACTTATTAAACAAAATTATTTTTTTGTCTCCTCACCTCATCGTGATGACATTTTTTTTTTATTTACGGGGTAGCGTTTGACCCATAAGTCATCTGATATTAAGTGACAATGTAGTCGAAGATGGCGCCACGCTACACCTGGTTTGTTAACTGGCTCTCAAGTGGGACTGCCGGAACACTTAGGTGCTTGGCAACAGATTCTTGACTTAGGGTGGTAGCTAGCCACTAGAAAATGCCCTACCACCAAGCTATAGTTGCATCACGATGTTTTCAAAGCTCAAGCTCATTGTAGGATTCGTACCCACGACCTACGGATCGCAAGCCGACGTTAACTACCACTGAGCCGTCATCGCTAAATGTATTATTTAAATAGTTTGAACTTATCACCAGTTGTGTTTTGTCGCAGGGGTCTGGGCACGCAGCTAGTACGGCAGATACCGAACACGGCGATCATGATGTCCACATACGAAGCAGTTGTTTACCTCCTCACGACACATTTCAACAACTCTTTCTACGAGAACACCTAAGCAGTAACGCAGCGCAGCCCTCTCCGAGCCATGATGTCCTTAGTAAGGCTTTAGAGCCAATCAGTGTTACTCTTACTCGAGCGAGAGAGACAACCTCCAGCTTGTAGGAAGGAAAGAGATAGATGTCCCTGTTTGGTATTTGGGGAAGTCGACCACATTGAAACGTACAACGGTGTTGTGACTGCGATCTTTCACGTATACCAAAAGACAAGTGGAGGATAGCGTTTGCATATCACTTGTTTATGTAGTTTGCATACACTTGTGACTTTGTAAAGCTAGCTTTTTCAATGCAAACCAATCAGCACCGCAAGCCTTAATTTGTGCATGTATTTCGCCTATGTGTCACGAATCTTATTCCATCTGTGTTATACAGCAAAGTTCGCGGAATATGTGGTCGACTTTAAAAGTTTTCTCCTGTTATTGTTATTTTTAGAGTTCCGTACCTCAAAAGTAAATATGGAACTCCTATAAGATCATCTACGTGTCCGTCCGTCTGTTATCTCTAAACTTGTCATAGTAATGAAACATGTTGAATTGAACCTCATGTTTTCTAAATATTTAAACATTTAGTAATCTTTGAGGTATGGAACCCTGACTGAGCGAGCTTCAACTCGCATTTGGCCGGATTTCGATACTACCTTCTTTGTCGGAATACGAATAATATCGAGTTGTTGAAACGAGATTAAATTATTATAACATTGAGGGTAGTACGAAATCTTACGACTCATTATGTATTTCATAGTCATCTCGAACGAAAATTTTATTTGATAGTCGCTTTAATAAAATTACTTAGTAGTATAAAACCAAATTGTTGATTGTACCAAATGTTTCAAATGACTGAATTTGTTTGTAAGTAAATAATCTTGATTACTGAATGAGTTCCTACTCCGATTGAAGTCCGGAAAATCAGAACCGATTGATTTTCGCAAATTCGGAATCGTTTGAATTTGTCAATCCTCGTTTTTTCAAAACCTACTCTGCAACTTGCGAAATGAGAACTTCTAAATTAGCTAATTACAGTAAAGCATAAAAAGAAAAATGCTGGAATACACTTGCTAATGGAAAAGCTTTCCAATTGGGAGCCACACGCAGGATGTTTGTAGATGGCGCTCTGAGCGACTGTACCTTGATTTTATGTAAAATCAAGGTGCACAAATGATTTAACAGGTACAGTCGATCATTCACACAGAGTACCTTTGTATAACTGGAAAATCATGCACCACCTAGCGTGAAAGTACGTCAGTTTTCCTCCCCATCACTACAGAAATATTTTTGGTGCTGGACAGCGACTTTTTTGAATAATATTATGTACTTACAAATATACAAGTTGTTACAATCGCAATAGTGTTGTTATAAATAAATCTTTAACCTAATCTTTTTGGTTTTGGAAACTAAAAATGTTAAGATACTCGCATTTGCGATAATGTTGAAGGCTTATAATATTTGTGGTGCAATTATTGTGTAAAATGTAGTAGGTACATATAAAACACTTTCAAAATTTTAAACTGAAAGGAAATTACGTTATTGGCCATACGCTTTTTGACTGATATTTTTTAGAATTTTATATCTATCCTACTGAGAGTATAATTATGATAGAAAGTAAACAAATATTTTAACTGACAATATTATAAATTATTTTCATATAAAGAGATATTTCTAAACGTTAACATGTTCCGAGTTTATGAAGTGAAGTTTACATGCAACACTTTTGGTTTAAAATCTTTGAAACAGGAATTGATATGTCTACAAAGATTATTCGGAAAGGTTCTGAATAATCCGCCTATTTAGCAATTTCAAAAATCGATGTTGTTAGTCATAGTTCTAGTCTATAGATTTCAAATGTGAACAGTTGAAGAAATTGTGCTGTCTCAGCCCATTTTGAAAGAGTGCTACAAAACAATATAAATATCATGTGATATTGATAATGCAATATATTATGTCTTCGCACTTCTTGTAAACTGGTAGCGCACATACTTTCATTGGTTACATATATTTATGTGCCAAACGAAAAATTAATAAGTATTGGAGATTTTTGATATTGCTTTACTGTTGTTGATTATGTTGTTCACACTCCATTTTGTGGCTATGTCTTTGGCTGTCAAAGGAGTAGTTTTTGGATTTGAACGCACTTTGCACACAAACTAGCATTTTTCAAGACAAACTTTTATAAACAAAATGTTTTCTTTTACTTTACTATTTTTTTTGGGTCTTGTCAGTTACAATATACATTCTATATTCTTCAGGCAAACAAATAGTAAGAGTAAGCTGTGATATAGAGCTTGTAAATATTAATTAGAGATGAAACTTTACATGCTTTGCTTCTGTTCACAAGTTACGCACACTGAGATATTGTGTAAATTTTTGTTACTTATAGATTTTTATTCAGTCTTTGAATATTGGAATTCAAGATTATATATTTGTTTACCCAATGCCTTTTTCGTCATAAATGTGGTAGCAGAGTGTAAAACGGCTCTAGAAAAATGTTTGATACATAAATTATTTTCCCTATCGACACAATTATTTTTACTTCTATTGGAACATACTAGAAATATATGATATCAAACTACTTCTAGAGCTATAAGAATTATAGCGAGTTGATTATTTGTAAAATTAAGCATAATGTTCAGACAAGTCTTGTTATCATAATTTTAGAGGATACATTTGGACTTACGTCGGACTGAGTATAAAATACTATTAATTTGTTTATTGTATAAAATGATTATAAAAATAAACTGCCGTTTAATTTCTAGCAAATTGAGCCCTCCCTATATTCCTATTTTTTTTAACCATTAGTGGCTGTGAAGCTTACAACAAGTTTCTCTATGGGTAGCATTCAACAGCCCCTGTCTCATCTAATCATAGCATTTCAAGCGTGACACATAACAAAGGCTAATGCATTTCAATTTAGTTTTCATACCTCAAAATCTTATTAAAACCATCCCCTAAAACAGGGGACAGGAAGCAAAAATATAGGAAACCAGTTAAGATTAGGTATGTATTTTTCTAACTCAATAAACCTAATTCTGCCTTTGAGATAAACAGATATCATGATAAAGTTCAATTTCTACAAATTAGAATAAAAACAACAAAATTCACTCAATAATTTATTCCATTACAAAACATAAAAATGACATGCAACACTTACAAAATAAACTCAGGTAAAATATAACAGCTCTATGATAAAACTGGATTCAAGAGAGTTCTTAATGAGAAGTTTGAAATAACAACCCACATATGAGTAGAGATCGCATTGGGCATTTCACTTGGATATCTCAACACAGTTGTAAATGGGAAAAGATCACCTTTGAATGCCACTATTGGCTCCCTTCTAAAGTAAATTACTGATACTAATAAAACAACGGCGACAACAGCTTGAAGGACAATTTGAATAGTGCTCTTCACAGCCAAGCTTCTGCCCATTCGAGCCTGAGAGTTTTCCTTCAGTAGTATCTCCAGTTTATTGATTTTACGTTGAATTTTAGAGTAAGCAGCAAAGTCATCTTTCATACATAAACCTTTTTGTTCTGCCTTTAGTACTTGGATCTCAGAAAAGATGGTGCGCTCTGCATTTGATATCCTGGCGAAACATACTATAATCTAAAACAAGAAAAGGATAGTCAGTCTGTTTTTCGAAGAATAATAATTTGTATATTTTTCTTGGAAGTTTGTACTTACCGGCTTCACTAAAATCGGAGCTAGAGTGCTAATTGTGCATAATATAAGAAAATAAACTAGAAGAAATCCATTTATAACTTCTAACATTTTCGATAATCTAAATCAATGAGGAAAAATACTAACAAAATACGACCAAAAAAATATATAACTAAATGTCAAAAGTCAGACTCAAAGCATAGATTAAGTAGACTATATACTACGTAACTCAGTGTCAATTGTCAACCCAATTACCCAAACAGCTTGCTCATCAAATGACTGGACTAATGTTGCCATTGTTGCCAACATGTATTTGTTTTGTTGTACCTATGTCAGACTAGCTGTCAGACGAGCATATGTAATATGATGTGTGACTTGTTGTTATGTCAATTGTCTGAATTTCTTTGGTTATGTTATGGTTATGGATATTATGTTTATTATGTTATCGTATCGAGGTAGAAACTAAATAAATAAAGTCAGTGCAATATTAATTTTAACTATGGAAAACGTAGTTTTCATAGAAACATGCACTTCTGCTTGTGACTACAATAAGACCCATGTTGCTCAAATACCTTTAGAATCGTTAATAACTTACTGCATTTACAAATACTGTTCGCCTGCTGAAGTGACTCTGAACATAGTTTCTGTAGACGTTCAAGACAAAACAAGCGTTGTTATTCAAGAAGATGGGCTTCAGTTCATTGAATTAGAGAAGGTGCCTTGGCAAGTGGCGGCATGTGTGTATCCAGTGGCAATGTACAATGATACAATAATAACAGGTTTATGTGCCGTAGCTAGACACATTTGTAAATATAAATGTCTGCCGCAAAATTCATATGAGCACGACGAAGGTATACTTGGCTTCAGGAAGAGCTGCCTCCAAGCACCTAATGAAGTATCCATATGGACTAAGTTTTGCGAAGTTGACATTATAAAAACCGTAAAAGAATTTCTGAATACGGCGAGAATCGACGAGGTTCCCAAAAACTTATTGAGGTTCGAAAATCATCTGAAGAAACCAGTAAGAGTTCACAATGTTTATAAAATGGCGAGAGAATTGACAAAAAGAAACAAAGAAGAGCCAAAGGATAATCAACAACAAACCTTGGGTTTTGTTAAAGATGAAATTGATGCCGACAAAGTGAGAGAAAAAGCAAAGAATAGAAAATGGAAGTCTACCAAAAAGAAAGAATCAATAATAAACAATTCAGTCAAAATTGAGGATCTGCCAATCATTCATCAGTTTGCTGAAGGGCCCTTTTTCACTTTAGCTGATTTAATTCTTATACCAACCTATCACATTATTGTACAAATATTTGATAAATCTTTCGAATCACTTCTACCTTGGACACACAGATGGTATAAAAATGTTACTGGTATACCTGCAATACAAAACGTAACACAACTAATCAAAGTAGAAGAAAAGTTATCTCTTGAAAATGTGCTCATACCAGTAATGGAAGATGTAAGCCTTTACAAATGTGATCCTAAGAGACACAATCCAAGGAAGCGGATGTTTACAAAAGAAGATGACATTGAAAATGCTTTGAGTTCCCTTTTTGAAGGCATGGAGTTGGCCGTCAGTAAAAACGAGTTTGAGTCTTCAATAGACTGGAAAGAAATACCCGATGGAGCAAATCCTAAAGCTGGCCATTTGCCCAACGAAAGAGTCACAAGGAAGAGCCAGCAGTTGGAAAACTTAACCTTAGCTGTACTGAGTATAGCTAAAGAGGGAGATTTAATTGTCGACTTCTGCAGTGGAAGCGGCCATTTGGGCATACTCATAGCTCATTTACTACCAAAATGCACTGTGATTTTACTTGAAAACAAAGAACAGTCTTTGCTACGAGCCCGTGCGAGAGTCCACGAAATGGGCTTAAAAAATGTGCTCTTTTTCCAATGTAACTTGGACTATTTTATAGGAAAGTTTGACATAGGAATCGCTTTACATGCCTGCGGGATTGCGAGTGACCTAGTATTGGACAAATGTCTCAAGGCCAATGCCAAGTTTGTGTTATGTCCTTGTTGCTATGGCTCGTTGCATGCAACAGATAGACTGGTTTATCCAAGAAGTAATAAGTTTTCAAGTATCAGTATTGACAAGTACTTGTGTATTGGACATGCAGCAGATCAGACGCATGAAGAACATCCTTTGACTGTCAGAGGGCTAAGATGTATGGCAGCTATAGACTCGGATCGTGCTCGCTTGGCTGAAGAATTTGGATACAACGTCACTCTATCCAAACTAAAACCTCTAACTTGCACACCTAAAAATAATTTACTAATAGGTGTCCCTTCATAAATAAAACTGTACACATTTTTAACAGATCTTTTATTACAATAACAAGTTTTATATCTTAAAATATAGCATTTGTACATATTATAAAGTCTATCACTTAACAATCTGAAAATGAAGCCTTTTCATTTTTCAGACTAGGTTACAAATTCTCAACCAATACAAAATTTAACATGCAATCTCAATTCCCTGCTATCATCAACAAACAATAAAAGTACCAATTTGAAAACTCATTTTAGTTAACTTTTGCGTAAACTATGGCTGTGCGCGTAGGAATGTAGACCTGCAACAAAATAACATTATTGTTAGTGATTAATATGAAAATAGCTGTGGCTGGCCTATTAGAGGACTAAATAACGTACATACTAAGGCATATAGTTCTACAGTTTAATAATCAAATTCCTATCAGTATGCTTATTGAGAAGGCCTTAATTATGTCCATAAGTGTACTAAAAGAAGCTGTTATGAGTTCTTACCTGAACGGAATCATTCCTGTTGCCCCAGGGCATGCCCTGCGTCTGGTGTCCCTCGCCTTCCGGCTCTACGCGGCCGAATCCGTTGTACTTCTTACTATCCGTGCACAGTACAACCTGTGAACAAAAATAAAGAATTACCATCCCTAAAGAAATTATTAATATTTTAGGTATGAGTATATAACATTATTATTGCTAAATATCATTTACCTCATGCTCATGACAAGAGTAATTATTTTATCTCCTAGCAATGATTTGCCTACTTCGCTTGGTTTTTTTATTTTTAGTGCAACTAGTTTTCCGTTTGCAATTGTTTTTTCTTGTTTGCTCACAAATTTTTCCTTTTCTGTTGTTCTATTTTTCTGTTGTTGTGGTGAAACAATAAAGCGTTATCTATCTATCTATCAAATACATATTTGATCGAAGGTTTGCAAGTACCTTATAAGTGCCCGGTTCGTTGACGCCGACCCTGTAGTCTGTGAAACTTTGGTAGGGGTTGAAGTTGAAAACAAACAGCAGTCCTGCGCGCTCGAATGTTATGACTTTGTCGCCTTCGTGCTTACAGGATACGTAGGCCTGCGGACAATAAACATATTAGTAAGTCCTCGTTTTAAAACCTGAATCTGTCTATTAAGCGCATGTCAGCTAGAGCACATTTCAGAAAAAATAAAATTATGACTGTTATTTCCTTATACATCTATAACAGTCTTGTAGAAATACATACAGATAAAGATGGTCTAGATAAAAATATGGACAAACACAGTTACAATCTAAGAAATAAAGAAAAATTACACCAACCAAAGACAAGACTAGCCAAAGTACAGAAACAAGGTACTTATAATAAAATTGTAATGTACAATAAACTGCCTATTAGCCTAACAAAACTACATTTGCTCCAGTTTAGACGAAAATTAAAAGACTTTTTTGAAATTAACCCATTTTACTCGCTTAATGAGTTTATGTCTATGCGTCTGACAGAATTCTCGTTTAGTTCTAAGGAGGATTGATATATTTTTAATTTTTTTTTTATTTTAATGTTACTATTATTTTTATATCCTGTCCTGTACGTGATCCTTAATTTAAATCAATGCTGTTAACTTTAATTTAATATGTACCATTTTGACCTGCCTTGTGTAACAGCCAAAGTTATATGGCCAATAAATATTTCAATTCTATTCTATTCTATTCTATTATATATATTCGCTACCCCAATATCTTATTAAACTTTTTGTGATACCCTGTGAGCAATGCATGGCATGATGAAACCGTACCTTAAAATTTGACGTTTAAAGTGAACACATGTTGTATCATAATTCATAATACATATATGAATTACTATGAGTTTGTGAACTCAGCATGTTTGAATGAGCACAGATCTTGAAGTAGACAGGTCGGTAGAGTAGGACTATAGAATTTTTTTTTGCATTCTGCCGAGTCGTTGAATAATGTCGGTAGAGAGTTTTTAAAAAATGCCTTGTACCACTAAATTGGCGATAGATGGCGTTATTTCAAATTAACACTGAATACTTACAGGGTCAGCTCTCAGCCAGCCGTACTTCTCCTCGAGGAAGTTCATGTCCCTATCAAAGTAGTTTAGGAACTTGTATTTGAGGAGCTCGTCATCTACTAGGTTCCACTGGCGGCGCGCGTAGTGGTACGAAGAGTTGTTGCCAGCGCGGGGGAAGTCCAGCCATTCGGGGTGGCCGAATTCGTTGCCTGGAAAAAATAAGCAAGAAATGTTAGTATTCAGACATGTATTGTCTTGTTGTATTTTATAATAAACTTTAGTAATATGAAGTTTCTTTTTGTATAAACTTGAAATTTTATTAGCAACAAGTCTTGAATTTCAATTGGATTTTTGATGAAAAAGCGTACACGTTGGTGTCGATTCTGATGTGAATTTTCTAAAACTAAACTAAATTTGACAAGTCTAAAAACTATGTTGTACTTCCGTGGATGGTCTTAGTAGGAAACGTAACGTTTCACGTTTTTGTGACAAAAATTAAATTTAATATACCACATCTTAATAAGTTTCACTGATCACTCAAATAATTACGCTCGGGCAGAGATGAGTGGGTTAGCATATGCGGGGCCCCCTTTCGCGCAGTTCCCTTATTACTTTTGCTACATGTTCCGGCAGCGGTAGTAGTGCGCAGGCTCACCGATGAAGTTGAGGTAGGCCTCCCCCGCCAGCGCGTGCGTGAGGAGACGGATGATGCAGTGCAGCGCCATGCCGCGCTCCACGGCGGCGCTGGGCTCGCTCAGGGTGCTCATGTGCGTGTACATGGCGGCGTCCATCAGCCAGAACGCGATGGTCTTGTCGCCCACCAGCGCCTTTACACCACCAGAAGAAAAAATATTGTGGTCAAACGCTACCCTAAATATGTACTTAAACACGAAACTTTAGATGAATACGCATGTTAATTACCCTCCAAGTCAAAGAGGTTTGGTCTAATAGCTAGGCTTCTAAATTATTAAACTTGCTTAACCAAAGATGGCTCTTTAAAATAAAATAAAATTAATCGAATTTCTTCAATGTATTAAGAACTAATAGTCGTTCATGGTGTTGTTCAAAGAGGTTCAACAGTGGACTTCTTCCGGCTGATGATGATGATGATGATGAACAAAATTAGTGAATGATATCCTACTTTAAATAACATGACATCAAGAGAAAGATTAATGACCACCCGCGTCTTCCTGTAGGAACCTTTTTGCGGGATAAAAGTAGCCTATGTGTTAATCCAGGGTGTAAGCTATCTCCATTCCAAATTTCACTCAAATACGTACAGTAGTTTTTGCGTGAAAGAGCATCTATATGGTGTAATTTCCTTCCCCTTCGACTCAGAAGGAAAACCAAGGTGAAATAAGGAAGGAAAAGGTTACATTTTGGAAGGTAAGGCTCAGTAAAAAAGTCAGGATTTTTATCTCAGTGAAGAGTCCTAACGTTGATCATCATCATGACTGCCACTTCATCTTGCTAGTGCTGATGATTAATTCTAGTGAAACATAAAATTGGTGTTAAGACAATGCAGTTCACCTGATCGTGGCTCTCGGCGTACGCGACCGTCCCCTCCATCCAGCGGCGGTTGGTGAGCGTGTGCACGATGTGGCCCATCTTCCAGTCCTCGTCCTTGACTTCCTTCAGCAGCTCGATCCACATGTCCGGGATGGCCATCCCGAGCCGGTAGTCGAACCCGGTACCACCCTCCTTCACGGGACGGCAGGACGCTGGCATCCCTGACACATCCTGGGAATTGAAGCCAGTTAGACAAATGTTTCGGTATGTCAATGTCAAAATATCTAAGACTAGATAACTACGTCGACGATTATCTCAAAATTTATTTCCGATGGCCATATATGTACCTACTCCTACTGTAGAAGAGACCTTAACGGACCGAATTATAATCCCGTATGGTCCGGGGTTGGCCCGCGGGCCGTACTTTGCCCACCACTAGAATTGAATAGAATAAAACAGAAACATTTTTTTGCAAAAAATGTGAGCGAAACAATGATCTAGATCAGCCTTACCCAAAGTGGGCGATAACGCCCCCATTGTGGACCCTGCAGGCCTAAAGAAGGGCGGAAAGAGACCCAGATAATAAAGGGGGGCGTTGTGTAAAGGCTTAATGAGGGCACTACAAAATAATTTATTCTCAAAGTGGGCAGTAGACAAAAGTTTGGAAACCCCTGAATTCTAGATAGTCTCACTGCGCAGATACCTCAGCGATAGTGATGGCCCTGCTGTCGAGGCCGTGCACCAGCTCGTTGGCCAGCATGAGGTAGACGAGCGCCTCGGTGTCGACGTTGAGCCCGTAGTACTCGTCGTAGTGCCCCGAGAAGCCCTCGCCGATGCCGCGGCTGTGGTACAGCATGGAGGTCACGCCGTCGAACCTGGGGGGACGATACTCCTTGATCACTTATGGAAATAAATAAGGTCTTTACGGGGAATAAACGGTAGGTACTACTACCGATTTCGAGGTTTTCGAGTGGCGACCACGAACCGGAAGACGTTCTGTAGGTAGGCCCCCCACTATAGCCCCCCGTTCATGGTGGCGGTCAAATGGGGAGGTCTATGTACAGCAGTGGACTTCTTCCGGCTGATGATGATCTTATATAACTTAAACTCTTGTGAATGCAGTGACAAAGTATTTTTATTAATTATTACCATGGTGCTTAACAAAAATAAGAAAGGTCTTTACAAGAAATAAACGAGTCTAACGGGTCCTACAAATGTTGAAATGGCTCATTTCCAACTGAATACATCTGAAATTATTTATGCGTCAGCGTTTAACAGCTTTGTAATGCAATATTGGTACAGAGACTATACTTACCTACTAATAATAATGTTCTAAAATTATTCCGGAGAAAAATTGCATTTACAAAAAAATATTATTAAAAAATGGTTTATCATGGAAATGGAATTAGATATTACCTGAATCCATCGAATTGGTATTCTTCTTGATACCACCTCAGATTTGACAACAGGAATCTTAAAACTTCTATTCTGCAAACAAAAAAAATAAGTTTATCAGTCACGGTATTTGCACGGTCAATTCACTTCACTGGTTAGTCATACAAACTGTTTTAATTTTCTAATTGTTTTCTTTTGTCTTAAGTTAATAGTTTAATAACGTAATCTAATTAAGTTATCGTCCTTACTAGCCCATGAATTATTTATTGTTGTACGAAATAAAAAAAACTTTGAATAGAATTGAATAACAGATTAGATGAATGATATTTTTTTTTAAATCTATAGATTTTGGTAGGTAGGGTTTTTTTTAAATTCATTTGTATACATATATAGTTAACAACAAAGAAAAAGCTGGGCATGGTGTAGCTTGCAACGCCCCTCACAGCTAGGGTTGCCAACTTTTTTTACAAGAAATAAAGTATATTCAGGTCTGTGAAGAATATTAATGAGTATTTTAGACAAATGAACAGTTTTTATTTATTTACATATTTTTTACCCTCTGACTAAATAAAAACAAATTTGTGCATACTGAAAACAGTATTTTGTATACATTATTTTTGATCAACAGTAAAAAGTATAATTTAGTGAAAAACAGTATTATAATACTGTTGAAAACAGTATAGTTGGCAACCCTGCTCGCAGCCGCCCCGGGCTATGGCCCTTTTGGCCCTAGGGTAGGGTAGGGGCCCGCTTTCCATCAGGCGGGCCGTCTGCCTGTTTGCCAATCTTTTACATAAAATAATTGGTTGTCTGTATCTGTAAAGTCGGTTTACGGACGGTAGTTTGACGTGACAACGTCAAACATGACAGTAGTATAATATACAGAAGGAGCGGAAGGAAAATGAAATGAAAACAAGTTCATTAATAATTAAAATTATTTTATTTGCACTCAGAATCGAAATATGTTTATTACTTAAATGATTTATAAACATTTGACGAAAACTGTTCACGTGTATCTTTTGTGCTTGGCTGATCAAGTAGATGGGAGATAGATGAACTAACCGAATTGAGCCGACCACTCGAGCCGATCATGCCTCTCTCTCGTTCGTGCCGCGCTCTCGCTTGCGGAACGGGACAATGACGTCAACTTTTTCGTGCATGCAGCCCGTAATATCGAGTTATTAGACGTTGTCACGTCAAAAAGGGTAAATACGCCCCTGATGGCAGCCCCGATACTCACTCCGAGTAGTTGAACAGCCTGCTGTCCCACAGCGAGTGCGTGCCGCGCGCGCCGTCGTGGAAGTACCCGGCGGAGGTGCCGTCGAACTCGTTGAGCCCGTCCAGCGTGTTCTTAGACGCGTGGGAGTGCACCACGTCCAGAAGCACGTACAGCCCCAGCTCGTGCGCACGGTCTACCAGCTGCTTCAGCTCGCACGGGGTTCCGTACCGACTGCACCAATAGATAATGTGAGCTAGGATCAAGGTCCGGGCCGGATTAACCCTGTCAAGGCGCCTAGGCAATGCAATTCTCGGCGCCCCTTTCCTCTACTCAAAAAAAAGTGTTTTAAAAAACTAAATGGGTTACCAACCTGCTAGCTGCGAAGAAGCTGGTGACTTGGTACCCAAAGGACGCGTAGTAGGCGTGTTCCATTATGGCCATTAATTGGATAGCATTGTAACCTGGAAAATCACACAATCACTAATATTATACCTAAATGCGGCAGCTTATATCTAGTTTATATCTCTAGTAGAGCAAACCGTGGATAGATCGGTTATTGTAACCGGCCGTTATTCTGTAAATCTGTACAGAATGCGATGTATGAATTGTAATTGAGTTTTGAGTTTCTCTATGTCTTAGAAATTTTGCATGTAATATTTTTTTTACATATATTACGAGTGGCAAAGAAGCAAATGTCCCGATTGATGGTAAGCGGTCACCGTCCCCTATGGACATTTACAACGCTTGTAGCGTTGCCGACCCTTAAGAACTCTTTTCACATCCATCTTCAAGGACTGCAATTTGTAGCACTGCGGAAAGACCTGTGGAGGAAGCTCGTTCCACATTTTGCAAATATGCGGCAGATAGAAGCGAGTGATGGATCCCAATGTTACCTTGATTCTTAATCCTAATCAGGACATTGTCTCTGAACTCGTTGTAGGTGCCGACCTTCCCCTCCTGGGTAGCGATCCCGACGTGGCATTCGTAGATGCGCAGCGACTTCGGCCTGGCCACTTTCTGATGTTTGAACTGATAAGGCTAGAAAATCAAAATACAACCAAATTGAACTCATTTCTACGTTATAGAAAGTTTTTCGAGGGAGGATGCTGAGGTTGGAAGCTAAAGCTACTAGAGCAAAAGCCCTGCCAACAAGCAAAACCTTTCGAGTGGCAAAATTCGTAGCATTTGTGAGCATTAGGCGATCGGGCTCTTGCCTAGGAAGATACTTTGATAAACTCTTCCATTGAAGATTTTAGTGCCCCAGCGCATTTAGGTGGCCAAGCCGCGCGGCCCGGTCGCCGCGGCCAACTAATCCTTTCAAGATATATGGAGCTTATGGAAGTGCGCGGATTAGGCGGCCACGCTGAATTGAATGGGCTGCGAGCAGCCTAATGCACAGAGGCACTAAGTTTCATAACGAAGATACAAACAATATCACGAATAATGTATGTACTTAACGTTAGTTTCTGATATTCTCGACAGAATACTTAACTTCATCTGTATCGTAAAGATAATAACAGAATAACTGCTATTAGGTATAGGTACAACTATACAGTATACACCTATCTAATCAATAGCACTAAGCGCATTAGAATTCCGATCATAAAACATATCTACCGTATTTTATCGTATACCTACTGGTGTTTCACTAGAGCCAGGTTTAACAAGTATAATTTTAGACAAAAAAAACCGACTTCAAGTTCCCCTCGACTTCTCTGGGATGCAATCATCAGATCCTAGTTTCCTTATCATGGTACAGTCAACGACAAAAGTAGCTCAACATTAACACAATTTCCGATTACCGGCATCATCTTAAACACCAACCTTTGACCACATCATCACATAAAATCAGATGTGTTATGTTGCGGTCAGAGCGCTACCTTGTAAAATGTAAAAAAAACCCACGCCATACTGATCTAAAACACATTTAGAAAAACGATCAGCTACTTTTGTTGCTGACTGTACCTTTGGGATATCTCCTTTCCAACAAAAAAAAGAATCATCAAAATCGGTTCATAAACAACGAAGTTATCCGCGAACACACATAAAAAAAAATTGTATGTAAGTATATATTATATACGGTCGAAATGAGAAACCTCCTACTTTTTCTGAAGTCGGTTAAAAATAATGCTGTCCCTTTCTGGCCACGGAAAAAAGAAAAGGGAAACATTATATTCAGAGCTGTCAAACTTAGTTTACTTAGTTTTAGATCGATACCACAAGGTATTTTTACATGCATTATTTTTGTAGGTACAGTCAACGACAAAAGTCGCTGAACAATTACACTTTTTTCTATTATCCTCATCATCTTATACACCAATTTTTTACCTCATCATCACCTAAAATCAGGTGTGTTATGTTGTGGTCAAAATGATACCATGTAAAATGTAAAAAAAACAATAATATATACTGATTTGAAACACATTTTAGAAAATCGAGAACGATCAGCTACTTTTGTCGCTGACAGTACAGGCATGTGATGAAACGGTAGGTGGGATGTAAAATGATGGACACTTGGCTGTAATACCTTTGCCAATAATTGCTAAAGAGGGAATGTTACAGAACTTTGCCAATGAATGGGATGATGGAGTGCTATAGAAATATGTATTTAGAGTAGGTAGATGACATCGCGATAGCAAACCGCTAGAAAAGATAGGTTTATTTTAGGAATGAAAGTATGCAACATGTGATTTTATCTGTAAGTACAGCGATAGTGGACAAACGGTAACGCGTGCGCCTTACAAGCACCGACACCGAGTTCGAATCCTCTCACCCTCGCACCTATAACTTAATAAGTTATGTGCGGATTTGTCATCGATCAAAACGGTGGAAGAAAACATCGAGAGGAAACCGGCATGCCCAAGAACCACAACATTCAAGTGTATGCGACTTAACCAACTAGCACTGGCCCGCGTGGTAGATTACGGCCCATACTCTCTCTCTGAGAGAAGGCCAGACTCCCAGCAGTGGGAACGTAATAGCCTGATGAAGAGACACACAGACCTATCTTCATTATGCATTTTCTCATTTGAAATCATAGGTATTATGTAAGTTTCTAAATAATCCACTTTTCAAAGACTTCTTCAGCTACCTACCGTCTAACCATAGTATAATAAGAAACTATGGTCTATAACTATCACTCTTGTACAGTCAACGACAAAAGTTTCTCAACGATAACACAATTTCCGATAACCTTCGACCACATCACTTAAAATCTGGTGTGATAAGTTGTGGTCAGAGCGACACCTTGTAAAATGTAAAGAAAACCACGCATTATCTAAAATAAGGAAATCTAGTATGATCAGATACTTTTGTTGCTGACTGTACCTATACTCTCTATAGAGCAAGGGCCTGAGACGATCAGTTTGTTATCCTGTAAAAGCTAAGAGTTTATATGTGCTTGTCCCTAATACAGGTAGGTAAGTACAGTCCCTAACTACTTGCTTGTCCCTAATACAGGTAGGTAAGTACAGTCCCTAACTACTTGCTTGTCCCTAATACAGGTAGGTAAGTACAGTCCCTAACTACATATAAAGTTTGAAGTCTTCGGCAGGAAACAGGTGACAAAGGTGTATAAAATGGAGTTTGATGTTAGTGATAACTTACTTGATCCGGTTTGTAAATGAACTGCTGATAAGTGAACCCCTCGAACGGTTTCACATAGCTAGCCCAGGGGGATATCCGGTAGAGATGGTCGTTCACGATCAGCTGGACGCGCCCGCCGTGCTTCAGGGCGCACGAGCCGTCAGCGTTGGCGGCAATGTGGAGCTCCCATTTACCGTACTCTAGCTTCTTGAACTGGTGGCTCTTGGAGTTCCAGCCGTCTGGAAAGAGGAACAATTTTGACAGATTGAGGTATAATTTAGGTGGTTAGGTAGTTTGGGCTGGGGACTTTGTTTGCGGCTGTCTTTTTACCTAAAAAGGAAGGACGGAAGGGTTTCTTATCACACTAATACATATATGAGAAATGGGAAAGCTTGTACTCTGAAACAACACATAGACTACTTTATAAGCCTCAAAAAAAACCCCTCTGGATAACAGGAAAACCTCTTTCTATAATAGAGATACTTAGGCATATATACTTTTTGTTCTGTGGCAGCCTACAGAACATTATTTAAAAAGCATCTACTATCTACCAAATTTCTAATTTTACTTCTCCAAGTTCGGGACATGACAGAAAATAGATTTTTACTTACTAAATTCTCCCTGTAGATGTAGCGAATGCGCTCCTGGGGCCCATTCCCGCCACGTCACGGTGTTGTCCGAGTTATACTGAGGGCCGTAGTACTTGTAGCCCTTTGTGAACCCATCCGTGCCGCCCTCCCATGACTCCACGCGATCCCACAGGTCTTTGTAGCATCCATATCTAGAAGTAAGAAATTTAATAAGTACGGTAGGTACTACTTTCAGTTTACCCGGGTGAACCATAGGTCAATATAATATTTTCTTTTTTAAACTAGGTATAAATTTCTTATAGCTAATCTATATTTAGGAATAAATAAGAATTGTACCATAAATTAACACCATAACAAAACGTTGTTCTGTGTTTAAAATAAATGAATGAATAACGGCCCGTTAACCCGTTATTTGATGGTCAAAGGTGTAAGTACCTACCTGGTAAGTATTTATAATTAAGTACCTGTACAGTGTACAGGTAGCATATTATTTTGATAACTTTAACTATGTAGTTAGTTTTCCATCTTCTAAATAAAATGTATGCAAGAAAACAAACGAAATAAATATAATGAAAACTACGCAGCATCGCTGTTTGTATCTAGCCGCGCAACGCCATCTCTTCGTAAACCTATCGGTGTACTAAACTTACAAAATAAATGTGTAACTTATTCATTAATTTATGAATTATGCATAAGTGGAAGCATACGGGCACATTATGTCTGTTGATTTTAATTTAAAAGTTCACATTTTTTTATATGTCGATATCAATATGACCTTTAATTTGACATTGAAAACATTCAACGACCACGAAAGCGTTTACAGCGCTGTAAAGATAAGTAATAATAACTCGCATTCGTTTATCGTTTTGACTAGAAATTACTACATATCTTGTTGAAATGCCGTTATTTATTTTACAAAATGCTTTTACACCTCTAATGAGGCATTTTGTGTATAAACATTTCATATACATACATAGTAAGATGCCTGTGCAAATTACAATCACTAGCAGCTTACCAGCTTACATAAAGCGCTGCTCTGCTGAACTGTCACCATTTTGTAAACACGAACACTAACCTAACACAAAGTCAACTTTTAAAATAAACCACTGTTATCTTCATGAACCGGCCTTCTATTGAACTTTAACGAATAGAAAATTTTGTTTGCTTACCTGCGTCTTATTTCCCGTTCATATGGTTTTAAATAACCATCGCGTTCGAATAATTTGGCTAAGTCCGGCACGGGAACGTCCATCGGGTCCATAGCGGAATAGTTACCACCCATTATAGCTAGATCTACGTATGTTTGTCAAACCGGTCTCACTGCGCACGCGCCTCACAACCGCGGGAAACGATATCTACCGTTCAAATGATAATATGCGACAGATGGATTTATTCAAAATACCATGTTGAGATAATAAATTAGGGGTCATCAGATCAGTCTCAGAGTGAGCTTTACTCACAAAGTCTTGGGTTCGTAATAGTGATAATAAATTATACCTACCTACCTTCATACATTACATAATGTTTTGATAGATTTAGTTTAAAACTATTACTGTAGGTAGCTAGTTCATATTTTACGGTTTTATGTTACCTATTTGATTTTTAATGCAGTATAGGTATTTGGCAATAGGTAGGTAAAGGTACCTATAAACCTATATATCTGTTGTTTCATAATTGATCTATGGACAAATTAAAATAATTATATTGTTATAGTATTATTCATCTGACTAAAACATTAAGGTAGGCCAGTAGCAGGTATTATTGTTTTGATTCACTTGTAAAAATAATGCAATGCACCAATACCTATGGTCTTGCAACTTCTAATACTTCCTAACTGATAAAATGCATTAACATCCTGAATAAATAACTGCTTGTTCATCATGAGAATTTAACTTCTAGTGCTTAGAGAGGGTTGACATGAAGTCGCAGAAAAGAGTCTCCATACCACTGAACCAACACTGACATTATAAGAGAATGATAAAGAATAATACCTGGTATTTCCAGTTTACATGCTTACAATGCATTATATTTAACATTTATTTCATTATTCACAACTATAACTAATGTACTAGTATAATATTATGTAATTAACATTTTAAAATATGTCAGAGCCGGTTCGCTTAGCTCTAGCTACTGCTTCTTCAGGCTCCAATTTCTCTTCATCTGATGGTTCTTTAGGTAACCCTTGTTCGTCTAATTTTCCTTGCCTGTAGTCTAGTACAATCTTCTTGCTGTATACTGCATCAAAAAGCTGTTCGGGTGTAAATTCGCTTTGAACAACGTTCTCTGCTTTATATGATACATAAGGTTTCAATTCACAGTCCTTCAAATCGGGAACGATTAGCTCAGGTATCATTTCGGGAACAGTGTAAAATCTACCGTTCAGAGTGTATCCTACATCGCGTACTCCACGTTTGTCGATCTCCAGTTCTCTGCTTGCAGTCATTTGCTGTTGTTTGTGAATCCATGACCCCCTTTTGTTGGGGATGATAAACTTCCGAAAGTTTCGTTTGCCTTCACGGGGTGCTGACACAGAAATGCTTCGCTTTGAAATGTTAAATATTAGGGAAACTTTCGACATTTCGCTGAAATAGCTTTTGTTGTGATTTTTCAATGAAATTGATTAAAAATTGTTGATTTTTGAGGTTAGCAGGCCTAGCAGCTGTCACTGACAGCCTGTCAGGTGGAGATAATGACAAGAGAACTGACAGATGTTCATCAATCATTCAACGATTCGATTAACTTTTTTGGCGGCAATTGAACTGTCAACATGAAAATTTTGTATTTATTTCCAAAACTTGTGTTTCTCCGAGTGATATTGGTGGATTATTAGCCATTATTTGTGTTCGTTAATGTGTACGAGTGAGGGAAATTAAAATAAAATTGCGAAAGTGACTTTTCTAGTTGCTCAAAAATAGTCCGTGTAAAGTTTAATTACAGCGCCACTACTTTACTTTATCACTATCCTCATCCCATCATCATGTATAATACCGCCTGCGGACACTTTGGTTGAGATTTGAAATTTAATAATGAAGATATAATTTATATTCTGGCGAGCTGCTCATTACAGTGCCGATCGTGCGCTACGAGGCTACGTCTCACGTATGTAATAGTTTGAAATAAGGGTAGATCCATATTTTTTATATGGAATGAAAATATGTAGGTACAGGTAAATTTGAATTTGTATAATTTATCAGAAAACATAATACATAAGTATATCTACAATCTTCATTAGAGAAAGCCCTATTCCATTTAAAATATTACAAGTCATAAATTCACATTCATTTAACAATTAAAAATACTTATAACAATTCACATAGGTGATTTTCACAAATATTTTCTGTACAAAATAACTTAACCAGAAAAGAAACCAGTGTTTTATTATACTTTGTGCTCTAAGATAAATTATTCCGAAATACACATTAGTTTTAGAGTTGCACGCTACTAAGATTCATACTTTATCGTTTGAGAATTCTGTAATGCTACATTATAATTTGTTACAATAGCAGTTTTTGCTAGGTAGATAGTAGATAAATATAATAGCACGCTTCTCAGAAGCACATTTTGTGAACGCTACAGTGGTATGTAAGCTATTATATTAATATTTTAAGCGACTTCAAAAAACAAGTTTATTGTGTCCGTATTTATCTAATAAACCACTGGACTGATTTTGTTGATTCACCTGTGGTCTCCATACTTTAGCTTTTAGTGTTTTGGAGTTATGTTATGGCTATTAAGTTATTACTTCGGGATGATCACAGATATACCAGAATCAGATGACAAGAGAAAATAAAATATAATATAGTCACTTAGGCACAGACACCGAGTGATAACAAATTAGGTACAAATATCGTAATTTGACTTGTTTGTTGACAGTAATAATTGATATCATTATAATGAAAAATCTCATTTTTTGTGCCATTAGGTTCTAGTCCTTTGTAGAGCTATTTTGAAGTCGCTTTTAGTTAATGAAAATTAAATTTATCATTAATACTACCTATATTGGCACTGCTCCGCTATAGCACCTCATTTTTATATTCAAATACCTTAGATTAGAGTCAATTCACATTCACGTAAGTCATGGAATATTCGTAAGATAAGTTCTTATCCCATACCAAACCAAATTCTTATCCCATACCTGAGTCGGAACGCATGTTATGACATCACGCAGCATTGCACTTTTGTATCAACTTTTGTTGAATGTAAAAATGTCAAGCAAAGTAACCAGAAATTCTTTCTTATTTGATAGGTACAATGTATTAGACAATTCATATTCTTAGAAATACAGCGTCAGAGCACTACAGCAGTCGTTACAATTTTATTATTTGCTTTTAACCGTCCTTTTTTCTTTATATAGAGATTGGGTTCTCCAAACAATTATCTTAATTATTGGGTTGGTTGCTATGTTGGAATAAAGAATACATCGTCCGAGATTTTGGGTTACCGATATTCACGCCCTAGTCAACATTCCTTCGCACCGCTCCGCTTCCACCCCCTACACACATCTCTAATGAACATTTCACTGCGGGAATGTAAAAAAACAAGCATTTTTCCGTAGGTACCTATCACATTTTTTTATGGTAACAAATTGTCTTTTGAGGCATTATGCGAAGAATCAGACGTAACATTTTCTACAGTAGGTATCTGCAATTTCATCAAAGTTAATCAAACTCAGCACAGTACATCTGAGTTTTATGTGCAGCTGAAAACTCATGTATTTTTGTTAGAAAGAAGTGTATTGGGTCAACTAGAAAAATATTCAAGTCGCTGTAACGCTCCAGGCAAGACCACCAAGATCACAAGGTCTTGACTGGAGCATAGACAATCCAAAAGAAACAGAGCTCGTCAGTCCCATCTATCTATGTTTTCACAACTTAGATTCTTCATCTGTCAGAAAATTTCCCATTAGGGTTGTCGCGTGCCCACCATGCACATAAAGCCTTCGGGCGGCCTGACATCTCAGACAACAGAGTTTGCCACTAGCTCAAACGAATATTTATAATACAAAGTAGGAGAGTAAGGCATAGTAGAGATTAATTGGACCGCTTTTCAAAATGCAATCAGACGCAGCCCCGGATCTAGGGAGGTGCGAACCGGGGCACCCGCCCCGGGTGGAGTTTTAAGGGGTGTCAAAAACACAATAAAGTATGATTAAAACTAAAAAAACTTGCTTCACAAAGAGCCTAGCATACGGAAGCCTGGTTGGCTCACCGTGGACTTGTAAGAAAAAGGCGCCTTTTGCGAATTTTTTTAAAGTAATTTATCTCAAATGCTGGAGACAGGGTCGCCACTATCAAGTTTCTGCCCCGGTTCGAAAGGATCGTAGATCCGGAGCTGATCAGACCTTAACGAAGCCAATTCGCGGACGCTCCCTGCAGCTATGCGACGCGAGCATCGTGACGTCATGTGTCAGCCGGCCGCTCGTCGTGATGGTTGCTGTCGAACTCCTCCAAGGTGTCGCTGGACGAGTGAGTCAGGTCGCTCAGCTCGTCCATTTGCTTCTGCTTCTTCCGCACGTTCCAGTGGAGGCATTCCGCGAGAGAGTCGAACCAGTCTGAGATTTGGTCCTGTGCGCATATTGACGGCACTGGGTATACTGATGTTGTGACGTAGAGGCTGCAACGAGAGATTAGGTACTGTTACTGCGCTATTTGGTAGACCCTTGAGATGTTTGAACATCAATTTGGTATTTAGATTCAAATGATAAAATGGATATTACTTATTGTATCACCTAATTGAATTTATATACAAGACTAATACATCTGCTCAGAAAAGATTAACTGTTCATATTACAAGATCTGTGTTTGTCACATTTAATTTAAAATGGCCTCTTAGCGTTGGTTATGTCTCCGCTAATGCCCAACAAAGACCCGAGAATAAAGCCACATAAGAAAAATAGCGACAGATTCTTAACTTGAGTGTGGTCGCTAGCCAGGCGAAAATTACAACTAACAAGCTATGGTTTCATCACGATGTTTCCTTCACCAAGCAGGATTCGAACCCACATCTTACCAGTCGCATTCCGACAACACTACCACTGAAGAAAAGCTTCTATCTGCAGCATTTAATTACTTAGGTCCTATCTCAAGGGCTAAGAAACTTACCTTAGGTTATGTACGTTGGTTAGATTATAAATAACATGACAACATGCACAGTGCAAGCTAAAGCGAAGCATAATGCGGCGTGCTATCTTACTGGAATAACAAATTTAGTACCCTTAACCAGTATTAATTTTATACTAGTACTAAATTGTACTAATATACTTAGTGCTTTTAATGATAATAATGAGAAAGTGATATTGGTATGAATAAGAGAGTATTGTGAGAACCTTGTGAACCCGGACATAATTTATATACCAAATAGTGAGACATATTGTAGTAGAAACGACACATATGCAATTATCTAGATATTTGTGTATATGAAAATGATAGGATATATGCGGGCGTTTTCATATTATGGGTACTGAACTCATGCGCTAAACCAAAGACGAACATGTTCCGTTTATCTGGTCTCTCAACTGGCAGCCTACCACCAAAACATAGCAGTATCCCCGAACGGCGTCAAATGTCCACCGGGAGCGAAACTAAGCTTTTTCTAGAGTGACTAACTTAGCTAACTAAAGCAGCATGTAGTTTGCATGCTTTTTCTTTGCAACACTAAGGTATGAAAATACTCTTTGCTCCGTGAACTAGCTAAGTGCAGGGTGCTCGCGCACTATCAGACCCAACTTCAAAACCACTCCCATCGAATGTTACCGATGCACACAAACAAATACGTGGTCGTTTGATTTGAATAGTTGCTTATGGCCCTTAATGCACATACTACTTTTTAACAGCACTGATTGCTGCGTCTTGCTCTGACAAAAAAAGAGATGTCATGTAAAATCGCCGATCACTGCTTATAAAAGTAGCGTGTGTATTTGGCGCTAGTCTAGACATATCCATACGGATTTGCACTTTCCCATAGCTCTATCCTTTTCTTTTGCTCAGAAACATCCTTCAATAGAGCGAGAAAGATAACACCAAAAAGCGCGGGCGCTTGCAAACTATCTTTCTCGCTCTAGTATAATGTATGTTTTTTGAGTAACAGAAAGGGATAGAGCTACGAAACGGGAAGTTAGGTCCTTATTCCATGAAGAGAACTTTTAAGCCTCATGAACATTAGGACGGGACGCATTGCGAAAAATTATGCATCTCTGTCGTTTCTGTTATGTTTGAAAGAGATGAAGTAACGCGTTGCGGCGGGGCGCTCTTGCATGTTTGAGCCTTTAAATTGTCTTGATTTTGGTCTGTACAGTGCGCGAGGACCGTTAGATTAGTTCGCGGCGGACATTCCGTTTCACTAAGGTTTACCTATCGCCAGGCCTCAAGGTCAATTGCGAGCGTCCGTCGAAGGAGACAGACGCCGAGTTTCGCGCCTCTATGCTAGGCGTTATCTGAAACAAGCTTCGTGTTCTGACTAGGTATGTATGTGTATATGTTTTTTTATACGTTCCAGGGAGTCTTTTATCGCTACAAGTTGCGACATTTGATAATGTTGTGACCGGGACAAATATGTCAGATGTTTGGGGGAAATATTGAAGTAGATAGGAAAAATAGTCTTTTGAATAATATAAGAACGAGAGTAGGTAAAGCACGAAAAATATTATACAACAAAAAGTACCCTATAAATAAAAATCTAACTTGAACTTGACTATAAATTGGTTTTTATCCTTTAGTTTAACACGCGAATCCGTTTGAAATTGCTAGCACGCACGTTCTGTACATTTATACAATTCTCTTACTCTTACCAAGAGCTTTTATTTATTTACCCACATTGCGAAATGGCCGCTAAGGTCCGCCATGTTTAATTTCCGATACGTCAATGTAATGAATCTCAGGATCACTACGAATCTAAGGAAAACTCAAATCAAAACCGGGCTAGCCGTTGTACAAAACTTCCTAAGTATCAAAGACGCTCAAATTATTAAAAATGTTCTAGTCCTTTTAAACAAAGCAACTACCCTCAATTTTGTTTTTCTCTAATGCTAACAACGAAGTAAATAGAAATAGATTCCAACTCGTAATGAGAACGTGATGCACACCTACTAATTACATGCTAATTAATACCGCTTTGTTAGTACAAATCAATTTACATACATTTAGCATAAAAATTACGACATAATTACAATACACGACATACTCGACACAAACCAACTAGAAGGGTACAAAGCGTTTTGCGTGCATTAGTTGGCAACACTGAAAATAATAATACTGGCAACACTTGGCAGAACGGTTACTGCCTTTGCCTAGTTCAGTACCTATCTCCGTGCTGCAATGCTTGTCTATTTCTTCCGTCGAACGACACCCACATCGCGTTTCGTGCGTCCGGCGATAGGGCAATCTAGAATTTTTATACCTCGTTGTAAGAATTGTTAAGGATTCAATTTGAGAATTTTTTTTACTTTGAAGACCGATGTGGCGCGATTTGTGCTTAATGTGGTAGGTACTTAAAACTAATCAAAATACAACATCGGTCATGTTTATAACACATCCAAATGCGACAGTTTGTGAGTGAATGTGTAGTGTGTATGTTTGTTACTTCTTCACGTTGGAACGCCTCAACGGATTTGAGTGAAATTTGGATTAGGGATAACTTACACCCTGGATAAGGCTAAGTTTTATCCCGGAACAGGTTCCTGTGGAAAAACCGCAGGACGCGACTAGTATTAGATTAAACCTTTTTGCTGTAGTTTTGGCTCCGAAACGCTGTGAAATAAATCAGTATAATTCTTTGAGGATGGTTGCTTTCTTTTGAGAGCTAGAAATAGACTTTATTCGCGAACCAAGCTCAATTAAAGGGTTCTCTTTCGTTTTTTTAATAGTAATTAAAATAGAATTAAAAAAAGGACTGTATTGTCATGTTCTTGCCTACATGTCCCACAAAAAAATGGTCATCATCGAACTAGACAATTTAGGGAAGAGCCGTAAAGTTTTCTACTTTAACATCGTAAAAACAGGCCTGTATGTGTTTACCTTTAGCTCAACCCCCGCAGGGACCACAATAGGCCTGAAGGAGAGTGAGTGAGGACAGATCGGCGTGACCATGATAGCCGGGACTGACGGGTGGATCATGCTGGCTCCGGCGGCCACGGCGTATGCCGTACTGCCTGTCGGGGTTGATACTATCAAACCTGAAATATAAGTAGAGACAAATAGAGTTGCCAATAGCAAAATGAGCAAACCATACTACTGAACTAATGACATCGGTATTTGAAAACGGTTTTTGAATTTATTTTATGCCACTGAAGTCTGAAAGTCATTCGCCAGAATATGGTAAGCATCACGCTTAACCACTACAGTTCAGTGCTAAAAACAATTATGTACTTCAACAGTTCAAAATTCTACCCAACATTGCACTGTACTTATCACTCTGAGATATAAGGTGATTAATCTCTTTATGCCGCCTTCTCTTTGATTCTAGAATGTATATTATGTACACCAAACCAGCCAGGTACAGTCAGCGACAAAAGTAGCTGATCAAACTCGAATTTCTAAACGCGTATTGGATCAGTAATGTTTCTTTTTCCTTACAACTGACAACGTTGCGTTTGACCATAACACAACACGCATGGTGTTAAGTGATGATGCGGTCAAACGTTAGTGTTAAAGATGATAAAAAGAATAAGAAAATTAGTTTTTGTTCAGCGACTTTTGTCGTTGACCGTACAAATAATACTACACTACCACCTAAGAGATTTGATCGTAAAATTACAACTTTACACGTACAAATTTTTATAGCGATGATGGCTCAGTGGTAGTGACGTCGGCTTACAATCCGCAGGACGTGGGTCGAACCCACAATGAGCTTGAGCTTTCGGTGAAGGAAAACATCGTGATGAAGCCATAGCTTGGTGGTAGGGTATTTTCTAGTACTCGCCTGGCTAGCTACCTTCATGTTAAGAATCTGTCGCCAAGCACCTCGGTGTGTTCCGTCAGTCTCACTTGAGAGCCAGTTCCCAGCCCAGGTGTAGCGTGGCGCCATCTTCAACCACTATGTCACTTAACATCTTGACTTGTGGTCAAACGCTACCCTGTAGGTATTAAAAAAAACAGCATAAAACTTTTTTCCCCACTAAGGTATAATATGTCAAACTAGTCTATAGTTTTGTACTTACCATCTCCCTGCACGGAGGTGATATGCTTCCCGTCTAGGAACAGGTCTATGTTGGAGAGGTACGGCGAGGGTCCCCGGTCCACCACCACCTCGTTGAGCACCAGTATCGTGGTCGGCTTCTTCTTATCTTTCCCTTGGTCGCTGGTCTTCCTCAATACCACGCATTGGAGACGAGACCGCAACGTTAAGGCGGCATGACCTGAAATTTGAAGGCATATCTTCTAACTAAACTATCCGGGCCCTGCAGATTTCCTATTTTTAAACCCGTGATTGAGAATTCTTGCCAGATTCTGTGTTTCCCGTTCGCTACAATTTGGGGATCTTCAAGGCAAGAGTAACCTTCTAGGTATGCGTGTTACACCGTCGAACGCATCATCGCTCGGCAACGAGCGGGATGGCAAAACGCATGAATTATACAAAAAAAATGTAGCCTTTGTGTTAATTCAGGGTATATCGATATAAAAGTCTAACAACCTTGAGATAGAGGGTAGAAAAAGCAAAGTACCGCTTACTGTTTAGACTTCCCAGTTCATAATGAAAAAAAAAGCCAAAACAAAGAGTTAAGAAAAAGTCAACTAGGTACGATTGCTTCCTTTATGCTAATAGGTACTGAAATGAAACAATTTAATTGTTTGTGGGTTTGAACGAACTCCTCGATTCGCTCTGTTGGCCCGCGGGGCT
Organism: Opisthograptis luteolata; assembly: GCA_931315375.2. Taxonomy (NCBI): domain Eukaryota; kingdom Metazoa; phylum Arthropoda; class Insecta; order Lepidoptera; family Geometridae; genus Opisthograptis; species Opisthograptis luteolata. Next base: position 3,532,134 of record OV928048.1, read on the forward strand.
AAAGCGAAGGTTATCTTGATTATTACCTACTTTCTGTTTTCTTTGTTTGATTTTTCGGATAGCTTCTGAGTCCATAGAAATGTGTATCTTATCTTGGTTTTATAGAAGAGTTAGATTTTCGCGGCTTTACCTAAGCAGCTATATACTATACTCAATGATTTATTGCAGTCATATGTTATTTTAAATGAGGCCATAATGGTTAAAATTAAGCGAACATTTAGGAACACGAATAGCAATTTTGGAGCGGACCAATCTATACTAGTCATTTTGTGAAATTGACATTCAGTCATTTAAAATGCTGTATTAGCATATTTTAAGTTCTATATTCGTCGCATATCGTTTACTGACTTTTTTATACCAACTACTCATTCACATACATAGTTATGATCCATAATGAGGCTTCTTTCCATCTAGGTCCTAGATTTTAGAGCATCAAAAACTATGCCGATCGGGGATCCACAATATCCAAACACTGAAAAAATACCTGTACTTCTTTTCCAGTGCACTTGTCCCGTAGCGGGAATCGAACCCGCGATCTCACGCATCGCAGTCAGCAGTCCGTTGCGCCAATAAGGTGTTTACCTTCTAGAACGTTCATGACTTGATCCTGGAAGTTGTTGAACTCGAAGGGCGTGAGGAAGCCCAGCGAGCCCAAGTGGAATGCCATCACTGGAGGTACTGATTGCTGGAAAGTATACAAAATTCATTGTAAGCAATATATTATTATTATTGGTGTCCGACCGAAAATGGATTTATTGCCGAAACGAAGCTTTGGCAGGAACTAAATTATCATGTTCGTTATGTAAGTATAATGTAATGAGCGATGGTCGCCGAACGGTAACCGCCTGTACTTTACAAGCGCGCCGTCACCGAGTTCGAATCCTCTCGGCCCCGCACCTATGACCAAGTTACGGATTTACCATCGCTCAAACCGGTGAAGGAAAACATCGTCAGGAAACCGGCATGTCCAAGAACCACAACATTCAAGGGCATTCGACATCTCCCAACCCGCACTGGGCCAGCGTGGTAGATAACGGCCCGTACTCTCTCCGAGAGAAGGCTAGAGGCCCAGCAGTGGGAACGTAAAAGGCTGATAATGATGAATGTATAATGTTTTCATCTTGAGTTCTAATGATACAATACCTATGTATATTTGGGTTGGGCGCACACGAGTTTTTCGCCGCACGGCAAAAAAACGGCGCAACGTAATGTCGCGCCGCAGTATCGTAACATAGAGTTTCCAGTTCCCAGTCCAGAGCCCCTAGCCAAGATGCATTCTGCAATTGTTGACGCTAATAGAAAACAAGAAAAAAGTATTAGTTTGACATATTTCGGACCACGTGACTTAGCGTTGAAATATGTCAAACCAATACTTTTTTCTTGTGTTCTATTGGCGTCAACGATTGCAGAATGCATATTGGCTACGGGCCCTGGTGTAGCGTGGCACCACCTTTGGCCGTATCGTCTCTTAACATCAAGTGACTCGCGGTCGAACGAAAAAAATAAAAGTTTCTAAATTATATTCCGCGGTTACCGCAATAGCGAACACTTTGCAAGGAAGAGTTACCTACAATTAGACATAGATAAAACATAAGTTGCCATTAATAATTTACGCAGCTATTACGGTTATTACGAAGGAAGAGGTAACGTAATTTTAAACCGGACACGCAAACATAATGTTTCCTCGATTGCAAATATTTATATGTTCCAAGAAGTAGGTAGCTGCTGCAATAAATATAAATCATAAACTAGCATCCGCTATAGTTTCTAATAGGTTTTCCTTTCAACATTTTAATGTTCTTAGAACGGAATGAGAACGGAACACGAGGATGTTCTCATCACTTACTCGAGTAAATGGTTCTTCAACATCACCACCACAACATAATAATCAAGCTGTCAAGGTCTGAACACTGCTGAGCATAGGCCTCTCTTTTATCATGCCACACATCTTGTCCCTGATGCGCAGTGCCCATGTTCAACTCACTAATCGCAAGAAATGGTGCAGAAGTTTATAGAACCGAGTGGCATTCCACTTTGATATCTGTGTCATTAAAACAACATAATTATGACTTTGACTGATGACATGACAGTTCGTTTTTCTGTCAGTTTTCAGTTTTTACGTGGAATGCGCGCATACTTATGGCGTGTTAAAGTGTGTCTTATCTAGATGTAGCGTAGCGCTAATTTCACCTCCATCATTACTTAACATCAGGTGACTTGTCTTGAAAGACGACACTAACTAAAGAAAAAGTTAGTTATCCAGCGCCATCTATGAAAATTTTGTGGAAGCTAGCTCTGAAAGTACCTCATTGTTTTGTTTAAAATCTGCTTCGATAAGGCATGACATCAATGTAATATGAATCATCATCATCAGTTATACGTGCCCACTGCTGGGACTCTGGCGTTCTCTCAGAGAGAGACAGAGAGAGAGTAATATGCATACAATCCTAAAATTCTTCATTACCTGGAAGAGCGAGCTGGCATGAAGCAGCGTACCGTCTCCGCCGAGGCAGATGATGAAGTCGATCTTATCAGTAAGGTCATCAGTCCCGGCGCGGAAGGTCATCAGCTTCTCTCGTACGGAAGTGAAGTCACCGTACTCCTTGAGAAGCGTGTCTTCTAATACTGCCGCTTCCACGAACACTACCATGCTTTTGTCCTGCAATGACAGATGAGTATTGGTAACTAGGAGAATGGTATTTATTTTGACAAAGTGCCAGTGTTTGCAGGAATAACTATACTACGCAAAAGTAATCCGGGAATCCAGAAAGTGACCTTGGTAGCGCGACATTTTTTGTGAAAAACAAATTCTAAGTAGATAATTTTGTAATGTATTTTTAGGTATATTGGTGACCTATAAGCTAGTCTTAAGTCACTAATACAATAAATGCGAAAGTAAGTCTGTTTGTCGGTTACCTGTACACGATTAGACCGCTGAACCGAACTTGAAGAGATTTGGTGGGGAGATAGTTCGAACCTTGGAGTAGGACATAGGATACTTTTTATCGCAATAAAGTGTAGTCCACGCGGGTGAAGCCGCGGAGCTCAGCTAGTTCTACATAATATCTTTGGAATGGGGCATTCCATATCCATGCCGAATCAGACACATAATTTATATTCAAAGAGCTTTTCTGATCAGGTTGGGCAAGTGCAAAATGTTACATAAAAAAACTGATCTAGTATATCAAAGGTCATCACTAGCATACAACATAAAAAGTATGCATTTATTATCTTTGTACAAAGACGCATTTTGTACACATCAGCATAGTTTAACATATACAAAAAGCTAATGTCATACTGCAGGGTTAACCTTCCATCACAATAGTCATAATTTTGGTCTACCACTAGCTTATTAATATTGCATGAGAGTTTACCTTCGTATCGATCAATTTATCACGAAATGGTATTACTAGGAAATAATGAAAGGCTGCTTTACGTCGCGTGTGGCGGTGCATACGTTAAACCTTTGATGATTTAATAACTTCTGTAGCCTACTCACGGTGCAATCTGACTACAATTTGTTGTTACAATCTGCTGTGAGCCAACGAATCGCAACGTAAGTAGGCGTGTTGTGTTTCAACTTACGTCACCTTACAAATTGCTGGCTGAAGACAGATTGTAACAACAAATTGGTAGTCAGATTGCACCGTGACTAGGCTCCTTTAGATAATATCTTATGAGTAATTCGATCATCGATCGCCTGATGGTTAAAGCATCACGCATGTCTATAATAACTGTAGTGGTACCATGTTAAATATTACACTAGTTATAACGCCAGATTATATCACTCACTGGCCATTAAATTATATCGCTGATCAAACTTTCTAATCAAGTCGGTACAACAGGGTAGTTTAACAGGTCTAATAGTATTGCTGTCTTTTTCTAACCACTGAAGTAAAAAAAGGACTGAAAAAAAGGACTGAAAAAAAAGAACTGACCGAAAAAAGGACTGACCGAATCGACACCATGGTTTACGAGTTTAGCTAAATTATAATTAATAATCAGTTTTTTGACACGATTTGGTGGGGCATTGTTTTGGATTTCGTCGAACGTAAAAAAATCTACCAAACTTGTCGGAGCTTAGCTGAATTAGTTAAAAGTACTAACAACTACTTTAACATCAAAGGCTTGTGTGACTATGGTAAATCTAATTTTATGAACTTTAAATTGATAGAGTAGCATATAAAATAATAAGGTATAGCTACTAGTAGGTCTGTAGTAATTGAACTTAGAAGCTTCGTTATGAATAGTTATTATGCATTGTATTGTGCTGCTCGGTACTCCTATTGTTAAATAGTCCGGTAAATAGTTCCTGTTAGCAAGTACAATTCTGTGCTGCTAACTATCTACCAATTATTATACCTGAATGAACCAGTATTTTCGGTTGTAGTAACATCTCTGCGCGAAAATATTTTATTGGCAAGGTCACATGGAAAAATTCACTGTCTTCATTGTGATGGAAATATTAATATTACATTATACACAATGGTAACATTTGTAACATGGCAACAGCAACCGGTTTGTGCTGCAAAGGCCATGAATAATATCTTCGGAAAAGAAACACAATAAAATTTTATTTTATGCCAAAGCGTTACATGGATCTGAATATTATACTTACTAATATGTAATAATACCACCCGCCTAGCTACAGCTACATATTTTTAAATCAGACTGAATTGGCAAGTGTCTTATCCTATAGACCAGTTTTCGGCAACTCATTACTTCACAATAATAACCCATATATTTTTTAGTATTATTGCAACAGTAATACAAGGTGTATTACTGTTGCAACAAGTTTCCTTATCCCTACACTACTGTTTTAATTAGTTCAACAAATGGCCTCTTGTTTTGGCTATGGCTCCACTAATACCTAAAAAGGTCCGAGCATACAAAGGAGCTCTGACTCTGACCCTCTGATTCTCTATATCTAGGGAATCAGAAACCACGTGGGTCCCCAACACCCAGACACGGTACAAATACCTGCCCTTTTTGCAATGCCTAAAGACACAAGATCCATTGCTTAATATTGTTCTACACTTTTAAATTGGACGAGAGATAAGAATATGTAGAATTCCTACAATTTTTGCCGATCAGTTGATGGATTTCCATGCAATCCTGAAGTAATTAAAAATTTTGCAACACTAAATAATCTTCTGTCATTTATATGAATTGTGAAGTCAAGTGTTCTTTGACGGTGTGAAACTTTGATCGTAAAAGATTCAATCTTCCGACACGTTTTCGTCGAAAACCCCCGAAAGGCCGAAACACCCTGAATAACCTGATCAACGGCAACGAGGCGAAATTAATCTTAGCTCACTTCAAAGCTCGCTTACGTTCGAGTACCGACAATTCAGACGTTCAATTATAAAATTCCTAGCCGGCCGCGGCCCGCCGATTCACTTTCACTGAAGCAAACACGACGATTACCCTGTGTTTGGTCAAACAAGTTATCGGTAGAGCATGGAAAGCGAAGGAAACAAACAATAGTATTGTTTAATTCTCTCTAATAGTGTGTTCCCATCATAAATCCAACTTTATGTTCATACTACATATTACTTCTTCACGGTAAAGCATATAAAACAAATCTACTTTTCCTTGGTACTTGACATTAGCTAGTGCTCGCCTGGCTAACTACTAGTTACCTCATCGCCAAGCACCTATCAGCAACCTCACTACAATGAAATTACAGAGCATAAAGAGATTTTACCACTAATATCTCAGGATGACTTCCGCAATACGATGCCACGCAAGATTTTGAACTGTTGAAGTTCAAAATTCTGCATAATACTGAAATGTAATGGGTAATCGTGACGCTGAACATCAGGCGAACATAAACAGCAATGAACAGTTGTGAAACTTACATGAACCAGCCAGTGGACCAGCTGCACGAACGGTACCAGGATGCCAGCATCGTGCACCTTCTTTATGACCAGCACTGTCAGCGGAGGTTTGTACCAGGTCAGCCGCTGCGACGCTGGGTCTTGAATTTGCCTGCAAGTCAACGGGTTTCTTCGTGAATATACCAGGAGGGCATAAATTCGACAAGGTTGTTCTTGGATAGTATAATGGGGCATATTAAGATTGTACTGACTGACGAGAGGTTTAGCAAAAGAGTGTCAATGAATCGAGGGAATAACGAGGTGTTGGTTGATAGGGAATCTAAGAGGAAAACATGAAAACTCACATAGTGGAATAAGGGACGAGAGATGCTGAAAATAATAAGAAGGACTTCAAAACAGAACTAGATTACTTTGATGCTATGATATACTTTTGTATTTCTCCACTGATAATTATTATACGATTTAAGCAAGTACTGAAGGATTGTTAGTCTTTTAGTACATAGAGTAATAATAATAACGTCTCGTATATAAAACGTACAAACTTCACAGTTTCAAAATAATATTATACATTTTTATAGGTATTCCTATGCCACGTTTCACCTCCTGTTGGGATTCTCCCGCGATTATAAATTCCTTACACGTTCAGGCTACCTGAGAATGGTTGAGAACACCTTTTTTACATTAGGAAAATGTATATCGCATTTAAATCTTGAAAATTTTCCGCTTTAGTCACTGTCTTAAGAGTTGGACGAAACAATGGCAGCTACGCTTGTTAATGACGATGACTTAATTATGTTTCTTTTATAGTACCTAAATTGGCCTTTATTGCACCGTGTTTAGGTGTATAGAATTCTGAAATTTCAGTCAAGTAATGATTTAACTGGCACTTTAATTGTAGTGATTGTTCATAAAAGTAGACTGTCACGATTATATCAAGTGCTCGCATGTCTGAGTAGAGGCGGACTTTCCACAAGGCCAACTATTATAGGTCCGGCCTAGGAAGGCTATATCAGATAAAACTTTTAAAAGGAAAATAATTAAATTCCAGAGAAGGACATATCATTTTATAGTCCCGTCCCGTCTTCATACTGGCAGGCAAATAATATAAATAGTTGAATAAGCTGCTTTGAGTTCACTTAAATTCTCATCGACACTGTTTTTCTCGAAATTATAAATTATTCGAGGCATTTTTCCAATTTTTCTTTTGTGTAAAAACCGTATTCGAACTATTACGAATATTTGAGAGATTCGCTTACTAGAACACCGTGTTGATATTGGAAATTTGCTAAAACAGTTACCATGCTCTCTCTGAGAGAAGGCATATGTACAAGCAGTGGGAACATAACACGATGATGATGATAAGTTGTTTATACTTACATAACCATTGCAGAGTTTTTCATTATTCTTCCACATGGTCCAAACTGTTGTATAGGCGAGGGAGCGTTCAGGGATCTTGTTCTCCTGAAACAATGAATAAACACCGTAAGTGAGGTAAACAATAGTCCTTTTTACTACCTGTAAGAATGTTTGTTGCTGCTGTATAATACACGACACACGTAGCGTTTGTTTAAGATTATCATAATATATCACTAGCTGACCCGGCAAACGTTGTTTTGCCATATAAATAAAATAACTATTAAAAAATAAGGGTTGATCGTAGAAGGGTGAAAATTGAGGATTGTATGTATTTTTGTATGTTGTATCATAAAAAAAAAGAAATTAAAAATTTTGTCTAAAAATAAAAAAAAAATTTAGGGGTGGACTACGCCTAACATTTAGGGGGATGAAAAATAGATGTTGGCCGATTCTCATAGATACCGGATAAGCACAAAAAATTTCATCATAATCGGTCAAGGCGTTTCGGAGGAGTATGGCAACGAAAACTGTGACACGAGAATTTTATATATTAGTCATCATATAGAACTTCAACATGTTTTTTATTGTCCTTTGTATGTATTTGTAAATCAAATTGTTACTAAGGTGACCCGAAAAATTAGACATGAACTAAGAAATGAATGTATCCAGACCGCAGTGAGCGTTTTGATGACTGATTTCTAACTTTGTAACAAAAAAGGCTAGACGGTTTTGGAAATCTTCTGCCATTGTCTACGAATAAATAACATTTATTGGTAGATCTAAATAGTCCGATATTTTCTAATAAGCTAATAAGATTTCTCAAGAAAGCAGGTAGAATCCACCAAAGAAACTACAAATTAGCTTTTCTTTCCGAGTTAAGGAAATTATGTAAAATTACCTGAATGATTTACTTAAAATAAGTCCATTGAAAACTTAAGTAATGTATTCACACAAGTTGACTCCATAACACCACCACTGACTATGCTACACTGTACCAGAACCAAATGTGATATGGTAATAAGTATACTCGTATTAAATATTCATATTATACAGATACAGCAAGTTTCGTCTTTCCTAGCAATTATTTATTCAACTGTATTGGAAGTTAAAAATAAACACAACCCTATTTTACAAATACTTTGAAAATCATACTAATTTAGCTATTGAAAATATCTAGTATACATACCTAATATGTATTACCTACACAATACACATAATATCTACGTTACATCTATGGTAAGTATTGTTTTTGTCTCACTTAACTACACAAATACGTTTAAAACGTTTAAAACAAAAAGTATGTAGGTACCTAGTACTTGTAAGTTCATGACACAAAAATTTAAATAAAAAAAAACCCAGACATCTTGGGACCGATTTTCATCAGACATAGCTAAAAACACTCGCCCGTAACTCACCTTCCATACAAAAACAAACGAAATTGAAATCGCTTCATCCGTCCGCGAGCTACGGTGCCACAGACAGACAGACAGACACGTCAAACGTATAACACCTTTTTTTGCGTCGGGGGATAAAAATCGCAAACAAATAAACAAATACGTAAGTTGTTACAAAACCCATTCATGCTGTACATGTACATACATTCAAAATACATTACATTATAGGTACATCAGAAGTTTCAAATTAACCTTATTCACCTTGCTAATGAGCATAGCGTGGTCTACTATAAAACAAAACACATATAAAAGAAACAACAACATGATAAAATAACTACCCTTTATAGTATCGCATTAAAAATACAGAACTAGTAAACATACTACTTTACTTAGCCCAATCCATACTTAGTATTATAATCGTACTCGTTGCGCCCCGCGGTATCACCCGCGTCTTCCCGGTATTCCGCAGGAACCTTTTTCCGGGATAAAAAGTAGCTTATGTGTTAATCCAGGGTATAAGCTATCTCCATTCCAAATTTCATTCAGATCCGTTTTGTAGTTTTTGCATGAAAGAGTAACAAACATCCATCCATCATCCATCCATCCATACTCACAAACTTACAGGTTTATAATATTAGTAGGATAAGTACGCGAAAGTAAGTTTGTTATATTTTCACGACTAAACCGTTGAATCGATTTTGATGGAATTTAGTGTAGATATCTATAGGCGACGGTGACCGCTTTCCATCAGGCGGGCCGTCTGCTTGTTTGCTATAAATCTATTACATAAAAAAAAAGATATAGTTCGAACCCAGGAGTAGGACATAGGATTATTTTTAGCGAGATAAAGTTAGTCCGGGTAAAACCGCGGGGCGCAGCAAGTCTGACTAGTATCAACATCAACATTGCACGAAGTAGATAGTATTAAGTTTAGGATTGGAAATAAAAATGGTAACTTTACGTTATTTTAAAATCAAGTAGCTAGGACTAACGCTACATAAAACCAGTTTGATAAAAGTAGCAATAAAATTTCTATGCGAGTAAACTTAGACTAAGAAGCAGTAAAAGAGAAGATTTCAATATCCAGCTAAAAATTTTGTTCAACGCGCCGCGCGGTGAAGTTCGCGTATGCAAAATAACCACAACATTGCGCTAACAGAATTTGTAACGATATTCCGGCAAATATATAAATGTATTCTGTCTGGTACAACCTATGAACATGATAAAGCTATATACCTATCATGATGATTATCCAAATAGCTGATAAGATTCGGGAAACAAGTGGGTTAAAAAAATTGGTCACATCACAACTCACTGTCAAAAATCTGTCTGTAAATGCTAGCCAACCAAACAAAGCGTTTGTGTTTTGAATTTCAGAATTATTTGCCGTTTTCGTCATGTTCCCGATTTAGAATTGCACATGATTAATTTTATTATCAGATACTTATCATTTACAAGATTTTGTTCAATGCGCCGCGCGCTGAAGTTCGCGTATGCAAAAAAACCTAAGTGCTCCTCTAACTATCTATTTTTTCGTTCCTTTATTAGCATTCTTCAACAATCGCAGTTTATTCTTGTAAAAGTTAGTACGTAGATGTACAAGTAGGTATTATGTATTGTGCACTTCGTATAGTCATTCCGGGTTTTAATAGTAGCCTCAACCCGCAAGCGATCGATGCTTCATGCCGATGGAAAAACGAAAACAAATTTTCAGCTTGATTTCTGACCGTCTATCTGTGTACTAAATAAAGTAAAGAAACATTCGTAGGTAGTGCTACATAGAAGAAGAAGATGCAAGAGTATTCTAAATCTTTAGTATCTCTATCTACTTGTGCTAATCCAAGTCTAGTCTAGACGCCTGACTAAACTCTGTTTTTGTTGTTTTATACAGATCCACCACGCACATGCCTGTTCCGTAGGAAATTGTAGTAGCAGAGATAACATAAGTACCTAAGTACCTACTCATATGTTAATTACCCAAACAGATTTCTTTACATTCATGTTTTTGCTGTTTTGTTAGAAAAATATGCCTATTTAGAGCTTGTTATCTAGGTATGTTAACCACATACACAACAACAAATACCTACTACAGTTTACCAATTATTTCTACTACTAGGAAACTCGTAAACGAGATCGATAAATGTGCATTTATTACTTTTGCAATTACGAACGTAACTATTAAGTCGATTCCAACTGTACCTGGCTGCTCACAGACTAACACACATACCTGCGATCGTAATATTCTTCCCTGGCCCTGACCAGTTCGGTCTTACCGGACTCGTGAGAGAACTGCCTCCGTAACGTATTCTTGTACAGCGACATTGTTCTACAACTTCACAACCACAACATTGCGATTTTCACACACGATTTAACGCGACTCACGCATTTTCATAACACGAATGTAGTGATGTGCCAATGCAACAATGGTAGCGTTAGCGGAACTCGAGGGGACACATTGTTTCGGTTCGGAGATGAAGAGTGCCGCAGGTGGGGGGAAGCCAAGAGGCGTGCGCGCACTGACGAGACGACGGCGGCCGTAGGAAGAAGCCTCCGGCCCTCCGCCTCCCGCGTCCGTGTGACAGTTCTGACCTTGGCCACTTGCGGCGCGATAATCGCGCGATTCACGATCGAACCGTTCAGTTCGAATGGGATCTTATCATTTATACGATCCTTTTAAATAGAAATCATCATGCATAACCATCGTTCTGAGGTTAGCAACCTTACAGAAGCGACACGTTATCTAGTCGTGTTGATCTGCGTCGTCTCCGCGGGTCAGTTAGTTTAGTTAGCATACTGTTTTGTATTAGCATCGGCTTGAATTAGCATCGTTGATCTGTGCCGTTGGTCGACACTGACCAATATGGTCGCTGGTCCGGTGTGGCCTGACCTAAACAGTTTGACGTGCACTTTCGCCATAAAAAATATTTTGGATCTGGATGCCGTTCATCTGATTGAGAAAGAGATCACTATAGTGGATGTTGTCACAAAAGCGATGAAATTTAGTGTAGTCTTTTAGAAACACCCGCTTATCAAGATAAAGTTCCACATTAGGTAATAACCCTATAACTAAACTGGATCTGGAGGTAAATATCAGCAAACACTGCATCAATGAATACTGACAAATACTGCAAATTGTTTCTGTACATGTCAATGCTCGGTTATCTTGTGATACATACATATTTATTTACTACAGATCGCAATTATCTTGTCTCAGATTTGAACGTCATTGACATAAGTATAAGACTTTTTTCCTGCCCACAAAGGCTGCTGATATCTATGCCCTAGACAGGGCATCTTAGGGGGGTCAGAGATATGTATGTGATTGTGGGTGTTATATCACCAACATCAAGTTCATTGTAGCAGGCAGGATACGCTTTCTTCTTTCTTTCTTTTTCTGAGTCAACCTCAGTCAGATTTTTTCTTTACTCGCATGTTGTCCGATATCGAAAGAAGACGTCCTATATTTGTACCTGTCTTGCAGGGATACACTCCAATAGTACATTTTAAAAGTCATTATAATCCTGCTGCATAAATATTCTGATATTTATTACCTGTTTTTCTGATGGATTGATGTGATGGCTTTCTTTATCTTTGACTTTTTCAGTCATGTCCTTTCTCATTTTCATCCATTCATCTTATTATAACATAACGTGAAAATATACCGTTCACTATTTCCTTCTATTTTTAACTTTTGCTGGTGTGTCAGCCATATATTTGTTGCGCCATCATCAAAACACCCTACGGTACTAAGAAGCTGCCTTAAGAGTGTAGTTAGGTGTCAACGATAGCATTGACCGCAATAGAGGCATCGTCATCGATTTCAACACTAGGTCGGTCGAGCAAGGCAGACCTTAAATTAGCTTGAAGGATGGAAAGTTCTTCAAGTTCACTGGTCTATAAAATAAAGATGTGTGATTCTCGGTAGATGGTCTTGTGAACCTGAAAGTGACGATAGAGTTCTGAATTTGAGTTATTGGTGTCGATTCTGTAGGGCATTTTCTAAAAGTCAATAAAACAGTGCAGTAAAGTCTTGTCTAAGAGTAATGTTGTTCTTTTCTTATTACTTCTGTGGTCAGGAGAGGATAGCAATACTTCTAGATCGGTCAAACCTAGTTTAGCTTTAGAAAATTCACAACAGAATTGACACCTTTATAAACGAAAAGTATTTGTTTTTGATAATATTAATTCACACCCGTTCAGATTTGCGAAATATTTAAAATCAATACAAGTTATTTTTATTTATAGGCTTTGATAAATTGTATATTGTGTATTTCCGGTATAAGCATTTAATGTCACATTAGCAATGGATAAGTTGATAATTTGGGTTAAATGTTTTAAAATGATATACTTTATTGGGTTTGATAAAGAAAATGTGCCAATTTCTTTTGAATAGAGGTTACGACATAGATTAATTATAATTTATGACACTGCTTTGTTTTATAGCCGCACTGATATTTTAATGAGTCATGTCATGGCTAATGACTTTGATTATATTGTCGTCATCGTCTTTTCTAAATACACTCAGTACCAAAAGCCTGATTAAACTACAACTACCAGACTTACTCACTCTTTGCTCGAACCTGTTCCTAAGGGTAAGGACTAAGGACATGCCTCTATTAGTCTATTATTTAGTAAGCAACTCCTTTAATGGTCAATGTGTACGTTTTTTAAACAAAATCCCAAGTGAAATCCCTGACTTGACGAGTACTACATTTCAAGTCCATATATAGAGAAATCTTATTATAAAATATCAGATCACAAAAAAAATGGGACTGTAATGAACTTGCTCCAATTCAATAAATTAGTAAACGATTAAAAAAAAAAAATGTGTTTGCGCCATCATCATCATCAGTCATCTGCTGGGTGTTTCTTGCCGGCGTAAGGAGGTTGGAACAGGACTTTTTTGACATTGTATGTCTCACTGCAAATCCTCACGATCACGGCTTAGCTGGCTACCTCAATGTCACCTTCGTATAAAACAAATGTATGCAAATAAACACGCACGGTAGCATGTTACCCCACGCTATATCGCAGTAAGGTGTCCTCCGACATGTTTGTATGTCCTTACTGTACATTTTCTAACTAGACCACCGGCACTCGTGTCCAAGAAGCCAGCCCCTTGACACATTTGGGAACACCCTATAGCCAGCCATGACCCAGCGCGGTAGGTAATCGATTTCCAACACTCATTACTGGGTAATGGTGGGCGGTGACTAGTAATTACTCTAGCACGAAGCAGTAGCCTGGTTACTTTAGTTATATATGTAGAACATTGTGTCACGACTTAACAACAATGTTTACCAATAGATACGAGTATGTGAAGTTTTTTAAAGGAGCAGAAGCCGTTAATATTTATAACAAGCTGTGTCCCGCGGTTTCACTCGCGTAGACTACAGTTTGTCGCGATAAAAAGTTTCTTAATTCCTTCCCCAGGGTTCATACAGTTTTTCCGTTAATTTTCTGGTCATTTTTCCAATGTGAAATTAAATTGTTTTAATCTTATATGGATTATTAAGAATATTTATAAAAAAAATACTAAATAGGTTCAACCGTCTTCAAGTGATGTGCTTGCCAACGAACATCATTTTGTAGTATCATGCTGCATGCATCAAATGGAATAAGTTATCTTCGACATTACTATCGTAAAAATATCAATTCGCATAATCGTACACAGTAGAGTTGCAATTTAATTTTCATAACCAGTTTGAGCATACATTAACAAAAACCAAAACTGCTTGACAATAAGAAGTCTATAATAGCTTTGAAACATCTGTGTGTTTACTTTATTGGTACAAGATAATGAAGCGTGCCTTGCGAGTGATATTTATCGCTTTCTTGACGGGAGCGGGACCCACTGGAAGCCATGAGGTCAGTGACGGGTTCTAAGATAACTGACAATAATACCGATAGCATTTGTTTAAAAACAAGTTTTTTTTGTTAATATTCAAGGTTTGGTGAAGTTTAAGGTCCCTATAATGGCTGAAGAAACCGACAAATCCCTACATATTATAAATGCGAAATTAACTCCGTCTGTTTGTCTCACTTTCACTACTGAACCGATGTAAATGAAATTTGGTACGGAGATAGTTTGAACCCTATTGAAGGACATAGGATACTTTTTATGGCGATAAACAGTAGCCTACGCGGGTGAACCCGCGGGGAACAGCTAGTAGACTATATGTCATTGAGGAGTGCCATGGTTGGCCACAAGAAGCATGGACTGAGAACAGACTCACGCGAAGCTGCCGGAACACACCGATAGGTGCTTGGCGGTAGATTCTTAGCTTGAAGGTAGTACACCCTTAAATTCCACCATTAGGTTAATGAATGACCAATTTATATGGGACCATTTCAAAAGTATATTGTTTGAACAAAAAAAAACGTTACCCAATTCGGTTAACATAATTATGAGAAGTCATTATCCTTATGAATTAATATTCCTACATGAATGTTCCAGAAAAAATAAATTAAAATGATCATTAATTTTATCAAAAGAATGTCGCACAAGCAAAGCTTTGACGTCATTACTGACTGAAAGTAGTCTAATAGATAGTTTTTATCTGATATTATAATAGCTACAACTCTAACTAGCAGTGGTAATAACGTTAAATAACTTAATTATTTAGCTCACGATGCTGCACACCTTGAACTGGAATGATAATCATATCAGAGCAGTGTCTTATCAGCCAAAACGGCACAAGTTCAACAGGGATAATCTGACTTTGTGGACTGGGTACCTAGTGTGATGGCTCAGACGCGACAACTGTATTTCGCCGAAATCACTAAGAAGCGGCGTGATTTTATTTACAAATAAAACGAGAAATATCAATGCTGTTATTGTTTACGGTACGTTAATTCAATACATTGTTAAATAGTGATACATCGATTTATTGTTTAATTTGATGAAGAAAGTGTGCTCAGGAAACCTTATATTGTAGGTAAGCACGTCTCCTTGTTCGGCGGTATCGTCATTAGCCACAAAATAAGAACGGACTTCGGAAGTTCTTGTGGTACATTCATGCGAGCTCGCAGATATTTGCGATGCGATGCGAATTCACAGTTTTGTGTGGAAGCCCTAAGCGATGATGGGGTCGACCACAAAATAGGCTGTTCACTGGAGATTGCTAAATCACTAGAGATCGGGAAATACAGACTGGGAGTTTAACACTGTAGCGGTGAATGAATCGTTGAAAATGGAAGCAAAAGGCTTCAACCATACATGCAGAATAGATCTAGCGAAATAGCCGTTTTTTTTATAAATAGATACAAAACTAATAACTCAAAGAATGAGCGAGAAACTGAGGAGAGTTTCAGTGCCTGTCGACGACCGACGCGACGCTAGAAATGAGGAATTATAGAAAATTGTAACATACCATATTACGAATTTACGATGTCACAGATAATGACAACTTTTACTTGCAATATGGTTCAAAGATTTACCAGCTGTTATATCGTAAACTGTAAGTAAAACTTTCACTTTCTTATGTCATACATGTAGGAGTCTAGGTGGTCTATGGGCCAAAACAGGTGGAGTTTCTAATAGTTGTATTGGCTTGGGATTGCCTTCTATCTCATCTAATTAGATGATCATCACTATCAGGATTGTCAAGATGATCATGATCGTCAATATATAATCATCATCAAGAGTGATTTCTCAAGAAATAAAAGAACTTCAAGATGGCACGTTTTCCATAGTTACTTATATATGAAGATTAAGCAAAATTTTAAACGTGATTATTGTAAACCCCGTTTTCAGCCCATCTGTTTTAAAGGTAGATCATAGTCTAATGTTTGTCATTTTGTTAGAGATAAACGAAAGTCCAGAAACATCGAGACGATTTCATAAAAACATTTATATGTAGGACTAGGTACCTAATATATTTTGTTATTAGATTTTAAAACGAGTTCGTTCATTATATTAATAAAACTTGTAATCTTTTTATTAAGTTGTTTTTATTATAGATCTTTGTAGAAGTCTTATAGATCCTAAGTCTGACGCTTTCGATATGTTGATAGCCATAATAGCCATAGTAGAACTGTGGTACAAAACTTCAAGTAGGCAAACAATAAATTAGTTTGAGTCGTAGAAGTAAAAAAGGTCACCTCACATTTTCTATGGCAACCAAAGCACACAACACAACACAGCAAACCTAACACAAAAAATGAAACTATACATTATAATAATAGTAAATATTCCGAGGCCGATAATTCTAGGACTTTCAGAACCCTACTTCATAAAGCTACAAGTAAAGGGAGAGATTTAGATGACATCAAACTGTGGATAGTAACTGTAGACTGGATACTGAGTACTGAGTTCCGAGTTCTGAGTTGGTTGGTGACTGTTCTAGGGGTCAAGAAATCTAACATCAATAAAATGGAATTAGATGACGATATTATGTAGTACTTATTTTCAGGTTTACTGCCAAAACATATCAATTGTGTCGTGGACACAAATGAAATGATAAAAGGCCAGGTGGCCTTATATTACGCACACAACACAATGGACATCCGCATCGGTCTCAGACGTTTCAATTAATTTAGCGTCGCCTGCAATGTGGGTGTTATTGCTTGGGATAATTTGGTTACACTTCGGAGATCCATTTACAATCTGTACGTAACTTAGGCATTAGGGATGGCGACGTGAACAATGGCCATATTCGAACAGAATGTAATGAAAGAGAACTCATCAATGTTTTTAACAATTAAAGAGAACTAACTCTGCGTGACTGAAATTAAGGGAAGTTTGATGGTAAAGTAGATGAAGATGAACAAAAGTCTGATTTTCTTTAGAAAGTTAAACATAATAAAATTACTTGATCTAGAAATCATTTGGAAAATCCAGTATGTACTTAATTTTTTTAGATTTTTGTCGTATGTCACCAGTTTTTCGTCATCACCATGTTTTGTGAATATGTGCTTGTATGTTTGTGGATGATACTTGTTTTAAATATCGTACTTAGGATCAATCAATCTCAACGAAGGTAAAAACTTAAGTCTTCATCGTAAAACAATTCTATCAAATGGTTCATGGTAAAAGTAATTAAACAAAATAGGAGGTACTTGTTAAGCCATAGGTATATTATATAAATTCTGTAACAGATACGTGTACTAATATTTGCATCTGTAATATGTACTTACAACTAAAATGGTATGAACAGCGAGTCGTGTTGGATAACATATGTGCAAACAAACATACGTAATATACTCGTATTGCAGACAATTTTTATTAGACCGCTACTTGTAAACGTTATAATATCATCGATATATAATGTTTTCTGGTTAATTTGGATTGGTATATCTAACAGCATTTACAACCCTTTGTTAGATATATTAATTATACATAGTCTTGAAATTACATACAAGATAATGGTGTCGATTCGGTTTCGCATTCTCTAAAACTAAACTAAGTTTGACAGGTCTAATAGTATTGCTATCTTTTTCTAACCAGTAAAGTAAAAAAAGGACAGCATTACTATTAGACCTGTCAAACTTAGTTAAGTTTTAGATTTAATGCAAAACCGAATCGACACCATTGTCTAAATAATACTTAATGGTATTTTTCATACAATTTCGGACGTATTTCGGTACACGACCGTGGTGACCCTCCACTTAAATCTCAGCCTTTGTCGAGTTTAATACTGTAGGAAGGGTCGGAAACCTTCACAAGATATCATCAATCCTACTATCTCAGTTTGATTCGGTAAACATGTAAATTAGGTGGCGTGAAAGACCATCATCACGATCTTCGTCATAGACCTTGGAAAATATTACATGCGCATGCTTCCTGTAGCGTTAATCAATGATAGGCTAACAAATTGTACCATACATGTAAACAAAACTACAAAACATTTCTAAAGACATATTTTTATTAACGAACCGCCCGCGCCCTCACGTTTTGCCCGCGGGAAAGTTGCAATTTTCCCAGATAAACTGTTACACCCCATTTGACCCCTCGGGGGATAATTAATCAAAAATCTCTTCATAGTTATTGCCCAAGAAGATTGCGCATGCTAAATTTCAGTTTCGTAGTCTAGAAGTTTTCAAGATTTCGTGATTAATCAGTCGGGCAGTCGGTCAGTGGTATTTATTTCGCTTATATATATAAACTACTCAAAAAAAGCTACCGGTACAGTAAATATGTGTATATTTATAATTGTATACCTACACATAATAAAATATGGTATCACTGAACTTTAACGAGGCTTATGTAACTGATAATGTGATGAACTTATGTGTCTTATAAATATTTAATTCCCACACAAATAAATAAAATGAATAACGCATGTGATGGTTTAATCTCGTTAAAGTTTAAAAAAAGCTTCGTTTGCTACTGAAGCAACCAAGGATTGCAATCTTACACAAACAAGTTCAAGGTAAAATAATGAGCACAAGTATAGAGGAGTTATTAAAAATAACAATTTCAGATTATAATAATTTGGCGGACACAGCGTAAATAGAAGCGTTCACTTTGTTTAGAAATAGTAGAACGTCCGAGGACTAGATAGATCTAGGTATGTGGAAATAATGCCTACTTAAACATCCGCACGACAATAAAATTATATACCTAAGTACTTGAATATACATATGTAATGTAGAGTCACGCTACGAGACATGCTTGTAATAATTTTATACACAGTAAATATTTATTTTCGCTGAAATTTGCTGATTAACATAATCAGCACCTGGTTTAAGAATTCTCTACGGAGTGAAGTATGGTTACTGAGTTATTTAGTGTAGGTGTAGGTGGCCTTATCTACTGCTTCAGCTACAAAAGTATTCGCCTAGCTGTTCCCGGCGGTATCACTTATTATTTAAGTTTTTTTGCCAGAAACGGTGAAGCACGCTGAGCAACATACGAGCATTATGAACGGACATAGCTCCTATACATGATTTTCATCACAATAAAACATGCATATGACACGCAGAGATAGTAAAATGAAATATGCCCACGATTAAAGATACACAGAAAGGACTTTCAAAATCGGATCATTTGTTCTGAGGAGATTACTTCTTACTTGCAAAATTCACAAACTTTACCTCAGTATAATAATATTAATATAGAAGTCTAGATAATTAAAATCAGTACTTAAAATAATAAACTGCTATTTTGTATATGTCAAGTACAAATAAATATTGCTGTCTGTGGTCTGGCTTCATTGCAGTTGAAGTCGACTTTATGATATTAAACATGTTTGTATCAAATGCAAAAGAGTTGTGTTGTGTTGCCGCCATGTGTACTAAAATTAAATTGAACCAAAATACATATCCATAAATAATGAAATTAAATAAGCCATATATTATTATGTAGTTTATTTTGAACTTCTCTCAGAACTATTTTAGTTTCTGTATAATAAAAAATTCAAACGCACATGACATCATGCTGTAAGAATTGAACATTGCATCGGAATGGAATAATAATAATTAAACAATTACCATTAGGTATTGATTCGCTTATTAATGGCAACTTAATTATTGAAACTCGTAAACTTGGACATTACGGTCGCAGGTGTTGGAGTAAGACGCCGTTGAGAATTTCAAGTCTAGAGACTACCTTTTCTATTTTACTTCCAATTTATATTTTCGGAATATAAATACTCTATAATTAGATAGTATTAGATACTAATACTAACCTCTATTATTGAATCCTATTGATTACGGGTAAAGAGATTCTGTTTTCTTTTGGGTATCACTCTACTATGCTGGTACCGAAACGATGAGAGACAAAATTAATTATTATTTACCTACTAATTGAAATTCGAAGGTATTTATTTCTTACAATGAAAAATCAAATTTCCTTGAAAACTTCCTCTCAAATTAAAATGATGTAAACAACACGTAGTATTCTTGAAGTATATAAGTAGGTTATTGAAGGTTGAAGAGGCAGTTACGCACCAGAGCACATCTAGGTCGACGGTCGGCCATGGGCGAAGCGAGGAGGGTATAAGGGGCTACACTTACGCTCCCTATTATGGAAGAAAAGAAACAGATTGAGCTATTGTCTTTTCATTAAAAGTCACTGCGTGGATAAAACTTAACGTTAACGTTGCTGTTCAAAATTGTTCAGAACCACCATTATCTACCCTTCTGCTATAAACACTGAGCATGCACAGACCGTTTAAAACAGATATCAGTTCCCGAGTAGCATAACTTCCTTTCTTAGTATGGTGCACTAAGAAAATATCTTTGATATCACTCTAGAAATGTTACTATTTCTAATTTTGTCTGGTAAAATATTAATTTCCAAGCGGGCGATGCCACAGGGCACGTATCAAATGTATAGACAGTATAGACGCAGGTACTCTTCCCTGAAAATAATTCTATCAAAACCAACGTAAGAACTGAGTACTGGGCACATATATAGAAAATTAGAAACCATAGGAATTATGCACTAGCAACTGTTACTGTCAACCTAGTTAAAGGTGCGTAACCTCAGTGCTCGACAATCCTGCCAGAGATATACGAGGCGGGAGCAGCCAAGAAAAATGACGTATTTAACCATTAGACAAATGCTGGTACGACTACGACGGTATATACTAACGATTAAACCGTCTCTCAGAACTCTATTGGTATCGCTGTTCGCTGTTCTGAGTAACGAGAACTAGCACAAACTTAATGATTAGGTACCTACATACTACATAGAGGTATAACTTCAAAGACATGTCCAACAGGTCCAACGAGATGCACTTGACGCAAATCATGCCATGAGACTAGTGTTAACGGCACTTGAGCCTTGTTATTAACTCATTAGAGATGCTAGTTAATAAGATCACTGTGGAATTACTAGACGATATGTCGCCAGAGTTGTTAGTACTCACGCGGCAGGATGTGAAATATCAGAATCAAAACATGATTCTTGGGGATTAAGATAAGGCTTATGTCAGCTAATTAAAATGATGTGATACAAGAGTATCACTTACGGCCATGTACCGGACCTTCGTCGCCTGTGTGCCCGCGGCTGAGACTCGGGCTGCGCGTGCAGCAGGGCCTGAGGAATCAAGCTCTTGGACGGCTTCCTCCTCGTCAGCCGGTACTCCGGCCGCTCAGCCGCACTCTTGCACAGCCTCAGCGTAGACAGCTCGCTCTCCGAACGACACCACAACGAATCCATTGACAACATTGTTATAATATCTTCACCAACTCAACAACACATCACGAAACGGATTGTCTTCGAAACAACACTTTCGCAACCGCGCTATAATGATATACAATATTAGAAGTTCACATCCAAAAGTTGACTAAAATTTTGCAATCGGTGTTTTGGCGCTGCAACCTTCTGATGTCGTGTGTCGGCGCGGACGGTTGCAAAATTTCGGACACATGAAGCTCGTTTAAAATTGCAAGGTTGAGCGAGAGTTCGAAATTGTGAATAATTGAAGTGTGCAGAAGGTGTGCGTGGATCGCGCGACGTCCGTCTGCCTCGACCGACCGTACGTGAGAGCGCGCGAGGAGCGACAAGCCGACTGCTGTGGCCGACTGTGGCTGATTCCGCGCCTTCCACTCCGTAAATTGGGTCCCGCCACTGGTCACGACACCGTCGAGTGCTCGAAAATGGCAAATAAAGCCTATTATCGAGGAGATAGTGAAGATTGTAGCGTCACGCTTATTTTATCCAACATAGACTCTCGGATAATTACATATATATTGTTCTTTGTCTAACAGTACTGCTTGGTTTTTATTGAGTTGTGACTCGTACGGTTAGCGACAAACGTCGCTCGCTGAACGTCTCCAGTTTTTAAACTGTCCTTAGCAGCTTGCACACCAAACATCTCTGATCGTTAGAATTTCACTGAATAATTCTGAGAAGATCTGATTGAACACTTCTGTGCATTTGCGAATAGGAGTGTCGGTTCACATTTGGGCGTGGTCAGCAACTTTTCTCGCTGCCTGTCCCGCTGTACGCAAACGTACCTCCAACATCAAAAGCGAAAGTGTGTCAAATATTAAGGTTTCGCAGTATTTATTTCTGGAATGTTCAAATAGCCGGCAACACGCATGATACTAGTATTATCACAGTTTTATTTGATAAGTTATCGATTGTACAGACGTGTTCTAGCAATAATATGCGGTTGATCGCGCATGACATACAAACATCTTTATTTATTTTTTTTGCTAGTGAACAA
Source organism: Opisthograptis luteolata (assembly GCA_931315375.2). Lineage (NCBI taxonomy): Eukaryota > Metazoa > Arthropoda > Insecta > Lepidoptera > Geometridae > Opisthograptis > Opisthograptis luteolata. The sequence continues at coordinate 3,554,844 of OV928048.1, forward strand.
TATGATAGTCATGTTATGACTCAGACAGTCTCAATCTACCGTTGTTACCTACGGATCCATACTAATCTGTCTAATCTAATCTAATCCATACATTAAAATGCGAAAGTAACTCTCTCTGTCCCTCTGTCTATTTGGTACTTTTTCACGCCTAAACTGCTAAACCCGATCTTGATGAAATTTGATATGGAGATAGTTAGGACCCTGAGGAAGGACATAGGATACTTTTTGTCGCGATAAACTATAGTCCACGCGGGTAAAACCGCGGGTAACAGCTGGTGTTTTAACTGGTGTTTAAGTTCCACATCATAGACCAAGTCGTTCTCAGGATTGGATTGACATCATGTCATACCAGGCGGTTAAAAGGATGGCCGAGGATCGAACAGGATGGCAAATCCTCCACAAACAAAAGCTCTATGTTTGAAGAAGAAATAACTTCGGAGGATGCCGTATAGAATAGTCACCATTGCTTTCCTAAGTCATTAGAATGTTCATAGGTGGATTAATTTCATAAAATAAAGCTGTAACGATAGTAAAATTCGTGTCAGTGACCACTGAAAGTTACAGAATTTCACTAATGAAAGTGTTCGTGGCTAATTAGCGTTTCGCACGCCATTGTCTGAGATTAATGACAGTGGCCAGCAATGTTCAGTTTATGTTGATCTCACCGCGCGCCACTGTGACCGTACAAACTTTTACCTAATCTATGATATTTTCATACAATTTCAGTTAGTTCTAAAAACCGTCACGGCCTTAGTAAAATTGACAAAATCTTTTTACAAAATGTATTTGATTAGGCAAATGCCTTTCTGGTTTCGAACAAGACATGTACATTATACCATTTGCATAGTAGTTACAGTTATAGCATTTTGATTGCTTTTTATTCGGAAAACTAACAGCTAGTAAAAAAAACATTAGCTGCGGAATTAAAATCCAAGACTTGACAATAACTAGATACTAGATTCCAAGCCGACGAAATCTTGTGAAGAAAATAGCTTGTTAAAGAATATCAGACTATTTAGAAGACAAAAGCTTGGGATTGCAGTGAACTTGCTTCGTTCTTAATGAGAAAAGATATGTAAAGTTGATCACACCCCAAAAATTACCTGCAGGGCTTTTCTTGCCTGTTTTTTGCCGCTGTAAAGAGGTTATTACAGCCGTAGATAGTTTAAAGTTACCCTACTAAATAAAAAACATTTTGGGTTTGATTATGTCCTAATTTAGGATGACGTTGCGGGGGGGATTCTCAGGAACCGTTGCGGTAAAATCTGACGCTTCACACTCGTTGCGTTAGCAGTTTCGTATACCTACAGTAATTAACTAATTATAATTAGTCCCACGCACATAGCCACATGAATTAGGTACGAATTACGAACATTACGAAAGCACTGCCTCTCTATGCTTCTCACATCATTGACGCATATTTGAAATTGACTCGTCTGAGAAAAAAATCCCGATTTAACCTGAATAACCGAGGTTTTTTAAATCTTTGTTCGGTGTAGGCAATTTACGTGATGGTAGCCCTAGTTGCAATGCTAGATAACTCTCACCCCCGTTACAGACGGCAGTAGTAATATAAAAATATACATTATTGCAGGACATAGCTCCGCTTATATATAGCACAATATGTATTCCCGCAAGAACCTGCAGGAGACCACAGACGGCAGCGTTATATGTAGATATATTTTCGTATATTATGGCTACCATTTAGATAATAAAAAATGTGGAAAAAAAATTAAATGTGTGTGGAATGAGCTTCCCCCACAAGTGTTTTCGCTGTGCTACAGATTGCAATCCTTCAAGACGGGTGTGAAAAGAGTTCTTAAAGGTCGGCATCGGCAACGCATCGGCAACTCCCCTAGTGTTGCAGATGTCCATAGGCGACGGTGACCGCTTTCCATCAGGCGGGCCGTCAGCTTGTTTGCTAATGTATTACATAAAAAAATTAAAAAAAAATTACTGTTTTACGCAGGTATAAATGATCGATAGAGCAACCGATCAAAAATCAACAATGACGCTAGCTTTTAAGATTGACGTAGACCGCGTTGCCGCCCACATTGTTCTAATCATACGACAATAATTCAGATACAACCCGGTGTAGGTCAAGAGTCATTGTACTAAAACTGTTACATTCCTGTCGGGTCGCGCGAGGCGGTGAGTCAGACAAGGCGATCGCCGCTGCTTCTCACGCCTTCTGGTTTAAACGGGGCTAGGGGAGCGATCGCGTGGGATTTAAATACATAAGAAATGTTGTGGATCCCCAATCCACATCGTTTCTGATACAGAGCAACTTAGTTAGGAGGTTAGAACCTTTATTGATTGTGTGGGCGTTGTTATTATTTATTCTCTATATATAAAAATGAATCTCTGTTTCCCATGTTCATCGCATCACGCGTGAACGGATGAAAAAAGCTACTTTTTATCCCGGAAAATGTTCCTACAGATAACGGGAAAACGCGGGTGAAACCGTGGGGCGCAACTAGAATAATTAAAAATTAGAAGTTTTGTGAGGATGGATGGATGTTTGTTACTCTTTCAAGCAAAAACTACTGAACGGATTTTGATGAAATTTGGTGTGAAGATAGTTTAAATTTATATCTCTGTAAAATGTAGTCTATGCGGGTGAAACCGCAGGGCACTGCTGTTATTATAAATGCGAAAGTATGTGAATGTTGTTTATATTTGTTACTTCTTCAAGCAAAAACAGGCTAAGAACTTAGTAAAATTTGGAATTAAGACAGCTTATACCCTAGATTAACTAATAAAATACTTTTTATCCCTAAAAAAATCCCTGCTGAACCAGCAACCAACAACAAATAAAAATGGTTTTTTACACCTTACAGGGTAGCCTTTGACCACACGTCACCTGATGTTAAGTGACAATGTGATCAAAGGTGGTGCGATGCTTTGCTAGGAATGGGAACTGGCTCCCAAATGAGGCTGCTGGACTTAAATGTTTTTTTTTACAACAATCTAGGCTAGCGTTTGACCAGGATCTCACCTGATGGAAAGCGACGATGTGGTCAAAGGTGTAGCAAGCTTGCCCGGTAAATACCTATTCACTCTTCACTTGAACACCCCCGGGTTGTCGGTTGTGTAGCTTAATGTGAGACCAAGTACTACTTTTAAGCAATAGACAGTAGAGTGGTAGATGCTATGCAATTTTTCAACCACAGATTTTTTATTAACAAAATCCTTTTGTTGCGAACTTAATAAATTTCAACAAATGTGCTGTCTAAACCGGCTGTAAATCAGTAACTGGGGCTGGTGTACAGCCTCAGTTGTATGCTGAGCCGGGACCTATTTCTGACATCGCGCAATGTCGCACCTGTCTATTTTATGTGTGATTGTTACTTTTTGTTCTCGTCCCTAATTTGTGCGATATTGTGTGTGTCAGTAATAAATGTATTTTCATTTTTTAAACCAATCAACGAAATAAAGGAATTTCTGTCCAAACTGATTTTGCATCTAAAGTGGTAACATAATTTACAATGTTTTGGATAATTTTGTGCATGTCAGCTGATAATACCTATCATATTGTCATTTGCAATTAAGGACCTGAGAACTTTTCAGACTCAGTTTTTTAGTAAATAGAAACCTATAACATAAAGTTTATAATAAATTATTTCATACTAACAAGTTCTTGATTAGCTTGGCCTGGCAGTGTTGCACACCATCGGCTGTTATTAGCAACCGATCTTTCCACGGTTTGCTCTATCTCTAGTAGGGCAAACTGTGGATAGATTGGTTATTAATTTCCAGTATATGTGGATGGTGTACAATGTAGGCAAATTGTCATCAATGATGTGGGAGCTTCCTAAGGTTCAACGACGTTGTGGCCGGCCCCGACAATAATTTAATTATGATGTTAAATCAAGACGCGTGAAAAGTCATTGCCGAGACTTTAACTTAGCAAAGGGATACAATATGGTAAAAAAATCATTTTTGCACATAAGTATTATGTACAGGGACCCAATTCTCGCGTCGTGATATATTATCATATTCGATAAATATCACATTTTTTTTTTTTACTATTTACAGGGTAGCGTTTGACCCCAAGTCACCTGATGTTAAGTGACGATGTGGTCGAAGATGGCGCCACGCTACACCTGGACTGGGAACTGGCTCTCAAGTGTGGCTGCCGAACACACCGATAGGTGCTTGGCGACAGATTCTTAACAAGAGGGTGGTAGCTAGCCAGGCGAGTACTAGAAAATACCCTACCACCAAGCTATGGTTTCATCACGATGTTTTCCTTCACCGAAAGCTCAAGCTCATTGTAGGATTCGAACCCACGTCCTACGGATCGCAAGCCGACGTCACTACCACTGAGCCATCATCGCTAAGTATTCATTAGCTACATATCAAAATATGAATTGAATTTTGACAGTTACTGCGATATTTATCGAATGTGATCATATATCACGCCGCGATAATTGGGCCCCAGGGCCTATTTTAAAAGGGCTTTCTCTAATGATAATCTTGAGAGTGACCGGTAAAAAAACTACCTACTCAAGTACTCTGAATATTCTGTTATTATAACGCTTACCTATCTTCATCGTCAAAGGAATCCTTGCTGGTGCTAGGGGGCTTAGATCTGCTCTGCCTCGGACTGTCCATTTTCAGAGGTCTTCTCAGATAAATGTCCAAATATTGTCTTTTTTGTAACTACCTAATTTAGCCACTTATCACAGTTAACATTTTCATGGATTTTTGTTAAATCTATTACATTAGATTTCTATGAAAATCTCATGAAATTTACTTTTTCAGAGGTTATTTTCTTCAAGAAAATAAAAATAATATTGTTCTGTCAAACGGACACTATTGTGACGTTAACTTTGACATTTGACAAAATGAGAAAGCGGACTCAGCGGAGAAAGCAATGATGAAAGAACGATCTGTTACAAGATCGATCGATACATAATCGATGGCATTTTTAGTTTCAATAAGAGTATTAAAAACAGTTAAAAATCCAACGCATTGGCGTATGTCTGAATTTAAGTATGTAGATAACTGAAAAATACATTTGAGCATGTAAGTTTAAAATATTGCCATCTATTGGTGACACCCAAAACTAAAATTTGAATTAGTTCAGACTTCTTTCTTACCGTGTTTCGAGGGTAGCGAGCGCTAATTTATTTTATTACTAAGTTCCGGTACGCGCCTCTCGCTTCGGGTTGAATTCAAATTTTTTTTTACTACTTACAGGGTAGCGTTTGATGGCGCCACGCTGGACTGGGAATAATCATTAGTTATCGTTGTGCGATTCGTGCAGCCCAGTTGTTGATGCTGTTTGCTGTTATGCTAATGCTATGTGCAACGAACCCTAGTATCCCTGCTATGTTGCCTAGTGTGTGTTTTTGCTACCGCGAGCGCGTGTGAACTCTTTTTTTGTATGAAGAAATGTACAGCACCCTTAGCGGGAAACTTATGAACCAATTTTTCTTCGTACAACAAAAGAGTACCTACGCGCTCGCGCAAAAACTCCGAAGACACACTAGTAGTCACTGCGTGTTCAGCTTTTAAATTATTTTGCATCAAAACCACAAATGAAACTACGGAAATAGCTTTTTTATTAATAAATAAGTGGCAACGTCTCGTTCACCTTGGCTTTGTGTCAAAATATTTACCAAGTTACTATAGGTAAGTATAATAATTTTGTTGGGCTTATTTCTTACCACTAAATCCACTTACCTGAAGGTATTGAGCCTGTCAGCTATATTAGAGAGCGGTGTCTTCCTGAGAGGGCCAGGCGAGCCACCCGGAGAGCTATCCCGGGACTCTGCGGCCAGCGCCCGCGCCACCGCGAGGTCTTGCTCGTTCATTTCTGAAAGGTACATAAGTTTTGGCATTAAATTAGGTAGAACAATCTCCGCGCGGTTACACCCGCGATTTTTTTCACTTTTTAACCCCCAACGCAAAAAGAGGGGTGTTATAAGTTTGACTGTGCCGTAACTCGCGAATGGATGAAGCGATTTAAATTTAGTTTTTTTTTTGTATGAAAGGTGAGTTACCGGTGAGTCTTTTTAGCTATGTTTGATGAAATTTTGTCCAAGATGTCGGGGTTTTTTTAATTATAAATTTATAGTTCTAGGGAGCTACTCTATCCCGGAGTATATTGAGGGTTTTATTTAGCACCAGCCCTGGAGAAGGGCGAGAGGAGCAGTTTCTGTTAAGAGCTAAATTTTGTTGGGTTGTGTTAAGTAAAAATAAGTGTATTAAAAAACAAAAAAAATTACGCGTCGGCGATGATTTGAGAACCTTGTCCTCTTGTTTTATTCTATTACATATTCTCATTAATTATTCTTTTAGGGTAAACTGGTTTTATTACGGCAGAATGCCAACATATTGATAAAATTCAAGACAAGTGAATAATAATTCAATTATGTAGGTAGGTAGAAACAGTGGAGCCTTTACTGGATGTTAACAAAAAATAAATAAGTTTTCAGCTGAATTTCATCATCGATTTAGAAAAAATCGTATATTATAGGTATATATATATATTCCTTATTAAAATTCAATAAAATATAGAAGATAAATGACAACTTAATTATTTAGTAGATCTATATCATATATTACATACATAGGTAGGTAAAATTGGGATCCTGTTTTGTGGCCAAGGCAAGCGTCTCGTACAGCCTCAGGTATCGTTAATTAAAAGTTATGAGCTCAGACATGCGGGGGCATATGATCTGTCTGTTACAATCGAGAATTTATATATTACTAGTTGCACCCCGCGTTGCACTCGCGTCTTCCCGTTAGCCCGCAGGAACCTGTTTCCGGGATAAAAAGTAGCTTAATTTTTTTTTTTTTACAACAAACTAGGCTAGCGTTTGACCACGATCTCACCCCATGGAAAGCGACGATGTGGTCGAAGGTGTAGCACGCTTGCCCAGTAAATACCTATTCACTCTTGACTTGAACACCCCCGGGTTGTATCTATCAGGAAACACCGACCAAGGCAGGGCATTCCACTCTTTTGCAGTTCTAACCAAAAAAGTTGACGCAAACCTGCTCGTGCGTATCGGTGGTATTTCCACGATGAAAGGATGCTGCTAGAAGCTTATGTGTTAATCCAAGGTATAAGCTATCTCCATTCCAAATTTACTCAAATCCGTTCAGTAGTTTTTGCGTGTGAGAGTAACAAACATCCCTACTCACAAACTTTCACGTTTATAATATTAGTAGAATTTAGAGTACATACCTATTAGAAAATGCCCTATGGGGCTATGTACAGTCAACGACAAAAGTAGCTGATCATACTCGATTTTTCAGATGTGTTTTACATCAGTAATGTTTGGGTTTTTCTTACAACTAACAAGGTAGTGTTTGACTACAACACAACACACCATATGTCAAGAGATCATGCGGTCAAAGGGTGGTGTTTAAAATGATGAAGATGATCGGAAAATCTGTTATTGTTTAGCGACTAAGTTATGGTTTCATCACGATGTTTTTATTTACCGAAAGCTCCAGCTTATTGCAGGATTCGAACCCACGACTTTCATGTCGCAAAACGTCATTACCTCTAGTACTAATTACCACTATAACGCTAATTAATGGCAGGGCATTGTTTACTGCTCGCCTGGCTAGCTACCACCCTGACGCCAAACATCTATCAGTCTGTAAATAAGCTGCAACTGAATAATGAGTTCGCGACATTCATCTAACAAATCGTTTCTGGCATCCCCATCACACTTGAGAGTAGCATGCCATTATTGGTGGCATGGCACCACCTGACGGATTCCCCTAACAGGTGACTTGTGGTAAAACGCTACTCTATAAGAAAATTATATTAATCATAAGGTATTTTTTCTCGCCGTATTTAAAAAAGTCATCTCGTAAAAATTAAGAGTCATAAACATGTAAAAATGTTTGTGAAGCAATTTAATTACTAGTAAAACACTTTTTTACATTAAATATGTTTGTGGTGTCATAGACTTTATACCAGTGGCGGATTTACACATTTGCCGCCAGTAGGCTAAGTATTCAAATTCTGCCGCCCCTACCAACCTCTATAACCTCTACGGCCTCTGCCTTTCCTTTTTAAATGTGTCATTTTTTATGTAACAGACAAAAATTTAAGAAAAATCAAGTGGTGAACAATGTTTAATTGTTTGTGTGCACATAATAATATTAAAATACATAGATACGACTCTTTTAATATCATTAAAATATTTTTTTAAAATTGACACTAAATTTGCCGCCCCTAAAATCTGCCGCCCTAGGCTCCAACCTACTCAGCCTGCTGCTAAATCCACCACTGCTTTATACCCACCATATATACAAGAGCGTATCCTTCACATTGTCTTAAAAGTAAGGCCAACAGACGAGTATTTGCCATATGATATCATCTAAGGCAGAGCAGCGTGAGGCGTCAGCGTATGTTAATATTATACTTACACAATGTTACATATATATATGTAAATGTACACTGTCGAGCGATGGTGGCCGAACGGTTTGGCGTGCGACTTACAAGACGCCGACGACACCGAGTTCGAATCCTCTCTGCCCCACACCTAAGTTATGTGCGGATTTGCCATCACTCAAAACGGTGAAGGAAAACATCGTGAGATCCGGCATGCACAAGAACTGTAACATTCAAGGGCATGCGACATCTACCTACCCGCACTGGGCCAGCGTGGTAGATTACAGCCCATACTCTCTCTCTGAGAGATGGCCAGAGTCCCAGCAGTGGGAACGTAAAAGGCTGATGATGAAAGTACACTGTACATAAGTAAATAGAAACAAACTCTTATTAGAAGAGTTTGATGATCAAAGAGCTGTTGCATACCTCGGACAACGAATTAGGTCCGTATTCTAGAACGGACGTTCAAGCTTGAGTAGCGAATAGCGAATAAGTGACGTATTTGTATGAACTGACAGCGTCAAATCTCGTTCTCAAGTACTGATTATCACTTGAGCGTCATTCTTGAATACGGACCTTAGTTTGGATATTCAACGTAAGTAGATTTCGTAGTTGTGCATTTTCTAAAACGAAACTAAATTTGACAGGTCTAAAAGTGATGCTGTCATTTTTTTTACTACGGAAGTATGAAAAGGCCAGCATTACTTTAAGACCTGTCAAACTTAGATACTTTAGTTTTAGAAAATTCACAACGGAATCGACACCTTGTCACCCGCTTTTTGGGCACTCTACCTGCAAACGGCAGATTTTATTTGTAACTATTTTAATATATTTTTTTTTAATTATGAGGTTTTCTTTTACATGGGTAGCGTTTTTTATGTATTATAAGCCATCTTATGTTAAGTGACAATGTGGTCGAAGTTGGCACCATGCTTCGGCAGGACAGAGAACAGGCTCTCAAGTAAGGCTGCCGGAACACCGAAAGGTGCTTGGCTTGGCAACAGATTCTTATCTTTAGAGTGGTTTGATATTATTATTTGTTGTTACGTGCAGGATTTTTAAAATTCAAAAAAATTCAAAATTCAAATCTTTTTTATTCAATAGGATACATTGTGATCACTTTAAAACGTCAACTTAAAACTAGCTACGCCTGTTCCAACTTCCTTACGCCGGCAAAAGAACAGGCAAGAAACGCCCGGCAGGTAATTTTTTTGGCGCGATCACATTGACAATTTTATTCTTAACTTTTAAACTTTTGAATAAAGTTTTAGGGAAATAAAATCTGGAAAAGGTACCCAGTGAATTCGGGAAATACTGAGCGTTTTCTATAGGGGAATATTATACATAATTGTAATATGAAAATAAGGCAGGATCTACTATATTTACTTATATGTGCCTACGTTTGTATTCAATAAATTTACCTTTGCCTTAGTAATAATAACTTAGGTAGGTAAAGTTTTTACACAAAGCCTGTTGCTTCATCCGTAGTCAATAGGAAAACCCACAGGAAAAAACGTGGAAAATTCTTTAGTCATTTTTCTAACAGGTATGCCGACTTAAAAACAGGCTCTATAAAATCGTTGATGAGAGCAAACATTTGTTAAATGTATCATATACTTATGTAAATAACATCAGCAGATAACTACCAATCTAAAAATGTGAAGTTAGTAAATACAAATACCTACTCACTTTAGCTCTGGCAACCACGATCACAAGACAATCACAATCACCACACTGCCACAAACAAGTTCATGCATTCATTTCGATTTACATGAGTTCACTAATAACACCGCATTCGTACGTGTATAAAAATAGATTAAATAAAACGACGGGCGGTAGTACCTCGAGACGCGTGCTCGCGTCTGCGTCTTCGAGATTTGTATGACAATGGCAGTTCGCGGGGTCGCCAGGTCGGCTGCCTCCGCCACCATCTGTCAATGAATTGCTACCGTGCCACGGCCAAGCATGGAGCCATTCTGCCATTCACTTGTTTCCGACTGCAGCTCGATCGATGGCTGCTTATCTGTGATCGAGACAGTAGTGTAATCATATGTAATGATTGATAACGCGAATCGATCATCGTAGTGGTCGTTTTAATCTCGATAATTGTATTCGCCGTTTCTACCTTGAAGGATAAAGACATAGTCGTTCTTATTCGTTTCTGTAATAACGTAACATTTCACAATTATTGGCGACAATGTAGCTTGGGCCAACTCAAAATGTGTACAAAAAGTACTGCATTAGCTTTATCATTTCCTGTTCCATCCAATTAACTGAATGGATAATGTAACTCTCTGATGATGATGAGACAAGGCTTGAATCCCAGCTGATGCTGATTTGTATTTGTATTTGATGTTAAATCGATTGAGGATTCTCTACGGAAAGGTTTCCTGTTTAACCGTGTTTTGGATAACAGAAAGTAGCACCTACATTTAGGGTCATTAGGCTAAGTTAGTCTTTTTAAGTTGACAACATGGGTGCTATGGGTACTCTAATGGGAATAAAAAAAAGGAATTCACCCATGTGGAAATTTTCACATCAATAGGTTGGTACACTCGGGTACAAAGTAGTTTTCTAACCGTAATTTCTAAAACCATGAATCGGTAGTTTTGCAAATAACTCCTATATCCTACTCACAAACATGACCTACTTTGTGAAAATATTACTTAGGAGTTATAGATAACTCTGTAATTCAATTCGCAATTTTTTGGTCATACCTTTTAATGCTCTGTCATATAAGTTCCTATTTAGTGGAAACTATACGTTCTTTAGCATCACTTAGCATACATTGCTTATTATACGCAAGTTGGGAATTACAAATTGGACATTGGACACAGATCGTCCGTCCATTAGTGAATAGTGATGCGATAACACGTCATAATATAGGTAGGGTTGCCAAAAATCCGGGTTTTCCCGGGTTTTCCCGGATTTTTCCTAGTTTTGAACGTAGTCCGCGGGAGCGTCCTCCTGATAAATTAGCTAAGTAAAGTACCTACAACCTATACCTAACGATTCTAACTTATTTTTTCATGTTGGTATAAGGGGCAGCAACTTTAGCATCAAATGTCCGAAGTCAAAAATTCAAGGGTTTTGAGGTTTTTGTACACCATTTGGAGGTATGCACAAACCAATATAGTAGTGAATAGTACCAATCAATATTGGAACGTAGAACGTAGTACGCACAAATGTAACTAGCAAGCGTAACTTTTTCCACTCTCGGCACTTGATCGTGCGCAAGATTCAAAAGCCAATCAAGTAAATCAATCAGCTGTCGTTAGAAAACACGCTTTGTATGGTCGTGAATGGCATATGTACGATCTAATCGTAGATGACAATGTCGCTTTGCTTTATAGCCTAGATATTTTATTCTTAAAATCTAGCTGTTCTAATATCGTCTACCTAGGTGGAACGGAGTCGAAGTAAGTAGATATAAGTAAAATAAGGGATCCTTTTATGGAACGGCTTTTGTTTAATAACCCGATGAATATACCTCATCTGTCCACGTCAAAAACAATAATTGTCATTTCATTTTAGTCTCATTCATTCCGTACGAGATCCACTAACAAAGGTACATTTTTGTATCTAAACGTGATCTATCTTTTAGAGGCGTGAATAACAAACAATAGTTCTAGTAGAACCTTTGAAAAGTGTCTAGCTCTTATCATCATTAATCACGGTGCTATTTTAGGCACACAATGAGTGGATAGTTAGATTGAATGTAGCACTGAAATATTTTCATACTTAAGACTTTATGACAGCATCGCTCCTTGCACGTGCTTTCGAGTGGCGCATGACAAATCATATCCGGGTGGATTCCGTTCCAAGCTGACCGGATTTATCCAGTCAGATGGTAACCCTAAAAGCGTAGCAGATTGTAGGATCGATCACATTTTTATCTAGAATCAGATTTTTTTTCTAAATGATAACTAGATATTTAATTATAATACCTACACATCATGTAATGTTTTTATTTAAATAAACAATGGTTGATTTACATATTTAATTTTTTAATAAAAAAAAACTATTTGCCACCGGCTTACGTAGTCTTCCGCAATCGTCTTTAAAATTCGAAAATCCATGTATCCTATACTAATATTATTTGTGAATGTTTGTGAGTATGGATGGATGGAATTTGGTTCCTGCGGGATAACGCGGAAGACGCGGGTGAAACGGCGGGACGCAACTACATAGTTTTTAATATATAAAAAAAAATCTACTTATTTGATACCGGCTCACGTAGTCTTCCGCGATTGTCTTTAAAATTTTTAAATCCATGAAGGTCGTCTTGTAAAAAACTGGCGGACATCACCATACCTAACTTGTTTTGTGGAAATTATTTTGTGTCTTGTAATGATAACTAACTCGTACCTACCACCAAAAATCGTATCTAACTAGGTAGGTATAATACAGGATAGGTGGTTTTCGTCTTCCGTCAATATTTAAATTGATAATTTTATTGCTTTTCTTGTTTTGGTTTCAAATATATATACATGTACCTACAATAGATAAATTTTTTGTGCTTTTAACACTTCCAGTATTGCACTCTAAAGGCGCATTTCATAAAGTTAATTAAAAACAAAAGATCATCTAAAGCAAAAATAATAAGTTTTTAATTACTTATATTCCTATTTTTCTTATAATTCGTCTTTAATTTTTCCAAATATTGTACCTACTTTTTATGTTTTTGACTTATTTTGTGTGATGACTAATGTTTTCTATGATATTATTGATTAATTGTGTAATGAGTGTAAATGGCATGCCGTTCTTGTTACAATAAAGAAATACAAATACAAATAATGTTCACGGACTGCCGTGAACATTTCGCTTAGAACGTTCTAAAGACGATTTTATCTACAAGGATTTTATGACGTTTCGCGTTATATATTCTTGTCTGAAAGTCTGAAACTTCTTCTTACAAAATCTAGTGTACAATCTTATAGCCTACCTACGTAGCAAGCAATATTATTTAGTTTTTTTTTTTTTTTTTATAATTTACAGGGTAGCGTTTGACCACAAGTCACCTGATGTGGTCGAAGATGGCGCCACGCTACACCTGGACTGGGAACTGGCTCTCAAGTGAGGCTGCCGGAACACACCGATAGGTGCTTGGCGACAGATTCTTAACAAGAAGAAGTAAAAGGTTAGGCACAGTTAGGTAACTGGTCCAATAGCCGCAGGCCTAAGCCGCAGGCGTTTTGTAAGATTTGTAACGAGCCCGACCTTCGGCAGCTCGGGTCAGTTTGACCCCCTTCTTAATTATAGTTCATTATTATTTACCGTGTGTGATTTTGTTTTTATTAACTTAACTAGCGTTTAACCACAAGTCACCTATGTTAAGTACGATGTGGTTTAAGGCAGCGCCACGCTACACCTGGATTGGAAACCGACTCTCAAGTAGGGCTACCAGAACTCACTGGTAGGTGCGTACCTACTTAGCGACAGGTTCGGTAGCTAATAGGCGAGCACTTGAAAATGCCGTGCCAACAAGCTATGGTTTCGTCACTATGTTTTCCTCCACCGAAAGCTCACGCTCATTATAGGATTCTACGGATCACAAGCCATCATAACTTCAAAGTTACTTGATTTACTTATTCTATAAATATTTTTTTTAGGAATCACAATTTCATATTGTTCATATTTCATATTATCCTCAATTCTATCTATGTACCTACTTCAGTCTGAATTCATCTAATTTCGAACTGCTTTGAACCGAAATATTTTGCTGTTGTTTCTTCAGTCTGATTTTCGATAATACGTAAAATTTGAATTGAAAATTAATTATGAGGAATAAAAACTCCTTTGCAAAATCAAATCATTCAGAAGCAAAGATTATGGCTATTTTGACAAATATCTCTACTCCTGACTTGCGCCTGCGCAGGATATGGTGGCCTCACAGTCGTATATCAAGTTAGAATATTGCTTCTTATCATTTTTCCAGTAATAAAGAGATAGGCTTTTACTGCCAACTAATAAAATGATTTAGTCTAGACTTCATAAATATCTGTTTGCCAAGAGATATCACCTCAGTAATTTTTCAAACATAACTCAACTCCATACTCTGAACTTGGTTGAAATCGAATGAAATCAGGATAGGGAGGAGTAGCGCTCTCTCGTTTCGGAAACCAAGACACACTTTGGGTCGCATCGCCATTGGAGTTAGTTACATTACTTTCTACAAAAATTACCTATTGGTATTAGGCATATGGTGGTAAAATAAAACAATTCTCCCATTACGATAAATTTATTATAAAAATCATGCATAGACACATTCAATATTATATTCTTGTCGTTACACTTTAAAATTCTTACATAACAGATCTACAGCTGAAACGCCTACATAACCAACCCTAATTGACAATCTTATTGGTTGCTTAAACATATAAATAATTATTTTAAATTAAACTAACATTAAAATAAACTCTGTCCTTGTAAGGACTACATCAATTACTTACATCTAACCATTGCCATACAATTAATTCATCGCCTAAGTACGCGGTAAGTCTAGAAAATAAAAAAGATATCGTTACAATAAGAATAACAATAACGCCCACACAATCACACATATAGTATCTGACCTCTAACTCCCCAATTCCCTGTATCCAGAGTGTCAGAAACTACGTGGATACACAACACCCAGACCCGAAACAAATATTTGCCGCATTATTTTTCAATGCACAAATATTTGTCTCGTAGCAGGAATTGAACCTGCGACCGTTTCGCAGTTGGCTATGTGCCACGTAGGTCGTCGTAACTAGACTGTTTTACGCCATACTAAAATTATCTGAAATACTTAGAAAGCATGTCGATAGCACGAACCTTCATAGATTGCTGGACAAATCCCGGCTTATATTTTAAAAGAAAAAACAGTTATGGAACTATGTACTTAATTAAGTCGTTAAACCATATAGCCGGATTTACATTACGAAACAAGTGTCATGCATGATAAAATTAGTTTCGTGAAACTAATTTTAGTACATGTGAAACTTCTAAATTATAGTGTCGTGAAATTATCAATATCGTGGAGATAATGGACCTGTCAAAATCAAAGCTGTATTTTACGTCCACACGTCCACTCTGCGCAGGTGCTGTCGCGACACTAGTTTCGAGACTTCGAGTCGTATTTTACATGATGAAATTAGTTGCATGACATTAGTTTTGCAAAAAATATGCGCATAGCACGAAACTACTCCAGTGTCACAAAAGTAATGCATGCATTGTAAAACTGAACGTTTACACGTGAAATTACTGGTCAAATTAGTGATAAAAACTAATGTCAAGCCACTAATTTCGTTATGTAAATCTAGCTTAAGATTAACATGACATAAGGGTCAATTCTGTTGTCATAAACTCGACTAAACTAGATTAATTATAATTTAGTCCTGTCAACAGTTTGACTATTCAGAAAACGATGCATTGAACTAAACTATATAATATTAGTCTCGGAATTAAATTATGGTTTGAAGGTTTATTATTAGTTTAGCTACTCAAGTAGTACTTTTCTGACCAATGGTACTACATAGTGGATGCAGCATTTACGTAACTTCCAATTCTAATTGATAAACTACATTCTGACGTCAACAGATAACACAGGACGATCAGAAAAATCAGTACAATTTTAGACGTGACAACAGAATAAATAGCTTTTTTAAGCTAATGCTTAGTTTAGTTTTTTGACAACAACTATGGTGTGTATTTTAAAACCTTCCAAGTTAAAACAAATTAAGTCTAAATTTAGCTCAATGCGACAACACAAAGCTTTTAGGAAGTCTTGAGCTAAAATTAGTTATTTTAGTATATAAGAGTTTGTTGGATGAACAACAGAAATAACATCACCATTAACATAAAAGTAAAGCTAAATCTTAGACTAATATAATGGAAGTCTGCACATGAGACGTCTGTCCTTATTTAACAGATTCACTGATTACTGATTACCTTCTTATTGAAACATAGAAAAATATATACTCTAGTCTAGCTAGTCTAGATCCATGCAAGCTACATACCTAGGTACTTATTTTTTAAATAAAAGCAATCTACAAGGGCTCTCATAAGCTACCTCCAAACCAAACCTAATTAGATACTTACACTACGAACACAATCTTATTATGAATCAGGTGAATTCGCAACGATTGTTTAGTCAATTGGTAAGAATTCCTCTCAGTCTTATTAGAAAAAGTTTAGAAGCGTAAAATTAAAGAAACATGATTTTCACGAACTAAAATTGATTATCTCTGATGTGATAAGAATTATTCTAACTTA
Organism: Opisthograptis luteolata; assembly: GCA_931315375.2. Lineage (NCBI taxonomy): Eukaryota > Metazoa > Arthropoda > Insecta > Lepidoptera > Geometridae > Opisthograptis > Opisthograptis luteolata. The sequence continues at coordinate 3,571,465 of OV928048.1, forward strand.
AAGTAGGGCTGTCGTTTGACGAAATTACGTAGAACAAACAACACTCATACCAAAGTTCAAGTTTCATCGCAGAGATCGCTATTGATGACTCCAGAAACTTCTTGGCGTGGCGAGTCGGCCCGTGGTTTTTCACAACCGAGAACCGCATTAGATCCTGGGATCCGGCATTGACTAATGCTGGTGTGGTAGACTGTGCGCCGCAGGCCTCGTGAGGCCCGAACTCTGGGCCTAAAGTTGTGCTTCCGCCGGGTTCTGCCAGAGGTTTGACGGGAGGGTGTCGTAGTGCGAGGGAACCGTCACAAGCGCATCAGCCGTGGTCCTGTTTATGGAGCAGTTCTAGAACAAAAAAACAGTCAGTCAGTAAGATTGATGCGTTATATCGCTGCCACGGAGCGATAAGGTTATTTCTAAAGTGTAAACAACGAGTGGGGTAAGTGTGTTTTTCAGATGACATCGCAATTTAAGCCGCTTATCAAAGTAGCAAGTAGACTTTAACCTTACGATAATGGGTATCATTTTTTGTATATCTTATACTTTGCTTGCATTCGAACTTTGAACAACATTTCTCCTGATTTTAAGTGATAATGCAGTCGATGACTGATAGTATCTAAGCAAGTTCAAGTAAAGCTGCTGCCTCATTTGAAGATAGTAGCTAGCCAGGTGAGTAGAAGAACCAGAAAATAACCCAACAAAAACTCAAATATCTATGGTTTCATCACGAAGATTTCCTGCTCCAAAGCTCAGATATTAACTCTCTATGTTTTGACAGCTCAAAGATTTCTAAATAACTTTACGTTTGCAATTTGTGTAGATTCGAAGAATAATTTTGATGAAAACATAAGAAGGCAGTTTCTACCTTGGGCTGTTGACGCTGAGTATCGACGCATTCGACGGCCATATTGATCATTTCCACGTTGTACTTGTACCCGTAGGAGGTAATCTTTACGATGGTGTGGAGCGGGATGTTCATGTATGGCAACTCGTCTGTAATAGAGAAATAGCAATTGTATTAGAAAAGCAGTAATTTGTTTAGTAAGTAATACTTGGTAATCTCTAGCGAAAACCTAGGTACGAGAAAATGAAGGTTTTCGAATTTTTCAGGATTTAATCTGTGCGATTTGAGAACAATCAAATCATTTGTAATTTATTTCATAGTTCCGTTACTGCACAGAATCTGTGAAAAAACTTCACAAGTCCAAAACAAAAAAGAAACTTTTGCTAAGTGCTGATCTGCAAAACTGAAGGAGAAGAAACATCTAAAAGTCAAATCTCTCAGAGTTCAGTGTTTTACTTCTGCAAAAATTTTACAGTCGAATATGAGACATATCAATCTTAAATATTGTAGAAAAACTCACCGAGCTTGGCGTCCAAGAAGTACCCCAAAACGCAGCGTAGCACAGCCTGGTGTCCAACCACCACGACATTGTGCTCGTCTTCCAAGGCCGAGAGGACGGGCCTCAGTCGCGTCATAATGTCGATGTAGGACTCTCCCCACGGGTAACGGTAGCGCAGTTTGTCCTGGTCACGCCAAGCGAACTCCTGAGGGAATCGCTCCTGCATCTCCTCGTACGTCAGACCTTCGCAGATACCCTGAAAAAAGGACATACATTTATTATAAGTTGCGGTTAATTTAAATTAACGATACAGAAGAAGTATCTATATGACAAAAGCGGGGTCAATGTAACTTGACCAAGCTGAGGGCCAAATGAGCGGGTTGGTCGCCAAAAGGGAAGGCTTATTTTTAGCCTCATAAAAGAAGCTTATGCGCTGCATACCGATTTCGTTGTACTTATTTTAAAATATGACGCTCAACTTGAATACAATAGTTTGGGTGCGCTGCTTGCCAAAAAGGAGGTTTGATTCAGAGGAGATCTCCTTAATTTTGTTACCTACTTTATTTATCGTTTGCCTACCAAAAATAATCCAGGACAGTGGTAATGCAAATGAACAAGGTAAACGCCTCCAACAAACATACCTACCTAAATAAACGCGTGGCACTCTGTTGACAGTTGAAGTGTTGACATTATAACAAGAATTTCATAATCGGTTACGTGCAAACAACAAAATAGTGCCACGTTACTTACAGTGTAATAACTTCTTCGGCTTTTAAAACAATTGCAAACGCATAGCGTTTTGAAACGTGCTTTCTTTGTGTTATATATTACTAAACATATCTATTGAAATAGAGTAGTAACTTATCATAACATTTTTGACGTTAACGTTTATAGTAAAGTTTCAGTAGGTAGCGCTCGTTTTTCAGTGTGAATGAACCGCGAAGCATTTTTAGTTTCAAACCAATTTCAATGTCAGCGTTTGCGAATGATTCACGTCTAACGTAGGTAAACATATTATATTCTTGTGCAATTTATTGGCTTTAGCGTGGTGGGGAAAGTGGCTAGTGTTTTTATTTTCACTCAGTCGGAAAGTGTCCCCGAGTGTCAGCTGATGTTGGTGTAGGTCAAAGAATACAACAGCTAGATAAATAAGTTGGCGCTGAGAAAATTGTTTGACCTGTCCATTTTATTTATTACCTGTATTGTGGTATTCAGTAGGTATACTTAGGTCATGCGACTGGGAAACTTTTTCCATATATTCAAAACTTTTGTTATTTGACTAATTGCAAGTATTTGTTATGAAATCATTAGCTGAGATGTATTTTGTAATAAATATGACATGGGTGTCGATTCTGTTGTGCATTTTCTAAAACTAAACTAAATTTGACAGGTTTAAAACTAATGCTGTCCTTTTCTTATGCGTTGTCAAACAGGAACAGACTGTTTACTTTTACACCTGTCAAACTTAGTTTAGTTTTAGGAAATGCACATCAGAATCGGCACCATTGTGACAATATACGAGTACTAGTTATTTCATTGTGTTATTGGCGTGGCTTTCGTTCTAGTGAATTAGTTTATTTTCTGAACTGCACGTGTTTCTGCTTGTCAATAAAATCTAATTTCTATTACCTAAACGCCACACACGTTATAGCCGTAAAATATTAATTTATAGCGCGTGTTCGCTATCCAACAACACGTTTTCCAAAGTTCCTTGTTTTTAATGTTTTTGCATTCATAGATGTAAATCTAAGTAAGTAATGTAAAAATAGTAAACTGAGCAAGTTATTAATAATTATTTTTAAAAAGAAAACAGAAGCACCTGACGTTCGGTTTGGTGGTAATGAAATGTTTACCGCCGTCTATAAACATTTTCAATACCCATTACAACCGAAAATTGATTTTCAGAACAACCCCTGACTATGAAGTTTGGATCGTGGTTGCTTTGGCAGGAAATAGGTACAAAAGTGGTATAAAACTGCACCTCAAATCCGTTTAAGTATAGAGCTTAGTCGGGTCCGTGGTAAGTGTATGAACGGGAAATTCGTTTATTACAATCCGTCCTAAGTACTTTCTAGAAGCGATCTAAGTTAAGAACTGCTTGATGTTTTGCATATCACACTCGTCAGTACTTACATCGGGCCATTCTAAAAGCGATAACAGAGAACAGACACGATAAAACTTCCTACACGTAATAAATATGATAATTGTGGTAATAATGCGTTCATACACGCATTTTTATAATACCTAATACCTATGTATATAATATATCATACTTATTTATTTTTGTAGAGGCAGGCCTCTTTTGCAGATGATGAATTTCGCGAACGTATTATTCAGTTGCAGCGAATTTTAGAATCGCATTTTTTGGCGAATCAATATTTCATGTTCGATTTATATATTTTGCGAACGCCTTATTTTGTTGCTGTGGATCGCTTTTTTTAGCGAATCAATATTGAGTTTATTCAACCGCGAAGCAGTTAGTCATTAATTATGCAAACATTAGTATGTTCTGGATTGAAGGGCTGTGTTTACAGAGCAACGAGAAATTTAAAATCGAATACATCAGGATGACAAGCACAATGCGTTTTAGCGCAGGATTTCGAAATGTTGAAGTTCAAAATGTTGAATGGCATTGAAGTGTAATGGTCAAAGGTAACGCTTACTATTCCTACGGCGTACGATATACTCGGTTCGTCTCTCAGTTGCATAAAAAACAGTAAAAAATAAAAAAACTACTTGAGTAGGATATTATTTCAGAATATCAGAAAACCCAACCCAACTATTAATTAGCACCTACTGGCTTCTCCAAATTGACTTTGAGTAAGTATATAGAGCTATTATACTACCTATCGCAAACTCTCTGTAAATATTATTATACGGAATCCATTTGTTATTATCAAAAGCTTTTATGTGTTATTTGATACTATTGCTGTGGGCGTTGGCGAATTATTTTCAAGTAATATGACAAAATAGAGGCCACTGTCCACACTTTATTTTTCCGTTACGTCATCAATAACGCGAATAACGCACTCTCTAAATTGCCTTATTTTCAAAATAGGTCCAGCCGCGTAGGCTATAGAAAAAGAGATATGAATATAATACATATATTATTATATAAGTATTTATGTCTAAATTAAATATGAATACATTATATTATATACAATTACATTAGATATTTATGAAATTTAATGTAGGCACATACGCAGAAGTCTCAATGAAATATGTATCATCAAAAAGTATTTATTAGTACTAACTACTTATAGCTTGCAGGAGCACAAATCGAAAATATTTTCCTGTAATGGGATGGTAACAAAATATTAATAACAAAAGCCGATGTAAGTACAGCGCGCGTGTTACTTGAAGTTTTTTAAGCGATAATAAGTAGGTATATAAATACTCGGATCAAAATACAAGGATAAATGATAACTTGATAACAAAGCCAAACAAAATATACCTATCTAACATTTTACATATCAAGTTTATCAACCTGATATAAATTATGGTGTTCATTGCGTTATACTGCGTATTAAAAAGTAATATTAAAAAAATGACTTAAAGATGTCAAATATCTTATCAGTACACTGATAAGTGCTAATCCCTTATTTTCAAATAATGACAATGACGTCATCAGCGATTAATCCTGAGCACAAAAGACAAATTTGACTCTCCTTTGCCAAAGAGTATCAAAATCGATAATTTCAAAATACCTGGCTAATACAAAACTCAAAATCTGCCATCATCTTGCCCTGGTCTCATTTTATCGGCGCAGTACGTCTATCATACTGCAAACATTTTGTCTCAGAGATATTTTACAATCGGCCAAACCAATCCTCCTGGGAAATGTATTGAAGTTGGTTTACCCGTCACCTTTCGAGTGACGCAAGGTTCTTGGCGGTACGTGTACTGTACTAAAGTTACCAAAACTCCCATAATGGCCTTCTAAAATGGAACTATAAGCCTATTCTTCGACTATAAGACCCATTTCAAAAAAAATAAACAAGAGTTATAAAAGAACTTACAGCGTCCAACTCGTTGAGCGCTCGCACGGCTCTCTTCGGGGCTCTGATCTCCGCAGCCGTTTGCTTCGTCCTCCTCAGTTCAGAAGTCCACACGGAGAATGGTTCTCTAGACACCATGGAGTTGATGTACTCGGAGAGGGCGTGGGCATACAGCTGACCTCGGGGAGACAGGTTTGCGTCGCCGCCGATGCGGCCCAACACATTGTACTCGCTTTCTCCATGCTGAAACAAATATAAACTTGGGTCAAGAAATATATAAAGTTTTTTTTTGTATGCAACAGCATTTTGCACGTCTGTAGGTAGGTATCACGCTTACGCTACGCTACAGTTCAATGCTACCCTGAATTTTGAACTTCAACAATTTAAAATCCTGCGCGACATCGAAATGCTCTCGTCGCCCTGAGATATTTGACGTGAAATCTCATTCTGTAATTTTACTGGAATCAGTACCTAATGTTTGCACAGTAATATTTGTTTTGAATGAGGATAATATACCTTATAATACTACATGGTCTCATCTTCAGGTGACTTGTGGTCAAAGTTATATGCTTTGTAAGAAATAACATAAATGAGAATAGGCTGATGGTACCAATCAAACGCGTCATTCGGGTCATTTGTTACTTTTACTTAGGTATAGTTTGTGAGCAACTTTGGAATTTGGAGAACGATAATTTAGCTGTAACATGTTTTATTGCAAGCTTCAGTTTTGGGAACAGTCAAACTTTCCAACGCTTTCCGAGAAGAAGTCGTCAGTGTAAATAATCGTAGAATGTTCGTTCTGGTTGTTTTATTTTCAGAGAGGACTATAAACGCTTTCGTCTCCACATTCAAACTTTACATAAACATTAATTTGAATGGAAAATTCGTTGCGTCTGCGAGCAAGGTGAGGCGCATTAGAAACGACGCGATGTCGACTTTGTGTCCAATAATGTTCTTGTGACGCACACGTTTGGCAAACACAAGGGATTCCAAATCATGTTAGTAAGCGAACTTTATACCTGTATGAAAATCAATACTGAAATTGACGACTTCCGTCAGTTACAACACTTGTAGGTATTGCACTATCTTTTCATTTATAGCTGACTAGTTCCTTTAACGACATATTTTATTTGCTGTGAAATGACTTATAATAACAAAATATGCAGGCTACCGCAGAAGTCCTACTTATTTAGGTTTCTCCGAATCCTAAAACACTTTGTTTATTAGAATTATTAGTAAACGTACACGTGTATTTTGAATGACCAACTTCTATCTCAAAATAAACTTGAAGCAAACATGTTTATCTGATAATCCTATCGAGGGTTAAAGATGTTTATCGGTACTTACCCGAGTGAAAAACAAAGTTTGCGGAAGGCCCCTCATGCCGGATAAGTAGCCGAGGATTCCCGATTCCTTTTGTCCGGCGACTTTGTGCGCCGTCACGGTTTCGCCCATGTTCTCCACTCGGACAAAGCTGATCGTCTCAAGGCCTGCGTCGATCGGCTCGTACTGCCTCATGTAGTGTTCAAGCTTCTTGCGAAGATCATCTACTGCTTCTTCCTCGCTCATGGACTTGTAGTCCGCAGAGTAGTGAAGGATTTCGATGATGTTGCGCTCTAGAAGCTCTTGGTCTTCGCATACGCACTCGATGAAGAGAATCCTGAAGCCCATGTCCGAGATGCAGTACTCGCTCAGCTCTCGTCGCTGCTCCCTGGTAATATTGGTCCCGTCGAAGATCTGGAAGGAAGCATATAATTTCAAGCCCCATATGAAAATAACGCTCGGTGCCAACTCGAGGTTCTCTCGAAAGGTCAGTGCGTAATGGTCTTAAGCTAATTAGTATAATAATGTCGGTTCTAAGTTACATACACAGGATCTATTTGTGTTATCAGCCGAGTATTTTGTTGTCTATTTATGCAATCATCAAGCGCAACCTTAGGTTATTGATAGTGTAAGATTAACTACATATTGACAACAGTTCCAAGAACTATTAATTGATCTAATGGGATGGAATATGTTACCTAACTCAATCCCGTGAGCGTTTTGTTTTCAGTTCTAATTTCACACGCAGAATTCCCATAATGACGAGTGTCATGTATGGTATTGTATTTGACGTAGATAACAACCAGTATCACACCTAAATCAGGTAGGTACAATACTCACAGCGCGGTGGCGCTTAAAGGGGGAGGCCTATGTTCCACAGTGGACTTCTTCCAGCTGATGATGATGATGATTACTCACAGCAACGCTGTTTCCATCCTTCAGCCACAGCACGGCGTCCTGTACAGCCTCGCTGGCGCTCTGCCGGCGGATAGCGGAACCCTGCTGGTTGTCCGCGCGGAAGATGTCGTGGGTTCCGTATAGGGCCATGTGCCGGCGACGGTACTCGCTGCAGTCGAACACTGCAACATAATAAAGGGTTAGATTTCAGCAGTCGAGATACTCCATATACAGCTACAGTATGACGCAGAGAAATTAGACTGCGATTTCTATGAGCCGCAGTGGTGGATTTAGCAGCAGGCTGAGTAGGCTGGAGCCTAGGGCGGCAGATTTTAGGGGCGGCGAATTTAGTGTCGATTTAAAAAAATGCTTTAATGATATTAAAAGAGTCGTACATATCTATGTATTTAAATATTATTATGTGCACACAAACAATTAAACATTGTTCACCACTTGATTTTTATTCAATTTTTGTCTGATGCATAAAAAAATGACACATTTAAAAAGAAAAGGCAGAGGCCGTAGAGGTTATAGAGGTTGGTAGGGGCGGCAAAATTTGAATACTTAGCCTACTGGCGGCAAATGTGTAAATCCGCCACTGATGAGCCGAAGTCATAAAATTGTAATGAGATAGAAATGACACAACAATTCTATTAGTTAGGTGATGATAAAAGCCAAATGCTTGAACAAGATAATCCAGAAGCATCTGTACCTAGTTGCGTTGTTATGCTGCTAATAAATTCATGACGAACTGTTAATATCACGACTCTGATATAGATCTTTGTATACAATCCAGTGTACTTGTCAAATACAATAATATTTTTACTTATTTGTAGATATTATTTACTAAGAATCAATAGTTTTGTCAGCCTTGATACATACACAATTTAAGTTATATCTTATCGTAAGCTTATTTATCATTGATTGGTTTTGTAACTTCCTAGATGGAAATAACCATTGCGATCTCATTAAAAGTTTTAAATCCGTATTGCTATCAACATTGTTACCAATTTTTGAGGCCATACAGAGATAACTTGATAAGTGTTTTATATACCTTATCACTTATCAGATAATCTGTAGCTATAAAACAGTACCGTGGCTGGCTCCTACTGAACTGACTGACAGACAACGCAGAGCCTAAACGATAAGTTTTAGAAATATTTTACTTGGAGTGTACTATAGATAATATACACCTAAAGATTGCGTAGTGTAGAGCAGAACGCTGCATCAGGACAAAGTTTTTAAAAATCATCAAGGGCTTGGTTGCACTATCCATAGTTAACTTTAACTATCTTCAAATCACCAGTTAAGTTAAAATTTGTAGCACCAACTATGCGTAGAGTAGCCCCAACTGCCCAAATCTGTCCGGTAAAAGTTAAAGGTCCAGTCAAATAGCTGTCAAGTACCAGTTCGTTAATGGTGCAACACTTTCACTTTCTCTATTAAAGTTAAAAAATATAGGTACAGTTTATTTCAACTGTAACAATAACTTTGACTATGCTTATGGTGCAACGCAGCCTATGGTGTGTAAAAGTTAATAAAAAAAATATGAATTCCCGAAAAATATCAGCTTTCAAACATGCAAAGCATCTGGGCAGGTCAATAGTCAGTTAAAAGAAGTAGGTTACATCGAGTTCCGAGAATAGATAGGTATATATTCATAGTTAGTGTCAGCGACGAGCCCAAGATCAAATCTGCCTTCAGTGGGTCAGGGCTGGATAATAAATTACACCATTTACCTATCGTTTAACATACAATGATTCTAATATAGACAGACACATGAGACCGAAGTCACGCGAGTACATAAACTTGCGCCGTAGGAACATATTTAACTCCATACGGTAATGTTCACCAGATAAACGCTTTCCTTAGAAATATAAACTAGTGTCATCTATACCAAAATTTTAATACTGCATGACTGACGGACTACGCACAGCCTAAACCGAATGTCCTAGTCGTTGAATAAACAGCTAAAGTACTAACCGGCGTTATGGGGTGTAACGTAACATGTTACAACAGCGAGCGTTTGTACAGTCAGTACGGGGAAACAAAGCTCTCTGCCTTGCCCCATACCGACTGTGTTCGTTGTGTAACAAAGAAACGCTCGCTGTGTAGCACGTTACATTACGCCCCGTAACACCGGTCAGTGCGCACCTTTAGGTGCTATTCAGAAACCTTGTTCTAAATAAACCATTAGATAAGCAAATAACGACGATAAGATAATATTTTTTTGAACAGCTGTGGTAACGGCGTAGATACATACACTTACTGTTCATTCGTTTGATTTTAAGAGTACTGATAATAAATTCAACATAAAGAAAATACGCTCATAAAGTTATAACGCTGTGGCACATGTGGTTTACCGCTGGTATTATCTACTTCCATTGTTATTTGAAAAGTTTTACGAATCATGACGTTGTGTGTGTCACATCAAGATATCATTCAGGGAGCAAGTTTAAAGGCAGCGTCCTCGAACAGGTTGCAAATGTCAAGTGGCGATGACCATTCACTATCTTCAAGTACAATACTGCATCTGCATTGTATTTTACCTACTACAGTAAAAATGTATACAAAAGCCCTTTGCTAAGACTTAAACTTGGACTTTAATTGAACTGACATATTTGATTTGTCGACCATAAGAGGTAGTATAAAAGTTTATAAATGTGAAGATAGATCTGTTATCAGGAAACATACGGCCAGAGAGCCAGTTCCCACTCCAGGTGAAGCGTGATGTCACCTTTGACCACATCGTCACTAATCACTTAGCATCAGGCATCAGGTGGTCAAACGCTACCATACCATGTAAAAAGTAAAAAAATATATCGGGATGTCTGAAGATGTGTGAACTGGATGACACGATAAAACTAGTTCCAGCAACTGCCATAGAACTCACCCTTAGTGCTCTCTCCGTTCCAGTTGAGGTGCCTGGACAGGCGGTGCGCCAGCTGGCTCTTGCCCCTGGCAGGGAGGCCGACCAGTGCGATGAGCAGCGGTGCGAACTGGCTGATGCGACGGGAACGCAACGAGGCTGCATAGAAAAAGGAAAATTTAAAAAAAAAAACATAGCAACGGATTTTTTGGCGGCAATATAATTGTCAACCTGATTTTTTATTTTCATTGTCTCACACTTGTGTTTCTTCGAGTGATAATATTGGTTGATTAATTATTATTAACCATTTATGTGTCGAGTAAATTGAAATAAAGTTGATTTCTAATTACTCCAAAAAGTCCGTGTAAAGTTTAAGTAAAGTACTTTATTTGAACACAAAGGAACACACCTCTTTGACCCGGCTTGTAGCTGGGTCACATCATCTTACATCATCATCATCATGAAGATCATCATTAATGTTTAATACATCTAATACTTGTCAGTCTTGACACCGGCTAAATATAATAACTCTCAAATCAAAACAAATATTTCCAAAAGCGCCTTATTTGGCATGGAAATTAAACAGGAATTAATCTGACAACGGGAACAGCAACTTTCTTTACGATTGGGAGAGCACGTCGAACCGGTCCTCTCTTTATAGAAGACTTGTTGACAACTTGATTCAATGAAGTTAGGTACAAGACATGATACGATAACATAAACTACCAACTTGTACTTGAGTATTTGTCAAGATTCCCAAAAACTACTCTAATCCTAATGAGATATTACAGTATTAAATCCCATTGTGTCTTCTCGACATAGACACAGATGTTGTTCCCCGAGTATGCACTTATGCAGAGGATGTGACTGTATTAATTTGTTTCGTTTACTTCGATTTGCATCCAATGCAAGTGCAAAGTAGGTAAGTATGTCAGTGTAGTCGAGTCTACATCGGCATGAATATGTTACCCTAACAAAGGTCTACTGTCTGACAAACTCCTCTTATTATACGAAGAATGTAAAAGCATAGAGCTGTGACTAGAACGTACTTAGGTACATGTAAGTACAATCCCCAGACATAATGTGTACACATCTTGTTATCTTACGAGTTAACCTTATTGGTAGGTGGCTCTTGAAGCCTGTCCGGGTCAACTCGATAAATGACGAGACCGCTATTACTTATTGCTTTCGAATAATACATTCAATATAAGAAATAAACATCGATTAAAAGCTGTACCAAGAAGGGCATTCGCCTAAAACAATAACAATGAGAGACATGGTAAGTAGAGAACTCATAAAATAAACTGAAATTAAAGTTGAATGCAGCTGATGGCACAATTAGTTTATGTGGAACAAGCCATCCAAAGGCGCCGGGAGCGCAGCAATTTGAATGTACTAAATAGTATTTTTATTGATACAAGCACTGAATAGAAAACAAGTGTGCCCTACCCGTGGCATTCCGGAGGATAAATTATTCGTTTTATGTGTTTTCGACTACCAATACAATTCGACCAATTGTAACGGTGTTTGCGGACACGCCTCCTATTCGCCTTGTTTTTATGCTGAGAGCAAACACTTACGTCAATACGACGCTTACGTCATTTTATAACAGGTTAATCTAGACTAGAGTGTTTGGTATATTTGATTTAAGTATTTATTATTATTTGATTATTTGTTTCAACCTTTCTGACTTTTTATCTTAGTTAGTGTAACTCTAGTTTCGTAATATTATTAAACCATCCAAGGCCCCTTCTAAAGTTGGCGATGGCGGAACGCCGCTCGCGCCGCCTTGCGCTGCGTGCCACGATTTAAATGCCGATACGAAGATACCGTGGACTTTGCTCCATCACATGTAATACCTACCTATTAGTTAATCTAGGAGACGATCCATCTACTGGAGCTGTTATTGCGTGAGGCGATAACATGGCTATTTACTTTTAGATATGGTGAATTCGGATCGAAGGTGTGCCTAACTTTATGCCAGTATTTGCCTCCCACGTTTTGTTGTTTATTGATTGCTTTCATTGTAAACACTATTATTTCATTGTAAGTTTCTTTGTGTGGTGCCAAATATTGTTGTATGCTCAGGCGTGACAAAGAAATGGAAAAGACCCGAGCGGAAAAGTATCTACGCTTGCTACAGAAAATACTTCACCGGATAGTAATGTATTGTAGTAATGTAATGTAGCATCGTATTTTCAAAACATTATTCTAACATGATCATGTTACGTCTTCCACTGTTCGTATGCATCAATATTATTGCCATGCATCCATTTTTACAAATCTGCCTCCATTGCTTTGAGCACGTGTTGCTTCCTTGCATTCCTTTTCTTAAGAGAAAGTTCATTTTACATTACGTAAAGTAATTAAAGATGAAGCATTTTCAAGTATTCCGTAGACAACTTCTGTTATGTTATGTCACCTTACTTGGATAATACATTGAGATTGAAGAGAATTAACGACATGTTCATTTTAGTTGATCAATTTTCAAATTGATCTTGTGTCCGCCTTAGAGAATGATCTTTATCTACCAGGAAGCTCTTTAACCCCTTGACGTCATCGGGTCACAAGATTGATCATCACAACAAGCACAACGTGGGAATAACAATACTGTTCTCAAACTTATTAGCGTTTAACTTCTCTATTGTGACAAGGAAGATCTTAATTTAACTTCACAACGTTGTTGGGAGGCTCGCCGTAACGTGTGTATTTTTAGATCTCTAGAAGTAAATGGCAGCCGCTAAAGAATGAATCAACGGCAGTTTAAAAGAAGTGCCAACAGAATAGATGACCTTTTATATCTGAAGAAAAATATAGCAGAGAAAAAATTTAAGAAAAGACAGAGAGGTTTATCGATCAAAAATGTTAAAGATAATAAAATAAGGAAGCTAGAAATACTAATCGACAGGTATTAAGTTACACAATACTGGTTTTCGAGACAAGCAAGCTCTGAAATCACGTTTTAAACAGGAACTGGATAATGTGCTTAGCTTAGAATAAGATTGGAGTTTTCCTAGAGATCTGTACTGGTCACGTTGTCCACCGCATGTCTGCGACAGAATGGGAGCAAGTGCATGGCATGCCTATCTAGCGATAGATTCCCAGATATCGTTGCAATAACGAGTATTTATAGATTTCACAGTCATTCGCGTCGCCTTGTTTATCGCATGATTTGTTTTAAAATGTCATCTAGTTTCAAATTGTAATCCCTTTTTAAATTCAAATTCTTATAATTCGTAACAGTGCACAATACATAATAAACTTATACTTAGGTCCAAATGCATTTGGTGTGCAAACATAGAATGCTAAATAAGTAAATATTTATCATTATGTTATTCCACGCGGTTGAAACCGGGGGGAATAGCTAGTGCTAAATAAGTAAATATTTATCATTATGTTATTAATACTTTTCTACATAATAAATCAATGTTAAATTTTTAAAAACGATTAACGGTGTGTGTCAAATTAATGCAAAATTCTAGTTACTAATTCCAAAGTCAAGACAAATATTTTTGACGAATAACCTTAATTAATTCAATTTATATTCATGACTCACTGTTCCTTGTATGTCAAACACTCATTTAGTTAACATTTTGGTTATCTTATTTTTATTTTGGAAATTACTTTGAATATTTATTACCTAGTATCTGCTTGCTGTTAAGAGACTCTTAGGTTAGCTTCAAATTAGCATAACACTACCTGCATTTACAGAATTGATTTGAATGAAATATGGCATGTTACTACATTGATCTTGTAGCTGTATTGAATTTGATATTTATGAAATGTTTTGACCAAACCAGCTCACGTTGTCATTTTGCTCACCAAATCAGGGTAAAATATGGAGAATATTTATGAATTCATGCAATCAACAAATTCAAATTTGATTTTTGACTAATTGTTTTGATGTCGTTATACGGCGCAGGCGTTTACCATTTTGTAAGCTGTAGTATGAAATCGGATAAGTGTAATTCTATTTCTCGTTAGTCTGGGGTTAATCTAATTATAAACAAATGCAGATATTACAACGATGAATGAGTGACGCCTTCAGTCCATGCATGCAAGGCGTGAGCCTTCATTTTCCTACCGCAAGCGGACTTTTCCATAGACTTGATGACCCTTCGGTTCAACCGTGTGGAAACTGTAAACAGGCCCAGTTTCGTCATAAAACCTTTCATAAAAACAGAGTCGCGATAATGGCGTTCAATTAAAATTATTTACTGCACAATTTGTCATACTGCATTTAAGTTGCTATAATTAGAATCTCAAACTCAGCATGAAAATTGACGCTCGTGAAATTGAGAACGGAGTTAAATTTCATTAATATTTAGCAATTGGGTAAAATTTGTATCAGGCTTCAATATGGGTTGTTTACGGCGTACTAAATCTGAAATTCTGAAACACCCTTTGGGGGTAATATAGTAATTGGGGCCATAAATTGTGTATTGTCATTAAAGCACATTAGTTAACATCGCTAAGATAGTCTAGTAGTTGCTAGTTCAACTAGGTACTTATAAGTTAGCAACTATCAGGAATGTCAACGCAACGCCCACTTCGTCGTTTGTTTCATTCATTTTGTAATTGTTGACGTCCACAAACGAACCGATATGACCTCAAATTATCTCTTGAGCAACAAGTGTTTTGTCAACATTTGAAAATTATGATAATCATAATGTTTTTCATTTTATTACTGAAAACAAAGATTACATCAATCAACACCATTACATCAGTATACCTATACCTACAGTTAAGACAAAAATGTGCAATTAAAGGATTCAGGAAGTAATGTAACTAATAGCATTACATTAGACTAGTCATGTCATGCCTGTTACTTATAAATAAACCATTAAACTTAATGAAGTATCTGCAAATAGATAGAAATCCAGTGTATCATGAAAAACACCACATCGTATCAATTAGTCATTTAGAAGAATGAGTTGAGATCATTTTGCAAGCCACAATAGCATTGTTGGGTCATATTCATAACAATTTAAACAACGTCTTTATGGAGATTACAATGACAAGTAGAAAATTGAGGTTCTTTTCAGCCATTGAAAGAATTACTACAAAATACTACAAAATCTACATTTTAACATAATGACATCGTAAAAGTTATGCAAAGTCTCTTTTAGAAGTTTCACCCTTTTTTCTCTTGATCTAAAAGCAACAAGGACTTAACAATACAATCCGTAAATTATAAAATGCAATGTCAAAGAGCCTTGAAGCTATTTTTTTGCAAATATTGTCTTGAAAATCTAAAGCGATTTTTTCAACGTTTTTGTTAGATATTCCTAGAATGGTATCAGGAACCTCAGGCGCCTGCTGAGTGAGGTAACGCAGTGCTGCCTGATAACCGAGTTGGTAACACATCCACTGATAAACGTGCAGGGGGCATAGAGACACGAAAGAAAAACAAAGTTATAATCAATCAAATCTATACTGCGCGTGTTTTTAAAGCTTATAAAATTTATCCGTTTACGATATCCCCATAGATTGCGTTCTCAGAATTGTTTACCAAACTTTCAGTTGTGGTCATGATTGCTTTTGCTGATAGAGACAAGTTGGCTGTGTTGTTAGTGCTAGAGTGGCCTCATTTAAGAGGCGTGTCTCTACGTCATCATTACCACGATCGGTTGTTGTTTTTTTTAAAGGTAACAACAATCTACGTAGAGACAAACATTTTTGTAGGTGATTTTGATTTTTTAGGATTTTGGTCGTGATTTAGAAGACTACAGAATTTTACGTCCTACTTTAGTAAAAATCTCGATTAATAAGTATTTACTTATCTTTGTAGAGGCATAATTTATTATTGTTTGACATTATCTTCTTAAAAGATTTTATAGGTACTTCAATTTTCTTCTGTGATTGCGTTGTGAAGTCATTTATTCAAAGGTCAGGGACCTACGTAACATTGATTAGATTTGGCGTCATTTTTCATAACAAGGTATAATCGGTGATATTTAGTAACTACTCTTAAGTCTCTTAATCTTATTACATTGTTTTTATATATTAATTGGACTATTAGGGTAGGTATAGTTATAATGCTAGTAGGTAATCTTTTAATTTTGTATTGTTTAACTAAGTATCAAAATTCACAATGTACAGGTACACCTACCTATCTATCTTCATTTAGTAGAATAACAATAACATAACACTTGGATATAAGAAGTTTTAATGACTTGAAGTAGGTAAATAAACTGTGAAATTCAATGTAAAAATCACTTTGTCATTTCTTGTACGTTCCGAGTTTCGGGTAGTATAGACAAATCAATATTTGCAAAGGGCTAAACTTCAGCTCCAATCATCCAGTTACTTCAGTATTGTCAGTGCAAAGTCCAACAATTTTTCTCGTCTCGAGAGGCGGTTGATGTAGGCGCCCAAGGCAATTGACCGGTGTGATATATATAAACGTGTAATTGAAGTTTCCAAACGAATCATTTGTCTTAATTTTTTTCTTGGAATGGTAGTGAATTTGTTTTTCTTCGGCAAGTTCTATCTTTAAAGCTTATTACCTACATGTCGCTAAGGAGACAAATTGTTAAGATTTCATTTTTAACTGACTTCACTACTCATCTATTTCTCCACTTGTCACATTAGGTACTTTTGGCAAAGGAATAACATCGCCAAGCGGGTCATCACGTTGCGTTTAATGATATAATTTAGCATAATTAGTTTCATCTGCATAATCAAGGTCCAATATAAAAGTGACATCATTCATTACAACAAGGTTTTTAATTTATTCCATTACAAATTCATCTTTTGTTTAAGTTTTAGCATTACTTATTAACTTGTTCAGGAAAAATGTAGGTGATTTATGTATCAGCGTCATCACTGATATATTCGTCATAAGCTTATATCATATAGCATTATATTATCTGTGTCATACAGGTAAAGGTTTCAAATCATAGCCATAATCACTATTGTCTGATCTATCTATTTCCGATTATTCATATCGGATGATTTATATGTAATCCTCCACGCGTTGCCTGCGTGGTGACAAAATTGGAATCGTAGTTTTCAAAATGCCAGACTACGAGGAGACTTTGCAGACCTGTCTGGCTGAGTGCCATTGCAATGCTAACGTTGACCACTCAACAAATCTCACGGAAACCATGTCATCTATTATCTGGTTAACCAGGTTGAGATGCCCACCATGTGTACTAATCATATGGACCAAGATAGTTCATAAGCTTTGCCTGTACCTGTATCTATCTATCTACTAACCGCATTTACTTAATTCCGCTAATGATTCTTCAGTTTTCTTTTCGCAGAATGCTATTTTATCAGATATAGAATAGCGTTTGACTACTATTCCACCTCTTAGAGTTTATATTTAGGTATCTCGCCTGTTCTTCGTGGAAAATTTATGTGTGTTACCTAGTTCATCGTAGCCATAGCCATGAACTCTTTTCTGCATCGATTTCACGAATGCTGAATTTGTTTGGTTTACTGCCAAGCCCTTCTATTGAAATTTCTATTTGCATTTGGACTTAGGACGGAACAAATAAATGTACGATTTGTATTATAATATTATGTACCACTATTCAATTCTAAGATTTTTAGATCTTGATAGACCATAAAAGACCATACCAAATTCTCTTGTCTTCTTCGAGTTTCCCTCTCAGTGTGTTTTAATAAATAAATAAAGAGGCCTATAGCCTCATACCCAGTTCGTATTGATTTTTTTAAAGCTAACTTTATGAAAAACTACCCAATCAGAGCGATTGATTGCCATTTGCCAAGATTATTCTTGGACCTATTTTTAGTCCATTGAATCTCATTGTTATTGACCTTAGTGATGACAATACCAACAAGGAAGTAACTTTGCATAAAGAGAATGGCAAGTCGGTCAGTGCAGCGTGGTTCCTAAAACAGATCATTCAGCTAGTTTAGTGAGATTGTTGGTACTATTATTGTTTGCTAAGTTATTTTGGTTTGAGTTCATGACTGTGTTGGCAAGTCTCTTTTGCTAAGCAGACACATTGGATAACACCAAGTTCACCTCAATAGCTCCAATTTCAAATCAAAATAAGACAATTGTTTTAGCGAAGTAAAAACCAATATGAGGTTGAGTGTGTTCTTTTTAAAAGATTATGAATCCTAAAAATGTATACAATATAGGTAAGGTAAGTTACAAATGTCATGTTTCCTTAAAAAAACGCGAATGTATGTCAATAACATTTCAGCAACTCTCTCTGAAACAGTGTCCTCAATAACTAAATAAATCTTAGCCAGTCGTGACTGACCAATGGAATTGGTTGAGGTGGGAGATGTATAAATAACACTCATGAACATAAACATCCTTCTCGAAAATACAATTTTCTGGTGGAAAGCTGGTAGTTACTTTAAACTTTTACGATTTCACTTTTATAGTCGCTTAAAAATACAATACGATGTAACTTCTTGAAACATCTCAACACAAACATTGGGGATCCCTTGTGTAGTAGATACGCTAATTGTGTTCTTTGAATTGGATCTGGATATCAAGGTCTTCGAAAGCACAAACAACAGACAAAGTGAGGAACAAAAGTTTATAAAGAAAGTACTCTGTGAGAGAGACTCACCAGCTGGCAAAGCTCCATGAAGTGCCTTCTCCTTGTCCTCCATCATTGCATGAGCAGTGCTAGATCCAGGTGCCATCACTATTCTTCTCAAAGACGGTCTCCTTGCTAACGCTACAATGTGTTTTGATCGATACTGCTGTTGAGCTTTCCTTCGACGCGTGCGCGCTCGTTGAATGCTTCCAGCCGACTGGTCGCCGACGGCGTTGGTTATCACAGAACGAACCTTATCAGTACCTCGGCAGTGATTGCCGATCAACCATATAATCGCAGAGTAGATTTTGCAGTATATCAACCAGAAATAAATGTACCAATCGCCTCGGATGTTTATCAACGCCATCAATAGCGACCTGAAACAACAAAAAAGATCCATTTTAGAAATTGTTGGATAGTTGATGCTATGAAAAGGATATTTTTTTATAGCAGCAGGTGTCCAACTGTCCACGTAGTTGTCTTGATTCAAAAAGAAAATTGGTATGTTTTGATCATGAACAGCTAAAAAGCAGTACCTTATATTTAATGAACTAGACATATTTATTGATACATTCTTAAATTTAAGTAGGATGGGATGGCTCAGCGTTATAGTGACTCTTAGTGACAGCATGTATGGTTAAGTTTCCTTTCCTTTCACTTTGTTTTGAATGAAGTCATGAATTAATGAGAAATGTATCGTAATCAAATTCTTTGTTTCGTTTATTGACGTGTTGCTCATTAATGACAAATAATGACACGTACCATACCAACATAGGTATACATTATTTCTACTGTGCGAAACCATTTTCCTTTTGGCAAAAATAGAAACACCACTACAATATACCTCGTACTTATTGACCTGAGTAAATAACCCACTGTACCGTTAACGTCAAAATGGTAGGAAATTTCTTGAATCATATTCGCAACATCTAGGTACTTGTGATAGTCGGACGAATAGGTACATCAATGAGTTTACGCTTTCAGTGAAGGGTTACATATTTACGAAACTATGGCGGCATTTTCTAGTGTTCACTGGCTTCAAGTGAAAAACATGTCGCTTAAGCTCTTTTTAGTTTGTTCCGGTAGCCAGTTCCCAATCCAGGCGTAGCGTGGCGCCCGCCACCTTCAACCAATGTGGCAAAATGCATCCTGGCAGAGCGATAAAATAATTTGCTTGACTCGCAGATTCAAAACAAACTGACTTATCCAACTTATGTATGATCTACAAGTCCAAGAGTTTTTGTGACGTCTATTTTGTGTCTGAGAAGGTCTAAGTTCCGTAATAGGGCTAATGGTAATGATGATATAATACCTAATAGCATTGCCAAAATTATATAGTCTAAAATAGATAGGTTTGTTTGCATTCGTTCGTGGATTTGTGTATCTAAACCATTGGCAAACTTTATGGCAAAATATATACATTAAACAAGCCATTAAATCATAACGTTACTCTCAAATATTAATTTTGGCAAAAGAAGGCTAAATACAAACAGCTTTAAATAAATGCGATGAAAATCATTTTAAATATGTAGTTACGTGTACTTTGCGAGATACGCTAAGGTAGGTTCAACTGGCAAACAAATAAATCATATGGCCAAGATGTTGATAATTATAAAGAGTGTATTTTTATGGGTGTCTATCATATATTAAAAGTAGGTAAGGCATAAAACACTTTTTTCAACCAATTATATTAGTATTGTTTATGCCTTTTAAGCTAATCTTCTTCTAATCTATAGTATACTATTGTGATATATGATGCATATTGATGACGGTTCTAGAAAAGAAACTAAAAAGTACCAATAAATAATCTACAGGTAGAGTTTTTTTTAAATTCGAAATGGGTGGTCTTGGTCTGGTCCCTAAACCAAACTTTCGATAAGATAAATCGATTAGATAAATGAATGAGTCCAGGTAGAATGTAAAAAGAATGAAAAATTAAAAAGTTAACATTACGTTATGAACAACCTTCGGCGTTCAATGGGGTGACACATTGGCAGAAATTGATGTTTCACTATTAATATTAGGTATATTAAATAGCGTAAACTTTTAACGTTTATATAACCGCGTATAACCGCGGGTGATTTGTGTGATCAACTATTGGGGGAATGCCAGGAACCTTACGCTTCTTTTTCAATTTTATCCTCAAGAAGAGTTTTAGAAGAAATTTTTGTCAACCTTCCTGCATTCTCAGATTTAAGGTGGTAGGTATCTATAATTAGCTAGATTTTGTATTTAATTTCACCTCATTTTGTACTTAAAGCTCCTCTTATTCCGGCCGGACCTCTAGTGATGACATATCTTACTAGATACTTATCGACTTCATTGATTATTTCGACCTTGTCTAAAAATTACCAAGGAATGGATTCACCTTCACATATTTTTGCTATTCTATTTGCTAAAAATTAGTAT
Source organism: Opisthograptis luteolata (assembly GCA_931315375.2). Classification (NCBI taxonomy): domain Eukaryota; kingdom Metazoa; phylum Arthropoda; class Insecta; order Lepidoptera; family Geometridae; genus Opisthograptis; species Opisthograptis luteolata. The sequence continues at coordinate 3,592,826 of OV928048.1, forward strand.
TGACAATGCCTTTTGTTTCATGCAAAATGAACGTTTAACCACAAGGTTATGTTATGGCATGTTATGGTTATTAGTTATTCTGTCAGATCATTATTCGATTTGTTATTTGAATTGTCTGGTTGAAACAAAATATAACTTAAGTAGGTACTGATACCTTTACTTTGGTATCCGCCTAGATATTTTAAGTAGGTAATAGTAGGTATTTACTTATTTACAACGTTTATTTTATTAAATTGATATGTGATTAAATGTAGTAAAGTAGATATTAGATCACTAAAATCCCAAGCTTTTTTTTTTGTCATCTAATGGTCCGATATTTTTAAATTAGCTTTACTAATAAGATTTCTCTTGTTTGGTTGTACACATTGGGATATGGGAACATGAATATTAACGAGTTCGAGAATGTAAAGTTCTAAGTCTACATGGGACATAAAGACAGTTATGGATTTAAGGAGGGATGAAATATAAAAATTAAATGACGCAGTGCTTCATTCAAGGTTGTCGAGTGGCGACCACGAACCGGAAGACGTTCTGTAGGTAGGTCCCCATCCCCACTATGTGGACCGACGACATTGTTAGAGTCGCAGGGAGCCGATGGATGCATATGGCTAATAGCCGGCGGTGTTCAAAGGGGAAGACCTATGTTCAGCAGTGGACTTCTTCCAGCTGATAATGATAATGAGGGTTCCATTCCATTCCATACCACTGAATAAATCCATCAAGGGATGCTCCGTGACATAACATGCCGTTGTGAAATATCAAGGCAGTATATCTTTTGCACTTTGGAATAACTTAAAGCGTGTAAAAATACGTGGGCGTAGCGATGGTCAAAATGTTAAGCTATTGTTGTAATAATAAATTGGTTTTTTTCGCATAAGATTATTACTCGGGAAAACATCTGAGAATCTACACCCTTTGGTGCCTACCGCGCCGCACCGCTGGAAGGTACCGCTACCGCTGACACCTGTCTAATTAGGTACGATTCTGCATTCTTGTTAAGTTTTATCAGAGATCGGCTGATCTAGATTTAGGCACGTAGTAGGTAGTAGATACTATATCTCTTCTGTGCCTGGGCCTGGTCATCTTTACGGCAAATCTGCCTCTCACAGTACTTATATGGCACAATATCACAAATTCCCAACTATCTTAGTTTTATATATATTTCTGCTGCTGAGACCATGAGGTCAATTTCGATAACCCCATGTGTGTTTCTTGGAAATAATTACTGTTCTGTTAAGTATACGAGTTTTCATGATACGATCTATCAATCGTTATTCACTGTTGTTTCGAAAATGCTTCTTTAAAACCGGTAGTAACCAGATTCGGGTGATAAAATTAAGAACTTATTCGAGAAAACGTTCTTTAATGCAAATGTGTTACATATCCAATTCGAATTCTTATTTCGAAGCCCAATATTTCAAAACTAGGCGTCTTCAAAAGGTTTCTACTGTGGTTGTTATATTTACTTCCATAGAAATAATTATTAATTATGTTACCTTTGTTCCAGCCTTTTCATTATCTTATTGTTGTACTTCATATGTTATTATGTATATAGTTCCGAAGTGAAACAGAGCATGAAGCAGCAAGGTTGACGAGTCGAGAATATTCAATTTTGATAAGTATTCTTTAGGAAGACCAAGCGAGCCTCGTGGCTGGTGTACACAAACAACGCCATGTTTGTTTACAACATGTTCTCTCTTTCTTACATTTGCTTCGTCTTTGGCTTCATTACCATCAAACACGTTTAGCTCTTAGATTTCTATCGAACCTAAATCAGCCAATCCATTCCACGAAACTTGCCAAATTGTATGTATTCTAACTCCAATGATATGGGACTTTTGAATAGTGTTAATAAATAGATTGGGTTTGTTAAAGACTGTTTGGACCATTCTGTTTGGACCATGGCAAATCTTAATTTACGTAGTAGGCCTTCTTCGATAGCTAGTGGTCCGTAAAAATAAAGGATATAAATGTTCTGTGCAGTGGCGTGTTATTGAGAATGATTAGTGATCTAATCTATTCACCTTGCACGTGAACGCGTGTTAGACACATACCTAAGAGTAGACAAATGGTTGCAGTTGGCTCGTGTATTATTATGTGACTAAACCTTTCGTAACAACCAGTTAGTATATTCTAAGTGATTTATTAAATAGGCAGGCAGTGAGATAGATACTTACGTTTCAGTAGAGACCTTGATGGTTTAGCGTTCTAAAGGATTCTGCATAAGCGTTAAATAATTGAGTTTTGTACGCTTACCTGTCACAAAAACTAAATTCTTCCTTCGCAGTAGTGATCAGAGGATGTGTGCCTTATGAAATGTACCAGATCGTGGCGCATAGCAGTGCGCCCGTGGATAGCGATAAACGTTTCAATACACATTCGCAATAAGTCCCAGTAAACGTCAAATGTTAACTTTTTAACCAAAACTCTCCCCCAACATCGCACGGAGAAAACACAGTGGGTATACAGTTTCGTATAATATTGTCTCTTTCACGTTGCGTAAAAACTGACGATGTCTCTTCGGGTTTACTTCACTCCGGATCTTAATTTGCTCATTTTAACATATGAGGAATCCACGACGGATTGTAAGAGAAGGTTTGTTGGTATATATTTCCGCTGCTCGCAGTTCGCGTACCGATCGTACGATGACCAACGTGGACGTGGACTGTTGTGAAGTTGTGTTGTCTGTGTTTTTGATGCGATGACGACAGCGCGGGCCGGCCGAGGGCAAACGCGTCGAGCGAGCGTAGCGAAAGCGCTATGTATGTAGATGTAGAATAGTTATTATGTTGGGAGTTGGAAGGGAGGGAGCCGGTCTGACGAGGCGGCTTCGGGCTTCGGGTGACATCGATTCTCGTTCGGTTAACTTCGGCTGTAGGTAATACGGTGGGAGTATTTTGGTCCTGTGTCCCGTCTCCCCCGACCCCGATGATAAAACGTAGGTACTCCTAAAGAATCAGCGATACAGAGAGAGACGCAGATGATTCAAACTGCAATTTTAGTGCACATTGAGACATACAAGCATACATGTCATGTGTATGACATGTGTACGATATTTTGTGAACTGTAGGTAGAGGTACTGCAACTAGGAGTTCTTCAAGATTGAGCCCTATAATATTGGATGTTACTTATTTAGCTGATAATAACAGTACCTACAGTTTTTACTTCTTACAGGGTAGCGTTTGATCATAAGTCACCTGACCTGATGTTAAAAGAGACGACGTTGGCGAAGGTGGCGCCACGCTAAACCTGGATTGGGAACTGGCTCTCAAGTGGGGCTGCCTGGATACAGCGGTGAGGTAGGTATGTTTAGGTGCTTGACGACAGGTTCTTAACTTGAGAGTGGTATCTAGCCAGGCGCAAGCACTTAAATATTCCCTACTTCCAAGCAAACCTTACGCAAGTTTAATGACTAAAGCAAAATCCAAAACCACATACCTAAGGACTAAATATAAAGATTTTTGAAAATTTCACATTTTCAGCCTATTACGTTCCCACTGCCTTCACTCAGAGAAAGAGAGATGGTCCATAGTCTTCCATGCTGGGCATTGCTGGGCCAATCCGAATTATTAGATGACACAAGGCCTTTCTGAATGTTTTTAGACAATACCGGTTTCCACACAATGTTTCTTTCCTTCACTGTTTTGAGCGATGGAAATTCCGCTCATTATTTATTAAGTCATAGGCCAAGATCGAATTGGAACTCAATATCAGCGCCTTTGAAGGCGCACGTGTTAACATTCAGCCACCGCCATTTCCTTCTCTGATAAATTCAATGGTGTTGAGTGAGTTGGTATTGTGTGTGTGATGGTAGGTATGTACCTTCTGTTGTTACGCCTTCTTCTAGCTTTCTTTTTTTTCCCTTTTTATTTATATTTAACTGCTTTTTATCTCGGAAAAATGTAGAATTACAGGAATACCGTGGGTATAATACCGATGGGCCTAATCCTAATTTTTTTTTTTACTATTTACAAGGTAGCGTTTGACCACAAGTCACCTGATGTTAAGTAACGACGTGGTCTAAGATGGCGCCACACTACACTTGGACCTGGACTGGGAACTGGCTCTCAAGTGAGGCTGCCGGAACACACCGATAGGTGCTTGGCGACAGATTCTTAACAAGAGGGTGGTAGCTAGCCAGGGGAGTACTAGAAAATACCCTACCACCAAGCAGGTGTAGTATGGTGTAATCCAGGTGTAGTATGGTGCCATCTTCGACCTCACCGTCATTTAACATCAGGTGACTTGTGGTCAAACGCTACCATGTAAGTAATAAGTATAAAATAAAAAAGGGCGCAGCTACATCATAGCAATATATTACAACATAATTTGCTTATTTTGTTTTTTGCGCTGTTTAATAGCATCTTTCGTAGCGTCGCACGTCGTTGGCGCGTAGATGGTAGATAACATCGTAGACCCCATGGATTTTAATATATCTACTTAGAATTAAATAAAAAAATCAAGGTCAGACTTATTATTAGAGGAACAAATTACGAGCACAATGCAAAAAACCCATGATCTCCTTTCACCTAATCTAATGAACGCGGACTCACAGTCGACATTTTGAACTTGATAAGGACGTTTTAGTCTTATTAGGCATCTAGCACCCGCGCTTCGAACCGGCTAGTGTTTAATTAACAAACGATAAATACGTAGTTCTACCTCCTTTTGCCTTTTGAGATCAATCTTTGCATTCAAGTGTATGATAAAGTTTAGTTTACTGTCGGACTGGTGCAAAATACTAACACTGCGTGCGTCGGCATGATATTCAATAATCTGCCGCTTAATAATAAATTAATGAACTATTTAATTTTGTAAATCTGAAACATCATCGGCTACTGGAGTGTAATTTAGTGTGTCGTTGTTTTTATGAATTTAAGTTCAAAATTAGTGAGTTTTATTAGTTATCTGTTCGTGATATGAAGTTTGTATCCTGCATAATGGTTTTCGGTACGTTATCTTACTTAACTGTGTGTATGTATGTAACTATTTCAAGAGATGCAGCCTACTCGTAGGCTCCCATAGTTTCAAACTTTTTGCGATATTTTAATTTTTTTTTTATTAATCCGAAATGCATTTACTAAGCTTAAGTACCACCAACTTAGTTTACTTAATAAAAGTCTTCCTGCATTAATACAAAGTTCTCGTACTCGTATTAGCTAAAAACTTTGCCCAGTAATAAAGACTTAGAAATATTCTACGGGCATAATAGATGTAGAGGTAGGTACATATTTAGTTCTATACATGAAGATTATGCACGCAGTACGCCTACACATACTATGTATGATATCCACATAACGGCAAAATATTATACAATATATATTTATGGTTGCCAATACAAAAATAAAAATAAAAATACATTTTATTATAAATTGACATTTCGTAAATATGTGAAGTTGACAACGACATTGACATTCCGTCTTCCGTTCCGAGTTCCGCTGTTCCGCTAAGTTTTTGTGTTTGTATTTTTGTATTGTTGTTTGTCTTTGTTTGTTGCTATTCAGATGAATTTACTACAACGTGAATTAATTATCTAACAGAATCAGAAGCCTTGCTACTAATGAAATCAGCTATTCATTGCAGTCTACCTTGTGTTCAAGTCAAAAAGTAGTGTTCTTTTCTACACACATCAATTAATCGAGAAAATCTGGAAGTTCCTACAACGATCTAAATAACGGTATACTTACATAATAAAGTATATTTTATGCCCACAAAGGCATCTGACTCTTTGTGTTAGTAGTACTGTAATTATAATCGTATGTAAACACGCAATAAAAATTGTAACAGAAGATATACATACTAGGATATGTAGTTCAAAGCCTTGATTTAATTTTTCAGCTTTAATCATGAGTGATAATACTTCAGCCCTGAATCTGGAATCTTGGATGAACGACCTACCAGCCCAGCTAAAAGATGTACCTCTTATTTACCTAGCTATTCCAGGTATTTAGTAGAATGTCATTTATTAACTTAACTATGAACAACAATCAAGAGCTTGCAACTTCTACCAAACCGCACTTAGTGGTCGTAGCAGATTAGGGCTCATAGCCCAAATTGTCCCCCTCTAAGAAAAGACTTGTCAGCAGTGGGAACATAATAGACTGATGATGATAATGATCTAAATGTAACAATAGTTAGTGTTTATTATTTATTTATTTATTTGGTAATAGGCGAGCAGCCTGAGGCTGATGTGCCTATATCATGCTGTGTTGAATAGGCATGATGACAGTAATCAAGTATCGCCAAAATATTTATCTGATCTAATGAAATAGGATTCAAAGATTTAGAAATATGTAATTATTCTCTTATTAATGTCGACATTAATAATTTATTTGCTAAAATAAATCTACAAAATACAACAATCCGTCATAATAGCATAAACACCAATCAGAGCGAATTACATCACGTCTCAGTAATCGTCATTTTGTTTCGTATAAGCGTATACGCGATCTCTCACCTCTCTCTAACTTTAATCTTTACTGTTGATATACTGAGCCGTGACATCATGACAGACGCCATGACACCGGCGAGCGTTTTGGCGCGACTTTGAAACTTAAAATTTATGTAATGTACTTTTATTACACAAATATGTACCTTAATTTTCTACAGAAATATGATATATTTAAGACATAATAGATACTTCTGAATATCATAGAAGAGATTTTGAAAATTAGTCATCATGCCTATTATAGCAATGTTCAAAAGTGCAGAGAAAAGTCAATTCTGTAGCAAGGAAGCATTGTTTGTTCGCAACCACTTGTCCAGTCCAGTACATAGCATAAGTAGATTTAATGCCTTTGTTTGAAAAGATGATGACTAGTGATAGTGCATTGTGACAAGAAAACAAAGGCCTGTAAGTTGAAAAATACAATGAGCTTGAGCTTTTAGTAAAGCAATGATTTGTTGAACTATAGCATGGTAGCAGCCTAAGTTACTATCTAGCTCTCACCAGGCCGAAAAAGGTAGTTGTATTTCTTTTTTACTAAGTTTATAAACTATACATTGAAATACTATTAATTTGATGACCAACAAGTTAAAACAATATTTTATCTAAGCTAACTTTTTATGTTTTAACAAAATAAACCATTTCACCTCGCCCTATCGAAATCTTTTTCAGGAAGTCACGATTCAATGACATATGGCATAAATCGATCAAGTGGCATAGCACCTGATGCAGAGCCCATCGTCCAACGTCTGTACCCATTGTTTCGAGGTACGATATTGCGGTGGACCATTACTCAAGATATTGATATGAGACAACAGCTACTCATTGGCATTAGGTACCCTAACTGTAACAACATTTATGCACAGTTAAATATGCCTGCTCAATAATAATAAACAAAGGAAAACTCGGACAACGGAATCTGGTTACTAACACGCATGATTTATAGCTTAATTCACATTGCAAATGCACAAAGTCTTCGAGTATGCTTCCCCATACCATACCATGTTATGCTCATTAATTAGCTCATTTGTTTAATCAAGTCATTCAGTTCTGTGACACATTACATTTTTTATTGATATTCACGGAGACAAAGAATAATTTTGTATTAGCATATGCCACTAAACATGTTTATTCATGATGGCACAAATACTTGTAAGACCAGTTATGTTCCAGAACACATGCAGATAAAAATAATATGTTTGTCCTTTATAACAGTTTCGATGTTTACCACAGATAGATATCAACGAGGCAATGCTGCCAGCATTTGGGGGGGGGGGGGGGGGCTTACCGTCTTCTGGAGGCTTACAAAATTTTTAGTGTACTGTGTTTGATTTATTTTAAATAATTTTTTATCTTGTACCTTCTTATAATAAACTAATTATCTTACTTAAATTATGTAAAGAGAAATATATTTCTAATTGCAGGTACTTGGACCTGAGATTGGCTACTAAGAAAGACGAGACGAATTTTTACTTTACACATGGAGTGTATGCGGAAGAGATTTCAAAAGCGTTACAAGAAGTCAGAGAGTTTGTAGACACGCATCCTGGAGAGGTTGTAATCTTAGACTGCCAGCATTTCTACGCGTTCACTCCACAAGATCATCAGAGGCTGATGCGATATCTCCTAAACTTGTACGGTCCACGACTAGTTCCGAGAAGACAAGACTTGCAATCAATCACACTCAATTCCCTCAGTAGATTAAAACAACAGGTTAGTGTGGTAATCAATCAATTCTTTGTACCTATTTTTCCTTTTAATTTTATCACTACTAAACTATAATGCAAAACTCATTTTAAGAGTCGCCTGGGTCTCTTTAAGACTTAAGCATTTCATGGGCCAGTGTGATCCACCTTCGACTACATCGACGGTTACCATAAGATGAGATGTGCCAAAACGCAGGCCCATTTGTACGTACAAAAGAGAAAAAAGTAACTAGTGCCAAAAACGCTTTTGTTTATTTTATATCCATACTAATATTAATGGTATAGATGCGAAAGTAACGCTGGTGGTCTGTTTCTTTTTCACCACTAAACAGCTTGCGACATATCATGTGTATTAAATTCGCGCTGGATGAGAAGTGCTGGCCCCAGTAGAGTACCTTGGGAGAGGCCTATGTCCACATGAATTTTGAATTTTATGTAAAACAATGAAACACCTATATTATACCTTTAGGTTCCTTTATTTTACATACTACAGGGTAGAGTTTGACCACAAGTTATCATTATCAGAATCTGTTTTTATAAAAATGTGGGGATTTTGTTCGGAGGGGAGCTTAGAACCTCACTACGTATCTCAAAACCTCATGTGAATGAATCGCATATAGACATCACATCTCATTTATCCATTAGGATTATCTTGAAATCATATGATTTGCAGAAAACTAATAAAAACGTTAATATACTTTCAGGTTATAGTAGTATACCGGAACGAGTCGGTTTACGCAACAGGTGAATTCTGGCAGCCGCAGATGTTGCCATCCCCCTGGCCGCGGCAGGACCGCGTCTCAGGCTTGATCTCTTACCTGGAGAATGTGAGAAGAAATCCAAGCATGGGGTTTGTGCATCAGGCCGTTCTGACGCCTACACCAGCCTTTATAGTTTTGAGGTAGGCTTCTTTATGTTCCAGAGTTGGTCTGTTGTAGTATTAACGCTCACGGATATTATCGATAAGTCCGGCCGCACTACAAAGCATTAAACATCCTCTTTTTTTAATCTTTGGTAACAAGTCTGGATGTTAGGTGACGATTTGGTCCAAGGTGGCGCCGCGCGAGGCCTAGAGAAACAGGCTTTCAAGACAGGCTGCATGAACTCACCGTTAGGTGCTTGGTTGCTTTAAAAGGGTAGCTACTAGCTAGCCAGGCGAGCACTAGAAATGCCCTACCAGCAAGCGAAAAGCGAAGTGCCGACTCTAGTGTCATAAGGTCAGATATTTGTGTGTGTGAGTGTGTACTTGAGTCAGTTTTCAACGCAGGGGCAGAGTATTTTCTCTCTGCCAAGCTGACAACGGCATTTCTAAGTGGTAGCATAACAATAAAATAACTGCGTATTATCAGATATAGTATGTACTACATATTGTGTATATATATTGCAGTTAACAGTCAAATATTACAAAAACAACTAATATCTTTGATAGTTATGTAATTGCAATCCGATTTCTCTAGAATCTTTTCTTTTCACTCTCCAGAAAAGTCGTAAAAAATGTACAACCGACCTTATGACACTGGAGTCGAGCATTGAAGAGATGCATGCATGGTTAATAAAAAATTTAGGTACTTGTCGTTAAACACAATATATTGTCTGATAGTTGTTAACAAAATGTCTGAGAATGATGTTCTGAATAATTTATTATCCTTTGTGTCGATTGGAGGTCAAGACTTGTTTTCGTATTAATATCGTTATTATGCGATACGACAATTTATTTTCTTTGTTTTTTTTATTATGACATCATATAAAATCCCTTATCCGTGGTTTTCAATGTTGTTGTTCTTGGACATTCCAGTTTCCTCACGATGTTTTCCTTCACCGTTTTGAGCGATGGATAATCCGCACATAACTTATTCGAGTCATAGGTGCGGGGCTGATATTATTCGAAGTCGGTATCGGCGCTTTATAAAGCTGATGAAAATTATAAGTTACATCGTTCCCGGTTGCCAACGCAGTATCGCGACGACCGACATGACAACTAGTAGCAGAGTCTATCACACCTACGTATCTACCAAATGATCCTCATCAGCCTATTACGTTCCCACTGCTGGGACTCTGGCCTTCTCCCAGAGAGAGAGAGTATGGATCGTAATCTACCACGCAGGCCCAGTGTGGGTAGATGTCGCATGCCCTTGAATGCTGTAGTTCTTGGACGTGCCGGTTTCCTCTCGATGTTTTCCTTCACCGTTTTGAGCGATAGTACATGCAGACATAACTTATTGACGACCAGTAGGGCAAACCGATTTACGGCCGGTTTCAATAACCCACAGTTTGCCCTACTAGAGAAAAAATTGACATTACTGCTATGGACCAGGGATGTTGCGAACATCCGCATCCGCATCCGCAAATGCGGAACTTCCGCATAGATTTGGACATCTGCATCTGCATCCGCATCCGCATTAAATCAGTGCGGATGTTCATGCGGATGCGAATATCATGCAAGTAGCGACAAGAAAGAAATGGGTGGGGCTCGGCGGATGGCGCGTGCCGGTCGCACGTGACAATGACCAATGGGAGTGAAGAAATTGGTGACAAGGTTCGAGTCGGTTCGACACATTTGTTGTTGTGGTCTGTGGAGCATCATAATATAAATGTTTCTTGTAAATAAATCATTACGTTTTAGTTTGCGCTGTGGAGTGTGGACTACTTCACTACTTTATTATAAAACAAAGTCCTCCGCGCCGCGTCTGTCTGTCTGTCTGTTCGCGATAAACTCAAAAACTACTGCACCGATTTTCATGCCGTTTTCACCAATAGATAGAGTGGTTCTCGAGGAAGGTTTTAGGATATTATTTGTCATGTTTTTGTATACATTGGCTAAAATATAACGATATTTGTTGGAGGAGTCGGAAAAAAATAAGCCGTCTGGGAGCTTTCAACGAAAACGCTGCCTAAACCCTTTAAGATATAAAAAAATGATGTATGGTGGAATTGTGTATTTTATGTAGGTCTACAAAAAAGTCCGCGATGGCATATGTCTATCTCTTAAGGATAACATACTATAACTACTTTTTTACATTTTAAAAGTTGTTAAAAATGCCGACTAAAATACTTTTATATTAATCCTTATCCAAATAAATCATTTCGTGTTCAAGATTGTTCCAATACCTGTAGATTACTTTTTGAATTGTTGAAATCGGACATTCCGTTCAAAAGATATTACGAAATTAAAATGTCAATCCAATGGAAAATGAAATCACCGCGCCGCTCGCTCCCCGCCCCGCCATCCATGGCCATGCAGTGGCCGCAGCGCAGCGGGAAACGCGGAGGGCACCGAAGTGCGGGAATAATTTTGGAGTATACAGAATATAATTATACGCTTTCACGTCTAAACTACTGAACTGATTGAAATGAAATTTGGTACATAGATAGTTTGAACCCTGGGGAAGGACATAGGATACTTTTTATCGCGATAAACTGTAGCCCACGCGGGTGAAACCGCGGGGAAAAGCTAGTATCGTATAAATATTTATATTTTAAATATTGTGATACAGTGTTCATTGTGTGTACTTAAATAAAGAGTTTACAAAAAATAAGGTTTATGGGTGAACTTTAAATTAGAAATTATTACTCGAAGATTTTTATCCTCTCCACCGGGCAGTGTTCCTAGCGAACAATTATTTAGTAGCGCGGGTATAATTTATGAACCTCTGCGTAATCGCCTTGAACCAGAAAAGGCGGCAACACTCCTGTTCATTAAGTGTAATGCTCCTATTTTTAATTTTAATTACTAATATACCAATAGGTGTTTAATATATATTAATTTTTGAATTAATTACAATAAAAATATTAAATTTACATAATAAAGGCTGAAATGATGATGATGATGATGCTGGTTTACATAATATCTTAAACATCCGCATCCGCATCCGCATCCGCGGATGTGAGCAGCCAAAACTCCGCATCCGCATTCGCATCCGCGGATGTAAAAAAATCAGCATTCGCAACATCCCTGCTATGGACCTTGTGTCATATTTTAAAATTTTTTCAAATAAATTAGGGCAAATCCGTTATTGGGAACGGCCGTTAGCCATAGGTGCGGCGCTATTATAGCGTTCAGCCACCATCGCTCACGCCAAATGATCACCCACTTCAAATAGCTCTCGTCTCACCTTTCAGATGGATATCAAACCTGCGCGAAAAATGCGCAATACCAGTTAAAGACGAAGTGTTGCCCAAGCTGGCAGATTTTTCCCCCGGCCCGCCAGTGCTTGGCAACTCGGGAGCTGGCATCAAATCGCCTGTGAACGTCGTCATAGCAGACTTCGTCGATTTGGACGACGCTGTGTTCCCGAAAACAATCATTCAACTCAATATGAAACTGTTGAGGAACACGGATATTGTGTATCATAATTACGGGTAAAATACTTAAGGCCGTTGTTCATAACCTCTATCCACGGTTTGGCTTACTTAAGATAGAAGTTTGACACAAGCTCCATAGAAGTGATGTCATAAATCTATCTCTAGTTGTTGTAGGATAAACTGTGGATAGATCGGTTATTAATTTCCAGCATGAATGGTCTGTTGCTTAGGAGATTCTGTTGTTGTACCTGGTTCTTTATCTTATTTACTCTTTGTTTTAGGTTGGTCTTAAAAGATAATGCTCATTTTTTAAAATTCTATTTTACTATTGTAAGATATCATTTTCTACTTATTGGTATGGAATATTTTTTGAGTAGGGTTATACCATATGAATATATTATTATTATACATTAAATAAAAATAGTTACATACGAAGACGATATTATTATGGTATCGTTAAAAACTCAGTAGGTAATAACTGCTTACTACTTGCCAGGTTTATACATTCTGTGATATTTTTTAGTTATATAATAATGCAATATTTTGCCAGTGCCTTACTAAATGCCTAGTAAATTACATAATTATGTACTTACATAAATACATACATTGTCATAGGCTAAGAATGCTTTATTAACCGAAATCGGCTCAATACAAAATTGATAAATAAGTTTTTTTACAATAAAAACAGTTCTAAGTGTCCACTTTGTTTAATTTAGGCAATAGAAAGTCATATAAATTGGCATCATAGAGCAGTTCCTCCAAATACTTTGTTACAGAATTCGTCTAGTTTAATTCTCACGCATAAATCTTTAAACGACCACAGTTTCTTTTGTAGCACGGTTTCATTGTTAACGTCGAGGGCTGAAAACAATTTATCCGACAATTCGTCTGATATTTCTATAATCCTGCAGATTTTGTCTAAGCGAGCCAAATCTTCTAAAGAGTTCGTTAAATCCGTAATCTGGAGCACTTGGGATTTCTTTTCGTTGATATCGAATGAGTTACTTGAGTCTGACCCGCTAGCACTGTCTAGTTTGTCGTATATATCTTGTCCGTAGGCAACATTGCTAGTGGTTGCCGAAATATCATCTGGAGTCCCACTTTTTGTCGTTTCTCCGGAATCTATCACGCCCATATTTCTAGTACACAGCAATCCTTCTAAATTTTGCTCTCGTAAATGCATGTCTTTCAATATATCATCATGACGTTTTATTATATGATCAGATGCCATTTCATAATTTTCATCATCACAGAGTTGACTTTCTGATTTAGCCACAAATGGGCTATCGACTAGTATTATGTTTCGCTTTCTCAACTCGTCATCAATTACTCTTATGTTGCTCTTTTCTGCTTTTGACATGCACTTCATCTTGTTCCTTGCATGAGTTATTTCTTTTTCTTGCCAATTAGCCAAATTGTTAATTTCAATTTCGTTACACTTGTTCTCAAATAACAATTGCTTACTGTCAAGCTGAGGTATATCTTCATTTTTATTTTCATATGGATTTCCCTCTGTTTTTGTAGCCGTATTGATAATTGTTTTGTTCCTAACACAACAAACCGGCATGTTTTCAGACAAACCATCAACTAGCGTATTTATGGTTTTGGTCAATTGTATTCTAAATTCACTTTTATCGCTTGGTTTTACTTTTTCGTTATTATAAAATCTTTCTATGTTTACCTTATTAGGTTTCAAATTTTCCTTAATTTCATTTTTGCTAATATTCTCTGTTCCTAATTCTGTCATGTTGGAATTACTGATACAATCGCTATAGTTAGATTTTTCTCTATCATATAAACACACTGCCTCGTCTTTATTGCACTCGTTTTGTTCTTGGTTAGTAGTATTTAAGTCTAAAATATTTTCGCAATCACCATTTTTTTTAATCGGGCTATTGTTGTCATCTACTTTACGATTTTTTTCGTCCAACTCATTATTCATATCATCTTTAGCGTGACTATCCACTTGTTTTATTTGAACTGTAGATAATAATCGAGAATTAGCTTGGTTTTTTAGCAGATCCTCAGTTATATTAACCATTTTGGAAAATTCTCTCTTAACAGTCTCCAATCGCTCTTGAGTATTGCGTGCATCCTTTTTCACAGGTTTTGGCGGCAACCCTATGCAAGATTTAAGAAAGGGACGTGTATTATGTTTTGCAATAAGGCTCGAGGTTGCACTTGTATCATTCCAAATTTTTAATACTTCATCCGGTTTTGGACTTTGATAAGTCTGTGAAGCAGGAGTTATTGTCGAGATTGGATTCTTAGTAAACAAAGGGTGTGGTGATTTCATCTTCACCCCAGAGTCTTGGGAAATACTTGAAATTTTTCCAGCTTTACCATGCGCGAGCACCTCTTTCGTGAAACATTCAGTTTGCTGTGTAGCATTCCGATTCTGACACACATGCTTTATGTTAGAAGTAATTTGGAAAGGAGTTTCCAGAAATTGTTTTTCAGAAAAGACAATCGTATCCACCACTCTGCAGGCGTACGAATATTCGTTTTCGTACCAGCAAATGAATTTGAAAAAGTTCGGCTTGAGTTGTATGCTCGAATCTTCGTCGAAAATGCAAGAGTGAGTTTCACCGATGAAATCGGACGATACAGATTCGTCACTGGACACTTTTATTATATTTCTGAGCGTGGATTTGCTTGATTGCTTTACAGATTTGACTACTTCTTGCAAAGTTGTATGAGTATGTAATCTGCAGAAAAAAATCAAATTCTGTAGTTACTTTTGTTGTAACTACTTACTCAGAGTAAAGAGATTTGTTGTCGTACTGACTAGTTAGTAAGTAGGAGCAAAAGTAACCTTTATCTGAACTTAACAATAAGTACACAGTTTTCAAATGGTTTTTTTTTTAACAGGAAAACGTGAACAAAGCAAGAAATGGTGTTATATAGGTCATCCTAAATTTGCCACTAGCCTACTGATATTTCGTTTGATTTCTTGCGATAACACAGACTCACCTGTTAAAAATGCAACATAACTATAGAAACTAACCCACCTTACAGTTATATCCAAAACGGAAACATTGACGATAGGGACTCTAAAGGCCATACCCGACAGTTTATCCCTGACTTGCGGAAAGATCTTCCCGAGAGCTTTGCAAGCTCCCGTCGTGGCCGGTATTATATTCTGGTGTATGCTTCTATGGTCGCGCCAATGCTGTAAGGATGTTAATAAATCTTTAGTGTTACTAAGTTTTGTTTACTATATCATCTGGGCCCGTATTCGTTATGACCATCAAGATTCCTTCCCAATAACGTGTGACGTCATAGCGAATAAGGGCTAAGGGCATCTTCTAAGTGATGTTATGGTCATTATATTTTGTAGTTACAGTCTCCTTGGTATAGTAAAGAGCCCAAGTATAGTGTGACCTGACGGTGCTTCCATGAACGGTAGGTTATCCACGCCGACTCTCAGCACCGTTACCATCAACGCAGATTGTTATTTCATAGTTCCATTATGAATTCACATTTAGTTCACGAAGGACTAACGGTAATGGGTGCGGACATTTACAAACGCAAAGACAGGGTTCTCCACACTAATATCGGTGGTGCTTCGTGCAACGAAAACGAGTTCATAATTATTTAACTGCAGAACGATAAATCCAAAGAGATGTATCAATCCGCATAGACATTCTGCGTCGAAAACCTGCCGATTGAAGTCTGGAAATCATGTGAGACTTAATAGGTATGCCTAACAATAAGGGTTAATGTAAAAAGTATTTATTACCCTGCCCCGAAGACATATCCCATCCAAAGGCTTCAACGAAGGAGTCATCGCGTGGATGCTAGTTACGAACCCTTCATCCACGCCAAAGCTGTCTTCCAACACTTTTATTATTGGCGCAAGACAGTATAGAGTGCTCGATGCGCACGATATCACCTTGCACTCTGTCAAAATAAGGAATTTACAAGCCATTTAAAGAACGGAACTGAAGTAGGAAGTACAAACGTTGGGATGTAGTATTAGCAAATGCTTACCGGTACTAAGTTTATGATCGTTCACTCCAATCACAATCATAGGTATATCAACGCTCGGTGATGTAACTAACACTCGTTTGACTCCATCGCTTGTTAGATGTCCCTGAAAAATGTTAGGCAAGTAGGTACTATTTACCTACTGTCATCTCTAATTGCGATTTACTAAGAGTGGCTGATAGGCCCCTGGGGGCTGGTCAGCATAAGGCACTGATGTCAATGACGAGCGCCAATGGAGGTTAAACTGGTAAAGGAGCGGTGGTTTTTCTAAATAGATGGTAAGTAAATCTTACACATGCTTTTTCATAGTTGGTGAACATTCCAGAGGCCTCCACCACATAATTTACGCCGGCGGAGCGCCACGGGATGCTTGGAGGTAGTTTTTCGCGGAACACTTTTATATGGTAACCTGAATATTAGGAATGTTAAGTTTTAAGTAGGTTAGCTTCTACTACAAACTACCGAACGAAAAAGTTTTTCTTAAACTTTTTACGGGTTAGCATTTGACCACAAGTCACGTTCACGTCACGTTGAAGATGTGGGTGAAGGTGGCGGCACGCTACGCCTGAACTGGGAACTGTCTATCAAGTGAGGCTACCGAAACACAACGATAGGTGCTTGGTGATAGATTCCTAACTTGAGGGTGGTAGTTAGCCAGGCCAGAAAATGTCCTACCACCAAACTATGGTTTCATCACAATATTTTCCTACATCGAAAGCTGAAGCTCATTGTAGGATTCAAACCCACGACCTGAAGATCGCATATCGACCCTACTACCACTGAGCTATCGTCGTTGTCGTACTATATACTTGAAACCATTGGACCATATGGTCCCAAGAGAACAATAATGAACAAAAAAGTTTCAATTTCATTTCAGCAGCTCATAGTAAAAACCTGTACCATCGATGAGAATTTCATCATCAGTGTGCGTAATATTCCCTTTTAATCTTCCATGTGTGGAGTCGAACTTTATCAAATAACAAACGTACTCGATGCTGATAGCCGGGTCATTGATCGCTGATAACTGAAATGAGGGGGAAACGCACTGTTACAATGCCACAAACATATCTGGACCGGTGGCCAAAGTTGGAAATAACAATCATTGTATAGAGATACCGAGAAGTTTAAAGGAATAAACACGATGACAGCGCCACCGTCACCGGCCCAGATAAGTTTGTTCCATTGTACTTTTAAAAAAATGTGGTACTCGGCCTCCGTCTGCCAGGCACGGCGATAACTTGTACGATTGATAGCGTCGAGATCACTGCCTGACCTGACCCTGAGATGCACTCGAAAACTCGAAAAAGCACCTCTATATAGGTATTGATGTGGGATTAGCTTTGTGGACCCTGATTTTAGAACCAGCGATCAAGCTTGCATGAAGTTTAAAGTGGCTTTACTGCTTCATTGTTTTTATATCCCAGGCTTACAACAGTTGCAGTACACTCGTACGTTTTGCCGAATGGAATACAACTAGGTTAGGCATAACTAATAATTTACCTGTAAGTCGGAACTTTCAAGACAAGCTCTGGAAACAATTCTCCCTATACGGCCGAAGCCGTTGATTCCCACTTTTGTAACCATTATACTTAAAAATTAAAATGAGGTCATTGCCCTTTAATAATTTTGAAGAAAATTTTTAAGTTTGAATTTCGCGCATAAGCGCACCAAAGAGAATGTAAGGAGAATGTGAGGCGCACGTCAAAAGAGAGCATAATATAGGGGTTGCACACGCACGCCGCCGCCTCGCTTTGACATCTTCAATGAAAGGTAAAGAAAAAAAAATAGAAATAGAGTACATAATTAATATATATTTATTTCAAAAGCTATAAATAAAAATTATACAATATTTACTCAAAAGAATTGAGAAAAAACAGGTAGATGCGTTTTTACGTATGGCAATCACGAACTAATCAGTAATCACTATATGCCATAGATTCATAGAAAAAAGGGCAAAGAATAAGTAACAAAGTAAGTAGTATTTAAATAGATCGTGCACTGTAATGATGCCGAATGTGCTTAAAATCCTGCTTTTGGGCTCAAAAACAAAATATTGTATGAAAAAATCTACCTACCTATTTGATCAGTAATATAATACTCATTTAAATAAGGTTTTGGCACCTTGGACATGCCTATATTTAACTCATTCCCTCGTAAAACTAGGGTCTACTATTTGTAAAAATAATATGTAAATTCGATTTTTTTTCCTAAAGTCTAACTAATGTACGAGGTTTGGCCTGGTTGAGGCATCTTTCGCGTACCTATTAGTTATGTGAATAAACGCCTAGAGAACGAGGTACATAGTACTACATAGCTTATTAATGAGTTGACCAAGCTACCCCTGAGGAATCTTCTATACAAACAACTGAACTACGTTGCAACTTGCACGTTAATATTATATAATGACCTCACTGAAGACATTCAATTTTAGGTAGACGTATGCTTTATTTTATTCTATGGTTCATCGATCTTGTAGAAATTGTCTATAACCCTCCGCTGCCCGAGCTGCCTCGCCTTGTCCTTCAACTGACATTTTCCTGTTCCATCTTGTACAGAGCGTACGTGGAGTGATAACTTTTAACGACTTGAATTAATTTATTCCGGTGAGTACATACATTGTATTCTAACTATTATAATGGTACCATTTTAATATTCATGCACTATTTGTTGTTGTAATTCAATGAATTGTTACAAATTGCAAGATTTTAATCACTGTTACCTCATAGGTACAGATTATTTTGTTTTATCTTGTCAAAAATCGTATTTTGTTTTACTTATGCGCTATATTAATTACCCCAAAAACATAGTGACTTATTTATTAGCATTTTAGAGCTGTATTTTTATGTATATTGCCGGCATTTTCATGACCTCTAAATGCCCTCCACGCGCTACCGGCTGTAGTTAACATTTTATTAGGTACCATAATAATAAAATTTATCTGCCTACTTGACCCAGGAGAATTTTATAGGTATTTATTGCACATCTTGTAATTAGTTGCGATTGATTTCAAACACTTTTTATAAAACCAATGTTTATTGTTACTTTTTTGACAATTCCATATGTCAAAAACAGATGACTATGAATGTGAATGAAGGCATAGAGTTGTTTCTTATTTTGTTTAATTAATTAATTTTAATGACATCAAAACCGTCATTTTCCATATGAAAACTTAATAAAATGTGTCCTAGGGTTACGGCTACGTTTTCTAAAAGTTATTTAGTGCTAATAAAATATTTTGTTTGATTGTGCACTTGTTTGCCTAATGCCTTTTGACCTTGGAAAGGTTAATGTCAGAATCAAGTTCATTTCCAATTTATCGCTATAGCTTTGTGTGTGATTTTTCTCTCATTCCACGTAATTTTTTTTTTGTTACACCTTATTATGACAGCTACAAATATTGTGCAATCAAGTTTCCATCTCACGAATTTATCCAATCTTACATAAACTCTTTTGAATTTATCCCTCAGACAAAGCCGAATAATACTTTTTTTTTATTGGTTTTGCACACTTTCTTTCGGAACCATCGCGATTCGCGATCCAAACGGTACCTTGATAAATACTAGTACCTACTGTGCGACTGTGGACCGTGAAGCGCGCAAGTGGGCACGGCCCTACCGTCGCATTTTCTCTTTTGAACTAGGTATAACCACCATAGGATAATACAATTTGTACATGGTAATTTTCTCTAATAATACTCAACTTTTCTGCAAATAATGAGTCATATTAGAACTAATTTGAATTAAAGACTCGGTTTACGTGTCTTAGGTCACGTACGGAATACTGCTCTTAATTGTCTCTACATACCTACCTAATTAATAAATAGTAATTTTATTTTTCTCTTCTTTCTAGCTAATATGTCGAAGATCGGTATCAACGGATTCGGCCGCATCGGTCGCCTGGTGCTCCGCGCTTCCATCGAGAAGGGAGCCCAGGTTGTCGCCATCAACGACCCCTTCATCGGTCTTGACTACATGGTCTACCTCTTCAAGTACGACTCTACCCACGGCCGCTTCAAGGGCACCGTTGAGGTCGGTGATGGTGTCCTCATTGTAAACGGAAACAAAATTGCCGTATTCTCTGAGAGGGACCCCAAAACCATTCCTTGGGGCAAGGCTGGTGCTGAATATGTGGTGGAATCTACTGGTGTCTTCACCACCATTGATAAGGCTTCTGCTCATTTGGAAGGTGGAGCCAAGAAGGTCATCATCTCTGCGCCTAGCGCTGATGCGCCTATGTTCGTCGTAGGTGTCAATCTTGAAGCTTACAACCCGTCTTTCAAGGTCATCTCCAACGCTTCCTGCACTACCAACTGCCTTGCACCCCTCGCCAAAGTCATTCATGACAACTTCGAGATTGTTGAAGGTCTCATGACCACTGTGCACGCTACTACTGCCACTCAGAAGACCGTCGATGGACCTTCCGGCAAGCTGTGGCGTGATGGCCGTGGTGCTCAACAGAACATCATTCCAGCTTCCACTGGCGCAGCTAAGGCCGTCGGCAAAGTCATTCCCGCTCTTAACGGAAAACTGACTGGTATGGCTTTCCGTGTCCCAGTCGCCAACGTATCAGTTGTCGACCTTACTGTTCGCCTTGGCAAGCCTGCTTCCTATGATGCCATCAAACAGAAAGTCAAGGAAGCTGCTGAAGGCCCACTTAAGGGTATCCTTGGATACACCGAGGACCAGGTTGTGTCTTCTGACTTTATTGGTGACACACACTCCTCCATTTTCGATGCCGCTGCTGGTATCTCTCTGAACGACAACTTTGTTAAGCTCATCAGCTGGTACGACAACGAATATGGTTACTCCAGCCGAGTCATCGATCTCATCAAGTACATCCAAACCAAGGATTAAACACATTTGTCTGTAGTATTTTAAGAATATCTGTATGATTTGATCGTTGAGATTCAGCACCTATATTTTTAAGTTTGTATAGATGTGTAATCTAAATTATTGCTACTTTGAAAGTAGTGTTTATGCTTGAGTATTCATTGTTTCAAAAAGCGTTATTGCTACTTTGCAATTAACAGATTACAACAACAAGCGTGTATGTGTAACATTGAAATAAAATTGTATCTCAAAAAAGCTTCCTTTATTTCTCCTGTGTTCCTATCCTACATAAAAATAAAATTAATATCAGGTAGGTAGACAGAAGAATAAAATGCTGAGTAGATGAGAATAAATCTTAGTCATGGTATGATTGTTCATAATGTAACAGTTCTGATTATTTTTAAGTTTTTTTACTTTCAAATCTCTGCTAAACAGCAGCAGCAGTTATAATTTATAAATATTATATGTAATACTTACTTGGCTTACCTTAAAAAAATAGTAGTACTTTAGTTATAAGTTGGTACATTTCAAGTTTGGAATGGTTGTGCTTGTGGTAAGATATTTTGAATTATTGAAGTACATACATACATATTTTTAAATATATATATTTTACTTTTATTATTTTTTTTAATAGCAAAATTGAGAACATCATCAGCCAGAAGAAGTCCACTGCTGAACATAGGCCTCCCCCTTTAAACGCCACCATAAACGGCTATTAGTCATTTGCAACCATCGGCTCCCTGCGACTTAAAATGTCGTCGGTCCACCTAGTGGGGGGCCTACCTACAGAACGTCTTCCGGTTCGTGGTCGCCACTCGAGAACCTTTCTTCCCCATCGGTTATCGGTTCGTCGAGCGATGTGGCCTGCCCAAAAAATCGAGAACAACGAAGCTGAATTCAAATTGGAAATGTTTGTATAGAATAATAAGGAAGGAAGAGGATGTTGCTCATCTGTTTTCCTGATGTTCAATTGTTGAGGATATGAAAATCAAACAACTATGGTAAAAAAAGGTAAGAGGGTGATAAAAAAAAGCCAGTTCTTTTTAAACTGTGGCTCTTGCTGAATACTGACAAGTCGTGAGTATGGGACTTTTTGGGCGGCAATCGAATTGTCAACGTGAAAATTTTGTTTTTATTTCCAAAACTTGTGTTTCTTCGAGTGATAATGTGTAATATTGGTGGATTATTAACCATTATGTGTTCGTTAATGTGTACGAGTGTGGGAAATTGAAATAAAGTTGTGAAAGTGACTTTTCTAGTTGCTCCAAAAAAGTCCGTGTAAAGTTTAAGTAAAGCGCCACTACTTTACTTAAGCACTATCCTCATCCCATCATCTCATCATCATCATCACCATCATCATTTAAACTTGATTCAACTCTCTGAGTTTGAAATTTTTTATACTTGACACTGGCAAATACACTAATCGTGTGACGCCATAACAAAAAAAAAAAAAAAAAAAAAGTCGTGAGTAGAACATTGAGATATAAAAAACATGGAGATGCCGCGTTATTCTATACATACATTTACATAGACAAATATGAGTGAAATACGATACAGAATGTGAAATATTGTTTTGTCTCATTCTTTCCAATATGATAATCGTATATGTTAAAAGAGACAACAATATTTAGTTGTATGCTCTTTCTGACAACATTTTTTGGTGACGTAGGGACAATTGTAGGTAAGTGCCATTTCAGCCATTTTATGCGACGAATTTCGTGGTAGTTTAGCTGTCAAATGATTGTTTACTTTTTGTGTTAATGCGATTTGCGAGAAAATTACGACGAGTTTACCTTTAAAACTACATGTGAATGTTGGAAAACTGAAATTCAACATGCCTATGTGTTGTATTGTGAAGTGTGCTGCAAGAAAGAATAAAAATCAACCTCAATTGTCTTTTCACAGGTTATTAGCCGGTTTTCATGCAATAGTTCAAATAATCATGCACGTTCGATGAAAAAATGGCTACGCGATCATGAATTTATGGCTAAAGTATTGATATTTTGGTTCATTGCCGCATAACAGACCTTTATTATGAATTATTTCATTCGTTTTTGTTTACAATAATATGTACAGTGGAATAGTGTTGTACCGTAGCCGTATTATTGTCCGGACTAGTTCCTTCACTGAAACGATATCGGTATAATTATCGGTGCTATGTTAACTTAAATCATTTTATTCTACGTGTCCTTATCGATCCTAGTGACCTTCCTAGGTCTGGCCCGTAATTCAGAGCACCCAGAGACTGGCCCACAGGGTTTAATGTGTTCCTAAAATGAGACGTCAGCCAATTTGTTATTTTACTTGAGTATAAAAAAATAGCTAGCTGTGTCCCGCGGTTTCACCCAGGTTGAATATGATGATGAAAAGTGATGACAATGATGATGAAAACTATCCTATGTGTTATTCTAGATTACAATCTACCTATCTTCCAAATTTTAGGCAAATCGATTCGGTAGTTTCTGCGTGAAAGCGGAACAAACATCCATACATACAAACTTCCGCGTTTATAATATTAGTAGCAGAGTAAGGGTGAGCAGCTTTAGCCAAAATGATTTTTGCATAAAAATACCTTTTTATAGGTTTCCTAAAAATGAAGGATTAAGGAAAATGTGGTTAAAGGGTATTGGTGAAGAAAATATTAATCGGCGACATAAAGATTGGTACGTCTGATCACTTCACTTTGAAGAAAGTTCCATAATTAAGACCTTCTTAGATATAATAAATGAATACCTGTAGGACAGGTTTTCAAAACCTATTTCAGGCACCAGCTCCTCATTTAGTTAGATATCATCTTGTCAATCTTGCTTGTACCTACTTGTTTAAGTATCTAATTATGAGGAGTAATAAATAAATATATCATTATTATCTCTTTATTTCTTTATTTTCTTAAGTAAAAGTTTTTTACATTAATTTTATAAAATAATATTAAACAAAATTACTATAAAAAACTTAAACCTAGAGTGCCACCGGTAGCGGGGCAGGACTCAAGCTACCGGTGGTTAGGGCTGCAGAGTGAGGAACCTCCTGACGATACGCGCCGTGTCAAGGAGTACTGCCTTCTGCATTCGACCCTTGATCCAACCATCTAGCGAGAGCCTCTTGAGATGTTGGTCGAGACTCTTCGCTATGAGGCCGTTCGCTGAGACGACTATCGGGACGATGATCGTTGAGTCAACATCCCACATAGCGGTCACCTCGTGAGCCAAGTCAAGATATTTACTTAATTTGTCTTTTTCTGCTTTCACGAGGTTCTCATCATGTGGGATGGTGATGTCAACGAGCACTGCCCGGCGCTGAGACCGGTCTATCACCACGATATCAGGCTTATTGGCAACAATAGTCCTATCCGTGATGATAGAACGGTCCCAGTAGAGCGTCGCACAACCATTTTCGAGAACTGGCGCAGGTGCGTACTTATAGTACGGCACCTCAGACTCAACAAGGCTGTACCGAAGGGCAAGTTGTTGGTGGATGATTCTGGCTACAAGGTTGTGTCTGTGCAAATACTCGCTGTTAGCAAGATGAGAACAACCGGAAATAATATGGCGGAGAGATTCTCCAGGACGGCGGCATGCCCGACAAATGTCGACCGTGCCGTCCTTCATTATATATTTCCGGTAGTTATTCGTCTTGATAACTTCATCTGCAATTGCACAGACAAAACCCTCGGTTTCCCCAAAGAGGTCACCAAAACGTAGCCAGTTCACCGATGCGAGCAGATCCACATCGGGCCCTGTTAAGGCCCGATGGAAGCGTCCATGTAACTCCTTACCCTTCCATACAGCCATGCGATCATCAGTGCTTAATATTATTGGTTTGCGCCAGTTCTCGTTTGCCAAGGAGAGCGGCGTAAGGCCTTTATCAACTGCTGCAACATCGCGATGCATCCCACACTCGTTTCTAAGGAAATATTCCCTAAGACTGCACACTTCGCGGTTGTGGAGGTTTTTAGCGTTTAAAAAGCCACGACCCCCCCATTTCCGCGGAATGTACAGTCTCATAATAGACGAGCGTGGGTGTAGCATGCGATGTGACGTGAGCAGTTGACGGACCTTTCTATCCAGGGTATCCAGGTCAGTCTGAGTCCATTTTAGTATGCCAAAGGAGTATGTGAGTAGGGGCATCACCCAGCCGTTGAAGGCACGCGACTTGTTGCCACCTGACAAAAGACTATTTAATACTTTTGTCAAGCGACAGAAGAAACGCTCCTTCAAGGACTGCTTTATGTCTCCTACCGCGATACCCAATGACTCTGACATACCAAGGTACTTGTAGGTTTCGGCTTCGGTGAGAGATCTGAGAGTCATAGTCTCAGAAAGTTGCAAATTCGTAGAATTGACAACTTTCCCCTGCTGCACATGGATAACCGCACATTTATCCACACCGAATTCCATCCCGATGCCACTGCTGAAAACTTCAGTGATTTTCAGCAGCTCCATCAAGTCTGGACGTGTCGGTGCAAATAACTTGAGATCATCCATGTACAGCAGATGAGAAATGACTTCACCCCCTCTACGAAGCCGACAGCCGAGCCCTGAATCCTTCAGCAAAGTACTGAGAGGATTCAGCGCTAGGCAAAACCACAAAGGACTGAGACTGTCACCCTGAAAGATGCCTCGCTCTATCCTTATGGAGTCAAGTGGACCAGAAAGGCTCTGTTCACCACCTGGTTGACGAAGGACTGTGGTCCACTGTCTCATACACGTGCCCAAAAAGGATCTCAGAGTTGCATCAATCTTATACAACTCCAAAATCCTCTCCAGCCATGAATGAGGCACTGAATCATAGGCCTTCTTATAATCAATCCAGGCAGCCGAGAGAGCCCCTCTGTTCCGCCTGACCCGTTGGCATATGGTCATGTCAATAAGGAGGAGCTCCTTAGTACCACGGGACCCAACCCTACATCCATTCTGAGTGGGGGCCAAAATATTATTTGCAACAATGTGTGCATAAATTTTTGCTCTAAGAATGGATGTAAGGAGCTTGTACAATGTGGGTAAGCATGTAATGGGTCTATAGTTCTTTGGTTCCGTGGTACTACCCGATTTATGGAGCAGGGAGGTGACACCGGTTGTCATAAAATTTGGGAGGGAACCAAGCTCGAGGGCTTTTTGGAATTGTATCGCCAAACACGCGTGCGAGCACCGAATCCATTTAATCCAAAAGTTATGCAATCCATCCGGTCCAGGACTTTTCCAGTTCTGGGCCACATGAATTGCACAACTAACATCCATGGGGTCTATAGTTACAGACCCCATGGCTTCGATTGGCTCACACGTACGTTTGACGATATTCATCCATTCACCCTCCGTGTGCTCGACAGGCAACGACCAGATACTACGCCAAAAGTCAGTCATAGCACTTGCATCCGGTAGCTGCCCATCACTCACACGTTGGTTAATTCCCTCCCATATTCGGTACACCTTCCTTTGGTCACTTTGGAAGAGTCGATTCTGATGATATCTATTCACACGCTCCTTATAGCGGCGAATACGATTTGCCCACGCATAGACTTTCTGCTTCAGGAAGTCAATACGTTCCGTGACACAGGCCATATAATTCTGAGACGTGACATTGGTCCCTGCAAAGGCTTGGCTCACGAAACGCATGACCCGGGGGCGATTGTTGCCCCTACTGTAACAGATCAGTTTCGCAATGAGAGTCCTAAACTTGGCGATACGCCGCTCGATTCGTATTTGCCACGCACTGACACCTCCGGCCGGTCGCGGTGCTCGGTCAGCGTCCGGAAACTTGACTGAAGCAACGCGACACACCGCGATTGCTGCGCAATATAGAATCGAGTGCGTATCAACAAGGTCTTCACTAGTCTGCAAATATGGCACTAATAAAGCATTTAGGGCTCCCATTAACGCTAGGTTACGTCTATGAGTGGGCAAATGAGGTAGTCGTGGCCTAGAGTTAGATATGAAGCGGTATCGCAAAATCGCGTCCTCCAAAGCCCTCCTTAATTGCTCATTCACCTGGGTACTTACACTCATGTTCGCACAATCCTCCTCACCGATCACGAGATCCACACGTGTTGCCAGCGATTCCGGAACAAAAATTGGTCCCGGGACCGATAGCTCAACGGATTGATCCCGTGTCGATGTGGTCATCGCGCGAGCAGGCAGTGTCTCCAGGCGCAGCCGATCAAGCACAGACGGGTCCAACAGCTTGCACCGGTGGATAGCCCGTACCTGATCCGACAGTCGTTGGGCGGATACGGTGACAGTTGGCTCCAGGGTCTGAAACAGAGACAGCATCCGATCACGGTACGCAGTCAGGTTGGTTCCTCCTTCTGTTGCCTCAAAGTAGGCGCGCATGCAGCTCTCATTCATTAGAGAAGTCCATCGCATGCGGCGCACTACACCACCGGTAGCGGGAGCCATGCGCGGAGCAGGTTGCCCCACAGGCTCCAAGCGTGCCGGCAGCGGTGGCCGTCCTCGTCGCGCAGGTGGTAGCGGCGGCGGAGGCGGCGGTGGCCCGTCCTCGTCGCTCGACGCGCTGGTGTCGGGAGGAGTGCCGTACTCACTCTCCGACGAAGAACTCGGAGACGACGAAGCGGGCGGTGGTGGTATTTGTGCGCTGGGTTCCGCTTTCGCCCTCGATCTTGTGATCATTGTTTTAAAATGTGTTTTTACATTATTGACATTCTGCTGTCAGATGGGTTTTTGCTTATAATGTAATTCTTGTGTATCCAAAATAGTTTCTTCTGCATATTGAATTATAAAGTAACGATAAAAATGGTGATATTGGTTCAAATAGGTACATATTCTGTATATTAATTAATAAAATAAAGGATCACTTTAAAAAAGAGGGCTTGTGACAGAGCGGTTTTTTTTTTTTTTTTTTTTTTTTTTTTTTTTTTCATTATTATTAATAGGTATATAGTTTTTTATGATGTATATAAGCCATATTTAAAATAGTTAGCGTGTTGGTATTTTAACCGTAAGCTACTATTTGTTTTTATAAATAAATAAATCATAGTCATAAATCATATAATAACCGCTTTTGTAAGCCTATTATCACACAAATAAACAAAGTTAACAAAATAGTTTTTATTTAATTTTACTCCACCCTTCAAGTAATACGTAAGCAGATTTTCTTACTATTATTACCCTCCCGACTCAAACCTGATTGACAAACTAATTTTGGATTTGGAGCCTAACCCGGGATTCGAACCTACGACTTTACGAATGGAGGGCATGCGTTTTCCCAACTGTATCTTTTGTTTCCTATCAAGAAAAACTCCTATCTAGTATCGATATTCGTTGTAGTATCACATATTATATTCCTTGATTGATACAGCCCTAGCATTGGCAGCCATTTTATGCGACTAAATGAGTTGTAGGTATACACCTTTTTTTTGTAGGTATTTCTAGTCCACTACATTATAGGTCAATGGAGTAGAACGACGACTTGTGACAGACGTCATGGCCGACAAGGCAGCTGTCCGCAACTGTCTGACAGTCTGACTGTCTGACTCACTATCTGTCACTTGCTTTCCTTCCCCCTTACTATTATTCCATATTCTATGGTCTGACATTTCGTTTGCTTCGTGTAAATTTTGTGATGTACAAGTTTCAAATCCGTCTATTTATCAATGAATATGGTGTACACTAATAGATAATGTTTATTTTTGTTGTAAATTTAAAATTATATTAGATCAGCTGTGAAAATACCCAAAAAATTGTGAATTCGTATTTATAATGGAGGATCTCAATTTGACAGAAACCGAAATGAGATATTTTGGTGATTTGTTCCTATGTTGTGACGAGGAATCTAATGGGAAAATACCGATTTTAAAAGCAACAGAACTATTTAGATCCTCAAATATACCAAATGATGTCCTCAAACAGGTATGGCTCGCTCTAGGTTAGGTGTAATTAGTGATAACATTTTTGATGTGTGTTTATGTGATGATTGATGATAATTATACATTACAGATCATGGACATAAGCGTAGCTCCTAACAGCTGTGCGTCGCTGAATCATTTGAATAGAAAACAGTTTTATTCCGCACTCAAACTTATAGCTGCACATCAAACTAACATGGCTCTGAAACCTGAATTACTATCAACTCCATTAGACTTGCCACTGCCAAGGTTTACATGGACGATCTCTGGTCTGAATTCCGAAGCGAGTGCAGACCTCATACAGTTGTCAAACTCACCTAAAGAGCAGCACTTACCGAAGAGAGAAAGAAACTTTGTCAGTAGTATAGGGGCTTATGAACCAATTAGACTGTCATCAAACCTCTCAGATAGTGATGTACCGCAGGCGTTGTCTCACGAAACGACTGAAGGATTGAGTACGGATTCTGAGAAGGAGTCTGAAACTATGTCACAGAGGTCTAGTTCACGAGGGGTAAGTCTTATTACTATATCTTTGAAACGTTAGTCATTGCATTGCAAAAAGTATAATACTAAAGACACATACATTGTGAAATGATTTGTATACATTCTGATTATATCAATCACAGTAGTTGGCAGTATTCTTTAAAAAATTAATGAAGTTCCGTGACAAAAGTTGCTAAGCACACCCAATTCTCAAATTTTCTTAACTGACATAATAATTGCTTATGGAAATTTGGGCTTATTCAGAAACTTTTGTTGGTGACTGTAAAACAGCACCTTTTGTCTGTTTTTCTTCTTAAATCAAATTTAAGATATGATAAACAAATTTCTTGTGAATTGTGAACAATTAGATCAAAGCAAGCGTAGTAAGCGTTACTTTAGCACTTTAGCATAATAGTTATAATTATCATAAATACATTCTACTATGTTCAAGAAAACGCCTATAGCAACAGAAGCTGATTTGTGCATCCAAGAAAAATCCTAAGCTTATCTATTACTGAAACAACTATGAGAATGACAAAGTTATTTCCATAACGCTTCCACAGCGAAGAGGCAAGAATGGGTCTCCATGGAGCACCGCAAGCGAAAGTCCAACACCTACCAACAGTGTGGCAGAAAGAGTCCATCCTGTGTGGGAGCACAGTGCTACGGGAAGAGGCGTGTGGCCTGCCAATACTGGGGAAGAGCATACGAGGCTACTAGGTAAGAAGAAACCTTTTTTCAAAGATCTTTTCTCATCTCTACCCTTTTTCCACTATGTGGGTTTGGTACTAAAAACATCTACGTCGACGCGGTAGCCAAGTTGGTAGTGACCCTGCCTACGGAGCTAGCGGTCCTAGGTTTGAATCCCGGTAAGAGCAAATATATTTGTGATGAGCACGAATATTTGTTCCTGAGTCTTAGATATTTCTATCTCATCATAATCATCATCATAATCAGCCCACTTCAGTCCACTGCTGGACATAGGCCTCTCCCAAAGCATGCCACTGAGCCCGATCTTCGGCTTACTGAGCCCGATCTTCGGCTTACTGAGCCCGATCTTCGGCTTATTTCTATCTATTTAGTATTTATTTCTCTATATAATTATGTTGTTTCTATATAATTATGTTGTTTAATACCCATATCACAAGTTTCGAGCTTAATTTGGGGCTAGGTCAATTTGTGTGCAGTGGTCCCCGATATAAATTTATTTTTCTTCTGAAGTCTGTATAGTGAAAATTTTGGTTTTATGACTGGCCGCTTGCGTCACGTCAATCTTCTTGTGAAGTTCTTGTTTGCGGAATACCAGCCACTATTCATGATTGAGGCGTAGAAAGTTATGCACCTCTTTGGGTCAATAAAGGCATTAGTCTGAAAAGAAATTAGAATTATATGCTAAACAACTTGTAGTTTTTCTGGAAAACGCAGTTTGTCTTTCATAAACTCCACTAGTCAGAACATTAAACTATTGAAAAAGCAGCTAGAAAAGGATGAAGGAAACTCTGTTGATCTAGATTGCCTTCATTCACTTCCTATTAACACAATGCCTATGATGAATTGGCTCTGCGAATTGTCTCCATAGTAAATTGGTCTCAATTAAGTGCTAGGTCACTAGGTCAGTGACTGGCTTACTAGTTTCGTACTAAATATATTTTATTGGTACGGACTTTCTTAGTACTACTTGGCATAATGATCTATTTTCTTTGGTGTTTGATGCTTAGTAAGGTGATACTTGAGATGCCATGTGCCAAACCGTCGGCTAGCAAACAACACCGCACAAGTCAAAATTTTACGGTATTAATATTAGGTGCAGTTTTTTGCTACCACCCTCTTGTTAAGAATCTGTCGCCAAGCACCTATCGGTGTGTTCCGGCAGCCTCACTTGACAGCCAGTTCTCAGTCCAGGTCCAGGTGTAGCGTGGCGCTATCTTCGACCACATCGTCACTTAACATCAGGTGACTTGTGGTTAAACGCTACCCTGTAAATAGTAAAAAAAAAAGTTTTGACGTGTGCTTCTAAGAACCTGTAAGTTAATTAAAAATTGTAAAACACACAAGTCAAGTCGTTTTATCGTCTTTTATTTTAGAGGAAAACATTTCGACAACTCCGCATGTCTCTTCTGAAAAATTACAAAATTTTACTTGCGCGGTGTTGTTGGCTAGCCGACGAAAATCGCCTCCGCCAACTTCTCCCTCATTGTTTGAAGACAGGATTCCTAAAATGTCTTGGAAGTGAGATAATCGAGGTCAAGGTTATAAGTTTCATTATCAATTATCTCAGCTCTTGTACGTTTTAGTAGTTAACCATTCAAACGCCCCACTTCCCGCCACGCATTTTTTTTTCGAATTTCTTTCGCGATTTTCCGTGCACTTTCACTTTCTAATGTAATATCTAGCATGTATGTTTGAACTATACTTCATAGGTTTAAGTGTATTTAAATGCTAAAATGTATAGTTTTATTTCATTTATATTTAATTTCATTCATCATTATGGATTCACCATTATGGTCAAATAATTTATAAATGTGCTAGACTACGGCCCATACTCTCTCTCCCTGAGAGAAGGCCTGTGTCCCAGCAGTGGGAACGTATTAGGCTGACGATGAGTGTCCCCTTCAGGTA
This sequence comes from Opisthograptis luteolata, assembly GCA_931315375.2. Classification (NCBI taxonomy): domain Eukaryota; kingdom Metazoa; phylum Arthropoda; class Insecta; order Lepidoptera; family Geometridae; genus Opisthograptis; species Opisthograptis luteolata. The sequence goes on from OV928048.1 coordinate 3,625,058, forward strand.
CAGAGGAAGAGTCGTCGGACCGGCACTCGTCGGAGGAGGAAGGGGAGGGCTCGCCGGGCGACGCGTGGGCCATCAGCGAGGCGCAGGCGCGGCACTACGCCGCGCAGTTCGCGCAACTGCGTCCGGAGCGCGGCCTGCTGCCCGGACAGACCGCCAGGTGATCACTAGTTAACTGTTTTATTGTGAGAAGGAAAACAATTTTAATCTCATGAAAAGTAAGTAAGTAGTTAAGTTTAAATTTTAGGTTTTTTTTTGTTCATTTTCGTATTTTCCTTTCCTTGCTTCGTCTTTGAACTCAATCAGTGCTATTAGAAAAGAATAACTTAGATATTGGTGTCGATTCGGTTTTGCATTCTCTAAAACTAAACTAAGTTAGGTCTAATGGTATTGCTGTCCTTTTTTACTTTATTGGTTAGAAAAAGACAGCAATACTATTAGACCTGTCAAACTTAGTTTACTTTTTGAGAATGCATACCGAATCGACACCATTATATGTGGTTACACCGCGTTTTGTTAATTTTTTTTACCATAAAACAAGCATATAAATGAAAACAATAACAGTGGACATGGTGAAAGCCCAATAAGAGGAATACACAACCTGCAAATAAAAATGCTTAGGTTGCAGGTCCCAATCCTATGTCGTCCATATTACTTCACTGTACTTATTTTTCGTTATTTGAAGAAATAAAACCCAATAGTTCCTGAAGAAATCTATTATTACCATCATATTATAAGCTATCTCCATTCCAAATTTCATTAAGATCCGTTCAATAGTTTTGGCGTGAAAGTGCAACAAACATACATACATACTATTATATATACATACTCACAAACTTTCGCGTTTATAATATTAGAGCACTGTATTACTCCAAAGATAACAGCGAGTCTCTCGTCCGTTGCAGATTGTTCTTCGAAAAGTCTCGGCTCTCTGTGGGCGACCTCCGCAAGATCTGGCAGCTGTCCGACGTGACGAAGGACGGCATGCTGACGCTGGAGGAGTTCAGCATCGCCATGCACCTGATCGTGCTGCGGCGGAACAACGCGCCCGTGCCGGAGGTTTTGCCGGCGTGCCTCGCCGCACGCGCTGACTCGCGGCACGCGCGAGGCGCTGACCTGGTGGACCTTGGCGGCGACATGTGTGGCTCTGGGACCTCCGCCGATTTTAACCTCGCCGATAAGCCGACGCCGGATGAGCGGCGTGTCGACCCCTCGCCGCCAAAGGGCGACACCAACAACAAGGTGACTTGCTACAATTCAATCTTCAATCTAAGTACGCTAATGTGTATTATAAAGAGGTTAAGTTGTAGCGGGTAATCTCTGGATGTACGGAACTGATTTCAAAAACTCTTGCATCATTAGAATGCTGCATTAGTCGTGAGTAACATAGGATATTTTTTAGAATGCTGCATTAGTCGTGAGTAACATAGGATATTTTTTAGAATGCTGCATTATCCGTGAGCAACGTAGGCTATATTTTTTTTTGTAGGGAGAAAAATAAACATAATATCGGGGCGGGTTGCTAGTTAGTAATAAGAATAAAATTGTCAAGCAATCGCGCTCAAAAAATTATCTGTCGGTCGTTTCTTGTCTGTTCTTTTGTCGGCGTAAAGAGGTTGGAACAGACGTAGCTAGTTTTAAGTTTGACGTTTTAAAGTGATCACATGTATCATGTATCCTCCTACTTTTTTTTGTTTTTATATATTTGGTGTCACACAATTAGTGCCATTGTCAAGTATTAAATATTTCTAACTCGGAGAGTAGAATAAATGATGATGATGAGATGATGAGACCCAGCAACAAGCCGGGTCAAAGAGAATAGTGTTTCAGTAAAGTAGTGCAAACTTTACACGGACTTTTTTGGAGCAACTAGAAAAGTCACTTTCACAACTTTATTTCAATTTCCCACACTCGTGCACAGTAACGAACACATAATGGTTAATAATCCACCAATATCACACACTATCACTAGAAGAAACACAAGTTTTGGAAATAAAAACATAATTTACACGTTGACAGTTCAATTGTCGCCAAAAACGTCTTCCTCCTACTTAATAAAAGTATTTGAACTTTGCAGGAGTGGACCAAGTTCGTGGACTCGCCCACCTCGAGCGTGTCCAGCCCCGGCCCGAAGCCGGTGAACTTCGACTTCCAGAAGGCGGCCGTGGAGCGCGACCCGAAGATCTTCCACCCGGTCGCCTTGCGCGTGACGCCGGACGCCCCGCTGGACGCCGGCCGGGCGTCCACCTCGCCGCGGCGGGACGACGTGGCGCTCGCCTTCGAGCTGGCGAGCCCGAAGCGCGTGCAGTCGCAGCCTCCGGAGCCGCCTCCGCCCGCCGCAGATATCAAGTCCATCCAGCGGCCGCAGCCCCGCAAGCCGCTCAAGACGCAGGGCGCGCTGCCGCCGCCGCCGACGAGAGACGCGCCGCCCGCGCCCGAAGACGGGCCGCACTCCCTGCAGTTCGCGCCGAAGAAGGTCGGTTGTGATACCGGAATTTGTTGATGGTCGCGTTTTGTTATGACCAATGTGCATTACCGAAAGAGATCTTATTAGTAAAGCTTATTATAAAACTCTCTCTGAGAGAAGGCCCGAGTCCCAGCAGTGGGAACGTAAAAGCTGGTTATGATGATTGTAAAAGTAGTTGCGCCCCGCGTTTTCGGACTATTTAGATGATAAAAAAGTTTGAGATTGTAGTGAAATTGTTCCAATTCAATCAATCAGTAGGAAGAATAAAATTGTAAATGTGATCGCGCCCAAAAATTACCTGCCGGGCGTTTCTTGCCGGTTTTTTTTTGCCGGCGCAAAGAGATTGGAACAGGCGTAGCTAGTCTTAAGTTTGACGTTTTAAAGTGATCATATTATGTATCCTATTAAATAAAGTATGTATTACATAATTTTATTATTAGCTATTTGTCATAACACCATAATGTTTTCATTCAACTAGTTTTACAAGTACATATAAGGTACTCATGCGCTTCACCCGCTTGTAAAAAATGTAATCTAGACTATAATAAGTGTTTTTTTAAATAAATAAATTTTTATTTTTTTATTTTAATTCCGTTTGATTTCAAAGGAGCCGCCACCGCCGCCGCCTCCGCGGCCGCTGCGCAACCACGCGCGCTCCAGCTCGCTGGACCTGAACCGGCTGGGCGCGTGCGGCGCGCCGCCCGCGCCGCCCCCGCGCACCTCGCCCACCGGCGCCTCGCCGCCCGCGCCCGCGCGCCGCGCGCTGCCCGGCCAGCGCAGCGAGGGGGACTACGAGTCCGAGGGGTTCGGGTACAACCGGGAGGTAACTTGATATTCATGTTTAAATATCCCAATGTGCACAAACAACCAAGAGAAATGTTATTTGTAAAGCTTATTATCAAATATCTGACTATTTAGATGATAAAGCTTAGGGATTGTAGTGAACTTACTCCAATTCAATCAATTAATAGCAGGAATAAAATTGACGTTTCTTGCCAGTCCTTTTGCCGGCGTAAGGAGGTTGGAACGGGCGTAGCTAGTTTTAAGTTTGACGTTTTAAAGTGATCACAATGTATCCTATTACAAAAAAAAACCTTGAGAGGTGTCAAGGGACACCCGGATGGAACGAAGTTCCTTTCGATTAATACAAGAGAAAAAAAACAAAAAAAATAAGGTTTTAAAAAAAAAAAAATTAAAGACGAAACGAAAAGAACTGGCTTGCTTTCTATGAGAGAGAGAGAGAGAGAGACAGACAGAAACACGCGCACGCCGCACGGCTTACAATACAACTATAGCAAAAAGTGTCGTTTCAACTTTTGGTCTTAATTTTTTCCGTGTAGCCAACCCCCTATCGTAACACGCAATAAGGAACTTCGTTCCAAAACTAAAGAGGATTTTGATTTTTTTTTAGGACGCGGCGCGATCGCAGGGCGCCTTCGAGGTGTACCGGCGCGGCGGCGGCGTCGACCCGGAACCGGACGTGCGTGCATTGCTCGAGCAGAACGCGGTGCTGCACCGCGTGTGCCGCGCGCTACTGCGCGAGCTCAGCGACGTGCAGCGCGAGCGGGAGGGGCTGCGCGCGCGCCTGGCCGCCGCGCCCGCGCCGGACCCCGCGCGCCTCTAGGACCCTCTCGCTCCACGGACCCCGTGCGCCTCTAGTACCCCCTCGCTTCATGGACCCCGCGCGCCTCTGGTACCCCCTCGCTCCATGGACCCCGCGCGCCTCTGGTACCCCTTCGCTCCATGGACTCCGCGCGCCTCTAGTTCCCCCGCGTGTGCCGCGCGAGCTCAGCGACGTGCAGCGTGAGTGCGAGAGCCTCTAGTACCCCCCGGTCTCGGGACCCCGCGAACCTATAGTACCCTGCGTGTGACGCGCGAACGCAGCGACGTGCAGCGCGAGTGGGAGGGCCTCTAGTACCCCCTCGCTCCACGGACCCCGCGCGCCTCTAGTACCCCCTCGCTCCATGGACCCCGCGCGCCTCTGGTACCCCCTCGCTCCATGTACCCCGCGCGCCTCTAGTACCTCAGCGTGTGCCGCGCGAGCTCAGCGACGTGCAGCGCGAGTGGGAGGGCCTCTAGTACCCCCCGGTCTCCGGACCCCGCGCACCTATAGTACCCTGCGTGTGCCGCGCGATCGCAGCGACGTGCAGCGCGAGCGGGAGGGCCTCTAGTACCCCCCGCTCCATTGACCCCGCGCGCCTCTAGTACCCCCGCGTGTGCCGCGCGAGCTCAGCGACGTGCAGCGCGAGTTGGAGGGCCTCTAGTACCCCCTCGCTCCATGGACCCGGCGCGCCTCTAGTACTCCTCGCTCCATGGACCCCGCGTGCCTCTAGTACTCCTCGCTCCATGGACCCCGCGTGCCTCTATTACCCTCACTCCATGGACCACGCGGGCCTCTTTTACCCCCCACTCCATGGACCCCGCGCACCTCTATTACCCCCCACTCCATGGACCCCGCGTGCCTCTATTACCACCCTCTCCATGAACCCTGTGCACCTCTAGTAACCCCCGCTCTCCGCGCCTCCTGCTCAGCCCCTATTCGCTATGACTATAGCGATGTTGTCTCAGTGGTAGTGACGTCGGCTTGCGATCCGTAGTATCCTACAATGAGCTTGAGCTTTCGGTGAAGGAAACTGCAGCTTGGTGGTAGGGTGTTTTCTAGTACTCGCCTGGCTAGCTATCACCCTCATGTTCAGAATCTGTCGGCGAACACCTATCGGTGTGTTCCGGCAGACTCACTTGAGAGCCAGTTCCCAGTCCAGGTGTAGCGTGACGCCTCCTTCGACCACATCGTCACTTAACACCAGGTGACTTGTGGTCAAACGCTACCCTGTAAGAAGTAAAAAAAACTACCCAAGCCGTAACGCAAGCGCGCTACTTTTTCTTCATGGAATGATAGCTAAAACCCGTAATGACGTCACACGTTTTTGGCAAGGAATCTTTATAATCATAGCGGATAAGAGCCCTGTTGTAATCTCATCGCATTGATCGTTCTTGTACACTGTAATGTTAGCGTTCCGTGCGTTGTCGTTTTGGACTCCTCCCCGGTGCTTCTCGAGCATTGACGTACCAAGAGATGGACGTCGGGTCCTTCGCTCAAAAACGAACCGAAAGAGGACTAATCAAACTCTAGTCTCCGCTTGGTCGCGTGTTGGTCGAAACTGCACAAGTTGATAAATTGTTGCAAGGAAAATTGTGCTTATGATACATAACATAAAAGGTTTTAGTTTGTTTCTAATGGAATACAATTTAACTTAGTACAAACTCTGCCACTTCCCGCCACGTTTGCATCAGACCCGACGTCCATCCCTTATACGTTAACGTTCTCAAGTAATTGTTTCGTAGCTTATGTCGCTGCTAAATTACAAAGCACTAATTTCTTCCAAAAACGTTTGTTAAACGAGTTATTTTTAAATGAGAAAAGTTGGCTGTAAACACACGCAAATGAGGCTCTACTGAAATGTTGACTAACGAATAAAATTTACCTCGATTACTTTAGTTACAGTATTTCGGTCACATTTCCACAAAACCATTTTAGTGTGTATATTCACAAAATACTATCACTAAATACTAAATAATAGTTAATAAATAATCTAAATACTATCTACTACAGATCATGTTAATATATTTATAAAATGTGGAATTGCTCCAGCGAGCCATCAAATTTAAGACTTATAGTACATGTTAGTGATAAGGGCAGTCTTATTTTTCATGTTTTAACATATTAAGCTATTCTATTCTCGGCCAAATTCCATGTCTATAGTATTTAATTAAATTTTTATGTTTATATCACACAAAGAATTTTTTTCACCCAAAAGTTTTTAAGGCAGCTGTCTTCACTAAGTTATTTTAAATCAACAGTTTATTGCTGACATGTGTGATATAAAAAAACAAACTTCCACTTTCTACATCAAACTTTTTGAATATGTTTGACTGGTGTATAAACAAGTGATTCTATAAATGTTCGATTTTACAAACGAAACGTTAACCGCTACTTTATGACGTGTTAAATGTTGGTGAATTTGGGCATGATTAAATTTAAATTCATTTGTATGGTTGTGCTAATTTTTTTAAGCATGATATTTTATATTCCAATTTAGGTTTAACAGTTCAGGCGTAGCGTGGCGCCACTTTCGACTACCAGGTGACTTGCGGTCAAACGCTACCCAGTAAATAAAAATAAACCAAAAAAAATATTGTAAAAGAGAGCATCCCTCTAGAGATCGAATCCTGTAATTTCACCTACATCCAGTGTGTAAGTGTACCAATAATTCCTTTGTGTACGTTAAAACTAATTTATAAAAAAAATGGCACTATTGTAATGTTGCTTGAATAGCATTCCTTATATTTACGTAAATGTGCTTTTTTATTTTGTTAAATATAATTAAATACGAAAAAATCTCCATCAGACAGAGAATTAGGTATATCTATTAAATATTGTGAATGTTGTATTATACTTATACGTTAAATCGCGTCTATATATTGGCCCACGATGGCGAGGACATGATTATAGAAAAATCTAGAAATAAATGCCAACGGCCGGTTGTGTCAAGCCATAATCGGTCCGGTTCCATGTATTGGAAGCTTCCTCATTTGCTTTTTCCGAACCGGTCGGCGCTGCGTCTTTCCGTTCCTTACAAGGCGAGTCAGCAAGGGTCTGAAATTAATCGTGTATAGTTTGGAATAGGAGTTTCACATGGTCATCTTCCAAAGCAGTAGAACACAATAATTGAGTATAGGTAGTATTTTTTAATGCAAGACGACCAAGTCGCTCACCTGATGGCAAGCGTCGAGCTTACCCATTACAGTTTAGCGCCACACAGAATTTTGAACTTAAACCGTTCAAAATTTAGCTCGGCAATACATGTCACGATGAGATATATAATATGATAAATCTTTTTATGTATGTATACGCTGCAATTTGACTGGAAACATGGCCCTTCAATCCGTAACAAAGTGAAGATTGGACTCGACTGCTTGGCAGGCAAATTATCGGTCTTGTAGTGCCTGCCTAAGTTCATCAGGCAAAACTCATACCTTCAGCCATCCAGAGCCGTTATATAGACGCCTGTTAGATAAAGAGTGCATGGCAGGCTAAGAACCATTGAGAAAGACACATGTACAAGACTTTATGAATGAAGAGAATAAAAGATTGTTATAATTGTAAGTAAATGTAATTAGGCAGAGTCCTATAGTGTATCTTTTTTTGCGCAAAACCTGGCGCATTGTTACAAAATCAATTTACAATTGCAATGTTAGTAATTGCGAATGTCTTCTGTATTATAATTAAGAATTATCTATTAAAGTATTTATCTTTTTTTTTAGTCGTATGTTAAGAATGATGGATAACTCTGAGCAGCCTATACTATCTCTTGTGTAAATAATTTGGTTTCTCTCCTTTCCTATCTCTCTCTCTCTCTCTCTCGTATCCTCGGAACGCTTGGTGAACCCGCTGGTTACTCTGAATAGACATTTCGGTCCAATTTTTGTACCACCTAACACTAATGTTTAGCATATTGTATTTACCTATTTATGTTTCGTAAAAATTTATATGGTAATGCTTAAATATTGTAGTAAATTATGTACAATACAATAAATATGTTATAAAAATATCCGTATTTGTATTTAACGCGTGCTACCAAAAATAGATGAGTAGTATCTTATCGGGGTTCCGCGCTACACCGTTTAGGCGATTTATCGAAAAATCGATATACGCGGGTAGGTGCGATCAATCGAAACCAGAGATTACGATACGCATCACGAGTCGGAACGGAATCCACCCTCGGTGATAAGCCGCGATAACGCGGCATAGCACGCTGCGGACATCGGACGTACTCCGACATCGACACCACGCCGCGCCGTGGCTCTTCCATTTCTCTCCCTTTCCCTCCGCTACTCTGGGACGCATACCTGCGTACCTTTTTTTGTGTTCCCCCCGCGGTCGCGCGGCGCGCTCGCAACTGCTCCAAAGTCCAAACAAACCGTCTCGAGACGCGACTCCAGACGCACGCCGCTGTCGATCCGCGCCGTAAACAGTTGCGCCCGCGCGTAAACACTCGCAGCTCACAATGAGATCTTTGATGTGACGCGCCGGATATCGTCTCCGAGATGAAGTGCACCGCCGCGATCGTTCTGACCGTGACCCTAGTGACCGGAGTGGCCTGCGAGGCCTCCGTGCGGACATGTGAACCCATCAAAGTGGCAATGTGCAAGAACATAGGATACAACCAAACCGGGATGCCGAACCTGGCGCGGCACACGCTGCAGGCCGACGCGGACGTGACTTTGCAGACCTTCAGCCCCCTCGTGCAGTACGGCTGCTCCTCGCAACTGCATCTGTTCCTGTGCTCGGTGTACGTGCCGATGTGTACGGACAAAGTCGCCTTGCCTATCGGGCCGTGCAGAGGACTGTGCGAGAGCGTATACGCGAGATGTTACCCGGTGCTTCGTGGATTCGGTTTCCCGTGGCCTCCCGAGCTGGACTGCTCACTGTTTCCAGCCGAGAACAACCACGAGCATATGTGTATGGAAGGGCCGGGCGAGCGCGCGCCTCCCGTAGGCTCGGTGCCGATGGATGCAACCGGCTCGGGCCCTGGAGCTTGTCGGAAGCTGGTGAAACCGAACAGCTGGGTGTGGGTGAGGGGTTCCGGACGTTGCGCGCAGTTCTGCGACGCGGAAGTTTTGTGGGAGTCTGGAGACAGGAAAGCCGCTGAAGTTTGGTTGGCGACGTGGGCTGCGTTGAGTTTTGCGTGCACCCTGGCCGCTGTGGGAGCCCAGCTGGCGTGCGGAGACCGCGGAGGCGCCGGGGAGCGTGCGCTGGTGCTGGTGGCCCTGTGCAGGTGTGCCGCAGCAGCAGGCCTGGGCGTGCGCGCGGCTGCGGGGCGCGCCGCTGCTGGTTGTGCAAAGGACTCCACATCGCCCACACGGATGCTGCTGGCTCATGATGGACTGGCCAATCCGAACTGCGCTGTTGTCTTTCTGCTGCTGTATTACTTTGGACTCGCTGCATCTGTTTGGTATGTTTCATTATCTTGCTAAATGTTAATTATGAATAGTTTAGTAGGTACCTATACCTATTATTTCTTCTTTTATTTTATGAGTAGAATAGTGTTGCTCTAAATAATTCATCACATTAAACAATATGCACATTATGCACTTACCTACTTAGGTAAAGAATCGTATCGTATTATGCGTAATGCAAAACTTTCATAACTTCGCCAAATTTGCTAACTCAACTTTCTGTTGTATTTATATTTGTATAGGAAATAACAAACGTTAAAACAAATTTGTATAAAAAAATCTGCGACTACATTGTCGCCTCCGAGCCGCTATACAAAACAGAGATACCTGATGTCCATTGTCCTTAGAATTACCGATGCTCATTGTCCGTCTCAAGGCTTAAACTTCGTCGCCAATCAATTAATTTATGTCGCCTTTATACAGAGCTTTCGAGCTTTCACATTTGTTGTTGAGGACAGGAAATGCATCACCTTTACGTTAACAATAACGACATAGAAATCATATAAAAGAATTCAAATGCTCTGTAAAGTTTAAAGCGAGCATTAACCCGTTTGTAATAAGTAAGACTTCTCCATTGTTATACAAAATCGTGCGTTAATAACATTGTTCGGAGCCAGAGAGTCACCGCAGAGCTAGACAATGTAAATACACTTGAATAGCTAAGCTCAAATTCCTTTAGCCAGCTACTTGTCAGCGAGAGCTAGCTACCTTATTGTTCCTTCGGTAATAAGTCATGCTTTGAAAGTTAACGAACGGTTTGCGTCTGACTGCTGCCTAATTATCTTCTTTAAAACAAAGCCGTCCTATGGTTTCTTGTTGGGTCGAAAAATTCAAGCAAGAAGAATGTAGAGTATAGTTAAGAATCTGTCGCCAAGCACTTATCGGTGTGTTCCAGCATCCCCACTTGAGAGCAAGTTCCCAATCCAGGTGTAGCGTGGCGACACCTTCGACCACATCGTCACTTAACATCAAGTGACTTGTGGTCAAACGGTAACCAGTAAGAAGTAAACGGTATTTATAAATCCAAAATATGAACACTGAATTCGCTGCTTTTCAGTATTATTACTTTTAAATAGAAAGGCAACATAAATCAAGCTTGTTCTTCGAAATACTATTTTAAAATGTTGGTGGAACGGGCCATAAAGTAAAACGAATTAAGGTATAAAATAAACGAGGTCCAATAAATCACGAGTGAAGACGGTGCCGCGACGAAACACTGCAATTGAATAATATCGATATTGAAGGGCTTATATCCCCTAGAATAACACTAACCTGATTACCTAATCAAGGAATTACCAGCTAGAGATGCTATTGCCTGAGAAGTTAAGATATGGTTTCAGTTGAATGATTCCCGCTGTATTGACAGACAGGCTGACAACAAAGTGATCCTTTAAAGGTTCCGTTTTCATTTTGAGGTGAAGAACCCTAAAAAACAAGCTTTAGTTGCATTCTAAGTTATTCACAGTTCTGTGTCTCTGAATAATAATTAAGTAGATAGGTTCCTATTATTATAATTAGACTAGCTGACCCGGCGAACTTCTTATAGTCAATAAAAGTTGTCTGATAGAAATTTCTTTCCATTTTCTCACCTTTTAAACCTTCCCTGAACTTCCACAAATATTTCAAGATCTAAATTAGCCAAGTCGGTTCAGCCATTCTCGAGTTTTAGAGAGACTAACGAACAGCAATTGATTTTTTTATATTACTAGCTGACCCGGCGAACTTCGTATCGCCAATAAAAGCCACCTTTTAAACCTTCCCTGAACTCCCACAAACACTTCAAGATCAAAATTAGCCAAATCGGTCCAGCCATTCTCGATTTTAAGCGAGACTAACGAACAGCAATTGATTTTTATATTTAAGACTAGCTGACCCGGCGAACTTTGTATCGCCAATAAATCACCTTTTAAACCTTCCCTGAACTTCCACAAATATTTCAAGATCAAAATTATCCAAATCGGTTCAGCCGTTCTCAAGTTTTAGCGAGACTAACGAACAGCAATTGATTTTTATATATAAGAAGATAAGAGAAGATAGTACCTACGGTCTTACCTTTGCGGAAATGGAATTAGGATGTCCCTAAAAAAATTACGTAGGTACGATAGTGATATTCTCAAGACAAAAGAGATAAATCTATTTTATATCTGTTTCTATTGAAATATTTTCAGCCTCGAAATCGAGAATGACATAAGTTAGTAATATTGCTTCATCTTTTGCCTATTAATTTTATCTCAAGTGACGTTTTTATGGCGTAGGAAACGAGTTATGTCATTCCGAAAGAATACCTTGCAGCTGTAAAAATCTTGGTTGTAATGAAATACACATTGTTGCCGGTGGATTCAGAAAAACTGACCCTGTACATTTGTTCCTACCACATGTTTCTGAATAAAACAAAACAACTCTATATCGAAGCAGTAAGAGCTAAAATTGAGCTAAAAAGTTGACAGTGTAAGTAATAAGTTGCTGTCATTCGATATTGCTGCGATGCGATAGGTACCTGAAAATATTGACTAATATTTCTTTTTGAGATTATAAATAGTTAGTGATAGTACTTTGTAAAATACACACACGTACATACTTATAAAATTCCAGTATGTGTGTGTTTGTGTGTTCGTAATTCTTCTCCTCCTAAACGACTAGACCGATTTTCATGAAATTTGGTAGGATAGTTTGGGCTCTGGGGAAGAACATGGTATATTTTTTAACCGAAATTGAGAGGAACAGCTAGTACCTTGTCAAACCAGACCTAACTCATCTCTATTCCTATACTTTCGCAACGGCACACTCTCGACAATTTCTGGAACAGAGCATTCCAAGGATGCATTTCTTTTGTTCTTGCTCACAAAAATTCCTTGATGATGGCATTTTTCAAAATCGTAACGCTTTTGAGAACACGAAAACTAATTATTTTACTTCCGTTCTCATAACGCTGATTATTATAAGATTTTGGTGTCGATTCTGTTGTGCATTTTTAAAACTAAACTAAGTTTAACAGGTATATTGCTGTCCTTTTAAGACCAAGGAAGTAAGAGAAGGACAATATTATTTTAAGAACTGTCTAGTTTAAGAAAATTCTCATCAGAGTTGACACCTCTATCAATTTAAAGTTAATTAACGTCTCTGAAAACGGCATTTAATCTGATTGTACTTAAGCTGATATCCTCGTACAAACCCGCTCTACATGGGTATAGAAACTATAACCCTTTGTTGGAATCATAAATATAATAATTTAATAACAGTCAGGTGTCCAGTTAATTTTGCAGTGAATCGCTGGATTTTTATAGAGGTGATTAAACTTTTAATCACCTGCCTTAAGATCGGGCTTTTATTACTGCTTCGCCGCCGAAGCTGTCTTATGGCACCCAATTAATTACGTCATGAGTTATATTGAAGCATGAAATATTATATTTTTGTTTTTCTTATTTTAAAGGAAGACATGTCCCAAGGCAAGGATGAAGATTTACGAGAATTCCATGATACTTCTTGCATTATCTTGCTACGTAATATTCTATGTAAAACTTAGGTTCGGTCGCTATCTCAAGTAAGCATGATATATAACCGTCTGCCCCACGACCGGCATTCACGCAGAGGCAGACGTTGACACCGCGGGGGTGGCATACCATAGTTTTTCAGAAATCATCAGCATCTGACCCCAGCATTAATCGATCTATGCAGACTGTCTCTTATATCATTTAATCTCCTACCATTAGATACATTTCATCGTATCGATCTGTAGCCAAGCACCTATCGGTGTCTGGCAGCTTCACTTGAGAGCCAGTTCCACATTAAGGTTTAGCGTGACGCCACCTTCGACCACGTCGTCACCTAACATCAATGTGGTCAAACGCTATCATGTAAGTAGTAAAAAAATGTATCAAAGGTAAAAATTTACTCGAACAAATTAATTATTATCAACAACAATCTTATCACTTCAAATTCAAACTAAAACAAACAGGTTCACGGTACTTATTTCTTGATTACTAATCGTGTTAAAGCAAGCCAAGTATCTGCCTAAAGCCGCGCCATAAACCAAGTTGAAACTTAAATCGTAATCCAAGATAAAAATATTAATCCCAGCGCACCTCGGGGTGCTGTAAAACTCAGATTTACAGCACACATTATTAATTTCTTAGAAAGCCACAAATTCGACCAAACCGGACTCGTTATGGTAATCTTACGAAGATTTATTTGGAGTCGGTCCTCTTTGAAATATCCACTATTTTTTGTTAAGGTCACAAAATAAGGATGTTTGTTTTAATATAATTAAGTGTGCAACTATCGTTAAATCATACGATATCTATTGATATGATGCTCTATCTTATTAATTTGTTTGATTGCAATCGTTTAGATAGGTAAGGTATCTATCTACCGTTTGAATTGTTAGTAGTTACATATTTCATTTATTGACATAGATTCAATACAAACATCACACTTTTTTATTAGACTTGAGGTGATGACCGACTATATTCCTACTAATGCAATAAAGTACCTCAGTCTTTTTTTAACTTTTTCATGCCTAAACCGCTGAACCGATCTTGAGAAAATTTTGTATAGAAATAATTTGAACGCTGTAGAAAGACGTAGAATACTTTTTATCGCGATAATAAGTACTTTAAGCAAAAAAATGGGTGAAAAAAAAAGAATACCGCTAGCTATAACTATCATCTCATCCAGTAATGTATCGTATTTCATTCCCAGGGTATCGTCTATAACAGCAATCTATTATGCTTATCCAGTCAGGTGTTAACATCAACATTCCTTTGTTCCTAACAGCCCATAACTCCTTAAGGGCGCAATCATTAATCCATAGCTGATGTGAACTTACAACATTGTCATGGCAAACATGCGTATGCGCAGCGACAATGTGCGTAGTCCATGTGTCGGTTGTACGCATAAACCATCAATTACATGCAGTTATCGCGCTTTATTGACACATGAAAGAAGCCGGTTTAATTGTTTCAAACTTGGTTACCGCTAGAACAGTAAGGACAGTCACGTAAGAAGGTACACTTTATTATAGAGTGCGTTTGTAGTAAGAGCCTAGAACGTTACTTGGCTTGCATCCTATACAAGACTCCAGAAGAAGTCACTCTCACCAAAGATAACAATCAGAGAAGTAATCGCTTAGACGCGTGTATTAGAATCGGTAAAATCTTTTCCGAGATAATAAGTATCCTAAGATGCAAGGTTATGCTATCCCTGTTCTGATTTCCCTTCAAATCCGTTAAGCCGTTTCAACTTTTCGCATTTAGGTACTCGTATGATATTAGTGTGATAATGTGATGTGATCGGCAGGCAACGCGTTGGCAGGTATCTCCTTTATCATCATCATAATCTGCCTGTTTCAGTCTACTGCTGAACAAATGCCTCTCTCAAAGTACGCGTCACAGCCCGATCTTCGGCTTCTCTCATCCAACCGCTGCCAGCCATTTTATAGCCCCTTACCGCTTTTATATAGTGTCCAACCAACACCATACCTCTAAACTAGACCCATTAACATAATAACAGATCTGTGCGCACGGAACTAGCTGGCCGAGCGCATATTGTGGTCGAGGCGTAATGAGAAACGTCAAATTGGTTTTTGTATTCATGCGCCGGCGCAGCGAAGACACGAAAGCGTAAGACGTGCCCCGGTGTTCCGTTATGATTTGTTCACGGAGCTTTTGAATTTTCTGTTTTTGAATTAGGTACCTAAGTGTTTAGTAGACGAACACAGCGGTCAACGGCGTTTTTAGAGTTTCCGATGTTTTAATTTTCGATCAGCAATGTACCTACGCATTGAAAAATATTCATTTGTTTTCGAGACTACGATTGATTCTTCATGAATCATGACTAATTTGGTCTCTAGCTTGGAGTTTTCTATCTCTAATGTAGTTCTGTCTGTATTGAAGTGGTTAGTTAGATTCTCGACCCCATCTCGCCTTTTCCGCAACCCATCTCAGCAGTTTCTAAACGAAAAGAGTAATTGATGATTCTCAAACTGGTAACCGTGAACGCGGCCTTACTCACAAAATATTTTGTTTAGAGAATTGAGTCTGCGGTACTAAGCCTGCTCCTAAATAACAGTAATTTGGTTTTCATTCGGACGAAATACCGCCGACTTGGTAATAAAACTCAGATGCGACCCAAATGTTTATGTTGGCACGAAATCTTACAATTGGCAAATGAAATGAAAATACGAGAGTAGAGGTGACGATATCTCTGCGTCAGCTTACATTTCATAACGAACTTGCCATTTGATTGCCCTGAAGCTTTTTTGATGAGACATTTACCTCATCGAAAGGTAAACGAACTTTCAAGATCCTGCCATCGACTAACCAATGTTATTATTCTTTTAGGTTAACGAAGCTACGCAAAGGGTATCAAAAACCTAGGTAGGTAGGTGGCTGGGTACCGTCCTCTAGCTAAGAATTTGTCCTCAATGCAATTCGTGTTTTGGCAGTCTCACTTCAGAGCCAGAGTTCTAGTCAAACGCTACCCTGTAAGACGTTAAAAATACTGTTAGTTAGTTTAGTGATAAGCTCAAAATTTCACAGTCTGATTTCACCGCTCCGACAGAATTGCTTTTAAACGTTGATTTGAAATTACATTTTGTAACATGGAGTTCGCATATAAGTTCTCGGCGCAGGTTACCAATAACGACAAACAACAATTATCTGCTCACAATAATTGTATTGGCTTGGCCTCGTAGCAATTTCCCCTAGTTACCGTCCAGCCAACAACGGTGGGGTATAATCTCAAGTCAGTTCATAATTTCTTGTTTATTTTAAATTTCCTTGCGCTGCCGATGCAATCGAGTTGTGCACCACGCCTGCTCCGACCGGCTTGTTAATAGGGCTGCCTCACTGCAGCTGTAATTTCAACTTATCGATCGTAAATACAGGGTTTGGTTTGTGAAGGAAGTAAGATTAACTTTCAATGAGTTTCATAATTGTTACTTAGGACTTATCAGGCAATTCTGCGCGCTCTAGATGGGACCGTAATCCCTTTATAAGGAAACATAAGTACTTAGTTATCATCCTCTTGACAATCAAGGACTTAATGTTACTTACTAGATTCATTAGGTTGTAATTTATTATCACAAAAGTAAGGATGTTAATATCGATAACAGCACAACCATTAGTCTTGCGGTGCAACACTACGCCCGAAGATTCGATCCCACTGCGCCCGCGCTGTAATTGGGATGCTAATCAGATGCTGAGCTGTCTCCGTCCTTTTCTTACCGTCACGACTCTGTGTGTTATCCCTTTCGCACGCCAGCAGGACCACATCGGAGGCGGCGGGTCTTCAATCATCTGGCAATAAGCGAGAGCGACGCTTCCCTGGGGCTCTGCCCGCCTGATATGTAATCACCGTGGTTGGCGCTCGCAGAATCATTTTTAACAACGCAATGAGTACTCGTGCACCTCAACCACATCGGGTCATCAGCATTTGTTTTTAATATGTAATTTCTAGCATTGCAACACAGTTGTAACTCCAGGCAGTAAAGTTATTTCAAGAGTAACGACCGTAAAAAGACGCTTAGTTTAAAAGTCACTTGTTTTAGCGAGCTATGAAATATAGCGATCTGCCCCGTGGCTTTACCCTCCTGGGACTTGATGTTTTTCCATACAAACTTTAACCCATTAGACCCCATTGGGGAATGATTTCCAAAACGTCATTTATACCTTTGTACTACCAAAAAATCATGTCTTTAGGACCAGCGGTTGTGGCTGTGCGTTGATATGTCAATGAATGAGTCAGGATTTAAAATTATATATGAAATAGATGAGCAGACATGCCATAGTCGCAAAACCACAACATTACCTACTCGAAACTGAAAAAGTTGTATAAAAAACTCGAGAAAAGAAAAAGTGGCTCACTACATTACACATTAGAGCTTCAAAGCGGTGTTTACCCTGGCGAGAGTACAAAGGAGCCGAGACTAAGGATTCTGCATATCTTGGAAAGTGATCGCGCAGACGCGGGCGCAGGCCCGATCGTATCGAACGAGGCTCATTATTGGAACACGCTTTGTTGGATACAAAATACAAATAGCATAGTGAGAATTGTGAGCGGCAAAAAAAAGAAGTACCTAAGACGCGATTGGTCGATCACAAAACTGCAGTGCTCACTATTGCTAGTAATTACAGTGTTATTTATCAGCGCATTACTCTCATGCTTCGATGACCTCGTCATTATTGACGAGCGTAATAGCACCAGAAGCGGTTTAGATTATCATTTGAGCTTTTTTACTTAGAACACACACGGTGTAAGATCTGAGAAAGCAATTTACGTAGGTACGCATGACGGATCATGAGAAAATGTGCTTCTATCTCGGCTTTCGTATACGCACTTATCGTCAAATTACGACTAAGGAGTAAAACTACTAGGAGCAAGAAGTGCAACCTTTTTGATGCCTAACCAATGCATTGCTCTAAATTATTTACACCTGGCAATTCTTAAGCAAAACGGGCAGAGAAACTAAAGTTAGTTCTGTTCTGTACCTACTTATTTCTGGAGAGCGGCCGCATACTTGTCCGCTTCAAACTCGTTAGTGCGATGCACGGTCCCGATATCCTGCCCCGCCTGCCGACCCTGTCTCTGCGCAGGCGTGATGATAATCTCTTCCATTGTTGCCCACGACGCTCGGCCCGTGAATGACTCCGTCACTTTCTATTTTTTTTCAATCCTCTATCTTAAGGGCGATAGTGGCCGAATCGTAACGCGTTCGCCTTCCACCCCGGTCGCACTGCTGGTTGTCTGCTCTGGAGCGGTTAGATTTGCTAGAAAATGAACCTAAGGAACGATCAAACGCGCACGCACAACGCCAGAAATCGACAGGCAGGGTGTATTCGACGTTTGCCGTGCTGTCTGGTCTGTGAAAAGGCAAGCTGTAGGATCCGGCCATTACAAGGCGCCGATACCGTTCGCATTCTCTCGGCCCTGCACCTATTTTGAATTAGCCATCGCTCAAAAAATGGTGAAAGAAAACGGCCATGTCTAAGAACCACACCATTCAAAGGACATGCGACAGAGTCCCAGCAGTGGGAACGTAAAAAGACTGATGATTTTAAGGCCCTTGTCTCAGCCTCACACTGCAGGCGACCGAGGGGTACCTCAGGCCAAAATGAAAGTAAAACGTGAAAAATAAATCGTTAAAAATAATAATGAACGCAGTAGTTTTAAAAAGAAACTTAGAAGCCCTCTGGCTCTGGCGTATTTTTAATTTTTGTTTCAAGTGTTTCTTATTGGTAGATCATGGGAAAAATGGTCGTAACTTTATACAAAGGGGCGCATTTAGATTTTGTACAATCATTGTTACAGAGAAAAAAGGTTTTAATTTACACCTCTCTCGAATGAAAACGATAGATATTTACGATTTCAATCTTAGCCTATTGAAGTTTATTTATGTGTTTGAAGCCGTCCAAAATAACAGCCTATCATACGCCTTTCGTAGCCAACTTGAACTGTACTTGAAGGGCCCGAGGCCCTTCGTTAACTCGCCCTTCTGAGAGGTCAGGACGTCTTCCAATTTCGCCGCGAAGCGTGTGGGTGGGCGATCGTCTCGGAAACCACCTCGTTTGTTGGTTTTCGATGATGGATAGCCGTGTAATTAAGGACGATTATCTGCCGACATACTCTTGACAGGAATTTTAAAATTGATCATAATACCTAGGCAGTCGACTATGGTAATAAGCCCCATTATCGTGCGCCAGCCGTATTACCTTATATTAGGTAAGTACCTAACCATAAATGAATAAACGTTCGATAATCAGAATACATTATCTCTACAGTTATTCTACTAGTAGACTGGTTTTCTCAACGATTTATTGATGTAATTGCTTACTTTGAACTTTGTATATAAATAAATCTAATAAATAAATTTGTACATATGTATGTAAAACAATATAATATCAATTTCCACGCGGTGCGCGGCGAAGCCGTAGTTTCTTTATCTTGTCTTGTCTGGTTTAAGGCATTTGTATATATGTCGTAGCATAAAAAAACTGTTTGTATGGTTTGTGTAACAAGATACACTTGTCCTATCACTTGAAGGAGCCAACGAAACAAGTATTTAAAGCTAACGCAGCACTCAAGTCAGCGTAAAAGGGTAGAAAGACCATGACTTTATAAAAACACTTTTGAAATAATATATTACTAAATAGCTGCGGCCCGCGTTTACACGCACGGTGTCCCACAAAAATCATTTTCTGGGATAAAAAAATGTCTGTATGAAAAATGGTAATACAGGTTATCTAGCTATGTCCATTCTAAATTTCATCAAAATCCGTTGAGACGTTTCAACGTAAAGAAGTACCAAACATACGTAGGTAGGTACACCACAAAAATTACAATGACTTTTTTTTGTGATAACATTTTGATAGGTAACATATTTATTTACAGAGTTTTTCATTCGCTTGTAGGACCAAGTGTCGGTTAGAATCTCCCACAGGTCTCTGGTTTCCCTGACTCATTGTCGCCTGCCGTTCACGATAAATTTTCCTTCTTATCTTACGAAGGCAACCATTTCACCATTGTCCTCGATTCTTTCAGAAACCACGCCTGTATTTTTTTTGTTTCACTTGTTACAGGGTAGCGCTTAACCACAAGCCACCTGATGTTAAGTGACGATGTAGTCGCAGGTGGTGCCACGCTACTCCTGGATTGGAAACTGACTCCCAAATGAAACAAACCGATGGGTGCTTGGTGACAGATTAGCGGAAAAGTGATAGCTAGCCAGGCGAGCACTAGAAAATGCTCTACCACCAAGCTATGGTATATCCGTCTTGATTATTATTAGCGATTTTCTTTGTCTTTTCGTTACTCCCAGATCTTTATGAGTTACCCCCTCTGTCGTTTGCGGGGTAAGGGTGTCTACATCAAGGCCTTAATAAATTAAATTTTCAGAGCTTTATTCAAAATACAGGGACTCCAATCCAACTAATGCTAATCACATCTGCGCTAAGTGTGGACAAGCCTGCCGTTCTCGTATTGGTCTGTGTAGCCACCAACAAAAGTGTTTCTTAAATCCCACTGACATGGTTTTTGAATCGTCGGTCATAGAAATTCAAAGTACAAAACCATGGTCATCATCATCAACTCTTCACAAAGCGGATGCGCCCGCGCCGCCTGTTTAGCACTTCCCACAACGAGAGTTACTTGCGCTCTTGTTTTATGAATTAAAAGGTTTCACGGCTCGTTTCCACGTTTATCGGTGTACCGGACACCTTACCACACTTTTTGAATTCTCGAATGTTAGTTCGACGTTAAAAAATGTCGTCCTTTTACAAATGAGTGATGAGAAAAGCAAACCCTTCGCCTGAAACATCAAACTTGCCTATTCTTAAGTTCAGTTGGTTCAGTTCCACTCAGAATTTTGAACTTTAGCCGTTCAAATGTCATTTTAGATAGTTACATCTTATATGCTCTGTAATTTCTATTTTGTTTCTTTTTTTTGTGCCCTATTAATATCTTTGTTGAAAAGAATTTAGGTATGTTGTTGTTTTAACCAATCTTAAATCTAGTTTCCGAGAAAACTGTATCTTGAATAAAAATTTTTATTTCTATATTCGGATTGGAATGCATTAACAACGGTTTTCCAAAGGTTGCGGGTTCAAGTCCGTGATTGTAATTTTTAACCGGTTCGAGGTTAAAGGTGTAGAGACGGGAGCTTCACATTGTGCATTTGTCTTTGTCTTATCCCAATATATTTTGTATAGAAATACAACTCGAATATTGATTCTCTTTAACTTCTTTCCAAAAACAAGGTCACGCTTCTTTCCATAAAATACGAGACCTCTTTGTGTGCTAGTTTTTCGTTTTTTTCCGAATACGAAAATGTGAAATGTTACGACGTCGTCGTCGGCCAAATAAACGAGGGCCCATTGTGTGGGTCTGGCTGGGGAGCAGGTAGACTTTTTTGCCGACCCTAGGCCTACAGGGTACTGCTGATGAAAAAATAGTTAATTTATTGTTGCCGGGTGTCTTGGAACAGTAGTTTGGCAAAATCTGCGGACGGTTACTGAGAAAGTCGATTTTTTGTCGTCTAACTTTTTGCAAAGTATACAATGTCATTTTTATTATCGGCGAATTTTATTTTCATGTTTATTGCTAGGGGTGTACAGTGATATTGTCAGCATACTATTTGTAGGAGGACTTTTATTGTAGGTTATAAATGACCAATTTTGTTTTGTGTCATAGCTTAATACATTTTCATGTTTACGATACGTACGATACGCTCTCCCCACAATAATATTAATGTTAACCATGTTGATAATTTTGTTAGATAATAGATTTATCATTTAGGATTTGAATGTGCACCGTTGAATGTCGCCATTTAATTTTGTCCGACGCAAGTATACAAAATTCCAGCTGCATCAAATGTTTAGTCTGCAATGTGTCGTGCGTGGTATCAATGATAGCGAACGCACAGGAAGTCGATCAAAATGGCTTCCGTTTAATAACAGATCTTGCAGGATCGCATCCTAAACAAACACCTATTTCCATTAATGTCGGCCGGACAGACGGACAGGCATAGCCGTATATATTTATTGATTTATTGATCGTAAGGAGAAAACCCGATGGGCGTAATTTAAACACGAGGCCTAAACCCGGCTGAATGTTTGGGCGATGCATCCCGGACAGGGAAATGTTTAGACACGTTTATGATCAAATAAATAAATCAGCCACGCTTTATAGGAATTTTGTTTTGGATGTTCCGAGATGGATTGTTAATAAAATGCTGTAAAGTAATCCGGCGGACGAGTTATTGGACCGTAATTTGGAGCGAACTTTCGTAATTGATGTGCTCGGATACCGAGAAGTATAAGTAATCAGAGATTCAAACAATCAATTCTCCCCACATAAGACATACAATGCTTTATCCAATTGTTGTACTGACATGAAACACTCAAACTAGAAGGTAGAGAAACGTATCGTAGCTAATACTTCTCTACGAGCTAATCAGGTTCTCTCTATTGTGGCGAGAGTTTATCCATCTATGTATATATTTTTATACAGTCCTATCATGTGTAACAATAAATATCTAGCTCCATTAATACTTCAGGTTTTTCAAAGCTCTACCTCAGCTAAATTCTCTACAAAACTTCTAATGAAAGTTAATTTGATTGATTTACTACTAGATCTACTATATAATGTGAAAAACAGCCAATTCGGTCAATCCGTTCTCAATGATAATCTTTCAAACATATGACAATTGATTTTTATTTACATAGATAATAATTAATCATTGATAAAAATAAATCTCTCGCGTTAGATCGACTCCACCCCATCTCTACTCCCCCGTGGCACGTTAAGCAGATGCACATGCCCCGGGATACCTGCATCTCCCACAATCTATCCTTAGCTTTATTCTCCATCCCTCTCACTCCCTGAGAGTTATCCAAGAGATAAAAGGGACAGATGTAATGCATTACAAATGATTTTACTACAAGTTGTAACTATGTTATGGGCTGGGTAGGTGCATTCGGCTTTCGTAATGAGATTTCTTTCCGGGATATTATTTTGTGTTACATATTTTCTAGATGGTCCCATCTGACACAAATAGAGGTCGTTATAGGTGAAATTAGATAAAAATGGTATGTTTATTAGATAGACAGGTAAAGTTTGTGAGTTTGGAGGTTACAGGTAACTAAAGATCCGATTAAAAATATTCTTTGACTTTTAGAAAACATGAATGTCGTAGACTGTTTTAAAGAGATAAAAACCTTATGGAGAATGTACACGCGGGTAAAACCGCGGGGATATAAAAATCTATGATATGTCATGGTATGTAATTTGATATCATAATATAGAGCTGCAGTACGAATGCTTAAGAAACAACACACACGCGCATTTTGGACAGCACATCAGTTTTTGGACATTTTGGATAGCAGTAAATTGTGAATAATTTATGTAATTTACGTAGTAAATACATAGTTTTTATGGATATTGGATATTATGTACTGTTTAGTATTCGTGACTTATAAACTGTGCCCACGCATGGATATTCCTACAGGATTTCTATTACCACGAAACGTAGCCTGTTACGCTCGTGGATGTTGTAGATATCCAAGAGCAAAATAATTATCAAAATCAGTTCAGAAGTTCCGAAGATTACCTCCTTTAAATGTAGGAGAAACTCGCAAATATTATAAAGTTATACATTTTCGACGAACTAGGCAAAAGACTTCAAAAGAATGTACAATGGCTCCCAAATAAGAAATGTCATTCCATCCATCACATATCGCCTCGCATCAATTCTCAACAAAAGAACACGATAACCAGTTTCACTCAACGAGTTATAATAAGAAACACTCGATTGTATGTAAAACAACTGCCTATAAACGGATCATAAAATTTAAGGAGCCGACTACGAACTCAAGCTCAGAATTGGGGTTAGTTAAAATTATTGTTACAGATAGATAGACAGATAGACATTTTATTCATAATTTTTACAATTATAGGTCAATATACAAAAATAGTACATACCCGACTGCGAACGAAGGAGACTTATGTTTTTCGAGTGTATGTATGTATATTCATTTGGCACGGCCTGTAGCTTAAATGGCTTGACGGATTTTAACATAAGAGCGATTGGTTTTTATCGTGGGAGTGAGTTAGGGTACTTTTTTTCGGTGCAGTCGGGTTTTTGTTCCTTTTGTAATATATAATCTGGTTCTCTGTGACTATGATTGTAAGAAATCTACATGATATATAGTAGAAGGTTAAGAGAAAAATACAATAATATTTGAAAAGTGCCCTCTTTTCATAAAGATACGACCATTTTATATAGCGATGATGGCTCAGTGGTAGTGACGTCGGCTTGCGATCCGTAGGACGTGGGTTCGAATCCTACAATGAGCTTGAGCTTTCGGTGAAGGAAAACATCGTGATGAAACCATAGCTTGGTGGTAGGGTATTTTCTAGTACTCGCCTGGCTAGCTACCACCTTCTTGTTAAGAATCTGTCGCCGAGCACCTATCGGTGTGTTCCGGCAGCCTCACTTGAGAGCCAGTTCCCAGTCCAGGTGTAGCGTGGCGCCATCTTAGACCACATCGTCACTTAACATCAGGTGACTTGTGGTCAAACGCTACCCTGTAAATAGTAGAAAAATAAACTCGTAATCTTTAAATAACAAAGACTTGTTTATAACATCAGCATATTCAAAATACAAAACCCAGTTACTTTTTGAATATACTGCTTTGATTATTTTCAGCGTTTCTATTCCCCCTCTGTCGCCTGCAGGGTGAGGCTACCGACACCACGGCCTTAATTTAACAAGGTGGTATACATAGCCTGCGCTCGCGCAGTCGTGCAATTAAATCTCTCACCATTGGCAAAGCCAAAAAGATGGTATTATATATACGAGTGTCAAGTATATTATGGTGTGTACTTTTACAACGGAATATTCACGAAGCTCTTCCACTAAATTGAGGAATCGCTAACTGGGGCTACCAATCCGTACTGAGACAGCGCAGCCAATTGTATGGGCCACTCTCGCAGATAAACAGATGAGGATTTTATTTTAATATGATTGGTATAATTATTGTCCATAAAACAATATTGCAATAAAAGTAAAATATAATTATCTAAATAACTAAGAATTTTTTGTAAACGTTATTATTATTAGGAGTCACTTTTTTAGGAAATTGTCAATCGTATGATACGTCTTTTTGATGAGACATTAAAAATATAGGTATATAAGTATAATAGATGAAAGGTGCTGCCACTATTATGTGAAAGATATCCAAAAAGAGGCCCGAGTTCACTATAGAAAACTTAGTAACCTAGTAATAATGATGTACTAGGGTGCACTAACATTACTGTTTTCGTTTTTATATTTGTCGACATCGCGTCGTTGCCCCCATAACGCTAAATCGTGTCCTCACTTCGTCCCTGTCTTGCAGCAATTTATTTACATGTCCAATTTACTCGATTGGATTTTTATCTTGAGTTTAAGCCGAGGCGTAAACATAGCGCGCCGATGTGACACTTAAAAATTAGCCAGGCGAATTTACAGTGGAACTTCAAGTTACGGCGATATTTATTTATTTTAAAGTGGTTTTTGGAATATTCTGTGTGTAAATTGCTTGGTATATGATTACCATCTTGGTAATGTGTTTTTTTTAACTTGGTGTTCTTTTAAACGTTGACACAAACTTTTTTGTTGTGTTTTTTTGGTTTTGGCAACATTGCGAAGTTTGATTGAAGAACAAATTATGTAACTGATTGGTATACATACTTACGAATAATTTGTTTTCTATATCTTTAAGTTCAAGCGAAATCCTGTATCCGCGCCGGAACCGAGTTACGAATAGCGATGGAGTATAAAATTCGAAAATGAAGTGTAAAACGAATGTAAGGAGAAGCATAATAAATCTGATATCCGTAACGAATGGTCATGCCAAGCTCCGACAGAAATTTATTATTACACCTTCGCTTATCTCTATGCCATTGTCTTTAATTAATTGGAGAGATGCAATTAAAAGAGTTTTAAAAGTTCCAACATTGCGTTAATGTCATTATTTTATTTTAAACTAGTAATCGACCTGGCTCCTTATTGGGTTTTGAGTTCGTACGAAATTCCCATAGAATACATCACTTTCAGTTTTTCCCAAACTTTCCAATGTTCCGGTGGGTTTTCCAAAAAAAAGTTTTCAAGTTTTAGGGAGACTAACAAACAGCAATTGATTTTTATTTCAAGAAAGAAATAAAATTATTATCAATTATTTCATAATCTTTTAAATAATAAAATGTTACACACATTACACGTATCTATTTTATAGACAGTACTTAAATAAAATGGTTTAAACCAAAATAATAATTTACATAAACATTAGAAACAAGTATTGGAACGAAAATGTGAAAGTCGTTTAGATTTGATTATTGCCGATAAATTCTCTAGTTGATGTGACATCGGTTGCAGTAGCAACGCGACTCTACGACCCGTGTGACGCTATTTGAAATTAACATAGTAAAATTCATGACTCTAGGTGTATTAATTTCAAAATCAAATGTTCTTTTAGTAGTACATATCACATTTCAAGCAATTTATTAGTTAGGTCATTATACGACATTATGTAAGATCAAAGTCGTTTTAATTTGACGTGACCTTAATGTGTAAAATTCAATTTTGTATGATACATCAACACTTTCCAATTTAGTTGCAAATTTACATGTTCTTATTCATTTTGGAAACACAAGTTGTTACAGTTTACAGCGATAAAAAGTATTCTATGTCCTTCCCCAGGGCTCAGACTACTGTATCTTTCTACAAACATTCATAAAGTTTTATTCAACGGTTTAGGCGTGAAGAAGTAACAACCTGACTTAAGCAAAAAGTAGGACTGGGAGAGAATTACATTCGTAATTATTATGTTGAGTATGGATTTAGGTACAAAAATGATTTTGTAATCTATATATTAAATCTGAGAATTTCTGAAAATTTCCAGAGAACTTAAATCCAAATAACTAAATACTCTTTTACACACAAAAAAGTTTAGCCACTCCAAACCCGTCTCCATACAAATGGGTCCAAGCCACTCCATCACGAACCAAGAGAGAGCTAGCATTAAAAACGTGCGCCTGCGTCTCCCAACCCAAGTGATAAACTATTTCGATAATAATCAAAACACAGCGCTGGCGGCGGCCGGTTTGAACTCTATTTTGCATCTCGATGAGGCGGCACCGTCAAAGGCATAATCAGTTAATACCCACCAATAAGAATAACAACACTTATTTGAGAGGGCGCTAAAATGACGCTGAACGTCGCGTCGGCAGCTTCCGTTACCGGTTCGGTTCCGCTGATGGGCTATGGCCGCTTTGAGTTTCATTAGCTGACGGCTGATAAGTTTTTGGGTATTTTTTGTAGTTGTGATGTGGATCTCCTGAGTTTGATATATTTCCATACAAACTGTAACATCCTATTTGACAGTCCTAAAGGATAATTTTCCCTATCCCTATCACCTCTGAATAGGTATTACGGTTGATATATCAGAAGGCATAGATGTGTTATAAGTATATTTTGATATTTTGATTAGTATGGATTGGCCGAAAAGCAAAGAGCTGTCTGTCAATATATTCAATAGGTCAGTCAGTGCCTACTTACTAGTACTTACAGAACAACTAGTTTTGATAAGGAGCGTCAGATTAACGCCCCATTCGTGTGCCACGAGATTACGAGATAGATTTTTCGTCTATCGAATAACAACATAATGTAACTAGTAAGCCAGTGATCAAGTTTCAACGTTACAGAAGTAATTGGGCGACCCAAACCGTAGCTCGTGGGTCCGAATCCTACAATGA
The DNA here is from genome assembly GCA_931315375.2 of Opisthograptis luteolata. NCBI lineage: Eukaryota > Metazoa > Arthropoda > Insecta > Lepidoptera > Geometridae > Opisthograptis > Opisthograptis luteolata. The sequence goes on from OV928048.1 coordinate 3,652,830, forward strand.
GCTTGACCTTTCGATGAAGAACAAGGTTGTGATGAAACTATAGATTGGTGGTAGGGCCTTCTCTTAGCCTGACTGTGTTGCAGCAGCCTCACTTAAAGTTAAATCTGTGCTTAGGGGCAAGTTTTCAATCAAGGCGCAGCGTAGCATCACCTTCTACCATCAGATCGTCAGGACTGATGGCAACCGCTACCTTGTTAATAGTTATGGGTAAACAATTGGATTACGACACGTACTCGCTTCGCTTAAAAAAGATTCTGGGTTTTAGTAATCCAGCCCAGTGTCTTTATCCTAAAATGTTTTTTTTATATATTTTAAAATGGCAAACAATGAAACCCGCCTGATCATAGCTGTAACGGCGGTAGTGACTTTTCAAATGATACCTACACTAAAAATTATCTACAGTAAAAACATAAATACCTACATACTTCTTGAGAAACGTTGTTGCAGCTTGATGTCAGCACTTTACCCCGCGTTTATGACGCACAAAGGCGTTCAATTTCAAATGGCAACAAATTCTGAGAAAGCGCGCAAGTTTAAGTACTGTATCGCTCAATGCGCTGTGCTAACGAGGCGTGATGCAATCGAGTTGGACATGATCGACGATTGATCGCGTTAACGGCGACTTGTTTCGGTAATATTTACTGTTCTATAGATTTTACACTTGTTTTGATAGATATGCGTATGTTATGTCCGTAGCTGATGTTGACAGCTTCCTACGGACATCAGCTACGGAGGTGATGTTGTCAGCTTCTGTGGTCTTGCGATTGGCCAGGTCGGTAGGTTTTTTTTATTTCTTCTCAGAGGCTATATATAGCGTTGACACCAAACGGTGATTCTTCGCTAGACCTGACTCTCAAGTTTATACTGTAAAAACATAAATGTTTCTTTATTTTTCGTATAAGAAGAAGATTAATTGCCTGGCGACAGATTCTTAACTTGGAGTTGCTAGCCAGGCGAGCACAAGAAAATGCTTTACCACCAAGCTATGGTTACATCGCGATGTTTTCCTTCATCAAGAGCTGAAGCTCATTGTACCTACGATTCAAATCCGCGACCTATGGATCGCAAGCCAACCTCACTACCATTAAGCCATCATTGTTTTCGGTTTTAACTTTAGAGCACACACCGAAATCCGACACAGAAACCTGAGTTCAAATTCCATTCCAACCAACGAAGTGAACATTTTATACCCAGAACAATCGAGTTTTAAAAGCTTTTATATCAGAAATCCGTAGTTATAGCAGTTATTAAGCCATATCCTCATAAATCCAACAAGACGGGCTGTTCGTGCCCAAGTTAATTACTTTGATAAATAAGCCCAGATAAAAAGGATTTGACGCGAGCCTTCGTATAACAAACTCAGCGGGGCTTAAGTTTTAATTTATAAATAGCTTAAATTTAACTTGTAGACCGACAGCAGGTCTGGACGATTATCATAAAGCTATGGTGCCTGGTATAAATGTTATTCTAATCATACCATACAAATAAATGTTCCTTAAAATAAATAAATTTTTACATTATTAGAGTAACAGTTGATTCGCATTTTTGTTACTAAAATAATCCAAAATTGTAATGTATTTTTTTTTGAGTAGGAATATTTTTGTGCGCAAGATCACAATGTGCGGTTTTGTCGCTTAGAGCGATTTCTACCCGACAACCATAAAGACAACCAGACTGCAAAATATAGCAAAACCTTCTTCTAAAACGCACACGCGTCGATGTCTTTTGTCTCGACATTCAAATAAATAAATAAAACATAGAAAAAGTTTATGAACGAATAAAAGAGTTCAACGCGTAACTTCCAAAATACTACTTCGTTATCTCATAAATAATTTTAAACACGTTATTTTCTAGGAGAAAATTTGTTTTCTAACTTTATAATGTTATCAACAGATGCCTGTTAAATTCTATGTTAGAAAAACAACAATTATTCAAGATAGTATCACACCAAAAATGCGTTTGTAACATTCTTTATAGCCGCGATTAGCTCTCAGCAACAGAAAACCAATTTAAATAAATTTCAAAAAAGACATTTACCAGAAAACCCCTAGGTGGAAACAGTCTTCACTGTAATATAAACCCTGCCGTGTGGCTGAAAGGCTCACATCGGAAAAACGACAAAAACCTGCGCCTGAGTCATTCTCGTTAGTCAGATCACCGTCGTCAGGACCAATTTGGTAACTATCAATATTTATTCATAGAAAATCACGCCTTAAATAAACATGAATAGGTTGCATAATTCAATGTATAATTACGGTTGTTAAGTCGTTTCGAAGTTGGTAGCGGGGTCTTGTTAGTAAGCATATTGTTAGACGGTGTTTTTTCTCCTTTTCTATCTTGGGTGGGTGTGGTATTGCCGTCTCTGTCTAGTTGTTACGGCAAGGTCGGCTCGTTAAAAGCTCTTAACGAGAAGCGAAGGAAAAGCACGAGCCTCTTCGTCGCTGTCAAACTTTTTTACTTGATGTAATTTTTTGATTGGAATCTTTAATTTTTTCAGTTAATTTGGTTGGAGATTGTTTCTATCGTTTATTTACATTGCAATCACTTTGACAATAGTCTATTAAAATAAAAATTAATATGCTTAGAAAAGCGGTTGAAAATGTCTCGTAAGATAAAATAATGGTGGTCAGTTTATTCGCTATGACCATCTAAGCACGTAACGCGGGTGTTTTACGTTTTCTGCGTGGAATGACCGCTAAAGCACGTAATGACGTCACATGTTATTGGCAAGGAATCTTGTTGGTCATAGCGAATACGGGCTCAGCTGATATGTAAAGTTTGGGAGCCGCAGTACGAAGCTTACGAGGCATGTATCGCACGTGTCTCGTTCACACCTGCGCTTGCATCGTAGCGCTATCTCATTTTCACACCAGCCATGTCTCACTGCGTAATGGCACCATTTTTTACTCAAATTGTGGGACAAAAGGTACAAAATGTCATAACATGTGACGTGCCTAAAAATTACTGTTGAGTGTCCACTAATTTTTCCATTGGCATGTCACTTGAGAATCAGTTCCCAATACAGGCGTAGCGTGACGCCACTTTCAATATCTTCATTTAATACCTGTTGTTAAATGCAACTTTAAAATACATTTTTGAGTGACAGTTCTGTTTTGTAATCTGTTGTTACAAATACGAGTTATGTAAAATTCAATTTTCCAAATAAAAACATTCACCTACGTTTCTAAGGATTGTAATTTGTAACGAGATGGGCGTACATACATTACTTAAAAATGTTATACTATAATTAAATGAAATATTTGTAATAAGTTGAGTTACGAACAAAAGAGTTCAACGCGTAACAAAATACCTTGTAAACGTAACATTGATATTGATAAAATTATTACTCTGTTCATTTTAGTATTATTGTGATTAAATAATATTATTGTTATTATAATACATTTTTTGCGCGTCGTCGGTGTTTGTGTTCACACCACACGTAACACAGGTACAAAAATGTCCCAGCTCCAGGCGCACAAACCACGGCCACCCTACCGCGTACTTGTTTATTATATCGGAGGCAATGCTCCCGCGTCGCTCGAACAAAAAAATAATAAAAAAGCGGTTGTTCCGTGGAAAACGGCTCGCTCGATCGCCTCGTTATGCCCCCATCGATACTGCGGACTGGGTTCGATTTCTAAAGTATTATAGTCCTCGGGTAACAGCTTTGTGAACTGGAATTCCGTCGCAGTCGTAAAAGAAATACCATTTGAAATGTTCATAGACCTACAAACTGCGTGCGATGATGGTACAAATACAAACGGTTATGAAAAACTAGCTAGGCCCCGCGGGTACACCTCCAGGTTTTCCCAATATTTCGTAGGATAAAAAGTACAATAGAATAATAATGCCCGCACAATCACATACATAGGCTCTGACCCCTAACTAGGTTTCCCTGTATCTAGGGTATCAGAAACTACGAGGATCGGGGATCCACAACACCCAGACACAGACAAGTACTTGCGCTTTTTTTTTCTATGCACAAATCCTGTAGCGGGAATCGAACCCGCGACCTCACGCTTTACAGTCGGCTATCCGCCCATTGCGCCATATCGTCATCGTATGCTAATTGAAAGTACATAATTTATTACAAGCAATATCCCATCAAAAAGTCGTTTCAGGAAAATAAGTAACAAACATACTTACCACTCATTCACGAGAAAAAAGAACTTGCATGATATTTATTGATAATTAATATATGTACATTATATTTATATCTCTCATAATAATTTTAGAACTAACTAAGCTTTCTCGTTTATATGTATTGGCATCTCATAATTTTTTAAATATTCTATCTATGTGATACGTATCTACGTATTTCTAAATACTCAAACAATAAAGTGCTTTCTTTGAAATCCACATCAGTACCTTCCTAATGTTTGAAATCGGCTTTTATATTGTTTACCTTACACCAAGAGTAAAAACTGAACGCGCTGTCATAACAGTGGGACTGTTATAGCTTACACCAATCTGTTTTTATAGTTTCTACTGATCGACATGAATTATGACGATATAACCGAAGCCATTAAAATAAAACGGTTTCGTAGATTACGACCCGTCGACGGACCGATCGGGCAAACTTATCGAGCAAATAAAAATAATCTAGTAACCTGAAATTTATTTTAAAAGCACGTCGGTTATAAATCTATTTTTAACGTTTATCTTTCGAATTATAACAATGATACTAACCTGTCAGCCGTCCCAGGTATTGCTGGAAAGGCAAAGTCACGAAGGACATGCGCGAACTCCAGGTGGAGGACTGGCAGGAGGTGGTGCAGGACAGACCGAAGTGGTGTCTTTTATTATCAAAGGCCTAGACTCAATTTGGGTCGTTGCGCCATCTCAGTTACTTATGGCCAGTTTCAATAACCTATCTATCCACGGCTTGTCCGACTAAAGATAGAATATTGACGTAAGCGCCATAGAAGTAATGTAAAATTTCTATCTCTAGTAGGGCATACTCTGCAGTGGCGGATTTTCACATTTGCCGCCAATAGGCTAAGTATTCAAATTTTGCCGCCCCTACCAACCTCTATAACAACTACGGCCTCTGCCTTTCCTTTTTAAATCTGTCATTTTTTATGCATCAGACAAAAATTTAAGAAAAATCATGTGGTGAACAATGTTTAATTGTTTGTGTGCACATAATAATATTTGAATACATATATAAGACTCTTTTAATATCATTAAAACATTTTTTTTTCTTTGAGACTAAATTTGCCGCCCCTGAAATCTGCCGCCCTAGGCTCCAGCCTACTCAGCCAGCTGCTAAATCCACCACTGATACTGTGGAGAGATTGGTTATTAATTTCCAGTATATGTGGATGGTGTACAGTACAATGTAGGCAAATTGTCATCAATGATGTGGGAGCTTCCTAAGGTTTTAGCGACGTTGTAGCCGGCCCCGTGGATTGATAGGTTACGGCTTACGGCCAGTTTCAATCGGGGGACTTAAATCGATTGTCACATTCCAAATTGGTCACAAGTATGTAGGTTCCAAGATTAAAACGAGCCGTTTACGCCTACGTTAAGAACCAATATAGGGTTATCGGCTAACCATCGGTACATAAAGCAATTCGATTATATTTTCTACGGCGCCCACGTGTAGCCAGCTCCGCAGTAAACGAGGTCCCAAAGAGTCCGGTTTCTCGGTTTGAAATTATCTCAGCTCTATCCACAATAATATGAAACCCGCCAACTTCGAGTAAAACTCGTCTACTGAGGGTCCCGTAGACATAAAAATGCTGGATTTAGGACGGCACCGGAGTAAATTTAAAACGAAATCAAATACAGCATGTTGGTGAGATACATCAGTAAATAAATAGAGTTAACTAACTGTTCCCCACGGCTTTACCTGTGTTGACTAAAGTTTATCGCGATAAAAAGTATTATATGACCTTCTCCGGGTTTCAAACTATCTCTATACTAATTTTAATCGAGATCGATTTAGCCGTTTAGTTGTGAAAAGGTAAAAAACAGACAGAGTTAGAATTGTATAGATTAGTATTAATATGGACGTATTGTAGTTGCAGAGAAAATGTGGCTGTGACTTACAAACAGACCAAACCCAGAATTAATTATATAGAACCTACCAAATATTCTTTAAAGGTTCTTTTTTACCTTTTAGGTTCGAACCCCCAATAAAACGCCGAGTCATCTGAGTATCTGAGTGGACGTCATTCAAGATGAAACTTTAGAGATGGTTAAAAGTCCAAAGCATGAGATCTCGTTATAGCGGACATATTTTCGAGTGGTTCTAAAACGTGTCACTCAAACGCTCGTTAAATTAGATTGAAAATTGTTATGTTTGAGCAATTGGTTGTGGAAACGGGCGCGTTGAAAGCGAAGCAATCACAGAATTGATGGCTCTCGAAAATGTATTTTCGTCTATCATATATTATGACGACTGATGTGGCGCAATGGACGAACAGCCGACTGCAAAGCGTGAGGTCGGGTTCGATTCCCGCTGCAGGACAAATAATTGTGCATTGACAAAAAAGCAAGTACAGTCAAAAACAAAAGTCGCCGAACAATCACACTTCTTTCTATTATCCTCATCATCTCAGACACCAATTTTTGACCTCATCATCACCTAAAATCAGGTGTGTTATGTTGTGGTCAAAATGATTCCAAGTAAAATGTAAAAAAAAAAAAATTACTGATTTGAAACACATTTGGAAAATCGAGAACGATCAGCTACTTTTGTCGCTGACTGTACCTACATAATTATTTGTTCTGTGTCTGGGTGTTGTGTTGTGGATCCCCGATCCGCGTTATATCTGATACCTTAGATACAAGAAATTCTAGTTAGGGTTCAGAACTATGTAGGTACCCATGTGATTGTTATTAATTGAATAAAAATCTCGTGCCAGAGTGTTAGCACCAAGTCTTAATAAAAAAAAGTCACCTTTGATTTACTGAACTAGTTAATTAAAGTCAATTTAACTTGCTAACATAACAAGGCATAGTGTTGTGTGTCCCAATCGTTGTTTTATAGCGGAAATCCTGCTGTCGACATGTTCCTATCTTTTGGCAACGCGATCAAAGTAAAACCGATCGTTAAATAACATAAACTTCACTAGTTTAAGCCACGCTGTTAGCAACTAGTTTTGTAAGATTAGCTAATGCGGAAGTTATCAAGAAACTCGAAATTCTAAGGGTTTTTAGACTTCGGCTTAGAGTATAAACACCAAGTTTGTACCTGTAAAGACATTGGACGTTAAATTAAAAAAAGGAGCTGTGTTCAGTCACCGACAAATTTGTTCATTCGTAGTTTTATACTTATGTGAAAATTTGATAATAAGATCAAATTTATCAAAATTTGCTAAGAGAATCGGGTTAGTTTACGTAAACTCCTTGCTTGTTTAGTATGAAAAAAGGAAAACCATAACCCAGAATTAATTCAAACATTTCCTTTGTCTTCTTGCTAAAAGCATTGAATACCCCCTGTCCTTAAGCAACTCCTAATGACGTCTTCATTGCCTATTCCGCCGATGCCCTGTCGCCAATCAGCGGTACTGTCAAACCCTAACTATGTAAATAGCATAGTTTGTATGCACACAACCTGCTTCGTTAAGTGAACCCCGGGGCACCATTATGTAAATCTGGATCATGACAATGCAAGGTAAAAACGTCCAGTTAGACCTTTAACTTTTTCTAAAGTGTCCTGGACCAGATTCGGTTTAAACGTCTTGTTTGTTTATGTAAATTGATTAATAAAGAGCTTTGATAATTGCGAAAAATAATCATTTCATCTTTACGTTAATTTACGTTACGTATTGAAAAGTACAAATCGGTGTTTTTTGTGTTTTTTTTTTTTTTGTTATGGCGTCACACGATTAGTGTATTTGCCAGTGTCAAGTATATAATATTTCAAACTCAATGAGTTGAATCAAGTTTCAATGATGGTGATGATGATGATGATGGTGAGGAGATGATGGGATGAGGATAGTGTTTAAGTAAAGTAGTGGTGCGTTACTTAAACTTTACACGGACTTTTTTGGAGCAACTCGAAAAGTCACTTTCACAACTTTATTTCAATTTCCCACACTCGTACACATTAACGAACACATAATGGTTAATAATCCACCAATATTACACATTATCACTCGAAGAAACACAAGTTTAGGAAATAAAAACAAAATTTTCATGTTGACAATTCGATTGAAGCCAAAAAAGTCATTTTTGCTCTTTATCAGTAAAATGCTTGTAAGCGGAAAGCGGTATATTATTTTTGTTAATTGACCAAATAGTTTTCATGGTTCCAAATAAAATGCATGCTGGACTCGCGGTGTAAAGAAATAAACACCGTGGTGTCTACACGTCCTTGAGTCATTGAGTGGGCCTAATATTTAAATCATAGACAATAATAGAGTTGATATTGTTAGTGAATTGAAGATACATCAGAAGTAGACTTGGCGAACAAAAAATAGGAGACTCATATCTTAGATCAATAGTGACTGAAAACAAAGACACCAAAAGTATCGACCGAGCTTCTGTGTCCTATTATATGCAAAGAAACATTTAACCCAACGCACCTATGTACTTTTACGGCGTTAACGATGAATTGCTCCTTTCATCGGGTCGTGTCCGCAATTTGCAATCGTAAAATAAACTTAATTCAACGACACCTAGGCGTAAAGCATGGGCCTTGAGAGCTTGTTCTCACTACGAGTATGTCTGCGCCTCTAGCCAAGATGCATTCTGCAATCGTTGACTCTAATAGAAAACAAGAAAAAAGTATTGGTTTGACATATTTCTGACCATGTGACTTAGCGTTGAAATATGTCAAACCAATACTTTTTTCTTGTTTTCTACTAGAGTCAACGATTTCAGAATGCATCTTGGCTAGGGGCCCTGATGGGGATCTGATGAAAAGAGGTTGGTGGCTAAATGTCAGCCTGACGTAATGCGTTCGTTTGATATTGCTTTCTCAAACATGCTTGGTTATTCGATCGTTATTTAAAAATACTTTTTTGAGTTAAATCGAAATTCTATGTAGAGCTTCAAATACAAAATGCCGACCAAAGGTATCCATATCCGTCGTGAGCTATCACGCCGGCAATTTCCCATAAGTATGTGTATGTCGTGTTTGGCTTTTCGCAAAGAGGTCTTATAACGTTCACCAACAAATTTCTATGTGCAAATAAGTTGCGCCATTGAATCTCATTGATCAGGGTTGAACCGATTCTCGTTGGACAAAAATAAACTCGTCGTTATTTTATTTTAACTTTATATAATTCAATGTTACAAATTAAAAACTATTTTTTAATTAACCACGCATTATTTAAGAAATCTACCTATTATAAAAGCTCTGCGTGAGTCTCGACTCTCGGCACACTTTTTCACGTTCATCCCTATTTCCTGAACACCTGAAATGCTGGCCACGGCAGTCTGCATAACCTGCATATCTGTTTGTTGAACTACGCATCACCCCTAAGTGATATAAACTATATATTTAGAATAAAAATTAAAAAAAAAAACAATTATAACAGTGGACCTAAATGAGGAAGAAAGTTATATAGTTGATTATATAAATAGGTTGTATTAAAATTGTAACCTAACATTATTAGCCCTAGATCAGGAACAAAAATTAAGTCAGCCTGATGCGTCATTAATCTGATTTTTTATAAATACTACTCAGCCGTATAGCGGCCCCTTATCCGACGTAATGTGAACATGCACATTGCACATACGCACTTAAGTACTGACATAGTGTGAACTGGCCCTGCCAAGACAAAACGCCTGTCTGATTCTACAAGCTTGAGGGTATCGCAATCAATATTAATGAGATAAGACGTATTGCCATTTAATTGGTTATTGTTTGCTAATTTTCTGTTAGATAGAGCTTTTATTACGAGGACGATTTGTCGGCGTTTTTTGTGGATAGCTCTGTTAAGGCATTTATTTATGTCTGCTTAGACCATGGACCATCTTTATCATTTCCTCAATAGTTCTACGATTTTGCCTTTTGTATGTTGATTTTTTGTTTTATAGAGAACGGTGTGAGGCAATAGCTATTGCGATGAGAATCGATTACTTATTGTGTAGTAAGCAATAATTTCCCATGATAAATCTAACTCAATATCTCAAAAAAGTAAGTACATACTAAATATTTTTCTCCTCTAATGGCCCTCTATATCTCCGTGTTTTATTTTAATAGCTAGACATGGTTACATCACTCAGGCAGGCGGACGTCATAAATTATAAATAATTAATTCTGCTAATTAGCTTGAAATATCACCTTATCCTGACTTCACATCGACAAGGGTATAAATTACAATTTTAATGTAGCTGTATAAATATATATATAGTATATACCGAACTGCACGAAATGATCTTTAACCATTTTTAAGTAAATCAATTAAATATGCTTTAAAACCAAGCACGAAGTTTCAAATTTGTACGACAAAGCATCAAACCTGTTTATACGTTTCAGTTTCGGTGAAGTATACCATTTATTTTCCTCTCAAAGACATCAATCATACACTCGACGCCGCTGATCGAAAACCCATGCCATGCACATCGATCTCCTTTGCATAACTTAACCAGTTTAACGTGATCTCACAGAGGCCGTAATTCCCAGCAAAAATTCCAATTAAAAAACAAGCCCCTACGAAGATGGAGGTCTTAAAACTTTGGCATATGGTAGTCCAACTAAGTGTTGCCATATTTAGCCACCTGCTGTGCTCACTCACCATTTTTGGCAGCTTAAGATTGGGTTCAAAGGTGCTCGCTCGAACACTGCTAACCATCCCAATGTCCATAAGGAAAGTAATAAATTGTAGCAGATGAATGCCATTTTTATGACGCATGAAGTTCCCGTTTGAAATGGGCCACGTTCGTGTACACTACCTCAAAAACTGGTAAAATTCAAGGAATTCGTAAAGCAATTTAGTGGGACAAACATATTAGAATCGAATTTAAGCCAGTTCTTAATATGGCGGTGGTGCCTTACGCTAGATCATACGTACTCTAGGTATGCTTAAAATGACCTTCGTCATCAATAGGCGAATCTGTTTTATACTATTACTAGCTGTTCCCCGCGGTTTCACCCGCGTGGGCTACAGCTTTCTGCATGCAAAGTCTCAGCCCGATCGGTTTAAAATTGACAGTTTCATACAAACTTTCATCTCCTATTTTATCCCTTTGGGGGTAGTATTAATCAAAATCCTTTCTTAGCGGATGCCTACGTCATAATATCTACCTGCATGCCAAATTTCAGCCCGATCCGTCCAGTAGTTTGGGCTGTGCGTTGATAGATCACTATGTCAGTCAGTCACCGTTGAGTTAAATAATATTTAGAAGATTATACTCGTAAATGCTATCTAGTAGTTCTTAGAAAACTAAAAATTTACATCATGAATTATGGTTCCTTTGTTGTGTATTCTAAAGATATGCTTTTCTTCTTTTTATTAACCTCCAGAATGAGTTATTGCATAAAATGTAAAATTGATAACAAAAACGTTTTTGACTGAACTAAGGAATTTTTAGTATGGTGTAGGTACAAAGAAGCAACTCAAGACTCCTTACATTTTGAAACGTCTCTTGTATCTTACAACACGGAACCTGGTCACGGCATAAACATTTCCCATTTCGAAACAGTTTCCGCATAAATTCACTCATAATTCGAAATATCATCGCGTTCGTTCGAACGTTACATAAATAGTGCATCCTGTTTCGGTATGCAAAGATGGTTCGGTCGTCTCTCGAGTCAGGACCGAGACTCGTTTGGATCGGTAATCGATTTTACGAGCACCCGAAATAAACGGCGTCCCTTCACGACGGGCAAAGCGCCATTCTGCGCCGGCTTGACTTGTTGTTTTAGGACTTGGCTGTTTTGTGAATGGTTTATTTCGAACCATTTCCAGGACAAAAACGTGCCGCGTCCACGTTTCTGCAGAGATCGCGGCATTTTAGGTGTTACTATATAGTACCAGAATTTTCGGCTAATTGTAAATAAATCCAAGCTCTTGTTTATTGATTGTTGTGTTGTTTGTCAGCAACCTCCCGTAGTTGTCCATTCACATTTTCATGGTAAGAGCGCTCGTCAGCTACAACATATATAACTACATAACATTATAAGACAAATTCTATGTATAACTATATCTGTTATTGAACTTTCTTGAACATTTATAGCACAGTCTATTATATTTTATAGCTTACATTACACCTAACTTGTGGTAGGTGTTATTTAAATTGCCGTTTTATGTTCTATCCTATTCTAACTATTCCTTTGGGTTGTATCAAAGTTTTATCTCCTTACTTTCTTATCTCTTTTATTTCGTCTTTAAAATGTAATCTGATATCGAAGATTTTATCCAAAGCTATATAGGTACACCAGTAGACGCAAGAGATATTAAAAAACTTTGGCCCTTGTTTCATTAACATTATAATGACAAGTACTTAGATCCAAACTATTTTACTACCACTTGTAACCTAACTGTTTTACTACCCTCTGACAGTTCTTTCTAAATTTCACAAATCCACAGACCTAAATGGTGCGAAAAAATGTATGTTACATTTCCCTAACACCTAACGGGCTTGTTTTCGTCTCATTATTAGACACTGTCAATGCCATCCTATGATGTATAACATGTATATATGTATAACCTAGAAATAGTTCATTGAAATAATAACAGTGTCATAGACCACCACATCTGCTTGTTTGCCACACTAACCATAGACGAATAAGTTATTCGTCTATGACGAATAAGTTAATAAAAAAACCATCTCGAAATCGTTCATTGAAATAATATAAGTAGGATAGAAACAGTAGGCCGCAGAAGAAAGCTAGATGTAAGTTTTTGACAACAAGACTGTGAAACATGCCCTCTGGAATGGTGCGATGTCTCCTATTTATGGCTAGAACCTCACCACGAGTTGTAGCAGAATGCTACACCAATAAATGGGTCCGTTCACCTAAATAGTGCAGTGGGTGTTGGGTTTTATTGTTACGTCTGGCTTAACGAGCCTGCTTTCCTCTTTGCCGTGCGCTTACTGCTTGCTTATACAATACAAACTTATTCTTGCTTAGTTTACTGATGCGTTACCTCCTTTGTATGGTTAAACTTTGTCTTCTAGTTTAATCTTCATCTTTACATTCGAATATTTAGATTTTAAGTACCTACTAACTTAGACTATACTTTTTTAGACAATATTTTTATATTGTTCCCACTTTAGCACATTTTTTCTTAAATTCGAATAATTGTAATGAACTTATTTAAAAAAAAAAGTAGAATAATAATGAAGAGACATTTAATCAAGACATCACACAGAATTACATTTTTACATGCAACGGCATCTTGAGACTTAAAAAACAAAAATGACATAATAAAAGAAATTTATTTTGTTCAAATCTTTGTACCTAAATGCATAAAAAAGTTTCGTTGCTAAAAAAATGCAATGCTTCGAAATGTCATGATATAGGTTTCGACTTAGTAATATGATCTTAGAGGACCTAATAATAACATAATGCATATCACTACATATGGAGTACTACTACTTTCGTGTTTGTCATTTATTGATTGAAAGTGATTAGGTCCACTTGATATTATGTATCAAATATTAAAATTAGCTTTCTGATACTCTAACGGATAGAACCATGGAAGAGGTTTTCACCTTAATGCTTGGTCGATGTTTATTGAAATTAAACCTTTTTTTAACTGTCTATATAGCGCAGCTTTCTCTTCTAATTGCTGTTAATCACTTACCGGTCGGCAGATTCAGCAAAAACGTAGGACAAGTTAATCTAGAGGACGGTTATGACCAGTTTCTCATCCAATATGGAAGGTACCGCTCCAATTAGAGGTGGTAAAGGCATAAACTAAACTAATTAATAGCACAGTATTAGTAGCTTTAAGGCATTGTAAATAAATATATATGGAATGCAATCAAACCATGATTAACTGGACAGTTCAAGAAAATGTGTTAAACGGTAGAAAATGTTTCTTTAGCTCTTGATTATAATAATTGCAGTACCGTTTGCTTTGCTCATTCATATGGAATCATGGTTATTGAATACATTTAATTACTACCTAGATGAAAATGACTTATTCTTGTTTCATAAATATTTATTCATACATTATTCAAAATGTAATAAAGGTAAACTATTTGCGCCCCGCGGTTTCACCCGTGTCTTCTCGTTATCTCGCAGGAACCGTTTTTTCTGGATAAAAAGTATGTGTTAATCCAGGGTATAAGCTATCTCCATTCCAAATTTCAAAATCGGTCTAGTAGTTACGGTGATACAGGGTAACAAACATTCACACACATAAAGTTTCGCATTTATAATATATAGTATCCTACTAATTAACCAAATAAACAAAATATCTTTTTTATTTTTTATTACTAACAGGGAAGCGTTTGACTACAAGTCACCTGATGCTAAGTGACGATGTGGTCGAAGGTGGCGTCACGCTATACCTGGACTGGGAACTGGCTGATCTATTAAAATAAAAACCTAATTTAAGTTGTTACCTACTGGTAGAGTGCCCAAGAGACTGACATTTCCTCTTTGGATGGGCAGGCTAATTCGTTTAGGTAAGCGCTAGCCCTCTGGTCACCCGTGGCGTCAACGAGACGCTTGGAAAAGCCCTTTAAAAGAGAAAAACTTGAATAAAGCTTTCTGATTTATTCACCCCTATTTTCTAGCCGCATTCTCACGGTTCAATCCCGACTCCTTCTTTAACAAAAGTAAATTAATAGTGTCTGCCGTACATCAGCCATTCTATGCCATGTTGGCGCATTTCCAAAACTAAAAGGGTAACTTAATGCTGTTATACTAAACTTATATTTGGAATAGTCCACTGCTGTATTGAGAACTGGCTCTCAAGTGAGGCTGCCGGAACCCCAATAAGTGCTTGGTGACAGAGCTTGGTAGCTAGTCGGCAAGCACTAGAGAATGCCTTACCGCAGCGCTATGGTTTCATCACGATGTTTTCTTCACGTTACGGGATTTGAACTTAGAACCACTGAGCCATCATCGTTTCGAATGATTGTGTTAATTGCAGCAATGCAGAGTGAACTGACCTCGCAACACAATCGTGAGCTTATATTAAACAGATGTACGCTTGACCCAATTTTACTATATTGGTATAATGTAGTTATGCATTCTCTTTAGGTATCGTTAATTTGTTATCTCATATAATTTTTCTGAAAACTCTGAAAAAAAGTATCTATTAAAAACAAATAAAAAGGAGATTAGTGACTATTAAAAAACGGAATAAAGTCCTATTAATTGCTTTAATTAAAATAATAATAACACCAACATAATAACATACATTGCTTTGATCACTAACTAAGTTTTCTTCCAACTAGGGCATTAAAAAAAACATTCCCTTCTATTTTTAATGCCATATTTTTAATTTTGACGTCACACTTCGCAGTCTGCCAGGAATTGAACTATGCAACCCAGTCAGCTATTCGCCCATTTACATATTTGAGCAATGTTAGAAATCTGTGAAACGAGTCCCTCATTTATATAGCTTTTTACTGCGTAAAGTCCTCCCATGCGGTTATTCCAACACCAAACCAAACCTGAAACTCATAGCTCGGTTTTCTTTTTGCTGTCACGACGTATGTCATTTTGACGTTTACGACGGGCAACATTTGAAATAAGAATATGAGTGAAACCGCCTCGTGTGTGGGCTCATAAACCTGCCACCATGCGAAGGTTAGGCCGAAAATATCAAATATATCACATTACTTGCGCTCGGAAAGGGGCCGACACTTAACAGCTGGATAATGGGCATTGATAGCACAGCACACATATATAAAGGCGCAAATAGAGTTCGCGGTAGCTGTTCGCAAAACAAATAAGATGCAGGTTGAGTCATACATAATGCTATACTCAAGTTGCTCAAGTCACGGGTGTATTAATAGGCACCGTTAGTAACCAGAGTACATTGCATACCTGTAGGCACATGTGTATAGCCATGATGGCTCAGTGGTAGCGACGTCGACTTGCGATCCGTAGGACGTGGGTTCGAATCCTACAATAAGCATAAGCTTTCGGTGAAGGAAAACATCGTGATGAAAGCATAGCTTGGTGGTAGGGCATTTTCTAGTGCTCGCCTGGCTAGCTACCACCCTCTTGTTAAGAATCTGTCGCCAAGCACCTATCGGTGTGTTCCGGCAGCCTCACTTGAGAGCCAGTTCCCAGTCCAGGTGTAGCGTGGCGCCATCATCGACCACACCGTCACTTAACATCAGGTGACTTGTGGTCAAACGCTACTCTGTAAATAGTTAAAAAATAATAATAATAATGCTATACTCGAGTTGCTCAAGTCACGGTTGTATTAATACCGTTAGTAACCAGAGTACATATTGAATTTGTAGCTTACATCCATACAAATCAAAAACAGTGTATTTGTTACTGTTAGATAAATTTGAATTGATTTAAACCCTTGGACGTATGACACTTTTTATCGCAGTGAAATGAAGTCCTCGCTCGTGAAAAAGTAGCTGTTGGTAGTGCTGCACTGAAAGGAGCTTTTCCTTTTTTATGTACTATTTTAAATATGTATAAAACCCCAAAAAGTACCACACAAGTCACACAACACAACACAAAACAATAGTGTTCATATTTTTTGGAATAAAGCCGTCAAGCGACAGTTACCAAGAAGAAGCGCTAACAAAGAAAAAATGGTTATCTACTGGGGGTTTTCTTCATCAATAGCTATGAGACACTCATACTAACATCTGTAGGTAAACGTCTATTTCATTGACGGCCGTAAGTTAGTAACTCTTGACCGCTGATATGATCTTTCCCCTACAGTCTAGTTCTTACAGCAATCACATCAATGACGTTCCCACTCTCCAAGCCAACGCAAAACAGCGCCGCGCTGTAGACTCCGAATAAAAATGGCGAATAAAAATATTTATTTACGGCGTGAAGCCGATCGTTCACTCCGAGATAACGCTATCGTGTAATGGCCACTTCAGCTCAGACAGCTAAAATAAAACGTTCCCCAAAACGTTGCCCTGTTCGCACTTGGGCCATCGCATTAGCATTTCCTTATAGCCGGACGAGAACCGGTGATAGTCCAAAAGTTTTTATCAGACCATTAATTTGAATGGCGTTTAGTGGCCTCTTAATGTTTAAAAACCAACGTTACGGAATCTTTCCCAACTAACTGCTCCTGCACTTTCCCGTTTTCTCGCAGGAACCTTGTTCTAGGGGAAAAGTAGGTGATAATCCAAGGTATCAGCTATGTCGATTTCAAAATTCCTGTTTCAGCGTGAATTAGTAAAAAATACACACTCGTGGACTTTCGTATTTACCTATCAAGTATGGAGTCTGAGGATGCTAAAAATGTATAACCCAGTCTGCCAGTAAAATACTGCATTGCTTGATACATTTTATTACTAACTAATGTTTACAGCGAATGAGACTCTTGGCAGTACTCAGCTGACTGCCCTCTGCCTAGCCAAACAAATACTCTGATCTCCTTCCTACATAAATCTCAAAACCCACAGTAGCAAGAAGAGAAATACTCTCTTCTTATAAAAAAATTTGTAACCACCTATCTGTTTGAAATGAACGCTATGCATAGACCCCCAAGGAAGCTTGTTTGCATACTACATAAAGCCACTTACAAGAACATTTAATTATACATTTGAACACCGCTAATAAACTGAAATGGACAAGCGCAACCGATCGAGGCTACTATGTAAATTGTAGCGCCCAGGCATCCACGGCTAATGAGACCGCGTTGACACGACGCTGGGTACTTCCAACTACTTCAAAGAACCAGCCTAATTATCACAATGCAAATCGTACAAACATTAGTAAAATGTTAGCCAACATGTGCCGCGGCGGAGGCCGGATCAAACATACGAGCAAGCGGACAAACACCACTGTTTGGACTATCGCCACTTTCGGTTCTGTACAAATAGGAGCCGTTGTTTGTTCAAGTGCCAACGACACGCCACCGCGGGGAGCTTTGACCAGCTTAACTGCACCTTAAAAGGAGCTTTGTGACTCCATCTTGCAAGAGGAACAACGGCTCTGGCGATATTGGTGCCGGTGGGAAACAAGGCGACACCTTTCTCGGTCGCCATGGGTTGGATTTACCTGTCAGATGTTTTAACGAGCTAAGAAGTAAGGGTTATAATTTACTCCAGCGAGCCAGTGTTCACGAGGGAACGAAAAAACGCTACCTATCCCACCTAAGTATACGGCCTAACTGGCAGACAATTAGAAACGTGAACAAAAACAACTTATTCGTAATTATAAAATGTCGATTTATCGATTGCCGACGTTGTTAAGTCTAAATGAAATATGAATGAAACAAAAACCGTCATCAAGTCGCGGCATCGAGCGTCGAATTACGCTTGCCGCCGCACCGTTCGTCTGTCGTCTTGATTACGGCAACTTTTTGCTGGCAGTTTTTTAACCCACTGCTGAAAAACGAGGGATGTTGGATTTTTAACCTGGTGTTCGAGTACGGGTATGTGGCATTTTCTGTTGCCTCGCAGCCATATCAAACTGCCATTGATTTATTGAAAAACACTACTTAGTACCAATTGGCTTTTAAACCTCTAAAATGGTATCCAAATTTGTCAAATGGTAAGAAACAAAAAGGCAATATTTAAAAATATAGATAGAGGCTTATTTGGGATAGTATGTACCTAGCCTATTATTTAAGCGATTCCAATTAGTTTTTGTACATTAATATGTTCAACGATTGTTTAATTAATTGTAATCTTATATTTCGGTAATTAGACTAATTAAGTAGTAATTTAAAAATGAATTCATAGTAGATGACCAATTAAGAACACTCCTTTGCTGGTTATTTCAGCATAAAATACCTCTAATTAATTTAATTGTAAATATTCATTAAATAAAAATAGGTAACTAAGAAACTAACACATGGATTTAATTAACAACTAAAAAATAAATTATTTAAATTTAAATAGAGTTAGCAGGTGACCATAACAAAAACTTATCCAAACCATCTTGAATTTAACTGAACTCGCATTTCAATGAAGTTTATTGTTGTTTAGGTGCCACCTAATAATTAACCTACGAACGCTTTTAATTACCAAATTAAGAAAGATAGTTCGGGATAATACCTGTATAGTTAAGTCTGATATTGTATAGTTTTTCGTAGAGATGTAACTGATATATCCGGTATCCGCCCTGTCCGCCGGATATCGGTTGGGTATTGATATTATATAGTTTTTAGTAGAGTTGTAACTGATATCAGTTACATCTTACATCCGAATATATATTCGGTACCCGCCCTGTCCGGCGGATATCAGCATCAGATACCGGATTTTCAATAAATTACGAAAATATCAGAAATTATTCCATAGATTCACACAGTATATGACATATTCACACATAATCTATGCTAAAAAAAGCAAAAAAAACTTATTTTCAAACCTAACTACTGTTTATTATTTTTTACTTCAGTGGTTACAAAAAAGACAGCAATACCTTTATACCTGTAAAACTTAGTTAAGTTTTAGAGAATGCAAAACGAAATCGACACCAATGGCCAATGTTCAGTTTAGCCGGATATTCGATTTAATGACTGGTTGGATAACTGTTATCCGGCCAAACTGCTACCAGTTCTTCCGTTTCATCTCTAATTTTAAGTCCCACACCTGCCCATGTGCCAACCAGCTGAGTGAAGGTAGTGCTAGTTGTTTAATACCGTAGACGTCAACTGTTCATAATTAAGTTAATTGCCCACTCCACGTCAACTTATTTAGTATCTACTCATCGCGTACTTATGACTTTTGCGTTAACAGCAAAGACATTATTTATGCTTTGTATGTAACATTTATTATTCGTTGATAAATTAAGTTCTTTCGAGTTAAATACTCTTTTGTTAGAACTGTTCTGTTGGGGTCCTTTTGTCTGGGTAAAATGTTTCACTGAGACACAACACGTAGTTTTTGGTAGATACATGGAATCCGATGGTGGCCGAACGGTAACGCGTGCGACTTACAAGTCGCCGACACCGAGTTCGAATCCTCTCGGCCCCGCATCTATGGCTTAATAAGTTATGTGCGTATTTGCCATCGCTCAAAACGGTGAAGTAAAATATCGTGAGGAAACCGGCATGTCCAAGAACTGCAACATTCAAGGCCATGCGACATCTACTAACCCGCACTGGGCTAGCGTGGTAGATTATGGCTCATACTCTCTCGCTGTAAGAAGGCCAGAGTCCCAGCAGTGGGAACGTAAAAGGCTGATTATGATGATGATGACATGGAATCCTAATTACGATTGAGTTAGGTACTCTATGATTGCCATAATCCACTATACTCTGTCACTACATATATCTTCCAACCCAGCACGGGTTAGAAGATATAGTGTCAGAGTTTACAAACCATCCGAAGTCCTACGACTAACCTACGAAATGAAATTTGACATAAGCTCCATAGAAGTACCTAATGTCAATTAGATGTCAAACCGTGGATAGATCGGTTATTGAAACCGGTCGATAGCCTAACGAGTAACGACTGCTATTCTAAAGCTTGGGTATCACGGTACCTTTTATAACGGATCAGACCACACCACACCGGACTGCCTCCTTCCACTTGGCTCCCATGCTTATAATCCCATGGGATTACAGTATAACATTTTTGTCGCTTTGCTCCCATGGGATCATAGGATATATTTTTATGTCTTTTGACTCCCATGGGATCATAGAAGATACCAAATATATAAAATTATTCATATAGCCTCAAGCCAAAGATGAAAGTAGCGACGTGGGTACCAGGAGAACAGAAGTTCATAGGAGACACAGTACTTTATACTGTGCATCGCGAATACACCCTGCCAGTGGCTGTCTGACGTTGTGCGTGCTCGCCTGATCGATCCTATCACTTGTGACTTGCTATTATTGACACTAATCAGATCACTTTCTTGTTCCAGGTGGGTGGTAGTAGCAGGCGCGTGGCGGGCCAGTGTGCTGCGGCCTCCATCGGCGCCCAGCAACACTGGGCGGAATGAGAGACACTCTTCACTGTTGCAGCTGTGTGCTTGGGGAGTCCCCGCAGCGCTAGCAGCAGCCGTGCTTGTCACCAGGGATGTGGATGCTGACGAGCTTACAGGTGAGATTTTGGAACAGTTTAGAGAGACCTATCAAATCCTGAATCATCACACTCAGTCTACCCACTAATTCAAGCACCTATCGCTGTGTTCCTGCAACCTCACTTGAGAGCTAGTCTCTAATCCAGTTGTGACGCCGCCTTCGACCACAACGTCACATCAGGTGAATTATGTAGTCAAACGCTACTCTGTAACCTAATAAAAAAATTATAAAAATGTGAAAGTTTGTGAGGATGGATGGATGTGTGTTACTCTTTCACGCAAAAACCACAATGAATTTTGATAAAATTTGAGTGAAAATAGTTCTTACCTTGGATAACATAGAATAGGTACTTAGTATCGTAATAAAATGTAGTATACAAGCGGGTGAAAACGCGGGGTTCAGCTAGTATGTATTATGTATAAATGCGCAAGTTTGTGAGTGAGTGTATACTCTCGTTGAAACGGCTCCACGGATTTTAATGACATTTGGAATGGAGATAGCTTATACCACGGATTATAACAAATTATACTTTTTATATCGGAAAAGTTCATGTAAGAGAATCGTGGGGTGCTGCGTTAGTTAAAAATACAGCAAAGAACGAAATACTATACGGTGTAGAGACGACGAAAGCTTACAATAAAAAAGCACCCTATGCTCAATTTTGTATGAGAAGTATAAATTAATGATAACATATACCTAGTTTTTGTAAATTTAATTGTCTTCTGCAATATTGAATATCTCATTAACACAATACGCCAATTACTATTGTCAGGTCCAATTGTAAACATGATTACCAATTCAAATAAAAATATAAAGCCGTTACTCATTACATGCATAAATAATACATGTTGCAAGTGTCCGAGTGGCACAATCCATCCATCATCAAACCGGCTTTTTTTCCAGCACCTTATTTATTTTCTTAGCGCCTTATATCATGCAATTACTTACTTCGTTCGCTAACCGAGTGAAATAGACTTGCAGCAAAAAGAAGCTGTCCTCCGATCGGCCGGCTTTATAAAGCGAAAATATGAGTTCAACGCCTCTAAAGGAGGCTGCTCCATTAAAGGCCATCCCTTATAAATAGATTTAAAAAACATAGAGCTGTAACGAACTTACGATAATTGACAGCTTTGTTGTGAGGCAACTACTATAAAACTAACCGTCAAAGTAATAATTGAACGCCTGCTTAATTAGAGCTGAAGACCGGGCTCCGAAGAACCGTACCTTGGGAGAGGCATTTGTCTAGCAGTTGACTGACACAGATGATGATGATGTGCTTAATAACGTAGTAAATTTGGAACAGGTTAGTGCTTTAGGGGTAACCTGATATCACTTGACAAATGTGGTGCCCCACGCTACGACTGAATTGGATACTGGATCTCATGTGAGGCTGTCGGAACACACCGACAGATGATTATTAATCTGATTCGTTTCTTAGAACTAGTGGCCATGTTTTTTTTTAGCAATAGGCAAGCATTTGACCCCAGTCTCATCTAATGGTAACTGATGACGAGGTCGGTGATGGAGCACCTGAAAGATTCACTCTTGACTTGATGGCTCCCGAATTATATTTATCGGGAAACAAGGACGCTGGTAAAGTGTTCCACTCTTTCGCCGTTCGCATTATAAATGTAGAAGCGAAACGTTTTGTGTGGATCTATGCAAAAAGCTCCACATTGCACCTAGCGTCTTAAATTTATCGCCATCCGGCTCAGCCAAAAGGTTCGTTTCAGTAAACAAAAACGTTCATAGTTCCTGATGTATTTTTTTTACCAATCAATATATTCTAATACACATCCGTTGCCGCACAATAGCGATGATGGCGATTCATATTTTAATAGTCCTTTCTTGTTTAATCGGCGGCGTTTTCAAAGCGATTAAAATCTGGTACGAGTGCGCAGGAGCACGCATTCATACACTGGAATCGCGTTCGTGGTGTTTGTATGGAATTGTATGTATATGGGATACCGGTGTATTGTTGTCGGCAACTACTTCGTATGTTATGCGTGCCTTTAGACTAATTTTTCAGATACATATATTATTCAAAAGAACTTTTTAGCGCTGCTTTTGTGTATCTTAACTTCTTAAACATATACAGATAAATAGATGCGCAGATAAATACTCTTTAGCTAGAGCATCTAAAGTAGAGCAACCATAATAGCGGTGGAATCAAAGGAAGCCAAACAGTAGTTTCTTTATACAACTTTCGTATCATTAATTCCATAATAACAAAGCGGCAGAAACAGACGAGGACATTTATCTAACCAAAACCTCTTATCATATAAGCTGGGAAGATTAATTTAAACGGACAGACAGACTATTTGAAGCACACCGCACAGATAGTAAAAACCTTAATTTATCTTCATGAGTACAGACTAGTATCGCTGCGATCTCTAAAAGAAAAACCCTGTTGTTTTTGCGTCTTCATCTTCAGTCTTCACTATAACTATGTAGTTAGCTTTGTTGCAGCTATAGTACCTAAGCCTTTTTCACCAGAGATGTGCTTAGCCGCGTAGTGAGCTGCTCTGTCTGATATCAGCCAATAAAATCGTTTGATTTTCATAGCTTATCATAGGTCTGGTAGGAAAGCGTTTAGTAAAGCTAAGTTTTTACGTTCTCGTTTAAGCGAAGGATGCACGCTAGGTATACACGCGCATCCCTAGCTTGCATCGTTCGTTCCGTGCTTTAGTTAGATAGCTTTAGCTAACAAACAACAAAACAACACAACAGAGCAACAACAGAGAGAACAGAACAACAGAGGGAACAGAGCTGAGTAGACGATGTAGGTTGTAGGTACCATGTATTAGTCTGCGCGCATACTACACCGAGTGAAGACATTCTGGAAGAAAAAAACGTACAGTAATAGATATTTAGATACCTTTTATTAATATAAGTGATATAGCTTGCCCAAAACAGCACATCTTGCCCGCTCCGCTACACCATTTCGCTCTTAGCTACCTCGCATGTCTTAGGTGGAAAGGCAGCCTAAAGCTTTTATCTCTTACAATGTTGTGATGAGAACCGCATGAGGCTATTCATGTCGATGGGTATTTGATGTAATTTCTCATTAATTAGCAGTTTTAGTTTCACGTAGGTAAAAACCTCTGCATTTTTAGGGCTAAAAATCTTATCATTTATCTTCTTTGAATCGAGAGTAAAACACTGAAAAATACCTGATCATGCAACTTAACAGTCTGTTATTCTTTCCATATCCACAAATAAATCGTTTATTTTTCAAGAGATGATTTTATTCGTAACACGTCCTCAGTCAGAGAAGTTCAGAGAGCTGCATGATTTCATACATCAGGCGATCGCAGTGACAAAAACAATTGACCAATCTTCACTTTGTGAACTGAATTTATGTTGGGAGAGAACATGTTTCTCTTGTATACAAACTTTTGGATATAAATCAGCTGTAACACCTCGTCGAGCTATACGGGTCGGGTAGCAATACATTTTTGCATTATATCGATAAGATACAAATAATAATAAACATGCATCATTCGGGATGCGAGTTGTGGTTGGTGTATTTGCAATGCGTATATAGTTAAAATAGGTAGGTATAGGCACCTGGTTTCCGCGCGACTCTTCGGGAAGATGCTCCTTCGTGTTTCCAGTTACTTGCCATATTTGGTGTGCAAACACTACCAGTTGCAATACTGGTTTCCCGTTGTTATGGAAGAGGATGCACTTCGCTGAATAATTTGTTTATCTACAATCTACATGTATTAGTTAAATGCCGTGATTTTATTATATCAGCATTGAATGGAGTGCAGCAAGTTAAGTGGCGCAGAAACGCCTCGCCCGTTTCTCAGGCATATTGCAGTTTCAATCATGCCAAGAGTATTGTGCTTTTATTTTTATTATTTCCATTCCACTTCCATTATGGCGGCCGAAAGAAATGCTCGACCATTATTCGAGCCGTTAAATACGACACCTTTCCTCCTCGCACGCTCGTATTTCAATTTTAAATCGGCCCTTTTAACTGCCTTATTAATGCAAGCCTTTTTCTCGCCGTGTTTGTGTAGGTGTCCGCTTTGAGAGCAGCTTTAGTGGAAATCGGAATGTTATTCAGCTCGATAAAGAGCACTTGAAAGAAAGAATTCGTATCCGCCAAACGCGGTCACACGAGGAGTCAGAGTTCGTTTACCTAATGTTTTCTTTTATTTGTTGCAGGCACATGTTTCGTCGGTAACCAGTCGAGTAAATCGTTGCTCGCATTGGTTATCGTTCCGGAAGCGATCTGCCTGCTGCTCGGCAGCGTGTTTCTCTCGTCGGGGCTCCGAGCAGTGCTTCGGCGGCCTTCTCCTGCGCCGGCGCCGTCGATTCTCTTGACGAGCGCTCCTCAACCGCACACAGATCAAAGCGTGCTGCGGTTGGGGGCGTTTGCAGCGCTGTACGCGGTCCCGTCCGCCTGTGTGCTAGCCACGTGGGTTTACGAATACGCGTGGAGAGATGAGTGGCTAGCGGCTCCCATGCCGTCGTTTGAGCCATCAACGCACCCACATCCAGCGTTCTGGGTGTTCTTGTTCCGGATATTCGCGACGCAGATCCTGGGGGTGATGGTGGCGGTGTGGATAGCGACGCCGCGGCTGAAGGCGCTGTGGCGGCGGGTGGCGGGGCCGCGGAAGCCGGTGCAGGCGAAGTGTCCGTCGGGCCCGCCGCCCACGCCGCTCACCATGCAGTGCAGCAGCTACGCGTCGCACCCGCACTCGCTCACCCTCACCAGGCACACGCAGAAGTACGCCACGTACCGGCCCCCTCAGCAGCACTCGTACCGGAAACCGAGGCACTACCACTACTCGGCGGGAGAAACGATTCTTTGACCGAATCGATACGTTTTTGATGGTTAAAAGACAGTTATTGAAGCGATGGATGATGTAACTCTATGAACCTCTGAATATGCATTTATTTAAGTTTTTAAGTTTGTGAGTGTTTGATATTTTCACAAGTGCCATTAGTATCTAGTTGTATAAAATGAGAATTGAATGGTGGAATGGTGTGAACTGATATTGGTATCGATTTCGATGTGCATTCTGTAAAACTTGAAAGGTCTATAAATATTACTGTCCTTTTCTTACTTCATCATCAGCCGGAAGAAGTCCACTGCTGAACATAGGCCTCCCCCTTTGAACGCCACCATGAACAGCTATTAGCCATTTGCATCCATCAGCGCCCTGCGACTCTTACGATATCGTTTGTCCACCTAGTGGAGGGCCTAGCTACAGAGCGTATTCCGGTTCGTGGTCGCCACTAGAGAACCTTTCTTCCCCATCGGTTTCCTACTTCAACAGTGAAAAAAGGACAGCATTAACTACACTAGAACTACTAGAATCGACATCAATCGAAATATTTCTTTTATTTCGTGCTAACCTGTGTAGCAGCTATGGGTGGTGTGTAAAAATAACATATATGTAAATATTAATTAGAAAAATAATTATATTGACAAATTGTATTCTAATACGAGTACGTATCTAGACTATCTAGGGTTCAAGAGCTAAAAGTAGATAGGACCTAGTTACTGTAAAAAACAATCTGAATTACGAAATTTAGGGACGGCCTTTAATTATATTGTTATTAGAGATAATGAGATCTATATTTTATCGATTAATATGAGTGAAATATGTAAGAAATAAATAATTATTATGTTCAGTAAAATTGTAAATATTAGCTTCATAAGTTAAAAATACAAATAGGCTTAGCATAGTAGTTAGGTACATAGAGATAAAAATAGAAAAAAGATGACGTATATCCCTCCTCTTTAGATAATTTAGATGATCTGTTCTAAAATACTATAACAGAATTCTATATTGCGCTGAATTATGAATGAGATGGAAAAACTATAATATAATTTTTTTTTCAAAACAAGCTCAAAAACAATTTGGTTTATGGTATCTGATTCTGTACAGCCTCCAACCTCTTTCTTGCCAAAATAGAATCTAAGCAACTGTAAATAGTGACTGAAATTGTTTGTAAATATTATGATATTAATTTATAAATACCCTACAGGTCTTAGGTAGATGTAGAGAGACCTAATTACCTATTATAGGTACACATGCAGTAGTTATCTGCAGAATTTTGTAAATAAATATTAGTAAGTAAATGAAAATAAATGATCGTACAATGCAGTTTTCGTTTCATTTTAAAAATCCTTGGGGGTTGGTAACTAGTAGGTACGGTCAACAACAAAAGTATCTAGCTGAACAATAAAAAAAACATACCCCTTCATCATCTTATCCAACTTTTGATCATCCCTTAACATCAGGTGCGTTGTTATGGTCAAAAGCTACCTTGTACCTAAGTAGTAAAAAAAACAAATATTAGGTAGGTATACATTTTAGTACTGATCTAAAACAGCTGGAGAATCGAGTATTACCAGCTACTTTTGCCGATGACTGTACCGACTGATGTAGAGCCCATAAGAACGAATCAGTATCAGAATATCATTTATTGTGGCAACTGTGTATCTATCTGTTCAGTTCCCAGTCCAGGTGTAGCGTGGCGCCATCTTCGACCACATCGTCACTTAACATCAGATGACTTGTGGTCAAACGCTATCCTGTAAATTGTAAAAAAAAAAAAAAAAAAAATCTATACATGGTTTAGTACCAATACTTTAATAATAATAACGACCAAGTATTCCCATAATTATAGCTCTGACCTTTATCTAGGTTTCCCTGTATCTAGGATATCACAAAGTATGTAAAAATTTGCTACCAACTAGGTGACAGTTACCTCAAATACGCAAGTCGCACATTCGCTCGCACGATTTTGGCAGTCTGCGAGCATTCATGAGAGCAGCATTAAATTAACACCTTTGGTTTTATATAAAAGATAAGAGGATCACATATAGCTTACAGGTCCGTCATGATCGTGACCATGAATCATGATTCTTTCCTTCCATTTTAAAAAGAACCGCTCTTTCTGTAGTAATAACTCCTTGTCACCTAGATGTAAAATGCTTTGAAGCTGTATTAGACAAGCACTGCTGAAAAAAAAGCTTTGTGTCAAAATGACGGCTGACATTGGAGTCATTGGACAGACGTGACAGCTAAAGCTACTATGCATGTTTGTATTTTTAATATTTTATCCTTGTCTCTCAAAGGAGTCAAAGGAGAACTTCCTATGTTTGCCTCACTTTAATTTACGTCACACAACACACGCTAAAAAATCAAACAAAGCATCCGTATTCCGTCGCGTTCGGTTGCCCATGGCAAATTCTATACAATTCAATAGTACGTATAATTTAGTAATAGTTTCTCTATTTAGAGACGTATTTCAACAATGTCTTCGTTAACACAACTTGGTCGTTTAAGTAATTACGTGATATCAACCTACAAAACTGTATTAACAGGAAGGTAAGTTTGAGGTTATTGACGCTTTCGCATTCATTGTTTATTTTAGAAATCGTACTTTTACTGTTTTCATTTTTTCTCGGTTTCTTTTTCATACATGTCAAAATACTGACTTCAATAAATTACACTTTTACTCTCGGTCCGAATATTTGACTTCTATCAAACAGCTTTGAATAAAAAATATAAATTACTTTTTCAGAACTACTTGGATAAGCTCTGTACAAGCATGTAATTACAGTAGAAAGTCTGCGGAAGAAAAGCTAGGACTAGAAAAGCCAAAACGACCGCTGACCCCCTTTTTTAAGTTTATGGGCCAAATGAGACCAGCACTATTGGCTAAGAATCCGGGTATCACATCCAAGGAGGCTATTTCTTGGACCTCCAAGCATTGGCAGGAGCTAGATGCTGAGGTATGTCATGTTTTTCTCTGTAGCTTATTTATGTGAAAGTCTAGTAGATATTTGTTTGACCAAATTTTGAATTGACTTACTTAGGGCCCAGGGATATCTTTAGATGCCAATTTTTATTTATTTAGATACCTAACAATTATTATTATTATGTATCAGGCATGTGATTTGCTTAGTGGTAGGGCATTTCTAATGCTCGCCTGACTAGCTTTTACTCTCAGCCCAACTTGAGAACCAGTTCCTAATCCAGGTGTTATATGGTGCCACCTTCGACCACATTGCCACTTAACATCAAGTGACTGTGGTCTAAAATTCTATCTTGTAAAAAATAAAAATAATGAGTCAGTCAATTTCAAACACCACTCATAGCTTACAAAATGAGGTTTTAATGACAACATATCCAGTTCCTATTTATATAAACTTCATGGTTTCAGACAAAAGCTCAAATGGGAAAAGAATACTTGAAAGACCTGGAGGACTACAGAAAAATCAAGGCTATGTATGTAGCATCACTCACATCAGAGCAGAAAGAAGACATAAAAAGAGTCAAAGAAGAAATTGCTGCTGCAAAGGAGA
Source organism: Opisthograptis luteolata (assembly GCA_931315375.2). Taxonomy (NCBI): domain Eukaryota; kingdom Metazoa; phylum Arthropoda; class Insecta; order Lepidoptera; family Geometridae; genus Opisthograptis; species Opisthograptis luteolata. The sequence goes on from OV928048.1 coordinate 3,682,221, forward strand.
AGAGGAAATTGAAAGCGGTTTGTAAACAATTTTATACAAAACATAACTTTATAGTCACACAAACACTTTTCTTGTATATCACAACTATATAGTTAGCAAATTTTTTTGAGCAGTTTTTTTTTTTTTTTTTTAGTGAACTTGCTCCAATTCAATCAATTAGTAATAAGAATAAAATTGTCAATGTGATCGCGCCAAAAAAATTACCTGCCGGGCGTTTCTTGCCTGTTCTTTTGCCGGCGTAAGGAGGTTGGAACAGGCGTAGCTAGTTTTAAGTTGACGTTTTAAAGTGATCACAATGTATCCTATTAAATAAAAAAGTTTGTGATTTTGATTTTTTTTGATTTTGAACATCTTTATTAATGTAACAGTCATACAAAGCCAGTACTTTTGAAAAATAAGCTATTGGATATGTATTGTTTTGTTGACGGATTTGCTGTAGTTATCTGTAGAATGTATGGGTGCCGCAGAGGACCTTAAAATGCAGACAGGGAAAAGAAAATGCATGTAGGTATTGAATCATCATCATCAGCTATAAGAAGTTTACTGCTGAACATAGGTCACCATGGACGGCTGTCAATCATAGACATCCATCGGCACTCCACAACACAAGCCACAACTCTTATGATGTATTGCAAGGATTGTTTGTAATTACATTCTACCCAGTTGTGGTACTATCTTACACTTACCACATAAGGTGTATAAAATGTGGCAATTGTTTCGATGCTAATAGATAAATCCCATTTCAGGAATACAAAGAACTGTGCAAACCGAAGAAACCAATGTCTTCCTACCTCCTATTTATAAATTCTAGAAAAAGCACTTTCCAAGGGAAAAATCTCAAGGAATACCAAGAGCAGATCAAAAAAGAGTGGGAGAAAGTTTCAGATAGTGAGAAATTAAAGTTAGAGAAGCAAGCTCAAGATCTCATGAAGCAATACAAGTGAGTATGACTGTGCACATTCACTATTATAATTATTCAACCTAAAACCTGCACAAAACTAAACTTTTCCTACTTTTAAAACCCTTGTGAAACTATTATGCTTAACCTTGAACCTTTGCACATTACAGAAAAGACATAGAAGCATGGGAACTGAAAATGATTTCAATCGGACGATCAGACCTGGTACGCTCAAAGGCTGTAAAAGTGAAGAAGCCAAAGGCCATTGCAAAGACACAATAGGAATTCGGGTGCTCTGACGATTTGACTGACTCCAGTGATACACAACGTAGTTCTAAGGACACTGTACAAAGTATTCATAAGCAAACACTTAACTCATCTAGTCCAGAAATGGAAAAGGCTGAACCTAAAGAAGTACTAGCAAAGACAAGCAATGTAACACAAAATGTGACAAATTATAAGTCAGTTAAACGTCAGAGCACGGGTGAACAGACCAATGTGCAGTCAGTTAAATGTCAGAGCACGGGAGACAATGCCAATGTGCAGTCAGCAAAATGTCAGAGCACGGGTAAACAGGCCCATGTACAGTCAGTTAAATGTCAGAGTACGGGTGAACTGACCAATGTGCAGTCAGCTAGAAGTCAGAGTACGGGTGAACTGGCCAATGTGCAGTCAGCTAGAAGTCAGAGCACGGGTGAACTGGCCAATGTGCAGACAGCTAAACGTCAGAGCACGGGTGAACAGGCCAATGTACAGTCAGTTAAATGTCAGAGCACGGGTGAAAAAGCCAATGTGCAGCCACATGATTCCTTAAGTGAGACCTCAAAGCCAAACCAGAGTAAGAACTTTATCAGTAGTATTAAAAGTTTCTTTAAGCGTTAGATAGTATTTCTGATTTTGCTTGTAAATCATGTTCATTTTGCCATAACTTAGTTATGTATTTTATGACATTCATTGTTTCGTAGTTCTATTTAGTTTATGGATTAAAATACTTTAAGTTATGTTTATTTTTTTATTTTCCTATCACATTTCATTATGTCCGATCCTTATATATACGTTTCGAACGCTGGATGTTATCGGTCTGTAAGGACAAGATGATACTGCCTACTTTGCGCTACTCTGATGGGCAAGCGTATGAATATAGTGAAGTATTGAAATTTGTAGACTACATTGACTACAATCAGTATATTAGTTTGTACTACCACTGAAACGAGTTTCAACAACTGTATTCACTCAAATATTGTAACTGACTGGCCTAAAATAAGAAATGTTCGGTAAATAAATGAAACTTAACTTCAAACGAGCAGGAGTGGAACAATTACAAGTTGTTACCCCACCGATAGTAACAACTTGCAACTAAATTTCATAATAGACTAGCTGCGCCCCGCGGTTTCACCCGCATCTTCCCGTTATCCCGTAGGAACCTTTCCGGGTTAAAAAAGTCCTATGTCCGTCTTCTAGTTTTAAGCTACCTCCCCACCAATTTTCAGACAAATCGGTTCAGCCGTTCTTGAGTTATAAATAGTGTAACTAACACGACTTTTATAAGTATAAGATAAAATAGATGATAATGAAAGTCGTAAGGACAAGGAGTACCTACAACTTCCGTGGGCTGCTGGTCGCTGCAAGACTTATCTAACAGTAAACCATAGATTAAGTATGTACTATAACTCTAACTTAACTTAATTTTCGTTTTTCAGCCGACTTCCTGAAACTGCTGCGCTATATTCGATCTCTTTGAATAAAACAATTTCATAAAAACAACTTTTTTATTTCAAATGTGTTAATAAAATATGATTAAAAATAACTATAAATCCGTTCACATGAAATATTGACCTTTAATTTATTTACAATCTGAACTAAGAGGCCTTTTCGAAATGAATAGTAGTAATAGTATTTTCCACATTTTCGAAGTTCCACGATATGGCTGGATTTTGTAGCATAGGAATTTATTTGTCTAAGGAGTTATCAATTATCATTAACAGTCAACATGTTTAAATTGTCTGTATGTATGTTATTCTTAATTTAAGAAATTTATTTTAAGAAAAATAGTCACATATGGATTTGTTAGACCGTGCTAGAGAAAAATATAATCTTCTACTTTCGTATTACAATTTAAATGAGTCGGTCTCTATAAAAAACTTGAAAAAGAGATACATAGAAATTGAAGTGAGAGGGTGTTAGGAGGTCATTTGTAGACGAGAAGCTGTTCTTGGAAGAATTCACTTTCCTATCTTATATCTTTGCATACACCCCTCGCCCGACAGCTGCATATACTTATGCATTCATTTGTTGAAGTAACAGTTTAGTTCTGCTGCTGGCATTTGTGTACATATGTGTAAAAACCAACACTTCCTGAATCTCTCAAGAACATCTTAGGAGTAGATGGAAGATTTTTAAAATGTATATAGCTTATATTGGCTGTCTAGATAATTCCTAAAGTTGTTGTTCAAAAGTATACAAGGTAATGATTGCAGTTTTATTGATGTGGTCCCACTTGACAAAGTTTGTCTAGTATCGAAATTTTTGCTGTGTTAGAGCCTAATAAAAAAATACCTATTTGATGTTGAATATACAGTTAGAGAGATGATCGGCCAATACTAATTAATGGGACCACATCATTAACGAAATTAAATTCAACTTATGGTAGGTAGGATACCGATCTTCAGTACAACTCAAGTTACATTTGTTACAACCTTACCAGAATTACAGATTATTTTAAGCTATTTTGCATTATAATTTGATAAGGTCTACCTCGTCTAATGCTGACTGATGAAAAATTACATGTGATTTTGAATCAATATATACTTCAAACTAAAATAATAAAAGACCAAACCACTTATAGTTACTATTGGGCACGGAATAGGCTGCATTCAGTAATATTGTTTCAGCAAAAACAAGATTGTCAAATTGTTTTCAGAGGAATCACAGTATTTTTTGTGTTATTGTATCAATTTTATGTATGGAAATCATTGGTTGTTCCAACTATTTCTCTATTATGTGACAAATTTGTTAAATCTCATCAACTAATGACCTCACTGAAAATTTAATTTTACTCCAAAAAATACAACGAAAAATGCAGCCGAAGCCCTAGTCACAAACTGCCATAGTAATTATAAAATTAGTAATCATAATAAAGTTCTACAATCAATTACATTATCATATATTACAACATTCTTCAAGCCGATATCAATGCCAATATTTATTGCTTACAATTCATCACAGTATACAAGGTCCTCAATGGCATCTAATTTATCAAAATATTATACAATTTTAAACTGTCGCATAAAAATAGTATTTATCTAATTTGGCTTTCTAATTACACAATAAGCTAATTTGGAAGTACATAAATACAATTGATTAAATGCATTAGTAAAAATAGCTTGTTTAACTAGTCTGTCAATGAAGCGAGAGGGATATAAGCAGAGCAGAGTGAAGCTGCATTTTCCTCTCATCCTGCCATCAAAGGACTGTAATATTAGTAATAGAAAAAGTATTAAATAATATAAGATTTGAACATGCCAACTAATTGTTACTAATCTAATTGTTGTTTTATCTTTTGCACATTTAAATTATGGATTTGAATCAAGTAAAAACAGATAAGCTTCATCACCTATGTATGTACAGAATTGTCACTACTATAAAACTAAAAAAATGGCAATATGTGACTAAAACGCACATATTTCACAACTCACTTTAAGTAAGAGGCAATCGAAAGTACATAACTGTGTGGAACATTATAGACTCCACTCAAAATTTACCAAAATACTCCTGCTCCACCTGCATGACAATGTTAATTAAAAAAACATTAATGTAGTTTGACTCCAAAAGTTATTTCTAGTGAGTTAGTGCACAACAGTGCACTAAAAGAAGGTAGAAGCTGCACCTGTTTGATACTAAACCGAGAATTAAAAGAATAGTATTCTTTGAATAACAACCTTATTATCCCAAAACAGAGTCTTCACATACATTCGTAATAATGTTTCCCTTTGAAATAAAGTATGTATGCTCTACTACACGCGTGTGGCTCACTAATTAAAAACAAAGATTAATTTATAATTCAATTAAGTGATTATACAAAGTAGTTTGATGAAATATAAGTCACTTAATCTTTTTATGTATGAAAGTACTGCCATTGGAGTTATTTCTAACACCACTAATAATGACACATCCATAAATTTACAGATAACGCAGGTGAAACAGGAGCATTTGGAAAAGCAGTCATCACTAGTTTTATCAGCTATTTGAATTTAGTCTAGCTAACAGTAGCCAGCTATTGTGAAACTGATCAGTCAGCATAACGCCCTTATAGGGCAAACAAATTGCACAATACTATGTAACCAGGTTACCTCTCACCGTAACCCACAGCGATTGTATGCAAATCGTTGTAAATAGGTATATAAAGACGTCACGAAAAATTACCCCAAAACACCGAGACCAATAGATAATTTTTTGAACCTTAGCTGGCGACATTCTGTTCAAACACATCATCATAATAATGTTAGCAATATCAGAACTGCTCTGTGCTGGGGACCATACCAGCTTAGTAACAACATAAACAATTACAGGTAACAAAATGTAGCCACTATCAACTGTGATCAAAGAAACGCTATACAATACTTGTAAAAGCAATGACAACAGCACTATGTCATACTTGTATTGGGTAATTTTATTCCATATTGATAATGTTGGAACTTCAGCTGGCTCCGACGTCGGTGGCAACAACGATGCCAAATCACTAAATACTTCTCTATCACCTGACGCATCGATGTCACGATTCGCTGATAAAAATTGTAGTAATTCTGCTGGTGGGCTAAAAGCCACTCCATTTTGCTGTGAAGTACTATTGTGACTGCTGGTGCTTATTGTAGCAAGCAAATCATATTCTGGCTCAGAAATTACAGGTTTGATCGAGGATTCTGAAAAAATATACGCACATGTAAACAATAAATGCCTGTCATTCATAATCAACAAGTCTTCTGAAAATGTTTTCTTGGTCAATGTACATACCTCTGAGACATTCGTCACTGCTTTTCCCAGATATAATTTGAAGCCTATTTTGAGAATTTTCTAATATTTTCTTTCGTCGAGCTTCACGACGAGCTGCTGCCGCATCAGCCATATTTTTAATTTTTTTTCTTAATTTTCTTTCCTCGCCAAAAAAAAGAGCAGAGTGTATAATAGGCGATAGATTATAAATACGACATTCAGTTCACTGACCATTGAATGAGTGAACGTTTAGAATAGATAAGAAATGCATACGGTTTGTTCGTTGGTTTCAATATTTTGTTTTGTTTCGGCTTAATTATTGTTACTTGTATTCCATTACATTCGTCATCAGCCTATTATGAAATACGCTCCCACTGCTGGGACTCTGGCCATCTCTCACAGAAATAATGTACATGCGTATAATGGATTTGATCTCAAGTAACCGGAAGTTTGCATGTTATCTGGCGACACTCAGGGTTGCCAGATTGGGCGATATATAATTTGGGCTACTCGAAGTGCCATTTTGCGACTTAATTTGGAGATTTTGCGATCGTCGCAATTTGGGCGATTTGAAGTGTTTGAAGCGCGATATTTGGGCGATCTGGGGCGTTCCCTTATTATTCGATTTTAAGGATATGTAACTACCGAGTGATTTGTCGATTCAACCCTTATACCTATAGGATCACTTTGAGAGAGAGAGAGAGAGAGAGAGAAAGACTTTATTTGGGAAAAACTACACACAATAACGAACCAAAAAATTAAGAACTTTGCTGTCCGTGTCTGAGACAAACAGGTCTGTCTGTCAGACCCCGTTTTCACAAGTATGCGTTGAGCTATCAAGTAGAAATTTTAATCAAATACTTGGCTCTAAAGTTTCTTTTAGCGATGAAACTTGTAAGTCAATGCTATTAAAAGATATGACCGTTTATGCGGTATATGGTGGATTTCACCGTTTATGCGGTATATGGTGGATTTCACGGGAATCAAAATCTTTAGAGTACGTTGACCTACACTATACTCGTGAAATTTGGCATGAAGCAAGGTAAAGGCAAAAGTCTGAGAACTGAATATAAATGTAGTTTATTAACAACAACAAAAAACAAGGTCTTACCAATCCCTCGATGCACGAGTCCAACTCGCACTTGGCCGGTTTTGTTTTTAATGTGGTCAAACACGAAGGTTTATGTGACATCTTGAAACATTTTTTTTCAGTGAAAAGTTTTTTTGGTTTCCTATTCTCTATACTTTTGAATTCCGAATTGTTGGCGCATCAGTTTTTGCCATTTTGGGTGACTTCCACCGTCAGCTCGTGATTGCGATATTGGGCGACTTGAGCGCAACTTTTGCGCGACTAGCTCAACGAATAATCTGGCAACCCTGGGCAACAGTAAAAGAAAGAACGGATGAAATGAACACTGTCAAGTCACAGAGGACTTTTTTGGCGGCAATTGAGTTGTCAACGTGAAAATTTTGTTTTTATTTCCAAAACTTGTGTTTCTTCGAGTGATAATGTGTAATATTGGTGGATTATTAACCATTATGTGTTCGTTAATGTGTACGAGTGTGGGAAATTGAAATAAAGTTGTGAAAGTGACTTTTCAAGTTGCTCCAAAAAAGTCCGTGTAAAGTTTAAGTAAAGCACCACTACTTTACTTAAACACTATCCTCATCCCATCATCTCATCATCATCATCACCATCATCATTTAAACTTGATTCAACTCTCTGAGTTTGAAATCTTTTATACTTGACACTGGCAAATACACTAATCGTGTGACGCCATAACAAAACAAAAAAAAAAAAGTCACAGAGTCACAAAAGAACGAAAATCTGAAGAACAAGCAACGCCAAAAATTTTTGTTTGGCGCCTTTACGGGGCCGGTTATTTTTGCGGATAGGATTGTGTTTTTCCTCTCCGCGTCAACAAAAAGGTTGAAATTAGTTAATAAAATGGGTGACAAAGGAGATGGAGGTAATTATGTTTATGCCGATGAGAAGTATCTCGACATTACAAAATTGATCTTTCTTTGGGGGCTGACAGCTTGGTTTTTGTGGTTAGCGGAAAGTATCCCGTTGGATCTGTAATTTGTTTTTATTTGTAGAAACGTTCGATGACGCGGTTGAGGAGCGTGTAATCAACGAAGAGTACAAGATATGGAAGAAGAACACACCCTTTCTCTACGACCTGGTGATGACCCATGCTTTGGAGTGGCCATCGCTGACCGCGCAGTGGCTTCCCGACGTCACCAGGCCCGAGGGAAAGGACTACTCTGTTCACAGGTATAAAACTAAAGCTTACCCAAATTGTAGTTTCTCAACTTCGTTGGCGATATGTTTCATGCCGTATGAGCTTCTCTGATTATCGCCTGCATAGGTACAGTAGAATTAAAACACTTTTGCATTAGTATATTGTTATTTGTATAGAAAGCAAGCAACAGCTACAGTATAAGGTCTGCTCACCATAGTCATACCAGTTTGCTCAGCACCTCATTTAACCACCCCATAACAATACTAATATGCAACTAATCCTGTTTTCTGTCATAGGTTGATCCTGGGAACACACACATCAGATGAGCAGAACCACCTATTGATAGCAAGTGTTCAGCTTCCCAACGAAGACGCTCAGTTTGATGCCAGTCATTATGACAATGACAAAGGCGGTGAGAGCACTTTTTTTTATCTAAACATACCACAACACTCAATATCTCATAATATCTCTGGGTTCATTGACCTTTGCAAAATCATAATAGCATGTAAAATTGGCTGTGAGTTTTCTACAGAGAGTAGTAGTTTGCTGGTAGAATTATTCAAAGATTTATTATATCTTTAAGAGACGGTCTGTGTCCCATCAGTGGGAATGTAATAGGCTGATGACACTTCTTTCTATTATAACTATGTATTTAAGCTAAGCAGAACAATGCCACAATGTTCAGCTTAAGAAATATTCAATTTCAGCCTTTATTAACACGGCTTTTAAAACAACAAAATATTTCAGAATTTGGTGGCTTTGGCTCAGTATCAGGAAAAATAGACATTGAAATCAAAATCAACCATGAAGGAGAAGTAAACCGCGCTCGCTACATGCCGCAGAATCCCTGTGTGATTGCTACGAAGACTCCATCGTCTGATGTCCTCGTTTTCGATTACACCAAGCACCCTTCCAAACCGGAGCCTTCAGGGGAGTGTCACCCTGATCTAAGGTAAGAACCTATTATATTAACAAAATTTGTTGTATTTTTTAATAATGATGTTATGCTGTACGCTGTTGGATAAGTTAGAATGTGTATTTGAGCCACATCACTCTAAAATGATTTCTCATGTTTTGTTTCAGATTACGAGGTCACCAAAAGGAAGGATATGGGCTATCATGGAACCCAAATCTCAATGGTTACTTACTATCAGCCAGGTATGTTCCAAAAATGTCTATAAAATTAAATATAATAAATATATTTTGATTTGATTTATTTACATAATTTTCCAGTGATGATCACACGATTTGTCTATGGGACATCAACGCAACTCCGAAAGAAGGCCGCGTGATCGAGGCCAAGTCTGTGTTTACGGGACACACTGCTGTTGTCGAGGATGTCGCGTGGCATCTGCTGCACGAGTCGCTGTTTGGATCCGTGGCTGATGATCAGAAGCTCATGATTTGGGACACCAGGTATGGAACACAGCTATAGGTGTGGCTACTTCTAGGTGTGGAATCTTCAGTCTTGGTCTGTGATGGAACATTTATTGCAAAAATATAATCAAGACCACTCCCATTATGTAGCATAATGTAACAAGGATATAATTATAAGCTCGTAAAAGTGACAGTTATAAACAATTTCTATTCTTTATGTGTATATCATTACAAACTTTCTAATTTCTACAAATTTATGTGTCTCTTCATATGCCGAGAGTTTAGCAGATTTTTATCACAAATAAAACAGCCAATGACACAGCTCACACTGTAGACTTTAGAACTGTGAAAGAATTTTCAAAATATGATGAGTACTTCTGGATATCTTACAAGCTTACAAGCTTTGCCACATTGTAAAATTAGTCTACATGTTATTTAAAAAAAACCTCTTCAAAAGTTAGTAATAAGTAATGGTAAAATTCATTTATAATTACAATTTTCTTTAATTTAATTTGAATGTTGCCGATGCGTTGCCGTCGGGTGAAACCAAATGAGCGTAATTTGATGAGTCGTGAGTCGCAGAATTTCGGTTGCATAAGTTCTGCTGCATTCAGTTTCATGCAAAAACGGCAGTTGGTGCCACACGACGACGTAAAATGAGTTGAAAATTCAGTTGAACGTAAAATGAGCGACCGAAAACACGCGACTCACGACTCACAAAACTACGCTTGGTTTCACCCTTAAAATTCTTAAAAACCACCCCCCGACTCTTATACTATGTTATGCTGAGTGTTGCTCATTGTTCAAAATTGTCGTACACAGGTGTAACAACACATCAAAACCGTCTCACACAGTGGATGCGCACACAGCTGAAGTGAACTGCCTCAGCTTCAACCCTTACTCTGAGTTTATTCTTGCCACAGGAAGCGCCGATAAAACGGTAAGAAAAAATATAGAACGCAGCAAAAATGCAGGACTAGCTAAAATAAAAAATTAACAATTTTTTTTTACATTTAATCCAATGTTACTGATACTGATAACATCCGTATTTATGTATGAGTAGATCAGTAAATTCCTAAATCATATTAACACCGAAGATGACACTGGATTAGGCCAATCAATCCAGGGCCATCTTCTTCACCCAACAATCCGGTGACTTGTGGTCTAAGTCAAAGTCAACCTTGTAAGAAGTAAAAAAGAACAGTACCCCTAGTACAGGTTTTGATAGTTTACAAAAACTGTTATATACTCACGAAAACTGTAATATTACAGGGAGCACACACAACCAGGTTGACAAGTCCAGACTAACTCGTTTTTCTCTCTCCTACCCTCACATGTACTTATAAGTACATGACATGCCTTTCCCTCAGGATAGTTCCGTATCACTTTTCACTTCACTTTTATCTTTGTAATGTATTTGCACTGATTTTATTATTTACTACACTAACTTATAACTATGGGTATTACTATTGCATGTTATATGAGTTTATTCTTCATCGGTATCAACATATAAAAGTTTTCGTTTCCATCCATACATATTTTTTTCAGCGAATCTTACCGAGACTTGGAGTAACTGAAATCGTTAATACGGGTTATTTTAAATCGTTATAAACATATTCCAACAATGTTATTGAGTTACTTTTTTAATCGAGATCAGATCGAGTTGCCACTTTGACAAGTCGGCGGTGGTAAACGCCGACGTTTACGAAAACTTTTATCGTTTTCAAAACTTGTACTAGGCCGATGTGTTCAGCGACAAGTCGCTCGCTCTACATGTATGTACAAAAGCCCTAATATTAATATTTCAGGTAGCGCTGTGGGACTTACGCAACCTAAAACTCAAGCTGCACTCGTTCGAGTCGCACAAAGACGAGATCTTCCAAGTGCAGTGGTCGCCGCACAACGAGACCATCCTCGCCAGCAGTGGGACTGACAGGAGGTAAAGAAAAGCCGGAATAACTGTCATTAATTATTAAAAATCGCGTGTCACAAAAGATTATAGGAACAGTGACTACAAATTGCATAATTAGACGCAATTTCAGTAGTAATTATGCAAATAATGTTTTTTCTCGATGCACAATGATTCGGACCCATGTCCGAGGATGACCTGAATAAAAAAACAGTGACTACATGAGAAAAAACCGTGGCCATTATGTTCTGTTTCGATTGGTTGCCATAAATTTAATTTGGCCAATAGTAATTCAATTGACTAAAGCCGAAGCTATAATAATACTAGTTGGGCCCCGCGGTTTCATCCGCATCTTCCCGTTATCCCACAGAAAACTTTTTCCGGGATAAAAAGTAGCCTATGTATTAACCCAGGGTATAAGCTATCTCTATTACAAATTTCATTCAGATCCGTTCAGTAGTTTATGCGTGAAAGAGTAACAAACATCCATCCATCCATACTCACAAACTTTCATGTTTATAATATTAGTAGGAGGTATGTTCAGAATCATAGTGAAATTAATTGTTTCTTTTTCCACTCTTTCCCAGATTGCATGTATGGGATCTGTCAAAGATCGGCGAAGAGCAGACAGCCGAAGATGCAGAGGATGGTCCACCTGAGCTGCTGTTCATCCACGGAGGGCACACTGCCAAGATATCAGACTTCTCTTGGAACCCCAATGAGCCTTGGGTCATCTGCTCAGTTTCTGAGGATAATATTATGCAGGTGAGGGCACAGCATAAGTCCTGGTGGGGATGGAGTAGAAGCAATTGCAGGAATTGTTTTCCATACTACAAAAAATCTTTAGATAATATGATGGTATAGTCATAGGTAGGTTGTATTGTCGTTCATTAATTGATTACAATTTCGAGAATAATTTTGAACTGCCAACAGCTTGTAGTCAGCAGCAAAAGCAGCTGTGTGCGCCCAATGTTCTGAAACTGTACAGTCATCAACAAAAATTGTATGTCAAACCTTTCCAAAAGCTAGTCAGATGAGCATATTTTGTATTCAAGATGCATAGGAAAATTGAAGAATTGTTCAGCAATTTTGGTCGCTGACTACTAGCCCAACAATGTTTATTTAGTCTTTAAAATGCTGAGGAAAATTGTATTCTGGCCATACTGGCTGCTCTGATTTCTGGTAAAAAAATAACTGTAATGCTCTAATTCAGGTATGGCAAATGGCAGAGAACATCTACAATGATGAGGAGCCTGAGACGCCTGCAGCGGAGCTGGAATCCGGAGTGAATGTGAACCACGGCTAGCATCCCCTTGACCTCTCACTGCCCTTGCCCTGAGAACACTAGCACACGGGCTGCTAAGTGACAACAGTGAAAGTGGATCGCTGAAGCACAGTGCAAAGTGTTTTGTATTAATCATATCTTAATCATCAGTAAACTGTTCTTAGTATTGTCATATAACATTGTGGGGTGTTTGCGTTTATGATATGTTTGGTCTGAGAAATGTATTTACAACAGTAACAGTGGATAAGCGAATTAAATGCATAATATATCTATTATTTGACACTGATATTCATCTTTTTTCCATTAGTGAGTAAATATTATTCAGATTGTATGATTGTTTCTTGTTTAATAAATTTTTTTATACAGTAAATTGACTGAACACTTTGTAAACGCGAATTCTCCCTCAGTAAAAAATTGAGAGAAAAATTAAGCGCTGCGCTTCGCTGATATGTTTCAACCAGCCTCAACTTTTATACTGCTGCTACTGTTAAGGTATTTCATATCCATAAGGATTTCATACTTTTTGGGTCAGCAGCATTGGCACAGCTCTCAGCCAAACGCACAATTACAACTTGTTCTATGTAATATGCAATACAAAAGGGCTATCATCGATATATGTATTAGCATTATAATTATATAAGCCAATAGAATCAGTTGCTCAACATTTTTTACCGCATTATAACCATGTGCAGTATAATTCTGTAGACAGGAACATTGCATAGTCTGTAAGATGCTATGTCCTAAGTAGAATATATAATTACGTAAAACTTAACGAAAAACCATTCTTTATCATTGTAATTCATAAAGAGTTCGGCTGAAGCTTCTCACAAAATTTTTGGTTGTTATTACGTATAATTTTTAAAACCCAGAAAGCTGATATAAAATGTTAGATAGAACGGCTTTTTAAATAATTCATTATTGTTGATCTCGTAATATCATTTCACTAACACTTCACAACATATCTAGAATGTAAATGTATAAAAGAAACATATACATAATTAATGAATAAGAAGTAATGTTGTTAGATTAGGTTCAATGTTCCTGTCTACAATGACGCAATGTGAACCCTACATTTAGTAAAAAAATTGGTTGTCTGTAAAATCGGTTTACTGACGATAGTTGAACGTGACAACGTCGATTGGCCGATTGTGCTTCTTTGTCGCTCGTTCCGCGCTCTCGCTTGCACTTCAAGCCTTACATGGAACGCCTCAGAGCGAGATAACGCCGCATGAGTCATGTTTTTTCGTGCGTGCAGCCGGCTCTATCGAATTATAAGACGTTGTCACGTCAAAAAGGTTTGTATGCACATGAATCTCAAACAAATGCTGGCACATTAAAGCATTAAGATTGTCGTTTGTGCATATAAACCTAAGTCTAAGCCACAGTGAACTTTACCTAAAGCATGAACTACTGTAGTGTCCAATGCTAGCCGTGAGAATACCATTTAATTTATTATTTTTTTGTACCGAACGTTTCAATAGGATATTCAGTTGCTATTTACCAATGTGCTGTAAGTTTAAGAGCTTTTTCCACTATTCTATGTCCAGATTGTACTGGACATTAGTAACTAGTGCTATATTTGATAGCTCTTTTTTTGGATTATTTTTTTGATATTTGGTGTATGTTTTTAATTTGCGTACAATTGATACGGCTTGTAATGGTGCTATTACATGACAAGAAGAAGTTTTCTAAGAGGGAATTTAAAAAGAACCGGTAAATGGCATTGACTACAGATGGTTCTGAAGATTTTGCTAATATTTAAAACTTCGATTGAGTTTCTGAATGCATTCTTAAATATGCTCAGCTCACTTTAAGTCAACTTTTTCTTTACTCTTACTATGATTAGGTAAGTTTTTACACATCAATGTTTTTCTGCCACTAAGTCTTAAATGTCTACAGCATTTTCTAAATACTATTCCGAAAACTGCATTTGCAAAAAAAAGACTTGTACTTTATGGGCTTCGAGCATATTGCTTCTGTCAATCAACAAAAGAGAACCACGTCTTGTTAGTGCCATCAATGGTTTTAGAACGTTTCTTCAGCTGTCAGAAAACTTCCCACTGCCGCCAATGTTAGCGCTAATACTGGCCGTGACAGTTGTTTTGTAAAGGATTGTACACGCAGATTCCATTCTTCTCGATACCTCGCTAAATTACGTACAGAAACAACGGTTTGTAAATTTAAAATTGTAAATAAGTATCGTGAAAGAAGCTCTTACTCTGGTGACGCGACTGACTGAGGGTATTTCATAATGGTAATGATGTAATGGAATGTATTTTTAAGCTCTGCTAATTAACATTACTATTACAAAACAATATTATTTTCTTATTTCGTTCCACGCAAGTCCTTCTGTCGAAAAAGCTAGTGGTTAGTTTTCAGAGTTTTAGGGCGCCTGAAATTGGTTTACGACTGAAACGGCCAAGTTCCAAAGCTTAAAGTGCCCTCCGAAGCAAGGAAATCCTGAGGCAACCGCATCCATATCTCTGAAAGGCTTTCCTGTTATTTAAATTTTTGCAAGATACTTTATTAGATACTATACATGTAAAATCTCCAGGTAGTGATCCATTCTGGTACGTAATAGATCTATTTTAATCGTTATAGCTAAAAGGTATCTCTTCCAGTCAACTTTTGGATAGAGTTTTAACTGAGTACAATTTCAAAAATATCTTTATTAGCATAATAATTATGTTTGAGTGAGTAACAGAAGTGTAATCTATAATTACGTTTTAGGTTTTAAAATGGAGATTAACAAAACAATTACGTACAGTCAGGGACAAAATTTGCTGAACAAACCGAGATTCCCAATTTTCCTAATCAAGTTGAATACAAAACACACTTTGAAAAATTGGGCATGATCAGCTAATTTTGTCGCTAACTACAGTCATATATAATACACAACAAAAGTGTTAGTAATAGCTTAGTTAGACATTAATTTTATCCGAGAACAGCTTGGGCAGGTTTTGCCAGCACTCGTAGTATTTGGCGTCCAACTTCTGGCAGGTTTCGGCGCCCCACTTGGTTATGGCAAGGCTCAGTGAAGACTCGAACATGAAAGCCTGTTGGAGAAAAGAATAGTTCAGTTCAGTTGTATTTTTATGTTGGTTTAGGGCATTATTCTGGAGCCTAGCTACCTACCGCTCTAAGGATCTGTCGCCATGCACCTATTGGTATGTTTCGGCAGTATTGCGAGTCACTTCCCAGTACAGGCGTAGCGCGACTCAGGCGCGAATCTAGTCCTCAAAAAAGGGTGGACATGGCCACCAGATATTCTGCCGAATGCGAGTCTGACTACGGACTCGCTCAAGATAATATATTCCTACAAAGGAGGCTTTTACAAAATGTATGACGCTCCAGTAAAGATCTTGTACATTGAACAAATGCGAAACATGTTTCGTTAACGCCATTCATCCATGAACTTAATAGGTAAAAAAAAAACAGTACGAGAGCGGCAGTTAGTGTGATGATAAGTAAATGAATCGCCAAGCAAACCTGTGTGCCAACGGCTATTTTCTGAGTTTCAAGTGATCCTTGCGAGGCTCCCTTGAAGCACTTCTCGTCGGGTCCGTGCGGCGTCATCATGGAGTGCAGCGACGCGCCACCCGGCAGGAAACCGCCTTCCTTCGCCTCGTACGACCCGAGGATCAGTCCCATGAACTCGCTCATGCAATTTCCTAATACAAAAAAAAATGGTAACATTACAAAAAAAACCTGACGGTAGCGTTTGACCACGATTCGCGTGATGTTAAGTGACGGTGTGGCTCCACGCTACATCTGGACTGGGAACTGGCTCTCAAGTGTGGCTGCCGGAACACACCGATAGGTGCTTGGCGACAGATCCTTAACTTGAGGCCGGTAGCTAGCCAGGTGAGCACGAGTAAATGCAGTACCATTCTCATGTTAAAAATCTGTTCTCAAACACCACTATAGCTTTATGACAGTTCTCAATCCAGGTGTACTATGGCGCCTCGTTCGACCACATCGTACATAGCATCACGTGACTTTGTGATACATTTCGTCAATTTTGTTAGCGATAAGTCTACGGGATGAGAACAGAGCATTAGGGTAGAACAAGATCTTCACCACCATCCTATATCAATAAACAAAACATTTTATATACATACTTTACATGACACACAGCTAGGCCTACTAGTATATCGTAAATTAATGTCTAAAACTTTTGTAAAAATTGTCATAGAATTAAAAAACCATAGCTTGGTGGTAGGGTATTTTCTAGTACTCGCCTGGCTAGCTACCACCCTCTTGTTAAGAATCTGTCGCCAAGCACCTATCGGTGTGTTCCGGCAGCCTCACTTGAGAGCCAGTTCCCAGTCCAGGTGTAGCGTGGCGCCATCTTCGACCACATCGTCACTTAACACCAGGTGACTTGTGGTCAAACGCTACCCTGTAAATATAAAAAAAAAAGTCGCTGAGGACAGGATTCGAACCTGCGCGGGTATAACCCATTGGATTTCAAGTCCAACTCCTTAACCACTCGGACACCTCAGCTGTACAATTTTATTTCAAAAATGGTGTGCTCAACTGCTCTATATATTTATTATTATTATACGTGTACATATTAATAGTAATGACTATGTTGGTACAGCAGTTATACTTAAATATATAAACAAATACAAACACTTTGCTTTTACAAAAGAAACAGTAGATAAGTATAATTATAAGCAGATGATAATAACATAAATTTTGCTTTATTAACGACTAGCTTTTGCCCGTGACTTCGTACGGGTGGAATTTCGAATCATGTTTCTATCTGTAATTTTATTTTTATCAAACAAAATAAAAATATTTTACTGCGGTAACGGAGCCTACGCTTTCAGTTACATATTTCTAGCAATACATCGGTAAAAACTGCATTCAATTCCATGCAGTAGTTTTTGCGTGATGCATTTACAAACATAGAAAGACAAAAATTCTAAAAACTATTATTGCTCTCATAAAGATATATTAAGTTTTTCTTAAATATCCATAATGTACAGACATCGGCGTGTTACAATTTTATTATATGTAAAGGAAAAATGTTCTCATTTCTAATTAAATTATAGTTGTTCGATAAGGTTCTTATAAATCGCTTCCATTAGCGGACTTAAACTTTCGCGGGCCCCGTTACAGCTGAGGTGTCCGAGTGGTTAAGGAGTTGGACTTGAAATCCAATGGGTTATACCCGCGCAGGTTCGAATCCTGTCCTCAGCGACTTTTTGCATTACACTTTTTGTCACATATTTTTTACAAGGCATCGCTTTTCACTTTTATCATGTTTTAATTTTAGGTTTATAATATCTTAGTTTTCTTACTCTCATGTAAGACTGCGCATAGCCGAGTTATTAGTGCATTGAGAGACTTGCGCAAAAGCGAGGCACTAATTTTGATTCTTTACTCAATTTTAAAAGTTGAATATAGAATCATGTTAATACATAAGTTATAAGTTTTTAATTTATTTTTGAGATCTTATAAAGTAGCGTTCGACCAAAAGTCACCTGATGTTAAATGACGATGTGAACGACTCACACAAATTCTCAGATGTATAAAATCTTTTTTGTACTAGATATGAACCCAGTTCCAGATTTTCTTTTTACAAATACTGAAGATGACGACATACTGTGATAATAAGGTGGTCGGAAGGTGTTCTCCTGGACTGCCCATCGCGGCGGAAAGATGACGAAGTCTGCGATGGCAACTCCGGGCCTCGGCGACGGACACGTCAGGACAGTGAAGATAGAAGGATCCTGAGGGATGTTTAGGTACATTTTAACCTCTTATATAATACGAATATGACTAAACAATAAAAAGTATGAATAGGTATTATCCTAGTTTTTAAACTTCCTCAAACAATATGAGGTTTCAATCCTAGCATAGAACTTATTCATTATAGAATATGCAATGAAAAGAAAAGCGTAAGGTCAAAATAGGTCTTATAATAAGGTTAATTGCTCTTTATTAAAATGACTTTTTTGTAAATTGTTTTGGTGTTTTATTATTAACTACCCGGTCATTGAAATACCGCCCTAAAAATTTTTTTTAAGTATATATATTTATATATTTTTATATATCACGAGGACAAAATTACAATAGCACCTACACTACTACATGTCCACTACACGCACTCACTTCACAGTCAACCGCACGGTAACCACTAGCCATGCGTATCTCTCTCTGTGTGTGCGACCGGTAACCGCGCTCTTTCTGATTGGTTCATGTACACACAAACTTGAGAAACGGCTTATAGAAGAAAGTCTTATGCGCGATTGTCTTAGATTTCGGTTTTCTTTTTATTTTTATTTTTATCGCAGTAGTTACTTACACAGTGGTCATACAGCACGGCGTTGATCACCATGAACCTAGCGAGGTCGTACTTGTACGGGACGTAGTTTCCGTGCCACGCCACTACGTCGAACGGCGAATGGCCTTGCTCCGCTTCGAACAGGGCGCCTTGGTATTTATTTATTATCTTGAACCCTGCAAATAATAATGTAGCAATAAACGATGGGGCTGTACGGTAACGCGTGCGCTTTACAAGGTGCTGCTACTGAGTGCGAAGACCTATGACATAATATGTGCGAATTGACCATCGCTCAAAATGGTGAAGGAAAAATCGTCAGGAAACCGACAAGTTCTGTCTTACCAGGTATGCCCTCGTCGATGTAGTGAGCGACGGGGGTGAGGAAATCGCGAGGGTTGGCGAGCCCGTTGGCGCCGATGGGGCCTAGATCTGGAAGCTTGAAGTGTCCATCGTACACCTCTAGGATGTATCCTCTGCAAAACAAAAAAAAACAAGATTAAAAGAGGGCGTCCATTACGTCAGATGAATTTGGCGATTTTTCAACCAAGAGAGCTCTTTAGTGAGAGTTCGTGAGCTAGATTGGGTGAGATTCGGTTCGAACTTAGTGGTTAGCCCCATTTTCAGAATTAAGAATTTAAATCCTACTATCCTACTAATATTATAAACGTGAAAGTTTGTGAGTATGTATGGATGTTGGTTGCTCTTTCGCGCAAAAACTACAGAACGGATTTAAGTGAAATTTTGAATGGAGATAGCTTATACCCTGGATTAACACATAGACTTCTTTTTATCCCAGGAAAAGGTTCCTGCGGGATAACGGGAAGACGCGGGTGATACCGCAGGACACAGCTAGTGTCTTGTATACGACTATGTTGCATGCATACAAGGTTTAGATGTAAATAACAAATAATTAAAGATCTGTCATTATATTCATGGTTGAACTGTCCTAACCTGGTAGGTCCATCGACTGCAACGGCAAACCTCATGCCGAGCTGAACGACTGCAATTTCGTTGGGCGCCACTTTCATGATTCCAAACTCGGTGGTGATTTTTAGCTCTCCTTGCTGAGGCACTGAAATTAAATGGAAAGATGAAATACTCGTATAGAAAGAGAGGTTTCATCAAGATACTTTCAGAAACTCTAGGACCAATAAACTGATGATCGAATTCTAAGCTACAGAATCTGATAGGTACCTAGGTACAATTTGGTCAGGAAGAGTAGTAGCCCAAATATGAGTTTTATCAACTGGACTGACTATAGAGTATTCTTCTTATTTGAAGTCAGCGCAGTATGTATTTTTCTTTAAATCTCCCCTGTTAGCCGCCATCGTTTCATTCATATCGGCCCTACCATGGCCCTTACACAATCCATCGACCTTTTCTTTTGTCTTCCTCTTTCCTTCCATCCATTAAAATTCATCACTTCCTTGGCAATATGAGTTTCATCTCTTCCCACACCCACAACATTTATATACCAAGCCAAACGATTCCCTTTCACCTTTTCTGTCACTGGCGTTATTTGTATGAAATTCAGCACACCGCTCGAAGTGGTAACCGCCAGTGGCAGATTAGGCAAATTGCCCGTAGCAAATTCTTTGTGAGTAAATCAAGTAAATTCAATATCACATTTTAATAAGTTTCATTCAAAAAATCACGCTCAGGCAAAGATGAGTGGGTTTAAATATGCAGGGTTTCCTATCGCGCCCTTGCTATATAAGTATTTAATCCGGCATTGGTAACCGCAAGTAATTAAAATTTCTCATACAAAATAAGTCTTACCAATAAGTAAGTCTCCATCGCTGCTATAGAATGCGCTCTTGTCCATAGATGTGTTGCACAAAAACATGTGAATAGCGAGCCCGTTGCGAGAGCGAGGGTCTCCGGCTCCACATATTGTGTGCAGACCAGCTACGAAGTCTACCGGTGATGTTGGGATGTCGAAGGGGAGCCAGCGGGACTTGGGGGAAAGAAGACGTTGTATATAATTATGTTACCCTAGTCTATGTTATGGTGTTTCTATTAGATAGGTACTTCTAAGGAGTATTAAACAATCAGAGTCTATAATCTGGTGTTTCTTTTACTTGTAAAGCGTCCTAAATGTTCTGTGCTTTGTTATTTTATTTATTTTATCCTGGAGTCTATCGCCGATGTTAGGATTTCGGAGAAGAGTCAGCGGGGCTTGAGGGAAAAAAGACGTCGTTATGTTACTCTAGAGTCCTATGTTCTTGTGTTTCTTTTACTTCTAACGAAGCTTAAATGGCCTGTGCTTTCGGATTCTTCGTACGTCTACTTAGTATTGGTAAATTCGAGTTTTCTAGACTCATCACCTCACCTGGTTTGGATCTGGCTCCTGTTCATCCCAGTTTTGCGTCAAGTACTTAGCGATGTTCAACTTCTTGAATGGCTTGTGCATGACAGAAGGACGAATTCTGGAAGATAGTTTATGAGTCATATTATAGGTACCTAGGTAATATTAGCTGAGACCAATAACTGGCTTGCGGTACCTACTTCCTCAGATGGAATTTGAAAAAGAGTTCTACCACTACAAGGATAGCATAAGTTGAAAGAGGTAACTTTTTAATTTATTTAATTCTCACTCTACTACAAGTTGTAATTCAAACACAGGATATCAAAACTGTTGTTCTTAAGAAAAAGATATTTTGCAAAAAATAGTCATAGAGTTAAGGGTCAGCAACGCATTGGTAACGCCCCTAGTGTTGCAAATGTCCATATAGACGATGGAAGGTAACCGCTTACCATTAGGTGGGCCTTCTTCTTGTTTGCCACTCTATTCCATAAAATAATAATAGAAAGGAGGAAAAGTTTGAATGAAAAGTTGTATGAGAAGCAGTTATAATGAGAAATTGAACGTTTTGCGTTTTGTACATTTTAAGAAATTGTTTTTTTTTTCACGTATGGGATGATTTGCGTAAATAAGGAACGTTCTGCGTAAGGAACGTTTTGCGTAGATAAGGAACGGTCTACGTAAGGAACGTTTTGCGTAAGGAACGTTTTGCGTAAGGAAAGTTTTGCGCAAGGAACGTTTTGCGTAAGGAACGTTCTTTGAAGGAATCTTTTGCGTTATGAACGTTATGCGTAAATAAGGAATGTTTTGCGTATAAACATTCTGCGTGTAAATGTTATTGCCATGTTTAGGTACCTACCTGTAAAGCCAAGATCTCTTGTTATCATGCCGCGGCGCAGTAAAGGCAGTTCCTGAGATCTGCTCTGCGTACAGTCCGTACGGACATCGCTGCGGGTTGTTCTGGCCCTCGGGAAGGGATCCGGGCCTCCGTGGGTCTTCGGACACGAACTCCGAACCGAAGCCGGATAGATACTATGAATTGATTATTACTTAAATAATTCTTATAATTATATTATCTTCTCTGCATAACTATACTGGTAATTATTTGGGCCTCACAGCACGCCCCGCCTTCTATATTCATCATCATCATCATCATCAGCCTTTTACGTTCCTACTTCTGGAACCCTCGCCTTCTCTCAGAGAGAAAGAATATAATATCTTGAAAGTGTCTTTATATATTTTCATTAAAAAAGTCAATCTTCACAAAGTAGCAAATAGCTTCAGTAGGTAATAATGATAAGAGGTACCTATAGGTAGATTAGGTAGAGACCTATCTATTTATAAGAAATATACATAATTATTATCTTGTTTTTAATAAAATAACAGGTTTATTCTCACACCTACTTTACACATCGATCAGCGGGACAAAATAGTGGGTCCACGAGCAAAGAGCCGAAAATACTAATACGTAGGTACTACCTACTACGATTGTAACTATTTACTTCAATACCTTATTCTTACCTCCCTATCTCTTACACAAAAATTAAAACCGATTAGTTAAAATAAGTGTAAATTAAAGTTACTTGCCTTCAACTCCGTCATTTTCGAACACGGCTTCCAGCCAGAGCTGTTTTAAGTACACTATCCACTGCTAGATCTGGTCTCAACTCAAACCAGCCTCCGGTGTTGTTTACTGAGACTTGTATGCAAATGTAGCCGGTTTGTATATTACTGGAGCTGATAAACACGCCGAGATGAACGCAGTGGTATATTTGTTTGTATGATAGATAACAGATAACTCATAGCAAGCATGGAATAAACAACGCACAGTCGATACATCTAGAAACGTCCAGTGATAGTTGATGCACCAAAATGGGATGTTAAAGTTTGTATGGAAATTACTAGTTGCGCCCCGCGGTTTCACTCGCGTCATCCTGTTATCCCGCAGGAAACTTTTTCCGGGATAAAAAGAAGTCTATGTGTTAATCCAGGGTATAAGCCATCGCCATTACAAATTTTACTCAAATCCGTTCAGTAGTTTTTGCGTGAAAGACCAACAAACATACATACATACATGTACGTAGTCACAAACTAGTAGGATTAGTAGGATATCAACGTCAGGCAGGTCGATTAATTAACATACCTACAGTTCCTTTTCAGTTATTTCTGCTTTTAGGTAGCTTCTTTTTCAGTTATTTAGACGCTAAGCTGTAGTTTGCAATATTATAGACTTTGGCTCGGATTGAAAGGCAATGTTTCCGTTGAAATATAACACGGCCTAAAGAGGTGTATCATCTGATATCTCAGGTAACGAGCGCAGTGCGTTGCCGATGTTTTCCTTCACCAAAAGCTTTTTGTTATACTAGCTAGTCGAACATTTTGAGCTCGTAAGTTTTGTGGAACAGGTTTAATAACTAATTAGGTATTTCATATAAATTGTAAAATATCGCAGCAATCTAGTTGCTAATACTGTTGCTCGGGAGGTGTGTTTACAAGTTATGCTAATACAAAAATACAGGTTCCATTCCACGATCTTCGAGAATCTATAACGTCGATACCCACTTTTTTAATCATGCTTTTCGTAACATGGTGTAATAAAACCATACGTCATTTAGAATATTCTAGAAGAATTAAAAAGAATTACTTATTTATTCAGTTGATATTATATTCTCATTAGAAATAGCGGACTGTTTTTTTTTAGACATCAATAATTCATTTTCTATTTAAAGAGTAGTGTTTGACCACATGTCACCTGATGTGGTTGAAGCTGGCGCCACCGCTATACTCGGATTGAGAACTGGCTCTCAAGTGAAGCTGCCAGAATCCACAGTGCATAATGGCGAACCAAACTTGAGATTTTACCGAACATATCTATTTAAAATTTAAGGAATCTAGCCAACGCCTATTAAAACCAGAGCAATACCTTTCTAAAATATAATAACAAAAACAAGTCGTCTGTGTATTTCAGCAAAGAATTTATTGTATCGTTTACATGAACAATAATATCAAGCTATAATAATTTGAATGGAATATTTATAACCTTGTTTACAATACAATACGGGTATGCTACAATAATTAGGTACGGTTGTCTTTCCAAAAGAGGTTTTGCAATGTTGTACCGAGAGCCATTAATCAGGGTTGAAGTCTTTAATGAAGTAAATAAAGAAAGACACTAAATAAATCCTCAAATTATATATCAAATAGTCATAAATAAGGCTGCGTTTCCCCCAGATACGTTCGAGGTAGCTAAGCGGTGCACGAGGGAAAATCCACCAATTGAATTACTTCATTCCTCTAACATCGCTCCTATTGGTGGATTTTTATTTATGCCTAGGACAGCTCTGGGTGGAAAGCACCCGAATGCTGCCATTTTACGAGGGGGCCTAACCACTTCAATTAGTGAGAATATGTTTACAAAGTATTGAGATTTATAAATTTCCTAGTTTATAGAACGGCACATTTCAGTTGAATTGCAATAAGATGCTTAGGGTTTTATTTAGCTTGTGTCCAGATTAATTTACTGTCTAGAGTAGACAGAAATGTGGACCAATCTGTTTCGCCACCTACTTTTAAGTAGTATACTCATTGTCAAAACCCTTGATTGTATGTTGTTGTGAAGAAATATGTAATAACGGGTTTGTGGTTTTATAATTTAATGTTTTATCAACTGCGTCCACGTTCACTATTTATAGTGTGACGCATTTGCACTTTTAAGCAAATCGTTGGTACATGTAAAAAAAAATGTATGACAAACAAATTCCTTCTAGTCCTACCCCTTTAAAAAGACATCCGTATTATGGAATTTAAATCTGTAGGATTACGAGATTTACAAATTACATCAAATTTCATATTACGATCTATATCGATTATTTAAAAAATGTAGCATCTACAACTTACAGCGTGATTATTATTTATTAATTACACTATTATTGTTCTTATTAATACTCCATAGCTATCTAAGTGTTAGAGGAAAACTATAAAGAATCACATATATCACACAGTTTAATTAGGATAGCTAATCTTGAAAAAACGACCCAATTGCAATTTAGACTAGGCACAAATTTATTTGTACGTTGTTGAAAATGGACAGACCCTGGCTTGCATTGCACTTCGAATAGGATTTGAGTCGCCAGATAATATGTCAACATGCAATCGATATAAACAAACATATGCTACATGGTACAAAAGTTCATCATTTCAAAGGACAAATTCAACAATCTAGCAACACTGGTATGTATGTGATCTTTATTATATTCACGGATAACGACATGACAGAAATATTTTCAATAATTCATTATAATAATAAGCTAAAAACATTGATTACAATAATTATGCATAAACAACAATCTTAATATTACAGAACACAAATCACAGTAGCGTGGTATGAACAGCACACAAAAGTCACAGTTTACCATTTTATTTGGTTACATTTGCTATTAGAAAATCGTTACAAAGATAATATCATTTTTTACAGAGTAGCATTTGACTACGTCACCTGATGTGGTCGAAAGTGGAACCACGCTACGCCTTGATTGAGAACTGGATCTCAAGTGAGGCCGCCGGAACACACCGATAGGTGCTTGGAGACAGACCTAAGGCTAGTCAAATGAAAATGCCCTACCACCAAACTATAGATTCTTCACGATGTTTTCCTTCACTGAAAGCTCAAGGCTCTTTGAAT
The DNA here is from genome assembly GCA_931315375.2 of Opisthograptis luteolata. NCBI lineage: Eukaryota > Metazoa > Arthropoda > Insecta > Lepidoptera > Geometridae > Opisthograptis > Opisthograptis luteolata. Next base: position 3,708,206 of record OV928048.1, read on the forward strand.
GATTCGAACCCACGTTCGTTAACATTTTTTTTTATTTAACGACGATAAGAGGTTTTGAAGTAACACACGTGTTTTGGTCACACTTGCATTACAGAACAAACTAGCTGCATTTTACCTTTTTTTACTAATCTTTATAACGACTTATCCAAATGTGCTCTATGAATTGCACCTTGATAGGTTCTTATGACTTTCGTTAACAAAAGAGGCAGTATTTTAACACAAACACTTAAGCGATAACATTTCGTGACGTCACAGAATGTAAAACTTAGAAATTAATAACATAACACGGGATGCGCACACCCTGTACCAACTAAATAGAAATAAAACAATAAAGTGATCTAATAAAAACATAAAATTGATTTCTATAGGAGTAAAGACTGGGATGCCGTTATAAACCATAAACAATTTGGTCTTGCGTCTCACATATCAATTAATTCTGACTTTTTTGTAATAAATGCGATTTCATTTTCATATGAAACGCAATAGCACATTCTAGAGTCTACATTTATAATATACATTAATATCACACGGCCGTTACAGAGGCCTAATACACATACAATACGATATCTTATGTTTATTGATATATATTTGGAAACAACTATACAATTAGCGTGATAACATTTGGAAAAATGTCATAGCCACAGCGGCTGGGATACGCATGCTACTAGGCAGTATGCTGATGGCTAGCATGTAGAGTGCCACAAACTTACCTGAACAGGGGTCAAAATAGGGAATTACATCCATTTAAAAAAGTGTCGCAACTATATTTTATAGCACTAGTGAACCACTAAACAATTCACAAAATTTTTATTCAATCGTTATGTGCAATAAAAATGCATTTTCGAATTTCGCGCGTAATTTGACGAAAACGCTAGTCGCAGTGGACGCCATATTGCTCTGTGGTCATGACGTCAGTCGGCTGTGTAAACAAATGCAGTGACGTTTTGTATGTTAATGTTGGTTGTTTATATTTACATAGCCGTATGACGTAATAACATGGCGACTGCTATTTAAATGGTGTCAATGGTGTTTTCAAACAGATTACAAAACTGAAACTTTTGAATTCCCTTTTTGAAATTTAGTTTGCAATTTTATGAACTAAAACTATCGATTTTCGACTTCTCTTTGCCTAAGCTATCTCAATAATATGTTTTTATAATTTTTCACAAATAGAGTAAAATACCCTATTGGAACTAACGATTATTGTATGAAGATAGCGAGAAGTTAAAGGAATAAACTCGATGACAGCGCCACCTCTACCGGCCCAGATAAGTTTGTGAAACTATAAATGCTTATTGAGAACACAGGTCCTGTAGTGCGATTCTAACTCACTGGGAAAGATTCCGTGTCGGATTCGACGTCACTTTCGCTTCACGGAAACGTTTTCCGCGATTGAACAGCTGGTTTGTCAAATTAAATGCCAGTTTCCGAATTCAGATTAATGAATCGCGTCTAAGCTCGTAAACAAATTCTCACGTAAACTTTTCCGAATCCGTGATCGGAAGAGTTCCCAAGTGAATTAAAATCGCACTGTAGGTATCAAAAACCTCATCCGGTCCCTTATATGCTATAATTACTTGCTCCTTAGCATCATGCGTATTTACCAAGCCTTGAAGCCAAATTCATACCATAAATAAAAATACATAACATTTCTCTCATCATATTCACCTCCCCAAAACTTTGGAATCATTAAAAAAATTACTACAAATAAACGTAATTTGTCGAAACCATTAAAATAAGCTTTAAAAACGTTAAAGCTACTAAAGGTTTACAAAAAACTAATTTTTCCCATTGTACAAAATCTACTAAGCCGTTTCACACGAAGCAGCCTTATTCTGTTAAACTTGAACCGTACTCCCGATTTTTTTATTCGATTTTTTTGTGTCACCATGACGTTAAATAAAAGTAATGAAAACTGTTTAATTTACCATAGAGAATTTATCAATAACTTTACTGCCGAAAAAAAATGAGATAAAGATATTGAATATCTTTAGTATCTCTCTAAATTCTTTTAGCTCAGAAGTGGGATGCTACAGTTTCAAAGTTATCCGTTCATTCAACGTCATGATGTCGACGATAACTCTCACCGATTATTTACTATCTAGTCTTGTTATCGTACTTAAATAGTTTTTTAAGGGACACTTACTCGCGTAAGTCAAGTTTCAGAATAGCGCGTTTCACAATACATTCAGCTAAAGCTTTACTCTCCCATTATTATCCCCCGTTCCTATAAATATATTAAATAATATATCACGAAGAAAATTACAGGACGATACATACATATTTTTTACTCATTTATACAATTTAATTATTGACTAAAAATATAACGAATAATTTAAATAGATAAATTAATGACATATTATATTATATCTATGACTATGTTCAAATATTACGAGATACATTATTATTTTTGATAATTATTTCGAATATCAATTATTATTCTAATGCTAATTTGAACGTAATATCCACACTATGCTATTGGCATTGCCAACGGAATTAATTTCAAATGGATTACCAAACATAGTGTGGACATATCATTACTTCATTACATTCCTATAGTAATGTGACCTAAATATCATCGAGATAACATTCTACATATAATAGCAGGATAGCTGTTAAATACGCAAACATTTTACTTGTTCTGTTGTCATCTCTACCTTTGCTTTCCTGTAGGTATAGTGCTAAATTTTTACAGAGTTTTTAGTGTTGCAAACTGTACCAATTTCTGTCTATATTTTGGTACCAGTATGAAAAAAAGTCAACATTTCAAGTGGAATCGTCATAGCATATTTGGTAAGACTGATGTGCCAGTGAAACAAAGTTCAAGTCTGTTCATGTAAAAATTTATTCTTTTCTAGAAATTCATAGATCTTCCTATCCATCTGACCTAGTGTTAGGTCCAAACTAACATAGTTATTAGGTACTCTGTAACATATTGAAAACTATACAAACAGTCCTGTCTACAAAATTGAAATAACTTTCCGAAAACAAACTAGGAAAACAACATAACAAGCAAGAGGTTTCATCAGCTACATACTCCCATATATACAAGAGTAGATAAGCATAACTTTTGACTAACTAAATTGTGCTAGAACAATTTATGTCACCTTGGTTTCACGTGAACCAAACGAGAATTTACAATCACCATCAAAATTTAAGTACGCGTATTTAGATCATTTCCGAGTATATTTTCAGTGGTCTACATAGACACAAAATTTATACGTATGAGAGAGCTGCGTGAGTCTGCGTGACTTACTCGAGTTGTGCCAATTTATCATTGTAATGCCCGAGCCTGAGTGCTGTGAACTCGCCAACTTTAGATAACCGCTAGGCGAAAGAAGTTAGCGACTCAGCTACACGAATACGCCACGCCAAGTCAGGCTCCAAACATGTGCGAACATTTGTGAAGTAGAAAAGGACGCGGTTATGCGGTCTTCGCACATGTGATAACAAAAAGCAAGACGGTATCTCGCATGAGTCGACGAATTGGACCACCAAAATTAAAAATACGCTTCAGTCTAAATTAAGGTATTCGAGTATTATATAAAAATATTTTTTTAAACAGTTGTCGTCCAATCCTGAAGGCTTTTTGAGGCTTATCGTGATTTCACGATTATCTTTAATAGCGCCATCTATCGAGTATTATTTTTATTATTTGATATCAAAGTGAAGCCAGTTTGGCTCCCTCGTCACTTTATGAAGGTATACAAGAACCACTGTATCAAATTATTCACATAGCTGTTGTAAAGCATCAAGAGCAAAATATCCTATAGAAAAAGAGAGCCAAGTCGTGTCGCATAACATCTGTGACATACAAACTTATAATTATTATTTTACAATCAAATGTTCTCATCATCAGCTATAAGACACTATCGCAACTAACAAAAATTCTTAATGAGATTAATAGATATTATTATATTGGAAGAACTCATTTTGTTTGTAAAAACCGTCGCCAAGACTTGACCCGTTTTTTCGCTAAACGAACTAACATTGTCTATGCTAACTACTAATTAAAGATACAACTAGTTACTGAGCCACCAACTTATCTGTGTAATGATAAAAAATAGAGCTACCCGCCAAAAACTCGTACATATGAAAGTTTGACAGGTATCCTATAGGAGGTATCGGCAAATAAGTGAACTCTTAAATAGGTATCTAGTTTGATCTGTCTGTGGAACAAATAGTGATTGTAAGCACGTTTTTAGCTCAGACTCGATTATGTAACCTCCTTTTATTTCTTATCTATTTACGTCTCATTTCACAGATAACTTGGCGCACCTTTTTAAGTAGATCCATCATCTCACATCATCTCACTGGTGTGCGGGCAGCATGTGTGACCACGCGGCCTCGTATTTGGTGTGAGCGGCGCAGCACGCCGATTTGGACGAGTCCACCACGCTTAGAGGGAACGGCTCGCACTGAAAAAAACAATGTTTGTTTTTAAAAAGCTTATTTTTTTGTCTATGTCAAACTAGGCTTTACACCTGCGTGGTTGTGTGTCTTCTAACGGCCGGTTTCAATTAACCTCTTTACGTGATGTTTGGTGATGGAACTCCTGTGCAAAATTTCACGCTTTTAGAACTACCGGTATCTATCAATCAGTATTAACATTTTATTCTTCTTTCGTATGATATAGATCTGATGTCAGAGTTTCCAGACCACAAAGGCCTCCAAAATGGCTTTACGACTGATATAGCCGGGCCGAAAGCTTAAAATGCCCTCCGAAGCACCGCTCGGTTGAAAAGTCACTATTTATTATGAAATACTTAGATAAGATGAATATTGTAACAAAGTTGTTTTTCCATACCGTAAGAGCGCAGAACGCTTGCTCGACGGCCGCTATGAACCTCTCCAGCTCTGTGCTGCTCGCCATCACTAGCGCCAGCCCCGCGCCCCGCTCCCTCGCCTCGCACACACTCCACTCCTATAGACATCGTGACATACGTTAAAACATTGGCCGGGACCATAGATAATAATGCTGCGAAAAAAAAGATCCCTCAAACTATAGTAGGATACCAAACTGCATTTATTCTGACGTAATAGACGTGTTCACTAAACCAATAAAAACAACCACTTCATGGAAACTAGTAGGTGAATTTCTAAATACATTCTAACCACTTTTCACTATTTATCGAGTAAAGTTACACAAATCGATTTCTAAGTATATTTTTTAAGTACGAATGGGCCTACGTTTGACCACATCTCACGTGATGGTAAGTGACGATGCAGTCGAAGGTGGATTATATTTAAATTCGTTAATCATCAAGATTAGCCCATTTCAGTCCACTGCTGGACATAGGCCTCTCCCAAAGCACGCCACTGAGCCCGACGTTCGGCTCCTCTCATCCAACTGCTGCCAGCCATTTTGCGTATATCATCCCTCCACCTAGCCGGAGGGCGTCATACACTACGTTTGCCTAGAGGCGGTCTCTACTCGAGAACACGTTTGCCTCAACGGTTATCGGTTCTTCGGCTACTATGCCCAGCCCATGATGACGATGATGATGACATTTAAATTCGTTAGTTATGTAAGTGTATAAAAAATCTATTGTCTTAAATGATTCTGTTAGCGATTGTACTCACCAAACAACACCAGTTTTCATCAGTGTCAGGAATCTTGAAAGCTGTCAAGTTCTTGATGGAGCCGCAGGCCAGTATCTCTATGTCGGTCCGCATTTCCTCGACATACTCTGTAACAACGAATGTGAAGCAGTTAGGAAGATGTGATGAAGGAGATTACATAAAGTTCTCAAAAGTGTTGTTGTGTTAAGTTGTGTGTTCTTAAACAATTCAAATACCTGTACACTTACTATTTCTTGTGACTAAGAGCAAAGTGAACTCAATGTGAAAGTTTCTGAATGGATGTTTGTTACTTTTTCACGCTAAAACTACTGAACGGATCTAGATGACATTTGGAATGTAGATAGCTTATACCCTGGATTAAAACATAGGCTACTTTTTATCCCGGAAAAAGGTTCCTGCGGGATAACGGGAAGACGCGAGTAAAACCGCGAGGCGCGGCTAGTAGACAGTAAAAATATAGCTCTCCATTCCAAATTTCATCCAGATCCTTTCAGTAGTTTTTTGCGTGAAAGAGTAAAAAACATCCATACATCCACCCTCACTCACAAACTTTCACGTTTATAATATTAGTAGGAATGTAAACTAAGTTTAAGAGACTGCTCTCGTACCTTTAAGTAGCGCTTCAGAGCCTCGATCCTTCAAGTAGGGCGCCGCCCCAGCCACGAAGGGCATGTCGAGCGTGTCTCGGAGGCTGATCACCTCAGTGGGGGTGACGAGGACGGTGCAGGCGGGAGGGGGGCCCCCAGCGCGAGGGTCTGCCACCTTAGCACCGTCTTTTTCTTCTAGAGCCTGTGGAAGGTAAAACATGTAAAATATAATTTTACATTTTTAGGGTTCCGTACCCAAAGGGTAAAACGGAACCCTATTACTAAGACTCCGCTGTCCGACGGTCACAAGGCTGTATTTCATGAACCGTGATAGTTAGACAGTTAAAATTTTCACATAATTATTATGTATTTCTGTGGCCGCTATAACAACAAGTACTAAAAAACAGCATAAAATCAATATTTAAGGGGGCTCCTATACAACAAACGTAATTTTTTGCCGTTTTAATAGACAATGGTACGGACCCTTCGTGCGCGAGTCCTTGGCCTTAGCCTTCTCAGAGTTAGCCGCAGTAAGTTCTATGCAAAAACAGACCTTGTATTCCTCTAGTTTAAAGTACTATTTTACCTGCGCTGCGTGCAGTAACAGCGACTGCAGCCAAGACGAAGCGTTCGGCTCATCGGGAGCGGCTAGCAACAGTCTGCTGGAGTCGTTCACGGCTATCTCGAAGCAGTGCGGCCGCCGCGTCCAGTCCACGTGACGTCTGACGCCGACGACGGAGCGGAGAGATATGTTGTTGGGGAGCGGAGAGGTGCCGTCCGGTGAGTGTGGGCCCCAGTGTAGCACACCCGCTCTGAAAGGCAAGTTTACGTTTTTTCTGTCTGATGAGTCTTGTTTGGAAATTTGATTTATTTATTTGGCTAATAAGAAAACCAACAGCTTATATGTTTATAAAGTTAATAATAGAAACAGAGAGCCTAGGTCAAGGATAACAATGAAATTATAGGTCACGGATAGCAATGAGATACATAAGAAAAAGAAAGTGAACAAATACAGTGGTAAACCTTATACATAAGCGAATTTACAATAAATAAACTAGGTAGATATGTAATTAATGAAATGTAATCTATTTGAAAGATTACCATAATGCGTCGTTTCAAATACGAGATTGTTTTTTTTTGGTTATGACACTAAAATAAAAACAACAAAGCTCACTTTTTTTCTCTGAAACATAATCCATCACAGGTTTCAATCTAATCAGGTCTCTAGAAGGACTGTTTGTTATGATAAGATATACAATAAAAATACAAACAAATCATCAACATAAGGTAGGTATATTTCATCGACATAGCCCTCAGATTTAGCATGTTGAAGTGGCAATGGCAGGCCACATCGCTCAACGAATCTATAACCGATGAGGAAGAAAGGTTCTCGAGTGGCGACCACGAACCGGAAGACGTTCTGTAGGTAGGCCCTGGACCGACGACATTGTACGAGTCGCAGGGAGTCGCAAATGGCTAATAGCCGTTCATGGTGGCCGTTCATGAGGCCTATGTTCAGCAGTGGACTCCTTCCGGCTGATGATGATAAACTAACTCCGATCCGAATTCCGACTAACTCAGCGACCCAAAGTGTATCTTGGCCTCCGAAACGACAGCGCGCCACTCTTCTCTATCTTGAGCGATTTCAGCTCAGTTGAGAGTCTGGAGCTCGCGCAGGTACGCATCCACCGCGTCCTTCCAGCGGTATCTAGGGCGTCCGACCGGCCTACGGCCATTCGGTCGTCCCAAATAAGAACGCTTTGCCGCCCGATCCTCCCCATGCGGACGACGTGGCCAAGCCATCATATGTGATGTTTTCTCACCTCAACAAGAAGTAGCACGGTTCGAAACGCCGGCTCTTGTCAGTCTTGCACATGAGGTACCCCTCCAGGGGCGGGGCAAAGGCGCCGGGCGCTTCTATCAGCCGGTCACCCGCGTCGCCAGAGCACACGCGCCCGTAGAACAATATCTGTGGTATCTGTAAAAAAAACAAGTATTTGCAACTGTCTTTTATGTCATTAAAGACCAGTTTATGCTTAAATGCTAATCTATTAGTTCAAGCATAAGTATCAATGCACAATATATACGAGTTAACAGAAACCTGATGATTACGGCTCAGTGAGTGGTAGTAACGTCGGCTTGCGATAAATAGGTCGTGGGTTCGAATCCAACAATGAGCTTGAGCTTTCGGTGAAGGAAAACATCGTTATGAAACCATAGTTTGGTGTGAAAGAGCATTTTCAAGTTCTCGCCTGTATAGCTACGACTCTCAAGTTAAGAATCTGTCGCCAGGCCCCTATCGGTGTGTTCCCCACTTGAGAGCCAGTTCCCAATCCAGGTAGAACATGGCGTCACCATCGACGAAATCGTCACTTAACATCAGGTGAGTTGTGGTAAAACGTTGAAGGAAAAAAAACGCAAGAACATACAGAAGATTTTCATATAAAAAAAAGACATTCTAGAGGAAAATCGGAATGAGTCGAAGCCGCCGAGAGAAAGTAACATAAAAACCATGATATTAAGTAAGTGGCCAATGGAAAGGTCAAGGTGCAAAGAAGGCTCAAGTACACTGAACTTGTTTGATACCCCCATAGCAATTTATGCCTCATACTGGCAAGCAGCCAGAGTATGAAAGCGAGGGGAATTTATTTCCTAGACTATTTTACTACTTATGTCTAGACATTTGTCTGCACCGCATGCACATTGCACATTTTTCCTTTTATGGTGAAAACTGAAAACTTCACTTCAGTTTTGTTTCATACTAGTTATTTCCCGCAGTTCCACCCAAGTGGACTAAAGTTTATCGCAATAAAAAGTATCCTATGTCCTTCCTCAGGGTTCGAACTATCTCCATGCCAAATTACATCAAGATCTTCAGTAGTTTTCAAGTTTATCCGGATTTAAACAAACAAAACTAACAGTGGCGTAGCGTGCCTTGGTGGGGCCCCGTATAAAAATTTGTTTGGAGTCTAATACCTACTACTAAACCAGATTGTATTACAATGTAATGCACAATAGGGATGTTAACACTAATTACAAAATAATGTTTAATCTTACTTTTATGTTAGTTTGTATTATTAGGATATCGAAAAACATATTTTTGTACTTAAATATAACTTATTAATTTAAATAAAAATGATTTTAAATGCTATATTTATAATGTTTTGTCACGTGACTGCAAACACCAAAAAGAGCTTCTTACGTCACTAACCACTCAGGCGATTTGTGCTTCGATGGTTGCCCGCGCGTCGGTAGCCGCGGGTCGGCGTCGGGGGTCGGCGCGGTGGTATGGTTACGAATCGCGACCATCGTGTTTTTCGGTCAGTGACGTCATGTCAGTCACGTGACAGTTGTTAGTGTTTTGGCGGAAAAATACATAATTACTCTAATTTTGTATATTTTCTCATCGAAAATACTAATAATTTTAAATAAAATATTTTTTTTATGGTAAACAAGAGTCAATCTTTAAAATAAAAGCAATTCCGAAAAATGGTTAACATCCCTTGGTTACATAAAACGCGTCAATAAACACTGCTCTCTGTGGTTTATCATGGTATGTAATCGATTATTTTGGGATTCTCCCCCGTTGAAGTAAACGACAAACGGCGAAATCCCAGAGCCCGCCATAACCGATGTAGAGTGTTGCCAACTCTTAAACGCACGCTTTACGTGGGAAAAAAAGAAAATGCTTTTTTGACTTTTGTCATTTCTGAAATTAAAAAAATTTGGGAAGTTTTTGTTAATTTTTGCTTACACACGTCGGGGGCCCTCGTGGCTTGGGGGCCCCGTATAATTGATACGGCAGATACGGCGGTAGCTACGCCCCTGAAAACTAAACATGTTGAAACTTTAAAATAGGCCTTCACTAACTTTTAGGCTTGCCAATAACGAAAAGGATAAACCCATACTACCCATACTAATATTACAAACTAGCTGTTCCCCGCGGTTTCAACCGCGTGGGCTACATATGTATGTGAATGATCGGGATTGGTTAAAAAAATGCATATGTAAAAATGCGTGCAGCGAAAAGAACGAGTAGAAATTAAATCGTGTGAGAAAATTATCTGTCAGTCGCAGTATCGTATGGAAAATAAACCAAACGGGGAAAAATGCGAATGGGACTAAAAATATTGGGGAAAAATAATTTTGGGTAATTCACCTATACAGTCACACCGTCACACCGACAGGTGCTTGGCGACAGATTCTTAATACGAGGGGGGTAGCAAGCCAGACGAGTACTAGAAAATATCCTACCACCAAGCTATCTACTGAGCCATCATCACTTCAATTTCTAATGAAATTGAGTAGATAGAAGATACATACTTCAACTTCAAACTTCGCTGGCTCGGCCACCTTGATAGAATGGGGGAGGATCGTGCGGTCAAGCGAGCATACAGTGGACGGCCGAGTGGCCGTCGCCCTGTCGGCCGTCCCAGATATCGCTGGAAGGACGAAGTCACGAAGGATTTGCGCGAGCTCCAGGTGGAGGACTGGCAGGAGGTGGCGCAGGACAGACCGAAGTGGCGTCTTTTGTTATCGGAGGCCAAGACTCACTTTGGGTCGTTGCGCCATCTCAGTTAGTTAGATACATACCCGTTTCTCCTGTCTCTGCCTGGCGACTGCAGCGGCCAGTTCCCGGCACGTGAGCGGTATCATGGCGGGCGGCCGGTGGATGCGCAACGGCGACGTTCTAGCGCTCCATTCCAGTGAGGAGGCGAGTCTGGCGCCGAGCGACGACTCGCCAGTCACAACGGAGCACGCGATGTTGCCGGCCACATCGATGATTTGGATGTACTGCGCTTCGGGACCAACCTGCAGGTAGGAAAGTAGAGAAAACCAAAATATAAGATGTCTATCATAATACTTACAAGTATTATGTAAATTAAGGTAAGAATCTGTCACCAAGCACCTTTATCGGTGTGTTCCGGCAGACCTCATGGGTATGAGACAGTTCCCAATCCGAGTGTAGCGTGACGTCACTTTCCCGCCTAGACACGTATTATACTAAGTACTTTTTATCCGGGAAAAGATACCTACGGGATAGCGGGATAACCGCTTGGCGCAGATCGTGTACATCTTTTTTAGTTGCAAAATCTACTGTGTTATTTTTAGTTACATTAAATAAGAGGCAATTCAACCCTTTCCCGATTTGAATAACACAAGTCACACAAATCAAATCAATCTCATATTACATTCATTTTTCCTGCTAAAATTGTGGGTAAAACATGGTCACCAATCAGCATTCAGGAATCATGATATTATTCACAGTCTAATTAAATCCAAATGTGGATTAATATAACAAAGCTTCTAATCTATTATAGTGGTCTCTATTTCCGCGGCAGAATACGTATAATGATTATATTATTACTATGATAATCTGACATGCAAGTTACCTATTTGTTTATGTGTTGAGTAATCTTAACACGCGTAGTTTCCCGACACTTCATAGAGAACTAGCTGTTCCCCGCGGTTTCATCCGCGCGGACGACAGTTTATTGCGATAAAAAGTATGCTACGTCCTTCCCCATGGTTCGAACTATCTCCACACCGAATTACATCAAGATCTGTTCAGCAGTTTATGTACGAAAACAGACAGACAGAGTTACATTCGCATTTATATTAGTTTGAATTCTAGACATAACTTCACATAAAGGATCACGCGCTAGAACGATTGCATATTTATGAGCATCTAAGTACACAAGTGTACTTGTATTAGTCACTAGATAATTAATAAACAGTGCAATAAAGTCTCTTGCCATGATCTTATTCAAGAAATTTTATAGACAACATTGTTTAAGATGGATTGTATATTGCATATCTACCATTTGTTTTTATAATACTAGTATTGTTATGACTTGAGAGTTATTGAGTTCATTAACTGTGAATGGTTGCAGTCAAACAGTCAAATCAATACCTGATAGAAAAATTAAATCACTAGCGATCCGCCCCGCAACTCGCCCGCGGGAAAAATTCCATTTTTTTATAACCTTTACCCATCTATCGCTCTTAAGGGATGAATTTTAGCAAGCGCCTATTTATGAAGAATGCGCATTTGCGCATGTCAAATTTCAGCTTAATAAATCTTGTAGTTTTCGAGATTCATCAGTTAGTCTAGAAGCTGTGGATCCCTAATCTGTATAGGTTTAAAGACATTTATTCTCAAAAAAGACAATCAATATGTATAGTTTCTGATACATTCGATATAGGGAATCTTAAGTCAGGGGTCGGATTGCAATGTATGTCATTGTATGGGCGTTATTATTATTGTTAATTATTCAGTCAGTCTATCGGATTTATTTCGCTTTTATATAGATTTATCGGAGGCTGAACTCGGTTATTTAATATTTTTAACCTGTGATAAAGAAATAAAAGTGATAAACATGTAGGCTGTGGTTGCTTTTTAAAGTTCTAGGTACAAGGTAGCATTATCATCAGTGTTACGGATAAGAGAGGCGTGCTTACTGCAAATACCACCATCTCCCTGTTAATTGCATAAAAATGACTTACAGCTATAGCATCCAGCTCATTATGTGGTAGACGGCACAAGATCTCGTATTCCGTTCCTCCTTGCTTCACGCCGGCAACGTAAAGCGCATAGTCGGTTATAAAAACCAGTAGAGGGGTCCATGAACCATCATCCATGTTGTATGAAGATTTAACTTTCATCATCTGCAAAAAAAGTATACTGTTAACAAACAATGCTCACTGCAAGCTATAAATGGTGACTGTTTAGAAAACTGAATAAAAATTTCTTAACATTTACTCAAATAGCAGGCACAAAGATAAGTGTTTCTGATGACCAGTAAGGTCAAGCAACACTCAATAAAAAAATTGGAAACAAAACACAATTACCCTATTCAAGGTCTCATTGGGGTACGAGAATATTTGCAGTCTCAGCTTCTCACTGCATTCAATAGCCACGTTATCTTCGAAACTGTCAAAGTACGACGGCTCTTCGGCCGTGAGCAGTCTCACGGACAACCTCTTGTTCTCAATCACTTCTTTGTCAATGAGACGGGACATCCTCTCGGCGGAAATGCGAAACGTCTCTGACACATCTTTGAAAGGAAATAGAATGCTCGGAAAATGCTTTTCGAGCCGCAGTTTCAACTGATAGAATTTGTTGTTCTTGATTTTTAGCTCAAGGTCCTTTCGCTGGCACACATTCTTTAAATACCTATTCAGTAATGCCGATTTATTGGACTGTAACTTTTGGTTGGCAGGACTGTCAAAGTAGTCTTCGTTAAAGTCGTCTGCACCCTTCAAAGTGGAGTTATCAGTGTTGGAACAGTTGTCACTGTTCCCTTGGGTGACCTCCTCATTCAACTTTTGAACTGTTGAAGCAGACTTCCGACTGTATCTGTTGACATTCTGTTTCTTCGGTGACGAGAGATGTTTTGGAATACCATTTTTCTGCTCAGTCTCATCCTGGACATTTTTATTGAACTGGCGTTTAGGAGTGGAAGTCTTACTTGCAGTTTCTACTTCAACTGCCTTTAATGATTGAGTGACTGAATTTATTTCTGACTTGCTGGTACTGGTTGTTAATTCTTGCACTGGTGTAGTATCTGGTATGGGAACAAAAGATTCCTTGGGTGCATCAAATGCAGTTTGGAATGTATCATGAACGTAGCTGTAGGACACCCCTTTGTGCTCATAAACAGTACTTTCACAGTTCACAACAAACTTGCTCAATGGTGGCAAAGCCTCATTTTTATTTGCAGCTTTTTTGTCTAGCGGTGTTTTCATATTAAGTGTGAGTTTATGCCTAGGAGAACCCTCTTTAGGAGTTCTATCACCAGTGACTGAGTTTTTAGGAGGAGCTGTCAATTCTTTAGAATTTGTTGTATCTAGCTGTTGGCCATTTAGATTGATCTCCACAAAGTCCTCTTCATCGTCAACATGGAAGCCAGAATCTAAGCTTTTTGACAATCCCTTACTCTGATTGACGTCACAGGGTAATGCTTCAACAACATTGTTTAGCTCAACACTATTCTCAGGCAAACCTTTTTCAGGAGTAAAATTAAAATTGAAGTTCTTGTAAAAACTCTTCAATGAGTCCATAATGTTATTTGCATCTAACAAGTTCAACACTTTGTTGTTTTGTTTCCGCTCTTCAACCACATTTGTTGTGATGTAACGTTTCTTCTTCAAAACAGATTTAACGCTTGGACTTTGCGTGACTTCGAGAGGTTTCTTCATGCGATCAGTTGACTGATCAATATCAGCTTCAGAGAAATATGTTTTTCTCATAAACGCTACATGTCCATTGTTCTCAAAGCCATCACAAGAGTATGACTTTTGAGCTTTATCACATTTTCTATGCAGTAAAGTTGATTCAGTTTTATTAGAATGTGAAGAAGATGATTCACTGGAAGACGTCTCGGAGTCACAGCTAAAATTAGAATCTGAACTGTTTGAGTCACAACCGTACAGTTTGCCACTTGGCCTGGCTTCATTACTGTTGTCTTTATTGTTTTCATTTTGATTCACACTTTCATTTTTTTGATCATCAGACATCAGACTGTACTCGAAAATACCACTTTTATCATTATTTGAATTGCCATAGGTGAGGATATCAGACATTGTTTGCTGAGCAACATCTGCAGCATACTTAGGTGCCCTATTATCTCCAGATGCGCACCATGAAAATCTATCAGTTATTATGTTATTCTTTTGCCTAAATCTATCACAGTAAGAGCTATCAGGTCCATAAGAAATGAATCCTCGCTCAATATGTATATTGTCAGTTTTGGTGCTGTTCAATATATCTTCATGGAATGACACCCTCTTCTTTTGAGAACTTGGCCCACTTTGTGACTTTTTGCGACATCTCCGTCTGTACACAATATCTTCGGATAGAGATTTCTTTGGTTCATTTGTTCTCAGTGCAGGCATTTTTAAATCATCTGCAATGACTTTCTCACTTTCTAACGCTTTTAACACTACGTCTGGCAAGTTTTCATAGGCATTTGGTTTCTTATGTGTCTCAACAACTAGTTCTGGTACCATATCATCACCTGCTCCCATGTTTTGGTTGTCAATGTCGCTCCGAGTCATTAGGCTGCTGGTGGTACTTTTGATTAAGTCTTGGGAACAAGACGCGGGCGCGTCGTAGACACTGTCACAAGTTAATTCCTCGGTTCCTAATAAACTGTGCGACATAAGCGCCTGGCTCGTCACCTCGGAGGCCTCGCTGTCTAAACACAATACACCAGAATCACCTGGCGTGTCGGCCAAGCTGCTCGTTGTGCTAGATATGAGATTACAGTTGCCTTGAAGAATCAGCTCAGTGGGCTTGCCCGCGCTTTCATCTGCGCCCTCCATCTTCGTGTGTTGCGATGTATCTTCACCGCCAGTCGCTACCACTGTCGCAACAACAGTATCGTCCGTTCTATGACGACGTTTGCTTTTATCGATCTCGTAGCTTTTTATTTCTGTAGCCTTGTCGACTGACATATTGAATGCTGGCCTTTCACCTATCCTATGAAAGTGATTTTTTTATTGAAAATTAGGCAACAATGTTTCTTGTTATTTATAAATTGTCTTCATTATAGGTTTTATTTATAAATTGCACATAAAATACGACACAAACATGACGAACACAAAGCAGCCATATTTGGCATTTTCTTTCGTTTCACTTTTCCAGTGGTCTCGAACGTCAAAGTGCGAAATCGGTAGAGTTGCCATCCAAAATCGGTATATTTGTACCGAAAATCGGTAGTATATAAAAAAACAATATACAGTGTAAACACCATGTAACGTCACTCTATTTAACGACAAACTCCCTTAAGCGTCGAAATCAATTGGCTTTGGTTGGTTTAGCTTGTCTTTCATACAATGTTTCACTCTACATAGCATTACACCCACTCTCAATAACGACAACAATTGAGTAATAAAAAGTACCTTTTAAGTTGCTAAAATTAGTAAAAACTGCGCAGCTGTGTACGATCTATTGTCGCTTTATTATCCTAGCCCGCAATAAACTCGACTGTCGGCATCATGCATACAGAACTTTCTAAGAAATTCGTTCTTTTGTTTACAAATTGGGATTGCTTGTACGTGTAGACTGTTGTTGACCATGACTCATAAGTAGGAGTCATGTATTATCTATACCTTATCATATTCTTAGTTGCTCACAAACTTTCAAACTGTAAACATGGCTAATAAAAGAAAATCACTGTGTATTGACGAAAAAGACTTCAGACAAAAATAACAGACTATACGCAATAGCGTTCAAATAACATTCTTTTTTATGCACATAACTACTAACAATAGTCGGAAATAAACTTTTTCTTTTTCTAATTCTGATGTTTCTTCTCTCCATTTAACGACAACTCTCTATAACGCCATAAAATGCACAGTCCCTTCAGTGTCGCTATATAGAGTTTACACTGTAGTATCAAATTAGTTTATTTATTTCTACATTACCTACATTACATACATATTACAAACTATTTTATTTATTTAGTATCAACTTACAGGCTTAATATTTTTACTTTTTTTGAAGTAATTTCTTTTATTTTTTTATGTAATTTATATATAAAGATACAAATAAAGAGTCTTTTCTAGAAGAGGCATTTAAATAACATTAAAAAAAAAACAGTTATTGTGGTATAACTCTAATAGTTAGACAAATGCTCTTGCAAATTTTAGTAGATCTTAATGGTAGCTACAAACCCGTAATACATTATTTTTTTCTAGTGTCAATAGTTTTTGCAGCGCACGCAAAAATAGGTTTTCGATTTCACACCTTGGGTTGCAAAATAGCAATTTTCTTACGGATCCCTATTTTGTTTGGAAATAAAATATAGCCTATAGCCTTCCTCGATAAATGGGCTATCTAACACTGAAAGAATTTTTCAAATCGGATGAGTAGTTCCTGAGATTAGCGCGTTCAAACAAACAAACTCTGCAGCTTTATAATGTTAGTATAGACTAGCTGTTCCCTGCGGTTTCACCCGCGTGGGCTACAGTTTATCGCAATAAAAAGTATCCTATGTCCTTCCCCGGGGCTCAAATTATCTCTATACCAAATTTCATTTAAATCGGTTCAGTAGTTTAGGCGCGAAAGCGTATATATTCCGTATACTCCAAAATTATTCCCGCACTTCGGTGCCCCCTCGCCGCGTTACCTGCTGTAGGTACCCATTAGCCTATTTTAATTCTAAGTTAATTTTTCTTGGACCGCACGTTTGAACCGCGCAGGTAAAGGTCTTCCTGATCCGCGACCGCACTTTACCTATTTCATAGATTCCCCCTCACCACACCGCGTTTCCCGCTGCGCTGCGGTGCGGCGGTTTTATTTTTCTACTACTACTTATATTTTTAAACTCGTGATATCTTTCGAATGGAATGTCCGAATTGAATGATTCAAAAAGTTATATAAAAGCATTGAAGCAGTTTTGAATAAGAAGTAATTTATTTTGATAAGGATTAATACCAAGATACAAATAAAGAGCCTTTTCTAGCGGTGGCATTAAAAATTAAAATTTTAAAACAAAAGGTCACTTATTGTGGCATAACTATAATAGTTAGACATATGCTCTCGCGGACTTTTTTGTAGATCTTAATGGGACCTACAAACCCGTAGTACATTGTTTTGGTCTAGTGTCAATAGTTTTTGCAGCGCACGCAAAAATAGGTTTTCGATTTCACACCTTGGGTTGCAAAATAGCAATTTTCTTACGGATCCCTATTTTTTCTGGAAATAAAATATAGCCTATAGCCTTCCTCGATAAATGGGCTATCCAACACTGAAAGAATTTTTCAAATCGGACCAGTAGTTCCTGAGATTAGCGCGTTCAAACAAACAAACAAACAAACAAACTCTGCAGCTTTATAATATTATATATAGTATAGATTAAAACATAAATGAAAAGGGTTGCCAATTTATAAATCGCCAAAATCGGTAGAAAAATCGGGAGAATTTCAATGTATTCTCGGAAATCGTGGAAAAATCGTTGCATTTCGGTATTTCGGTAGAACAGAGCTCATATCGGTAGAAATACCGAAAAATCGGTAGGTTCGAGACCACTGCACTTTTCTTCCTTCAGTTTTCATTCTTTTCACTGACTTTTACATGATTTG
Organism: Opisthograptis luteolata; assembly: GCA_931315375.2. NCBI lineage: Eukaryota > Metazoa > Arthropoda > Insecta > Lepidoptera > Geometridae > Opisthograptis > Opisthograptis luteolata. Next base: position 3,726,466 of record OV928048.1, read on the forward strand.
AGTTTGATGACTTTGACGTTAGTTTGATTTTTTATTTTCAGTGCAGGGAGCATAGAGAATGCATTTAGTCAGTATAGTCACAGTGACAAATCGATAAATCGATTATAATCAACATAAAATAAAATGTTGTTATTGTGAGTCCTAAGTTCTGTCCCAGACCATTGACCTATAATGTAGTGGACTAGAAATACCTACAAAAAAAAGGTGTATACCTACAACTCATTTAGTCGCATAAAATGGCTGCCAATGCTAGGGCTGTATCAATCAAGGAATATAATATGTGATACTACAACGAATATCGATACTAGATAGGAGTTTTTCTTGATAGGAAACAAAAGATACAGTTGGGAAAACGCATGCCCTCCATTCGTAAAGTCGTAGGTTCGAATCCCGGGTTAGGCTCCAAATCCAAAATTAGTTTGTCAATCAGGTTTGAGTCGGGAGGGTAATAATAGTAAGAAAATTTGCTTACGTATTACTTGAAGGGTGGAGTAAAATTAAATAAAAACTATTTTGTTAACTTTGTTTATTTGTGTGATAATAGGCTTACAAAAGCGGTTATTATATGATTTATGACTATGATTTATTTATTTATTTATAAAAACAAATAGTAGCTTACGGTTAAAATACCAACACGCTAACTATTTTAAATATGGCTTATATACATCATAAAAAACTATATACCTATTAATAATAATAATAATGATGCATGCGATGGACTTCTCTAATGAATGAGAGCTGCATGCGCGCCTACTTTGAGGCAACAGAGGGAGGAACCAACCTGACTGCGTACCGTGATCGGATGCTGTCTCTGTTTCAGACCCTGGAGCCAACTGTCACCGTATCCGCCCAACGACTGTCGGATCAGGTACGGGCTATCCACCGGTGCAAGCTGTTGGACCCGTCTGTGCTTGATCGGCTGCGCCTGGAGACACTGCCTGCTTGCGCGATCACCACATCGGCACGGGATCAATCCGTTGAGCTATCGTTCCCGGGACCAATCTTTGTTCCGGAATCGCTGGCAACACGCGTGGATCCCGTGGTCGGTGAGGAGGATTGTGCGAACATGAGTGTAAGTACCCAGGTGAATGAGCAATTAAGGAGGGCTTTGGAGGACGCGATTTTGCGATATCGCTTCATATCTAACTCTAGGCCACGACTACCTCATTTGCCCACTCATAGACGTAACCTAGCGTTAATGGGAGCCCTAAATGCTTTACTAGTGCCATATTTGCAGACTAGTGAAGACCTTGTTGATACGCACTCGATCCTATATTGCGCAGCAATCGCGGTGTGTCGCGTTGCTTCTGTCAAGTTTCCAGACGCTGACCGAGCACCGCGACCGGCCGGAGGTGTCAGTGCATGGCAAATACGGATCGAGCGACGTATCGCCGAGTTTAGGACTCTCATTGCGAAACTGATCTGTTTCAGCAGGGGCAACAATCGCCCCCGGGTCATGCGTTTCGTGAACCGGGCCTTTGCAGGGACCAATGTCACGCCTCAGAATTATATGGCCTGTGTCACGGAACGTATTGACTTCCTGAAGCAGAAAGTCTATGCGTGGGCAAATCGTATTCGCCGCTATAAGGAGCGTGTGAATAGGTATCATCAGAATCGCCTCTTCCAAAGCGACCAAAGGAAGGTGTACCGAATGTGGGAGGGAATTAACCAACGTGTGAGTGATGGGCAGCTACCGGATGCAAGTGCTATGACTGACTTTTGGCGTAGTATTTGGTCGTTGCCCGTCGAGCACACGGAGGGCGAATGGATGAATATCGTCGAACGTACGTGTGAGCCAATCGAAGCCATGAGGTCTGTAACTATAGACCCCGTGGATGTTAGTTGTGCAATTCATACGGCCCAGAACTGGAAAAGTCCTGGACCGGATGGATTGCATAACTTTTGGATCAAATGGATTCGGTGCTCGCACGCGTGTTTGGCGATACAATTCCAAAAAGCCCTCGAGCTTGGTTCCCTCCCGAGTTTTATGACAACCGGTGTCACCTCCCTGCTCCATAAATCAGGTAGTACCACGGAACCAAAAAACTATAGACCCATTACATGCTTGCCCACAATGTACAAGCTCCTTACATCCATTCTTAGAGCAAAAATTTATGCACACATTGTTGCAAATAATATTTTGGCCCCCGCTCAGAATGGATGTAGGGTTGGGTCCCGTGGTACTAAGGAGCTCCTCCTTATTGACATGACCATATGCCAACGGGTCAGGCGGAACAGAGGGGCTCTCTCGGCTGCCTGGATTGATTATAAGAAGGCCTATGATTCGGTGCCTCATTCATGGCTGGAGAGGATTTTGGAGTTGTATAAGATTGATGCAACTCTGAGATCCTTTTTGGGCACGTGTATGAGACAGTGGACCACAGTTCTTCGTCAACCAGGTGGTGGACAGAGCCTTTCTGGTCCGCTTGACTCCATAAGGATAGAGCGAGGCATCTTTCAGGGTGACAGTCTCAGTCCTTTGTGGTTTTGCCTAGCGCTGAATCCTCTCAGTACTTTGCTGAAGGATTCAGGGCTCGGCTGTCGGCTTCGTAGAGGGGGTGAAGTCATTTCTCATCTGTTGTACATGGATGATCTCAAGTTATTTGCACCGACACGTCCAGACTTGATGGAGCTGCTGAAAATCACTGAAGTTTTCAGCAGTGGCATCGGGATGGAATTCGGTGTAGATAAATGTGCGGTTATCCATGTGCAGCAGGGGAAAGTTGTCAATTCTATGAATTTGCAACTTTCTGAGACTATGATTCTCAGATCTCTCACCGAAGCCGAAACCTACAAGTACCTTGGTATGTCAGAGTCATTGGGTATCGCGGTAGAAGACATAAAGCAGTCCTTGAAGGAGCGTTTCTTCTGTCGCTTGACAAAAGTATTAAATAGTCTTTTGTCAGGTGGCAACAAGTCGCGTGCCTTCAACGGCTGGGTAATGCCTCTACTCACATACTCCTTTGGCATACTAAAATGGACTCAGACTGAGCTGGATGCCCTGGATAGAAAGGTCCGTCAACTGCTCACGTCACATCGCATGCTACACCCACGCTCGTCTGTTATGAGACTGTACATTCCGCGGAAATGGGGAGGTCATGGCTTTTTAAACGTTAAAAACCTCCACAACCGCGAAGTGTGCAGTCTTAGGGAATATTTCCTTAGAAACGAGTGTGGGATGCATCGCGATGTTGCAGCAGTTGATAAAGGCCTTACGCCGCTCTCCTTGGCAAACGAGAACTGGCGCAAGCCAATAACATTAAGCACCGATGATCGCATGGCTGTATGGAAGGGTAAGGAGTTACATGGACGCTTCCATCGGGCCTTAACAGGGCCCGATGTGGATCTGCTCGCATCGGTGAACTGGCTACGTTTTGGTGACCTCTTTGGGGAGACCGAGGGTTTTGTCTGTGCAATTGCAGATGAAGTTATCAAGACGAATAACTATCGGAAATATATAATGAAGGACGGCACGGTCGACATTTGTCGGGCATGCCGCCGTCCTGGAGAATCTCTCCGCCATATTATTTCCGGTTGTTCTCATCTTGCTAACAGCGAGTATTTGCACAGACACAACCTTGTAGCCAGAATCATCCACCAGCAACTTGCCCTTCAGTACAGCCTTGTTGAGTCTGAGGTGCCGTACTATAAGTACGCACCTGCACCAGTTCTCGAAAATGGTTGTGCGACGCTCTACTGGGACCGTTCTATCATCACGGATAGGACTATTGTTGCCAATAAGCCTGATATCGTGGTGATAGACCGGTCTCAGCGCCGGGCAGTGCTCGTTGACATCACCATCCCACATGATGAGAACCTCGTGAAAGCAGAAAAAGACAAGTTAAGTAAATATCTTGACTTGGCTCACGAGGTGACCGCTATGTGGGATGTTGACTCAACGATCATCGTCCCGATAGTCGTTTCAGCGAACGGCCTGATAGCGAAGAGTCTCGACCAACATCTTAAGAGGCTCTCGCTGGACGGTTGGATCAAGGGTCGCATGCAGAAGGCAGTACTCCTTGACACGGCGCGTATCGTCAGGAGGTTCCTCACTCTGCAGCCCTAACCACCGGTAGCTTGAGTCCTGCCCCGCTACCGGCGGCACTCTAGGTTTAAGTTTTTTATAGTAATTTTGTTTAATATTATTTTATAAAATTAATGTAAAAAACTTTTGCCTAAGAAAAAAAATAAATGAAGAGATAATAATAATGATATATTTATTTATTACTCCTCATAATTAGATACTTAAACAAGTAGGTACAAGCAAGATTGACAAGATGATATCTAACTGTATGAGGAGCTGGTGCCTGAAATAGGTTTTGAAAAACCTGTCCTACAGGTATTCATTTATTATATCTAAGAAGGTCTTAATTATGGAACTTTCTTCAAAGTGAAGTGATCAGACGTACCAATCTTTATGTCGCCGATTAATATTTTCTTCACCAATACCCTTTAACCACATTTTCCTTAATCCTTCATTTTTAGGAAACCTATAAAAAGGTATTTTTATGCAAAAATCATTTTGGCTAAAGCTGCTCACCCTTACTCTGCTACTAATATTATAAACGCGGAAGTTTGTATGTATGGATGTTTGTTCCGCTTTCACGCAGAAACTACCGAATCGATTTGCCTAAAATTTGGAAGATAGGTAGATTGTAATCTAGAATAACACATAGGATAGTTTTCATCATCATTGTCATCACTTTTCATCATCATATTCAACCTGGGTGAAACTGCGGGACACAGCTAGCTATTTTTTTATACTCAAGTAAAATAACAAATTGGCTGACGTCTCATTTTAGGAACACATTAAACCCTGTGGGCCAGTCTCTGGGTGCTCTGAATTACGGGCCAGACCTAGGAAGGTCACTAGGATCGATAAGGACACGTAGAATAAAATGATTTATGTTAACATAGCACCGATAATTATACCGATATCGTTTCAGTGAAGGAACTAGTCCGGACAATAATACGGCTACGGTACAACACTATTCCACTGTACATATTATTGTAAACAAAAACGAATGAAATAATTCATAATAAAGGTCTGTTATGCGGCAATGAACCAAAATATCAATACTTTAGCCATAAATTCATGATCGCGTAGCCATTTTTTCATCGAACGTGCATGATTATTTGAACTATTGCATGAAAACCGGCTAATAACCTGTGAAAAGACAATTGAGGTTGATTTTTGTTCTTTCTTGCAGCACACTTCACAATACAACACATAGGCATGTTGAATTTCAGTTTTCCAACATTCACATGTAGTTTTAAAGGTAAACTCGTCGTAATTTTCTCGCAAATCGCATTAAACACAAAAAGTAAACAATCATTTGACAGCTAAACTACCACGAAATTCGTCGCATAAAATGGCTGAAATGGCACTTACCTACAATTGTCCCTACGTCACCAAAAAATGTTGTCAGAAAGAGCATACAACTAAATATTGTTGTCTCTTTTAACATATACGATTATCATATTGGAAAGAATGAGACAAAACAATATTTCACATTCTGTATCGTATTTCACTCATATTTGTCTATGTAAATGTATGTATAGAATAACGCGGCATCTCCATGTTTTTTATATCTCAATGTCCCAGACGAAATGATGACAATTGATATTTAGAACCGCCTTACTGCACAGAATATGCATAATATGGAAATTCTATGACAGAAATACAGAATGCTGCTGCTTGCCACAGATAACACCACAAAAGTGACAGAATATACTGTCACATTAATTGTCAGAAGCTGTCATTCTACTCATTCTGTCATGTCAGTCAGCGCGACTTCCATTTTTTAGGTTAACCGTTGTATGTTATTTTGTGTGTTGTGTGATATTTTGTGAATTTTTATGTGATATATAGATGTCAATAGATGATCATTTAAAATGGAATCCGCTGGGACTATTTTACCCTGGTTTACATTGTGCTTTTGTTTGTACTTATGTGATAGTGCCAAGATAAACACTCCAAGAGTTCTACTACCTTGGTTTGAGAATACAAAAGTGAATTTCACGTTTGAAATCATCGAGGGCGGCTGCTACACATGGTTTGTAACAGTACAAGTGCAGTTCTTGATTCTAATGGTCGCAAATTAGTGATGTGATGTTGTTTTTTTAGGAGTTTGTCACGCGATGACATCATTGATTTGGAGCCTCTGTACGAAGATACATGGGGTCATTGCTCCAGAGCTGCACGCGTTTCGGTCACCGAAACATGTGTGCCGCCTGGCTCTGTTATCATCCTGGCCGAAGAAGTGAACACCGGCGAGGTAAACTAATACAATTGGCGGGAAAATGACGATTCTGCTTTGTCATAAAAACTGTACTGAATATAAAAATATCACATTTCAGATGCTCCGTGGAGATGTAGACATTGACAAAATAAGGTCTCTGGAGGTGATGAGTACTACATGGAAATTGTACTTAGAAGAAGCACCAGAGGCCTTTGAAGTGGTTGCTTATGATGAACAAGGTAATAGAGAATCAACTACTCATTTAACAGAAATGCTTGAAATAAAACTAAATGGTTATGTTAAGTTTACATAATAATGAATACTATTCATAATTTACAATTGTTTTTATTTAGGAAACAAATTCTCAACACTTGAAGGCCTTAGTTTTACATGGACCATTGAGAACCTTGGGAATAACGCTGGTGACGAATTGCTGGTTATGTAAGTAAATGTTTTGAGTTTGGTATTTGCCGTAACTAATTCATCTATGATCATGTTTTAATGAAATGTTTCTTTTTATTCAGTTTAGTGGATTGGCGTAATACTGACTATGAGGCACCGTTGGGTGTCTCTGAACTCGAAGCTCAAGGCCTTCGATCGCACTCAGCCCTCCTCTACGGACAAGCCATGGGTAACTGCCGCGTGACGGCATGCCTTGGGAGCATCTGTACTGACTTCAAGCTGCAAATTGTGGCTAGCGTTGTCTTGACTCCGGCCACTGCTCTGATTGCACCTGGGGATACATTGCGATACAGGTAAATTTGGACCTTTCGTTAGTTATGGTACTAGGCAGTTATCAGAAAAGAATTGGCAACAAATTTCATACAACTGTGCTGACTTATGTTTAGATAGATACTACTCCAACACCAGGTTTAGCCAATAACCATGTTGTAATCAAAGTTGCAACTGCCCATATCCATTTTAGTATTACTATGGCTTGACTTACAAAGATCTATACAGTCTAGTCTGTGACAATGCCTAGTAGATTTTGAAGAAATCCTTACTTTATCAGGAAGTGGTAAGAATGGAAACATAGATTGTGTATCTATTTGTAAGTCATGCTAGTAGTAAAACTATGTGTACCTACTTGTGCAAGTTGTAATAAAAAATTATCAATATCTTTCAGGGTTGTAAGAGCGCGTGCTGGCCGACTTACTATCCAAGACATATCCGAGACACTCTACTACATAAAAGTTCCTTACAATAACATTGCTCAGTTAGAAGACTCTGTAAGCCTCATTCGAGGATCAGAAATTGGTACAACAAGTGTACTTCTCTACTCTGGATCAACAGAAGTGGCATCGGCTACTTTGACCGTTGTAGAACCTCACAGCATTAGAGTAACTTTACGTCCACCAAACTTGTTGATCAAAGAAGAAAATTTCTTAGTACATTGTGTTGTGTTAGACTCAACTGGACATCCATTAATGTCTGGTGATGGTATATTGATACGTCTGTCTGTTGACGGAGAAGCAAATGTTGACTTGTTGAGATCTACAGAAAATGGGACACTCACTGATGCCGTAGCACACAATTCTGGTCCGTTCATTGTTACTGCTAGACTTCATTCTATTGCTGGAAAGCTATTATCACGGAAGGTGAGTAATCTCCTTTTGCTACCTGCAATGTTTTATTTTAATGAAACTGGTTTCCATTAGCATATTACTTTGTCATTTTCAGGTGGAAGGTCAAGTGGCGGCATTTGTTGTCGAGCCGTTAGAAATCGTACCGCCAGAACTGTTTATTGCATGGACGGATACTATTCAGTAAGTTGAATCTGGTTTCATAGTAGTCCTAAGTCAACATGAAACAGTTTATTGCAACATGAAATAACTTCGTCTTTTAGTGCTGATATTCTAAAGTTGACACTGTAACTGAGGTTCAGTGACACTGTAGTTAAAGGTGGTGCCATGCTACACCTAAGTATATTAGGAACTCTTAGATAAGGCGGCCAGAAAACAGCGGAGTTTAGCGGATAATAATATAAGACAAGAAAAAAGAAAAGCATATTGATAAAAAATAAAGATAGAACTGGAATAAAGTTCTTTGTATCTAATAATATGTTTATTACAGAGAAATAACTCTTAAACACCGCGGCGGCGGCGACGAGGCCGTGGTGTGGTCCGAAGCAGACAGCGCGGAAGGCAGCCTCTCTCTCGCACCCACAGGTGTGGTCACAGTAAGCGGAGAAGGCTACATACCTGTGAAAGTGCAGCTAGCCAAGTACCCCCATGTCCAAGCGTTTGGCAGGTAAAACTCTAGATTACATCCTGTTTTATTTTTAAGTATATTGAAGACATTAAAGAAAGAAGCATCAACTCACTCGGCAATTCCCATACAAAATAATACATGTACCATCTAAATCAAACACTGTGCACAACTGGAGCAGACTACCAGAAGTTGTTGTATCGGCAAATTTAATAAATTCCTATTAAAATAAGCCAGACAACGGGATGCAAACTAACAATGATTCCTTACTACATGAATTATTATTTATTTATTTATTTATTATTTATTTGGTAATAGGCGAGCAGTCCGCAGGCTGATGTGCCTATATCATGCTGTGTTGAATTATAGCAATGTCCAAAAGTGCAGAGAGAAGTCAATGAATTATTCACTGAACTTTTGGACATTGCTATAATTCAACACAGCATGGTAGGCACATCAGCTTCATGCTGCTCGCCTATTTCTATATGTAAGAAGAAAAAGTTTAGTTCATCATCCTTTATGTTTGTTGCAGAGTATGGTCGGCCCCACCAGAAATGATACAAGTATCGACATCTGGTTACGCCCGCGTCGGCCGTCCACATCATTTACACATAGCTCTTACTGCCACGCATCACACTACTGGCGAACTTTATAACTTCCAAATGTATGTACATGCATTCTGTTAGTATGTGAAGGAAATAAAGGAAAACTTTGTAATGAGACCATAGCTTGGTGATAGGGCATTTTCTAGTGCTTGCCTTGCTAGAGAGAGAGATGTGCGGTCCAATAATCCACCACGCAGGCTAGCACATGTTATTGAAAATATATGGTTCGCCACTTGATTTTTTCTTTTTGGTCAAGTTACGGCAAGTCTTTTAAATAGAAAAAAAAAATATTACAATATAATCAAAACTTTAAACTATGTTAAATTGTCATTTTTACAGGTGTAATTGTGCATCATTTGCAGTATCACTACTTGAAGGCCCCGAACCTCACAATGTGACTGCAGCTACGTGGATACAGCCAGCTGGTTAGTTCATTGAATGATTTTTTACTAAAGACAGATTCTAGACAGCAACATGGATTTGATGATATCATTCATTTTTTGTGTAATGAAATAACTTGACTTTCAGAAAAAAATGTGTCCACCGTTACGCTTATGTTTAACATTTTATTAGAGCACGGAACTGCAGACGAGTAACAAATTTATGCTCTCCTTTCTCCCGCATACTTGTAGAATGTGGAACGAGCTCCTCTCGCAAGTCTTTCAGCAGTCCTACAAATTGCAATCCTTCAAGATGGGTGTGAAAAGAGTTCTTAAGGTTTGGCAACGCATCGGTAACCCCCCTGTTGTTGCAAATGTCCAGGCGACGGTGACCTTTTTCCATCAGACGGGCCGTCTGCCTGTTTACCACTCTTAACCGCAGTGCGGTCTTAGACTTATCCGCCTGAATGAGAACGTGTCCCCCCCGTCAGATGGCGCATGCTGCGTGCTGGAGGTTGTTTACTTGTCGCGCGGCGTGTCCACGGTCCGAGTGTCGAGAGGTCGCGCCGGGGACTCTGCCCGAGTGGCGGTACGCGCCGCGCCAGCGCTACTGTGGCCAGCGAACGCCGCCGCGCTAGTAGGCGCCTCGCTACCGGTAACTACTCTAACCATATCCATCTAAAACACTAGTCTACACATAAAAAGTGAAAAAATGCAACTGACATCAGGTACGGATCGAGCCCTCAAATAAGGTTGTGGTCACAGCCACCCGAAAATAGGAAAAGTGCGAGTTTACAGACTCGCTTACGATCGATATTAAAGTGTTAAAGAGTATTAAAGATTTTAAAGTGATCACAATGTATCCTATTAAATAAAAAAGTTTTGAATTTTGAATTTTGAATTTGATACATTTTATTCTTCTAAAGGAGACGTTTACAAAATTACGCCTCGGTCAAGATGCCCAATAGCTTGTATAGACGATCCAACGTTTTTCATTGAACAAAACCAAGCAGAAAACTCAACAGTAAATAAAATCTGTCACATAAGTATAAAATCAAAATCAATCAAAATCAAAAATATGTTTATTCAATAGGATACATTGTGATCACTTTAAAACGTCAACTTAAAACTAGCTACGCCTGTTCCAACCTCCTTACGCCGGCAAAAGAACAGGCAAGAAACGCCCGGCAGGTAATTTTTTTGGCGCGATCACATTGACAATTTTATTCTTATTACTAATTGATTGAATTGGAGCAAGTTCACTAAAATCCCAAGCTTTTTTTTTTTGTCATCTAATAGTCCGATATTTTTTATTTAGCTTTACTAATAATAAGATTTCTCTTGTTTGGTTGTACACATTGGGATATGGGAACATGAATATTAACGAGTTGCGGGATCACAACCAAAGCAGACCAGACCCCACAAGCAGCACCCGTTCACGAGTTGACGCATGTGCCAGCCATCGCTCTCCTCGACCATATGAGAGGGAAGAGGGCGACCCGACACATGACGCCGCTGCAAGCAAAGTCACTTTCGTGAGCATGACTGTTTTGGCTGTTTACCGAAAATGGTTAGAATAGGGGAAATAGGGAGAATAGATAGATAGAAAGAAAGATAGATAGATTAACTACAATCCCAAGCTTGTTTGTCATCTAGATAGTCCGATATTTTATAATAAGCTTTACTAATGAGATTTCTCTTTATACGAATTTGAAATTTTGTTATAGACAAGTCTTGAATTTCACTTGGGATTTTGTTGAAAAAGCGTACACATTGACCTTTGAACGAGTTGCTAACTTTATGGAGCCTAGTGGTGGGTACAGCAATTTTATCTTTGTTTCTAGTATTAAAATTGTGATAATCACTTCTCTTTTTGAAGCTATTTAAATTTTTCCGTATGTACATTACATTTTCATAAATATATTGACAAATAACTGTCATTATTTTGGTTTCTTTAAACTTAATTCTTAAAGATTCTCTGGGGCCCATGTTATAAATCGCACGAACAGCTCTCTTCTGCAATACAAATATGGTGTTAATATCAGCAGCGTTTCCCCACAGCAATATTCCATAGGACATAATGCTGTGAAAATAGCTGAAATAGACTAGTCTGGCTGTATCAACGTCAGTAAGGTGACGGATCTTCTTTACAGCATATGCTGCAGAGCTAAGTCTGCTCGATAGACTGACAATATGTGGACCCCATTGCAATTTGTGATCTAAAGTTATGCCTAAGAATACTGTAGTCTTGACAAGGTCCAATTCTTCGTCCTTAATTTTTACATTTGTTGGTACTTCTTTAACATTGGGCAGCACAAATCTCAAGCATTTTGTCTTTTTTCCATTTAACATCAAATTGTTCGCATCAAACCAGTCTGTAACTTTGGAGAGAGCATTGTTCACGTCGTCAGAAATGTTATGTTGTCGCTTTAACTTAAATAAAAGCGACGTATCATCAGCAAACAATACTATTTCGTGATTGTCACTAACAAGGCTGGGCAAATCATTGATGTAAACTAAAAACAGAAAAGGTCCGAGTATTGAACCCTGCGGAACTCCCATTGTGACTACTGACCCCGAGGATCGCTTCCCGTTCACGTCAACTCTCTGAATCCTATCACTAAGGTATGAGGTTACAAGGTCCAGAGGAACACCTCGAATACCATAGTGCCGGAGCTTCCTGATCAGTGTCTCGTGGTGAACACAATCAAATGCCTTGGACAAGTCACAGAACACGCCTAGAGCGTCCCGTGACTCCTCCCAGGCATCATAGATGTGAGTTAATAACTCGACACCAGCATCAGTAGTAGAGCGACCACGCGTAAAGCCAAACTGTTTTTGATTAAGTAATTTGTTTGCTGAGAAATGTCTTTGCAATTGATTTAGAATAAGTTTTTCGAATATTTTACTAAATGTTGGTAATACTGATATTGGTCTAAAGTTAGTAGGGTCAGTCGTTGTACCCGATTTAAACAAGGGTGTTATCTTACTATGTTTCATCAGATCAGGAGATAAATTCGTAAAAAGGATATAAATTTCGAGTTATATCAAAATAAAGTTTTTTGAAAGAAATGTAAGTATGGAAAATACCCTTTTGGCTGACATAAAGGTATTGTTAAAGACAAAAAAGTGTTTCATTGGTTAAAAACAAAATTCCTATACAATGACAATAGACAGCGCAAAAGAGCCCCTGTGAAATTTTAAACGACGCAATGACTTGTTGAGTCCACGATGTACAAATACCAACACGTTTTATAAAAGCAGATATTAATTCAATCTATTCTCACACAGGTGTTGGCGGAAGGCGAAGCCCTAATGCCGCAGTCCAGCGACCCGCGCACCGCAGAGCTGACGAGACGCGACGGCCCCGCCCCGCACCGCTACCCCGACGTACAACTGTTCACTTTGAAGTGCCGAAGGGTAAGTTTCACTATAAACTTTCCACGCGGGGAAGTTGCTGCTAAGACATTCAGCGATGGTAGCCTTACAGGCGCCGACACCGAGTTCGAATCCTCTAGGCCCCGCATCTGTGACTTAACGCGTCTTCCCGTTACTCCGCAGGAACCTTTTTCCGGGATAAAAGGTAGCCTATGTGTTAATCCAGGGTATAAGCAATCTCCATTCTAAATTTCATTCCGATCCGTTCTGTAGTTTTTGCGTGAAAGAGCAACAAACATCCACCCATCTATTCATCCTTCCATACTCACAAACTTCACTAACTAACTAACTAACTCCGATGGCTCAGCGACCCAAAGTGTGTCTTGGCCTCCGAAACGAGAGAACGCCACTCTTCTCTATCTTGAGCGATTTCAGCCCAGTTGAGAGTCTGGAGCTCGCGCAGGTCTGCATCCACCGCGCCCTTCCAGCGGTATCTAGGGCGTCCGACCGGCCTACGGCCATTCGGTCGTCCCAAATAAGAACGCTTTGCCGCCCGATCCTCCCCCATGCGGACTACGTGGCCAAGCCAACGTAGTCGGTGCGATTTAATTTCACCGACCACGTTAGGCTCGCCCACTAGATCTTCGATCTCTTGGTTATTTAATTTCACCGACCACGTTAGGCTCGCCCACTAGATCTTCGATCTCTTGGTTCTACAAACTTCACGTTTATAATATTAGTAGGATAAGTTAACTGTGGATCTGCCACCACTGGAAAACAGGAAAACAGTGGAGGAAAACAGAAAAACATCGTGAGCAAACCAGCTTGTCCAAGAACCACAACATTCAAGGGCATGCAACATCAACCAACTTGCACTGGGCCATCATTCTCAGAGAGGATGCCAGAGTCCCAGCAGTGGGTCTACATGTCCATCAATCAATACTAATTGTTCACAGAAAGGCGACGCTCGTTTAGATCTAACATCGCACAGTGACGAAGAGCCTGAGGTAGTGCAGTTTGATGGGGCGTGCGCGCCGCACGTCTCCCGGATGCGGCTGGAGCCGCCGGAGCCGCCAGGGAATTGTAGTGAGGGGCCCAGGTATGTGTACAATGTAATGTTACCTTTCTCAGTATAAAAATTGGATTTTCCAGTTTATTCACACAGATTAGCCCTGCGATTCTAATTCACTCGGAAAGTTTCCGTGTCGGATTCGACGTCACTTTCGCTTCACGGAAACATTTTCCGAGAGCAACTAAGTGGCGGAAACTTTCCCGTGATTGAACAGCTGGTTTGTCAAATTAAATATCATTTTCCAAATTCAGATTAATGTATCGAGCCTACAAAATTCTTGTGGAAACTTTTCCGAATCCGGAAAAGAATTCGGAAAAGAAAAGAAAAGAATTCCGAATTCGGTCGGAAGTGTTTCCGAGTGAATTAGAATCGCACCACTGATCTTTGTTATGACGTTTTTCTGATTTACTAATTGCAGTCTTTCGAGATGGGTGTGAAAAGAGTTCTAAAGGTTTTCTGCAACACCCTAAAACAAATTGTGTCCTTCCCCACGTTTTAAACTATGTATCTCCATTCCAAAATTTATCAAGATCTGTTCAGTGGTTTAGGCGTGAAAAAGTAACAAACAGAGGGAGTTACGTTATAAATGGAAGAATGGATTAAATCAAACAATATAATTTTGAAAAATGCCTGCCACAACAACAATATTTGGTATTCAAGACGCTTGGGAAGATTGAATTTTTTTTAATTGTGTATTCTTTCGTACATTGTACTTAGTAGCATTTGACTTACCAAGTAAAACACTTGTTTTTGTACATTTTACACTAACGTAACTGTTTTCAGGATCTGGCTGCGTCCCGGCCACGAAGTGTCAATAAAAGTGACGTTACTAGACGCGGTCGGTAGGGAATTACTTGACGAGCGCGGCCCGAGAGTGACATGGGAAACTGAGCCCAGTCACAGCGGAATAGAGTACAGAGCTACTGACAGATTGTTTATCGAGACTCATCCGGATTATGCGCCCGTACCCGTCCCGTATAAATATTACCAGGTACGAGTATTTGTTCATTTATTTATTCTACAACCAATATTAAAAAGCCCTATTAGGGGTCGGTTATCTAAACCTGGCACGTTCACAGTACTCACACCAAAGCAATTTCAGTATACAGTAGTGAAAAGAAAACAATAGCAATCTCAATAGCAGTCTCTGTCTATCACGCTCACAACCTTGACTGCGTGCAAAAGAGACAGAGACTTTTCATGATGTGTATACAGTGCGCTTATTCACAGATAACAAGCGTAATAATGCGTAGTAATGTGTAAATGTTTTATATATGCTAGCTTTCTGTACATGCATTAAACATTTCACAAAAACAAAATAAAATTAATTGAAAGACTGAATATCATGTTGTTGCTTCCTTGTCTTCTGCATAGTTGCATCCCTTTCTATCATCTTTGATTATGTATGGATTTCCTTCGGTTTCAGATAGCGATAGCAGATGACCGAGCTGTAGGATGGAGTGGTGCGTTGAAAGCTGTAATACCGGAAGCTAGTGCGAGCATTCAAGCGAAAGTTGTGGCTCCTTTGAAATGCGATCCCCTCAAGGTGAGTCTTACCAACTAACTACTATTTAGACAGTGTTTGAAAAGCGTGAGTAGCCATAGCAGCTCAAATTTTGTTTGTTGATATAATTATTATGTAACAATGACAGATACGATATTCACGACATTCATGTGGTGTAATGACGTCACACAGTGCTCAATCGTGGTTGGCTGTATATTCATGTAACCCGCAGATACAAAATCTTTTATTCATTCATTTATTCATAAAAAAATTCAATATTGCTAACAGCATTACGCCAAAACACAATACGTCAAACAAAAATTAAATAAATAATAAAAATTCAATCAAATAATTACACATAGGGAATAGTAATTAAAAATAAACTAACTAATAATTATAATTTTAGTTTTATTAAACGATGCAAACACTATCCACTTGCTTTTTTATAATTCATTCCCCACCCGCGGATATGCATGGGTAGGCAAAGATTGTTATGTCATCCTATTTTTACACAGAAAGTTAGTAGAAAAAAATAGACAAACAAACAAGACTTACCACTTTTATATACAAGTAGTAGTAGGTCTAGTAGGATACTAATTTTCAAGCTTGTCAAGTATCTTATTACACTGATTCATATGTTTAACAACTAAATTATTAGTTCTCATTAGCACATTTTCTTACAGATGAACTTAGCCTGGGAAGGTGAGACCCTGAGCGACATAGCAACAATCACCGGAGGCAGCGGCCGTTACACCGTCGAAACTCCTAAAGGAGTCTCGGGTGCGGTTCGGAAAGGGGCGCTCACCATCACAGTACCGGGACCGGGGAGCTATGACGTCACCGTTACGGATCTGTGTGTGCATGGAGAGCGGCAGATTGTCGAAGTGAGTGTCTTACCTTCGTAAGTCTCACACACACTAAGAGCCACCTTAGTGAGCACCGCAAAACATCGAAAATGTCTGCCATAGTGCATCTCTATCGTTCATTTTATGTTTGAAAGAGATGTATTCCTTTACTGTTACAACATGTAGCTGTTGCTGCCCTTGTATAACCATCTACACATGTTGCACCAAGATCTGCTAGTCCCGCAGCAGCTTGTGCTTAGACCGCGCAGGCGAGCCATGCGGCCTGCGATGGGCGCAACATGCTATTGTGTTGATTTCCGTGCCGTCATGTGCTAATAAAATGTTATTATTATTAACATTTCTTTTTTTGAATTACAGGGTACCGTTTGACAGTAAATCATCTGATATTATGAGACGATTGAAGGTGGTGTCACGCTATGCCTAGATTGAGAATTGAGTATCAAATGAGCCTGCTGGAACGCTAATAGCTGCTTGGTGACCTTGAGGCTGGTTGCTAGCCATGCCGCCACTAAGTTGTGGTTTCATTACGATGTTTTTCTTCACCGAAAGCTCAAGTTCATCACAGGATTCTAACCCATGTACAAGGCGCAAGCCGACGTCACAACCACAGCTACTATCGCGTCTCTGGTGTTTTTGTATACCAGTGTCAATTATTCTGATGTGCATTCTCTCTGATATAATCTTTTTTTACTAAACATTTCCTTATTGAACAGGTGTACATAGAAGAAGTGTTAAGCGTAGAAGTGTCGACATCCCGCGCAGTCGGCGTCGGCGCGTGCGTCCCTATCTCAGCGCTCGTCAAGGGTGTCTCTCACCGCTACTTGAGTACGAGTGGCAACCCTGAGTGGAGAGTGAGCGGTGACGTCCTCGTGAAAGATGGATCGTTGTGCGGAGTGAGGGAGGGGAGCGGGAGAGTGAGAGCGTCACTGTCAGGCGTTTGGAGTTCGGAACTCGAGGTAAAGTATCTTCACTCATAGGAAATCTACTCTTGAGAACAGTGTCTTGTCGAACCTTTAGTACGATTCGCAATAAATCTGTGTAGAGAACGAAAGAAGACGTATTCCCTCACTTTTTGTTACACGTAACTCATACATACATAATGTAATCTATGCCTTTCTCTTCAAGTTAAATATATGAACGAGTCGTATCACATGACTTATGTTGTATACCTTATAATGTACATACATGTGTATTGTATAACTATAACCAAAAGAATTTTTTAAGTATGCGTGCTAGACCGTCGACCGCATCATCGCTTGGTGACGGGCGGGATGGCGGTCATGACTATTATATATAGTTCATGACTATTATATAGTTCATGACTATTATATAGTTCATGACCATGATATAGTTCATGACCATTATATAGTTAATTTAATTTGACAGGTGCTAGTGTTTCCCCCGTTGGAGATTATCCCGAGTAAAGCCACGGTCCCACCCGGTGCAAGGCTTCAATTGAGGCATCATGGCGGCCCGCCGGCTCACCTCGCTTCCCTGCATTACAGGCTGGTGGCGCCACTTAGCTATGTCGAGGTATGTGTGTGAATTAAATTTCTTTGCGGAGTGGGGAGTTAAACGTGTGTGTCTTTCGACCAATCAGAGCGCTCCTTGCGTTACGAATTAAATTTCGTCGCTGAGTGGAGGTTAACACGTGCGTATTTCAACCAATCAGAACGCACCTTGCGTTTCGTTACTCTCTATCTTACATTGCATACTTGATAGGTGGACACGGAGATTGTAAACTATAGAAGTTGTATACCTACGTCTTGTTGGTAGCCGAATGCTCTGTTCGTGATTTTGTCAGGGTACAATCTCGCTATACACGCAATACCTCACAATTACTTTCACACGCACATTTTTCTATGTACAAAAAGGACATAAACACGAATATAAATAGAAAAAGTTAAAATAATGAAGTGTACTGTGTACAGTGCAGTGACCAAGAGATGGTTTCAGGTTTCATCGTCGGGGTCCGTCCACGGTGTTTCTATGGGAACGGCGCGAGTGAAGCTTGTAGCCCTCGACACCTCTAATGTGGAAATGGCGAGCGCCGAGTCAGAAGTCGAGGTAAGTCTCTCCCAGATAACTGTGACGCAAGGTACATGGAATTGATAGCAATAATAAATGATCAGCGCTGATCAAGCGACCAGCACAATGCTGAGTTAGAAGCACATTATACGGTAAAATAAAAAGGGTATTTTATATTTTGAAGTATACAAAGTAATGGTCCAACTGATGTTAAAAAATTAACTGTTGCCTATATTAACGTAACAAAATCTGAAACGAGGAAATTCGCCGACGTATCGGAATCTACGAAATAGCGCACAGTATTTGCAAGTAGAAGTGGCCATATCGTATGATGAACCAATAATAAACAGGGGGGGGGGGAAAAGGTTCTCGAGATGCGACCAATATTCAAAAGGCGTTAATCTGAAACGAGGAAATTCGCCGACGTATCGGAATCTACGAAATAGCTCACAGTATTTGCAAGTAGAAGTGGCCATATCGTATGATGAACCAATAATAAACAGGGGTGGGAAAAGGTTCTCGAGATGCGACCAATATTCAAAAGGCGTTCTGTCAGGGCTAATGGCTGTATATCGTGATATTCAAAGGGGGAACCCTATGTTCAACAGTGGACGTCTTTCGGCTGACGATGATGTTGACCTCTATCACAAAGAGTTACCATTAAACGGCTGTCTATGTTCTAAAAAGGCTAAACCCAAATCCGTATTCTAGGTGATCCCGATATCGGGCTTGCGCGTGCGCTCCGCAACGCAGACCTTGCTGGTCGGTGCGCCGAGCCCCGTGTGGGTAGAGGCGGGGGCGTTGACCCCAGCGGCGTTGGCGGCTCTCCACCCGCCCCCGCGCGTCTCCTTCTCTCTCCGCGACCCCGCCTCCGCTAGACTGTACACTACCCACGTGGATGGTAATTATTTTTCTACAACGTGTAACACAATGCCCCTATAGATCCGAAGTGAGGGTATTCCACACGTCAAGGCAAACAATATAAAATTACAAACATAAATATTACAAAAAAGTTCATACTTGAAATGCTCTGCAAAGTTTCTTCCAGAAATGTGCTTGACACAGCCCTAAAACAGTTGACTATATTACTCAGTGAGACACCCAAAATGAATAGGTATTAATAGGTCACTGACCTATAAAATAACAGAGTTCAGTGCCTCTAGCCAAGATGCATTCTGCAATCGTTGACGCTAATAGAAAACAAGAAAAAAGTATTGTTTTGATATATTTCTGACCACGTGACTTAGCGTTGAAATATGTCAAATCAATACTTTTTTCTTGTTTTCTACTAGCGTCAACGATTGCAGAATGCATCTTGGCTAGGGGCCCAAAATAAAATAGAATAATATAAAGCGATGGAACATTTTTGATTGGCTCCTTTCACTTTCGCCCTGTTTTGTGTTTTTTCCATTCATCCCACATCTCTTTTTTAGATATGCTCGAGAGATCTGTGGCTGAGGGTTTGTCCGTGAGGGTGGTGCCATTGAAGCCCGGCGTGATCGCCATTGACGTCAGAGTACGGAATATGGGACAGGTAAAGTATTTATTTTGTTACTGCCCTTACATATTAGTTACATAGAAACATAAACTGCAAATAACAAAAGCAGTCTTCCTAAAAACCCGTTCCTACAGAGCTTAGCGTCTTAGATTTAAAATTTGGCGTAGGCAAACATTTCTGTTACAAGACCAGGTATACTTTTAGGAATAAAAAATATGATGAACTCGATAGGTGTACTCTAACAGACAAAATTTTAAAATTATGAGTTACACTCAATTAAACTTCCTTACCTTCAAAAGGGTCTAAAATATGGTAGCAGGAAGATTTGAATTTTAATCGCTCGTGTCTTGTAGTGATTTTTTTATTTCTAAAGGTTTCAAATCTATCATAACTAAACAAATTTATAAATAACACAGGTAGCAGAAACCCGTTCCTGGGACAGCACCATCGAAATCCTCGGCATTTCTGACATTCGCACGTCCATCGAAGGTTTAACAGGCGATATAGCTTCAGGAGACCGCATTGCGCTAGCAATGGGCACCACCATCCGACTAAAGTCCCTGCCCAGGAGCTCTTGGAAGGCGTATGAAGATGGAGCGTTTGAAGTATCGCCTAATGGTGAAGTGAGGGCGCTGCAACCGGGGTACGGGGTTATTGTGGCGCAACATAAGGACGAGAGGAACAATATTTATAGAGAAACGGTAAGCCGAATATTCCTTTACAAATCCAATTTGGTCTGGCTCAGTATTTTTATTTACTTTTTACAGGATATGTTTCGACAAAAAGTCACCTGATACTAAGTGACGTAGTGGTTGAAGGTGGCGTTGTCACACTACTCTTAGATTGGAAACTTAAGTGATGCTGCCGGAACACACCGATAGTTGCGTGGCGTCAGATTTTTAACTTGTCAGGCGAGCACTAGAAAATTCCCGAGGTTTGTGACGGTCTCTGTTTGTCAACTATGTTACGCGTTATGTTGCAGTGTTTTCGTCATACGGATAACAATCATTTTTGTGATATTTTACAAAAGTACACGTTTTAATGTACGTCGACGAAAAAAACGTTCACGAATTCAACAAAAATAATAACAATGATGAATGCATCACTGACGTTTCGCTTGCACTGGTTGATATACGTGTCTACTGACCCGCCAGGTGGTGCACGTAGAGGTAGCAACGCCGCACTACTGTACAGCGGAGCCGTCCGGTGCGGCGGGCGCAGTGCGCGTGGTACCGCGCGGGGCGCACGGCCGGCCTCTGCTGGCGCCGCACGCCGCGCCCACCGCCGCTCCGCACCCGGCCCGCGCCGCCACCACACACGACAGGTACGTGCTGCACGTGCAAGTACTACTGCACGTCCGGTGCGGCGGGCGCAGTGCGCGTGGTACCGCGCGGGGCGCACGGCCGGCCTCTGCTGGCGCCGCACGCCGCGCCCACCGCCGCTCCGCACCCGGCCCGCGCCGCCACCACACACGACAGGTACGTGCTGCACGTGCAAGTACTACTGCACGTCCGGTGCGGCGGGCGCAGTGCGCGTGGTACCGCGCGGGGCGCACGGCCGGCCTCTGCTGGCGCCGCACGCCGCGCCCACCGCCGCTCCGCACCCGGCCCGCGCCGCCACCACACACGACAGGTACGTGCTGCACGTGCAAGTACTACTGCACGTCCGGTGCGGCGGGCGCAGTGCGCGTGGTACCGCGCGGGGCGCACGGCCGGCCTCTGCTGGCGCCGCACGCCGCGCCCACCGCCGCTCCGCACCCGGCCCGCGCCGCCACCACACACGACAGGTACGTGCTGCACGTGCAAGTACTACTGCACGTCCGGTGCGGCGGGCGCAGTGCGCGTGGTACCGCGCGGGGCGCACGGCCGGCCTCTGCTGGCGCCGCACGCCGCGCCCACCGCCGCTCCGCACCCGGCCCGCGCCGCCACCACACACGACAGGTACGTGCTGCACGTGCAAGTACTACTGCACGTCCGGTGCGGCGGGCGCAGTGCGCGTGGTACCGCGCGGGGCGCACGGCCGGCCTCTGCTGGCGCCGCACGCCGCGCCCACCGCCGCTCCGCACCCGGCCCGCGCCGCCACCACACACGACAGGTACGTGCTGCACGTGCAAGTACTACTGCACGTCCGGTGCGGCGGGCGCAGTGCGCGTGGTACCGCGCGGGGCGCACGGCCGGCCTCTGCTGGCGCCGCACGCCGCGCCCACCGCCGCTCCGCACCCGGCCCGCGCCGCCACCACACACGACAGGTACGTGCTGCACGTGCAAGTACTACTGCACGTCCGGTGCGGCGGGCGCAGTGCGCGTGATACCGCGCGGGGCGCACGGCCGGCCTCTGCTGGCGCCGCACGCCGCGCCCACCGCCGCTCCGCACCCGGCCCGCGCCGCCACCACACACGACAGGTACGTGCTGCACGTGCAAGTACTACTGCACGTCCGGTGCGGCGGGCGCAGTGCGCGTGGTACCGCGCGGGGCGCACGGCCGGCCTCTGCTGGCGCCGCACGCCGCGCCCACCGCCGCTCCGCACCCGGCCCGCGCCGCCACCACACACGACAGGTACGTGCTGCACGTGCAAGTACTACTGCACGTCCGGTGCGGCGGGCGCAGTGCGCGTGGTACCGCGCGGGGCGCACGGCCGGCCTCTGCTGGCGCCGCACGCCGCGCCCACCGCCGCTCCGCACCCGGCCCGCGCCGCCACCACACACGACAGGTACGTGCTGCACGTGCAAGTACTACTGCACGTCCGGTGCGGCGGGCGCAGTGCGCGTGGTACCGCGCGGGGCGCACGGCCGGCCTCTGCTGGCGCCGCACGCCGCGCCCACCGCCGCTCCGCACCCGGCCCGCGCCGCCACCACACACGACAGGTACGTGCTGCACGTGCAAGTACTACTGCACGTCCGGTGCGGCGGGCGCAGTGCGCGTGGTACCGCGCGGGGCGCACGGCCGGCCTCTGCTGGCGCCGCACGCCGCGCCCACCGCCGCTCCGCACCCGGCCCGCGCCGCCACCACACACGACAGGTACGTGCTGCACGTGCAAGTACTACTGCACGTCCGGTGCGGCGGGCGCAGTGCGCGTGGTACCGCGCGGGGCGCACGGCCGGCCTCTGCTGGCGCCGCACGCCGCGCCCACCGCCGCTCCGCACCCGGCCCGCGCCGCCACCACACACGACAGGTACGTGCTGCACGTGCAAGTACTACTGCACGTCCGGTGCGGCGGGCGCAGTGCGCGTGGTCCAACAATCACGAGGAATTTAGCCCACTTCTGATATTTGGTTTGTTGGATTTGTCCGCCCTGAATAGCAAAATAGCAGTATCAAAACATCAAAAACATACAGGAATAAAATTTCATCTTCTACGTTTTTTATGGAACAGCTTACGTCTTCTTAAGTAGACATGACTGTCAGTTTCTTTGTTACCTTTTCACGCCTAAACCACTGAATTGATTTTGATGAAATATGGTAGGGAGTTAGATTGAACCCTGGGGAAGGACATAGGATACTTATTATTGCGATAAAATGTAGTCAATGCGGGGAATAGCTAGTATTAGTATAGATGAGTAAGTGCGATTGTTGTCCAAATTATTTCCAGTGTCCACGGCACAGAGCTGACAATCGAGGGGTTGGAGGCGGCGGGCACGTTCGTGTCGTTCCAGATGGTTGTGAACAACGTCACCGTCAAAGACGAGGTCTGGGTCACCGGCAGCGATTCCAGAAGCGAACGGATTGTTGGTAAGCATCAACTGACGATAGCGGAAAAAAAAAACAATCCCTACAATTACTACATAACTGAGCCGTGTGTGACGTGGATGGATAATATAATTAATTGGATACACAACAACATCAAAATTATCCAGAAAGATACGCACCAAAAACATTTCGAGAACGAATGATTTATGTTTGTCGCACAAATGTTTGTCTGGGCCAAGATTCGAACTGGAAACTAAGCTACAAACTGAAGCGTCTCGCACGACGCATACTACGGGCGGGCCGTAGATACAAATAAAAATATATATTTATAAATATGTGTTAAAAAAAGTGTAAAATGCCCCCCTTTTTTTTGAAGCTACAACCATTTTCATCCGGATCTGCAAATAACAAAGACTGATTAATACCAAAACATATTAAAAAGTACAATATCCCGAGGGTCAGGAAGCTATTTTTAGCCTTCATTGTTTTTAACGTTTTCGTTACTCCCAGATCGACATGTTCCTCTGTCACCTTTAAGGTGAGACTGTGGATAGCTGGGCTATAATCTAATACTAGCTTACGCCCGCGACTTCGTCGAAAATGGTTTAATACATAGGATTTTAATCAGTTTTTTATTTTTTACGTTATTAATTTTCTTGTCGTTACATAAGATAAAACAAAGTCGCAGTTGCAGTTGATAGCGATGATGGCTAGTGGTAGTGACGTTGGCGATCCGTAGGACGTGGGTTCGAATCCTACAATGAGCTTAAGCTTCCGGTGAAGGAAAACATCGTGATGAAACCATAGCTTGATGGAAGGGTATTTTCCTGTACTCGCTTGGCTAGCTTAATAAATTTACGCCCGAAATTAATAATCGATCTCGATCCGTTATCCGCGGTTTTGGATCGATATGTCATTTTAGGACTTAATATTATATTGTGCAGCGACGGGCGGGTGGGGCGTGTGCTTGGAAGGCGTGGGGTGGCGCGCGCCGGCCGCCGTGCGCGTGGTGGCCGGAAGCGGGGTGTCGCTGGCGCTGCTGGTGCGAGATGCGCCCGCGCATCACGTGCTGCGGCACGAGCGGTCGCATCTAGAACGTACGCTGCACCAGCTGCCGCTGCATAAGGTAAACATATTATATTTGACGATGCGGTAGCCGAGTTGGTAGTGTCTCTGACTGCGAAGCTAGCGGTCCCGGGTTCGAATCACGGTCAATCAAGGGATAAAAAAAAAAGAAAAAATAATGTGTCTAAATATATGTGTGATGAGCACGAATATTTGTACCAGTGTCTTGGATATTTCTTTTTATATAAGCATTTATTTCTCTATATAAGTATGTTTATCGTTGTCTAGTACCCATAACACAAGTTTCGAGCTTAATTTGGGGCTAGGTCAATTTGTGTGCAATTGTCCCCGATATTTATTATTATTATTTATTTATTTAACAGATCGAGTTCCAAACCGGCGAATGGCCGTCCTCTCTCGTGCCGTTATCCATTGAAGCGTCTGGTCTGACCGCGGGGCCACTGCTCTGCAGCGAAGAACAGAAATACGCGTTGGAAGGCGTACAATTTGAACTACCGTTCACCTGTCGTACCAAACTACCGCATAACGCGGAACCGGTACTCGATATTATCAACGGTAAGTTATGTTTTTTCATTGATCTCTTTATGCTGGGGCCACGCTAAGGTCAACTTCAAGAGAAATGTTAATGCCTATGATCGCGATAAATATTGCGTTAATTAATTATTAACGCTATGATGTGACTGGCTACACTTGAACGGTCAACGTGAATGCAACGAAACTTCAATCGTAAACTTTCTTCTCTCTTTCTTCAATATGTAGTGTGGCCGCTTCAGCACTAGTTAATCTCTTTGATGTACCGCCACTTGAGTTATCGGCTAACGTCAAACGCCAATGTGAATTCCGTTGTCAAATTATCGCGTAAACTCGTGGCCACACTTACCTATGTCAAACGTCAATCATCGCGATAATTTACAGCATTTTCCTGTGGCCCCAGTATCACGTGATCTAAAACCTTGCACTTATATTTTCTATGCGTATTTTCGAGCATGTCGCTCGCCTGATAGTTGGCGTCACGCTTGCCCATTAAAGTTCAGAATTTAGAACTTCAGCTGTTTAAAATCCTGAGTGGTAATGCAGGTCTGTTTTTGTTATGCCCTGTAATAATAAATGCGTTTGTTGATTTATCTTTCTTTCACGCAGCAACGGATCGTAGTTTCATTGAGAACGTTTATGGGCCGGAGAGACACATTCAGTTATTCAGAGAGAGATAGTATAGGCCTTAATCTACCACGCTAGCCCAGAGGCCCAATTCTCACGGCGATATATGATATAACATTCGATAAATATCGCAAAACTGTCAAAATGTGTATTGAATTTTGATTTATTGCGATATTTATCGAATGTGATAATATATCACGCCGCGAGAATTGGGCCTCAGTGCGGGTTAGTAGATGTCACATGCCCTTGAATGTTGCGGTTCTTGGACATAAAGGTTTTTTTCACGGTGTCTTCCTTCACTGTTTTGAGTGATGGTAAATTCACACGTAGCTGATGTCAAATAGGTGCGGGCCGAGGGAATTCGAACTCGGTATCGGCGCACCATCGCTCAGAGAATGACATAGGCTACTTTTTCTCCTGGAAAAATGCACGGTTCCTGTGAGACACTTCACGCTATTGTAAAACTTTCACACTTGATTTCCTTTCCAGGTCAGATCGGCTGCAAAATAATCTCAGCCACTCAGATTACGGAAGCGTCTGAAGTGGACCTCTGCGCCGAATGGGGCGTATTCAGAACCTGCACTAAAGTGTCACTGCTGCCCCCCGTACACGTGTCGCAGACGAAAGTATCTCTACGGAACCCGCCCGCTTTGTTCACTGTGATTGGACACCCTAGGGCACTCAAACTAACTAAAATAACGCCTTCGCCGGGATTGAAGTTGGACACGGCTGGTAAACCGGGTGAGAATTCAATAATCCATTTATTCCCACTACAAACCCAAAAGGTTAAAAAAACACAGTCTAAGCAAAAAAAAAACACCCGTGTTGACTACATTTTATCGCAAGAAAAGTCTATGAAATTCCCTCGGGTCCAAACTTGTTCTATCTTATAGCAAATTTCATCAAGATCAGCGGCTTCTTTTTCGCGTGTTTTTCCGATGTTTTTAAGTCAGTCAAGCCGTTCTAAACAGTATAATAGTAACTCGACTTTGTTTTGAGCCGTATTGATACATAAACTTTTTATTCTAAAGAAAAGTTATCATTACAAATGAAGGGTCCACTGCAATAATGATGAAAGTCCAAATTTTTTTAAAAGTAATACCATTCGGTCACATAATATTATATTTAGAAATCTTGTTAACAAACTTAGCAATATCGCTTGCAGTCTTGTGATAAATATGTTTTAAATATTTTGGCTACACGGCTAGAACGCGATTTATAGCGATGATGGCTCAGTGGTAGTGACGTCGGCTTGCGATCCGTAGGACGTGGGTTCGAATCCTACAATGAGCTTGAGCTTTCGGTGAAGGAAAACATCGTGATGAAACCATAGCTTGGTGGTAGGGTATTTTCTAGTACTCGCCTGGTTAGCTACCACCCTCTTGTTAAGAATCTGTCGCCAAGCACCTATCGGTGTGTTCCGGCAGCCTCACTTGAGAGCCAGTTTCCAGTCCAGGTGTAGCGTGGCGCCATCTTAGACCACATCGTCACTTAACATCAGGTGACTTGTGGTCAAACGCTACCCTGTAAAAAGTAAAAAAAAAAAAAAAAAACGCTCAACGTCACAGGTGTTCACGACAATAATAACATTTTATAATCTTCGGGTCTGAGTTTTTTCACACCGTTTATAAATTTAAAACCCAATTATCTCGAAACTAAATTTAAAGGACATTCATCATTATTGCAGTGGACCCTTCAAATAGAAAACGGCAGATTCGCACTATTCGCAGCCAAAAACATCAAATAAATTAATATATTCATCATAAATTCTTAACTCCCCAGGTGAGATCGTGGTAACAGTGACGAGCGTGGGAGCGTCCGCCTGCGACATCGGCTGGGTGACCGTCAACTCTAAGCTGACCGGACAAGATGTCCGAGTGGAAGTGGAGAGGGACTGCGACATGGCCTGCGGCACTCTACTCGGCGCCCTCCTCTCACTTCTGCAGCCTTACTTGTCTACCCTAGCCACTATAGCAGCTGTTGCCGCGGCTTATGCCTACAGTAAGTATTGTCTACGACCGAATATAGGGGTGTAATTTAAACGCCCGGCACGATTTTGTTGAAAAAAACGTACACATTGACATTTGAAGGAGTTCCTTTCAAGAGTAAGGTAACAGGTGTGTTGTGTTGTGGTGAAACACTACCTAGTAAGCTTTAACCAAGAAACAAATGTTACTGATCTAATACGCATTTGGAAAATCGAGTATAAATTAGCCACTTTTGTCGCTGACTGTACAATCCATTCTACTCATCATAATATGTAAACAATCCCTACTCTGTCTGTCTGTCTCGCTTTCACGCCTAAACTACTGAACCAATTTAAATGAAATTTGATACGGAGATAGTTTGAATCCTGAGGAAGGACATAGGATACTTTTTATCGCGATAAACTGTAGCCGACGCGGGTAAACCGCGGGGAATAGCTAGTCCTACATAAACATCAACTGTCTCAATTCCAGTACAATCAAGGCTACAGCAGAAGTCTCAGATCCGCATCCCTCCGTCGCCGGTGCAGACGGTTCTACCACCGCAAGACGCGTCGCCTCCAATGAACCGGTCGCGCACGTGGTCCCGCAGCCCGTACGCGTCCGCCGGGCCCGGCGTGCCAGCCGTGCCGGTCTACGGAGACACCAGCATGCTGCCCGACAGCAGCTTCTCGCCAACCTCCAACCGGACGCATTCACGGTTCCTATAGTGATACCTGATTGGATGATGTTCGCAAATAAACATCGCACATCATAAACAAAAATAATTAAAAAGATGAATACACGGTTCCTATAGTGCTTCGAGTTGATTGGACGATTTTTGCAAGTAAACATCGCACCCTTCGTTAATCATAAATCGAAGTAATTCAAGAATGATAGTTGTTCAGAAATTGCTGTTAAGTTTTTAGCAGTTCAGCGACGTAGCAATAATAAAATAGAAACGGACGTGCCTCGGCCTTGCTTTTTTGCTCGAAAACAACGGTTTCTATAGGGCTTCGCGCTGATTGGATGATTTTTGTAGGTATACGTCGCAAATCTTAAACTGAAACAATTCAAAAATCGTAAGCTGTTCAGATATTGCTGTTAAGTTTTACCAGTTCAGCGACGTAGCATTAATCAAAAAGAGACGGCCGTTCATCTATTGTTTGGCTTTAAAACAACCGCCTGTTGGACTGTTATTTAATTCTTCTCACTAAATACATTTTTTTTTATTAAATTTCCAAAACCCTATTTTTTTAATTATTTCGTTTTATGATTAAGGGTGCGACGTGTCATGTCATCATGTGTGCTTGATCAGTTCGATCACCGACGTATTACAAAGTTTCGTATTACGAAGTGTTATGTGAACAGCTTGTACAAATTGTATGATTTCCGTTCCCACCGATATCGATATAGTTATCGGATAAAACGGCAGTTAGTGGTGTATATAAGTAGCTAAATTCAAACAAAGATTGTAAATACACATGTAAAATGCAGCTGTCTCGCTCTGATTGACAATTAATCTTAGCGGTGTGAGTGAAATGGAAAAATTCTTTCCAATATTGTTACACTAATGTTTAGTTTATAAGTTTTGCTCCGTTTCGAGTTAAACTTCGTCTTTCTGACAGTACTGTATAGTACAAAATTCATGGCATAACGTGACTTCATTGAAGGCCGGAAAACTAAAAGCATAATATCTTTACTAAAATGTTGCCAACCTGAACTTAATTCCTCAGTTCGTGTTAGGAAGTAATGTTTTTGTATACTTTTTTTGTTATGATATCTTAATTGCTACTACTAAAAATAGGAAAGTCTGTTTTGTTTTCGCGCAGCAACGGATCGACGCAATTTATTCGATAGAGATAGTTTTTGGATAGGAAAGTGACCTATACTGCTACTTTTTATCCCGGAAAGATGTAGTTCCTGTGAGGACAATCAGAGCTGCGAAGACACGTCTTACAAACGCTGCGCTGCGATTAAATTGTAGGACGCCCTGCGACTAGGTAGAGCGACGACTTGCGCCGAGTGGCTGGCAGCAGTTGGATGAGAAGAGCCGAAAACCGGGCTCAGTGGGAGAGGCTTATTTCCAGCAGTGGACTGACACAGGGGATGATGAGTATTGTGGCATGAACTGCGGTGCGTCAATACATATGGAAGTCCAACCACTCTCGAGTAGCGATACACGCGTTCGGGACGTTTGTTACCATTATCTAATTCATTATATGACGTAGTGCTTAGCTTTTGAAATAGCAATGGAACGCATACTTATACTATGATATGTTGTAGGTGTTTGCTGTTCATTATAAAGAAAACAATGAATGAATATGACTATCAACATCTGCTTTGTTGTATAATTGATGATTTCATAAGAGGAATGTGACACACAAATTAAATTGATGGAGTAAAGATATATCATATTATTATTTAAAGAAATCGACTGGGCGCCAAGATGCTCTGGCGGCCCTTATTTCCACAATACATATTTAACTTATAACAATTTGATGGCATTCCTAAACAGTAATAAATAATTAACTGACTAATTGATAAATAAACATTTCGCCATTGAGGCATTCAAATTTCAAATAGATTTGGTTTCCTAATACATCAGTATCTTATATGAATGAAAGGGGGGTGGGTTGTTTGTATATAGAATTGATAAGAAAAATCGTGTCAAGGGAAGTTTAGGGCGTGGATAGTGCGTTAGTTATGGAGAATAGGGATGGATGTCTTTCTATTTGAGATAAGCGAGATAGCTAAAAGAGTTGCGCATGGAATATCCACCAATAGGATTACTTTCTTTTTCATAGACTACCCTCGCATCCTCTTGATGGATTTTTGCCTCGCACTTCTCTGGTGGAAAGGCAGCCTCATCTTAATATTCTATTCTAGGGAAGTACCTAACTAAGTTTGCCTAGTTATTTAATTTAATTTGTACTGTTAATTTAGAATGTATTTTTTTAGATCTTACAGGGTAGCGTTTGACCGCAAGTCTCTGATGTTAAGCGGTCGAAAGTGGCGCCACGCTACGCCTGGATTAGGAACTGGCTGGCAAGCGAGATTGCCGCAACACTTATAATATGTGACTGACAAGCATTTTGTCAAACTTAATTATGTACGAGTAATTTGTGTTCAAGTTTTTAGTATTTCTTAGTTATGTATGTAGAAGATTTATTGTTACGGTTATACTGAAATTAACAATGTATCGTCCTGTATTTACAAATGACGGAAGTTCTATTGCAAACACTTAACAATATCACGAATAAATACCAACTGTGGCTGAATTAAGAGATCGCTTTATGGGTCTGACCCTTACTAGGATTTGCTGTACCTAGAATCAAAGACATCTGGAGTGTTCAGGCTCTAAGTCTCAACATCCGCAACACACTGGCACGAAAACAAACTTGTCATAATCATCCCATCAGGCTGCCCACACTGGTGAACTAAAAAACTTGCATATTTTTATGTATGACAACTTTTTCATGTAAACTCGAACTAGCAAACTCACTTCTGAGCTGACCTAACGAACCATTAGATCTGTAGACTCGAGCTTGCTCAAATTATGCCAATTTAATTATGAATCATACAACAATCAAATTATAGATTGGCATAATTTTGTGTGAAGTAAAGTGTTGTGATTATTCATTTGTTATTTATTACCTCACTAGGTAAAACTTGTTCTTTATAATAATGTACCTTCTATAATATTAAGTAAATTTAATTCAATTTTGGTATTGTTAAAAAGATCTCTAAACAATGGTTTTCCCTTTTCATGCAAAAGTTACATTTAATTTAGTATGTGTGCCAACACATGTTTTTATTTGATAAAATTTTCTATTCAGTAAAAAGTCATTAGATTAATTTTGGTCCTTCATAATATAAGTATAAGAATTGAACTGATAAAATCATTTTGAAAATGAAAACATGCGTTTGTTACATAGTGGTATCAGGTATGGTGTGGCTAAAATGTGATGTGTGAAATAAAATATTTTTTAAATTATAATATATTTTATTTTAATAATAATATTACAAAGTGTGGGCGAAAATTCTGTCAAAAAATGTAATCCATTATTTTTTTTTTTTGATGTAGTTGCGCTTGTTTTAGGTCCCTACTTGTGTTTTTATTTATGCTGTAGTGGGAATCGAACCCGCAACTTTCAGTCATACCCAGTTAGTCTGGTGGTCAAATGTAGAAAAAGAATACAGGCATTTAAAAAAAATTGTACCTGGTCTATGTCTCAGGCCTAACGTCCCATTATACGACTCATGAGCATTGCTAAGACTGTGCCAGCACCCAGAGCACCGCCGTACCAGGATTGAGCACTAGCAGCCAAGCTGCCAGCTGCGATGCCTAGCTTCGTGAACCCAAGGAGTGGAGCCAGCCAGGTGGCACCAGTCACCAGGATTATTCCGCCCACCACGTTCACAACAACCATGGCAACGAAGCCCATTTTGCTGGAACAGTAATTTTTATTGATTTATTCATTTTATGTGGGTGGCTTACAGCTAACTAATACAAAATAGGTAACAAAATAAGTTTTGAAAACCAATTATTACAAGCCTCCACAGTTAATTTTTTTCTTACTTTTATCTGTAAAACATTTTGCATTTTTTTATCCTTACGATTATTATAAATGTGAAAGTAACCGTCTGTCTGTCTATCACGCCTAAACTACTGAACCGATTTAAATGAAAGAACATCGGCCACTTTTCATATTTTATTGCCTTGGACCTGCCCGCAATATATTTTGTATAGTATAACTGTCATTTTTTACAATCCAGCTGTTCAAACTTCAATCACGGGACAGTTTCCGGCACCTATTTGCTCTCGGAAAACGTTTCCGTGAAGCGAAAGTGACGTCGAATCCGACGCGGAATCTTTCCGAGACAATTAGAAAAAAATAATAAATATTGTAATAATTATACTAAAACCACCCTTGGTTTTTTGATCCGTAGTTAGAGATGTCACTATTTCTTATTGAGGAAGCTTTAAACAAAAACATACGCACAAAGTTAGCCTACACCTACAGTAGATAAAGATTACCATCGTCACTTACCTTATCGATTTGAAGCCTCTGGAGAACTGCTGAGAGATGAGAGTAGACAGTTCAGTTCAGTTACCACCGTGTTGAAAGCTTTTAGTAGGTAGGTACACCAATGAGTATAATAAGTTTTATGATTGAATGCTCTTTGTCTGCAACGTAAGTACCTAGTACCTACTCTGTGAATAGAACTTTTCTTTTGTGTGGCACCAACGACCACAGGCGAGATTTGTCTTACGGCACTATGACACGCATGCAAAAGCGCGACACTATTGCACAGTCTATGCTATTGCATTGCAGTTCAATACATTTGCACTTGACTTGCACATGCACATATGGTTGGCTGGATTATAACTAGACTAGCTCCGCCCCGTGGTTTCACCCGCGTCTTCCCGTTATCCCGCAGGAACCTTTTTCGGGATAAAAAGTAGCCTGTGTCCAGGGTATAAGCTATCTCCATTCCAAATTTTACTCCGTTCAGTAGTTTTTGCGTGAAAGAGCAACAACCATACATACGTTCATACGTACATACTCACAAACTTTCGCGTTTATAATATTAGTAGGAAGTAGGATACGGTTCATTACAACACCATTTAGGGTCCTAGAAATAAGGATGAAAATTCTTTGCCTTTGTCATTATAATGCGGCTTCGTGTTCGCGTTGCGGTCTTTTGCGGTATTTTACCAACCATAAACAATGAATTTATTTTCTTTTCAAACAAGCAGAGAAAGTGCTACCATTATTAAAAAAACACCCACAAGTTGTGGTACTTTTAAAATAGTACACAACGTAGGTGATTTGTGAAGGAATCCGATGATTTTAATTTGTTTATTTAGAATCTAAATTTAGATAGAATGAAGTGTTGTAAAACCGTAATGTCAAACTAAAATGTTTAAGTAGGTCCGTAACTGACTAATTACTTATTTAAAAACAATGATGTATTTGTTGAATATTATTGATGTTATACATTGTTTCATTTCTTGTGTCCAGAAATAATGTACCGAAAGATTTTTAACAATGAATTATTTAAAAAAAATCCTACATTTTCATATCGATAACTACTCTGTGGTGTCGGTACAATATTGTTACTTTAAATTTTTTTTAAAGCAGTATGTATGGTAGAATTAAAGAATATCTAATTATGTGATACGTATAGAAGATAGAAGGATGGCAATTTTAGGGGTTTTTGACTGTAGCTTTATGGGTAAATAAAGGGTAGGTAGGGTAGAGTAAGTATTTTTTCGGAGTTGTTGGTAACACTGAAACAAGATCAAATCCTGAATTCTGAATTCAAACAGTTGCGATTTGTTCAATATTTTTTATACAGTTAGTTGAGTTAGTTCGTGAATTGCGATTACAACTTGTACAGCCGTAATTAGCTAAATATAGCTCATCTAATATAATGAGCTTCGGGTGCAGCGGCGCAGGAGTACCAGTCAAAAGTCTCACAACACAACGTCGCAGGAAGATTATGAAGTAGAGATTTAATTTTTTTGCAATTTATGTAAGTACCCACCTCATCTAAGTTTAGAGCTAATAAACCTAGTGCCTACTTACGACCGGTCCTAATAACCGATCCATCCACGTTTTGACCTAGATAGAAATTTGACATTACTTTTATGGAGCATAAGTCAGATTTCTATCTCCAGTAGGGGTAGGGTAAACGGGGGTGGATAGATCGGTTATTGAGAACGGCCGTTAGTACTTTCACAGTAAATAGATTTGGTTTGGTACCTACCTATCTTATCAATAGCAGTTATCAGTTCACA
The DNA here is from genome assembly GCA_931315375.2 of Opisthograptis luteolata. Classification (NCBI taxonomy): domain Eukaryota; kingdom Metazoa; phylum Arthropoda; class Insecta; order Lepidoptera; family Geometridae; genus Opisthograptis; species Opisthograptis luteolata. The sequence continues at coordinate 3,760,949 of OV928048.1, forward strand.
TTGTAGTGCTCATATTTTTAACTTCTTTCAGATAAGTATTCATATCTATAGCTGAGCTTTTTGATGCTGCTGTTCGATATCGAATAACCTTAAGTTACAAACAAACCTTGGAATTGAAAAGTGCGCCATCCCGAGAGGCCGCCGTGACGCACAGTTGCTGAAAACAAATGATAAAACAATTTTTCTAAACATAACCTCAAAATGAGTATTGATTCTCTATATGAGAGCGTTATAGCTAAACTTACCAGCCAGGATAAAATCATCAGCATATCAAAAGAGCTGCTTACAATCACAAGTAATGATGAACGAGTTTTATATGTCTTTTATATACTTAAAAACCTGAAATTATTCCCAAGTGTTATTGAGGTGCACAAGACTCAAAATGTATCTACACACTATCGTAACCTTGGTAACAAGTGTTTCAAAAAATCAGAAGACTTTATGGCATGGCAGTATTATAACTTGTCATTACTACATGCCCCGTCTCTGTCTGAACACTACGTTTTGGCCTTAGCAAACAGATCAGCGGTTTTTTTTTCTATGGAAAAATATGAAGAATGCTTGGAAGATATTGCAAAAGTGTTTTCTATGAAATATCCAGACACATTAAAAGAAAAACTTTCCAAAAGACAGTCTGCATGCCAAGAAGCATTAGCCGAAAAAAGCAGACAAAATAATGAAGAAAATTCAGATTTAAATGATATTCTGCTAATGAAAGATTCAACAGATGGTCGGTACCTATGTGCAAGCACTAAACTTCAAGTTGTTTGCAATAAAGAAATGGGAAGGCATGTTGTGGCCAAAGAAGACATCAAAGTAGGAGAAGTTTTGGCTCAGGAAAATCCATATTTTGCTCTTTTACTGAAATCGCAACGTTTATTCAGTTGCACCTACTGTCTGTCCAGAAATTTGAACCTCTTGCCTTGTGACAATTGCTGCTTTACTCTATATTGCAGCGAGAAATGTAAAGATAGGGCCTGGCAAGAGTATCACCGAACAGAGTGCCTGCTGATGCCCACATTAGACCACATGCAGTTTACAAAACTGGAACTATTAGCATTGAGAACGGCCATCAAAGCTCGCACTGACAGTAAAGACTGGCCTTCTTTGTTCAACACGATTGCGTCAGCAGAAGCTTATGAAGGCACTGAATACAAAGGTTGCGTGAAAGTAGACAACAAATGGGTGTTTGACTCCAAATATTACACCTCAATACACACTCTGGCCTCTAACATTGAGAAAAGAAGTATATCTGATATCTTTCAGAAGTGTGTAACAGCCGCTGTCTTTCTAAAACTATTGTCTGATACGACAGACTTTCTAAATTGCGATGATGATAAACAGAGAGACGAAATAAGAAGGTCTGTAAGTGGGATGTTACTTTTACATATTATGACGAGTCCAACAAACATGCATGGTCTAAGCACGATCATAGGAAACAAACAGGGGAAATATATTGATCAAATTAGCATCGCCAGCGCTCCATATGCGTTCCATAGCCTTCTGAACCATTCCTGTGCCCCAAATGTAGTGAGGTTCACCAAGCTAGGAACGAGCCAGATGACTCTATTTGCATTGAGGCCAATAAAGAAAGGGATGCAGCTCTTCGATAATTATGGGTAAGTTTAGTTCTTATTTCACATGTGACTAAGCATGTGTAGAAAATCACTAACTAAAAGCACTCAATATCACCTTTAAAAAAAAACGAAATTAAAAACGGTTGATCCGTTTGGGTGCTACACACAGATAAGGTTGAGCCACGAATGAATGAATAAAAAAAAAGTGGTTATTTAAATATTTAATAGCAATAAAAGGTATTATAGTACGCCTTTAATTCATATGCAAAAAATATTCAAGATTGGATATCATCTTCTGCCACCGGATTGATCTCGATGATTTGAAAACTTTAACTAAATTTTTTTTTTATAATCTCTTATTGATACATATAATTTTGTGTAATTACTACAAATTATCAATCTTACAAACATACATTTATTTACAGATCCCATCACGCCTTAGAAATCCGACAAAGTCGCCAGTCAACTCTCTCGTTCCAATACAAATTCACTTGTGTCTGCGAAGCATGCATCAACAACTGGCCTACATACCTCCACTTGAGCACTCCGAGGAATCTTCCCAATGCATTGAAACTGCAAAAAGAGAAGCTTCTGGATGTTGCCACAATAGAAAAACTTGAAAAAGGTGACAAAGTAAAAGCTTTAGAGATATTCAAGCCGTTGTGTAGCCTTGCAGAAGCCTTAGAACCATATGCCCCTTGTAGAGAGTTAGCTGATTGTCAGGAGTCACTGAAACAATGTCTGGCTGTATTCGAAGGGTTCGTGCCTTACGGGTATAGCAAGCAGGTTGAATGGACAGCCATGCCACCAAAGGTATGCTGATAACAATGTTGTATACCAGGGGTGGCCAACCGGTCGATCGCAATCGACTAGTCGATCTTGGCTATTATTTCAGTCGATCGTGACAAGGCAAAAAACAAGTTTAATTAATATACCTAGTGGTCATAATTATTTACATACAGAATGTAAAAAAATACGTAGAACAGAGAGAACAACCTGATTTTCCTAATTTAGCAAAAGATGTTCACAATAAAATACTATCTACATAATTGTACTCGTATATACTGAACAAAAAGTGCAATGTGGCTGGCGGCGGTTGGATGATAGGAGCTGAAGATCGGGCTTAGTAGCGTGCTTTGGGAGAGGCCTATGTCCAGCAATGGACTGAAACAGGTTGATTACGATAATGATGATGATGTATACATTGAACATTTGATGAAGTCTGAAGTTGGTAGATCGCATGGGGTTTCTTTAGTAAATAGTAGGTCTTGGGTAAAACCAAGTTGGCCACCCCTGTTGTATACTATTCATTATCAGCCTTCTACGTTCCCACTGCTGGGACTCTGGCCTTCTCTCAGAGAGAGAGTATGGGCTGTAATCTACCACGCTGGCCCAGTGCGGGTTGGTTGTATACTATTAGTTTGTTATAACTAGCACTAAATTACAAATCAGTATTGTTGTCACTTTGTAACATCACAAAAGTTTGTAGCATTATAACTTGTCTCACGTAAATTCACAATCAATCTATTAATTCACAAAAGCAGTAATTTTATCAATTAGTGTCTAGAGTATTTACAATTTTCAATTTTACATAGGTTCAATATTAACTAGAATCTCTTTTGTTTGTAAATTTATAATTATTTTAGGACAACTTACACCCTAAACTACACATAATTTAAAGGTGCCACTACACAAGGCTTGGCGTAGCGTATTCGTGTATCGTTAGCGCAGTGCCAGATTTACCATAGAAGCTGAAAAAGCTGAAGCTTAGGGCGGCAAAATTATAGGGGCGGCAAAAATGGCTGAAAAGGAATAATATTGCGAACAGTGTATTTAATTTTAGAAGTCTGTAGGAGCGGCAAAAATGTTGTAGCTTTGGGGCCGCAAATGTGTAAATCCAGCACTGTCGTAGCGGTATCGTCGTCTTCTAACTAACCTCCCAAATGAGTACTAAGTACCTTCAGGCGACGTTACTTTGGTCAGATAGCAGTGAGATATGTGTTCGCTACTAGAAATTATGCTACTCAAAATGAACAAAACTTCATAAATTTTAACCAACTAAAAAGGAGTAGCTCTCAATTAGTTTTTTTTTGTTTTTATGTTCGTTACCTCAGAACTTTTGACTGGGTGTACCGATTTTGATTATTCTTTTTTATTTGAAAGCTGGTGCATCCCGTGTGGACCCATTTCAATTTGGTCCCGTTCTGACAATGGCATCCATGAACCTTTGAAGTCGCTTTTTTATTTGTTAATTTTGTTTTGCACTTGTGCTATAACGTTAGCCTTTCTAAAAGTGTTAATTTTTCTTCTTTTATAAAAGAATACAAACCTTTTATTTGAAATTCCCATCCAGTTTCTTTCCAAGCTCTCTCTGGCGCATTCGTCATTTTGTATAAGAAGGATGCTTTTCAAGCTCAGTGTATCCAGTAAAAACACAGGGCGTAAATAGATTTAAGGAAATATGCACGGTACGTACGCAAAAAACTGTTCTACGAGACAAATCCTTTCACATTATTTGTTTTAAAAATATATAATCATAAAACATTGCATACTAAAAGATGTTTATACGTAGTTTTTCAAAAATTCCTCGAAGTCCTCCTACCTATTTATAATAGTAAACTTGTCAAAAATTAGAGAGCCAGCGTTTCAACGGAAACAGCGTTACCGCTCCACGAATACGCTACACCAAGTGAAGTTGGTATTTTATATTCTAGAAAACTGAACTTTGACTGTTGTGTAAGTTACAGATAAACTTTTTTTAATTTTCTTTTGTTTTCTCATTTGTGAGCAATACCTTATACTTTTCAAAAATATTAATAACAAATAAAAAAAATGTTACTACTACATACGTAGTTTAAGTATTATTTTATCATTTGATGTTTTTTTTGTTGTTGTTCAAGATTAACTCTCTAAATTGTTAAGCCATAGAGTAAGTACTTGGTGCTAGAAAACTAGGCTGAAAGTCACTCTTAAAAAAAAACTGGTATTATTCTATGGTTATTATTTGTTTGTTTCCAATTGGTATTTAAAAAAATACTATTATTTGTGTCATTGGGTATTTTTTTAAATTCTTCTTTGAGATTAACTCTAAATATTTAAGCCACAGGAAGCTTTCGTGTTACACATAATTCTTTAGATAAGCGTTATTATGCTCAATACTGTAAGGTGCTCTGAATATCTAATAAGCATTAAGTTTTAATAATATTTACTACATTAGATTTTTTATTGTAAAGAAATATCATATGTTTTATAAATACATAATTATACATATGTTTTATTAGATACTATTTCAAATATCTATGGATGTTAATGTATAGAATCTATACTATAGATAGAGTATGTGATGAAAATCGTAAGGCTGTATTTACATTGTTATTCATTTTGGTGGGCAGCGGTGGGCGGAAATGCGAAAAAATACACAAAGATCCGATCCACACTAAAATAAACATTTTTAAATGCAAAATATAGTGCTGGATCTTAGCACTTCCGCTTTCCGTCCACCGTAAATGCGGCCTTAGACTGGTAAGCTTAAAACGTGTGTCCCTTGTCAAGCTAAGCTTGAATTGTGAGATTATCGGCCAGTTTTAATAACCGATCTATCCACGCTTTGACATAAAGGACATTGGCCACTTTTCATACTGCCCTGGACCTGAACGCAATATATTTTGTATGAAAATTTTCGTTTCTGTCAATGTCACTTAGTTTTTGTTCATATTTGTTATATGATGTTGATTTTAAGACTTTTTTTAAGTAGGGCTGACTTCCAAAGCGTGAAACGGAATGAAAAAGAAAATGCGGAGTGCGTTTAAAACATCCAAGCATTGTGTAAGTAAAAAAAATGTCCTAAGAAAATGCGAAGTTAAAAAATCGATATCTTTTTTTTCTACACTTTCTTTAAAATATCGTTTGTATAATCTTAATAGTCAAAAAAATTAAAATTTTATCGTATATAAATCGTTTTCATACGACCTCGGGTCCGTTTTGGCCATTGTTCTTTGACATTACTTCTATGGAGCTCATGTGAAATTTCCATCTCCATTTGGGCAAATCATGGATAGATCGGTTATTGAAACCCGCCGTATGTATAATAATGTATAATGTGGAGAGACTAAATATAATATAGAGCAAATGTGTACTAAAACAGTTTGATTCACTACTTCTGACGACCGACCGACGTATACTCCCAAATTGCTTGAAGCTGAGGTGTAGTAGTTTGTTTTTTTAAAACTCCCTCTGCTATTGCCAAGTTGAAACATTTTCCTTCGTAATTTTTTTCTTTGTCATGCTTATTCGAACCAGCTCGTGTTTCCCAAACAGCGGCCTAACCATCTCTGTGATGCCTTGTCTACAACAGAGATGGCGCTTTTTAAAACTTACTTTTATATAAATTGTTAGAACATAAGTTATGGCCATCTGATTATTGTTATTTTGTAATCCGCTAATAACTTTGATATTACATAACATTAAAGAATAAACATATTACTAAAATTATCACATTTGTTTTTATTCGCACTGATACATGGATGATTTTGGTAAATATTATATTTTATTCTACTGCTGTTGCTAACGAGATTAATTATTGTGATTACATAGTGGTACCTAATAGTATACAAGCAATATGTTTTTATAGGAATAGGTCCGAACTACTAATACTAATACAAATTTGAGACGTAAATCATATCCGACAAAAATAGGAGGTTCTCGATCAGATACGTATATTTTTTTAAGTATGACCGCGCGAAGGTTTTTGAACGTAAGCTATTTCATACTCATCTTCATCTAACTACAGATACGTGACATCGTAGAATTGATTTCAGAATCTGCTAAATTTAGTAATTAGAAGTATCTAATTGATGAGAAGTCTCCTAGAACTAAATCATACTGCACACAAACAATTGAGCTCGTACACACTAACATTATGTAGAACTAAATGTACCTATGACTTTAAAATACTAATATACGGAATGAACCTTAGACATCTACTGGATACTGGATTACCTATAGAGAGCAATATATTTTAATTTGATGTTTTGTTATTGATGATAGTACCTAATTAATTACTTACCTACTTTCTAATTCATTTTGAAAAGGGACACCTAGGTACTTAGTACATTTTAATAATTAGTGATGTCAATGCGATTACATTACCAAAACCGTGTATTACTAGATACATACTTATACTTATTTAACCTAAAAATACTTTCTGTGCTCTCATTTAAAATACTCTAGGCAATTTAATATGTAAACTGTAGTAAATATGAAGCAAAAGTCAAAGTCAGACAATGCAATATTCCATTGGACCGATTATGCTTTCCTTTCGAAGATACAAAACGGTTCAGAATGAGCTCTGCTTGAAGATCTTTGACTTTATCTTCGTTTAGCAATATTAGTCTACTAGTTTCCTCTTGTGTGACTACGCCAGTTTTATTTAAGTAATACAAGACTGCATCTACTTCGTTGTAAGAGAATATTTCATTCGGCAGCCCTTCGAACATTGAGAATCCGTCTCCGCCTTCCGCCAAAAAGGTGCACATTATCACTTTATATTCAACGGTGTCTTCAATATCTACTAGCTCGTTAGTGTTACAGGTTGAACATGCCGCCTTGGCTGTAACAACCCTCCTACCGGGTGGCTTAGCTAGGTCATAGATTACTTTCATACCAGAGAATTGTAGGAACTGTCCGAGACTATCAATCGTTCTCCAGTCTTTTACTGCATGTTCCAAGCTCTGCCTTAGAATGCTGCCGTTCATAGTCACAGCTGTCAATGAATCAGAGAAGGGTAACACAGTAATCCAGTCCCCTCTCGTCATTTCGAAAGGTTTCTCCTGGCGATCGATCGAAGTCCTGATTCTTCCACTTTGTAATATAGCAATATTGATGTCATTATGACCCTTGATGTCTTTTGTATAGTTTAACATTGCGTCTGTAATTAAATTGCCAATATTACATTCTCTTATACGACAATACTGTCCTTTTAAAGCTACCATTGAGGTACCAACGACTACATTGTTTATCCTATTTATGTTAGAACTATATTTGTTGACAATGCTAAGCAATTCTGGATCCCTCTGTATTTCTTGATTTAGCAAAATTGGCGTCCCATCACATCGTGTGATCTCTCCATTGGAGTCAAAGACCAGATGTAATTTTCCGAGATACTTTGTGTACGCGTATGCTTGTACCACTCTCACTATCCTCCCAGAAGGTTGTCGTACTTCAGTTGGGTAAGGTCCTGCAGGTACTTCTGGAATTTCATCAGTACTGTTCCTATTCAAAAGAAACGTGTTCGAATGGCCTCCGATAACCAAATCTATATCTTCTACATATTTCGCTATCTCCAAGTCTTTTAAGAAACCGGAATGGCCTAGCGCTATTAATATGTGAACACCTTGATGCTTCAGCTCTTTAGCTTCCCGTTTTAGAGCTATTACTTCGTCTTCGTACTCTACATCATTTTTTGGAGCTAAGAACTTTGTTTCTCCAGTAAGATAACCTATTATTCCTATTTTGATTCCATTTTTTACTATGACTATAGATTTGTGTAGATTTTTCTCTTCCTTTAATTCAGGAACTTTGTCGAGTATAAGATTTGCTGCTAGTACGGGACACGATACATTTCTGATGAAAGGGATTACTCCGTCCACAGCTTCGTCGAACTCATGGTTTCCAAGAGACTGAAAGGAAAACTTCACGTTACAACAATACGTAATCAAATTATCTTAACCTCTAGCGTGATTACAAGTATGGTTTCATATTTTTTTAATCTAAATATAGATATATATACATTGTTGGTAAAGTATGTTGCAGGCTTGTGGGTTAGGAATACACATCCATTCATGAACTAGTTGTTGTAAATAAAATAAAACGACTTGTTTGTATTATATTTATTTATCTTATTTTTAAATAGGTTGCTACAAATAAATTAAGGCTATAGGAACGAAATCATTGCTGATAACAACAACAAGGAACATGAAAGTGAAGTCACATGAGATGAACTTTTCGGCTCATCCTTACTTCTTAAAACATTTATTCTGCCTTCTACTTGAGGATAAATAGGACTATGATGGCTAACATAATACTGCGTACAGGCTAGTTCACTATATTCTAAGTAAATCGGTCTCAATTTCTCTAACATCCAATAACCATCACCACCGTTTGCAACAAAACTTGGTAAAATTACTTTGTAAAAATCTTTCTCCTCCACTTGAAAGTATTTTGGGATCTCACAAGCCCAACACCTAGCCTCTGCTGTCACAACTCGTGAACCCACAGGTTTGCTAACATTATAAACTACTTTGAGACCAGAAAACTGTAGGAATTCTCCGGGCATGTCTATGGATTCGTAGTTGGCTACCGACCGCTCGAGCATCATCAAAAGCACGGTTCCTTTCATTGTCACTGTAGTCAAATTTCCATCGAATGGCATCACTCCTAATAAGTCTCCCTTTGTAATGTCAGTCGGCAAAGTAGCGTGTGCTATAGAGGTTCTAATACCACCAGCCTGAATTATAGCTATAGGAGCGTCGGTCCAGTGCTCTCCTCCATAGTTCACCGCATACCGATAAACCATAGCATCAGTAATCAAGTTACCAAGGTTGCACTCATCTCTTCCACAACTACGACCGTCTAGAATGACTGAAGTCTTTCCTAGAATTTCTTCCGTGGATGCTAAGATATTGTCACGATATTTTTCTAAAAGGGGGAGCACGTCTGGGTCTTGGGGTACAGTTGCATCGAGTACAATGGGAAGACCATCCGCTCTGATGATTTCACCGGTGATATCGAATGTAAGAAGAAGTTTTCCTAAGTACTTAGTATAAGCGTATGCTTGAACCACTGGTACGCTTCTACCGGAAGGCTGAGTGACGTACGTGGGATAAGGAGCTTGTACTTGTTCAGAATCAGGGCTCGTACCGTTCCAAAGAAAAGTGTTCGTATGACCGCCTATGACGAGGTCTAAACCTTCTACCGCCTTTGCGATTTCGAGGTCTTTCGTGTACCCAGAATGACCCAACGCTATAATGATGTTAATTCCTTCATTTTGCAGCTTCTTGACCTCTTTCCTTAGAGCAACGATTTCATCAATGTATTCGACATTATTTTGAACCGCAAGCGTTTTTGTTTCTGGCGTGAGGTAGCCGATTACGCCTACTTTGTGGCCTTCTACTTCTAATACTATTGATTTCTTGAGGTTTGTTTCTTTGGCTAACTCCGGTTCTTTGTTTAGCACTAGATTGGCACATAGCACTGGGCTAGTGATGTTTTCTATGAAAGGTGTGAGTCCGCTAACGCCATTGTCGAATTCGTGGTTTCCGAGGGACTGTAACAAAGAACATTTAATATTTTACTAAAGGATATAACGGAAGCACTTATTAAATTACTCACTTGCCGCGTCTATGTGTCTGTATGACACATCCATTTAAAAAAAGTACCTAATAGGTCAACGCATATGCTTGAATTTCGGCATTAGCATTAGTGGCTTAGTATAGCTTTTAGCTTGGCATTATGTAGTAGGCAGTACCTAAATAATAAAAAAAACGTTAAAGTATCGAAAGACAATTTATTGAAGTAGGCTACATTGTTAGAGAAACGATCTATGAAACCTTACAGCTATTGTAATAAGTAGGTAGTACCTAAACTGCGAGGCTCCACTCGCCCTTAGCGTATTAGGGACATCTCTATATCTATAAATAAGAGAGAGTGTGTATGTTTTGTTCGCTCTTTACGCTGAAACGGCACTACCTTAGTCTAAGGTCCTTAGAATAATTTGTTCAACTTAAACGTTCAACTGATTTGAGTGAAATTTGGTCAGGAGACAGGTTATACCCTGCATTAATACATAGGCTCTTTTTTATCCTGGAAAAAGTTTCCGGGTGTAATCACGGGTTAGATCTATTACAAACAAATCTATGGAGAAGATTGCCACCACATTAGCCATTTAATTTACCATTAAAAAATTTTTTTAGCAGTCCTTTTCACAATTATGTTGTAATCATATCCTCTTTGGTACTGGGCGAATAACGGCGAGTTCATCATAGGTCAAATTGAAAATTCATGGTAAAATGCTCGGCAGGTATGTCCGATGCAATGTATCGATTTACCGTTTCCGCCTACCATCGCTCTATCTGTTTTCACCTGATGCCTGCAATTTTGTAAACTTTCAATTAAAAGCTGTAGTAGTACCTATTCTTAACCACAGTTATCCTTGACTACGGATTAAAAAGTACCCTACCGTATAGTCAAGTTTTTAGTTCAAGAAATCATCCCTTATCCAGGTTTGTTTTTATTTAACCTAAAATACCAAAGCGTTGGTGGTTCGATTATTTGTTATGTAAAATTTTAGATTTTTTAACAGGGTAGCGTTTAACCACAAGTCAGCTGATGTTAAGTGATTATGCGGTCAAATGTGGCGTCACGCTACACATGGACTGGGAACTGAATTAAGTTGCGGGTGTTAACTAGCTAGACGAGCACTAGAAAATACCCTACCAACAAGCTGTGGTTTTATCACGATGTTTTCCTTCACCGCAAGCTCAAGCTCATTTTAGGATTCAAACTTACGACCTAAAAATTTCGTCTAGGTACCTAGGCCGGGATATTAGTAATTTCTATGACGAAAGTTTCAAAAGCCATTCCAATATTGAAGCATGTTATATTCATTACATGTCTTGTTCTACTGTAATTGGGCCTTCACTATGTTTGCCCAAGATTCTTGTTAGGTATTATAAAAGCCCACTTTTGTGTAAAATCTGTAGATCTAAATCTGTTATTTAACAATAAGAACGCTATTAGTCGGATTATGTTATTTTATTTAATTGCTAATCACATGTATAAATCAAAAAGCTATATCTACCTACATATAATTGTGTTTATTACATAATGATATGTACATTCAATAGAATACTTACATTGAAAACTCTTCAAAAAATAAAGTCTTAATTTTAATACTGTTAGGGTTATGATTATCACAATTTAGGTTTGTAAGTACTATGTACTTACATAATAAAAATGTTATACATACACAGCGTTTGAGAACGCATCTAAGCGATTGAAGTTACTAGTCCAATAAAATACTTTAGTTAGTTAAGCACATAATATAACTAGAGCAGAAGGTAAGTACTCATCAAGGATAAAAGGCCTGTTATCACAGGTACACACAGACGAGACCCTGAATTCACACGTAGTTTATCTGGGTTGTTTATGAAGATTCGACCTTCTACACCGGGGTACACCGGTCTATTCCCTTGGATGTATTCCACGGTAGATTGCAACTCGTCATAGCCCAAGGAACTGGCTGGCAGACCGTCAAACATAGAAAACCCGTCCCCACCCATCGATAAAAACGAAGGCATCAATATCCCATATTCTTCACTTTTATTCAAAGGCATGTATAGAGGTATATCGCATGCGCCACATCGAACATCAACTTTCACGACTCTAGCGCCAGCTTTATTTCTAAAGTCATATTCCACCTTCAAGCCTGACATTTGCAGGAACTGACCAGGTGCTCTCATCGGATTATACTTCGCTACTGCGTGTTCGAACATCCGCCAAATATCCCAGCCTTTGATTGTTATCTTAACCATGTTTCCATCAAAAGGCATTACAGTGAGGAGATCCCCTTTGGTCACATTTGCCGGTAAATTCAAATGCGCGATAGAGGCTCTTATTCCACCACCTTGAATGATTGCTATAGGAGCATCTGTCCAGCCATGTCCTTTATACTCCTTTGCATATTTGTATACCATTGCGTCTACAACCAAATTGCCCATATTACATTCCTGCAATCTACAGGATTGGCCGTCTAAAATTACAGAAGTAATTCCGACGACGGTTTCCGATATTTTCATGACTTCACCTCGATATAAGTTAACAATGCCCAGAACATCTGGATCTTGAGGTACAGATTTATCTAAAAGGACAGGGTTTCCATCAAAGTTGACCAATTCACCTTTGTCGTCAAAAACGAGGTGAAGTTTCCCAAGATATTTTGTGTAAGCGTAAGCTTGTACCGCCGGAACCAATCTTCCAGATTTTTGTTTGACTAGTGTTGGATATGGTCCTTCCGGGATTTCGACATCAGGACTTGTACCATTCCATAAAAATGTATTCGTGTGACCTCCGATAACTAAATCTATATTTTCAATTTTCTCCGCGATTTCCAAATCTTTTGTGAACCCAGAATGCCCAAGCGCTATAAGAATGTTTATCCCTTGACTTTTAAGTTTGTTTGCTTCCTCCCTTATTGCTTCAGTTTCTTCTATATATTCAACATTATTTCTAATAGCTAGAACTTTCGTGTCTGGCGTTAGGTATCCAATTACTCCTACTTTAGTCCCGTTTATGTCGAATACAACGGATTTCATCAGATTTTGCTCAAATTCTAGGTCAGGTTCGTTGTTAAGGATAAGATTGGCGGCCAATACTGGGCAGGTCACGTTTTCAATGAAAGGGGTCAATCCAGAGACACCGTTATCGAGCTCGTGATTCCCGAGAGACTGAAACAAATAACAAATTTACTAATACCAGAATTACAACGTAACCATTATTGACATGCAACATGCAACTATTAATTGTTCGGTAAGAATTTCAAGGTCTAAACCGACATGCAACAAATTAGTTAAATTAGAAAAATCTTAACTTTTCAAACATGCTGATAACAAATTAATCAAATATATCTAATTAAAAATTAGGTAAGTAGTAGGTACTTATGTAAACGCATTTTATTGAACAGAAAAAGCAGAAATCAAGAATAACACAAAACATATAAACACAAACAAGTATAAACAATATTCATAACCCATGCATGTTCCTACGATTACCTACTAATTTAATATGTCTAATTTATTTTGCCTACTTAATTTGTATGTGTGAGTCGTACTATTAGTTGTATGAAATAAGTGTTTTTTAATAGAGTTTGTTTATAATTTACTGGTTCGTAGGCCACGATGAGGCGTCACGCTACTCTAGGATTGGGAACTGGCTTTCAAGCAGATAGGTACATAAGGCTACCGGAACTCAGCGATAGCGGTGTTTGGCGACGGATTAGGCGAGCACTAGAAAATGCCCTACCATCAAGCTTAAGGCATAAGGTAAGCAAGGTATATATAGGACAATTTTAACTAAACTTGAGGATATTTAGCCAGGCGAGCGAGCCCAGAAGGGGTGTATGAAATGACCAGTATGACCCAGAATCATGATGTTTCCTTTCATCAAAAGCTCAAGCTCAGTGTAGAATTCGATCCCATAACTTACGGGTCACAAGTAGGGATCGCAATATCGATACCATTTTTCAATACCGGTATTTTCGATGTTGCTATTTTTTCAATTCCGGAATCCCGGGATTTTCGATATTTTCGATATTTTTACAAAAAATTTGTTTTGTTTCACATAAATCAGTTTAAACGATAGTTTTCGACATAAATGTCATAAGAATATTAACCCATAATGTTAAGAAGTTTAAAAGTAATTCAAAATAGTTATGAGAAAGACAGGAAAGTGTGAAAAAGTTAAAATAACCTAAATCTGTATTCTTCACGTTGTTTATTAATTTGAATTAACATCAACCTCTGATAACAAACTAAAATAAATTATATAATCAACAATTGAAACGAAAACAGATCTTCTAAGAATTATATATTGTAGAACAATCCAAAATAGGTTTATAATATAAATAGTGACTCATAATAGGACTCCATAACACACCAATGGATTTTTAGGTCAAAAAATATATATCATAGTCCATAAATGTCATACCCAGGTGCTGGTTATACTCTTTTCTCAAACATGCTTGGAAATAAGAGTATTATTTTGACAACCGTCTTCGAGATAAATCGAACTTGCTGCACTGCCCAATTATATGCGAGCAGCAACCAGCAAAATTTGTATGAAAATCCATATCTGTCGTGTTTAGCAGCCAAATAAATTACACAGAAAACTCATATCTGTCGTGTTTAGCGGCCAAATGAATTACATAGTAAACTCATATCTGTCGTGTTATTTAAAAATGGAACGGCTTTTACTCTGAAACATGGCAACCAAGGAGGCAATTTATCAAAGGTTTTATTTAAATTCCGAACCGGCTTGCACATAGAAACCTGATTGTTGAAAAAAAAAGCAAATGATCACTATAACGCGAGAATTTTTTGTTGTTGTTCGTCATTGGTTTTGAAAAGTAATTATATTTGACAAAATGAGTTCAAGTGAAGACAATGAGTGAATTGTGATGCTTTGCTTTGAAGCTTAAACCTTACCGCCACCTGAAATTCAAGAGGCAGCAAGAGCCGTAATAGAAAACTTGTTACTGCCAAAGTCGAAAGAAAAAAGTTCTGCCCAGGTGCTACTTAGTTTTAATTTCCGCGCATTATTTGAGAAAAGTACTATACAAGCCTTGGCCATAACTAGGCATTGATGAACTAAGGTATGTGTGCCTCGGCTTTGCCTCGGCCCACATTTACACCTTCTTCCCTCAATGCCTACGTTGATGGTCACTGCAGTAATGTACTATAGGCTTTGTATAATCTGACGTAAAATGTGAATTGGGTGTATGGTTTTTTTTTTATGTAATAGATTAGCAAACAAGCTGACGGCCCGCCTGATGGAAAGCGGTACCATATCTTCCTCGAATCAAGGTGTGCTTCGATGGTTAGTATTCGTCAAACCTACGGACAAGAAGAGTTTACAGCAGGAGAATAGGATAGGTCAATAGTTTGCAAAAGATTAATCTTCTCTATCGAAAAACAAAATGACCCATGCTTTTCGAGATCTCACAGAAAAGAGAACATTAAAGAATTAATTAAGGTAAATTCAGTTGCCACTTTAAAATAGATACCTAGATAGATAACGCTTACTTTTAATACTCATTTTATGAAAAAGAACAAATTTGCCCTAGACAAAAAATATAATACTTATGTCAAATTTAGTCAATGCTTTACTGCCGTGTTGTTAATACAGCAGTTGCTGACGTTGCTGTTCTTCCTTGCACCTTATTTTTATACAACAATGAACTCCTTACCAAAAGTTACTGGATTACTGAATAAAATTACGTCGACCCGGCTAGTCCAGCATCTCGTATCGAAGTTGGAAGCTAGAACGGTGTCCACATACCTGTATTTTATGCAGGTGTGGACTGACTGGCCTTCTATTAATGTTTGTTTATCGTTAAATTAGGAAATGATTAGATCAAGTTTTTAAATTATGCAATATCGAAAATATCGAAAATCTCGATATCGCTAAATTCAATCCCGGTATTTCAGATCGACAAAAATCGTCCGATATTCCGGTAATTTCGATATTCGATATTCCGGTTTGCGAACCCTAGTCACAAGCCGACGTCACTCACTCACTACCACTGAGTCATTATCAGTTTAATGAAAATTTTGCTTGGCTTATGCAGAGAAACTATTTATAATTATTATTACTGTTATCGGAGCGTAACTCAGACAGAAAACTGTCTCGTGCTCTCGTGGCTTCGCCCTTAAGAAGATTTTTTCCTTTTTTCACATTTTATAGACATGAAGCCTTAATTAACCTCCCGTAAGAAATATTTTTCAAGAATCCTGTTTAGTGCCCCACTACACCACACATTCCAATTATCATTTTTTCGAGTCCTTATTATCCTTATTACTTTGCATATACCCCCTCTCCTAAATACTTAGAGAGCTGCCTACGCAGATAACGTAAAAAAAAGAAGGCGACATATTTAGTTGCATTTTTTAATTTCCATACAAAAACTGAAAACAATAATAACTTTATTTACAAAATTTAAAAATATACTAATAATGTCTTATGTTTAAAACTATTGGCATGACAGCAACTATGAGTAAACTTGCAGTTAGGTCCAGAACCGCGCCTACAGAATCAGTCGCATCTGGTTCTACCTCGACTGCATCTTCAACACCCTCCACATTATTCAATACGACTCGTTCAGCAACCTCAGGGTAGACCGGGCTCCTCAAACTGATATAGTCTGCAGTACACGTCACCTCATCATAAACAAGGTTCTCCCTTTCAAGTCCAACGAGCATTGTGTATCCGAATTCTCCATCAGCTAAAGCAGCAGGCATCAGCACTTTGTAAGTTCTCCAGTCATCTATAGCAAAATACTCAGGAACGAAGCATGACCAGCAACGAACAACCGCATCTACAAGCCTGGATCCGGGTTCTCTAGACATATCGTAAGTTGCACGAATGCCAGAGAATTGAAGGAATTGTCCAGTAGGAGTTTCAGTGTTATAGGTGGATACAGAATGCTCTAAGACCTGATTCAGAATTGCGCCTGTCATAGTTACAGCTACTAAATTGCTTTCCAACGGCAAAGCTGAGAGAAGATCGGCTCTGGTCACAGCAGCCGGCCGGTTGGTGGGAGCAATGGAGCTGGCTAAAGCTCCCCCGTGAATTATAGCCACAGGAGCGTCAGTCCACCTCTCACCTTCGAACCTTACAGCGTAATAGTATACAATAGCGTCAGTGATCAGATTTCCAAAATTACATTCTTCGGATTTGCAAGTATTGCCGTCCAAGACAACTGCTGTATTACCCAATATCTCCTCTGACCTTGCGACAACTTCTTCGTAGTGTGCTTTGACAATCTCAAGAGCTTCTTTATCTTGCGGAACAGTTGAAAGTTGAATTGATTCAGAACTCCACTCGACGACTTCACCTTCAGCATCAAATTTAGCTAATATTTTGCCGAGATAATTGTTGTATGAAGTTGATGGAATGACGGGTATAACTTTTCCAGATTGTTGTGTCACAACTTTGGGGTATACATGAGTTGCATTAAAAACGGTACTTCCATCCCAGAAGAATTTGTTTTTCTGGCCGGCGATAACGAAATCTAAACCTTCTAATTTAGCGATTTCGAGAACTTTCTCGTGAGTGGAGTGACCTAGAGCAATAATAATGTTGACGTTTAAATCTTTAAGTTTGGCTACTTCTTCTCTGACTGCAATGATTTCATCCACGTATTCGATGTCGCCTTCAGCATCTAAAATATCTGCATCAGGAGTCAAATAGCCAATAATACCAACTTTGACACCATCTACGTCGAAGACTATGGATTTTTGTACGTTTTCGTTGTCCCTTGTTGACTTGAGAATGACGTTACTTGCCAATATCTTGGTGTGAATATTTTCCATGAAAGGTGAAAGCTGATGAGATCCTTTCTCTATATCGTTGTTGCCAAGAGACTGAAATTAAGAAAACATCTGTTAGGGTGTTAGAAAACAGTTTTAACTTTGAGAAGAGGGTTCATTTATTTCTTAGAAGAATGAGGTTAATCAATATGTTTAGTTAGTTAGCATCTTGAATGTTAACAATTTATTTTAGTATGTTTTGGTTTATTAGTATTCAAGGAGCAGAAAGGCATATTAAAGAGTTAATAATAGGAATGCACGAATCATCGGTTTAAATAAGTGATTTTAAATATATTAGTATATTTTAGTTTGTAAACCTTCCATCACCACCACCACCAACATTTACATTAAAAGCATTTGTTACAGTGCAATAAGTTAATGACTATGAGTAGTATCTACGTTAGGTTAGAGTTGTTTTGTTAGATTACATCTCGAGTGTTAATTTACGAAGAAAGAAAGTGTAACTCAAATGTAGGTAACTTACTGAAGATATTGCACGTTATTATTTTCAGGTCACGGCTTTTGCTTATATTGTTGACACTTGGATATAGTAAAACAAATCGACGTCACTTGTATTAAAATATTTTTTGTTTATTTTTGGTAGTACCTACAGTACAGGATCATGTACCATAAAATAACTTGGCACTTTTTAAAACTCACTTAACACTTTCCAAACGAGCTAATCTCTTTGTCAGCGAAGAATGAATAACTTATCCAAACTCCGTTCAGCTTACGGATCTAAACTAGACGCTGATCTAATATACAAATTACTAGATACCTATTATAAAAAATAAACAAGGCTACATGCATGGAAAAGCAATTTAAATTCAACCTGAGTACGGTTAAAGATTCTCATTCTGAAAGATTATTTTTTATCTTACAGGGTAGCTTTTGACCACAAGCCATTCTATTCCTGGAATGGCAACTGGCTATGATCTGGTGAAGCTGTCGAAACACACCGACAGATTCTTAAGTTCTTCTTATTAACTTGAGGATTTATAGAAGGCAAAAACTACAAAATGTCCTTCCACCATGCTAAGCTAGTATTAAGTACGTCATCATCATCATTATCATTGTATTCCCTCTGCTGGTATACAGGAGTTCTCTCAAAGAGAGTATAGGCCATAATCTACCACGTTGGCCTAGCTCAGGTTGGTAGATGTCGCATGCTCTAGAATATTGTGGTTCTTGAATATATACCTATACCGGTTATATTATCATCTTTTTGTTCACCATTTTGAGCAATGGTAAATCTGCACATTACTTATTAAGTTATCGGGCCAAGATGGAAATCGGCGCTCGTGCTACCA
The DNA here is from genome assembly GCA_931315375.2 of Opisthograptis luteolata. Classification (NCBI taxonomy): domain Eukaryota; kingdom Metazoa; phylum Arthropoda; class Insecta; order Lepidoptera; family Geometridae; genus Opisthograptis; species Opisthograptis luteolata. The sequence continues at coordinate 3,779,975 of OV928048.1, forward strand.
TCAGGACCGGATAAACGCTGCCAGGGCCCCTAGGCAATTCAATTCTTGGGGCCCTTGCCTTTATCCCATTCCTACTTTTTAAAATACATTTTTCCTATCACAATGCAATTATGTTCTCAATAAAAACGAATAAAAAGGATTTATGCGCATTTTTACAAGGATACCATTTTCAATTAAATTTTCGTTCAATTACACGTCCCATGTTTATATCTTGGTGCGTGCACGGGGCCCCTTGTCGATGCGGGCCCCTGGGCAGTTGCTGACTCTGCCTAGTGGTTAATCCGGCCCTGGTTATCGTGACTAACTAGTTAGTTAGCTTTTAGTGGGAATCGATCTAAGAGATTTGCTTCTGTACAATCTGCAGTTAAATCGTGATATGATCTCTCGTGTCTCTATGTTGCAATATCCGGTGCGTCGCTGCTGGATATACCTACCACTGAACAGATTGTCCAGTGTCAGATTGCCAGGTAATGGTTGCCATCGAGACGATTCGATTTGTCTGGCATCGATTTTCAACTGTTATTGTGTTGGAAATAGCATCGCTGTGAAAATATGTGCGAGTCAGGTAGGTAGATATTTTGCGTGGTAGGTAGGTAAGTACATATACTTATGTATGTAAAAATAATATATGTAGTAATAGTAGCGTAACTAGGCCGTCGCGAAATGCTGAGACGCTGTTTTGAATGTGTGACATTTCAAACACTAGGCGTAAGACACTAAAATTAATATTACATGAGCAGCTTTTCTTATTTCTACTGTCAATATGTGAGCATTTAACTACAGTCTCACGTGATGGTAAGTGACGATAAGGTCGATTATGGAAATATGGAGCATGCTTGCCTTGAAGATTCACTTACTATTCACTCTTGACTTGAAGGCTCCCAAATTGTACCTATCGGGAAAGGAAAGACGGTAGCAGGGTGCTCTTGTCCTTCGCCGTTCTTCAGTACCTACACTAAAATACACAAAGCTGCCAATAGATTTCCTTCAATATTGCTATCATGATATTATTCGATTGATAGGTAGTAACTTGAAAATCCGTAACAACATAACTTACAAGCTGGTACGATAACCCCTTTATTTCTTCATTGAGGCAGCCCATAATAACTTTTATTAATATAAAAATCTAATGGAAGCCTCCACGCAGGTGAAACTGCGAGGCACAGTTACATGTATAACTTGTATATATGCAAAACTTTATTCAACGTAACGTATGCGACACACTGTAAAACTCGGTTCTGAAAATTACGCGTCCCTGCCGGAATGCAGGTGGAATACATTCAAACAAATAGTTCGTTTCAATTTTGACGCTGAATTTTCAATGTTTAACTGAGATACGAGTTTGTTTTGTCATATTTGTTATGTCGTATATGTACGTGACGTCATTAGCGAGTGGATAGGGTTGTATATAGACCACGCCCTTGTTTTGCGTTTCAGAATTCATAGTGTGGTGGGATTTATAATCCTACTAATATTATATACGTGAAAGTTTGTGAGTATGGATGTTTGTTACTCTTTCACGCAAAAACTACTGAACGGATTTTGATGAAATCTGGAATGGAGATAGCTTATACCTAAGCTATAGCTTAAAGGTTCCTACGAGAAAACGCGGGTGAATCCGCGGGGCGCAGCTAGTCGGACAGTAAATTACTTGGTCATTGATTAAAAAAGAAACTAATCTGTAAAATAGGGCAGCTGTTATGAAAGTGATTGGATTTGTCCCGTGTCTGCGAGTTATGGATCCCCGTTCCGTGTAATTTCTGATACCCTAGATACAGGAAATCCTAGTTAGGGGTCGGATATTATGTATGTGATTGTGTTGGCGTTATTATATCAAAGAGAAACGGGTTCGTCGCCTATCTCGCACCCTATCCAAAAGTCAGAAGTGTAGGTATGCGGTAGATTGAGGTAGAGTTCTGTTTGAAGGTTATTTAATTTCATTTGTCCTCTTGCGAGATAATTATGTAAATGTGTAAAAGATAAGGCAAAGCAAAAACAGGTATATTGCAGCAAGCGATAAAAACAGCAAAACAGTGGTTTATAATTACGTTCACATGTAGAGAAGTGGGTAGAGGCAAACACGACGATTTGCGTGACACGGAGATGTCATAATTATACACTTTTGCAAATAACACATACAAAGATATAATAGCAGATAAGATAACGACAAAAATGTGGCATCCTCTTTTGTAAAATGGTGGTTTTCATTAAAAAATCACAATTTTTAGTTGAGCCAGTTTTTGGTTATACGCAATTATATTACCTACAGGAAAAAGTTGCATTTCGTCGGGTATAATAATGATTATAAGGCAATAGCGCGTAACTTTGGTAAATTGTTACCTTAATACCTCGTTCAGCCTTAGAAGACTGTTTTTCTTATGGAAAAGTATCTTCAGCATCTTACGGATGACCAATGAAATGCTAGGATACTAAATTACCTGGCTTAAATATACGTTTTTTCAACTTCCTGTATAATTTGGTTCAATAATTAGGTAACACGTTAATGCATTATCCCCGACGATTTCCTATTCATTACACATTATTTTATTACTTACAAATGGCTTTTTATTTATGTTTGGAGCTCTATATTGAACTATAATATGTTTGAAATCATATATTTCACATCATTATTTCGTAAGTCACTATTGCTATTTGCTATGCTATTGAAAGATTTCACTCTGACATTTTAAGTTTTTTTTTTTTCAATATATATCAATTTTATTTATTACTTCAAACTAAAAATAATTATACCATAACAATGAAATAAAAAAAACCTAAACTAATAACTAAAATACATTATTAAAAGAAGTCCCTTTAGGCAAGGTACCGAAGATACTGGCAGCGTTCCCCCACATTTCACATCATTATCATATTACGTTCCTGGTACTCAGCCATTTTTCAAGAAAAGTGTGCGGGACATATAACATAACACGCTGGACTTGTGCCAGTGGTAGATGTCACATGCCCTTGACCTCTTGTATAATGAAATTCTTGGACATGTTTCCTTTACAGCTCCGAGCTAATACAAAACTTTTTGATATTGTTATTTCAAAAATGTATTTCAAATAATTATTCGGTACAGCACTGAAATCGGTTACCTAACTGGATAAATTAGGTACATAAGTAAACTATTTACTCTATAAGTACAAATAAAAATTGGTTGTCTGTAAAGTCGGTTTACTGACGATAGTTGAACGTGACAACGTCGATTGGCCGATTGTGCTTCTTTGTCGCTCGTTCCGCGCTCTCGCTTGCACTTCAAGCCTTACATGGAACGCCTCAGAGCGAGGTTACGCCGCAGAGCGAGGTAACGCCGCAGAGCGAGGTAACGCCGCATGAGTCATGTTTTTTCGTGCGTGGAGCCGGCTCTATCGAACTATAAGACGTTGTCACGTCAAAAACTTCCATACAGTTATTTACCTTATCTGTTTGATAATTTGTCCAAGAAAATATTATTGCTGTTATTTTTATGATCGAAAACGTAAAGCCAAATCTTACCATTATTCACTTTTCTTTTTTACCTTAGACGATACAAATAAATACTTAAATTAGATCTCAAATTATACGACCTCATCCCAGCTGATTCGTTCACGTTCACAAGACGCCACGACAAAAAGCTGTTACGGTCACGGACATAATGGTACGGACAAAAAACGACACGAAATACGTAACAAAACGGACAAAAACTTAACTATCTAAGTCTATGATAGCCGATCACGGGTAAATACTTTCATCTAAAGGACTTATAGGATGATTCATCAATATAGGTCAGTACTCAGTATAGTAAGAGATAGAGGAACCATGTCGTAGATTTTAGAGTTAAGAAAACTGCATTATTGATTTAGAAAAATCTCTAAATACGTGACTAGAGATACAAACACGGTTATTAAAAAGAAAGTTTGGCATAAACAAGTTGTAATAAACAAAATTAAATGATACTATTCTGACCCATCTTGATAGATCAACCTGCAATACATTTGCCTGTAAATTTGATATTGTCATTGACGATGATAGGTACCTTAAATTTTTGAAACCATCAACTATCGAACATCGTTACTAATTGACGACCCATCGTCTCGAGTAGCGATGCGCGAATATGAATGACTCCATTCGAATTATTCGACTTCAGAAATCATTCGATTGACTAATCTTATTTACATACACCCCAAATTAATAATCGATCCTGATCCGTTTTTCGCGGCTTTAGATCCATATGTCAATCAATATGTCAAGCTTTACCCCTACAAGTCAAATTTTTAACAAAACAAAAACGGACTTCAAGTTTCCTTCGGTTTCTCTGGTCTGCCATCATCAAACCCTGATTTCCTTGTCATGAGACCACCTTTAAAATATCTTCTTTTCAACAAAAAAAAAATTTTTGCAAAACCGTCTATATTTGACGGAGTTATGCCCGAACATACCTACTACATAAAAAAAAATACAAACATCCGAATTGAGAACTTCCTCCTTTTTTGGAAGTCGGTTAAAAATGACATATGATGGATGACATGACATATCAATCCAAAAACGCGAAAAACGGATCAGGATCGATTATAAATTTCGGACGTTAGTAACTAATGACGCCAACTCGATTGCCTGCCAAGCTGAGTCGCCTGTTCAGCTATAGACTCGACCGAACTAACTAGTAGTAATCAATCGAATTTGAACATTAGTAGTTACTACATTCAATTCGAGTGCGAATGACCACATCATTCACAGTCGCGCATCTTTAGCGTCGAGTCATGAAGAAGTAGTAGAAGTACTTACAATGGCATCCGGTTGCAGTGCATTTATGAACTCAGCGGCAATCTTCCACTTGTAAATGGTGAACCAGGCGGTGCCGGTGTACGTGTCGCCAGCGTTTAGGTACAACACTGGCGGACCCTCGCCTAATTGAGCTGCTTTCCTTGCCTCTTTCACGCTGAAATTAGAAACACAAAAGTTGAGCAAGAAAAATGGCAAGATTAAAGGGTGTGATGCCTAGTTTTGATCGACTGACATCCTACTAATAATATTATAAACGTGAAACTTTGAGAGTATGGATGTTTGTTACTCTTTTACTCAAGAATTTTTGAACGGATTTGAGTGAAATTTGGTATGAAGATAGCTTATACCCTAGATTAACACATAGGCTACATTTTATCAAGAATAAAGGTTCGTGAGGGATAACGGGAAGACGCGAGGCGCAGCTAGTTCAAAGTAATGACTAGTCTAATAGGCTTGCAAAGGAACCTGGGTTAATTAATAAGCATAAAGTTAAAATGTTATTTTTTAACCTAAAGAATGTCAAATTTTACTAAACCGACAAACATAAACTTTATGCTGACAATTTTACTTTTTATGGCTTGTTTATCGAATATTTGACATTACTGAAGCGGAATTAGGGGGTTAAGTTAACCCTCAGACATTGGCAGTTTAAATATTTATAAGTCTAACTCAAAGTGAACACTTAGCTCTTGGCGTCGCAATTAACTTTGAGTTACAAATATAACTCGGGCTTCTGCAAATTAAGTTTAAATATAACTCGCCAAATTAAGTTTATTGCAATATACAGAGTACCTACTCGTTATTTTGTTACAAAAATAAGCAAGCATAGCTACATTAGTGACGCACAAAAATTAGATTTTACATTCGGTAAAACAAAAATTCAGTAGCCTAAAAATTTCGAATTTCGACTGAATTTGCTGAACATTCGAACTATTCCACTTTGCCCCAACAAGACGGTAGAATGAACTAAGTGTGTGACACGATTAGTAGCTTGTCTAGATATTGTTATAATACATTTTGTAACACAATAAAAACTCTTCATTAAAAAAACTCTCACATAAATCAGTCAGGTTATCAATCTCAACAGAAAGTCTATAAACTTGATCTTTTATGCGTACTTATAGTTTCTAGATTAAATTCTTCTCGCCTAATATTTCAAAACTATTTTTATCGCAAAACTGTAAATAAATATACACACGAACTGCTGGCGTAGTAATAAGTGAAGTTCTTCGACTTCGGCACATGTTTTAACCGATTGTTCGGCCAAACTCGACATTCGGCCACACTCGGTGCTTCACTACTAAATATTTCAAAAACCTAAATACTACAGGCCAATTAACATAATAAAGTAGTTAATTATACAGCATATACAAATATGTATTATGCAATTATGCACTAAAAAGCATACTAATAGTTAATAATGTGTATTGTATGTAGGTACATATAGACATGTTTAATATTCACATCACAATAATTACGCATTATCGTCATAGCTTTTAAATATTTGCCAATACCAACATGGCGCGGTTTTGTGAATACGTCGGTAGATATACTTGTATAATACGCACTGCGGCTTTGGTGGGATTGATGAAAAGCGTGCCTACTGCCCAATATAGGATTACGTGATTTTTCATGCGGACGAAAAAGCGATTTACATGACGGATCCGATAGTTTTTGAATTTACCCAAGGCATGGGCGAGTGAACTGATGCAGGTGCTAGCAGCACTGTAAAATGCATAGTTATTGATTTACGCGTAATATAGGTTTACACAGACTGGAAAAAGTGAAGAAAACACCTGTTCTATGATAATGCAATGCAAGCTAAAGTGTATAAAACTCGTTGACTGGCAATAATTTGCTTACCTACATCCATACTTTTCTATTCTGTGTCCCTATTTAATATTATACGAGTAATGTGAAGGTAACTCTTTCCGTTTCTCTGTTTATTTGTTAACCTTAGAGGGCGTCCATTAATTATGTGAGGTAGGGGGGGGGGTCAAGTTAAATATTTCCAAATCTCACTTGGGGGGGGGGGGGGGGGTCTTGGCAAATATCACGTAATTTTTTTTTTCGTAATTTTTTTTCGTAATTTTTTAAATTTGGTAAACCGTGGTGAATAGCTAGTAGGTATTACAAATCTTAAAGTAATTGTAAGCATTTTTTTGTAATTAGTGTAATACTGCCTTATAACAAAAAAGTAAGCAATATTTATAAGAAAATAACACTTTCCTTTGGGGCAGTCAGGTAAAAATAGCACGAAGGCCCTCTGAATATTGTACCTACTTCCTAAATACATACTGATTGTAATTATTAACAAGTCCTTATTTGTCAATTACCTAAAAACTACCATACGCACAAATAAAATGTAATATAATTTGTCGATTATAAAAATCTCTCTAATAAAATCTGTAGTTCCATATATCTACTCAATGTTTTAGTTTTTATTTGGAAGTTAGAGCTGAGCTGAGTTGATCCATCCTTTCAATATTTGCAAACACTTGTAAACGGAATAATTTTACATACTAAAAGTACCTACGTAATACATATATGCTTGGCCATGCTCTTGTTGATACGTTTAGAGATCTTGAATAATTTAAAATCCTTTCAGTTTTTGTCCTTTTTGACATCTAACTAAGATCGTTCTTTTAGGTAGTTTCACTTCATAAAATAGCAGATATAACTACAAATAATTATCAACAGATATTTTTTTTGGTCTGAGCATTGCCAGGGGGCGACGGGGGCATAGCAGGCGCAGACAGAGTAAAATAAACAGGTTTGTATAATTTGCAAAATTAAGTAATACAACAAGAAAATATCTTACTTAAAATAATCTTCTTGGCTTTATTGTGAATTACTTGGTTTTTGTTTAATATTTCTTCACCTTTCCCTTGAGATACTTTTCGATTACTTTCATCATCTTAAACACCAACCTTTGACCGCATCATTACTTAACATCAGGTGCGCTGTGTTGTTGTAAAAGGCTACCTTATAAGTTGTAAAAAAAAACCAAACATTCCTGGTCTACAACACATTTGAAAAATCGAATTTCATCAGCTACTTTTGTCGCTAACTGTACCACAAGAACTTCCGATCTGATTCGCATCGCGTCGCATCGCATCTCAGTTTTGCGTGAGAGCCCGTTAGTATAATATATTAGTAGTAGGGTCATCGAATACTCACACATGTGCAACTCTAGGGAAGCCCCCATAGCACTTCCCAGCTTCCCTATCAGCGGTGGTGCAAGCGCCGCTCAGCTGAGAGGTCTGTTCGAACCGCGCATGCATGTCATTGTTGTGAAGTATCAGCAGCTCAAAGTTGCCGTTGCTGGGGGCCTTGACGAGGGCACAGAAACATACTGCCACTGTCGCCAGCAGCACCGCGAGGGACGTCAGGCTTTTCTGAAAATAAACGAAGTAATAACTAAATAAAACAGCGATATTTTTGTAGTGGTAGGACTCTTTTGCAAAGTCCGCCTTAGGAAGTACCACACATTGGACAGTTATTCAACTGCAAAGCGGTAGTGGGCTACATTACTGTGTTCCGAATTCATCATCATCAGCCGGAAACATTCCACTATTGTACATAGGCCTTTGAACACCACCATGAACTGTTATTAGCCATTCTATTGGCCATTTGCATCCATCGGCTCCCCGCGACTCTTACAATGTCGACGGTCCACCTAGTAGGGGGCCTACCTACAGAACATGTTCCGGTTCGTGGTCGCCACTCGAAAACCTTTCATCCCCACCGGTGTTCCTGATTGAAGGGCAATATTTCCAGTAAAGTTACAGGGCATTTAACATCTAATCTAGTTTATCTTAGCGTCTCTCAAGCGCAGAATTTTAAACTGTAGATTCAGATTGCTGAATTTTGAAAAATTCTGTTGGCATTGCTTGGGGGTATCCCATCAGGTAAGCGACTTGCTAGTCTCGTCGGTTGCATAAAAAGGTGATGTCGATACTTGTAGCATGCGCCGCCGTGCCATAATGAACGTATAATCACGACCGCCGGGAGTTAGGGGTGTAGAGCACCCACCCGGACGCTGAGCCATCAGGGGTGCACGAGAAATGACGACGATTAATTAATTATGAAACCAAGACGACGGTTATTACGATTATTACACGGAGAAAAGACCTTCCGAAATACAGACGGAATTTTCTTCCACTAGGAAGGAAAGGGGGGTTGCCTATGTACCTAAGGAGGAGGCTTATGTTCAGCAGTGGAATTTTCTGATGACAAGGAAGGAGAACTATAAACTATGGTAAAATAAGGAAGGAAAAGGTTAAATTTTAGAAGGTAAGACTCAGTAGGAAAGTCATTATAAATAAAATTCACTGAAAATGTATGAAGATGTTGAATTTTTGAACTCCAATAAAACCAAGGGCAATGACCCCGCTACAGCTTTGGTGTCACAATAATAAATACTCAGGGGGACAAGTTCTAACGGAATACAGCATATTTTTTTATTGGCCGGCACTTTCATATTTGGACCAAAAAAGATGACGTCCTTTCAAATTGATACCTCAACGTGTTCTTGATGCTGGGGCCACACTAACGGGAAATGCCGTTAAATAGCGCGATGATTGTCGTTTGACAGAAGTGTGGCCACGACGTTTGACAACGGCATTCACATTGGCGTTTGACGTTAGCCGATAACTCAAGTGCATTCACGTTGACCGTTCAAGTGTAGCCACTTACATAATTACGTTAATAATTAACGCAATATTTATCACAATGATAGGCAATTGACATTTCCCTTGACGTTGACCTTAGTTTGGACCCAGCATGAGAAAAAGGGTCTTGACACTTTTGACACTTGACAGACAGACAGACAGACGGCAGGTTTTTCTTTTGAGGTACTGAACCCTAAAATTTAGTAGTAAACTGATCCACTGCTCTCATTAACTAAGTTTTTAGCTACTAAGTTCTCTTTGGACTAAGCAGCTAGAAATTTAGTTCACGATATCCTCACAAGTTGCAATGTAAAGGATGCAAACCACAATCTCTCAACACAGTAATCCCTCTCTATTAAGCGAGAAGCTGATCCATTAATAATTTATTTAATACATTCATTAGTGTGGTTCTGAACTGGGATTCGAAGTGAGTGCTTCGGATGGGATTGAAACTCATTAATTGAATATTTTGTTTCATCGATTTTTTTTTCTGTTTGTGCTTCAGGTTTACAAGTACCTCGACCATGATCAAAGAAGAAAATACGTAGAGATTTATCCGCTGATTAGTGAATACTTATTAAATCAGAAGCCTAACACTGCTGTATACCCGGCTTCGCACATGTAAGCAAATGTAAACTAAAAACATAGCCTTTATAAAGTACCTACTTAAATAAATATAATGTAGCTCGCGGAGAAAAAAGACTTTCCGAAATACCGTTTTCCTTCTGAGTCAAAAGGGAAGGAATTGTGATTCAGAAGGAAAACTATGGTAAAATAAGGAAGGAATCGGTGTTGGAAGGTAAAGACTCAGAAGGAAAGTCAGAATTATTTTTCAACAAAGCCTACTGCCTTCTAATTTGTGCTGTGCCCGACGGGGCCCATTCGGACTAAATGTACCATTCAAATTTATAGTTTTATTTAGTTATTTGTACAGTATGGTTGCAATAAAATATGAATATGTATGTGTATTTGAATACATAAAGTTAACACCGTTAAAGAACATTAGTACACTCACTTCAAAGGACTCCTTGGTAACAATTTAACAAACGAACAGAACAAAGCGCCGCTAAGTGGACCATCAATACATTGTTACAGTTCTCCATTGACGCCGGCATCCGTATTGTTATTAACTAATAACAAGTCCGTCCGTTTGTGCAATACAGCCGTCTGTATCAATTGACGGACAGTCAATAGAGCTTAGGGGATGGGAATATGTCTAATAAAATAAGTGAAAAGAAGTATTGTAAGTTAGTTTCCAATAATATAATGTTGGAAATTTTTACCTCTTTTGATAGAGTTTTTTTTGTTAACTAGAACCGCTTTGATGGCAATCCCCTCACCTCGCCCACAGATTAGATTAGGGTTGAATGTATTTTGAAGTTTGTATGTCTCTCTTATTTAAACTGAAGGTTATAGACTCTATAACCTCTCTATATTTTAAAGACAAGCAAAAGTTCTTTAGCTCTCTTTTCCTTTAGCAGAGGCGGGGTGAAATTTCCTTCCCAAGGGATTAAATGAGATATTAAAGTTTGTATGGAAAAATAACATCTTTCACGTGGGTGATACCACGGGGCATATTGCCAGTCAAATTAATCACACTAATATTCTAAACATGAAAGTTAGTGAGTGAGTGAGTGAGTTATGTTTTTTTTTTACTACTTACAGGGTAGCGTTTGACCACAAGTCACCTGATGTTAAGTGACGATATGGTCTAAGATGGCGCCACGCTACACCTGGACAGGGAACTGGCTCTCAAGTGAGGCTGCCGGAACACATCGGTAGGTAGGTGCTTGGTGATGTTTATTACTTCTTGCGTGCGGTGAATGAATGGGTATGTTTATTACCTATATAGATACTTTTTCCGCGCTGAAACGTCTCAAATAATTTGAATAAAATTTGGAATGGAGATCAGTTATATCCTGGATTAGTACATAGGTCCGTCTAATTTTAATCCCAGAAAAAAGGTTCCTACTTGTTAACGGGAGTAACCGTGGAGTGCGGCTAGTGTCCCATCCTAGTAATACTATAAATGCGAAAGTTTGTGTGTGTGTGAATGTTTGTTACCACGTATCACCGTTACTACTAAACCGAATTTGATGAAATTTGGAATGGAGATAGCTTATACCCTGGATTAACACATATGCTACCGGAAAAAGGTTCCTGCGGGACAACGAGAAAACGCAGGTGAGACCGCGGGGCGCAACTAGTATCTCATAAAGTCATAACTCAAAGCATACCAGAACGAATGGTGCAATTTCGATTTTCAATAAACTTTAAGAATAATAAAATAAGAGAATACTTAATCATTTTGAAAAGACACCCATTGCATCGGTTCATTATATGGCTCTAAATATGATACCGAGAACTGAAAAACAATACGAGTTTTAATTGTTTGTTGGAAATTCGTTTATATTCAGTGGTACAACTTTGAAGGTCTTACCTACTGTTGAAATATATACCTTATCTTGATATCTTTTGTTTGATATACCTAAAATAAATATCTCTGTGGAACGGTATTGTTATAATTTAGTTTCTATATTATTGTACAGTGTAGTTATTGCATAATATACCTTCTAGGTTGCCCATTGTTTATTCTGTAACTAGGTGTTCTTTTATATCATCAGGCGGTTTTAATTGATTACAAATATTTAAACAGAAGAAATGTGTAAGAACTTAGTAGATATAGGTACGGTCGGGGTCAGAATTCCAGTAGCATTCTCAAAAGCACACGGAGAAAAAAAGACCTCAAATACCGTTTTCCTTCTGAGTCAAAAGGGAACGATTTGTGATTCAGAATGAAAACTAAGGTAAAATAAGGGAGGAAACGGTCTTGGAAGGTAAGACTCAGAAGTGTTCCCACTTCTGACTGTTGTAAAACTCTTACCAGTAAGTACCACTATCTTCTTCCCTCTTGTATGTTAACTTCCACTTTCCATTTAGAAGGTCTCTACGCTTCCTTCTCTCACTTTTTTCTTATTTTTATCACTCGCTTGTCTCAATCGATCTCTACTCCACAAGTGCCGGTCTCAACATGGCCGCGCACTCTCGCCCGCTTTTCGGTTTTTGTCTTATTTAGATGTTTTATTAAAATCATGGTGTTTTAAATTACCAATAAATCATGAATAATCTTTTAAATATTAAATATGACTTATCGTAAAAGTAAACTTAATTAAATCAATGTTGATATTATGCCGGATGCTAACAGAAGGAAAGTCAGATTTTTTTCTCAGTGCAATAGCATGAAAGAAAATCGCGCATATGACTTCGCGGTCCCGGGTCCAAATCCCGGTAATGGCAAAAATATGTGTATAAGCACGAATATTTGTTCCTGAGTTTTGGATATTTCTATCTATACATAAGTATTTATTTCTCTATATAAGTATCTATATCGTTGTCAAGTACCCATAACACACGTTTCGAGCTGAATTTGGGGATAGGTCAATTTGTGTGCCATGGCACACAAATTGCAATATAAATATATCGGGCATGGCAATATAAATATATCGGGGATATCAATTTGTGTGCCATGGCATATATTTATATTTATGTTAGTCGTTTCGCGCGTGTGTACGTATACGTACCAATGTACGTAGAGTACGTACACACTACACACGTACGTCCAACCAATCAGAATTCAGAAATAGCGCGGTTACCGGTCGCACACACACACACATATCACACACACGGAGATATTCGGCATGCCTATCGTGGCGATTATGAACATTGCGGTGCAACTACAATTTTGTCCTCGTACTGTACCTAAACCAGTTGCGATCAGCCTTGGAGTTCAGTGACTCAAAAAATCATAATTTTAATATCAATAAATAAATAAAAAACATCCACGTCATATAGGTCATATAGGTACTTAGCTCTGACCCTTAGCAAGGATTCGATGTGGTCAAAGGTGGCGGAACGCAACACCTGGATTAGAAACTGACTCTCAAGTGGGGCTGCCGGAACAGACTAACATAGTTTATGCTTGGCAACAGACCAACCATTCATCAGGTCCTACCATAGCATGGATCACAAAATAATCTCGATACAAAACAGAAACCGGTCGGCCATTTTATTCGTTAATTGGGTATCGAACTGAAACGCAATTTAATTAACAACCAAAATTGTCTACTTTTTAATCAACGTTCCGCTGGACGTGGACCGTTAGCAACAAAATCAGCAGTCAATTACGTTTCCACTGCTGGGATGGAGGCCTTTTAAGGCACGAATGCGGTGGGGGCGGCATAGAGTGCAATGCCCTTGGACTTGGTTTTTCTCACGATGTTTTCCTTCACCGTTTTGAGTGATTAATACCATGCTCCTTAAAGTTAAAAATCTGTTGCTAAGAACCTATCGGAGTGTCCTGACTGCCCAGAACACACACATAGGATCTTGGCAATCTTCTGGAGTTTGTTCCCGATCCAGGCGAAGCGTAGCGCCACCTCCGACCTAATTGTCACTTAACATCATGTGACAAGTGGTCAAAAGATACGATGTAAGAAGTAAAACAAGAGTGCTGTTTTTGATGATGAATTAAAAAAAGGAGAACTCAAACAAAAACAAATACTGACATGGTAAGTATCTCGTTTCAAAACCTAATTCTAATACTGCCTAAGCATACATTTATTTATTAGAACTCGAATAAAACCTACAACTTTGCAGCAGCTACAAAATTATGTTGCTCTCTGTACATATACATGTAACGGCAGAACACAAACAATGGTGCTCCTGAAACTTTCGGAAATCGGATACGTTTCACCGAGGCTTTATTTAAATTTCCGTCCAACATGCATCACAAAGGGATGCTTTCACAATTTTTTATATTGCTATGTGAAACGCATCGAAGCCTTGTGTTTGAATTACCTATTTACCTTTGCAATTGCGCGAGTACCTCACAGTTTTATATATTTCACGAGGTGCGCATGTGTGCGTGTGTGTATGTGTCTATCTCTTTGTGTGCATGTGTGAGTGTGTATATGGGCTAGACTTTAGCTAGGCATTAGGTTGGGGATTGGTCACAAAATCACAAGTAATTTCACTGATGGACAGTGTGGTTACAGAAAAGGAAGAAATTGAATGTTTCTTGTTATCTGTCTCTTCTTGTTTGAGCTGCAATAGTTCCTACGGGATAACGGAATACCCGTGAGTTCGCGATGATAATTATAGCCTATGTGTTATTCTACAGTGTAAGCTATCTTCATTCCAAATTTCACTTAAATCCGTTGAGACTACAACACTCAGAAACTTTCGCATCCTGGTTTTTGATCCATAATCAAAGAATTATCTATTGTCAAAAGTGTATGAAGTTATTGATAATTTATTTCATAAATATTTGACTATAATTCACTACGGATCAAAAAACCTTGCATGCACGGAGAAAAAAGACCTTCCGAAATACCGTTTTTCTTTTGAGTCAAAAGGGAAGGACTCGTGGTTCAGAAGGAAACCTAAGGTAAAAAAGGAAGGAATCGGTCTCGGAAGGTAAAGACTCAGAGGGAAAGTCAGAATTATTTTCTCAGTGTGAGTGTGATATGGGAGTAAATATTAATACAACGAACGATCTAGGTTAACGTCATTATTCATTAATTGACTCAAGCGAATTTTACGTCGCAATATTTCCAACCAGAGCGCGGTTAACACTGAATATAAAAAAGTCCAATTTTCAGTAAACCGTTGCTCGGTGATGCTGACGGATTTAATTTCAGAGAACTCTAATAACTGTTCCACAAGGTGTTTACCTACTATTATAAGAGAGGGGCGATATTTATAGGGTACAGAGCGTTGGCAGGCCACAACGCTCGGCGAACCTATAACCGATGGGGAAGAAAGGTTCTCGAGTGGCGACCACGAACCGGAAGACGCTCTGTGGGTAGGCCCCCCACTAGGTGGCCCGACGAAATTGTAAGATTTGCAGGGAGCCGATGGATGCAAATAGGTCAGCGTGAGATTAAGACGAATGTCCCAGCTGTGGGAAGGTGATAGGCTCAACCATCAAGTGAGACTATGGAGAAACAAGTGCTTGTAAAGATTTACGTTGCTAGGTCCCATCAGTATCAAGCTATCAAGCCATGCATGTTTCATTAAACTCACGTACTTAATTTCAAGCTACCTCAGGTCACGTCCTATCAGCTTTAACGGATATTATTTTCCACATGAATTGGCCAGGTGCCTATCAACACATCAATCTCTGACTGACCACTGATGGATTAGTACTTATGATTCAATGCCAGTCGCAGGAAGGATATACCTTGTAGGTAAGTTATACAATACAAAGCAATGGAAAAACAAAATAATTCCATATCGTAATTATTAGAAACATAAATGGAATTGGGAACTGCATTACTTTAAGGTATGACGTTCTTTTAATCCAGCTAAAATGAACCGTACGATTGAATGTGGTTAGGAATGTCACCTGGCTTAGGAACTGGCTCTCAAGTGAGGCAACTGGAAGTACAGGAACACACCGATCGGTGCTTGGCGACGAATTTTCAACTATAAGCTAGACTGGCGAGCACTAAAATTGTCCTACAATCAAGATGTGATTCATCGCGCGAAGTTTTTCACCGGAAGCTCGATCTCATTTACTATTTATTAGAATTTGAGCATACAACCTTACGGGTCGTAACCAGATTTTGTAACGACAAAGTTTTAAATTGGTATTTTTATCCTTTTTATAGACATATGTCGTTCATCATCATCACCATCAGCAGGAAGAAGTCCACTGCTGAACAGAGGTCTCTTTGAAAGCCACCATGAACGGTTATTAGATATCAATAGCCAATTTTTAATACCAACGCACAAAACCGTATCTGTAAACAAGTGAAAAAACTAGCAACTGGCTTCTCTATTCAATAGCAGTTCATGGACAGTTCAATTATAATCCAGTCTATAAGCTAGCTACACCCTATACCTACGCGAGGCCTGTCAAGCCACGTAGAATGGACTGAAATGGGAAAATTAAATTAGCAAAGGACAACGTGGAGGCAAAATTTTATCCCAGTGAGATGTTTTAACGATCTATCAGTTTGGAGTTCGGTTGGTGTGATATGGACTTTTTAACACGTCTGCCTGTCAGCTACAGAGACTGATGGGCAATTTGTTCTTTGATAGATGGATAGTTTGATAGTATGGTATTTAAGTCACCGAGATAGCAGTGGGCTGGTCATAATTATAAGCCGCAGAATCGATAACCGTTGGGGTAGACGTGTTCTTGAGTGGAGACCGCGACTTGGCAAACGTAGTGTAGGACGCCCTCCATCTAGGTGGAGCGACGACTTGCGCCGAGTTTTGTTAGGGTGCCCATCTGCAAAGATTACTTCTTTGCTTTTTTTTTCATCACTATGGTCTCGATATTTTAATATTGTTTGTTTTTGTCTGTGTCTTTTGAGGTAAAATCCAGTTCAGAATTTATAATAATTTTATATATAAAGAAATCGACTGTAAAAGTTTTCATTTGTAAGTCGACGATATATTTATTATATCCGTAATTTATTTATAAACAATTGTATAACTGGCTTTATGTAGATTTTTCTGTATTAATTTTTTTCTGTATTATATGTATCTAGCTGTATGCTACCTTATATATAAGTAAATAAGCTTTAAAAATCGCAATATCTTATGTATGATCATAAAACAGAAACATTGACTTGTTTAATCAATTAATCTTCAACGACTGGTTGATTACGATTATCACCGATCAAAGTTAACGTAATCTACAATTTATTAAGGCACTGCGTTATCTATCTCTTTTCCCTGGGTTCATACGTCACGGCTCTTATCGATCACACCTCCTCCACGATCGAGTGGTATGTTCATTAGATGAAAACTATTCCTATATATTATAATATACATACTTTTTATAACAATATCAGATTTTGAGGAAAATGTCCAAAACTACGAGGGCGGGTCAAAAAGTTCGCGGAATGGAGGGGTTAGAGAGGGGAAGGGGTAATTGTTTTTACTTATCGCTACTTGTTGACTCAAAACAATTATAAATACTAAATTTCACCCCAATCGGTTCATTAACCTTTGAGATATCACTGGATAAACAAGTCAATCGGGAAGAAAACATCAACTATGGAGAAAATTGAGTATCGCGCCGTGGTTAAGTTCCTCACTAAGCAAGGAAAAACGCCTCAGAACATTATGGAAGAAATGTCATCAGTTTACGGGGACTCTTGCCCTGGAAAAACAATGATTTACAAGTGGCATAGTCTTTTCAAGCAAGGCAGAGACTCAATTGAAGACGATCAGCGCTCAGGTCGGCCAATTGAGGCAACGTCCTCAGACATTGTTGAAAAAGTTGAAAAACTTATTCTAGAAGATGCATGCCTAAAAAAGAAACAAATCGCAGAGATGAATGGAGTATCATCTACGACCATTTTGAATATTCTCCATGACCATCTTGGCATGTCTAAGGTCAGTGCAAGATGGGTACCGAGAATGCTCACACCGCTTCAAAAACAGCAGCGCGTCGAGTGCTCGCGCGAGTTTTTGGAGCTGTGTAGTGAAAACAGGGATGAATTTCTGAACCGAATTGTGACTGGAGATGAAACTTGGGTTCATCACTATGAACCTGAGTCGAAGCAGGAGTCAATGCAGTGGCACAAAAAAGGCGCAGCACCGCCTAAGAAGTTTAAGGTGTCACAATCAGCCGGAAAGATTATGGCTACAGTTTTTTGGGATTCCGAGGGGATTTTATTGATCGATTATAAAGATAAAGGTGTCAATATCACGGGAAAATACTACGCTACACTATTGGAAAAATTAAAAGTAGCAATTAAAGAACAGAGAAGGGGAAAATGGTCTCGAGGTGTGCTCCTTTTGCACGACAACGCACCCGTTCACAAGAGTCATGTTGCGATGGCTGCCTTACACAAGTGCGGCTTCGAAACTTTAAACCACCCTCCCTATAGTCCAGATCTAGCCCCTTGTGATTATTATTTGTTCCCAAATATGAAAAAAGAGCTTCGTGGAAAGAAATTTACGGATGACGAAGAAGTGAAGTCGGCAATTTCTGCTTATTTTGAAGGCCTTGACAAATCATTTTTTTTTGACGGTATAAACAAATTATTTGAAAGGTCTGAAAAGTGTATTAGGGTTGATGGAGAATATATTGAAAAGGAAAAATAATTTCATGTTAAAATTCACCCCCCTTCCCTTTCATTCCGCGAACTTTTTGACCTCCCCTCGTATCTAAACCACCTCTTTTTCATCCCACTAAAATATTGTAAATGCAAAAGTTTATGTGTGTGTGAATGTTCCCGCGGGATAACGGGAAGACGCGGGTAAAACCGCGGGGCGCAAATAGTTAAACATATTTTTATTAGGTTTATTATATAGATTTAAATTATTCTGGCACACACACATAAATCTCTCCAATGCAAATATTGTTTCGAAACCTGTTTGTTTATTTAAAAACGCGCAAACAAATATTTCCCTGTAATCCACCCATCCATACTTTTCAATATTATAAATGCAAAAGAAACACTGTTTGTTTCATCATCATCATCATCATCATCAGCCTGTATCAGTCCACTGCTGGACATAGGCCTCTCCCAAGGTACGCCACTGAGCCCGGTCTTCGGCTCTTCTCATCCAACTACTGCCAACCACTCGGCGCAAGTCGTCGCTCCACCTTGTCGCAGGGCGTCCTACACTACGTCTGCCAAGTCGCGGTCTCCACTCAAGAACACGTCTACCCCAACGGTTATCGGTTCTGCGGCTTATATGACCAGCCCACTGCCACTTCAGCTTGCTAATTCTGTGAGCTATGTCGGTGACCTTAGTTCTCTGACGGATCACCTCATTCCTGATTCGATCCCTCAGAGAAACCCCAAGCATAGCCCTTTCCATAGCGCGCTGAGCAACTTTGAATCGGTGGACTAGTCGTGCCGTGAGTGTCCATGACTCGGCTCCTTATGTCATTACAGGTAGGAAGGACGCACTGGTTGAAGACCTGTTTGTTTGTTTGTTACCTTTTCACGACTAAACCGCTAAAGCGATCTTGATGAAATTTGGTTTGGAGATAGCTCGAACCCCAGAGAACGAATTATGATACTTTTTATCGCTATAAAGTGTAGTCCACGCGGGTAAAACCGCGGGGCGCAGCTACACGTAAACACATTTAAAATTCACATCGACTCAATCAAAATTATTAATGTTTCACCGAAAACAAAACTATTTCCATCAATGTTTTCGGCTTGCAAAGCTACGTGTGTCGAATTCAATGCAAAGCCTCTTTGCATGATGCATGGAAACCGCGCCAGAGAATGTAATTCGACATGGCGTTGCTTTGTACATTTACCGAAATGAAACAGTGTCAATCAACGGGGTTATCGGAAAAACGTAACAGAATATGTTACGTGCTTGTTAATTATGCCGGCAGAGTCGGTAGTTAGGTAGGTACCAATTGCGCTGCTATTGTATATCCGCTAGAGCGGAAAGCTTTTAAAGCTTTATTTCGCAAAAACGGTATAGGCCTAGGGATTGCAATCCGGAAAACCGGATCCGGTAATCCGGCGGATCCGGCATCATTTATCGTTCACCGGATCCGGTACCAATATATCGGATCCGGTCGGATCCGGCCGGATCGATGGAAATCAGGCCGGATCCGGCCGGATTGAAAATGACACCGGATTGCAATCCCTATATAGGCCTACTCTAATTCGACTATACATATTATTATATTTATATATATATAGGTAGGTACATTAGGTATTACTAGGTGTGGTATAGGTAGAATATCTATTAGTACTTTTGAAGCGATGATGCCTCAGTGATAGTGACGTCGGTTTGCGCTCCGTAGACCGTGGGTTCAAATTATACAATGAGCTTAAGTTGAAGGAGAAAATCGTGATGAGATCATGGCTATAAATGTCACTTGCACGTGCATTGGCGGGTTCAATTCCTGCAACGGGTAAATTATTTGTGCATTGACAAAAAGCCCAACATTTTTCTTCGTGTCTGAATGTGAAAAATTCATGATTTGCGTAGTTCCTGATGGATTGTATTTCCCGATCGCTACAAGTATCTTTAGGGCAAAAATAAACAAAACACTTTTTAGGCATGTGTGCTTCACCGTCGTCTGCATTACCGCTTGGCATCACATCAAGCGAGAATCAAACACGGGAATAGAGATAAAAAGAAAAGAAGTAGTTCTACAGTCAAAAACGAAATGCTTCACGCTTTGCATTGAACGCTACACATGCTACACGGTACCGGAAGCGCCGACGACGTCGTCGAAGAAATGTCCGCATATTTTCTTTCGTTCGCTAACACGATTCAGTTCCGCTGATATTACGTTTTCATATTGCATCCGTCGTGACTCGAAGCTCGAGAGCTTTTGCAATAATGCACTATACGTAGAATTGTACCTATATTTCGAAGCACTTGTAATAGTTGTTTACAGAGACGTAGCTAAAGTCACCTGCTTCCAGGGCAAGACTTAAATTTTGCGCCCCCTAAAGCTTTTCTTGTAGGAAGAGAAATACAAATGATCATATAGACATAGATAGGTCTATTCTATATGATGATAGACACCCTGCCAGCGTCTTTGTATTCCGATAATTAATATGATTTAGGAGTCTTCAAGGCAAGAGTGAATAGGTATCTTCTAAGCAAGCGTGTTTCATGATCGACCTCGTCTCTCTTATCATCAGGTAAGATTGTGATCAAACCTACATATTTCCAATAAAAATAAAAATATGTTTCTTTCTGTATAAGTGTGCCAAAGATCTAATAATACTACTAACATTTGCGTTCAGCACAGATATCTGTCAAATAATTTTGATAATAGATTTATTTTAGGCGCTATTGTAATCAAGTGCAAGTTAGCATAAACTTGTGTAATGCATTTTTAACTTTGGGTAAGTTAAATGTGCGCTTAATGTGTGCCCTTGCCTCAGCGCAGCGGGCAGCGTGGCCCGCTGACTGTTTTGTGAGTGGCGTCCTCTTGAGATTCGCACCCCTGGCTGCCGCCCCCACCACCATCCCTTAGCTACGGCTCTGGTTATATATGTAGCTATAGAGCCACTACTTTTTACCGTGATTTTCATGTCCTTTGGGATAAGCAGAAGAAAAAGGAAACTTCTCTCTTTTGACATTTATAAATTTGTATTTCCAAATGTAGTGTAACTTTTACAATTTTGATGGAATTTTTTTGTTTATATTATAAATATGGACCAGAATTACACTGTGGCAAAGATTTTATACGAAAATATAGCATTCTCCGAAAACAATAATCCTAAATGATGAAATTGTAAATGTATTGAATTTTAATCTCCTGCAAGTTCTGTGAAACACAACGGTATAACGGAAAATGAATTCCGAGAATGGATGCTGGAAAGATAATGGAATTGAAAGGTTTCTGTGAATCAAAGCATCAAAGGCAATATTACCGATTATTTACGGTACCTACTACGTAAAGCCTGGTTCAATTATTGTAAATAGTTAGTTGCTCTATACATGTATATTTATGTGGTTTTTTTAATGTTAGTATTACGTATACATTTATTACCAAAAACTAAGTAAATTTTTTATTTTCGTATATAATCAATAAAGGTTTTTAAGAGCAAATTAAACAAGTCTAAAAATACTCAACTCAACTCAACTCAAAACTTTTTTATTTAATAGGATGCATTGTGATACAGGTATTAAATCCGTCGACATTCATTTTAAATGGATAAGCCTGCCACTCCAAATTACGCGTGAAATGTTTGCTTAAAACGCAATGCAGTCGTTCGTCAATTTGCTATAGGTATATAGATACCTACATAACTAGTTACCTACTGTCTGCCACTATGCCCTTTTCAACCCCGGCGGATAATCAGACTGCCAGAGGGCTTTTCACCGCTCCAAACGATATTTGACTGTAAAATTGTACGTTTGTTTGAAAGCAACAAATGTAGAACACAATAATCGTTATGGGAATGCAGTACATGCTGAAGCTGTCCAATTGCCCTATAATTAATTAGATAAGTAACTGGAACTTAGGATAAGTCTCTGTGTTATAGTGGCAATAAATTAATTGTTTATTTTATTTATTTATTATTATTTATTAGAATTTAAGTAGGTGGGTATCTGATTTATTTACTAATCCCTATGTTGTGTCTCTGTTGTAAATAGGTAAGGTAATGATTTTTTTAAGTGACATTTAGTTTAATATTGATATTTACTGCACACTAGCTGTTACCCCGCGGTTTCACTCATGTAGACTACTAAGTACGCTGTCTTACTGTTTTATATCGCTATAAAATTTAATATTTCGCACATCATCATTATTTCTAACTAGTTGACCCAGCGAAATTAGCATCGCCAATAAAACCTTTTAAACCTTCCCTGAACTTCCACAAATATGTCAAGATCAAAATTATCCAAATCGGTCCAGCCATTCTCGAGTTTTAGCGAGACTAACGAACAGCAATTGATTTTTATTTATAAGATGATGATTCGATGTTATGATAGAGTAGTTTCAATACAGTAAAATTTTTGATTTAAGACAAACTCTGATGGCTCAGCGACCCAAAGTGTGCCTTGGTCTCCGAAACGAGAGAGCGCCACTCCTCTCTATCTTGAGCGATTTCAGCCCAGTTCAGAATCTGGAGTACCTATCCGCCTCCACCACCTCCCAGGTATAAAAAATCTAACTTGAATCTTTGCAAATTTAAATTGCGGAAGTCGATTTAAAACAATTTACACCGTTTATTTTTTGAAATTGTTACATAAATACATATGTAAATAACAGTTTGAAAAAAAGGCTTTAGCTACACAATAAACATCTTTCATTATGTATTTTTCTACACAATGGCATGTAAATTATATAAATTGCTATGTCATTTTCAGAGTTGGTCTGAACACGCGTAAAACATGCTTCTATTTTATTTGCGGTTTATATCTTATCAGCTAACAGTTGGGAGTTTCTGGTCCAGACCAATAAATAAATAAATAAATAAATAATAAATATCGGGGACAATTGCACACAAATTGACCTAGCCCCAAATTAAGCTCGAAGCTTGTGTTATGGGTACTAGACAACGATATACATACTTATATAGAGAAATAAATACTTATATAGATAGAAATATCCAAGACTCAGGTACAAATATTCGTGCTCATCACACATGTATTTGCCCATCACCAATGTTTCCTTATTTCTATTTATACCTAATCAATCCACCATACAAATAAAAAAAGATATGTATCGATATGTGTCCTCAACGTGAAATTACGCGAACGTTTTGTTTCGGTAAACCCGCGCTTGTGTAATTAGTAACTACCCAATTACCGTTCCGACGGTTTTATCTACACGGAGAAAAAAGACCTTCCGAAATACCGTTTCCTTCTGAGTCAAAAGGGAAGAACTTGTGATTCAGAAGGAAACCTAAGGTAAAAAAGGAAGGAATCGGTCCTGGAAGGTAAAGACTTAGAAGAAAAGTAAGAATTTTTTTCTCAGTAAATGTAAATGTATGTAAAACACCACTATTTAAACATAATAATTACACTATTTACTAAACTCTGCAACTGAGCATTTTATCGCAGAAAGCAAACAGATAAAACGAAAAAATAAATTACGAATTGCATCGGCATTGTGCGGGTAGGCAAAGATTTTGACTACCGGAAGTTTACGCCGGAAAAAATCCTACTAATATTACAAACGCGAAAGTTTGTATGTATGTATGTTCACGCAAAAACTACTGAACTGGTTTGAGTGAAATTTAGAATGGAGATAGCTTATACTCTGGATTAACACATAGGCTTCTTTTTATCTCGGAAAAAGGTTCCTATGGGATAACGGGTAGCTCGAATCAAACCCTTTAGCCAGCGTAAGCTGATAAAGTTGTTATAAACATCATGATTCTTATTGAAAACTATACTTTATCAGAATAAAACATCTATGATAGACGAGGATAATGGTAGTTTCCTACTAGTGAATGAATTAGATCTATGGATTAGGAGCTTACCCTTATATGCAAATCTTCTTCTTCTTTTGCCGGCGTAAGGAGGTTGGAACAGGCGTAGCTAGTTTTAAGTTTGACGTTTTAAAGTGATCACAATGTATCCTATTGAATACTTAAATAAAAATTGACTTTTGACTTTTTTTGACAAACAAACGTACCTACATGTTTCCCTCCTTACCTCCCTCCTATATACTAATATTTGATTGTTTGTTTGTTTGTTTGCATCGAATAGGCTCCGAAACTACTGAACCTGATTTGAAAAATCTTTCATTGTTGGAAAGCTGCACTATTCCCGGCGGACATATTATATTTTCAAAAAAAATAGGGATCCTTACAATCTACAATTAACCCAAGGTGTAAAAAAATCACCTAAAATATTCTTTACATCGCGTGCGCTGCGAAAACTATTGATGATATAATAAAATAATGTATGACGAATTTGCAAAACACATCATTATTTTCAAAAAGTGTCGTGACAGCATATTTCTGACTTTTATAGTTATGACACAATCAGTGATCTTTTATTGAAAAAAAATTAATTTAAATGCCGACGCCAAAAAAGGCTCTTTATTTGTATCTTGGTATTAATCCTAGTCTTTTAAAACCGATATTTTGTGAAGAAACATAGTATCTAGGTACAGTCAGCGACAAAAGTAGCCGATCATACTCGATTTACCAAACGCGTATTAAATCAGAAATATTTGGTTTTTTTCTTACAACTTACAGGGTATCGTTTGACTATAAAACAACACCTGATTTTAAGTGATGATTCGGTCGAATGGGGGTGTTTAAGATGATAAAGTAAATTGAAAAAAATGTTATTGCTTAGCGACTTTTGTCGTTGACTGTACTGTTACTTTGCTCCATACCCCTAGTACAAGTTTTGAAAACGATAAAAGTTTTCGTTAACGTCGACGTTTACCACCGTCGACTTGTCAAAGTGGCAACTCGATCTGCTTAAATTCAAAAAGTAACTCAACAACATTGTTGGAATATAATTATAACGATTTAAAATAACCCGTATTAACGATTTCAGTTCCTCAGTCTCGGTAAGATTCGCTGAAAAAAATATGTATGGATGGAAACGAAAACTTTTATAGTTTTTGTAAACTATCAAAACCTGTACTAGCGGTACAGGTATTATTAGCTCAATGCAGCTCTACCTACTCTATCACTCTAGTACTTGTTAGAGACATACAAGGAATCTAGGTCATCTAGGTCTTAGATGCATCGATCTCTTTCCACTTTAGAGCGCTTATGAAATATCGCCGTATCCCGGATATTGGAGGAAAATCTGTTTAGGGCTTGGTTGGAACATTTAAATTGATAGCTAGGTATATCCTACTACACTGAGAAAAAAATTCTGTCTGTCCTTCTGAGTCTTTACCTTCTAAGACCGATTCCTTCCTTATTTTATATTAGTTTTCCTTCTGAATCACAAGTCCTTCCCTTTTGACTCAGTAGGAAAACGGTATTTCGGAAGGTCTTTTTTCTCCGTGTAATATTATACTCGTAAATGCGAAAGTTTGTGTGTGTGGATGTTTGTTAACACGTATCACCGTAACTAATAAACCGATTTTGATGAAGTTTGGAATGGAGATAGGATTTACACATAGGCTTTTTATCCCGGAAAAGGGTTCCTACGGGAAGACGCGGGTGAAACCGTGGCGCGCAATCAACATCATTCATCGTATAGCTCCCAAATTAGTTTTATTGTTTTGTTTGAAATGGGACTTTTTTTAACCGACTTCAAAGGAAAGGAGGAGGTTTCTCAATTTGACCGTATATGTATATGCTTTTTTGTGTTTGTTCGCGGAAAACTTCGTCGTTTGTGAACCGATTTTGATGATTCTTTTTTTGTTGGAAAGGAGATATCCCAAGGGTGGTGCATTCACATTCAGCGACAAAAGTAGCTGAACATACTTGATTTTCCAAATGTGTATTAGATGAGTATGGTTTGTTGTTCTTTTACAACTTACACGGTATCGTTTGACCACAAAATAACACCCCTAATGTTAAGTGATAGTTCAGTCGAAGGTTGATGTTAAAGATCATAAAAGACAATCAGAAAATTGGTTTTGTTCAGCGAATTTTGTCGTTGACTGTACCATGAAACCAAGATCTGATGATGGTATCCTAGAGAAAAGGAAGGGAAAGATAGGTCGACAAGTCGAAAGACATTGTAATAAGTGTCAATTGTTGTCAATTGTAGGTAATAAGTGTCACATTGATCGACCATGAAACGTGATATTGAGCCTTCATAGTATGGTGACTTACATAATTTTAGTCGAGATTTGCCCACGGCTTCGACCGCGTTTAAGATGTATTTTTCTAAGATTTTCAATTTTTTTAAACAAATTTCAAAGCGGAAACGATTAAAAAAAAATTTGCACCACCACACATCTGTAGGGTTCATACTATCTCCAAACCAAACATCAAGATCTATAAAATAGGTAACAGATAGAGTGACAGAGATATTTAAGTACTTTCGCATTAATTAGAAAATATATATGGATATTATAATATGTAAATTTTTTGGCATAATATATTTGTATTTAATTTACTAAAATATTTATTTGATATAAATATAACAAAAATATATACTAAAACAATAAACAAAAAAAACCAAACTAATAACTACAATATATTATTTAAAGGAGTCCCTTTAGGCAAGGTGCCGAAGATACTGGCAGCATATGTGAATTGTATTATCCATTATTATCGCTGCGGAACTTTTTTGTAATTTCACTAACCGATGTCGTAATTAAGGAAGTTTTAAACATATGTTTGAGGAATATATCTTTATTATTCTACTCAAATATAAGCACAGGGAATACAAATAAAAGTTTCGACAAATAATCGTACTGCTTGCCGCCATAAGAGTCCACGCCTCTCTCTTTGACATCTGTTTTGACGTTCTCGCACCTGCCACAAACTCGCGCCTGACATTTGACCGCAGCTGTCAAATGTCACAGCCGTCGTTGAGTTGATAGCGCGGGAGATTCGAACGACCTCTGTACACCTCGTTACATATGTTATTAGTATTTAACACAGGTAATGTAAAGATGAGTCTTATACATACGAGTAGTTTACCATTTATTAGTTGTCGTGCATTACGACACGACGGTTCATACTGAAAAAAAGCCTTTAAACGGTCTTTGTATTTGTATGATATACCTACTGAATTTTTTCTATTGACTATTTTCCACTCGCGAGAAATAATTAAAAAGTATCACAACATTGGTAACATTTCGTGATCTCATTAAAATGCATCATTGTGGTTGTAGCGAGAGAAACTCGTGCTCTTTTGTACGAACTGACGAATTTACGCCTCGACTGGGAACTGTCGAAATTTGGCTGTGAAAGGACTAAAAAGCAGAAACTCCTTAATAAGCTGAAGTTAATTTTACGCAAATTACCTGATCCTTTCTTACCTACCTATCTTTCCTCCATATTTGCATAGGATCAGTATTTTCAATTTATTCAGCACTTGCACAAAATAGTTCTTTTTTGCTACGAAAGAAAACAGTAGGTAAATTTTTTATGGAGTTACTAGGTGCGCCCCGCGGTTTCACCCGCGTCTTTCTGTTATCCCGCAGGAACCTTTTCCGGGATAAAGTAGCCTATGTGTTAAATCAGGGCATAAGCTATCTCCATTTCCAATTACATCAAAATCGGTTTAGTAGTTACGGTGATACGTGGTAACAACACAAACTTTCGCATTTATAATTTTATAGTAGGATTTCTAGTTCAAAATGTATCTCAATCAGTTATATATTTAAGGCGTAAATAAGAAAAATAAAATCAACGAGGGATTCAATTCTTTTTACAACAAAATTCTTAACAAATCGTAATTCTTGAAATGGTAATGTGCATCATGTTTATAGTTATATATAAGGTAGCGTCCAATGAGGTCAAATATAATCAACTGCTTACAGTGCAAAAAAAAAAATGCATCAGTCAAGTCAACAAATAACCAGTCACTCAGAAACTGGTAATATGATTAAAGTAGGTACCTATTCGAGTTACATCTTTACGAGCATTATAAGGAGTTAAAATTTGTTTGTTTATTTAATTAAACGTAGAGAGTAATCTCCTAAAAACAACTGGGGCCTAATTCTCGCGGCGTGATATATTATCACATTCGATAAATATCGCAATAATTGACATATTCCAAATCTGTGTATATCAATATCACAGACAGTGACTGCGATATTTATCGAATGTGATAATAAATCACGCCACGAGAATTGGGCCCTTAAGCTGATTCCAATAATCCTTTGCTAATAGGAAGCTACAACCCTGAATATCACAGGCTATATTTTATTCTAATATAAAGTAGAGGTTTCTGTAAGAAATCACGATATTTGTAAAACAAGTCGAAGAAAAATGTAAACTATCTAAACAATCTATGTACCAAATTTAATCTAAATCGGTTCAGTCGTTTAGGCGTGAAAGCGTGACAGATAGACAGACAGAGTTACTTTTGCATTTGTAAGTTGACGTTTTAAAGTGATCACAAAGTATCCTGTTTATCAGCCTTTCGCGTTCCCACTGCTGGGACTCTGGCCTTCTCTCAGAGAGAGAGAGAGAGAGAGAGAGAGAGTATGGGCTGTAATGCATGCCCTTACAAAGTATCCTATTGAATTTTTTTTTTGATTTTGTTTTTTTTATATTGGTAGGGAAGTAGGGATTATTAACGGTTATAAGCTACTTTCGGTTGTAAAATATTTAGCCTACCTGTGCGTGGGCTGGTCGCTCGTTACTTATTTTAGTAAAGCCAGTTGAACTTTTTTAGGTAGGATTGGTTTGAAACTGGTTTTAAACCGTAACTGGTTGACCTGCGCCGTTTCACCTTTTGTTGTATTGCAGTTTAAATAATAATAACATTGATCATCACAACGCACTTGGAAAGTTTGGGATTGTATTGTGAACTTGCTCCAATTCAATCAATTAGCAAGAGTTATTTTTCGTCAGTTAAGTACACTGAGAAAAAAGTTCTGACTTTCCTTCTGAGTCTTTACCTTCCAAGATCGTTTCCTTCCTTATTTTGTATTAGTTTTCCTTCTGAATCACAAGTCCTTCCCTTTTGACTCAGAAGGAAAACGGTATTTCAGACGGTCTTTTTTCTGCGTGTACCAACCCGCACTGGGCAAGCGTGGTAGATTACAGCCCATACTCTCTCTCTGAGAGAAGGTCAGAGTCCCAGCAGTGGGAACGAGAAAGGCTGATAATGAATTAACTAACATACATCGTTATATAACACACATTTTTGGAGTAGAATCAAGTAGTATCTACCTAAATAAAATTCCGGTGTGCGTGTGTTCGTAATTCTTCGCCTTCGAAATGGCTTGGCTGATTTTGATCAAATTTACATTGCCGATACTTTTTTTATTGCGAAAAACTGTAGTCTCTGAAATACAAACAGTTACTTTCACATTTTTAATATAAATTTATATTATGGATGGATATTAAAATGCCACGTGGCGTCGACTGCAAATAAATTTTATCATATTATACTATAATTATAAACATGAATAGTTGTAAGCATCGATGTATGGATATTTGTCACTCTTCCACGTAAAAACGACTAAAGGGATCTGGATTAAAGAACAATGGCCAAAATGGAACATTTTAGGAAATGATAAGAAAAAAAAATTGAATTTTAAACTTCGTAGTCTCAAATGACATTTTTTTGCTTTTGCTACGCTACAATACGTCATATTTTACCAATTTTGTTGTGCCTATTTTTCTTTTTCTGAACTTATCGTTAACTTCACAAACCAATAACTGTTTTAGGTCGGTTGTATAACTTCAATAAGCTATTCGTAATTTTTAAACAAAATATATTGCTGTCAGGTCCAAGGCAGTATGAAAAGTGGCCAGTGTTCTTTGTAATATAGATAGTTTACACCTGGGATTAAAACATAGGCTACTTTTTATCCCGGAAAAAGGTTCCTATGGAAAACGGGGAGACACGGGTGAAACCGCGGGGCGCAGCTAGTAAAGAAATAATAAGACTTATGCATACCTCAGCGAATTATGTTTCCGTGAAAATACCATTGGAAAAGTTCCTCGACACGTCATTAAAAAGTTGTAAAAGAAAATGCTTCCCACCTGCAAATTATTTTTAATGAGCATGTAGAGTTGTGTCAGTAGAAATTATTACGACCATATTATGAATTTAATTATTAAGCCTCGGATAAAAATTATCATTCATTATCGATAATAATAATCAGATGTTATAAAAATATGACTTAGGTGACTTATTTAACGACTTTTAATGATTATTCTGGTACATATTAGGTTCTTTTCTTCATATAAGTATTTATTTGGGCGAATCTACCTTTTCTTTGCACGATCAACAAATTATTGCAAACGTTTAGTAATAAGTAATTTAGTATAAGGAGAATACAGTGCAAGACATTACAAAAAGCAAACTGTAAACTGTACAGCAATCCTTATCCCTACTAATATTATATAATTATGCGAAAGTAACTTTGTCTGTCTCGCTTTACGCCTAAACTATGTATTGAACCGATTTAAATTAAATTTGGTACGGAGATATACATTTTATCGCGACAAACTGAAGCCCACGCGGGTGAAACCGCGGGGAACAGCTAGTACTTATTATATTTAAAAGTAATCTTTGCGGCATGAAATTATCCGTTCGTTAGAATTAAAACCGCTTCGCATTTTTTTTTATAACAAAGATTTTGGGTACAGTCCAAATTTGAACGGGAAGGTAAAATTGTGTTCTAGCAAATTAGACGGTTATTGTCGAATTGATACATGATTCCTGCTAATTAACGTCATGTAAGTACATCGAGTTTCATATCTTGGCTGATAAGATTTCCAAATTATATACCGTTTGGCTGGAAACTAGACTAGTAGGCCATGGAGAACCTCTGACAAATAAAAAGTTGGATGTACATCAAATGATATACCGGTTTTTAGCACTATAAGAGGAAAATACTGCAGCAAAAACAATTTCTTTCGACGCTTTTTAAAACAACATAAAAAAGGAAGTTGTGCGTGCAAGTTTTAAAGTACATATTTTACAAATGAAAAATAGGAAACCTGTTTTTCTAACGCATACAATTTAAAAGTTAAATTCAATCGCACTATAAGGCGCAAGTATAAATACAGTGCATTATTTCGAACCAGAAAAATAACCAACAAAACAAAACGTAAAGACTTCAATAGAAATCGCGACGTCCCCCATTCCATTGCAATCAACTGCAAAAACGCACGTGGTCGAAAGCTGTCGGCGCGAAACTAAATTAGTTCTAAATACCAAGGACATTCAACAATAGGCAATCCGAGTGACGTCACGTGAAATTTGCACAGAATCACTGATCAAAACCACTCACCATATTTAATAACACGCGGTCTTTCCACGAGGTAGTTTAAACTTATTGATAGCACTGACACAAGCGCCTCCTGTGGTGTCTGGCGCGATACTACATGAATATCGCTGAAATGTCGGAGAGGGCTGCGCTCGCGCATCTTTCTCGATGATAAAATAATTGTTTGTGATTAACCTGATAATGCATTTCAGGTTTGTTTGTCCTTAGTTTTTCTGCGTAAAAGGATACCAAAGATATTTTATTATTATGTAGAGCTTCGATAGAGATATTTTAACATGGAAATCCGAAAATCTAATGTTTGTTATTATTATTCGCAAGTATCGAATTTTGATATTGACCTGTAGTATTTACTAAAATTAATACGGAATAGTTTCCACAATATACCGACATATTTTTTTTTAACCATTACAAAAGACAATTTTTTTTTACAAAATTTTCGAAATGTAATGTTTATTAAATAGGGCTCAGAAATCACCTGATATTAAACTGTAAAGTGACAATGTGGTTGAAAGTGGCGGCACGCTACACCCGGATTGGGAACTGTCTCTCAAGTGAGGCTGCCGGAACCCACCGATAGGTGCTTGGTGACAGACTCGTAACTTGAGGGTGGTAAAATAGGCATGTGTGCACTAGATAATGCTTTAAGCTTTATTCATTTGTTTTTTGTAAAGGTAAAGGTTGCATTATTATATTTACTAGTTGTAAAGAAAAGCAAGTACGATGTGTTTTTGTAAAATAAACGACCTTATCGCTTGTGAGGGATTATACTGTAGTTTTATAACTCGAAATTCAACATCCGTTGTTTTATCATGTCTTCGAGGCAGTTATTTCATCAGCACGTTGAATACTTTTATCTCTGAAACTACACATAACACACATAAGTACCTACCTACTAACTACACAACTAATTCCGGTAATGTGCAAGTGTAGTTTACCGGAAAAACAGTATGACAGGATATCATTACCGGTTGCCTTTGCAGCTTTACGTTGCTGAAGGCAAAAAAAAAAACTTGTGCTTTTTTTTATTTCGATGGTTTTCATAAAGGTTTTGTTTTTGAATATAGTTATGAAAAATCCTAGTAACAATAATATCTTATTACGTTTCCAAAAACAGATTAAAAATCTGGAAATCCATTAGCGGCTGTTGTCGAACATTTTGTATCATCTTAAGTTGTGTATTTTAATTACTCCCACCAAAGTATTCTATGTTCTTCCCCTCAATCTATGGCCATCAAGATCGGTTCAATAGTTTTTAAGTGTCTATCCGAAACAATCAAACAACCAAATCTATTCTCTTTATAATTAGTATAAATACATAATTATAGATTACACTCGTTATCATCACTATTTTCCTCCTAGCTCCCTCACACACTCTACTACAAAACTACACCTAAAACTTGCAATAAAAATGTTTCTCCGAAACATGGGGGGGGTCGAAATGAAAAGGTTAAAATTACAAAAGAGCTGCTGCCAAAGTGATATTACTCCTATTGTACGGACCGCTTCATGGTAGGGTTTAGGACGAAACAAACCTTAGGGACCGATTTCGGAACGTATCTGTTTCATGATACGAATCGAAAGAAAACGGTTCGAAGCGATAATGGCTCAGGGGTAGTGACGTCGGCTTGCGATCCGTAGGTCGTGGGTTCGTATCCTCCAATGAGCTTGAGCTTTCGGTGATGGAGATGAAAGCATAGCTTAGCATTTTCTAGGGCTCGTCTGGCTAGCTAAACATTACCTGCCGGGTGTTTCTTGCCTGTTTTTTTGCCGGTGTAAGGAGTTAGAAATAGGCGTAGCTTTTCAGTGATCACATGAATCCCACTTTACAAATATCTTTTGATTATGATTTTTACACTAAGCGGTAAAAAAAGTTAAGACAATCTCTCCCCGTGCTCTCATGAAAATAGCAGGATGAACCACCCTCGTAAGCTTTCTATCATTTGTGAATGTCACCGCTCCACGTGTTAGTAATTTAGATAGACATGCAAAAAAGTGATTTTGTATGGAGGAGAGATTTCAATCTTTGATTTTTTATTTTGCATGTATCGGTTGTGAAATCTATCGATTTAAACATACTAATGTCCGTTGTGCGTGTGTCCCCCAAAAAGGCTTGACCAATTTTAATGAAATTTGGTATGCAGATAGTTTGGACGTTGGAATAAAATAAATAAATATCAGGGACATCTGGACACAAATTGACCTAGCCCCAAATTAGGCTCGAAACTTGTGTTATGG
Organism: Opisthograptis luteolata; assembly: GCA_931315375.2. Lineage (NCBI taxonomy): Eukaryota > Metazoa > Arthropoda > Insecta > Lepidoptera > Geometridae > Opisthograptis > Opisthograptis luteolata. The sequence continues at coordinate 3,813,971 of OV928048.1, forward strand.
GTACTAGACAACGATATACATACTTATATAAAGAAATAAATAGAAATATCCAAGACTCAAGTACAAATAGAATGGACATAGAATACTATTTATCGCGATAAACTGTAGTTCACGTGGGTATGTATGAAGTATGAAATTCAAAATCCTTTCATCATCATCATCATCATCAGCCTTTCACGTTCCCACTGCTGGGACTCCGGCCTTCTCTCAGAGAGAGAGAGAGTATGGGCTGTAATCTACCACGCTGGCCCAGTGCGGGTTGGTAGATGTCGCATGCCCTTGAATGTTGCAGTTCTTGGACATGCCGGTTTCCTCACGATGTTTTCCTTCACCGGTTTGAGCGATGGCAAATCCGCACATAACTTATTAAGTCATAGGTGCGGGGCCGAGAGGATTCGAACTCGGTGTCGGCGTCTTGTAAGTCGCACGCCTAAACCGTTCGGCCACCAACGCTCAATCCTTTCATACGAGTATCAAATCACAGCCTCACATCAAATCAGAAAGGACTTTTTGAAATTCTCCCCTCTAAGAGGTCAACTGAATGTCCACTTCCACGCGAGCGAAGCCGCGGAGCAAGTCGCTAGTTATGTAAATAATTATGGATACGTATTATACAAGTCAATCAACCATTACTAGGACACCTGTCAATTAAATACCGCCAAAAAAGCCGTTGCTTATATAGTGGGTAGCTTTTTGCCGTTCAACTGCGATCATTCACCTCTCGAGAGGACTGTAGAGTGCAGATTGACAAGTCGAAAATAAACACGTTTTTGTGACCGACAGTCATACCATGTAAAGCAGCGGACCAACCATGAAACATCATTTCAGAGTTTTTTTTACTACTTACAGGGTAGCGTTTGACTACAAGTCACCCGATATCAAGTGACAATGTGGTCGAAGGTAGCGCCACGATACACCTGGATTGAGAATTGGCTCTCAAGTGCGGCTGCCAGATAGGTGGATAGGCACTTTAGAAAAATTAAAAACCTGAATCATTTGTAGAATCCTCAAGTGGTTACAGCCATCCCATAAGTCATATATCAACAGCATCACATGGTACAATCGTGATTTAGCACCATCAAATCATTATCTACCTGCATATCTATAAAGGAAACGTTCCACTCTTTAAATCAAAGCCTTATGAAGAAAATGAGGAACTTCCTTATTGATATCGGCTATTTTATCAAGACCTCCCGCCCGCCACTCCGTTCATACTCGTTGCTACTTATTCTGTGGCAATGACATACAATTTCAACTAGTGCCAATAACTGCCGCAGTTGAATTTGAATTGTCGGTCTCCACTTTATTTTTATCTCACGTAAAACTGAAGTTTACGAGAGCGCGTGACCGGCGACGGTGACGAATCGGCACTTTAACATCACCTATTACAGCTGCATTGGCAAGGCAATTGGCAGTGTCAGGTAAGTCCTAAGGAAAAAGAGCGTATTTTGCCCTAGAATTTTGCGCCTCCCTAAAGTTATTTTGTAGGGAGAGAAGCAGAAATGGTGTGCAAATTGATCTGACAGATTATGATAGATGTATTTTTGTATGAGAGTGACAAAGTTATATAGATAGGTAGGAAAATTTCCGTTCAGCGCGAGTTGGCTGTGAATATTTCGTACGGAACTATGTTAATAACTTTTGATTAAAGGTTTTCGGAGCTATCGTAATCAAGTTAGCATTTTTTTATGCAACTGAGGATGACTGATGGTAAGCATTTGGCCGTTACTGTATCGGGAACCGGCCATCAAGTGAATTGCTGGAAGAAAATTGCACAGCTTTTCAAGTATATATGAACAATTTTTCAATAATTTTTTTTGGAAATTTAAGTTTGTTCGTCTTGATGTGTGGAATACCCTCACTTTTGCTTTATAGGGACATTATATATTATATTAGAGAGAGAGAGAGAGAGAGAGAGAGAAAGACTTTATTAGGCAAAACTGAAAAAGAAGCACACACAAAAAAAAAGGAAAATTATACATAAACTATTAAACTATACGATGGTGCGAACACTGCTGCTGTGTGCAGTACCTCCCAAAAAGGACTTGGCTCAGCATATGCTATGGACGAATCCACAGCGCTGATTTTCAGCCAATACCCTATTACACGTTGTGTTTCGCTAATAGAAAACATTGTAAATTTTTCTATGGTTTTTTCATTCTTAGGTGCAAGGGGGTGCCCTTCCAACCTCTACTGCCGGCGCCCATGATTAGCTAGTTTACTACCAGCTTCTCTGTTGCCTAATAGAAGATGATGAAATGGACAGGTGCGATGTCAACCATTAATGGATGAGCAATGCCAATCGTCCGATAGCGGAATGGCAATGTTAAAATCCCATCGCATTCGTTAAAAGCAATGCGAAAATATTTACCTAATAGACTGGCAACTTTTTGTCGATGCTTGAGTTCGACACATAACCTCTATTTTTGGCCTCGTTTTCAATGGTTCGTTTTTCAGGCGAGCATTTAATGCACGACTAGACTCTTTTGGTGCAGATTAACTACCAGTTTCTATTTTCTATTTACGGCTGGTTTCAATAACCGATCTATCCAAGGTTTGACAGATATTTGACATCAGTACTTCTATGGAGCTTATGACAAATTTCTATCTCCATTAGGGCAAACCGTGGATAGATCGGTTATTGATACCGGCCATGAAAGTGTGTAAATGGCTATAGAAATTTGGCATTGCTTCTTGGGAGCTTTTGTCTAATTTCCATCTTTAGACGACCGATGTGGCGCAATGGTCGGATAGCCGACTGTGAAGCGTGAGGTCGCGGGTTCGATTTCCGCAACAGAACAAATAGCAAGAAACAACAGCAAGTATTTGTTCTGTGTCTGGGTGTTGCGGATCCCCGATCCTCGTAGTTTCTGATACCCTAGATACAGGGAAACCTAGTTAGGGGTCAGAGCCTATGTATGTGATTGTGCGGGCATTATTATTATTAGTAGGATAAATAAATCGAGACTTATTATTGTAGTTTAAATAACCCGCTCGTAAAAAAAACTGTTCTGTAAAGCCTCGATTTCGACTTTGGATTTTATGAAGGAGGTCAATAGTAAAATCTAATATAGTAAAGAAAGAATTAAAAGGAAGCTAAAAAGCCAATCACGCACACGCTGGACTTTTTGTTACATTATCATTATCATATTTGTGTACAAAATACCTAATTAATGTTTGTATTCGGTAATTGATTTCTAGCAGGTAAGCTTTAGGTACCTTATCGCAATAATTTGGCACTAATGCGAGTTTCTAATAATGACTTTAACAGCTGTAAGCGTCGTAAATTACACTATACCAATAACTACCTAAGGCTTTGTTAATTAGCAAAAATCTCAGCTACTTTTGAACCATAATTTCGTCGTGAGCAGAATTTCACTTCCATCATATCTCAAGTCTGGAATAATAAAAATCAGATGAGCCATGGAAATATCGAATAATAGATACTCAGTGCAAAGGGAAAAAGTAAGTCAAGTGTCATACATACGTCGTCACCGTTTCCCGATTTCCAATGTAATAGTTAATAAATACATACTTCACAACCATTCCCACTCCTCATTTAAAAACATTATTAAAAAGAATATTTTATAGTACTTAGATAAAAAAAACTGTCTTTTTCTCTCAGAGAAATGGCCTACATGTGTCACAGCACTACGAACGTAGTAAGGTGCTGCTGATGATGTTGGTGATAAACTAATATGCAGTGTTCTTTGGCGGATGTTTCACTTCACCGACACCTCAAGCTCGTTGCAGGATTCGAACCAACGACGGATCGCAAGCCAACGTCACAACCACTGCGTCATCATCGTTTCAAAATTCCCGTTAAAAGCTTTCTGATTATGATCATGACGCAAACGGCGTCACTCTCGGCGATTCTATTTGCGGTGTCGGTGGCCACTCTGAGCGGAGACAGCGCGGCACCAGACAGGGCTAATTGAATCAATTATGCAGCCAACTAGCCGCAGTAGCGCTTCCGATGGACACTTTTATCGCCGAACCGGTCGCGCGGTTGCCCGTCGCCACTAAAATCGTTACTGTTGGTCTGCTCTTGTGGTTTGTGGCTGAAAACTACAAAATTATAAATGCGGTAGTAACTTTCTCTGTCCCTTTGTCTGTTTGTTGCGTTTTCACGATTTAACCACTGAATGGATCTCGATGGAATTTGGTATGAAGGTAGTTTGAACACTTGCGATGGATTTATAGGAAACTAGCTATTAATACGAAATATTGGTAAGCGCATTTTTAAAAGTGGCTAGAGTGATACGTAGTTCGAATAAGGTGCTTAGGAAAAAACAACGGAAAAAATCCTGGAATATTGGAAGCCTGAAAGTGTCTTTTTCTATGAACTTAATTTTATAATCATGATTTAGTAAAAATTGCCGCTAATTTCCTTTAGATTCAGATACTTTAAAAATAATGATAGCAATAAACACGTAGACGTTCGATTCATTTACTGACACTAGGCTCTATTTCACCTTGTTGATTTTTGCTTTGATACAAGGAATATGGTCACATAAAGCAACATTATTCTTTTTCGTTTTTTCTAGTACCTACTCTTTCTCTAAATCCTTTTTCATACTTCTCTTTTCATATAAAACTGTATCTGTGTTTGTATGAATAGAAATCTTACATTCTTATTTTCAAAAACACGTAGTTTGTTTCCATAAAACTTTTGGTAAAATCAACATAATTTTGGCTAAAAGTTGTGTTAAATACTAAAGCCCTGCAGGGATTTATATTTTGCAGAGCATATTTTACTTTGAAAATCATTTTCACTTGCAAAATTTAAACTGCGCTCGAAAACATTTTGCATGAAAATTATCTGAAAACCAAATTATTTCCTGTAACGTCGAATGAGAGGTTTTTATTACATCATTATTTTGTTGGAGTTTAATTAACGTAGCCTTGTACGTGTCTATTTATTATCGACCTGTGTAGTGCCTACGTGCAAAGGCTACAAAAATCGTGTAGGCATAGGTACCTAAGTGCCTTCCACTTCTACCTACCTATGGGGTTTAATAAAGCAGTAATTTATGTAGGTATAGTAAAATTGATGTGTGTGTGTGTGTGATTTGTGAAAGAATGGGAGAGGATCGTGCGGTCAAACGAGCGTACAGTGGATGGCCGAGTGGCCGTCGTCCGGTCGGCCATCCCAGATACCGTTGGAAAGATGAAGTCACGAAGAATTTGCGCGAGCTCCAGGTGGAGGACTGGCAAGAGGTGGCACAGGACAGACCGAAGTGGCGTCTTTTGTTATCGGAGGCCAAGACTCACTTTGGGTCGTTGCGCTATTTCAGTTAGCTAGTGTGATTTGGGAGGTTTCCCTATGAACTCTAAAATGACTGGACAAATGTTCAGGTAATCCAGCGGGTGATCACTTGAACAGTACCTATTGCTTCCATTCATTTTCCATCCATCATTAGACTGGCTATACATAATTAGCAACTTAATGGTTAATCATTCATACATTTTTGATTTTAATTACTTTTCACTACATGAACCTGCGTACTTTGGAAGGCCTATGTCCAGCAGTGGACCGATACGGGCTGATAATGATGATGATTAGGATGATGACAAATGAAATGCCACGCCCGTCATAGGAAAGCAAATAAGTTTAGTTTTGCGATTTTAGCTATACCACTGTTCCATCATTCTACTAAAACTTCGATTAGGTATACTTATTTTTAGGTAGGTGCGACTGAAAACTCACCTTTACGCCACTCAAGTGCTGGATTTTGTATAGGGCGGAAGATTTCAGACGACGACGCTCGTCGGCACGGTCGATGTAACGGGTACCTATACAGCCGACCCATTTATATAAACGTAAAATGATTTCCACCATCTTCAACCACTATTGAGAACCAGTTCTCTCAGATAGGTTGCCCGTAATCTTTAACGCTGGCCTGCTTTCGTAAACTCGTCGGTTTCCTTACGATGTTTATTAACGCTCGAAATTAATAATCGATCCTGATCCGTTATCCGCGGTTTTGGGTCGACATGTCATGTCATAATATGTCATTTTAGAACCAGGGCTTGACAGATTAAAAGCCGCGGATAACGGATCAGGATCAATTATTAATTTCGGGTGTTAATCTTCACCGTTTTGAGCGAAGGCAATAAATAAAATAAAATGGTTTGTTAACTAAAGACTTATCCAGTGAGTGATAAAGATTATTTTTACATCTTATGTGGTAGCTTTGACCACAAGATAGATACCTAGATAGATAAATTAACTCTTTATTGGCACACCACAATACAGATAAATTAAATTTAAGACAAAGAACTTAATGGTAACAAGTTACCTGATGTTGAGTAATGTGGTCGAAGGTACTACACTGCTTCTGGCCTGACTCTCAAGGTGGCTCTAGATGCTTGGTGACGGATTTTAGGGTAGGTCTAATAGGAGGAAGGAAAAGGTGGCACAAAATGAACGTCTTTTAGAAATGTTGCATTTCTCCATTATCTATCCCGCCCAGCTCTATGTGTCATGTTGGCACGTAAAAGTTAGAGAAAGTTCGTCTGGATTTTGATTTAGACCACCTAGTACGCAACGTCCCTAAGTTTTACCTTGTTAGCTGTTAAATGTAACTTCCAGTAGGTAAAGGTTTGGTTGATATGTATATCTAAGTACATATTTCCTCCGTGTCTTATGTAATTATATGTTTAAAATATTTTTTCTGTCGCCAAGGACCTATCCAGAGCCAGTTCCCAGTGTTCCCAGTGTAGCGTGACGCCACCTTCGACCACATCATCACTTAACATCAGGTAACTTGTGGTCAAACGCTACTCTGTAAACAAAATCCACAGCTCTTACAAGTATATAAATTTTAAAATATCTAAAGCTTGTAACTATAATAATAGCCAATAATGCATTTACATTTTAGTACAAGTAGTTGTTGTGAGTTTTTTTAGAACAGATTCTAACGAGTAGGTACTTCTACGATTTTAGAATACAAATGATTCAGTTGCCAGTTATACGACATATCAAAATTTCTGAATAAAATTAGAATAGACAGAAACACCGAGCTGGCAGAGTGAAAATTACCGTTTTTCATGCTTTATTTACGTTGGCTACATCTGGCGGTTTTCTCGGACCTTTTTCTAGGATCAAAAGTAGCCTGTGTTAATGCAGGGTAAAACTATCTTTATTACAAATGTCACTCAAATCTGTTCAGCCGTTTCAACGTGAAGAAGTAACAAACATACACACTCACTCATACACAAATATTCACATTAATAATGTTACTAGCTGTTCCCCGCGGTTTCACCCGCGTGGGTTACAGTTTATCGCGTTAAAAAGTATCCTATGTCCTTCCCCAGGGTTCAAAGTAACTCTATACCTTTTATTTAAATAGGCTCAGTAGTTTTAGCATGAAAATCGGTGCAGTAGATTTTGAGTTTATCGCAGACAGACAGACAGACAGACAGACGGACAGACGCGGCAGAGGACTATTTTTTACGATATGTATAGCGTCCTACCCCGCGGCACTGCTAGCTTATGCACTGGAGCAACACATAGGATATGAAACTTTTTGCGGGATATAGGTATATCGGGAAAACCACGAGTGAAACTGCGGGGCGCGACTACTATGCAAATAGTAGTAACTATGTAGTTTAAGGTTGTCTACATTCACTTATGTTAAGTAGTTTAGTTTTAAGTTACGTTTAGGCGCCGTAGATATTTGAGTGGCTTGTGTCGGATACAAGCAACCGGTAACTATACTTACGCTCGAAATTGATAATCGATCCTGATCCGTTATCCACGGTCTTGATCGATATGTCAATATGTCAAGCTTTACCCCTAAAATAGTCGAATGTTTTATTTTCATACAGGTAATAAGAAATCCACCACTGCAGGCACAGACATTGACTCTTTGGTTTCCAGTTGCTTCCACTCAACACTAACCGGCGCGGCGCCAATAATAATGTTTCATTGTAAGCTAGAAGCTAGAAAGAGGAGAGGCGTACCGTGGAAGAATGTCCAGTAGTGGATGATACAGGCTGATCATGATGATGAACTAGAAACTAAAAGTTGCCAGTTGACACCACAAACAATTTTGCGATTGCACATAATTGTCATCGCATACAGGACACTGAATCAAAAACACCAGTCTAGAGGAAAATATAGAGAGAGATATGTCTTTAGAGAAAGAGCGAATGACTTTATTTGGGAAAACTGCACACAATAACAAGAGAGAAAAAAACGCACAAAAAAACTGATATTATGTGATGGTGCGAACACTGCTGCTGTGCACAGTACCTCCCAAAAATGACTTGGCTCAGCATATGCTACGAATCCAAGCGCCGATTTTCAGCCAAGACCTTGTTGAGATATGGTATCGAAACATTACAGTAGCATCGATACATAGTGTCTACGTGACCAATGTCCAGTGCAACCGGCCACTGTATCCGGTTGCCGATACCGGACACAGCAACAGCGGTTTCCTGTAATGGTGTCCAGTATATCGGAAACAAAAAGTGCCTACGTTTGCGCGGCCACTTAGCATTCCGTAATTAAACTAGGAATGTTTACTTTGTTGCGTTCACTAAAAGCACAAGTCTCTAGGGAAATGGTCGAAAGAAAAGCACCGATACATAGAGTGTCTACGTTGCCAATTTTCAGTGTGCCTGTATGTATACGGTTGCCGATACCGGACACAGCAACCGTGCTTTCCTGTGATGGTGCATCGGAAACAAAAAGTTTTTACTTACACTTAGCATTCCGTAATTGAACTAGGAATCTTTATTTTGTCACGTTCATGATGTCTGGTACCTCTTGTAGGTACTACAGGTTTTGATATTTTACAAAAAACATTACTTTTTCAGCGCGTCTTACGGAAACTTAGTGGATCTAAAATCAGTAATACGGGTTTTTTTTTAACTTTTCATTCGTATTCCAATAAAGTTTTCGAGTTTTCGTTACTTTTTGAATTTAGGCAGTAAGAGTTGCTTTGACAAGTTGGCGGTAGTAAACCTTGACGTTTACGAAAACTTTTATAGTTTTCTAAACTTGAGCTAAGGGTAGATACTGTTTATCACAACCATTTTGCTCGCAGACAATTTTAATGAATAACGCTGTTTTTGGCAGTCAATGAGTTTTAGGCCTGAAATAAAGTCTAAGAATATTGCAACTGGGGCAGCTATTTTGGTTCTAATACGGGTGATTGTTTATTGATTGGGGTTATATTTCATTTCAGCAAACTGTATAGACAAGACACATTCACAAGTTTATGTAGATTTAGGACATAAAATTCGTATCTTCATATTTCAACAGTTATATGATTGTAGCAGTATATATTTGACTTGAATAAATTAAAATAATAAACACTGTAAACCAATTTCAAAATCTATTACGTACTGGCTTCTTATAGCGATTGTTTGATCTAAAGAATGTAGTAGGTATTAATATTAATTTGTAACAAAATTTGTAACGTTCACCTACTTGCAGACATGTGTTCTTCAACATAATGGTTTGATTTGGTATGAGTGTGCAAACGTTACGATAAAAGAGAAATAAAGACATAAATACAAAATTTTCCTATCCATAATGAATCTACATGCATTACATATTGTGACAATGATATTTTCTTCTAGTCTTCTGCAGTTCTCGAATGAACTACGCCGTAAGATCGTTCCGACAAACGTACTACGCGAACTAGTTCTCAGAAACCTCGCTCCTTAGTTCATTCGATAAGACCGACTGGTTATAGAAGACCTGTCCGAGCATAGGGTTGTTTGAAAAACAGCGCTGCGCTCACATAATAATCATTATGGGAATGCAGCACATGCTGAAACTGCCCTATTGCCCTACAATTAGATAAGTATAACTGGAACCTAGGATAAGTCTCTGTGTAGTGGCAATAAATTGATTTTTTATTTATTTTTATTTTATTTATTTATTTTATTTATAGCGAGAGTGAGCGAGAGCGCGGTTTGTCTGAACTAGTCACGTCACTACTACTAGGACAATGGAGGTATGTACCTAAGTAAAAATAACAGCAACATAGCAAAAGCCGCGTGCAGAAAAAAAAACTGATGGTGGTCCACATGACGTATGGTCAAACGCTATATCCTGCATGAAGAAAAGGAAAAGAAACATAAGAACGATCTGCCTTTCTCTGCTTCGAGACGGGATCCGACGAACTAAAAGAGCGTCCTTTAAAGTTCGCTAGGGAGTTACGAACTAAAATGAGCAGTCCTGACTCGCGAACTACTATGCGCAAGACTAATTTATTCTTTCAAGGTAAAGCGAAAGAACACAAAGTACTGCACGTGCACACTGCACAGTCATCGGTTATCTTTACTGCCTAGATTAGTGTACAGTTTTATTACTGACGTATTGTATAATTATATTTTATTGTTTTCACAGCAAATAACAATTGAACTGACAGTATTTATTTTCTTATCATAAACGGAACGTTTGTTAGCAGAATTAACATTTATCTTACCTTCTATGTCTTACGTTGGTTTTGCATTCACTTTTATCATCAGGTGAGACTTACGTCAAATGCTTAGGTATGTACTAGTACTTACCACCAACCTATGGTTTCATTACGATGACTTCCTTCACCGAAAGGAATACACAGTTAGGTGGATTGGCGACAGATTCTTAATTTGAGGGTAGTTGTTAGTTAGCCAGGCGACCACTAAAAAAATGCCTTTCCACCAAGCTATGGTTTCATCACGATGTTTTCAGTGTGTTTTTTTGTATGATAAAAGTTTCAAAAGCTTCATGTTTTAAGGGCGGCCGAGTACTAATTTAAGTGCTAAAATTTAGGTACGTGTCTACAAAAACCTATAGGTAAATACTAAAACCATAACTATAGATTATTCATCTTTAGAATTGTTAACTAACGCTCGCTCGCTAGTTCGCTGTCTACAACAAAATTCATTTATACCAGACAGGTAGTAGGTACTCTAGGTTCTTGGCTACACGTATTAAGAATTAATACCTTTTTGATTTTACTTGGTCGAAGAACCATGACATAATTACATAATTAAAACAAGCGAACAATGGTAATAGATTGTTGTTTATTGCACTCCATAAAAATACAAAACAAAATAAATATATTCGAGAGCAAAAAGAAAAAAAAATTAAATTAAGTAACTTTTCGACTGTTTTTGAGAAATTTTATAGACTTGTTTTTTTTTTCGAATTGATAGTTTTTATATTATCTCTACATTCAAGTAGAAATACTGTTTCAGGCTACCTTCAAATGCAGAAGTTTATATTTAGACATATTATGGGTGGAAAGTCCCCTTCAACTTCCGATAAAAATCAGCAAGCTGAGAAAATTCAATTATTCCGGTCTGATATGTGGGGCAATTATAAGCACGCCCTTTAGCTCCATTTACGTACCTAAGCCTAGAGCTATATCGGGAAACCTTTAAAATTGGATTAAAAATCCCCGATAGCTTGAACATATTGGTTGTTTACCATCACATCGATGTCTACCAGCGATACCTAATCTTTAACTTCGTTAAATCTTCTTCGCTGAAAATGTCGCTTTTTTTTTTAAATTATCATTTTACACCTAGAGTCATACAAATACATACAGACAGACGTTCGTAGCATAATTGCATGTTTTTGTTATGATTATGTCTTTTATCTATTTTTTTTTCTAGCCAATTTTGGACGTAGATGATATATATGACTGTAGTATCAAACTGTATCTCCCGATTATGTTATCATCAGTTTTCTTAAGTTGCTCCCACTATGGAAGCAAATGTAAAGACGTATTCACGTCAAATGTGTAGCGTGGCGCCAACTTCGACCACATCGTCACTTAACATCAGGTGACATGTGGTCAAACGCTACTCTGTAAGTAGTAAAAAAAAAACATGATAGCTTGTTTGTGCTTTTGGTTCATTACCATTACTGATTACATCGATGTTTATCAACGATAGCTAATAGGTTCTTTAACTTCGTTTAATAAGCTTCGTGAAATCTTCTCCATCAAATGTTGTTTATTTTGTAAACATGTTCATTTTAAGTTCAGAGCCGATGGCTGGGTTAAGCCGTTGCAAAAAATAAAATAATATAAACAAAAACAATTGGCAGACAGTTTTTGATACACGGTCGTATATTTCTTCTATCATATATTATCAGTAAGTCATAGCATTTATACTCCCGTACAAATAAAAAAGATATTCGCTATCTGTTTATAAACTTGTGACCTAAAATTAGAATGTAACTATGTAGTTTTACAACAACCAATTTACACAGTTTTGCCTTATTCGTTTCAAGGCTTTGAACACAGTTGTGTCCAATTTAACAACAACTTTACAGATGACGTCATTAGGTACACGTTTGTTTGTAGATCAGTAGCGTAGCGGTCGAAGAAACACATGTACGAAAAATCAATACAATACTTTCAATAACAGTCTGTAAAAGTATACTTACCTAATATAAAATCACCAAGTTGGAGTTTAATAGTTTATATTATATTTCGCGCACTAATGGGTTATTCATGAATTACGTCACACGAATTTCATGATTTTTGCAGCCTCTCTGTTTTTGCCACAAGTTTTGCAATTACAAAAAAATAAGTGTTAAGAATTTTAATACTGTAGAGTGTGTATGTGACTTATCGCTTATTACCCTGTCACACAATGTCACTCTGTTAACTCCATCCCTTTTAACGTGTGACTTAATAATTATATAGAGATTATTTCGGATAACTTCACATATTACCTAAACGCACGTTTAAGCACTAGCTGATGTTGGACCTAAAGTTTGCTCGATTATCGTCAACATTGTTATTGATAAATGCATAAAAATACATCAATAATTCTATAAATAATAATATTTATAATACATCCCAGTCACATTATATTCGCGCACTAAAGTTTCTGTACCACGATTATAAACACTAAACAATACAACATATTGTTTAGCATTCCGAGATCCGTGAGGTTATTTCGACTAACTCCACATATTGGACATAAAGACGAACGCGCGCTTAGGCGCTACCTGATGTTAGCTCTCAGCGAGACTACCGTCAACTTTGTTATTGGTAATCGTAGTATAGAGATGAAAGAAGAGGTAAAGCAGCAGGCCCACGCACACAATGAAGAACACTATACAGAAACACACGACACACTCGGACATGTATATCTTGACGCGGTCCATCCTGGTCGGCTGCGTGCCGGGGATGTCGATGCTTGAATATCTCCACATTTTTCGTCTTTTCTTTGTGACGTAGTCTGAAAAGCAGAATAAATAGGGTTAGGTATATTTTTTACTATGTACTTACAGGGTAGCGTTTGAACTCAAGTCACCTCATGTTAAGTGACGATGTGAACTGGCTCTCAAGTGAGGCTAAGAAAAACGTGAGGAAACCGGCATGTCCAAGAACTGCAATATTCAAAGGCATGCGACATCTACCAACCCGCCCCTGGGCCAGCGTGGTAGATTACAGCCCATACTGTCTGAGAGAAGGCCAGAGTCCCGGCAGTGGGAACGAAGAAAGGCTGATGATGACGTAGGTATGTTGATGGGGTGAGTGTACCAAGTAAGATATCTTGTAACAAGACGGTTGGAGTAATAAGTCAATCAGTTAATAATTATAATTGATTTATTGCCACTATAAACACAAATACTAGATACGAACTCGGTAGAAATATAAAGCAACCAAGAAGTTACTAAGATAATTTTACTAATTTGGTAGGGTCGGTCGCAGCTCGTGACGCGCAAATTTTATGTAAACAACGAAGTTCGATGCAACTCGTGACTTTTTCAAAATGACAAAAAAAATCACAACATTGGTTGCCTTTCGTGATCTCAAGAAAGGCATCGATTTAAATCAGGATTTCATTTATTTATATAAGAAATAACTAGCTGCACTCCGCGGCGGTGGCACACCGTAACTCCCGTATTTTTTTCGTTCTTAAACCTCATTACCGGATAAAAAGTAGCCTATGTGTTAGCCTAGCCTTTGCAAAATATGTGTAGCCGATTCAGCGTGAAGATATGCCAAGTATACACACTCACTCATAAAGTCATAAACTTTGGCATTTTTAACATTAGCGTGATCAAAGAAATGGCTTTACAAAACAAATAAGCGGTATTATTGTTTAGAGATAATATTTTCCGAATAGCCTTTTGGACTTTGGATAGATGAAAATATGTATTACATTTTTATCAAACAATAGCTGGCGGTGATGAAATGTTCTTCCAAAAAATAATACACCAGACAAGACATTTCGAAAATACATATTAATATGGACGGAACGAAAAAAACCATGGCAAATTCAAGGATTTCCTTATTCTGTAAAATGTGTTATTTAATATTATCTTACTCCAACATTACACTTTAAATTGGGTAAGGTTCTAAAACTGAGTTGATGAGCAATCATCGATTGCAACAACAATCGATTCAATCAGCATTCCAACAGACTGACAACGTCTTCAATTAAGATTCAGACATTGTTTCTGCATCGCGACCGATAGTCGAAGGATGTGAGAGAATAATATTAGTACTATGTACCTACTACATATTTAAGTAGTTATATACTAACCCTCCTATTGGGGACATTCTGAGCGGCAATAAAAAAATCCGAAAGATGGTGTTAGCCAATTAAATGGAGCAAGCCAATTAAAAAAAAATATTTCATTTATCAAATCTGTCATGATTGTTTTTTTGTTATTGTTTGTTATCAAAGTACTTCATACGCTTTTTTTCTTCAACAACGTGAATTTCCTTGCCTAGCCGTGTTGAATATTGCCCTTTTCACTTTGTGTAGTAAAATAATGACAATTTAACACAATAACAAAATTATGTAGAAACGCTTTTTTAGATGCTTCACCAACGAACGTCATATGTCAGTAGGTACCTAGGCAGTGAAGTGGCAGTTGGTTTGTGTCAAATGCCATGGCTGGCAGACAAATATTTTTTTTATATTGGCCTTCCACCGCTGAACTGTGTTTGGCTGTATTAGCACAGATTATATTAGGCATCGATGTCGCTGCCTTTTTTGTTAGCAAACAAATGAGAAAAGAAAAGAAACATTCATGTATCGCCAGCGCCATCTATGCATGGGTTAAAAACTATGTTTTATCAGCTCTCAGAATACCTCACATTAAATAGATAAAGAGTCCATTGTACTCATTTTAGCTCTATTTTAGTTAAATATTTTTTGTTTACTTTTGAGTGCGTGACATTTGACGTCAGCGGAAACAAGAGGAAACAAATTTGAACTAAAATGGGTTTGTCGAACTAAAAATATCGCTTCATTGTGCTGAAAACAAGTTTGTTTGTAAAAGCAGATAGTCGGATCTATCAAATAGAGCTGTCAACCAATAAAAAAAAAACCATGTTTATTATTATGGATCGGATAGATCGGATATGGCGACTGGACAGCGGTGAATGATGACGTGAATATCCCGGTTGCTAGACCAAATCCAGACTGTAGGTACAGTCAGCGACAGAGGTAGCTGATCATACTCGATTTTCCAAATGCGTATAGGATCAGTAATGTTTGTTTTTTTCTTACAACATAAGAGGTCATCATCATCATCATTAGCCGGAAGAAGTCCACTGCTGAACATAGGCCTCCCCCTTTGAACGCCACCATGAACCATTTGCATCCATCGGCTCCCTGCGACTTTTACAATGTCGGTCCACCTACATGGGGGGCCTACCTACAGAACGTCTTCCGCTTCGTGGTCACCACTCGAGAACCTTTCTTCCCCATCTGTTATCGGTAACATGAAAGGTAGCGTTTGACTAAAAGATTACACACATGATGTTCAGTGATGATTCAGTCGAAGGTTGGTGTTTATTATGGTTAAGAGAATCGAAAAATGTGACATTGTTAAGCGACTTTTGTCGTTGACTGTACCTCACAGCTATGTTTCAGTTATTTGAGACCGTAGGGCAGAGATGGCGAACCCTTACGCACGCGTGCCATTGATAACACGTTGCAAAATATATCGAGTACGAATTTTTTTGAAACGATTTTTTTAACCTATTGCCTACATGTTAAGCCGTAGTATTAGAGTTCATTGTGCTATACGCTATTAGTGCTGAAACAGCAACATATATTTTGCTGCAAGTAACGAGTTTTCAGTTGATAGTCCTGTTTTAACTCCATTCATCATTAGGCAAGATTCTTTGTCTGCAACCTCGCGGCATAATTAAATATTTTTTGAGAAAAATGGCACGTAGATCAATAAAGGTTCGCCATCCCTGCCGTAGGGGGGGCCTATTTTGTGGTGGTGTCAATCATAGCTAGATAAATAACTCTTTATTATTTCACCACAACAACAGAAAATAGAACCAGATAAATGGAAATATCTTAGAGCTAGTATAACAATGGGCGATCTTATCGCTTAGAGCGATTTCTACCAGACAACCTTTGGTTGGACAGAAGTTTTAGGAAATGTAATGTGGTCGGTGGTGTATATTTATGTACATACACAAATACAGTAATTATGCTAGTAAAATAAAATAAAGAGATGCTTCTTGCTAATTCATGTATGGTTGGAAGTTGGAACAGAAACCATAAATATTTTAAAGGCTACCCAATCAAGCCTGTTATAGGCTACCCAGACAAACAATTAATAAAAATGTGTCGAGAAGTTTTGTTTGAACACTTTGAACAGATGTTTTGAGTTGGAACAATTTTTATTATTGCTATACGTATAGGTAAATATGTATTTCTCGTTATGTAAGTCACCTTGGAATTTATTGCTTCTTAGCCAGGTAAGCAATACAATCATTCGTGGTTTATTACACCGAGATAATGAAATACATTGTTATTACAACGATCTTTTAAGTAACATAAAAATTTTGATTTTTGTACTTGGAACTTCAATAGGTATCTTACCTAACTTGGTTTCTTTATAAAATCACCTGATCATTTTTATGAACACTATAAAACTAGATACTACATAAGTTACAAAGAAAAATAACCAAATACATTCCATATTTACAAAAAAATATAATAAAAGACAGTCAACGCCAAAAACTGTTATAATTTCATCACTTTGCACGTACTTAATTATTTTTCCAAGATCTCATTTAATTACGAAAAACTTTGACAAATTCAATTCCAATTCAATAGTACTTTATTCAATAGGATACATTATGATCACTTTAAGACATCAACTTAAACTAGCTATGCCTGTTCCTACCTCCTTACGCCGGAAAAGAACAGGCAAGAAATACCCTGCTGGTAATGTTTTTGGCGCGATCACATTATAAATTTTATTCTCTTGTCATTATAGGTCAGTACAGTTTGTAATTAACGACCAAACTTATGATGATGATGATGATGACGAGTCAAACAACCCAATAACAATTGAAAGTTAAGAAAAAAAATAATCTTACATTCATAATAAACAAATATCCACAGCGAGCGCTCCGAATCTCAAATCATACTGCACCACAATTTTCTTCGCTACAGGCGAAGTACCTACTTCAGCACAAATTAAACTTTTTAATCAGTAAACACGAAACAGATCTCATCGTGCCGCGTGTATTTGCACTACGCGAGAGTAAATATGTAGAATATGTACACAGTACTCTGTCACTCATTCACGTTTATTATTTGTTTTCGGATACCGAGTAGTTGATATTATATTCTACTGGCGAGTGGTGCCGTGCGGCGGCGCGTGCGTCTGTCATCAGACTTATTTTGCAAACGCTTGCCTTGGCGTCGCGTATGCGCCGGTGGTGACCGTATCGTGATATGCAGTACCTCAATATTACGCTTGACTATTTCTTTCTGATAAATGTATACTACAAATCAATTGGTCTTCGTTAGTCTCGTTAAAATTCGGAGGCGGCTAGAACGATTTCAATTTTTTTTTTATTTGTTTTGTTTGCTTAAAAACAGAGAATACTCAAAAAATATCGTAAGGGAATTGTCAGATGGTACGGACTTTGGAATAAACGCAGATCTGAAAAGATGCGTGAGGTTCCATCTTCGTTTCAATTACGCTACGGCCACCATAATATTGCGATAACGCGAAGATTTGAGATGTCGCGACAACTCTGGCCAAGCAATTCATCATATCGCAAATCATCATTGCGAACACAATAGTACTGAGAAGGTTAAGAGCAAAAATTAATATTTCTATATATTTTTCCATTATTTTCTTTTTCCTAGATCTTCATTTCGTAGTCTATCCAGCATTGGTATGTTTTCTGGTAATTACTGATTTTTAATGTACCTACTTAACCATCGCGTCGCCTGATCACGCGTCACTCTTGCTTATTACAGTAGGTACAATCAACAATGCCACCCAGAATTTTGAACTTTACAGTCCTAGATCTTTTTTATTCCTTACAGCGTTTGAACACAAGTCACCTGATGTTAATTGACCATGTGGTCGAAGATGGAGCCACTCTACACCTGGACTGGGTACTGGCTCTCAAGTAAGGCTGCCGGAACACACCGATAGGTGGTCCTGTGTGTCGTCGTCAGCCTAAGATATTAGATTTTAATTCTCTTTATGCCCTGTAATTTTACTGAAAATATAGCCCTTTTATCCAGTACAAAGCAAATTTTCTTACTAATGTTCGGCGGTGGAATAACTGGCAGAAATGTAGTATTTCCCTAGGCGGACTCTGTTAAAGATCCCTGTGCCTGTGGAAATCTAAGAGTATACCGATTAGCATTATTTGAAAGCGGAAGGTTCTAGAAACATGCTGAAATATTCTGTTGGCGATACAGTGAAGTGTAAAGTGCTAAATGGAAATAAAAGTAGATTTCAGGTGGTCAGCGATGCGATTCTAATTCACTCGGAAACTCTTCTGACCAACCACGGATTCGGAAAAGTTTCCGAAATAATTTTTTAGATGCAATTCACAATTATGAATTCGGAAACTGACATTTCATTTGACGAATCAGCTGTTCAACCACAGTAAAGATTCCGACACCTATTTGCTCTCGGAAAACGTTTCCGTGAAGCGAAAGTGACGTCGAATCCGACACGGAATCTTTCCGAGTGAATTAGAATCGCACTACAGGTTTCTTATTGGCCTGAAAATCTTGCTAACGGTCATTACATCAACATGATAGCCGTGTTGATTGGTACTTTCAACTTCATTGATTTTTTAAGCTGACCCTTGAGTGCTGCAGTTGCGATACTGTTTGTAAGTCTGATACAGTTATATCATTGTGTATTGTAAAGACATGATCCTTATTTCTAAGTAATAAGGCTTACTATGATACACAAGATAGGTGCAGCACTCACTGGGAAATCGAGGCAGCGTTAAGAGTATGAAGAGGGCACTTAAGCAGGTTTAGAATGGACAGGTTACTTTTATGTACTTCCGCTTCCCGAAAGAGGGACAAAAATAAGTGTTAAACGTGCCAAACTAAATCATAATCATCGTCATCAGCTTAAAACGTTCCCACTGCTGGGACAATGGCCATCTCTCAGAGAGAGAGCGAGAGAGTTTGGGCCGTAATATACTACGCGGGCCAAGTGCGGGTTGGTAGATGTCACATGCGCTTGAATGTCGTGGTTCTTGAAAATGCGTCGCGATGTTTTCCTAAAATCAGACCAAAACCAAAATATTTACATTAAAATAATAAAATCGCTTTGAGAGAATAGATAAATAATTCTTGATTACCTTCCTACTAAAGTAAAAAAATACATATCTACCAATACCACACATTATCACTCAATGAGAAATAAGGTTTGGAATAGAAAAAAAATTTCACGTTGACAGCTTAATACTTCAGTGTCAAATGACAGCTTCTATTTCATTTGTCTTGTGACGTCATAGAGCACAGTCTAAATGAATTATTTCTACAAGAATATTTACGAAGCTAGCTCGCTAACTATTATCCCTATTTCCTCTTAGCTCATTTCCAATCATTGATTAGTACGAAGATCTCGAGTTGGCTATGTTGTCGATAGGTATGGATAATGCCTTTTCTCTGTTAAGAGGCAGACTCCGAGATTGAGCTTAAAATTGGGGCTAATTATCACCACTTTTACTACAGTAAAGAAATATCTAAAAAAAAATTATGGTTATCAACATGTTACATAGCGGGGGCTGTTAGGAGAAATATGTAAAAAATGTACATGTTATATTTTAAACTTTTTATAAAGTTACGACAATTTTTCTTCTGATCCATAAATAACAAAGACTTGTCCATCAGCATATTAAACTAAATTAAAGCAAAAGAAACCGCGATAAATATAGCTTTGAACACTCTCAATCAAGTCACCTTTCAGATAAAATAAAAACTAAATCACAATCGTTTCATCCCTCTGGGGACACATGCAGATACACAGATAAACTTGTTTAAATTGTAACACCCATCTGTTTAGACAGTTTTCATCTAGGGTTAAAAAAAAAGAATAGGTACCCCAAGAGCCTCTAGGCACAGAATACATAATAATATGTACTACTTCGTCTTTAGACTATTGTTTTTTGTGTTTTATTGTTTTGAGATTTTAATAACTTTTTTGTTACTTCCAGATCGCGATGAGGCACCCCTCTGTTGCCAGCGGGGTGAGGTTATTGAGACCTTCGCTTTAAGTTCAATGAGCGGCGAGGTTAATTACGTTAGTATATAGGGCTAGCACCGGTGTGTGAAAGGCTTACCCGCCGGCCTTCGGGAGCAGTGTAATGATATCGCGTAAGTCAATATTCTCGGGAACTCTGGAGACTTGAGATTCTAACGAGCTATCATAATATGAAGCGCGAAAACCGCTTTACGGCCAGTTTTAATAACCATCTATGCACGGTTTTCCTAAAGATAGAAATTTGACATTACTTCTATAGGTGGTTCAGTGCCGGATTTATACTTTTTATGAGTGTAGGATACTTTTTTCCGCCGCCCCATGTACATAACTTTTTAAAATAATAATTTTCCATTTGTAGTTTACTACATTTAGAATGCCTTTAAAGTTAAATAAACGGATGAATTAGTCATTAAGAAAGAGTGTAAAAAAAACAAGATTTAAAATTTTTTACGGGACTTTTTGATAGCAAAATCATCTGTAATATCATCAAAGTGTATGTTCTTCTATATAGTTTCTTCTATAGGGATTTATTTAAAGTATATAAACCATAATAAAACCAGTGAACGTGTTTGACTTCTACCGTCTGAAATCGAGTGACCGTCCTCTGAAATCTGCCGCCCCTAGGACGCTGCCGCCCCTAGGCCGCGGCCTATAGGTACGGCCTATTTATAAATGCAAGACTGAGGTGGTTGTATATACCTATTTACCACACAACGTGACCGAGGATGGCTCAATTTCCTAAAGTTTATGGATAGATATTATATCTACGCAATTACCACAGATACACCCAAAAGGGGTAAGATGAGTTACTAACTTCTCCAGCGACTTTAGTCCGCTTGGCGTTGACACCGGTATGTATGATATTGTTACATCAAGAGCCTTTGTTATGTCCTTCTATCTTAGTTGTTGATTACATTGTACGGGATTTGAAACGTAGCTGTGAGTGTGTTTGTTTGCGTGTAGTTGAATGTGTACCTACGTCAAACGCTACCGAGTAATGTAAAAAAAGTTATTGTAACAGGGTCATTTGTTGATTAAGCGCTCTGTAGGTAACTCATTTTCCCCTTTGATAAAATCATATCAAAGCAATTCGTAATGAATATATGAATGCAAAATTGCAGACTGAAAATGTGCGGTTTCAGCATTCCCTGTTTCATTTCATCATGTGCACCATATTGATTTTAAATACCTACGCCGGAGATAATTGCATGTCAACATTGCTTACTTTTGTAGCCACTATTATACTGTCCAAATTGTGAAATTTCGCAAAAACAAAACGCTATGTTAATTATCGTACCGAAACTGATGTGCAACTAACTGTATTTATCTGCGTCATTGTCATTTTTCGAATCTCTTTGTAAAGGCCATGTTTTGATATATAGAGTGCTAGTTTTTTTTAATTACTTACAGGGTAGCGATATACCACAAGTCACCTGATGTTAAGTAAGGATGTGGTTGAAGATGGCGCCACGCTACACCTGGATTGGGAACTGGCTCTCAAGATGGGCTGCCGGAATACACGGATAGGTGCTTGGCGACTGATGAAAGCTGGTTAGCTTCGCGTTTCGAGGCGAACACTATTGTTATAATAAATTAGATGTCAAACCATATTACATACTATCATTGTAGCATAGTTGGTTGGTCTAGTCAGTCGTAACAGATCAGCACGGTCATTTGGATTGGTGATCGTTTTGTGACAATTTTAAGTAAGCGCTACCGTGCTTCGGAGGGCACAGTTAGCGGGTTTTTTTAATTAGTAATAAGTAATAGCCATTTTTTCGCACAAGTTTCGAGCTTAATTTGGGGCTAGATCAATTTGTGTGCAATTGTCCCCCGATATGATTGTTTATTAATTTATTTGACCCCAGTCTCACCTGATGGTAAGTGACGACGAGGTCGATGATGGAGCATGCTTGCCTAGAAGATACCTATTCACTCTTGACATGAAGGCTCCCAAATTGTACCTATCGGGAAACAAAGACGCTGGCAAAGTGTTCCACTCCTTCGCCGTTCGCATTATAAAAGTGGAAGCGAAACGTTTCGATTTCGACTGTATCAGTCTGAAAGCCATATCGAAGGCCTTCAGGCAGCCGACAATGGACTTGGCCACTAGCTCATATACAAAAGAAGAAGAACTATCATTGCTAGGTATGTTGCAAAATGTAAGTAACACAAACCACTGTGACGTCAGCGCCGTTCAAGTTCGCTTCCTAACTTCACTTCACAGACAGCATCCTTATAATGTTCTAGTCTAGCAAAACATCTAGCACTTAATAAGGCCGTCTCACTCTAATGTAGAATATTGATTAGTGTCCCTAGCTCGCAGAGACGTCTTGGTAACTGCGTATCGACTTACCGCCAATTATACCAGACGTAAAGGGCTTTCAAGACGGACAAATTTGAATGAGAATTTGATGATTGAAGAACTGAGCGATCCGGTTTCGTTACCTGGCAATAAACTGGTACTTATTCTGTTCTCGTTTATGTGAGACTAGTGCCACGTGGGCTACAGTTTTCCATTTTTACCCCCTTAGGGGTTGAATTAAAAATAACTTTCTTAGTACACCCCTATGCTTCAAGACAAACACACTCAAAAAAATTTCAAGTGTCTACGACCAGTGGTTTAGGCTGTGCATTGATATCAGTCAGTCAGGACTTTGATTCTTATAGATAGATAGATAGATACAAGATACATACATCTCGACCGTGTGATTTCGTTTATTATAAGCTTCAACGTGAAGAAGTTCAAACGTACACACTCACTCACAAACTTTCGCAGTATTAATATTGGTGTAATTGGAAAAAGTGTGATTTTCAGAAAAGCAGAATTATTTGATGCCTCAAATTAAAGTATCATTGAGATCTGGTCAACCTCACGCGGTTTTTCATCGCACCATTTTGTAATTCGAAGATTGCAATACGAGCGATCGCACTGGCGTTTTTTCCTGGCAACCGATTTTGGGATGTTCTGCGGTAGCAAAAGCCGTCGCTCGCGGCGGAAAACAGTAATGCGGCCTTACACTTCAAAGTGCGGTCCATATTTGTGTTCCGTACATTGTAGTATTTGTAGTAGGAAACGTGAGAATTAGCTACATATTGAATTATAGACGGTAGATACTGGATCAAGTGACACACTTATGAGCTGATAAGGCGTCAGTCTTTTGGTAAAATATTCATCGCCGACCGGTTTGAAAATTCAATCGTTCCGTTTGAAGCGTTTGAAGTTCAGGCTAATATAGAGGATTGATGGACATGAAGATTACTGCGTGGCGGACAATGGGTAAAAGTTTCTTGTGGTAGCGACGTAGAATATTGACGAGCGATTCCTCATTATTGCTTCCACGACATTCACCAGGGCTTGGAATAACTTCAAACGTGAACTATAGAAGGTAGAGGTTTCTTGGTAAACCTACGTTGAAAGACAGGAAATTATAGATTTTCTTTGAAGGCTTTGTTTGAAACGAAACAAAATGGGAAAATACGAACAGCTTAGTTTCTACTTGTTTGTGTTTTGAAGAAGTTTTCAAACAGACATAAAATTGTTAAATGTCCAGTGTATTTTGGGGAAAACAACCTATTTGTTTTTTTACAAAATCACACAGCTCTTAAATCTTAGATGTCTAAAACTTATAACTAGAGATTTACATTTTCTAAAGCTATTTGTATTATTAAAATAAATTAAAACTTAAATAATCCCCCAACATTATAACTAAGAACTCTCTAGATCAAGTCATCTTCCAAATAAAAAAAACGAAATCTCAATCAATAAGTAATCATAAAACAAACTACACTGGAAATATAACAATAATTAAGTATGTAGATAGAATCTATAATATAAAAATGAATCGCAAAATATGTTGGTAAGCGCATAACTCAACAACGCCTGGACCAATTTTACCAATTCTTTTTTTTAAATGTTCGTTGAAGTCCAATAATGGTTTTTACGGCGAGAAAAATCGAATAATTGCCGGGAAAACACTAAAATTAGCCCTTTTCTTTTCCCCATACAAACGATTCGTAATAATACTTAAGTCAATTTGAACTTTAATACCATACCATAAAGTTCAAGTGTTAGTGGAGAGGTTCCGGGAAGGCAAAACAATTGAGTGACGTTAGTATTGTATAAATATTGATGTCTGTTTTCAATAAAATTAGGGATCCTTACTAAAACTCCAATAATGTGTGTATTATAATTTTTGCGTTTTTGCTAAATACCCGTGCGAAGCCGGGGCGGGCCGCTAGTACTACATAAAAATAATAAAAGTTTTACTGTGTGTGTATCTGTCTGTGTTGCTAGTTTCGCTATAGTGGTCATATAGATAGGTATTTATCTTAACTTTGCTTTTCCTGTACCTTACAGATTTTTTTTTTCCGAAAAACAAAACTCAGATTTTTTTTTCTTTTTTTTCAAGCATGGCGAAATAAACAAAAACAACATCTCTTCCAGAATTTTCGTATTATTCCTATTCGTTCACGAAATTCCGCGAAAAAGTAAGAATACCTATTACTCCTTTGTTAAGTTCGCTGAAGCCTGCTTTCTGTACGAGGAAATATACGTTTCCAATAACAAGGTATGGAAGGAAACGTGTAGGAAGTTTCTCTATCACGTCAAACATTTTGATTTAAGAAAGCGTTATATTACAAATCTAGCACGAAAGTAAAACAAAATTAATTTCCAAATTTCAGATTAAGTAGTTTCTTTTTAATTTAGTAGAATACATCACTTTAAAACTAGCTTTACCTGTTCCAAAGTCCTTACACGGCAAAAGAATAGGCAAGAGTACCCGACAGGTTATTTTTTGGTCACCGTCATATTTACAATTCTTTTCCTATTACTAACTTATGATTGAATTGAAGCAAGTTCACTATAATTCACTATTTTATTTTTAATTATTTATTGGAAAACCAACTAACTAACTTAGATG
Organism: Opisthograptis luteolata; assembly: GCA_931315375.2. Lineage (NCBI taxonomy): Eukaryota > Metazoa > Arthropoda > Insecta > Lepidoptera > Geometridae > Opisthograptis > Opisthograptis luteolata. The sequence continues at coordinate 3,839,387 of OV928048.1, forward strand.
GCGCAACGACCCAAAGTGAGTGTTGGTCTCCGATAACAAAAGACGCCACTTTGGTCTGTCCTGCACCACCTCCTGCCAGTCCTCCACCTGGAGCTCGCGCAAATCCTTCGTGACTTCGTCTTCTCAGCGATATCTAGGACGCCCGACAGGGCGATGGCAAGCCGGATTGGAAAACAAATAGCATTTTTGTTTTCCTACTTACAGGGTGTTTGAACATAAGCCATGCTACATTTGGACCGGGAATTGGCCCAATAAACAAAAACGTATATAGAAGAAATGTTAATATGTTTGTAATTCCCACATAATCTTATATACAGTTCTGACCTACAAACATGATTCCATGTATCTCTGTGCTTACTAAGTATGGTATTGTTGAATAATTATGTCAATATAACTCCTGTCTAATATGATTATGCATAGACAACGCTCTGGATATAGGTGGCGCCTCTTCGGCTTTGTTATCACCTATGAGTAAACAAACAAATATTTGAGAGTACAGTCAGTTTTATTAGGACCTATCAGTGTGTTCTGGCAGCCTTACTTGACAGCCAGTTACCAATCAAGGCGCAGCGCGGTGCCAACTTTGATGATATCGACTTGTGATCAATCGCTACTCTGGATGAGTTAAAATGGTTGCTGTATGGGGTGTACAACTGTACATAGCTCTAACCCTAACTAGGATTTCGTGTGTTCCTGTTTTCTAGGGCATCAGACACTACACGGATCGGGGCGTCAGCTTACAGTAAGTCGTGGGTTCGAATCCTACAATGAGCTTGAGCTTTCGGTGAAGGAAAACATCGTGATGAAACCATAGCTTTATGTTAGGTCCTTTGTAAGAGCTCGCCTGGCTAGTTACTAACCTGAAATGAAGAATCGCTTGCCAAGCACCTATCGGCGTGCTCCGGCAGCCTCACTTGCCAGTTCCCAGTCCAGGTGTAGCGTGGCACCACCTTAACAACAGGTGAATTGTGGTCAAACGATACCCGATAAGAAGTAAAAAGAGATTTGTCTTATTTTTTGTGAATTGAATCATGATCCACATTGGCTCACAAACAGCACATTTATCCACCCTCTCTGGACCCTTTAAAGCTTACTATTTCAAACTACTTTTTATAGTGTCTCTATTTTAAAACCGTTTCGTTCAGCCCTCTGATGGCCGGCGACACAAAAAGGGGTTTTATGCAAATGGGGCGGCCTCCGATCGATAATTACCTACAGTGCGTGCAACGTGTGAGTGTGTACGCTTCGATTTTTATGGGCAACGCAATGGACTAGCATTTGTAGAGCTTTATTCTATGCGGGATTTTTGTGACAAAGAGAACGTAATCAGCGATTCTTACTTCTCAAAACGATTGCTGGACTTCATTGATGTTACTAACAATCACAATTTATATAGAAAAAAAAAACGTTGTAAATCCCTACTTAATATGTATTATAAAATACGAAAGTAACTCTGCCTGTCTGTCTTTCACGGCTAAACTACTGAACCGATTTAAATGAAATTTGGTACAGAGATAGTCTAGAGCCTGAGAAAGGACATAGGCTACTTTTTATCGCGATAAACTGTAGGCCACGCGGGTGAAACCGCGAGGAATAGCTAGTAGAATATAAACTAACCTAACCTAAATTAAAATGTAATAACCATATACACCGGCAAATGAACAGGTAAGAAACGCCCGGAAAATCATTTTTTGGGCGCAATCACATGTAATTTTTTTTCTTATTATTAATTGGTAAAATTAATTGTCTAACATTTTATAATAAGCTTTTTTTAATAAGCATCACGAGGGAACTAACATGTCCAAGTATGACAACATTCAAGGGCATGCGACATCTACCAACCAATAGATAACGGCCCTGCTCTTTATCTGAGAGACGGCCAGAGTCCCAGCATTGGGAACGTAATAGACTGATGATGATCAAGTAAGATCAGCCCAGTCACTTCTGTATTTCATCGTCATTTCAATGACGTCAAAGCATTGAACTGACATCAGCATCGTCATGATGATAATGGGAAAAACATAGCGCAGGTCAAAGAAACGTTCCAAAAAACGACTTCCATATTGTCACGACAAACAGATAAGTCGTTCTGAAAACGAGATCAAAAAGATAAGAATCAGATTTACGCCAACAAATGTAAGCTACATTTTTTAAAGCTACTTCGAATGAATGGGATGAGTTGAACAACTCATCCCATTTAACTTCACCTCAGCTTTACTAGGGATTGATCAAACGAATAGAAACAAAATGCACGTAAAATTCGTAACTAAAACTGCATTCGTCGAATGCGCTCTCCGTTTTGCTTTCCGAGATACAATTTTTAGTTTTTAACTAGTTAGGAGTTTAGGAGTTCGGAGGGTGGAATGAATCGATGCGTTGGGCAGCGTTTCAAGTTCATAGTGTTCAAACATCCACATAGGTGGTACAGTCAGCGACAAAAGTAGCTAATCGTTCTCGATTTTCCAAATGTGTTTCAAATCAGTAATTATTATTGTTTTTTTTTACATATTACTTGGAATCGTTTTGACCACAACATAACACACCTGATTTTAGGTGATCATGAGGTCAAAAATTGATGTCTAAGATGATGAGGATAGAAGAAAAATTGTGATTGTTCAGCGACTTTTGTCGTTGACTGTACCTATTGAATCAACTTTAACTTTTAGTATAGACAGGTATTAAACTCAAATCATCGTGATTAGGAATCCTATAGTACTAATATTATAAATGCGAAAGTTTGTGTTTGTTATCATGTATCACCGTAAAATTTGGAATGGAGATAGCTTATAATAACACATAATGCTACTTTTTATCCCAGAAAAAGGGTTCCTGCGGGATAACAGGAAGACGCGGGTGAAACCGCAGGGTGCAACTAGTGAATAATAAATGTATTGTAAACTAATTTTACAATAAAGACATTTTTTTACATCTTAAATTCAGGGAAAAATTTGACCACAGATCACATGATGTTAAATGATGACTGGATTGGATTGTGAACTGGCTCTCAATGAGTTTACCTTCACCGAAAGCTCAATGTCATCGCAGACTCGAACCCACGACGTCCGGGTTGTAAACCGATGTCACTATCACTGAGCTACCGTCTACAGTTTTGGTACTTCATCATTCTCATCATTACCATAAACCTTACGTCCGATAAGAATGCGGAGAACCTAGCGAATATCTTCGCCAGTAGGTATAGGTTATGTATCTTTAAGTTGCCAACTATTTGTAATTGATAAATTGATAACACATAATACGAAGAAATAAGCGTCAATTTCAATTTCAAAAAGCTCTAATCCCCTAAGCCCTTTCAACATTGAAAGTACGCCCGTACGAGCAACATGCGGATAGCTGACGGCACATGTTGGGGTAAATCACACAAACAAGCGCAGACGGATGCCAGATGCACCCCTAAAAACGCCCTGCCATTCCACTTTTAACTTTAACGTAGCGAAGTTACAGTCACATTTGCCGTGTTGTTCGTTAACAAGAGTTCGTTAAAAAGTGCCATTGAATGAGTAGGGCAGCGTTGGTTGGCATTTCGTCGACAGTCTGTTAGCTGTAAGCGATTGTGTTGTGCTTATTTCCTTAATATTGAAGGTGTATCGTGAAGTTTACGCAAGATATAGGCCGAGGGTGCAAACGCAAGGTGCGACTTGTTTTTTTCTTTTTATTTCGTCTGTCTGGGTGTAGGGAATTCGACAAGTGAGTCATTCATGAACGGCTGGTGGGTTGGTTCAATCTCACATTGTTAGGTTAGGTTATTATTTTTTTAAACTTCTTGAAGTGAATGTTCGATTCAATGTCATTTTTTTTAAATTGTTTCTATTTTAATATGTAATTGTATATTTTAAAGTATTTGTGATTAAATATTCAAGCACGGAATAACAGAGACATTTTGTTTTAAAAATTGCACGTAGGTATTTTTTTCCAAGAACGCGCTAAAAAGGGTAAAAAGCAAAAAGATTTTATTTCCAAGTTGTTCCGATATAAACTGTTACCATTCTCCTGAAAGCTCTATCCTCTGAAATTACAAACATTCCTGGCTAGAGGAGGGAATGATAAATTAAAACTGCGAACGACCGAGCGTAACGTAGAGTTGGCTACAAACTTTGCTTTTTGGTTTGTCAAAGCCAAGCAGATTCTTATCTAAGCGGAAAATAAGGCATTTATTTTTCAAACTGTACTTATAGCAGAATGATTTACAGTGTAGACTGTACGCTACTAAATTCACTACATGTTATTTTCTTTTAAAATACATATATCTTTCACAATAACACTTTATTTAAGTTTTCTATATACGGTCAATTCTACATCTTATAATTATAAAATCAATTGCTGTTCGTTAGTCTCGCTAAAACTCAAGAATGGCTGGACCGATTTGGCTAATTTTGGTCTTGAAATATTTGTGGAAGTTCAGGGAAGGTTTAAAAGGTTAGAAACTACAAATAAATTTACTTCACATAGGATCTTTGCAATAAGATCGCCCATTGTTAGCATAAAAACAAAATGTTATTTCTGCAATTTTTTGGAGATAAAGGTTGTTATCTTTTGTGCTTGTTATCTGTGCCAAGGTTTTACTTGCGTGCCATTTTTAAGGGATAGAAAGTAGCATATATCACTCTCCGGCCCATAAACTATCTATAAGCAAAAAAACTTGTCAATTTGTTGTTGCGTTAAAGAAAGGCACTTTTGCAGTTATGATAATAGCGAAGTAGAGATTGAGAGATGAGACACACTACTCTTTGTGACCTATGTGTTTTAATGTGTAAAAATACCTACTGCTACTTTGATATTTCTAAGAAGAAATATAGGTATATAAATACCTTATGTCACACGTGATAATGGCAAACTGGCATATTTTCAACCATTATTTATCTTCTACCTATTTGAACGCTGAATTTGAGTTATTTTTGTTCCTACTCTGAAAGGAGGCTTACAAATTCCACGTGTAATGCTTTTACAGGTAAATACAAAAGTAAGTAAGATACCCTCGAAAACAGCTACTATAAATAGCCCTTATTTTGCTTCCAGAATGATCCCAGACACAACATCCCCCGCAAATGAAACCACCCACTCTCCGAAGGTCTCGGCTTACGAACTACACAGAGCTCTGTTGAATCTATTCTTGAACAGGAGCGACCTGACAGCGACCCTGTCGGCTGAAGAAATCAATAAACTGCTGAAAGAGTACATCTACAGAGGCACGGATATCAGGTATAGCCAGGGCCGGAAGCAGGACTTGGACTGGGGCGAGCGGTGATAAAGATAAAAAAGGGAACAATAAGATGTACCTATAATATTCAAGTTAACCTAGATTAGCTATTTATTTATTATGTAGCCATAACATTACCAAAGTTTACTGTAACTCATGTTTTTTTAATGTTTAATTTATTCTCGTAATATGTCGAATTTCCTGACACGTAATTTTTTACACAATCAAAAATATTAATTTTATGGTTACTGAATGTACTCGAATGGAACTTGGAATGTATAATTATGTTGAAGAGAAAGATATTATTTACGTACTGTAATTTATTATGTTACTTTTTTGGTTCGAGCAATGATGGAAATAGATTTATTACGAATTTATTGATATGCCCCACATTTTGTGGATTTTATTATGTAAGTGTACGAGTTTATGGGCGTTTGCAATAACTGAAACGAATTAAATCATGCATGACAGATAGTATTATTTTATTTATTGGATAACCTGCACTTGTCATTTTAATGGATCTTATAATATATATATTGTCATTTTAAAGGGGGGGGGGGGGGGGGGGGGCAAAACCCCACCGACCCCTTCTGAGTACATAAAGTGATATTGTCTGGCTTCCTCCATCCAACAATTAGAGACTAATTGCGTGATTGGCAGGTATCATTCCAGTAAAGTTATTATTTATGCCGGGTAGAGTGGAATGGGTACCGATGTGACGATAATCGACAATCGATAAACGATTTCGTTAAGATAATGATAATGTTTATTGCGTTTGAGAACAAATCATGACATGCTACAGGACAATTGGTTACGAAAATAATAATCATTATTTTATTTATTTCATACGGGGAGCTTTTGACCACAAATCGCCTTGTTAGGTGACGATGGGGGGACCAAGGTAGCGCCACGCTACACCTGAACTTGGAACTGGCTCTCAAGTGGGGTTGCCGGAACACACCGATAGGTGCTTGGCGCAGGTTCTTAACGTGAAAATCCATCTGTGTATTTGTATCTATGTAGTATAATGAGAACGACAGTAATTATGTTTGTAAACGAAGTAAATTAAATTAAACATTTAATCCTCGATATTTCTAATCCATTGATAAAGAATGAATCCCAAAGACATAATGCAATACTAGGGGCACAGTTCTTATTCGTCTGGCTCTTATGGCCAGGAATAAATTCTGGATCCGTCCTAGATAGTTTGGGCTCGCACATTAAAAACTTCTGCCTCATATCATTGTGAGCGTGACATAATACGCGACGTAAATAGTAATCATGCCAGTATCATTCAACAAAATGTCCAACTTTATGTTGGAACAGAAATTAAATAAAATAAAAAGCTCCGTGTAAACGGAGCGTAGTTCAGCATCCTGTGCGCTGCAGAAGTAGGTAAACTAGACGAGTGCCAAATTGAGTGAACATTCGAGAGTTGCGATTGTTGGCGATTTTTAATTTCGAAATACTTAGCAATCCTGCTTCCAATAAAACTCAAACTCAATTTAGTTCACAGCATCAATTTGTTTCACGTTTGCTTTTGTTTTTCTTTTGTTGATAAGCCCAATTACAGCTCTTGTCGATTTGCAAGCCCAATTTCAGCTCTTGTTGATTTGCAAGCCCAATTTCAGTTCTTGTCGATTTGCAACATGAGGTAAAAATGGGATTTTATATTAGGTATAGTAGATTGTTGTACCAAACAGAAAATAATTCATTGTAGCTTTGTTTTTTACTAGCAACTTTAGTTGCGCTCCGAGGTTGCACCCAGATTTTCCTATTATTAATCCCAATAGAACTTTTCTTCGAGATAAAAGGTAACCTATGTGTTAATCCAAAGAATAGGCTATCTCCATTCTAAATTTCACTCAAATCCGTTGAGCCGTTTCAACGTGAACAAGTTACAAACACACACACTCACTAACAAACCTCAATATTTATAACATTAGTAAGATTGGTTTGATAGGTTAGCTTAGAAGTTTAGACTATACTCTCACCTCGTAAGTAACTGGCAACAATCTATATGTCATCATCATCATCATCATCATCATCATCATCATCATCATCAGCCGGAAGAAGTCCACTGCTGAACATAGGCCTCCCCCCTTGAACGCCACCATGAACGGCTATTAGCTATTTGCATCCATCGGCTCCTTGCGACCTCTACAATGTCGTCGGTCCACCTAGTGGGGGGCCTACCTAAAGAACGTCTTCCGGTTCATGGTCGCCACTCGAGAACCTTCTATGTGTACTTTGTTGTTAAGTGATGAGTTGACGAGTTGTTATAAAGGGTGCATGCTTGCCTAGTAGATACCTGTTCACTCTCGACTTGAAGGCTCCCAAATTGTAATTATCGGGAAACAAAGACGCTGGCAGGGTGCAGAGTGTTTCACTACTTCGCCGTTCGCATTGTAAATGTAGAAGCGAAGCGTTTTGTGTGGATCGAGGGAATATCGACCATAATAGGTATGTTGTGGTAGCGTACGTCTTGTTGTCTGTTGGTGGAAAGGGTTTGCGGTGGAATGAGGTTATGTAGCTCCATCGCAGACTCAAGTGTCAGTTGGAAGCTTTAACGTAGAGAGAGCTTTATTATAACGATATTGGTAATTAATTATTTCTGTGATGTTCATTATATTCAAATTTTTATCCAACTAGTACGAAGAATTATTTTATATTTCGCACAAAATTATGAGTGGGACAGTATATAAAAAAATAAACGAATACAACACTGCGCTGCCTGAAAGTCCTATCGTACTTTTGTTATGCTGGGGCCACACTAACGGGAAATAGCGCGATGATTGACGTTTGACATAAGTGTGGCCACGACATTTGAAAACGGCATTCACATTGGCGTTCGACGTTAGCCGATAACTCAAGTGCATTCACGTTGACCGTTCAAGTGTAGCCACTCACATAATAGCGTTGATAATTAACGCAATGTTTATCGCGATGATAGGCATTGACATTTCCCTTGACGTTGACCTTAGTGTGGCCACACTGGCATAACGAAACCAAAGACGTATTAAAACTTTTTGGTCGACAGATTAAAATTTCAAAGAAGTACTAAAGCAGGTTAGAGAAAGAGTAGTTTTGTTTTAGCTCTGTGCATGAAATTCGTAGTTAATTTTAATTTTTACGTCATAAAATGCATAGACAAGCTAAGGTGTTACATAAAGTCCATCTAAGGGAAATCCAATAGCTCTTTATAACGTCAAAAAATTTAGGTACACATTATTATGTAGTTAGAAAATAATGTAGATTAAAAAGAAATGTTTTAATTGAGAGCATTAAAATTATCCAACAGATAATTTATTACTTACTGCAAAATATTTCATAATAACTAAGAAGTACTAAGTGTATCATAATTACCAAAAATTGATATTTTAGAGATTGTATAAAAAAAGCTTTTAATTTACATATTCGTTCGTTTATTTCGTGTCTAAATAATCTTTCCTAGAATAACTTTTTGTCGCTGTCACACAATAATATGTTCAATATAATTTTTTTTTTTTTTTTTTTACTATTTACAGGGTAGCTTTTGACCACAAGTCACCTGATGTTAAGTGACGATGTGGTCGAGGATGGCGCCACGTTACACCTGGACTGAGAACTGGCGCTCAAGTGAGGCTGCCGGAACACACCGATAGGATAACGAACTACCTACCAATATGCTTATTATGGATTATCTTTATCTTTATAATTATAATATGTATATAATTCTACTGTACGTGTGTACGTCACTGAACTCTTCCTAAACGGCTGGACCGATTTGAATGATATTTTTTGTATGTGTTTGGGTGGCATCCTGGATGGTTTAGGTTCACAAATCAGCCCGGCAGATGGCGCTGCAGTCGGTATCTACATAGCAGGACAACGTCTGTCACTAGCATGTATATTATTGTACATCCTACTAATATTATAAATATGAAAGTTTTTGAGTGTGTGTGAATGTTTGTTACCACGTATCACCGTAAGTAATAAACCAATTTTGATGAGATTTGGAATGTAAACAGCTTACACCCTGGATTAACATTAGGTACTTTTACCCCGGAATAAGGTTCCTGCGGGATAGCGGGATGTTGCGGGATACGTGGTAACAAACTTTCACATTCACACATACACACACAACAACTTTCGCATTTATAATATTAGTAGGAGTAGGACAATATAGAAGGTACTCACTATTTATAACATTTCTGTGTAAATCTTATAAAACTTATCTACTCCAACCTTCGCAACAGACTGACGGAAAATACAAAAGTATAATAAAATTTCCACTCGCTACTTCCAATTTAGTATTAGGCTCAGTAAATAAAACGACAGTAGTTTTATCTTGTACACTTTTACACTTTATATTTCGCCAAACATCAGTACGAAGACTAAACTACAATTATTTTACACTGGCTTATATAGGATTGTCGACGCCTCCCACCCCACCATCTTTACCACGTCATCGGAGTGAAGTTAGCCTTTTGCCAAGATGGCGACATTTCCGTTTTTAAGTCACCATGGAAATGTCAAGTTTGACGTTGACACTTCCATAGATTCCCAAACTCGGTACTGTCAGTGAATCTACTTGTCATTTGTAAAGGTAAACACTAGTTGACGGTTACAGCTCGGCCATCCTATCTACGACGAGTCCTCTCGTTGGGCGTATTTATTATTTACAATATTTTCGCACTTAGCAATTAATTTTATTTAAATGCGTTGATGATTATTTTATACATTATCATTTTACCAATTTACAATTTTATTGTTAATATAATATTCTAGTCATATATCAACACATCATAATCTTAAATTTAATAGTATTTAAGTCCGTTCTTACTTTATAAATCTAGACATTTACAATTAGTTACACATCCTGAATATCATGTATATAAGACATCTGACGACAGCCAAGTACACCCTGAATTTTATGTACAAGGTCAAATGCAATGACGCGTGGGATTTTAAGTGTAAGTACCCCCTGAATATTATGTACATACACATAAAAACATTATGCAATACGTGGGATCATTATGTAAGTACACCCTGAATATTATGTACATACACATACAAACATTATGCAATACGTGGGATCAATATGTAAGTACACCCTGAATATTATGTACATACACATACAAACATTATGCAATACGTGGGATCAATATGTAAGTACACCCTGAATATTATGTACATACACATACAAACATTATGCAATACGTGGGATCATTATGTAAGTACACCCTGAATATTATGTACATACACATACAAACATTATGCAATACGTGGGATCAATATGTAAGTACACCCTGAATATTATGTACATACACATACAAACATTATGCAATACGTGGGATCAATATGTAAGTACACCCTGAATATTATGTACATACACATACAAACATTACGCAATACGTGGGATCAATATGTAAGTACACCCTGAATATTATGTACATACACATACAAACATTATGCAATACGTGGGATCAATATGTAAGTACACCCTGAATATTATGTACATACTGGTGTTCGTCTGCTGAGGATATATGGGTTACCATCACTCTTAAAAGTAAAAACAGTTGTTCTCAAAATATACACTTTTGCACTATTTATCTGTGTAGTGAAAAACTAGGTAACTCATTTAATTTACAGCTTAGTAATTTTCTAGAAATAATGTCAATCATAGTTAACTCATGTCCGAATGATTCATTTATTATTATGGGCGATTTTAACTTAAGTAACATTCATTGGACGCTTGACTGTAATGACGCTTGACGCAGTACACGGGTATCTCAGGTGAAACGCAGGTATGTTTTTTGATACATTATCAGAATGTAACTTAACACAGTATAACTTTTGTCGAAACATTAATAATAGAATTTTGGACCTAGTGTTGAGTAATTTTATTGACATAAAGGTATCTGCCTGTGATGACCCCTTAGTAGGTGAAGATGTTCATCATAAATCTTTGCTGATTACTTTAACCTTTACCAATTCCGACCTGTTAAGAGTAAATCCTAGAGAAAAATATTTTTATGAATCAGGTGATTATGAAAACATCAAATTATCATTGGATGAGATAAGCTGGGATGACTGTTTACGTGAGACTCCATTAGATGAAGCTATCAACTATTTTTATAAAATCTTGCGTGACGTAATAGAAAAATATATACCCCACAAATTGATTACTCGTAAATCCTTTCCACCATGGTATAACTCCTCTTTAAAGAAGGTTTTAAAAGAAAAGTTTAAGTTCTTTCAGAAATATAGTAAGTATGGGAATAAAGCTGATTACGATACCTTTTCTTTATTACGTAAAAGAGCCAAGCTTTTGGAAGCTGATTGCTATAGGCTGTACTTATTAAAGTGTGAAGAGGCTATAGTGAAGAACCCAAAACTGTTTTGGTCATTTATTAAGTCCAATAAAAATAGCTCTAACGCTATTCCCTCCTCTCTCATACATGGAAGGCAGTCAGCAGATTCAGGAGAAGATATTTGTCACCTTTTGCAACCTATTTTCAGTCAACTTTTCTTTCTCCCTCTACTAGCCGCGGTCCTGAATTTGAAATACCTCCTTCACGGTTTAACGACGGTGTCGTCGTAGGTGATGTTGAAGTTGTCCCCAAAACGGTGAATAGATTGCTAAAAACACTTGATCTGACCAAAGGGGCTGGACCTGATCACATCACGGCTTTATTTATTACGAAATGTGCTGATAGCTTGACGATTCCATTAACAATATTGTTCAAACGTTCTTTACGCGAAGGTGTTGTACCCAAAATTTGGCAGTCTGCTTTTATAACTCCAATCCACAAAAGTGGTGCTAGAAATGATATTAAAAATTATAGACCCATTTCAAAATTATGTATTTTCGCTAAAATATTTGAACGTGTATAATCAAGTCTACAACAGTTTATCGGCTACCTTTATCCCCGAGCAACATGGCTTTCTCAAAAATCGTTCGACAACTTCTAATTTGCTATTATTTACCGACTTCACAACTTACAACATGGATGCTGGTGGACAGGTGGACGCCATCTTTACTGATTACAGTAAAGCATTTGATCGTATTGACCACGTTATACTTTTTAAAAAAAAGCTTCTCTATGCCGGCATTCATGGCAATCTGTACAGATGGTTTACATCGTACATTAAAAACAGATCCCAAGCTGTTGTGCTCAATGGTTATTCTTCTTCATGGAATCATGTACCCTCTGGGGTATCTCAAGGTTCTTTTTTAGGGCCCCTGCTCTTTAACATTTTTGTTAATGACATAGCGACTTGTTTCAAACACTCTAAATTTCTCCTCTATGCTGATGATATGAAGGTTTTTAAACAAATTATTAGTATTAACGACAGTCAGCTTCTTCAACAAGATCTAACCAGTTTTGAAAAATACTGCAGTCTCAATAAACTAGATCTTAATGTTGCTAAATGTCACTCCATAACTTTTACACGTAAATCTAAAACTACGAATTTTATATACACTCTTAAAGGGCAAGAACTGGAAGCCGTAGAAGAAGTAAGGGACTTAGGTATAATTCACGATTCTAAACTAACATATGATAAACATGTTGATTACATTGCCAAAAAAAAAACCAACAAGTCCATGGGATTTATAATAAGATCCAGTTCTCAATTTTCCTAGTATTAAAATATTGAAAACCCTCTTCTGTTCATACGTGCGTAGTACCCTCGAGTATTGCTCGCAAATTTGGAACCCTCAATATGATATTTATATTAATAGACTAGAATCTATTCAACGTAGATTTATGATGCACCTGCAATATAGGTGCAATAGATATGACAATGATTACGAATCAAGGTGTAAGAGACAGCATATGCTGCCTCTCTATGAAAGACGCAGATTAGCAGACATTATATTGTTGACTAAAATAGCACAATGTAAAGTGGATTCTCCTCAACTACTTTCTAAAATAGGTCTGAGAGTACCTACAAGGTCTGTTAGACTTCCTATATGTCTACATGCTCCGCATAGCTATACTAATTATAGACTAAACTCTTTTTTCGTCAGATCAGCGAAACAAATAAATGAGTTGAATAACATTCCTGATTTTGACATATTCAATTCATCCCCAAGCGCATTGAAGTACAATCTAGCTAAGAATTGGTTTGGTGTGGGTCCTGGACTGTCTGGATAGGGTTCCACTGAATTTATTATCCAAGTGGCACATTTAATTTAATTTTGTTACAAATAACAATATTTTTTTTTCATTCTAAATTGTTTAAGTTTACTATATTTTATATATTTATTTAGGTACATAACATATTTACATTTATTTCTTTAGGCAAAAAAGTTTATATAGAATCAATATGCGAAAACGTTTTAAATGGTGTGCATGTTTGTATATATAGTTATTTAATTAGTCATAACACTGTATGTTTTCAATAAAAATAAAATAAAATACACATATAAACATTATGTAATACGCGAGATCAATGTGTAAGTACACCCTGAATATCATGTACATACACATACAAACATTATGTAATACGCGAGATCAATGTGTAAGTACACCCTGAATATTATGTACATACACATACAATTTTTTTTCTTTTAGCTTTTAAATAATCGAAGGTCTTTAACCTTTAATATTAACTCGTATAAACCTTTTCATCATTTACAATTTTATATTTTAAATTTTACATCTATTCATTTTATATAAACGGAATGATATTAGAATAATCACTACTTATTATAAAGCAAAGTTCACGCGCCGCGTCTGTCTGTCTGTCTGTCTATTATAGTTATGCCACAATAAGTGATATTTTATTTTAAGAACTAATTTTTAATGCCGCCTCTAGAGAAGGCTCTTTATTTGTATCTTGGCATTAATTCTTATCAAAATGAATTACTTCTTATTAAAAACTGCTTCAATACCTTTATAAAACTTTTTGAATCATTCAATTCGGACATTCCATTCGAAAGATATCACGAGTTTAAAAATGTAAGTAGTAGTAGAAAGAAAAATAAACCTGCCGCATCACAGCGCAGCGGGAAACGCGGCGAGGTGAGGGAGAATCTCATTCTAGATGAACCGCCTCGCTTCTGAAGCAGCCCTTTGAGATCGATGCGGTGAATCTGCTGGAGTTCTCACCGAAGAGCTTCTCAAGCACCGCTTGCCGCTCACGGGGCTCTCTCTGCTACGACTTTGTCTTGAAACTTCTCTCATTTTAGGCATTCTGGAACTTGTAAACATAATATGTCTTACTACCTCGAAATAAGAATTCAACATGAGGAGTTTTAGAATCTCCAGAGGGTAGCCCTAACAAGGCTTAGTAGAGTTAAGAGATCTACGGGTACTAAACCTAGCATAGCTTAGTTGATTCAAAGAACCTCCAGGGAGTAGCCCTGGCAAGGCTCAGTCAAGTCGAAGAGCCTCCAGGGAGTAGTCCTGGCGAAAGCTCAATCATGTCTAAGAACCTGCAGGGAGTAGCCCTGGCAAGGCCCAGTCAAGTCTAAGAACCTCCAGGGAGTAGCCCTGGCAAGGCTCAGTCAAGTCTAAGAGCCTCCAGGGAGTTGCCCTGGCAAGGCTCAGTCAAGTCAGCTTCGTAACGGTCAGGTCAACACAGTTTAAAACAAGTAAAAGCTCAAAAAAAGAGAAAAATTAAACAAACAACGTAATATGGCGGTTAGTACCCTCAACAAAATTTCAATTGCAAAGGAAAAATACAAAAAGAAAATAATTCAGGAATTTTTGATAAATAATTGTTTGCGTTACTTACGTTTTTATTTATCCTCTTTTCCTTGTTAATTTCCACTTGTGGACGTGCGGTGCGAAACTAGTTTGTTTCGTTCTCAATATCCCTCTTCTGAGATATTAGGCTCAGTAAATAAAACGACAGTAGTTTTATCTTGTACACTTTTACACTTTATATTTCGCCAAACATCAGTACGAAGACTAAACTACAATTATTTTACACTGGCTTATATAGGATTGTCGACGCCTCCCACCCCACCATCTTTACCACGTCATCGGAGTGAAGTTAGCCTTTTGCCAAGATGGCGACATTTCCGTTTTTAAGTCACCATGGAAATGTCAAGTTTGACGTTGACACTTCCATAGATTCCCAAACTCGGTACTGTCAGTGAATCTACTTGTCATTTGTAAAGGTAAACACTAGTTGACGGTTACATTAGTTTCCCTTTCCATGAGGTAGAGGTACAGCCGTACTTAAGTTATGAAAGGATGCTGCCTCAAAAGTGCTCAAGTTACCTCCGAGGTAGAAGTTCGAAATAACTTACAATTCCAGGCATTAGGTTACAACATCTGCAGACAGGAGAGAGAAATGTTTTACTGAGATAGGTTCTGTAAAGGATTTCTTTGTCACATGGACACGTTACATTGTGAACCCCAGACTCTGAACCTGGGCTGAAATCGCTCTTTCAAGTGTCCTACGTTGTTCTAGTTTCGACACAGAATACTTAGCAGGATAGAGAGGAGTGGCACTCTCTTGTTTTGGAGGCCAAGACACAATTTGGGTCGCTAAGCTATCGGAGTTAGTTTTATGTTAAAACTAACTTATGACATTTTACTTCTGTCTTTACTTTGACTTCGGAACAATTAGTTTCCACTTTTATCCACTTAATAGTATAAATGCGAAAGTAACTGACTGACTCTGACTATCTGTCTTTCACGCCTAAACTACCAAACCGATTGAAATGAAATTTGGTACATAGATAGTCTAAAGCCTGAGAAAGGACATAGGCAAGTTTTTTCGCGATAAACTGTAGCCCATGCGGGTGGAACCGCGGAGAACAGCTAGTTCTAAATAAAAAAGGCATTTAAGAAAAGGACAGAGGGTGGTTATCAGCGTTTTCCACTTACGAACTTTGTCCAGGATGATGTGTTACCATTAATAGCTATGTACCTCATTTTTTACCTATTTTTTCTCCTCGGTGTGCCAACTGAATAGCCAGCTACTGTACTTTACTTGTACCTTATCGACTTTCCAATGTAGACGGTGTTGATAACGTTAGCTTTCCACGGTATTTTTTTATTCGTCGTCTTGTCCGCGCCACTTCTAAGATTTCATTACGTTTGTAAAAAATATGAAAAGATTGTAGAGGACGTACCTAAATGTTATTCGGATAAAATTTCAAGCGCTGAAGAAAATGAGGGATCAAGAATCAAGATGATTGGAAACATATAGGGGAGATAGTGAGGCAAAAAATCAAAGTATGAATGTCGGAAATAAATAAATTTTCATTTCAAATTTTCAAATTTTCATTTTCATTTTCATTTCATTTCCTTATTTTTTGATTTACCCATTTAAACATCCTTCCTACTAATATTATAAACGTGAAAGTTTGTGAGTATGGATGGATGGATGGATGGATGTACCTATGTTACTCTTTCACGCCAAAACTACTGAACGGATCTGAATGAAATTTGGAATGAAGATTGCTTATACCCTGGATTACCACATAGGCTACTTTTTATCCCGGAAAAAGGTTCCTGCGGGATAACGGGAAGACGCGGGTGAAACCGCAACTAGTTTGATATACTATGTTACAAGCGTGCTACATCTTCCATCATATTGCCGCCTTAACTTAGCTAAGTCTTGTGGGTCATTTTCATTCTTTTTTGTATGAGCTAGAAGCAGTGGTGGATTTAGCAACAGGCTGAGTAGGCTGGAGCCTAGGGCGGCAGATTTTAGGGGCGGCAAATTTAGTGTCAATTAAAAAAATGCTTTAATGATATTGAAAAAGTCGTATCTATGTATTTTAATATTATTATGTGCACACAAACAAATAAACATTGTTCACCACTTGATTTTTCTTCAATTTTTGTCTGATGCATAAAAAAATGACACATTTAAAAAAGAAAGGCAGAGGCCGTAGAGGTTATAGAGGTTGGTAGGGGCGGCAAAATTTGAATACTTAGCCTACTGGCGGCAAATGTGTAAATCCGCCACTGGCTAGAAGGCAACTCTAAAACATGGAAACAAAATAACTTCCTCGCGGAAGAAGCTGCGAATCACTGGGATAAATATGATACTGATCTTAATTTTAATGCCACATCTTTTTCATTTCTTTCCACACTATCTTTTTCCTTGCACTTCACATGTAGATAAGATTATAAGCTCAGTCTATTATACACGTGTATTGCTGGTAGACCACAGAATAGGTAGTAGTTCCCCCACTGATGTCGGTTCACAGCCTCCATGTCAACTACATGTTTACTTGACGTACAGCCGAAGCCCTGTCATGGCAAAGAAAAATAAAACCTACCACCACGGCCCTGTCACGTTGCGTCGATTCCAGTGAGCGGACGTGACGTCACAGCTCGACCGCACGTTTGAGGGAAAATATGATGGTATTTTTAAATGTTTCGATGAAGAAACGGCAAAGTATACGTAGTAGGTAAAGTAGAGACGTCGATGATCATCATCATCATCAGCAGCGTGTGTCAGTCCACTGCTGGATATGGGCCTCTCCCAAGGTACTTAGCCTGTTCGTCAATACCCAGTTCAAATCCCATATAGGCTTACTATGGCTAATAAAATATGTGTATATTTCCCATCGCACACAACTGTAAAAAAAGACATCACGGGCATAGTACTTCAACATTCAAAGGCATGCGACAACTACCAATGCATGCACTGATTCACTGGGCCTGTGTGGTAGATACACTCTCTATATCTGATAAAAGGCCTGTTTCCCAGCTATGGTAACGTAAAAGGCTGATCATAATATGATGATGATGAGTTACATTTCCACTGATCAGCCATAAAACGAGCTCCGAGTCCCAGAAGGTCTTTCTTGATTACTTCCAATTTGATGGTCCAGTATCTAGTCGGATAAGTTTAGCGCGCCTAAGTTGGCGTTAAATGGAAGTTACCATTAGGTATCTAGGTCGCCTGCTCTGGGAGTGACAACGAAAGGCTCGTAACCTACCTGGGATACATTTTTATGCAGGGGTAGTGCATTCGGTGGTCGGCCGTCCCAGGTATCGCTGGAAAGACGAAGTCACGAAGGACTTGCGCGAGCTCCAGGTGGAGGACTGGCAGGAGGTTGCGCAGGACAAACCGAAGTGGCGTCTTTTGTTATGGGAGGCCAAGACTCACTTTGGGTCGTTTCGCCATCTCAGTTAGTTTAGTTAGTTAGTAGTGTATTACTGATAAGAAGGCTAATGCTGTAGTGGATCAGTGCGGGAGAGGTAAGGTAACTTGTGTTCTTTCAGGTGAGAATGTGTGATATTGGGGGACCATTTACCTATATGTATATGTGTTCTTTAATGTTTACGACTGTAGGAAATAGATATAAAGTTGTTGAAAGTGACTTTTCTAGTTGCTCCAAAAAGTGCCGCTTCTCTACATCAACACAAAGGGGATTATCTGGCTTGGCCCGTGTTGTAGCTGGGTCACACAAATTTCATCATCATCAGTTACACAACAATAAAATGTAATACTTGACAATGGCCAAATACACAAACCAAGTGAAGCCATTAAAAAGTAAAACAGTCTCGTTGGAAGTTCGAAGTTTCGAGGGAAGTTTCGATTTCTTCTTAATACGCCCCCGCACCGCTCCAAGTTAAGTGAAGAATCTGTCGCCAAGCACCTATGGGCGTATTCCGGTAGGCCCACTTGAGAGCCAGATCCCAATCTAGGTTGTGGATCACTTTATATCAGGTGACTTGTGATCAGAGGCTTAAAAATAATATTAGAAAAAATGCAGAAACTTGTAGTCTGATATTTAAGGTTGTACTTTTCTGTTACTTTTCTTTCTTTTATAATTCAATCAATCAATCAAAATATATTTACTTCTCCTTACAATTAGTAAATTAAACAAGGTAGGAACAACCAAGATTGACATGCTGATATCTAACTGTATGAGGAGCTGATGCCTGAAATAGGTTTGAATGTTAAGATAGGCACGACGTAGTTACACAAATGATAACCCGTTAAAATATTTCTTATTTCCTTAATTGCTGTCCCTACTTATAAATAATTCTAGAAAATACAACATATTATGTATAGTAAACCTCGAAGTAGAATATAAAGCTTTGACATCAACGCTCAAATTTGAGACAGCTTTTTAGTTTTTACTTGTTTAATATTTTTATTGGTAGTTTTGATGTGATTTCGTTATTTCCATTGACTTTGTGTAGGTTGTGTTTTAATTAAAAGTTGGCCCTAGTGCGGCTTCACCTTTAGAACGTAGTTTGCAATTTTCCTCCTGGCAAGATTCTAAAATTGGATATCTTTAGGTCAACTGTACAGTACACGTTCATGCTTGATATTAACGATTTTAAGGGTAAGCTGATACAATTTTGAATTCATACATATAACCACAGATGCGATTTATTTGAAATACTTCTCTTTAAAATGCAAATACAAAATTGTATTTTGTATTTTGTATTTAAATGCCTTTTAGTAAAAACCATTTTGTATTTTATTTGAAATACCTTTCGAGATGTATTTTGCATTTATAATATTCATTTCAAAATGCAAAATACTTTGTGATTAAGTTTAGCCAACATTACCAGTAAGTAAAATAAGAATTAGCACAATCAACCGAAATAAATGGCATTTAGCATTTGAAATACAAATCGCAAAAATCTGAAAAGTGTTTTGCATTTTACATTTAAATGCTTTTTTAAAACCATTTTGTACATATACTGTTTTAAACTACCATGGTCAAAAAATTAGAATTACACATTAGTAGATAGTAATTATCCCGTTATAAAACCTAATTCTAACATTTTGTACATCTCTGCATATTTATTATTATTATATTTTTTTAGATTTATTTGTTTTTATTTCTTTGTTATTTTTAGTTTGAAGTATTAACAATAAGTAATAAATATCGAATTGTCAACGTGAAATATTATAAATAGGAAACTAACTCTGTTTGTTGCCTTTTCACGACCAAACCGCTGAGCCGATATTGATGAAATTTGTTGTGAAGATAGTATGGAACCCTGCAGAAGGACATGTGTAATTTTTATGACGATAAAGTGTAGTTCACGCGGGTGAAACTGCGAAGCGCATCTAGTTTAATTTACGCCGGAGTCCCAGCAGTGGGAACGTGAAAGGCTGATAATGATGATTTGGTTTTATATGAGAAAAAACAAAATTTTAATGTTAAAATAACCAATTTTAATAAAAATGCATATATTGTGTTTTGAAAAACACTTTTCACAGGGATTATTTGTTAATCCCTTAACATCGTTTGTAATCATTCGTGATAATGATGCACTATATAACAGATATCAGGTCATTGTTTCAATTTTAGATTCGATAAGTTTATTTGTGTTTGAGTTTCTGTTGCTATCAAGCCTTCAGAGGTCGTTGAACTCTAGAGAGTTAAATATAATACAAAGATTACAAAATATAATTAATGGTTAAACGAACTTACCTAAAGTGATGTTCGACCATAATTATACTAGACGTTGCATTCGAAGATATTTATTCACTTTGTAGTATCCTATTTATTGCACAGGGCGTTGCACATAATTTTTAGAGCTGTAAAAATAAAAATCAAATCACAAAAATATAAAGTTCACTGTTTCTGAACGATACCTTCCATGTCATAGGCAGTGCTGTCATCTCCGTCATACTTCATTCTTTCAGAGACACTTATCTCGTTTGTTAGTTGTATGGGCTTTAGTAGCTGGGTTCGGGTGGGACTATAAATATCTTCGAATGCAACGTCTAGTATAATTATGGTCGAACATCACTTTAGGTAAGTTCGTTTAACCATTAATTACACTTCGACGTTGCATTCTCGATATTTATTCACTTTGTAGATGTTTAGCGCTTTCACACAAACGAGATAGGCAGGCAGGATTCTAGATAGAAAAATAAAAAGATACATTAACACATATAAACGAAAAAAGTGGAGTGATTATCCACATTATTATGAACCTTACGTTCAACCTAAAACCAATAAGTCAATTGATAATGTAAGCCCAATTACCGTTATTAGCATTCTTGCTTGAAGATATTATGAAATTACCTTTGTGAATGCAACACTTATAAGCTTCCTGACCATCCTGTTGTTCATTTTATAACATGGACAGAACTCCTTATAACTAGCCGAGGTAGAAGTGTAACGGCTACTATGTGCCGCAAATACCAGTATTTGCACCAAACTATAAATGTAAGTATGTCTAATGTATATGTGACTTGTGGTAGGAGCAATGGATTATCTCTTAGATGTATGAATTAATTTCTTTGATGGAGGTAGCTCTTAGGTGCCATGGCATCTATCTAAAATGAAAAATGAAATGAATGATGTAATACTCTCTCTGGATATATGTTTTCTCTGTGAGGTAAAAAAGTATTACTAGATTAGGCACCAAAGTATTTGTAGGCGAAATCAGTAATTAGTCTATTTCTAGTAAGTGCTTCTAGCCAAATATTGATTTCCATTCGTGCGACTTACTTTAATTTCGCACTCGTTGTATAGTTGACAACGCGAGGAAAGGCACAAACTTTTTGGATATGGAATCAAAAGCTTAACTCTCGTTTGGATAAAATTACTACAAGTGATTGCGTACTAGGATCTCATGTAGATACGTATTTTGAATAGCAAAGTTTAATTCCGTAAACTTCTTTTGTGAATCTTATAATTTGGTCATCTAAATAACACATTTACCTGATATTAAAACAGAAGCCGAACGGCGAGTCTGTACCTGAATGATATTCAGAGACGAGAATTTGAATCCTATTTGAGAAAACAGGAAAAAATATGGTAATACTTTGAATTATTATTATTATCCCATGTGGCTTTATTCTCGGGTCTTTGCCCGGACCTTTATTAGGCATTGGCGGAGCCGTAGCCAAAGCTAAGAGGCCACGCTAAGGGTGAAGTGTACTATTACAACAATGCTAAAAAGTTATCTGAGTTCTTATTGAAATTATTGATATCCAATTATTATTTTTTCTGAAATTATTATTATTATTATTTTTTATTCTAAGTTTAAATAATAATTAATTTTGATACCCCTTGGAAATATAACTATGTTTGGTTGATAATACCTTCGAAACCAGGATATAATGCTACCAGAGAGGGTGAAATGGATCAATCTTCTTTGGAAAAATAAAAATAATAAGAGTAACTAAAGGCCTTCTTAGGCCTATTAGCTGACCATGACTCCCGTGCAGTGGCTTGATCAAAATAATATTTCTTAAAAATACAGATAAACTAGAATAGAAGGAAGACGTAAAATAAATGAGTTTCCCAATCCAATGAATGCATTGACCATAGGGTCCATAAGGTCAGGCTATGCCAAAGGATCTCTTATCCGTAATAATATGTATAATATACCATCTAAAACATAAATGTGAAAAAAGTGAGACAAGTTCAATATTGTGATGGTATGTTTGGTTGTCAACTTCACATACAAAACAATTGTGGTCTAAATGGGTGCCTAGTTCTGTGAATGAATCTGAAATTTAATGAATTATAAGAAAGTGTATAACATGCATAAGTAAATATCATTTGCTTAGTTTTTTAATGATGTAAGTTTTTTTTTTTTTTTAATATTATATGCTTCGCACAAATATTCTTGTACATAAACATCAATTTAGGGACTCCAAAAAACAGTTCGTGATTATGATCATGATAGATCACAGGCACCTGGAGCCAGGTCCCATTCAATGTTTTGGTCCTTTATTAATTAATATATATTATTTTGTACGTATATTAAGCTATCTTTGCTTAAGCTAGTGCAAGATATCTCTGAGAGTATATTAGACATCTTCATTAATGCAGACAACAGCGGTACTCTGCCCATATTTATTCTGTTAATCCTTAGCAAAGCATTGAAGGCCAATGTAAGCTGATTTCAATTCTAATAATAAAGTATGCTAGTTGTGATTGTGTGGTCCCAAAACAAAAAACTCACGTTACAAAAAAACACCCCGCCCAATAAGGGAGGCACCTATGAAGATTTCTAGAAGGTACTTACCACTGAGTTAAAACATTATTTTTCCCAAGACGACTCTGACTTCGAGTTTGATACATTTCTCATATAAATCATTCGTAATGTTATGCAGTTTGTAATTTTTCTTTCTATACAAAGAAAACTGCAGGGTAGGCTAAGAAAAGTAACCTAAGGTACAAAGGTTAAAAAGGTAAAAAGGCCCTGATTGTCAATCTGCTTAATCTGGAAAAATATTTTGTTTCGTCAGGTATTTTTAAGTTTCTTTTTTGTAAACTTTAAACACATATAATGACTTTTCTGTAAATATGTAGTATTTCAATGCCGAAATGTGTGTGTTTTTTGTTCCAAATCAAAATACATTTTTGCTTGTTTTAACACAAATCTTAACCTTTTGAGAAAGTTTAATGAACCCTCTAAGCAAATTTTAAATTATGGTCATTAATGTGTAGTAAGACATCAAAATAACACACAAGTAACAGCAGATCTCGGTTTCTAAGATAATTACCAACTGGTACAGAAGCCAATGACAAACCAAAGGAAGTCATTGAAATGCATAGGTTATCTTGAAGTTTTAAATTATGGATAGGAACTTAAAATTACGGTTCCTTGATGTGGACATAATGTATATAAAAAACCTTACTTGGTAAATATTAGCTGTGTGAATATCTTCATTTTAAAGTCTTCAGTTGTTATTGTCCTTCATATTCAAAATGAACCTGATGTCTAGAGATGTAGGTAGAACGCCAGCCTTGCTAAACTTTGAATGAAGGCCAGAGCTTTCTCAAATTTTTTCTTTGTAAGAAGTTTAGTTTTTAGTTTTTATTTCAATTTTCTATCCAACTGTATATATTTCGTTGTTTTGTTGTTATATAATAAAAGACAAGTGTTTTGTGTTCTTGTTTTTTGTTTATGATTTATGTCCCACAGATATAAGTCTAGAAAATGACTGGCTTGTTTTAGCCTTTATAAGGAGTTTATCCCGACTCTTTAAGTTCGTGTATAAGACTGCAGAAAATTCTAAGTTGAACCTTGGTGCCCTCCGTAAGCTAGGTCTTCAGGTATTAGGGTTTCCTTTATCGTGGTTTCTTCTGCCTTTACCATTTACACTAGGATTCTACCCCAACGTTTAGATACCTTATCATAAATCGCCCACCAAATAATTCATCTTTCCGTACTGGATCTATGAATGCATTTTGGCTATAAAAACTCTGGTGCGGCAGACATTGGCTTTTCGCTTGAGCTGGGACATGCTAGCTGCATCTGCAGTATCTGTAACTAGACCTGTCGGAATGAATGTACGGGATCTAACCCGGTTATCATCATCAGAAGACCATTGTCGCGGGTCTGGTGTCGGTGACCTTGGATGATTATGGTCGAGCTTTGTCTGGTCAAGAAGATCCAGCGCCATATCAGGTTTTGTACGTATTCACGCTTCACCTATAGACTATTTGATTCAACCAGCTGCATGTGCAGTATTGAAGGTTTTAAAGTCATTGTCCATACTCACGTTACGCCTCTTGGCTGTATGATTCAACAAGCTGCGTGTGCAGTATTGAAGGTTTTTAAAGTTATTGTACGCACTCGCGTTACTCCTTTAGACTGTATGATTCAATAAACTGCGTGTGCAGTATTGAAGGTTTTTAAAGTCATTGTACGCACTCGCGTTACTCCTCTAGACTGTATGATTCCATAAACTGCATGTGCAGTATTGAAGGTTTTTAAAGTCATTGTACGCACTCGCGTTACTCCTCTAGACTGTATGATTCCATAAACTGCATGTGCAGTATTGAAGGTTTTTAAAGTCATGGTACGCACTCACGTTACGCCTCCAGACTGTATGATTTAAAGTCATGGTACGCACTCACGTTGCGTCTCTAGACTGTATGATTTAAAGTCATTGTACGCACTCACGTTACGCCTCTAGACTGTATGTCATGGTATGCACTCATGGTACGTACTCACGTTACGTCCTATGACTGTATGATTTAAAGTCATGATACGCACTCATGGTACGCACTCACGTTACATCCTATGACTGTATGATTTAAAGTCATGGTACGCACTCATGGTACGACTCTAGACTATATGATTCAGCAAGCAGCGTGTGCAGTGTTGAAGGTTACAATACGCCGCCGGAGTAACTCATTATCAGCCGAGCATCATGCAAGAAAAAAGAATGGAAAAAATCATGAATTATGTGGGTAGTTACAAAAGAAAAACTACGCAAAAATCATGAGGAAAAAATATCAGTTATTTTCCAAAGTATGCGCCTTTTCCCTAAAAAGGAAGGGACAAAGGCAAATTTACAGATAAAACTAACACACAGTTAATGACCACGAACTAACCTTGATCGTCCGAACTAGTTGGCGAGTTTCGTATCTTGCGTTCCCAACATGTTATTTTTCGTCATTATTTGGACTTATGACGATCTTTTCTCCATAACACTGCTTTCAACTAACTTTTTCACAAAATTTCCAATAAAATAACGGATTTAATCGATAAGTCGAAGCTGCGACGCCCGCACATAAAAAAGGAATGAAGTATGACGGAGATGACAGCACTGCCTATGACATGGAAGGTATCGTTCAGAAACAGTGAACTTTATATTTTTGTGATTTGATTTTTATTTTTACAGCTCTAAAAATTATGTGCAACGCCCTGTGCAATAAATAGGATACTACAAAGTGAATAAATATCGAGAATGCAACGTCGAAGTGTAATAATTCTTATCAATCAGTTATTGTACAAAAAAAACGCATACAGGCAAGAAAGATATATGTACCATCAACTTCATTAATGGAATTTTAACTAATTTAATTTTCTCCTAATTTCTATCAAAATCATTCATTTATAACGTTTTCATGGTCTTTATAATGCTAATTTGTAAGTCTTTTAAAAAACCTATTAGATACATTTTAATGAGGTTTCAAGATTCTTGAAATACGTAGAGATACGTTGTACGGAAAAAGAAGCCAAGATGACTGCCAAGGACAGCAAACAAAACAACCTAAAATTTGTATTTGTATTTAATTGTTCAAAAGTAAAATGAGATCTCTAATCAGAAGAGCAAAACAGCCCTCTAGCTATCAAAAATACGGGAGGGTCTGCGCTGTTACAAACTAGAATTATCTTTTTAGCCTAATCTACTATTTCAACTCGACAGAATTCCAATAAGTATTTAATCAAGTTATCAAAGGACAATTATCTGGACAGACAAAGAGGATTGTATTTATTTACATTAAGTAATCAATGAATCCGAAGTATTTCATTTTAGTGATAAGATAATGTTTTGTACAAACCATTTCACAGCACTGGCGGGCGCTGTATCGGTGACGATTCATAGAAAGTGACTAAAAAATCAACCGACTTCACAATGTTGTAAATTTTGAAGTCTATTGATTTTTAATTAGTAACAGTTACCAACTGTTCCCTAAATCCCTATCCAGGTGTGGCTTGGCGCCACCTTCGACCACCTTACTACAACATCAGATGACATGCGGTCAAATGCTACCCTGTAAAAAGTAAAAAAATAACCATTGTTACTGCTCAGCATGCGTAATCAACCAACCTTTGGTAAATCAATTACTAAAAAAACAACACGGTTTCAAAGGCGGGCAAATCGTTTGTAATTCAAGCCAGGAGGAGAATAAATATCACCACACACAGATCTCGATGAATCACTACAAACAGCCACCCAAATATTTTCCCTACCCAAACTCTCAATACAATCGACTGTCACTACTATTTCCCGCCAAAATCTACCCCATCAAAATTAATAGAATGAATATAAAGTTGTCATTCACATAAAATGTGTGCAATCGTAGACATTCTGCCACAGACATAATTATTATAATTAAATTGATTAATGAGTATAATGGCAATATTTAAGTAAGAGAATGAAGTTACTATGAATTCTAATTGTTACATTTTTTTAAAGTTATATTCTGACATAAGAATTATTGCTCGTTAACACGTTATATTTTGTGAAAAGGTTTGTTTCTATGGTGAAGAGCGGATTAAAATCCCATCCACTTTACAGTACTTTATGAGATTGGTTCACGCACAGACTGACGCGTTTGGGGCTATTAGCTTTATAACCGGGGCTTGTGCACTTTGTAAACCAATGGTTCCAAACTAAGAGTCTACGTGAGCTCAGGAGTAATTTGTAGATGAGATCTCTGTCTAAAGCAATCTAATCACTTCGAATCAAATCACAGTACAAATGTCCGTCTTCCCAATTGTCACGTCCTCCTAATTTGTTTGGCAAGGCAAATCAGATTCAGTTGAGATAAGGGATATACATATAAGACTATGATTACTCGATGCACTCCGCAGTTTTGCCAAAATCCCGTAGGCAGCGATGATGGCTCAGAGGTAGTGACGTCCGCTTGCGAGCCGCTTTTAGTGAAAGAAAACGTGAGTCATTATGTCGCTTTAAAATACTATTATAAACATCGAACGAGCGCTCAGTATTTCATTGAATAAAAGATATATCAAACGTTGTGAATCTCCCCTTATCCTATTATAAGAAATTCCATGAACCTTTCGTGGAAATATAAAATGATATTTATCAAAGCTGTTTGATCCAAGGAAAAACAAGCAGAAGTATCTAGGGGCGTCCCACGCAGTTTTATCGGAATACCTCTCTACCTACTCACTTATAAAAACCTACGGTTGCGTTGGCAACATTACTGGTTTTTTCCATTACATCCTTTTCATGATTTTCTTAAGCTTATTTTGATATTTGCCGAGCGGTGCGGCGTGGAAGCGACAATATATCGAGCTGGTAAAAGATTCGCCAGTGACTACTTCACATAACAGGTAGATCCTTTATGTGTATCAACATCAGCCTGTTTCAGTCCACTGCTGGACATAGGCCTCTCGCAAAGTACACCTCTGAGCCCGATCTTCGGCTTCTCTCATCCAACCGCTGCGCTGCCAGCCATTTTGCGTATGTCGCCACTCAGACCTATAAATACCTAGTTAATTAATGTCACTATTTAGAAAAATCTTCAGCACTTCTATAATTTAAGGTACATATTTGATTTGCTTTAAACCTAATATTACATCGTTCTTTGAAGTAGGGCATTAAGAGACAAAGAGAGAGAACTAAAAGTTATTTTGACGGTTTAGAAAATTGTTAGTGTATAAGAATAGTCTGAGTTTAGCTACACAAGCCCTGCAGAATGCCAAGGAAGAACGAAGGAAAAATCGCTACTCATATCACTATAATGTATTACTAAGTTTATTAATCGCAATGCAATTTCATCATAATCACTCTGTTTTAGTCCACTACTGAAAATAGGCCTCTCCCAAGATACGCCACTGAGCCCGGTCTTCGGCTCTTCTCATCCAACTACTGCAAGCCACCCGTCGCGTAGCTCCACCTTGTCGCAGGGCGCAATGCAATTTGCCAGGCATTAATAACTTATCTACGCTAATATTTTAGAACAGGTGAAATTGTTTGTAAGTGTGTAAGTTTATATCTTCGTAGCAGGTAATCTCTGTAAACTACTTATGGATAGAAAGCCAAGCTAAGCTATTTCCTAATGGCAAAGGCTTTGTTTTATTGTTCTAACTGTCCCGTAGGAAATTCAACGCGATTGAAACCGGGAGCACAGCCAGAAAAAATACAGAATTTGTCGCTCGGCAAATATAACATTGTATGTAATATGAATCATACAAGATTAGGTACGCCTGCTAGAACAAAATAGTCAAGATATTAAGATACCATGTGATAGTTGGTTCCAAAAAGGCAATTTCTAGCTCTGTCAAAGCTTCAAGTGTTAATTTTAGTTTGTATTGTCTCTAGCTTATTGTTTTATTGCAAATATATAAAAATACCTAATTAGAAATACCAATAATCGTATAATATTCGTCTTTGATTGTTTGGTATGTTGTTATTCTAGAATCATCGAAAGCAGCTTAATTTTAACTAATATATTTTTTTGGTTTTTGACCTTAAAATGTAAAATGAAATCTAGGCGTATACCTACCTACTAAAAGTAATGTAGATTTGAGCTGTGATGATGATGATTAGCAGCAAAACTATTTAACTAAAATTAACTACCTGTCTATGATCATTCTCGTAAATTCTACCAAGCAGCTACAGATTTTCTAATTCAATTGTAGTTAACTAATTTTATGATAAAAATTATCTACCTATTTGTAAACTACCTGTATCTTTATATTCTTTGTTTTCTAATAACTTATTGAAGCGTGGGGTGAGGAAAAATAAAAAACTACAAACACAAAACATTTTTAAGACATTTATTTCATGAATAAGTAGACATCAATAAAGATTTGTTTCTAACATTTATAATAATTCTTAAAATTTGACTAGAAGGTGACTAGAGTGCCCAAACGGGCCACCTGTTGATACACGCACGAGGAAGGAGATGCCGAAAGATCGCGATAGTAGATAGTTACATACGAACAACACCGAGATAACACCGATAAGGGGGAGGGTAACACCTATGGTCAAACGATCCGATCAGGTGGATGAATTGACATCTTCTTTGGTGGGCGCTGGGCCCAGCCAGGCCTAGGCAGCCGCGATGTCAGCAATCCCCTGGAGCAGGCGGGAGCGCAGACGTACAAACATTGGATTCTCAGCAGTGAATCCGCGGCCGTGCAAGAAGCGCAGAGTCTCCTGGGCGCAAACCAAAAATCCCAATTGTTCCGGGTCCATGTTCACCGGGATCGAGTCCAGCAGCGGATCCTCGTTCTCATCGAGGAGATCATCATAGTCTTCATTGTCAGAGTCTTCGGAAGCGTCGCGCGGAGTGTTGTTCTGCGAGTTATGAGAGCAGTAGCGGCCGAAGAGACGTTTCAGCACTTCTCGCTTTTCCGGTTCCTCAGTTTCATTCTGAAGCGGCTCACTTGAGGAGCGCGTGCGGCGGCGCTGCCTCTTAGCATTATCTTCGACTTCCTGTTCGACCTCGTTCTCGTTCTTGCGTTTACCCATCATGAAGATGTTAACTTTGCCCGTCACCATCGAGATGCAAACTGCGAATGGCCCGTACTCAGGGAGCCGTAGCTCGTAGGGCCGCGCGATTACAGCGACGTTCTATCGCGCGTGCGGACGGCGGCGCGGCGCGGGTGCGAACGAGACGGGGAGGCCAGCTGCACCCGGGAACAGCTGGGCGAGCAGATGCAGGGCGCGGGGTAAGCTCGCTTTGTTTGATAAACTTTATTCGGGGAAATAAAACTGTGAGCCGCGATTGCGCGGGTTGTGGGCGGAGCTAGTGCGGGACGCACGGGAGGCGCGACAGGACTGGCCCGGCCGACAGCTGGCTCGCATCTGCCGGCGGCACTCAGGTGGATACACTAGCTTCGTCTCAAGGTGCCGACAATTAGCGAGCACAACCACAATAGTAAACAAAGGGATGCATCGATCTAGGAGGGACGTCTTTGTTCTTGCGCCCACCGCCATTCAGACAATGACAATCTATTGAGAACATTGAGACACTATGTTTCACTTAGGTGATCCTTTGAGCTCACTAATACATGAGCTTCATTGTCTTACCCATTAGTATTTCAAATAATATGAATGAAAACGATAATGTAATGATAAATCCTAGCTAGAGTATAATAGTAAATAGTAAGTTCACAAATAAACAAACAAAGCAACCAAAATGCAAACTAAATATGAACCATTTTCACGAGGCTCAACGTTTTACGGAAGCCTCATTCCATTCCACTGTGTAAATATATACCTACACAACACAGCTATCGATGTAAAATGCAAAAAATCAATCGCAGGTTTATGTAGGTAGTTACCGGGAACGAGCTGAGCGATACCTATACACTATACTTACTGACACTACAGTATAAAGGTGGAAAAAAAATATGGGTTCTGGAGCGGAACTATCTTAAATCCTTAAGTCCTAATAAAATAATGTTGTACCTTAGCTACCATAAATTCTTAAGTTAGATAGTTTACTCAAAGGGAACATTTTTTTTATTTTATAAAAGTAACAAAACTGCATTCAAAGATTTTCTAAAATTCGCTTATCTCAATCGGGAATCGAACCAGTTAAAAATTTAAGAAAAGACTCGTTATTTTATTCTATCGATTTGTTCACGACAAAAATTTTGTTTATCATTTTTATTTTAAAAATAAAATTTTAATACGAAGGAATTTTATTAACGAAGGAATTCTTGAATAAAACTGAAATTCTTTGAATACAATTTCATTTTTTTTTACATAAAATAATGTTTCCTATAAGTAAAATGTTCTAAGGTAAGGATTTAAGATAGTTCCTCTCCAGAGCCCATAATATTATTCCATCCTATGTATAGGTATCTTACCTACCTAACTTCGCCCGAGCACATTATGTTATATCAGGGAGGACAAGCTATGAGATTCCAATAATCTCTCTCAGTTAACAGTTCCGCGTAACTCGCTGTAAAGTCAGGTGTATACCGTCGGAATGCAAGTCGCAATAGTACCCGAGCTAGCGACAGGTTTTCATGACAAGTTCCTCTCGGCTGATACGCTTCGGAGAGTCGTATCATGAATGACTGATTTTTTATTTTTAAACGTGTTTGGAAGGCTCCCTTTTCTTAACCCACCCACCGAATCGCAGCTGACGTTCACAGAGCTCCATGATACGACTCTCTGAAGCATCTTGCGAGTGAGAGGAAATGTGTGCCTGGCTCGCGTACTACAAGTTGTGCGGGGAACTTGTCCGGCGGAACCCGAGCTATACCGCCGCCGATGTGTGCTTGCATGAATGTCATTGGCATGCGACGGGACAAGTTCTGGAACTATGTTTGTAATTTCTGAGATATGTGCGAGGATTGCACTGGGGAGGATACCTTGCTAGAGTTTGGGTAATGAATTTTTATTGGGTTTGTTGTTGTTGTTACTAACATTGTAACGAAGGATATTGGTCTGTTGAAGTTGAGAACTCGTCTCAACACTCACTTGCTCATTGAAGTTTCATAGTATACTAGAAATCACTACTACATACACACACACACATTCTAGATATCACACTAATATAAATACTTGTATTATATCCGAATGCTCAAGTTTATGAGTGAGTGAGTAAGATCTAAAAGGGCACAACGGATTTGAGTGATATTAGGAATGGAGATACATAAACTACGGGAAAACATAATTTAGTTCATTTTTTTATCCCGGAAAAGGGTTCCTGAGAGGCAGCTGCAGTACTACGAGGCGTATTACTTTTACTATAAAGTAAGCCTAGTATTTTCTCCCAGGAGCCTTTTTTGCTAAGTGAAAATGATATCAGTAGATATATTGAAATTGCGGTCAGAATGT
The DNA here is from genome assembly GCA_931315375.2 of Opisthograptis luteolata. NCBI lineage: Eukaryota > Metazoa > Arthropoda > Insecta > Lepidoptera > Geometridae > Opisthograptis > Opisthograptis luteolata. The sequence continues at coordinate 3,871,794 of OV928048.1, forward strand.
TATGACCATCCCTATACATAAATGGCTAAAATATAATTTTAAAACCATTCAATTGTGCCCTAGTAATATTAAATATGCGAAAAAACCATCTCAGTTCCTTTGGCTATTTGTTACTTTTGTTTTGTTTGAACCATTGGGTAAGACATAGGATACTTTTAATCGCGATAAACTGTAGTAAAACCGCGGTGTATAGCTAGTAAAATATAAGTAAGTACCTACTTATGTTCTTAAGCAAGTTTTTTTTACTAGGTGATCGAAAATGGCGGTACGCTATACCTGGACTGGGAACTGGCTCACAAGTGAGGCTGCCGGAACACACCGATAGGTGCTTGGTGACAGATTCTTAACAAGAGGGTGGTAGCTAGCAGGCGAGTACTAGAAAATACCCCACCACCAAGCTATGGCTTCATCACGATGTTTCCCTTCACCGAAAGCTCAAGCGGATCGCAAGCCGACGTCACTACCACTGAGCCATCATCGCTATAAAGCAAGGACATATATTGTCTTAATTTGTCTGTTGGTAGATGCTAAATTTATATACACTAACGCTAACCCAGCATATCTTTGGCATATATTGTATGTTCTACAAGTATGTGTATGTAGCTTGTCGTCTTAAGATTAGTGTAAGTGGCTTATAGAAGCTTGTACTAAACCAATTGATATAGATTTACGACAGCAGACATATGACAGAATATGATCTAATATATCAAAGGGAATATAATGTTATATAAACAATGTCCAGCTTCAATTAAGCTAGCACAATCTACAAAAGCCGATGTCACTACCCTTTAAGAGCGATGATGGCTCAGTGGTAGTGACGTCGGCTTGCGATCCGTAGGACGTGGGTTCGAATCCTACAATGAGCTTGAGCTTTCGGTGAAGGAAAACATCGTGATGAAACCATAGCTTGGTGGTAGGGTATTTTCTAGTACTCGCCTGGCTAGCTACCACCCTCTTGTTAAGAATCGGTCGCCAAGCACCTATTGGTGTGTTCCGACAGCCTCACTTGAGAGCTAGTTCCCAGTCCAGATGTAGCGTGGCGCCATCTTCGACCACATCGTCACTTAACATCAGGTGACTTGTGGTCAAACGCTACCCTGTAAATAGTAAAAAAAAAAGATGTTATGGCATTTTATACTTATTCTTTTCACTTTTGACCTTAGTTATGTAAATTGAATTGCCACGCGCAAAAAAATAACTCTACCTAAGAAATAATACGTAAAACAAATACTCTTTTACCTTGTTTAAATATATCTGAAGCCGTTTATTTATCAGACTACACAATGTTTACCTAAACTTGATGGAAGCTAAAGCATCCTCTTGGAAATTACAGAACAAAAATGTTAAGAGAGAAGAAAAATCTCAACATTTACATGATAAAATAATGTTTGTTCTTGAAATACTTCGTTACCTCAAATATTTCTAGGAACACAGGACCTAGAAACACTTCAGAAAGGTACAGAATTTCATTACGCAAAGGGAAATCACAAGTGGATGGAAAATTGCACCTGACGTGCCTATTTAATAGAAAAATCAACTGTACAGCCTTAGAAATAAGGGATAGAGTCGAGCAACGGGCAGGTAAAGAGATAAAGCTTTTAGGAATTTTAAATGGCTTAAAGCGCAAATTGCTCTACAAACTTTCAGTAATGTAAAAAGTATTTCGTTTTTTTCCATCGACGAGGTGTTAGTCTATCTATCAAGAAATTCATCATTATCATCATTATCAGCCTCTCACGTTCCCACTGCTGGGACTCCGGCCTTCTCTCAGAGAGAGAGAGTATGGGCTGTAATCTACGACGCTGGCCCAGTGCGGGTTGGTAGATGTCGCATGCCCTTGAATGTTGCAGTTCTTGGACATGCCGGTTTCCTCACGATGTTTTCCTTCACCGGTTTGAGCGATGGCAAATCCGCACATAACATATTAAGTCATAGGTGCGGGGCCGAGAGGATTCGAACTCGGTGTCGGCGTCTTGTAAGTCGCACGCCTAAACCGTTCGGCCACCATCGCTCTCATCAAGAAATTACGCGAATATTATAGAATACAATTTAGCCCACTGTTGCTCTTCAATTGAGCATATTAGTGCATTAAGGCCTTTTTGCTTTGAGACAAATCACTCTACTAATAAAAAACTAGGAGTAAGTTAGTTTGCTTTAACTGACGGGTATGATGGGCAACCTTTGTGAAGTTGCGTTTAAAATTTGAGAAGCATGATGATAGGCTGTAAGGTAAAGTACATTTTTCACATCTTGCCGGGTAGTTGTTCATCAATATATGTACAAGCGACGATGTTGGCGAATAAGGTGCCATGTTCCGCCTTATTGAAAAAGCTTTACCTTTGTCGCATCATTCGGTCACTTAGGTACAAACTAAACATTACCATTTTTGAGTGCAATTTCCAAACATTACTTTTGATTCGGATTGGAGGATAATGTTTCTGATGAAATTACAGGGCATAAAGGGATTTAACGTACCGGAAGACGCTCCAAGGCCCCTGACTAGGTGAACCGACGTCATTGTAAGAGTCGCAGGGAGCCGATGGATGCAAATGGCTATTAGCCGTTCACGGTAGCGTTCGAAGGAGGAAGCTTATGTTCAGCAGTGGACTTCTTCCGCCAATGATGATGATAATGATGAAAGGGATTTAACATGTCACATCTCAAGGTAACACTCAAGCGCAGTGCATTGCCACGCAAGATTTTTCACCATTGAAGTTCAAAATTCTGGATGGCACTGAACAGTAGGTAAGTAATGAGGCAGCGTGGCTTAATTTTCCTCAGGCAAACTACTTACTCATCTCGTCACTCAGTTGCACAAAAAAAACGATTTTAAAATGTTCCACGGCTACGATTAAAAGGCATGGCGAGCTGAATTTGCCCCGGGTCCGGGCGTAGTCCGTGTTTGCTCGAAATATCGTGTATATATCACACCGTGCAATACATGTACACACGTCTCGTTTATACATAGGCCGTCATAGGCACATAGGTGAAGCGTGCATCAACGCTTGAATGTGTAGGTATAATGTACATAACAGTTACATACATGGTTAGGCATCCTTTGTAACCGCATCGGGGTGTAACTAATTGTCAATATAGCTAAGCCACAGAATATTACTGACGTACTAGGGTATCTCTGATCTCTATACCTACGTAACATAGTAGCGACTCTTGAAAGGCTTATGTGCTATACTTAGCTACCATAAGGGTTTAGATTGTATGCTATAGGTAGGTACCTATACTACTAGAAGGGGTAGAGCTGTGACTAATACTTATAATCGTAATAGGTTTATGAAACATCTAATACACGTTTTGTTTATGTAATCTATATACTTATATATATTAAAATTAATATTATAATTAATATTATAAAGCTGCAAAGTCTCAGGAACTACTAATCAGATTTGAAAAATTATTTCAGTGTTGGATAGTCCATTTATCGAGAAAGGTATAGGGTATATTTTATTTAAAAAAAAATAGGGTTCCGTAAGAAAATTGCTACTTTGTAACCCAAGGTGTGAAATCGAAAACCTATTTTTGCGTGCGCTGCAAAAACTATTGACTATAGAACAAAATAATGTAGTGCGGGTTTGTAGGTCCCATTAAGATCTACAAAACAGTCCGCGAGAGTATATTTCTGAATCATTCAATTCGGACATTCGAACCGAAAGATATCACGAGTTTAAAAATGTAAGTAGTAGAAAAAATTTGCGTGGTAGCCTTATGCATGTAGGCGTCACTGGGGTACGGGGGCACGGGCCGTACGGGAGGAAGGATTTATGTGTGCGTATTACAATTCTTAATCTTTAAATTTCTTTTAAACCCACGTAGTAGAGCTTATTAAAAAATATCGGACTATTAGATGACAAGAAAAAAGCTTGGGATTTTAGTGAACTTGCTCCAATTCAACCAATCTATAATATAAAAATGAATCGCAAAATATGTTGGTAAGCGCATAACTCAACAACGCCTGGACCAATTTTACCAAATCTTTTTTTTAAATGTTCGTTGAAGTCCAATAATGGTTTTTACGGCGAGAAAAATCGAATAATTGCCGGGAAAACACTAAAATTAGCCCTTCTATTTTCCCCATACAAACGATTCGTAATAATACTTAAGTCAATTTGAACTTTAATACCATACCATAAAGTTCAAGTGTTAGTGGAGAGGTTCCGGGAAGGCAAAACAATTGAGTGACGTTAGTATTGTATAAATATTGATGTCTGTTTTCAATAAAATTAGGGATCCTTACTAAAACTCCAATAATGTGTGTATTATAATTTTTGCGTTTTTGCTAAATACCCGGGCGAAGCCGGGGCGGGCCGCTAGTTAGTAATAAGAATAAAATAGTCAATGTGAGCGCGCCAAAAAAATTACCTGCCGGGTGTTTCTTGCCTGTTCTTTTGCCGGCGTAAGGAGGTTAGAATAGGCGTAGCTAGTTTTAAGTTGACGTTTTAAAGTGATCACAATGTATCCTATTGAACAAAACAAATTTTGATTTTGAAGCGATGATGACTCTGTAGTAGTGACGTTGTGCGATCTGTGGGGCGTGTCCCTTAATATTGATATAGTTAAGATAAATTAAAAAGTACTCTAAGATATCGCGTTAGTATAGCGTAGTGTAGGTACATAAGTCCATAATAATTGCTGTCCGAAGACTCCGAAGCTTAGGAAAATTCCTATATGAATTAATTTTCTTGCGCTAATTACGAAGCTTGGCATGCTCTTCCTAATTAATCAAGTAAAGTGAAACCTTAACGTAGAAATGTGAAATTTCAACACCTGAATTTAACATAGTATTTCAAATTACATTTTAAGAGCTTATTATATTAAGGTTTGCACGAACTCATTTTATACCATTATTTTCCGATAATCTAACAAAAAAACTTATATTACTCAAACCTATCTATCTACTTCTTTCTCATTACACAAAGTTGTTTTATATTTTTATACCTATATTTACATGATTGATTGATGTTGGCATTATCTAATAATAGGTATAAAGAGCTTTTAAAAAGTAATTTCCTTTTGTGGAGAGTGGAGACATCTAGCGGAGCTACTGCACAATAATTAAGCGACTAAGCTTAAAGTTACAAAGCGGGTTCACTTTTCAACTTTAACTTGAGCTTTTAGCAACTGACGCCATCTATTGAACACTGTTAGAACTATAGTAGTTCATTCTCCCTGAGCAAGATGGCGCCACATGTATAAGTGCTCAGTTTTGTACGAGACTAAAGTAATTTATCCCATCATCATCATCATCACCATCAGCCGGAAGAAGTCCACTGCTGAACGTAGGCGCCCCCCTTTGAACGCCACCATGAACAGCTATTAGCCATTTGCATCCATCGGCTCCCTGCGACTCTTACAATGTCGTCGGTCCACCTAGTGGGGGGCCTACCTACAGAACGTCTTTCGGTTCATGGTCGCCCCTCGAGAACCTTTCTTTTCTTTCTAAAAGTTTTTCACTAAATGCATGTGCATGAAAGAATTTACGGTACTCACATCAAAATATGAATTTTTAAATTTTTTGTCTGTTTGACTGTTTTGGCTAAGCATTGAAACGGCTGGACTGATTTCGACGGGACTTTCAATCGTAAATAGCTGATGTTATAACCAAACGCCCGGAAAATCATACGATACTTTTTATTACAATAAACTTTAGCTCACGCGGGTGAAACCGCGGGGAACAGCTAGTAAGTAATATAAATTAAACAATCGTCGTTGAAACTTGATACTAAATCTCCTTTACCGCGTTTCAATTTAGCTTGAATTGTGATGCGACAGGCTAATTTGGGTTTTTGACTTGGCAACCTTTGTTTATCTTGTAGGTACAGTTACCGATAAAAGTAGCTCAGATCATACTTGAGTTTCCAAATTTGTTTTAGATCAGAAATGAATGTTTTTGTACCTTTTACAAGGTAGCGTTTGACCACAACATCATCATCATTATCAGCCTTTCACGTTCCCACTGCTGGGACTCCGGCCTTCTCTCAGAGAGAGAGTATGGGCTGTATGTAATCTACCACGCTGGCCCAGTGCGAGTTGGTAGATGTCGCATGCCCTTGAATGTTGCAGTTCTTTTCCGGTTTCCTCAAGATGTTTTCCTTCACCGTTTTGAGCGATGGCAAATCCGCACATAACTTATTAAGTCATAGGTGCGGGGCCGGGAGGATTCGAACTCGGTGTTGGCGTCTTGTAAGTCGCACGCCTAACCGTTCGGCCACCATCGCTACACAGCTGATTTTAAGTAATGATTTGGTCAAATGTTAGTGTTTTACGCGCGAAATTAATAATCGATCCTGATCCGTTATCCGCGGTTTTGGATCAATATGTCATGTCATAATATGTCATTTTAGTAGTAATGTTTAAGAATTTATTTTCTCATAAGAATTTAACAAAAATTCACTTATAGAGAGAATACAGCATAATTATTAAAGTTAGTATTATGTCATTAGGGGTAGCTTGACATGTTAGTATAAGACACATTTTAGTCCAGTTCAAAATAATATTACATATATTAATATCATAAGATGTAGGTAGTTGCCTCAGAGGAGTAGTAGGTATAATATTAGAAAGTTATAACGTATTAAACTTATTATGACATGACATATCGATCCAAAACCGCGGATAACGGATTAGGATCGATTATCAACTTCGGGCGTAAGATGGGAAAATATATTATTATTATTGGTATTCGGAAAATGTGTTCTTGTTCAGCGTCTTTTGTCACCGACTGTACCAATTAACCTAAGAATACATAGACAGTAAAAGTGAATAAACAAACATCAAAAGCTCAAAACAAAGACAGTTAATTTGATACCACTTTAAGCTTTACCTTGTCTAAGAGGGACTCTTTTTAATCATATATTGTGGGGCGGGGCGTCCATTAATTAATTACGTGAGGCATTTTTGAGAATTTTGTGACCCCCGACCCCCCTTGGTGAGATATCGTAAGATTTTTCTCAACTTCCTCCCCCTCCCCTAATCTCAAAATCTAAGTTTTTTTTTTTTTACTTTTTACATGGTAGCGTTTGACCACAAGTCACCTGATGTTAAATGACGATGTGGTCGAAGATGGCGCCACGCTACTCCTGGACTGGGAACTGGCTCTCAAGTGAGGCTGCCGGAACACACCGATAGGTGCTTGGCGACAGATTCTTAACAAGAGGGTGATAGCTAGCCAGGCGAGTACTAGAAAATACCCTACCACCAAGCTATGGTTTCATCACGATGTTTTCCTTCACCGAAAGCTCAAGCTCATTGTAGGATTCGAACCCACGTCCTACGGATCGCAAGCCTACAACTGAGCCATCATCGCTATATTGTTGTTGATGTAGGTAGGTAGTGTGATGTGTCTAAAGTAGTGTCTTAAGGCCGGTTTCAATAACCTATCTATCCACGGTTTTCCCTACTGGAGATAGAAATTTGTAGGGCAAATCGTGGATAGATAGGTCATTGAAACTGGAAGTTAGATAGCAAATAAGTATAACCTATCTATCGGTTCTCTATAGCAACATGCAATTTTCGAAGGAAACACAGTTATTGCTGTTTATCTATAAGTTGAAAATCTACTTAATACTCGTACAGTCAACGACAAAAGTAGCAAAAGTCTCTTATTAGATTTTCCAAACGTGTTTTAGATCAGTAATGATGGGGTGTTTTTAGAGAACATTGGCCACTTTTCATACTGCTCTGGACCTGACCCCAAAATATTTTGTACAAAAATTTTCGTTTTTGTCAATGTCACTTGACAGCGACAGTCAATTTGCTAGTACATAGATTAAAAAGATTAGTTAATAACTTAATTTAAGTAGGGTCAACTTCCAAAACATGAAACGGAATGGCAAATAAATTGCGGAGTGCGTTCAAAACACCCAAGTATCGTGTAAGTTAAAAAATGTCCTAAGAAACTACGAAGTTAAAAAATCAATATATTTTTTTTCTACACTTTCTATAAAATTTCATTTATATAATCTTAATACACAAAAAAATACAATTTTTATCGTACATAGATCGTTTTCATACGACGTCGGGTCCGTTTTGGCCATTGTTCTTTTACAAGGTAGCGTTTTTACCACAACCTAACGCATCTGATTTTACGAGATGATGTGGTCAAAGTTTGGTGTTTAAGATGATGACGACAATCGTAAAATGTGTTTTGGTTCAGCGACTTAAGTTGTTGACTGTACAAATTTCAACGTTTGTTAGGTATAAAGAGCTTCTCAAAAACGAGAAAAATTCCCACCAGAAAATTGTTTACAAAATGAGCCAGTGCCCTGTGGGAATGATAATATATTTTAGATTCCAAACCACGAAAACCAATTTTCTTCGTAATAATTTGTTTATATTTACAACCAATATGTTTCCCTCCCAATAAACCTACCAAAATCCTCATTTTCTTGCCGAAATTGCTTATTGAATTTTCCACTCAAGTCAACGGTACAATGTCGCGAAGGCAAATTTAATTCTTACGTCGAGCTACACACTTATATCACTATAGGGGAGGGTGGGGAAAGACGAGGTAGTAAGCCAAGATGAGGCTACCCAGTTTGAACCAAATGCAATACGCATAAAACAATAATATCAATACAAAGCCAGAGTTGGCTTCTTCAGTCACTTGAAAAAATATATTAAGTGAACTTATTTTAACTTTTTATAGTTATATGCGAGATATTTATTATTTGACTTTAAAAATACCCAATCAGACAAATAGAGGCAGGTATATTTGAATGGGACAAGATAGAGTGTCATATTTGTCTTACCATCGCGTCTACTCTGTGCTCAGAAACATATTAAATTTAATACCATTTTGCATCATGTTTAGATTGTTTGGTGGAAAAGGGAGCGTTAGAAAAAACATCTCTACAAGGATCAGTGACATATTTTATTTATCTACTAAAAATATTTTTGGTAGTGTTACAACAGTAATTTGTGAGTGTCTGTTAATGGAAAGGGTGAAGACTTTGTTTACCCCGTCTTACCCTATCCCTTAGGTACTACGCGCTCTTTATATATGTGCGTTTAAGTGACATGATGTACTATTAAGGTAGATGGTAGGTAAAACATGAGTTGAACAACTTATCTAAAGCATTTTAAATCTAAGTAAATTCTCTATTCACAAAAGACTTCAAAATCGCATTCGTTTTAAAAAATAAATTCCGAGAATGGGATTTACAACGTTGAATCTACATCGTAGATGTTTGACATAAAGCAGTAACACACTGAGGGCAAATTTTCAGTGTAAAAATTTGACAATAAAATCAACTTTATCAAAATTTGGTATCACATTTAACTTAGGGACGTTTATAAAACCGGCCTTTAGTGGCTTAGATACGTTTCGTTTAAATTTAAGGCTGTTTCTAGAGATAACCTTTGGGTAACGTTTGACCACTAGTGATCTGATGTGGTAAATGACGATGTGGTAGAAGATGGCGGCACGCTACACCTGGACTGGGAACTGGTTCTCAAGTGGGGCTGTCAGAACACACCGATAGGTGTTTGGCAGCAGATTCTTAACTTGAGAATAGTAGCTAGCCAGGTTTTCATCATAATTTTTTCCTTCACCGAAAGCTCAAGCTCATTGTACGATTCGAACCCACGACCTAAGGGTCACAACTCACAAGTCAACGTCACTACCTCTGAGCCATCACTTCAATACGAGTATTTACTAAGTAATTTTCAAACCCTTCGAACCGTTGTAAACTTTAAATTACTAATACAGACATATAATTATATAGCCCGCTGTGATCTATGAACCCAATATTAACTACTGCATGTATCTGGGGAAATACTGCAAATTGCTTATCTCATTGATTTTAAACTAGCATAAACGACGGCATTAAAGTTCTATTTTTGCCTGGCTAGCATGTTGGTGTTTCAGCAACCTCACTGGAGAGCGTAAAAGCAAATTATGGTAAGCCCTGACTTATTCGCGAATTCTCAAGTTATAGATAACTCACTAATCTGATGAATTACATTTTTTTGTAGTTTATTATCTTAATGAACTTAATATTTATGTTTGGATTTTTTTTTATTTTTTTTTTTTTACAATTTACAGGGTAGCGTTTGACCACAAGTCACCTGATACTAAGTGACGATGTGGTCGAAGATGGCGCCACGCTACACCTGGACTGGGAACTAATTATACTTTGTTAAAATTCACAATTTTTAATTTTTTTATCTTATTTATTCATTATCATAGTATTTGGAGTTCCAAGGCAGCCAGTGTCAAAAGAAATACCTAATCATTTAAAAAAAATTCAGTGCATAGCCTTAATATATTTAATATTTTTTGGCCGTTTTTGTAAACATTTTAATATAAACGGCACGAATAATGGTACGACAAAATATGACACAAGAATAGGGTTGCCATCCGTCTGGGGTTTCCTGGATTTGTCCTAGTTTAGAGGGCATTCGGGGAGCTTCAGGGCAAGGCTTCATTTGTAGTCCGGGTTTAAAAATATAAAGTCTTGGGCCGCCCGCGTCTCACGCACTGTCAACCGACGAACCCTACGACATTTTCAACTGTTTTTTATTACAAACCTCTGCTGACATGTCCGGGTTCTGCGCTCTAAAATCCAGGATTTTCACGCGTCTTGTCCTGGCAGCCAAATTTTAGAGCTGGCAACCCTACACAAGAGTAATATAGTCTATGTAGTAGCTATAAGTTTAGAGGTTTCGAAACAAACGAAAATGCTATTGGTTTTCTTTTCATTATCCCTTACACGATCCTCATTAGGGGTCTTCAGTAGTTCAGTGGACCCTGAAGCGTCTGATGAGGTACTCATTCAGCTCTAATAATCGGTTTTCTGAAATACTGACCCAACGTTTTACGAGATAATGTGGGAAATACGGTCTTGGTTCTTTTAGAAGGTAATTATAATTACCATTAACGTTTATCGATAGCCGACTATCGATAATTAATCGATAGTCTATCGATAGCCAACCAATCGAAACACTATCGATAGATCTATCGATACTATCGATAGCTTAAAACGAGGCAATACTATCGCCAGTATCGGTACTATCGACAGTATTGTCTCGTTTTAAGCTATCGATAATATCGATAGGCCTATTGATTGTATGGCTTTTTTAGATGAAAAGTATCGATAGTTTTACTATAGATAGTTCGGCAACACTAGTTACCATTATCACTTTTGACAACACAGTACCGCAATACATTATGTAAAATTGTAAATAGAATTGTCATTGCGTGTCACTGATTGACTGACTGATAATATTAGGCATGACAATGATGAAGGATTTTTGAAAATCATCCCTTTCAGTCACGGTCAGGGTGTTGAAGTTCGTCAATTTTTATTTTCAGGTGGGTTAAGATTGCTGGCTGGTTGGGTAGTTTGTACGATGATGATTTTTGTGATAGATTTGTTTTTATTTATTATTTTCCGAACTCACCTCAAAATTAGCTGTATTTCATCGAACTGAAACAAATCCCTGGAATTGTAAGCTCATTAGTGCAAACTAGGCTTTTAAGAAAGTATTCTCGAGCGCCGTTCTGCCAAATGTTGACAAGTTCTGAGAAACTTCAAAAACCACACAGACTTTTATTTTCTAACTTAGGTTTCCCATCTCTTTGTATTAATATAACATAACCCCACAGTTCGTCCGTTCTAGATGAACGATTAAATAAGTAAACGATACCTATTTTAGAAATTCCATATTAGCACTCAGTAAAAAGTTCCCTAAACGCTTTGTAATGAGATTTCATTCCAATTCCCACTTTTTTTCGGTACCACGTAAAAGTTAAACCAAAGGTAAAGAGGGTCGAAATTAAACCCTGTTTAAGGGGAACAAAGTTGAAAGTTGTGACTTTGAAGTATTTGTCGCGGTGCACTGACAAGTCAATTAAGAGGGGATCCTTAAAGGACTTGCCTTGTTCCTGTCATGAAGTGTCGGAAAGCCTTCCGAGGCTTTTCCGGTTACAGGAATCAATTAAGTTGGGGAAATCGTCACAGATGACTTTCAGATATGGTTTTGGATGTGATCAATTTAATATCTTGGTTGAGATGGTATGGAATCAAGATTCGTGCGCCAAGCACCTGTCGGACACTGTCGGTGTGTCCCGTTCCGGCAGGCCCACTTGAGATCCAGTTCCCAATACAGGTGTAGCATGGCGCCAGCTTTGAGTAAGGTGACTTGCGGCCAAACATTACCCTGAAAGTAGTCTTTTTTTATAAAATAGCTTTGACAGTTACTTCACCCACAATATTTTCACTTCATACGTACCTACTGGTTGTTCAAATATCTTTAAAAATCCTTGCTTCTTTTAACCACAAGTCACCTGATGTTAAGTGACGATGTCATTGAAGACACCGCCACGCTACGTTTTATCTGGCCGCTTTTCGAGTGATGAAAAGCAGCCAAATTCAATAAAACTCCTTTTATTTTTTCCAACCAGTGGGTCTAATTGTTAATTAACTAAGACATCGTTAATTAGGTTTTCGTGAATTAATAACTCTCTTAGCGTTACTTCGGGGCTCGAGCATTCCCTTTTTAAGACGAGTAAATAGAGTGGACGAAGTAGCCTTATAATTAAATACGCCTCTTTTTGAGTGTTAAAGTGTGTACCTAAATCTACACAGAATGGTGCGCTGCGCACATAACGAGTAGGTACTTGCTTCTTACATAAACGGTAATTAGCGCAGGCGAGTCGCTGTTGGCTCCCTGATTATAATTTCGATTAATGTTTTTACAGTACGTAAGTACCAAACCGATAGCGACCACAACCCTCCAACAATCAATGAAACATGAACGAAATCTCACAGAACTAACCTAAGCGTTGAAACAAATTAAATCGGACATAGTCGGCCTGAGCCAAGTAGGTACCTACGGCTAATCAACAAAAAAAATTTTTTAAACAGAGTGGCTCAGGACAGTCAAAATGGAGAAGGTTGGAGGAGGCCTTTGCCAACTGGCAAGCAGATCTGTAATAGAAAGAATAAGAAAATAATAGAATAATAAGAATAAAATAAAAAGAAACAAGAAAAATAGGATAGAATAAGTTTTTTGATTATAAGTTTAATGTTTTTAATCTTAAGAAAATATGTATGTATTCAGATCTGAATAAAAAGGAAAAAAATATTATTATTATTAAGTACCAAACCTAAGTAAGTTATCATAGGACTCCTTTGCAGAGTCCGCCTTGAGAAGTACCACAACTTTGCCACATGTCTGTGTAGTGTGTTTCGGATTGAAGAGAATGTGGTTTTCAGTGAAATTACTGAGTTCTAGAAAAGAAAACTTTTCTTTTTGCGCGTGAATTAATGCTAGTTTTACGATAAAAAAACAGTTTTAAGTCTATGTTGAGCGTTTATGATAAAAAATTATAAACGTCAAAGTCAGAAAAATAGTGACATAACGTTGACATGTGTCAATCCCATAATATTTATTTTTAGCACTAACGATTGCAGCATGCATCTTGTCTATGCCCATATGAGATTTCACATCTAATATCTCAGGTATTCTCAGAATGACTACACGCAGTGCATTGCCACACAGGATTATGAACTGTTGATGTTTCGAATCTCTTACCACATATCAGGCTAATGATTCGAGAGTATTTTAACTTCTTTTAGGTACCTACAATCTACATGATAAAAATAATGCTTACTTGCTTAATGTTTATTTTATTTTTCTCACTCCTTATATTCTTGCAAAAAATATATGTATCACAACTTACTTAGTATCAGATGTTAGGTTCAAATTCTTAGTAGAAAAAGGAGTATGTATTAATATTTTTTTTTTAGTAGGTATACTTTTTCTGTCGCATAACTGATGAACGACGGCTTAAACTGAAAGAGTCCTTAATTCTTGGAAACAAAAGGATCTTTATTAAGGTTTTTTAACTGTCAGCATTCACGAGAAGGTAATAAAATGATAATAGCGTTCTACTCAACATAATTAAAAGGACATTTTATTAGATAAGCTTCTCTGTGTTTTTCTTTATGTTATTAAAAATTATCCAAACTGTGTTCATATCACTTTCATTCTTCATCATTATGTAGCTTAATAAGTTCCCATTGTTAACAGTTTGTTTCATGTTTGTTTTTTTCTCTTTTTTTGCACATACATCAAAACATCATTCATACAATCTTTTTTTGCACGATACATCAAGTGCGCTTACTAATACAACTATACCCCTAACATTTAATTAAATGAGACTTATTTTGAATGTAATATATTTCGATATTTTCGATGGAGCAATATATTAATTATATTTTTTTAATTATTTTTTTTCCGTTTCCGGCTGTCAAAGCGGTAACAGTGTTATAAAAGTGCTCCCGATTTTAATTGAATTACAATTGAAAAACAACACGACCAACCTTGAAGTGCAGAAAATCATTAACTTGAAACGAAAACGAAAGTTATTTTCACTAAAACAACTCATAAACAAAGAAGCCTATTGATTTTATGCAAGAAAAAGTGCCGACATTACAGTTGGAGGTTAGAAGAATTCCTTCCAGTCAATCAAGCACAAAAACGTGACGTCAACTCAACTTGACATCTGACAGTTGACATTTGTGCAGTGGTACCAACATTGAATTATATATTTACGTTCCAAATCACGCAGAGCGCATTATGGAGAACAGAGGTATGTCAGAGGATATGCTAAAACTATTTGAAATGATGAAAATTGAATTAGAAAAACAAACTAAAACAATAACACAGAGCATAACTGCCACGTTGATGCTTGCTATAGACGATAAAATACAACCAATATTAGAAGAAAACAAAAGCTTAAAAGTGGAAGTACAAACTCTAAACAGAAAAATGAAATATTTAGATGATGCGAATAGGAAAAATAATTTAATAATACATGGTGTTAAGGAAACAGAAAGGGATTATGAAGATCTATTTAATATAATAATTCACACCTTGAAAAACATAAATGTAAATATTGAAGAATTTGAAATAAATAAATACCACAGATTGGGACGAACACAAGAAGGTAAAACTAGACCTATACTAATTGCCTTTAGCTCTTACCGAAAAAAGGTAGAAATATTGAAAAACAAAGTAAAGATGCCTGAACATACATATGTAACGGAAGATTTCTCCAAGGAAACAATAGAACTACGCAAAGACCTGCAACAACAATTAAAACACGAAAGAGAAAAAGGAAACGAAGCTTACATTAAGAATAATAAACTTATAATACAAGGAAAACCAGAAATCGGAAAAAGGAAAAGAGTTTCCTCTCTGTCACCTGCAAACATTCATACACCAACACGTCCCACGGAAGCGGTAAAAAGCATTATAGCTCCACCCAAGTTGCACAAAACAGATGCATTTGCTTATATGAGAGCCAGATCTCATTCTCTAACAGAGAAAAACACACAACAGCATAAACTATAGGAAGCATTAGACACCGGAAACGTGAGAACAATAAACAATACTGAAATAACATTAGTAAAAAACTTACAGATCCCCAATACGGTTGGTCACCGCGGGGTGATAGACCAGCACCCCCAAAAGCTTGCGAAAGAGAAGCCTAATGAAATGCTACCCAAACAACAACACTCTGAAAATACAAAACAAAGATCTAGAAATAAATTCAATATAGCCACACTTAACGCAAGATCATTAAAATCACAAGAATTTTTACTGGAACTTGAACATGCAGTGGAAACAGTTAACTGGGATATTATTGGCTTGAGTGACGTGAGAAGAGCGGATGAGAAAACAGAGGAACGCGACAAATACATACTATACCACATAAATGAAAAACATGGGATATACGGAGTAGGGTTTATGGTCAAGAAATACTTAAAAAACAATATAATAGAGTTCCGAGGAATATCAGACCGGATTGCCATTCTGAATGTGAAACTCCCAGGCTACAGACATCCAACTTCCATCGTTCAAATATATGCTCCAACGGAGGTTAAACAGAAAGACATAAAAGATGAATTTTATAATAAACTCAATCAAATTATGCCAAATCTGTGTAAAACAGCTATTATAATGGGAGACTTCAACAGCCAAATTGGAAAAAGGAACAAGAACGAGGACAATATACTGGGACCGTACACAACTGGGAAAAGGAATGACAACGGACAAAGACTGATAAATTTTGCATTAGAAAATAACTTACACATCATGAATAGCTACTACAACAGAAAACATAATAGAAAATGGACATGGGTGTCACCTGATGGGAAGACAAGAAATGAAATAGATTACATACTTACAAACAAACCACGAGTATTTCTGAATATTGATGTTGTTAATCAACTTAACTACAGCTCGGATCACAGAATGCTCCGAGGACAAATGTACACTTCAGAACCAAAAGTACCGAGGAAAAACGTTCCAAGTAGTAAAAAGCCAATACCCCTACCAATTCCAGAAAGTATTTTAGGAACATTGGAAAGAAATTTAAAAACAATAAATAATACCAAAGATGTCCAAGAGAAATATGACGCTTTCGAAAAAGAACTTAAGAAAATAGAAAGTAAATCTAAAATAAATAACGAAACTGAAGACAAAATAGGTACAAAAGCAAGAAATTTGATTATGCAGAGGAAAGCGTTATATGAAGACAGAAAAAACAACAAAAAGAAGATTGAAAACTTAAGTAAGGAAATTTATCTGGAAATCAGGAAGTATAGACAGAAAAGAAGGAACAATATAATAAATTACTATATAGAAAAATCAGGAGGAGTCAAGAAAGCAGGGGAAGAGCTAAGAGAAAGTAAAAACTGGATAGACAATATGATACACCATAAAGACAAGAAAAACAAGACAAAAAGAATTGAAATATTAGAAGTAGCCACAGAGTATTACCGTGAACTATATAGTGATACCAGAACACCAGAGGAAAATTATCAACTAATAGGAAACGATTTAGTCAGTATGGAAGAAATCCCAAGTATATTGAAAGAAGAAGTAGACAAGGCTACCAACTCACAAAAAAGAGGTAAAGCACCGGGAGGAGACGGCATATCTAACGAACTTCTAATAGGTACATCTGACAAAACATTAGACACTATTACGAACCTATTTAACGAAATTTTAGACACAGAATACATACCTCACCAATGGACCACGTCAACTATAATACTACTTCATAAAAAAGGAAAGAGGGATAATATCGCCAACTACAGACCTATTAGCCTGATGTCTAACGTTTACAAAATATTTTCTAAAGTACTACTAAACCGTCTGACAAAGACGTTAGACGAGAACCAACCCAAAGAACAAGCCGGTTTTCGCAACGATTTTTCAACAATCGATCACATACACACCATAAAACAAGTCATCCAGAAATGTAACGAATACAACATTACTTATTATTTGGCATTTGTAGATTATAACAAAGCGTTTGACTCTCTTAAACATGCAAAAATATGGGAAGCGCTTGCAACACAAGGAGTATATAGTAAATACATACGACTAATTAGCAACATATACAAAAACATGAAAGCAAAAATACGAACAGAAAGAATAGGAGAACACTTTCCAATTGAAAGAGGAGTCAGACAAGGAGACCCGCTGTCACCAAAACTTTTCTCTGCAGTACTTGAATACATATTTAGACGACTCGAGTGGAGTAAGTACGGACTAAACATAAATGGAATGCAACTTAATCATCTAAGATTTGCTGATGACCTAATTCTAATCTCCAAAGATGCTAGAAACCTACAAGTGATGCTCGAGCAGCTTGTGTACGAGAGTAATAGAGTCGGATTGTCAATGAACGCTACAAAAACCAAAGTAATGACAAACCTCGACAAGATGCCCATCATAGTCAACGGCACCAAAATTGAATATGTCGAAGAATATACATACCTCGGACAGATAATATCACCAAAAGACCTTACAACCAAAGAAATAAGCAATAGAGTACAGCTAGCATGGAAGAGATATTGGTCCCTTAAAGAAATTGTCAAAAACCCTCAGTTACCACTTAAAGCTAAGAAAAGGATATTTGATTCATGTATTTTACCCATCATGACATATGGTTGTCAAACATGGAGCCTAACAAAAGAAAATATGCGCAAACTTGAGACCTGTCAACATAGTATGGAGAGAAGCATGTTAAACGTAAAGCTACATGACAGAATAAAATTAAAAACAATACGAAATCAAACTAAAATTAACGACGTAACATACTGCGTAAGAAAACTAAAATGGAGGTGGGCAGGCCATATGATGAGGAGTAGCAAAGATAAATGGGCTAAGGATGTAACCGAATGGTGTCCAAGAGAAAATAAAAGAAGGAAAGGAAGGCAGCGTCTTAGATGGGAGGACGATATTCGAAGGGTTGCTGGGGTCACATGGAGGAGGATGGCCCAGCATCGGAGAGAGTGGCAAGCTCTTGGGGAGGCCTTTGCGGAAACGCAAGACAAGCTTACAGTTACTGGTGTCTAGAATAGTTATAAGAATTGCTTGTTATTTAAGGCTATAAATAAATAAATAAAAATATATTAATTATATATATTTTTTATTTCAGAAAGAAAAAAATATTCTGTTTACTCCATTCTTATTTTTAAAAACACTTCAAAGCAAAGAAATAGCTCAGATGCAGTTTTATTAATTTGAGATGATAGACGTTGGTTTAAAATTAAAAATCTCCAAGACATACTCATAGCGGCCCCTTAATGAATGTCTGTGTTAAATGTAATTACTAGCATTTTCACGCTCAAGATCTCAACACTAATGAGGCAGTCGAATATAAAATGGGTAAAAACCAGAGAAGTACTAAGGCTAAACTCACGGGGGCAGCCGTCTCTTGAATATCTCCCTGACATAAGGCAAGGGCTGAGGGGGATAGGGGCACTCTAACTGGTTATATTAGCTCACGTAGGCTATTATAATATGCTGTTAGCAGTTTTTGAGTTTTTAACAAAATCTTTTTTTAAAATATTAGGAAATTTAAATCTATCAGCATTCCGATTAGCTTCCTCTGGATTTATTTTACTTCGATATATAAATTCTAGTTCCCCACTTCTATGAATTTTGTCTCATGTTAAAATTATTATCTCAATATTGGTTGTTTGGGTTAGGCTGAAAGATAATTTGATATGTGAGCTGGGATTCAATCAATGAGCGATAGTTTACTTAAGTTTACAAAGCAACCATATCATGTCTGGCTTTATGCTATGTTATTGTGGAATTTACTTCGTCAATCTATTGGTGGCATAGGAGCCAATTGCTGTAATTCTCAAAACGTTTCTTGTTCGCTATTGCTGTGAAGAGGCGTGATGTTTACCCCTTGAGGTTTGATACTGAGTACGTCCATATATATGCGAGGGGTGATAATGTCTTCAAAGAGCCACTTTGAACTCTGAACTACTTGGTCAATTTTAAATTACTTTGCCAAGGTTTGTTCAACATTTATTTTGCAAGCTTGCACTTAAGTTAATTGCGTATTACCCGAACTTTACTAATTTAGTGTTTTTATTAAATATCTTACAGGGTGGCGTCACGGCTGAGGTGGCGCCACGCTGCATTTGGAATGGGAATCGGGATCATCATCAGCCGGAAGAAGTCCACTGCTGAACATAGGCCTCCCCCTTAGAACGTCACCATTGTACGGGTATTAACCATTTGCATCCTGCCTCCGCAACTCTAACAATATCTTTGGTCCATCTGCCAGAATCTGCCAGATAATCTGGCCAGATCAAAAATTAATTTGAAATCTTCCATTAACTTCAAACGTTTATGCGCCTTTATTCTTAAGAAGAGATTTCGAAGAAGTTTATTAATATATAAGTACATTACTGTGTTGATTTATAAATGCCAATAGGTTGAACAAAGGAAATGTTTGATTTCCTCTGTGAGGTAGTAAATGTACCAATATAATAGGATATAATGGGACATAATGGAAGCGATTGGAGGCAATGGGATGCGAGTACTTCTGGTGATTGAGTTGAGGGATGTCGCTGTGAAATTGATCGTAAATAGGAACCAATGATAGGAACGTACGCAGATATTATTAAATTGAAAGGCAAATAATGAAATTTACATACAATGAATTTATTTATACACGTACTTAGTCATTGATGTGCTGTCAGTACGTTTCAGTAAATTCATTTTCATTTAAGTTGGTTACGATATTGTCAAACAAGTAAATGGTATATAGACTTGTGTAGTTTTTGGAGCAGCCTGTAGGATTCCGACCCTTTTCTCGCATATGGTGTGCAACCGTGAATCCATG
This sequence comes from Opisthograptis luteolata, assembly GCA_931315375.2. Classification (NCBI taxonomy): domain Eukaryota; kingdom Metazoa; phylum Arthropoda; class Insecta; order Lepidoptera; family Geometridae; genus Opisthograptis; species Opisthograptis luteolata. The sequence continues at coordinate 3,891,976 of OV928048.1, forward strand.
TATTCTTGATACAACGCAACGCACAACGCAAAGTTGAGGCCGGTTTGCAACGATACATTTTTATAGTAACTTCAAAATATACTTCTTTTAGTAATGTTTCTACAATTTGTCGCAAATAAATGATTCTTATTCTTATTCTTACTAATACAATAAATGCGAAAGTAACTCTGTTTCTTTGTTTGTTCACGACTAAATCGCTGAACCGCGATGCTATCCTCGAGATGATTTCAGTTTATACCAGCTTATTCACCCGTTTTTTTTTCATTTTCCCGCAGAAATAATGTCGGTACTTTTTCGGAATAATTTATTTGAGGACCATGAAACCAGATACTATTTTGCTTTCTTTGCTTTGGTCCGCGTTGTCTTTACCTCACAAAGAGAAGTAATAGAGCCTTCTTTCTGGACCAGACTCTCATTGAGAAATGATGTCACGATGTCCGTAGAGAGTTTACCTCTTTTTCCTGAGATAGTTTGGAGGCTATATGCCAAGGGTCGAATGCAGAAGGCAGTACTCCTTGATACAGCACGTATCGTCAGGAGGTTCCTCACTCTGCAGCCCTAACCACCGGTAGCTTGAGTCCTGCCCCGCTACCGGTGACACTATTTTGTTTAATATTATTTTATATAATTAATGTAAAAGCTTTTACGAAAACAAATAAATGATGTGATAATAATAATAAATATCGGGGACCATTGCACACAAATTGACCTAGCCCAATATTAAAATATAATATAATATAATTTGGGTGTTGTGGATTCCCGATCCACGTAGTATCTGATATCTTAGATACCAGGGAATCATAGTTAGGGTCAGAGCTATGTATGTATGTCATTTTAAAATAATATTAGTAGGTCAGTAATAGGTATAAAAATATAATATAACTAGCTGCGCCCCGCGGTTTCATCCGCGTCTTCCCGTTATCTCACAAGAACTTTTTTCAGGGATAAAAAGTAGCCTATGTGTTAATCCAGAGTATAGTCTATCTCCATTCCAAATTTCACTCAAATCCGTTCAGTAGTTTTTGCGTGAAAGAGCAACAAACATACATACTGACAAACTTTTGCGTGTCTAAAATTAGTAGGACCTAAAAAAAAATACAAAGAAAGGTTATAAACGGCAGCATTTCTCTTAGCACCTTCAACGTTTCACCTGTTATCTGCTCTACTAGTCACCTAAAAAGGTTTCTAGATACGAAGTACCCCTTTAAAAGGAGCGTTCATATCCGGCCTGAAGCCCGGACAGCAAACGGAAGCGAAAGATCTTTTGAGAGCGGGTGTCTTCTCGGCAACGGGGACATAAAACAGTAGGTAATTTTACCCGCTATTACACTTGGGCAAACAGCGTTAAATGATGGTAAGACATGGTATAGAGAGTATCTGGTGTCATACAATTTTGGCGCTCATCCATCATCACAGGAAATGATGGCTCATTTTTTACGTCAGTAAGTCGATAAAGTTAATATCGACAACCATGGGGTATGACTACGACTATCCTTAAACTATGACTGTCATCTAGTAACCCATCAGATGTAATTGTTGTTTCTTTACTTTTTGGTGTTGCGTTTGGCCACAAGTCATCTGATGATAATGATGAAGTGGTCGAAGGTGGCATCACGCTACATCTGGACAGGGAACTGGCCCTCAAAAGAAAGGACTGAAAAATACCTACCACCAAGCATTGGTTTTATCACGCTGTTTTCTTTCACCGAAATCTCAAGCTTAATGTCGAACTCACAACCTATACAGGTCGCAAGTTGGCATCAATAACCTCAGCTTTCTTCGCTTTGACTTTGGCAGCAATTTAGTTATCACCACGTGCAAAGAACTGCACTCAACACTGCTCTCACACACTGCTTCTTCTTGCCCTGGTCCCATCTATTTGGGGTCGGTGCAGTACTTAGGTATTTTTCTTCCACTCTCTCCTATCAGCAGTCATCGCTTTATTCACCCCCTTTCATTCGCATCGGCCCTTACAAAATCTATCCTTCCACCTTTTCTTCGGTCTTTCTCTTCCCTTCTTCTATATCCATTAACATTCATGTTCATCACTTTCTCGGTAATATAACAATGATCCCTCCTCCTATCAATATATAGGTACTTGAGTAAATTTGAAGAACGCGAGGGACGCGATGGATGCGGACTTTCGCGAACTCCAGACTCTGAACTGGGCTGAAATCGCTCAAGATAGAGAAGAGTGGGGCTCTCTCGTTGCGGAGGTCATGACACACTTTGGGTCGCTAAGCCATTGGCGTTAGTTTTTTTAGTTCTATTTGAGACAAATTAAATAATAAGTGGATTCACTGTCTCATGTCTACATTGTGTGGTAAAAGGAGGCTACGGGTCAGACATACGGCTGAGATAACAACCCTTTCTGTTGTCAAGCCCCAAAACCTTTTTTAAGACGTTAAAGCCTTTCGATAGACATATTTTTGCTTCACGATATCCGCTCCGAGATAGTTTCGTTGTGAGTTGATAAACGGGTGTAAAACGGGGCTTTGGAGATACTTATTTTACCTATTAGAATATTTTTTCTTCTGACATCTTTTCCTTCCATTGAAGGGTTTGCTGGTTTATCTTTCTTTTTTTTCACGCAACAATGGATTGTGAGTCCGAATCTTACAATGAACTTGAGCTTGCGGTGATGGAAAATCTCGTGATGAAACCATAGCTTGGTAGTAGGGCATTTTCTGATACTCACCTAACTACTACCAGCCACCAGTTAAGAATCTGTCGCCAAGCTCCTATTGGGGTGTTTTGGCAGCCCACTTAGCGTAGTGTGACGACCACATCGTCACTTAACATCCGGTTGTGGTCAAACGGGGTAGCGTTGTGAGATGTAAAAAGACGTAATCATATGCCATAGCAAAAGTTTACAGGGTATCGTTTAATTAAAAATCACCTTTGTTAATTTGACGATGGAGCTCAAGCACATTATGCCGGTACCGGGAACTGGGTCTTCAGTGAGGCTGCACAACGTGTAAGTAGAGTAAAATATCTTCTTCTTCTTGCCCTGATCCCATCTATTTTCCACTCTCCTTTCATTCATATTGATCCTAACACAATCAATCCATCTTTTCTTTGGTCTTCCTCTTCCTATCCATCCAAGCAAGCAAAGTAAAATACATATGTAAAAAAAGTAAGTTGTAAGTCTATTAAGTCTAAGTTAGTGTCTAAGTGGTTGTTCTTTATCTTTCGGACAGCTCGAAACTTGCCATCATACTACACATTATAAATGTAAAAGTTTATGAGAGAATGATGTTTGTTACTAATTTACGCTGAAACAGCCCTAAAAATTTGAGTTAAATTTGAAGTGGACATAGTTTATAACTTGGCTTAACACATAGGCTACTTTTTAACGCGGAAAATTTGGGATAGCAGGTATATTGCGGGTGACACCGCAGGGCGCCGCCAGTGTTTGCATAAATAAAGCTTCCATATTATTCTATCAAATACCGTCTATCTTCTATTGTATAAGGGCCGATTCCAAGAATTCGGCATTTATTATTGTTGTGAAAGTTTTATGACTATGTTGATCACAAGATTCCAGACTTCTATATGATACGACCTCTAATTTATAGCCTAATAGCTCACCCATGTTTATCGCCATAAAAATTTCTTGTCCTTTTCGACGATTTAAACTATCTTCATACCAAATTTGATCAAGATCGTCGTCTCTAATCGGTACAGCGGTTTAGGCGTAAAAAGGTAACCAGAAAACACCAAAGGAGCAAATCCACCTAGTCGCTTACCTACATTGTATGGTTAAAAATACACTCAGCATGTGACTTAGTTTAGTGATATATAATTTGAACTTATTATCTCATTATTGTTATTTTTATGAAATATTTTCTAACTGTCATAATCTTCCAAAGTTATCCATCAAAACCTTTGAAGGTGCGGCGCAACTTACCAAATAATATCTAAGCATAAACATTTTAATTTTCTCATCCAAAGATTGAAAATAAGGCTTTAATTTTAACGGTAACTTTATGAGCAACAAAACTTCTATCTTCAATGCCTTCAACTTTACAATTAAAAAGTTCTCTGAAGTTGCCAGCTCTTTAGCAGACCTGACCCCGATTTCACAAAACATGGTTAAATGTAGACGTATAACATTAATTTTATATAACTGCCACTTACGTCGCTTTAGATTTTTAGGGTTAAGATTTAGAATTAATCTAGCGTGAAGCGTCTCCTCGTTCCATTTGTCGGAATCGGAAAATGATCAGGTAAATGATCTGAAATATCTCTATTTTATACAATTGAAAGAGGCATAACTCGAAGGTGTTTTTTCTTCAAAGTTTAATAAATTATTTATTGCGAGGAAGCGCAAAGAACATGCTCTCCTCTCCTTTCCTATTTTATATGTAGTACCGATTAAATAAAAATGAAGATGTTATAATTTTGAAAGTTTTTTTTTAACATAAATTAACATTGATATTACCTACCACTGTCTGATATTTTATCTCCATTATACTAAACTAAACTAAAGTGAAATTAATAACGTTTTATCACGAGATGGTGAATCAGGGTTTAAAGTAAGTAATGTTACGTTGAAATTTTGCTCTGATATTACAAAAAGATTCTGTATGCCGTGTCTGCCAAGAAAACAATACCTATTTGCAGATCACTTGAGTCACTAGCTTCTTTTTAGTTTTTAATCAAGACGATGCTATATGTACTTACACTAAGATTAAATATTTTTTTTTATTATAATATACCTCTCACCGATCCTGTGCGCTGCTTTAGTAGACTATGTACCTATGGCAGGCAACAAAAAATTTTGAAATAATATAGTAGACATCACCCGAGACCGAAGAGCTGGCAGCTACCTCGGACAACGAGTTAGTCTAGCCATCCAAAGGGGGAACGCTGCCAGTATCTTCGGTACCTTGCCTAAAGGGACTTCTTTTAATGATGTATTTTAGTTATTAGTTTAGGTTTATTTGTTTTTATTTTATTGTTATGGTATAATTATTTTTAGTTTGAAGTAATAAATTTTAATACCTATAATTATATTATGATGTTCTTACCAAACTATAGTCAGTTAATCTAAACTGTAATGAAGTTTAATCCCACATTTGTCTATGTTACTATTTGACGCATGGAGAGCCTGTCTCATTAAAGGTAAGCGACACTCCTGCCTATAACAATTTGTAGTGACGCCTAGGCGGACTTTTCTAGGTGACTTCCCACGGGAAATCGAAAAAATGCAGATGAAGCCATCCAGTATTTTATATTATATGTTTTATGCTACTGACCTGTAACACGGCGTCGCCGCTTTAATATATGTATCCCATATGAACCCCTTGGCTTTTCTTTACCCTACCCTTGAGAAGTGATCCTAAAAACACTCTTGTACCGTTTTCAGTGATGTTAAAATTTCATGTCCTTAGGACCAGCGGTTGATGCTATATTATGTCAATGAATGAGTCAGGATTTTAAATTATATAGATATGTAACATAAATGATTTAGCTTTTCTATGACTTCACTAAATTTCTGAGAGGTTTTTTTTTTTTTTTTTACTATTGCCTCACAAGTCGCCTGATGTTAAGTGACGATGCGGTCGAAGATGGCGTCACGCTACACCTGGACTGGGAACTGGCTCTCAAGTGAGGTGGACGTAAAAATCGAAATCAACGACCCAATATTGATAAATTTGTATTTGAACTGACAACCTCAGTTTATTAACCTTTCACCCTTCCACAAGATAGGGCCTGAAAGCAGCAATAATTTAATTTTCATCCCACCATCCATCCATTTATTCTTTATACGTGAAAAATATGGAGAAAGTTTTTTGATCGAGGACGAGTCGTTTTCACTTAAAGTGTCGGACTGACAGAAATCGGAGAACATTTATCAGTTTGACACTTCTCATATCTGCAGAAAATTTCACTCATCGATTAGATATGATAGTCGATAGTTTTTTTTTGTAGGTCAGAAATATTGTTGGAGTTATCAACATGATCGACTGACCATCGGCCGTGGTCAAACCGCCAAGCAGTCAATAATACTGCATTTTGGACAAAATACACATTATCACTCTCGAAGAAACACAATAAACTTTACATTCTCTTTGAAACACAAGTTTTAGAAATAAAAACACAATTTTCACATTGACATTTGACAATTCGATTGCCGCCAAAAAAGTCCTTATATTATTTGTTTTTTTTTGTTTTGTTATGGCGCACACGATTAGTGTATTTGCCAGTGTCAAGTATAAAATATTTCAAACTTGGAGAGTTGAATCAAGAAAAGTCACTTGCAAAACTTTATTTCAATTTCCCACACTCGTACACATTAACGAACACATAATGGTTAATAATCCACCAATATTACGCATTATCACTCGAAGGAACACGGAAATTTTTACGTTGACAACTCAATTGCCGCCAAAAAAGTCCAAAAGTCCTTTCATTATTTGTTGTTACACGGTAAATATAGATACCGACCTCTTTTGAGCAAAGAGTTTTCGTTTTTTTTTTGACCTTTTTCTGAAATACCTCACGTTCTTTCTTTGCAGGTATCTGAGTATATAATTATAGAATCTATAAATACAAATACATTAGCAAATCTCGCTTCTTTAAATAGCTCTCCAAAGAAAATGAGATTTCATTGTACATGTTATGTTGTATTTGACACTGAAGTTTATTTAAAGGACTTTCCACAGTGGGGTCGTGGCGATCAATGACTTTATTACTACTTACTACAGAGTGGATAATTTTTGAAACAAAAAGAAATAGTAGGATGAAACCCATTGGAAAAGGAGTATAAAAATGAAAAAAAAAAATTGACGTGCGATCTGAGGTCGGGTTTATAAGGGTAAAAAACGGTTTATCTCGATTTCCGGCAAAACTACAAGTCCTATGGAAAAAAGTTGTAGGTAATGAAAGAAAAAAAGATATACAACTTTTCTGTATACACTTTTTTCACATAACCTCAAAAATAATAAATTAATATTTATAGCCCCGTGATTTCACCTGCGTGGACTACAGTTTGATAAAAAGTTCCTTCGTCTTTCACCAGGGCTTAAACTATCTCCATAACAAATTTCATCAATATCTACTTAGTAGTTTAGGCGTAAAAAGGTAACAAACAGAGGACAGTTGCTTCGCAAGTTCATTCCCAACCTTCGCACATATATTTATCCTATTAATCCTACTAATATTATAAATGTGAAAGTTTGTGTGTGTGTGTGAATGTTTGTTACCACGAATCACCTTAACTACTGAACCGATTGGGATGAAATTTGGAATAGAGATAGCTTTTACCTTGGATTAATACATAGACTACTTTTAATCCCGGAAAAAGGTTCCTGGTTTTACGCGGGTGAAACCGCGGGGCGCAATTAGTAAGTCATATGGGTAGATGAACTATTTTTAGCTGCCTCTGTCAACTCGTCACAAGTAATTTAATATCTCTAACGTGCCGTGACAACGTGACGTTTTTCTTGTACTGGGCCTGTAGATGTATAATATAAAAATCAAATACTCCCACGAAATTGCTGCTCAAAAATGTATTCATAATATCAGTCATAATACGTACAAGGAATTCACATGTTCGAACATTTCCCATCAGGTACATATTTGATACAAAGTTAATTTTACAAACAAGATGTTAAATACATAAGGAAGTCTTGAGTGAATTTTCTTCGAGATAAAATTTGTCACCAAGAATAGCTATCGGTGTGTTCTGGAAACCTTACGTAAAAGTCAGTTCACAAACCAGGAGTAGCGTAGCGTCACCTTCGACCACATCGTGCTTGCAGATTGCTTTTTTGACAAACGTTTCTCTGCAAAATCTAAAGAAAAACTTGACTTGAACTTTGCTAGTCTGAAGAAAGTTTTTTAGTGCTAGCAATAATTCCGTTTTTAAACGATATGACATGGGTCAGTAATATAAATAGTGAGGTTGCTGCTGGCGATTTAAATCACAGAATGGTTATGCTTTTTGAAACACACCTCACGATGCATTTTTAGAAGAATAAAAATAGAATGCTGAAGATCTCGAAAACTATGAAGCCACCAAATCTGAAAAAACCTTCTATTGTTATAATTTAAGAAATAGAATGCAGGAAATCTCGAGAACCATGAAGTCAGTTCTGTAAAACACTCTTATTTTAGTATGTTAGAGATAAATCCTCGTTCCTAAAACTTATTTTATCAAACCGTAAACATTTATCAGTCCTTACTTAGACGACACCTTATGAATACCTACTGCTTTAAGCAACGCTCCTTGAAATAGGTAAGTACCTACTATAAACTTTGTCGTTACAGTTCGTAATAGAGTTAACCAGTGACTACTGAGCTACAATACCTTGCTTATAAAGATCGCGGAAGATTTTCGAGAAAAGCCTGTCTTTGCGCTGCGGTGAAAGGCGAATGTAGATTTGTTAGTGAGCAAAAAAGTGTTTTAGAAATGAAGTTTTATCTCCTGTTATATTCATTAGCTGTGTACTTGGAGTTCCGTGATGCATTCTTTCTATTTCCCGGTGAGTGAGTGGGTACAGTCAACGACAAAAGTTCCTGAACATAAACACATTTTCCGATTTTTCTTTGCCATCTTAAACACTAACCAAACCATTGACCGAATTTTCACTATCTTTTAAGTTGTAACAAAAACACACTGACAATGCGTATTTGGAAAAACGATTAAGATCAGCTATTTTTGTCGCTGACTTTACAGCGGTTGTTTCAAAATCGAAAGAGTTATATAAGTACCAATTTAACATCGCTTTTCTTTTGATAGTACCATTTTATTCTGAGTTAAAGCTGCTTGTTTCGTATTTCTCTATTGTTGTTTACATTGTTTTCTGTAAAGACTCTGAGATGTTGCGTTTTGTATCCACGTTCATTGTTCGTGAGTGGAACTCCTTCAGCAGAAATAAACAAGCATCTTTTAAGCATGTGTGTTACACCATCAAGTAAGTTTGGGACTAATTGAAGGCCTGTCCATTCGCAAAAAAAGAACGTAAAACCCTAGAAAGACCTATTTTTCTACTTCTTGATAGCGTTTGACCACAAGTCACCTGGTGTTAATTAGGGTCGAAGGGGGCGTCACGCTACACCTGGATTGAGAGCTGGCTCGTAAATAAAGCTGCCGAAGTGGTATAGCTAGCCAGGCGAGCATTCGAAAATGTCCTACCACCAAGCTAAAAACCTACTAGGGTAGAAAAAAAATCCAGATAATTTTTTTGTTTGATCAGTGTTGTTGATTTATGTATCTTACGATACTCTTCATTTCCCAAAAATCCAATCTTTACGATGGAAAACTTTAAGCTCTAAAATCTTTGTCTCCCCGAGCTATAACGTGGAATGGATGGCAAAAATGTTAATTAAATATTTCTAAAGGACAACCTAGTAATTTGTCATTTATACCTATTTGTATATTATTTGTTTACAGAAAAGAAGGCGATAGTTCTTTGTCTAAAGGTCTGTCCCCTTTATTGTGCGAAGAGACAAAAGCGTGATGCGGGTAAGGATTTCTGCAATCTATGTTTCTTTATTATGTTTAGACGAGTGAGTCAATGGACGCCCAATATTTTTAATCGTTCATTTTTAGCGTAAGAAGGCCGAGACTCACTTTTGGTCGCTGCGCCATCTCCAGTTGGTTTTAGTGAGTTTCAAATGAAAAAATAATTATTTCGTGTTAAATGACATCGTATTGTCTATTCAACTAACATCTTTATACGCTATAAATAGCGCTCAAACACCAATCTAATAACTGAAATATGAAAGACTAACGAATAATATATACCAGATTGAATGTTTGATTTGCGATGTCTATTGGCTCAGTTGTCTATGTTGTATGCTATAAGTTTGTAAGGTCTCTTTTTCTTATTGGAATTTCACAGGGTCATGTTATGGGAGGGCCATAATGTTTGCTTAGTAAATAAACATGCTTAGATATTCCCTGAAAATATATTTTGTTGGTACAGTCAGCGAAGTTATTTTATCGGGAATGAGACATAAAAACTCTAATGTCTTAGGATCTCAGGCACATGTTTAGGCACATAACTTTGCCATTCCAAATCCTAGGAAGCAATAATAATTTTCACGGATATATAGCGTTAATCATTTAGTGAACGATTTAATTACATACTCTACTTTATTTTATTTTATTAATTAACTAATTTACGCCGCTCACACGCGTAGACTACACACTTCATCATGATAAAAATATTTTTTCCTGGACACCATGAAATATGACTTTATGACTTATTTCCATACAAAAAAAAATCATATAAATCGGTCAAGCCGTTTCAGAGGAGTTCGATAGTAACCACTGCGACACGAGATTTTTAAATTAGAGACAGTTTTGTGACAAAATCAGTAGTACAGACAAATAGGTAATTGATAAAAAAAATACCATTGATTAACCCACAGCATTATCAACCGTATATAAGGAATTGTCACATAAATTGTATAAAAAAATTCCAGGTCACTACTGGGAAGACAGCGAAAGTACCTACGACTGGCCACCTACCTACATCGACGATGGAGATGTCCTACCGTACCATTCCTACCCTCACGAGGGACACTGGATCTACTGCAAGCCAAAACCTAAGCCGAAACCTACCACCACCACCATGGCTACTACTACAAAGGAACCCACCTGGATCTGCGAGGTGTGTCAGAAGAAATGTGGGACGCTGAAACATTAGGGCGTTAGGTCAATAACCTATCTATCCACGATTAGTCCCACTAAAGATATAAATTTGACACAAACTCCATAGAAGTAATGTCAAAAATCGATCTCTAGTAGGGCAAACTGTGGATAGATTATTAATTTCCAGCGTTAGCGGACAAGAGCCGCGCAGTCGCAAAATAAAGCTAACGCGGGCCGCAGCTTTCTTTATATATGTGGCATGTTAAAATATTACATTTACCTACAAGCACGCACACATAGTCGGAAGAGCGCATCATCATCATCATCACCAGCCTTTAACGTTCCCACTGCTGGGACTCTGGCCTTCTCTCAGAGAGAGAGAGAGTATGGGCCGTAATCTACCACGTGGGCCCAGAGCGGGTTGATAGATATCGCATGCCCAAATTAATAATCGATCCTGATCCGTTATCCGAGATGTCATGGTTTGATATGTTACTACTAAAATATATGATCCGCGGATAACGGATCAGGATCGATTATTAATTTCGGACGCTGGAGTTAGATAGCCTCGGGCCGCGGATTGCCGACCGCTCTTAGATGATGACGGCTGAAAACATGATATAGTTTGTCATTTAAAACGTTGTTTAAAATAAATAAATTTAAAAATCTACAAAATTATACCACCTTCCTACATGCGAATAAAAATCTACATTTTAACAAGTTACATTTACACTTACTTAAAAATAAAGTTAATCCGTACGTTTTTCTGTGAAAAGCTGCAAACTCTGGACGAAGGCAAGTTTTATCCAATAATCCGGATTGGGCCTGACAGCCGGATTACGGCATGAACCCACTTGATCTTCGGGAAGAAAAAAACTATTTTTACTGCATAGATTTACGTCAATAGGTCGATAAGGCTTTTTACACTCGGTTCCTGAAGTTATGTTTTTAAATAAGGCTCCATTTTCGATGATAAACCTACTAAACTAACATGTGGCTATACCTGTACTTTTCCCGTTTTCCAAACGCTTTTACATCATACAGGTTAGCATATGTCCACAAGTCATGTATGATGCAAAATCCGCTGCCGCTGTTTCTGACCGATCCTCAATCCAGGCGCAGCGTGGTGTCACTTTCGATTTTAATGTCACTTTTACCATCTAGTGACTTGTGCTCAAAAGATACACAGTAAGTACATGGAAAAGATGTACCGAGGATGCACGATTGAACCATTGGAGTGCCACGGACCTGACTGTCTTTTTACAGTCCTCAAATTTTAAAACGACCTTGAGCCGAGTTTGCGCGTTCAACGAACTGTAGTGATCAATGACCCTTAGTACAGGATAGTAGGAAAAGAGGATAGTTAGTGGATAATATACAGAAAGTAGAACAATTGTATTTTTTCTTAGAATTTCAGTCACATGTTCAGATACTTTCGTAAATAATAGTTATTTTTTTCATCACACATCTCCCGCGTTTGAACACTAGTTCGTTATGCTAAATGACGATGTGGTAGCTAGGTGATCACTAGCGAATGCCCTATGGTTTCTCCGCCACATTTTCCTTCACGGAAACCTCAAGGTGCTGTTGAAGGTGGTTTTCTTTGCATGAAGATAGTTTATGAGTCGGAGATTGACATATGCTAATTTCTATCCTGAAATAATGCACGTTTCTTACATATGGAAATGTGCATGTAGATGAAACCTCGTGACGCAGCTACCTACTTCAAAACAATGTTGTACGCTCACAAAGTGGTTTGAACCATTGCTGTAATACTTGAACTGTGTGAACTGGGAAATTGGTGCAAAACTGGAAAATATAGATATAAGATAAGTAAAAACTCAGCAATTACTGCTGTTTAAATTGCGTAACTTCCAGTGCACTTAAAATGATACCTACAATATGCAAAACGGTTGCAACTCTCACTTTTTACTAAAAGGAGGTAAACCTGTGACACTTGTTTAGTTAACTCTTGCAATAACTGGTTATATTAATTTCAATTAGGTAATATTTTTGTGAGATTCCTGCTTCATTTACAGCTTAATAATAACATAATTAACGGGTTCTCTTCTGTCGGGAATATGGAATACCATGTGGGTGTGCGATAGTAGTCTAGACTCAAGTGAAACACAATTTAAAAAATGACATTTGAAAATGACAACTCCCTTCGATCACGAATTCCTAAAATTTCCTCTCAATAGATAAGATAATAAAACTCAGAAAAACTTTAGCTACCAAATCCAGATCCATTGACCGCCAAATTTCACGTGGGCATCTACTCGTAAAAAATTCAAAAATAACGATGTCAGCCACTTTAACTGTAACAAAGTTTACTGGTTGTTGCGACCTCTCGAGACGACACTTTTAGTTAGAACTGACTGGAAGCAGAAACGTAACAGGTTGATCGGTTCTGTCCAGGTAGGGGGGCCATTAGTTTTGGCTGAATACGACGATACTGAAAAACCTGAATTTCAATGCTCGGCCAGCTAATAATAAAAAAAACTAAAATCGCAACGACCCAAAGTGACTCTTGGCCTCCGATAACAAAACATGCCTCTTCGGTCTGTCCTGCGCCACCTCCTGCCACTCCTCCAACTATAGAGTTCGCGCAGGCCCTTCGTGACTTCGTCTTTCCAGCGATATCTGGGATGGCCGACCAGGTGACCTGCGACGGCCTCTCGGCCATCCTAAGTATGCTCGCTAGACCACATGTTCGGTGTTCCTTTCCCATTATTTCGAGGCCATAAATGTTAAGAAACAATTATATTAATAAAAATAAAGTTCAAGGTTTGTGCGAATCCCCATTGATGGGGTAAATCAATAGGAATCTGTGGAATAACCCGTTTACTTGTGAGTTTTTTTTCTTCGCATGTACCAATTCGACAGGTTGTTTGCTTGGTATTTTAGAAATGGATTTCTTTTAATAATATATTGTAGTTATATTAATTTAGGTTTTTTTTAGTTCATTGTTATGGTATATATTTTTGTTATATATAAATCAAATTAAGTTTTAGAAATTAATTATTGTGTCTTACAAATTAAATCCCTTACAAATAATAAGTTCGATTCAGCATACCCTTTACAAGGCTATGTCAAGTTGAAGTAAGTCTTTAAGTTTGTATGAGCTATCAAAAAACCAATAATGGCGGACGGACTTTAATATAAATTCGGTCTCGATACGGTTACAACGCCAGGTTTAATATTAGGAAAGTATAAGTTTCCTAAGGGAAATTTCAAGTGGTACCAGTCAGTGCCATTATTGTTCCTGCCTTCCCTGCAGAATAATTCTAAGATATTATTTTAGCGGACATATCTTAATTCGTGCAAATTGTTACCTAAGTGCTTACAATTATATCCCTGTGTAGGTCACCGATAAAGCTTAAAGAATTAGCCAAATGAAATGGCTGTGAGCTGGTAATATAAGCCGTAGAACCGATAACCGTTGGGGTAGACGTGTTCTTGAGTAGAGATTGCGACCTGGCAAACGTAGTGGCTGGCAGTCAACCAATCAATCAAAAAAAAATCAATCAATCGCCTTTCACGTTCCCACTGCTGAGACTCTGGCCTTCTCTCAGAGAGAGAGTATGGAGTTGGATGAATAGAGCCGAAGACCGGGGTCTGTGGTGTACCTTGCGGGAGGCTATGTCCAGCAGTGGACTGATACAGGCTGCTGATTATGATGATGATTCCTGGTTGTCACATCCACTAGTGTTTATGGTTTAACCTTAAGAACTTAAAAAGAAATGCTTATGGTGTAATGTGCTTCACAAAGTCATACTTCATTGTCCCACTTCATTACGCTATGATGGTTACCTTTCCCAAGAGTCAAACAAAATTAACCTCAGTCGCGATCTGTGTCCACACGTACAGAGTGGAAAGGACTTCTGTGACGTATGTTTGCCTCTGAGATATGTTTCAATGGTCAGGGTATTAAAGGAAGAAGGAGGGTAAAGTTAGATTAAAACTATGTACGAGGTTTGCACGAGAAAATTAAATTGCTGGGTTAGTATCGACTTTGTACGCTTTTCTTCGAGACGTATAAAACCTACAAATTTACTTATAGAGCTCTCTCTTGGCTAGATTGTTCGGTAATCACGCCATTGGCAGACGAAAAGTTCATCAGCAGCTACTGTTCCTACACTATTGATAGTTTTCATCAAAAAGCCACTATCAGCCTTTCGCAATAACCGATCTATCCACGGATTGCCCTACTGGAGATATGAATTCGACATATAAGTAATGTCAAGTTTCTCTAGTAGGCTAAACCGTGGATAGATCGGTTCATCATCATCATCATCAGCCCGTATCAGTCCACTGCTGGACATAGGCCTCTCCCAAGGTACGCCACTGAGCCCGGTCTTCGGCTCTTCTCATCCAACTACTGCCAGCCACTCAGCGCAAGTCGTCGCTCCACCTTGTCGCAGGGCGTCCTACACTACGTTTGCCAAGCGCGGTCTCCACTCAAGAACACGTCTACCCCATCGGTTGTCGGTTCTGCGGCTTATATGACCAGCCCACTGCCACTTCAGCTTGCTAATTCTGTGGGCTATATCGGTGACTTTAGTTCTTTGACGGATCACCTCATTTCTGATTCGAGCCCTCAGAGAAACCCCAAGCATAGCCCTTTCCATAGTTCGCTGAGCAACTTTAAATCGGTGGACTAGTCGTGCCGTGAGTGTCCATGACTCAGCTCCGTATGTCATCCTACCTAAAATGTGACAATATTAGGCCCCTATTGCTCCTTAAAAGTAATGTAATTTTTTTATCTCTAGTTAATAAGTTATGTGTGGATTTGCGATCGCTCAAAATGGTGTAGGAAAACATCGTGAGGAAACCGGCGTGTCCAAGAACCGCAACATGAGCATGCGACATCTACCAACCCGCACTGGGCCCGCGTGGTAGATTACAGGCTTTACAGGCTACAGCCAATACTCTAGTGCCAGCAGTGGGAACGTAATTGGCTGATGATTGCGATTGAAACACTAGCGTTTTTCCTATTATGCTGTTGTTGTGAAACAAAAAAGCGTAACCTATTAGCACTGTAATACATAGCACAAAACGTGTTATAATAAAAGTTAATCGAGCTTTTATTACACCATCCTACGTACAGTCAGCGCCAAAAGTTGCTAACAGCTACCGCTGGTGAGGTAGTACGGCGTGTTAGGGGCCATTCAAGTATTACGTAAGCAGATTTTTTACAATTATTTACCTCCCCCCTTCCTCTTGTCAGCAATAGTAAGCAAACCTCTTCCCCCTTCCCATGCTTACGTAATCATTGGTAAGTACCTACTTATATGTGCATTTTTCTTTTAATGTATTCTTTTTCTGTTTTTTATATGGGTTTCCATTTGTGTAAAAAAAGTAAATAGTAACTGCTGACGTAATCACAATATCGACCCCCACTATGTCATCAAAAATAAGCAAAGCAAAGACCCCCCGCCCCCTCAAGCGCTTACGTAATACTTGAATTACCCCTTACATACGGTACTCCTTTGGAAAATTGGGCAGTCAGCGCCAAAAGTTGCTATCCGCTGCCGCTGGTAAGGTAGTAGTACCATGTGTTACATACGGGCATTACTTTGTAAAATTGGGTGTAGTTAACTTTTCTCACTGACTGTACCTACCAAAAATAAGTATCCAATAAAGTTATTTACTGCGACATTATTGCTTAGACAACATTGTGTAGGATTTAGCGAAATCTGCTTTTGTATAACCAAGTACCTACTCTGCCTAATTGTAATTAATTGTTATGAACTGTTATAATTATACTTTGAGACGTAACGAGAATTTTATTAGTATTGTAATGTTGTATTACTCCCCCGCGCCCCGCGGTTTCGCTCGCGTCTTCACGTTATCCCGCAGGAACCCTTTTCCGGGATAAAAAGTGGCCTATGTCCACGGTAATCCACGGTATAAGCTAGAAGTTCAGTAGTTTTTGCGTGAAGGAGTAACAAACATACGTACATACTCACAAGCTTTTGCGTTTATAATATTAGTAGGATTTTCACAGTATAACTGAAATCATAATTGCGAAAATGTGTCAGGGTATACATTTTTGTTACTTCTTCACGGTGAAAAAGCTCAACGGATTTGGGTGAAAATTGGAATGGAGATATCCATATTGTACATGTAGTCTGCATCTATAACTGCAATGGCATTTAGCTAAATACATTAATGTTTTTTTTTTAATTTTTTAACAATGGCATAATTGGAACTATGCATTCAATAGCTAATAGGGCAGCAAAAAGGAAAATATGAATTACAGCCCACACTTGTCAGTCGTTACTAAGTATGGAAAATCATTTCCATTCTTAGTAATTTCAGCCTTGTTTAAGTCCATAATGTAAGCAGTTAAGCACCCTTGGTCCACCATCAATCACTCTGAAAGGGGATTAATGAGTACCTTACATGTGACATAATGTTGTAGGCTGGATTTCAGTACCAAGAAAGGATAGGCACTGAATTTTAAATTAATAAATAATTAAATAAATATCGGGGACAATTGCACACAAATTGACCTAGCCCCAAATTAAGCTCGAAACTTGTATTCTGGGTGCTAGACAACGATATACTTACTTATATAGAGAAATAAATACTTACATAGATAGAAAATATCCAAGACTCAGGTACAAATATTCGTGCTCATCACACATATATTTGCCCTACCGGGATTCGAACCCAGGACCGCTAGCTTCGCAGGCAGGGGCACTACCAACTCGGCTACCGCGTCATCAAATTATATTATGCTACTTAGATAACAGAAGCCTGGGAAGCGACGTTTCCGCTTAACTACAAGGTCTCGCTTACGAGGAAATTCGCTGAAGAACCAAAATCGCCGACATAGCTCTCACAATTTGCAAGTTGAAGTGGCAATGGGCAGGCCAAATCGCTCGACGAACTGATATAACCGATGGGGAAGAATGGCTTTCGAGTTGCAACCACAAACCGGAAGAATTGTAGGTAGCCCCCCCACTAGGTGGACCGACGACATTGTGAGAGCCGCAGGGAGCCGATGGATGCAAATACATGAAGGATTATGGCCCGTACTCTCTCTCTCTCTCTTCATCTCTCTCTCTCTCACTCACTGAGAGAAAGCCTCCCAGCATTGGGAACATAATAGGCTGATGAAGATGATGATTGGTCTAACTTCATTTTTCCCCAACAATATTGACTAAAATGGCTTACTCACGGTGCAATCTGACTACCAATTAGTTGTTACAATATACCTTGAGCTAGCAAATAGCAATGTTAGTTGAACCACAACACGACTACGCACGTTGCAATTTGTTTGTTGGTGTGATTATGGCTAATTGGAAGGATTGGATTTGGGGTTGGATTTGTTGGTGGAACGAACGTCAAAAACCTGATACCTAATTACTAAAGCGTAATCATTAGAGCGACTCAACGCGTCAATTGTAAATTAGGTGAATGGCTGCAATCGCCTGTCGACTTTGTAGCACGCTTGACTAATTAACTTGTTCGCTTTGGAGTCCAGTTTCCTGTGTCCTGGTCGATAGAATTATCGGGACGGACTCCCTTTGAAGTATTGGAGATAGTGCTTTTGCTACGCCAGCTCCGATTTTCACCTGTTTTCAGTCCATTCTTTGCCCTAAAAAAGTTATTGGATGGAAACAGAGATGGCAGTGATAGGGCACTAAAAGATGCTTCAACTTATATGTAAAAGATACAAACGATTTGGTCGCCGCAATTTTGCTTTGTTTTCTGTTTGAAAAATATAGGAAATACTCGCTGTTTCTGTGCCAAAATTCCCAAAAACAATAAAGGCCTGTCGTTATGCTTTCAAGCTTACTTACCTCGCGATGTCCAAACGCGTTGTTTGTCCAGCACTCGTGTTTGGACTAGCTGTCCAAAAATAACGATGTGCCAATAGTGATTGGATTAGTGTAAAGACATGTACTGAAGAAATAATAACAAAGGTTTTGGAAGAAGGTGTAGTCATGCAAGACGTAATCAAATCTTAATATTAAGTTAACCAGAGCTTTTACCATTATTACTATAATCATACCTTTATCATATTTTTATATTCAATGCGTACTGCAAAATAAGTACCAATTTTATCGAAAAGGCGATAATGGTTCGATATGCATGCATTACGCAACTAATTTGGGCATAGATGTGTGTACATTTTTGATATGTATTATGTATGTACTGGTCAATGAAAATTATTATCTTACTTTTATATTTTTCCTCAAAGGCTGACCAATTTTCTTGACAGCCAGTTTACCTACATTGTTGCCAATAAAAATACTTAGGTCTGACCACAAATCATCTGATGTTTAGTGACGATGTGGTCAAAGGTCACGCTACACTTGGATTGGAAACTGGCTCTCAAGTAACTGACTTGAATACTGATCAACTTGGTAGATATTTGAAGAAACGTCTAGTGTTCTTCAACGAGCACTAACAATCCCTAGTTAAAAAAGTAAAAAAAAAGCTAAAGTATAACTTGTAACCTGTAAGTCAAGTTGAATTGCACTAAAAGTACCTTACCTCACAATTTATTTAAAGAACTGAGTTACTAAAATAATACTAAAAAAAATGAGTTTTTACAGCAAGAAAATGGAAATATAAAATGAACAGCAATTACTTGTTAGCAATGCCAGATGGAGCCCATTATTTTAATACCTTTTAGCCGATTGTGGAAAATTGGCGACAAATTATAGGGTTGACTATCTCCTTGGCTTCCGGCGAGAAAAATATATAAGCAAGAATATATTTCCGATATATTCAAATTGAGTGAAAAACAATGAAGGCCTCCGTCGCTTTTATCGTCATATTTTTGGCTTTTTTCGTCGAGGGTGAGTTCGGAATTTATATGTTTGGATTCGGTTGTTCTTGGAACTGTTGAATCTTGTTTGATACTTCTTGTTTGTTACCGACTGTAATGAGGTGGGTTTCAGGAAACATTTTTTGTTAGTTCAACCAAATGTAATTTCTGGGTATTTCTGTTTTACTTAATATTCTATTATGTAAATAAATTAAAGCGGTGTTCGTTGGTAAGCGCATTACTTGAAGACGGCTGAACAAAATTGGTTACCTTTTTTAAATGTTCATAATGGTACCAAATAATTTGAAGGATTGAGTCAGATATAAGGTTATTCGACAGAGAGCTAAGGTCACCGACATATAGCTCACAGAATTAGCAAGCGGAAGTGGCAGTGGGTGGGTCATATAAGCCGTAGAACCGACAACCGTCGGGGTAGACGTGTTCTTGAGTGAAGACCGAGACTTAGCAAATGAAGTGTAGTTAGTGTAGGACGCCCTGTGACTAGGTGGTGCGACGACTTGCGCTGAGTGGCTGGCAGTAGTTGGATGAGAAGAGCCGGATATCGGGCTTACTGGCGAACCTTTGTCTAGCAGTGGACTGATACAGACTGATGATGATTATGATGCTGATGAATGGTCTAAATAAGTTTTGGAAATCAAAATTAAAAAAGTTATTTTGAGAAAAAACAGAGTAAGTTTTTCGATAGATAGGTTCGTGATAATTATGTGGGTATAGTTTTATTACAATCTACATAAGCTAGTAAAATAATACATCTATAAGAGCATAAGACCCTCTTTCCTCCACAGTATTATTAACATTTATATGGGATCACTAATTACATTTCCCATAAGGCCATGAGACATAATTATTTTTGCGAGAATAATACATTCTAACGGGAATTTACCTGAAATAATATTTCCATGGAATACGCAACTCAAGTCATTCCAATTTCCTTCAGGGATTCCGTTATAAGAAGTTTTATGTTCAAGTTATGTATTATAATATTTAGAAATACTTGAAGAAAATAAGATATCTTGTTTTGCAATAACAATATTTGTAAATTGAAAATTGTAAATTGTTATTATTCGCTTTTAAAACCGGACTCATTCTAATATTTTATTTAATGGAGGGGAAAAAATGGCGATGCCACCGTGAACAGCCATTACTCATTTGCATCCATCGGCTCCTCGCGAGTCTTATAATGTGATCGGTCCATATGGCTCCAATGTCAACATATTCTTATTTTCTCTAAAGTAACTTATTCAAACAAGCTATGCATGTATTTTGTGTTTCGTTTTCTAGTTATGAAAGCTTAATTGGCTATCCAAATTAACTTTATTATCTACTCTGTAAAGTTGACTGGAAGCCTCCAAATAAAATAAAATAAATAAACGGGTCCCTTTCGGAGTGGGTAATACTTATATTGAAGTATTCTATTATATGTATACTCTATTCATTCAATGATAATCCTATTGATTGACAAGAACATTCCTCTCATTATGTGAAGCACAATACAAACAACTTTATAAGTGATTTTCAAGCTCCGTTCAGAATCTCGAATCGACCCTTTTTACTTATAAAGGGTACATAAAAAGTGGACCCTTTTGTAGGGCGGTTTGAGTTTCGACAAGCTATGAATTCTTCGCGATATGCTTTCATCGCTGAATTTTGGATTGAAAGGGGCCTTAGAGTTTCTTATTGAGTCTCTAGTACAGATAAGAGTATCATTTTTGCACGTTTTAAATTAACCTGCCCTTTAGCTGTGTATGTAACCGAAAATATTGGCTCTCATGTTTGAACGCAATGAAAGGGGAAATTATTTAACTGCGCCGCCCCGCGGTTTCACCTGCGTGGACTACTACTACTACACTTTATCGTAATAAAAAGTGTCTATGCCCTTCTTCAGGGTTCAAACTATCTATCTCTACACCAACTTTCATCAAGATCGGTTCAGCGGTTTAGCCGTGAAAAGGTTAAAAACAAACAGAGTGACTTTCGCTTCTATAACATTTTTATGGGTAGATTGTTGATATGGATTATCATCCTTTGTTGATGACTGATACAGGTTGATGATGATGATGATAAGTATGTATATCGTAGTCAAGTACGCATAACACAAGTTTCGAGCTTAATTTGGGGCTAGGTCAATTTGTGTGCAATTGTCCCCGATATACATTTGCAAGAATCGAACCCCTGAACTTACGTCGGCTCTTTGAGCCAAACGAATACTGAAACACTCATTTCCTCATTGCA
This sequence comes from Opisthograptis luteolata, assembly GCA_931315375.2. NCBI lineage: Eukaryota > Metazoa > Arthropoda > Insecta > Lepidoptera > Geometridae > Opisthograptis > Opisthograptis luteolata. Next base: position 3,913,626 of record OV928048.1, read on the forward strand.
TTGTGTATTCAAATGTCATTCTCTCCCCACGCAACTTTACGACGTACGTGTCACAATAATCTTAAAGGTTATGGTACTTTCCGGGACTTTTCATGTGTAATGCGGAATGAATTTAGCATCACGTCAAGAGATAAGCGTGTAATAAGCGTAAAGTTAAGCGCTAGCGGAGCTTGCCTGAAGCGCTCGTATATAGCGGAACTTGTCTGGTCATTCTCCAATTGTTTCAACATACGAGTATAATACACTAGCTGCGCCCTGCGGTTTCACCCACGTGGACTACATGTTTTCGCAACATTTTCGTTTCGACAAAATATCCTTTGTCCTTCTTCAAACTGCAATCCTTCAAGATGGGTGTGAAAAGAGTCCTTAAGGATCGGCAACGCATCGGCAACTCCCCTGGTGTTGCAAATGTCCATAGGCGACGGTGACCGCTTTCCATCAGGCGGGCCGCCTGCTTGTTTGCCAATCTATTATATAAAAAAAAAGTTCGAGCAAACTCCAAATCAAATTTTATCAAGAAAGATAGCAGACAAACAGAGTTACTTTACCCGCGCCGTTTTCCTGCTATCCCGCAGGAAACTTTTTCCGGGATAAAAAGTAGCCTATGTTTTAATCCAAGGTCTGAGCTATCTCCATTCCAAACACTCAAATCTGTTCAGTAGTTTTTGCGCGCAAGAGTAACAAACATCCATACATCTAAACTCACAAACTTTCACGTTTATATTATTAGTAGAATTACTTTTTCAGATTTCATGAAAAACGAGTATAAAATAAAGCTAACGATATTGAAATCGCATGATGTGGAAAGTATGACAACAGTCAACTCACAATGTCATTTTTTATAATTATTTGTTCCCTCAACAAAAAAATGTCTAGTCGATTTTAATATTATTTTGATACAAGTACCTACCTACCTACTTACTGTAAAAAAATATTTTTGTCAAAAAGAGTGTAATATACTTTGTGCTTAGACTTCAAAAGCGGTTGTAGTGTTATGAATTTACTTTTAAAATAAGTAGACTTTGATGCTAAAAGCAATCACATAAGCTGGCGTACGATAAAACTAATATTATAAGTGTATATATGACCCGTATGAACAAACACGGCCAAATAAGATTTACAAGAGTAGAATCGAGTAATGACGTCATTTCAGATGGTATAGCATGTCGTCTCGATGAGTAGGGCTAGCTATTATACCGGATTACGCATATCCCACGCCAACTAAAGTGACGGATTCAAAAAGATGTTGAAATTCCATAAAGTTCAATATTACATCACAGCCTGTCTTCGTCTGGCTTTAAGCGCGCAATATACGCGTCAAAACATCATAATAACTTTCGTAGTACTGATTAGTTCATAAAGGCATATATATACATAGTTACGGATTATGTAACGTCATGTAACTTTCTACGGAAACGGATACGAAGTAGACGCGTGTTGACATATACTGATAAAACGCGGAAAATGGTTGACAAGCGAACGGATGGGAAAGTGGAAATTATTTCTTTTCGGAGAAACAAGATTGGGTATTTCAGTGAAAGATAGAAAGTGTGGTGTCTGTCGGAGCGTTAATAAGTTGTCGGAATGTCGAAGTCAAGGCGGTAGGTATAATATATCAAGAGCCATAAAGACTTATTACGTATTTTCACGCAAAACGGGCCACTAAACTGTAAAGAACAGGCAGTCTTCAACTGTCCATAACTCCAGACTGGAAAAACATGACACGCGTGATGGCATGTAGATTTGCAGGCAAAGAATAAAAGATAACACTTAGACTAACAATCCTGCTAAATTTGATTCAGTTTCTATTTTTTACTACTTACAGGGGAGGGGTTTGACCATAAGTCACCTTGATGTTAAGTGCTGGCGATGTGGTCGAAGATGGCGCCACGCTACAGCTGGATTGGGAACTAGCTCTCAAGTGAGACTGTCGGAACACACCAACAGGTGCTTAGCGACAGATTCTTAACTTGAGGGTGGGAGCTAGTAAGGTTAGAAAATGCCCTACCACCAAGCTATGGTTTCATCACGATGTGTTCCTTTACCGAAAGCTCAAGGTCATTGTAGGATTCGAACCCACAACCTACGGATCGCAAGCCGACTATAACTCGCCTCAAGAAGTCTTTCACTTCCCCAAAAACTTATACATACATTTTCCATTTGTTCCAGCTGTCTACAGCAAAAGGCACAATGCCAAGCGTGTGAAATACGAACAGGAAGACACCAATGGGCCTCAGGATGACGGCGATGTTCAATGGCCACAGCCGGAAGCTGTTCGGAGTTTTGACGTACCGGAAGGGTTTACTGCTGACCCTACTGACGCTAATGGCAAAGTGAGTGATTAGATAGCCCATCTTATCTAAAATATCTGGATGACCTAGCTTTGCTCGGTTTATTTCTTTGGTAAATCGAGTTTTTAGAAAATTGGTTTTGTGTTGCTGAACAACGGCATTTATTGTTAAGTAGCAAAAAAATATAGTAGGCTATTCGCTATAGATGTCTGTCAGAATCATCATTGTTCAGTTTATGTTTAAGAGGACGCCGTGATAAACAATGAATCTGAAATCAGCTCCATACAAAAACGCAAGCGAGCTGACTAATGCCGTAAGTTCGTAGCGCCAAAATAGGGTCCTTTTCGTTTAAAATGAAAACTATCGTTAATTTTATAAAACTAAATCTGTAGTTCTTTGAAGAATGTGTATATTTTATACCATACAAAAAAAATCAACTCTTAAATCGGTTTTGTATACCTGTAACATGAAAATCTTTTTTTTAGAGAGCAGTTTTCGATCATTGTTTGTCTGCTATGAAAGTTAACCAATCGTGTTATCCTTCTGACAATTTGATGTACATAAATATTAGCTCTGTATGTTTTGTAATTGCTGAGAAAAAAGGAAATCCCTGCAGCCAATATTACCAATTCTTCGACTTAAGTTGATTATCAATACGCGATGTTTTGGTCATGGCCGTGTTCAGCTACTTTGTGACCGACTGTAGCAGTCTTAATTCAATTAGTCTTTGTTTTTTTTCAGGTAACTGAACCATCAAGTGGCAAGCATCAAGGGAAACTAAATCACAAGACTAAAAAAACTCATCATTAGTGAATTGTCAACTATATTTAGTACGACATATTTTGTGTGTTAATAAAGTAAACAGTGCGTTTTAAATTTAGTTTTTTTGTATGCTGGCATCAGTAGGCCGACCCAGAAGCGTAATTCCGAAGTTTCTCTGGAAAATTTCGGTTTCCTTTTATCTCGAAATGCATACAGTCTTAAAGAGACCACTTGACGTTTTTTTCGTCTTAAACCCTACCATGAAGTGAACAAACGGAATTCTATCTTTCCTTTGACAACATTTTTTTCCTAATTTTAACCTCGGCTCGAAGTTTCGGAGAGAAATTTTCATGGTGGGCCTACAAACTCGCCTACTACAATTTAAACGTTACATTAATTATTAAAACAATTTTAAAATATTTTTTTCTCAGCACAAAATGCATGATGAAAAATTGACGCTTAACACTCGATAATAATCGCGTGTTGAAAATATAATTGTGTCCAATGACATACCAAATTTTTTTAGTCCGCTCTAATGTGCGGTATTTGATTTTTAGACGCTGGCGCTGCCTGAATCAGTATGAATCGATGTTTTAAATTTTTATTTATGTGGTAAGAGGTTTAGGCTAGAAATGAAACAACCGTTGTTAAAAACGTTTCATACTGTGAGATGCGCAGCCAATCGCGCTTGCCCGCTGAGGCAACCCAATACTTTTCAGGGCCTTTTAGCTATGACTATCTAAGCACGTAGCGTGAGTGTTAAGTTACGTTATCTGCGTGGAATAACCGCTTAAGCCCGTATTGACGTCACACGTTATGGCAAGGAATCTTGATGGTCATAGCGGATAAAGGCACAGGCAAGGAATTTGTGGCTTTAAGACTACCCACGCTAATAGCGTCACATAAAAATAACATATGTCACGAAAAACACTGCTTTCTGAACTGCTGAACTTAGTTGAATATACAGAAAATATTGGATATTTTCCAAAAAAATGATATATTGGTCATAATAGCTGGTTTCCTTTGGAAAACATGGTTTTCTCCGTTAATATCGTTGGCTACTACCCACACTGAGAAAAAAAATCAGACTTTCCTTCTGAGTCTTACTTTCCAAGACCGATTCCTTCCCTTTTTTACCTTAGATTTCCTTCTGAATAACAAACCCTTCCCTTTTGAAGGAAAACGGTATTTCTCCTGATCTGTGGGTATTTCGGAAGGTCTTTTTTCTCCGTGCATAACACAAGTTTCGAGCTTAATTTGGGGCTAGGTCAATTTGTATGCAATTGTCCACCGATATTTATTTATTTTATTTTATTTTTATTTAACATGGAAAACTAACAGCTGTAAAGCGCTAAATCTATTGTTACAAAGAAAATGGAAACTAAGAAGCCTTAAACATTGTTCACTAATACAATTTAGGAGATTTAGATTTTAGAATTTTAATGTTAATAGCTTGGCGGTATAGCCTTTTTTAGTACATACCTGGCTAACTTTCATCCTTAATCTATTTTTCCTATAAATTATAATTGCGGCATGTATGAAAGAACGGCTCGATCGATTAAGCTGACGCTTTTTTGTTGTGTTCGTAATTTGCAACACCAGGTTTGTATGACAGAAATGTTATAGAAAATCCACGGGAAAATTAGAAAATTTGGGGAGAACTGAAAAAAAACCAACGCTTCCTGTAAATGTCTTTTTTTAATAAAAATAAATGTATATTACCTCTACCTGGCTATTCCATGACGTAATTTCTAAGACAAATAGCTGAGGCAAATGAATTGCAAGGCGGACACGGAAGTGATTTTACTAAGAGCCTATAAGGGTTCCATTCTTCCCTTTGAGATTTGGACCTCTACAAAAATAAAAACACAGTCATTTGGCTTTGTATGCCAAGAGCAAAGGTAACTAGACTTGTTGTATAATGAAACAGTTCGACCAAGGGGTTCGAACTACACTTTGGACAGAGACAAACGTATAGATAAATACCTTTGCAAATTCAAAGCCAGTGTATTCAGATGGATGAACGGCATTTGAATAACGAGCGAAACCCGTGATTCGATTTCAGAATTAGGCTACTGTTTCGATAGCGAATTTCTTCGACACATAGCGAATTCTGCTGAATAGGATTGGCCCTAGTTCTAGTTGTTGTAACACTTTCTAGGATATTCAAATTACCTTACCAATAAATAATGTGTTCTCGGATAATAGTAAATTTCAGTATATATAATAGGTATATCTAGCGAGATTGTAAACAGACGAAAAATCGTGATCACACACACACCTTGCTGTTTAGTTACTTGCAATCGTACAATTTTACGGGTGGACATGTAGAGTTAGTAAAGCACAGGAGCATAGAATCCTACCAATATCCTACTTCCTAATAAAAAAAAATAAACAAAAATAGTATAAACGTGAAAGATTGTGATTATGAATGTATGGATGTTTGTTACTCTTTCATGCAAAAACTACTGAACGGATGTGAGTGATTTTTGAAATGGACCTACCTACTTATACCCTAGATTAACACATAAGCTACTTTTTATCCCGGAAAAGGTTCCTGCGGGGTAACGGGAAGATGCGGTCGAAACCGCAGGGCGCAGCTAATAGTAGGTATACAATATTTATTATTACACAGGACCATCATCACCTTCGCCAAGATGAAAAAAATCGTAAACATATTCCACCAACATAACTTTGGGAACTCTGGAACTGAAAAGATTTGAAGACATGTGAACCTTGGCATGTGTGCTAATTATCACCGTCGACCGCATCATCGAAAAGGCCGGCTTATCCGTAAAAGTAACATAAGAAAAAGAAACTTTCTCGTCACATGTTACACAGTCAGTCAATACCCTTTATAAGACAAAAGATCGTAAACATTTTTCCATTTCACCGCAACAATATATTTAGCTCACAAAATATAACGCTGACCAATATCTGGCAGTTGTAACCACAGCCAGTTGTTGTGTCATACACAAATATTTCGCTTGAAAAAATAACGCATTGGAATAGTGCAGTAATTTAAAAACTCATGTATCACTGAACTTCACTCGTTTTTGCTGTTTGCTATTTTTCAGCAAAACACCGAAATTCAAAGTAAGTTTGAATTTTAAAAACTATATGAATTACCCATTTATAGGCTAGGGGTAAATCCAATAAACGATTATAAATATAATAATTTTCCAAATAATAATTAAGGTACAAATCTGAATCAGACTGTCTGATGTAAGCAGCAGCCCTTGCTGCTGGCAGAACTGATTTCATAACTGTCACATATAAAAAGCAAGCAGTAGCGCAAATAGGCTGAGATGATGCATATTCTTGGCATTGCTCTTAACATCAAAGGATCTAAAATAAGATGAGATAAATTAACATTTCTTCAGTACAAAGACCATCCTAGCATTCGAGCTTGTGGCGTAAGTGAATTAGAAATAGGACTGTACCTTCTGTCGTTTTTGTGTATGTGCGTTTGTGTTGTGTGTGTTAGTTTATTTTAAGTTGTGATTTGTTTAAGACCATCGCTAGGTATAGTTAGAAGACCCTGACGCTTACAACTTGGTTAATTTATTGGCAGTTTTGAAACTTTGGACAGCGCTGATTGCTGCCTTGCTGCGTACATCGAACTTGTACTTTTAGTGTCATAGTTCGTATTTCTCACTTTGTATATAAACCTGTTTTGTATACTGAAATGCAGTATAGAGCTCAAAATCTAGCTGGAAATTATTCAGTTTCGCTACTCATTCATCATTCAAGCAGACAAGTCTTATCTGGTGCAGCTTTGCATTATAAACCTCAGTTAGACGCGAAGTAGAGAAGACGTGTAGCTCGCAGCCTTTGAAAAGCTAAAACTATATTTTAATTTCAAATTTATACCTTTTTTACAATAAACAGGGTAGCGTTTGACTACGATTTAATAATAGTAATAATAAGGCTTTATTGTTTCGAAGAGTTTCGATAACAAACACTGTGACACGATTTAGGTATTTATATCAGAAGATTAAGTCGTTATTGATAGAATGTAGTACTGATTAGTTTTAATTAATATTATTATGCTCTTAAACAAGTTGGTGTACCATGCGTAAGCAAAGAAAGTTAAAATAAAAACAATTGACGTTTGTGTCCGGCAGTAAGCGGCATCGTTGTTATTCTTCCACAGTTTCAGCGTCTTCAGAAATTCTAGTCGTAGGAGTGGAAGTAGCGACAGTTCCGGCAGGAGTAGAACTTGTAGTAGAACTGGGAGTAGAACTTGTAGTAGAACTTGTAGTAGAACTTGTAGTAGAACTGGGAGTAGAACTAGTAGTAGAACTAGGAGTAGAACTGGTAGAAGTGGTGGCAGGAGTCGTTGTAGTAGTAGTTGTAGAAGTGGTCGTCCATTTGGACGTTGTTTTAGTGAAGCACGAAGGAACAAAGCCCTTGCATATTATGCAGAGTACCTGAAAATAAGCTTTAGTTAGCAGTGTCTTTTGGTAAGTTTCTTCACGATGGTTTCTTTCAGTGTTTTCCACACATTTAAAAAATCCACACATAACTTTTGAAGTCATAGGTCCTGGGCCGAGAGGATCTGAACTCGGTGACGCGGCGCCTTGTAAGGCGCACGCGTTACCTTTCGGGAAACCGTCAGCAATACTTTTAGACCTGTCAAACTTAGTTTAGCTTTAGATAATGAACATCAGAATCGACTAGGAATCGACACTATTGTGTTCGATGGTACTGACATACACAGGACATAGGCCTCTCCCAAGGTACGCCACTGAGCTTGGTCTTCGGCTCTTCTCATCCTACTATAAAAAAACAATATTTTATACCATTATCAGGCAACAAGCAATACCATTAATGATGAAGAGAGCCCTAGGGAAAATTAATAAAAGTAACTCGAGCCCATGTTGCGTAATTTAATGTCATTCCTCTGGGAAACTGCAGAACAAAAATTAGCAGGAATGAGCGAAAATAAAATTTGTAGATTTTATTAGACCAGCTTTTGTCAATGGTTTTGGTTACGTTTCACTTTTGAGATTTAGCATTTTCTACGCAACTTTCTCATATGAAAATACAAATGTAGGTAAAGGTGCTTACAAATTTTTCAAAACAAACGCTTACAAATTTTTCAAAACACACCTGCTCAGTTGAATGTTTTAAAGTTATCTCTGCTTATTTTTGATGCCCGAAACAAAAAACTTTGAACTTGATTCAAGTGTTTAACCCCAGTCTCACCTGTTGGTCATCTATTTTGTGCTGATGGTAAGTGACAACGAGTATATCAATCTTTTATAATCATCATCATCATCTTGCCTATCTATTTATATTTATTTATCTTCTCTTCTTCCCTCATATGTAAAATTAGCTAGTTAGTTAGCTAATAAAAGTGTTTTAAAGTGTTTTAATGAATCCTTATTTCCCTTGGTCATCGCGTCACGCGTGAACAGATGGACCGATTTCGCTAATTCTTTTTTTGTTGTGTTTGTTATTGCGAGGAGAAGGTTCTTAAGAAAGAAAAATGGAAAAATTGCGATAAACTGCAGTCCACGCGGGTGAAACCGCGGGGCACAGCTAGTTTCTATATATGTGGATACAAAAGAAAACCTTGCCAAGTCAATTCCTGCTTTTTATTTTTTTACATGAAATTGCAGTGAAATTTTGTACGGAATTTGGATAAAACCAACCGTTGCACGTTATCTTTAGTTTTGTTTTATTTTTATCGCACTGCAATAATAAAGTGTTGTTGTATTGTTCCGGTTATGTTCCCCTATTTTACATTTCCGTTGAGAGCAAAGTTTTTAAGTGATTTGGTAGGTTGCCAAATCTGTTATGATATTTGTTTATAACTACTGCTTGTTCCAGATCTTAGTATCTGGCAACACTTGAATTAAAAGTAAGCTTTGCTTTTAAAATAAAAGCTGTGTTTCCTTCAAAATAGGCAACACTTTTTGTTCAAACCAAAGTGAAATAAAATATTCAACGCTTTTTAAAAACACGTTTAATGTTTTCTTTGTGTGACAGATTGTGACTTTTTTTTTTAAGCTGTATGTAATTTTTTTATAACATACCTACTAGCGCTTACTCTCTGATCCCTAACTAGGATTCCTTGTATATAATTATATGAGGGTTTTGTACTTTTTACGTAACGTAAATGATTTTGAGTAATCAATAATTAAGTAAGCAAGTACTTATATTGTGTAATAAATGTAAAAGGAATGCCGTTCTTATTACAATAAAGAATTATAATACAGTACAATTAAAAACTACGAAGAACGGATAACCAGAATACGCAGACACGAAATAAATACCTGTAGCTTTTATTTCAATGCACCATATTGTTTCGTAGTGGGAATGGAACCTGCAACCTCATGCTTCTCAGGCTATTCGCTCATTACGCCAAATTGGTCATCATTATAAAATAAATATTTAATAATATGTTTTTATATTACCTTTCTGTTTGAAGCGTGATGACGAAAATCCGCGCAAAGCAATGACAGTGAGGGTTCAGGAGTTCTAAGATCTGCAACAAATATTATATTGTAAGTTATTTTATGTCATAGTAATAATGCTAGAAGTAATGTATTGTTTCATTCCTTACATAAGTTTTAATTATTTTGTTTTGTCTGTTTTAACCTAACATCATCTATAAAGAATGACCCATGTTACGATCCAAACTACAAAAAAATACTCAAAAAAGTTCTTGATGATAAATTTCACATGTCAATTGTTTCGAAGACGTTACAAAAGCATTATCACCATGACTACTTTTAGAAATATACCTATAAAATGCACAACAGAGCTTAGTAGGTAGGTACTTTGCACAATTCAATAACTTTTCCGTAACTATACAAGCAAGAACCGATACAAATGAAAACTGTCTTATTCAAAATAACAAGCTCCAATGGCAAAATACGTTCCAAACAGCAAAATGAAATAACGAAGTTGCGAACCAACCTCCACTGTTTTCAACGGGCACACAATACGAAACTGAAAAAATGAGAGACGTACAGAAAATAATAGAAAACTTGAATGAAAACGCCATGACTGAGCGGGTTGGCCGAGGATCGGGTAATGACAAAAAATCTGTTCAACTCATTCAACTCATTTACTTGTCACAGTACACCGTAAAATTGTGTCATAGAAATGGCGAGTAGGTTTTGTGAAGATAAGAGTTTTTTAAAGCTTCGCGCATACTACGGTCGGGCCGCATCGCAAAATAACTTTCTGACTGCTCAACTCGGGTTAGTTGAGAAATGGGAAACTCGCGCGTACTCCCCACTGTTCCATTAAACTATATGCTGAACTTTGAATAGCTGAACCGTGGGAATGACGACTAAAATGCTCAACTTGGAGTACAAGCCACTTTTATCTGTGGATGTCGTAGAAACCTCATTCAGAACAAAAATCATGCATCTCTGTCGTTCATTTAATGTTTGAAAGAGATGTAGTAATGCATTGCGGCGCGGCCCGCTCTAATGTTTCAGACATACTCACTCGAGAGCCAGTTCCCAATCCAGGCATAGCGCGTCGCCACCTTTGTCAATATAGTCACTAATTATCCCGTGACCTGTGGCCAAGAACCTACATAATAATATTGGAGACAGATTCTGGTAGCTAGCCAGGCGTGAATGTCTTACCACCAAGCTATGATTTCGTCACGGTATAACACCGCGGTGTTATCCTTAACTGAAAGCTCAATCTCATTGTAGGAATCGAACCCACAACCATCGCCATGCAACGTTACTGCCACTAAACCATCACTGCTTCATTTTTTTGTTATGTCTAGCTATGGCCTATATTTTTCCACAAGGGCCTTCCAAGTCTGTACAAATCATATATCTGCTGAGTGTGAGCTAATTAATGGTATTAATTAATTACTGACATAAGGTGAATCAGGTTTCAGGTTGAGAGCTTTGACATACTTTCAACTTTGATAACGTTGCAATTACTAAGCTCCCTCTCCGTGGAAAGTTAGATGGAGAGAAATTGAAGCACAAATTATATATCATACTCTTCACAGTGGCCTAACTTTTAATCTGGTGTTTGTATTAGTTCAGTAGTAGTAACCAGCTTTGGGGTAGGTCATGCTTTGAATCTTTCAAGCAGCTTGACCTCTTGGTAAAGAAAAATGTCGTGATGAAACTGTAGCATGGTATTTTCTAGTACACCTCTAGGTGTGTTCCGGCAGCCTTCATTGAGAGCCAGTTCCTAATCCCGTACCGTGCCGCTATCATTGACAATATCGTCGTGATTTGCGTTTAGGTTAAAATATATTAGGCTTCATGGTTAACATGGTAAAAAGTTATCAAACTTGAAGTTTTACTTGGGTTTTGTGTGGCGAGATTTTAGCGTTCGACCATGCACTTTGTAATCTACTTACTTAGCATTTAAAGTAACGAGTGTCACCATTTATCCCATTATCATCCGCCTGAGGGACACAGGCTTTCTGTAAGATTAAGAATATCGACCGTAATCTATCACGCTGGTCCATTACGAATTGGTAGATTGCGCATGATCTTGAATTTTGTGGTTTATGGCCATTGGGAAAGAAACACCAGATTAGAATAACAAAGGCCATGGAAATTATTATGATTCTGATTTAGTGGCCGAACGGTAACATGTGCTCCTTTCAAGATATCGATACCGGGTTCTAATAGAATATCGGCTTTGCACGGCTCTAATACTTGTAAGTCCAAGAACCACAACATTCTAGGTTCATGCGACATCTACCAATCAACAATTGGCGAGCATAGTAGATTATGGTTTATATTATCTCTGAAAGAAGGTCTGATACAGGCCTCTTAGTAAGTGTCCCAGCAGTGAGACCGTAATAGGCTGATAGTGATGTTTATCATATCTTTATATATCTTGCTCTATAATGGAATCCGAATTCATATTGATCTATTGCTGAAGTGATTACCAACACCGAAAAGCGTGTTAAATTGAAACATTGACAGGATGAAATATGGGTCTAGAAATTACTGACTTTAGGAACCCTGACCCCATTTCGCTCCGTTGATATCAATAACAAGAGCAACACTAATGAATTTCACGAACGTAGCCTGAATAGGTTAAGTATGGTTATGCACGTGGGTAAAAAAACTTTAGTAAGAATGAAGGTTACCAATTTATGTCTGCGTGGACTGTGGAATGATCTGTGAACAAAAGCTAGCAACAGCAATAATATGTTACTCGCTACGAATCTTAATTTTTCCCGTTATCCCGCTGGAACGCTTTTCCGGGATGAAAAGTATCCTACTCATCTTAGAAGAGATTTTGACACATTCAGAGTCATAATTTCATAAATCCTTTAAATACAAGCTGAAGAAGGGAATATTGACAACATTTCAATTTTGTTTTCCTAGAATAAGATGTCTGAGATCTATTATTATTAGTCTGACGAGTACCTATTTATAATTATGACATATAAAGTAATACTAATTATCACAAATTACTAGCTCAGATTCAGTTCCAAAGCTCTCCGTAACATGGCAACCTTGGTTGAAAATAATTAATAAAGGCAGACCCTAATCAATATCAGAGATTAATACTGTTGATATAAATGATTTACGTACCCATATACGCAAATGAAATACTATTAAATTATTAGATTGTAGTAGTAAGTTATGTCAAATATGGCGACATCTGAGAAATGAGAAGACCTACTTTTCTGTAGGGCTTTATTCAACTCTCGATATAACTAACTAACTGAGATGGCGCAACGACCCAAAGTGAGTCTTGGCCTCCGATAACAAAAGACGCCACTTCGGTCTGTCCTGCGCCACCTCCTGCCAGTCCTCCACCTGGAGCTCGCGCAAATCCTTCGTGACTTCGTCTCGAACTCTCGATATGGAAATTTTATTTTCATTTCCAAAACTTTTGATTCTTTATGTGATATTGGTTGTTTGTTAATGTGTACATAGCAAATAGATGTAATGTGCAAAACAGTCCGTGTAAAGTTTATGTAAAGTATTCTGTGGTAAAGCGCCACTTCTTTACTTAAACATAATATGGATGGGGATGGATCTATCTAAATACACAAATTGTGGAAAGCCTTATTTAAAAAAAGCTGTTCTGAAATATCTTCAATTTCAACCGTGGAAATAAGTATGTGTATATGCATTGATCATAAAGAATTTAGGTTTACAGCTCTTTATCTTTCAGCTTGTTATCTATTCAATGTTTCACGCCTTAACTGTAAGCTGTAAAGTTTATTACACACGTAATTCGTCCAGTCACTTTGGAACCTCCAATGTACAATGTTTCCGAAGAGTTAAGAAGTTACAGACAGACCAAGTAACATCGGCTGTTTTCGCATAACGATCGAAGGCATCTTACACAACAGGTTGTCAAGTAATTTTGTGATTACGAGTTATTTTATTTTTCATTTAACGGGGGAATATATGCCTCTGCAATAGGTACCTAGATTTAGACCTAGATTTTTGCTCTAGTGTTAGCCCTCTGTCACAATATTACGACCATTGTGGCACGATGGAGTGTTTGCGGATTTGTTTCCAACTACGGGATACATTTATCAGTTTAAAAAAGAATATATAGGACAATATAGGTATTTAAATAAGTTTTTATTCGGGCCGAAACCGAAACCGAAATTCGGTTTTAGTTTCCCGAAAATCTAGTTCCTGTTGGCCACTAATGTGTACGTTAAAATACTATTTGCTTAAAAGTTTAACTAAAGCATTAACTCGCCCTCGAGCGCGAGCGCGTTTTCAGGCATCTCAGCGTAGAATCTCATTTTGTATGAATTGAATAGTTAAGGGATACGTACCTCAGAATGTTAAAGCGACAGTTACTCGCTTTGCTAAACCTTGGCCCTAAGTAAACTGATTCTATTTAACTCAAGGATCAAGACCTTTCGAATGGGTTAGCAAACGATTTGCGGGTTTGCTGGTCGGGTACAACCACCTCCAGGAAACTGATATCTCAGTGCAGTATCTTACAAGACAACGGCGCGGTAAGTTTGTGGGTTGGTTTGTATACAATAGATTAGAACTTCTTAGTTATAGTTGCTAACATAAATTGAGCTGAGTATTAACGCCTACATAAATAGGCAGGCATGACGCTTATGCAAATTAAAGAGCAATATAGTAAGGTTTCAGGCGCAAAAGGTAACGTTTTCGTTTTTAACCGGCCTCCAAAAAAATGAGGAGGTTCTCAATTTGAATGTTTGTATTTTTTTTATGTATGTTTATGTAATTGATTGGCAAACATGCTGACGGCCCGCCTGATGGAAAGCGGTCACCGTCGCCTATGGACATCTGCAACACCAGGGGAGTTGCCGATGCGTTGCCGACCTTTATGTTCGGGCATAACTCCGTCAAATATAGACGGTTTTGCAAATTTTTTTTATCGTTGGAAAGAAGATATTTCAAAGGTGGTCCCATGATAAGGAAATCAGGGTTTGATGAAGAAGGGAACCTGAAGTCGGTTTATATTTTGTTAATGATTGCTAACAGTCTTGTTATATTTAAAAAATATCCAGTTTGTATCTTGTATATATTTTTAAAATAATTTTTACCTATTCAATAGTAACGTTACTTTTTAACCAAAAAGGCTTACATAATTTCTACCTCAACCTATTCCTATCAATCATGAAGGTAGAACTTGTCCACCGTGTCAAAATTGTTTTTCTTTTAAACAGTCAATATTCCTGTCAAAAAAAAAAAAAAAAAAAAAAATATTCCTGTCTTATAAAATACAGAAAATATCAAAATGAATGTTACGAAGTTTAATTTCAAGATTTTCAAGACTCAGTACTTGCTTAACTTTTATGAAGTTGCTGCTAAGAAAGCTCATGGGGTGGCAGGGAGTACTCTAGGCCCAGGGTTGAGCAAGAGTGGTGGAACAGGAGGGGGTGTGAAGGAGGGTGAAGGACTTGGTAAGTTCCTTTTAAAAAGGTAGTGTAGGATCGTATAGAAACTTAAGGTAGGGGCTCAAGGTTCTCGAGTGGCGACCACGAGCCGGAAAACGTTTTGTAAGTAGGCCCCCCACCAAGTAGGCCGATATCATTGTAAGAGCTGATGGATGCAAAAGCTGATAGTTTTTTACTCTATATTTAAGTAATAGTAGGCTATGTTTGCATGTATTATTAAATGTATTTCTTTTCTTATCTGTGGAGGCTTTTAATTGGCTTTCGAAATTTTCTTTGTAACCTTAGTAGCTACCTTAATAAATAAAATAAAATAAAATAAAAAATTTAACGCATCTGGGTAGCTTTTGACTACAAGTCAAATGACGTCAAAGGCAGCCCTCCGCTACGTCTGGATTATGAACTGGCTCTCAAGTGATATTGCTGGATCTCATGATATAGGTGCTTGGCTGCAAATTCTGAGCTGAAGGGTGGATGCATTAGAAAAACCGACCCTATAACCAAGCTAAGATTTACGCAATCATTTTGAATACCGTATTTACAGGGAAGTTCGGCGCTGCGCGAGAAGATGGCTATTTCTATGATAAGCAAAGAGAACAGCTGCAGCTGCTCAAGAATAAAATGGACCGTGAGAAGAAAGTAGGAGATAAGGCTCAGAAGAAAGCAGAATAGACTTTTGACATTTTCAGTTTTAACTTACCTCTACCACTGATCTCGGGGGAATTTTCTATGGGGGATAAAGTAAAGTGGATTTTGGCAGTAATATACCTTACTTTTTTTTCGCGAAAATTGATAAGCAAGACCAGGTAAATAATGTATGTAAAGTTGAATTTTATTTTAGGTGTTAATTAGTATAATTATGAATCAAAATTATGTCGCCAGATGAAAGTGGTGTAATTAGTAAAGATGTCGGCATGATAATGTTATGATTTAAAATGTAATGTTCTATTTTGTTTCTAATTATTTTGAAAATTAATTTAGTGAGGTAATTTTCATTTCAATCATGTTGTTACTATGTTAATTAAATAATAATAATATGCCATACCGAACTTTGTGTGAAATTAAGTATGTACCTAGTTTTTAGGGTGGATTTACCAACGCTCAAAACGGTGAAGGAAAAAATCGCGAGGAAACCGGCATGTGCAAGAAACACACCATGCAAGGGCATGCGACATTCGTGTTTTCTAACGACCACCTCGAACATCCCCCCGTGGGGGCCGTCAGAAATGAAGCTCACTGATGGCCACCTACATCTGCCTAAGGTGGTCGTTTTAAAAACAGTATGTTTCAAGGACCACCATTGGAAGGAGCCGTCAGAAATGAAATCTACCAAACCGCACTGGCCAGCGTGGTAGATTACGGTCAATGTTCTCTCTCTCTCTCTCTTTCTGAGAGAAGGCTAAAGTCCCAGCAGTGGGAACGTAGTAGGCTGATGATGATGATGATGATGATTTTGTCATCTTGGGAAGAGTAACGGCTTATAAGTTTATTAAATACTAGTTGTGCCCCGCGGTTTCACCCGCGTCCTCCCGTTATTCCGCAGGAGCTTTTTCCGGGATCAAAAGTAGCCTATGTGTTAATCCAGAGTATAAGCTATCTCCTTTCCAAATTTCATTCAGATCTGTTCAGTAGTTTTTGCGTGATAGAGTAACAAACATCCACCAATTCATCAATCCACCCATAATCACAAACTTTCAAGTTTATAATATAGGTAGGAAGTTGTGCTCTAATAAAGGTAAAGTCAATTACCTACAGTTTCCACTGGTAGCAATAGCATATATATTTTATCAACTAGGCGAAAGGATTAGAATGCAGTAAATTTCAGGAATCCTACAAAAGCAGTTACCAAACATTCCAATTTTGCAGGTTCAGAACAAATAGGATTATAGGATTTCCACGGGGTGACAGACGGTGGCGGGGACGAGGTAGCGCGTCATTCTAGCGCACGGCTACACACGCAGAGAAGTGTGCCAGGATAAATCTTGCGATAAGTTGTACTTACTTGTGAAGTAATATAAGAGTAAATAAAAAGATAGAACTACATACTTTTATTGTTTATATTTTTTTATATAAATGTATATTTACATCCTATAATCTTTTTAGCGTCATGCACATCGTCCATCATTACGACGTCCCCCAGTTCCCCAGTTCAGTATATTGTCTTGTTTCACTTCCGCATTCAACTTTTTCAACGACGGGATACATTTTTTGACAGTATACCATTGTGTAATTTTTCTTCGTATGACACCTTCCGTAAAATTGTCGATTTCAATCCTTTTTTTAGGAAAACGGTTTTTCCGTGGTGATTTTAAAGTGGATGTGCTGCCTGGTGCTTCTATGATTCTAGCTTCTTTTATAATTTTTTTAACGCTGGTTTCAGACAAACCTGTGGCTTCAGCAACAGTTTTTGCTAAATTAATGTCGTTTGCGTATTCGGCCGATGTTCGGTCATTTTTACGCCTTTTAAAAAAATTGGTACACTCTATGTACAACTTTCTTAAGTTGTCTTGAGGTAGCCTTACTCATCCCGAGATCTTAAATCTCGTGTGCGTCGAACTCTAAGTAGTACGGAATATTAAACACGTGTCGCCGCTTCGACTGCGCGGCCGAGAAACCTTACATTCTCTTTGGAGACTGCCTCAACACGCGACCGCGACGGCACGCGTTTCCCTTCCCCGCTACACCACCCGCTACCCGCTGACATCTTGGGTACCTTGTCCCCGCCACCGTCTGTCACCCCGTGGGACGGTCGCGCACGAGGTTGCCGCACTATAGTTACTGATAAAATCGATAATAAAAACATATTTTTAACATAGGTACTTATTTTTTTTCATAATCGAATAACGTTACTAATTTCCTGTGGGATAACAGGAAGACGCGGGTGAAATTGCGGGGCGCAGCTAGTTCTCTAATAAATGGCCACCCACTGTTTAAAACTACTTAGATTGTGCATATAAAACGCCACAACAACCTAACTCCAGTCCGACGGAATAACATTTTTGGTCAGCTAAAAATCCTGAAATACTCCGGCATTAACACTAAACTTACTACACGTCGGCCGTATGCTGACAAAAACTAGACAAGTGTGATTCTGACACGAGCACTGAAGGTTCCGTACAAATTTTGATAAATAATCCTCCTTCCACTTGGCTCACATGATGATTATCAGTTTTTAAGCTCAACTTTTTTACAGCTCTAAGGAACTACTCGACATTAATTTCAAGTTGATGATAGCTTCACGCATTTCTGTGAAAAAAGATCTTCGCAAAGAGATAACAAAGTGATCCTACAAGGGTTTCTATTTCCTTTAAAGGTACGGAACCCTAATAAAAGACCACATCTGAAACCTATTAGATAAACCTTGTTTCCAAGCCAGCCTACCCGTCCAAATGTGTTGATTCTTACCCTTTTCATTGCAATCGAAGTGTTTTAAGTCCTACGTAAAGTCTCTTTATGTAAGGTCGCTGGGCCTAAACAAGCAAGGGACACAGGGAATATTTTACATATATACCTATTGTATAATGTATATAGCAGAATAGGGCTCAATTTTGGGGTATTGAGAGTGTCAACCTTTTTTGTTATAGTCAGAGTTCTTTTGTTTCTGGTTTTTGGAACATTTGGGGTTTCATTATCAGCCATTCACGTTCCCACTGCTGGAACTCCGGCCTTCTCTCAGAGAGAGAGAGTATGGGCTGTAATCTACCACGCTGGCCCAGTGCGGGTTGGTAGATGTCGCATGCCCTTGAGTGTTGCAGTTCTTGGACATGCCGGTTTCCTCACGATGTTTTCCTTCACCGTTTTTGAGCGATGGCAAATCCACACATAACTTATTAAGTCATAGGTGCGGGGCCGAGAGGATTCGAACTCGGTGTCGGCGTCTTGTAAGTCGCACGCCTAACCGTTCGGCCACCATCGCTCTACATCGCATCGCTACATTTGAGGGTAGTTTTCAAGAAATGTATATGAAAGTTGCTGGCGGCGCATATTTTTGGTTATAAGACATTTTTTTTTATTATTTGAAAGACATGAAAATTTAGATTAAAGGACTAATTATCACTCTATAACGACCTTTTTTGTTTGTTGTGTGAATTGTAAGCGATGCTGGCTCAGTGGTAGTGACGGTGACTTGCGATTTGTAGGTCTTAGGTCCAAGTCCTACAATGAGCTTGAGCTTTCGGCTTTCAAAGCCATTTTCTTTGTACCCGCAAGATTTGCCAATTTCTTATCGCAGGCATTTGGAGGAGATTTTATGTCGATTTCGTGATACTTTCTCTTGACTTCGCGTTCAATAAAAGTACACAATCAAAGATCGACACTTTTGTTGCAGAGCGTTATTTGTTAGACCGTAAATTGGTCTCTTGTCTGCGCTTTAGAAAATTGCTTCTTTGATAGAATAATTTGCACGTGGCGTGGTCTGCATGTGGCGGGTTGCAGTGGCTAGTATTGCATCAACATATTTATGGAACATTTATTATTGAGTTCTTACTACTACTTCATGATTACCTTTAGTTGAGTTGTGTTATTATTTATATCGAAATCCTATTACCTTGTATTATTATATAAACACTAGCGCCATCTGTGCTGGCAATATAAAAGTAGCTTTGCAATTAATTATAAACACTTCAAGTTGGTCTATGGTAAAATGATATCTTGTCTTTGGGAACACCTCTCACTCTATGGTAGTCTCTGTACATTTACTGTTCAAATAAAGCTGTGTCAGTAAGCACATCGTTTTACTTAAATAATAGGTTACGGGCCCAGCCCAGCGTGTCAATTTAGCTAGAAATTAGGGACAGTCGTAATTTTTCAGTTTTAGCTCAGTTTTTAGCGTAGGTCGCGAATGATAACCTAAAAAATATCATGTCGACGAACTATCTGGTAAATGTACCGAAGCTGAAAGGGCGGGAAAATTACACGGAATGGTGCTTCGCCGCGGAGAATTTTCTGATCTTGGAAAACATGGAGCATTGTATAAAACCTGTTACCGGGAAGATCACAGAAGCCGCTGATGATGCGAGGACTAAGGCTAAATTGATTCTCACTATCGACTCGAGCTTGTACGTGCACATAAAGGAGGTTAAAACGTCGTTGGAGCTGTGGAACAAGCTCAAGGCTTTATTCGACGACTCCGGTTTCACTAGACGCATCAGTTTATTGAGAAATCTGATTTCGATTCGTCTCGAAAATTGCAGTTCTATGACCAGTTATGTGACACAGCTAGTGGAAACAGGACAAAAGCTAAGTGGAACAGGATTCCAAATTAGTGATGAGTGGATCGGTTGTCTTTTGCTGGCTGGTTTAACCGAAAAATATGCACCGATGATAATGGCGATCGAGCATTCAGGGATCGCCATCACCACCGACGCCATTAAATCTAAGTTGATGGATTTGGATGAAAACAATGGAGGCGACGCTAACGGGGCATTTGCAAGCTTTAGAAAAAACAAGGTTGGTAGCACTGGTCATGGTGGAAATAAAGACAACGGACATTCGCAAACGTCAATGTCAAAGTCAAAGAAAATACCGCGGTGTTACAGATGTAAACAAATCGGACACTATCGGAATCAATGTACTGTTGACAAAGATTCTTCAAATACTAAATCGAGTGAACGTAAACAGACAAACGCATTCAATGCAGTTTTCTTGAATGGCAGTTTTTCGAGAAATGATTGGTATGTTGACTCAGGAGCGAGCGCCCACTTAACCTCAAACGAAAATTGGATTAAAAATGTCTCCACCGAATATTCTATTAAAGAAATTGTTGTTGCTAACGAAGAAAAGCTCAGCGTGAAGTGCTCGGGTGATGTGCAAATTGCTACGGTTACTGACGACAGTGAATACGACGTGATTGTCAAAGGAGTGTTGTGTGTGCCAAAGTTAACCACAAACTTGTTATCTGTCAGTCAATTGGTTAAAAAAGGTAACCAAGTTGTGTTTACTACCAGTGGATGTAACATTTATAACAGAAATGAGCAGTTGGTGGCCATGGCGTCATTGACAAATGGTGTTTACAAATTGAGAACTTCTGAAAGCACACTGGCTACAATGTTTGCATCTGTGGATACATGGCATCGCAGATTAGGCCATGTAAACAGCATGTACTTAAACAAGATGCCTGATGCAGTGAGTGGCATGGAACTGGAGAAGAAAAGTGACATTTCCCAGTCGTCATGTATTGTTTGTTGTGAAGGCAAACAGTCACGCCTTCCTTTTGGACATGCTGGTTCAAGAAGTAGTGAATTGTTGAGTATAATTCACAGCGATGTGTGTGGTCCTATGGAAAATGCTTCTATTGGTGGTTCCAGGTATTTCATTTTGTTTATTGATGATTACAGTCGGATGACCCACATATATTTCATGAAGCAGAAAAGTGAAGCATTTCAATATTTTCAGGATTATAAGGCCAAAGTAGAGAACCAGTTGAACAGGAAAATTAAAACACTTCGTAGTGACAATGGAAAGGAGTTTTGCTGCAGAAGTTTTGATGATTATTTGAAGAAAAATGGCATTTTGCACCAGAAGTCGAATCCTTACACGCCAGAACAAAACGGATTGGCGGAGCGTTCTAATCGTACAATTGTCGAGAAGGCAAAGTGTTTATTATTTGATGCCAAGCTGAGCAAAGAATTTTGGGCTGAAGCATCAAATACAGCTGTCTACCTGCATAATCGTACTGTTCTTCCAGTGCTGAATGATAAAACTCCTTATGAGATTTGGTCAGGACGTAAACCAGACATAGGTCATTTAAGAATTTTTGGCAGTCGTGTGATGGTACATGTGGCGAAGCAAAAGCGCCTAAAATGGGACAAAAAGTCAGAGAAAAAGATACTTGTGGGCTACCCAGAAGACATAAAAGGGTATAGAGTTTATTGTCCCATCACCAAAAAGGTCAGTACCAGTAGAGACGTTATTATAATGGAAGAAGTATCTATACCTGTGACAGAAAACAAAGAATGTAATGAAGAGAGTCTTGGTTCAGTGGGGGACATATCTTCGGGAGACTTGGAAGATAATGTGGATGAAACTTATATTGACAAGTCTGATGTGACATATATACCCAGTGAGTATGAAAGTGTTTCATCATCTGAATCAGGAGAATCGGAGCATGATGAAAAACCTGTCAGGTTGCGGCAGAAACCAGAGCGATATGGATATTCAAACATGTGTGCTGACTCTAATGTGAAGGCATGGGACGATGCTAACGATGCTGGTGATCTGACAGTACAGGAAGCATTGGCTGGACCAGAGAAAGAGCTGTGGTTAAGTGCAATTAGGGAAGAACTAAAGTGTTTTAGTGAAAATGATGCATGGGAGTTGGTAGATGCTCCAAGTGCAGGTACGGTAGTGAAGTGCAAGTGGGTACTTAAAAAGAAATACTGTGACAAACAAGTGAGATATCGTGCTCGATTAGTTGCGAAGGGATTTACACAAAGACCTGGTGTGGATTATTATGAGACTTTTTCTCCTGTTATAAGACATTCGACTTTGCGTTATCTATTTGCATTGAGTGTAAAGTTAAATATGGACATTACTCACCTGGATGTCATTACAGCATTTCTCAATGGTCATTTAAAAGAGACCATATTTATGCAGTTACCTGAATGTTTTCCTAATGTTAATTGTAACAAGGTTCTTAGATTAAAAAAGGCTATTTATGGCCTAAAACAGGCTTCTCTTGCCTGGTATGATAGAGTCAATGAAACTTTGTGTAATTTAGGTTACGTCAAGAGTAAAGTTGAGCCTTGTGTATTTTTAAAGGATTGTCAAAATAATGGAAAGGTAATAGTTGGTCTTTATGTCGACGATTTCCTTATTTTTTCAAATGTGAAGTCTAAAACTGATAAGTTAATTGAAGCTTTAAATGCTAAATTTAAAATCAAAAATCTTGGTGATGTCAAACAGTACCTAGGCATGCGAGTTAATGTTGATAGAAAAAACTGTGTTGTTACCCTTGATCAGGAACAGTATATAGAGCAATTGATGCACAAGTTTAACATGTCAGACTGTCACACAGCAGAAACACCTATTGAATGTAAATTGAATATTGAAAAATCTAGTGTGTGTAAAGACAATATTCCATATCAACGGTTAAGGTGAATGGGTCCGGCAATTTCCCATACAAACTCAAGCCGAGCAATATAGATCACGCAAACTATTTTAATGAAGTTTGAAAATTTTCTTAAATTGTTCAATTAATTACCCATCCGCGGACTATCAGTTTCTCTTACCAAAATTATGTTTTCCATCAAATTTTACCTTTAAAACTTTCGGAAAAATCGTATTTTTATACACATGTGTGCGTGAGTGGCATTGAAGTTGACGGACTTGAATTAGGTGATTTTTACCTGCCATCTACCTGAATTTCGATGAACTATTTAGATGTAGACCTTAGTGAGCGATGTAGTGGTGGCGTGGCTACAACTTTGCCACAGAAGAAATTATAGTTTGTATTAGGTTCGGTCACAAAATAGCTAAAAATTATGCGACGTTGCAAGATCGCGCATGACTAGTGAAGAATGATTTTCTGTCTCGCTCGCCACGGCCCACGATATTGCGACTTGCCAAATCGTGCATGAACGATGTTGTTGACTTTGGGGCAATTTTTACTTTCCGTTCCGAAGACGTAAATCAAAACGGGTTGGTAGTCAAGGTCGTGGAGGTCTAATCCACTTTGATTACCTAAGTGATATAATTTCGCCCAGGTAATCAAAGTAGAAAAATTAGTAAATAAATAGGTAAGAAGTAAATATATATATTGCGATAGTTTCTCACACGGCCAATAGATCCCAAGATAGGCAGAGCTTGTATTATGGTAACCAGACAGCTGACAACATAATTACATTAGAACGTAATTCTAAATTCATACCTACTTAGGTAGGTACCTACTATTGATAATAATGTATAGTTAGTTAGGTACTTGGCGGTAGAACTAGAAATGGTAGATCGCCCTTGCAAGTCGCCTACCACGGTTAAATAGTTTAGAGATGAGAAAAAAAATTGATTTTATATTAATCGATCATTTTTTTCTTTTAATCGATTTAAAAAAATCGATAAACAAATATTACAAATCAATTATTTACTATATTAAAAATCGATTATTAATTGTATTAAAAATCGATTATTTATTTTATAAAAAATCGATTATATTTTTAATAAAATAATCGATTTGTAAAAATCAAAAAATAATCGATTGTAAAAAATCGATTAAGTAAAAAATAATCGAATCGTTTTTTACAAATCGATTTATTCTAAAGAGATGAAAATCGATTATTTCTTAATCGATTTTTTCCCCTTCTAGTCACACCCCTATATTTGATACCTAGTGTGTTGGTACCGCACTACCAAATAAATGTTTGGTAGGTCAATAAACACGATATTTTTCTTCACCGAAACCTCATACTTATTGTTGGTATTTGAACATGTGCTTTCCAGCACGGAAGTTTGATGCGCAACCGACTGAGCTATCATCGCTTCAAAACATAAACGTCAAAACAAAACCGAAATCAACCGATATCTATCAATGTAATCTATACTAATATAATATTATAAAGCTGCAGAGTTTGTTTGTTTGTTTGAACGCGCTAATCTCAGGAACTACTGATCCGATTTGAAAAATTCTTTCAGTGTTGGATAGTCCATTTATCGAGGAAGGCTATAGGCTATATTTTATTTCCAAAAAAATTAGGGATCCGTAAGAAAATTGCTATTTTTTAACCCAAGGTATGAAATCAAAAACCTATTTTTGCGTGCGCTGCAAAAACTATTGACAATAGAACGAAACAATGTATCACGGGTTTGTAGGTCCTATTAAGATCTACAAAAAAGTCCGCGAGAGTATATGTCTAACTATTATAGTTATGCCACCATAAGTGTTTTTTTATTTAAAAAAATTAATTTTAATGCCTCCGCTAGGAAAGGCTCTTTATTTGTATCTTGGTATTAATCCTTATCAAAATAAATTACTTCTCATTCGAAACTGCTTCAATCCCTTCATATAACTTTTTGAATTATTCAATTCGGACATTCCATTCGAAAGATATCACGAGTTTAAAAATGTAAGTAGTAGTAGAAAAATAAACCCACTGCACCGCAGTGCCGCGGGAAAGGCGGGAGAATATTCTATGAAATAGGTAAACTGCGGTCGCAATTTACGAACCAGGAAGACCTTTAGCTGTACAAACGCGCGGTCAAAAAAAAAATTAGAATCAAAATAGGATAATGGATACCTACAGCAGGTAACGCGGTGAGGGGCACCGAAGTGCGGGAATAATTTTGGAGTATACGGAATATATACGCTTTCGCGCCTAAACTACTGAACCGATTTAAATGAAATTTGGTATTTTTATCGCAATAAACTGTAGCCCACGCGGGTGAAACCGCAGGGAACAGCTAGTGCTATATATATTGTTATCAAACGGAATATGGTATATTTTTCAATGAAACAGTCTAAGCGCTAAAGAAGACGGAATTCAAATCCACATTTACAGTAAAAATCTATTTACCTACATTTGTAACTAGCTGTTCCCTGCGGTTTCACCCGCGTAGGCTACAGTTTATCGCGATAAAAAGTATCCTATGTCCTTCCCCGGGGCTCAAATTATCTCTATACCAAATTTCATTTAAATCGGTTCAGTAGTTTAGGCGCGAAAGCGTATATACTCCAAAATTATTCCCGCACTTCGGTGCCCCTCACCGCGTTACCTGCTGTATCCATTATCCTATTTTAATTCTATTTTTTTTTTGACCGCACGTATGAACCGCTCAGCTAAAGGTCTTCCTGGTTCGTAAATTGCGACCGCAGTTTACCTATTTCATAGAATATTCTTCCGCCTTCGGTCCTCACCGCGTTTCCCGCGGCACTGCGGTGCAGCGGGTTTATTTTTCTACTACTACTTACATTTTTAAACTCGTGATATCTTTCGAATGGAATGTCCGAATTGAATAATTCAAAAAGTTATATGAAGGGATTGAAGCAGTTTTGAATGAGAAGTAATTTATTTTGATAAGGATTAATACCAAGATACAAATAAAGAGCCTTTCCTAGCGGCGGCATTAAAATTAAATTTTTAAAATAAATAAAACACTTATTGTGGCATAACTATAATAGTTAGACATATGCTCTCGCGGACTTTTTTGTAGATCTTAATAGGACCTACAAACCCGTAATACATTGTTTCGTTCTATTGTCAATAGTTTTTGCAGCGCACGCAGAAATAGGTTTTCGATTTCACACCTTGGGTTGCAAAATTGCAATTTTCTTACGGATCCCTAATTTTTTTGGAAATAAAATATAGCCTATAGCCTTCCTCGATAAATGGACTATCCAACACTGAAAGAATTTTTCAAATCGGACCAGTAGTTCCTGAGATTAGCGCGTTCAAACAAACAAACAAACAAACAAACAAACAAACTCTGCAGCTTTATAATATTATATTAGTATTAGTATAGATAAAACTGTGACTGATCGCTGTCTGTACATCCTATCCTATCCTACTAATATTATAAATGCGAAAGTTTTTGTGTGTAAATGTTTGTTACCACGTATCACCGTAACTACTAAACTGATTTTGATCAAATTTGGAATGGAAATAGCTTATAGCTACTTTTTATCCCGGAAAAAGGTTACTGCGGGATAACGGGAAGACGCGGGTGAAACCACGGCTGAAAACTAGTGAAAGATAAATGAGAAAAGCTATTATTGGGGGTCTTTATCATCAACGCAATAGAACCCAAAACAATGATAAATAGAATTTTTGTCTGTTTGACTGTATGTCTGTTTGTCTGTGCATTTGTGCGCGCTAATTCCAGAAACGACTTAACCGATTAGGGTGCGGTTTTCACTAATGTATGTGTATGTGTGGTAAGTGGTAAGCTTCACTTAATATTTAGTGTTTCTTTTACTTCAATAGTTTTATAAAAAAAAATATCGCGATAAACTGTAGGACACGTGAGTGAAACTGCGGGGTGCAGCTAGTATAAACTAATCAGACTGTTCTATGAGTTTTTTGGTTACGTCATTCACGTAAAATGCATTTTTGACTAGTTGCTACGTTGCTAGGCAAGTTGTTGTTTATAGTTTTACTCTGTAAAAAAGGTTGATCAACGTTGGAAAATTATTGATGGAAATCAGCAGATACAATCGTGCACCACTACGCCAGCTGAGGCCAGCAACAGCCTTGCCACAGAGTACCTTTGTATAACCGGAAAAGCCCTGCTAGCTGGCTGACACCACAAATCTAATTTTCGGAGGATCAAGGACGTTGTTCTACAACTGCCCTAGCTGAAAGTGTATTCAAATACCTTTGAACTACACAATATGATAACATATAATTTTCCTACGCTTATTTACTTCGTATATGATACACCTTGAAATAAACGAAATTCTATTCTACTAATATAATAAATGCAAAAATTTGTGTGTGTGTATGTTAAATATTTGTTACCACGTATCAACGTAACTACTAAACCAAATGAACCAATTGTGGAAATAGATTTGAAATAAGCATGTCTCTCGAAACTTCGAGACTTCCAAAAAACAACGGAGGAAATAAAAGGAATTGAACTTCTGACCATAGGGCAACATGAAAATGATGTTTACACTACATATAAATGCGACAGGCCAGCCAGCCGATTTGGAAACTAACCGTTTTTCAAAGTCATGTTTGTTTTTTAGTAGTGTTTAGTAGACATAAATCCGTGGTTTTCGTATGACCAGGTTGGGATACAAATTAGAATATACTTTAATTATAGCTTTGTTGCAGATATGTAAACGAAAAGCGACAACACCATGCCACAACCACGTCAAAAGCATTTTGTATAAAAACAATGTTCTGACCAATAACATGGCATATGGCCAACACAATGAGTCTGTGGCCAGAACATAGTTCATGGAAAAAATGAAAAAAACTGTGCGACCAGCAGGACTTTATATTGACGAAGAATTGTGAATTATTGAATATTTAAGAATGTGTAAATAAAAAGACTATTGGTGATTGACTGTTTTTTATTTTGATACTATGTACATGTATAATAAATAATCCTGATTGTTTCATAATAAAGTATTACAATAGCCAATGTCTTTATTGGTAGGAGAGTAGAGAGTATAGGTAATAAAGGGTATAGGCCATCTCCATTCTAAATTTCATCCAAATCAAAGAAAATTACCAAAAATCTGAGGCAGGGATCGAACTCGGAACCTCGTTATCAGTAAAGAACTACTGAGAGGTTTGACCACTGGTCTAACCTATACAGTAAACGAAAGAACGAAATTAGCAAATGGTTTCGTGTACAACAAAACCATTTTCTATGTGTGCGTGAATAGTTGCTTAGCTGCCATTCACCACTACCGCCGCGATATTGTTTGGCACAAATAAAAGTGTTTTGAAAACTAAAACACATCTGAAATATTGTTTGATACATAAAACATATTACGCCATTACCGGTAAACATAATTATTATTAAAATAATATGCACCTGTTCATTCATAATAAAATAAGATGCGTTAATTAGAAACAACGCCATCTATTGACGCTGGGCTGCTAGGCGGACCGCAAGCAACCACCTTAGATGCGTTCTAATGACATACTTTATGTCTACGTGTGCGTGTGTAAGTACGTAAATTTGTGACACCAGCAGTAAGAGAAGCGTTACGAGTAATTTATTAGTTTATTAAATGAAGATTTGGGTAATTTACAATTGAGTAACGCTATAGAACGCGCGCTTTAGTGTTTGGTTCGAATAAGATTATTATTTTCGACGTAAAAAAATAATTTAGGTAAAAAATGACATCAGCGCCATCTCTTGACAACATAGCGTGATGAGCTCTGGGATCATCCACCTTAATAGGGTGTTTGATGTACCTTGCAGTGTTGACTAGGCCAGACATAGCATATTCTGTCAGTTACTTATCTCAGTTCAATAACTGCTATTCAAATGTTCATTTTTCTTATGCTAAAAGAGTGCTAAGATACCTGTATAAGACTAAACATTATTGTTTAAAGTACTCCCAAGGAACAGCAGGTTTATTATTTATATCGAAATCCTATTACCTTGTATTATTATATAAACACTAGCGCCATCTGTGCTGGCAATATAAAAGTAGCTTTGCAATTAATTATAAACACTTCAAGTTGGTCTATGGTAAAATGATATCTTGTCTTTGGGAACACCTCTCACTCTATGGTAGTCTCTGTACATTTACTGTTCAAATAAAGCTGTGTCAGTAAGCACATCGTTTTACTTAAATAATAAGTTGAAAGCAGCACGCTAGCCATGCCATGTTTCGCTATGTCTCGTTTTTACAGCCACAGTCAATAATATTAAACTCCTACCAAATCATGATGGCCTGGTACATTTAATTTTAAGCAGCACAAATAAGTATGTCTCCTGTTTACAGCCACAGTCATTATTATATCGAACTCCATCTAATTCATGATATCCTGGCACATTCAAATGAAAAATATAATTTCATAAAACTATGCCAATTCTAAGTTTAGAAGCTAGCCGCACAGCTTGCTGCGGTGTTGTCCACATAGCCCGGTCAAAATAGACAAAATAAAGTGGTAACCTTACAATAATTCCAAACAAGCTGGATTTGGGAGGTGTTAAACATCTCGTTACTAATGATATATTATATCAAAAGTCCCAAAAAGTCAAAGGTCACAATTTATAGTTTTGGCGTATATCAATGCAACGGTAGAAGTTATCGAAAATGGTTCAGGTAACGTTTGTAGATCGCAATATAAATGAGTACAGTCAGCGATAAAAGTCGCTGCACATGTCCACTTTTACAAAACCGCTACACGAAAATTTTCACAAAATTCGTTGATCTCCCATTGTGACAAAATTTAATAAACATCGTAATATTACAGAAGTCGGTGAACATCGACTAAACAAAGTTTGGTGCGAATGAAACTATTTAAAATAACCCGTATTACCGATTTAGGCTATCAAAGTATCGGTAGGGCGCGCTAAAAAAATGTTCGGAAGGAAACGAAAACTTTCCTAGTATTTTTAAACTATCAAAACTTGTACTGGGGGTAGAGCATAGTTCTACAGTTCTTTATGTAGGCTCCGCGCGATCCCGAAGGTGCGCTTGACTACCTTATAATTCATTGCTACTGGCGGAGAACGGATGTTTTATCTCCGTTCACCGCCTACGGGGAGCCTACGCTAGGAAACTCGCGGAAGGCTCTGTTGCTATTTTTACAACGACGCACAGACAGCACAGAGAGCTAATAAGCGTTCATCATCATCATCATCATCAGCCCGTATCAGTCTACTGCTGGACATAGGCCTCTCCCATGATACGCCACTGAGCCCGTCTTCGGCTTTTCTCATCCAACCACTGCCAGCCACTCGGCGCAAGTCGTCGCTCCACCTTGTCGCAGGGCGTCCTACACTACGTTTGCCAAGTCGCGGTCTCCACTCAAAAACACGTCTCCCCAACGGTTGTCGGTTCTGCGGTTTAATAAGTATTATAATTAGAAAAACTTTAGTGCTTCATTGTGATATGTGTTAGATTTTCATAAAAAACAAGTCATCTATCACAAAATAAACCTCAGATAAATAAAACAATACGAGAACTTGTTTCTGATTCGTTACTTCTTGACCGAGAAGATATTATATAGTGGTATTATATAGTACTACCTAGGTGCTGTGACTTTTGAACTGAGCTATCGATTTATGCTTGGTGTTGTTCAGACAGTTTCTGTTCCAGTATGAAGAATTTTCTAAACAGCGCCAGCGCGCGTGATTTTTCACATCGCTGCACCTGACAGCAAGGTATGGGTGGATAGCTGTCTTAATTAGATCGAGTCTGTTATATCTTGGAGAATATCTTTGTTACCCATCTCTGCCTTGATAAATGTGTCTACATTGTTAATTAAATTTGTAACAGTATTATTGTAAGAAATACTTATGAGGACTACAATTAAATGGAAAAAATAATCCAGCAGTACCGTGGTGCCACCTTCGATCACATCGTCACTTAACATCAGGTGACTTGTGGTCAAACGCTTTCCGGTAAAGTATAAAAAATAATAATAATGTAGTAATTTGAAAGCTTGAAATGACTTTGTCAAAATACTTAGATCAAATGAAACAAAATATATAAAAATATATATATTTATATAAATTACTTTTGCAAAAATATATGTGTTCATCTAGAATCTTGTAGTGTTTTTTTCTAAACTCTAAGATCAATCAAAATAGAAATCTAACATTATTGGAACAAACCTTTCATGTTTGTTTCTACCGTTTACTTTTGAACAGTATCTCAACCGTACCGCAACAGTACCTTAACTATTAATGAATATTAGTCATTTCAGGACGAGGTTGATGCTGGCAAACTCACAATCTTGAGTACTGGGTTTTAAGTAACGGAATAAACGTACTAAGAATATAGTGTCAAATTTTTGACTTCAAGTCAATGATGAATGTTAATCTAAGCTTAAAGTACCATGATAACATTATGGATTCATTACGATGTAAAACGTTTTGACTTTGCAATTTCAAAGGTCAGCAGGCTTAGACAAAGTCACTTTTTGTAAAAGCATATAAACTATAAACGCTTTTAGAAAGTTCAAAAAAGTATGAGAATGACATTAGGATAATAGCTAAATCAAGTGATTCGGCATTTAGGCTAGGCGCACGCTACGAGTTTCTCGCCGCACGGTAAAAAATCCCGGCGTCGTAAAGTCGCGCCACAGCTTACAAAACCAGCAGACTTTTATAATCGTTGCTTAACTTTAACAAACGTCATTTAGTACTGCGCTGAGCAAAATTCTTGTGCGTACATATTAAAATTAAACCACAATTATAAGTTTAAGGCCAAGACTATACAGTTTCAAATTATTTTAATGCTCTGTTACGAAACTACAGCGCGGCGCGACACGATGTGACCGCGCTTTATTGCCGTGGGCCGTGCGGCGAAAAACTCGTAGTGCGCGCCTCGCCTAGGATAGAAAATGTAAGTACAAATAATGCCTGCTCGGCTCGATAAACGAAAATGGGTCGTTGACACTTTATTTTTTGGAATAAAAAGATGTGACATTTGCATTGCGTCATCATCACTCCTCAAAACAATTATTGCATTATAGCAGATAGAAAAAAGAATAGGGATGTTAACACTAATTGCAAAATAATGTTTAATCTTACTTTTATGTTAGTTTGTATTATTAGGATATCGAAAAACATATTTTTGTATGTAAATATAACTTAATAATTTAAATAAAAATGATTTTAAATGCTATATTTATAATCTTTTGTCACGTGACTGCAAACACCAAAAAGAGCTTCTTACGTCACTAACCACTCAGGCGATTTGTGCTTCGATGGTTGCCCGCGCGTCGGTAGCCGCGGGTCGGCGCGGTGGTATGCAGTGTGACCAGATTAAATTTTACGATAATACCGAGGCACCTCAGAAAAATACTGAAATATACCGACTTACATAGGACAGATATACCAATAAAAATACCGATTTTTCTTAACACGTTTTATTTATTCATACTCACAATAAATGTTAGAGTTATATTTTAACATCCTTTTCGAAGGATTAAAACTTACACAAACTCCTTCATCCAACACCTTGCTTTGTTTTTAAAATAGCTGACACATTTTTGTTTATAAACCTGTTTCTTTGGTCCGTTTTTATTAAATTTATCTGTGAAAATATGCGCTCGCATGCAGCATTCGACACCGGTATACATAGAAAAGATTTACTAAAACTAGTTATATTTTTGTATTTTAACATGCCATCACTGTTAGAAATTTTCCCAACTTCCACCCAAAATTGTTTACACGAGATGGGTGAGCCAGTGCTGGAAGATTGTAACAAATCACTTACTTCGCGATCAAACTTTAGGGTTCTATATTCTTCGTCAATTATCTTTTAAGTTTAACTACTACCTATTTATGCAACTGAAAACTTAAAAACTAGACGTTGTTTTGAAAATTATAGATAAACTAGCGGCCCGTCCCAAATTCGTCCGGGTAGACTGATATTCATGAAACACAACGAATTTGAATGTATTCAATCTGGAAATTACGCTCTATCTAATAGTGCAAACCGCATTAAAATCGGCTGCCAGCAGTTGTAAAGTTTTAGGCGAACATACATTCTGCAAGTCTGATTAATACTATGTATTGATTGATAATTGTATATGTAGTATTACAATACTACAACGCCGGCACTGGCCGTCTTTCTTGTCATATTATCTGTAACTTACTCATCTTTGCTCATAGATAACATGTATAAGTATAAACTAAATCCGGGAAAGTTCCCAATATTCGCGTTTCGGGGAATTCCGCAAACATTGTCGCAAAGACGATCACTCACTACGGTGTTGCCATAACTTCAACCAAAATATACCCAAAAATACTGACTGCCAGCAATATACCTGAAAATATACTGATGTTCGGAAAAATCGCTGAAATATACTGAAAAAGTATTAAAATAGTCACACTGGTGGTATGGTTACGAATCGCGACCATCGTGTTTTTCGGTCAGTGACGTCATGTCAGTCACGTGACAGTTGTTAGTGTTTTGGTGGAAAAATTCATAATTACTCTAATTTTGTACATTTTCTCATCGAAAATACTAATAATTTTAAATAACATATTTTTTTATGCTAAACAAGAGTCAATCTTTAAAATAAAAGCAATTCCGAAAAATGGTTAACATCCCTATTGCAGAAAACTTCGTAATGTATACAGGTGCGGATACAAGAGCGGGGGGGGGGAAGGAAATGGGTGCAATTGCCTCTCCCCCTCCCCTTGAATGCCCTTGATGCACTACCAAAGGTCTTGTTCTGCACTATTGAACTATTGTTTTTGAAAGATAAGTTATCAAACATAAAAAAGGCTCTCTCCTTGAGCAAAATCACAATAATAGCTCCTCCATGAACGAAATCCCGGATCCGGGCCTGAAAACAAGACGTTAATACATAATAATAACTGTGGCAAATGTTTATGTAGATAAACATAAACACCCTGTAATGCTTTACAACCATAGCTCCGTTTATATTAAGGCCATAAATTCAGAATTGGAATTCCGCAATGTTCGTATTTCCGGTCCTCATCGTTTGCCTGTTGAACATGTGCAGAATAGTACTTTGTTAATTATTATAGCCTTTGTTGAATGTAATTTGGCGTTTAATTTTGTAATTAGGTATTTATATGAATTCGTGTTTTTTTTTTCAATATGTGAATGGGCCTGCTTTGACCACATGTCACTTGATGGCAAGTGACGATGCATTCGAGGGTGGATCATGTTGGCTCATAAGGTGCTTATTCACTCATGACTTAAAGAGACCCAGGTTGTATCATTCAGGAAACAACGCAGCAGGGAGCAAATTCCAGTCCCTAGCGGTCCGCCAAATGAAGGATTCAGCAAAACGCTTGGTGCTGAACTATGGTAAATCTACCTACCACATAGGGATGCAACAACTCCCTACGCCTTGTACTCGTAGTCCTATAATGGAATGGGGACGGTGGAATTAGTTCGTGCAGTTCCTGCGCAAACTCCCCAGAATGGTGCAGTTCATACTTGACGGGTTTTAACTAATCATGCAACTACCGCCCTTCAGTCTTTCCAAATCAAAAAACAGCATATTGATAAGCATATATCTCTATAGACATCATTTAGATATATTTCATCCATAAGATAAGGGGTGCTACACATAAATTCGGGTCAGCGTGATTCGGTTTAGTGATAAAAAGCGAATATGCAATCCCGTAACACGTTCGACAAATGAATCACTTGCCGATAGATTACAAAGTAACGAGGGCGGTGTTGATGGGGCTTTCCACAAATAATCGGTTCAGCATTAATCAATTCGGCACAATCGGGTTTGCAATTTTGGAGCCGAACGCCGTCGCGTCATCGTCATCCCGAATATTTATGTGAGTGAGTACCAAGCCTTACAGTACACGGGTGCCAGTATCACTGATAAGCGCATTAACTTGACCAAGTTGATGTGTGCCATAATCATTATTTAGGTTTGTTACGTACTGTGATAGCAATAGACTTGTCATGAGCATAGAAAGGTAAACAAAACATTATGAAAAAGACTTCATATTCATCACTTCCCAAAGGAGGTAAAGAGGTGAAATAAAGTAGGAACAGAAGACAATAGTTTGTGAGTGAGTGAGCTTGTATCTTTGTTATCTGCTTCTTAACGCTAAAACAATTCAACGGATTGAATGAAATCTGGAATGGAGATAGCTTAAGCCCTGTACAGAAACAAAGTCTGCCCTCTTTCCTAGAAAACAGTTTGTAATAACGGGAAAACGCTGGTAGCAGCTAGTACTATAAAATTACAAATACCGATGACCGAGACCGAATAGTACCCGTAGCAGTTTGAATTTCACAACACTAAATCTAATTTCCAGCTCAGCTTTCACCAAATATCCAATGTATGGATGTGTCACTTACGCAGAGGTAATCAATAGCGTTGATGTCCATTCTGTTGTACATTTCCTAAATCCAAACTAAGTTTGAAGGTCTAAAAGTATTGCTGTCCTTATCCGACAACATAAGTAAATAAGTAATTACTAATCGAGCTATCTCGAGATTTCTTTACAATCGATTGATTCAATATCAATCGGCCACCACTACTTTTGAGCATACTCCGCAACTACAGATACGGAAGTATGAACTATCCAAAGTTATAAAAAGGTGAGACAAAGTTTTTTTTTCATCCTAACATGTTAGCGTTTGACCACAAGTCACCAGATGATAGTGACGATGTGGCTTAAGTACCACGCTACACCTGGATTGGGAACTGGCTCTCAAGTGGGGCTGCCGGAACACGCCGATAGGTTCTTGGCGACAAATAAGCTAGCCAGGCGAGCACTAGAAAATGCCCCACTACCAAGTTCATGAAGGTTAATTGATTTCCCATTGTCATATTGATACTTAATTCAATCTCACAGGATTATGTTACGTAAGATACACTGTGTCAGTTATGTCAACAAGATATAATAGATTTATGTGAACACATAACGGCTATTGCTAATTTAGTTGTTTGCTCTATTTGTTGTCTATGTGTAACTAATACAAGATATAACTTACAGGAACAAACTTCTATAGATACAATGATAATAGGGAAAGATACGTGAAGGAGAAATACGGTATCAATAAACTTTGTTTCATTGGTAAGCATAGCATTGACATACCAAGAGGAGAAGGTCAGGGCTTTCGCTCAAAAGCGTCACAATCAAAAGAGGGCTGGCTAATCACACGCCAGTCTCCGCTTGGTCGCCTGGTGTGACACGGTCCGCCGACAAGCTGCACAAGCTCATAAATTCTTGCAAGCTAAATTTTGCTGTATTTTATTGACATAATAATATGACATATATTAAAATGTTTTAGATTGTTTATAATGTAACACAGGAAACCTCGTTTATAGGTTAAATCAGAACACTTTCAGGAACTTTCCTCGTCACGTTTGCATTAGGCCTGACGTTCATCTCTTTGTTATGCCCGGGCCACACTAAGGTCAACGTCAAGGGAAATGTCAATGCCTATCTTCGCGATAAATATTGCGTTAACCTAGTAACGCTATTAGGTGAGTGGCTACACTTGAACGGTCAACGTGGTTACGTGATCGGCTAACGTCAAACGCCAATGTGAATATTGTGAATAGGCATATCCTACCCTCAAAAACTTTTAGTATTCTCGCTTGCAAAAGTACCGAAATATTGAGAACTCAAACAAATACAAATAAATGGTAACTACCCCGTTCCAACTCCAAATTCTAAAATAGACATAATATATTATGGAATATCATGTCACGATCTCAAATCGCTAATCTCGGAATTTTCTCGGCATAAAAAACACCATTTTCCACCAAGCATTGAGGACGGGCTAATCAGACACTACTAGTATTTTCTCACAATAGAACATGCCTTCGCTTTGAAAGCGTTCATTCAGACTCTACTTTTCCCTCCGTTTTATCCCACTGAACCATGCGCATTACTCCCATTTCGTCCCGAGTTTTAGCAACGAGAGTTACGAGCTCCCAGTCTATTCTATGATACTCGCTCGCGCAGTCGCCTCCTCATACTGACACTGGCAACCGAGTTCCCGCCAACTTTCAACGATTAAAAACTATTTGCGTAAATCGATTTGGTGTAATCAATAAAACATTCGAATTTTAAAACTAACGTTCTAAAAAGTAAAATTAACTTTTAAAGTGTTGTGTGTTTTGTTTTCGGAAAGTTTAGTACGTAATAGAGTTTTAAAAGTTTACGATACAGCGTTAAATAAGAAAATAATTAAACGTAAAACTTTGGTCAAAGCAATTTTGAGTTATTTCCGTCGGAAAGTGTTGAAAAGTTTGTTGGCTTTGCATGATTTATGATGCGGTCGGCACGGACGTGGCGGTTTGGAAAATTTTAATACGCTGTACCTAATTATTGACGCGGCTTCAGGTAAGTACTTTTGTATTAGTGTTAAAAGTTTGTACTGTAGCTATAAATAAAAAAAATAGTAGTCATGATAAGGTGTGATTGAAAGCTAAAACCTTCGGAAGAAAATTAAAAAATCAGCAACTCATTTTATGCGAAAATTAATTTAATTTTCACGTAAAAAAATATTTATTGAAAGCACTTTTGTTAACTGTAGTCAATTAGTGATAAGAAATTGTTACAGTATTTACATAATTTCGCTGTTTCTAATCTTGCTCTCATAACGGTATTTAAACTTTATAATTTAATTTGTTGCTTTGAAATTTTATGATACCTAAAACTAAATAAAAAAGATTGTCTTCAAAAGGTTCGAACTGAATAAAATATTCTAATCTTCACGAATTCGAGGCATTCTTTAAGGGTGAAACCAAACGAGCGTAATTTTGTGAGTCATGAGTCGCAGAATTTCGGTAGCATAAATTCTGCTGCATTCGGTTACATACAAAAGGGTAGTTGGTGCCACACGACGACGCAAAATGAGCGACCGAAAATACGCGACTCACGACTTGCAAAATTACGCTCGTTTGGTTTCACCCTAACTATCTCGTTACGCACTAGCCACCTTTATTAATGTACGTATAATTTGAAAAAAGAATTATTTTAAAACTTCTTCCCAGACTTTTTTGGCGGCAATCGAATTGTCAACGTGAAAATTTTGTTTTTATTTCCAAAACTTGTGTTTCTTCGAGTGATAATGTGTAATATTGGTGGATTATTAACCATTATGTGTTCGTTAATGTGTACGAGTGTGGGAAATTGAAATAAAGTTGTGCAAGTGACTTTTCTATTTGCTCCAAAAAAGTCCGTGTAAAGTTTAAGTAAAGCTCCACTACTTTACTTAAACACTATCCTCATCCCATCATTTCATCGTCATCGTCATCATCATCATCATTTAAACTTGATTCAACTCTCTGAGTTTGAAATATTTTATACTTGACACTGGCAAATACACTAATCGTGTGACGCCATAACAAAAAAAAAAAAAAAAAAAAACTTCTTCGTCTCTAGTTTCCGAGTTTCATTTGTTTTTTTTTCTTCAGCTGTTTTTGTTTATTAATTCGTACATATTGCAAGAAGTTTCACGTTTGTCGCTAAAATAACACTCTAGTAAGTTTGTTTTTAATTAAAATGTACTGCTTTCGTTATTAGTACAGTGTAGGTGCATAAGGTTTGAATGAATTAAATGATAATGCCGTGCCTTAGCGTCGCGTCGCTCAAGTCTCTAAAGCTTTAATTAAAAATTGTAACACTTGCAAACAAGTGGCCCAAACATTATGCTCATATTTACTAAGTAGCATATTAAAACATGTGGACACTTAAAACTGACTATTTCTGTTGCAACCTCCTTACACCGGCAGGCAAAAAACGCCCGGCGGGTAATTTTTTAGGCGTGGTCACTTTAGGGCCATACTTGTCTGTCAATAGCCCTTTACTTACCGCGAGTCATCGAGTAGCTCGGTCTAACTTTTTTCGTCCTCATCGAAACTAAGATGATGGTGCTTGAAGCAAGGTTCAGTGACGTGTCCCGGTTTAGCAAAGGATGTCTCCGAGATTACGGTAATTGGAACTAATTTCAACCATTTTTCTCTGCTCATAATAGTGAGAAATCTGAAATGCTATTTTAATCTTATAAGAAGAAATGAAGTAAAAATGTATATAAATCCTACTAATATTTTAAACGTGAACATTTGTGAGTATAGATCGATGTTTGTTACTCTTTCACGCAAAAACCACAAAACGGATCTAAATGAAATTTGAAATAGAGATAGCTTATTCCCTGGATTAAAACATAGGCTACTTTTCATCCCGGAAAAGGTTCCTGCGGGATAACGGGAATACGCGGTTAAAACCTCGGGGCGCAACTAGTATTGAAATAAAATGTACAGAGTGATTTTTCTCTAGATCTATATTTGTTACTCTTTCACGTTAAAATGGCTGAATAGATTTGAGTGAAATTTGAAATGAGGTTCGCATATATCTACCCCTAATTAATACGCAGAGACGCTACTCTTTTTTATCTCAGAAATAGGTTACTGTGGGATAATGGGTGATTAGATCTGACAAATGTTAATATTATAGTATAAGTTTAGACGTTTGTATGTTTGTTTACGATTTTTCATATCGCAAAGATGAAATTTGGTATAAGATAAATTAGACTTCAGAATAACAAGTACGCATACTCTTTACCTGAAAAATGATGCGTTTCTGAGGAAAAACGGAAATGCGGAGCGCAAATAGTAAAAGAAAAACAAAGAAATGACATTCTTTTAATGTCAAAATCGCTTTACTCTATTTCTTTCATGGTTCATGGTTCACATTCAATCTGCCTTTATAATTACCTAACATCTTGTCTAAGTCTTTTTCGCGTATTTATCCCTAAGATGATTTCGCTCTTTTTCTCCCATCATCTTTTGACAAGTGACAATGACAGCGCGGCAATGACTCTCAATTTTTTTTTAAAACACTCTAAAACACTATTACGTTCAAATTTCTAAGACTTCTATAAAAAAATCTTACTTTAGCTGCATTATGTAAAAATCAATTTTTATAGAAACCAGGCGTTTTGTTTGCACTAAGGTTTGAGCGTAATAATTTATTATAAGAAATGCCTTGATGATGGATTTTTACGATGTTTATAAAAGAAAATAGACGGAGAAGCTATTCTGATCCTAATTAAAAGTTCGCTGTATCTTCAGTACCCATAGTACATTATTTAATGCAAACTTAAACTTTTCGGTAATCATAGACGTACCTATTATAAAATTATAACTTTCATGTATTTTTACTAGCGATCCTACCCGGCTTCGCTCGAATTGGTAATAAAACCTATGTACTAATTTATTCCTTATTTTTCTTCTTTGAATATTTTGATGTGCTGCTGCAGTAGATTTTGAGTACATACAAACATTGCATAGAAAAATGCGCTATCAGATAATCCCAAAAAAAAAAGTAAAACGATTTGATACTTTTTTTCCTTATAGTGGCTGATTCTGTGTTTAATAAATGCAAATATAAAAAAATATTCAATGATCAAGGATAATTTTAAAAAATCTTACTG
The DNA here is from genome assembly GCA_931315375.2 of Opisthograptis luteolata. Taxonomy (NCBI): domain Eukaryota; kingdom Metazoa; phylum Arthropoda; class Insecta; order Lepidoptera; family Geometridae; genus Opisthograptis; species Opisthograptis luteolata. Next base: position 3,954,070 of record OV928048.1, read on the forward strand.
TGGCGAATGTGTGCAATTGATCTTGTTCTATGAACTGATTTTCAATTTTTATTACATGTTCACAAGATTTTCGCCATTCATCGATCCCTATTCGAGAGAAAGCTTCTTCTGTTCACACGAAAAATGCACTAGACCAAAGTATCAAGACGTTTCATTCCTACTAATTTGAAGCCAAACCAAATATAATTCCTCGAAATTTCAGATGACAGATGAAATTTTTTTTTTATGAAAATCGCTATTTATTAAACTTTTTTTTTTGCCATCAGATCCTGGTAGACCTATAAGTACTTTGTTTCTATTTCCTACACTCGTACACATTTACGAACACAATATCGTTATGGTTAATAATAAATAATCTACCAATATCACACATTGGTGTCGATTCGGTTTTGCATTCTCTAAAACTAAACTAAGTTTGACAGGTCTAGGTTGCTGTCTTTTTCTAACCACTGAAGTTAAGAGGACAGCATTACTTTAAGACCTGTCAATCTTTAGAGAATGCAAAAGCGAATCGACACCATTATCACCCGAAAAAGCACAAGTTTTGCCAAATTTTCATGATGACATTTAAATTAACGCCGAAAATATATTTATAATATTTAGAAGTAAATTATAGATAGTTTGTTAAAGTACTATAAAAATATATTATTAAGACTCTAACACACAAGTTTCCACTAGTTTGTTCGTAGCACTTGAGAAGTTTCCAAACCACGCAATTTAAGTTGGTCTTTGAGTGACTACCCTCAAAGGAAAGTTTTGAAGAGTGTATTGAGTGTAAATATTTTTACCACTCAACTTGAACTATTATGTTGAACTGTCATAAGCTATTACTGCTCGTATGAACTTTATTATTTTTGTTTGTTATTTGCTATTGTATTTCCCAAAAGTCTATCTATACGATGTTTTAGATTTATTTGCTCCGTTGGGATTGAAACTTTTAGACCGTGGAGACCAAACGCTCGAATTATTTTTAAATTATATTCGAATATTCGAATTTATTTTTTCGTTTAGGAATGTTTGCCAGAATGATATATTAGCAGCCTTATTTGCACAGCTAGTCACCAATCCTACTAATATTATAAATGTGAAAGTTTGTGTGTGTGTGCGTGAATGTTTGTTACCACGTACAGTCAACGAAAAAATTGCTGAACAATCACACTTTTTTCTATTATCCTCATCATCTTAGACACCAATTTTTGACCTCATCATCACCTAAAATCAGGTGTGTTGTGGTCAACATGATACCATGTAAAATGTAAAAAAAAAACAATAATAATCACTGATTTGAAACACATTTGGAAAATCGAGAATGATTAGCTACTTTTGTCGCTGACTGTACCACCGTAAACCGATTTTGATGAAATTTAGAATAGAGCCCTGGATACCCTGGATTAATATATAGGCTACTTTTTATCCCGGAAAAAGGTTCCTGCGGGATAACATGAAGACGCGGGTGAAACCGCAGAGCGCAACTAGTATATTTTATAATTAATATCATAATAAGTACTCGTATCTATACCTTGTTGACGTTTTGTTTGTTTAATTGGTTTTAAATAGAAAACAAATTATCTATATTTAACTTTAGCGTGAATACTACATTGTTTGTTTGTAACATAAATGTTGTCCTTTTGAGGAAACACTTTCCCGAGAAATTCTCTTATTTTCTACCATTGTTATTTTACATTTTCTTCAAATTTTGAGCTTTAATAAGTTACATGTTAAAAGGATGTTTGCTTTTCTTACCATTATTTAATTCACAATTACATTTAGACATCTTTCAAAAGTAACCCGCGGTTCACCAAAACTCTACGCAAAGGAATTCTTAAATACCATCTGAATTGTTAAAGTTCCTTTAGAAAACATCCATTGTACTCTTGTAAGGAAAACCTCCATTATAGAGTACCACTACACTACCGACTATTCCATCAAGTAAAGAAAACATATTATTTATTCAGTATATTGTATTCGAGACCGATGTTACCCGTTGTAAAAGGACAAACTCAGGTGATTGTAACGTATGTATGTATGTATGTAATTAAATAAAGTACAGAGTATCGGTAAAGTAGCTGCTCTAAGAAAGGAAAAGCTCTGATTTGATTTAACTTTTTCTATTATATAATTAAGGTAAGTGGCCAATGAGCTAGTTCCTTTGAGAAATGTATGCTACGATTTGTATCTTTTTTGGTCCAATATTTTGGTTGATATTGATATAATAGTTACACCCGGGTGGCCCTCCCAGATATAATTTTCCAGATTCGCTAGAAAGATGAAGCCTCGAAAGACTTGCGCAAGCTCCAGGAAGAGGAGGAGGTGGCGCAGGACAGACCAAAGTGGTGTCTTTTTAACCGACGAAAGAACGAAGGAGGTTTCTCATTGCGGCCGTATTTTTTTTGTTAACGGTGGTTAACATTTTCTATGGGCCGTTGCGCCATCTGGGTTAGTTAAAATATTTAAATTAGTTAAAGTTTGATTGGATTTATAAAAGATTCTTGATATTTTTATGTTTAATACATGGACTGTGAAAGATAACTGCGGAATCATAAAACAAACAACAAATTTTGGATATTAAGGTATTTAACTTAAATTGAAATTTTAATCAACATTAACGACAAAAATTGCTGAATATAGGTACCCAATTTTTTCAATCATTTTCAACAACAAACTTGTTTGCTCTGGTACACATTTGGAGATTTAAGCGTGTTTAGCTACTTTTGTCACTGAATGTACATATTTCTTTACATATTAGTATTATTAGTCATCTATGTTCTCCCAAAATATACTTGCATCTAATTTGTCACAAGTCACACATCAAAACCATGTTACCGCAGCCGAGGGCGTAGGTTATTAATCAAAAGGAAAACAAATTGAATGAGTCTTCATTCATGAAAAAGAAAAATCATGAAACCATTGGCAGAGAGCCATATTCAAGAAGTTGAAAAAGAGATGTTTCGTCGTGGTAGTGCTAAAACAATTAGTACAAATTACTGCGGCAGCTGTGGCGGTGAAAATCAATACAAAGACAACAGGAGGCTCAGGGTTCTTCTTTTTTATCAGCCTTTCACGTTCCCACTGCTGATACTCTCGCCTTCACTCAGTGAGAGAGTGTGGGCCGTAATCTACCACGCTGTCCTTTGCGGGTTGGTAGATGTCACATGCCCTTGAATGTTGCAGTTCTTGGACATGCCGGTTTCCTCACGACGTTTTCCTCCACCGGCTCTATGTTACATAAGTTCAATTTGTATAAATAAAATAAATAAATATCGGGGACAATTGCACACAAATTGACATAGCCCCAAATTAAGCTCGAAACTTGTGTTATGAGTACTAGACAACGATATACATACTTATATAGATAGAAATATCCAAGACTGAGGTACAAGTATTCGTGTTCATCACACATATATTTGCCCTTACCGGGATTCGAACCCGGGACCGCTAGCTTCGCAGGTATGGATTACTAATGCACCAGTTTGTACGAATCTCGTCGTTTACTACGTATTATCCCTATCCCTACTTTTTATATATAAATGCGAAAGTAACTCTGTCTGTCTGTCTGTTACGCTTTCACGCCTAAACTACTAAACCGATTTAAATGAAATTTGGTACGGAAATAGTTTGAACCCTGGGGTTTGAACATAGGATACTTTTCATCGCGATAAACTGTAGCCGACGCGGGTGAATCCGCGGGGAACAGCTAGTGTAGAATACTATCTAAGCATTTATTTTGCTCAGCGACGTGCCACTAATATCTGATTCCCAACTAAAAGAAGAGTCACACATTTTCTTCTTCTTTCGTATGAGTTAGTGGCCAACTCTACTGTTGGAGCTTTCAGGGCACTTGTAGGCCTGCGACATGGCTTTATGACTGATTACATGTGTGCCCTCCGAAGCACTTGAGCGTTGCCACTAAATGATCCCTCATTCAAGTTTTAGTCGACTGATCTGACCTTAATATTAAACGCAAGCAATATATAGATACTACCTGAATATAGGTACTGGTACAGTCAGCGACAAAAGTAGCTGATCATACTCGATTTTCCAAAATTGTTTTAGATCAGTAATATTTGTTTTTTTTTACGACTAACGCGGAAGCGTTTGGCCACAACACAACACATCTAGTGTTAATTATGATTATGATGAGGTCAAAGGTTGGTGTTTAAGATGATGAAAGTAATCGAAAAATTTGTTATTCTTCAGCGACTTCTGTTGTTGACTGTACCTACTAACGATATTTCTCAGTAGTGTATGGAAATTGAGACAAATATATTTCGTAGAACAATTTTGCTGTTACAGTGGAAGTGATAGTTACTGCGTTTGTTAGATAAAAAAAAAAACTAATACGACGAACATGAAGACTATTTCTACAGAGTTTTTAATGATTTAACTACATATAAAATATGTTAGTAAAGCTTGAAGACTTACAAAGCAATTAATGTCAATGCCACAAAATGTAATCGATGTCATGTTCTCGCCACGCTTTTAATTGTTGTTTGACGCGCCGAAATCGAGGAAAGTATAAAATTTGGCAAATACAATTTTAGTTTCTATGGGCAAGAAACAATTATGGTAGGTAAGCAAGCACTAGGGTGAAAGCAATGGATACTTCAGCTCAATCTCGCTTCCCAGAGAAAGAAGCAAGGACGTAAGTTTTTGTTTTTTTTTCCCAACGCATAAAAGAAAAGTTAGTACTAAAAACTTTCCGAAAGCGCTGTATCTGAAATCGATATCGCTTGGAACCGTTTCGCCTTATGGGAGGTCTAAAGTCATCTGAATAAAGATCATTTTTCAGCAAACGCAAATCCGCACTGAATCTAACTTCGAAGAAAACTAAATCGCAGATATTTAATTTTATTTCTAGAGCAAAAGTACATTATTTGAAAGAGATACGGCATACCATATGCCTGTTTATATCATCTGCTTTTTTATCACCTATAAAATTTGATGCCAATACGCATTTCTAAAATGATAGTACGAGTTGACGTAATTGTGTATCACTAATTATTTTATTGTAATTGTATCTGTGTTGACGTAATTTTGTATAATCCCTACTCCTTACTAATATTATAAATGCGAAAGTAACTTTGTCTGTCTATCTGTCTTTCACGCCTAAACTACATGAAATTTCGTACAGAGATAGTCTAGAGCCAGAGAAAGGACATAAGCTACTTTTTGTCGCGATAAACTGTAGCCCACGCGAGTGAATCCGCGGGGAACAGCTAGTTTTGTAAAATTATTGATATTTTTACTGGATCGATTAAAATCTCTAGTTTGCCGAAATTCTAGAGTAACTAAGCCAACGAATGATGTTAATTTATATAAAAGGGTGTTAGGTTATAAGCGCTGCGCAGTTGGCACGTTAAAACTTCGTTAATTAGCTAACCCGAACTGATTCGCGTCGCATAGCAACAAATTCTTCTCTTTGGTTCTCCCGATAGGATAGTATGTTATTTGTGATAGAAATATTACAACGTGGTATTAGGTTTATAATTATGTATTTAGAAACAATCGAAAGCCATTGCCGCGCTGTCACTGTCACTTGTCAAAAAATGACGGGCGAAAAATGGGGAATTGATTTGAGGTTTAATTAATTTAATAGTAAGGTAGATAATGAATAATATAATAATAATAATAATAAATGTCAGGGACAATTGCACACAAATTGACCTAGCCCCAAATTAAGCTCAAAACTTGTGTTATGGGTACTAGACAACGATATACATACTTATATAGGAAAATAAATACTTATATAGATAGAAATATCCAAGACTCCGGTACAAATATTCGTGCTCATCACACATATATTTGCCCTTACCGGGATTCGAACCCGGGACCGCTAGCTTCGTAGGCAGGGATTCTACCAATGATAGTGATGACTGGTTAATGTGAGCCATGTAACTAATAGAGTTAAGCTTTATTGTAACTAAAGATTGGCTTTTGATATTAATTGTGAGGTACGAATCTTTTATAGGTTAGGTATCTGAACCCTTTTTATATAAAACCATTGAAGACGACGCCCAGGAATTTACGATGGACAGTGTTTATGCATATTACACAATTGCGATTCCTTGCAGCACCTTTCGTCGTCGTAAAAAGTTTATCTTCGCTATCATAGTGGACCTGTGGAATTACCACTCCGTGTGCTTTACGTGATCCTTTCTGCCTTACACGTACAAAATATGGGTTGAAGTACTCCCTGAAGTCTTCACGCAGAGATAAAATGTGAGACTCGAACCTCGATGGCTTTAGAAAAAAGGTAAAAGCATGAATACGAGTATATAATTATATAGTTGAAATAAATCTATGATTTTAACGAGACAATGTATTGACTACTACAAAAATATAGAGCCAACTAGTTGCACCCCGCGGTTTTACCCGCGTCTTCCCGTTATCCCGCAGGAACCCTTTTCCGGGATAAAAAGTAGCCTATGTGTTAATCCAGGGTATATGCTATCTCCGTGCCAAATTTCATCAAAATCGGTTAAGTAGTTACGGTGATACGTGATAACAAACATTCACACACACACACACACAAATTTTCACATTTATAATATTAGCAGGTATCATATGATATGATTAGTTTGATTCCCACCCAGGTGTGGCGTGATGGCACCTTTAAACACATCGTCACTTAACATCAGATGACTTGTGGTCAAACGCTAAAGAAATAAAAAGTGAAAATCGACAGCAGTGTAAAGTACCAGGCATTGTATTATAATATGTCTTTAGTCTTTACCTAATAAAGCTCATCAGCATTATCAATAGTTTCAAAGATTACCCCCGTATACAAACAAACACACAAAGTTTACCACCGCCTTACAATATTTGTGTAGACTAGCATCCGCTTCGATCCAAGCCTTTGTATGGCGAACAATGGGAAGGAATAAGCACAATATGTGATCAGCTTAAAAGGAAACTGCAAATACTGATAGAAGCAATAATAGTTCATTGTCTGTTAAAAGCAGTATCATCATTATCAGCCCATTACGTTCCCACTGCTAGGACTCTGGCCTTCTCTCTGAGAGAGTAGGTGTGAACCGTAATCTACCACGCTGGCCTAGTGCGGGTTGGCAGATGTCGCATGTCCATGAACGTTGTGGTTCTTGGACTTGGACTCGGTTTCCTCACGATCTTTGCCTTTACCGTTTTGAGCGATGGTACATCCACACATAACTTATTAAGTCATTGGTGCGGAGCCGAGAAGAAGAACGATGGTGGATGAACGGTAACGCGTGCTACTTACAAGGCGCCGACACCGAGTTCGAATCCACTCTCCACCTATGACTTAATAAGTTATGTGCGGATTTGCCATCGCTCAAAAAACGGTAAAGGAAAACATGGTGAGGAAATCGGCATGTCCAACGACTGCAGTCTGAAACATTCATGGGCATGCGACGTCTACCAACTTGTACCGGACCAGCGTGGTAGATTACGGCCCATACTCTCTCTCTGAGATAAGGCCAGAGTCGCAGCAGTGGGAACGTAGAAGGCTGATGACAGCGGGGCCGATTGGATTCGAACTCGTTGACGGCGCCTTGTGGTGCACGTATTACCGGCCATTATCGCTCAATAAAAGCAGTATAACATAATATAATATGGTGCTATAAAAACAACAGTAAATATTTACATCAAGAATGTAAAAATATTTTTGTCCCAACTATACCTTCTGCTATATTAATGTCGTACGAATTTTGTAGCCCATCTGGGACCACACCGACTACACCGCCCGTAATAAGTTGCCAAGTGTAATGAACGACCCTTATTTTAGAAGTGGACCGTTAATTAAATACATTAAAATTTAAATCAAATTAAAATGAATATTCAATCTCTCGATATTATTCAGAAAAGGCCAAACCCCCGTGTAATTAGGAAATCTTTTTGATCCCTGTTTATTTACTAACCCAAATGCGAAAGTGTTCGGATGGCTTGTAAAATATAAAGGAATGTTTGTGCCGATAAATGCTATTAATAATTGTTTATAAAAATATAAGCTTCATACATCAATGTAAATATTAAGCGCTAACAGGCACTTGAAACGAGTTATTGAAGCAACAAAATACAATTTTGCAAATAAGGTTTATGTGAAACTAGCTGTTCCTCGCGGTTTCACCCGCGTGGGCTACAGTTTATCGCGATAAAAAGTATCCTATGTCCCTTCCCCGGGGCTCAAATTATCTCTATACCAAATTTCATTTAAATCGGTTCAGTAGTTTAGGCGCGATAGCGTATATATTCCGTATACTCCAAAATTATTCCCGCACTTCGGCGCCCCCTCAACGCGTTACCTGCTGTAGGTACCCATTATCCTACTTTAATTCTAAGTTAATTTTTCTTGGACCGCACGTTTGAATCGCGCAGTTAAAGGTCTTCCTGGTCCGCGACCGCACTTTACCTATGTCATAGATTCTCCCGGTGCCCCGCTCACCTCACCGCGTTTCTCGCTGCGCTGCGGTGCGGCGGTTTTATTTTTCTACTACTACTTACATTTTTAAACTCGTGATATCTTTCGAACGGAATGTCCGAATTGAATGATTCAAAAAGTTATATGAAGGCATTGAAGCAGTTTTGAATAAGAAGTAATTTATTTTGATAAGGATTAATATCAAGATACAAATAAAGAGCCTTTTCTAGCGGCGGCATCAAAAATTATTTTTTTAAAATATAAGATCACTTATTGTGGCATAACTATAATAGTTAGACATATGCTCTCGCGGACTTTTTTGTAGATCTTAATGAGACCTACAAACCCGCAATACATTATTTTGTTCTAGTGTCAATAGTTTTTGCAGCGCACGCAAAAATAGTTTTTCGTTTTCACACCTTGGGTTGCAAAATAGCAATTTTCTTACGGATCCCTAATTTTTTTGGAAATAAAATATAGCCTATAGCCTTCCTCGATAAATAGCCTTCCTCGATAAATGAACTATCCAACACTGAAAGAATTTTTCAAATCGGACCAGTAGTTCCTGAGATTAGCGCGTTCAAACAAACAAACAAACAAACAAACAAACAAACAAACAAACAAACAAACAAACAAACTCTGCAGCTTTATAATATTATAGTATAGATGAAACATTTTCCCCCATACGCTTTCAAGCTCTCGTGAGGCGAAAATCATTTAGATCATTGTCAGCTTTTGGATAAAAGCTTATAAAATTAATATGCTCTGGTATTTCTTGTAAAATTTTCTTTTTTACTCGGGATCGCCACCAGTGGTGGAAATTGAGTAGGTATGTAAGTCTGTATGTTGTAAGTATTATGTATATTTTTCGCAGTACGACAATCACTGTGATAAACAAGTACTTTAGCTACAAAAAACTGACACAAGTCATTTTGAATGCAGGCTTACTTTCGATTGAAATATTAGAGCAAATAAATAAAAGTGAAATGATGAGCGAAGCGAGCAGAGCGGTTTGGTTGCTAGTGACAACGACGCACTCGCTGAGCGACCCAAGCGAGCGTGCCGCGGCAGCGACCGAAAAAGTGCTATCACAGAATCAGCTTTATTTCCTAAGGGTATTCTAAGATGAAGAAGAAAAGTTCCCTGCCAGTTACCATCTTATTTAATTCAAAGCACCATTATATCCACTATTTTTCAGTCAAAAGTAGTTTTGCCAAGTGTAATGAAATCAAAAGTCTTTCAGTCTGTTAAAAGTAGTTTTGACTGAAACCTGGTGACCATGACGACCACTGATAAGATCGGGTGTAGCGTGACGTCACCCTCGACCACATGCTTAGAATAGAATAGAATAGAATAGAATTTACGTTTATTTGCGACAAAAACCCTCATGGTACATGGAATATAAATAAAAATAACATACAACAATATTACAGTAATTGAACGTACACAAGAATGTCACCGTCGCAAATCGGCCCCAACTCAGCAAAATGCTGGTTAGACAACCAGCGCTGGTCTTCCGTTGGAAATTACGTTGAATTACGTTGCTTACTTGTAGTCAAACGCTCAAAAAAGAAGGTAATATTCTGATCCGCGATATTACCTGTTTATATTGCTGAGAAACATTGTAAAATTGTACTTTTGTCGGCTGACTGTACAATGTTTAATGTGGTTCACCAGTAGGAATTGAACGACTGGACATCAAACCTATGTCGCGTGAATTTGATTGGCAACGCCGCAACAATGACTACATAATCAGGTTGCTGGATGGATTTATTATTGGGAGTTATAGTAGATAATTTTTTTATGATAGATTAGCTGTTTCCCGACATTTCGTCCGCGTGGATTACATAGAAGTATCCTATGTCCTTCCCCAGGGTTCAAATTATCTCCATACTTACCGAATTTCATCAAAATCGGTTCAACCGTTTGTATGTTAGATAGATAGATTAACTTTTTATTGGTACACCACAATACAAGGAAAATTATAACTAGAACAACAATAAAACTTAATGGTAAGTGGCACAACACGTGGTCTTATCGCTCAGAGCGATCTCTTCCAGACAACCCTAAAGCAGAGGAATAGTACGAAATTGTATAGACAGTACCCACAACAAAAATTAAATAGGTATGATACGTTTATGCGGAATAAACAAGCAATCGAAACATTTCTCTTCTAAATATATATAACTCAAAGGTGACTGACTGACTGACTGACATAGTGATCTATCAACGCACAGCCCAAACCACTGGACGGATCGGGCTTAAATTTGGCATGCAGGTATAGATGTTATGACGTAGGCATCCGCTAAGAAAGGATTTTGATTAATTCTTCCCCCAAGGGGATAAAATAGGGGATGAAAGTTTGTATGAAACTTTGTCAATTTTAAACCAATCGGGCTGAGACTTTGCATGCATAAAGCTGTAGCCCACGCGGGTGAAACCGCGGGGAACAGCTATTATATATATTAATACAGAGATGTTAAACGCCTTGAATATCGTGGTTCTTAGACATGCCGGTTTCTTCGAAATGTTTTCCTTTTCCGTTGCGATGGTAAATCCGCACCATAACTCGGTGTTAGCGTCTTGTTGTTAGGAGCAAATTTTCGGCCACGAGTTTTTTCGCAACAGCTATACCTACTCATAATATAATAAGAGCACTTTTTACTCTTCAGATATAGCTCCTAAAAGTGAAAGCCTTGGCCTTTTGAGAAGCATTAGTGGTGCCGTCACTGGAAGGCATTTAGTGGTTTCGCCTTTTTTTTTCAAATTCAAAAATATCAGCCTTCAATTTGCCCCAAGGCTATGTCCGCTTCCTTGTTTTTCCAAAACGAGTTCATTTAATTCTTGAGTAGGAAAAAAACTGTTTTTTATTCTCATTAAAATCGATGTCGTGACAGCATAAACAATTTTTCATAGGGTTTCGAATTTAGGTGATCATAGTCATTCAAAATTTCATCTCGCAACTGATAGTCTAGAAATAACTATGCAAACTGTATCATTTTATGCGTTGTAAGTACATATATCAGATTCTATTGATATGTTTATATTATCAATCAATAATAATAAAATTGTATTCAAGGTTAAAGTTTTATGGTGAGTGTTTTGATAAATCGGATGTTATCTGAGTAAATCTTCGGTATTTGTATGATAACATGCATGGTAGAATAAGTAGTACCTACACATTCGGTGGGGGGTTAGTATTGACATTGACATACCAAACTAACGTCATCTCTCTTCTGTCAACGGCTCCCGAGCTAAATTGGGTCCTATAATGAGTCTTATTTAAAAATAGATAAGGTGAGTAAAATAGTGTAAAACAGTGTAACACATTGAACCAATAAACAAGCAGTGAGTTCAATAAGGACCGATTTTGTAAACGTCCATAAGTTAAATGTCATACCAAATTTCGGTAAATTTGAACCTTTTGTAAAATTTTAGCACGGGAAATTTGACAATAAGATCAAATTTACAGAAATTTCGTATGAAATTTAACTAACGGACGTTGATAAAACCGATCATAGGTCGTCCTTTTCTGCTACAAACCACCAATCAACGACATCGGGGGCATGTGACATATCTACCAATCCACACTGGGCCTGCGTGGTAGATTCTGGGAAGGACTGAGTCTCGTTAGTGGAAACGTAGTAAAGAACCGATGATGATGATGATGATGTAAAAACCCTATAGGCTCCAAAGGTCGTGAGTTAAAATCCTGCAAAGAGCTCGAGTTGTCAAGGACAAACATAGCATAGTGTAGTGATAGCATTTTCTATAGTGCTCGCCTGGCTTACTATACCACTCTCCAGTTATGACTATAAGTGTGCCAGCACAGTGCATCGAATAAGTACCTAATCTTTTGGCACATTGATATATATTTTTAGATACCCACATTATTTATGGAAATATACTTAAATTCAAAAGTAATTGCTTCATTGCATCAAATTCCCACATGTTCCATTCACATTACTCCTAGAAGCATAAACCAGCGGATCCTTAAATTTAGACCTGTCGATCTTGATTTCTAGTTATTGACTTCTGGGAATAAACACAACGTTTGATGCAATCAAAGTCCAAGGATATTGGACGTGGAGCGCAGATGAGGCAATAATAGGTCTAAAGATGAACTATATTAGAGACTATATTTAGATTAGCTTAAGTTGTAGTGAAACAGCTTCATCCGGCGTTTTGGTCCATTCATGCGCCTACCGATCAATCACAATTCTAATTTATTTTGCAATATGTGGTCGTTCTTGTATAGAATCTAATGACGTCTCTAACAAACACACTTTAGCATTTAATTAAGTTTATATGTCCATACAGTCTATTTTACTATGACTATTAGATAAGTACGTACTCTTTTATCGCCATGCTTGTGAAATGGTCATCTCATACGATTAATCCTCTTTGCTCGATTCAATAGATATTTCATTTATTCTCCGTTGATGACCTCAATGAAAAAACACCTCACAGCCATCCGGCGATATTGAACCCTAAATAAAAGGCCTTAAAACATAAAATGTCGAGCCTTCGACATTCAAAGCGAGACCACGGATAGCTCACCAGTGGTTTAATTTTCCGAAGCTGTGGGTTCGAGACCCGTGGCTTTGTGGCCTTAATTTTATACCGTCCTAAAATTGGAACTTTGTTTTAGCCCATTTTCTAACACTCACGATTAAAATGCGAAAGGTTATAAGTTTTACTAATTTTTTTTTCTTTAGACAACTGCGAAAATACAAGTTAATGAAACACTAGCTAAGCCATGCGGTTTCACGAGCATAGTGTATGATGATAAAAAGTATCCTATGTCCTTCCCCTGGGTTCAAACTATCTCCATACCAAACATCAAAATTTGTTTTGCGGTTTAATCGTGAAAAGGTTGCGCATTTATAAAATTAAGTATTGTCTATGGACATGGATGAATGTGTCTTGTTCTATTACGATGGCAATATACAATTTATTTTACACTAGCTGACCCGGCAGACTTCGTACTGCCTCAATCGAAAAATCAAAAAATCAATCAACTTTATTGAATAGCAATAAAGTTCAAATTGACTCTACATTTTATTTAGAAAACGTTTATATGTGATAAAGGAAAGCGCTGTGTTTAGGGTTTTCCCGACAATGACTCTAATTTTTCTCACCTTTAAACCTTTCCTAGAACTCCACGAACATTTTTAGACCAAAATTAGCCAAATCGGTCCAGCTGTTCCCAAATTTTAGCGAGACTAACAAATAGCAATTGATTTTTATAAATACAAGATAAGATTAAACTGAATATATGTGTCACTGTTAACCATATATATTTCAACCGGCGTAAAGAGAGGCATCAACTGTCAAAAGTGGGCTAGATTATTTTCCGGCCAATTCACCATATCGGCACATCTCTTCCAGTTAGTTTACCTACAAACCTCGGATGTAATAAGCCAAACCGTGGTTAATAGTGGTGCTGTTGATTTATTAGAAGCGAGTCAGGCGTTGCAAGTTTACATTAATCAATGTCTAAGCTTAGACTCGGGTTACTTGTACAGAGAAGATACCAATCGCAAATAGTACATGGCTTATATGCGATTAAATAAATTTCTATTTATATATTGGCCGAGACAATGCCTAATAATGATAACAAATAAAATCGCGGCGCCCGCCGGCGGCGCTATAAAACATTTTATCGTTTTTGCGTGGTTCGATTGAAAACACTTGACTTTTTTTGTGCTATCAAATTCAAATTAGGCAGCGTTTTATCATCATAATAATCCAGTAGTCTAGTGCTGGACATAAGCCTGTCCCAAAGAACGCTACTAATTATAATCTTCGGCTCCTCTCATCCTATTGCTGCCAGATTTCGTAGTCGTAGCTCTACCTAGCTGAAAGACGTTCTGGGGCCCTATTCTCGCGGTGTGATATATTATCACATTCGATAAATATCGCAATACATATTTTGACGGTTATTGGGATATTTATCGAATGTGATAATATGATTATCACGCTGCGAGAATTGGGCCCCTGCACTACGTTTGCAGAGCCGCAGATGCTTGTCCCAACGGTTGTCGGTTCTTTGGCCAATATGTCTAGCCCATCTACAGTTCAGCGCTTGCTGATACTATTACAATTAATTACACAGAAAAAAGTTTTGAAAACAACCCCAATTTTCAGTTTCAACTTGCGATCACGATCTTAAACAACATTTTGTGAAAAAGCTTCGTTATGTTTATTGCGGAGCGCAACATCGGGACTTAGGCGTGCATACCGGAATTTTATATTTTCGGAAATTATTTCGATATTCCAATACCGGTATTGAGAGAACCCAATCTCTCCCGCAATTTTAATAAAAAAAATGGATAAAAAAATCCTAAAATTAAAAGCTAGACTTCAAATTATAGGAGTATCCCGCGCAGCTTGGACGAATTTCTAAAGCCTTTATGTTATGTCAAATTGAACGGTATGGTGACTAGAATTAATTACTAAAAGAACTTAAAATTTACTTATAACTTGTATCTACGACGACATAAATTGTTTTTTCATATAAATTGCCAATACCTGTATCAATGCCGGAATTCCGAGTTTGTGTTTCAATCAGACAATTCTGGTTTGGAGAATGGTCCGATATTGCATGCCCTAATTCGGGACAGTGTAAGCGTATTTATGAAATAGGTTACAATACTATTGTTCTGTCTTCTGGCTAGACAGCTAGCCGGCCATTGCTGGAACGTGGTCCCTGTTCACTTCCTTTGTTTTTGTGTGTTGACATTTTGCGAAGTAAACCTACCTACCCTGCTACTGCGGAAAATTATTCGAAGAAGGAATATTTAGGGATTTATTTAGCTCGTTTCTATATCAGGAAGCTATAATTTAGCATGCTATTTTTGTACGAAAATGTAGTCACTTTTTTATCTTTACTTATCCTTAAATCTTAGAAGCTGAAATTACAACAAACTGTCTCTTTTTATGGATTACTTCATATAAGTTACAGCGTCTATAAATTTCCTTTATTTCATCCTCAATCCTACAGAATTTACATAACATTGAAAGAATCAGCAGTATACATTTTATTGAAGACATTACATGCTTGGTGGAACAACATATATAATGGGAACTCATGAAAGAGGTTCGGAACCTTTAGCATACCTTTAAGTGTAATGATTGTTTTTCACAGAATCGTGGAATCCTTTGTGAAAAAAATCCCTACTATATATAATATTATAAATGCGAAAGTAACTCTGTCTGTCTGTCTGTTACGCTTTTACAGCTAAACTACTGAGCCGATTCAAATAAAATTTGGTACAGAGATAGTCTAGAGCCTGAAAAAGGACATAGGATACTTTTTATCGCGATAAACTGTAGCCCACGCGAGTGAAACCGCGGGGAACAGCTAGTACTATATAAAAATTATTGACTCTGAATAGGTTATGTTTTATGTGTTAAATTTCATGTAGGAAACTCTACGTGGGTGTAACCACGGGACGCAAGCTCAATTAATAAGCTACAAGACTAATACTTAAGTTCTAAAAAATTGTATTATTTCATAACCTGCATTGGCGTTACTACGAAAGGCTTTTTCAAAATTCAACATCCATGATAGCATTTGCTTTGGGAGAGGCCTATGTCCAGCACTGGACTGAAGTGGGCTGATTATGATGATGATGATGATGATGATAGCATTTTGGATAACAAGCGGTTCCCCTCGGTTTCACCCGCATGGGCTACAGTTTATCATCGCGATAAAAAGTATCAGTTACAGTTTATCATCACGATAAAAAGTATCAGTACACAGACAATTTAGTTAAAAGTAACTGAAATAAATAACCAACATCAATAAGACTTTTTTGGCGGCAATTGAGTTGTCAACGTGAAAATTTTATTTTTATTTCCAAAACTTGTGTTTCTTCGAGTGATAATGTGTAATATTGGTGGATTATTAACTATTATGTGTTCGTTAATGTGTACGAGTGTGGGAAATTGAAATAAAGTTGTGAAAGTGACTTTTCATGTTGCTCCAAAAAAGTCCATAATTATAAAGTTTAAGTAAAGCGCCACTACTTTACTTAAACACTATCCTCATCCCATCATCTCATCATCATCATCACCATCATCATTTAAACTTGATTCAACTCTCTGAGTTTGAAATCTTTTATACTTGACACTGGCAAATACACTAATCGTGTGACGCCATAACAAAAAAAAAAAAAAATCAATAAACCCCTAAACTAAAAGTTGAAGTAGTAATTCAACAATAATAATTACGAAAGTTACAATCAATTTCATCAAATAACGCTTTGCCAAATTACCGAAGAGTTTTCTGAGAAATTTAGTAGCTCTACTATAGCGAAAATCGCCAGTCGGGAGTCGTTCCTACTGACGTGTAATAAAACAAAGAACTTGGCACTTATATGTCGGAACTCGGAATGTATCAAAGCTAATGTTATTTAAGGCGTTCTTTTCCCACG
Organism: Opisthograptis luteolata; assembly: GCA_931315375.2. NCBI lineage: Eukaryota > Metazoa > Arthropoda > Insecta > Lepidoptera > Geometridae > Opisthograptis > Opisthograptis luteolata. The sequence continues at coordinate 3,970,909 of OV928048.1, forward strand.
GAAGTTATTTAGACGAACGTTCTAATAAAACAAAGTGTTTAATCGTATCTTATAAATGTAAATGGCGAACAGCTTCGCCTTCCCACGGGTAGGCCAATATAAGGCAAGTCTTACAGTTCATATATATAATTCCCATAGAAAAAGTTTTTTCTGTTTTTCCGAATTTTCCGGTGGGTCCCAAACTAAGCGAGAGTCTTAGGACTCCGAGATGCTTGCAAATATTTTCATACCAAATCTACCTAAACTTTTTCTGCATGTTTCAATTGTATAATGTTCATGTTTCCATATCCCAATGTACCAACCTCTTAGTTTTAAATTAGCTTAATATGATTATATTTAAACGCGGAATAACCTAATTATCTTAAAAGAAAATGTGTTGACAACAGTACGGGCCTCGAGCTTGTACTGGAAAAATTGATCAATAAAAAAAAATCTACCTAAACTAAAATGAACTTAAATGCTGTCAAAATAGAATATATTTTACAAAACCCTACAATACTTAACTAAAATAGTAATAACCACAGACAAGATCCGTAGTCAGTGTTCTACACTTGAAGACAAAATAAACGAGAACCTATCTAAAACAGTGGTCTGCGACATTTTATGGAAGGCTTGACGTAAAAGATATATAAAATAGAGTGACCTACCCTTTTGTCGCTCTAAAGGTCTTACGTTATTAGGTAACAGAGATTTATGTAAAGTACTACTTGAGGCTTTAACCTCAGACCTCAGCCATAGAAGAAATTGCCCCCGCTGTGATAACACTTCAGGGACTCGCTTTATTCTCTTACAGTTTCACTGGGGTTCTTTCTTTGGCAGTATTTTAACTCTGTGTACAGGAAAAACCAAGTGAATCTATATTTTCGCATATTTGGCTCTATGGTTGATGCATATAGTCAATCTTCCACCGTTTCTATATGACAGCGTTACAGAATCAGTACGGTAGTGAGCTTAAAGCGTAGATCCCTACTATCCCTACTTCCCTACTAATATAATAAATGCAAAAGAACTCTGTCTATCTGTCTGTCTTGCTTTCACGCCTAAACTACTGTACTGATTTAAACGAAATTTGTTACAGAGATAGTTTGAACCCTGAGGAAGGACATAGAATACTTATTATCGCGATAAACTGTAGCCCACGCGGGAGAAGCCGTGAAGAACAGCTAGTATAATAATATAAATAGCAAATAATAATAATAATAGCCTCTTGGTTTCACCCGCTTCGATGTTATATTTTTCAATATAAATGATTTTTTATTATAAAAATTCGATGCAAAATGTCATTAAAAAAATTTATTCGTCTTGGCGTAAATGAAACCAAACTGACATCGCTCACACCTTTTTTTATTAGTATAAAAAAGGGATGACAATATATGTTCTGAACAACGAGTTGATGGAAAAAGCTAATGGCCCTACAACAAACGCATTACACTGTAGGTCACGTCCATCTGCTACGTGCCTTACGCAGTTTACTGGTAGGTACACTGAGAAAAAAAATCTGACTTTCCTTCTGATTCTTCTGAGTTTTACCTTCCAAGATCGATTGCTTCCTTATTTTACCTTAGTTTTCCTTCTGAATCACTAGTCCTTCCCTTTTGACTCATAAGGAAACCGGTATTTCGAAGGTCTTTTTTCTCCGTGTATACTTCCTAAAACCGGAACTCATGAAACTCTGAAATTAAGTTGAAATGTGTACAACCACTTTTATCTGTAATTAGTTTTTTTTGTTATTTTGATAATAGGTATAAACGTAATTTAATTTTTAGTTTGGGACATAGTGAGGGAATGATTATTATACGGACAGTAAAAAGGTGTATTTTTTCTTATTTACGCATGTGGTTCCAAAATAATAAGTGAAACTTCTAGTCACAGTAATTTAGATTGCAAGGAAATATTGGAAATCGTTAGGTTCATGTGTCTTAGATTTTTGATAATACTCCAAGTATTTTGAAATTTTGCTAGTACAGTCAACGACAAAAGTAGCTGTACATAACTGCACTTTACGAATTTTCTAAGAATCTCTAACATAACAATGCTTAATGTGGTAGACATTTGGAAAAATATGCGTGACTGTACCTCTCCGGAAAACTCTGTTTGGAGCTCTGTTACTGTTAAAATAGAATAAGATACTAAGAGTAGGATTACAAGTAAGTAGTACTAAACGTGGATAACTACTAGGCAGTTTACTAGCTAGCTTACTTGGATTTGTAACCACAATTTGATTCCAAATCCAGACTAAGGAAGCTCCTAATCTAGACTCAGAAAGAGTAATACTCATAATGAGATGGTTGAGCAGGTCAATTTTCTTTTTACTTTTTACAGGGTAGCGTTTGACTACGAGTCGCCTGTACAATGTACATGTCATCATCATCATCATCATCATCATCATCCTGTATCAGTCCACTGCTGGACATAGGCCTCTACCAAGGTACGCCACTGAGCCCGATCTTCAGCTTTTCTCATCCAAAGTTGTACGGTCAACGACAAAAGTCGCTGAACCATAATAGATTTTCCGTTTACTGTCATCATGTTAAACACCAACCTTTGACCACAACATCACTCAACATCAGGTGTGCTGTGTTATGCTAAAACGCTACCTTGGAAGTTGTAAAAATAACCCAAACATTACTGATCTAAAATACATTTGTAAAATCGGGAATGTTCCGCTACTTTTGTCGCTGACTGTACATGTGGCTAGTACAAATTTTGAAAACTATAAAAGTTTTCATAAACGTCAAATAGTAGGTACTACCGCCAACTTGTCAAAGTGGCAATTCGTACTGCCTAAATTGAAAAAGTAACTGTACAACTTTGTTGGAATAGGTATAAAACGATGTAAAATAACCAGTGCTACCGATTTTAGATCCTCCAAGTTTCGGTAAGACGCGCTGAGCAAAAAATTAGAAGGAAACGAAACCTTTAATAGGTAGTAGCTTGTAGTGGGTACTTAGTCTTAGGCTAAGTGACGATGTGGTCGAAGGTGACGTCACGTTACATCTGGATTGGATCATCTTCTGTTTTTTCTTTTGCTTTCATTTCGTTTACTTCGAGACCAGATCCAATTCGAACTTCAAGATGGATATTTTCACTATCGTGTATTTATGTGCCTCAATGGGTCAAGAGCTATCGTTAGCGAAATATTCACTTATCTAATATTGTGAGCTAAAAAATAAAACTTAATAAAAACATGAAAAATAACGTCGCATCAATTTTTGTAAAAAGTTTCCACTGCAAATGTTTTTACGTGAAGCGTTTTATTTGTGTGATTTCAATACTTTATTGGACGCCATTAGATCAAGTGTCCAATTGACGTAGATTCAAATTTAGTATTGTGCCGTTATTAATATCATGGCATGGCTGAATTGGCTATAACTGTAAATGGGTGATTATCGTCATGGACATTTGTTTTAATGTTATTTTCTTGGTTCCTTTTGAGGCACGAGTTAAACAGATTGCGATATAATCTGTAATTTTAGGAACAATATATTTTTAATAAAGGTAGACTCAGATTCATAATTATTATGGCATGGCTCAATTAGCTATAACTGTTACTGTAAATGGGTGACTGTCGCCATGGACCTACATTTGCTTTAATGTTATAGGTATATCTGGTATCTTCAGGTCTGCCGAAACCTTTTTGAAGTAGCTACATTACGAATTTTTTGCACAATTCTGTTGGATATTCAATGTCTCCTGACGAAGTATTACGTTATTTCATAGCATATCATTCATTATTCTTCATACCAGTACCATTGCCAGGTTACAACATCCCTATATAATCCGATATGAGATACCTATGGCTAAAACGAAAATGTTACAATAGTTTTAAAATTTAACAACAACATACTTTTGGTATAGGCAAATATCGTGATGAAATTGTGGATTGCTAGTAGAGCAGCCAGTTCCCAATCCAGCTATAGCGTGGCACCACTTTCGACCATATTATGACTTACCATCAGGTCTTGTTACCAAACACTACCCCGTAAGATTAAAAAAAAATGTAAGCGATAATAAAATTTTAAGTGATATAAAGACCTCATTTTACAAAATTGACCCTTTTTCATAAACGTCGCCCTTACGCACCACATAAAATGACTCCGAAGGCAAAGTAAATATAACGAGGCCCCCTAGGGTGAAGACAAAAACATTAGGTATAATGCCTGCTCATGTTTTTAGTCCAGGATTCGCTGCGTGATATTTTTCCCCTACTTTTTCTATAAATTTTGATTTTACTGAAATTAAATTAGTAAGGAACCATGTAGGTATGCTAATAAAGATAAATAGAATATATTTTCTAATATTTGTACATACTACCATACGAAAATATAGTGGAATGCATTATGATCACGTAATTTCTTCATTCCTTAGGCACCTACTATTAACACTTACATATGACTATTAAGAAGTATAACACAAGACACTAGTAAAAGTTGCAAAGGATTGTTGGAATGGTTTACTGCAATAATTTATCCACTTTTTGTATGGTACTAATATATAAATGTATACCGTTGTTTATGTTTGTCTTTCTTTCACGCCCAGACTGCTGGACCAAATTTGTTGAAAATGTGCATAATATAGATTTATTAACTACAAATACCAATGCCGACTACTGCTATCCCAGGAAAATACATAATTTCAGTTAGAAAACTGGAAAACTGCGGGGTAAAATATGCCACGGGTCGGATCACTAGTCCTTAATAAAACCCACATTATACCCATTATTAAAATGAGGGCTGTGGGAACAACTAATGATATGGGATCTTACACTATTATGAACGTGAATGTCCTCTCGCCTCCAAATATTTGGACAGCGATGGCTTTTATTAATAAGGCCAACGAGAAAATGACATATTTTCCGAGCGAACCATTAATAAAATGGATACGTAATATGGTATTAAAGACAGAAGTGTCTAATAAAAGCTCTGTACTGACGTGATAATATTAGTCTGTATTCAACAAAAATATACACTATGACGCCTCCTCAAGTGGGATCTATAATTCTTCTTAGCTTGATTATGCAGGTCTATAGGACAATGGTGTCGATTCGGTTTTGCATTCACTAAAACTAAACTAAGTTTGACAGATCTAATAGTATTGCTATTGGGGTCAGGGTGCTCGACGAAATGAAACTCTTGAGTGACTCCTTTCCATAAACTTGTGGACTGTATATTTTAGGTTCAGATACAACACTTTGAAGCAATACCTTGAGGCAATACAATTAAAACAGGATTTCTCTTAGCTTAAGTACAATTTTTGTGTCGGCAACTAGCGCCAGGCACCAGTGCAGTGGGTATGACGCGCCTCTCGGCCAATCAGAGCGTCGCATGGCGCGCGCGCGATCTATATCGCTGTCCCGCTCTTGCGGGAGGTGCGTCTCTTTCTAATCACAGGTCAGCACATCGTGACATTTTCTAACTTAGAATTTACTAATAATGCTATACATTTATACAGGTATACATAAAGGCTATGTAGTATAATCTGCTACTTATAATAATTAACAAAAATCGACTTATCTAATAACAATTGACAAAATCGACTTATCTATCCGTAACAATCCTCCCCTCGGCGAAGAACTTCGTAGCCTATGATTTTCTAGGTAGGATGATGAGTCTTTTTACAGGTCTCCTAAAAATACCTCCTCTTGTCCGCACCTCAACGCTCCGCACCACGCCGTCCGGACCCGTAAAAACACGTTCGACTTGCCCGCGAGGCCATATGTTTCGCGGCAGAAGGCCATCCGCTATTACGACGATATCGCCTATTTTAACGTTGTCGTTTGGCTTGCGTGCCTCTCCGCGCGGCGTTAGTGTAGGCAAGTATTCGCGTACCCATCTAGTCCAGAACGAGTTAGCTAGAGCCTGTGCCACTCTCCAAGTTTTTCTGTCAGCCTGGTCGCATTCCCCTACGTATGGGAGACCAGTCGCCGAACCTATTAGAAAGTGGTTAGGTGTTAACGCTTCGGCGTCGTCTGGACTCACTGATACATGAGTGAGTGGGCGGGAGTTTACTGTGTTTTCTACCTCTGCTATGACGGTGGCGAGTACCTCCTCCTTCGGTGCGCGCTGGTGGAGGGTGACGGAGAGGGCCGATTTAACGGTACGTATCATACGCTCCCATGCTCCACCCTGGTTCGGCGCGCCTGGGTCGATGTACCGCCATTCCGCGCGTTTATTTATAACGTACTCTCTTAAAGTGGGGTTCCATTCCGCGTACGCTTTCTTGAGTTCCTCATCAGAACCGTGGAAGTTAGTTCCGTTGTCAGTCCAGTATAAACTGGGCCAACCACGCCTAGCTGCCATTCTTCGTAAGGCCATAATGGCAGAGTCCGTGCTCAAGCTCGCTATTAGTTCGATGTGGATCGCCCTTGTCACCAAGCAAGTAAATAGCATTCCCCAACGCTTCTCCCGTCGTCTACCTATAGTTACCCATACCGGTCCGAAACAGTCAATTCCGCAATTCGTAAACGGCCTGACGTATGCACTAAGTCGCGCTTCGGGTAAGTTACCCTTTACGGGAATCGCAGGGGCGGCCCTGCGCATCTTGCATGTGGTACAGTCACGCAGTATCGTCCTAACCGCGGGTCGCAGGCGTAATATCCAGTATCGTTGTCTCAGGTTGTTTACTACTTGCTCACGTCCTATGTGGTGAGTCTTCTCGTGCTCGTTGCGTATTATGAGTCGAGTGAGTGGATGGTTTCCGTGGAGAATAGGCGGTTCTTTCATTGAAACTGGGACTGCGGCCGCGTTTATTCTCCCATTCAACCGTATTATCCTGTCCGCGCCGTATATCGGATCTAACTTTCCTAACTTGCTGGTTTTGTCGACGTTTTTACCGTTTTTCAATCGCGCCAGGTCGTCCTTGAAGCTGTCTTTCTGCGCTTCCCTTAGTAGGACTAACTCGGCTTCTTGCAAGTGTCGCGCTTCGATTCGCGTTGCCCGCCGGCGGCACTTATCTACGAATGCTAATACGTGTGCCGTGGTACGCACTAATCTGGTATAGTTCGAGAAACGCGATATGTCTATTAAACCGTGTTCTACTGTCGTCAGCGCCACCACCTCTTCCTGATCTGGTTGTAGCGAGTCTTCGACCGGCCAGTGTTCCTCTGAATCGTACAGGAACGCCGGGCCCTTGAACCAACGATCGTGGCTGGTTAATTGCGTGTTACCGGCGCGTGTCGCATCGTCCGCAACATTGTGCGCGGTAGGCACCCATCGCCATTGACTTGTCTCTGTAAGCTCGGCTATTTCGCTCAATCGGTGTGCTACATAAGGCGTATATTTAACGGCGTCATTCCTTATCCAGTGGAGGACCGTCTTGGAGTCGCTCCACAGTATAACTTCCGGTTTCGCTTTGTTATGCTCGGCGATAATTTCAGCCGCGAGCCGCGCGCCTATCAGTCCGGCCTGTAATTCCATTCGCGGTATGCTCTGTGACCTCATGGGCGCGACTTTGGCCTTTCCGGCGACCAGAGCTACTCCTACGCTACCGTCCGTGTGAGTGAAACGCCAGTAAGCGACCGTCGCGTACGCTTGCTCGCTAGCATCGCAAAAGATGTGTAATTGCGTATGCGTGATGTTCCTACTCGTGTCGTAGCAACGCGGTAAACGTAAGTCACGTACGTACTCTAAGTCGGCCTGCCATTCGTTGAATATGGTCGCTTCTTCGATAGGGAGCGGGTCGTCCCAGCCTATTTTCTGCTTCCACAGTCCTTGCAGCATGATTTTAGCTGTTATAGTGTACGGACTGAGTAAGCCTAGCGGATCGAACAGAGACATAACGGCGCTCAACGCTTCGCGCTTCGTAGGCGTTCGTAGCCCTGACTTTACCTCCTCGGGTACGCGATGCATTGCAGTGTTAAACGATAACTCGTCCGTAGTCGGTGTCCATAATACGCCTAACGTTTTACCACAGGCATTTACGTTCGCGCCTAGCTCTTTCGGTGCGCTCGCTTTGTTTTCGTCGGGAATGTGATTTAAAAGCTGCGGTTGATTAGAGCTCCATCCCGCTAGCTCGAATCCAGCTTTTGAATGCACTTCCTGTACCTCGGCTATCGTGCGTGCTGCCGTTTCTACTGAGTCGAAGCTGTCGACCCAGTCGTCCATATAATGGTTTTCCGTTATGGCGCGGTACGCGAGCGGATGTGTGTCCTCGTAATCTGACGCGTTCCTATTCCGTACGCTGTGTGCCAAAAACGGAGAGCTCCGAGCTCCAAATATCATTGATGACATGACGTATTTCCGCGGCGGGCTAGAGCGATCATCGCCACGCCACAAGAAATGCTGAGCTACGCGATCTTCCGGTCTAATTTGTACTCTTAGAAACATTTCTCGGATATCTGCGGTCACAGCTACTGCTTGTTCTCTGAATCTGAACAAGACACCGTACAGCGCGCGCAACATATCAGGTCCGTCTAACAGTGCGTCGTTTAAGCACGTGTTGTTGACTCGCGCGGCGGCATCGAAAACTAGTCTCGTTTTCCCGGGTTTGTTCGGATTCGTGACCGCGAAATGTGGTAAGTACCAGACGCGCGGGTTCTCGTCATCTACAAATTTACTTTCGGACGCGTATCCTTTTTCTAGCAATTTCTCTACCTGTTCCGTGTACGCGAGCTTAAAGGACGGCGATCTATCCATCTTTTTCTCGATCCCTCGTAGACGATGTAGAGCCATATCGTAGCTAGGTGGCATAGTGACGTCATCCGAATTCCATGGTAAGCCTACTTCGAAACGATTGCCGACGCGTTTCGCGGTGGCGTCGAATATCGCTTTCGCTCTTTCATCTGCTGCTATCGGTTTGCGCTTTGATGAAATACCTAGAGCATCGATATCAAAGTGTGCTTTTACTAGCTCGCTTAGATCGTCGTTCTGATCGCAGCGGGTTTCCCTAGCTTTCACGTGTAGTACGGTCGCGTTATCCGAGGTGATCTGTCTTGTCACGGACCCGTGGAGTACCCATCCTAGTCGAGTGAGTGACGCGGCTGGCTGTTTATTCGTGCCAGTGAGTAATCTACGCGTGACGATAAGATGCCAATTATCAGCGCCTACAAGAATTCGCGGTTTCGCGTTCGCGTAACAAACGTCATCTGAATTCAGTTCGCGTAGATGCTCGTATTGTAACGTCTCAGGTCTCACAGACTGATGCCCTAGAACGAGATTTCTAACCGTGCGTGCTCTAATCGGTTGGTAACGTGACTGACCTCTGCCCCTTATCTCGATTTCGACCGCTTGACTGTCCGGTTCTTTTTGGCTCGACGTGACTCCGTGGATATGCAACGTTCGCGTCGGTCCGTTCGCTCCGACTATCCCGGCTATCTCTTCGTCGACCAATGTTACTGTCGATCCTTCATCTAGCAACGCGTAAGTATCGACTTCTTTACCGTTTGGTCCCGTAATCGTAATCGGACATACTTTTAAGAGTATCTGGTTGCTTTCCGCGTGGTGCGCGGACGCTGCGACCACGGACTCTTCCTTTTCGTTGGCGACTATCTCACGCTTTAAGTGAAGGAGCGCGTGATGCGATTGGCGACATTCCTCTACACCGCATCGCTTCGCCTTACACTTAAAACGTCTGTGCTTGCTATTCAAGCAGAGAAAACATATGCGAGTTTCCTTTGCCCATTCCCATCTTTTTGATATGGGCATAGCCGCGAGCTTTTTACATTGGGGAGTGGCATGCTCCGCCCCGCAACAATAACACGTATCCTTTTTCGACGGTGTATCATCGGTTGTTGCGTAAACATTTGCTCCGCGGTTTCGTTCGTTCGCTTTCGGTTCTCTTTTAAAGTTACTCGCGCCTCGTGCCGTTCCTGTCTGACCGGGGTTAGAACCGGGGTTAGAGAACGCGTGTCGCAGTGTGCGATCAGCTTCGCGCATTAGGAATTCAGATAAGGTTATTATCTCGGGCTCTGTCCTATTACCGTAATCTTCAGCGTAGTCGCACCATCTCGATTTAAGGTGTGGACTAAGCTTCTCTATTACTTGACGCGACAACATCTGGTTTCGTAGGTAGTCTCGGTCGTCTATACCCGCGATTACCGTCACGATACTTTGTAAATTTATGGCGAACGAATTTAGTTCTACGGCAGAATTCCCTACTCGCGGTAGTTTCTTTAAGTCTTCTAACGCTTGATCGATAATGATTTCCGGCCGGCCATAACATTGTTCTAGTGTCCGCATGATAATTTTAGGATCCCTAGCCGTACCTAACAACGCGGATACGGTCTTTTGTGCGTTTCCTCTCAGGCAAGTTCGAAGACGCGATAAGTTCTCCATGGATGAGAAACCATGTAACTGCGTTGTTACTTCAAAGGCGACCTTGAAAGGCAACCATTCTCCCGCGGCGCCGGAAAACAAAGGCAAGTCGTACGTTTGTCTAGACGGTGCGTTACTTCGCGTCATTCGTTCTAGCGTGTCTGCGAGCCGCTCGAGCCCGCGCTCTTTAGACCTATGAGGCGTGGGTGACCTGGGTCGATGCGGTGTTTCGAACGTAACTTGATTCGGGTTCCCTACAGGAGGACGTCTTTCAGTCCTTCTTTCGCGAACCGGTGGTGGTGGGGGTGACGGTCCCCTTTCTAAATTTGATTCGACACACTCCCCTCGTTTTTGAGTGTTTTGAATCCAATCGCTGACTCTACGATTGGTATCCGTTGTCTCCTCCGCGCAAACGCTTTCTCGATCCGTCTCTTCGCGAATGGTGGCGACGTCCGCGGCTAACCGTTTCCTAACCAAGGTGGCTTGCAACAGCAGTTCTTGCTGTCGAATAGCAGCGAGTTGCTCCTCAGCTTCGAGCTCGGCCTGTCTTATTCTCGCGATCGCGCTAGCAGTAGAACGTCGTGACTGAACCGACGGGGCTCGCGTTCTACGTTCGTTATCGCGTGAAGTTAATCGCGGCGGTTGGTCGGTCGCGGGCAAGTCGGCAACGGTCTCTGTGTTTCGCGGTTGTACGGACGTTGGTGCGGACGGTGACGCGGGATAATCATCATATATACGATGATTCTTTTCTTCGGCCGCTTGGCTTCTGGTGGTCGGCATCTTCTTGGCTCTTGTCGCCCCTACGCTGCCTACCTCCCTAACTGTCCCTAGCAGTCCGTCGGAAGGGCCCGGGTTTAATCGGGATATGCTTCCTCAGGGATGGATGGTTTTGGGAAAGGTAAGGTGGGTTCCACCCAGCAGAGGAGCGGAGTCAGATACGGGGTGCTCGGTAGTCGGCTGGAATGTCCGACCCCTTTGGCGAGTGCCTACAGTCTGGCCCCCGCACTGATTTCCACTCTTACCGGCGAGGAAGTGCTATTTCAGTCCGCGTTCCCGTTGAACGGTCTTGATGGACTGGTGGTGTTGCACAAAACACCACACCGCCTTGCGGCGTTAACTCTGAGACCCTGGCCGTTGGCACCGTTAGGTGGCCGGGGTAACCGAGCCGTGGATAAACCACGTAATTACGTTTTTCCACGGTGACTCAAAGTGCAGTGCAGACGGCACTCGTCGTAGTTGCACCGTTGGGTGATCTTCCCAGAACTCGTCGTGGTCGCACCGTTGGGTGATCTTCACAGACTCGACGTAGTTGCACCGTTGGGTGATCTTCCCAGACTCGACGTAGTTGCACCGTTGGTAGCTTCTTTGTACACGCCGTACACAACAACGTTCAAGTTGTATACGACTGTAACCGACGATTTTCACGTCGCATACAACGGCGTTCAGGTTTGCATACGACTGCAGCGGTGATACCGCTTACAAAAACGTTCAATTTGTAAGCGGCTGGTTTCCTCGGCGATCTTCACGTCGCATACAACAACGTTCAGGTTGTATACGACTGCAGCCGATGATCTTCACGTCGCATACAACAGCGTTCAGGTTGTATACGACTGCAGCGGTGGCACCGCTTACAAAAACGTTCAATTTGTAAGCGGCCGGTTTCCTCGGCGATCTTCACGTCGCATACAACAACGTTCAAGTTGTATACGACTGCAGCCGATGATCGTCACGTCGCATACAACAGCGTTCAGGTTGTATACGACTGGAACTGCTTCTTGAAGTATCCGGCACTCGATGGACCAAACAACTATTGGGGTCAGGGTGCTCGACGAAATGAAACTCTTGAGTGACTCCTTTCCATAAACTTGTGGACTGTATATTTTAGGTTCAGATACAACACTTTGAAGCAATACCTTGAGGCAATACAATTAAAACAGGATTTCTCTTAGCTTAAGTACAATTTTTGTGTCGGCAACTAGCGCCAGGCACCAGTGCAGTGGGTATGACGCGCCTCTCGGCCAATCAGAGCGTCGCATGGCGCGCGCGCGATCTATATCGCTGTCCCGCTCTTGCGGGAGGTGCGTCTCTTTCTAATCACAGGTCAGCACATCGTGACATTTTCTAACTTAGAATTTACTAATAATGCTATACATTTATACAGGTATACATAAAGGCTATGTAGTATAATCTGCTACTTATAATAATTAACAAAAATCGACTTATCTAATAACAATTGACAAAATCGACTTATCTATCCGTAACAATTGCTGTCTTTTTCTAACCACTAAAGTAAAAAAAGGACAGCATTACTCTTAGATCTGTCAAACTTAGTTTAGTTTTAGAGAATCCATAACCGAATCGACACCATTATAACACTAAAAATTTCGTATACTAATATAATATACGAGTACATATTATCTAGCATTAGCTAGCTCCGCGTTTTCACTCGCGTGGACTGCAGTTTATCGCAATAAAACTTCTTTTTCAATTTTTTTCTTTTATAAGAACCTTCTCCTGGCAATAACAAACACAACAAAAAAAGAATTAGTGAAATTGGTCCAGCCGTTCACGCGTGATGCCGTGACCAAAGGAAATAGGGATTCATTTTTAAATACAAAGAAGAAGATACAGATTAGTGTGATGCTGATGAAGTAACAAGTAGGCAACTGCAAACAAACAAAAAACACTTTGTGTAAATTGTATAACATTGTTTCGGCATATTTTTTAACCCATCTTTGCACGGTATATGACTTTTTACAGATATATTTTCGTACCTCGGTACTATTTTATTAAAAGTACCTACTTACCTTATAATAGATTTGCTTTTATGTTATAGGTACCTAACGTCTACACAATGATATTTATTAGGTTTAAAAACTTCGAATTGAAATAAGCTTTCGACACATAAAACTCTGTTACCATCCGTCATTAGTTTACACACAATGCCAGAACGTGTAAAAGATATAACTCAATGTTAACAATCTATCAACATTTGTCTGTTTAAAGCCACCTGGTTCTGAAGAAATGCTATTCCGCAGTTTAAAGTAGCGCACAGAATCTGGGATCTTTGAAAATGCTTTCAAACATTTCCTTCCGTTTTCAATTCCTTGCCTTGATCCAGAGTGCCTGCTGTGGTATTGAAATTCACGATTGAGATTGCGTCACCAGATTCGTTTAGTAGGTCGCAGATTGTTATCCCCCATTTGATTTTCAATCAGTGATAGTCAATAGGTGAATGACTGTTTGGATTCAATTGAAAATTAGACCAAACGCGATGGCTTTTTTTTAAATTGTATCTTTTATAGAGTCAGTGGTAATGGCGGATTTACACATGGTACTCCAAGTAAAATCATTAAATGTTTGTCGACTCTTACCTCTACAAGTTTACTGCCTGTGCCTTGTTTATTTCGCAATCAATTGATATATATTATATATATATATCATTGCTACATACTAAAGAGAAAAAACGCTATAAGCGTAGTAGGTACTACATCTATTCTGTGCCATATGTAAAAACTAAACAACTTTTATCGCTGTTTGCCGCCCTGAAGCTCAGGAGCCTTTTGATAATAAGACACTGCAATGACGTCGAGTCTGATGTGTATTTTTTATGACTAAACTAAATACACACTATCATATTTCACGCATTTTTCATTATAGATAACTGACTACCTCAGAACTGTCTACGAAATAAAGTGCAAACGCAAAGTTACAATTTGAATGTATCTTTAGTTCCTCTTAGCGCTATAGTCAGTCAAAATGAAGTTCTTGATTCGCCATTCCACACTGGGGTACCATTGTGGCATCTGATTGAAAATTCCTTCTACGTGTATGAGCCACAAACCGCAGATAGTCCGGTAGGTTCATGCCGTGTTTATTCATCTCGTCTCTCATCGTCGCATTCGATCTGAGGTTAGCAATAATTGTGTTCATCTGTTCTGTGGTTTGATTGAATTGTATTGTATGTCAACCATATTTTTTTTACTATAGTTATGGGACAACGTTTGTTCGCAAGTCAGTTCATTGTGGTCGAAGGTGGCGCCACGTTACATCTGGATTGGGAACTGGCTCTTAAGTGGGGCCGCAGGAACACACCGATAGGAGACATATTAGGCGAACAAAAAAACATAATATTTATTGCCACCATACAGATTCCTATTACAATAGGCATCTGCGTCGATAGGGGTAGCTTTAGCATGTGCCTCATTCACATACGTTTTGCGAATGCAGCACTGTTTTTCAAACTACCCCTATGCTCGGACAGATTTTCCCGAGAATGTTTGTTACAAACATAATTATGTAGTTCACCTTTGTGTTTGTCTTCTGGTTTAGTTTGTTACTCTAGTTAATGCCGGCGACTGACATGACTAGACTCAGCGATAGCGAGTGAGTTGCTATTCTTCGCTCGTAGGAGCCTAAGATATACTGCCCGTTGCCAATAAACTTCTATTTTATACATTTTGTTAAAAGTATTCGACTACTTCCGTGCTTTGGAGGGCACGTTAAGCCGTCGATCCCGATTGTCGTACCACTATGACGGAGGCCTTGGGTTGGTCTAAAAACTCTGACACTAGGGCTGACTACTATCCTATCCGCCAACCCATACTGGCCCCGCGTGGTAGATTCCGGATCTTACCATCTCTCTGAGAGAAGACCTATGTCCCAGCTGTGGGAACATAATATACTGATTATATGCGACGATTATTATTTTGCAAATAATTTTGTATCAATATACATTAACAAACGGGTCGCAATCCGTTGCCACTACCACTGAGTTATAGTTTTGGATTACCTACGGATGTTTGCAATCAATCCTAAAGCAGATGCGGGTTGTCAGTGTTACCATAAAACGAGTAGAAATGTTAAGCGTTTCTTGACGCATAGCAGAACAATCACTATTTTTAGTTCAATCTCAAGAAACTGTAAAAGCATCACTTAATCTAATTGCGAAGAGACAAGATTGAAAGAAGCCTTAAGAATTTAAAAGCTTTTCGTAGTAGACGATAGTCTAGAATCTAGTTAGATATTCATGTACCTAACGTTTAAAATGAACGTTTTCAAGGAAACGGTCGACATGAATTTAGATCGACAGACAATTTTGCTTTTGTTATTGTTAATCGATTAGAACGCGGTGTGACATTACTCTTGGATTGCATTGTTTTTAGTAATGCTGACCCCAGTACTAAACACACTCGTAAACCAGTATGCTATCTCCAGTAGGGCAAACCGTGGATAGATCGGTTATTGGAACCAGCCGTTAGTCTCACCAATCACTGATCGATCAGAAATTGCAGACACTGAATCTCTTAAAGTACTCTAATTTTTCTTACTTTTCAAGCGTTCAATCCCGTTAACTGCTAAGTTGGATACTGAACCAATAAAAAGCAATTGCTTTTTCAATGGCTTCGCAAAGTTTGTGCATTCAAGCAGTGCCAAGTAAAATTGAAGAGACTTCTAGTGGGTGGGAGCAAGATCTGTAACAGAAACAACAAACGTTATTACATTCAAGTACCTAATTTGTTTTATTGTTTTGCGTGAAGCGGTCATCAGTTAAAAGTTGACTACATTAAGTTTACCACTTGGCGCACCATTATTATTCTACTTCCCCTAATGCTTCGACTACATTAGCGGGCTATGGCGAATATTCGTGTTAACGCGATAAATGTGGCCGGGTTCATCGTGTCATCGCGTAGTATTCGGGTGAAGACGATGTAGTATCGGGGAGCTGTCGGTAAACTGGCGCGAATCAAAGGGATTTGTCGCGCCAATATTCGCTTAGGTGGCTACATCTACGTCATTTCAGTGTCGTCCAGACTTTGAAGCGGGACGTGCATTTAATTTTTTACACTATGGAGTGGAGTAACGAAAAAGTGTTACAATTCATTCAATTTTATGAAACTGAGAGTATTATATGGAATCCTAGTGACCCCAACCATAAAAAGAAACACTTGGTACATGGTGCGTGGTGCGTGGTGGGTAATTTACTGACATATAAAGCCACTATTTCCTCCATTTTTAAATTACCGCCCACGTCTCGGCCGCAACAACAAACTGAACAACACAATCCGGCACGATGCATCGCGTCAACTCGACACGCATCTTCGCCCGCCGAACATCGCCTATACCCCCGAACACGATGTTTTTGTCTCGCCAACACGATACGAATCTTCGCCCGCTAATGTAGCCGAAGCATAACAGAAGGCTCTGTTAGAGTGATAAAACTTTACTGAAACATTACAGGGACCTTTTGGGACAAGTTGAAAAGTAATATTTTATAACGTTATTTAAATTGTCTGTAGTTTCACGTTAACACCCGAAGAAATATAAGTTTTCAAATCAAACAAAATGTTCTCGGTGACATAAAATTTTCCACAGAAAAGTCCTGCTTGAATATTGAATAAGAATAACGTCATATAAAATCTTATCGCGCAGATTTGTAGAAAAGAGAATTGGCCATCTGATTTTTATCGATTAGAGATTGTACGTTATAATGTTCGCACATTATGTACAATTAATGGCGCAAATGAGCTAGTCAATGAGGTATCATCATATTTTATAAGCTTTAATGGTAGGACTCGCTTGGCTAGCTATCGCCAATCACCTGTCGTTGTTTTCCAACTGCCTCTTACATTTTATTTTACAACTTACTTGGTAGTGTTTGACCCCAAGTCGTCTGATGTTAAGTGACGATGTGGTCGAAGATGACGTCACGCTACACCTGGAATGGGATCTGGCTCTCAAGTAAGGCTGCCGGAACACATCTATAGGTGCTTGGCGACAGATTCTTAACTTGAGGATGGTAGCTAGCCAGGCTAGCGGTAGTAAATGCCCTACAACCAAAGCTATGGTTTCATCACGCTCTTTATAGGATTGGAACCCACGTCCTACGGATCGCAAGTCGACGTCACTACCACAGAGCCATCATCGCTATATTTTCCAGTACAGGCATAGATAGCGTGGTGCCATCGACCAGATCATCACCTATACTTGTGATTTGTGGTCAAACGTTACCTTGTAAGTTGTAAGTCATACTGGGATCAAATTAAAATTCTCGTAGGCAGTTTTTCACAGCTGAATGGACCGCTAAGCTGAAGAATGCTCAGTACTTCGAGATTCAAGTTTTATTGAAGCTTATTGTTCCGGAAACCTTTGTTTCAGCTGAGTGGCCCTCTGATTTCAATATTTGCGGTTGCGCTGAATTGTGAGGAGTAGGGTTAGAGTAGTTTTCTTTGTCGAAGACGGAAATGGCTTTGTGTTGGTTTTAAAATAAAATGTTAGTTTCAGTTTCACATACCTTTTGTTTTTGTACACGTGTGCGCTTTGCTATACAAAACGCGTAGGTGCTTTACACCATAGCATTTTTAAGCATTTTTTAAATATATTATATAGTACATTACTGCAACGGCCGTCAACGTAGGCATTATGGAAGAAGGTGTAAATGTGGGCCGAGGCAAAGCCGAGGCACACATACATGAGTCCATCAATGCCTAGTTGTGGCCAAGGCTTGTATAGTACTTTTCTCAATAAATGCGCGGAAATTAAAACTAAGTAAGTAGTACTTGGGCAGAACTTTTCTCTTTCGAATTTGGCAGTAACAAATTTATATTACGGCTCTTGCCGCCTCTTGAATTTCAGGTGGCGTTAAAGTAAGATCACACTTCACTCATCACACTTCACTCATTGTCTTCACTTGAACTCATTTTGTCAAATACAATTAGTTTTCAAAACCAATGACGAACAACGAACAACAAAAAAAAATCCCGCGTTCTATTGATCGATTGTTTTGTTTTTCAACAAACAGGTTTCTATGTGCAAGCCGGTTCGGAATTTAAATGAAACCTTTCATCAGTTACCTCCTTGCTTCCCATTTTCGGAGTAAAAATCGTTCCATTTTTCAATAATACGAACGATATGAGTTTAATATGTAATTTATTTGGTCGCTAAACACGACATATATGAGTTTTCTATGTAATTTATTTGGCCGCTAAACACGACAGATATGGTTATTCATACAAATTTTGCCGGCCGCTGCTCGCATATATTTGGGCAGTGCAGCAAGTTTGATTTATCTCGAAGAAGGTTGTCAAAATAATGCTCTTATTTCCAAGCATGTTTGAGAAAAGTAAACATATTTCATTGACATAAATTATAATTATCTATAACTTGATCACTAAGAATAATAATACTTTTTTTAATCAATTCTCTAGCAGTTAAGTGAAGGGACGTGCAAAACGTTTGCGTACCTAAGGGTTTGCGTTTTTTGCCTCTATATGCAACGTTGGAAATCGCAGACTTACATCGTCTTGCGATAGTTACTATGACTTCTAAGAACTAATTCAAAACATTCTTAGTAAATTTAAAATGTTATCTACCAAAAACAGAACTATGCAAAAATCTATTGACGTGCGTTATTCTCGTAAAAAATTTGCTGGCTAGATCAATTTGAATTTTTTTAAAAAAACATTTTGGATAATTCTGAAAAAACTGAAAGTGCTTTTGAACCCAAGACCCCTTACAGTCGTGCAAAGCCAGAGCAGGTCAGTAGTCAGTAATAATAACACACAGCAGATACAAACTATATATGCCGTGAAACAACTTTAACAGCGCAGCGTTATGATATTTGATCATTCATATTACAAAGTCTGAAGTTTTCCAACAATTTCCAAACTCGTTTAACACTTGAGGGTGATAATTTACATCGCTAGCATTGGATGTTGGAAAACAATAACCCACAGGAATTTCAGCCATGTATCAATAACGTTATAATGAGAAGCAAAGTTTTCGATCAAGGAGTGCTACCATACATTTTTAAGACAGGTCGAACTAGACTATGTCTCGAAAATTCTGCCAGTTCATTTCTAATTATAAAATCAGGTGATTGAACTTTAACGTAGTGGTAATGGCATAGTGATGGTGTACTCAGACATTGAGAGAGAGGCCCATGGTTTGAATCTCATTGAGGTTTGAGCATTCGATGAATAAAGTTTTATCTAATTTATTACAAGTACTTGGCTATCCAATACTTTCTAGTACTGATCTGGCTAACCACAACCGCCAAGTGCAAAATTTGAAACCAAACACCTGAAATAGTTTTCTGCACTACACTTGAGTACTTTAGGTTCTAGAATCTTTTGAGAGCAAGCAAGAAATGCTAGATCGTAAGGTTATACTTATTATTAGCTTAGACAGCGGCTGAAACATGAAAGTTCCTACTCAATTGCCTTTTTGTGAGTGATTCTAATTAGTTTGTGATAATTAAGTAACTTCAAAGATTAATCCAATGCAAAGTTTTTACTCAATTGCCTTTTTGCGAGTGATCCTAATTTGTGATAATTAAGAAATTTCTAAGATTACGTAATGTAATACTGAATTTTAAAAAAGTGCTTAACTCTTGACGAAGTTTTGAACAGTTTTGTATTAGGACGAATTTTCGTGTTCTATCTATTTTTGCGAACCTGTGGTAGAGCTCCCCAATCTTAAGCTGCTTTCAAACTTTGCGAAAATAGTTGAACACGAAAACCGGTTCAATGGTTTGGAATTCGGTCCTCCAGCTTGCATGTGAGAAGAATTAATTAATTGCCCTATGTTTAATGCAAGCACATACAATAAATCTCTTCATAGTTGGAAATAAAGATTATGTATTCAGGCGGTTCTACATTAAAGCGCGTACAGAGACAAAGGACATAATATTTTATAACATTTTTGTGTATGGTTGTTCCGTCCGTTTGTTGTTAAAATTTTATACACATTTCCACCGCACAAGTTTAAAAAATTCACTGAGTTATGAATAACGGAGAGAGGTTAGGCTGTGCCGTCGTTAATCAATTAGTAACAGGTAATAAGTTACACAGTATGATGGTATCACACATTACCTGGTAGGTCACGGTACACCTAGGTCGTGACCTACATGGAATTGCATTATACAACAAAGTAACTAGATTAGTACATTACTGCAAAGGCCACAAAAGTAGGCATTGAGGGACGAAGGTTTAAATGTGGGCCGAGGCGAAGCCGAGGCACACATACCTGAGTCCATCAATGCCTAGTTGTGGCCAAGGCTTGTATAGTACTTTTCTCAAATAATGCGCGGAAATTAAAACTAAGTAGTACCTGGGCAGAGATTTTTTCTTTCGATTTTGGCAGTAACATGTTTTCTATTACGGCTCTTGCTCTTGTCTCTTGAATTTCAGGTGGTGTTAAAGTAACTTTATCACACTTCACTCATTGTCTTCACTTGAACAAATTTTGTCAAAGAACAATTATGTACTTTTCAAAACCTTTGACGAACAACAAAAAAAAAACCTGCGTTAAAGTGTTCATTTGTTTTTTTTTTTTCAATAAACAGTTTTCTATGTGCAAACCGGTTCGGATTTTAAATAAAACCTTTGATAAGTTACCTCCTTGGTTGGCATATTTCGGAGAAAAAATCGTTCCATTTTTAAATAATACTACAGTTAAGAGTTTACTATGTAATTTATTTGGCCGCTAAACACGACAGATATGAGTTTACTATGTAACTTATTTGGTCGCTAAACACGACAGATATGGATTTTCATACAACTTTTGCCGGCCGCTGCTCGCATATATTTGGGCAGTGCAGCAAGTTCAATTTATCTCGAAGAAGGTTGTCAAAATAATGCTCATATTTCCAAGCATGTTTGAGAAAAGGTAATTAGGCCAACAGCAACACTCCCATCACTTTTAGGTAAAAGTGAAAAACCTCTGGCAATGTTTATTGTTGTAATTTTTATGTAATTGTCGAGACGAGCATGTTGCTCGCTTAATGGTAAACGTCTCGCTTGTCCATTACGGTTCAGTGCTAGTAGCCCCAGAAATCAAAAATCAAATCAATCCTGTGGCAATGTACCGCGCTTGTCATCCTAATATAGCAAAAGCGTGCATGCCCAGCAAGGCAAAGTATGATCCATATTCTAAGGCCAGCAGTAAGAACTTATCAGCTGATGATGATGGTGATGAAGACATTAATCCAAAATTCAAATGTTTTTTATATAATAGGATACATTGTGATCACTTTAAAACGTCAAACATAAAACTAGCTACGCCTGTTCCAACCTCCTTACGCCTGCAAAAGAACAGGCAAGAAACGCCCAGCAGGTAATTTTATTGGCGCGATCACAATGACAATTTTATTCCTATTAATAATTGATTGAATTGGAGCAAGTTCACTAAATCCCAAGCTTTTTTTTGTCATCTAATAGTTCCATATTTTTTAATAAGATTTCTCTTGGTTGGTTGTGCACATTAGGATATCTATCCTATAGCACTGATTATTTCTAACCCACAATATCTTACTCTCCAGCAGTTTTTTTTAGAGCGAGTGGTGGTGGTGGTGGTGGTGGTGGTAATAGTTTGAATAACAGAACTAAAGTACAATTTTGGTACGTGGACAAAATACGTTAGTAGTTTTAACATCACAGCTGTACTACGGACAAGAAGTGGTTTTAATTTAAGGAATAATGGTTTGGGGCTTGTTAAAACTACAGAGTATTTGAATAGTATTAAAATACAGACGAAAGTTGACATAGTTGATAAAACTTTAACAGCATCGGTGACGAGGCGTTAACTAAAGGAAATTAAGGTTGCCGGGTGATATTCAAAGCTTCGCATGTTAATTGAGTAATTTCCTATGGCCCAACTAAGCTTTGATGCATGTTATATAGAATGCTTTGCGTCATTTTAATTTATGAATCGCCTGGCCTTTGTCGTTTGACGATTTTATGTCAGCACAAATTTTAGGTGCCTGAAATTGTTCGCCAAGAACTTTAGCGTAAAATTTAGCTTAAACGAGTAAGTATGAAACTTAATAAAGTCAGCCGAGAAATAAAAGGACAAAATATAGAGATAACTTAATAACTGAGTCGCTTATCATACCTACTAGCTGTTCCTCGCGGTTTCACCCGCGTGGGCTACAGTTTATCGCGATAAAAAGTATCCTATGTCCCTTCCCCGGGGCTCAAATTATCTCTATACCAAATTTCATTTAAATCGGTTCAGTAGTTTAGGCGCGATAGCGTATATATTCCGTATACTCCAAAATTATTCCCGCACTTCGGTGCCCCCTCAACGCGTTACCTGCTATAGGTACCCATTATCGTATTTTAATTCTAAGTTAATTTTTCTTGGACCGCACGTTTGAACCGCGCAATTAAAGGTCTTTCTGGTCCGCGACCGCACTTTACCTATTTCATAGATTCTCCCGGTACCCCCCTCACCTCACCGCGTTTCCCGCTGCGCTGCGGTGCGGCGGTTTTATTTTTCTACTACTACTTACATTTTTAAACTCGTGATATCTTTCGAATGGAATGTCCGAATTGAATGATTCAAAAAGTTATATAAAGGCATTGAAGCAGTTTTAAATAAGAAGTAATTTATTTTGATAAGGATTAATACCAAGATACAAATAAAGAGCCTTTTCTAGCGGCGGCATTAATAATTATTTTTTTTAAATAAAAGATCACTTATTGTGGAATAACTATAATAGTTAGACATATTATGCTCTCGCGGACTTTTTTTAGATCTAAATGAGACCTACAAACCTGTAATACATTATTTTATTCTAGTGTCAATAGTTTTTGCAGCGCACGCAAAAATAGGTTTTCGATTTCACACCTTGGGTTGCAAAATAGCAATTTTCTTACGGATCCCTAATTTTTTTGGAAATAAAATATAGCCTATAGCCCTCCTCGATAAATGGACTATCTAACACTGAAAGAATTTTTCAAATCGGACCAGTAGTTCCTGAGATTAGCGCGTTCAAACAAACAAACAAACAAACTCTGCAGCTTTATAATATTAGTATAGATTATGTGGCTCAGCGGAAAAATGCTCCAGGCCCAGTTAGCAGTTTTGACATATTGAGCAAATTATGATTGGGGAACGTATGATTAGTGGTTAGTTTCAAATATTAAGTAATAAGAAAAACAAATAAAAATAAACTCTATAGATCTATTCATCATCATCAGCTGGGAGAAGTCCACTGCTGAACATAGGCCTCCCCCTTTGTACGCCACCATAAACGGCTCTTAGCCATTTGCATCCATCGGCTCCCTGCGACTCTTACAATGTCGCCGGTCCACCTAGTGGGGGGCCTACAGAGCGTCTTCCGGTTCGTGGTCACCACTCGAGATCTAGTTATCATCATCATCATCTGCCTGTATCAGTCCACTGTTAGACATAGGCCTCTGCCATGATACGTCACTGAGCCCGGTCTTCGGCTTTCCTCATCTAACCACTGCCAGCTACTCGGCGCAAGTCGTTGCTCCACCTTGTCGCAGGGCGTCCTACACTACGTTTGCCAAGTCGCGGTCTCCACTTAAGAACACGTCTACTCCAACGGTTGTCGGTTCTGCGGCTTATAATATGACCACTGCCACTTCAGCTTGCTAATACTGTGAGCTATTAATATGCATTAAAACTAAAATATGCCACTCTGGCTTTGAAGATCTAGAAAATTGTCATTTGTGTGAAAATAACTTTTTTTTTTTTACTTTTTACAGGGTAGCGTTTGACCACAAGTCACCTGATGTTAAGTGACGATGTGGTCTAAGATGGCGCCACGCTACACCTGGACTGGGAACTGGCTCTCAAGTGAGGCTGCCGGAACACACCGATAGGTGCTTGGCGACTTGATATTAATTTCATCAAAATCCGTCAAACTGTTCACAAGGGACAAAATTACAAACATACGGCCACCGGAATTTTACTTCTAAAGATGTACCTAATGATGATCTAATGTTTATTTTAAGTAACAGGCTTGTTATTCATCAAGAGGATAATTAATACTAAACAGTCATTTATTTAACTTCATGGCAAGCACAGCTATTAATTTGTGTTCGATAATAATTAAGTGATTTAATTTAGTAACTATACCAATTGTAATGATAAAAAATGGATCACAAAACTGTAAGTTAATTGCACACTAACTAACCTTCAAGATATACAATACCGAGTTTATTTATTCTAAATTATATTATAATTATTCTCGTATGTATAAGGTTTAAATATATTATTAATATACAATATGTTGTTCACTTTACATATTTTATGTATCCCATTGTTATTCCTTCCCGAGGACCTTCTATAATATAATTTACTCTCTACTTTTATTGGTAACTTTTTAAACATGTCTATATAAGCTGTTGGTAGTCCTAATAAATGAATAATGTTAATGTTATGTTATTTTAACAAAACTTCTGATATCCCTCTAAACTTTTACAATGCATAGATTCGATTTTTTTCTGCAGATATGTTATTGTGTCATTCTAATATTTAGAATGTGAATTAATGCTTAATACTTATACTTATACTACTTATATACTTAATATTTTGAATTGCACTTTTGTGATCGAATTTAGCTATTGCATTTTCCTTTACCTATCATAATTACTGTAAGTCTTATTTCGCATTTAGTTACATTGTGTTTTCTCTACAGGTAATGATGACCGGTGAGATATTAATACCAAAATACGGGATTTATTTAATGGGTTTCACAATTGCTATATTATTTTTCACTATTATTGGACTACTTATCATATTATATAAAATGCACAAGAGGCTCAATAAACGCGTCGGAGATAAGATCCCAAATGCTGTGAATGATTCTACAAACATGTGGCAGTTTACTTCGAAAAGTAATAATGTTCTTCTACCACAAGGAAAGAGTTATGATAACTGTGGAATAGAATCAAGCCTACAATGTAGAAATAACACCAAATTAGACAATCCACTAAGTAATGTTAAAAACGAGGAAAAAGTTGAAGGGTCACATAATAAGGAAACTTTCAGTAGAATATTGAATGAACAATTAAAAAAATACACACAAAAACAAAAGGAACAAATGAATCAAGTTTGTGCCGATATATTAGCGAAAAGGCGACGTATAAGTAATACAAACAGTCTAAGTAATCTCAATGAGAATACAGAAAACAATATCAGTGATGAAAAATCACAAACAATTAACAAAAGCGCATCCACGCCGCATCTTGACGTAGCTGAAAAGTTAGAAATTTTGTCATCTCCAATTCAAAATCAATCACCTGACGTTGATTTCGGAAATGAGTCTTCCCACCATAAATTAAAGAGTGATAAAGAAGGTAGCGATCAAGATTTATTTCCGAAAACGACAAGTAACAAGGCTATAATTGGACCAGTTAAAAACGATAAAGATATTTTTACGGACTCACTTGCAATTTATGATCAAATTATAAATGGTACCAAGCCTGTGTTGTATAATAAAGCTGATGACGAGCACTTCGACGATAACCCGAAAATTAAAAATTCGATAGTTGGGGATGCTAAAGAAGATGTCATAAATGATTTTTATGACAGTTTTCCTAGTAACAAGCCTGTTTTGGATGCTACCGCCATCGATGGATACTCGGATGACATTTACGATAACCCTCGAAGTAACATGCCCGTACATGCTACACTTTCAGCTTCACCGTCATTAGAAAACGTTAAAACTGGTGAAACCGGAAATGATTTGAATAAGTTGGAAATGACTTTATCTGAAAGCCCATAAAAGTAATTGAAGCTA
Source organism: Opisthograptis luteolata (assembly GCA_931315375.2). Taxonomy (NCBI): domain Eukaryota; kingdom Metazoa; phylum Arthropoda; class Insecta; order Lepidoptera; family Geometridae; genus Opisthograptis; species Opisthograptis luteolata. Next base: position 3,996,715 of record OV928048.1, read on the forward strand.
CGTTTATGGAAGATATTGATTGTTCCTTCTAGCACATACAAGCGAACAAAATTATTATTTTGACTCGATTTCAATGCTGGGTCATTTTCATTAGGTACCTACCTAAATAAAATCAGTGCCCAAATTAAACTATTTTCAGCAGTGGTGACTGAATTCTATGAAGGTCATTGACTTTGTTAATAAAGTGCCTACTGTGCTATTTGCTATCGCTCAAAGCAAGCAAAATGGGCGACTTTACAATAGTCAATTGAAAAAATAAAATGTATTATGTAGTTTTTATCATAGTTTTAATATAATTATGAATCTAGATTGACTCATATTGTTCGGTATTGAGTATTTGTTCAAGCTTTTGTTTTTATTACTGTATCTTTGATTTATTATTATTGTCGTAGATAAATTATAAATAGTTTAGTAATAAATAATATAAGTAATTAGTTTTTAGAACGCAAACACAAAACGCATATTAGATAACGTTTTTTAATTTTAAGTTGACATAATTTATTATGTAAATATCGAAATTGTAAAGAAATATAAATACCATTGTAGTTTTATATGTACTGACTTTATTTTCTGGATGCGACGAACGAGGAAAACCAAAGTGTTTATTTTAATAATAATTATAGCGACATATAAAGTAATGTTCAGTTTACAATGAGCCATAGCAACCTAATATATAATTAATAATGTTTTTATAGTTCCATACTCAAAAGGTAAAACGGTACCCTATTATGCTGGGGCCACACTACACTGAGAAAAAAATTCTGACTTTCCCTCTGAGTCTTTACCTTCCAAGACTGTTTCCTTCTTTATTTTGTATTAGTTTTCCTTCTGAATCACAATTCCTTCCCTTTTGACTCAGAAGGAAAACTGTATTTCGGAAGGTCTTTTTTCTCCGTGTAAGGTCAACGTCAAGGGAAATGTCAATGCCTATCATCGCGATAAATATTGCACAAATATGTGAGTGACACTTGAACGGTCAACGTGAATGCACGTGTTGATTTGATTTGATTTAACGGTATTTCCCGTTAGTGTGGCCCGAGCATTATTAAGGCTCCGCTGTCCGCCCGTCCGTCTATCACCAAGCTGTATCTCATGAACCGTGATAGTTAGACAGTTGAAATTTGCACAGATGATGTATTTCTGTTGCCGCTATAACAACAAATACTAAGAAATATAATAAAATAAATATTCAAGGGGGCTCTAAATGTGATTTTTCCGTTTTTATAGTAAATGGTACGGAACCCTTCGTGCGCGAGTCCGAGTCGCACTTGGCCGGTTTTTTTACTTCTAATGCGTAGCATTTGCCCACAATTTATAGTAACTGATAGTAAATGACGATGTGGTCAAAGGTGGTGAAACGCTACACCCGGAACTGGCTGTCTTTATTATTAGCCCCTAAGAGGGGTCTGCCACTTATCCTAAAAACACTATTGATCAAGTAAAAAAAAACTACATCAAAAATCGGTCCATCCGTTTGGAAGCATTTATAAATGTATAAAGACAAATACACCGATACCTCTCTGTTTGGGTAGTGTTTGACTCCTGGTCATCTGGATAGTAAGTGTAATTCAAGCCAGGAGGAGAATAAATATCACCACACACAGATCTGGACGAATCACTCTAACCAGCCACCCAAATATCTTCCCTACCCAAACTCTCAATACAATCGACTGTCACTACTATTTCCCGCCAAAATCTACCCCATCAAAATTGATAGAAAGAATATAAAGTTGCCATTCACATAAAATAAAATGTGTGCAACCGTAGACATTCTGCCACAGATATAATTATTATAATTAAATGGATTAATGAGTATAATGGCAATATTTAAGTAAGAGAATGAAGTTACTATGAATTCTAATTGTTACATGTTTTTATAGTTATATTCTGACATAAGAATTATTGCTCGTTAACATAAGTGACGATGTGCTCGAAGGTAGCGCCACGCTTCACCTGGATTGGAAACTGGCCCTCAAGGAGGAGTTGCTAGAACACACCGATAGGTGCATGGCGACAGATACTAATAAAACAGAAATATTTTAATTATACATCCGGCAGAACTGGCTTGTTCCGGCGTCATCTTCGGTCACATGAGGTGATTGGCAAAAGCTTCCCTGTGAAACGTAAAAAAATAAATAAGCAAAGAATTATTAAGGCGGAAAATACAACAAGCTGAAAATTGTAGTTAATTGCGACCATTTTTTACAGTGCCTGTTGTAGTTGGCCTAAATTAATTTAAGTACAAATTTGGTACTCGGACCGAGAGTCATTTTACCAACAGAAACAGATTGCAACGAAAATATTAACAAGGTCTGGGTCCCAACCTGGGTTTTTGATGCATACATTATTTCAGAAAATATTGAGGTTGAAAATTTAATAAACCTGTGTATAGTGTATGTAGGGTTAATTCGGGTTCAGTTTTTTGTTTTTAGTTTTCACAGGTTAGCGTTTGATCACAAGTCACCCGTACCCTTAGTACGCTACCTGCTGGTTTTGATAGTTAACAAAACCTTTAAAGTTTTCGTTACCCTCCATACATTTATTTTCCAGCGTGCCTTACGGAAACTTGGTGGACCTAAAATCGGTAATACGAGTTATTTCAAATCGTTTTATTTGAATACCAACAGTCATCAAGTTACTTTTTGAATTTAGTCACGATTTGTCACTTTGACATCTTGGCGGTAGTAAACTTTGACGTTTACGAAAACTTTTATAGTTTTCAAAATTTGTACTAAGGATGAATTGATGTTTAGTGACGATGTGGTCGAAAGTGGTGCCACGTTGCACCTGGATTGGAATCTGGCTGTATCTTCTGAGTGTTATTGATTCTTTGTTTTTAATAAGGTTACGTTTGACCGACATCCCACCCGTTCCCAATCGATGATACAGTGATATAGTGATATGTATATTCACCTATGTAGCTACTATCATACATTATTGACGACCGATATGGCGCAATCGGCAGATAGCCAACTGAGAAGCGTAAGATTGCGGGTTCAATACAGTACAAATATTTGTGTATTCAAAAAAGCAAGTATTATTTGTTCTGTGTCTGGGGGTTGTGGATCCCTGATCCGCTTAGTATCTAACACCTTACATACAGGGAAATATATTCAGGGTCAGAGCTATACATTTGTATATAGCTCTATATATAGTTATATGATTGTGTGGTTCTTACTTTATTTATTTATTCATCCAGTAATATGACATATACGGTAGGTATTCCATTGTTCTAAACGTGACGTGCGGAGAGTTGTTGCCATGAACTGTATCACGAGCACACAGAACAAATGAATTTAATTAAAAACCACAAAAGCTCTGCAAGAGATAATGATTGTGGCGACATGATGTGAAAAACCCGTTTTTAATAACATTTTGTGAGCAGAAGCAAGCTTTGTCTGACTTCATGTAAATGGAATGAATGGATGTCATTTGTATCATGTTTTAGTCATGTCGTTCCTTTATTATTTACTAGCTGTTACCCGTTTGGGCTAGTTTATCGCGATAAAAAGTATCTTATATCTTTCCTCAGGGTTCAAACTATCTCCATTTAAATCGGTTCAGTAGTTTAGGCGTAAAAGTGAGACAGACAGACAAGCAGACAGTCAGATAGAGTTACATTCGCATTTATAATATTAGTAGGGATAGGGATTTATTGAAACAGGCAAATCAAAACTTTGAAGTGTTTCAAGCTTTTTTAATGTAGTTGGAGTAAACGTGTTCTTGAGTGGAGACCGCGGCTCGGCAAACGTAGTGTAGGGCGCCCTCCGGCTAGGACGGTGGAGCGACGACATACGCACAATGGCTGGCAGTGGTTGGATGAGAGAAGCCGAAGATTGGGCCCGATGGCGTATTTTGGGAGAGGACAGCAGTGGACTGAAACGGGTTGATTATGATGATACTAGTACTTCTAGTAGTAGAAGAGTATTCAGATAGGTCAATATGTTTTACGTCGTACTTTGTGTGCCTCCACCCTTCTTATTCCCATCAATTTGTTTCTCCCACAGACTGTGAATAATCCTCTACACAAATAGTATCACATACATAACTTTATCAAAACTTCAGTCTGTTTAATCTTGGTAATAAACTTATCAGCATTCCATCAAACATTTTACGTTGCCAAAAGCAAGTCTTATCTTATCCATTATCCCATAAAAACAACAACAACAACAACAGAAAACGTCAACTCAACTGTTACATAACAACAAACTGGGATATCTGCCAAAATCGCAATAGACTGTTTACTGTTTCAAGAGACACTACATTATCTGTTGTAGATGTCATGTGCTGGAAGACTCTTCGCGTCTATGATACACCGAGCTCTCGCCAAGCCGAGGTGTCGACTGTAGTACGGGAAATATCACACAGTATTTATGTAAACCCATTCACTCTAAGCAGAGCAGCAGCCGAGTGTTAGCCGAGAAACCGTCGTCTGATTTGAACTTTGGTCCCGCCACAGACGCTTTCAACCTTTACATGAATGTCTAACTCGTTTGAAATTTGGAATGGTGTGAACAGGAGGTTTTCAGACAAACAAATAAAAAAAAAAACTTAAAAATCCGGTAGATGGCGTTGACGATACATGAATATGAAGGTTTTAACAAGAGCGTACCGAAACAAGGTCAGTAAAAAAGGCTTTCATTTGTACAATTTCAGAAATTGCTTGTTTTTGTGCCTATATACTCCACCTTGCCTTTTTGTAAAAACATAGAGTTAGTTGGTGGCTAATGACGTAACTGATAAACAAATCTTTTTTATTGCCCTTGCTATTTGTAACAAAAACTGTATTCCGCTGTATGGGGCTTTGGTTTCTTTGCCTTGTCAAGAAACTTATGCAAAAAGTTACGTGTCTCGTCAGCGCCACTATCCATGGTTTAAGAACTTAATTTTTCACAAAACCTATTGCAAGTACAGAACTGGCTCGGTAACCGTGCTACGGCCGAGACCCGGCTCGGTGCAAGCTCGGTGTAGCGTGAGTTATCCTTCACCCTGTTACCGCGTTTCGGCTTTTCGTGTTTTTCGCCACGCGGCAAAAGACCGCCTCGTCATAAAGCCGCGCCTCAGTTGTCGAGTTTTCAAAGTAACTGCAGCGGCAAATGTGGCTGAAACGTCTGTAGTGCGCGCTAAACAATTGAAAACCGTAGATTACAATACCGCGGTACGTCATTACGCCACAGGGCTTTTTTTGGCAAACAGCGAAAAACTCATGGTGTGTGACTTTCATTTTTAGGCGTTGGATTCTTAGATAGGTACTTTGCGGTAGGCGAAGTTGTTTTTCAGAACAGAAATTACCTCTATAATAGATAGATAGATCGTCACTAGTTGCGCCCCGCGGTTTCACCCGCTTCTTTCTGTTATCCCGCAGAAACCTTTTTCCCACAGAATTAGCAAGCTGAAGTGGCAGTGGGCTGGTCATATAAGCCGCAGAACCGACAACCGCTGGAGTAGACGTGTTCTTGAGTGGAGACCGCGACTTGGCAAACGTAGTGTGGGACGTCCTGCGACAAGGTGGAGCGACGACTTGCGCTGAGTGGCTGGCAGTAGTTGGATGAGAAGAGACCGGGCTCAGTGGCGTACCTTGGGAGAGGCCTATGTCCAGCAGTGGACTGATACGGGCTGATGATGATGATGATGGTGAAGGACAAGTTTCTGTCATTACATCTAGGGATTACTTCTACTACTTCTTCATGTGTCTAATTTATATCTCTAGTAGGGCAAACCGTGGATAGATAGGCTATTAATAACGGGCGCTACTTAACAGCCCCAATTTAAACGTAAACTTCATTGTGATACCTTTTCTACACGAAAGCTTTATAACATAACAAAAAACACTTTTCTAGATAACGCGAGGCGTTTTATAAATTTTTACAACGATAATAAGGTTTTTATGATGGCCTTAACTTTACGGTGGCGTAAAATCTAAAGTAATTCACCTACAAAGACCATGACTCCTACCTGATTTGAGCTTGACTCTCAATTGTTTTGTGAGACATTGTTGGAGACAGATTTTATTCTTTCTTTGGCAGATTTGGTAGATTAATAATATTAATTTAATATTAAGTATGTAACTAGTTCGAACACTAGGGAATAATACACTTCTTTTATTAACTGTAATTTTCACAGGTGACGAACAGCAGGTTTTTTTAGTAGATTCTAGTATTCTTATAAGAACTCGGTGGTCTTATTACAGGAATTATAGGAGTCTAATTGAATCTCTTATTTTATTACGTGCAGGGATAACATTGAAAGAGTACTTAAACTGAAAATGAAATTAATGCTGATTTATTAATGTAAATAGCAGCACATAACCACGCATGAGCCTCGTATCTACCCTCGACAGGCCTTTGTAAATGTTTTTGACATGTCTGCTCAACCGGAACAAAATGATTTTGATGTGAACTGTGCCTACAAAGCCTTTAAGCGGATTATTTTATGTATACCTACTATTACCTACCACCCACTGGTAACATAACAAAATTGTGCATCTATAGATACCTCCTTTAATATTATAAAGACAATGGTGTCGATTCTGTTGCGAAATTTCTAAAAGTAAACTAAGTTTGACAGGTCTAAAAAATGCAGTCCTTTTCTACTTCAGTGATGAGAAAAGGACAGCAGTTAGACTTGTCAGATGTAGTTTAGTTTTAGAGAATGCACAAACGTATAATTATATTACACGGATTTCCAATTTATGTATTTCTCACTATTAACTCTCACATAAAAAATATAAAACCGGCGTGAGAGTGACGTCGCGGACGGTACCACGGTAGTTACGTGCGAGTACATTTGTCAACATAAAAAATATAAAACCGGCGTGAACCTTTGAAAAAGTGATTTCGTATCGTTCCGATTCGTGCGGGGCAGCGTTGCGAGTGTTGGTGTACAGTGGGGCCACGAGATTGTCGATTAATCCGGTGATTAATTTTTGCCAGTTACAAAATAAACTATTGGCGATTTAATAAAGTGGGTAGTGATCTTGTTTCACATACAATTATATTCTGTGTGGAACAAATTTTATGCCATCTGACGGCAACGCCCCTCACTACAACAATACGCGGCAAACCGGGTTCAACACTTGGCAAGAATGTCGAAGAAATGCAATGCGTGCGGTCGCTTCGCGAATACGGCAGAGGGCGTTAAATGCACTAAGTGCATGGGTTTTTACCACAAAGCGTGCGTAAAAATACCTAATGACGCCCATGTCGCGTCGACATGGCAATGCCCGGAATGCAAGGCGCAGACTCCCCGTAAGGATAACACAGAAAATCCTGTACGTGGTGAGCTGGCAGATTTCGCCGCCAAGCAGGACCGACCGGAGCAAGCGGCTTCAGCTGAGCTATTAAAAGAAATTAAATTAATGCGTCGTGACATGCAATCTTTTCGTAGCGAATTTAATGCCCTGCGAGACGGTCTCAGCGCGGTCCGCAGTGCCGTAGAGAGCTTCGGCGGTCGAATAGACGACTTAGAGATGCGTCTGAATGGCCTTGAGAGTAAATGCACTAGTGAACAGCAAGCCGGGCCGGACGTCGGCGCCCTTCTCTCTACCATTGAGCAGCTGAGGTCGCAGATAAACGATCGGGACCAGGAATCTTACTGCAATGATGTCGAAATCAGCGGTGTCCCGGAGGAGAGTGGCGAGAACGTGGTACACCTAGTAAGCATCGTCGCGGAGAAGTTGGGCGTGTCCTGCGAGGCGCGCGACCTCGTCTCTGTGGAGCGGGCGGGCGTGCGCCGTGCGCCCTCTGACGGTGAGCCGGCGCGGCCGCGGCCCATCTGCGTGCGCCTGGCGCGCCGCCAGCTGCGCGATGCCTTCCTGCAGGGCGCGCGCGTGCGCCGCGGCGCCACCACCGTGGACATGGGACTCAGCGCGCCGCCGACTAGGTTTTACGTCAACGAGCGCCTCTCAAGGCACAACAAAATGCTTTTTTTCAAGGCGCGCGAGGAGGCTCGTACTCACAATTGGAAATACGCTTGGACCAGGGACGGCCGTATTTTCGTGCGCCGAGAGACGGGCAAGGCTGCCTTCCGGGTGAGGTCGGAGACGGACATCGAGAAGATTTTTGGAGGCGACAGGTCTGCACAATAGGGACTTTTGAAATTATAACAGAGTATTTACTAACAACGTTCTTAATACCCAAACCCAGCACAGAATACATAAAATATCTCAATCTAACCAGCCTAACCTACAGTACAATAATGAAAAATGAATTACCTTGTATTAGTTTGTATTTGATTGTTTATTTTCATGTAAAGTCATTAATTAGTTATAGGAATAACGTTTTATCTTTTGGTTTGTGTCATAATATTTATAGTTCAGTTAATTCAATAAATTATAGAAGTAATATTTTTAGTTTGGTTTTTTGTCACCGTTATAGTTTAGTTCTTTTAAATAATTATTATAAGAATAATGTTTTTACTTTTGTTTTGTGTCATTATAGTTTAATTCTTTCAACTAATTATAAGAACGATGTTTTTACTTTTGGTTGGTGTTATGATAGCATTAGTGTCATTTGCAGTTTACTTAGTCGGGTCGTGTTTCTGTTGAATTTTGGAGGTGTAATATTACAATTGTTATAATGGCTACCAGGAATCTTAAAGTTGGGCTATACAATGCAGGTTCCCTTGGCACTAACCATGACAATATTATAGCGTCAGTAACTAGGAGTAATTTAGACATTTTGGCGGTAAACGAGACGTGGGTTCACGCTGGAGAAGAGGGGCGCGCGCCCGTGATTCCAGGCTACCGTCTGAGGCACACGCCGCGGCCGCGCGGGCTGCGCTCGCGGGGGGGCGGCGTGGGCTTCTACATCAAGCGGGACGTTACCGTGCGCACGTGGCGCCACCCGGTGGACCCACTGCACACTGCGGTCGAACAGATGTGGCTTACTCTGACTCTCAACGGAAAAAGGCTTTTGATTGGCACAGGTTATCGACCGAGTTGGATAAGTGTCGATTTATTCTTTGATGCAATTACTGATTCCATTAGTTCAAGTCCTCAATACGACAATTTGATTCTTTTAGGTGATTTTAACATTAACTTATTAAAAATAAATGACAGTCTTACAATGAAACTTAACTCTTTCTTATCGTGTTTCAATTTGCAACAAGTGGTTACCGAACCTACACATTTTACTGACACTTCTCGATCATTAATCGATGTGGTCTGCACTGATCTGCATGTTAATAGAATAACGTTGGGACTGGTAGGGACTCTTATTGGACACTGTCTAGTGGTGTGCGAGTTTAAAATTAGACGTGTAAAAACTGCTCCTCGCACTATAACTTATAGGCCTAAAAAAAATATTTGCTTGGCCAATTTTAACGCTGATTTGCAGACTATAAGATGGGATCTTTTTTCCCAGCTCTCTGATGTTGACGAAATGGTGACAGCTTTTAACTGTGGTGTCGTAACGCTTTTTGATTATCATGCGCCAATAAAGTCAGTTGTTTTAAAAGAGCGCTCCTATCCTTGGATTACAGATACTGTCAAAACTATGATGAGGCTACGTGATGAGGCTGCAACAGATTTTCACAAAACAAAATTAGAGTCTAAAAAAAAGTACTACAAAAGCTTAAAATCAGTAGTTAATCAAGCGCTTTATTTTGAAAAATCTGCGTATTTTAAACTAAACATAAATAATAACTTGCGAAATCCTAAACTACTTTGGAAAAATCTCAAAAACAATTTATTACCTGTCAATGATATTGAGATACCATCATATTTTAATGACCCTAATATTATCAATCAACACTTTTTAAATATACCTGGTAGTCCGGATACTACCATTTCACACCTTACGTATTTTGAATATCACAGGTTTAGTGACGCAGTGTTCCACATTGAGCAACTAAGTTTGGAAGGACTGATTAAAATTATTAAGAGTCTAAAATCTAATGCTGAGGGTTGCGATTCCATTAGTTTGGACATGCTGATTATGACGTTCCCAGACACAATGGACTGCATACTAACTCTTATAAACACCTCTATTATCACTAAAACTTTTCCCAATACATGGAAACATGCAATTGTGCGACCGTTGCCTAAAATTTCCAATCCAGTTGACTTAAAAGATCTTCGACCTATAAGTGTTTTACCTTGTTTATCTAAGATCTTGGAAAAGGCAGTATGTACCCAGCTGACCGTTTATTTAGAGGAAAATGACATTTTGCCTGCAGCACAGTCAGGGTTTAGGAAAGGTCGCAGTACTACTACTGCTCTGCTCGATGTCACTGACAACATCCTCTGTGCACAAGATAATGGTATGTGTACTATTTTAGTTTTACTAGACTTTTCCAGGGCATTTGATGCATTAAATGTAAATCTTCTGCTCTCTAAACTAAGCTACTACGGTTTTGATCATGAAGCTTTACAGTGGTTTAACAGTTACCTTACAAACCGTTATCAGTCTGTGAAGATTAATCGAACTGATGGCTCTTCATTGATGTCGGACAAATTGGCTGTGAATAGGGGGGTACCACAGGGCTCGATATGCGGTCCTGTTCTTTTTTCGTTGTATTCAGCTGACATCGTAACGCATATCCAAAATTGTAAATTTCATATATATGCTGATGACATTCAAATTTACATATCGTGCAAACCACAAGACGTCGATTCAGCCATTAGAAAACTTAACCAGGATCTTGCAAGAATAACAGCATGGTCCATAGTTAACTGCTTGTTACTTAATCCAGTAAAAACTCAGTATTTAATATTCGGTACGCCCCACCAGTTAGGTAGTCTTAATCCAATGGAAAGTGTCATGCTCATGGGGAAACCCGTTGAACGTGTGTACGAGGCGCGGAACCTCGGGTTGCAAATGGATTGCGGACTGCGGTATGAAAAACACATCGCAAATTGCGTAAGAAACTGTTTTTATAAGCTGAAACTTTTGTACAAAATTAGATCTTATCTTCATGAGGGCCTACGTATTCAACTGGTTGAGTCACTAGTTCTGTCAAAATTAAATTACATGGACACTGTTTTTGGGCCCCGATTATTAGCCAAAACTAAAAAGCTTGTACAACGGGTTCAGAATGCTTGTGCCCGTTTTTGCTTTAATATTCCGTTGAGGTCACATGTGACCCCATTCCTTAATGAGAATTATCTTATGAAAATGATGCATCGTCGTAAGTTTCATCTTGCGTGCCTTATGTTTGGCATCATAAAATATAGATCTCCAAGTTATCTGTACGACAAGTTGTCATGGAAGTCGGCTCGGAATCCTAGTCGCCGATGCTCGACGCAGCTCATGACTCAAAGGCACAGTTCAGCCGCCTTCAGAGGCAGTTTTCGCTATGCTGCGTCGAAGTGTTGGAATAATATTCCACCGCCAATAAGGAACCTGCAGAGTATACATAGTTTCAGAACAAAATTAAAGAAATTCATTCATATGCACCAGAAAGGCGAAGAGATTTTTAGAAACGACACTAGTGCTATCTGACCTATATAAGACACATACCTTTATTACATATTTCCTACATATGTAAACTTTATATATTTATTTATTTTCTTTAAACATGTTTGACTTTCTTTGTACTGTTTATTTCTTTGTGGGTAGTCCTTTTTCTTTTGCTCTTGATTGGTTTATGTATTTTTGATGTTTTCTCTTGTTTGCCTGTTTTCATGTTTGTGTGTATGTTTGTACCCGTGCGTGACGTCACCTACCGGCACCAACGGAAGACCAGCGCTGGTTATAATAACCAGCATCATGCTGAGTTGGGGCCGGTTTGTGGCAAAAAACAGTTGCCATTTGTATATATTAATTAGTTCGTGTATTTATTTATATTTTTTAATTACTGTTCTGTTTGTGTAAGTTTATTTTTATTTTTTCACGTTTTTTGCTACAAATAAAATTATTGTCTATTGTCTATTGTCTATTGTCTATTTATTTTAATTATGGTTTCTTTTATTGAACATTTTTCCGATGATTGAAAAATTATACTCTAGGTATTAGAATTACGATTTATGTAAAACGGTTAATCTATGCTTATAAAATGGTTGTTTCAACACTTTTTGAACACAATATTTACAATATTGGAGTTTCTTCATTTTTCCCGATTTATTCCTTCAATTTAAACTAGGTAATTTCATAAATGTTTATTCAATAATACCCCCGTATCTACCCCTGACAGAACAATGTCACAATACGCCATTGTTGTCAATGTTTTTGACAGGCCTGCTCATCTGGAAAGCAATGACATCGATGCGAACTGACCTTTGTACTTATGTACAATTATATAATTATATTCATTTAAATTCCTGACAACATATAAAATTGTTATCTACTGTTCTTCTCGCACTAATAACACTGACAACAATTTTATGTTTTGTAAAACTTTCATTTCTAAGTCACTTCTATGGGGATTGTTTATGAAATGCGACGAAATGCTTTTCGTATATATCGTGAAAATGCCTGCAACTGCCATGTTCAAACTTCGACGAGTATAGGATATTGACCTAGAAAGCTCCATATATTACTCGGAGACGGGATAAACTGACGACACTTGCGACATGCGTTAGGAAATATTATCAGAAATCGCATATTAGTGAAATTTTATGAAAATAGCACATCAAACCTGCGCTTTCAGACTGCCTGTTATTTGAGTAGGTACCTACTGCAATTACAATTTCGATAATAAATTAGGAAATTATACACCACGAATACGACGAATAATATCGACGAATAACCTATGGGGAAGAAAGGTTCTCGAGTGGTGACCACGAACCAGAAGACGCTCTGTAGGTAGACCCCCACTAGGTGGACCGACGAGATTGTAAGAGTCGCAGGGAGCCGATGGACGCAAATGACTAACAGTCGTTCATGGTGGCGTTCAAAGGGGGAGGCCAGTTCAGCAGTAAACTTCTTCCTGCTGATGATGAATACGACGAATGTTTTGCCTCGAAGGAGTCGAGTTCGCTTCGTACTCAGACCTATTGCGGCACACCGCATTCAAGACTACATCAAAGTTTAGTAAATGATTGACGTGTTGTTTGTGTAATAGGTATATTGGGTGAACTCCCCCGTTATGTTATCGGGGAGCTTAAGAGCTTTTGAAGTTAATTAGAATAGGCTTTGATAGTCCCTAACATCAAACATGAAACGGAAAGTTAAATATGTCGGTTGATGCTCATTGAATATTTATTTTCCGCAATTCCCAAATAGGAAATTATATGACCTATAGGTCACAAGCATTTGAAGCTACCACAGGACTATGGTTTCATCACGTTGTTTTCCAAAGGGCCTCAAGTCACTACCACTAAGCCATAATCACTTCAAAATGCGTTTACCCATTACAATAGGTGCAGAGTCATCCAGAATGTTAAGCTTCAACAGTTAAAAATCCTGCATGGATATGCACTGTTCTCTCTGAGATCTTGTTGGTATTTTAGGCCCGTATTTTTGAGCGTCATTCTAGAATAAGGTCCTGAGTTTATCATTATAGCAAACCAGTCACTCAACACTTTTCTTCTTGCAGGCAACCGAAATGGATTTGAACACCACGACTATGACCAACGATGACAACGAAACCGATGAATACGTCCCGTACGGGAACCGGCTTGAGACGTACCTGGTCCCCGTCATCTTCGCCATCATATTCATAGTGGGTGTCCTTGGGAATGGGACGCTGGTTATAGTCTACGTCAGGCACAGAAGCATGAGAAATGCTCCAAACACGTAAGTTCAATAATCTTTGATCTTCATTTGTCTGCCCTAGATACCGCTGGAAGGACGCAGTGGATGCAAAACTACGTGAACTCTCTGGAGTGCCAGAGATACCCAGTTCAGAGTCCAGTTCAGAGTTTGAGAACTGGGCTGAAATTGCTCAGGATAGGGAAGTGACGCTCGCTCGATTCGGAGGCCAAGACACACTTTGGGTCGCTGAGCCATCGAAGTTAATTAGTTAGTGCATTTGTCTGTATGTAAAACAGTGAGTAAAAGTCAAATGGTGAAGAAATTGAGACACTTACATAAAAGTCCTGATCTTTAGAATAGGTACACGCTCTGTCTTTGTCATTGACAATTAATGGATTTAGTTGGAATGCTTACAAGCATATTACACTAACCAGCCTTAGCTTTAGGCTAGTAGATAGCTATCAGTTGAATACCGTACTGCTCGATATACTTACTATCTAAATACTAGTAGGACAGAACGAAGTGGCGTCTTTAGTTATCAAAGGCTAAGACTCTCTTTGGGCCATTGCGCCATCTCAGTTAGCTAATTAGAGTGTTGTCATCATACCATGCTTACATTTTTGTTAAGTAATACCTAGTCAGGTCCAAGTTGAATTTGACGCAGCTATGCTAGACACTAATAACTTGTTTCGCTACACACTTTAATGGTTCTTTAAAAACTTTTGCGAAACTGGAACAATTCCAAGTTAATGGTTGAAAAATCGTTCTTGAGTTTCATTTCTGTTAGGTACCTTTTCTTCACAACTTTCGACACGGCTTTGTTTTAACACTACCCAGGTGTAACTGTGAATTATACTTGTTATCTTACTGAAAATGATGTTGCTTAAAACTCACTTGTTTTGGGCACTATTCTGCAGGTGACGGAACAAGCTGACAACATTTAACATACATAAATATTAAATAAAATCTCAATAATTAAATGTTAAATAACAGTCTGATAGTGGTCGTCATAGCCTATAATAACGCATTACCTCATAGGTACATATGTCATGCTGCATCCATCACTTCGATGCACAAAACCAGAACAAAGAAATTTTGCTTAGTGGAAAAAATACGCTATCTATACTTTCAAATGTCTACAAAAAAACAATAATCTTCGAGAATAAACTAGATCTTGTCATGTACATACGAGATTTGAGATAAACAATACACCCCTCTGTTTGCGGCGCGTGTCGAGGGTTAAAAGTAATCCATAGTGCCAAGTTATTACCGACATAGCTGACAGAATTTGGGAGCTGAAGTGGTAGTGGGCTGGTCATATAAGCCGCAGAAACGATCACCCCTGAGGTAGACGTGTTTTTGAGTGGAGACCAAGACTTGACAAACGTAGTGTAGGGAGGGCGTCCTCTGACGGTTGCCAGTAGTTGGAGGAGAAGAGCCGAAGACCGGGCTCAGTGGCGTATCTTGGGAGAGGCCTATGTACAGCTTGGATTGATACAGGCAGATGCTAATAATGATGACCAAGTTATTTGAGTCTTTTTTTTCTCCTACAGATACATATTCTCCCTTGCACTGGCAGACCTTTTGGTCATCCTGATATGCGTGCCTTTCGTCTCTGTCATCTACACCACGGAGTCTTGGCCTTGGGGCGCGCTGATCTGCAGGATATCGGAGACTGCCAAAGACATCAGCATTGGCGTATCAGTGTTCACCCTTACAGCACTGTCAGCTGAGCGCTATTGTGCTATAGTGAACCCTTTTAGAAGACTTCAGGTTAGTTCAGCTAATTTTTAGACCCACTTGTAGTATCCCGCGTGGTAAAATTCGTAACGAGGCATTTCGCCGAAGAACCAAGGTAACCGACATAGTTCTCAGAATTTGCAAGTTGAAGTGGCATTGGGCAGGCCACATCGCTCGACGAACCGACGATGGGGAAGAAAGGTTCTCGAGTGGCAACCACTAATCGGAAGACATTCTGTAAGTAGGCCCCCCACTAGGTGGACCGACGACATTGTAAGAGTGGCAGGGAGCCGATGTATGCAAATGGCCAAGAGCCAGCCGTTCATGGTGGCATCCAAGAGGGGAGGCTTATGTTCAGCAGTGGACTTCTTCCGGCTGATGATGATGCAGTAGCAGTAGTCCCGAGTTATTTCTAGGGGCATGAAAACGATGTAACTACTTTATGCAAAGCAAAACCAACTATTTATGGGCATATTAAAATGATACAAGGAAGGAAAAGGAACTAATCATTCTACCGCACTTCCATCACATCTAGGAAAATATATTATCACAGTTTATTATTCTATTGCTTATATTTTCCTTCAGTTCTCCGAAAACTGTCCGTCATTATAGTAGGTTATCTGACTAATTTTATTTTTATTTTCCTCATACAAATTTGCATTTTTTTTATCTACGTTATATAACATAACAATTCAAAATATTTGTTCTGTCTTTGTGACAATGTTATTACAAGGACGAGCTTCGGAAATACTTCCAGCAATCCGGATGCTTGCTAAGTTAAGTGTTAAATGAGTTTCATGAAGTTTGGAATGAAAATTTTGCATCAAACGCGTTTATTTCACTCACAGCGCACGATACCTCTAATCTAGGTAATGGCTCTGACGTTTATAATCCAAGTTTGGTGTGTCTGTGGAGTACTATGTCAAATTATATCCAACATACGTATAATACTAATTTATTGAAAGCGATTACACAAAATAAGTGGTATTATTTTCTACATAAATCAAACTACTCGCTATAGCGTTTCAACTACTCAATTTTCCTTATGGGTTTTATTTTGATATTAATTCCTTTATCAATCATTTATTTTCATCTCTAAAAATGCTCATTTCAATCATATTTTGCCTAGGTACTGCCACAAGTCAAGAGCAGTGTAGTTGGAAGGGAAAAATTAGTTACTACAAAAACGACGATAAAAAAATAACCCATGTTCTTTCTCAGGCTTTAAACTATCCGAAAAAGATGGCGTGATGACCTTGACTCATTTGAGGAACGGTGGCCTGAGGTTGCGGGGGATACAGATATCTGGAAAAAATGGGGGAGACCTTTGCCCAGCAGTGGGACAGCAAAGGTTAAAAAAAACTATCTCTAGAGCAAATTTCAATCAAATCGGTTCAGTAGTTTAGGTGTGAAAGACAGATAAACAGACAGAGATACTTTCGCATTTATAATATTAAGTGGGGATTTATTTCTTCAATAAGTGAACAATGTTCTTTTTGAGAAATATTTATTTACTAGCTGTTCCCCGCGGTTTCACCCGCGTGGGCTACAGCTTTATGCATCCAAAGTCTCAACCCGATCGGTTTAAAATTGACAAAGTTTCATACAAACTTTCATCCCCTATTTTATCCTCTTGGGGGTAGAATTAATCAAAATCCTTTCTTAGTGGATGCCTACGTCATAACATCTACCTGCATGCCAAATTTCAGCCCGATCCGTCCAGTGGTTTGGGCTGTGCGTTGATAGATCACTATGTCAGTCAGTCACCTTTGAGTTATATATACAGGGTGATCAATCCAACTGGGTCAGTAGGGAGAAGTTGGAAACTATGAGAGATAGCGAAATCCGATCGAGATTAAAAAAAGTTTGAATGCCATTATTCTAAAATCGAAGCCATGGTTCCTAAGAACGGATTTCGCTATCTCTCATAGTTTCTGACTTCCCCCTACTGACCCATTTGGATTGATCATCCTGTATAATATTTAGATATTATAACCAGAAAAACTAATCGTCCCCTTTGTTGCAGCTCCGTAAGCTACCGCTAGTGTGTGCGACGATAATCTGGGGTGCAGCTCTAGCCTTCGCCACGCCAGCAGCCCTGTTCTCCACCACGCGCGTGGAAGTTTTACAAGCCAATACTACTATTACAGTTTGTTCGCCCTATCCGAAAGGATGGATACTCTACGCACAGTGAGTGTTTTCTAAAATAACTTCTAAAACTATCGAGCTGCGTACGTACGGATAGCGTGTTCCTCATATACGCGCAGTCAGGAATATTAGACCAAAAGTTGTAAATCTTTAACTTAAACTAAATCAAAACCAGTAATTAAGTGCTGCAATACAACATTAAACACTTGTTTTAACATCCTACCACGCGTGGCCAAGTCGCTTTGTTAGCTCAGCACATGATCTCAAACTCTAAAGGAATTAGTGCAAGGTGAAAGCTTGTAATCAAAAAACATAGTTAATGCAATGACGTCACTTTCAACTCGAAACTCAACTCTGTTATCATACTCTTAAAGTAAGTTCTGACTTAGCAAAAGTTGATTAAAGCTTGGACTGATGAAAGCCTGATAGAACTGTTATAGCAATTTCACGCACGACGTTGGCGACGTTGACGGGTTGGCAGATGTCGCATGCCCTTGAATGTTGCAGTTCTTGGACATGCCGGTTTCCTCACGATGTTTCCTCATATTGATTACTGATAGGTATCTAATTATTTATTGTAGTGATAGTTAAAACCTATTTTCATAATCTTCATAAGTGAGTACCTATATCAAATTCTGGTGTGTGTGTGTGATATTTAGTTTGGAGATAGTTTGGACCCTGGGGAAGGACATTGGATACTTTTTATTGCGACAAAACTTTAATCAACGCGGGTGCGTATGCTCTCGCGGACTTTTTCGTAGATCTTAATGAGACCTACAAACCCGTAATACATTGTTTCGTTCTATTGTCAATAGTTTTTGCAGCGCACGCAAAAATAGGTTTTCGATTTCATACCTTGGGTTAAAATATAGCAATTTTCTTACGGATCCCTAATTTTTTTGGAAATAAAATATAGCCTTCCTCGATAAATAGACTATACAACACTGAAAGAATTTTTCAAATCGGATCAGTAGTTCCTGTGATTAGCGCGTTCAAACAAACAAACAAACAAACAAACAAACAAACTCTGCAGCTTTATAATATTAGTATAGATTATGTAATTTTTTTCTAAAAGCGTGTACCGAATTGCTAAAGACCCAAGGACGAATGGAATAATGATTATCTATTATCTGTGGTCGCATAGTCTGGCAGTCTGGCAACGAATCAGACTGATATATTGTCTATGTTACCGAGCAATACAGTTTAAAAAACCCTCTGGTGTTTGTAGTTTGTACTGTCATAGCGAATAGAAGCAAAATGCAAAGTTAGTTTCTGGCTTGCTTTGTCAAATTCTAATACTTACAAATGAAACATCTTGATTATCAGGAACCCGACTAAACAAAACACAAAGAGATAAAAACAAATGTCTGGGTACTGGTTTTTACTGGTCCTAACCGAGTTAACCTGTATTTAACTGGAGAAAACCGACACCAGAAAAAATAATGCATACAACAAAGCATTTCCTTTCCCACCATCGTATTATATTTTTGCCAGATTCACTTTTCCTTTTTGCCATTGTCTGCCAGAAGCCATCCAATGTATTTTTCACACGCAGCCTGGAGTGGCAGATTCGGTGAACAAAACGATTAATATTAATATAAAACTGCCTGGTACACTTTCTGGATTGTTTATCTTACAAATATTAAAAAAGCGGCGTGCTTGCAAATTTACTGGCTGCGGTTCGGTTTCACCTGCGTCTTCCCGCTAGGAACCTTTTACTGGGATAAAAAGTTAGCCTATATGTTAATATAGGGTATAAACTATCTCTATTCCAAATTTCACTCAAATTCGTTCAGTAGTTTTTGCGTGAAAGAGCAACAAACATACATACATACATACTCACAAACTTTCGCGTTTATAATATTAGTAGGAAGATCTAAGCTTTGTGTGTTTATAAATTGCTGCGACCCTCGGTTTCACCCGCGTCTTCCCGCTAGGAACCTTTAACTGGGATAAAAAGTAGTCTACGTTCAGTAGGTAGTTTTTGCGTGAAAGAGCAACAATCCATCTCCAAATATCGCAATAGTCTTGTCCAATCCAAATCCCAACCAACTCCCTTGTCTAAACAGCAGTTAGCCTCGATTCGGGCAAATTTCCAACCCTTCGCTTTTTGTGATTGATTGGGGCTGATTGTTTCGGTCGCGTTCATCAAGTCTGTGGTAGGTTACACTTGGTACCGCTAGTTTGCCGAGCCAAGCGTATTGAGATAAATTACGTACCTACGCCCAACTCAACCTTTGCTTCTCATTTGACCCATAAAAATACAATAAAAAGGTTTCGAAGAAGATTGATCTTTACATTTTTTAAAAAAGGTTAACAAACACTTTTTAATACCTACTATTTCAAATTTAAATGTATATCTTCATTTTAAAATGTAAATATTTATTTAGTAGGATTTAGGATAAAACATATGACATCTTTAAAACGACAATTTGAACACTAAGCTGGCAAGAAACGCCCGGCGGGTCATTTTTTGTGCGCGTTCACTACAATCCAAAGCTTTTGCATTACCTATATACTTTTTTTTATTAAAAATAATGTTTATGTTTTAGAATGGCCGTTCACGCTATACTTTAACTGGGAATGATAAAATACTAAATATGCTGGTATTTCAAAACACTACAATAAAATACAAAAGCGGGCCAACATTATTCCAATTCTCAACAAAATCTTTACTAGGTAGGTATTTTCTAAGCCAGCTTGGTTTCAAAAAAGGTACATTGAACAGGACTTTTATATGTCCTTTGTGTGTTCTAAAAGAAGCTTTCAATTTTCCTTTACAAATTGCGCCCTTTACCCAGCTTGGTGTCAATGCCGTAATGGATAAAGGAATGATAGCTGAATTGATCCCCGAAGTTTCATTTTCGCATGGATTGCTTTTAGCGGAAATCAAATGAGAGACAACATGTGAAAGTTTAGTTCTGTTGTACAAATCCTTTTGTGGTAAACATAAGAAATCAGTGTCGACAACAGAGTGGATAATTATATAATACATGTTTAATACAATCAAAGTTCATAAACTTGGTATTAAATATAATATTTAGTTATCAAAAAAAAGCTTGGGATTGTAGCGAACTTGCTCCAACTCACAATCACTTAGTAAATTTAATGTAATTATATAAAAATTGCATTTGTGATTAACTCCAAAGAATGACCTGCCGAGCAAGAAAATTGGAAAAGGCGTACCTAGTTTTAACTTTGTCATTCTAAAGTTGTAACATAATTATAGGTTACTTAAAACATATTTTTGACTTTTGAAACAAAGTCCTAAGGACCGGTTTGATAAATTTGATTTTATTGTCAAAGTTTACCACGGAAAATTTGACATTAAGATCAAATTTACCGAAATTTGGTATGACATTTAACTTAGGGACGTTTATAAAACCGGCCCTAAATGTAACAAAATCAAATCTCCAATGAATTACAAGCATTTTAATTACCATAATACTAATAGCGTGTGTAGAGCGATGGTGGCCGAACGGCGTGCGACTTACAAGACGCCGACATCGAGTTCGAATCCTCTCGGCCCCGCACCTATAATTAATAAGTTATGTGCGGATTTGCCATCGCTCAAAACGGTGAGGGAAAACATCGTGAGGAAACCGGCATGCTCAAGAACTGCAACATTCAAGGGCATGTGACATCTACCAACCCGCACTGGGCCAGCGTGGTAAATTACATTCCATACTCTCTCTCTCTGAGAGAAGGCCAGAGTCCCAGCAGTGGGAACGTGAAAGGCTGATAATGATGATGATGAATAACGTGTTCTTCCTGTTAGTGATCAGCTGAAACATAATCTAAAGCAATATTACCGTTTGTCTTCCTAGATGCATGACCCTGGCCAAAGCAGTGATCTACTACGGTCTACCACTCCTGGTCATCACGTTCTTCTATTCTCTGATGGCGCAACGTCTCCTTGCAAGTACGAGGGAGATGCCAGGCGCTTTGCATGGGGGGCAGGGAGAAGCGCAAGCAAGGGCGAGGAAGTCAGTAGCTTGTATGGTGCTGCTGTTTGTTATTGGTAAGTTGTTTTCACCAGGTGGAGCGACGATTTGCGCTGAGTGGCTGGCAGTAGTTGGATGAGAAGAGCCGAAGACCGGGCTCAGTGGTGTACCTTGGGAGAGGCCTATGTTCAGCAGTGGACTGATACAGGCTGCTGATGATGATGATGATTACAATGACGTTATTTTCTTTTTCAACATAGATTTAACCTTCTCACCTATTACAGAGGCAATACGGACTCTTTAGGCCACCGCTTACCCCTTCATCACCATCATCATCAGCTTATTAATGCTGTGTTACTGGCCTTCTCTCAGAGAGAGTGAGAGGGAGAGAGAGATAGAGTATGGGCCATTATCTACCACACAAGCCCAGTGCGAGACGATAGAATCAGATGTCTCAACTCATTAGACAATACACCCGCTCGATGTTTTCCTTCAACATTACATTTGAACATATTACATAGGTATATTCAAAACATTACTCTATATATCGTTACTTCTTAGTAAAATTGTCTTTCCTCAAAATGATACGGCTTTAATTACAAAAAAAAAATTGTTTTGAAAATGTATAGATGTTTGATTTGTGTTCTCGAAAGAATTAGTCTAACTGCTGAAATCTTAAAATCCGTAGTTTATAGTTATTGCACCGTATATTCAGAAAACAGAAATAAATGTATTTTATTTCATTAATTTAACTTTTTTACATTTCATTTTCAGTTCATCCCTATCCCTACTTTTTATACATAAATGAGAAAGTAACTCTGTTTGTCTGTCACGCTTTCACGCCTGAACTACTGAAGCGATTTTAATGAAATTCGGTACGGATATAGTTTGAAAGCTGAGTAAGGACATATGATACTTTTTATCGCGATAAACTGTAGCCCACGTGGGTGAAACCGCGGGGAACAGCTAGTATTGTATATGCGAAAGTTGATTTGTAACTTTATTACCTTTATTATGTTGTGTTCTTCTTCACGCTGAAATGGAGCAACAGATTTCAGTGAAATGTGGAATTTAGATAGCTTATAACCTGGATTAACACATAGACTACTTTTCTTGCGGGATTACGGGAAAGCCGTGGGTGTAACCGTGGGGGTGTAGCTAGTTACCAATAACTTTAACCAAGTTTAGTACGTTTGTGTTCTCCCACAATTCTGCATAAATTTACATTGTAACTGGTACAACTTCGAACGAAATTTAAAGCATTTGCTACTGCGACTTAGATTATTTCGTTAGACCGAATTTATAGCTCAAGTAAGTCGGTTTATTATGAAAACTTTGAGGTTAAATTGTTTTTTACTGAAATTGGTTCAAAATGTCTTTACTTTTGTAAAAAGCAATGTTTAATACGTTTTTGACCTATTCAACTTTTAACTCTTAGGCCCACTTGCACCACCGATATAAATATCAATTTAACGAAATTCACTTGTCAAATCGTATGGAAAGAACAATGGCCAAAACGGACCCGAGGTCGTATGAAAACGATCTATATACGATAAACGAAATTTTTGTCTATTAAGATTAAAGAAAAAAAATGATTTTTTAACTTCGTAGTTTCTTAGGATATTTTTTAACTTACACATTTGGATGTTTTGTACGCACTCCGCAATTTATTTGCCTTTCCGTTATACGGTTTGGAAGTCGGCACTACTTAAATTAAGTCATTAAAATCACTCCAAATCTGTGATTAAAATCAACATTATTTACCAAAAATGAACAAAAACTAATCTTTTTAATCTATTTGCTAGTAAATTGACTGTCACTGTCAAGTGACATTGACAAAAACCAAAATTTTTATTCAAAATATATTGCGGTCAGGTCCAGGACGAAAAGGTCCAGCATGAAAAGTGGCCAATGTTATTTTGTTAAATTCAGATTAAAACAAGGTTTAACGTGTTGTGCAAGTCAGCCAAAGCCCGCTCGAATTTAAAAATAGTAATTTAAATAAAATTACATTTGCTCTCGCTTTGAACTTTATTGCAACAAAAATGTACCGGCCTTTTCCAGGGTTCAAGCTTACTTCATACCAAATTACATCAAGATCTGTCAACGGCTTAGCCGCAGGAAAAGGTATTAACAAACAAACAGAAGTACTTACTACCTATAGATAGAGTTACTTTCGCATTTAAAGCGTTAAATGTGTCTGTCAAATAGGTCTTAAAATGTAATTGGTTCTTCTTTTAAGTCAAGCAGAAAAATAATTTCTGAAATAAATTCATTTAATTTTCATGAACAGAGCAATAAATAACATGGGATTTTATTCAAAATTGAGGTCCTTACCAAACACAATTTATTTCAACAGCAGCTGTTGCGCGTCGCAAAAACCAAATTAACCAATTTAATTTTCCATTGTTTTCCATTAAATATTCGGCTTTTAAAATGTTTCTTTGTATGAAGGACATAGCCTTTTATTTATGTTACTTCGTCATTCGTAGATCTAATTTACTTTGGCTTTTCCTTAGAAAATGGATAAGGTAAACGGAATCCAGGCTTGTTGTGGTTCGTTAGAAAAGGCTTAGGTAAAAATCCTGACTTTCATTCTGAGTCTTACCTTCCAAGACCGATTCCTTCCAAACTGTAACGTTTTCCTTCTGAGACAGAAGGGAAGGAAATGCCTCCTGTATTTTCTTTCCTTCTGAGTCAGAAGGGAGTCTTTTGTATTTCGGAAGGTCTTTTTTCTTAGTGATACATATTATAGGTATATCATGCCAGAACACAACAACATTTTTACATTACTCTAGTAGCGCGGAGGAGTGCGCCCAGAAAGCTGTATACCTGAAAACGTGGTAAAAAATAATATCAAATAGATAATGAAACATTGAGGGTAGTTTATATTTGGAAACGACGTAATTATTCTCTAATCTTCTTTCCGCAAAAGGCAATATATAATTATGTACTTATGTACAAGCTGAAGAAATTGGACAAATACTATCAATAGACTTCTAAAGAGGTCGGAAACGTGTCCATGAGTGACGTTGACCACTTATAGTCAGGCAGCTTGTTTGGCAATCAACACATAGAAAAAACTCAGATTATCAGAAAACTATCAGTTAACGGAACTTCAAACAACAATAATAATTGTCAGCCTCCGTATTGTAGTTGTGCAGAATTGCCTTACACGAAAGCTATTGATCCAACTAACATAGCCGTAAACATTAGAGACGATCTTAGTTATCAGCAGGATTATCCACAAACTTTCGGATTTGGATTGACTAGTTGCGCCCCGCGGTTTCTCCCACGTCTTCCCGTTATCCCGCAGGAACATTTTTCCGGGATAAAAAGTAGCATATGTGTCAATCCAGGGTATAAGCAAATTTCATTCAGATCCGTTCTGTAGTTTTTGCGTGAAAGAGTAACAAACATCCATCCATCCATCCATACTCACAAACTTTCACGTTTATAATATTAGTAGGATGATATTTTCTTATTTTCTTAATCGATTTTTTTTGTTAAACAGTGTTCTTCATCTGCTTTCTGCCGTACCACGTGTTCGCTTTGTGGTATCACCTGTATCCGACTGCTGAAGATGACTTCAACGAATGGACGAACGCTTTAAGGATAATCGGATTTTGTTTGAGGTGAGAAAACTAGAGACCCTATACCAAAACCATTGTTTATTAGGTATAGACTAACTTTGGGCGATCATAAATGATTGACATCATCGTCATCAGCAGCAAGAAGAAGTTTACTTTTTTTTTTTTTTTTTACTAATTACAGGGTAGCGTTTGACCACAAGTCACCTGATGTTAAGTGACGATGTGGTCGAGGATAGCGCCACGCTACACCTGGACTGGGAACTACTGCATGAACATAGTCCCTTTGAACGCCACCATGACTGGTATACCTAAGCCATTTGCAACTATCATCTCCCTGCGACTCTTATAGTGTCGTTGATACCTACTATATATTCATAATGATATTTGTTAGATTAAGAAATTAGTAACTTACCTATTTTCATAATCGCCCCTGAGGCAGCACTACAAACACTTACTTATGACGGAAGTAGAACTAATTTAGGATTATTAATACAACTTATAACATTATTCGATTATGAAAATAAGTAAGTTACTAATTGCTTAATCTATAGTGCCTCCTTCCACGCATCACCACACATTTCTACTAAATTAACTTACTATGTCTCCCTCAGCGACGTGAACAAGAAATCGGTGAACAACAATTAGTCATACGGCCATTACTTAAGTAGAAAAATAGAAATAGAAAATCATTTTGTTCGTGACAAACGACAATATAGGCAATAATTAAGTCGTTATGAGTTCTAAGCCACAATATCACATTATTAGTAAATTTGCAGTTGTCACGAATCAGTCAGCAACTCAGTAGTACATATTACTGTTCGTACAACCAGCGCTGGCCTTCTTGGAGCCGTTTCGGTGTCGTCACGTCCAGTGATTCAATATACTATCTTACCTCGCGATGCGACCAACTAATCGATTTAAATACTTACGCGATGAATTTGTTTTGCGATACTGTTGTTGATGTACCAAGGTATACATACCTACCTAAAACCTATTCGGATGCAGGAAAGAACAGTTCAGGAACCGACTCATAAAATATGAACATTTCCACTCCGTTTTTAGTTCAGAAGATACTAAAATCTTACGGCTACGATATACAAGAACGTTACGAAACATTTTTTCAATTCCCCGTCCCCACATCGCGAAACCCTCACATCACAAGCCCTAATGCGTATATGATTGACCTTTTTACTTTTCCCTCTTTACCTTTCGCTTTTCTACCTTACACTCGAAATCGCTCAATGTAACAGCAGGTAATGATAGTATATGTATAAACAAGCTGATCCCCGCGGTAACTTCAATTTATCGGGATAAAAAGTAACCTATGCCCTTCCCAAGGGTTCAAATGTAAAAAATAAAAGTAGCCTAAGTTTTTCTTTATAACATTAGCCATTGGCGAATGAAACTCCCGTCAAAATCGGTCCAGCCGTTTCAGAAATTAGCCGGAACAAACAGACAGAAGAACAAAAAATTAAAAATATTTAATTTTATGTAGGTACAACGTAGTACGTAGTTGTTTTTTGTGTGTATTTTTTTGTGACATAACATCTGTTAACCACAATAGTTTGACAGATGTTATGTTAGTAGTGTTAAGTCCGCTTTTCTACCTTAAACGTTGCCGTACAAGGTACAGACGCTTAGAGCGCCTACAAATAGCTTTGCGTTTCCCTTATTGTGACAGCAAAATCTTCGTTTCTCTCTAGTTTCCTGAACTCCTGCGTGAATCCGGTAGCTCTCTACTGCGTCAGCGGAGTCTTCCGGCAGCATTTCAACCGGTACCTTTGCTGTAAGAAATTTTCTTTTGGCTTCGGGGCGGAAAGCCAGGGCGCTTTCCGCCCCACCTGCAGCTCCAGGATGTCAAGGACCGCTATCTGTGAGACATCCTTCAGGAGCACGCAAAAACATAACTTGTGTAACAGGTTTGTACTTACGTCATCTGTTTCCTAACTAGAGGAAAAACAAGACTCTAAAACTGACATAGACCTAACAAGAAAAGTACTTTTTGCATGCAGAAAACTTACCTACCAACATAGCTAGATAGTTTCAAACTTAGTATATATTATTTATTTAAATCAAACGCAAATGCAGAATTGCCTACTAGCTCGCTTCACTAGGCAAGCCTGTATCGAAGACAACACCAAAAGACATATTGAAAATTTTAAACTATGTACTTACATATACAATTTTAAATTAGTATGATTATTATGTCTAAAAATTAACAGATATTTTATTAGGATAAATAAGTAGTTACATTTCAAAAAGAACACTTGTCTTTCACTAACAAACTGGGTGTTCAAGCGTTAGTGTCTTGTAGCAAAACTGTAACATCGTAAAATAGGAAGATGACATCAAACCTAACAAAAACAAAAGAGTTGATAACGTCATGTTGAGAAAACTTTACACATAAGTTCATCGCCATCGTCAAGAACCTATTGATGTATTCCAACAGCCTCGCTTGTATGCCATGTACGATGTAAAAAAGGTTTAAAAGATTGACCCTGGGTAATAAGATTAAAATATTAATGAGTGGGTCAGTGGCTTTTATAGGGACGTCGCGTCGGCCCAAATACGAGTCACAATTTGGCATGACATCATAAGCAGATCGGCCTAAGCACGAGCGGAGAGGGGAGGTTACTTCGTGCCCTTATATGTGTACTTAAATGAGATGGAACCCAAGATATTGACGCGTCGTCGTATTTTTTAAACCCAATCCGTAAGAAACTTTGATTAAAAAGTTAGGCAAGATCTCTAAGTAGAATAATTTCCCGATATATTTTATGCGTTCAAAAAGTATGATTTACAGAAAATGCTCGAGAAAATGTGGATGATATCTTCACGTCAGAAAGTTTTCAGACGTTTTCTACTTATTCTTACTTTCGAGTTTTGCTGTAAAGAAAATTTACGTTCAAATATACGAAAAGATCCCAATCCAGGGGTAACGTGCCACCTTCGACCACATCGTCACACAACTTAAAGCAACTTGCAGTCAAACCCTGCCTTGTGAAATGTAAAAAATAGATGCACCTGTCATTTACTTCTCCCCATGAAGAGACTAAGAATTTCCGTAACATAAATTTTTTATTCAGCTTCTCCTTTACCAGTCATTACCATCATGGTAAAAAATAACCTCCATTATTCCCCTGAAAAAGCCTTAATTTCTCATTTGAATGTAACAGGAACGAAAATGAGAACCAAATCTCCATGAAAGGTTCTGTTAAAACTGTTTTCCTTCGCTTTCATTGTTATACTTTGTGAAAGGGATTGAGCAAGTCATGGCCATTAACCGAATGTGATAGGTAACAGCTAAACTTGTAATATTTTTTAACAAATAAGTATCTACTATTAAAATAGTCATTATAAACATATTAACATAACCCATGTAAAAAAACGTCTACTGCCGAAGATAGGTCATCCTGTTTGAAAGCCATAATATATAAATATAAATATCGGGGGACCATTCCACACAAATTGACCTAGCCCCAAATTAAGCTCGAAACTTGTGTTAAGGGTACTAGGACAACAATATATATACATACTTATATAGAGGAATGATGAACGCCCATTAGGCATATTAATATTATGTTAATACGGTAAGGTATCATTCTTGCGTATTTTGAGAGCAAATGTAGATAAATCATGAGTCCATTGAGAACTTGAGGCTAATTTCAATTTTAACATTTTTGTAAATGGCTTTAAGTTCTACCAAAATGTCTACTACCTCGTAAGTCAATTTTTGCTAAGCCCGCATATAACGTCACGTAACCGTTGTACCTACCCAATACTCCTTACAGAGGTTTACCCCTGAGATACCTCTTTAATTAGACAATAGAATTCGTGGCTTCCACCGTTTTGTTACAAATTCCAAGCAAAACCACTGGACCACATTTAATTTTGTTTGGTTGGTTTGTTTATATCTTTTCCATTGTTGTCGCTCTCTTAAGAGTAAGTTACATCAAAGATACTGCTTTTGTTTCGTTTATTTATGGGTTATGTAGACGTAAGCTACTTTGTTTGAAACAAGTGACTACTTTCCTTTCTTTACCGGTTGCTAATTGCAGCAATTAAAAGGTACCTAGAGTTGACGGTGGCTGCAACTTTCAATAAACTGTTCAATATAGTATATCAGTATGACGATGGACCTCGGAGAAGGAGGTCGCATGATGTGCTGCGATTGCCGGTTGCAGAAACTAGCAACTTGAGAGAAATGGGACTAAAATGTAAGGTGCTAGTTGCAGCAATCAGAAATTTCATCATTATCATTATCAGCCCTTCACGTTCCCACTGCTGGGACTCCGGCCTTCTCTCAGAGAAAGAAAATGGGCTGTAATCTACCACGCTGGCCCAGTACAGGTTGGTAGATGTCGCATGCCCTTGAATGTTGCAGTTCTTGGATATGCCGGTTTCCTCACGATGTTTTCCTTCACCGTTTTGAGCGATGGTAAATCCGCACATAACTTATTAAGTCATAGATGAAGGGCCGAGAGGTTTCGAACTCGGTGTCGGCGTCTTGTAAGTCGCACGCCTACCCGTTCAGCCACAATCGCTCTCAGAATCAGAAATTTAATTAGTCACAAATTTCGACAATCGAAAACATGTTTCGAATTTCGATACCTAACCGAAACTGGCAACTAGAATTGCTATGCCTGTGCAGTTTTTCGAAATTTTATGAGAATCGTTCGATGGCGAAGTAAATATTGCGTTATTTCGAGGCAATATTGCGCAAACAGTCGTCGCATGTAAACCCAAAATGCTCTTCGTAGGTTCAATGTACAACATGCTGCGACGTGCATGAAATATATTTACATAAGCTCGGGTGTATTCCATGTATTATTTATTTTCGGTTGAGCAAATTAACAAAAGATACCTTTTTTTCGTTTATTCAGTAGTTCCGGTGATAAACTCGAGAATGATAATATTGATAATATCGGGGACAATTGCACACAAGTCCTAGCCCCTAATTAAGCTCGAAACTTGTGTTATGGGTACTAGAAGACTATATACATTATACATACTTTTATAGAAATAAATACTTTTAGAGATAGAAATCCAAGACTCAGGTACAAATATTTGTGCTCATCATACATATATTTGCCCTTACCGGGATTCGAACCTGGGACCGCTAGCTTCGCTTAATAATACAAAACATATAATATTACATTATATCTGCGAGCTAATTCAAGTTTTCGTTGTGTTTTCTTTACCAAAAATACCTTTGCAGAGAAGTTACCGTGATGTTTGAAAACAACCTGATTTATTTTGTTCTACAGAAAGTTTCTTTATAAATCTCAAGATCTTCAAGTAACGAAGTTTGTCTTTTCTTTGGTTTGGATATTTTGTGTTCAGGTTCTAGGTATCTCCACCCAAGTGTAATACCTAATAATGCCCGCAAAATCACATACATAGGCTCTGACCCCTAACTAGGTTTCCCTGTATCTAGGGTATCAGAAACTACGGGGATCGGGGATCCACAACACCCAGACACAGAACAAATACTTGCGCTTTTTTTTTCTTTTCAATGCACAAATATTTGTCTTGTAGCGCACAAGTTTCGAGCTTAATTTGGGGCTAGGTCAATTTGTGTGCAATAGTCCACCGATATATTTTTTTTTTATTGAAACTGGCCGTAATGCAGTGATTGTTCTATCAACTGTTGCAGGAACCCGACAGAAAGTGTGGTGATATCCAACTACGACTATGGAAGCACGAAGAAAAAGAGCAACGTCATAGCCAGGAACAGCACTGATGGAGTAACCATCATTACCATTAGGGACCCCACCAATTTCCCAACGGCAGAGATTGACGATAAATGTGTTAATAATAAATAGACGGAACCACACGAGGAAGAGAGTTATTCGGGTAAAATATCAGTCGGATCTCGAGTTTATACAAAATTCCTATAGGAAAAAGCATTTTCCAATTTTTCAGTGGCTTTTCCAAAAAATAATTAGGTACTTATATAATAAAGTGATCTGTCATAAATCTGTCATAAATGTGGTGTTTTTTTTAATGTAGATTTGTAGACCGCAGTTTGCTCCAATAGTACCTACACTTCGCCTTTTCTTCTCTACGCCGTTGTTTTGATTTTTCAAACTATTTAGTCCTGTTGACTACGGCTCCGCTAATGCCTATCAAAGTTCAAAGACCCAAGACATAAAATAAATAACAAAAACAACAGTGACATTATCATATCATTACATAACTCTGATCCCTAACTAAACCTATCTGTATATAATAATATATGTAGAATACCAGAAACTGTTAAGATCGGAGATCCACAACACCCAGATACGAAACATGTTTATTTACCCATTTTTATCAATGCACAAAACATCTGGCCCGTATTTGTAAATGAAACACAGTTTAGGGGTTAAGGATTTTTTCTACTAGATGTACAAAATTAGAAGGTAATTTGGTGTGTAAATTTAGCAAACTTTTTGTATTATAGAAACTTTAAGCCTAATATTTGTAGGTATATTATATTGTTAATGACACTCAAACTATCGCTTTAAACAGTTTCAACTGTAGATAAATTCAGTTGCTTTAAAAGTAAAACTTAAGCTTTACGTTTATGGACAGGATCAAATTATTGAGATGCATAGAGAAAAATGCTTTGTTAGGAAAATACTATGTAGGTAAAGGAAAGTACTTAATGTAAGTTTGTAAATCTCTTAGAAAAAGACCAAAGAAAAGTAATTTTGGTATTGTAACATTAATTTTAATAATGTGTAGTTATATTAGAATATATAATTTAATGTTGGTATATGTATATTTTAGGGTAATAAAAACATTTGTATGTTAAGCAAACACTAAGATCAGAAGACAAAAAAATTGCAACGACGGGACTTGAACTCACGACCTTTTTTGTAGCTCTAACTTAATACTTATGAACGTAAAAATGAATACTTATACATTTGTTTACCCCGTATGCATTCCTAAACAATTTTGTTGTGCGTAAAAATCAATGAAAATTTTTTTTTTTATAAAATGGCATTCCCAATGAAGTTTTAACATTAAAAGCACCTTAGATTAATTTATAGTCTCCATGTAGAGATCAATCATCACTGAATAAAGCCGAGCGTCCATTACTGCCCACGGGCACGCTACAAGCGCGTACTTAGCTTTCCATTGTATGAAAATGTACGTTACCCCGACCGACGCGACGACGCGTCGGTCATAGATCAACGCGACGGATGCTATACATGCGCCATACAGAAGCGTAGTTTCACGGCAGCACCGGGTAAAACGTAGCTTGGTGGACATTTTCTAGTGCTCGCCTGACTAGCAAACCACCTTTAAGTTGAGAATCTGTCGCCGAACATCTATCGGTATATTCCGGCAGCTTTTATTGAGAGGCAGTTCCCACTTCAGGCGTAGCGTCTTGATGCAATCTTTAACCACATCGTCACTGAACATCAGGTGACTTGTGTGCAAACGCTACACTATACACCCACGCACACACACGCATGCACACACACAAATACACACACACACGCACACACACACACGCGCGCGTGCACACCCTCGCACATTTAATTACATTTCTTACCTATACGCTAAGTAGTTTCAACACCAATAAGTAAATGCTCACTGATAGATTTTAATTTAAAAATGTATGTATTTGTTTTATTATTTAGTTATTTGAAATTACCTTCATGCCAGTGACGTCATCAAAAGCGGCTTCAACGGAAGACCAGCGCTGGTCAAACGACCAGCACAACGCTGAGTTGAGGCCGGTTTGCAACAATGCATTTTCTTGTTATTCTTCCTTATTTCTACATAATGTATTTGTCTTGTATAATTTGTGGCAATGAAATTATTCTTATTCTTATTTTAATTCTTACTATATAAGTAAAAAAACAACGGAAGGGATTGGTGACGTCTTAATCCTTGTCACACATGTGGCTACAACGGAAATGTAGACCCACGCAAACAAAACCTACGCAGCTAACGTGCGTAGTGTCTACGTACACATTCTGAATGCGTTCATGGATTCTCGGCTTTATAAAACATGTACAGTAACAATAACTCGTTAAGCTTTTATGTATTACGTTTGATCTCATTTACATCAGTTATTATCGGCGATGCCGTAGCGAAGTAAGAAACGTGTAACAAATTTACTATTAATCAAAGTGATCCTAAGTTTTATTAACTCAAATAAGTGGGAAAAGCTGTTTATAATTTAGATCAAGCTAAAATTAAATTTGTAATATTTGTTCCAAAAAAACATGTCGTCAATGTTCTTCTCGAAATAAATAATTACTTTTAAGATTATGTAATTTTTTTATTATAATACCCTAAAGAGAGAAAGAGAAATACCCTGATTCTATACATACCTGTAATTTAAGCATAACAATTTGTCATCTTGAAAGTTGAATACCATTGACCCGACAAAATAAAAGCAAAATAATAATGTGGTAAATGACGGCACGTTACGGGTTTTCTCATTAGCCATTTATCAACGCACATAGTAACCCTACAAATGAGTCAAATTTATGTATAGGCACATTATTAAGGTAAGTAGGTAGTGAAAATTTGTAGGCACGGAGCAATTAAGGTAGGTAATGAACATTTTAATGTGCTATAATTCCTCCTAAACCTATACTAATATTACAAAGGGGTAAAGTATTTGAGTTCGAATGTAGGAGGTAAACCTCGGAACTACAGATCTCATTTTGAAAATTACTTTACAGCTCGCTGTTCGCGGTTTCACCTGCGTTACAGTTTGTCGCGTTTAAAATTAGATATTTTATGTCCTTCCTCAGGGTTGAAGCTATATCCGTACCAAATTTCGTTTTAATCAGTTTTAGGCGTGAAAGCGTTAAACCACTGAACGGATCGGGCTGAAATTTGGCATGCAGGTAGATGTTATGACGTAGGCATCCGCTAAAAAAGGATTTTGATTAATTCTACCCCCAAAGGGATAGAATAGCGGATGAAACTATGTATGAAACTTTGTCAATTTTAAACCGATCGGGCTGAGACTTTGCATGCATAACGCTGTAGCCCACGCGGGTGAAACCGGGGAGAACAGCTAGTTTGTAGTAAAATCCTAAAATGCTAACTCAATGCCTCTCAAACTACTTGAACCTCCACAAATTGGCTGAACAAATCAAAAAATCCAACCAAACAATTATTGTGAACGTAAGTAAACAAATCCGACGCGTAATAAACAACCTCTGCCCATCACCACACAATATACCTACATATATGACTAATATATTACATACCTTCATATCGGTAGCTCAAATACGAGTTGTGACCTACGGATATTGCACATTGTGGTTTGTCACCAAACAACAACTATTGCGTTGCTTTGACTTGGGAGCGATTTACTTAGCCAAGCATAAATGTTTTCAAACATAAGCTATTTATTCGATAGTCTTCCACGTTAAGATGTATAGGAGAATAGACACAGTAAGGAACGAGTATGCTATAGGAAGTATGAAAGTACAGAGTAGTTACAGAAAAGCGGAAAAATAATTTGGCTTGGTATGGACATGTTATGAGAGATGAAAGTCATATTACTAAGGAGGTGATGAATATTAATGTGGATGGATGGGAAGGGAAGAGAAAGACCAATATTGTTATAATACTAGTACTACGGGTACCTCTACGCTTCATATATTATGGCTAGTTCCCAATTCAGGTGTAGCGTGAATGCCACCTTCGACCACATCTTCATAGACATCAAGTGATTGTGGTTAAAAGCTACCCTGTAAGTAATAAAAAAATATTTTTGAAAAACGCAGTTTTAGTTAATCTATCGTTTCGCTTCCTACTACTTTTTGCGTGCACATTATACACTAATCCCTTAATTATTGTAAATGCGAAAGTAACTCTGTCTGTCTGTCTGTTACTCTTTCACGCCTAAACTACTGAACCGATTTAAATGAAACTTGGTACGGAGATAGTTTGAATCCTGAGGAAGGACATAGGATACTTTTTATCGCGATAAACTGTAGCCCACGCGGGTGAAACCGCGGGGAACAGCTAGTTTAAAATAATTGGACTTTAAATATGAAAGCACTAGATCATTCCCAACTAACGTCACACCTTCACTCAATCACGTCCACAGATTAACTTGGACCTACATAATTAATTCGAGAACACCCATTGAACCGATGACATTACGTAATTAGCTGTCATCTTCACACAGGAAAACCGAAGTGAAACCCGCCGGGAAATGACGTTTAATTCTTCCATTTCTAAGCAGAAGCTTCTCTTGAACAAGCACTTAGCCTTGCTTAAGTGTTATCTTAATTTGTAAGATGTCTTGAGAAACGTCGGCAATTGTTGGAAATGTTATGATCACTGTCATTGCTACTTGCAATAGGTGCGAAAGATTTTGAGAGATTTCCTTAAACTCTTCCTCTATACTGCGGGTTCTTTCAGGGGCATTGGTAATGACATTTCGTGGTGCAACACAACACGGAAATAGGCAGCTCTTGGGCGTTTGCTTAGAATAGAATAGATTATGTTTAATCACCACAGCGCTGTTGGTACAAAATAATAATTAGAATAGAGATAACAAAATGGTACTTGGTACTTTTATGTACACAAAACTGTCACCGTCGCAAATCGGCCCCAGCTCAGTATTACTGGTTATTTAATCAGCGCTGAGTAGAATCGAATATTAATGATGACGATGATGATGATGATGAGATAATGGGACCCAGCTACAAGCCGAGTCAAAAAAGATAGTGTTTAGTAAAGTGGCACTTTACCGGACTTTTTGGAGCAACTAGAAAAGTCACTTTCACAACTTTGTTTCTATTTACTCATACACATTAACGAACACATAATGGTTAATAAATCCACCAATATTCCACATTATCACTCGAAGAATTCTTGGAGTATAAACGGGCAGCGCCTCCTGACATAAATTTACCGGCAACTCCACACTTATTAATTAATTATTGCAGTCAATTATGTATTGGTTTGGTTATAAATATTGATCTTGATCTTATTTCAACTGAACATTGATAGATGGCGCTTACACTTAAATGCTTGTGATTCCTTCCGCCATGACCAGATTACATCATTAAAGTTATTTTATAAATAAAATTGATTTATAAATTATTAATTAAGCCCACTTATCAGTATGTATGCGTTCAGGATGAGGATAGAATAAATTACATATTTATTTATTTGAAGTAGGTATAACAAACCCATTATCGCAATAATAGGTTGGTATGTTACCTACATTTATTCTCTCATACATTACATGGTCTAGATAACTCCCATTTAGTCAGCTTTTATCCTAATTAAAGCTCAACATCTCGTCTTTCTCGCTTATATTCATCCCGAATGATCCCCTTTTTCCACCCGTCATCTCTATGACGCGTGACAATGACAGCGCGAGAATCCGTCTCTATTTGTCAAAACAGAGATAAACAAAAGATTACGTTCTTAGATTTTGTAACAAAATCCAATTACACTCAGGGTTACGTATACCCTGCGTTTAGTTAAACTATTGGTTGCGTATTTTGTCACTATAATGGAACATAATGATAATTGCCTATAATCGGATTTGCCTTCCACAGATAACACTTCCGTACCATAATCACATTATCGTTTAAGGTTTACGAGGTTCCTTTCCCAATAATGCGTACAAAAGCTCTTATTTAACCGTTAATACAAATCAGCTGTTTTGTTTACTCAGACCCACATACATTAACCAATATTGGCTGGGAACATTTTTACAATTTTCAGCCTAATTTGCGATGATCTGGCACACATTTGAGAAATTGTGTCTAATTAGCTACTTATGTCTCTGACCGTCGCTACGTGTGCAGGAAATCGAAATAAGGTTGTGAAAAGTGACTTTTCTAGTGGTCCATAAAAATTGTGTAAAGTTTAAGTAATATCACAGTATATAAAGAACTGTAGGTTAGCTAAGGCCGCTTGACGAGTTAATTGCCTACTTTTGCGGTGACGCATAGGCGGCGCGTTCCGTACTGAGTGCATGGCCGCGGCCCGGCCGCCTCCTTTCGTTTATGTGATTGTGTGCGTGAAAAGTGCGTGCGTACACGGTGCCGCTCCGCTACTCACGCATACATTCAAACCAGCGACGGCAGATTTATATGCAGCTGAACTACTACTCCTTTACTAATACCAATAATAATATAAATAAATAATATACCGCTACTTTACCTAAACACAGGGCCTTATCATGCCCGGCTTATAGATGAGCCATAATCTACATCATAAAAAAACTTTTGTTTTATTTAACACTTGCGCTTAATATTTTGCACTGGCTAAATGCACAATCCGTGCAGAGCCTTAGATAAAAAAAATATAATTATCTTAGCACTTATAAAAATGTGTTAAAATAAAACAAGCTTGATTTGATTGATGTGTTACATTGTAATATGAAATAACCAAATTAAAAAAGGTACTGTCATCTTTAATATTATTATACAACGGAGGAGTTTGTTAGTTTGAATGTGGGAGATTTTTTTGGAAATGGATAAAAAATGATGGACAGATACATAGTTAGATAGATTTGGATAGATTTTTTGGTCATTTGATGTCAACCTTTATTTCACTTAAAAAGCTGTGTTCTTGAGTCATATAGGCTATGTTTTATTTGGTGATGAAGTTCCTGTAGGAATCTTCTCACAGGTGGATTCGCGGGGAACAGCTAGTAAGCTCAATAAAATTAACAAAAATTTGCTGGCTGTATTTAATTTATGTAGCTCTTTTGTTTGTTTCGCACACGATTTTAAATTTTAAAACATATTACTTGTTAATGAAATAGGTATACGAATGTATTGATTAAAAATATTTGGTGCATTATAAGGCTGACCTATTTAATAAAAAAATTGTGTTAAAAATAAAGTTTTTCGGGTGCAACAAAAACAAAGTTTGAAATGAGATTATCATTACGTGCTTTAGAACGTAAAGTCGAGGCAGTTCAAACAATGCTACCATAAAGTCAACATTATAATCATTTTTATTATTTTGAGACGACGTTTAAAGTTAGTATACAGTACCGATAGCCGTTGGGGTAGACGTGTTCTTGAGTGGAGACCGCGACTTGGCAGACGTAGTGTAGGACGCCCTGCGACAAGGTGGAGCGACGACTTGCGTCGAGTGGCTGGCAGTAGTTGGATGAGAAGAGCCGAAGACCGGGCTCAGTGGCGTACCTTGGGAGAGGCCTATGTCCAGCAGTGGACTGATACGGGCTGATGATGATGATACAGTTTTAGTTCTTGACATTTATAGGGATAGAAGGGTTTATATGTATCTACTTATTTGAACTCTACAGTATATGTGATTCACGTACATTATTACCTACTTTAATTACTCACCTAAATTATAGAGGATAAAGGTTAAAATAAAATGATGAAATAAATCACCAGAATACTACGCAGTAAGACGTCACGTATCCAAAGATAATAATATGTTGGCATAGTAATACAAATTATTATAATGGCGGATAACATCGCAAAGAAACAATAACTTGGTGGTAGGTTTCATGTGCTTGCCTGGGTAGCTCCGCGCCGAGCATCTATCGGTATGTTCCGGCCAGCCCAACTTCAGAGTCCAGTTTAATTCCAAGCGTAGTATGGCACCAGCTTTGATCACATCGTCTTATGGAGATTGGAGATAGTTTAAACCCAGGGGAATTACATAGATGAGCTTACGAGTATTATAAAACATCGGACTATTTAGATGACAAAACAGTTTGGGATCCTTCCCTACTATGTATTATAAATGCGAAAGTAACTCTGTCTGTCTCGCTTTCACGCCTACAGTACTGAACCGATTTCAATGACATTTGGTACGGAGAAGGTTTGAACTCTGAGGAAGAACTTTAGCTACTTTTTATCGCGATAAACTGTAGCCCACGCGGGTGACACCGCGGGGAGCAGCTAGTTGGTAATAATAATAAAATCATAAGTGTGGTCGCGCCCAAAAAATTACCTACGGGGTTTTTCTTGCCTGTTCTTTTGCCGAAGTAAGGAGGTTGGAACATGTGTAGCTAGTTTTAAGTTTGACGTTTTAAAGTGATCACATGTATCCTACAAAATAAATATAGTTTGATTTTGTTGTTTTCTTTTACTTTCTAACAGGATAGTCTGGAGTATATACACGCGGGTGAAACCGCGGGACACACTTAGTAAGGAATAAAATGTTCCTGACTCATTTCTAATGGCAATCACATACTGTAATCTTAATTATAATCTTACTATTTCTTTGCTGGTATCTTCTGACCTTTGAGATACGGGAATTTTATTGAAACCTATTAATAAGACAAATTACATATGGTCATAATATTTATATATTTGGATTTTTATCCTCGTAGATATATTTAAATGTGTGTTTGTATGTTCTATATATTAATTTTGTGACTGAATCAATAAGTACAATAAGTACCTATGTTACATTGAAGAAATCAATATTAGATACATTTTTACAATTCAAATACTAAATTTAGCACAAAAATAAAAGTTAACTTCATTAAAACTCAACTATAAAATAAAACTACCTATCAAACCTGAGAATTTAAACGTTGAAGATAGTGTTTGTTACATTTCTTCAACGTTTAAGTTCATAATTTCATTAATTGATTCATCATTGCTTAACAGTTTTTGGTGCAATTTTATGAATTAATTACGTTGTAACTCTTTTCTTTTTTTAATAATGTTTGTGTCTTACTTTCTTTAAAATATTTTTAATAAAAAAAATAAACAATAAAAAAGTCTTGTAAAGAGGTAAAAATTTAAATGAAAATGATCCTTCATGACCATCGCCATCTCTACAGTCTCATTTATTAATTTTTACTAAGTCAGTATGTTAATAAGACGAATAATATGCAGTAATATCAATATTACATAAGAATCAAAGAGAAAACCTCATGAACTGAGGATAAACCACGTTTTAGACATAGCATTCACAAATAATTTATTCAACCATAACAATGGGTTTGCCAAATAACCCACATAACCAGTTTGAGTCACTCACGCGTGAGATTGGAGGTGTGCGATAACCACATAAATGCAAAAACCCAATGCATTGATACGACATATACGCGCACACCCGATACCAGCACAGCGAGAACCTCTCTTCCCCTCATTCCCATCACAAAACCACTCAATTTCTATACGGAGGAGGGGAAATGATTCACGCGTGGGGAGCTCTTCAATAAATGGCAACTGATTGCTACGAGCAAAACGTGGTGTGACGTCACCATCTGTGAGACGAACGAACCACGTATCGTCTTCAATGGGTTTTTACGTCGCCTTTGTAATTGTATAGAGATGCCATTTTAAGTGATTATTAAATTGATTTAATTTTATACCGCTGAAAGTTCCACTATTCGCCTCTTGGCTTCATCAGCAGACCCTTGTTACCAAGCCCGCGTTACAATGAATGATATGAGCCCAAACTCGCTGGGTTTACTAGTAGCCACTGAACAGTTCCACTATCCACCTCCAGGCTTCATCACCAGACCCTCGTTATCAAGCTAAATCTATTGGACTCCTCAAAACGAATCATATCATGAGTACAAACTCGAGGGTTTTAACTATTGAAGAGTTCCACTATCCACGTCCTTGCTCCATCATCAAATCAGATACCGAATTATTGTGTCTTGATACGATAAGTAGAAGTAGGTTAAAATTAACTTCTAATATTTTGTTACATTGCTGCCTGTTAATTAAAAGCGAAGCTAACAAATCGTGTTAAAGAGTATTGAGCAGTCAAAGGCAGTTTCAAGAAAAATAAAGAATGTAGAATATAATAAGTAAGGAGAGTTCAAAAAGGTAGGTAGTTAGTTACTTTTGCTCATTAGTCATAGAAAATAACTATCTACGTTTGTAAAGTTAGTATGACTTCCTTCACAAACTTTCTTACTTATCACTCACTGTCAGTTCTACAATTCTCAGCTCTACGTTTACGCTGATAGGCGTAGAATGTAATTTTCTGTATTTATACTCGGGAGGTTCTCAACCAGCGTCAGTCAACATTGCATTTCGAAGACGCAAGACGTATTAAACATTAGTGCATTGCATATCCGAGTTATCTGCGAATTCTTCTATTTGAACAGGTAATAATTAGTTACCCTTCTAGTGAAGTGCTTGTGTTTATTTTTGTTGAGTAGAACAATAAATAATCGCTAGAGAATCTGAGCTTTACGAAGTTAGTTTTTGAAGAAAGTTTTAAGAGATCTCGGTCTCAAGCACAATTGAACTTTTTGTGGCTCTTTCGTTCATTGCGTTGAAATTGAGTTTTTTCGATTTACTATTTATTTACTTTTCGTTAAAAGTTGCGTTTTAAACCGATTTTGTCAAAAAAGAAATAGCTTAGCATGATTTAAGGTATAGTGCGTCGTACGAAATGATAACAGAATTATTTATGAATGTAAACAAGCATCTCTGATCTCTGATTCTGTTCTAATAACATTAAGTTCCAAGATTATAACACGTGACTGAACTTGTTCGACGCTATTTTAGAAATAGAAGTCATTATTATTACAATACTAGCTGCAACCCTCACTCTAAATCACCCTTATACCAATTGAGTACTTCCGGAGAAGTAAACCAAAAAGTTCTTTTGATTTCAAAGGCAAAACTTGAAACGTGAATGGCCCCCTAATGAATTCTCAAACAAATAAGCTAGTCTTTAATAAAATGATCTAAGTGGTATTTAAAGATCACCAGCTTAACTGGTTTTCCTTCCAGTAAAAAAGAAAAAAAAAAAACACAGAATTCAGAGCGACAATCTGGTTTGCTCGACATACCTAATACTTGCATCATACCCATTTCAATCCACAAAGCTTTTGCCCTTCAAAGTACAGATTCTCAAGTTGATGCAGAAACAGGAAAACAAACAACTGAACCGGTTAAGACTGGCTACAAGCTACTATAATTTATTATTTATCTTTCCAGATATAATGGCAGCAGCAGCGACCAGAATCTTATTAGCCCTTGCTTTCGTGGTCATCGTTCAAGCGCAGAGACCATTCTACGCTGGACTTAGCCCGATAGGATACCCGTCCGTCGCAACAGTAGATCTCTCAAATAGGTTTGGCGAAGACGAAGATGCTCCAATCGAAGCTTTGGGCGACAGGAACTTTGTTAACAGAATAGAGCAGATGCCAGTGGACAATCAACCTTTCTGGTACATAAATAGGAAATATTATGACGATTTGAGGAAGAAGCCGCAAACATGGCCGCAGAGGCAGAACTCTTTCATCGACAGATTAAGGAGGTAATAAACACTGGAATATTTACATTTGCGAAAATGAAGCGCGTGGGTTGGAGTAATCATCGATATCAAAGACTTGCCAAATCGTAATTATTGTTTTGTTGCTATCGACGCCGAAACGGAATCCAGTGCAATCTGACAACATCAAAGTACAAAACGTTTTAATCATCTTAATGGGACTAGCAATGTAATGAGTCGAGTAATTTTACTCGAGCTATAGATGGATAACGATTCACGAGTCGAATCGAATAGTGTTTTGCTTAACATGAGTAAAGCTGGTTACCTAGTTAACACTGTTACAAATTGACTAATTTTACTCGAGTAGAGTAGTCGTTAATAAAATTGTATTCGACGAATAAAGATTGAAATCCGAATGAAGAATAACGAGTAACACGCTTGGCGCTACGATTTTTATAAACCGAGAACCGAATAAATTTGACTCGAGTAGATTATAATTGTTACTCGAGTTGTGGGATTATTCGAATCGTAACAACGTTAATCGAGGCACGCTCTACAAAGAAATCGGATAAAAATAGAGTAGTACATCAGTATTCAGTACACTCTATCATAAAACGTTACAGATTGACGATAACGAGCAAAAAGCTGAAATGGGAAAGCAGCCGTGAAATTAGCGTAACTAACTATTGGCTATGAGAGTTGTCTATGAGTGTAACTGTATAAATAACTGCATTTATTGACTGAATAAACATTGTAGATTTTTTGATGTAATTTCTTGTCCATTTATTTCTTGCTGCCCACGGTAAACCCGCGGGTTTTCAGTCTCCCCGCAGGAATTTGGCGTTTTCATAGGATTAAAAAAACGTACACTGAGTTTATCATCTCTGCATAAATCACCTACCTCAGATTTGATATTTCAAACATTCAAACTTTTACTTTTCGTATTTTTTACTATTATGTAAACACAACCTTATACCAGTTTTTTTAAATATACGTCGCTTATAAATGCCTCAAATTCTGTACTAAATATTATTAAGAAAAAAATTGATTGTTTTTATTTGTTTGGATTTAGAAAACAATAATCTAAAAATTTTTTCATTTGTAAGAAGAGACATCCCTGTCTATGTTTTATTCTGACAAGTGTTTACAATAAGAAATCACGATATTTGTAAAACAATAAGTCGGGG
Organism: Opisthograptis luteolata; assembly: GCA_931315375.2. Classification (NCBI taxonomy): domain Eukaryota; kingdom Metazoa; phylum Arthropoda; class Insecta; order Lepidoptera; family Geometridae; genus Opisthograptis; species Opisthograptis luteolata. The sequence goes on from OV928048.1 coordinate 4,040,133, forward strand.
AAAAACAAATCTACTACCTACTTTAAGAGCTCTGTCCTAAACGGTTGATATAATGTATGTATGTGTATGTATGTCACTTGAGAGCCAGTTACCAGTCCAGGTGTAGCGTGGCGCCATCCTCGACCACATCGTCACTTAACATCAGGTGACTTGTGGTCAAACGCTAACCTGTATATAGTAAAAAAAAAAAAAATGAACGAAATGTAGGTTTTTAGTAGTTCCACAAAAAGGTTACAGACAAACATCTAGAGCTTTTATATGTATTTAATGGGTATTATAACAATTTAAAGAAAACTTTCGGTTGTTAAAATGTTTACCTACACTGAGAAAAAAATTCGGACTTTTCTGAGTCTTACCTTCCAAGACCGATTCCTTCCTTTTTGTACCTTAGATTTCCTTCTGAATCACAAATCCTTCCCTTTTGACTCAGAAGGAAAATGGTATTTTGGAAGGTATTTTTTCTCCGTGTACCCAAGCGAGGCCGGGGCGGGTTGCTACTACATATTATATAATATAGTGATCACAATTTGGTGCAGATTAAAAGCCCCAGAGCAAAACTCATTGTTCCAGTTTTATCCCTCCTATCCCATAAATCCCTCCCAGCTCCCTAAAAATGAGAAAATGTTATCTGTTTGTTTTATGATGATGGGTATAAATTAAAATACAGGTCCATTTTATCCCAAGCAAGTGAGGAGTTCCCACGAGAAATGGAAAATTGTGACTGTCGCCAAAGGATAATAGGATACGTATCCTTATAATATAATTATAGTATAATACCTTTGTACCTTTTGTTCATTTAAATTTAATACTAAAACTAAAAACAGAGATGATGTATAGAAATTTCACAAGTACATAGATAGATGATACATATACACCTATGTATATATATAGATGAAGCTTCATGAAGATTGATTGATTTGATTTGATCAAATGATTTTCAAGAGTGAACAGGTAATTTCTAGGCATGCATACACGCTACACCGTTGACCGCGTGGTCTCTTGGTAATAATGGGCAGGAGGCAACCAAACACAATATGCCTATTCGCAATAACAAATAAATAATATGAAATCCTACCTGTTATGACATACGGAGTCATGGACACTTACGGCACGACTAGTCCACCGATTTAAAGTTGCTCAGCGAGCTATGGAAAGGGCTATGCTTGGGGTTTCTCTGAGGGCTCGAATCAGAAATGAGGTGATCCGTCAGAGAACTAAAGCCACCGACATAGCCCACAGAATTAGCAAGCTGAAGTGGCAGTGAGCTGGTCATATAAGCCGCAGAATTGATAACCGATGGGGTAGACGTGTTCTTGAGTGGAGACCGCGACTTAGCAAACGTAGTGTAGGACGCCCTGCGACAAGGTGGAGCGACGACTTGCGCCGAGTGGCTGGCAGTAGTTGGATGAGAAGAGCCGAAGACCGGGCTCAGTGGCGTACCTTGGGAGAGGCCTATATCCAGAAGTGGACTGATACGGGCTGATGATGATGATGATGATGAATATAAAATATAATACCTTGGTCTAAAAGTATATACATTCATCTCATCGCATACCTAAAGCTTTCATATTCTAGTCAATAATACGAGTAGTATCTGTAATAACAGTTATTATTTATTATATACCTATTACATTGGTTTTATGCGTTATATATATTAGTGTTATTATGATAGTTGACCGTCCCGGTCAGATCGTCTGTTTTCCCTAAGTATGACATACGCACTCTATAAGGGGCATAAGGGTCAATGTGATAGCACTATAAGCAGACTATATAGGTATAAATACCCGATATGACCGTCTCGCAGTTGATACTAGAAGCTATATTGACTTCTCTTTTGCTCATTATCGAGATAGCGCTATGGACGAACAGTGAACTGCAGAGAGTTAGGTCGCGTGTTCAACTCTCGATGTTGGAATTTTTTTTTTTGTATTGAAAAGGAGTGCAAGTATTGGCTAAAGGTTTGAAGAACTGGTAGCGGAGCCAAACGTGATCGGTAAAATAAAAGCTCACAGACAACGGTGGCTTGATTACGGCAAAAGGACTGAGGTGAGGGTGAGGATCATATTATGAAATATGCGTAGGTACCTACTTGGAATCAATCAGCCGTCTCACAGGATAGACCGAATGGGTGCCACCTACGAGTAACTATTATCACAGTATATAAAGAACAGTAGGTTAGCTAAGGCTGCTCGACGAGTTAATTGCCTACTCTTGCGGTGACGCATAGGCAGCGCGTTCCGTACTGAGTGCATGGCCGCGGCCCCGACCGCCTCCTTTCGTTTATGTGATTGTGTGCGTGAAAAGTGCGTGCGTACACGGTGCCGCTACTCACGCACACATTCAAACCGGCGACGGCCGATTTATATGAAGCTGAACTACTACTCCTTTACTATGCTATTATTGTCGGAGGGCAAAACCCATTTTGAGTCACTACGCCATCTTGGTTAATTAGTTTTGATTTTAAAATTTTGATTAACACATCTTAGCATTCCAATCGGTAATGTTATAATTAACACTGGAAATGAAGAAGTTTTCTCTTAACATACGTCATAGGTTTATAAATTTTATGCTTAACAAATCAAGGGAACCTTAGAGGAAAAACCCATAATTTTACAGCTAATCATGCACGCAATAACTGTGGCCAATTATTATTAAATTAACTTAAGTATTTATCAGGGAACAATGACTATTCAAACTAATTACGGAGACTTAAATTACGCATGTCCAAAAATAAACCACCTGTATTTTAAGAAGTGAGAAAGTTCGAGCGGTTTCACCAATCACAACAATCTGCTACAATGAATCTGCTAAAACGTTTCTTCTAAAAGCGAAATCAGCGTTACCTTTAATAAATAATAGATTGTTTTCATACCCTATGGACCTTTTATTCCACACTTTCCTTTAAGGAAAAGAAAGATGATATTTGTTGGATCTTTGCTCATTTTTAGAGGGTAGATAATTTATGTTTGCCACCCGCTTTTCTACGACTACCGTCGTTTTGAATTGACGGGCGACGCATCGCGCGCCCTCTGTGCGAGCGGATCGACCAGTTCAAACTTGGTGCTGGTGCGACTACCACATTCGGTCGCGTCCTCAATCATCTTGAGAAACTATTCCGTGAATAGACCAGTGTTTTTACTTATTTCACTGCCGTGCAGTACTTATTTGTTGTGTGAGACGTTCTCGCAGTGCTGTGCCAATTTAGATGGTGTTTTGGAACATTTGCTCTGCCAACCCTCCAGTGCCGACTAGAGGATTCCCTTGCTGAGCCCTCTTGAAGAAACGTACGTGTGGGAGTGTGAGGTAGGTGACAGACTGGATTATCTATCTTATTTTGAGCAAAGAGTCCTTTCCAAATTATACCTACTCACTTAGATTGGTACAGTCATTTTATTTTAATTAAAGGTCCTTCGTATAAATTCTTACCAGCATTTTCTACAGTCATACTCAACAATATTTTTAGGCGATGATTTTAGTAGTGACGTTGGTTTGTGATTCGTAGGTTGTGCGTTGGAATACTGCAATGAGCTGTGATGTAGGAAATCATCGCGATGAAACCATAGCTAGGTGGTAAGGCATTGTATAGTGCTCGCCACCTATCGGTGTTCCGGTAGCCTCACTTGAGAGTCTAGGCACAAATTGGCACCACACATGACATCATACGTCACTTAGGATAAGGTGATTTGTAGACAAGTGCTACACAGAGAAAAAAGACCTTCCGAAATACCGTTTTCCTTCTGAGTCAAAAGGGAAGGAATTGTGATTTAGAAGGAAAACTAAGATAAAATAGGGAAGGAGTCTGTCTTGGCAGGTCAGACTCAGAAGGAAAGTCAGATTATTTTTCTCAGTGTACCTTGTAAGGTGATAAAAAGTAAACGTTTTTAAGGTACCAGTTTGTAGCATCAAAGATTATTTTCATAGAAATTTGTAAGTAAATAAACTATAAACATAAGTAAAATAATATGGCCAATATGGCTTAGGTAAAGCCGGGATCCGAAATACGAAAGCACTAGTTGAAAATGACACAACTGTCATTCAAATGATGATAATACTGAGTGCTGGATAACTTGATGTAATAACATAACATGATTTTTAAACATGATGGTGAGATGTTCTTACCTATTAATAGAAACAAAACATACACAACAACAAACAACAATATTGACAAAAAATAATGACAAACTGTAACCAGACCAGGCTTAGCAACAATGTATATTTTTGTACAATAAATAAGTAGATCAACAAAAACGTCATCGGTCCTTTTTCATTACGTTTTTAGAAATCCATTTCATTTTGTATATGCTTATTCAACCAAACACCCGAATACTCTTGCAAAAGAGATTCATAACCTAGATAATAAAATAGTGATAAAACTATTAAAGTTAAACCAAATAAAATCGATCAAAATGGTCTCGCAGCAACCTTAATAAAGAGGTGACCAAAAGCCAATTAGCACAGAACATAGACTAATACTCTAGCGAGTCACCCGAAGGAAATATAATCCCTCTCTACTCACAACAGCTCCTCTCTAATCCCAGCACAAATCCAATGACAAAGGACTTAAGTTAAATACCTACGGGGTTATCATCGCATAAAAACGGCTTGGTGACATCAGCTTCACTGATTCACATATATTTGCCACATTTTTCTTGACGAAAAATTTTAATATTCACAAAGGCTTGCAAAAATATTGTACATATTTTGTAAAATTTAGGAAAGTAAATGGTACTTACCTACTCGTTTTTTAAAAATCATTTGTATTTTGTTCTTAATCTTCGCTTTGACGATCGAGCCACTCTATTACTATCTCGGGCGTAAGCGTATAAAGTCCAGCAAACAAGTCTTTTAAAGATCGAATGTGTACCTACGATTTTTGAACAAAGTGCTAAGTGAAATCCAAGTCTGGTCGATAACTAAGTTTCAAGTCCATATAAAGTGAAATCTTATTAGAAAAGCTACAAAATTCAGTTCGTGTTGTAGCGAAACTCATTAAATAAATAATAATGAGAAAAAAAAACTGCAGTAAATATGATCGCGTCCAAAACGGATCGCGAACGGATCAAGATTTACATGTCATTAAGCGCCTGTTTTTTTGTCGGCGTTTTGTCCTCCTAAATAAACGCAATAAATATTTTGATTGGATTTAACATGACAAATCACACTAAAAACACAATGCAATAAAAAATGAGCTATTAGTTATACGTTTTTCTTAAACAAAACTGTCGAGTTAAATCACTTCACATAATTTATAGATAATAATAATACCTACCTATTCTGATGCGTGGATTTTACCCAGAGTGCTAATTAAAAAATATCGGACCATTAGATGACAAAAAAAAGCTTGGGATTTTAGTGAACTTGCTCCAATTCAATCAATTAGTAATAAGAATAAAATTGTCAATGTGATCGCGCCAAAAAAATTACCTGCCGGGCGTTTCTTGCCTGTTCTTTTGCCGGCGTAAGGAGGTTGGAACAGGCGTAGCTACTTTTAAGTTTGACGTTTTAAAGTGATCACAATGTATCCTATTGAATAAATAAATAAATTGCGAACCTAATAATAAAAAAAAAAAAAAAAAAAAAAAAAAAAAATTGAAATTGAAATTGAGTGATTCATTTTTCATTCGCGAGTAATTCCTTTGCTGCGATTATATCATCATCGTCAGCCTTTTACGTTCCCACTACTGGGACTCTGCCTTGCTCTCAAAGAGAGAGTATAGGCCGTAATCTATATACCACGCTGGTCACGGCACGCCCAGTGCGGATCGGTAAATGTCGCATGCCCTTGAATGTTGTGGTCCTTAGTCATGCCGGTCTCCTCACGATGTTTTCCTTTACTTTTTTGAGCGATAGTAAGTCCCTAAATAACTTATGTGCAGGCCGAGAGGTTTTGGACTCGTTGTTAGCGCTATGTAAGGACGCGTTTCCGTTCAGCCACCCTCGCTCAACGGTGAGATTATAAACAACAAGTTGCGCCCGCGGTTTCACCTGCCTCTTCCCGTTATCCCGCAGGAACCTTTTTCCGGGTTAAAAAGCCTACGTGTTAATCCAGGATATAAGCTATCTCCATTCCAAATTTCATCAAAATCGGTTCAGTAGTTTTTGCGTGAAAGAGCAACAAATATACAAACATACTTATAAACTTTCGCGTTTATAATATTAGTGGGATAGGAAGTAGGATAGCTTGCTTGATTTCTGAAAGATAAAGGGGACTAGCATACATTTGCAGGCTACCATCTTTTTTATGCAACTGACTGATGAGACGAGCAAATCGCTTGCCTGACTGACGGTAAACGTCACTTTTGACAGTTACAGTTCGGCGCCTCCAAAAACTATGTTTTTTCTTTATGACGTGTTTATTTATTTAAGGCTGTGCCTAAAAAAACAAATAAGTCTACCCGTATTTTCACAATATATCCATTCTTCAAAAGGGTCGTATATTTACGAGTATGCTTAAGGCACAGATTATTATATCGAGCTAGAAATCTAGGGTAGGTACAACGATTTTCTCTGTAAACTGTAAGTTAATCTACATATTTTTTGGCAGAGAGACTTCCATTTAAATATATTTAAAAAAGATACATTTTTTTTTGTTCTTACAGGTTTGCGTTTAACCACAAGTCACCTGAAGCTATATGACGATGTGATCGAAGCTGATGGTGTCACGCTACACCTGGATTGGGAGCTGGCTCTCGAGTGAGTCTGCCGAAACACACCGATCTATGATTGGCGACTGACTTTTAACTTGAGGGTTAAGAAGCAGCTATAGCTATAGGTAGCTTGCCAGATGAGCACTTCAACATACCCTACCACCAAGCTATGGTTTCATCACAATGTTTTCCCTCACCGAAAGCTCAAGCTCAATCGTAGGACCTACGACGTTTCAAAAATAATAAGTCTTCAATATGTTCTACTGCACGGAGAAAAAAGACCTTCCGAAATACTGTTTTCCGTCGGAGTCAAATGGGAAGGATTTGTTATTCAGAAGGAAATCTAAGGTAAAAGGGAAGGAATCGGTCTTGGAAGGTAAGGCTCAGAAGGAAAGTCCGATTTTTTTTCTCAGTGTGTTTGTTTCATATTCTATTAATAAAAAGGACTTATTAATCCAATTATTAAAATAAAAATACTATACTCGCAGGCTTATTTTAATTGGTTATTTTTAGCGTTGTTTTTTTTATATTGGCGTTACTCCGACCGCCATGACCCTTCCATCGTGTTTGGAGTAAGGTTAATGAGACCCGGGCCTTAATACAAATAGGGATGTTCCTTCGTACCTCACGTCCGTGATCAATCGCCTATCAATGACGAAGGAGATAAGTCACCTCGGCTCTTGTGATCTCGATTCGCTAGAAATAGTAGAAAATAAATAGGGCAAAAGCTTGAGCCTTTCTATATTCTGTGTTCGTACTCGAAATATCTTTCCACAGGTGTGAAAATAATTTAGAGGAATTGTTGGATAGTGTAGCTTTGAGGTCAATAATGAAATAACTACGCCAAGCCGATTGGCTTTGTCAACCACGGATACCTCACCACGGATATAAAGGTGCATCGGACCCATTAACTAACTGAGATGGCGCAACGTCCCAAAGTGAGTCTTGGCCTCCGATAACATAAGACGCCACTTCGGTCTGTCCTGCGCCACCTCCTGCCAGTCCTCCACCTGGAGCTCGCGCAAATCCTTCGTGACTTCGTCCCACCACCCATTAGCGCCTGAAATTAATAATCGATCCTGATCCATTATCTGCGGTTTTGGATCGATTAATATGCGATCCACGGTTTTGTGTCATGACATATTGACACAAAACCGTGGATCGATTATTAATTTCGGGCATAGGTCTACAAACATACTATCTAGCTTTCGCCCACGTGGACCATATCACTATAAAGAATATTCTATGGCCATCTCCATGGTTCAAACTATCTTCATACTAAGTAATAATATCATCAAGATCGGTTGAGCGGTTTAGTCGTGAAAGGGTGTCACACAATCAGAGTTACTTTCGCATTTATATATAACATTAAAGTATGGACAACAGTTTTCAGATAACTTCCGGTTGTATAAAACGCGAAATTAATAATCGATCCTGATCCGTTACATATTTTGGATCGATATGTCATGTCATCATAACATGTCATTTTAGTAGTAAAACTTGATATGTTGATTGATATATCGATCCAAAACCGCGGATAACGGATCAGGATCGATTATTAATTTTAGACGTAAGTCTTGGCTATCCGTACGACGTAGTTAGGTCGCTAGTTATTTAGGCATGTTTTCTATCTTATAAAGACAAGACAAGGTCTAAGTGTATCTACCTTGATTATTTACTTTCAATTTACTTGGCTATTTGGAATTCAGTGAACTTGTCAGACAAGTCGGAAAGCTTTTCCTTGTAACCTAATTCTATCCGGAATACGTAATCTTTTTTCTCGGCAGAAATCGTCTGTGATTTGGTAGACAATACGCGCCAAAATACCGACAGTATTGTCATGGTAGCTATAAATAAAAAGCAGCTTTTATCTCTCATCTTCATTCTTCATTTCTCAATCATGATTAATTTTATATTCAGCAAAGATTTTTTCTTTATTTCTTACGGAGTGTTCCCACGGTGCGTCATCCGGTCTGGCGTGGCTTGATTTGTTGGAAAATGAACCTTAGGATCGGTCAGGCGTGGACGTCAAACGTACAGGCAGGGTGTACAAATGGTGCGTCCGGTCTCGTGTGGTCTGCTCTGCTGGGAAAACAGACCGTGGGCCTCAGCATTATAGATTAGGGGTTGACCCTAAGTCAGTCACCTGTGGCCTTAGAGTGAGTATTTGCGTAAACTCTTTCTTTCGTGTACCTAAGCGTCAAGATCGCAAACATCAAGCAAACAATGTTACTGCAATGGTTCTATGTTTGGTCTAAATCTACCTTCAAATAGATAAAACAAGCTCACTTCTATCAGCCAATTCTCTATCAACTCCAAAACACAATCGAATTTCGTTCCCTAATCATAATTTATTTGCATATTTAATTCCAATGTCATTCCGACATAATCCCTTTGAATAATAGCCGAAGTAATCATCACCAATTTATTATCAGATGCATGAGTAAACGAATTTTAATTTGAAAAATATTACCTGAATATAGGTGCTGCCTGCAACTTCGCCCATGTAAACTACAGTCTGTAACAAAGTAGTATTTTTGTAACAAATTTTCTTAGCAAAAATCTGTCCGAGCATAGAAACATACTCGTAGTTTGAAAAACAGCGCTGCACTGACTTAATTATATTGGGTGAATGCGGCATGAACGAAAAAAAATATGGAATAAAAATATGAAAAATATATTACTCATTTTCCATTATAAAATATGTAGTGTCTGTGTATATGTGTGTGCGTGGATGTGTGTGTATGTGTATGTTAAGGGTCGGCAACGTTTCGGCAACTCCTCTGGTGTTGCAAACGTATATAGACGGTAACCGCTTCCCATCAGACAGGCCGGGCCGTCTGCGTGTTTGCATTCTATTACAAAAAAAAATTTGAAATAAGGCAAACAAAAAAAAAAACTATGTAATATTAACACGCCTTTGGTGATTTGTGTACGTGGATCCACCCGCGTAAATATTTCCACAGGATTTTTAACTCAGTGAAACATGACCACTCAAGAATATTATAAGAATTAAGTTATAAAACGGAATAATTACCAAAAAAAATAAATGGTAATGTCATCGTAAGCAAAAAACGTGCGAGGAAGCGGGTAGATAGATACGTCTGCCCGTTATAACATCAACAATCCTACCCGCAGAAACTTCTAGTATTCTCGTGATCATGGCGCTTGCAACAGTGCCGAAATATCGAGAACTCAAACAAAAACAAATACATGGTAATTATCCCGTTATAAAACCTAATTCTAATGTTTTTGACTATGGTAGTTTAAAACAGTATAAGAGTAATATAGTTTTCTATTAGCGAAAGAGTTTCTGAATGTGATCAGCAGCTCTAGAGTTTGCCTCCTACGAACTTACTTAAGTACTTACCCATTAACTTTATCTCGTTACAATATAAGCGTAGATTCCAGTATACGCCCTCCATACTTAAGCAAGTCATTAGCAAAGGTGGTACGATTAAGCGCAAACACGCGTACACGCGTTCCTTTTTAATTTGAGTGTGCTTAACCTTTTTAGCGTGGGGCAAAACGTGTTGCAAATGTAAAGGTGGAGTGCTAAATAATAAGAAAGATTAAATAATGTTATGCTAACCCTGTATAAACATGTAATTTTTATTGTAAACACTTAATAAATGCGTTTTCATACACGGAGAAAAAAGACCTACCGAAATACCGTTTTCCTTCTGAGTCAAAAGGGAAGGAATTGTGATTCAGAAGGAAAACTAAGGTAAAATAAGGAAGGAATCGGTCTTGGAAGACTGAGAAAATAATCTTACTTTCCTTCTGAGTCTTACTTTCCAAGACCGATTACTTCCTTATTGTACCTTAGTTTTCCTTCTAAATCACAAGTCCTTCCCTTTTGACTCGGAAGGAAAACGGGATTTCGGAAGGTATTTTTTCTCCGTGCACGCAGATTTTCTATTTGAAAATTTTGCTGTCGATTTATTTATTTTACAAATTAATTATTGGTAGGTATTAAGAGACGATGTTACAATAAAATCACCTGGTGCGTAAGTAATATTTAAGAAATGTCATAGTAGAATTTCTTTTATATGGCAATATTACTTATATCAGAACTTACCATGTTCAAGACTATAATGCATTAAATTATCATAATACTTCTCAGAATTTACCCCAAATTTTCTTAGATTTTACGATATTGAAAATAATTTCCTGTTCAGGTTCTTAAGCACCCACGGGACTTTTACGTTTTCCTTTAAAACATTTATAAGGGAAATTCTACCAAATCAGGATCTCCAGCGAGACAGCCCGGACATAACCGATATTGTAGGTGCTTTCCAACGGATTCTTAACTAGAGGATGGTAGCTTATCCAGGCGAGCACCAGAAAATGCCCTACTATTATACCAAGCTGGTTACGTCACAATGTTTTCCTTCATGGAAGGCTCAAGCTTATGCCGACGTCACTACCACTGAACTTTCATCGCTAAAAATATCTTTCCTTAATAGAACCTTAGCTTCCCTATCATTAAATATATCAACTTAGCTTAGCAGGAATTTCATTAGGTTGTGAATAGCATTTCCAACAATTTAACTGTGACTCGGGTACGTGGAGACTTAGTGTCTCATTGTCTTAATTATACCTTCTTATTATTGAAGCATTTTAATTATTACACGGAAGATCGGATATAAGGGAAGAAATGATAACTACATGTCTGCAGACCTGGTATCGAGGTAGACACGGCAGACTGTTTTAGTAACGAAATATTTAGTATAAAGACTTGGCGATAATTTAACTTCAAATCAATGTAAAACAAAAAAGCCATAGTAAAATATCCAACTATTTAGATGACCTTAAAGTTAGTATTGTAGTAAACTTGTTTCAATTGCATTGGTTCCGATTCAGTGAACTTGTAACTAAAATAAAATTCAATATAATAGCGTTAAAAAAGTACTTGCCGATCCGGTCAACTGTATTACTGCAAAACGTTTTAACTACGGTTCAGTCAACAGGATTATCACAACTGTATCACGGACAAGAAGCGGTTTCTTGGAGGTTCTCAAATAGATACGATACCACAACCTGAAGCTACGGTCTATGCTATGAAACAAACGTGTTTCAAATTTTGTAAAACTACATAGTCGCGCTACGTCATCTATCAATAGAGGAAATAGCAGGAGCTCGCAGAAATAAGATGTGATTTTAGTACATTATTTTGTCTATGAGTACTTAGTACTGTATAGTATATTATTATGAAAACTCCAGTACTCGAGACAGTTCATTCGAAAATTTTAACACACCAGTATAATCAGAAACATAAATTAACCAAAAGGTATTATTGCCTTCATAACCATTATCTACTAAAATACGAGTACAATTAGTAAAAAACAAGTTATTGCCACTATATTGAGAATTTATTTCTATTCTAGGAGCTCACTACGATAAAAAGCATTACCTAAGCCTTTTGTCGGTAGAATACAATATATATTCTCATTATTTATATCATGTAAAGGAATCCTTTGGTTCGTAAAATATTTATTTTTCTTTTCGGCTAGTAGCGAGTTAGCAAAAAATAGATCAAGTGCGAGTTGCACTCGCGCACCGAAGGTTCCCGACAAACTTGTGGGTATCTATCTAAGTATAATATATAAGTTCAATAGTTCGCCCATCGCCGACTTTTTTTACTAACCAGACACGATTATATTGCACCAACCGCAAATAATTAGTTCGTTTTTTTTTTTGTTTTTGTTTGTAGGCAGGACTCTTATTTACGGTTTCCAGATTTGATTTCACAGATGAAAGGAACTGTAAACCCAAGTATTTGATACAAATTTCCACTTTTACCTTAGCACACCACTGTCGTTGAAAGACTCAAAGTCCCTAAAAAATTATAGAATAAAAAAAGAAAACACACCACTGTAGTGGTAGAATGTGTTAGCTCTTTTACTACTATTTTTTTTTACCATGTTGATATATACCACAAACGGACAACAAGCTAATCCTACAAGGGTTCCTTTTCCTTGTGAGTTACGGAACCTTAAAAATGAGAAATGGTTATTACGTCCGACGACCTATTTCTAGCAACCGCTCATCACAATACGTGATACGTAAGCTAAACAAAATAATTACAACAGAAAACATGATCTTCTCTTTTTTAAACATTGCTTCATGCCGTGGCCACTAAATCCACCACCTCACAAGGTATAATTTTACTTATTCTGGCCTGTGGTATAATTAAACAATTAACCCTTACCTTCGTCGCGGCTAAACAAAGACACAGTTTCTGGTTATATTTGAAATTAATATTTAATATATAGGCGTGAGAATCCCCCGGAGTAAGTACCCTGTCTAATTGGATTTCGGCGTACTATTATGGAAGATGTTTTTTGTTTATTAAAGAGATATTGTTCATGTCTTGTTATTTATTAGGCTTGTTGGAAATGTGAGGATCGAGGAATATTGTAGCGGCAGATTAATTAATTCCGATGAATTAATTTCATTCAAAGCACGATTTTTTACTTCTTAGAGGGTAGCGTTTGTAGATAAAGATAAAGTTGTTTTATTTGTAAACATGTGCTGTTACATAACAAGTTACATAACAACTAAATAGGCGTACAAATAAAGCGAGATGGCCGCTAATTACAAAATAAAAACGAGGAAATAAGGTATACTAGTCAAATAAAATAATAATAATAAAAATATCACAAAAAAAATAGAATGATTTCAAATAAAATAATAAACAAGAATCGACAAAGGTCATAGAAGTCATTGAATAATAAAAATATAATTTGAATAAAAATATAATAAAAAAGTCAAAAACAGATTATGTCACAAATGTCACACCTCGTAGAGCAGAGGATTGGTCGCCTCTCAGATGAGACTGCCGGAACACCTTACTGCTTTGGGGTGATACAATTTCTCTAGAGTGAAATAAACTAAAACTTTAGGGGAGTAATAAAGGAAGTGGCCACTCCTGTGTGAAAGTTCACACAAATAAAACAAATGGGTCAGTGCGTTTATCGTCGTTTGTTTGTTTGTTTCAAGTATGTACTCAAGTAGGTAGTATTTATACACTGCGACGTTGGAACCGTTAAAATAATTTAGCTGTTAACAAAATTGGCAGTAAGACTGAACTTCTTTTGTTTTAGGTAAATGCAATTTTGACGAAAATATACTTACCACATACAGTTTTAACAATTCTTATTTTTACTGTAAGTAATTGTATTTTTTATAAGAATACTGTACACATGCTAGAAGGAAAACATCGTGAGGAAACCGGCATGCCCAAGAACTGCAACATTCAAGGGCATTGCGACATCTACCAACCCGCACTGGGCCAGCGTGGTAGATTACAGATTACCCATACTCTCTTTCTGAGAGAAGGCCAGAGTCCCAGCAATGGGAACGTGAAAGGCTGATAATGATGATGACACATGCTAGGAATAAGTCTAAGTAAATGAGCTCCGGTCTTTTGTTTTTAAAGTAGTAATAAACACAGTAAAGTCTGAGAAAATGAGCTGTGACAGACGAAAGAGATTATCTCTTATCTTAGATTTTATCTTATTGTAGCGGAACCCTTGTAGGATATTTAGAAGTTATTTTATTATTATTTTTCTAATGGAACCCTTTTCCATCGGATCTACGGAAAATAAACTTGTCCGTTATTCATCATCATCATCAGCCCGTATCAGTCCACTGCTGGACATAGGCCTCTCCCAACGTACGCCACTGCGCCCGGTCTTCGGCTCTTCTCATCCAACTACTGCCAGCCACTAGGCGCAAGTCGTCGCTCCGCCTTGTCGCAGGACGTCCTACACTACGTTTGCCAAGTCGCGGTCTCCACTCAAGAACACGTCTACCCCATCGGTTGTCGGTTCTGCGGCTTATATGATCAGCCCACTGCCACTTCAGCTTGCTAATTCTGTGGACTATGTAGGTGACTTTAGTTCTCTGACGGATCACCTCATTTCTGATTCGAGCCCTCAGAGAAACCCCAAGCATAGCCCTTTCCATAGCTCGCTGAGCAACTTTAAATCGGTGGACTAGTCGTGCCGTGAGTGTCCATGACTCAGCTCCGTATGTCATTACAGGTAGGACGCACTGCTTGAAGACCTTTGTCTTCAGACATTGTCCGTTATTGATTGTTAAATTTATCAAACGATACTTTTCAAGCCTTAATACCGAATTGCAATAAGTGATGGTGGTAAGTCACCAGGTCAGCAATAGATGTTTAGAATAAGTTAAACGTGGTCCTATATACCTAAAGATAAAAAAAGCCTCGATTTGAAAATGTCCTCCTTTATTTTCGTCTGTTAAAAACTAAAAATATTGGGTGAGTTCAAAGACTTTTCTAGCTGACCGTACCCATATCATATCGACTTCAATATCAGATCAAAGCGAACTTGTTTTCCAAAACTTTGCTTTGATCTGAAATGAAATTGAACAGTTACTAGTTTCTATAAATATTTAGGATGAACTAGGAGGACAATAAAATAAGAAAAGGCTAAGAGAAAGCAAGGTCATGTTTTTAAAAGTCATCCTATAAAATTCATGCATGAGCTTCAAAAGCCACTTAAAAGTAGTGATGATTTAGCATAAATCTATACAAATAAAAATGAATCGCTGAAATGTGTACGCGCATAAATTTAAGAACGACTGCACCAAAATGGATGATTAATTTTTATTTTAATTGCATTCGTAATGCCAAGACAAGGTTTCCATGAAAAATGTTTGCTCAAATCCACCGGGCAATCGGGAAATCGGGCAAAATAGAGGGTGCAATTTCTCTCAAGACTCGTGCGAAGCCGGCCCGGTTAAAGTTATTCCGTTTGTGCCTTTTTACGACATAACCGCAACAAATGGGTCTTGCTGAAATTTTGCGTGGAGATAGCTCAAACTTTGAAGAAGCCTTTTTTTTCGCGATAAAGTGTAGTCCACGCAGGTGAAACCGCGTTGAGTAACTAGTTAAAAAAACATATTTTCCCTTATTTAGCTTACATATAGCATGCCTGCCTTAGCTCAAATTGCGTAGCGCCTAATTATTATTTACAGAATTACTCCTGAGAGTAAATTGCCTGCCCTTGTTCCCCGGTGCTCCTAACAAAGCTGACAACATAACAGATTAATGGCAAGCCGTTCTAAGATGTTGAATTATAATTATGAACGAGAGCTAGACCGCAAGATGAATTAGTGGAGTTAATTAAGATAAGAGATGAAATTGGCTAGGTCACAACCGAAGACACTTAAGAAAGCCTTCTTCTTCTTTCGTACACTGAAAAAAAAATTCCTAAGTTTCCTTCTGAGACAAGACCGATTCCTTCCATAGTTTTCCCTCTGAATCAAAAGTTCTTTCTTACCTTTTGCCTAGAAGGAAAATGTTCAAAACATTTGTTATCCTTATTACTCTACCTGTGAATCATGTTATTCCAATGTGTGTTGTTTACCCATAAAATAAATTTTGACATAGGCTCTCAATTGATTTTGGTGTGTATCCGAAGATATGCGTACCCCTGTCAAATTTGATTTCCGATATTCGGCAATAAGATGGGGCACAGGAAATCGAACCTTGATTAGATCTCGCAGGAAATATCAATAAAATTCATTTTGCGCTAGAGCTGTTTAGAAAATCATCTCATCGCTATAAAGCTTTTTTGACGTGATAAAAAGGCTGTCTTTTAGTTAGGCGTTTTACTCTGAAAAATGAGAAGTTTTTGTAATGCTAGGGGTTATATTGCTAGGTCCACCTGGGGATGTACCATCACACCTTTGTCAGTTATTCAACCGCCAAGCAGAAGTGAAAGATATTTAACAGTGCATTGCCACGTAGGCTATAGAAAAACAAAATTCTGGGTAACACTGAACTGTAACAGGAGTGACGCTTCTTGCTAGGCGAGTGTCTTGATCGTTTTGTCAGTTGAATCTAAAAAAACTACAAAAAAAAACGCATTAAGATACGATTTCTAATTTTTCTTTTTATCACCCCTGAGGGAAAATTTTAAATGGCATATTCAAGTGTAAAAAGTAATGTACGGATAGGAAGGATAAAATCACCCCTAAATGATCAAATGGTTCATGGTGGTATGAAAATTCAAACTTCAAATATATTTATTTAGTAGTATACAACATGATGTGATCACTTTAAAGCGTCAAAAACTAGCTACGCCTGTTCCAACATCCTTACGCCACAGGCAAGAAACGCCCGGAAGGTAATTTTTTCGGTGCGATCACATTGACAATTTTATGTATGGAAGGAACATGCCGCGGAGCTGGTTACTAGTGAGTATTTAAAAAACAATAGAACTAACCCTTATCCCAGATTTGTAATCCATTACACGCGCCTTTTGCGTTACATAACTACATAGTATTTCACAATTGAACTATAGCCGGCAGGAATAAAGCCTTTGCGTGAGTGGATTTAATAATAGAAGTTCCAGGAGCTCTATAGTAGCTTCTAGAATATTTTTATGAGTTATTACCAGCTGCTCGGCTTGAGTAGGATGCTGTAATGCATTTTAAAACATTATTACAAAGTTAGCTGGCCGACAAAAGCTGTTATGCTGACTTTATAAGTTTGTTTTGTTCTATTTTCCTATGAAAACTAACGCTATGTGATAAGTACTCGTTAAGTTATTGCTTGTTAAAAGTTTGAACCTTAATTGTGATAATAATACTTAAGGCCCTGGTCTCTGCAGCCTCATAAAATAAACAGTCAAAATAAATAATTTAAAAAAAACTTTGTGGGTTTTTATAGTTTTATACAGTTTAGTTCTTAATATTTAGTTTAACTTTCTATGCAATTGTATATGTTTTGTTGTAAGTTGTAATATAATATAATCATAAAATAGTCAAATTACAATATGACATTTCCAACAATTTTAACAATTCTAAATACTCTGGCATATGAACACTCTCAATCAAGTCATCTTTCAAATAAATAAGAAAACTAGTTCAATATCGGTTCATCCGTTTGGGAGCTACGTTGCCACAGACAAATAAATCTACACACTTTAAATAACACCCCTCAGGGGTTAAAAACAATATCTGCAGGCAACAAACTCCAAATTCCACGATCCACTCTCGATATGCTTGGGAGCTACGTTGCCACAGACAAATCCACACACTTTAAATAACACCCCTCAGGGGCTAAAAACAATATCTGCAGGCAACAAACTCCAAATTCCACGATCCACTCTTGATATTAGACGGAAAGACAAAGTAAATACAGCGTATAAATCCGTTCTCCTTTTTGAAAATCAAGAGAGAAATCGGATTTTCGCATTATCCACGAAAACACTTTTCAATTTAACTGATTCAACGGCGACGTGATGTAGGTATGCCTGGGAGAATCAGCAATATATTTCATTTTTCCGGAAAATTTTGTAAAGAAAAATTAACCATAAAATTGGTGAGTTAAGGTTCAGTATTTGGAGGCTTGAAAAAATTGCGTTATGACAATAGCGGTACTGTTTTAAAAAATTAAGCTAAAAAGATTTGCGAAGACGGAAATTAAATAACCTCTTCTCTAAATAAACTTAGTCGGAAACACAATTTTAACTTACATATTTCTTTTCATGTCATAAGAGTTTGTTGAAAAATAAAAAAATAGAAAATAGCCTACTAGCAGTTTGTTAAATTAATTTAAGTTGTGCTTAGTTAATTTGAGTTAACTCAAGATTTCAAAACATATACAATCTAAAGTTACAGGTAAAAATTTAACTTTAAACAGAAAACTGAAAGCCAAAAAACATGTACAACTAGCAACTGCAACTGTCAACCTGCCAGAAAACAAAATTGCCAAAACCGGTAGTAAGTTTGCCCATACCGGAAAATACAAGATCCAAGACTAGAAAATAAAAACGCCACTACGCGTTCAGTATTCAGTGATCACTGCATAGAGTAACTTTTGCGTTGAGCTGCCAACTGCCTGATATCTATAAAATGTCTCGTTTCAATGAAATCTCGGCTTATCTTAATTGGAGCCCGTTCAATAAATGCTAGCAATCGTTCAGCTGTATCTGATTGGATTGGACACAGTCAAAGTTTGCTTAAAATGTACTCGGTTGTTTTAGCAATATTCGTGGAAATTGTCAGTAAGTATGCCTTCGTTAAACCTTTCATTGTAAAGCCTTTATTCTCTTTTATTTATTTTTTACTAACTGTTGAGGTCGACGTAAATGGAAACTCTTTTGACCGTTTGATTGAATTTGTTATGTTGTAGAAGGCGAACTACTAGCCAGTAATGAAATTAAACTTACTTTTAAGCAAGTCCTAGCATGATGGTAAGCGTTACCGCGTGCTGTCTACCGCTCAGTATTAATAAGAATCTTGATCTTCAACAGTTAAAAATCCTATACGGCAATATAGTATGCTCGTCACCATATAAAGTCTAAACACCAAGCCCTGTATTAACTGGTGTATAACTTAGTCATAAGTGTTGGTTTATTTGTGAAGAATTGCTAACAAACTTTATATTAACCGAGGATAATAATCTCAATTTAATTTGAGGAAGTTTGAATTAGAGGCAACGATACCAAACGCTTCATATGGCTTACTTATTTTGCGTTACTTCCAGCGTTTTGTTTAGCTCAGTCTCCAGATTGCTCCTTAGTATGTCCAGCAGAAGAGATTCAATGTGCTTTTGATATTAAAACGAATACGTATAAAATGTTCTCCAGCAAATGCGCCATGGCTGCCTATTCGTCGTGTCATAAAATTGGTAAGTTTTATTTTCCCAGCGTGTTCTTGAGTGGAGACCGTGACTTAGACGTAGTGTAGGACGACGTCCTGTGACAAGATGGAGCGACGACTTACGTCGAGTGGCTGGCAGTAGCGGGATGAGAAGAGCCGAGGTCTGGGCTCAGTGGCGTATCTTGGGAGAGTGTTGTGTCCAGCGCTGACGATCGATAGCCCTATCGCTAGTATCGATACTGTCGATAGCTTAAAAGGAGGCAATACTATCGAATAAGTGCGATACTATCGATATCGATACTATCGAAAATGTGTAATACTATCGATATCGATACTAACGAATAAGTGCAATACTATCGATCGATTTGTCGCCAAGCACCTATCGGTGTGTTCCGGCAGCCTCACTTGAGAGCCAGTTCCCAGTCCAGGTGTAGCGTACCATTTTAATAGTAAAAAAAACGATACTTTGTAAATCGATACTATCGATATCGATACTATCGAATAAGTGCAATACTATCGATAGTATCGATACTATTGATAGCTTAAAACGAGGCAATACTATCGAAAGTATTGTTGCTCGCGTAGCATAAAGTATCGATAATATTGATAGTATCGATAGTCCTATCGACAGTATGGCTTTTCTATTGATAGTTCGGCAACACTATAGTCCAGCAGTTGACTGACACAGGCTGGTGATGGTTTTAGGGACAAGCTTTTGCCCACAACGCCACCCACACTGGGATCCTAATCGAATAATCTAATTTAACAAAGTTGTTACACACTACTTGTGTTTGTCCCTCTATAAATTTGCTTGCTACAGCGACTGATGTATGTTTCTTGCCAGATATATTGTGTGAGTGTCATATTGTATTATAGTAGACTAGTTTGAAATTTATATTCAGTTCCACTGAGAGCAAGTTTAGTATCCACGAGAGTGTCGCTCTAGTTTCCAAACAACAATGCCATACTACGAAGCATCAACTACCCCTACTACGAAAACAAACGAAGTGCTTATGAATAAACGGAAAGGGCTAAACAAAACATAAATAGACAACAAAAAAAAAAACCAAAAAACAGCACAAATCACAAGACCAATTATCATCAGTATCAGAAGAGGCTCTTCATCTTAGGCGTAGAGTTATCGGGCGAAGAGAAAACATAAACGACTTGTATGTCTTAACTGTGATCAGCGAACTTATCGAAAATGACGTTATTTAAATTAACTCCCGACGCAAAAACGACTGTCTGTCGCATCGTAGATCCCGAACGGATGAACTGTATTTTTTTTGTATAATAGCGGGAGTGCGTTCTCTTGAAGAAAATCTATCCAAAATGTCAAGAGTTTTTTTAATTTTAAATTTATATTGTTTGTGACATTCCGATGAACACGTAATGCACTCTGTGTGATGCAGTCCGACAAACTTCTATTTTTTTATAGGAAAACGTCAGAGTTAGCATATGCCTTAGATTTATGCATATTCAACTATAAATCTTGAAAACTGCAGGTGTAACTGAGAGGTGCAGAATGTTATGCATTATCACAATAATAAATAATTGATAGAGTGGATTTAATGTCTATGCTTTAAATATTAGTGCAGCTAAAACTAAACTAACAAAATATATTGTTAAGCCTTGACGAAGAAGGTTTCTCAAAGGTGTAGAAAGGCATCTGTTTTTTTCTCGCCGAAAAATTTAAGTTTTCTGTCCAATAGTAGGGCTCTGGTACATTACCGTAATAGGTACCGAGTCATTATCCCTTAAGTATTGTGTCACCCACCTTTCTTACTCTTTTTTTGAGCAGTTTTGACGTCGTGAGGTCGCTTCATCCCTGAGATGTAGGTACCTTCTTTTTACTATTTACAGGGTAGCGTTTGACCACAAGTCTCCTGATGTTAAGTGACGATGTGGTCGAAGATGGCGCCACGCTACACCTGGACTGGGAACTGGCTCTCAAGTGAGGCTGCCGGAACACACCGATAGGTGCTTGGCGACAGATTCTTATCAGGGTGGTAGCTAGCTAGGCGAGTACTAGAAAATACCCTACCACCAAGCTAAGGTTCCATCACGATGTTTTCCTTCACCGAAAGCTCAAGCTCATTGTAGTATTCGAACCCACGTCCTACGGATCGCAAGCCGACGTCACTACCACTGAGCCGTCATCGCTATTAAAATAGGATACTTTCTATCTCAATAAATGTAGTCCACGCGGGAGAAGCCGCGGGGCTCGTCTAGTGGCATTTGTTCACCCTCACTACCAAGTGCGTTTATTTTTAATTCATCATCATCATCAGCCTATATCAGTCCACTGCTGGACATAGGCCTTTCCCATGATACGCCATTGAGCCCGGTCTTCGGCTTTTCTCATCCAACCACTGCCAGCCACTCAGCACAAGTCGTCGCTCCACCTTGTCGCAGGGCGTCCTACACTACGTTTGTAAAGTCGCGGTCTCCACTCAAGAACACGTCTACCCCAACGGTTGTCGGTTCTGCGGCTTATGTGACCAGCCCACTGCCACTTCAACTTGCTGATTCTGTGAGCTATGTCAGTGACCTTAGTTCTCTGACGGATCACCTCATTTCTGATTCGATCCCTCAGAGAAACCCCAAGCATAGCCCTCCACTAGTAATATTTATTAATCCAATACAGCACAATAAAAGCCCCTTCCCACGGTGCGCGATATCGCGGACGGACGCGGACCAGCACGCACGACGCACCGTGGGAAGGGTCGCGTCCGTGGTAACACAGGACGTCTGTGGCGGTGCGCCGGTATCCGTCGCGAAGCGGTAACTTCAAAGGTGCGGTGTGACGCGATCCGAGCGCGTACCGTCGCGGTCCGAACGCGTCCGTGGTAGCACAGAGGACAGGTCAGCCGCAGCTGCAGCGACGGTACATTCTCTGTCACTTTGCATTTCGAAATGAAGCTTCTGCGTGCGTTGCTGTCCGTGGTCGTCAGCTGTGCGTGATGATCTGTAGCATCGCGGACCGTCGGAAAGAGCCCTGTCTGGGTGCGTTGCCGTCCGTGGTCGTCGGCTGTGCGTGATGATCCGTAGAATCGCGCACCGAAGCTACTGTGACAGTTGAAAAAAATACAAGTGTTTGAAATAGAAAAACTTCTTTCTAACAATCCAAATGTCAACGTGAACATTTGGATCGTTAGAATAACTTTTTAAAATTATATTACAGAATTTGTCCAAACGCCACTCAAGTACTGCATAAAGTCGCAGGTGTCTGCCAGACGGACGTACGAAGAGTCGTGTCCGGTATTCTGTCCAAGCCACTACAGACCCGTCTGTGGGGCCGCTAAATGGCGTAGCTACTCTTATAAGACTTTTAACAATGGGTGCTATTTAGACATGCTTAATTGTCGTGGCGATGAAGATTTCTCTGGTAAGATTTAGAAGTATAATTTTTAGTTTGGATCCTGGGAAGGAAATATTTGTATTTTTTTTACTATGTACAGGGTAGCGTTTGACCACAAGTCACCTGGTGTTAAGTGACGATGTGGTCGAAGATGGCGCCACGCTACACCTGGACTGGGAACTGGCTCTCAGGTGAGGCTGCCGGAACACACCGATAGGTGCTTGGCGACAGATTCTTAACAAGAAGGTAGCTAGCTAGGCGAGTACTAGAAAATACCCTACCACCAAGCTATGGTTTCATCACGATGTTTTCCTTCACCGAAAGCTCAAGCTCATTGTAGGATTCGAACCCACGTCCTACGGATCGCAAGCCGACGTCACTACCACTGAGCCGTCATCGCTATTAAAATAGGATACTTTCTATCTCAATAAATGTAGTCCACGCGGGAGAAGCCGCGGGGCTCGTCTAGTGGCATTTGTTCACCCTCACTACCAAGTGCGTTTAGTTTTGATTCATAAAAATGTTTAGCGATATCAACTGAATGATTTTATTATTGTCTGGAAGAGATCACTTTGAGCGATAAGACCACACTTAGTGACACTTACCATTAGGTTTTATCGTTATTCTACACTGAGAAAAAATTCGGACTTTCCTTCTGAGTCTTACCTTCCAAGACCGATTCCCTCCCTTTTTTACCTCAGATTTCCTACTGGATAATAAATCCTTCCCTTTTGTCTCAGAAGGAAAACGGTATTTCGGAAGGTCTTTTTTCTGTGTTCCTTTCCATATATTGTAGTGTACCGATAAAGACTTATTTTATATAATTAATTTATTATAGTTATTTATCGCAATTGCTCGAACTATATTTGAATGTTTCAGCATACGTGGAAGTGCCCTTGGAATTCTGCCAAAGGCATCTTATGAAGAACATATACAGCGAACAAGTAGTGGTTTCCAATTTACGTGATTACGAAGATTATGATTAATTACTTTGTCTCTATGCTATCGTGTAGGTTTGTGTGAAGTTAGTGTTAGTGCATTACTATGTGAAAAATAAAAAGGTTGATAGTTGAAAAAAATAATTAATTAAGTAACGTTTTTGTAATCCAGAATAATAATTCAAGCCTTTCCTGATTCACAAACCATCACAAACATCTGTTCGGCTTCCCTCAAACCTCAGCCCTTCAATAACAGATTTACAAACAAAGAATTCCTCCAATGAAATCGAGGTAACAATTAAGCTCGGTCTCAATTTCTGGAACTGTTCCAACCAAGCTGAAAACCAATCCCTTTTGTTTGTCAGAGGCCGCTTGAAAACAAAGGGGCTACCTCGCGTATTACCGCAGACCCCTTACCAATGTGTCTTTTGCGACTGCTGTTCTATAAATAATTTAATATGATGCTTAAAAGATGGTAGTAAATAATGGGTATTATTTGGACAAACCACATCGCTCGAAGAACCAATAACCAATGGCGAAGAAAGGTTCTCGAGTGGCGACCACGAACCAGAAGACTTTTTGTAGGTAGGCCTCCAACACTAGGTGTGGCGTTCAATGGCGAAGGCATATTTTTTTTAAATTACAAGGTAGCGTTTCACCATAAGTCACCTGATGTTAAGTGACGATGTGGTCGAAGGTGGTATCACGCTACACGTGGATTTGGAACTGGCTCTCAAGTGAGGCTGCCGGAAGGTGCGTGGCGACAAATTCTTAACATGACCCTCGTGTTAAGAATCTGTCAGAATCGGTAGCTAGCCAGGCGAGTAAACAAGAATACCATTCCACCTAGCAAATATATAAGCAATATGTTCAGCGGTGGACTTCTTCCGGCTGATGGTGATGATGACGGGATTTATATGATAGAAATGTAAAACAAGCTCCCTAGTCCCTCCACAAGCCTTTCCGCCGTGCAACAAAATTCAGTTCTTCAAGTTGAATGTAAAATGAGTTCTCCAGAGTCGGTAAACCATCGACAATACCCCTAATGTTGCGAATGTCCATAGGCGACGAAGACCAATTAGGTACCATCAGGTAAGGCGTCTGCTTGTTTATCATTCTATTACATGATAACAAGATAGTGTAAGCGTCACAATTATGACTAATGTAATTAACATAATTATCTTCTGTTTTTAAAAGCCATTCTAATAATATCTAATGTTATTAATAGAACATTATGAGATATGAATGATATGAAATTATGAAATAATACTGCCTTGAGCGCAATGAGCATGCGTTTTATACGACGTTTTGACGACATACAACACACTTGCGAGGAAATAACATATATATATTTTATTTATTTACTTTTTAGTAACCAAGCCTAATCTATTGGACTCGTCCAAACGAATCAAATGAGCCCAAACTCGAGGGGTTTCCTAGTAGCCACTGAAAAGTTCCTCTATCCTCTTCCTGGCTTCATCATCAGACCCTCATAACCAAGCCCGCGGGGAACTCGCGGATGATACCGCAGGGCGCAATTATTTTACTCGTTGCAGCGAAAAAAACACCGCAAGTCACCGCACCGCAGTGCACGGTAACTCTAAAAGGTTTAATTTCCCAGTAGACATCTGCCATTATATTTCCAGCATTGGCAGTATCTTTTACTTTCCACATGTAATAGGAGCTCAAAAGCGTGCGCAAGTATCTGAATAAGTTTTTCTAACCCATATATTATTGGGAAAATGGGCTGATGAAAATGGATTAGGACCCATGGGGTATGGAGAAGAAGGCACCTTCTTTTACTAGATATTCTTAGCACTCTCTCCCAAGTCAGATTTTACAATGATACTACGATGGAACGTGACATATCTTTCCTTATCATATTCTAATTTAAAGATTTTAGTTTTTTGTTTTATTAAATTGCTAGTTGCGCCCGGCGTCTTCCTGTTATCCCGCAGGAACCTTTTTCCGGGATAAAAAGTAGCCCATGTGTTTATACAAGGTATAAGCTATCTCCATTAAAAATTTCATCAAAATTTGTTTACTAGTTACGTTGGTACGAGGTAACAAACATTCACACAAACACAGACAAACTTTCGCATTTATAAAATTAGTAGGAATAATATTATTAGCCGACGGAATTATTCTAAGAAAGTTCTCAAGTCAAAGAGTAAAAATTTATCCATATTTTGCTAAAGCTAGGCATAATCAATCTTAACTCGAACTTCTTTAAGGAAATTCACTTCGCAACTTTTATTACTTGACTCGCGGTTCTTAATTTTCATTTGTACTGTAATATTTATAGTTGTTTTGGTCAACAACGCCTATTATCTTAATTCTTATGTTACTTCATTCTGCACAAATCAGATCGACATGATTTCCTGTTAAGTACTATGGAATCACATATTCATTAGATAAAGTCGGATCGGATATCCGACATAGTAAGTTATGTAAAGCTTCGAAATATATCCATAAAGGTCATAGCTCATTAGAGTCACCCGGCAACCGACCAGCACCCACTATGGTTATGCGCTGTCACACGCGAGTGGGCCACTCGGTGACAATTCGCTGCTCGCCTTGCGTTGACTGCGCATTGCCAACGCACGGGTCCCGAGTGGACTGCGCTGTAATACGCTTTCTTTTTTTTTTCTTCCGTTTTTAATTTTCTTATTCATCAATCGCGACAGCTCTGAGTGCCAATTCATGGTTTGTAAAACTTGACATAACGAAACACACGTGGAGAACTAGTGAACTATTGCAAACTACTCGAAAATTCGTGGACCAAGAGATGTCCACTCGTTGACCACGCGTCGGTCACAAGTAACAACGCGTCTTCCACCCGTGGACCACCTGTCGACAACAAGTAGACGCCGAGCGACGAGGCGTAGCTGGTCGGTAGGTGGCTCTAATGAGCTATGACCTTTATTATCCTAATGTTGTTTTCGACCAATAGTAGCAACTAATCACATATTATGCGATATATGGTAAACGGACATATAGAGCAAAGATATTTGTTTTTTCCGTTATTTCATATGTCACATCTGAAATAGACGAAAGAAGCAATCAAAAATCTGTTTATCACGTTTTGGATTCAGCCTATTGCGATGCTTGTTTATTTTCAATGTCACAAAATATGTGCATATGTGACTATGTGTATGTGTGTTAGTATTTATTGCAATTAATAACTGCTATTTTGGCCATTTTCAGGTTCTTTTAAGTACAAGATTAATGTTGTTTAACAGATAACTAACAACTAAATATTTAATAAGAGAGAGGATAACAGATTTGAAGTTTCCGTCCCGAAATTAAATCCAAGATTTTTTGACTATTTCACAGGAAACTTTTTATAAGACACTCATTCACTTACAAACTTTCGTATTTAGGTATAATATTTGTGTATTAAGCGTTTTACTACATTATTATTGAGATTTATTCAAATGAATTATTTAACCACGCATAAAAAAATTAAATTAGCATGTTCTTCAATTTATTAAAATTAGTTAATGCAGGTACATTTTTAGTAAAAACATTGTTATCCATAAATTGGTTTATCCATGAATAATTTGGCTGGACACCTTAGCAGTGATTGTATTCACAAACCAAAGTGCTTATAGCACGCAAATTATGCAAGTAATCTAACTTTCGTCATTCAACTTCAACATTTACTTAGGGATAAGGTATATTTCATATCGCTTAGTTTGCAAAGTTGACATCGCTCAAAAGATGAGGGAAAATAAACGTAAGGAAAGCTGCAAGCCAGACAACCTCCTGACAACATAAAATTTCAGAACAAGTTTGTGACACTCGTAAACCCTTACGGTAGCCATGGTGAATTACATAACGCAAGAAGGTTCCAGCGACGTTCGGTTCGAACACATTGGTACAATTTCCACATTTGTACAAATGCATTGGCCGCTTGTACAATTTTTAATGAGTTATTTTCCATATTTGTTCAAATTATTTTTAACCAGATAGTCAAAAAAATAAGAACTTTTCATGAAAACAAAACATTCTTCTTCAAGGTACATCAAATATAATAACGCTATATAATGACGCCAACATATTTTTTTTCATCTGTGGTCAAATACATAGAATGTGGAATTGTACGAATGTGGAATTGTACTAATATGGAAATTGTACCAATGTGATGGAAGCCGTAAGATTAAATTTTGTAAAGAACTTACGACATGAGTTGGCCTAAAATTATGACATTCAAGAAAATTAAGAGTTTGAAACTTGCTCGTGGTCATACAGGAGTGACTTTTTCCAAATGCCCCGTTCTTTAACTCTTTATGTGATATTTTTTTTGCAAATTCTGTTCTGAAACGGTATCAATTAGTTATAGATAAATATATTGTATTCATCAATAATGATTCACTGGGTGAATCAAGCATCACTAATATTGAAGTTGAAGAAAATAAAAAAGCAAAAAAGTAACAATACGGAACGGTTATCTACAAAATAAGCATCGTGATCGGATGGTATCCCATTTTATTTTGCGTAGGGCAAAGTAAATTGAAGCGTTCAAAAAACGATGACCGCAAATCTATTCACAAATCCATAACTAGGCGCTCTTTGAAGCGATCTTTTATTCAGATCTTTTTTACTGTAGGGGAATTGTCTCAAATAAGATACCACGTAGGCAAAATACGCTGTTACGCTTTCACGCCTAAACTACTGAACCGATTTAAATGAAATTTGGTACGGAGATAGTTTGAACCCTGGGGACGGACATAGGATACTTTTTATCGCGATAAACTGTAGCCCACGCGGGTGATACCGCGGGGAACAGCAAGTAAGAGTTTGACGCATGCGACCTTACGGCATTAGTCAGCTCGCATGCGTTTTTGTATGGAGCCGATTTCAGATTCATTGTTTATCACGGCGTCCTCTTAAGGCTCCTTTTGGCTGACTATCACTAATATTCATACGTAGCGTTATCTATAAAGGTTAAACTTTGAAATAATGTTATCCACACGCCTACATGTTATTGTTAAAAGTGATGATGATTATTATGAATATTGTAAAACAAAATATGTGTGCTTCCAATCGTTTCATTACCGGATCAGATAGTAAAATTGTTTGCTTAGGATTTTTACTTTAATTATTGTGTTTTTCAGTAGTTTGTTTAATACTTAATGTTTGTATAAGTAACTGGGCCAGCGTGGTAGATTACGGCCCATACTTTCTCTCTCTGAGAGAAAGCCCATCCCAGCAGTGGGAACTATGGTAAATTTTATTCTATATCGAATAAAATTTGAGAATGTATTATTGAAAGATGCGGTGTTATTTCTGATTTCTGACTTTATCGTATTGGGCTTAACAAGCCATCACACAATATTATGAACATAATTAAAAAATTTGAACATTTACCTACGTCACTCGTTGGGATTTCCATTTACACATAATTATATATGTTTGAATAAATTATGAGTTCAACAGGTGGCTTCAAACTTTAAAAACAAGATCTTTCCTTGTTGATCTGTTTTTAACATTGCATATTATATATATTATAATAAATACATACAGGTATTACAAGAAGCTTTGCCGACCGAGTGTTGTACTCGTAGATAGCTCAGTCACTTCATATTTATGTTTTAATTTTTTGAGTAGGTTTGGTTTTTTTTTATGTAATAGAGTGGCAAACAGGCTGGCGGCTCGTCTAATGTTATCCGGTCACCGCCTATGGACATTTTCAACAATAGAGCCAGAGGTGTTGCCGACTCCTTTGTTGTTGAAGATGCTGCCATTTGGCCACTGATGTTTGTTAAGATAACTGTAACCCTGTAAAACAAAGTATCAGAAACAGAAAGAACGATCGTTAATTCTACAAATATTATAAATGCGAAAGTATGTGTATGTGTGTGTGAATGTTTGTTGCCACGTATCACCGTAACTACTTGACCGATTTTGATGAAATTTGGAATGGAGATAGCTAATACCCTGGATTAACACATAGTTTTTTATCCCGGAAAAAAGATCCTGCGGGATAATGGAAAGACGCGGGTGAAACCGGGGGGGGGGCAACTGTTATAAGATGATAAGATGATTTGTAAGATGATTATCATTGACCAAGAAAACAATTGTGAGTGTCACACTTGCACATTAAAGGTGAAACTAAACGAGCGTAATTTTGTGAGTCGCGTATTTTCGGTCGCTCATTTTACGTTCAACTGAAGCAGACAACTCATTTTGCGTCGTCGTGTGGCACCAACTGCCTTTTTGTATGAAACCGAATGCAGCAGAATTTATGCTACCGAAATTCTGCGATTCACGACTCACAAAATTACGCTCGTTTGGTTCCACGTTAAGGTGGAGACTGACAAGAGCATTCACTCCATGTGAGCAAGTTACAAGTCGAATATTCGGCATGTCAGTACCGCGAGCAGAGCAGCTCGATGACGAGCGCCGAGCACCCGAGCGTGCTCCACCCGGCTGTCGGCTTTTTGGCGAATCCTTAAAAATGCGACCCTAAAATTAGCTGCAACTGAATAATGCGTTCGCGAAATTTATTAAACAAATCCCTTTGAATGTTTACATTTCGGTCAGTCGCTAGCACGAGTCTGCGCCCGTGATATTGACTATAATTGCTGGGGATGGAGCACAGTCGAGCATATATTCGTCGCGAAGGTTCAGGTGTCGTGAGCATTCGCTCACAACGAACAAATTCTCCATGCGAATATTCACATCGAGCGAATGCTCATGACAGTCCCCACCTTTACAGTTTATATTGCCACCCAAAACTTTGAACAACAACATTTCAAAATTCTAAATACACCTACCTACACTCGCTACCCTGAGCCCTGAGAAATCACATGTTCAATATCTTTTTGCCCTGTATTCGTCATAAACTATCTCATAAAAATAAAACATATAAGCTGTTAGAAAATCGAATGCCTATTCAAGGATTTTTCCGCAAAACGCACTTAAAATGCAAAAGATTACGCTATGCTATTCATGATACTAATTTTGTCAATGACAACATAATTGAAATAATATTTTCGTCTCCAAATTTCAAGTTCTCAAGTCTTATTTGTTTTTTTAGCGCCGACAAAATTCGGTGCTAAAAAAACTTCCTTTCTTCGAATCTGGTCGTCATCAGTGTACCTAAAATATATGTAAAATATTCCAAATTAAATGCAAAACAGATCGATGCGTCACTATTTACCCCACTTAACTTGTTTTGTCTCTATTCCTCTTTGATGAGATTTAACTATCTCTCTCGCACGTCGTTTAATATAGTTTAAGATTGATATATAAATATTGGAATACAAGATAAATGGCAGTATACCTATAGTTGGAGAGAAGAGACGTTATCAATTAGCATTAGAGTTATCGTTTTAAATACAATTGTGTAGTATTTTATTGTTATATTATTTGTGATTGTGATAGTGATTGTTTATTATATTTTATAAAGAAAAGTATTAAAGGGTAAGTTTTTTTTTCAATTATCGACCTTATTTGGGACAAATAAGCAAATCATTATATTTATCTACATTGTACAATCCTACTAATAGGTATTGTATAAATGCGACAGTTTGTGTGTGTGTGAATGTTTGTTAAAACGTATCACCGTAACTAATAAACTGGTTTTGATGAAATTTAGAATGGAGATAGATTATACCCTGGATTAACACATAGACTACTTTTTCCCAGAAAAGGTTCCTTCGGGATAATACGGGAAGACGCGGATGAAGCCGTGAAACAGATTTTCTTATTTAGAAATCAATTGATAACAATTAATGTGAAATTTATATAAACGTTTCCTATTTCTTGAAGTTTCTTTAGTAGGAAGCTACATTTATCTCTGAGTGTTATGTAGGCTAGCTGCTTTATCAGTTTACGCTGGATAAACGGATTGGTTAGAGTTGATGTATATGTATATGTATGACAGAAAAATATGTTACATAACTTGCTTTTATATTTAACGGTTTTGAGAATACTTCCGGTTGTCAAAACCATTTCCTAAGCGAAGCTGAGGCGGGTCACTTGTTATATATCTTTTCGATGCACAAAAAATTCGATTTCAATAAATTCTAAACTGGATTATAACTCCAAAAGTGGTACTAATTTTATTACAAAGCGGATTAAAAAAAAAATAGATCTGTGACCGCAAGCAAAGCATTATCCTACTAATATTATATATGCGAAAGTTTGTGTGTGTGTGAATGTTTGTTACCACATATCACCGTAACCTACTAAACAGACTATTATTAAATTTTGAATGGAGATAGCTTATACCCTGGAATAACACATAGGCTACTTTTTATCCCGGAAAAAGGTTCCTGCGGGACAACGAAAAGACGCGGGTGAAACCGCGGGGCGCAACTAGTATTCTCTAATAGTAATTTAGGTTTGTTTTCTTTTTCAGGAATTAAAATGTACACGACATATATCGCAGTACTCTTGTTTGTGGTCACTTGCACGGCTCAAAGGCCTCCGTATGCTGGTAGAAACCCAAATGTTCGACCCACAACTGTTGACCCCTTAGGAAACAGGCAAGTATCTTATTTAGATTCATCATGTCGTAACTCCAAAAATAAAATAAAAACTATATTTCATCACGGGGAACAGCTCCCCGTGGTTTCACCCGCGTGGGCTACAGTTTATCGCGAAATCCTTTCTTAGCGGATGCCTACGTCATAACATCTACCTGCATGCCAAATTTCAGCCCGATCCGTCCAGTGATTTGGGCTGTGCGTTGATAGATCACTATGTCAGTCAGTCATCAGTCAGTCACCTTTGAGTTATATATACGTATATAGATTTGCATCTAGCTACATGTCAATAAAGACCTTAGACCGATAACCGATGGGGAAGAATGGTTCTCAAGTGGCGACCACGAACCGGAAGACGTTATGTAGGTAGGTCTTCTTCTTATATATAAAAATGAATCCCTATTTCTCTTGGTCACGGCATCACGCGATTTCACTAATTCTTTTCTTGTTGTGTTTGTTATTGCAAGAAGAAGATTCTTATGAAAGAAAAAATTTAAAAATTGCGATAAACTGCAGTCCACGCGGGTGAAACCGCGGGGCGCAGCTAGTCTTATATATAAAAATGAATCCCTATTTTCCTTGGTCACGGTGTCACGCGTGAACGACTGGACCGATTTCACTAATTATTTTTTTGTTTTGTTTGTAATTGCGAGGAGAAGGCTTTTACGAAAGAAAAAATGAAAAAAGACGTTTTATTGCGATTAACTGCAGTCCGCGCAAGTGAAACCGCGGGTCGCAGCTAGTTTGATATAAAATAATTTTCATTCATTAACCAGCTCGGTGATGGTAGTTCTTTATGGGATCTCAGACCATTAAGATTTAACGTATGAAAGATATTGACGAACTTCACCCGCAACTTTACAGCGTCATAACCATTCCACTAAGCTTCTGATATTTTCTATTCTAGATTCGGTGACGACACACCTTCAACAACAGTCCGTCTCCCAATCGAAGTTCTCGGAGATGTTGAGCTTTACAACCGATTGCTAAAGCTCCCAACCGATCGGCAGCCATATTGGCTACTCAACTGGATAGCTTTGGAGGCCAACAGGAACCAGCCTCAGACCTTTAACCAAAGGGGAAATAACTTTATTGATACTCCTGCTAAGGAACCGATTGATACCACTGCTACTAAGGAATAAACTTACTTACTTATTGAACCCGCAGGCAGATCCGGATTTAACCTTATCGCCGCCCCTGGGCACTCTAAAAATGCCCCCCTCTTACCGAAATTTTGCATGAAATAGATAAAGTTTTGTTGACTAATCTGCAATGTTTGAATTTTTTTGAGAGAATTTTATCTATTCTCTCCATCCGAATTTTGCCAAAATTCGTCGAAGAACCAAGGTCATCGACATAGCTCTTAGAGTTTGCAAGTTGAAGTAGCAATGTGCAGGCCACATCGCTCGACGAACCGATAACCGACCAAGAACTGCAAGACGCTCTGTAAGGTTGGCCCTCTACTAGGTGGACCGACGACATTGTAAGAGCCGATCCGAGCCAAAAGGGGGCCTATGTTCATCAGTGGACTTCTTCCGGCCGATGATAATGATGATGAATTTTGCCGCCCCTGAAAATTTGCCGCCCTGGGCAATAGCCCCGAGTGCCCCTAGTGTAAATCCAGCACTGGCCGCAGGGTGCAACTTGTAAAAATAAAAAAGCCTCCAAAAGAACAATTGGTAGGTAATTAAATTAACATACTTCTACCTAATTTTTAAAGTACTTACTGTTTGTTTTAACATAAGTAGGTAGTACTTGTAACGACTAGCCGGTTGCGGTATTAAAGTTTTCAAAACAGAGGTACCTATGTTTCATTTCTGAGTGCTGACATCTGCGTAGGAATCTTACTGTACCCTCTGTCTCTCTCTAAGAGAAGGCCAGAGGCCCAGCAGTGGGAACGTGATAGGCTGATGATGATGATGAATAATCTAACAGTGTTGATGGTTTAGCTAGCGATATTAATCAACGGATATGAACCGCGATCCATTTAACCGATTTAAAAAGACATTAGCTGGACAATAAAAAGGTTAGGAAGTAATAAATTTGGACTTAAAGCTGTTATAGAATAATGCTTTTAGGCAAAGGTTAGGGCAATCTCATCTTTTATTATTTAATCGACAGATTCTGAAAATATAGCTACTTAAGTGTGAATAATTGATAATAATCTGATCTAGTGATCAGTAGGGTACTTATAATAAAAAATCTTGAGAGGTGTCAAGGGACACCCGGATGGAACGAAGTTCCTTTTGATTAATACAAGAGAAAAAGGAAACAATTAAAAAAAAAATGAAAACAAAAATTCTTTTTTTTTTAGAAAGGCGAAACGAAAATAACTGGCTTGCTTTCTATGAAAGAGAGAGAGAGACAGACAGAGAAACACGCGAAAACGCTTAAAATCGGTTGCACGTTGTCTAGGCCCACAGGCGTAGCGTGATGGCATCTTCAACCCACTTCGTCACTTAACGTCAAGTGACTTATGGTCAAATGTAAAGTAAAAAAACCGGCCTAGTGCGAATTGGACTCGCGTACCAAAGGTTCCGTAAAGCTTGTTTTGATGACGTTGGCTTACAAATAAATGATTTTTTACAGCTCAAAGAAACCGTAGAGCGGAGCATTTGTTAAAATATTTCAACTTGTCTTGACAGACAGACAAACAAAGTGATCCTATTAAGGCTCCGTTTTTGCTTTTGAAGTACGGAACCCTAAAAAAGGTCAAAGGAGTTGAAAGGAAATAGGTTATGCCTTTATTAACACATACGTTAATAATTTTCCCGGAAATAAGCTTTTGCGGGATAACGGAAAACCGTGGGTGTAAGTCGGAGAGGAGTTTTTCGGAGAAATCTATCCCAATAACATTGAATAAATCTACACAAAATTATGATCAAGATATTATTATACTGCCACCTTTTATTATTTATGAGTACCTAATGTACCTATGTTTAACATTTTCGTTTTGGAATGGCATGGACAAGTTAGTTACAGTCGAGATGTCCGCAACAACAGTTTGTCGCGCCCACGTGGACGGCGCAAGCCCCATCGCATAGAATAAATGAATACAGAATAGGTAATAACAGCTACGCATATTGACGGAGACAGGTTGGGGATAAAACAACCTTGTCTAGAAAATACGGCGACAGGAACCATCGTGTTTGAATACTACGACATAAATTGCTGCTGAGACGAGAATACATTACTGCGTAGGTTGGCACGCATAGGCTACGCACGTTAGCTGCGTGGGTCCATTTATCCGCATGCGTGTGTCTACGCTTCCACTGCAGCATATGCGGTGCACGGATTTTGACGATGCTACCTCCCCCTCCCATCCCGCTCATCACCCGCTGCCACCGTGAAGCTACGCTTCCGTTTGCCGCATGTATGCCGTGCGATGCGTTGTGCTACGAGGCGACGCATCCCAGCAGCCTACACTAGTGTTGATGACGTCATAAAGCTACACATACGCGCGTAGCGTTGCCTGCAGTGGATGATTTCGCCTACATTCCTATCCCTTCTTAATACTTTGAATGCGAAAGAGACTCTGTCTGTCTATATCGCTTTCACGCTTAAACTACTAAACCGATTTAAATGAAATTTGGTACGGAGATAGTTTGAACCCTGAGGAAGAACGTAGGATACTTTTTATCGCGATAAACAGTAGCCCACGCGGGGGAAACCACGGGTAAGAGCTAGTTTTC
The DNA here is from genome assembly GCA_931315375.2 of Opisthograptis luteolata. NCBI lineage: Eukaryota > Metazoa > Arthropoda > Insecta > Lepidoptera > Geometridae > Opisthograptis > Opisthograptis luteolata. Next base: position 4,075,917 of record OV928048.1, read on the forward strand.
ATATAAAGCGAAGCTAAGTACACGAGCGTAGCGTGCCCGTAGATACAAGAATGCGAGACAAAAGTTTGTCTTGTACGGCCGAAGAAGATCGATATTGGAAGATGAAATATTTGTGCGACATAAAAGAGCGGAAGTATTACATTAATTCCGTGCCTTGGTATTGTGGATCTCTGATCGGAGTGGTTTCTATTACTCTAGATGTAACTAGATGCGTTTTTCCCTATAGGGTGAGTCTTAATTAATAGTCAGAGCTATATGAGCTACCTACACATTACAAACAAGCCGCAAGAGTTGTGATTCTAAAACCTAAAAATAAACGTGAGTTCAAAAAGCTATTTATAAATAATTTGAATGATTTTACAGTACCACTAGTTTCTAAACTACAATAGTTTTAATTATTACGTCGATTAATAATTTTAGAACATCGAGGGTAACCAAACAAGATAAAGAGCCTAGGTAAACCTCAAAACCTTAAAGGGTTCAGAGAGGCGAAAACCCGTTAGAGTTAAATTACATTAAATGCTAATGTTTTAGTGTACTCGTGCAGAAATTTGTACTTAAATAGTGTTGTTCTTGGGCTGAAAGTTCCGTTAAATAATAAACTAACTAAATTTATAAGACTCCATTACTCTTTCAAGCAAATCTACTGAACGGTTTTGAGTGAAATTTAAAATGGAGATAGCTTATACCCTGTTTAAACACAAAAATACTTTTTATCCCGGAAAACGGTCCTCCGGGATAACGGAAAGACGCGGGCGAAACGTTGTGCAGCTAGTTTAAAATAAGACACGAATAGAAGTAATGAAACATGAATGAGAAGGAATTTCATGTACCTGATTAATAAGACGAGCAAGACACTCGCCTGATGTTAAGCGTTAGACTTGCCCATTATAGTTCAGTGCCAGCCAGAATTTTGAACTTCTACAGATTAAAATAGTGTAGGACGCCCTGCGACAAGGTGGAGCGACGACTTGCGCCGAGTGGCTGGCAGTGGTTGAATGAGAAGAGCCGAAGACTGGGACAGGCTCAGTGGCATACCTTGGGAGAGGCCTATGTCCAGCAGTGGACTGATACTGGCTGATGATGATGATGGTGATGGTGATGACAGAATAAAATTCTGCGCGGCAATGCACTGCGCTCGTCCCCCTGCGATATTAGATGTTAAATCAATCTGCGATATTAGATGTCAAATCTTTTTGCCCTGTAATTTTACTGGAAACATTGCCCTTCAATCCGGTACAGTTTTGTTTGCACTCTTCTGCTTGCTTAGCGAATAAAATCGAATAACAGGCAAACATGGTACCCTGGTAAATTTTCGAAAGAATCCTACCACTACAACACTTATTGTACCTTTCAACCTTTAATAATAGTGTGTCAATAGACCCTTCCGAAACTCTTTAAGCGGACTAGAATCGATTCGTACTTAACTAATATTAAGTACATATTTTATCATAATATTGTACCGTTTTCGGACGTAAAAGTCAGAGAAAATTGAGTTGTGCATAAAATATGGACCGAAAATCGACCCTTATAAAAATTTGTGTCGTAGTTACCCTGCAAAAATAAAATGGCATTACGCCAGTTGAATTTCTTAAACGTCACTCCGACTTTCCAACACACGCAGAAAATATTTCGCATAGATCCAGTTAATATTTTTTTTATATTGACTGATACCAAAACCAAACCAATAATATATAATAATATTCGTGGAAAAAATCTTTTCAATTATCTAGATAATAGTTTATTTCGACCTAATTCAGAATCATGGACGTAGAAAATAAGGCGGACGAAATGTTTACTGATACAAAACCGAAACACAACAATAGCGGGTAGCGTGTGTTTCCGGGATAAAATGTGTATTAATCCAGAGTAAAGGTTCCAAATCCGCTGAGTCGCTTCGGCGCGGCGTGAAGAAATAACATAGGTAGGACACTTACTCTGTCACAAACTTTCGCATTTTGGTGTCATTGAATTAACCCTTTAGATACCCTGTTTTGAAGACTGGTCCATCGGGACACAATATACACGATTCTATTTCGGTCAAGTATAAAGCATTTAGACTGTTATGTTATGAATCAATGAAAAGAAATATCTGGGTCTGCCCAATGTTACATAATAATATACGTAGGTATAGGTAATCATAAGATGAGAAGCGGTCGCGGCGGCGGCGTTTTGTCTAGCTCAGTTTTCCCCAAATCGTTTTCTCGAGTTTATTTATATGAAACTGGGCGACATTTATCATTACAACCAATACTAGGTATTTGCCTGTTACACAAATAACGCACAAACGTTGATTTATACAGTATCGCTCTTAAATCGATTTTTTCACATACCTACTTTTTACTGCGTTTTCTTATCTGTCTGATCCGTAGGACTTTTGCAATCGATTTTAAACTAACTTCGCGACGAGTGAGAGACTTGAAATTTTAAACATCGCTCTGAACTGATCTTTTTGATAATATTTTTATACAACACCAATAAGTAGACAAATACGACGGTTTTTAAAACTGACTAAAAAGTTAATAATATTAAACTTAAAATTTAAAAAACCCCGGCATTTTTTTATGTGATTGTTACTTTTTGTCCTTGTCCTTAATTTGTGCGATATTGTGTGTCAGTAATAAATGTATTTTCATTTCATTTCATTTTATTTACATCTTGGACCGATTTTCATCAAACATAGCTAAGACTACTAAGAACTAAATTGAAATCGCTTCATCTATTTGCGAGCTACGGTGCCACTGATAGACAGACAGACAAACAGACAGACACGTCAAACGTATAACACCCCTCTTTTTGCGTCGGGGGTTAAAAATACCTTCTCTGAAACTTTTGCAGAAGAAAATTTACCGTCGCACTATATTTTTGTTTATTTCGTGATTGAAATATGTAGGTATAGTAGGTTCCAACCAACACCGACATCAAAAATAATGTGCTTACTGCCTTTAGATCTAAGTAGTAAAATGTTACGAGATCCAAAGATACCATTACTGACATTTCTAGTGAATTCTACAGTGAGCAAGGTTGTGATTAGGGTCAGACTCAGAAACATTCCAGATAAATTCAACGAATGAAAAGCACTCACAAGTTAAGTTTCGTGCAAATTTAGTTTTAGTGTACAACTATGAAGAATGGAACTTGTGAGTATGCTTGTGAAATAATAACCAGAACTTGACATTTATGTTTATGTTAGGTTGTCCGATCTAAATAATTGACTAAATAATTGATGGGCCGGCCCTTGGTGTGGGACGCCACCTGCGTTGATACACTTGCGCCGTCCCATCTTCCAGAAACATCAGTGAAGGCAAGCGGTGCTGCAACAGCGGCAGAATCCCTCAAACGGCGCAAATACTCCAGTCTCGATCGGGGTTATTTGTTTGTGCCGTTTGGGGTAGAGACGCTGGGCCCATGGGGACCAGGTGCTTTCGAAATCTACAAAGATCTCGCTGGGAGACTTAGGGAGTCCACACGTGACCAGAATGCTGGCCTATATTTTGGACAAAGAATAAGCCTCGCTATTCAGCGAGGCAATGCCGCCAGCATTCTGGGCACGTTGCCAGACATCAAGGATCGTTTGAACTATCTATAGACCTTCTTTAGTTAGTTCAAACGATCCAATATATGTGCCTATATATATAAACGTATATTTATAAGTAATTGTAGGCTTGGTTTTTTTTTTTTTGTATATTTTAGTTTAGTTATATAGGTAATTATGTCTATGAATTCCATTAATAAAAGAATAATAATAATTGACCTTTACTAAGGTTAGTTCTTCTATTTGACACTTCTATGAATAAAGGCTTGAACAAGAAGTACTATAACTTAACTGAATTTTAATTACTTTCAAGAAACAATCAATTTTAAATAATAGAATTGAATTAGTAAAGGTTATTCGTTGATAAATTATTTAAATTGTATCTTTGACTTAGGAATTGGTAAATAATATTCTGAATCAGTATGTTCATCAAAGGATTTCACATCGCTCACACCGATCTGCAGAATTTTAGCGCACGGGTTATACCACAGTATATAAAGAACAGTAGGTTAGCTAAGGCCGCTCGACGAGTTAATTGCCTACTCTTGCGGTGACGCATAGGCGGCGCGTTCCGTACTGAGTGCATGGCCGCGGCCCCGCCGTCTCCTTTCGTTTATGTGATTGTGTGCGTGAAAAGTGCGTGCGTACACGGTGCCGCTACTCACGCACACATTCAAACCGGCGACGGCCGATTTATATGAAGCTGAACTATTACTCCTTTACTATGGTTATACATACCGAATTTTTATTGCTTTTATATCTAGAAAATGAATAAATAAGAAGAAAAATAGTTCTGAATTTGCTTATAAGTGTAAAAAGTGGAAGAAATAAAATCAATGAACATACATAAAAATTGACTTATATCCACAGTTTGACATACATTTTACATTACTTTTAGATAGATCGGTTATTGAACCGGTCGGGTGTTGATTGGTTATTGGACTTTAGATGTTTACATAGTAGGCTATTCAGGTATTAATTAACACTAAATAAAGTGAGGTGTAAGGTTATATTTCCCTACCGTTCTAAAATAATCCAAAGAAATTTTATGCCAGCGTTTTACATTTGGCCACTGAATTGATTACCCTTAATCCAGGCTTTAAACATTTATAAATTAAGGAAGATAACCCTTGTTTACAGTCCTTAAACGAGGCTATAATTAATTAAACGCCTCTTGTAATTATTGCCAAGTGAGTGCTAATTGTTTTCCACATTGAATTCTTTAGGCGCTAAAATAATATAGAAGCTTATACTGTACATGTCAGGAAAAGTAAAACTATTAATTTTTAAAAAAAAATTAATTTTTAATTTTTTTTGTACTCTCATAAAAACTTGTATTGTAAGAATGACTCATATATTGATGTCCGGTATCTTTACTTAAATCATCTATAAGTAAATTTTAAGAAGAAGAAGCGGCTGAAAAAGCTAAGGCATGCAAATACAGGGGTCTAGGCTCCGAATATGATTTTGTCCCATTCGGTGTCGAGACCCTTGGTCCGTGGGGTCCTAGCGCTTTAGGCCTTTTTAAGGAAATAACAAAAAGGTTAGTCGACATCACCGGAGACCGAAGAGCTGGCAGCTACCTCGGACAAAGAATTAGTCTAGCCATCCAAAGGGGGAACGCTGCCAGTATCTTCGGTACCATGCCTAAAGGGACTTCTTTTCATAATGTGTTTTAGTTATTAGTTTAGGTTTATTTGATTGTATAATTATTTTGTTGTTTTGTCAATAATAAATAATTTGTGAGTGTCTTAAAAAAAAAATAAAGTAAATTTTTATGTATGTATGTTCATTGATCAAGTTTAAATGATGATGGTGATGATGATGATGAGATGATGGGATGAGGATAGTGTTTAAGTAAAGTAGTGGCGCTTTACTTAAACTTTTTTGGAGCAACTAGAAAAGTCACTTTCACAACTTTATTTCAATTTCCCACACTCGTACACATTAACGAACACATAATGGTTAATAATCCACCAATATTACACATTATCACTCGAAGAAACACAAGTTTTGGAAATAAAAATTTTCACGTTGACAACTCAATTGCTGCCAAAAAAGTCTGTTGTATCTTACTAAATAAAATGTATTGAAGTCTGAAGTTTGAAGTATAATACAAATTTACGTGTCTGTCACAGTTTTCCTTAAAAACCACTTAATAACAAACCCTCCCATTTGTTTCGGGCTTGACCCATTTTATTGAGCGTCTGACACGGAATGCTCAAATACCGTAGATATTACAAAATGGAAGCTGAAAGTTATTAAAAAATATATATTTTTCCTGCTATGTAATAAAGTTACAGATTTGATATTAATTGGATTCGCCATCGTTCAAAAACGATTGTGGAAAATATCGTGAAATTTACCGGTACGTTCAAAAACAAGAGATGAAAAAAGAAATAAGCCTGAAAACATTAACGTTGGACTTTTTTGGCGGCAATCGAATTGTTAACGTGAAAATTTTGTTTTTATTTCCAAAACTTGTGTTTCTTCGAGTGATAATGTGTAATATTGGTGGATTATTAACCATTATGTGTTCGTTAATGTATACGAGTGTGGGAAATTGAAATAAAGTTGTGAAAGTGACTTTTCCGTGTAAAGTTTAAGTAAAGCGCCACTACTTTTCTTCAACACTATCCTCATCCCTTCATCTCATCACCATCATCATCATCATTTATACTTGATTTAGCTCTCTGAGTTTGAAATATTTTATACTTGACACTGGCAAATAGACTAACCGTGTGACGCTATAAAAAAACAAAAAAAAAACTTTATCCTCACGAGCGAATGAACGTAGAATAACGTTTCGAATGAATATTTGTGTTCTTACCAATAAGTATGAAAACTCATGCGTAAAAGCAATTTCACGGCAAGAAATAAGTACACATGTAGTCCTAACTATGTAGTAACCAGTTGCGCCCCGCGGTTTCACCCGCGTCTTCCCGTTCGGGATCGCAGGAACCTTTTCCGGGATAAAAAGCCTATGTGTTTCCAGGGCCCGTAGCCAAGATGCATTCTGCAATCGTTGACGCTAGTAGAAAAAAAGAAAAAACTATTGGTTTGACATATTTCAACGCTAAATCACGTGGTCAGAAATATGTCAAACCAATACTTTTTTCTTGTTTTCTATTAGCGTCAACGATTGTAGAATGCATCTTGGCTAGAGGCGCTGGTTATATAAAGCTATCTCCATTCCAAATTTCAACAAAATCGGTTTAGTAGTTACGGTGATACGTGGTAACAAACATTCACACACACACACAAACTTTCGCATATAACATAATATTAGTAGGAAATAAATCAAGGACACTGCATGGTGGAAATATACATTAATTGAATTTGCTGTAAACTGACAACTTTGTCTTTGACTACTTTAAGGTAGCAAAATTGACCTGCAGGAAATATATTCAATTCAATTCATTTATTCACCATAACAACATTGTGTCGTTACTCTAGGCAAGTCAGTTGTACAATATTCACACAATGGATTTCGAATTAAATAATCATAATAATAATAGGTAAGTCAACATTCTCATTAGTCGTCATAAAAATAATAATAATAATAATAATTGAACATTACATTAATAAAATTAATTAATTCATACACAAAATAAAATTAAAGATTTACTACTGTTGGTCCTCAAACAAAAATGAACTCTCACCCAAACGGATCGTCATAAATTCATTCATTGAGTAATAGTGGTCAAACGCTAACCTATATCACCATCATCAGCTACTGCTGAACATAGACCTCTCTCTGAACACCATAATGCACGTCTATTAGCCATTTTATGCATCCATCGGTTCCCCAACGATGTCTTCGGTCAAACTATTAAGTCAAAATCACCGACTAAGCTCTCTAAATTTGCAAGTTCAAGTGGCAATTGGCTGGCCACATCGCCCGACTAACCGATGGGGATGTAAGATTCTCGAGCGGCGACCATGAACGGAAGACGATCTGGCCTATCTCTATTCAATATTATAAATGCGAAAGTTACTCTGTCCGTCTTTCACGCCTAAACCACGGAACCGATATAAATGAAATTTGGTACCTATTACAGAGGTTTTCTAAAGTCTGAGGAACGACATAGAATACTTTGGATATTTCTATCTATATAAGTATTTATTTCTCTATACAAGTATGTATATCGTTGTCTATTATCCATAACACAATTTTAAAGTTTAATATGGGGATAGATCATTTTGTGTGAAATAGTCCCCGATATTTATTTATTTTATTTTTATACTTTTATCGCGATAAATTGTAGCTCACGCGGGTGAAACCGCGAGGAACAGGTAATGTACCATAAACTAAATAATTGTGTTCAAATAGCAAAATTGAGAGCGAAAAATCCGAGAACGTAGCTTGTATAACATTTTTCTCAATATTATATTAAACTTTATATGAAATTCCTTTTTCTAAGATTATAACTTCTTAATTTAATACAACAATGTGTATAGTGATCCCAATTTTCTGATTCATTGCTTATTAAAGTGTCGCCAATTTTAATACCAACTATAGATGTTCCCGCGGTTTTAATCGCATGGGAGTTCCTACTGTTTTTTCACAAAAAAAATTTAACCGAAGGGGTAAACTTTTTTCTTTTTTTTATTGTTAATTTAGGGTAACTTAATTAAGTGTAACTTTTTTTTCTTTTTTATTGTAAAATTTTTGCATGCCATATAAATGACAGATGTGTTGTTTTCACATTTTCAGCGTCTAAAGTTTTCTATTCTATAAGGTACGCATCTACCTGGTAGATGTCGCATGCCCTTGAATGGTATGGTTCTTAGACGTGCCGGTTTTTTCGCGATGTTTTCCTTTGCGTTCTTGAGCAATGGCAAATCCATTATAATATGTGGTGGAATTTGATTGAGTGGAGACCGCGACTTGGCAAACGTAGTGTGGGACGTCCTGCGACAAGGTGGAGCGACGACTTGGCAAGCAGTAGTTGGATGAGAAGACCGGGCTCAGTGGTGTACCTTGAGAGAGGCCTATGTCCAGCAGTGGACTGATACAGGTTGATGATGATGATGATATGATTGATAATGATGAGCGTTATTATAATTATTTCTTAACCAAGTCCTAACTACTGTATTTTACTAAACTAATTTAACAATATATCATTTTAAATTCCAAGTTTGTGAGCAGCTTTAAACTTGCTGTGGCGAAGTTGTCCAAAGTTAGATGGTTTATAGTTTCGCTTATGCCCACTACTTGAGTATACTAAGCTGAGTACTCAGGGAAGATAGTAGGTACAAGAGGGATAGCGATCTTATGTTAATTAAGTGCCATTGTTTCTTAAGAAATGTTTAGAAACGCCATGAAGAATTTTGACTTTATTAAATATAAACTAAATGCCAAATAACTTCAAAATAGTGAAGAATAACATCGTGAGGAAAGCGGTATGTCCAAGAACTACAACATTCAAGGGCTTGTGACATCTACCAACCCGCACTGGGCTAGCGTGGTAGATAACGACCCCTACTCTCTCTCTCTCTCTCTCTCTCTCTCTTTATCTCTGAGAGAATGCCAGAGTCCCAGAGTCCCACAAGTGGGAACGTAAAGGCTGATGATGAACTTTAAATAGGTTCTTGTTATTTTTATTAGAATAGAATGCAAGCCGAACTTTGGTCAAGATGGCAATGATTGTAAGACCTTCAAGACCACCTATACAACGCCCTTGTTAACTAAAATTACTATTGCATATACCTTAATGTCAAATAATAGACTACAAACAAAAATAGATCTAATTTTAAATCTAACATTAATTTTTCTATGAACTGTAGATAAGTCGCAAGTAGGCGATAAAGTAGCGGATACACGTTAATTAATAATACAATTTCAAAATATTGAGATTAACGCAGAATTTTGTAACAGAAACAACAAACATTGGACTTAGACACTATTTCTAGCAACAAAAAGTAATTTAACACACGATATTTTGTTATAAAATCTTTAATTAAAAATAAATAATACAATTAAAGTTACATATAAAATATGTGTTAAATAAATAGATACCTATATCAAACAAACTTTTTCTTACAATTTTTTTTTACAGTATATTAAGCTAGGACTAGAAGGAAGGTCGGCTGAAACAAGCCATTCACGGCCCGGCTCCATGGCTTCATCCAGCTTATCATATCATGAAACCGAACCGGAACCTTTTCGGCTGTGTAGTCCTAGACTCTTCGCTTTGAACCTCGTGCAATTATCACCAGCATTAATAATTTCCTTACAATCACAAACATTGAAGAAATCTTCTGAGTATAACGGAATGTGGCTTTGGAAAATCACATTGACATTTGCAGCGTAATATCCTCTTCTTTATATCTATGGTCATTATCAGCCGAAAGAAGTCCACTGCTGAACATAGGCCTCCCCCCTTGAACGCCACCAGGAACGACTATTAGCCATTTGCATCCAGCGGCTCCCTGCGACTCTTATAACATCGTCGGTCCACCTAATGGGGGGCCTACCTACAGAACGTCTTCCGGTTCGTATCTATGGTAATGTCTACTATTTTAGTCTGTGGTAATATATGCAGCAAATTCTAGAAGCGTGTTTTGTGAGAGTACAGATAAGTTAGCTCATCGCTTCAACAATTAGCTAAGCTGGTTACTTGATTGCACAAATTCCCTGGAGGATAAGCTTAGGTCTCGTTTTAATTAAAATTGCGTACCACTTTGAAACAGATGCTAGAATGATTACCCGATTAGTCGATTTAAAAATACGACAGATCACAAATTCACAACAGATATTTCATATGAAAATAGTGAAATACATAACAGTGCAGGAAATAATTTCGTTTCACCATCATTAGCCGAAATACGTCCACTGTAGTACATAAATAGGCCTCCCCGTTTCAAGGCTACAATGAACGGATATAAGCCATTGGCACCTATCGGTTCCCACGATGTCATCGGTCCATCTGATGGGGGGCCTACGAGGCCTACCTACAGAACGTCTTCCGGTTCATAGTTGCCAGTCGAAAACCATTCTTTCCCATCGGTTATCAGTCCATCGAATGATGTGGCCTGTCCATTGCCACTCCAACTTCCAAATTCTAAGAGCTATGTTGGTCATTTTGGTTCCCAATTCTTCGGATTTAATCATGCGAAGAAACTCCAAGCATGGCTCTCTCCATGGCTCGTTGTGTGACTTTGAGTTTATTCAAAAAGGGCTTAGTTTTATTTTTGATGATTTCCATATATGTTGTGTGTATGTAGGTATACGTCTGATCTCACTCCTAAGTATCAGCGCATTGCACGAGGCATCAAAAATGATATGAATAAATGATTAAACTTTATTATCGTTAAAAATACTCGGTCTCTGTGGATAAGACTGAGGGTTCTTTAGCAGATCTTCATACGGCTTCTTGTTTATATACCAAAACGGCTGCTGATCAAGAGGCATCCCGTCTAACCTGCAAATACAAAATCTAAAGTAATCCAGGCTTTTCTATATAACTGTTAGGTATGTGGCTAGCGACACTCTAATGTAAGATTTTCACTTAAAGGCCAGTTCCTAACCCACCGTGGCTCTACCTCCAAAAACCTGTTCTCCCCAAAGAGATCCCTAAAATATATAAATAACACAATCACATACATAGCTCTGACCCCTAACTAGGATTCCCTGTATCTATAGTACCTATTACCCAGTCGTAGAACATATATAACATACTAGCTGTTCCCCGCGGTTTCACCCGCGTGGGCTACAGTTTATCGCGATAAAAAGTATCCTATGTCTTTCCCCAGGGTTCAAACTATCTCCGTACCAAATTTCATTTAAATCGGTTCAGTAGTTTAGGCGTGAAAGCGTAACAGACAGACAGACAGAGTTACTTTCGCATTTATATAAGTAGGGATAGGGAAGGGATAGGGATAGGGATACTTGCGCTGCACAAGTATTTGTACAGTCAACGACAAAAGTCGCTAGATAATAACACATATTCTGTTTACACTCATCATCTTAAACAGCAACCTTTGACCACCTCATCATCTAAAATCAGGTATGTTGTGCTGTGATCAAAACGCTACCTTGTTAAACATGAAAAAAAAAATACCCCTGACATCTTGGACCGATTTTCATCAAACATTGCTAAGAACCACCGCAAGAAAATTGGCTTTTCTAACTAACGCTTCGTAGCGGCTACGCGTCATTGCGCCACATTGGTCGTCAAAGAACATACCTATTCGCATAGGCGACGTCACCGTTCAGCTGTGGTGGTAGGCTGTCTCCTAAGTGGTTGTTTACGTTGCTGGATGCTGCAGCAGTATCAGGGAAGCCGATGGCATGAAGGCCGGCGTAGAACGGACGCTGGCCGAAGCAGGTGACGACGGCGCAGAGAAGGAAAAGGGCTGTAGTGTACTGCATGATTTATCTGGAAAAATTAATACATTTTTTTGTTTGATGCTGTGGGTTAATTCAAAATAAGTGGGGTCTGGTCTGCTTTGGTTGTAATCCCGTAACTCGTTAATGTTCACGTTTCCATATCCCAATGTGTACAACCATTACAACCAACCAAGAGAAATCTTATTAAAAAATATCGTACTATTAGATGACAAAAAAGCTTGTGATGTTTGAACTTGCTCCATTTCAATCAATTAGTAATAAGAATAAAATTGTCAATGTGATCGCGCCGAAAAAATTGCCTGCGTATATAAGGAGGTTGGAACAGACGTCGCTTGAAACAGTATATTCAGGAGTAGCTAGTTTTAAATTTGACGTTTTAAATCAAAGGTTGTATCTTCATCATCATCATCATCAGCTGGAAGAAGTCCGCTGCCGAACATAGGCCCTTGAACATCACCATGAACGGCTATTAGCCATTTGCATCCATCGGCTCCCTGCGGTGGTAGGGCATTTTCTAGTGCTCGCCCTCAAGTTAAGAATCTGTCGCCAAGCACCTATCCGTGTATTCCGGCGGGCCCATTTGAGAGCCAGCTCCCAGTCCAGGTGGCGTCATCTTCGACCATATCGTTACCTTACATCGGATTACTTATGTTCAAATGCTACCCGGTAAGAAGAAAAAACTTAAAAGAAAAGGACGATATGAGAGTAAAATAAATTTATATTAAAACAATACCCTAGAGCTTCGCGATCTCAACAAATAAAGCTCTGCAAATGACTCCTATTGCCTGAAGCTATGACATTTTATTTCTGCTTATTAGAAGTTATTAGAAGTTCATTTAATACTATTTTTTGCGACCTTGTTTTGAGATATCTTTTTCTTTTACCCAAAAAAGAAAAGAAGTAGAATAAAATCAATTACCTAACTCCTTGTTGGTATAACACAACACCCATATATTGAAAACTAGAACACTGAATTTAAAAATACTTAACTTGGGCGGCTTAAAGTTAAATGTAAAATTGGGAATTTTCGACACATTTTTTAAACAAAAAAACACATTTTTTACATCTTCATGGGTATTGTTTCACTACAACTCATCGGATGATAAGTGATGATAAGATCGGAGGCGCCACGCTACCCCTGTACTGGGAACCGTCTTTCATTTGGACTGGAAACTTGGGCTTTCAAATCCACACGGATATGTGCTTGGCGACAAATTCTGGTGGCCTAACATAATGATATTTTACTTCACAAGAAGCTCAAGCCACTTCACTAATTTACGCAATAACAAAAAATATAAAAAAAAAATTAGATAAGTACCTGGTTTGTTTATCACTTGAACTAATTATTATTGCACGATAATAACATGTGTGTATAGGTGCACTCTTCACAAGTGGAATGCGTCTACTGGTGTGGAAATGCCAGTTTTTTGTATTATTTATATGATTTTTAAGCCTTGTCGCCGTCCATTGTGGAGCGTAAGAAGCCCTCTGTATTTGACATTGAGGTAGAAAAATAGCATTTGAATTTTTTGCAATTGAGTGACGAGTAGGTCGCTCGCTTGATGGTATTCGTCACGTTTGCCCAATGACATTAAGTGATATCATTGTCAGTGATATAGCGTTTGACCACAAGTCACCTGAGGTTAAGTGACGATGTGGCCGAAGATGGCGTCACGCTGGACCTAGATTGAGAACTGGCTCTCAAATGAGGCTGCCGGAATACACCGATAGGAAAAAAAACTGGTATATAAATAACATTGTAGGCAAATGTGATCGCGCCTACAAAATTACCTACTGAGCGTTTCTTGCCTTCTGTTCTATTGCCGGCGTAAGGAGGTTGGAACAGGCGTAGCTAGTTTTATGTTTGACGTTTTAAATTGATCACATGTTGTGTCCTATTAAATAAATATTCGGTTCGACTTATAAAATATTTATTTATTTATTAATTATTTTTTACTGTATGTTATAACATTTTAAATTTAACATGGGAAACATGGCGACAGTATAGTATGTAAGTACCTACGAGTACGTTATTATTTGAAGCCTTGACATCGTTTGAAAAAATAAAATGAGGCTATGTTTAATGATCCAACACGAACAATTTCAACAATTTATTCAGTTACAAAATTACTTTTTATGAAACAGGATAAGATTATCGCGGTCCAATTTTATAAGCAAGGGCATTAAGAACTTGATAGCAACCAAGTTACTTAAAACCAGACTGTAACATCCCATAGGTATTATAAACACGTCACTATAATTTTATGTGTTACGTCACTATAATTTAGAGAACGTTGTTAGTTTGTGTTATGCTGGGGTCACACTAACGGGAAATGCCGTTCAATAGCGCGATGATTGACGTTTGACATAACTGTGGCCACGACATTGGACAACATCATTCACATTGGCGTTTGACGTTAGCCGATAATTCAAGTGCATTCACGTTGACTCACATTCTTTAATAATTAACGCAATATTTATCGCGAAGATAGGCATTGACATTTCCCTTGACGTCGACCTTAGTGTGGCCCCGGGCATTAGTGTGTAGGTATTTGTTTGTGGCACCTAAACGGATGGACCGATTTTGATTTAGTTAGGTGCTAGGAAAATGAGTCACATGACACAGCTGGGACCCTGGTTTTCTTGCAAGGAAAGAATAAGATGATCTTAATACCTATCTATATTATTTTATACTGGAAAGATGATAATAAATTTCTTGAAAAATTAAGATCATAGTTACACCCGTAACTCAAAGTAGGCTATGTAGGAAAGTTCGCAGTACATTTTTTTTAATTGTCTCTATTAAGGAAAACAATTCTCCATAGCCAAAAAATTACCTGCCGGGCGTTTCTTGCCTGTTCTTTTGTCGGCGTAAGGAGGTTGGAACAGGCGTAGCTAGTTTTAAGTTGACGTTTTAAAGAGATCACAATGTATCCTATTGAATAAAAATGATTGAATTTTGAATTTTGAAGAATAGTGGATCTGAGACATATATTAAAGAGACGAATTAAAATGACGATTTTATCACATTTTTTTTATTTATTTTTTTACCTTTACTGTCCCACTGCTGAACAAAGGTCTCCCCCATCTTTTTTCAGATATCTCTATCCCCCGCAACCTCAGACCACCGCTCCTGAAATGAGTCAAGGTCATCACGCCATCTTTTTCGGGGCCTGCCTTGGCGACGTCGCCCGTCCTCAGGTACCCACTGCGTGATGATCCTTGCCCAGCGATCCGGGAGCATCCGCCTTACGTGTCCCGCCCAGTCATATTTATCACTCTACAATACACTCAAACTCACGAGGTTTTAAAATGGTAATCGTAAGCGCACGCGTGAATCTGTGCAGAATTTGCATATTGTATTGACTCATATGGTTACTTACATCTATAAAATAGTGAACTTGTATTATAAAGGTGATTTATTGCAAAGAAAAGGTTTTATCCAAACCACAATTGGTCACGCTCGCTGCCACAAAATCCTTTGAAATTGTCATAGGATATACTTTTTACCGCAATAAAATTAGCTGTTTATTGAATGACGCAAGTATTGCTTTTCTTTTATTTAGACGGGTTCGAGATATCTATGGGCTGTAATACAAGCCTAACGATGACTCAACCAAGTCCTGACCTGACTTCTAATGAGTATTATATATAGGACACCAAAGGAATGAACGACAATTGCGGGCCAGCAAACATCCAAATACGATGCAAATATTTGCTGGTTCTACTAACATCAGCTCCAATTTCAACCCCCAAATACCACGAACCCTACAATACAAAAGAAAAGATCATGTGTCTGGTTTTTACGCTTGTCAAGTAATTGAATAAAAATTTCGTTATTCCGACGCTAAGTATTTACGAATAGATATTATAAATAAATATATATATATATGGACTTATTTAGAACCCACGACAAAAGCAGAGGTGCTTTTGTGCATCTGTACAAATAAATTAATAAGTATAGCATAAGTTATCATATAAATAGATAGATTAACTCTTTATAATATTGTTTTATAATTAATTGATGTTGTTGCTGTTGTTGTTTACACTGTCGTTTGTTCTTTATAAAATTGATGGCCGAGTGGCCGTCGCCCGGTCGGCCGACCCACTTGAAAGACGAAGTCACGAAGAATTTGCGCAAGCTCCAGGAGAAGGACTGGCAGGAGGTGGCGCAGGACAGACCGAAGTGGCGTCTTTTGTTATCGGAAGCCAAAACTCAGTTTGATCATTGCGCCATTTCAACTAGTTAATATTATTAAATACACCACAGTACAGAAAAACTTAAAACTAAAGCAACATGTAAAAAGGTTGGTTTTACCGCTCAAAGCGATCTCTTTCAAACATCCCAATAAACCTATATATGTAATACAGTTGACAAAATAAAATTAAACGTTGTGCGGTAACTTCGAACCAGGATTATCATTCAATTAAGTTTTAATCTAAGTTAGAAGTTATCTTTAAGTAACCTAACAACAAAAGGAATTGAATAGCAGCTCAAAACAAACTTTGTTTTGTATTCCGCTCTATATAATAGGTCTGTAGCTCTTTTGTATACCTACATAGAACATTATAAGGAGGTAAAATTTGTTTGTTTATACGTACCTTATCTCCTAAACCAATGATTCCATTTCGAAAATTCCTTCAGAAATAAGAAGCCTACATTATCTCTGAGTGTCATAGGCTATGTTTTATTCGGATAAAGTAGAGTTCTTAGTAAAAAAAGTACGATAATTGTAAAACAAGTCTGAGAAAAATGAGACAGCTGTCTGATTCATCAAGTTATGCTGTCTTTAAACGCGTTGATGTAATGTGTGAAAGATATTATGAAGACTTCCGGAAGGTTTACAAAAAAATGTTCATAAATATTTTGTTTGGGTTTTAGAGGTTTAGAGAAAACGTTTTATTAGAATAAGGTTTTGAAACGGGTTAGGTTCTCAAATAAAAACAAATACATGGTAATTATCCCGTTAATTCTAATGTTATTGACCATGGTAGCTTAAAACAGTAAACCTTTTTTTGTCGAAATCTTTGCCTATTCGAGCGCAGCCGAGGCAGATCGCTGGTTGTTTGTAAATCTACTGTTATCTACATGAACAGCCGTTTGAAATGGGTTTATGTGAAACTAAACAAGATTTAGTAAGGTTAGCGACAATTAAAAGTTAATGATCAAGCCTAATCAATCGATTTTCCTAAGCATCTTACGCTGAACATGAATTGTTGAACTGGAACACTTTCGGATAATCTAGCAATATAAGTACATAGTTTCTGTTACTCACTATAGTATTTTTTTATACAAGTTACATGGTAGCTTTTAACCACAATTCACCTCATGTTACCTGACGATGTGGTTAAAATCGGCGCCACGCTACAACTGGATTGAGAACTGGCTCTCATGGGGCTGCCGGAATACACCAGTATATAGGTCCATGGATGCTTCTATCCCTACTTTTTAATACATAGTAACTCTGACTGTCTGTCTCTTTATCACGCCTAAACTATTGAACCGATTTAAATGAAATTTCGAAGAAGGAGATATGATAGTTTTTATCGCGATAAACTGTAGCCCACGCGATTGAAACCGCGGGGAATAGCTAGTCTGATATACATTTAAAATTTTATATGACGCTATTATGATATTGTGTTCGAATTTAGCCTCTAATTACTTCGCTATCCCTGAGCTAATGTGGGACTCCCGACCTAAAAAACGGTATATACTCGCAGCTGTATAGGTCTCTCCCAAGGTATTAGGTACAGTCAACGACAAAAGTTGCTGAACAATCACGCTTTTTTCTATTATCCTCATCATCTTAGACACCAATTTTTAACCTCAACATAACCTTAAATCAGGTGTGTTAAGTTGTGGTCAAAATGATACCATGTAAAATGTAAAAAAACAGTAATACTTATGTCGCTGACTGTACGCTACTGAGCCCGGTCTTTTCTCATCCAACTCCTAAAAATATCCTAATAAAATTTGGTTCATAACATACCTATATTATAGAGATAATTTGAACCCTGCGGAAGATTGTGGGTTCGAATCTCGATGCTTCCACCTTCAAGTTAAAATGTATCGCCAAGCACCTATCGGTATGTTCCCACAGCCCCACTTGAGAGCCAGTTCCCAATCCAGGGTTAGCGTCGCGCCACCTTCGTTATTTAACGTGACTTGACGTCAATCGCTACCCCGTAGGTAAAAATAAACATAAGCTGCATCATGTTGTACAGCGAAGAAGTGGAACAACCTGCCAGCGTAATTTTTTCCCGATAAGTCCAATTTGGGAGTTTTCAAGTCAAGAGTGAATAGGTATCTTCCACGTCTTCACTTACCATCAGGTGAAACTGTGGTCAAATGCTTGTCTATTGCGAATAAAAAAATGTAAAAGAAACGTTCCCGGTATGATATATGATTCATAAGAGAAAACCATGATTAATAATACAATTCCATAGATAAACCCCGACCCGTCACACCCGTATTGTTTTACGTTAATGTTATTACCGTGTAAGTACAGAATGCCAGTTCACGCTTGACTTGTAATTTTTAACGCACCTGCATGAGGGCTTTCCCTTTGAATTGTATCTAGAAACGAGCTATTCCCTGCCGTTTCAACCGCGCCCGCAATAAAAAGTATTGTATTCCCTTCTCCAGGCCACAAACTATCTACACACTAAATTTCATCAAAATCGGTTCAGTAATAAAGTTGACTGGACCTCGGCATAATAAACATTTCCCAGATACCGAAGTGGATAAATTTGCTAAAGGAATAAAGTTTCTTTAGTCTAGTTGACTGAACTACGGAAAAAATGTTACAGAATAATAAATTAAGTTTATTAGAGACAAAAATTATAGATTAAAAAAAGTCTGTGAATATCGTTGAATTTTCTAATTCTTGGAAAAACCGCTTTCCCCACGATGTTTTCCTTAGCGTGTAGTATATTTTCTGCGTTCATCTTAAATATGGAAAATTGGTTATAACAGCTGGTACATTGTTACATTTGTGACGTACGTGTTAGATTTCCCGTCCCGTCGGCAGAGTACGAAATTGTCCCTGTAGTCCCGACTCCCGACGCCGTCGAACGGAAGGCGAAACAATCCGGATTTTAGTAGGTGCGAGTAGTATACAGTAGTGAATGACTCCATTAAAAACATCAAATTATAAAAAAAGCTTCAATATCTAAACAGATTATGGGATAATACAAATAAAACCCGTTTTATCAGGAGTTTAACGTTAGGTGCATTATTAAAATTAAAGTGACATTATCTAACCTGCGCTATCGCTTTGGACCCAAAAATGTATGTCAACTCTATTGTACAGGAATTCAAAATTTGTGAGAAGAACTTTGGTAATGCGAGAGCATTTTATTTCTAATTTCATAAATGATACACTTTCTATAGATCTATATTTTCAAATAACATCCGTCTTCGCTTAGAAATAGAGATTTTGACAGTTTGAAGGTTTTCCCGTTTAACCGCAAATAGTCTACTAAAAATACATCAGTTTAGAGGAGTCTAGATTACTTTTTCTTTTTTTAAAGTACCTAATAGATTGGCAAACAGGCAGACGACCCGCCTGATGGAAAGCGGTCACCGTCGCCTATGGACATTTGCAACACCAGGGGAGTTGCCGATGCGTTGCCGACCCTTAAGGACTCTTTTTACACCCATCTTGATCACTTTTGCTGTTAATACCAAAAATGATTAATACAAACAAAGACGTTGAAAAGATCCGCTGCTAAACGTCCATGTAATTTCATGAAAGTGTTTTACATTCGCATATATACCAGTGAGACTGCGAGAAATAAGTCTCCTCGTAATTCTATCACTGAGATAATATTAGGACCAAATACAAGCACTATGAAGTAGTAGGACCAAGAGAAATATTTCTCCCTCTTGGTCCAATCACTGGGTTATGATGATAGTAGGGCACAAGAAACCACCGTGGAGTATAGTGGGACTAGAATTAAGTCTCCCTCGTGGTCCCATCAGTGGGTCATATTGTAAATACAAATAAAATGAATTTAGAATTTAAAATTCCTCGACATCTTGGACTAGGTTTCATGAAACATAGCTAAAAATTTTTTTTTTAATAATTGCCACTATATAACACAGAAATCATATTATGTAAGAACCACCGCAAGTAAAAAGTATTTCAAATGAAAAAACCGCATCGAAATTGGTCCATCCATTTGAGAGCTACGATGCCACAGACAGACAAACATCGACGTCAAACTTATAAAACCCCTCTTTTTGCTTCAGGTTGTTGCGTGAAAATCGTTCGAGTCGTTTTGGCGTGAAAGAAGAACAACCACGACGCCCCCATCGGATTGTCGCGCAATCGTGAAGTAGCAAAAAACCGCCTGATTCGGTAGAAGAAATCTTTTTTCCATAGTAACCGCAATACTAAGAGCTGAAAGCGACTATTCATTTATTTTAATCACACACGATCCCTCACGTGATCCGATACGGGTGCGATCAATCATGTAACACATTCGTGGAACAGCCGATTACTCTTGAATACTCCGAATTTAAGGTAGATTAATGCTTCTTCTCAGTGGAATTTTTGGTAAAAGCTTCTGATAACATCATTCAATATTCTTTTTATCTTCTTGTTTGGTATTGAGAATTTGGCATACAAAAGTATAGTCGTATTTTTAATTAGACGAAGCTAACTGACAGTAGCTTATGTCACTTTGTAAAATAATGTTGCCAAATTTAAAATAATAGTGATGCGTTCAGTTCTCGTTCAATCAGACGAATGAACAATGAGTGTGAATAGTTAATCATTTCAAACTATAAAATAATATTATTCATTCATTCAGGAGTTTTTTCAATCATTCGCTTTGTCACAACACTATTTTTATTTCATCAAAAACTGACAACACAGTAAACGTCACTTGACTTCGTCTAATTAAAAATACGACTATAGATATTAGGCAGTAAGTAGGTATTAGCTAGTTTTAATACTTTCATTGGACACATTGTTTAGTTTTCTTTTTCATCACTCTACGATAAGATTAATTTACAGAATAGCAGCAGCTTAGCTCACAGACAACATGGACATTTCATTTTTATTTCTAAAACTTGCGTTTCTTCTGGTAAGTATAACGTGTGATATTGGATTATTACCTTTGTGTTTTTTAATGTGTGTAAAAAAATATATCATGACAGTAAATATCGTCGGCAACCTGCAAAAACCACGAATATTCTATATGGTTAGGAATAAACGTGTAAACGCGGAAAAAATCTTTTAATGTTAATGTTGGATGCTACGAATCACTATTTATTAATCCATAGAATTACCAGATGTTCAACAAATTATTTAGCTAAGCTCAGCAATTAGAAAGGTTGGCATTAATTATTCAATTTTAAAACAAATGTTTTTATTTTAATTCAAACCTTTTGTGTACAAATTAAATACTGTGTTTTTCGTGTTTTGCATTTTATAGTAGAGGTACTCGTAGGTAGGACACAGGCTGAATATTGATGAGTTGAGACCTGACCTTTGTCACGTTTGACTCTTTAAAACTGAAACCAATATTGCGAATAAAATAATACTCCTTAATCCCTACTTAATATAATATTATAAATGCGAAAGTAACTCTTGTCTGTCTGTCTGTTACGCTTTCACGCCTTAACTACTGAACCGATTTAAATGAAATTTAGTATCTACGTAAATAGTTTGAACCCTGTGGAAGGACATAGGATACTTTTTATCGCTATGAATTGTAACCCACGCGTGTGAAACCGCGGGGAACAGCTAGCATAATATAAGACATTTAAGAAAAACAAACATTAGCTTTTTTTATTTCTAAATTTAATTTAGGGACTTTTTTCCAATTAGGCAAGCCAGTCCCATCATACCCTAACCAGGATTACATAATAACATAATATAAATATGACACAAGTTGGAGTGGAGAATCATTGATGCTTAAACAACTCAAGTACTAGCAGAGCAAGCAGCCTCCGATGTAGGTTCTGCTAAAATATGCAAAAATGTTCCCTGGTGGTTTAAGAAAAACAAACATTAGCTGTTCCCCGCCGTGTCACTCGCGAAGACTGCAGTTTATCGCGATAAAAACTGCTCTGTGTCCTTTCCCATTGGTCAAACTATTTTCATACAAAATTTCATCGAGATCAGTTCAAATGTTTGGCCGTGAAAAGGTTACAAACAAACAAACATACAAACAGAATTACCCCTCTGCACACGACGTCGGTCGTAGCGTAAGCGTATCGTAACTGTAAGACACTCGTAGTACTGCGCCCCTAGCCAAGATGCATTCTGCAATCGTTGACGCTAGTAGAAAACAAGAAAAAAGTATTGGTTTGACATATTTCTGACCACGTGACTTAGCGTTGAAGTGTGTAGTGACACAGATAAACTGTAGTGTTTACAGGGATGACCGTGGTTACAGGGTCACCGTGATTACAGACAAGTAGGTGTGGTACAGGTTAAACATGGGCGCTATCAGCTATTTCTGGCAACGGCTATCTAGCCGACATTTGGTTTTAATATCGATATTGACAACCGTTTTCAAATATCGGTATCAAAGCGGGTTTTCAACTAACTAATGCAGTCATCATGTGTGTTGTGTGTCTGCTTTGGTTGTGATCCCGCAACTTATTAATATTCATGTTCCCAAATCCCAATGTGTACAATGAAACAAGAGAAATCTTATTAGTAAAACTAATTAAAAAATAACGGACCATTAGATGACAAAAAAAAAGCTTGGGATTTTAGTGAACTTGCTCCAATTCAATCAATTAGTAATAAGAATAAAATTGTCAATGTGATCGCGCCAAAAAAATACCTGCCGGGCGTTTCTTGCCTGTTCTTTTGCCGGCGTAAGGAGGTTGGAACATGCGTAGCTAGTTTTAAGTTTGACGTTTTAAAGTGATCACAATGTATCCTATTGAATAAATAAAAATTGACTATTGACTATTGATCAAACGCTACCTTGTAAGTTGTAAAAGAAACCAAACATTACCGATCTAGAACACATTTAGAAAATCGAGTATGATCACCACTATTGTCGCTGACTGTACACTTCGATTCACGAAAGATGACCACGGCGCAGAAGGCATATTTTAGGTCCCTTTGGAGGTGCGAGGTGAGGCGCGGGTGGAATGACACACACACAAGACACTCCGGTCTTGACGCATTTTGCAATTTCGCATTTCAAAATTTTGTCTTAAGTCTTTTCTTCATGAGTGTACGTGCGCAGACGGCCGCCATTTGTAGTCATCTTTCTTGAATCGTACTGTACTAGTGAAGAAATTTATGTCTGACATTTGTGACGCAACTTCTGTCGTAGTCTAAACTCAGCTTAAGGGAGTTAATGAAATTTGCGTGCTTTTGTCAAAGATTCTGGCCATTTGTGTCAGATAAGAATAAGAAATGTGCTTGGGATAGCCAGAGCTTCCACAATGGCGGTAGTCATAAAGCCTAATAAGTGCGTCGTCTCAAAAAAATAAAAAGCGCTCGAGAATAAGTATTTCTCAAGTATCGCCGGTCCTAGACATTGCCGCTTAGTGGTCACTTACACATATTTTTGGATCTCTTTCTCAAGAAAGAAATTCTTTCATTACTTTATTTTGTTGGGAAATTTGACGATTGAATCGCACTTGACTTTTTTCACAGTTGTCAATTTCCATACTGACTGTACGGTAGACTTTTTGAAAACCTATTTCATATTTTCAAAATCGCTCAAGTTTCCTAAGACCAAGATCTGTCTTGTCATATTAATAAAATGGCTAAATTTCATTTTCATTTTCAAATAAGTAATTTTTTTAATGATAGCAGTAAAGTTTAATGCAGCAAGGTGCACACTGCACATGTCCCCACTAAAAAATAACTATGGTACAGTCAGCCACAAAAGTTGCTGATCAACCTACATGGTTGCGTTTGGCCACAACACAATACACCTGATGTTAAGTGATGATTCAGTCGAAGGTTGGTGTTTAGGACGATAAAAAAATCAGAAAATTTGTTATTGTTCAGCTACTTTTGTCGTTGACTGTACACTCATGACATAAAAAATGAATCGCAAAATAAAAGTGTCATACATCACATACTGACTTTTATGAACATCTACACAACGACGTAGCAGCTTTTCCCAGAATTATGTCGACAACTTTGTCACAGATAATAAATTATGAAGGAAGTATTTTTTCATCGTTACGCAGATCGTAAACGCTTTGTTTTGACCCGAAAACAGTCGCATGTGATATTATATACAGTCTGTGCTGACACAGACTAGAATTAGGTAATACTTTAATTGCAAATGCTTTGTACAAACAAGAACTGTTGGTTATTTATAGTAAAAACATCAGGATAACATATAAATACAATGTTTCAAGTCGATACGACGATAAGAAGTATAGGTTAAAATTGACTTCTAAGATTTGATTCCTTTGTCTTATGTTATAAAAAAAAACCTGTTAAAAAAAGCACCAACCAATTCATTCATTTGAAGAAAACAGTTTTAGCTTTTCCCGAATTATCCAATTTTGGAATGGATAGACCAAAAAATTTTTTTACAAACATTTCCTATTAATTACGTACACAAAAAAAATTGCGAGACTAACGAACTACAATGGATTTTTGTATTAATAATAAGAAGATAGAATTAAAGCAAGTTAATAAGTTATACAAACAACACTAAAAAAGTCTGAATAATAAATAATAGGCTTTTCTAATAATGTTTCGTATGTAATACAAGTTGCGCGTTATCCCGCAGGATCCTTTACCCGGGATAAAAAGTAGCTTATGAGTTAATTCAGGGTATAAGCTATCACCATTCCAAATTTCATTTAGATCCGTTCTGTAGTTTTTGCGTGAAAGTGTAACAAACATCCATCCATCCATACTCACAAACTTTCACGTTTATAATATTAGTAGCGTGTGAGCGATGGTGGCCGAACGGTTGGGCGTGCGACTTACAAGACGCCGACACCGAGTTCGAATCCTCTCGGCCCCGCACCTATGACTTAATAAGTTATGTGCGGATTTGCCATCGCTCAAAACAGTGAAGGAAAACATCGTGAGGAAACCGGCATCTCCAAGAACTGCAACATTCAAGGGTATGCGACATCTACCAACCCGCACTGGGCCAGCGTGGTAGATTACAGCCCATACTCTCTCTCTGAGAGAAGGCCGGAGTCCCAGCAGTGGGAACGTGAAAGGCTGATAATGATGATGATATTAGGAGGATTTACTGTAATTTTCTTAGACATTATCTATTCATGCAAAGTCTTTGGTTATAATGTGACTGTGACCAATGTCAATGTTTGTGTGTGTGTTGTGAATGTGACAGGGCGGGTCTATACGTTATTTATTCAGTGTCTATATAGTGCTAATCAGCAGAGCTCTAATACTCCTATGTTAATGCTAAAATTGACGCTCGGCTCTCCAATGAGAAAGCTTGATTGATGTAGGTAATCAATAACACTATGAATGTACTAGATACTAATATTATATATTTATGATAATATTATGCAGACCTAATCATATCTATCACATAATTATATACAACCTCTACTTGTGTACCAATTTGTTGACTCATTAATTCACGACACAACACAACAAAAGTTTTTAAGCGGCCCGGTACACAGTCAATCTATGATCGCTATGCAGTTTGATGGTAAATAAAAAAGATAGTATTGATACATCTGAACACAAAATATTTATATATTTTGAAATATAGATTGCAATCCGCTGTTCATGATCAAGATTGTCTACGTGCAATCGCAGGATCGCTTCAGGCAGCGCTTGAAAATTGACGAAGATGACAGCTCTCCGGTAATATCGCTGGTCAAACCGGTGGTTTTACCATCGCTTTCTTAATAATTAGAAGGAGATTTCATCATCTTTTAAGCACCTTTGTCAAGCATAAACGTTATACACATCAAATGTTTCCTGGAGATTTACAAAAAAGTCAAGCCTCAAGGAACTACTGGTAAATCTGGTAATGTCTGACGGTCGAGATTGACCGTGTGAAGGGCGCCATATTGTCAGTGTAACGTGATTTTATTACCGTGTATTGGACTTGCTTTTTGTTAACGTGAGCCCATTACGCGTATCATTTATTGTGTTGTTACATGTCGTAACTCTTCACATGCGCAATTGGAGAAAGTAAATGTACCGTGATCTCATATTTCACAGTAGCAGATATTATAATCTGTTACAAGACAAAGCTATTAATCCAATTTTCTTCTTTTGTTCTTGATAGTAGGCGCCACAGTTGCAAAGCTATCCAGAAGCATGCGTTGGACTGTACTAGTCTTCTTGAAATAGTGATTCGAAATCGGTATCGGCGCCTTGTAAAGCGCACGCGTTACCGTTCGGCCACCATTGCTCTGGCTAGATTAGTTTTAATGATTAGATTTATTCATCGAACGTCTGTTAACCTATGTACTTTGCTCACGGCCTATCGTGACATTATAGTGTAGGTACGAGTACATCGTGCATGCTGCGGGAACTACTGAATCGTGCATCTACATGATCCGTCGTAGTAAAGGAAACGTTTGCCGATATCCGTATTTGATAACTTACTAGATGTACCTACTAAAGATATTTATCGGAATCATACTTACTTACTTCCAATTCCCAGCGTAGCTTTAATGTTTGTTCCACTATGGTAGCGTGGCACATCGACGCTTAACATCAGGTGTCTTGATGTCTAGCTAACCAAGAAATTTTATCGTTCCCGTTTTGAGCTCGATGTTTCAGAGATACATTTGTATGCTGGGTGCTGGGCTTACAAGAACACACAAATAGAAAAATGATGTTAAAGAAGTATTCACTAATAGTTCAAACAAACTACATTACAATCTAGTCAAAAATTGGGGTAATAAATGTTATAAGCATAAAGTTCTAAGTCGACTAAATCAGTCCATTAGCATGCTTTTGAGAAACAAATAGAATATGATAGTATTCATTCTGGCTGAAGTCCTATTTCCAAATAGAGAGGTCTAACTTACAACTAAAATAAGTACCAAACAAACAAAGGAAAACAAAAATAAAAGAAAAAGGAAAGAAGACTTCGCGAACAAAGAAAGCAAAGACACAAAGTACCTCTAATTCATATTTTTCACACGTGTCGGGACACCCTAATCTTGAGCATCACATAAATCTATAAGCGGATAAGGGTCAATATCATAATAAATGTCGCCCAGATAATCCGGATTATCCGCAGAAACAAACATCTCCAGTCAGAAGAAAAGTTATCGTCTATTATTCCTTCTAACATGGTGGCCAAACGGTAACACTGCACCTTACAAAGTGACGATACTGAGTGCGAAACCCATCTCGACTAACGACTTCAAAAGTCAATGTGTACGCTTTTTCAACAAAACTGAAACAATATAAAAAAAAAATAATTAGAATAAAAGCTTGTTGAAAATATCAAACAATTTAGATAATAATAATAATAAAGCCGTTTATTCTGAACTACAACTGTTAAGTACTTATTTAAAGGTCCAATAAAACTAATATTATAAAATATTTCGTAGATCAGTGTGCCTCTGGGCATAGGCCTCCTCTAACAATTTCCATTGGGTTCTGTCTCGGGCTACCCTTCTCCAGTGGTGTCCAGCCGTGAGTTTTATGTCGTCCTCCCACTTCTTTGGTTGACGTCCTCTACTGCGTTTGGAGTCTTTAGGGTACCAGTCAGAGACAGTCGTGCTCAAACAATTTAGAAGACATCATATAAGCTTGGGATTTTAGATATATAAATGGCAGCAGTAATACTGTCGAACAATTACCAGCAGGACATTGCTTGCTGTTCTTTTGTCAGTGTAAGGAGATTGGAACTGGTGTAGCTAGTTTTAGGTTTGACATTTTAAAATGATCCTACCATAGTTATGCGTTAGAGCTTGAAATAAAAAGGTTGATTCGATTTGTCATTGCTCATAACAGTGAAGGAAAATAAAATATTCAGTGGCCGCACTCGTGAGTCAAAAGTTTGACTTACGAGTTAAACATATTTCTATTTTTTTTTCTATAATTTGTACCAAGAGTGTTGTTGTTGCAAATAAACACATATTCTTTCTTTTCTTTCTTTCTTTCTTATTATTTGTTTCAACAAAAAAAAAACAACAAAAACGGCTAAGTTTTGCCTCCGACCGAAATTGAGACAGAATTGTCAGAAATAGATGTATTTACTGATACGATACAGCCTCTGATTCGACACTTATTTACTGTCGTGTCACAATAAATGTCACAATTAGAGACACCTACCACACACATAGACACTCGGTAAATACACTTGAGTGTTCGGTGTATAGCGTCGTAGTCTAAACTTAGCTTAAAAATTGTGAGAGAAAATTCCATTCATCCAAAGTCTGCAAAACATGACTTTTCATTTACGCGAATTGGAAAATAGAATATCACGATCGAATAATGAAAGAGTCTGAAAATAGAGATGAAAGAGGGAGTGAAATGACTGAGACGAACTACGAAGTTATTTTCAAAGACTTATTTAAAAAAGTTCAACGATGCTTTGCTGTTAGGTAACAAAGTAACGACACACACAGCCACACGCACACACACCCATTAACAATAAAGCCTGTGTAATAAAATAGGTGACGATGTGGCCGAAGATGATGATGGGCGCCACGCTACTCCTGTATTGGCAACTGCCTCTCTATTGATGCTGGCGGAACATAGTACACTGGCTCAAAAATCTCCGGACTTGGTTCAAAATGAGCACAAGATCCCTGCTCCGAGCAGCATCATCTAAAATTAGGATAGCCCTAAGATAGCCGACCTCCGGTAGGAGATGGCACCACAAGAAGAAGAAGAAAAGCTCCAGCATGAGCTGGGTTCGAATCCTGGATCATTCCAGGACATACGGATCGCAAGACTACGTCACTACCACTGAACCGTAATCGCTTATATATATATACCTACATTGGATTTAACGACAAGATTTCACCTATTAAAATATCAAGCTATTACATAAAAAAGACAGGTTGCAATAATAAGGGAGAAAGGAGCGCATTGCTTCTTTTTGAAAATATTATGTTTTATTTGGTCTAAACCTTACTTCTCGCTACAGAGTTAAAAGATACAAGATTAAACTAGTTACGCCTACGAAGGTAAATACGTAACAAAATTCTTGTTGCTATTTTCTTCTACCAGAGCATTTTATAAAGCCACCCCAATCGCAATTTCGTTTTTCCCAACTTTATTAAAAACCCTACAGCAAATTTTGCATTCTCAATTTCAATAAATTTCGTTCATCATTTTTCTAAACAAATGAGATGTAGTTACTTTGGACTTTCTCATTTGTACAAGAAAGAAGGTAATATAAATTGATTACATTGTGCTTCGTTCGTCATTTTTCTTTGTTTTTTTTTAAAGGTCTCAGAAAAACTGCTGCAAAATAATGCAAGTTAGGTGATTTTGACGTGCTTTATTTTTTTCATGATATGTATGTTATAATCTTAAAATTAGTAATGGTCATATTTTTAACTGTTATGGTCATCAACATTAAAACTTTGTTTCGAAACTGGAATATATACTACCTTTGTTTTTGTATAAATGAGTACTTGATATTTTGACAAAGTTATCTTCGTGATCATTACGCTTGCATCAGTGCCGAAATAAAAAACAAATACACAGCAAATATCCCGTTTCGAAACCAAATTCTAATGTATACATTTTTTGTAGGGTTTTACTACATAATTATAGTTACCATTAACTACTAAAACAATTGTACATTACAAAAGGAACAAAAAAAACCGGCCCTAGCTTACTAATAAGTTTCCCTAACAATACATATGCCTGCCAAGTTGCGTCATTGAAAAGAAACAATGTAAGAATTAGGATGAACAATAAAACATCCCGTCTTTACCCAGATAAATCACCATCCCTAATAATAACAAGATATTTTATCAACCTGTCGGAGAAACGAACTTCCCTGCAGAATAAAATTTATTATAATCATTTATAACCCCAATGCGGTATGGAAAGGTTAATAAAAACAGGACTTTCAGCTGTTACACAGATAAATACGACAAGAAACGGGGTAAATTACTTCGGAAAACGTCTAGGTGACAGTGAAGGGATTAAATGTGAAATTGAGAATAATGTTCAGGAAATGGCGCAGTGGTAGTGACGTCGGCTTGCGATCCGACAGTCGTGGGTTAAATTTTACAATGAGCTTGAGCATTTGGTTAAGGGTGCTGCTTGTGGGGTCTGGTCTGTTTTGGTTATGATCCCGCAACTCGTTAATATTCATGTTCCCATAACCCAATGTGTACAACCAAACAAGATAAATCTTATTAGTAAAGCTATATAAAAATATCAGACTATTAGATGACAAAAAAAAGCTTGGGATTTCAGTGAACTTGCTCCAATTCAATCAATTATTAATAAGAATAAAACTGTCAATGTGATCGCGGCAAAAAAATTACCTGCCGGGCGTTTCTTGCATGTTCGAGGAGTTTGGAACAGGCGTAGCTAATAGTTTTAAGTTTGACGTTTTAAAGTGATCACAATGTATCCTATTTAATAAAATACTATTGACTATTGAAGGAAAACATCGTGATGACCATAGCTTGGTGGTAAGAAATTTTCTAGTTCAAGTAAAGAATCTGTCGCGTTCCGGCAAACACTGAAACGAGCATCACTATTTCCCATAATAACGTAACTTTTTATGAAACTTCTTCATAATAGACGTTATTGTAGCATTTGTACCTATAGCTATTATTACAAAAAAGTGATATATCCTAAAACTTTTCTATTTTCATTTTTTACTTCTACTGGACAATCGTGTTTTGTCCTTTACTGCCTTTGTAATCCGAATATATATTTTATCCCACAAGAAACGAACTCGTTTTCATTTGTGAGAAAAGCTCGTCCATTTTCCACCACGCGTTTGCGGCGCTTTTACGCTAGAGTTTTTTTTGACGTAATGCAAAGCTACCCCAAAAGACTGATCGTTATATTCCAGTAACAAAGCCACTTTGTAGAACACATCACAATACACAATAAGAACGCTGTGCCAACCTTTTTATTATCCAGTTTCAAATTACAGCGCTTTTCCGGATTTTTAATCCTTTTGACGTAGTATTATTTTTCATAGGAGATTTCTGTCCGGGTTAGGTTTTAAGGCGGTGGCTACAAAATCAAACTCAAAATTTTGTTCATTAAAATCATTTCTGTAAATGCTACTAAATATTATAAACATGAAAGTTTGTGAGTATGGATGGATGAATGGATGGCTGGATGTTTGTTACTATTTCACGCAAAAACTACTAAACGGATCTGAATTTAAATTTGGAATGGAGATAGCTTATACCCTGGATGAACACATAGGCTACTTTTTATCCGAGAAAAAGGTTCCTGCGGGATAACGGGAAGACGCGGGTGAAACCGCGGGGCACAACTAGTATAATATAATTCAAAGAAATCTAAAAAATATACCTATGGTATGTTAATCTACATGATAGAAACAAAGCAACAAATTGCCTCCAACAAGTATTTTTAAGCTACGACATTTTCTTCCTGTTCTTTAAATAACAAGGTTTTCCCAGTAACCATCAGTGAGAAACAGTACCCAAAGGGCCTTAAGGCTCGGTTTTGAAAATTCTACTTTGATTATTTTAAGCGATATTTCTTAACGTTTTTAGTTTCATTCAGATCAGCATACGGTATCCCCTATGTCGCCTGTGGGGTGACGAAGGAGATCTATAGGCCCACTATGAAAATATCTCTCCGAAACGACAAGGTTCAAGTTACAAAAGAACAGCTGTCAAAGTGACATTACTCTATTTGTTAGGATTCGGACCACATAGAGCACTTTATAGACGAAACGTCAACTGAAATCTTCGGACTCGATTTCGGAACGTTTTTGTTTCATGGACGAATCACAAAAAAAATCCCGACCAAAACTTCGGACTTCTTTCGTTTCATGGCTGGCCAGTATAGGGCCTTAAGCGGGAAAGAGATAAAATATAGTCTTATGGGTTGGCGGTGTGTGGTGTGAAGATAATATGTTCTCCAAGCTTTTGGCTCTGTAGCTTTTTTCTAGAAGCTTAGGGCTATAAAGTACAGAGTCAGGACCAGCTAGTACATTTTGACGTTTTAAATATAATGTCACTCCTACGACGCTTCTACATTTTTTATGGAACCGACAGGTTTCTAATACTGTTGAAACAGTTTTCCTTTATTTCCTATCGATCGATGTAAATTACAATGCAATGGTGTTGGTAATGTATGCAATCAGTTGGAGACGACTGGACAGACTTGGATAATATGTTTTTAGTGTTTTCATTTATCAGAATAAGGTTCGAAATCCATGGAATACTAAAATTGTTTTTTATATGGGACTTTTGTATAAGCCCTGGGGAAAGACATAGGATATATTGCAATACACTGAAGCCCACGCAGCCGAAACCGCGGGGTGCACTTAGTGAGACAGAAATTAAGGCATGGTTGGAAACAGTCAGATTACGAAAACTGTCACTGTCGTTCCAAATTAATTCGTTCTCAAAATAAAATTAAATCATTTAAATAATATCTGAATGAATTAAAACTTTCTATCAAAATCACGACCTTTCCCTCCACCTGATTGCAATGGAGAAAGTTTCTTAAATATTCCAAACCAAACCCAAAATATATTTTCGACCAAAATTGGGTTACTTCGGTTAATTTACATGCCGGTTCCATTATGTACAACCCTTCTAATTTTTTAATACTCTATTTCTCAAAGTAGAGACTCGGATTTTTTGCCCTCAATTTCTGCAAGTAAACCTTAAAAACCAGCAATTTTTTGTTTAAGTAACGTCTTTGCACTCTTTTTTATAGTATTTAATCGTAGCCGTAGTGGCAATGGGCATTCAGACCACATCGCTCGCTGAGTCGATAACCGATGGAGAAGAAAGGTTCTCGAGTGGCGACCTCGAACCGGAATACGTTCTGTAGATAGGCCCTCCACTAGGTGGACCGACGACATTGTAAGAGTCGCGGGGAGCCGATGGATGCAAATGGCTAATAATTGTAGCCGTTTATAGTGGCGTTCAAAAGGGGGAGACCTATGTTCAGTAGTGGACTTCTTCCGGCTGATGATGATGATGATGAAACGTATCTATTAAAAGATGTTCTTTGGTGATTGATTTTTGATTTTTAATCCTAGAATTATTTGCTAACTAACTACTTACGGATGTTTATAAAACCGGCCCTAAAACTATCAATTTATCGTTTACTATCAAGATAACAAATACCTAGTACAAGTTTCGGCAGGTGTCCGGAAGTTCGTGATTGCTCTTAGTTAAGGCGCCTCTGATGATAGCTATTTGCTGAACTTAGTTGATTAATGAATGTTGCAATTAACTACTTAAGTGCTTTGTTCTTGGTTTGTTGAGACTACAGCGTTATTTGTTTAGTGGTGCGGTTTCGTGATTCGGAGTCTTCTCTCCATTGAGATGAGGGAAAGTAATCCAGTAAGCGTTTTGTTTAAACTTGGTTGCTTTAATTACCTTCAAAGATTTAATACAATGAACAATACTAACGTCTTAAAAGTTGTGAATAGTTGATTCGCGAATAGGTACCTATTATAGTGTTTTGCTCGTTGTTTATTTTAACCTAAAAACACAATACTATGTTTTTGAACTAATTTGTTTATCAGTATAAAGAATCAATTGCCCAAGAAAATTGTCTTTATTAGTACCTTTAAATACTAGACAAACTACAAGAGAAATCTTATTAGTAAAGCTAATTAAAAAATATCGGACCATTAGATGACAAAAAAACTTGGGATTTTAGTGAACTTGCTCCAATTCAATCAATTAGTAATAAGAATAAAATTGTCAATGTGATCGCGCCAAAAAAATTACCTGCTGGGCGTTTCTTGCCTGTTCTTTTGCCGGCGTAAGGAGGTTGGAACAGGCGTAGCTAGTTTTAAGTTTGACGTTTTAAAGTGATCACAATGTATCCTATTGAATAAAGAAAAATTGACTTTTGACTTTTTAGATAATAGTGGTGGCGGACCAGAAATAAAGAAAAAATGTTGTCTGTCTTATTTATATTTGGTACTTAGCACATAAAATTGTACATAGTTATAATTATAAGAAGGACTTTATGCTAGATAGCATCTTCTCTCTTCCACGGCCTTTGCGATCGGCCACCAACCAACTGTCACTTCACTTCACTGCTGCGTCAAATAAGTTCAATAAAAAACAACAAAAACAGATGACTTTTTTGGCGGCAATCGAATTGTCAACGTGAAAATTTTGTTTTTATTTCCAAAACTTGTGTTTCTTCGAGTGATAATGTGTAATATTGGTGGATTATTAACCATTATGTGTTCGTTAATGTGTACAAGTGTGGGAAATTGAAATAAAATTGTGAAAGTGACTTTTCAAGTTGCTCCAAAAAAGTCCGTGTAAAGTTTAAGTAAAGCACCACTACTTTACTTAAACACTATCCTCATCCCATCATCTCAACATCGTCATCACCATCATCATTTAAACTTGATTCAACTCTCTGAGTTTGAAATCTTTTATACTTGACACTGGCAAATACACTAATCGTGTGACGCCATAACAAAAAAAAAAAAAAAAAAAAAAAAAAAAAAAAAACAGATTGTACAAAGTTTTTTTTTTGTTTGCTCTATGATTTAGCTAATTAATGCCATCTATCGTTTTTATCGGAACGCATGTTTTTTTAAAGGCCTGACGGAAAATTTCTAATAATATTTTTGGGACAAAAATTATCTCACCTAATTTTAAGGAAACATTTACACAGATTTTAAATGAAGCACACTTTAAGGTCTTTAAGTAAACAACCATCAATGTCATTATACTAAGTTACTTACTAAGTGAGGATCCTTATGCCGCCACCGCAAAGGCTTTGAGTTGGTACAATTTAATTAATTGCGGACAACGGCCCTACATAATGCCTCGTTTAATCCCATTTATTGGTCACAGATGGCTCTGCGGTAGGTACAGTGCAAAGGACTTGCTGAGAATTAATATCTCATTCAGACTATAATTATGTACTGTTCAGAATCAAAATACTTATATTACAAATCACTTTCAAGGTTCTTACGTTGTTTCGTTACCGTAAAATGTAGCATAATTTATATCTGTGACAAGTCGACGCTTCTGAGATTGTCTATGACGTTCAATACACCCTCAGAAGCCACAGCGGACTTTTTTTTTGGCGGCAATCGAATTGTCAACGTGAAAATTTTGTTTTTATTTCCAAAACTTGTGTTTCTTCGAGTGATAATGTGTAATATTGGTGGATTATTAAACCATTATGTGTTCGTTAATGTGTACGAGTGTGGGAAATTGAAATAAAGTTGTGAAAGTGACTTTTCGAGTTGCTCCAAAAATGTCCGTGTAAAGTTTAAGTAAAGCGCCACTACTTTACTTAAACACTATCCTCATCCCTTCATCTCATCATCATCATCATCATTTAAACTTGATACAACTCTCTGAGTTTGAAATATTTTATACATGACACTGGCAAATACACTAATCGTGTGACGCCATAACAAAACAAAAAAAAAAGCCACAGCGAAACGCAGCCGTCAAGCGGCTGTCATGCACCGCGTACTTGTCAAGGTGGGCGGGATGTTTCGTTACCGTAAAATGTAGCATAATTTATATCATAGACAATCTCAAAAGCGTCGACTTGTCACAGATATAAATTATACTACATTTGACGGTAACGAAACATACGTATATTTAATTAATAGAATACAAAATATGATCACTCTTCATGTTGATAGATGGAAGGAAAGATAGACCAAAGAAAAGATGGATACATTGTGAAAGGGGGGTGAATGACGCGATGACGGCTGACAGGGGAGAGTGGAAGAAAATTACATACTAACTGCGCCGTCCCCAAATAGATGGGACCAGGGCAATAATAAGAACATGTGATCACTTTAAAACGCCAAAGTAAAAACTAGCCACGCCTGTTCCAACCTCCTAACGGCGGCAAAAGAAACGCCCGGCAGATGATTTTTTGGGTGCGATGAAAATTGCAGATAAATGTTAACCTTCAATTTCGTAAATTTCAAACTTAATATGTTATCTGCGCCTGTATTAAAGGAAGCCAAATGCATTTATTTTAAAATACTACTTTTAGGTGGATGTTATGCAAAAGATCAAACTCTCCATGGGTAAACTAAAAAGAAAAAAAAACTAAATTTGTTTTATCGTTTCTTTACTGTAAACTTGAAAAAATATTGTCTAAAACTAGAAGAGGTATTGTTAAATAAAGTACCTTGTATATCATGAAAACTTTTAAACCGTTGGCAACGTTTCAAAGCATACTTCTAACAAAATGCAATTGTTTTAGATTCCTTGCGAATTTTCGTATATATGCCATATTTTGAACCATTATTCTCTGTCTAGCAAAACCATAACATAAACTGAAGCCAAAATGGAGCCAAAACTAGTTAACTTTAGTTCTCCAATTTGAAGTTTTAGTATTCAAACTTAGCGTTATACAGGGTGGCGGAGTAAACAGTATTAGTTTTTCAGTACCCCTAGTACAGGTTTGATAGTTTACAAAACCTATAAAAGTTTTCGTTTCCATCCATAGGTACATATTTTTTTCAGCGAATCTTACCGAGACTTGGAGGAACTGAAATCGTTAATGCGGGTTATTTTAAATCGTTATAATCATATTCCAACAATGTTATTGAGTTACTTTTTGAATGACGATGTAGTCGAAAGTGCAACGCGGCACCGCGCTTCATCTGGAACAGGAACTGGCTTTCAAGTTATGCTGCTGAAACATTTTTTCTTTATTAAAACGAAAAAATAATTTAACATAGAAACTGAAGTTAGCAAATGTCGTTTTCTCGTTCAAACAAAGGTCACGGAGTCACGGAAGCTCAATCATGCCATCAAAATGTTGACTGACAGCGTTCAATCCGCTTATGTTACCTAACCTTTACCGACACTTTGAACTTTGTATTACAGGCTTCTTCCAATTTGGTCAAAGGTCAACAACCCCTTCAGCTCTAGAAGGACAGAAATTAACAAGAACGCTAACGCTGTTTTGACTGAATTAATTAAATGCGTGCTAGAGAATTGCGTGACCGTAGACTATTTAATTTGAACCCTTTGTTCTGTAAGGTAAGTCTAATTTTTGGCCTACTATATAAACATAACTTTGACGAGCAAATGACAGGTGGTAAGCGTCACGTTTGCCCATTATAGGTACAGTTCAGTGCCACCCGCAGGGGCAGATAACCATTAGGCAAAATAGTCAACTGCATAGAGCATCCCGCCAATTCCCGCCCGGCTGGCATCGGGCTGTCTTGCATTTACTTACTATACGTTTGATTTGATCGGCCGAGTTCGGCCGATGTCGCCCGAGCATACTTCGGCCGATGACGGATTTGGTGTACGCAAGCCATAAGGGCCTCGGGCGTGCACGCACCAAGAAAAATAAAACACTTTTCTCATACGAAAATTTAATTTGAAAATTTGTATCCTTCCAAAAATACTCATAATTTTATTTGTTTTCGTTAGGCATATATTTGAATATTGTTTTTTTTTTAAGTAAGTAAAAGGTAATGTAATGGGGCCCTGAGAACTGCGTTGCCTAGGGACCCTGACAAGGTAAATCCGGCCCTGGCCACCCGCAGAATTATGAACTTTAACAAATCCTGCGTGGCAATGTATGCACTGCGCTCGTGACCCTCAGATGTATTGACTCTTCAGACCTTCAAACTGTGTGACTCATAAGCTCCACATTGCATTACTAAGAATTTCAACAAGGGCACTTAGACCACCCCTATCGCCAATATACTCTAGAAAAATATTTAAAATGACTTGCTTTTCAAAGGAACGTTACGGTTGATCTGATAAAACCGTATTGGAGTCCATGAATAACAAAATTCACCCTTGAACCGTTTTTTAGTGTTGTGTTGATAATGTTTTATGCCGGTCACTTTTTTTACTTCCAACTAGTTTTATCGGTATGATTTGTAATAACTACCTTAAAAACTATGGTGGTACTGACGTCAAATTACATGTGTGTTCAAATCCTGCAATGAGCTCGAGCTTTCAAAGAAAGAAGATATAACGAAACCATAGCTTAGTGGTAGGCTAGGGCATTATTTCTTTGAAAATGATAGCTAGCTACCCTCAAGTTAAGAATCGATTGCCAAGCTTTTAGAACTGTGTTCTGATAGTGTGGTGCCATTTTCGACCACATTGTCACTTAACGTCCGGTCAAATTCTACCCTGTAAAAAGTTAACAAGATTTTTTTTTTTTTTTACTATTTACAGGGTAGCGTTTGACCACAAGTCACCTGATGTTAAGTGACCACATGGTCGAGGATGGCGCCACGCTACACCTGGACTGGGAACTGGCTCTCAAGTGAGGCTGACGGAACACACCGGCAGGTGCTTGGCGACAGATTCTTAACAAGAGGGTGGTAGCTAGCCAGGCGAGTACTAGAAAATACCCTACCACCAAGCTATGGTTTCATCGCGATGTTTTCCTTCACCGAAAGCTCAAGCTCATTGTAGGATTCGAACCCACGTCCAACGGATCGCAAGCTGACGTCACTACCACTGAGCCATCATCGCTATAAAAGATCATAATATGACTATACATATTTTATATTCGTTTTTCAACAAACGGTTTATTTTTATTTTGCCACTACCTAACTATAAATTGCAATAAAAAGAGACAGTCCAGTCACGGATATTATAGGTATTCATGTTTACCTACACATTGTAGTGACATGATAAAACACTGTCAGACGCACTTTAGTCCGGTGGGATTACGTTACCGTTTGCTTGACCCTTTTCCTTGGCCGATGAAGTGTCTTCAAGTGTAATACCACTCAGAGATAAGACAGCACGGTTCATTTGAGAGTACACTGCCACTCAAGTGTGGAACTTGACCGCATTACCATTATATTCCGGCCAAAAATAGTGCCGCCACATCTCTAGTCTATAAGTCTATACCTCTAAGTCTATGGTTTGGGTAATAGACGGTCAGAATAGCCGAAACACAAGGTTAGATTGAATTGATTTAGTGCGAAACGATGTAAAATGGCAATGGTATAGTATTATAATTGTTGGGGTCGTGGCATAGCTGCTCCGGTCGGTTGAAATCGTAACAGATCAACCAGGTTAACCAACACTCAGCACGGCTATTGGATGGGTGACCGTTTATTGTTATTTTTTTTAATGAGCATTAATGGCGTGTGTCGGAGGCTTTTGGGTGACAAAATTCAATTCAAAATTCAGTTGTACTTTATTCAATAGGATACATTGTGATCACTTTAAAACGTCAAACTTAAAACTAGCTACGCCTGTTCCAACCTCCTTACGCCGGCAAAAGAACAGGCAAGAAACGCCCGGCAGGTAATTTTTTGGCGCTATCACATAGACAATTTTATTCTTATTACTAATTGATTGAATTGGAGCAAGTTCACTAAAATCCCAAGCTTTTTTTTTGTCATTTTTCAATAGTCCGATATTTCTTAATTAGCTTTACTAATAAGATTTCTTTTTTTCTCTTGTTTGGTTGTACACATTTGAATATGGGAACATGAATTTTAACGAGTTGTAGCTGATTATACTCGATTTTCCAAATATGTTTTAGATCAGTAATGTTTGGGGGTCTATTACAACTTACAATGTAACTTTTGACCACAACACAATACACCTGATGATAAGTGATGATGCAGTTAAAGATTGGTGTAGGCAATACTAAAATTTGCTATTGTTGAGCGACTTTTGTCATGTAGGTACTACATTTTTTTTTATTTAACACATCAGTTCTTTTTTTAATTATAATTGATCCTACTAATATTATAAACGTGAAATTTTGTGAGTAGGTATGGATGGATGGATGTTTGTTACTCTTTCACGCAAAATTACTGAACGGATCTAAATGAAATTTGGAATTAGGATAGCTTAAACCACAGTATATAAAGAACAGTAGGTTAGCTAAGGCCGCTCGACGAGTAAAGTTAATTGCCTACTCTTGCGGTGACGCATAGGCGGCGCGTTCCGTACTGAGTGCATGGCCGCGGCCCCGGCCGCCTCCTTTCGTTTATGTGATTGTGTGCGTGAAAAGTGCGTGCGTACACGGTGCCGCTACTCACGCACACATTCAAACCGGCGACGGCCGATTTATATGAAGCTGTACTACTACTCCTTTACTATGCTTATACCCTGGATACTTTTTATCCCGGAAAAGGTTCCTGCGGGATGACGGTAAGATGCGGGTGAAACCGCGGGGTGCAACTAGTCGATTATAATTTTCATTGCTCCGTCGGTAAAACAAAGAAAAGTAATTTATTACATTACGATTATGTACACCCTCGACTAAAACTTCACTTCGCTCCAATTAAGGCAGTGGTGCAAACGCCTATCTTCTACTTAATAAAGATCTAATACTGATTGACTGACAGACAACTTACGGCCTAAATCGCAGGTCGTCTCTAGTTTATCGGGGTGCGTAGGTAGGAAGGAACCCAGTACCCACTTACCCAGCTCAAGCTCTCCCTAGCCATTTGAGTATATGTAAAGGTTTGATAAAGGCACTGTGCGGTTTATTTTGGAAAGTTAATCTAAATCGCTTGTTTTGTTCCCTGTTCGGAAATTACCGTTGCAAATAAATAATTGCAAAGAGGGCTGGCGCTTACCTCGGTCTACGAATCAGTCTGGCCATCCAAAGAGTTAATGTGCCTGCTGTTGTGAGAAGAATCCAGGGGGATTCTTGTCACAACAGCAGGCAGCGACTAAAATCAAGCTTTTTATTTGTATTTGAATTTTTGTTTGTGTTCTGTCTGTCTGTTTTTTAGTGTTTATATATTCAAGCTAATCTCCAAAACGGCTGGACTGATTTTGACGGGACTTTCTTTGGCAAAGAGTTGATATTATAAGCAGTAATTGGCTACTTTTGTTCTGGAAAAAGAATTAGGGCTACGCGCAAAAAACTAAACCCATTTCATACAATTTTTAAGCCCTGTGGAATTACATTCCTAACTTTTTATCGCGAAAAACTGTTGTCCACGGGGTGAAGCCGCGGGGCATAGCTAGTTTATTTTAAACCTCGAAATAACTTCAGTGGAATGACGCGGTCAAATACCATGAAATAACGTAATTCTATATAGTTAGACTTGAACTCTTAAAATTTGGTATTGATTCATTCACAACTTGGCCTTCACTTTGTAAAATTTACCTACAAAACCTTGGGATATTACTATTGCTAATAATGTGCATTGTCAAGTACTCGCCTGGCTAGAGCACCTAATGGTTTGTTCTGACAGCCCCAATTGAGAACCATTTCCCAATCCAGGTGAAGCGTGACGCCATCTTCAACCATATCATCCCTTAGGTAATATAGTTGCCTTATGGTCAAACGCCTGTAAGAAGTAAATAAAAATATAGTATCGGTATTCCGAATTCGCATACCAACCCAACCAACCCCCCTTTATCAGTAACGTCAGTAACAACCCTGCGCGATCACGTGACCTAAGCCCATAAAATGGTACAATATTGAAACGGCGCCCTTTTCAGACCAGAACGCGATAAACGTGTGGCTGGTGTAAAATGTATGCTGGATTATATTGATTTTGTACAGATTTAGCGTATTTTTTGTTTGCTTACTTTGTTTCATGCCGAATGACTTCCATGGTGGATTACACGGGGTACAAAAGTACAAAGAAATGTAAGAGGCTCACTCTAAGATTAAGCCAAAGATTGGAGCTGAATTACAATCGTTTTTCTATATCATCATAATCATCATCATCACCCGGAAGAAGTCCACTGCTGAACATAGGCCTCCATAGGCCCTTGAACGCCACCATGAACGGCTATTAGCCATTTGCATCCATCGGCTCCCTGCGACTCTTACAATGACTCGATTCTATATACCTACTATATAATATTAAAAAAAAATGTAAATACTGCCTGTATAATTTTACCACTCAATCTAGACCATTGAATTTACTAAAATATTTACTTGTCTCAGTTAGGTACATAAAAAAAATAATTCCATAATTTTGTCGTAGAACAAACAAAGTTACACTTACTATGCATTTTCTGAAAAAAAAATGTCACTAGTGCAAACTTCACACTTATTCAATCCACTGTCTAAATTAGTTTACAAAGACAAGGCCTTCCCCAATGCGGGCTATTGACCCAATGTCCGCCTCTTCCCATGCAAAACCTGCCACTATTGAAGCCCATGTAGCATTTAAGTCATCCCTTAGGAGAGTTACACATGAGTCGGTTAGGAGGGTCTTGAGATTGTTCAACTAGTGCAAATTTTACGGCCACATTAAGCTAGCAGTCTTGCAAATTGACCCTTAGAGTGGTGTGGGTTCATAATCTCCTTAGATTGGCGCTGGAAGTAAGGTAATAGCTACCCACATTTGTAGAATCTTTAAGAAATTCAGTACTACGTAAGAGTTTCTACTTTACAACTTACCTACCTAAGGTACATTTGGGGTGTTGTTTTAACGTTTTAATAGCGTTTGACCACAATACATCGATGTTATGTGACGATGTGGTTTAATGTGGTGCCACGCTGCACCTACATTGGAAACTGACTCTCAAGAGGGGCTGGCGGAAACGCAATACGCACAGTTCGGTTTTTTGATTAGAGGCCAGAAGTCTCAGCAGAGGGAATGTGTAAGGCTGATGATGATGAAAAGTAGTACGTATTTCAGGTAGTATATAGGTAGTGTGGTACCATAGATTTTTCAGACGATCAAAACCAATCGATGCCGCAGTTGAAACCGGCATAATGCAAGGTGCATTTCTATCTTACACAGAAAAGTTCAGCTAAAAATCAAAGGCAAATCCTACTAATATCATAAACGTGAAAGTTTGTGAGTCTGGGGATGGATGGATGGATGGATGGATGTATGTTTGTTTGTTGCTCCTTCACGCAAAACTACAGAATGGATCTGAATGAAATTTGGAATGTAGATAGATTATATACTGGATTAACACATAGGCTACTTTTTGTCCCGGAAAAAGGTTCCTGCGGGATATGGGAAGACGTGGGCGAAACCGCAGGGCGCAACTACTGTAGTTAATTATAAAAACTTGAACAAAAAATAAAATCGATAGCAAAGTCGCAATGACCCATATAGGGGGAGATGAGGCGAAACAATACGAAAACAACGAGCGATGCAATGACTCCGGGCTTCGGTTGCGATCACGCGATCCGCCGCGTCGCAAGCTTACTGCCAACTATTTGTTGCCCAAAGAATGGAATAGAAGTGGCTTTTTTAAAAGAAAGCGATGAAAACTGTACCTCTAGTGCAAGTTTAGAAAACTATAAAAGTTTGCGTAAACGTCAAATTTACTACAGCCAACTTGTCAAAGTGGCCACTCGTACTTCCTAAATGCGAAACGTAACTCGAAAAGGCTATGCTCGGAGTTTCTCAAGGATCGAATCAGAAATGAAGTGATCCGACAGAGGACCAAGGTAACCGACATATCCTATAGGATCAGCAAGCTGAAGTGGCAATGAGCTGGACGTATTAGCCGCGAAGAACCGATAACCGTTGGGGCAAATGTGTTCTCGAGTGAAGACCGCGTCTCGGCAAACGTAGTGTAGGACGCCCTCCGGCTAGGTGGAGCGATGATATACGCAAAATGGCTGACAGCATTTGGATGAGAGGAGCCGAAGATCGGGCTCAGTGGCGTGTTTTGCGAGAGGCCTATGTCCAGCAGTGGACTGAAATGGGCTGATTATGATGATGATGATGATGATGAACTCAAAAACTTTGTTTGTATTCGAATACAATTTCATATTTGAAATAACTCGTACAAGCGATTTTTGTTCTCCAAGTTTCCGTAAGATAACATGCATAGAAGACAACAAACACTTTTACAGTTAGTAACGACAAAATCCGACAGATACCTCATGCCGGTCTGAGAGCAACGACAACTTAAAAAAATCACGAAAGCAATCTAGGCAGTATTTTCCAAAAATAACCTAATGTGTAAACCAAAGAGTGCTATTAATATAATTTTATTAAAGTATCTTACAAACAATTAGATAAACAACCGCTATGCAAGAATGTATTGAAATTCGTTATTATGAAACAATCGTACCTATACCTACACGTGAATCCTGAATGCATAACACTTCTTTCACAAGAGAACAAAACAGATAACAAATTATGCCTACCTATATCTAGCATTATATGTCAGCAGATAAAAAGTTCCGCCTCCAACATACTTTTAATTTGTACACTCATTTTTATTACTGGCAATAAAGCTTTGTTTGCCTAAACACAGGACAGGGAGGCATAAAATTTAATAATTCATTATTCCTCGTAATCTAACAAACAAATAAAAATATCTAATTAGATAAATCCCTGAAGGATTTAGTAAGATTTGAAATGAAACAAAACTCGCCGAGACATTCTCGTTCATTTAATTCTCTCAACGGCAATAACTTTT
This sequence comes from Opisthograptis luteolata, assembly GCA_931315375.2. Classification (NCBI taxonomy): domain Eukaryota; kingdom Metazoa; phylum Arthropoda; class Insecta; order Lepidoptera; family Geometridae; genus Opisthograptis; species Opisthograptis luteolata. The sequence goes on from OV928048.1 coordinate 4,120,227, forward strand.
AAGAAAATAAAGTTCATTAAAAGAGGCTTTTGCGTAAACGGCGGCTTCTTATCTCAATAAATTTTATGAACAAAATTAAATGTAAGACTCGGCCTACCATTCAAGAAAAACACTTTGTTCCCAAAAGAGAACTATTAAAAAATCTGATCACGTAATTTCAAGCGTTCTGCTCTTATCCACACAAAAAACTATTTTTCTTTGTCTCGCCACTTCTAAACCACTCAAACCCCACAATAGCAATTCCTTGGTCGCTATAACGACGGACAACCCCACTGTTTACGAGCCGAAGTCTGCACGAGAAACAGTAACGCACCACCGTCGAAACCAAACGGTCACAAAGCACAGGCCTTATGCCTAAATTACAGAGGTACTGAAAAAATAAAATTTAAAAATGAAACGTCACAACGCCTAAGCTGACAATGAAATTCAAATACAAAAAGAGAACGTGATTTTAAAATGATTCGATTAATAGTGTTGTTACTAAAACTATCGGCGGTTCTTTCGGCACGGGAGCCGAAACAGATCACTTTAGCGAATCAAGGAACTATATCGGGAATGTATATCACTAGATTTAGAACTAAAAGGATAGCAGCGTATGTGGGTATACCTTATGCGCAACCACCGGTCGATTTCCGAAGGTTCATGCCTCCTGAATACACGGATTTGCCACAGTGGGAGGGGGTAAGGAACGCCACGCTGTTTGCTCCGGATTGTATGCAAAGCGACCCTAAAAAGGAGGATGTGCAGAACCCGTTGAGTAAACACGATGAGTTGTTTATGAAGTTACTCGATTCCCAAATGGAGGAGCCGAGAAAGAGAGAATATTCAGAGGATTGTCTTTATCTCAACGTTTACGTTCCTGACGGTGAGTGACTTTTGTTAACTTATTCAGTTGTGGAGTTTATTTTACTTCGGGTCTGTGGGTTTACTAAAGGGGAAGATAGGTTACCTTTTAAAAGTGTTCATTCAACAACTGGTTCTGTTCCTACAACAACTGTGGTTGTTGCACACGCACGCATTCACAGAGCAACGCACATTCAAAATATTGTCCAATGTTTTTTTTTATACCTAAGTGGCGAGACTTGCAAGCCACTTGCGTGATGATTAGCACCACGCTTGCCTATTAAAACTCAGTGTCATCCAGAACAAAAGATAAAATACAGGCTACAGTGTGACAAAAATACTTATAGTAATTATAGTCGTATCAAACATGCCCGTGAAATATGAACCCTAGTATGACTGTAACAAAAGCAGGCAAGCCTAATTGAGCTTGGTTCAAGCGGCGCTTGCTCGAGAAGCCAGTTACCCATCTCCTCTTTTGGTTATATCTATTGGTTGTTTACCTTGAGGAAAAATTTCGATCTTATTTTGAGGATTTGGCAGGTACCTTATAAATAGTAGATACATACGAATACATACCAGATTCTGTGGGTATACATTTTTAAATAAGAATTCGATCATCTCATGAAAAATATACCAGCAATCAAATGTCACAGCGGCAGCGCAATAAAACATACCTGAAAAAGCTTTTAAACCCGTCTTTACATCAAATTAATAGAATTTGATGTAAACTATCTTCCAAATCAATCTATTGTTTTGTTACACAGATAACGAAAACTCTATATCATACACGAGCCATGCCCATTGCTAAGCTCGTGCTATGATTAGATGCAATTTGCTTGGTGATAAAGCATTCCCTTGTTGTCAACTGACTAGCAACAACACTCATGTTAATCTGTCCCCAACACTTGTCGGTGTGTTTTGGAAGCTTCACTTGAGAGCCAGTTTCTAATCCAAGATTAGCGTGGCACCACCTTTGACCACACCGTCATTGCCTGACATGTGAGCTCTATAAAAAGTGATGAAAACAAAAGAATTCCGAGTAAATGTACACAACAACAACAACTTAAAACTTTTTGCTTCTTTTACAAAATTCAAAAATAAGGAAGGATAACTTAAAAATAAAATACAAAAACACGGACTGGGCACGTTGCAAAGATTTACAAACGTGTTAGATGGAATAACAAAATAAATTTTGTCACTTTTCCTCCTTCGAAATTTCGTAATCAAAACACGAATGGTTCGAATTTGATTTAAGTCGCCTACTGACGATGCAATCTGACTACCAATTTGTTGTTACAATCTCTTGTGAGCTAGCAAATTTCAAGACGTTGGCTTACAGCAGAATGTAACTAACAACTTAATCATAGTTAGATTACACAGTGAGGGATTAATAAATTAAAAAAAAATCATTAAAATAAAACATAATAGTTTATAACAATACAGCAATTTAGACAACACAATCATGCGGGTAACGTGAGGCGATACGTGGGTTTAGCGGGTACCAAGCGGCTTCCACCAAACTTATTCGTAGCTGGGTACACAATGTTCAGGTCTAACGCGTATTTGTTTTAAAAAGTTTGAAAATAATTAGAATCGTGCGTACGACATGTGCTGTGAAAGATGGAACGTCGTCATCTTACTCAAATAAATAACTGCAATTTCATACATTTATGCACGTAGAAAGAATAAATTATGTTAGTTTTATTTTTATAGTGTTGTAAAAGTATGTGTTAGTCTAATATTGACAAAAATCCCATGACGATTTTTTTATTGTAGACTAACTACACATGCCTTGGTTTTAGTCCCGCAGTTTTCTGTTGGCTCGTGGAAATCTTGTATTTTCCTAGCGGGAAAACACACATTGCTATACTAGACTAAATTATTCTATGTTTTGGTGTGAAATGAAGACAATCAAACAGACAGACATACCGACAACGTCCAACTCTGCCTACATTGTTTTTTTCGTAAGAAGATTATATTTTAAAAAGTATTTTTTGTAATTTTCCAGAGCCCAATTTATCTGTATACAAAATTCATCACGATAATGCCGTTTAAAAGCCATTCTTTTTTAAACAAATTGTTCATTTTGTCGCCTTTGTGAAAAAATACGTCATCCAAACTTTCGCATTGATTTGATTATGCTAATCGGTAGGATAGGATAGGCAACATCGTAATTTCAGCTGACGTCAAGCAGATGAGATTTTGTGAAAAAAAATTGATATTTCGAGCGACTCAGTATAAATCCTACTAATATTATAAACGTGAAAGTTTGTGAGTATGTATGTATGTTTGTTGCTCTTCCACGCAAAACTACTGAACGGATTTGAGTAAAATTTGGAATGGAGATAGCTTATACTCTGTATTAACACGTAGGCTATTTTTTATCCCGGAATAAGGTTTCTGCGGGATAACGGGAAGACGCGGGTGAAACCGCGGGGTGCAGCTAGTATATTTATATAAAACAACACAATATTCTCATTCATTTTTACAAAATATTTTTTTGCATTAACGAGACTTATCCCGGCTACGAAAAATAAGTCGTAAAAAGTTAGGGCGCATTTCCCTTTCCCTTTTTTCCTAACACGCCTCCGGTATCTTTGATAAATTTATCTTTTTCATCAATCACGTAAACACCCACACAACTTAGAAGAGTGTGGAGAAATAGATATTACATATTTTACTAGGTGTTCCCCGCGGTTTCACACGCGTGGGCTACAGTTTATCGCGATAAAAAGTATCCTATGTCCTTCCTCAGGGTTCAAACTATCTCCGTACCAAATTTCATTTAAATCGGTTCAGTAGTTTAGGCGTGAAAGCGTAACAGACAGACAGAGTTACCTTCGCATTTATAATATTAAGTAGGGATTAGAACATCTCTATTAGAACATGATTATATTATTAACTAGTTGCGCCTCGCGGTTTCACCCGCGTCTTCCCGTTATCCCGCAGAAACCTTTTCCTGGGATAAAAACACAATCCAGGTCAATCTTACTGTAGGTATAAGCTATCTCCATTCCAAATTTCATCAAGATTTATTAAGTATTTACGGTGATAATGATAAGTGGTAACAAACGATGTTTTCCTTCACCGAAAGCTCAAGCTCACTGTAGGATTCGAACGCACGACCTACGGATCGCAAGCTGACGTAACTACCACTGAGCCATCATCACTTTTACTACTGAGTGTTAAGGGTCAAAACTGAGTGTTAGGGGTACCTATGTCATATGTTATATATGCTCTGAATTGAGAGACATTTTATTAAAAACTAGCAGCACCTATTGCTGTTTACTATTTATTATAAAGTTTCTGATATAAAACCCATTTTACCGATGACGTCAGAACTTATACATCGCAAGAGGGGAAAGTGACTATTTATTATGTCAATTTGTCTTTACCTCCTTGTTTTGAATAATGCCGAATATATTATGTTTTCTTGAAAGGATGTTTACTTTCATCTTAGGCGTGAAGTTTTATCTGTTTTGTTTTTATAGCTAAGTAACCTTCAGAGCTTCGGGTCCCAGATTCTTCAGGAATTTTGTAATCATTTACAAAACTGAATACATTTTTGGTATTGAATGGGAAAAATATATTAGGAGGTAAACATCGCGATGAAACCATCGCTTGGTGGTAGGTATTCTCTAGTGATCGCCTGGCTAGCTCTTACCCTAGTTAAGAATCTGTTGTCAAGCCCCACTTGCGAGCCAGTTCCCTGTCCAGGTGTATGGCGCCATCTCCGACCGCAGCGTCACTTAACATCAGGTGACTTGTGGTTAAAAGCCTGTAAGTAGTGAAAAAAAACTATATCTAAAATCACTATCTACATACGTCGTTCTATTAAAATTTTCCGGCAAATTAATTAGCTTAAACATATTCTCTAGAGAAGAGTGGCGCTCTCTCGTTTCGGAGGCCAAGACACACTTTATGTCGCTGAGCCATCGGAGTTAGTTAGTTAAACATATTGCTTTTTTTCACTGTCTAAGCCCCTCTAGCCTATTCTTGCCCTCAAAATACGGCACTTAAAATCGGCATAAGAAATCCTTCATTAACCCAGTTACACGATCCCCCCTCAATCAGATAACGAAGTCATTTTGGGCCACGACTTGTGATTTGGGCTTACATACCTACTACCTATACTCACAGTTTTATCACTTTTTTTATATGTTACCCGGTATTTAAGAATAAGTAGTTTACCGTTTTGATGATATGGCGCTGACATTGGATTTACCACGGCTACGCCTCGATCCACATTTTCACATTTCCATCAGTGTATTCTCTAAGCATACGAGGAAATTCACCGAAGATCCAAAATCACCGATACAGCTCCCAGAATTTGCAAATTGAAGTGGCAATTAGACGTTCTGTAGGTAGCCCCACTAGGTGGACCGACGACATTGTAAGAGTCGCAGGGAGCCGATGGATGGACATGACTAATACCCGTTCGTGTTGGCGTTCAAAGGGTCTATGTTCAGCAGTGGATTTCTTCCGGCTGATCATCATGATTTTCTAAGCTAATGGTTCCCAAAGTTGACTGGACCACGGACTCACGGACTCACTTATATACCTAGTCAAAAGCTCTAAATCCCGTGCTAACTTTTGGTTTTAATAAAGGCATAACTACAATTATGATTAAGGGACTGTTCCAAACTCAAAAGTTTCGATCCAAAGTGTAGATACCTACTAATATGTGTAGTGTAGTATTTTTGTATAATTTGTTGCAAATAAATGATTCTTATTCTTACTGTAGGTACTTTTTTGACATGATATACAAGAGTGCTATTACTTAATGATGCATTTGTTTCCTTTTTTTTCATTATAGCACTCACCGGCAGTGTTTGCCCGCCCGTTGGCCCGGTCAGTCGCAAATAGAACTACAGAGTTCTATTTTTCAGGACCCACTCAATATTCACTTGCGACCCATACTTTGGGAACTACTGCTACAAGCCATCAATGCCTGAATTACCGCCCAAGACAGTTACTACGAAACTTCTCACATATTTCACCGCTTCCCATAACATTGTCTATTTTGCTAGATTTCCGTAAATGATTATATTTGTTGTGGCATAACAAAGCCTAGGAAAATGTCAGTACAAAAAGTTTCTGAAGCTAAAATAAGTCGAATAATTAAGTATTGGGAGAGAAAAACAAAACTATTTCGGATAACATAAATGAATAGTCGAAAGGATAATAAATAAATAGTGACAATAGTAATGTGTACTCACAGAAATTCGTACAAAAATTCTTGAAAATACAAGCTAACATATGCTAACCACCATTTTGAAAAAAATGGCGACAAAAGTGAATAAAGCAGTGTCGGATTGGTTACACCATTTATATCTTAAAAAGGCTGGTCCGATGCTGACGATTTTTGATTTACTGGATTTGTCTCCGTCCCGAATAGCGGAATTCTAAGCACCTCTTAGGTAAACCATCAAAAAAATTCAGGAAAAAAAATGCGAATGTGTCGATACATTATGTTCATTTTCGTTATGGGCTTTGCGGCCCACTGATTCTTCGATTTTCATGCATCCGGCCCATCATTGACTTTGAGTTGGACGTGGCTGCCTTACACGATCGTAAATACTTAAACGTCACAAAATAAGGCTGAAGCCACAAGAAGGTAAATTGTAATTAGCTTTCGTACGACACCGTTTAGAATTAATTTATGCGTTATTCAAATTACGCTACGTGACAACTCTGTCACGTGTGGCGTTATTTTGATTACGAAATTAATGTATGAATATGACTTATATTTTGTTGCGCCGGCTTGGAAAAGAGGTTAAAAGTAGTCAAGTATTCATTTGTCTAGAGCGTGACAAACGTCACTTGACCTTTTTTTGAAAACTGTAATAACATAGATAAGAAAAACTTTTGTTTTTTTTTTGTACGATTTGGTGCAATAGCCAACTTCGAAACGGGTCGCGGATTCGACTTCTGCTACAGAAAACATATTTGTGCATTGTAAAACAGCTAAAGTCAGAGTGTAGGTCTTGTGGATCCTCAATTTTCATGTTTCTTATACCCTAGATATATACGATCTTTCTTAGCAACCCTCATCATCACCAACCTATTACGTTCCCACTGCTGGGATTCTCTTACGCCCGAAATCAATAATCGATCCTGATCCGTTATCCGTGGTTTTGGATCGATATGTCATGTCATAACATAACATGTCATTTTAGTACTAGCTAGGGCTTGAGACATATTACTACTAAAATTACATATTATGACATGACATATCGATCAAAAACCGCGGATAACGGATCGGATCGATTATTAATTTCGGGCGTTAGAGATCAAGTGGTCCAAACAAACAGTCACTTTGACAGCAGTTCTTTTGAAATTTTACCTTCTCGTTCGCGACAGATTCTTAACTTGAGGGTTGCCAGGCGAGCACTAGAAAATAGAAAATGCCCTACCACCAACGAATCTGTGTGTGTGTGTGTGTGATTATGGAGGCGTTAATATCACTATCACATATTATGTAGATACTCGCTTAACTAGCTTTTTAATCATAAAATCCAGAGACAAAATGATGCAAAAAAAATAACTTTCAAACATCAGGCAATCCTGGATATAGAAGTTTCTAAAGCAAGTAAGTCATGAAATGTTTGCCTGAACAATTACGAACTTGCTTTCCTCCGTGACGAGCCAGGACAAGTTGATCTTTAACTCTAGTAAAATTGCAACGAAAGCTTCTTTGTTGCTTTGCTTACAGGGATCTACTTAAAATGGTTATCTTACTTTGCATGCCATGGAATTTCACCAATTATTGTCGTCGAGTTACTTCAGAAATGTGACCTGCAGTTAATGGTACAACTTTTGTTGTCTGTTTTACTGTTTCTACTTCCATCTACAGTCCATTACAAAAATTACATTGCAAATACACGGAGAAAAAGACCTTCCGAAATACCGTTTTCCTTCTTAGTCAAAAAGGAAGGAATTGAAATTTAGAAGGAAAACTAAGGTAAAATAAGGAAGAAATCGGTCTTGGAAGGTAAAGACTCAGAAGGAAAGTCGAATTTTTTTCTCAGTGTAGGCAGGCCTGTTTTGTTTCACTCGAAACTTGCTTGACAAAACACTAAGTACCTACTTAGGCAAGCAATAGGCGTTATAAACAAAAACAAAATATATTGAGAAAAAAATCCTGACTTTCCTACTGAGCCTTCCATAACATAAGCTTTTTCTTCCTTATTTTACCTTAGTTTTCCTTCTGAGTCAAAAGGGAAAGAAATTCCTCCTGTATTTCGAAAGCTCTTTTTTCTCCGTGTAGTTTTAATAACGTGGGTACATAACTTTTTCTTATCTGATTCTTATTTCTACCTATTAAAATATTCGTTATTGAAAGACCATAGTTAGTAGTTCTGAAATATATATTTTTATTCATCTACGATTTTCTAATCTACATCTACTATCTACTACATACATAGACAGTGTGTGACTTTGGATGCAGGAGTCAATCCCGGGACCTACTTATCCGTTTTTTTAATTATTTCATTGTTTTTTACTCTCTCTTTGGAAGAAATCTTTTATTGCAGCAGTGGGAACGTAAATTGTTATAAAAAAGTTATGCTATCATCGAGTTTCACCAGCTGTTTTAATGATTAAAAAATCTTGAGGAAATCTCATATCAAATTATTTTTTACTAATAATGCAACTACTATGGAATAATTACTAAAATACGTGTATATATGGACGAATAAACATATAAATTTTATGGTATACTAGATTCTTAACCTACCATCTACATACATTTGCAATGTGTTTATTACATAATCTAATACTACATTGATATTTACATACAATTAAACATTTAAAGTCCCCCGACATTAATAACTAAGAACACTCTCGATCAACAACCTTGGCCTAGACCTCCTAAACAACAAAAAAAACTACATCAAAATCAATCCATTCGTTTGGAAGCTACGGTGCAACAGACAAATACACACATACATATTATACACACGTTAAACCTTAAGTTATAACCTAAAACACCCGTCTCATTGCAACTGGAGTTAAAAGCATTTTATCTACTTTAAATTCTACAAATTTGGTAATCTCGAGATCATAATTTACATAACACTCAAAATGTTACAGTGGAATTTACTACCTTATTTACTACTAGGTGAACTATCCAATTGTTCAAATTTAAAGCCTTCTGGAAACCAAGTTTTGGCTCGAACATATTTGCTAGGTGTCCGCTCACCGTCTCTTGACCAAGTCAAAGAATAAGCTTGATTGTCCTTATCTCTTATGACAACTTTCCTTCCACTACTGTTGCCAGCATCATCTCTTTGACCGTCATCAGCTTGAAGATAATCGTTAAGGAAGTTGATGTAATCGATAGCCATCTTTAAAGTGTCTAGTTTACGTCTGCGGACGTTACTTGGTAGACTGGGAATGTGTTTACGAAGTTCTTCAAAAGCTTCGTTGATGGAGCTCGTCCTGCGACGCTCTCGCTTGTTGCGAACAGTTTGCTTCCTGAGCTTATCGTTTATATTCCTTAGATGGTGTTCATATAGGAGACGGTATTTACTTCTATTGCTCGATGTATCGGAGGCCACCGGCGATGAAATTGCTTGCTCGGAGATATCATTGCTCGCTGGAATATCCTCATCTTGCTCAGTATCCTGAAATTGCGTTGATATTCCTATATTTGATGAAAACAAGTCATCCCATGTCATAGTTTCCTTGTTCTGTGCAAATATCTCATGACTGCCTGTAAAAGTTTCCTGCTCAGGTGTTGATGTAACTGCCCGAATAACATTTTCTTGATCGTGCTCAGAATTCTCGCTACCGCAAATGAACATTTCCTGATATTGCGCAGTAATATCGTTGATGCTTGTATCCAGTTCTGTGGCAAGTGGAAAAGTTTCACGACCGTGTATATCATCCCGTTTCTTACCCTGTATATACTTTTCTTCAATTGCAAGGTTTTCCAAGTCTCTTTCAGGCTGACTGGGTTCTGATAGAACGTCATCAAAATGAAAGAAGCTATCTGCCCCAAGCGGCGCCGTCGGAGAGCCACTGTCGGTTGCTGACAAATCATCAAAAGTGGGCATTGCCTTGAAACAATGCATTTTCGGGGCCCAAAATCTGTACCGTAGGGTTTTCAATAGCTGGTTCAAACATCCACCTCAGGTTCGCTGTCAGTAGAAATCGGGAAGAACTTGAGTGACCTTCAAATTGAAGAAGGCTAACAGACACGCCCCCCAGTCTGGCTAAGCGTAGTAACTTATACTGAATTAGTTCTTCCCTAAATTCAACTGTTCAACTACCTATATAATCAAATGTCACTATCACATTTAGTTTCAAACAGCAGTAACCCTTCCAGAAGTTTTACAACTTAGTGTTAAAATATCTTTGTCTCAATTGAAATGCAAGACAAACGCGTATGCTTCATGTGACTTCGATTCTCTACTGAAGGAAAACATTTCTTCAAGCAAATTAGCTTGTAGTAGCCAGCCCTGCATACTATTGACAGTTTGTCAATGCAGTATTTATTGAGTAAAGGAGTATTTTCGTATGACCGATCGATACGTCAAAATTTAAACTGTGAACTTTACACGATGGGCGTCGTTGCCTCGTCGTCGTACCTACGCTTCACTAGCTAAAGTGTTATTTTCCGTGTTTTTGGTCAATTTGTATTGCGTTCTTAATGAAGACAAGAGGGGCAACTTCGAAAGAGTTATATTAAAAATAGGTAGGTATATTTTAAACACAGTAGGTTGGAGTTTTTTAGTAGGTATTTCTTTATCTCTACTGCAATTGATTTTTCATCAGTTCTATTTCAATTAGTAAAGAAACATTCTTTTTATTTCGTTTTAGACGGATCAGAATCAGCAAACACACTTAGTAACTACTTAACCACGAACTTTTCTTTGTAACTAGTTACAAAACTTGGTGGATTCCTGAAACTAACTTTAATTGGTTTAGTAGCGACACGTATTATTGCAATTATACGTTGTCTGCGATTACACCGTGTTCTCATCAGACTTGTGAGCCGCAAACAGCGATTTGCTAGTGCGAGCCAACTGAATTAGTTTGCACTCCTATTTCTGGAGAAAAGCTGCCGCCGAATCGGCGAAGAGATTTGTTGAGAAATTGCATGCTAAGATTTGCCCGTTATCTCGGGCAAACAGCAACGCATCTTGCCCATGGTACAGTGATGATGTCATCCCAACGAATTAAAGCCACGGCGACTAAGCTTCTGTATAACGATACTAGGTAATTAAGCTTAGATGGCGTGCACATGGCATAAGTATCCTATTTTTGCACTAAAAGTCCGTGAAAAGACACTGCAAGTCAAGATGCCAGTATTGAAATTATTGAGTACGTTTGAGGGACTATACGCATAAATATAATGACTCTGCACAAGTCATCTCCACTCAAGTTGATTCCCAGCACTGGACTCCTAACGAGTGGATTCAATGTAACAGTTCTTCATGTGACTCTTTTAACCTTAAAAACTGGCATCCTGATTTTTATTTATTTTTACTATATACTTACAGGGTTTGACCACAACTCACCTGATGTCTGTGTTTTTTTAAAAGTAATTCAGGACGTATTGTTTGTAATAAACGGCTATAGATTATGAGAAATACCAAGTCACCTGATGTCTGTGTTTTTTTATTGGCCTTAAGTTAAAGTAATTAAGGACGTATTGTTTGTAATTAAGGGCTATTATACATTAGGACAAATAAATAAATGTTAATTGACTTCATGCTACACCTGGATTGGAGACTGGCTCTCAAGATAGTGAGGCGGCCGGAACACACCGATAGGTAGGTGCTGGTGACAGATTCTTAACAAGTTAAGCTAGCCAGGCGAGTACTAGAAAATACCCTATCACCAAGCTGGTTTCATCACGATGAAAAGCTCAAGCTCATTGTAGGATTTTTATGAGTAGCTACAGTAATGTAAGTCTTATGAGAACGCGACCTTATAACCACTCAACGTGGAAATTTACTATGAAACTGATACGTTATTGTAAGAAACTTTAATTACAGAGTGGGGTCTTCAACTGAACGTTCTCGTTATTAGTTATTTACGATAAGAGGGGTGGAAAATAGTAGGCTAAAATTATGGGAATACGCACCTGACTGACCGTTTATTTTTAGACTTCTAGCCTATCCAATATTATTGATTTTGAAGTGCACTCTCTTAAACTAAAGGGAATTTGATAGGTCTGAAACTATTATTGTCCTTTTCTTACTTCGGTGGAAAGAAAAGGATAGCATTGCTAATGGACCTGTCAAATTCAGTTAAGTTTTAGATAATGCTAAGCAGATTTGACGCGGTCGTTAGGTATATGCTTTCGAATTCCAGTTTATTTTAGTTACTGTGTTCAAAACGGTGCATATCAATTAATTTATACGTAGTTATTGACACAGTGCTTGCTAATAAATTAGAATATAGAAAAGTGTTAAAGGGGTAGGAAACGGGAATTCTGCGGGTTGTTGGGCACTTTTGGGTAATAATAGCCATCTTTTATAAAAAAAAAATGTTTTTACCTAATTAATTAATTATTTTAATGAATTACAAGAAATATAAAATACCTTTTCTAAAACTATACCTTTTAATCGCTCTTAAACATTTGTCACTAAAAGGTCTTCACCTTTTCTAGACACTTCTTATGAACTGTGTGTCATTTTTTATAATATAAATTTAAAGTTCTTTGAAATTGCAGAAGGACCCGCATATCTCGGAAGCAATGAATCGAAATGAGAAATTGCTTGTAGGCTAAGACTGGTATAGAGACAGACTTTCAAACTATTTTCAGTGTTTAAAAGTAGATAAATAGCGAGTAGGTAGGTAACTAGGTACATAATTATATTATTTAAACTAATAACTAAAATACATTATTAAAAGAAGTCGTTATTTATTATTAGAAATTTTAGTTATTAGTTTAGATTTATTTGTTTTTATTTCTTTGTTATGGTATATTATTTTTAGTTTGAAGTAATAAATATAATCATTATATTATTTTAAAATTCTAGAATATAACATACATCTCATAAATAGTGATAAAATTATGGTATTTGTAGGTATACTCTATATAGATAAGAATAGTTAGTTTGAATAGTTTTTTTCAACTCTTAATTGCTCAATCAATGTTTATATGTAAAAAAAACTTTAAATCCTTACTAATGTTTTTATTCAAATATCCGGAAGTATTCTGTCAGTCTGTTTGTTTTTTCTGTTGACTTTTTCTTGCTTGGACGTGATCAGATCTTGATGAAATTTTTATATGGAGATGGTTTAAACTATAGGGAAGGACGTAGGATATACGTAGGATCTTTATTGCGATAAAATATAGTCCGCGTGGATACAACCGCGGGGCATAGCTAGTGTAGAATACATTTTACAAAATCCTCCTCCATACATTCAAAAGTGTCATAATACAGATTTATAACATTCCGTTTGACGGATAGTGGCGATAACCGGGCTCTTCCAAACGATAAGATGAAATGCTACCGAAGAATATTTCCAATAACATTTTTCAATATGCTTCAAGAAATATTTTTATATATAATATCTCCTTTTACCTGGTTAAAAAGTTGTTTTATATAATAATTATGTACTGTACTATGAAATTGTACATTGGTTCTTATTATTGACCAGCTGATCGCCGCAGTTTCACCCGTGTGGAACAGTTATCGCGATAAATGTAATCTATGTATATTATTTAATTCCCCAGGGCTTAAACTTTTTGCGCGGCACCCTAATAGTTTTTCTTTTTCAAAATAAGAGTAGCCTATAAATAAATATCGGGGAACCAGAAACTGTCGGCATTTCAGTCTAATGTTTACATAAGATTTCATAGCAAAATTAGGTCCTATTAGGATCAATTACACAAACAATTACTGCACGCGATTACATACGAAATATTGACAGGTTCGAATCCGGGTTACGTATGAGAGATTTTAAAAAAATTTGAATTGACATTCAAATTTTTTAACAAAAAAACTATTAACTTACTACTACTATAGTATAGTAGTAGTAGTACTACTTTTTTTTTATTTTCTTATTTTTTTTTATAATGACTTATTTTAAATCTTAAATCGAATCCATGGTTCTTAAGAACGGATTTCGCTATCTCTCATAATTTAGTTTCTGACTTCCCCCTACTGACCCATTTGGATTAATCGCCCTGTATATATATTATAATATCTAAATTAATTGAATTGGAGCAAGTGCACTAAAATCCCAAGCTTTTTTGTCATTTAAATAGTCCGATATTTTATAATAAGATATCTGTTTTTCTAATAAGTGTTTTAGTGTTCCTTCGTAAGGTCTTAAAAGCCGGCAAAAACGAATAAAACGTAGAGATAAACTTAGTATTCAATAAATTACCATAAGGGTCGTTTCACCGCTCATTAGTATTTCGCACCGGAATAGGCGTTTAATTTCTTCTGCACATTTCTTCCATTCCTCCGTATATTTTCCCATTTCCCATTAGCGGAGTGCCCATTAATTAATTTTCGTCGCCGGATAGAATCGATTTTATGTATTTTTGTACCTTCTTAGACTTCTTAAGAAATCGTTAAAATATTTTTTGTTGAAGGTGCTGTAACACACAATAGTTTGATATTTTTATGCAGGTATTGTTCATGTCTGAAACAAATATCTAAACCAGGGTTTCCCAACCTTTTCTTTTTTGAGGCTCCCCGGACTATTAATAATATTTTCATGCCCTTACTTTTTCAATAAACACAAAAAAACGCACATAATAAAATAAGAGTATGTACTTATGAGACACTTGAGATTGTATGTTATATACCAGTTAGTTCTAGGTTCTGTTTTTGCCAGAGCTATCATCAGGTCCATCAGGTCGCTATTGCCACCTTAGTGGTATAAAAAAATAAAAAGAAAATACAAACGCTTTCCGCCCCCTTGACATCTCTCTATCCCCTTCGGAGGCGTGCCCCCCTTGGGAGGCGTGCTCCCCTGATTGGGAACTCCTGATCTAAACAATAGGTTCTCCCAATTAAAAACTGGATCTTTATTAGGTAGGTACTAGTACCTATGTACGTATGTACTAAAGTATTTTGTATTACTTTGATTTCTTTACTTATAGCACAAGCTACTATTCTGTGGCACAAGGTATACCTACCAGAAAGTTATTACAATGGTCGTATTAATTTTATCACCTATGCCGACCTAATGACCGCTCGGTTGTTTACTATAAACAGGTCAGGCCTTTGGTCGACGGCTTTGTTATACCATACACATAGCACATTTATTAATGCTACTTGCAGTGTATATATTGAGGTCAAAATCCCTACTTTATTATTATAAATGCGAAAGTAACCCTCTGTCTGTCTCGCTTTCACGCCTAAACTAATAAACCGATTTAAATGAAATTTGGTGCTGAGATAATTTGAACCCTGAGGAAGGAAATTGGATACTTTTATCGCGATAAACTGTAGCCCACGCGGGTGAAACCGCGGGGAACAGCTAGTAATTTATATTCTAGCGTGCCGTTTGGACTGTGAACTGGCTCTCAAGTGAGGCTACAAGAACACACCGTTATATAGGTGCTCGGCGACTGATTCCAACACTACAGAATGCCCTACCACCAAGCTATGGTTTTGTCACGATGTTTTCCTTCCCTTAGGTATACTTATTATTCATAGACTAACGTTGTTCGAGTATGGTATAAGATTTATGTCAGTCAGATGACAATGCTGTTTTACTTATCTACCTACAATAGTAATACAAAATGCTATGAAACAATGGGAGGTAAAGGAAAACCCAAGTGGTGTGTAATCCATTTTACGCCCACATCGCCATCGGAATTCACTCGTTAATTACCTACACTACAGATACTATGGCAGTATGATTTTTAGGGTTCCGTACTCAAATTGTAAAACGGGACCCTATTACTAAGACTCCGCTGTCCTTGGTGGATGTTTGTTACTCTTTCACGCAAAAACTACTGAACGGATCTGAATGAAATTTGAAATGGGGATAGCTTATACCCTGGATGAACATATAGGCTACTTTTTATCCTCGAAAAAGGTTCCTGCGGGATAACAGGAAGACGAGGGTGAAACCGTGGGGCGCAACCATTGACAAATAACAACTCTTCTAAAATTATGATTACTTTAGGCTTTGCAGGCGTGAAAACCCACGAAAACAATGCTACGTGGTTTGTTTAATTATCTTACACCTGTGCTACTTCATTATATCCACCATTATTACCACATTAAATAAAGGAAACAAAATAAATTACATTTATCATTAGGTACCGCGAAGCCGCTCCAAACACCCAGAGTTTCCGTTCTGAAACCCCCCTTCCAGTCGGGTAAATAAAAGCCATTAATGCAAGAATATCGTGCCAATACAGCCGACCACTTTGACATGCTTGACCTAACCTTAATCTAATTCTTGACCCAAATACTTAGTGTGATTCAAAATTGCTGCGAATTGTTCGGTGCAGTAGTTTTGCATGGTGTAATTTAGGGTTAGCTTTTCATGTTTGGAACTCGGGGTAATTTTCGTGTGATTATGAATATAAAGCGAGTGCAAAGCGAAAGTGCTCCACACATTTTTGCTTTAAAGTCGCTTTATGTTAATCGCGTAAACGTGGGTAGCTTTACGTTTTTTCTGAGCTTATTTCCTCGAATACTATTATTAAAAGAACGTTTATTTTTATTAGATCGCACTTTATTAGCATGAGTCAACAATTTGCGACATTTTCACATGCTTAGTGCTATAGTGGCGTCGAATTGAATAACTTTTACCTGTTTTTATGAAATGTTATAGCGAAGAGCCCCACGGCGAGGCGGCGCTGCCTATAACCTAATAATTTTCAAAAAAAACTTAAGTACTCCATTGACCTCCTCAGGATGTAATGTACAAAAAATCCTTTCTGCGTAAATGCGATTTTTTGCCTCTTCCATTACTACAAGATAATTTCCTTCTTTTCAGATTTCAAAGTGGAGGGATATCCAACACTGGTGTGGTTTCATGGAGGCAACTTCATTAGGGGAAGTCCCAACAGCATTAACCCTTTCCATATTGTGTTGAAGCAAAAGGTACCTTATTAATATTCCTAGATCGATAAACGATACCTAAACAGCGTAGAATAACTGAAGATAGGATAACTTAAGCCGCTTAGCTCTTAATCGACAAAACTTGAGGAAATGTTCCGAAAAGCATTTATTTATCATCTTTCCATCTCATTTATTACATGTTTTAAAATTTCAACCAAATTCCTCTGTATAATATCTGTTAAGATTTCAAAACAATAAATTGTTGTGGGAATGATACAAACATCAAACATACCTATAAATTAGTTAGTTAGTTAGTTACAAGTCAAGCTAATAAAACGGTTTTAAAAAAAGATTCCGGAAAAAGATAATTTGTCCATAAAAATAGTAATATCAGAATTACAATTAAATCGGATGGCTCCTGAATTTATAAGTCCATATAATATGTAAAAACATATTGCCAAAGAGCTCTCTAATGTCCTCATTTTAAAACACTGATAATACTTTTTCCAATATTCATATCTACTTTCAGGTTATCTTCGTGTCAGTAGCCTACAGACTCAACATATTTGGCTTCTTCTCAACTTTAGACAACGAAGCCCCAGGAAATTTCGGACTTATGGACCAAGTAGCATCTCTGTATTGGGTGAAAAACAACATAGAAAGCTTTGGAGGCGATCCAGATAATGTATGCATATTTGGACACGACGCGGGAGCTGTCAGTGTTGGTCTTCATCTAGTCTCTGCTTACTCAGCAGGACTGTTTCAGAAAGCTATAGCCATGAGCGGTAATGTCCTGTCACCAGACACAGTCAATATAGCGAGAAGAGAACTGATTACTGTCGACAAAGTAGCTAGTGCTTTCAGTTGTTTCCGAAAACCAACATATCAACTTTTAGATTGTCTAAGAAGAGTGAACTACCAAGCGCTTCTCGATATAGGAGAACCTTTAGCTGATTGGAAACCCATTGTAGACAGTGGTTTCAGTAACATATCTGGACCCTTCCTCCCTGATTTTCCAAGTAAATTGTTCAACGATGACGTATTTACACCTGTACCTCTTCTAACAGGCTACACAAATATGGAAGATGCACTGCTACTTGATAAAGGTGAGAATGAAGATTCAGGAATAAGTCAAAGAGAGTTTGATGTTATGAGAGAAGAAATTATATTATCTGACATAACAGTTGATAATAGCTCTTGCTTTACTAATCAACACCACATTCAAGATGCAGTAGCGTTTTTCTATAAGCCTATACCGCATACTTCGAATGAGACTGTTTTAAGGAAACTGTTTTTGGATTTCTACACGGACAAAGTTCATGGAGCGACTACATATCAACTAGCGAAGCACGTGAGCAAACAGGCACCTGTTTACCTCTACAGGTTCGATTTGAAACCGTTTTCAGATGTGGCAAACGAGGGTGTCCCAGATTGGATCGCAGTCCCGCATAATTTCGATTTAATTTTCACTTTCGGTATGCCTTATTTAGCCCTACCAGAAGATTTAGGTAAATGGGATTACCGAGACAAGAGCATTTCCGAAATCGTAATGAAAATGTGGACCAATTTCGCTTGGTATTCGAACCCTACCAATTCTGGTGTATTTATAAATTGGGACGCTTTTGAAGTAGAGAAACCTGGATTCTTCATAATCGATCGTCAGAATTTCACGATGAGCACTCCTCAGACGATAAACTTGAAAGCGTTCGAGTTTTGGACAGATTTCTACCCGAAGGTTGTCGAAATTGGCACAAAGTGTTGCAAAGAAAGTTACGAGGACTCCGGCGCAAATTCTATTTTAACTCAGCGGATCATACATAGTTTAATAACTTTATACTTTGTTTTAATCATCTTTTCGTAATTTTAAACGAGTATAGAGCACTTTTAATGTTATTTTTGTATAGTCTATTGAAAGATTACTCGAGTTGAAAGTGGTAAATAAAAATATTTCTTCGGGAGTGGATTATCCCTGTAAATAAAGCAACTTAAATGCATTTGAACGTGTTTCGATTTAAACAATGGATTCTCAGAAAAGTTCAATGCTTCCAAAGATCGAAATCCACCAAGACAATTTGATACTCTTTTTCGTATTGAACTAAGTCAGTCCAAACAAGCATGTGTTAAGGAGGTTGCCCTTTGGTATTGAAATCTGGGAAAGGACGAAGAATACTTTCTATCGCAATAATGTAATCTACGCAGGTGAAAATGCAGGGCACAACTGCTTTAATATAGAATAGTAAAAAACCTATCAAATAAGAACTAGGCGTAAAAACAAAGAGATGCAGATAGGGAATTTGTTTAATACTGTTTAGAGATATAAGTTATTAAGAGATTTATATGTATACATACTGCAGCTGAATGCACTTCTACGCTTAGGTCGCAGTAGGTATGGAGCTTGACTTAGTTGTCCAAAGTCAAAAGTCCAAGTCTGAAGCCTGATTGGTCACGCCTGACCTTTAAGTTCGTTGCGAGGACTGTTGAGCTACCTGCGAATTACATTCAGGTTTGTAGCGATAAGCAACATGCCACAATAGAAATAATTGATTTTTGTTGAAAGTGAAAAACTGTTGTAGAAGTTGAAGCTTTGTTGGAAATATGAATGAAAGCATTGGTCTATAAAGAAATATCGTCACCAATCCGTCCGTCTGTTTACAAATAGCTATTATAATGGCTCTGCCGGTCCCTATATATCTCGGCTTTTATGTATCAGAAACTACGCGGATCGGAGATCCACAGCACATAGACACGGAAAAAATACTTGCCCTTTTTTTCAATGTCCTACATAGCCTCAGTACCTACCGGGGCAGAGCCTTTGAACCTAATGACACCAAATCAATATATTTGTCCCTTAGCGGGAACTGAAACTGTGGTCTCGCGTTTCTCAGTCGGCCCATATGTCAAAGAAATTGACAAGAGACAACGCCGTCGATTCTTTTGTGCAGTTTCTGAAACTAAACCATTTTTTTTTCTTTTTTTTACTATTTACAGGGTTTGACCACAAGTCACCTGATGTCAAGTGACGATGTGGTCTAAGATGGCGCCACGCTACACCTGGACTGGGCTCTCAAGTGAGGCTGCCGGAACATACCGATAGGTGCTTGGCGACAGATTCTTGATTCTTGATTCTTCTTGTCTGACCACGGAAGTAAAAAAGGACTGCAATACTTTTACATCTGTCGAATTCGGTTTAGTTTTAGAAAATGCAGAAAAACAGAATCAACACCAATATATAATAAAAATGTTATGTTCTTATTGAAATCGAACAGGGATTTAGTCTAATTTTGAAACTATGCCTTTAAAGTCGCAGTCTCTTCTATCGAACTCGCATTGTAATACTGGGGCCACAGTAAAGTGCCGTTAAATAGCGCGATGATTGACGTTTAACATAAGTGTGGACTAAAATTCATGTTGACCGTTCAAGTGTGGTCACTTACATAATTGCGTTAATAATTAACGCAATATTTGTCGCGATAATAGGCATTCACATTTCCCTTGACGTTGACCTTAGTGTAGCCTCAGCAAACAAGAGAAATGTTATTAGTAAAGCTAATTAAAAAATATCGGACCATTAGATGACAAAAAAAAAATTGGGATTTTAGTGAACTTGCTCCAATTCAATTAATTAGTAATAAGAATAAAATTGTCAATGTGATCGCGCCAAAAAAATTACCTGCCGGGCGTTTCTTGTCTGTTCTTTTGCCGGCGTAAGGAGGTTGGAACAGGCGTAGCTAGTTTTAAGTTTGACGTTTTAAAGTGATCACAATGTATCCTATTGAATAAAGAAAAATTTACTTTTGACTTTGACATTATAAGTACTTAATCATCGCAAGCTAAAGAAACTCTTTGCATGTTCATAACAGAAATAGAATAAGGGCAGCTTTTTACGGTCCTTTTTTCCTAGTACACTTAGCATTTCAAGTCATGCCTTTTCAGTTCTAGTAATACAATACTGTATAAGCAAAGATCTCGTGTTGAAAAGCCATGAATCATGCAACTTACTGTTCGAACGTCATTCCTGAGACGATAACTGCAAAGCTTTGCCGAGTTGCATAATGCGTAGTGACCTCATTTTTTTTTACTACAGAGTAGCGTTTGACCACAAGGCACCTGGTCCTGATGTTATGTGACGATATGGTCGGAGGTGCCGTCACGCTACACCTGGATTGGGAACCTGGATTTATTTATACTTAACCAGTGTGGGGTGTGATTCTTGGCCATACCGGTTTTATCATGTTTTCTTTTCACTTTATTAACTAAATTTCTTAATAATACTTGAAGAGTTAGCTTCGCGAGGTATTTAAAGTACATAGGTGGGTACCTACTTTAGTAGTCCTTACTACAAGTCTGGAAGTCATAGGTAAGCCTATAATTATAGAAACACCCATTATAAGCTTTTCGCCGTTGGCTCCAATCGCGGTTCTTTCAGTTCTCTTATTATTTTCAAAGTTAATTTAATAGCCTTCACGTTTTCAAACACTCCTCTGTATTAAAGCGTTGAAGTTGGCTGGAAATATTCTCAAACTATTTTTTGGGAGTTCCAACTATGAAACTGGTTTAATTGGGAATCTAGTAAAAACTGGAGCTCACTAACTGGACTGGGCTCACTAGAATTTCCAGTATTTAAGGTTTCAAGAACTATGAGCAACTCAATTTCAATGCACCGAGACGACCAAACTGCCTAATTATCGTTTAACTAATTTGTTTTTTTTACGTTTAACAGGTTAGCATTTGACAACAAGCCATCTGATTTTAAGGGGCGATGTCGAAGAAGGTGGCACCGCGTGCACCTGGATTGGGAACTGGCTCTCAAGTGAGGGTGCCGGAACACACTGATAGGTGCTTGGTGACCGATCCTTAACTTGAGGGTGCTAGGCTAGCACTAGAAAATGCCCTACCATCAAGCTCTGCTTTCATCACGATGATCTCCTTCACCGAAAGCTCAACCTCATTGTAGGAATCGAACCCCCGTCCTACGGATCGCAGGCCGACGTCACTACCACTGAGCCGTCATCGCTATAATTTATCTACCCCTTTTTCATCCATCACGTTTTAAGTACCTATTTCATATCAAACTTATACTCGTAGTATTCGGAATAGAAATAAGCAGGTTATGCTTAGTGGTAGGGCATTTTTATGGATTGTTCTTTCCTCCGGCATTGTTGCGAGAGACACATGCCAGTGCTAATGCCGGTGAGAAAATACTAGGTATTGTGATTATAATTTAATTATTTTGAATTATATAATGTAATTGTCAATTGAGTTTTATCTATATACTATTTTATTTGATCTATAAGATCAATTCTTTATTTTATATTATATTAAAAAATTCAATTGTTTGCTCATATTTATTATTAACATCTGAAATAAATGAATTTTATTTTTTTAATTTAATTGTCTAGTGCTCGCTTGTCTAGCACTTGCCTAAGCTCCTACCGATATGTTCCAGTAGCCCCATTTGAGAGCCAGCCCCCAATTCAATTGAAGCGCGGCGCCATCTTCGACCACATCGTCACTTAACATCAAATGAGTTGTGGTCAAACGCTACCCAGTAGGAATTAAATACACGTCTAAGTATATATAAAACTTATCATCCCAGATAATTAGGTATATGTATCTTTGCGTATGTAAGTAATATAAACTGACTGCAATTGCTAGAAAATGTGACTCACCTGTGTGTGTGTGTGTGATTTATCTATTTATGTAGGTTACTGGAACGTTGAAGATGAACAAACAATACATTATAGTCATAATAAGAATTTCCCTGTAACCATTAAATGGTTAGGTATCATTAGGCAGTCAAAGATAAATCAAGCACTTTATGGCTGATTGAACTAGGTTTGCGTAGATAGAAGCACGACCTCGAACGTATTAGTCATGTGCATGCGCGTTGGGAAAAATTGAAAACTAGCTGCTAACTTAGGCTGGGTTCCACCATAGTTTTTTTTTTTTTTATTTAACAAAATCTACAGCTCTTAAATAATAACAATTGAAACTTATATCTATAATTAAAGCCAATAATGGATTTAAATTATATACAATAAAAGTAAATTAAAGTAAGTAAGTAAATTATATACATTTAAAGTTATAATTAACTGTAGCTTAACTATGGATGGTGCAACCCAGCCTTTGAGCGTGTGGTTTGCATCCGCGATGCCTTCTTAGTACTTCGATACAAGCCTGAGATGAGACATAAGAACACATAACCAAAAACCGCATCAAAATCTGTTTTACCTACTGATAGTGCGTTGAGATATTAAACTCAAAACTCAAAACTCAAAAATATGTTTATTCAATAGGATACATTGTGATCACTTTAAAACGTCAACTTAAAACTAGCTACGCCTGTTCCAACCTCCTTACGCCGGCAAAAGAACAGGCAAGAAACGCCCGGCAGGTAATTTTTTTGGCGCGATCACATTGACAATTTTATTCTTATTACTAATTGATTGAATTGGAGCAAGTTCACTAAAATCCCAAGCTTTTTTTGTCATCTAATAGTCCGATATTTTTTATTTAGCTTTACTAATAAGAAGATTTCTCTTGTTTGGTTGTACACATTGGGATATGGGAACATGAATATTAACGAGTTGCGGGATCACAACCAAAGCAGACCAGACCCCACAAGCAGCACCCGTTCACGAGTTGACGCATGTGCCAGCCATCGCTCTCCTCGACCATATGAGAGGGAAGAGGGCGACCCGACACATGACGCCGCTGCAAGCAAAGTCACTTTCGTGAGCATGACTGTTTTGGCTGTTTACCGAAAATGGTTAGAATAGGGGAAATAGGGAGAATAGATAGATAGAAAGAAAGATAGATAGATTAACTACAATCCCAAGCTTGTTTGTCATCTAGATAGTCCGATATTTTATAATAAGCTTTACTAATGAGATTTCTCTTTATACGAATTTGAAATTTTGTTATAGACAAGTCTTGAATTTCACTTGGGATTTTGTTGAAAAAGCGTACACATTGACCTTTGAACGAGTTGCTAACTTTATGGAGCCTAGTGGTGGGTACAGCAATTTTATCTTTGTTTCTAGTATTAAAATTGTGATAATCACTTCTCTTTTTGAAGCTATTTAAATTTTTCCGTATGTACATTACATTTTCATAAATATATTGACAAATAACTGTCATTATTTTGGTTTCTTTAAAATTAAAAGCTCTTCTTGTTTACAAAAATACTAACTGTTCTAATACAGTTTATCGCGATTAAAATTACCTTATGTCCTTTCTTAGACTATCACTGAGAAAAATAATCAGACTTTCCTTCAGAGTCTTTACCTTCCAAGACCGATTCCTTCCTTAGTTTACCTTAGTTTTCCTTCTGAATCAGAAGTCCTTCCCTTTTGACTTAGAAGGAAAACGGTATTTCGGTACAGTGTATCAGTACCAAATTTCATTTAAATCGGTTCAGTAGTGCGTGAAAGCATAACATACAGACAGACAGAGTAACTTTCGCATTTATAATATTAAAGTAAGTTATAGTATAGTATAGTTATAGTAAGTTGAATTGAATTCAACAATAATCCTTATCCTTATTCCAATATTCCTTTTTTTTATCCTTGGTGGCGGATTTTATTAACTTGGGGTTGTTAGCAGGCACTAGTAAATGCCCTACCACCAAGCTATGGTTTCATTGCCATGTATTCCTTCACCGAAAGTTCAAGCTTGTTGTAGGATTCGAACCAACGATCTACAGATTGCCACTACAGAACGTCACTACCACTGAGTTATGCTGGAAAACCTACGGGTGTAGGTACACTCAGCGTCAAAAGTAGCTGATCATTCTCGATTTTCAAAATGTGTTTCAAATCAGTAATTATTATTACTGATTTGAAACACATTTTTGTCTTTTTTAAAATTTTACATAATATCATCTTGACCACAACATAACACACCTGATTTTAGGTGATGATGAGGTCAAAAATTGGTGTATAAGATGATGAGGATAATAGAGAAAAGTGTGATTGTTCAGCTACTATTGTCGTTGACTGTACATATTTGCCACTGGCACTGGAATATTTGCCACTGGCAAAACTCACTGGAAGAAAAAAAGTTTGGTTCTGAATAACGTTGTGCCCAATTTTTAAATAAGTAGGTAAGTAAAAGTACCTACCTTATCGTTAAGTGCCCCGGTTATCCCGTTATAAAACCGGAAGGACCTTCGCAAATACACTACCGTAAGCAGATGTCGACTGATTATTATTATTGTGTATACAGTATACAATTTATTGTGATATTATTGATACCAGAAACC
This sequence comes from Opisthograptis luteolata, assembly GCA_931315375.2. Lineage (NCBI taxonomy): Eukaryota > Metazoa > Arthropoda > Insecta > Lepidoptera > Geometridae > Opisthograptis > Opisthograptis luteolata. The sequence continues at coordinate 4,145,331 of OV928048.1, forward strand.
GCTATGACACAGATTCACAACCGATCCTGCACTTGGCTATTTAGAACTTTATCGCTGTGAGAAATTTTAGTACTTACTCTTAATTCTTGTTGGCAATTAATGGAATAATTATTGCGGAGGGGTACTATTAAATAAATAGCGTATTTAGCACATCGTTTGTGCTAATTGAACCTCAGTCGCTATAAGCAATTTTTTACTTACATTTAGGCAGCGAGGTAATGGTTCAACAATTTATTATGGTAAAGGATTAAAGTGTTGGGTTGTTTTCGTTGTACATTTTGCGATTAATTTTAAGAAATTATACTTTTTACGAGTTGCTGTAGTTCCTTTGGCAGATAAAGAAAGACCCAAAAAGCTTATTACGACAGGGTACTAAAATTATAAGACTTTTATGTAGGTACAAAACTGTTGTTTTCCTCGTTCACATTTTATATTTTTTTGTGTGCACTTGGTCGGTAGAACCAGTCGGTGATTTACCGTTGGACGCATCGCTTGTGTCTAGAGATCCCACCAGTTTTGAAGTCAACAGAAGTTTTCGGTGAGTGATAAATTGATAATTAAAATAATTAATTACTTGGGTACCTGTTGTGTGTTTGATAAAAACTAAAGTTTTTATGCTCAGTGCCTTGATTGTTTTTATACCAAATGAAGATAAATACATACCACAAAAGTATAATTATTACACTTAGGTATGTTTTATAGTTATTGATCAAATGTATATGTGATTAGAGTAACAATTTTACTAATAAGCACAAAAGTTTAGTAGTGGGTGGGTACTTATTATTAACCTTTTTTGTATGGATATACCTATTAATTTGTATAAATGCGAATTAAGTAATTGCCTATTTGCTGTCTGTCTGTCTGTCTGACTGTCTGTTATGCTTTCACGCTTAAACTACTGTACCGATTTAAATGAAATTTGGTACAGACGCAGTCTAGAGCCTGAAAACGTACAGTCAGCGACAAAAGTAGCTGATCGTTCTCGATATTTCAAATGTGTTTCAAATCAGTAATTATTATTGCTTTTTTTACATTTTACATGGTATCATTTTGACCACAACGTAACACACCTGATTTTAGGTGATGATGACGTAAAAAATTGATGTCTAAGATGACGAGGATAATAGAAAAAAAAGAGTGATTGTTCAGCGACTTTTGTCGTTGACTGTACATAGGCTACTTTTTATCGAGATAAACTGTAGCCGTGAAACCGTGGGGAACAGCTATTAATGTTATAAGTAGGTACATAGTAAAATACCGGCCGCTATCAATAACCAATCTATCCACGATTTGACATAAATTTGACATTCATCATCATCATCATTATCAGCCTTCCACGTTCCCACTGCTGGGACTCTGGCCTTCTCTCAGAGAGAGAATATGGGCTATAATCTACCACGCTGGCCCAGTGCGGGTTGGTAGATGTCGCATGCCCTTGAATGTTGCAGTTCTTGGGCATGCCGGTTTCCTTACGATGTTTTCCTTCACCGTTTTGAGCGATGGCAAATCCGCACATAATTTATTAAGTCATAGGTGCGGGGCCGAGAGGATTCGAACTCGGTGTCGGCGTCTTGTAAGTCGCACGCCAAACCGTTCGGCCACCATCGCTCTCATTACACATTACATGGAGCTCATGTCAAATTGTGGATAAGTAGATCGGTTTCACGATTGTTGAAACCGGCCATTAATATAATATAGTGGGTCCAAACTCGATCGGAATTTCTTGAAATCATACTTTAATGCATACAACTCAATCTTTGAGTATTATTGAAACACATGCGACTATAGGACCTAGGTAGGTATGTTATGTACCTACATTTATTTTTTAAAGGTCATCCTCAAAAATATCCTTCTAGATCTTTTACAAAAACAGCATGCGCTTTGGGACAGTGTAAATAAAAACTCATCTATTTTCCACCGCTGAATGAACTTTATTTGTATTTAACCCATTTTTCTATATGTTTTGCAGAAAATGACGGTTACAACCCTTTTGGTGCTAGCCTCGGCAACCCTAGCGCTAGGCCAGCGACCTTTCTTCGCAGGTAGCAAGCCTATAGGCTACCCCGAAATTACCACGGAGGCGTTGGCAGACCGGTGAGTTACCCCCATAGATTGTTACCCCCAATGCTTGAGCCCTTAGAACCCGCCGAGGCTTTTATGCCCAACTTAAATAATTATATCGTAACGAATGTCATATGACATAGAAGGCCTAGCCAAGGTGCAAATAATTTTTCGTATTTGTTGAATGAGAAAGCAAAGGGATTCTCGGTTCTTTTTTGCAAAAGCATAAAGCAAGGTCAGTAAAGAAAATATTGTCTGTCAAACTTAAACTACGGTTCCAACTTCCTTACATCCGCAAAATAACAAGCTAGAGTTACGAGTATAAGCCTTTCTAACGCAGTAGGTATTGCTGCTTCATCCCAACTTGTTCTTGTACAATTTCAGTTTCGGCGAAGTCGACGGCACGACTCAGAAGTTACCAATCGAAGCAAATGGCGATCGCGACTTGGTCGACCGCCTGAGCAAGCTGCCGATCGACAACCAACCATTCTGGCTCATCAACTGGCAGGCCCTAGAAGCAAATAGGCAGAAACCGCAGACTTACCCTCAGAAACCTAATCCATTTGTGGACCCAATACAGAGCAGTGACGTTTTCAACTCAGGCAACCCCAATTCTAATACTGGAAATTTAGATTCTAATACTGGAAATGTAGATTCTAGTTCTGGAAATGTAAACTCTAACTCTGCAAACTTAAGTTCCAGTTCAGCAAACGCAAACAGTGCCGCAAGTGGAGCTTCTGCCTTTGTGAACTCCAATCGTTTTGGCGCTGAAGAGTATCCGAGCAAGAACCAAGATAATAAGCTCAAGAAGGCTTTTACCAACGCTAATTCTGGAAGTGGAATTTCTAATTCTAGTGCTGGAAACAGTGGTGTTAGTTCTAGCGATAAAAAGAAGTTGCCTTCAAGAGATAATAAGGATTCGCAGGTTCACCGTGAATAAATAAGTAGGTATATAAGTAGTAAAATACCTACCTTACGTCACTATCATACTTAATTTGTGATAGATGTCAATTTCTGTTGTTGACATGTTTTGTTTTGTATTGTGACACCTGTAGGCCTATTTAGCTTATAAGTTAACGCATTCTACCACGTGAACCCGTTTTTTTGTATGAAGAAATGTCAGCGCACACTGTTTACCAAACATTTTAACTAGCAACAATTCTTTACTCAAATTGTTAGACGACTTAAAGCCTCCATTTTAATCATATCTTTAGCCTTAAGTTATTTATACTTCAGAAATAAAATACGTAATAATTTAATAAAACATTTTATTGACTTTTAAATAATTTAACTTAATTACTAAGCGTAACCTTAGAAATAATAGATATCATAAATTAAAAATATATAATAATAGCGAAATGCAATAATCGTAATAGTAAAATATTTTGACTCAAAACCATTAATTTGCAGGTTTATTTTTTAGTAAAAAATTGTACAAAAATACAAAATTATTGTTCGTTTTATAGTTCTAAATCTAGGCACTAGTTTAGAGCCTAAAAGCACAGCCCTAAGTAACTGTAAACCAAATTGTTCACTGACATCTGTCATGCCGAAACAACCCCTTTGTGCAAAAAGGGTAAACAAGTATGAAAACTTATTTTCCCCGAAACTAACCTATCTTTTACCTTATTTTTTTATTCATGAATAGAAACAATATTAGTTTAGGTACTCGGAACAACAACAGCAGTGGTTCTTTTTTAATTAATATGAATTTTTACTCAGATCCGACTTAATTTTGCCTTTTTTCGAAATCACTGGATTGAACAGGGGTCATTTTCTAAACATTAATTGCTGTAAATGAGCCATTCTCGACACAGTACAAACTAAACAAGCCACCCACCAGGTTTTTCTTACAACTATTGCATTGACAGATTCTATGGTAATTTGATTACGGAGACGTTTCAAAATGGGTTAAAAATTTTCGAAATGTGATATTGAGTGAAAAATATTCATACATTGAAAAACAATTAGTATTTGTTCCATGGTATTGTGAATTCAGATACAAGTAGTTTCTGATACCCTAGATACAGAAAATGTTAGGGTTCAGATACTATTATCCGATTGTGTGATGCTTGCCGGTTTTGTTTTTCAAAGCACCAGAATGTAAGAAGTAAGAAAAAGTTAAATAAAAAACAACAAACATTCAAGGAATCGAAAAATCAGTCTCCGAAGAATTCCAACGTAAAAATCAGCGTGAAATACCATCATTTCGGTAATCATTACAAACTACATATTCACAAAAAAACGGTACTTATATAGACTCACGCTGTAAAATACATGAGCAAAACCTGATAAGTACAAAAATCACAAACATTCACTCATAAGATAATTATTAGACACAACTTTGGTATGTGACCATAGTAGCGCAGTAACAAAATAAGCTAAAAATATAATACATAATGTATGTACACCGAAATCAATTTATACACATTCAGTGCATGCATTACAACGATTTAAATTAACATGTTCAGTTTTGATCAACACACAAATGTTTTTTTAAAGTTACGATTGTAAAAATGTATTATCAAAATTGCTTTTAGGAACTTCACATTTGCATCTAAGGAATGTCTTCTTTAACATATTTTCAACTGAACAGAATTGATACTACCTGAACAAGTTAATTTATTTTCAAACGTTGCTAAATCCACTTTTATAAAAAGCTTTACACAAATCGTGTACACAACCTGACCGAATATAATCAATTGAATTTAAAAAACACAATTGCAACGAAAAAAAAACAACAGTAATATCATTGGCTCAAGCAAACTTTAAAAGCTTTCTTTTTTCATTACCGCGCGACTATGATAGTTGTGTATACCACCAGTAGTGTTGCCAGGTTTAAATTAATGGTCGTAGCTGAGGAAGAGTTGGGCTTTGTTACGGAGGGCAATCGGAGGCTTTTGTAATGGCAAGACTTTTCTGACGTGTCGTTGTCGATAAGTTCTGTGAAGTCCGGGTAGTTTTGTATTTGTATTGGCTGAAACAAATAAAAGTTTCGTTAGTAATTTTAACAAGAGAATTGCTTTGTTATGTTACGATTTCAAGAAAAATAACTTTTACTATCAAGTATATTTAACGTCAAGAGTTAGGTACAAGGAAATCGTTTTATCCTGTTATGATTTCAACCGAACTTTTGTTAAAGAAGTAATGTCTGTAAAAGTCCGATTTTGAAAGTTCTTTCACTAATAGGGAGCTACATCATTCCTGAGTGTTTTGATACAAACTTTGTGAGAATAATATAAAAGAAAAATAAAACTAAATTATACTCAGACATAAGTTTGTAACTTAACATCAGGCGACTTGTGGTCAAACGCTACCCTGTAATAAGTAAAAAAAAGTTACAATATTATAAGTTAAAATATGCTAGATGCCAAGAATGTCTTCTTTTATATTAACAAGTATGTGTTTTTTATAGAAATTTACGAACAATATTTAAAAAACCTAGTAAGTGAAACGTACCACTCCCCAAGTATCGTCCCGTTTCTTGCAGAAGGTCATGTGCATGCCGGAGTATAGTGACTTTTCTATCTGCTTCGTCAGCAACTCTTCCTCCCACGGCATCTCGTTGAGGTGAGCCATGAACGACTTGTTGCGGAACTCAGATGGCTCCCAGATAACTAGCTCCTCTGAAAGAAAAATGTTCATCATCATCATCGGCTGGAAGAAGTCTACTGCTGAACAAAGGTTTTGCATCCATCGGCTCCCTGCGACTCTTACAATGTCAGTGGTTCGAGTAATTACTAGCAAAATTCGAAAATGAAAAATTTAAATGCATTTTTATGGCACATAACGATTGAATAAAAATTTTGTGATTTTTTTAGTGGTTCACTAGTACTATAAAATGCAATAGAGACACTTTTTAAAAATGGATGTAATACCCTAGCATTTTTTTTAATGTTTTTTTATAGTTGCACCAGTTGGTAGGGCCACTGACTGCTGAAGTTAGAGTTAGTGTGCAAGTTGGAATCCTGGCAGTACATGATTTTTTTTAATATCATAGTGTATCGATTGACTTCAAGTCTGGAACAAAATCGCGCATATGACCTTTTTCTATAAGCCGTTTGTTTCGCATGTACGTGTGAACCAATCTGCGCGAGCGCGGTTACCACACACACACGCACGCACGCACGCGCACACACACACACACACACATACACACACACACACACACACACACACACACACAGAGAGAGAGAGAGAGAGAGAGAGAGAGATACGCGGCATGCCCACTGACTAATTTTACATGTTGAGTACAATTTCACTGATGAAAATAAGTAAATTATACTCACTCATAAGTCCTACACCCTGGTCGTCGCCTTGCACTGTGGGCGGTTCGGCGGATCGTTTCATGTCGTCTTCGAAATCTAGCTCTGATTGCGGTGGTAGGTTCTCAAAGTTCCTGAAATAAAATAGCTATCTTCAAATAAAGGTACTAAAAGGTTTTTTAATTAGGATTGCATACGTTAGACTATATCGGAGGCCTAGGGGCGGTCAAAGTCAAAAGTAAAAGTAAAAAAAAAGATAGATAAGAACGCCTATTCCAACCTAGAAGAGGCAAGAAACGCCCGACGGGTAATTTTTGGGCGCGATCATATTTACAATATTGTTCTATTATTACTAATTGATTGAATTGGAGCAAGTTCACTACGATCCCAAGCTTTTTTATAATCGAAATAGTCTTACATTTTGTAATTAACTTTACTAATAATATTTCTCTTATATGGACTTATGTCTGTAATACACTAGGGCGGTCTACTGGCCTATACAACAACCCGCTAGGCCTGCATCTGAGAGAAGGCCCTTGTCCTTGCAGTGGGACAGTAATGATGATTAACGGTCTATTCAGTAGAACAAATCAGGTATAGAAGTTCTACTCACCCGGAAGACAAAAATATATTCTCCACTTGCATAAAGTTGAGTCCATAGAACTCCTTGATGCCGAAGGTTTCAAAGAACTCCTTGACTGGTGTCATTGAGTAACAACCAGCGAGCTCCGTCCGAGGGTAGTACAGGATGAAGGAGAGGCACATTTCCTGAAACACAATAGGGTGACGTAGGTAAGTATTCTATTCAAATAAAAGTGCTAGGTAACTAAAATATACTAAACATAGACCGGAAGTACCTCAAACGCTAGCCTTTTTTTATATGAGATAGGTAAGCATTTGATCCCAGTCACACCCGATGACGAGGCCGAAGATGGAGCATGCTTGCCTAGAAGATACCTATTCACTCTTGACTTGAAGGCTCCCAAGTTGTACCTATCGGGAAACAAAGATGCAAAAATTAGCGTGTTTTATTACCTGTGTAGCTGAATATCCACCCAAAATGGGCTTATCTCTTGACGTGCTGTCGTAGGTACACTCTGTTATCAATGTGTCGCCTTTCTTAAATTTCCTACCACCTGGAACCACTCGGGACTGCTGGAAGCGGGCGTCGTACGATCTCTCCTGAAACAATAATAATATTAGAATGTAGTTTAGCGCCATCTGTGTTACAGACGAGGAACTAATTCGTCGTTTTATTTTGATAGGTTCATATGTTTTGTCACAGCGCCATCTATCCGCAGATTCCTGAACTATTTTACCAAAACTCTGTTCTTACAACAGCTCTTTTATTGGCTACGATGTTTTGACTTAGTTCAGTAGTTTTTTACTAGATGGCAGGTTTTTTGAACTGCATAAGCCGATATAATTTTACATTTTAAAATTGATTTATGTACATACATATTTTATATCATTAAAAATTAAGGTATATTCGAAACTAGTGCTTACCTCAGATATTCTAGGTAGCTCTTCGTTTCCCCTCACGTGTTTTAGCGAGATTTTCCTAGCAGTGCCGTGGGCGTGAAGTAACACTGAAACTATGTTGATACCTTCCTTGGGCATAGTCTGAAATATAATACAATAAAATTAAATAAATTGCTCTTGCAACTCTTCTCAATGTATATTTTAACATTACGTCATAGCTTTCGTCATCAACTACGTTGACAAAAAATTTAAAATTATAACATTCGAGATTACTTGAAACACTAACAGCAGAATGACGTCTTATCCTTCCTACTAATCCTTACACGCAACTTACACAAAATATATAAATGCGAATTCATACCAAAACGCGTTTAGGCACTGGCGGTTAACTTTTAGAATACTTAAATCACAATAAATATAACAATAATAATACCTAATGTAAATTTTTTTGTACGTAGGAAAATTGGTTCCTAAACTGGCGAGTTTAGGAACCAATTTTCCTTTTGCTAGGGGCTGCACATAACATCATACAACTCACACTAGGGCCACAGGTGACTCTTGAACAAACGCTACCATGTAAGAAGTAAAAAGGATTACCTGATCAGTACACTCAGAACTGCATATCCCAACTGTGCGATAGCTCTTCTGTTTGGGCGGTATCATGTGTAGGGCGGACACGCCGATACCGGCGCCTAGTAAGGCCGCGTCGTGCGCTCGCAGGGACGGTGTAAAGTGCAGCCTAATTCCAGAACTATCCAGCACTGGAGAACGAAAAAATATTGTATCAAAAAGTTATTCTTTATACGGGTCGTGGAAATGCCAGTGACGTCACGAACCTCACTAAAGGCTCCCACATAAAACTACGAATTCGCATCGCATCCCAAATATCTGGGAGCTCGCACGAATGCACCACAAGAACTTCCGATATGAATCGCATCGCATCGCCGTTTTATATGGGAGCCCTGGGGAAACCTTTCTCAGAGAATATGGGCCATAACCATAATCCACCACGCGGGCCCAGTGCGTGCTGGCGGAAAGGTTAGTGGCAGGCTCTAGTATTGGATTCTTCAGAATGCCCAAAGGCCTCCGATATAGCCTAAGATTCTTTGCGCCAAAATGCATCCACGGATTTGAGTGAAATTTGGAATACAGATAATTGGAACACATAGGCTACTTTTTATTCAGGAAAAAGTTTCCTATGGAATAAAAGGAAAAGCACTCCACGTCATAAACTCAGTGATCCCATTGGTAAAGACCGAAAAGTGATCTACAATATGGTATATGAACGTCTTAAGACGTCCCTTAAACAAAAGCCTATTGAATAGTCAAGCACATAAGAAATAAACTAAGTAACCAAAGAGAAAACAAAAGCCATGTTATCCTAGAATTTAGATAATTAGGCTAATGGAAATCCTAAGGATAGATAAACATTTCACTTAATAGGTGAATACCTACCTTTATGTAGTTCCCGGTTATCATAATGGACTTCAAGCATGTAGTAAGAAACACCTCCTTTCTCGCCCAGAGGTATTCCGACGTTTTCAGGTAGAAATTCACCTGAAAATTCAGTTTATTAATTATGTTAAACGCGGAAAATTCAACTTTATTCCGCTTAAGCTAAGGAAGGTTGTCACGTGCAGAATACATAAGACGGTCGTGAATTCGAAGTTACATTCTTTGTAAATTGGTTGCTATGTTTTTTCAGGCTTTTTCGTTCATTGTTAGATGTTTCGCGGAGGATATGTTTTCTGATTATTTGGCATGTAGTAGCTAAAGGAACGTAAGTAGCTTCTTGCCAAATCGTTTTGCTTATTTTTTCAAATAATATATCTGGAGACTTTTCAAAAGATTACGGACTCATTACGGATTGACATGTACCCTTATAATTGCTAGCCTCCCTCTGCCCAATCGAGCCTGCCTACCATTGCCCTTCTCTCGACCACATCGTGATTTAAGAGCGGGGGGTTTGTGGTCAAACGCTACCCATTAAGACAAAAAAATGTCATCATAAACGACATATTTTCTAGAAACCATATTATGATGTACTAAAAGTTTTGCATACAGCACTGGAAGACATTATTTTTCTTCTTTCATATGAGCTAGTAGCCATTCCTGGTGTCAGAGTTACTTATTACAGGCCACCCGAAGCCATACGACCACACCAAATCTGTGCATACGACGGTGGCGCTCAGTTGAAAATGCCACTAACTGTCTGTCATTTGAGAGATGACTGTGCTGAATGTTGCTTAACTTGCGTTGATATTTTACGACCGACCCAAGCGGCTATGCTTAGAGACCTAAACATTCATACCATAAGTTGGTGATAATTTACCTTTAGATCCCATAGCCCAAGCTGCGATAGGCGTCGCGCAAGTGGCCCAAAGACTGGGCCTATGCGGTCCGTAGTACCCTTCTCCTCCCGCCCAATCATTCCATGTATGATAGTCATCATCAACTGCACACTCGTACAGCACCATGTGGTGTACTGGAGATTCAGTATTCTTTTCGAGGACCGGTCGACCGTTCTTGATTGGTTGACTGTCGATCAGAGGTTCGTAGCCAATGATGTGGTGCTTTCGAGGTAGATCGGGGGCTTTGAAGATCTTGCACCAGAAGAGGGTTGCCATTATGTGCGGGATCGTTAGCTGGAAAATGTTAAGTTTCATGAAGGTTTTTTTTTCAGATGATACAACAAGTGAGACCAACAGTCTGACCCTTTGAATCTTTAACCCCATACTTGTATCATTGATACGTGTAGCAGAAAAAACAAACGTCATTACTTACATTAGTCAATTTAACATCCCAATGCTGCAGCGGTATGGAATCCGGCTTGGATACTGGTTGGAGCAATCGCAGAGGTCTGGACCCGCTTTTCATGTGTTTCGGGAGCTCGCCGTCTGATCCTGCTGGCCCCAATGCCCATAGAATTTGTGTCGTATCATCCTGTAAATTAAAACCATTTTAGTTTGAATAATTTCGGCAATGCTTACGATTAGAGATGTGTTCTGCTGCATATATACCGACATCACCAATTCAGTCCATGGCAGTCCAAATGTGACCAAAGTGTGATCGGCCCGGCCACCAATTGTACTGGTAGGACTCTTTCGCAGAGTCTGCATGGAGAACTGCCGTACACTTGCATGTATTCAACTGCCAAGTAGTATGGTACAAACAATGCTAGGTTTCGGATTAAAGGCCAATGTTTCCAGTAAAATTACTGGGCCTAAAGAGATTAAACGTCTAATATCACAGAGTGACAACGCAGTGCATTGTTGCGCATGATTTTGAACAGGTGAAGTTCGAAACTCTGGGTGGTACTGCACTGTGATGGCAAGGCGTGACGTTTACCACTAGGCGAGCAACTTCCTCAACTCGTCAGCTGTTCTAGATCTCGTTCCTCGATACACAAGTAATGCTCAAATGGTCTTATGGCGAATACACACGCGCTATAGTATTTTTGAGAAAGCTATATCAGATTTTGCTTCGAAGCGACAAATGTGTAAAACGTAATACGAGAATGAGCATAGTTCCGGGTCTCTCACTTTACTTTCGTTCCGGTATTTAACGATTGGCGTCAAGAGCTCTCCCTGATGAGTGAGTTATGAAAGTTATGATGCCTCGTAACCACTTACATCTCTCGACCAAAACATGTATCTTGTCATTGCCTTTACGTTTTTAGCTATGCAGTAGATGCATGCATGTTTCTGTAAGTAATGTGCCTGCTTGGTTATTGGTTGAAGGCTATAGCTTCAGCACATTATTAGATTCTTACTAGTCAAAACTAACTATGACTGCTTTACTTTCATCTGATGATAAGCACCACTTCTAGCCAAAACAATTTCAATTCTACTTACGCCAATAACAAAGTCTTCTTTATCACAAGAGTCCAGTGGTCGCCTGAACTCAACAGTGGTGTGTGTGGCGTTTTGGTAGCCTGATATGATTTCATAGTTCTGCACCTCGTCTGCCACCACTCGGTCTTCAACTGTCAGGCCGTGGCCATCCTGAAACAAGAGACGGTTTAGGTTAATGAACTGTATACAAATTAAGTGACAGGAATAAACGTGTCTTGTAGACACGTGGATGTCGAGTTGTGAATGTAGCGGGAGGAAATAGTTTTTCATTTTCACTCTTCTTAGAATTTGTTGTAATAATGGTATTATTGAGGTGTACCGTGTTAATACATAGCATTACCGCAGTCGCTCTCACAACTGTCTGCTTTATGAACGAAACGAGTAAGGTAAGGAAGTAAGTGAAGGCAAGGAGTATTTTCTATGGGTTCATTATTACGTATTTCAAAAAATGTTTCTCATTTCATGTTCTTTGCCAATAAACAGTGTACAAATTTCAATAACTTCCTGGAATATTTTAAGACGCAATCAAACCTCTTGTTATTTTATAATCCCAACGAAATGTAACTTTTCCCGTTCAATACGAGGTAGATACAGAAACGGCGATTAAATAAAAGACCCTACCACACCGATTGAACTTTACACATTCAAATCCAAACAAAAGTTAACCTTACGAAAGGCAAAAAACATTAAAGCACTTACCTAACCTTTCTGCGGAATACCTTTTACTTTTATATCTAAGAAACACACCCCCGCTCCAAATGCGTTACTACTACAGAGGAATTCCATTCCAACCCTTCAAAAGTTAAGGTTAAAAATGCAATGGTGAAGAAATGACGAGATTAAAAGGCAAAAGCAGATGATGCGACATCAAAAATAGAACAGATGTCTTGCAAGAGGTGTGCTGTAAAGATAAATAATTGGGACTCATTATTATTAGTTTCTTTTTTTTGCGCTTTGTGGCAGATGTCTGCCGCACGTGCCATGCCTTCTGTTGCAGCACCTGGTGCTGTAATGATAGGGGGGGTCTTAACTAAATGCTGTATCCTTTAGGTTTTTGTTAAAACCAACCGTCTTGGTGACCTTTTGTTAGAAATGCAGTTATTCAGGTTGCATTGTCTCCATGGGTGAAATTCAACTGCATTCTCGTGGTAACAAGTTTTGGTAGCTATAGCTAGATATATCTTGTATTGTAACCAATTCCCACAAACTTCATGCCGCAAATTCACAAGGTAACTAAAAGACTTCTCGTAGAAATCGTTGTGCAAATCGTATCGTAATATCTACTTTTGATGTTGGTTGAGCTTCGAAAATGAGCTTCGTAAACACTAGAAACAAAGGCTTGGAAGCAATCTGCATCAAAACCTGTATGTCACTTTGACGACCATTGTAGGAACAGATGAATGTCAACCCATTCGTAACAAAATTGACAAACACTGATAATAACTCGACCTATCTAAGTGCAAAAGTTAGAACCAAAAACGTGGGTTAGGCATTTTCACAAAACAAACCTAAATCAAACTGTGAATACGATAACTCCAAACAAAACTGTCAGTCCTGATTGATGCGGTCGGAAACAAACGGCTAAATTGTAAAAACGACTCGAATAACCCTTTGTTAACGCTTAAAAACACTTCCATATATTTTCGAGATAATAATATATTCTCTAGAGTTGAACCTGACTTGGCAATAAGCCAGAATATCTAAGAGGGGACAGACGTAAAACAGTGCGGTGCGACCAACTTAGATATCTCTCGTAACATGGACGTCTGAGATGGAGGGAAGCTAAATCCGATTAACACTAACGACACAATTTAGTGTCTGATAGCATAACAATGACAAATGTTAAAGTATGTGCCTAAATTTATAGTAGGAAGAAACTAGTTTTTGAAAGAAAAATGCATTGCGTTGCAAAATTTGCCGATATACGAGTATAACACAAACGAGCATTTATTGAATCGGATCTCCTAGTTCTCAGCAAAAATATCATTAGGGTGTGAAATGCAGACTAAGTTCCTATAGACTCTAAATTTTAGAGTCTTGACTAAAACTCTAGGTAGACTCTAGAATTTTAAGCAATGATGGCTCATCTTGAATGTCCTTGTCTTGCGACCCGTAGGAAATCGTGAGTTCAAATCCTGCCATGAGCTAGAACTTTATGTGAATGTAAACATCGTGATGAAAGCTTGGTAGGGCATTCTCTAATGCACTCCTGGCGGCTACCTATCTGTCTTCAATCACCTATCGGCGTGTTCACGGCGGCCTCACTTGAGAGCCAGTTCGCAATCCAGGATTCCAAGCGTTGCGTGGTGCTACCTTCGACCAAATCAAAACTTAACAACACCATGATCAATGTTTAAAAAAAATGGGCCAACAAATCAAGATATTAAACACTAACAAAGATACAATCTCAAATCTACCTTACCTCCTTGTATTAAGTATAAACTGTCGAGAATGCTATAATTTGAAATCCCACACCGTTCCAACAAACTATGTCTTAGCCTCTTAGCTCAGGAGACCAGAGAATTGATGGTTCAATTATTCTCTAAGGAGACATAGTATGATTTCAAATTTCAATGACTCTAGTTTGACTCAATGCTACATACCATTAGAATGACGTAAGGTTACTAATATAGTAATGTGGATGAATTGGAGATTATCTGCTGTTTACATATGTTTTGTTTTGACTTTTTTAAGTACTGAAAATAGTAGGTATGTATCAAACTAAGATATAGATCAAATACTAGATTTTAACGTATAGACTAATCGGGTACTAGTTAGTTAGTTTAACAAATTCCATCAACCAATTTGGATCTTGATCCTTTCACTTTCTTGATATTCAACTTCCAATACGTGCGTATTGGATACACTCCTATGGCTCCCAGGATTTACACGTATCAAGGGGGATTATATCCTTATTAAATAGCAATATTATAAAGAGGTAATGCTTGTGAGTCTGGATGAAGGAGGTTATCTCCGGAACTACTGATGCTACTGATTTTGAAAACTCTTTCACTGTCAAAAAGTGTCATATCATAAACTACGTTTTTTGTGACAACAATCCTGTGCGAATCTCTGCGCAGATGAAATCGCGGAATACGCTTAGTATGTAATAAAGCGAATTATAAAGCCGGTATGAAGGAGAAACCAGATTTGTTTGCAGATTTATGCGCAGCTTCGATATATCTCTACGTTCCCACGGTATGTTTGATAATAATGTATTAATTGTGCAAATTTTAAGAATACCTGTTTATCCACTTTCGTGTCGTATAACTTTGAATCACATTTATAGTTTTTGTTTTTCGGATTAACAAATGACGGTGTTGAATGTTTCATACTATTTTTTTACGTCTCGCGGTTTCGCTTGTGTGCGTGTGGAGTACAATTTATCGCGATAAAAAGTATCCTATGCCCTAAAGTTTAACTATCCCCATACTAAATATTAAAAAATCACAAAAGGACAGAGTAACTTACACGTAGGTACATATATATATATGAGTATAACTGCGCTCAGCCATTTTGTAGTCAGCCGGGATAAAAAAATATTGCTGTTTCAAAGTAATTTAAATTATTCTGTACTACATTAATATTTATCAAAGCTCACTCAACCAGACGATATAGCTGTAGTTGTGTACCCTCAGAGTGAAATTACTAATGAGTCTAATGATACTGAGGTCGCACCAGACAAAGCAAAATAGGGACAAAGTTTCAAATAAGATAGACTTTCTCTAACGAAGCCTCAAAAGGCAACCAGCCTGAAATATTTTTCGTGAAACAACAACGCTGGGTAACGAACGAAACAAATTTGAATGAATAGTTCAACAAGTAGAAAGATCATTAAGTATAACGAATCTGATAGCTGCACAAGTTTCTCTCACAACAACAAACCTCGGTGAGAAATGGTGCGAAACGAACGAAATAATAAACCATATTAGCATCGAAATGAGACTGTGAAATTCGGTCGGTCTTGATCTTGACAATCTTGAAATCTGCGTTGATCTTTTGGGCTACCTATTGCACCCATCCTTTGGTAGGTTTTGTTAGGTTGCTATTAAAAGCAACACTATTATTTAAGTGAATGGTGGTAGCTTTATCAAGCTAGAAACAGTTGACAGTCGTCCAGAAACACCAACAGAAAACTAAATGAGCCCGTAAAATGATTGCAGACTATTAAACGGGTCGGCATTACGCAACAAAGTGCTATTTCATTGTGAGTTTCTATATTCAAGTTCAAGCGGAAGCATTAACATTCCTCCTGCGTTCACAAAAGAATAAGTTTTGAGAATTCAGTTGATGGTTCGCGCATGGGAATCGAGAAAACACAATGGAATCTACGTCAAAATCGTTCGCGAATCCGTCATTGTAATCAGACGTATCAAAGAAAACTGGTTGTTCCGACGTTACAATAGGAGTTATTGAAATCGATTACAGTTATCTACCTGGATGGAATGCTATTTTGGCGCGGCATGTTTTGCGCTGTAGAATTGCATACGCAAGGCCGGCTCTGATAAAATCTGAGAAGTACACCGGTTTGTTAGGTTGTTGTTGTCTTTTTGGATTCTAAAGAAACATCTTTTATGCGCTTTGGATTATAAGTTTTGTTTCGAAATGATGTATATAGTAGGTTCCTATTTACCTAACATCTATACACTTTAAAGTAATAGATATCAATATATCTACTTCGTAATGTAAAACATTTTTTCAGAGCTCTTGAAAAATTACTTCACTTTCATCGTCTATCCCACAGAAATCGCTAAAATTTCGAAAATTTTCGGGATGAAAAGAATATCAACTATAATGTAACCTTTATTTAATCACACCAAGTTTTATTGAAATCCATACATTAGTTACAGCGTGATGCCCGGTCAAGATACAGACAGACAAACAGGCAAAAATGAAAGTAAAACTACTGTTTTTACTTCTGGCTCCACAATGTAGCATCTACCATCATCCAAATTTTCTATTGAGACTATTGACGTACCATTGATGATTATATCCTCTTCGTACATTCCTTTGTTTATATCAAAAAACGCAACCTGTGAATCGCTTTTATTCCATTGGAATCTACTAAGTTCATTGCTCTACCATCAGCTGACGCAGCAACGACCGTCACAATCATCTGTTTTGTCACCTGCCCTCTTGATGTCTCCTCCAGTAACTAACAAGTTTTATTCCTTTATTAATTCTTACTGCGTAAACATTTCAAAATGCAGGTGCTATCTGTCCGCCTGCCCGCATGCACCTTGCATTCAATGAGTTACACACCTAATGTTTTTAATAACACTTTACACTGTCTGTAACTGCTCTTTTACTATCTATTCTTTGTCGTAAGTGTTATAGACAAAAGGGATCATCATTATCATCATCAACGTATTGCGTTCCCACTGCTGGGACTCTGGCCTTCTCTTAAAGGCTGGCCAACTAGCAGTTTGTAATTTTAAAGGGCTTTTGAGCTAGAAGAAACTGGAATTTCGTAATGTCGTTTCTTTCAATCTTTTTCAAGAAGGGTTACTTAAAAATGGTCAAAGTATTTTTAAAGAGAATTGAAGTGAGGAGTAAAAATCAATTATAATGTCAAAAGTTAGTGTGAGGTGTAGTTCATCTACATTTTTTAATTAAACGGCCAGACGCCATCGGTATATGGTGGAGATTCCACCGATTCGCACGAAGCGTTTTGCTTCTACCTTCATCATGCGTACCGCTAAGGCGTGGAGCTCCTTGCCAGAGTCTGTTTTTCCCGATCGCTACAATTTGGGGATCTTCAAGGCAAGAGTGAACAGGTACCTTCTGGGTGTACGTGCTACACCGTCGACCGCATCATCGCTTGGCAACAGGCGGGATGGCGGTCAAACGCACTACTATTAGCAATTTAAAAAAATTAAAAAAAAATTAAGATATCTAGAGCTCTGAGCTTCGTATATCGCACGGCAACTTTAAAAAATCATTTTGTTTTACCTAAACTAACCCAATCTTGGTTGAAAAAGTAATTTATTTCGTCTTGTTTAGAGTTAGAAGCTTAGAAGCTGCTGTTACGAGCTGTTATCTCTAAAGCCATATTTGAATCTATAATTGCGTGGAAGCTCCATCTCGGGCTTGTGTCGTCTAATCAAAGGTTTAATCGCTCGAGGGAAGATATTTAGATATGGTGTGGAATGTATACTGATTACTGAAATGAAATAACATTAAATACAGCTTTAATGCTTAAGTAAACCGTTTCTTGTTGTGACATCCATTGCGTTTGTTTCATTTAGAAGATGATTGAAGCTTCAAACATAATAAGGAAGATATAATGACTTGCATACTCGTTTTACATCCAAATTTCCAGCTTTAATTAGTACTAGATCATTACTAGACTTAGTACTAGAGACTGCACTAAAAGAATTCTAGCTGGGAGATTTAGTATGTTTTTTTTGTACTACACACAGGGCATAGTAATGGAACTCATTTCCTGCGTCTGTTTTCGTTATCACATAAGGTACGATCTGAGTACAAATTAGTGTTGCCGAACTATCGATAGTTTTCATCTGAAAAGGCCATACTATCGATAGCTGAAAACGAGGCAATTCTATCGAATAAGTACAATACTATCGATATCGATAGTATATACTTTGCGAGCAGCAATACTATCGATAGTATATAGTATTGCATCGTTTTAAGTTATCGATAGTATCGATTAGCCTATCTATAGTGTAGCGATTGGAAGGATATCGATAGATTGTCGATTAACCATCGATAGCCAACCATCGATAGCCAACCATCGATAGGCAACGCTAGTATAAATACTGGAAATGAAGATGAAAGCTGTTAAGAGCGATCCATCTTTAATCTCATCTTAGTTACCTGTAAATAAATAACAAGGAAGCTCTCCTTACCACGGAGCTCTTAGCTCCATCATTCTCAGTAGAGTATAGATATTTTAATAATAAATTACCAATTCAAACAACGTAGGTATCCTTATGAAGGCGTGATATAGAATTCGTTGTTACTGACTTCATTTAGAATGCTGTCTCGGTAAAGGAATTTTAAGTAACTCGCACGAACACACGTGGTGTGGTTAAGGAGCATCTCGAAATTAACTCCGACACCTTCGGGTCACCTTATGACTAAATTTCGTGTCTGGACAAGTCGTTGTCTCTGATTGATCCAGAAATGAACTTGAATCTTCAATTGAAGTAGGTACCTACCTTCAGGAATAACTATAAGGTAATATGTCTGCCAAAACAGACCCAAATATCGTATGACGCGTCTGGTTTTTGTGCAATGCCATATATAGATAATATTTGAATTTATCATCGGTAAAATGAACAAAAATATGACTAACTAGTTGCGCCTCGCAGTTTCACCTGCGTCTTCCCGTTATCCCGCAGGTACGTTTTTCCGGGATAAAAAGTAGCCTATGTGTTAATCCAGGGTTATAAGCTATCTCCATTCCAAATTTCATTCAGATCCGTTCAGTAGTTTTTGCGTGAAAAAGTAACAAACACAGGACAGGGCGGTCATTCCTGCGCTTTCATTAGTCAAATGGTCTTTCGATAGAAGACATAATATCGTGTTATCTCATGACTGTGCTAGTAGAGTGGACCAGCAACGTGGATTTCACCAGAACTCCCATTCTACCTTTTTAAAAAAACCTCCTTTTGAGTATCAGATAGGGATGCGACTTGGAGGGAAAAAATCGATTAAATAAAAATCGATTAATTTCACAAAAAAATCGATTATTAGAAGAAAAATAATCGATTAATATAAAAAATCGATTATTTTTTATCATCCCTATATCAAGAGAGAAAGTGATGGGCTGATATTGATGATCGTGGATCGAAAGTTGAAAATTATTATTTTGATAAAATGAAATATATTTTAAAGTTCTTCAATTTTACACTTATTGAAACTAATTTCTGATTATTATTTCTAACTACAAATAACTACCTATTTAATAATCAATAACATTTTTCCTATTTGGAGTATCCTTTGTTTTCTGTTTGCTAGATAAATCAGACCTATTGATAAAAATCCTAAGTAACCACTTAACTTTCCCGTTTCATTAAAGACCGAACTGTCTAGTCCGCAAATGTTTTTGACCTGTCCTGTCCTACCAAAGTCATAACCCTCCCTCGTCAGGTTGCGAAATCCAACCCGGGGTCACGGAAAAATTAAATAAATCTCGAACACGAGATTTTCTTCCAATGCTATCGTTTTTGGAATCATTTCAAGGGAATCCTATTTCCGAGACGTATCTCATCGTACCAAGAGTTTGGGTCCTGAGCGTCAGAATATGGTCCACAAAAATATATACCGTCCACAGAATAGATTCTGTACCTACAACGTGTAAAAAAGGTCAAGCTTTACAATGGAAAATGTATCTGTAGGTTAATTCAAATTTGACCCAGGTAAATGTCATTAAAAGCAACTTTCGTTAGTCGATTACTTAATGTCTCTTATTCAACTCTATCGAGGTTAGTTTGTTTTGTTATTTAATCAAAATACTTCAAGAACAGCCCTAAATCTCATTTGACCTTTACAGCATTTACAGCCAATAACTTTCGTGGACAAACAACGAAGTTTTCCAATCAGAATCAATAGGGCACATTTTTATTGGAACTTCTAAGGACCAGAAGGCGCCTTTGACGTGGTTACCAATGTTATCATTTGGCCAGATTTATATGATAGATAAGTAAAGATGGATTTGCTGTCCGCTGATACAAATATTATAATATATACTGTTTTTACAGGGTAGCATTGACTACAAGTCATCTGATTGTAAGTGACGATGTGGTTGAAGCTAGCGTTACGCCACAACTGGATTAGGATCTGGCTCTCAATTCTCAAGTGAGGTTGCCAGAACACACCTATTTGTGCTTAGCTACTGAACGTGTAGAGCAAGCCAAACCAGCATAAAAATGCCCTACCACCAAGCTATGGTTTCATCCAGATGTTCCCATACATAAAATTTAAGCTCTAACGAGGATATCGGAAACTACTTGGATTTGGTATCGACACCCAGACACGGAACAAATCCACCACCTCCTTCAAAAAAGGGCCAAGATTATAGCTGGATTCGAACACGCGAAATGTATAACAATAGAATCAAACAATCTTAGCAAATTCAATAGATTCACATGTACTTAGTGCACAAATGAGACAATAAAGAATGGGGCAATATGGTTGCCCAATAGTATGCAAAGTTTTATGTTATGTCTTTGTCATAAAGTCATGACGCAGAACACTTGAAGAAAGGTGGTTTCTTGTTTCAGTAACACTACCAGAAGGCAATAAACAATAAAAGTGCTCGATGTTCTTTTTAAGTACGGTGTACCAATAAATTATCGGAACTATGACGAACAGCGTCGGAAGAATTTTGAAGAGTTATTACACCATTGGACAAGGGTCCGGGAACATCGTTATAATTTCACTCGATAGGTGTTGGAAATAACTCGATTTATGTAGGTATCGATTTATAGATTAGTTTCACTTCCTGCTCGTGGTACGGTAATTTTGAATGGATTGAAGCCTTTCATTATCTTTGTATGATGTATGAGTTGTATTTAAATGTTCCATAATTGGAACTAATTTGTTTTAGTTTTGGGAATATCGTTAAATGCTTTTTATAAGTAATTTTGAACCCACATTGGGACTCAATGGACTGTGTTTATTGAAATGATTTATTTATCATTGGAAGCCATAGCCATAGCCATCGTATCGCATAAAATATGTGTGTAAAAATGTGAATGCAATTTTTTTGACGATAACACGCACTAGTTTATGCTGCGATGAAATCGATTAATATGTGCGGCAGTGTGGCATAGCCTTTATAAATTTCTATATAGTTAGATTGTCACATTGTTTTGGAATGTTTTTCTGTTATGATATATATAACATCCATGAACTCTAAGCATCGCATGAGGTACAGTTTTAACATTCCATGAAAGAAAGACAAACAAACAGATCACTTTTTACTATCTAAATATGTATAACTCAAAGGTGACTGACATAGTGATCTATCAACGCACAGCCCAAACCACTGGACGGATCGGGCTGAAATTTGGCATGCAGGTAGATGTTATGACGTAGGCATCCGCTAAGAAAGGATTTTGATTAATTCTACCCCCAAGGGGATAAAATAGGGGATGAAAGTTTGTATGAAACTTTGTCAATTTTAAACCGATCGGGCTGAGACGTTGTATGCATAAAGCTGTAGCCCACGCGGGTGAAACTGCGGGGAACAGCTAGTTATAAAAACATCTGAGCGTATACCGAAGTGAAACTACACATACCTCAAGAAACATTAAACGTACTTACTGTACCGACCTATAAAATTATTTTGAAGTTAGGGGACTATGATAACATCGAGCTTTCCTGGCAGAGAGACTCAAATGTGTGGAAAAAGCCTCGATTACCGTAAACGTTGCTTTTACCCAACCCTTCCGGGGGCTTTGGTATCTCTATCTAGAACAGTGTTTCCAGACGAGTGTTTGAAAGTACCTCAAATTCTCTAAAATCCCTCCCAAGGGGGGGTTGAAGAACCAACCGAAATTTTATACCAGTATAATTTACCCCACCAAAATCACAAAGTGGGGCATAGTTGCCTTTAAAATTTCAAACAATCCACTTCACCCAAAATGAAACTACCCTGTTTTTTGTTACATGAAAGTAAAAATACGTCGACAGGCAAGATGATGATCGACTGAGGGATGGCTGAATGTGGTAAGGAGTTTGATTATATTGGTAACATAATAGACAAGATTTTAACAACTTTTTATACTGATGACAAGCAGTAGTTCTAATCGCAAAGGTATAAAAAAAAACAAAAATAACGCCAAATAACATAACTTTTTGATCTTGCAACACAGCAATTTAGCTACTTAGCTAAGCTTATGTCGGAGCGGGTGACTCATATGTACGTGACTGTACTGCATTTATAAACTGCTGCTAATCTCTGATGCGTGTGACACCAGCCCTACATTAAAGTACAGGCGAGCACATCGTCACTTACAGAATTCTCGAAACAACGAATGGTCGAAACTCGACGAATACTAATGAAAATCGACCGCTATTCGTTGGTTGTTATAGAAAATACTAATTTAATGTTATAAAGCTTCATTCGTTGTAGGAATGTTTAAAATGACATCTGTCCTATGACTCCTTTATTTGTGACAAGAATTTTAAATATAAAAAGACATTTGAACGTATTTGTATTTTAATGAGATTTGTTTAGGTACTCGTACGTAATTGAAATTCACATTACATTACTGCTATTCAAAATAGATTTGAGATACGATTTCTGAGAAATACCTAAGTAAATATATTTATGTTTAGTATTGACTCCTTTATTCTTATAGCCATCGAAGAACTAAAAACTGTTGTTAAGTTTAATCAAACATGACTATTTTATGGTCTTTCATACATGCGGAAATTGATTTATTATATAAACAATTCTATATGACAGATTCAATTAATAATACTCTATCAGACTGCTTAGATGACTTAAAATCCTAGGATTGTAGTGAACTTACTCCAATCAATTAGTAATAAGAATAAAATTGTAAATAAATATGATCGCGCTTAAAAAATGACACGCCGGCCGTTTTTTGCCTGTTTTTTTGCCGGCGTAAGGAGGTTGGAACTGGCGTAGCTAGTTTTAAGTTCGACGTTACTAAATAAATAAACTTCCACTTTATTTTTCGATTTAAATTTATTTAAATTTATTTTTTCAACACTTTCGTGCCACCTATTACCTACCTTACGTTCACTAAGCAGGGATTCTACGCAGGAGTGGTTAACCATTTGTTACGTTACCTCCTGTGTGACTGTAACCTAATCTGTGCCCCGGGAAAGGTTGTAAGGCTTTGCCGGTGAGCCTTCGGATATATTGCACGGTTTAATAGATTGTTACACCTTTGTGGAATTTAGTTCAAATGGAACGGATGGGGAAGGTTTCCAATTGTAAATTTTGGGATAGCCCTGCAAAATGGCGATGTTGGATTATTAGCTTAGGAAGCTAAGGAAAATAAGCAGTGACAGACAGGCAGGCAGACAAATAGAGAAAAGATTGATGCTTGCATTCGAAATTCTACTATCTGATATTTCTCTATACCTAACAACTTTAATATCACATTTGATCCTTAGAGTGGCTTAGAGGATGAGTTTCAATAAATCCTTTTTAGTAAAGCTAAAAAAGCTACTCTGAATATTTCACGTTTTTATCACTTCTGGTTTAGGCTACGCGTCGACATGTCCCCAGTCAGGACTAGGAATAAAATTCATAATGGAATCCTAAAATTAGCATACTTACAAACAACTACAGTGAAATCTTGTGGTAAGAGAGATGGGATGGCAACACTGACAGTGGCAACCCACCTCTGTTTTCTGTTAATTCATCCTTAACAATGAAAAAACTACGTAATGAAAACAAACAAAAACAGTCTTAACAAAGCTTCCAGTAACAAAGCTACACAAGTAATTGTTTTAGAGACAAAGCGGTGCACTGCT
Organism: Opisthograptis luteolata; assembly: GCA_931315375.2. Taxonomy (NCBI): domain Eukaryota; kingdom Metazoa; phylum Arthropoda; class Insecta; order Lepidoptera; family Geometridae; genus Opisthograptis; species Opisthograptis luteolata. The sequence continues at coordinate 4,169,476 of OV928048.1, forward strand.
CCTAAATCCAATACTTTTACGTGCGCTGCAGTTAAAGTCGTGCTGTATGAAGTCAACTGTTTAATATTGAAAGCAAGTTTCGTCACTGCTTATGTAGTATATGTTATACGTGAGTGATATTGTCCTTTGTTCTAAAGCCATATCTATATGGTGAGTAAATTGTTAGATAAAGGGGGTAAAGGCTTTAACCAGTCAAAGGTCAGGAACATATTATATCCTGTGGAGATGTTTACTTGAAGGTATTTTTGGAAATATTATAACTGTAATCGTCAATAAATCTATATAGTTTTCATAATTTTGAACAGTTTGGCTGTTTGTACAATCAGCGACTAAAGTTGGCGATCACGATCAAATTTCCAAAAATGTAGGTACCAACCAGATTGAGCATTTTTGGTTAAGAGACGCTTACGAAAATCGAAAAGTTGTGTATTTTCAGCGACTTTTGTCATTGATCGCACTGTTGATTCGGAAACTACTGAACGCATTATGACGCGGTTCTTGCATTTTGATAGCCAAATCACTATGTAATATGTATACCAACGTAAATGTGACAGAGGTAAAAGTGCTAAAAATAACAAAGAATTTGAGATTGGAATTAAAATTTGGCATACATAATTACATAAGTGCTATTATGGAATGAAGATTGCAATTCAAGATTGCTAGCACTCAAGATTAAAATTAGCATTTAAATTTACCATACTTGGCAAACGCAAGACGTAAACTAGCATTTGGCATAAACACTAGAACACTGTGTATGCAAATGTCACTTTAAGCACTAGATTAGTCTGTAACTCGGTAAACCTTACCCGGCAGCAATTAAGGCGTATATAGACGAACTAGGTGATAACTGCAAAATTGCAGCCTTATTGCAGTTTCGGTGTATGATATTTACTCGCTCACAAGTCTTACAACGGACATATTTTTAGGGCCGCGTGTTACTTTATGTTTTCAACATTCTCTCCCCAAAGGCGACAGAAGTAGTACTGCCATACCACTGTGGGTGTAAACGATAAAAAAGTCGTTAAAAATAAAATCAAGGCAATAATTTCAAAAGATAGCCAAAAGGCCTTTTGAGTATAGTATTTTTGAACTGTTTTGTATTTTCGCCGTGTGGTCCCGGCTTTATAATAGGTCCACCCCTTTTCATCCCGCGGGTGCCGTGAAAACCGGCAAAGGGAGAGATAGAGGGATTTCCCCTCTATCTCTCCCTTTGCCGGTCAGCGTTCCTCTCTGGCAACCGATAGATGGCGGTATAACCATCCAAAATAAGCGTAGCCAAATGTTACAGTCCGGTGACGGGCAGCAGCGTCACCGGTGCGAGGAGCTGCGCTCTGCGATCGCCAACCCGCATGCCCAGCGTGGCGATTACGGGCATTAACCTCCCATGATAGGCACAAATAGAAAACGGCCCCCAGTTCCCGGCCGCCCTGCTATTCCTGACCAAGGCGGCGGTCACGGTTACGGTAGGGCAGGGGGTGCGAAGAATCTCCGGGCTACGGAAGGCCGCCAAACCCGACTGACTTTGGCTACGTTTAACGGACGCACGCTACGGCTTGATGAGCACCTGGTACAGCTGGAAGAAGAGCTGAAAAACATAAGATGGCAGATTCTTGGGTTATGCGAAATTCGAAGAGAGGGGGAGGATACCATAACCCTCGAATCAGGCCATCTTATGTATTTCAGAGAGGGAGACCATCCATCCCAAGGTGGCGTCGGGTTTCTGGTCCATAAGCTCCTTACTGGCAACGTTGTAGAAGTCTCCAGTGTGTCGACGAGGGTTGCGTACCTCATTATTAGATTAACCGAAAGGTATAATCTTAAGATTATCCAGGTTTACGCACCCACGTCGACATACTCGGATGATGAGGTAGAGGGTATGTATGAGGACATATCCAGGGCCTTGCATAACACCTCTAAGGCCCACTTCAACGTTGTCATGGGAGACTTCAACGCCAAAGTGGGAGTACAGACTAGCAGCGAATCGGTAGTAGGACAACACGGATTTGGTAGTAGGAATCATAGGGGGCAAATGCTCGTCAACTTCCTGGAGCAAGAGGGGCTTTTCTTGATGAATTCGTTCTTCAAGAAACAGCCCCAGCGGAAGTGGACGTGGCAAAGCCCCGACGCTATGACCAAAAATGAGATCGACTTCATTATGACGGACAAGAAGCGCATATTCAGAGATGTCTCCGTGGTCACTAGGTTCAAAACTGGAAGTGACCACCGACTTGTACGAGGCACTCTGAATATTGACTACAAGCTTGAACGTGTCCGTCTAATGAAGTCCACGCTCCGACCCAACATACTCCAATCCGTTGTTGGTTCCGAAACGTTCCAGACTAAACTGGAGAACCGATTCGCTGCCTTGGAAAGCACAATAGACGTTGACGTGGACCAGAGACTCGAACAGGTGGTAGGAATCCTTCGAGGGGAGGGCATGCGATTCTGCGAAACGCGTAGCAAAGGCAAAAAGTCAAAACTATCGCGAGAATCTCTGCAGCTTATGCAGAAGCGACGAGAAGATCCAGCAGTCACTTCGTCAGAGCAACGAGCCTTGAGCAAATCTATCACGAAGCTCGTAAGACGAGACCTCCGAAGCTCCAATACGCGCTTGATTGAGGAAGCGATAGAGCAAAATCGGGGGTCTAAAGTCTTCGTGCAACAGCTCGGCCGAAGCGAACTGACGAAGTTGACCACATCAAGCGGTGAAGTCGTCGTTTCTAAGCCAGAGATTCTCGCGGAAGTTAAAGACTTTTACAGCCAGCTGTACGCGTCGCATGCGCCCCAACCCGAACACCTTACGGAGGATTCCAGAGCCACTCTGACTCGCCACTACACCGAAGACCTGCCTGAAATCAGCCTGGACGAGATCGAGATGGCTCTTAAACAGCTTAAGAATGGAAAAGCCCCAGGGGAGAACGGAATTACGACGGAGCTCTTGAAAGCAGGTGGTACGCCGGTGCTGAGAGAGCTCCAATGCATATTTAGTTCAGTCCTCTTTTCTGGGAGAACTCCAAAGGCATGGAACAGGAGTATAGTCGTGTTGTTTTTCAAAAAAGGAGACAAGACCTTGCTGAAAAACTACCGACCCATTTCCCTCCTGAGCCATGTCTACAAGCTGTTTTCAAGAGTCATCACGAATCGTCTTGCGCGAAGACTCGACGAATTTCAACCCCCGGAACAGGCCGGGTTTCGAGGAGGATACAGCACCATAGACCACATCCACACAGTGCGGCAGATTATACAGAAGTCCGAAGAGTATAATCAGCCCCTGTGCTTGGCGTTTGTGGACTATGAGAAGGCTTTTGACTCCATTGAAACCTGGTCTGTTCTGGAGTCCTTGCAACGGTGCCAAGTCGACTGGCGATATATCCAAGTGCTGAGATGTCTGTACGATGCCGCAACAATGACCGTCCAAGTGCAGAACCAGCAGTCTGAGCATATCCACCTGCGTCGTGGTGTGAGACAAGGGGACGTAATATCCCCGAAACTGTTCTCAAACGCTTTGGAGGATATGTTCAAGACTCTGGACTGGCATGGACGTGGCATCAATATTAACGGCGAGTACATCTCACACTTGAGATTTGCAGACGACATCGTCATTATGGCTGAAACCTTGCAGGACTTACAGGAAATGCTGGACGGCTTGGCTGATTCTTCTCGACGCATTGGGCTCCGGATGAACTTGGACAAAACCAAGGTTATGTTCAACGAACACGTCATTCCGGAGCCCGTTGCTGTTGACGGAGTTGCGCTCGAAGTTGTTCCGGAATACACTTACCTAGGACAAATGCTCCGACTTGGTAAGAACAACTTCGAGAAAGAAGCCAACAGAAGAATACAGCTGGGCTGGGCAGCATTTCGAAAACTTCGTCGAGTCTTCTCGTCGCAAATACCACAATGTCTGAAGACGAAGGTCTTCAACCAGTGCGTCCTACCTGTTATGACATACGGAGCTGAGTCATGGACACTCACGGCACGACTAGTCCACCGATTTAAAGTTGCTCAGCGAGCTATGGAAAGGGCTATGCTTGGGGTTTCTCTGAGGGATCGAATCAGAAATGAGGTGATCCGTCAGAGAACTAAAGTCACCGACATAGCCCACAGAATTAGCAAGCTGAAGTGGCAGTGGGCTGGTCATATAAGCCGCAGAACCGACAACCGATGGGGTAGACGTGTTCTTGAGTGGAGACCGCGACTTGGCAAACGTAGCGTAGGACGCCCTGCGACAAGGTGGAGCGACGATTTGCGCCGAGTGGCTGGCAGTAGTTGGATGAGAAGAGCCGAAGACCGGGCTCAGTGGCGTACCTTGGGAGAGGCCTATGTCCAGCAGTGGACTGATACGGGCTGATGATGATGATGATGATGATGATTTTTGAACATGCTGATGGTATTAACAAGTCTTTTTGGTTAATAGATCAGGGATAAAATTGTTAGTTTAAAAAAGGGGGCACTTCGCACATTTTTAAAATGAAATATATTTTTTGCTGTTTTTTTCTTAATGGATAATGGATATCATGGAGACCCAAATAGAACAACGTATTTTATTTTAAAGGGTTTTGCTTTTATAGTTACATCGAAAAATGGTGGTAATTACATTATTAGCCCCAATTATCTTGGAGTATGTGACTATGTGGTCGATGGTCGCGCCACGCTACACGCTACGTCTGGATATAGAAATGGCACTCATAGGTGACGAGCTCAGTGCATTGAGCGCAGGTTTTTAAACTGGCACTGAACTGCAATAGACATGCTTACTATCAGCGAGCAATTGTCTTGACATCTATTGATATGTCAGGTACAACAATCACAATCAATATACAGTAGAAGTTCCGTAAGTCTTCCCCCAAATGCCTAATCATGTCTAGCCAAAGAACATTGGCCACTTTTCATACTGCCCTGGACGTGATGCGCAATATATTTTGTCAATGTCACTTGACAGTGACAATCAATTTGCTAGTACATAGATTAAAAAGATTAGTTTTTTTTCATATTTGGTAAATAATGTTGATTTTAATGACCTAATTTAAGTAGGGCCGACTTCCATAGCGTGAAAACATAAATGAAAAAGAAAATGCGGAGTGCGTTCAAAACATCCAAGCATCGTGTAAGTTAAAAAATGTTCTAAGAAACTCCGAAGTTAAATAAATCAATATCTTTTTTTTCTACAATTTCTTTAAAATATAGTTTTTATAATCTTAATAGGCAAAATTTTTTTTTATCGTATATAAATCGTTTTCATACGACCTCGGGTCCGTTTTGGCCATTGTTCTTTCACCACAAAGTTTCGGTCCACAACCGCATCCGAACAGCACTTAAACTCCAAGAGGATTTCAGCTCTGGCCTTACATCTTCAAGCCAAAGGCGTCCGTCTGTTTAACTTGGCTTAAGTGTTGACTTGTTAAGCAATCTCTTAGCAAAATCGCATTAGATAAATTACCATTAGACGGTTAGTATGTAGGTTGCTTCTCATAATGAGTATCGCAATGCAGTTATGGGTGGGTCTAGGTATTCTAGATTGTGAAAGGTAAATGTTAGTTGTTTTATAGAAAAGCTGTATATACCTTCCATAAATCTCTATACTTGATGCCTCTGTAAACAACCAGGCAAATGGGCTTGCGTTTGAACTTTGACCGTATCTCACTTGATGGTACGACGATGCAGTCGAAGGTGGATCACACTGACCCATGAGGTGCCTAATTGCCTATTCAATCTAGTCAGGTGGTATTCATAGAAACAAAGCAGCAGCGAGCTGCTTTTTAATTCAGTGATTTCATACTCGGAAACTCCGTGTTTCAGCTTTCAGTAAGGGGAAAAATAAGAAATATTATGATAAAGTTTCCGCTTCTACTTAGGATTTGTTCATAACAGTGAAAGCCTATTTTTCAAAAGAGCGTCAGAAGAACGTCATTTGCTCTTTGGAGAATTGGGGTGTTCAGCAAATTTTTCTGCTGACCGAGTACATTTACTGTTGATAAAACTCATAATAGGGTACAGTACAGATATAGTAAGGTATATATTACATCAAGTGAACCATCGAGAGAGAGTCGAGAGTCATGGGTGCGAATGGCTAGTAGTCATTCAAAGAGGCGTTCAAAGGGGGATGCCTATGTTCCGCAGTGGACTTCTTTCAGCTGATGATGTTAGATCAAAATGCATTAGGAATAAGAAACAATAATGACCTCTTTCAAAGAATATTAGTACTACCTTATTTCCATATTAGCAGGTCAAGCTGTCTAGTGGAAGTTGGAACGAATTCGTCAACTCTGTACGGGTCCCGGCTTAAAACTACTTAAAGAGCTCCCAAAACTCAATTAAGGCCACATCCGAGCCATAATACTTTATCCATGTCTACGGAATTTCAGAGTGGGTATTAAGAACAGCTTAAACCAAAGTGCCCTATTGGAAAACTTTTTTTATGCAAATATTTCCCAAAGCAATTTGCTTTGTTTACCTGATATTGTAGTGTAAACAAAATCTTAGGTATTGGAACTGCTAAATAGGTATATTATCTGTTCCTAGATAGAGATAAAAGGCCAATAGTGATCTGGGGTGGCATTGAAATTCTGAAATGTCATTAATAGATGATTCGGAACGTGCGCGCCCCATAGATAATGCAAAATCATCCTTATTAGATTAACTTAGAGTTTTAAAAAGAAATTGCTAGAACTTGGCGATAGAGTTTGGACTAAACTAAATTCAAACGAAATGAAGAGTATTTTTCAAGTCTCAGTCTAGTATTTTCAGGTGTTTTCTCATTGCTTATTCTGCACCAACAACACCGAATTTAGCCACTCCTTTGTGAGTTCAAAGTAACGTTAATAACATCGATACTTACAACGAAATATCGATTCAGTATATTATTCGAATCACGTACGGAGAACATCATTTAGGTATGAACAGATGTTAAAAGGTAGCTTTGTAATGGAAATGATAAACGTCCAATCAGAGACTAAACATAACGTTATCAAATTTGCTGCATGAAATGTCTTCTTTTGATTATATCTTAGGAAGACCAGCTGTTTCTCGCGGTTTCACCCGTACCGTTTATAGCGATAAAAATTATCCTATGTCCTTGCCCAGGATTAAAACTATTTCCGCGCCAAATTTTATCAAGATCGGTTCAGTCGTTTAGCCGTGAAAAGCTAACAAAGGACTGACAATCAAACACTCAAAGAAACAGAGTTTTTTTTGCATTTAAAATATTTTAGTCTGGATGTATAATAGAGATGATAGGTATACTAGAATAATATAGGTACATATCTCTTTTCTTCTCTTGCTACGCAGAAGAAAAAAAATACTGATAAAGGTCTGTGGTTGTTTACTGAATCGAATGTCCTTACATCGTACTATTTTCGTGAATTTCATTAGCATAGGCGCCTGATTACATTATTTATACGAAGTTAACGAAAACATCGATTGAATTTATTTTTATTCATGAACTCTAATCTGATTACGAGACGAATTTGAATTCAGAATGGATATTCTAGTTTTTTCAAAGTCTTAAGTAGCAATAGATGCTACAATAGAAAAATTGGAGCTTCTTGAAGATCAAACAATGTCAGTCAAAGGACACGTCTGGATGCGCGAAAACAATATAAGTAATGTGTCCCGTACACAGATATTGGCAGGTGGCAGATATAATGCTGGTAAGTACCCAATAGTAACTTTATAGATATTATCTTTCGATAAACAAAATAAGTAATACAGTCAATATTAACGGTTATGTCAAATTTCTATGTACAGTAGGGCAAACCGTGGATAGATCGGTTATCGGGAACGGTTGTAAGTCAGCACAACGTCGGAAAGATGGATGGATTGTGTAAAGGCTGATGTGAATGAAAGACGGATGAATGAAGCGATGACGGCTGACAGGGGAGAGTGGAAGAAAAATACAAACTGCGCCGACCCCAAATAGATGGGACTAGGAGAATATTTTTAGTCGGATATATCCTAGAAAGACTTCCAGGTTGTAATAATAAAAACACGAAGGTTAAGGGGAGCTTTACGAACCAATTTTAAGTACACTAAACCTATCCACGTTAGATCCGCCTAACTGTATAATTTCAAACCTAAGCCCAAACCCATTCATATAATATTTTGTTTATCATAACATTCGGAATATAAGGGACGTGTCACGTGATATATTGTGGCTTAGTACCTCTATTCTATTCTATTCTATTCAGTGTTAACGCATACGAGCTCTGTTGTACATAATATCTAAGAAGGAATAGATACTACAAAACATTAAGTTCAAAGTATAGTTAAATTCAAATCACGTTCACAGAACATAGTTACTGAGTCTTGGCGTTCGTCACGGCTCGGTTCTTGGACGTTGACACCTCTATCAAAAACCGCAAACTATTGTCTCGACATGGAAAATACTTCTTTTCCGTCTTCTCACACTGCGCAGCATTATGTTATTGTACGTTAAGCAAAGGGAACCTCCCTATAATTCTAAAGCTGTTTCGCTTGCTTGGATTATTCCGGGTTGTAACATTTGAACTCAAACCGGAAGTTTTTATCTTTCATAATAATGGTTGAGATCTAAGCGAATCAGAGATGGTACACCAGTACTCCAAGGCTGTGCGGCCAATGTAGTGTTGGCAATATAATTGGGATGATCCCATCCGATTCTATACTGAAGAGTAATTTAAAAACGGGAGAAACGGATAGAAAGAAATTACAACAGTTAATAAGATAAGACCAATCAAAATTATAAGCCATCTTTCTTTTTGCCTCATTAGGAATCTGTGAGTTCTACTCAAAGCATTAACGTTTTGGTCAAGAAATAACAATCCCAAAGTGTTGTCAAACATGCATTAAGTAAACCGCAAATATACAAATTGGCCTGCCCAAAAAGGTACGAGTAATATATACAAAAGGACAGAGAACACGCAAACCCAAAATAATATGTGATCAAAAGAATTTCGATCAATATTATATGAGGTCGCTTTATTCGAAGATATAATTAACACATGTAGTACTTCTTAAGTTACTTGGTAGCTTCGCACGTATTTAAGAGATTTTTTGAAAATCGATACGAATGGTATCGAGTTTTTAACAACTAAATCGATTATCTGTGGCACCACTCGCTACAGCCCACGGCCACCGCACTAATCGAGCCGTCATTCTTTTAGAGATCTTTGAGACAAATGCAAAATGTTTTCTACGGGAATGGGTTGGGAGGGTTATATCTTCGAATAAAGCGACCTCATATAATATTGATCGAAATTCTTTTGATCACATATTATATTTCTGTCGCTTTATTCTTCAGATATAATTAACACATGTAGATGTTCAGAGAATTTTGCATTTGTTATCATTAAGAACGACTAGTTTTATCGAATCAGCGTTCTATAATTTCAATGATAGAGCTTACTTATAAAACTATATAAACGTGAAACCAAATATTTTTATTAATAAGGTTTATAATTATTATAAGTCATAAATAGTCATAGTTAATACTAAGATTTAAATAATCATTACTTGTAATATTTTGTAAAATCGATTCTGCAAAGTCCTTATCGTCTACGATTGGACGATGGTAAAATTTAGCAAAGACCTTCGACCGATGTTCTGGTCCATCCAAGCTTCAACTTCAAAATATATTTATTTAGTGGCATACATTGATAATTTGATACAACATGTGATCGCCTTTAAAACGTCAAAATTAAAACGATCCACGCCTATTTCAACCTCATAACACCGGCAAATAAGCAGGCAATCGTCGTCATCTAAATAGTCCGAAATTATATAATAAGCTTTACTAATAACATTTCTCTTCATACGGACTTGAAATTTTTCTATCGACAAGTCTTGAATTGCACTTAGGATTTTGTTGAATAAACAACATACACATTAAACTTTGAACGAGTTGCCGACTTTATGAAGCCTACTAGTGGGTACAGCAAATTTAGTATTACAGTCTTATTGTGTTCATTTCTCTTTTTGAACTCGTTGAGTTGTACAGATGGCTAACAGAACTACTAATTTCTTTGTAATTTTCTCCATATTGAACTCTCTATTGAGATACCAATCGACTATATGCGTCAAAAGTATCCGTGGGTCCCATGTTGAACAATGTTTTGGGAAACTGGGTTTTAATTTAAACGCTACTTTAGGCAGTCTTTGTAGTTGGTCATTGGACCTAACGTTGTTACCTAATAGAAGAGATAAGGCAGACGACAGATCCATATGATGTGCCCTTAACGTACATCTAACTATAAAAACCGCAAAATTATTGGGACAAAGCAATCAAAAGTATTGGATTTATTGGCGTTACAGAACTGCCACCACAACTTGTATGATATGTTATATTGCTACATCTAGTTGTTTGATAAGGATGCCAGCATCAGATCCATGGCTGATTTTAAAATGCCACGCGATGCGCCTGCCCGAGAGCACTGCGGCACCTAAGATAAGTGGATTCTTATAAAATGAACGAACACGATGTTCGTCAGGGTTAAACCAAATTACATCGGAAATTGCCGTTCATGGTGGCGTTCAAAAAGGGGAGGCCTATGTTCAGCAGTGGACTTCTTCCGGCTGATGATGATGATGCTGATGAATTATTTTCGTTGATTGCAGATACCAGGCCTGAGAAGGTCGGAGAGGATAATCTAAAATCCCATAAGCCTTTCGTTCTATAATTTTTTGAAAGCACTTGAGAATTAGAGGAAAAGGTGGGCAAGCATCGAAGATTATTATATTCTATTTTACTGTGAAAGCGTCAACGGCAAAAGCGTCAGGGTCTTGACATGAAGTTCTGACGTTTGGCATTGGTCCGAGAAACAAACAAGTGAATTCTGGTATCTCTGAAAGTTTTTAATATTCTTTCGAAAGCTGAATTTGATACTTGGATTCCCGAGATCTTTACCTGCTTTTTTTTTTTTTTTTTTTTGTGCTAATGTTAGATGCAAACCATCATGTATGTCTTTGTTCAGACCGCTGCCAAATTTGTCTGGATAGGTACACAGTTTAAGTGAGGGAACTGGATTCCACCCATGCAATTTACGTAGCTGTCGTTTTATCTATACGCAGTAAGATGGAACAGTTATGTTTATCTCTTGCAAAATACTCGTACTTTGCCCTTTGGGACACTTACCATAAGTTTTGCTATTGTCCTAGCATTCAATTTATCTGTTTATATAATATTCCAAGCAGTTTATGTGTGATTTAAGTTCACAATGTTTCCATACTCCATGAGCTTGTTCATTATCACAATGGACTACACATCCAGAACGTGAGACGTCTGTATAAATTTCTAAGTTAAATTTAGCGGTTTTAATGGGTTTTTGGTTTAATAATATTTTATTTCCATCAATTTAAATCGTCTAGAATGGCTGAATTCCATATAAATGGAGCATGAAAATTAGAGCATTTCTGCAAAGATATTACAAATTCTTGTCTTTCAAGGGTTTTTGTGTACCGCCAAACGTACTTGGCTGGCAGGCTGCAATGCAACCAAAACTCCAATTAAGTGAGCGAAATCTCTCATTGTGCAATTTCTAATGAGTGGAAACTTTTCGACGAGTTGACAAAGAATAGGAAATAGGCTTCATTCAAATTGATGGACCCATTAGCAGAAATTAATTTAGCAAATTACTTGTTCGGTAGTCTTTCATCTAAAAGTGTAATTTAGAAACAAATTTACTAAACTCTTGAAGGGTTTGTCACAGATAGGCTTTGGAGCAAGAGACATTTTTTGGAGTAATGTGCTCCTGTGCAAGATGCGGAGGAACTACCCTCACCTAGGCTTATTAATTTCTCATCAGCTATGGTCGTGTGAGATTTTTTCAAACACTGACCAAGAACCTCCTGAACTTAAGTTCAAATTAAAATGGTATAGGGAAACCATTACATATCCAATCTAAACTAGCAGGATTAGTACGCGCAGTGTGTTGTACCGTTGTACCTGAGCAAATGGCGCGTCGAAGGCTGCTTCGGGTTGTTCGGGCCCGTCCGTCACACCCGTGACCGACTGCTGTGTCGTTGGAGCACGGCGGCTCATCGTAGGGGTTCACTTCCGGCCCGACCCTCTGCACCCCCCCCTGTTCTGCTGGAAGCGCAAGGGTCCGGCACAGTTTACCTAGTACGTGCACGGTTGTCTGACTTTAGAGTACGTACTTGACACCGCCTGTTTCGTCGTTCCGAGCAGTTCAGAATCAAGCTCTGGATAGGGATCAACATCAATTTTTACTCCAGGAAGTGTTCCACATTGGTATTGGGTGCAATATCTGTTAACCAAGAATTGACATCTGGTGACGACCAAGACTCAGTAGGTGTTTTTTCCGTCTGTGATATACCAGACTTAAACTTATTAATTACAATGTAAACCATTGTGTTAACTCTCGGTTAACCGCTAGTTTGAATTACAATTATTTATTAGTTTTTTAATTATTACGTCTCAATTTTACGTATGATTGCTGTGCTATGTATGTATAGCAGCCATCGTGTTAACGCTCGGTCAACCGCCAGGCAATTGCAATTTTTGTAAATGTAAATTTAAAGTATTTGGCAGAAGCGGCAAATGTAATGAATTTTCGTGTTAACTCTCGGTTAACCGCTAGTTAATAATCGTTACGTTTCAATTTTACGTATATATGTTGGTAGGTATGCTTGTCGAGCTATGTATAGCAGCCATCGTGTTAACGCTCGGTCAACCGCCAGGCAATAGCAATTTTTGTAAATGGAAATTCAAAGTAATTAGCATAAGCGGCAAATATAATTAATTTTCGTGTTAACTCTCGGATAACCGCTAGTTAATAATCGTTACGTCTCAATTTTACATAAATATGTCGGTAGGTATGCTTGTCGAGCTATGTATAGCAGCCATCGTGTTAACGCTCGGTCAACCGCCAGGCAATAGCAATTTTTGTAAATGGAAATTCGAAGTAATTGGCATAAGCGGCAAATATAATTAATTTTCGTGTTAACTCTCGGATAACCGCTAGTTAATAATCGTTACGTCTCAATTTTACATAAATATGTCGGTAGGTATGCTTGTCGAGCTATGTATAGCAGCCATCGTGTTAACGCTCGGTCAACCGCCAGGCAATAGCAATTTTTGTAAATGGAAATTCGAAGTAATTGGCATAAGCGGCAAATATAATTAATTTTCGTGGTAACTCTCGGTTAACCGCTAGTATATAATGGTAACGTCTCAATTTTGCGTAAATATGTCGGTAGGTATACAAAGTATGATTGTTGCGCTAAGCATAACAGTCATCGTGTTAACGCTCGGTCAACCGCCAGACAAATGCAAATTTAAAGTATTTAGCATAAGCAGCATACATTTACAAAGCACTTAAACCGTGTTAACTCTCGGTTAACCGCTAGTTTGTAATTATTAAGTCCCAATTTTATGTTAATATGTCGATGTCGGTAGGAATGGTTGTCGCGCTATGTATAGCAGCTAGCCATCGTGTTAACGCTCGGTCAACCGCCCGGCACTTGCAATTTTTGCAAACTTAAATTATTTGGCTTAAGTGGTATACGTAACACTATGAGATATATTTTATTTATTTGGTTTTCCAATAGATTTATCATTAACAAATACAAATAAAATTAATATTCCAGTATGTATTCTATATACTGGAAATAAGTATCAATTTTGCCTTTGTGTTTACTCACGGTTAATCGCCAGGCATTCATTTCAATTTGTAAAAATAAAAATAATGTAGGTAGTTTCAAATACATACCAGAATCTGACGAATATTGAAGTAAAATCCTTTTGTGATTAAGCTTACGTTGTTGTCCACGTTTCATCACTTTCCAGCGATAGTATTCGAGATCTTCAAGAAAAGCATCCCGGTTACGTTTAAACATTTTCCTAAAAATAATTTTATTTCGCAGACACTGAGTGCGCGTGCGCTTGCTACCTCGCACGAAAAAAGAATGTCGGCTCGATTAGTGCGGTGGCCGTGGGCTGTAGCGAGTGGTGCCACAGATAATCGATTTAGTTGTTAAAAACTCGATACCATTCGTATCGATTTTCAAAAAATCTCTTAAATACGTGCGAAGCTACCAAGTAACTTAAGAAGTACTACATGTGTTAATTATATCTGAAGAATAAAGCGACAGAAATATAATTAAAAATGTAACAGATGTTTACAATCTTGATAAAAACTCACCAAAATATGAGCGTTGCCGTTCTTGTCGTTAACCCAAGCGACCAAAAAATCTGCGCCTCTCATGTTCCCTGCCGAGTTGAAGCCAATGCCGACGTAACCAAGACTTTTTGCTTCTAATCTAAACGTAATACTCGAATCTGAGTTCACCCACCGAAGCACAACATCGCCGTTTTCATCCAATCTCTCAGAATGAGCCCATATCAGCTCTGATTCGTAAGATCTAGAGTCGAACACTTCTCGCCGATGTCTCGCCCTGTATTGATCGACTATTCTACTGGTTTTATTGCTTTTTAACTGGATTTGTAACAGTTTCAACGCTTCCGAGTTCTGTGTGGGGTTCGTTGGCAGCTCATTGGGCTGAATGTGGTGTTTCTTCGGCAGTTTTGCATCACAGAGCAAAAGTGCACTAAACGCTATCACTAGTTGCAAATGCATCTTGATTGGTTCTCAGTGTCGTAGATTCATCACTTATAAAAAATCTGGAACAAGACAAAAAAAATGTTAATAGTATACTATATTTTATTGCTAACAGTTCTTGAAACTTTTATGACCATATAAGGGGGCATTCCAGTTCACAAACGTAATAAACAATAAAAAAAGCTCTAAAATGTTGGAACACAAGGATGCAGCCCAGAAACAGGTAACATTTCCGGTATCATAACCACCACTACCATAAAAACTCGTCAGACGATAAACTCGTTCCGTTGCGTACAGATTTGAGACGTGCAGGTTCTTTTACAACGAAAGTGCGGGAGCGGCCGGAAGTCTGCGTTTAGATATCACGTCTGATGGATCAATGATACGTCTTTACCGCATTTCAAAATAACAAACGAAGATAAACGAACTGGTGTAGAGCGACAATGTTTTTTACGATACATTTTATTTGTCACACCCGTTGCGTCACGTCGCCGGTTATTACGTGATTAGGCACGTTTCGGTGAGAATCGTGAACAATTAGTAATCCTAGCCAACTGATTAACATACCCGTCATATTTTGGCGCCGACGAATGAGTCAATGGTCGCGTAAAGCGGGACTATTAATAAAATTGCTCTATTAGGTGCTATTAGCGCAACACCTACAAATTTAATTTTGCTACTTCCAATATCGAGTTGGTAGAAAATTTGCGGATTTTAACAAGGTTCATAAATATTCAAGACTATGATATCGAATGACGAAAAGTGAGGTTCTCACGTTGTATAAAAAATGAACGTGAGAAATTTAAGTTGAAGTACCTACCTACTACCTACCCTAGTGTGGAAAAAATCAGATGCTACTCGCAACATCTGGTTCCCGAGGCATCTTGGATTCTGCCGATATTTACGAGCAAATTTGTGAATAAATCATACGAAAAGAGGTTCTTTGCGCTTCACGTATACTCAAGTGGTGTGAAATGTGAATCAATAAGATCAAATACACTTAGGTAGTAGGAAAAATATTTGAGAATACGTCTCTTGAAAAGGTCACATTTAAAGTTTTAAAGTTCAATGCATTCATTTACATGTAAGGCAGGCAAATGAGCCTTCAAATTCACTAGATCTAAAGGTATTAGACACTTGAAAATAATAAAACACCAGAATCGGAATTGAATTTAAAATCAAAAATTTACGAAGCTAATCTTGAAAAAGGTGCCTTTTAGAATTATTTCCCACGCAAAAACTGACACTTTTTTCACGTCCTAGTTACAAAATCAGAACGAAAAAGCCGAAGTAACAAAAACAAATTGCGATCCCAAACCAGAACGAGATACCAGATCATTATCCACTTATTGAGAGGAAGTGGCAACCGCTTGAGTCGTTATAAGCAAATGGAGCGAAGGAAAAAAATATGACTAGTTATAGAGATAGTCTATCTATCCATAACAAGTCGAGATGATTTCTTTGTGAAAGAAGACTAGGCCATAGATTTGGATCGCACAGTTTTTGAAAGATGCGGTGCCGCCGTCCATGACGTGTCTCATCTCCTGAACTGCCCATTATGCCCCAAACACTGCAATACAGACGAACTCAACGCAGCAACGAAGAACGCAATTCAAGTCGCCGAGTTCTGGTCAAATAAAATATAAAAAAGTCATGGACACGAAGAAGCAGATGAGACTTTTAGTATTTGATTTTCATCCCAGTTTCATTATACATAATATCTAGGTACGCCTTGCCAATGCAAAATCGATTTTAACACGAGACGTGATTTTATTGTGATCTGAAAACATTTGTAAAAATGTAAAATTTTCTCGGTTGGTTAAAGTAGAATAGATAATGAAACATCTTAGAGAAGATTTCATTATGTGATTCCAGCAATAGGTAATCGAATTGGGAGGATGTAAAATGGTCTCGTCTCGCCACGTCTAGAAGTATCTAGTACCTACGCATTTAGGTATGTAGATTCAAGTTATGTCGACAAGCGTGTCCAAAAATTGTGGGCACATTGCAAATTTTACTTTTTCTACTCGAAATATTTGCTACTTCCGCTGCGTGCCAATGAATATTTCACACTTAGGTGTAAAATTTGGAAAAATAGTTCTTATCTATTACTCAATAAGGATTGTGGGAAGCTCGAGATGAGAACTGCAGAGCAGCCCTAGTATTATACAGATCACTTTTTCCTCGTGTGAGAACATTAAGGTTCCCAAGAACATCGCGACATCGATTCATATCTCATGATCATCGATACCTTCTTTTTTGTTGCCGTGACTTTGAAATACATCGAAGCAGTCGATTGTAAAAGTTTTAAGTTACACATTTTGGCTTAAACAAAATCATCCCAAAACTGGATGGGTTGAACAACATGATCTAATTACATGTTTTCGGAGAAAAAATCTATGTATTTATATATAACAGTTTGCTTGGCTGACTGAGCGACATAATTATTATCAACGTAGAGCCCAACCACCGACCGGTCCTAGAAACATAAAGTCTGGAGGGTATGTTATTTTAGTCAGTAGTTAGAGCTACTATGTACTATGTTACTACGTAGGCAAGTACTATTCTGTTTTATCACATAAATGTAAAATACTTCCTTACTGGAAATTACTAGTTTAGAGGTCATCATCATCATTCTATAAAGTTCCCACTGCTTCGATACAGTCTGTTTAAATGAGAATATGGACCATGCTGGCCTATTGCGGGTCGGTAAATGTTGCATGCCCTTAATTATTGAGGTTCTTGGTCATGCTTGTTATCTCACAATGTTTACCTTCACCGTTTTGAGCGATGCTAAATAGTTGGTTGCTAAACAAAAATCTATGATATAAAGGACCTATCCTACCACCTGTTCATAGGAATGTCACCGGTTCACCACAATCTTTTCCAGATCAAAGAATATAAAATACAATCAAGAAATAACCCTCTCTATCCCTCACACTCTTCGAAGTCTTTATGCTGCGTTTGATTCTCCACTAGGCACACCTCGCCGTCCCAACTCCCAACCCAACCCTCTTGGCTAATTTCCAGCAACTAAATTGCGGATAACTCTCCGAATCGTAATCGCTTTTATTTTGACAGATGAAATTAGTTGTGGTACAAAGTATAAGGCAGGTCATCAGATTTGGGCGTTTCTTTCGATAGGAGGCACAGGACTACGTTTCTCTAGACGTTTGATCAATTCAACTTTGCAAGATAGGTCAGCAATAATCGAGAAAGTAAACAGCAATTGTTTGTTCTGAAGCGAATAACGCCAGGAGGCCGAGAATGGTGGTCATCTGCAGACTACATTGATATTTCATTGCTATAATCTACTGTTCTTAACGAGATACCTTGTTTCCTTATTCAACTCTTATCTCAACATAATCACCGTAATCTGCATAACGGGTTATTCGTGTTTCAATGAGTAATTAGCATCAAGTTCACATGCTCTTTGTTTAATTGTTATAGAAACATCGTAACATTTGACATGAACTGAGACTACTGTATAAAGTTTTGCTTTTTTATAAGTTTGATAGGAGACCGTTTGTGCTTCAAAGAATTGGCCATACGGATTCATGTAGAAATATACAAGAATAGCTAGCTACATTAGCATTTTTTCAACTTTGCTATTTGACTTGATATTTAGATTTCCTGTAGACTTTGTCAAAGGATTGTGTAGGATTCTGATTTCTCTTGTATTCACAAAAATATTCGGTTATGTACCTACCTTCTGTAGTTTTATCAAAGTATTCTCCCTTGTAATAAGTAATACAATTATAATGAAACTGCCTTATTCCTTTGCTGATAGTCTCTGAAAAGAAACCAAATAATTCAACAAATGAAACTCAATACTATGTCTCACTCAATATAGAATCCAATTTTACATGAGCTTGACTCCAATACTTGCCACTATGCCTAGAACTTCCAGTATAATAAAAACAAACGCATCCAAACACACTCAACACATCACTGTTATTGTAATAAACGATCCTCTTTAGAGCTCTACGATATCCAATATCACGGAACAACGAAAGCTTGTGTGGCAGGAAATCCGTCTCCAATACTCTCCATATATGTTAGTTTAGTATAGCGTAGTACTGTATACTTATCTATTCTGTGGTATAGCAGAGATATAGGCACGAATATTATCATTTGTAGGTACAATATTAGTTGTTTCTGCGGTTTCATCCGCGTGGACTTGACTTTATCACGATAAAAAGTACCCAATATCCTTCCTCAAGGTTGAAACTACTACATATCATATGGATCAGATGGAAGGAAAGTGGAAGACCAAAGAAAAGATGATGGATGGATTGTGTAAGGACCGATGTGAATGAAAGGGGAATGAAGCGATGACGGCTGATAGGGGAGAGTGGAAGAAGAGCACATGCTGCGCCGACCCCAAATAGATGGGACAAGGGCAAGAAGAAGAAGAAGATAAGGATCAGCTGTTTAGGCGCGAAATGGTAACAAACAAAGGGGGACATACTTTCGTATGGATACCATCAGGCAAGTCTTGATCGTCATTTAAAATTAACTTATACGCGCGGAAGTTTTTTGACTACATCTCATTACAATTCATTACATTACAAACTTAAAAACAAAACACATTTCAGAAAAGTTCCCACGTACCTAACAAACGAAGCCAATTTATAATTCTAGCTGCAGATTTATTTAACACAAACAATCGATTGTAGATTCGTTTCGGTTGTTTTAGGAGGCTATAAACTTCTATTTGACCAGGCTGGGGCTAAATTTAGACTTTGGACGATTATTTGATGTGTCTCTTAGTAGTCATGATAACTTTATTGGTAAGATTGTTTTATTTTGTTATGGGGGCAGTGCAACTGTATCATTGCGTTATACATATAAATAATCTACTAGTTTTTATTTTCAGACTATAAGTTAATTTATATTGATGACTAGCTTTTGGAGTTACTTTTGGCCGCAACATTGCTAGCGTAATGATCTAAATTTCCATTAATTGCATTGTTTTTGTGCAAATTCATGCTTATACGTTTTTTGTTATTCAAAAACAAGTTACTATCATTTAGTTCTTATATCAAGCCAAAACTCGTGTAGTATAGCTAAATTAGATGTTTCTCTTATCCTCAATTTACACCAACTCCTGATTTTCATCAAAATTCAAAGTTCAATCATTTTTATTCAATAGGATACATTGTGATCACTTTAAAACGTCAACTTTAAAACTAGCTACGCCTGTTCCAACCTCCTTACGCCGGCAAAAGAACAGGCAAGAAACGCCCGGCAGGTAATTTTTTTTCACAACCAAGACTCAAGGCATGGCATGAAACGCGAACGCGGAAACAAAAGGAAGTTCTACCGCAGTCTAAGGATCTGTTACAAGCTTAAATTCTAAAAAGAAAGTAAGAATCGACGCATGCGTATATAGTTTTAGTTTGGTACGTAAGAATTTTCTCGCAACAAACCTCTCTAATTCTCTACATGATCCTAAACTTGAGCTACCAAATCCTAATTTAAAATTCCCACGTCTTGGTAAAGTTGGAAACTAAATTCGATGAATTTATAACACCGTACACCGTGTCAAAAGAGGATTCTCTCACGATATCTGAAACGCATATTAATATTAACACGGCTAAACGTTTTATTGAAGCGGTCACTGGAAATCCCAGTAAGCATCGGACATAACTCTTGTTACGGGGATTGAATACAAAGTGGAACTCAGCCAATTTTATTGGTACTAGCGGTGTTAGGAACTGACTGAAACTTTATTGTATGTTAATGTCACAGAACGTAGAGATAAAGCACCTACGCGGTATGTCCTCCAGTCCTCCAGTACTAACAATGATCAGATTGGTACGATAAGTTACAAACATTTCGAAAAATAGCCTAATCCTGCAGTATGAACTGATAACAGCTCAGTGGTCAGTGATCTTTATGTACTTCTTACAATGATCATTGCAAGCCATGAACTTGAGCTTTCGATGAAGAAAAACAGCGATAAAACCATAGCTTGGTGTTAGGGCATTATCTAGTGCTAGCTCCAAGCTACTGTTTCTCGACTTAAGAATCTGTCGCCAAGCATCAAGCACCAGAACCCAGTCCAGGATGGTATCATGGTACCACCTCCGACCACATCATCACTAAACATGTAACCAAACGATACCAGTCTTGTTCTTTTGCCATTTTGATGAAAAATATCAGTTCTTGCATGTAAGGTGTGGGATCAGATCCAAGTTATTTTTTGAGTTCATGTGGATAGTAACTTTAGGGGTGCCGCTGATGTTCAAGTTTGTAATGCAAGTCTGTGAGGATACAAAAAAGGTCTCTCTTTCGCTTTAGATCAGAATGTAAAAGAAGGACACAACGCGCCTTGTCGTCTAGATGTTTTAAGTTATTAACCAACTAAATGTTAGTTATGAAGCTAGTTTTATCAGATAGTGCCGTAATAAAAACCTTAGCATGAGAATCATTAAATTCTTCACTTCGCTTCCTGCCGATTAAATCAAAACTAACAGTTTTAATGGAAGCTTTTTTTAATGTGACGATTATTACATTCGGCAACCACCATGCTTTGACTTCCGTGGTGATACATCTTATGTTATCAAATCTTTTATCTCTATAATTAAAAATGAAATAGTGATCGATGGTAAGCGCACCACTTGAGAACCTCGGGACAGATTTGGCGAGTTTGGTTTTATATATTCGTAAGTAGTTTTAACTTTAAATTATATCTAAAACGAATAAAATACAAAAATTTGGCAAAAAACTATGTTTATGTGTAAAACTATTTATTATTAAACTTGCCTACTGGCTGACTGCTAGTGATTAATATAAACAATCAAGACATACTGTGCGTAAAATATTGCAGTACTTAAACCAAGCAAGATTTATAGCACAACAAAGAACTTGTAAAGTTGAAACAAAGTCTACTTTTTCATACACGACAGTCGCTTCCAGGCTCCAGACATTTTATTTCCAACCCGCCACCTGCCCTGACACGGCGAATTCGCAAAGTGTAATGAGAATTCTCTTTGAAGTTCACATAACTACACTTTAGCACCTTGTCGTTGTAACTTTAATTTGACGTATCCTTGTAATAGTTAAGGAACTGTCACTACTTTAGTTGTGACAGCATATTACACATACTTCTGTAAATTTTTGCAACGATTTACAACCTTGTCATTAGTAAATGTGTCGTTTTGATTAGCAGCGATTTATTAATGTTATTACGACAAGGTACAATGTAAGCGTCCTAAGAACTAACTTACAATTACTTTTTTTTTTTTTTTTTTTAGTATTGACAGGGTAGCGTTTGACCACAAGTCACCTGATGTTAAGTGACGATGTGGTCTAAGATGGCGCCACGCTACACCTGGACTGGGCACTGGCTCTCAAGTGACGCTGCCGGAACACACCGATAGGTGCTTGGCGACAGATTCTTAACAAGAGGGTGGTAGCTAGCCAGGCGAGTACTAGAAAATACCCTACCACCAAGCTATGGTTTCATCACGATGTTTTCCTTCACCGAAAGCTCAAGCTCATTGTAGGATTCGAACCCACGTCCTACTGATCGCAAGCCGACGTCACTACCACTGAGCCATCATCGCTATAAACATTTGTTATTGCAACTTTTATGAGAACATCTGAACAATAACATTTCTTGGATGACCTAACATAAGAAATACAACAATGTCCATTTGTTCTTGTATGTACATGATTTATAGATGACATCATAAGTTAAGGTGACAATAACTTTACTTTAGATGACAACAACAATATCTAAAATTTAGATGACAAAAATAGTACGTAACCAATTTTATGAAATAGTAGCACGGAATAGAAAACAGTAGCAAGCTTTCATCATCATCATCATCAGCCTATTACCACCACTGCTGGAACTCTGGCCTTCTCTCAGAAAGAGAGTATGGGCCGTAATCTACCATGCTGGCCCAGTGCGGGTTGGTAGATGTCGCATGCCCTTGAATGTTACAATCCTTGGACATGCCGGTTTCCTCACAATGTTTTATGTTTTCCTTCACCGTTTTTTGGGTGCGGGGCCCGAGAGGATTCGAGCTCGGTGTTAGCGCCTTGTAAGTCGTACGCGTTACCGTTCGGCCACCATCGCTCCTTAGCAAGCTTTAGCTTACAATATTTAGATCTAATTATATCTAAAGTAAGCCAACGTTTTAAAATACGAATGATCAGTTACCTACTGTTGTGGTCATCTAATTTTTAGTTATTGTTGTTGTCATCTAAAGTAAAGTTATTGTCCATAAATATCATTGTTAAGAGGACGCCGCGATAAACAATGAATCTGAAATCAGCTCCATACAAAAACGCAAGCGAGCTGACTAATGCCGTAAGGTCGTATGCGTCAAAAAAGGTTTTTTTTCGTTTAAAATGAAAACTATCGTTAATTTTATAGAACTGAATCTGTAGTTCTTTGAAGAATGCGTATTCACCATACAAAAAAAAATTCAACTCTTAAATCGGTTTTGTATGTCTGTAAAATTAAAATCTTTTTTTTTAGAGGGCACTTTTCGATCATTGTTTCTCTGCTATGAAAGTTAACAAATCGTGTTATCCTTCCGACAATTTGATGTCAAAAACATGATCTTAAATGTACATAAATATTAGCTCTGTATGCTTTGTAATTGCTGAGAAAAAAGGAGATCCCTGCAGCCAATATTGCCGATTCGTCGTCTTAATGAAACTATTATGCAGTATTCTGCGGCTTACTGCTTAATTTGTATGGTCGGCTCATTACTTAGCCCAACGTTAAATATCTAAAGTCTAGACATTAGAAGTAATTAGGAATAACTTTGAAAAGCAATTACGTGTTGCCACTCAAAACCAAAACTGATGAGTCATCTCATCAGCTCTTGATATTAAAAAATAAAGTTATTTTTTTTGTCGACACCCAAGATTAATTATAATTAAAGCTCCATTTATTCACCTTACTTTTTAGGAGTAGGGTTCAAAAGTAAAATTACCTATTAACGATGAAACCCGCAAACTTAATGAAATTTTATGAAAAGATATGATATTAAAAGCTTGTGTAGCTGTGGGTACCTTAATTTTTAAATATTGGTCTGTCGGAGTCAATTATTCGTCGAAATTTTACTTTTGTGGTTTTTTTTTAATTTTATACTACACACAGGGTAGCCTTTGACCACAAGTCACCTGATGATGTGACGATGTGGTCAAAGATTGCGTTAGGCGACACCAAGATTGGGAACTGGCTCTCAAGTGAGGCTGCCTGAACACACCGATAGGTGCATGGCGACAGATTCTTAACTTGAGGGTGGTAGCTAGCCAAGCGAGTA
Source organism: Opisthograptis luteolata (assembly GCA_931315375.2). Taxonomy (NCBI): domain Eukaryota; kingdom Metazoa; phylum Arthropoda; class Insecta; order Lepidoptera; family Geometridae; genus Opisthograptis; species Opisthograptis luteolata. The sequence continues at coordinate 4,193,321 of OV928048.1, forward strand.
CCCTATAACCAAGCTAAGGTTTCATCACGATGTTCTCCTTCACCGAAAGCTCAAGCTCATTGTAGGATTCGAACCCACGTCCTACGGATCGCAAGCCGACGTCACTACCACTGAGCCATCATCGTATAATCCTGGTAGGCTATGGTCATATCGCCCCTAAATCGTAATACTAGATTTTAAATTCCGTTCTGCATTTAAAATTTAAATCCACATTTGCACAAACTCAAAAACACTCCGAACTATCCAATCACAGCACGTTCCTAATTCGAATGTCACGGACGCGGCCGAGCGCATCCGGACCGGCACGAGCATGGGAGCAACGCCCCACCACCTGTGCCATCACGATCTTGGCATACCTCGGGATGCGAATCTGATGCACGAACGGGGTTCGAGGATCTTAAGCATTGCCATTTCAATAGCTCGAGAACCAACTTGTAATACTTTTTTTATGGCATCACACGATTAGTGTATTTGCCAGTGTCAAATCCTTCCTACTATAATATTACAGTGTGTGTGTGTGTCAATGTTTGTTACCAGGTATCACCGTAACTACAAAACCCGATTTTGATGAATTTTGAAATGGAGATAGCTTATACCCTGGACTAACACATAGGCTACTTTTTATCCCGGAAAAGGGTTCCTGCGGGATACCAGGAAGACGCGGGTAAAACTGCGGGGCGCAGCATCCGAACGAACAAAAGTTTTGGGAATAAAAACAAAATTTTTAAGTTGACAGTTCCATTGCCACCAAAAAAAAGTCCTTGTAATACTTGGAAGAAGCGATCATGAGAATGACGTCTAGATATATATGAAATAGGGTTAACGGTAGCTTCATATATTCACAGGTAGTTCAACCCTACATTCTGCTAAAAACGTTCGTTAGCAATATGGTGATAACCCTAAGTAAGAACCGCGAAAAAGAATGGTATGCGTCATCCGATTTACTACTAAAGTCCATTTGAAGTAGATATAAAGAAGGAACGTCATTACTATCGGCTGTATAATAAGAGATTATTGTAATAGCATAGCTACACTTGAGTAAGTTACACCGAAGTCAACGAACGACAATGTGTTTTAATCCAAATACGCAATAATTAAGGAACATAAACACAACGAAACTAAACACAACCAAAGTCAATAAGGAAAGCAATGTTGGTTCGGTATATCCTTAAGCGCAGTTCTACTTACAATTTAAGTTTTAAACTCACCAATAAAGGTTTTCAAATTCTAATGCGTCAATCACTCGAGTTCTTGAGTGAAGACACTGGAGACCGCGTCTCGGAAAACATAGTGTAAGACGTCATCCGGATAGGTGGAGCGATGATTTACGCAAAATGGCTGGCAGCAGTTGGATGAGAGGAGCCGAAGATCGGGCTCAGTGGCATGCTTTGGGAGACGTCCAGAAGTGGACTGAATGATGATGAATCACTCAAGAATCTCCTATGAAGTAAATAAGTGAATATTGCACAAGTATCTAAATAATGAACCCAGATAAACACTGATAGCTTGTGACTCACGAGTCACATATATGTGTTGCTAAATTTCGCTGCTTTCATTCCGAATACGTCTCGTCTCGACAATGCGTTGTGACTTTATGTCCTGCTTACATGCCTTTGGCTACAATTCACCTAATGTGGTATGTTACTAGTTACGACGACGAAACCACATGCTGCAAGTTGGAACCGATTGCTGATCGACTTCTGAACTTTGTGATGACATCGACTTCTCTAGAAATCAATCGGATTTACGTGAATTTTTATTTCCTCTGTGTACATTTTACTCTCTCTCTGAGAGAAGGCCAGAGTCCCAGCAGTGGGAACGTGAAAGGCTGATAAAAACAAAAACATTTTACTCTAGCATTATCAATGTCAGGTTAAAAGGCCATCGTCACAATGGTTGTGTCATAAAAAGAGTCACAGTAGGTACGAAGCGATAAACAATGAAAACAAAATAATTAAAATAACTAGGTATAGGTATATAAAATATGTATGGAAATGTGTAATTATTTATGAGTTTTATGAGTCACTAATAAATAACAAGGGTTTGCTAATGCTTCTAGGAAAGGTTCTCACAGATAGTTGATGATATAGCACTATTTAAAGATGTATCAACTGCAGTTAAGTACCAGCAAGCCAGTTGCCTTGCAGTTGCATGTCTTTTAGTTATTTTGTTTGTGATATCATGGGCAGATTAGAACCTAAACGCCTGACATGCAGGAAGATATATACGAGTACAATTTACGTATTGAAATATTATAATGATTAACTTTAGAATTATAGAAATGTTCTTATCTTACAACGTTTTTAGCACGATATACAAAGATATTCGCTACTCAGTATTCAACATAGCTATCGCATAAAAAATCTTTTTAGTTTTTGGGGACGCTAAAAACTTATAACTGAAGCCTTCGCACGCTAGTTAAACTGCCTCAAATTAACGATTGAACTCCTGAAAAATATTATTTTGAGGAGTAGAGAGAGTCGACTTATCGATGTTTGAGACTGTAGTAGCCAAAAGGTTTCACACTAGGGATATAAGAGTAAGCCTCATAGATGTAATGTCAAATTTCTATCTCTAGGACAAACCGTGGATAGATCGTTTATTAAAACCAGCCTTAAATATGGACAAAGGATTGCGAACAGACTTCATACTAAAACGAATACCATATAAAACATTAAAAAGACGGATATTTTCGAACATTGACGCTGGCTACTAAAGAAATCAAACGGCCAAAGCCCGCTGCGAAATAAAAGTATCAAGTGTGCCGAGCTTGTGATAAAAGCAATCTTGGTGATCCATCAAATCTGGCTAACGCCGACACGGATTCATTAAGGCATGTCCAATATCCATATAAAAAACATTCGCACTAGCATGTCCAAGACTGTTTCGAAAGACGCCGCGGACCGTGAACATTCCACTGGCCACTGAGTGGAGTCGGATGGAATGGAATAGACAAAAACGTCCTCAACTTATCTGGGTAAGCTTTCTCCAAGTAAGGGAATTTGAAATTCTGTGGTTTAGGTCCAATAAATTGTTGTTTTCTTAGTAGACTCTTCAGTCGCAATTTGCAGATAGTTCTGCCAAAGAGTCATGTCAAACTAAATGTGAGAAATCAACTTTATTATTTCACAGATCTACTGTAAACATGAATTCAACTCACCATCGCGTATTTTAGTTACTAAACGCAATATGTCATATTAAGTCCAACATTTGCTCATATAATCACAGAAATCACAAACGGCTTAACTTCCGATTGCCAAATCAAACAGTCAAACCTAATCCCCATTATCTCGCTCAGAAGTCATTCGCCTAGCTTTTTGTCTCCACAAAAACCATTCACCAGTTCCAGTGGAGCGATCCGTGCGTGCAGCTGTTTTTGAAGTAAAGAGTCACCGTTAACGGCCGAAGACATGGCCGTACTGAGACTTGAAAGGGGGGGTGAAATAATCAAGCCGGATTTGGCTCCTCTCCTATGATTTATAAGGCATGGCTTTGTGTTTTTACATACCAAAACTTTCTTAGAATATTTAACTGTGAATTTCGTAGCCATTTTGAACTAATCTCACTTCTAGCGGAGTCAATAATGATTTCATGTCAGGAGAATTTAGTCAGCCTTTTGGGGGCTTAGAGGTTTAATTGAACCCCCTAAATCTCCCCCTAGTAAGGCCCATGTCTGAGGTTCTGGCCATCTTTAATTACACGCAGAAAGAACGCTCTAGCCGACCTTGTTTTCGATTCGGTTTGCTACGCTAACGTACAACTGTAAATCATTTAACGCATCACAGAGATTTCAGATTATTCAAGGGCAATCGGCAGGTGAGATGGAATGAGCAACAGACACGAATGCTCAATGCTCATGCCTCTACTGAGTTTGGAACTGCTTCCTTATATTTACAAAGCGATTACAAACACGTAAACATACCTGACTGACTATAGACGATAGTAAAATTGCGTTTTTTGACTTAAGTGAAGAATAATATCATTAATAGCGACAAACAAAGGTAGTTTCTTCGAAATCTTAAAGAGGTAAGTAATTGTGATTTTAAAGCAATTTTGAACCAAAGATCTTTCAAGTTAACGAAACACCGTATACGTATAAAATATACAATTGGCAAACTGCCAAAGGATGCCAATTTAAAAGCTGTCTTCAACACCCAAAGGGATTCTATTCCAACCTCAAATTGCGATTGTACACAGCTTACTTACTTGTATCCCTAATCTAAAATTCTCATCCAGAGTCCTTCAATTTCCCCTCAAGGATAAAGATAATTGTCTAAAGGACCTTTTATTTACAGGAAAAACAGTCTTGTAAACAATTACAAGATCAAAAGATCTTTGAATTAAAAGTGACTTAAGCCTGGTGACGATTAATGTTTCTGCAGATAAATGTCATGGTCGACAGAGCTGACAGTTATTGAGATTGGGCCTTTAGCTTTGATAACTGTAGAATCAGTTATTAGCTACCTATAAAACTACGTGTATGTACATAAAGTTGGCTCGAAGAAACAGCATCAATTCATCACAAACAATAACGGGGCAATGCCGCTAGCATGATCGGTATGCTGCCAAGTGCCAACTAGTGGTGAGCTAGATAGAGAATTTGGACAATCTCTAGGCCTGTAATATTTATGTGAACTGCAGGGACACAGGCTTTATCTCCGAGACAATATGGCTCATAAATCATAATAAATATATCACGCTAACCCACTGCCCAGTTGCTTGTACATGCCGTTAAATGTCGAAACGTTGGAGCTGATATAGGATTCAATATACCTACGTACGTTAGAAAACGAGTGCGTCTTTGGAGTTACCGATACCGACGTACGTCGTACGTCGGTATCGGTAACTCCAAAGACGCACTCGTTTTCTTCTGACCACTACCGCCAGCTCTCTTTTTACACCATAACACTAGAGATTACAAGACCCACTTACGTTTTGTAGGTGTAATTTATTTGTTTCACAATAAGAAGAGCAACACATAAAGTCTGATCGAATATCTCGCCAAAGTAGGTGTCAAAACATCAGTTACTTTTAGTGTCTGATAGCGGATTTTTTATGTGATGACTAAGTAGATCTTTTGAGTCATGTATATTACGGGCTCAGCTATTCATCTATCGGTGCCATCGAGTATACAACCAAATGGAGGCTATACGTTGGTTAAATCTCGGAAAAAACAGGACATGCTGAATGCTGGCATGATAATATTAGTCAGCTCAGCATCAACCACCAAACTAACCTTTGTAAATATTTTTAGTACGTTATGTCTTTGTTTGACCAATCAATCTTTTACTCTCGACTATCGGCAGACGCTTCAACTAGGCAGCTCAGCTACCTATCCGACTTAAATAATTTAATTCTATCATCGTTTTTGTTCTATTGGGCTTTGTACTCGATGATCGACACTGCTTCTCTTTTTGTGCTCATTAATAATACGAATGAATTCAAACGCTAGTACCGGAGACGTCCCACGTTAATATCAAATGATTATTTTTTCCAGTTACTAAGAATAAAAAACCGATAGATGTTAATCTAGATAAGTCTGGTGCAAAAAGTTCCGTAAAGTGGTTCTACCTAGATAAAACTAAATATCTAGCAAATCTTATGCCGTTGCTATTATAAAATTATTATTTTTAATCAATCTAGCTAGCTTCAGACAGACCGAGCTAGCCTGTGGGTCAACCAATGAGGATTGAAAACGTGCTTATTTGCAGCTCTTTCGGCTGATGATAGTGATGGGTTAATAAGTTTGTGTGAAAAAGATAAAATAGATTTATGCAACAAACTAACACTAGATATGAACATAAAAGCCAAGATGATAACTGATGCTACGGTTCTGCTAGGATTGGATAAAGATAAGTGTCTAGAAGAAAAACCATATGATTTCTAATCGAACGCAGATGCAATTAATCGAAGCGTGCAAAGAATAGATAGAGTTCATGCACGAACAAATTTCTATAGAAAAGATACCTCTTTGTCTGTTATTTTTATTTCACATGAACATAGAAAAAAGAAAGACTTGCACAAAGACAAAAGACATTGTATTGTAGAAGTATTACTAGCAAGATAGAATTTTAACATTGTTGGAAGATTATGTTGATGTGGCTAGTGATTTCCAAGCATGCCAAAGTAGACAAATAGAAAAACAATATTAATATAGAAGGATATCATCGTAGGTAATATTAATTCTTCAAGGATATAGCTAGCTATTAGCTGATATATAAGTAGAAATATTTGCAAGCCTGCTCAACCAGAAAGAGACCAACAGAACTGAAGCCAGTAATCTTATTCTTATAACTTTAACATCATTATATTCAATTTCACGAAATTCAGAACAATAGAAGGCGGAGTGTTAATTATAAGCAACCGTTTCCAAGGCTTCAAATACACAAATTTATCGAACTAGCTATCAGACGAAGTTGCTGAAACTGATTAAAGTTCCAAACAAATAGGACCGAGATTTTGAAGGTCCCAAAATAAATTAGAACGAACTTCACGCAAACATAAGGGACATACGATACAGTAACCTTCTCAAAGGGACTGTCGACCTTAAAGCGATACCTGTAAGCCACGTTTTCTTGTAAAGAGTATCAGAAACCGTTGCTGCACATTGTAAGGGAAATGATCCATTCATTGTAGCTCTTGTACAACTTTGGATTCTGATTCATGGCAAATGCAACCCTAACTTAAAAAGGTAAGATTCAATTCGTGGGCTAACGTTTATGATGGGTTAAGACTTTTTACCAGGAATTCAAAACAGGAAAGGACGTTGAAAAAAGGGGCACGGCTGGAACACACCTGTCAGTGTTGCCAATGAATGCTACGAGTAAATGGCGGTTCGTGCAATGGATTGTTTGAGTTTCGAAAAAGGAATTTAAAGGAGCGCTTTTTCCTTGTCTCTTTTAGCTAGCGAAAGCAAACCAAAGTGTGAATCTGACAACTTTCTCGATAGCATTGCTCGGAGATCTTTTGTGAGTTCTGAACATATTTCGATTTCACATGGTCTAAATGTCACAGTCAAAATAAAAGGGAAAAACTAGAACCCAGTAACAGGATACACTTATAACAATGTTTAGAGACACTATGTATGAAAGTATGTACCCAAACGGAAAGGATTTTGCTATGCAAAAAGCTAGGGTAAGATAGCAGCTAAAAAATATGGCACTCGCCAACTGGGAACCGGCAACTAGCTTTTAAACTGGGTTAGAATAGGAGATGGCTCTTTGGGATTTGCGTGAAGTTGTCTAGAACTTCCAAAATAATACGTATATCAATTATGTATTCTCGATACCTGTCATGCTAACAAATTTTAACATAAAATTTTATTATAAAAGTTGTTTTTTTTTTTTTAAATATAAAACTTGGGAAACCCCATGTTGCTAGCACGGCGTTGCACATACTCGTGAATTTTTATGAAAATGAGTTCTAACAATCAGGTTTAGGTGAGGTTTTAAATAGAATAAAACTATGACTGGCCTTCTTACTTACGTTATGATGTTATGAATTATGATACTAATCTAAGAATCGTCTAAGATATGCTCTAGTACACAAAATACTACCTAGAACAGACATAGAAGGGAACGCCAATAAAAACTAACACATACACTCTATTTGGTCGCGTATTTAAAAGAAAAGAAACGCGATTATCAGATACAAAATACTAGAGTAACAGATAACAGGTAACAGGCGTGTCCATCATTACTCAACACAAAGTTGCATCACAAGTTTAGTGACGGATCAGTCAACAAAATCTAACCATTCATAACATTCGCCCACGGGCGGATTCCTAAGTTGTAGCTGCTTCGAATGGTCGGTAGGATAAGTATTTGCTTCTGTATAAGTTCTACGTTCTAGCGTTCTACTAACTCCTCTATACTTATGTTTAACTATTTTAGTAATACCCAGTATTTTAGTTTAAAACCTATTATAGGTCTAGAATCTAGGCTCTGGACTCCAGACTCCAGACCTTTCAATTTTAACTTTGTTTGTTGTCCAAATGTATCGTGAAACCCTATTGTGTTGTTTTTGAGTATTTTGACCTCGTTCCTGAATTTCAATTGAGATGAAAATTTGCTTTATGAATGGATCCAATTTGAAACAATTTTTATATATGTACCTACTATTACTTTTACTGACACTGGTTTACCCTTTTGGTAAAAATATTCGAGCACAGAATGCGGGAGCAGAAATGTTTCGATTGCCACCATTTCTTCCACTATCAATGGAAGCGCCACACCCATAAGGAGGTGGTGTGCAAAGCATCTGATTTATTCTAATTGTTCTTAGAACCGCGACCGTACTGTTCTTTGTGGCTAAGCAATAAGTTGGGTTAGGCAGAAATCACGACCGAAGTGAAGTCGACAAGACTGACTGTCGTACGTATGGGTAGATTACTCTCGCTTGACTAATTGTTTTTACTTGCTTATGACCACGTTTGTTTTCATCATACTCAGCACTTCGAGGAGGTAGTGTAAGTACTTACTTAGAATAGGTACTTAGCTTGCAAATGTATACCAAAAATACAAATCTTTAGTTTTAATCTTATCTCTGTACTAAATACACCTACAACATTGTAGGCACCCAACACTCGATCGCTAAGACCAAAATCGAGATAAGAGACTTTGAAACTTAACAATAGAATATCAAACCTACACAGGATAAAAATATGTATCTATGAAATTAATGAACAATGACTGTGATGGTATATTATAAAGTATCCAACAATTTGATAGCATTCAGAGGTACCTAACCTACTAAAGCAAATATAAGGTGTTAGGTGACTTAACAAATCTACTTGCTGTTCTTTCAAAACGGTTGAATAACCCAGACAAGACTTTAGTTATTGAAGACAGACAAGCTTTGCATCCGAAATAACAAACCACTCTTGAAAATTACAAAATTGAGCACTCAGAACAATCTATTCACCTCTTCATCTCGAACAAAGACGCAGGGTTGCTAGCTTATCGGTATTTTGTATAACACGAGAAGACTGGAATGGCGGGTGTCAGCGTCTAGAATCTAGACTGGATGAACGGAGGTACCTAGTACCTACATGTACTTGGTTTTTTTAGGGTCGCAGCTTTTCGCGGCTTGTTATTACTAACGATATATCATTCCCAAACTTCATCGGACATAAAAAATAGCGATATATAGCGATATTGATGCAACGCGTGTATTTGATTATTTTTTGTTGCTAATCATTTCTTTGTAGAAATTGGAGTGTTTCTTCATTTCAACCCCTTCACCTATATACCCTATGTATAGTAGATGTAGGTAGTACGTATTGAGGATACATTCATTGTAGGATTCTTGATGATTCCACCTTTCATTACACAGTATAAATAACCAATAAAAAACACGCGCTATTTTTACTGTATTCTGTTAGCAAGGACTGAAAAGGGCTATGAACCGGTATAAAATTATAGTACCGTGCTTGTTGAAAGTGTTCCATTCCAAATCTTTCAATGGATGTGATGGTACTGAAACTACCATAATTGACCTAAAATGTACAATAATTGAGTTAGTTACATGGTGACAGTCAATTTAATAAAACTTCTAAAATGTTAAAGTGCCAAAATCACACCTGAACTGCAATAAAAAGGTATTGCGTACATAATACCGACATACCCTAAGTTTAATGAGCCGAAATTTTAAGGTTAGTCGGTCCATGTGTTTTGTTGCAGTCTTTTTATCTTGTCAGTTGGAAGCGGGTTCGAGTTGGAGCCGTCATTATACGAAATCTCAGTAATCATTCATCATCACCGGTGATTTGACCGGTTAACCCGAGGCCCGAGAGGCGAAGCACCCGAGTTAGTTGGAAAGAACAAATTATTTAAATTGGAACGCTACTAATAATAAATGAGGTTATTGATTTGTAGTCAAATTGCAGGGTGTGGTAATGAAGTTTTGAAATTATGACTAATTATTACTGGTAAGATGAGTTATTTTACTGGCTAATGCTTTAGCATCTACATGTTTAGAAACCACATCAAAGGGACCTCTGCTAGATAAGGCTTAAGCTTTCTTGGAAAACCGATAGTATATTGACTACTGACGTTATTATCGTAAATCGTAGTAATATGATTTGCTTTAATAACTTCAAAATCACGCTAAATCGAAGGAGAGGCTTTATGAAGTGTTCCAAAAATAGCTACTACAAAAACGAAATTCTGCAAAAGCAAGAGATTTCGTTGCATATAATGCGTAATCGTGTAACCAATGATTATGCTCAGTCAGACGGAATCCAAGAGCCAGTGTAGTGTTACCTTAGTGTAGAAGTAAAAAATCAGCTAAGTAGATGAATTAATTTACATAATTTTTAGTACACAATTATGAAAATTGCGAACTTTCCGGTTAATATTTCCGCTTGGTGTAATTTTCGACACGCATAAGAGAACTTGCAATAAGAAAAGAAATTAAACGGTAGCTGGTACAGAACCGGGTTTTGTTTCCTCAACGCACATGAAAGGATGTCCGCTGCAGAGCCCGGAGGGGTCATTACATGTAAGTAATCCACGTTTCTTGAATTAATCAATAAAATGTTTCAATCGTGAAATTACCGGGTAAATGACACATAACAGGAAGATCTCAATTTAATTCAACGGTGATCCATTGCGTTATACTTTACTACCATAGAGCATTGGAATGGGTTACACATGAAATTGTATACAATTTGCTTTATTATACAGTTTGCTCAACCAGTTATCAAGAATTTGATGTCTTTAATCAGAAAGCCGACTGTAAAATATGAGATCATGATCGATTAAAAGGATTCATTAAAATTATGACATTATGACTTTTTTTTATTACTCTCTGGAGACGATTTTCACATCGTTTTTAAATTGAATTATTCAGGCCCGTATTAATTAGTTGCACTCTGCAATCTAAACATGGTCTTCACAGCAGCAAAATTGAAAATTTTCTATTGAATTGGCATCGAGCTCAATATCGCTAATATATTGTACGATTTATTAACATCACCCTTAGATACCGATTTCAGTTCTGAGCGTGTTTTCATGTTTATTATAGGCGACAATCACCAAAGTGGACGTGCACCATAAACCTATTCGTTAACAAATACCGAAAAGCCCTCAGCAAACATCGTTTAATTAGTTCCACTTAGAACTCAAAACTGGATATGAATCAGAAGCAACTACTCATAAAGATACGAAACCTGTTAATCAGCCACTTCCTCCAAAAAAGATTAAAAATACGAAAAAAGTAATTGGACTGAATACTTTCAAACTGGACATTATTAAAAAACAAGATTTTAACGTAAGCAACAGTAAACATATTTATTTGATTTGAAAGTTCGGAGGAATGCCACTGATTTGATGGAAACTAGGTTCTGGGAAAACTAATTATTATGATGCCCCGTTAACGTTTAGAAATACAGGGATATTAAAGAACGTAATGCAACTTTTTATGAACGGCGTTAGTGGTGATAAAAATTAAGCACCTGACACAAAACTCACTCATAACTGAAAAAGTACTCTGTAAAGTGAGATTAAAGACCTAACGTGCTAACGTTTAAAAGCGTAATAATAAATTAACTAAGACAGCATCAATTTGTTTATGAATCTACAATAGAACATCTGAAATAAGCAAATTGGAATAATTTTTGGATATTTTTTCTGTCCACTTTTAGAACAAAGTAGACAATTAAAAACTAGAAGCTCTTACCAGGTGTACCGACAGTGCTCATAACTCAAAGTGGAGCCATGTGCCAATCTCTAGAGTTACGTCTGTTATCTTATCATCACCATCAAGAAATTCACACGCTTCCTCTACAGCCTAAATTACAATTTTCTTTCTTGAACAGATTTATATTAGGAACATAGGGCTGTCGTTGAAATATTGTATTTACAAAAATTACTTAGATTGGGTGGAAACAAAGTTGACACTATCCGAACTTCCAGTCTAAAAACGAAAGGTATTAAAGAGATCTCAATTTACAGCCTAGTTAAGTTTTAAAGTTTTTGTAAAATGCTTTGAATATTCTTAATTATGAATATTCCAAAAGCTCTTAAATATTATACCTATATAAAAACCAGAAATGTTATCGCAAAAATGTATCATGTTTCATTTGGGCTTTGAAAAAATTCCCATGATTTTTTTTTCATATTGGTGAGGAAATCAATACTATCAGTAGGTAACTACATAGTTAAAATTACATACAAAATATTGTCATAGCACAGATGGCAGCCCTACAGAAACAGCTTCTTAACTGTTAATTTAACTAATTACGACAAACCAAACGCTTTTATTAAGTCAACATCCGACTAACAAATGTGGTGGATCAATCAAGTTCAAGACATGAATATACCGGTCACGACATGTCTTAGATCTTAATGTTATGAAATAAACACATGAGTCAGTGCAAACGCTGTCAATTACAAACATTAAAAGTACATTTTAGTACCTTGTCAAAATAACAACCGTACACGCCACTTTGTAAAGTACTGAAGTACGTAACAATCGTGATTGAGGAGAGGTACCGAGATGGTTATCAATTTTTTGTAGTGGGCTTTACAGTCTGGCCTTTATTACTTGTTAATTTATGAATCTCCTTTACAACGTAGGTAATGTACTCTACGCTAAGCAAGTGTTGATTTTATTATACTCTGTGAACATTGCAAAGCTTTTTATGTCTATTGCTAGAATGATTTTATAAACTTTAATGGCTATGGTTCATGGAACTCAATACAAGTTCAATACAAGATTTAGTTTGAATTGGAACATGTATTTGAATACAACATCGACAACATTAAAAGTACTACATAGCAAGTTCAAAAGGCCTTCGATACACGAATACACCCTAATATTTTTACACAGCCCCAGGGCTAACAAAGTACTTACAAAACCCGACCAGACGTCAGCATTAACAGAAATGCCTTTCGTTTTGGGACAGGAGGGATCGGACCCTTCATTCTACCATTACCGTCTGAGTTTTTATAAGCCTTTCAATTTAGGGAGTCATAGGTACTATTTAACGCAAATCCATCTTAAGATAGTTTTTATGTTGGACCTCATGTAAAGTCTTAAATTCTTACTACACTGAAGCATCATCTACAGTTATTGTCGTTTTACCTAGCTAATTACTTCAGCTGCTAGAGTTGGACAAAAAATGGTGTACCTATCAAAATGAAGGGCTCAATGTTTTGATGAAGGAACATGCTTTATTAGATGGATTCCCAATAACTCCAACCTTGTAAGTTGTATCTATGGATGGAATAAGGACTAAGGACCGCTGAAACGTATTTTATAACGTAGTTTAGAGCCGATTGTCTGAGTTACAACAGATGCTATTAAAATACTCTGATTGTCAGGGATCAAGTTTAACTGCTACTTTACAGTAGAAATTAAATCTCAAATCCTGGTTAACAGCCCAAACGCAGACTATAAAGCTTGTCGGATTTACTTTAGCATAAATTACATCATTATTTTGTTAAAGCAATTTAATGTTAATGAAGTAGTTGAAATGGTATCTAAGTGGCAATAGTAGAGTTGTTATTTATTTTAATTTCATTACAGGGATAACCTGCGACAACTACGCAAAATTTTCTTCGTTCTCTCATTAATGCTTTAGGGAGTAAGTTTTCCATAGATCTTTTTCCTGTATTTAGTTCTAGAACTTCGTTCATTCATACGTTATACTAAAAGCAAGTTCTCGTAACATCATCCTTGTTATCATTAGCACCTTTCGACTCCCACGAGTGTTACCAAATACGCATCTACATGGGAAATAAGATGTTTGGTTTTAGCTTCACATAAGTATCTTGCTTACTGATATTATGGACGCTGTATCTAGACTTGTTTTTACAAGATTTTTCGACATACATAATTCCTTCCTTGTGACGGACAGTGCGTGTTTTATTCAGCTTGTGTACCATTTGATCTTTTTCATAAAGCTTCAAAACTTCAGAAGTCCTATTTATAAGATTCATAGTAGATCCGAAGTTCCAAGTGCTATGTTTGAATAAAACCGTATTTTCTCTTTAACGTCTATAATGCCTCGTGTCATGATAATAAATATTTGTTTTAGTTACTTGAATATATATTTTATTTAGAGGCTTTTAACGCTTATTTTATTCCTGCTAAGACTTTGATGATATCTATTATCCAGTACCGTCATAAAAGCAATATTTATATGCTCCGACAACATGCAATGCGGGTAAACCGATGCATTATTAAATTACTTTGCTACTTGTTCGAGAAGACTTTCAACTCACTAGGTATAACTAAACCGGATCCTGAGTCACGCCTGTACAAATGTGTTTAGTTAGGCACGTAAAATTAGACTCATCTAGGTTTTATGCCTACCAGCTAAAAATATGGCATTATTAAGTGCTGCAGGGTCGAGGCCGCAGGCCGCAGTGTCAACGACATAGGTACAAAAACTAATGTGACCATGTGATGAGCAATGTATATTTTGAGCTAGGTGTCTAGGTGTTATGTATTTTTCAACTAGGTACGTCAAAAAAAATAAATGGCGTACAAATTGGTTCAGATTTTTTTACCTAAAGTTAGTCGTGGATATTGAAAATAGCTAAATACCGACTTGACTCAATAAGCATTTTTTAGGGAAGTATGTTAAAAATAGGTACACTGTTGATGGAGTAAACAAAAATATCTTTTGTCACGCTTTGAAGTAAGGAAAAGTGGAGTTTCCATTCAAAGAAGTGGCCATAAACAATCACTAACTGCAGGATGTTACTAAGTATAAGACACAAATACTAATAAAACGGAAGAAAATTTATGTGAGCTTTTATATCGTGTCGAATATTAGATTTCAATAGCTTACTATAAGAGTTAATGGAATCTTCTTGTCGTCTCTCGAAAACGAATGTGAACTAACAAAATACTAGACACTCCATTCTTACTAAACAGGAAGTCACTGTTTAGCTTATCTAAATGCTGCGACAAGTATCCGTGGCTTGTTTTCCTAGCTTTTGGAGCAAAGGCCAGCAAATGGAGGTTTTAAAAATAGGTATTTTAAAAATGTTTCCCTGGTGCACTACGTGCACCGTGATCTAATGTTAAGCAAAAGGGATGATATCACATTCAAAATCGAAGCGATCCATTTCGTGGTTTGAACCCCCAAAAACCAGACAGATTTTCTTAAACTAGCTTTTAGTGCTTAATCGTGGTTTATTTACGCAGGCTACATACCCAAATTGTCTGTTGTCAGATAGCAAAATCTAGGCAAACGTGTATCGGTGGGAGGCTATTAGGTGTCATCAAATAAGGTAACCAACGAATACCTTCCTACACGATTCAGTAGGTATTGAAATAGATGGCCAGCTCATCACATCAGCTGCTTAACTATCTTTGGCACGGGTTCAATGTATGTGATTTCTGTAATCAGCTCAATAAATAGCTGCCTGAATAGATTCGTATTTACCTATTGATGAAAACGTTTGGAATAGGTATTTGGTTTCGGTTTAGTTTTCTGCTCTGTCCATGATAGATTAACGGACGAATGAGTTAACTTCAGTACATTTTTCTGTTTTTTTTGCAAAGAGGTTACTTATTTTATGGTACGACAATAATTCGTGTTTTGTTTTCGCAGCCCATAATTATTATAATAATTCAAGGTTTGTTAATATGTACTACAAAAGAATCATAGGCATAATAGAGATTACTTGGTGGTGTGTGTTCTTATACCGGTATTCTTTCACCTAAAACAATCCTCGTTTAGAAGCCAAAGTGCAGCAAATACCAAAGTACCAAACCAACGTATAATTATCGGTAAACAGACAATATATATATTTATTCATTTATTTATACTTATGCACATAAAATTGTACACGGAGGACTTAATGCTAGATAGCATTTTCTACTAGTCATCCTGGACGTGCACGAAAATCGGTAGCGGTGCAGCAAAATGAAAGAAAAAAATAAATAATAATAATAGAAAGAAAAATTATAATAGTGTATATTTAATATTATAGACATACACAGAAATGAAAAATAAAATAAAATAATTGCAATATACTTACGTATTAATACATGCATATTAATAAAAATATATACATAAAACAATAATACATATCTTGTTCAATATACCTACATAGGTATAAGAATAAGCAGGCCCTAAGTAACATAAGCTCACTAAATTAAAAATGTCTAGGCACATCTTTATTAACTTTTGTAAAGTGAAGGTAGGTAGGTAACACATGGTAGGTAAAATGTGGCTACAATGACGTTTTTAAAGCGTAAGCGATTGTCTAACTTGATTACTCAGACTTGGGAATTACCTATGTTGTAGAAATATATTATGCACCTTATTTACGAAAGTAGGTATAGGTAGGTATGTAGCAGGTAAGTTACGTAGGTACCCGGTTTCAAATCGTCTGACCTAGGTACCTATACCTATTGATAGCTAATTTATGACATTTTTTCTCTTTAATTTATTAGTAAATAGGCCGTATCTAGTACAGTAGGTACCTACATTACGATCGTCGGGGGAAATTGCGATTTCGGAAGGTTCAATGAACTCTGTCTCGCCGTCGTCGTTGCTCGTCTCGCCACCCTGAGATTTTCCGTCCTGTCATCTATATAATACACAGAAGATAACCAGTCCCACTGTTTCAATAACACTTAAACCTTGAACCTACCAAAAAAGCTTTCACAGAATCTTACCAACAAAACGTAAACAAACAACTGAGGGCATCGCAAAAAGTACACGTGACGAAAAATCTTAAAAATATGCGAATATATTTTAGTATTACAAAAACCTTTATTTAAGCACATCCCATTCCCTTCATCACAAATGCCTACAATAAAAATAATTCAAACAGACTCTCAGATAAAATCCAATCAGTGCCGGGTGCCGGCTCATGCGAAAAAGATAAAAAAATGTACTCACTCGCAAAATTCGCTTCGTTGCACAATCTAAATCACTTGTTAAACAACTATCCGTATTTTATACGTAAAAGAAATGTTAATTCAATACAATTGGCACGATAATTTCACTTGTTTATTTATTTTTTGTTCGAATTTTGACAACGACGAACGTCGCGCGGCTGACGCATGCGCAAAACGACACTACCTCGTCTGACAGCCGGCGCAAAGCTACTGAAGTACTGAATGAAGTGAACGAAACGAACAAAAACGCAGAGAAGGGATGGATCAGAGTTCGAAACGAATGCAACGAGTGCACAGCCCGCCAAAAAGGAAAGAAGATGCCTAATAGAGAATTTTTAATGAGTAAGCGAGACGGAATTTCGTATTAACAAAATGAAAGAATAGTGTGGATATGCCGTTTTCCTACTAATTTTGGTAACACCGTGCACGAACTGCGCAGTAATAAATTAATTTGTTAAATTAGGTTAGATAATTATGATTTAAGGTACCACCTCGCAGGTAAGGGAGTCCCTCAAGCTGATTAGGTATTGGAAACGTTACAAAGCAAGGCAATATTTGCTTAAGAGGTTCAAAAAGGTACTTTCTGACTATTGTATTTTTTAATTTATTCATATTAACTTTGTAATGGAGAAAAAATAGTCATAACACAAAACTATTTAGAACTTCTGTACCTATAATAATATATTATTCTGTTGATTACCATCGTTTTTGGCCATTGTTTTGATTAAGTTTTAGATAAAATGGTAATAGTTAGTCATAATTTCAACTTGACCTCGTAAAAACTATTAACCAAAAAAATTAGGCCTTTATCTCTTGCTTTCTGATTCATAAAATAATATACGAAGCTAGTATGTGGGAATTGTGGGAGCTTACTGAAAGCTATATAGTACCTATACCTAGTATACCTAATAGTATACCTACACCCTACAGTCATTTCATTTCTGTATTTAAAAATACATTTTGATACCATCAACTTCTAATAATTGGGATGGGACTGAATCCACCTAAAACAAAGCTAGCAAGTGGCTGTGTCAAAGTCAAAGTTACAAAAAATTGACAACGATTTCCTTCAAACTCTATTTCACACCATAAAATAAAGAAAACAAAATACTTGAACACATACCTCGACTCCAACGAAACGCATAGAATAAAGCGATGGCAATTTGGGGAACGGCTGCTCTCACACACCCACACACAGACATTTTGTTTCTTTGCACTACAAACCCTTGTGCACCGCTTAATACAATTTTGAACCCTACCACCTCCTCTTAGCATCTATAATTGTCTCAACTTTTTGTCACACATTATTGTAAAGGTGTGAGAGGGTAGCTCTTTTATTTTTTAAACAGGATATCCTGGCTAGGGCGTCCCGTCGGCCATTTCCGAGCATACGGTTTATTAAGGAGTGACGATTCTCTAAAAAAAATGCAGTAGCACGTGTAGTATGCCACACAAGTGACGCTGATAAAAACTAACAGCTGAGTAGGTAACCTACTACCTACCTACATAATAAGTTTCTCAACTTGACTTGTATATCTTTACGGACTTGTGACTAGAAAATATGATAGAGGGAGCTGAAGGTGAGAGTTTTTTGTTCCATTAATATTGATACCGTGATTAGGGTTGATCGCTCATGACGTCAGAAGAAGCGATATAAACAATTTATCATAACATCTCTCGTTTCGAATCATTCATCATCATTTTGCTTCTATATCTTTAGTTGCTACAAGAATTTCAAGACACACAAACCTTGTCCTTGGAGAACTGTGGCCATGTAAACGAATAAAAAACCCGATGTCACACAAACCTTTCTAAACAAGAATGTGCTTAAATCATAGGCTATAGAAAAATAGTCTTTATCTCTCGAGAGTGTAAACAAAGAATCCTTCTTTACACCCACTCGAGAGAGCGGCACAAAAAAGGCAACCCAACCCTTGGGGACTCCTACTTGAAACGCAATTATTAGTTCCTTAATGGGATTTATGGATGTTTGCCTTTGCGGTGCTACTGAATAATAATGAGACGAAGTTTTATTGATATCGGATTACATTACTGGGTCGATTAATCCTCATTGTTAAGTTTACTTTTTCTTAGTCCATGTTTCGTTAGTATTTGCTGTGATGTTCCATCTAAGTGATTACCTACCTACCTATCAGAATCTATCTGTATCTACCTAATCTTGTAGTGTCATAGTACTGAAGAAAACAAACTTGGAATAATTGAGAACGTTACGTACTTTATCAACTTTCTAATATATATTTTATTAACGTTTGAGAAATTTTGAAACCAACTTACCCACCATACTTAACTTTATAAAAACTTTGCTGAAGTGCGGCCTCACTGTATTTTATTTTCAGGTTGAAAACTTATTTATTAAATCCTAAATATGGTTAAGCAGGCATATAACTTTTGAAGCCTAGACTTTTAAATGATAGGGTCTCAAACTTTTCGCCATTAAACATTTCTTTATTATTTATTTACACTTTAGTACAAAAAATGATTTTATACGAAGAACTGAATGCTATCAGTGCCATTAACATTCTAAATAGCTTCGAAATTCTGCTCACATTTTTCAGTATCCGATCAAATCATTATGCCCAGTGAAAATAGCCACGACTAGTCGTTTAGTTGAATTAGTCGTTAGTTTACTAATCCACCAACTATTCTCATGGGTGCCTCTATAAAAACTTCACCCTTTATGGAGACAAATGGTCACATTATCTCATTAGCATTAGCTACTACTGTCATCGTCCGGGCAAGTAAGTAAATGAACTTGTCAAGGTTACCCGAATTATTACGTCGGCTTTGTATTCGCGAATTATGTACCTAAATTGTAATAGACAATTAGGTTTATGTGGGGCCGGCGTTTAACGCTTGTGAAGACAGTTTAAGCTATGTCGTCATGTTTCTACACTAGCATTAAGGGTGTCTATTCTTCATTAGTAAAATAGTTCATTGCCTTATGAACGTGACTTCTGTAAGGCCTCAAGTCCATGTAGCAAAATAGTGTATCCAGAAACTTCAGTCGGTTAGGTATTAATATAAGTAAAACTGTGTCTGGCAATTGGTATATCTATAGACATATTTTACATAGTAGCCTTTCCAAATTCTCTTTTGTCAAAAATAAAAGTTAGATGCAACGGATGCAACTTTCTATTCTTTGTGTGTCATAGAAGAATTAAGTTTACCTGGCACTATAATAACAATAGTCTGCGGCAAACTTCGTTCATTCATAAGGTTTTTTTTTTTTTGTAATGGATAAGATCAGACTGGGAATCGATCCATTACCAATATTCTAAGTAATTCAGAGATTATTTTGTTTTGCCGTTATTTCTGAAGTCCGGTCCAGCATTACAGTAAAGAAATGCAGTGGACTCTAATCGCGAAGGTATTCAAAAGTTTGTATATCAAAACAGGAAATAGGTTAAGCTTATATACCTACTATAACAAACCACTACATAATATAAATTATAGAGTACAAAGTACAAAACTAAACTAAAACTCGTTGTTTAAGGACCATACTTAAAGTGTAAATGACTGGTAGTTCCAGCACACAACGGAACAGTCAGTTATTTATGGCACTCTCAAAAACCATTATTTAGTTGGGCAACAGCAATATTTTGCGGTGCAGCTTATTTTTCTTGAGTGACATTTATTTATTAGATCCATTTTGTTATTTTGTCCAGTACCTGTACGTGTCGTTATTGTATTTGACAGCTTCAGCATTAAGAATATTGTTTGGAAGTTTCAAGGTGGAAAAATCGTTCGTAGTATCACAACTCACAAGCTAGGTAGTTGTGTATATTTTATAATTACTTGAATGAAAAATAATGATGAAAGAAAGATATCTAAAATGAATGAACAGTTTCTTCTTACCTAATATGTACCTTCATTTCAAAGAATTTGCTGACTGACAACCTAACAATTTTTTTTAATTTACTTCGATCGTGATCATGTTGTATTCTAGTTGCCTACAAAGATGTATTTTATTGGGTACCTCGAAATTAGATCACGTGGTTACCTTGTTTTGTCTAAACCTAGTAAAATAGTACCTACTAGCGCCTATTAGGAATTTCATTTCATAATTATTATTATCTCAGTAACTTCAGTAGCGAAATCAATCAAATCTCAATCACTCTAAATCAATTAGTTTTTAACCGACTTCAAAAAAGGAGGAGGTTTCTCAATTCGACCGTATGCTTTTTTATGTTTGTTCGCGCATAACTTCGTCGTTTATGAACCGATATTGATGATTCTTTTTTTGTTGGAAAGGAGATATCCTAAGGGTGGTGTCAAGGAAATCAGGATCTGATGATGGTATCCCAGAGAAATCGAGAGGAAAGAGAAGTTGGTTATTTTTGGTTAAAAAATATTTTTATGTTGGTGTCGATGAGTGAAGTTGTATCGATTCTGTGGTGAAGTCTATTTCTGCGTCATGGGTGGCAACATGGCACGTGCAGCTTTACTTGCCGGATGTTCTCTATCAAGCCTTTCAATGTTAATAATCATGATAAAAACGAAGTTTCTAGTGTTTTTTACGTACATAAATTGATTTTTAGTAGGTAGTAGGTCTACTCAAAATGGTTTTGCCAATGAGTGCAACCAAGCAGAATTTCAAATATCCAAATAATATGCACAAATTGTCTAAGGCTTATCTATACTATTCTCACGCATTTAATTTAAAACTTTTGGCAGTTTATTAAGAGTAAACTAAATTTATAAATACTTACTCATGTATACTTTAATTAATAGTATATCTAAGTTATTCACAAGTTCCATGGTAAAACTATTACTCCAAAACTAAAAAAAAATACAACAATACCTAACTGCAACCATTTTTGTCACGAAATAGATGACGGGACGAAGGGTATGAAACGTCCAATACAGTTAAATGAATACATACAGAATATTGAGAATTATGATCTACAGAGCCATTGGAGCCCCGCCCTGTTACAATGGTTCTGCTCTAATAACGCGAAGACATCAAATGCATCCGGTTCCGGGGAATTTCGGTGACGACGCGATGTGCGATTGCTGAAGAAACATAGTTCTTAAACACGGATAGATGGCGCTGATGAGACATGTTTAGTTTATATCGTACTACTAGTTGCGTCCCGCGGTTTCACACGCGTCTTCCCGTTATCCCGCAAGAACCTTTTTCCGGAATAAAAAGTAGCCTATGTGTTAATCCAGGGTATAAGCTATCTCCATTCCAAATTTCATTCAGATCCGTGCTGTGGTTTTTGTGTGAGAGAGTAACAAACATCCATCCATCCATCCATTAATCCATACTCACAAACTATCACGTTTATAATATTAGTAGGATTTGTTAATTAAAAAGTAAAGGATTCGGAGCACTTATAGCTAAAGCGAGCTTGAGCGGAGACCGCGACTTGGCAATCGTAGTGTAAGACGTCCTGCGACAAGATGAAGCGACGACTTGCGCCGAGTGGCTGGCAGTAGTTGGATGAGAAGAGCTGAAGACCGGGCTCATTGGCGTACCTTGGGAGAGAATATTGCGCGAGGCCAGTAGAAAAATTAGTCTGTCGGCCATGTCCTTTGGCAGTTGGCACCCACCAACTACAACGACATCGAGGCAAAAGGTGAGTACATAAGTACCTACCTCTATTTTTATAACACCTACAATTTCAGGTGGAGATGACAAAAAATAAGCATGACAGATTGGATAAATGAAACAAAAATATTTTTTTAATCACGTTGCGTCTGCGATGTTCCTGCAGAATAGGTATAATCAATAGCGTCAACGCCATCTACCGGATTTATTTGAACTTTTTTTTATTGTCTTTCAGAAAACTTCTCATTGTGCATCGTGTCCCATTGACAGAAGTTCCTTACACTATTGTTTGGTTTCTGGCAGCAAACACTTATAACAAATGGACATTCAAGATGTCTATAGTTAATGGGTACTTAGAATTGGTTCTTGAAAAAAAATTAAGGTTGCGGAGAGTAGTTGTGGCATAGAATAGACAAATACTTACCACTCACCTACTGCCGGCGTATTAATGCATTGTAACTCTGCCACCAGGGTCTCTCTCTACATATTCCCCGAATTAAACGTAGTGTAGCCACAGAAGAGATTAGAAGACATTTTGCATAAAGCTAAACACCTCAATTTCACTAACCGTAAGGTGGAATAAATAAATAAATAAATAATACCCGCAATCACATACATATGCTCTGACCCCTAACTAGGTTTCCCTGTATCTAGGGTATCAGAAACTACGAGGATCGGGGATCCAATGAAGGAATGCCTTCAAAGGTTCAAAAAATGCAAGCGCCTTGGTAAAACAAATGGCAAACTTACATCTATTTTTTGCTACAACGCATTTGTAAGGCGTTGTATAGCAGTAATTAATTGCTTGCCTATACTTTACTTATTTAATAATCGACTTGCAACACGTAGGTCGTGGGTTCGAATCAAGTTCGAAGTCTAAATATGTACATTGAGCTTGAGCTTTCCTTGTAGGAATACTAGGAAAGCATAAATCCTCGGTCCTCTCGAAATGAGTGTTTCGTACAGTCAGCGACAAAAGTAGCTCATCGTACTTGATTTTCAAAATGTATTTTGCATCAGTACCTAATGTTTATTTTACAACTTATAAGGGAACGTTTGACCCAACACAACACACCTGATTATAAATGAAAATGGGGTCAAAAACAACAAACATCGTAACTTTACATCAGGTGACATGTGGTCAAACGTTATGTAAGAAGTAAAAATAAAAATAATATATAATTATTATAGTTGTCAATTAAAATCGTGTAACATAGAACTACTATATAATAGATCGCGCGTTCTCAATATGATTAATATAACTCACGTAGGTATAAGTGTTTAATTCCCGTAATTTGCCAATCTCGAGTGTAAGGTTTCAAGGAAAGCCTCATTTTTCACTCACACTGGTTTCACTTCAATTCCCCTTGGCCAACGCTTCTTGAATACAAAGAGGCTAGACGCAAGAAGAAATCGATATTGGTCCAATGTTATCGCGGAGGTACACGGAGAAAAAAGACCTTCCGAAATACCGTTTTCCTTCTGAGTCAAAAGGGAAGGAATTGTGATTCAGAAGGAAAACTAATATAAAATAAGGAAGGAAACGGTCTTGGAAGGAAAAGACTCAGATGGAAAGTCAGAATTTTTTTCTCAGTGTAAACAAAACGCACCCGTACTGTCGAAATATGTATATGGTGGTATGTACAGGTAGCGACACAAATAATTGACTACAACACTACAAACATGATGTTAAGTGATAATGCGGTCAAAGGTTGGTGTTAGAGATGATGAAGGTAATCGGAAAATGTGTTAATGTTCACCTGCTTTTGTTGTTGACAGTACTTCCATTTTGTAACTTTTTTTCCTTTTTACAGGATAGCGTTTTAGTTTGGTCTTGGTATCATTATTTCACTCAAGAAATGACACGTCCCGTCAGTTTACTATTAAAGGTCGGAGATGGCTTTTACCCGCATTTCCACCCACGCATTATTCAGAATCTTCTAACCATAGCAATTTCCGGAGGATTTAATATACATAAGTGTACGTGTTGTCGAGGTATCTAAAGTTTGACAAAGTAGACATAGGGAAGGGGTAGGTATAATTATTACGCACGGAGATATAATTAATTCATCATCATCATCATCATCAGCCAGATGAAGTCCACTGCTGAACATAGGCCTCCCCCTTTGAACGCCACCATAAACGGCTATTAGCCATTTGCATCCATCGGCTCCCTGCGACTCTTACAATGTCGTCGGTCCACCTAGTGGGGGGCCTACCTACAGAACGTCTTCCGGTTCGTGGTCGCCACTCGAGAACCTTTATAATTAATTACTTACATCTAATTTGTCCCAGTCCCAGCGTTATAAAATAAAGCTTACTTTTCTGTTGGAACCTATTATGAAACCCTGATAATCTAAATAAATATAGGTATAACTCAAAATGACTGACTGACATAGTGATCTATCAACGCACAGCCCAAACCACTGGACGGATCGGGCTGAAATTTGGCATGCAGGTAGATGTTATGACGTAAGCATCCGCTAAGAAAGAATTTTGTTTAATTCGACCCCCAAGGGGATAAAATAGGGGATGAAAGTTTGTATAAAACTTTGTCAATTTTAAACCGATCGGGCTGAGACTTTGCATGCATAAAGCTGTAGCCCACGCGGGTGGATATAAATCGCGTTGGTTTCAAATCCTATACAAAGAGCTTAAGCTTTCGGCTTGAAATTTGTCATTATACTTCTATGGGAGCTTGTGTCAAATTTCTATCTCCCGTCTCAAACCGTGGGAAACCGGCCGTTAGTCGACAACAGTCACTCAACCTCCTTTAAAACTGTCAAATAACACCAATCCTCATTAGTAACGAACAATACTGAACAATGCATGAATGTCTCGTTATTTTCGCTCGCTTTCATCTCAATCAACTTTATAACACGAAATGTTCCGAATTAAACACCGTGCGCCGTGTAAAACTTGTTTGGGACTCGCTCCGCCCGAGTCACTTTAGGCGGAATTTGAAATTAGGGGAGAAAAGAAAACTTTTTAGAAATTGATTAGTGCCCGTCCCGTGCGGTTTGGGGACATTCTTCTCCAAACAACATCACAAAAGTCTATGTAATTGCGTGTGTCGAGGTTTTGTAACTTCTTCTGATATATCAGAGTGACAAGCTCAATACATTGCTGCGAAGGAGTTGAACTTCAGAATTTTGAACTGGACTTTTATGGGCAAACGCGACGCTTACGTTCAGGTGCATGTCTTGATCGAATCACAGTTCAGTTAACAAAAAAAAAACACGATTGAGAACTTGCTAAAGTGGTAATTAATGAAGTTTTAGTCAAAGATTGAAAATAAGAACAAAAAAAAGAGAAAAAAAAAAGATAAAATAGTAAGTAGTAGTGAGTATACTTTGGAAACACCCAGATCTCCTCGAAAATCTGGACAAAATTATCAGAAACACTTTGGCTTCTATTTTAAACATTACATTTTTAGATCGAGAGTGGTTTCAGGCTTCACTTCCAGTGCGTTTTGGAGGCCTAGGCATCCGGTCCATCTCGGGTGTCGCTCTTCCTGCGTTCCTGTCCTCGGTCCATAGCAATCAAAATTTGATTCGTAAAATTCTTGGCACTGACAATGTCAGTATTGCACATATGGACGAGGCTAGGAACGCGTGGATAACCTTGTGCCCAAGCGCTGAATTCCCAATACATCCATCTTCACAGAAGCTGTGGGACCGGCCGATCTGTGAGCAAGTACGGAAACAACTCCTAAATACGTGCTCTAGCTCTACAGATCGCGCCCGTCTTCTAGCAGTTTCTGAGTGGGAATCAGGCTTGTGGCTACAGGCCCTTCCTTCACCAAACACTGGAACTCTGCTTGATTCCTCATCTTTTAGAATAGCGACTTCCCTCCGCTTGGGTGCATCGTGCTGCGCTCCTCACCGCTGCCAGTGTGGCAGTGCCGTCGACCAGCTCGGTCACCACGGTCTTTCCTGCACAAGAAGCGCAGGTAGGATACCCCGCCACACCGCTCTTAACGATCTCATCCGCCGGGCTCTTACCACCGCCAACTGCGCGGCCGTTTTGGAACCAAACGGCCTCGTTCGTAGCGATGGTAAGAGACCGGATGGTATGACATTAATCCCGTGGAAGATGGGGCGGCCTTTGGTGTGGGACGCTACTTGTGTCGACACCCTAGCGCCGTCACATCTTCCTACAACTAAAAATAGGGCTGGTGCGGCGGCTGAATCTGCAGAGGGCCTCAAAAGGCGCAAATATGGTAATCTCGACAGTGGATACATATTTGAGCCTTTTGGGGTCGAAACGCTTGGACCGTGGGGACCGGGAGCGAAATCGATATATAATGATATATCAAAGCGACTGGTCGATGCTACCCGTGACCAAAATGCTGGCCGTTATTTTGCGCAACGAATAAGCATTGCCGTTCAACGCGGCAATGCGGCCAGCATTTTGGGAACGTTGCCAACTGGTAGTGGTTTATTAGATTAAGTAGTTTGTTTAGTTTGATAGGTAGTTTTATTTTACATTTTAAGGTTTAGTTAAGTGTTTTTATTTTGATCTTCAATAAATGATTATTCTAATTTAAAAAATAAGTACTGAATAACTTGGAATATTACAATTTAGACATGCATGATTGCTAGATAAAATTTCATTTAAGTAAGAAACAGTTCTGTTTTTACAGCATACAAGGTATTTGACCACAAGTAACCTGATGTTATGTGGCAGTGAGCTGAAGGTGGCGCCACGCTACGCCTGGATTGAAAACTGTCTCTCAAGTTGAGCTACCGGTACTGACCCAAAGGTGTTTGGCGACAGATTTTTAACTTGATGGTTAGCCAGATGAATTCTAGAGAATGATCTACCACCATCAAACCTAACTCTTGAATCAATGTTATAAAATGTTAGAGGTGTATAAGCATAGAACTAACCACTAGCCTATCCATCCACCCACACTGGGCCCGTGTGGATTATGGCCCATGCTCTTGTCTCTGACACCTGTGTCCCAGTAGTGGAAACGTGATAGGCTGATGATGATAGATCTAACATGTTTCTGGTTATATATCTAGTAGGTAAGTATCTACCTATCTCGTACCAAACACATCACCTCACATAATACCTACCTATGTAGCAAAATACTTGTCTACTCAATTACGACAATTCTCTTACATCCGCTTTTCCAATCAATTAGTACGAGTTCCAATTAACATTTGGCACTTAACCCATTTTGCGAGAATCATGAGCAGTCACGTTTAGGCAATAAAGTCGCCTACACGCGGCACCGCGGCCGTCAGATGTAACCACCATGGCCAGCTTCATCGCACTTATTGTCCGCTAAAATTTGTTACGTAAATATAGAAAATGGGAAAGGGTCCAAGCGCCAATTTGTGTGATGTGTGTTTAATTGTTTTTCAGTGAAAATCGTGAATGAATACAGATACCAAACGCACGCCTCGGCTGATACTGAGATTGATCTCCCAAATGAAATGAAAAGCGTCGCAACTCACCCCTTTTCAGGTTGACGGCGCACATTTTCAGCTACCAACCCTTTGATGTAAAAATGAACCTTAGCAAAAATTTCACGGCACACGATTACGCAATTAATTTGCTATTTTTGTTTTCGTACGCGATAGAGGACCGGGGCAGATATCGCCCGGACAGTTGTCATGGCGACGGGGGGCGCCAGCGGCGCGCGCCGCATCCCGACGGCAGAAGTGACCCCGCAACCGTCGCGAATGCTGCATCGCTTTGCTTGACGCCGTCCTGAAACGCGTTTTGACGTAACGATAAACGTGCGTGACGTATCCATAACACCCTGTGAAACAGCCTCTCGCTCCCCGTGAGGTGCAGTGCCCCTCTGTGTCATTGTGTGTGCGGTGCATGAGTCTGCGTGCAATGTTGCGGGGTGGGACAGATCTGTGACCGGGACAACAGCAGGGGAGGGGCGGCATTCACGCTTGATCATGCCGTTCGGATCAGGTGAGCATTTCCCCAGTTTCAGCCACAAAACGCTCTGCAAAAAGGACCAGTTTCCCGTGAATGCCACGTCAAAAGGATATGGCAACAGTAATGAAGAGCAGTTTCTTAGAATTTCATCAACATTGCAATGAAAGCGTAGGGAGCTTTGGATTTCCACGTAGTTGTGTAGTTTAATATTGGGATTGGAAAGTTTTATTGAGTTCGTGCAAAGTTATGCTCTAGGGTTTTGCTGAACTAAGAACGTTTCGTATAGGGTTGCCCGACATGGCTTTATTAAGCAATCACTTATTTATCTCACCTTTAATCGCAGAGAGGATTTCGATTACATTATCCGTCGGTGCCGAGAGATCCAACATGAACGTGTCAGCATGGTTCGGTAAACAATTAGATTAAACTTTAATATAAACAAGGTTCCGCGGGGATTTACGTACCATATTTACTACTTATGTTCTCAGTTTACTCGCCTTCTAGGTTGTATGGATCCTGAACTGCAGTAATTATTTAGAGTATTCATAACTCATACATCATCTAACTTAAAGGCAAAGATGTGGGAGTTTCACACGTTTTCCAGTATCTAACCACCTAGCAGTAGTTTGCAAACAATACTATGTTCCGGATTGAAAGGCAGATGTTTGATTTATTACCTAATATCTAAAGCACAATGCTTGCTGTGCAGGATTTTGATTGGGAACTAGGTGGCTGGATGAGAGACTGCCGCATCATACCCATAGGTGCATAGCGATAGATCCTTCACAAGCAGACGAGCATTATAAATGCTTACCACCAAACTGTGGAGTCATCTCGTCATAAAGCTATCTCCGATAACTGGTCAATGCGATTGTGTATATAAGTTAGCAAGTGCGATACGAAATAAGGCACTTGATCCATGGTTATAGCAGTATCGACACATTTATTGGCACCCAAAGATTCGTAGGACGTTAACTTAGATTGTTGTCGTATATTTTATGGATAACTAGTGGGACGCCTCAGCGGGGTTTCAATCAGGAGCATTGACTCGGAATTCCGGATAGGGCTTATATTTTGAAGGATGATAAGTTATTTATGTACGTACGGATTTGCCAGTACCTCAAGGTAAGGAGAATAACATCGCTTGGATATTTGCAAAACGATTACGTCCTTGATGTGACATTTATAAATTGGTATTGGGACAGAGTGGTGATGACTATGATGCCCGGGCCACACTAAGGTCAACGTCAAGGGAAATATCAATGCCTATCTTCGCGATATATATTGCGTTTTATGTGAGTGGCTACACTTGAAAGGTCAACGTGAATGCACTTGAATTATCGGCTAACGTCAAACGCCAATGTGAATGCCGTTGTCCAATGTCGTGGCCACACTTATGTCAAACGTCAATCATTGCGCTATTGAACGGCATTTCGCGTTAGTGTGGCCCCAGCATCAGATACAGTAATTGACAGGTTATCATATGGAATAATCTCTCTTTCATTCTTCAAGGTAAGTCCAGCCTTAGAGGTACTGGTGAAGGTCCAGCCGAACTAGAAACTAAAAAAACAAAAACAAAATCATTATAAACTTAGTATTATCACATTATACTTGCAGTAGGTATTTGTCCATTTTTCTATTTGTACTGCTACAATGTCTTTGTTGTCACACGATGTTGTTAATTCGTTTCCGACGCAAGTATTCATAAACACAAGAAGGTCCTATAAAAATAGTTACCAAATTAAGGGCAGTATACTTAATTAAAGAAATTCTTAGTAACTTCTCGTAGTTTCTTGTTGTTACGAGTAGGTACTTCATCTTAGAATCGATTGATCTGTCTGCCTGTAATTTGACGTAATCCATCACCTAAATTGGCTCTATACTCTTCAGTACCTACCTCTAAGTAGGTACTACTTATAAGTACTGATTCGTGAAAGGAATTACTGTTCTATCCCAAGGGAACCCACATGTTTACAAGGTGTATGAGAGATTTATGGAGGGTGTCAGCACAATTTGTTTTAGTTTTACATTTCATTTTAGGTTTTAGTTTTAGGCATTTTGCTACGTAGTCATTTTGCATTTCCAATGTTACTCTCCTAAAAGAGTTAATATTCAAAGAAATTTCGATGAATTGTACCTATAGGATTGGGGACACGGTCTCATTTGATATAACATAGCTACTAGAGGGTGCGTTCAAAAATGCTACAATAAATGCAGGTCAAAACCATGTTGCAA
Source organism: Opisthograptis luteolata (assembly GCA_931315375.2). NCBI lineage: Eukaryota > Metazoa > Arthropoda > Insecta > Lepidoptera > Geometridae > Opisthograptis > Opisthograptis luteolata. Next base: position 4,223,904 of record OV928048.1, read on the forward strand.
ATAAATGTAGACACTATGACTGTTTTGGACAGACAAACGGACGAACAGACAAACGATCCTTTGGCCTATAGATGGAAAAAACCTCAAAGAGATTATTCTCACCGATGCGAGTTGTATTTTCACATACTAATATGCTTATATTTAAAGCAGTAAACAATAAGGTTGGTTAATTAATTAACTCGGTAAAGTTTGTTGTGCCAAAGAGGAGTGCGCAACAGTATAGCAATGGAGTGTTTTATGTACAAGGTGCTTTATTCATAAAGGAGGTCCCAAAGGTACCATTCCGTACCGAAGAATGTAAGTAGGTATTTTCGTATTCGTATCTGGAATTCTTATTTACTGATATGTAAATTATACGAATGGAAATCGGTACTTAAGGAACAATGAAGAATTCGGTGCTTTGTAGGAAAAGTTTACATATTACATTTACGAATCCACTTAAGTATTTTATGGGCATAAACTTAGTAGGATGTGCAAACGTCTTGAAAACATTTATACAATTGGATTCAGATAAATGATACAGTTTTTTTTAAACACTTATTAGCTTCAATTAACTAACTAAGTAACAAACAATGCAATAAAATCTTAGGAGTAAATTTTTACCTACTTCTAATTGTCGTATCCAAATGAAACTTTATATAATATACATTTTGATATGTTTATGTAATCCTGGTGTCAAATATCTTGGTATAATCGACCTGATCTGCTGATGGAACCAGGGGGTAACAATATACCTTAATTATTATATGTTACCAGGTAGGGTTTGGCTACAAGTTGCTTGAAGTGACGCCACGCCTGTATGACGTAGGTAACATATAACGTGTTTTGTCATAACACGTTCTATGTTACGTAGGTACGTCATACGATTTCTATGTAATTTTTACTGAAAACATATTAATATTACATGTTTTTCCCCAAGTTCTTCAAGCCGGGTGTCAAAAAAGTTACCCTAGTGTTGCAAATGTCCATAGGCGACGGAGACCGCATAAGATCAGACGGTCCTTCAGCTTGTATACATAACACTCAAAACACCAAAAACATACTATGTAAAATGTAAGGTCTCCAATCGGAAGTTGCAATGAAACACAAAATCAATTTCACAAATTGGTAGTAGCTCTTTGGTGTGTGTGAGACCCTTATCAGGTAAGACAGGGGGTTGAATGGGATTAGACACGAAAATGCAATTTGAATTTGAAATGTTAAACTTTGCCTGACCAGACTATATTACGCAGAAAGAAAAAGATTAAAGAATTCGTGACTAATCTTTCAGGTACACTAAAATCTTCTCTACCTATTTTATTGTTCGATTTTTCGCAGTCTCGTATAGTCTGGTACTTATTTTACCTGAAGCTCTATAAAGGTCGTAGAGTAGACCTTTCAGTCCGATGAATTGACGACCTTTACTGTCGAGACAGTTAAGTAGTTTCAAGAGCTAATTGAAAGAAAGATTATTTACTATCATCATTATCAGCCTTTCACGTTCCCACTGCTGGGACTCTGGCCTTCTCTCAGAGAGAGAGTATGGGCTGTAATCTACCACGCTGGCCCAGTGCGGGTTGGTAGATGTCGCATGCCCTTGAATGTTGCAGTTCTTTGGCATGCCGGTTTCCTCACGATGTTTTCCTTCACCGTTTTGAGCGATGGCACTTACTTACTTACTATAAATGTAACAAATTGATGAATCGATGAATTACTTACTATAAATGTTACTAATTGGCGAGTTTTCGTAGTTAACTCGTTTTGACTACGTCCTTTCGATTTATAAATGTTAAGACAGTGGCCGCAAATTCGACAAGAAATTAAAATGAAGTCAAACATCAGTCATCATCATCATCATCATCATCAGTCAAACATACATAATTTTTTTAATAATGTATTTTTTATGGGAGACAGGGACAGGCTTCATATTTATACCAAAATTTCCTCATCCCTTTCATCATCATCATCATCAGCCGGAAGAAGTCCACTGCTGAACATAGCCCCCCTTTGAACGCCACCATGAACGGCTATTAGCCATTAGCATCCATTGGCTCCCTGCGACTCTTACAATGTCGTCGGTCCACCTAGTGGGGGGCCTACCTTCAGAATGTCTTCCGGTTCGTGGTCGCCACTCGAGAACCTTTCTTCCCCATCGGTTATCGGTTCATCCTTTTGGGATACCTAAAACCCAGTTTCCAGTCGTAGCACCGCCATCGACCACAATCAGGTGACTTAAAAATCCTATACCTACATTATAGAGTTTGATCATATCTCAGTTAATTCTTTTTTGCGCAGTACCAACAGTGCAATTCGTTTTAAATTTTCTTTACCCATCTTCTATTTAATTATCTCACTTAGCATCATGAATTGTAGGATAATAATAATAGTAATGCCCGCACAATCACATACATAAGCTCTGTCCCCTAACTAGGTTTCCCTGTATCTAGGGTATAAGCAACTACGAGGATCGGGGATCCACAACACCCAGACACAGAACAAATACTTACGCTTTTTTTTATAATATGTAGAATGTTTGTAAATTACCAAAACGGCCTTTGAATTAAAAAATATGACAATATTTCTATTGCAAAGTTCGAATCAGCTTTTACTTAACAATGGTAAACGGGATGATTAGTAACCTCTCCTGAAATGCCCCAACGTCGACGGAGAGTAAGAATATGATAAAAGTTTTGCTTCAAAACTCTTTCGTAATTTTTTATATTCTTTGGGTAGATCTGTTTTTCCTCTTCCTTGACAGGCTTTCAAAGTTATTGAACCCGGAAAAATGGGGCATGTTTTGAATTCTTGATTAGTGACTCGAGAATATTATTCAGAATACAATATGTCATTGACTTCAAGCAATTAGTTTTACCTATACCTATACACAATTTGAAATCAATCGTTCAGTTTTTTTATCATATTTTTTTCATAACTATGGGCGCATTCCCTTGAGTCTTTTGGCTGTCGTTCTCATATTTTTCTTCTGGTAGGTATATTTACGAGTATTTGTAATAGGACAGTTCAGACCAATTCTATCAGTTTCAAGTACCCGGTAAAATGGCTTAGGAGATTTGGTTCGGGAATTCGCTACTATAGATTTTAGAGTAGGTACCTAACAGAAATATGGACTCCCAGCAGTACGATTCTAATTCAGTCGGAAAGATTCCGTGTCGGATTCGACGTCACTTTCGCTTCCCGAAAACGTTTTCCGAGAGCAAATGTGTGTCGGAATCTTTTCCGTGATATAGCAGCAATTAAATGTCAGACTGCAGATTCAGATTTGTAAATCACGTCTAAAAAGTTCTCGCGGAAACTTTTCCGAATCCGTGGTTGGAAGAGTTTCCGAGAGAGTTAGAATCATTTTGCAGTCCAGGACCTGCACACATTTTAAAAAGTAATTTTTTGGATCGCTACTAGACAGCACTGCTAAAGGCTCCTAAGCATTGGGAGAAAAACCAGTAGATAGGGTAGGGGGTAACGTAATGACGTCACACGCACTCCGTTTAGGCTAGGGGCCAAAGTTTTTATGTGCAGATCCATCTGATCTCGTACACTACCCTAATGAGAAAGTGGTTTTACGACTTTTTCTCTCAGAGAAATTGGACGATCTAAAACTTTAATGGTCATTTGATTGCAAGTGTGACGTCTGAAACGCCACTCACACTCTCACTTGTCACTTAAAAAACGCAATATAGCAAAACATCATCATCATCAGCCGGAAGAAGTCCACTGCTGAACGTTGGCCTCTCCATTGAAAGTCACCACGAACTAATAATATAGCAAAACATTTAAAATTAATTTCTCTCAAGACATTTATTTGAAAAACAATTGTACTGGAGATAGAAAATTGACACAAGCTCCATAGAAGTGATGTCCAATTACTATCTCTAATAATACAAATCACGAATTATTGAAACTGGCAGTTAGCTATTCTCGTTTGGCATTTCTTTTCTATTGTAATAAATTGCTTTTAGTGCACTAATCATCCCCACTTTCGTTCTTGGCAAGTAAGTAAATAAGTAATCTGTGACGCAGTGCACAAACAGAACCCCTGTTCACTGTCCACTTTGGTCTACCTCGATTTATCTTTGTGACTAACGCATCCACAGTTTGCCCTATTAGAGATAGATTTTTGACATTAATTCTATGGAGCTTGTGTCAAAGAACATCGGCCACTTTTCATACTGTCTTGGACCTGACCGCAATATATTTTGTATAAAAATTACGAATAGTCTATTGAAGTTATGCGACCGGCCTATAACAGTTTTTGGTGTGTGAGATTTAGTCAGGTTCAGAAAAAGAAAAAGGAGTACAAACAAAAATAGTAGAATAGTATCGTAGCAAAAGCAAACACAGGTAAGGGTTAGGGTTGCCTGATCTGAATCGATCTTCCAGAATATCAATATCGAAAAAATCAATTTCATTTCTTCTGGACTCGCCTTGAAATATCATTTGTATAATCTTATTAGGACTAAAATTACAATTTTTTTCATAAATATCTCGTTTTCATACAAGTTCAGGTCCGTTTTGGTCATTGTTCTTTCTATCTCTAGTAATGTAAACCGTAGATAGATAGGTTATTAAAAACAGCCGTAAGTGGTGTCAGAAAGGGACAGTCGAGACCATCAAGCTGATGGTCTCCAAATTGCTGCAGCCCCTGTTTGTAGAATGCGCCCTTTGTTTTAACTCCTGCCTTCACATTTCTATTATCCATTCCATCACGCGCTTCAAAGGAATTCTCTCCCATCTTTTTGCACCAAACTTCATCGCTATCAATCGTTGGATCAATAGATTGAGTTTGCAACTGAGATCGACGTTTAATGGCGTGGAGGCGGCGGGGCGTCCTCCAAAGTTTTGTAATAATTAAATTAGTAGAAGTAAAATAAGCAAATTCTTGTCTGCGGATCCTTAGTTTGAAAGATCAATACATTTTGCCTGTCACTTTTTGTCTTTTTTTCTTTGCGATGGAATGAAGGACTTATATCATCCTTATCAGCATGTGTCAGTCCACCGTTGGACATTGACCTTTTCCGAGACTCTCCAATGGACCCAGTCTTCGGGTTTTCTTTTTCAACTACCGCCTGATGTATTACATCGTCAATCCAAATAGTCTGAAGGTGTCTTTTACTACGTTTGCCCAATCATGGTCTCTATTCAAGAACGAACACGTTTCCTCCAACGGTTATCGACAACATGACCATCCCAGAGCTTACAAAACATAGAGAAGAACATTATAAATTAATGTTCTATTTGTATGTAAAAAGAAATGAAAAAAGAAAACATTATTGTTTTATGGCGTATAAAAGATCTCTTCACTAAACTGCCATAAGGTTTAATGTTACAAAAATAATTATCGCAAGTAAATGAGACGTAAAGCAAAGCAGACGGGGAGAGACGGTTTTCAGCTTCGCGTGACGGGCGGAAAAAATTGATAGACTCGTCGCATAAAATTAGGGTTCCTTGACAAAAATGGTATTTATATCCAGGCACCGTGACTTGGTTTACATAAATTTACTTCATTATAATCCGTATTGCTTCGAAACGGCTAAGTGAATTTTAATTCAAGGAGCAGATTAAATCCTGAGCGAGGATTAATTTAAAATGATGGCTCTAAATTGTGACGGAGTAGGTTGATTAAGGATCTTAAAGGTATTTTCTAATACTATAAAATATGCGAAAAAATATATTCTCATTGCCACATCTATACAAGTAAGTAATAATTATAAACAAAACAAGATTGTTGATTACCAAAAATAACAAAAGTTTTTTATTATTTTCAGCCGTAAATCAAGGTTGTTTTTAATGCAATAACTTTTGTTTTTCTGTATCAACTTCTGTTCTGTTTACGTGACCCTTAGTATTATAGAATTAATAATGGAAAAGTTTGTTTCCAAAACAGGAAAGCTTCTAGCCTTTTTAATGCAAATTACACGCTACAAATTCCCGAGTCGCTCACTTCATGATTTATCGGAATCTCTTTTATTTTAGGAAAGTAATTTTTAATATTTCTTAATATTACTATTGACAATTTGGTTATTACGAGAATGATATGTGTAGGTGTGCGCAGAGCTAGCGTGTGCATGTGTAAATTTATAACAATTTCACCTAATCATGAGTTCCGTAACGAATAGATGAAGTTTCATGAGATTTGAAACAAAGTTAGACGTTGAATAAGACACAACTCCCGCCGAAAATAGCGACTGAAACTATGGAAGCAACTGGTATATTTTATCATAAAACAAATTAATTGTACGATTTCATCATCATTATCAGTCGGAAGAAATCCATTGCTCAACATAGGCCTCCCCCCTTGAACGCCACCATGAACGGCCATTTGCATCCCGTGACTCTTACAATGACGTCGGTCCACCTAGTGGGAGGCCTACCTACAGAGCGTCGTCCGGTTCATGGTCGAGAACCTTTCTTCCACATCGGTTATGGGTTGTACGATCTCTGATCTCTGTAAAATTTAAAAAACTAAAAAAAACACTTTGAAAAACGCACTGAAAAATATAAAATAATTAAATTGACTTGTATTAGTTACGATATAATGGTTAATTCAAAAAGTGTGGAGCGCTTTTTGGTTGTGTGTACTTTTATATACCCAGTAAAAGAAGCGCTCCACACTTTTTGAATTAACCATTATATCGTAACTAATACAAGTCAATTTAATTATTTTATATTTTTCAGTGCGTTTTTCAAAGTGTTTTTTTTAGTTTTTTAAACTATATATTTTTATTTTTTTACTTTTTAGTCTTTTGTTACCAAGTTCAATCTATTGGACTCATAAAGACGAATCATATGAGCCCAAACACGAGGGTTTTACTAGTAGCCACTGCAGAGATCCCCTACCCACCTTCCGGTTGCATCATCAGACCCTCGTCACCAAGTTCAATCTATTGGGCTCATCAAGACGAATCATATGAGCCCAAACACGAGGGGTTTACTAGTAGCCACTGCAGAGTTGCTCTACCCACCTTCCGGTTGCATCATCAGACCCTCGTCACCAAGTTCAATCTATTGGGCTCATCAAGACGAATCATATGAGCCCAAACACGAGGGGTTTACTAGTAGCCACTGCAGAGATGCTCTACCCACCTTCCGGTTGCATCATCAGACCCTCGTCACCAAGTTCAATCTATTGGGCTCATCAAGACGAATCATATGAGCCCAAACACGAGGGGTTTATTAGAAGCCACTGCAGAGATGCCCTACCCACCTTCCGGCTGCATCATCAGATCAGGTCGATGATACCAAATTATTGCATTGTCACCGAGATTACATACACATACAAAGTTTCAAGTCGATACGACAATTAGAAGTAGGTGAAAATTGACTTCTAAGATTTGATTACATTGTTAGTTAGTTAGTTAGTTAGTTAGTTAGTTAGTTAGTTAGTTAGTTAGTTAGTTAGTTAGTTACAAGTCAAGCTAATAAAAGTGTTTTAATAAAAATATGTAAAATTCCACTTGCTCTGTTTTAAAAATCTTTATACGGGCGCTAAAGTCGTTTACTTTGCTATCCGGCAAGGGTTTGCTCTAGAATTTTAACCAAGGGTTTACTAACACTCTCTACGTGACCGTAAAAATTCTAAGCCCCAAATGCTTATAAAATCCTCTGTGACCCTTGAAAATTGCGTCGACACCAGGATTCTGTGCTCACGGCCTATTTTTGTGAGGACCGCCATTTTTAGTTAATTCAGCTTTCGAGGCGGTATACATTTTGTGGAAAAAATATGGGCGAAGAAATTGTTGTGGCAGTATATATAGGTTTATGCAATGAAGTTTTTTAGTCGTTTAGGGAATTTCGGAAGGTTCAGGTGGAAACCGAAAATTTAAGATGTACTTTTTAATTTAAAGTTAACTAGTCTAATACGTAACTATGGAAATGACCCGATGGTATATCATTAATTCCTCAGTGTGGGACAAGATGTAATTTAATGTGCCGCTTGGGTTATAAACTTTAAAGATTTACTAATTCTACTCTGATTATTCAAAAGCAATTTTTTTGCTCTTGTTTTTTTTTTGTCGGAATGTAATTAATACCTCAGTTTCACGAACAAATTTGTAATAAGATTCATTTCAATAGAGATTTTTTAAATTAACTGAGACGCCGCATTTTTATTTACCTTAGAAATGCTTCAGTTCAAAGCAAAACGTAGAGTAAATTGAAATTACTAATTTTACAAAGGGACTGAGCACGCTAAACAAACAAATATCTTGTTTCGTAAAAAAAAAACACAAGTAGCTAATTATAATCATTGGAATTTGATACTTAAACATCCGTTTTGTTTGTTTTTATCTTTAGAAAAAATTTTATTTGTATTGGAATAAACAACATAGGTTAATCATCTGTTTTTGAAAAAATCTACTATGAAATAAAAAAAAAATGGTTTACTACATAAAAATATATGCGTCTACTTGAGAACCTCCTCCGTTTTATCGTGGGATAAAAAATACAAACAGATGAATAGTAAAATAGGAGTAAATCTAACTATACTCTATTCCTTTCCTAATTATGATCTGGGGTTTATTTCACCACGCCGCTCTAATTACATAGGTAACCGAGGTATAGTGGAACTGACTGAAATGTACATGCAAAGTCACCTGAAAAACACATGTCATTTATTTTTCATTATTTTAATATTTTTCATGATAACAACAGAAAAATATGGAAACAAGTCAGCGTATTGACAGTATTTCGAGCACGGAGCGGGCAACAATGAAATTACCAGGTATTGTTTACTCCTGTTACCAATAAATATATCAGCAAGTACGGTCACTATTACTTGGAGCAATATTACCGTCTCTCGGGATCCCGTACAGGAGTGATATTTGGTTGTTTACGGCTTCTGTGCCAACGCGTGGAATAAACTATTGAGAAAGGTCTAGTTAAATTTATAGGTACGGACAACATTTTATTATGCGATCGTGGCGAATTTATTACTAGCTCCGCCCGCGGTTTCGCCCACGTGGAATACACTTTATCACGATAAAAAGTACCCTATGTCCTTGTCTAGTATCTGAACTATCTTTACACCAAATTTCATCGAAATCTGTTTTGTAGTTTTTGCGTGAAAGCGCAACAAACATTGGATAGACATCCATCCATCTATCCTCACAAACTTTCACATTTTTAACCAAGTAATAATTATAATATTAAGTAGAATAAATATGACTTATTAAGCACAAGAATACATATATCGCACGAATTGAAAAAAAAATTGTTTGAAATGTTGAACATCAAACATGTAACTAAATTTTGTGAAGGAAAACGGTCTCCCGCTTAATTCATTTATTTTTCTGCCAAAGAAAATAGATGAAACTAACAAAGATGTTCGATTTTTTTAACCACAAGAAAAGTATGTACCTATTATTAGATACTCTTGGTCTTGAGAACCTCTTTTTCGTCAGTTAAATGCCGCGAATAGATATAACTTCACCTGCACCCTTGTTAAGGCTTTAAGCCGCAAATATAGTGACAAAAACAAGCATGTAGGCTAAGTACACTGAACGAACAAGTATCTATGTTGGTTTACTGAACTAGTCTCATAATCTCGTACACAGCATTCAAAGACATCAGAACTAGCGAGTTCCTGGTGCTTTTGACCTGTTTCCGTATTGCCGACAAACGGAACCTAATGGCTGCGTCTAACAGCTGACCTGCTTTACTGCAATTTGAACTTAGATAGCTTGCTTCGTAGGTGTAGCTTGAAGCTATATTTAGAGTAGGTACGGCAGAGATTGACACACAAATAGATTTTACTACTGATAGGTACAAATAGACACTCGGTATGGTGTTTAGATTCGTATAGTCTAAACTTAGTTTTACAGTCTCAAAGTTTCAGCATAGAAAACTCTATATGCATTAAAGTTAAAAGTTGTGTGAACTAAATAGTTTTTTGTTTCTTATTGTTTGTTACCATACAGTAGTAACTAAAAAACAACAACAACGTAAGTAGAGCCTATCGGTGACCTTAGAAATATGAAACTTGGCCTGTATATAGATTATGTAGTGTAGTGTAAGTACTCTAAAAATTATTATTAGAAAAAAATCCCCTAATACAGATGAGCTGTTAAAGTTTAAAAGAATAATCGTGAATCCTATAGAAAAATCCCGTGGCAACATTTACCTGGTTAAAATCACGGGGCAGATCGCAAATACTGTTCAATAATAGTAAAGAGGCAGGTCTAGACCTAACTCTTTACTGGAAAGACGAAGTCACGAAGAACTTGCGTGAGAACTATAGTAGGACTTAGGACAGACTGAAGTGGAGTATTTTATAATTGGAGGCCAAGACCCACTTAAAGTCGTTGCGCCATTTCATCTCGAAGATCAGGCAGGCTCAGGGAGAAGCTGTCCAGCAATGGACTGAAACCGGCTAATAATTATAATGATGATGAAACACTATAATACGCGGACGGACCTACGAACTGCTCTAGCAACTGAGAAAAAGACAATAAATAGACACTGTAGGTATCGCATCCCACAGGGTCCTTGTTTATAGCATCTATATTTATACCGGTCTCTTAGCACATTTACCGGCACGAAGCGACGGCCATGATATAAGGCTTCTGTGTGGAAATGAACCACTTTGCTGAAAATACGTACAGGCTGCTTGACTTGCATTTGTTTCGGGAACGTATGGTCTGATTGATGCTCGTTGAGACATAAATATTTATTCGGCCAGTCGTACGTTGTGTTGGGTAAGCTTTATGGCATGTCTATAATATAAATGGCATCCGCTAGGTGCTATTAATAAAGGTCCTACAGTTTAGAACTATAATACAAGCTGGAGGAATTTTGCAATGGAAAATCGAGAGGGAACCTGACGAGAACCTAACTCCGAGAGAAGATGGTAAGATTTGCAAGGGGACATGGGAGAATGTAAGATTTTCAAAGAAGAGAGCGAATTGAAAAGAAAGTGATGGTGAAGGCTGCCGCTGCCTCCGCAGGGAATAAAAAGTGAGACACACACAGAGAGAGAAAGAAAGAGAAAAAAAAGAGAGAGGAATAGAGAGTAAGAGAAATTAGAGAGTAAAAGGAGTTAGAGATAAAGAAATTGTGGAGAGAGATTGTAGAGTTATTAGAGAGCAGATAAAGAAGAAATTAGAGAGTATAGAGACAGATTTGAACTGCATACGACAGAAGTATGATTTTGATGTCCCAATACCAATACCCAATTTTAATAGTTAAAAACTCTGTCTTGCGGGATATAAAGTAGAAAAGGGACGACAAAACGAATGGAGATTGCCGTGCAAAATAAAAAGGAAACCTGTCCTTGACATTTCTGGAATTAGCGATAGGATACTTTTTACTTGGTTGATTGTTTATCAGTATCAGACGGCGTCCCTGAATAATTTGACTTACCTAATGAAAAAACAGGCAAAAATGCGTAGCTCTAAAAAACTCGTTCGTTTCAGTGAAAAAGTGGGCAGAACGTGGGACAGATAATATCCGGTATCAGTTCGAGAATGGTCGTGTAGGGTTGTCAGCTTCTTGTTTTAAGAAGTGGTAGGTACTGATTTCTTTTGGTTTTATTTGTCACTGAAAAATCATTATCATTGCTTTTACCAATACAAACTGGCCAATCTACATCTGTTGCTTTTCGTTATTGCGAACCTTTACCTAAACAGCAAATTATTATTTTTGGCAATTCTTTATTGGTGTTCGTCAATATTGCTCTAAACGGTTCTTCGAGACCTGTAACTTGCCCACTTTAACTTTAATTATATAACGAGTGACAGCCCTAGTAACACAGTCCCCAGGCTGTCATATTTGTGATGAATTTACCTGAAAAATGTTCGGTTATTTTTCTGATATCGACTTCGACGATTTTTTTTGGTGTGAACGGTTTTGTGAGGTTGACAGAGTAAGTTTGGTTTGATTGCCTATCGTGTTCGGTTGTCTTGTTAAAAGTTGAATTGAATTAATGCAACACTACAAATCACTGTGCACTGCACTTGTTTAACTTATACAGAAAAAAACATTATCGAAACAGAGGGGATTAAAAGAAAGATGTCGATTCGATAAAAATATGGGTAAATAACCTTGTAGGCAATTAAATAAAGGTGAGGTGCGGGAGGCGGCGGCGTAGTCGTATAGTTGCCGAGAAGAGCCGAGCGCGCCCGAAGCCGCGCTCCGCCATTTTATTTTTGAGTTTTTTAGTTGTTGCCGGGACGCCTAGAGTGAACAAGCGAACTGCGCCCCCGCCTGCGCTCTCTTTCGAAATTATTTATATATTTATTTATTTATGCGAATTGTCATAACAACATGACCCTGTTAGGGTATAGCATATAGAAACATAATGACATAAAATTCTAGTTACGGACAACACATACATAAAGAAATTATATACTTAAGTAGGTAGGTACATACACACAATGTTATTTTAGAGGTAGTGAGATTGTGACGCTTTTATCATCAATGAATTCTTGAATTGTATAATAACATTTATGAATTAATAAATTTTTAAGTTTTATCTGAAATATGTTTTCTTTTTTTTCATTTCTTAGTTCAACCAGTAGTTTATTAAACATTTTTATAAGCATGTAGTGCGGCCCCCTCTTAATTATTTCTAGTTTAGGCTCTGGTGCTATAAGTTGGTAATTAAGTCGTGTTTTACTGTTTTCCTATTCACCTATCAACCCTGCGCCGAAATATATACAAACCTCTTTTGTACAAAGTTTTACTTTACTAAGTAAATATTACTTTATTAGTTTTTACGCAATCGAGATTTTTATGTTTTCATTTTATAAATCACACGACATTTTTATTCCATTATATTAAAGGCGTTGTTATAGGTTCTATTATTTCAAAGCTTTATTTTCGATAAATACTTTTTTTACTTTTTTTTTTATTTCTTTTTTTTTTAATCATCATCATTATCAGCCTTTCACGTTCCCACTGCTGGGACTATGGCCTTCTCTCATAGAGAGAGTATGGGCTGTAATCTACCTTGCTGGCCCAGTGTGGGTTGGTAGATGTCGCATGCCCTTAAATGTTGCAGTTCTTGGGCATGCCGGTTTCCTCACGATGTTTTCCTTCACCGTTTTGAGCAATGGCAAATCCGCACATAACTAAGTCATAGGTGCGGGGCTGAGAGGATTCGAACTCGGTGTCGGCGTCCTTGTAAGTCGCACGCCTAACCGTTCGGCCACCATCGCTCTTTCGCTTTTTTTAATGTAGTAATGTAAATGTAGTTTTATTACTTGTTCTTACGACTTTACGGGACGTCGTAATTGAGGTCGCTTCATGTTTTTGTGTTCAACGTTAATTAATTCTTGTCTGCAGTTTTTCTTGAACTTGCTTGCTCGTTTTCTTACATAAAGTAGGTACCTACTCGGTGCGCTTGTATTTTGTAACCGACTTCAAAGAAATGGTGAATTTTCTCAATTCGCCTGTTTAAACATAAATTTAGTAAGTAATTTAGTATTTTAATTTGGTAGGTATATAAATTTACATTCTGTTTGTATGTTGGGAGATAGTTTAATTGTTTATGAACCGATTTTAATTATTCTTTATCCGGTGTGTTCAGTACCTATAGCTTCAAGGTGGTGGTTCTATTTATTATTATAAGTATTGGACATATGACATCAAATGCACATCAGGGAACTCCTCAAAATCAACAAACAGATTTGGATTTAAGACTAACGTGTCTGAAGCTGACGTCACAACCATCGGGCTATCATCTCTCCAACTTTCTTAGCTCTTCAGTACATACCTAACTTAGAACACTGTCTTCCACCGTACCTCTTACTATGACTACGAGAGCGGACTTGAGATTACTTTCATTACTTTATATAGCTTATTATATTAGATAAGATATTGGAAAGGCCCTTTGTTAACAAAGCAAACGCTGAGAGGGTGGAATTTAATTCTGAGATACACAGACATAGGGCGGTTTAGTCAATTTGGTACCTACACTTACACTAATCACATCGAACTAATATTATAAATGGTTTCGAATGAGTGATTGTTTATGTTTTTTACTTTAAAAAGTCACCAAGCACCTATCGATGTGTTCCTTCAGCCAAATTCAAATTTAAATGTTTTTTATTTAAGATGCATTGTGATCACAATTTTGCATAACAGGAATGTTATTAACCACAAGCTGCGCCCCGCGGTTTCACCCGCGTGGACTGCAGCTTATCGCAATAAAACGTATAACCTGGCAACTTTTCACTTTTCTCTCATAAGAACCTTCTCCTCGCAATAACAAACACAACAAAAAAAGAATTAGTGAAATCGGTCCAGCCGTTCCCGCGTGATGCCGTGACCAAGGGAAATAGGGATTCATCTATACTAATATTATAAAGCTGCAGAGTTTGTTTGTTTGTTTGTTTGTTTGTTTGTTTGTTTGAACGCGCTAATCTCAGGAACTACTGGTCCGATTTGAAAAATTCTTTCAGTGTTGGATAGTCCATTTATCGAGGAAGGCTATAGGCTATATTTTATTTCCAAATAAATTAGGGATCCGTATGAAAATTGCTATTTTGCAACCCAAGGTGTGAAATCGAAAACCTATTTTTGCGTGCGCTGCAAAAACTATTGACACTAGAGCAAAATAATGTATTGCGGGTTTGTAGGTCTCATTTAGATCTACAAAAAAGTCCGCGAGAGCATATGTCTAACTATTATAGTTATGCCACAATAAGTGATCTTTTATTTTAAAAAATTAATTTTTGATGCCGCCGCTAGAAAAGGCTCTTTATTTGTATCTTGGTATTAATCCTTATCAAAATAAACTACTTCTTATTCAAAACTGCTTCAATGCCTTCCCATAACTTTTTGAATCATTCAATTCGGACATTCCATTCGAAAGATATCACGAGTTTAAAAATGTAAGTAGTCGTAGAAAAATAAAACCGCCGCACCGCAGCGCAGCGGGAAACGCGTTGAGGTGAGCGGGGCACCGGGAGAATCTATGAAATAGGTAAAGTGCGGTCGCGGACCAGGCGCGATTCAAACGTGCGGTCCAAGAAAAATTAACTTAGAATTAAAATAGGATAATGGGTACCTACAGCAGGTAACGCGTTGAGGGGGCACCGAAGTGCGGGAATAATTTTGGAGTACATATACGGAATATAATTATACGCTATCGCGCCTAAACTACTGACCCGATTTAAATGAAATTTGGTATAGAGATAATTTGAGCCCCGGGGAAGGGACATAGGATACTTTTATCGCGATAAACTGTAGCCCACGCGGGTGAAACCGCAAGGAACAGCTAGTTTTATATATAAGAAGAGAAGAATATATAGGCTGATGTTACTAATCTTACAGCAAATTGCAAACCTAATTCCGACAAGGAATCCCTACGACCTACACATTACCGCTTTCGGCTAGGCCTTGTTATTGTCACAAGAGCGTTATTGCTCTCGTTTGCACTGGATCATTGACATGAAAAGCTGGCTCTATCACCCCTTTACGGGCGTTGATGAGCGTGGTACTACATCTACAGGCCAACCCATTTGCGCGAGTGAAGCGGCGAGGCGTTCGCATCACAAGTTTTGCAATACGCATACGAATTTGACGTCATTTCCTTCTATGGAGTTTATCCGTTTTATTTAGCTTAGAAAATAGTGTGATCAAAATATCATAAATCGTAATCGTAATTACGTAGGTATGATGAGTATCTACATCTCTTCTATAATTCATAAATTAAGGTTTCTTTGAAACAATTAAAAAACAAAAAAGAAAACAATCAATTTCAAAGACAAAGATTTTTCATCATTATGTTTATTACAAAAATAACATACTGTTGTCAGTAATAACCTGTCAGCCAAGCTCCTGTAAGGATCCAGTGACCTAAGATTCTTTACGCAATTAACATCGTCATCAGCCGGAAGAAATCCACTATTGAACAAGTCTTGAACGACTCTAATTACTCTAATTATAGCCATTTACAATTTTACATTCATCAACTTCCCGGGAATCTTACGATGTCGTCGGTCCACCTAGTGCGGACCTACCTACAGAATGTCTTCCAGTTCATGGTCGCCACTCGAGAACCTTCCGCATCGGTTATCGGTTCGAAGCGATGTGGCCTGCCCCCACTTCAACTAGTGCGCTGGAATGGTGACAAAGGTCGAGGCCAACCAACTCAAATGTATGATAACTTACATTCGTTATAGGCTATAGATGGAGGATAGAGCTAACATGTATTGTAAAGATTCCGTCAGCAAGTGTCAAGTTGTCACTGAAGGGTGGGAAATTGAAGGGTTAATTTGACAATGACGACACAGCGCTCAATTTCTGATCACAATGGAGGCAAGTGACAAAAGCTATTACGCACTCAAATTGTCTGATAATGTGTACATAATTTTGTACTTATTGAACAAATGGTATACGGCGAATGCTATACGCTTATGTTTATACATGGTGAATAGAAATATACTAAGCATTTACAAAACTACCAACATTTGGTACACAAAAACACGCATAGCTAAAGGCGTAATAGAAGATAAAACATATGTTATCGTGGCAATTAAGTATCTGTACAAGAAAGATGTAGCAACAAAAAAACAAAGACATTATGCGACCATAATGAATCTCTTCCCTTTTCCTATGAAACATGGTCTGTTTGTTTGTAGCTGAACTGGAACAATTATGTTGAAATTTTGCATTTAAATAAAAAGCTGGGCCCCGTTGTTTCACCAAGTACAGTACAGAATTATTAGAGAGTTACTTTCGCAATTTGGGGTTGGTACGGATGTTTTACACTATATATTCAGACTGTCGAAATCTTTACCCACTCGTGTATATAGGCAAGGCGGGGCGCTTTATTTCTAAATAAGGTTTTTTTATGTGGTAGTTGTAGAAGGGTTACTTAGATATTTCAGTATAATAAGTCACATTTAACGTGTAGGGACTTTCGCGGTCGAAATATAATATGATAATTTCTGAAGGCACGGTTTGATGTAGCAAAACTAATTGGGTCATTTTCAGTAAGTCAGCAAGCTTTCTGTGTTTACCTCATGTGGTGCTTGCGAATATAGCATACATACATTGTCTCGTGTGTCCCTGTATTAGTTATCTTTCCCACATAATCACATACATAGCCCTAACTAAGATTCCCTGTATCTATCTATAACTATCAGATACTACGCGGAGAAGGGATCCACAACACCCAGACACAAAACAAAATACATGCGCTTTTTTTTATTGCACAAATATTTATGCATATTTGGATTTGGTTAATGTTCGGTACCTACTGTCACGCCAGAGCCGCGGTCGAGTGTGCATGAAACTGGACCCATATGCGCTATGACCATTTTTGCTCGTACCTAACGCGGGCTTGTTAGGTTATCTGTACAGAATGACCGCTTGACGTCACACAACCAACATACATCGTGATGATGATGTAACCATAGCTTGGTGGTAGGGTATTTTCTAGTACTCACCTGGCTAGCTACCTCATGTTAAGAATCTGTCGCCAAGCACCTATCGGTGTGTTCCCGCAGCCTTACTTGAGCCAGTTCCCAGTCCAAGTGCAGCGTGGCGCCACCTTCTACCACATCGTCACTTAACATCAGGTGACTTGCGGTCAAACGCTACCCTGCAAGTAGTAAAACAAATAAAACGTCACACTCGCACGTTATTGGCAGGGAATCTCGATGGTCATAGCGTGATGGCCAATACTTTCATAGCATTGCGGAGCCAATGAAAGGTAGTGAAGAAGGTATACCTAACAACCCCAACACCAGACTACATATCCGTTCACCAGCTACTTATATATAAGCAGTAAATGATTACAGACTATGTAAGATTGTAAACGTGTTTGTTGTACGGTTCCCGAAGTAAAACAGTTTGTGTTGTTGCGGGCTTGATACAATGTTAGTATTGGATTAGGTGTGTTAATTATGTCAGCATATTAAACAACATTAGTAAATTAAGCGACTAATTACGCGTTGAATATCAACATTCAGAAGTTTGTTCATCATTTTGACGATTTGCATTTTGTGTTTTTGTTTTCAGTATCTATCCTACCCTACTTCCTGTATACTAATATTATAAACGTGAAAGTTTGTGAGTATGGATGGATGGATAGATGGATGGATGGATGGATGGATGGATGAATGGATGGATGTTTGTTACTCTTTGACGCAAAAACTACTGAACGGATCTGAATGAAATTTGGAATGGAGATAGTTTATAGGTACCTGAAACACAAAGGCTATTTTTATCCCGGAAAAAGGTTCCCGCGGTATAACGGGAAAACGCGGGTGAAACCGCGTGGCGCAACTAGTATACCTATAAATGTGTTGTGTTTGTGTTTTTAACTTAGGATCGTTTTTCGACAGTCAAAAGTAAACTTTATAAGATCCACCGTTCGATCTAATCTCAAATGACTGGAAAATTCTCTTGGAAATTCGGAACCACATATTGGCTTCTTATCCCGACAAATTGAGTTACCAATGGAAAAATAGAGAAACAAAAATTTTACGTAGACAATGTATCGAGTGGTGACAACCTTGCCCTTGATGGAGTGCCTCTGATATGTCTTTGGCCTGTCAGTCTGACAGGTTCATCCAATGTCTATTTCATCGTCATCATCATCAGCCTAATTGCGCTCTTACTGCTAGGACCATTGGCTTTCTCTCAGAGAGAGTAGGGGCCACCACGCAGACGTTTTCGGATAGGCTAGTGTTGGTCAATTCTAGTGCCGAAATTTTCAGACCAACCAAAGACCTCTGACATAGCCTTACGACTGCTATCGTAAGACAACCAAACTAAAAAATTGTCTTCTTTGTCACACATTATTTTCTGTATTAAATCTATATTTATAAAAGAAAGTCGTGTTAGTTTTACTATTTATAAGTCAAGAACGGCTGAACCGATTTGGCTCAAAATTGGTGGGGAGGTAGCTTCGGACCAGGAAACGGACATAGGATGCTTTTTATCCCGGAAAAGGTTCCTACGGGATAACGGGAAGACGCGGGTGAAACTGCGGGGCGCAGCTAGTACATAATATAGGATTAAGATGTTACCTTTACTGTTTCATAATTTTATTGCATGCAGTGTTTATCTTTAATAGGTTGTGCATTTAGCATTGTGTAGTATTTATCTTTTTAAATAAGCATGAAATATTGTAACAATTGTTGATAAACCAAATAAATAAATAATGCTGGGGCCACACTTACGGGAAATGCCGTTAACTATCGCGATGATTGACGTTTGACATAAGTGTGGCCACGACTTATGACAACGGCATTCACATTGGCGTTTGACGTTAGCTGAAAACTCAAGTGGCGGTGCATCGTAATGAGAATTAAAGTGCTGAAGCGGCCACACTACATATTGAAGAAAGAGGGAAGAAAGTTTACGATTGAAGTTTCGTTGCATTCACGTTAACCGTTCAAGTGTAGCCACTCACATGATTGCATTAATAATTAACGCAATATTTATCGCGATGACATTTCCCTTGACGTTGACCTTAGTGTGGCCCCAGCATTATACTGGCTGGCAGTAAAAAAAAGCTTGCCCCTAACTTTTGCAATAGATATAAAAGCCAAAGGAAAAACTTTGTTTTTATTTAGGGTTGAACATGAACACGGCACTTATCTTTGTTAGTTTTGTTTCGCAAACAAATCTTCCCGTCGTGATGAATAGGGATATTCGTCTCAGGGAATAAGCTGCCTTGACAAGGAACTACCTCCAAATAAGTAAGAGATAAGTTACCGGAAGAAATCGAAGCATTTTGGTGCTTCAGAACTGTCTTTAGCCGTAATAACTAGCTATGAAGTGTCTCTAACTTAGTCCATTACATGTTTCTAATATTCATCTTGTGAATTATGGGAATTGAAACTTTAATTGTTACGGAAACGGGTACCGAGGATTCCTGTCCTTTAACCTAAATCACTTTTCAAGAAGCCTTCAAGGAATTCATAACTAAAACTGGCTATATATATTACAGCTATGTAGCTATTTTGCGTTATTACATTCTTCTAAGACGTGCATAGAATTTATAAAGCTTTTGTGATAACAAATTGCAATGTTGCGTGTCTTTTCGGCATGAAAGAAATAACGAGGGGAAACTGGAGGGTTTACCACTACCGTTGAAACAGTATGCCATCTTCAGATAAAGTTACTGGATTTCACTTATGCATACTGACGGCTATTTTATAGTCTGTGTTTAATTGTTTATTTCGTAATCAAAGCAGAGAGGGATACACTCATTTGTACTTAATAGTGATTTAAAAATAAAATAACTGGTCGATGTGAGGAATATTAACTGTAAATTCAGTGGCAGAACACACTATTCTAATTCAGTTTAGAATTATAATTACCTATTACTAGCTGTTCTCCGCGGTTTCACCCGCGTGGGTTACAGTTTATCGCAATAAAAAGTAGCCTATGTCTTTTCTTAGGCTTTAGACTATCTCTGTGCCAAATTTCATTTAAATCGGTTAAATAGTTTAGGCATGAAAACGTGATAAACAGACAGACAGAGTTACTTTCGCATTTATAATATTAGTAGGAAAGTAAGAATTATCATATTACCAAAGCCTTTCATGACGTTTTTCAGGAATTTAGGTACTGTCGACTGTTTTATACTGTCTCTTTACCGAGATGTTTTGCCCCATAACCCATAGGAACTGTATTAATTTTCTGGCATTTACTATAATGCCCTTCTTTTCCTTAATACCCTGAGTTATGATGTAAATAAATTAACGTCGAGCAAATATTTGCTATTTACCTTTGGCCCTTAGGGGTTTACGGGCGTAATAAATCTGTTAACTAAATAAATGTGCAACTTGTATTACTCATTATGTAAGAATCTGTAAATTAAATCTTCTTTAATATGTATAGAAATTTCGGGTCACAATGTTTGTTATCGAACTCCTCCGAAACGGCTTGTGACCGATTTTTATGATTTTTTTGTACATTTGGTAGGTCTGAGAACAGTTTGTAGGCAATTTTTTATACCTCTGCAAAAGAGATAAGGTTGGCCCTGTCCAGAAAAAAAACTCTTTTTCCGTAAAGTGACACGGTGAAACACGGGTGAAACCGTTAATCTAGTTTTGATTTGTTAAATTCATTTCTCCACCTCAATGACAACTTGATAATGTAATCAGTGTTGTATATCAGTCCAATGCTAGACATAATTTATTTTTGAAACTCCAACGATAGAGTAGGCCACTAACTAGCTCATACAAAAGAAAAGTAACTAAGCCTGGCTTGCACAACACGTTTAACCTTGATTAAATCTGGATTTAACTAAATTTCCCATACGATTTAACAAGTGAATTTCGTTGAATTGAGATTTAAATCCATACGATTTGACAAGTGAATTTCGTTAAATTGAGATTTAAATCGGTGGTGCAAGTGGGCCTAACGCCCGACATTATTAAATAATCGATCTTGATCCGTTATCCGCGGTTTTGGATCGATATGTCATGTCATAATGTCATTTTAGTACTAGGGCTTGACACATTACTACTAAAATGACATATTATGAGATGACATAGCGATCCATAACCACGGATTACGGATCAGGATCGATTATTAATTTTGGGCGTAAGAGAACAACTTGCTTCCCGATAAGCAAGTGCGTCAACTAATTCCTGTAAGTCAGCGATCATTCACACGCCGACGGCGGGACGGCGACCCGGAAATTATGACGTCATTAAAGCCACGGCCTCCTAGGCCCAGTCCTGTAAAAAACAAAGCCGAATGTAGGTTAATGTTTGCGGCATGTGCCCGACGAGATTTTTAAGAAAAATATGTGAAAGGGTTCCTTGCATGCCAAATCGCCAGCCGGTCGGGAAAGGTCTGGGGGTTTCATGATGCGCATGAATAGGTAAGGCTCTCGTGCAGTCAATTATCCATATGCGGAGAGGCTTCTTTATTTTAACGTGGCATAATAGTAACGTTTGCATAATGATTGTACAGTCAGCGACAAAATAAGCTGAGCATACTCGACAACTTACAAGGTAACATTTGACCACCACACAACACACTTTATGTTAATTCATGATTCGGTTGAAGGTTGGTGTTAAGGATGTTA
This sequence comes from Opisthograptis luteolata, assembly GCA_931315375.2. NCBI lineage: Eukaryota > Metazoa > Arthropoda > Insecta > Lepidoptera > Geometridae > Opisthograptis > Opisthograptis luteolata. The sequence goes on from OV928048.1 coordinate 4,245,895, forward strand.
AAGAAAATTCTTTTTCTATTGTTCAGTGACTTTTGTCGTTGACTGTACTGTAGGGGATTTTGCTATTTTTGCATAATTATTTTAGTAGCGCTTGAACTTTCACATATTGATGAGCGTTCTTCAGTAGGTGCTTGGGGTCTTTTAGCGTTTGACCACGAGTTACCTGATGTAAAGTGATGACGCGGTCGAAGAAACCACGCTACACCTGGATTGGAAACTGGCACTCAAGTGAGGCTGCTGGAAGTGCTGGAACATACTGATAAGCAGTCGCTTAACTTGAGGGTGGTACCTATAGCTAGCCAGGCGAGTACTAGAAAATGCCCTACCTAATGCAAACACTCCAATAGGTACTTCAAAAAATTGTTAATTTGATTCTTTTTTTTTATACTCAAACTAACTGAATAGTTTCCTTAATTTATTGAAATTAGTTTCCAACTGTTCAAAATAAGTTAGTAACTCGTGACTTGGAGTGAAATCAAGTTGATTTTTACTTTAAAAAACTGTAACTGTTACGTGCAGCACTCCAAAATGTAAAATCTTATTTACCTCTCCATACTGTAACCTCTTTGGGACTGACCTAATTTTTACTTAAATACCTATTTCCGAGGCTAAAAGTACAGGTGCACTTTAATTAAAGATCCGAGTCCGAATATCTAAGTAATCTATTCCCTCTAGATTGGAGACTGTTTGGTTTGAACGAACCTCAAAGTTGTTCATTTAAATTGAAGCCAGTTAAATTGGAACGGGACATTGCAAATTTTTTATTATAATTGAGACAGTATTTACGAAACTTAAATAATGTATTAAATCTCAATAAACAAAAACATTAAAATTTATAAAACCCCCGACATTTTGGACCGGTTTTCATCATACATAGCCGAATAATTCTTTCAAATTCCTTTCAAACACAAAAAAGACAATAAAAATCAATGCATCCGTTTGAGAGCTACGACACCACAGACAAACACACACACACAGAGAGACAAACAGACATCGACGTTAATCGACGGAAGACGCGTGTAAAACCGCTGGGCGCAACTAGTATCTCATATAACTAACATATGACTGCAATAAAGAATTGAGTATCGAGTAGGTACTTTAAATTAAAGCAACAAACAAAAAACTCTTAAACAATCAATCGTCTCATGTTAAAAAAACTGAAGGTTAAACAAGTAATCCTTCGTTAAAAGCTTAACGAGCTGTCAGCGCAGCCTGGTGGCCGCAGCTGGAACTAATTGCTTATCGATCTGCGGTGATGGATGCAACCGTCCGCTGCAACCACGAGAAGTGAGCAATCTCTTTGTGCAAGCACTCTTTGAAGGATTACGCCAGGTGAAAGAGTTAACCGGCTGAAAAAGACTCGGATTTGTTGCGAAATTGCTCTGTTCAGTTTGCAAGTTAAAGTGCACTTTTAAACAAAATTGCTGTGAAAATATCTGAAAATGTTGATCGTGACAGACTGGCTTGCACAACACGTTAAACCTTATTTAAATCTGGATTTAAATACATTTCCCTTACGATTTGACACGTAAGATTCAAATCGGTGGTACAAGTGGGCCTAAATGTCATAATCGACACATTTACTGTAAATGTGATTGCGCCTAAAAAATCACCTGCCGGGCGTTTCTTGCCTATTCCTTTGCCGGCGTAAGGAGGTTGGAACAGACGTAGCTAGCTTCAATTTTGACGCTTGAAAGTGTGTCATACTAATTGAATATATTTGAGTTTGAGTTTACTAATGACTAATTACCAAAATTATAAAAAAGTTGTCAAAATAACGTTAGATAATAATTGATATTTTTAATCGTTATATGAGTTTAGAAAATTATCGCGGTAACATCCCGTGAGACTATTATCAATTATTCATTTGAGGTACCTATAGTAGGTATTTGTTCAAATTTTACCTAGACCTGTATTATATACCTACCTACTTACACTTAAGCACACACATTTCCCTGTTGATTTTAAACCAAACATTAGTTTACATACCAAAGTTTAATGTGTAAATTGTGTTCCCGGAATAGTAAAACACACGTACCTAGGAGTTTAGGAATTACTTTGTAAGGTTCGGAGTCGGAGAATATAATTTTACTTGAAATATGTATGTTGAAAATGCAGTTCCATTTCTACTGAATGTATGCGCAGCTCTTTAGAGATTTGAAGCATATAATATATGTATTATAATATATATGATGATGACTGTGAGAAGTTTGATGTGAAGTTGAAACTTAAGTGCTTTTGTTAGAAATAATGCATATTCCACTAAAACTAATCTATGGTGCTAAGCTTTTTTTGGTGTTTGTTGGTAAGTGCATTACTTGAAAACGGCCGGACCGACTTAACCATTTTTTTTATGATCGTAAAATTAGTGAACGTGCGGTTCTTTATAGGATATTTCTATAAAATTAAGATATTTGTCTGCTCGTGTGAAGCCGGGATGAGTTACTAGTGTTAAAAAAATACAAATTGAAATTCAAAATATTATATACCTACTATTTATTTGGCTTGATACAACATATAAGTACTTCACACTGGCTGAAACCACACGAAAGTATATTTTTTGCTTTTAAGAAATTTCCTATTCCTTTTTGTTTCCTAAAAGCTAAGTACTTATTTCTATTTTCGTCTTCCATCGCACGTTATAAATAGAGGTGCGTGACGACACCACCACTCAGGCGCTTAAGTGATTCGTCTAAAGGTTCCGAGCACAGTGTGAACAAATCTTTGCTTTAATTCTCTTTCCATTAGATAAATGGGTCTATTTTATCATTAAAACATGTATTGTATTTAACCAATATTTAGACTTCTTGGCCAGTTATTCAATTGTCAAGCCGCATTGTGCAAACATTATGTACTAATCGATTAATAATCAAATCAGTAGTTTACTTGTTTTCATAGTAGCTTATTTTCTTCCGCGACGCGAATAATAAATCGATTAAATTAGTAGGTAATATAAATATTTCGATACAATTTCGTAATCGGATGATAGAAGGTTCATTTCACTTGTGTGGCAAATGGCAGTCGTAGAGTAAATACAAATCAAAACTCAATGGTAGAGAATGAATTTCTCATCTATATTATATATTATATTATATATATTATTAGTATTATTCCTAGGACGATTTTTCCTTTACTGACCAAACTGACGTTTGACGTTGACAGATCTAGCTCTCCCAGGATGAATGCCAGAACCGATAGGCATCTCAATTGAATTCTCTTCAGAAAAAAATACGTTTTTCCGATCTACTATTTCACGCTTTGATGGACTACTTTGAAAGGGAGTTCATAACGTTGGAACGTAATGTAATAGAATACGATCGATTACGATTCGCTTAAAATATCGATTATTAAGATAAAATTACATAAATATAGTAGATGCACTATTAAAATATAATGCTATGCTATTTTGACGCACAATAGCGGCGATAGTGAATTTAATAAACATGGTTCGTGATAATAAAAATGATAACTAGTTAAAAATTATTTAGGCGTTTTTCCTTCACTGGGTCTATTTATATATGTCGACCAAATCAAAAACTGATAAAATTTCGTCGTTTCGTAATTATTGATAAGTCTAGAATTTCACTTCGGATTCAGTTGAACAAATGGATCGATCGCGACTCGTGATGCGCAAATTTCACGTAAACAACGAAGTTGGTCGCAACTCGTGACGATTTCTCAAATACGAATAATGAAAAAAAATAACCTACAGTCATGGTGGCAACTCGTGATCTCATTAAAATTCATCATTCTCGTTAACTCGTGATCTTTTGGACAAACTACTATAGACTTACATAAATTAAGAATTGGCAAGGTACACATTGGCCTTTGAAGGAGTTGCTGACTTTATAGAGCCCATTAGATATAATTATAGATACTATGTTTTTCTACTTCTGGCGTGTGACTATTACATTCGACTTGATAGCTTAATTAGTAGACATATTATAGTGTATTTTACTAGGAAAAAGTTTACCAACTTGGGTGAATATCATTGACACCTAAACCGCAAGATCCTGGGTTAGTATGCTCAAGTATTCTTGATGTCGAAAATACTGTTTGAAGGCACTTTGCGGTCGGAAGTTGTAAGCTATAACTTAACATTAATGAAGTGTCATCCGTTATTTAATACCCAAGGGCCGTGTTAGGGTTCGGTTCGAAAGTACGCCTCTACTAAACTACTTATGGAAGCAAACATATGAAGCAGTACACTAAAATGATAAAGGCGATGATAGCTCAAGTTTCTAGTGACGTCGACTTGTGACCATGGGTTCTATTCTACAATGAGCGTGAGCTTTCGGTAAAGGAAAACATCGTGATGAAACTATAGCTTGGTAGTAGGGCAAGGTTTAGTGCTCACATGGCTAGATACAACCCTCGAGTTAAGAATCGGTCGCCAAGCACCTATCGGTTTGTTCTGGCGGTCACACTTGAGAGCCAGTTCCAATTGAGGTGTAGCGTGCCGCCTTCGACCGCACATCGTCACTTAACATCAGGTAACTTGTGGGCAAACGTTACCCTGTAAGTAATAAAAGAAAAGAAAAAAAAATGATGATGATAATATAAGAACTGTCTGAAGGAAAAATTCTTATTCCGAATACCGAACAGTTCATTTTCCTTTCTCCAAGACCCCAAAAGGACTACAACTACTTTTATTTTTAAAGAAAACAAAACACTTCTTTCAGAGGCGTTTGGTCGCTAAACGAACCCTTTGTCAGTGTCTATCGGGTTGAATACAAGGTTTTTGCTAAGCCCAACTCGTGCGTAGTAGAACACTAGCGGGACGTATTCAGGGAGGGGGCAAGCCAAGCAAAATAATAAAACCTAATACTCAATAATCAGCCCCTACACAATAATAGCTACCTATCCATTAGTCACTTTTCAATATTAGCGTTTAATCCATTATATTTAAAAAAAACACAAATTGATTATTTATTAATTGCGTGAAGTCACGAGTGACCACATATTTAATACTTATTGTGAATAACAATGAATGAATCATTATTTGACATTATAGTCTTAATGAATGATACATTTTTAGTAGCCCACAGCAAATACATGTCCAAAACTAATTAAATCCACAAACACCTCTTTCTACATTAACAACTCTTGAAGTCACTCGACATTATAGAAGACGAAAGCGCAATGGATATTTCCTTAGGTAATTTGCCTATTTATAGAAGTGTGATGGGGTTAATCCTTAGTAGAGGCGTTACGTCAGTCATTTCGTCAAAGAAAGAACAAATCAGTCCACTTTCATCGCCGGCCCATAAAGGTACAAACAACAACAAAAATTGTTCTGCTTGCTTTATGGAAACCTAGGCCAATTCAATTGAATTCCTTTGAAACAAACATTGGCACCAAATTTCGTAATAAATCAACGGTGTTAAGCCCCCGTCAGTATTGTACTGAGTCCGTGTGACCCAGTTTCCGTACTATCCGGATTTCCGAGTGAGTGTGAGCATCTCCCTTAGACCGTCCACTTGAGAATGTGTTACGAGAGAGTACATTTATCTTCGTACTCTTTTGCTACAAATTTTTAAGCCATTTTCATAATTTTGTCGTATACGTAAATAAAAACATAAATTCTTGCTTGAAGCGTTTTTGTCCATTGTTTTACTTACAACATCGCGTAGACACCATGAACGGCTATTAGCCGTTGGCATTCATCGGCTCCCTGCCACTCTTACAATGTCGTCGGTTGACCTATTCGGAGTGGGCCTACCTCACATCGTGTTGTATCCTAGTAAAATAAATATTTTTAGATTTGATTTGATTTAGCTAAGAACGTATAAAGCGGACGGGATATAGACGGGATGTACCCAAGCTGATGAAGACAAAAACGTGACGGTCTCAGTGACGCCACGTACGACGTGCTTCGAATAAAATTATTTATTAAAATAATTTTCAGACAGAAGCTTGTACAATGAATGGTACACCAGCTTTTACCAGAATTTATTATTGCAATATTTCATACCCATTATTGTGAGTCAGTTAATTACTATAAAGCCCTCAACATTTATTTGCTCGTTGCGCATTGGGGGTTGCTTGTATCTGCTTGTCTGTGGTAATGTATTTTGCGTTTCATTGTCCTTCGGGTGAAATGAGAAACTAATGAGATATGAAGCTGGTGAGTTGAGAATCTTTTATAGCGATGACGGCTCAGTGGTAGTGACGTCAGTCTGCGATCCGTAGGACGTGGGTTCAAATTCTACAATGAGTTTGAGCTTTCGGTGAGGGAAAACATCGTGATGAAGCCATAGCTTAGTGGTAGGGTATTTTCTAGTACCATCCTCATGTTAAGAATCTGTCGCCAAGCACCTATAGGTGTGTTCAGGCAGCCTCACTTGAGAGCCAGTTCCCAGTCCAGGTGTAGCGTGATGCCATCTTCGTCATTTAACACCAGGGGACTTGTGGTCAAACGCTGCCATGTAAGTAGTAAAATAAATAAAAAAAAACTATCGGCTTCTGACCCTTATATTTGGCAAAAATAGCCTCAATTGAGAGCTAGTTTTATATTCACTACATTATCTCACTGCTCGACTCGGAAGCTATAATGTAGCATTTTGATATTTATAGTTCTATAATGAGACCACATCTGTGTATTGAAACTCTGATTACGCAGAGGTGATTTCTATGAAAACCTCTCTATCGATGCGTAGGCGACATTTCTAAGGATACATCATCTATTCACTGTATGGGACCAAACCGTAGAACCTGACTAAGAATAGGGCTGACCCATATCATCCCGTGGGTGTCGTAAAAGGCGACTATAAGGGAGTTTTGAGACACAGTGCTCACACCTCTAAGCACCTTGGGTCACCCCAATGGGCAAACCGCCTGCAACTAATTAGCGGTGAGCGATCATGACTAATTGTTATAATCGAGACATTTACTAACTACTAAGTAATACTAATAAATAATCGATTACGAAGTTAGTAACTTACTTATTTTTAAAATCGAAAAACGTAACTAATTGTATCATAATTCGATAATATGAGATAAATAGATAGAACTACACTAAAGGAAACATCTTAGAGTGTTGCAATGGGCGGTTTTATGACAACACATTACATTAACAAATGAAATTGAAGTCACGCTGTCAAACAATGCTTTTTAGAAAACCGTGCGGTCTTGTTTGTCTAGACAAAGTTTCAATGACGTCATAGGACGTTTTAGTACGGTCAACGACAGTAGTCGCTAAACAAAAACAAACTTTCCGATTACCTTCATCATCCTAAATACCAACCTCTAACCGCATCATCACTTACCATCAGGTGTGGGTCAAACCCTATCTTGTAAGTTGTAAAAAAACACAAACATGACTGTTCCAAAACACATTTGGAAAATCAAGTGTTATCAGTCACTTTTGTCGCTGTCTGTACAACCGCTTTTCTAGGAAATCGAATCTTAACTTACATCATGATCATTGTCAGCCTATTAAGTTCCCAGCGGTGGGATTCCAAATGGACCATGAAATTGTCGTTTCACGAAACTTGAGCTGTGTCAAAGCACCTTTGTCAACATGATTGGCGGCTAAAAACCTCTATCCCACCGACGGCTAATGGATTTCAAATAGGTCATTCGTCGAATTTCAAAGTAATGTAGGTTACACTATTTATTTGATGACACTTCTCAATAAAAATGTAGATTTAGGCGACTAATGGATTAGGTCCCAAGAAATAGTTATATTAAAGAAATTCCATTGTACAAATAGGTAGGTTCTTTTGATGTAATATTTCTTAACTAACAGTTTCTGTTATACAAAAACTCGCGACATTGAGGCGGGCCGCACTGCAATGCATTAGTACTATTCAGTACCTCTCTTTTTAACATTCAATGAACGATAGAGCAGTAAGATGTTTTGCGGTGCGGCCCGCCGTGGTATGCGCAGGGCATAACAAAAAGGAGAGCACTAGAAAAATACAACTAAGCTTTGGTTACATGACGATGCTTTTATTCATAGAAAACTCAAGCTCATTGCTGATTCAAACCTACAATGTACAGCCCGTGCATGTGACGTCATTGGCCCGAGCGGTTCAGAAGAATATCGCGTAATAGTAAAATTAACATGCACTGATAAAATATGTGGATTTTACGAGTTTTGTATGGGAGTGAATCTGCTACACTTTTTTTACTATTACAACAAAAATACACGGTAGTGTTTGAGCACAAGTCACCTGATGTTAAGTGACGATAAGGTCTAAGGTGCCATCACGTTACATTTGGATTGGGAACTGGCTCTCAAGTGAGACTGCCGGAACACACCGATAGGTTCTTGGCGACAGATTCATGAGGGTGGTAGCTAGCCAGGCGAATACCTACTAGAAAATACCCTACCACCAAGCTATGGTTTCATCACGACGTTTTCGTTCACCGCAAGCTCAAGCTCATTGAAGGATTGGAACTCACGTCCTACGGATCGCAAGCTGACGTCACTACCTCTGAGCCATCATCGCTGTAAAAATAGGTTAGATGTATTAATACCTACTTCTTTATTCTTAGATAAGATAAGATAAAGATAAATTTATTTTCACAAAAAGTTATTACCAGTAACAGATACAGAAAATCACTTGAGCAAACAATATATTCTACTTAGTAACATTTTAACGATGGACCCCAAACTAAGCACGAGGCCTGTATTTTGGGGCCCGAGTGCAACTTTACTAGAGACCAGGTAGTAGGCTAATTTAATACCTACTTCTTTATACATACTTACTTCTATACCTTCTTCTTTATTCTGTATCTGCAGGGTTGCAATCAAACGGTACCACTGAGTTATCATCGCTTCAAACCCATTGGTTCCATTCCATACCAACATATCGAGCGTTCCACTTCCACACCCGATAGAATTCGACTAAGCGCTATTCAACCGTTGCTTGTTAGCGAATTGTCAGGACGTAATAAAAATTGATGGCGGCTCAACTATGCTGCGCTCCAAGCTTAATAAGCAGCTATACTCGTAGTACTGAGTTGTGAAGTATAAGGAACTACCTACTTACCTAGATTGTTGAAAAGGGAAAAAAATTAAATCTATTGAAATATAAAAAAAACTAGCTGTTCCCAGGTTTCACCCGCGTAAGAGTTGAATTTCAAAAAATCCTGTCTTAGTTTTCCTCTCTCCCTATACAAAAATACCCTTCAAATTTCAAGTTTCTACGACCAGCGGTTTAGGCTGTGCGTTGATATCAGTCAGTGAGTACTGATTCTTATACTCGTAGATATATATAGAAGATAGAAGACCTACATTCATCTGAGGAGTTCAGGCTGTTTAAAGATCTGCGTTTTTTAGCTATTAGCCATTTGCATCCTTCGGCTTCCTGCGACATATTTTATGGTATCTCACAGCTTTGAAACTTATTTTATGCTTGACTAGCTGTTCTCCGCACATTGTATGGACATTGTAGACAATTTATCTCGATACAAAGTATCCTACGCCTTTCTTTTGGGTTCTAACTATCATCATCATCATCATCATCATCATCATCATCGGCCTTTCACGTTCCCACTGCTGGGACTCTGGCCTTCTCTCAGAGAGGGAGAGAGAGTATGGGTCGTAATCTACCACGCTGGCCCAGTGCGGGTTGGTAGATGTCGCATGCCCTTGAAAGTTGCAGTTCTTGGTCATACCGGTTTCCTTACGATGTTTTCATTCACCGTTTTTTTTTCTAACTATCTCCATAGCAAATTTTATCACGATTTCAAGCGATGCTATGTTTGAATCTATAAATGATTATCTTAATATTTTCCAAGTGCATTAATACATCTGACCTATTTACCAGTAGCGGATTTATCAACAATCTGAGTAGATTTGAGCTTAGGGCGGCTAATTCTGCTAGCAGCAAATATATGGACAGACTTTATTTACATAAAGCGTTTTTCGGAAAATCTTTGATCGCAACGGTATTCTTTGTTTTATTTTCATTGAAGTTGTTGAGTTACTAGGCACTGCCAAATTAATGTAGATAGGTCAGGGCGGCAAAAATTTGACAGCGTACTCTTGGGGAATGAGTTAATCCGCCACTGCTATTTACTGAACTGTATATACAGCTTGGGCGTCCAATTGGCTGTTACAAGTGAAACATGAAGATAGTCCAAATGCTCCAAACCACCTACTAGTCAACTACTAGTTGGCAGTGTTCCCAGCATGCTGGTATTGCTGGTGCATCTGATCTAAGTTACCGATAGATAAAGTGGAGCGATGGGCGATTATGACATATTATTACATACATATACTAACTAGCTGTTCCCCGCGGTTTCACACGCGTGGGCTACAATTTATCGCGATAAGAAATAGCCTATATCCTTTCTCATGCTGACTATATCTGTACCAAATTTCATTTATATCGGTTCAGTAATTGAGACGTAAAAAACAGACAGACATACAGAGAGACAGACTTTACGGATGGAATCATTCGATTGTAAGGATGTCTCGAGATATTTCAATTATAGCCACTAGATTTGTTAATCTTGCGTTATGTGACAGGCGTGGCGGACTGGCGTGACTGGCGGTGCATGCTGAGCTAATTGGGATTAGTAATAACGTTATTTGATAATGAAAATTAGGATCTTACTAATTGCATTATAGAACTATCAGTGTTAGTAATTAGCGCTACATTATTATATCTCGATTGTTAATTTATGATAATTAATTAGTCACGATGAGACACCGCTAAATTAAACTTTTAACGATACTAAATTCCCACTTCATTTCGATTCTAGAAACTAGAATAAAAAATAAAAATCACAGCCCTTGTAGCATATTCATTGATAAAGGTTAAAAACGTAGACCACAGCACGAACAAAGTAATAAAATCTGCATTGTTTACAAATAAAAAACCATCGCGTAAACCTTCAATTTGTCCAGTCGCTTCGGCCTCGCTGCCATTCGGCCTGCAAATTCCCAAATATCGGGTTGACCTAGATTAAATCCATCTGGGGCTACCATAAAATTTTAGAGAACTAGGACATGAGACGTTTAATGGCCTGCGTATAACAATAGACTTGTGTTTGTACGTGTGTGAGAGATAGAGACATAGGCCTGCTCTAATAACTGTCTTCAGCGTCCAATTAGAGCCAGCTCTGGGCTATGTCAAGATGTCTCGTTCGTCAATCACCATTTGCGGCCTTTACTTTGCCCACCAGTTGTAAGCATCCATTCACACATACAACAACATTGCTTGGTTTGCTCATAACTGCATGGTGCTGATATTATTTGGAATTGGCTTCAACTTCTATCGCTACAGAACATCGATCGGTCTATTCCGGTAGCCTCACTTTTTAGCCAGTTCCCAATCCAGGTTTAGAGTTACGCCATCAAAATAACAATAAATTTGACACTTAAACTTTGGAGTATAATGCCTACAAATGGATATAAATGTAAATGTTTTTAAGTAGGATTTTTACTGGAACGTCCACTGATACAACGAGGAAGACGTTCGAATTCACTTCAAAAATGACATTTCTGTTTTTGCGGTTCGGTAGTAAATTTAGGGATTTGGTTTTCCACGTGCCACAAAACTAGGACAATGTCCGCGGAAAAGAGAGAGGTGGCCCATCTCAAACTCAACTAGACTCTATTTATCTAAGTTGTATTTGTTTAGGTTTTGCCTTTGAAACCGTTTTTACAGGTGCGTACAAATATTTGGGCAACGTTCAGAAAATAGAAGAGGCTGTTAAGATGTTGGTTTGAAAGGTTTGTGGCTCAAAAGAAACCTTTAATATGTCCTTTAATTGATATATGGCTGTGCCCCGCAGTTTCATTCGCTTATATTATTTTTTTACTACTTACGGGATGATAATAGTGACGATGTAGTCGAAGGCGTTGCCGTGCCTTGAAATGGGAACTGGCGCTCAAATGCGGCTGCCGGAATACACCGTCCAACGATAGGTGTTTGGCGACAGATTCTTAACTCGAGGTTTTTAGCTAGCCAGGTGAGTACTAGAAACCGCCCTACCAGCTATGGTTTCATCACGATGTTTTACTTCATCGAAAGCTCAAGCTTATCGTACAATTCAAACCCACGACCTACGACTTTATAAATAGGCTCTTGCTTCAAAAACAAAATAATATTTTCGTAAAAACTTTCACCCTTTTAATTTGCTCCTTTCGTTTAATCCTCGTTTCAGTTTCTTAGATATTGAAGATATTTAGTAAAGTTGTAGGAAAGATATAAAATATTGTAACATAAAAGTTGATAAAAGTACATATTAACTGCCTGTCAATGTCAGATCCTAGACTGACAAGAATACAATATCAACCACGGAGCATAGTAGACGAACGATAAAGGAAACACTTTGGTGGTAACTCCCTACTATTGGAATATTAGATAACAACTGTTTTATATTGAAACCATTTCCGTCTCTGGAAATTGAGATCTTTCGTAAAGAAATAGGCGCCTTCATGCTAATATAGACATTCCATCTTATTCTCACTATGTAAGCGTTTCGTTTCCACCGTTTATTATACGAATAAAATTCTGTATCTGAAGCGATACCAAGTGTAGACAGGTTGTCCAATATTTTTAACTTGTTCGAATTTAGGTACCTAGTGAAAATACGTCGTAAACATTTTAAATTGGGTCAGTCGCATTTCGTGCCTCGCAGTTTTCGAGAAAACACCGAAGTTGGTTGCGATTTGTGACTTCTTCTCAAACATCAAGAAGTACCTAAACTAGTGGTACCATATAGCAGAAAATGTACAATGTTCGTTGGTAGTGTTCCGTAATCTTTTGAACTTTATAGTAGGTCAGCCCAACTACTTAGAGTATTATTTTTTAGCATTCTCTTCGGTATGGAATAATTATATGGGGAAATTCAACAGATGCCCAAAGAGCATTTGTAGTTCAGAAAAAATGTCTCCGAGCAATTTTTAACATGAAATGGACGGATTCTTGCAGGCCTGTATTTATTGAACAAAAATTGCTTACACTACCTTCATTATATATTTTTGAAATGTGCAAATTTGTGAGGAAGAATTTTTCTCTCTTTGAAAACAATGAGAACACGAAATCTAAAAGAAGCATAGTACAAAAACCATTGGTGATGCCACGAAATCGGCTCAAAGTTTGTGATAAAAACTGTTACACCATGGCAGTAAGGATATATAATAAATTACCAAAGAGCTTTACAGATTTAAATGAGACAAAATTTAACATGACACTATATAATTGGCTATGTGACAAATGTTTTTATTCTGTGGATGAATTCTTCAAATTTAAATTTAATTCTATTCTAATACGATGACGATATGTACCTACTAACTACTATACATTTATTTTTATTTTATTATTTACTTGTGTGAATGTGTCTGACGCTTCGTTTTTTTTATTTTTTATTTTTGTAATTGTGGGATCTATTAATTTATAAGAATAAGCAGGCTTATGTAACGTAATAATATATTTATAAATATTTGCACAACTGTAAAGTTGAACGTAGAGAAACTTTAGCTAAGCGACCAACCCATGTAACCTATGTTCTAGCAAATAAATAAACATTCATTCATTCATTCATTCATTCATTCATTCATTCGAATTTCTTTTAAGATTGTATTCCTCTCTACCTCTTCAATAGAAAAGTAATGTTTCTTTAATAACTACATGGTCTAGATTTTCAATATAAGATTAAAATAATGCTGATATGTTTAAGAGAAAGAAGTAGGCCTCTTGGATCGTAATCTACCACGCTGGCTCATTGCAGGTTGGTAGATGTACACTCATGTACACCCTCTCATGTACACCCTCTCATGTACACACATGTACACTCATAATAAATAGGATTTAGATCACCTCCCCAAACACACCCGAGAATAAATTATTTTTTTCCAAGTTTACCCAGATCAACTGGATAATGGATGAAAAGTGGGATCTACCTAAATAATTTTTGCGGAGTTTTCATTAATAACGAAGAGGTTTTCAGGCAATAATACGTTTTAAGCATATCAATAGCAGTGTTTGGGGAGACCTGTCACTTGGAAGATTTAGTTCTGAAAAATAACACGCATGAACAACATGTCGTGTGATGAAAAGTGGTGGTAAGACTAAAAAAAAAAAAAAAATTAGAAAAAAAAGGGAAATGAGAAAGTTAGTGTGTGTGTGTGTGTGTGAATGTTTGATACCACGTATCAACGTAACTACTAAACCGATTTTGATGACATTTGGAATGGAGATAACACTCTGGATTAACACATACGCTGTCCCAGAAAAAGGTTCCTGCGGGATAACGGGAAGATGCGGGTGAAACCGCGGGGCGCAACTAGTTTTTAATAGTCCCTTATTTTCAACACCAAATTTTTTCTAACTTGCTATTTCGTTTGCTTGTCTTTTCGGTACTCGTTTTGCAATAGAACAAACAAACTTCCTGATGAACTAAGGGCTCAAAACTTTTAGGTTTGGATGGATTGGATACTAAGAACTGGATGACAATAAATAAGTTTACATAAGACTAAGAAGCATGAAATAACTAATGTAACGGTCGCTTCCCGCCGTCAACGTTTCCCGCCATTCGTGGCGGCGCGGCGCTCGCGCGCGCGGACGTTAAAGGTCAGAAAAAATCAGTGGTCCAAGCGTCGCCTCGCGAACCGCACGCAAAACGAGCGCGTCTCAAATATCTGATAGAGTTTCTGGTAACTCCCGGTTTCTCCTCCTGAGTTTAAGTGATATTATGTTTAAAACATATATGGTTCTCACACGTTTATTGTCTTTAATAAACGTGTAAGAACCATATATTATATACGTTTATTACAAGTGACTGCCCAACTTGTGGCTTCGAACTTACGTAAAGTTTAGGTATAACTCGCGATGCCGAGATTAACGCGAGCTTCACAAGTTCTAAGTAAGAAAACCGACGAAATTATGAGTGACGACGCAAGTGGCCCCGAGGAAGAGTACGCTTCGGCGGCGGAGTCGCGCGCCCACGGCATGTTGCTGGAGGGCGAAGCCGCCGTGTGGTGGCGCGGCGCCCGCGCTTGCGTCGCGACGTGGGAGGAAGGCGTCGCGCGCCTGCGCGCCGTATACGGTATTCAACAACCGGCATATAAGGTACTGCGAGATATTTTTGCTAATGAACAAAAAGATAGTGAGCGCGGTGATGTGTTTGTGTGTAAAGTGCGTTCCCTCCTAGTAAAGTTACCGTATAAAGTCCCTATTCCCATGCAAATAGACATTATTTACGGGTTGTTGCATCGTAGAATAAGAAAACGATTGTCTAGAGAACTAATTAGCGATAGTATTGATTGTTTGTTATAGAAAGCGAGAGTTACGGAAGATTCGATATCTGAAATCG
This sequence comes from Opisthograptis luteolata, assembly GCA_931315375.2. Lineage (NCBI taxonomy): Eukaryota > Metazoa > Arthropoda > Insecta > Lepidoptera > Geometridae > Opisthograptis > Opisthograptis luteolata. The sequence continues at coordinate 4,261,174 of OV928048.1, forward strand.
AACATACGCCGCTTTCTAGCTCGAATAATAATAATTCGCGCGTCGCGCCGAGTCCCGATCACGTGGCGCGCGAGTCGTGCGAACGGGGTGCTACCGCGAAAGCGAGCGTTGCTAGCCGCGCGGACTTCCCTTCTAACTCGAACGAACATTTGAAAGGTGATAGTCGCGTTCGTTGTTCGTTCTGCAAGTTTTACGGTCATGTTGTTGCCGATTGCCGTAACTTAGAGAATTTTAATAAGAATGAAAACGCGGTATATACCTAATAAAGTTGAGAATGAGGTGAATTCGAATAGCGGTAAAGCCGGGTCGAACCCGATACGATGTTATGGATGTGGTCAACCCGGGGTAGTACGGTCGAGGTGTGAAACTTTTCTAAGTAAAAAGGGGCCTACTACGAAACTGTCGGAATTCAACATAGTTACCAATGATAGTGTACAGGTGATGACGTCACGCTCCCTACGTTAAGCGTTGTTATTGCGCAGAGGGAAGGCGTTGCAATCGTCGACACTGGCGCCACATCTAGTATCGCCAGTCCTAAGCTACACTGCTATTTCGTTTGCTTGTCTTTTCGGTACTTGTTTTGCAATAGAACAAACAAAATTCCTGATGAACTAAGGGCTCAAAATTTTTAGGTTTGGATGGATTGGATTCTAAGAACTGGATGACAATAAATAAGTTTACATAAGACTAAGAAGCATGAAATCTATACTAATACTAGCTGACCCGGCGAACTTCGTATCGCCTATAAAAGTCACCTTTTAAACCTTCCCTGAACTTCCACAAATATTTCAAGATCAAAATTATCCAAATCTGTCCAGCCTATCTCGAGTTTTAGCGAGACTAACGAACAGCAATTGATTTTTATATATTTTTAAGATTATAAAGCTGCAGAGTTTGTTTGTTTGTTTGTTTGAACGCGCTAATCTCCGGAACTACTGGTCCGATTTGAGAAATTCTTTCAGTGTTCGATAGCCCATTTATCGAGGAAGGCTATAGGCTATATTTTATTTCCAAAAAATTAGGGATCCGTAAGAAAATTGCTATTTAGCAACCCAAGGTGTGAAATCGAAAATCTATTTTTGCGTGCGCTGCAAAAACTATTGACACTAGAACAAAACAATGTATTACGGGTTTGTAGGTCCCATTAAGATCTACAAAAAAGTCCGCGAGAGCATATGTCTAACTATTATAGTTATGCCACAATAAGTGTTTTTTTATTTTAAAAATTTAATTTTGATGCTGCCGCTAGAATAGGCTCTTTATTTGTATCTTGGTATTAATCCTTATCAACATAAATTACTTCTCATTCAAAACTGCTTCAATCCCTTCATATAACTTTTTGAATTATTCAATTCGGACATTCCATTCGAAAGATATCACGAGTTTAAAATGTAAGTAGTAGTTGAAAAATAAACCGCTGCACCGCAGTGCCGCGGGAAACGCGGTGAGGACCGAAGGCGGGAGACTATTCTATGAAATAGGTAAACTGCGGTCGCAATTTACGAACCAGGAAGACCTTTAGCTGCGCGGTTCAAACACGCGGTCAAAAAAAATTTGAATTAAAATAGGATAATGGATACAGCAGGTAACGCGGTGAGGGGCACCGAATTGCGGGAATAATTTTGGAGTATACGGAATATATACGCTTTCGCGCCTAAACTACTGAACCGATTTAAATGAAATTTGGTATAGAGATAATTTGAGCCCCGGGGAAGGACATAGGATACTTTTTATCGCGATAAACTGTAGCCCACGCGGGTGAAACCGCGGGGAACAGCTAGTAACTAATGTAACGGTCGCTTCCCGCCGTCAACGTTTCCCGCCATTTTTTTCCCAACTACCTGAAAAGCTCTCTCTGTGTATCTTTAATAAAATGTACACCGCAAACATGTCCCTTGTCACTTTGTCAGTTTCTGAAAAGCACACTTGAAAACCGTAGTTGCAAAATCCCAGCCATTTTCACTTGCTGGGATCAACGGTCGGGCAAAGTCAAGAAAAATAAACCACTATTTCAAACGAGGTTTAACCCCTGCTACATTTTATGACATTCTAGATAACGAGAGTGTGGTATAGTTTTGTTACTTGTGGTAAGGTGAAAGAGTTTTTTATTGTGAGGTTGTAGGGCCTTTTTTAGTGCTTACCTGGCCACCTATAAGTTAAGAATCTGTTTGCAAAGCAACTATCGGCGTGTTATGGAAGTGTCATTAGAGGGTCAGTTTACAGTCGAAGTGTAGCCTTTGACCGCATCTTAACTTGAAATCAGGTGATTTCTGGCCGACCGCAGCCCTATAACATATTAAAGAAGGTATACAAATAATTGCACTAGCTGGTATATATTGGTAGAAATTAAAGTTTCCTAATTATTACCGTACGCGTAGTTTTAGCTTTTATTTTCAAATGCGTACACAATTACAAGATTTAGTATGAGCGAGTTTACATCACAATATGCAGAGTATCTTTTTTAAAACGCTTGTTTTATGTCATTGAGTGGCAAACAAGCAGACAGCCCGCGTGATGGTGAGCGATCACCCTCGCATAGGTGGCAAATACACATTTGCAACACAAAGGACGTTGCCGATGCGTTGCCGAACTTTGATAACTTTTTACACTCATCTTGAAGGACTGCATTTGTAGCGCTGCGGAAAGACTTGTACCTCTTTTTTTCAGTAATTAAAATTGTCAGTATCTCGCAATCTAAGTAAGTGTTAATAAGTAGTAGCGGTGCAGTCAGGGCCGTTGACCGTCTACTGTACATGTTATTAAATCTCATTTTTGTATCATATGAAATTTTTATAAGAATAAGAATTTGATTGTTTTTTTTGGTAGCACCCTTTTGCAGTTATTCAAGTTAGATAGTAGTAATAGGTAAACACATCGTTATTTAGCTAGCAAATACAAATAGGATTTGGATTTTGTTGTTGTAAAAAATTGATTAAATCAAATCGATTCAAAAAACAACAAAGAAAAACACTTTACTAAACCCATTTTAAAAGTAAATCGGTTTGTTTGTTACCTTTTCATGACGGTAGCGGTTTAGCTAAACAAATCTTGATAAAATTTTGTGTGGAGATAGTTCGAACTCTGGAAGAGGACAAAATATGTTTTATTGCGATTGAGTGTGTATATAGTCCACGCTGGTGAAACCATGGGGCATAGCTAGTATCCATATAAATAGCTTGTTTAGTTTGATATGTGGTTTAATTTACATTTTATGGTTATAAAATAAATAAAGACATTGTTTACGTACAAACTTTCGTTTCAATGATATGTATTAATAGAATTCAAAGCGCTGCCGAAAACATTATTGAGAATTCTCTAACGTTCTACAAATAAAACAAGCTTTGTAAAGAACATCACATCAAACAATATCATTCTAATATTTCAAGTTCGTTTGTTATTTGAGTGGCGTCATTCAGCATAATGCCTCCTTAATGGCCAATTTTGTTCCAAAAAACATAAAAGGCAATTTAGGACACGAAATGGCTAATTATTTTTTGTCTGAGAGGCTAAAAGTTTGACAAATGCCTTTATGATGTTTTTGGCAATTTATAGTCCTTTTGGTGTTTTTAATTTTCTGGCAATGTCTACCTGTGCTTTCTTGCTAATTTTTGCCCCTTATGAAGCTTCTTGGTTTCTTTTTTTGGCAAAAATAAGTAACGCTACTCTGTAAGATGTAAAAAGGAAAAAAAGAAATCTCCACCATTTACTATATTGGTACACGTCTAGTTTTCGCCTTATGTTATGGGTTGGATTTGGATGCCATCCACATTTTGTACAGGGTAGCGTTTGACTGCAAGTACCCTAATGATAATAATGGAATATAAAATTGTCTATGTTTTAATCCAGGGTATAAATCTATCTGCATTCCAAATGTTATTCAAATCCCTTGAGCCGCTTCAGCTTTAAGAAATAACAGACATACACACTCACTCACAAACTTTAGCAGTGCGATGTGATAGTTCTGCGTTTGACCGCTCGCCTGATTATTCAACAATGCAGTGGCGGTGTCGCACGTATGCCTAGAAGGTGCATGATCACTCTTGCCTTGAGATGTCTGAATAAACGCAATCTTGAAAAACAGATTTCGCCAAGGAATTCCCCTCCTTAGCGGCACACGGTACATTTGGTAGTACCTATTTCTCCGAAACTGTGAAAGTAGTGGTTTTACTGCCTAGTCCTCTATTTAAGTTTGTTCAGATTAACTTTGGGAGTTTCTCGCAGTTCCGATGGGATCGTAAACTACTACGCACATAAAACGGAACCGGTACTTTTTGTCGTGTTTACAAATTGAATTGGATTAGCACTTGGGCTTGTTTGTAACTTGGGTTGTGGTAAGTTACGTTTAATTTGTAAAACGTGATTATAAATGTTTGAAGCGGCCGGCATGCGACCTGCGTAGGTTGTAGGTTCAAATCCTAAAATCAATTTGAGTTTTAGGTGAAAGAAAACGTCATGATGAAACTTTAGCTTGGCAGTATATAGGGCATTTTATACGGACCGCGCCCATCAAGCACCTATCGGTGTGTTCTGGCAACATCGCATGATAGCCAGTTCCCCTAGCCAGGTGTGGCGTGACGCCACTTTTAACCACTAGGTAATTGGTGTGGCACTTAATTATAAATTTTGATATTAAAAAAACCCCCGAAATCTTAGACTGATTTTCATCAAACATAGAATAGAATAATCATTTATTGCAGAATATGGTATATCAACATGGTAAAAAAACAGTAATAAAAGAGCTTAACACATTCTACCACTACAGTGGTGTGCAATAGCAAGCATGAATAAATCACAAAATAATATATTCTATTTGATACACCTTTATTAATGAATTGCATGCATAATAATAATTATTTAATGTCAAATATAGATTTAAAAAAAAGCAAAGAAACACCACAACGGCTTGCAAATGAAAAAAAAACCGCATCGAAATCTGTCCATCCGTTTGAGAGCAACGATGCCACAGACAGACAAACATACACACACACAGACAGACATCGACGTCAAACTTATAACACCACTCTTTTTGCGTCGGGGGCTAAAAACCGATAATAATTGTATTGGTTTTATTAACAAGCTGAATAGAACATAAACTCATTTCTGAGCCTACAGCTCTCACTAAATTCCACGAACAAGGCTGTTTTAATTTCCCTTTAAAATAATCTCCCGCTTCATCCCATCCCTTAGCAAGTAATAACTATGAAATAGCCGTCTGCACCGGCGAGATTACCCACATCTTCCGTATTTCAACTTCTCGTGGTTTACGACTCCGCTTGAGAGCCATCTTTTGGCGGATTTTGTTTTTATTCACGGCTCGTTCTCTTGGGAATGTAGGTGTACAGTATTGACGCTCTTGATTGCTTAGCTCACGCGTTTTAGGACAGAACTATAAACAGAGTGGGAAAAAAATATGGACCATGGAAGAGAACTACCTTAAATGCTTATTTTTGATATTTTTATTTCTAAAAAGACACCTTCAGGGTTCATAATTTTTTTCCACCCTGTATCTAACGGTTCGATTGATTAAATACTAGCTTTCCCCCATGGTTTTATCGACGTAGGCAATCGCAATAAAAGTATCTAATCTTCTTCCCCAGAGTTCAAACTATCTCTATACTAAGTTTAATTAGGATCGGTTTTTTTTGAGTTTATCCAAAACAAACTAACAATCAAATCTTTCAGACGCGGTAGCCGAGTTGGTAGTGTCCCTGCCTGCGAAGCTAGCGGTCCCGGGTTCGAATCCCGGTAAGGGCAAATATATGTGTGATGAGCACGAATATTTGTTCCCGAGTCTTGGATATTTCTATCTATATAAGTATTTATTTCTCTATCTAAGTAGGTATATCGTTGTCTAGTACTCATAACACAAGTTTCGAGCTTAATTTGGGGCTAGATCAATTTGTGTGCAATGGTCCCCGATGTTCATTTTTCTTCTCTTTATAAATGCAGTAGATATCAAAAGATTACACTATTGATCTGTAAATGCCACTAGCTATACTTGCATTATTCGGTATGTCAGTACAGCGAGCCGAGCAGCTCGATGACGAGCACTGAGCACCTGAACGTGCTCCACTCGGCTAGGCTATCGGTTTTTTGGCGATTACCTCTCAATGTTACATTACAAGTCAGTCGCTAACACGAGCGTCCGCCATATTGACTACAACTGCTGGGGATGGAGCACAGTCGAGCATAACTATATTCGTCGCGAAGATTCAGGTGTCGTGAACATCTACTCGCTACGAACGAATTCTCCAAATACTCAATACTCATGTCAGTCCCACCATGTATGTGTGGGTGATTGGCGATGTGTTGTATTGGTGTCTAGCCCTGTCACTGTTTCAAGCTGTACTTTTTGTATAACCAGAAGGAAGTTGTAAATGCGCGAAGTTAAAATTGTTTGCGTAGCCGTGAACTTGTTTTGTAGTGCTTGCGTTTACTGTTCAGTGAATAATGCAACTTATTTTTTTACTATGTTTTAATTAACTTGCCCTCTTGACTACCTTCCGGTAGGAATTTTGACTAAATTCCCGGCGAGGTAGATAGAGTCCTCAAATTTAAAACTTGACTCAGATTTGCTTCATCATCACCAGCCGTTCACGTTCCCACTGTTGGGACTCTGGCCTTCTCTCAGAGAGAGAGAGAGAGTATGGGCCGCAATCTACTACGCTGGCCCAGTGCGGGTTGGTAGATGTCGCATGCCCTTGAATGTTTCAGTTCTTGGACATGCCGGTTTTTTCAGGATGTTTTCCTTCACCGTTTTGAGCGATGGCAAATTTGCTTGCCTCCTTACTAAGTCACATAGAAATAAATCTGCAAATAGTTACCCATTGGGTTAGAATATTTATGACGTCACAAAATATATAACCCATACATTTTGTTCGGTCACTTTTGTGGATTCTAGAAGGATACTCCACTTATTTAATTTGACTCTCTCTTGCCATTGCATTGAACCTTAATTTATTAGGTTTACTTTATCCAATAACATCCCAAAAAGGTCCACACAGTTACTGAACCGTGTCCTCTAATTTGAAACTTAGTAACTTTATCTGTAGAACAACCGCAAAGAGTTTGCAACCGTTCAAACTTACCGTTACTCAGCCCTTTATTTCGCATCACAAGATTAAACTTTTCTGTATCAATAATATAATTCAATACATCCAAATAAGTAGGTAGTGCTTTCGTTGTATATTTTCTTGAACCAGAGGCGTTCAGTAGGGATAAGCAACTCAAAAGAAACATATTGATATTTTTAATTTACGTACCCCTGTGCTCGGGCAATCCTTTCTTAGTAATTCTAACGCCCGAAATTATTAATCGATCCTGATCCGTTATCCGCGGTTTTAGATAGACAATATGTCTTGTCATAATATGTCATTTTAATAGTAATATGTCAAGCTCTAATACTAAAATGACATTTTATGACATGACATATCGATCTAAAACCGCGGATAACGGATCTGGATCGATTATTAATTTCGGTCGACTATCAAAGGAAACTTCACTGTGTCTAGGATTACTGGTTGAAGCTCTGATATGCTATTAAATAAGTCAGGACTTTGAATTTTGTACATAACCTACTAATATTATAAAAGTTTGTGTGTGTAAATGTTTGCTATCACGTATCACCGTACCTACTAAACCGACTTTTATGAAATTAAGTAATGGAGATGGCTTAATCCCAGGATTAACACATAGGCTTTTTATCCCGGGAAAAGGTTCGATAACGATAAGACGCGGGTGAAACCGCGGGGCGCAACTAGTATATAAAGATAAAAGATAATAGGCTCCTTAAACATTTGGATTTGCGTAAAGAATATGCGATTTGAAACATTATCGATTTCGTAACCGTTTAAAACTGCTCGCAAAAAAATTTTTTTCGCACTTTTCGCTCACATATATATTTTGTTTCTGCTTCTCTCGCTTTCGTCGTTATTTTCGCTCCGTATTTCATAATGCGACTCCTCCAACATTTATAAAGCGGAGCTAAGTCGCCGAATGAGCTCTCGTTTTGCTTTCATCGTACCAGTATTTTGGTAAATTATGCAATGCCTTGAGACTGTCTCTGTTTAATAAATGCTGAATTATTTATGGGTGTGTAGGAATTTGAAAAATGGGGAGGAAAATACGGGAAATGTGGATGGCAAGGCAACACGTAATTCATTTATTATTTCATAATTTGGCTTGTTTCACAAGCATGAAAGAGTAAATTTAATAAGGAATTGTTTTGATACTCTCGCCATTATTGGTGCTAACACACTGAGAAAAAAGCTGACTTTCCTTCTGAGTCTTTACCTTCCAAGACCGATTCCTTCCTTATTTTACCTTAGTTTTCCTTATGAATCACAAATCCTTCCCTTTTGACTCAGAAGGAAAACGGTATTTCGGAAGGTCTTTTTTCTCCGTGCATGTAAATACTAGATTTTCCATTTGATTTCGCCCGCATAGACTACAGTTTACCACAAAAAAGTATAAGAAAAGTATTATTCTTCCCTTAGGTTCAAACTATCTTAATACTGAATTTCAGTCTCAATGTTATTTATAGCTGTTTGCGAGGGAAAGCATTACGAACACAAGTACCTATTCGTACTTCGGAATTTTATGCATAAAGAATACGCACGCACGCAAGCGCATTTTGATCATTATTTTCTAGACTAAATTTGATGACAAAAGACTTTCTTTAAAAAGTTTGCTGGTAACAATAAAACCCTTTTGTTTGTTTTAGCCGTCCTTATTACACTTCAAAGTCACTATTGATTCTTTACTTTGTCTAGCTGAGAGCTCTCTTCCATTCCAATATAAAAGTTTCTTTTCTCAACTTCATTTAAAATTGCTAGTCAGGATTCTCGACTGAGTGCAATTACTTTGTGCGACAGTTACGCCCTTTGACCAGAAAATTGACCTGGATACGAGTTTGTCCTACATTGTCATAAAGGGTGGGGTACCTACACTCATTAGTTGAACGTGCGTCCATGATAAAACCTTGGAATTTTAAAACATTTTCATTTGTATGGACATTCTAAAAATCAGACTTAAAGCTTTGCTATTAATCAGTCTATGTCAGTCCAGTCTTGTCTATGGAACATTTGATCATCATCATCATCATCATCAACCTGTATCAGTCCACTGCTGGACATAAGCCTCTCCCAAGGTACGCCACTGAGCCCGGTCTTCGGCTCTTCTCATCCAACTACTGCCAGCCACTCAGTGCAAGTCGTCGCTCCACCTTGTCGCAGGACGTCCCACACTACGTTTGCCAAGTCGCGGTCTGCACTCAAGAACACGTCTACCCCAACGGTTATCGGTTCGGGGGTTTATGTGACCAGCCCACTGCCACTTCAGCTTGCTAATTCTGTGAGCTATGTCAGGCGTTTTTATTCTTTTAAATATCGGGTAGGTCACAAGCTGAGATTCCAACGAGCGCGAGCGGCGAGTCACCTGTGAAACTGAGGGTAGTCGTTGACGACCTTCAGTGCACCTCGGACGTCAAGAGCGAACGGATCTCAGCGGAGTGTGTTTGGTACTGAAACAATTAAGTGTGCTTTTGTGCGACGTTAGACTTATCACCTGTACCGGGTGTCCAATACCATTGGAGGGTGGTTCCGGCCGGCTATACAGTCCACTTGGCGGCTCAACGGTTTCAAGGTGAGTTGCCTTGTATTTGGAGGAATAGCCAGAACAACAGGACCCCTAATCAGTGAAGGTCTAGAACTAGGTATCGGGAACGGTAGTTCTCGCGAACAGTAACACTGGCCAATAAAAACAGTTTCTGTTTTTTAAGAGTTTTTCCTGTCTACAAAACTTAATTAAAAGCTAGTTACTATTCAAACCACAAGGGTCAAGTTACTTTTATTTAGTTATATGAAACACAAATTGTACTCCAAAGGTCAACAAGCCAGCCTCGACAAGTTCGGCCCCTATCGGTTAGTTACCAAATACTGTTTTAGTTTAGCCAACAAAAAGTAGCCGTGATTTCTAAAACCGGCCAAGTGCGAGTCGGACTCGCCCACGAAGGATTCCGTTCCATTATCTATGAAAACGGGGAAAAAAATCACGTTTGATGTATGGGAGCCCCCTTATAGTAGTAGCCCCCTTAGTATCTGTTGTTTTAGCGGCAACAGATATACATCATCTGTGAAAATTTCGACGATCTAACTATCACGATTCATGAGATACAGCCTTCTGACAGACGGACAGCAGAGTCTTAGTAATAGGGTCCGGTTTTACCTTGTGTAGGATACAGAAACCTAAAAATGATTTGGCTTAGTAAATCTCACAACAAATGTCACAACGTAACACACGACCTACACAAACATTATGTACACCACCAGTACGTCATAAAAGCAGTCTTTCAAATGCTTTGATTTTTCATTATCTACTCGCGGCAAGGAATTACTCATACTAAGGATGTTTACTATTTTCTTTTATGAAACAAATGGAAACAAACATTTTCGCATAAATACTGTACCACAAGGAAAAACATAACGCGGTACATTTGTGTGTCCAAGGACCACTGGCATCGAGTGTGTACCCATAGTCAGTACCTAAAGACATGCACGATTCGATTATTTTGGCCAGCCGAGTTATCTAATGAAGTCTATTAATGTGTTATTAATGTGAAATTCTTTAATTGGCCTTACAATGTTAAATATCCTATAAGGAATATAATTGTATTACGCTGTTGAGTTTCTTAATAAATAAATAAAATAAGTCAAATGTCATATTCAGAATTAAACGTCTGCTGTAGGTAAATGGAATTTATGAATCATTTGTCAAAGTAAGTAAATAAATGAAAATCGAATGATTTTTTATCTGTCACCGTCATCGCGTGCAGCCATTGTTGGTCTTTTTTACCCCAAGCTTACTGCTTTATTCCTTTTTGCCAACACTTGCACCTCGGTCACGGAACCTATCAAACAGCTATCAATTTATCAATTATTGTAATTAAACAAAAGAAAACAAACAATAGGCAAATACATAGATGTTTCAATAGGCAGTAGTAGAAACGAAACAGTAACCATCTCTGTCACGCTCATAACCTTTATCGTGTGCGAGAGAGACAAAGAGACTTTCGTGGTGCGAATGCAGTGTGCCGTGTGCTCTTTCAGAGACAAAATATGTGTGAATGGTGATTGAGTTATACTAGTCAGATTTAGATAACAAACATGTAAAAAATTTTTAAGAAAATTAAATTCATCTCTTATTGACCAAACTTTAGTTACTGTTTCATACTGACCTTAAGTGACAACTACCGCCTACTCGAAATGGGAAAATGCCTATTTTATGAGTGTATACGTATGCCGACGCACCACGGGTCCCATGTGTGCCTTAACTCATTACAGCCACGGCGCAGTGTATTGAATTCATAAAATTTATGCGTTCGGTTTATGGAAGAAACGTCCGCTGAAATTGTGGGTATTGTTAACTCATATTTTGTGGAAAAATAGGAATAATAACTCTTCAGTTTGGAATTGATTTCAACATTGTCTAGAAACCATAAACTGTTTTGTAATAGTACCTTACTGTATTACTGTAGTACAGGCAGCGACAAAAGTAGCTGATCATACTCGATTTTCCAAATGCGTACCTATACACGGAGAAAAAAGACCTTCTGAAATACCGTTTTCCTTCTGAGTCAAAAGGGAAGGAATTGTGATTCAGAAGGAAAACTAATACAAAATAAGGAAGGAAACGGTCTTGGAAGGTAAAGACTCAGAAGGAAAGTCAGAATTTTTATATAGGATCAGTAATGTTTGTTTTTTTTTTACAACTTAAAAGGCAACGTTTGACCATGACATTACACATTTAATGTTAACTGATGATACGGTCAAAGGTTGGTGTTTATGATTGTTATGAGAATCGAAAATTGTGCTATTGTCCAGCGACTTTTGTCGCTGACTGTACTGTACTACAATTATTGTACTTTATGGGACCTTTGCGCATATTAGTAAAAAATATCAGAGACTTATACTTGTTAAACTGTTCTCTTGTACTCAGTAAGGCTCTTTGGACAGCATGAAATTGTCAAAAGAGTTCTTCACTACCTTAACCGTCTTGTGCGATGGAAAATTGCACATCATTTACGTCATACACATAAATTGATGTGGTCGAGATGCAACGGGATTTGAACTCTGTATCGACTTCTAGTAAGGCACGTGTGAAAAGTCACAAAGTTATAAGCAAAGCTACAACAGTCATTATTAGACGTAGCTAGTTTTACGTTTGACGTTTTAAAGTGATCATAAGGTATCTTATTGAATAGAGAACTATTGATATTTGATTTTTTTACTAGTTCCATTGTTTTGCCGTGCGCTAAAAGATGTCACCATTCATCGTCCTGGGCTAAACAAAAGTATGTAAATGTATACCCAGTTTCTTTTTTAAACGTAAAAAGGTTTATAAAATATATGAGTTATAAAAACAAGTTTACAGGCAATTCGCGGACAGCGAATTTTGCGTCTGACATAAAAACAAAATCTAGTACTTATATTAGAAATTTAATACTGATATAAAGAGAATTAAGAAAACTACTTAAATAAAATTACTTTTTGAGAAAAAGCAACTTTAGTTAGATAACTAGAAAAGTTGAGTAGTTCTACGAATGGTCTGAAATAAAAACAAAACAGTTTCAAAAGAGGTTGCAAGGTTTAATATTCGAACTCTCGATATGATTTCAAAAAGTATCTATCTCATTGATGAAAGCTCACCGTTACTGACCGCGTGATCGAATATAAGTACCTATTTACTACATCTCATACTCTCTCAGATTGAAGGCCAGATTCCCAGCAGTGGGAACGTAATAGGCTGACGATAATGATGATTATATATCAACCAATAAAGTTGCTCACTATCTCATAAGAAGATTCAAATTCTTGCCAATAATTGGCATATTCATTTGACTTTGTTTATTTAAGCTCAAATTAAAGCGAAAGTAAAGTTGAAGGACCTTCACAGAAACACTTTAACATTTACCTAGCTAATGGATAACTGTTTTAGAATTCTCAAGATTTCTTGTGAAATTCTGTAGAACTAACAAACATTTTAACTGAGAATTTTGGTATATTATTAAACTAAATAACTGCGACATCTACGTCTTGATGTAATTAACAAAGTTTTTGTTTAGAAAACCCATTTCTAAACACCAACCGATGTTCCGGAAGCTCCACTTGATAGGCAATTCCCTATTCAAGTGTAGCGTGGCTACTTCGACCACATCCTCACGTAAAATCAGGTGCCTTGTGGTCAAACACTCTCCTGTAAGAAGTAAAAAAAAAACTCATTTTAACGAGTTGGTCTATTTTCTTTTATTGTAGCCTTTTTGACTCCAAAAACATACGATTTTTTTGATATAATTATACATTAACACTAAAAAAAAATTATACTAATAACAATAATATAATAACAACCTTAAAATCACACACGCTAACTACTATAGTTTTCCTGTAGCGGAAATCGAACCTAAAACTTCACGCTTCGCAGTCAACTGTTCGCTCAATACGTCACATCCGCCAACGATCATTGGTTCAACAGTATTATATTCTATCCGACAGATATAATCCGTCCTAGTTAATTAGGAGATCTCGCAGCTCGCTCCGTTGGCCTTTAATTTTTTATGACTCCGTTGCCATATCCTTATATAGAAGACTGTATTTCATGTTTTACTTCTAACCCCATCTAGGGCTATAAAGATAAAATACGGCACAGTTAAAGCAATATAGAAATATGCAGTTGTTATAGGGGTAGCGTCACGTACATCTTTAACTCTGAAGTGCCATTAAGAATCGTCGGAGCTTCCTGCATCTTCTCGTTCAAATTTAATAGCGCCATTGTTTTAAAAAATGTATGAGGAATGAGAAATTTTTAGACGCATGCTCCTTTGTTATCTGGTCGTTGTAATATTTTTAAAGATTCCTTTACAGGATAGCATTTCACCACAATTTACCTGATGCTAAGTGACGATGTGGTCGATAGTGGAATGATGCTACATTATTGTAGACCTTGTCTCAGAGCTCTGTCTGTGTCCCAGCAGTAAGAACTTAAGAGGCTAAAGGATAATGATGAAACTGTTAACTTGGTGGTGCCAATTCTTTAACTATGAGAAGAATCAACTTACCTAAGTTTATTATAACGCTTAAAATTATGTTGCATCGCACGTGCCGGTAAAATATAAAACTGCACTTTATTTTTCCTGTAGTCATATTTTAACACGTTCCTGGAAAACTTATATATAATGTACACGACGACGTACAACTTACAAACTAACTTCTGCCATTTACCATCTTGTATCCTACTCCTACACTGTATTCTGCAAACTGGGTGTAGACAGGTAGGGGCAGAGTGGGGCGGTTGCCCCCCTGAATAAACAATACTAGAGTATTAGCAGATAGAGATCTGAGAGGCCTTTGTGCCAGGTGTAAACGTATAATGCTGATAATAATGATGTAGCACAAATATTGATTAAACAAACAAAATGGGCTGTACAATCGCGTGGTTCTCGTATAGATTAATTAAATGGGTGTAGAACAGGAAATAATAGGTACCTAATTGTCGTGCTTAGCATAACGTATTTCAAGCACTTCTTGTTGATTTTAATTCATCTGTCGATAAAATAATGCAGATAAAAACTAAAAAAAACTGATCTAAGTATGTTTTTTCTGATGCTGAAAAGTTGCTTTAATTGTGTTTCTATGACATAAAGAAGTGTTTGCCAGTAATATGATAGTTAGTGATATTAATTCTGTTTAGTTGTTAATGTTTTTTGTGAGGTTTTCTATACATGCGGCTGGCATAAACGCAATGAATAAAATGCCCAAAAAGTATAAGAATGAAAAATACTTCTTTCTGTCAATGATTCTTATTTCTGCGAGTTATTTCGACTTTTACCCTTGCCCCTTTTACTCCGTGACTTGGCCCCTAGATAAAATTCTCAATCCAACTCTGTTCTACCGTAATAAGGGAGACGGTAACATGGTACTCTACATGATGTATCGCATCTATGAATTATCTTCATATCCTGAGGGATCGTACGCTCTGCCCTTTCGGCAATTGTCCTGACCTGACCTCTGCTGACCCTTCAGTTCAATAGTTGTGGGTGTGTGATTTATTTAATATGATACGACTTAATGAACGTGAGAAAAAGGCCAGCATAGCTTAGTATTCTCTTAAAAATGTAATGGCCAAAATGAAAAAGCATTTTTTTTACTTCATGCCATGACTGTTAATTTTGTTTTTCGCTTTTATTATATCGTTTAATCACGTAGTCATCATCATCATCATTAGCCTGTATCAGTCCATTGCTGTACATAGGCCTCTCCCAAGGTACGCCACTGAGCCCGGTCTTCGGCTCTTCTCATCCAACTACTGCCAGCCACTCGGCGCAAGTCGTCGTTCTTGTCACAGGACGTCCCACACTACGTCACCCGATGTTAAGTGACGAACTGGTCCAAGGTGGTATCACGCTCCACCTGGATAGGGAACTGGCTCTCATGTGGAGTTGCTGGAATACACCGATTTATGCTTTTAAGGCTTTCAATAGAACAAATAAAGTTTGTGTTAATTGGAATTAAGTACGTTCTAGCTAACAATGTCTAGTCTTAAAATGTTTAGTATCTTACAGAGTCCAATGACCTAGTACATCTAGTCCCACAATTTCTCACAATTAGGTACTAGTGTCCAAACATGTCCAGCGTGCCATAACGTCCAATGTCGTACTTATATGGAACTAGCTGTTCCCCGCGGTTTCACCCGCGTTGGCTACAGTTTATCGCGATAAAAAGTATCCTATGTCCTTCCTCAGGGTTCAAACTATCTCTTTACCAAGTTTCATTTAAATCAACATGATTTTTTTGCCGTTTTAATAGGTACGGAACCCTTCGTGTGTGAGTCCAATTCGTACTTGGCCGGTTTTTTTTTCTTCCCTGGTCAGAAAAGGACAGCAATACTTTAAGACCAGTCAAAAAATTTCAAAATGATTTGATGTTTTTCTCTGTTCGTACACCGTTCATTCACATACTAGCTAGACTCTGTGGCTTCTCTCGCAGTTTTCCTGCTATCCCACATCAATCCCTCCCGAGATCTTGTATGTCCAACTTGAGGCTCCTTCCCAAATTTGGGCAAATTAGTTTAGCTGTGCAGAAGTTACAAACAGACGGAAACTTTCTGATTCATAAAATAGAGATTGTGTGAACGGAATAAAGTAAAGTAAAACATTTTGGTCACGTATGCTACTGCTATTCAGCCAAACCAGTATTCACTGCACCCCTAATATAAACTATAATGTAAACAATAAGAGTAAACCCTTTGTCGGAAACTGGGGTAATTTCATTTCGGCTGTTTACACAAATCTAGGTTCTACGTTGTATCACTTTACTGGATATTCCTGGTCCATCTAAAGTACTGTGTCTCCTATGAACTTCTGTTCTCCTGGTATCCACGTCGCTACTTTCATCTTTGGCTTGAGGCTATATGAATAATTTTACATATTTGGTATCTTCTAAGATCCCATGGGAGCAAAGTGACAAAAAAATTATACTGTAATCCCATGGGATTATAAGCATGGGAGCCAAGTGGAAGGAGGCATCCGTTTCGGAGTTCATAGAGAGCATACACATATAGATTTCGGAATATATAAATTACGAGTTCGCCCCGCGGTTTCACCCGCGTCTTTCCGTTATCCCGCAGGTACCTTTTTCCGGGATAAAAGTAGCATATGTATTAATCCAGGGTATAAGCTATCACCATTCCAAATTTCATTCAGATCCGTTCAGTACTTTTTGCGTGAGAGAGTAACAAACATCCATCCATCCATACTCACAAACTTTCACGTTCATAATATTATTAGGATAGGATTTGATTTAGCTAGCTGCGTTCTGCGGTTTCACCAGCGTTTTTTTCAATATCATTTCCTTTTCAAATGTTACTCGAATCGAAACTGCCGCATTTATTATATTAACTTAGTGTGAAATAATTGAAACGTGATAAATAATTATATTCGATTGTTTTCTAAAAGTGATGAGAAATTGGAGCAGCAATAATAGTAGGTAAGTACCTATTTTAAAACATTACAAAACCTAAAGAAACGCTACTTAAGCTTTATATAACAACTGTTAAACGTTTTAACTACTCTTTTTAATTGATTTTAAGCCCCCCATACCAACCTTTATTGCTGAGGAATGAAAATAAAAGGTCGCAGCGCTCAAATCGTAAATTCTTTTTCTATTTTACAGTTCTGAACCCACAGAAAATTGCTGTCTGTCTTTTTCGCAAAATAGTAACACAAATTTGAAATAGGTCTGTTATACAACATCTCAAATTTAAAAATCATGAAGTTAATTCTAAAACTAAGAATTTAAAGTAGATAATAAGTAAAACTGACTTGGAGTTAAACTCTATCATTCTCATCAGCTTATTATGTTCCCACTGGTGGGATGCAGGCCTTCTCTCAGAGGAACTACGGGCTATAATCTACCACGCTGGCCCAGTGTGGGTTGGTAGATATCACTCGACTGTAGCTTTATCTCTAGCTTAACAGAACAGTCATGAAATGTTAATACATATTCCCAGATTACTTAAAGTTATTTACTACTTCACTGAAGTCAAATTAAATTACGTTTAAAGTTAAATAAACTTTTAGTTAATGCTACAGATTACATTGTAAGCAAGTCGTAACTAAGACTGTAAATTGAAATAAGATTACAAAATAGTTGTTGCTTGAGAAGTAAATATTAAAACGTTATTAACAGATGGAAAGTATATTAAAAAATAACATTACATACAAGCTAAGTAACTTACTATCTAATATTTTTAAACGTGAAATGAAATGAAACTTTCCAATTCATATTAGTTTTATTTATCCGTGAATTTTATTCGTAAACTCCCGGACTCGTATAAGTATTTGTGCAGTTTATCCGTATTCAACTCGTATATCAAACCGTATTACTACGTATTCGAATTGTAAATACGGATTAGTTCACAACGATCAACTAGGTTAAGCAACGTTCTCTGCGGTCGCTACTCGGATAGGGAACACTAGTGGTGTATAAAACTGAGCGCTTCCGTGCTTCGGAAGTCTCGGTAAGCTATTGGTCTTGGCTTTTGTATAGCAGTCGTTAAACCATGTCGCCAGACCTTCGGATGGTCTGAATACTAGGGCTGTCTACTAACCTATCCGCCAAACCGTAAGGCCGCGCGGTGGATTATTGCCCATACCCATTCTATGTACAAGTTTTGATAGTTAACGAAAACAATAAGTTTTCGTTCCCTTCCAAACTCTTTTTTTCAGCGCGTCTAACCGAGAATTGGCGGAACTAATATTGGTAATACAGATTATTGTAAATCGTTTTATTCATATTTAAACAAAACTTTCGAGTTGACTTAGGCAGTACGAGTCGCTATTTTGACAAGTTAGCGGTAGTAAACTTTGACGTTTACGAAAATTTTTATGGTTTTCAAAACTTGTAATAGAGGCACTGATGAGTGAAGCCAGCGTTCCAGTGGTAGAAACGTAATAGGCTAACAGAGATGATTAGTGCACAAGTGCCGTAATAATGACGTCACATTTGTAGCGTAATAATTTTCTTTATGTGAACTTAGTTGGTAGTTTCCTCCTTAATCAGTTAAGTAGGGATGGCTTTTATCTCAGCTATTCAACTTGCCACTCATGGTTACTGTTCTAATGTAGTTTATTGTGTTATTTGTATCTATTTCCGGGTAATATAAGGGAAATGGTCGTGAAGATGTTACGTTTCCTGTTGTGATGTCTTGTGTCCAATAGTTATGCCTATCTGTTTTCATCAAGACCATTACCTAATATATGTCGCCGCTTTGGCAATTTTTCGAGTGGCAAAAAATGTGTGCTAGATCGGTACTCAGCATGTATAACTTGTAATGCCTACAAAAGCTAGTACATTGGTTCTAATGTTGGCAATTTGTAGGTAATACGTAACGTTTTCATTGAAGCCAAGATTTTTTTACGTAATCTGACCTTTTGAGTGCCGGAAAAGGTCAACCGCAAATTCGAAATCACGAAATGTTAATGAAGCCTTAGACAACGTCAATGATATTTTATTATGGTGTTTTGTTTTTATACTATAACTAGCTGTTCCCCGCGGTTTCACCCGCGTGGGCTACAGCTTTATGCATGCAAAGTCACAGCCCGATCGGTTTAAAATTGACAAAGTTTCATACAAACTTTCATCTCCTATTTCATCCCTTGGGGGGTAGAATTAATCAAAATTCTTTCTTAGCGGATGCCTATGTCATAACATCTACCTGCATGCCATCCGACAGCCCGATCCGTCCAGTGGTTTGAGCTGTGCGTTGGTAAATCACTATGTCAGTCAGTCACTTTTGAGTTATATATATTTAGTTTTATTTTCCTCCAAGCTTATAATAGGTGTGCTTATGCATGTTTGTAATGTAATACGATACTGTATTCGACTAAGTTTCCCGGATTTAATTAAAAATTGTAGTAAAATCGACATAAACATAATTAGCTTTAGCTTTTCATGGAAAAACATGTGTAATAAGAGAAGAGAGAGAAAGTAAAATATTCCAATATAAATTATTCCGCGAAAATGTCGTGTTTAATCAAATATGAATAATTCGCAATAATGCTGTTATACACGAAACCTGTTTGCGGTAAAATTCATATGTATTAATGGTTTTCTGAAATCATAGTACGTTTAAATTAATTGTTCTCTAATTTATTATGTACAAGCTGCGCCCTGTGGTTTCACCTGCGCCTTCTCGTTATCCTGCAGGAACCTTTTTCAGGGATAAAAAGTAGCCTATGTGTTAATCTAGGGTATAAGCTATATCCATTCCAAATTTCATTAAGATCAGTTTAGTAGTTATGGTGGTACGTGGTAAAAAACATTCACACACACTCACACACACACAAACTTTCGCATTTGAATATTGGTAGCACTATCTGCGCCCCGCGGTTATGCTCGCAGTTTTTTCGTTATTTTGCAGAAACCATTTTCGAGGTAAAATCTACATGTTATTTTCTATATCTATTCCCAATTTCATTAAAATCCGTCAAGTCGTTTCAGCGTGAGAACGTAGCTAACATACATACTCACTTACAAACTTGCACATCTATAATAATTATGATTAGTGATTCGCCTCGCGGCTTTGCTCCTGCAATTTTCTTTCAATTTTCCAAAAAACATGTTTTTTTTTAACATGAAACCGTGAGGAACAATACTATTATCATACAACTTCTGTCCATCCAAAGGTTGTCTGGTAGAAATCGCTCTAAGCGATAAGACCACCCATTGTAACACTAGCTCTAAGATCTCTTTTTTTTTTTTTTTTTTTTTTTTTTTTTTCAATTTCTCAATATGTAACACACTGAATTCCAAGATACATAATATATGCACATATATAGTATACTCATACTCTTCACACCATCGCTGCTTACGCCTAGTGAAATCTATCCATCCAACTGTAAAACGGAGATAAACAAACACGCTTCACCTTTATAAATCAGTAGGGACATTCGTAAAATCCGACAGTCCCTTCTTTATGTCCTTAGTTTGTTGCATGTTTCTCTTTTATCGCTCGCGAGGCGATATTTCTTTTTACGAGCAGTAATGCCAATACGTGACACAGTTGTGGTAGAGCAAGAACTAGAGAGAGTTGAGGGACCACTATAACTGAATCTGATAAAGTTTCGCTGACAGGATTATGGTGGCGTCTTCGCTAAACAATTTTGTGAGACCTTTTTGCAGTTTTGCAAAAATACCGCTGGGTTACGTGATGTGCTTCCCTTATAAGTTTATGTGTCTATCCATACTAATATTATAAACGCGAAAGTGACTTTGTTAGTTGGTTCGTTACCGTTTCACTGGATCGATCTTGATGATATTTGGTGTGGAGATTGTTTAAGCTCTGGAGAAGGACGTAGGATACATTTTATCGCGATAAAGAAGTCCACGCGGATGAAACTGCGGGGCACAGCTAGTGTCATATTAATATGATTGTTAGTTTGTATGTCACGATTGGAATCAGCAAGAAACAAGCCGATGTGTTTTTTGTGACTTTTGGGATAGGCAAATTTTCGCATAATTTTTTTCACACATGCCTCAACTAGCACACTGCACATTGATATTCATTGGTTCTGACATTCCAGTTATCACTAGGGCTACGCTCGACGAACCGATAACTGATGGGGAAGAAAGGTTCTCGAGTGGCGACCGCGAACCAGAAAACGCTCGTTGGCAGGTCAATGTCGTCCCCCCTCTAGGTGGAACATTGTAAGAGTCGCAGGGAGCAGATACATGCAAATAGCTAATAGCAATTCTGTGTAATAGAATAAGATAGTAGACAAGATAAATTGTAAATAAAGTCTCTGTGTTTCTCAGAGGGACAAGGAAGGGTGGGGGTTATTAGTCCGTAGGTTACCGCCGGTGAAGTCGGACATAACCGTGGAAGCCTAAGCTCCATGAGAATTTACCCTCCCACTACAAAAAAAAAAAAAAAAAATAGCTAATAGCCGTTCATGGTGGCGTTCAAAGGGCTGATGATGATGATGAAGATGATGACTGGACCCCATAAATAAATTAAAGGAGAATGTAAATTGCTCTCTGTAACCGCCTAAGCTTAGGCCGAAATAATTAAGACTATTTCTAATATTAACGAGCGGAAAACGTAGTGGAAGGCGGTTTGGAAATGTGCCAATGACGACTAACTGCTATGACTGACAGCTTTGGGTGTGTTTGGTAAATACGAGCGTGTTTAAATTGGACTATGACGTTAATTGCATGGGTTTCATTCACGGAACATTTGACGGAGTATTTGTTGAAACTGAATAAATATTTGTGGCAATTCGCGTTTTAAACGAACTGCTTCATAATGACAGTATTTGGGTTGTCAGTGGCGTACGTCATCCTCTCGGCCCCGCACCTATGACTCAATAAGTTATGTGCGGATCTACCATCGCTCAAAACGGTGAAGGAAAACATCGTGAGGAAACCGGCATGCCCAAGAACTGCAACATTCAAGGGCATGTGACATCTACCGACCCGCACTGGGCCAGCGTGGCAGATTACAGCCCATACTCTCTCTCAGAGAGAAGGCCAGAGTCCCAGCAGTGGGAACGTGAAAGGCTGATAATGATGATGATGATTAAATATTTGTGGCAATTCGCGTTTTACACGAACTGCTTCATAATGACAGTATTTGGATGAGAAGAGCCGAGGATCAGGTAGGTCAGGCGTACCTTAGGAGAGGCCAATGGTCAGCAGTGGACTGATACAGGCTGATGATGATGGTGATGACAGCGTTTGACCACAAGTCCATGACCACCTTCGACCACATCGTCACTTATCACGTGTGTTAAATGACGATGTGATCGACGGTGGCGCCCATGCTAAACGTGGATTTGACAAATGCACCACCTGGATTCAATTTGGTTTGACGACAATTTAATTATTGTTTTAATTTTTATTTATTCTTAGTGTTTTCTACAGTGCATTTTCTATTAACAGATTATTTATCAGTCCATCTATATAAAACTCACATCATAATTCCGACGAGGTCACCCAGCGGAACCCACCCACCCTCTTGTTAAGAATCTGTCGCCAAGCACCTATCGGTGTGTTCCGGCAGCCTCACTTGAGAGCCAGTTCCCAGTCCAGGTGTAGCGTGTCGCCACCTTCGACCACATCGTCACTTAACAGCAGGTGACTTGTGGTCAAACGCTACCCTGTAAATAGTAAAAAAAAGGTCAAGGCTTCTAAGTTAGAAAGCTAACCCTATCAGTATCGGCAGCAAACGTTTGGGCAAGCAGCAATAAATCAAGGATCATAGAGGAATTATGTCGGATTAATCATCCTTTCAGACCACTACGTTATTATTGAAGCAATGATAGCTCAGTAGTAGTGACGTTGGCTTGCAACTCGTAGGACTCGTAAGTGAAGATATTTGCCCTTACCGGGATTCGATTCCGGGACCGGTAGCTTCGTAGGCAGGGTTACTTCGTACTTCGTAGGCACACTTGAGCGTCATCCTAGAATATTAGCCTCAGACTGCTAGCCCACTTCTGAAAAAGAATGATATTTGTGTTAATACATAATACAATATTATTGTTGTTGAAACCACATTATTGGGTTACCAAAACTGTAATGGCAGTAGTTAAAATTGTAGCAGAAAACAGAGCTAGTCAGTTAAAAGTGTGTTAACTAAAACAGCCTTCATTTTCATTAATAGACTTCCTGAAGTTTGTAAGTTACAAAGCACCTAAGACGTAGCACTGCTACGAGTAGGCTACGCTTACGGCAGTTCTACGGCACTTTGTCTACGTGATTATAGCCTCGTAGCTTTGCTTCTACGCAGCGTAGCGCTTTTATGGTTGCCAGCGTATAGTTCCATTTTTCATACTTTGTTCCGTTTTATATATCGTTACATTATTAGTTAATATTTTTTGTTTTTCATTGTAACCTTACAGTTACGCCAAAACTTTCACATTAAAAACCCCAAATAAAATATAACAAATTCATAGACATATACATAATACGGCAAAAACTAAATAATTGGTGGTTTAGCGCTTACGACACCATACTGTATAATTTTATGACGGTAATATTGCCATAAATAAAATAATAAACAATATAAAAGGTAATAAAATATAATAACATAATATTCTTTTACTAGCTTTGCCCCACGGTTTTATCCAGGTAATGGTTCCCACAGAAACCGTGCGTTTATCCGGGATAAAACGGAGTTCTACCAAGAAAAAAATGTCATTGTACTTAAAAAAATTACTGTCGGTTGTTTCTATCCTGTTCTTTTGCCGGTGTATGGATCAAGCTAAGCTACTTTTATCCTACTAAAGTAACAGTTTTTTTATATTTTTACATCATTTATCAAGGTAGCACTTGACCACAAGTCACCTGATACTAAGTGATGAAATGGTTGAAGTTGGCGTCACGCTACACTTCGAAAGGAAACTGGCTCATAAGTGGGTCTGCCCGGAATGCCGATATGATTTTTGACCTTGGCATTTGTAAGGCTACATTCCATACAAGCTTTTACATAAATCTCTTTCTTAAATGAGATTTCGTTTGAAGTACTTTTTATGTATCTTGAGAGCTTTTAAGTTGGCTTAGTGAAACTGTTCTGGAACAGACGAAGTATGATTATGAAAATGGAACGACTTGAAATTTCTATGAGCTACGATATTCTCATGATGTTGTGTTGGCTGATCTTTTTTGGCAGATATCCAAACCATTTAATATTTTATATAATGTTATCACAGTGGGCATATTATTATATAATCCTATCCTACTTCCTACTAATATTATAAATGTAAAAGTTTGTGGAGATGATGTATGATAAATCTTATTAATAAAGCTAAATAAAAACACGGACTATTAGACGACAAAAAAAAAGCTTGGGATTTTAGTGAACATGCTCCAATTCAATAAATTAGTAATAAGAATAAAATTGTCAATGTGATCACGCCAAAAAAATTACCTGCCGGGCGTTTCTTGCCTGTTCTTTTGCCGGCGTAAGGAGGTTGGAACAGGCGTAGCTAGTTTTAAGTTTGACGTTTTAAAGTGATCACAATGTATCCTATTGAATAAATAAAAATTGACTGTTAACTATTGACTATCCTATTGAATAAAAATGGTTTGAATTTTGAATTTTTGAATTATGTTTACTACTCTTTCACGTAAAAACTACTGTTCGGATTTGAGTGAAATTTGGAATGGAGATAGCATTTACCCTGGATTATTACATAAGTTACTTTCTATTACAGCTTCTGTGGGGTAACAGGAAAACTGTGGGTATAACCGCGGTGAGCAGCTAATGGTATTGGATCAGGCTGAAATATGTATTCACTCTCCGATAGTCACTCTGTAAAATTTTATAGCTAGCTGCAACCTGTGGTTACACGGACGGTATCCCCATTTTAAATCCTTCAGGGTCCTATTTCTGGTTCTATTTCTGTATGAGAGGAAACTCCATGTAGCGGAGATGAGAATGTTGAGATGGATGTGTGGAGTGACGAGAATGGATAAAATAAGGAATGAGTATATTAGAGGAAGTATGAAAGTAGCACCAGTGACAGATAAGTTGAAAGGGAATCGTTTGGCTTGGTATGGACATGTTATGAGGAGGGATGATAGTCATATTACAAAAAAAGTGATGGATATGAATGTTGATGGATGGAAGGGAAGAGGAAGACCAAAGAAAAGATGGATGGATTGTGTGAGGGTTGATATGAATGAAAGGGGAGTGAATGAAGCGATGACGGCTGATAGGGGAGAATGGAAGAAGAATACATGCTGCGCCGACCCCAAATAAATGGGACCAGGGCAAGAAGAAGAGGGTCCTATTTCTGGATTAAAAGTAGCTTACGAGTTAATTTAGTGTGTAAGCTATTTCTATTCCGAGTTTCATTCAAATCTGTTGAGCTGTTTCAGTGTGATGTAGTTACAAACATACACGCTAACTCACAAATTTTTGCATAGATGATTAGCATGATAACGTGTCTGCTTGTTTTTATGTCTTTATTCTATGCAATGTTATAAATTTTGTTGAATTTCGATCTAACATGTCCAAAGATTTTTGAGCCTTGAGGTACTTTTTTTTTCAAACTTCTGCTTTCTTAGATTTCAGCTTGCATACTAGGATCAGGTGATATTTCTCGTTTGATCTATATGTAATATATGAATCAAAGTCCTGACTGACTGATAACAACGCACAGCCTAAACCGCTGCTCGTAGAAACCTGAAATTTGGAGGGTACGTTTGTCTAAGAGAGGATTTTTTGAAATTCAACCCTATGTGGGTAAAAATGGAAAACATTGTGAAACCGCGGGGAACAGCTAGTAAATAATAAAAATATATAGTTTAAAAACTAAAAAAAAAACACTTTAAAAACGCACTCAAAAATATAAAATAATAAAATTGACTTGTATTAGTTACGATATAATGGTTAATTACTACCCACCTTCCGGTTGCATCATCAGACCCTTGTCACCAAGTCCAATCTATTATACTCATCAAGACGATTCATATGAGCCCAAACTCGACGAGTTTACTAGTAGCCACTGCAGAGATGCCCTACCCACCTTCCGGCTGCATCATCAGATCAGGTCGATGATACCAAATTATTGCATTGTCACCGAGATTACATACTTACACACACAAAGTTTCAAGTCGATACGACAATTAGAAGTAGGTGAAAATTGACTTCTAAGATTTGATTACATTGTTAGTTAGTTAGTTAGTTAGTTACAAGTCAAGCTAATAAAAGTGTTTTAAAAAGACCAAATTATTGCAGTTTACGCATTGCTCTAGCTGTTACGGTCCAACAAAAATAACATTCGTAACTGTACTCCTAAATTTAATTCAGTTCCAAGTCAGTAACTTTCTAAAGTTTCAATTCACTGGAACAAACAACATCAATGAGCGCGCTAAAACAAAGATCCATTTAAAATTGCCATAGAACAGGACAGCTATATACGAACTAGCTCTTATTGGAGAGAGACAGGATAACAATGTTAGGCTAGTAATTGGGGCACGGATGTAGTGCAAAAAGCGTTGGCTCGTTACGCAATGGTCTAGTGGACAGTCAGTTGGACTGATTAAGGCACAGAATACAAGATGAAGTTGGAAAATTGGGGTAAATAATTTATACAGAGTTTTTATGGCCAAATTAGAAACGTGAGATATAGAGAAAAGTGATGTATGGAGTTTCAATTTATGAGCATACAAATCCTTTTATTATATAAACGTGAAAATTTGTGAGTATGGATGGATGGATGGACGGATAGATGTTTGTTACTCTTTCACGCAAAAACTACTGAACGGATCTGAATAAAATTTGGAATGGAGATAGCTTATACCCTGGATTAACGCATATGCATACATTTAAGTTTGGTAACGTTCTTCTAGGCATATTTGCTCTAATTTCGACGGCATCATCGCTTGGCAACAGGCGAGAAAGTGGTTAAATGGAATAAAAATAGATACATCGGTAATAGAGTATTTTACTCTATATGTGAAAAATTCTAAAACATATTATTGAGATAGCTTAGGCAAAAAGCAGTCGGAAATCGATAGTTTTAGTTCATAAAATAGCAAGCAACATTTTAAAATTGAATTTCAGTTTCAGCTTTTTTAGTCTGTTTGAAAACCCCATTGACACCATTTAAAAAGTAGCCGCCATGTCATACGGCTATGTAAATAAACAACTAACATTAACTTACAAAACTTCACTGCATTTGTTTACACAGCCGACTGACGTCATGACCACAGACCAATATGGCGTCCACTGCGACTGCGTTTTCGTCAAATTACGAGCTGAAGTCGAAAACGCAAAATTCAAATGCATTTTTATGGCACATAACGGTTAAATAAAAAATTGTTGATTTTTTAGTGGCTCTTTAGTACTATAAAATGTAATTGAGACACTTTTTAAAAATGGGTGTAATACCCTATTAAAAGTGTCACCACTGCACTGAGAGTCTACTACCTGATTATAATTTCATCCAGACCATAAATTGACCTAAAATACGTGTACTGACGTAAATAGGAGCACCGTAGAGCGGAGTCAGGTAAATATATTATGCAAACGAGGTCAGCGCTGGTTAGGGTTGTCAGGATACAGGACAGGATGCCATAAAACGAGGCTTTTTCAAATTAGGTTTACCTAACTATCGATTTTAGTTCAAACTAGCTGTTCCCCGCGATTTCACCTGCGTGGGCCACGGCTTTATGCATGCAAAGTCTCAGCCTGATCGGTTTAAAATTGACAAAGTTTGCATAAAATTATTCAAAATCCTTTCTTAGCTACGTCATAACATCTACCTGCATGCCAAATTTCAGCCCGATCCGTCCAGTGGTTTGTACCACCGATGTACGGTACTAATATCAACACAACCCTTGCATTAGTACCTGTTTTTGGCATTAACTTGAACCTTTAGTATATTATTGGAAATTTGCGCTGAATAATTAAACCAATATTTAATGAAAGGTACTTCGTGCAGTTTGCGAAGAGGTATCTATAGGTGCACATTGCATATATCGACAATTGGAATTGGCAAATGGAATTCAGAATATTCCAACTCTATTCCCAATTGGGTCATCTCTGTATACATTTGTGCAAAATAAATATGATTTACAAACTATCGGTGAAATGAAACTAGCCTTGTTTATTGTATCGCAAACATTGGTTAACTATACTCGCAGTTTTCCCGCAAGAACTCCTTTCCAGGATAAAGAGAAATAATTTTTAGGGTTCCGTACCGCAAAAGGTAAAACGAAACCCTTATAGAATCACTTTGATAGACTGTCTGTCTCTTTCAGATGTAAAAAAAATCAATCTTGTAACCCGACGCGATCCAAAAATATGACCGTTTATGTCGCATATTTTGCGATTTCACATGGGGTTTAAAACCTATAGGGTACTTACTTCCTGTAAACCTAGAGTATGAAATTTGGATGTCTATTTCCTTTGAAAAAGCCTGAAAACCCGAAATATGTAATTACCTAAACAACAAAAATAAACATGTATGTACGGAACCCTCGGTGCTCGAGACCAACTCGAAGTTGCCGGTTTTATACTTAAAGTCAGTAACGACTACCTATTTTGTAGCCTTCTTTTTCTTAGTTTTCAAACCCAAAGGTTTTCGAGTTCGAGATGGCTTTAACAGCTGGAACCGACATGACACAAACAACTCTGTCACAATGACACGTCTAAGTGATGACCGTGCTGAGTGTAGCTTGACCTATTTGATCTGTTACTATCGACCAGTCTGTCACGGCTCACTCGTATATATAAATACGCTTGACAATTTAAACTACAGACCTTTATACAAAAGATTCCATCATCTCTTCAAAAAGAAACGATTTCGAGGAATAAGCTGCAAAAGTTGTACACCCGAAATTAATCCTGATCCGTTATCCGCGGTTTTGGATCGATATGTCATGAAATAATATGTCATTTTAGTAGTGATATGTCAAGCCCTAGTACTAAAATGACATATAATGACATGACAAATGTCGATTATTAATCAGGATCGATTATTAATTTCGGGCAAAAGTGAAAAAGAAGAATTATAAATCCTTTATTGGAATTACACGGTTCGATGACAATGAAAACAATCTTGTTGAAAAACTGCACAAAATATGGAGACGCTCGCCTTAATTGGATGCAATACGGTTGGTCGGTTATAGCAATATTGAACCGTATAATACTAATTTTACGAGAGAAAATTGAACTGAGCGAGAATATATAGTAAACATTTTAAAATATAAAAGGAATCTGGCATAAAGTGATGAAAGTGAACTACCGCGCCAGATTTTGGACTGCTAAAGTTCTGATGGGCCTTGAACTGTAAATTTAATGCAAATTGCTAATAGCTGTTCATGGTAGCGTTCAAAGGGGGAGGCCTATGTTCAGAAGTGGACTCCTTACGGCTGATGATGATTTAACTGTAATGGAAGAGCGCGACGCTTACCATCAGAAAACAGATTTGCTCGTGGCACTCAGTTACAATAACTAAAAATTGAAAAAAACCCCGACAAGTTGTCGAATTTCAGTTGAAGTTGAACGATTTTCATCAAACATAGCTTACACTTACATCATTTTGGAAAAGAGCTGATACTCTTACATTGCTTGACCGATATTAACTAAACATAGCTAAGAACCGCCGCAACGAAACTGGCTTTCAAATGAATAAAACCGCATCGAAATCGGTCTATCCGTTTGAGAACTACGATGCCACAGACAGAGACATCGACGTCAAACTAACACACCTCTTTTTGAGACGGGGGTTAAAAAAAATGTAACCTATTTTTAATGATAAAAAAGCGAATACGTGAACGTTTCCTGTCCAACTTTTTAATCAAAACCATTCAATTTCAACAATGCTATTGTCATCACCTGATTGGGATTGGACTAATTCAGTTCCTGAATAGAATTTCCGTTGCTCTATTGAAAACTATTGCAATTTATTCGGACGCTGAGAATTTAAACGGATTTTCAGTAGAGTTGCCAATATCTAGTTCAGATAGCTACGATCTTCTTTTTTTTGTTTATAAATCAAGGCAATCTTTTTGTTTTTTTTGTAGGGTAGTCTATTTTATGGTACAGTCAGCGACAAAAGCGGCTGATCTACTCGATTTTTCAAACGCTTATTAGATCCGTTGTAGAGCGATGGTGGCCGAACGGTTTGGCGTGCGACTTACAAGACGCCGACACCGAGTTCGAATCCTCTCGACCCCGCACCTATGACTTAATAAGTTATGTGCGGATTTGCCATCGCTCAAAACGGTGAAGGAAAACATCGTGAGGAAACCGGCATGCCCAAGAACTGCAACATTTTCAAGGGCATGCGACATCTACAAACCCGCACTGGGCCAGCGTGGTAGATTATAGCCCATACTCTCTCTCTGAGAGAAGGCCAGAGTCCCAGCAGTGGGAACGTGGAAAGCTGATAATGATGATTAGATCCGTTTGTTTTTTGTTCACAACTTACAAGGTAGCGTTTGAGCACAACACAATACATCTGATGTTAAGTGATGATTCGGTCGAATGTTGATGTTTAAGACGATAAAGGAAATAGGAAAATTCGTTATTGTTCAGCCACCTTTGTCGTTGACCGTGTTACCATTACCAATCCATTTTGTAAGTGAATATTTGTTACTTCTTCACTCTGAAATGATTCAACTGATTTGGGTGTAATTTGGAACGGAAGTATGTTATACGGTTACACCCTGGATTAACACATATTTCTTACTAGCTGTTCCCCCGCGGTTTTACCCGCGTGGGCTACAGTTTATCGCGATAAAAAGTAGCCTATGTTTTTTCTCAGGCTCTAGACTATCTCTGTACCAAGTTTCATTTAAATCGGTTCAGTAGTTTTGGGGTGAAAGCGTAACAGACAGACAGACAGAGTTACTTTCGCATGTATAAAATTAGTAGGGATCTCGGTTCCCAACTTCCTACGGAATAACGGGAAATATTCAGGTTCTTTCTTTATTAGTTATAGAAACTGCTATCTCGCTAAAACTAAAAACGGCTTGACCAATTTCAATTATATTTGTTTTGTTTAGTTCGCTTTAATATAGACTTAGATAAAAAAAGAATAAAACCTAAAAACATGTTAGAAAAGTGTAGTTGTCTAAATTATTTTCTGTCTATAACTAGGTACTTACTACTAAATAAAATCGGGCAGTATGGTCTGATGCAACGACTCAAGATTCAATACTAAAAATATCCATAAAAACATTTCTGTAGTGGCAACGAATCTAGTTTGAATAATAACAAGTTATCCATCAAAAAACATATCTGTAGTCACCATTTTACATTTAAAAGCACACCTTCTCTGTAATTCGTCTCGAGTGCACTCGCCTCGCAACTCCAATAGTGTAGAGCTTTTCTACTTCCGGGAATTTTCCGCGCATTGATGCTCTTTGACAATCGTGATCGCTTCATTGATCTTTATTCCTGCTTTTTACATAACAGGGAGACACAACACTGTGGAACATCTGAGTTTGCAAACGTTAGTATGTTCCGGATTGGAGGGCAATGTTTCTTGTGAAATTACAGGCATAAAGAGGTTTATCATCTCATAACTAGTTGCGCCCCGCGGTTTCACCCGCGTCTTCTCGTTATCCCGCAGGAACCTTTTTCTGGGATAAAAAGTAGCCTATGTGTTAATCGAAAGTATAAGCTATCTCGATTCCAAATTTCATTCAGATCCGTTCTGTAGTTTTTGCGTGAAAGAGTAACAAACATCCATCCATCCATACTCGCAAACTTTCACGTTCATAATATTAAAGTAGGATATATTTCAAGGTGACGAGTTATAACATGTTTTTTTCGTTTTTAATTTTCTACACTTGATAACATAGCTCTTATCATAGAAATGTAATCTTATCTTTCATTAGAAGGGTTCTCGAGTGGCGACCGCGAATTGGAAAACGCACTGAGGTAGGCCTCCCGCTAGGTAGATCGACGACATTGTAAGAGTCGCAGGGAGCTAGCTGATGTGTATAAATAGCCGTTCATGGTGGGAGAAGGTCTATGTTCAGAAGTACACTTCTTCTGACTGATGATGATGATCACTAAAGTTTCCTTGGAACTAAAATACAAGTCATTATGTCTTCTAGGTAAGTTATAAATCCATACAAACATTAGTTTCTCGTGTAAACATTATACTTGACTTGAACAGTAATCCACTTTGTTCAAAAACGTCTTCATCGCTAGAATATCTTCTGCTATTTTTCCTGCAAATATTACAAAGTGCCCTTCTTTGTGCAATGGTTACTTTAGAATGAAAACTCTTCCAGCTGTACAAACAAATAATGCAGTTACACTCGTATAAAGCTTGATACTCAAGTTGGTTTATGATTAGGTAAATTTTTTGTGGATCAGTATAGTTTTCGGTACCTTAGATATAAGGAATCCAAATTATGGGTCAGAGCTCTATATGAATGTGTGTGGGTGTCACAATAATAACATATCTTACAATTTGACGACCGATATGGCGCAATGGGCGGATAGCCGACTGTGTAACGTGAGGTAGCGGGTTCGATTCCCGCTACAGGGCAAATATTTGTGCATTGAAAAAAAAACGCAAGTATTTGTTCTTTGTCTGGGTGTCGTGGATCCCCGATCCTCGTAGTTTCTGATACCCTAGATACAGGGAAACCTAGTTAGGGGTCAGAGGCTATGTTTGTGATTGTGCGGGCATTATTTTTTTTTAATTTGTGTAATAATATACCATACAACTGAGTGCTTCTGTGCTTCGGACGGCACGTTAAGCCTTCGCGTCGGTCCTGGTTGTTGTCTTAGGAAAGCAGTCGTTTGGCTATGTCGAAGGCCTTTGGACGGTCTGAACTCCAATACTAGACGTGGCCGTTAAACTAAAGAGGGCAGGTCTCCTAGCATTGAGTACCTACGTAATTGGCTGATGATGATGATGATGAATATAATATACTTACCTTACTTTCAAATCGCAAGATACTGGCATCAAGCTTAGTTTGTCGGTCACCGTTAAAATTTATATGTCTTTGTTTTGTTACAGGTAAATAAAACATGAAAATTAAACCAAGGTGCATGTGCAATGGAATGCAGAAGATAAAACAAAGCAAGTGAGATTGGAAGAGATAAAGTTCAAGATAGAAAGACATCGAGCGAACTCCTTTTAGAATCTTTGTTTCCCGATTGCTATAACTTGAAAATTTTTAAAGAAACAGTGAACAGAAATCTTTTAGGTGCTACACCGTCGATGAAATCATCGTTTGGTAAAGGCAAGGTTTGATAATGACGGTCAAACAAAGGACTATTTTCAATAAAAAAGTGTTTAAAAAAATGACCGAATAAGCTCCATTTCAAATCGATCAGCAGTTATGGCGTGAAAAGTGCACTTTTTCATGAACAAACAAAACATACGCATATTTTCTCAATTATTATTTTAGTATTACCCAAGAAGGTGAAAAAAGGTTGAAGGTAGGTGTTTTATCTAAGCTAAAATATTTTCAATTTTCTCACGCATTGTTTTACGGGGATTTGGGGCTGACCCAGAGATGCTCTAAAACCATGTACCAGCGTAGGTACCTAATCCCTTAGTTCGTAGATTATATCGGCTTGTCCCTATCTGTTAGTTTAGGACCATAATCTCATGTTTATTTTATGAAATCAACACAAACTTGATCACTGTAATTTCTGTTTGTGTTCATTCAATGAATCTTGAACATTGTTGTGCTCTTATTGCTTTAAAATATACCGAGGTACTAAATTTTCTGAGGCTTCTCGCATCGGGTTGATTTGAATCAATCGATTGTATTCTTAAATACGTGCAGTCAACTTTCATATCTGAAAATGACGTGTTCTTCAACCATTATCCGAACACCATCACTTTGAATCGCATCATAAATTTGCTTTTAGGTGATCATGATACTTTTTACCGTATACTCAATCTCAAACTGCCGTATACATCGCGAATCACCGTATACATCACGAAATGTGGCCATAAAACACGTATTTTATCCGGAACAGTACGCGTATTGTATTGCTACATCCTTGAGCATTATTCTTTATCACTTTCTCTGTGCAATTTTATTGAAGGAGGTTACCTTCTTCGAATAGATTGTGACCTACTTGTTGTCGGTGTACATTGCAGGTTTTTGATATACGAGTATAACCTACTGCGCTTAGTGTGTATTTCCAGTATGCACTAAGATATAGGTACTAAGATCATTGGTAAATCTAAGCATTCCAAGTTTTTAGAATTATGTGGCGACAGTAACCGATGGGTGTGAAGCAAACGAAGCTTAAATCCACCACCCTGTTTGATTTGGTCGGACTGTTTGTCTGTGGTTTGTTTGCCTTCTGCGGCGCTGGTTAAACTTGGTAAGAAACAATGTATGGTGCAGACTCGTTACTTGTTAGTATGTAGTGCGTGTGGCATAGCTGGTCTAACAGTCAAATGGGTAAAAGAAATATCTGCACCGCCATGTCTTGCATGGGTGACCGTTAGTGTCATTTTCAACTGAGCGCTACCGTGCTAAGTAGTCGGTTGCGGCTAAATTGCCATGTCAGAGGTCTGTGAGAAGGCCCATGTAATTGATGTGTTATTCGATATAAGCTATCGTTATTCCAAATTTAACTCGAATCCGTTGAGCCGTTTTAACGTGAAGAAGTAACAAACATACACAGTCACAAACTTTTGTTTTTGTCAATTTTACGAAAAACATATAAAAGGATAACATTATGAAATATATTTTTTCTCACAAATTACAAGGCGCGGTGGTTTATTTTGAAAGAAGCTTTTCAAGTCACAGAGAAGGGCTTTAATGAATACCCTGCGAAGCTTCAATTGGGGTAGGAGAAGCTTTACAATAATATCCGAATTCTTTTAATACTTGACTTACTTTTTAAATTAAAATAAATTAAAGTCTTATTGAAAATAAATACTATGTTACAAGTTTTCTTACAAAATCCTACTAATATTATAAACGTGAAAGTTTGTAAGTATGGATGTTTGCTACTCTTTCACGCAGTAACTACCGAACGGATTTGAATGAAATATGGAATGGAGATAGCTTATACACTGGATTAATACATAGGCTACTTTTATCCCGGGAAAAGGTTCCTGCAGGATAACGGGAAAACGCGGGTGAAACCGCGGGGTGCAACTAGTTAATTATAAATACAGTTTTTAGTGTCAAAGTCAAAGCGTTTTTACGAACAACGTTTTTATGTTCATAAATCAGTTTTGTTGACGAGTTGTTCGTTGACGCTATGGAGCCTAGTAGTAGTGGGCACATCGACTTTTCATTGTTTCTAGTATTAAAATTGTGAAACTGGGGCCATTACAATACATTATTCTCAAAACATTTGACCCTGTTACAAAGCAAATGTGTGAAAGGTTGAATCGAGCTAACGAAGTTTGCACAGGCAACATACATTATTCATAGCTAGCTCTTGACATAATCCACACAGATCTTTGCTCCTTGAACCATGTTCTATTTAATACGGCAATTATTTCACAAAACTCTTCACAAATTTCTCTTTTTTGAAGCGCAAATTCTACTAGTTTTAAAACCTTGAAACTAGCTTAACTAATGACGATGGCGACAGAATCGGAAGAATTTCTGTAGGTAGGCCCTCTACTACCTAATAGACCACCGATGACATCGTATAAGATGGATAGCTTTTATCCGTTTTAGCGTTCAAAGGGGGAATTAAGAAGAGGCCTATGTTCAGCACGAGACGTCTTTCAGCTGTTGCTAAAAAATATCCAGAATTTAGCATAAGTTTAAAATGTTTTAAATACTCATAGTAAGAAGCAAATTTGAGCTTACTACACGTGCAATTAAAATCCATTAACGGCCGGTTTCAAAACCGATCTATCCACGATTTGACATAAATTTGACATTAGTTATATTGAGCTTACCTATGTCAAATTTCCATCTCCAGTAGGAAAAACCGCGGATAGATCGGTTATTGAAACGCGACATAAAACAAGTCAAACACCATTCTGTTGGTATCGGTAGCTTCATTTGAGAGCCAGTTCCATCATTTGTGGTTAAATACAACCTATTATCATGTATCAAAAAACCCTTTTGTTTTTGATTTAATAAACTATTAATCTGCTGCTGCTGCTGGTATTATTACATTATTTTTTCTATACGAAGCTCCTGTTTCATAATCAAAATACATTTCAAAACATTGTTAGTTAATTTTAGTTTGGGTAAAACAGCGTTACATTGTGTTGGTAATAATATAGTCCCTCTATATCGTGCAGACATAATGAACGACTAGCCAGCTATAGAGCCTATTTTCCAATAAATTGTTTCAAATGAATATGTCTGACCGAAACCAAATCCTTCTAAACAAGGCCTCGTTTATACATTGACCTGTCTGCTACTGTATATACCTACCATCAAAATTATTCACCCGTCGACCCTCGTCATTAAAAGTTGAGACAAGCCCTTTCTGCGCTGTACAATACTTCAATGTTATATCATGCTGTTAAGATGATCTTATCTTATGGTAATCTCTCCCAAGCGTACATGGTCCGCAGGAAAATTGATGGTACGTCAAATTGTTTTTGAGGTTTATAGACAGAAACACCACATAGGCGTTGTGCCCACCATAAAAATGTGACGCGTTGTCTGACAAGACATAACTTGCTACTTATTGCCACATTTAAAGCAATGGGAGGTTTTCTGATACACAATTAAGAACGGCGTTGACAATCTGAAGATTTTTTAAGAGCACCCGGAACAAGGTCAATAAAAAAACTTCATTTTCACTTAAACAATGTGTCATGCTTGTTTTGTATCTCTACCATGCATTTGAGTTTATTGTAAAATCAGAGTGGTTGGTGGCACATGACGTCACTGACAGACAATTTTTTTACCGGCCTTGCGATTTGCTCTTTTGTAAAAAGAACCGTATTTGTTAGACTATGTCGGAGGCGCTAGGGCTGACCACTGACCTCTCAGCCAACCTACTAGGGCCTCGTGGTGGATTATGATCTTCATTCAATCCCTGAGAGAAGCCTTGTGTTTATGCAGTGAGAACATGGGGTAGTAGTGTCGCAAAATCTTTTGCGACTGACTATCTACTCCTCTGATGGGCTACTACAGTTATTCTAAAGATGATGCACGCTAGCCCTACCTAATAAAAATCTAAACTAACTGAGATGGCTCAACGGTCCAAAGAGAGTCTTGGCCTCCGATAATGAAAGGCGCCACCAGACGCCAGTCCTCCACCTGGAGCTCGCAAATCCGAAGCTAGCTAGCTATCCCTAGCTTACCTAAAAGTAGCATGATGAGTTTTTCACAATCTGATAGACTTTTATCACGACTGAGTTGGAATGGATCTGATGTAAATAAGCTATTCGTTTGACGGCGCAGCGAGCACAACTTTCAATTACTCATTGACAGGATTTGAATAAACCCGTCTGTGCTCAATTTAAATTTTAATTCGTTTTATTCAATTCTGATAATTGAACACGGAGGCTTTTGAAAATATTCACTGTTTTAGGATAGGTATGCTGTGTTTAATACATAAAAAAACTGGCCAAGTGCGAGTTAGACTCGCGTACGAAGGGTTCCGTACCAATATCTATAAAAACGGCAAAAAATGTTTGTGGCCCCTTAAATGTTTATTTTATTCTGCTTTTTAGTATTTGTTGTTATAGCAGTAAGGAAATACATCATCTGTGAAAATTTCAACTGTTCTATCACGGATCATGAGATACAGCCTGGTGACAGATGGACAGCGGAGTCTTAGTAATAAGGTTCCGTTATACCCTTTGGGTATGGAATCCTAAAAATGAGTAAATTAGTTTCGGTAAAAGTTGGGGAGGATGGATTAACTGGATGTACCTCTATTCAAAACGTACCATTGTTAGAAATGTTAACGTATTGTTCTGAGATTAAGTTACTTATGTTACCTGGGTATAGGCAGGAAGATTTGACGGACCCAGTACTGTGATCATTTAATTGCGAAAAAGAAAAAAAACAGTATAATTAGTACCTTGACTGGATTTAGAATATAACATCAGCATGGTTTTATCTAATACAAGTCTATTTTGTGAAGTGTTCCGTAGCTCACTAAAGCAGCATGGTATGGGTATGGGGTTATAAAAACTTTACTTTGAAGCTATGAAATATTTATAGCAATATCTTAAGGGTGGAATAACAAAAATGGAGTGCTTTCCGGGTTTTGTTCTCGGATGACCCAAATAAAGTTCTAATGCAATGACAGCCCTGTGTATATGCATTTATCAGAGGCTTTTTAGTTTCCGAACGAGGCAACTTAAGGATTTCACTTGGGCAATTTTTATGACCAATTCTACAATTTTATATACTTCACTTTAGACCTTGCGTCATTTGTAAGTCTATTAGGGAAACAAAAAATGGTTTGAAGAATGGAACTTGCGGAGTGAAGAGTGGGACAGTTATTTTTTTAGATTAAACCCTGAAAAATGGCTTGTCTTAGCTTTCATTGGAGAACAAAGCCCTGTATTTATGAGACACAATTTTACAGCCTTTTCCGTATAACACAGCATTTACATAAAATCTTAAATTGTAATTTTCAGTGTATTCAGCAAATCCCATTAATCCTTCCTACTAATATGCGCGAGTTTGTGCATGTGTGTGTGTGAATGCTTGTTACCACGTATCACCGTATCTACTAAACCAATGTTGATGAAATTTGGAATGGAGATAGCCTATACCCTGGATTAACACACTTTTTATCCTGGAAAAAGGTAATAACGGGAAGACGCGGGTCGCAACTATTAAAAACATAAATAGGTATAGTAGTAATAGTTAAGAATCGGTTACCAAGCACCTACCGGTGTGATCTAACTTTCTTTCCAGTTCGCAACCCAGGCGTAGCGTGGCGCCACTTTTGACTACAGTAACTTGTGATCAAACCCTGTAAAAAATTAAAGGAAAGAGAAACATGCATCTCTGTCATTCATTTAATGTCTGAAAGAGAGGTCGCAATGCTTTGGGGCGCGGCCGACCCTAATGTGCGAGAGCGGATAGATATGTCATCATCATTAACGAATGTAGTGTAACGATTTGACTATTTCCCAGTGCCAAAGGTAATAGTGCTAAATAAAAAATCACAAAACACCATATTAAGGTCCGCAGATATACCAGTACATTGACATGGGTTCGCCTATGCAAATATGAGCCAAACAAAGCAGAGCATATTTACCCATCCAACTCCAAGCTAGAGACTCAACATTTCACAGCATTCAAGATCGTAAAGCACATTGCCTCGGATTCATTTCGCCATATTTTCCGCACCATTGTTGAAACGTGAAAAGGTAACCTCGGAACACATGAATATGTAATAAGTTAAAAACTCGGTTTTGCCGAAGTTTTGTCGCACCTCGTTAATATATTATACGGGCTCGGACATGAATCCTTTGTGTGAGTGCAAGATTTAGTTAAAAGAGGATATGTTATGCTCGTTTTAACATTACTGAGC
Organism: Opisthograptis luteolata; assembly: GCA_931315375.2. Taxonomy (NCBI): domain Eukaryota; kingdom Metazoa; phylum Arthropoda; class Insecta; order Lepidoptera; family Geometridae; genus Opisthograptis; species Opisthograptis luteolata. The sequence goes on from OV928048.1 coordinate 4,300,657, forward strand.
TTGGTTAATCATAACAATTTAGACTACGGGCCATTCTCTCTATAAGAGACGGCCTATATGTCCCAACAGTAGAAATGAAATAGGCTGATGAACTAAATGACCTTTTAGAGTTGGCTGCTGCCTGCATTAATCTACCAAAGATCCGGGTAAACACCTTGGAAATAAAACGCATCTTATGAGTTAAGCTTAGTACAACATATCAGACTATTAAGATGATAAAATAGCTTGAGATTGTTGTGAACTTGCTCCAATAAGTAATTAAAAACAAAATGTAAATAAGATCGAGCCCAAAAAAATGACCTGCCGAGCATTTCTTACCTGTTATTTGCCGGCGTATGGAGGTTGGAATAGGCGTAGCTAGATTGGCGTTAGACATTTTAAAGTGATTACATCATGGAATGAGTAGGTATATTAGAAGAATAAGGTGTTCGGTTACAATACCGAACACTGACCATTGTAATTTTAGCTAATAGGATATTCCTGTAGAACTTACCATCTAATTAGCAAAGTTCACCCCACATTTGGATCATTTAGATAAACAGGGGTAGCCGCAGACCGCAGAACAAACAATCAAACCCCGGAGCGGCCGATTTTCATGGGACCATTTTGTTTAAACCAATTTCACACGCGGGACACGAAGCGTGGATACGTTGCGGTATTAATGATAGGTTAAGGTTTATTTTTTACAGCTACAATTTCAGTTAGGAAGCTTACAAATCTAAATATAATATATATATGTATAATTATATCTTTATATACATATATATAACTTAAAGGTGACTGACTGACTGACATAGTGATCTATCAACGCACAGCCCAAACCACTAGACGGATCGGGCTGAAATTTGGCATGCAGGTAGATGTTATGACGTAGGCATCCGCTAAGGAAGGATTTTGATTAACTCTACCTCCAAGGGGATAAAATAAGGAATGAAAGTTTGTATGAAACTTTGTCAATTTTAAACTGATCGTGCTAAGACTTTGCATGCATAAGCTGTAAAGTGGGTGAAACCGCGGGGAACAGCTAGTCTTCTATATATATAAGAATCAAAGTCCTGACTGACTAATATCAACGCACAGCCTAAACCGCTGGTAGTAAAAACTTGAAATTTGGAGGGTACGTTTGTCTTGATGCATAGGGATGTACTAAGAAAGGGTTTTGAATTAAATATCAACCCCTAATGGGAAACTGTAACCCACGCGGGTGAAACCGCGGGGAACAGCTAGTATATAAATATGCTTACGAAAATTGCCAATAAATAAAATATTTAATATATTGCGGTAAAAGGCTACCCTTTGAGATAAAAAAAAATATATACATAAATGTATTGAAACGGCAAGCACTCAAAGGGTAATTTTACTCTACGCAAAGTTGAAATCGCTATTCTCATAGGAAAATAAGGATCCCAAATTACTCTACGTGTATCCTGTGCTTATGTCTCATTTATTATTTTATTACTACGCAAAATAACAAAAGTTCTTGCTATTTGTAAACTAGAACTTGTTTCTTTTTTATTTAGTTTTGTGGCGAAGAATTTCTTTGGACTCGTAATGAATAATGTCTCCTACTCTTCCTTCGGTTGGATAAAATATATTTCCGTTTTGTATATTTTATGAGCATTTTATTTTTCGTATAGAAATGTTCAAGCTTCGTATTAAGCAAATGAAATAAAGAATTATCAGCCGCGGGCTAGCTAGTATGATAAATTAAATAAATATATATTTATATATATTTTTCGGGGGACCATTGCACACAAATTGACCTAGCCCAAATTAAGCTCGAAACTTGTGTTATGGGTACTAGATAACGATATACATACATACATAGACAAATACATACATAGATAGAAATATCCAAGATTCAGGAACAAACCGTGCTCATCACACATATATATGCCCTTACCGGGATTCGAACCCGAGACCGCTAGCTTCGAAGGCAAAGTCACTACCAACTCGGCTACCGCGTCGTCTTGATTAAACTCTTTTAAATTTACTACTACAAGAACTTTTCCCAGTACATTTGATGCAAATACTTATCTTGTATGGGAACTGAATCCGCGATCTCTAACTATGCAGTTAGCTATTTGCTTATTCCACCAGCTACTTTTTTCAAGAAATATAGACCTTTTCCCGATGAGTATAATATGGGAGCTTTCTAAGTCAACAGTGAATAGTTATCTACTGGGTAAGCATGCTCTTTCATCTGACAACTGATCCATCTCATCCAACTAGAGGTGGTCGCTTTTAAAAATAAGCGCATAAGCGGGCTTATCAAAATAAGCAGACTCCGTTTAAACGGTGCCGCCTTTTTTTTAAGTCCAAACAAATGCAAACCTAATTCCAATACCGATACAACTCAAAATCGTAACTCTTCAAAATAAGCGCATAAGCGGCCGTTTAAACGTTGACGGTTTTTCCGAAGTCCAAACAAATGCAAACCTTATTTCAATACAGGTAAAACTCAAAATCGTAGCTCTTAAAAAATAAGCGTTCTAACGCTTTTTTAATAAATAAGCAAAAGCGTTTAAACTTATTGTCAATTTTAAGCCGTTTATCACATCTTTAGATCCAACTGATAATAAAAAAGAAATAGAAAAAAAAACCTTTCAAGATTTGGAAAAGTTAAAATTTAGCAAGACTGAGAGTACGTAATGTGCATACATTATAACTCTTTGGCTACAAAGATTTAAAAACTTTAACAGCTTCTGCATTTTTAAAACTTTGTATCATTTTAAAGTATTTTAGCTGAAGATAGAAGTTTCCTGCAAAAAAGTTGTGCAAGTGTGCAAAAAATTACGCTTTGATGAACCTGTTTGTTCTAGAATTTTATAACGTTGTACACTTTCATTACATACTGAAAATTTTAGTAGGTACACAAAATGATCTCTAAAGCGAGCAATTTTGTCCATATAACTATACTAGTTGCGCCCCGCGGTTTCACCCGCGTCTCCCTACGAATTTTGTTGACGGTGATTTTAACACAGTGATTTTTGTGAAAATTCCACAAAAAATTGGTAATGTTTGGTTTCGTCTCAAAATTGGAAAATTCATTTCCAGGAAAAGAGTGCGGTTGCCCGAACAAAATTTAATATGTAAAGCACTTACCACGTCCATCCATAATTTGGTTAACACAAAGAACCTTTTCATTGTACAATTTGAATATTAAACACATAAAAAAATGTATCTCCTTACCTACAACACCATAGGGTATTCGAAAAAGTCATAAATTTCCAGAAAGCGAGAAGTAGCTGCGAAACCCTTTACTTAATCAAAAGCAAGCAAGATGTGCCATAAATTATTTCCAACAACTACATATATGTGTTTCACGCATGGAAGCCTCCACAGTTATTCTGTAAGACTTCAGCCGTATCATCATAATATATACACCTGTGAAGCCTGCATGTAAATCTTCGCCAAGTTCCAGTTTCTGACACATAGAAGATTATGTCTGTATCTTTAGTAGACTTAGGCAAAGTCACAAACAAAAGGCTATATTTAGTGTTCATCCTTAGCATCTTTAACTATTAAATAGACTTTATCAAATCATCATCATTATCAGCCTTTCACATTCCCACTGCTGGGACTCTGGCCTTCTCTCAGAGAGAGAGTATGGGCTGTAATCTTCCACGCTGGCCCAGTGCGGGTTGGTAGATGTCGCATCAAATAAGGTGTCTATTAATTCTAGGTCTTAATACCTTAAGTATTGTTAAATTCTGGCGGCACCATCTTCGACCACATTGTCACTTAAAATCAGGTGACTTGTGGTCAACCGCTACCCTGTAAATAGAACACGAAGGATTTGCGCGAGCTCCATGTGGAGGACTGGCAGGAGGTGGCGCAGGACAGACCGAAGTGGCGTCTTTTGTTATCGGAGGCCAATACTCACTTTGGGTCGTTGCGCCATTTAAGTTAGTAAGTTATTCATCTATACTAAAATTGTAAATGCAAACTCTCTATTTGACAGTATACCTTTTTACTTATATAATTACCATGTATTCGTTTTATTATTTGTTTTTATTATTAGAATATTATCGTGATCACGGCGCTTGCAACAGTGCCGAAAAATCGAGAACTAAACCATATAAAGAATACGTCATTATCCCGTTATAAAACCTAATTCTGATGGTATTGACCATGGTAGTTAAAACAGTATATTACCATTGCATAGAGTCTATTACATAGTTACTACTAAATTTTGGTTGCTCATTTCCGTCGAAATCTTATAAACTCCACTTCTGGAAGGAAAATACACTCCGCAACCCATTTTCAGCTGAAACTCATTAAAATCAACAGACGGAATTACTCGGCGAATGAAAAGGGGATATTCTAAAATTGCAACCCTTTGTTAGGCGACGGGTGTCGTTGATCATTTAGTTCCAACGGAAGCCCCGGCTATTGTCTACATAAATCTAGTTGAGGATATTTTGAAACTAATAAGAAGCCTTGTCTTTAATTATTCCCTACTTTGTTATACAATTAACTTCGGGGCTTTTATTAAGGTAGTGAGTATATTTATAACTAGCGGTTTTTATGGAAACTACTTCGAGTGCCCTTGCGAAATCATCTCATGTATCGTCAACATCATCTACGGCTTATTTTATAGGTCAAAGTTCAAAATTATTTACTAACGTCAAACTTAACTAGGTACACCTATTCCGCCGGCAAAAGACTAGGCAAGAAACGCCCGGCAGGTAATTTTTTGGGTGCGAACACATTTACAATTTTTTTTCCTTTATTTTTCTCAAAAAGCACATTAAATCCAATGATATGCCGTAAACGAAACAATAAATAAGGCAAAAGAAAAAACAATCACTCTCATTGTTTTCCGTTTCCGTTACGCTTAATCTTCTGCTAATTAGAATCAACCCAGTTTCTCGCACATTTGATGCTTTGATGTTTTAGTGGAGGATCCCACTGTATAGTATCTTCATCTATTACCAATTTTTTTTAGTAATAAGAAACTTTTCGGATCTCAATTCCGTTACAAAACAAATATTTGTGTATTGAAAAAAAAAGCGCAAGTATTTGTTGCCTTAGTTTCTGATACCCCAGATAGTCGGTAGGATTCGATTTTAGCAACTTGGCGCAACCGTTCGGATTTCACTACTCAGCAACTTACTTACAAGAAAACTTAGTGTATAAGTAGATTAGCGACCTGCCTCATAGCTTCACCCGCGTGTTAATTGATATTTTTCCACACACGCTTTAATATCCCATTTGACCCTTCAAGAGTGATTTTCTAAAAATCCTTTCTTATTGCCCTCCTACACTACCAAAAGAAATCTAGCCTGCAAATTTTAGTCTCTATCACCACTAGTAGGATGTGCATTGATTATATCATTCGGTTAGCAATAGTTTTATTTAAATACAATTTTTTTTTATCCTGACTCATTCATTGAAATATCAACAAAACAAAGGCTCAACCGCTGAACTTAAGACATGAAATTTTCAGTGTAGCTTCTTTTAGAAGTGTAGGGTGCACTAATTCTAGATTTTTCAAAATCTCCCCTTAAATATGTCACAGTTTGCACAGGAAAATATAAACATCCACTCAGGCGTAACTGCAGAGTAGGTGACGGATAAACTAGCAATTTTAAATTGAAATAACACGAGGTAGAAGAACATAGGATCTCGCACTATGTTATACGTACATTAGGGGCTGGCGAGCAGCGACTCTGCTATTGTGCGCCTCTCGGGCCGTGACAGCGTTAGTCGCTCTACGACCGTGCTTCGGAACTAACGTGCCTAGCGGACAACTCCGAATTCACTTGCGATTCGCTCAAATTTAATTTCCGCACAGAACACTCGCGAATACAAACAAGTGATTTCGAATTCGGTACACGGTGGACAATGCGTACTCGAAATGTCGAGCTAGTTTCGTTTGCGAATAAACCCTAACTTTTCGAGTTCGAAGTGAAAATTAACGGGCTAACTTCTACCAGTTGCTACAAGTACCCTGTAAATAAAAAAGGTAAGATAAGCTAAAGAGCGTTTTTCTTCGAAATTGGCAATTATCTTTTAGTCGAAACAGTCTGAACTTGTTGATTCACGTGAAAGGTTTTTTCCTTTCCGTATTCGTCTAAAATGTTTAAATAAAAGTGAATAACTACGGACTGCGGGTTTATGTACCTAAACGTTTCGGCGACCAGTTTATTGCGTAAAGCTTCGAATGATCCTTCACGTTTCAGTCAGTTTTAAAGGTTTTTTAAACTTTCCTATTCGGATATTTGTTACTCAACATTTTCGACTGAAATGAAAACGTGATTTTCTTTCAGTAAATATAACTTTTGCAAGCTTTCACCGGATTGTTTATTTTGTTTTCAAGAGAAATTGTATTTTTCAGGATGATAAGAGAGGCTGCTAAAAGCTGTTACAATTTATGGAGATAAAAAATTGCTATTGCAGAACAATCGGCAAATGCTTTATGTGGGCGCTGTGGATCCCCGATCCATTTTATTTCCAGTTTTTGGCATTTATCACCAAATTTTCTGAACGAAAACCTTTCACTGTAGGAATGCTTTGTATCTACTTATCAAAAGCTGGTTTACTACATCGCTGAAACTGCCTCCACTTCCTGAAGTTAATATTATAACAAAAAAAAATAACACTATAATTATATACTAGTGACCCGCCCCGGTTTCGCGCGGTTATGCAATCAATATATTGGAACATTTCAAATCATCACTCCAAAATTATGGAACTCAAAGATGAATATTAAACAAAAATTTTGTCTATAAATTGAAATAAAAACTATCACCTAGCACTCAAGTCGGACCGCACTGCACAGAGAGAACAGAACGTACCTTCGTGCCAGTGACGTCATCAAAAACGGCTTCAGTGCTGATCAAACGACCAGCACAACGCTGAGTTGAGGCCGGTTTGCAAACAATACATTTTCATAGCGATGATGGCTCAGTGGTAGTGACGTCGGCTTGCGATCCGTAGGACGTGGGTTCGAATCCTACAATGAGCTTGAGCTTTCGGTGAAGGAAAACATCGTGATGAAACCATAGCTTGGTGGTAGGGTATTTTCTAGTACTCGCCTGGCTAGCTACCACCCTCTTGTTAAGAATCTGTCGCCAAGCACCTATCGGTGTGTTCTGGCAGCCTCACTTGAGAGCCAGTTCCCAGTCCAGGTGTAGCGTGGCGCCATCCTCGACCACATCGTCACTTAACATCAGGTGACTTGTGGTCAAACGCTACCCTATAAATAGTAAAAAAAATACATTTTTTCTTGTAACTACATAATGTATTTGTCTTAATTATTTTTGTGTAATTTGTTGCAAATAAATTATTCTTATTCATACTAATTTAATTAAAATCAGTTCATTACTTTAGGAGCTCATCGTGGACAAACAATATGATACGAAATCTACTATATAAAAATAAGTCGGGTTTTCCTTCCTGACGCTATAACTCCAGAACGCACGAACCGATTTCCACGGTTTTGCATTCGTTGGAAAGGTCTCGGGCTCCGTGAAGTTTATAGCAAAGAAAATTCAGGAAAAATTTTAACAGAAAAGCGGGAAAATCTTACATAAAACGAAGCCATCTGGTGGCGAAACGGAGTTCGCCGGGTTTGCTAGTTTTTAATATAATTTAAACGTTTTTACCTGTTATTTTCTACGTATGTCTTATAGGAACATAATCAATACTTTGACATAGGCAGTAAAAGCTCTATAATTGCTTTTGTCTTTCACCTGAACAGAACCTTTTGTTGTCTGTGACTGAATAGCTTTCTTCAGAGCGAGCGTGCTTCACTGTCGACCATTATGCCTTGGACAGTGGGTAAGGTGTGTGTGGGATTGTATAACCTTATTCCACCATCCCCTTTCCACCATCAAACTAGATATACTGCAACACGACATTCGTACATGGTCAAAATTCAGCCAATCAACAAAAAAAGCTTTGCTTTTCTGCATTTATAATACGAACGGCTAAGTATTGAAACACTGTCAGTGTCTCTGTTTCCTAATAAGTTTTTTTGTTACGTCAAACTTGGCTAACTTTTAATCACAATCACACCATTCTAACCCGATGGAAAGCGACGATGTGATCAAACGCTTGCCCGTTAAATATGTACCTATTCACTCTTAAACTTGAACACCCAGTATAATTTGGGAACCTTCAAGTCAAGAATTAATAGGAAGAGTAGTAGGTAATTAGTTTGAATTCTGTAATGAGGTTGAGCTTTCGGTGAAGGAAAACCTATTTTGCTGGTTTTTATTTTCTAGTGTTCACTTGGTTAGCTACCATCCTTTGCTGGTTTCTGTTTTCTAGTGCTGGCCTGGTTAGCTACCATCCTAAAGTTAAAAATCTGTATCTAAGCACCAATCGTGTGTTTCGGTAGCCTCACTTGAGAGCCAGTTTTGTTCTAAGCGTGGCGTTGCACCAGTTTCGCCCACTTTCTCACTTTCACGTAACATTACTTTTGTGTTCAAAAGCTAATGTTACTAGTGAGAAAAACCGGCAAAAGCGAGTACTAGAAAATACCAAATTAAATTAACCAAATTATCTATAGGTCTATAGGTTACCGCTAACGCCTACTGATGAAAACGTTTTTGACAAGCCGAAGCAATTTTTTAGTATAAAGTGGCCTAGATTACACACATTTTGAAACTTCTCCTGACTCGCAACCGTTTCAGAATACCAACAGTAATTTTCACCATCGTTTTCAAGAATCTAATGGCCACGAAGACAATGTATAACGTTAATTTCTTTTCACAACGCAAAAAGGTTTTTAACTGGGGATGCCAGGGCTGACCCTCTGAATAAAATATTACACTTCCTTGTATTTGGACGAATCTCTTTTGTTAGCATCATAAATAGAGGTTCGCTTTTCACTCGCTGATAGACTTTAGCAAAAGTTAATTTTGTGACGTAAACTTTTTTAATTTTTAATTGTAAGACAAAGACAAGGGTATTTTTTCTTTCAAAACTCTGTCTTAAAAAATACCTGACAGGCGTTTTTTGCCTGTTATTTTGCTGGTGTAAGGAGGTTGGTTTTTTTTTGTGAATTTATAGAAGTCATTGTTATTATCTCTACCATATCCCTATCCCTACTATATTCCTTATCCCTAATAATACTATAGACGTGAAAGTAACTCTGTTTGTCTGTTTCGCTTTCACGCCGTAACTACTGAACCGATTTGAATAGAATTTGGTGCGGCGATAGTCTGAACCATAAGAAAGGACATAGAATTCTTTTTATCGCGATAAACTGTAGCCCACGTGGCTGAAACCACGGGGAACAGCTAGCAGTTTGCTTATTGAAACTTTTTTTTAAAAACTTTTATTAGCTTGACTTGTAACTAACTAACTAACTAATTTAAACCATAAACTTCTAAAAATAAGGTTTAAATTTCTTACGCAAATTCCGCCATACACTGTTATAAACGCTTTTATTTCCAAGAAGTCGAAGGCAGCTCCTCGCTACTCCTAGACTAGAAACAGGTTCTTGAATGAGGCTGTCACCTTTATGTTAATGTAGCTATTTTTATTCCTTTTTATCACTCTTACCTCCATCCATTACGGTGTCAACGTGTTCTTGTGCTGGGAAATTACTTATCGAAAACAGGTTCTGTAGGAAATTGCTGTTTTAAACGCTGCTTTGAACGAGTTTTAATTACTGCTTCTTTATTATATAGGGCCATGGGTCACTGGTAGTGACGTCGGCTTGCAATCCGTACAATATTGGGTGATGAATATATTGATACTCGCTGTTCCTCGCGGTTTCATCCGCGTAGGCCACAGTTTATCGCGATAAAAAGTATCCTATGTCCTTCCTCTGGGTTCACACTATATTCGTACCAAATTTAATTTAAATCGGTTCTGTAGTTTAGTCTTGAAAGCGTTATAGACAGACAGATAAACAGAGTTATTTTCGCATTTATAATATTAAGTAGGGACTAGCTGCGCCCCGCGGTTTCGGTTCGTTATCCCGTAGGAATCTTTTTTTCGGGATAAAAGTAACCTGTTTTAATCCAGAGTGTAAGCTGTATACATTCCAAATTTTACCTAGGTTCGTTGAGTAGTTTTTGTGTAAAATAGTAAGAAACATCCATACATCTATACACAGATACTTTCATCCTTAAAAACTTTCACGTTTATAATTTAAAGTACAATTTGCGAAAATTGTGAAACATCTGCATTAACCCACCACTTGTTTAACTTAAATAATTCAAAACTAGTTATTTTGCTCGCACTTTCTGCAGTTATTTCTGTAATATTTTGTGAAATTATGAGTTAGTTTGTAGCTCAATACCATATGACATAAGTCACGTTCAGCCACCGAACTCGGCCCGAATGTTAGCCATAAACTTTGAGGCTTTGCTAGCTTTTTTGGACACTTTATAGCAACAAAACATTTTATTTCAGCAATAAAAAAGGAACAGGACAACCACGGAACATGCTGCAATTTTTTCGCAAACAAACGAGTTCCGTTGCCGTTAAAAATTTTAAAACCTTTTCATAACTACGGTATCTGACATTAATAAAACGGCAGTAATTTGAAAACAATACCTTTTAATGAATTTGTCAAATCACACAGTCATTACATAACGCGCGATTATCTCGGAGGCCATCCTCTTCCGATCCCTGGGGACCGCAATTTTTTATGCCATTACGCCATTTTCCCATTTACCACTCATGTTCGAGTGTAGGCATTCATTCGGGTGCCATTCGCGTATAATAGGTATGTTAAAATGGGTATCATATATTGTACTATAAGTGTATATGTATTGTACCATTTGCATGTCCGGGGTGCTTTTAGAAGGGTTATAACTTCGTGCCGCCTACTAAAAATCCTCATTTTTGTACCTTACCAGTGTAATCGTACGTATAGGTACAGTTTAAAACTGAGATAAGGGTCATAACATTGTACCATAATATTTCATTGCGAGGCACCTTTTGTGTAACGTACCTATTGTTACGATGTTTGTAGAATTGCTGCCATTTCAGAAATAACAAATGTTATGATGTACTAGCTGTTTCCTACGGTTTCACCCGCGTGGGCTACAGCTTTATGCATGCGAAGTCTCAGCCCGATCGGTTTAAAATTGACATAGTTTTATACAAAGTAGATAAAATAGGGGATGAACCCCTATTTTATCCCCTTGGGGGTAGAATTAATCAAAATCTTTTCTTAGCGGATGCCTACGTCATAACATCTACCTGCATGCCAAATTTCAGCCCGATCCATCCAACGGTTTGGGCTATGCGTTGATAGATCACTATGTCAGTATTCCATAGTAAAAGTTAATTTAAAAAATTACATGACTATTCTATCACACGGTGAAGCACCATCTGTGGATATTCCGCTTGAACGAACACGAACGAAGCATTTACTTCTACGTTCATCATACATACTCCAAAAAAGTGGAACTCCTTGCCAGTGACGTATTTCTCGATCGCTATAATTTAAAAACAATAAGGCTAGAGTAAACTGAGACCTAGGTATTCTGAGTATGCGTGCTACAACAATGCATTATCGCTTAGCATCATGTGATATAGCGATCAAATGCAGCAGAAATACAAAATAAAAGCAAATGCATCTACTTACAATAAAAAATGCTAGAAATTTTGTTTTCAAACGAAACAATCCATGTCACGTCTTAATTACTTTTATTTTTTATTACACCAAGTCAAACTCAAAGCAACCTCAAACACCGCTAACGGAAATGCTCAGAGACCGATTTTCACTAATTAAAGTCCTAGAACCAATAGCCGCAGACGTCCGACGCATCGAACACAGTGCTAGACGAGAAATGTACACAAATTACACTTAGGAATTGATTCGGTCAATACAAATAATTACTTCTACAAATAAGTCTGTTCTCTCGTCTGTTTTGGAGCTGACACGGAGAGCGTTGACGAAGATGAGAAACTGCTTTTGGTATACCAAATTAAAAGGTACTGAAACGGCTACTTTACTTTATTAAATAACGTAATTGTACGTATAATACTAATAGATTTTGAAATCAGTGATGACAAACAGAAAATAACGAGATAATTTGTTGATTTGAAAATAGTACTTAGTACTACTTACGTTATATAAACGATGTTTACATACTGCAATATTGTGCTTTTACACCTGTCACAAACCATTTGTTAATCAAATAAAGCTATGGCCTTTATTACACCTCTACTGACTTATGTCTTTGACTGAGGGACGTTAAAAACCAATGCGATCCGTTGATTAAAATGTTGGAATGTTACTTACAAGGAAAATAATTAACGAAATCGATCTGTTTAATGAGAATTTACGGACTTAATAAGATTAAGGTGGTGAGGTTGGTGAGCAGTCCATTGGATTGGGTCGAAATGGTTTGAATTTGAAAAAGTGTAAATAGAAGAACAAAAGAATCGTTTATAGCTTTTTGATCGAATTAATGTTTTTTTCTCTCTTATTTCAATTTATTTTATCTTTGATGTTTAAAGAACCGGCCGATTGTGTTTTTACATTATAATCTACCGTTACAACCATTTAATAAAATTTGTTCCGTGCCCGGGTTTTGTAGATTTCCAATCCGCGTTCTGATACAAGAGGAATTCAAATTAGGGGTGTGATCTTTTGTTACTTTTATCTAGACCAGTGTTTGACCGATCTCACCCGAAGGAAAGCGGCGATGTGGTCAAGATTGTCTAAAAAAAGTAAAAAAAAAAAGTGTTTTAAGTACTGGCAAACAAGTAGACGGTCTTCCTGATGGTAAGCAGTCACCGTCGCTTATATACATTTGCAACAATAGGGGCATTGCCAAGTTTTTCCTTTAATTTCTCTTCTTTTTCTACTTTGTTTCATTTTTCGTTTACTTTTTCCTAGTAAATAGATGTCTATTTACTCATGACTTAGAACACCTGGGCTTGTGTGAGCCTTAATATTGTTTGAACAGTTTGGATTCTAAGCTTCAAATTTGTGTTTCAAACATTCGAGTTCCAATCAAAAATGTTCACTAATGTCAGGCTGTCAATCATAATTCCTATTATGATCACAACTCCATCTATAAGTTCCCAAACACTAATATGTGTTGTGTTGAATTCGAAGCAGGTGTTCCCCGTTCATACAATTAATGGTAGTTAGTATTGTTCATGCTGTTAACAGAACTAGACCGCGTCTAGTTGTCTGCCATAATGCTGTTTGGATATTACCGGTTGTTATAAACTGTTGTTTCATGAAGTAGGTGTTGTGTGGGTGGAGTTGCTTCTGTCGGAGTATAATCAACTTTTCTCTTTAACCTTTCTGTACTGTACAGGTCGGTTATCTCAAACTGGCACGTATAATACATTGACACAATGAGCGCATGGCATGACGTTGCATTGAATACGCATCGTGAAACATATTTTTGTCTCTTTCGCGCGCGGTCAAGTTCACAAGCATGACAGAGATAGTTACTGTTTTGTTTTTACTACTTCTAATGGCATTGCTTTAGTGTCAGTACTGTGTCTGTGCCAGCTTTAGATATTTACGTTTCTAGATAATTATGTATTTTCTAAATTTGAAATGAAACAATACGAAAGAAAAACAAGAAGAACGCTTTGAGGTATTGCGATTCCTGGAATGGCGATTATTTTCATCTTTTCCTGGATTCTAATTCTCGATGCTTTGTCGACAAAATAATAATGTCGATAAATTAAATCCCCTTATTACGTCGTGGACCGTTCTATTGTTGTATAGAAATTTAATCTCTCCAAAGAGTATAGTAGAGTATTCAATGGAATACATTGCAATGATGTCAAGTTTTTTCTTAGGCTTGTATTATAGAATGTAAATATTATAGAATGACGCTCAAGTGTTGATCAAAACTTGAGTAGGTAGCGACTTACTGACATACGTGTATGAAATGACAGACTGGTTTCGCTTAAGCGTTATTCTAGCATACCAGCCTTAGACTCTTTGATTTATATAATGGTTAATAGCATGTTATAAAACGTTATCACTGTGGCAATTGCTTCAAAGATAGGCAACTTTCTGGTAAAACTAAATTCAAAGTGTTATGCGCGATCTCCGCATAAAATTATTGCAGTCACGTGACCAGTTGCGGTAATTGAACAAAAATTATGGGTCGCACGTTTTGTGAAATTACGAATTAATTGCTGGTTCACACAGCTACAGTATAATTGGTGCAATATTAATGTATTGTGCAGTGTTGATATTTTTCATAAACTAACTGGGATCAATCAATAACAGAGTTCGAAAACGAAATTTAGTTTTCACTGGTAAATTGTTTGCTGGAGACTTCAAAGTTTTTTATCGCCATGTGACATTCAAGTATGTACTTTATTTAGGGGATTCCCATAATGTTAGTCCACAGCTGTGTAGAAAAAGTAAATAAACCATTTTCACTCTACGAACGGTGAAGCAAATACTGCGCTATTATTAATATTTATATTTATAGTAATAAGATCTAAAGATTTAATTAGATAAAGAGATACAGAGTTGTGATAACCGTCAGCTCTCCTTCCAATTATAACGTTAGGGAAATGTTTCTATAACAGATACCGATCTTACTTATTTTATTGTCTCATAATATAAAAACAATATCTCTCAAAGACAATAATGTCAACGGAATTGGAATGGGATGAGGGACAAAATACATTACCGTTACATATTTTATTCATTCATTTCAATATGCGAACCTTTTGCGGCTTGTTATCTTATTTCAATGAGGTTAAGGTTCATAATAAAAGTTAAGCATATTGGGTAAACGTGTCACTGTGGCCAAAAAACAGCCGACAGCTAAAGATTTATTTCATGGGACAATGAAACGGTTCGGTCAATCGGTGGAAAACCGAAAAACCGTTGAATGCGGTTTTATCTCAATAAGGGTTTTGTGACGTACGTGGCTGATATAAACGTCAGAGGGTTTTATTTTTTGTGCCAGATTCTATTAGGTACGGCCTGTGCGAATAGGGTAAACGTAGACGCCCTCAGGCTTGATGGAGTGACGATGTACGCAAGGTGGCAGTCGTTGGATGAAAGAAGCCAAAGATCAAGCTCGGTGGCGGGTCTTGGGAGAGGCATATGATCACCAGTAGACTGAGAGTATTTGATGATGACAAGGTAGAGTCTTATGATGTTTTTGTATCAAAAAATCATATCCACGAATGTAAAGTATGTATGTATGTACCTAAAAATAAATATAACTTTTTCTGTATTTTGTCGCAAACCGACACCAACTCAGCATGATGCTGGTTCTTTTAGATCAACGCTGACCTTCCGTTGAGACTAGTTTTTATTGAGCGTGAAATTACGTTTGCACATTTCAAAGTTTAAAAAAATATGACAGATAGAAGGAAACTGAAAAAAATAACAACAGTGATGTTGTTTTGTTTTAACTACAAACATAAAAACAATTTCACAATTTATATCTATGTCATTATTTCAGACAGCATTTATCATAAATATGCAATTATTTTGCTACAAGCTTGAAGATTACATGTTTCTAATTGGCATAATATAATATGTTTGCGCAATATCAGGTATCAACCAAACTAAATTAAATTTTCGCTCGAAATAATTCTTACGGAATATTCTAGATAGAATTTTCCAATGATCCAATAAGCTGATTATTCGTAAAATAGGTATTGGAGTATATTTATCATGAGCGGGCTTAATACTAAATCTTAAAGATACCTATCACAAATTAATAGCAAAATTTCGGAAACTAATAAAATTACGAAGCTGAAATTTGCCATGCCCATTTATTTCTCTTGGGTACAAGAGGCTTGCCTAGAAAGGGTTTCCAAAAACTCATCCCTTGAAAGGGTCAAATGGGGTGTTAAAGTTTGTATGAAAAAATGTCTACTTTCCCGCGAGCGAAGCTGTGAGGCGAAACCCTAATAGGCAAAAAATTAATGAAATTCGATGCTTGAAGTAAAGTCCAATATTTTTTCATAAAAACAACAGTTAAAAGAAGTTTTAAGTCCTCATTACGAGCCTGAAAAAGCGTCAATTTATTTTTTACAAATCAAATTGTTTTCTCATTTAATTACTTGACGAAAGTTTTTGTCATTTTCTACCAGCGGAGAATAACAAAACGAATAAAGTTTTTCGAAACAATTTCTCAAGTATTTTATCGTTAACAATTAAACTGAATTACGAAACATTTCTAGATAAAGGCAAAGTTCAGTTGTAGCTAACAATTGTTTGTGACGCTTGTTCAAAACACTGATGACGTTGACCGATAAAATTTTGCACCATAAATTAGTGATATTATATTTATTATAATAAAATATTTAAAAGTTATACAATGAATAACATTCCTTCCAAACTAATATACCCCGCGGTTTCACGCGCGTCTTCTCGCTTTCCCGCAGGAACCTTTTTCCGAGATAAAAAGTAGCCTATGTGTCAATCCAGGGTATAAGCTATATCCATTCCAAATTTCATTCAGATCCGTTCAGTAGTTTTTGCGTGAAAGAGTAACAAACATCCATCCATCCATCCATCTATTCATCCATCCATACTCACAAACTTTCACGTTTCTAATATTAGTAGGATTGCCTTTCAGTCAACAATTTCGTTCCATCACGAATATTGAACAGTTTCTCTTCTCGCTTTTTTAATGAAAGAAGTAATAGCTTTTCTGATTACGTTGAAGGCTAGTGTTTTATGAACTGTTTTATGATAAAAAAGTTAGGTTCGTTTAATGTAGGAAAATATTTAACACTAGAGACCTGCCCCGACGTCATAAGGGTAGATATAGAAAGCTTAATTACAATTGTTGTAGGAATCTCTGATTTTTTAGATAATTAAATACTACCCTTGTTTGTTTGTATGTATTCACTGATAATGTAGTTATTTTTTTAATTTAAGAGTTTATTTATCATAATCACGATAATATTAATCTAAATTAAGATAGGCATGTGATAGCGAGGATAACTCAATGGTAGTGACGTTTCGAATCCTATAGTAAGAATGAGTTTGAGCTTTCGATGACGGAAAACAACGTTATAAAACAATAGCTAGGGACTTTTTCAGTGTTATCATTTCCAAATAACCGCTATCGGTGTGTTCCGATAGCCTCACTTAAGAGCTAGTTCCCATCCAGATGTAGCATGGCGCCACCTTTGACAAAATCGTCACAGATGAGTTGGACTTGTGGTCAAACGCTACCTTGTAAAGTATACACAAACAAATTGGAAAGAAAATTGGAGTCTAAAATAATAATTCCAATATATTCTAATCTTTTCGACTCCCAGTAATCTGTCATAGCCTGTAAGTGACGATTCTGTTTACTTCCATATTTCAAGATTGATGGCGGTAATAGACGCTGTATTTACGAAATTGCGGGTTTTCTTCAAGCGCTGCTCGGTCTAACCTTGAACGCGTATTTTCTTAAGTTGTTTATGGATTTATTTATTGTTATAATCAAATCGAAGGATGTTACTTGCTTTTATACATTTTTAGGCTTGCGTTATCGCTGTAATAATGTCGCTAATTCAAGAGATTTAAGAAACTATCATCATTAAAGATAGTAACATCGCGTCAAAATATCATGCACATACGTCATCAAAACCTGACGCATCGATGAGGAGTTACAATTCTACAAACAAACAGTCACATCAGTCATTCCCCCTTACCTCCCCTGAACACACACACGCTGGATCAAATTTAATGAACACCCTTCTTTTTTGTTTGGGAACAAAAGAGGGCTTAGCATGCACAAAAAAAGGCTTAGCGCGTTGTCATTAAACCTCTACATTCATTTTACTATAGGTACACGTACCTCTACGGGCTAGATCACTCTTTAAAAATATGTCCTTAATAGTATCTCGGCATAATTAATTAATTCACCTAAAAGATTACCAAACCGTCAAGCTGGCAGTATTTGAATGAGAAAAGCCGAAGACCGGGCTCAGTTTTCGTATAATATAACTTGGGAGAGGCGCATATCTAGCAGTGGACTGACACAGGCTGTTTCATCATCATCATCAACCTGTATCAGTCCACTGCTGGACTAGGCCTCTCCCAAGTTACGCCACTGAGCCTGGTCTTCGGCTCTTCTCATCTAACTACTGCCAACCACTCGGTGCAAGTCGTCGCTCCACCTTGTCGCAGGACGTCCCACACTCCGTTTGCCAAGTCACGGTCTCCACTTAAGAACTCGTCTACCCTAACGGTTATCGGTTCGGCGGCATATATGACCAGCCCACTGCCACTTCAGCTTGCTAATTCTGTGAGCTATGTCGGTGACCTTAGTTCTCTGACGGATTACCTCATTTCTTATTCGATAAAGATGTTTCTTATTTGATAACTCAAGGTGACGAGCGCAGTGCATCGCGTAGATTTCTAAACAGCTGTTGAAGTTCAAAATTCTGAATGGCACTGAACTAAAATAGGTTAGAGTGTAGCTTACAATCACCCAATTACATTAAAAAGGTAAAGTAAAAACTAGATTCTCACAGCAGTCTGAAGAAATTTTCATCTAAGGGCTTGGAATTATTTGAGCACTGAAATGAAACTTTTCCCCGTTAATTACGTTCTCAAAGTGAATGCACCGGGACACAAAGGGAAATGAGAATTGTTCCACATAGTAAAGTTTGTACGTAACTATGCAAATAAAACGTATGCTTAACAGTTTAGCTTGTTACTAACGGAATGTTAAACTTTTATGGCATTTAGAACGTGCTGTTGAACCGTATTCAAAACTAACTACGGTCAAATAGTTATGACTTCGTTAATTTTGGCTATTTATTTATTGATACATGCCCCTGGTGAACATTACAGTTACCCAATTCGTTCACCAGGAACTAAAAACATACAGACAGACAGAGTTACTTTGGCATTTATAATATTATAGTAGGGATAGTGGGGAAGAAAGGTTCTCGAGTGGCGACCGCGAACCGGAAGACGTTCTGTAGGTAGGCGGACCGACAACATTGTAAGAGTCGCAGGGAGCCGATGGATGCAAATGGCTGATAGCCGTTCATGGTGGCTTTCAAGGGGGGAGGCCTACGTTCAGCAGTGGACTTCTTCCGGCTGATGATGATGATAGTAGGGAAGTTGGGATTACGTGTAAAGGTTTTTGTTCCCCACCGCTCAAGTATTAAACTGTTCAACTCAACAGAGCAGTGCGGGACATCATAGTATATTTATGTTAAGCTTCATAGCCTTCATACAAAAACACGTCAATCTAGCTCAAAGCGAGAGCCCTTACTGTTTAGTGTTTATATAAAGTGGTGTTGTTTACATTGAATACATAAAGTCAGATGTCCACTAGTGACAGTACCAGCATCCGCTGGCATTTCCAACTTTACGCCGACTCGTCTCACATTTGTTTGAAAGGTCAACAAAAAAAGAATGCATAGTTTTTTTTTAATTGAGCCTGTTATATAATGAGGAACGTCTGTGATGTTGGTTCGAAAAGGTTCAATTAGGAACATAAACAAATAGAACAGAAAACTTGATTTGATAAAATTGCTTAGCGAGGACCTCTTCACTTCTCTGTCTATCTAATTGTTTTGTTTAAAAGTGCAATAAAGTGTTGTATTACATTTTATTCAAATAGATAGTAGGTTTAACTTACTCACACGAAGGATTTGCGCGAGCTCCAGGTGGAGGACTGGCAGGAGGTGGCGCAGGACAGACCAATGTGGCGTCCTTTGTTATCGGAGGCCAAGACTCACTTTGGGTCGTTGCGCCATCTCAATTAGTAAGTTATATCTACAAGGACAAAATTAAACTCCATAAAAAAATACTAAAAACACTACTAAAAGCAAATTATGTTACAGAAATATTGTTGCCCCAGAAAACTTACAATCCGTGACGTAAAAAGATATCCGAGATTTGATTATTTTTGATTCGCGCGGTTAATGAGCTTGAATTCCTTGGCGCGGCGCCCGATTACCCGGAAATTGGTGAAAATAAGTATTTTCCTTCATTTATTACTCAACTAACTACAACTTATATAACAGCAAGATACAAGAAGAAACAAATGTATTACACGAAACAGTTGAACATTCTTTTTACATTTCTAGAAACATATTTGTGCATTAAAAAAGCGCAGGCATTAGTTTTTAGTTAGAGCGATGGTGGCCGAACGGTTAGGCGTGCGACTTACAAGACGCCGACACCGAGTTCGAATCCTCTCGGCCCCGCACCTATGACTTAATATGTTATGTGCGGATTTACCATCGCTCAAAACGGTGAAGGAAAACATCGTGAGGAAACCGGCATGTCAAAGAACTGTAACATTCAACGGCATCATGTGACATCTACCAACCCGCACTGGGCGCAGCGTGGTAGATTACGGCCCATACTCTCTATCTGAGAGAAGGCCAGAGTCCCAGCAGTGGGAACGTGAAAGGCTGATGATGATAATGATTAGTTTTGTGTCTGGGTCCAATCCACGTAGTTTCAAATACTCTAGATACAGGGCTTTATATTTTTTTAAAGGCAAGACGCAAAAACGTATTTTTTATAGCAGAAATCACAATTACAATACTTAAATGATAATCGCATACTTTACTGAAAAAGTAAGCTATATGCTTTATCTGTCAAGCTTTTACAGCCAGGGTTTATTTGCTCAGTTTTTATAGCCTTCTGTTTACAGTTCGCGAACCGATTGAGGGGTTTATTCGCTTTTAAGTAGAAGACTGCATTTACTTATTGATATTTTAAAATTGAAATAAAAAGTGCAAGCAACAAATTTGTTTTCCGTCTGAGTGTTGTGGATACCCGATACAGGAAATATGTACTAGCTAAGGGATAGATAAAATTGTATGAGCGTTATTATTATTCATATTTCTTTCTCGGGTCTTTGCCCGAACTTTTGTAAGGTATTAGCTGAGTCTTAGCCATTAAAGAGGCCATTCATTTATATTAATATAAACAGTGTTTTTTTTATATTTAAATAGTTTGACAAATAAAAACAATGGCGTATGGGAAAGGAAGTGTGAGGCACACTATTGTAATATGCTTAAAATATTTGGGTTATTAATTTAAACATATTGATAGCCAAAAACTATTCTGTGGTATGAGACTTTGGCGCCTGCGTCATATTCATAAACATTTCTGGATATTTCTTAGTAATATTTCGCCAATTTTCATTTTAAAATGGTTTTGTAAGTACTATTGTAATTAAAATTTTAAGCGAATACAACTGTGGGGCTTTAATTTGATTGGTAGGTAAACACTTGTGTTAATCCCCATTCTGGTTTGAATGAAATATTGACGCGTCAGTCACCCGTCAAATGGCGGTTTGACCGCTAAACGCTTACATTGTCACGGAATAAACGAGATTGGTGTGTCGAACTGTTAAGAGCCTTCGCGGGGAATCCTTTTTAAAAAATAAAACTAAGGTTTAGAAAGACATTGGACAACCGTCGGGTTTGGAAGTTGGAAGAAGACTGGCGGGCTGGATAGGTAGCTAGGTTACTTTGGTACAGGAATGATGATTAGGCAAGTAAAGGGATAGTGTGTGCATTAGAGGGTGCATGTAGCATACATAACACCTCCCTGGGGTAGACTAAACTTCGGGGTTGAAATTCGAAGTTTAGGAGAAGAAGAAGGTAGGTAACTATATGTTTCTTCTCGTACTGGGAGATGGAATATCATCAGGAGTTTGACTATGTCTGTTTACTTTTTTGGAGACTACAGGGTCAGGATTAGGTATTTGTTCCAGAGGTAGGTCTACCGGGATTGGTCGGGAAAGTTTAGGGAAACGATAGGTAAAGCAACGGTTGTCTGATTTAATACAAACAATAAGCTTACATAAACAAAATAGTAGAATGATACAACTGATTAAAATTAAGACAATGGAGTAGTGAGCCTCGTATTTTATTAATGGATGCTGGTTTATAATTTTGTTTGTTTCTTCGGAAATTGAACTAAGTTTAGATTTTACTTCTGGGGTAAAAACGTCTAAATCAATGTTTACTAATTTAGTACGAGGGTCGCCACTCATTTGCATTTGAAATTTTTCTAAAGTACAACATGAATCATTTATAATATTAAAATCGGAATGTGTGATACTGACATTCAGTTGTATGTTGCTAAATCTTGGTATTAATTTAGTACTTTTACAGTATGCATAACAGTCATGTGGTATGTTTACAATTCCTGTTCCAATAATATTTATTTCTGAACTTTTCTGATTTGGACACTCTACATATAATTTATTACTACGGGATTGTACATATATCCAATTATTATTACTAAGCGGTTTCCATAAATCTAGATATCCATAAATGAATTCGGTTTGGCACTGCACTGGTAGGGAATTCACTACGCTTGAAATTAGTTCACTTTCACAACTGGGATTCGCGCTAGTTGGGAATACGGTCATGACGTCACAGATAAACTCGCGGGGACTTATCGCTCTGCATTCTTTAAGTGATTCAAGGTTACAATACTCCGATTTATCTTTAACTATTGCTATATACTTACTACTAGGTATTATAAAACTAAATGAATTGGGTTTAACATTGTTATGTGGGGTAGGCAGTGCTATACTATGGTATAAACTGTACTCCTTGGAGGACACTAAAGGTATCCGTAATATAAAAACTATCTTATTATTTAAACTATAGCAAACTACATTAGAAACATTCATTAATACATGCATATGTCTTAACTCTAAAGCAACTGGCATCTTTCGGTCTACAGGTAAGTACCTATAATTGTCAACAAGCTCTCGATACAATTGCGTAGGTGATAACACAGCCGGGTGGAGAATGTTTTGACTACTGAACATGATAGCGTTTACTAAGTCTTCCAGTTGGAATGACAAGGTTAGGACAGAGGTTTCCAAACTGTTTAAGATCGAGTTAATGTTAGCTTTTATTTTTAAGTCATTGAAAATTTGTGTCGTGTTTTTTAATTGTAATGAGAGGTTGTCAATTCCTTCATTAAGCCTGGCCTCATTAATTTTTATTTTATGTAAAATGTCATCAAATTTAGACAAAACAGAGGATGTAACCAAAATATTTTCTTTAACTAATGAACCCAGTTTTATCTCGTTATTCTGTATACTTTGTATAGCATTATCATATTTGACAGCATCGTCCTCGTCTAGAGTCCCAAAGATAGTTTTGGATAAGGTGCCAATGCCGCCTATCCAAGCACTACGTTTAAATTTGTTATGACTTGTAAGGTGAGTGATGGAGGAATATTCTGATGTAATGTCATTATATCTAATCGTGAGTGGTTCCAATACATTATGACATTCTAAGTCGCTTACGGCTTTTATTTGAATTTGTTCACATAAGAAACGCGTTGTTCCTAATATAGAGTTGATATTTTGAATATGAGGTCCTATGTGGGAAATATCGAACGGGATAACTACATCCAGGTAACCAACATTTATTTTGAGTTCACCAATTGGGTCAAAGTATATACCGGAGCTTGAACTGATTGGTTGGACGTATTCTTGGTGACCTTGAGCCAGTACGCTGTAATAGAAAGATACGTCTAAATCATTAAAATAAATCTTAACTATCTTAAGTTAGTAATATAGCCTAATGAATATATATATTTTTTTGTATAGTGTAAAATAGTATCTAAATTAAGTATTTATTTGAATATATTTTAAGGTAAAGGTAAGTAAAAAAAAAGGTATTTAAGGTAAGTATGTTTATTTATTTTTTAGGTAGGAGACGCATTGTGGCTTTCCACATGTTTAACTTCATCGTAGTGATGTTTCACGTGGCGTCTATTTATTAGTAGGGTTAAGGTATGGTTGCCATGAACCTTTATAACCTTATATGGGCCCTTCCATAAGGGTGATAGGGCTTTGCGAAGTCTGAGGTGGTTCTTTAACATGACGTAATCGCCCATTTTATATTCGACAGGACGAGTTCTTGTATCATAATAAGTTTTAGAATTTTCTTTAGATTTATGAATGTATTCTAAGGCTTTGTCACGCGCGTGTTTCATGCGGTGTTGTAAAAGTTTTACATATTCGGGATAGGTAGTGTTTGAATTGTCGTCATATACTGAGTCTGGGATATGCGGCTTGTGTCCGAATAACAACTCATAAGGTGAGTAGTGTGTGGTCGAATGCACAGCTGTGTTATAAGCCAACATAGAGGTATATACGTATTGTGGCCAGTTATCTTGATTTTCATTCACATATGACTTCAAATATTCTTTGAGAGTGGAGTGAGATCTTTCTAAAGCGCCTTGTGTCTGTGGGTGGTAGGGCGTTGACCATAATTGTTTAATCTTTAGGAATTCACACGTTTTCTTAAAAAGGTCTGCTGTAAAATTTGTACCTTGATCGGTGAGTATGTGTTTGGGAATTCCGAATAATGATATAAAATGTAGAAGGCAGTCGCTTGCTTCTGCCGCAGTGTTGCTGCGAAGAGGATAGGCTAGTGAAAATTTTGTTAGGTCGTCTTGCATAGTCAATATAAATTTAAGTTTGGCTGTGCCAGATTCAGGTAAGGGGCCTACGATGTCAAGGGCTAGTCTCTCAAATGGGGATGTAGAAGTAGATGTAATAACCATCGGGGCTCTGTTTACTTTACGCAATGCTTTATTGGTTTGGCATGACTCGCATTTCTTGACATAACTCTCAATGTCACTGCGCATATTCTTCCAGAAGAATCTTTCTCGGATTCGGTTTAGCATTCTTGAGGATCCTAGATGTCCTGCGATTGGGATGTCGTGATTTTCCTTTAGAATTTTGGGAATTTCACTAAGTGAAGGATATATGATGTTATTATGGTAGATATGTATTTTTATATTATTTCCGTCAAATAAATAAGCGAGCATGTTATAGATTTTTGTAAATGAGTGTTTATCAAAAGGATTTCTAAAATCTGATACACTTATTTCATTCACAGTTGGGTAGGACATTACTATATCGTCGCGGGCATATTTAAGGCATTTAAATATATCAGGATACGAGTGATCATCAAAGTGATGCACCTTTGTGAATAGGAAAAGGTAAGTTTTACTGCCGACCGTAAGGGGTAAAAGGGTGTGTAGACATCTTTCCTTTTTCATAAATTCATCGCGCTCCGGGCTCGGGCAGTTATCGAGGATTTCCTGGACATAGGGCATGGACTCATCCATGTCTATAGAAGTAGGTATTAGTATTAGTTTTTGTGCTCCTTTCATTAAGTCTTCATTATGTTCTATAATGTGAGTATTATGCAACTTTGCTGGTGATTTTAAGAATTTATTATAGGTCTCGTCTGATGAAGGTAAGTTTTCAGGTATAGAAGAAGGAGTTCCTGGGTCACGGTATGCAGATATGGATTCAGGTAAGGATTCAGGGTTATGGTAACTAGTTGAAGGTTGAGGTTCTGTTTCTGTTTCAGGTTGCGGTTCGTCAGGTGCAGGGAGAGGATTTACGAGAGTTGGAGGAGCTGTGAGGACGGGAGGAGATACTGCGGATGCAGGAGGTTCAACTGGAGTCGGAGGGTTCAGGGGACTGAAATCAAAGTCTCTAACGTCTACTGGGCTGAAGTCAGCGTTCATCAATTCATCGAGAGTTTCTTGAGGAATTTCACGTAATGGTAATTCCTGAGGAATTTCGGCAATAGGATTTGGATTTAGATTACTTTTATTTTCTGGAAACACAGGGTTCACAGGGTATCTGGAAAGAGCGTCTGCTGCAGAATTTAATTTACCTTTGCGGTACTCGATTTCATATTCAAACTCTTCGAGTTTTAACCGCCAACGTTGGAGTTTACTGCTGGGATCTTTATGATTAAAAAGCCATTTTAATGGTCTGTGGTCAGTGACTATTTGGAATTTATTCCCATAAAGGTAAGGGCGGAATGTTTTACAGCCGTAAAGGATAGCTAATAATTCCTTTTCAGTCGTACTGTAATTGGACTCACTTTTATTGAGAGTGCGTGACGCAAAGGCTACAGGCTGGTCTTTGCCAATTTGTCCTTGAGAAAGGACAGCACCTACAGCGTAGTTTGAAGCATCACAGGTTAGTATAAAGGGTTTGGAAAAGTCAGGATAAATTAGTAGAGGGGCTGTAGTCAAATTTCGTTTTAGGGTATCGAAGGCAAGCTGTTGCTGGTTCTCCCATTTAAAGATTGTTTCTTTCTTTAGGAGACTGGTAAGAGCTTTTGCAGTCTTTGAAAAATCGGGAATGAAACGGCGGTAATAGGAAACTAGACCAAGGAATGATTTAATGTCCTTGGCGGATTTAGGGACTGGAAATTCAGTAACGGCCTTGACCTTGTCGGGATTTGGCTTAACGCCTTGTTCAGTGATAATATGACCTAGGTAACAGACTTCACGTCGTAGGAATTCACATTTGTCAGGCTGTAGTTTTAGGTTAAATTCTCGAATTCTTTGAAATATTGATCTAAGATTTATTATGTGGGACCGGATGTCATGGGCATAGCAGACCACATCGTCTAAGTATACAAAGCATCGGATGCCTTGGAGTCCGGATAAGGCACTATTCATTAGCCTCTGGAATGTAGATGGGGCATTTTTGAGGCCAAAGGGCATTCTTAAGAATTGGAAATGTCCCTCGGGGACATTGAAGGCTGTTTTGGCTTTATCAGCTTCATTTAACAATATTTGATGGAAACCTGACGCCAGATCTAGAGTTGAGAAATATTTACTACTTCCAAGTTGGTCTAAAATTTCTGTGATCTGTGGTATGGGGTAAGTATCTCCAATGGTGACGTCGTTGAGTTTCCTATAATCAATTACTACTCGCCATTTTTGGACATTGGATGCGTCAAGTTTTTTGGGCACTACCCATATCGGTGATGACCAAGGTGAATCTGAAGGTTCTATAATATTTTGTTTTAGCATTTTGTCAACTTGATTTCGGACTTCGGTTTTATGGACTTCTGGGAAGCGGTACGTTTTAGTATGTATTGGTATGTCAGTTGTTGTTTTTATTTCGTGTTTTAAGGCATTTGTGTAAGATAAATTTTCTCCGGGTAAATGGAATATGTCCGAAAATTCGGAACACAATTCTAGCAGGGCTTCTTTTTCCTCGCCGTTAAGATGAGAAGTGCGCAATTGTTTTAGCACGTCTTCTGTTCGGGTAGCACAATTGGTTGTAGCATGAATGTGGTTTACAGGACTTGCAGAATTATCTTCGAATTCTGATGGATCAATTGGGGTAAGTTTTAGGTTAAGATTGGATTTTAATGTGATAGGTTCTTCAGAGGTGTTTACAATGGATATATTTACTCTATTATTTTCTTTAACTCGGACTACGCAATTTGCAATCAATATGCCTTTGGAAATTTTCTGGTCAAGAATCATTCCTTCTTTTATATCAGGATTTTGAACAGAACATTCGATGATGGATTCCGTTCTTGCTGGAATCAAGTATGCAGGGTCGTGAAAATGTAACTTCAGGGAGGATTTAGCAAGATGTAGAAGATTGTTTGTATAGTCGATGTTGCAGCTAAGTGCGTTGAGCATATCAGAGCCTATAATTCCATCGTAAGGTAAGTGAATTTTGTCAATAACATGGAACTGGTGTGATATGCTAGATTTAGGTAATTTAAGTTTCAGTTTGAAGTGACCACGGGTTTGGATTGGTTCTTCTGATGAGTCAATACCTTTCAATTGGATTTTTTCTCTTACAAGCTTGGGATGTCTTTCAATGCATGCGTATTTCAACAGGCTTACTGAGGATCCTGAGTCTACGAGTAAGGATAAAGGGATGTCTGATACAGAGGATTCGACGAGTACATGAGGTAGTAACGTCATCGCAGGATTATTCGTAATCTCAAAGACATTGGATTCAGAGGATTTTCGCAGGTCAGTGCTCTGCGAGGATACAGTGGATTTTGGCATATCATCATGTTGCGATGATTGCATGGATTTTGTAATATTTATTTGTTGACCGCCATGTAGCGGGGTCAATTTGGATTTAGTAATAGGGCGTAGTCTTAGGGCGTCGTTTTTTGATTTATGAGGTCCCGTACGACACCGGGACGAGACGTCTACTCGTTTTTTGTGTCATAGTCAACGGTATCGTAACCTTCTACAGGGTCTGTGTCTGTGTTCTCATCTTCAGGGGTGTCGGAGACAAAATGTACACGTTGGGGTGTCCTTGACTGATTTTGGTCTACTTTAAAGCGGTTGTTGTTATATTCGCGTTTGCGGCACTGCTCCAGAGTGTGACCTGTTGCCTTGCAGTATCTGCAGACCGGCACAGAGGAGCTGCTGTTATTATAATTGTTAGGTCTGTTAGGATTAAAGTTCGGCCTAAACTGGTTAGAGTTCGAGGGAGATTGCTGATCTTGGGCACGGTGATTAGGCTGGAAATTTGGCCTTGGGAAATTCGGCTTCACTTGTCGCGAGTTAGACGGACTTTGTTTAAATAGAAATTGTTGTATTTTTTCTTCTGAAATAGCTATGTTTACTGCTTCGTTCAGTGTTTTCGGTGATTTACATCTGACTATATTCGATATCCGGGCTATAAGGCCCATTTGGAAGTGATGGAGGGCTAATTCCTCCATCGCTGCTGTGCGCCCTATCATCTCTCTGTTTTTATGGCCGTGTGAAATGGATATTTCTGTGAGTAGTTGTGATAAGCACGACTCTATCTTTAAGGCGTACTGGCTCACTGTTTCGTTAGGTTGTTGTTTACATTCTTGGAGGTCAGTGAGCAGATGGGCGTAGTGCTTCCTTTCACTGAATTGAGTTTTGAGGAAGTCTTTTAGTTGTATCCAGTTGGTGAACTCTTTAACAGAGCAAGCTGTTTGCGCTTTGCCCTGCAGTTGGCATAGGATATATTTAAATAATATGTCTTTTTGTGCTTCAGAGGCCAATTCATAGGCGTTGTTGCAGTTCACAAGGAAGGAGTTCAAGGTCTCTCTAGACCCATCAAACGGTTTTATGAATTTTAGTAGAATGGACAAATCTAACTCTGTTCTGGTTACTGTGGTGTTCTTTTTCTTGGACACTGCCCTTGTGGTAGGGCCTGGGGGGCAAAAAGCGTCGTCATCTGTATCAGTGACGGCAATTTCTGGCTTTGCAAAACCGGGACTTTGGGCTCTACTCTCGGACATCTTGAATTTAGCAAATTAAAAACAGTAAGGTCAATGTATATAAAAAATAAAAAATGTAAATAGTAAAAAAAATGTAAACAGGACGACAACAGAAAAAAGTTTGAGAATCACGATCAATACCGAGAATCACTTACTTGAATGCAGAGAGTATAAACAAAAGGCTTATCATTATCGGGTCTCGCACGGTAGGTATGGTGTGATTGCACGTCGCGTGCAATGGATGCTCGATGCTCGTAGGATGGATGCTCGATGCTCGTGGGATGGATGCTCGATGCTCGTCGTCGTCTATACCGGTCACAGCACCGAGGTGTGCGTGACAGTGGGTATGACCAGCTACTGATGATGATGGTGATGATGGTGATGACCGGCTACAGCACGGACAGTGCGCAGCAGTGGGCCAATCGTGAGATTGGAGATCAGGGTGAGCCGGGCTAGACTCAGAGCACTTCACTGGATTATCGCACAATATTTTGGTATGCACTATATCGG
Source organism: Opisthograptis luteolata (assembly GCA_931315375.2). Lineage (NCBI taxonomy): Eukaryota > Metazoa > Arthropoda > Insecta > Lepidoptera > Geometridae > Opisthograptis > Opisthograptis luteolata. The sequence goes on from OV928048.1 coordinate 4,330,102, forward strand.
CACTTAGGCACTATACGCAACACTCGCGTTGGATTCACTTGAAAATGGACGGAGACGGTACCGGGGATTTTGATATCCCACCGCTGCCACCAAATGTTAAGAGCCTTCGCGGGGAATCCTTTTTAAAAAATAAAACTAAGGTTTAGAAAGACATTGGACAACCGTCGGGTTTGGAAGTTGGAAGAAGACTGGCGGGCTGGATAGGTAGCTAGGTTACTTTGGTACAGGAATGATGATTAGGCAAGTAAAGGGATAGTGTGTGCATTAGAGGGTGCATGTAGCATACATAACAGAACGTAACAATTTTACATCGTTGTACATATTTCTACCATTTGTTTATCAAATATTTGTAAAGGAATAATTCGACCACAAATATAATTTACAAATACTCCTTTTGCAATAGAATACCATTTCGTCGCTTTGTCAAATTTTACCGTCTTTAAAAAAAATTAAACATAAAAATGTTCTATACCTATTTTCTATTTCCATATGCTTTTTTCTTTTCCAAGAAAATGGTTGTCGGCAATTTTGGTTTGATGTAGATTCTGAAGTAAGAAAAAAGTAATTTAATTTTAAAATTTTTTAATTTTAAGGTTTTTCGCAAAATATACTTTGCTATTATCATCAGATGAACCCAAAAAAAAAGAAAACTAAAAAGGTGTGAAGCATTCACTCTTATAAGATTTTTTAATGAAGGAAAAATATCGTGATGATTCTATAAGCTGAATATATACATATATATGAGCTTGATGGTAGGGCAATAAAAAATTCTAGTACTCACCTGGCTAGCTACGAATCATGTTTTAAGAATATGTTGCCAAGCACCTATGAGTGTGTTCTGGCAGTTCCACTTGAGGATCAGTTCCCAATCAGGGCGAAACGTGGCGCCAACTTCAATCACCTATAAGACGTACAAAAGGTATCGTTTTGTATAAAGATCGTTCCATTCTAAAATCCCTGATAAATCTTTTTTTTCGCGACAACGTTTCACGTTTTAATTCTCGCTCGGATTTCTTATTCTTCAGGTTAAGATCGTTTCCTTGTAGATCTATTTTTTTGAATCACCTGTATTCACCTTTCATTATCTTTATCTCTATAATGGGTGTGGTGAAGTGGGGAAGTAGGGTAGTGACTCTATGGATGACGGTGTGCAAAGATGTTGTGTATCACGATGTGAAAGCTTTAACGTGAAAATGGCTTCGGATTAGTGGATACTGTAATATCATAACCCACTCGGAGCCTTTTGAAGTTGTTTATTTTTGCCAATATTTGTGCTGCTGCTCGGAAATGGTATGTTGTTGTATTCTGATGGAACAAATACTTTTAGTTATATTTACTCATATATCTGTCTGAAATATGAGATGGTATTAGGTCAACAAAATAAGCTTGGCTGTTGTGTAATTTCTTAAAAAGGGTCACACATTTTATGAGATGACGAGCACAGTGCATCGCTGCGCAGGATTTTGAACTGTTTTATATTAAGAGAAGGATGAAATTGTAATTGGCCAGCAAGACGCTTCCCATCAAGCAAACGATTAGTTCCTCTCCTCACTCGTTTGCATTTTTTTCCCTCAGATATATAGAAAGAAATGAATTCAAGAAATAACTAAGTTAGGTAGGTAAGTTTAACTCTAAGCTTTAGTGTCCCGCTGCCTACTTCGACAGAAACTCCAGAACTCATAAGTAGGTTCTATAGAACCAATAGCCCAAATTATATTTGTCATACATAGGTCGTGCAAATAAATATCTGCCCAGTAGCCAAGTTCGCTAATTCGGGTTTGGGTGAAATCGAGTAACTTATAAAGTTTATTGTGTCACAGCTGGGCCTAATAGATTAAGATTTTCGGTTCGGATATTATATTTGAGGGTATCGTTTTGAGTTTGGCTCAGTGTATTTTGTGACTTTATTGAGATTTTCCGGGTTTCGTTAACGAGTGTTTTCCAAAGATGGGACCCTGTTTTCCCTGTTAGGGTTTAATGTTAATTATCTAATACAAGCTGTTCCCCACGGTTTCACCCACATGGGCTACAGTTTATCGCAATTAAAAGTAGCCAATATCCTTTCTCAGGCTCTAGGCTATCTCCGTACCAAAGAACATAGGCGACATTTTATATTGCCTTGGACCTGACAGAAATATTTATGTTGTATAAAAATTACGAATAGCTTATTCAAGTTATACGACCGGCCTATAACAGTTATTGGTTTGTGAAATTAACGATAAGTTCAGAAATAAAAATAAGTACAACAAAATTGGTAGAATAAGGCGTATTGTAGAGTAGCAAAAGCAAACAAATGTCACTAGACACTACGAAGATAAAAATTCAATATCTTTATTTCTTAGCATATTTCTTAAAATATCGTTTGTATAATATTAATAAGCAAAATATTACAATTTTTTTAATATGTTACTCGTTTTTTTACAACCTCAGGTCCATTTTGGCCATTGTTCTTTCCTTTAAATCGGTTCAGTAGTTTAGGCGTGAAAGACAGATATACAGAGTTACTTTCGCGTTTATAATATTAATGGGAATAGGGATTAACAACAATCTAATACTTATTGGAGTTACTCTGAAGTATCGAATCAGAAATGAGGTGATCCGACAGAGGATAAAGGCCACCAACAGTAGAAATGTACAAATTAAACCTTATAAGGCTAGGCACGCACTGTAAACTTTTCCCACACGGCATGAAAAGCACCGCAGTATTGTGACATAAAATTTTCAACTGTTCAGCGCACACTACGAACTTTTCACTGCTGCGGTGACTTTGGCATTTAGTGCGCGCAAGACAATTGAAAGCTCTACGTTACAATACTGTGACGCGACATAATGCCACGGCACTTTTTAAAGTAAAAACTAGCAGTGCGTGCCCACCCTAACACGTCCCAAAGGACACAAAGTCCCATTCAAGCCGTGTCCATTTTCAGCGGCAATAAAAAGCATGTCCAAAAACTGTCGCAATTCAGAACCGACACATTCAAACCCTGACCACCATTCGGGGTCAACGAAATTCAATTATTTCCTACCACGTACCTAAACATCGTTCCGGCTATCAACCCGTTTCTGTTTTGCGACAGACCAACGCATTGTTTCAAAATTTAATATCACGTGTTACAAGACCGCGTTGCCGAAAATTAATTTAATTTTGTGACGACGCGTCACGATTGCTATTGGTATTAACATGCTTCGTGATTTCCACAGGGTCATGTAAAGTGATAACCAGAGTTCTGTCTTGTACTTCCTGGCCACGATTTTGAATGATTAATTTCATCTAGTAAATTAACTTGTCACGCTCGCTACCCTTTAGATAAGATTTAGTATGTTTTTACTACGGGATTGCTATAGAGCGAAAACGTTGTCTTTGTAAAAATGTAACCTTGCTTGCAATAATTCTTATATACCCCCAAAAATGGAAATTCTTATTTTGTTATCAGACACATTTATGCCCGCTAAGTACCTACCTGGGCGTGAGTTATCATCCACTACTTGGAATTGATATTTTTTTTTAATTATGTCTATTAGGGTAAGCACATGGCCAAAGTCTCACCTGATGGTAATTGATGACGAGGAGTATGCTCGCCTAGAAAATATCTACTTATGCAGGCTCTCATCATCATCATAATCAGCCGGAAGAAGCCCACTGCTGAACATAGGCCTCCCCCCTTGAAAGTCACCATAAACGGCTATTAGCCATTTGCATCCATCGGTTCCCTGCGACTCTTACAATGTCGTCGGTCCACCTAGTGGGGGGCCTACCTATAGAACGTCTTCCGGTTCGTGATCACCACTCGAGAACCTTTCTTCCTCGTCGGTTATCGGTCTCAAATTAGGTATATCTATCGGAAAATACAGTGTTTCGGATATACTCGTATTATACACATTTACATTTTTATATCCCAGTATTATTTACAATGGTTTCGTTCGACATTTATAATTGAAGGCAGCCAGACGATGCTCTAAGCGTTATTGGAGAGACCCGTCTGATGGAAAAGTCTTGCGAACTGAAAGTAATTTCTCTAACATCGCTTTGTTTCCCATTTCATTTAGTAAAATAATTTATTTATTTTCGTTTTTGATGCAGAAGGTTGGCAAACAGGCAGACGGCCCGCCTGATGGAAAGCGGTCGCCGTCGCCTATAGACATTTGCAACACCAGGGGAGTTGCCGATGCGTTGCCGAAACTTAACGACTCTTTTCACACCCATCTTGAAGATGAAAATTAAGATGTTATTATACGAGCTATAATATACGAAGATCACACTGTACACCAATCCTACTAATATTATAAACGTGAAAGTCTTTAAGCATAGATGTATGGATGTATGGATGTTTGTTATTCTTTCACGCAAAAACTACTAAACGGATCTGGATAAAATTTGGAATAGATAGTTTATACCCTGAATTAAAACATAAGCTACTTTTTATCCCGGAAAAGGGTTTTTACGGGATAACAGGAAGACGCGGGAGAAACCGCTAGTAATATTATAAACGTAAAAGTTTGTAAGTGAGTCTTTATGTTTGTTACTTCTTCACACTGGAACGGCTCAACGGATTTGTATGTAAATTGGAATGGAGCTTATAACAAGATTAACACACTTCTTTTTGCTATGGAAAAGGTTCGTGGAATAACGGAAAAACTGAAGCTGTAACGACGTAGCCAGTTACATACAATTCGCAACACGTTTTTTGCCGACGCATCACCCAATTCAATCCCACTAAATCACTCATTAAATCTTTGCCCCAATTCAGTCAACAACAATGTAACAAAACACGAAACAATTTTTTTCCGCGGATCTGGAAGAATTGTATTTCGCTTTAATGGCTGCAATTTCATTCCGAGCATTCCATGCAGGGAATGCGGAGTTGGAAATTTGGTTTATTTGAGCTGTAGATTGGTGGTTCTCACGTAACCTTTTCGATTGTTCGCTATTTTCAATATTTAAAATATTCAAAATTAAATTTAAAAAATAGGTGCTTTAATGTTTTTATTTATTAAGATACAACACGAGTGATCAATTGAAAATGCCAAATTTAAAACTAGCTACATACATACGCCTAAAGAAAATCCTGACAGGTCGTTTTTTAATCATAATTATTTTCATTTTTTCTGATTGAATTTAAGTAAGTTAATTACAATCTTGAGCGTTAATTGTCATCCACATAGTCCTATATGTTTTTTTAATTAGATTCCGTTTTATACTGAAGTGAAATTTAGCTATCGATGTTGTTAGACGTAGGTTTATTGATTATGTTTATGAGAGCAATATTCTAAACATTTCAGCGCTAAACCAAGTATAGGCACAAAGTTTTGTTTCAATCAGTAATTTGAGATTTTAAGTCAAAGTTACCTGCTACATAAAGGAAAGTAGATAGCCTCTAACTAAAGGAGCAACTTTCAAATTACTTAGCTTACCAATTATCAAGGATATACACTTTCAAGGTGACTGCCGTGTTTCCCAAACAAATTGCTTCCAAAGCCTATTAGGATAAAAGCGTGGATTAAAAGTTGATCCATTGTTGCGTCCCACACTTCGAACAACAATAGGTTGATTGATGACTCGGCAGTTCATCTTTCTAATCCCGTATATTCCTATCATAAATCATGCTAACTTTACTATTTCCATTCGTATAGTTTATCGAGGTGCTTGAATCTTGAAGGTTATAGACTACCCGTTCCCCGCAATTTTGCCTGTATCCAGATAACCTTGGTCACACTATGAGGAACGATAAGTGCCAGCTACTCTAGCTTATCATGCAGGGAAAAATCCAAGGAAGGAGAAAACCTGGAAGAAGACATACCTCATGGTTTAAAAATCTCTGGATTTGGTTCAAAATGAGCACAAGATCCCTGTTCTGAGCAGGAGCATCTAAGATTAGGATAGACCTGAAGATAGCCGTCCTCCGGTAGGAGATGGCACCACAAGAAGAAGATAGATGTCTAACTAACAGCAATAGCGCAACGACCCTAACTGAGTCTAGGTCTCTGATAAAATATACGACTGCTTATATCTGTCCCTCTGTCTTTTTGTTACCTTTTCAAACTTAACCCGTTGAACTGATCTGAATAAAATTTAGTATGGAGATAGTTTGGACCCTTAGAAAGGACATAGCATACTTTTTATCGCGATAAACAGTAGTCCGCTCGAGTGAACAGCTAGTCCTCAATAATAGATAAAAAATTACTATGTTGAGCAACTATCATTGCTGACCGTACATTACTTTTCATTGGTTTCTTTTTGACCACAAATCACCTGGAAGCTAACCACCAACTTTTACAAAACCATCATAGCTCTGGAAGATTTTAATGTTACTCAACATCATACTTTGAGCTAAATGAAACATTGTTGGTTAGAACGAATGACAATCTATTACTGCTATATGATAGAACGAGACACACATTTTAACGTGACGCCACCAAAACGTCTCTGCCTCTTCAATAGTAAAGTAAGATTTCTTTAATAACTCTATGGTTTAGATTAACAATGTAAAATTAAAATAATGCTGACATAACGTCAATGTGATCGCACCAAAAAAATTACCTGCCGGGCGTTTCTTGCCTGTTCTTTTGCCGGCGTAAGGAGGTTGGAACAGGCGTAGCTAGTTTTAAATACAAATACAAATACAAATTATTTATTAGTAACACCAATGTTACAAGTCAGTCATACAACAAATTAGTAATTAAGTTAAGTAGTAAGTAAGTTAAGTGGTTAGTATTAAGTTTGACGTTTTAAAGTGATCACAATGTATCCTATTGAATAAAGTACAATTGACAATAAGAGAAAGAGAGAGGCCCCCAGATGTTAACGATGTCATCAAAGGTAGCGTCACGCACCGGGATCGGGAACTGTGTTTTGTTTCAGGCTAAAACAAAGCCTCCATCTATTTTGTCCTAGCCTGCTTTAATTTCCCGTCTAACCACACGTGCCTTATCTGCATTGGTCGCCATACAGCCACAAATGTACGAGCGAATCAGCGAATCGGTCCGGTTATCGAATTGCTTGGAACAGTGCTAAATGGGTACAGCCTGTGAATTGTGAACGCTGGCTGGCGTGAATTGTGGTGCAGATTTGTAATTAGCAGCAGGTTGTGTTTAAAATGAGTCATGTCTAGTTGCTTTATCACATTGGGAAAATTGACGCAGGTGAATTGGACAGGTAATTCGATAGGGAATAAGTTAGAGCGATGAGAAGTTTCTTAAAGCCATAATAGCGTTGTAGCGGGTTCGTCGAGTCCTGCAATTTGTTTATGCTTTCGATATAGGATAACTTCATCAACATCATCATCCGCCTTTGATGTTCCCACTTCTAGCCTTCTCTCAGAGAGAGAGCCGTAATCTACCACGCTGGCCTTGAGTGTTGCAGTTCTTGGACATGTCAGTTTCCTCACAATGTTTTCCTTCACCGTTTTGAGCGCTGGCAATCCGCATATAACTTATAACTTCATACACAACGATATTTCTTCCATTGTATAACTTATCGACGTGACTCTACCAAGCTGCGATAATACTTTTTGGTTTATTTGACCAAAATTTATCAGCTTGACTGAATGAAAAAGGCGATTGATTAGGCAATTTCAACTTTGGCTAGATCATTGAGCCATCAATGTTTAATTCGCTGTAAATTGGTAAGCAAAGCATATTGTTCGTAACTCAGATTAATCTTGAGCCTCTGAACTTTGGGTTTCTACTTCATTTAAAGTTATTGCTTCAGACAATTTAAAATATAAACTCTGCTTACAAAATAAGATTATTTACTGAAGCGATGTTGACGTAATTTGAAATACTCTTTAAATATCTACTGAAAACATGCATTTACGATTCATTCTATCACTAGCTGTTCCCCGCAGTTTCACCCGCGTGGGCTACAGTTTCTCGCGAAGAAAAGTATCCCATGTCTTTCCTCACCCTCATCCTCATTTAAACCATCTCCGTACCAAATTTCATTTAAATCGGTTGAGTAGTTAAGGCGTGAAAACGCAACAGTCAGACAGTTTCTTTCACATATATAATAATATAATATTAATAGGGATTAAAATTTTAGATATTTTTTGTTGTTGAAAACACGACGATGACAACGACAACACGTGACCAACAACAACAATATGACGTAAACATTTGAGCTACCTTAATTTATTAAAAAAAAAATGTAATCAATGTGCTAAGCAATTTCTTATTTCACAACAGAAACCAAAAAACTGAAACGTATTTCAATCTGGCCCAGAAATTAATTAGCTCCGCGAATGTAACAAAAGGGCAACCTTCACTGAATACTCGTTATAAATGATCGCAGCCCGTGTTTTAATTTCGAACAAGCTATGGAATTGCTAACGGGATAAAAAGTTGACAAATTAGACTCGAAGTTTTCTCTGACTTTCGGTGACTCTGAAATACTAATGACCTACCCTGACCTATAGAACGGATCCCAGCCGCCGTTTTGCGAGTCATAAAAAAGGTGGCCTGAAATATTACAGAGGTTCGAAAGCTGGAGCGAAAGTTTGTTGTTTTATGTAACATAGGTAATTTTTATTGTTCTTGTCCAACAAAAAGGTTCGAAGCTTTTAGACTTTTGAATATTTTGTGGGGGTAAGCTTCGACCTCTTTGAAAGGTCTAATGCAAATGTTTTTGAGATAAGTCTTTTCAAGTCAGGCAAGGAATACGTTTTGCATTGCGTATATAGACAATTTGGCACACGTGTTTATTTCCACGGTTTTGCGATTTATAAAATTATGTATTTAATAAAAATGAATAATTATTAATTAATTACTCATCTTAATTAGTTTCCTCTTCGCTTTGAAATTAAAGCCTTGAATGTGAGCTTGTAACGCCAATTATTTTTTGACAGGCCCATTAAAGATTATTTTAACAAATTTCTAAGGGAAAGTTCTGAAGTTATGAAAGCTTTTCTACCTGTTAAAATTTTACGCAAAAGAAGGTAGTATCTATAGTTTTGCTAATTAAGAATCTTTGAACCTTCTTGGCACGATACATTGATCAATAATTGAGGTGAAGATGGAATGAACCAAGAAATTCTCTCAAAACAATCCTATCACTTTTATATTATACGAGTACTAGTTAAGCTTCGCAGGTTTTACCCACGTAAAGATTCCTACACAAACCGTCCAATTTACCCGGATTAAAGTTGCCTACGTCACTCTCGGGCCAATAATGTACGTCTATAATACAAAAATCCCATCGACCCGTTGCTCTGTTGCTATGTGAAAGAACAACGGACCAACAAACTCACTTTCACATTTTTATACCTAAGTGTGTGAGAATTTAATAATAGTCACAATCACATACATAGGCCCTGACCCCTAACTAGGTTTCCCTGTATCTAGGCTATCAGAAACTATGAGGATCGGGGATCCACAACACCCAGATACACAAAAACTTGCCCTTTTTTTTTCAATGCACAATTATTTGTCCTGTAGCGGGAATCGAACCCGCGACCTCACGATTCACAGTCGGCTATCTGCCCATTACGCCACTTCGGTCGTCAAGTTTCATTTAAACGTGTTAGGAAACGACTACATGATAAAGTCAGCATGCCGAAACGTCCTAAAACACAATGAATGCCTAACAGGGGCGGTACAAAGCCATTTCCTGCACTTTAATCTACTTATCACAGTTTATACTAACAACAAAACTAAAGTGTGAACTTCCGTATTTATAATACGTTAGCTTAAAACAATATATAGTAATAGCTAGTGTCATTTGCCAACTCCAAGCCCCTAGAGTGGTGGTCGCGCAGCTAAAAGCTATCCCGACTAAGTGTAGCTCTTTGTAAATAGCGCGTTTATCGATGCATTTGTAGAGGCAACACGTGTAAGGGGGTTTGCTATATGCAATATAATATGCATGTACGAGTATGTTATGACTAGTAGAGTTAAAAGTGTTGCTGTCCTTATTAAAATCTGTATTATTGCATATAGATAGGTATTTTAGAGCAAAGTTCGAGCACCTGAAAGCCTTTAGGCTAAGTTTAGCTCTTTGAGAATTAATCCTACACTGACCTTGAGCTTCCGGTGAAGGAAAACATCGTGATGAAACCATAGCCATATAGCTTGGTGGTAGGGTATTTTCTAGTACTCGCCTGGCTAGCTACTACCCTCTTGTATAGAATCTGTCGCCAAGCACCGATCGGTGTGTTCCCGCAGCCTCACTTGAGAGTCAGTTCCCAGTCCAGGTGTAGCGTGGCGCCATCTTCGACCACATCGTAACTTAACATCAGGTGACTTGTGGTCAAACGCTACCCTGTAAATAGTAAAAAAAAACCCTTATCGTCGCGTTTGTGCAATGCGTGTTATGGATTATGATATTTTAGCATGTATGTTTTGATTAGTAGATGGACATGTGTTGTTATCTTTATCGAAGCAGTAGCCTATACTTTTAGCTAGCTTTAATCTTTGCACTTTAGTTCTTTGAAAATTGTTGTCTGTAAAGCGAAGCTAATGAGACAAGGGCAAATTTGGGTTTACCTGTGACTCTTTCTTTCCCAGAATATAACAAGATTTACCTTAACGAACACGTCAAGAAGAACATCATTTCATACAGCAAATGTGTAAAACATGTTAGCACAAACACATTTGCTGCTCTTTCAAGAAAAATGCAATGTGAAAAAGACATGCAAAACAGAAAATCGCGGTTTCACTTTAAAATCTCACACACAACGAAATTTCCTTGCATCTGGCAGACGTGATACCGCATAATACGAACCTAGGTAGTAACTTAAGTGTATTCTGTGCTAAGATATACTGACTGTAATGTATACTGTGGCACAATGCCTTGGATAGGTAGGCTGTGAGTGTGTGGCATTGTGCCAAACGATAGCCTTTGTTCAACCTGGTGCAATGTTCTTGAAAATTGTATTGTTGGAGAAATGTTTTGCTGTTTAAAAACACGCTTGGATTAAGTTCGCTCAGAATTCAACTAGAAATAAGTATAAAATGTAAATTATGAAGGAATACAAAATGCAGCATAGAGCTATAAAACCTCAATCGCGGAGAGACCATGCATTTCTGTCGTTACGATAAACTTTGACATGAATTCTCGGTAAAAACGAGGTTTATCTAGCATGTAACTTTGTCGATGTTGGGCAGAAATCATCGATAACCCTAAAAAGGAGCATTGCACATCTCTAGCCGTGTTAAAAATGTTTAACTTTATGTCAATAATATGTACGCCTTTGATTTTTTTTCGTAATAGAGTGACAAACAGACACAACAGGGGCGCTGCCGTTGCGCTGCCAATCCTTAAGAACTTTTACCTTCTTACCTTGCTAGGGTGTTGATATGACTAAATCTCGCTTACAATCTATCAAATTTATCATCAGCCGGAAGAAGTCTACTGCTGAACATAGGCCTTTCCCTTTGAACGCCACCATGGACGGCTAATAGTCCATCAGCATCTCTTAAAATGTCGTCGGTCCATCTAGTGGCCTACCTACAGAGCGTCTTCCGGTTTGTGGTCACTCGAGAACCTTTCTTCTCCATCGGTTATCGGTTCGTCGAGCAATGTGGCGTGCCCATTGCCACTTCAACCAGCAAATTCGAGCTATGTGCCCCAAGTTAAGGCTTTACGATCTCCAGGCACCTCGTGCGATTCTTGCTCGTCGGTAGATTTATAGGAAAAAGTCGCCCACTTGTCCTCAATGCATTATTTATTACTAACGTCATGAGCACTTAGGACTTCCGTGTGGCGATGTACTGCATCTGTCATTTTTTAAACCCTCGACGCAAAAAAGGGATGTTATTATAAATTTGACGTCGGTGTCTGTTTGTATGTGTGTCTGTGGCATCGTAGCTTTAAACGGAGTGACCAATTTCGATGCAGTTTTTTTCATTTTACTTGCGGTGGTTCTTAGCTGTTTGTGGGTCATATCGGTCCAGCATTGTAAGAGTATGAGCTCTTTTCCAAAATGATGTAAGGCATTTTTAGCTGAAGTGGCAGTGGGCTGGTCATATAAGCCGCAGAACCGATAACCGTTGGGGTAGACGTGTTCTTGAGTGGAGACCGCGACTTGGCAAACGTAGTGTAGGACGCCCTGCGACAAGGTGGAGCGACGACTTGCGCCGAGTGGCTGGCAGTAGTTGGATGAGAAGAGCCGAAGACCGGGCTCAGTGGCGTACCTTGGGAGAGGCCTATGTCCAGCAGTGGACTGATACTGGCTGATGATGATGATGATGATTTTTAGCTATGTTTGATGAAAATCATTTTTTTTTTTTAATTTTAAATGTGTACTTAGATATTACAGAGAAAGCCGTGTGTTTAAAAATGACACCATGGCAGACGCACATAGGTACTACTCGTAGTTACACAAGAGTGATCGTATGAGAGTTCCAATTTTTCATCGAAGTTACGGATCCCTAACATATGTAGATTTGTGTTTTTTATTTGTACAGTTTAACGTTTCACCACAAGTCTCTTGGTGATAAGCTATGATGTGGTCGCAGCGCCGAAGGTAATGCTATAAGGGTTCTGTGTTGCCATCGAATGTTGAGAACTCTAAGTAAGGTATAAAATACAACAGACAAGTCTCCTCTTCGAATATAAATGTATACTTGTTCAATGTTTTATAAAAATGCCACTGCTTGTTTGTTTCAGGTAAACAAATAATTAATTGAAACAGATGCCCGAGGTAAAATGCAGAGGTAAAGTTTTATCAACGCTAGCTTTATATTTTGCCGTTATTTAATACTAGCTGCACTCCGCGGTTTCACTCGCGTTGACTACACTTTATCGCAATGAAAAGTATCCTATGTCCTTTTCCAGGATTTAAACTATCTCTACACCGAATTTAATCTTGATCGGTAACAAACAAACAAACGAAAGTGACTCTTTTTGCATTTATAAGGTTAATTCGTATTGATAACTCTCAGCGTTAATTAAATTGACTTAAAATTAACTCACAGCTATGTAAATAATTAGTATGTTATGTCTATATGCTTTTCTCTGTGAGGAGAGATAGGTAGCTAATAGGTGGGTCAAGTAGAAGAGCTGATTCGACTTTTTTTTTTTTACTATTTACAGGGTAGCGTTTAACTACAAGTCACCTGATGTTAAGTGACGATGTGGTCGAAGATGGCGCCACGCTACACCTGGACTGGGAACTGGCTCTCAAGTGAGGCTGCCGGAACACACCGATAGGTGCTTGGCGACAGATTCTTAACAAGAGGGTGGTAGCTAGCCAGGCGAGTACTAGAAAATACCCTACCACCAGCTATATCTATCTATGACTTATCTACCGTGGGACGGAATAGTGGAAAAGAACTCAAATTTTCCCTCATAATTAGAATGGTTGGGTGAGATAAGTGAATCAGCCGGACATTACTAAAAAGTTTAGTGATTTTTAACCACTCTACTTTCACGAATGACGAGCCGTTTAAAACTATTTTATATTGCTCTAAATTGTATTCCTACTTGTTGTGAGTTTGAATTATGCAGTGTGCTTAGGCTTTTGTTAATGGAAAACATCGTGATGGAACCATAGCTTGGCGGTATATATGGCATTTTCTAAAGCCCGCCTGGTTACTCTCTAGCTAAGAATTTGTCACTAAGCATTCCTATCGATGAGTTCCGACTGTTTTACTTGAAGGCGAAACGTGGCACCATCTTTGACTTTATCATAACATCACGTGACTTGTGGTCAAACGCTGACCTGTAAATAGTTAAATAAATAATAAATACATACGGCTAAATAATAATGTTTCTTATCCCTATTTCTTATATACCTAATATAATAAATAAGTAATTAGTCGTTGATTCACAGATTCAGAACATGTTACATGATTATCATTTATATTAGAAACATAACGATCGTGCCATTAAAATGAGGAAAATAACGAAAATATACAACAAATATCACTTCAGGGAACGAAATAAATTTGTGAAGACGTGATCGAGTATTATTTCTTGTGATAATGAGGCACTCGTGCCTGAAATCTCAGCTTTAACAATGGGATATACATTAAAAATTATAACTCGATTTATGAGAGTCAAGGAGGAAAATGTGAGCTCAAAAACAGTATGACAGGAATTTCGAATTATTATTAATGCCAAAAACTAAGTCAAATCCAGCTAACGATTAATATTCTTAAAACCCAGAATTATGAATAGAAGGTTCAAATACAAAAGGATCGCTCTGCAAAAACAGTGAAATAAATAGCAACTCTTGTTGCGAAACAATAAAGTGCAATTCAGCTTGTACACCATTGCGTGCCTAAAATCATATATTATTCACTATCCCATGGAAGAAAAATGGAGACAGGTTGTCACCACTATCCTCTATTTTTATCGCATAATGTCACTTTTATATTTTCTGACGCGCGGGAACCACTGAACAGCCCCGCCAAAGCGGTACTGATGTACTTGTAGCTTGGTACCTAAAGGACGGGGCGGCCTAAAACCTTAAAAAACACGTAATAGTACAGTCATATCATTTTAAAGTTTTTTTCTTTCCCCGTCATATCTTCTGCTAATGTAAATTTACAGCACGTCTTTTTTCCTAGAGTTGCCAATTTGCGTAAATATTTTTCGTCCATCAGTGTTTTCAGGATGTTTAGTACTTATATAGGTAGATAGGTACTAAGGTGAATATTATAAAGGCCGTAGCTAAGCAATTAAGTTTTCACTATCTCTACTACATCAAAGACGTCTTCAGTCACTTAAACAAAGCATAAGTACACTATTTGCTAGATCCTAAGGCGAGAACACACAGTCTGCGAACACCATCAGTGTTTCAAAGGGGTCATCGCCTAAGGCACAAACCCTTTGCTTCCAAATGTACTGCAAACGTACTAGGGATGACTGACTGTATAGGAAGATGTAAACATAAGATTATAATTTGAGACAGTATCTAAGCTCGGTTTTTAGTTCTCGGTTATATAATAACTTTTAAACCTACAAAAAGGAGGATGCTCTTTAGTTGGGGCGTATTTTTTTTTTATGTCGTATGTACCTGATAATTCTGGATATGGGTCTGTTGTGAGATTACATTACAGACTTCGGCACCGTCTTTTTTTTCCGTGTTTGGTGTTGTATCCACGTAGTTTCTGATTTCTGATACTTTAGATACAGGGAATCCAAGTAAGGGTTAGATAGCCTTATACGTTGTATGGGTGTTTTATTTCCATGGAAAAGTTTTCAATCTTGTTTTATCTCGCCATAAGATGGCGCTGCAGCAAATCAAGTGTTTACAATTCCCTAATCATGTGAAGCCGAGGAGTATCGCTAGCATAGTATATCAGACAAACATATTTCACTTTTATTGAAACAATTTTGTTGATCTTTCTTTCAGGCCAAAACAACTGAATCAATTTTGTCAAAAGTTTGCTGAATATAGGTATAATGTAAGCCACAAATCTCAGTGGTAATTTTACCATAAGCAAATTTTTAGCAGAGAAAATACGAAATTCCCGTGGGAAAACGAGAGAACTGTGTGCAAGCGAAAATCCAGGGCAGGTCGTTAAATAAAGAGGTTCATTACTTTTACTTGTGCAACTTCACGAGTTTTCAACTGAAACGATAAGGAGCAGAAGTTAGCTGCGTATAAAGCTTAGATACTGTTTTACTCTGACTTAGAATGCTCACACAAGACTTTTTCTTAAAACAAATATACAGTAATTTAAAAATGGTTTTTCTTAGTTCTTTTACACAACTAAATGTATTGTAGGTACGTCGTTAGTAGCTGTTTGGTTCAATTTGCTTTGATAATATTATTTTGAGCTTTATATATCAGTTTTAAGTACTAAAATTGCTTTACTAAAGCTGTAATTAAAATCAATGTTGATTTTATTTTCTTCCTGATATGTAAATATATACGGTGCCCTGTGTCCATGAATAGGTTGTAATAGGTTGTTTTTTTTAATGTTAATTAAATGCGTTGCCGTTTTTCACCAGACCGTGAGATAGAAAACTGTATTTCATGAACATTTTTTATGTAATAATCATTTCACTAAAAATATTTTTTAAACCCCTTTGAAATAAAGTATATATACCTAAAGTATTTGAACCCTTATTTTTAAAAAAATAAAACGTATATACCAAACAATTTGTATTCAAGTAAAATGAACAGATAAACCTTTCTTCATTCCCTCGGGTTCAATATAGAACTTAAACATTTGCAGAAGCAGCTGAACAGTTCTCAAACATTTTACTTGAAAGGTTAACATATTCGGTTTGAAAGAATAGCTTCACATGTAGACGTCTTTTTGAGTTCGTTAACCCTAAAGAATTGTATGTAGACATGTAGTAGTTAGTAGGTACACTAGAGTATAACTTTTGACCACAAAATAGTGTTATTCTTTCGTGATATTTGCTATTTGCTGTCTGGAACGTTCTGGGTCATTTTAAAAAATACTTTAAACGACATGTTTTTGCTCAATATCTTTCGTCGATACTGTACTATACATTGCTCCAAGTTTCTCTTCTGCTCACTCCGTGTTAACTTGATCTATAATATTGAACGTTTTTCATCTGAGATTGGATGTGTTGCACAATCCTCGACCGCTGTCGTTCTTGAAATGGAAAATGTAACTGGCTCGTTTGTTGTTGCGATTGTTGATATCTTTTTGAACTTACTGTCATGTGCATGGTTCTACGTGGGAGGATTCTTGCACCAGATTTGTATGCTAGAGCTGTCTTGATTTTATATCCTAATACAATGAAGTTTATAATATCATTAAAATTCAAAGTCCCGACTCAGTTACCTCTTGATTTACAATGTATTATAATATAGTTACTACCAAGAGTACCAGGCGCCGGGTACCACATCAAGTTTAAAATCTGTCACCATCACCAAGCATCGATCGGTGCCTCACTTCTGAGCCAGTTCCCAATTCAGGAGTAGCGTGGTGCCACTTTCTACCACATTGTCCCTCAACATAATATGTCAAACGCTACAAACGCTGGTCCTGAGGACATGATATTTTTAGGGTAGTTTCCTTTAGTAGTATAAAAGTTCTCTCTGAGATATTAAAGTTTGCATGGAAACTTATCAGCTTTCACACGGGGCAGATCGCTAATATGCCTACAATTTTAATTGTAGCACAGGCGGTTCGCTGTGCCGTTTTGTCGCACATTTGACGTTGCAAACTCAATTATAGCTCTCACCCTCTCCGCACTCAACGCCTGGACACCAATCTAGACTGTAACTTTTATGCAGATTCATGGTCCGACATTGTCAGAGTGCTTGCGTTTTTGTGAGAGGGACAAAAGTGAAAAGTAAATAGTGAGTAGGTAATGGAAACTTTTCTAAATGTATAGAGTCTTTGCACACCATACTTAAAAATGGCTTAGGCCACTAAAATTTTTTTTTGTACGATTAAACTTAATTTGGTAGTCCAAAATAAAAACATATCTATAGAATAGTACAAAAATAACTATCATGGCAGACACGGAGGATAGGTGTCATCGTAATGTCATTTTGACGTTTATTTAAATGAGGAGATTTCTATTTTTTATTCTCAGAAATACATACTAGATGGCGATAGGCTTCAATTTGTCCACAATGTTGCTGGATGGAAAGCGACCATGCTGTTGAGGAAGGATCATTTTAGCTTATTGTACCAGTTCAGCTTGTGGCGTTCAGATACAGAACTCCACGGGTTTGTCTATGAAAACTATTAACGACACATTGACTCGACAGTCTTGACACCTTGAGAGACGAACAATTGAAGATAGCTTGTCAATTCTCGACGCGCCCGGCATTGCCGCTGCAAGATATATTTTCTGCGTGCTCTGAGCTAATACTGTTACCACCTAATTGTAACCAACGTGAATAAACAGAAGACCATTGTTATATACACCTACACCATCGTTTGATTGGAATCATATAACCCATCATCCAACCACGAAGCTCAACATATATAGTACCTAAATATATGGATAAATAGATATGTGGTGCTCACGCGCCATATGCCTAAATTGGTGACCCCGACTTCAGTCATCTAAATTGGTGACCCCGACTTCAGTCATCTATATTGGTGACCCCGTCTCTAGTCATCTGAACTGTGCGTCAAGAACACGCACAGTCATTTTAATCGGTGACTACCCAACGAACAAAGTTCATTGGCCTCTTCATTCTTCGAGCAACGCAAGTTGGATCATCATCATCACTCTCTCTGCTGCATCCTGTGGACGCTGGACACTCTTGCACTTGCAACCGCATGTATCCTTTTTTCATTTCTATTTTTCATTGACTTTTGAAGTGATTAACTTTGTGTTTGGTGAACGGTGATTTATTTATTCTTAAGTGGTATAAACTTTAACGTGTTAGGTTAAGTAAGTTTGGTGTTACAGTGTTGCATTGCATTTTAACATTATCAATAAGGGCCTTCATTGCTCATGTTATTATTGTTAAGAACACTAGCCCACTTTACTTTGCATTTCCTAACTTATTTTGGTGTTAAGGCCTGCACACTAACATTGTTTTTTTTAAAGGGCATTGTTCTTTTAATTGTAAAGTTTTTATTAAAGACTTGTGTGTTAAGGGCCTGCATACTAACATTTTTCATTAAGGGCCTTCATTGCTCAAAATTTTGGTTATTTTTATATTATTATTGGTGGTGTTTATTTTTTCTTGTATATTTTTGTGTGTCTATGTGTGCCTGGTGTTGTTTATTATTTTTATTTTTGTGTTGTGTTTTTGTATATTTTTCTGTTTGTTGTCCTAGGGTTTTTAACTATTTTAAAATGGAACCTAGCGCACACGAGGAAAATATACTTTTGCAGCAGCAAAATGCCTTGCTAATGGCTGAGCTGCAAAAATATAAGACTGCACAGACGACGACCATGACAGACACACCTCCTGCGGACTCTTTTCCTGCCCAACCTCCCTCAATCTGTAGGGTAGCAGTTAAGCTTCCTCCTTTCTGGGCCGACCGGCCTGCGATCTGGTTCGCGCAGGTGGAGGCACAATTTGCTATTTCAGGTATTTCTGCAGACCACACAAAATATTATTACGTCCTTGCTCAATTAGACACACGTGTCATTGGCGAGGTTGAGGACATAATTTTACAACCTCCGGCCACAGACAAGTATACTGGATTAAAATCTGAGCTCATCAGAAGATTGTCCACATCCGAAGAGCAACGTGTCCGGCAGCTCATCAGCGACGAAGAGCTGGGCGACCGCCGCCCCTCCCAGTTCCTACGACATCTGAGGTCGTTAGCTGGGACTGCTTTTACTGATGAAAATCTACTCCGCCAGCTTTGGATGCGCCGCCTTCCTCAGCACCTTCAGGCGATTTTGGCCGCTCAGTCAGAGCTTTCGCTATGTAAAATCGCCGAATTAGCGGATAAAATTTTGGAAGTTTCTCCAGGCATTGCTGCTCCACGGTCCACATCGGTGTTCTCAGCGAGTACTTCTGCCGCACCGCCCTCACAGCTTGACGACATCACACGCCACATCGAGGAGCTTACGCGACAAGTCGCCGCACTGACCGCTGATCGTGGAAGAAGTCAGTCACGTGACCGCTCTTATCAGCGAAATCGCTCGCAGACTCCAGGTAAAGCCAAAATCTGTTTTTACCATGGGAAGTTTGGTACCAACGCCATCAAATGTATCAAGCCATGTTCCTGGACGCCGCCGCCGCCTTCGGGAAATGCAAACAGCAGTCACTAGTGGCGACGTCTGACTGCTTACCAGAGAGTCGCCGATTATTTGTCACCGAAAGTGTGTCTAAACGCCGTTTTCTTATTGACACCGGCTCAGACCTCTCCTGCTACCCATATCAATGGTTAGCGAACCGGCCAACGCAGTCTAACTATACATTGGCTGCTGCCAATGGTAGTGAGATCCGCACTTTTGGTCACATCCAATTGACCTTGAATTTAGGTCTACGTCGAAGTTTTCAGTGGAACTTCATCATCGCTGATGTGAAAACAGCTATCATAGGTTCCGACTTTTTGGCGCATTATCGACTTATGCCCGATTGTGCCAATAAAAGAATCGTCGATAGCGACACTGGTTTATCGCGCGTTGCCAGCGTCGCAACATCAGGTGAGAACAGCGTCAAAGTGGTTTCTGCTCCATCGTCCGAATTTGGTGCGCTTCTCGCGGAATTTCCGTCGATCACCAAGCCACCAGGACTTACACGGGAGCCCAAACATAATACGGTCCACCATATATTGACCACTGCAGGAGCCCCTGTTTCTTGTCGTCCGCGGCGATTAGCCCCTCAGAAGCTTCAAGAAGCTCAAAAGGTGTTCAACGACATGGTGCAGTGTGGGACAGCTAGTCCTTCGAAGAGTCCGTGGTCCTCACCCCTTCATATGGTCCCCAAACGCGACGGCACTTGGCGACCCTGCGGCGACTATCGCGTATTAAACTCGCGCACAGTTCCCGACAAATATCCGGTCCGTCACATTGGTGATGTAAACCATAACATCTCTGGTTGTACTATATTTAGTACCATTGACCTCGTGAAGGCCTACCAGCAAATTCCGGTTGCGGCCGACGATATCTGCAAAACGGCTATCATCACGCCCTTCGGTCTTTACGAGTTCAATTACATGACTTTTGGTCTGGTTAATGCAGGCCAAACTTTTCAAAGATTCATCGACGAGGTAGTACAAGGCTTGGACTTCTGCTTCGCATACGTCGATGATATCCTGGTGTACTCACGCGATTCCTGCCAGCATTCTGAGCATCTCCGTATTCTCTTCAAGCGTCTTGAAGACTATGGAGTCGTCATCAACGTATCCAAATGTGTTTTAGGTGTCCCTGAGGTAACTTTCCTCGGATACCTCATATCTGCTGATGGAACGCGTCCACCAACTGAGCGCATTCAGGCCCTCCAGGAGTTTCCTCTCCCCAAGACCGTACAAGGACTCCGCCGCTTCCTCGGGATGGTCAACTACTATCGACGATTTTTGCGTGACGCTGCAAAATTGCAAGCACCGCTAGTCAATGCGATCGTTGACTCCCATGGAAAAGGCTCAACTCCGGTCACTTGGACGCCTGAGCGCGAAAAATGCTTTATGGCCTGTAGAGATAGCCTATCGGCTGCTGCTCTTCTGGCCCACCCTAAGCCAGATGCTGTTTTAGGTCTTTTCACCGACGCATCGAATGCTCACGTGGGTGCCTGCCTCCAGCAGAAAGTTGGCGATGCTTGGGAACCTTTGGGTTTCTTCAGCAAAAAGCTGAATGCCCGACAGACCCAATGGCCAGCATACTACCGAGAACTTCTCGCAATCTATGAGAGCGTCCAACATTACCGGCACGTTCTGGAAGCTCACAACTTCACCATTCACACCGACCACAAGCCGTTGGTGTACGCTTTCTCGCAGCGTCGTGAAAGACTTCCACCGGTACAGTTGAACCAACTCTCATTCATATCACAATTTACCACGAACATTGTTCATGTAAAGGGGATAGATAATACCGTAGCAGACACCATGTCCCGCATTGAAACAATCAGTTTCGAAACCGATTACTCTGCCCTCGCAACTTGCCAAGACCTCGACGACGAGCTGAAGAAGTATCGTAACGATGCAAATTCTTCTCTTAAATTAGAGAACGTCGTTGTCCCTGGCACTACCACTTCTTTGGTCTGCGACATGTCAACTGGACGACCGCGACCATTCGTTCCGGAGCCTATGCGACGGAAAATCTTTGACCAGCTGCATAATCTGAGTCACCCTGGCTCCAAAGCTACTACGCGGTTAGTCTCCGAACGATTCGTTTGGCCAGGTTTTGCCAAAGACTGCCGTCATTGGTGCCAAACCTGCGTGGCTTGCCAGAAAAGCAAGGTGACTCGGCATACACAATCGCCGCTCGGACATTTCTCCAGCCCCACTTCTCGACTCAAACATGTCCACATTGACATAATTGGTCCTCTACCATCTTGCAATGGTTACCAGTATTGCCTTACTGCCATAGACCGCTACACTCGGTGGCCCGAAGCGTGGCCTATGCACGGCATAACTGCAGAGGAAGTAGCGAGTACCTTTCTGGCTGGCTGGATTTCCCGTTTTGGCGTTCCTTCCATCATTACCACCGACCAAGGACGCCAATTCGAATCTGACTTATTCAGACGCCTTACAGACATGTGCGGAACGAAACGCATCCGCACTACCAGCTACCATCCGTGTGCCAATGGCCTCGTAGAGCGCCTGCACAGGCAACTGAAGGCATCAATAATGTGTCACGATGACACCTGGTTGAGCGCTTTGCCTCTCGTATTGTTAGGAATGCGCTCAGCTTTTAAAGAGGATTTACAGGCAACCGTTGCAGAACTACTGTACGGAGAAACTTTGAGACTTCCAGGGGAACTATTAGTTCCTGCTGCACCAACTGGCTACGAGGACCCGACGGATTTCGTTGTTAAATTAAGACAACACATGTCCAAATTGCGTCCCACTCCAGCCTCTCAGCACACCAAGCCGGTCCCTTTCATTTTTAAGGACCTTGCTACCGCATCACATGTCATGCTCAGAGACGACACTGTTCGGCGTTCTTTGCAGCAGCCTTATACTGGCCCTCACAAAATAAATTCTAGGGCTGACAACGGAAAGACATTGTCGATCCAGGTTAAGGGCAAGCAGATGACGGTAAGTGTCGACAGAGTGAAGCCAGCGTTCGTTGAACATCCAACATTTACTGGACAACCTGCTCCGGCACCTGTAGCACCACCTGTGATTGTGCCTCCACCGGTGCAATCTGCACCTACTCCAGTTTCCTTCTCTCCACCATTACCATCTGCATCACCACCTCCTTCCTCATCTAAACCTGAGTATACCACTCGGTCAGGTCGTAGAGTTCACTTTGCGAAACCTTTCGACCTCTAGTTTCCTTTCATTCTTTCTCCACGGATTCTCCTTCTCCGTAGGGGGGTGATGTGGCGTTCAGATACAGAACTCCACGGGTTTGTCTATGAAAACTATTAACGACACATTGACTCGACAGTCTTGACACCTTGAGAGACGAACAATTGAAGATAGCTTGTCAATTCTCGACGCGCCCGGCATTGCCGCTGCAAGATATATTTTCTGCGTGCTCTGAGCTAATACTGTTACCACCTAATTGTAACCAATGTAAATACTTATCCAGTGTGAATAAACAGAAGACCATAGTTATATACTCCTACGCCATCGTTTGATTGAAGTGATATCATCCATCATCCAACCACCAGCGAAGCTCAACATATATAGTACCTAATTATATGGATAAATAGATATGTGGTGCTCACGCGCCATATACCTAAAAGCTTTTAGGTTATTTATCGTCGTACACTTTACTAAATATTCAATTCAATTCTATAACTTAAATGTTTTTTAACCCGAGGATTAGTACTTTAACCCGTACTATTGTGACCCAGACAATGTGAGTCTATTACCATTATCATGACAGATCGCGACAAGGGAGGCCGCCAAATGGATTCCGTATGATTGATGTAGGGCCCGTCCTCGCCCCACCCGCACAGGCGCTGTCGTAGTTCAAACGTGTGTATTAACGAGAGAGTGGAATCGAATAGTATTTTCTCTGAATTTCTGTTTGTATACAAAACTATGAATAACTAACTGAGATGACGCAACGAGCCAAAGTGAGTCTTGGCCTCCGATAACAAAAGACGCCACTCCGGTCTGTCCTGCGCCACCTCCTGCCAGTCCTCCACCTGGAACTCGCGCAAATCCTTCGTGACTTCGTCTTTCCAGCGATACCTGGGACGGCCGCCCGGGCGACGGCCACTCGGTCCGGTCGGCTTGTTTGACCGCACGATCCTCTCCCATTCTTTCAAGGTGGTCGAGCCAGTGTTCTGCGCAGTTCTAAAAACTGTCCTAATATGATGTAAATCATTGTGGTGGTTTGGTAGTAAGTAATAAACCTCTTTTACCTTTGCCAGTTAACCGCCAAGCAAATATGTACAAAAATTACTGTATTCCGGATTGAATGGTAATATTTCCAGTGCATTTTAGCATCAAATATGTCACAAGCGCAAAAACAGTAGTTGAAAAACCAGGTGTAAGTTATGTATGTATGGCGCCGCCTTCGATTACATCGTCACATGACTTGTGGGCAAACACTAACCAGTGAAAAAACATTTTTATTATTCTTTCCTCTAGCGCACAACATGACACCTCTATCTGGCAACGCAGATAAGAATTTACTTCCTAAATAATGCAGAGAATTAACGCCGCAACCTCATTCATTATTTAAAAAGTAGGTTTAATTCCACTGTAAAAAGTTTCTTGCTAAAAATGTGCCAAAACCTAGTTGGCTGAATGTTGCCAGAATGTTAGACATATTTCGGCTCTCGTATTTTCTCAATGGAATGTGCAGGTTAATTAAAACATGAGCATATATTTTAATTATGTGAATAGGAAGAGGAAGTATGTTCTGTGAAGTATGCTATTTTGATGAGCAAAATGTTTTAGATTGAGCACATCGTTATGGCCTTTGTTTGATGTTGTTTTGAACTGAAGTGAGCGGTCCACGTCTACTCATCTCAATTTTAGATACGAGTATTACGCCATTATCATATTATAATCTCTGGCAACCCTAAACATAACCACCATTTAAGGCTGGCTTGCACAATACGTTAAACCTTGTTTAAATCTGGATTTAACAAAATTTTCCATACGATTTGACAAAAGAATTTCGTTAAATTGAGATTTAAATCGGTGGTGCAAGTAGGCCTAAAATATTTAGGTAATCTAAGTCACATTTACTTAAACCCTAAAAAATATCTAGTAAAAAGTTTTTTTTTTCATAGAGGCTATCTCTATGGCTTAGGAATTTTATTTTCTTTTTTTATTCACTTACTGTATTTTGCCAGTGTGAAGTAGTTAAATAATGGTGCAAAGATATTGTGGTCCAGCTACAAACTGGGCACGATATTCCCCTTACCCTTTTATAGTGACACTTTAAATTTAAATTAAAACCAATATAAATAGAAGTATGTCGTGACAGTGAATAACAGTACCTATTGTAAAATATTAAGTGCCAACAAAAATGGACTTGGCCAAACGGACAATAATTTGAGGCCGCTAAAGAAAATATAGAGTACGTTATTAAATAATCTGTAAATCGACCTTAAAACAATATTTTATTGTTTATACGAAATTCTGGCATTATTTGGAAAGTTAATTAACAAAATGTTTAAGAATCTGTATTCAACCCAAGAATACAATTACCTATAATAATTAATGCCATGCAAAGCTTTCATTGAATGTCTAATCGACGCTTAATGTTGCCAGTATCCGAATTCGATTATTCAAATTAAACTGTGATTTAACCATCCCCGCATGATTAGTCTAAAACCCAACCTCCTTTGGTAATTACGAGGTTAGAGCAAAATTATACGACAGATTAACCGTTTTGGTGTTGAAAATGAGGACAAAAAATGGCAGGATTAAAAAAAGATGCGCTTGCGGGCGTTTGTGTGATAGCGTTATGCAGGCATTGCTGTATTCTGCAGTTAAAAAACTTTATAATACCTTCGGACTGTTAGATAGTTTGGAAACTTTTTTGGACTTTGGTTTATTTCACACTAAACCAACCTTAAAAATGAAACACCAATCTTAAAAAATGAGTGAAATGAATTCATGTAGATTATAGCTAATAAATACTCTATCTCTGAGAGAAAGCCTGTGTCCCCGCTAAGAGATCAAAATAGACAGATTATGATGATGATATATTATATTAAATTGTGCTCTCAATTTTTAGAGTTGCATAAAAGTCTAATCTCGATTCTGTAAACTTAACTGAAATGAGGCGTCTCACGTATAACGGTCCCCCAAGAGATGTGAAACTTGTAGGTAACAACTAATTAGAACTGATGACCACTCGAGTAAGTGTGATAGCGCCATTGTGCGGTTTCTTTAAAGACAAATAAGTGACATTCCTTCTGGATTTTATTTATTTTGCCTCTTTACATTAAACACGGAAGTATAATGCTATGCTAAGTTACTATGTTTCACTCCACGACGTTAATAACGATTTAATCAACATAGTAATTACTAATGGTTTTAATCGAGATATCTCGAGACAGCTCCATAATCAAATTAGTATATTATTGTGCCAGCGCTAATTGTTATGTTATCTATTGAAATACTTGTTTTTTATAAGTGATAAGTATTCAACCTAAAATTCCTAGTCCTATTTTTGTTACAAATTTGCAACTTTTTTTTATACAACCATTCTTTTTTAGCACCAGCTAAAATTGTGTCAAAAGAAATTCCATTATATATTCAAGTTAATCTCCCAGTGGCCATTCCGAAAGTCTTTGCAGGAAACTTCAGGTTGATAAATGGATCCGTAGGCTTAAGTGGATAGCCGATACAAACACGATAAAAGAGAAGTTGGGACAATCCCGTTTTAAAATAAATGTTTGCCACCCTTCTCAAACAAAATAACGTTAATGTGCAGCGAAGCAGTTCGAACTGAAAAAAAACGTTGAACATTTTTGGTAATAAATATCGATGTTAGTTGTCGATAAAACTAGTTTCAAACACATAAAAGAAATACTGAAAAATATACGCCACTCGTTCTGGCGCATGCAGTAAATTGGATTTTGAAGCAAAAACGGTGAGTTTTTACCGGATATTAATAGGAACAGTCAACGACAAAGTCGCTAAACAATATAAACTTTCTGATTACCTTCATAGTCTTAAACACCAACCTTTAACCGGATCATCACTTAGCATCAGGTGTATTGTATTGTGGTCAAACGTTATCATGTACGTTGTAAAAAAACCCAAACATTACTGATGTAAAATACATTTGGAAAATCGAGTATGTTCAGCTACTTTTGTTGCTGACTGTACAATTGTACATATATTAAAAACATTGACTAAGGGAACTTTTGTGGGAACACAAAACTGCGATGTGATGCGATACGATTTCGTGCGGCAAAGCGTTGGTCAAAATGACCATACCATAAAACTGCGATGCGATGCGATACAGATCGGAAGTTTTTGTTGTGCATACGTGCGAACTCGCAGATATTTGTGATGTGATGCAAATTCGCAGTTTTGTGCCCGTAGATGAAAGGTTTATCATTATTATTTATTTATTAATTTACTTCCAAAAAAGGAGAAGGTTCTCAATTCGGGTGTTTGTATTTTTTTTTCTGTCTGTTCGGGCATAACTCCATCAAATAATAAGATCAAATATAAAATAGAATAGACGGTTTTGCAAAAATATTTTTTTGTTGGGAAGAAGATATTTCAAAGGTGATCCCAGATGAGGAAATCAGGGTTTGATGATGGCCGACCAGAAAAACCGAAGGGAGTTTTTATTTTGTTCAAAATTTAACTTGTTTTTGTGCATATCGATTTGATATTGAAGTATTGGACGGTAACAAGTTTGTTTGTTCTCCGATTGCGAAGCGTCGTCGCGGATTTGATTTCCGCTTCAGGGTAACTATTTGTGCATTGAAAATAAAAGCGCAAGTATGTTTGTTCTGTGTCTAAGTATTGTGGATCTCTAGTCCGCGCAGTTTCTGATACTCTGAATACAGGAAATTCCAGTTAGAGATCATAGCCAATGATTGTGTGCGCGATATACTTTGTACTTCTTAGCAATTATTTCTACAGTTCTCTAGAGTCTACTAGGTTAAGAAATTTTGTTCAAATATTTGTAAATAACATTACCTATAATATGCTTACCGCAAAGCACGACATTTTGTCTTCAAATATTACTTCTCCGTGCAGTTTCGTGCAGTTACGTGCTTAATAAAATGTTAAACATAAAATATAGGTAGGTATAACAGAAATAAAGCAGACTTGCAAATGTAATAAAAAAGCATTTGTGTTTAGTCTAAAAATATGTATACATATTTCAAATACTAATATAATTAATTATGATATTAATTTATGTGTTCTTGGTATTGCATGGTTTGATTTGATTAAACACATTGCAGTTACTGTGCACGTACTATCTCAAAAAATCGTATGTTCAAGGGCTATGCTACTGCTAATTCAAATCAAGGTCAAGTTCAAGTGCAAAAAGGAAAATCACATTACATACAACACACACACAAACATACACATACATATAAACGCTCAGAAACACAAGGACAGCTTGAAATGGTTGAGGAAGTAACTTTTGAAGACGGTCCCTCAAATTAGGGAGGAAGGCCATCTCACGCAGCCGTTTATGGAACTAATGTCTATGGGCAATAATACACAATGATCTGTTGAGAGGACCCTTTTCAAACGAAATCATCCAATTGAATATGTATCACCATTTTCTTAGGTATTTTTTCGGTTGTGTCGATATGTTTCCATTTGAGAGCTTGGTGGTTTTGCGTGGGTTATTAGTAAACAAAGTACGCCTCTTTCATTTTTTAACTATAACTACCTACTCTTTAACTCTTTATCTTATCTATGTATATAAAAGAAGAGTCGTGTTAGTTACACCATTTATAACTCACGAACGGCTGAACCGATTTGGCTGAAAATTGGTGGGGAGGTAGATTAGGACCAGGAAACGGACATAGGATACTTTTTATCCCGGAAAAGGTTCCTACGGGATAACGGGAAGACGCGAGTGAAACCGCGGGAGCAGCTAGTTTAAATTAAAAACCAGATTCATTGAACGTGGAAAGTAAATCACAAAAAAAAAACATAAAAATACTTATTAGAAAACTTTGACTCATTTTGTTTGAAACATTTGTTTTTATTATTGTCCCGTGAGAAAACGCCAAATGTCACGAAAAAACATTTTACGCACAAAGGCAGCAAAAGAAAACAAAACAAGGCTTTTGTCGACACTTCTGGGAAATAACACGTTTTGGTAACGATTCTTCAACGAAAACATTCATTGTTTATCCCTTCCTCGTTCGCTCGTAAAATCCAATTTAAAAAACAGTGCAGGTCGATCCTCATTTCTCGCAAAACAAATCGATCCTGTCAACACTCATAATTCTGATGAAATTGCTTTCGACTTGAAGTTTATAAATGGTTCGCAATTGGTCCAACCGGGTGCTAACGAGCGCAAATAAACCAATGAGGTGTTCTGTAGTTGGAGTCGTGGCGTGAAAAATCTGGTAGTTCAGGTAGATTTCTGAAATTGAAATTGCGTTGTCTACTTAATTGAATGGGTCCATTTCTCTATCTACTGAAGCACATACGGTGCAGGGATACTGACGTCACAAACCATCCCATCCCCCACTGCCAACGTCAAGCCATCGGATGCCACACATGTATAGCATATGCCGCGTTGTCTACGAATAAATGCGTAGATTCCACCTACATTTTCGTACAAAACGACGGTACACGCGCGGGTTCCCACACAAAACTACGAATTCGCATCGCATCGCATATATCTGCAAGCTCGCACCAATGCACCACAAGAACTTCCAATTTGATTCGCATCGCGCCGCATCGCATCGCAGTTTTTTGCGGGAGTTCGTAGATGCGTGCTCTCTTTTTTCCAGTGTTGGTCCTAGCGTCCATTTTCATCCAATGTACACATTAGATTGCATCAAAGCCAAAGAGTTTACGATGCAATATATTTTTCACACGGAAATTCCACTTTACGATCTAGAAAATACAGCAGAGACTAATATTGGAATTCCATTTTATGAAAGAAAACACGCTGCATTGTGTTAGAGAAAATTGATCAATAAAATTGATGGTAAAAGAAGTTTGAGACTTTTCAAAACTTGCGTAGCATTGATAGAGTCTGAAATGTTTCATGTTGAAATAATTATATTGTCGTACCGCTGTTATTAAAATAAAAAATCTACTACTCAGACTGTCGTGAATCATTCGTTCTTTTTAGTTGTAGGAATAGTTTGCCCCATTGGACGTTATGGCGCAGTAAATAGGAAGTGTTTATTAACGCAACAATACCATTTATTTCTTACACAGAATTTCCATTATGCATAGTAGTGGTGATCCGGAAAAACCAAGAGGTCGAAGATCTAGTGGGCGAGCCTAACGTGGTCGGTGAAATTAAATCGCACCGACTACGTTAGCTTGGCCACGTAGTCCGCATGGGGGAGGATCGGGCGGCAAAGCGTTCTTATTTGGGACGACCGAATGGCCGTAGGCCGGTCGGACGCCCCAGATACCGCTGGAAGGACGCGGTGGATGCAGACCTGCGCGAGCTCCAGACTCTCAACTGGGCTGAAATACGAGAGAGAAAAGTGGCGCTCTCTCGTTTCGGAGGCCAAGACACACTTTGGGTCGCTGAGCCATCGGAGTTAGTTAGTTATAGTAGTGGTCATACGAGCACGACCTAATTAATGCAACGTCCACATGAGTCTAATTTTGCAGAGAGGAGAAAAATAACAGTTATTTATTTGCCCGCTATTTCATCTGAGGTAAAATTAGGATACTTTTGAGAACTTTTTTGCCAGCCAAGGTGGAAAACGTTTATTACTTGTGACGTTTCGTTTAAGCTTATCATAATCCCACACCTCGCGATTTATGCGCTCCTTTCTCCCGCATACCTGCAAAATGTGGAATGAGCTCCCCCCACAAGTCTTTCCGCAGTGCTACAGATTGCAATCCTTCAAGATGGGTGTGAAAAGAGTTCTTAAAGGTCGGCAACGCATCGGCAATTCCCCTGGTGTTGCAGATGTCCATAGGCGACAGTGACCGCTTTCCATCAGGCGGGCCGTTTGCTTGTTTGCCAATCTATTACATAAAAAAAAAAACATGTACATTGGCTACCATGGATATGGGATATAGAGGTCGTCATTATAGGCGTTGAAATAGGTCATTTCCATACATTTTTTGTTTACATTAGTGTTAACGATTGTATAATAATGCATCTTGGCTAGAAGGCGCAAAATTCCTCAAATGAGGTTTATCTTCCTTGAAAATTTCACTAGTCACTTAATTATCTATCCAGTAGTACAGTCAGCGACCAAAGTAGCTGAGCAATAGCAAATTTTGCGATTGCCTTCATCATCTTAAACGCCAACTTTTGACCGCATCATCACTTAACATCAGGTGTGTTGCATTGTGGCCAAACGCTACCTGGTCAGTTGTAAAAAAATCTCAAACATTACTGATCTAGAACACATTTTCGAAATAGAGTTTGGTCAGCTACTTTTGTCGCTGACTGTACCTCATCAATCATCATCACCAGTCAGAATCCATCTACTGCTGAATGAAGGCCAATGAACCTTCACGAAAGGAATACGATACTCTGGGGGTGGGAAACGTGACCTAAATAACTTATAGGTTCTGCGAGTGTTCCTTAATCAGCAGCTTTGTTCTGCCCGAATAGTCATGATTGACCATCCCAAATAGAATTTGTTTTCTTCCTGAGTATTTAAGAGGAGAATCTTAGAAGTTTTTCATGAAAAGGAAAATCAAGCAATTGTCTTTCTTGTTCGTAGCCGAGCCTGTCAGACAGACAGCTAAAACAGCTGCAATACTTTTATATCGAGACTAGCTGTTACCCGCGGTTTCTCCCGCGTGGGCTACAGTTTATCGTGATAAAAAGTATCCTATGTCCTTTCTCAGGCTCTAATCTATCTCTGTATCAAATTTCATTTAAATCGGTTCAGTAGATTAGGCATAAAAGCGAGACAGACAGACTTACTTTCGCATCTATAATATTAGTAGGGAGTAGGGGATTATTTCTTCTCGTTATCCAATTGTACTGAATTTTACGTAATGCACTGCAGATTGATTTATAATAAAGAACTACCTATTTTCAACTTTTATAATGGCAACATTGAATATTAACTTTCTATATGCATTTTCGTAGTAGGAAGGGAAAAGCCTCCAGGGTGTCATTTTTAATCAACTTCCGCATCACAGGTTGAACGGTAAAAAATATACGTGTATTGCGTTCGCGAGTCCTCTCGTCCATCATTCTGTAAATAAACACTAAACCTCGTTATAGTGGAATTTTTATTTACCTTCGTTGTGATGTTTTTGGAATAAAAACTAAAACCTACAAATAGTATTGGTACAAAATGTACACTAAATAAATGTATGTTTCCAATAAAATTGTATCGTGACGTTTTTACGATTTAATGTATTTTATTACCTACGTGCAACGCAGTGTATGAATTTAATTGGGAATAAAATTGAAAGTAATATACGAACTCCATAAGAGACGACTGCAAAGCGTGAGATCAAGGGTCCAATTCCTGTTACGGAACAAAAAATTGTGCATTGAAAAATAAACACAAATATTTTTTCAGTGTCTGGGTTTTGTGGATCCACGTAGTTTCTGATACAGTGTTTTGTTTTTTCTGTTTTACTTGACCACAAGTTGCCTGAAACTAAATGATGATGTGGTCAAAGGTGCACCTGTATTGGGAACTGGCTCTCAAGTGAGGCTGCCAGGACACACTGATAAGTGGTTGAATACGGATTCCTAACTAGAAGGTAGCTAGGCAGGCGAGTAGGTACTTGAAATTGCCCTATCACCAAGCCCAAGCTCATTGTAGCATTCCAACCCACAACCTATGATCGCAAGCTGACGTCACTACCATTGAGCCATAGATAGACAGACAAACGACAAACGTATATTACATAGTTTTTTTCTCATCGAAACCCGTCTAGGCATCATAGCAACAAGTGACGTATTTTTAAAATGAATTACACTGAAAAAGAACGCGTAAGTCCCAATAATTATAAAAAAAGTGCAAATTACTTTTAACGAGAAAATTTCGTCGAAAACTTTGGTGAAGAAAACAAATATTAATTAAATCAAGTCTGTGAACATTGAACTAACTTTGACAAATGCGGTAACTTTTTCTTAGAAAACAAGTATAAAAATATAGAACGAAAAATGTCAACACAACACGTTTTGACTTTATGGAGTTCATAAAACGCGAAGGTTTTTTCAAGCGATATCAAAATACTTTTTAAGCGTTATGAAGTCTTCCGTTGAAGTGATCGTCAAAGCTACGGTGTCGTTTTATTTTCTTTATGATTTTTAATTTTATGAAAATAGATTACGTTTTTTTATTTACGGCTTGCTCTGCTTGCTCACCCGCGTGAAGATGCAAAGACAATTTTTTGAAATTTGACTGAAGCTCCATAGAAGTAATGTCAAATTTATATATCTAGTTGAACAAACCGTGGATAGATCGGTTATTGGGAACCAACCTATATGACACTAAAGGAAAATGTAGAATCCTTACATTATTATCAAAATCAGATTAGTTGTTTCAGATATCAGTTGTTCCATTTTATTTATTTAGTTCAATTTTAACGGTAACGATACGATTCAAAACCAAATTCTAATGATTATAACCATGGCAGTTTAAAATTGTAGAAGATAAATAAATAAATATGGGGGACACTTGCACACAAATCGACCTACCCCAAATTAAGCTCGAAACTTGTGTTATGGGTACTAGACATCGATATACATACTTGTATAGAGAAATAAATACTTATATACATAGATATACCCAAGACTCAGATGTTATTAAGTTTTTTCTAAAACATCTATCCGGCTCGAAGGACCACATATGATGATAAGAATAAGGTTCAAGATGTTTGGTTTTCGAGAATATTAGAAATAAAATACGTGTGTGCCATTTGAGTTGTATTTGACTACTAAAAAAGAACACAGACAGCAAAAGTTATCTACTACTCGTTCTTATTGAATTATAACTGCAACAACCTATAAGGGTGAAAAAAGTATTAAATAGAAAAACAAACCGAAATGTTAGAACCTAAAATTGCTGTCCCTGTGATGTAACTTATGCACTATGTTATCAAAAATAATAGGTAGGTACTCCCTTTCCTCGCGTTGGCTTTGAGAATACCGATTTCTCTATCCTGTATTATTTTATAAAGACTTGAGTTACTATACGATACCGTGGCAAGTCCAAATGTACCATTGTGGCAGTAATCAACTTTTACGGCAACCTATACAGGAAATGTAATGGGAGTTATTATATCTCCTTCAACTCAATTTACCATTTTGATTTCGCCCGATTTTTGCAGCCTCTATGGAAATCATTTCAAGTCTAATAAAATGAAACGAAGCCTAACTTTGAGATTTCATTTGATTACGAAAAAATTCTGTGTACTTTTTTACCGACAATTACTGTCTACTGGTTGCGCCCCGCGGTTTCACCCGCGTCTTCCCGTTATCCCGCAGCAACCTTATTCCAGGATAAAAGTAGCCTGTGTGGTAATCCAGGGTATAAGCTATCTCCATTCCAAATTTCATTCAGATCCGTTCAGTAGTTTTTGCGTGAAAGAGTAACAAACATACATCAATCCATCCATCCATACTCACAAATTTTCACGTTTATTATATTAGTAGGATAGGATCTTTTGACAGAGGTACCTAGTAAATACGTCGACGGCAATGTTGTAGCTAAGTGACATCATTTCCTAAACAAATGATGCTCTTGATTTTAATGAAGAAAAAATAATCAAAACTAAATCAAACCGTATAAAATCTATAAATTGCTATCGATATAATATTTTATCAAAATTATTTTTATCGTTAGAATAACAAGTTCACAGAAGTGGCACAGTGTTGCATTGAAACAACTTTATTGTAGGATGTAAATGTTATTGTTATTTAATTTGGAATAATAATTATGTATTGAAATTGTTTATATATTATATATGTGTGTGTGTATGTGTCGTATAACATCGCTTTGGCGTTAGCTGTAATGGTGTTGTATTGTGTCTAATAAATAAATAAATAAATAAATAAAAACAATATTCTTGCTATCAGTAGAATATATATATCGATCGACAACACTACTGCAATAATAGGGCATATCCGGGAGCAGCTAGAATGCGTTTTAAAAAATAAAATAACAGATATAATATATTCTGCATAAATACGAACAATATCAGAACAGCACAATACTTTCTTTAAAACCAATATTCAAATCAGTTGTTACCACGTTGCTTGAGCTTCCTGAAATGAAATTGGATTCAGTACATTTATTCAGCGTATCTATATCATTTCATTTAAAACTCGTATATCCGAGTTATTATTACGAAATGCCGGTTATTATAAGGATGCATAGTGTTTTGTTTATGTAGTTGTCGCAATAGAAAAGTTAAGTTTTGTTGCTCTCTCCAAGAGATTTCATAAATAGAAGATAGTTTCAGATGAACTAATTTCATGAAATGACATTGAGCAGGACCGGTCCAAGAAGCAGTGGTATGAAACCTTTTTTAATTATCAACGAAGAAAAAAGTTTTGATACAAAACGGAATACCAAAAATTAATTAAGTGCAATGTTGAAAACTAGAAAATTAAAGTTTATCGTTTTTGAATTGTCAAAATTTTGTAGCTATATATTTAGGTCTAATCACAAAAAATATAGTGAATGACATCCAAAACACAGAATACTGAATTATAGTTATAGCTGTCTAACTTCTACATCAAACTTTAAAGAAGAAACGATTATAAATTAGGCAGCTTTAATTTATAGATTTATGTTTACCTAAATAACATGATACTTAAAGCTATCAACATAACATAAGCCTTGAAAAAGTCATCTTTATAGATGTCTGCTAAATTTGATCTTGCAGAAAGTGGTAGTAAAAACACCTCCCACCATTACCTGTACGTTATAAAAACAAGGATCATCAGCGAAAAAATAATGGCGTCATAAAACTTCAGATCGGTAAGGTAGGCAAGGTTTAATATCCTCATGCTTATGTAGAATGTTTTTAATCTGTGGCTTAGATGCGACTGAAAAAACCCCAGCTTAGCTACTCGCGTAAAAGGAAATCAAAGCATTGTTTTATTGCTAACTAGCTGTCCCCAACGGTTTCACCCACGTGGACTACACTTTATCGCGATAAAAAGTATTTTATGTCCTTTTCCAGGGCTTGAACTATCCCTGTACCAAATTTGATATAAATCGGTTCAGTAGTATAGGCGTGAAAGCGTAACAGACAGACAGAGTTACTTTCGCATTTATAATATAAGTAGGGATGACACATGATTGCTTACAAAACTTTGTCATTCTCTCATTATCACAATCAACTCTGGGACTCTCTCACAGAGAGAGTATCGGCCTAAATCTACCATATTAGCCCAGTGCGGGCTGGAAGATCTCTTATACCTTTAAATTTTGTGGTACTTGGACATGCTGGTTTCCCGCTACGGAACAAATATTTGTTTGTAGAAAAAAAAGGACTAATATCCTAGGATCTCTAAATAAATTAAAACTTATTATTTTCTATGTGGAGGTCACTATAATCTTTACTAGTTTGATTTTTCAGGTTATCGGTGCATGAGATCGGTACAACTAGATTTAGTAGTAAACAAAAACGTAGCAGAAAATGATAGTAAACAGTAACTAACATAAGTTATATAAACTTACTTTGTAAAGCAACTGCAACAAACATAGTGTAAGAAGCATTTTAAAGTTAGATAAAGCATGAGGTAAGAACGAGTTACAGTCAGTTTTAGTGGCTATAAAACTACGGCAAACACTTTTACGTCAGATGCGTACCTA
This sequence comes from Opisthograptis luteolata, assembly GCA_931315375.2. Taxonomy (NCBI): domain Eukaryota; kingdom Metazoa; phylum Arthropoda; class Insecta; order Lepidoptera; family Geometridae; genus Opisthograptis; species Opisthograptis luteolata. Next base: position 4,366,470 of record OV928048.1, read on the forward strand.
CACTATTTCATCGGAGAGTCTTGAAAAATACGGATAGAGTTTCTAAGTACAAATGCGGGCAGTATGATTTTATTACCATGTAGAATTGAAATGCATGCCATCGTCATTATAAGTTTTTTTTTTGTTTTGTTATGGCGTCACACGATTAGTGTATTTGCCAGTGTCAAGTATAAAATATTTCAAACTCAGAGAGTTGAATCAAGTTTAAATGATGATGATGATGATGATGAGATGATGGGATGAGGATAGTGTTTAAGTAGTGGAGTTTTACTTAAACTTTACACGGACTTTTTTGGAGCAACTAGAAAAGTCACTTTCACAACTTTATTTCAATTTCCCACACTCGTACACATTAACGAACACATAATGGTTAATAATCCACCAATATTACACATTATCACTCGAAGAAACACAAGTTTTGGAAATAAAAACAAAATCTTTATGTTCAATTGCCGCCAAAAAAGACCCATTATAAGTTTATTCCTACAACGTTCCCACTGATAAGACGCAGGTTTTGTCTCACAGAGGTAGTATAGTCCATAATCTACCACGTTGGCCCAGAGCGGGTTGGTAGGTGTAAAATACCCATGAATGCAGTTCTTGGGCACAACGCTTTCCTCACATCTTTTGAGTGACGACAAATCCGTATATCTAATGAAGTGCACGACACGCTTTCATGCATGTAATTTGGGACTATTTGGCTAACGCACACACACACACACACACACACTGTTTTTTGGACACTGACGCTCAAAGAAGAACAGAAGCTCTTGGTTGCAGAAAGAAAGGTGCTGCGAAAGATTTTGGGTCCAGTACAATCTCAGGATGGAGTATGGCGGAAGAGAACGAACCGAGAAATCGAAGAACTGACGGCCGAGCCGAATGTCATCGGCGAGATGAAAGCGCACAAACTTCGCTGGCTCGGCCACGTTGAAAGAATGGGGGAGGATCGTGCGGTCAAACGAGCATACAGTGGACGGCCGAGTGGCTGTCGCCCTGTCGGCCGTCCCAGATATCGCTGGAAAGACGAAGTCACGAAGGATTTGCGCGAGCTCCAGGTGGAGGACTGGCAGGAGGTGGCGCAGGACAGACCGAAGTGGCGTCTTTTGTTATCGGAGGCCAAGACTCACTTTGGGTCGTTGCGCCATCTCAGTTAGTTTAGTTGGCTAACGCTGATATTACTACTAAGGATTTTATTTTCCTATTAAAAGAAACAATAGGGTACTTAACACAGCGTCGTGTTTATCTTTCTTTATTTACGGGACCACTCATAACTTTTAGAGTCAGTCCGATTGCAATAATTTTCCTTTTCACATTACTAACTGAATGAATGGACAAAGAATACAAAATTCATTATCAGAATCCGTTCTTTATCCGACTGCCTCGATATCGATATTGAAATTGCGATTTTTAATCACAGCAACTCACTAAACAAAAAGGTTTCCTACCGCACAAAAGCATTTTCCTCCACAAAGCGTTTCATTTGGTGCGGGTGAGCTTCGATTTTACTATTTCCAATAACGTTTGCGGTATCATCTCGTAAATATTTATAACTCAGGCACGTAAGGTGTAGATTTTTCGCACGCACCGCTTCATCGGATCATTCTCTCATAAGTAGGGGAAATAGCAATTCATTTTGTGAGCTATCAATTGAGAGTCTCTAGGTTTGGGTGTTATTGAACTGTTTGAAAATGAAAACAGATAAATAGATAGATAGATAGATTAACTCTTTATTGGCACACCACAATACAAGGAAAATTAAAACTAGAACAACAGTAAAACTTAATGGTAAGTGGCACCACGGGCGGTCTTATCACTCAAAGCGATCTCAGAAAATGTCACCTTTACAAATTGAATTTTATTTTACAAATGTATTTTTGTAGGTTTTTAGATTCAATTAAAATTTAGATATATGGCAATGATACACCCAAAATACTTAAATACTAATTACTAATTGTTTTAAATTTAATGAACTAAATTCCACTAAAATTAACGCTGAATAATTAAGTACGAAACTCGACTTTCAGAGTAAAATTGCTTAAATTTCTTGTTGATGCAAACGTATTCAAATTATTTCTATATCAAAACGCTAACCAGGTAAGTGGTTAAGCGAAATCCTGGAAAAGTAAAAGCTATTAAAGACTCTAAGCGCAGTTATTTAAGGACTTTAAGTACCCTGAGTTTCATTTTGGTTGAGATAACATTATGTTGGTTTTTACCTGCACACAGATAGATTAATTTTAGAGACAAATAAAGGAGTAATTACTAAAAATATAAATTTAAAAATGTAAAAGACTGACTAAATAAAATTAAACATAGAAGTTAACTCTATGAAATTAAACATCTATAGTAGTAAAGAGGTTGTAACACATGTAACCTACGTGGCCTATATCCTGAAACTGGCTGGTGAATATTGACGAACCTGCCTGTGGTATAGCAAACCGGTTTTAAACTAACCTATGGCAGTAAAGAGGTTTCAAACGACAGACCTGTGGTAGTATGAGGTTTGCCTCTCAATAGAAAATACACGCGATTACGACTGCGATGGTGGCCGAACGGTTAGGCATGCGACTTACAAGACGCCGACACCGAGTTCGAATCCTCTCGGCCCCGCATCTATGGCATAATAAGTTATGTGCGGATTTGCCATCGCTCAAAACGGTGAAGGAAAACATCGTGAGGAAACCGGCACGCCCAAGAACTGCAACATTCAAGGGCATGCGACATCTACCAACCTGCACTGGGCCAGCGTGGTAGATTACAGCCCATAATCTCTCTCTGAGAGAAGGCCTGAGTACCAGCAGTGGGAACGTGAAAGGCTGATAATGATGATGATGAGAAAATACATCATTCTTTTTAATTTCACATAATAACAAAACAATATTTAGAATAAGTGCATAATAATATGACTTCTGAAAAACTAGGTACGTCACGCGATTTCACCCAGTTTTTGACAAAAAGTTCTGAATTTCATCCAAATCCGTTTAGATGTTGCAACGTTGAGAGAAAAAAAATACACTAACTCGTAAATCTTGAAAGCAATTTCACAACATTATTGTGATTTCAAGATAGTTAGTGTAACCTTAATTGGTATTATGATCAAGTAATAAATATCCTCACTAAGAGTAGCTCTCATAAATAGCAATCAGCATAAATTTTCATGTAACTATAAACTAACGAAATTTCTTTGAACCATTAAATTAGTTTGCATAAGATTTACGCAAATACTCGAAACTAATAGGAAGTTATTAACGTGAACGCGAAACGGAAAGCTTTCAATCGTCGTTCATTGGTGATTTATATACAACCTTCCGCTCGCTTATTTACACGCGAGCGGGTTACGAAATTATTTGCACGGCAAATATCATCATCAGCCTTTACGTCCCCACTGCTGGGACTCTGGCCGTCTCTCAAAGAGAGAGTATGGGGCATTATCTACCACGCTGGCCCAGTGCGGGTTGGTAGATGTCACATGCCCTTGAATGTTGCCGTTCTTGGACACGCCGGTTTCCTCACGATGTTTTCCTTCACCGTTTTGAGCGATGGCAAATCCACACGTAACTTAGTCATAGGTGCGGGGCCGAGAGGATTCGAACACGGTGACGGCGCGTTGTAAAGCGCACGCGGTTACCGTTCGGCCACCATCACGGCAAATATATTGGACACAACATTAGTTTATCTCATTACTCCGACTTTTAATTTGATTCAGTACACTGACAGCATGAAATTACAAAATGTGATTTGTTGAAATAATAATGTTATGAAAAAACGAATATTGCGTTCGGATAATGAATTTGTCTATCACTTATTGTCCATTCCAACGATCTCAACCTAGGGCTTAAGACTATCCTCTTTGATCCGGCTTGCTGCGGGGTCTCATCATCTCACTATCGTTTCTATTCATTGAGTTAGAAATAGATTTGAATACTTGACACTGGCAAATACACTAATCACCATAACAAAAAAATAAGGCTTAAAAATATAATATTTTTAACTTAACTTTTCACTTCGCTTCCCACAAAACGCGTTGCTTCTATACCTATTTAAAATGCAAACAGCGAAGGAGTAGAACGCCCTGCCAGTGTCTCCCAGTTTATATTCCAATAAGTACAAGCAACCATGCTCCATCACGGCGCGTCGTCGTCATTTGTAATCAGGTGAGATTTAAGAAAATGAAAAATGAAACAAATTAATTATAAAATATCTTTTATAACACTTTGAAAGTTACGAGGAAACTAAAAGTCTAATCAAGGCGCGGGCACATTTCATTCCGTGCACCTATTCACAAGCTCCATTGAAATTTCCGCCCGTATGCTTTGGCAGTACTCGTTGGCAGACTTCAGAATAAGTTTGACTTTACTTATGGAGGTAAAAGTTTAATAATGCTGTGGTGTATTTTACTTTTAGAAAATTGTGTTTATTTAAAATTTTGCTTAAACACGGGACGTGTGCGATATGTACTATCGTAGGTATACATACATATCACCTGTTTTTAAACCTAATTCTAACAAAGACATATTTATCATATATCTACCTATCTTCACGATTAGCGTTTGCAACAGTGCCAAAATATTAAAATCTCTTACAAAAATAAACACATAAATATCCCGTTTTAGACCAAATGTACCATATGGAGATAATTTGGACCCTGAAAAAGGACTTGTATTATACTTTTATCACGATAAAATCTAGTCTGCGCGGGTGAAACCGCGGGGAACAGCTAGTTACACATAATTCTAATCAATTTAGGTACTTAGTGTATTCGCTTTTGCTATATCCATGCATGTGTTACATTAGATTAGGATGATTGTTTGACGGAGCCTTTGTTATCGATGTAGAACAATTGAAACTGGGCTATATTACTATAAGGCCTGATATAGTAACCAGTCAGGCTTTCACGACTAAGTTATTAATATCATTCAGAGAGAGAGAGACGGAATGAGTTAGATAGTACCACGGAAGGAGGATAGCTATACATTCTCCTTCTACAGATAATTTCAATATTCTGGTGCTACAATTTAATCATCCCTTCAAGATGAAGGCACGTCGACATACTTATCAGAAATGAGGTTTAAGCCGGGTTTATACGAGATCACTCTCGCGACTTGAAGGATGTAGCTTCTGTGAAACGGTGCGAATATGAGAGGATAGTTGGTTATGCTTATACGTATCAGTAGATGGCTATCTACTCTATTTGTTCAATTTGTATGAGTCACTAAATGATATATAACACAGTATGCTATAAGGTGCGTTTCCATCAGAGATTAAGAGCTATCTGACATAGCTAAGCGATGCGCGAGGACAGAATCGACCAATAGGATTAAGTACTTCATTTTCCTAGCCTCAGTCGGTGCAGCTTTAGTGGAAATAGGCTAGCCAGAGCGAGGTCTTTGTATAAATATATTATGTATTAAGCATCAAACGTCAAGAGTTCGCTTTTTTTTTTTTAGAAAATCTCAATTTAATTTCAAGACTTGTTGATAGCTAAATTTCAAGTACGTATTAAAAAAACATGATGTAAAATATCAAAACCAATCACCGCTCAAGTTCTTTGCACAGTTTTGGTAGAGAGAGTCACACCGTTTCACAGCTTCTCTACGCGCTATCGCACCGCTTAGCTGCCATGTACAGTTCCATTAAGGTGAATGGGCTCGTGCAATTTCCCATACAAACTCAAGAAGGGCGATATGGATCACGCGAACTATTCTAATGAAGTTTGAAAATTTTCTTAAATTGTTCAATTAATTACCCATTCGCGAACTATCAGTTTCTCTTACAAAAATTATGTTTTCCATGTAATTTTACATCGGAAAAATCGTATTATTATACACATGTGTGCGTGACTGGCACTGAAGTTGACGGACTTGAATTAGGTGATTTTAACCTGCCATCTATCTGAATTTCGATGAACTATTTAGATGTAGACCTTGTGCAGTGAGCGAATGGTGGCATACGACAACGTTGAAGCGTCACAGAAGAAATTATAGTTTGTCAATAGCTAAAAATTATGCGACGTTGCAAGATCGGGCGTGACTAGTGAAGAATGATTTTCTGTCTCGCTCGCCACGATATTTCGACTTGCCAAGTCGTGCATGAACGATTTTGTTGATTTTGGGGCAATTTTTACTTTCCGTTCCGAAGACGTAAATCGAAACGGGTTGGTAGTCAAGGTCGTGGAGGTCTAATCCACTTTGATAACCTAAGTGATAGAATTTCGCCCAGGTAATCAAAGTAGGAAAATAAGTTAATAAATAAGTAAAGTAAATATATATCTTGCGATAGTTTCTCACACGGCCATCCGACTTGTATGTATTATGGTAACCAGGCAGCTGACAACATACTTACATTAGAACGTAAATCTAAATACATACGGTCTACGTAGATAGATACCTACTATTGATAAAATAGTTAGTTAGGTACTTGGCGGTAGAACTAGAAATGGTAGATCGCCCTTGCAAGAGGTCGCCTACCACGGTGGTAGGTATGTACCTACCTAGCTAAAATAGTTTAGGGATGTGAACAAAATAATCGATTTTTATATTAATCGATCTTTTTTTTATCGATTTTTAAAAAGTCGATGATTAATATAAAAATCGATTATTTTTATTTAAATAATTGTTTTTTACAAATCGATTATATAAATAAAAACAATCGCTTAGTAAAAATTCAAACAATAATCTATTTGTACAAAATCGAAAAATAATCGATTTGTAAAAAATCGATTATTAAGTAAAAAATAATCGAATCGTTTTTACAAATCGATTTAATCCAAAGAGATAAAAATCGATTATTTCTTAATCGATTTTTTCCCTTTCAAGTCACACCCCTATATTTGATACCCAGTGTGTTGGTACCGCACTACCGCATTATCAAATAAATATTTGGTAGGTAAAGGTATGGTAGGTAAGGTACTAACTACAACATAAGTAGCTAGCGAAGTTACTGGGCTAATGAGTGTCTTATCTACTAGGTAGGTATCTGATCTAAAGTCTCAAATATTACATAATAAGCCACCATGTTGTGGTTTGGCACGATATTTTTCTTCACCGAAACCTCATACCTATTGTTGGTATTTGAACATGTGCTGTGCAGCACGGAAGTTCAATGCGCAACCGATTGAGCTATCATCGCTTCAAATCATAAACGTCAAAGAAAAAACCGAAATCAACCGATATCTATCAATGTAATACTATACATATTGTTATCAAACGGAATAAGGTATATTTTTCAATAAAACAGTCTAAGCGGTAAAGAAGACGGAATCCAAATCCACATCCACATTTACAATAAAAATTTATTTACCTATACATATAATAAAACTGTGACTGATCGCTGTCTGTACATCCTATCCTTTCCTACTAATATTATAAATGCGAAAGTTTGTGTGTGTGAATGTTTGTTGCCACGTATCACCGTAACTACTGGAATGGAAATAGCTTATAGCTACTTTTTATCCCAGAAAAAGGTTCCTGCGGGATATCGGGAAGACGCGGGTGAAACCGCGGCTGAAAACTAGTGAAAGATAAATGAGAAAAGCTATTATTGGGGGTCTTTATCATCAACGCAATAGAACCCAAAACAATGATATATGGAATTTTTGTCTGTTTGACTGTATGTCTGTTTGTCTGTGCGTTTGTGCGCGCTAATTCCAGAAACGGCTTAACCGATTAGGGTGCGGTTTTCACTAATGTATGTGTATGTGTGGTAAGTGGTAAGCTTCACTTAATATTTAGTGTTTCTTTTACTACAATAGTTTTATAAAAAAAAATATCGATAAACTGTAGGACACGCGAGTGAAACTGCGGGGTGCAGCTAGTATGAACTAATCAGACTGTTCTATGAGTTTTTTGGTTACGTCATTCACGTAAAATGCATTTTTGACTAGTTGCTACGTTGCTAGGCAAGTTGTTGTTTATAGTTTTACTCTGTAAAAAAGGTTGATCAACGTTGGAAAATTATTGATGGAAATCAGCAGATACAATCGTGCACCACTACGCCAGCTAAGGCCAGCAACAGCCCTGCCACAGAGTACCTTTGTATAACCGGAAAAGCCCTGCTGGCTGGCTGTCATCACAAATCTAATTTTCGGAGGATCAAGGACGTTGTTCTACAACTGCCCTTGCTGAAAATGTATTCAAATACCTTTGAAATAAACAATATGATAACATATAATTTTCCTACGCTTATTTACTTCGTATATGATACACCTTGAAATAAACGAAATTCTATTCAACTAATATTATAAATGCAAAAATTTGTATGTGTGAATGTTTGTTACCACGTATCAACGTAACTACTAAACCAAATGAACCAATTGTGGAAACAGATTTGAAAGAAGCATGTCTCTCGAAACTTCGAGACTTCCAAAAAACAACGGAGGAAATAAAAGGAATTGAACTTCTGACCATAGGGCAACATGAAAATGATGTTTTTTACACTACATATAAATGCGACAGGCCAGCCAGCCGATTTGGAATGGTTAGTTTTTCAAAGTCATGTTTGTTTTTTTAGTAGTGTTTAGTAGACTTATATCCGTGGTTTTCGTACGGCCAGGTTGGGATACAAATTAGAATATACTTTAATTATAGCTTTGTTGCAGATATGTAAATGAAAAGCGACAACACCATGCCACAACCACGTCAAAAGCATTTTGTATAAAAACAAGTTCTGACCAATAACATATGGCCAACACAATGAGTCTGTGGCCAGAACATAGTTCATGGAAAAAATGAAAAAAACAGTGCGACCAGCAGGACTTTATATTGACGAAGAATTGTGAATTATTGAATATTTTAAGAATGTGTAAATAAAAAGACTATTGGTGATTGACTGTTTTTTATTTTGATACTATGTACATATATAATAAATAATCCTGATTGTTTCATAATAAAGTATTACAATAGCCAATGTCTTTATTGGTAGGAGAGTAGAGAGTATAGGTAATAAAGTGTATAAGCTATCTCCATTCTAAATTTCATCCAAATCAAAGAAAATTACCAAAAATCTGAGGCAGGGGTCGAACTCGGGACCTCGTTATTAGTAAAGAACTACTGAGAGGTTTGACCACTGGTCTAACCTATACAGTAAACGAAAGGACGAAATTAGCAAATGTTTCGTGTACAACAAGACTATTTTCTATGTGTCCGTGAATAATTCGCTGCCATACACCACTACCGCCACGATATTGTTTGGCACAAATAATAGTGTTTTGAAAACTAAAACACATCTGAAATATTGCTGGATACATAAAACATATTACGCCATTACCGGTAAACATAATTATTATTAAAATAATATGCACCTGTTCATTCATAATAAAATAAGATGCGTTAATTAGAAACAACGCCATCTATTGACGCTGGGCTGCTAGGCGGACCGCAAGCAACCACCTTAGATGCGTTCTAATGACATACTTTATGTCTACGTGTGCGTGTGTAAGTACGTAAATTTGTGACACCAGCAGTAAGAGAAGCGTTACGAGTAATTTATTAGTTTATTTAATGAAGATTTGGGTAATTTACAATTGAGTAACGCTATAAAACGCGCGCTTTAGTGTTTGGTTCAAATAAGATTGTTATTTTCGACGTAAAAAAATAATTTAGGTAAAAAATGACATCAGCGCCATCTCTTGACAACATAGCGTGATGAGCTCTGGGATCATCCACCTTAAAAACGCACCTTAAATGACATATCACATAGTGTCTTGTACAAACTCAGTTTACGTGAAATGTCAATGGTACCATGTCTTACGTTATGAAAAGTAGAGGAAGAATTCCTTTTTAAAGATTCCAATAACTGATATTGAAAATAGAAATACGCAATATCTCGTACTTATCCTTTACTTGTATGAATTTTAAAAGTAATATCTTTCTTTCGTAAACAATTTCGAAAAGGTACGTATTTTTTTCTGTGAACAGGTTTGTTTGCTTGTTTAGATATTGATACGGTTTGTGTTGTTTATTACTTAACTATGTAAAGAAGACTAAATGTAATCGTTACAATTACAATGTATTGTTCAATCGTAATAGCGATGATGGCTCAGTGGTAGAGTCGTCGGCTTGCGATCCGTAGGACGTGGGTTCGAATCCTGCAATGAGCTTGAGCTTTCGGTGAAGGAAAACATCGTGATGAAACCATAGCTTTGTGGTAGGGTATTTTCTAGTACTCGCCTGGCTAGCTATAACCCTCATGTTAAGAATCTGTCGCCAAGCACCTATCGGTGTGTTCCGGCAGCTTCACTTGAGAGCCAGTTAGTTCCCAGTCCAGGTGGAGCGTGGTGCCATCTTCGACTACGTCGTCACTTAACAACAGGTAACTTGTGGTCAAACGATACCATGAAAATAGTAAAAAAAAAAATCATAGCGCGAGTGGGACCCGTCAATAAAATGAAATTAAAATAAAATGAATTGTGTTTAGCAAGTTATTGCCATTTTCTTTGACACGTAAGTTATTTTTAGAATAGCAAAACGATTGACTCTCTCTCTCTATTGAACTAACTCAATGAAATGGCGCTACGACACAGTGAGTCCTAGGCCTCTGAAAATTTTAGACGCCACTTCACCTGGTGCTCGCGCAGATCTTTCGTGACTTCAAAGACGAAGACTATATGGAACTGAATTCAATTATTTGATGAATAATGCAAAAGACTCCCTGGTCATTAACGAAGGTTCAACGTTCACAGCTATAAAAAATTTTGCTTGGTAAAACGACAGTAAAACTGGTACGCTTCGGCAGTTCCCTTGTTATTTGGTTTTCATCGACACTTAGAGGATGCTTCTTATCTATGTGCTCAGTAACTTTCCATGTGTTGTGTAGTCTGTTGCCACGGGAAAGAGCGTAATGAATTCATTACAATGTTGATAATTATATCGCTTTTTGTCTGAGCTAGTCTGTTGGCATAGTATGGCATAGTATTATTGCAGAAGAAGAAAACTTATTTGAGAAATTAAGGCACAACTAGTTGTGCAGGTACTTTTTTCCGGGATTAAAAGTTATCCAGGTTAAAAGCCATCTCCATTCCAAATTTCATCAAAATCAGTTTAGTAGTTACTCGCGTCTTCCCGGTATCCCGCAGGAATCTTTTCCGGGATAAAAAGTATCCAGGGTATTAATCCAGGGTATAAGCTATCTCCATTCCAAATTTGAATAAAATCGGTTTAGTAGTTACGGTGATACGTGGTAACAACAACAAACTTTCGCATTTGCAATGTTAGTAGATAGGATTTAAGTTTGCGTGGACAAATGTCTACTTTCTGTAGACAAAGCAGGTTGCTAGTCTTCTTCTTATATCTTATCTATATCTATCTATCTATATAAATATAAAAATCATTTGCTATTTGTAAGTCTCGCTAAAACTCGAGAATGGCTGGACCGATTTGGCTAATTTTGATCTTGAAATGTTTGTGGGAGTTCAGGGGAGGTATAAAAGGTGACTTTTATTGGCGGTACGAAGTTCGCCGGGTCAGCTAGTAACACATAAATTATACAACGAGTTTATATTTACTCTGCCGACTGGTTGACTGCATCTCTATAACTTTGAGGTAGTAGTTTCCTCTTTTGATTTTCATAATGAAGCTCTGAAGTTTGGGAAAGCTGGTCTGTTTGGAGGAACTGGTAGGTACAAGTAATAACTAGATTCATCCAGTAGTGTTCACTTGTTATAACTAGTTTCAACCTTCATTAGTATAATAAGCGGTCCAGTTTGTGAGTTTGTTTCTACTTCTCATATATTAAAATGATTTATTACAGTACTAGCTGTGTCTGTTTATCAGAACAAATATATCATATGTTCTTCCCCTGAGTTCGAACTACATATCATCATCATTAGCCTTTACGGTCCCACTGCTGGGACTCTGGCCTTCTCTCAGAGAGAGAGTATAAGCCGTTATCTACCACGCTGGCCCAGTGCGGGTTGGTAGAAGTCGCATGCCCTTGAAAGTTGTGGTTCTTGGACATGCCGGTTTCCTCACGATGTTTTCTTTCACCGTTTCGAGCGATGGTAACTCAGCACATAACTTATAGGTGCAGGGCCGAGAGGATTTGAACTCGGTGTCGGCGCGTTGTAAAGCGCACGCGGTTACCGTTCAGCCACCAATACCAAATTCCTTAGGATCGTTTTGATAGTATTCAAGTTTAATAAAGATCATTTGAAAAAAAAAGCAATCATATCTTTTCTCATTATCATATTATTATATAGATTACTAGTTGCACCCCGCGGTTTCACCCGCGCCTTGCCGTTATCCCGCAGGAACCTTTTTCCGAGATAAAAAGTAAAAAGCCTATGTGTTAATTCAGGGTATAGTCTATCTTCGTACCAAATTTCACTCAAATCCCTTCAGAAGTTTTTGCGTGAAAGAGTAACAAACATCCATACATCCATCCTCACAAACTTTCGCGTGTATAATATTAGTAGGGTAGGTATAGATGTAATCTTTAGTTTATTACGAGAAGGTCCTAAAACATAGAAGTCCAATTCAATTTGGGTATTGAAATCCAAGACACCCTACGGTTGGCTGATCTTGAATGCTTGACGGTCTTAAAAGTTAGACGTTGTGGTTATTTATATGCTTCAAAGATTTTCATTGCTTATGCAAATTGGCCTTCTAAGTTAACTTTGTTATAAAACTTCATGGGTTTTGGGTTATTCGTTTTTTTTTTTATACTGTTTTTTGTGTGTTTCTTTTTTCTGTTATTGTATGCGGTTTTCCCAGATAAAGTCTTTCTCTTTCTCTGAGTCTTGGATATTTCTAACTATATAAGTATTAATTTTTATAGATAAGTATTTATGTTGTTGTCCCACCCATAACACAAGTTTCAAGCTCAATTTGGGGCTAGGTCAATTTGTGTGCAATTGTCCCCGATATTTATTTATTTATTTATTTATTATTTATTATCTTTTGTTTTGTTATTTGTAAAAAGGAAGAATTTATAATCTCTCAAGGGTATCTACTGAAACACCAGACAGATTTGAGACTGGTACATTTCCCCTTACCATGTAAACTTTAGAAATTACCTACTTACCCCATAGCACGGAATAAACTCATACAGTACTAGTTGCGTCCCGCGGTTTCACCCGCGTCTTCCCGTAATCCCGGAAAAACCTTTTTTCGAGGATAAAAAGTAGCCTATCTGTTAATCCAGGGTATAAGCTATCTCCATTCCAAATTTCTTTTCAGATCCGTGCAGTAGTTTTTGCGTGAAAGAGTAACAAACATCCATCTACCCATCCATCCATACCTACTCACAAACTTTCACGTTTAAAATATTAGTAGGACTACGCCCATGGTATAGTTCCATCGCGATGTTATCCTTCAACGAAAGGTCAAGTTCATTGAAGGCTCTTACCACGTGTTTCGGCAAAAAAAATAATTAAATAGAAATCTTGTGTGGAGATAGTTGAAACCCTGGAGAAGGACACGGATACGTTTTATTGCGACAAAGTGAAACCACGGGGCACAGCTAGTTCGAAATAAATTAATTGTATTGTAAGTATTTAATTTTTTTTCAAAGCATGCTTGCTCTAGGTCAAATACCATACAATGCTTTGAATACGTTCATCTATTTTTGTTTAACCTATTGCACCCATATAAACTTTTCTGAAAAAATAGATAGATGGTACTTAGCGCTGAATAGGGCTGAAGGTATTTTCAGACTTCTGCCTCGATCGCCCACCGACCTTTAGAAAGGTTGTTTAATAATGTACAACACAAAGGTTACATATATTATAAGCCGTATATAATATTATATACCGTATATGAAAGTACGAAGGTGCGTTTTCGAAATGACGGTATTTAAGTATATACATAATTATATAATAAAAGGGTAAAGGATAATAAAGGTCTGAAGTCATAAAAAGTTGAAGACCTATAAAGTAGTTTTATAGCGATGATGGCTCAGTGGTAGTGACGTCGGCTTGCGATCCGTCGGACGTGGGTTCGAATCGAAGCTTGAGCTTTCGGTGAAGGAAAACATCGTGATGAAACCATAGCTTGGTGGTAGGGTATTTTCTAGTACTCGCTTGGCTAGCTACCACCCTCTTGTTAAGAATCTGTCGCCAAACACCTATCGGTGTGTTCCGGCAGCCTCACTTGAGAGCCAGTTTCCAGTCCAGCTGTAGCGTGGCGCCATCTTCGACCACATCGTCACTTTACATCAGGTGACGTGTGGTCAAACGCTACCCTGTAAATAGTAATAGTAAAAAAAAGTCATATTCATTAGATATTTAGTGGTATAAGTAAACAGAAGTAAGTAACATTGACTTGTATTAAAAAAGACGTAATAGCAACGACTTGGACTTTTAAATAGAGCTATTAAAGAAACGTAGACAAAGCACATTAAGAGCTTATCGTAATAACCTTTAGCTTTCCTATAAAAAGCTCGTTAAAACGATGATATCTTTTCGGTGTCCTTCGCCTATCGAAGCTTACATCAAATTCCTTTTATAGATGCGATCCCGAACTAAATTTTCCCCGTAATATATCGAAATCCCTGCTATTTTCCTCGGACCTGGCAGAAATCCCTTCCAGAGGTCTAGCCATATTGTGATTCTAGTACAGTCAACGACAAAAGTCGCTGAACAATCACACTTTTATAGCGATGATGGCTCAGTGGTAGTGACGTCGGTTTGCGATCCGTAGGACGTGGGTTCGAATCCTACAATGAGCTTGAGCTTTCGGTGAAGGAAAACATCGTGATGAAACCATAGCTTAGTGGTAGGGTATTTTCTGTACTCGCCTGGCTAGCTACCACCCTCTTGTTAAGAATCTGTCGCCAAGCACCTATCGGTGTGTTCCGGCAGCCTCACTTGAGAGCCAGTTCCCAGTCCAGGTGTAGCGTGGCGCCATCTTCACATCGACACTTAACATCAGGTGACTTGTGGTCAAACGCTACCCTGTAAAGAGTAAAAAAAAAAACTTTTGTTTAATATCCTCATCATCTTAGACACCAATTTTTGACCTCATCATCACCTAAAATCAGTTGTGTTATGTTGTGGTCAAAATGATACCATGTAAAAGTAAAAAAAAATAATAATAATTACTGATTTGAAACACATTTGGAAAATCGAGAACGATCAGCTACTTTTGTCGTTTACTGTACAATCGACTTCGTACGTTGCCAGTTGTAGTAAGTTGGTAGATTCCTTTTAATGAAATTTGTTTTTATTGATATGTAAGGGATTTTATGTTCCCAAAAATCAAAGGGGTCTAAAATGAAAAAAATAACTAGGGCTAGTTACTTGAGATTCTGGAATAAGACACGAGATCCTTTCTATTCCAAAAATTAGTGAAGGGAATATCTCTAGGTATGCGTGCAACACCGTCGACCGGCATGAAGGGCGCAAAGGGTGGGATGGTGGTCAAATGCATGCCTACTAATATTATAAACGTGAAAGTTTGTGAGTATTGAATGTATGGATGGATAGATAGATATTTGTTACTCTTTCACGCAAAAAATACTGAACGGATCTGAATGAAATTTGGAATGGAGATAGCTTATACCTTGAAATAACACATAGATTACTTTTTATCCCAGAAAAAGGTTCCTGCGGGATAACGGGAAGACACGGGTGAAACCGTGGGGCGCAACCAGTTTGCAAATAAAGAAGTTGCTGTGATATAGCGGAAAAATCGCAAATGTATCCGCGGGGCGTTGCTATATACAGTATATACTCGTAGTAATCGCATAATCTGTAGGCGCTTCAGCGATTGGAAATTAAGTCGTGTCAGAGGATTTTTGGGGCAAAGCACTCAACGGCTTATGCTATAATAGATAGTTTGCTATAATAAAATAGATATTCGCAAATGATTGTGTAAATGCTAAGCTCTATGTTATTATTCACGGGACCTATGTTATCATCATTAACAATGAAAATGTTATATCATCTAATAGATTATTTTTGAGTTATTAATAGTTCAGTGTTTTACGTTAAACACGGTTAAACAGTAATTAAATTCGGTTTGTGCATTTATTATTTATTAATCCTACTATTAAATTTAAATGCAACGGTTTGGATGTTTGTTTGTTGCTTTTTTCATGCTGTGGTTACATATTTGATTGAGCTTTGGGTTCAAGCTTAGCTTCAAACGACCAATGTTTAGAGTAGGAAATGATGTCAGGAAGCCAAAGGTGCTTGCGGGACAGTGCGCGCCTTTGAAACATGTCACAAAATCAACGCGGTGCGAATTGGCGTTGGACATTGGACCGCAAAGTTGCACCAATGTGCAAGATCTGTTCAAGACTAATCCATACAAGAGTGTATCGGCTCAAACGCTGTACTTCTTTTGCAAAATGTAGAGATAATGTCAGATATTGGTGCATGTTTTAACCATTATCTGTTTGTTAACTTATGTGAGTGGAGGATATCGAAATAAAGTTGACAGTGAGTGACTTGTCTATAGTTGAATCAAAAAGTCTGGACAAGTTAAAGTGCCACTACTTTACTTAAACACAAAAGAGGCCTGGCATGTAGCTGGGTCACATTATCTAATCATCATCTTTTACTCAACAATTTAAAATGTTCCACTGAGTAATTATACTATTTGAAGACATAAATAAAGAACAGAAACTTTGGTTTGAATAAGTATTATATCCTTTTTTATACTTAAAATTAAATAGAAATGGCATGAAGTGAGAACTGCCTATTAATATATTATGTACTTAGTTTACAAAATGGCTCTTAAGTTAGAGGCAAGGAAAATACACTGAAGAATTAGTTATAAACGAATCTAGTAAAAGGTTTGAAAGAAGTCTTGGTAACTTTGTTTTCGTTGGACTTCTTGTTGGTTTCACGTCTATTAGCTTTAGTTTCTGACCAAGGAAACTTTGCCTTCGGTTAGCTGCGTCTTCTAGTTTCTTTACTAACTTAGGCTCTTTACCAATCGGTACAAAGAAGTCGCTACTAACATAGTTTGTAAGTGTTTTACTAACAATTATAGATCATGGCTAAACATCCGAAATCAATTATTTAATTTTATTGCTTATTTAATTTTTTACCCACCTGCCCCAGAAGGAGGGTAACGTTTTTGAGTGTATCTAGCAGTGTAGTGTAGTGTGTATGGTTTGATTTCTGACGTGACAAATATTGTGTAGGTAGGTACTCTAAAAAGAGAGGCAGTATTTTATCACAAGTATCTAGGTGTTGTGTGGATCGCTTAGGTACAGGAAATTCTAGATAAGGATCACAGCTATGTACATATGTAGGTAATTGTATGTGCTGAAAACTTACTAACTATAGCGCAACGATCCAAAGTGAGTCTTTTCCTCCGATAATAAAAGACGTATCTTTGGTCTGTCCTTCGGCACCTCTTGTCAGTCTTTCATCTGGAGCTCGCGGAAGTCTTTAGAGACTTCGTCTTTCCAGCTATACCTGGGATGGCTTTGCGTTATTACTCATCATCAGCCAGAAGAAGTCCACTGCTGAACATAGGCCTCCCCCTTTGAACGCCACCATGAACAGCTATTAGCAATTTGCATCCGTGACTCGTACAATGTCGTCGGTCCACATAGTGGAAGGCATAACTACAGAACGTCTTCCGGTCGTGGTCGCCACTCGAGAACCTTTTTTCCCCATCGGTTATCGGTTCGTCGAGCGATGTGGTCTGCCTATTGCCACTTCAACTTGCAAATTCTGAAAGCTAGCTATGTCAATGACCTTAGTTCCTTTCAAATTATAATGGTGAAAATCACGTTACGAGAAGCCACTGGGCGTAGACACAACTTCGAGCGAGTTTATAATTTCTTAAGAACAACACGTTAAATAATCCAAAATCCTTCCCATTATCTGCGTGCACAGTCAGTGTGTGTTCTTTGTGTGAACTTTAGTTAGGGAGTCACGTACGGCACACAGAATTCACACAACATGCTCGAGTGGGCACTTCCTTGTTTGCTTTGTAAGCTTGAACCAAGACAAGACCACTGAATATAGGGACTGGCTGTACCTCCGTAATTACATTTGCAAGCTCCGTTAGAGGAATGTTTTTGGTTCTACGTGCGATGGGTTAAAATAAGTAGGAAGGTATTTATTAGTTTGCAAAGAGCTGGTGCATACTGCGGCCTACGAATTATTATAGTTTGGCTATTCAACAAAGTTATGTTGCCAGTTTTTTGTGCACTCTACCTACAAATGGCGACCTAAATGCTGAGTTTGATTATCTTATTTTAACTTTTACAATTATCAGATTTTTATAACTAGATTTAATTTAGTTTTAATTTTTTTATATAATTTCAGTAATAGTGAATTTTATTTTTGGGTGTGCGAATTGCACTTATAAGTTTCATCCCTATCTACAAAAAAAAAAAAAATTACCATAGTAGTTAGTTTACATTTTCTTAGCTGAGGTAGTAGCGTTTGACCGCATGCGCTATGTGGCGGTAATCCGCAGCAACGCTTGCACTGAGAATTATTAGCTCATAAGTGAGCGACAGATGGTAACTAGAGCCCTCGTCCTAGCTAGAGCCAGTCGAGCAATAGAAAATGCCCAAACTATGTTATCATCACAATGTTTTCCATATTTCATTGAAACAAAAAGGTTATAACGAAAATTGGTGGAAACTTTTTGGGAACATACTCCTTAGTCACAATCCCTTCATATGAATATTTCAATCGATCACGCACGCATCTCTGGCGCAAAATATTAAAACATTTTCGGGATTACAAAGCTTCAAATATAATTTCAACGAACGTGTTTACGTCACAGAAACCCGTGAATCGTTTTGCTCAATTATTTTTTGTTCTGTTTCAGGTGCCGGCGCTGGCAACGGCGTATCAGTTTCTACTCAGGTGAGCTTTTAAAAGAAATTTATTAGTGTATTCTTTATGAATTTTATTAGAAAATAGTATGTACTATGATGCTCTCTATTGCTCTCTCTCTCTCTCTCTCTACTGACAATATTTCAAACAAAGGTTTTCGATTTTCGAAAGTATGTCGATGTTGTACGGGCACATAGAAAACATTAATAGAGATATAGAAGACAAAACACATATGTATTTGTCAATTTACTCCGTCTGATTCTCTCTCTGTCTGATATGAAAATTACTCCCAGACTAGTCGGTAAGTACCTACTTTAGACCCACCCGCCGGCAATAAAAATATACACAATTAAAAATGCTGACCCATTCACTGACATCTGAACTTATAGCTTCACCTTTAGTCCTAGAGACACGAAACTTGGCAGTTTCTTTCGAAAATCAATCCCTATATCAATGGAATGTCAAAGATTATAAGAAAAAATATCACTAGTACAATTCATAAGAATTAAGAAAAAATCCACAGTGGGCAGTGGCTTATCTGGCTATATAGTAGTTTATGGTTAGTAGTCAGTACCCATCGTAAATTTAATTTAATGGAGCAATGAAAGATTTTCGGTAAATAAGGTTGTTAATCAACCTTCGTACCTTCCAATTAAGGACAAGGCAAGGCTCTTATTTTTTATTGTCTACTAAAATTTAATGTGCTTGTCATTGATCGTAGCAGTGCGCACCTTTTCTGCGCTTCTTATAGATGGTAAACCTTACTGAAATTTAATGGAAAATTACGGCAAGTTGAAAGCAATATTTTCATAGAATATTGTTAGCGATCCGTCACAGCTTCATGCGAAAATCACATAGAAGAAAGCACTTTTAGTTTTTTTCTGAATTTTTCAGATAACTTTTCAAATATTTCTTTCTTTGAAAACCTTGTTGGGGTCGCCGGATTAATTCCCACTACAATACAAAAATGTTATTTTGTAAAAAAGTGCAGGTTTTTCATTTTTTGTTCGCAATTACATATAAAGTTATTTCCGTATGTATACTAACTGATTGAACTGAAACAAGTTCACTACAAACCCAAGTTTTTAGATCAGAAAACTTGTCTACTATATATCACACCGTATAAGAAAAAAATGAGATACATTCAATTTCTTCTACTACTACACAAACTAACATTTCATTCATACATTGTTTGTAACGACTTTTTCTTAAGAAATATGAAACTCCCTTCTACTTCTTACTCCCAGTTAGCAAGAACTTAATGCATCAACGACAAATAAAGTCCATTAGGCAAGTGTTTCCGTACACCCTCGCCGGACAACCCTCCAGGGACGCTACGGGTGGTAAGTGGCAAGTTACTCGGCAACTAGTCTATTTTGTCCACCAATAGTGGAGCTTGTCAATATAATATGTGTTGAGTTATGTTTATGATACATCTGTTACGATTTTGTTTTGTATGTTTTTTTTCTTTTTTATTTAGTTTTACGAGACGAGCATGTCAACTGATGATAAGCGTCACGTTTGCTCAATACTGTTAATTGCCGCCTAGAATTTACTATTCGTTTGTTTTTTGAAGTGAAAACTTCTTTAGCGGCATTGGGATTTTATTTTTGGTATGGGTAAAAAATGTTGGAGCGATGGTGGCCGAACGGTTTAGGCGTGCGACTTACAAGACGCCGACACCGAGTTCGAATCCTCTCGGCCCCGCATCTATGACTTAATAAGTTATGTGCGGATTTGCCATCGCTCAAACCGGTGAAGGAAAACATCGTGAGGAAACCGGCATGTCCAAGAACTGCAACTGCAGTGGGAACGTGAAAGGCTGATGATGAAAAAATGTTAAACTCGTGTCAGGACACGTGACCTGATCGAAAATTCGTAAGACAGAGGGAGAGTAGACCGTGTGCCGGCGCGGCGCGGCGTAGGAGACGGAGTATTACCCCTCTCGTTCTACAGCGCTGTGAAAATGTATGCCTGCTCCGTACCGCGACTTAAAACGGCACCTCATGCTTCGCAGTCAGCAATTACGAGCTCAGAGTATAGCGAAGATATATTTTGTATTGAAAACTGCGCTGTGCTCGTCACACTGAGACATCAGTTTTCAACTCTCATTTATTTTATTTGTTGTCTGTTATCTGCTGACAACGCCAGTGGTGCGGAAGTAAAGTTCCCCGTTATTACAACCAAAACTACGATCATAATTCACATGGAAAACAATTGCCAGCCCAATTTCATTAGACATGTTTCTTTATCGTGCCATTACTAGAACCCGTTTAAGACAAGATTTCTTCCTAATGAAATTCTGTCCGCATGATAAAAACAGGTGAAACCCTTTCCAAGGCTGGCGGTAGTTGAATATATATAAGCCGCAAGTTGAAGTGTTTATGATAATGAGGAACGCCAGTCTTGCTGGATTAAAGGGTTTGTAGTCACTTAGCTAGATTACGATTACTTTTAATCCAAATAACTTTTCAGAAAGTTATAGAGATAATCATTAAATGTACATAAATTAAAGTTATAAATATACAATTTTCAAATTTCCGCGTAATCGTTCTAGAGCGTTTGACGTCGGACGTATGTAAACAAACGTCAAACTTCTACGAAACGACAGAAAAAAAAGCTTATTTTTTTGCTTGTTTACATACGTGTACTAACTAGCAGTTTTACGTGGTTTTACCCACATGGAGTTTATCGTAATATAAAATAGCTTATGTCCTCTCCAGAGTTCAAACTATCCCCATACAAAATTTAATCATGATTAGTTCATAGTTTTTAAGTTTATCCGGAACAAACATACGATCAAACCTTTTCTTTTTATATTAGTGTAGACTAGCTTTACAGTTTCCCATTTTTACCCCCTTATGGGTTGAATTTCAACAAATCCTTTCTTAGTAGGTACACCTCTCCGTATCAAGACAAACATACCTTCCAAATTTCAAGTCACTACGACCAGCGGTTTAGGCTGTGCGTTGGTATTAGTCAGTCAGGACTTTGATTACTATAGATAGATTAGAACCGAGAACCAGTCTTAAAATGTTAGTAGGAGCAGCTGCGGCTGTCACGTCGGAAGATAATGTCAGTTTTTTGCCTTCAGTTTTGTGTCTATTTGATTTTGTAATCTGTGTCTCTTATTTAAATTCTTGTTTTGTCTTTTATTTTCTTACCTTGTTATATAATGTGCTAATATTTTTACTTCCATTTTTATTTTTTATTTTTATTTTTTTTGTTCTCTGTTTGTACTTGTCCGTGATGTCATGAAGTGGGTTCCGGCTGAAAATCAGTAACTGAGGCTGGTGTACAGCCTCAGTTGTATGCTGAGCCGGGACCTATTTCTGACATCACGCAATGTCGCACCTGTGTATTTTATGTGTGTGATTGTTACTTTTTGTTCTTGTCCCTAATTTGTACGATATTGTGTGTGTCAGTAATAAATGTATTTTCATTTCATTTCATTTCATTTTCATTTCATTTTCATTTCATTTTCATTTCATTTTCATTTCATTTTCATTTCATTTTCATTTCATTTTCATTTCATTTTCATTTCATTTTCATTTCATTTTCATTTCATTTTCATTTCATTTTCATTTCATTTTCATTTCATTTTCATTTCATTTTCATTTCATTTTCATTTCATTTTCATTTCATTTTCATTTCATTTTCATTTCATTTTCATTTCATTTTCATTTCATTTTCATTTCATTTTCATTTCATTTTCATTTCATTTTCATTTCATTTTCATTTCATTTCATTAGAATCCGAGGAAACTCTGGTAGAAATCTAAATTTTTTCAACATTTTTCTGTAAACTTGCCCGGATTTAATTTCAATACTAATTTACTGCAGATAATACCAATAAATGTTGTGCAACAGCAAAAACGGGATTCTAAAAGCTTTGCCGTGTCTCACTTTCAGAGCACCAAGTAGCAAGATTTATCTCAAGTTTAAAACTTGAAAATAGTTGAAACTTCGTCATTTGTAATTTAAAACGGAGTGGAGGCGGGCTGATACTTGTGAATCCATTTGTTTCCAGTTTGTAGGGTACTGTTCAGGATTGTTCTTTTTCTTAAAGACTTTTACCTAAAAATACTCATAACCAACAAAATAAACGTGGATCACCAAATTCATTATTATTTTTTGGTAAATTTTACATTAATTATTTTCATACGTACAGTACGAGGACAAACTTTCAGTAGCACCCCAATGTGCATAGTGACCCGCACGGTAGGCATGCGGTATCTCTATGTGTATGTGCGATCGGTAACCGCGCTCTTTCATTGGTCCATGTACACACGATAGAGCGTAACGGCTTATAAAATAAAGTCATATGGGCGATTTTCTTTCTTCCTTTCATTGCTTTTTGAGACTGCTACTGGAATTCTGACCCCAACCGTACGTCTTTTTAAATCTAGTTTTTTTAGTACTACAGTGAATCTATGATTTTTAAAGTAGCTACAATGTTGATCTTTTCACATTTTACTTCAATCGGGATTGTTGAGCAAGCTCTAGTCAAGTCTGTATTATCTCCACAAGGAGATACAGGACACAGGGGAATATAGCAGCTAGGTTAACGAACAAAACTCGTATCAGAAATGGAATTCTAAAGTATTTTCTATTCCTTATTTAATGCCTTTTACTAATATATTGCGATGGTGGCTGAACGGTAAAACGCCTTACGATGCCCCGATACTTAGTTGGAATTCTCTCAGCTTCGCAGTGCGGATTTGCCATCGCTCAAAACCGAAAACCGGTATGTCCAAGAACCCCAACATGCGATATCTCCCAAACAGCACAGGGTAGAGGCCCATACTAGAGAGAAGGCCATAATCACAGCAGTGGGAACGTAAACAAGTTGATGATGATGATCATAATGATAACTATATTGAAAGAGTAGCGTTTGACCACAAGTCACCTGACGATATGTAAAGATGTCACGCTACTTCTGTACTGGAAATTGGCTTCCAATTAAGGCTGCTGGAAAACTCTGATTCGCATAGGAGTCTTAGCCACAGGTTCAACGATTCACCTATGTTATCCACGAAAATATTGCATTTACCAGGAATAAACGAAATGATTTTATTTCGTGATGTAACAACAGATAGATAGTTTAAACTTAATCAAGTAAGCTTTTCAACATTGTAGCAGCACAATTAATATGCAAAACTAATAGTTTATTTATACAGGACCATTGATCGATCCACTGTTTCATCTCTAGGGTTTAAAATGTACAATTTCAACATCACTGCTGTTACACAAGATAAGTTTTCCATTTCATTTTAGCTCTTGTTTATATCCAGTGAAATGCCGTGCCTTGGAAATGGACTTACCGAGGGAGAAATTCAATTTAACGCGATTGAGACTGAGATAATAATTTCTTTTAAATGAAAAAGTTTTCTGTTTAAACGGACCATCTGTGATATCATTGAGAAAAAATGCTTATATAGTTTATCTTAATGTAATAACTTTGATGCTAAGTGAAGTTTGAAATTTAATACTTGGGATGCGTTTATACTTTCTATCAGAAAGAAGGCCTCTGTCCCAGCAGTGGGAACGTTAAAGGCTGTTGTTGATGATGATGTGTTTATTTGTTCTCTCTCAATGTGATGAAATTATCACACACTAGCTGTGCTCTGCGTTTATTCTCGTGGTTTTCCCGTCATCCCGCATAAACCGTTTGTCCGGGATAAAAAGTAGCCTATTTGTCAATCTAAAATATAAGCTACCTTCATTTCTAATGTCACTAAAATCCGTTGAGCTATTTCAGTGTGAAGAAATAACACAAACACTCACTCACTCTGACACTACTAAAATGTGATTTTATCCAAATGGAAAAATATACTTTTTAGACCGCTAATAAGTTTTATATCTCTTAATTACAGATCCAACACATGGTTCAAAGCAATTAAATAAATATTCTCTTGAAAATATATTTAATATAATTAGTGGAAAAGCTTAGTTTAAATGAAAAATTTAGTAATGCTAGAATAATTTATTACTGCAAAATTATGAGCACGTCGTCGTTTTATCGCTTCAAATAATATTTTCGCTAAAACTTCTTCAATTTGAAATTTTGAAACTGTGTTCTGACAACGTACATTTAATATTTACCACTCATACATATGATTTCATGAATTTTAGAAAGCAGCTCTCTAATGTTATTTATTTTAACCTCATATTCATATTTTAGCATTTTGGCTAGAATTTATGCAACATGTAAAAATTATCATGGAGCCTACCAGCATTACTTATCGATGCAGATAAATTATTAAATTTATTTACCAACCTGAAATGTACCGGTATAAATTTCATAATTTATAGAACGGTAGGTAGATACTTGTTGAATTTGGATAATGTTTTGAATTTCAACCTCGCTAAGAGAAAAATCGTAGCACCATTTAAGGCTATATTCATATTAAGTGTTGTATCCTCAAGTATCGTCACTAACGGCCGGTTCCAATGACCGATCTATCCGGACAGCAATTTGACATTACTTCTATGGAGCTTATGTCAAATTTCTATCTCCAGTGCAAATCGTGGATAGATCGGTTATTGTAACCGGCCGTGTAACTTTGTACCATACACCTTAACTATCTCTATTTTATGAATTTCGGGTCGCAGAATACTCTGATTGTTAAATTTAATTAAATTTGATCCATTTTCCGGCGCTGTCAAAATGACAGGTCATTGCATAATTCCCAGTCATTTAACGGCGCTGAGATAATAACTAGTCTACTCGTGATGAATGCCCTGTTTTAAGCTAAATTAAGAGGTATCATTTGCTTCGAGCTCGCAAAAGGCTTTGTTGTTCAATTTAGTGTGCCCTTAATTTCCTTTAGTGCGATTTTCTGAAAATAAACGAGGCTACCCAGTATTTTGTCTGTCAGGTAAATTGGTAACGTTTAGTTTAGATTTTTGTAGTGATTCCTTTTAGTTCAAACGTTTTATAAAGATGTTTTGTTTAGTGTTTCATTTTACATTTTAAACCCATATAAGACTTAAAAAAAAAGTTTTTTTTTTTCTAACAATAGGGAAAGGATTCTTTGAAATTCAACCCTTAAGGGGGTAAAAATGCGAAACTGTAGGCCACGCGGGTGAAACCGCGGGGAACAGCTAGTCTGAAATAAATGAATTCGATTGAATTTGATTAGACCCGGCATCCATCTCTTACAAACAACAACAGTCTCAACTCTCAACGCAAATTTCAAAGCATTACCTACTCCACTTCAAGTTGAACGAGTTCATAATTAAAAACGGTTAATGAGTAAAATCGTTTTCCCAGTCGTTAGTATTTCCTAGGCTGATGCCTGGGGGCCTTAGGTGATATGTACAACAGAGTTAAAGCTTCATACAAGTAGGCGGTTTCTCTTAAACTCATTTACTCGACCACTTTTGTTCAGCAAAGGGAAACGAGCTTGCTTTGGCACCACATGTTTGGTGCATCAAAATGCGGGTAGAGTTTTATTTTGTACAATTTTGAATGTGCTATTGTTGTCTCACAGTTTGGAGCTGGTTGAATCGGGCGATGCAATATATGTTAGTTTTATATATAGTAAAAAAAAAATTCAGCTACCTACCTCAAAACTTATCATTATTTTATTTGCCTTTTTTTAAATTATGTTTTGTGAGGAGTAAAAGCTAAACGCTACTTAGTAGAGGTGGCTGTTGCGTTCAACAAGCAATCGGTTTTGTTAAAAACCTACTCTAAAATAATCGTAAGTTTATGTTCTGTTTGAAAATGTAAACTGTGATGCTGATGACCTAGGGCTCTTTGTATTATGGCTGCAGTACCACTGCAGTAGCATTTAATTACTATAATGGGATGACGTAGAGTAGAACTGACTATCTTGAGATGGAAATTTCTCGCTTTTTCTAGCTTTTTCTTTATGAATGCGACTGAGTGACGAGATGAGAAAGACGCTCGCCTGATGGTAAGCGCCGTGCGTGTCTATTACAGTTTAGTGCCACTCAGAATATTGAGCTTTAGCAGTTGGCAATACACTGCGCTGGTCACCGTGATATTTCACTGAAAACATTTTTGCACATTTTGGGAGCTAAATAACGGGGCAAAGGTGTGATGTTATTTTATGAGGATATTGTATTAAGTTTGCATCAATGTTCACTTTGTTATATCGTGCCTAGCCTCAATCGTTATCACACATATCCTAATGACATGAAATTTGGAGAGCGTGTCGCTTGTGAAGCGTAAGGGTGCACTAAGAAAGGGTTTCAAAGAGGATCAAATTAAATGTTCAAGCTTGTATGAAGAAAAATATATGAATAAAATATATCTATTTAATTTACATCATAAATTAATCTGCTATTTTTTGAATTTTTGGCGTGGACTGCCTAGTATAATTGTGATAACATTTGGAATTGAGCCGATGTTTGCGTAAACTATGTAAGTTTTTATATTGATTTTTAACTTGGTGTGCATTAATGTAAATAAATATAAATATTACATATACAAATACAAATTATAAGCGTTCACGTGGGGCAGGTCGCTAGTACTGTAACAAATTATCTTGTCTCTAACATTTATAGCACTCTGAAAGGCCTTTACGATGCAGTCTAACAAGTTCTACTGCAATTAAAGTTCTTCCAAGCAGTTTCAATCTCCGAAGCTTGCAATTGCTAAGACTTTCTTTAGCTGTTTACTTATCGAGTTGGGTACCATTGGTAGAACTTGTAGTTAGAGATTGATTGCATTTGTGAGTGACTCATCAGTCTTCTGAACTTGTTTAGGTGCTGTGTGTTATTTGTAATGCTGAACCATATATGTGTAGACATGGTTGAAGATTGTACGCACAGATTTATGCTCGCTAATGCCTTGATAATATGGCTAATTCTAGCGTTCAAGTCATGTAATGCTATAACATTATGGTCGCGTAACGCTAAGCTGGGATTGGAAACTAGGTCTCAACTAAAGCTGCTGGATCAGGTGTTTGGCAACCCATTTTTAACATCAAGGCTGGAGGCAGACAAGCGCTAGAGATTGCCCTACTACCCGGTTGTGGTTTCATCTTCCCGCAACCCTTACGATGTGATTGGTCCACCTAAGTGGAGGCCTACCTACAGAACATCTCATATAGATCCTATAGATAAACTTTTCAGATACCTAGAACAAATTGGATTCTATTTTTTACATACCTAGAGGAAATCAATACCATAAGCTGCTTTGTTAGAATAATAGTAGCAACATAAAGCCTTCATTGTTTGTCTATCGGTCATTTGGAATGTATATGTCTATGGTTGTAAAA
The DNA here is from genome assembly GCA_931315375.2 of Opisthograptis luteolata. NCBI lineage: Eukaryota > Metazoa > Arthropoda > Insecta > Lepidoptera > Geometridae > Opisthograptis > Opisthograptis luteolata. The sequence goes on from OV928048.1 coordinate 4,394,471, forward strand.
CAATGGGTAGTTGTAGTCAGTTGGATAAAATAAAAGCAGTTACAAGTTATAATACAGTTTCTTTAATTTAATAACTACAGGTTATGGGCCCAGACATGCCTACCTGGTAGTAAAAGTAAAATTAGATTCTGGAGTGTGAAGGATAAAGAAAAATACATCGAGCGGATTGATTATCGGCGAAAAGTGAGGTTAAGTCTAGCGGCGGCGGCGGCGGCGCGTTGACGGTAAAATTTTCGTTGAGAAGGATATACTTGTTTGAGTCGCTTAACAAGGCAGGGAGGCAAGATGGATGTGAATAACACTCAGAATGTGATGAAACTGGAAGGTACAAGAAACTGGAATGTTTGGAAGTTTCAAACTACAGTACTATTGAGGGGTCAGGGATGGCTGGATATCGTGGAAGGACGGGCTGTAAAACCGGAAGATGCAACTGCACGAATCGCCTGGGAGTCTAGAGATGCTAAGGCTCAGACATTACTGGTCACAAGAATGACTGAAAATGTTATGTTACATCTCATATCATGTAGAACGTCTGCTGAAATGTGGAGAAAGCTTTTAAGTGTTTATGAACAAAAGTCAGAAACCAGTATCCATATTCTACAACAGCGTTTCTTTCAATATAAATATGAGAGTGGAATTGAAATGTCGGTCTTTTTGTCGAAAATTCAGGAAATGCAAAACCAGTTAAAGCAAATGGGCGAAGAAATTTCAGAAAAGTTCACGATAACCAAAGTATTGATGTGTTTGCCGGATGAGTGTAAACATTTTGTGTCAGCGTGGGAGTCTGCACCTGATAATAAACAAACATTCGACAATCTGATGTCTAGATTATTGATCGAAGAAGAGAGGGTGAAAGAAAAGACAAAAGACGCTCAGGAATCCTCATCGGCGTTTGTAGCTAAGAGAAACGTCAAGTGTTTCAAGTGTGGTAAACCTGGACATTATCAGACGGAGTGCCAAAGTAATGGGGACAATGAGAAAAAGATGAACGATAAAAAATGCTATTACTGTGGTAAAGTTGGATATTTTAAGGCGCAGTGTCGTTTTAAAAAATCTAATGACAATAAGAAGATGAGTAATGCATTCGTGGTTTCCAACTCGGATTATGAACATTACGAAGAAACGAGATGGCTAGTGGACTCGGGGGCAAGCGATCATATGTGTCGTGATCGTTCGTTGTTTTCGTCATTTTCAAATATTTCGCAAAGGTCGGTAATTCTTGGTGACGGCGCTGCCATTAGTGTGCAGGGCTGTGGACAGATGGCGGTACAAGTAAAGAATGGAAGAGAGTGGATAGATACGACAATAAACAATGTGTTGTTCGTACCCGATTTAATAACTACAGGTTATGGGCCCAGATTAAAAGACGAACTTGTTCTCTGTGAACCGCGCTTCTGACAGGGGTTATGTCATGGTAACAAATGACACTTCGTGCAAATTTTACAAAAAGGGAGTTGTTTGTGCTATCGCAAATAGAATTGAGAACTCTTATTATTTGGATTTTCGTTATAAATGCGAGGTGGCTAGTGTTGCGAAAGTGTCGAAGAACGATTTATACGAGTGGCACGAAAGACTAGCTCATCAAAACTTCGATCATGTGAAGAAAGTATTGGAGAAAAATAACATGGAGATAAAACAAACTCAAACGCCTCAATGTGAGAGTTGTTTGAAGGGAAAGATACACAGGTTACCATTTAAGAAAGGTGAAAAAGGATTGATGGTCGGATATGAGGAAAATAGCAAAGGTTATAGAATATATTTTGCAGAGAAAAATTGCGTTTATACAAAGAGAGATGTCGTTATATTAAACGAACAGAGAAATCAAGAAAGTGAACCAACGGTGATGTTGAATTTGAATAATAGTGAATCTATGCAAGACGAGTTACCACCAGAAACTGTGACGGTAAGTGAAGAAGCTGAATGTGAAGAGTTTCATGATACTCAAACTAGTTTTGAACGTGGTGAGAGTGAGTCACAGAGTGAATATGAACCTTCAGATGATGGATCATTGGAGGATGATGAAAGGCAAGTTCAAAATGAAAGACCCAAGCGTATAAGGAAACAGACATCATTCTACACATGTCACAATGTTGTAAGTGAAGGCAATGAGCCCGTTTCATATAAAGAAGCAATGAAAAGTAAGGAAGCGAGTAAGTGGAGGCAGGCAGTTAATAGAGAATTGCAAACTTTAAAAGATAATGACACCTGGGACTTTTGTAATTTACCAGCAAATGAATCTGTAATTAGTAGCAAATGAGTTTTTAAGTTAAAAGGAAGTGGAAATGATAAGCAATATAAGGCTAGATTATTGCTAGAGGGTTTCAACAAAATAGTTATTTTGATTTGGGGGATATTTATGCACCTGAAGCGAGGTTACCAACTTTTAGGGTTTTTGTTGTTGTATGGTGACATAGATGAAGAGGTGCATGTTAGATTGCCAAAAGGGGCTTATTCTGGAGAAAACAATATTGTAATATTGAAAAAGGCATTATATGGATTAAAAAGTTCACCGAAGTGTTGGAATACAAAGTTTAATACTGTAATTGCTAAAGAAGGTTTTGTAAGGTCAAAATCTGATTCATGTTTGTTTATGAGGTGTAATGGTAAAGATAAAATGTATATTTTGTTATATGTTGATGATATTTTGATTTTTGGTACAAATGAGAACCATATTTCACAACTAAAGGCTAGCTTGAATAAAGAGTTTAAAATGAAAGACATGGGATGGGACCAATATCAAATATCAAAATATCTAGGCATAACTGTAAAGCAAGATTTGGAAAGTGACATTACTGAACTAGTGCACTAAAGAGAGTGCTAAGATATTTGAAGTATAGTTTAGATCATAAATTAGTTTATTATTGTAAAGATGTTATTTTGAAAGGATATTGTGATGCTAATTGGGGAGGAGATCTCAAAGACAGGAAGTCCACATCAGGTTATATGTTTAAATTGTCAAATTGTCTTGTTTTGTGGTGCTCAAAGAAGCAAGCTTCTGTAAGTCTGTCCTCTACAGAATCTGAGTATGTGTCATTAAGTATGGCTGCTAGTGATGCGTCATGGCTTATAAGTTTTGTAAAGGATTTGGTTAGAGACAATAAAATTTGTATCAATTATATCAACACAAGTGAGCAGCCAGCTGATATGTTGACGAAGGCCATAAGTAAGGAGCTAATTGAAAGACATATTAATAAGTGTGACATTATGAATACTAAAAATGTTAATTGTTAAAGTTTAGTATTTGATTCTGTGTTGTTTAGAAAATTTGTTTATGTTGAGAAGGGGTGTTAGAATAATAGTAGCAACATAAAGCCTTCATTGTTTGTCTATCGGTCATTTGGAATGTATATGTCTATGGTTGTAAAACAATGGGTAGTTGTAGTCAGTTGGATAAAATAAAAGCAGTTACAAGTTATAATACAGTTTCTTTAATTTAATAACTACATGCTTATTTCTGATGCCTTCGAAGATATTTTCTCCTTTGTTTTTCTCGTACGGTATTTTGCCACTTGGCTTTGTCTGAGCGGACAAATCCATTGGAGGCAGTGAGGAAGGAATGCGATGAATAGACTACAATGCAAGGTGAACATATATTTTTTCTTATTTTCTGCTGGTACAACTGGATGTTATACGATGGTATTTTATAGTCTATGGTATTGCCCAGACAAATAACGAGATGAAATTACTTTTGGCAGCGTTAACTAGAAGCCACTGTTTAATATCCATACTTACGAAAAAAGCTTTCTTCGTATGTTATACCTATAGCTTTTAACGTCTAAACTGACCATGATGACCTTTATTGATGAAATTCGGTTCGGGGATAGTTTGGACCCCGAGGAAGGGCATAGCATACTTTTTTGGTGATACATATTAGAAGTCATCGTGAGGGAACCGGCATGTCCAAGAACCGTTACATTCAGTCATATGACATCTTCCAACCCACACTGGGCCAGCGAGGTAGATCATAGTCCAGACTCTTAGAAGGCCTACCAGCAGAAATTAATAGATTGATGATGATCACCTTCAAATTCACTGCCTTAACATCTGATATTGTTCACGTCACCACCACAAATAAGTTATCTGAGATTATCATCTTATTAATATTTTCATTCTCTGTTTGCAATATCATTATCCTTACATCAACATCCCTAAACAACTGTTGCAACTGTACGCTATCAGCATCCAATAAAATGCAAATGGCAAAACTTTCGATAGTGTACTTACAAACTTCGGCTTCGTCGATAAAACTCACTTTGTTCCGCCATACTATTATTCTGTTTTGTGACTTTGGAATTAGTTCGATTCTCTTCACAAGATTAGTTTTTGTAACAGATCTTGGTATTTTATTCCGGTTTAAACCGGATGTATGCTACTTTAAAATGACCACGTCCACATAAATAAATACACAGTAGGTATCTGAACTTTAACTAGAATTTTCTGCATTTCACAAGGTAACGTTTGACTGCAAGCTACCTGAAGTTAAATGACGCTTGGATATGAGAAGTGACCCTCGAGTGAGCCTACCAAAACAACGATAAACGCTTGTTGACAGATTCTTAAATTTAAGGTAGCTGGTAGCTAGCCAGGCGAGCATTAAAAATACCTAACCACCAAGATATGGTTTCATTACCATGTTTTCCTTCGCCAAAAGCTCAAGCTCATGGCATCATTTGAACCCACGACCTTCGGATCGCAAAACAACGTCATATCTACATCTATCATCGCTTCAACATCATCATCGTCGTTCTATCAGATAGACCTATCTGATTGGTCGTTGGAAACATCGTAAGAAAACCGGCGTGTCCAAGAACTACAACATTTCAGTGGCATTCGACATTTACCAACCCGCGCTGGGTCAGCGTGGTAGGTTACGGCATACCCTCTCTCTAAAAGAAGGCCAGAGTCCCAACAGTGGAAACGTAATAGGCCGATGATGATGATTATCTGATTGGTCCCAACTACATTGCCTTGTACTTTTGTTCTACAGGCTGACATAGCACATTCGGCCAAAGGCTACGAGTCAGAGGATGAGAACGCGAGCAGAAAGTGGCACAGGGCCAGCGACGAGCGGCCTTCAGGGAAGACCACCATGTACTCAAAACAGGTAATACCTACTGACACTATATCTCAGAGACAAGCGCGATTTGTCCTCGAAGCCAAATCTGCTATTTATACTTTCATGTCCAGTCTTGATGCATGCTGAGTCGATACCATTGAGACGACGCTAAAGTTTGCTAGTCTATTCTTTATCTGAATCTATCGGTTATTAGACTTCAAAAAGTAACTCGAAAACTTCGTTGGAGTACGAATGATACTCGCATTACCAATTTAAGACCCCTCCAAGTTTTAGTAAGGCGCGCTGAAAAAAAAATGTTCGGAAGGAAACGAAAACTTTTACAGTTTTTGTAAATTATCAAAACCTATACTGGGGTACTGATTGTTACTTAATCTGTGATGGAACCCGAGATTGTTTCGATATGAACGCAATATGAAGAATTAAGATTTTAGTAGAAAGTTCGAAATTCTGGGTGGCACTGAACTGGAATGGGCAAACATGTCAGGCAAGCGACTTCTTCTGGTCAATGAGTTGAGTAAAAATAAACTACTTCTAAAAACATCAACTGATCATGAACCGATTCTGAAATCAGCTTGTGTCAATCACAGCCAGTCTCTTTATAAGCACGCCACTGAGACCGATTTTCGTTTCCTCATCCAATTGCAGAAACTCTGCAAACATTGTCACTTCACCTTTTGACTTGACATTGAGTAGACAAAATGATTTAATTCCATTGACTCAAATGTGGCAGGCTGTTTTCACTCTGTTTACTGTTTGTTTCCTCCTCGTTAAAATATGCAACAAGCAAAAAGGCAGTTACTTAGTAGAAACATACCTACGACCCTCTTTGTCACGTGTTTCACTTCTGAGTGAAGGAGCGCGTCTTTAGGATCTTTTAACTTACCGAACGAAGGAACAAGAGCTTTCAGCCAGTCAAGAGCTCCTGAGAATAACTCGTATATAATTGTACTCTTACTTCAAATAGGCTTCTGTTGAAAAATTGTCGTCGTATGGGTATACAGGGTCCTTGGAAAATGCTCATAACCTCTTAAGGGCAACTTTTGTACATCGTAACAAACAACTTTTGTTCTACGACTTTCATTTATTGATTAAAAAAACTACGCTAAAAAGATAAAAAATAAAAAAAACTGCCAATCTAATAATAATTATCTAATTATAGTAACTCTGTATGCATCGGTCACAGAATAAAATACGAGACATGGAACTAATAAGTGTCATACAGTACTAGAAAAAGTTAAGCTTTTTGGGCATATGTACGTATTAGTCGCAGGGAGCCGATGGATGCAAATAGCTAATTCCGTTCATGGTGGCGTTCAAGGGGGGAGGCCTATGTTCAGCAGTGGACTTCTTCCGGCTGATAATGATGATGATGATGATGTACGTATTAGCTTTTAATAAAAGTCGTTTTTTAATTGATGTAATATAGAAGTTGCTCCTAAAACTTTCAAAATTTTTATCATTTTTTCAATAATCCTGTATAACCTCAGCAACAATAGCTAATTTCACTGTATTTTTACCCGACAGCGAAAGAAGGAGGGTTATGTTTTTCGAATGTATGTATGTATATTTCTTTGGCACGGCCTGTAGCCTAAATGGCTTGATGGATTTTTACATATCAGGTGTCATTAAATTCGTCTTTATTGTAAGAGTGACAAATAGGGTACTTTATTTTGGCGCAGTCGGGTTTTTTTTTCCTTTTGTAATGTATATCCATACAAGCTTCATCATAATAATATTATTTCATGATCCTTTGTCCAGGAATTCCGAGAGCAATACTGCATCAGCAACAAACAACTGGATCTGCTGGAACTGGAGAAGTCCAAGAAGGACCGATTCCTCGGATGCCTCTCGCAGTACCACATCGAGAGTCCATGTTCACGCGCCAATAGGTAAGTAAGGATAGCATCAGACGGCGGTGTTCCCACGGTGCGTCGTCTGGTCCAGCGCGGCTGATTTGTTAGAAAGCTAACCTTAGGATCGATCAGGCGAGCACGCACAACGTCAGACTATCACACGCTTAGGTGTGTTCACGGTGCGCCGTCCGGTGTGGTGTGGTCTGATTCTTTGGGAAACGGACCGTGGGAGCCCAGCTTTAGCAGTGTTGCTATTCGAATAAATTACCTAAATGAGACAACGTTCGTTAGCATTATAATCTCCGACCTCGAATATATAGTCCTCTTCGTCGATTTTCATGCCAGCGACCTCAAAACTCTATAACTTTTTAGCATACGCCTTACCTCGCTAAATCTTTGATTTAAAATACCCGGTCACATAAAAAGTAGTAAAGCTAACCTCCCGTATGTAAGTATATGTGTAGAAGGGCTTAGGTCTCCCATTTCGTGTTTGTCGCAACTTACACAATAGGTAAAAATACCTACAAAAAGCTAGGTATTCTCCAACTCGAACGTAAAATATCCGAATCCAATTCCAGGCCGGCCTTGTCAACTTATCCCAGGTCTAATGTACTGATTCCCTCGTGGATCCGTTGAATACCTTAATACTAAAGTTATGTTAAGTCAATAAAAAGCCTGAATGTATAGTTCAACCCACATGTTATATCAACGTTTCTAGTGGTGGGCGTGGAATCATTCGATTATGAAGATGTATCGAAACATCTCGATTGTAGCCATTAGTTACTAATTTAGTTATTTACCCATTTGATGATCGATTCGTTGTTCGTATCGCGGAGAGAGGAATAGTAACTTAGCTTAACTTACGGCCGTTCCCAATAACCAATCTATTCACGGATTGCTCTATACTAGAGATATAAATTTGACATTACTTCTATGGAGCCTATGTTACATTTCAATCTCCAGTAGGCAAACCGTAGATAGATGGGTTATTGGGAACGGCCATTAGTAGTTACGCGTCACGCTTGGAGTCTCATAATTTTGCGTGCGCGACATAATTTCATTATGACAAGAGTAGAACTAATTCAGGATTAGTAATAACAATTAGTAACGTAATTGGGGTACTAAAATTAGTTACTAGTTATGCTACTAATTTCATAATCGATCATTAGTATAATAGTAGGTATATATTAGAATTAGGTTTTATAACGGTATAATTACCATGTATTTGTTTTCGATATTTCGGCAGTGTTGCAAGCGCCATGATCAGGAGAATACTAAAAGTTTCTGCGGGTAGGATTGTTGATATTATAACGGGCAGACGTGTCTATCTACCCGCTTCCTCTCACGTTTTTTGCTTACGATGACATTACCATTTTCACACAAGTAGTATAATAGTAGTTTAGTTTAAAACAGTATATTAGTAGGTATATCTCGATTATGATAATAGTAAAATTAGTCATGATCGTACACCGCTAAACGTTTAACTTATGAAGTTTTGAACTCAAACATGCCGTTTCGACACTACAAAGCGTTACAAAACTTTGGTATCAATTTCAAAGCGCTTACTCGAAATTGGCAATCTCTGTAATGGATCTCAATTGGATATTGCTGTAAGTGAACCTAAATCGGAAATTGTCTTAGGTATTAATTATACTTGATCGAAAATTGTGAATGTTTACTTGTACACAATCATTAGAACTGTAGGTACCTGAATTTGAAAAAGACATTGATGTCGATTCTGATGTGCATTTTTCAAAACTAAATCAAATAAAATAAATAAATATCGGGGGACAATTGCACACAAATTGACCTAGCCCCAAAGTAAGCTCGAAACTTGTGTTATGGATACTAGACAACGATATACATACTTATATGGAGAAATAAATACTTATAAGTTTGACACGTTCAAAAATAATGCTGTTCTTTTCTTACTTTCGTGTTCAGAAAGAGGGAGGACCTTTAGACTACAAAAATATTTAAAACATCGTTTCAACGCTTGTTTTGCTAGACAGTGACTATTAAATAAATTCCGAATAAATCATATAAATATTTTTTTTAGATCAATGTCTGTTTAGTATTAAACACTGTTTAATTAACCCATAACGAGTGTTAAATGCCGATTTGTGGTACAATTTCTTATATCACCACAATATGTCAAACATGTGTCAATGTCTTTTGTAGCTAAAGAGATAATCGTGTCAATCAATGAGTAAATTAATAACTAAATTCAAATAACATATTTACAGTGGGTACAATAGAAAGAAAATCAAAATGCATAAGTTCCTACATACAAACCAAAATTCTCTAACCCGTAAGAAAATTTACGCAACCGTTACTAAGCGTCATACTTGGCGACGTAGGAAAATTCAAAATCGGATATTTTCCTCTAGGTTTCCATGCATAAGATATGAGCAAACTTTGCCTATTAACATTTTGTATACGTCAAAAATATTATTTCCATGCCGTTGAACGCAAAAGCTGATATTAGAACATTATTTCTTATACAGTTATTTGTTGAAATTGAATGTTGCTTTGATAACTTTACTGTGAATTTTCCCCTTGTTATGTAAATTTATTTTTATTTTACCTCTACCTATTAAAAATAACCGGAAGACGTTCTGTTTGTAGGCCCCCCACTAGGTGGACCGACGACATTGTAAGAGTCGCAGGGAGCCGATGGATGCAAATGGGTAATAGCCGTTCATGGTGGCGTTCAAGGGGGGAGCATATGTTCAGCTGTGGACTTTTTCCGGCTGATGATGATGATTAAAAAAACATATTTTTTTGTTCATCTATTCTAGTGTAGCGGTACGACACCTTTAACCACTTCTTAACTTAACATCAGCTTAGTTGTGGTCAAACGCCACCCTTAAAAACTTAGGTTAAGTTAAGATATAAAACGTAAAAAATGGGTCACACAGATAACCTTAAAAAATTAAATAATTCTAAACCGTGACCTGCTTAAGTACATTTGAGCAATAAATGGGATCCTTTTAGCAAGGGTAAAGGTAACAAATTGGCTATTATATTATTCCTCACCCTTATAATCTTGTTTGAATTCAAGTGCAAAAGATGATGCTAGGACCTCTCTGAGCGTTATTTATTTGTTGGACCATTTTAAACACCTTATAATTTAGACGTACACTTAAAAAACATTTATAGAATACAACTCTGTATTCTATAAATGTGGGATACAAATTAAAAACTTAGAGGATCGATGTTTTTTTTTAATAGCTCTTACTTACATTGACGTAAGAAAGAGTGCAATAAAGAAGAAGATATGTGGATTCACAATTAGAACTTGATACACCAAGAATTAGAGATTTATTGTTGGTGGTCAGTATTTTTTTTATCCACGGAAGTTCTCATGTCAAGTCACTCACAAACTCACAACTCGATTCAAATCTCGACAGACAAAACTCACGGTATCCGCTTGCGACCTATGACAGGTGCTTGCTTTTTGTGCAGTGCCGAAATATCGAGATTGCAGTCGAGCGAAACACACAACTTTTCGCCTCACTACAGCGAGGAAAATGCTAGATGCAAGAAAAACAGATAAAATAAGTTTTTTTTTCATGCAATCGTCGTGCTGGCCAGTATGATTATTCCAAAAAGAGGTTGGCACACTGACATGAAATTAATATTATTATATTTTAAGTTAACTGACTGTATGAAAAATTATTGAATAGAAAGTTTCGAAATTTAAAAATACTTTCCACGCTAGCGTGCAAAATGCACTGGCACTCAGATTTTGAATGATAAACAGAATCTTTCCGAGCTTGTGAGGTGAAAATACATGTTGTTATTGGCCATGGTAGTTTAAAACAGTGTAAACACTCATGTTTTACTAAGCCCTTTTTTTCTTTGTTGTTTATTACAGAGCATCACTTCTATCCGTGTGTGTCCGTCGTCGAGTGCCCTCGGATGAGAATCTCAACACCGATTATGCACCCATACAGCGGTATCCCAGGTACTTTTTTCATTAACTATGTATTACTAACTAGCTGTTCCCCGCGGTTTCACCCGCTTGGGCTGCAGCTTTATGCATGTAAAGTATCAGCCCGATCGGTTTAAAATTGACAAAGTTTCATACAAACTTTCATCCCCTTGGGGGTAGAATTAATCAAAATCCTTTCTTGGCGGATGCCTACGTCATAACATCTACCTGCATGCCAAATGTTAGCCCGATCCGTTTAGTGGTTTGGGCTGTGCGACCTGTGCGTTGATAGATCACTATGTCAGTCAGTCAGTCACCTTTGAGTTATATTATATTTAGATATAGTGATTTGGCCACAGTCTCATCAGAGTCCATATTCGCTATGACCATCTAAGCACGACAAGTCGGAAGACGCTCTGTAGGTAGGCCCCACAGATTTGGCTGATCTGTGGTAGGCCCCCTAGGACTAGGTGGACCGACGAGCCGACGACATTGTAAGAGTCGCGGGGAGCTGATGGATGCAAATGGCTAACAGCCGTACTTAGTAGCGTTAAAAGGTGGAGCCCTATGTTCAGAAGTGGACTTCTTCTGGCTGATGTTGATGATGATGATGCTCTAAGCACGTAACGAGGGTGCGTTACGTTATCTGCGTGCACGTTTTGACGTCACATGTTATTGGCAAGAAATCTTGATGGTCATAGCGATTAAGGGCCTTAATGGGAAGCGATGACGAGGTCGGTGATAGAGCTTACTTGCCTAGAAGATATCTGTTCACTCTTGAGTTGAAATAAATGGATAATGTCAATTCCCGCAGGCGAAGCTGTAGTGCTAATCACTAATGAATTTTTAATTTTAAAAAATTCAATCTGCAAGGATTTAAGCCTTTTTCCTCCTTCAAGATTACTTTTATTAACAGGTTTATTAATTTAGCCCGTACTGTTTTCAACCGAAACTCCGTCTTCTAATTAAATATGCTTAGGTACGTTAAGATGCTCACGAAGACAGATCGCTAGCTTAGCGTTGGATTATGCAGCAATCGCTTCACTTTAGTTGATCCTTCCTGTAAATTCCGAATCTACAGCTGTTTGTATGTTCCGCAGACAAGGATACAAGCTGTCACCGATGATAAATTGGTACGAGGTCTTAGAGCGACGACAAACTAAGCTCGTTGGTAGTGAATGTTGACGTTTAAATCGATTTTGGAGCTCTAATAATAGGTCTGTTTCTGGATTTGGGGATTTAATGTGTAATTAGTGTAATTAAAACCGGATTCTTATAATGTTCATTTAGTTTGGTGCCAAAAAATTTAGGTTAGTTAACTGGCTTCTAACTCAGAAGCCGTACATTTACCGTAACGTACATTTGTACATTTAATACATGCTTTTTAAGAATTTCTGTTAACTAACTAACTGAGATGGCGCAACGACCCAAAGTGAGTCTTGGCCTCCGATAACAAAAGACGCCACTTCGGTCTGACAAACTTCGCTGGCTCGGCCACCTTGAAAGAATGGGGGAGGATCGTGCGGTCAAACGAGCATACAGTGGACGGCCGAGTGGCCGTCGCCCTGTCGGCCGTCCCAGATTTCGCTGGAAAGACGAAGAATTTCTGTTAAGAAGATGAAAATTTAGTTAAGAATAATATTTCTCCTCTACCTACCTCTTTGCAAACATTAAAAATGTTCTCACGTGCGAAACGTAAGTTTGCGGGTTTGATGCCGGCTAAAAAAACAAGCGCATGTATTTTTCTGTTTTCGTGTTGTGGATCCCGTGATGTAAGGAATCCTAGTTATGGTACAGAGCTATATATGTGATGCATTATTTTATTATCATTTACCAGGTTTGGCCAACCCTCCCCGGCACCGCCTGAGCTATACGCCCATGACGCCGATCTGGAATGCTCCTACTTTAGGAGGCGACCTCGGTCGGTGTGCAGCCAACCTGACCCCAAACGCTACACCTGGATGCCTGAGGATGAAGACTTCACCCGGATGGAGTGGCCACAGTAAGTGTTCACCATCATCATCATCATCGTCAGCCTGTTTTAGTCCACTGCTGGACATAGGCCCCTCTCAAAGAACACCACTGAACCCGATCTTCGGCTTCTCCGCTGCCAGCCATTTTTGTAGTTTTGGCTAGGCAAGGAGAAAAACGTGGGGGTCGGTCTACGGGACCACTACTAGTCAAATCTGTTAGTGCAAATGGGCAAATAATTGCATATAAACAAAAAAGAAACAAAGTCTTTGTTGTGGTAGTTTTTTTATTATTGTCCGTAATAAAGAACGTTTAATTGAAAAAAGAAACAAAAAATATTCAATAGATTACTATAGATAAAATACATTTAAAAATAAATCTGCAAAGTAAACTTCAAAGTTTCGTTTACAGTACCCCGCGCTTTTTCATGTAGCAATATTTTTCTACCCAAAACTGTTATTACCATCGACCCTGACAGCAAAAACAAATTTACCGTTAGCTCAAATTTTAATTGGATGAATTCGTGAAAAATTCCTTTTCCTTCATTAAGCCGTGGAGCCTCCAATTTTACAGAAACAACAATTTTAATGCGATCCTAACGAGTTTCAAGTGAAAATATACGTACCGGGGAAATCCTTAATAAAATATTGGGCTCTTATTTCGGCATGAATAACGATAAAGTGGCGGAGAGCACCTTTAAAATTTACAATGCTATGGAGGAAAAGAAAGGTTCATTATTCGAACTTTTCCTTGCGCATAATTGATTTTGATGGGGAAATTTTACTGGAATAAAACAGGGACTTAAGTTTACGAGTGCTCTGTGAAAAAGTCTTTAAAATTTACCTGAAAATTTTCACTCAAATTAGGATGTTCAACTCAATGTTAAACGAAGCAGGAAATCTTCCTACGTGATACCATGCTACTGAATCTTCAGTAATAAAAGCTGATTTGTTTAGTCAAAGAATAAAATTCTGATTAGATCTTGCAAAATGATTGCCTACTTATTCAATACGGGGATTAACTTATCTTTGACTGTCTTTTTTATCTCGACATCTTTACACACAGGATGGAAAAAAAGACCGTGGTTGGAGGGGAAGTACTTGAAATAAAGACGATAGCAAATTTTACTATAAGAAACGTCACTTTAATTTAATGATAAATAAAACTGCATTCAAATACTTTTGACTTGCTTGAGTCAGAATTCGGACCGGTGAAAAAAAAGAATAACCACAAATATGTATTTTATTTTTGTGATACCTATTCAAATTGTCGATCGTTGCAAAATTCCGTTGCAAAAATTTGACAATAAGATCAAATTTACCGAAATTTGGTAAGACATTTAACTTCCGAACGTTTATAAGACCGGCCCTAAGTAGGTAAGGTACCTCTATCCTTCATGAAATAATTACTCACTCCAAAAATAAATCACAGAGCACTTCAGTTTTCTGTTTTATTTTTTATTAAATCACCATGAAAAAATGTAAAAAGTGACTTTGAATGAAACTAGAATAATCTCATTGTTTAGCACGAGACAAATAGAAGTAGCGAGGACTATGCAAGGAGAATATAATAGCAATATGACTTTGAATGAGTGCTCACCGTCATATCCTTTCAAGGAGAAAAGAGGTGCACTATCGCGCGTCCGTCACTTTTCCGCCAACTTACATTTCCCCACCCGTCGAAACCACAAAATGACAAGCTTTTTGAAGACGAGTGCTTTCTACTAGCTCTTTTTAACTGATTTAGGGACGGTTTTATGAACGCCCGTAAGTTAAATGTCATAACTAAATTTCGGCAAATTTGATCTAACTGTCGAATTTGATATTACTGTCAAATTTGATATTACTGACCAATTTGATATTACTGTCCTGTAAATTTTCCGTGCTAAAATTTCACAATAAAATCAAGTTTACCGAAATTTGGTATGACATTTAACGCGGACGTTTATAAAACGGCCCTTAAAAAAGGAGGTTTCTGAATTCGCCCGTGTATATATTTTTGAATGTGTGTTCGCGGATAACTTCGTCGTTTATGAACCGATTTTGATGATCAATTTTTGTTGGAAAGGATATATTCCAGGGGTGGTATAGTCAGTGACACAAGTAGCTCGATTTACCAAATGTGTATTAGATGAGTAATGATTGTTTTTTTTTACAACTTACATAGTAGCGTTTGACCATAACATAACACCTTTAATGTGACAGTTCGGTCGAAGGTTGGTGTTTAAGATGTTAAAGGCAATCGGAAAATGTGTCACTGCTCAGTTACTTTTGTCGCTGACTGTACCATGATAAGGAAACTAGGATCTGATGATGGTATCCTAGAGAAATCGACGGGAACCTGAAGACGGTTTTTTTTGGTAAATATTTTACTTGTACAGTCAACGACAAAAGTCACTGAACAATCACACTTTTTTCTATTATCCTCATCATCTTAGACACCAATTTTTAACCTCATCGTCACCTAAAATCAGGTGTGTTATGGTCAAAATGATACCATGTAAAAAATAAAAAAAAACAATAATAATTACTCATTCGAAACACATTTGGAAAATCGAGAACGATCAGCTACTTTTGTCGCTGACTGTACTTGGAAAGTTTAAAAGTGATGTTTAAAAATGAACGGGTGATGTTTCTTTTACAGATCGGTAATAGAAGATAACGCGGGTTGGCCCCAAAATTATAATGTGGACCAAATCGCGTCAGTTAGCCGAGGAGGCTCATTACCTAGACCACCTTCTATAATTCCGTGAGTATAATATAAGTATATTTTTAAGTTATGCAATCAACGCTTTGGGCAACTATGATCATAAAAGCCTTACCAGACGATAATTTGAAAGAGATTGCAGACAGTGTGTACAAGCATAATTATTATAATTATGTAATGAAAAAAAAAATTAATAACATCTTCACGCAACTTCTGTGCATCATTAAAACAACTTTTGTCCTACGACTTTTTGATTTTTAAATATACATATTATATGTCTCTCAAACAAAAAAACATTTATTTGATCTTTCTATATATAGTAAGTACCTAATTCTTGACTTTAGGTCTAGGCGTTCAGTTCACTGAATAAAAAAATAGGATACTCTACAATTTCTGTAGCTATTTCTGCTATTTATTTTACAATGAGACAGAGCTAAAAACTGTTATACACCACCAAAAAATGTCTTTTATCATATTATACATAATATGTGAGGTCTTGATAAAAGTCGTAGAACAAAAGTGGTTTATCATGATGTGCAGAATTTGCCCCATTTTTTTTATAACCTTTTATATATAATTTGTTATAATATGTTGAAGGTCTTCTTTATGTTACAATATTTTTCTAAGCAATTGTGGTTGCTCAACGCGAGTGCTGGAATTATATATTTATGGTTTAGTCTCCGAATTTAAGATCTTATAGCTTATGTATCATGAACTGACTCATGGCAGCCAATGTGCTTTGCTTCAACGCTATCAAAAGCATAATTTAACAAAGATGACGCAACGACCCAAAGTGCGTCCTGTCCGATAACAAATGATGCCACTTCGGTCTGTCCTGCGCCAACTCCTGCCTGTCCTCTACCTGGAACTCGCGCAAATCCTTCGTGATTTCGTCCTTCCAGCGGTATCTGGGACGGGCGACAGGGCGACGGCCACTCGGCGGTCCACTGTATGCTCGTTTGACCGCACGATCCTCTCCCATTCTTTCAAGGTGGCCGAACCAGCGAAGATTACAAAGATAAGAGCGCAGTAACTCTCATCGCTTAAATGAACCTACCTATTAGGTAGTTAAAGCCATCAACATCGATCGATTTGAGTTATTAGGTAGTACTTAAATAACATACATACATATGTACATATAAGTATTTTGCTATAGTAACGTCAAAGAGAAATTGGAGTGCGGAAATTATCCAATCAACAGCGACGTTGAAGCGAGGCGTTCCAATATAAGGAGCTACCTGATTTGTAATTGGCGTCACAGCTTCAGATTTATGGTACGATATTGAGTTTGACACCTGAATACTAAATCACCTAAAGTTAGGCTTAGTGGACGGTACGAAATTACTACCTTAAGCTAATTAAATACTTTATATCTCAGCTTGAAAGGAGCACCAGTGACAGAAAAGTTGAAAGGGAATCGTTTGGTTTGATATGAACAATGAACATGTTATGAGGATACTAAATGAGTAATGAATGTTGTTGTATGGAAGGGAAGAGGAAAGCCAAAGAAAAGGCGGATGGATTGTGTTGGGGTTGACATGAAGGAAAAAGGGGTGAATGCAGCGATGACAGCTGATAGGGGAGAGTGGCAGAAAAATAAATACTGAGCCCCTAATAGATTGGACAAGAGCAAGAAGAAGGTCTCTTGTTTATTTATCATCTTTGTAAAGTTATGATGATCTAATAAGAGATGTAGGTATCATCTAACTTCTCAGGGTGACAAACGGAGTGCATTGCCGTAAAGTATTTTGAAGTGTTTAAGTTCAAAATTTTGGGTGGCACTGAAATCTAATGGGCAAGCCTGACTTTTACCTTCAAGCAAAGGGCTTGATCGTCCCGTTACAAAAAATGTAGTTAAAATTCTGGATTAATACATACGAAAAAATATGATCTCGATAAAACGAAGTAGAACGCTAGTTCAGTCATAATCTTTGAGGGTACAATATCACAAACAAACAACACTCTATTTCTGTCCACCCGCCTATCAGAAGAGCTTGACCAATAACTCTAGGACTGACCTCTTTGACTCTATCAACAATCCCACTGAGGCAGTTCGTGCGAAATATGGCCTTTACGTTAAAATAATAAAGGTACCGAAGAGTAAAGCATTCAAGTTTGTATGATGACAAATATAGAACTAATTGCGAATATTTAACTTTCATTTAGTACGGTTCAAGAAGTCTATTTGCCCGAGCCTTTAACACAGTTTACATTTTATGAGTAGAATTAATTTAGTAGTATTAAAATTAGGTTTTATAACGGGATGATTACCATGTATTTGTTTTTGTTTGAGTTCTCGAAATTTCGGCACTGTTGCAAGCGAGAATACTGAAAGTTTCTGCGGGTTTCTGCGTTATAAAACCTAATTCTAATGTTATTGACCATTGTAGTTTAAAACAGTATATTAATGTAGTAGTAACTAAAACTAGAGATGTTAAAAATTCATAGAAAAAGCTTTTGTCTTTTCCTTCACAATCAATTGATTTTCATTTCTTCTTAATAATAATAGGCTTCACATACATAGCTCTGATTCCTAACTAGGATTCTCTGTATATTTAGGGAGTTAGAAACTACTTGGATTGGAGGATCTGCACCCAGATACAGAACGAATTCTTGTACTTATTTATCGTATTGTTGTTTGCCCATTACGCCATATTATGTTAGAAATACAAGCGCAGTGTGCATTTATCAGCAGGCGTAGCGCTCGCTATCAGAAAAACGATCTGAACAAACCGTATATAAAATATATGTGAACTTAAACGTGGACCGAAATACCGAGAAAGCATTAGAGGTCAAGCTCTTCCCAGAAGTTAAGCCACACTCGTGCGGTTCGGAGCCATATTAGTGGTTTAGGAATCCACCGAGTTAGTGCAGTAAATTCAGTGCTAATGGATGTTCGGACTAGGGATGGACATTCATAAAAGTATCGATGCTTTTCGATGTTTTTTAATTTGTTACAAAGTGGCATCGATTTTATCACGATATATCGATAATAAAGAAAATGTGTATTCACTGCTGAACATACGCGGCGTATGGTAGAACACACGCAGGTAACACAAATGATTGTATTCTTATCATCGGATTCCATCATTGAAGTAAAAAGATCGATGCTCCGAAATACCGAAGCCTCAGCATGCATCGGTTCAGTTGGATGCATCGCGGGTTACAAATGTACCGAGAAAAATGTTTAATATATCACCTCCCGTTTTCAGGTCTTTGCTTTGACCTTTCTGTCGTTTTAGATGCAATTTTTTATCGTGTCAACGACGGTTGAGTGCGCTATGTCGTAGCATAGAAATATAGTACTTATACTTTAGTACAAGCTAGCACTATAACACTTCTTCAGTGGCAGTGTAAAACTAAACTCAGTCAAACATATAGTTTAGTAATTTGAAACCGTCTGTCGCCGTCATTTGAAAGGGGTCCAGTAAATAGCAGGAGAGTTAGTGGGCAGTAAAACAACTTTTATGGGACCTCACAAACTACTATAATTCACGAGAAAACAACCGAATGGAGTCGTAATTTCCTACCGCAAAATTTAGCAGCATTATCAGTGAGATAAAATTAAATTAACTTAAAATTGTTTTATTGTAAAAAAAAGCGATTCACAAACTTTTTAACAAAACATTAAACCGATGAAAAATTAAACTGGAAACCAAAAAAATAACCTCGTAAAGCATAACATACGCAAATATACTCTTTTGAAAACGTACTATATATTTTTTATGAACATTGTTGGTCATCATCATAATCAGACTGCTTCTTACTGCCCTTGTTGAGTAACATTATTTAATTTTTTTTTTGTGTTAGCGCAATTTTCAGTTCTCCAAGGCTAAGTCCTGATGGCTTGTCTCATAAACATGATGTCCTCCGAGGGTAGTAACGAACATGTAATTACGGCTCTGCTGAGTATCGTAGGTTACTTGCTGGATTACGTATGACCGGCAAGGGGCGGTCGAGTTATGTCCAATAATAAAGCTTTACGATGCGAAAATTGGACCTGTTGAGTATTGAATATCTAGGCTGAAATTCGCAAATTATTTTTTATTGGTACTGGTAATTCTAGCTCAATTTGAATATTTTAGTCAAGGGCTTTCAAAGCAAGTTAGTAACATGTCACGCACACTACGGGCTGACCACACCGCTAATAAATCTATCTGACCCAGGATTTGACTAAGCTCAACCTACCTAATGTATGCACTTACCCCATCGTCCGATTAGTCTTTAGTCTTCACATCCGTCATAGATAAAATCAACAAACACGTAACCTTGTTCCACCATTCCCTTATCCACCATCGGAAAATGAGACGCAACAACCCTTCTACATTTATAATGCGAACGGCGAAGGAGCTGTAGCCTCTTTTTGGGATGAAGAAACATTAGTTCATAAACTCGCCGCTATAACCGCTTCACATTTCTTCACACAAAAAAAGATGAGAAAAAAATGAACATGACAAGAAGGAAAGATGCGTTCTATAGCGAGCGCGTTAACGTCTCCCAATATACCCTAGGGCTTTGGAACAACCTGCCATAGCATTTTTTGGAGCCTTCAAGTCAAGAACGACTAGGTATTCAACCCAACGTCCACATTTTCATGCGAACATTCGTGTCGCGTTGTCGCGACAGCGGAACGAAGGGTCTTTGTGTTCGCAATGCTGGTTCGCGATAGGACGAATTGCTTGGCCCGACTTATCGTGACAGCGGAAATCTTGTGTGATAGTGTGGACGTAAGGTTAGGCAATCATGCTCCATCATCGACCTCGTCCATACTTGCCGTGAGGAGACATTGTGGTCAAATGTTTCCTACTACTAAAAAGTCCTCGTTAGAAACAAAACCAAAGCACCTAGAACCTTACCATTAAATGTTTTTGCATTTTCAGCTGCCCCGCCCACACACCCATACCGCCGCCGCCACCGCCACCCCCTCTTACGATACCGCCGCACAGGTAATATTAGTAAAATTACCGGTATAAGGGCAAAATACCGGTATAATGGCTTCCACTGTTTAGCTAATAGGCGCTATCACACTTCAAAGTTCATGTTCAACTTTATATGGGTTAGGACAGTGTGGGAGTGCTTGCAGCAAGCTTCACGCATTTGGGGTTATGTGGTTTTCTTTGTTAATGTAGGAAATGCTTTTTCCGCGTAGGCCTCTCACGTACGCATCATTAGGAAAGGGTTGAAACATATCCGAGCTGAATTCGCAATGCAAGCTATTATGTGCTTTCGTGCCTTAGTAATGTGTTTCAAATCAGTTTCCTCTAAGTCTCATTAGACAGTAGATAGGTAGGTATGATCAGCGTTGCACTGTTTGAAAATATTATCATTGATTTCTTTTTAAATGTTGCACTTCACTCAAGTAAGAAGCTGTTTATCATGACTTCGAGCTGGTTTTTGATCTGTTTAGTTTTTCCATACATTTATGAGTAAAGTTAACTTGACTACGGATCAAATAATTGGCTCTAAGTATCAACGACCTAAAAGGTTTGACTGCAAACAATTGCAAGCTAAAGTGATGATGAACAATGATACATTATATGCTTAGGTACTGACAATGCGTCTTCAAAACCTCAATTACAACCAGTGAAAGGTATTATTTCCTATCAAAGATTACAGTAGTATATTTTTATTTCGTCTCTATCTATTCATTTTCCTTCATTTCAGGACGAAACACGTCTCTTTTGCTCGCTCACACACCCTGACTACGTTTGACGACTCTGTGATGCCTGCAGCCGTCAGCGGCAGTCGCTATCGAAGGGATTGTGAGAGACTGATTGACGGAAGAGTAGTGAAGGTGAGCCTTGTAGTGTTAGTACTTCTTCAGAGCCATGTCTCAATTGCTAAGCTAATTTTCTGTCGTACCAATTTTGAAGAAGGATTGAAAGCTAATGCGTCCAGTGAAATTACAGGGCTTAAAAAGATTTGACATACCTCAGGGTGTCGAGTTCAGTAAATTCCTGTGCAGGATGCTGAACTGCTAAAGTTCTTATTTCTGGGTAATGGGCTTAGCTGTAATGGGCAAGCGTGACGCTCGCCATCAAGTGAACTACTTGCCCTCCTCATCACTTTTCGTAAACCTATGTTTTTTTAAAGATTTAGCTCATCAGGTATCTGACTTTTTGACGTGTTCTTAAAGTGATTAATTTTAATTTTCAGCCCGAACCAAAACCCTACTCAACGCTGCCGATAATGTACCAGCCTTTCCCCCCATACTCTGGGTTTGTACCACAAGCCACGCAGGCTGTTCCTGGGATGCCCATGCACTACCCGCCACCGATTGCACCCATGCCGACGCACCCTGCTCCAAGTGTACCGAGGCCTACGCCAATTGAACCACCTAAAGTCCTTGTATTAGGTAAGCAAGCATGTATAGAACCAGGACTTCGTGAGTATCACTAGTTGTTGTAGTAACCCAAGA
The DNA here is from genome assembly GCA_931315375.2 of Opisthograptis luteolata. NCBI lineage: Eukaryota > Metazoa > Arthropoda > Insecta > Lepidoptera > Geometridae > Opisthograptis > Opisthograptis luteolata. The sequence goes on from OV928048.1 coordinate 4,416,433, forward strand.
TGAGAAAGCAGTTGGTTCTGAAATTTCTAATGTGCAGCGCATACTTAGCACTTATGCGCACTCAATGCCAAATAAGTGTACTGAGGTCTACGGAAAAGGAATGTGAAAAATAGTAAAACTCTACAGATGTTACAACTTTCAGAAATTAATAGTGTCCATAATTGTAAAAATAATTGAGTTTGGAAGTCAGATAATTTCCGGAACTGCTGATATGATTTTGAAAACTCTTACATTGTAAAAATCTGCTTCATTTTGGAGGCTTTCTTTTATTTTAATCAAACTCTGTAGAAATCTGAAACAGTTATAATATCCAATTAATTATTGTTTTTATTTATCAGATAAAAAAGGTGTGATGAGAACCCAAGCAACCCAAACCGAAGTATGTTTAGGAAGAAAACCGCTGCCACCAAATTATTTATCGTTGAGTCCTAGGACTATTAAAAGGGTAAGCCGAATTTTAATTTGTATTCGTTTTAACCTTTAACATTCCATCCACAATCTTTTTCATCATATCCTTGGTTTTTTTCCAGGTGAAGATGGTAGCAGCGGGTGTACAGACTAATGGTTATACTGTAGGTGTAAGAAGATTAACTAAGTCATTTTCAGAAGTAGGAGGTGACAGATTAGCTGGCTGCGATTCTCCTGACGATATTCCTATCACTGTTGAAACGTAAGTCTACGTCTATTTTTGATAATATCCTAATATGCTTATCAGAGGTCTATCTTCGGTGTTACTTTTTGGAATCTTTATATCCAATGTATTTTTAGTTTCGTTGGAGGAGAACATGAAAAACTTCACAGAACACAATCGGAGGAACCACCTAGATCGCCTCGTTCACCAACAGCCAGCTCAACAATGCCTATGTCGCCTCTAATGAGAGGTGATTCAGATGACGTCACGTCATCATCAGTCAAGTCTGTCGCATCATCACAAGTAGATAAATCCTCAGAACTTAGCGCGTTACAAAGGCAAGCACAAGAATACTTTCAAGAGAACTTCCAATTTATACATGAAAGCGACAGGGATGACACAATAGATGATGATATAGAAACTATAGAAAAAAGTATGGCGTTGAACAGGAAGAACTTAGAATACCTCCAACAAGAAATAGCCAAACAAACAAAAGGAGAAAAATGTCTACGATCGATTCTGTCTAAAAGTACAAGTGACGCTTCTCAAAAAACGATATCACATCCATTTTCTAAAACTTCTACATTCCAATCAGAACCCTCAACGGAAACATCAGCAACTACTACAGATGATAGTGAAAAGAACGAAAAGGAAATTATAATTGATTTTGAACCAAGACCAGACGACGAGGCTATTCCATTTACAACTCTACGGCGGAAAAATAAAAGGATATTGCAAAAAACACTGAGTGAAGGAGAGATTCTTTGCGATGTGTAAGTGTCTGTAGTTTTAATCATACTACTAAAATTATGATTAAATGATTTACCTACTATAACTACCGTACATATTTTCAGAAGAAAGACGGAAATACAAACCAACGGTGATGGAGTTAAAGATGCGCCATTGATAATGTCTACAAGTCAAGAGAATATGACAAGAGAAGACAGAGAACGGGAAGCAATGTATAAGCAATACGTAAGCCAAAACTACAGCCAGATACCAATCAAAGATGAAGGTATCTTCGGCTTTGAGCCTGATGGTTCATTTAGGTAAGAAATGTTCCTTCTTTACCGGTTGATTTTGTAAAAAAAGCACAAACATAAATTGCACTCAATCATCCCCATCACAACACGGTAAATATTTTGCTGCCACTATAATGACAGGTGCATTGAGTTGAAGACATTAAGTTTTGACGCCAGTTCTTCACATATTCTGTACTCATAATTTCTTCACAAAAACAATGCTTGCCCTTCACACACGTCAGCCTTTAATTTTCTTCATAGTTCTTCAGATGGGAATGCACCTTATGAAGACTTTCACGAAAAATATATTAGTTACAAGCATGAACCATTTAGAAATCGAAGCGTAAGTTTTGAAGAGAAAACTGAAATTATTAATAAGGATATTGAAATTCCTGACAGCAGGTACGCACGACCCATTGGCTACTTAAAAAAAGCTTGAAATATTTACAAAACAGCGTTACCTGTAGCCGCATATTTTCATGTATGTGTTCTGTCAAGCTTATCCACAAATTTTTATCTCTTCTTTTTTCTAAAATACTCTGTGTGTAGACTTTTTTGTTTTCCTCCTCCCACTATACAAATCTTGAGAAATTGTAACAAAATGTATAGTTAGAAAAAACCCTACATGCTGTGTTGTATTGTGTTGTGTTGTGTCGTGCCGTGTATCTGTGTTTGATAATTACGTCCACATTCCACATTACCGTTATATTTTCGAATGTTTCCAGTACGGCAAAGTCTAGCCCAGGGTCACCGGAAAAATCCGTAGATGCAGAGGACCATAAAATTAAACGAACTGTTATTTCTAATACAGTAACTACAATGCTTGCACCTTTAGAAAAGACTTCACCGTGTGCTTCAAACGAATCTTTGGCTGTAGACCAAAGCAGGTTTGTACTGTATATTATGCTTGGGGTAACAGTATTATTTGCGATAATTAAATTATTAGAAGTAATGTTTTCAGAGACCATTCGGATAGTATGTGGAACGAATCACAAACAACTGTTTTACAAGTTGACTCTGGGACAGAAAACGGAACAGTAATAAGGTACGGCACTGTCTTTTTAAATGATGTGCTATCGTTGTTTTTGCTTGAGTTAAGAAATTCCTATCAAAATACTAATGATTCGCTAACATTTATAATTTCTTTACAGCTCATCAGACCTTAGTTCACTAGCAGCTTCACCAGGGGCGCTTGCGTTATTAACGCCTACATCAAGAAGAAAACAACTATTACTGTTGCAGCATCAACAACGGTCTTCTTTAGATACAGATGCATTGGATGAAGAATTTGATGCTTCACAAGTTTGTATTGAATTTATGGATGGTTCTTACACATCGATGACCATGATAGGTAATTACATTCTAAACTTCGTTCACTTTATCTAATCCTATGTGTTTTCCATTTCCCAGAGCCAATCCCCAACATCACCCAGGAACAAACTAGATACATCAAGTTCCAGCTCCGCACAAGCAAGAGCATCTTTGTCTCCACCTGCCGTTGTCCCGAATGTTGTGTTACCACCTATAACAAAGCAACCAACCATATCAAAATCTATGTCTCCAATTGCGCCTCCAAAAGTAAACCATACTCCAGCAATTGCTATTACGCACCCAAGTTTAGATTTAGCTGATGTTCCATTCAAACGAACTCCCAGTTTTATAAACAAGAAGCGAGAAAGAGCCCTTAGTCCATCTCGAAGAAGAGATTTGCAACGAAAAGCACAACAAAAAGAACCAAATGGAAACATTCCTCACCAAATCATTGAATCTCCATCTGAACCCCCTTTGGCAAAACCAGCTAGCAGTGAAACGAGTTTAGCTAGAACTGATTCGGGAAAAATCAATACTACAGATGTATCAGAAAGCACAACAACTACGGAAGATTATGTAACTGCCAATTCAGATAGTTCAAAAAGAAGTAATAGTAAGAATCATAATCAAAGTAAGTAAATTATGTTTGGTAGAGATAGCAAGTAGCAATCTACAAATTAGCAAAATAGTTAAATCCTATAGTATTTTGCGATTTGTTATACTTTTTAAAACATAATCCATAAACAATTCTTTCAGATCCAGAAAATAACAGAGCTCAAGATGGATCATCATTTGAAAGTGCATCAAGCTTATACTCATCCACTCGTACAGAAAATATCGCAGAAGATCTTGTAGTTCCAAGTTTTTCACCACCTTTAGAAATAAATGACGATTTTATTGTCCCAGACGTAACGTCACCTCCACTGCCATTACCCGAAAGAATATTCAAAACAAGTATCGAAAAGATTGAGGTCAAAGCAGATATAACTCCACATACTGAACATATTAGGAGAGATAAGACTGAAGTTAAACCTAAAGAAGACACTACAAAAACCTTAAAAGTACGTTTAAATAAGAACTTTTTACGGTTTTAGTAGATGAATTTATTCATAACTATCACATTGTTTTTTTACAGAAAATAAGAGGTACCATGAGTGGTAAGAGCAGTTCAAGTGGCAGTTACAGCTTAAGTGGCTCAAATCCTAACGTCACTGAAGATATTGAAAACAAAACTCTGTCTGAAATACTAGAACCACCCAAACCTAAAGCAGTACCCGAAAAGAAAGAATCTAAGGAAGAAAAACCAAAAAGTCCTGTTAAAGAGATGGAGCAACTAGTACCTAAAATGATGGTACAAAATATTACACAGAAATTTCATAAGTCAAGAAATAAACAATAACTGTATATGTATATTACACAATTTTTTTTTTGTTTCAGGGCTCGCTCTCTGATGATGAAAGGAGTGTCCATTACTCTTCTTCAGGATACTACGAAAGTCCAGTAGAAGACGACGATGATGGTGGATTAAGTATAATAAAATACATTTGCTTTGCATGCTTAAGAAAATCAGATATCTGATTATGTCTAACATGCTCCAAAATGTTTGTATGATATAATTTAGAAACGGAAACATTACGACTAAGGGCAGAATTGAACCCAAGTCTTTTGTGATACCGTGAAAATGTTTTAGATCGTTCGCTCTTGCTGTTTGCTTCTACTACTGATTCTGTTTCTAGTGATTTCTTCGCAAACACACTTTTTACTATTTTCTCGTAGAAATAGCAGTTGCATAACTCTTATTATAAAAGTAACTCACTCATCTTGCAATTGCTCACTTCTAGTTATTTATTTATTGATCTAATAAATGTTGCTGTGATTATACCTAGAGTTTTTTTTTAAACGTATTTATTTCTATTTACAGCTTATAAGCATTCACAAAGGTATCGATCTACAAGCAGGCCAAAGTCATGGTTAAGTGAAGAAAAGAGAAGAAAAAAGAAAGCATTCACATTAGAATTTTCAAAATCTTACGACGACTCAGTCTCAACATCACAAGATGACTGGGTAAAAAAACCGAAAGAACTCGATAGTATCAGTCAAAAGTCAGAACGAAGCAGCATATTTAAGCCAACAAGTATGAAATCTCCTCCAGACGAAAAATCTCAAGACCCTCCTAGAAAAAAGAAAACTCACTTTGTTGAGAAACCTAAAAGCATACAGTCTTCTCCAAGAGAACAAGTCGATATAGAAAAATCTATGAAAGAAAGTATGACCAAAGAAAGAGAAGTAGAACAAAAAAGACCAGCAGAAAGAGAGAGATATGCTAGGAGAACCAAGTTAAAGGCTAAAAGCCCGACTCACAGTAAAACAATTGATGGACACAGTTATAGAGCTCAACATTACGATAGGAGAGAAACTATGGGATCAAATATGAAGCTACATCTAAATATTCCTACTTCAGATGACTCAAGTGAACAGTATAGGAAAGAAGGTAGTTGTCTAAAATTTATCACTAAAATATTCAGACATTAATTTTTTTTTAAATTCATTAATGCTAGCGGAATCCGTGCAATTTTTATAAACCTTATATAACTCTTATTTTAGGTGCAAACAATGGAAATATATCGCCAAGAAAGCACAGAAGATTGCGAGATAGTCCGAGAAGAAAAACGGGTGCTAACTCAAATGCCAAATCTCCCACAGCTAATAATAACTCTACATACAGGTGAACTAAATTATATTCTGTTTTATACTATTCGCAAAATATATGTAAAGTTCGTAACAAAATTTTACTGACAAAGACTTTAACAATCAAGATCTATATTTTATTTCAGGCCAAGAAGAAAAAACGGTTCTAATGAAAGCATATCACTACCCGGTAGCTTGCCGCGAAGAAAGCAGTCGATACCCACAATTCCTTGCATAAGTTCCTTAGAGGCAGAAGATATTGAAACTACGAGGACTTTGACTAGTGCAGGATCGAGACTGACTCCTTTGCGTTACGTGAAAAGTCCAACAACATCACCCAGACATCATAAGAAACAAGATAAAGGTATATTTAATACTGTTTGAGCAATCAAAACAATTTATTGCAAAGAATAGCCAGGTGCGTTATGATAAAGCACATAACTACAACAGTTGCTATGCTGACTGATAAAGCTTTTACGTGCTATTAACCGTCCAAGAATAATAATATGTCGAAGCTATATAGCTTAAGTTCTTTTACAAAAATGTTGGTAACGATTTGAGAAGTACCTAGAACAATAAATTATGTGTTCCAGAATGTAAATTTGCCAAAGCAGCATCAGCAGAGTCCCTACGTTCGGTTTCACCAGGTTCCGATTCCGTCTTCTACTCTGAACATGGCACCGAACACAGCCTGGTTACTGGTGAATGTGAGGCGAAAGCACATTGTTTGCATTGTGGCAAGGAGGTCCATATAGTGACTGCTGCTCATGAACACGACAGCGTGGCTTCGAGGACTTCCCATACTGACGTTAGTACAAACCTGTGAAACAAACTACATAGTCGTTTGGCAATTTCTATGAAGTGAAAACAGCAACATTTTCAGTAATAAAAATAAAATATAGTACGACAGGTAGATCAAACAAAGCAGAAATAAATACGAGTACTATAAATAGAGATGGAGGAACCAATAATGAAATCACAGTACACGAGTGAAAAGTGGTCCTCCACTGTTGAGATAAATCTGGTATTTAGGGGAGAAATTGATCAGATTGTAAATAATAAGGCAAGATTACGTGTTCACAGCTTCTCACTCTTTTTTATTCTTTTTTAAATTGATGGTGTACATAAAAACATTTGAACCCCGCCAGAGACGAGCAAAGTTAACCACGAAAGTAACTTATCGTTTGCTATCATAATTCTGGCAGGCTCTAATTAAATCTAAACATCCACTGTCCTCATTTACACCCTATGTCTTTTTGCGTTGAAATTTTTCATTTAATCATGTGTTGTGTATATTTTGTGTTTCGTACGTAATAACAAAAATAATCATACATTGCATTTATCCAAGAAAGTTAAATAACGCGGAAGCCTATCAAGTATCATTATTAAAATCAATGCAGTAGTAGAAATACTCTTGTGAATCATTTGTTTCAGAATGCACTCGATTATTTTGTATTTCTCTCTGAAGAAACTGTGAGATTTAATTCCTTTTTCTTTTAGGAATCGTACGCAGACGCAACTCCAGACATTGTCCCAGCACCAGCAGGTTTCGCAGACTCCCCGTCTTGCAGCTCAAACAAGAAGCAGGCGACCGGGGCGAGGCTTTACAAGAAACTGGACAAACGATATCGTTCTGAAGACAAAACTAGGCATCATTATAGAAACAGGCCAGATGTTCGGGCTAAGGTTCGTCATTAATGTAAAAGTAAATGTTCTAACTGGCAAGATAACATTTGAAATAGACGTATATCAAGTAAACAGTTACAGTGAATCTGTACATAAAGCAACAATAAATTTTGAACGTGACCAGCATCAAATTTTAATCTTACAGGATAGCGTTTGGCTGCAAGTCACCTGATGTTAAGCGATGACGTGGTCAAAATAAATTGGCACTACCATAAGGCTAGACTAAAAATTGGCCCTCAAGTGAGGCTTTTGTAATGAACCGATAGGTATTCGCCTTCAGATATATAACTTGAAAGAGACGAGCTCAAAAAATTGACTACCACCAAGCTTTTCATCAAGATATTTGCTTTCACATGATGACAAAGATCATGACCATAAGACCCTTTACTTTTTTTAAGAGCCTACGCTGTTTTACAACTGACTTCACTAGTTATTTAATGCAAAGAAAAAGTCTCAAGTAAAAACATATTGTTGCAGTCGGAAGAACGAGGGAAGGAAGAGTACGCAGCGAGTGAAAAGCCTCAAGACACTCGTATCGCAAGGTCGGCGGGGAACAGTTTGGACAAGTTAGCTAGTACCAGCGTAGATCCAGATGGTAAGCTAACTTGTATTATGATGTTGGTAAATAATGTATACCAGTAATTATGAAATCCTTAGCGATTTTTGTCAGTGGTTGTTGCTATGACTAGATATAAACAAAGAGCACACTTTGATGGTACTTGCTGTAATTTCAGTTAGGTATATTTATTTTTGAAAACTGCAACATGATAAAAACCTATCATCATAACACGCACTTATAGTAAGTAGGAAATAAACAATGCAAGGCACTGTGCAATTTCGTGTAAACGTATTTCCTTGATGATGGTTTCAATACAAATAAGAGAATCAAATAAGAATATTGTAACTAAAAATTAATACCCCAAAATTTGTTCGAATCCTACAATAAGCTTGCGCTTTCGGTGAAAGAAAACATCGTGATGAAACCATAGCTTGGTGGTAGAGTATTTTCTAGTACTCGCCTGGCTAGCTACCACCCTCATGTAAAGAATCTGTCGCCAAGCACCTATCGGTGTGTTCCGGCAGCCTCACTTGAGAGCCAGTTCCCAATCCAGGTGTAGCGTGACGCCATCTTCGACCACATCGTCATTTAACATCAGGTGACTTGTGGTCAAACGCTACCCTGTAAGTAATAAAAAGGAATGTAGATACATAAACACTTTTTGAATTAGCACAGCAAGAAATTAGTGCGCCACCTTCTAACCTTCACATTTCCTTTCCCTGGATGAGGTTTCGATCTCCAGTCACACTCACCATCCATAATCACATTCAAAACGTAGCATACCTTTTGATAGAAAAGGCTTTTGGCTAGAATGTATAAAATAGTACGAGAGAGAAGATTGATTGCAAACATGCGCAAGTAGACTTGCCACACGATTTCCAGTAGGCACTACCCATGCATTCTTTCCAATAAAGATTCTTCCGTTAGAACAAGAAGAAGGCTCAGGCAGTTCTGATGGCGTGGAAGGTGCTAAGGAAGAAAGGGGAATATATGCGGCTCCGTGGTGGTGCGGCAACTGGATCATGTTGTCGGAAAACGATGATCACTGGACGAGAATCCCACCAGGTAGGTTTGCATTATACCGTGAAATATCTGCAAAAGTCCTTTAGGTTCACCAATTGTGTTACTTTGGATATTTTATTACACATTAGAAACGTTTATAATTATATGCTGTAAAACCTAGTGAATCTCATTTTTGTAGTGGTAGGACTCGTTTGCAGAGTCTACCTTGAGAAGTACCTACAACATCATTGCCATATAATCGACCGTCAAGCAGTGGTGTCCATACAACTGTGTTCCGGATTGAAGGACAATGTTGTGAAGTTATAGTGCATAACGAGATTGGACATCTAATATATCTTAACGAGTGTTGTACGTTACCGCAAAGGTTTTTGAATTGTCAAAGTAAGTTGTCAATTAATAAGGTTTTGAATTGCACTAAATTAACGGGCGAACGCTTACCATAACAGCCAGCTCTTGCCATATAAAATTAGATATCCAAAATTACAGATTTGATTTTATCTCACAGATCTTCTAGAAATTGCGGACTCAGAAAAAAACGATCCCACTGAATCAGAAACAGAGTTCAACAAGCGGTACGTGGCGCTCACACACAGACTTGTCCATCGACGAGCCTGCATCGAACTCAACAGACGACAAGCGGACAGCTCATTCGGTAAGACTGTCTAATCATTGTCATGATGAGAAACCAGGACCTTACAGATCATAAAATCTGAAACCATATCAGCACTTCTTACAGGGTAGCGTTTGCCCACAAGACACTTGATGGTATATGACGATGTGATCGGTGGCGCCACGCTACGCCTGGACGAGGAACATGCTCTCAAGTCAGGCTGCCAGTACACACCGATTGGTGCAACTCACCAGATTCTTAACTATAAGTTCAATGTATTCTTAAAAACTACAATACTTGTAGGAGATAGTATAGTAGTAGATATTTGTCATGCAGATTTTTAAAAAAAATGTAGACATACTGTAGAAAGGTTTTTTGAAGATTTATCTCTTAACAACGTTAAATGTGGTGTCAAAATTTCTATGGAAGAATTTCTACGTTTCTGCGTGCGAAACTGCGGGATGACCGGTCAATATCACTTTTACTAATACAAGCATAAAGCATAACGTTATATTTTTGGTTGTAAGCTTGGCAAAAATAATACGATCTTACATAAATGCTGTACTTGAATAATATACTTACGTACCAACAAATGCGATCCCTTTAGACATATATGTTTGAGAAAACAGGACGGGGCGCGTCTAGTTTACTCATTGTTTAGACGCTAGCGTGTTTATAACATGCGAGTTCATTTACACAAACCTTGAAAAAGCTAAACGAAGTGGAACATACATCTATTCGCTACTACCCATGTTTGGGTTGAGTTTCTATACAGAAATAGGACGAAGATTGACGTTAGGACATAGGCCACTCTGGCTTATAAGCCATTAGAAAAGTTGGCGCTTAAAAGCTGCTAGCCTTTCGGTGCTGTATCTATCGATCGTGTGTCTAATAAGAAATCATCTTTATGATCACCCACAAAACTAATACTAAAATTATATAGCACTAATAATCTATTCGATCGATGTAAAGATGTACCCACTACTAGGCTCCATAAAGTTAGCAACTCGTTCAAAGGTCAATGTGTACGCTTTTTCAACAAAATCCCAAGTGAAATTCAAGACTTATCGATAGCAAAATTTCAAGTCCGTATAAAGAGAAATCTTATTAGTAAAGCTTATTATAAAATATCGGACTATTTAGATGACAAACAAGCTTGGGATTGTAGTTAATCTATCTATCTTTCTTTCTATCTACCTATTCTCCCTATTTCCCCTATTCTAACCATTTTCGGTAAACAGCCAAAACAGTCATACTCACGAAAGTGACTTTGCTTGCGGCGGCGTCGTGTGTCGGGTCGCCCTCTTCCCTCTCATATGGTCGAGGAGAGCGATGGCTGGCACATGCGTCAACTCGTGAACGGGTGCTGCTTGTGGGGTCTGGTCTGCTTTGGTTGTGATCCCGCAACTCATTAATATTCATGTTCCCATATCCCAATGTGTACAACCAAACAAGAGAAATCTTATTAGTAAAGCTAATTAAAAAATATCGGACCATTAGATAACAAAAAAAAAAAGCTTGGGATTTTAGTGAACTTGCTCCAATTCAATCAATTAGTAATAAGAATAAAATTGTCAATGTGATCGCGCCAAAAAAATTACCTGCCGGGCGTTTCTTGCCTGTTCTTTTGCCGGCGTAAGGAGGTTGGAACAGGCGTAGCTAGTTTTAAGTTTGACGTTTTAAAGTGATCACAATGTATCCTATTAAATAAATAAAATTGACTATTGACTATTGACTATTGACTATTGATGTAGCTTGCGTTACAAAAGGTATTTAGTGTAAAAAAACATTTTTACGGTCCGCTGCGATTTCTGAACGACGCTACGCGATTTGCGTCACGCGAGCGTCGATGCGGTGACTAGCCTGCATTGGATTCAGTAGAAAAAGTTTAATTTGATGTAAAATACCTATTACCTACCTAGTGTTTTAGCGTTCTTGCATTTTTATTATTGGACAAAAAAGATACCTATTTATAAGAGCGGTCGGGTTCAGACAGTGAACTAATAATGGGTTCAAATTTCAATGTTGTAGGCAGTCATTTTGCTTCACGTGCGTTTATGAAACAACTTTTTCCTAGTGGTGTTATTTCTTTTCTCTCTTCTTTTTAATCAATGACATTGCTGTAAATACATATTTTTTTTATCTAGCCTAATAATAATTCTGTAGGGAGGCCCCCCACTTGGTGGACCGACGAAATTGTCAGGGAGCCGATGGTTGCATAGGTATAGATAATAGCCGTTCATGGTGGCGAACAAAGGCCTATATTCAGCAATGGACTTCTTCCAGCTGATGATGATGATGATGATGATGAATAATAATTATTCGTTTACCATCTGCCTTCCTGCCCATTGAAATGAGCAATAAACAACAACAACTAGGTATGTATAAATTAGTGCGATTAATAATTCAAAATTTCCTTCAGTAAAAAGCTTACGAACATCTAGGTACTTTCTATTCCTAATATTAGCTCACGTAATCAAATCACCTTTATAGCAGTTAACATTACGTCACTAACCGAACGCACTCTAACCGTTCCACTTCTGACGTGTGGACTATTTCGAGTACTCTTTCTATTTAAATAGCATCACCTATTATTTTAGAAGCGTCCTCTGAATTCTTTCGTTTATCTACTGGCACGAATTTTTTTTCTTCCTCTGATGTAAGTCAACTGACTCACCATTCATGAATAAAATTGTATCCATGCTGAATTATTCAGCATGACCTTGAAAGAGTCGTGAAATTGTATTGCGAGCACGTTTATTATGCATACCTAATGTAACTCATTGAAAAGTCGGCTTAGAAAATTGAAACGGAATTAAAGGTTTTGAACTGTGCACGTAGATAGTATAATTATTTTTTTTTGTGGCGTTTTCAATGTCAGACACCAGTTGTTGACGACTCGCTACTGCGAGCAGTTGGTGTTTTTGCTCCGAACGAGGCGGAAAAAAATATTCTGTGCGTATTGATTTTAAATCAGATACAGTGTCTAGACGGAAAATTGATGTGACTTTTATATTGCGTGATTATTTTATAACTTTTATGACAAATAATAGCTGGTGAAGTTCAAGATCCGTTGAAAGTTGTAGAAGATTTCGAAACGATGGGGCATTCGTGTGAGTATCTCAACTGAAGCTTCGATTTCTTGTGAAGTTTATGAATGAAAATATTGTTATCTAATTTTGTTGTTGATGGTGGATGTTTTAGTCAGACAAGTGCTATCGAATCCCAAAGGGAGTTTAAGACAGAAGCTGGAAGAGATATTCAAGTTGATGCTGGTGCTTTGGTGTCGACAGTGCGAAGTTAACAAAATTGTGGCTTCGGAACCTTGTGGTAATAAACATAAATTAATTATATATTGTTTTTAATTGAATAACTAACAATGCAAAGTAACTAAGTATTTAACAATGTTTTCATTTTTTGACTAACACATTCAAATAAAATAACGACGCACTTATTGTAAACATAAAACGCTTTAATGATACGAAATTTGGGAAGGTTTACTTACAGTAATCCGCATTAGGAACGATCCTTTCAAAATGACTGACAGGCATAGTCGAAGTTGAATGATAAGATGACCTATACTAACTAAGTAGGTATTTTAGTAATAACCTTTTGCCTAGCCCACGACTAATCTCTGCCGATTTTGTACCCTTATATGATTTGTAGAGAGCGATGGTGGCCGAACGGTTTAGGCGTGCGACTTACAAGACGCCGACACCAAGTTCGAATCCTCTCGGCCCCGCACTTATGACTTAATAAGTTATGTGCGAATTTGCCATCGCTCAAAACGGTGAAGGAAAACATCGCGAGGAAACTGGCATGTCCAAGAACTGCAACATTCAAGGGCATGTGACATCTACCAACCCGCACTGGGCCAGCGTGGTAGATTACAGCCCATACTCTCTTTCTCTCTCTCTGAGAGAAGGCCAGAGTCCCAACAGTGGGAACGTGAAAGGCTGATGATGATGACTATTAGGGTACAATATTTAGACTCCACAAGTTACCATATGGTATTCAGATTGTGCTTATGAAAACATTTTATCTGCAGTAATAACTAACCGCCCAGCTTTTAGCCTAATAACGCACCTAATGTATGAATGAAAGAAACTTTGATCTGGCGCTTTGGATAAAAGCCAAATGCAGAAAGTCTATTATGGTGCAAATATTTAAATAACGGATACATTCCAGGTTTCAAGTGATTAATCTGTGTCAGGGCCGAGCGTTTTTCAAGAGTTTACTGCCGTCTCTAGGCCAACATCATTGTACTATTTAGATAGCGGATAAATGGTAGACCGAATTGACGTAAATAGGTTAAGGAATCCGTGCATCAATCATTGGAAATAGCTTCGGGAGATTTTTATGCCATCAGCACATTAGTGTGTACGTTATTGTTGTCGTAAGCGGTTTTTTCTTTCATTTTGTTCATTCATCGTTCGTTTGGTTTGCTTCTAAAGCTGTATCTAATTACCACTCTTTATTTTTTCTGAAAATATGAAAATACTAATAGCTATGAATGTGATGGCATGTGACATCTACCAACGCGCACTGGGGCCCGTCCAGCAGTGTTATTCATTGATTATGTCACATATTCTCTCCGAGAAAAGGGCTCTGTTCGAGTAATATAAACATTTTATTAAGCTGATTTTGATGAATTACTCTACGAACAACCCATTTTTATGATTAAAGTTAGACCAGCAATTAACTAATTTAATGGAAATCTACTGGAGCGCGCAGATCTAAAGAATACCTGCGCACTCTACCGACACCTTACTACTCCTCAAGTCATTTAAATTTGTCGTAACATAAGACAAAGGGGATGTCACGACAAATACGCGTATCTACATAAAATCAAGAAGTAAATGGACTTGAATGACTGCTAATAAACATCAACCTGTACGACTTAACAAACACAAAACTTGTTTACAGAAAGCGACAAAACTGTCGTGGTCAGGCGTGGAAACGAAGAGTTTGGATTCAGAATCCACGGGAGTAAGCCAGTGGTAGTGTCAGCGATCGAACCCGATACACCAGCCGAGACATCGGGGCTAGAAGTTGGTGATATTGTTATAGCTGTCAATGGTAAGATAATAACAATAAGGAACAAAATATTAATGTCAGGCGTGAAAGACAAGAATTCAGATTTGGAGTTTATGAGTGGAAGATAGGAAGTGAAGCAAATGTAAAGACCGTTAAGCCTGGGCTCAAACTGGGTATTGTTGTTATAGAAATAGATGGTAGTACTATAGTAAAGTGATATAGAGAAATCATTTCAAGGTGCACATGAGTAGTTGTTTACCTAAAAATCCATTAAAAATCGCTGTAATGACCGTTACGAGTCGTTTGAGCTTGAGATGTACTTAAATAAAATGCTCCACTATAATTGTGATGAATAAGGCAATCACAATTTGTAATTTGAATTTCCAGGAATCAATGTTTTGGACAAGACACATTCAGAAGTTGTGAAGATAGCCCATTCGGGATCCGAAATATTGGAACTTGATGTAGGTATATTTTGGTCGACTGCTATTTTACGTTTTTGTGAACCATCAAAAGATTTATTTTATTAGGATCCAATCCTCAGACTGTAAAACTTTCATGGTTTTGCCCTAATTTTGTGGTCTAGTTTGATGATCGCTTTGATTGCAGGTAGTTATGGTTTACAAGCAAATGTTTAAAATAAATAAATAATATTATAATTTGTCAGTTCAGCTCGTGTTTGTTGTATTTTGATTTCAAAGCAATCAAAGGGTAACCGTAGTATGTTATGATTTATAGTTTTATTTTGCAATCAGTTTATTTTTGTCATACAAACATACCTAATTTATATGAAAATTTAATGGAATGTTGAACATTTTAAATGTCTTTGACTGTAATCAGCCAAAACCGCTGACACAAACGTGGTTTATCTCCAACGGAATTCTATTGGTTTCAGTTATGTTGTAATGTTTTTCTATTATGACAATTAAGTTCTCATCATTACAATCGGTATTTTTTTTACTAGGTACTTACAGGGTTGCTTTTGACCACAATAGTCACCTGATGTTAAGTGATGTTGCGCCACGCTACACCTGAATTGGGAACTGTTTCTCAACTTGGGCTGCCGGAACAAACCGATAGGTGCTTGGCGACAGATTCTTTACTTTGGGCTAGTGTTCATTTCTTCAACTTCGTGACCAAACCTTCCAGGTGGCTCGGACATGCGAAGTGGTAGCCTCTCTAGCCCACGAAGGTGGTCCAGCGGCATTATACTCCGGATACCTTTGGAGAGCCGCGCCACTGAAGCCCCATCATCCACCACGATGGACGCGTCGATGGTTCGTGCTGAAAAGGGACAACTGCTTGTATTATTACAAAACAGATTCGGTAAGTGAGATGAAGAACTAGAGCAATGGATGAGGAAGGAGTGTTTTGTTTTAGATCTTACAGGTTAAAGCTTTACCTACTTATTAGAAAACTTCACTGTCAAAACGTTACTGATATTACCTTACCAAACACCGTGGTGAAAGACGCGATGGTTCCTGCTAAAGATAGATATCGACACACTATTTATGTCAGGCAGTATAATGTTCCTTTCTGTTCTAGGAAAGTTTGTTCTGAAATCAGTGCATTAAAAGTGAAACCCAAGTAGTTGCCAAAGCCAAACTCAGATGAATGAACTACATAGCGAACGACAAACTGCATTGTGTTGCCAACTGCACTGTGTATTTAAAATAGCTGGTTTTATTGTCGTTCCGCTAAAACAATTTAATACGTTTCTTTTTATTTTACTATTTACATGGTAGCGTTTGACCACAAGTCACCTGATGTTAAGTGACGATGTGGTCGAAGATACACTATACACTATACACTATACACTATACATATTGTAACTCGGGTTGATAACAGTTATAGAGTGGTCGATGGCGCCACACTAAACTTGGCTGACAGTAGGGTATACACCGATTGGTACTTGGTGACAGACTCTTAATTGCTATCTAGTATCTATCTAGCCGTGTGATTACCTAGTATGTCTTATCTCTTTGTATGCGAGTACTAGAAAATGCCCTACTACCTAGCAATGGTATCATCACGATATTTCAACAAACGCCATCTAACATCCTGAACACGAAACTGCTTCTTTACAGAGCATCCATCCAGTCGGAGCGCTAATGTTAGTAAACTACCAACTGAACGAAGAAGATGCGGGAAGGGCGCATGGATTCAGATTACAGCGAGGCGGTGGTACAAGGCTATCACTAGCAGCAGATACTGCCGAAGCAGCCGCTAGATGGCAGGCAGTGCTTGCTCACGCTATTGATGCTAGTAATCAGGTAAAATGTAAACCATCGCTTATATTAGGCGTGGCTTTGGACCACGTTTTATGTCCCAAAAAGGTTTTAGCAGCAGTTCACCCCAATGATATTATGTTATGTTTTGCTATAGATCTACGACGTGTAGTACGTTTCGTCGTTAAAGTTCACAGCATTATTGCTAGATGGCGTTTTGATTAAATTCGACAGCTATAATTATTATTATTCTCTTGCTCTGCTGAATCAGAGTCCTTCCATCTGGTGGAAAATGAAGATTGCGGTCGATGATGTAGGTATATGATATAATGTGTAGCATGCTTACCACACCTATTCACACGAGGTTTGAAACTTCGTCATTATCATTATTGGAAACAAACTTGCTGGTTAGGTGTTCCATTTCTTTGCGGTTTGCATGACAAATGTGGACCCAAATACATAGTGCGTAAGTTTATATGGAAAATGTCAACAATTGGTTGAAATTTCATAGTACTCGTAGATAGTGTTTCTGTAGTTGAGAGTATGATAAATGCGAAAGTAACTCTGTATGTTTGTCTCGCTTTCACGCCTAAACTACTAAACCGATTTAAATGAAATTTGATACGGAGGTAGTTTGAACCCTAAGGAAGGACATAGGAAACTTTATATTGCTATAAACTGTAGCCCACGCGGGTGCAACCGCGGGGAGAAGCTAGTTTTGCAGTAATTATACAGCCTTTATTTGTACCCATTTCACCGCTAAAGTTCATATTACCATTCCTTTACTAAGAGTCCCTTTTGGTCTTTTATGGTTTGCTTTATAAATGATCCTTACGTTTTCAGCGAGACGGCTGGTTAGAAGTCACAATGAGGAACATGAAACTTCCCCCCTCTTCCATCCCTAGGCCTGACTGCTTCGGGTATTTAATGAAGCTAGGCTCCAAGTGGAAGTCCTGGGCGAAACGGTACTGCGTACTCAAAGACGCATGCCTATACTTCTATAACGATGGGAATAGCAAGAATGCTTTTGGTAAGTTTCAGTGGATTAGCCACCAAAATACACTTTTAAATTTGGTTCAAGCAGAACAGCTGTCATGAAAAAGAAGCAAGTAGGTAGGTTCTGAATCGTGAAGATCGCACGTGCAATGTAGACTAAGAGACTTTTTTTTCTAGTTTTTTTTACCTTGATTAGTAGCAGAGCAGCTGTCATGAAAAAGAAGCAAGTAGGTAGGTTCTGAATCGTGAAGATCGCACGTGCAATGTAGACTAAGAGACTTTTTTTTCTAGTTTTTTTTACCTTGATTAGTAACTGACTCTCAAGTGGGATTGCTGGAACACACCTATTATAGGTGCTTAATGCTACTTTACTGTGATGTGTAGAGTATAATATATTATAGTAGATGAGACGTAACTCCTATTGAATAGTGTATATAAGTTTAGTACACAAGTTAGTACATGGAGGCAGTATAGTATAGTATTATCCAAATCAGCTTGGAAACTCTTTGTCATCTCATGCAGAATTTTAACTCATTTTTTTCATTTTACAGGCATGGCTTGCCTACATGGCTACAGAATACAGACTTGCGCTCCTGGTGGTAAGAAGTACGCCTTCGAGGTTATGCCTACAGAACCCAAGCAGAGACACTTCTACTTTCACACTGAATCTGAGATGGATAGGAAGCGGTAAGAACATATTACATTTTAATGTAATGTAATGTCAAATTTTAATGGCCACGAAATGGATCGCTCTCTGGATATGAAGAAGTTCTGTGTAGAAACAAATGCACCAAATGTTAGAGAAAGTTAAAATGTCGCACCGGATGCTTGGTGAAGAAATGTGAAAACTGTTTGTTAAGAAAGTCTGAACTTCAGAAAATCATGTGTGACTGTTCCAATAAATATCAAATTGCAAAAGATGAAGACTTTCAGACTGTATCATCAAATTGACATTTTTCAGTAGTACCATCAGTTTGGTATCTTGGTTTTCTTCTTAATTAGTTAATTTTAAATTTCTCTTTTTCAGATGGATGGCAGCTCTAGAATACTCTATAGACCGATGGATGAAAGCCGGCTGACGACGACAGATAACCAAAGCAGATTCCTTCGACTTCGTATAGTTTAGTTCAATAAACCTATTCTTCACTGCATCTTGATTCTTTTGGGCCATTATTTTTCCTTTTCCATTTATTTTTAAGCGGAGTTTAAACTAACTCTAGACTACTTATACCTATTTCATTGCTGCCACATAATCGATCTAAAAAAACATACTGAAAGTTGTGGTTTTATACGATGTTTAGAAAGATTATTATTGGACAATCTTCTGAGTCATAGAAACTAGAAGGATTTCTATGGCTTATGGAATCGGAAAAATTATAGACAGTATTATGTTTTCATATTTAATACTTACAGATGCTTTTTAAAATTAATAGGGTTTAAGCATGTGATTGTGAGAACGTTTAATTCCCGTCCTTATGTCGTACCTTTGGAGTAATTTATTAAGATGTATTTATTATGACGCCAATAATTAATTCATTTATTATTAAAATACATTTGCATATTCGATATCAGCCAATGCTGTTGCCAATATTTATAAATTTGTTACTTATTTGAATTAAATTCACCAAAGCTATGCTGACAAAGAATTTTAAATATCAAGGAATCTACGCATCGGAGATGAAACATGTTTTAATGCATAGCTTTAATCTATGTTATTTGAATAGATATTTATAAATCAGTGATGATAGACGTTAAAATATTAAAAAAGTCTTTTGATATATCCAACTTGACTGATAAGAATGAGACTAAAACGGATTGCGATTAATTAAACAAATAAGTTAATAACAGAAGAGGTGAATAAGATTTCAAAGAAGCCAGATAAATGTATATTATAAGAGAAGAGATGAATAAATCTATCCAGTTATAAAAAGAACTAACGAATGTACGAAGCGAAGAACTAGCAAGAACGACTGACTTCGAAATTCTGTAATGACTTTTAAAGTAAATAAAAATGTAAGTCAAAATATATTCCTATTATAGAAACTTATTAACACGATGTTTATTACATAGATGTGAAACGTAGATGTAAAAGTAGGTATTGATGTGCCAACATTTAGAAAATATTAAGCTGTAGGTAGATGGTATTTTAACTTATGGAAAAGCACAATTTATTGGATCTTAGCGTAAGCAATTCGTCATTTTGTCTGTTACTCTGTTAATTGAATATGTGATTATTATCAGTGTTGTGAATTTTAAAGATAATTATTAATTTGTTAATTTGCTTTGTTTATTGATGCATAATAACGGTATGCCGATACATTTCACAATAGTTTGTACATACCTAGATTATTTAAAATTCATTAGATATTAAGTACTACATGAATTAATTATCATTCTTATGTGTGTAGCATAAATGTATTTATCAATTACTTTGCATGTATTATTATAAATTTAAAAATGTAATTATAATATTTTAAATCTAAGATAGTAAATGATTATTTCCCTTTTAGAAAGTGGTCCATTCTAGGTGACTTAAATTGTGCATTAAACTGATTAATAATAGTAATGCTAAATCCATAACGATTGTGTATGTATATAAATAACCATGTGAAAGCTCAAATACATATATTAAAATAATAAATAAAAGACTTGATTATAAACAATCGGTTAAAAAAGCTTATATAGAGTAGAGTGTATATTAGTAAATGTTTGAGAAAAATTGTAAAGTTTACCTATTTGTAATTTTGTTTTTGATAATGCAAATTATAAATGCACGTTAAATTATACCTAGTTTATTGTCTAATGAATACTCATCGATTTATTATTATCAATATTATAAAACATAGATATTGTAATGTGTTCAATAAATAAGCTGTTTGGATAATAATGCCAATACCAAAGATGTATAAAAATACTGTTATGACTATCAAGTCTAAAAGTTACTTTGATTTAAGTACTTTCTCCACAGTTTCTGTTGAATGTACAAAACTTCCCAAATACTTTACCTACTCATTTTATTTACATTCTGTTGCGTATACATACCTTTTTTGTTATTTATATTTAACCAAAGAGTAGGTAGTTACTAATTTTCAGTTTCAATATCGTCAAAAACAGTGTCAAAAACGATTTTTAAAATTAAATAAAATTATATGTGACCGTATAAATAAATAGATTTCGTTGTAATAAAACATGATAAACAAAATTGTTTGTTTTATTAAATTGTTAATTGTTAAAATTGTGTATTAAAACATTTTATAGACCAATCGGGGATTAAGGAAGGAAAAAACTAAAACCTTTATCAATTAGCATGTACAGAAGAAATTCACGATACTCGACACAAATTCCGAGGCGGTGTTAATTTACACGACTTATAAGCTACTAACACGAAAAATAAACAATACGACGATATCCTTCCCTTTTTTATCGCTCCCAAAATAAAAACGGTTTGGAGGCTTCGGCCGGGCGAGGGGTAAGACGCGGGGGGAGTGGGGGTCTACGGGAGCGCTACTGCCTCTGGCTCTACCGACGACGGTAGTACGCGCGCTCTACTCCCACCAGTCGCGCGCCATCTGCGCACACGCAGCCTTCACGTCCAGTGATACCAACCAGAAAAAAAACTTCAGTGCAATTACCCAGTGACATTACAGACGGATTACAGTGAATTCCAGACCTTTGTGTTCAATGTCATGTGAAATACCAATTATGACGTTACACCAGTGACATTTTCGTGCCCATTAACTGTTTTATGGTCTGTACTGTGTATTATTGTGTGCGCTTCCACTAATCTCCTATTCACCTGTCTCGGAGCCCCTACTGTGTGGTTGGACTGTGAAATGTGACAAAAAATTGCAATGAACATCCATTGTCAACTTGCGGACCCACAGTTTGTAAACTTTGCGGGTTGACTACCTGACGGATTGAGGGTTGGATCCGGACTGGTGCGCCGACCGATCGGGCAACCAGTCGATGTGTGAGACCTTAATTTTTTTCGGTAATATAATACAACGGATGTGGAATAAATTGGGTAGTCAGGGTGCGCTTTCCTTGCTACCTGTTTTATTAGACATGTGTGTTGAATGCGTGTGGTTACGTACACTTGTTTATTGTTTTCACAGCAGATGCTAATGAAAAAACAATTCTGAGAAATAACGGGTCTGCGGTTTCCTATTGTTCGTGTATTAACAGCGTTGTTAGTTAATGCTTCCTGCCACTGTGTTTCGCAGTAATTATTTTAACAGTAGTTGCTTTGTTCTGTGGGTGAGGATTTATGATGAGGTTTTGAGACAAAAGATTTATAACTGAAGCACGAGCGAAAATTTGAATTAATCTGACACCCTTTCTGTGAGGTGTATAATTTATGTTCACAGTTCTGGAAGAGAATTTTACAGGTATATAAACAGATGAATATAGCTGTTTTGGTTTCATGCTTAGGTACTACAAAACTTTACCAAAGACGTGACCAAAATTGCATGTTATCAATAAGGTACAGACGCACTTGAAGATTTGACCACAAACCACAAACTTGCGTAACTTATATATTATATACCTATATATAGAGCCAAAGAAGGGAAAGAAAGACGAACCTATATCTAATGCAGATATGCTCATGAAATTGATCATACTAGTGGAGCAGAAGCAGAAAGCGAAATTCAAAAGTATTCAAAAGCAGAATGCTTATATTGTCGATGCAATAATTCAACTAATCGGTTAGAACACCAGCAAATTTGCATTGAGCAACTTACAAAACAGTTTAAGTATTACCAAATCTGTCTACAGCAGATTACTACAACAATTTAAACTTCATATTTGGCTGTGAAAAACCATAGAGGAATCTAAATTGTCTTTAGATAGAGACAGAGATAGAAGATATATAATATATTAGGCATAGACAGATAAAGATGGAAGATAGATATTAATTTTTTCAGTTATTAGTAATTTTAATAGAAGTTGTTTCGTAACGCTAATGGTAACACGGTAGAAATGGCTGGAGTTGAACAAATAGTAGTTAATCTTTACCATCAAATGATAACGTATTGTAATCTTATCAAACGTGTTTAGCCTGATGTTTATCAAAACCTTGTGGCGAGTAGAATGGATGCCGCATACAATTCCATCAATAAATTTTATTGTTTCCAGTAAAGAACCCGTTACTAGCAGTATCTGCTGATAACTTTAACATTGTTTTTAAATTACTGATTGAAACGCTGCTGTTGGATAGTAAGCTATAATATGTCAAGGTAAATAGTACTTGAAAGAGAAGCTGTAAATGAAAATTGTGCAGTACCTATTTGTTTGTTATCTTAAGCCTTGTTAGTGTTAGCTCAAATCACGACGAAATATTTTTATGTTCAGTTAATGAGTATTATTGTCTGTATAAAAATAGATCCCACTTAACTAATTGATAACACAATAAAATACTTCTATTCTAAAATGTTTTTCTGATACCACCTAATTGATAACATAAATATTCTAAAATGTTTCCACGATGATTAAAATCGATCTACGAAAAGGTTATTGACACGTTTTACTTGTTCCAAACATTGAAGTCCACATTTAAATAATTGGAAACGGTTAACTTTATGTTTACTTGTGCAGCCGTGCAGCCTTTATGTGGCAAAAATTTACTACTAGGCATATAACACCTTACTGGTTATGAAAATTCTTGTGTCGCCTGGGATGACGTTCTTTTCAACTCTCATAGCTTTGAGTCGTAAGTAGTCGTTCCCATCCCATATCACGCCTCTCCTAAATTATGTAGCTACAAATGTTTGATGTCATGTAAATCATTTCACCCATTTGAATAATATCGAGATCGCAATGAAATATTCAGTGACAATTAGCGGGAACACGAAAAAATCTTTAGCTTAGATAATTAAGCACAAATCTCGATCCATAAATTTAAATACATTACTAAATTTCCATTTCACCACATTGATATTTAAAACTGTTTGATACAGCCGCAGAGTAAACAAAATTTATCATACCTTTATCGTTTTGTTTTTTCGAAATGAGTTGTGAATTATTTCGTTTTAAAATAATATGTCGTAAAAATGTAGTGTTTTTTGCTTATCAATGAAGAGCTGTTTTGGAATTATTAATATGGAGTTAAATGCCACTAAAGATTTCTCGCACACAGACTAAAACATTTTGTCGATGTCGTAGTGCAATTGTGCGTTAATTGATTGAAGTTAAGGTTTAGCTATTTCTAGGTAGCTGAAACATCATTTCATAAAAGCTTTTCAATAAAGATAAACATAAAACGGATACAGTGTCCGCAAAAGAGGTACATAAACATAAGGAATAAAATAACCAGCAACCGATTCGCTATCAATAGAATTTAGTTGAACTCTTGCATCTCAGAGACAAGAAATTTAAATTTCCAAGGAGATCGCTTTAAAATATTCCTTTTAAAAGCTTTATGTTATTGAAATGACCGGTATTACATCCCGGAGTCCATTACTTACTGCAGTACCACCATACATATTCATATCTCTAAATTCTCGGACCGAAAGAGAGATAAAAGTAGTTTTACAGCTTCGGAGCAAGTAAGATGGTAGAAACTCGATCAAGCAAAGCTCGAGTGCGAGAGAGAAGGGTAATAAAAGCTTGAGGTGTGATAGAGAGGGGAAGAAAATCAGAAGGCTTTTACGGTAGAGCGGGCAACATACAGTGAAATGTGGACCCGGCGCAATCACCTTCTTTTTCGATCTCGCTTGAATAAATTGATTCTAAGATTAATCTTTTGTAGTTGATGTAACTGACGCCTAGGTTTTTATTGCTTTTGTTAAAATAAATGATTGGGAGGTATCTGTTTAATGTTCACGAACATCTGTTTAAGTTTTTATAGCATTTCTGATGAAAATTTTGATATTTGCCTAACTGCTTTAGTAAAATGACTCTAAAATGCAATATTGACTATTATTGATATTATTATATAAGTAGATAATGTGTTACCAACTATGCCCATCCCAATGAAAACAAGAAAATACTGGGATTTATTATTCAAATCCATCGTATCTTATGTTTTTTAATGCATGAAATTGATGCGCTAGATCTCAGAAGCACTCATCTCTGAGCCACACGCAAAGATTATAAAATCTCAGATGTATGCAAGACACCGGAAACACAACGAAAACACTCTCTGGACAAGCAGTAAAGCCAAGCATCAGTTTTATTGTCCCCAGACATCATGCTCTTCTCTGATGGAAATAGTGAAACCCATCGTAAATCTCGGAATAGCAGCCTTTTCAGATGTTATTGGTCCTGTACAAACAAGTATGGAATTGACAATAAAATATGTTGGAAGGTATTTTAATGAGTTAGGGCGCTTGCTAAGTACAGACAAATTATCTATCATTTCGCCGGTCGAGTATTAGTTTAGATGGGCAAGTGTACACGGCACGGCATCTAGACTCAATTACTTAGTCTAAGCCAGGTAAGAAAGGAAGCTTGGTAAGCAACGCAATATATCAATGATAGTATGTACACGTTAGATACCGGGTCAAAATTCAGTTGAATTCAGTCACTCTGGTCTAATGACAGAAATGGTGAAAAATACTTGTCATTAGGCAACACCAACCCGACTGATGCAAAATATATCTGCACTAAATGTAAACAGGCCTGCCATTCTCGTATTGTTTCATATAGCCACCAAGAAATCTTATTGACCAGGTTTAAATTGTCTGTCACAGACAGTCTAATGCCGTGTACATACGAGTAACTTTAGGTGAAACAGGTTCAAAGTTCGCTCATAATAAAATTACACAAAACTATTGCATAAATATCTAGAACAACTAACTATCTAACTAATAAACCACACCAAACAGTTGGACAATCTATGGAACTTTACTGACCTATAGACAATCTAAATGCTTCAGCACATTTCTAATCAGCAGCGTGCCCAGCATGCTGGCAGCATTGTCCCGGTGTATTGAAATGCTGATGCAAATGATTGCAATGATTATTACCTATTATACATTCGATATTATGAACTCATTCGACGGTCCATAAAAAAAGGATTTATTATTTCCATAGTAAAAGTAACATATTATTATGTAAAAAGACAAATTATATTTGCATCTTAAATCACTAGTACTTGATTTGCTTGCTTACAACCAATGTAAACCAAATAAACCATCAGACCCGTGAAAAGGCTCAATTTTCTTGTCTGCTTCAAATAAGACTGTCGTGAAAAAGAGTCCCAACATCAAAATATTATGATAAACATGTAGACGGTTTGGAAAGTTGATGCTAAATAAGTATAATTTTAACATTAGAGAACTAGATTACATTAAAGTTCAGTCAATTTGATCAAGATAACGCTATATATTCAACGACAGCATTTAGAAATTGATACCATGTAGGTGTCGACATAACTACCTACCTCAAGTGACTTAGCAATCGCCATAACAATAAATTTCAACGAAAACATCGTTCATAGCTTACGAAAAAAGCAAATCAAAGCAATTTGGGCAGCTCATACCAATATATCAAGTAAAGACACTAATGTAGTCTAAAGCAAAATCCGGGCGTCATTAACATTTCTGATATCACCAGAAGCCAACTGCAGATACGATCGCGTTTAACTGATGAATGATACATGAGATACAATATTAAATATATTTATATATAACTGATAATAAACTAAAATAAATTGCTCAAAATAATCTAATTTATTCGACAGCGTTGTTTGCAGACATCGTTACTTTCCATAAAACACTTTAGATGGATACCTTAAAGATGAATATGAAAACGAATGATCTAATTTCAATATTTTAAGTAGATGCCGTGAGAATTTATGTTCTATGCTAATCAGTAATAGGAAACAATGTAGCTCTAGCTACTTCATTAGGCATGATTCTCGATCCATAAATCTAAGTGTTTAGCACCTCGCATGGGCTAGGAAATTGTCAGTAACGAACCACGAGTATGAACGGTTGTCAAGATAAAATCTGGAGAAAGGCATTAAGATAAATAATCTACGCTTAGCAGACTTATGGTAAAGCAAATAGTGATTGGAAATGCTTTACGTCTCACATAAAGCCACACACACAATCGAACGAAACCCTGTTATTTCTCAGATATAGGTAATAACATTATAGCTCTACTCAATTATAATTAAAGTAGTTTTATAATGTGTACCATCGTTTATGTTTGATTTTGAATATCTTTAATTTCAGATGAAACTCAGATCGTGATGTCGGAAAACGGTGGAACAGTTGTCTCAAGGGCATCAACACCTCGCCCAGTACCTGACCCTCCTGTCAATACTCCTCTGAGGTCTAGACATGATCAGTTCCTCGCAAGTTCCGCTGAAAGAGCTCAACAAAGACCCACTTCAAGTGGGAGAAACACAAGCGCAAACTTTGATTCACCACCTCTACCCTACCACAGGCAGATGACAACTGGCTCTCTACTTACATCATCCCATCGAGAATCATCAGCTTTCGTCCCCGTAGTACCAACAAGAGCCATGCATCCAGTAATGTACCCTAACGAAATGCATCCTGCACTCATACCCACAGAAATAATAGAAAGAGAACGAATGTTAGAAAGAGATAGATCAGAGCCCGCGAAGGGATCACCTGATCGAGCTTCAGGGAACTTTCCAAAAAGAAATTCGTTTGATTTAATGGCCATGATGGTAGAAAAAAGAAAAGAGGTGGCGTTACGAGAGGCAGCCGCTGCAATGTTGCTCCCTCATCACAGAACGGGCTCTATCGAAGGAATGATGTCTGATGGGTCATCACAACCCCCAATTTATGGTCCACCCGGAGCGTTTCTTGGTGCACCAGGCCCTTCACCCACTACTGCGGGTAGTTTCACTTTCCCTGGCGCTGGGTTGTTTCCCCCGGGTGCTGGTCCTCATCAAATGCATCCTCATTTAGACCGGCGGTTATTACGAGCACCTGGTCGAGCGTCGCGGCCAAAGAAGCAGTTCATTTGCAAGTTCTGTAACCGGCAGTTTACCAAGTCTTATAACTTATTGATTCACGAGAGAACGCACACAGATGAGAGACCATACTCCTGTGATATCTGCGGGAAGGCGTTTAGAAGACAGGATCATTTGCGTGACCACAGGTAAGAATGTTAATTTCTATTACATACTTCCATTTGAAGATCTGCATCCTTGGCGAGACAATGACTGGCCTTTTTCTCAATGCTATCTGGTGATAAGTTTTATGACCCAAAACTGCTTTGATGATACGGTTGCAAATTCATGTGGAATATTGGATTGATTAAACTTTTCAATAAAGTTAAACTTGATGTGACGGTGGCAGATATTGCAGCTATGAACTTGAAAATACATTTCAGCTTTATTTGTGCTTTTAGGAGTAATTTTTTGCAAATAGTTTAATGAACGTAGCTACAACTGCGTTTTTACGCCAACTGAATGTTGTGGCTCTTGCGCATTTTAATTTTCTACTACGCTGATCATAGTGGATTTGGTTAATAGTCATTTATATGCACGTAACAAGCAGCCGGTGTAACTCAAGGTGCAGATGGGAAGCCGACTGTGTTACATCCGGCTTGCTACTTGGAAACGGAATATTTATAAAGCTCCTTGATCGTAGCTTCTATAGTTTCTTAGAAATGTGCCCATCTTGATTAATTTGTTGTTGTAGGTGAATTAACTTTCACAAAACAAGGAAAAAGTATGTCGTACCAAAAGTTGTGTATTGCTTTTATGTTACTGTGCTCTGACTCAAAGGGCAAAAAATTAGTCAGTAAAATTACTAGACATATGGAATGTAAAAATTTAACGTACCTCAAAAGGAGGGACACAGTTTATTGTGCACAGTCGTTCTTATTTTTTATGTATTAGATTTCGGGACGAGAAAGTAGCTCACTTAAGCGTTACGCTTGCTTATTATAATTACAGTTCCGTACTATCCAAAATTTTGAGCTGCAACATTTCAAATCCATCGTTCGTCACCCTGAGACATTTTTACTACATATACCCATCCTGTAATTTTACTGGAAACATTGCCCTTTAATCTGATATACACTAATTTTTGCACACTACTGCTTGGCACTTGAATAACGAACATAAGTATAGTACTTTCCCAGGCGGGATTAGCAAAAGAGTCATCTGTTTACTATCCACTACTCCAAGTCTTGTTGGGTTTCAGTGTGACAAAAATAATAATATCTTGTAACTAACGGCCTGTAACTTGTAAGTACCTTTCAGAAGCCAGGGCCAAATACCTGACATTTACCCATAATTTAAGCGGATTTAAAATTTTAAGGATCAGACTCATAAAATATATCCTATTTTAATCTGTTTGGGTCGCCGTCTCATGGCCCAATCGACTCTATAAAACTAGTCCTGGAGATTTTACTTCTTAATTAATCAAGATTTGACATCGTTCATAAATAATGAAATAAATAACGTGTTTATGTGAACATGTAGAGTCTAAATTCAAGATTTTCTTGCTCATAAACACATGGAGTCAAGAAACATCTAAAACTGTGACAATCTGCTAACTAATCTGCTTCGAGAACTTTACAAATTGCCGAAGACTGTGTTTCCCAATTGCAAAAATTTGGGAGTCTTAAAGACGAGAGTGCTAAGCTATCTTCTATACATATAATAGAAATCAGTCCGTCGTCGACCAAATTATCACTTAACATCTAGGTATATAAACTTATTTGCATATAATATAAGAAAAATAAATTGATTTATCAATAAAAAGTTGAGTTGCACCGAGTCAAGTCAGCGTGATATAAAAAAATAGACACAATATTTACGGAATCTATAGATAGAATTAAAGATATAATTACACCATGTAAGTATAACGAGTACAGTTTCGCTAATTGACTTTGATGAACAAAATCGGATCAACAGATAAAACTAAAATGCGGACATGAAAAATCAATATGAACTATTTCATTACAAAATTGACATTATCTATTTGCATTATCAGTAAACTAGTAATCTTAATAGCATCAGCGTATACGGTTAAAACGTATTTGCGTTGATAAACGCGGTTCCCAGAACTTTCAGGTTATGCAGAGAAGTGCACGTGATCGATTGCAATCTTTTACTCAATGTTATATACAAGAATGAAGAAATTCGTAAACTAATTTAAGTCTCGAAGGACCAAAAGCCACAGAATCCTGTTGCTAGCTTGTGGTGTGGGATTGTTACGCAAATCCCCAGTTGAAACATAATAAAGAGATATCACAGAGCTTATAGCCCAGACCATAACGACATAGGCACTATTAGGCACTAAAACATACTTTACTTGGTACACACTACACACGTCATCATAGTAGCAATGCAAGCGAAGCGAGCACGTAAATTAGTACAACGTAATTGATACCATTAAAACAAGAATTTCGAGGCTTCTCAGAAATAAAATCACTGAGTGCTGAATAAAATCTATTCAGATTTATTTATAAAAATGTGGTGGGAGCACAGCGAAGGATAAAAGCAGCAATTTAAACTTAGAAAGAATAAGAAGGCGAGCAAAGCGAGCAAACAGAAATTTGAACACGGTTCTAACGTCACATTTGGTATATTCTTGTAGTTCATAAAAAACGCGTACTTACTTCAAAAGCAGAAGAATGAATAATATTTTTAGAGTTCTGATAACATTTTCTTTTGTTTTCAGCGTTAATTTAACGCGTTAATTAAGGTAGTAAAAATAAAATAAAAAACTTTTTCAGCAAAACATTGAGATTTCTTATAAATCATGTGAATTAGCCACGCCGAGCTTTGCGGCAGGTAGAAGAGAATCAAAGTAGGTAATGTGCCACTTTATTGTCGCATATCTTTCTCGCTACTACTGAACCCTCAGAATAAACAAGTTTAAACAAACATATATTATTATGTACCGGTATCAATTGTATTCATTATAATATTCAAACTCTTGTCTATATAAAGTAGGAAGTACCAAAACCACAAAGCCTGATAATAGAGATTTTGATGGATTCAAAAGTCCGGCACTAGCATTCGTCTCACATTAAGTTACGCGTTTTTTATTAAGTCACTCCTTTTTTTACCTTTAGCCCGTAATTAGTTTATATTCTGTTGACTCATCCGAATCTATTGACGGCGAATCAGTTATGGAACACAGGATCGGGTACAGTCAGCAAACCCAATTAAAATTACACTAGTAAAGTAGATACAGAAAAAGGTATTAGGTAATAATATACTCAGCTCTATGTCTTTCTAAGAACAATCAAAAGCCATTTTTAGGATGATTTAAAGTGATTACTGTAATAGCAATAATTTACATACATATATCTTAATGCTCACTTTAAACTTTTTGCTCATTACCATTTTGTAAGTCCAGAAATTTCGGCTTGATTCTTGTAAGCCTGTGATAATCTCAAATCTATTTTTATTGCTGACGTTACTTCAGCTCAAAAAGCAATTTAATACTTCTCGCTCGGAGCCTTACGTTATCATTTTAAAATGGTCCATAAAAGAATTGTGCGTCTACGGAATACGACAAAAAATGGACCAGAGCTTCGGTTATAAAGCTAGAAATATTTTTGTTGAATTAAACATGTACTATTTCCTTATGGTACCAACGCGAAACGCAAGGAAACGTGATATCATCATGTTTTTCGTAATTACATGTTATGTTTTTGTCAGAAACAATTATGCATGATTGCACATTATAATCGAGATGCACCAAACATGAACTGCATAATTCTATGTTATTAAACCCGTAATTACTACTCCTAAAGTAATACTAAAGACGTCTTTGACCCCCCAAGGACAAGCCGCAAAATGAAGAATGGCTATTTCGCGTTTCTAAGAAAAATCTGCATCGCAAAAACCATAACTAAAGCGATCCGACCAGAGTTATTACTTTACGCGAACACCAGATAATTCCATTATTAAATTAAAAAAAGAAATAGGCACAAACGTGAAATATTTCATGAATATTTATCAGGTACCAACAACTGCTCTTACGTAAATAAAAATAACTTGATCAAGGCTTATCTGAAATCGATCTAAAAAAAATCGAGCGTGATCAGAATTTTTGAGTCCTGCATTTTAAAGAAAATGGTCAGAGTAAATAATGAGGGTTCTTTTCTTAGATGCCTCGTACTGATTAGAGTTTAATGTTGGTACAATTACGTCAATGTACGAGGAACCTTCGTAAGGATAAATATTTGGTAATTAGCTTATATGCAAATACCAGTAGTTTGGACGCTTATTGAACTTGAATATTACTTATAGATAAATGCTCCTACATTTGTATTGCTATATAAGCCATCGTTTGTTGGTGTCCCTCGTATCTATGACGTATATCAACATTTTATGGCTGTATGCTTATGAGATTTCAATTACGGTCGCAGACGATAAGATCAGAAGTCGTATGTGAACATTATTGTAAACATGCACACGAAAACGAAGCTATCCAAGCAAACATTACGACATGAATAAACTTTCTCATGTTTCGTCAAATGTTCACGAGTTTAAACATTTTATGTGTTGATAAATCCCATCAAGTTGGTACGCCTCCAATCAACGGAACCAACAAAAATCCAACCATTAATAAAACAGAGTCGATAACCGCTTCCCATCAAAGACGTTATGTGGGCAAACACATAGCCGAGGTACAAAAACATTCACACTACGAAAGAACCCGCGGCTCCGGTGCGAGCTATAAAAATATAACATACCAGAGTTGGCTTTCTCTTAAGTAGCCATATCTACTATCATTAATTCCCTGTATTGCATGCCGGGCAATTTCCTATGAAAAACTGGTTCGTATCTCATGAGAAACACACATTAATAACGAGTTGATGCCCCGCTAGAGCAGTCCTTTCAAAATGTAACACTTCTATCATTAAACATGTTTGGCAAAGTTGTCTCAAGAATTATTCCCGCATTGAACTTCGTTTTATCTCGAGGCTCATATGCAATTATGATTGGTTCGAGACCACATATAATGGAGACCGGGTGAGGCTCCATGCACGTTCCGATCGCTCAAGGGGCCACAGCAAAAAGGGATATCAAATTAATACTGAATCCATAATAAATCAAATGGAGGCAGGTGGACTCGGCACAGAACAAGAGTTTTGCCTAAGGACTTTAGAAATTATCATCTTGTGGACCGAGCCAATCATAACTCCGTATCAGAGTTTATCTTATTGAAAACGGTCAAATTGGTGGCTGGAATTTGCAAAATTCGAAGCGGTTCCAAAATTTTGTTCCGATTTCGCTGCAGGCCATTCCGCAAATTGTCACGCGATATTTAAATTCCAAACCCGACTAATCTTTTAGTGACACAATAAATGCTTCATTTTAATCTTCAGGTATAGTTTGACTGTGTAATCTGGACTTTCTGGCAAGCTAAAGAATGCTTGGTGATTTAAACTAAGGTGAATTAGTTTAGTCTCCACACTTGCGTTTGAAATAATCGTGACCGAGACTCTAGAATAATTAGCCAGATACGCTGTACGCGCAAACCTCTCGTCGATTTCACAGTATCTTATTGGCTTTTGAAAGTTCTCTCTGACCGAGAGCGTTGCGCAATTTTTTTTTTGTACTCGATTCGTTTTGACATTAAGGACGCATTTATTCGCATCCTGCATACACCTGCAGCGAAGAAAATAAACAATGTGTTTTATTTGTTGAGAAATAAGTCAATATACTGCCGTGGGTATCAGATATCAGAGAAATCTGGTTACCAAATCTGTGATCCAGTGTATTTGGCAATTCATTAGACGCAAAGTTCGTCGTGCTTTTTTCTAAATGCATTGCAGTCTTAATAGCTTTTTTGGCATCTGCCGCGATTCGATCTGCGATATTAAAATTTGAAGAAGGTAGTTCACTTTCAAATGACTATGGTTTCGTGCACATCTGGCTAAAGAGTCAGTGTTAAATGCTAACGGATTCCATTTTAATCTGTGTTAGATTCTTCAGATGCTATTATTGTTGAACCGATTCGGACAGGTAAACGTATTATTCAAATTATACTTCAGAGGTTCGCGTGTTATGTTTCAGAATATTTTTTGTCGCTATATCCAAGCAATTAAATTTTATACTCGCGTGATTCGGATTCGCCGACATATTTTTTTACATTTTCCTTAGCCTCGTAACCAGACGTACCTACCTACATATCTGTAACACTTAAACTAATTAATGTTTAAGGCAAATTACAATTAGTAATAGGTTCTGAGTAACCCATTTAAGTAAGTGCATGATATTTTACTGAATATGTTAACTCTAATTTTCAATTAATGTGTCCAGATAATCTATTTCATTAATCTTAGATTTGCTATCTGATAACAGTTAAAAGAAAAAAACATCTCATGTATGTAAATAATGAACTTATCATATGTAATTACGGTATGTTAACCTTTAGATACGTGTGTTAATCAAAATGTCATAAATATTTACTAATAACAAAATGTTAGTGGGTGTTTCCGAATTCGTAAATATTTTTTTTTTACAATATTATAAACAGATAATAAGAGAATTTTTAGTCTACTACGTTATATTTCATTGACTCCTGAGCAGTCCAACTCTGAAAACCGCATCAAAATTCGACACAAATGAAGATTATTTTTAGGATTGGGTTCATTGACCAATAAATAGTCGATCCTAATTACTTCACAATGTTCTTCTAATGTAGTTGTGCTTTTCCTTTTTACAATTGTAAAGAAGACATATAACGTGTCTATAATTTTGTATAATGTTTATTGATAGGTTTTACGATGGCTTCTTTAAAAATATTACATGTAAAAGCGTATTTTTATGAATTTGTTGTGAGTTACAACATTATAAATTTCCTTTACGTCTTGGTCTCGAGCATATTATTCAAATTAAAGTTCATTGCTAATCCGCTGTGGAATGCCTTAATCCGTGAGAATATATTTTTATTCCTTTTAAAAATCCTTACGATTTTTATCCACTCTTAAACTTATTTTGAACATCAGTTAGGTCATCTATAGCCGTAAACTTTTCGAGTAATGAATGAAATATCAGGGCCAAGTTGGAAACAATAGAGTTTATCTGCCTAAAGTTTAAGTTACTGAACTCAAATCCTTCACATGAAATACTTGTTTTGAAATGAACCTCTATGCCTATGATTTTAAAGTGTAACAAAAAGTAAAGGTACACTTAACTGGCTTGCGTGGGTTGACAAGACGTATGCTTATCGTCGATTTAGCATTTCTTCGCTACTTAATCCAGTTTTAAAAGCTATAAAGCTTGTAACTACAATCTGTATTGCTTGTTTTGGAATAATACCTACTACTGTACGTCCGGCATCAAGTAATTTACGGCTTTGTAACGCTTTATATCACGTTGATTCTATTTTAGTGGTGCTACACATTTTATTGTTCCATAAATTGGCATAGTATTAAGATTTCCTATTCTATTTCTATAGTAATCTCTAAATTGTGAGTAGTTCTGATCCTCTATTGTAATGTAATGTTCATAGACGGATCTAATGAAATATTGTATCCTAATTCTGTTTAGATGGACCTTTCATCTAATTTACGCTTAATAATGTCTCATAAAACAGTTATATTCCTTATCTAGCTTATATTTTACTGTCCCACGCTGTTAAAACTCCTTTCAAGAGAGCACATGCTTCAAGCTAAAATTTACGTTGCACGCAGCTTGCTCAAGAGCCTCGCTTGAAATATTTCCGAGTGGTTTTGAGGAGTCTCGAAGAGCAAACACTGACCGGTCTTTGTCCAAACAAACTCTAAGACCGGTGCTCGCACTGTGGCCCTAAGCCTATCCTCACATTGCGCGACAAGAATATTTACAATACCGTCTTCTGTTATTTTAATGTGAATATTGTAATCACCTGTCTCAACATCTATGAGTTTAAATTGATTTTCAGTATATTTTGCGTCATTAAAAATAACAATGTTAAGAACATTACTAAAATTATCATCTTTAAGTTATGTATAAACTATATTGGCTATTAGATCTAATTTCAATCTTGTTTTATTATTTTCTGTTCTACCAATTATGTTAATGCTCTCCAAAAAATGGCTTGTCGCCTACATTGACTTCAAAAAAGTTAAAAAATGTATAAGACACATTAGAGGGCATTGTTGTTTGAGAAGATAGAAGAAAAGAATCTCAGGCGACTTTCTGTATGGCTATTAATCATATGACGACGTCTCTCAGATAAAATTCATGGAGTCTCTCACACAGACATAACTAATGTTTGAGACATAGGCTCACATACAAACCACTTTTGAACCAGGTAGAGATCCTTAATCTTATATTTTGAGAATTTCTCGGTACATAATAACTGTTTTTATTATGACATACAAGTTTTGGTTATCATAACACTGAAGTAGGTATTACTGAGATTCGTTCGTTTACTTTTATTTAACAACCTTTATAACTATGAATAATTTCTTGGGTATTTTTAAATCACACATATTACCTACCTACACGTGTATCATCATTGATTGGAAACTTTTTATCAACTTCTTCAGCAACTAACATTACCAGTACGCAATAATTAAGAAAATCAAAGGAGCCGCTCGAAAACAGTATTAAAATTTCATCGTTTTGTCATTTCTCATTATCGCAATAAACTTATGACTTCGTATCAAAGATTAAGATAACAATATTATAATATTTTAAACATTCTTGTTTTTACGTGCTTTTGGGACAGTGGAAATAAAATGGTAGAAATGAGCCAAGTAGATGTTATCTGGGCTACCCACGGGGTTAAATCCCATGGCTGGACCGGTTGTCCTTGGAGGATTAGCTTTGCCCAGCTATGGCTACCCCACGCGGGGTGAAAGTAAAGATTTTTAAAGAAATGAATTTAGATTTTGTCTTTTCAACATTTTTAAATACAAGGATTGGTCAATCGTTATAAGAATTTTCTTGCACTCTTGTGTTCAGTTTTAATTCAGATTAGAAACGTAATGGTAAAGTTCAATTTCTTGATTGCCAAAACTGTTTAGCACAAGGCGCATTTTACTGGTAGCAAGTACTAAATGCAGTCTGGTAGGTTATTATAGAAGCCACTTAGAATTTTGAACGTCTCAATGAGGTCACCACTAAGGCGTGTTATTATTGAGATTCTACTTAATGTTGATGGTAGTTGGAGAACTGGGCCAGCGTGGTTGGTTACAGCCCATACTCTGGGGAAACCCGGAGTCCTAACAGAAGGAACGTAATAGACTGATGATGATGACTTAATGGCCACAAGTAGACAGGACTAACTTCTTTTCTGTAATATTCAATTCAATTTCAATCATGACACAACACTTTTGTTATGGGAAATCAAATAACTATGAGAACCATGCCGACTTAACTCTTTTTTCTATAGAAGTATTATTTCTCAGCAAAGCTTAAAATTAAATTAGGCACTTTTCAAACACATTTGTTACAAATGACAGGTAGCATAACAAATTCAATATTGAAAGAGCTGCAGACCAAAAAGTCGGTGCTTAATCCCGTTACCGTAAACCTTCCGGATGGATTCACTCAAAAACCGAACTGCTTTGAATGTTACCAGTTTCAAAAGGAAATAATCACGTTATTTATTACAACTGTCTGAGAGAAACCATCTTTAATCTCTTCTAAGCACGTACGAAGATTTTATGGAAGATTAAAAGCTTTGATTGAATTTTGAAAAGTTTTTATATGGATATGAAAAATGAAATGGATAGTTCAAAAGATATCAAGTTTAAAAAAAGTGTTAATGATTTACAGTTATTTTAGTATCACCTGATACTAATTATAACACAAGTCATTTATGTCTTTACAATATACCAAGCAGCCTTCAAGTTTTAGTGCTTTACAGTAGTAATAAAAATGACACCTCGTCTGCTATAAATACTTTATAATCAAATACCTAGTACCAATTCGACTATTATTGCTATATCCAGGCAATATTTATTTTCATCACGCGTACTTACACGCTTTTAAAGTTCCTTTACCTTTATAAATATAGCATCACTTAATAACTTCGTGATTAATTTTCCACCACCATCTTGTTTATATAAATGTTGTTTGGTTTCAATGATTAAAACACTACGTGGACTGTATAAAAGCGTTCAAATTAAACTTAAACAACCAGCTAACCGAGTTTTAACATCTTTCCCACATGAAAAGGCTTCAATAAAAACATCTTCGATACGAAACGATTACAGACGATTACAGTCAATTACATACACCACTAAAACTGGATTTACGACTAAACCGAAATTAACACTTTCCTACTTGGTTGGCCTAATTGCACCCCCGCGTATAATAAATCATATAACATTGTATCGATACAACAAAACTGTAACAAGGATACTTCTAATTGGATTTGTACGTAGCCTATCAATATATTTTGATTAATGGTATACCAAGTCCTCAGTATAATTGCCAGAAACCATCATGAATCAACTGCCAGTATTATAAATCTGATAAGTAGAACTCGTCCAACCACTTGTAATATTACTTTCCAAGATACTCTCATGAGATGGAGACTCGGTCCAGTTTTATTTATTTTTCTACACTGTGATGGTTTTAAAAACACTGTCTGTCTCCGTTTTATCTATAAATATTTTAATCCTATCAGTATTTTTAATGAGCCAGAATAAAGCAGAGAACAATAAAATACCTACCTGTGTTGAAAGCCCGAGCGCACAGTTTAGAGACAACAATAATTCCATTATCATAATATGCAGACTCGAAATTATCATTCGTATTTTACGATCGAAATCCATCAGCAAATTACAAGTTATTGCTACTAGACATCTTAATAATGATTTCCATTATATCGCCAATCAAAGAACGAGAATGTAAGAATCAGGTTTCTTATAACAATATATGAACCGTGAAAAATTGTGTTTTGGAACTATTCAAGCACGATCATAAATGGAGATATTCGATACATGCTCGTATCAAATATCGACTTTTTTCTCATGTCTGTGTGGCGCCATTTTTTTCCGTCCCACTTGGATGCTGACCAGAATTTGACTGATGTAAAAAGTATTAAAACATGAGCTGAGCATCGCACAAAAACAAACTTTAGTAAAAAGTATAATTGAAGACGCTGCACATGATGGGCATGAAATTACATTTAATTTGAGTGTAGCTGTACAACCCAAAGGTCTTAGTATCATTCTGTGAGAATAAACGTATACTGGCGAAAAAGTAGTCAAGGCTAACATTTTCATCTTTTCTTAATGAAAGAGATATTTTAGATAGTTGGACAAATTTTCAGATTTTTACTCCAACCACTCACGCTGGATATGTTTTGCAGCACTTACTAGAATATCATCTACCTCATGTTTTGGAACCGAAACTTTATGTAATAAAACAGCATACAGACTTATTAGTAAAGTTTTAGAAGGTAGCACAACTGCATATAACTTTATTCATCAGAAAGAAATAAAACTGTGTGTGTTTACTAGGGTTTTCTTTAAGACATACAATGCTGAAGTTGATGCACCTGACGCGGCTTGTACTACCGCCTGTACGAAACTTGAAGTAAGTACAATGAATGTTTGCGTCAGTCAGAGGTGAAATTGTGTGTGAAGCGGCAGCGGCGAGCCGTCGCTCCCATTACGTCGGCCGCTTGGACAGTGTGCGCGCCGCCAAACCGGCTGTGGACGCGCTGGTGTATGTATCTGGCATGACGTAGAAAAAGTTAAGGCTTTTGATGAGGCCGATGCTGAACAAAAAA
This sequence comes from Opisthograptis luteolata, assembly GCA_931315375.2. Lineage (NCBI taxonomy): Eukaryota > Metazoa > Arthropoda > Insecta > Lepidoptera > Geometridae > Opisthograptis > Opisthograptis luteolata. Next base: position 4,455,859 of record OV928048.1, read on the forward strand.
AAAATTCGTGAGAAACAAACAGATTTGTTTCCGAAGATGAATTGTGATGTCATGAAGACGTGTCGAACAAAGAACAACTTACACTTAATAATGAAATGGAATCATGTGATAACATGATAAACAATGAAGACAATATTATGTATATTCCTGTTGAAAAGTCTCATTTAGTAATTATTTTTCTTCTTGTACAATATAGTTTAGAACCTACTGGAAACCAAACAGGTTCAGTATCAGTACTATTACCACACAGCGCCACGTGCCGCCGTCCAACCTCTTCGGCTCGCTCCATTAGTATTTTCCATTTATTTTTTGTCCACGTACCTGTCCGACTTTTGGGGATTTGACTTTTTATAACGACGACCGCGCGACGCATACAAAATTTCTTTAGAGCACAACGGAAAATAAATGATGCTGCGTGAAGCTATGCTACTTGGACTTTATTATTTTTTGATTAAGTTTTTGTAGCGAAACTAACTCAGGAGTAATATTGCCTGCGTTATGTTCTCCTTATTTCAAATTCTTCCAAACCCTTAGTTATATCGTTCATGATATCAGTAACTTCTTATATTAAATTTATTCATTGTACATTTTCTTATTTAGATTTTTATTAACTGTTCTGTAATCAAACATATCATATAGCAATATGTTTTCATTATTTTTGTTATTTCTTCTATCTAGCTTACGACTATTTCAATCACCATAAATTTTAACTTTCAATTTATCATTACCAATATCAAGTCCCGTTAAAAATACAATTGCTAATCTCGGTAGAGACGTCTCGTTAAAACTCTCTAGCATTACTCCATTGTCATACAAAGAAAGACTTTCCAGCGTAGGTAGCGTCTAGATTACTGTTTCACTATTTCACTGTGTAGACCTACCGTCTGGTTTAGTCAACCATCATACCATAATACTCGAAACACTTTAGAACCTTATCTCTGTGACGATTCTGACACTACATTTAAACGGATAGAAAATAGTCTTACTGTGACATAGGTTCTAGTAGTTCTTACTTGCGTGGCTGGTTGGACAGTAATGACTCATTGTACTACCTGTGCGGTGATTGAAGGCACGCCCACATGGAATCTATTAACGAAACGTAACTGCCTCGGTAATGACGCTGTATTTTCGTAAGGGCAAAGTTACTTACAATATCGAGTAAATGAATGGTAATATAATTGAAGACAAGCTTTTACTTAGTGAGGTTTTGAGAAACGCCCTCGATACCGATGAAAAGCTTAACGAAGATTTGATAAATGATTTTTAAAGCTGAGATAATTATTGTGAAGACATAAGATGTAGCTCTTTCGCTAAAGAAACATATTTTTTTTGTGTTATTAATAATAACAAAAACAATCAATTTACTATTGTACAAGACCTGTATACAATCGAAATACCTCTGGCTGATTAATCTTGAAATCTCGAAAATTACATGACCTGCGCTAAAATTTGGCATGTGATTTCTTCTTTTGTTTTTGTTGATCCTACTTCATTAAAAAATTGTGAAAATTTGTCCTCTAAAGGGATCAAACGGGGTCAACCTAAAGGCAAGGCTGCAGGACGAGCCGATAGTATTTCATAACGTTTCTCTTTATCCTATTAACACAATTTTATTTCACTTCAGTAGACTTCTGAAAGGGCAAGAATGCTTTCAAGAAACATTACTATGCGTTGTAAGCATCAGTCTAAGCAACTATGTATTGACACCTCATTTAACCAAGCCGAGCAAAAAGCTAATTTAGTTTCAACCTTTGCAAATTGTGAGCTCTGTCTCATTTGCATAATGTCAAACGCTTTAAGTGTTTAGCTACTGACTATAGAACTGCTCGGTTTTGAAATAAACTGACATGATTATTAGTTTCCGTTGACAAGAGTGAAGCTAGTTTGTTGAACACAAGTAACAATACGAATACTTTCATGCCGTTTTTACTTGAAGTTTTTGTCATTTACGTACAGGACGACTGATCTAGTGCAAATGTGAAAATAGTGGTTATGTGAGTACAAAGGTAACCTATAAACGAGGTTTTATGTAAGAGATTATAAAAAACTTTTAAAAAAACGTGTCAATAACATGCAGCATAATTTTGCTACCAACAACTTATCAGCTTGTGCAGCTTCAACTGACCGCGTCACATACACGCGACCAAATGGAGCCTGGCGTGTGATTAGTCCTCCTTTGGTTTAGACGCTTTTGAGCGAAGGACCTGACGTCTACTTTTGTCACATCAATGTTCTTATTTTTATTATACAATAATTATTGTGACTACAAGTAGTATTTAAGATAAACTCTTGCTATCGTGTCGATAATAATGTATTTCACTACACCCATTAAATTTTTATCTTGATTTTAAAGTGCTTTTTTTAGTTCCTCTATATTGCCCTGATAATTGTCACAAATATATCGCGCATTCAAATTTCACTACCGATGCAGGGATATTATAGTAGCATTACAATAGAGTTAAAGGAAATCAGCTTAGTTAGTCGTAAAGAGATAAAACGGTGCGTGGGCTACGACAAGTCAAGCGCAGTTGCTTAAGTACGGCATTTATGTACCCTTAATACAACGGACGCTTCCTCAGTATCTGAGTATTATTTTTATTAAAAACGCTTACTGCAATCCCAGCGGGGTTCAGTGTTAAATTATTTATATTTGCTGCCTGCGAGACAGACCAGTATTCCGCTAATACATTAGCATAATCTTTTATTTAAATATCAAAAAATATATTTTTATCAAATTTTAATGCAGGCTCGAGCGACTCTATTTTTTCTTTTTTGTTTCGCGATTTTTATAGTTGACAAGAATCTTAAATAAAGTATCTAAATATTACTTTAATGATATATATAAATTCGTTGAAAGAATCTTTGCATATCTTTATAATACCGCAACGCTTTCTAGTGGTAAATATTTGGAATACGTAATGTGATTTAAGGTGCATTCCCACTAATAATTTCCATAAAATCATGAGCTTTTAGTCTGCGTATTACTTTTCAACGTATTAAAATCAATACATAGAGTGGAATAGGTAATAAAAATATGTTTAGATGCATTTCCCTGAAAACGGAATGATATTTAGTAACAATATCTGTTACTTCATTATACAAATCGCGAGATTATGTTAATAGAAGCTATTTATAAGCAGTTTTGATTTACTTATATGCCAGTGTGGAACTTGTAACCGTTTTTCTACATAGATTTATTTACTACCTGTCGCTACCGTTTGCATTTGTGTGGGTTTCGCATATATATAAAAACAACAACATTAATACATCTACCTACCTAATGAGGTTTGACTCACACATTATCATAAACGGTGGCATTGTATTATTTGTATTATTTGAGGACTTAATTTTTAGGTGATATTGATGTCGATACGGTTTTGCATTCTCTAACACTAAACTAAGTTTGACAGGTCTAATAGTATTGCTGTCCTTTTCTAACCACTGAAGTAAAAAAAGGACAGCATTACTCTAAAACTAATTTTAGAGAATGCAAAACCGAATCGACACCACTATCATTGTTTTTAGAATTTGTTTCATTGTTTTGTGTCTTTCCATTTTTTCCTTTTAAGTTTGCTCAAGTAACCTTTGTTATTAGATTTATGTTTAAGTTGTTTAAAATGCTTTACTTGTCGATGTCTATATTAGTTTTACTTCTTTAGTCGAGACATTTGATCTAAATCGTTCATCGGAAATTGTAAAGTGTTCAGTGATGCAAAAGTAGTTCAGTTAATGAGTACTGAAGCTATTGATCTGCAGATGTAGGCTTAGATGGTGGAGATGAGGGGGAGGGGGGAGGCGGACAGTGACCCGCGGCATTCCAGTCGCGCGATCGCTGGACTTGATCTTCTTACGGACTATTATAGTAAGAAAACCTGAAATCGACTAATATTAATAGAAAACGCGTAGTTTACGCTCTTTTAGACCAAGAAAATGCAATGTTGGTAACGAATAACAATCTAGAAAGTTTAGAATAAACAATAAACAAGTAGAAAGTATCATTAGATACCTCGAAGCTTTGTTGTATTACCGAATTGTTTGGCTATGTAGTGTTGCGAGAATGTATGTGTGTTCTAAACAAATTTACACAAAGAAAAGAGACAAAATGATTTCCAAAAAAAATACACGTTAAGATCAGTCTTCTAATAAATAAACTATCATTACAGTAGTTAAGATAAAAACTTTAATTCCAGCGACACAAACATTAATACATCAAGTTACGTACATAGCTAGTTTTGTATCGGTGTCCAGTTGGCTGAATCTATCTCCTACACGGAGTTTTTGTAATAAGAAAAAATCTCTGCCAAGAGAAATTGATTCGATCCACAGCGCTGGACACTGTGAAGAGTTAGAATAATCATAGACAGGAATCCCTCATTTTATCACTGTTAAATCTTTTATCTTTTATTAATGTATGTTTGCAAGTCCACTTCATTGAATCGATGTTTTAGCTAACATATCGATTTAATGCCTCGTTGATGTTATTCGCAAGAATTTATTTTTAGCTTTTCAATTATCTGCGTTCTGGTTGAATAAACGATTAACATTAATTGAAATGCGTCTCCAGTTTCCTCAAAACATTTTTTATTACTTTGACAGTTCTCAAATTAATAACTCTACATCCGTTGCCAAGCTTTCGTTCGTTGGTCGATAGGCAATCTCAAATACACCATTGAATAGTAAAAATAAAAGTATTTTGACCCGGATAGATAGACGCAGTATATTTAGCGTTTTTACTTTAAAACGTTTTACTAGTCACGAAAGCAATAAAATGAATACTTGAATGTTTGATTTCATGTTGGCAATTTTGTCACAACACTTAGAGTGAGCGTTTAAAGAACTTGTTTTAGCTGCCTAATGGTTTGATGTCTAACAACATTTTGGTAAGGAGCAAACGCCACGTCAGGAGGATTATTTTGTACTGAATCGTTAATGTTAGCTTTTATTTTTAAGGCTGTGTGTCTCGTCCCTGTTTTCATTGGCGCCGTATCTACTACTAAAACGCATTATCCGTCCCACAGCCGTAATGGAAAATATTTTTTAATGTGGACCATTAGTGCGAGGCCTGAGATGTCTGTAATTTCAAGTCTGTTTTGTAATCTTCGCTCCGTGGCTTGATGGGTTTCTGACTGTCCATCGATCCTTATCTCTTTGTATAATAAGAAGAGACAGACGTTACTTATATTTTATTAAACGTCAGAGGTTGATCGAACTGATGTGATAACGTTGTTGGGAGGGCATGATTTGTTTTTGTCATTAATTATGTGTATTCATTACAATTGTTCTAATACTTTTTCATTTCATTATGCTGTTAAGTATATAATTCCTTATTTATTACATAAAAATGTCCTTTGGTAAGGAGTAAAATTATTTCTAACAACGTTTTTACTTCTCGTTTTGATTTACCTACTGTTTGAGAAGTAATCTTAGATTTTATAGCTTTAGCCGGTTCTCCGTCGTATTCGACGTTAGCTGGTAATTGCCTTGTTAATTTGGTTCTGGCGGCCTCTTTGATATAATAGTAAAGTTGTCGGACTGGTGTTTTTGAATCCAGACATCATTGAAATCGATCACGGCTTTCAATCTATTTTGAAATAAAGGTATCGCCTTCATTAAATATTTCAATTTCATTGGGAGAGAAATTTTATTACTGCTTATTTTTATATTCGATCGTTAAATGTGAACTTTTAGACTTATCATATTAAAAATGAATGGTGTTTTTCTAGCATTTTTCCAGACCATAAATTTTTTGAAAGTTATGCATTTGCATTAATGCTGTGAATCATCTATGACCACACGCGCGTTTATGTATGTTTCTTTGAAAATGCGTGATATATCATCAAAATCTTAGGCTGCGTGGCAACTTGAGCGATCTGGTCGTGTGTACTTTAGAACCGGTTCCGTCAGTCACACACGGTACAATATTTGCGTGATGCTTAGCAAGAACTGTTTGCGCCCTTCTAGTGGTTTACATTCATAGGCTTCGTATGCTAGAATCGAACACACCTTTCTTATGACAATGACATGACCTAACCAGTAAGCCGACATTGTTATGTAACAGCTTGTAACAGTCAGCAATCGTTTAGATTTCTTTAGCTCTATGCCTCTATCGAAAAAGTTTTTGTTGTCTTTAGACCAGTTTCAATAACCGATCTATCCACAGTTTGTCATACTAGGGATAGAAATTTGATTTTTCGTTCTTTTTTAGTAGGAAAAACCGTGGATGGATTGGTTATTGGAAACAGCCGTATACCAATACGAGGTAAAGTTTGTTGTATATGCTAATTTCTGAAGCTACTGATATCATTCTGGAATTTGTTCTTTGTTAGAAAGCTGCCCTATCTCTTAGTATTATCAAAGTTATGTTTTATTATGATAAATGTCCTGTCGGAATTTCCAACTGAACTGCAACTGAAACCCCGGGAACGACTAGTTCAAAATAAATTTAGAATCTTTGAATTGTTTTGTATGATGTGAGGAAGTATTGAGTTAACTTCCTTAAAAAATTGCCAATGTAACTAGTTTTAACTAAACGGATCACAGACATTTTTTTAAACATTCTTCTCTAAACGTGATATCTGGGTAATTAACACTATTTCAGTCTAAGTTCCGTGATATGCAAATTTAGTATTTATTATTCCCATAAGGTCAATTATACGTCAATAATTATGCGTAAATCGACCATTAAACCAAACAAGAACCATTTCAAAGAAAAACATCTTCTAATAATTGAAAACAAATATTGATTTATTTTAAGAGTTAATGATGCTATAGTTTTTGCAGGCAACAAGGCAAAACAAACACTACGGCGTCTTATCTTAATCTCCTACATGATCCTAAGTAATATGACCATCCGACTAAGAAAATAAACTTAAAAATAGCACGCAACTGCAAAATACGTAGGTGTTTCTAATAAACCCGTAGAACCAGTCAATCATGTAAACAATAAACTTATAAGAATATGTTCTGTTACAAACAATAAAATATGTACATGTGAGAACAAAAACTCAAGTCGACTTGGAAAATTATGTGAATGAAACTCAAAACCGAAACTTGGAGTCGTGTAATGGAAGGTCATTACTCCATCACTGTTTATTTTTCTTAGAATAATGATATATTATTTACGTGACGCATTCTTAGCATTACTTTAGACGGAATGTCTGTTGTAATCATCATCAAACGAGATTCATAGTTATTTTAACATATTTATTCAAATGAAAGGAGGAGGTTCTCAAGTTGATGTGTTCATTTAGGTTTATTGGATTTACTGCCTAAATTATTTCGTGACAAGTCTTTATAAGAACTTATATTACAATTTTAACAAAAAATAATAATCTAAATCAATGAAAAAATAAATAAAAATTACCTGCCGAGCGTTTCTTGCCTGTTCTTTTGCCGGCGTAAGGAGGTTGGAACAGGCGTAGCTAGTTTTAAGTTTGACGTTTTAAAGTGATCACAATGTATCCTATTGAATAAATAAAAATTGACTATTGACTAATGTGTAATAATAAATAATCTAATTTAATGACCTATCTATTCTAAGATTTAACTTACACTAGAACTGTACATACTTAATTATTAAGTTAATAAAGATACTTTTTAACCAAATAATTGTACCTATCTATAGATACTAATATTACAAATGCAAAAAATCTCTTTGTCCTTCTTTCTGTTTGATACCTTTTCACGCCTACCATTAAAATATAGTTTGGATCCTAAGAAAGGGCGAAGGAAACTTTTTATCGCGATAAACTGTAGTCGTGGGAGAAACCGTGGGGAACAGCTAGTCAATATAAGTGAGTATCAGTTTTATGATAAAAAAAAACTGGTTATTAGCTTAATTACAACATTGATGGAACGACTGCTCCATACTTCCCTTATTAATTTGCAAAACGAGTTCGCCTTGATTTATTTCCTTAAAAGAAGATCATCGGTGATCACGGCGTGCAATCTATACGTACGTCATTCTATATTGTTTTATTACTCGTAATTGTTTAGGTAAATCTAAATATATTTTGTAAAGTTCTAAATTAGTTTTGGATTAACATTTATAATATTTCCCATGCTATATAAATTTTGAATAAACCCATGTTTCGTTCATTTTTCATGCATTTTTTCTGTAACCCAATTGGAGATCCGTACAAAAAAATTACAATGTTAAACATAGCCTATGACACTCAAGGATAAATAATGTAACTGTCTTAAATGGAAAGATTTTTTCAAAATTGTATGAGTGTCGTTCTATAGATCACATTCTACATCCCAACTTACAAACTGTATCACTATATAAACAGAAAAGACTCCTAGGTATCGTTGTTGCAAAGAAAACGGAAGCAAGTTAATCTTGCTTTAATTCAGCTAAGAATTGAGTGGCATGAAACAACGTTTTCTTTCACCACCCAAACAGTCCAGCAGATGGCCAACAGTAACTCAATACGAGCGCTGTTAATAATAATTAATCGCTGTGATTGGCCACAAAATGCTTTAAACGTAATTCGATTCGGCTGAACTGGAACTCTCGTGGAACGGAACCAAGACAACTTGACCTTCCCACCTCGTCTCGCCATTGGCTGTAGATTCATAAAAGAGGGAAGTGATAAGAATTGACTGGGGTCTTAGGAAAATGGTGAGGTAGTACGTACTGTTGAACATGCGATGTCGCCGATCTTGCCTTGAAACTTAAGGCTCACGTTACTCAGATCACGTTCAAGGTGGTACAAATACGCAGACTTAAAATTTTTACATTTAAAGCGACTTATAAGAGACTAACTGGAATTCAAGAACAGTTACCGCTTTATAGCAGGCACGCGACGTTAAAAGGCAGATAAAAACAGCAATTCAATATAGTAATAATGGCAATCGAAACTTGTTCTTCGATACTTAGTAATAATTATAACGAAACGCCATAAATAAACAACGTTTCAGATGGAATATCTGCAGATCTTGTGTTCGAAGTAACTCCGCCCCGTCTTACATATTTAATTAAACCTCTATATTTTATGTCCAATCATTAAATTGTTCCCTCGTCACGTTCATTAAGTTTACCATAAGCTAAAAATAAAGCAGGAATTATAATTTTGCTTCTTTTGTTGCAGGTACATTCATTCAAAGGAAAAGCCGTTCAAGTGTACAGAATGTGGCAAAGGGTTTTGTCAATCGAGGACTTTGGCAGTTCACAAGATTCTGCACATGGAGGAATCTCCTCACAAATGCCCAGTATGCAGCCGAAGCTTCAATCAGCGCTCCAACTTGAAAACTCACTTACTGACTCACACAGATCACAAACCTTACGAATGCAACTCGTGTGGAAAAGTTTTCAGAAGAAACTGTGACCTGAGAAGACACGCTTTGACACATGCCGTAGGTGACGTACCGCCGGGCGATGTCGTTGATGTAGGAGAAGAGGATATTGGAAGACCAGGGTCACCTATTGAGCCCGGTTTCGATGACGATGATGCGGAGCTATCGTCACCAGAGCATTCTCCTGACCGGCGGGCACGGTCGTCGTCCATTGAGAGCATTGGTAGAGAACAAAGTGAAGAAAGACCGAGACGGTACTCTCCGTCTCCAATTGAGCGTACACATTGTCATCATAATGAGCAAAGGGACCGAACAAGTCCTTACACGATGCGCCCTCAGACTTCAGACAAACATCGCACTCCATCATCAGAATTATACGAGAAACGTCGTTACACATCAGATGAAATAATTGAGAAAGAATTTCGCTACACAGAAATTCCAGAGCAACAAATAAGACATCCACAGCTACAAATTCGAAGAGACTTGCACCAAATTGCTCCACCCGACTCTATGAAAATGGGACAAATGGGAAGTCCACCCGTAATAGACCCTGGGCCTTCAAGCATTTTCTTGAGTCCGTATAGAAAGAGAAGCCATCCACCTGATATAGGGGAGAATGTGAGGCCCTGTGCAGCTGTTTACAGAAGCCGTTCGCCAGAACCAACCAATCTATCTATGCCTCGACCGCCAATCGGTAATGGAGAAGTGGTGGTTGGTTTACCACCAAATATGATGGGTATACCTGTGTATCACAAGTTTGGGCTACCACTGCCACCGCCTCATCCCCAAATACCTTACGGTCCTGTGCCGCATTCAGTATTAGGACCCCAGCAGACTGTCGCTCAAGACTTGATAGTGAAACATGTACCACCTAAAGATACGGCACCTTGTGCTTCAACACACGTTACAGCATGTAAGGACAATTCACAAATGAAGGAGTCTGAAAATGCAAGTTCGAGTTATATAGCAAGTGGAATAAAGAATATAGTGGGCATTCAACCACCTGCTAACCCTAAGCCTGGGACGAGCCAAACCAGTGGACCGAAGAAAGGATTTAGCATAGAAGACATTATGAGACGCTGAGCAAGAGTTATGAATATATTTGGAAGTGTATTTTTGAAGATTGTAGACGGTAGAGGTTTTATGTAAGATTAGTTTTACTTTTAAAAGTATTATTAGTTGAAGTATTTTGTAATACCGCGTAAAGTTAGAGGTATGTTTGTATGTATTTGAAGAGTGGATTTGGTTTTCGTAAAGATCTCATAAGGTTTGTTTGTGCAGTGTTTTGTTTACCTCCAAATTTTAATTAGATAATCAAAATTAAGACATTTATTTGTTTAGTTTGTTTTCATTTATGTTGTTGGATATCAAAAAATAACAAATCAGCTTTTTGTTTGTATGACATTAAGTTTGTATCCTTTATTACTTGAATTTGTGTAAGTTACAAATTATGTTATTTTTAAATTAGGTTCGTAATTTGTATTAGTTATTAAGATGTGACTGGTTCTTAGATATCACCGCTGTTATTTATTATCTAGATATTTTATAGGTTTTATTTGAACATTTTGTTTAATCAACTTTAATTTGCAATACATTAGATGTTTTATGATAATCGTGATTTAATTTAAGCATTAGTATGCTAATCTGTACATTATGGCTATGCTATTAAGTTCATTTTGTATGTAGGTTGTTAGTTGGTATTTTTAAAATGCAATGCTGAATTATAATAAAATTACTATTATTGGTAGATATTACAAGTAAGAAAAATCTAAATATTAGACCTCCGTCTTTGTCTTATCTGTTAAAATCGTCCATGCCTAAATTGACTGGTTATAAAACTCTAATCTATATTAAATTTATTATATATTATGAAGTTCTTTCAAGAACATAGAAATGAAATGTATTTAAATAACAAATAGTTAATGGCCGAATTAAAAAAAATATAGGTAAATTGACGACTTCTAATTTAAAAGTTTGTTAATGTACACGTATATTGTTAGAATTGTACTATAATATTATAATTTGTGCTTTTAAATATGTAGCAATATCATTTATTAAAATGTAGAATGAGTTTAAAACTTGTGGCTCAAGTTTTAATAATTTAAATTTATTTTGTGACTGCAACATTTTTTTTGTATATAATTTAAACATACAATAATATACTATTAATATATTATGTATTTAACAATATATTATGACAAACTATTCTGACACCAATTTTATGTTTTTAATACATAAGTTTTATATAATTTAGTTTAACAATCTGTTGCTCAGATGTTAATTTAGTTAATTGAATAAGTATTTTTAAAGTAAATTAGTATTATAATTATCGAAATAAATTATGATGAGACATAAATTATTTTTATTCTTTCAAAACCTTATTTATGACCTTGCCACAATAATTAATCTTTGTATTTATTAATACAATAAAAATATATTTTTACTTATGAATTTGCTGTAGGTTTGGTGCTAAGGATAAAGTGCCACGAAGGACATTGCTGTCGTCCTTCATTGACAATTACAGCAGTATTCAATTATATAATATTCATAAGACTAATGGCAATGGTAGTGCGTTGATATGTTATTGAAGACTAAAATTTAAGGACTAAAATTTATTTATTAAGAAAGGAGTTAGAGTAGAAGCAAGAGGCTTCAGGTGGTTAAAAAACCATGTCCGTCTTGTCAATAGGAAACGAACACTCGTAAAAATTTTATAACACACAAATATTTGCACAGAATATTCGAAAACAACTAAACGGTAGGTGGTCCAACGAAACTGGTATCGGCATCATCAAAGTAACTTAAATAAAGAAATCATAACGATAAATAACACAAACTAATTTTAGATTTAAACAATAAAAGTTTACTTTTATCTATTTATCATACCTACTTGGGATACCTACTTAGTATGATAATAGATAGCATATTATAATCGCGATATGTAAGTAAATGCTCATATAATTGCTCACAGTTGTTTCATATAATCATTTCCGAGTCTATACCATTTTAAACAAGCATACAATTCTTATTATGTGGCTCAAATCACCCCCTAGTGGGGTTAAAACTTAAAATGGCATATCAAAGAGTGTACATACTTATATGGAAAAATATCAGTTCTGTTATATTATTGATCCGGTTGGCCCACTTTCAAGAATAAGGGCCATCGTTATAAGAAATGAAATGGAAATAAAAGAAATAGACTGAAATTGAAAATGCAATTGTTTTCGAAGAAATAAAACGGAATGTTGGACGACTACTTGCAGTTGCCTACCACAGATGGCAAATTTCATTGCCCATGAAACTTAATTCAAAAAGCTCATTGCGTTGAAATAAAGCTATAAACAATTTAAAATATCACTTTGAGCTTCGAAGCTTTGAGCCGATCGGCTGCCGAACCGATCCGGTTTTTATAAACATTTCAAAAACAAAAAGCTTCTTTTTATAAGCTAAAAGGTGTTTCTTTTACGATTGCCAAGTTTACGACGCGATGCGAAACGTCGCATGAGAAGCAATCCGACAGCTACTTGAGAGTTTATTCAAATCACTTGCCGCCGGACGAGAAAAAAAAAACAATAAAAATATTTAACGCGCGAATGTCGTATCGATGTCGCTGGCGATGTTTGAAGTGGTGGCCGTTGTCATTTAATTTATTCAATGCTCACATTTCGCATAATCTTCTATCTATGTCTATAGAATTCAAAGTCCTCTAACATACTCGTATCAACGCAAGACCACAAATGCTGGTCTTAGAAACATAAAATTTCTAGGCATTCTTTTAAAAACACTTCATTTAACCCTTAATGGGTCACCTCCATTTAATCCTTCAGGGTTCGCCTCTTTTTACCCTTCAGGAGTCACTCCATTGAACCCCGCGATGATGGTTCAGTGGTATCAACATTGTCTTGCGACCCGAGGGTTTGAACCTACAATAAGTCTGAATTTTTGGTGAAGATAACACTGTGGTGAAATCATACCTTGGTGGTAAGGCATTTTCAAGTGTTCGCCTGGCTAGCTATAGCTACCCAAGTTAAAAATCTGTCTCTATCTAACACACCTATCGGTGTGTTCCAGCTTACTTAGTTCCTAATCCAGGTGTAGTGTGACGCCGCCTTCGACTACATCGTTAATTAACATCAGATATATAATTTGTGGCTACACTGCAACGAAATAAACAAAAAGAAAACTTAGCTAGACAAGATTTTGTATCTCTTTTCTGTCACATTGGTATTATAATACTGTAAGATTGGATTGATTGTCCTTACCAAACCTATGTCAGGTATTTTAGGCAAAGAACATTGGCCACTTTTCATACTGCCCTGGACCTGAACGCAGTATATTTTTTATAAAAATTTTCGTTTCTGTCAATGTCACTTGAAAAAAATTTGTTTTTGTTCATATATGGTAAATGATGTTGATTTTTGAGTCATTTATGACTTAATTTAAGTAGGGCCGACTTCCAAAACGTGAAACGGATTGAAAAAGAAAATGCGGAGTGCGTTAAGTTAAAAAATGTCTTAAGAAACTCCGAAGTTAAAAAATCAATATCTTCTTTTTCTACACTTTCTTTAAAATATCGTTTGTATAATCTTAATAGGCAAAAAATTAAAATTTTATCGTATATAAATCGTTTTCATACGACCTCGGGTCCGTTTTGGTCATTGTTCTTTAGGCAAGTAGACCCAGATAAATATGGAATACTAGTTGCGCCCCGTGGTTTCACCCGCGTCTTCCCGTTATCCCGCAGGAACCCTTTTCCGGGATAAAAAGTAGCTTATGTGTTAAACGAGGATATAAGCTATCTCTATTCCTAATATCATTCAGATCCGTTCAGTAGTTTTTGCGTGAAAGAGTAACAAACATACATTCATCCATCAATACTCACAAACATTCACGTTTATAATATTATAGTAGGATTCTCACAAAACTAGTATACATACTACATAACTGGGATGTTTAGGTGATTTTGACTTGTTATATTCTGGAATGCAGGTAGGTGGTGACGACTCCCTCTTTCACTGTTTGACCTAGGCGTGCTCAACTTTTCCAATATTTATGATGTTACAAGCAACATTTTTACTGTGATTGGGGGAAGAGAGGTGAAAGCGAAATGTCAGTTGGTTTTACGACTAAACGAACATTGATTGATTAGACTGGGTTTTGGATTTTGTTGATTGAAAAAACCAAAAGCCACGGCAAATCTGTATGATGAAAAAATGAGAAAAAAAACCCTGCTATATACAAGGTAGTGAATTGTCAAGTTCCCAAAATATTGACATGTTTAATGTCAAAGCTTAATCTGGGTAAGTACACACACTGACACTACCTACACACACCGACACACTCACATATAGATACACTATTATAAATGCGGAATTTTGTAAGTGAGTGAGTGTGTATGAATTTTACTTCATCACTCGCTGATAGACTTAATTTTGAGCTCAGTGGTAGTGACGTCATCTTGCTCGTAGGTCGTGGGTTTCAACCTTACTATGAGCTTGAGGTTTCGGTAAAGGAAAACATCTTGACGAATATATAGCTATATAGGCGTTTTCTATAGTGCTCGCCTTTACCAACCTCATGTTAAGAACTTGTCACCAAGCACCACTTCGTTACTTAGCATTATTTGATTTGTAGTCAAAAGCTACCTTCCCAATAAAATAGAGACACCGAAATGTTATTTTTCAAAAAATTGTGAAATTTGGAATAGGATAGCTGTA
Source organism: Opisthograptis luteolata (assembly GCA_931315375.2). Classification (NCBI taxonomy): domain Eukaryota; kingdom Metazoa; phylum Arthropoda; class Insecta; order Lepidoptera; family Geometridae; genus Opisthograptis; species Opisthograptis luteolata. The sequence goes on from OV928048.1 coordinate 4,470,873, forward strand.
AACCACACAACTTTAATAACACACAGGTCCAGGAAAAAAGTTTCTTACTACTTCATACTCATACTTTTTGCATAAAATATGTAAATATAGAAGGTTACCATCACTAGACACAATGACACCATGTCACCACACATCTACAGTTCTTCGAACACCCGGATTTCACTTCGTTCCTAAAAATCGTAAATCTGACGCGTGTTGCGAATACAAAACACAGTGGCATGTTGTCATGACAAGGTTTGTAATGCTGGGAATCCCGCAGGTAACCTAAACCACTGTTATACGTGATGGGAAAACGTAGTGATATAACGTGATATTGTAACTTAGGGTAGGTATCAGGTGTGATACACACGGCTGTGCGGGAGGACGAACTTAACTTTGTTTTCAGAACGAGCAAATGTGTTACAAAGAAACAAGTACTTACTAGTCTACACTAATATTAAAAAAAGAAGTAGAATTTATAGTAAGTATACCTACTTATTGCGGTTATTCTGCGGAACTGTTTTTATAACTTTTTACAGAGTGGCGTATGACCACATGACTGTATTATGAACCTTCTTAGTCGCTCAAACGTCCGGAGATTAAAATACACTTATTAATTTTGGTTACATTTGCATTGAGCTATTTCTAAATCAATCCAAAGTTCGGATTATATCATTAAGCATTATGAGTAAATTACTGAATGAATTGCTTTTTGAAATGTAATATAGTTGCAAACAAGCAAACGAATATGACGACAAGCGAACGATATGAATAGATTGTTTATATTCAAATTAGATATATGAATGTGAGCAAAATCATACCTGTACGTGTACCTTGACTTTACCCCTCAATCCTCCAATACACGCACGGATGCGCTCTGTTGGGAATGCCAATCACAGTCATCCATCTTAGTGATGTCAATGCTGAGTATTCATTCACGAACGACCGGACCAACTTGATAAATGATGTTTTAGTAAATCTACATTGAAACCAATACATTTTCATGAAATAACCGTTCATCAAAAATTCACTCCCCAACCCAAACAAGTTGTGCCACTTTTCTGACCGTGTGTTCCAAAATCCGTCTGAAGTGCCGACTTTTGCCACAGAGTCTTGTGCATAGAATAAACTTTGTAAATCGACATGACTCAGAGCTTAATACAGGAATTAACTTTTTCTACACTATTGTCATATCATTACTATTGGAATTTTTGTGACCGGAAACCGAAGCAAGTGAACGGGTCAATGAAGTCATTGAAATGGTAGGTAGTATTTGTCAGTTTGTTAATTACTTTAGATATTGTGGCTAAGGTCATGTTATGTTATGTTGTCATGTATTGTAAAGGTAAAAGGTCTGAGGTATTAAATATTAGTTTGATTTACATATTCCTACATACATTATTAAATAAGTTACTTTATTATTACGAAAACCTGCGACGAAATGGAGCGACGACTTGCGCCGAATGGCTGGCAGTTGGATGAGAAGCCGTTAAATGGGCTCAGTGGCAAAACTTGGGAGAGGCTTGTGTCCAACTACAGGTTGATGATGATGGTGGTGAACGAAAACCACAGGCCTTAACAAAGTGAGGCTCATTACAGGAGCAAGTTTCATTAAAAAAATCATCCTGCACTAACTTTCGTTGAATTCTACACGTTATTAGTATTGCCACAGAAAAAAGCTTTTGTATGGTTATAAAAGGAATCTCGTACACTTTATTTAGCAATTCAGCCGATGTTTAGGTTTCATACTGGAATTTGTAGCAAGGCCTATGGACTCCTCGATGCTGATTACTGATTATTTTGTCGTGTTACATTCGAATGTGCCGTAAGTAAACATAAAGGACTATGGACTCTGTTGTTGATGATTGATTATTACAGATTATTTTGTCATGTTAGGTACATTTTGACGATGGTGGCCGAACGGTTAGGCGTGCGACTTACCTACAAGACGCCGACACCGAGTTCGAATCCTCTCGGCCCCGCACCTATGACTTAATAAGTTATGTGCGGATTTGCCATCGCTCAAAAACGGTGAAGGAAAACGTCGTGAGGAAACCGGCATGCCCAAGAACTGCAACATTCAAGGGCATGCGACATCTACCAACCCGCACTGGGCCAGCGTGGTGGATTACAGCCCATACTCTCACGCTGAGAGAAGGCCAGAGTCCCAGCAGTGGGAACGTGAAAGGCTGATAATGAGGTACATTGGAATGTGTTGTAAGTATAACTAGACATAAGTGTTTAGAATCCACGGCTAGTACAATATAAAAGTGAACTAAAGCCGCGGCCACACAGCGAAACTCTATCGCGCGCGGCCGGTTATCTATCTGACGATCTACAGCACTGTCCGGTGCCACTTGTAACTGGATTGAAGCGGACCGCAGAAAGTAAGAATCTGTGACAAAAAATAAACATTTTATTTTATTTCAATTACCTAGGTATATGAAAAAAAAAACCGTAGGGCACAAGTCGTGGTCGGTCGTAGCCCCGTGCTACACTTTAATAGAGCCACATGCAACGCCGTTTGGCGCTATGAGCGACTGTACCTTGTTTACGATGTCGTTTCAAGTTATAGCTGTGGTTGTAGACCAATATTGTAGCCTTGTAGTTGACAGATATTATATCAAAGTGCAGAAATTATTTAGGTACGATCAATCATGCATCACCTAACGTGAAAAAATATTAGTTTTATCGCCATTGGAAACTGGCTCTCAAATGGGGCTGCACACCGGTCGAACACACCGGTAAATGTTTGCTAAAAAATATCTGGGCTATTATTGTGAAATTATTGTTAGCTGAAAACAGATCTATGGGATAATTCTCCACCACCTACCAATTCTGTCTCATTCAAAATTATCAATTTTACTTTAATTATACTGTCTACGCTCTTGAAATAAGTCAAGGTCATCGCCTCGGTGACGTCGCGCTTCCTCAGGTACCCACTGCGTGACGATCCTTACCCAGCGATCCGGGTGCATCTTGCCCACTCCAACTTTAGCTCAGCAGTCTTGTGCCCTGCATCAAATGTTTATTATTATTATTTTATTCGCTACTTTAATTAATAACTTAACTCCAAAGTTCTAGTGGCAGCCCTATATTGTGTTGGTACGCATTAGCTGAACGGCACTGTCCGGTGGATCGCGAGCGGTCTTACCACACTGCAAAATGTAGGGTTGCCAGTTGCCAGATATAATTGCATTTAATATGTCGCGTCGCGGCAATAGTCTCTATTTTATTTTTTCAACCTTAAAAACTGTAGCTGCTTTTTTTTAGAATAGTGCTAACATAGAAGTACTGTATACTCAAGTACCTAGTACCACGAATCGAAATGTTTAGAACGAATGACATCTTTACAAAATGCGATTTGTCAAACAAAAAATAAAAAAAAAGTTTAGGTAAAATTTCTATGCGTAGGTATCCAATTTTTAAATCAATAGAAAAGATATGATATGGTAACTTTGTTTGTTTGTTTCTTGTTTGTTCGCGCCTAAACCGATGCACCAATCTGAAATTTAGTTTGGAGATAATGTGAAAAATGGGAATGAACATAGGTTATTCTTAACGAAAGAAACTACAGTAGTATATTTACAAGCTGTAAAAGGGCATTGAAGCACTGATTTTGTGTTGTACGTTTGGAGATCAAAAGTTAACACCAAACATATAATTTTTAATTGACAATCTTCCCCAGCTCTGACCCAGGCTTATCACTCGACAAGTCGACACATAAATCAAATGAAGAAGTCGCAACTCGCAACCCTATCGGCCATCGAGCACCCGACGCATTCTACAGCCTAATTAAAACGGTGCAAGGGACCTTTTTATCGAATCCGAAGATATGGTTACTGGCGGGTGACATGCGAACTCGCGCGATTCGGTACAGATTTACGAGATAGTTGGAAGTGGCCAGTTACTGGTTTCCAGTTAATTGTTCAAGTGGGTTGATGTGTCAAAAGAAAGTCCCGCTTTTAATTAACTTTGTATGATACTAGCTGTTCCCCGCGGTTTCACCCGCGTGGGCTACAGCTTTATGCATGCAGTCTCAGCCGGACGTTTTAAAATTGACGAAGTTTCATATAAACTTTCATCCGCTATTTTATCCCCTTGGAGGTAGAATTAATCAAAATCCTGCCTAAATGCCTACGTCATAACATCTACCTGCATGCCAAATTTCAGCTCGATCCGTCCAGTGGTTTGGGCTGTGCGTTGATAGATCACTATGTCAGTCAGTCAGTCAGTCACCTTTGAGTTATATATATGTAGATAGATTATTAATCTTTTGTCTTTTTGTAGTTAATTATGTAAGTAGCTTGGTATTTTACGGAGTAGAATGAGAACTAATTTTCGTTCGTTTAATAATTATTCTTGAACTTTGCTTGACACGCTGCCACGTGTCACGTGTGAGAGTGACTAGACTATACAGTATACACTGCCACTCTTTGAACACTGGAATAATGTAAGCGCACTGCATATTTTCGGTCACATTTAGGACTTCGACTCGCGCCGCGATAAAGTCAAAATGAGAGAGTGCCATTTTTAACATAATGGAAGTAAAATTTTCCATACTATGTAAACACACTTTTACATGAACAATTTGCGATTGTCGTTAACCCCCGACACAAACATGAATATGTTGTAGGTAAGTATCTGTTTTAGCATTATATATCATCATCATCATCATCATCAGCGGGAAGAAGCCCACTGCATGAACATAGGCCTTGAACGCCACCATGAACGGCTATTAGCCATTTGCATCCATTTGCATTGCATTTGCTCCCTGCGACTCTTACAATGTCGTCGATCCACCATTGTATATTATGTAGCTCCCAAAATAATGAAATGATTTTGATTTAATACTTGTAAAATTTAGTTTTGAAACGGTTGAACGGATTTTAATGAAATGTGGATAAGATATTGCATAAACTCTGGTTAACAACACATAGGATATATTTTAACTCAGAGAAAGGTTCCAGCGGTATAACAAGAAAACTGCAGGTGTAACCGCGGAGCGCAGCTAGTTCTACGTATAAAACGGAGTGAGATTTTCTATCTTACAATAAATTACTAATTGCATTTATAAATTTTGAAATTTTAATAAAGTTTTATGATTCTTTACAGAGAACGCATTCAATAATCCATATAGTGCTTCCACAGAAGATTGGCCTGTGTTAAAATGATATTAAGTTTTTCTAAATAAGTAATAATATCTGTTCCGTTTGTAAAACTTGTGTATTTATTTTATTTAACTACAAGTCATGATGATATACATATTATGTTCGAAGATGGTGCCACGATACGCCCGGTTTTGTGAACTTTAAATGAGTTGATGAATTGACTTTCAACTATTTTATGGATGATGGAATAGACCAAAGCACCAAAGCTCAAAGTAAATATTCGATAAAATAAAGTTACTTTTTTCTGGCCTGTATATTATTCATAACAATTACATTTGTTGACCAATTTCCACTAATTATATGTCTTTATTTATTCAGCTTAGCCTTATTTTTGTACTTTGACCGAATAGGCGCGCGGTTTTCGCGGACGCTAAAGTCTAACATAAAAACCAGAAATTCGTTAGATGCATTTTCCGATAGATTTATTTTCTTGTACCTTATAATTAATTTTATTTTCACAATCGCAGTAGTAGTGACGTCGGCTTGCGACCCTTAAGGTTATAGTTTCAAATCCTTGATCCTAGCTTGAGCTAACGGTGACAGAAAACATCAACGCGTAACGCGTGTGCCTTACAAAGTTCGGTCACAATAGCGTTTAAAAAATATTTAATTGATTTTATTAAATTTAATAATGTCCCCGAGACCAATCCACGCCAGCTGCCGTACAGTAGACGCGAGTATACACTTGTGTTGGTCGGCATCCAGCCTCGAAACCAGTTTCGTTCCCTTTATAGTGGGGACCGCCTGCGCTGCAGCTTGCGTACGGTAACCAACTTTACTGGCAAGCTTAGTATTTTCTTAACTAAACTAACTGAGATGGCGCAACGACCCAAAGTGAGTCTTCCTCCGATAACAAAAGACGCCACTTTGGCTTGTCCTGCACCACCTCCTGGCAGTCCTCCACCTAGAGTTCGTGCAAGTCCTTCGAGACTGTCTTTCCAGTGATATCCAGTTATGTAGCTGAAAAATAATTACTAACTAAGGCAAACATGTTTTTTTATCATTCTACAAGGTAGTTTGACAACACGTCACCTGTAATGACGAGGTCGAACGTTGTGCCATACTAAGCCTAGATTAAAAACAGGCTCTCAAGCCAGATTGTCGGCACACATCCTTAGGTTGGTTGTTGGCGATAGATTTTTATCTTCATGGTAGTAGCACTAAAAAAGCCCTAACCATCAAGCTATGGATTCATCACGATGTTTTCCTTTACAGAAAGCTCAACAACAAGCTATTAACAAGTTGACCGCAAATCGACGTCACTACCACTGGCTTGTTGATACTAAGCTACTTGAGATAAACCTTGTAAACAGGGTGTGACGAAAGAAATACATTGTCTCGCACGAAAAATCAAGTACTAAGTATTTAAAAACTTTTTTGACTTTTGACAGATGTCAAAAGAATTTGACACATATTTTTAACACTATTACTCTCTTTTTTGGCGGCAATAATATTATAAAAGTAAAATTTTGTTTTTATTTCCAAAACTTGTGTTTCTTCGAGTGATAATGTGTAATATTGGCGGATTATTAACCATTATGTGTTCGTTAATGTGTACGAGTGTGGGAAATTGAAATAAAGTTGCGAAAGTGACTTTTCTAGTTGCTCCAAAAAAGTCCGTGTAGTTTAAGTAAAGCTCCACTACTTTACTTAAACAGTATCCTCATCCCATCACCATCATCATCATCAAAATCGTCATCATTTAAACTTGATTCAACTCTTTGAGTTTGAAATATTATAAACTTGACACTGGCAAATACACTAATCGTGTGACGCCATAACAAAACAAAAAAAAACACTATTACTTGTTTATTGATGTCATTTGTCGTTAAAAATTTAATGAAAAGCCGATTCGAGCTTAATTTTTGTTCAGAGTATAACGATCAAAAAAAGACAAAAAAAAACGACTTTCTCATCAATAGATACACACACACATACCTACATATTTGTATAAAAACTTTATATTTTAATCAAAACAACTGTCCTACAATGTTCAAGATCCATGGCAGCAATAAGGCATCGTACACGCGTACCGTACATATAAATATAAGGATGTAATGAATTGAAACAGATTATTTTCCTGAGCTAGCCTTAATGGCAAATCGGCGGTGGTGCAATTTAATGTTGAAATAAAAATGAATTATGAATCATTTGCAAAGCTCCCGGTCTCTTAGCTTTTAGCTTATGCCATCGTGGCGCCGTGTCATGTTGAGAAAATAAACATAACTTCACTGTTCAATTATTGCAAGAGAAAAATGTTTCCATTTTTGTAACAAGTGTCATATGGATATTTTGCTTCCTTTTTTGTACCTAGACCCAGACCAGACATACAGAATGACATATAATGTACCCCTTACTTTTTTCATGCTTAACTTTCTACCGAGCAGAATTTATTCTGTCATGGTCTTTCATAAAGGGTTTTTCTAAGGCGTACCTATATTACTAGAAAAAAAGATGGATGTAGGCTACATACTTACTTCAGAGTTCATCTTAAAAGGTCATGTTCTAAGGACCAAGTAAAATAAGAAGGTGGAGAAGCTACACAAAAACAATGTTTCCGAAAACATTTTGCACCCTCATTACAAACCAAATTAAACGAAGAAAAATCTCTTTGTATTTTAATGTAATGGAAAAATGAACTGCACCTCAGTCTTTCCCTTCGTGCCATCTCTTTCCCTCCTTAGAAGTCTGATCGTAATCTGTCTCTTTCTACAAACAATGCATCCTACGTAACCCAAAAAGAATAAGAAAACTCGAGATAGTGTATCTACAGTATCGATCTTGAAATATCGATAACTGTCAATGTGTCGTTGAAGATCGATTGTTTTTGTTGTAATTTATTTTGTCTTGAAACATATTTGTTATTCTATAATGATATGTTATTAGTATTTAAAGAAGTTTAATTAACAGAATTGTAACCTTGAAATTGATTAATAAAAGCCAAGCTAGCATGACATGAGCTCCGCGCCACCGTTTCGCTCACATGAACGTTCTATATTAAAACTGTTAAAAGTGCTTTAATTTTTTTGTGATTACATAATTACTGGGTAAATGAGAATAAAAAGTGAAATTGTAGCTTAGCTCAGTTCAGTACTATTTACTCTGGATTTTTTCTTGGTAGTAATGCAATAATAATAAATAATTGAAGCATAGTAGGGCGCTAAATATCAAGTTCTCGACACACAGCGGTGCAAAAACGAAATGCTGATTTTCTTAATATGTTGTTATGACTTGTGGTCAAACGCAACACTGTAACTTGTTACTTGATTAATCGTACGGCTTTACTTATTAGAAAACCAACCATACTAGAATATAGACTTAAATTCTGATTATTTATGTGACATTGCTATCAGTAGTGGAGTGGGGAGCCTTCCCTTGAACGGTGATTAGGTATTATATTCAATGGTAGTGGTAGTACTACAGTGATAAATTGCTTTTTTAGTACATTTACTGTGGAACCTAAATCTGAAATTAGAAGGCAGATGACAAGTTTTACAAAATGATTTAAAAAAAGTTTAGAATTTAAATACCTGTCAACAGGTTTTCATACGGGCTTCGGTAGTTACTCGCGTGACGCCCGCTAAAGCGCTGCTGGTATCTATGGAAGCCCACAGCTGATTCAACGACAAGTGTTGTAAATAAGCCTCTATAAGGATGATTTGACTTTTTTGGCGGCAATTGAGTTGTCAACGTGAAAATTTTGTTTTTATGTCCAAAACTTGTGTTTCTTCGAGTGATAATGTGTAATATTGGTGGATTATTAACCATTATGTGTTCGTTAATGTGTACGAGTGTGGGAAATTGAAATAAAGTTGTGAAAGTGACTTTTCAAGTTGCTCCAAAAAAGTCCGTGTAAAGTTTAAGTAAAGCACCACTACTTTACTTAAACACTATCCTCATCCCATCATCTCATCATCATCATCACCATCATCTCATCATCATCATCACCATCATCATTTAAACTTGATTCAACTCTCTGAGTTTGAAATCTTTTATACTTGACACTGGCAAATACACTAATCATGTGACGCCATATCAAAACAAAAAAAAAAAAAAAGCCTCTATAATCGACTATTGGCCGTGTCACACGAATAAAAGATCTCGAATTCTCGATACAAAATTATCGATACTACCCCATCCCTAAAAGCTACTGTCACAAAAAACATTTTATCGTGCCCCGTGCAGCCTAAAAAAACAGTCCACGGTAAGTCACTAGTCGCCCGACTCGGCAGAAAGAGGCAAGTTATTATTTTTTTTGTCACATCACAACGGGTTGGGAGGCGCGAGTCAGCATTGTGCTGGACTGTGGCTCTCAAACTTAGGAGAAACTTTATATTTTTTTATAGAACTGTAACTGAGAGTGTTCTGTAAGTAGTACAGTCAGCGACAAAAGTAGCTGATCGTTCTCGATTGTCCAAACGTGTTTCAATTCAGTAATGTACATTGTACGTATGTACAGTCAACGACAAAAGTCGCTGAAAAAAGTGTGATTGCACACTTTTTTCTATTATCCTCAATATCTTAGACACCAATTTTTACCTCATCATCATCTAAAACCAGGTGTGTTATGTTGTGGTCAAAATTATACCATGTAAAATGTAAAAAAAACAATTATAATTACTGATATGAAACACCGAAAAAAAACAAAAATAAATAAATAAAAAAATCGAAAACGATGAGCTACTTTTGTAGCTGACTGTACAAATAAAGTGGTTTTTTTTAAGTACTCATTATCTTTGAGAGACAATTTTTAATCCAGGTGTAGCGTGGCGCCACTTTCAACCACATTGCCATTTAACATCATGCTACTTGTAGTCAAACACTACCTTATAAGAAGTTAAAGGAAAGGTGAACAGGAATCTCTAAAACCAGGACCGCTATATCAATAAAAAAAAACATCATCCTTTCCCACTGCTGAGGCCTTGTTTCTCAGAGAGAAATAGAGAGTATGCTCCATACGATAATCCACCACGCGGACCCAGTGCGAGTTGACGGATAAAAAAATATTCCTAAAGTTTGAGAATCACTGCGAAGGATTTGAGAGCGCATTTTTATGCGTTCTTGAAATACTATACATGACATTAAACAAATTTCCTAAATGATAATCTAAGAAAAAACGAGGATACGAAAATTATACATTGCTTTATGGTATGCGCCGCGATGGAATTATAGCGCATGGTGGGACATCCCGGAATGTATACACAAGCTTTATAATAATGTATTATGAGTGTATTATATATACTATACTACTTATTATATACTAGGTGCCTTTCCTATAATAATTGTGGTCGAAGGTGGCGCCACGCATTGTCTGGACTGGAAACTGGCCCTCAAGTGAGGCTGCTGGAACACACCGATAGGTACAGTCAGCGACAAAAGTAGCTGATCGTTCTCGATTTTCCAAATGTGTTTCAAATCAGTAATTATTATTGTTTTTTTGGTATTGGTACATGGTATCATTATGACCACAACATAACACACCGGATTTTAGGTGATGATGAGGTCAAAAATTGGTGTATAAGATGATGAGGATAATAGAAAAAAGTGTGATAATTCGACAACTTTTGTCGTTGACTGTACTAGATAGTAAGTTGCAATGCAATAGTAGATAATATTACCTCCCATTTTGGAGTGACGAGATGAGCAGGTTGTTTGCATGATGGTTGCATGATGCATGAGCGTCACGCTTACCCATAACAGTTCAGTACCAATTTTTTTGTCTCCTTTTTATTTACTGTTTTACATTTGACCACAAGTCACCAGATGTTATGTAACGATGCAGTCGGAGGTAGCGCCACGATACTCCTGGATTGGGAACTGGCTCTCAAGTATACCTAATTCTTATTTACTCCTCTTCTCTTTATATTACACTAGCTGTTCCTACAGCTTTATGCATGCAAAGTCTCAGCCCGATCGGCTTAAAATTGACAAAGTTTCATAAAAACTTTCATTCCCTATTTTATTCTCTTCGGGGTAGAATTAATTAAAATCCTTTCTTAACGGATGCCTTCGTCATAACATCTACCTGCATGCCACATTTCAGCCCGATCCCTCCAGTTGTTTGGGCTGTGCGTTGATAGATCACTATGTCTGTCAGTCACCTTTGAGTTATACATATTTAGGTACTCCTAAGTAATTTTAAAGAACACGATCGTAGATAAATGCTCAACTCCAAACCTAACCTAACTGTCACATCATCGTTCTGAACATTACTCAAAAATCAAAAAAATTAAGCATCAAATTTCTACATCCCAGTGACATCATGACCCTTGTATCACATCAATCACCTGCCATCTTGATCTGGTGATCACAGAGCATGCGCGGCCCGCCTACGGGGGGTGACACGCCCCTGATTGGGTGGCCGAGTGGGGTGCACGGGAGCAGGGGTTGCTGAGCGACTGAGCGTAGTAGATAATACTTTGAAGATGTGGTATATACCTAAGTAACATGTAACTAGTATTTAAAGAAGGTTAGCAGAATTGACTTTAAAATTGATAAATACAAGTCAAGCTAGCGTGACATGAGCTCCACGCCACCGTTTCGCGCACATAAACGTTCTGTATTAAAACTATGAAATGTACCTACTTAATTTTTTTGTGATTACATATTTAATTACTGAGTAAATGAGGATATATGATAATGTAGCTTAGCTTAGTTATCAAGTAATCGACAAACAGCGAAGCAAAAATAGACATGCTGATTTTATTAAATATGTTGTTTAAAAAGTATTATGGTTTGTATACCTATGTATGCTAAAGCAACGCTCTGTGAATTTCAAGTGGACAAACAAAATTATTCCACTTTGCCTCATCAATGGCAATGGGGCGACTTGGAAGAGGATTGCTTGAAATTTTGAAGTACCTATTAAGGTACATTTTGCGCCACTAATTCATTTTGGTGCGGCAAATTACAGCAGTAAAATGTCGTATGGTATGACTTTGAATGTTGCGGTTCTTGGACATGTCGGTTTCCTCACGATGTTTTCCTTCACCATTATAAGCGATGGTAGCTTAAGTTAATTGTACGATTCGAACACACGACCTATTGACGTACCTACGTTACTAACACTGAGCTATCATTACTCCAAATAAATAGCTATAAAAACAAGTATATAATTATTTATAGCGATGATGGCTCAGTGGTAGTGACGTCGGCTTGCGATCCGTAGGACGTGGTTTCGAATCCTGCAATGAGCTTGAGCTTTCGGTGAAAGAAAACATCGTGATGAAACCATAGCTTCGTGGTAGGGTATTTTCCAGTAGGTACTCGCCTGGCTAGCACCAAGCACCTATCGGTGTGTTCCGGCAGCCTCTCTTGAGAGCCAGTTTCCAGTCCAGGTGTAGCGTGAGTTGACGTACCCTGTAAGCAATAAAATAAGTACATATTGTTATTGAAATCAGTGACAAGGGCTTGGTACGACATTATTATCGCCACCTCCAAACCCCTTGTTGTCCAAATGTCCACTTCGTGCCAAATTAACTGTCTATCGATCGCTGTGTACACACCGCTCTGTGAACACCGACGTAATGAATCTGATTAAGTAGCCTCGGATATCGACAGGGAGGCGATAAATTGGGATTGCAATCAGCGTACGTAATTAAACGACACACACCACACAGCGCTGTCAGTAATTCAGTATGTGCGAATTGTAGCTGGATAAAAGATTTATTGTTTTGCAAATATATGTTATGGTTAACATTGGTGTCGATTCGGTTTTAGTTTCTCAAATCAAATCAAATCAATCATTTATTGCATTCATATGTTAGTATACATGAGATCTTAGTGGTTATAATTAGTGAACATATGGACCTGAATAGGGTAGGTATAGCAATGTAGGAGCGCACCGATCCATTCTAAATAGTAATAATTACAGACAACTTATAAACATATTAAATTACTGTCAAAAAAAAAGCAGAAGGAAGTCATTATATTAGTATAGTCAAGTAATAATTATATTCATTTCATTGCAAACTAAACTAAACTACTTCAGTGGTTAGAAAAAGACAGCAATACTATTAGACCTGTCAGTCAAACTTAGTTTAGTTTTAGGGAATGCAAAACCGAATCGACACCATTGTAAACTTTTCATAGATTAACAGTTAGGTCTAATAATAATCTATCAATGCATATAAAAAATCGAAGTCCTTACCGACTGATGTCAACGCACAGCTTAAACCGCTGGTCGTAGAAACATGAAATTTGGAGGGTATGTTTGTATTGATGCCTAAAGGTGTACCAAGAACGGATTTTTTGAAATTCAATCCCTCAGGGGGTAAAAATAGGAAACTGTAGCCCACGCGAGTGAAACCACGGAGAACAGCTAGTACCTATACTATAAAATACTGGCATAATGACAGCCTACATAAAAAATGCTGTTCCTTCAACGATGTTTATTTCGACGAAAGCTTTAGGTTATTGCAGGATTGTAACCCAAAATCCACGAGCCACCAAACGTTGAATAACTGATTCATTATTTGAAATAACTGATACATTTTATAGCATTTACAACACTCCAACAGAATGACCGAAATGTCCCCAATCACGTACGCACCACGTAGTACAATCACCACACTAGTAGAAACCGCACACGATTTATTACATTCGGTGCGGATAATGAAACCCAGTCGACGCCCGAGGCAAGCAAACACATAAAACCAAACGCCAAATTGTGCCAATAACTTGGCCGGCAGTGTAATGTCATTTTCACGCGTAGCTGTGTAACTGTTTACAAAGTTAATGGGTAGTATAGATCAAGCTACTAAAGCTATGGCTTATGGATTCTTTCACTGTAACATAACATTTTGTTGTAGATAATTTTACGCTCTTCTCTATTTTGATGTAATAGAAACGTTTTTTATTTAAGCGCCATCTATTGTAATTCTCAAGAACTATTTCAAACTTTTGATGCTTGTATAAATCGATATTGGTCTCGAAAAAAATCGACACTTCTAAGATAACGTAGTACTAGCTTTATTATGTAGATGGCGCTGTAACCAAATAATAAATATAATTTTATGTTATAAGGGTCAGATGCGCTAGCGATAGTAGAGTAAATAAGTATTAGGTCGGGGCAAAAGTATTTTCGTATTTTTCTTACAAAGGAAAATGTTTTTTTTAGGTATAATTTTTTATTTATTTATAATATGTATGTGCCGTTTTGATCGATGACTTGTTGCCATCTTGTGGGTAGTGCCATGATCCAATTGCTGTAGAAATTTTGAGATTTTTGGTTTAAAAAATCTGACAGGTAGTTTTCACAGTGCTCTTTTGAGGTTAGCTTTACGCTTCCTAAAGAGTTCTGAAGTGACCGAAACAGGTGGAAATCTGATGGAGCAAGGTCAGGGCTATACGGAGGATGCATCAACACATCCCAGCCAAGCTCTCTCAATTTTTGCTGCGTGGCTATAGATGAGTGCGGTCTGGCGTTGTCATGTTGGAACACCACGCCCTTCCTGTTCACCAGCTCCGGCCGGTTTTTCTCCACGGCTTCTTTTAACCTCATCAGTTGCTGACAGTAGAGGTCAGAATCGATAGTTTTACCCGGTGGCAAAAGCTCATAGTGGACGATTCCTTTCCAATCCCACCATACACACAGCATCACTTTGTTCCGAGTCAGGCCGGGTTTTGCCACGCTCTGTGGGGCTTGTCCATGCTTCGACCACGATCTTTTTCGCACATTCTTATCGTAAGTGACCCATTTTTCATCTCCCGTAATCAACCGTTTAAGAAATGGTTCGGCATTGTTACGTTTCAACAAAGAATCGCAAATGGAAACACGCTGCATTAGGTTTCTCTCAGTGAGATCATGTGGTACCCAAATGTCAACCTATTTCTTGTACCCAGACTTTTGTAAATGACGTAAAACTGTTTTATGATCAACATCCAGTTCTTCAGCAATGTCGTAGCTACTAACATGTCGATCTTGATCCACTTTTTCAAAGATGGCACTGATTTTATCTGTGTCAGGGCGTCCAGAGCGAACCTCATCTTTCACACTAAAATTTCCAGACTTGAAACGCTTGAACCACATTTGTGCTACTCTTATTGATACCGCATTAGGTCCATAAACCGCACAAATTTTATTCGCGGCGTTCGTCGAATTTTTACCTTTTTTGTAATAGAACTTTAAAATGTACCGAATTTCTTCGTCGCATACGTTCATTTTGCTTGCTTGAAAAACAATTGAAAAATGGCGGGAACTAGTATTTTTTTTTATTTATTGCATCTTCAGAATGTCAACATTTAATGGTATTAAAATCAGCCAGTTACATTCAGCACAGCCAAAGAGGTTTCATCATCATCATCATTATCAGCCTTCCACGTTCCCACTGCTGGGACTCTGGCCTTCTCTCAGAGAGAGAGTATGGGCTATAATCTACCACGCTGGCCCAGTGCGGGTTGGTAGATGTCACATGCCCTTGAAAAAAAAAGAGGTTTGATTACTAATAATACATTCAAAATACGAAAATACTTTTGCCCCCACCTATTATATATTATTAAGAAATTATATTAATATTAAGATTATTTAAACATAACTTCATATTTATTATTTCAAAATCTTATTAGTAGGATTACAGGGTCGCATTTGACTACAAGTCACCTGATGTTAAGTGACGATGTAGTTGAAGGTGGCGCCACGCTACACCTGGATCTAGATCGGGAACTCTTGAACCTATTCGAAACCTAATCACCATCAGTAGGTCCAACTTAACCACTCACATTTTAATTTTTTTTTAATTGCCATCTATGAGATTATTCACAAACTGTTTTGCCGTAATCAATAATGAATGATACTGAGTGCAGATGAATTCCAGAGAAAGCGTTCGCTGAACTAGTTTCCTGTAAAACACATAGAGGGCTCTTTGATAAATTATAACAAAAGTCTTATGACTGTACCGTGTTCTGCATTTCTACAATGTATTATGAGCAGATTTCCATTCAGAAGTAGGCACATAGCTTCACAAATTGACAATTCTCCGGAAAGCGTTCAGTCTAAAAAATTTGCATGCAGAAGCGCCACTTCAAAGGTACCCGTTGATAACTACCCTTTTTCCCAGTTTTCCAAAACATGCAACCGAATTCCAACCTTATGTTTTCACAGTAAACAATCAAAATAGCTTAAAGTATCCCTCGATTTCTATTTCCATGAAAATATTTTCTCATTGCAATGAAAATAAACCTTTTTGAGATACGTTTAGATGTATTTTTGTTTGGTTTTGTTGTCGAGATAATGCTTTCAGGTTTTCCGTTTAGCGGAGATTGGTTTATCTCTGAAGCGAAGTCCCCGAGGGGTGGTTTAACACAATTTTGTAGGTGAATGAGTTTTGGTAGCCGCCAGCAATGTTTTACTTTCTGAAGTTGAATTTCAGAATATATTTTATTTACCAATGTAAGTAAGTAGATAGTAGGTATATTAAGACTTTGATAGAGACTTCGTTTCTAAGCGCGTCAATTTTCGGATAAAAATGAAAACTGGACTTCTTTTTAAGTTAATTAATAATTAACATTGTACAGTCAACGACAAAAGTCGCTGAACATCTAGTCTGATCAGCCACTTGTGTCGCTGACTATACTTGCTGGTTTTTGTTTTGCGTACGCCTCATGACTGATTTTCTGGGACTTACGTTTCCATCATCATCATCAGTCTTATTACCTACGTTTCCACTGCTATGGGACTCAGGCTTTCTCTCAGAGAGAGTGAGGGTATGATGGGCCGTACTTACGTATAAGTACATTACTTATTTAAATTTTGTTCAAGGAGGACTTAGCATTTTCAATCAGTCATCCTGGACGTGCAAGAAAATTGGTACATATATAGCGGAGCGACTTTCGGGGTGTTAAGATGCAAATGGATTATGGAGTGCGGTGCCCGATATCTCGTCGATTTTCGATTGTTTCTTTACCACTGTTTCACCTTACACTTATAGTACTTATACAAAAATAATTCATTGCACATACTTTTACTAATTATCGCAATAATTGTCGGGCTTTGACGAGTGTCAGCGGGTGGCGATATGCTTGGTATCGACGCGATATCGCCTGATAAGGCCCTTTGTCGGCGGCGTACATCTGCTCAGTGGCGTGACGTCACCAGTAGGGGGCAGTGATTTTGGATTTTAGATAAGGGTTTTTAGAAGATGAGAAGTTGTTACCTCCATACGTTACACTTGGTTGAACATTTTGATTTTTACCTGATTTTGCCGTCACTTTTTCCTTTAGTCGTTGCTGAAGTACCTACTACTACAACTCGTTAATATTTATGTTCCCATATCCCAATGTGTACAACCAAACAAGAGAAATCTTATTAGTAAAGCTAATTAAAAAATATCGGACTATTAGATGACAAAAAAAAAGCTAGGGATTTTAGTGAACTTGCTCCAATTCAATCAATAAGAATAAAATTGTCAATGTGATCGCGCCAAAAAAATTACCTGCCGGGCGATTCTTGCCTGTTCTTTTGCCGGCGTAAGGAGGTTGGAACAGGCGTAGCTAGTTTTAAGTTGACGTTTTAAAGTGATCACAATGTATCCTATTAAATAAAAATGGTTTGAATTTTGAAATTTTAATTTAATTTATTTAATGAGCTCATGACTAAAATTAAATAATTATCTACATATTAATATTTAAAGGAATATATTATATCTAGTTGTACCCAGCTATTGTACCCGCGTGGGTAGGTATGTATAACCATGCATTTTTCCGGAATAAAAAGTACCCTATATCCAGCCCAAAGTAAAAATCTTCCTTCACCGAAAGCTCAAGCTCATTACAGGATTTGAAACCACAACCCACGGGTTGCCAGCCAACGTACACTACCACTAAGCTATGATTGCTTCACCGATCTTCTTCACGGTTGACTAGTGTTATCAATCGCTTATTTAGTAAGAAATTTAACTTCAGTAATCTGGAAAAATAGGTCATCTCAAACCAGCTTACAGCGTCAACAATTTATGGTACTCAATATTCTTTCCACAGTATCTGAACAACTTTCTTCTAAACCAGACTATCGCATCTGTACCAGTAAACAAACGATAACACTTAACCCCTTCTCTCAATAAGAATTCTCAGCAATCTACCAACGAGCAAGCAAACGAGAACATTGCTCAATGCGACAAGGACCCAAAACGTTAACATACCTGACGCTACAAAGTAAACAGATATGACACCCGATTGACAGGTTAATAGCGAGGATTAGAAGGTATTTTATTATTATCACATAAGATATTTAATGTAAATATAGGTAGAGCCGGTTCCCACACTAGTTTCTGAGATACGGGAACAGTAATCTATCAGGAGAGATAGCAATTGGGAGAGTACCTTCACACTACTTCATCAGCCTAAGAGCACGTGGTCTGTAAAAAGGTTCAGCCAAGAAGAACTTAGTAGAGTCATAGAGGTCCGTGGGGAGGTATAGGGTCAGCAAGCTGAAGTGGCAATGGGCTGGACATATTAGCCGAAAAACCGATAACCTTTGGGGCAAACATGTTCTTGAGTGGAGACCGCGGCTCGGCAAACGTAGTGTAGGACGCCTTCCAGCTAGGTGGAGCGACGACATACGCAAAATGGCTGGCAGCGGTTGGATGAGAGAAGGAGAAGATCGGGCTCGATGGCGTACTTTGGGAGAGGCCTATGTCCAGCAGTGGGCTGAAACGGGTTGATTATGATGATGATGAGAGATCCTTGGTAGAGTTAGGTTGGAATATTGTATAGTAGAGTAAACTGCGTCAAGTATTGTTACATTATTAGGTACTAATAATGTAACAATACTTGACGCAGTTTGCGGGCTGCAAGCCTGCGTTGTTATATTGTTTCCATCTGACAGCGTTACAGAATCAGTGAGTCAGTCAGTCGTTAGTATAATACACGATTATTATTAAACACTTTTCTTTGACTCACATTTAAGAAATGTCAAATAGCATTTGACCGACGACGGTCCTAATGGGGTGTTTTTAAAGTTTGTGTGGAAAAATGATAATTTTACCGCAGTTTGTTAGTTAATGGATAAAACAGAAGCAGCTCCTTATGTCATCGCTATTTTTACTCAATTACTGACTGTCATGATATCATTTTTACTACTGACTAAGAAAATTATTTAGAAAGCGTTATCGGTGATGAAGTGTTCGACTTATTAACATTAATCGGTAGCCAAAACAAATATGAGGAAAAATTAAACTTTTAAGCTGATATACACAATACAATATAATTCTAAAAATTGATCCTTTCACCCTCGAGGTAAGAATCTGTCACCTATCGGTGAGTTCCGGCAGTCTCAGTTGACAGCCAGTTTCTAGTCTAGATGCAGCGAGGCACCGCCTTCGACGACTTCGTCACTTTACATCATGTGACTTGTGGTCAAACGCTACCCTGAAAGTACATAGTAAAAAAACAAATAAGACTATTTCTTTGTCGGACTGTAATAAGATTTCTTGAGAAAAATATTTGAGGATATCGCACTTCCTATTGATAACCTACTGGATATGGCTCACAGACGGATTCAAGGAACTGATTATTCGTAAAATTGATATGGTAAATATTCGTCATATTCAGTAGTCACCAAAATGAGGTAATAATAACCAAATCTATTATGATAATGACTGTATTCATTTTCATTGCTTGTAATCTAATAAAATGGTAATCAATTAATGACGAGCAGTACTCGGCAATTCTTAAGCAGACGTCACTTATCATGTTTCATTTTTGAGTAAGGCTAGAGTTGCATCCAAAGAACTAGGTGTATTAACAAAACAAATAATTATTAGGAAAAAAAACCAACTTCAGGATAACAATAGTCCTTCGGGGTCGGCAACGTTTTGGCAACGCTCAAAGTGTTGCAAAAATGTCCTTAGAGGATGGTAACCGCTTGCTACAGGCAGTCTGCTTGTTTGCAAAATACCCAAATAGGTAAAGGGAGTCATAAGTATGTGATTGTATGGTCATCATTTTTTCTAGTATTTTATACATATTAGCATCAACCATTAATCGGTTTACTCGGTAAGTACCTCATACCTCAATACGAGTATACTACGGAAGTTTACTGAACTTTACTTGTTGAAAGCGGGTACTCGTATGTAAACATTTGAAATGTTTACCTATCAATTTCATATTTACCTACATTTGCATGTTTATCCGTGCTACCGATACTTCTTTCCTGGGAAATGAACCTCTATCAGTCATATCGTCATAAATATCAAGTGGATCGACTCGGGACACAGATTATTTTGAGTACTACTCAGTATTTCCCAGGCGAAATGCTTCACCATTTTTTTGTAGGTATGCAATGCACTTGTAGAGAATTTGCTGTTCTTTTAGGCAAAATAACCTGTATTTTTGAATGAGATTAATCAGTTCAAGAGTCTATTTTTTGCCTACAGTCTTAAAAGATAACATATTAAAAATATTGTAAACTTTTTTCTGATTGAGTGATGAGAAAAAATTGTCGCTCGTAAGCGCTTGCTTCATTTTGATTAAAGTTCAGTAAACCCAAAGAATTTTGAACAATAACACTTCAAAATTCTATAATTTTTCCGGACACATAACTTATGCTTGCACAGCATTGCTTAGCGGTAAATAACCGGCAAAAGTGAGGCAAACCAGTTGACAACCTATAATACCTAGCTCTTTGAGAGAAAGCCTGATTAAAAACGTAAAAATGATTACTGCGTAAATCTTTACAATGCTACGTAAAAATCGTTAACTCTGACGTGTTAGGAAAATACGAAGAAAACCCACAATAGTACTAACTCGATGAGAAAACCCAAGATTTTTCCCACAAACGTGCTAATATTATCAAGATTAGACATTTTAATCACCGTAAAGATAAGTGTCTAAATAAAATTTACAATTTAAATATTTGTTGTGATAATGAAATAATAATTTCGGTGATAAGTGATAACGTGACGTGAGAACGTTTACGTTTAGAACGTGTGAGAGAAACCTGATTTACCACGTGATTTGAGGTTCAAATCTTTTCTAAGTTTCATGCAGTTTTATTTAGAAACTAGCTGTTCCAGTGTATAGTACAGCTTTATGCATGCAAAGTTTCAGCCCGATCGGTTTAAGATTGACAAAGTTTCATACAAACTTTCATCCCCTATTTGATCCCCTTGGGGGTAGATCAAAATCCTTTCTTAGCGGATACCTACGTCATAACTTCTACCTGCATGCCAAATTTCAGCCCGATCCCTCCAGTGGTTTGGGCTGTGCATTGATAGATCACTATGTCAGTCAGTCACCTTTGAGTTATATATTTTATATTTAAGAAGAAAGATTACCCTCGTTGTAAAAATGCTACTCTACCGCCAAGAAGTAAGAATAAGTAAAAGTGTTAATTTCAGTTTGTAGACTAGATACGATACCCCGCTACGCATTGGGGAAAAACGAGTGGTGATGTGGTCGAAGGTGGAGCCACGCTACGCTGCCGAAACATGTGGTCGAATTTAAATAATAACAAAACATACTGTTAACCTGATATTAAATTTCTTTTAATTTTCATCATCATCAGCCTATTATCAACAATCAACAATCGGTACCGACGACAATCGGTACCGACGGCTTATCGTGCCCTCCGAAGCTCTGAAGCACTTAGATTTAAGCCCCACGAATGGTCACCAACCCAAGTAGTGACCGCAAAGACGTAGTTAATCAAAGCACGAGCGACTTAATTTTAGTGTACCCAAATTAATTTTCATAATACACCTCTACTAAGTTCGTGGTAACAAACCGCTTTTGAACTGATTTAGCACGCGTCCTGCTCCCATCCGTTACGCCAAAGTCCCGGTATTACAACTAACAAAATGACAAACAGACAGATTTTCAATTGAATAACAGTAATTAACAAACAAAATAGACAATGTCAAGCGGACGTTACCCGAACAATTGTTTTGTCAACTTGGTCGCCCGTTACCGTACAACCCTGAACAAAATAATGTCATATCTTTTAATACCTTTAGAGTAGAGACTAGAATTGCCTAAATAATTGTCGTGGTAAAAAATAAGGTTCAGGCTTACAGTATGGCGCGTGGACGGAGCGCGCCGAAGTCGTAAAACAATTTATAATAAATAATAGATGAGTAAATAATACAATAATTTAAGAATTCTTTATGGATAATAATAACTTGGCACAATATTTCCAGAAGGTCGAAGCTGTAAAGAAACTTATTGGTCGGGTTTTTGCAGGTATTTATTTATTTCGTGTGTTTTCAACTGAGTATATTATTTTGTTATAATTATATTAGACTAGCGACCCACTCCGGCTTTGCACACACAGGTGTAATTTAGAAATAAATAGGTGTGAAAATGTGAATCGCTAGAAACGCAATTCTTTTATTTATATAGGTAATCCAAAAGCGTCCCGTAATTCCGTTCAAAGAAATGGTTACTGTGAGTCTACTGCAACAGATATATTTCATATGCCATCGCAGTTTTCTTTAAGATTTTGGAAGAACTATTAACTTTCTAGTAGGTACATCATTTTTATGTATCCTTTATGGTTTAGCCTACGTAAGCTATGCACATTTATTTTTCTGTGACTTGATTAATAAATAAATATCGGGGACAATTGCACACACAAATTGACCTAGCCCCAAATCAAACTCGAAACTTGTTTTTATGGGTACTAGACAACGATATACATACTTATATAGAGAAATAAATACTTATAAAGATAGAAATAATATCCAAGACTCAGGAACAAATATTCGTGCTCATCACACATATGTTTGCCCTTACCGGGATTCGAACTCGGGACCGCTAGCTTCGCAGGCAGGGACACTACCAACTCGGCTACCGCGTCGTTGTATTAGATTAGGCGTAAAAATTAACATTTTTCCAACAGTTGTAACAATCTGTTTTGCTTGCGCACCAGTTATTGACACCAGAGCATCACAAGCATCCATACAAAACCTTAACACGCGTTAAATTCATAAAATCACTATTTGTACAAAACACTTTGCGCCATTAACACGAACAATGCCAACAAAGGAGGGACAAATGGCACTATTAATTAATCTGTGACGGCACATCGATGCTTTGTTTACTACGGAAAACCATTAAAAATTATTGACCGGTGTCGGGGAAACATTTTTTCGTGTACTCAGAATTCGCTTACGTGATTTGTTGCGACTGTATGCATCGTTAGTGAAGATCTTTTGCCGTTTTGTTTGCTCGTTTTATTTAATTACCATTAAAGAGGCACAGAGCTAAGGAACAAGAGGCAGGTAAAATTAAACGTGCCCTTATGTATGAATTGACCATGGTTGTTTGGTTTGCAAAAATGTAATATGTGCCTAAGTAACTTGAAGCAATGTTGTTACGGCGCCTTGTGGTTTTTTGTCCTGAAGGAAACTTTTCCTTCAATATAAACTAACCTATGTGCCACTCCAATGTAGTGTAAACTAACTCCATCACAAATTTCATTAAATTTCAATGTGCTTTTTAACGTGAATAATTGTGTAACAAACATACACAATAACACAGTCACTCTCTTACAAAATTTTGTATATACATACATATAATATTAGTGAGATGCCTGAGTATGGCACAGATAGGTGAAATGCAACCTACATGTCAATATATAAGCCGTATTTTCTGTCGAAAATTTCTATAGTGAGGACATTCAACACGGCCCACTTACGCAAAATATCATTGTATTTGCCAATCTGAAATATGAATAAAAACACTCATCATAAGATCTCAACTCAACTGGGCTGAAATCGCTCAAGATAGAGAGGAGTGGCGGCGCTCTCTCGTTTCGGAGTCCAAGACACACTTTGGGTCGCTGAGCCAACGGAGTTAGCTATCATAAGATGAGATCAGTACCAGTTATTCCTAATCCACAATTATTATGTGTAACAAAATTAGGAACAGTAATCATGTTTCAAATTCAAGCAAAAACTATATTCATAGTACCCTCAAACACGAACTGAGAGTAATTTATAACCTGAAAATAGTCCTACCGTTTTTATAGCCAATGGCACCCATTATCCTTTATCCCTAACAAAATCGATTCAAAATCATTATAAATTTACAACGACGTAGTGTAGTGAATAAAAACCAATGTTTACGAAAATCAAAAAAACACGTCGTACCTATTTTAAACGCTTTTTTCACGAAATCTACCCTTTTAATGCCTGAGTAACACTTTTGCTGTCCAAAATAGCATTTTAGTCTCTCACCCCTTGTGATAAAAGTTATCATTCTCTGTTGCATGGCCAAACAGCAGGTTTAAAATTCAGGCAGAGTTGACAGAATGTCAAATGAGTGACGTTTAACGACGTCACCTGTCCTAAAATTTATAGTACGTGAATTCGCGGAACCAGACTTCCACCATAAAGTCTTTTTCTGTTTTATGGTGTGCTGTTAAAACCAGGCGACGGAAGACTAAGATTCTATAGGAGGTATGTGTAGTTTTATTGTGACAGAAGCAGACCTATATTATTAAGTGATATAAAAAATATAATTCATTATACATGCTGCACCTGCGGTTTTTGCTTCCGCAAGAAAAAAATCCGGAACAAATACCTATGTAAATCCAAAGCAAGCATATCCATTCCAAATATAGAAAAAAGTACCGAACATCTCGTCTCTCACTCACTCATAAACTTTTGTTTTTATAATACATACTAACTGCATCTTGCGGTTACACCCGGGGTTTTTCACTTATTTCGCCGAAACCTTTCTAACCTAGCACATACATATGTAAATTTTTCAGAGTATTATGTAACTATCTTCATTCCAAACTCACAGCCGTTGATCCGTTTCAGTGCGAAGAAGAAACAAACATACACAATTACACATTCACATTCACTTACAAATTTTCGCACATTTTCAGTTGCAGGTCCTTCGACCAAATTTTAGTGAATTGCGAGGTCATGTACGGGGAACAAGGGGACAAAACATGACCCTGCAAGTTGTCAAAAAAAAAAACTATTTCTACCACAAAGTTGAAGGTAACAACTTTACACTACACTCTTAGCATCAAAAATGTTAAGTGTTGTATCTTTATCTTCCACATAAGCGAGGGTTGAGATATGGGTAGGAGCTGGCGATGGTGCCTCTTCACCACATGTTTCAGATTTAAAAATATAATAAGTAGTCCTCAACATGTAATGATTAGAAGTGCTACTTCAAGTGGCTGCTTCTCAGAGATTGCTGTTTGTAATTTTTTTAGTTGGTATATGTTTTTGGGTTTCTAAGCGCCTCTTGCCTTGTAAAAGCTACATTGGTAAGTACTTTCAATAAAGTTAACGCGTATGGATCAGAGAAGAAAAAAGTAAGTACAGTCAGCAGCAAAAGTAGCTGATCATACTGGATTTTCCAAATGCGTATTAGATCAGCAAGGTTTGTTTTTCCTTACAACTAACAAGGCCATAACACAACATACACGATGTTAAGTGACGATTCGGTTGAAGTTTGTTGTTTAAGATGATAAAGAGAATCGGGAAGTTTGATTTGGTCAGCGACTTTTGTCGCTAACTGTACCTGAAAATAAGTTTGAAGTGGAGGATGATCCAGTACAATGAAAGAGTCCCAATATCGTACGACTCGCTTTATTGTTGTTTATCGTTAACATTTATCTTAGAACTAGTTCCCATCAAAAACCATTGTGACATCTCAAAGACTGGCGGGAGTTCTCTGTCGCTGTCACCCCCACTGTTGCTAGTTGTGGCGGAAGTTGTTGCCGCCACATAAGAAACACCTGAAAGCTACACTAGGACGGGCTCCACCGCAACATTTTTCTACATCTCTTTAAAAAACTAAACGAAAGACAGATATAAACATAGTTCGATGCAAGGCAAGGCTTCTATCAATCAAACTAATATCACACTAAAATGTTATATGCGATAGTATGTGAGTAACTTAGCGTATATGTTTGTTACTTCTTGACGCTGAAACGCCTCAACGGATAAGAGTGATATTTAGAATGGAGATAGCTTATAACCTAGATTAAAACATACATATACTAGGGGGTACCATTGGGGTAGACGCGTTCTTTAGTGGAGACCGCGACTTGGCAAACGCAGTGTAGGACGCCCTGCGAAAAGGTGGAGCGACGACTTGCGCCGAGTGGCTGGCAGTGGTTGGATGAGGAGAGCCGAAGACCGGGCTCAGTGGCATATCATAGGAGAGGCCTATGTCCAGCAGTGGGCTGATACAGGCTGATGATGATGATGGTGAAACTAAGTACTTTGTATTCCGGAATAGCGGAAAACCGGATGTGTTACCGGCCGCAGCTAGCATCTGCATATCAATCATTGTTAAAATTGTGAGTGTGTTATTATACTCGTATCACTCATATATCAGATATTTTATGCTGGCCTAATAAAAAAACATAAATATGTTCCACCGTGTATTTTTAACACGTGCTAAAAGCAAATCGCTGTCAAGCAATGTCACAAAGTTCTCAGTAACTGCATATCAGTTATCAACCATCGCAATATCTTATCGGCAAACCCAAAAACTGCAGTTCCAACCCCTACGCCAAAAATACTTTCAAAAAACATTTCACCTTTGCTGTGAACATTTTCACTGCTTTATCTAGAACACTTCAAAAGCTGTGAGGGACTTGGGACATAACGAATTGTGGGTAAAGTTAGATAAGCTGTGAGGTGGCTTTTAAAGACAAAATCGCTTATAGCACTTAAAGGTGATTAAAATGACATGTGTTCTTAAGCGGAGATTACAAAATCTAGCTGGAAATAATTGAAATTAATAAATTACTCCACTTTGATCTACCAAATCGCCCTACTGGTGGATTGCTTGAAATTTTGATTAGGTATATACAATTATACAACCTTTACAGATCATATTTGTATTTATATTCTTAATTAATGTTCTGTTTGTGTAAGTTTATGCATTATTTTTTTTATCACTTGTTTTTTGCTACAAATAAAATTATTGTCTATTGTCACAAAACTTCGCTGGCTCGGCCACGTTGAAAGAATGGGGGAGGATCGTGCGGTCAAACGAGCATACAGTGGACGGCCGAGTGGCCGTCGCCCTGTCGGCCGTCCCAGATATCGCTGGAAAGACGAAGTCACGAAGGATTTGCGCGAGCTCCAGGTGGAGGACTGGCAGGAGGTGGCGCAGGACAGACCGAAGTGGCGTCTTTTGTTATCGGAGGCCAAGACTCACTTTGGGTCGTTGCGCCATCTCAGTTAGTTAGTTTTTAGTTAGTCACAAAACTAGTCATACTTTTTTATTGGTATCCCATTTTTTGGTTAATGTAAATTAACTAGCTTCTATTTGTGATATATTATGTCAACATTTCTTTCTCTTCCTTCCATATGTTCGTCCTGATTACCCACGCGTTTTCTTTCTATTGGTGTGTTTCGGCAGTTAAGAGCCAATTCACTATCCAGGTGAAACGCGGCACCTTCAATGAAATCGTCACTTAGCATCTTGTGACTTGTGGTCAAACTCGCCCTGTAAGATGTAAAAAATATTAAAAAATAAATACTAAGTATATATATAAATACACACTCACTAACTTATAAACTTTCATATTTATAATACTAATTGCGCCAAGCGGTTACTTAGTTCCAACCTTTACACAGTATTCCTTGCGCTCATTTTTCAATGCATACGAATATTTGTAGTTTCGTGAGAATCGAACCCGGGTTTTGCAGTCAACTATTCGCTCATTGATGATCAACTAATCATATATTTCCCATACACGGGTCACAATCGTCAAGCTGTGAGGTTGCAACGACTGCCGATAAGGAAGCCAGATGCGATGACGAGGGCTGATGCTATGACCGACCGACCATACGCCCACTGATCGCGTTACATTGATTGCTAATGTACAGTTTTAATGTTACTTATCGGAAATCTACCGCCCAGAGTTAATAAATAACTTTGGCTGTTGATATAAAGTAACTTACGTCATATCGTTGGAAAAAATAACGTGATCAAATAGACGGTTTGGTCAGATCTGTTCGATTCTGTTTGCTCAAGAATCAGAAGCACATTTATTTTATGAAAGGTCATCTGCTGTATCTGATTGTAATTTTTGCAAGGATTTTCACTAAATTTAAAGATAATTTCTAATTGAGGTGTTTTTATTCGTAGAGACGTGTGTGTAGGTACCATAGTTAAAATGTTTTCATAACAAACAAAAATCAAAAGTGAAATAGAGCAATAAAATTGCCTAAACATTTTTATACTTAAGTACTATAATAAATTACATTCGATTAATAAAAAATATGATAAATCTTATCATTAACTAAAACGTACACATTTTACTAATAGGTGCCCATTTGCCCATTCAACATTTTTATGACTTCTAATCTATACTTTATTGAATACCTACACAAAACCATAGATAGACTCATGCATGAATCATTCATCATCTCTATAAATAAGTAGACTAGTACCCATAACACAAGTTTCGAGCTTAACTTGGGGCTAGGTCAAATCAGTTAATTGCTTTAAGCATGAAAAACAAACTTACTTTTGCATTAATTACAATGTTTATATATGAATTCAGACACACAAAAGTAAATCTTCGCCTCAACCAATTTAGTACATTTTTTGCGTCGCATCAATTTCACGAGCTATTTACCACGACTAGGCTCAACTCGTCATATTTGTCATTTCGCTGAATTTCGTCGGTGAGATATCAAAACTACCGAATGCCAAACGCGACAGAAGTCACATGCGTCAAATTTCAACTTGACACATGTGGCTAGCTTTTTTTTAGGAATTGCGTGTGTTCCGCGTGTTTCAGTGAATTGGAAATGTGTTTTTAGAGACAGTTAGAGATAATTTCGACATCCATGTTTGAGGACTACTGTGACATTCTATCCGTAAGTGTTACCATATGGCTGGCGACTGATACTTTGTGTCACGGTTTATCGAAGCCATTGCGAATCAATTTCGAAGCGCTGTTGGTAATAGATAATGTAATTACGGAACCCAATTGTACCGTACCGTCCTTCTATTAAATATTTTCCCAAAAAGAACAATAACGTGTTTAATACTTAGTTCACGCATCTTTGTGTTGACTTTGTCGCGACGATGCCCCGCTAGGCTACAGTTACGAGTCCATTCGCCCAATAATTACTTTGGTAACTTATTCTTTCTATGGCTTATTGAAATGGTCAAAACACGAAGGCACGCTTACGTTCCACGCGCTTTTGTTTGACACTTCACGCTGCATTTGACACCGCAGTTTGTCAAAATTTCGGTTTCTAATTCTAGGAACGTGTCTATTTGTAACTTGTCGTGTATATTTCAAGGCCCGTTAGAGCGACGTTCCTTCGTCCCTTCGTTTCTTCGTGCGCCTGTCGACAGTTACATTTTTTGTGTCTAGTTTTATGGGAACTAATAAATATTCCAAAAGTGGAGCATTTTATAAGAGCAGACTTCCAAAGTAGTAGGTAACTGTTGTTATTTTCAACGAAATATTGCTTTGTCGTAAACAGTAGGAGGTGTTTTGTTTCAGGTCCAATAAACAGTTTCGCTTTTATAGGTCGAATTTGTTTTTGCTGTGAGTTCGGTTTTTTTTAAAACATCGGTTTCTGTTTCTAAAACATTTTTTTTAATTATTTTTAAGGCGCGTTCAATAAGAGCTTGGGAATGTAAAAAGCATTTGAATGTCTAAAAATATGTATCTTTGTCCAAAGCAATTGTGAGTTTTTCGTCCATCATAATATTTTTAGCATTTTTTTAAAATACACATACCATTTAAATGTTTTAATAATGACTAAGGCCCATTATTATATTTATAAAGTTGGCTAAAAAATAGTGTTAATTATAGTGTTATAACATGATAGTTATAATTTTATTCAGTATTATTTTGTGTCAGGTTTAAGCTAGTATTGTTGGTACCCATTTACCCAATGTAACCTCAATCGTTCCTCTCATGTCCTTATATAAAATGTTAGTGACGCATCACTAAAAAAAATACTCTTAAATGCTTGTGCCGTTAGGAGTTGGGTAAACTATCTAACTACATAACATCTCAACAAGAAAGGGGTTTTCAAAACGTACAAATCAATGCCAGGACAAAGACATCGACAAGTGAAAGCTCGATCTTAAATCCAATTAAACAAAAATCGAGCATGAAAAGTTCCAGCGAAAGTTAATACAAACCCTTTAGGTACCCTTTCTTTCCTAACGAAGCGTCGCAAGTGGCACAATACAAATACATTTCACTTTTACATCTTAATTACCCTTTATTCAGCCCAAAGAAAAACTCTTTCTTCGGAACAGAAAACAGAATTTACGACTTGGTACTGTTTGAAACAGAACGGCAGAGACAATTGCTAAACTTGTCCCAAATAAATGCAACTCTTTGAGTCATTTAGCGGTCCCTTTAAACAGTTATTGAATAACAGTTAAACAAAACGATCTTAGTTACGGTAAGGAAAGGGTAAAATAATGTTTACGCCCATTACACCGTTGTCATAGAATAGATTTCATATACCTTAAACTCAACCATATTACGTAGTGTTTAAGATTTAAATAGTCTAACAAGTTATTGGCGTAGCAGTTAGCCTTGTGCGTTTATTTCGCAGTAATTGCAACGCGATTTTTATTGCGCACAATGTTAGCAATTCAGCATCCTTTTAGCAAACCCTTTGGTGATAAAACTTTTTCTATTCTCATTGTGTTTTCTAACAGTCATCTTTTTTGTAAAAATAACAGTAAATTAACAGTGTTTTTTAGCATCTTTTATTGAGGTTTTGGCAATTTAGCGAAAGGATTGCAAAAGGGGTTAAAAAAGTATACTTACAGTTAAATGTTTAAGAGTTTTTTGGAAGATGTTTTTGTGTGCTAATTGCCACATTAAATCATTAACACATTGGTTATTATTTTATCTATGTAAAAAATAAGGTTTTTGCTGTAAAAATGCTTTGGGAATTCCAGTTCTTGTTTAATTACTAGTATTAACGTGGCCTTATGATTTGAAGCGTTTCTAGAACGCGCCCGAGCATAATAATAGGTTTACCGTCACATGCAATAAAATCGCAACAACTAGGTTATTATAAGAACAGGTCCAAATAATTTTCCTGTATAAAAAAATATGATAAGGTTATTTAGGAGTTTGTTTGCTTGGAGTGATTTCTGAAACCACTAATACCAAGACTTTTTGGATGAACAAAATTAAATGTAATGCTAACGATACTTAATATTCTAAAATTTCACACTTATTATACTTACTACAATAATAGTAATAATAGTAATAATGAAACTGATATGTGCGTATGAAATATGTAGTAGGTATAATTCGATTGTAAAATTAGCAAATTACCAATTTTCATAATGAGTAATAACGTTACTAATCCTCATCAGGTCGCAAATTGTTACTATTTCTCACTCTACTACACTGAGAAAAAAATTCGGACTTTCCTTCTGAGTCTTACATTCCAATACCGATTTCTTCCCATTTTACCTTAGATTTCCTTCTGAATAACAAATCCTTCCCTTTTGACTCAAAAAACGGTATTTCGGAAGGTCTTTTTTCACCGTGTACGCGAACAACAAATCGATCATTTAAATTAGTAATTACTTATCAGTAGGTAATCACAATATATCAGACATCTTCATAATCGAATGATTTTATTAGTTAGTACAAGATGTTCGCCTAGTGCCACAGAATAGATAATACAGTATGTACTCCACTGGTATATGAAATAAGTATTCGAATACCTTTAACTGTTTTGAGATATGATTTACCATAAAGATCGGGATGGTAGTGAACTTGCTCCTATTAAATCAGTTTAAAAGA
This sequence comes from Opisthograptis luteolata, assembly GCA_931315375.2. NCBI lineage: Eukaryota > Metazoa > Arthropoda > Insecta > Lepidoptera > Geometridae > Opisthograptis > Opisthograptis luteolata. The sequence goes on from OV928048.1 coordinate 4,502,754, forward strand.
CCTGACGGGCGTTTTTTGCCAGTGTCAGTAGGTTGGACTTGGAACAGGCTAGTTAGTGTTGAATTCTAATAAATAAATATATTTTCAATATGTAATAATAACCGAATGCGCTATAAGAATCAGAAACACACAGAAGTTCCTTCTCATAACTGTTAGAAAGTCATTGTTATGTCTTTCAATATGCCTACTAATAAACTCAAAACAGTAAGCCTTCAATCGACAGTTACTCCAATACGGTCGCTGGCATTTGTTTTTATTGCATTGTAACAAAACGGTAACACCGGTGCTCTTCAAAGGCGTAGAAATTGTAACGGGAAGAAAGTAGCTGGTTATAAAACTTTTGTAAATATTGAATCATAAACCCTTAGTTGTACCGTAACATTTCTTTGCTGCGCCGATTGCAAGGAGCGAAGTGGGACTTGAAAGAAAATATGTTTAGGTACAGTTATTTTGCGATATTTTATTGCACTATTTCGGTGCGATTTGTTTCTTCTATTTTATGTGAAAGTAGTTTGAACTGTAACTAGGTAACTATAACTTTTGCAAAAAGTAACGGCCTTCATGGTTGCAAATTTTATTTAACTTTATGCTGCTTATTGAAATTGGTAGATATAGATAATAATCTCTCTAGAGTCTAGAGGGACAAATCATTTAATTTCCACTCCAAAGTTATTGCATAGTAACTTAAGTAATGAATCGTTATGACTGTTATTTTTATCATACTGCTCCGAAAAAAAACATTCTAAGTATATGTTTTTCGTAATTATTTAATGTACTTTTCTTTTTTCGTTTTTCGGCATTTTTGAGTATAAAGTGATTAATTAGTTAGTGGTTAGTTAAGAGGTTAATGTCTGATATCCAAGGGTGCAGCGCGTAGCGCATTGAGGCTTGTGATTTTGAACTGTTGAAGTTCAGAACCCTGACATAAGGATACTTTTTGTCACGATTAACTGTAGTCTACGCGAATAAAACCGTGCGGTACAGCTAGTTTAAAAATAAAATAACCTTCGCGCAAGCAATTAAATTTAGTTCTTTCACAATTGCGTATCACAATTTCTCCAGACAAGAGAATAAAAAACAACTTTTGAGCCGTAAAAATTTTACTCAGCAAACTGCAAATGCGTTCGTAAAACGTTTTTATGCAATTCCTAGTCTTTTTTCTTTGCAAAAACGCTAATAAAGATAAATATTTTCGAAATTCGGCCTTTGCTTCAACGCCGCTAATGGCTTTTAGTAACTAAACTATACAATTCGGAAGTTTACAATGCCATAGAACAGTAGACGAATTACTTTATTGTAGGGAAAAATGAGTTTTATTACAAGGCCATTGTTCGATACTTTTGAAATTGTTTTTAAGTTGCCGATACATTCACAGACACGCTCCCTTGCCTACTATTTTTTTTAGATGATGCGTGCGCCACTTTTTGTTAGTTATGCAAAATTGAGTCGGATTTCGGGTTTTATGACTTAGGGCTATTTGCATTTGCTGTCTCAAGGTAAGATATTATTAAACAAAAATATGTTTTATACAACTGAGTAAGAGACGAGCAAGTAGCTCTCCTGATGGTAAGCGTTACGATTGCCGAATACATATTGTATCAGTGTCACTAAGAATTTTGAACATTAACAGTTCAAATTTTGAGCGCTACTGCTTTGGTGCTAGTGACCCGGTACCGAGGCAGACGGGAAAAAGGTTGAAATCAGCCAATTACACGGAAAAAACAGACCTTCCGAAATACAGAAGGAATTAGTTTTACTTCTGAGTCAAAAGGGTTTTTTGAGAAGGAAAACTAAGGTAGGTAAATAAGGAAAGACATATTGCATTTTGGAAGGAATCGGTCTTGGAAGGTAAGACTCAGAAAGAAAGTCAGGATTTTTTTCTCAGTGTGATATACCCCGTTATTGCCAACTCGCTCCCAGCACTGAGGCCGATGAGAATGAAAAGTTTCATCGACCCGATCGATTTCATCGAGTTTCATAGCGCCGCACCGACGATACCAAGGCTTGATCAGTTTTCACTGCAATTCAAAACAGAAAGCTTTCTCGTCGTAGACTTCTCGCTCGAAGTCAATGTCAAAAATTAACGTCACGAAAAATCCGCCCCAACGATTTCCCTTCCTCGTCCTTCCCCTAAACTTATCATTACAACCTCCGCCTAGCTTATAAGCGTATAATGGAACTAATTTGTTGTTCAAACAGGGGGTCCTCTTTATACAAACATCATTGTTACATCTACAAAACCATCTTACATACTTCATATTCACAATAATTACAACTCCTTATTGCTTTGTAAGATAAGATTCATTTTTACAGAACTGAATTCGATTTGAGCGCAAAATAAAGTGGTAATAGGAAACTCCGGGACGTTTATTTGACACGAACCGAAAGCTTTGTCACTTTAAATGTGTTTCTAACAATACATGAAGCTAGAGATTGTCGTGATTTTGCTCTGGTGATCGGGATTATTTTTTATGGTAATTTTCGATTTGTAGGTTTTAATTAATGGTCAATAATACTAAAGTTGATAGAAATAAGTTGAAAGAATTTAGAAATAAAAATAATAGTTATAATGTATTAAGGATTTCCTACCCTTACTCAATAAACAATTTAATATTATAATACCTACTAGCTTTCGGTGAAGGAAAACATGGTGATTAAACTATAGCTTGGTAACAGGGCATTTTGTGGTACAGTCAGCGACAAAAGTAGCTGATCATACTCGATGTTCCAAATGCGTATCAGATCAGTAATGTTTGTTTTTGCCTTACAACTTACAGCGTAGCATTTGACCATAACACAAAAAACCTGATGATAAGTGATATTTCGGTTGAAGGTTGGTGTTTAAGATGGTAAAAAGAAAAAGAAAATTAGTTTTTGTTTAGCCACTTTTGTCGTTGACTGTGCTCGCCAGTCTAGGTAGGTACTTACCCTCAAGTTAAGAATCTGTCGCCAACTCGCACGTGATATCTTTGACCACTTCATCACCTAAAATATAGTGAACCATTACGCACTAAGAAGTAAAGAAAAGCAATTTCCTATCTACAAAACTTACTTTTCGGTACAAAACATAACACTAATACATTGAACGGCATACAATGAAGAAAAGTAAGAGAAAAAACAACAATCATCCACTTCAATACATTAAAAAGTGTGTCAACTGTCGTCACTACCCTAAAGGGGCTTTCTCACTTCACCACCGCAGTGTCACACGCAATGCAATGCAATAAATCCTCGGCAATTTTACGCCGTTTTGATTTCAATGTGTAATAGATTGCTACTCTGATACCCGGGACCACACAAGGGCAATTTAGAGTTCAGTACGCCTAATGCGAGCTTTTGCTACAAATTAACGCGTTATACCGCGCCTGCATTTAGAAAACATTTTTGGGTAAAGAAATGTTGATTCACTAGTGAGCCCTCGGATAAACCCGTGGTTTTCCCGCTATCTCCCAGGCCTTTAGAAAAAAAGTAGTAAATGTGTTAGTCCAGACTATAATCTATCTCAGTGCCAAATTTCATCCAGATCCGTTTGGCCATACTGGCGTGATTGAGTAACAAACATCCATACATTCAAGTTTTGGCATTTATCATTTATCCACTTAACTCATTATATTCCAACTAGCTGTTCCCCGCGGTTTCACCCGCGTTGGCTACAGTTTATCGCGATAAAAAGTATCCTATGTCCTTCCTCAGGATTCAAACTATCTTGGTACCAAGTTTCATTTAAATCGGTTCAGTAGTTTAGGCGTGAAAGAGTAACACATACATACAGAGTTACTTTCAATAAGTATAAGGGATAAGTAAGGGATAAGGGATATTAAGCAAAAACACAGCTCAATTTGCAATGTCTTTTCATTAAACCACGTTACTACTCGTATTAGTCAAAGACATCCTCATAGATCAAAAAAAGTCTAAAAGAATGAAAACGACTTTCAGGTCCGGAACCCGCTAAAGTTTAAAACGATTTTGCTTTTCCAAAGTGAGTACACAGTGACATTGACAATCGATACTGTCAATTCAAATCCAGCAGCAGTATAAGTAGGCCCTCAGAAGGCACAATTACATACTTTATCCATGCATTCATGTCAAACAGTGAAAGTGTCGCCATTTTTCTACCCGTTGCACATTTGACGGTTCCAATTTCACGTCACTTTATTATCAATTCAAGTGTCGTTTTGTGATTATAAACTAAATCTTAGAAGGGCTCACCAAATTTGTTCTCTCGGGCTTTAGAGATAAGGTTCATTCAATTTGTATAGGACTTAGTTTTGTGCGGATGACAAATACTTGTTTGCTGATCTGGAAATCGATGACTGGTGATAGATTGATAGGATCTGATATGGAACGAACGTTTGCGCATATTGACCATTCAAGAAACGAAATATGTTTTTAAAAACATTTTTTTTATATGCTGAAAAATATTGCACAAAGAAAAATCGGTTCGTGGGTAATATCAAGGATACATACATGAATGGAGATAGATTCCTTAAACTACCCAAAAAAAAAAATTTTTTTTCTTTTTTTTCTTTTTTTTTCTAATTTATATTTTTTATGTACCCTTGTACAGTAGTCACTTATGCAACAAAAAATCCATAATATACAAACAAATCAAGTTTTCTGGAGTTATAATAATTTTAAAACGAAACTAGTCATTGCATAAGCCTTAATCATCGCCTTAGCGCATATTGCCACTTGGAGCTTATGTCTATACATAGTTTACATAGTTGTTTGGTGCCAGGACTTTTTCTTTCACGTTCATGTTTAGAATCTATCCTCACTGTTATTGGCGTGTTCCAGTAGCCTAACTTGAAAGCAATCCCAATCCAGGCGTAGCGTGCGCGCCACTTTTTGCGTCTTAGGCACTTAACATCAGGTGATTTGTAGTCAACCGCCTGTAAGATGACCTCCTTACGTGGTAGTTTATTGCGTCAATTGTCCCTTAAAAGCCCTTGTATCAAGTAGGAAAATATTAAGACTAAATTGAGACCTTCATTCAGCCTTTGTTTATCGTTGAAACAAAAAACCGACAATATAGCCAACAATATGACTGGTAAGCGCAGAAAAAAGCGCGACTATTTTTACAGATCTCTGCTTCAAAATAAACTTTAGGCTAATCCATTGCAAAAACTTCGTCTTGGGTGGCCTTAAGTGGCGTCAAGCCTTGCTACATTTGGGTTTTGTATGTTTACCTCTCTTTACAACAACCCTCTATTCCAAAGAATATTCATCTATATCTCTAGTGATGTTAGTTTCAATATTGCTCAGCTTGTTTTTACTCAAGATTGGAACCAAATATTTACTTTTGACTGTCTTTATGAATGAAGTTCCCCAACAGCAAAATTTTGGATTTTGTAAATTTACAAAAATGTATTGAATGAATATCCTAAGCTTATTAAATGTGAACCATGCACTAACTTTTGTGCAATTAACAGATGATGCAGACTGATACTTATAAACGTAGCCTAGACTCGTTTTGTATTCAACTAAATTATTGCAAATTGTTATGGCTTGGAAAAGAGTTATTCTGACTCTAATCTCACTGTTGGAACTTGCGTGAGCTTCAGATGGAGGACTGGCGGTGACGCAGGACGGACCGAAGTAACGTTTTTTATTATCGGAGACCAAGACTCACATTGGCTCGTTGAGCCACAGTTGTTTGGAGAAAGTAAATGGTAGTTTATACATCTTCTTCTCTCAAGTATCACTGTATATACCTACCGTATACCAGATTCATAATCTCTGATCGTATTTCCGGTGAAAATCTATTTGTTATTCGGCAGTGCCTGATGTCAGCTCGTCACATCATGACGTAATCTCAGTTTCCAATCATTGTTTGTGTCCACTCTTGTACCCACTTCCAGCACTCAAAGCACAGCGATTGGCAAGCAAATAATCCGCAGTTGAAACGACGCATTAACTCCGATAAGCAGTAAGTAGTTAAGTACTAAGGATAGCTAATTGACACATTAGGTACCTACGTGTAGAACTGTCCACTTCGGTAGTTAGCGGGCAGGATCAAAAGTTATCATGACGGGTTAGGTTGGGTTTACAATGGCAGTAGTTATTGCAGATGTAAATGCGCATCAAAAAAATCCGGTGACTTGAGGTCAAACGCTACCCTGTACAAAAAAAAATTAAGCACTTCAACACATCAACTATTTTTGCATATGTTTGAAAAAAGAGAATGTGTATTTGACGAGGTGCGTTGTAGAAGCATTGGCCTGTCTTACAATAAATACTAAATACCAATTTGACACTTTAGATATCGTAGTAGAGACTCGGTTTGTCCACTAGCCTATATCTGCCAACTCGCACTGATGGGCCCGCGTGGTGGATTATGGGCCCATAGCCCATACTCTCTCTCATTCCGAGAGAAGGTCTGTGTCCTAGCAGTAGAAACGTGATAATGACGAGTACATTTGCTCGTCACCGTGAGATCATCATCATCATCATTCATGGACCGACGACATTGTAAGTGTGGCGGGAAGGTGATGGATGCAAATGGATAATGGCCGTTCATGGTGGCGTTCAAAGGGGGAGGCCTATGTTGGCAGTGGATTTCTTCCAGCTGATGATGATGATGATGATGAAGCAAAGATAAAGCGTGGCTATCTGTCTACACCTTTACAGATAGTGATTGGAAAGCACTCGCTGTAACACGTTGATTAGCCAGGTTCCATTACACCGTAACATCAGCACATTAGCCGCCGCTTTTCAACTTAGACGTGACATAAGCCATAAGCTGTTAGCGAGTTGGGAAGACTGCAGCCAAAGGCAATTAAAAAAGTTTTAGGAGAGCAAAATAAATGTGGTTATCTATACTAATATTATAAAGAGGAAAGATTTTATTGTTTGTTTGTTTCTCTGTGTATTTGTAAAGTAATAGAGACTAGAGATAGCGTAGCCCTAGCACAGACCTCTTGATTTTGACTGAGTTTATTGGTTTTGTGGTGTAGTGGAAACGAAGAAAAGTTTTTTTACACGCGTTCAAATGAGGTGGGTTCGTTCAAAAAAATATAAATTTCTACGAGGAGAACCTCGTAGAAAGATCGATAATTTTAAATCTAGGATAATATTGCGAATCACTTATGCCTTGCACCATCACTTCACACCATATAATACATCGTTGATAGACGTTGTTTGATAACGTCTGCCTGTCACAAAGACTATATATTAACGGTTAGCTATTTTTATAGCAGCTCTTTACTTCATTACCGCAAGGGAAATCTAGGTCAAATGAGATAAGCATAATAATATGATATGACAATTACCCTGTTATCCTTCAGGATGCTTTTCTGCCATAGAAAGTAACCTATGACGCGTTAATGCTATCTCAACTCCTAATTTTGCTCAAATCCGTTAATTCGTTTCAGCATGAAGAAGTAAAAATAATTTAAAATCACACACTCAAAAAATATCAAATTGAAACGTTAGTGTGATTGGATTAATTGTGGCTTCAACCGCAGAAATGTAGACTTTTTTAACACTTTAACATAATTAAGTACTTTTCTTAGGGATTGATTTAACAAAAATATTTTTAGTGCCCCCGTACATTGCGCCATTTCCATGCTTTTCAATTTTCAACCTAAAGGTCTGGGTCCTAAAGCCTTATCTTAATTCTCGCGGCAACCTTAATCATATCCAATGAATTTTCAATTAGTTTTTTAATTAGCTGTTTTTTTGGATTTACCCGCGGGGATCTCGCAAAAAAAGTCGCGGTAAAAAGCATCCTTTGTCCATCCCCAGGGTTCAAACAATCTCCATGCTAAATTTAATAAAGATCAGTTCAGGGGCTAAGGCTTGAAAATGTAACACAAACAGAGAGACAGAGTCACTTCCGATTTTGACGACCGATGTGGTGCAATGGGCAGATAGCCGACTGTGAAGCGTGAGGTCGCGGGTTCGATTCCCGCTACAGGACAAATATTTGTGCGTAGAAAAAAAAAAGCGCAAGTATTTGTTCTGTGTCTGGGTGTTGTGGATCCCCGCACCTCGTAGTTTCTGATACCCTAGATACAGGGAAACCTAGTTAGGGGTCAGAGCCTATGTATGTGATTGTGCGGGCATGTTATGTTATGTTATGTTATGTTGTTATATTAGTATGAATTAGAGCCTTTTATACCTAATTGTGACGATCGATTCTATTTTACTTGATAAGATAAACCATATGTTGCTGATTTGCTAAATTAGTTCATTGTGCACTGGATATTGTGATTGATTGATTGATGATACATATATTATATATTGATGTAGTTGGCAAGAGTTAAAAAATAAACGTCACACTTTTTATAAATTAGTGTATAAGTAGACTCACTTGAGACTAATCTAAGTACTTTTTTAAACTCCATGCAAGTTCAAGTGATGATGGCTATGTGGTGGTTACGTCGGCTTGGCTTGAGATCGGTACATAGGAAAACATTTTGCTGAAACTATAGCTTGGTGGTAGGGCATTTTCTAGTCCTCGCCTAAACTACCACTAAGCAGTTGTTTTATCTGTGACCATTTATTTAATAAAAAGTAGAGAATACTCTAGTAGCGTGTCGTCTTGCCTTGGCCTACTGTACCTAATACCTTTTATAATAATCTGATGGTCTGATTTTTATGAATAGTTAAGGATGTAATATGTGTTATTTACAAGTATTTCCGTATTACTATGTAAGTACATATTATGTACTCACAAATGTATAGACTCATGCAATTTTCCACGAATTAGTCAACCGATAAGAAGCAAAGGTTTAAAAACACGCAGAAGTATTATGTATATATCGACCAACCGTCACTTTATTTATACCATAGGATCAGAAATATCTTTATCAAATCGGTGACATCAAAGCATTCGCAATAAATATAGTTCATTTTATACCGGCTACCGTCGTCCGGCGGCGCTTTACATCTGCTGTTATCAATCGGCGGCGTCCTTTGATCTGTTATCGGACACTCTGTCGTATGTGCCACTACCTGTGTATTGTTTCATTTGTTATATTATATGCTGGTTTTGCCTTGCGATTTTTAGCTGATCTATAAATCATTGGGTATCGGTATAATGTAAGTAAAGTAATAATAATTATTAAAATAATATAAATTGGTAGTGTTCCTGCCTGCGAAGCTAGCGGTCCTGGGTTCGAATCCCGGTAAGGGCATATATATTTGTGATGAGCACGAATATTTGTACCTGAGTCTCGGATATATCTATCCATATAATTATATATTTCTCTATATAAGTATGTATATCGTTGTCTAGTACCCATGCATAACACAAGTTTCGAGCTTAATTTGGGGCTAGGTCAATTTGTGTGAAATTTTCCCGACATTTATTTACTTAGTTATTTACTAATAACGTCTACAGGATCACATCGGTACCTACATAGCTTTAACTAGGATTCCTGTATCTAAGGTATGAGAAAATATGTAGATCGACGATCCACACCAGTCGGATACGAAACAAATACTTGCGTTTTTATGCATATTTATTTGTCCCGATGCGGGAATCGACCCGTTGTTTGCCCATTACGCCACATCAGTCGTCAATTAGGTAGCATGATAATTTGGTAGAGATATGTTTAAGACATCGGATCAACCTAGAGGTAGGTATTATATGTGCAAGGTTTTTGCAAGGAAAACGATGGGAGTGACCCAAGCTAAAAGGTGCAGTTAGTGATACAGGTTTTTTGAATAGTAAAAATCTTCGACATTTCTTCACGCTCGAACTTATCTCCAATCTTTGACTATCTTTTTTCAAAGTGAACACGCCACCACTTTCTAGGTATTCCTTGGTGAGGACTCTATAGCGATTAGACACCCATTGCGATGACAGATGACACTCGTCCATCGCTTTTAGCTTAGCACCTAGTCCTGCCTTGGCTACCTATTACCCTAAAGTTAAGAATCTGTCGTTGAGCACATCTATCGCTTTGTTCTGGCATCCTCACTTGAGAGCCAGTTCCTAATCCCTTCGCCCTTGTCACCAAACATTAGGCGAAATGGTACCCTGTAAGAAATAAAATAAAGTCTTGTTCTCAATAATTATCAGTTTTGTGGAGTGAATAATAGAGTTGGGAATCCCACTGATAGAGTTCAGATTCTTATTAGTATCTTCATCTGTATAATTTCCTCTTTTCCAAGCAATTGATGAAAATCGATTTCTGATACATATACATATACCGATTGCTATCTAATCGAGTAGTCGGTCTGTCTCAAGTGAACGGAAGGAGAGTTCTGTTTTCGATAACTACTGCTGCGATCTTGTTAAGATTAGAATACTATTGACAGTGAGAGGTAGGAATATGCGATAAAATAGGTTTATTTGAATTACTAAGAATTTTGATAAAATATTAGATCTTTCAATAACAACAACTTATTATAATATAATAAATATATTCATGGGTAGAGCCTCAGAACAAAGCTTTAAAATATAACATGTAGAAGTAGATAACAGCAAAGAAAAAAAAAAGTTTTATCAAAATAATCTAAAAAATAAACTAATAAATCTTTTTGAAGAGATGTCAGTATATGTATGTATAAGTTTTACTATCATCACAATAACTTGTCATATCTAAAACAACTTTTTCGTTGATATTGTAGGTCATTCCATGATATAAAAAACAAAACTAAATGAAGTATGTTTATGTCACATCTGTAATAAAATGAGTTTTAAAACACTTTAAACATGTATATCGACTTTTTTGGCGGCAATCGAATTGTCAACGTGAAAATTTTGTTTTTATTTCCAAAACTTGTGTTTCTTCGAGTGATAATGTGTAATATTGGTGGATTATTAACCATTATGTGTTCGTTAATGTGTACAAGTGTGGAAAATTGAAATAAAGTTGTGAAAGTGACTTTTCTAGTTGCTCCAAAAAAGTCCGTGTAAAGTTTAAGTAAAGCGCCACTACTTTACTTAAACAATATCCTCATCCCATCATCTCATCATCATCATCACCATCATCATTTAAACTTGATTCAACTCTCTGAGTTTGAAATATTTTTATACATACTTGACACTGGCAAATACACGAATCGTGTGACGCCATAACAAAACAAAAAAAAAAAAACATGTATATCACACTAATATTATAGATGCGAAAGTTTGTGAAACCGATGTTTCTGACGTAGGTAGGTACCACTACACGCTAATATGCCTCAACGGATTTGAACTACAAGAGATAGCTTATACCCCCTAAATTAACACATCCATCATCAGCCTGTTACGTTCCCACTGCTGGGACTCTGGCCTTCTCGCAGAGAGAGTATGGGCCGTAATCTACCACGCGGGCTCAGTGCGGGTTGATAGATGTCGCAAGCCCTTGAATGTTATGGTTCTTGGACATGCCGGTTTCCTCGCGATGTTTTTCCTTCACCGTTTTTGAGCGATGGCATATTCGCACATAACTTATTAAGTCATAGGTACGGGGCCGAGATTCGAACTCGGTGTCGGCGCCTTGTAAGTTGCACAGGTTACCGTTCGGCCACCATCGCTCTTCGATTAACATATTACAAGCTACATTTTATCCTATTTTCTTTTTGTTACTCACTACATTTTTATCTTTAGTTCCTGTAAAACTACGGGACGCAGCTGATGGTTATTCATATTCATACCATTTTTCCAAAAACTTCATCTACCATTTTTCTTTAACTCCAAGGACACATTAATAATAGATATGAGTTACTCAAAAACTAAGCATTGCACACAATTATCAGTTTCTTAGAAAATTACTATAGGTAGTTATTCGAAGGTAGTGTTCTACACACCTACCTTTGTGAGCCCAGACAAGCCAGCACGTTGTTATCAGCAAATTTTCAGAATATTAAACACAGGATGTTAACCTATACCTATTCTTATTACTTCTTACTGATAACTTGCCTATTGCAGACGCAGGTAGGCGGCATTACAAAGAGCACAGTGGCACCTAAAGTTCCTTAATTCTATTATGTGTAAACAATAACATAATTTGTTTACTGACGGTGTGCTTTGGTGTATTGTTTCGCTTAGTATTAGCGACGTCGGCCGGTTTGAAGGTGACTAAGCTTGCTTGAAGAGTTGATAAGTAGAATGTATATGTTTGAAGCGATGACAGCTTAGTGGTAGTAACGTCAACATGCTACTCGTTGATGATAAGTTTGAATCCCGCAACTCAAAATCAAATAAAAAGAAAAGTTAATATCATCATCACAGGTTATCAGCCTGTGTTAGTCTATTGCTGGACATATGCCTTTCCAAAGCCCTTCCTAGTCTTCGGCTCTTCCCATCCTACTACTGACAGCCACTTGGGGCAAGTCAAAATGAAACATTTTTTTTTTATGGTATGTTAATAAGCCGTCATCGTGGACTATGGGCATTTGCAACACCTGAGGCTTTGCCGACGATATTGTGCTCATATTCAATTCCAACAATTTCTGAAACAACAAGCTTCCTTGGCGGGATATCTCCCGTCCCAGAAAAACCGGGACTGTTGCGCCGTGCACAATGGACAGACTAGCAAATGAGGCATAATCTAGATGGGCGCTTGAACTGTCACTGTCAGTTTCAGAGACGTCACTATAAAACCCAATTAGCAGCAGATTCTGCCTACAACGACCGTCACAGTAATATCACATTACGAAATTTGGAAACTACGATCTAAACTTTATCATCCTTGACAAAGGCCCCATAATCCTGCCAATTAGGACTTCGTTTTAATTTCACGAACAAAAACATGCAGAGCAATACTAATATAATAATTACCCTAATTAGTAGTCGAGTTTTAGTAATCGCAAGCGTTTTTTTATAATGGACATAAGAAATGTAAATTAAGAAGTATATTGACGGTGTTAAACGATGCGTGTTTGGTTACATTGGTGACGGTTTTGTTTGTTTAGTTTAGGTAGAGGCTTTGAAACTATTAGCCTTGCTATTATGGTGTTTAATCTCTCAATGTAAGACCTTTGTTCGACAGTACGATTAGACCTCCATGCTTGGTATATATTACAACTCGCACTGTGTATTTGTTTACGAATGGCGATCCACAGTTTCATTGCGTTATTGATGGGACATTATATTTTCTTGCAGAGAGAGTAGGTACGGTCAGCGACAAAAGTAGCTGAACAATACTAAATATTCAGATTTTCTTTATCATCTTAAATACCAACCTTCGACCGAATCATCACTTAACATCACGTCGTGTGTTGTTTTGTGGTCAAACGCTACCTTGTGCGGTGTTAGAAAAAAACAAGCATCAATGATGTAAAACGCATTTGGAATATCGAGTACGTTCAGCTACTTTTGTCGCTGACTGTACTACTCTTATACTCTACTATGATTTTTTCTTCTTCATCATATCCTGGTCCCATCTCTTTGGGGCAGCGTAGCAGTATATTATTTTTCTTCCACTATCCCCGGTCAGCCGTCATCGCTTTATTAATTTCATCCCTTAAACTATCCATCCACCTATTCTTTGGTCTTCTCTTCTTTCTATCCATCAACAAATTCATTACTTTCTTAGTGATATGACTTTCATACTTCCTCAGGCCTCATAGCATGTCCATATCAAGTCAAACGATTCCCTTTCAGCTTTTTCTTATATTTTACTATTGCCATAATAAACTTTTGTAATACCTGCACAATTTACATTAGCTTTCACCCCTAACTGGGATTCCCCACGTCTAGGATTGGCATAAGTCTAAATATAAAGTCATACAAGATTTATTTGTAACCTAAACCTTTTCGTTCAGGCGTAGCATCCAACTTGACTTGCGGTTGCTGATAAAAAGTAATAAGGAAAATAATAATCAGGGAAATTGTCTTTTCCCTATTGCCGTCATAATGTTATCTCAGCAAGCTAAGTGCCGTTAGCTTTGTGTTCCGGCAGCCTCACTTGAAAGCCAGTTCGTAGCCCAAGCGTAGCGTAGTACAACTTTCGACCAAATCGTCATTTAACATGATGTGTTTTGTGGTTAAACGCTACCCTGTGAACAGTAAAAAAATTGCAATTGAATTGAATTGATTTTTCTTGATAAATTTGCTAGGTTAGTTTAGGGATCTACGTACTTTGTACTTTTGTACATAAAGATGTGGGCAATCAAACCCGTTGTTGAGAAGAATATTAGGTACCTACTTCAGTATACACGGAGAAAAAAAAACTTCCGAAATACTGTTTTCCTTCTGAGTCAAAAGGGAAGGATTTAAGAAAACTAAGGTAAAATAAGCAAGGAATAGATCTTGGAAGGTAAAGACTCAGAAAGTCTTATTTATTTATCAGTGTATAATTTTTTTTTTTTTTTTTTTTACTTTTTACAGGGTAGCGTTTGACCACAAGTCACCTGATGTTAAGTGACGATGTGGTCTAAGATGGCGCCACGCTACACCTGTTTTAATATTGTATTTCTTCCTCTATTTTCCATGTAATATAGGTATTGTAAAATTTACATTTACATCTTAAGATGTAATTTTTTAGATGCAAAAAAGTTTTAGCATTGATTTTTCAGCATACTAAAAAACTAAAATAGCCCTAAAGTTCTTTAAATCGAATTATATTACAAAAGATCATATCAGAAAACTATTAAATGACACTCTTTGATGCATGTAATAGCATAAAAGTCAATTCGTATGCACAGTGGAGAGGGGACTGAGAACAATCTGCAAATTGACTTACTAAACCTAAGTTTTGATAAAAACAGATGTTACGAGTGTAAACTGACATTCAAACAAAGTTTTCCAATGTTAGTCTTCCTTTCCTTTCCATTTTTTGATGTTAATTTGATGACTTCTTTTTACTTTTTTCTTTCAGGATAGTCATCATCATCATCATCAACAGCCGGAAGAAGTCCACTGCGGAACATAGGCCTCCCCCCTTGAACGCCACCATGAACGGCTATTAGCCATTTGCCTCCATCGGCTCCCTACGACTCTTACAATGTCGTCGGTCCACCTAGTGGGGGGCCTACCTACAGAACGTCTTCCAGTTCGTGGTCGCCACTCCAGAACCTTTCTTCCCCATCGGTTATCGGTTCGTCGAGCGATGTGGCCTGCCCATTGCCACTTCAACTTGCAAACTCTGAGAGCTATGTCGGTGACCTTTGTCCTTCGGCGAATTTCCTCATTACGGATAGTATAGTCAGGATAGTATTTGACCACAAGTTATCAGATCTCAATTGACAATGTGGTCGAAAGACTCGGAAGTGGAGAACAGTCCTCACACTGTTCCTAAAAAAATAAACTTAGATTGTTGTTTAAATCCATCTGACGATCGACTCCCCGCGACCACCACATTGTCGTCAATCAACCAGGTTGATCGACGACAAGTTACACTAAGAATAAAATTCGGACTTTCTTTCTGAGTCTTACCTTCCAAGACCGATTACTTCCTTTTTTACCTTAGATTTCCTTCTGAATCACAAATCCTTCGCTTTTGACTCAGAAGGAAAACAGTATTTCAGATGGTCTTTTTTCTTCGTGTAGTTGTATAGGTTGATTCAACATTATTATACAACTTACCATCTTTGTGCTAGTAATTCACTTTACCACGCATGTAGGATTATTATACGTACTGCTGACAAACGAATAAACACAATAGTTTTATGGTTCTAAGCAGAATTTATTGCCACTGTTTATCTAATATTTACTCGCGGCTTCTGTTTTAATCCAATAAATTGTTTGTAATAAAGATTTCGACGCTATAAGAAACGAAATTTTATTATAATAGTTATCTTAAACATACGCCGTTGTAAAGATAAAAATATGTAGCTGTGGACGGACTGGAGTTTATAATTATAATATACCTGCCTATTTCACTCATCCTAAGAATCTTGGGACATTTAACTAGCGATCAGCCCCAACTTTTCACAGGTAGGCATAATTATATAAAGTGGGTCTTGAGTTCAAACCAAATAAACTTATTTTTTTTTTTATTAAAATAACAATATTTCCGAAATTTCTATGTAAATAAAGCATTGCACCCCCTTATTCGAACACATCGTCAAACACGTAATGTGCTTATATACTAAACCTGTAAGATACAAAAAATAATTGAAAAAATTAAGGCAGTATGTTGAGGTTCTTGCCATGTGCTAATGCAATACCTTAGTATAATCATTTAGCACTATAATATTGTGTAGGTAAGTGTGTTACCTGATACTCAATTTAGATTTCTCGCACGTCCTGTTTTAAGCTCTGAGCCTTCATCACCTACTTAGTTAGCTCTTTTCCACACAGCCATTGCCTAACGCATCAACATAACAAGCTGACTTCTAGACTCAACAAGGTATCTAGTGACACAGCTGGCTAGCCTCGACGGCTTGCAAGCAAAACGTCACAACCCCAAAAAAGACAAAAACGCGATTCTCGTTCCAAGACTTTAAAAAACAAATGCCAAAGTTATGTGTGTTTGAAGCGTGTTATGCATTGTTGGAATGAGTCGAACGAGTGTGGTTTGTTTGTGTCGGCGCTTTTGATGTTGGACAAAGGGTGCCGACTAGAGTCGTGTGTCGCCCACCTGACTGTTTGCCTGCGCACACGCATCGAAACACTCGCTGCGTATACTAACACACCTATGATGATGACATTTGGAGTAGGCCTTTCGTTTTCTTAAAAGTACAGTCAGATATATTTTAAAGTTGCATGAACTCATTATTATGCCAGATTGTTTGGTTGATCGACGCCCTTGTCGTTATGTAGCTATTTCTACAGGTCACTATAGATAGACCTAGGGCCGGTTTCAATAACACAAGCTCCATAGAAGTAATCATCATCATCATCATCATCAGCCCGTATCAGTCCACTGCTGGACATAGGCCTCTCCCAAGGTACGCCACTGAGCCCGGTCTTCGGCTCTTCTCATCCAACTCCATAGAAGTAATATCAAATTTCTATCATTAGTAGGGCAAATCGTGGATAGATCGGTTTTTGAAACCGGCCGTAAATAGAGGAACATTACAAACCAATTAAATGGTAAAGTGCAGATGTAATAAATGGACAAAACTAAATTTTTACATACCTAGATCAAAACTATGTAACTGTTTCATTCGTTATTTTGGGAAATTAACACTATTAGTAGATACCTAATATTTATAATAGAGGTCATTAATTAACTATTTAATTCCTTTTATCATCAACTGTAGCTTCTACATTTTTTCCACTGTTGTCATAAAAGTAATAATTTTATTGACCTCTATAAAAGTACGACTGGAAACTATTAAGCAACTTAGAAATCCTAAGTTACATAACCTAACCCAGACAGTTCAACCTGAAATAGATTTCACTTACATTACAGCGGCCCGATCGCACTAATAAATTACAGCTGAACCGCTACTGAACCTCAGCCGTTTCTTGACTTTTTGAACATTTCGTATCGCGCTAATGATTTTATCGTAAGTTGAGCCGTAGCGTAATTAGAGTTGGATCGTTCACGCTGTCAAACGAACGGTTTTGCTAAAGTTAGTAAATTACAACTTTTTCACGATCGTTGTGCGGTGCTTTACCACTTTTAGACAAAATTATACAACAAAAACAGCAAAAACTTAGGTAAAATGTATGCGTACATGGATTAATTGGAAAGGGCACATGAATTAGATGTAGCGGCGGCTCGGAACCTTGCGAGGAAGAAAAATACAAGTGCAAAGACTTAGTGCTTTTTATATGAGTGATAGGCAGTTTATAAAATATTATAGACTGTTTAAGGAGTTAACTCGCCAAGTAATAACAGAGTTAACCCCTCATAAGCCACCCACGCTTCGTTCTGATGCTTTGTTTATTGAAACCAAGGTAAGGTTATGTTATGATAATTCCGCATTATAGCCATCAAAATCTTACTTTGTCTTTCCCTAATGGTCTGTGAATAAGCGAAATATGGATAGGCTTTACATTATAGCGCTAGCGATAGGCAAAACTTTACATTATGTTTGTACCTACATTGTTTTTTTCATGTTAACAAAATTAAGTTTCTTGACAATAAAATTGTTCTAGGTTTTCGGGCATTCTATGCCACTGGATCATATCAGATGATTGTAGGAGATAGTCAGGAGCATTGTGTGTCACAGGCTGTGTATCAAAAGCCATTCAGCAAGTTACAATAGCCATATACATTAATATACAAGTCAATTGTAATAAATAAAGCCTTCCCATTTAAACAATGTAAGAGGGAACATGATAAATGAGAATAAGTGCATAAATCAACTAATATAATTACAAAGAATACATAATAAACATGTAGGTATACCTACTAATATAAAATTACATTGCTTTGATTCACAAACCACCAAAGTAGTTCCAAGTAATGCGGGCTATAAATCCTCTTACTATTAAAAGAAACTCATTGGTATGTGCCTAATTATGTGGTCCACTAGATCACCTACCTTAGGCTAGGCTATAATGTTGTGATTATTTACTAGGAACAATGCCAGAAACAAAAAAACAATTTTCTTTTTTGTTTTTTAGAATGTTTAAAACGCCTGGATTACTGCATTGTATCGATGGGGTGTGTGTTCTGCTAAGAACATCGAACGGTATTTTAATAGAAAAAGGATTCCATTCCCTTAATATTCTGATAGTAAGTACCTAGTGTATTATATTTTACACTTGCCAATTGGTCATGTTATGGGAACAACCCTTGTAATTCCTACCCTTTTCTTTCAGATATATGCCACAAATTTAAATATATTATGAGTGCATGTTACCCTGGGTCTACACATGACAGGGTTGTGTGGTCCAACCATCCAATGAATGGTTATCTTGAACGGCTTCACACCGTCACTGCAGATGATTTGTATATTTTGGGTATGTACAAACTAATCTAGATTTTATGTTCTTACTGGTTCTTTACTGGGCAAGCGTGCTACACCTTTGACCACATCATCACTTTCCATCGGGTGAGATTATGGTCAAACGCTAGCCTAGCCTCTGTTGTAAAAAAAACTATGTGATGTGTTAGTATTTTCTTGAGATTAATTTATTTATGTTCTTGTTATTTTAGGATATCCATTGAGGAGTTGAGACCCACAATTAGGACACCTATCTCAGTCTGAGATCCAGGCTGAGGGCTATCATTATCAAGATAGATGATAGACACTTGAAAACTAGAAAGGTTGCTGAACATTGTTGAAGTGTAGCTTGTTTCAGGTATAATTTAATTGTGTAATAAACAAAACATAGCACTTTATATAATAATAAATGAATTTTAGGTTATATATTCAAATTAATAAAAGTGTTGTAATAAAGGTATTTCATTGCCGGTGCTTGTTGGTAGACATGATGTTACATTATTCACTGATAGCAGTGCAAAGTATTGTGTCATTTCATTAGATTAACTACTAGGTTTATCCCTTTCATTTTTCTTGTAATTTAATTTTATGTGTTAAGTTAATATTATGACTAATGTGTGAATATTTGAAGAGGAATTTCAGTGAAGCAAGATAAAATACTTAAGGTATAATAAAAAATACTTTACATAAAACATGTTTTTATTCTGAGATAATATAATATAGTTATAACTATTTTTCATCTTCCGACTTCACAGGATGACTTGGGGTTGTGTGGGCCTTGCGGTGGTTGACAATAGGTACTGAAACAACAGATAACAGATAGTGAGTTCCATGAGTATCAATATTTGAAAGGCAGCTTTATGATAGGAAGGATACTGCTGGTTATTTTACTACATAATTTATGTAGGTACAGTCAACAACAAAAGTTGCTGAACAATCACACTTTTTTTCTATTATCCACATCATCTTAGACACCAATTTTTGACCTCATCATCACCTTAAATCAGGTGTGTTATGTTGTGGTCAAAATGATACCATATAAAATGTAAAAAAAAACAATAATAATTACTGATTTGAAATACATTTGGAAAATCGAGAACGATCAGCTACTTTTGTCGCTGACTGTACACTAAAACAATAATAGATTTGAGCATCATCATAGAGCTGTGTGAGCTGTGTTTGTAGTGCTAGGGTTAGCTACCACCTACAAGTTCAAAGAAAAATCAGTCGCCAGCCTCTGTTTTCAAAGGTTAGGCCCATTTAGGCCATCATTAATCGTGAGCTGCGGTCAAACTATGTAATATAAAAAGATATGACAGCTTGGACATTTGTTTATACAGCTTCTGCCTGCATTTCATAACTGCGGAGGATCATCACCCTTACAATGTAGTTGTGCAAGGTACTGTCTGTCTATCCTTAGGCTTTCTCATCCATGTCAGACTGTTTTTGTGGATGACATTTACATTATGAGAATTGGTTTAATAAAGTAAAGTATTATGTACACATAAAAATTTTACTATGACAAATATACTTACATCATAATTTGAGGTAAATTGATTCTGTTTCACATCAAGCAGAAGGCCAATATCTAAGTAGTACAGTAGGGATATTGCTGGGTCCAAGCTGGGCTAGCATTTACGTTCATCATTTTTCCCTGGCTCTGCATTTATGGTCTTCCACATATGCAACAATATTTTCTTTGCATCTATGCAAGTTACTGTTACTGTGTTGCTGTTACTTCTGAGTAACTAGGTAAATAGTACCTTCGCCCATTCTTTCCCTCTTCTGGCAGGACCTTCCGCATTGATATGGCCCTCGGCGCATGCTTGCCATATTCGTGCCGCAACTGCAAGAGCCTCTTTGGACCGTACCCGTCCCAGAGCAAGGTGGCGGTGGCTTCCCAGGAATTCTATCAGTAGCAGCTATGCATCAGCAGCGCTCTTCCATTTCCAAAGTCCAATGTGTTCACAATCACAAATAGGTGAAATACTGTGCCTATTATGCATAAAATAGGTCAGTATCGGCACAAAAATATACTTCATCACAGCACCAACCAAATACTTGATGCGGAAGTTCAATAACTCGGTTTTTAATAGTTAAAATACTTGTAAAAGTAGGAAAAACTTTCCTCGAACTATTATTATTTTACATGAGTCAACGAAATGTCGCGCTGTCATCTCAGCATCTGTCAAAACTAGAGTAGTGAAAGTCAAATTTTCTGTGCAATTAGTCGATTATAGCAGTCTAATAGCACAAATATTTGCTAATATGTCTCATCTCTAACAACGATCGCTGAAGCGCTACGGTCCAGTTACGGTGCATCTCAAGTTGGCGTTTAAACATTAACGCAATACCGAATTCCATATTAGCTGGAACGGAATTGAACCCCATGCGCACCGTAACTACAGCTAGACCTGAGACGTTCGTAGTTGTTTAAAATTAGCGCGATCGGGCCGCTGAACTGAGTACAAAAGCTCTCGAGGCATGTAATAGGCGCTGGATCTCAATAGAGCTACAAATTACAAAGAGACTACAAAGCTCTGTTCAACATCCACTACAAAGACTTGCCTACGAAACAAAATTACGAGAGCAATCCGTTTCTCTAATGGCTTCACTGGGGCCCGTTTATGTCACCAAAAATTTGCATTGCCAAACACAATTTCAAAACGATTCCTTCTTACTTCGACAGAGTTCTAATAAAACGAGCGGTAGTACCAGGGATAAGACCGAGTCGATTTAAGAGGGAGAGTGGATGAAACAATTCGCAATTGTTACCGATCGATTTCGAAGGCAGTGCTCGGGAAGCTCCGCCTCTATGGGAGGCGCGGTGCTGCTTCGGAAGTCAGGACAGGCGCCCGGTAAAGCGGCGCTTGTGATGCTACCCCCCCTCCCTTCTCACCGCGCAAGCGCAGGCCCCGATAACGAACGCACACAAGCTCATAACGCTCCGCGCGCTCTCTCAAGCCGGTTGTCAGTCACAAACCGGTTTGCAGTGACGACACAGGTACACAGTGATACCAAAGTGAGTCTGAGGACAGTGCCCTAGTGTTTAGTTTTGTTTGAACAATTAGTTGTGGAAATGGAAGATAAGCCTTACAGTGTTGACAGTTCGGATGATATCAATATCGAGGAAGAGGACGAGCATATTGAAGACAATCACAGTAAGTGTTATGGTGATCTGTTTTTATTTATATTGTTAACAACTTTTTTTTTGCAATTTGATGACCCCATTTTTTTGGCAGTAACCAAAACAAACCTATCGTTAAATAATGTTTTACCGTTGAATATCTGTCTCATTCTGGATCTAGTAGTTTTAGAAAAATACCTTTATTAATGAAACATTTGTTGTCAATCATGCTTGTTTCAATTCTTATCTTTTTTCTACGAGTATCATACGAGTTTATATATCTTTTATTATATCTTTTATTATTGTCTAAAATTATCCAAGTCCTAAACCATCCTCTCATTACTTAAACCTGGTTAGCTCCTTTTATTAAGTTTTCCTTCCTTATGTCTACAGGTTATCCTCCAGACTTTCCAATCGAAGCTCTGGTGAAGCTCGAGCGGCCGTCACCGCCGCTGCCGACGCCACCGGTTACGCCTACTGACGACACGCCTCCAGCTATCGTGCTATCCCGCTACCAGCCCAGTTGGACGCCACCCCAACCCTACGCCACTTACCCACGACCACTCCAAGCACCCTACTATACAGACAAAGTGCCAGCACCAAGCTACTCGCACCCAGCAATGTCGGCCTACATGCAAGCGCAAGTCGCTACTCTGCCGCCTTCAGCACCATACCACGCTATGTTAGTCAACCAGTGGATCAGAAACGCCGCGTTGTACCATCATACGTTACGCTACCCTGGAGCGATGGCGCAAAGAATGCCAGGAAGAAACCCGCCACCGATGAGAGCTCCAGGCGTTCCTGGAGCCAGGCCCAAGAAGCAGTTTATTTGCAAATACTGCAACCGCCAGTTCACCAAATCCTACAATCTACTCATCCATGAGAGGACACATACAGATGAGAGACCTTACTCTTGCGACATCTGTGGAAAAGCTTTCCGACGACAGGACCACCTCAGAGACCACAGGTAAATATCATATTGTTTATAGATATAAAGTTACCTTATTGTCCATTAGAGCCATTTGATAGCCTTGTAACTTATTCTGACGAATGTATTCAAACTGCCCATAAATAAAGCTCTTTGCATTCCACTTTCACTATATTACGAGTACTATCTAGCGGAGTTCATATTTAATTTAATGTTTCTCTAATATCAACAAGGTGATTTAGTACGTGTTTCATCGAGGCATTGTTGACGATAAGAGAAAAAATAAATTAAAAGTGTAAACCTTTTTGTGAGGTCGCCAGGCCGCACGCGCGCCCCCAACAACCGGTTTAGTTCTTTACGATCACCATAATATCTGTCTTGCTCCGCCGTCGAACAAATTACACGTTATATTTCTTCGCTCTTACGAGGCTCAAAAGTTTTTTCTCTTATTACATAATATATATTAACAGTTTAATGCGTTCGTTATGTGGTATCACTTAAATTTTCATTCAAATCTCTTACTTCCTTTACCTATTGAGCCATAAAGAGTCGTGTTGATATCTGTTAACATAGAGCTCGTTGAAATGTCTTCTCACCTTTACAAGTGAAAGTTGAACTAGAGACTAATGTTTACTTTCTTTGTTTCCAGATATATTCACTCCAAGGAGAAGCCGTTTAAGTGTACTGAATGTGGAAAGGGATTTTGTCAGTCAAGAACCTTAGCTGTGCATAAGATTTTGCACATGGAAGAATCGCCCCATAAATGCCCAGTGTGCAACAAAAGTTTCAATCAAAGATCTAATTTGAAGACGCATCTGCTGACGCATAGTGACGCGAACAAACATCATTTGGAACATTTGGAAGGCTGTCAAGAAGTTTCATCGACAAGTCAATCTGATAACTCTTTGCTGGATCTGTCTCAAAAACCATCTCCATCTCCTTTACCGCAGCAGCTTCAGCCTCTTATAAGTCCTCATCAATCTCCTGTTGAAGCACCTAAACGAACCCTCGGCTTTTCAATAGAAGATATAATGAAGCGTTAGATTTAACTCCTTAGTTTTATGTCTAGATGATTGTAGATATTTGTTGCGTTCTTTCGATTGGGGTCAAAATCAAACGACCGTCACACTTTAGGAAGATTAGAATCATCAATCGTGGTAGTGTCGTAAATCTTTAGTCATTAAGTTCTTTTACTATGTATAATTTACCAAAGACTTCATCGACTGATTTTTGTCATCACTTGTGTACTATTTTCCTTGTTTCAAATTACATTGTATTTGTATAATTCATTCATTACGTACATTTAAGTGGTTATAAATTTATCACATGCTTTGGAAATTACTACTAATAGGACTACTTAGAGATACTTTCTCTTCTGAAAGTTTAGTTCTATCTCTGTACACATTGCATTTGAAAAAAATCTGATTGTTATCTTCAACTCGGATCTTCTTTATAAAGACTGATATTGTTTTAGTTATGTACTGTTACGTTTTCTTAGAGTTTTATTTATTGTGATAGCTTATTTAGGCTTAAGTTAATAGTAGAACAAAAGTTACCGCAAAGTATTACCTTTATTTTAAGTCATTCTTTCATCCCCAAATTGTACGGCTATGACATCGTTACGATCAACTTTAGTAAGGTATTCTATTTAATCGTAATTAGGTATTTAGTGATTAATTACTTGTAATTTGTGTACATTTATGTAAATATGTATAATTTCCCAAATAACTACTAAGTCCAAGAGGCTACATAAAAAATTAAAATAGTGAAGAGTAAAGTCTTTCAAAACTTATTTATGTTGTTTGATTTCTTTCGGTCAGATAAAAGTCTAAAAAGGCATTAATGCTTAAAGTTATTTTGAAAAAATAGGTGTAGTTACCTACATCAGTTTTAAATAAAGTAAAAGGCACGTAATAGAAGCGGTTAGACCAAAGCAACTTCCTTACAATAATAATTAAGGGTTACAAAAAATTAAGCCATAATAAATATGACAGAATAGCCATTTAGATACATATATAAAAATGATAGAAAGCAATACGAAATTAACCTTTGGCATGGTCGAGCCCAAATAACGGCAAATATAATGTTTCCCATTAGAGAGTGGCCTATGGGGCTTGGCATGGCGTCATGGGTCGTGCAATCTCCACCATAATCATTATGAAGTTAATGTAACAGACAAAATTAATTATAATTGCACGTTGCGTTGTAATTTGGGATGGGCAGAAAGTGCGTGAGTGACGAATGTTGAATGTGAACACCTATCGCAAGTTTTGAGACATCGTTTTGAATAATAATATTTAGATAGGTACCTACTCTTTAATAGGTGTATAGGTTTATCATCCGTCTGTTGATCTGCTTCTAGTGTATTATTCTTTCTGTTTTGTCAAGCCCTATGTCGGATCAGGCCATAATTTTATATAAATTGGCGGACTTGTGTTTAATTAAGTGACGTTGTGATTTTTGTTTTTCTTACTGGGTGATGTGGTCGCTCAGCGACAAAGCCCTTCAAAATAAATTTAAAAAAAATAATTATTCTTTCAATTTAATATTATCATACTCTAATATAGAGAGAGAGAGAGAGAGAATGTAAAAGCTTAAATATTTTAATAGAAACTGAGTGGTGTAAAAATGCGTAGGTAATCAATATTATTATAATTATTTACTATCCCAATATCAGCAATGGTTGTCATTGTGAAGTACCTAGTTGCTATATTTTATTTTTTTACTTACTGACTACCTAGCTTTTGACCACAAGTCACCTGATCTTAAGTGACGATGTGATCGAAGGTGGCGTCACGCTGCGCCTAGAATGAGAACTGGCTCTCAAGAGCTGCTTGGCGATATATTCTTAAGTTTAGGGTGGAATAGCTAGCCAAGCGCGTACTAGGAAATGCCCTACTTGTGGTATGGTATTTTGAACTGATGGTATGGTATTCTAAATTAACTAGCTTCAGGAACTAATGATGTTAGAATGATAATAGCTTCAAGATAAAGACAATAATGTTCCCAGTTTCTATTAAAAAGTTTGAGTTTTTTTTATCGTACACTATTTACTAGTTTTGGCAGAAATAATAAAAAGGGTTAAAAAGATATTTAACTAGTAAATCCAGTGAGACGCAATTGTTTTATATACATGCTTAGATAAAAACTCATTTCAGAAATAAGTTTTTTTGAGTCATCATGGAAGTATGTACCTACCTAAGTATTTGTTTAATATTCTCATATTTTCAACTCATTTTTTTATTTTTTTTATGTAACAAAATCCACTTCTACTATATAATAACAATTGAAACTTATATCTATGCTTAAAGCCAATGATGGATTTAAATTATATACAAATAAATTATAAACAAATAATCTTATAAATTAAAGTAGGAAGGTTCCATACCATAATAAAAATGTTCTTTTTAAAACACTTACATTAGCTTGACTTGTAACTAACTAATTACAAATTCGTTGCTAAATTTTTGCCGACGAAATCCGTTAATACTACTCACGCCATCTATTTCGTTTATCGGGAACTAATATATGTCATTACTCGCACCGTGATGGCGCCACTCGTATTGAATTTAAGGCATCGACGTTTATTTTACAACATACCTAAATAATACCTAAATAAAATATTTTTGTTCTAAATTATAGTGATTAATAGTTTTAATCTTTTTACAGCAAAACAAAAGTAAACCGTGATAAATAAACTTAACTAGGTATCATTATCTAAATCTTCTCTGATGAGAGTAATTTCTGACACGAACCATATCCGTTTAATGCGTCTTTAAGTGTTTTACTTGTCATTTAATATTATGACTTCTTACTTTTTACTGAAATAGAATGCGTTTGAATAAAAAGTAAAGGAATAATTATGATTGTGCTAAAATTAAACTGTAGAGTTTAGAAGGATTTCTCATCAAACGTTTAAGCAACGAAATTGAAGGCGAATTAAACTAAGAACCGATTCTCAAGAATCGACGGGACTCAACTGATTGATGTTTGAAGTCCCACCTCTATCTGCAATTTGCCAGTCAATGGAAATTGCAAGAAACGCAGGTGATTGAGGTCTAATCGCGGATCCTTGATAAGCTCCGCGCTTTCCCATGACTATTCAAAACCCCATTAAATCGTTGTATCCAATTAAACTCTGTTAATCCAATTAATCGCAATTTTGCTAAACTTGCAAAGTGAGGACGATATTTCAAGTGATTTTGTCTGTCAGTTGAGGGCCAAATGAATTTTCGGTGCCCTTCAGTGTGTCAGCGTTTATTTTAGGTATTACCTTTACCAACTTGGTTAAATTATATAACCTTGTCTACAATTCTTGTTATTTTAGTAAAATCTAGAAGGTTTCTAGGAAAAACATATTAGATAAGTACTTGTAATAAATTTCGCGTGAAATGTCACTCTTGCTCAAATGTTAAGTTAGTAGCATGATGAGTCGTTCGTTATAAGTATAGGATTAAGTGTGCTAAGGCTCGTTGTTATTGGAGGAAAAGTTCATCTATTTAGTTACCAACGCAAGTAAGAGTAATTGATGAGTTAATTACTAAGTGACTTGAGAAATGTATAAACTAGATCAAAGACTAATTATTGCCACTGAGAAAAAAATCCTGACTTACCTTCTGAGTCTTACCTTCCAAGACCGATTCCTTCCAAAATGTAACCTTTACCTTATTTTTCAAAAGTCCTTCCCTTTTGACTCAGAAGGAAAATATATGTCGAAAGGTCTGTCCCACACTTCAATTTGTCGCTGCTAATATTGTCCGTCATTTGCTTGTTTTCTGGTACAACGGTCCCTGCTGAGGTAGACCCTAATGAAGATTGCATTTGACCCCAGGGCAGAGCCGTAACGTTCACCTGAAGTAGCCCAAATAAAACTTAAGGTCATTATTTCCAAATTTACGATCTCTCCGACGGTATTATTGTTCTCAATATTTTAAGGAAGATTTATGTTATAGCTCTAAGCGATGCGATGCTTAAAACAAAGGCTTTTGGGTATAGCAATGCCATGATTTATGGTTCTATAAAGTTTACGAATGATTTGATTTTGTGTTCTTACAAAATTGTTGTGCTAGAGTTCAACCTTTGTATATTGGACTACACGGAGAAAAAAGACCTTTCGAAATACCGTTTTCCTTCTGAGTCAAAAGGGAAGGACTTGTGATTCAGAAGGATAACTAAGGTAAAATAAGGAAGGAATCGGTCTTGGAAGGCAAGACTCAGAATGAAAGTCAGATTTTTTTTTCTCAGTGTAGGGACACGCCCCGGCTTTGCACCTGAGCACTATAAAACATAACCTGTGGCACTCAGGAGTAACGAAGCTTTCGAACAGTGAAAAGGTTTTCAGAATCGATTCAGCAGTTCTAGAGATTAGGTACCCCCTACAAACAAACATACATATTATGTTGTCTCGTTATAATATTAGTGAGATCCAAATCTACACATATTGGATGGACCAAATTACACTTAGTAATGAGGCAATGAGAACTCATTAAGAACTACCCAAATATATATTTCAGGCAATAAATTTAAGGGATGCAATAATTATGTGTAAGTCTTCGTTGATCTACATCGAACATTGGCATTCTAAAAATAAATTAGATTTAACAATCAAATGTTTTTATTTCGGCTATACCTATTATTGGAATATAAATTATTATTTAAAACTGCTAAGGAGTAAAATGCCTCGCCATGATTTTTCCTGAAAAGTACAACCCGGGGAATTTCAAATCAAGAGTGAATAGGTATTATTAGCTAGACAAGTGTGCTCCACGTTCGACCACATCGTCTCTCCATGAGGTAAGATCGTGGTCAAACGCTGGTCTATATAGTCAGTTACTGTTATAGACAACGCTGCGCTGGTCTAGTCAGTTAAAAAAATTGACTCACAAAAGTCGTCATCATTGGAAAACATACGAAGTACCAATCACAATAGGTACCTACTACAAATAGCTTCTTAAGAAATCTACATTAGCATCCATATCGAAAACATATTAAAATCGATAACGTAACCGCAGCGCACGCGCCACCTGGCAGTTCCCCACGCAACGTGGATTGGCAGCTGTCAATCATCGGCAATAGTTGGCTGTCATCGGTTTCATTTCGGCCAATTAGAGCTTTTTAAGTCGCACCCAAACCATGAAAATTAAAAAGGGTCCCTCTAATAGCTAATGTATAGGGGGACTCATGACTAGCATGATAAGTGAATTTTATTTTCCGGTAGGTAAATAGGTATTTGAAATTATCATTGAATCAAAATGTACTTAATTTATGTTTGTTTTCATTCCTAAGAATCTATTCTGAAAACAAAATGCTCAGAATTATGTGTAGGTATTTGTTTGTTTTCATTCCCAAGAATCTATTCTGAGGAAAAAATGCTCAGTATTATGTGTATTTAATAACACGGTGAACTTCATAAATTCACTAATCCCTACTCTGCCTGACTGTCTGTCTGTCTCGCTTTCACACCTAAACTACTGAACCGAAATAAATGAAATTCTGTACGAAGATAGTTTGAACCCTGTGGAAGGACATAGGATACTTTTTATTGCCATAAACTGATGATATAAATAGATGTTTTCATATAAAATGATCAGACAACAGCTGAACGATTTGGTTGAAGTTATTCTATATCTATTGGATGCTAGTAAATTTTCAAGTCCACCCTCAATTTTGAACTTTAGTAATAGCTCAAAATCTTAC
Organism: Opisthograptis luteolata; assembly: GCA_931315375.2. Lineage (NCBI taxonomy): Eukaryota > Metazoa > Arthropoda > Insecta > Lepidoptera > Geometridae > Opisthograptis > Opisthograptis luteolata. The sequence goes on from OV928048.1 coordinate 4,532,234, forward strand.
GTGGCACCTGCGCTTGTCACCCTGAGACATTAATGCGCTTAATTTGCTTAAAAACAATGCATTTTTATCTAAAACAGGGTAATGATGGCACACTACTGTTTAGCGGTTGAATGCATGGTATGGTATCTATGCTATGGCAATGATTAGCATAAACCCGTTTTCAGGAAGTGACATATAACCGCACCTTATGCATCGCGTGATTTCAGTCACTTCCTATTTCAATGTTTGTTTTTGTAAATGTATTGGCATTATCTAACAACCTTCGTACCGCGTGAAATATAATACAAATCGATTAATTACCTAGTGCTTACGACATTTATGACTTCTCGATCGAGGTAAAAATGTTTAAATGATTGAAATAGAAAAAAAGTTACTTACCTATTTCCTTGTTTCAGTTTGAATTAGAAAAGGAAGGTTTTGTTGCTTTAACTATAGTATACCTAGTTCCGTATTAAAATCACGATATTTTTAATTGGATTGGTTACTGTAATAAATATATTGGATTGTGCGGAAGTAAATATGCATTAATGCAAATTTGTTGTCTGTCTCAACCAAAGTGGTAGAGCCGTTATAAAATTGCACTACTCAAAATACACCTACAATTATCAAAAACTGTAACGAATAATTAAAACCAGAAAAATTAAAACAGTGCGGAAGGGTAAAATTAAATACAGAGGATATGGTAGAGGAACTTTTTCATCTCAGACCTTCAACCTGACATCCGTCTACGTAAACGCAGGTAAGTCTAAAAAATAGAAAATTGACGCTTTATAGTGCAAGCGTATAATTATAAAAGATCAAAAATTTTGAACTGAACATTTTAGAGCAGTTATTAAATATCGAATTTGGGAGCAAATGCGGTTATAATGGCAGCAGTTAGTTCCGAATGATACGGGTAGTGATGAGTGACTTTTGGACAGCCAGATTGGAAATAAACTTCTTGGCTGTCAATTTTTTTGTTAAGCTAGGTACTTAGTTGGCCTGATCAAAAATTACCGGCCATTTATTTACTGTTGAGTCCTTTATTTATTTTTATAAATTACACAGTAATAGCTTCATAATTTCTATTGACGGCAATAACCTTTGGTTTTTAATTTAGTTAAGTTGGTACCTACTGCTTTTGTTTGATCAAATATTGCTGAATCCAAAATTGTACATTAATAAAAACATTTAATAAACAAGTTTTCCATTCTTATCACCAACATAAATTAAAATAACATGATGAAAGTACCTACTAGTATATGTCAATGTGTGTGTGTGTCTGTTTTTTTTTATCAAATAAAGATTAGGTACAATACATCTACATTAGGCAACCATTTTTTTTAATAAAATTTTCTAGTGACTTTGACCCACACCACAGATTTAATTATTTTTGTTTTTATTTTAAGGATGCAACTGTCACTTGACAATAAAAAAAATCTGCGTCAGTTCACTTCTAATAAACCGAATATTATTATGACTGCATCTAAAATCAGCACATTTGCGGTCACTCATCTCTAATTTCGTAGACGTGCCTTCCGTTGGATGATATATAATTTCGCAAAATAATAGGAAATTTTAAAAGGGACGATTTCATTGCACTAATTGAAGGTTTGTGACATTTTGGGTTCCCTAAATATTGGTGTGAATGACAGATTTGTGGATGTTTTCAAGAATGACAGATTAATGTAATTATTTTAATGGCACCTTTTTATTTTGTGATCGACTTTACATTGAAGCGAGTTTATTTAATTTTTGAAAACATTTTGTGATGGTGTATGGTGATATTTTGAGTCGTTGATGTTGGATTTAATTGTAATTTTATTGAAATTTGTCATAGAGAAATTATTAAGCAATTTTTAACATTATAGTTAGAGAGTGTTTTTTATCACAAGTCACCTGTTATGTGACAGTATGTTCGAAGGTGATGTCACGCTACACTTTGGTGGATCACAATGCCGGAACAAGCCGATGGGCGCTTGGTGACAGATTAGTAGCTAGCCAGGCGAGCATTAGAAATTGCCCCAAGCTATGGTTAGGATTCTTTGAAAAAAGTTGCAATACTGTTTTAACTTTTTAGTTTTTTTTTACTACAATTCAACTACCTACTATATAGGTCTCATCTCTCACAGCAGACGTCACTGTGGTCAAACGCTTACCAAATCTAATTAAAAAAACACCAATAAAAAAATAGCACATCTCTTCCCCGAAATAGAAAAGCAATATAAACATGACTGCTCATATCTTCAATTAACTAAATTGGCACTTAATCGTCATAGATCAAAAAATCCAGAAACGCCGACTTCAATGGTCAATGACTAATTTCATGGCGCCACCGAGGTTGCTGTATCTTTAGTAGCTCATTATTAAACTCTGCCATCATTGACCACATTGTAAACCGCAAACTAATCAGGGAACGTATAATTACACCTTCATTTTCGGGAACGATCTCTTGTGGGAGACAATGAGGGTGGGTAAAAGTTGGATGGTTCTGAAGTTAAGTGTACAGAAGGGACGGTTTGTTTTCTGTGTTTTTAAAAACATACTAATATGACACAACATACTAACTAAACTTATAATATGTCATATATTTTTGTGACCGAATAGATCGAAGTGAGATTATTTTTTTTTGTTATTTACTGTTCGCATAATTTTCTTTTGTATTCTGATTTCTCTAAGTTTTGCTTTTGTATATTATGGCTATTTAATTTCCAGTTTTAGAAAGAGTATCAATTGAGTTTACTAAAATATACTTCAAAAATACAATTTTCCTTTCTTTCGTTATTTCTTTTGGATTTTCCAATCATTTATACACTAGCTGCACCCCGTGGTTTCACCCGCGTCTTTCCCGTGATCCCGCAGGATCTTTTTCCGGGATAAAAAGTAACCTATGGGTTAATCCAGGGTAAAAGCTATCTTTATTCCAAATTTCACTCAAATCCGTTCAGTAGCTTTTGCGTGAAAGAGCAACAAACATACATACATACTCACAAACTTTCGCGTTTATAATATAAGTAGGATGTTGTCGTTGACTTTTTTATAGTAATTTTGCTTTATTCATTTAATTACCTAGTTATAGAAAACTAATATTACGTTAAACTGTGTTTTGCATTTTGGTTTAGGTCAAAATTACTGTGTTACGTTAAACATGATAAAAATTATGGCATCCCTTGCGAAATACTAACTGATCATTATCGGCAGATCTTATAGTTTTTGTGCTACTTTATGAATGAGCCCCTAATAGCTACGGTTACGAATTCGTTTTGCAACAATAAAATTAGTTGTAATTATGGGGAACTCGGAATTCTATGTTGTTTTATTATTACTGTATTGAGGGTATTTCCACGCTAGTGAAAATGAGAAGTAGAGCGAGTACTATACAATGCAGCTATAGCAGCTGATTGTACTTATTGTTGTCACTAAAACTTTGATTTGACTTTTTACTTTCCTGAAACCCCAGTAGTCAAAAGCGCTAACCTGTTAGAAGTGAAAAAAAAAGGTTTTTATTCCAGTTTTTTTTTATTAATAAGTGACGAGACAAGCAAGTCGTTTTTCTGATGGTAAGCATCACATTTGAACATGACAGTTCAGTGCCACCCAAAATTGTTGAACTTCAACAGTTCAAATTTTTATGGCAATGCACTGCGCTCGTCACCCTGAGATATCAGACGATCCATCTCTTAGACTTTCTTCGTTATTTTATTTACAAAATATCAAGTGACAACCACATGCACAGCTAATCTATTTTATACGTCACGACTACTAAATAATTCTTTATCCAGGAGTCCCATGTCACCATGCATCACTCATGCGTGTGTTAGACGACGTATTTATAGCAGAAATGTGACAGATAAACGGCCTAGATTAGTAAACATAGCAGATTATAATATACTAGCTGTATCCCTGGTTTCACCCACGTGGATCTAAAAAAAAACATACGTAGGCAAAGACCAAGTCACGCTTAAGAATAACAAAGTAAAAAAAAGAGAAAAAAAGAAAGTGCAAGAAAGTGAAAGAAAGAAGAAAGAGAAAGAGCGAAAAATGAGCGAGAGTGTAAAAGTGCTTTTGAACAACGAAAGAATTTTCAAAATCGGATAAGTTGCTCTGAAACCCAAACTTACAAACTTTTGCGTTTTATTATTAGTATAGAGACTAAAAATTAGATAAAGAGTCCAGGGATAAGTAAAGGCACGTGCCACATTATTGAGGTCAAGGGTTACAGTTACAAGTATGGTACTGTGCTACGATTAGGGTTTGCCCTTCGAACTATCTAATTAGAACCCGCCAGAATTATTCCTATAATATATTAAAAAACTAAACATAAAATCCTAAATTTCAGCCTCTTACGCTCCCACTGCTAGACACAAGCCATCTCTTAGAGAGACATTAAGGGTTATAATCTACCAAGCTGGCCCAGTGCGGGTTAGTAGAAGTCACATAGTATTGAATGTTGTGGTTATTGGACATGCCGGTTTACTCACGATGTTTTGCTACACCGATGGAAAAAATCCTAGATTACCAAAACTAAAAAGAACCCAAATCACCTGCGTCCTACACCCAAAAGCTCAAAGTGCACGATTCGCCTCAAGCCAAGTCGCTTATTAGGGCTGCACCGCGCACCTGTGTGAATGTTTCCTTAGTCCCCTTATCCCCTCTAATTAAAGGTTTGCGGATCTTCCCAAAGGATCCCGAGCACCTCTGAAGAGGCAATAAATTGTTCGACATTTGACCTCAGCTTTAGGGAATTTGCCTTGAGGCACTCGTGGTCGAGGGATCTTCTCAATCTCTATGTATGTGTACGTTTGTATGGTTTAAGTCAATGTTACGGTGATTTGATTCTGTTGTAAATCAAATTGGTCAATGCTGTTAATATTTCCTATTCTTTTCTTTACGTAGGTTTTAGGACGTTCCTATTTAGACTAATAATCTTTAAATAATTAGGTTATACTTCAGCTGGATTTTCTCCTCTTAGCGTAAATCTATTGCTTTTTAATAGTATAATCTTATCGCTATTGTATTAGAAAAATCTAGTCTACCACCACCATCAACCCACGTTCTCACATGTATCTACCTAGCTTGCACTATTACCTCATATCGCTTTTTATGTAGCACTTACCTATTTAGGTATATGTATATTTACAACAAGTGTAAATATTGTAGACGCATCAAATCACCAACGGTTTGTATAACCAGTTCACGCGGGCGAAGTTGTGGGCAGCAGCTATACTTCATTATATTTATCGCGGGCATCGTCAACCTCTGCGTTTTGCCTGGAGGCTCCCCGCCTTGGCTTTGCCGTTCCCACGTGCTCCGAATGCTTGGATTGCGTGTGACCTCTTACCAACACACCGACGTAACTTCATCTACTTTCACACCACATATAATCTCATTCGTCTCAACAACATTTCCAAAACTTACAGAATCATAAGTACTGTGTTCTATAGCATGTTACTCTGTGGCTTTTTTGTTGGCAGGGTCATGATAATCAGTGGTATCACATACAGTCGCCGTAGCTGCTTCAGTGGGTCTACCGTTTGCTCCAGGCTAGGTTTCGGCTCTCACCTCAGACTCCTTTTGACCGTGGGATTTTCGTTGAGCAACTTTCGGAGATTTGTCTGATGATAAGTGAATTTTAGGTGTGTTATTATTATAAGTACATATTTATGATACAATTTTTACTGCGGAAAAAAATAAAATCTGTTTCGTAATTCTTTGCCATGAGACGCAATGTAAGAAAGTTTGATTAAAATGTTTTGAAACAGATGGACTTACAACTTTAAAAGTTTCATCGAGAATAAATACGTATTTACACTTTCCATTTTACGATTTTTCTTCTGCAAATTATGGCAATTTTAAAAGAAATACAAACTATTTTCTCAACAAACCCACCGCAAGAAACAAAAATAAAAGTTTCAGTTGCGCATAATGGCCATGCTCATGGTAATGACCATGGTTACCCCATGGAGGCGATTACACGATTACAAGCTAACCTTAAACCGATTACCGACGTTTACCGAATCATTCGGTAATCGTCAGTAATATTGGGAATATCGGGATGAAATTCAAAGAATGCTGGAAAGCCATATGGGGAAATTTAAGTAATCACCCGTCTGGAATTTCGGGTAAATCGGATTCTTTACTGTAAACACTGTGTTTAAATAATGTTAATGCGGCATTAAAAGCTTGATAGAAATTCCAGAGGAAAAGTAAACTACTTAGGTAGAAGCTAATGGTCACAAATTCCTTTTTCTTGTAATTTCTTAGACTATTGAACTTTTGTACTCGATAACTTGGTCATATTTATCAGGTCTCATGTATGTACGATGTTCAATGATAGTAATTAAATAAATGAACAATACGTACTTCCTTATTCGCATGGTTTGGTCATTTTTCTGCCGATGTAAAGAGTAAAACCTTAGCTAGCTAGTAAGACTAGCTCTTAGATTTTACATTTATGTTGTTTATTTTCTGTTGTTTTGGTGCAACAATAAAGCTTAAGTATCTGAATTTTAATTATAAGCTATTATTAAGTAGGTATAAAATAACGGGTAAGCAAAACCTACAAGTTCAAATTTTCCTTCTCAAAATGTATTTTCACAGAATACCGCTTCAAAGAAACAGCGCACGCCACTCGTTCACGCCCCTTGCCTTCGCCTGTTTGACCTTCTACCTACCGCCACTTACCATCAACTATCACAAAGGGCCCGATGTTGTCCCAAATATTAGACTAGTAATTAAAACAAATAGGGTCAAAAAGAACCCGCCCGAGGCGCCACGCGGCGTTTGCTCTCCCGTCTCGCCGTCGCCACGAAACCTACCCCAAATTAGAAGCTTAATCTAATTATTGAATTCGTACAATGTAGTGTTTACTCTTTTTTTCTAATTTTGTGGACTATACTTAAGAATGGACGAGTAAACGCTAAATGGCACGTTTAGGGTCATATATCAAATGAGATCGAGTCACTGGTTGAGGGACGGTTCTCACGGTTTCGGTTTAGGTACAAATATTAGGTAATTCAGGGCGGTAACTCAGACATTATTATAAGGCGCCGGAGGTTTTGCCTCTAGATGATTGTTACGGATTTTATTGCATTCTTCATAAGGTGGCGGCATTTGATTACGTTTTGTTTTTTGCCAGATCGTATTTTGTTTTATACTAAACAGAGGTGTAACCTCAATTCAGTGTAACTGAAATATTTACTTAGTACTTTACTTACATTGATAGTAACTTAGTAAGGTACTAATATTAGGAAAAGTGACAACTGTTCAGCTATTAGGTAGTGGCTATGTGAATTTTTTTACTCTCTTCTCTCTCTGAATTCTAAATAATTTTCTTAATTATTTTTGGTACTGAATAAAAACGCTCATATGAGCATCAATCCCCAATTCAGGTGTGGCGTACCCGCCACCTTCGACCACGTCGTTACTTAACATCAGGTGTCATGTGTTTAATGCTATTCTGTAAAAATAATACAGAGTCACTTACGTTTTGGACCAAGTTTAATTATTCCAAGTAATGTTGTTTTTAATAATGTAAAATCTTATAGAGAAATTAGTTTAATCGAGACTTAAAAAAATTAAGGTTATGTAAATTAAAAAATACGAAGTGTTTTGTGGATAAACAAACATAACTACATTATCTTTAACTAACCTTTTACTTCTTCATCGCATCTCCATTTTAACAAGCCCATAGTTATAATTTTAAATTATCCGCAACTTATTATAGACAACTCATTTAAATAGCTGAAATAGCTTCGTGTAGCTCCGGGCGAGATCGGATAGCTTCGTCGAGCTTCGGAGCTTGTCGGGTAAGTTCGAGTAAGATCGTGTGATAGCCATCCATCATAGACGGTAACGACCTCTATGCAAAACGTTGACGCTGCTGTCATCTCTGAAAGTAATTATATAGAGCAGTTAGCAAACTATGCCAATGACGGCGCAAGTGTGACACAAACTTACTATCTTTCTGTGAATTTCTTTTTAACGTTAAAATTTTCCATTTTGATATATATGCATATTTAGGAACTGAAAGCTGAAGCACAGAACAGCTTTCCAGAAAGGCTTCAACAATCTGGTCACAAATGGCTACAAACTGGTCTCATAATCTTATGTCCAGTGTCATTACACTCGGTTGATGATGATGTTGGTGTGAGACTATTTCGTAGATATTAGGCACAGACCATTAAAATCAGTTAATCAATCTATTGGTGTATTTTGTTCCAAATCCAAATATAGCGAGGCACAACTCTTGAACATATCGTCACAAACTTGCGGTCAAACGCTACCTTGTAAATAGTAAAAAATATACTTGTATTTTTGTCAAAATTACTTGATTGCCACCTATTTTTACGCTACTAAAAAATAATGGTTCTTTCAGATGATGCCGCAAATTTTCTTCATTTCAGATGGGTTGGAAGAATCATTAAGTAACGTTGAAAGTTAACACAGTTTGCTATTTAGTTCGATAGATGGAATTCTGTAATTTAAAAAAAAGTAATATTAGAAATGAAAATATACTTAAATAAAAAATATCTGTTGTAACCACTCTATGGAAATAAAGCTCTAACTTTTATTGTTTCATTTCATAATTTACACATACCTTCGGATCATTATTTACTGTTTCGCCTGAGGATACGAGCCAGGTCAAAAGATGCCACGACCAAAATCACCAGTTGACCGTTTAATGTGCTCATTTTAAACATAAACACTGGTAACACTGATGTACACTGGTTTTAATGTTTAGAAGAAAAATGATTAGAGGTCTGTTGTTGGAGAAAAGAGTTCTATGTCTAGTGTATGATTTTATAAACAGACAGTAAAGTCAAGAAGGTAGTTGTATACTACGGCAACTGTCAGCGTGTTCCGGCAACCTCACTTCAGACTTTGTAGTCAATCAATTCAATTGCTTTTTTAGTCATTATGACAGATTGTGATCACGTTAAAATGTCAAACTTTTTTTTGTTTGTTATGGCGTCACACGATTAGTGTATTTGCCAGTGTCAAGTATAAAATATTTCAAACTTAGAGAGTTGAATCACGTTTAAATGATGATGATGATGATGATGAAATGATGGGATGAGGATAGTGTTTAAGTAGGTAATGTAGTGGCGCATTACTTAAACTTCACACGGACTTTTTTGGAGCAATAAGTCACTTGCACAACTTTATTTCAATTTCTCACACTCGTACACATTAAACGAACACATAATGGTTAATAATCCATCAATATCACATTATCGCTAGAAAAAACACAAGTTTTGGAAATAAAAACAAAATGTTCATGTTGACAGTTCAATTGCCGCCAAAAAAGTCCAACGTCGAACTTAAAACTAGCTACGCCTGTTCCAACTTCCTTACTCCGGCAAAAGAATGTATGTTTGTTTTTAACATTTTCACAGCTGAATCGATTGTTCCAATTTAGTATGGAGTGGAGATAGTTTGAACAATGGGACATTGAATTTTGCAATAAGGTATACCACGCAGGTGAAACCGCAGGGAACAGCTAGTGTAATTAAAATGTAATAAAAGAAATTACTGGTCGCACAATTTTCAATAACTTTCTAGTCACTTACAACTTACAAGTCTTTCCGCTGTGCTACAGATTGCAATCCTTCAAGATGGGTGTGAAAAGAGTCCTTAAGGGTCGGCAACGCATCGGCAACTCCCCTGGGCCCGTAGCCAACAAGAAAAAAGTATTGGTTTGACATATTTCTGACCACGTGACTTAGCGTTGAAATATGTCAAACCAATACTTTTTTCTTGTTTTCTACTAGCGTCAACGATTGCAGAATGTATCTTGACTAGGGGCGCAGGTGTTGCAAATGTCCATAGGCGACGGTGACCGCATTCCATCAGGCGGGCCGTCTGCTTGTTTGCTAATCTATTACATAAAAAATAAAAAATAACTTTTCAAACTTTTGTATTCGTTTTTAGTCTTTAAATGGACGCATAAATACCTCAAATAAAGACATGTTTCGTTTCGGGATCATTAATGCTCATGTTGGAATATTTACAGGCCAATTACGTTATGGTCCCTTATTTATACCGGCGCAGGCGCAGAATATTGGTGATTCATCGTTTCACGGCATCGTTAGTGTCAAAATGGTAATATTTCAGTTATTGGGAAAATGTTATTAGTTTTAGTTAACTATTTAATATAGTTGATGGCAAGTTAAATAAAAATTACTAGCGATCCGCCCCGGCTTGGCACGCAATTTTGAAAAAAAGTCAGTTCTAAAAAAGTTTCAAGGTATGAAAATATCAATATTATTGGAGAAGGTACTAAAAAGGGTTTGATGCGAAAATAACTCAATGTCAGCTTTTTCGAATCTTGCAATAAGTTTGAGCTTTGATTAAAAAACATCGAGATGAAACCATAGCTTGATTCACATCGTCTTAACATCAAGTGACCTGTGGTCAAACACTTCCTCGTAAATAGTAAAAAAAAATTAAAGATTTTGAAAGAAAATTAATGGTTCTGACAGCCTAAAGATAGATCCTTCACGATAGATTATCAACTTAAGGACCTAGCTAATTAAGATAGCTCTGGAGAATGCCCTGGTTGTACCTAGGGTAAACTCAAACTACTATTAAGAACTAACTCTACAAATTAAAATGTAAAGCGTAACTAACGAGTTCAAACATCAATAAAATAATTCCCAGCACTAAAATCACCACTAATCCGAATCACGATCACCAGCTACCGATTATCTTGTTCTCACAACCGTACCATGGGAAATTCAATCAGGTCTACTATTTTAATGGCCTTCCGATCGCTGGCAATCAATATCATTATTTCCACTGCAGTACGCTGTCATTAGGTATATACGATTATGTTTTGTTTTCATTGAATTGCTAATTGGCAAGTTTTGTATGGTTGTTAAGTTCACACAAAGTGCAAACGAATCGTACAGTCACGTCGTTATCAAGTCGTATTGCGCAGTGGTGTTTTATTGTTACACTAGTTGTGCCCCGCGGTTTCATTCGCGCCTTCCCGTTATCCCGCAGGAACCTTTCTCCGGGAAACAATCAATCTGTGTGTTAATCCAGGGTATAAGCTATCCCCATTCCGAATTTCATAAAAACTGGTTAGTTAGTTACGGTGATGCTTGGTAACAAACATTTACATACACGCAAACTTTAGCATTTATAATACCTACTAATAGGATTGTTAGATCTTACATCGTTTGACCTCAAGTCACCTGTGGTTGCAGGTGGTACTACGCTACGCCTGGATTGGGAACTAGCTTTCCAGTAAGACTGTTGAAATACGCCGACTGGGAAGCACCAAGCCAAGACAAGTCTCTAATCCAAGATCTGTATGTAGCCTAGCGGAGAGTGTGTTGAACTTTGTCATCATCAATCATCGTTGTTGCCATATTTTACAGTTCTTCTGCTGTAGCTCAGACGTTCTGAAAAAAAAATGAGGAGACGGAAGTGAATTGAAAAAGTTGTTTTTATTCCTAGCTTACTAGGTCCTTACCGGTGGGCCAAGACTTTTGTAAATGTTTCCTTCATCTACAATTCGATTTTGTATAATTATAATTTTGTATTATGTTTACAGATTATGTGTACGCATCACCTCTCGCATCGGTTGCAACATCATACCTATTTTCAGAAACCACCTTGCTGCCCCATTCTGCCTGTTCCAAGATTTTCGAAACGTACCTATTGTTCGGCGTTGTTATTATTTTTAAATATGAGGTAGGTCACAAGCTAAGATTCCAACCAGCGGCGAGTCAACGGAGAAACTGAGGGTAGTTTTGGCAGCTAATTAATACATACTTCGGTTTGACATGAACTTCAGTACATCTCGGACTTAAAACGTGAACTGAAGTGATTTTGCGATTTCAGCGGTTTAATGGTGGTACATTTTAGGAGAATAATAAGTGTGTTTTTGTGCAAGATTTGGATTTTTCACCTGCACCCGGGTGTTCAGGATTTTGGACGGTTCCGACCGGCTATACAGCCCACTTGGCGGCTCAAAGGTTTCAAGGTAAGTGGCTTGCCTTGTATTTGGAGAAATCAAGAACAAAAGAACCTCAACCAGTAAAAGTCTAGGACTAGGCATCTCTCTACTCAATGGGTAGGTAGTTCTCGTGAACACCTATACCTAAATAAAATTTGTTGCTTCATCATCTAAAAGAAAAATAGAAAAACAGCGATATATTCTAAAGGAAAGAATCCTTTCTAAAAGTAAGATATCATCTGTATATGAGATTTGAAATATAATGTCAAATCTGATTTTGGAACCAATAAAATTGAAAAGGAATCGGAATTACTTCACTTTAGGATTAATGGTCTGTAAAATAATGTGCTATCTGTTCATGTAAAATGAATTACTTTGGCAGTTACATGTAACTGGCGTGCAATTGCTTGCTGCTTGCTTTTACAAGTAAATAAAACGAACCAAGCACATCTAAATTCAAACTAGATGGGGTACTTAATCTTTTTACAATCTGTAGGCGTACCCAGCCAGTGAATTGTTGCGCATTTCCCCTCGTTACTGTGTCTAGCCGCTGTGACGGGAGCACTGCTGTATCTAGACACAATCTAGATCTTTGTTATACCTATACTCGTACTCACGGCTTGTTATAAATGTTAGAAAATACAAGAAAAACATGTTAGTATGTAAAAAATGAAAATTACATATTTTTTTGTTATAGATCTGAAATTTGGAAAACTAAGTAGCATTTTTAACATTCCTATTATTAGTAGGTTATTTGGTAGAAATCACTCTTAGCAATAGCACCGCCTTTTTTTTGTCCTATTATCTGGTGTTGTGGTAAAACAATAAAGCGTCATCTTTCTCTCTATTTATCTATCAATATTCTCGCAGTATAGCTATGGTGGCCGAACGGTTAGGCGTGTGACTTATAAGACGCCGTCACCGAGTTCGAATCCTCTCGGCCCCGCACCTATGACTTAATAAGTTATGTGCGGATTTGCCATCGCTCAAAACGGTGAAGGAAAACATCGTGAGGAAACCGGCGTGCCCAAGAACTGCATCATTCAAAGGCATGCGACATCTACCAACCCGCACTGGGCCACCGTGGTAGATTACAGCCCATACTCTCTCTGAGAAAAGGCCAGACTCCCAGCAGTGGGAATGTGAAAGGCTGATAATGATGATTCTGGTGGTCCCAAATGAGAGCGAGTTCCCAATCCAAGCAAAGCGTGGCACCACCTTCGACTACATCATAACTAAACATCACATGACTTGTAAACTTATCATAAGATGACCTTACAGAAAACAGTATATTTTTTCAACTTACAGTACCTACACAAACAACTTAACCTTTACAAAACCATTAACCACATGCATCTTATACCATCAGATTCCTGCCATCATTCTCATGCCATCACAACAGCCTCCAGCCATACACAGCCACAAAAAACCCCCTTGTGTGAAGTTGCGTGCCAACACAAGTAGCCGCATCACACGCGATCTATAAGTATTGAATAAGCACTGCTTTACAAGACTAATGATCTTTTATAAGCTTCAGTTTATTGATTCGATTGAGACATCCCTATAATGTCATATGAAGGTAGACAGTAAGTTAACTTCAGACCATATCTATTGGTATTATACCGGGATAATTACCATGTATTTGTTTTTGTTTGAGTTCTCGATATTTCGGCACTGTTGCAAGCGCCATGATCACGAGAATACTAAAAGAAAAAACCTAATTCTAATGTGTTTGACCATAGTAGTTTAAAACAGTATATATCGATTGGTATTTGAGATGTAACAGATCTATTTGGCTAGATATCAGAAACTGGTTATTCGGCAATACACCTTTTAGCTAGCTAAAAAAGCTTGTTACCAGCGGGATCGCTGAAAGTTGCCGTTGACGTGTCGTAATGAAAAGTCGGTCTTTCTTATGAAAATACAGCAAAACTGTTTAGGTACTTTAAATGCACAGAAATTGGTGTTCTTTCGACATAACTTGCTCCCAATTTAGGACGAGATACTTATTTCATCTACAAAAACAACAATAAATGTCATTTTTAATTAAAGAATATATTATAGTGCTTTATGTCTGGTTAGGCATTAGCAAATTATTCAGTATTAAAAAAAATATATAACCACTGTAATGTAAAGAAAGGATTGTTTGTGTAGATATGAGTTACTGTTTATGTTTTATATCAAGGTAAGAAAGAAAGGTAGCGATTATTAAGTGGGGACAAACACGCAATCTGGTCTTTGGGTTAATTTAATTTTGTGAGAGCAAATTGCGATTAATGTGAGAATGCCTCGAATTGGTTTTACGTCCTTTATTTTGAGGCACAATAATTTACCGTTTTATAAACGTACATAAAAATAAAATGCTTTATTTGCTCACATATTTTTACCACGACAGACGTTCTAATATAACATTATTTCTTCGGCTTAGCCACAACGACAATAGTTTCAGATACCGAAATTAAAATATGAGTTTAGTTTTGAACTGAAATAGGTATCCATCGTGCATCTATTGAACTTAATTTGGAATCCATTCAACAGTAAATTTATCATCATGAATAACCTTACATATTTTTCATCTAGTATCCATTATTTTAAGACTGCGACCACAGATAAATAATTACTCGTATATCGATGTCACCTCCAGCCTGTAAGTGATGTGCAATTAAATTACTAACATATTCGAATTATCAATAAAGAAATCTACAGAAATTGAGTCTAATAAACGGTCCGAAGGTGGACTGTATGATGGGAACTATACAACCTGAGGTCAGCACGTCTACACATGATTATAAGGCGGGAGACGTGCAAGGATTTGACACGACAGCCCTTTGATATATCAAAAAATAAAGATACGTTCCTGACTCTAGTGTCAACAGCTGGGTTGTGCGTTTTTACGACTATTCTATAGAGTGAAACTAAAAATGCTGGAGAAATTAGATTGTAATTACATAACTATCAGATACATACGAGTATATCGTTTTACTTGGTTTTGAGATATTTATACGCCGTTATTTTTTTTAAATTTGGTGGTGCTTGTAGTAAGTTAATAAAAACAATTAGTTTCCAGGAGTTTTTAAATTTCTTCACATCCGACATTATGCTACCGTGTATCTTCAGAACAAATAGAGATAGAAATGCCGTTGTCAGCTTGGCAGAAAGAGAACAATATACTATACGCCTCTATGTAAAAAAATACCTTTTGTCCGATACATATATCCGATCTTTTGACACTTGAGTCATTATTGCCTGCATTAAAAACGCTATAAACTGAAAAAAGTTTACTCGTATAACCAACACTTGTATCATAAGTGGTCCCTTGGGTTGAGTATTCAAATAGCTAACGTAGACAACACATCTTCTCTCATTTATTCATCAAAGCATCAATCATTACCATTTTATACATTTGATGACACATAATTTCATAATGTTTCATATGTTTAGATGATTTAGATGACATGTCACGGTGAAAGGTCATTTTGGACATCCAATTTGGTGAGTCGTGTTTTGGGAAAGGTCAAATCAAATCGATTGAAGACAATGAAATTGCCTAATCGAAATATAACAATTGACTTTAACAGTTTTTATACTGTGTTACAGCCCTTACAGCGCAGCTTGAAAAAAAAATAGGCATACATCACAATAGTGAAAACTAGCTGTTCCTATGTATTGTTTATCTTCTAAATATATTATAACTCAAAGGTGACTGACTGAGATAGTGATCTATCAACGCACAGCCCAAACCACTAGACGGATCGGGCTGAAATTTGGCATGCAGGTAGGTGTTATGACGTAGGCATCCGCTAAGAAAAGGTTTTGAATAATTCTACCCCCAAGGGGATAAAATAGGGGATGAAACTTTGTATGAAACTTTGTCAATTTTAAAACGATCGGGCTGAGACTTTGCGTGCATAAAGCTGTAGCCCACGCGAGTGAAACCGCGGGAAACACTAGTTGCTAATATTATTGTAAATTATTTTTTACATTAAACGTTTAATATAATTATTATCCTAAACCGATAAAATACAAATGATTATGATAACACTTAACCAATCTACAAATTAATAATGACCCTTCCTCTCACCCGACCTGGCTTGGCATCCCAGATGGCACCTGTAATGCCACGATATGAGCTAAAATTGTTACAGCTTATACCTAATGTAACCAAGTGTATACTAAAATCTGGCCGGACAACGTTTTGCCATACTAAAAAGGAATCATGAAAATCTGACTAGCACTTTTTCCATTGCAAATAGGCATGACTTTGACCACCATCCCGCCATGCGATGATGCGGTCAACGTACAGCCGGCATACCTAGAGAGTACCTGTTCGTTATTTGCCTTGAAGATTCCCAAATTGGAGTGTTCGGGAAAAAGAGACTCCGGCAATGAGTATGTTACTACCTACCTACTTCGCGAATTGTAAGCGCACCAACTAACTGAGACAAATAATAAAAGGCCGTTGTTTTTTGTCATAATATGCAATGAATAAACATAGATACCTTTATACCTTTAGTTACTCTTAACTAAAGGTATAATTTAAATACGAATGCTCTGCTCTACATGCTCAATCTACCTACCGAGACAAATAGGCCATTGCAACTTTACATAAAATAACAATAGAACTTTTATCTAGACGTTCACACACGCATGCCCTATCTACTGTGCATCGAAGGTAGATCAAGGAGTTTCCAAGTACCACTACTATGAAATAAACACATTACTTGTATGGAAGTGAGTGACTAGACGAGCAAGGCACTCGCCTGATTGTAAGCGACACGCCTGCCCATGTTACTGCAATGCGACCTAGAATTTTAAACTTAATCTTGTTTTCAATAGTTCTAAATTATGTTATGAAATGTACCGCACTTAATTAAACCTGGATAAAGTCATGTTTGCTAGTACTTAACTCAAAAGTACAGTACTTTTAACAAACAATAAAACAAAAAATTTGACTATATCATACTTTTCTACATGCTAACGTTTGGATGAATAAAAGTAGTATATGTAATTAGTTAGTTAGTTACAAGTCAAGGTAATAAAAGTGTTTTAAAAATTAAAGCAGTTATGGATTTTCTTCGCATGACGGAGGCCTTCGGATGAAAGTTCCGTCACAAGAGTTGACTACTAGCTTATTTATGAAAACGAACTATATTTTCTCATTCTGTGGTTTCAAATATTTGACAAAAACAATAATAACATACTTTTTTGTTTACACAGCTCAGTGAGTTGAGTGCAAACCCACAGTTGGGGCTAAGCAACTGCATAATCAGCCTTACATAAGCCGATCTGATAACTTGCCTACCGATGGGCGGGACGGCTGGGCGGGGACCGCATTCTAATTCAAATTGCCAGTTACCAAGAACTAGTCGCTTAGCACAGATAGCGCGTTCGACTTTTCTGTGTAGGTCAGCGTTAATGTTGCACTTACAAATATTTGTTGGAAGCTAATATTAGTAAGACAGCCAGTATCCTCAAAAAGTATCTATATTTTACAGGATTCAATACGGAGAGTGTGCGAAAGAATTAACCAAATTAATCTTCATTTGTTCTTTCCACATAAAGATTTCAACCGAAGATGGCTCAGTAGGGTCGGACGCTGTCACCGGGTGAAAGGTCCCGGGGTAGAATCTTACACTGAGTTTGAGCTTAAAAAAAACATGCTGAGAAGCAGCTGGCCCCAAGTGAAAAATCTAGCGCCAAACATAAATTATTTTGTATGATGGCTTTTATTATCGAAGGCCAAGACTCTCTTTGGGTCGTTGCACTATCTCACTTTTAGTTGAATACACCATAATCAGAGTAGCAATATAAACCACTACATAATACCACAGTATATCAAGAACAGTAGGTTAGCTAAGGCCGCTCGACGAGTTAATTGCCTACTCTTGCGGTGACGCATAGGCGGCGCGTTCCGTACTGAGTGCATGGCCGCGGCCCCGGCCGCCTCCTTTCGTTTATGTGATTGTGTGCGTAAACGGTGCCGCTATTCACGCACACATTCAAACCGGCGACGGCCGATTTATACAAAGCTGAACTACTACTCCTTTACTATGATAATACTATGCTTGTACAGTCAACGACAAAAGTAACTGATCATACTCAATTTTTCAAATGCGTATTGCATCAGCAATGTTTTTATTTTCCTTATAAGTTGTAAGGTTGCGTTTGACCATAACACAACACACATGATATAGAATTGGAAAATTTGTTTTTGTTCAGCAACATCTTTTCGCTGACTGTACTATGTATCCAATGAAAATGACAGCGCACGATAGTTGGTTTCAAGATTAAAAAAAACATAATCAGCAATTCACCATCTCAACCAGTAATCTGCCATTATAAAAATAATGTGCCCTGAAAATCGTTATTATCGGTTACGCAAATTCTCCTCCAGAATAATTCCCTGATTAGCGTGGGAACGAATATCGCTCTTTTAGTAAAAGAAAAACTTGTGATCTTACTCGGATTGCTCTTTTACAATGTATATTATTATTTGGCGCATCATTACGGTATCTTTAAGGTGCTGATAAAACCGCACTAATGCAAAGTTAAGGACAAAAAAGTAATTGTACCTACTCGTATTGTGTGCTGATGAATGATGATACTACCTGTAGGGTTTGCTGGTACCCCGTCTACAATACCTTACACTGGCTCGGCAATGCCCCCGTATTCGCCATCCGCTCCACCGTGCACTCTCGCCTGCGGCTCTCGTGACAGTGACGTTTTAGCTAACCAATACAGTGACACACGAGACAGCGTATGTATGCTATAGCGCATACACTACATCCCTCCCTTATTTATAAATTCGGAAAGAACAAACCCCAGTTCTTTGAAGCTCATCATAACTATTATTTATAGGTCTGTAATCGACCCCTCCAAGTATCATCATTCATATTTATTTTAGCTATCAATTGTACGTATTACTAATACATATGTTACTGAGAAATCACATTGTGCAGTGACTTTTAGACTAAATATAATTTAATTATCCTACAAATCCGTTCCTAGAATCCTAGTGCATCGTCCCTACTCTCTTCAGATGAACATTCCACTTGTGCCGTTCGATGCGTTTCTATTGTACAGTGTGGGGTATTGGATCATAGTTGGAGCAGAGCTAATTTACTTTATTTGTGTTAACTATAAACTGCATAAACTATAAACTGTATCCCCTTCGGTCAAGTTCGATTCAGTAGCTTCTCTTCTTCTGACACCATACTCTCTCCCCTTTCCTCTTGAATTTTGTCCCGATCTCCTACGTAAACTCTTACATCGATCAATTTCTGTACTTTCTATTCCAGCCTATATACAGTTGTGGTTTAATCTTCATTGCGACTATAACATGAGTGCCCATCCCTCTATGTGCACCTTGATTTCTGCCCTTAAGCTCAAGAGACAGTTGTGTTCTCCGGTGTGTTTATTTATTTATTGCATTATGTAAATAGTCACATATATTTGTAGCCCCACCTGTTCTACGATATTAAAATGTCCTGAATATATTTTTGTGAATAATTGTATAGTATTTGTATTGTATTGTATTGTGTAATTTCATTTCTCATTTTTGTATACATAATTATAATAGCTTCCATTTTGATATTATTATTTTATGTTTTAGTTGTATTTATATCTATCTCTAATTGTTCGTTGACAACTTCCAAAGTGTTGGCCTAAAACACATTTTTTCCAGGGTCACGCTGTCTCCAATTATCTTTGTTAATTATTTGTAATTCGTTGTTATGCGTGAAGCTTTCTGTTTTATAGTAACTTTTCAGACATGTATAAACTGTTAGTTAATAAATAACTTCTTAATGGAGATTATAACTTGTACCAATTTAATGGAGGCATTCCTTTGAACTGCCCGACAATTTTCCCAATTGAATGGAGGTGTTGTCAACCTATTCCAATTTAATGGAGGCGTTCCTTTGAACTGCCCGACAATTTTCCCAATTTAATGGGGAGGTTTTGTCAACCCATTCCAATTTAATGGAGGCGTTCCTTTGAACTGCCCGACAATTTTCCCAATTTAATGGGGAGGTTTTGTCAACCCATTCCAATTTAATGGAAGCGTTCCTTTGAACTGCCCGACAATTTTCCCAATTTAATGGGGAGGTTTTGTCAACCCATTCCAATTTAATGGAAGCGTTCCTTTGAACTGCCCGACAATTTTCCCAATTTAATGGGGAGGTTTTGTCAACCCATTCCAATTTAATGGAGGCGTTCCTTTGAACTGCCCGACAATTTTCCCAATTGAATGGAGGTGTTGTCAACCTATTCCAATTTAATGGAGGCATTCCTTTGAACTGCCCGACAATTCCCAATTGAATGGAGGTTTTCAAACAAGTTTAATTTAATACAGTTAGTTAGTCAGTTAGTTTTTATTCATTTGAGTTACCAGACAATAGTAAGGTACTTTTAACCCTTCCAAAAACACCGTTCAGTGCATAGACTTTGATAGAATATGAATAACGTTTTATTTAGCACTTATCAGAACGGAAATCAAAAATCAAAATCATTTATTGCATCAATATAGGTTCATAAGGCGATGTTACATAAAAGATATTGTTCTCTACCCTGATTGGGTGTGCAAAATCAAAATTTGTTAGATTAAATATTTGTGTCACTATGTATGTACTATAGTTATTAAATAAATTCATACATGATTTGGAACAACGAATAATATATTTACATTGAAATAATCAATTCAAAACATAGTTTTATCATTTACGAACTCATTAATGGAATAGTAAGCCCTATCTAGCTGAAAATCCTTTAATCTTCTTTTAAATATAAAGATAGAATTAGAGTTCCCAATTGTCATATGTAATTTGTTGTAGATTTTTATTCCCATTCCAATAGTTCTCGTGTGTTGCGCTCATCGCAGACCGCATGGCTTCCTGTGCGGTTTATAAGCGCAAGCTGTTTAAAGACTAACAAACCCAAATAAAATTGTATCCAACATAAATGTCGTATTGTTTACGTTCCAATCTACAAGATTCCAATCAGACACATGAGTCTATGATCTAGACTAGCGTTATGTCAGTGTCCCGAAACATCTGTCAACTTCACCTTTCAATTTGACATCAGTCATATCACGGAACTCTAAACTCAAACTATCATTGCTATTTTATTTTGATAAAACTATTTCTGTGTAAAAACAATTAAAAAGCGCGTAATTGTTGCTAAAGCTGCCGATAAACCCAGGTTGTAATCATGAGGAATGATGTACATGTATGATGTTGCCGAATTTGTATGTTTTTAAAAACCAAAATTAAGGTAAGTAACTTAGTACGTTACAGTATGAATTAATTAGATTAAAACATTACATAATCGTTAGCATAGGTCAAACCGGCAGATATAAACCCCAATGTTCAATATTAAAAGTTTTGATTTTGCCTTTCATTTATGGTCATTGTTCAGAAAATATCCGCATTGGCCATAAAGCGAGAAGACTTACCCAGAAATATAAACTACTCAATACGGTACAGAAATCAGCTAATATTACCTACCTTCAGTTCAGACCCAAGCTATATTCCTTTAGTCCGCTTGTGGTATCAACTAAAATATGTCATAAGCTTTCGGAACTTTAAAAAAACCAAATAATGTGACATGATATTTACAAGAAACTTAAGCATTTTTAACATAATAATCTTATCATTTCATTTTAAACTTCATCCTATATATAGGAATACCTAAACAACATAATTATAAAGATGTTGATTACTGGCCGTCCCCCTCTCCTTTATTTAATAATTTTCTTTAGAAGGATTAAAATATGAATCATTACAAGGTTCAACCGGCGCGACGACAACAGTTGCCGCTATGCTTAGACAGCAGTAGAGAGGTACAGTTAAAACTATGTCACATTCTTTATTATACGTTAGATATCTACACATACTACATAGCCTTCTGGAATAGGAAATACGGTTGAAGATATTTCAACACAGGTGTATGCAACCACCACCGATAGAGAGCTTAAGTGTCGTATATAGGTCTGTGCACCATCGCTCATAAAAATTGAACATAACCAACAATGCTATTCCAGTCGCACAAAGGTTCGTACGAGTAGGTAAGTATTTGGCTACATTAACTAATGAGTGGATTATCTTGGTACTAGATAAAATAAGTCTCACCCAACTTTCTACGATGTAGTACTTAGTTGCAGGTAAGTAGGTAGGTACCCAGCTTAAGGGCGTACCTCAAGCCAAATTATATTTACACATTGATCTCTAACTCTCGTCGTGGCGCTCGCTCCATGAAACAAGTAGCAATGCATGAACGCCGTCTACCGCCGAATAGGCGCAAGTACTTTATTTTTATTTGTAAATCATTAGAAGAACACAAAAATCAGAATTACCGTTATAATATCTTATTTGTAAATCGACATCAAAAGTTGTTCGAATTACACTCTGTGGTGGTTAAAATCACTTATATGTACCTAAGCAACGGATACAGCTGTATAGCAACAATGCATACTGTATGGCTATCCGTATTTATAATAAATTACCAGATGACTACAAAGAATTATGTTACAATAGACTCAAAACTAAATTATTTAAATTGTTAACTGACAAATGTTATATTATTACTCAGTGCAAGAGTTTATGAATGATGGGTTAATTTGACTATTTTAAATTTCTATGATTATCGCTTCTGATTTTGACACTATATATGACTTAAATACCTATTAGTCTCAAGATGACCCTTTCTTCATACAACTCCTGACATTGACCCTTTCTATTATTTTTATTTTGTCATTAATTTCCTTTGACATTGCATACTATTCTTTTTCTAAATCTATGAAATATAATATTGTACACCGGAAACGGTAGAATATTTGAAACACTAATCACTACCATCATAAGCACAATATTCTGACAAATAAATAATTTTAATTTAATAAATAAAATGATCCTTTTTCCGTATGTATGTTTGATGCGTCTAAGATGAACAAACAGTTCTCATGATCCTTTTTTTTTTTTGATAAATAAAATGATCCCCCTTTCCGTACATTATGTTTAATATGTATAAGATGAACAGTTCTCTCATTATTATTATTATTATTTTTTTACCAATATGTTTTCCTCTATATTCATCTTATACACAATGGTTTCTTGCATTTTAAACGTGCATATCCCCATTAATAATAGTAAAGTGATGTAATATTCTCGCCATTCATCTACGCGGTCCAAGCATCTCGCTTTGTTTACATTGATGTTGAGTGCGGTACCACTTTGTTTACAACCCTAACTTACGCTTCTTTGCATCGAGAAGTCCAATTGTTAAATATAGCATATTTTACTTAAGTCATCGTTACAAACCATCACTTGTACTATTAATATATTTAATGGTGTTGCGTTTTGTCAATTACCTATTGATGAACACTGACGTTCGGCAGAATTAGAACAATATTTGTACGACAGGTTTATAACCTCAAAATTTACCGACATCGGATGTTTCCCTCCCGTAAGAATTTAATAGATTGAGTTACCTTGTTTTCCTTCGTCGCCACTTGTAGGGTTTGCTGGTACCCCGTCTACAATACCTTACACTGGCTCGGCAATGCCCCCGTATTCGCCATCCGCTCCACCGTGCACTCTCGCCTGCGGCTCTCGTGACAGTGACGTTTTAGCTAACCAATACAGTGACACACGAGACAGCGTATGTATGCTATAGCGCATACACTACACTACCTATAGGTACCAATATACAATTTTGATAGTCTTGAGATTTTCTTGAAATTGTGATTTTCAACATTATCTATCATCAAACTTTGTCACTGTTGTCGGATATAACTAAGTAAAAAGTCAAAAGTCAAAAAAATAGTTATTCAATAGGATACATTGTGATCACTTTAAAATTTCAACTTAAAACTAGCTACGCCTGTTCCAACCTCCTTACGCCGGCAAAAAAACAGGCAATAAACGCCTGGCAGGTGATTTTTTTGGCGCGATAATGCGACAATAGGTCCTTGTTTTCAACTCATATTTTCACGTACTGTAGATACGAGTACATAACGCTTCATCGTTTCACCACAACAACAGAAAATAGGACGTGCTTTTTATTTAGATTCTATGTATTGAACCAATACTCCCCATTAATCTATTTAGTTCTTCATATTCAAACTTTTTGGTTTACAGAATCTGTACACCATAAAGCAAACTTTAATAGAAGCTGTAAAATTGTAGAGCTCTAAAGCGATTTTAACATCTCTATATCAGATAAACTAATTTTATTTCAAGTCAACCGCACGCGCTCTGTGGGTGGATTTTTTCACGATTCTTAGCTATTAGTGGTGCACACCCATCGAAATGTGCTTTGATGTTTTAAAAATATAAATTGCAACAACTAAATTAGCTGGGCTTTACATGTCTGTATCTAGATAGGTCGTCATCATCAGCCTGTTAAGTTCCCACTGCTGGGACTCTGGCCTTGTCAAAGCCAAAGAGAGTATAAGAGCCGTAATCTACCACGCTGGCCCGTTGGGTTGGTAGGTGTGGCATGCCCTTGAATGTTGTGGTTCTTGGACACGCCGCGCCGTTTTCTTCACTATGTTTTCCTTTACCGTTTTGAGAGATGGTAAATCCACTCCCTCATTACTTATCATGTCATGTCATCATCATGTCATAGGTGTGGGACTGAGAGGATTCGAACTGGATGTTAGTGCCATGCAAGGTGCACGCGTTATCGTTCAGTTTCTATCGCTTATCGCTCTAGATATAGGTACTTAGTACCTACCTATTCATTAATGTTCTACTATATTATAGCCCAGTGGACTGCCAGTACTGGATATATAGTACAGTCAACGACAAAAGTCGCTGAACAATCACACTTTTTTCTATTATCCTCATCATCTTAGACACCAATTTTTGTCCTCATCATCACCTAAAATCAGGTGTGTTACTCTGTGGTCAAAATGATACCATATAAAATGTAAAAAAAAACAATAATAATTACTGATTTGAAACACATTTGGAAAATCGAGAACGATCGGCTACTTTTGTCGCTGACTGTACACTAAAAAAGGATTTTTCGAAAATGGGCCAAATAGTTTGTATGAAAAATATCAGCTACCAGTCTACCACACGAGCGAAGCCGCGGGGCAGGTCGCTAGTTAAGATATAAATGGATACTAGTTTAACACGTGTTTGAAGGTAAATTTAAGCGCTCGCATAATTTACGATCCTCCGCTTCAGAGCACATGTGTTTGTGTGCATCTTAAATGTTTGCAAGCATGTAGTTTGTACCGACAGAGCGCGCATGCATCGCCCCGACATGTTTCATGTGAATTCCCATTCGGAGCGTACAGTCAGTCACAAAAATAGGAAAACAAAACCAAGTTTGAAAATCTGTACCAGATCAGCCAAGCTTGGTGTTCAAAATGCTCCGAAAAATTTAGAAAAATGGACAATCACAGTGACTTTTGTCGCTGACTGTACCTACTACAGAATACTTAATAGTACGAGCCAGTACGAGCATTAACTTTAAATACTTAAGGGGAAGACTGAGTTTGTTTCAGAGAATTCTGCCGCTAATTTAGGTATCAGTCTTTTGAGATATCAATGCCTTTAAAGTAAGATTTTGTTTTGAAACATAGCCATATAGTAAAGTAACCGTAAAACTTATGATAAATTATTTATCTACATTATATCTATTTGGTTGTGTGTAATAAGGGACGATGTGTCGTTTTGATTTATTTGAGGTTAGTGTTCCGAAACAAAATAAAGTTTCTGTACTTTTTTGACCTTGTAAAAGAGGCAAGGGTACAAAACAATTTAAATAAAAAAAAAACAGCTGTTATCTGTGCTGTGTGAATTTCAGCCGCGTGGGCGTTTATCGTTATAAAAAGTAGCCTATGTCCTTTCTCAGGCTCTAGATTATATCTGTACCAAATTTAATTTAAATTGGTTCAGCATTTTAGGCGTGAAAGCGTAACAGACAAACAGACAGACAGACATTTATAATATTAAGTAGGGATTGGTTTAAACATGTACTGTCTAACTGGCCCTTAACCGCACCGACATGACCTAGTGCCCTTGCGCACGGCGCGCGCCCTGATTGGAATTTATCGCCCTCGTGGCCTGTACTTCGCGGCCCTTTTGGCCCTTTTTTAGTGCGATTGTGCCCACTAGCCGTCCACTTTCGCTGTTGAAGGGAAAAGGTTGGAGGTTTTATTGAATGTTTGTGAAATTGTTAAGACTTTTTGGCAGCGCTTCATGATTTTTTATTAGATTTTGTAACTCAAGCCATAATTAGAGAAAAATCAGACATCAGAATTCTGAGTCCTAAAGTTGAAAAAACTGAAAGATATCTACGATTTTTAAGTACATAATTAAAATACCTATTACACAAAAATCGTACCTTTCAGTTATTTTCTTTGTTATATGTATTTCATATTATGTATACCAATAACGAGCAAGCTCGAGTTGACGAGACATCTGTCGTGTCTTTAAATTTATCCAATTAAGTACGTTGTATGACTCGTAATATTGGATAAACTTGGCTCGACTTGGTTCTTGATGCGACGATAAAATTTTAAATTAGTCTAAAAGAGTTGTTTAGCGCCATCTGTTATAACGTCTTGACTTGTGGCTTGTAGAGTATGTATGGAGACGTGAAATTTTTCTATGAAAAGAGAGGGTAGCGCTAGCTGACTTATGTTGAGCATTTTCATGGGAGTTTCTACTGATAACTATCTTCCTATACAGTAATTACAGATACTACATTATTTCTTACTACGGGCGTTTAGTAAAAGGCTTAAAATACTGGTAACATTTACAAAGTGTTTTTCAATCGACGCCCTCTTAAGTACATTACAAAACAAAAGATAGTCAGTTTTTTTTTTATTTAACAACTAATCCAACTTTGTCAGCCAGTATCTACTTGAGATATTGTGTTGTTTAAGCAGTATGAGTAAAGCACTAAAATAATTACTTTTCTCGGTACAAATAGCACAGCTGATCGGAACTCACGTCAATTTCAACATTAAATCAAAGATTATCAGCAGGAACCAACGCACGCATTGTTTTTCTGACGTCTATTTGCATACAACCCTCCATCTGCCACGATCAGAATAGAGATTGCATCAATGTGGTATACAATTTGTTCATTTAACATCTCTTCCTACCTTGTCAAAATAAGAATATAACGAAATGGTTCGATTTACAAAGAATGTGTCAAAATGCTTGTTTTGATACAGTTCTTGAGAGTTCAACATGTGAATAGTGATGATACTTTTTGTATTTGTTCTGATAGTTTTTTTTTTGTTCTTGTTCTGTCCATTGAGTGTTGTTTGGAAATTTAACACCGTGAATAAATGTTCGACGATGGAGGTCTATATTATTGAGGCCTTTATTCATGGTGAAAATGTAAGTCTTATTTTGTAGCTTTAAAAAAATGGAATCGTTTTACAGTATTTTGGTCAAAAATATGTTTATTACTTATTCATTAAAACTTTTTACATTTGTATTATGTAATAATTTTGGCTTTTGTTTCTTACGAGGTAGCATTCGACCACAAGTCCCTTGATGTTATGTGACGTTGTGGTCAATGATGGCACCACGCAACACATAGATTTGGGGATTGATTTGATTTTTCTCTCAAGTGAGACTTCTTTAAGAAATACCTACTGCTTTTGAGCTTCTGATTTTCTTTCATACAATGTCATAAGTAAGTACTTCTATGTAATACTACGAAAGACATGAAACGAGAGAAAAAAATACGTAGTCAGGTATTGTCACATATAACTGTTGTTAATTTGGCTATATAAATCAATGCAAGGACAATAAACAACAAATCAATAATAATACATCTGTAAACCTTTTATCCTTTGTATGGCTAGTTGAATTAAAGTAAAATTTTTGCCATGACGAGAAGTGAAGTAAGGTGTGGTCCCTAGTGGTGAGGGAAAAACTACACTTATATATCGATATCAGTATTTATCATTGTAAAATTTTATCAAATAAAAACTGTAAATACTAAGGCATAGAAACAAATAGACATTGTTTTTTTTTCTGAAATAAAGGTTTCAAGATATAAAATAAATAAATGAATAATTAAGGTACAACATGTGTAAAACAACAAAAAAATCTGGAAGAATAAATTTAGATTACCAACTATTTAATAGAAACAAGAAAAAGTAAACTTTGCTTACTAGCATTAATAAGGAAGCATTTTTTATTCACCTAACCATGACAAAAATGTTGTGTTGTGTAATTGAGATGGCGATTTGTTTACTTCTAAATGACATAAAAAAATAATTAATGAAAATCATTCAGCATTAGTATTTCACGGCCCTAGTGTTGCAAACTACCATAGGTGTCGAAGACCGCTTACCATCAGGCGGCCGTCTGTTATTCGCCAATGTTTCAACTTAACTATCGGCATATCGATAGCCAAAAACGTTAACAGCGTCCCATCCCTAATCCCGCCGAGGCTTGCGTGACCCCTGACCTGCCTGCCTCAGCCTCCCACCCGCACCCCTTGCCCCGCAGGCGTCCCGCCCAGTGCCTTTTTGGTATCGAAAAATTGAGATACCGAATTTCCGATTTCGGATTTTGAATCGATAGCGCGATCGTTTGTTTTTTTATTTGGGATTTTATTTACAATAATTATTTTATTCTTTACATTGTGGTTTTTAGAATCAGAATAATAATACTATCTTCTAAGCAATCATAATTATAGGTACATAGATCAGAACCCTAACTAAGATTCACAAATACCTACACTTCATATTTAATTAAGTTTATTTATATTTTTCCTTGTTTCATTTCTAGTCGCATGAAATTGATTCTTTTCTGTACAAAAGAAATATTATTTTAAAATGTATCTAAATAAATAATTTTCCTGTTGAATGAAATGGATTCGATAAACAATTTAGTCAACAATGTTTACATAATTAAAAAATACAGTGAAGTCAAATTTAATGTCAATCAACGCTCTAAAAACTATTCGTAAGCATTCCATGAAATCTTTTAATCGACTCAAATACAATGCCTTTTCAAGCCTTTCAACTTCTAAAAAGCCTATCATCGCATAAAAAATAAGAAATAGACATAAAGCACGCTCCCAAAAACATATGTTCATCATTAAGCCGCCTTTGAAATTGTTCAAATTCCAGACATACAAGCCCACACAATACTCGACAAAGCCACCTTGACTCAATTAAATCTTAATTCGTACAAAGAAGTCGATTAATGAAATTAAGTCCGCATTTAGTCGATTTAACCATCGAATCACTACAATAGCCCTAAATAGTAACAATCGAATGAAAAGACGTTCAAGAATCGATACAACAAAAGATCTAACTAACTCGGCTGGCCGGCGTGACTATTAAAATTTAATGACATGATTTATTCGTGACGAAAAAAATACAAGAAAAGGGTACGATGTTACGATCCATTTTTCATATAACGCAGTTGGTAGCAAATGGCCAGATAAAAAATGTTTAACAGGCCGACACTTTATGAAAAACGGATTCTACCGAAGAGCGGCCTTTGTCATCGCTCCAACATATTCATGGGCCTGTTGGGCTCACGCGGTGAATAAAATATAAAGAATATTCCATTTTTCTGGATGTTGCGTAAGGGTACGGGTGGACGAAAATACAAGCTTATTTTTTTTCTCTTCACATTTTTTATATATTAGGTACAACGACATGGAGAAATAAGCTATCCAAAACGTATAGGTATAAGGCGTAGGTATTTATTTATTAAAGTAAATCTTACGAGTACAGATTGTCCAAATAATGCATTTCTCTCACTCTATTTTTCTCTTATAATAACCTCGTAAGTTAATAATTATGCTCACTTACTTTATCACCGGATGAGGTCTTTTACTAAAAGCATGACTATTATTTAAAAATAAAGCTATCGCTATACAAATTTTTAATTTTAAGCTTTCAGGCGAGCACTCAAGCTTATTGCGGGATTATAACTCAATACATGGGTTACACACAGACGTCTCTACCACCGAGTTATCGTCACTTCATGATTGCGTGACATACGAAAACTGATCATAATGTTTTTTTTTTATTTAATAGAGAGGCAAACAGGCAGATGATGGAAAACGGTCACCGAGGCTTATGGACATTTGCAACACCACACCGGGGTCGTTGCCGACCCTTAAGAACTTCTATTCTTTCTCTTTCCTCTTAAAGTGTAATTGTTCTATACAAACCTACTTCAAGATGGGTGTGAAAAGAGTTCTTAAAGGTCGGCAACGCATCGGCAACCTGGTGTTGCAGATGTCCATAGGCGATGGTGACCGCTTTACTTTAGGCGGGCCGTCTGCTTGTTTGCTAATCTATTACATAAAAAAAAAAACTTTATTGTACATATTAATTTGTTAGAAATTTCTTCCAGCCATACTCATTGTTATAATATTTGGTCATTCCCTTAGTGGTAGCTATCTCATAATATTTTATAGAAATCAACTAAACAAAATTGAGAACATTAACATACTATACAATTCCCTGCCCCGTATCTGTACGGGTTTTATTCTGCTTATGATTAGTGTGACCAATCCTTTTTTGAAACGCAGAGTTGATAATGAACAAATTGAACTTCTTCAACACGATTTAAATGCTATTATTATGTGTATTTGAGAATATCACAACAGTGTAGGAAAGAGTGTTGTTTGTGTGCGTATATAATTTGTTGAAATGTAAATAGGTTTATTATGCACTAAGGGACTACTGATTCTTTTAACATAGAGTCAAGTAACAATGCAAATAAAGTGAAGCAAAACTGTACGGAAAATTAGTACAGTCATGGACAGAAGTAGCAGATAAAGTTAATTTTTTTCAAACGTTACCATGTCATCGATATTTGGTCTTCGAGATGATTAGCAAAATTGGATAATTGGGTTTCTTAGCGACTTTTGTAGCTTTCACATGATTAGCTATATTTTCCAAAAAACAAACGGATCATTATAATTTCTTCCATAAAGACAGTTTAAGGGTTCCGTAGGGCACAGCTAATATAACAAAGCACGTGTTTTAGTATTTAAAATCCCTCTTTTCTCCAAATGTAAATCTTGTATGGTTCCACACCAATATCAGGCTTAACAAAATTATGTTTTTAGTTCTTGACGATCGACCAATTTCATTGAAAAGTGCCTAGAACATTCAGCTTACTTACGTGGGAAGAACTATAATTGTATTCTCATTACTTCCCTTACAATTTAGTTCTCTGTCACAGTATGACAAAATTCTATAAGGGAACTCTCTGGAGTGGAGAAATAAGTATGTACTTATTAGGAATATTTATTGCGATAAAGTTTTAAAGTTACCTTTACATTTTTGTAATATATTGTTATTGTGTAGTATTAAAAATTCGGTAACAAGGTTTATTAAGTAAGAACATTAGATTATGGGATTGGTCCAGAATGGAACCGAATAAATTGAAGACAGTGTATTGGGACCTTTTTATTTTATGGTAGGTCGTTATCGTATAGTTTTAGGTAAGTTACATTTGGTTTATAATTACGTTTGTTTTGTTTATGTGGTTTATTTTTTCTTTATATTTCACGCGTAAACTGTTGATACATGAACGATAATTGTGTTAAAATAAGCGTGCTCGTGAAGTCCATCACTTTTCCATGGCAGTAAGTCAGCTTTTTCACAAAGAAAGAGACGAAATCAATTCATTTACAAAAGGTTACTTACGAAAATAATTCAGTTTTTTTTTATAATAGGCATTAAATAGACAAAAGTTCGTGAAAGAGCAGACTTTGAGTCGCCTCCTAACAAATACGCCACAAAAAATGGCGTGGGTAAATCCGCAGTAACGCATCACAAATATCATCAACATTTTTCAAATTTGGTAAGGTCATCGTGAGTTTCCCTTTTTTAAAAATCCTCCTTCACATGTCACTACGCATTGTGTTCTTGATGGTAGCGAATACGACCATTAACATACAAAAGGATGGACTTCGGGTATATTGCAAACGTGTCGAGAAATGTGGCAAAGTATGTACCTATGGAGAACTATAAACGAGGTTTCATGTATAAATTAAAACCAAAAAAAAAAAAATTTAAATACCTATAATATGTTAATAACATACAGCATAATATTGCAGGCAACAATTTATTAACATGTGCCATTATCGACTGAGCGTGTCAACCACAAATGACCAAGCGGAGCAGTCTCTGCAACGTCATGCGTGCCTACGTGTATTTGTTATTGTTATTTTTGCGTTTTAGACCTCTTTTGGATTGGATGCTTTTGAGCGATGGACACGACGTCCTTCTCTTGGGTTTTCAATGAACGACATTGACAAAAGGGTGTTAGGATAAACTTGGGACAGAACATAAGGTTTCTGAAGGGACAAAAGATTTAAAATTTATATGATTTCGGAATGGGAGCACCTGTCACTAATTGCCACCTTTTGGCGGCTTTGTCCTTTGTGATGGAGAAAAAATTATGAGTTATGCTTTTGGATACGAGTCGATGTTGAAAAATGGTAGCGTTTTATAGCGGATTTGGTTATAATGGGAAAAGCTGCTCAAAAATACTGGTCATATAACAACTTTACAATCCAAAACAGCAAGATTTGGTAAGTATGTATCTATACAATTTTAATTTCTGTAACGAGATGATTGCCTTCGTACCTAGTGTTTTAAAAAACCAGACAAGTTTAAACCTGCCTCCCTTGCCGAGGGTTCCATACAAACTTGTATGAGAAAGTGAAAATTAGGCCATTTAACCTACAAAGCATTTTATAGCGATGATGGCTCAGTGGTAGTGACGTCGGCTTGCGATCCGTAGGACGTGGGTTCGAATCCTACAATGAGCTTGAGCTTTCGGTGAAGGAAAACATCGTGATGAAACCATAGCTTGGTGGTAGGGTATTTTCTAGTACTCGTCTGGCTAGCTACCACCCTCTTGTTAAGAATCTGTCGCCAAGCACCTATCGGTGTGTTCCGGCAGCCTCACATGAGAGCCAGTTCCCAGTCCAGGTGTAGCGTGGCGCCATCTTCGACCACATCGTCACTTAACATCAGGTGACTTGTGGTCAAACGCTACCCTGTAATTAGTAAAGAAAAAAAAAAAAAACAGAAAATTTTAGGCAATTTCGTAGAGCCGACTCAGCGAGCGATAGTGATAAGCATACACACTCACAAACTTTCGCATTTATAACAAAAGTGTGTGATATAGGTATTTCATTACATAAGGCCTCATAAATATACACGCATATAGCGACAAACAAACACTAACGAAGGGGAGGACCAAACACCCAAATGCCACGCTCCAATCAAACCGAACTATTGCAGAATCTATGTTAAAAACAAATGTACCAGAATGCGAAATTCCTTTTCAATTTGACTATGTTAGTAGCAAAGATGTAGTAAAAGCTTTTAATATGATTAATGTCAAGAAAACTACTGACCTCTGGGGTATATCCGTGACCGTTGTTAAGCCATTAATTGAAATGATTGCACCAGAATTAGCCCTAATATTCAATAAATGTATTGACGACGGCGTATTTCCTGATCTGATGAAACATAGTAAGATAACACCCTTGTTTAAATCGGGTACAACGACTGACCCTACTAACTTTAGACCAATATCAGTATTACCAACATTTAGTAAAATATTCGAAAAACTTATCCTAAATCAATTGCAAAGACATTTCCTTGCAAATAACTTACTCAATCAAAAACAGTTTGGCTTTACACGGGGTCGCTCTACTACTGATGCTGGTGTCGAGTTATTAACGCACATCTATGATGCCTGGGAGGAGTCACGGGACGCTCTAGGCGTGTTCTGTGACTTGTCCAAGGCATTTGATTGTGTTCACCACGAGACTCTGATCAGAAAGCTCCGGCACTATGGTATTCGAGGTGTTCCTCTGGATCTTGTAACCTCATACCTGAGTGATAGGATACAGAGAGTCGACGTTAACGGGAAGCGATCCCCGGGGTCAGTAGTCACAATGGGAGTTCCGCAGGGTTCAATACTCGGACCTTTTCTGTTTTTAGTTTATATCAATGATTTGCCCAGCCTTGTTAGTGACAATCACGAGATAGTATTGTTTGCCGATGATACGTCGCTTTTATTTAAGTTAAAGCGACAACATAACATTTCTGACGACGTGAACAATGCTCTTTCCAAAGTTACAGACTGGTTTGATGCAAACAATTTGATGTTAAATGAAAAGAAGACCAAATGTTTGAGATTTGTGCTACCCA
The DNA here is from genome assembly GCA_931315375.2 of Opisthograptis luteolata. Lineage (NCBI taxonomy): Eukaryota > Metazoa > Arthropoda > Insecta > Lepidoptera > Geometridae > Opisthograptis > Opisthograptis luteolata. The sequence continues at coordinate 4,566,367 of OV928048.1, forward strand.
ATGTTAAAGAAGTACAAACAAATTTAAAGATTAAGAACGAAAAATTGGACCTTGTAGAGACTACAGTATTCCTAGGTATAACTTTAGATCACAAATTGCAATGGGGTCCACATATTGTCAGTCTATCGAGCAGACTTAGTTCTGCAGCATATGCTGTAAAGAAGATCCGTCACCTTACTGATGTTGATACAGCCAGACTAGTCTACTTCAGCTATTTTCACAGCATTATGTCCTATGGAATATTGCTGTGGGGAAACGCTGCTGATATAAACACCATATTTGTTTTGCAGAAGAGAGCTGTTCGTGCGATTTACAAGGTGGGCCCCAGAGAATCTTTAAGGACTAAGTTTAAAGAAATTAAAATAATGACAGTTGTTTGTCAATACATTTATGAAAATTTAATGTACATAAGGAAAAATTTAAATAGCTTCAAAAAGAGAAGTGATTATCACAATTTTAATACTAGAAACAAAGATAAAATTGCTGTACCCACTACTAGGCTCCATAAAGTTAGCAACTCGTTCAAAGGTCAATGTGTACGCTTTTTCAACAAAATCCCAAGTGAAATTCAAGACTTATCGATAGCAAAATTTCAAGTCCGTATAAAGAGAAATCTTATTAGTAAAGCTTATTATAAAATATCGGACTATTTAGATGACAAACAAGCTTGGGATTGTAGTTAATCTATCTATCTTTCTTTCTATCTACCTATTCTCCCTATTTCCCCTATTCTAATCATTTCCGGTAAACAGCCAAAACAGTCATACTCACGAAAGTGACTTTGCTTGCGGCGGCGTCGTGTGTCGGGTCGCCCTCTTCCCTCTCATATGGTCGAGGAGAGCGATGGCTGGCACATGCGTCAACTCGTGAACGGGTGCTGCTTGTGGGGTCTGGTCTGCTTTGGTTGTGATCCCGCAACTCATTAATATTCATGTTCCCATATCCCAATGTGTACAACCAAACAAGAGAAATCTTATTAGTAAAGCTAATTAAAAAATATCGGACCATTAGATGACAAAAAAAGCTTGGGATTTTAGTGAACTTGCTCCAATTCAATCAATTAGTAATAAGAATAAAATTGTCAATGTGATCGCGCCAAAAAAATTACCTGCCGGGCGTTTCTTGCCTGTTCTTTTGCCGGCGTAAGGAGGTTGGAACAGGCGTAGCTAGTTTTAAGTTTGACGTTTTAAAGTGATCACAATGTATCCTATTGAATAAATAAATAAATTGAAAATTGAAATTGAAATTGAACATTTCTGATCCATCCTTCAGTCAGCTTAAAATAAGCTACCATGTCAAATCACGTTACATCATCACGTCACAACATGCGTCAACAAGGTCAGAGGTCGACATTACGTATGAAAGAGCCCATACTTTAATGTTATGTATCTCTATTCAATCGCACATACACCGCATGTTCAAATCAATCAACAATTTGAATACATTAAAAGTAAGTACACACTTTGGTGCGTCTATTTTTCTGTATCTGTCTATGAGTCATGCGTTACGTGACCATTTATTTTTTGACTCAGTGCGGGACCCTAACGATTTGTTTGGAGCAAATTCGCTTTGCATAATATCTAAAACTAAATGTACCCATAAATCCGTCGTGTCGCAGATTGATTGAAAATCAACGCATAGCCTAAACCATAGGTGATAAAAATGTGACATTTTCATGGTAGCTTCCTTTAATATTTTAGGGGTACACTAGAGAGTAATTTTCTTTAAATATAAAAAAAAAAATATCGGGGGACCATTGCACACAAATTGACCTAGCCCCAAATTAAGCTCGAAACTTGTGTTATGGGTACTAGACAACGATATACATACTTATATAGAGAAATAAATACTTATATAGATAGAAATATCCAAGACTCAGGTACAAATATTCGTGCTCATCACACATATATTCGCCCTTACCGGGATTCGAACCCGGGACCGCTAGCTTTGCAGGCAGGGACACTACCAACTCGGCTACCGCGTCGTCCCTTATTATGTCAAATGGGATGCTGAAGTGAAAATGTATAATACTTCTAATTCAGCATACCTATCCTATCCCACTAATATTATAAACGTGAAAGTTTGTGAGTATGCATGGATGGATGTTTGTCACTCTTTCACGCAAAAGCTACTGAACGGATCTGAAAGAAATTTGGACTGGAGATAGCTTAAACCCTGGATTACCGTGTAGGCTACTTTTTATTCCGGAAAAAGGTTCCTGCGGGATAACGATGATGGCTCAGTGGTAGTGACGTCGGCTTGCGATCCGTAGGACGTGGGTTCGAATCCTACAATGAGCTTGAGCTTTCGGTGAAGGAAAACATCGTGATGAAACCATAGCTTGGTGGTAGGGTATTTTTTAGTACTCGCCTGGTTTTTTTACCACCCTCTTGTTAAGAATCTGTCGCCAAGCACCTATCGGTGTGTTCCGGCAGCCTCACTTAAGAGTCAGTTCCCAGTCCAGGTGTAGCGTGGCGCCATCTTCGACCACATCGTCATTTAAAATCAGGTGACTTGTGGTCAAACGCTAGCCTGTAAATAGTAAAAAATAAAACGGGAAGACGCGGCTGAAACCTCGGGGCGCAACTAGTATGTGAATATAATTGACTCAATTACAAAACGATGTAGGTAATGTAAACAATTCAGAGAAATCCTAAGACCATAAACTGAATCGGACAATTTCCACAAAAGCAAAAGAATTAATTTTCTATATTTTATTGACACAGCGCACGCTTCAATCTACAGCAATTAACGTTATTATAGGCGTTTATAGTTAGGGTGAAATCACAATGGAGCGTGTTTTCTGAACGCTTGTGGTGTTCATTCTTGTATTCAACGTGTACTTGTAAAAAACCACCGAAATGAATCGGTGATGATTATTTAATTTTTATTGACTCAACGCACGCTTTATGCTATGGAAAGATCAACTACGATTACCTATAGTCTTCTAGCTGTGCCCCGCGGTTTCATCTACATTCTACAACTACAGTTTATCACGAAAAATATTCTATGTACTTCCCTAGAGTTCAAACTTTTTTTTATTTTTAGCGATGATGGCTCAGTGTTAGTGACGTCGGCTTGCGATCCGTAGGACGTGGGTTCGAATCCTACAATGAGCTTGAGCTTTCAGTGAAGGAAAACGTCGTGATGAAACCATAGCTTGATGGTAGGGTATTTTCTAGTAGGTACTCGCCTGGCTAGCTACCACCCTCTTGTTAAGAATCTGTCGCCAAGCACCTCTCGGTGTGTTCCGGCAGCCTCACTTGAGAGCCAGTTCCCAGTCCAGGTGTAGCGTGGTGCCATCTTCGGCCACATCGTCACTTAACATCAGGTGACTTGTGGGCAAACGCTACCCTGTAAATAGTAAAAAATAAAAAAAACTGTCTCTATATCTAGTTACTAAATTTCATAAAGATCTCTTCGATGGCTTGAAAAAAAAACGGTGCCTTTGGGCCATGATCTATCACGCTTGCGCTCTTCAGGTTGGTAAATGTTGCATGCACTTAATTTAAAAGTGAGGTTTTTGGACATGCCCGTTTTCTTGCAATGTTTTCCTTCACCGTTTTGAGCGATAGCAAATCCTTACATAACTTATCCTATTCATATTATAAATGCGAAAGTTTGTGTGTGTGTCACCGTGTCACCATGACTACAATACCGATTTTGATCAAATTTGGATTGGAGATACTTCACTTTTACTGCGACTTTTTATCCTGGAAAAAATCTGCGGGATAACGGGAAGACGCGGGTGAAACCGTGGAGCGCAACTAGTTAAGTCATAGTTTCATAGGTCATAGACCAAAATGGAATATAAACTCGGTATTGGTGCCTTGTAAGTCGCACTCGTCATCGTTTACTCACCATGGTTCTTAAATATAAACTTTACATTCCCTTGTAATAAAATCCACTATTAATAAACAGTTAACATTTATCCTGTTTTCAATGACATTCAAAATTTAAAACAACCAATACAATACAATATCGCCGTACTGATTGACCGGAGATATAACATATTGCACACCCAATTAAGGGTATACTCCCTGCTGGGAGAACCTCTACCGAAGGAGGCACTTCAAATAGTCCAAGCACGATTCGACCCTACCAACTTATCACAACAAAACCGCCTCAAAAGCAACTTTAACACGTCTACCAAAAGTTCACAAAAGTGCACGTGTTAAAGTGGTAGGTTAAAATAGAAACTATTAGAGAAATGCCCTCCGGTCGTAAAGAACTATCTCACAGGCTCAACTACTTGGTGTCGACAATGAAATATACTATAAGGACTGGCCTAACGAGTTCATAAAGCATGATAAGGCCTATGCTGGAAGTCGAGTCGCGAGCGCAAGTAGAACTTGTTACAAATTTACTGTAAAAACTTGATGTTTTCAAATTCATAGTCAAAGTGAACAGGAATCTAAAATGTATAAACAAATAACTTTTAGTAAATTTTGACCGCAAACCAAAAATCCATAGTGACGTTAGCAAAATCAAACTTTACTACAAAAAAGGCAACAGCAAATCCATTACTGCGTTCTGCGCTGAATTGAAGAGCAATGTTCCCAATGAAATTACAGGGCATAGATTAACTTTATGTGATGTCTTACGGCCGGTTTCAACAATCAATCTATCCACGGTTTGACATAAATTTGACATTACTTCTATGGAGCTTATGTCAATTTCCATCTCTAGTAGGGCAAATCGTGGATAGATCAGTTATTGGAACCAGCTGTAAAGGTAATGAACGCAGTGCAATGTTGCGTAGTATTTGAACAGTTGAAGTTCAAAATTCTGGGCAAAACTAAATTGTAATAGGCAAGCGATAAAAATATTCAATCACCAGCGTCGACACCCTTAGACCACGCAATAAACGCCTTCCTTGAGTTTCAAGCAGTTATCTGACATTCTGTCAAACCAGAAGACTTCCAACACTATAAGTGTGATCTCTCTTTACTAACCCATATTCACGAGTACATTCCATCGTTTATGAGTCACATAGTCGACGTGAAAGTCTCGAGACGGTAATCTTTCGGCTGTTTTTACTCAGCGTTGTGATTGTAGCTTAAACAGCGATTACATTGATTATCGCATTCAAAACTACAAATTACAGCTCACCTCGTATCTCATAGATATCTCCCAGATAGCAAGCACTATATCATATCCCACGCCTTCCGTTAACTGCTGCCATTTATATAACCTATCGACTAATTTGGAGCTTACCTGGCGATTTAACGGTTACGTTCTTAGTTCGTATCTATTGTATGTATTCAGTATGTATATAATATGTTACTGGCAATGTATATAATTTACTCTTGGTATAGAATACCTAGTTGTCCTATACGATACCGAGTGTATCTAGTCTAGGCCTAGGTGATGTATGCAACATCTTTAAAAATTATATCCATATTTCGTATTAAAATAATTTTATTCTCGCAGTCTCAGTTGAGAGTCATTTCCCAATCCAAGCGTAGCAACTAGCAACTAGCAAGTAACCTGTGGTCAAACACTACCCTGTATATAAAATAAAACCATAATTGTTCTTTTTTACCTTTATGTATCTGGTCTTATTCGGCTTTAGTAATTGTAAATTGGAAGCCTTTGAGAGGCCTGAAAACTAAAAACTTTAGTAATAGTATCTAGTAGTAGTAGTAATATATATAACTCAACTATATCTATATGTTCCTGAACTTAAAATCTGGTAGTTAGTGCGTGAAAATCATAAATTATTCTTAGATAAGGAAAGTATCTAAAACTACATTTCCAAGGTTTCAAAACAACTTCATGCCAACAAAGAAAAACGAGCCTATCATAGTTTCAAACTTTCATAGCTTCAGGGACAAGATACTAACTAGACAATTGGCAGTTCGTCATCAGATAGCAACAAAAAAGGCATTCTCACGCCATCCGCTAAGATCGCCATTTGTCTTTCTTCGGTTTCACCCATCGCCATATCAGGAACCTAACTGATCACTGCTGTCAGTTAATTAAAAGTAAACACAATACATTTTGTAAACTCAACCACAAAAATATGTAACCGTCCTAATACCATGTCACAATAACTATGCTGAAACTGATTTAGCTCATTGTAGGGGAGGCAATAGTTGTTAATGTGAAAAGGTGCTAAAGTAGAAGTCATGCCTGACTGAACTGGAAGGCAATAGAAGAAGTCATGATAGAGAATGGCCTGAAGCTAGGTTTGATGGATTGGAATGACTACAGTAAGGTTCGTATAGAGTAATCTCATGTAAAGTGATAGCAGTAGTTCGACATAAGTTACTACTGACGATCGAAGCGACGTGGTGCAATGGGCGAACAGCGAAACGTTAGGTCGCAATTTTGATTTATTCTACAGAACAAAAAAAAATGTATTAAAACAAAATGTGCAAGTGTGCAATTTCTTATGTGTCTGAATGTTATGGATCCCCGATCTACATAGTTTGATGTCCTAGATAAAGGAAAATCTAGTTTTGGTTCTGATCCATATATTTTATATGTGATTGAGTAGATGTTTAATATTTAAAGAAACAAACGCCATCGTGCTTTGGAAGCTCTCAGATATATGAGACGTAAAGACATATCAAAAGCTGAGCGGCTAGAAAACTACGAAACTACAAAATATTAGAAAAAAAAATTGGGATCCAGGCAAAAAAAGCCTAGGAATTTGGCAATAAGGTAGTTGAAACCCTGAGTTACATGGATTACCTGTTATCGTTATAAACTGTTGTAAAATATGATGATCCGTCTCTGCTCTCCACTTCACCTACACGCGTCCATTCATTAGTTTCCATCATTACTAACATCAATTAATATCTTTGTTACGATGTGTCAGTCACAAATTGAGAAGCAAACACTAGCTACAAGTTTTTGAAATGTTTGACTGATACAAACAATGTGTTTGAAAGACGACCACTCAAACGTTTATGCTTAATGAACATTCAGATGGTGTGGTTATAACTAATAAGAAAAATAATAGGCCGATATCATATCGGCTAAAGACTTTTAGACCCATCCTTTTAGTTTTATTGACATGCGTTATTAGACGTTTTCGTCAGTTATTTAAATCGATTGTGTCTAATGAAGAACTTATAGTAAGTGCTGGCATGTACAACTAACTCTATTTAAGTAAAATAGAGACCTCACGTTGGTTTCTCGCACTTTGATATTTTTTCAAGCAAGCATTAAAAAAATCCACTAGAAGAGAAAGGATTCTCTGAAAATATTCTGTGATATCACTAATTCAGCAGTATTTATTCAAAGTGTCCTAGTGAAAACTGAATCAATGTAATGTTTTGATTTAATTCTGCCAAATTGCTTTTTCAGATTTACAATCGCAAAATTAAACAATAAAATATTTTTTTAAATCTTTATGAAGCTTCCTGTCAAGAAACTTTTGAGTTCCATATTTGTAGCCTTCTATAATTGCCTCTTATTTGTACAACCACAATTCAACTGTTATGGACAAATTTAACGTCCTCCACGAAAACGAAATTATATCATATTTTTTCAATCCTTCGGTCTCCTCATTAAAATTCGCATAAAATCGCCTTGAGAGCAATGACAAAGGGAAATCAGGACGCGGAGAGCGTCATTAAAACCTGTATGTCATAGCAGTAAGTAAATCACAGAAGTCGTAACGAGGTATAATGATTTATATCGAGCAATTAAAAAGCGCATTATTACGCACTCACACAGACAAACTTCAATGCGGCCCGACAAACTTATGTTTTCTGGTGAGGAGTGCGCCACTGTCCATAAGAAAGTCCAATTTAATATGCAAGATAAACATTTCCCAAATGCATCCACACGCATCGATAAGTGTGTCAAAGACTATAAAGGACAGAATGAGATTAAATCGATTCGTCGCGCTCGCGTCGTTCGTGAACCATAAAGAATTTTTGACAATTTTTTTCGAGATTTTACGCGCTGTTAGAATTATTGTCGAATAAATCAGCGGTTTTGAGGTTTCGCGACCCCCAATCAAAGGGTTAAGACGAGGCACAATATTATGCGTTTAGTGAAAACGATCGGCCAAAGTTTGAAAGGAGTCATAAAGTGCGAAAAGACACGACATGGCAAAGGCTGGTAACGATTTACGTTGTATTGTCATCTGGTTTTAAGAAACTCCCAAGTAAACAAATATTGGAATGACTTGCATATTTTTAGCTTAAGAATTTACTTAGCCAGACAGTATGTCGTTACTGAGAGGAATACCTCTTAGGTTACATTTTATGTTTGTATACATGTGAAGATTGGAAACAGTTTGCCTTCCGTGGATGCCAAAGGCCGATATCAATCAGGATTAAGGTACACAAGAAAACTACATAGTAGGTATTTTTTCTTTATGTAACTAATTGAAGAGGTCAGCAAGTAGTTCGCTTGATGGAACCTTTTGAACTTTAACAGTCCTATACGCCAAGCATTTCTACCGTCATATAGAAGTAAAATCTTTTTATACCCTTCAATTTGAAACACTGTAGTATTCGAAGTAGTACCTACGTACCTTCGCAACATTATTTCTACATCTACACTACATACTAGGCCTTTCTAAATATTTTACATATTTCATGTGAGAACATAAACTTCTCAAAGCTGCTTGAAACAAATTGAGAACGAAAACAATTAAAACACGAATCGTTTATTCCATGAACAAATACAAATTAGGCTGCATTAATCAATTAACAAATTGGAGCCGTTGAAACGAACAAGCAGCTAATTGTTTACATTTCCTGTTCAGAAGCACAATGGTCAGAAAAAGCAACATCATTAGCCTCGAAAAAATAATTAAATTTTATAACAACCCCGCCTATTTTTGGCTACCATATCCACTCCCGTTTTCAATTCTATTAAAACTTAATTAACTTTTTCGTGCAAGTTATAAATTTTAAATAAGCTTTTGGTCTCGAAAAAGGACTCACAATATGTTTTGCTACTTCTAAACGTCACTTGTTCTTTGATAAATGTGTTCTTGGTTCGAGAAAATTGCGTTTTGTTTAGTCATATGCCGACAGGCCGGCATCGTCACGGGTGTTATGAGAATTCTTCGAATATAAATGAATTATTAAAAGCTGTGAATGCTTCCATAAGTGTTTCGATTTCGCAGTCCTTTTGCCGATTCGCCGTGGCATTATTTATTTTAATAATGTTATATTTTGGCCGTAATTTTTTAATTTGTATTGCTTAACTTGTTATTTTGCTTTTATTGCCGATTTGAATATTGATTGGGATCAATGGTAATTAGGTTACAATATGATGTGGTGTGACTGGTGCCTTGTATTATTAATTAAATTTAATTATTTATTAAAATGTAATGCATTATATACATTACTATTAATAACGCTTTGTCGTTAACGAATAAAGTGTAGCATTGTTATGAATTGAATTTACGAAACATAACTGCTTTGAGAAAAACATTTTCACGTTTTACCTTCATACAGACTGCAGATGGACTTCATTTGAACAACTTGCCAGCTGCAAACGTTTTTAGAATAATAGATGGAAGTAAGCAGCTGGTCGATTAGAACTCAACCATTATTAGCAGCGCGTCATCGATTAACAAAAAGAATGAACGGTATTGCCCAAATGTTCCTCAATTACATTCCTTAAAAAATCTTCCCAAAAACAGCCTTAATCTAAGACACAAACAGAATAAACACCACCAAAACAATGTCCAACAAACGTAACAAAACAACGCCAAAACCCAAGATTTCTAATTAACAATTAATCCGTTCAATCAGCTTAAAAATCAAAGGACATAAAACTAATTCAAAAAATAAACACAAAAATTCACAGCTAATTTACCCCAGCCCCGGAACATTAAAAATGTGGTTGGTGGTATTCAAACCACGCATGGCCCGAGGTGACCACACCATGCACCATATTTCACGAAGTCAGCCCAATGGTTTGGAGATCACCCGCTGTGCTCCTGAATTAAGTAAAAGCCTTCGAGCTCTTGTCTCTTGATACCTCTAGTTGGCGGTTAGGACGCGTTTGGATTGAGGCCGTAGATGCTGAGTTTTGGCATTTTTGTTATTAGACTCAAAAACAAAAAAACATCATTTTAGGTCTACCAACTCCGCCTATTATTTTAGCTACCATTTCCACTCCCGTTTTGAATTGTATTACTTTTTAAGCAACTTTTTCGTGCAAGTTATACATTTTATAATAACTTATTGGTCTCACCACGAAGACGATTTGCGCGATCTCCAGGTGGATTACTGGCAAGGTGGCTCAGAATAGAGTGAAGTGGCGTCTTTTGTTATCGGAGGCCAACACTCACTTTGGGTCGTTGCGCCATCTCAGTTAGTTAGTTAGTTATTGGTCTCACAAAAAACTCTTCTAAACGTCACTTCCTCTTTAATAATTATTATTTTGATGGAGGTTTTTGAATATATTTGATCCTAGATCACTGGAGTCAAGGTTATATGGTACGTTAAAATTCTTAACTTGAGGGTAGGTGAGCGCTAGAAAATGAATGATGTTTGGAATCTGATGGACTTTTTCTTGATTTATAAACGACTAGCAGCACCTCGAGATTTTGTTGAGATCCCACATTTTAGGTATAAACTCCATTCCCAATTTCACTGAAATCTTTTGAGCCGTTTTAGCGTGAAGAAGTAAATAGTAAATATTCACTTCACTTCCAAACTTTCGAATTTATAAATTAGTGTGATTTAAAATCCTTTTCCATTGTGACTGCGACTTAACCCTCCTTAATAGATGTCTCGGTCCAATTTAACATTTGACGTGTTTTTAATTTAGCGTCCACGCCCGCGGCTGCCGTCCGACGGGTACCTAAATAATGTACCATCAAGGATCAAAACAAGCCATTTTGAACCGTAATACTGATGCCCCTAAGGTATGTTATTTGTAGAGGGTTCTGTATAACATATTTTACCAGAAATCATACGCCGCCACTCATTACGGATCTCATTTGAATATAGATCCCAGTGTTTTTGAGAGCCATTTAATTTTGGATGTTCTGTGACATTCAGAATTACTCATTAACAGGATTATTTTAGTGTTTTTGGATATTAGGCCTTATTATCAGTAATTAAATACTGATAATGATAATACATATAATCCTTACGCTATACTTTATAACTTTGTAAGTGATTGTGTATGATTGTTTCTTCGTCACGCTAAACGCTAACAGATAGACGTAACTTTAGCATAGAAATAGTTAATGGACCAGAGTGACATGAGCTACTTTTTGTCCTGGAAAAATTCACGGTTCTTGTAGGAAATTCTGCATGGTATAATTACTTTACAAACAAGCAACCTATATATTTCATCCCCATACCAGCTGTAAGCACCTATTGGTTTGTTCCGGCAACTTGAGAGCCAGTGCCCAATCCAAGTGAAGCTTGGTACCACCTTCGACCACATCGTCACGTCATGAGGTTGTCAAATGCTATCCTGTAAGAAATAAAAATATTGAAACAAAAGAGTATTTAAGTTACGCTTACCCGCAGCGCTAAGAATTACAATATTAATCTGCTGAACTAAATTGAGCAAAAAGTTTGATACGCAGCAAGCTCACGTTCTAAACAGCTACTTTTTGTAGTCGAAAAGTTAAATAGATATTAAAAATGCTATCTTCATTCACCTCGGGGCATAACGGACGCGAAATTGAAGTCAAAACCTCAATTCTAACGAGAGCATCATAACACGAACAGCACTGGGGTGAGCGCGAGCGTAAAATATGCCAGAAAGGAAACTCAAGACTACACTAAAACTGAATTAATTATTTCAAAACGAAATTATCGAAATTGGCGGCGTATTAATAGTTTTAGACCCACGCACAGCAAAGTATAGGTGTAAAGAGTTTCATCAATCAAACAACATATACGGAGAAAAAGACCTTCCGAAAAACATTTTCCTTCTGATTCAAAAGGGAAGGACTTTTGAGTCAGAGGGAAAACTAAGGTAAAATAAGGAAGGAAAAGGTTACGTTTTGGAAGGAATCGGTCTTGGAAGGTAAGACTCAGAAGGAAAGTCAGGATTTTTTTTAATAGGATACAACATGTGATTACTTTAAAACGTCAAAAACTAGCTTCGCTCGTTCCAACTTCTTTAATTTGCCAAAAGAGTATAAAATTCCAGAAACGCTCGGTATAGGTCATTTTTTGGGTACGATCACATTGCACTGAGAAAAATATTCTGACTTTCCTTTTGAGTCTTTACCTTCCAAGACCGTTTCCTTCCTTATTTTGTATTAGTTTTCCTTCTGAATCACAATTCCTTCCCTTTTGACTCAGAAGGAAAACGGTATTTCGGAAGGTCTTTCTTCTCCATGTATGTCATTTTTTGGGTACGATCACATTGAAACAAGTTCTACATAAACATAATTATTTTTATTTAAACTTTTTTTTGACATTTATTTGCTTTGGTTGTCTGGAAGAAATTTCTTTGAACGATAAAAACATATTATACCTATGTGATATTTACCAAAAATATTTATAACTGTTTCTTTTTTAAGTTTTTGGTATTGAGTATTGAGGTGTACTAATGTAGAGTAAATATATCGATTTATTTGATTGTTACAGAATATAACGTACGAAGCTTTCTTTCTGCATAATCTTTCACCTGCGCTCATATGGTACCGGTATGCACATTTGCGGGGTCACTCGGGGTCAAACGCTAAACTTTGACCGGATCTGCGCCAGCGCCGAAAATAAGTTGGCAAGGTTAGTGGATTCACGCCTTTAGAGATCGTAGATGGAGATACGAGATGTTATCTCTATAAAAGTGCAAATGTTTCAGGTAAGGTGGGTTTTGGGACCGGTGGATGCTTTATAATAATAATAATAACAGTATTTATAATAGTAGGTAGTGCAGATGATTAAACACTAAAATATAACGAAAAAAATATTTTGTATCGTTTTATGTTTTGCTACCACAACTTTTATGGCTTTGGAGTAAATCTGATCTGCTCCTACTTAATAACATAAATTCAATATGTATGTGATCACTTTAAAGCGTCAAACATAAAACTAGCTACGCCTGTTCCAACCTCCTTACACCAGCAAAATAATAGGCAAGTAACGCCCGGTGGGTAATTTTCTGGGCGCAATCACATTTACAATACCTATGTATTCTTTTCTTTTCCCAACAATGCCAATCTATATTGTCCAATATTTATTACTACAAGTACTTTTTGAATTCAAAATATAATTTCACGAAAGGAATCAAGCACCATAAAAGTTGTAAAATAACTTCTACGACCTTAAAATGTAAAATAAAACTACCTATCTATACTTCTACGTAAACATCTACTACTATATTAAACTGTCAAACAAATCAATTGCTGACATCAAACGGCATTCCACATTTCATGAATCAAAGCTATATTGTCAATCAAATAACAATTTGTCAATAAAGATTAGGTAATGATATGCTTCGAAAACCAGTTGACATCTAGAGCTCTTGGACTGACACATAAATCGTCATAATTTGCCATAACACTCCCAATGTTCTATAATTCATGGATATGTTAGATTGTCTATTCTAAGATTGATTTTTTTATTCTATTGATTGTCTATTGTAAGTAGACGTAGTAGACGAATTATATTTGAATGCCAATAGATCGAAATTTTACAATATTATAATGGACCTATTAAGTAGATAAGGAAAAGGGTATATTTAGATGATGTGTATTATTTTTTTTTGTACACGTATTACTATGCATATTCTGTAAACATAAAAAATTGATGTCATATTATTTTGAATGACACTTTGTAATTTTAAGAAGCTTGTTAGCATGTAAATCGTAAGTCAAACAAAGAGATGTTTTCGCATCCTCGTACAAAACAATGAACTTAATTATCCGTTAAATTATTCATTTACCAAGTACACATTGCAAGACCAAAATAAATATTGTCGACGTTGTCACTTTGAATTCCGAGTCCTTTGTCAGACAAGAAAAATGTCGCGACGTGAAAAAGTTAGTCCTTCGTCTCTTCCTTCCTTCATCGGATTTTTATATATTTATCGCCACCCTTTTAAGTTGGAATCGCGCCAATACATTTTGTGTCTCAGCCTAAAACAAACAATTTGTAATCCTGAATTATGTGCTGCTGAATGCATACATTTAAAAGATATGAATCTATAAGCCGAGAGATGTGACGCTACCGTGGGGTTTTTTATCGACATTTTTTTCCGATAATCAAGTATAAAATGGATTAAATATTAAAATACAATTTTAATACAATAAAGCTCTAGGAATTAAACTTTTTATTCTTGGGAAATAAATGATCAGTTGGCTGATAAGGAACGAGAAAATGCTATAGAGAAGTTTACAGTTTTGTTCTACTATTTGATCAAAATGTCAGCAAGTTCTATTTTTATTAATTTACATTCCGTTGACAATGCTGAATATTATCTTATTCACCATACCATATAGTTTGAAAACTTATATTATTTATAACTGCTGATAGAGTTAAGTGCGAAATATCAAATGACTGACTGAAAACCATTTAAGTACAGTTGTTACCTATGTAACGTTTTAACAAATTTTAATGGCCGAAATAGTGTATCGCACGATCTCTACACTGTTTATTATTTACTATTATAGTACTGTCTATTTTTAAGAAAAATAATAGAGAACTTATACTTGGTAGAAGTTTAAAATCGTAAAAGTTAAAATTCCATCGATAGTTTCAATCACTAATATTAAGTCGTCGCCTTTACGAATAAAAACATCGACATGGCTCCAGCCTTTCCAGAATGGCGTGACTATTTGTCACCTGCAGTTGACTCCCGTACATACTTGCTGCGAACATTGTGATTTGCATCACTATTTACAACCCAAATCATTCTACAATCCAAATTTGTAACTTGTGAAACGTACCTTAAAGTGTTACGCTAAAGTTGAAAATCAAGTGACTGTTTTAGACGAGTTGAAATTCTTTAGAGTTGGGCATTCATATTTATTCGTACACATTGCATTCAGGGACCATGTTGTTTCTAACAGAATTGCGATCCACTTGGTGTACATTACTTGAATTCTTGAGTGGTTCTTGAGCGAACTTACCGAGTAAGCCATTAACTTCAATGGAGACAGTTTATTTAAACGATGAGTTATTAATAAAGTTGTTAATTTATTATCATGCATAATTTAAATGCAAATTAAATCGTTACGATTAGTACACACAATGTTTATTTGAAGATTTTTTTAATTATACGATTCATCACTCGGTCATCGATCATCAATAGCTAGAAAGTTACACTGTAGCGTAAATTTAGAAACAGGATTGACGGAAATCCGCTAAATTTGCCAACTATATATTTAAAACGAATAGTGTGTAATTATAAGCTATCTCTATCACGATTGGCTATAGTCACAATAATAATTATGATCAGTATCACAATGCATAACATAGCGTCTCTACTCAAACACTCACACTAACGTAATTACAGTCTAACACTTTAGAGATGATGGCCAGTTTGTAAAGATGGTCGCTTGTAGTAAAAGGCTGAGCTTGGGTACTAAATGGAAATTACAAAATAAAGCTAAAGAAGTATTTTCTCTGTAAATGACATAGACGTAGGAAAGAAACATTAATTCAACAAAAAAAAAAGGGAAAAAGGGAAATGCATCTTTTTCACTGGTTTCAACTATTTTACTCCTATTTTATAAAGAACAAGAACTTATTAATACGATCGGTAAATTAAATGAAAATAAAGAAAGATAGCAGAAATATATTTTTGCAAATGTTACCTTTATTATTTTAGATGATTTTGTTCAGCATGAGGTATGATGCTACTAATCCCGGGCTTTGGTAGCGTTGTAAGAGTCGCAGGGAGCCGATGGATGCAAATAGCTAATAGCCGTTCATGGTGGCGTTCAAAGGGGAGGCCTATGTTCAGCAGTGGACTTCTTCCGGCTGATGATGATGATAAGTAGCGTTAAACTTTGCCAAACTTTAAACGGTTACCGGTCTACTTAAATTTCATCATGATACCAGCTGAGCGTCATCGGGCCGGAACTACCCAGGCAGTTACGTGAATTAACTAAAATGTGTACCGTCCATAGGCTCACACAAAACTGTGATGCGATGCGGCGCGATGTGAATCAGCAGTGCGATTCTAATTCACACGGAAACTCTTCCGACCGTCTTTACGCGTGGTCGCTCTACTACTGATGCTGGTGTCGAGTTATTAACTCACATCTATGATGCCTGGGAGGAGTCACGGGACGCTCTAGGCGTGTTCTGTGACTTGTCCAAGGCATTTGATTGTGTTCACCACGAGACACTGATCAGGAAGCTCCGGCACTATGGTATTCGAGGTGTTCCTCTGGACCTTGTAACCTCATACCTTAGTGATAGGATTCAGAGAGTTGACGTGAACGGGAAGCGATCCTCGGGGTCAGTAGTCACAATGGGAGTTCCGCAGGGTTCAATACTCGGACCTTTTCTGTTTTTAGTTTACATCAATGATTTGCCCAGCCTTGTTAGTGACAATCACGAAATAGTATTGTTTGCTGATGATACGTCGCTTTTATTTAAGTTAAAGCGTCAACATAACATTTCTGACGACGTGAACAATGCTCTCTCCAAAGTTACAGACTGGTTTGATGCGAACAATTTGATGTTAAATGGAAAAAAGACAAAATGCTTGAGATTTGTGCTGCCCAATGTCAAAGAAGTACCAACAAATGTAAAAATTAAGGACGAAGAATTGGACCTTGTCAAGACTACAGTATTCTTAGGCATAACTTTAGATCACAAATTGCAATGGGGTCCACATATTGTCAGTCTATCGAGCAGACTTAGCTCTGCAGCATATGCTGTAAAGAAGATCCGTCACCTTACTGACGTTGATACAGCCAGACTAGTCTATTTCAGCTATTTTCACAGCATTATGTCCTATGGAATATTGCTGTGGGGAAACGCTGCTGATATTAACACCATATTTGTATTGCAGAAGAGAGCTGTTCGTGCGATTTATAACATGGGCCCCAGAGAATCTTTAAGAATTAAGTTTAAAGAAACCAAAATAATGACAGTTATTTGTCAATATATTTATGAAAATGTAATGTACATACGGAAAAATTTAAATAGCTTCAAAAAGAGAAGTGATTATCACAATTTTAATACTAGAAACAAAGATAAAATTGCTGTACCCACCACTAGGCTCCATAAAGTTAGCAACTCGTTCAAAGGTCAATGTGTACGCTTTTTCAACAAAATCCCAAGTGAAATTCAAGACTTGTCTATAACAAAATTTCAAATTCGTATAAAGAGAAATCTCATTAGTAAAGCTTATTATAAAATATCGGACTATCTAGATGACAAACAAGCTTGGGATTGTAGTTAATCTATCTATCTTTCTTTCTATCTATCTATTCTCCCTATTTCCCCTATTCTAACCATTTTCGGTAAACAGCCAAAACAGTCATGCTCACGAAAGTGACTTTGCTTGCAGCGGCGTCATGTGTCGGGTCGCCCTCTTCCCTCTCATATGGTCGAGGAGAGCGATGGCTGGCACATGCGTCAACTCGTGAACGGGTGCTGCTTGTGGGGTCTGGTCTGCTTTGGTTGTGATCCCGCAACTCGTTAATATTCATGTTCCCATATCCCAATGTGTACAACCAAACAAGAGAAATCTTCTTATTAGTAAAGCTAAATAAAAAATATCGGACTATTAGATGACAAAAAAAAGCTTGGGATTTTAGTGAACTTGCTCCAATTCAATCAATTAGTAATAAGAATAAAATTGTCAATGTGATCGCGCCAAAAAAATTACCTGCCGGGCGTTTGTTGCCTGTTCTTTTGCCGGCGTAAGGAGGTTGGAACAGGCGTAGCTAGTTTTAAGTTGACGTTTTAAAGTGATCACAATGTATCCTATTGAATAAACATATTTTTGAGTTTTGAGTTTGAGTTTTGACCACGGATTCGGAAAAAAATTGTTCAGTTTTTTTTAGATACGATTCATTAATCTGAATTTGGAAACTGATATTTAATTTGACAAACCAGCTGCTCAATCACGGAAAAGTTTCCTCCACCTATTTGCTCTCGGAAAACGTTTCCGTGAAACAAAAGTGATCGAATCCGACACGGAAACTTTCCGAGTGAATTAGAATCGCCCTACTGACCGGAAGTTCTTTTGGTGCATTTGTGCGAGCATCCAGATATATGCAATGCGATGCGAATTCAGTTTTGGGAGCCCTTACTGGTCAATAGTTATACAACATAGAAACGTCAACGGTCGCCTCAAATATTTCAAGTCTAAGAAAAGACTGTTTATCTCCTATGAATGGTCCGCGTGGGTGGATAAGATGCCATTCGTAATCGACGACTTGAAATGACCTGCGATATAATTGTTATTTATCTCTATGTTATTTACGATCCAGTTATCGTCCAACCGTTGGCTGTTTATCAAAGTTTTGTCACCGAATTTCGGAAATTTGTGTGGTTAATGAAGCTCTTAAATTGTGTGATGCACTTTTGTTTTCTAATAATGATTCGCTTTGGACAGCTCGGAGTGGTAGAGATTGGTAGCCGATAATGATATAAGTGTATAATGCAAATAAGAACAGTTAATAGAATAATAATGATAATAACATCGCCATGATCACATAAGTACAGAACTTTGACCCTGATTCTTGTATATAAGATATCAGAAGCTATGTGGATTGAGGATGCACGACATCCAAGCACGGAACAAATACTTGCGTTTTTTTTTACAAATATTTGTAACTAGCTGTTCCCCGCGGTTTCACCCGCGTGGGCTACAGCTTTATGCATGCAAAGTCTCAGCCCGATCGGTTTAAAATTGACAAACTTTCATCCCCTATTTCATCCCCTTGGGGGTAGAATTAATCAAAATCCTTTCTTAGCGGATGTCTACGTCATAACATCTACCTGCATGCCAAATTTCAGCCCGATCCGTCCAGTGGTTTGGGCTGTGCGTTAATAGATCACTATGTCAGTCAGTCAGTCACCTTTGAGTTATATATTTAGAAATTTACCTGTGACGTTGCACTTCGCAGTCAGCTGTTCGCTCATGGCACTGTATTAGTCTTTATTTTTGTTATCATTATATTATCATCATCGTCAGCCTAGTACTCTCCAACTGCCGGGATATAGTCCGTTTCTCAAAAAAGAGAGTAAAGGTCGTTATCAACCAGGCCTTTGAAGTTCATGGACATACCGGTTTGCTCACGATGTAGTCCTGAACCGCTTTGAGCGATAGCAAATCCGCACATAACTGACCAAATAAGTCATATTGGTGTAGAGCTGAGTTGGGATTTGAACTCGTGATATTTTTGATACGCTTGTGTTATCGTTCTACCACTAAGTCATTTGAATTTTTTTAAATCAGAACTTTTAAGTACCTAGTTACATTTGCTCTTATGCATTGGCAAAAACTGGACGAACACCAAATAATTTACCTTTGTTAGTAACTTAGTGTCACGATCAATTTGTGGACACGTGAACATACTAAATATTGACGTTAAACCTTAACGTCATCATCATCAGACAATCTTCGAACAATATCAGGATAATAAAACTATACTGGCCAAAATTATGTCTCTTAATTTTGTGAAGACTCTTCAAGTTAACGGAACTTAATCGCGCGTAGTTATTTCTGTGACGTCACCACGTCGTGAGCAGTAAGCCACGATCCGCCTCGTAAATATATGAGGGTCAATCCTCGAATTAAGTCAAGTACCGCGAGCAGTGCCTCCATTACTCTTCATAAAGTACCGAACTTGTCTAATGATTCCTAAAACTCCGACTACCGAACTAATAAACATCAATCAACCGCCATATCGTCATTAAAACGAATCAATCACAGCATTGTCTATACGGATTTATGCAAACAGAAAAAGAGTTTTAAATTTAAAGGGAATAACGTTTGACGTGTACCTACTGTGCAATATACGAAAGAATCGATTAGTCATTATTTGATTTAGTTCGGCGCTGCGGTACGGCCCCTGGGGTGTGCCTGTAGGGGGTTACTACGAGCGCGGATGCTCTTGACTCTTGCAGTCGTCATCAGCCCGACCTTCCACACTTAATGTATGGCAGCCGGGAAATGAATGACTGTGTCACTATGACTAAAAGCAACGTTGTACCGGTACATGTAAGTATCTTCAAAAATTTTAATGACCCTAAAGAATTTAAAGAAAATTATAAAATTCAATTTAATGATCATCAATTTTCTATAAACAATGATAAACTAAATGAACTTAAGACAACCAAAGATGTCAGTCGGCCCACAGAGTGACTGATATGCGGTTAGTGCAAAAACGTCAGTTCATACAAATCAAAGCCGCATATGATGTACCAGTACAGAAGTAATAAACTTCAAGGGGGGCTAATTATGAATAAGCAAAGTAATAAGTACAAAACACATTAGTAATACGAACTCAATGCAACATAATTTACAGACCTTACATGCTCATTTGTGATTAGCCGGTGCGAAAGGGCAAATCCTTTATTAAGATAGGTAATGAGGTTAAATTTAATGTTTAATTTTAAAAGAGATAAACTCGTAACAAACTCCAAAGGAATTTATATTTAAGCCATAACTCCTACGGTTCTTATTGAAGCTGAAGCAGTCGAAGTTGCTGACGAAGATGCGGTAGAAAATTATGTACAAAAAGTTACAATATTTAACATGGAGTTAAATATAATGGACTCTACAGGTGTAGGGAGTAGAGTTGATATTGTAAGTGGTGATGATAATGAAAGAAAGAAAGAAGTTAACGATGGATTGTGTGGTAAGTCGGCACCCTGCGGCCGCGGCCCCCGACTGTGCCTATCACGGACAAGACATCGATTAGTGATCGACTGAATTCAATTGCTTGGCGGAACAAGAGTCGATACCGTCGATGTATCGAGATCCTGATCGAGATTTATATTGTTCGGTTTTTCAAAAATTTGCATTTTGAAAGCGTCACGTCAGCGACAACGCTGAGTCACCTGACAAATGGAACGCAGCTGATCCTGTCTCCGATATTGGAACGCGTTGACCGTAAGCCCCGTTTTTATTATTGTTGTAACATGATTACTGTCAACTGTACCAACCGTGGTTTTCGTTTCGACAAAACACATCGACAGTGCACCGTCATTTCGATCAGCGCTAGCCACAAAGTTTATTTTTGTTTCTGTTTTATAATGCTTATTTTCTAGATGACCGTGATTCGTTTTACGTTTACAATTGGTTGCGTGGAGCTATTTTTGTGTAGCACGAAAGTTATCACGCATGCGTCTCACGATCACATGATATTTCATTTTTATTGGTTTAAGTCATGACAACACCGTATGTGGTGGAAGCATTGACGGGTACACTTAATATAAAAAATTAAGACTATATTTTGACCGTGGCGACGCGTATATCTTACCCGTGTAAATATATGTGCTCTAAGCGTCAGTAGCGGTAAACATTATCTTTGGTATTGAAATAAATTTCATTGAATTACACGCAGTGTTTTTGGTCTTTAATTAAAATTTATAATGATGCAGTTGGATGTATTATTTTGGACATCGTTTTTATATTATTATAGATCGTTTGCATGACTTTGTGTTTAGATGTTTAGTATAATTCCACTTATATTCATTGTTTACAATAGCTGAAGTTGTACACAACTTTTCTATCATTTTAAAAAGTTATGTACGGTTTTCCCGATTTTTAACCGAAAAAATAACATTAGGAGGAAGTTCTCCAGTCCTTAAGTGTGAATTTAAAATTCATTGAATTTAGAAATAAGCTTATTGATTAGTTATTTATTTGTCATAATGAGCGTTTCTAGTAACTTAGTTCGTTGCACGGAACATTGATTTTACTATTCAGTATACTATAGTAGGTAGACATAAAAATATTATATTATAAAATGATTCGCATTCTCCACACAGTAGGGCACCCACTGTTAATCTAATAAAGGAATTTGAATAATGTCATTAATAACGATCGAGGGTTAAGCGTTTCTCTTCTTGTTTTGCCGCCGATACCATTATGGATGTAACTAATCATAAATCAGTGATGTTTTAAAGACTTACTAGGTGAAGAAGGGGCTCTATTAATAAATCGTTGAAACTTTTGAAAACCCTGTTTGCACAGGGGCAATTTAGATAAAAATTACCTTTGGAAAACAAAAGAAGGCGTAGCATAACTTCTCACAGAATATTCCGGTTTGATAATTCTTTATTGCTTATGGTGTTGTTATGGTACACAAAACAAATTGGAGTCATTTTCTTATATAAAGTTAAATACTATTTCTGAACTGGATTGTAACTCAAAATATCAGGAAAACAATCAGAATATCAAGACAAATGCTGTGAATATACAAAGCAGCTTTGAAGAGGGCCCAATATGCCCCAATATATTACTTAATGTTTTATCTACTACTAATAAATGTAACAGACATAGCTTTCAGAATTTGCAAGTTGTAGTGGCAATGATGAGGCCACATCGCTCGACGAACCGATTACCGATGGGGAAGTAAGGTTCTCGAGTGACGACCACGAACCGGAGGACGTTCTGTAGATACTCACTCACACTCACTCGTTCTGTAGGCACTCGGTAGACCGAAGACATTGTAAGAGTCGCAGGGAGCCGATGGATGCAAATCGCTAATAGCCGTTCAAGGGGGTAAGCCTACGTTCAACAGTGGACTTGTTTAGGCTGATCGTGATGATGAATAAATGTAGGAACCTATTTCATTCAATTTTTTACTATTGTTGGTAACCCTTAAAAGCCCATTTTTACCGATTCTTTACCGAAGTCCCATTAGCCAGTTCCATACAGAGTTAGCCTTCAGGTTTTAACAATAATTTGGATTTTCTTCACACCTCACACCATATCGAATCAGACAGTCATTACAGAACTCACGCGATCGCAAAAGGAAATCGTGTTGATAATATGGCGCAAAACTTACCTAGTACAACTAAATTTGGCTTGCCTCCAACCGAAAAAAATCGAAGAAATAAAGGCTTATAGGAAAGAATTACAGTGTAATCTCACTAATCCGGCACTATTAAAAACCGGAGGGTGCCGGATTATTGGAATGTTCGGATTACTGGGTTATACTGAAAAAGTCATAGGTAATAAATAAATTTTATTATCTCCGTTTTATTATTTAAATCGGGTGTTTTGTGTTTGCGTTTATTTGACATTTTTAACTATAAACTAGTCTCACTTGAAAGAAACAATACCTTAGCACATGCACGTGATAAGTTTTGAGGTTAGACTGCTAGTCGATGACGCAGCGACCTGGTATAGAGGGGAAAGGGAGGTGTGGGCGGAGGGTGCCGGATTATTGGACGTGCCGATCTATCGAAGTGCCGGATTAGTGAGATTGTACTGTATGTGGTAATAAAATTATTAAAAAAATTAAACAAAACAAAACAAATGGAAACATTTTGTTAGAATCTATGTGGATATAGATAAACCGTGAAGTGCGAGTCGAAATCGCGTGGTGAGGATTCCATTTTTCCCTGTTTGATTCAAAATTATAGTCTTTGTAAAGTACTTTTTTGTATGAACTTGAAACCAGCAGTTATTTTTGCAATATGAAGCCGGTGCGGATTTTCTATTGAAAATTGTACTTTTTTCTTATGTAATAAATAGGTATGTGAAATCAGCAATTAGTAATTAGTTATTACAGATCATATTATTAATCCTATTCTATCCTACTATCCTACTTATATTATAAATGCGAAAGTTTGTGTGAGAGTGTGTGTGTATGAATGTTTGTTACCCCGGGTCACCGTAACTACTAAACCGATTTTGATGAAATTTGAAATGGACATAGCTTATACCCTGGAATAACACATAGGCCCGGAAAAAGGTTTCTGCGGGATGAAGAGAAGACGCGAGTGAAACCGCAGGGCACAGCTAGTTAATAATAATAACCATCGGTATCCGGTTCTGGGATTGATTAGACATGTTTGTCTAAAGGCTTACGAATCTATTGAGCTGTCTAGACGCTGACATGTTTTGATCAAATCATGCGTGATAATCGAATTAATTGTCGCTGACTCGCCGCCATGTTAATGGCGTGCGCGCGCGCCGGTTTTGGTAGGGTTCAACGAAGCTTTCCATACTTATAATAGTTTGATGTTAGACATCGATATTTTAAAATCGAATATGTAATACTTTTTAAATTAACATAGTATTTAATACAAGTAGATTCGTTATCAAAAGGAATATTTGATTAGATTTAAAACCAAATAATTATGTTATAGGTACAGTCAGCGACAAAAGTAACAGATTATTCTTGGTTTTTGCAAATGTGTTTTAGGTCAGTAACGTTTGAGTTTTTTTCACAACTGACAAGGCAGTGTCTATAAAACACAACACACCTAATGTGTATTGTTCAGCGACTTTTGTTGATCACAGTACAAACTGTTTTCCCGTTATCCCTTTTTTCGAGATAAAAAGGGGCCTCGTGGTGGTAAAATGCGAAAGTTTGTGAGTGAGTGTATGTTTGTAAATTGTTTACGCTGAAACAACTCAACAGATTTCAGGGAAATAAGGAAAGGAGATAACTTATACCCTGACACACGGGGCACAGCTATGTTGTTCCATCATCATCATCATTTTTTTTTTTTTTTTTATTATTTACAGGGTAGCGTTTGACCACAAGTCACCTGATGTTAAGTGACGATTTGGTCGAAGATGGCGCCACGCTACACCTGGACTGGGAACTTGCTCTCATCATCTTCATCATCAGCCGGAAGAAGTCCACATCTAAACATAGGCCTCCCCCTTTGAACGGCACCAAGAACGGCTATTAGCCATTTGCATCCATCGACTCCCTGCGACTCTTACAATGTCGTCGGTCCACCTAGTGGGGGGCCTACCTACAGAACGTATGGATCCGGTATGTAGTTTATGAGGTTAAAATTTGTTGACTCTTGTTTCAAGTTTTGAATTATTTACCTATAAGGGCTAGCGCTTACATACAACTGTTGCATCGACTAAACTGTTTCGTCGAGTTGTGTACTTTTCGTGATTTCTACTCAACTGAACAGTTTAGTTGATGGAAGTGCGTATACAATCGATTTTATATCTTCTCAAATCGACCAGTCTTTATTCAGCAACGCTCGAGTCAAGGTGTTTACAAACCATGTCAATTAACAACAAAGTTTTAGTTTGTGCTTTGCTTTATAGAAATTTTAAGAGAGATAAAAAAAGAAGATACTGTGTACATCCTGTACTTAGTGATAGATTATCTAGTGGAATATTTCATACGTTACATTCTAAGCTGAAAGAGCACCCAGACAAGTTTTTCAAATATTATAGAATGAGTGAAGAAACGTTTAATGAAATTAGTCGCGGTCAGTCACGGATCGACTGTTTAGTCGATGGTCTGCGCACATCAATACAATGCAATACAAATTGAGCGCTTGATCGATAGTTGTCCAACTTTTAAATCAAAAGCAAATCGATATAGCTTTTTGGCTTTTTTGTCGAACAACTATCGAGTTGACTGTATGTGCGCTTTAATATATTCTTTTAAACATATGATACACAACAAAATAGTTGTTCAACTAAAAGTTGTATGTAAGCGCTAGCCCTAAGACGATTGTTAACAAAAGCGGTTTGCGATAACTTACCGTGTCAAAGTATCTAGTTGTCATGTCGTGTAAGTAGTAACAAAACTGGTCGTACCTCAAATCATGATTCATTATTTTGTACTTATTTATTTAAAACGAAATGAAACCTTCAACGAGGCTGTAACAAATCGACGTTCTGTACAAAAGTATGTTTACAAGGAGAACGAAGTCGGCTTTAACTGTTAGTATAAAATAAAAAGTAAATGATCGCACTATGATATAGAAAGCGGGTGATGAACTAACAAGTAAGTTCGCGACGAGCAAGATAGCGAGTTTGACTATCTTGGTGTACCACTATCTCATCTCCTGTGGTTTATTTCCAAAGACAAGACAAGGCAAGACTTTTATTTAAATTGGGTTTTCATGTACTCCTAGAACATATAATTAAAAAAATCTCAAAGAAATCGGGTTTAAAATTTTTTAAGAACTAACATGCTATAAGTTTGTTTGTCACTTAAAGTAGTCATCATTAGTAGAAGTTGTAATTTTACATTGTAGTCCTTATTCGTTATAACAAGTTTTTGGATATGTGAAATGTAAATAACCAGGCTTTTTGGAAAATATAAGAGAAACTAGCTGTTCCCCGCGGTTTCACCCACGTGGGCTACAGCTATATGCATGCAAAGTCTCAGCACGATCGGTTTAAAATTGACAAAGTTTCATTCAAACTTACATCCCCTATTTTATCCTCTTCGGGGTAGAATTGATCAAAATTCTTTCTTAGCGGATGCCTACGTCATAACATCTAACTGCATGCCAAATTTCACCCCGATCCGTCCAGTGGTTTGGGCTGTGCGTTGATAGATCACTATGTCAGTAGTCACCTTTGAGTTATATATACACATGTATTTAGATTTAGATATGATGTGACCGTACGGAGAGTTTTGTTGTAAGTCTATACTGTATGTGTGTCTGCCTGTTGAGATACGTGTGTGTGTGCTGTGCATGTGAGGAGTATTTGAGTGTGTGTACTAAGTGTAGAGTTGACAATATTGCAGATAAGTATGCGACGGAGGCGTGAACAGTCCCAAACCGCCCGGAACATGCTACCGAGCTTGCTCGCCAATCAATCCCCCGCCTTATAAATAAGACATTGCGCTAAGTAATTAGATTAGCGCAGCACGTTATTTATCCGGTACCGGTTAAGGAGTCATATAGAGTTGTTAATACCCCGCCA
Source organism: Opisthograptis luteolata (assembly GCA_931315375.2). NCBI lineage: Eukaryota > Metazoa > Arthropoda > Insecta > Lepidoptera > Geometridae > Opisthograptis > Opisthograptis luteolata. Next base: position 4,593,112 of record OV928048.1, read on the forward strand.
TTAGTTGCCGTGTCAATTTGTAGCAGAAACGGATACGGATAATTGCGAGAGGATATTGATTGTGGTGGGCAAGTTATATAAGGTGAAGGTAATTTAGCTAAAGGTAAAGCCTATTTGTTGTCTATAGATATAGTAACAAGTGTCACGTGAGATTGTAGTTGTTTTAAAACTTTGTCATTAAAAATTATCCAAATTATTCAAAGATGTATTATTGAGAAACGCCTATTTTTAATCGATGACAAAAGAAGGTAATGTTTTAAATGTGGTAACGTTTTAATAACTAAACTACAATTAACCTTGCGTAGGGTTATATAGTGTTCGATTCTTGCTACAAGACAAATATTTGTTCCGTGTCTGGATATTGTCGTTCACCAATCTACGTTGTTTCTGATATTCTAGATATAGAGAATCCTTGTTAGGGTCAGACCCTATGTATGTTTGTGATTATTTGGGCGTTATAATTATTTTAATTGGTGTTCTATCAACTCCATACTACATACCTACTTCTAGCTTCTACAAACAAAACACTAACACGCTAGGTCTTGGTTTAATCTAAACGAAACAATGAATAATTCTTGAATTAGTTGCACCTGAACTTTGTATCGCAATTACCATGGTATGCTTCTGACAGCCATACTGGATCTAACCAAGTGCGACTTGTTTGATAGTTGTTAGCACAGTTGTTTCGCCATGTTGAAACAGCAGATAAAATTGTTGAAGGCAGTTGGAGCTGTGATAAACGAGGGAATTCATCAAGTGAACGCCAAAATATTCAATCCTTTACGTAAATTGTGAATGTGACCATTATTCACATAGAGCGGGACTGTAGTTTTTTTTTGTGTAAATATGTTTTCATAAAATTAAATCAGTTCTACTTTTAAATGTGAAAGGTATTGTTAGTTATCAGTTTTTTTTTATTTGATAGAGGCACACATAGTAGACAATCTGCCTGATGACAAGCGGTCACCGTCGCCTATGGACATTTGCAACACACCCTCTTTTACACCCTCAATTATCTTTCAATGCTGCCACTCCTTTTATTTCCTTTAATTTTCAAGAATCATCCTGATGCAACTGTAAAGTATAACTTGTTTTATCAAAACGCAAGCGGGACAATTTCACAAATTTCAGGGACTGCGGGACACATAGCTTCAAAGCGGGACTGTCCTGATCAAAGCAAAACGTATGGTCACGTTAAGCTTGCTTGTAATTTTGTTCATTTAGTACACTTATATATTGCGACCAGATTTATATATTCAGCCATTGTGGCGTTTTGTTGTGTTGGTCTATAATTATTTAGTCTGTTGATTGGTTTGAATCTTGATCGAGAAAATAATTTGTATGACAAGCATAAATGTCGTTGTTGTAGTGTTGTTGTTTTTGAGTGTTTATGTGTGTTCCCTGTCCATACTAACACAGAGATGGGAACTGAATAAAATAGTTACTTTGAAGATATTTTTACGCGACTGTCCTAAAAGGTTTTTCGAATGTACCTACGTTAACCAGTAAGATGTAAAAAATGTGTATACCTAACATAATATGTAAGTCTATTTATTTGGCACGTTCTCTAGCCTAACAGACTATATGAATTTTAATAATTGATTCGTCATTGGATGTATAATATAAATAGATATGTAGGTTGAATATTTTTGTACTTTCGGTTTTATTTAATCCCTTCCCAACTAATATTATAAATGCGAAAGTAGCTCTCTCACTTTCACGCCTAAACTACTGCACTGATTTAAATGAAATTTGGTACAAAAATAGTCTAGAGCCTGAGAAAGGATATAGGCTTTTATCGCGATAAACTGTAGCCCACGCGGGTGAACAGCTAGTTTTTATATGTACGTTGGTATACCTTATTATCAACTCTGATAGCTTATTCGTATACATAGATAAGGTTTCAATGCTTTATGTACAAATTCTGTTGTTTTATGTTACAAAAGTGAAGAGGTAGTCAAGCTTAAAAGCAATTTACATTATAACAGGATGTAACATTTAAGTGACTTTTATGGTACAAATTTTTACGAACACGCCAATTAACGTTATCTAAGTCAATAATAAATTACTAATTAAAACATTTAACCGCCAATCATTTCGCTAATGCTCATGCTGCTATCGCAAAAAGTTTAGAGATGTCAGTACAATTAATACTTCTTGAATGATATCGATGTTGATATCGAGTCGTCATCGACCGATGTTTATCGATAAAAATAAGTATCGCTATCGTAACGTACGTGCTTCCGTCAAATTTACGAACTGTCCTTTTTATGTACGATTCGGAGAAATTGATGGGATGAGCTGCTACGATTGATTGTCGATGAAACAGGGGATTGGTATAAAATAAATTCTATAAATTAGTGACTTAATTTTCAACCTGAAAAAAGAAAAATAATAAATTTTGTCCCATAAGATAATCGAGCGATTAATAATAATAATTCACTCGTATATAATTTTAATGTAAAATAATTAATGTAAAATATGTACTTTGAATATTTAAAATTTAGGCCGTAGAAATATCTATTAGATAAAAATATATTATATTCAAGTTGTACTTTATTAATTTTGTAATAAAATATATTTTATGTAGATGTAGAAAGAACAATAATAAATATCAATAAAATAACTATACAGAAAGGACAAGTGGTTTTCAACACCGTTCTGTGAAGTGTATGGCTAACCAAAATAGATATTTTTAATTTTATTGCTACAATTAAAATGTTAAATTTGTTTCCACCTAATTATTGTCTAAAACTTTTAACACGTTCGTTTGCTACATTCGACAAACTAGTTCAGCACACCAACCCCAACACTACTCCGAAATCGTGTGTGGTAAAAAACAAATAAAGTGATACCAGCTTTTATTTACCCAAATGCAGCTGTAAAACATAAAATATCGTTTTTTTCCACCAAACTTTAATTGCCAGCAATGAAGTAATTAAATGTGACAATCGTAAAAGAATGAAGGTCCATAAAACATTATGGCCGTGTCGAGTGTGGGTCACATTTGCCCAGGGCCATTTAAGGACCCGACGTTCCTGGGACAGGGCGATTCAATTACGTTTGTACGTGTTAAAGTAAAATGTTTTTCTGATCGAAACAACGCAGGAATGACTCTTGGAAAATAAATTTTAAAATAAAAGTGTTTAGGACTCACTCCAAGGTACGACTTTTGATATTTATTGCCGTTTAGTGATATATTAAATACTGATTGCGCCCCGCGGTTTCACCCGCGTCTCCCCGTTATCCCGCAGGAATCTTTTTCCGGTATAAAAAGCCTATGTGTTAATCCAGGGTATAAGCTATCTCCATTCCAAATTTCATTAAAATCGGTTTAGTAGTTACAGTGATACTTGGTAACAAAGACACACACACTTTCGCATTTATAATACAGGAAACATTTTAGAATTCATAACTCAAGTTTTAAAATAAATACTTAATACAAAGTTACTCAGCGAGCTATAGAAATAACTATGCTTGGTTTTTTTTATGGTACAGTCAGCGACAAAAATAGCTGATCGTTCTCGATTTTCCAAATGTGTTTCAAATCTGTAATTATTATTGTTTTTTTACATTTTACATGGTATCATTTTAACCACAACATAATAAATACACCTGATTTTAAGTGATGATGAGGTCGAAAATTGGTGTCTAAGATGATGAAGATAATAGAAAAAAGTGTGTTTGTTCAGCGACTTTTGTCGTTGACTGTCCTTATATGAACAGAAAACTTGGCAAGCGTACTGTAGGATGCCCTCCGACAAGATGGAGCGACGACTTGCGCCGAGTGGCTGGCAATAGTTGGATGAGCAGAGCCGAAGACCGGACTCAGTGACGTATTTGGGAGATGCCTATGTCCAGCAGTGGAATAATAATATAGGCTGATGATTGTGATGACGATGACTAAGTTCAAGTTTGTCTGTTACCTATCGCCTATTTTCCTAGTTCCCCATATCTGGGATATTATGAGCTAAAAAGACAATTGAACATAATTTTACGGTATTTTTACTACGTTAAAAATATCTATCCCGCACTTACCATTACAACACTGATTATATTATTATTATCACCGTCTGAATTTATTTATTAACAGTCTATTATTATAGCTAAGCTAAGTAGTAGTTTATGTAAGTACATATCAATCCATTACTGCATCTAATATTATGGCCATAAAAAGGTAATGCTCTCTAACTGCTGATAAATAATCATATCGTATTATTTTACTTTACCTTAAACGCGGAAATGTTTTGGTCATTAGCTTTAGTTGTTTTTACTTCGATTTATTGAGGTGATTGATCAATACCACATTAAATCTTAGCTAAGTCAACGATAAAAGTCGCTGAACAATCACACTTTTTTCTATTATCCTCATCATCTTAGACACCAATATTTGACCTCATCATCACCTAAAATCAGGTGTGTTATGTTGTGGTCAAAATTATACATATAAAATGTAAGAAGAAAACAATAATAATTACTGATTTGAAACACATTTGGAAAATCGAGAACGATCAGCTACTTTTGTCGCTGACTGTACCATATTTCATGCAGCAATGAAGCTATACGGACTGACGTGACGTTTTTGTTTTAAATACACAGTTCCTGTAGGAATCTCTACGTGAATGAAACCGCGGGGCACAACTAGTATTATAGGACGTATTAATATGTTGATCAGTAACATATCCCATGCACAGAGTAATAATACAATTTTAACTTACGTTAGATATAAAATTAAATTAAATTATCTACAATCTATAGAAATTAATAAACATTTTTGCTATTGGCAACATTCATGTTAATGTTACATGTTACTGTGTGGTGTCAGATGTCTTCAGATTTCACCTCTTAGTTTTATCTCACTGATTTTTACTATCAATATTTTTGTAGCTTTTAAGCTGTTAAATTTGATACCTCGTAAAAGTGAGTCTTACTTTTTTATCAATCGGAAACTTTGTAACCGGTACCATAAACAAACAAGTAACTAGTAAGTAAAATTTTCTAGGCTACTATTTTAATGAGGTGACGTTTGTGAGTTTGATAATGTTACAGTCAGCACAGAAATCGAGAACTGAATTGATGTGGTCGAAATTGGCGTCACGCTATACCTGGATCAGGAACTGGCTCTCAAGTGGGGCTCTCGAAACACACTAGGTTCGTGGCGACAGATTCTTAATTTGAGGTTATTTAAAATTAGGTGTGGAGCTAAAACTCGCTATTGGTGTCTTGTAAGGCACACGTTAGGGCACGATCACTGATTTAAAGACATGCAGTCCTTCGCAATGTTTTCATGCCAATCTTTGCATTTTCTAACATAATAGTGTCACTATCTTTACTCATCAATTCCTTTAATATCGCGGATGCAAGGTTACGCCGCGTGCGCAGTGTGGGCGACGCTGTGGCGAAAGTGGTCATGCACGCGCGAGGCGCGTTATTGTAACTTGTAGTCTAAGTCACAAACTTTCCTCTGGTTTCAAGCTAAATCAATAAAGAACCTTTGCTTCATATAATAATGTATTTTGTAAAAGAATACCTGCGGTAGGTACAAAACGGCTTGGTAATTTGTATGACGTAGGATAAGTTTTGTTAACACTTGAGACTATTTTATTAATCTGAAAATTAATGGTTGATAATAAAATCAACAATTCATGTTAATATCTTAAATCAAGCAAGGAATAAGTACCTACTACACAGAATGTGTATAATTAGAGAAGGAAGGATTAAATTTTACTAATTTTGTTTGAACCTAACTGACAGAAACTAGTGAAAAACTTTATGAAGTTTCAATAAATTTACACTCGCAATCAACCAACCAACCCAACCTTAGCTTGGTGGTAGGATATTTTTAAGAGGCTACCACTCTCAAGTAAAGGATCTGTAGAGTAGCACCTATCGGTGTGTTCCAGCAGCCTCACTTGAGAACTAGTTGACCATCCAGGCATAGCGTGGTGCCTTTGATCACAACGTCACTTAACATCAAATGACTTGTGGTCTAACGCTAATCTGTATTTTTGTTAATTAGAAATACTATTTTTTTTTTTCGGAAATAGATTGGCAAACAAGCAGCCCTCCTGATGGAAAGCGGTCATCGTCGCGGAAATTTGCAACACCTGCACCCCTAGCCAAGATGCATTCTGCAATCGTTGACGCTAATAGAAAACAAAAAAAAAGTATAGGTTTGATATTATAATTCAACGCTAAGTCACGTGGTCAGAAACATGTCAAACCTATCCTTTTTTTTTTGTTTTTTATTAGCGTCAACGATTGCAGAATGCACCATGGCTAGGGGCCCAGGGGAGTTTCCGACCTTTAAGAACTCTTTTCACACCCATCCATCTTCTCATCTTTATTTTTTTGTGTATTGTTCTATTTTCTGTGACTTGCACCTACTCATCCACGGCTATCACGGCTCGTGATTACGGCTCACTAAACTCTCCGTAGGAAGTACAGTGTGGGCAATAATGCTAGAGTGGTTATGATTAACCGGATAATTTTGGACGGTATCTGTGAGGAATGGCGCCTAATAGAGGCTTTTAGGAACTACACTTCTGCTGGATGTAAATTATGCCGTGGTGACTTTATTGTATTTTATATAGATGACACAAATTGATAGGTTTTTGAAGTGATAGAATGATTATTATGCCTTTTGATAAAAGGTTACCATCACTTTTGGAGTCCTGCATCTGCATTTTTTTTTAACTTCTGCTGTTTATCGATTGACCACAAGTCACCTGATGCTAAGTGAAGATGAAGTCAAAGATACAGTGCTACGCTACGCTACACCAGAGTTTAACTTCGTAGAAAGTTTTATACTAACAATAATGGTTTTTACATCCAGTGTCAAGTTTTCAGGCCCTTTTTGGTCAAAAAGAAGGCTAAAACCCGAACAAGATGGAAATGCTCCATCAACAAGAATTCTGTTCTTATATGAAGAATAAGAACAACAATACATCTTTAGTAGTTATTTCTTATTGCATTTTGTTTTGTTTTGTATTTTGTATAATTCGTTGCAAATAAATGATTCTTATTCTTAAGTAAGTTTATTAATGCCGTACCACAACTCACCGCTAAAAACCAATCCTGAAAGCACACTAATTTCAAGTGTCAAGTTTTTAGGCAGTCTTTGACACAGCTGAAGCCTCTAATAAAGTAATAACAGCCTCTATCATTAGACGAGTCAGAGCATGACACGTGTCTGGTGCTGTACCGCGATTCGCCGCTGAGCACGAGTCCTCACGAGTCGCGGTCGGTTCTCACGCCGACGACGCCCGGGGGCTGCGCGCGCGCACGACTCGGCCAGATATGAAATTAATTTATCTATATGTGCTGCGACCATGGAGAATATTCAAGAATTTAGGTTGTGAAATTCTTTCGCTCCTACAATAGCTATTTTTGGACTATTTAAAGAGACGAAGCTAGTTTCTTTCAGAATACTTTTTCAGAATCAATAACCTGATTTTTTTGGTGCAACATAATAAAGTTTTTTTTTTTAATATTTTACAGGTATGTAGCGTTTTCTGTTGCGGAAAGATAGATAAGTACTTGGCGATAAATTCTTAACACGTTCTTTAAAGGTTTTTCATTTTAATTTTGTGAACTTTTTTAGTCGTCAAATATCTCAGTCAAAGAAGCGTTTGAAAACCACAATTTTGCTTAGGTACTGAATATTCATAGGATGCCAGCAGAAAAGCCAGCTCTTGTGATGGTTGTGGTCACATTAGTTTATGTTCTACGCATTGAAATATTCAATGGCTCTACGTAGTATTTTAGCTTTCTCTACACTATCTTGTGATTTACCGTCTCGCCTACATTTCTGCTGTTTTATTGATGTTTTTTTTAAATATCCTTAGTTAAATGTAGTTCAAGCTTATTTTGAAAAGTCCATTGTAGAGAATGTAATTTAGTTTTTTATCATAGTACCTAATTTATTCGCGAAATACAATCCTGAAGCAGGACTTTGAAATGAACGGTAATTGACCTGAACAACCAACATGAACTGATTTCAGGGCATTCGTTGTAAACAGTATACAAAAAAAATACTATAAAATTCTAATGTCGTACGGCTAGTAAACGTCTCTTCTTAATAAATCCGAAATAAATGAAAATAACGTCAACACAATCACTTACATAGCTCTGACCCCTAACGAGGGCAATCCCTGCATCAGAAATTGTATAGGTTGACGATACAGCTTACAAGTACAACATCCAGACTTGGATCAAATACTTGCTCGGCTGTTCGCCCATTGTGCCACATATCGGTCTATCCATCATCATCGTCATCCTTAGCTGGAAGAAGTCCACTACTGAACATAAGCTTCCCCCTTTGAATGCCACCATGAACATGAACATGATGATTTCTATTAGCCATTTCCATTGGCTCCCTGCGTTTTTTACAATGTTGTCGATCCACCTAGTCGTAATTATCTATTCATTTGTTTACTATTCAATTGTCTGCTTATTAATTTTAGCATGCTGTGTTCGTTCCTAGACGCATCATTAATTAATTAAACCGATTCCATTCTTGCATCCATTCGAAAATTGACTTTCTCCGCAGGAAATAAAGCCGCCTAATTTCGCTTTAGCGCTGGTCTCTCAATTCAATTGTCTTTTAATTTTCTTGACACTTAAGCTTTTATAAACAGGGTTTCACAATAGTCCAGCTCAAGTGTTCCCATGTCAATGTTGCCATTACCACGCTCCATCGGAGCATGGGCAGGTCCATTGTCTTTGGTTAGAAGCGTGACTCTGATAGAATTGTTTCGTTTGGCTAGTGTTGCTAAACAAAGTCTTTCGGATGTACTTTCTATCCTGGACGAGTTCTGTGTACTTTGTAGGCATCTTTTGTTTCATTGATAGCTGCTTTTAGATCACCTCTATTAAATAATCAGTGTAGGGCTGTAGGCATATCGGGTCGAAATCATCGATTAAAAATCTTTTAATAAGAGAACACAAGACGAAAAGGAAAATATTGTAAGGAAACCGACATGGTCTAGAACCATAACATTCAAGGGCATACGACATCTACCAAACAGGATGAGGCCAGTGTGGTAGATTATGGCCCATACACTATCCCAAAGAGAAGGCCTGTTACCCAGAAGTGACAACGTAGCCTATGATAGTGATGATGATGATGATAAGATTAGAGAATCCACCTGACTGTGAAGTGTAAAATGAGGAAAACCTGAAAGTGATTTTTAAGTAAGTATAAAAATCGCGTGGAAATTTCGACACGAGCAAAACCACGGGACATAGGTGGCTTTCAAATATTTTGAGTCCAATTTGAAGTTACATACCCTAGAAATTTGATAATAAACGTTCAGAATGTAATTACTTGTATCTATAAAATAATATACTCTAAGACTAACTTTAAAATAGGAAGCAATACAACTTAAATTTATTATGTAACTTTAATAGATCACTACTTAAAAACTTAAAATAAGAGTCTTCTAATAAACAACTCTGAATCTTAACAAGGTTTCCATAATTAAAAAGCCTACACATTAACATCTGATAGTTAATTTATTGACATTTAAACTGTATCATAAACTTAAGTTATAAGTTCTAGTAGCTTTTTAATCTATACATTAATGTAAGTTGGTATACTGTTTAATAATGTGTAGGTAAATCAATCTTTAAGATTAGATACACTTTTCACTATCTGTCTCCTTTTTATATATCTAACATATTATGCTATGAACAAATATATCTTTTGTATTCGATACAAGCAATATAGTATTTTTTTAATTTATTTTATAGTAAAGCAATTAATTTTATTGTTGGTTGGTACACTGTAATCTGTTACCACCAAGAATAAGTTATTGGTATCATCATAATCATTTACATTTATCACCTAATAACAACTTTATGTTGCAAAATTTCTTATTAAGTCAATCCAGCTGACTGAAATTCTTAAAACAAATTCTCATAAGCGGATATTCACAAAAATTATAGGCATACCATTTTAAGAGATACCTATCCCTATAATCTGGGAAGTCGACCACCTGATCTGACGTGTGCAATCGATTTTGTATTCCAGGAAGGATCGAGTTACAGCGCCGACTATCCCAGCGTCTCGATGCGCGTGACCCACTGACAAAACAAGCCGATCGCATCGCATTGTTTCCCATAGCCCACAGCCCGATTCCATTCAGAATCTCATTACACTTGAAAGGGGCAAACAAATCTGGCGCAACGCTGTTCTCATGGACGTGTCCGTCGTTATGGCAGCGTGAGGTGACCATTACTGTACAAAGAGTTGCCTAAAATAGAGAGCTTTTGTGAGGCGGGAAGACAGGCGAGGCGGGGGCGGGGCGCGGTCCGGCTGCCCGCCGGCTCAGTCGCGCCGCGCCGCACGACCGTCTCGCACGCCGCGCCACGGATCCACGGAACCCGCACAGTGCACAGCGCATGCGCACGCGCCCGCCCTCCCCCCTCGCGACGACACGTGCTGATAATACCACCGTGACATTCCACCATGCAAGAACCCAACTCGAGATCCAGCAAAACAACATTGAACTCCCTAGAAAGCGCGATCATCAAGCTGAAGAACAATCTACAAATACAAGACACGAAGACGCCAGACATGAACGGCTTGCTCGTCGACCCGCCTTCGCCGCACTCGGATAAAAATGCAAGTAAGAGTCTAAGTTCCTCCCCGACCGCGAATATCAATTTATCTATCGCATCGGCAGCATTGTTGCAAGAAAACATGCTGCAAAGATCGCTGCAAGGTGTTGTTATATCGCTCCAAAACGCAATGATGAGCTCGTTGCAACAAGCTGCCCTCTTACCGTCAAATTCCGCAGCCGCCGCCGCATTAAACTTGCAAGCTCTAGAATCTTACTTGACCCTACAACGCCTGACGTCAGTTTCATCAGTAAACAACACCAATCCACCCAGCCCATCCGAAAATACTTCCACTTCAAAACAAGACATTCTGAGGATAGCGACGGCAAGTGCAAAAATAAGTGAAGTGGATGCAGGCGATTCTTCAAAGGAGTTTTCTCCAAAAACTCCTGAGGAGTATCCATTATCAGATGCTATAGCTGCAGAAGATGTTGATTTATCGGAGGAGGTTGAGGAAGACTTGGCATTACTGGATAATGAAGACGAGTTTACATTGGAACAACATTTGGAATCAACATCAAAAGGTTACAGTTATAACTCCCAGAACTTAGACAGTGGATATCCGAGTCTTTTAATGAATGCAATGTATCAACAACAAATGAACGGAAGTCCGTCGCAAGCGCCGCTATCACCACAAGCCTCCAATTCTTCCAAGAACAGTTCTTCATCGTCAACCAGTAGTATATCGAGCAAGCAAAAGACTATGGGAAGTGGGCCTAGGACAAAGAAACAGTTCATTTGCAAGTTTTGTAACCGGCAATTTACGAAGTCGTATAACCTGCTTATTCATGAGAGGACGCATACCGACGAGAGGCCATACTCGTGCGACATCTGTGGAAAAGCTTTCCGACGGCAAGATCACCTGAGAGATCACAGGTAAATAATAAAAACTTTTTATTACGTCTCTGCAGCATTGTTTATACCTTTCCATATTCAACAAAGTTTTAAATTTTTATAAACATTACCGGAGTTGACACTATCTCCATACACAACCATTTAAATGTGTTTCATGACATTTTTATCTCTAGTACGACATTAATATAGGGCCACTAATTCTTCCATAATCGATTAAGACAATCTTAACTATTTAATTTGTTATTCCTTAACAAGTTTCTAACGTTTTACGACCATAGCAAGCACTCGTTAGTATCTAAAACATTATCTTCATTCCGGAGGTGGATAGCTAAATCAGCTGTAGTGATTAATTTAGTTGCCTTATCCCTGAATTCCGGGTCGGATAACTCGGATAGCTGGTTCTTATTTTTAAGATAAAAGAATCTCATAGCGTCAAAAAACATTTGTTAGGTTCATGGTTTTATTTCGATATCAATAAAACACTTTTCGGTCGTCTGCTCTCGCAAAACGTTATTATAACTTTTGAATAATGGCGGTGAAGAAAAACACAATTAAAACAAAAAGGGTTAAGTATGGCCCGAGCAGATGGTATCGACAAGTCTTTCGTCACGCTCGTAAATTATTTCACCAAAACCGCCGCTAATCCCACGAGAGCCAATGTTTTAATTTTGTATTTCCATTTTGTTTTCTTCACTTTGCATTCCTTATAAAACTCCGTGAATCTTTTCTCATATCAAAATATTTACATCCAAAAATAAAAGTGTACGATGCACTCAAAAAAAGATGTTACTGTTACACGAATTGGAATTCGAAACACGGATTTCGAACACAATAAATATGATAATGGTATTACAAGAGTTCTCAATCTATTTCTCCACTTACTTCGAGATCCCCACACAAAAAGAGCTAAAGGTGTTGGATTTTTAACACCTGTCTCGCGGTGATTTCCTTCTAAATCACCGTATCTCTGTGGCAATAAAATAAATTTCTTGTAGACGCCGGAGGGTGAACTGGCACGGCTGCGGCCTGTCGATGTTCAATCGATGTCCGTTGACACGATACATTATAATGGACCGGAGACCGGAGCACCGGAGCGGGCCTTCGACGGGTTTTTACAAAGCACGTGGTGATCCTGACGTGAGGATTAATATGGATGACAAAAAAATATATCCCTCGCTTACAAAATCAAGTTTCGTTGTTAGAGCAGCTTGATTTTTTTTTTTGTCGTGATTGAATTTTGGATAATGGACTTAAATTAATTTGTAGCTTGTTTAGTAATATGGACGTCGTCTTTTTTGCTTGTTTATTTAGTATGGCGTCGTTAAATGAGCATTGCAATTGAAATTTCATAGTCCATCGGTCCGCATTGAAAGCTTCATTAATCAGAGTCGGCTTCGAGTTAGGCCTAATGCTGCGCCCGAGCCGCTGTCACGGCACGCCTTGCCGCGCGGCCTTTCAATGCCCTAATCACCTCCATCCCGTGTTTTAATATCAGAATTATTATTTCATTCATCATGCTGCTCTTTATCGTCACCGATCTAACCGTACCTAACGATTATTACACATATTATGTTTCGTTGAACGCGACGTAATTTTTATGTTCCGTGTATGTTTGTTTATTCGATACGATGGTAATTTCTCGAATTGGGCCCTCAATTGCCAGTTTCTCGTGCGTTATTATTGATTACACGTTACCCTCAGCGTGTTAATTATACGTTGTACTCAAATTTAATTCGAAATTAGTTCCTATCAATATTTGTGAGGTATTTCAGAGCCGTCCAACTTTGATTGTAATTACATGTTTCAAGTCTGTTATGAGCCTTTCTCTCATTAATTACAGAATTTCTTATGTTTGTGATCTATTGGTAGATATCTAAATTATCCTATCTATTCAGTTCACATTTGTTTTTGATTCTTTTCGCTTTTGATATTAATTTTACCAGGTCAAAATAATAATTAATGACGTTGAATATGAAAGGTTGTCTGAATTTATTACGATGATACCCTTGGGTCGTGTTTGCTTCCTTGCGAGGTGTAAAACACGCGAGAGCATTGTCGATGCATTGGTTTCGACGCCCCAAGACATGACGTATTTATTGAACATCTTACGAAGCATCCTCGGTTAAATTATGTACTTGTGCAGCTACTTTATGAAGACTTGTAATTTTGTTTCTGGAGTTATTGGTGTCAGAACTACAAATGTATTTTACTTGTAGTAATAATTTCGCATCAATTAATTGTCGTTTTCGTTTCCTTGGTAAAAATGAAGTCTTCTTCGTGTTCTTATTCCATGTTGAGTTATTTTAATAAATTTTGATGCTGAAAACGTGTTGGTCTACATTGAACTATTTATTGATAAGCTGTTTCTCCTTTTACAGGTACATCCACTCCAAGGAAAAGCCTTTCAAATGCCTCGAATGCGGTAAAGGTTTCTGTCAATCTCGTACCCTAGCTGTCCACAAGATTCTTCACATGGAGGAGTCACCTCACAAATGTCCCGTCTGCAGCAGAAGTTTCAACCAAAGGTCCAACTTGAAGACTCATCTACTAACCCACACCGACATAAAGCCATACAACTGTTCATCTTGCGGGAAGGTCTTTAGAAGGAATTGCGACTTGAGACGACACAGCCTTACGCATAACCTCATTGGTATTACCTCTGTCAATACCTCACCAAGTGGAAGCAACGGGAAGAGCCCCTTACTGAATCCAAACTTTCCTATTGATAACTTAGATACGGAAGATGAGAATTAGTGTATAGCGTGAGCAAGTTTGTGAAAAGACTGAATTTAAACCGGTGCCTTGTAGTTGTAAGATAAACCACAGAGTTGTTGATTTTTACTACCTATGTATCCGTTATTCTTGGAGACCTACTTTTAATTGTATGTACAAAATTTACGTTGTAAAACATGTGCTTGTAAAATTTGCAAAAATTATGTTATGATATGAATCATTTCATATTGCTGACAATGCCCACGAATATATAGTTTGGTAGGTTTTCATACCTTTCTTTTGTGTTAGAAGTATATTTTGGACATTTATTTCCTTATTTCGCTACAGCAATTATAAAAGTCTCATGTGAATGCAAAAGAAGTGATAGGAAGGGAGGTTGTACTTTATTTTTTCTATCAGTGGGATTTGGTATTGGGCTTGTGGCATTTTAGATAAGTTTTTCTCAATATAAAATTGGGATTTAAGTATTATTAAATATTGTTTTCATTTCTTGTAAATTATCTGATCTCATTGTGTGTTTGTATATTACTATTAGACTTGTTTTATATAAATAAGTACTATCCGTCCACCATTAAGGTTTTTAGTTATAATATAAATATTAGTTAAAAAGGTTGTGTAAAATAATAAGACTCTTCCACTACTTTGTAGGATAAATAAACAATAAAAATAAAACTTTGGAGCGGTCGATTAATTATTATTGTAATTAAAAGCAATGAATTACATGTCCATGTTTTTTATTAACCATAATTTTAATGTGTTTGTATTCTATACAAGTATTAATTACTGGCAGTACCGACAGCCTATAATCTTCAATATGCATGTTTTGTACAAAAAAAACAATGCTTTGCGCGTCGAGTTATTTTGTGTCCCTGCACATTTATAATTACTTTACCTATCAACCTAACTTCTCTTATACTTACTCGTTTATAAGTCACATTATTGCTAAACAACTTCACATTATGCTAGAAGATCAGCTGGCGTTGCATATTTATAAAAGGGTATCGTTTTTTTCTTATATTTAGCTAACCTAGCATTACCTAGGTAAGCTAGCCAGTTAACCTAGCGTTGCCTAGCTAGCTAACCAAGCACCATTTAGCTAACCTAGCGTTTTCTGACTATCTGACGTAGCTTTTATAAATAGGTAGGAATATCGCTACAAGAATAAATGCTACGCCAATTGAATGTACAGGCATCGCGAAGCTGTGCTAAGAATAGCTTGCATGCGTCACGAAAAGTTTAAGGGTAAGAAAACTCGTGAAAAGATAACAAATAGACAAAGAGAGTTACTTACGAATTTATGAGTAATATGTATTAGTTTGAAGTATGGGTTTAAATATTTCGATTGCCGATCCAAGTGGAACCAATGGGTACTGACAGAGTCCAGTGTTTTTGAATGGCTCTATCACATAATTACGGAGTAGTTATCACTAATATGCATTAGCAGTATATATGTGTGTGTTTGTGTGTGTCTGTGTATGTGTTTATGTGTGTGTGTAGTAAGTATATGCAGTAACATTTTTCACTTAACTGGTGAAGTTGTACGGTTTGTCTGGGGAATTGTTACGCTTTATCCGGTCGTCCGTTTTTGAGGCAGCTTTATGTAAAATGTTTTGATGAAAAATTAAATGACATGAATAAAACGTAGTAAGACTAGATTCATCCTGTGGTTGCATTGATTACATCGCTTAGATTTCGCACACTCAGCTTTATTAAAATATGGAGAAAATTATATACACTTATATTTATTTGTAGAAGAAATATTTTTTTATTTTAAAGAATCATAAGTTTATTCTCACTTTCTGAGAGCTAGAACGCTGGAACGTTTGTACCTACAAACATAACTTTATCCAGGTGAATTGAACACAAAAAATGAAGGAGTGAAACAAAAGGATATGTAAGAGTTCTTCTTTTTTAATGAAGGTATAATAGTTCCAGTAATAATTATACAAGTAATACTTCGAGCAAATAAAGTAGTTTAAACGTTTTCATTCATGATAATGTTTCTGCGGAATAAGGAGAAAACCGCGGGTATAATCGCCCGTGATTGAAGGTAGTTTTACATATGTATAGATGAAAAAAACATGTACAAAAATATATTAAAGGATAGTTCATGGCATTGTTTAATTCAAAAACCATCTTATTAATAAGAGCAGGTATTCAAGCAAAAGAAAAGCTTGTAACAGGCGTAAAAGTGATAATTAAGCCATGTAAAAAGAAACTTATCTATCGACAACAAAAGCCGACTACTGAGCTTGAAAAATCGTTTCAATTCAACGGGGAATTCGAAGTAATCGACGGAACATAGCATCCAATAAATTCACACGAATAAAAGGACTTATTCAGTCCCACACAAAGGTCTTTCAAGAGTGTATCAAAATGACATAAAGCTTGGTTCTTTTCACGAAACACGTTTATAATGGGCCACATGTCTCTCATTTTTTTTTTGGTAGAATTTGGAAATGAATGACGTGTTAAAAAGGTAACAAATTGTGGATGTTCTTGCGCTGGCGAGCGTATCTTGTTTCTGGAGTGTAACAGATATATTGCGACGATTCGTATTCTAATTTTGGAGTAACGTGTAAATGTATGCTATAAAATGTCGTGAATTAAGTACCTACGTTTACGGAGTATGTGAACAGTGAAGTTGGAGTACTTCTAACGGGACATACCTATATTTTATACGAACAATTCTTGCATTGTAATACACCAATCGATGTGTTCTGGCAGCCCCACTTGAGTGCCAGGTCCCAATCCAGATATATCTAATCTGAGTTCCAGTCAGATCCGTTAAGGTGGATGATCCCAGAGCTCATCACGCTATGTTGTCAAGAGATGGCGCTGATGTCATTTTTTACCTAAATTATTTTTTTACGTCGAAAATAACAATCTTATTCGAACCAAGCACTAAAGCGCGCGTTCTATAGCGTTACTCAATTGTAAATTACCCAAATCTTCATTAAATAAACTAATAAATTACTCGTAACGCTTCTCTTACTGCTGGTGTCACAAATTTACGTACTTACACACGCACACGTAGACATAAAGTATGTCATTAGAACGCATCTAAGGTGGTTGCTTGCGGTCCGCCTAGCAGCCCAGCGTCAATAGATGGCGTTGTTTCTAATTAACGCATCTTATTTTATTATGAATGAACAGGTGCATATTATTTTAATAATAATTATGTTTACCGGTAATGGCGTAATATGTTTTATGTATCCAACAATATTTCAGATGTGTTTTAGTTTTCAAAACACTTTTATTTGTGCCAAACAATATCGCGGCGGTAGTGGTGTATGGCAGCGATCTATTCACGCACACATAGAAAATGGTCTTGTTGTACACGAAACCATTTGCTAATTTCGTTCTTTCGTTTACTGTATAGGTTAGACCAGTGGTCAAACCTCTCAGTAGTTCTTTACTAATAACGAGGTTCCGAGTTCGATCCCTGCCTCAGATTTTTGGTAATTTTCTTTGATTTGGATGAAATTTAGAATGGAGATGGCCTATACCCTTTATTACCTATACTCTCTACTCTCCTACCAATAAAGACATTGGCTATTGTAATACTTTATTATGAAACAATCAGGATTATTTCTTATATATGTACATAGTATCAAAATAAAAAACAGTCAATCACCAATAGTCTTTTTATTTACACATTCTTAAAATATTCAATAATTCACAATTCTTCGTCAATATAAAGTCCTGCTGGTCGCACAGTTTTTTTTCATTTTTTCCATGAACTATGTTCTGGCCACAGACTCATTGTGTTGGCCATATGCCATGTTATTGGTCAGAACATTGTTTTTATACAAAATTCTTTTGACGTGGTTGTGGCATGGTGTTATCGCTTTTCGTTTACATATCTGCAACAAAGCTATAATTAAAGTATATTCTAATTTGTATCCCAACCTGGCCATACGAAAACCACGGATTTATGTCTACTAAACACTACTAAAGAAACAAACATGACTTTGAAAAACTAACCATTCCAAATCGGCTGGCTGGCCTGTCGCATTTATATGTAGTGTAAACATCATTTTCATGTTGCCCTATGGTCAGAAGTTCAATTCCTTTTATTTCCTCCGTTGTTTTTTGGAAGTCTCGAATTTTCGAGAGACATGCTTCTTTCAAATCTGTTTCCACAATTGTTTCATTTGGTTTAGTAGTTACGTTGATACGTGGTAACAAACATTCACACGCACAAATTTTTGCATTTATAATATTAGTAGAATAAAATTTCGTTTATTTCAAGGTGTCATTTACGAAGTAAATAAGCGTAGGAAAATTATATGTCATCATATTGTTTATTTCAAAGGTATTTGAATACACTTTCAGCAAGGGCAGTTGTAGAACAACGTCCTTGATCCTCCGAAAATTAGATTTGTGGTGACAGCCAGCCAGCAGGGCTTTTCCGGTTATACAAAGGTACTATGTGGCAGGGCTGTTGCTGGCCTCAGCTGGCGTAGTGGTGCACGATTGTATCTGCTGATTTCCATCAATAATTTTCCAACGTTGATCAACCTTTTTTACAGAGTAAAACTATAAACAACAACTTGCCTAGCAACGTAGCAACTAGTCAAAAATGCATTTTACGTGAATGACGTAACCAAAAAACTCATAGAACAGTCTGATTAGTTTATACTAGCTGCACCCCGCAGTTTCACCCGCGTGTCCTACAGTTTATCGATATTTTTTTTTATAAAACTATTGTAGTAAAAGAAACACTAAATATTAAGTGAAGCTTACCACTTACCACACATACACATACATTAGTGAAAACCGCACCCTAATCGGTTAAGCCGTTTCTGGAATTAGCGCGCACAAACGCACAGACAAACAGACATACAGTCAAACAGACAAAAATTCCATTTATCATTGTTTTGGGTTCTATTGCGTTGATGATAAAGACCCCCAATAATAGCTTTTCTCATTTATCTTTCACTAGTTTTCAGCCGCGGTTTCGCCCGCGTCTTCCCGTTATCCCGCAGGAACCTTTTTCCGGGATAAAAAGTAGCTATAAGCTATTTCCATTCCAGTAGTTACGGTGATACGTGGCAACAAACATTCACACACACAAACTTTCGCATTTATAATATTATTAGGAAAGGATAGGATGTACAGACAGCGATCAGTCACAGTTTTATTATATGTATAGGTAAATAAATTTTTATTGTAAATGTGGATGTGGATGTGGATTTGGATTCCGTCTTCTTTACCGCTTAGACTGTTTTATTGAAAAATATACCTTATTCCGTTTGATAACAATATGTATAGTATTACATTGTTAGATATCGGTTGATTTCGGTTTTTTCTTTGACGTTTATGATTTGAAGCGATGATAGCTCAATCGGTTGCGCATTGAACTTCCGTGCTGCACAGCACATGTTCAAATACCAACAATAGGTATGAGGTTTCGGTGAAGAAAAATATCGTGCCAAACCACAACATGGTGGCTTATCTATACTAATATTATAAAGCTGCAGAGTTTGTTTGTTTGTTTGTTTGTTTGTTTGTTTGTTTGTTTGTTTGAACGCGCTAATCTCAGGAACTACTGATCTGATTTGAAAAATTCTTTCAGTGTTAGGTAGCCCATTTATCGAGGAAGGCTATAGGCTATATTTTATTTCCAAAAAAATTAGGAATCCATAAGAAAATTGCTATTTTGCAACCCAAGGTGTGAAATCGAAAACCTATTTTTGCGTGCGCTGCAAAAACTATTGACACTAGAACAAAATGATGTATTACGGGTTTGTAGGTCTTATTAAGATCTACAAAAAAGTCCGTGAGAGCATATGTCTAACTATTATAGTTATGCCGCAATAAGTGATATTTTATTTAAAAAATTTAATTTTTAATGCCGCCTCTAGAAAAGGCTCTTTATTTGTCTCTTGGTATTAATCCTTATCAAAATAAATTACTTCTAATTCAAAACTGCTTCAATACCTTTATAAAACTTTTTGAATCATTCAATTCGGACATTCCATTCGAAAGATATCGCGAGTTTAAAAATGTAAGTAGTAGTAGAAAAATAAACCCGCCGCACCCCAGCGCAGCGGGAAACGCGGCGAGGTGAGGGAGAATCTATGAAATAGGTAAAGTGCGGTCGCGGACCAGGAAGACCTTTAACAGCACGATTCAAACGCGTGGTCCGAAAAAAAATTTACCTAGAATTAAAATAGGATAATGGATACCTACTTAAAATAGGATAATGAGTACCTACAGCAGGTAACGCGGTGACCCCCCTCACCGAAGTGCGGGAATAATTTTGGAGTATACGGAATATATACGCTTTCGCGCTTAAACTACTGAACCGATTTAAATGAAATTTGGTATTGAGATAATTTGAGCCCCGGGGAAGGACATAGGATACTTTTTATCGCGATAAACTGTAGCCCACGCGGGTGAAACCGCAGGGAACAGCTAGTTATGTAATATTTGAGACTTTAGATCAGATACCTACCTAGTAGATAAGACACTCATTAGCCCAGTAACTTCGCTAGCTACTTATGTTGTAGTTAGTACCTTACCTACCATACCTTTACCTACCAAATATTTATTTGATAATGCGGTAGTGCGGTACCAACACACTGGGTATCAAATATAGGGGTGTGACTTGAAAGGGAAAAAATCGATTAAGAAATAATCGATTTTTATCTCTTTAGATTAAATCGATTTGTAAAAACGATTCGATTATTTTTTACTTAATAATCGATTTTTTACAAATCGATTATTTTTCGATTTGTTTTACAAATCGATTATTTTTCGATTTTGTACAAATAGATTATTGTTTGAATTTTTACTAAGCGATTGTTTTTATTTATATAATCGATTTGTAAAAAACAATTATTTAAATAAAAATAATTGATTTGTAATATAATCATCGACTTTTTAAAAATCGATAAAAAAAAGATCGATTAATATAAAAATCGATTATTTTGTTCACATCCCTAAACTATTTTAGCTAGGTAGGTACATACCTACCACCGTGGTAGGCGACCTCTTGCAAGGGCGATCTACCATTTCTAGTTCTACCGCCAAGTACCTAACTAACTATTTTATCAATAGTAGGTATCTATCTACGCAGACCGTATGTATTTAGATTTACGTTCTAATGTAAGTATGTTGTCAGCTGCCTTGTTACCATAATACATACAAGTCGGATGGCCGTGTGAGAAACTATCGCAAGATATATATTTACTTTACTTATTTATTAACTTATTTTCCTACTTTGATTACCTGGGCGAAATTCTATCACTTAGGTTATCAAAGTGGATTAGACCTCCACGACCTTGACTACCAACCCGTTTCGATTTACGTCTTCGGAACGGAAAATAAAAATTGCCCCAAAATCAACAAAATCGTTCATGCACGACTTGGCAAGTCGAAATATCGTGGCGAGCGAGACAGAAAATCATTCTTCACTAGTCACGCCCGATCTTGCAACGTCGCATAATTTTTAGCTATTGACAAACTATAATTTCTTCTGTGACGCTTCAACGTTGTCGTATGCCACCATTCGCTCACTGCACAAGGTCTACATCTAAATAGTTCATCGAAATTCAGATAGATGGCAGGTTAAAATCACCTAATTCAAGTCCGTCAACTTCAGTGCCACTCACGCACACATGTGTATAATAATACGATTTTTCCGATGTAAAATTACATGGAAAACATAATTTTTGTAAGAGAAACTGATAGTTCGCGAATGGGTAATTAATTGAACAATTTAAGAAAATTTTCAAACTTCATTAGAATAGTTCGCGTGATCCATATCGCCCTTCTTGAGTTTGTATGGGAAATTGCACGAGCCCATTCACCTTAAGTCTCACAAACTCTTGCAGTTACAATCGGTATTTAGTGTGATAGGCCTAAATTGTGTATGCTGTGATGTTATGGGGTGCATATTTTCTAATCATCATTTATTACTAGGTACTTTTGTAACTTTTATCACAGACACGTCAGAAGATATTGTCAAAATAATAGACACAAGTGTATCGTACGAATATAATAAATTTGAAAGTTTGTGTGTGTGAATGTTTGTTACCACGCATCACCGTAACTACACCGATTTTGATGAAATTTGGAATGGAAATACTTTTTATCCCGGAAAAAGGTTCCTGTGATAACGAGAAGACGCTGGTGAAACCGACTAGTTAAAAATACAAAATGAATCTCATCGCATCTGAACAGTAAACGAAACGTCCCAACAGCTCGGGAAAACAACAGAAAAATCGAACAAGAAGACAAACAACCAAGGCAAACCGTGCTAAAATACGAAACCGGCGGAACGCACGTTCGAAACTCATTGTCAAAACACCTTATACAATTTCACAGGCGAACAGAAAAACACCAGAGAAAAAAAAACATATTCCGTACTGCGTGTGGTCGACGAATAAAACCGCCACTAAATTCGGATAATGCACACTCGAGTCCCTAAAAGCAAATATTTTTCAAACACCTCTCGAAGCAAATACTGTCCTTTGTGGCAGTCGATAATTTTGGTGTCGATGACAATACCGACTTTTACTTTTTTTCTTCTGCTTTTTTTGTACAAAGGCAGTGTTTTGTTTAACTCAGCGGGATTTCCGATTGCTCTGTAATTTGTGGATAATTCGAGGCCGTAAAAGAGTCTTAGGTGCCATTATTATGTTGTCATAGGTGTTTAATGGAATGGCACGTCTGTTTTGTTGCTAATTGCTTGATGTTCTTTGGAGTTGAACGTAGAGACTTGGCGTGTCTCGGCTAGAGGTATATCTTTTATTTATCTACCTATTACTAAATCATATCTACGCCACTAATAGAATAAAGAGGCAAATTTGGTTGTTTGTATTTTACAGCTTATCTCTAAAACTACAAGTCCAATCATATAAAATACTAGCTGCGCGCCGCGGTTTCACTCGCGTCTTCCCGTTATCCTCTTTCCGGGATAAAAAGTATCCTATGTCCGTTTCCTGGTCCTAAACTACCTCCCCACCAACTTTCATCCAAATCGGTTCAGCCGTTCTTGAGTTATAAATAGTGTAACTAACACGAATTTCTTTTATGAATATAGATATGTATAAGATTTCACTAATAGGAAGCTACATCATCCCTGAGTGTCAGGGGTTGTTTTACTGTGATAAAATTTTTGTGAGAATCTCCAAAAAATAATGATAGGATAGGATGACATATTTTCTGATTGCTACAAAATGGATTCTTCGGCCTTTGTCTTTATAAATAAATATTAATACCTACTATGAAAAATCGGAAACCGAAAGTGAAACCGAAAGACGTTCTGTAGGTAAGCCAAGTGCATGAGCCGATGACATTTTGTGAGTCGCAGGGAGCTGATGGATGTAAATGGCTGTCATGGTGGCTTTTAAAGGAAGAGGCCTGTGTTCAACAGCAGAGTCTCTCCTCTTCATTTTCTTTCTGCTGATAATGACTACAAAAAAGTTCAATCCTTTATTCCAAACACGGTTCTAAAATAACAACATTGTTAAAGAAACTCTTTACCTACTGATTTATTTTTTTTTACTAATTGCAGTGTAGCCTTTGACCACAAGTCACCTGATGTTAAGTAACGATGTGGTCGAAGATGGCGTCACGCTACACCTGGACTGGGAACTGACTCTCAAGTGTGGCTGCCGGAACACACCGATAGGTGCTTGGCGACAGATTCTTAACAAGAGGGTGGTAGGTAGCCAGGCGAGTACCAGAAAATACCCTACCACCAAGTTATGGTATCATCACGATGTTTTCTTCACCGAAAGCTCAAGCTCATTGTAGGATTCAAACTCACGTCCTACGGATCGCAAGCCGACATCACTACCACTGAGCCATCATCGCCTGATTACCTTTAGAAAGTAGCATCCCAAACACAATAACAGTCAATCTCACGCTCCTACAGTAAGTTACCTGCAGTTTTCATATTTTGTTGTTCCTGCAAGAAACTTAGTACTTAAATAAAATTCACAACTACCTAACAATACCTATTTACATTATTCCCCGCTGAGACAACACAGACAGTAGTGCATAATTACATCAAAACTGCATTACTGCACAATTCTCAGTGTTTATTAACTAAGTCCATTATTGTGCCATCTCTAAAACAACGTACTAACAGTATGGGCGCAATGTGTATCTGTGTGTGTGGCCACTGTCGCTTAAAAAATAAAATAAGTAGCCTCTAAGTCTAGATACTAACTGTAAAATACATGGCAGTTTTAAAAAAAGTTAAAACTTTATCATTCCATTAGCATAGGTATATATAGTAGACTTGTAAAGGAAAAAGAAAATTGCTACTTCAGGCTGAATGAACTTTGAAGCAATAAAGTTCAAAATGGTATATATATTCGAGGTTGTTAAAATTTAAAATGATTTACATCCCATTTTTTTTTGTATTGATAATCTTACTTGTGAAGGGGCCTATATTAATTTTAAGATTTGTAGTATGGAAGACCGCAGTAGGTACTTAAGTGTATAGATTTCAAAAGATTGGTAAGTAAAAACAACGCGTCTAAACTAAAAATAAATAAAATGCGTACTGTCTTTAAACAATTAATAGAGTAGAGACCAAAAAAAAAATGACACGTAATATATTTTGGAACTGTGACTTTAGCTACATTACCCATACTGTTTGTAGACTCCATCTCAACTATAAGTAAAGCCAGTAATGTAACTTATACACAAGTACCTAACTTTAAATGTAATGTATGTAATTTCATTTAGGTATTTTATAGTGAAACTACAACTGGTGTCATCTTATCGCAACTATGCGAATTAACGGTGACAATTGTGATTACCATTCGCGTTCAAGCTTCGGTTTTAAGTGCTCGATTGTGATGATGATTGGCGAGGGACAGAAGGGCCAAGCTCTTGGATGAAGAATTAGATAAATATATCTACCTAATAAAAATTTGTGATAATGATAATAAAAATATTGGACACACGAATTTAAAACTATGTACTTACCTATATAAATAATATAAAAAATGACATTTAGATAATTATTTACAATATGACCTGTTAGCAAGAAATATAGAAAGGAAATAAAATATATAAATTAATTTGACTAATGACTTACTTCAAAGCTAAGGTGTTTGATGAATGAACTCGTTTTTTATCGACATAATATATTTATAAAAAGATTTATGTCACAAAATATCCTACAAATATTATAAACGTGATAGTTTGTGAGTGTGGATGTATGGGTGTTTGTTACTCTTTCACACAAAAACCACAGAACGGATTTGGGTGAAATTTTGAATGGAGATAGCTTATATCCTGGATTAATACATTAGCTACTTTTTATCTCGGAATAGGTTCCTGCGGGATAACGCAAAGACGCGAGAGAAACCGCGGGGCGCGGATAAATATAAATTCAAATATGATACCCATACCTATTTTTAGCAGCACTTATTTATTTAGTTAATTTAATTGTGCAGGTCAAAAATTTGTTGTCACCTTCCATGTGACTCTTCTGTCTATCGTCCCATTCCCTACTCTTTGCCCAGTGCCTACGCACATATCGTGTCGCCGCGACAGTTACGGGCGCCATCGCGATACTTGGCCCGATACCGGCCTCACACGACGCGCAGTCTAAAGGGCCCTTAATGTACAGACCATGACTGTAGGCACTTTATTGATCCGATTGCTTAGAGTTGGAGTTACCTAATTGCATATTCTTTGGAATCTTTGACTATTGATATATAGTATTTGATTACTGACGTGGCGCAGTGGGCGAACAGCTGACTGCGAAGCGTGAGGTCGCGGGTTTGATTCCCGCTACGAGACAAATGTTTGAAGGTTGAAAAAAAGTGCATGTAGGTGGTAAGGATTAACAGAGAATAATAGTTAAGAAGATCATATAGTGTCAAACATGTGATTGTGTAGGAGTTATTAATATTGCCAATATTTTTTCATAATTTTTGGAATTTTGAGATGTTTGTTTATTTAGTTTTGAGTTACTACTTTCATACATACTGAAAATAATCTAATGAAGGTATCGGCTCTATTTTTTAAGAAACATATAAAAAAATTAACAAAAAAAATTATTTTACTTGTTATCACATTGCTAATTAAAAACATGACAATGTGGTGAATATCTATTTACCCATGAAGTTAAATAAAGTATCGAAAAAATATTTCTTGTGCCTCTTTGACGGCTGTAAAATTCAATCTGCAATAGGGTTAGCACCTGCGCTGGTATTTAAAAAATCTATTTATACCTCATTGTCAGCTGTATAGTCCAGTCTGCAAAAGCGTTAATACCTAGGTACCTACTTAGAAAGACGGAAAGAGATGTTAAAAATGAAAGTGTCAAATAGAGTGTTAAAACACAAACAGATTATGTGGTAAGCATTATCAAACTTGTTTTAAGTAGAGGAAACAAAACTTAAAACACTTCTAACTTTAAATTTATTAAGCCATTGAAATGTTATTCTCAGATTTCCAATTTCAATAAAACCTCACGTGGAAAAAGTGAAAAAAAGCGAGGTAACAACCGAACTCTATTATCTGTAATCCAATATTTGAAACAAAGTCGTTCGTTGGGCGTTGGGCGGGGTTAGCCAATCCCCGCCTTCTTCCACCCATCTTGCTTTCTGATTGGCTTAGTTCCGAAAGGTGCGCGTGCGCAATCACGCAAAACGCAAGACGAACACAATTGAATTGAAGTCGATGAATGCTTTTTATGAGAAATGTGCGTAAACGTTCGATTAGGTCAGACCATCTTAAATTAAGTTTTTTTTATAATACCTAGGTACTATAGTCCAATCCTTAGGGGATGATTCTCAAACAAAGCTGTTATAGGCTGCACTTACG
The DNA here is from genome assembly GCA_931315375.2 of Opisthograptis luteolata. NCBI lineage: Eukaryota > Metazoa > Arthropoda > Insecta > Lepidoptera > Geometridae > Opisthograptis > Opisthograptis luteolata. The sequence continues at coordinate 4,620,130 of OV928048.1, forward strand.
TTATATTTAAAGAACTTCTGAGCAAAATTACACGCCATCAGTCAATATTAAAAAATTACGAAAACAGTATGTTTTCTTCCATCTTACTCTCTGATACTAATACTATAACATATTGCTTCATCATCATCATCATCAGCATCCTGTATCAGTCCAGTGCTGGGAATAGGCCTCTCCCAAGGTACGCCACTGAGCCCGGTCTTCGGCTCTTCTCATCCAACTACTGCCAGCCAATCGGCGCAAATCGTCGCTCCACCTGATCGCAGGACGCCTACACTACGTTTGCCAAGTCGCAGTCTCCACTCAAGAACGTGTCACATATTCCTCACATTTTGTTTAAGAATTATAAAACAGCATCGGAAAATAAGATGTCTACTATAGGATCTTTTGCTTTGACAGGTCTAATTTGCCTCGAGGCAAAAATTAAATTACCATTTAAATACGCTCAAGAGCTACGAAGCGTAGTCACAACTCACTCACTATTAAACTAGTCTTCAGAGTTACTCAGAGAGCTATGGAGAGAGCTCTGAATTTAGATAGAACTTACGGAGATGGAAAACATAGTGATGAATCCATAGGCAAGGTAGGGCAGGCTCTAATAGGTCACCTAGTCAAATACTACCCTCAAAGTAATGGTCATCAAACACCTATATCCCTGCAGCCTCTCTTGACAGTCAGTTTTCAGGGCAGCGTGACACCACCTTCGACCATGTTGTCACTGAATATCACGGAAACAGGAAATCAAACAGAACTTCTTGCAGAGTTCACCTATTTGCCAGCTAGTCAACCAAGCAGTAATGCTATCATACTAATGATTGGTTCCTACTAAGGTACCTACCTATGTTTTGGATTGACGGGTAATACTTCAAAGGGACGAGAGAACTGCTGAAGTTTACAACTTCAGCACTGAACTGTAATGGGTAAGCATAACAAGTACCATCAGGCGAGCAATCTGTTCGTCTCCCTAGTCAAATACATATTAAAAAATATTTTTTATACATTTGACGATATGACGTTCAAATCCTACAATGAGCTTGAGCTTTCGGTGAAGGAAAACATCGTGATGAAACCATAGCTTGGTGGTAGGGCATTTTCTAGTGCTCGCCTGGCTAGCTACCAAATAAAGAGTCTATCTCCGATCACCTATCGGTGTGTTCCGGCAGCCCCATTTGAGAGCCAGTTCCCAGTCCAGGTGTAGCTTGGCGCCATCTTCGACCACATCGTCACTTAACATCAGGTGACTTGTGGTCAAACGCTACCCTGTGAATAGATACATAAAAATAACCTCTTTGGTAATTTTCAAAGATCAAAAAAACTTGGAACATCTTTTATTTATCTTTTGTTCTTCAATACGCTAGAACTAACTGCCTGCGTCTAGACTACACTTGTACACATAAACTCTTAAGATCAGAACGGGTACATACATCCTCTTCCTCTAACTAAAACCACAACAACTCATGGGCCTAAAGGTTTGTTCGAGTATTTACCTTTCCTATTTATGTATCAAATATTACCTTCACACTTCATTCGAAATTATATTCTATTATCTTTGACATCCGTTACAATCTCAAGTGCCACGTTTGTGCATTAAACGGATGACTGTTACACCGAAGTGTAGCGCCAGCTGATTTTAGAAACAAATTAATCAAACAGACAAAATGTTATGCTGATAAAATGTTATATTCTGCTAAGAAGTTTCAGTTTTATAAGTAGGAAGGAAAAGTGGTATAGAAAAACAGCAGATCTTTCAAAGTGTAAACTATTATCAATCAAATGGACAAAGCGTTCTGAATTCACAAACTAATTTAGCAAGAATAATAATGTAATTTCAAATTATATCAAATCGATTTGAAGCAAAACGTGATAAATCCACGTATAATGTAGCGCCACCTTTAACCACAGCGTCACTTAACATCAGTTGACTGGTGGTCAATCAAACGATGTCCTAAAAGATGTAATAAAAAAATTGACGCACAGTTATTCTTTAATTAATTTTATTGGTTTGACAGAGAGTGGTGAAACTGGCATGTCCAAGAACCACAGCATTGGTATATTACGGCCCTCACTCTCTCTCTGAAGGAAGGTCTGACTCCCAGCGCAGTGGGAACGTAATAGGCTGTTAATGGTCGTGGTGGTTTGACAGCAGATGTAAGACAGTAGTTACAGATCGTAAACCGCGGAGCTTACAGTTCGGTGTGACACACGGCCACTATCATAGCACGCGCTGTGCTCACCGAGAAGTATTCCCACCACAAATATTTACCCGGCATTGTGTCGGCGTCACCCAAAGATCTATCTATCTTATCAAATGTTTGAGCGCAAACAGCGGTGCTCGCGGCGCTCGCGTGTCTGTCGGTCTGTCTGTCACGTCAAATACGGCTTATCGTAATTGACGTATTGGTCTGCCTCGGGTTGTTTCCGGGAAGTTACCTGTCGCTAAGGGATTGTTAGCTTTGTTAGATTAGTTTTAGTCTTAGCGACATATCTTTTCTTCTTAGTGATGGTATTTAAACTATTATAAAACTTTTACTTACCAAGTCATTCCTGTAAATCTACACATCCATACTAATATGGCATAGCTTGCTCAAGAAAATTTGAAAACAATATTAAACTCGTTTAAGTTGACATTCCATAAATTTGCCATGAAAAAAAAACAAATGTTTTGACAGTAGCAAAACAAGTTTTTATTCTCGAGTTATTAAAACGCGATCATTATAACAAATGTGCCAAATGCTATTTTGAACGTGCAAAGCTTAATTAACTAATTAATAAACCCGTAATAAACGTTAGGACCAAACTTGTTCCGAAGCAGAAAGCAATTCAGGTTTATTGCAAATCAATTAAAGAGCTCTATTTAAATCAGTTTCTTTACTGAAAAGGATCAAGTAGGCAGTCGAATTTTATGCCTTTATTGGCCCAATAGCAACCGAAGTACCTTCTTAATTAACAGCTTTATTTATAAAGAATCAGACCACCGTCCGCTGAAAGTAGAAATGTGTTGACGGTGGATTTTAACCGATACCAGTATCTGCTCTTGGTATTCAGAAGTTTGATTTACTTATGTCGTACTTCAAAACTGCAATTGTTTTCCTGAATCGCATTGAATTTCTTTATATGTACTCATTTTATATTGACCTATAATTGTAAAAATTATTAACAAAATGTATATCTATCTGTCTATCTGAATTATTAGGAAACGACAGTCGGTTGTATCATTTTAAGTAATGCCTCTCAATCGTATTTACCTGAGGAGATTTCTTTCTTTTTAATTTTAGTGACAAACATGCTGACAGCCTGCTTGATGGTAAGCTAATTAAACGTTATTTGGTAAGTATAGACACAAGAGAAGACCTGGGTCATTGCTCTTGCGTTGTCTATCCATTAAATCGACACGTTTTATTCAGTAGCTTCACATGAGAGCCAGTTTTTAATTCGAGCGTACCATGGCATTACCATGGTCAAGTGTGTGTTGTGGTCAAGAGCTATCTTAAAATACTTTCAAACATGGTTCAGTAGGTACTTCAAAAAATACCTGATACATAATACTCGTATCAGACTCAGTATCGTTCCATACTAGTACGTTATGCCGAGTACTGGAATTATCTCCAGTTTGGAGTTATTAACGTATATAGACCGACAAAATAGGGGCACATAATTAAAATGTCTTAATTTAACTACGGAGGCCGATCTTGCCGTTTTATTGAGGCCCATTGATGCTGTAAAGATACTGGAAGGATTCTTGAATTATATTGTATTGATGATTATGACCCATTTAGGGGCAAAAAATATAGGGTGGTAAAGTTGAATCACTTGCCCAATGGCGAAGGATAATATAGTAAGGAAACTATTTCTGGGAACAACAAATGCCTGACTTTGCCTCACTCACACAAGTCACTCGCAACTCGATTCAAATATCGACACACAAAACTCACGGTATCCCCTCGTAAAATGGTAATGTCATCGTAAGCAAAAAACGTGCGAGGAAGCGGGTAGATAGATACGTCTGTCCGTTATACCATCAACAATCCTACCCGCAGAAACTTTTAGTATTCTCGTGATCATGGCGCTTGCAACAGTGCCGAAATATCGAGAACTCAAACAAAAACAAATACATGGTAATTATCCCGTTATAAAACCTAATTCTAATGTTTTTGACCATTGTAGTTTAAAACAGTATAATGACCCTATTTTAGCCTCACACACCTGTTACTCAATAAGTTATGTGAGGATTTGCCATCGTTTATAACATGTCAGAGAACCATAACATACCACAACCTGCACTGGGCTAGCAAGTGCGGGATTGGTATGGTCGATTAAAGCACATATACTCTACAATAGAAACCATATTGTGTTCCAGGAAAATACTAGTTGCGCCCTGAGGTTTCACCAGCGTCTTCCCGTTCCTGCAGGAAACTTTTTCCAGGATAAAATGTAGCCTATTTGTTATCCAGAGTAATATTAAGTAGGATTAAGTGGTTGGTTTACTTTAGTGATAATTGTCGACTTACCATAAAAAAAAACTTCACATTCGCTTCTTTAATTTACATTTTATCAAATGAAACAAATAACACATTATAAAGTTAATTTAAGCTTAAACTCTCCTGTTTAAATTAAATACCAAATTGGAACCTTTTTACAATAAATAATACCTTAATTATTTTAGGGCGTCCCATCGTATTGCATTTATGAGACATGGCGCTCACAAAAAATGACCCATAACTTGGATGGGTTCATGCACTAGACGCAAAGTGACAAATATAAATGTCCCATATAAAATGCAGGGATAGAACTTTTTCAAAAATTACGAAACTATGATATTTGTCATCAAGCAGTCAAGCACCTATTGGTATGTTCAGGCAACCCCACTTGAGAGCCAGTTTTCAATCCAGGTGTAGCGTGGCGAGACCTTCGACCACATCGTTAGATGACAAGTGACTTGTGGTCAAAAACTAACCTGTAATAAGTAAAAAATAAATAAATTATATTCTTAAATTTATTATTTTAACAGTAAAAAAAATTGTAAGAAATTGGCATAATCATTAATCAGTTTGAGAATTTTCAAAGAAAATGTATGTTTCTTGACTACCTACCCACACTGCTGCAGCCAGCCTTAAAATAATCTGCACATTTCCTTACTTGACGGTATCCCACATGGAATTCTAGGTACAACTTAACAAAAAAAACTATACAAAAGAACATAATAAAAATTGATAGTATTAAATTGCTCTGTATAGCTTAAAGCTCTCCATTCAATTGGAGGCTTCCTCAACAGCCGTACGCAATAAAATCACAGATTTGTGGACGACACTCCACTTCTACCCGTGACTTTTACACATACATACTCACACATGCATATCTATATAATGTATATACATACATGTATCAACACAATCAATAAGGCATCTGTACAAATACAACACACACCTCATGTAAATGCATCTACTGATTGACTTGACCGATTGACTACTGACTTCGTGAGGAAACTGGCATGTCCAAGAACCACAATATTCCAGGGCATGCGACATCTCCACTCTCACTGGAACAGCGTGGTATCTATGGCACATGCTCTTTCTGAGAGAAGTCCTGTATCCCAGCTGTGGGAATGAAATAGGCTGATGATGATGATGATGATGATGGCATTTAAGATTATAATTATCTTACTGTCTGTTCCTGCAATTTACTCCCACCGAATATATGTCACAATAAAAACACAGCCTATAATAGATATTAGTATAAGTAGGAAAATTATCAAAATCAACTCAGTAGTTCCAGAGAATACCTCCTTCATACAAACTCACAAACATTAATATAATCAATTAAAATAAGTCCAGCAGCTTCCATTAATTTATTTTATGTTTTTAAATCTAATTAACATTATGTCAAGAAGCTTCTTATTAAATTCATAAATATAATGACAGATATTTATGGTTTTATATGTTTAGTAGCTGTGCCCCGCGGTTTCACCTGCGTGGAAACTGGAAATTTTCACAGAAACCATGCATTTTCTCGATAAAAAGTAGCTAAGTAGCCAGCCCATAAAATATGTCTCTATAAAAAAAAAATACTTGCTAATGCTTTGCTCTATTGCTACGTGAAAAAATGACAAACAAACAAACCAACAAACACACCTTTTCATTTATATAGAATAAGGATTTCACATTTCTGTTGCATAAAACGTTAAAAAGGTTAATGGTGTACGTTAAATATGGATTTGGAAATAAAAATGTAATTATTTTTCGGGTATACTTTATTTGTTTTGTGCTACAAGAGAATTTATTTTTGTTTATTGATTGGACGGGTAACGTTTGTACAATAAATTAAATTAAAATGATTTTGATGCTCACTATACTACTCACTAGACTATACTACACTTAACCTATTCATAAAACTGCTCTACTGAATAATCGGTTGCCTAGCAACTATCGCGTGTTTCAGCAGCCTCACTTGAGAGCCAGTTCCTAATCAAGGCGTAGCGTAATTTAACATCATGTAACATGTGGTGAAACGCTACCTTGTAAGCTGTAAAAAACCAAAATGACCAATGTTTTGCTTTTGTTTTATCTTGAATAGTATTGAAATTAATTAAACTTAATTTGACTTCATAATTAAGAAATAACATTCCGAGCCGCTTAACATTGGACTCAGATCAAATAAAACCTAAACAAAACTGTTACAACCACCGTGAACCCTAATTAAATAATTTGCAACACTTTATTACGATTGCATTGCTCTAAATGAAATCAACTTATTGACTTAGCGGGTGGTAGTAAAGTTGCACTTACTTAACAAAATGTACCTTACGCCATTACAATAAGAGCGTTGATGAAAACAAATTAAGACATGTGCTAACCGTATCGTGTTCAAGAGTTGATACTAATTTGTAAATTGATGCAGTTTGAATTATACGATGTGTGTTTCAGTAGTGACTGACTACTGTGTGTATGAGCCTTATAAATTATCGCATCTATGTGTGCGTTACAAAATAATTGAGAAACGATGACACTTGCAGAAGTATGTATGAAACTTAGCCGTATAAAACTTAGGTATGCCTACTTATGTAACTTAACGCAGGTGACAACGCCCTTCCCCAAAAATGATGATACCTAAATTAATGTACTTAGACCAACCACGGTGTCGCCGCGTGGACTACAATTTATCGCGATAAAAAGTAAAAAGAATTACATAACACCTGTAATTGGTTAGTTATGGATAAAGTGAGAAAAGCGGGACTGTAATTTTGTCTCTTTATGTATGTGTGTGAGAGTGTTGTATAGAATGTAAAAGAACACATGTTTTACGTAAACGAACACATATTTCACTTTAGTAGACAAGGTATATCAGACAGCAACAAAAGAAGCTGATCATATACTTGATTTCCCAACGTTTTATAGATCAGTAATGTTTGGGTTTTTGTTACTTCTTACAAGGTAGCGTTTGACCAAACAGAACACACCTGATGTTAAGTGATGATGCGGTTAAAAATCGGTGCTTAACATGGTGAAGGTTTGGTCGCTGACTGTACCTACTCACACATTTATGTTACGTCAAATGACGAAGCAAGCGGCGAGCATGAACGTGTAAATGCGGTACACCTAAATACCGCATTACAAACGAAACCCTTCAGTCCCTTTAAATTCGCCGCTTAACTTTTAGCTCACCACTCTTAAACTCATGCTCAATACGAATAAAAAACCGTAACCACACTTCATAACACAATTAAATTCCTAAAGAAAGGGTATCGATGCTCATAATGCTCGCTATTGTTAACATTTGAGCACAATACCTTGCTTATGGACCGTTTAGGACGTGGAAAAAGAAATGACCGAGGTGACTGACGTACGGGTAGGAAGTTTTGCAAGTTAAACGTCCAACAAGTTGGGATTTTGGTGCAGGTTACAAATTAAAGCTGAAATTGGGGTTATGAGCAATAATTTTTGCTCATAACTAAAAAAACTTGACTTTTACGGTGTTCTTAACATGTTTTCTATTAGTTCAATAAAAGAGATAGAAAATATTAATAGTGTAGTAGAACTACTGATATGATTCAAAAAAAATATTTATATTTGAAAACTATATAATTTTAATATAATTTTTTAAGTATACTCGTATTTTATGTTTTATTCTGATAAAAATCTTGTAGGATCACCTCGGGTGAAATGGCAGGACATCCTACTAATATTGTAAATGCGAAAGTTTGTATGTATGTATGGATGGATGGATGTTTATTACTCTTTACGCAAAAACTACTGAACGGATCTAAATTAAATTTAAAATGGAGGTAGCTTATACCCTGGATTAACGCATATGCTACTTTTTATCTCGGAAAAAGGTTCCTGCGGGATAACGGGAAGAGGCGGGTGAAACCGCGGGGCGCAACTAGTCTAAAATAAATATTTAACCTATTTCATAATATGAAGATACTCGATGGAATTAAGTATTTATTCGCTAGAATTTCTAGCCATGTGTATCGCACATTATTTCGGACCATAACAAATTCGTCAGATCAACGCGGCGAGCGTGGACTCTTATGTATTTCGAATTTTCGATGTACGAATATTGGGATAGTTACATTATGGTTATTAATGTAATGATTACCTCATTGCATGACCCGTTACTGTACACGTTGTAATATCTATTTTAGGAGTTATTATAGAACTTAAGCAGAGGTGGTTATGAGATTTGGGAACTAAAGGAATCATTTGATTCTGAAAATGTCTTCAGATATCTCGATTAAAGCTATTAGTAATTACTAACTTACGGGATTGTTGTTTGCGTCACAGAGTGACTTTAGTTAGTAAATACATGACGCACGATTGGTGTGGCGCGAGGGAGTGGCACCACGATGACATAAAGCAGGAGTACTACTTAGAACTACTTTAGGATCATCATCATCATCATTATCAGCCTTTCACGTTCCCACTCTGGCCTTCTCTCAGAGAGAGTTTGGGCTATAATCTACCACGCTGGTCCAGTGCGGGTTGGTAGATGTCGCATGCGCACGCCTTATGTACGCGCAGCGGCGTACAGTTAAATAGAAAGAGTTGGTTTCTTGAGATTGGTAGTTTTAATCGTACATTTAGGATAAGTAACACAAATTAGTAAGGTTATTTGGTTATGAAAATTAGTAAGTTAATAATGTTAGTAAGTTAATAAAAAGTAGAAGGGAAGAGAGGGAGAGGTAGACCGAGAAGAACATATATAGATCAAGTTAAAGAATGGATTGACTTCATGTCGTACCAAGAGGTCAAAAGGATGGCCGAGAACAGAACGGGATGGAAAATACTCCACCGACAGGAGCTTCGCTCTTAAATAAAAGAAGAAGAAGAATGTTACACACCGTTAATCTAAAGAGGTACAAAATCTATTTGTGAAAAGACAACAAAAAACAGAGCGACAGATAGAGCGACTTTTATGCATGGATGGATATTATAATCTACTAACGTAGAAAATACAAATGAATGTACATATTAAAGGCTGAATACAAATAACTATTATATCACAATATGAATAAAGTATTTATCCAAAAGCGTTGTCCCTTTTACGAAAAAATGTAGGACTATGACTATGCAATAAACAAACTTTTTGCCCTAGATCTAATTTAACACCACTATCAAAAAGATGGCGTCCACGGCCCATCCTTATGCTGAACTTTAAGCTCTATATTGAAAATCAACTTTATCAGCATGAAATTAAGAGTCAAATAGATTGTAGCAGTGTCATGTCAGGTTAATGTTACAGTACAGATGTTAACAGTACATATAGTTTGACCCTTATTTTTTAAAGGGCAACATTCAGAAGTCTGCGGACGTAACATCGTTTTGTTAAGCGAAAATAATTTGATTAAAAAAAAGTTTATAGCGGCATAGCGTAAATAAATAATTATAGTCGCATAGAAAGTAGCCAACAGGTTTAATTCCCAGTACGTTACAAATATTTGGGATTTGAAATAATAAACACAAGTATTTGGTTGGTATCTGATTGTTGTGGAGCACCGATAATAACCTAGATACAAGAAATCTTAATTTGAGGTCAAATACGGCATCGATGTATTTACAGCGGCCCGATCGCGCTAATTTTAAACAACTACGAACGTCTCAGGTCTAACTGTAGTTACGGTGCGCATGGGGTTCAATTCCGTTCCAGCTAATATGGAATTCGGTATTGCGTTAATGTTTAAACGCCAACTTGAGATGCACCGTAACTGGACCGTAGCGCTTCAGCGATCGTTGTTAGAGATGAGACATATTAGCAAATATTTGTGCTATTAGACTGCTATAATCGACTAATTGCACAGAAAATTTGACTTTCACTACTCTAGTTTTGACAGATGCTGAGATGACAGCGCGACATTTCGTTGACTCATGTCAAATAATAATAGTTTGAGGAAAGTTTTTCCTACTTTTACAAGTATTTTAACTATTAAAAACCGAGTTATTGAACTTCCGCATCAAGTATTTGGTTGGTGCTGTGATGAAGTATATTTTTGTGCCGATACTGACCTATTTTATGCATAATAGGCATAGTATTTCACCTATTTGTGATTGTGAACACATTGGACTTTGGAAATGGAAGAGCGCTGCTGATGCATAGCTGCTACTGATAGAATTCCTGGGAAGCCACCGCCACCTTGCTCTGGGACGGGTAAGGTCCAAAGAGGCTCTTGCAGTTGCGGCACGAATATGGCAAGCATGCGCCGAGGGCCATATCAATGCGGAAGGTCCTGCCAGAAGAGGGAAAGAATGGGCGAAGGTACTATTTACCTAGTTACTCAGAAGTAACAGCAACACAGTAACAGTAACTTGCATAGATGCAAAGAAAATATTGTTGCATATGTGGAAGACCATAAATGCAGAGCCAGGGAAAAATGATGAACGTAAATGCTAGCCCAGCTTGGACCCAGCAATATCCCTACTGTACTACTTAGATATTGGCCTTCTGCTTGATGTGAAACAGAATCAATTTACCTCAAATTATGATGTAAGTATATTTGTCATAGTAAAATTTTTATGTGTACATAATACTTTACTTTATTAAACCAATTCACATAATGTAAATGTCATCCACAAAAACAGTCTGACATGGATGAGAAAGCCTAAGGATAGACAGACAGTACCTTGCACAACTACATTGTAAGGGTGATGATCCTCCGCAGTTATGAAATGCAGGCAGAAGCTGTATAAACAAATGTCCAAGCTGTCATATCTTTTTATATTACATAGTTTGACCGCAGCTCACGATTAATGATGGCCTAAATGGGCCTAACCTTTGAAAACAGAGGCTGGCGACTGATTTTTCTTTGAACTTGTAGGTGGTAGCTAACCCTAGCACTACAAACACAGCTCACACAGCTATAGAGCTGTGTGAGCTGTGTTTTATCATCATAGGATGATGCTCAAATTTATTATTGTTTTAGTGTACAGTCAGCGACAAAAGTAGCTGATCGTTCTCGATTTTCCAAATGTGTTTCAAATCAGTAATTATTATTGTTTTTTTTTACATTTTATATGGTATCATTTTGACCACAACATAACACACCTGATTTAAGGTGATGATGAGGTCAAAAATTGGTGTCTAAGATGATGTGGATAATAGAAAAAAAGTGTGATTGTTCAGCAACTTTTGTTGTTGACTGTACCTACATAAATTATGTAGTAAAATAACCAGCAGTATCTTTCCTATCATAAAGCTGCCTTTCAAATATTGATACTCATGGAACTCACTATCTGTTATCTGTTGTTTCAGTACCTATTGTCAACCACCGCAAAGCCCACACAACCCCAAGTCATCCTGTGAAGTCGGAAGATGAAAAATAGTTATAACTATATTATAATTATTATCTCAGAATAAAAACATGTTTTATGGAAAGTATTTTTTATTATACCTTAAGTATTTTATCTTGCTTCACTGAAATTCCTCTTAAAATATTCACACATTAGTCATAATATTAACTTAACACATAAAATTAAATTAACAGAAAAATGAAAGGGATAAACCTAGTAGTTAATCTAATGAAATGACACAATACTTTGCACAGCTATCAGTGAATAATGTAACATCATGTCTACCAACAAGCACCGGCAATGAAATACCTTTATTACAACACTTTTATTAATTTGAATATATAACCTAAAATTCATTTATTATTATATAAAGTGCTATGTTTTGTTTATTACACAATTAAATTATACCTGAAACAAGCTAAACACTTCAACAATGTTCAGCAACATTTCTAGTTTTCAAGTGTCTATCATCTATCTTGATAATGATAGCCCTCAGCCTGGATCTCAGACTAAGATAGGTGTCCTAATTGTGGGTCTCAACTCCTCAATGGATATCCTAAAATAACAAGAACATAAATAAATTAATCTCAAGAAAATACTAACACATCACATAGTTTTTTTTACAACAGAGGCTAGGCTAGCGTTTGACCATAATCTCACCCGATGGAAAGTGATGATGTGGTCAAAGCTTGCCCAGTAAAGAACCAGTAAGAACATAAAATCTAGATTAGTTTGTACATACCCAAAATATACAAATCATCTGCAGTGACGTGTGAAGCCGTTCAAGATAACCATTCATTGGATGGTTGGACCACACAACCCTGTCATGTGTAGACCCAGGGTAACATGCACTCATAATATATTTAAATTTGTGGCATATATCTGAAAGAAAAGGGTAGGAATTACAAGGGTTGTTCCCATAACATGACCAATTGGCAAGTGTAAAATATAATACACTAGGTACTTACTATCAGAATATTAAGGGAATGGAATCCTTTTTCTATTAAAATACCGTTCGATGTTCTTAGCAGAACACACACCCCATCGATACAATGCAGTAATCCAGGCGTTTTAAACATTCTAAAAAACAAAAAAGAAAATTGTTTTTTTGTTTCTGGCATTGTTCCTAGTAAATAATCACAACATTATAGCCTAGCCTAAGGTAGGTGATCTAGTGGACCACATAATTAGGCACATACCAATGAGTTTCTTTTAATAGTAAGAGGATTTATAGCCCGCATTACTTGGAACTACTTTGGTGGTTTGTGAATCAAAGCAATGTAATTTTATATTAGTAGGTATACCTACATGTTTATTATGTATTCTTTGTAATTATATTAGTTGATTTATGCACTTATTCTCATTTATCATGTTCCCTCTTACATTGTTTAAATGGGAAGGCTTTATTTATTACAATTGACTTGTATATTAATGTATATGGCTATTGTAACTTGCTGAATGGCTTTTGATACACAGCCTGTGACACACAATGCTCCTGACTATCTCCTACAATCATCTGATATGATCCAGTGGCATAGAATGCCCCAAAACCTAGAACAATTTTATTGTCAAGAAACTTAATTTTGTTAACATGAAAAAAACAATGTAGGTACAAACATAATGTAAAGTTTTGCCTATCGCTAGCGCTATAATGTAAAGCCTATCCATATTTCGCTTATTCACAGACCATTAGGGAAAGACAAAGTAAGATTTTGATGGCTATAATGCGGAATTATCATAACATAACCTTACCTTGGTTTCAATAAACAAAGCATCAGAACGAAGCGTGGGTGGCTTATGAGGGGTTAACTCTGTTATTACTTGGCGAGTTAACTCCTTAAACAGTCTATAATATTTTATAAACTGCCTATCACTCATATAAAAAGCACTAAGTCTTTGCACTTGTATTTTTCTTCCTCGCAAGGTTCCGAGCCGCCGCTACATCTAATTCATGTGCCCTTTCCAATTAATCCATGTACGCATACATTTTACCTAAGTTTTTGCTGTTTTTGTTGTATAATTTTGTCTAAAAGTGGTAAAGCACCGCACAACGATCGTGAAAAAGTTGTAATTTACTAACTTTAGCAAAACCGTTCGTTTGACAGCGTTAACGATCCAACTCTAATTACGCTACGGCTCAACTTACGATAAAATCATTAGCGCGATACGAAATGTTCAAAAAGTCAAGAAACGGCTGAGGTTCAGTAGCGGTTCAGCTGTAATTTATTAGTGCGATCGGGCCGCTGTTCTAGTTTTTTGCTTTCATCTATCTAAGGGCTCACACACAAAACTGCGATGCGATGCGGCGCGATATGAATCAGGTCGGAAGTTCTTCTGGTGCATTTGTGCGAGCTCGCATTTGCGATGCGATGCGAATTAGCAGTTTTGTGTGGGAGCTCTAACTAGACCACTTGAAATCTTGGTCAACCGTTTTGAGCGATGACAAATCCGCACATACGTTATAAAAAAAACCTCGATATTCATAATTGATCTTGATTCGTTATCCGCGGTTTTGGATCGTTATGTCATGTCATAATATGTCATTTTATTAGTAATATGTCAAGCACTAGCACTAACTAAAATGACATATTATGACATGACATATCGATCTGAAACCGCGGATAACGGATCAGGATCGATTAATAAATTCGGGTGAAAGTCTCGAAAGGCTCAAACTCGGTGTCGGCGTCTTGTAAGTCGCACGCGTTACCGCTCGGCCACCATCGCTCTTCGGTCACTGTTTTACATTACTGTAATGGTATCGTACTGACCACATGACAGTTGATTAAAAGGGGCCGAAAGCGGGCCGAGGTTGGGGGCCCGTGACAGCGCCACAGGGCCGGCCAGCGGGAGGGCCCCCTGATGATTGTATTTAAAATAAATAAGTACCTCAATGAACGATTGTCCGCGACCAGTGCGTACGGTCGTGGCTTTCGATAATTTATGCGATGAACGCTCGGTGTGTCGCGCGTTTCTGGAATTCGGAACGACGACACTGTAACATGATAAATATTATTACAAGTTATATAAATACAATCCTTATAGTGAGCAAATTTTGCCTCCTTCTTTGAGATAAAGATAAAGATGTTTTATTTGTAAACATGTGCTGGTACATAACAAGTTTGCATGCAGATCTTAAATATAACTATTACAACATGTTTTGCCTAAATAGGCGTACAAATAGAGCGAGATGGCCGCTAATTATAAAATAAAAATAAAAATGAACAAATTAGATATGTACCTACGAGTAAAATAAAATAAAATTAATAAAAATATCACAAAAAAATAAAATAAAAATAGGATGATTGCAAATAAAATAATAAACAAAATCGACAAAGGTTATGGAAGTCATGGAATAATAATAAAAATATAATTGGAATAAAATAAATTAAAAAAAAAGTCAAAAATAGTAAAAATTTATTTTCGGGCCAAGCTGATATCAATCTTATATCAAAGAGAATTCTTAACTAGGTACTGTAAGAGCTCTTTAATAAAAGTGTAGAAGGCCCTTTTAGGAAGTAAAGAACGATCACTAGTTTTTAATTCAATAAGTGGTAAACAACAATAGAATGATATAATGGAAAAGGGGCGTTAACCAACCACCGAAATAAAGCCGACAGTAAACACCACTTTCCCGATTCCTGATTAAACTCCTATCAAAATAACAACAAAGATACACTTAATACAATGGCCATTAAAAACATCCCTATTATCATCAGTACATCCCTATTTTTTGGCGCATCTGTCAAAGGGTAGATGCATTTATAATGGTTTTATAATCTGTACGCGGCTCCCATACATAATCCTTTGATTATGGGTCCTAAGAACTTTTTTTCAGTGCAGTTTTCATTAGCGACGTTGTTTCGTCTAATGTATAATCAGTGTAAAAGATTGTAAATGCGTAACCAGTTTTTATAAAGACGTAATGATGGGTTAAGTTAGAGCTTGGGGCGTTTTTTGTGTTTGGATAAAAAAACTCGTCTACGTGAACTTTTTCGTCGGTATAGTGTTTATATTAGTCGTGTTCTTTTAATATTTCTAGTACGGTGTAAGTGAACTATAGTTTGTCGCGATAAAAAGTATCCTACATCCTTCCCCAGGGTTCAAACCATCACTCTGCTAAATTTCATCGAGATCAGTTCAGTGCTATAGGCGTATAAAGAATGATTGTACTACTAATACAAGTTGCGCCTCGCGGTTTCACCCACGTCTTCCCAGTACCCCGCAGGAACCCTTCTCCAGGATAAAAGTAGTCTACGTGTTAATCCAGGGTATAAGCTATCTCCATTTCAAATTTCATCAAAATCGGTTCAGTAGTTACAGTGATAAGTGGCAACAAACATTCACACGCACACAAACTTTCGCATTTATGACATTATTAGGATTAGAAAAACCCTTTTCACTGCTAATGAATACATTTTGTATCGAAAAGTGTAAAACTAAATCATTTAGAAGGTCAAATTCGATTTATTCGAAGCAAACAAACCTTATCTAGATAGACCTCTGTTTACCCAACGATATCTCAATTTCCTTGAAACAAAATCTTGATTTAAAAAGGCCACCTCTTTTATTGTATCCCAAACAGTAAAAAAAAAACTTACTTTGAGAGAGAAAAGGCACGCGCAGTTACACACAGCCCTATCACAAAACAAACACAAGTTTCTACTTAGGTGCGTCTTGGTTACGTGGAAAGAGGGCCGTAAAATTTATGATTCAGTGAATTATTGTCTTTTATAATACGCTTAAAAATATATGATGAGATTGTTTCGAAGAGATATCAGGTTTTACTATAGGTACCTACACATACCTACTATAGCGTTAAACAACATTCTAGATATCCTTCTAAAAGCCCCTTCCCACGGTGCGCGATATCGTGGACGGACGCGGACCAGCACGCACGACGCACCGTGGGAAGGGTCTCGTCCGTGGTAACACAGGCGGTGCGCCGGTATCCGTCGCGAAGCGGTAACTTAAAAGGTGCGGTGCGACGCGATCCGAGCGCGTACCGACTCGGTCCGAACGCGTCCGTGGTAGCACAGACGACAGGTCAGCCGCAGCTGCAGCGACGGTACATTCTCTGTCACTTTGCATTTTGAAATTAAGCTTCTGTGTGCGTTGCCGTCCGTGGTCTTCGGCTGTGCGTGATGATCCGTAGAATCGCGCACCGTGGGAAGCTACTGTTAGTACATAAAATATGTAGGTACATATATGTGGCGGATGACAGCCGGTTTCACAAGTTCCGTAGAAGTAATGTCAAATTTCAATCTCTAGTATGGCAAACCGGAGATAGATAGGTTATTGAAACCGGCCCTAAGTCTTTACAGAAATGTAACAAATGTAGGTACTACTTAATAGTGCACCTAGCTATCAGTGTGTTTTGGCAGCTTCACTTGAAGCCAGTTTCCAGTCCAGACGTCACTTCGACCACACATAAAATTAAGTGATTCTCGGTTAAACACTACTGACTCTCGTAAAAGGTAAAAAAATGATAGATCGCACTTTCACTTTTGTAATTCAAGCCAGGAGGAGAATAAATGTCACCACACACAGATCTCGATGAATCACTCTAAACAGCCTCCCAAATATTTTCCTACCATAGCTCCCAATACAATCCACTGTCACTACTATTCCCCGCCAAAATCTACCCCATCTAAATTGATAGAAAGAATATAAAGTTGCCATTCACATAAAATGTGTGCCTACGATTGCACACATTTTGCTACAGATATAATTATTATAATTAAATGGATTAATGAGTATAATGGCAATATTTAAGTAAGAGAATGAAGTTACTATGAATTCTAATTGTTACATGTTTTTTATAGTTATATTCTGACATAAGAATTATTGCTCGTTAACACTTTATTTATGTATATACAAAGTGAGAGAAATATTTAGTGTAAAACTCAGTAGGTAAACTGTTAGAAGTTGCATAGTGAGACCACGGTCTTCCTTTTGTACAAATGTTTAGAATGAGGGGGTATTTTTTTTTTCATAAAATACTTGTAGATTCTTCACAGTTCCAAACAAACAAACCAATTTCAATACCAAGAAATTAATTCAGAAAACAGATTCCATATTAAATTGGAAGTCACAAAGTATATTATTTGAAAAAGCCAAAAAGTAAACTTGAAACTTATAGAGAGCCGTTTGTAAAACAAACCAATATTTGTATCCTAAAAATGGGATCAAAGACAAACACGTATTCATAACGCAGTGGGATCCCGAATAAAATTATACTCAAATAATCTGATATCTCGGATTCAGATCCGTGTTAAAGTGTTAACAATGAATTTTTTGATCTTCCCAAACGGGTTGCGATAGATGTAATTTTATGATAAGAAGAATAGAGGAACCGATTACCCTCGGGTTGAACTTAAAAGATGACTAACGATCACAAATATTTAATGTTGTCCTATATTTTTAACGTGGAAACCAATAAAACAACAATTTTAGTGTCTGTAAGGTCAATACCGCTTTTATTAGTTAACAAACAGAGGTTAAGATGCTGTATTTTATATCTACGCGTCTAGAGAATAATAGAATACCAAATAACACTAACTTAAACAAATAAGTGGTCTTAAAAAATTCTATAACATGATGAAACCATAGCTTGGTGGTAAGGTACTTGCTAGTAGTCGCCTGGCTAGCCAAGTTAAGAATATGTCGCCAAGCACCTATCGGTATTCGGTGTATTCCGGCAGCCTCACTTGAGAGCCAGTTCCCAATCCAGGTGTAGCGTGACGCTAACTTCGACACCATTGTCACTTAACATCAGGTGAATTGTGGTCAAACGCTACCCTGTAAGTAGTAGGTAAAAACAAAAAAAAAAAACGCCGTACAAAATAATACGCCACGACATGAAAAACAACATGAAACGCCACTCAAAACGCATTGTGAAATATTTGCGCATGCGCCGCAACTCTGCCCAGCCTACGCTTTAAAATCAAAAGTGCTCCATTGAATGTCCAACCCATTGAATGGGGTACATTTTTAATTCAGCACACAATAACCGTATAGACGGGGCGGTGCGCGCGATCTGCGATTATCGTCGCGATTTTTTTTTCGTTATTATTTGCTCCGTAGATACCTTTTACATCGCCGTTCAATTACTGAAGCGCAAGTGTGGCGACTGTTGGTTCGGTATGGATAAGACTTCAATTGTTATTTGTTTTCCTGGAAAAAATATTTTAACTAAAGGTTTCGTTTTACGTTTATACCTACAACATTACTACACAATTTATTTACATATTTATGTACGTTACCTATACATATTTCGTATAGATTAAAAGAAAGTTTTCTAGGGATATAGGTATTACAAGATGTTTTTGTGACATCTTATGCTCGTACTGTAAAATTACCTATTCAACGTCCTTGGTAAAATTAATAGTCTGTAATGAAATTAATTACTGTTATAATTACAAGGTCACCGACATAGCTCTCAAAATCTGCAAGTTGAAGTGGCAATGGGCAGGCCACATCGCTCGACGAATCGATAACCGATGGGGTAGAAAGGTTCTCGAGTGGCGACCACGAACCGGAAGACGTTCTGTACGTAGGCCCCTTACTAGGTGGACCGACGACATTGTAAGAGTCGCAGGGAGCCGATGGATGCAAATGGCTAATAGCCGTTCATGGTGGCGTTCAAGGGGGGAGGCCTATGTTCAGCAGTGGACTTTGGCTGATGATGATGATGATTATGATAATTACTTCAAACTAAGTTTTTAAGATCTGCATCGAATATTTTTTTGTCGTATCGGTTTTTTACCCTGTATGCGAAGTTGGAATACATATTTAACATGCTAATCTATTATCACACTCTTCATAGTAATAACGTTAATGCGTTTTTGAGTAATAGAGTATGTATGTTTGTTACTTCTATACGCAGCCGCTGTAACAAATCAACAGATTTAAATCACATTTTAATGGAGATAGCATATACCTTGAATATGAATACACAAACATTTATCCTTTTTTTTTTAGAAAAAAGTACCTGCAGGATAAAGACAAAACCGCAATAAATTATCTAAATAGATAATAATCGGTCAAGCAATATGAAAATATGTCCACACCACATCGTCACTTAACATCAGATGACTTGTCGTCAAATGCTACACTGTAAGTAATAAAAAAGATGTAATACCTTAATCCCTACTCAATATTATAATTGCAAAAGTAACTCTGTCTGTGTCTGTCTATCTGTCTCGCTTTCACGTCTAAACTACTAAACTGATTTAAATGAAATTTGGTACGGAGATAGTTTGAAGTATAAGGGAGGGCATAGGATACTTTTTATTGCGATAAACTGTAGCTCACGCGGGTGAAACCGCGGGGATTAGCTAATTAATAAATGCTACTTAAAAACGTTAAAATACTAAAGGCTTATCCACGTTTTCTGACGCTGCGCCCACGCACACTGATTGCGCTCGCCTTGACATTAGTTCGTGTGTCGCGACCGCGCGTCTTGCACTCGCTTGAACTGAACACGATCCTCTGCTTCGTCGACGAATTGAAACGTTTTGCATTTCTGCCGCGGTTCTGGCAACAACTGAAAACAGGGTTTCCTATAAACATATTGCTTCTTGATAGCTAGATTAACTCTTTATTGTCACACCACAACACAGGGAAAATTAAAAGTAGAACAACAATAAAACTCAATGGTAGGTAAGTGTCTAAGTGTCACAAGGGACGGTTTTATTGCTCTGAGCGATCTTTTCCAGACAACCCAAAAACAGAGGAATAGTACGAAACAACAAAAAACAAATAGCATAAAGAGTTTGAACAAATTCAGTTTTGAAGCTTTTGGCGCTGCACACTAAGTTTGAGAGTTTTTAGAGCGATGATGGCCCAGTGGTTGTGGCATCGGCTTGTAACTCGTCGGTCGTGGGTTCAAATTCTACGAGAGCTTGAACTTGGTGAAGGAAAACATCGTGATGAAACCATAGCTTGGCTGTAGGGCATTTATAAGTTCTTACTTGGCCAGCTACCACTCTCTAGCTAAGAATCTGTCGCCAAGCACCTACCGATGTGTTCCGGCTGTCTCACTTGAGAGCCAGTTCCCAGTCCAGATGTAGCGTGTGCTATCTTTGACCACATCGTCAATAACATCAGGTGACTTGTTGTAAAACTGTAAAAAAACATGCAGTCATATAGATATAGAGTAGACAGCGGAATTTCAACAAAACGTTTTATTCCATAGTCAGCAATAAGAGTACATTCTATTGTAACACTAGAACTATAGTCATAGTTGCGTATTTTGTCTTTTTGGAACCATTCCAAAGCGATGGTTTCACTACGTTTGCCCATAAACATCCATCATTTCATAAAATATTATTGTGAACACCTGTCTCCGCATTTTGAAGCCTTATTACAAGCAAATGGTTCGACTATCAAAAAGCTTTGTAATTCCCTAGAAATCGCATGTAATGCTACAAATGGTTCATTACTAAAGCATAGAGTCTTCGTTTTATGGCATTGTTCAAGCTACGTAGATATTGTGTTATTTTCTTTGTAACTATTACCATTTTATTGCCTCACACTTTCCTCACATTCCATTCTGTTTTCATCAACATTCATCAATATTCAATTTCTTAATAGAAACTATTTACTTCTAATTCAATACTAGCTATTTCATTATTACTTGATAGTAGCACGAGTACGTACGCAAATGATTTATGGCACCTACAATGAAACTGATATATCAAAAACTCATGATCATCATATACCTTAGGAATTAACAATAGGCCGTAGCCACATGCTGGTTCAAAACAACCTTGAGCTTATGGTGAAGGAAAGCATCTTCGGAAACTGTGAACTGCTTGGTGGTAGGGTGTTTTCTAGTGCTCGCCATTGATTCTTGCCAAGCATATTGGTAGGTTCTGGCAGCCTCACTTGAGAGGCAGTTTTCAACCGCGGTGCAGCGTGGCGCCACCGTCAACCACTTCATCGTTTAGCAGTACTGTGGTCAAAGACAGTACCTGAGATATTATCTCCAGAAAGATCACCGAACTTATCTTAAATCTATCATGCGATGACATCAACTAATCCGACCAAATATCTCCAGTAGGTCTCGATCACCTTATCTCTCCACTTCGAAACCGCACACTGAGTTTCGTATCACAAAATAATGTTAGAAGATAATATAACAAGGTCATATCAATATTCAAAGACCACCTTTGCTGATCCTTCGAAAGCTGACGAGCTTTAAAATTATAATGTGGACTAGAGGTCCCATGAAACTGGTTAAGAAATAAAGGGCACACCCATTAATTTGTATGTCCACCTATCTAGATCCTTCGATGCTTACAAAAATTATACACATTAGAGGGTCAAAGTAAATTGGTTAAGAAAAGAGCATTAATTAGGTTTTGTAGTGACCGTCATAGCGTATTAAGCGTTCGTTTCATCAGTAGAGTTGTTTTCTGCATGAGAGGACTGGCGCCTGGGCCCTGTCCGGCGCCTTTATCGAACGTTATCGATTGAGACGATATCGAGTTACGAACATGTTGAAAAATCGATTCGGAGTCGAATAGGTATCGAAGAGATGGTGTTAAGTTGTCGAGGAGGCCTGCATCGCATTATTGTAAGATGTAAGATAGAGTATCGTTTTAAATTTTAAATGTACTTGAATCAATTTCGGAAATGATATTATTGCTCAGGTGTTATTTTCTATTGATGATTTCATCTTATGATGAATAGAATGGGTTATTTTCTACCAAACATTATGTACCTATTTAACATCAGTTACTGTACCATTAACGATAAGAAAGAAATATATGCTAGTTTTAGAGATATGGACTTACTAGAAACAAACAAGCATGTAATATGAACAAACATAAAAAATTACACAGAAAAGAGTTCCTTCGGGTTAACGGGAAAACCATGAGTGTAACCGTTGAACGCAGCTAGTGATGGGAAAGTACAAACGTGAACAGAAATGTTTTACCTGGCTGGCTGAATACAAAAAAAAACTTTCCTGACTTTCGCTGTCATGTCCCACGGGAAATTAATACGGACTCGCTTGCTAAGTAAAAGTGAGAAAAAGTAGGATTATTCTTCTCCTACTGAGTTTAACAAATATGTATTTAAATAGTGGTTTGAATTGCAGATGTTTGTATTTAATTTAAAGGTGACGTGTTCCTCGAGACTATTAAAGTATTTGTGAGATTTAAAAACAAACATGAAAAAAGTTAGTTTGTGATTAAAATGATAGTGGCAGAAAAAATCAAATAGTTTTGTTAGTTAGTTAGTAATAAATAAGATGGTTTGTTTGCTTGTTTTTTAAACCATATTTATATCACCTATTAATTTAAGCGGTAGATAAAATTAACTTTTGCATTTATAAATATGATAAAAAGCAAATTAATTATACCTATTAGTTACTCTGTCCATTTAGCTATAATGCAGGAGCAAGAAACCGTTATAAGGAAGTGTCTAAATATCACTAGACTTCCTTATAACGGTCTTTTACAGCGCTCCGTACATTATTTCCAATTATCACAACGAAAAACCTGAGACAAAAAACTTGCCAACAATAAAACGGGCAAGAAGGTCTAGCCTGTACAAGATTAACAACTAAAATATTCCGTTCAAAACAAACTTAGTGCAAAGAAGCATAAAATCCTACTGGGTCAATACTAAAAACAGTAGCGCGCTTTAAGCCATAAATCACAATGAAAAGAACTGATTATTACAAAAAAGTGATCAACAAATCTGTAGTCTGAATGTTTGTGGACACTTTTTATAGAGAGATTTTGTGAAAAAACGCGATGTCTTAGTGTCATAAATCCATCAGAAAAGGACACGGGTTCATTGTAATACATGAAGCGACCACAAGCGGGATGGATTATGGGCCTAGACAATATATTTACATTGAAAATACGATTAACTTTCGTTCGACTAATCTTACTGTGATAGGGACAAAAGTGCTGTTTTGTTTGAACGGATTGTCCCTTTTTTGTGTCGTGGGATCATTGGAGGTGAATGGCTAGGTTTGTATAAAGTTTTTAATTTGTGTGAAAATGAAAGCTTATTTTAATATCCCATTAAGTAGGTGATTCCAAAAATTCTTACTGCACCCCTACGAAAACAGGCTACCCTGAAAAATTTCACGTCTCCAGGTTGAGGTACTGTTATGTCAGTTAATGAGTCAGTACTTAGAATTTTATAAATCTTTTGTTTAGTTTTTATTGTTAGCATTTGACCACAAGTCAAATGAAGTTAAGCGTCAAAGTGGTCAAAAGTGGCTACTATGATATACCTAGATTGACTGGTTTGCAAGTAGGGGTACTGGAACACGCTGATAGGTTTTTAGCTAGGGATAATTAACTAAAGAATCGTTATTGCTTTTTAGCTAAGCGAGCACTAGTATAGAATGCTCTACTACCAATTCATAGTATTTTTTTTTTTTTACTAATTACAGGGTAGCGTTTGACCACAAGTCACCTGATGTTAAGTGACGATGTGGTCGAAGATGGCGCCACGCTACACCTGGACTGGGAACTGGCTCTCAAGTGAGGCTGCCGGAACACACCGATAGGTGCTTGGCGACAGATTCTTAACAAGAGGGTGGTAGCTAGCCAGACGAGTACTAGAAAATACCCTACCACCAAGCTATGGTTTCATCACGATGTTTTCCTTCACCGAAAGCTCAAGCTCATTGTAGGATTCGAACCCACGTCCTACGGATCGCAAGCCGACGTCACTACCACTGAGCCATCATCGCTATAAGTATTATCACAATGGTTTTCAATGATTGAAAGCTTAAGCTCATTCTAGGAGTCACAACACTCGCAAGTTGACGTCACTTCCACTGAACCATTATCGCTGATGCCTTGGTTGTACTCAGTTAGTGAATTATGTCTTTAGAAAAAACTCTAAAATCTAATACTTTGTTTGCAGTTGCCACGGATAAATACAGGATCAAAGAAGACTTATCCCAAGATTTTACTACCAAAACTGACACGTATTGTTGGCAAATGAGATTACTATTGCCTTTTCTTTTGCTGTTTATTTTAACGTCCTTAGTAAATAACTGTATGTATATTTATATCTTACTTCCTTGTGTAATAAAATAATTTCTTTAGGAAAAAAAAATCTTAATTCTTTTTTTTTATTAAAATTTTTCCTTTCCTTATTTCACTTGTTTGTTTTACATTTTTCATCAAAAAGTAATTTTGCAACATAGCATTACCAGTTTTCTTGCACGTCCAGAAGGACTGGCAGTAAATGCTATTTAGCATTTGGGTTTTTTTTCTGTCACAGATTTTTTTCATTAATTCCTCCTTGCAAATTCATTATCATCGTCAGTTCATTACGTTCCTACTGTAAAAATAATGACTACCCTGACTCAGTGCGGGTTGGTTTGATGTCATGCTATTGAATGTTTTGGTCCTTGGACATGACGTTTTCCTCAACTGTTTTCCTAGATTTTGCGCAAAAGTAAATCCACAAACAACTTATTAAGTTATTATGGGGTCGATATGAGGTTCAAACTTATTATTAGGAAATAGTTGAAAAGGCGGTCTATAAAATCTTTGCAGTAACAACATAATAGGAGTGCCGTGTATAGTCCGAAACCAATCTCACCACAAATTACTCTGTTTATATGACGCTTAGCCATTACGCGTTGGACAATATTCGAATTACACTGTGGCGCGGCTACTGCAGTAAACTAAGTCTAAAACACGTCATATTTATAGCGAATGTTTTAGTAATAGAATATGAGAGAAATGTGTTTACAATAAGTGAGATTACGTTGCATGGTTTCACTATCCTCGAGACGTTTCTGGCATATTTACACTGTGTTATTTTACTAAGCAGCTGGCATATTTGCACGGTGTTATTTCGTATTATTAGCTTAAAATCACGCTTTTGTAATTCAAGCCAGGAGGAGAATAAATATCACCACACACAGATCTCGATGAATCACTCTAAACAGCCACCCAAATATTTTCCTACCATAGCTCCCAATACAATCGACTGTCACTACTATTTCCCGCCAAAATCTACCCCATCCAAATTGATAGAATGATTATAAAGTTGCCATTCACATAAAATGTGTGCAATCGTAGACATTTTACCACAGATATAATTATTATAATTAAATGGATTAATGAGTATAATGGCAATATTTAAGTAAGAGAATGAAGTTACTATGAATTCTAATTGTTACATGTTTTTTATAGACATACTGACATAAGAATTATTGCTCGTTAACACTTTATTAATGTTTTGTAAATCCTACCTTAAGTAAGAGCATTTAGTGTCAGAAAAAAACGTGAATCGCTCAGTGGTATGACATTTTCTACTGCTTGTCTGGTTAGCTACCTTCTTCAAGTTAAGATTCTGTCACAAAGCATCGCTGCTATCAACAAATTAAATTATTATGTGAGGCATGCGTGCTACAGCGTCAACCGCATCATCGCTTGGCGACAGGTGGGATAGCAGTAAATGCAGACATACGCGTAATAAAAGATAAACATACCTATAAATAATTCCATTGACCTTTGCTAAGTATTCTAAAATAAAATCAAATAAAACGACATGATATTTTTATACGACATTTAAACAAGCGAATTGAATATACTGTGAACGTAAGTTAGAAAACTAAATTCCTTTAGTAACACAATTTGCCTCCAGGCTACTTCAGTAAAGAAAATCAAAGGACATTGTAAATAACCCACCGCATCGGGTTGCATAAAGTTAGCCTTTAAATATGCGCATATTATTGCATTCTTATAAGGACGTATAAAGACGTCAAAACGTAGGGGTCGCAGAAAAACAGCGTCGTTTATCGTTTTGTGATTTTAAACGAGCAGTCACGATCACTTACGTCCGAAATTAACAATCGATCCTGATCCGTTTTTTGCGGTTTTGGATTGATATGTAATGTCATCATATGTCATTTAAGGGATAAAGCTTGACATATCGATCTAAAACCGCGAAAAACGGATCAGAATCGATTACTAATTTCGGGCGCTAGATATTAAAACCTCTTCTTTTTTCCTGTATGATGTGACATCTACTTCAATAATATCGTCATTTAACATCAAGTGACTTGTTGACAAACGCTATCCTCAAGATGTAAAACAAATTGCTTTTGTTCATAATATTTATTAAATACTAGCTGCGCCCCGCGTTTTCACCCGCGTCTTCCTGTTATCCTGTAGGAACCTTTTCCGGGATAAAAAGTATCCTATGTCCGTTTCCTGTTCCTAAGCTACCTCCCCACCAATTTTCAGTCAAATCGGTTCAGCCGTTCTTGAGTTATAAATAGTGTAATTAACACGACTTTCTTTTATTTATATATAGATTAAAATAGATATGTAATTACAAATAGATCATCATGTTACTTAATATCTTCACGCATATATAGAACCAAACTTGATTTTAAAAAATTATGTTGGCTGTCTTTGAGAATAGTTTTAAACCAAGCATTTGTAGTGATAGTAACTTTCATTACCGTGCCCTGCCGTGCTGTGCTGAGCCCCTTGAAGTCTATAGCATTCGAAGCATAGCTGGTGGAATTGGTTGTAATAGATCAACTATCACATATATGGGTGACCCTTTAATGGCCTTTTTAACTGAGTGCTTCGGAAGGCACGTTAAGCGTTTGGCGGCCTGGAAAGTCCTAGAAGAACTTACCCCTATTTTTTTGTGAAATTAATGCAATCATTACGCAGAAATAGTTTAGTAACTGTTTCTGCAACCGAGCAAAAAAAAATTCACAAACTTGTATCTACGGTATCGTATTTGAGTTCGTCCCTACAAAAGACATCAACGCTCGAATCGAACGTAATGGCCTGTGTCCCAGCAGTGGGAATATAATAAAGAAGAAAAAAACTGAAGATCCTGACTATGATTCTAAATAAACTTGTAGTTATTACATTATCTAGACAGTAAAACAGTCTCATACGAAAGTAATTAAATATTCAACGGTAAATCCAAAATAAATTAGCCAGAGGCTGTTTACATCATTTAGCCTTCAAGATGGAGTTCATTGAACTGAATGATAAGTATAGGTAGATACCAACTAACATTTTAAATAGAATACAAGACTCGTTACATTCAATATTGTTTTTAGGGTACGACGATCTGTTCTAGATCTAGATGTAGGTATCTGGTAGGTCACGTGTTCAAGTTGCTTCGGTGAATGAAAGCATCGTGATAAAACCTCAGCTTAGTGGTAAAGGCATATCTAGTTCTCAACTAGCTACCACGCTCAAGTTAAGAACCTGTCCCCAAGCGCCTATTGGCGTGTTCCGACAACTTCACTTGAGAGCCAGTATCCTATCCATGCTTGGCGCCATCTTTTACCACACCATCACTTACATCTGACGTGTAGTCAAGTGAAATAAAAAAAACTGGTTTGGTTGACGCAAAAATTGCGAAATTTTACAGGAAACAAACAATTGGCCTTACACCTCCAAACGCCACCAATAACCTAAATCAACATTCAACCGGAAGACAAAAGATCGGCCCCAGATAACATTACCTAATCGATAATTGTATCTAAGACACTTCGACTCACACGTTAACTCGTAAAAAGGTGAGAAAGTAAGATGATAAAACTACACTAGACACAATGTTTTGTTTAGAACACGAACACGCCACCTTCATTCCAAATTGAACTCTATTTCAATCAACTTAACATTATGGTAAACTTTTGGACTTGTAATTCAAATTTTGTGATGAGGTAGAGTCGCGAAGAGCCTGCAGTAAAAAAGGTGAAATGTCTCTTTGGAAGCGACACTGGACAAGAGTAGATAAGAGACCACCTTGGTGGGTATTGGGCCCATTTTTAGGATTGTTTTCCGGTTCCAAATTGTTTGAATGGCTAGTATTTTTGCTATGAACGTTTCAGTAAGTGAGACGTAGTTTACGTGTTTATTTTAATGGAACGTATTTTTATGTCGGCTTTTTATACATCTTACAGGGTAGCGTTTGACCCATAAGTCATGAACGGCATTCTCTAGTATTGTCCGGCAAGTTACCATCCTCCAGGTTAAAAAGCACCTTTCGGTGTGTTCCAGCAGTCTTATTTGAGAGCTAATCACCAATCTAGGCGTAGCCTGGCTCTCTGAGTTTTCAATATTTCGGTACTGTTGCAAGCACCATGATCACGAAAATACTAAAAATTTCTGCGGGTAGGATGTTGACATTATAACGGGCTGACGTATCTATCTACCCGCTTCCTCACAAGTGTTTTGCGTACGATTGCGTACCAATGTCACTCACAACTCGATTCAAAACATAGTATTTATCCCGTTTCAAAACCTAATTCTATTTAGCAAAAGTATAATTTTTGAACGTTTACAAGTGCTAAAGGAATTTTTTCAAACTAAAATATTAAATGGTTAGATACACACTTGGAAGTGTGGTGATAGAATACATGACAAGCAGTAATAGACACCGTGAGTTATTCGGTAACCTATTCAGTGACGTAACACAATAATAGCCAATAACTCTCCTAAATCTACTTCAGCACTTCGGCTATATCTCATTGGTAAGAAAACTCCGTTTTCATTACAAAATTTACTCTTTGAATTGAGCTATAAATAGGGTTACCATCTTGTACATAATTTTGGAGACGGTAAACGAGCAACTAGTTTAGGTGTCATTGTTTTTAGTAATGATTCTGCTTAACTAACTTTTTAACTGAGTAAAATCTGACATTTACAAATGAAGACTTACAGTATTCGTTGTAATTTACTCTAGCAGATTTCAAGAAAAAGTTGCATATGTTCACACAAATGCGTCTGATAAAAAATACGGGCTTCCGTCTTTTTGTTTTACATCATCCGTGTTTGGGTGTTGTGTTCGATCAACATACTCGTAGTTGCTGACACATAAGGGAATCCTTATAATGCAAATGTATATGATTGTGTATGCGTTATGTTATGTCGTTATGTTATGTTTGTAAGCTGAATTTATAAAACCACTAGTTGCGCCTGGCGGTTTCCCTCAGGAACCTTTTTCTGGGATAAATGCCTATGTGTTAATCCAGGGTAAAAGCTATCTTCATTCCAAATTTCATCAAAATCGGTTTAGTAGTTACGGTGATACGTGAAGATTCACACACACACACACACATACACAACAACAAACTTTAGCATTTATAATATTAGTAGAATAGGATTAGTAGGATTAGTCTCTTATTCCATACAGTTTTGACTATAGTTTTAACTTTTAATGCTGATCGAACCACCGGAAAACCTTAAAAGACCTGACCCACGAATAGTTAGAGCAAAAAAAAACTGGGACACTGTCCGACAAAAACCGAACTGACAGCAACACCACCTATAACTCAAGAGGAAGATGGGACCCGCCGCGCGTCTTGTAATAATGACGTTGAGGTAATATACGATTACAAGATACCGGTGACAGTGGGGCCATCGCTTTATTTTTGTGTCAACGGCCGGGGAGTTAAATCGTATGCAATAAGGGTCGATTGATATATGTTTTTTAAGAGATTTCCGTTGCATGGACAGCATCTATCAAATTGGCTAATAATAATATGCTTAGGTATATGTGACTACCGATGTAGCGCAATTGTCAAACGGCAAACTGCAAAGCATGAGACAACGGATTCCTTTTTTTCTATTTTTTTTTTACTACTTACAGGGTAGCGTTTAGCCACAAGTCACATGATGTTAAGTGACGATGTGGTCGAAGATGGCGTCACGCTACACATGAATTGGAATCTGGCTCTCAAGTGAGGCTGCCGGAAAACACGAATAGGTGCTTGGCGATATATTCTTATCTTTAGGGTGGTAGATTGGCAGGCGAGCTTTAGAAAATGAAGAGAAAATGAAGAAAAAAACCTTCGATTCATGTATTGAAAAAACAGTGCATGTGTGTGTGGTAGTTTTGTTTTGTTTCTGGATGTTGTGGATTCTGACTAACCTATGTGGCCTGTGTTATACCAGGATTTAGACCTTTTTTCAATTTCAATCAAATCCAATCAAATTTAACCCATTTCAGTGTGACAAAGGACAAACATACCTAGTCACTCGCTCACAAACTTTCGACAAACAATGTACCTACTTACTTTTTTATTTTTCACAGACCACAGGTCAACTGCTGTTAAGTGACAATGTAATCAAAGGTGGCGCCACGCTACACCTAGATTGGAAACTTACTCAATTCAAGGAAAACATACATTTAATTATTACTTTATTTCTACATCATAAAGTTTCATAATGTTCACATTCATTTGCATATGTTTGTCGCGTGCGCAATTATTATGATCGTTAATAAAACGAGACGTGAAATTAATTAAAGACGTGAAGTATGTAATTATAAAATCGAGTCACATCGCAGGCGGGACCCACTTGATGCGACTGCACGAGCTTGCTTCCAATGAATTGATCTTTAGTAATTGTTTGTTTAATAGTTATTTGTTATGCAAGGCTGCAACGTTGTTTTTTATCGCGAGTACTTGTATAAACGAGCGACGATCGATGGTGACCGAACGGTAACCGCGTGCGCTTTACAACGCGCCGACACCGAGT
The DNA here is from genome assembly GCA_931315375.2 of Opisthograptis luteolata. NCBI lineage: Eukaryota > Metazoa > Arthropoda > Insecta > Lepidoptera > Geometridae > Opisthograptis > Opisthograptis luteolata. Next base: position 4,651,421 of record OV928048.1, read on the forward strand.
TCGAATCCTCTCGGCCCCGCACCTATGACTAAATTACGTGCGGATTTACCATCGCTCAAAAACGGTGAAGGGAAACATCGTGAGGAAACCGGCATGTCCAAGAACCACAACATTTAAGGGCATGTGACACCTACCAACCCGCAGTGGGCCAGCGTGGTAGATAACGGCCCATACTCTCTCTCTCTGAGAGAAGGCCAGTGTCCCAGCAGTGGGACATCAGCATAACTTGTCAAAGATACTCTGAAGGAGTAAAAAAGAGTAGCAAGAGCCACATATAACATGTTTTTTTTTTCATGCAATAATCGTGCTGGCCAAGGCCAGTAAAAAACTTAAACGGTTGATTAGAAAGTCTACTATAGAATAATCCCATTTCCAAAAATTAAAACGTCATTTAAACTTATCGTAAATTGAGTCAAAACACAATCTTCAGCCGACAAATTGTCGTCGGTCGAGACGGAAGCGACAAAAAATTCGCTCCAAATTGGTAACAAAAACGTTTTTATTGCAGCTAACGAGGCAACCCTGATGTTATCGTATGTATTACTTTCATCTCTTATCGTGGATGCTGCTTTCGAGTGACCGCATCCATATAATTAGGGAAGAGAAGGTTTACATGTCGCCAAAGATGAATAATCAATATTAACAAAAAAAAAAATAAGAAAATTAAATAAGAATTGGAAATCACAAAAATTCATTTGATCTTTTACTTAGAAAAGTATTTTTATATAAAGAAACTATAGGCTTCAAAATGCATAATTTTATTTCAGTTGAATAAACTTCTAAATTTAAACAGTTATGAAACTGATTTATTAATAATATAAATATACTACATACTTAAAAGAAAATAAGTAAATTCTATTCTAATCAATTATAATGCAGTCTTTAGTTTAAACTACCATATAATATCTTTTATAATTTACTTCAGAAACATAATGTATTCATGAAAACTATTTTATAACAAAAAACAATCATTTTATCCTCTAATTAAAGGGTTATGAGATCCACTTTGTCCCACCACCAGTGGGGCAACTTATTAGGGAAAACTCGAGATAAATTGTCATGTCTTTTAACGCTATGTAAACGCTGCCCAACATTTTTTGTCGCTAGGGTTGCCGATAATCATGTCACACGTTTTTTACACAAAACCACACAGGACAAAATGGCGTTACCATCAGATTATCATAGGCTTGAGGTCGGATTATTACTTCATATTTTTTTCTAACCCCTACCTGTTCAAGAACCCAAGATTCTTATAATGATAGGACGATACTTTAAACACCAATGTAAATTGACATCTCAAATGAAATATATTGATGGTATCAATGGTCCTTGTTCTACTGGTAGTCTTATACAAATTAATAAGACAAGCAAGCTTCTTAACCGGGTGAATATTTTGTTTATTATACCTATTAGAGATTTGTCGAAACATTTTGGTCGAGTGTGTTAAGATAAATACTGGTGACTTATATTTTTGTTCTCTTGATGCGTTTAAATATTTGTGGAATGCGTTAAAGCCTTGTTTGGATATTAGATTAAACAACAGTTGCTGATAAAAATGCTGGAATTTTGTTATAGGTCAATAATAAAAACTGTTTAATCGGATCTTCTTAAAAAAACAACTTATTCAGTTAAGCTCCCTTTTTTGTACTGCTCGATGGTTTAAAATGCAAATACTATTTCTACTAATAAATAGAAATAAACTTTGTCTGTTTGTTAGTTTGTGTGTCTTTCTTTCGTGCCAAATCAAATTAACCGACTTTGTTGAAATTTCGCTTAATAGATGTTCTTACATAGTAATGATACCTTTATTGTGGAAAATGGAATACTGCAGTAGCGAAACCACAGGGCAGATGGAGCTAGTAGTAGGTAACTACATTTCACTCTACAATGATATAGTACAGTCACATTCATAAATATGCAAACAATACTAAGTACCATACAAAAACTAGCATTGCAATAATCTCTCGTTCCTTAATCAATTCTTGCTTATAGACTACGCGTAACCTAAGACGACACTGTGAAGTTTACATAGGACTAGGTACATTGTGAAGAAGTTTACATACAGCTATAGTACTATATTTAAACATACATATTATTTTATATTATTTTTCGTTTTTGTATCCGACTGTACAGTCAGCGACAAAAGTAGCTGATCATACTCGATTTTCCATAAATATGCGTACTAGATGATATAAATAATGTTTGTTTTTTTCTTATACAAGGTAACGTTTGAGCATAATACAACACACCTGATGTAAAATGATGATTCGGTCGAAGGTAGGTGTTAAAATCGGAAAATTTGTTATTGTTCAGCAACTTTTGTCGCTGACAGTACTTACTTACATTACAGAGTTTAACGGGTGTCAATTGAATTTTATTACCTTTTTACATGGACTGTGATTTTACGAGCGAGACAGCAAAATTGATCTTGGTTCGCGGTCGAGCCACTAGTTAAACGGGTAGAGTGAATTTTTATGTTTGGTGCTTTTCAATGGTTTACCTTATTGCTTGGTTCATGTACTTTGTAATAATGTTACGTTCTCTTTGAAACGATGAGAGCAGATGTAATTTAAAAATTTGAAAATATGGTCAAAACGGCCAGTTTGTGAATCGCATGTTGCAATTTCATAAATAGGTGAAAGAACCTACATGTTATTAACCTTTGGAATATAGTACCATAGTTTATTGACATTATATATCGTTGTTGATGGATGAAAGGAAGGAAGAAGAACAAAGAAAAGATGGATGGATTATCAGAAATGCGAATAGTAACCAATCGCCTCTTCGTACTATTTCCTTATTTGATAAAACTTAATAAATTGTTGACTCCAGACAAACGTCAGCTAATTTTGATGAAATTTTAGTCTTATTTTGTAGTTTTGGCTTAATTGTTAATAATGTTATAACTCTACTAATTTTCCGTGTTAAAATTTGACAAATGGATCAAATTTACCAAAATAAAAACACTTAACTAAACCTTAAAATGTAAAATAAAACTACCTATCAAACTAGACAAACTACTTAATCTAATAAACCACTACCAGTTGGCAACGTTACCAAAATGCTGGCCGCATTGCCGCGTTGAACGGCAATGCTTATTCTTTGCGCAAAATAACGGCCAGCATTTTGGTCACGGGTAACATCGACCAGTCGCTTCGATATATCATTATACATCGATTTCTTTAATTTACCAAAATTTGGTAAGACATTTTATAAAACCAGCCATAAAACAAATTTTATTAAAGGTAGCTTACTTTTTGGCTTGAGAAAATACAGAAGAATGAGATTCAACAAAAGGAACTGTCAAAACTGGACAAATATGTGCTCGGTTTCGCAACAATAACGTTACAATGTATTACCGCCAAAATAATCAACGAATCTTGGCAAAACTGAGCCACATTCCGTAGACGTTCCTATCCTTGCAACAATCTTTCTTGTTCATTGAACATGAGTTACTTTTCACTGCTAAAAGGGTTTCTGCTTAACTTAGCTGTCACATTAAAGATTATTTACGTATTTGTTGCGCCCCGCGGTTTCACCCGCGTCTTCCCGTTATCCCGCAGAAACCTTTTTCCGGGATAAAAAGTAGTCTATGTGTTAATACAGGGTGCAAGATATCTCCATTCCAAATTTCATTCAGATCCGTTCAGTAGTTTTAGCGTGGAAGAGTAACAAACATCCATCCATCCATCCATACTGACAAACTTTAATATTAGAATCCAGTGCAGCCGTAACAGTTTTCATGACTATTTGAATAAAATTATTCGATACATACTACAAGTCAAATCAAATCTACTCTGCAAGTTTGTTACTTCTTCACGCTTAAACGGCGCAACGGACTTGAATGAAATTTGGAATGGAGATACTGATTTTTATCATGGATTAATGCACAAGCTACTTTTATCCTTAAAAAGGTTCCTGCGAGATAACGGGCAAACCACGGGGCGTAGCTAGTAAATAATTATAAAAATACATTCTGTTTTAGACGGATCTGTGGGCCGTTTTTCAGACACATGACCTAGACGTCTCTGTAATAACTATAATTAATTATAATATAATAAGTATGCCTTATTGTTGTAAAAAATATTATAGCCTTAAAATATTTGTTATCATTTACATCAACACTTAAATATTACAACTTCATGTGTCTCCTCGCTTAGACTTTTAGCAACCGAATGGCTTCTAACATCAAATTCTTCTTGTCACATATTTTACAGCGAAAGATAAGGTTATGTTTAGACAACTTGGTGAGATATCATATGATACGCGTCTGTGTTGTCATTGCGTCTTCCAATCAACGAGAGAATTGAATATTTTATATTTTTAACGCAATAATTCGTTAAAAAATTGAGTGAGAAAAATAGCACAAAAAAAAACGTTACTTTTTCATCTTACCTACCTTTTTACACCTTTTTTTCTTCGTTTCGCAGGCTTGAAGGTGAAATAATTTTTGTTCAGTGTAGAAAAAAAATGCATGTGAGAAATAAATTTCGTTGCAATTTTATAGAGAGAAGACAAAGATGTTGCCATAGAACAAAAACTCATCATCCCAAAAGTTTTATTGTTGCCAGTTTCTGAAATAAATAAATTACTTAATTATAAGCAATTTATTAATATGTTTATCAAAAATGTAAGTATGTATGTTTAGTTGGCTCAGAATACGCAGTTTTAAAATTGTACACGTTGTTGTTTTGGTAGTTTGGCATCTTTTTTTTACACAGTTTTTTGTCACATTGGTATAACACGATATGTGATATCATATACGCGTACATAACGATACGATATGAAGCCGCATCGTGCGTCTACAGCTTAAAAGTAGCCAGTGTGGGTGTCCACGACATCCTCTTTGTTTTATGCTAATACGGTTTTTTGTTTTATGGTAATACTGTTTTTATTGAGTTTGCCGCCATTATGTGTCCAGTCGACGCATATATATTTTGTTTAATAAGTAGTCAATGGCCCAGTGGAATGGTATGCAGTTAGACACTAGATGGTTTATAGCTGTGAACGATACAACTTATTAAGTAAAAACAGTTAATTGACAAGCTGTATGTATGCGAAATAAATTCATAGAAATAATGAAGTATGAGCTCTGAAATGATGAAGTACAGTCAACGACGTCGCTGAGCAATAACACATTTTCCGATTACCCTTATCATCTTAAACGCCAACCTTTGACCGCATCATCACTTAACATTAGTTGTGTTATGGTGTGGTCGCTACCTTGTAACATGTAAAAAATGCCAATCATCTCTCTTCTTCTTCTTCTCTCTTATATATAAAAATCAATTGCTGTTCGTTAGTCTCGCTAAAACTCAAGAACGGCTGAACCGATTTGGTTAATTTTTCTTAAAATATTTGTGGAAGTTCAGGGAAGGTTTAAAAGGTGACTTTTATTGGCGATACGAAGTTCGCCAGGTCAGCTAGTTACTGATATGTTTTTTTTTTTTTAATCTGTTAAAAAATCTAGTTTGATCAGCTACTTTTGTCGCTGACAGTACTAAGTTGGGGTAAAAAGATGGCTGGTGCTTGTTTTAATGAAAAATGGGCTTCGTGGTTTCCCGCGCTTTTTATTGTTATTCGGGTACTTTCCATTTTTAATCATATATTATGTCGCATGCCTTCGGGCGGCCTGGCTACTCCGATTATAGAGTTGGCCACTAGCTCATATTGTGAAAGAAGAAGAAACGAAATGTCAGTATTTATTACTCATTAGATATTAATTAATTCAATTTTTTTTATGTAATATATTGGCAAACAAGCAGACGGCCCGCCTGATGGAAAGCGGTCACCGTCGCCTATGGACATTTGCAACACCAGGGGAGTTGCCGATGCGTAAAAAAAATGCAGTAGAATCTACCTATAATCATAGTCAGTGTCCTGTAATAGAGGAAAAGCAATTTATTATAAGAGATTATAAAAGTATCGATATATTTATCTTTATATTTCGGGAGAACATATGCGCATGTACAATTTACTAATGCATCTTGAACCCAAAACATATATAGTTGTTCTGGTACACATTTGGAAAATTGATCCAGAACTTTTCCCGCTGACTGTACCCAAGTAAATCATTCAATTCGTATGTCCAAAAGTGACAAATGTAAATTAACTTTGATAACACAAGTTGCACACACACAAAGGTAACTTCCTCTGTCAAATGAGGTCTTTGAGATATAGAGTTAATTAATCAATGGGTTCAATTAGTAGAGAATGATGATAACGGTTTTCAAGTAACAGTCTTCAAGAAGCATAAAAAGGCTATGCACTGTATAGCTATGATCAAGTATATTGAAGATACAACAAACATACATATAATGTACATACACTGCTGGACCTAGGCCTAAGTTCCCCTCTCCCACTGAGCCCAGTCTTCGGCTCTTCACATCAAATTACGCACAACATAGCTGGCCCTCAATAATGAACTCTCATATTCATCACCACCTTGAGGGGTGAGGTGTGGTGTCGCGGATTGGTGGAAGGCATAGAGTAGCCATTACTTACTATATTTCTTCTGTGATTCTGTGTGTTCTCTGTGAGTCTCACATATAAGTTTTTAATCTGTGACATTTTGATTACAAGACCCCATAAAATGCAAAAAATCACTGAGCATGATAAATCAAGAGAAATAAAAGAATTCCGTATCGTTCAGAGAGGCAGCTCAATTCTCGGTTGGTCTTGTAATTTATTAGTGAAGATAGTCGCAACAAATCACCCGGCTGATTGCCGCCATTGACTCGCCTTGCTGGGATCATTTGGTGTAACCTGAGAACTCCCTACATTCGGTGATTGGGCAAATAAATATATTTTCCGTATCCTGTTTATCGGGTTTGGGGTGTTAATAAAAATGTAGGGGAAACAGGGGTAGTGAGATGTTTTACCGATTATATTTTGAAATAATAATTCTAGCAATATTTAATTTTATTTTCATATTTCATTTCGTCACAATAATTATCATCCCTATATATCATAATTATCTACTGCTAGATACTTATTATCAGTGTATAAACTATTAAGTGCAGTAGATTACAAATAATTCAAATGTTGGTTTGTGGATGTCAAAGAGACGTTAATTTTCTATTTAGCCATTGCATGTTTACAACACAGTGAGCAACTGAAAAAGTTTATTGACAAAAAGAAGGTTATTAACATAAACCATCACAATCGTTTCATTTGGTTTGGTTTACTTCAAACCAACCATAGAAAAACTTTAGGTACGTCTATATTTATCGTTCAATGTTCAATGTTATGCAAAAACTTTTGACCTGTGTCAAATTATGATTGCATTCGGTAGTTCCTCAAAGTGTTGGAATTGAAATGCATTGCTATAAAAACACCAATTTTGCATCATAAATAATAAATAAGTAATCATTCGATAAATTAAGTGTATTCTCAAATGATTGACAGAATGATTCCCTTTATTAATCATGCTTATTATTAAATGACAGACCTCGATTGATGAATTGATTTTGTTGAGGAAAATTCAATTTTGTGTTGCAACAATCAAAGCCATCTGAATGCATTTGAAAAACATCTAAATTACGAATATTAATTACATTCGTATTGGTTATTTGTTTGCAAAATTACTTCAATATATTTAATACAACCATTTTTGACGTACTTCTTGAAATGATTGAATTGCAATCAATATGTAAATTATATTTTTTTGTGTTTTTTGCTTATTTTGCTGCACAATACAAATATAATTATATTGCATATTGCAATTCAAAGCTTTGAATGACAGCGCAAATGCTATGAACAAGCGTTACCTTTACCAGAAAGGAAACAACATATAAGTCTAGATAATTAATTATAAAAAAAATATTAACTTACGGTCAATTGTCCCCGGTATACCCTACTGGTGTGAATGGATCCATGCGGGGTGGCCGGCGTCCGTCGCCGTATCGTTCCCAATAAATTAGAAGCCACTAATACAAGCTTCGCTTACAGAATACTGGTCCTGTCGACTCACGTCTAATGTACTACAGCGATAACACTTTCAATATCACTTATGTGTGCCCACCAGCATTACTTGACCCGTAATTTTCAGCTACGTCTTTGAAATTAGAGCTCAGCATTTTTTGACGTTTTTCCAATGTAACTTGAGCTCTTAGTTGTGAAATTATGCTTACGGTCAAAGATCAGGTAGTTTTGGTCTGTAAAACATTCGTGCTGTTGAATGCAATGAAATGTTGGGCCTTTTATATCGTTAAGTAGTTATGTACTATAGTTACGTCACGTGTATTTGTGCAATGTATTTCTGCGTACTTTATTGTTGAAGATGGAACGGTAATTGGACGGAGATTTGTTGTTCTTTTTGCATATCTGCAGCATTCATGGTCTTTGAAGTAGTAGGTACGTGAAACAATTTCTTGATCTTATCTTAAAACGCAAACTTCTTCGTAGTTATTCATTTCAATTTTCCTATTTGAGTTAAGTATGACAGAGAAGGCTAAGGAAGAGAAGAAGACGGTCAGAAGGCTATATGTATGTACCTACAGCTGGCAAAAATTGTAATACCCAAGATCATATGAGCCTTGAAAAATCTTGATTCGAATATGAGTCTTCAAGTCAAGAGTGAATAGGTATCTTCTAGGCAAGCATGCTCATCGACCTCATCTTAACTTACCATCAATTGACACTGTTGTCAAATGCTACTAAGTGTAACATTGTGTATAAAAAATTGAAAAAAAGATAGATAAATAAAAAAAGACATAGGCAACTTTTTATCCCAGAAAAATGTGGGGTAACGGGAAAACTATGAGTGAAACCGAGTAAAAAGGCTAGTTTTAAAAATTTTTGATCGTCCTTTTTTTTCTACATCCCAGTGACTATACTAATAAGTCGCGCGCATCGTCGCGGAAGGTCGCGCTTGCGATTTGTCGCAGCGATCATGTCGCGATAGCGCTGTGCTAGCATCAGCTGCATGCGTGTGCGCAGGAACGTGCTATGCAAGTAGGAGCAATGCAGAAAAACATTGTGTTACCCATCGATGCGTCGTTTTTAGAAATACTCATTATTATATTTTTTGCAGTTATTTGTTTTTATTTATTTCGACAAAATACAACACCATTACAGCTTACGCCAAAGCGATGTTATAATACACACACAAACACAAATATAATATATGACAGTATGTATATTATGTGACTAGCTGTTCCCCGCGGTTTCACCGGCATGGCGTACAGTTTCCTATTTTTACCCCCTTAGGGGTTGAATTTCAAAGAAACCTTTCTTAGTACATCCCTATGCATCAAGACAAACATACCAAATTTCAAGTTTCTACGACCAGCGGTTTAGGCTGTGCGTCAATATCAGTCAGTCAGGATTTTGATTCTTATAGATATAGATGTGTGTGTGTGTATGTTTTGCAGGAAGCTGATGGATGCAAATGGCTAACAGCCGTTCATGGTGAAGTTCAAAGGAGGATGCCTATGCTCAGTAGTGGACTTCTTCCGGCTGATGATGATGATGGTGATGATAAGTGTGATCTTAATGCTTAAAATTTACTAAACATATGACACGGTCACGGGTTCGATTCTCACTTCGTGTGCACATTTTTTTTCTTCTTTATAATGCTGGGGCCACACTAACGGGAAATGCCGTTAAATAGCGTGATGATTGACGTTTGACATAAGTGTGGCCACGACATTTGACAACAGCATTCACATTGGCGTTTGACGTTAGCCGATAACTCAAGTGCATTCACGTTGACCGTTCAAGTGTAGCCACTCACTTAATTGCGTAAACAACGCGTAACAATTGCGTTAATAAATAACGCAATATTTATCGCGATTATAGGCATTGACATTTCCCTTTACGTTGACATTAGCGTGGCCCCAGCATTAGTAATTATTATTGAACAAGCTGCAAGACAATAAAAAAGGCACTAAAACACACCACTGCCGCGAAAAACTTGTGAAATATTTTAAGAACCTAGTCAACTCATTTCTTGGCGACATTGCGCGTAACACCGATCACAATACCCTGAACAAAAAGTACATTCCCGCGTCCCTTGTTAAACCCTGTCTCATTGCGAACGACTATCGAATACAACTACTCGGATATAATCAATTCGACGCATCGATTCCCGTCCAATAATTGAAACATGTCCGTGTCGCTAGTCTGCACTTATCTTTATGCTTCAAGCGTAATCTTATTAATTTATGAATGTGTATTTTAAATTAACATTTTATGAACCCGCTGCGTATTAAAAGGATATGGAATTGGTCAAGTGAATGAGCTTGGTAGGTTTTATTGGAAGCTAGCCACCCGCCTTGTGGCTTTACCCGCGGTGTTGATGTTTTCTTAGCAAAAACCCTTGTTGATGAGCAATAGTAGGTAGGAGCCAAAAAAAATGCGCTTGCTAAATGTCTTCACGCGTCTTGTTCTTTTTGAGAATGCATGATTTAACATAGCAACTATTTTGATTATATAGAAAACATGAAGTTATAGACTGGCATGCTAATTTTAAAACTTTTTCAAAATTGTAATTGCTTTGATTTGGGCAAATTGAACATTTCAAATGTCTAACTAAATCAAATTTATAACGACTGCGAGGATTATTTGCAGCTATTAAACTGTCGTTATAAATAATTATTAAATATTCAAACTTCATTTAATTTAATAAATTTTCTGATAGACTTCGGAACTAAGTAGTGATTGGTATTTGAGTTTTCTTTATTTTGAAGGCAAACACTTTTTTCTCAACAAAAATAAGCAGCTTTTGAGAAAAATTGTGGAAATCTAGACATACAGTAAATTACTAGAATTATGCTTCTTTTTTTAAAATTATTTTCACTGCCCGTTTCTATAGTCAAGTCATTAACTAAGAGGTCTATTATTAACAGTATCAGCTACTCCCAACAAAAAGTGCTCCATCATCAAAGTGTTACGAACATCAAAATTATTCAAAATCGATCTCTCACCCTTGGAATTTGACAGCGAAATTGCTCTTCAAGATGAAAGCCGCAAAACTTACGCTACTGCATAATCATTGGATACATCTACAAACTAAACAATTGGGGTTTTTGTTCGTTTGCTACCCTTAAAGTGGAAAAGTGCGGTATAGCTGTTCCTATTACGTGTAATTATTTAATCTAAAACCTTTTAAGTGTAAACCTGAGGAGTGACTTCTGAGAAGAATATCGTCAGACTGTGGGGTGACCACATGAAGTATAAATAATTTGCTAAATTCAGTCAACTATAATATATAGTACCCATAACACAAGTTTCGACCTTAATTTGGGGCTAGGTCAATTTGTGTACAATTGTCCCCTGATATTTATTTATTTATATATTATTATGTGTACTTCGTTTTAGATTTCGCGCACCGAACATTCATTCTGATCACTGAACTGTACCAAAATCCAAATATCATGCTTTAGTGTGTTACCAGAGGACCTACCCAAAAAAATAAGGAAACTACATATTTCAACGTTACGTCACTATCATGCTAATATTGACCATAATGTTGTACGAGTGTAGAAAATTAAAAAAAGTTGTCTATCGTGACTTTTCTAGTTGCTCCAAAAAGTCCATGTAAAGTTTAAGTAAAGTGCCACTTTTCTTATACACATAAATGTACATGTTTGTTTGCTGATGAGCGTCTCTAATAAAGAAAATAAAGTTCTTTAGTTTATTTGAAAACTTCTAGTCAATGGTCATCCTACCAGATCGTGGGAGCACGCCGGCATACAGTATCGGCGTTAATCACAGACTAATTACCAGTTTTGGCTATCTCTCGCCAGGACGGACAACGCATTAGGCAGAGGTCAGGCTAAAAGGTGGAGTGAGCCTGCTCTATTGTCTCAGTAGTCTTTGTTTTTGGGTCATAACTTTATCGAATAACACATTCGACCTGAGACAGGGATGATTGGCGTTTAAGAGAGAGTAAGTTTATGACATAAAGTTGACGGAGTGAACCATGGAGTAAGAGTGAACTACTAGATTTTGTTTATGGGGTTTGCATGGTTTGTGCAAACAGCCAGTGTCAAGTATAAAAAATACGTTGCACACGGACTTTTCAGGTAAAGTAGAAAAGTCACGTTTCGCAACCTTTTTTCGATTTCTTGCACTCGTACACGTTAACGAACATTAACGTAACATGACCTTTCATGACAAAAGTGTTTTTTTCGTTCAAATTTTTCCAATAGTTAGTATGTTTATGAAAAATCTTAGTCATACTTTCTATAAAAGGTATTGTTTTCTAGGAAAGCGATACTGTCACATAGCGGCCGCAACATGACGTATGTGCTAACATGAGGTTAATATAAACGCTGTCAAACAACGCTCTTAGGTCTTAGCTGCAAAAGAGCGCTAAAGGTTAGACAATCAGCTTATATGCTGAGGTCTTCACCCTTTCCATAACGTTTCATTTTTTTGTTGTAAATTAAAATGTATCTATTTGCTATTTGGTGTAAAAAAGGTTTTCTCATTTATTTTCTTTTTTCAATAAGGCAACACTTTCGATCGAATGATTCACGTATAGCTAATATATCAGATATATTATAGTCCCAATACTGATTGACGGTTCATCACACGGTCTAAGTAGTCAGTGGTATAATTATAGACAACGTGCCGACATCGTGGACGCCACAACATTTTGACAACACAATAGATGGACAAGAGAGATTACGTACATAGATAAGTATTAAAATATTTAGCGTGAGAATCGGGCTGGAGAGTTTAAATAATTGACAGTGGGTGGGTAGGACATCATTCAAAAAATTACTTGCCTGCCAGCTTCCTTTGACATGAAACCTTACGTAACTTCAGACCTTTTGGCAACGACTTCAAAATACTTTTAATAAAGTCCCAGAAGCAGCCAGTTAAGTTAACATAACATCAGGTGACGTGTGGTCAAACGCTACCCAGTAAAAAGTAAAAAAAAAAAACTCTGCTGTCTTTGTTGGCGGCAATTGAACTGTAAAGCATGAAAATTTCGTTTTTATTTCCGGTTTTTTGGGGTGATAATGTGTGTATTAGTCCATTATAAATGAGCTACGAGTGTAGGAAATTGAAATAAAGTTGTTATAAATGACTTTTCTAGATGCCCCAAGAAGTCCGTGTAAAGTTTAATCTAAGTGGCACTACTTTACCTAAACACAAAGGGGACTATCCTCTTTGATTTGGCTTGTTGCTGGGTCCCATTACGTCATAATCATCATCATGATTATTACTTTACTTTACTTAAACGCAAAGGGTCTGTGTTCAGCAGTCAACATCTTCCAGCTTATGATATGACTAAACACTAAAAGTAATTTTTAATTAAAAAAAAATTATCCCCTCAAGTCTTTCCGCAGTGCTACAACTTGCAATCCTTCAAGATGGGTGTGAAAAGAGTCCTCAAGGGTCGGCAACGCATCGGCAACTCCCCTGGTGTTGCAAATGTCCATAGGCGACGGTGACCGCTTTCCATCAGGCGGGCTGTCTGCTTGTTTGCCAATCTATTACATAAAAAAAAAGATGGAAGGATGAGTTTTAAAATATCTTTTGCACAAAACAAAACACCGCCGATTGATTTTTACCCTTGAGGGCAGTTTTATGACAGTGCAAACTGCACAGATTATGTTTCTTGACCTCGTTAGTATTATTTATGCTGGTAACATTGTACGCTGAGTACGTGTCAAATGGCTGTATGACTAAACCTAAGCAGGGCATTGGACTATAAACAGTGTATTGGATGCTATTTGGTGTACTGTCTAGTATATTGGGTGTCAGTGGGGTTAATAGTTGAAAATATTGTGTTATGGCCTGAATATACAATGTGAAATTGGAAGACTTTATTCACTTTTGTTCTACAATTTAATACGTTTTGTGGATTTCGAGCTTAGTTGTGGTTGCTAAATATTGAAAGTTTATATCAAAAATAGTCAATAATATTGCTTGTAAAATTTTTTCATAATGACATCAACTACTTAATTCATTCAAATATTTATAAGTTTGAATATCCAATCAAAATCATGCTTAATTTTTTACAACGGCTCCTGTAAATTATTCCGCTAAGCAATAATTAACCGAATATTAAATTATGGCAACATTGTTACCTACTACCGTAACCGCTTATTATAAATGAGCCTTAAATGTTAGGTATGCATCGACTGACCTATAATTTGGGCGCGCCAAAACATTATTGCAAACATTATGAGGTTTAGATAAATTATAATTGTATTAGTGTGTTTGGTTCTCATAAACGTCATCAACGGATATGTTCTACTATATCATTTAGGGAATTAAAGGGATCCTAATTTTGCTACTTAGTCATACTCTGTTGGTTGACCTTTATTAAATCAAGAAATGCGTGTCAACAACACAAAAGTAAATAGAAATGTAACTATATATTTAAATAATATTATTTAATTTTTTTTTTTAAAATTTTGCACTGGTATACAAAAATTTTACAACCGGAATTTTCCTCAAACCCGTTGAAAAGCCATTTGATATAAAAGTTAGATTTTTAGTACTGCAGACTTTTTTTAGACCTACATTTCTTTCATGCATTCAATTTAATCATAAATGTGGTTGTCTGAGGTAAATAAAACATAGATCGCTTTACAAACCACTTGGCAGTTTTGTTCAATTTTAATTTTCGTCTACGAAGTGTTTTGAACAAGTGTATCGTAAAATTACAAAAGTATTTGCAAATGTAAACAAATTGGCAATCATCTCAAAATGTTCGTTCTAAATTAAAGTTAAGAGGCAATCATTACCGGCGCCATTTGCAGAGCTTCTGTTACGCCTTTTTGTACGAGCTCGATTACTGGCGATAATGTATCGATACGCATCTGTAGAGAATGTGACGCTACAGGGTGTTGCAGGATTCAATACACTTTTGAAATTAAAAAAATAAAATATTGTTTTCATTAAACAAATAGCTGGTCTTCAAGATCAGCCTGGGTCAGTCCACTGATGAGCATAGGCAAGGTGCGCCACTGAGTCCAGTCTTGGGTTCATCTCATCCAACTACTGCCAGCCTGAAAACTCTGACAGCATAGTTGGGCATTAGCTCATACGAAAGAAGACTATATTTAAATGTTTTATTCTAATTGCTACAGATCTTAAACTTAGAGTATTTCAAAAAAGTTTTTGTAACATAACTAAAAAAAAAGTAGATGACAATTTATCCACAGTTTTTTTTTTAACTCTCTATTGCAAAGTGTTATTTTTCAATATATTGTAACAAGCACGGTTCTGCTTTAACCTGGAACGAAATCTGTAAAGATTTCTCTTTTAAACTCTAAACATCCTGTAAAAATTCACAAGGGATTGAAGACGTCAGGCACGTCAAAAAGACGTAGTTGCCGCGTCAATCACTACAGACCTTCAAAGGGCACAAAAAAACAATCCACCGCCAATTATTGGTACGCTTACCCTTAATGGGTTTTTCTTGTAAACTGATTAGAGGTATACAGTTTCTGCTATCGTTTTTTACAATACTGAGACAAATCTTTTATGGATGTTTAAGGACTATTGTTTAAATTTAGCTGTGAAGAATCTTATTGGTTGATTTATTCATGAAAAAAGCTCGTTATCCCTACTTTAATAAAAACTATTTTGATTTTACTTGTTTTATAAATACATAGAGTAACTCTGTTCTCGCTTTCACACCTAAACTACTGAACCGATTTAAATAAAATTTGGTACGGAGGGAGGTAGTTTGAACTCTGAACATAGGATTATTTTTATCACGATAAACTGTAGCCCACGCGAGTAAAACCGCGGGGAACAGCTAGTGGAAACCTAAAATAAACAACGATAGTTTTTAGCTTGTCCTGATTTTTTAGTGTATTGGAATCACAAAACAAAACAACATAAAACAAAGTCGCTGTCGCTGTCTGTCCGTCCCTATGTAAGCTTAAATCTTCAAAAATACGCAACGGATTTTAATGCAGTTTTCAGCAATAGATAGAGTGATTCAAGAGGATGGTTTCTATATATAAAACATATGTATCAAAGAACGAAACAGCCGATAAAATCAAAGATTAGTAAAATACTGACCCATATTAGTATCTACAAATCTATAGACATTGTACCCGTGCGAAGCCAGGGCGGGTCGCTAGTGTTCTATATGTATAGAAGAGGGTCTCATCATCTTCAGCCTATCACGTTCTGACTGCTCCTGGCTTAACGTGCCCTCCGAAGCACGGAAGAGCTCATTTGTAAATAACACTAGTGGTCACCCATCCTAAAAATGACCGCAAAGAATTACTATGCTTAATCTAGGTACTTGATCAGTTCAATAAGGCAATAAGGTATTCTAGAATGATGCTCAAGTATAGATCAATACTGGAAAGGTGATTGACATATTTGTATGGAATGACAGCGTCACATCTGCGCGCGTCACTTTAGCGTCACTTTAGAACTAAGAGCGCTTCGAAGAGAGCCTAGTAGAAATAATTGCCAAATTATCATTTGGCCTTACTCGTCAAATTATTTCCGGAGCCTGTCCGATTCCTCAAATCAAACATGCCTTGGATTGAAGCCGGGCCAAGAAAGGAAATCACGATTACATAGTTAGACAATCGCAACGAATCGATTTTTAACATCCTTTACGCATTAACGAATGAATTTACTCAAGTTCAAATGTAATTGACGTGATTGTTATGTTCTGTGTTTAGAAGGGTATCAAAAGTTATGATTGGACAAATAAAAAATTGGTCTTACAATACGGGTTTCGATATTTGCGTAATAATATATTATTATTGGATCATTTCAATTAACATTAAAAAACGGTAATTTTCTTTGATTAGTTTTTATTGTTCACCTGCAATATAAGGCGGTTCTTGAGTAGGTACGTACAAAATTTCCATAAAAAAGCACAGATTTTCCAAAAAAAACTTTCTACCAGTTGGCAACGTTCCAAAAATGCTGGCCGCATTGGCACGTTGAACGGCAATGCTTATTCGATATATGTATCATGTAGGTACTTTTTTTTTTTTTGTTTTGTTATGGCGTCACACGATTAGTGTATTTGCCAGTGTCAAGTATAAAAGATTTCAAACTCAAAGAGTTGAATCAAGTTTAAATGATGATGGTGATGATGATGATGAGATGATGGGATGAGGATAGTGTTTAAGTAAAGTAGTGGTGCTTTACTTAAACTTTACACGGACTTTTTTGGAGCAACTTGAAAAGTCAATGTAGGTACTTAGATTAAAAATAAACTTAAAATGACATATATAAATGTCAGTGTCACTTTTGACATTTCACTATTAGGTTTTTTTTATTCAATAGACAAGTAATCATTTGATCAGTTTTATTTTCAAACTCACCACAGTATCAAACTAACCGTCAACTAAGAAAGGTTAATAGCCAGCTCTATCTAGGGGTTGTCAGTTTCCACCCATCCAATGCCACTGAAAGACGTTTTGACTGACAGACAGAAAACTTTAATTGCATATTAGTGACCAACACGCTTACATAATAGTAACGAATGTGATTATGAAAATTATAGAGGAGGTAGAGCCATATTGGTGTGATTTGTGAACACTTTGATACCTTGTCGCTGTAGGAAAAGGTGAGATTTAGGTGATAGAAGAGGGTAGTCTGAAAATATTTACTGCTACATGGTACCACGTATATGTCTAAATTCACTTTTTCTGTTACCAATTTGAGGGCGCGTGCTATTTTATACCTTTATCAAATGCTCTTATTAAAACATGTATGATATCAATTATTTTAATTATGTGTATGTATATCAAATCTAAGTTTTGAGTCATTATATAAATTTAAATTTCTCGATATTACACTACATATTTAATTTTATATTCAAATTGTGTTACTAAATATATGAGCTATAAACAGTTATTGTTGAATGACATGAGCATAAGTTAGGGCTTAGTAGCGTACCTTGGGAGGGGCCTATGTTCAAAAGTGAACCGACAGTCTAATGATGATAATGTTTTATACAAATATTCATTCGATACAATTAATAAAAATCAATGAGATATAAAAAGCAGATGAAATAAACTTAAAATTTAAAACACCCTTGAATCATTAGACTGATTTTTATCAAACATAGCTAAGAATCACCACAAGGAAACTGACTTTCAAATGAAAAAAACCACATCAAAATCGGTCCATCCGTTATGAGGGTTACAATGCCACAGACACACACAAAGACAGACAGACATCGATGTAAAACTTATAACACCCCTTTTTTGACCACAAATATCTTACTAGGTGGCGCTCAAATCAATATCGTCAATGAAAGCAAATCGAGCCAATCAAGGGTCATAGAAAAAATATAATATTATGATTTCCATCGACCTACGCGGTAATAAAAGGCCATTTATTGCACCCGACTCTTAAGTTTAAACCCCCAAGCACCGCCGTGGCAAATTACACAATAAGAAAATATCGTTTCGTCTAATGCTATCACATGCACCGACCACTCCAGCTTCCCAATAAACCATTTGATTAATTAAAACCCAAGAGTAACGCGTGAAGGGGCTCTCAATAAAATTTGTTTTTTAATTATACTTTATTAGACGAAATCCGCTTTGTTTTTTCCGTTTTGCGTCAGGCATAGGACCCTTTATCGGCCTAAACCGCTATCGGTTCTATTGACAATTTTATAAGGTCAATAATCATTATTGACTGATCGTATAATTAACTAGTTTTTGGGAAAGGAACGTTTTAGTATCGCACAATAATATTAACGATCTATTGAAATGTTTAGGCAAATTGGTTCCTTTTTTTGCTGATTAACTAAAGTATATGACGTCGATTTTGTAGCCTGTTGAGTTGAGTCTTTGGTTTAACTGAAATATGCTTTATGTTGGAAAGATTAATTGGTTGGCACTCAAACGTGAACAATGACATTACACATGCACAATTAAATAATTATAGTTATATAATAGACATTTACAAAGATCTCGCTGGGAGACTTAGGGAGTCCACACGTGACCAGAATGCTGGCCTATATTTTGGACAAAGAATAAGCCTCGCTATTCAGCCAGGCAATGCCGCCAGCATTCTGGGCACGTTCCCAGACATCAAGGATCGTTTGAACTATCTATAGACCTTCTTTAGTTAGTTCAAACGATCTAATATATGTATATAAATATAAACGTATATTTATAAATAATTGTAGGCTTTTTATTTTTTAGTTTAGTTTAGTTAAGTAATTCATTGTTATTTTAATGTATCCTGTAATTTATTAATTATTATTATTATTCCATTTTCAAGTCACTTTGTGATTTTATTTTATTTTTTTCGGCTAGTTAATATATTGAGCTGTAATTAAGTTAACATATTGCTACATAAAGGTTTTCATTATGTATATTATTTATGTTATGTACTTAAATAACTGAATTTTTAACATAGATAGTTGGTTATGGAGACGTACAGAACTAAGTAAAAATTTGACATAAAAATGAAATGTTATAAGACATAAAAATATTGTAGAATTGTGCTTTAGTTTACTAAACCAATTTATAAGCTTTATTACTTCAAACTAAAAATAACAAAGAAATAAAAACAAATAGTTAAAATAAAATAAAATAAAATAAAAAGTTTACTAAACTGATTTTGATTGTTTAAATTGTTAAGACAATAACAATTTCAAATTCGAGTTATTTTTCACTGGTCTCAAAAATTCAAAATCAATATTTTTTTACTCATTAGGATACATTGTGTTCACTTTAAAACGTCAAACTTCTGTTCCAACCTACTTACGCCGGCAAAAGAACATGCAAGAGGAGGGGAGAGAAGAGGTTATGATCTCTTTTGACCACAAGTCACCTAATATTAAGTAACGAAGTGGTCGGATGTAATTAATACCTTATCTTTGCTTCAAATGAGTAATTAATACATAAATTGAAAAAAACGTAAATTATGTTCTTATCATCTAAAATATATCTTCAACGAATGACGCCAATTCTACCTGCCAATAACAACTGAATCATATCTTTAAACCTTTATTTTTGGCTCCAAGGTGGTCAAAGATAAAACTGTTTGGACATGTTTTATTTATGTGGTGTCGAAATGACACCATCTCATCTAAATTACTCTCAGCGTTGGAAGCATCGGTATTTATCTAGTAAGTCATTTAGCACATATATTTGACACACATTTAAGTGACAGGCGTAGCGAGGTGCCACATTCGAATATATCGTCTCTTAACATCAGATGCGATCAAACGCTACTTTACAAGATCTCAAAAAAATGCACCACGTATGCATATAACATTGAATATTTTTTGCGCGTATGTCGATAAATCCTTTTAAATAAAACCTGCGAAAACACCTGATGCTATAAAAACTGACAACGTCAGAACTCTATAATTACATAAATACGAACCGAGAATTTTCAAACTAGAAATATTTGTAAAAAGAAAAAAATGTTGAAGTTAAAATAAAAATCATCAAATGCGTGAAGTTTCTCAATTCTCAACTATATGGACAAAAGCAACAAAAAGTTACACGTCTCTATTAATCTTTGATAGCAATTTTGATTTACGATATGATGTGCTATTTGATATCCTATTGTTAAAACTTAACTTCCACTCCCACATAAACCAAAGTTTAAAAATAATTGACACCAGTTACAAGAAATAAAGCTAAAAATATATTCGTTTTAACTACAAATTAATTACAAGAGCAGTTGACAAATTAATTTTGTTAATCAATGCTTGCGCGGGCGCAATGCATCAAGTGGACAGCGTACGCGCAGATAACATTAGTGTGATATATGCTTTATCGAAAAATGTGGCACCATACATAATATGTAGTGCAGTAAACGAACTTCAATCAAACTGTATATGTTAAATGTTAAGCCAGTTCTTACCATCTAAGGCGCCACGCAAACGTAGACTTAGTATCTTGGCGATTGGCGACTACGAATATATGTTGTACACTTACACAATGTATATGAAATCAACCACTACAACTGCAAAAGTAAATAATTTTGTTTCCAGTTGCTTCCATTCTACACTCAGCAACTGTTGCTAATCAAAAAGTGGTCTGTGCAAGCAACTAGTAACTAAAAAGTTGCTAATTGAAACGCAACCAAGCAATTCTATTCAAATTAAGTTGTTGCACACATTACCATTGTGGTTATGGGGGTCGCCACTGTTGTATGCAAGGCACAGGACTAAAAATATCCACTTACTGATAAAACCAAAAGCGTCTTAACATTTCCAGTGAAAATTTGCTCCAAGGTACGCAGTGTGTTCCATCAGCCTCAAAGGGGGAAGCGTGGTACCACCTTCAACCAAATCATCGCTTAACATGAGATGACCTGTGGTCAAACTCTACCCTTCAAGTAGTAAAAAAGTGTCCAGTAGTAGCAACAATTAACTGTATGGGGTTACCGGTACTCGACTCAGCAACTGTTATTTTACAAGCTTTTATTTAACTTGCAATGTATGTAACTGGTGGAATCTTGCAAGTTATTTTTTATTTTAGCGTTCTGTATTGGAAACAAAAAATGTGTACTAAATAACAGAACATGGAACAGAACAGTGAGTTTCCCTACTGGCATACAACTGTACTGTGAAATTAGTGTAATATATGACTAACCGAAGCTGAGGTGTCGAAAAGACCCAAATTTAATTCTGAAGGTACGGTTAACGCACTTTCGCAACGTTGACAAATATCTGTGTTCCGAAAAACAAAGATTGGAATTTTTGTATTCTTTGTTTCAGTTATGTTGTTTCTTTATTTTTAACTTAAGTTTTTGGAACATTGAAATAAAAGCAATGATGGCTTAGTTATGTTGAGACTTACAACCCGTAGGTCATGAGTTTGAATCCTGCAATGTGCTTTCGGTGAATCATCATACTAAAATCATAGCTTAGCAGTAGACCATTATCGAGTACTCACCTGGCTAGCTAACACCCTCAAGTTAGGCACTAATAAAATCAATTGGTGTATTTCTTTTATTTATTTTTTTACTATTTACAGGGTAGCGTTTGACCACAAGTCATACCTGATGTTAAGTGACGATGTGGTCGAAGATTGCGCCACGCTACACTTGTTTGGTTATTCTAGCAGTCTGACGAATTAAGAGCCAATTCGCAATCCGGGCGTAGCGTGACGCCACCTTCCACCACGTCGTCACTTTACATCACGTGACTTGTGGTCAAACACTAAAGAGATGAAAAAAAAACATCTTTTCGTTAATAGTGTCTCATGGACATATTAAGCACTAAAGTTACCTGGCGATAAGTTCCATATCATGATATTTATTCTACATACAAAAGACATCAACGCGCATAATCTGTCCATTTCTATACATTATAAAAAATCTATCCCGTTTCAGATCCTCTAGGAGTCTTGGAACAAACGTTATTGTGCAAACTATGTCATAAAATAAGTAGTAATATGAGAAAATTATTTACGCAAGTTAATTTTTATTAAATCTAACAGTCTTATTTTTCTTTCGTTACATAAAAAACCGTTACTTAGCGAAGTTATGCGAGTAATATTGTTTTCTTCATTTTGAACATAAAAAAGTGTTTTAAAAAGAAAGATTTTTACATTTGTCTAATTTATTACATCCATTAGATTGTAGGTACCTATCTGCAGGATTTATTGTACATTTTCCTAAGTTATGTAAATTTTTTACACTTTATAAAATCAATTATTCAACACGGGAGTTTTTATCACTCGATCATAAATATATACCCATATTTATTCGTGTTCTGTGAAACTGAATAGGTTAAATTAAGATATTTGTCACCTTATGGTAAGTATAATACACCTGCTATTTCTGAGATCTTATCATCGATATTCTACATCTATGTATAGAAAATCATCGTATCGCCAATTGACTGACTGACAAAAGTCCTAGAAACTTGAAACTTGGAATGTTTATTGATACGTGGTGTAAGAGTAAACTGAAAAGGATTTTTTATAAAATCAGCCCTTAGCGGAGTGATGAAAATTTGTTTGTTTTTAATTTTAGTTCTTACAGGGCAGCATTTGGCTACAAGTCACATGATGTTAAGTGGTTGTAGGTGGTGCCAAGCTATACTTGATAGGAAACCTTTCAGAACCGTCGTTAGGTGTTGGCAATAGATTCTTAACTCAGGGTTCGCGTTTTTTCTAGTGCTCACACTACCACCAATTGGTTTTATGGCTATGTATTTATTCAGAAAAAGGGTCCATTTTCCGCGGGCGAAGCCAAATACAGTTCGCTATATAATACGTAGGTATATTTTTAGCTTCTATAAAACATGCTTGGAAGGAACAAATGAACTGACGCTAGTATATTTAATTGGCATGTATGTAATGATAGAATTACACGGTTCAACATTGCCTTTCAATTAGTTTGAAGCAACCAAATTTTAACAATGAAATGATCTTGAGCCATTCAAAATAAGAACCTCCATACATTTCTTTTTTACAATATAATTAAACCTTCTAATTTTATCATGGAGGAAAAACATTTCTTATAATCTGATTGTTATTCGGTTTCCTGAGTTTTTGTTACTTTCAGGTTAACTAAACTGAGTTGCTAATCGTGTTTTGACATCAGACTGCCGAAAAGTCCACGCATATTTCGATAATTTATTTTACCCGATCATCGGTATAACAGTCAAAAGTTTGTATAAATTTGTTAGGACTCAAAAACTTAACACGGCAAATTAACATAACTTCATTCAATTTGGCTCGAGTTTCCCATACAAAAGCTTCCATAAATATGCAGCTTTATTCAAACACGGGTCCCGAGGCGTTGCGCGCTGTGTAATCATCTCGGTTGTTATCTAACAAGATGACTGATCGCTTATTGTCCGCCAGCTACTGGTCTTACCTGTCCTAGACACCTCGAAAAATGACCTAACTACCGCTACCATACAAACTTAAATAGTACTTAAGCCTTCGAATTCAAAGATCAAAATTAAACGCTAAAGATTTTTTAGTTAAGCTCGGAGACGGTAGCTGTAATACGGACTTGCTACCGGTCTTACGACTCTGATTACAGAGTCAAATAAAACTCAACTTTAACGGGATTGTGTAAGGTATAATTTCCAGAGGATAAGTTCTGATTCGATTAGCACTTTTATTTGAATCACGACAAGAGCTAAAGAAACGTGTGTTGAAGGCTTGAAACATGCGATGTTAAAAGGAACCCTACATTAGGTTGTGTTTGAGGCATTGTTCTCAAATATGCATGCAGCTGTCGCATCAGGTATACACTGTTTATTACGGAAATAGTACAAGGATTTACAATTTTGATACTTGATTATTTGTTATAATTTTTTTTAGCTTATTAAACCTCAATAAGGTTAAAAAATCAGTTGCCGAACTGAGAAGAAAATTATCTTTATTACATATTATGGTGCGCAAGCGTTTGTAATTCTTTTCCTTTTGACATGGAGATAGTTTAGTTAGACCATAGGGAAGGACATAGAATAACTGTAGTTAAAGTGGGTAACGGCTAGTAATGATTAAAAGAAAGTAAAACAAACAACAAATCGGTCAAAAAACTGCATTCTCAAATTAAAATCGATTTTATTCTTTTCTGATTTCGATTCAGATTTAAAAGCAAAATTAATTCAAAAACTTATCCAAGTACCAAACTCAGTTCAGCAGTCTACCATACATTGATTTAATAACATCAACGGAGTCGATCGTTCGATTCCCGAATGGGTTTGATTTGCCGGAAAATTATTATAATCTGTCGCCGAAACAATGGTAGGCGGGAACGAAACGGGCAGGGGGTGCGTCCGAGCAGTCCACAGCCAGCGATAGTGATGCACTAGTGATGTTACTATACAGCGTACAAAAATTCCCGGATCAAAGGGAACATTTCTATTTAGTAAGCTTGTTTTGGTATGCTGGACGGACGAAACGAAACGGCCAAAATTGATATTCAGAGCAAATCTGTCACATGTTGTTTTGCAACCAAGAACATTTCCCACGAGCTTAGTAGATGGATTATATGTACATACGTAGATGGATCGAGGTGAGATATTCATAAAAAATTAAGTAGAAAAAGAAGAAGGTAAGGTGAAAGAACCAACTTCGATCACATCGTCACTTTATGAAGTGACTTGTAATCGATCATATGGGACAAAACAACCAAAATATTAAATAGTAATTATGTACTATCAAAAAGACAGTTATTGGAATATATCCACACGTCATATTATAAGTGTGGAAGTTTGGGAGCGTGTATGTTACTTTTTCATTCTGAAACGGTTCAACAGATAGAAATGAAACTTATAAAGGTTTTTTTTAATACTCTACATTAGCACAGGTTATTTTTATCCCGAAAAAGGTTTCTGCGAGATAACAAGAAAGAATCACTGGGAAAAAACAAAAAAAGTTACTTCTAAAAAAATTCCGGATCACTCCGGAAAAACGACCAAGGATTGACGTCACAACACTATTAGTTACATACCTCCGTACATTACAGAATGACAATGTCGGTGCATCTCACAGAATAATGATGAGCACCATACAATCCATACAAGTAATGTAATGTTTCATGTAACACAAACAGTGCTTGCGGTCCGTCATTAATTTTGATGGAATTGTTTTACAGTTCGACCGCTTTGTTTGGCGGCGGTAATTTTTGTCGCAAGTTCAAGTCATTTTTAACCTTGTTACATATGAAGTTAAAGTTCTTCACAGATATTGTAAAATAGCATTAACACTTTTTTCGTCACAAATGTTAATCTTTTCAATCTTTTTAGTTATTGATTTACGATATGTAGTACATTTTTTATAGAAAGCGACTACTTTACGAAAAGAAAATGCCTTGAAATCTTTCGTTTGTGAAACCAGCTGCTTATACATACCCTGTTACATCTTTATAAATATATATGTACAACTCCATCTTAGTCATGCGACAAATGGTTTCAAAGTGAGTCTTTTATCTTATGCATTTCTGAAAATAATGAATCACAGGCATAGGTAGATTTTTATAAACAAAAATGCATGGAAAATAAAAAAAAGGTGAACATTTGATTCCAGTCACACCTGATGGTAAGAAATGACTAGGTTGATGATGAAGCAAGCTTTCCTAGAAGATATATTCGTATTCATCTTGAATTGAAGGAAAAACTATTGTTAATATAGAAACACCAGATCAAACTTGTTCACAATGATCTTTGTTTCCTTGGTCTAACGCTGTTCTAGACGATCTTAATATTTTATGTAGATGACATTGAATGAACGAATGAACATTGAGTGAAGTCACGAGTGATTGATTCAGTTTACAGCATAAACTTGCACTTTTTACGTTTTTGCACTTTACAACCCTAAATACGTGTTTCACGATTTTATAAACAAAGAAAACTTCTTGAAATAACCACGGAACAAACACAAAATACAAACGTTTGTTTCCTGTTGAAGCGGTTCAAGGATTAACATTTTTTTAGCTAATTTACGTAATTGCATATTTCAAAGAATAAGAGTCATTTATTTGCAAAAAATTGTATTAAACATACAATCCAAGGGAATTATTTAGTACCTACAAAAAAATTTACTAACTTTCATCCTAATAGTGTTATAAACGCGAAAGTTTGAGTATGTATGTATGTTTGTTTGTTGCTCGTTCACGCAAAATCTACTTAATAGATTTTGATGAAATTTGGAACGGAGATAGCTTATACCCTGGATTAACACATAGGCTACTTTTATCCCGGAAAAAGGTTCCTGCGGGACAACGCAGCTAGTATTATCATAACTTGCAGTTCGAAAATGATTCATAACTTACTTTCATGACTATAGATAAAATGACAATAATAATGACACATCACTTTTCACATATTGCCGTAGCTCACAGTCCACCTGCACCTAAAAAATGTAATCGCGCTGTAATAAAACTATTAATGATTTTTGGAATTTCCTGAATATTCATAATACTTAGTCATGCATGCTTCATCAATACTTCTAGATTGCCGAGATAACGCTTTGAGTCATATAGCTTGCGCCCAGAGGCCTCTCTATTACGTTTACGCACAGTCACGACCTACTACATCCGGTATTGTACACTTTTTTTATGTACGAGACGAACAAGTCACACTCTTGATGGTAAGTGTCATGGTTTCCCATTCAGTGCCATAAAGAATTTTAAACTTCAAAAAAAATGTATAAATAAAAGCATCCCGATTCACCACGAACGTCTCTCGAACTCGATTCGAACGCACTTCGTACTTGTAATGGCATACTGCAAATGAAACGACATTAGACATTTAACGTACAAGGCTATATATTTTAAGGCCGGCCTTAAGGACCCTATGTTGTCTGTCGCCGTAGCCGCTACGGGTTTGACGAAGATTGCGCTTGCAACCTTAGAGGTGGAAAACCTGATATCGATGCTTTAATTATATCGAATCAGAAATGAGGTGATCCGTCAGAGAACTAAGGACACCGACATAGCTCACAGAATTAGCAAGCTGAAGTGGCAGTGGGCTAGTCATATAAGCCGCAGAACCGATAACCGTTGGGCTAGACGTGTTCTTGAGTGGAGACCGCGACTTGGCAAACGTAGTGTAGAACACCCTACGACAAGGTGGATTGATTTATATTATTACTAGATGTTCCCCGCGGTTTTATCCGCGTTGACTACACTTTATCGCGATATTAAGTAACCTATGTCCTTTTTCAGACCCTAGACTACCTCTGAACCAAATTTCATTTAAATCGGTTTTGTAGTTTAGGCGTGAAAGCATAACTGACAGACAAACAGAGTTACTGTCGCATTTATAATATTAGTAGGGATTCTTGTTTTTATGGACTAATAATAACATGGTATTGTTTCTGATGTGCATTCTATAAAACAAAACTTATATGAACAATATTTTTAGTCCTGGCAATATTGATAACATGAAGCCTAAACCTCAATCTACACAAATTGAAATAATTTTATATCGATTATATCGATAGAAAAATCCACACGACATTTCCAATATCGACACAGCCTCATCTCTTGCCGACCGCCGCCTACGCAGGTCGCGGCCGCGCGCGCCGCCCGCATTCGTGACACGGCGCGGGATCTCTCGATATCTTTCACAACACTAGCCTGCATTACAACCTTTGAGCTTGCATCTTAAACAGATAACCTTTTTGTTTATTAATAGTCACCATACAATATTTATTTGCATCCTCAATGGAATGGCTTTTCAATGCAAGCAAATTCAGAGTAAAACAAAACTTATTGCTGCAGAGAGCAAACGTGATTTGGCTGGTCTAGGCAAATATCTAAGGATTTGCGTAGTGAATGACTACCTATTTGTCTATACATTTACGACCATTTTAAGTAGACCTGTTGACGAATCGGAAGTTTGGTATTACATGAACTTGATGTTAAGAACACTTAACATTTTACTTGATGGTAGGGTATTTTCTAGTACTCACCTGGCTAGCCAGAATAAGAATCTGTGCTAAGCACCTATCGGTATATTCCAGCAGCAGTTCCCAATCTAGATGTAGCGTGGCGGCACCTTCGATCACATCGTCACTGAACATCAGATGACTAATCGTGGTCAATCGCTACCTAGTAAGATGAATGAGATAACCACAAAATCTGTGTTAACTTTTCCAAACAGTCTTCTTTAGCTTTTCAGCTCTCGGATCCAAAATTCCCGAGCAGAACTGCAGTGCATCTCAACCGTAACAGGTACAAAAGAAAGTCCAGTTTCAAGAGCACCCACACGAACAAAACGCACGTGTTAACTCGAAACTCGTTGTTTAACAAATCATCCATCTTAACAATTAAAAACCGTCACGGATGTTCTAAACGTATAACGGACAGATTTCAAATTATAGTTTGGACACGGTATTTTCGCACCCACACATTTCCGTGTTAAACTGCCTTAATGATCTGATATTATATTACAATACTGCGCTAGACAACAGTCAATGGACACGTTTAATTGGATACAGAATGGACGCTACGATACTTAAAGTTGGCAGTACTGAAGATCGTGATTTTTAGTAGCACTCATATTCATTGTTCTTATGACGTGAATTATATTCGTTTTAATAATTTTTCAACGGTTAGTAGGTACAGTCAGCGACAAAAGTAGCAAGTACATTTTACATGTTATTATTTTGACCACAACATAACACACCTGATTTTGAGATGATGATGATGAGATCAAAAATTGATGTCTAAGATGATGAGGATAATAGAAAAAATTTTGATTTTCCAGCGACTTTTGTCGTTGACTGTACTTACGATTTTAGCTTGAAAAACTCCACCAGTCCAGCTTATAAGCAGCTCGAATACTGGTCGAATCATTCGACATAAAATTGTAAATGTTGCGTTTATGTTAGTGACGGTGGCATAAATGTTTCAACAATTGCCATTAAAAAAAAATAGGCTTTTGTGTGATCGGTAGCTCAGCTGGTAGTTTAATTGATAATGTTCTCTTTGACATAAGACAAGTGCTAAATTATACTCTAATAAGTCGCAATCATCTGTTGCACACAGAGACGTTAATAAAATTCTATCAAAATCCCTGCATAGCCCTTATAGCCAGGTGTTTACTAGAGATTGCGTGCTAGTGTGCACTAGTTGAAAAACGTAGTCTGTTGGTATCTTCGTAACTGTTTTACATAATGATGGACACGCCATGTGGACATAAATAATAGTTTTTCTGCGATCAAAGTGGGTGTTGTTTGCTTTACGGCCAATTTAGAAGTGTTGCCTTTTGATGAACTGGGTGTGTGGAATATTTATTGCGTTAAATTGTCTTCGATTGTCGAGGAAAGTTGAGGAAAATAGTTTAATAGCATTTGAGAAATCGATTTCGTTTGTTCAGGTTTATAAGTTAGTTAAGGTAATTGCTGTCATAGAATGATCTGTTGTTGATTCGTTTTTATGAACGTGCGTGCTGTATGAATTAGTATAACGTAATGTAGCGTGACGCCACCTTTGACTACATCGTCATTTAGCATCAGGTAACTTGCAATCAAACGCAACCATACTGATGTTATATGACGATGCAATCGGAAGTGACGTCACGCTACGCCTGGTTTGGGAACTAACTGTCAAGTGAAGCTGCCGGAATGCACCGTTAGGTATTTTGTGACAGATTCTTATCTTGAAGATGATAGCTAGCCGGCGGAGGACTAGAAAATGCCCTACCACCAGCAAGAGTAGTCAAGTACTTTTTGCAGACATGGCTAGGTGGTCATGATGGCCGATATGACCAGCCCATTGCCACTTCAATTACATTTTATTTTATAAGTGCTTACTCGTAAAAAAGTGATGGATATGAATGTTGATGGATGGAAGGGAAGAGGAAGACCAAAGAAAAGATGGATGGATTGTGTGAGTGTTGATATGAATGAAAGGGGAGTGAATGAAGCGATGACGGCTGATAGGGGAGAGTGGAAGAAGAATACATGCTGCGCCGACCACAAATAAATGGGACCAGGGCAAGAAGAAGAAGAAGTGCTTACTCGTATATATTACTAAATATGTATTGAGCTTATTCATTATCTAGACTGTTTCTATGACGTAAATGAATACTTACATTGGAGTAGGTAACAATATACCTAATGCAAATGAAATTAATGAAGATTTCTTTAAATATTCCTTTATATTTATGGAATTGTAACTAGAATTCTGAAATTTACTTATTAATATTATAAGCTAGCTGACCCGGCGAACTTTGTATCGCTAATAAGTCACCTTTCAAAACCTTCCCTGAACATCCACAAATGTTTCTAGATCATGATTATCCAAATCGGTCTAGCCGTTCTCGAGTTTTAGCGAGACTAACGAACAGCAACTGATTTTTATATATAAGAAGAAGATTTGTCATTAATTGTATTGCAAATTTGTGTCACATTAAGAGCTAACTTTAAATATTCTGTATATACACACCATTGTCACGGCGGATATTGGCCCTATCAATTTTGTACCCTACCTATGTAATGACTGCATTCTTGCAAATAATGATTTAAATTAGATTATTATTAGTTTGTGGCCGTCGCCCTGTCGGCCGTCCCAGATATCGCTGGAAAGACGAAGTCACGAAGGATTTGCGCGAGCTCCAGGTGGAGGACTGGCAGGAGGTGGCGCAGGACAGACCGAAGTGGCGTCTTTTGTTATCGGAGGCCAAGACTCACTTTGGGTCGTTGCGCCATCTCAGTTAGTTAGTTAGTTATTATTAGTTTGAAAATTTTTAAAAAATAACACTTGCAATGCAATACAAAAGTCCAACAATGACGGATGGTGTTGAAATTAGGCCGGCTCTACATTGTGACTCAAAATATCGCTCGAAAGTCAATTTCATGGTATTTTACCGATCACCGCAACCGCAGTGTGTGTTATGACGTGTTGTGATCCCATGACAAATGATTGACCGCGTCACGACGTACAGTCAACGACTAAAGTCACTGAACACACTTTATCGATGTTCCGTATCGTCTAACAGCCAGTTTCATTAACCAATGATTGAAGCAATGAAACCTCTTTCAAAATTAATTGTCGAAAGAAAACTAAAGTGTTTAAAAGGAAAGTTTAAATAGTTGTTCTATTTGAGCTGTCACTTACTCTAAAATAAAACTTGATATAGTCAACATGTTTTTCCTTGAAACATATACTTTTTCCTAAAACAACAGTTTGTCCTACCAGAGATAGAAAAATTGACACTACTTCTATGGAGCTTGTGTCAATTTTTTTTTTTATCTCTAATTGGACAAAACGAGGTTAGATAGGTCATTGAAGCTGGCCGTTCGTTAGACACCAACTTTTCACCAACCCATCACTATTAACGTCAGGTATGTTGTGTTGTGGTCAAACGATACCTTGTAGGTAAGTTTTTTTTTTGACTGATAGTCAAGCATTTGTCCCCAGTCTCACCTGAAGGTAAGTGATGACGAGGTCGATGATGGAGCATGCTTGCCTTGAAGATACCTATTCAAGTAAAAGTCATCATCATCATCATCATCATCATCATCATCATAATCAGCCCACTTCAGTCCACTGCTGGACATAGGCCTCTCCCAAAGCACGCCACTGAGCCCGATCTTCGGCTTCTCTCATCCAACTGCTGCCAGCCATTTTGCGTATGTCATCGCTCCACCTCAGAACACGTTTGCCCCAACGGTTGTCGGTTCTTCGGCTAATATGTCCAGCCCATTACCACTTCAGCTTGCAAAAATTCAAAAGTACCTATTTATATTGTAAAAAAACAAGCATTACTAGTCTAATACGCATTTGGAAAATTAAATATTATCAACTACTTTTGTGGCCCTCTGTACAGGCACAGTATAGAGGCGGGAAAGGGGGTTTTATATGCAGAAGAGTGAGGCCAAAGTTCAACTAAATAAAAAAATGTTAACTTTACGGTCAAAGACTTTTAATTACTGAAGCGATGACGGCGCAGTGGAAGTGACGTCGGCTTGCGATCCGTAGGTCGTGGGTTTGAATTCTACAGTGAGTTAAAGCTTTCGGTGAAGGTAAAAATCGTGATGAAACCATGTAGCTTGGTGGTGGGGCATTTTCTAGTGCTCGCCTGGCTAGCTACCACCCTCAAATTAAGAATCTGTCACCAAGAACCTATCGGTGTGTTTCGGCAGCCCCACTATTTATAAAGAAGTTGATTTTTCAGAAACAGTCTGAAATCAATCATTTCATTCTCATTGTTCTGTATTTTTTTACTAACTTCAATTAATTTAATGCGTATCAATGAGTCATCATTCAATAAAGTTTAATCACTAAGAATCACATTCATAAGTTCGTTGATACCACAATTTGTGAATGAAATGTTTTGTTTCAGTTCTCAGCTCATATTAATGACGGTTTAGCACGCGAGCCATTCTTGAGAGAACACTTTGATCTGTCAAAACATTTAACGCTGGGTGTTTATTGCGTTTATTAGTCCGGATATGGCATAAGGTTCTTTTTTATCTGTGTTACATAAAAATTAAATAAAAATATACAGATAAAGCTATCGTAGTCTATGTCATTTGTAATACCCTGAACTCACGCGATAGGTAAAACCGAGCGATAGCCGTGCAAGTCGAATTTGCGTAAATTGGGGTTTAAATATATAATGTTTATTTCGGATCAGGATCTAAAGAAAACAATAATTTAGAAGCAACATGTCTAATAAAACAATTAACAAATAACAGGGCGGAGTGGGAGAGCTGATGCTCGCAGCCATCAAAAACAAAAACCGCGTATTTCCGAATTCGCGTAAAACGGGGTAGCGTAAGTCGGGGTATTACAGACAAGGAACGTAATCTTACATTGAAATAAATAAGGAATCTGTTTACACTTTGGTAAAAAGTTATTTTAGAAACGGTCTTTACGATATTGCCTTCGCACCAATTACTCTAATATTGTATGATGCATGTTTGTCTCTTGATGCTTGCAAGAGAACGGTAAAATGAGGTACTTATAAAGCCTTTTTTTCTTTCATAAATTTTGTTTGCTTCATCATCATCATCATCCTATAGCAACTTTCCCACTGCTGGGACTCAAGCCTTCCCTCAGACAGATAGGTATCTAATCTAATTGCTTACTAACGAACAAAAGTTGGCATGAAACTCAACCTTTTCATTCACAGATCCATTGACATAAGAAAACCAATTTGTGTTAAAGCCTTTGTGGATTTCCCCGTGAAACAATTAAACACAATTAAAATTATTACAAAGGCGTGCCGAGGATCCGTTAAAAGATTTGAAGATGATGAAATTGATGGTATTAACGTTTTTGAATCAACAAAAAGATTGAGGCTGTATAAATAGTTTGTCTATGAAATTGGTGGGTTTCAAACTCTAATTATAGTTAGAGAGTTTTGTTGGTAAACAATATTATTACTATCTATCAAAATAAAGTACCTACTTATTGTATCGATGTATGAACACGTTAACATTTATTGTGACACATGACTGTAAAACTAAAACCAAGGATGTTCTCAAAACAGATTTTCTATAAAACAGATCCTCAATTTTTTTTAAAATAGCAGTAAAAATAGAATTGTCCTTATTATAGATTTGCACTTACATAAAAATTGTATGAAATCCTTGCGAAAGACACAAATCGCACTATTTAAATCGATTAAAAAGTATCGATATTTCAATGTGATATTTTTTCAAAACTGCATCCTTCAAGTTTCTTGTCTTATCACAGACAATCTGCAAACCTACGGATGACCCGAAGCCCGTGTGTGAACTTCATTAGACTAAGCAAGAACACCTACACTCCAAACACCTACGCTATATCAGTCTGTACCCAATCGGTCATTTTGTTTCTCTGGCCTTCTATTATTTAACATTAGACACTGTTTCAACCATAAAATGTAGGTAATCATCAGCCGCCGATAATGATCACGGGAGTCGACGATGTTGAACTTTGACTTGTGTTTGTTAACCGGTAAATGTTGTTTAACAAAGTATATGAAACTAGTTGTTCACGCGGTTTAATCCGCTTAGACTACAGTGTCTCGCAAGAAAAAATACCTTATGTCCTTTCCATAATTCGAACTACATATTTCGATACCATGACATGAGTATTTAAAGTTTAGGTGAAGTGGAATTCAGTGTAGAGTTAATTTATGATATTTCGCGACACAGAGGGAATTGCCTCATAATTATCTTCATCGCCCTGTGCCAGTCCACTGCTGGACATAGAACTCTCCCAATACATGTGCAACTGAGCCCATTACAACTTATAAGCTAGATAAAGATGCTCATTTCAAGATACCTTTTTAGTATTTTAATGCCTTAGCCATAATAATAATGTCACAGTTTATACAAGACTATTCAGGGTTTTAGTTACCTAACGATGAAGGCCATATGGGCCATAATATTTTATAGCACAATCAATAGCATTATTATATCAATAACGGTGATGACTTCTCGTTTTATGTAACAACTCAGTGGGGTATCTCTAATAATGTTAATAAAGTCACCCGATTTCTAGATTGAAACAATCAAGCTAAGATTTATGGAAAATTAATAAGCTATATCAAGGCTGTCTGTAAGATTTTATGTTATTTTTTGTTGCTTTGATTTTATGCGTCTTGGGAGTAAAAGTTCGTTTGTTTTGCGTGCGGAAGACTTACCAAATTATTGCATTGTCACCGAGATTACATACACATACAAAGTTTCAAGTCGATACGACAATTAGAAGTAGGTGAAAATTGACTTCTAAGATTTGATTACATTGTTAGTTAGTTAGTTAGTTACAAGTCAAGCTAATAAAAGTGTTTTAAAAAGTAGCCTACGTCGTTTTTCAGGTTCTAGACTATCTCTGTACCAAATTTCATTTAAAGCGGTTCTGTAGCTTAGGCTTGAAAGCGAGACAGACATACAGACAGAGTAACTTTCACATCTTATCCTACTAATATTATAAACGCGAAAGTTCGTGTGTATGTATGTATTTATGTTTGTTGCTCTTTCTCGCAAAAACTATTTAACAGATTTGAGTGAAATTTGGAATGGAGATAGCTTATACTCTGGATTAACACATAGGCTACTGTTTATCCCAGAAAAAGGTTCCTGCGGGAGAACGGGAAGACACGGGTGAAACCGTGGGGCGCAGTTAGTTTATATTATGAGAAGAGGAGAAGGGATTTTAAGGTTTAGTTTTTATTTTGTTAACTAGTTGTTCCCCGCGGTTTCACCCGCGTGGACTTTTTTTTTTTACTATTTACAGGGTTACGTTTGACCACAAGTCACCTGATGTTAAGTGACGATGTGGTCGATGATGGCGCCACGCTACACCTGGACTGGGAACTGGCTCTCAAGTGAGGCTGCCGGAACACACCGATAGGTGCTTGGCGACAGATTCTTAACAAGAGGGTGGTAGCTAGCCAGCCGAGTACTAGAAAATACCCTACCACCAAGCTATGGTTTCATCACGATGTTTTCCTTCACCGAAAGCTCAAGCTCATTGTAGGATTCGAACCCACGTCCTACGGATCGCAAGCCGACGTCACTACCACTGAGCCATCATCGCTTTAGACTACAGCTTTATGCATGCAAAGTCTCAGCCCGATCGGTTTAAAATTGACAAAGTTTCATACAAACTTTCATCCTATATTTTATCCCCTTGGGGGTAGAATTAACCAAAATCCTTTCTTAGCGGATGCCAACGTCATAACATCTACCTGCATGCCAAATTTCAGCCTTATCCGTCCAGTGGTTTGGGCTGTGCGTTGATAGATCACTATGTCAGTCAGTCACCTTTGAGTTATATTTATACTCGTATAGATAGATTAAGTTTCCTTATATCCCAGAATTAAGTTCTTATTACGACCACGTTCGGGTAATAGAAAATCAAAGTTTTCGGTGGTAAGTAAACACGAATGCTCTGAACACGGGGCACTTCCGCGTATTGTGTGGAGTACAATAGTGGAAGATTTCGCGCCGTGAGCGAATTAGCGAGAGGTCGTGTCCGACTGTTGGTTTGTTCTTCGATTGCGACGCGGGAAGTCTGGGTTATAGCTGGTCTGGCTTTTTCTTTTTAATGATTTGGTTTTCTAATAGTAGTTATACCACGCTATTGTGTAAAGGTAGATTTATCCTACTTCCTGCTAATATTATAAACGTGAAAGTTTTGATGTATGGATGTTTGTCACTCTTTGACGCAAAAACTATATATCTGATTTGAGTGAAATTTGGAGCGGAGATAGCTTAAGCCTTGGATTAAAAAGAAACGAAACGTGGGGTGCAGTTAGTATTAAATAATGCTCATGTTTTCAATGTTATTCGAAGCAAATTTATCATCATACAATTTGATACCTGTATTTTACCGATTAATCTACCTATAGCTTTATACCTTCTTTCGGTCATGGTTGAAGTCTTCTGTCTTAACCAATTAAATATCGTTTTCAATGCTGATATCGATGGATGAGTGAGTGAGTTTTCAGCAAACGAGATTGAACTAGCTCTCTAAGATCTCTCCTTTTATGTTGTTCTATGTTTCTGTTGTTGTGGTGAAACAATAAAGCGTTATCTATCCATCTATCTATCTAACTAGTATACGCTGGCCCAGTGCGGGTTGGAAAAAAAACGTATATTAATGCTATTCTTGTTGACTACATTCTTGCATTTAGTATCTTTGCTAGGACTACGTGTGACGCTAATGATATACATAGTAGCATTTAGCATCAGGATTGTGATTCATCAGTTACTGATGCATTCTCTTTTTCATTAGTTTTTATAAATGTATTTTTCTTTATACCCGTTAGCTCATGAGCAAAAGAAGCTGCATAACACAATTTGTCGTGACGTCCAAAACCGTCTGCAAACCCCATCTCCCATCCATGTCGTGGGAACCGCCTGCGCTATAGTTTAAAAATGTTGCTTTCTCGCCGAACTGGGCTACCGTTGCCCCTCAGATTCTATCTCAGATGACCGATAAAACTCGCAAAACTATAGCCCCTTACATAGTCTCTATCACAATGGTGTAAGGCTCAAGATGAGCCAGCAAGAGCTGTCTTGCCTGATTTCTGACTCACGGAGTCTTTACGGTACTAAACACGGATGTGTAGCCGTAAAATGTTGGTGATAGCTATAATTTATTTATTTTGAATTTGAAGCGGAGTGAAATGAAAAAATGAAATGGATATATTTATTTCTGACATAATCATCGCATACCTACTTAGAGAACCAGGACAGTAAGAACAAACACACATAAAACATTTTAGTATAACATTGCGATGGTCAAAAATATTCCCCTAACCTGCACGGCGAACGGCGAAAGAATAGAACTTCCTGCTAGCGTTTTTGTTTCCCGATAAGTATAATTTGAGAACCTCCAAGTCAAGAGTGAATAGATATCTTCTAAACAGGCATGCTTCATTGTCCACCTCATCATCACAATCAGGTGATACTGTGGCCAAATGCTTGCCTATCCAACAAATATTAGAAACGTGAAAGTTTGTGAGTATGGATGAATGGATGTTTGATACTCCTTCACACAAAAACTACTGAACGGATTTGAGTTTAATATTGAATGGAGAAAGCTTATACACTGGATTAACACATAGGCTACTTATTATTATTTTTCTTTCTACTTTTTCTTTTAACTTTTTCTTTTGCCCGGAGATAAAGGGAATACGTGGGGGAAACCATGGAGCGCAGTCAGTCCGTACTCCCGTACTAATATTACGAAAGTAAACGAAAGTAACTCTGTCTGTCTGTTTATCTGTCTGTCTGTCTCGCTTTTACGCCTAAACTACTGAACCGATTTAAACGAAATTTGGTACGGAGATAGTTTAAACCTTAATGAAGGACATAAGCTACTTTTTATTGCAATAAACTGTAGTCCACACGGGTGAAACCGCGGGGAACAGCTGGTTACAAATAAAAATAAACCTTAAAAGCGTCCGTTGAGTCTAAATATTTCGCATACGCCGCATCACATCGCAGTGTGAATGTCTACAGCTTCCTCAATGCGAAAAAGTGAAATCTACATATGACAACTTTCAGTGTCGATTTGACTGCCTCACTGTTTCAACTCCTAATTTAGGTGCCAAAAAACCTTCGATTTTATGATCCATAAACAGTGTGTCAGCCGACGACACGGGTCATCAGCTCGCACATCTGTATCTTCGGAACGAATGAGGCTACGGTGAAGTATTATAGCTCAAAATTTGAGGAAAAAATGATTGCCAAATAAAATAAAAAAATTAAGGTTCTAGCTAGAATACTTTTTGAGCTATGAGCTATAACAACTGTGTAAGCCGGCGACCCGTGTCACCAGCTCGCACATCTGTATCTCTAAAACGCGTGAAGATAGAGTTTCGCTGAATAGCTCAAACAAGGTTGTATAAATAAATACCTTGGCTGGGAAAGTTTCAAGTCTCTACATAGGATACTTATTGAGATATGAGCTAAAACAAGTGTGCGAGCCGGCGACACGGGTCCCCAGCTCGCACACCTGTATCTCTGAAACGCGTAAAGGTAGAGTTTCGTTTAATAGCTCAAAATGTAGGTCATAACTTTTCACTTTGACAACAAAATTTTGAACACCATAGACCCAGTAGTTTCAGTGCAAAAAGCAAAAAACTGATTCGCCGCCAAAAATTTCAAAATTATTTCCAAAACTTGTTCGAGCGTCGTGTTGCCGTTTCGTGCGCTACACCATTACAAGCGAATCTGGCCGTAAGGTATGAAGCAATAGGAAGCAATAAAGGTCATTTTAGTGTGGGTTCCAAAAGTCGCAGAGGTAAAAACTAAACTAATGCTATGGCCGCTCGACGAGTTAATTGCCTACTCTTGCGGTGATGCATAGGGTTGTCACTTTTGTTTTTAGTTTATAGCGATGATGGCTCAGTGATAGAGACGTCGGCTTGCGATCCGTAGGACGTGGGTTCGAATCCTGCAATGAGCTTGAGCTTTCGGTGAAGGAAAAAATCGTGATGAAACCATAGCTTGGTGGTAGGGTATTTTCTAGTACTCGCCTGGCTAGCTACCACCCTCTTGTTAAGAATCTGTCGCCAAGCACCTATCGGTGTGTTCCGGCAGCCTCACTTGAGAGCCAGTTCCCAGTCCAGGTGTAGCGTGGCGCCATCTTCGACCACATCGTCACTTAACATCAGGTAACTTGTGGTCAAACGCTACCCTGTAAAAAGTAAAAAAAAGTTAAACTAAATAATAGCTGAATGACCCGGCGAACTTCGTTCCGCGTAAGAGGCAATAAATGAGCAGATTATAAAATTAATGTATGTCAATAATTAGTTGCGCCCCGCGGTTTCACCCGCGTCTTCCCGTTATCCCGCAGGAACCTTTTTCCGGGATAAAAAGTCGGGTAGCCTATGTGTTAATCCAGAGTATAAGCTATCTCCATTCTAAATTTCATTCAGATCCGTTCAGTAGTAACAAACATCCATCCATCCATACTCACAAACTTTCACGTTTATAATATTAGTAGGATCGCATAAACTCGCATGAAACAAACACATCAACCGGTCAATTTAAATTTCATCCAGAGACAACAATACGTTTAGCTGTTGGTTTTGTTATATAACACCATATCAGTTGCGTTCTGGTAACCTACCATGTATACAAATGAACGGCTAATTTTTTTTAATTCAAAAAATATTATCATATTTTAATATGTACTTATTATCCTATTCCGAACGACGACATTTGGCAAAACGAGTGTGTGGATCCAATTCCGTTTATTCCAAATTACTTAAAATGAAGGTAAGTGAGTTTAGGTAACAGTAATAAATAATAATTAGCGATCGAGTGCGCGGGTGGAAGAGCGAGCGACACGGGCTTCGCGTCGCGGGCAGTACAGCAGACTGGCGAGGCGGCCGGCCGGCGGCCGCCGCGCCGCGGGCTGCGCGCGCGCAGGTACCAAGTCCACGTGGACTCACTACTACACGCGCAGCGGTGACGCGCCGCAGCTCGCGGTACGAACAATAGAGCGCGCGGCTAGGGATTCGTTTCCAATGCACAACTCAATGTAAACAAAGCGTTTAGATATTTCCTATATTAAAATTATATAATATTATGTATGGGTATCTGTTAGAAAATAACTGTATATGTGAAATAAGTATTAAATATATATTATAATAATGTTTATGAATTTATGTATGTATATGTACTATGTGTGTATTTATCTAAGTAGTGTAAGTTTATAGATATGTAGTAGGTAGCCTACAGACAAATTCAACAAATCAACGATTATAAAAATCGGTCCAGCCGTTCACGTGTTATAAGTGTTGTAACACGATTTTATTTTATTATATAAAGTACTAGCTGTTCCCCGTGGTTTCTCCCGCGTGGGCTACAGTTTATCGCGATAAAAAGTATCATATGTCCTTCCCCAGGGTTCAAACTATCTATGTACCAAATTTAATTTCAATCAGTTCAGTAGTTTAGGCTTGAGAGCATAAATATTCTGTATACTCCAAAATTATTCCCGCACTTCAGTGCCCGCCGCGTAACCTACCCGCTGCGCTGCGGCCACTGCATGGCCATGGATGGCGGTGCGGGGCGCGGGCGGCGCGGTGGTTTTATTTTCCATTAGATTGACATTTTAATTTCGTAATATCTTTTGAATGAAATGCCCGATTTCAACAATTCAAAAAGTAATCTACAGGTATTGAAACGATCTTGAATACGAAATGATTTATTTTGATAAGGATATATATATATATATATATAAAAGTATGGATAACACGGTCTGATTTTAGTCGGCATTTTTATCAACTTTTAAAAAGTAAAAAAGTAGTTTTATTATGTTATCCTTAAGAGATAGACATATGCCATCGTGGACTTTTTTGTAGACCTGTATAAGATACACAATTTCGCCATACATCATTTTGTTATATCTCAAAGGGTTTAGGCAGCGTTTTCATTGAAAGCTCCCAGACGGCTTTTTTTTACCAAAAAAATAAGCCGTCTGGTTTTTTTTTTGGCTTTGTTCTTTTTGCCAATGTATACAAAAACTTGACAAATTATATCTTAAAACCTTCCTCGAGAACCACTCTATCTATTGGTGAAAACAGCATTAAAATCAATGCAGTAGTTTTTGAGTTTATCGCGAACAGACAGACAGACGGACGCGGCGCGGAGGACTTTGTTTTATAATAAGTAGTGATAGTGATGTTTTACCAATTCATAAATAGGTTTTAAATAAAATACATTTGAAATATAAAAGACATATTTTATTAATTATAAATATATTTTATTATAAACTATACAAATAAAGGGTCAGTGAGAGCAGCAGATCCGAGAGAGCGAGCAGTGTAGAACCTTCTCGAATGTCGAATGGATGCGATCAACCGCGTGGCGCAGCCCTATTGAGTTCCCGGCCGGCCCTAGTCGTTCCCAAAAACACCGACCGCGGCGGAAGCGGCTTTTGTCAAAGGAAAAGCCGAACCAATTATACAACGGCGATAGCATTTAACAACATACTTTAAAGAAGTTGTAATAAGGTCTATTTTTCTTCTTTATCCATTAGCCGACGCATTTACAAAGGATACCGAGTGCTTTTTTATAACCACGACGGAATAGTAGGTACAGGATTCGATAAACCAAATTTGATACTTCACATATTTTATAACATATTTTATTTCGCTAAAAGTAAGAAGGGTTTCACGTCTGGTCGTCTCGGACTTCAATGATGGTGTGACCTGAAGGTGAACTTCAGAGACTGCTACTGGAACTCCTCGACGAGTAGCAAGCACTAAGTCTAAGCGAGTTTGGTTTGGACTCGCTTTGTTAGCTATTTACAGTGATGGATTTATACTAGGGCAGTCGGGGCTAGTGCCCAGGGCGGCAAATTTTCTAGGGCGGCAAAATTTGGAAAGTGAGATAAAATTTTCTATACAATATATAATTAACTAATTCTTTTAAATAAACATTTTATCTTTCAAGAAATATAATTCAAGTATTATGTATCACATTCAAATTTTGTATATTATAATATAGGAAATTTAACTAAAAACGATATCAAAACTATTAAAATAAAATTTAAGTCATAGGGCGGCATTTTCTTCAGTGCCCCAGGGCGGCACAAATTTAAATCCGGCCCTGGTTATTTAAGAAACTTTTATGAAAACTGCAGAAAAAAAAGATATTGATTATTTAAGTTCGTAGTGTCTAATGTAATTTTTTAACTTAGATGATGCTTGGATGGTTTGAACGCACTTCGCATTTTCTTTGCCATTATGCCATTGCCATTCCTTTTCACGCTTTGGAGGTCGGTCCTACTTAAATAAGTTATTAATTTACCAAACATAAACAAAAACGAATCTTTTTATTCTATGTACTAGCAAATTGATTAATATGTAGTTGTGTTCTGCCTACGTTACTAATTCAATAATACATACTAATTTTATTTCAGCTTTACTGGTTTCTTGGACAGCCCTTTTTCTAAATTTGTACCGTTGCCGCTTTTTTTGGAAAATTATAATGACGTGACACTGGCAGAAATGTCCAAAGTAGACAATTGCCAAATATAAAAAAACTAGCAAATTGATTGTCACTGTCAGTGACATTGACAGGAGCGGGACATAGAGTCATAGACCATTGTTATGGATGCCCGCTTTTTGCGTCGAATCGATCTTCTGGATCGTAAATCAGAACCTAGTGAATCGATTATATTCGATCTCAAAATATCGTATCGTAATTATGTAAAAATAAATAAAAGTACACTACAGTATACAAATAATTATAGAACTCAAATCAGAAAATGCTAACTTACCCGACGATAAATTTAACAACATATCATAGTATTATATTATTTTTTTACTAATTACAGGGTAGCGTTTGACCACAAGTCGCTTGATGTTTAAGGACGATGCGGTCGAAGATGGCGTCAAGCTACACCTGGACTGGGAACTGGCTCTCAAGTGAGGCTGCCGGAACACACCGATAGGTGTTTGGCGACAAATTCTTAACGAGAGGGTGGTAGCTAGCCAGGCGAGTACTAGAAAATACCCTACCACCAAGCTATGGTTTCATCACGATGTTTTCCTTCACCGAAAGCTCAAGCTCATTGCAGGATTGGAACCCACGTCCTACGGATCGCAAGCCGACGTCACTACCACTGAGCCATCATCGCCATAAAAATATTTCCTACTTTCATATATTATTGCTTTTGATTGATGTCACTCGTACTTAACTAAATAATCACATTCAATTTGTAAATGAGGCTTCATATAAATAGGTTCAGTGGTATAAGCGCGAAAGCGTAACAGACAGACAGAGTTACTTTTGCATTTTTTTTTTTTTTATTATTAGAAGGAAAGTACCTACTTCCTTACTTGGGTACCACGAAAACAGAAGTTCATAGGAGACAGTATTTTGTTATATAGGTAGGTACATAAAAAACGATATATTTTAGCTAATAGTTTAAAGAATTTTGTATTTTTTTCTTGCATTTAACAATATAGTTTATGCATTGAGTAATAAGACTGCTTTGCCGATGCCGGTTGAATGTGTGCAAGCGTCGTGTTGCCGTCACGTTCACTACACCATT
Organism: Opisthograptis luteolata; assembly: GCA_931315375.2. NCBI lineage: Eukaryota > Metazoa > Arthropoda > Insecta > Lepidoptera > Geometridae > Opisthograptis > Opisthograptis luteolata. The sequence goes on from OV928048.1 coordinate 4,695,290, forward strand.
GCAAGCTTATTTGGCCGTAAAGTATGAAGCAATAGAAAGCAATAAAGGTCATTTTAGCGTGGGTTCCGAAAGTCGCAGAGAGTGGGTCGCTCTTCCTCCTTTTTGGAAATCGGTTAATTAAATAAATGGTATCTACTTTCTCTCAATCTTTTTGAAAACAAATCAAACGTAAGCATAAAAAAAATACATGGCTAGAAAAATTAAATAAAAGTAGGCTCAAGTATTAATATTGGGGTCAGGGTGCTCGATGAAATGAAACTCTTGAGTGACTCCTTTCCATAAACTTGTGGACTGTATATTTAGGTTCAGATACAACACTTTGAAGCAATACCATTAAAACAGGATTTCTCTTAGCTTAAGTACAATTTTTGTGTCGGCAACTAGTGCCAGGCACCAGTGGGTATGATGCGCCTCTCGTCCAATCAGAGCGTCGCATGGCGCGCGCGCGATCTATATCGCTGTCCCGCTCTTGCGGGAGGTGCGTCTCTTTCTAATCACAGGTCAGCACATCGTGACATTTTCTAACTTAGAATTTACTAATGATGCTATACATTTATACAGGTATACATAAAGGCTATGTAGTATAATCTGCTACTTATAATAATTAACAAAAATCGACCTAATAACAATTGACAAAATCGACTTATCTATCCGTAACAATTAAGCTGCGTCAGTTTACTCATAATTTCGACGCCTAGCGAATCCGAATGTAGTAGTAGGACTCAATAACTAAAATAGATGCGCGGCAATTCGTTCTCGTGTACCTAACTACCTATGCGTCCGTAAAGAGCTACCCACTCTCTGCGACTTTCGGAACCCACGCTAAAATGACCTTTATTGCCTTAGTAATAAGACTGCTTTACTGAAAAATTCTGTTTGTTTACATTCCCAAAAACACCGACCGCGGCGAAGGCGGCTTATTTCAAAGGAAAAGCCGAACATATTATACAACGGCGATAGCATTTAACAACATATCTACTCTAACCCAGTTATAATAAGGTCTATTTTTCTTCTAATTATCCACTAGTCGACGCATATACAAAGGATACCGAATGCTTTTTTACCTACGACGAAATAGAACAGGATTCCTTGAAGAGCGACCTTCACCGAGCTGGTTAATGGTGAAAAGTATTCCATATCAAATTAAATAGGTGGGTATGCCAATAATTTTTTTGCAAATTGCAGTGCAGATTTTTTGGGATGGAGATAGCATACCTAATTATATACCTACCCTAGATTAACACATAGGCTACTTTTTATGACAGAAAAAGGTTCCTGTGGCATGACGGGAAGATACCTACGGGTGAAACCGCGGGGCACAACTAGTATTATAAATGCGAAAGTTTGTGTGTGTGTGTGTGAATGTTTGTTATTATAATACCACGTATCACCATAACTTCTACACCGATTTTGATGAAATTCAAAATCTAGATAATTTAGGTATTGGATTAACACATGGGCTAATCTAATTATGAACAATAACCCTGAATGGGGTTAAATAGGAACAGAAAGATAGTTTTGTTTCTTCCCGTAAAACTACTAATTGAAATTAGATGAATTTGTTATCGCTACCTACCATAACCGTACCTACCGGTTGTTTTTGTTTCTAAAATTATATTTGGAGAACGAACGAAAACAGTTCTTTGCAAATTGTTAGCAAGCCCTTGGTCTTGGCTCTCAGTACAGGATCTAACCGGTTATTACCTACTCTCTCTGCGACTTTCAGAGCCCACGCTAAAATGACCTTTATTGCTTTTTATTGCTTCATACCTTACGGCCAGATTCGCTTGTAATGGTGTAGCGCACGAAACGGCAACACGACGCTCGAACAAGTTTTGGAAATAATTTTGAAATTTTTGGCGGCTAATCAGTTTTTTGCTTTTTGCACTGAAACTACTGGGTCTATGGTGTTCAAAATTTTGTTGTCAAAGTGAAAAGTTATGACCTACATTTTGAGCTATTAAACGAAACTCTACCTTTACGCGTTTCAGAGATACAGGTGTGCGAGCTGGGGACCCGTGTCGCCGGCTTGCACACTTGTTTTAGCTCATATCTCAATAAGTATCCTATGTAGAGACTTGAAACTTTCCCAGCCAAGGTATTTATTTATACAACCTTGTTTGAGCTATTCAGCGAAACTCTATCTTCACGCGTTTTAGAGATACAGATGTGCGAGCTGGTGACACGGGTCGCCGGCTTACACAGTTGTTATAGCTCATAGCTCAAAAAGTATTCTAGCTAGAACCTTAATTTTTTTATTTTATTTGGCAATCATTTTTTCCTCAAATTTTGAGCTATAATACTTCACCGTAGCCTCATTCGTTCCGAAGATACAGATGTGCGAGCTGATGACCCGTGTCGTCGGCTGACACACTGTTTATGGATCATAAAATCGAAGGCTTTTTGGCACCTAAATTAGGAGTTGAAACAGTGAGGCAGTCAAATCGACACTGAAAGTTGTCATATGTAGATTTCACTTTTTCGCATTGAGGAAGCTGTAGACATTCACACCACATCGCATGCATTCCGCTCTGAGAACGGGTTAGTGTAACGCGGTAGCCAGACGGCGCGGCGCGGCACCGTTGGCTCATCGCCACGTAATGCCATCAGCCTGGATTATGTACATTTTGAACGAAGCTCAAATTGTCGCGATGACGATGGGAGACCGTGCAAAGTGAGAAAAACAAATGAGCACCTCTAATTTGTTTAGATTTTCGCTTCACTTATGTGAAGACCGCCACCTTCGACCACATCGTCACTTAACATCAGGTGGCTTGTGATCAAACGCTAAAAAATAAAAAAGAACAGAGCTGACTTGGACGAAATTTGCTCCAATTCAATCAGTTATGATCACGCCCAAAAAGTTTTGTCGCCGGGTTTTGTCGCCTGTTTTTTTGCCAGCGTAAGAAGGTTTGAACAGGCATAGCTAGTTTTAAAGTGATCACGTCAACTTGTATCCTGCTAAATAAGTATTTTTTTATTTAATTTGTTTTGTTTACACATCATCACTTGTGGACAAAATCTAAACTGTGAGAAATAAAATGGTGTTGCGTGATTCAAAGCTCAATTCCAATCACAATTCTCTTTTCTATTAATCTCTAACTTCTATGAATCAACAAATTATGAGCGCACGGTATGTTAAGGCTCTATAATAACATTTTCACAATTCTAAGACCGCGTCATAGCGTGACTAATCCGGGCATCCCCAGCTTCTGTGATACTCGGAGCTAAACCTGTTTTGTTCTCTGCCCACTATGTGTCAAGTCTGGGATATCTTTATCATGTATAAATTGTAGGACTACATGTTGCATTGTGACTGAGGCTTTATGTGCTGCGTATGTCCATGATATAGGGTGTCTTTATTGATATCTATGGAGAAATATTATCTATTAACTAAATAAACAAAAATCTATATGTAAAGACACTATACAGAGAGTTTTATTAGTCTTATTGCAGTAGGTGCGAGCAGGGGAGAGCGATGGTGGCCGAACGGTAACGCGTGCGACTTACAAGGCGCCAACACCGAGTTCGAATCCTCTCGGCCCCGCACCTATGACTTGATAAGTTATGTGCGGATTTGCCATCGCTCGAAACGGTGAAGAAAAACATCGTGAGGAAACCGGCATGTCCAAGAACTGCAACATTCAAGGGCGTGCGAAATCTACCAGCCCGCACTGGGCCAGCGTGGTAGATGACGGCCCATACTCTCTCTCTCTGAGAGAAGGCCAGAGTCCCAACAGTGGGAACGTGAAAGGCTGATGATGATGATGATGATTGCAGTAGGTAACTGTAACAATTTATTTATTTGATACTTCGTTTGACCACAAGTCATCTGATATTATGTGATGATGTGGTCGAAAGTAGCGTCACGTTACGTTTAAAACAAATGGTCTATCACCATTTGCCTAATCCCTGGCTATCAGGGTGTTTGGTACATTTTGCGTTGCAGTACAAAAAAAATGTTGTTTAATAATTAAATAGATAAAAAATTTATATGAGACACTGGGTTTTGGCATATTAGTACCCTCATCAGGCCAGGGGGCCTGAGCTCGTGCCTCACGTGCTCTTAAAGTAAAGAGGGAAGACCCATGTGAGTGTGATAGAAAGCTTTAAAATAGCTGTAGGGCCTACGAGTATATTAAATAGATTATGGTTCTGATATATCAATATTCGAATAGGATTTATGTATACAAAGGAGCAAAGAAACAATTGTTCATTAATCGATCATTTAATTACCATTGATGTACACAATGATAGTAATACATACATACATAATTTGTATATTATGGTCAAAATATAATATATTTTACAACTAAAACTATATCAAAAATATGGCTAACAGCGGAGCGTTCACTCTGCCTAATTTATTGGCACATGAAATATATTTTTTGTAATCGAAATGTTATTAAAGCATTAGTACATAGTGCGTCTTGTGTGACAGTTAATATATAAATAACTATTTATATATCTTGTTAAAGACAGCGTGGGAAAAATTCAATAGTTTTTGCAAAACCTTGCGTTCTATTTCGCTAATATCGAAATATCGTAAAGTTTCTAACAACCAATTTTTATTAAACTAGTGTAATTTGGAAAAAACATGTTTTTCTTTATAATCCAACTAAATAAACAGTGTGAAACAATATGGATAAGACATAGCTTAAGAAATAGGAAATGTAGATTATTAAAAATTATCTTATAATATACCTATTTAAAAAGTTATTCGCTGTCTTATCTAACATTTCCAATGTGCGTAAATAAAAGCGTAAAATTAACGATATTAAATAATAACCCTTCTTAATATAACTCGTTCAGCAGAAGGAATATCCATTATAATCTTTCTTTTAAATACATATTTATACAATAATAAAAACTTCAATGATTTATTGCAAAAACTCAGAAAAATAGCAGTGTATATCTTTTTTTTAATACCAATAGTGGAATTTAAATCCGATTTTGGCATAAAATTGAAAAACTAATAGAGTATCTACATTTCTAAAATTTTATTCATTGATATTCTTTTAATTATTGAATTTAGGTATCAACTATTTTTATGTAGTAAAATACACAATATCTAATGGATATTCCCACCTCTTGCCAACATAGTCTTCTTACCCATACTTCTAAGTATTAGGAACAACCCTCATAATATAAAAATAATTATAAGCAATTAATGGAATGTAATATTATTGATACACTTACATCAAAAACGAATAAATAAAAACCAAAAATTACTTTCACAAATAAATGGAAGAAGTCAATGTTATATTTTAGAACAGCATACGTTCTACGTATTAGAAAAGCTTAATAACAGTATTTTTTTAAATAAAACATAAATATTATTTTACATTGTAATAATAATAAGCAGTTAAGCCGTTTAAATGCTACCATCACTTAATCTAATAAATACTATTTACAAATCACCAGAATGTTTTGCGCTTTTACATAATATTTTTAACATCCAAATAGTTTCACAAACGTTATAAAAATAGCTCCTACATTAATTTAGGTAATTTCAACAATCGAAATGCCAGCATGTTAAATTTTACCAATGTTTCAAAAATGGAATGCGGGTTTGTTTTAAATTCAACTTTCTTTTTTTTAATTGTATTATCTCATTCTGGCGGTTAAGGAAGAAGCACGAATACTGTTGTGTAATAAATGAAATGCTCATGATTTTGACATAAGTCTTCAAGCGAAACGCTTTTTTGTCAGCAACGTAAATACATGGTCTCCTTGCTCGAGGTGTGGTGCATTTCTCTGTAACAAATAGTGCAAATTATTAAACAAAAAGTTCATATATGACATGGATATGAATTGACAGTTTGTTTTATTTAATAAGTAGGTGAAAAAGTAAGTAAGTGCCAGTGATGAAGAATAAATGTTAAAGAAAAATGTGCACAGTAAAGTGTAATCTGTATTTATATAAGACGAATTAGTAGTAATAAAAAGTGTTAAAATGCTTGTGGGCATTTTAAAGTTCGCACGATCGTAGTATAAATAACAATTGAAGTGCGGTCCCTTGATTTAAGCTTATTGGAAATGTAGACTAAGAAGGTTTTACTTCTTTGTCTCTGAATGAAATGAGTGAACAAAACATTTTTCTTTTTAAAATTGTGTATGATGTTTGAAAAATGAATGAAAATGATCCTTACTCATTTTGTAAGAGAGACCGCTGTAGAAGGATCGTGCTTCCATCACCTTCACCGCCACAAGCATTGACTACATCTACAACAATTGAAAATAAAACATGTTAATAAAATTATTGTGAAACAAAAAAGAATAGGTTTTCGTAAACACCATCAACCAGAACATATTTTTTGAGACACAAAAATTTAATTTTCGTTCTGTGCCTCATTTTAATGTCTGATACATTTAACACGAGACCTCTTTAAACCAACAAAAAAAAAACACCAATGGCTTTTTCTACTAATAATAATTTATTACATAAAATATGAATGAGATGAAACATTGTCAAGAAATTTAGGTTTAACTTTTGACTAAAAACACTAAACAGTTATTGTTTCTCAATTTTCAATGGTGATTGGTGTTTTTTAATTATGAAATTTAGTGTACACCTTCGAGATTTCGAGGATTTTATATCTTAGATCAAACAAAACCACCAATATAATAATAAATTAGGTTTTGACAAGATTAATTCTGAAAGAAATGTTATTTGTGCTGCAAAAACTGGCCAATATTTTAGTCGTTAAAACTTAAAAACGAAACGTTAGTTTTGTTATTGTTAGTAAAGAGTTTTTGCTTAAAAATAATCCTGTAAGTTAACAGTTTAACCTAAGTCGAGTTTTTTTACCATATTGTATAGACAACAAGCAAAAACATTTCCAAAGACAAGAGTTTTTTTCTTAAATTTCAAACTGATGCACTGATCCCTAAAAGTGCACCGTTAAGACTCTAAAATAGGATTAAAAATAAGTTCAGAAATCGTCAATCGCTTAAAATTCTAAATCAGTACGGATTTTCTCTTAAATGATTCAACAAAGAGATTTTAATATTTTAAAAAGATTAATTTCCGCCGGTCTGTCTAGCTGACGAGCTCATCTGTGCTCAAAACAATTTAATATTTAATTCATAGTAGCACAAATTAAAAAGTTTAAAAACCATTGTTTGTTTAAAAACGGCAACTGCTTAATCCTACTTGAATGTGCCCCTAGGCTACGTTGATTTTTTTATTTAAGAGAATTAAAAAAGATGTGAAAATATTATGGTCAAAATGGTGACTCCATTTTGGCGGTTGAAAGTAAGATATCCGATTATTATCAAAAGGCTAGTAAAAAAGAAGCTTTTTACAAAATAATGTAACCACATGTGTAGAATATACCTACCTACTTGCTTACGCGATTAGATGCCCTCTAATTAACTCTAACGCCACATAATTCGGTCTGACCGCCTTCGCAAAAGCACGTCAAACGTATACAAAAAAAAGTCCTAAATAGTGAACTATCAAAACTCTTCCCTCATCTCTCTTTCTAAAGGGTTAATGGAAATGTTTTATTTAATTATATACCTTATATAAGAAACATTTTGCACGCCTGTTTTTTTTTAAGAATTAATTCTTGTGATATCTGTGGTTCCAAACGATTTATAATAAGAAAATACTGAATACTGGCTGGTTGTGAAAAAAGTAATCAACTTAAAGTTACTAACAATTCTCGAGCACAATTCGATCGTAAGTGTCTAGATCTCGACACGAACAGTGTAAAGGCCGTAGGTGACAGCCGTCGGCATTTGTACACTTCCGCGCGAGACTGGGTTACTTCGTGAGCGCACACCCTGTGCCAGTGTGGGAACTGAGCGCTTTGTTTTCAAATACAGGATCGTTACGAAACTTTATTAATTAATATCTCATCCTTTGACGACCAATATGGTACAGCATCTATGAAGATTTCGATTCCCGCTATTACACGACAAATATTCGCAAATTAAAAAAGACGCGGCTATTTTTGTCCGTGGAAATACTTGCTAAACTAGCTAGCCAGGCTTTTAAATTGATAAATTTAAATACTAAATTCAGAAACAAAATCTTTACACAAATTGATACAGTTAAATAGCCGTTAAAAACCAGTAGTCGTAAAGTTTCAAATGAATTTTTGTCATACACAATCTGCTCCATGTAGGGCACAGAACCAGCCTATACAAACTCTGGAAAAAAAATTGTGTATTCAAATTATGTATATTATCACATTCTTTTTTTGTTTATCTCACACACCTAACCTAAAAATCAAAAAATTGTAAAAGTGTTAAGACAATTAAAGACATTCAACTTTAACCCGACTTTCTTTTACAATAAAAAGCGTAAATGGATTTTCAAATCATAATAATATTTTTATGTGTTTCCAATAAAAGCTAACGTCTAGTAGAATAAAAATACCAGTATATTTACATATCAAATGATCAATAATAACTAATTTGTGAAGGCACGCGCCTAATGACGATGAGAAATCTAATATACATCTACATATCAATATAATCAGAACCCGAATATATTAAATATGTCAATAATGATAAAATAACAGAAAAAACGAATAAACATCCAGTTGCTTTTTATTTTTTGTTCTGTATATTTATGAGGACCTAAAAGCATTGTGACATTAACAAGACTGATCTTTTTGGCTATAAATTGTGAGTTACAATGTAAAGTGTGAAGTTTCATATCATTTAATATTTGCGTTTATAATAGGATATTATGTACTTTATTTATTACGGTTTATTAGTTTTTTATGGCATTCATAAAATTATTTATTTGACACGCAAACCAGATTTCGTACTACATATAATATGACAAATGTCAAAGAACATCGTCCAAACATGTTAGATAAAGTAAATTGATTTTTGTAACTCGTTCGTGCATAGTAATAAAATGAATTAGGATATTGGTAATTTAGGACATAAAAAAGCTGTAAATTTTTTATGCATGGTTAAAATTGGCTTTTAAACGAAATAAGTAATTTAAAAACATCCTCTAAGTAAACAAACATGAGCTTAGGGTTGCCTAATTAACCGCATTTGCCACCTCGGACGCGATGCGAGCGCGGCCGATCTGCCGATACGTTGCTGTAATTATACCGCTTTACAACACTTAACGGAGAATGTATAGGTTTTGTGCAATACCTGATTTAAATTACCTGAAGCTGAGTCGCAAATTGGTAGTGGAACTTGAAAATCTACTTAATAGAACTTTTGTTGATACATCTTGCATCCACAGTGACGAAGTGGTCGCCATATGCTACGTCGTGGATCGGGAACTGGCTCTCAAGTGAGTGCTTGGCAACAGATTCTGAACTTGAATAAGCACTTGAAAATACCCTACCACCAAGCTAGGTTTTCACCACGGTGTTTTCCTTTACCGAAAGCTCACGCTCATTGAAAGATTCGAACCCAAGACCTGTGTATCGCAAGTCGACGTCAATGTCACTGAGCTAACATTGCTTACGAGAAAATTGCAAGGTATTAGATAGGAAATCTGTGTAAATTAACTGTTAGAATTAATCAAACACGATCTCTAGAAACACGTTCAAAAAATGTCACGAATAAAATGAACGTCACAAAATAATCGATAAACAATGACAACTTTATACACACTCCTAAATCGACCTATTGATCGTGATACGATCTTAAGTTGAACGGGATGACCCAATGAGCTCGTTATAAAATAGAACATCTCTGTCTCGATTCTAAATCGAATCTTAATTAAAGCGAATGCGATGTATTGTTTCGCATTTGCATATAAATAATTGGATAGATTTGTTGAGAAAAGCGATAACGGAAAGGTGAGCGTATTGGATGAGAAATAGGACAACATTTAGGGGCTGAATTAGATGAAAAACAGTTTAATATATAATTGAAACCTTTATTCAAAGTATGCAGTATAATGCCAGATATGTAACAAAGATCTGTTTTTATTCAACTTCCAACCCTTCCAAACAATAGAGCTGTCGAACACTCCAAAGTTATAATATTGGTTTAACGATTTTGCAATGTTGAGGAGACAAATCTAGGTATGGTCTTTCAGATTTGAAATTCTGCATTATTAATGACGCATTTTATTAGTTCTGACTTAATTTAAAAAAAAGATTTTTTAGGCGCAGATTGTCACATTTTATCCCGCAATTTTATTTTATTTTTTCCACTAAAATTATTTTAATTGCGAAAGTACATCAGGATGTATTATTGCAAGTGAATGTTTGTTACTTCTTATTTATTTATTTATTACGAAACACCAAAAGTATATAAATTAAACATGAATAGCATTGAATATTTTCTTATAAGTATGTATACACTTCTGATATGATATGATATGATATGATATGATATGATATATATATACCCACGCCACGCGTATATACTTCTTCACGCCGGGTTTTTTTGTGACATTGGGAAAGGAGATAGCTTACAACCTGGATTAACATTTAGCCTACTTTTTATCACGGAAACGCGAGTGTAGGCACTTGACGTGGCTAGTATTAAATAACCCTTATAAGACGTACACTGCCGTCATAAGAGTTAGCAAAACAATCGGTAGCGGGACTCGTCGCCGACGGCGCTCACGGCGCAGATTGACGCTCACACGCGATCGGCCCTCGTACAATACGATACGATGCGATACTTTACGTTGAAGTCGAACGCACTGCCGAAAAATTGAGACATCGTTGAATCAGAAAGTCTCTGTTGACGGAAATGACACGATACGCGTAACAGATACTGATGGGTAATCTATGAAAATCTATCTCTAATCTAATGTAATGTAATTTATGAAAATTTCGTGTCACAGTTTTTGTCATCGATCTCCTCCGAATCGGCTTGACCGATTTTGGTTAAATATTTTATGTTTATTTGGTAGGTCTTAAAATAGGTCGCTATTTTTTATACCCCAAGGTGATAAGAGTGGCCGTATCCAGAAAAAAAATTTGATCGCGATATAGCCACGCGAGTGAAACCGCGGGGCGCAGTTAGTATTCATATACAAAAGAAAGACCATCATTTGAGAACGGCTTAACCGATTTGGCTGATTATTTTTTCAGAACAAGGTATGTGTTAATTTTTTAATGGTTTTGCAATTTTTTTGGAAAATTTTAACTCTTGACCTCACGCTTTGCAGTCGACTGTTTACCGATTTCGCGATCGATCGTCAAACGTTAATCGATTTCGATTACTCACGAATTGTTTGGTGAAAAACAAAACAATGTAATTAAATCAGTATGGTTACGATGTTCCAAACGGAGAACACCAAACAAGCTTCTACCATTCGGTTGCAAACTCATGATACCTTCATAAATCGGTCATAAGAGATTTATTACGATGCCGAAGACAGATCATTACCCCATATCTGGCGCAAGCTTTCAGGCACGCATCACACGGTACCTACAAATTGCGGCAATTTCGTCTCCGTACTGTTAAACACGATGCATTGTTGCACCATGTACAGAGCGAAAAGTTGGGCTTACCATGCAGTTTGATTTATTACGGACTAGTTTGATTTTGTTGATATTTTCATGCAGTGTGGCAAATCTATTACTCAAGAATTTAATACTTGACAAAATACTTTATCGTGTCAAGCCACAAATAAAAAATAACCATCAGTTAGATTTTGTGTTCATTATAAGTGATACTAATGAGGATTCTTACATACATTAAAAAAAATGACTCAAAAGAGAGTTAGATAAAAAAATACGGTACGTTTGACTACAAGTCACTTGATTTAAGGTGACAACATGGTTGAAGGTAGTCACGCTATGTCGGGATTGGGAATTGGCTCTCAAGTGATGAGGCTGCAAAAATGTTCTGATAGCTGTGATAGCTAACCAGACGAGCACTGAAAAGTATTTTATTACCTATTACACTATATTTTGATTTTAGACTAATTTAACTTTGTCCGCAGATAGAAAACGAAGCGAAGGTTCAAACCCATCCAGTTTTACAGTTCAGGATTGATGGCAACCCCACGTAAACTGCAAATTATACTGGTGCGGTCACGTGTGGTTCAGCATCGGCGCTACCGTCGGAGTTCGCACAGTTTCGGAAGCATTAGGGCCCATTAAGAACCGTTAACACACGGGGTCCGTCACGAGCTCACGACTCCAGCATCTATCGACGATCTCGGTAGCAGCAGCGGGGATCGCGGACGCTTGTCGTTTCACACGGAAACAATGCTACGCGTACATGTGTAGTTATGAAACTTTACAACTTTTATTCTGCACGAATTGTCGTGGCGTAAGGAGTTGTGGTTGCAGGCTCTGTCGTCAACCTATTTGGATAGGGCAGTGACGTCACAGCATAAATTACAGAGTGTATGTAGTACGTTACTATTCGTTGTATTCGGTAACACACACTATCGGTACTTACAAATGACGCAATCCAATTTTAGCTCATGATTGAGAACTTTGTCGTATTAAAAATAGTCATCATCATCATCATCATCATCATCAGCCTATTACGATCCCACTGCTAGCTCACAGGTTCTCTTAGAGAGAAGCCCAGTTCGGATTGGTAGATGTCTCATGCCTGTAAAGTATTGTATTTATGATATGCTAGATTTCATATGATGTTTTCCTTCACCGATGGCAAATCCACACAAACTTATTAAGTCATAAGTGCGAAGCCAAGATGGGATTTGAACTTGGTATCGGGCCCTTTTAAGGCGCACGCCATCGTTCGACCAGCTTAATAAGCCGTGTTTAGATTGCAGTGTGTGTGTTTATACTCTAGGTTTCTCACATAGATTTTTTTAAAATCTTTTTTAAAAACTTTTATCACTGTGCTATATTTATCTCTAAAATTACTCATAATCCTCTATTGTATAAGTAGGTACCAATTTAGACACATCAATTTGCGCTGAGATCTCAAGCTCAAAATAATTAAATCCGCTTAACAGCTGTCAATCGTCACCAGTTGAGTTCATTAAACTTCTTAACAAATAAACGTGGGTTCGCATGTCACTCAGATGAGAGGAGCGACATTCCGCTAGTTGTCACTTGTCACCTGTCATTAACATACAATGTGTTGGTAGCCCGTGAGGTCGCGACCCTAGCCATAACCGATGCAAATCTCATCTCGAACAGATGTCGTAACAGTCTCGAAACTATCTGTTTACGATATGAAGCAGATATAACAGACGGGAGGGTTGGCGTAAAGCCTGCCGTATATGTACATTTTCGATGTTGTTTTGGCATTGAAATGGCAGTAAAATGAGATGTTTGTGCGAACACCGCGAGTTACGCTATATCAAAGCTGGTTTAGGCTGACCATACACGGACCGCTTGACGCAGTGAGAAATCGACTGAGTTCCATTGCTACGTACAATATGCACGCAGAGTCTACACGCACGCATAGCATGCGTGTGTTTGCGTTTTCATTGTAGCACATGCGGCGCACGCGTATTGATGTCACTACACCTTCCCCCATCCCTCCTCACACCCGCTAACGCCATGAAGCTACGCATCCGCGTGCCGCATACTGTAGCATGCGCTACGTGGAAAACGCATCCAAGCAGGCTACGCGCGTATTTGTGACGTCATCAAGCGACGCATGCATGCGTAGCGTGGCCGTGGGACGTAGTGGGTGACACGTGCAATGTGCATAGCGTGCTCGGGCGGTAATGGACGCTTGGCTTTACGTACCAATAAGGAAAGCCTTTCATAGCGTTTTACTCCTTGTCGTAGTCAATTTCTGTAGCCTTTATATGCCTTGTTTATGGTTACTTTAGATTTATCCCCGTTATGGCTTAACTGGTGACTGATGCGGTGCAGTGGTGAACATTAGACTGTAAAGCATGGGGTTATAGGTTCGATTACTGTTACGAGACTAACATTTGTGCTTCTCTATAGATAGAAATTTTTAAAGGCGTTCAAGTTTCATTTTCAATGACAACAAGGTTTACGATTTTTTTTCCATTTATGTCTGACTTTCTGTTTTTTTTAATTCTTTATTAGGCCCATCACTATTCCAATCCCGCCTAGTACCATTGAGCAGTCGCTGCGTTCAACCAATAAAATCGCGTGTAAACGTATGACAATAATGTTAACTGATAAGCAATGATAACCGAACGTGTAATCGCTGTACCTAAAACCTATTTAGTTATTTCAGTTTGCACAGACATCACTAATATTTATTTGTGTCTTAATCCGTCAATGTCACTAATTATATCGTTAATGAACTGACGTTTAGTCAATGGCACTCATTTGCTCAATGCAAAATTTATCCTATACGAGCAATGTGGATCTAGGGGCATACCGCTGACTGCGAAGCGTGAGGTTGCGGGTTCTATTCCCGCTACTAAAAAAATATTTGTGCATTGAAAAAAGAGCGCAAGTATTTGTTCCTACGTTTGAGTATTGTAGATCCCTGATTCCCGTAATTTCTGATACCCTAGATCCAATTTAAAAATCAGAGTAATGCATCTACAAAACAAATCAAAAAATGATTTATTTAGTACGACGCAACATGACATTTTCGTGCTGACTTTAAAACGTCATACTTAAAACAAGCTACGCCTATTCCTACCTCATAACGCCGGCAAAACAACAGGCAAGAATTGCCTGGCAGGTCACTTTTGGGCGCGATCACGTTTACAATTTCATTTTTTTTATTACTAAATAATTGAAATTGGAGCAAGTTCACTACAATCTCAAACTTTTTTCTTATATAAACAGTCTGATATTTTATATAAGCTTTGCTAATGAGATTTTGTTTTATCTAGACTTGATAGTGTGGGCTTCATTATTTTATTATTAGTACCTACTTGATACTGGCTTGCTGCAAATATAAAAGAAAAGAAACAAAAAACCCAGTGTTAACTATCTGAGTAAAGCTTAATAATGTGTTTCCCTCACGTTGAAATTTGTCCCAAGTGCCCCTTTGTGTAACAGTAGTCAAGTGTCCCAGTAAAGCCAGCAGACTGCCTCCGTGACAGGCAGCCCAGTAATGCCTCTCGATGGCCAGACCACAGCCTTGTCTAGTCCACCGATCATGGACAACCGCGAGGTAAAATCATACGATCTCAGGTTGGACGGTTTGAAATAGCTGAGGTAAATCTAGGTAAGTAGATCGTGTTTTGTTTGCGAAGTCAGTATGATTAAGAATTGGTAAATTTGAATTAGGTATTGCACTTTGGACCTGATCATGATCATTTTGACTTGGTCATGATCACACAATACCGCCAAACTGCGTGACAGTCATATGTTTACATTGATGTGAATTCCAGAACAATTGCTTTTAAAACATTGTATTTTAAAACTTCATACTCCTAAAGTTTAAAAATAACCAAGACTATTGTTATATTGTTGTAAAGGTATATCTGATGACAATACAAAAATACATTTCTAACCCTTCCTTCATACTTAACGATGATGTCACAAATCGCGGGAGTGAGCACCGAAAAAAAGGAGTCACTTCGCGAATCGTGAAAACAAAGTTTGTCAAAGACGTAGGTACCTACCTACCTATACGAAGAAAATGGCACACCGACGACTTTTGACGGGGCAGTGTGTAACAGTTTTTAGTACCTAGTAGTACCTACCTATCATCTAGTTATAAGTAGGTACTAACTGTATCAATTTGTTGGTTAATTCGTTACCTGTCTTCTTTTTTTATAATCTAAGCTACAACAGCCATTTAGTTTGTTCAAATTGATTGTCATTTTTGTACTTTCGCGAATCGAGATTTTGATTTTTGATTTTGCAATTTTGTGAGTTTATAAAGTCATTTTTGGATCGCATTTTAACTATTGACAATAATTCTATGTTAGTAAAAATAAATATTATTGTGACGTTTCCTTTGAGCTTGTCCTAAAGTATTAACTTTTAGTTTTTTTTTTAGGTTTTTTTATCATATGACCCCAGTCTCACCTGATGGTAAGTGATGACGAGGTCGATGATGCAGCATGCTTGCCTAGAAGATACCTATTCATTCTCGACATGAAGGCTCCCAAATTATTCTTATTGGGAAACAAAGACGCTGGCAAGGTGTTCCGCTTCTTCGCCATTCGCATGGAAGCGAAGCGTTTTGTGCGGATTGGGGGAATGTCAACCGTGAAATGTCGTGTTTCTGTACGTCTTGATGTAATACAAAAGAGCATGTTATCACTACGACGCCGCGTCACCAAATGGTTCCAACGGAAGACCAGCGCTGGTTAACTAACCAGCATTTTGCTGAGTTGGGGCCGATTTGCGACGGTGACTTTCTTGTGTACCTTCAATTACTGTTATATTGTTATATTATTTTTTTCTTTTTTTCCATGTACCATGAGTGTTGTTGTTGCAAATAAAAGTAAATTATATCCTATTCTATTCTACTAACCTGTGCTGGCGCAGATTGTCCTGCCTCTTGAAGGCCCTCCCGCATACCTCGCAACTGAACGACAGCTCCGGACTCTTATGTGTCCTCTCGTGTATCATCAGGTTGTAGGACTTCGTGAAACGACGCTGGCAGTACTTGCACACGAACTCGCATTTCGGGCGCAGTTTGCGTCTGAAATCCCGTGTGTGGTCCTCGTCAATTTGCATCACCGCGAACATTTTGTCTAGAAGCGATGCTTTGACGGGCGGTGCTTGGTCGCCTGTACAATGATAAGTTATCAAATGTCGTGAGCGTATGATAATGTGGTTAATGTGGGGGTGTTATAGCTACTATGCGTGTGTATTGAGGTCAGTTGGCAGATGCATCTCTGTGACCATTTTGTTTAAAGCAATGCTTTGATAGGTGATGCTTTGGTTGCTTCTAAGTACAATTATAAGTAATCAGTGGATTGTTGTATGCGAATGATAATGTGGTTAATGTGGGGGTGTTTTAACTACTATGCGTGTGTATTAAGGTCAGTTGGTAGATGCATCTCTGTGACTATTTTGTTTAGAAGCGATGCTTAGTCGCCTGTACAATGATAAAATATAGCGTGTCATAGCGTAGTTATAGCGTGAGCGTATGATAATGTGGGGGTGTTATAGCTACTATGCGTGTGTATTTAGGTCAGTTGGCAGTTGCATCTCTGTGACTCTTTTGTCTAGAAGCGATGCTTTGGTTGCTTCAAAGTACAATTATAAGTAATCAATGGATGTTTGTGTACGTATGATTATGCGGTTCATTTGAGGTAGTTATATAATATGACATATATTATAGTTAAACTGCGTAATCGATATAGCCTTCGTCAGTTGCATTGCATCGCCCGTTGCAAACATTTTGTCTTGATCCGATGCATATTGATTTTATTCTGTGAAGTGCGTATGATTGTTGATATTTTTGTTGGTAGATAAAGCGTGTGTATATGAATGTGCAACCAAGATTTTAGTACTTACTACAAGTCTATGGATGGTATCAGATGCTATAGTATATTTTACTGTGTATTTAAGTGTTTTGCGGTGCTTGGAAAATCATAGCTAAGTTATGAAAGGTGCGTGCAATTTTGTACTTTAAGTGGATGAGTTAACGCTCATTTTACGTAGTCAATTGTTTATTGGGCACGTGTGTGTTTGTTTTTGGGTTTTATTTATTGTGTTGTACTTTGTGTGTGTGTGATGGTGAGTGTAGTAGTAAAGTAAGACTGTATGCTAAAATAATACAGACGTATGATAAATTAACAGGTTGTAGTTATTATGTGCGTAATGTTGTATCAGATAATGTTATTAGTAAATACAGAATTGTAAACTTGGTAATGTATTGGATGAACTATTTCTTTATATTTAATTAATTGTATGTTATTGCATTCGCAGATGTTTGTAATATTTTGCTAAATTTATTTTATTATTATGCTAAGCAACTTAAGTCCAGATTAAGTAATTGAAATATTATTGCTTGGTTATTTATTAATATTGTGATCATAAAACAATAAAAGGTTCCCATTTAAAAACGTTATTATTCATTACAATAAAGATCCATAATTATAAATCATGGATTAGGTATAGAAATAATATTAAATAAATTCAAAAAGTTATGATGAAATATTAAGTAATTAAAAATACGCACCTTAAAATTCACTATACACAAAGAGGTCTCAGTTTTAAAACAAGTCCCAAAAAGGTCTTGTCACTTCACAATAAATAAAAAAAAGAACGTCCAACTCGCAAACAAAACCTTCCTAATCTAAACGAGCTAAGATTCAAATAAATTCCAAAAAAGAACACTGGATTCGAAACAAATATCGAGCGCGTACAGAGCGTGGATATAAAGAGACTAGAAGTGTCAAACTAAACGTGCGATCAAGAGCGGGTGCGTTTAGCAACTGCGCTGGCGACTTGGCGAGAGGGTGCGGAAACTACCGACGGCGTTACGCGGAAGGCGCGCGCGCAGCCCCCACCACGTGCGCAAGTGAATGAACAGGTAGCGCCAGTAAGCTGACGGCTCACAACTCGCTGGGAAAACTCGATGAACTTTGCACGTGAAACGGCTTATTAGTTTAGTCACCAAAGAAGACAAATGACAGTTGCGACACGAATTTGAGCTTTAACATTTCGTGTTTAAGACTGAACTTTAAGTTGCTGCTACGCGATAATATTTTGTAACACATAATGTAAGTTATTTGCGGATTCGGCATCGCTCAAAACAGTGATGGAGAACATCGTTAGGGCATGCGACGTCTGCCTCCCGTACTCTCTGAGACCTGTGTCGCAGGAGTGGAAAAGTAATAGACTGATGATTTATATATATTTTATTTATATACGTATGTTGCAGTTACATATACATCTTAAATTAGCTGTTCCCCGCGGTTTCACCCGCGTGGGCTACAGTTTATCGTGATAAAAAGTATCTTATGTCCTTACTCAGGATTCAAACTACATTTCTCCATATACTCCGTACCAAATTTTATTTATATCGGTTCAGTAGTTTAGGCGTGAACTAGTGGTAGGGAAGTAGGGATTGTACGCTTGCAAAAGCAGTCTTTTAGAGGAACAACTGTATACCCAAGTACAAGTGTACGTAGTGGGAAAGCGGGTAAGAGAACGGTAGCTTGCGGCGCTACCGTGGATTTCACTCACGAAACTCACATGACCCCCACTTATTTCGGCACCGGTACTGTTTACCGGTAAATTGGTGATGATTTTCGGCTTCTGACGGAAGCTAAGTGACTCGCCCCCGGGCGGGTGTATTTTTTAGACCACATAGCCCCCGCAATTAGAGATTGAAATCGTTTTATAACACCGTTTAGACTTTTTGTGCTGAGGCTAATTCGAGAACAACAAGTTACATGTTACAAGACCTACATCGATTTCACAGGCTATTTTGTTAATAAAGTCTGTTGATTTTAATTGCTTATATAATTCTACTAGCAGGTGGTTCAGATTTGTGTAGTCAACCGTGAGTCGGAGTTAAGGCATTGGTCTCAATAGCCTTACCCCGCACGGAGAAAAAACACCTTCCGAAATACCGTTTTCCTTCTGAGTCAAAAGGGAAGGAATTGTGATTCAGAAGGAAACTAATACAAAATAAGGAAGGAAACGGTCTTGGAAGGTAAAGACTCAGAAGGAAAGCTAGAATTTTTTTCTCAATGCGCATGCGACAGAGGGGGGAAGCCTATCAGGAAAAAACGAAAACGTTCTAAAAACGCAAAGAATTGTTATCAAATCAGTGTTTGCAAAAAATATCCAAAGAATCATCTATCTGTGTATTAAGTAGGTATATATTATTTTCTTGTCTGTTTTATATTTAGATCAGAAATAAAATGGTCGTAACTAGAAAAGGGGGTCACTTTGCACATTTTTTCACAGTATCATAACACATTAATTGTTTTTTGCGCCCAAAAACCTGTATTATGTTTATTAAATATTTCTTTTAGATTTTTACATTGTACAAAACATTTATACAAAGAAAAATGCTTTTTATTTACCCCAATTTTGAGCTCAATTTTTTAACTCAACGCCTTAAGAGTTCATTCAAAATCGTCCATGTTTTCGCACAACATTCAAATTCGCATGCTTATGACGCTATAAAATGTGCCTTATTCCTGGAACACGCGTGAAGCAGCACTTACGACACGTTTCACAGCCGCGTAACTCCATTCAAATTATCTGGGCATCGTGTGCAAGGCGAGTTTGAAACAAAACGTTAATGAGTTTTCGTAGTTGCATTTCGATGGGTGTACGTTGTGCATGAGTGAACACTAATTAGTGTGTATTGTGAAGCGTATATAATGTATAGATAACACATTAACATTTATTTAAAATTGCTCAGCGAACTATGGGAAGGGCTATGCTAGGAATTTCTCGAAACAAAAATGAGGTGATTCGTCAGAAATAAGGTCACCAACGTAGCTTACAGAATTAGCAAGCTGAAGTGGCAGTGAGCTGGTCATAGAAGCCGCAGAACCGATAACCGTTGAGGCAGACCGTTGGATTATCGCGAAAAGGTCTGATTTTTTAGTAAACAGACCGGCGTTGACTGCAATCTTGCTTGTTGTTAAACGGTGATGCTTGCTAGAAGATACCTATTACCTTTTGCCTATAAAGCGTACAATAAAACCATTTGACGAAAAGCTTTCCGAAATTAAATTTAATACATCGCATTACCTACTTCATAAAACTTTGAAGAAGTTACGCTATTGCTTAATTTTAGAGTACATTCCAGCTTTTAATATATACTCTGGTTTTCTTACTCTGGTTTATAAATTGTAAACCAAGATGCCGCAATTTTCGATTGCATCAACAAAGACATACCGACTTGAAGGCAAAAAATCGCAATCGCTCCCATCTTTATACTCATTTTACCATATTAACTTATAAGGAAGCGCAAAAGGTTATTTTTCACGACAATATGTACATATATCTATAAATAAAAACATCCGTCTGTCTGTTAATTTTTTTTTACTAGCACATGTAATTTAGTCCAGATAAAATCTAGCCTGAACACATTTTTGATATGCACTTTTCTAGTTTTATCTGGTTGTGAACAATCAAAGACAAAGCCGAGTGAAGCCAAATACAAGGAGTAGTGCTTGTGATTATGATCAGTGGTCACGGTTTTAGTGCACCAAAGTCGTAAAAGATACTGTCGGACAGAAGTTATAACTGGAGACATCACGGTTTGATACACATGTCGACATAACTTTTAACCTACTTTGAAAGCTTAAGTTATCTGCTTAGTAAAACTTTAACACTGACTGACAGACAGCGCACAGTCTAAACGTCTAAGTCTTAGAAACTAAGGTGCCATAAAGAAATTTTTTTTGAAAATCATTTTTAAGCGGTCAAAGGGTGTTAAAAGTTTATATACAATAATGATTTCTATTTTTTATTTCTTACATGGTAGCGTTTGCAGTCAACTGATGTTATGTGATGACGTGACCGAAGGTGGCGTCACGCGATACCTTTGGATTCATCGATAAAATACAATTTTTTTATATTGTTGGATTAATTTCAGTTTAACTGTCAACTGCCATAGATTTTATCGTATCAAAGCAATAATATCTATCAAGTGTAAGTACACTTATTCCTTATTAATATTTAGGCGATGATATGAGACGTAACAATAAATTATTTCATCAATTGGTTTTTTGTGTGAATTTTTAAAATATTTTTGAAATAAAAAGGTATAAGTAGTAAAGATAAAATATAAAGACACTAAAAAATCACGTGACATACATAGTTCCAATATATATTATAATACCTGAGATGAAGAAGTATCTCTAACCTTAGTTATTAAAAATCATAACCGTATAATTAAATTTACCATGTGTATAATTACAGGAAATAAATGCGACCTCTATTTCATCGACCTCAAATTTGGACAAACAAACATACAAAACGATGAAATCACTTCATAAATAATTCCATCTCTACAACTTATTAAAATTAGTTCAAGCGGATCTTCAGATGAGTCACCTGGCCCAAGAGACCTCGTGTCGTTAAAAACGCGAGATGAATCATTATAGAATGTTTCTCCCTTGAACTATTGACATTTCATGGAAGAAGATAAGAAACCAATGTGCAAATGTATGCAAAAAAAGCAAATTCATTGTTCTAAGTTGTTACTTGTTACCTACTTTCTTAGAACGCGGTTGTATTGACGTCACTATTCATTTTGAACTGCGTGTACTATGTCTATTCTGTGACTTCGTATAATTAGGATGACGTTTATTAGACGTATAATACAAATTTGCGGTTAAAAAAAAATTATTATAAGGAAAAAGTTAAAAAGGGGTGAAAATTTTACGAGACTTTAAAAAGTTTTTCAATATACCTGCCTAAATCATTTATGTATTAGATTTTTTTTGTTTTTACTATGACTCTTTTTATATATTTTTTTTATTCTCGCAGCTTAGCGTTTGACTACATACAAATCAATCACCTGATCTTAAATGACAATATGGTCGAAGGTGGCGCCACGCTACACCTGAATTGGGAACTGGCTCTCAAGTGGGGCTGCCGGAACACACCGATAGGTGCTAAAGGACAGATCCCGTATTCCAATCTCTTTATTTCTCACCAGTAGGTATAAGTTTTGTAGATTGTTTCTCAAATTGGTATGCCTCATGGTAAAGGCCTGCTTTAGCAACTTCCGCTGTGCTCAATCCATAACGTAACTCAAAACTTTTACTAGAATGTATCTATCGTCTTTAACATTGCTAATAGTATGCGTCAAATATTATGATGAGATGCAACATGAGAGTCTTGCGGTTAAGACATTTGTCTTAAAACCCCTGACTCACTCGAGAATCATTAATTAGAAAAGAATGTCCGTTCGAATGTGAATAAATCACCATTAGATTTAGATGTTACATTAGCTTGTTAGAGCGACGTGTAATCAATTGATTAAAATTAATCATGATTATCAATTGATTGCATTATTATTCATCACAGTTCAATTATTATTGACTTAAATTTATAATGATGCTACTATTAATTAATTAGTCAATTGCTCCTAAGTTTTTTTCAAATAGTAGCTAGCATTCGTTAAATTTGAAATTTCATTAATTAATATTAATTTGTAATGAGGCACGCTCTTGCTGTATTTTTTACTACTGTCCCTTTTATTGTAAATAATGTTTGAAAAATATATCTCTATAGCATGTTATTTCTTTTGAGGGCGGGCTATGGTTATTTTCTTGAATATTTGTTAGTAAATCTTAATGAAAGGCATAGTTTATAGTAGGTACTGAAGAAAGATGCGATGGATAAATCTTAAGAAATATAGACAAACAATAAAGCAAAAGAGGCAGCACCTCGAGAATTCCCCAAGCAGAATTGCTCATAGCAGTTCATTAATAACATTGTACGAAATCTCGCACGAACATAAACTCCGTACACCTTAATAATTACCCACAAAAACTGCCACTACAGAGTTAATTACGCAAAATTCCACAAACAGATACAATAAAGCTGGCAACACTGGCAACTACTAAATTGTTATTCGATTGTCAGCAACAATGTTGGCAACACTGATTGGTGATTAAAAATGTGCAACATACATCGCTGTCTCTAAAAGTTTTTCATTACTTGTGCTTGAAATCAGGTATGTAACTTGAGACCCTAGTCTCAACAAGCTCATTTGCAAGCGACGAAGGGTACCTCAAGCCAAATAGAGGCTAAAATAACGTTAAAAAAATTGCTAAAAATAATTAAGGCTGTTTTTTTTTAATAGTCTAAAAGTCCTGTGGGTATTGTATTTCTTAATACATACATTGATGTTTTAACAATTCTTTGTTATTTATAGATTTAGAGAATAATAGTTGTACCTTCAAAAAAGGAAGCACATAGCAATTTTTTTTATTTAAAAGTATTCAAATACATTTTGTTACATTTTTTCTTATAAAGGCCGCATTTGATGTGTCATATCGATTACATTTTTAATTTTTGCCAACATAATTACAGAGGCAATGGTTGTATTTAGTTAATTTAGTCCCAATTCTTAATCTGGGAATCGTCCTTTTAACAAAACCCGCAATGTAGGTCGTATTAGCTACAAAGTCGGTTTAAAAACGCCAGTGGTGCTAGATACGTTTGAACTATTTGAACCACAGATCAAATGGTGGTTATAAAGCAAGTTCTTTAAGGTTGTAATTAAAATTTATCACAACATAATAAAATCTGAAGTCAGACGCAATGCTCTGTTAATTTTGCTCTATTCAAAAGTGCAGGCAAATCATTAAACTTTGCCAGTTGTAGTACTTTTTTCTGCTGGCAAGTAATAATCATAAACTGTTATTAATGATTAGGTATGAAAGGATTTAACTTTATTGCCATTCACGAGGATTTTTTAAAGGTTATTACAAGTTCATTTACCTACATAAAGTATAGTAATAAAAATAGCCTAAGGAGTTTTTAATGCTACTGACATTTTTGAATGCAAATATCTTTTTGTCTTTTAGTTTGCACAAGTTTGAGCGATGGTGGCCGAACGGTAACGCGTGAGCTTTACAAGCCGCTGACACCGAGTTCGAATCCTCTCGGCCCCGCACCTATGGCTTAATAAGTTATGTGCGGATTTGCCATCGCTCAAAACGGTGAAGGAGAACATCGTGAGGAAACCGGCATGTCCAAGAACTGCAACATTCAAGGGCATGCGACATCTACCAACCCGCACTGGGCCAGCGTGGTAGATTACAGCCCATACTCTTTCTCTGAGAGAAGGCCAGAGTCCCAGCAGTGGGAACGTAATAGGCTGATAATGATGATGATGATGATGTTAATTTAGGTTTTGGCAGAATAATATTGTTCTCACATTTTTAATACATGTTTAAAAAAATAAACTGGTCGATTATTATTTTAAAAACATTAAACAGATCCCATGCGTAGAATCGAGAAAAACATTATTTCTATCAAATCTTTCCCATCTTACACGGTTTATTAAGCGGTGTTATTCCATTGTTGAGATAGCAATGGCTGTCAGCTTTCGGCACATCTGACATTTTCGGCATTCGATTCGGCTTTCTTAGAACTCGTGAATCGCATTAATTTTTCAATGACTGTTACGCTATGTTAACGAATATTGTATGATTTATAAAAGAGTGCGCATTATCTTTAACATGTCTATTCAATTAGGTTAGATGATTAATTGGAATTTTTAATTTTACTTAAATAATTAGTAAATTGCTTTGTCGAAAACTCAAGGACCTAAATTGCAATTTTATTGCATTTGTCAATAATTAAGGATAAGCGTTAAAGTATTGCTTATCAATTTATTATCTACTATGACTAAACTTGTAGATATTTTTTGTGTGTAGCATAAAAAGATCTTTAAACGAAAATACGACGGGCATAATATTATTTAAGGCTGTTTTCATGTTTGTAAGTAGTTCTGGACAAACATTCCAATGAAGCCGAAAAAAGCCGAATGGAGTATGTACCAACGTCTTACAAAAGACCGAAACAAATAGCCACAACACCCAATCATAAATTAAGCACCCTTTTAATAAAATGCCTGAATAAAAAGAAGTCATGATCACCCACATTTGAATAAAATTATTACCATCGCTTTGTTCGGCGCGTGCGCTCCTCTCTTGTATTTCAACACGAAATTTTATGTTTATCATTCTATTTGACATTTTTACGAACAATGACTCATTTCATCTCTGTTTTAAAAGCACGTTTTCTTTGGGAGAGAAAGGGATGCAGTTTTATTGTTAGCTCATCGTTTAAATTATGAAAGAATGTGAGCTATGAGCTGAATCACGGAGTTATAATTACAGTGTTTGTATTTATGTGAATAAAAAATAATATTTTGTTAACCTTTTATTATGAAAACCGTTATTCAAGACATAAATGCCAAGAAATATTTTATTAATTTTCAATTATTATTTTTTATCTCATACAATTAAGTGAACACATCTATGTAATCATCAAAAATTACTTAGAGTCTAAGTAATGTTCTAAGTTATAGACAGATAATAACGGTAGTAAGAATCATTAACAATAAACGCATTTTCCATGTCTTACAGAAAGTATTTCCTTTATTTCATCATAATATTTCGTACTAACCCAACTTTAATAACCCACACAATCAAAGTAATATCGTAATAACTTAAACTTAAGTATAAGTTGGCTAAGCTCGAGCCAAATTATAATAAACAAATGAGAGAGTGAGCAGAAATATCGAATAAGTTTATGTCCCGCGCGTTCCCACAGGAACGGTATGCGCTTGCGCAGATCAGGAGAATTAGTGGAGTCGTTAGTTACGTTATTAAATTTAAATTTAAGTTATGTTATTAAATTTAAATTGAATAACATGTTGCTTAGAATTCTGTAACTAAGCTAGTAAATCTGAATAGTAATAATGTTGGAAGCATGACGTACTCTTATATCAAAATGTTGTTACCTATTTCTGGGTTATGAAAGTAGGAAACAGTCGGGCTATAAGTAGTAGAATAAGTGAAGTAGTGAAATTAATACCTTTAGACCACCACTTTGAAATAAGTTGGACAAGAAAGTGGTTAAGTTATGCGTATCTGTGCGTATGCTTTATTTATATTTAACTTTGTACTTGTTAGTGTTCGACTTAAACGTATTATTATCATATCAAACGTTTTATATCAAACATTATTTCTAATAAAAATACTTAAAATTGAAAATGCGATCACGCCCAAAAAATGACCTACTGGGCGTTACTTACCTTATCTTTTGCAGACGTAAGGCGAATGAAACGGGTGTAGCTAGTTTTATGTTTTTGTTTTAAAGTTATCATAGGTACTTTATAAACATTTATGATTTTGAATTGAGTTAAGGTAAAAAAACTTTATTTTTAGAGGTTTTGCTACTCTATTCAACCTCTGTGCGCATGCAACGAAGTATCTGTGAGCGCGGCTGATATATTGGGGCTCCGGTCGAGTAGCCCCCGGCAATGTGCGCCTGCGCCGCTCCCCTCCCCCTCCCTCAAAGTACAGTCAGCGACAAACGTTGCTAATCAAACCCAATTTTCTAAAAGCGTGTCAGATGAGCTATATTTTGTGTTCGAGATGCCTTGTTAATTTTGTTTTCTTGGCGCAAAGTGGTTGGAATAGGCGATTTTAAGTTTTAAGTAACGTTTTAGACATCGCATTTTCATGTAATCCTAAATTTATAGTACCTACTTGACTAATATTACCATAGTCAAATTGGAGACTTGGAAGTGTTCAGCAACTTTTGTCGCTGACCGTACTGAATAACTGACAGTCTTCTGGTTATATATAAGTTGTTTTGAAGATTTAGTTTTGTTAGTTGAAAGCCATTTTAGTGATTGGACAGATAGAATCGGAAAGTAATTGTTCTTAGCAACGGAGGAAATCTTTTGCTGTAAATTTTACGACTTTTTAACATCATATTCTATTCTTAAATATAAAGTAAAATAACGGGTTGTGGCCTTTTCTAGTGGAAATGTGTTGTGCGAGAAGACATTACAGATTCGCAGAAACGTCAATTGTAACTGTCAAATACCATAGGTGAATTGCGAACGAGATTGTGATAGACTGTAAAACTGTATTTTCTTCTTTTTTAATAATATTAAGTATATCTGTAGATATTAAATTTCATCCAGTCACTTCGAGTAACAAACATGGGAACAAACATTTTAACAAGTACAGTAACGAGTGTAGTGACAAATATACGATGTAGGTATATGGGGAAGAAAGGTTCTCGAGTCGCGACCACGACCGGGAAGACGTTCTGTAGGTAGGCTACTAGGTGGACCGACGACATTGTAAGAGTCGCAGGGAGCCGATGGATGCAAATGGCTATGCCTATGTTCAGCAGTGGACTTCTTCCGGCTGATGATGATGATGATGATGATAGGTACTTAAGTACTTAACCAAAAATCAAACCTTTGCATGTAAGTATTAGATTACTAGCTAATGATTTTAATAGTAACACCATTGTACATTTTTACTTCTGCGAATGTACCTTATTTAGGTTCATTTGACAAACCAACCCGCACTGGGCCAGCGTGGTAGATTACAGCCCATACTCTCTCTCTGAGAGAAGGCCAGAGTCCCAGCAGTGGGAACGTGAAAGGCTGATAATGATGACAAACTTGAGTCACCTATTTCGTAAATAAATGTCAAAATTCACGCTTTACATTTGTCTTTTGTAAAAACTTACTAATTTCATTTAATTTTTACCAACAAATTTGTAAATGTAAATGGAAATAGCAAAAAGGTTAGTCGACGTCACAGGAGACCGAAGAGCTGGCAGCTACCTCGGCCAAAGAATTAGTCTAGCCATCCAAAGGGGGAACGCTGCCAGTATCTTCGGATCCTTGCCTAAAGGGACTCCTTTTAATAATGACCTAGTTATTACCTAGTTATTAGTTTAGGTTTTTTAGTTCATTGTTATAGTATTTACTTTTGTTATATTTATATCAAATAAATAAATTTCACAGTTAAATGTTAACTCAATCACAATGAGACGTTTCCTTTCTCAACCACAACAATTCCTTCAATACATAATTCTTGTTAAGAGTACTCCCACGTCTCACATTCTCTCCCCATTTACCCAAAATCCCTAAGGGCAGAGGCCGGCCCAACAGTAGCCAAGTAAATACACGCACACATGCACACATGATACACATACCTTATGTATGGATGTGGGAGTCGGCTACCGGTTTACGCAGCCAATCAGTGGGTTAGATAGGAGGATTATGTTTTGTTGTGGTGAAATGAGAAATGCTGGCCACTTATAAATAATTTCTTTTTAATGTCACGAAAGAGGTTTTTTGTACCTATGCAAATAGAAATATGGTAGCATAGCATACTTTTTTCTACTCAATTTGCTTTTTAAATTTGATTCATGATATTACATGGACATTAAGCATAAACACAAAGGTTTTACTTTTATCGTTGATCCTTACAAGGCTTAAAGTCTAAATCGATTCTTAGCATTCTCTACCAGATATTAAACTGGATAATGTATTTAAATATTTACATGTAAGAGCCGCTATGGAATATTTTCTTGTGAGTCACACTAGTACCTATTACATTGAATCTGCTAAGTCTTTTTTCAAAAGTCCAGTTTTTGTTCATTTCTCCGACCACATTGAATATGTCACGAAAAAACTAAAACTATGACTCACACGATCTACCCACAGGCCTTTGAAAATGATCTAATCAATTCGATACACATACGTCGCACGCGCGTAATCTTGAAAAAAAAAACGTTATATCTGGCTACTGTGCACCAATCAGCGCGCTCAGAGGGCGGGGCGTAACACGGCAGCCGTGTAACTTAAAAAAAATTGTTTCAAGTTTAGTTTTTTTACCGCATTATGCGGCTGGGCCGCGTGGGTGGGACTTTCTAGCGCCCGCGGCGATTCTTGTGTGGGATGCGATGATACCTATACGATCCCGTTCAATGCAAGCTGATATTGTGTGAGAATTTATTATTGTTTTTTTGGACAGGGAATAGAGAAAAAGCGTGGTTGGAATTCTTGACTAATGAGCCTGGGATATGTTAAACATCTGATGTAGAAGAAAATGCATCGAATTATTGTAGTAAGAATAAAGAAGCTGAAGCTTTACATTGCTTGACATTGTTACAAAGTAACTAAGACTTTTTTGCAACAAGTCTCAGTCTCAGAAAGTCTGTTGCCAAACTCCTACCGGTGTGTACCGGGAGCCTCACTTGAAAGCCAGTACCAAACCTAGGTGTAGCTTGACGTCACCTTAGACCACATGGTACCCTAACATCAAGTAACTTGTAGTCAAACGCTAGAGAGTAAAAAAAGTCATTGCTTAACATCAGGTGACTTGTTCTCAAACGCTACCCTGTTAGATCAAATAAAGATAAGTATAGATAATTTAAAAATAATACCAAGTGGATTATATCTGACCGCCAATAAAACTGGACAAACAGATAAACTAAACACTTCACAAGCGAACAAAGAATCAAAATAGGCAACTTCCTGCAGAACCGTGGCAAAAACTGGCAGGTACGGTCACCTGTGGCGCTTGCCCGCAAACAGCGGGATGTTTGTCAAGCGGTCAAATCGCAGATCAAATAAACGGTCAAACGACGGTGACGGTCAAAATAGCGCCAGTGTGAACTAGCCTTAACAAACAAACCTGATTCAATGGATGTGACGTAAGAATCTTGTGAATGAATAAGTGCTAAGTGTCTTGATGTTAGGGATGCCATTTGGAAATTTGAAGTCCTAACAATGAGTTGAAAACTATGTAAAAGTTCAGACATACCAAAAAACAAATGCCACGCACAAATTAATGAAGCTTGGATAATAAAACAGTATTTTTTGTATCTTTATTTTAGTCATTCTAACTTAATACTTTTACAAAAGTAGCTGATCATACTAGATTTCCTAAATGTGTTTTAGATCAGTAATGCGTAGTTTTCTTTACATTTTATAAGGTGGCGCTCTGACTCTGACCACAACTTATCGCACCTGATTTTAAGTGATGATGCGGTCAAAGGTTGGCGTTTAAGATGATGCCGGTAATCGGAAATTGTGTTATTGTTGAGCGACTTTTTTCGTTGACTGTTCCGTTATAATTATTGATATAAAAAGTTAATTAATTTTACACAAATTGTGACACCGATTTTAAGAAAGAAGGCTAATATTGGTAATAGTAATAACAACATAACATATTTGTAATAATTATGAACTCAAAATTAATTAAAAAGTGTTTTGACACCTGCATTCTAAATTATAAACTCCATAATTATTTAAATTTAAGCGAAAGAATACATCGTACTAAAATTAATATCAAGAAATAAGAAACTAAACCAACAACAATATAAACATCTAGACCCGATTGAGCAATTCATTTATAATGGCTTTGAAATGGCTAAGCTATGACAAAATTCAGAAGGCATTTAGCCAAATACCAAATAAGTATTTGATTGCAACAGAAATATGCATATTATGTAGATAGCTTATAACCTTTTTAGTCTCTTAATAATGCCAAAATAGAATAAAATACATACGATTGCATGCGAGTATTTTGAGAATGTAAAGAGAAAAAGTTTCCATTCATATTTTATTAGTAAACACACCTATATTTTTTACTAGACTCGTCCCATGGTTTCACGCGCGTGAAGTTTATCGGAGACACAATGTTTTTTCCGCGTTTAAACATCCTACATCACTCTTCAACCATCTATCTCTATGCCAAAAATCTCGTTATTTCATTGCTGCGTTACTACGAGAAAGAAAGACGGACAATCTTTCAAACCAAGACAAGCACTATTTAATTGTAAATTAATAACATAGTGAAAAACTTGTCAATTTCATATTCACACAGTTTAAAATTCAATTCAGAAGACGTAAACTATTGTTTAAAACTTTCGAAGTATTTCAAACTTTGTGTCTATAAAGACAGAAGCTAGTTTCCATTACCTCTCATCACCCATCATAGAAGGCTTGCAACTGCACAAATGCATCATCAACGTGATGTACCAAAGCTTATCTGCCGCGCCTTCCACGCAATGCCTTATCTTTTTCTGCCAATCCCTCTTATCTCGCAGATTTTAAGTTCTTTGTTCGCCCTTATCAGTCTGTCGGTAGACTTTCAAAGGACTTTTTAGTGCGTCCGTGCCAAATAATCTGTATGTATATACGATCTTATCTAAAACTCATTATCTGCCACGCCTAGCTCAAGTTACAAGTAATACTTGAAATGTTAGTAATAACAATTGTACAAAAGGCTTAGGTACCAATGACTTGTTAACTTCATTGTCATGATAAGGTACCGATATGTGGAATTGGCCTTTTTTATCAGTTCTTCTTGTGTTTTGGTAATTAGTAAGGCTTTACTAGAAGTCGTAAAGTTATCGACGCCGTGTTAAAATTAACAAAGGCCTTGTCATTGTTCTTTTGACGCCGAGAAATTACTTGCAAAATTTCGTGTTTTACCATTTTATAACATTTCGTTTGTAGAAACCAATTTAGATGTTACTAAAGATGGTAGATAATTGCATTAGAAATGTTTTAATAGCCGACTATTTTTTACGTAAAGTTCACTATTGTGTTTGTTTGAACTCTTAATCAAATGCAAAATTACACAACCGTTTTTTTTATAAAATTGTCCAATTAGTCTGTAGTAGATATATATCCCGAATGAATTTAGTTTTTTTTCTATCCTAGTATAGTAAATTTAAGTTTTATTCGTGTAAAACGGATATATGCAGCGGATGGTATATAGTGTTTTATGACCAAATATATTTTATTGTGGCAGACAATTCTTTACAAGGCAATGCAGTAGAGAACTAGAAAAACAGTCTATGAGGTTGCAATTGACAAAGACGATGTATCGAAGTTAGACTTCTCAAATTGACTCGTCGACCTATTGTCATTTTTTTCTTAGTCAGGAGATATAATAACATTTTTGATTTTTGAATTTTGTATTACCTCTCCCTGTGCTTTGGCCTAGCATTGCCGTGATTTTGAGCGTAAAGTATCAACGTCACACGCTATCGAGATCTATTTGTTTATATTTAACACATCCCAAAAAGAATTCCTTTATCTATTGTGGTTGAGATTACTCCGAGATAAGCTCAGTCGAAACTCGGCCTTTGTGAGTTATCTAGTGCAAACAAAGGTTTCCTGTGTTATTCCCTTGCGCTGCGCCCGGTGCGCCCGTGTGCTTTGTTACAAAAGTGTTACAAATATGTGTTCTGTTATGTATGTGTTACGATATAGCGATGATGACTCAGTTGTAGTGAGGTCGGCTTGCGATCCGTAGGACGTGGGTTCGAATCCTACAATGAGCTTGAGCTTTCGGTGAAGGAAAAAATCGTGATGAAACCATAGCTTGGTGGTAGAGTATTTTCTAGTACTCGCCTGGCTAGCTACCACCCCCTTGTTAAGAATCTGTCGCCAAGCACCTATCGTGTGTACCGGAAGCCTCACTTGAGAGCCAGTTCTCAGTCCAGGTGTGCGTGGCGCCATCTTCGACCACATCGTCACTTAACATCAGGTCACTTGTGGTCAAACGCTACCCTGTAATTAGTAAAAATAAAAAAAAGGATATGAGGTATATGTAACACAATTTCATCGACAGGTTTATAACTCAAAAACTATCTCTCATTTATTTTTGGAAAGGAAAAATCAATACCTACTTGCAGCGGCTATTTAAAACGCCATGTCTTTTTTTGCTACTTATAGGTAGCGTTTGACCACAAGTCACCTGATGTTAGGTGACGATGTGATCTAATTTGGTTTCACGCTACGTCTGAATTTAGTTACATCAATAGATATCTAGCGACAGATTCTAAACTTGAGATTGGTAGATAGCCAGGCGAGCTCTAGTAAAACAAGTTATGGTTGTATCACGATGTTTTACTTGATCGAAATATCAAACTCATTGCAAAATTCGAAGACACCACTTCCACCTAACTATCATCACTTCAATCTTAACTTATTAATATTTGATAGCGTTTTGAAATTTATATTTGAGCGTTTATTGTCGAACCATAAAGTAGACTCTTGATTTAATAAACAGTTTTTGCACAAGCTCTATTATGCATACGTTTTTACATTTAGCATTTCAAGTATAATTACCAATCATATAAACACCGTCGATTATGCAAATCGTATGACGATACATCACCAACCGAAGGCTATCTTTTTTCTTTCGGTAAAGTTAAAAGAAAGTGACGACCGCGCAGGCGCCCCGTCGCGAGTCCTCGCCGCGACCGAAATAACGTTTTCGATATTGGGAATACTTTGAAGCTTATTATTTATTAGACACCACTACAGTTTTCGTTGTTATCTTAGAAAGGGGTGGGTTTTAGTTGAAACTATCGATGGGAATAGAATCGTCAAGCAGCCGCGTGGGACTTTGAGTAGGTACAAAAGCTTGCAGGTGTATGAAATAAGGTTAAGCACAAAAAGTAAACCAATTTTCTGGTAAACTTAACTTATAGACCCAGAGCCCACGACAGCCAGACCGTCGTTATTTTATAAAACCTGAAAGTAGATTATTGTTTGTCATTAAGTATAAAAGATTATAGTTTGTGACTTAACAGAGTAGAACCCTACATAAAACTGAACTAAATATACTCATAACATATTTAAAATCATAGGCGAAATCTGTACAGACAGAATAAAAAGAAAAATAAAATAAATTGCAATACAATTTAATATCTCACTACTAATTATAATTGCGAAATTGAGTGAGTTAGTGTGTACGTTTGTAACTTCTTCATGCTGAAACGGCACAACTATTTGAATAAAATTTATAATGAAGATATATACCTATCTTATTCATTGAATTAAAACATAGACTAGTTTTTGTATAAAAATGTTTTTTTAATACATTATTATTTATTTAAAATAAAAAATCAACGTGTTCTAAAATTAAATAAGTGTTTTTAATAGATACATAACAAAAATGAATGCCCAATTACCCAATAGCTATGTCACCTTCAGTATAATGTACTGACAGATCCACAATTGAAATGGCGAAGACTGTGATGGCCTCCGGCTTTGCCACTGGATTACACTTAGGACAGGAGCTGGATATCGTTTTAACTAAATTGTTTTAGTTAGGTTAATAAACGAAGAAGATGATGCTTGGCAGATCGAATGCGTTTTAGGACTGAATAACAATCTATTAATATTACAAACGTCGAGACTTAAATTTCATGTGTGCTGACATCATTACAAAATAAATACTACTCATAATATTATTAACGATCTAACTATCCAATTTGACCGTTTGCATGACTAAACGCATAATGAAATCGAATAGTTCCTTCCAAGTAGTTTTGCCTAAAATGGTTTGGCCATATGGCATGTCATCTGACAAGTCGCGATGTGCAATGTGGATGTGATAACTTTAATCAAATTGCATAAACAACGTCTAAATAGCCACGGTATCTAAAACTCGATCAGAACAATAACTTCGAATCATGTGGTATTTAAGTAAATTAGAACGATATGGTCTACGACAAAAGCCATGGTAAATAATGTGCCATATTATTTTTCTTTAGCTTCTTAAACAGCAAAAAGTACTGATTTAGAACACATTATTATAATCGAGTATGATCAGTTACTATTTGTCCCTGACTGAACCCCAGCTCCTGGTCTATAAATGCTTGCCGAGAGCGATCACGTATGTAAATGACCAGCGTTAAGACCAGTGATGTTGGAAATTCAACACATAAATGATCGTTTTCATTTTTTGCGTCCTTTGCCAATTTTAATAAAGGTCGGTTGCAAAAGTGATTTCGTTAATTTTAAAATTGTATATCGTTTCATTTTAAGGTAATTATTAGGTGCACGTTTGATTATAATTATGTGGTAGTAAATTATTGTAATTTATAAGTTAATGTGTTATTTACATTGAATAACTAATTCGGGTATGTAATCCGTGTTTTGCAATTTTACAAAATGCCGTACACATTTTGTGTTTAATATTTTTTGATAGAATAGAATAGAAAACTTTATTTGCTAACTATGATCTATTTGTTTGTTTGTTGTTCTATTTATAGTTTTGATTAAAACAAGTTTTCAAAAATAACGATTAAGAAAAAACCCTGATGGAATTTTTATGAAAATTATGTTAGCACGCAGATTTTAGCACGGAAAATTTGACAATAAGATCAAATTTACCGAAACTTGGTATGACATTTTACTTACGGACGTTTATAAAACCGGCTCTTAATGTAAATGAGAAAATAACACAAAAACTAATAAAAAACACTATGAATAGATAAATGAATAAGTGATTGACATTTTTTTTTTTTTTTTAATACAAAGAAACAGTCTTGAAGTCATCTAACTTAACAAGATTCAAACATTTATGTGTGAAAATTATATCCTTTCTCCTTGATCAAGTGTTTCATTGATACAATGAAAATATCACAGTTCAACAATCTTTGAGCATTTTACAGCAACAATTAATAAAATTATTATACAATTATATAATTTACTTAATGACCCGGTGAACTTCGTACCACCTAGCAATTCCCATACAAAATACTTTTGGCTATCTCTTTTTTTTCAACCTTTTTGTTTACCTTTATTAAACTTAACAAAGAAATCAAATCGGTCAAGCCATTTTAGAGTTTTAGCGAGAGTAACAAACAGCAATAAAATTGACTTTTACACATAAAGAGAAGAAGAATTGGGAATCCCCCAAATGAATCAAAACAAAACACTGCAAATTCAGTCCAAGAAATTATTAGTAAAAAGATTGATTGCTTACAAGAATGTTCAAGGAACAAAATATGTAATGAACAATATATTTTAAGTAGCAGCAAGTTAAGATTATAGCTAACGTAATAAACGTTGTCAGGTTAAGTGCAGGCTTTATTTATAAACGCCATCGTGTTCAGAACTTTAATTATGGACTACTCTGCAGGTTCAAGGAGTCCGATATGATTAACTTTTACAAAGACTACGAATATGTTATTAGTTAGTGCAAAACCAATTTGATTCATAACTTTTATAAAAATTTTAAATTTTTTCATTTGTTTTCGTTTTTTTTTCTGCACAGAGACATTTCGAGAAAACAAAATGATATGCCATTGAAGTAAATTAATTTACACTTTTTTATATTTTCATAAAATTAATGTTTATTTCGATATTTTTTTTCTGCATCACGAGAAAACAATATGATATGTATCTAATTTAATGATTAAAATACTAGGCGAGTGATAAAAGTGATAAAATTAAGAAAATAACAGAGACTACACTACTAAGTTACCTAATTTCTGTTCCCATAAATCATACCACTTTCATAGAAAATTAAGTAGTTTTAGTTAATTAATGGATTTGAAACACTGTCGTGTACCGGGTATCTGAACAATTCTCAACGTGGGAGCATCAATTAAGCAAATTCACTGCCCATACAAATCTCACGGGAACATAATATGTTAGAGGTGTCAAAATCTGTGTCTAATGACGCGTACAATACAAGAACTTTTCAGAAATCACAAAAGCAACATATTAAGGGTGCCCCTAGAAATATCTCAAATTTTTTACGACCATTCTTCTTTTATTGTTAAATAAACCATAAATCGTTATAAAATGGTCAATATGGGACACTCAATAGCACAGGCACGATGAAAAAAGTCTATTTTAATAAGGACAATATTTTTGAATGTCCTTTTTGTATGAGCTAGCGCCGCGAAGGCGCTAAGACCCATTTACATGATAATGTACGAGTTTATTCATATTTTTACGTCTATCGATGTGAAAGGATGGGAACCTTTTTACTATAATTATGGGAATTCGTTTTATAATTTGTAGATATTTTGGTTTTTAGTTTCAAGCATCCGTTCTTTCCATTGGAATAACTATTGGCTATTTTAGAAATTTGTAGCTGTAACAATGTTAATGGTATTTCAAATTTATCGATTATTTATTATTTAGAAACAAAACGCGCACAAAAATAACGTTTAATTTATAAATGAAAACGTGTTTGTGTAAATGTCTGAATGAAAAATGTATAGCGTCGTGTTCCAAACAGGTGTGAAGTTGTTAATGTTGATGATCGAAATGAATGTAATGAAAATGCAAATGTGATGATCCATGAATAAATGCTAATACACAAGAAATTACATTAACACGAAATCAATAAATGAGCAAAATAAAATTAAATAAAACATAACGCTGATCCAAACGATACTCTTCAATAAACATAGCAATGTTAATAAAACAGAAGAAATATCACGGCTTCAAGCATCGAAATCTCACGCTGTGAATTTTATAAAGTAAAGAGAGTATCGATCGAATCAAGAAAATAAGAACAGATGTCAGAGTACTCACTGTATTCGGACGATAGTAACTGCGATTACTGTTGATTAATGTTTATTTTTTCGTATAAATTAGTCGGCTGCGCGTCTGTGACTGTTGCTTATTCGGTAAAAAACAGTAATTTATTAGTGGCGACTTCTCGTATTGGCGCGGGCTTAACGAGTGTGTGGCGTGCGCTGCGGTGGACAGAAAAAACTGGCTCGCTTGGTACGCAGCTCGAGCACCAGTGGCCTGAGGAAGAATAACCCCAGGAGTCGATGGGAGCTGCCACCGCTTCCGAACGCACCCCTCACCCCGCACCGCCTCCCGCCCGCCCGATACAGATCACGCATTCTACAAATACCTTTAGCTGCGGCACCGGCAACCGCCGACCATCTCTTTCCCACCAACGCCGCTGCTGCTGCGCCGGAGGTCCGAAGAATCACTGTTGCGCGGGACGGAGGGGGTCTAATGGAAGTTTCACAGCCGACGACGCTTCCTAAGTTCACCGAGTAAAGGTCACGCGGGCTAAGCGAGCTGAGCGTCGCAGCGCGAGCGTGGAACTCGACCGCGCGAGGTAGCAGCGCGTGCGCAACACCGGCAGCGCCCACATCGCTGGCCGTTTAGCTGCGCGCGACGCTCACGCAACATACCTGTCCCGCTCGCGCACGCCAATCGGCCGAATATGCTCGCTTGCACACGGAGACGTGGAAAAATGTATCTAGTTCTGTCGAAGCGAACGTGGAGTGCAGTAGCAGAGATTTTTTTTTTCGTTTCAATAAATTTGTGGTTGTTGGTCTCGCTTAGGCGCACGCCCGGGGCTCGGCGGAGTGAGATGGGAGATTGCCACCGGGTTACGCCTTCCGTGCGTGCTCGTTATTATGTAGGTTGTTCACGTATTAGAGCCTCCGTGTACCGAGGCGAGTATGAAATACATATAATATCGCCGTAAATACTCGTCTGCGGTGAGCCGGTTATTTATGTTCACGCCACGAGTGCTACCGTGCTACGCACCGCCTACATCGTTTTGCTCTATTACTCTCTAATAGAGCTCGCCTTTGAGGCTTTTTGTTTTAGAACTAAAATTTAAGTAGCTACATATTACATTTATGGAAATAATATTGTTTACTTTTGTTTTTTTTATGTAATATACGAGTATCAATGTGTGTAACGTTGTAAAAAAAACGACTTACTCTATTTTAATAATGAGATAATTTTTAATCATAGTAAAAAAGCCAATAATAGCATTTGACTAAAATTTTTTGGAAAAATCCTATGAAGTATGTCTTACTTTAACTCAGCCAATCAAATCAAGATTGGAGCAAGTTCACCACAGTTTCAGGCTTTTTTGTCACCTAAATAGTCTGATATAAGCTGTACTAATAAGACGATTTTGACGAATGGTAGATACCTAGATACTTCAGTCAGTGACAATACATGATATTCTAAATGCATATTGGATTAGTAATGTCTTTTTTTTCTGTACATACACGGTAGCGTTAAACCATAACACAAGACATCTGATGTTAAGTGATAATTCGGTCTTTTAGCAACTTTTGTCGTTGACCTTACGGTATTTAATGTTTATTCTGAGTGCATCAAAGCGAAATGATTCCTAGCTCCATCTCAAAGCTTGTCACAGTCTACAAAAGTTCAGTTAAGCTGTCTTCACAAATTCTCAGCTCTCTACAGCACTGTTGATTCAAAAGGTTTTAAACAATACCTAAAACAAGATTTAACGTAACGGGCCGAGACACGCGCACATAATGTACAATAGAACAAAGCATACAACAAACAAAACTGACATTCCGTCATGGTTGTAAACATGTAATCAAGGTGACAAACGTAGACAAACGCACAATGACCGAAGGCATCAAAACATATTAGGGACAACTTTGTCTCCAAAATTGGCAGCATTGTAGATGTCAACGGGGGCTTACACGGACATTGTAGTGAATTATAAACTGCGAAGTGTTTTCAGACATTGTTAGGAAAGGAACGGTATCTTTTATGGAGGTCAAAAAAAATACAAGACACAGAGTGAGAAGACCGCCTTTTGTTGGCAGAATGAATGGTCCATCAGCGACCACACCGAGTGATGTGCGTTGCTAATTTTCTAATTTTGGGAAGAAATCGATGTGAAGTGTCATGTTTGTTTATTTTTTCTCATTATTTTGTGCATGAATATGAGCTACATCATCGTTTTCTATCGGAACAAGACGTTGTTTATTCGGTAAAAAAAAAATAAAAGACTAAGAAAAATAAAATTACGGACAGTAAATCAATATGTAATTACTATTTACTGTCATATCAAAATTGTTTTACCAAAAAATACAGTTGGAAAGAGAGGAAGATCCGTTATAGGTACAAGATATGCTCGTACACCTATTTGTATTAAATTTTAGTAAAGATCTACATTGAAAAGATATACGATACCTAATGCCAAATTTTACAAATATATCGATAATATATTGCCTAATAGATATTTTTTTGCAGCACCGCTACCATTTCTCTTTCACGTCCAGGATGACAGGTAGAAAAGTTTATCTAGCATTAAGTACTAATTGTGCAATGTAATGAGCTAAAGCATAAGTAACTAAATAAAAGTTATAAAATTGTTTTGTAGTTTTGAAATAAAACGAAGAGGTAAATAAAGCATTATGCGAATGAACTGATAGCGCGTTGAAGTCCTTTCAAAGAGGAAAGTCTCTTCAATATTCCGTTAACAATTTTTTACATTATTTCTGTTTATTTTTATTTCTAAGTTTTCAGCGATGTTGTACTTAACTATACATTTCAATTTATCATTTATATAAAACATTATTCATTTAAATAATTGAAATTGAAAAGGTAATATAAAACAGTAAGCTTTTCACTACACAAAGAATTGATGGTTTTATTTTAGTGATGATTTATTCTAATGTACATCATCATCATCATCAGCCTGTATCAGTCCACTGCTGGACATAGGCCTCTCCCATGATACGCCACTGAGCCCGGTCTTCGGCTCAGTACATAATAAGAATTTATTTTACTCAGATAACCCATTCCTAAAAAGATTTATAAAATCAAATTTAGAAAATTATTAGACATCTAATTTTAAGTACCTCATGTTATTTTTAGTTTTAAAATAAATTATTTAAATCATAAAATGTACTTTGTTACACCTTCTTGTAAAAGATTTTTTAATCGAGACTAGCTAATATAAATTTACTCGCCTAGTATGGCAGATCAACATCCTAGCCGCGTCTATTAGATCTAAGTTCACAGACCATAAATCAACTCAATTTAAAATCGAACTCGGCGTAATTGGTTGTACCGATCCCACTTCTGATTGTGTCGATAGACAATCGCTAGCGTATCTAGCAACTAGCCTGTAGAAACAGTTCTAACAACCTCGCTACCGGCCCCATAAAAGCTCATTGTATCAACGATCTCGACTATGCCATATAAAGTCCGAACCGAATGAACTTCTAAAAATAATATTTTGGCTCATCATTAAAGTCGACAATGCGACTCGATCGGTCGTGCTTTGTCTTTTTAGTCGGTGACGCAATTCATACCGAAATGGAACAATAAAATTCTTTGGCAATCACTCGACTTCCAACCTTATGTTGGTCAGTTTACAGCTCGCTTTTACTTCTAACGATCGGTGTTGTTGATCTCCAAGAGAATTGTTCGTTGACAACAGAGACATTGATTCTGTTCTTTTTTTGAATTTCGATTGTATTGTAAAGAGCATTCCCATAGCACTGCTGTGAGAACTTTTCAAAGTACCCACCTACCAAAAGTATTGGTTTTGTTTTTGTAACAGAGTTATGAACACTGTAAGCGTTGTAATTTTTATTATTAATTATTTATGATCATTAGTATAATATATTTTGAACGCGTTTGCTACGTAGATGGACTTTTCTGGGACATTTGCATTGTGATGTTAGGTTACATATAACGATGCTTCTGAGTCCTGAAATGTAGAGATGACTCATTGATTTTAACTTTTTTTTTTCTACCACAACATCTCGTAGCGGAATAAACGGACACATAGTTTTTTCTAAAAATATTTCTTCTACTACAGCAAGTATTAATTTGTCTATTCAAGTTCTACTGTAGAAATTCGTAGCAGAACGCTGTATCCGAATAAAAATGAAATTGTCGGACACGCTGCCTCTGGCAAAATTACAAAACGTATCATTAAGTTACTGTATCTTTGACTGTTGTATAAATTAACTAATAAATTTCAATCAAAATCATGACATTATAAAAGAAAGTGGCTGAGAGCTAAGCTGCTAACATTACGATAGTGAAAGTCCGCGTTTAATCAAAGTCATACAATTCTTCAAATACAAAAATGTTTGTAAACAAAATGAGAGTAAAACGGCCACAATTTATAGCAATACGTTTTAATTTCGAGAAGTCTCTATCGAATTGCAATCAATAAAGTATTTTCGGTATTTCAATGATTAATGAAGCTAATCTTTAATCTGCCACCGGATTCCACAGAACCTTACACAGGTAGTCAAGGTCATTCATTAAATCATGCCTATACATTTTTGTTCTGATAGTTATCATGCTTCGCAATTTTACAAGGCTGTTCGGATACAACAATTTACAAACAAAATTAGGAGAATTCGGACTGTTATATTCTTTAAGGACAACACCAGAATACCTTCCTTGAATTTTAAGTTCACAGAGACATTCCTCAAGGTCTTTAAGTTAACGCAAAACGGCTGATTCCGAAAACTTTAATCCTTGAAGTAAATTCATTAAAACCGAAAGGTTCAAGTCATTTTTCATTGAGCACAAGCAAGCCAAGTGCAATTAATTTGCTGAAATTGACACATCGACGCTCAGTTTTTACCAAAATGTGCTTTTAAATGCAAATCGGAGACCAGCTATATCGATTCTGTCCAAAAAATCGTCGAACACACACTGCAACGCCAAAAAAATCGATTTTACAATCAACTCGTACTATAAACAACTCAATTTTACGGATCGAAGATTAAATTACGGTCTTTGTCCATTCCATATGCGACAATAAAAATGCAAATGTCGCCCAACGATGTTATTATTTACGGTGTTGGGTTTGAAACAATCCGATGATGCGTGTTTGATGAGTGTTTTATAGCGTAGCCCCTTCTCGCTACCACGCTACCTTCGCAAGTGTTTGCCGTGTGTGGGTACCAATAATATTTGCACAATTACCATCATTGCGACAGCTGTAAAGTTAACGATGCCCTTAATTCAGCCCAATCGTAAATTGGTATTCGAAAAAACAAACGACATATAAAACTTACGCTTAACTCGTTAAATTCGGTAAGTAACTTATTGAAATGCTTGCATTATTATAAAAGATCCTATATAGAGGTAATTTTGTAGTATTATTATCTCTTCTTAGATTTTACGTGAGTTGCAATTTCATATTTAAAAAAGACATCTAAAAGTCGTTAAATTTTCTAAAGCTAATACCAAAATCATCCACCTGTGGGAAGCGAATCGTGTTATTAATACATGTTGAGTATTTTATTTTATATTTTATTGGTATATAAAAGAAAATTATTGTCATATCGATTGAATTTGACAAATTAACACAATATAAAACTCCTTGAAAACCGGAAAAGCAGACAATTTGTTAATGGTCACCTCTGCATGTGGACATAAATTGTTATTCGAATGACGTTTTAAATGTTTATTTTAAATATATTACAATCATTTCCTCTCTTATCACTTTATAGACCAGATGGTTCTATCCGTAATCGAAGCACAACGGCACACCAAAAATCAATTTACATGTTATTTAATGAATGTATTATTTAAATTCAGTCGTTTTTATTCTGCGAATAACGATAAATCTACAGAACGAGACAAATAAGTCATAACATTGGGAGAACGGAATGGTAAGGACAAGGCCATTCTTTGCTTTTTTGTATTTTTATCGACACAAGTATCGACATGTTTGGTAATGAAAAAGCTCTTTTATTCACTAGAATCAGGTAGGCAGCCTCACCTCAGACAAAATAAATTAGGTATCGTTTTTATTCACAAAAAAAACGGGCAAACTTGATCTTTAGGTAGTGTACGAGTATATAGGCAAACGAGTAAAAGACAAGTGTCTATATAGCTAACGACAATGACATACAACACACTGTGAACTGGTCACTGGATTAATTCTGCTGCTTTGTTTGCTAATCATTTCTTTTCACTGCGTATACTTTCAACTCCATGTAACCAGCTTCACCTACCCTTTCAGCAAAGCTGCTTAAGCACAGGGATAAATTGGACTGCATGAACTAGCTCCACCATCTTCATTCCCTCATAGGACTACAAGGCGCGGGGAATCACCGTAACCTTTTGCAGCAGAACCTTTTTGATGTTGGCTTTTGCACCTTCGACTACATCGTCACTTAGGATTGGGTAACGTGTAGTCAAATGCTGATAAAGTAAAGAAAAGGTATTTGACGTACTGCGCTGACTCCAAATAAAAGAAGACCAGCAGTGCGATTCTAATTCACTCGGAAACTCTTCCGACCACGGATTCGGAAAAGATTCCTTGAGGATTTTTTGGACGCGATTCATTAATCTGAATTTGGAAACTGATATTTAATTTGACAAACCAGCTGTTCAATCACGGAAAAGTTTCCGCCACATATTTGCTCTCGGTAAACGTTTCCGTGAAGCAAAAGTGACGTCGAATCCAACACAGAAACTTTCCGAGCGAATTAGAATCGCACTACAGGGCAAAACAGATGGTGTGAAAGAGGCAGCTTTCATTGAGCAGAAAGTTCAAAGCATCCATTTAACACTAACAAACCAAGAAATAAAATGAACAGCCACAGATCACAATTTGCATTAGTTTTCAAACTCAAACGCACCCGATAATAAATAGCAATTGTTCTTAACAAGGCACTTGTTTCCGTTCTTACAACGCAAGCCTCTATTCGGAAACACTAACGCTTAGACAAATTACAGACTCTCCCTCGTAATTTTAAATAGGTAGGCGTCCCCAATATTTTTAGTATCACTTAAAATCTGCGGCGAAACTTGTGTCGGTAGAGTACAGAAATGATTGCGAGGGCATTACTCTTGAGATTCTTTAGGCTCATCGACATGCCAAGATGAATGGTCGGCGTATACATGTTCGGATCACAATGGTTCGCCTGTCCTCCTATTATTACAGCGGCTTGCTTTTATGTGCGGACGTCATACGGTAAAGGGTATAAATAAGCGAGTGCACATGTCATATAGCGTAGAACCTAGTGGTGGACGTTGGCGTGATTGTTATCGATTCGGTTGTCGATGAG
The DNA here is from genome assembly GCA_931315375.2 of Opisthograptis luteolata. NCBI lineage: Eukaryota > Metazoa > Arthropoda > Insecta > Lepidoptera > Geometridae > Opisthograptis > Opisthograptis luteolata. The sequence goes on from OV928048.1 coordinate 4,740,184, forward strand.
TGCATCTCTATTTTGGTAGAAATATGAAAGTTACCGATTAAGGTACCGATTTTCTAGAACCACAGTATAATGAAGTAGCAAGTATATGGTATCAGTCAATTTTACAATGCCTCATGATTTGCGTTTGTGGATTTGTATTTTTGCGTGGTAAATTTACCTACATGACATACTAATCTAGATTCAAACCAAGACATACTTTTAGTCTATAAAAATGACGAACTGTTTTTTTTATTATTTATATCATGCTAATTCCGTTTCATTAATATAGATAAGAGATGTATAATCCATAAAACAATGATCCCCGCGGGAAAATATAGAACCCTCGGCCCCACATTTCCCAGTTGACTATTGGCTGATCTGCCACTTCAATTGTAATATTTATCATAGTTATATGCTATTTTCCACATTGATAGTTAGAGCTTTGAATTTATCGATAGTTTGATGTCGATAACTATTATTTACTGGCATCCCTAATGAAGGTTTGAGGAACTGCGACGTCAGTGGACGTGGACGCCGTTAAGACGCAACGTTATGTAGATATAGACACAGGATCAAGCGTTATTTATTCTCGGACGCTTAGTTATGAATACTAAGCGACATTTAACGTATGCTCATGAAGTTTTATACCCATCAAAACATAAATCTACGAGTAACTACAATATTAAAACAACAAACCTTCGTCTAACCAAACAAACCTGATAAGTATAATTCGGAAACCTTTAAGTCGAGAGTGGACAATGTTATCATCGCTTTACACTGAGAAAAAAAAAACTGACTTTCCTTCTGAGTCTTTACCTTCCAAGACCGATTCCTTTCTTATTTTACCTTAGTTTTCCTTCTGAATCAGAATTCCTTCCCTTTTGACTCAGAATGAAAACGGTATTTCGGAAGGTCTTTTTTCTCCGTGTACTTCGATACATTGTTTTATCTCTATTATACCAAGCTCCTATACAATGAATCTCCCAATGCCACCCTTGAAGACCACCAAAGCAGAAAATCGCCAATGGGTGCCAATGCCGTTAAATACTGTAAAGAAACAATTGAGTTCGAAACAAGGCAGTGTCGCGGCGTCAAGATCACGCGTCAAAAGTACCGACTTCATGCGTTCCCGCTTCGACATTATTTGCGAGATGTCACCACCAACGTGGTTTAACAATAATACCTTAAACAGTGCTACAAAGCATCCAGCCTTTTGACACTAGGACCGAAACTCTACCGCGTTAAGGTATAAAATCACTTGACGTCAAGTTGGAATCATGAAAACGTTTGCTGGTATGAAACTTTACTTAAAAGTCATAAAGACGCCCTATCGTTTTCCGCAGCGTTCTGAGAATTGATTCAGTCGACATTTTGGCGACGTGCTTGTGTTGATGAACGGATGGATGTGTCAGTGTCGGTTAAATAGCGACTTCCTTTGTGAACTAACATCCGCAAGGAAAACGTTTCCACAGTGATTGTTTGTTAGTTTTGAAAACGCTGAGACAATAGTGTTGCTGCATTTTGTGTTTTGTTTTCTGTTCGGATAGCAAGAAGCTTAATGAAAATATGCCTAAACTGTGTTTACCTTTGTTTTTTTAATATTAACTTTTACAGAAAGTTTTGCAGCACACCTGAACCTTTGTTTGAGCTTTCGGTGAAGGAAAAAATCGCGATGAAACCATAGCTTGGTGGTAGGGTATTTTCTAGTACTCGCCTAGCTACCACCCTCATGTTAAGAATCTGTCGCCAAGCACCTATCGGTGTGTTCCGGCAGCCTCACTTGAGAGCCAGTTCCCTATCCAGATGTAGCGTGACGCCACCTTCGACCTACATCGTCACTTAACATCAGGTGACTTGTGGTCAAACGCTACCCTGTAAGTAATAAAAAAAAATTACAAGCAACTACTTTTTGTTTTTATTAGATATTTACCTCTTCCTTTTCAGCAATTTCATCATATTATGTAAAATATAGATTGGGAAAATTATCTTTGATTTGTCATAAAGCGAAGACTTCATCGACTAAATAATCGAGCTTTGAATATGACTCAACAAACATAAGCAATGAAATGATCAAAATATCGGATTACGATATAGGACTTGAAGCTTCTAAAGTATCTTTTACGTCTTTATGTCCGACTCATTATTATTGCAGGAAGCGTTTTACAATGTGTGAAGATTGAAGAACAAACATAATTTAACCGGAATCGTTTTTTGTCAAGATAATGTACTTAGGTACTGTTTTTTCCTGTAAATACGTTATTTTCCTTATAGGAAAACTAGCGGAAATCGCTTTTAGTCCCTTTGACTACATATTTGAGAAATATGTACCTTCATCGACAATAGTAGCTGATCACACCCGATGTTTCAAATGTGTAGTAGATTAGTAATGTTTGGTTAAAGAAAAACGGAAAATTGTTCATAAAGCATAAGTATATCTATACTTAGGATTGTGATCCGTCCGTCATAAACTTTCTTTAGGTTTTTTGGTTTCAAACATGAACCGGCAACAAATGTTTGGATTTATTTCAGCTCTGATTTGCTAATTTCAAACGAAAAGATAGGTTTTTCATTTCAATCTTATGTCAAGGCACGGCACGTCACGTCATAACAGTAGATACCTACTTAGAAAGAAATAAGTAGACAAAAATTGCTCAAGAAAACCTCAATCACTCAATCCGTAGGTACAGCTTAAGCTTAATCCAGCGAAGGGCCCAGACAGGCCTGAATGTTCCCACGGCAAAACGCCCTGGGCTACGGCTGGCCGACGTGCGACGATTACTTTAGCCAGTGAGCCAGCTATTACCCGCTCTGACCAGTCAACGTAGAGATGACAATTTGAAGATTAGATTGGCGGAGGCATGATTGGACGGATTTATGTAGGTACGCGGTTCTGTGAAAATTGGGTAATAGGGAACAGAGTAACGAAAACGGTATCGTACTTAGGTACCTCTATGAAAGCAAAATATTCTATTAATAACCTGCAGGTTCGGTTTTGATCGTCAGGTAAGAATTGAAGATCAAGGATCAAGGACAAGTTTTTGCATGCACGGAGAAAAAAGACCTTCCATTTCACTTCCGAGTCAAAAGGGAATGACTTGTGATTCAGAAGGAAAACTAAAGTAACATAAGGAAGAAATCCGTCTTGGAAGGTAAGAAGGAAGCTCAGTTTTTTTTCTCAGTGTGATTTAAAATAATAACGAATGAGCTGCTAACTAGAGTCTAGAAATAAAAAAAACAGTGATTTCGTAGATGATGCCTTCAAGAAGTCTTATTTTCGGGCACCCAGTAAGTACGGAATTAACTACACTAAACTACTATAAATACCTAGCGTGGACTACAGTTAACAGAACTGAAAAGTATCCTATGCCCATCCCCAGGGTTCAAATTATCTCCATAACAAATTTCATCAAGATCTGTCCAGAAATTTAGGCGTGAAGGTAACTAGACAGAGGGACAGAGATAGAGTTACTTCCGCATTTATAATACGAGTATTAAGTATATTAAAACTTAATTCTAAATGCATTCAATCAGATTTTTAATACTAAGATTAGGGATAGGTACTACCAATAAAACAAAAGCTACAAATGGTTACAAGACTAAGCTAAAAGTAGAGCACCTCCATTATCTTTGTTATACACGTAGGTTTATCAAGCTACTACATTTTCGAAGCAATAAAATTGAAATGCATTGCAAAACAAGACGTAGCGGGGGCACTTAGCAAACACAAACTCCGCTGGATATCGCACGATTTTAAATATTTTATTGCTACGACCTCAAAAGCCCAGCACTTGTAGATAAAATAGACTTTATCAGCAAGAACTAAGGAGCGTGCCCTGAGAAGGGAATTAAATAGATAAGTAATGCGAGTCAGTGCGGAGCGAAATGAAATTGTAGCAAATGCTACTGACTGTTTTGCTCTGCGATATTTATCTTACCAAATATTTATTTCCACACACAACTAATAGTACAAAAGTACTTCTGGTCGTTACCTTTTCACGCTGTACAGATGTTGCTAAAATTTGGTATGGAAATAATATCAAACTTGGGGAAGGATATAGGATATTTTTTAACGCGTTAAACTGTAGCTCACGCGTGCAAAACCGGAGGGCACAGCTGGTATTAAAATAAATTTAAACAAGGTGCTTACAAGTTAGGAAAGTTTATGTAGTGGTTCCAAAACTACTACTTCATGCATTTTAGAGGCCTGTTCATTGATTTACAATCTAATCTAAGTTAATACAGCATGCATTCTTTAATGGATTTATTGAATGAATCTTAAGAGATAGAATGTCTAAACCTAGGTCTAGACTTTTTACTATCACAACTCTAACCAAAAAGACAGCTTAAAACATTTCTTCAACAACCTTCTTTAGCTCGCACCTACTAAGTCACACCATTCCACTAACGAACATTCATTCATCTCCAGTACGGTACCCACAGAGCTAATGACGCGCGATACATTAACTCATTCTGAATAGAACAAATGAGCTTGTCAACGGTTTCTTTAATTAATACAAGACAAAGTAGGTAATCTTAAGATTACTCTTCTTATGTTTGCTTTTGTATTGGAGTAGCAATTTATGTCTGGTTACCCATCTACAATTCTATTATGATACATAACATTCCTTACATGATATGTTGACACAAACCGTTTGGTTTTTCGTACCGTTGATTTTTATTTTTATTATCATCTATTATTATCAACCGCAACTCAAAGGATTGACTGAAACAAAATAACGATACCAAATGCACTAAAGTCAGAAAATCACGCTAAATACTTTTTCAGCTCTCTTGTTAATGAAGTTCGAATTTATCGAACAACTCTGATCAACTGCTCTCAATAACTTTATCACTTTCTTCCCCGACTATGCGGGCCGAAGCGTCACAGTTGAACGAGCGGATGGATATACAAGTAAAAAAGCCATCGTCCTGTGAGGCCTAATTAAGATATGTATCTATCAATGTGACCCACCCTTGTTGCACTATTGTCCGGTTGATCCCAAGACTGAATGAATGGAGACGGGGCGGTAACATGAGATTAAAACCTTTTACTTTTTAGACGTTTTACATGAGGATTAAGAGATCGTATATAACAAAATGTGTTGATTAGGTATCTAAGTCGTATTTTTATAGTTTAGTAGTCAGGTAGGTATTATTTGATTTTCTGTGGCCGAGAGGACATTAAAAATCAAAGAAGCTGGTTCTTTTTTTATGTTTTAGTAAACTACATATTATACACAGTCAAGATTGTAGGTAGGGGTCTCAGTATTAGGTATTGGCCTAAGTATTAAGGTGACGTTTTGAGGGAAAATAATCCGAGTTGGCTTGGATTTTGAATCCGTTCAATGTCAACTTGTCAACCGTTGTCTTGTTTGTAATTTGGTATTTATTTACCTACGTGTTTAGGTAGTCAGCTTAAAAAGGCGTGGGCAGAACCTTTTTGCCGTGTTTAAAGTGGTGCTAATCGCATCCATATTTTAGCAGCGATTTTGATCATGTTAAAATCAGTTCCATCGTAGCTATAACAGATGCCTCACAAGAACTAAGTATATAAGTAGGTACCTTCCTACTACTGCCTAGGTACTTGAGACAAATACTCGAAGGTAAATAGTAAGATTCATTAATAAACCTATGGGAATAATCACCGGTGGTCTTAATAAAGGCCAAGCCTGTAAAGCGTAAAAGTCATTCTCACAAACCGACGCCGTTTCGACTATGTTAGCGTGGGCGTACGAAATAAGAATTACAAGCTATTTTGATTGACAAGAGATAGATGATAGTCATTATTTCTTTTCAAATTATTAATTTTATGACAGAAAATTGAAATATAAAACTCATATTTGCATAGAATTATTTTAGAAGGTTAACCATCGTTAATGGAGATAGAGATGTAAGATGTTAATGATCAACTGGGTCATTCGTTTTGAAATTATTTGGAAAATCCGAGGTTTTATGATCTTTAAATAAATCACGCCTACGATAAACCGGCGGGTTAAGTAAGCAAATTACTTAATTATGGATGACACATCACACCCGATAGATCAATCATAGATTTTAACTGCAGGAAATTAAATGCATGCCGTTGGATTTTATATAAAAGGCTATTCAAGACCGATAGTCAATTAAGTACCTTCATTTTGTTGGTTTTAACGCTGAGTGTATTTCTCAAGCTGGTGTTAACATCTCTTTTTTAAATTTAGCTGAGGTTTTGCTATAGTTATGTTAGCATCTAATTATGTACCTACTCATATAAGTATTTTTTTATTTCCTCATCCTTGATATCTTAATGTTAGTATTATTTTGGGTAGCTTTTATTGTATCATGCATGTATCATTTTGTAGGTATTGGTTTGTTCTTTAGAACTCAAATTAGACACGACAGAAAGTTATAGAACCAAATCTTCAACGAGGCAAAATTTGTAATAAGGAAACTCCTTATACCAATGGATTCCTTATTACATTCCTTATTTATTTCCTTTTTAAATTCAAACAATTTTTAAAGCCACGAAGGGACCCAGTTTTTGTTAATTTGAATGAATTCAATCAAGATGTAAGCTTCCAAACACTCCATGTCCATCAGATATTACAATGAAGTGTCCAGCAACCGAGTAAATTGCCATATTACCATTACCACAGCCAAAACGTGTTTATTAAAGGCACGCAACATAACATTTATTATAGGCGTGTGCCGGCCAACTTCGTAAACACCACATTTGCATCTCGACCGTGTCTGCGAAACCTCAATCGATCGCTAAAAAAATCATCGCATTATACTTACTCGAGACCCCAACTGCCTATATAACTTACCATGAGAAATTACCATCTCAACAGCCTTCAACTGAAACTCTCATTTCAACCATACTGCGATGAGCTAAGGTAGGAATTGCGCTGCAAAATGGAAACCCATAAGATGTTCCAGGCAGTGAATATTCCAATACAATAATACGTGCATTGGGCCGGCGCGCGCGCAGTCTGCTCGGACCACTACTGTGCATTTCCCACGGGCTACGTATGTTTCTGCGCTGCTCGCTCCACATAGCTGCGTCCCTTTCTGTCCTGATGTAGTGCCGCTCTTTCGTTAAACGAAGCACACCCACACACCACGTCGGTATTTGAGATTGTTCCGAGGTGGGTACCGACATACATTACGTCAGGCCAACTACAGGTTAGCTGCTAAGGCTTATCGATGCACCACTATGCGTGCTATTGCGCTATTCAAGTGTTTTAACATGGATAGCTCGAGATTAACCCGATGTTGGTGGGCGGCGATGTTTAGCCGCGGTGGAATAGAGCCGCAATTATGCAATCCCGCGGAAAGGAAAATCAGACGCAATGTAATTGACTTTCGTTGAGAAGAGAGGAATGGAATAATTAGAAAATAGTTTATTCATAACAAAAGACAATGATTATAAACTCTAAGCTACGGTAAGCCATTGGTAAACTGTCAGTTGCCTCGAATTGGTCTCTAAATCAGCATAGTGCTGGTCAGTGGTCGTACAACCAGCGATCACGTCCATTTCTTATGAATGGAAACTTCTCGAAACTTTTTGAAATACTTTTTCGTCTTTTGGTACAAATCATACATTCTTTATGGTCTTTCACGCGTGAATGTTAGGTTAAAACTAACGGACATTTTTAATAGACACTGCCTTAGTATTAGGTATCACAAATTAGATGAGTAGATACTAGTTATGCATAAAGGGTTACTTAAATCCTTAAAATTGCAGACCAAAACATCCAGTCCGCAATCTTCCTGTCAGCTTAGAATAATCTCGGTCCGATTTTCTAAAATCATTTCGAATTAGCAATAATTTGTGACAGACAAATTAGCTAAAGGAATTTCTCGCTGATCTCTGTAACATTCCGTGAAATAGTGGTCTAATTTACGGTTGCCTTCGAAAGTATCGGAGGGATCAAACGCTCAATTCGTGATCCATTGCTTTTTTTGTTAATCAACTAATGATGATGAGGCCTACCTCAACGTTCGATGTATTCGTGTTGCGATGAATAACGTTTTCGAAGAACGCGAGTTTCGTGATTTCGTCTAATTCTAATGTCTAGAATGCGTGCATATCGCTTCACTGTCAAGCGTAGCCGCGAGACACGTTTAGTATTGCAGCTAGTTAAGGTACAACATTTAGTAGGTAAGTATTTTTATATGATATAATTAATAATAATAAATCAGAAAGGCAAATACACATTTGTTTATTTTTTATTTGTGCGATCTTTGCGCCTAAACGCAAATAAAAATGAGCGACTAGAAAATGCCCTACCAACAAAGTATAGTTCTTTCACGGAAATCTCAAGCTCACTGTAGGATTTGAACCTACGGGTCGCAAGTTGACTAGGTACTGAGTCTACTGAGCTATCATACTTTGGAAATTTAATTATTTAATTTTAACTTTGAACACAACACAATATAGCCAATAGTTCTAGAATCTAGATGACTATTGGCTAGATTCTAAATGGTCACATAAATCATAACACAAAGTTCTCTGTTAATAGAAGTTTTTGTCATCGTATGGAAGTCGAGAAAACCTTGAGAAACTTTTAGAAATGTTACTACACCCCTACAGCTTATTCTTTGAGCCATATCGCTTGTTTAGTTGTGTTTAATATGCCTACTTAAACTGTGATGATTTTAACCGTAAGAAACCGTTATATGTACTTAATAATAAAATTGTCTTTATACACCTTTAGGGCTCCCACACAAAACTGCGAATTCGCATCGCATCGCAAATATCTGCGAGCTCGCATCAATGCAGCACAAGAACTTCCGATCTGATTCGCATCGCATCGCAGTTTTGTGTGGTGGCCCTTAAGGTAATAAGGTATATATTTTCGCAATTAAAAAAACCATTACCAGTCTTTATATTTATCATCTTTATTGATAGATTTCTAACACGTACAAATTAGCAAACACCCTGTTCCTTTGACATACCTAGTTATTTTTTTAATGAAGGCTTTGGCAACACATTGGTTTTAGCCTCAACACCAAACCAATACAAATACCAGTTAACCACTGGATCATGGATTGGATCTCGAGACTAAGGCGTAATATACTCTTAAAGTAGACCACAGCGGAACGATATATTCCACAAAAGGAATATCGTTTCGTTTCCAGGACCAGCTGGTCTGAGTATCGCTTGGTTGTTTTAAATGGCAACGCTTTATTACTTATTTAGAGCTGCTCTTTTAGTTTAGTTACGTCACAGCGCAGCGTCATTAGTCTATTGTGGAACAGCAAGTTATTTAGATTGCAAACTGCAACAAATGTAGCTTGGTTATCCAAAGCTGGCACGTCCAACACATTCACACATTGCGCTTGTGTAGTGTCTGTGAATAGGCGCACGGATGCATACGCATCATAAAAATTCTCTTTGTCTCTCTCGCACGCGGTAAAGGTTATAAGCGTTGGTTTAGGACTCTTTCATCATCTTATGAGTAAGTTTTGATTTACTATGCGCCGATTAGTTCTATAGGGCGAATAAGGTTCTATGTTACTGGCACGCTACACAGAAAATAAAAGGCATAGAAGTAGGAAAATAATAGTAGAAAAGAAGTAAAGACACGTGATGATGTGAGTTTGCTTCAATTCAAATTAAATTTTTCGTACTTACACGGAACTTAAAATGTGTCATCTACTTTTCTAGATCTATGACACAGCCGCGTAAATTAATTTTTTTACTGAGACAATATAATGACAACTGTTGTAAACCCACTATTTGGCAGATCATGTAGCAGGTAAGTGACAGGCCGGTTTATGTGCCGGCTAGAGCTACTCGGACATCATGAAACTCGTAGAGCTAGTTACGGGGGAACTTTAACCGTCGAGTAGCTTATTAGGGGCTTGTTATTAGGATGATGATAGCGGCCCTTAGTGTGAGTAATCTGAACGTGCCACCTTCAGATAACAATCTTGTACATCTGCAAATACTGATTGCTGAACAATATGTTGGCGATGTGAATTGCCGAAAACTTGTGAATATTGCTCCAATCACAAATGCTTATTAGCTACTTTACTACCAACGGTCAGGAACTGAGGGACCGTTGCTTATGTTATAGTTTGTATGGAATAAGAATAATCATAGAATATGCAGTGTAGCTGGAGCTTTTTTTATGAAACTGAGTGACGGAGTGTCACTGAGAATTTTAAACTTTAACAGTGTAAAATCCTCTGCGTTCGCTGAGATATCGGACGATAACTCTCTTATTGCTCTGTAATTCCACAAGAAATATTGCCCTTCAGTCTCGAACAGTCATGTTAGCACACTACTGCTTGGCGGTTGAACTAATGGCCGTTTTTTTCATTTGTCTCGGTTTGCTACAGTGTTTGCGTTTGCCCAAGTTAGCACCTGATATCTACTATTTATAATAGAGCGTACTTGACGTAAGCCGCAAATTGTGAGGCTGATGAGAACGCGGCCTAAGAACATAACATATCCGTCCGATATCTTCAGGAATCTTACAAAGTTCATCTTCTACGAGATCGATACAATGCGATATTGTCTATAACTCAGTTCGTTGCCAAAATAAAAGGTGACTTATATCTACCTAATATACTTATGTCAATATTAACAATTAATTAATCAGATTATAAAAAGAATAACGATTAATCTAGATGTAATAATAGCTAAGTACAAAAATAAAGGACACTTTTTTACATCTATTTAAAACTAAAACTAATAATATAAAACAAAATAATAACCAACAGATCAATAGATTTGATTCAAGTAGTTAAATTTAATGTAATGGAAAGATTTATATTTTGATCACACATTAAATATTACATAAATGCCTATATTCGAATCTCATCTGGGCCATACACCTCGTTTCAATAACTGATCTATCCACTGTTTGTCATACTAGGGATTGAAATTTGACATAAGCCTCATAGAAGTCATGCCAATTTTCTATCTCTAGTAGGACGAACCGTGGATAGAGATTGGTTATTGAAACCGGCCATATAGGAGCAACTAGCTGTGTCCTGTGGTTTCACCCGTGTGGACTAGTTAATCACTAAGTATAGAAAGTGTCCTACACTACGTTTACCAAGCACGGTCTCCACTAAAGAACACGTCTACCTCAACGGTTCTGGCTTATATGACCAGCCCACTGCCACTTCAGCTTGCTAATTCTATGGGTTATATCGGTGACCTTAGGTCTCTGTCGGATCACCTACTTATATTGTATTTTTTTACATTATTATATTATGTATTTAATGTTCTGTTAATTTTTATAAATTGGTGTTATTGAGAGAATTAAATTTAAAATGAGAACGGCAAGAGAGCAAATGGCGGTGTGAAAGTATGAACGTTATTCTTAGATTAATATCAATATTAAAACCCGTATTTGTTTCATAAGATAAGTCGAATCGGTGGGATATTATAATACATTTTGTTATAAAAGAAGCAAACTGTTTACTTAAATTAGTTTCAAACACACAAAAGAGTTTTGATAAGACATTTTTTTTTCTATTGTTTATGTCACTATGTTGCACGCCAGTGTTTTGATCACTATCTCACTTGGTCTCGCTAAAAAATATTAGCATAAATGGTAAAGATCCCTTACCAAGATACGCCCCAGTTTTCCAGATTATCCGATGGAACAAGTTTTACTGGCGTTATTTTGTTTTACAAAACAAATTTAATACCTCTGTCGTTTTGAGAATCATTTTCACAATTTTTAATCTCCAGTATAATTTTCATGAACTTACAAACATACAATTTTATTTACGCTGAAACTTAGAGGAAAGGCAGCGAGCGTTTTCTCCATACAAGCAGTTCCGTATTTCCTCATATCAATCTTAAAACCCGTATTTTGATTAAATTTTGGTGCCAGAGCTTTATTTTTTTTAATATGCCTTTTATATCCACTGGTTTTTCATAAATTATATTTCATGGAATGCATATTCATTAAAATAATCCTCAATTTGAACGCTATATTTATAAATTTTGTATTCATATAATAATTTATACAAAAAAAAGCAAACAAACAATGAACGTTCATTTCTAAAATAGTAGTTGAAAAAATCTTAAAAACCAGTGTATTTCTGGAGGAAATAGGAAACTACGAAATCTCGATTTTTGGTAGGTAAAATTAGCAATTTTTCTCGGCATCAGATCACGGCGCAATGAGTGCAATAGCAACACGTGTATAAAGCACCTACTTTTCAAACTTCTCTGTCCTAGCCTTTCCTCTTAATATTAAAATAATACTAGTAAAAAAAAAACAACTTTATGGTCATAAAAAAAAACTTATTGATCAAAAAGATCTTTGAAAAATAGGCGGTCACAAATGATATCTTATTTCCAACCCTTTTACATACAGAGTCATCCGACATTAGCTATCGTTCTGGAAGAAACATCTTTACGAAAATAATATCTTTATCTTTACTTTGCTGACCACGCAAAACACAAATCCCCCCCCCCCTGCGTGTACACGCTTAACCTAACCTGAAGCTTTAAAATTTTGAACAGGTTTATCGTTTTAAGAGCTAGGCAAGTTAGCTATTGTAGAGATTCATGTAATTCGCGGGAATCGTAGATTAATATCGTACAACAAATTATTTATTTAACAAATAGACTAGCAGCTTGAGGCTGGTGTGCATATATCATGATATGTTGAACTTTAGCAATGTCCAATGCTACTACAGCATATAAATGACTTCACAAAATGACTAGAATAGATGGGGCCGCTCCTACATTGCCATACACTATTCGGGTCCATAAGCTCGCTTATTTTTACCACTAAGATCTCATGTATCTTCTAAATTTAAACTCAAAGGTGACTGACATAGTGATCTATCAACGCACAGCCCAAACCACTGGACGGATCGGGCTGAAATTTGGCATGCAGGTAGATGTTATGACGTAGGCATCCGCTAAGAAAGGATTTTGATTAACTCTACCCCCGCGGGTGAAACCGCGGGGAACAGCTAGTACTAACATATTAGACTTGACTTCTTGATTTATGGCCTCTGTGGCTCGTTGTTACAATTCTGCCAGTGTCCGTTTCATGGTAGTTTCATAAACCTTTTGGAGATTGCGTTGTAAACTAAGAATATGAATGTGACTGTAATACACAATTGAGTATTGTACGATTGCCGCGAACTCAGTGACCATAGACAATCAGCCTTCCTCCAAAAACGAAAAACCCGTTCAAAATTTCAAAGTTAACTTCCCGCCTTACGCCCGAAATTAATAATCGATCCTGATTCGTTATCCGCGGTATTGGATCGTTATGTCATGTCATAATATTTCAAGCCCTAGTACTAAAATGACATATGACATGGCATATCGATCCAAAACCGTGGATAACAGATCAGGACACACTCACACCACACACAAATCACATCACATCGTCCACACACACACATAGTCACTTAACATCAGGTGACTTGTGGTCAAACACTACCCTGTAAATAGTAAAAAAAAAATGGATTGTTTATTAATTTTGGGCGTTAGGCACGACCTCTTTACTTCAAAATTACAAGAAGTACAACTTATCGGCCAGTACGTCTGACGGCTGCTGCCTCACGCTCTGCCCGATCAGGAACGCCAGTTTGTGCGCGTACTGGCAGGGCGCCGGCACGCGGACCGTGCCGGGCCAGTTGTAGTACAGGTGGCACATCTTGTATGTCAGCCGCTGGCACTGGTCGGGCGACATCCCGCTGTCGTCGTGGATGACCACGTAGTGGGTCGGCGTCACCGTCCCCTGATTCACCTTCTGAGAGGCGATCAGGAAGTCGTACCTGAAATTAGTTTCTTTTATGTTTACTTAAGCGATGATGGCTCAGTGGTAGTGACGGCGGCTTGCGATCCGTAGGACGTGAGTTCGAATCCTACAACGAGCTTAAGCTTTCGGTGAAGGAAAACATCGTGATGAAACCATTGGTGGTAGGGTATTTTCTAGTACTCGCCTGGCTAGCTACCACCCTCTGTTTAAGAATCTGTCGCCAAGCACCTATCGGTTTGTTCCGGCAGCCTCACTTGAGAGCCAGTTCCCAGTCCAGGAGTAGCGTGGCGCCATCTTCGACCACATCGTCGCTTAACATCAGGTGACTTGTGGTCAAACGCTAACCCTGTAAATAGTAAAAAAAAAACTTATTACAGGGTAGCCCACACCCACAACCTGATGTTATGTAACGATGTGGTCACGTGCGCCACGCCTGGATTGGAAACTGGCTTTCAAGTGGGGCGGCCGGAACACACCGATAGGTGCTAGACGACAGATTCTCAACTTGAGGGTGGTAGTTAGATAGGCGAGCGCTTGAAAATGACCTACCACCAAGCGAATGGTTTTAATGGGGGTGCCGGAACACCGATAGCGGAACAACACAGTATTTTGGACTGTTGAAGTTCAAAATTCTACATGGCACTCAAGTTTGATGCTTCCTAACAGAAGAGCTACTTGCTTGTCTCGTCAATCAGTTACATACAAAAAAAGTAAACGAATCGAGACCTAGTAAAAGAATAGTGCTCACCAGTCTCTCCTCGTCACCGTATGATCAAGAACGGTACCCGGGTGGGGGTTTTCGAATCCACTGCCTGCCTTCATAAATATCCTCGTGTTGATACGTTTCTGTACCACGATGTATGTCAGCATCGGCTTGTATTCTTGGCCGACGATCGAGAAGCAGACCTTCATTTGCGGCACCTCGTACTTCTGGATCAAGGGCAGCTGCCCGTCACCTACTCCGTCCCTGAATTAGATTACAACAGCTGTTAAAATTGGTATATTGGATCCCTACTCGTCGTCGTCGTCAGCTGCCTATTACGTTCCTACTGCTGGGATACAGGCATTCTCTCAGAGAGAGAGAGCTTGGGGCATAATCCATTACGCGAGCCCAGCGCGGTGCAATATCGGTGACACAAAAAATTGATAAAATTCAGCATAATGCTGGTCGTACAGTCAGCGACAAAAGTAGCTGATCGCTCACGATTTTCCAAATGTGTTTCAAATAAGTAATTATTATTGTTTTTTTTACATTTTACATGGTATCATTTTGACCACAACATAACACGCCTGATTTTAGGTGATGATGAGGTCAAAAATTGGTGTCTAAGATGATGAGGATAATAGAAAAATAGTGTGATTGTTCAGCGAGTTTTGTCGTTGACTGTACAACCAGCGCTGGTCTTCCGTTTGGATTAATAGATACCAGTGTTTAATAGATATATGAAAACAGCCACCAGCAAGCTGTCACAATATTTTACTACCAATTGCGGAGACAGTTCAACAGCTTCAGGTTTTACTAACCTGTATATTATCACCCTATCGGGGAACCGTCCGTTGACGCTGAGGTAGTGTTTCAGCGCATCGACCAAGCAAGTCTTGAGACCGTCCACGATCTCCTGACCTTGCTCCTGGAAGATCGCCTTCGAGTACCAGTGAGTCATGGCCGTGTTATACGACGCCACGAACCCTGTGTAACAGGCAATGAGGCTAGAGGATGTTCAAAAGTCCGAGGGTTGTCCAGCCAAATCATCATCATCAGCCTACTGCTGCTACTGCCACTGCTGGGACACAGGTTTCCACTCAGAGGGAGTATGTGGTATGGGAGTATCTACCATGAAGGCGCAGTCATCGTAATTATCATAATCAGTCCGTTTCCGTCCACTGCTGGACATAGTCCTCTCACAAAGAACGCCATCGAGCCCGATCTTCGGCTAAAAAGAAGAAAAGGCGCAGTGCGGGATATCGTATGCCCTTGAATAAAAAAGAACGCAAAAAGCTTTAATAAATATTTTAAGACGGTAGATCTCTTTCATTGTAAAAAACAAGGTTTTAAATCCCTTATTACAAATCTAATTAAGACTGATAATTGTAAATAGTGTAAACTAACATCCACGCACACCACACTCACACAGAAACACACGCTCACACACACACACACACTGACACACACACACACACACCTCAAATTTGAATGTCTTTATTTTATAACACAGAACTTTTATAATTATGTGTCTAAAAATTGTACTTACCGTTCAACTTCTGTTCTGCTCTCTCAATTATATCTTATATAATGTAATTCCGTCATTAGATGTAAGTTTTAGTAAGTAAGATAATCAAATAACTGTAAGGTCTGCTGTGGATTTTGGAAATAAATAGAAATAAATAAAATAAAAGGGCATATTGCGGTTCTTGGACGTACCGGTTCCCTAACGGAAATCTCAGCTAAATCGTATTAAATAAAGAAAGGGATTCACGACCAAGTCACATTACAGCTTCCTAAATATAAATGCCACTGATGGGTCAGTTATAGGTTCTTCTTTTTTGAACAGTCCTTCAAACATAATAGCTATACTTCTTTTTCCTCCATGACAACCAAAAGGTAAGTCCCAAATTTGGAACTTTTTGCTAGGCGTGAAGCAGTCCAGTCAACTTTGGATAATGGAATTAAATGTAAGGAGCCACTGGTCTATAGGTCTGGAACTTACCACAAACGCTGTTCTTTTTCTTGACGATTTCGTGGTAGGAATCGATTCCGATGATCATGGCCGTCTTCAACGGCATCGCAATGTGCCACAGCGTGCCGCCAAGCTTGCAGTTCATCTGCAGTAGGATCTTCTGCGTGATCGCACGTATCTTGCTCTGATTCATGATAGTGCGCGCGTTTATCACCTGTTCGTTACAAATGGGTTAGTGTGTTTCATGACGGCCGTTTCTTTTGCCTGTGTAAGGAGGTTGGAAGTTGCGTGACTAGTTATAAGTATAACGTCTATTAGCTGGATATGAGTTTGATATCTGTTTTTTTCTATTTTTGTAGTACTAATGGTTTAACTTCTTTACCCTGAAACGCCACAACGGATTTGAGTGAAATTTGGAATGGAGATAGCATCAAGACATAGGCTACTTTTTTCTCCGGTTCCTGCTAGGAATAACGAGAAAGGCGCAGCTACTTTACTTTCGATATTTCAATTATTGTGCTAACCTGTGAAGGAATAGGCATATCAGCACAGCAGATCCTCTTGATCGCAGCGTAGCGGTCGTCCCTTGAAGTAGGGCAGATGGCCACTACCATCTGCAGCGAGTTGGCGAGGCACTTCTTCAAACCCATGATGTACGAGTCAGTTCTGTCATTCGGGAGCTTGACCATCTCCGGGTTTGACACATTGATCCCCATTGATCGGCAGGAGCGTTTGAGGGTTTCCAGGAAATCCTTAAAATGAACAATGTTCTTTAGACCTTATAGCCAAGCTTAGCGTGAAGTAACCTTCAACGAAAAAGAAGTAAAAACAACACTAATCCTACCAATACTAAAAACGTGAAAGTTTGTGAGTATGTATGTATGTTTATTGCTTTCATGCAAAAACTACTGAACGGATTTGAGTGAAATTTGGAATGGAGATAGCTTATACGCTGGATTAACACATATGCAACTATTTATCCCGGAAAACAGGTTCCTGTGATCCCATATCCCGTTATCCAACGGGAAGACGCGGGTGAAACTGCGGGCGCTAGTATTTTGTAATTTGCATTTATATGTTAAAGTGTGTGAGTGAATGAGTGTGTATGTTTTTTAATTCTACTCTGAAACGGTTTAACAGATTTGAGTGAAACTAGGAATAGAAATAGCTTGTTTATACTCTAGATTGATATTTGGCTATTTATATCCTAGTTCCTAGTTACAGCGGAGTGCAGCTAGTAAAAGATACCTGACAGCTGCGTTTAACATCAGCATTATGTGCCACAATATATTTGCCTGGTATGACTTCGAGCGGTGAAGAGTAAAGCAACTGTTTCTCTAATAGATCTGAACAGGTGAAGTAAAACTATGCACTAGTCGCTAGGCATTAAGGGTCATATTTCAATCTAAAATAGCACAAAAATCCCTTACCATAGTACACTGCTTGTCTTTTTCCGTATAAAGGATCACCCATTTCAGTATATCCACAGCAGACATCACCGGGTTCCTTGTGGCTTCGTTGTTCCATTCAGCGTTGGGTTTACCCGCCACTTTGATATTGTTACCAAAGTACAGAGTCTCGGCTGGTAGTGTACGTGCTGTCAGATTGATCGTCTCATTGTCTATGGAAAGACCCCAACCAGCGAGACGGCTTTTCGCTTTCTCGCAGGATAAAACGTTTTGGATGTACTGCGAATGGGAATGAAATAGATTAGCAACTTTTTTTACTTGTAACAAGACCCCTATCTAAAAGATTCTCCCTTGTACAGGAGTGGCCCTCTCTCGTTTTGGAGGCCAAGACACACTTTGTGTCGCCGAGCCATAGTAAAAGCTCGTAACTAAAGCGGGTCGCGCCGCAACGCTCTACATCTCTTTCACACATTAAAGAAACAATAGAGATGCAAGATGTATTGCAGTGCGGCCCGCCCGTGGTTTTACCTCTAAAACAATAAAATATTCAGTGTCGAGTGAAGTGATAAACCACACAGGTCTTTGGGATACGAAATCCTAGGTAACTAGTACTGCACTCGACATTTGGCCGTGAGATGCCGGCGGAGTAGAATAGCATCTCCCTTTAGTACCAGGTGTCGTAGAAGCCGACTGAGGTGCTTGATGGTGTTGCTGATCTCGATCTGCAGCATCGTCACGTTCAGAGAAGGAAAACTCGATACAAACCCGGATTGGTATCTCCGTAAGGCACGAGCCAGGTCCTGCAACCGACCCGGCTCCACACGTAACGACTTGTCGTTCCTGTGGGTTCAGCCGGTTAGGTCGAGAGGGAGGTGTAGGCAGTGGGCAAACCTGCACTTCCTAAATGGTGTCCCAGGCGACACAGTGTCTGTGGAGAGGACACTCCACCTATGCAGCCTTGCTGCATGGATGCCAATAGCCACCAACAAAAGTGTTCTTCAAACCCCACTGACACGGTTTGAATCGTCTGTCATAGACGTCTAAGGCCATGTATGTATGTACTCGACATTGCTATTGTGTTTTAAGAGTCCTCGCTTGAGGCAAAGATGAATGACTTTCGGCTCAGTGCAACAATACCTTTTTGAAAGCAGCGTGTCTTTGGACAGGTGTGATCCTAGTGTAAGTGGCCACGTCCTTCATCAGACGGAAGTTTGCCCGCTGGTCGTCTGTCAGTCCCGTCAGCTGGCAAAGCTCAGGCACTAGGCATATCAAGTACTCGATAGGCTTATCGTTGCCAGGCTGCCGTTTTGTATCTCTGTGGGATAAGGTTTAAAATTGAGCTGTAATTATATAGCTGATGAATTCATTTAATTTTATTCTTCTTTTCTGGAATATGTTTGCAATAGTAATGACTATAAACAGAGACAATTTCAAATGGTGCTCTCACATTTTACATCCCACGTTTTTTTATGTAACTGAGTGACAAAACGAGCAAGTCGCTCATTTGATAGTGAGTATCCCACATGCCTATTACGGTTCAGTGTCACCGATAATTTTGTACTTCCAACTGTTCAAAATCCTGTACAGCAATGCACTTAACTTATCACCTTGAGACCTTTCTGTAGTGCCTGAGATATTAGGTGTTAAGTCTCTTTACGCCCTTTTATTTCACATTGCCCTTCAATCTGGGACACAGAAATGCTTGCTTGCATGGTGTGGTACTTCCCAAGACAGACTCTGCGAAAGAGCCTATGCAGTCTTGCTATTTGTTTAATTCCTTATTTAAAGCTATTGCATACCTGGATATTAGCATAGGTTGGTCCCAATCCTTGATATCGATCCCGTAATTGTTCTTGTAGTAGTCAATATAGCTGATATTTACTTTGACACCTTTGATGTCCTTCTCAAACGTTGATTTTGGTGTCATGGTTTCATCGATTGAGTCAACTCTGTAATAAAAACCTATTCTATAGCTAAAACCAATACAACATTACACATCGGAGTAACATAATAAGGTACTTACAACAAAGTGTTGGCTAAGGAGCTAAAATATTTTTTAATTCATCCTATTCCATCTGCACTGCGACAGCTACTCTGAGAACTCAGTTAATCTCGAAATCTAGTGAGGGTACTATACTGACCACTATTGCTACCATTCGGAAAAAACGGACTAGTTTTATCATACCAAAAGTTCTTAGTGTATGTTTGCTACTTCTTCACACTGAAATGTTTAAACGCATTCTATTGAAATTTGAAATGGAGATAGTCTATACTCTGGATTAACACATAGGCTACTTTTTATTCTAGTAAAAGCTTTTCTTTTATTGCCAATAGCTCTGCGTTTAACCGCTATCCCGCCCGTTGCCAAGCGATGATGCGGCTGACGGTGTAGCACGCTTGCCTCGAAGATACCTGTCTCTGGCCTTGAAGATCCCCAAGATAACAGGAAATATAAGAGCGTAATCGCGGGCGCGAAAATTCTCGAGTGGCATCCACGAACCAGAAGACTTTCTGCAGGTAGGCCCCCCACTAGGTGGACCGACGACATTGCAAGAGTCGTAGGGAGCCGCTGGATGCAGATGGGTAATAGCCGTTCATGGTGGCGTTCAAATGGGGAGACCTATGTTCTGATGACAATGATGATGATGATGAATCGCGGGCGCAGTTACTTATTCATATGTACCTGAACAATTTCTTGTTGTAAGTCGTCATGACCGAGCTCCCGATCAGCTTTTCAGTGATCACCCGCTTCCAGTTGGTGCCAGCGGTTTGCACGGTCTCGTTTATCAGTGACAACACGGATTGTGTGCGAAGAACGCGATGCGTCGAGTCTAAGGTCAGCATGAGACCGCCCTCGTACTCGTCTACTGCTGTGACGTAGCTGGAAACAAATACACGGAAATGTGTCACACGATTACTGTATTTCTCTACACACATGTATACACACTTAAATGAATGCGACAGTGTGCTTGTTGGTTTGACCTACTTTCACGAAGCAACGGATTGATGTCGCCAGTTCCCAATTCAGGTGTAGCGTGACGCCACCTTCGACTACATTCTCACTTAACATCAGGTTATTTGTGTCCAAACCCTACCATGTAAGTAGTAAAAAAGGTGATATTTTATTTTTGTTTCAACAAGCTGAAATCGAAGGCATAATGCTGAAAAATTCTTTTAAAAGTGAGTTAAGTACATGTTGGTTATCTAAAGCTGGCACGTACCATACAACACATTCACACATTTGTCCGTGAATGACCACATCACATATGTATCATGAGTCTATTCGTCTCTCTCACGCTCAGCCAAGTAAAAGAGCAAGACAGAGATTGTTATTGTTTTGTTTTTACTATGAAATAATGAATTGCTTTAGTGTAACTACTGTGGACATGCCAGAGTTAGATAACCATCCTGTAATGTTGGTTTCTATTTTTAATTGTATGCACATATGAAATACAGATCTCATAAAAAATTGACCTTACCCAGGCCAGACCTCCAACTTGTGCTGCGGTATCTGAATGGCCCCGTGTTGATTGAAGTGCTGGCGCCCAAACCGCACCAGCTCCAAATCCTTCATTATGTTCTTGAACAGCACATTGTACATGTGTATCATCTCGCTTAGACGGCGCGTGCGACGAAATATTATCTGAAATGTTAGAAAATGTATCATGTACTTTTGTTCCATAGGCTCTGCTTCATTTAAATCTACTGACAGCCCTGGCTGTGCCAGCACTTACTAACTGTAGCCAGTGCTAGCACGTTTACAGTACTCACTCCAAATGTGAAAGTAATTATGTATGTCTGTCACCTTTTCACGCCTTAACTACTGACAGATCTTGATGAAACTTAGTATGGAGATTATTTTAGCCATGGAGAGAGACATATAAGATATTTTTTATTGCAATAAACTGTAGTCCACACGGATGCCACCACAGAGCACAGCTAGTAGAAAATAATCAGGCAAAAGGCTACAAGTACATTAATTTTATCTGTGAAATAAAAGAAGAAAAATACACTTACCGATACATTCACTTTGGATTCGTCAAACGGATTAGTGGATACCAAGTTTAAAGCTTCTTCTGGCAACATATGTGGTACGTACAGTGTTGTTCCATCAAATGTCTTTTCTTTAAAGAAATGATTGTGTTCTGAGGAGCAAACAATAATAACTTTTATTTGTGTGAAATAGGAACCAATATTCATTTATTCAATATTAATGGAATAGGAGACGAGTTGGAGTTCTTCAGAGTTGGCAACACATTGGTGACAACCCTAATGCCAAAATTGTACATAGATGAAGTGACCACAGATGACAAATTTCTTACCATTGAGGAGTTTGAACCTTAAATGTCTGTAGTCTTGAGGTGGGTCATATCTAACCTCGTACTCAAACACGCTGTTTTCTTCGAAGCGTAAATGTACAAAGTTACTTGTAACAGATATGGGTGTACCGCTCTCCCCCATTTTGACAACTGGTGGGCTATCCTTTACCTCATTCTGTAACATAATAAATAACCATAATTATTATTACACTGACAACTATCTAAGGTTTAAGGTTTTTGTTTTGTGTACTGTAATGGCCGTTCCCAATAACTTATCTATCCACGGTTTGCCCTACTAGAGATAGAAAGTTGACATTACTTCTATGGAGCATATGGAGTCAAAGTTCTATCTCCCGTAGGGCAAATTATGGATAGATTGGTTATTGGGAATGGCCGTCTATCGTCTGTCACAGATACCTCAGGCCATGTATGTATGTTTCATTGCGATATAAATCCAGACGGGAAACTTAACATGGGTGAAACAAAGTCAGTAGTGAGGCCGTGAGCAACCGCAGGTCAACATAATTTGGAACACAAAAGTTAAGTTGGTGAAATCAATGTTTTACTAAAATAAACAATGTTACTTACAAAGTATTTATTTTTCCCAATAGACGATGCAGGCATAGTCGATTCAGTAATAGTGCTACCTGCCATCTTCCGAGTTATTTCGGAAGTATCTCCGGCCCCAACCATAGATGAAGCTTTAGACGCCGCATGCGAAGCTTGCCTGAAATATTTTAGAAGTGACACTCTCTATGTTCAATGTTATTAACCTCTTCACTGCTACATCTACATGGCGAATTTTCCTATGACACGCGTGAAAATTGACGTCTTTGTTTGAATTTTTAAGTTTTCGGATATTTTCGATATTTTCCAAAAAATGTTTGTATCATGTTATGTTATAATTCATTACTAAAACGTTTGTTGTAGTTATATTTTTACTGATTAGCAAACAAAGTGACACCTTATGTATCGATCGTGACATTTTACATATTTTCAATATATATTTTCAAGATTCCTTTGTGTTTTAGTACCTAACTAAAACTTGATAAAGCTATCTACAGTAAAGAAAATTAAACATCCAATAATCTACTAAAATTGGTGAAATTATATTTCATAAATGGAAAAGGCCAACGATGATGTAGGGAATCTCTGGAATTGTTCATCTGAGTGAATAATATAAAAACAAAAAGTAGTAGTAAACTGGCTTTTTGGTGCTTCCACTACCAATCGGATGACCACACTGTCTTGATCCTTTGTTATATAAAACTTTAATTAGGCTGTATCAATACTAACATTAGACTTTTTACATTATAAAAGTCGGCTCCGGACTTAAATAATAATTATAAGTTTTTAATCAGATGTGGCATCTATGGTTTTAAGTTTCATTTTGTAACATAACTAGTGAATATTAAAATATTTTTTTAATCCTAATAATATAATCATACTAATTAGTACCTATTTCATTTCTGGCAACATATAGTCATCTATTATGGCTGTTTATTAGATTACTGCAAACATAGTTACTCTACATAACAATGTGATATAAACTCAACTCGTAAAAGCCAGAGAAGCTTAAATTATTAGATAATAATCAAGAAAAAATGTTACTTACAAACTCTGTAATAGCTTTACTCCTCGGCCAGCTCCTTTCATCCCACTAGGAGTTGGGCTCGGACTTACATCCGATGCTGGAGCGAATAAAGATGAACCTACAAACAACACTTACATTTTACTACGTATGGAGTAATTTAAAACTCTTCTGTACTATATAACACTAGCTGTTCCCCGCGGTTTCACGCGTGGGCTACAGTTTATCGCGATAAAAAGTATCCTATGTCCTTCCCCAGGGTTTAAACTATCTATGTACCAAATTTCATTTCAATCCGTTCAGTAGTTTAGGCGTGAAAGCGTACATATTCTGTATACTCCAAAATTATTCCCGCACTTCGGTATATCCATTACCTATTTTAATTCTAAGTTTATTTTTTTCGGACCGCGCGTTTGAACCGCGCAGCTAAAGGTCTTCCTGGTCCGCGACCGCACTTTACCTATTTCATGGATTCTCTCTCTCTGTACTATATACTCTTCTGTACTATATAACATCTATCAACTACCAACGAAAATGTTATATGTACATATCATTTTATTTTATTTATTTCAACACACAAAACAAAAGGCTCTCGAGTAGCGACCACAAACCGGAAGACACTCTATAGGTAGACCCTTCACTAGGTGAACCGACGACATTGTAAGTCGCAGGGAGCCGATGGATGTAAATGGTAGTGTTCATGGCGGTGTTCCAAGGCGGAGGCATATGTTCTGCAGTTGAGTTCCGGCTGATGATGATGATGATGATAATGATGATTACACAAAACGAATTGCATAAAATTTCTTACATAAATATAAATTTAAATAAATCCTAAACTGGATCGTAACTCAAAACAGGTGTAGACAGAAAAACAAAAATATCGAGACAAAAACCCGCACTGGGCCAGCTTGGTAGATAATGGCCCATACTCTCTCTCTGAGAGAAGGCCAGTGTCCCAGCAGTGGGAACGTAACGGCTGATAATGATGATGATCTAGACATATGCAATGTAAGTACTCATTCACAGAGCATTGAGCTTTGCAGTTGGTCAATCAATTTTGCCTACTAACTAAAAACTATACACTATCAGTGGGATGGTTTCGTCAATATCTTTGTAGAATTTTAATAGCAAAACACAGAAAAAGTCCTCTTACTTCTACTGTGGAATAATCATACTGAACCTGGTCAAAGCTGGCACCACGCCACATCTTGATTGGAAACTGGCTCTCAATGAGGTTGCGCTTACAGACCAATAGGTGCTTGGTGACAGATTCTTAACTTAAGGTATAGTATAGTGCCTAGTAGCTAGTCAGGTAAGTAGTAGTAGTTTTTATAGACAGTCAATCTTATTAATAAAATAAAAAATATACCAGGTCTTGATTGCAGTTTTGCCATCAACCCGGCTGCTCTGCCTCTTCCACCAATAGCAGATCCTGTAGCCATGCTTGTTGAACTCAGCTGGAATAGTACGGATTTGTTACTGATATTTGAGTAAATATACCTTTTTTTATATAAAAAAATTAAGCAGTTAATCAGTGGTGCAGGCAGCAGGCGGCAACTTTTATGCCTTTGGTTTGTGAATCCATCACAATATAAACGTAGGGAATGAGACTTACAGGCATAATGTATACATTACTAATGAGGCTGAGGATTTTTGCACTCTATTTTAGTGGCGATTCCTCAGAATTAGACTGAGAATTTCCATCTAGGTGCTATGCCACCATCAATACCTACTAAATGTTTCTTTGATCCAATCACTGGTCACAAAATAAACAGTGGTAGCTGGTACATACAGTCAGCGACAAAAGTAGCTGATCGTTCTCGATTTTCCAAATGTGTTTCAAATCAGTAATTATTGTTTTTTTTTTACATTTTACATGGAATCATTGTGACCACAACATAACACACCTGATTTTAGGTGATGATGAGGTCAAAAATTTGGTGTCTGATATGATGAGGATAATAGAAATAAGTGTGATTATTCAGCGACTTTTGTTGTTGACTGTACCTAAAAATTTAAGGAGTCATCAAGGAAAGAAATTACAAGCATATTTTACTTACCAGACTAGGAGCAACACTAGGCTTTGGTGTGGTATCAGGTGACTGTTCTGCTGAAGTTGGTGGTGAGTCCATCATCTGAGACTTCTTCAACGCTTGCAGAAGGGCCAAGCCCCGACCACGACCCTTGTTAGGGTCCATTGTTGTCTGTTATGAATAGTTATAGTTACTTCTAGCCAAAAGTACTCGAAAGTCATAGTTGTTTTTAAAAAGCCCTAATGGCTTTCATACTGCCTGTTTCTTTACTACGAAATTGGCGGGATTTCCAAAAGAATGACAATATGAACAACAAAGCACCTACTGCATGTACAATAGCTGAACTAACAGTGCTTACAAAAACGTATAGCAATATGTAAGCTTTTCAAATAAGTCTATTACTTCAGCTTACACTAAGATTACCTGTTGAGGTTATGGAATATTATGAATGATATCTATAGCAATCATTAGACCATATAAAATTCTTTACCTACCTTCCTAGACTAGACAAATACATGTGGGTATGCACTAAAATACTGTTCAAAACTGTTAAAAGCAAGAAATGGAATTTATTCAAATTCTTTAGTTTGCTATCAAAATTCATAACATTTCTTTGTTTGAAATATCCATAATGAATCCACGAATAATAAACAAGTCCAATTTCAGTATTTACCTGAAGTTGCTCCTAGATCCAGAGTAAGTTTAGTTTCAAAGGGAAATTCTGGTATTGAAAATGAAAACAGCGTATCAGCGAAATCTCTGAGGAGAAGCAAAATGCAAAATGCACATTAGGGATGTGAAACAATAAACGAGTTTGATTCATCGATTATTGTTTTCTTATAATCGATTATCTAAACATTAAAAATCAATTTATAATAAATCGATTTATTTTACTTACGCTCTTTTTTTATGTAAAAAATATTAGATATGTGTTGTTGGAGAATAAACCAATGTGTTACCAAACTACACATTTTAATCGAATTTTGCAATTAACAGCGACATCTGGGCGTTAAATGAAAAATGGCGTAGTCATTAAATGTAAAGAAAGGAAGTCAACTTGAACATCCCAACACTTGAATGATAGAATATTATACCATAAACGCGTAATTTATTACAGTACCTGCCATCTAGTGCCAGGTTTGATTTGACAATACATGTACAATTGTACATACAACATTTTAATAATTACCACATAAAAATTCAACTTATTTAATAATTAGAAAAAAAAACATTAGTTTTATGTAAATAACCGATTTTTTACAAATCGATTTATTTTAAAGAGATACAATCGATTATTTAGTAATCAATTTTTTCTCCTCTAAGTCACATCCTTAATTACCACAGACCTCTAATAAATACATAGACTCCACAAAAGTCCGAATACAGGAAAAAAGAGGAATGCTACGGTTGATTGACAAAGACAATGGAAACTTTTAGGGCCAACGAAATATAATATAAAGTTCATTAAAATCCAGTAGATGGCGTTAACGAATTACGACACTACGTGAATCTGAAAGTGAGAATATTGCAAGAACGAATCCACAGCAAAGTCATTATATATACTTTCAATATATTTATCCATAATTATGTCAATGTGTTGCTTTGCTTTTGTCATAATTGTATATTTAGATTGTAGTAGTGGCCACATGCACGATCAAATCATTTTTTTTTTTGTTTTATAAAGCTCCTGTTCTTTCACAATACTTTAATTTAGTAGGCGTACCTTGCATAAAATGTCTCCTCAACTTACATTGTAGGGTTTTTAAAAAAACTGTTTCCTTTTGCCTTCTACAAACACGAAATGACAATTAATTTTGGCAAAAGACAAAAGATTTGCTCACCGAATAGATAGCGCTGATGATACCAAAATTACCTAATTTTCGAATTTAATTTGATCAATGAAAAAGCAAAGAGATTGGAGGAGCCTTAAATACTTACAATAACAACAAAATCATTGCCTTCGTGTTCTTGCTTGCTTCATGTATCGTCAACGCCATCTAACGGATTTTTTTTTATTTATTCAGTATTTACAAGGCTGTCACTTCTGTCAGAAAACTAAACTCCGGGTTCGGGGACTCGGGGTTACCAATTCCAATATTTCCATTTATTTTCCATTCGGTCCAGTGGTCTCGAACCTACCGATTTTTCGGTATTTCTACCGATATGAGCTCTGTTCTACCGAAATACCGAAATGCAACGATTTTTCCACGATTTCCGAGAATACATTGAAATTCTCCCGATTTTTCTACCGATTTTGGCGATTTAACATTTATAAATTGGCAACCCTTTTCATTTATGTTTAATCTATACTAATATTATAAAGCCACAGAGTTTGTTTGTTTGTTTGTTTGAACGCGCTAATCTCAGGAACTATTGATCCGATTTGAAAAATTATTTCAGTGTTAGATAGCCCATTTATCGAGGAAGGCTCTATAGCCTACGGATCCCTATGCCTATGCTATATTTTATTTCAAAAACAAACTAGGGATCCGTAAGAAAATTGCTATTTTGCAACCCAAGGTGTGAAATCGAAAACCTATTTTTACGTGCGCTGCTAAAACTATTGACACTAGAAAAAAATAATGTATTACGGGTTTGTAGGTACCATTAAGGTCTACAAAAAATTCGCAAGAGCATTTGTCTAACTATTAGAGTTATACCACAATAGGTGTTTTTTTTTTATTTTCAAAATGTAATTTAAATGCCTCTTCTAGAAAAAATTCTTTATTTGTGTCTTTATTTATAAATTACATTAAAAAAAATTACTTCAAAAAAAGTAAAAATATTAAGCCTGTAAGTTGATACTAAATAAAAATAAAATAAAATAGTTTGTAATATGTATGTAATGTAGGTAATGTAGAAATAAATAAACGAATTTGATAGTATATTGTTTTTTTATATACTACCGATTTTTGGTACAAATATACCGATTTTGGAGGGCAACTCTACCGATTTCGCACTTTGACGTTCGAGACCACTGATTCGGTCGGTCGGTAAGCAATCAAGATTCAAGACAGATATTGGAAACTAAGATGTTGCGTAGTTCTTTACGAATCCTCAAAAACCGGGGCCAATGCGAACGCTTTTGCGTTTCAGCTTCTGTAATAGTGCTCAGGCAAGTGGTTTTCAATTATCTAAGCTTAAATTAGCAATTTCTAGCTTTACAATGTTTTGAGCGATACAGACTATTTACGTAGGTAAAGTATCTCAATTTCTTATGATATTGTAGCGTTTCATAATCTATCTGAACATAGCATAAATTTCTTATTAATTTTTCAGACAGAAGAGTGCAAGACAGTTCAGTGGCGTTTCTCAAACAATAATCAACAAAAATGGCTTTAAAAGTGAGCCTCTTCTCAACACGTGTGCCTGTCGGACAATGTTTATACAAACCCAGGACACTCCCAATCCAAACAGCTTGAAATTCATGCCAGGGACAAAAGTTTTAGAGCCTGGACAAACTATGGACTTTCCTAACATTGGCGCAGCTCATTGTAGCCCTTTAGGTGAGTTGGCGAAGAAATATTAACATAGTAAACAATGACTAGGTACATCTTTTAGTTGTGAAATAGTGTTAAAATGTCTATGAGTTACCCTCATGTCTGTGTCAGCTTATTTGCTCCAAATCGATGGTACAAAAATTTAATATATAACCCTTCCCCTCAAGATGATTTCGGTCGATTCAGTTTTAAAATTGTACTATTATACATGCACCGATAAACTTAACCAAAGTTATTTCCTTCCAGCAAAAATGGTCTTCCGCATTGAGGGTGTGAAGGCAGTGTTTTTTGGATCAGACTTTATTACAGTCACCAAACAGGATGATGATGTTGACTGGAAGCTCCTAAAGCCTGAAATATTTGCAACTATCATGGATTTCTTTGCCAGTGGATTACCTATAATGACTGATGCAAAACCTTCAGGAGATACTCGTAAGCATTTTTGTTTTAGACAACCTGTTTAATGCACTACTGGTAAATCAATCTGCTCTCATGAGTGTTTATTAGTCACTACTGTAAAATCAGTTTGTTTTCATGAAGAAGGTTGTATGCTGTCTGCTTTGTTATAAGTTGTCACTACATGGCTCTGCAGCACATCAACTATTTATATTTGCCTACCTGTGCGAATCTGGGTAGGTCGCTGCAAAATTATGCCAAAGTGAGGTCTATTGTGTTTATAAATTTATGTCCAACTAGCTGTTCCCTGCGGTTTCAGCAACGTAGGCTACAGTTTACAGCTATAAACAGTATCCAATGTCATTCCTCAGGGTTCAAACTATCTCCGTGCCAAATTTCATTTAAATCAGTTCAGTAGTAGTCAATAGTCAATTGTACTTTATTCAATAGGATACATTCTGATCACTTAAAAACGTCAATTTTAGGCGTGAAAGGGAGACAGACAGACAGACAGTGTTATTTTTGCGTTTATAATATTAGTAGGGATAGGGATTACCCATGCCACCCACAACATACAGAATCCTATTCCCGGAATATATAGTTACATTACCATTAGGTACTATTCAATCATTACAGAAATCAATGAAGACGATGATGAAATAGTGCAAATGATCAAAGAGCTCCTTGACACCCGCATCAGGCCAACGGTGCAGGAAGACGGAGGCGATGTTCTGTTTGTAGACTTCAAAGACGGAATATTAACACTTAAAATGCAAGGATCTTGCTCCTCGTGTCCTAGCTCTATAGTTACCTTGAAAAATGGGGTAAGTTGTGTTACTGAATTAGTTTTGTTGCAATATGTACCGTAACTTTGTACCGAAAGGATGTATAATGTTGCTTTATGCAAGTACACACACACACACACACACACAGGTAGAGAGACTTGCAGATCATGACGATGATGTTTTGACATGTTTTTCAGTATCCTGGCAGTCTCAACTATCCGTCCTTATAAATATAATAGATAAACTATCTGTAAAAAGGTTGTAGGTACAAGAGTTCTCTTTACTCTTTCAGGTCCAAAACATGATGCAATTCTACATACCAGAAGTGTTAGCGGTCGAGCAAATCGACGACGAAGGCGACAAACTTAGCGAAAAAGTCTTTAAGGAATTTGAGAAACTCAAAACTAAGGATTAGAATTATGTTAGTCACGTGACCCACGCATAATTATGTAAGTAGGTGATGTATATAGTAGTTATATTTATATAATTATAATGTTGATTGTTTTTTAATTAGCTATTAAATATAATTTTGGTATAGTATATTGAATGAAAAGTCCGACCGTTTCGTTTATTTTCTTATGAACTAGAGGGATGGTGCTGTGTGATTAAAGCCGGTCATACAGTCAGCAACAAAAGTAACTGATAATGCTCGATTTTCCCAATGTGATCAGTAATGTTTTTAGATGCTAACCACATTCAAGTTAAGAACCTGTCGCAAAGTAACTGTTAGTGTATTTCGACAGTCTCACTTGAGAGTCAGTGCCCAGTCTAGGTGTGGCGTGTCACCACCTTCGACCACATCATCACTTAACATCAGGTGACTTGTGGTCAAACGCTACCCAAGAAAATGTTAAAATAAACTATTATGCAGTGCAAAAATCAGGACAAAAATAAAGCAAAAAAAGTATAATTAATTAAAATTGCATCTTTATTTGTACAGATAAGTTTCGCATAAATTGAGTATCATAGACTGCTTTCCAACTAGAAAAAAAGTAGTCCTGCGTGCATACCAATATCTCGCACTAGTTTTATTATTAAAATCGTTTACACATACACTCTAAATATGCCTCTAAAATAATACATGTAACTACTTACAGTTATTTATTTTTTACATAGGTACTAAAGGCGGTAGTACATTTGCGTTCGGTAAGCATACTGAAGTATAGCATAGCTATTGACACGTTACGTATACAGGGTGGTGAAATGGACAGTTTCAGTTTTAAGGAGGTGAATATGCAGGTTGTACAGTCAGCGACAAAAGTAGCTGATCCAAATGCGTATTAGATCAGTAATGTTTGTTTTTTTCTTACAACTTACTAGGTAGCGTTTTACCATAACATAATACGTCTGATGTTTAATAGGTGATGATTCCGTCGAAGGTTGGTGTTTATGATGGTTAAGATTAGAAGACCGGAAAATTGGTTATTGTTCAGCGACTTTTGTCGCTGATTGTACCTACCTATACATAAATTAATTAAAAAAAAAGTAGTTTAGCCCTATTATTACCAAAATATCTTTAACTTCTTCAACGCAGAACCCGAGCCTATATCACTGCTACAGTTTCGTCCACTGACAGTTAGTGCCCATATATTCTTGAAATTAATTTTAAAAAAATTTCTCTACAGTTTTCAAAGACCTAGTACGATATTGTGTTCGAGCTGCCGAAATTTCCACTAATTAAGTCGCCGACCTGTGGAGCTCTTACGCGATCTTATCACAAGTGATTTGATATTTATTGTTATATCTCAGTTAAAGTATGATGAAATCTTGTCATATCAACAGCATGCAAGCAATAAATTATGCTTCTAAACGCTAGTGTGCTCCCGCCTCAAATTATATTAGTAGGTATGTCATCGTGACATTACAATGTAGCTTAAAAATTAAAAAAATATTATATAATACAATCACGCCTTATATTCGGATTACAAATATGTATAATTAAATACAAGGACGTCATTTCAAAGCCAATTTGTTTTAATTAATTTACACATACAATATTTATCTACACGAATGGCAGTGTCTTAAATTACATTTTAGAATGGAAACGGTGTAATTTATTCCTATAAATAAATTATTTTAGTATGCATATATTATTACTACAGATACTTTACTAGCAAAATAACTTTTAACTAACATTACTTACGTGTAAAATAGCCAGTTACACATTATAAAAATATCAAAAAGATAAAGCCTTCTTTGACCAAGCAATTTATCGAACTTAAATTGCTATCAAACCAATGCGATGGCGGTAGCGGTGGCGCTGGATCTATTTACGTTCCCACTACTGGGACACAGGCTTTCTCTCAGAGAGTAAGTCATAATCCACTACGCGGGTCAGTGTGGATCGGCGGATAAGCTCGTGACCAGCCCGTATCAGAGTTTTCAGATCGCCTGAATGCCTCTGACATAGTCTAATGACTGCTATCCGACGACAACAACCGTGACGTCAAATTATTCACGTTTAATCAGATTTATTTATATTCTTAATTATCTTATGTTTATACAGGCCCCGATTTGAGACACAGATTTGGGCCTAGGCGCGGTTGACCGCTTCCGCCACCTGCTCGGTTTATTCGTAGCTGAACGCCAAGTCATTACAAAATCAAGTTAAAAATAAACGTTGATACCATCATTATTATAGCTCTCTATCTCTACATTGTATTAGTTACTAGTTTATGCCATCGGCTTCATTCGGCTACGAAAACTCGAATAATTAATTAATGATATACAGACAGACGATGCCTTTTCTGAAAACGATGGTTACCAACCCCAATTATCCGAAAATCTTTATAATACGTGTTTCTTCAGGCATTTTTATGAAATGATGAGACCGAATATGTTTAAAGTTTTGCCGACGACATGATATATTATACTACGACTTGCCCCGCGGCTCCGCTCACTATTTTTCTATACAATCCTATCCCATTTGACCTTAGAACCTCCTTAGAAAATGGTCCACCAACAAGAGCCTGGTCTTAAATTAAAGAAGAAGAAAACATCCTTAGATGTGATGTTTAAAAAACAGTTTCTTAGTGAATTTTTACACTTAACAAGGAACACACTTTTCAGATTTTATAACTCTTAGAACCAGTGGTAGAGGCTGTGCTTTGATATGTCAGGTCTTTGAATTTTATCGACGGTCTAAAAGACAAACATGCTATGTACAAAATTACCGAGTTTAGGAATGCCAAATGTACCTGTTACATCTGATGAAAACGGAGAGGGTTTATAACTTTAACGTGTGTTTTTTTCTGTGGCATCGTAGCTTCCAAACGGATGAGCCGATTTTGATTTAGTTTTATATGATTTGAAAGTTATTTAGGGGTTTCTTTTTAATTTTATATCTTCCTAAATCGTAGCTGCATTTTATTTTGTCAAAGTTTAAACGGCTCTCCTGAAAAATTACGAATTCTGTAGTTAGCATGTTTGTCTTCTAGTCCGACGATATTATAGATAGGTGCTCATGAATCGGCCACTAGGAAGAAATCAAAAGGCGGCTCTTTGTTTCTAAAGGCATTAATTTAAACAGCTGTTAAGGGTTGCATCTGCAGACGCAGCATGATGGGAAAAGGAACCAGTCCATGAAAATTCCTGCGCAGTCATCGTTGGGGTCGTAGGCAAGTAACCGATGCCACTTGTACTTCTGCTCGCACCCGCAGTCTTTGGTACAGCGATTTGTAGTTTTCTTGCTGGAAATAAAAAAGGCGGCTAAACTTTGTAGTCCTCTGTAATTCGTGGTCAAAGAACTTTGAATTCGAGTGGATTATTATTATATTCTAACTGATTAAATCATCAGCGCAATACAGCTTGTTTCATGAATTGAAACTTTCCTTGAAATCCATATAGGTACTAATAAGAAAAAAAATATTTTATTGTTTGTTTCTTTCGGATAAACTTAAAAACTATGGCATCGATCTTGATGTAATTTGTTAAAAATAAAAGTTATTAATAAGCTTTAATGGTACGACCGGTATGAGGGGCACGAACGACCCGTAAGTTGTGATTTTTCTATACATACTTTAACACAACATTTGACGTTTTAGCGGATGAATAAAAAGAAACCTGTCTTAGCAAAAATGTAGCAGCCAAAAAGAATGCGCATGCAAAATTTCAGTCTTGTAGTTTTCAAGATAAAGTCGTTAGTGGAATTTCGCTTTTAGGGACTTAATTATATAGATGAACTCCAGTTACGAATGAACTCTCAGTTTCGTGTGACGAAAAGGAAAGTCGACGCGGAGTTGACCCGCGGAAACCGGTCAGAAGTTCATTGACATTCCACGTGGTGGTGTTACCTGCATACTTCCTGATGAATCGCCTGTTCAAAATGCATCGTGTTCACTATGGCACGGAGCTTTCTCGCCGAGTTGAGGGCCCAGTAAGGAGTCATTATCTCCGTCTTGCTCTCGCAGGCGTCAATCCTGAAACAACCGCAGTAACGTGATCAGCCTATTACGTTCCCACTGCTGGGATACAGACCTTCTCTTCTCTCAGAGGGAGAGTATGGGCCGTAATGCCCGTAATCTATCACGCTGGCCCAGTGCGGGTTGGTTGATGTCGCATCATGCCTTTGAATGTTGTGGTTCTTGAACATGCCCGCCCGTTTCCTCACTATGTTTTCTGTCACCGTTTCGAGCAATGGTAAATCCACTCGTAACTTATCAAGAAGTCATATGTACTTAGGTACGGGCCGAGAGAGTTCGAACTCGGCGTCGGCGCACGCGTTATTACCTACCATTCAGTCACCATCGCTCATTAGAGTAATTAGTAACGTAATATGTTATTTTATGCAACTTAGTGACGATCAAGCCCTTACAGTTCAGTGCCACCCAGAATTTTGAACTTTCAATATCCTGCACAGCAATGTACTGCGCTCGTCACTCTGAGATTTTATACTTATACCTAGTAATTTTACTGGAAAGTTTGCCCTCCAATTAGGAGGAGGATGTGCAGAATATCGCCGTCTTGCTCTTGCAGAATTTGGAGATTGTCCAAAAGTGATAATACATAATGTATATCCACGGCGAATACGAATGAGGATACGTAATCGGTAGGTAGGTAGGTACTTTATTGATTCGTAAAGAGCATCGCGGTAATCAAGATGCAATTTCGACCTGTTGCGTAATAAACATTCAAAGTTGAAAGAGGCTATCCAACCCCGACAAGTATTTTAGACTTACTACGCCCTCGTTAGTGGTCTCAAATCATGACAGCCCGGCGCGCGCGCACCCTATAGGTACGTACAACTAATAAGTAATTTCCTCAATGTTCCACTGCCCGTTATTCAACCAAAAAACAGTAGTGCGAATGGAACGATTCATCAGCAATTACTCTAGGTCTCTTGGTTTTCATACAAATTGACGCACTTCCTATATCTATGGGCTTCAAGCATTTACGAACCTCATGCCACTTCGCCGATGAAACTAAGGTAATTTGACGGTATCGTACCTGCCAGTGCTGTTGATCGCCTGCGGGTCGGGGAGATTAGTATTGACGGCTTGTCTAGCATGTCTGAAATAGGAGTCTCCTGAAGCGTCGTGCATGTCCGGAACCCCGGGGGCTCTCCGCACTCGGCCTCCACCGGGCATGTTGAACGAACCGTACATCCGTTTTATCAACGCCTTGTTCTCGTCTATGAACGTCTCGATCTTCTCTCTGAAATGTTCAAGGTAGAGATGAGGCATAAAGATCGGATTAGATCCACTGATTAGGTAGTTCGGGATTAGGCTGCACCAATATGTCACAAAGGTTCTTGAGTGGCGACCACACGGAGAAAAAAGACCTTCCGAAATACCGTTTTCCTTCCGAGTCAAAAGGGAAGGATTTGTTATTCAGAAGGAAATCTAAGGTAAAAATGGGAAGGAATCAGTCTTGGAAGGCAAGACTCAGAAGGAAAGTCCAAATTTTTTTCTCAGTGCACGAAGACTCTGTGGGTAGGCCGCCCACTAGCATGTACAGACGACATTGTATGAGTCGCAGGGAGCCGATAGATGCAAATGGCTAAAAGCTGTTCATGATGTCGTTCAAAGGGGGAGGCCTATGTTCTGCAGTGGACTTCTTCCGGCTGATGATGAATGTCAAATGTCACATTATCGTGCCACGCGTTCCATCACGCGCCTCTAATCTCAGTCCCACCCAGGACTTGTGAGTTACTGGGAATCGATGATTGAGTAAAGAATACAATCTCAACAAACAGTAAAATCCAAATACCGAAATGTAATATTATAGGAACGCGGAACTCGTGCGATGTAAAATAAGTAAATTGTGATACATAAAAGATTGGGTTGTAAGAACTCAAAAAGTTATTTGTTGCCTACAGCGGCTCCGTCTCTGTGAATTTCATACCGAGTACATGGATTAGGTTGGATTCAATGGAATAGATATTTGGATTATGTTGGTAATTGTAGGGATGGGATTAGTATTCGTTCCGGAATCTCAAATATACTACCCATCTTTGGGAAACCGTTGTTTGGGAAGAAACTACTAAGCTAGTGGCTAATTCTATCTCAACGAGTTGATGCTGCGGGTCAGCCTAAATCATTTCAGTTTTGATCATAAATTTGGCTGACTAAACGCTAAAGTCAATATGAAAACTTACAATGGATAGGTATTCCCTGCCGTTGGACAGTACAGCTGGTAGTTCCTCTTCACACAAGGCACTCCTCTGATGATCTGCCCTTGGAGTTCATAGCCCAGCGCGACGGATAGCGCTGTCCAAAGTATCTGAAAACAAGGAAATAAAAATTGAGTTCTTGTTACCTAAAGCAAGGAGTTGCTTGGCGAGCTGTTACATTGGCGGTAGGGCATTTTTTAGAGCTTGCCGGGTTTCTTCAAGATCAGAATTTATCGCCAAGCACCGCTATCGGTGTGTTCCGGCTGCCTTAGGTACTTGAAAGACAGTTACCACTTTAGGAGTTTCTATACCTACTGCTCGATGTGTTTAACAAATGCTCGCTAAAATACTCCGCATAATGTACCTATACACCTAAGAATAAACGATCTTATCGTTTAGAGCGATTTCTACTAGAGAACCTGGAACTGGTATGAAAAATATCGCCGTCAATGCTATAAGGCGTAAGGCGCATAGCGTAATAAAAAAATGTATTTTATATTATATGCCCTAAAACTAGAATAAGCTATATCTCGGCCTTTATGATTTGTTTTAAGATAAAGTAATTATATAGGTACGTAAGTAACTTGACTTCGTAAGCGCAAACTAGACGAGTTTGACGTTATTAATGAGTGGTGTAATTAAATAAACTTGCTTGAGAATTGGCATTACTACACTACAATGGAATAGGTACCCATAGTATAATACCCATAGGCGTTGTAGGCATACCTATTAAGTACCTACAAACAATTTTATTTCAATTTTGTGTTTTAATATAATATGGAGTTAACGCAGATACCTACCGATTAATTAGATAAAAACGCATGGGTTTAAACTGAACTTAGAAACATACACGTCGCAGTCATACCTGTCATACCTACTGAAACAGGATGCTGAAATATGTCTTAGAAATGGCTGAACTGATTTGAAGTAAAGAACGCATAGAACCAAATTTCACTAAAAAATAATCAAATAAATAGCTCTGAGATTAGGGCCACTCGTTGTTATGCTACTATGTGACAGTCAAACAAACAGTGGGGTTAAACAATCTGTTAATTAGCATCACCATTCCGCTGATTATCCTCTTAACACGGAAGCCTTTCTCAACGAAACAACAGATAAGCTAACGCCGACAATGGCATTTTATTACAGCCTTTAACACTCACATTTAAGCAGAACAAATCCATATCCGCTACCGGATTGCCTAATTAACACGTCCTGTTGCTATAAAGTGTTATAACTAACTGAAACGACCGAAAATAAAACCAAAACAATGGATTAGGTACCGAAAAAAATTAAGCTTAACGCACCACGACACAACCGAGCGCACAGTGGAACAAGTTTCTAAGACAAGTCGCACGATAATAAAGTACATACTGTACATGCCTACTTAAACACATCCTGTGTTATACACATATTGTTTTTACTGCTAATTTAATAACAAGGCAATGTAGACCTTAGATCCTTTACGTCTCAATGAGAAAAAAAAACGCCTTTTCAAATGCCATTAACATATTGTAGTTCATGCATAAAATGTGACTGACATAAATAGTCATTGAGATTCAAAATAGCGAATGTTACAAAACACGTATGTACTCGTTCGGAATATTGAGTTTTCCTTGCAACCCATATGCGACAGTTTATCATAAATGTTGAAAACACCGCCCGGTGCCTAATGGAGTGATTTATATATGGCAAGCTGCTTGTGCAATAATCTAAGATGGGAAACTGGATCGGTCAATAATTTAGCAAGCGATGTCATTTAGCAAAAGTTATATGTAGTAGACGCAATTCTGTGTCAATAACCTTGCATCTAACGAAATAAATTTACATTTTCTGCATAAAAAAATTGTTCTATTCTAAAAGTCATTCCAAAAAGGGCGTGGTGGTTGTGCAGCGAGCCTGAACATATTTCAACGCGCAATGTCGTATTTGTTTCATGTGTACCTGTTACTGTTTGTCTTTATTCTTGTATGGTGCGATGTCAGAAATAATAAATACATTTTCATTTTAATTTTTTGTTTTTTTTTTAAATAAATGAAGTAATTTTTACATATTGAAACGGCAGTTCTTAGCAAATAGTCAAATTAAGGTTTACCATCGTTTATGTTATGTTTAATCGATTAGGACGAGTATTAGGTACCTAGAGCATCTCAAGATACGTCTTCAGATATTGATTACGTATCGATATATTGCATTGAAAAATATATAGCTTTAGGCAAAGTAATTCGTTGCATTTTGCGATTATTCTAGGCGTGTCAGACGCTTATAATTAAACAGGATCTCAGGGCATGCCATGTCTCTTCAAATAAATCCTTATAAACTACCAATTTGCCTTACAAAGATATGCGTAGGCGATTATAGCTACTAATTCAGTCTCACTATTGTATCTAAAGATGACAAGTATCATATTTAACGCTGGTCTGTGGGAATTCCAAGTTAAAACAATCGAAGCATGCATAATTTGGCTTGAAGAAAACAGAATTTGTGTCTGTACCACCAGCGGGTAAGTACCTAGGTAGGTATAGAATTGGTATAGACTGGTCATAATGGTTGTCAATTTACGGAACTAATATGACACATCAGCAACTTTTGACCTTTACAGCCTTTAAACATATATATGGTTCATTCAATTTCGCACCCTGACACTATACTTACCTACTTAGTTATCTGTCATAAAAAATGTCAATTTTGACGTAATAATGCTACTTAGATTTCCATACATTAGCAGCACAAACAAACAACCAATTCACACTTTTTATACGTGCGTGTTGTTAGCTACCGGGAATCTGACAAGTCCTGAGTAGGTTTATTATTTTGGTGTTACAATTAGCATATTTTATTAAATAGGATTTTTTGCTGTGAAACTTCTTAGTTTGTATAAAACAAATTCATGATCGTAGCCCGCCGTGCCGCGACGTCTCAAACGTCAACGCATGAACGCAACACCAAGCCATATCCCAGACCTGCTAGCAGCCTAATAACTCCATCAAATGAGTAGAAGAACATGAGGTGACTTGTGGTCAAACGCTACCCTGTAAGATATAAGAAGAAAACTAACAACACATGCAAATCAAGCCCGTGTAACATTATAAAGGACACGACTTGTCACAATCAAAGCAAACCAAACGATTTTCAAATCTGTTCGCGTGTCAAACGTTCACAAGTCGCTACACGAATATTATGTGACGCTTCTATTCGTTTCACGTAAAAACGAACGTGACATGCCGTGAGTCATTCGGTTCGTTTACTCCAGAGTTAGGAATTTAATATTCCTAGACGTGGACGATATGCTTCGAGGAATAAGTTTAGTGGACAATGACAGGATGGGCCACAGACTAGAGGGAAATGTATCAAAACATTGAACTCGAAGGGTGTTGACTTTGTTTTTATGCGCTCGATTGAATCTAAACATGCCGAGTAAGCTTGTCAAAATGCTTTTTGTTCCCTTAGGTGAACAACAAATACCGGCACGTAGAAACTAAGTTACAATTCTGCGTTGCGCTCA
The DNA here is from genome assembly GCA_931315375.2 of Opisthograptis luteolata. Lineage (NCBI taxonomy): Eukaryota > Metazoa > Arthropoda > Insecta > Lepidoptera > Geometridae > Opisthograptis > Opisthograptis luteolata. Next base: position 4,780,725 of record OV928048.1, read on the forward strand.
TCACTACTAGATAGATGTCCCATAAATTATTAAGTCATTCATAACGTAATCATTTTACTTTTATTTATGCGCTCTCTACGCCTTGCCAGCCTGTTACAAATTTTGAATTCGGAACCCATGTGAATGTACCCACAGCTGCTTCAAATAAGGCCATAAATAAATAACAATGTCAAACGCCTTGTAAATTGCTCACGTCTTTTGATAACGCCCACGCGCGTGACTCACGCCAGCGCCGCACGGACGTTTCCTGTGAACCTACGCCGTCGCAATTCTAAATGGATTGTAGAACTTATAAAAGGAAATGTGGAGCGATTTTTTGCACTGTTTCTTTCAGCAACTTTTTGATGTGTTACATAGGTATCGGATTTTTAATGGTATCCTAAGTTCTTTAAATATTTCGTCATCGCACGTGACAACTTTAATAATGTGGAGCAAGTATAGGTATCAATGGATCTCTTGCAATTCTTGTAGGTACCTAAGCCATTACCGTAAGTTTCTAGGTTGGTTGGCTGACGCCTTACGTCAAATTAATCCTTTAGTTTAGATATTTGAATTGCCATAAATATTAGAAACCTGTAGTTTTAGCTGGGTCGCGTATTATTACGTAAATCTTTGAGTAGATACGCACCTATTATGTACATAAGGGTATGTGCCGGTAAGAAAATCAGCAATATCATCTTACACTTAATGTTGACAGTTCTCCAAGCGTAATGTTTTCGAATGCAATTATCACCTATTACATACGTGTTTTACAAACAAATACTATATATGGAGGTAACATTGTAGGAATACAAAATAAAATTGTTTTCTTTGATAGCCTAAACGTTTTTATTCACTACAGTAGAGAGTAAGGAAAAGTCTACAAATCCGTAATAAGACCTGTCCCCATGTATGGATCGGAATGTTGGGCTGTGAAAACGGATGAGAGGAAACTCCATGTAGCGGAGATGAGAATGTTGAGATGGATGTGTGGAGTGACGAGAATGGATAAAATAAGGAATGAGTATATTAGAGGAAGTATGAAAGTAGCACCAGTGACAGATAAGTTGAAAGGGAATCATTTGGCTTGGTATGGACATGTTATAAGGAGGAATGATAGTTATACTACCAAAAAAGTGATGAATATGAATGTTGATGGATGGAAGGGAAGAGGAAGACCAAAGGAAAGATAGGGGAGAGTGGAAGAAGAATCCATGATGCGCCGACCCCAAATAGATGGGACTAGGGCAAGAAGAAGAAGAGAGAGTAAGGTAAAAGCTGTGATATCTGAGGGGAAAGGGCCTTTGGCACTTTGCCAATATGAATGCCATGCAGAGCTAGATATGTCCGTTCATAACAATAAATTTTCGCCAAACGTTGCTAAAGTTGCAATGTTACATCTTTACGAGGAAAACTAAGAAAAGTTTACAGTATTTTTCCAAGTTCTACAGTAAAATCTAGTCTGTATAGCGGCTGTTAAATATTGAGTATCTTTTGGGAATGACTGGTGGCCATTTTGGATGTGTAAATGTTTAAACCTAAGTTTATTCTGGACTGTTTGTATGTTCATATCATAACTATGAAAGTAAGTACATTCAATAAGGCTTCAATTAATTGACCTTTATAAGATAACATAAAATTACACACAATATCGGAACAAAGTAACTTTTGAACTTAAAGATTTTTTTTAGATCACAGCTAACATGAATCAAATATTGACGCGCGTCGTACAAATTAAATTGTGGCACGCGCACTCAGGATGTCTCATTAAAGCTAAATAAAGGCATAAAAATACCTTAAAGACCAAGTCATGCTAATTGGTTGTTCTACAAACGTGCTGCATTTCAACCGTTTATTTACCCACATGATTATATAAATAATGACTGTCTTTATGGAGTTAAAGCTCTTATTTATGACTGTTGAATACTAGCTGTGTCACGTGATTTATAGCGAGAAAAGAAATCCTATGTACCTCCCCCAGGGTTGAAATTAACTTAACAAATTTCATAAAGATCTGTTCTATAGTTTAGGCGTTACTTACATAGATACGGAGGGACAGAAATAGTTACTTTTTTCATTTATATTATTAAAAGTGACACTTAAGGGTAATGAACTTAATAGCAGTGAAAATATTGGTGTATGTATAGCTACTGATTAGAATCGTCACTTTTTGTAAACAAGTAAATAGTCGTACCTTATTTAGCACATCAAACCCATTCTCTAAGTCTAAGGCCCCCCGTGCACTAGGCAGCCTGGCTCCGCAGCCAGGTTGCGGCAGCCAGTAAAACATATGACGTTGTATGGGAGCCTGCTCACTAGGCAGCCACGAATTCCCGGCTACGGCAGCCATTACAACGCGCCTGCTTGCTTGGCAGCCAGCAGGCTGTGCGCAGCCATAGCGTGTGTAGGCGAATGTATGTGGCTGGCGTCAGTCTCCGCGCCCTAGGTAGTTGTAGCAGCCAAACCTATTTTTCCATATTGCTCGACGAAAGGATCTCGAATAGTCGTCGACATAACTGGCTGGCGGCGGCTGCCTAGTGCGCGGGGGGCCTAAGATAATTTATTGTCTTATAGTTCGTCACGAGAGCTAACAAGACACATTTACTCAGAACGCAAGTACAAGTTAAGCAATATGTTATTTAAGTAAAGGCTTTGACGTGACTAACCATTATTTGTCTTGTCCTTAGGTAAATAATTCAAGTTTACATAACCTAGCTTTGACAATTTTCATTTGCTCAAATTACTGGGTTCTGCGTATCGTGGAACGTAAAGGATTCGAGATTCGTTCTTTTAATCATGTGATCCCTTACTTATAATATAATTATGTTATGTACCTAAGTACCTACCTCTTAAGTTCTATTTTCAGTATCATTATCATCATTGTCAAAATTTTAATCCTCTATGTTTTTGGATGGTCAAGTCCGAAATAAAGAAAAATTACGTTTCATGTCACGGTAATTACGTTTTGTTTTTTTACGATCGTTCCTATGTGTTCGTTTTATTTATAAAAAAAAATACATTCCAAAAAGTCACATCCTCTTGTTTCAAAACTTTTTTATGTAGATTGGTACTTATTCGATTCGAATACTAATATTTTAGGTAGCCTACTCGTAGTATGTATATGGAATCTAGTATGTGAAAATAAGTCTTGCAAGATAGTTTTAAAAAAGTACTTTTTTGTATTAGGTTTTTCTCATCTTACAACCAAACTACAAAAAAAATATTTTAACTTACAGGTATTTGGTAAAACGATCCATTGTTGACTGTTCTGTACGATGTAAGGGGTACTACTGGCACGGATCCATTCCTCAGGAGTATGGGTCCCTGCAGTGGGGTCACGGCCGGCTGAGCGGAGTCTGGAAAAGAGAAACAAACTTATAAGCAAACTCAAGTGAGGCTGCCAGAACACACTGATAGATGTTTGGTGGTTAGTTAGCTAGATGAAAAACACCAGCAACCGAATACTCGTTATAACAAAAAAAAATGAGAGAGAGAGAGAATTCTTCAGGATCGGAAACATCGGCAACGCCCTGTGGAAAATGTTCATAGGCGGCGGCGACCGCTTACCATCAGGAGGGCTGTCTGCTTCTGTGACATTCTATTACGTAACAAAAGAACCATTAAAAAAAGACTACGCCATTTTTATTGTTCCTAAAAAAATTGTGAAAGGATAAATTACGTTAGTATCTATTATTAGCGACAGACTAACACACAACGTGTCATACCGTATCAATACAATTTTCTTTAACCAAATATATTTCTTCAAAAGATCTACCCAAAAAAATTTCGTACAACAATACAAGCACTGCGTAGACAGACATCTCTAGCGGCCTCGATAGAAGCATCTCAACGATTTGAATAACCGTGACAGAAGCAAGGCCGGCCGCCAACAAACAATAGGCAAACTTTCTACCACGTCCAGTCAGCCACCTCATCTGCTATTAGTGGTAAAACAATGACGTTTCATCAGTGCAAGGTGCGTCACTTGTTCGGTGTACGACTTACGAAACCACAAAAGTTTTACCTACACGTGAGGTTTAGAGGTTTACTGTATGTACCTATATTTGTATGGTTCTTTTTTACTATCTCAATCATAAGTACCTACTACGATGATGTAGTTGACAATAATATTGTAGTTCAGTAGTTCCCAAAGTATAAATATTTGGTGGGTCCTGAAAAATTGGATGATAGATCGACCGACCGGGGCTACAGGCGGGTGACCCTGACACTGACAGCCACAATGGCAAAAAATAGGAAAGAAATGCATCTTTTCAGTCGAAAATAGCCACCAAGCTATGGATTCATCACGATGTTTTCCTTCACTGAAAACACAAGCTTTTTGTAGGATTCAAACCCCCGACTGACTGGTCGCAAGCCAACGTCACTACTAAGCTAACATCAATCGCTTTTTCAAATGGCCCGCCTTATGGTAAACAGTCACCGCGCTTATGGACATAAAATAGATTTTTTACTAACCCGTCATAGCAATCAACCAAACTCGTCCATCATCTTTAATTGAGTTGAACTAGTTCATCTACATTATTATTACGTTATATGTATTGAAATAATGACCTATTATTGACTAGGTTTTCCGGTTACTTCCTCAACTACATGGCAAAAACTTAATTGACCAATTAAACAGTAGGTAAGAGATACACTGATGTGATTTTGCTTGCTTCCGCTTTGCAGACCAATGTCCTATCGTCAACTTTGACATGCATGCATGTGTTGCTCAGCCAATCGATTACTGATTTTTACGAGTTATTGTATGATTCAGTTGTTAAATAATTCATCATTATCAGCCTATTACGTTCCACTGCTGATACACATTACACATGCCTTTTTTAAGAGAGAGAGTATGGGTCATTATGCACTACGCGGACCCAATGCGGGTTAGCGGATAGGCTAACAGTCCTTGTGTCGGTTTTCAGACCGCCCCAAGGCTTCCTACATAGCAAAACGACAGCTCTCACAAATAGGAAAACAACTGGCATGCCATCCGAAGCATGGAAGCACTCAGTTGTAAAAACTACTAGAACCCATCCAAGTAGTGACCGTAGAACCGTCTTCGTCTAGGCAAGCTCCGCTACCAGCGCTTCACATCTCGCTTATTAATTTTATTTGCTTGAGATGATTAATGACCTACACATTTCATTGATTGTTGTTAATTCCAAGTGTAACATAAAACAAACAATTTGCATTTATTAAATAACGTATACTACTTAACTGATTTTTTGAAACAATACTGTTTTTTTAACAACAGACATCCACGCTATTTTATTATAATAAAACCCAAATCTATGAAAACAGTCTACTAATATTCTAAAATTTTACGATTACGTTTTAATAATTCATTTCGTAATCGCGAATGACGTGATCTCGTGGTACTCGCGCACTAGTTGTAGTTCAAGTCCAAGAACAGTGGCCATGCCACGGCTTATACGACCAATGGACTGTTCGAACAAGTGCGCGATTGCACGATCAGTATTTTTTTTTTGAGTAGAAGAAGAGCTCTCTTATATTAAGCTCATCCGAAAAAGTGTTAAGACTCGACGCCTAATTCTACTTTTCTACCGCTAAGCTGCATTGCTCTGTTACGCTTTAAAGGATTGGTTGCTGATGCAACTACATATAAGCACGCATGTTACCTAGGCCTCTACCTCCGTTACAGACGCAATGCATCGCATCGTGGATGTAACATACAAGGTAATGCGTTGTTATGATATATAGGTAGCCATGATATTTTACAATCGTTAACGCTAATAGGAAATCAAAAAAAATTAACGGAAAGACACATTTCAACGTTAAGTTACGTGGTCAGGCTCAGAACCAACGTCTTCAAAGACGATCACTACATCCCATACAAAATCGTAGCCTAGATTAATTATAACTAGCTCCAACGAAACGTCACATATCTTTTGACATGATTTTTACTAAAACTTTTGTTATTAACGCTTACCTTACACTAAAAATACATGTTTATAGTGGAATCAGCATTTGGCATAGATACTAGTTTCATCTTGGTTACCCACTAACTAACCTTTGAACGACTGTAGAAAAAGAAACGTTTGCATGTTGGTTAGACCCCCTGATTCTTACCGCTTAACATTGGTTTGGTGGTTTGTGGTCAAGCAGTCATTGATGTGTTTCTTCTTGGTCTAGGTAGTGCGCGAGGACTCTCAGTATATTGCATAGTAACAGTGTTCCAAAATTGGGTGCGGAAGGACATTAGTCGGTTGACATTGTTGATGAGTATTTATAAGTAGACCATACAGATATCTGGAGACTTAATTTCTAATTAAAATTTCGTCTGCTGAATCGATTATGAGTCTTCACTGTCGCTGCTCTTAAAGCATACATAAATTTAATTAATGCATTCATTTAATTCAGCACGCATTATGTGACTTGACTGGTCGCATAATTTTTTCGCTAACACATCGGAAAACTTTTTACGATATAATATTTTACAAGATTTGTTTATTTTAATAAACTCAGTGTTAGTGTTGGCATTTGACATAAAAAACACTTCCGGTTTTACCATTTCACATCTTTTCAGCAAATTGATTGCTAACAACTCAGGAGCCGCAAAAAAGCGTGGTATAACTAAATTATTAATCTAGTGTCATACAAATTCCTATAAGTAAATACCACTCACGAAAACAATAAACCTTGTCCAATAGTAGTGACTACAGTCGACTCGGTATTTGAAAGGGCTGTCTACCAATTATTTATGGTCTAAATGAAATAGATAAATTGATCATACCTAAATAAACGAGTCACGCGCTACTTTGTTCGAAGCCTAAATTTTTAACAAAGGAGTGTCTGTTTATTTTATTTGCACTAAAATTTGTAAATATACATACATAGTTTTTTTTTGTATCAAAACTAGCATGTACATAATATTATGATTTCTATGTGTATGTGTTTATTGCTCACGGACCACGGTTTGCAGGTTTTGGAAATTCGCGGTAATTATAATAATTAGATACTTTTAAATTATACATAACGCCAACACATTAAAATATTCTCAAAGTTAAGACCAATTTAAAATTTATTGCAAAATGTTCGTGTACTTACAACAGTCGCACATATTTTTAATTCAAATAAATTATTATGTTACACTTAAAAAATTACACTGGCAATGCACAGATACCACAAAAACCACTTGTCAACTTTGCCGTTGCACAATATTCCATTGTCAAACGACTACTAAAACGCGGTAGTAATAACTGTCAACTTAGAAAAAGATGACATTCGGATGGTTCGTATTTCGAATGTGCGAAAAAAAGATGGCCGCGCCACACGCCCCTCTCGGAGTTGCGAGACCTACTATTTATTACAACACACGACTGCGGTTACATAAACTTTGTCACCGGCTGTCAACGGTGGCGTATGATGATAACTGTAGGTGCCAAATAAATAAAAATGAGTACATCGTTATTTATGTGGTCTCGGACAGTCGCGGTGAAAACTAGTTTTTTTGTTCTACGTGGAAAACTTTTAGTGAATTTTACATCATTACTATTCTTGCTCAAGATAAGACTGTGTGGAACTAAATGGTAAACTAAATTACCTTATTAGTAAAACACTTTATGTTACCTAGTTAAAAGTTAACACATTGTACAATTTCTTGGATGATTTCAAGCAGTTTTTTTTGCTCTATGTTTTGCAAACTTAGACTTCTTGATAAGTAATACATATTAATATTTATATTACTTTAAATATTACACTTAAATCCAATGTTACCCCGAACCCTAAGGGTTGGCAGTTGGCAGCCCTAGTAGGTACCCACAAACTGTACCAGAAAAGTGTAGTTACCGCTAAACAGGATGGCGCATGAAGAGGTTATACCTACTTATACAAAAACTACTTATTAGTTTTAAAGATTCTCCTTTACGTCAAAGTGAAGAACAAAATGGTCATGTTGATTTTTCACTAACACTTATGCAACAGTTTTCTACTTTTCAGTGCAGTTCGTCCAGTCACACAAGTGAAACCGCATAATAATGGTTTTCCGGGAGACTTGTACAATGGGGAGGAAAATTAACTTTTTTACATAAAGATACCACCTATGGTATAAACAAAGTATGAACTTTGTTATTGACACACGCCTCAAGCCTCCTAAACATGAAGTACCTATTTGCCTAACAAGACCTTCGCTCGGAAGTGCATACCAATCATGTCAAACATGTTGATTTATTACAACGGAAAAGCACGAGCTCAGAACACGATTCAGACTCATTCTGGCATCTAGATTACAATTGCAGGTCATATGCGTCGAATTATAAATGCTACGTGGTGACTGACTATAAGCCTGTTTTAGCTTTGAATTCTGATGAAATTAATGCCTTAGGTTGAGCTGTGCTAATGCGAAAATTAGACCTGTAGGCCTAGTGCAAGTTTTTGCTGCAAATTAAGGCTTTCCGTAGAGATAAAGCTAACGCGTTTTTTGTATAAAGAAATGTGAAGAGTTTAAAGATCAATTTTTCTTCATTTAAACAAAGAGTTTACGCGCTCGCGGTAAAATGCAAAAACGCACACTAGGGGCTAGTGACGACAGCTTTAGTGAGGTTTTACAGTGACGCTTTCATCAGCGCGGTTGGTAAGCGTCGCGGGCCACAAGCTTTGCGTTTCTAGGATCGTTACATAGTTTAACCAACACGCGATCCTAGAGCCGTAAAGCTCGTGGCCCGCGACGCTTACCAACCGCGCTAGTGAAAGCGTCACTGTAAAACCAGCCTTACGTTCTAATAGAAACACTCAGCAGGACACAAATCATGTGCACTTTTCTCTTGTATCGTTACGATGTTGTTATTTAATTAATCTGTAACCAACAATTTTATTCATACTCCGGTATATAAACTTCAATTGTTTTCTTGTATAGTGCCGCTCCGCACCGACCGCATCTAAACAAGAGGTGCGGATTGCAGTTCACTTCAATTAAACAAAGTAAGAGTTCGGTTCGCGAAATCTGTTACAAAGTACGGGTGAACTGTTCTGTAGTATAGATCACTGCTTTGCGACAATTAATTCGTGTCGCGTGGGTTTCATTTAATAGCAATTTTACAACTTGTCATTAACCTTTTTCCGTATCTTCCACTAAATGTCAACTTAGCCATACTCTATCATAGTAACTCATTGCCTAAGTCTGATCGTGGCTATTTTGCATGTGACGGAAAGTGTGTGAATCGAATTAATAATTAAAATTTATACTTAGTTCCATTGTTTTACCACGCGCAAAAAAGCGGCAGACTCTAAAATAATTATTGAAAAGGCAAAGAATAGCGAAAAGTGGCACAATTTATCAAACAAACGCAAGATTTGAAAATGTTACAGTTAATTCTCTTTTATAGCACCAATCTTGTATTTTTGTACAGTTTTCAGTAAGAAATTGCGATATTTTTAACACAAGCCCGAGAAAAATTAGACAACTGACTGCTCAACCTATACAGTTTTTTTTACATCTAATTAGGCCTGCGTTTGACCATGATCTCGCCCGATGGAAATCGACGTCAGTTTGACACTAGAGTTCATGTGTTGTATGAAAGAAGTGTAGGTCTACAAAAAGTCTACGACATTAAAAATGTCGAGCTATTTCGAAGACTTCCGTTTGTCAAAATTTTTGCCTACCCATTCGTAGTCGGGGCAGGCTAATGTTCGATACTTCTGTAACAATGTATGCAAGGAAACAAATTGATACAAAAACCGGGCTAATCTGATTCGCAGACGCAACAGCTGAGTTCCCCGACCTCACGATGAGAGCATAAGTTCGAAAGTGAAACCAAGGCCGGCGGCAAGACACCTCGTGACGACCATCACGGAACACTTTGGAGCTGTAACACACTGGGACATTATTCACACTACATCATTTATGTACGACTGTATATCTCTGTAGTATACTGTATACAATACGTAACATAATGTCCCTATAAGGCAAAAACGCGGGTACTCCAAGCAACAAGGCGAAAAAAAAATTACTATAACTATAAATTTAAAAAACCCCCGACATCTTGGACTGATTTTCATCAATCATAGCTAAACACACTCGCCCGTAACACACCCTTCATAAAAAAAAACTATATTGAAATCGCTTCATCCGTTCGCGAGCTACGGTGCCACAGACAGACACGTCAAACTTATTACACCCATCTTTTTGCGTCAAGGGTTAAAAAAAAAAAAATTGTGTTTTTGAAATGCTCTGCAAAGTTTCTTTCAGAAAATATGTACTCGAACCTAACCTGTCCTACAACAACTGGCTATTATGTTCTGAACTCAGTTATTTCATAGGTATTAATGACTACATTTTGAGTGCCGCAGTGAGTAAAATAGTCAGCTGTTTTAGGGCTGTGTCAGATACATTTCTGGAAGAAACTTTGCAGGGCATTTCAAGTATGAAAATTATCTACATATATTTTTTGTAATTTTAATTTTTTTTGCTTTGATGTGTGGAATACCATCACCTCGGCTTTATAAGGACATTATGATACACGTTATATGGGGCTATGCGTGGGGTTTCTCTGAGAGATCGGATCTGAAACGAGGTGATCCGTCAGATAACTAAATTCACCGACATAGCCCACAAAATTAGCAAGCTGAAGTGGCAGTGGGCTGGTCATATAAGCCGCAGAACCGACCACCGTTGGGGTAGACGTGTTCTTGAGTGGAGACCGCAACTTGGCAAACGCAGTGTGGGACGTCCTGAGACAAGTTGGAGCGACGACTTGCGCCGAGTGGCTGGCAGTAGTTGGATAAGAAGAGCCGAAGACCGGGCTCAGTGGCGTACCAGTCCAGCAGTGGACTGATACAGGCTGATGATGATAATGTATATCTCAAACAGGTAGTGTAACTTCCCAATCCAGCAGGCTTAGCGTGAAACTACCTTTGACCACATCGTCGCCGTCGCTCAACATCGGGTAACTTGAGATCTTACGCTATCTTGTAAAGTGTAAAAAGAAATCAACAAAATATATTGATTGGTTAAAAGTTGCGTAATTATGACACATAATTTAATTGTTAATACCTACCACTTACTGAGGATGATGAACTGTTTTCCTCGAAACCAGTCGAGCTGTAAACTCGACTACTATCGCGAGTTAAGTCGTTTTAAATAACAATTAAATTTTGATTGATTAATTGCGGTCAAACAAAATCTAAATATTATTTTCTTTATATATAAACGTATTATGTCTGTTTGTTTTTCTAATTCGCATGCGAACTTATATTAGACCATTAAATCGATTGCGATAAAACTTTGCCGGGCTATAGTGTTGTGGAGAACATTTTACAGGACCTAGTATGAAATATTTAAAACAATTACATATATAAATAGTAAAAAATTATTGAAAAAAATCTGAACCTTTACGAGGAAACCACTAATTCAAATTGACAGAGCGATGATATACTAGTAATAGGTAAGTAAATCTCATCTAGGCGTAACCAAAAAAGCTCTTCTGCAATGTCATAAAAGTTAATACATACCTACGTCCTACATATAAAATAATCTGGCGCAGTCGTAGCGCTGTGTACACAATATATAATTAGACTTATGTAACATCTTCATTGACGCAGACTCAACTCAGTTTTCTAGGAAGCTTCGTCAGGTGCTTTTTATTAAGCAGAAAAAGTGTTAGCCTTATTACGTCTGTCTACAAACAAACGTACAAACAGACCAGGGCCTCGAATTAACCCACCCAAAATATTATAATCCACAAGTTACCTACTTTCCGTGAATTATCGACACCGCGCAATACTTAACCTGATTAGAGATCATTTCATCAAAATGTTGGCGGTATTACGTAACTTGTCTCACAGTTACGTCAACACAACTTATTGCAATAAGTTGCTTAACAATTTTGTGCGCCTTGACAATGAAAAAGTTGACATTGAAAAAAATATTGAGCATCTTATAGTGAGATTGTGGTTAGATTGTTATCTTTATTAGATCACGTTTTTGTACAGAAATGGGCGTTCTGGTACTTTTGTTGTCTGTAGGCTGCGGAGTGAAGTTTCTAGGCCACAGACAGTATTTATTCACGTTCATGTATCAACGTCTGCGGTAGACTGGCTTTTGTTTCTGTGGCATTGGCGATCGGTCGCTCACCGTCGCCACCAAAACAATCGAAGGCCCGAAAAACGTTTAAAAGTCGGTGTAATCAACAATAACAATTTTGAATGTTGTGTCAACAAACAACAAAGTCAACTTGTGTCTGAGTTTGACAGTTTTTTACTTTGTAACCATAGAGATGTTCTTGTTTTACGTCATCTATTTTCTCTATACTCCATGTTGAAAACGACTCAACATTTCGTTGGTTCAATTAACCATTACAATATAGTTTACCACCCCGGTACCAATTTTAATACTATTGGTCGGTTGTAATCGCTAACGTAAATGAAACGTTTGCGACAGCGCAACCGCGGTCGGCCCGCTGTTTGAATGACAAGTTATGAGCTGCGGGCTTACCGCGGATCACAAAACGACATAAACTTTATCGTAAACTCTTTTAATTTGACACAATTGGTACCGCCGAACTATCACGTGGTCCATCGACTAGCCATTTCCATTATGGCTACATTGAATGAACAAAAAGGTACGTAGTTTGAGCAAAAATAAACAATAGACGATAAATTTCGTACCGCGGAAACACTTTTACATTTCAAAACGATGGTAAAAGTCAACGGTGAAAAAGGTAAGTCTCGGGCAACCTTTTACACCATATTTCCGCCAAATTTGCCTGTGTTACAACACTTGCATTTTTAAACTCGTGATATCTTTCGAATTAAATGTCCGAATTGAATAAATCAAAAAGTCATAATAAGGTATTGAATATGAAGTAATTTATTTTGTTAGGGATTAACACCAAGATACAATTTATTTTTTTGAAAATATTATATAACCATTACACCAGGAGATAGTGTAGATTTTCCCAACAGTGAAAGAATTTCTCAAATCGGTTTACTAGTTTCGGAGCCTATTAATGAAAACAAACAAACAAATAATCAGATTTTTCTTATAGATTTATAATTATTCTTGTTTTACGTCATTTGTTTTCTGCCTGTCTTATTACGAAAATAGTGTTGCCAAACTATCTATAGTAAAACTATCGATAGTTTTCATTTGAATAAGCCACACTATCGAAAGGCCTATAAATACTACCGATAGCTCAAAATGAGGCAATAGTACCTATCGAGTGAGTACAATACTATCGATAGTGTTGTTGCTCGCGAAGAATAAACTATGGATAGTTTACCTACTGCTCGTAAATAAAAAAACTATCGATACTATCGATTATTTAGTCTATCGATACTATCGATAGTTTATACTTCGCGAGCAACAACAATATCGATACTATCGATAGTATTGTACTCACTTGTAGTATTGCTTCGTTTTGAGCTATTGATAGGATCGATAACATCGATCGTATCGATACTATCGACAGTGTTTCGATTGGTTGACTATCGATAATTAAAAATAAATAAATAAATAAATATCGGGGGACCATTGAACACAAATTGATTAATCATCGATAGTCTACTAGCGATCGGCAACACTAGTTGAAAAACATTTGACATTTCGTTGGTTCAATTAACCATTACAATACGATGTCTCATCCCGGTACCAATTTTTATACTGGCGTAAATGACAATTGTAAATGTAAACGAAAATAAAACCATTACGATCGGGCAACCGCGGTCGGCCTGCTGGTGCGATTAGAGATGAGTAAAAACTAACTGATATACCATCCCCCAAAAATATTAAAGGCAACGGTTTGTTGCATAATTAGACGCAATTTCAGTAGTTGCGACTAATTATGCAAATAATGTTTTTGTCGATGCACAATGATTCGGACCCCATGTCCGAGAATGACCTGTATAAAAACATTAAAAAAAAACATACCATCGGGACTCTTATGGTAGGGTTTCCTAGAGGTGCGTATGAATGCAACACAAAAACGCTGCGTAAGTATGATCTTTATTGCGCTCACGTTCATTTTTAATAGCCGCGTGTTGTTATATATAACAAAATCATAATAATCGGAGTTATTTTTCCAACTACCACGAGTTGAGCAAGTCATTCGTCTGATGGTAAGCATCGCGCTTGCCCAATACAGTTCAGTGCCACCCAAACTTAACTTCCTACGCTCATCACTCTAACGCCCGAAATTAACAATCGATCCTGATCCGTTATCCGCGGTTTTGGAATATGTCATTTTAGTACTAGAGCTTGACGTATTACTACTAAAATGACATATTATGAAATGACATATCGATCCGAAACCGCAGATAACGGATCAGGATTGATCATATTATTAATTTCGGACATAGATATTAATACCCTGTAATTCAAATACCTATATTGCCCTTTAATCCGCAATACAGCAATGTTTGCATATAGATACTTTAGATGAGCTTAAAAACACAATTATATATGAATACTAGCTGTTCCCCGCGGTTTCACCCGCGTGGGCTACAGCTTTATGCATGCAAAGTCTCAGCCCGATCGGTTTAAAATTTACAAAGTTTCATACAAACTTTCATCCCCTATTTTATCCTCTTGGGTGTAGAATTAATCAAAATCCTTTCTTAGCGGATGCCTAAGTCATAACATCTACCTGCATGCCAAATTTCAGCCCGATCCGTCCAGTGGTTTGGGCTGTGCGTTGATAGATCACTATGTCGGTCAGTCACCTTTGAGTTATATGTATTTAGAAGATAGATTTTAAAGAAAGCATGAAAGTCAGTGCGCTGACGCAGTTTCTAATGTTCTGGGATGGTAGAGCTTTATCGCTAAGCTTTTATCCATTCGGCCACCCTTCGATACTACAAATTCTACCGACCGATAATGGCAATTGGACCGATCGTGCCCGTGCCCGTCTCGTGCCGTAAATCTATGCACTGCTGGTACCTAGGTATAACATAAATCTACTCTGTTACCGAGCAATTTACTTAACTATAATAGCTATGGGCGATTTGTATGAAAATCGACAAATTAATCGATATAGTTTTATCATTTGATTACTCTAAGGTACAGTGCAATTATCGTTCTATTCTTTTCTTACTGGCTTGATAAAATATGATACTATACATATTTAGTTATAAGACAACTTTCATTGTTATATAATAAATGACACAATTAGGAACATGTATCTGTGCCTCATTTAAATAAATAATTAATAACCTGGAACTATAAAGGAGCCACTGCACCCCCATATTATTATAGGTATTATAAAGTTTGATACTGAATCTGTCAATGTCAGCTTAGCAAACATCACTCTTAACAGTTCCGCAAATTTGTGACGTCACTATATTTCAACGCGAAATTGAATCCTTAATTCCATAAGTAACTTAAAAAAACAGCCAAGTAGGTACTGTACACAGTTGTTTGGTATGCTTTAAAAACATTTCTCGAATCTATACTAATATTATAAAGCTGCAGAGTTTGTTTGTTTGTTTGTTTGTTTGTTTGTTTGTTTGTTTGTTTGAACGCGCTAATCTCAGGAACTACTGATCCGATTTGAAAAATTCTTTCAGTGTTAGATAACTCATTTATCGAGGAAGGCTATAGGCTATATTTTATTTCCAAAAAAATTAGGGATCCGTAAGAAAATTGCTATTTTGCAACCCAAGGTGTGAAATCGAAAACCTATTTTAGCGTGCGCTGCAAAAACTATGGACACTAGAACAAAACAATGTATTACGTTTTTGTAGGTCCCATTAAGATCTACAAAAAAGTCCGCGAGAGCATATGTCTAACTATTATAGTTATGCCACAATAAGTGATATTTTACATAAAAAAAATAATTTTCAATGCCGCCTCTAGAAAAGGCTCTTTATTTGTATCTTGGTATTAATCCTTATCAAAATAAATTACTTTATATTCAAAACTGCTTCAATACCTTTATAAAACTTTTTGAATCATTCAATTCGGACATTCCATTCGAAAGATATCACGAGTTTAAAAATGTAAGTAGTAGTAGAAAAATAAACCCGCCGCACCCCAGCGCAGCGGGAAACGCGGCGAGGTGAGGGAGAATCTATGAAATAGGTAAAGTGCGGTCGCGGACCAGGAAGATCTTTAACAACACGATTCAAACGCGTGGTCCGAAAAAAAAATAACCTAGAATTAAAATAGGATAATGGATACCTACAGCAGGTAACGCGGTGAGGGGGCACCGAAGTGCGGGAATAATTTTGGAGTATACGGAATATATACGCTTTCGCGCCTAAAACTACTGAACCGATTTAAATGACATTTAATATAGAGATAATTTGAGCCCAGGGGAAGGACATAGGATACTTTTTATCGCGATAAACTGTAGCCCACGCGGGTGAAACCGCAGGGAACAGCTAGTCTAAAATAATGATGTCTTAGTGTCTATTTTCTCGATGAATTTCCCTCGCTGTCGCCCAACACTATACTATACTACTACACTTCAACTCCATCACGATCGCTAACAGGATTTACTTAAGTAATTGTTGTTGGTGGACCACCTTGGACCACGCTTTTACGAGGTAAAGTCGTTTGTGAAAAAGACTCGTTTAGGGTTTCGAAACTGGAGCGAAAGTCTTCTGTAACTGTCTGTTGAGCGTATCTGTTCTCCACTTTATTTGCATTGTAATTTTTTAAGTACCTAGGTTATTATTTTACATACCTACTTTGATTTTTGAACTCAATTGAGGTAACATGTATTTTTTCTTACAAATATTTTTCGTGGATATTTAAATGCATGTTTATGTATTAAAAATATTTGATTAAAGACTCACCTATCCCAGGCACGTCGTCATAATAGTCTTCAGGATCAGGATCGTCGTAGTCAAGGACTGCGTGTAACTGAGTTTTTCCTCCGGAACCACCCGTTTCTACTTTAGTAAAGCCTCGAGGCCGATCAGGCGGTGTCTGCCCACCGGAACTACTCTTCACGCCCTCCTCATTCTTTCTCGGTGGTGCAGGAGTAGTAGGTCTATTCAAGAAATTAAAGTTATTTACGTTTTGGTTCGGGTTCTGAAACGGTCGACTAGAAGGGCTTGGCGATGTCGCCGGCGAATACGGGTTATCCGCGTACCCAGGGTTATACCCTGCGTTCTGGTTTATCCTCCTCTGTTCATAATCATAGTCCCCGGTAGGGTCGTGAACATAATGTCCCGTGTTGTCATACTGTGTGTTCACTTCATGTACGCGCTGATTCTCTATTTGCACGTCTAGCCGTCCGTTCTGTGGGTAGACTTGCGCGTTTAGGTTATAGGGGTTATGTGGGAGGTCAGGTGGTGGGTAGTGGGTGTATTGGTTCGGAGGCGGCAGGTAGGTGGTTCCGGCTCGCTTCCGGAGCTTTGATCGCCGCTGGTTCGCTGGGGGAGTGAAAGGTTCGTTCGGGTGCTGCGGGGAATCGGCTTGTTGGCCTTCGGGGGAGTAGAGAAGATCTCCGAGATCGACGTGCAGGGGTGCCGGGGTAGGAGCCGCGAGCGCCGGCGTCGCCGCGTCGACGGCCGCGAGCGTGTAGTTTGCCAACGCCATTGCTTATACGCTCGGCATTGGCGTGAAATGTCAACTAGCTAAGTCAATATTACTACGAGACGGCGTTACAGACACGCTTGCATAATATTGAGAGCGGCGCGGCGTGGCTTCGACTATAACCGGCGTCTTCTCATTCTCACAACGCACAACACTACACCTGTTAATTTATGACGTTTGTCACTGTCGCACTGGACACTTGTGCAAGTCGCCTTTGCTGTATCTGAAACAATGGAAATGGCAATGTTTAGATTTTGTTGTGTAATTTTATCCATAGTTACATGTGCGAGAGCATAATATGCTCATATAATTGCCTATGTCCATTAGTGGTCTATAACAGGCTGATTATGATTATGATGATGATGAACGATGTCTTAACAATATTAGCAGGCCACCCCTAGCCTATTTTTTGCTTGATGTCGATGCATATTATCAACACATGTAAGTTGCAACTATTAAATGGTACAGTTAATACGGACGTAATTAAAACTTCTACAAAACATTTAATTTAATTAAACATTTAATTAGAAAAAATATGTGTATGGCAAACGAGATCCAATGTCGAAACTGAGCCAGTTGCGATTATTATATGCGACTGTTATGGCTGGATTTCCCCCGTTTTGTTATATATCCTTGCGAGCTTACAAATGGCATCGATTTGAAAGGCGAATCGTGAGCTCTTTCAGTTTCGGCGCTCGCTCACGGGAAAACCGATCGTCTTTGTGTCAGCACAAGAATGTCAAAGCAATGATACAGATAGGCACGGTCAATCTGGATCACGATTTATGGATCAACAAAACATGAGATGTAGCATCGAACGTGTTGGGTTAATGATTTCACAGTAACGTTGTTTGAAGCTGGTTTATGTTTCGTAAGTTTCTTAGTTCACCTAGACGAGACTGTTTTAATATTTGTATGAAAATAGGACCTACATTGAGAGTGGGAGTGCTTTATCAACATACTCTTGTAAACAAAAGAATCACACTAATATTAGCGAACGTTTGTGACTGCGTGTGTATGTTTGTCCCTTCGTCATGCTGTAAAGGCTCAACGGATTTGAGTGAAATTTAAAATGAGAATATCTTATTTCCTGGATTAATACACAGGCTACTTTTTATCCCGGAAAAAGGTTCCTGCGGTGTAAATGTGCAGTGAAGTTAGTGTTTGTTACATATAAAAATCCCGTCAAGTTATTTATCTGAGTTCGAGTTTGCCCCTGTCTTGGGCAAAACAATTGTTGAGTTTTCAGGTCAAAAGTTTCTATAATCATCTAGGTCATTTAATTTAGCTAAATTAAGTGAGCTCTTGATCGAAATGTACTTAAATCAATTGTTAAACGGTTCGACTGTACTGTATTTGGATAATATAAGTAAGAATAGACAACAAACAAGCAAAAAGTAATCTTCAACCTTTTTTGAAAGTTATCCATCCAAAGTGTTGGTGCAAGAAGTTTTAATGACGTCAAAACTATGTGTATGTACACATATTGCTAAGTAAGTATAATGTAGCTTATGGCTTAGCAACGAGAGTCAATTTGTGCCTTTACTTTAGATATGTTTCCACGAATTCAGTACCTCTATATAAATAGAACTATTGGAATAATCTAATCGAATCTATGTTATCTGATAGATTTTAACTCCGCGTGGTGCCGCAGAAAAAAAAGTTAGTTAATCTTTTTCGAGAGACAAGTATTACGCGATTTTGACACGTTTAGAAAGGTATTGGGATTTTATTTATGAGTATTTTTTCTCATTTATAATATTAGTAGGATGTACCTTTGACATGGGAATCTAGTTTTTTTTAGAAGACACATTGATTTCTCCATTTACTAGTGGCTTGACGACCAACAGCTCAACGTGTTCTCCGATTTCCGAAGCACGGTAACGTTTAGTTGAATGCTACCAATCAGCGACAAAAGTAGCTGATCGTTCTCGATTTTCCAAATGTGTTTCAAATCAGTATAATTATTATCGCTTTTTTTATATTAAAAAAAAAACAATTTGTTGCCACTATAACACAGAGACACAGAGATCCTTGATTCTAGTTACTTATCTAATTACTTATAGGGCAATAGGGCAGCTTCAGCACACACAGCACACACACACACACACACACATCACATTATTTTACATGGTATCATTTTGACCACAACATAACACACCTGATTTTAGGTAACGATGAGGTCAAAAATTGACGTCTAAGATGATGAGGATAACAGAAAAAAGTGCGATTGTTCAGCGACTTATGGTACTTAAAATTGAAAAAAGTATTGGCATATTTTAAAATAAAGCTAGCTTAGCTTGTTTAGTAATTCGGTAGTAAGTAACCACTGTTATTAATAACAAATTAATCATTATGTTGTTTGAACTTTAAAGTACTCAGCAGACGGATAAGTACGAATATACTATAAAAATAAATTGATTTAATAAATAGCCATAATCAAAATAGTTAAACGGTATCATCAGTGCAAAGAATCTGGTCTTAACAACATCATTTATAAATTGGCTGACTCGTTTCTTAAATTATATGGCCTAATTGATTTTGGTAGTAATATTCAATTATTATTCGCAATTTGCACTTTAGTTTTACTATATTTGTTCAAGGTTTATGCCATCAACCTTTTATATGTAAGCGAGATTATTTAACATGGACCTAACTATTAATTAATGTTAAGTTTTTTTATTTATTTTGTTTTATTTCGGGGGATTACAACTAACTTAAGACGAGGAATTGGCAATATTGGCTGCAGGGATTTCCTTTTTTCACAGCAATTACATAACATACAGAGCCAATATTTATGTGCATTAAAGATCATGTTTTTGACTACAAATTGTCGGAAAGATAACACGATTGGATAACTTTCATAGCAGACAAACAATTATCGAAAACTGCCCTCGAAAAAAAAAGATTTTCATTTTAAAGGCATACAAAACCGACTTAAGAGTTGAAATTTTTTTTGTATGGTATATATACACATTCTTCAAAGATTTAGTTTTATAAAATTAACGATAGTTTTCATTTTAAACGAAAAAAACCCTTTTTTGGCGCATACGAACTTACGGCATTAGTCAGCTCGCTTGCGTTTTTGTATGGAGCTGATTTCAGATTCATTGTTTATCACGGCGTCCTCTTAACAGAAAACGTCACAACATATGCAGCTATAAAGCTGGTATTTTAATAGAATGACGCTCAAGTGTCGATCAATACTTGAGTAGCGATTGAGTGGCATATTTGTATGAAATAACAGACTCAAATCTGAGCTTGAGTTGTGATTATCGCTTGAGCGTCATTATATAGTACCAGCCTTAATACCCAGACGAGCAAGTCGCTCGCCTAATGGTAAACGTCGCTGTTGTTTATAACTTCAGTGCCACCCAGAGCTTTCAACTTCAAAAATCTTGCGCGGCAATGAACTGAGCTCTTCATATGCCCTAGTACCTATCTTCACTGAATCTTTATTTGCACTATGTAAAACATTAAGAACTTACTGGCACGAAAACATGCAGAGCTTAGTTATGGTGTTGGCCAGAAGGACACCAAATATTTCCGACTAAGAAATTGTTTTATCCTTTAACTAGGCCTACTTTTGACCACAATCTCGCCCGAAGGAAAGCAAAGATGTGCACGCTTGCCTAGTAAATACCTATTCACTCTTGACTTGATGAAATTATATCATAGTGGTTGGATACGTTCTTGTGCTGACCTGACACACTGATCTCAAATAATCTTTAAAAATTACATTCTGCCAAACACTTAGCAATTAGCGTGTTCCGGCATCTTCACTTGACACTTGACAGTTAGTGGTCACTTAAGTTTAAGTGTTTACCATCTTCGACCACTTCATCACTTACAATTGGCTAAGAAGATAGCGCTCAGCAAACTCAGGCAATCTCATTACACACTAGCATAGGTACTAATATAATAAATGCAAAAGTTTGTTTTTACGCACTTAAAATTAAAAACAAACGTTAATATTAAAAACAAACTTTTGCATTAGTGTGTTTATCACTTATTACTGAGTAACTACTGAGTACTAATCAATTTGAGTGGAGTTTTTTATCCCTGAAAAGGGGAAAACAAGAACACCTCGAGTGTATAAATACGCATACAGCCTCGAGACCGACTGCTTAATTCGATCTCCGAAGCACGGATAGCGTTCAGTTGAAAATGCCATTAAACGGCCACCCATCCAAGCGATGGCCGTTGGTGCAACAGACGTTACTTTTATTGTGCTCATATTAAAGCATTTTGTGCTTATGCTCCATTCATACACAACTTCTAAGGCCTCGAAAATGCACCATTTACATTAAGTAAACAATATAAATCATTGTCAAGCGCAAGTGACCTAAATGCGAAGGGTAATTCTGCATATTTTGGCACAATAGTCCTCGCACGTTGACATAACATTATCTCCGAAGACCATCTCACGATCTCTACCATCTTTCTCGAGATCTTTATTTTTATGATGCTAAGGTTGAATATCCTTTACGAGATTAATGGCCAAATGTGTTTAGATCGTGGGAACGTTCGAACAACATACTATATGGGAATGGATACATATTATAGAGTGAAAGAGGTTAGTGCTTCTGTTATATAATACCTTTTTATGCCTGTGGGACAATTATTCCCATTCTTCGGTGTATGGGAACTAGTCGCAAGTCTACATTAGTCTATGAGAGGTTTGTGGGCACACACCCTCTCAAAATAATTTAGAGAGATTCCTTCCTTTTATTTTGTTTTCTACAATGAAACGGTATGAACGAGAAGTTCATTGAACAGGCGATTGTTTAATTTAACTTTGTATATTAATCTGAACAGTCGATAGGCGTATTAATAAAATATAATGATTGGATAAAAACCTATACCTACCTACACAAGATAAGTGAAACTTACTTATTATAGCGTTTATGCTAGAAGTACATTCTTAGATAAGAAGATAGGAAGATAGGTATTCCCAACATTGAGTAAAATAATAATACGCTATAAAAATATTCTCAAAAAAACAATAGCACTAAGAAAACTCACGGTTATCTCATGAAGTGCCTCAAAAATCTAGCATGTTTTAGTTTTAATTCGATATATAGGCGAGCACAAAATGTCAAATAGTTTGGTCTAGCAGGGACCAAGCTATTTAACTGTTTTTGCTAAAGGTCATCTAGTTAAACTATTGTTATAGTCTTTTAGTTGAAGTAAAAAAGTAAGGGAAGGGAATCAAAAGATTAAGTAAAATGAGAATTATTTTTTAAATACTAGATATAGACAATTAATAGGCATAGTGTGGTGCCGCCATCTTTATGTCAGGTGACATAAGTTCAAAAGCTTGCATATAAAAAGTAAAACAAAAAACAATGGATGTTTGAATGTCTGCAATATCAATCGAAACTCAAAAATAATCACGAGAGCATATTTTTTACGAGTATGTGTGCTCGTTTCAACAGAAAACTAATTAAGGCAACTGTGGAATTACTTACGAGTCTTATGACACTAAGCACTTGTCCAGGCGCCGACTTCCGCGCGAGACAAAGCCCAAAACAAATCTATACTGGCCCGCTCTTTGCTTAATATAATTTTATTATCTTTAATGCCAAGTATGGCTGCAAATCCGCGACCTTGCTTACAAACTCACAATTCGAGCAGTCACTGGAATGCAGCACTGGCCATGAGAGAATAGTTCAATGATTTTTTTGTAAAGCACTATCGGAAAATAGTAATATGGTGACATAATAGCATCTGGCTTGTTCGGTAAAGTTAGTCACTGGGTGGTGTTACTAAAATATGACATGAAAGAGATTTCCGGGTAGTTCAAAAATAGCCCGAGGTTTTTTGGGAATTCGTACCTACTGCGTTCAGTTTAGATGCATCAGTTCAAAAGATATTTTAAATAAAGTTCGACACCTACCTCTGGCTTGAGCTGGATGAGTTGTCAGTCAGTTAATCTACGACATATCTGAAATTACTGATTCGTTTCTAAGATTTTTTTTACTGAGGTATATAGGAAGCTACAATATCCCTGATTGTCATAGGCCATGTTTTATTGTGATCAAAGTTCTGTGAGATTCTGTACGTAGATGAAATTGCAAGGCAGAGGTTCCAATGCGGTGTCAAAGTGGAACGGCAAAATTATCACACGCCGCGGTGTATAGGTCGCTATAAGTCGATAAAGTAGGCCATTATTTATTCTAAATATGCCGTTTTGTACCATTTCTCTTGTCTATAATCGAAACACTCGTATATAAACCAGTTTAATCAATAAACCAGGTGCAACTGAGTCAGGCTAGTGGTATAATGAATTCAAGTTCATTTAACTGGCTAGTAAATGTTTTTAAATGGGTCAGCCAATAAATTGTTGTTACATGTACAAATTGCTATTTATCATAGATACCAGTGCGCAGAAGTTTAAGAGCCTTTAGGTACTTGTAAGCAATTTGGTTATTTAACATAATTAATGTTAACCTACATGCTTTTTAACGGTAATGGTATTAACCGCTTATTCATTGATTTCCTGCAACATTATCACGTTAAAAGTTTTCAGGACGCAAAAATGTATCCACCGTATGTTGTTGAAGCTCATTTTTTAATGACTAAGTTAAGTGTACTTCTACAAACACAAAAATTAACAGAACCAAAACTCGTCATTGTTTATAATTAATACGAAAAAGTGGAAAAAGGAATTTGCTACTCTATCAATTCTACCATCAACTTACTGATCGATACATTGCGTAACGAAATTTGTGTCAGCCTAACCAGTAGTATCAATCATTAATTAATCTCCCTATCAAACAAAATAATATCTTGAAAAACAAGAAATAATATCACAAATATGTTTGAAATATCGAGAGACGACAAAATTCGAATTCGTAACAAAATGTTTTGTTACGAAATTCCAATTTTTTATATATGAAATAATTAATAATATAAATAATTAATGCAGCCTATAAAAAATAAATGATCTACTTTAATTTTTTTTATTGGCAGTTTGAATTTATATTGGATTTGATTAACAAATCACATATCGATATAAAGTGGCTGAGAATTAAGTGAGTCAGTCTAATATCGATATATATACGGGGTGTACAAACAAAAATCGTTGTAACCTCAGATCTCTCTTCCTTTTTCGATCACACAATTTATACAGAACACCGAGATAGTTAAGCTAAAAATTAATTTTCTATAGATATTCATACTCATGACTCGTGAATATATTATTATTGTTATTTAACTATATTTGAACTCTAATTAATACACGCACTAGACTTCCTCCTACACTTCCTAGACTCTTTCCGCGTCCCTCGCACCTATCTCAATCCTAAAATATATATTCCAAACTATTGGAAATTATTCAGGATTACGTTGTTCTGAGATACTAAGACTAGGCGCGCTCTACGAGATTTTCGCCGCACGGCAAAATAGCGCTGTGACATAAATTTAATATTTTTGATGGCAGTGGCAAAAAATCTATTATGCAGGAAATAAATTTGAATACTATAAAACAACATTACAAACAAAAATGCGATGGTGGCTGAACGGTTAGGCGTGCGACTTGCAAGACGCCGACACCGAGTTCGAATCCTCTCGGCCCCGCACCTATGACTTAATAAGTTATGTGCGGATTTGCCATCGATCAAAACGGTGAAGGAAAACATCGTGAGGAAACCGGCATGCCCAAGAACTGCAACATTCAGGGGCATGTGACATCTACCAACCCGCACTGGGCCAGCGTGGTAGATTACAGCCCATACGCTCTCTCTGAGAGAAGGCCAGAGTCCAGCAGTGGGAACGTGAAAGGCTGATAATTATGAAAACTACATAGTTTGGTGTGATATTTGGTATGTCGCGGCGCTTTGTCGCGGTACGGCAATAAAATATAATTAGGTACGCTTAAAATCTAAGTACTCGTATAACACCAGAACGCTAGTCGCTTGTAGATCTCTAAAACTTACGCAGTCTGGAACATCGATAAAACACCATGTATGTGTAAATACTTTGTAGAGCTAGTGATGTGTCTGACCTGAATCCGTCAGTCAATCAATGAAGTTTGTTGCGTCACTATTTCTAATACACTTTTTGTAACTATGCGTGGAAAGTTTTCAGTGTTGTAGAATATAGCCTCTGCGCGAGTAGAGCCGCGTGAAACCAGTAGCTTATAAAACAAATAAAAAAACAATATCACTTTTTAAACAATAAAAACTGAATTTATTTAAGTCAGTTCATAAAGGTTTCACACTTGACGGGTTACGACCTCGATTGTTGCTATAAAAACCATAAAAACGATAATCTGATCATATTTTAACCAAATTATGGTGAATCTGTATTCTTAGGTTTATCATAAAATCATTTGCTACTTATAACTTCTTAATGTTCCTGCGAGGGTCAGAATTATTTATATGCGCGAACCAAACTGTATATTTTATAGATATCTACTTCTTAAATTAATTGTGGATAGAGGTGCAATAATTTCACGTAAATTTAAGCCTCGCATTCAGAATCATTATATTTTACACATTCGTGACATTTTGGTTATTAAAAAAGTAATAAAATTCAATCAAGATGGCCGGAGTAGATACAGTAAACTTGTACGATTTATCACAGCTGCTTTAAGTTATTTAAACTTTTCCTGCGATAAAAATGTTAAGTAACGAGTTTAATTTCGCCGTGTATATAAAAAATAACTACCGTTAAGTGACGTTTGTAAGTGTCCAACCAAGTAAATCCGGTACAGGTAACATTTAAAAGAGCATATCATAAATTAGGTTAATCCCGCTCTCCACAATGTGCTTTCGAAACCAAAAACAGTAAGGATGCTATGTTCAAAACTAGGGTCTGCGCAAGCGCGCAAACCTATGCGTCAACAGACTTTAGGCATTCTAAAATGACGCTCAAGTGTTGATCAATATTTGAGTAGCGATTAAGTGACATATTTGTATGAAATTACAGACTCAAATCTGAGCTCAAGTACTGATTATCGCTTGAGCGTCTGAAAATAGGATCTTGACAGACGCTTTTTTCTCAAGAACGGGTCAGGTGGAAATTTTTGTCAAATACAAACGTCAACCGTAGATTTTAGGCGGTGTAATAACAAATAATGCAATGTAATCAATAAATACAGCCATGTTACATATTTTGATGCTCACAAACTTGCTCATCAACACCTACCTACCTAACTTATACCTACCTACCCAATTTCCCGTTGCCCTAACAGCATGCAATTTGTCAGAAAGCAAGGGTAAGCGAAATGAAATTCAGTTAAGTTCAGGGCGCGTTCCTACTCATATTTGACCTTTTTTATTTGTGGACTAGCTGTTCCGCGCGGTTTCACCCGCGTGGGCTACAGCTTTATGCATGCAAAGTCTCAGCCCGATCGGTTTAAAATTAAGAAAGTTTCATACAAACTTTTATCCCTTCGGACGTAGAATCCTTTCTTAGCGGATGCCTAACATAACATCTACCTGCATGCCAAATATCAGCCCGATCCGTCCAGTGGTTTGGGCTGTGCATTGATAGATCTCTATGTCAGTCAGTCCTTTGAGTTATTTAGAAGATTAGAAAATAACCCATAGGGATAAGGATCAAAAGTTCAACCTTTGTTTCTGTATTAAAAACATATTGTGCTTTTGATATAATTTTCACATAATGACAGAAATCGCTCGTGTCAACGACTTGACAAGGTTACCCGGAAAACGATACTGACGTATTGTTGTACATATATATAAATGTGAGTGTATATATTTCTCCCTATTAAAACTCGTTATAATTGCTTGTGTACTTTCGATTTAAGGCCAGAGATAAGAAAAAATGCGTATATAACAATTTGTTTCCTGGTCGCGGCAAGAACTATTGATATTGTGTTTATCTAGTGCTTACGCGTGCGTGTAAAGTTTAGTGCCCAGTTCACTAGCTTACGACTTGTGTGTTTTATTATAATATATCATATAATAACATTTTATTTAGATGATTGATAAAATAGATGATGATGATGATTGAAAGAGGTTCTCGAGTGGCGACCCCGAACCGGAAGACGTTCTGTTGGTTTGTTGTTGTGTTGTGTTCTGTTGTGTCCCCCCACTAGGTGGGCCGACGACATTGTAAGAGTCGCAGGGAGCCGATGGATGCAAATGGCTAATAGCCGTTCATGGTGGCGTTCAAAGGAGGAGGTCTATGTTCAGCAGTGGACTTCTTCCGGCTGATGATTGATAAAAAGCTTAGGATTGTAGGCAACGTGCTCCAATTCAATCAGTTCAAAAAATGACTTGCTGCGAGTTTCTTGCCAGGTGTATTCCTAAGCTTTACAAAATGAATAATTTTTTTATAAGGTTTTTAGAGTAGATTTATATCAGCAAAATTTTAGTGCATTGACTGTCAATTGACATCCTATGTTCTTCGCTATTATTAAATCACCCTTTCAAATCAATCCAAGTGACCTTGGATTGTTCTACTTAAAATAATAATTCCAACTCTTCATGTATTAAAAAAAGAAATAGAGATAGTATATTTATTCCATGAACACAACATAATGCAATAAAATAATATATGCATGACTTTTTTAAAGCACAAATTTTTGTCTCGTAGCGGGAATTGAACCCGTCGCTTCGCACTCGGCTGTTAGTCCGTTGCGCCACATTGGTTGTAACTAGACAAAGTTTATAACAAACCAATAAAATGTTTTGTAATACGAGTGTATATAATTGTACCAACCCTCATTATTTTACCGCAAAAACGTTCTCACAAATATGTATTTTTTTCTATAAAGATTGCGGCAATCTAATAGTGATAGCTCACGGTGTCCTTGAAGCCGATTGATTTACATTCGAATTCATTAAATCCTTGCACAATATCTTGCTGACATCACATTTACCCAATTTCTTCATCTGTTGACATTTAAAAACTAAACTTCGCTTTTTACCGACTTCTAAAAGGAGCTAGATCTGTAGTTTATCATCATAAGCCTATTATTACGTTCCCACTGGTGGCACAAAGGCCTTCTCACATAAAAAGAGTAGGTACTTACTTCTATACATTATTCTGACCACAACCACTACATCGTCACTTAACATAAGGTGAAAGGTGAATACATTTTGTAAATAGCCCACGTACGTTAACGCGTTACTGAAAAAGAAAACCATTTTCATAATTATTTTTTTCAACACATTTGAAAACATCTTGAGTTTCTTGCAAACTTTTTAATAAGCATCTTGTAAGAAAAGTACTTTTTCCGAGAAAAAGGTAATATGTTTTCCTTTCAAGAGGATTTAAGGATTGAACGGACGCTGTGGACGACCGTGATATTATAAAGTAATTGCAGAAACCTTTGCCCGGCAGTAGGAAATAGTAAGTTGAGAAAAAAAAAGTCAATTTACTGAAAAAAACACTTTTATACGATGTAAAAAAGCGTTTTTATTACCATGTACAATTTTCTCTACGAAAATCTGTCCAAGCATAGGGGTGTGAAAAACAACGCTGCGCTAACATAATTACTACGAGAATGCGTCACATGTTGAAATTACCTTTATTGCCCTATTATTAAAATATGTAGGTAATAGAGTTTAATAGACTAACAGGCACTGTAATATGCATTCCCTACGTTAAGGCTATAAATTAGGTATTGCTTCTTTTTCTTTTTTGTGTGCAATGTTCAACTAAATCGAATGTTGAAGGGCATTAAAACATCTTAAACTTTTATCATTTAGCTCTAGTAACGCTTACACAATCACATACATAGCTCCAATCCCTATGATCCGTTTCGCGCGGTTTTGGATGTCAATCAAACATGTCAAGCTTTACCCTTAAAATGACATAAGATGACATGACATATCAATCCAAAACCACGAAAAAAGGATCAGGATCGATTATTAATTTCGGGCGTATATCTAGCAAGGTAACAGAAATTATGTGAATCGGAAAGTTTGTCAGATTTGAAAGAGCGCGAAGGGTAAGTTAACCTCTTGACATCTTCGGATGACGAATGCAGTTCATTACAATGTTAGAACATTTCGAAACATTGTAGACCGGTTGTAAGTTGTTACGAGTATTTTCATCAGGCCATTTATGCCCTAGATACTAATGTCACTTGACATAAATCATAGATGGTTAGTTTTCAGATACGAAAAAACTGTCACTACATTTATAAATTAAAAAAACATTTGCATGTTTCTATATTTTAATATACAGACGCTACAATTTGTTTGCTAACAACGGCAGACCACAATGATTAGATAAACATTATGTAGTTTGCATTGAATTAAGCTTAGCATTGGACATAATTGGTGTTAAAGAGTTTTTAAACATATACTAAACAAAACAAAGTTGAAAATAACACTTATCGAATGTAGATTTACAAGTTATGTCATTGGTTTACGTCTGATCGACACATAAGACAACGCGTTTACGTAAATATTGGCGACAAACCACTCAAGGTTGTTCCAATTAAACTATAGGCTAAACATAAAAATGCCTTCAGAATTATAATCATTACCGGAGCACAACATTAATGGCTAAGTAGCATTTTGATACGGCAATTGTTTTTAACTTTTTTGCCTTGATTTTAAACGCTATATTGGATCTATTAAAACAGTGTCTCAGTATTTCCTTGAGGTAGCCAAAACCTTGACAATTTCCTTTGATATGCGAATGAAATACTGTAGAGCAAATAAAGTGTGACTTATTAATAAAACCCACTCACTATTAACCATAAACTCATGAAATTGAATAGCTTACCTCTTTCGCTGGCTTTAAAAGTTAATTGTCAAAAGTCCATAATCACAACTGTCACGTTTTAAGAATCGAACACTTTTTGGATTGTTTTGGCGGGCTTTATTGTCGTCGCCGTCAGGAGGTTTACACGTGCGTTTGCGCACGCGTTCTCGCGGGCACTGAGGTCTGACAGTAAACTGTGGTACAGTGTGACCGGTCTCGTTTACTAGAGTCCGTAAGAGACCTCAGCTGGTCGATTGTAACTGGTTATTGAAGTTCGGAGCAGTGCTTAATAAACTTCCGACGATGTGTTCGCTTTCCGGTTGATATATATGATTGAAACGGTATATTTGAAAGAGGATGTGGACATCCCTACGGATCTAATTGTTTCGGGAAAACAGCACATGCGTACAACATTTTTTTTGTACTGGAAATTACTGTTTGCTTGTCATAGTTTTGCTGTGTACATTTTTTTAGCTTGAATAATATTTTTCCTAGTAGCTAAATTACCTCCTCATATAGAAAAAAAACTGTGTTTAAAACAGTTTCTCTTTGCGTTATTATAATTAAGAGATAGTGGATTAATATTGAAATGAAAATAAAGAAAGTAAAAAGTCTTCTATACAAAAGACATCAACGCGTTTGCTCTAAATGCTAATAAAATATATTTTTTGTCTTGAATTGGCTGGCCTTTGATGTGATGGTAAACGGTGATGCGGTTTATGAAATATTTCATTATTGAAACTTGTGAGAGAATTTTTTTTTATGCCTTTATATCTACTACTAATTTAAATTCGCAGTAATTGTGAAATTTTATTTTGGGGATTTTATGAAACGTCTATGTTGCCAAAGCGTTTGTATAGAGTAAATTAATCCGTGGTCTTTTTTCTGTAGTCTATAGAGACTACAGGAAAAAGACTCTAACTAGTGTGATTTTTGAAATTATAAAGTAATCCACGCCTACAAAAAGGTTAGTCAAAAGTCAAAGTCAAAATTTGTTTTATATGTATTATTCAATAGGATACATTGTGATCACTTTAAAACGTCAACTTAAAACTGGCTACGCCTGCTTAAAAACTCTTGCTCTATTTAGTGCATATTATGTAATTTTTTTTTCTCTTTAAAACTTTTCTCTGGGACAGTAGTAAAATTTAAAGCCTGAAATGTCATCATTCATTACTAACCAAATAAATCATTCTAATAAACGCGAAAAACATTTCTCAGAAAACCGGTTCTTTATATCCCCATTGTCTAAGCTATCTGCAGTCATAATCGGAACTTGAATAGGTAATATCAGTTATCAAATAATTACTGCGAGTATGAAGTAAGTTTATGCAAATTTATTTGTAGCGGGAAAGCCCCAAACGTGCCAATTTTAGAAGCAAATATTCCGCGGGGTGATAGGTCAGGCTAAATGCAATAACAATGATTTATTCCAGGCATACAATCGAATTGTTACGCTTAATTTGCTAGAAGTAAATTAGAAAAGGCGGTAAAGATTTATGTACGAAATGAATTTTGTATTTTTTTTGCGATGACTTTTGCTGCTGGCAGTAATTGGATGAGAAGAGCCGAAGACCGGGATCAGTGGCGTACCTTGGGAGAGGTTTGTGTCCAGCAATGAACTGATACGGGTTGACAGTAATGTTTTTTTTTAGGTTGGTCTCGCAGTGTTACCTAACGTGAATCGCTTACTAGAAGGCGACAGTGGGTCCGAACAATTTTCAACCACACCGTCGGATAAGATAAAATTGATGATGTAAATGAAGATCGCTTTGCCTTGCGACAGGCTTTTATTATTAGTTTCATTTTTACAATAGTTTTCAATTCAAGACCAAGAAAGCAACTCAGAATCTAAGTTAATATCACACTAATGTGTGTGTGAGAGGGTTCATATTTGTTACTTCTGTTCGTTGAAACGACAACGAATTTGAGTGAAATTTATAATAAAGTTAGCTTGAGCGAACACATGCTACTTTTTATCCTGTGGGTAAATGAAAAATTGTGGGCGTTAGTTAAATCATAAATACTAGGTACCTATATTAAATTCGTCGAAGCTATTGTAGAGCATCTTGTTTTGACATTTCAAAATGACCATGTACTAAAAAGTTGACCGTGTAAACATCTTTAGGTACGGCAATAAATTTCATTTGATATACTTGAAATGGATCAGTTCGTTACGAGAAGTAATTAGGGTTGCGAGTTTCCATATTGTTGGAGACAATCCAATTTTACAACAACAACAGTAACTATTAGCTTGTTAATTCAATAGATAAATAAAATAATCATTTTAAGGCATCGCTATTGAATATTATAATTACATTATACAACACTGTCGATTCTTATGTTTTTAAAAATTAAACACCAAACTTGACTGGTCATTTTTTTACTTCAGTGGTCAGTCCTTTTCAGCATTACTTTTAGATCTGTTAATATAGTTAAGTTTGAGAGAATGTGCATCAGAATCCACATCAAGTATAAGATTCACAACAATATTTTCATAGTTTTTCCCTTCACTCCCTCTATCCCTCTCTCCTCCTCATTTCTTACATAAATGACAATTCCTTCAGACGCATTATCATAAATTCATTACGTAGAGACAACCCTAAATCAAAATGACCATAGTAGATCCGCAAGTGTATCAGTGTGCTAACTTCGTTCTCATGCGTCCGCGCTTGGAAAACCCACTTCTGAACATAAAAAAAGCATTGCTTTGTCCAAGCTTTGTCGCCGACGCGTGCTGCAAACCAGTTCAACTACACAAGTATATCTTTTGATTAAAGAATTTGTATAAAAAAACACATTAAATTGACATGTTCCGTCTTTGGGTACGTTGACTTTGGTTATCAGTTGCCTTACAAGATGGTGTAACCTAAAAATTGTTTGACTGTTTTGATACTGAAAACACTGTGACTGTGCAGGATATTTGAGCATTGATATTTGGATTTTTTTGCACGGTTAAATTTTAGATAGGTTATTGAAACTGCCCGTTAAGCACTAACTTTTTTTAGAACCATTTTGTCATCGGTTAAAAATAACGCATGCATCACTTTACTAAAATCTGACCTTTTCAGACTCAAGGTGCTTCGATTTCTTTCTGAAGCAGTCAATGAAGTGACGGCTATTGACAATGAATTTAGAACTACAGCTGAGTCATCTACTCGTACAAGTCTGTGACAAGTTGCCAATTACGTAAACCTGCTTGTTAGTTCAAAATTGCACATTCAACGGAAAGGAATGTTAGTGAAATACAATATAACGACGGAAAAGTAACTCCGACCATAAACGATACGTTTACAGGAAAAATTACGATTAGTATGGGCAAACAGCTGATTGTAAATAAGAGAAGTAAAAAAGTAAGTATAATTAGAACTACGTTATTTAGCCTCGTTAGGTATTAGTTTATCGCTATGTGATATTAATTTAGAATTCTGATCATTATCTATTTTTTAATCACAATACGCAATCATTTGACCACAGTTTCACCTGATGGTAAGTGAAGACGTGGCCGACGATGGAGCATGCTTGCCTAGAAGATACCTATTCGTATTCACTCTTGATTTGAAAACTCCCAAACTGTACTTTTCGGGAAACAATGACGCTGGCAGGGCGTTCCACTCTTTCGCTGTTCGCATTATAAATGTAGAAGCGACGCGCTTAGCGCTTGCGCTTTCTCTCACAAACACCCTGTTTGAGAGGAAAGGGGAGATCCACAAATTACGTGAGTTGTTTAAGGGGGAGGGGGGGTCGAGTCAAATCTCATCTAATCTTACGTTGGAGAGAGGGGGGGTCTCGGCAAATATCACGCAATTTTTTTTCTTATTGAAACAAAAAAAAACTATACTATTTTGACCCATTATCCAGATTCTAAAGCCGTCCCGGACAGAAAGTCGCCGTCGGGAATCGTAAGAAACTGTAGATTTCCGAAGAACCCGAAGATTCCCGACGGCGACTTTCTGTCCGGGACGACTTTACATGCTTAAGATTTAAGCATAACTGTAATACGATTAAGATCATTCACTAATTCATTCATACTTCGACGTTATACATTACTACTGACTGTCAAACTACCATATTTGTTTTATACCAAATAGTTCAATTTAATCAGAGTTTACGATACAGTGTAGCCCGTCCTTTGTTTTCGCGCCACTGTCAGCCGAACGCGCGGCTCGATGAACGAGAGCGTACGAGCTGAATGGCAGCGACACACGGACAGGTTCCAACCTGCTTTGCTTATTCTTGCAAATGTTTTACTCGACTCAGTATATGCTCTCACTAATTTAAAATGAGTTATCAAGATTTTTATAATGCATACGTCAAAAGATACGTCTATAAGACGAAAAAGTCCTGCCAGGACGAAGTGATAAAATTATGGAATACAGCGAAACAAAAATTCCCGAAGAAAGAAGAGTTAACACAACACATTCAGCATGAGATTGAACGTCTTCTTAGGGAAGCCACTGAGAGAAAAGTTCGGTCTACTTTAACATTTCTTCAAAAGGTAGGTTAAATATATTTTGTTAGGAAAATTCTTTTTTTATACAAACTTTATTGTTACAATTAATAGCATAAAAAAATATAATTAAAAAAAAATAAAGAACACGCTTTAAAAGCACATCAAATTAAAAAGTAAAAAATAATTCTTAAAATGAGTCAATAACAATAATAAACGAAAAATGCTAATATAATTGTGAAATAAATTTTAATGAAGATATTATCTTCATTAAAATTTATTTCACAATTATATTAGCATTTTTCGTTTATTATTGTTATTGACTCATTTTAAGAATTATTTTTTACTTTTTAATTTGATGTGCTTTTAAAGCGTGTTCTTTATTTTTTTTTAATTATATTTTTTTATGCTATTAATTATACAATTAAATATATTTTTTGTTGTTTATACTTAAAGTATAAACAACAAAAAATATATTTAATTGTAAAAAAAGTATGTTGGTTCCAATAGTCTCTCTTGAGACCACGCATGATTCACCATGGACTGAATTAGAGTAGATATTTTTTTTTAATCGCATTAGTTACGATTTAAGTATTCTATTGTTAAATTTTTATTACACTTATAACTCAGCAATATTGATTACTAGTCTTAACTAGTCGTAAATAAAAGTACGAAGCAAATTTTTTTTTTTTTTTTTACAATATTAACACTCCAACACGTTTACATATTTAAGAAACGCACATTTTGAAAAATCTCACGTGAGATTGGGGGATGGGGGAGGGGGTTGAATAAAATCTCACAACATCTCACCAGGGGGGGAGGGAGGGACAGAAAATTCAAAAAAACACCTCACGTAATTTGTGGATCTCCCCAAACCTGACATTATAATTCTATTTATTTTAGCAAACTATATTCGCCTCGGGTTTAATTAGCAATTTATTATTTTAATGGAAAAATAGTGTAATGATTCGACATTACATTATATTGGGAACAAAATAAATATCGTCATTTTGACAAGTCATTTATATAACAATAGAATAGACTCGTACACATACCTTTTAACAATCACTTATACCGTAACGCTAACGTACTTTGTCATAATAGACTTTTTATAAGTAGGTACTTAATACTTTTCTGTAGAGTTGGAAGAAAATATATCAACTATTGTTCCTATGACAAAGTACAAATGTATAAAGTGTTTTTCTATTATCCCATGCCAATAAAAAGTGATTAGTTTAATACTATGGTTTGATTAATGTCCTTGACACTTTTCGGAATTTTGGCTTCTATATTACACGAATGTCTAAAAAACACTTCACACTTATAGATATATTAGATGCGCCCCGCGGTTTCACTCGCGTCTTCCCGCTATCCCACAGGAACCATTTTCCGGGATAAAAAGTAGCCTATGTGTTAATCCAGGGTATAAGCAAGCGTTCTCTCCGTTCCAAATTTCATCAAAATCGGTTCAGTAGTCACGGTGATACATGGTAACAAACATTCACATATACACACACACACAAACTTTTGCTTTATTTCCATACAATTTATTAAATTTTAGATCTGCACAGTGGATTAGGCTTGAAAATGTAAAATTCGAGTTTATAAGGGACAAATAAACCAAAAATTGGATTTGGTATGTAACTTTACTAATAACATTAGTCGATCGCAGTTAGCTTATCTTCCATGCACATTGGACATTAATAGCTCAGTAACTGATCTATTATATAGCAGTAGGTATAAACAAATAGTCCAGTCTCTTGTTTGTTCTGACAATGGGCTTCAATCATTCGTATGAATACATTGATTTTATATAACACCGTGTACTATAACGAATCCAATTAGTATGTAAATAAATGTAATTGTCACGGCTACGTTGGGAAATCCTTACTTCCGTCATTAATGGGATTTTCACTGCATGACGTAGTTTTTGTGTTCCGTTCCGACGCTAACCGGATCACGCATTTTTTTTGATACGTTTGTATCGGAATTGGATTGAAATTAGCAAGCAGCAAGTATTCTATTTTCTTATTAGTAATCTTTAGTTAATGACTCGATTAGTACAGTCAGCCAGATAAGTAGCTGAATTTTCTAAATGTGTTCTAAATCAGAAATGTTTAATGTTTATATATTTTTATAATCCCTGAATTTAACTCTGTCCTTTTGTCTATATGTCTGTCTGTTACGTTTTCATGCCTAAACTACTGAACCGACGTTAATGAAATTTGGTACGGAGATAGTTTAGAGCCTAAGCAAGGACATAGGCTACTTTTTATTGCGATAAAGTGTAGCCCGCGCGGATGAAACCGCGGGAAAAGCTAGTGATAAATAAAATCGGAAAAAATGTTCAAGTTCATCTATTTTTGTCCTGTACCGTACTTAGGGAAGATTCTAGTTACGGGATTTTTATTGTATTGAAGCGATGATAGGTCACTGATAGTGACGTCAGCTTGCGACCCGTAGGTTATGCTGCGATAAGATTGAGCTTTCGATGAAGGTAAGCATCGTGATGAAACATAGTTCAGTGGTAGAGCATTATCCAGTGCTCGCGTGGTACTGGCTAGCTGCCTTTAAGTTAATTATTTTATCAGTGTGTTCTGGCAGCCTCAATTAAGAGCCAGTTCCCAATTCAGGTGTAGTGTGATGCCACCTTTGTCTACAATTGGGTGACTTGTCTGCTGCGATGATGACGATGAAGGTGGCTTGTGGTCAAATGCTACCTTGTAAGAATTAAAAAAGAAAAGTGCTGTATATTTTCTGTACTCTCGGCTCTATCGTCAACACCGTCTTATGTTGTAAACAAAAAATAGCACAACTACTTACAGCTAGTTGTTAGCTAGCACAGTTAAATTTTAATTATCGTGAACGCAGCCTGAATATCAATTGTTTTTTAAAGGCAATAATCTCTGGAGCACGATACCACGTATCCGGCTTTGATTATGTTAATTATTATTGGTTTATAATAAGAACTCAATAAAACTACGCGACAGCAATATGTCATGGTTGTCGCCTATAGCCGGCCGCTGTTAAGAGCCTCCATAACGTCGTTGACCTTGCTTGATCAAGTGAAACTGCTCCGCGCACTCCGCGCATCCCCTCACCAAAATTACGCGATCTGCGGCCAACGCGCCCGAAGCGACGCTCTCGCCATGCGGCGCGGCGCGGTACCTCTACTAATCGAGCCCGCCGTATCTACATATATACACAGAAACAACATCCTACTATAATATTTTAAATGCGAAAGTTTGTGTGTGTGTGAATGTTTGTTACCACGTAACTACTGAACCGAATTTGACTGATGAAATTTAGAATGTAGACAGTTTAGGTATTGGACTAACACATAAGCTAATCTAATTTTGAAAAGTCAACTCTGAAAGGGGTTAAATAAGGTAGATAAGTTTGTATGAAAAATGTCATTCCTTGGTTCGATTGACTCAAAAATAGGTACAAATAAACCTTAAAGTAAATCATTGAAAACGCATTTTTTATTTTTTGATATGTATTACTTCTACGGGGTGTGCCATAGAGTTATAAAGTTTGTATGGCTTTTTTTTATTCCTTATGTGGATTTTCTTAAAAGTAGGTACAAATAAACTATAAAGTAAATAATTAAATACGTATTTTTTATATTTAAGAAAACCCCTAGAGGTTGTGCAATGGCGTTCTAAAGTTTGTACAACACATCAATTCCCACGCGGGCGAAGCCGCGGGGCACGGCTGTAGTCACTGCCGCGCCATTTGAATGTGCGCGTGAGTGAGTAGCGAGCGCCGTGTACGCAGGGACCGGCCTGGGACTCAGTAGGGCTGTGCCACGCGTTTGATCGCGCGCATTTATGTACTACACTGCTCGCTCGCTCGGATTTGCTGCTCTTACTGACTATTTCATTTGTATAGTTTATAATAAATCGTATTTATTAATTTATAATTATTAAAATGTCTTTAATATGCAACCCATTTATGAATTGGTAAAACATTTTAATAAATTACATGATTAAACACCTTGCGCTGTCATAATACACAGATAATATAATCTATAAAAAAAGGCATGTTAGTTACAACACTTAGGTATAAGTCGATAACGGCTGGACCGATTTTTATAATCTTTGATTTTTTGCATTTGTCTTCGTCCGGAATAAGATAAAATATGATACTCATAAATAATAAAATTAATCATTCATTTGTTGTAAATGGTATACCAAAATGCAACTGACATGGTGTAACAAAACACAACTGACAGCTAAACGTAATGTTGTCTATGGTTGATATTGAAGTTGTGAATTGAAGATGTTTTTGTTTTATGCGAGTTTATTTATTACTAACGTTAATTAATTTTAAAATCCTAAATCTGCTCATTTATTGCCTCTTATGCGGAAAGAAGTTCGCCGGGTCAGCTAGTATTTAACTAAAAATAAAAGTGACAACCCTATGCATCACCGCAAGAGTAGGCAATTAACTCGCCGCGGCACTATGCACCTACCACTCATAGCCTATAGGTAGTTCATCGTACGACTTTCAGCTACAAAAATATGCGGAGAAAAGTGGCACAGGTCCGTTCAGCACGGCGGCTCGTCCCGCACTGACTTTATGGGCGAATGAGGGGTGTACGTGCCGATTTGCGAGTATGAAATACGTAAAAAATTCGCAAAAAATAATTAAAGCAGTATTTTCAAAAAATGGCCTGAAGGTGTCCTGGGTATTATATTTTTTTATAAGCTGATGGTATTAACAAGTCTTTGTTACATATATAGTTTAGGAGTAAAGTAGTATTAAACTTTTAGGAAATGGGGACTTTGCACATTTGTTTTCAATATATAAATACATTTTTTGCATTTTTCGGCCTGAAGGTGTCCTGCTATATATCAAGTAGATTAACATATATTTTTATTAGATTTTTTTTAGACCAGAATTACACAGAAAGATAGCTTTAAATAACCCCATTTTTGGAAACCTGCGCCTTAAGGCGATGTCAGCACGCCAAATGTATCATACAAAACTAAAACAAATAACCTAAGCTAAATTAAAAATTATAAATCATATGTTTCTAAGAACACTATTATTCAAGTTACCTGTCAAATACCTAATTTTTCCTGATTTTCCACACTCGTGTCAAACAGATAATGATGACGGATGAAGATATCATCACCGTAATAAAGATCATCCACTGTAATCAAGCCCATATTTTTCTGTAAAATGTAACTTTTTTTTTGTTTACTATTTACAGGGTAGCGTTTGACCACAAGTCACCTGACATTAAGTGACGATGTGGAAAGAATAGACATAGAAATAGAATTAGGCATAGAAATTAGAAAAGAAAATTTACAAACTTTAATTAAATGTAGGGAATTTAGACTTAGTTTTACAAAATATTGTGAACAATTAGCAAGTAAGGTTATTTTAAGAAATAAAAGCAAGTAAAGGCTTAACTTTAACGTATATTGCGTATACGCTAAATGTAACCAGAAAACTACTGTAATAAATAATGTAAGATTAATGTATAAAATTCTAGAACTTAATTATTATAATAAGATTGTAAATTATGTAAAAAAAAAACAAAAAAAAAAAACAAAAAGAATTAAAATGATACGAAAAAAAAAATATATATATATACTATGTATAAATTGGAAAAAAGAAAAAAAACAAAAACAATATAAAGTAGGAAAACTGTATGCATGAGCCCCTCCGTAGACTATGAATTTTGTACCCTTATCTTTAAGACTAGTTTTAGTTGCCCCCACTCTGACACGAGCATATATTTTATATATATTGCTCCCCCAAACATAATATAGTAAACCTTTGCATAATTAGACGCAATTTCAGTAGTTGCGACTAATTATGCAAATAATGTTTTTGTCGATGCACAATGATTCGGACCCATGTCCGAGGATGACCTGTATAAAAACATACAATAAAAAAAAAAAAAAAAAAAGTGACGATGTGGTCGAGGATGGCGCCACGCTACACCTGGACTGGGAACTGGCTCTCAAGTGAGGCTGCCGCAACACACCGATAGATGCTTGGCGACAGATAAAATACCCTACCACCAAGCACAAGAGGGTGGGAGCAAAACTCGTATCTTTCTTTTTTATTTTGATGTGTTGATGTAGGTTTTCTTAACTTAGGTAGGTATACTTAATGTTAATTGTACTGTGGAGTACTCCACTGCCCGACAAGCACACACCTTATTCTGGGCTCGATACTCTGGAACTAGATAGAAATTCAAGTAGAAAATTTACAAAAAAATAAAAATAAAATTAGTTGAGTACCTAACTACCTATGCTGTATACAGCGCCTTAACTCAGGCCGGTAACTCCTTTACCGGCAGGGCGGGGCAGCATTCACCAGCTTTGTTCGTTGGCTGCCTGCCGATCAGAATAGATAAACAAACGTTTTATTGTACACCTACACCACCAACTACTATTTATAAAGGTTCTTTTTTATCCTATACTGTCCCACTACTGGGCAAAAATCTCATTTCCTGCCAGATATCTCGATCCCTCGCAATCTCAGACCACCACTCTTGAAATGTGTCGAGAAAATCACGATGCATCTATTTCGGGGCCTGCATCTGCGACGTCGCCTGTCCTCAGGTACCCAACTGCGCTAACAAAAATGTTGACAAGAAGTGCAACAATGGGCAACCTTATTGCTAAAAGCGTTCTCTTTCATTCATTCATTTTCATTAATTTTTTTTTGACCTTTTATCAGTGTTATTAAGTGTGTACACTATACCTGCTAAATGTATGCCGGAAGAAGTCCACTGCTGAACAGGCCTCTTCAGCAGTGCGGACTTCTTTCGGCCTCCCCCTTTGAACGTCATCATAAACGGCTATTAGCCATTTGCATCCATTTACTCCCTGCGACTTTTACAATGTCGTCGGTCCACCTAGTGGAAAAACCACAAAACGAAGAAATTCGCTGAAGAACCAAAATTACCGACATAGCTCTCAGAATTTCCAAGTAGCAATGGGCAAGCCACATCGCTCGACGAATCGATAACCGATGGGGAAGAAAGGTTCCGAAATTATAGCGATCGGGAAATACAGACTCTGGCTAGGAGTCCCACTTCTTAGTGGGGCGCATGATGAATGCGGAAGTAAAAACATTTCTGCGTAAAGGCGGAATATCCACCATATTAATGACGCTTCGCCGTTAATGGGATGTCCGGTAATGGAAAGGAAAAATTAAATTGTCCAATTCTTGGGCCTACTTGCTGAAATGTGAACAATATTCATATTCATATTCATATTCATTTATTTTGCTTAATATACATCGGAGAACAGGTCTTAATGATTTCAAAATGCAGAGTACATTATACCCGACAATAAACAATATTGTTGAGCATTTCTACAAGTTGTCAAACACAGTTATTAAAATTTCTTTACTAAGCTCTTGGTTTTATTTTACGAAGCATGTCATGGCTACATTAATAACTCTTACATGATACCAATGTATGAAATCACTAACAAGACGATATTCCTGTTTTATGCCCTTTTTTACTGCTTCCATTACTGTGATTGGTCGGATATCAGTATCAATACCTACTTGTTTATTTGCTTAGTTATTGTATTTTATACGTTCTTGACAATTTATGATCCATAATAGGTACCTCAGCGGAATAATGTGACCTTTCTGTAAGAAGTGAAACAGTGTTATAATTCATACACCTAATTAGTTAAACATATCTATGTCACTCAATTATGTTAGTAACTCAGCTCTGATATGTTAGCAATTAGTTATCATTTACAATAATTTATTAAAATAAAAAGTTCCTTTTGTGGCGCACAAATGAGTCAATAATTTCCTGTGTTTTGCAATAAGATTATAATGATATCGGATCTATACGAAATCGTGTCTTTTTCTCACTCTATTTCAACTTCAAATGATTAGCAGTCTCTGCAGTTATCGCCATAAAAGTACTCTCTGTATATCCTTCCCAAAAGATCAAACTCACTCCATAGCTACTCTCTCTATATCCTTCCCAAAAGATCAAACTCACTCCATAGGTACCGAATTTCATCAAGATTCAGGCGTTTAGCCAAAAAATGTGTTTTTGTTTAGACGTGTAAGCCACTCGCCTGATAAACGTCATGTTTGCCCATTACTCTCTTACTTTGGAACTTAATTTATAGCAATAGGTAGTATTTTAAACAAATAGACAGACGGGCAGACAGAGTTACTTTCGCATTTATAGCATTAGTCATCATTATCAGCCTTTCACGTTCCCACTGCTGGGACTCTGGCCTTCTCTCAGAGAGAAAGTATGGGCTGTAATCTACCACGCTGGCCCAGTGCGGGTTGGTAGATGTCGCATGCCCTTGAATGTTGCAGTTCTTGGGCATGCCGGTTTCCTCACGATGTTTTCCTTCACCGTTTTGAGCGATGGCAAATCCGCACATAACTTATCATAGGTGCGGGGCCGAGAGGATTCGAACTCGGTGTCGGCTTCTTGTAAGTCGCACGCCTAACCGTTCGGCCACCATCGCTCTCCATCTCCATAGCATAAGTATGGATTTATAACCAGGCCTTCCGCTTATCATAAAGCATTCGATCACTCTAGATCGGCATCTTGTAAACTTGTAAAGCATGAATCAAGGTAGATACTAGATATAGATACGAGTATAACATATGTTGATATGTATAGACTGCAGTGCCCCAGGCTTTGTGTGATTTGCTAGTAGTACCTACATAGGAATGTGAAATGTCGCAACTAACAATAAATTTGTCATTCGGTTTAACGTCCGGAGAACCATTTAAATACGGTCAATTAGGCAGTAATGAATAATGTGTTATGGGTGCGGCTTTTGGCCAGAAAAAGTACTACAAAATGCTTGTCCGTAATGAGGTTCGGTTTCCTTGTAAGTAGTAAAAGGTTTATTTTGCTCCCTCGAACTATGACGGGTGAAATAGTGCGAACTAATTGTTACTCTGCATTGAAATATCAAGATCTAAAGATGGACGTTTGAGATTCAATATTACTGAAACCTTAAGATTATCATAGTCGAAACTTAAATTACTCGTACCACAATGAGAAAAATAATCTGACTTTCCTTCTGAGTCATATCTTCCAAGACCGATTCCTTCCTTATTTTACCTTAGTTTTCCTTCTAAATCACAATTCCTTCCCTTTTGACTCAGAAGGAAAACGGTATTTCGGAAAGTCTTTTTTTTCTCCGTGCATGCCGATATATTCAGTTTTAAACTGCATGCAAAATGTGCAAACAAAATCCGTCCATTATTTACCGTGCGTAAACCAGTAAGAAATAAAATAAGCAGACAGTTGATTTTCAAATAATATTTTTACCGTGCAGGAATGGCTCAGTTACAGTTTTATAACAGTAATCAATATCATCATCAGCAGCCTGTATGTGTCCACTGGACATAGGCCTCTCTCAAAATACGCCACTGATTCCGATCTTCGGCTCCTCTCATCCAACTGCCAGCCACTTTGCGTATTTCTTCGCTCTACCTAGCCGGAGCCCAACACAACACTTACCGTGTCGCGGTCTCCACTCAATAACACGATATCAGTTATCTTATACACGGTATCGATATGTTTGTATGAAATTCATATTGACACAGTACAAGTTGCTAGTCGAACCGTTAAAGGATATAATGATTGACAAACAATTAAAGGTAATGA
The DNA here is from genome assembly GCA_931315375.2 of Opisthograptis luteolata. Classification (NCBI taxonomy): domain Eukaryota; kingdom Metazoa; phylum Arthropoda; class Insecta; order Lepidoptera; family Geometridae; genus Opisthograptis; species Opisthograptis luteolata. The sequence continues at coordinate 4,824,990 of OV928048.1, forward strand.
AATGATTGGTAGTACCGTTTACAACTGCCGCAAGCTAAAACTAGAGGTCATGTGTAAAATGTTTCTTTAAGAATGCAATAGAAAATGTTTCCTTATAATAAACTTGTGTTTGAATTACCAGTCTCTGTTGCGGGAATTCATTGAGACATACCTACTTCCAAGACCGATTCCGTCCTTATTTTACCTTAGTTTTCCTTCTGAATCACAAGTCCTTCCCTTTTGAGTTAGAAGGAAAACGGTATTTCGGAAGGTCTATTATCTCCGTGTAGTCAGTACAATTACTGGATAAACTGATGTCTCAGCCTGTGCGCAGCGCATTAAATTTACAATGCAAAGTTTTTGCGGGTCTGGCACTTACCATTATGCTGATGACATTTATTTTTTTATTTATTAGACAAAACACAACACCATTACAGCTTACGCCATAGCGACATATAATTAAATATATTAAAACTGTTTAGAATAATACATAGATGTAAAAAAATTAAAAAAAAAATTAAATGCACAATGCAAATGCTTAATAGGATACAGTTTTACAGTCAAAGAAAAACATATACTTACTTACTCTGGCGATAGGTGTGAGATTTAAAGTTTTGGAGTGATGGGTGAATTAGCTGAACCTTTTTGTTAACAACTAACAATACCTAACTAAATTAAAACTGACACCACCTCCGCATAACAACAACCGTAACTGTCCGTAACACACCTGTAACATTTTAAGTAACACAAAAACGAACATTAGATACAAATCTATCATAATTAACTGACAGGACTATTGTCGCCAGCCACGTTTAGCACCAGGTTAGAAACTTGAAATGATAAATTATAGCCAATCTAGATAAAATATCAATTAAGAGCTGTTCGAGTGCCAACACCCGTTGTTTTACAATACCTAATACACAGAATGTCTGCCAACTAGATTAGCCAAACAGCACTAGGGCTTAAAACGATATAAGCGTAGTACATAAGACCAATTTGACTAGTGACGTCTTCGCAAAACGTCAATGCGTTTTCTGCAGGAATTCCTACAGCGAAACCTCTGAACAGCTAGTAATAATAAATTATCACAAATACTTCGTCCAAGTGTCTAAAACAATTAAATCGCAGCCGGATCAAAATAGTCTCATTCGCGTGTTGATATAAATCTGATTACATAATTTGTAATTCATAAGTCCGTTCTGCCTCCGGACGGTGGTCAAACGTGCACATATTTGTAGACCATTGTATCTATGCTAATTACTAGTTTGATTCAAAATAGAACCTATTTATCTGTAGAGAACGGGGGCCCTGAATCTGACACCGCCTTTCGTAATCACTTCCTTCACTCAGTCTCTAACTAACAAGGATGGTGCAGTGACCCAAAATGAGTCTTAGCCTCCAATAATAAGAGCTGCTATTTCGGTCTGTTCTATGCTATCAATTATTTTAGAGATTTGAATTCTTCACAAATTTCTGATATCATTTTATCTGCTGTCACCTTCTTTGATAGCGAACCCAATAATCCCATTTTCATGTTTTCATCTGGTAAGGTCCTACCATAGGTAGGAGAATCTGTTAACAAGCACCTATCGGTGTGTTTCGGCAGCTTCACTTAACATCAGGTGACCGATAATCACATCTCTCGACATCCATTAATTTAGCTACCATAGCACACCAACAATGGTCCTTACGTCGCCATTGCAATACTCAATTGGCCCTTGAGAGCGCGTTTAGTGGGTGGCAAGACTGCGGCCAGTTTCTGCCTAAATTTCAAATGAGATAAGATTGGCAGGTGCAATGCGTAGGTATGCTACTATATTATAGGTTCTTTCTAATCATCTATGCCATAGATTCTATGGGTATCTACGCTCTTACATAAACTTATTCGAACAAACAAAGACAATGTGAGTGGACTGGTCCAACTGCTTCTGGTTTCTCGGAAGTTTCACTCGATAATACTATAATTAATTAATTGAATAGCTATTAGCATTACAGGCACGCGAGCGGAGCAATCACTCCATTACATTTCTTGTGTGATTCTGTGAACTTATCACTTTACACTCTTATGGAGTATTTATTAACAGGCGATAGGAATGAGACGTGATACTATCCAGAATGAGGAAATCCGCTGATTAAGTTACCGATATAGCTCTCAAGAGTTTATAAGGTGCATTGTAATGTACGAGCCACACGGTGTTTTATGATATGACCTATTTTTAACACTGATCAACATTAGACGTTTTCTGGCGTGTAGGCTGCCGTTCATAATAGAAGCGTGGGTACGGATGCTTGATATATTATTTCCGATCGATAATCTTGAATTATATACGCTAGCATTCGGTCAAAAAAATCACGCGTGCTTTGTGACCGAACGGTAAGTATCAGCTGAGAAGATTCAAGTCGGTTCACAGTAGAATGTATCCTTCCCAAAATCTTAACATAAATTATAGATACAATATAATATAGCCTGTTCATTGAGTTTTATTCCACCAAATAAGTAAGTTACACAGACAATTCTAAAGTTACATTGTAGCTCGAACCGACATTCTTGGTGAACGAATTGCCAGTGCCAAATCCTTTCACTCCTTGACATTACAGTATTATGTTCGCAGAACTGCATCAAGGTAGTTCAAAGGTTTAACCGAAAATAGAAGGAAACGACGCATTTAGCTTGTCTACTCGTTCGTAAACAGATCAACGGTTGCTGAAGGAAAATATTCTTTAATAGAAAAATTGACGGTATGTTTTGGGAATATCCAAGTATTATATTCTGCTATGCCTAATGCAAGTAAAAGAAACAATAGAAATGTATTAAGTGTTCTTGCATCGAAAAACAATTGAAGACGCATTTTGCTTATCATTTCTTTTTAAAAAACTTTTTTTATATCAGACTTTTCATTAAATATGTATTGAAACAGTCGTAAAATGTTCAACAGAGATAAAGCCTGTTTAAAACAAAGTTAACAAACAACTGTTCTGACAACCTCTCATATTCGAAATGTATGCAATAGGTATTTCTGTCCGAAATGAAATAACTTTATGTCGTCTCAATGATAGCGGCAATAAATACATGACGATAATGTCGAGTCAGAAGAACGTGAAATAAGATATAAAGATACGAAACTCTTATTAAATCAAAAAGAAAAATAAATTAAAAAATCTGAATTTAAGAATCTGCCGCCAAACACCTATCGGTGTGTTCCGTCAGCCCCACTTAAGAGCCAATCAATCCACTAATAAAGGAGTACAAAGAACTGAAATTTTTGATCTTGCTTCTTTAATTGTCTTGCTCTTCATTTCCCGTACCTACTGTTATTTTTTTTATTTGTGCAGAGCAATTAATACATTTTTGTGTTTGAATTAAATATTCAATCTAAAAACATATTTTTAAATGAAACAGTGAGAGATTGAAATGAAAGTATTTAAATTTATCTAATAAATAAAAATAAATATCGGGGACAATTGCACACAAATTGACCTACCCTAAAAGCTCGAAACTTGTGTTATGGGTACTAGACAACGATATACATACTTATGTAGAGAAATAAATACTTATTTAGATAGAAATATCCTAGACTCAGGCACAAATATTCGTGCTTATCACACATATATTTACCGGGATTCGAACCCGGGACCGCTAGCTTCGCAGGCAGGGACACTACCAACTCGGCTACCGCGTCGTCAATATTGATGTACGCAGAAAAATTTACTACGTTATTGAAAAGTGTCAAGCCAATACTCACTATTTTACTTCTTGTGAAACGTGATCCTTGTCGTAAAGATTAAAATCAGTCAACCGAGTGCGATGACCCTACTAAGAGCCAGTGGCATATAAATTATAATATGTATACACTTAAAGCTAATACTAGTTGCGCCCCGCGGTTTCACCCGCGTCTTCCCGTTATCCCGCTGGAAACTTTTCCTATGTTGTTTATCTAGGGTATAAGCTATCTCCATACCTAATTTCATCAAAATCGGTTTAGTAATTACGGTGATACGTGGTAACAAACATTCACACACACACAAACTTTCGCATTTCTAATATGAGTAGAATTAGTGGGATATAAATAAATGAAATGCGGAAAGTATGAGGTAGATTTTTTGCCAGTAATTATTTTAGTACAAAATGTCCATTAGTATGTGTTACCTATTTCAATAAAGTCAGTGTGAATTATTAGTATTAGCTACTGAAGCGAAGACGGGCGGGCTTGCGGGGTCGATCTTTCATTATGATGAAATTATGACCCTGGTATAAAAAGCAATTAATCAAGATTAAAGAACCTACAAAAGTCTTTAATCAATTTAATTCAGTCCAAGTCAGCATGCGCTCGAAATGTCGATGCGCCAACGAAAGGTCAGACTCACAGAATGTCGAGAGAGACACATTCTAGAGAGAGCCCTGAACTTTCATGACACTTCCATCAAGAATTGTAGGTATAGGCCCAATACTTGAGGTTATGTTTATTTAAAACATAATCTCTATATACACAGGGTTATAGGTAAAATGGTAATAATCTTTTAAGTAAGCATTTAGCTACTTTGACAGTAAAAAGATTTTCTTTCTCGGCACAATAAGACTTTTGCCTCTCCCAGTGGTTGCAATGCAATTCCTCCATCCAAATATTTAAATTTTGCGTAAGCAGAAACGTAAATGTGAACAGGAACTAATATTTGTGTTCGCAAAATTTGACTGTCAACAACAAAATCAACTTATTAAATAATTATTACGGCACGTGGCATGGTAATGTACGTACTACGTATAGGTACAATCGCTGTCAAAATAAGCTGTCTTTATTTTATTTTATATTTTACCTACTATGCTACTTTTTAAGACCAATAACTAGGCTTTAAATATTTAAAACATTATATAGAGGTAAAATGAGTCATTGTTAAGATAAATCACTTTTTATGCACTGTCGATTTACTTGCACGCGAGTGTAGTTGTTCCCCGCGGTTCACCCGCGTGAACCCAACAGTTAATCGCGATAAAAACTATCCCATGACCTTTCCCAGGATTCAAATTTCTAAAATATAAGTATCCCAAGTTACTCCTTATAACAATAGCTATCTAAAAAGCAAGTGAAAGTCCCGTCAAAATCAGTCCAGCCGTTTCAAAAGTTAGCTGGAACACACAGAGACAAATACTTTTAAAGCTGTTATTTGAAAAATTATAAATAGACACTTCAATTTTATTCATTTGTATGTATAGGTACACAATTTATCAGTAATATTTTGTAAAAAACTATAATCATTCCTATTTTTTTTAATAAAATTACAAAAAGCTAATTTTTATTTTGGAGTAGTTAGTTACCTTTAACATACCTTATTAGCAACCTGCCAACGACTTTTGCGTTCGATGCTACTTCTCTGAACTCATAAATATATGAATATGTTCATTATGTTATAACGAATTAATTAGAAAGGCAATTAAGAAGCCAGTCGTATTTATAACAGGTAATTAGTTTGTTGTCGCAAAATTAATCAAACACGTACCTAGGTATGTGAAAATAATATAATTCCTAGGAATGTTGACCACAAGTCACTTGATGTTTAGTGACGATGTGGTCGAAGGTGGCGTCACGCTACACCTGGACTGGGGACTGGCTCTCAAGTGAGGGTGCCGGAACACACCGATGCTAGGTAGGTACTTGAGACAGATTTGTAATTTGAGGGTAGCTAGCCAGATGAGCATTTAGAAATGCCTTACCACCAAGCTATGGTTTCATCACGATGTTTTTTCATTGAAACGCAGTTTATCAATTTCACGGCTCCCACGGAAAATCCCTACTTCCCTACTAATATTATAAATGCGAAACTAACTCTGTCTGTTTGTCACGCTTTCACGCCTACTGAACCGATTTATAAGAAATTTGGTACAGAGATAGTCTAGAGCCTGAGAAAGGACATAGGCTTTTTATCGCGATAAACTGTAGCCCACGCGGATGAAACCGCGGGGAACAGCTAGTCGTGTCTAAAGCGGGTAATGCCGCACTTGCTCTTTATATTTTCCTGGGAAGCGACCACCAGTCACCTGATAAAGTGACGATATAGCACATATCAGACACATGTGTAAATGTAGATGTACCTACTAATAGATTTTTACTGTCCATTTCGTCAACGTGTGACATTTCATCAGAGCAACAAACAGCGGAAGTGCCCAACCGCCGTTGAGGCCAGATGGACGACTGATCGATCATTTCACACTTCCTGCTGCGCGGAGGTCGCCGCCATTGTCGTGAAGAAAAGCCTAAAATTAATTAGACGCGATTAGGAGTCGTGCCCGTGTACAACAATCGACGCGATCAAGTTGATTGCTTCGCTTCTAGGGATGCAACAACGCTCATAAAACATCGATGTTTCCAACGACAAACATCGGTATTAAAAAGACATCGGTAATATAAAGGATGTGAGTATCGATGTTTTATCGATGTTCTTAATTTTTAATTGATATGTACTCAGTAACATTTTAATTAAACATAATAGAAGTTACTTAAGTTCATTAACTAGGTCATAACAGGTCATAACTACCTACTTATGTTTTTTTTATAATAAACCACATTGTCCATATATTCATCATCATCATCATAATCAACCCATTTCAGTCCACTGCTGGACATGGCCTCTCCCAAAGCACGCCATCGAGCCCGATCTTCGGCTTCTCTCATCCAACCGTTGCCTGCCATTTTGCGTATGTCGTCGCTCCACCTAGCCGAAGGGCGTCCAAATATTAATTTTGAGATGGAGTTTAGGAAAAGAATCTTAGATAATCTTGTCCCAGAAGGGTCTTTGCCCTTTGCTTTTTCCATAGCCAGTGTCGAAGAGGCGATCATTAATTTATTATCTATTTTATTTTAATATTGCATTACTGTTATTCGCGCGCGTAAAGACGTCACATGAAGTTAACAATAGATATAAAAGTAAGACCTCGATAAACGTGAAGGGCGAATAAAATAGCACACCATAATGGCGAAGGGCGATATTGATAATATCTCAAGCTGAATAATTAATATAGACAGACAGCGGGTGCGGTCTTACTAGTCTATATTGTAGGGTTGGCATCCGTCTCAGAATTATCCTAGTTTGGATGGCACTTGAAGAGTCTTGGGCGACGTTTTGTATACAGTTCGAATTTTAGAATATCCCGCACTATCTATACCTGCTGACCGAGCCGTGTTACTTACTTTTATAAATTTATGTATATTACTACTTAAATAAAAATATATATACTTACATTTAGAAAACTTAATAAATATTATGTTTAAAAATATTTTTTTAAATGTGAATTATTAAGCTCTAATCTAATGGTAGATAACAATAAAAACCGCTATTGGTTAAAATAAACTTTCCAATCGCCATCTATGTGCAGCGGTAACAAATAAAAAGATCTTATGAGCGACACGATCCTCATGCTCAGTTTAATTCTGAAATGCTTAAGCAAAAGACAGAGTTACTGTCTCATTGCAATAGATGTCGCTATATGGTATAAACTACTACTTAGTTATTTGACGACTGATGTGGCGCAATGGGCGAATAGCCGACTGCGAAGCGTGAGGTCGCGGGTTCGATTCCCGCAACAGAACAAATATTTGTGCGTTGAAAAAAAAAGCGCAAGTATTTGTTCTGTGTCTGGGTGTTGTGGATCCCCGATCCTCGTAGTTTCTGATACCCTAGATACAGGGAATCCTAGTTAGGGGTCAAAACTGTACGTGACTGTGCTTAAAAAAAATATAAAAAAAATTTGTTACTTTACGAGACTTAATACGTCACACACTGCGAAGTCGAGGTGGGTCGCTATCTTTCTATAATATCTAAATCCATACCTGTCTGTACTCATATAATTTAAAGAGAAAATATTTGTTTTTTGTTTGTGCCAGATAAACTTAAAAACTACTGAACCGATGTTGATGAAATTTGGTATGGAGATAGTTTGAACCCCGTGGAAGGACATAGGATACTTTTTATTGCGATACACTTTAGTTCACATGAGTGAAACCGCGGGGAACTGCTGGTTTCAAATTAAACGTCGAATTTTGGTTGCCTTCTGCAGATAGAGGGCCCAAAAAGCTGGCGACATTACTATTTTGAGTAGCCAAACTAATTAACTATTCATTGGCCGTGTTATAGTTCTTTGATCACTCGAGAGGCGTTTAGACAACTTCTAGTTGCTTACCAGCCATTATTTTGTCGTTAATTTTTCACCCACATCCATTCATCTGACCTATAATAATGCTTTTGACTTTGGCACACTTGGACAACAAAGGATCAATAGCCATGAGAGACAAACATTTTTATGGATGCCATAAACTATGAATTTATAGGACTATAAGTCATAGAAAGAGCCAGATAGCAAGATCAGTCAAGTTTCTGAAGCGGAGAGAATATAAATTTACTTGTAATTTTTAACACTCTTTTATTAGTTCCATCAACTACCTATTTGTCAATGATCAGTCGGAACCCTTGTGACCCTTCAACGGAACTCCAGGAACTCCCTTTTAAGGTAATAATGGCTCAGTGGTAGTGACGTCAGCTTGCGATTCGTAGGTCGTGATTTCGAATCCTACAATGAGCAAGAGCTTTCGGTGAAGGAAAGCATCGTTATGAAACCATAGCTCGGTGGTAGGGCATTTTCTAGTGCTCGCCTCAACCCTCAAGTTAAGAATCTGTCGGTGAATCTGTCGCCAAGCACCTATCGATGTATTCCGGCAGCCCCACTTGAAAGCCAGTTCTCAATCCAGGTGTAGCGTGACGCCACCTTCGACCACATCTTCACTAAACATCAGGTGACGTGTAGTCAAAGGCTATCCTGTAAGTACTTAGAGGAACTGCTGCATTAGTAGAGTAAGACAAAAACACATGATCACGTCAAAAAATTAGAACTACTGGCACTCCTAAAATAAAGCGACAGTTCAGCGATTAACAACAAACTTGCGAACGTCCTGACCTGGCTTTATGGCGAAACAAGGTCGCAATGGGGGTGCCATCTAATAAACAAACCCATAGCCATCGACCCATTTCCATAGGATCTGCGGCGCCACTGTTCCTGTTTTCGGAATTCGCACGCAATTTCTACTGATAGCATTTATTTATTTTATTTATATATTTCCACAGATCTAAGAATTTTTAAGTTTACTTACTTAGGTATCTCTATAACTATATATATAACTCAAAGGTGACTGACTGATGACTGACTGACTTAGTGATCTATCAACGCACAGCCCAAACCACTGGACGGATCAGGCTGAAATTTCGCTTGCAGGTAGATGTTATGGATTTCGCGATAAACTGTAGCCCACGCGGGTGAAACCGCGGGGAACAGCTAGTTATGAATATATAACGACGGATCTACATACTTAACGTACGTATAAAAAGTGTAAAGAGAGCAGAATGGTAAGAAGATGGGTAGGTTTCATAATACACTAGTTGCACCCCGCGGTTTCACCCGCGTCTTCTCCTTATCCCTCAGCAACCTTTTTCCGGGATGAAAAGTAGTAGTTACGGTGATACGTGGTAACAAACATTCACACACACACACAAACAAACTTTCGTATTTATAATAATAGTAGGATTTACTAAACTTCTACGTATGTTCTGCGTTAACATTTCTTTTCTTAAAATTTAACGCATGGTGCGTAATGTGCGTGGGTGTGTTTGTGTATGTATCGTGTCCGTGTATTTGTATGTATGGTGTGGTTGTGTGTCAGTTTACACTATTTACAATCATTATCTTTAAGAATGAACTGTGATTCATTCATCATCTCAGCGTTGTCCTAAATAATTGTGCCTTATAAAATTGTAATTACAATACGCTGCAGCAAATCATCCATGCACATGTGTCATATCAAACAGGCGCTTTTGGTACGTTTTAGATTGAACATTTTTCTCTGTAAATGTAATAAAAAAATAACGAATTAAATATTTGATAAACTCTAACAATTATTTATAGGTCGAGGAGAAAACTAAATCAAAATCGGTCCACCAGGGGAGCTATAATGTCACATACAGATTATGGGACTTATGGCAGTCACCTATCTTTTTGGCAGGAGTTAAATACTTTTAACCCCAAACGAAACTTTTTCAACAAAATCTCAAATTACTTCAAAATTTTATAAAACAAAACCTCATTGCTCATTGCATAGCTTATAACATTTTCAATCTATTCAGATGGCAAAAAAGTTTTGGAGTGTACAGTCAGCAACAAAAGTAGCTGATCATACTAGATTTCCTAAATGTGTTTTAGATCAGTAATGCGTGGTTTTCTTTACATTTTATAAGGTGGCGCTCTAACCACAACTTATCACACCGGATTTTAAGTGATGATGTTGTCAAAGGCTGGTGTTAAAGATGATGCCGGTAATCGGAAATTGTGTTATTGTTGAGCGAATTTTGTCGTTGACTGTACCGTAATGTCTACTTGTTCCAATTTAAAATAGGATAAAAAAAAAATTGTGCGTTTCATGCCGGTGCCGGTATTGAAAAGATAATTCAGGGTCAAAGTTTAAGTTTCAACGTCAATTATCTCGTTTGCTAAATGCTATAAGAGTATTTATTTCGCCGAACATTTTGCATTCATTTTGTTCTCCTCTTTTGATTTATTCATGTTCGCATAGTAGACGCAAAATTGACGAAAAATCTAAATAGTTGACACGTAGAAACAGGTTTCATACTGAAATGTTCTAAACTTCAAATAAAAATTAGGGAAATTTAAACGAAATCTACCCTTTATAAAACAGCAGGTATAGGTAACTAGCTCAATTAATCATTTGCCCTACAAAGAGGATGGGTCAGAGTTCACAGTCCTCTTTACCCGACGATGACGTCACAATGTCTGGAAACCATCGGGAAAACGAATAACACAGCGATAAAAATCTTATAGGTCGTACATAAATCTCTTGAAGGGTCTCTATGTATACTTAGTTATGTGACTTGATAGAAAAATATAGCTGTCAGCCGTCAAGACTGATATAATGACAACATCACAACTTTTGATGAAATCAAAAGGGTAGGATCTTGCAGTTGTCATCAGGAAGATCTGGTGTTAAAAGATAAGACACTGAACTAATATATTATAGATAAATTAATAACGCTTTAGTATAACACTTTTGTGTTTATAGAGATAAGGGTGTTTTATGTAATGGGTATGAAATAAATAGCTATGTAATAAAATACAAAGTTTATAGTGCAAAGTAATACAAATGTCAAGGATATTGCTTCCAGAACTAGCAAGTTTGTAGGTAGAGAACCCGTCTATTGCGAGACCTAGTTTTTTCCAAGACAACATTAAAAAACGGAAGTTCTCCGAATAAGAAACGATTCTTTACCGCCTCCATCGGTGATTAAAGTGAACTTGAAACTTAGAGCTTGGCTAGACAGCTGACCTGAGGGGATGTCGAACGATTGCCAATTTTCTTCTTTGAATGAATCTCATACCTATAATAACAAGTTGGTAAACAACCGGCCGATATCACAATAAAGAGATATGAGGGAGAAGTAGACAGTTTTAGTAAGTAATCAGGATGGGATTTGCGTTTTAAAAGGTGGGTTTCAACGATTAACGAACTGTTTACAAAATAAGTTAGTGGTAAATCACGAAAAGGAATCTTAGTCGAATGAATTCGCCTAGTGAAATGATGCCGCGCGCCTCTCGCCTGCCGTGCACCTTACACCATCAGGCGATGCTACGTCACCGCGCCGCGTCACTTGATTCCGCCCCCTTGCTAGATATTTATTATAACAATATTATACAAACCATGCAAACAACCGTTAGATAGATAGATAGATAACGCTTTATTGTTTCAACCGTTGTATTAAGACGAATAAAAGACTTTTATTTAAAAATACATATTTAAATAAAATAGTAAATGTAGAAAAAAAAGAAAAAAGATGTAGTGCTCCTGCCTAGTTGTCAAAAATCAGGGACTCTTCATACTACTCAAAAAAAAAAGTCGAGAAGGCAAGGGCGGGCGCGAATATCTACCGACGTCCACCGATTTCGAACCCCATCTCTGCCCCTTCCCTAGATATAACTTAATGAGAGTGCGGATTTCCCGTTGCTCAAAACAGGGAAAGAAAAAATATCGTGAGTTAACCAGTTTAACCAAGAACCATAAAATTCTAAGGCATGCGACACGACATCTACCAAACTGCACTGAGCGAACGCAGTAAATTGCGGCCCATACTCTCTCTGAGAGAAGGGTAATGTCCTAGCAATGTGATACGTAATAGGATGATGATGACGATAAATTACGCCCACACAAATTAGCCCTGACTCCTAACTAGGATTCACTGTAGGTATCCGTCTCACTGTCCACCAGTGGTGCTCAATGGGAATAATTAATAAGGTAGTTATACTATAGAACATTTTTTTTAAATGTGTCTCTGTCCCCCACTGGTGGACGCGCTGGGGGTGGACAGCGATAATGAACCTCCAGAAATTACGTGGATATGAGATCCACGACACGACCGTTCAGTGCACAAATATTTGACCCCGTGACAAAAGACAATCAGGTTTTCTTAAGGTTGTAGACCATTATTGACTTTTATCTTCTCCATGCAATATTTGTGCTGATACTAAACTTGTTCTGCCTCACAGCATGTGGATCTTGTTTTGGTAACTCAGCCTCATTTTAGAACGTTACGTCACACACAATGCGTGCGCGCAGTTTTAAAGCAGAGGTAATTATTTGAAGCACATCACGTATTCCATTGAGCAGCAAACCGCTCTGATTCAGCCGCTAATTGAAAAATACAAAAGGAAAGGAAAACAATGAAATATGATGCGCCATTGGCTGATTCATAATAAAGAATCATGGCAAAGTAGTAAGCGCTTGTATAGTTTTGTATACGTAGGTACTTAGCATAATAATTGTTCCTTTTATTTCAATAAACTAGGTGCGCCCCGCGGTTACACCCGCCCTTTCCCACTAACCCGTAGCAACCTTTCCCCAGCGTGAAAATTATGTCTATTCTAAATTTCACTGAAATCCGTTGAACCGTTTCAGCGTGAAGAAATAAAAGACATATGTAGGTACGTAATATGCTTACTCACAAACTTTCGCATTTTTAATATAAGTGTGATTAGATCCATAAAATTCTAACCACGATTTTTAATAAGTAATCTGTAAAGCAGAAAAATTCGAAAAAACAATGTTAACGTGTCGTTATAATCAATACAAAAAGGGTTACCCCATGTTTCAATTTTTTTATTCTATATGTTTGTGTACAGTCAACGACAAAAGTCGCTAAATATGAACACTTTTACGATTTTCCCTAGCATCTAACTACATTGAACATGCTGATATAATTGCATTACATTTGGAAAATCGAGTATGTTCAGCTACTTTTGTCGTTGACTGTACCGTGTCTGTCTTCTGCAGGTGAAACCGCGAGGCGCAGCTGGTATAACTATAAAACTGAAACACACACACACAGTACCATGATAAAAATAAAAAATAAAAATAAATAAATGTTTTTTTGCTTAGTTTTTTTTTCGTTTATCCCAACCGGCTGGACTCACTTTGTTAAAATAGATAATGTTGACTAGGGATACCATCATAACCTTCATTTATTTCGGAAAAATATATTATATTTTCGCGTGAAAATGGGACTTGCCGACCTCCCACTTCAGAGTCGGCTGTTTGCTCCATGAGACTCATCGATTTTTATTGAATAGAAAATCCGGTTAAATAATATTCATGTCTGTATACATTTTAAGCATTTTGTACTAGACTAGCGACATGCACCGTGGCTTCGCCCTCGTAGAAGATGATATTTTTTTCCTACAAAAAACTTTGACTTTGACTTTTTTTTTTTCAAGTAATAAAGTTTTAAACTTTGAGTTTAAAACTTTATTACTTGATCAAGGTTTTTTTTTTTGGTGGCGTACATAGGGCCTTTATGCAATTCCTTTTTCAGACTAGTGGCTACTCCGGACCCTCTGTCACAGTGTACAAACTGTCCGGTAAACGCGTACATCATACGAACCCTACGAGCGCGTCAACCGCCATCCAGCGGCGTCACACTGTCGGGTCGAGCTCGACGCCATTTTCTCCTTCGCCTGAACCAGTCACCAGTAACTCGCGCCCGTCCAACGCTCACACTCGCCCGTTCACCGGTTTCTGTAAAACGTAAACAAAAATATTAAACTATGGCTCGAAGTGTAGCCGCGTGTCTCGCCGTACTCCTGGCACTCTTCGAAGTCGGTACGTTATCAATCACTTTTTAAGCTTGTATGCAACTCTATTTTATAACTTCGGTCTAACATATTATCTCACTATTGAATTATTTAAAATATTATTGTTTTCGAGTCGTATTGATAAGTAGTTTTTTCGTCGGACTGGACCTATCTGAATCATATCGGCTGTTTCGGTGTTTACAACATAAAATTAGAGATGTTCCGTTCAATTTCTATGCGTTGTCTCGATATAAATAGCGCTAGGTACTATTTATTTCATTACATCTAAGTACTAAAATAGCTTGCAGCTTGTTCTCATTCATATTTCGATCAGATGTAAACAGAATGTAGTTAGGTACTTTTAGGCTTTTTGTAGAGTGTAGAACTGTGTAGACTAAAATACTTGCACCTTTGTTTGGTTTGGCTGTAGTGTAGTGTATTAAATATCCACTGTGGCATAGAATATAATAGTACTACGTAACTGAGGTCTGACTAAACGGTCACAATTCTGTGTGTGTGTCTCACAAACTCACCTTACAATAGGGAGTGGTTACGTAAATAACTAATTATATTAGTGGCTAGTAGGTATAGGTAACATTTCGTGAGTAATCGCTGTTAGCATTAGTACGGTCAAGCAACAACAGTTACGCCTATTATGGTACATTTTTGTACTTTTTCTATGCATCTTATACACCGAACATCACTAAACTGGTATAACTACATTTTATAAATTGGATGTGATTATAATATTATTATTAATCCAAAATAAAGTTACAGAATTGCATACCATTTGCGCCGCCAAAATGGTCTTCCGCAAGGTAGCCTGTTGGTTCCAGCTCATTTCAAAATGTATACTAATAACCAACCCATCAGCACTCTTCAAACTGACCTTCCTTTAAGCATACGCCATAGCCCTGGCAGTCCATGCTGGAATTTTCTATTAGGATCCAAAATTGGAATTTCCCATATACCCGAAAACCTGTTCAATAAATTACCTCATAGAAGCCACAGATAAAAAAACATCGCCTATGGAGACTATTAAATAGTGATACAATACACAATTAAATAATAGTATCTACCTAACTACCTCCATAGTACATGCCAGTGACCATGAAGAATTAATAGGTACAGTCAGCGACAAAAGTGCCTGATCGTACTCGATTTTCCAAATACGTCAGTAATTCAATTCAATTCATTTATTTCAGATTGTCATTATCCATACAATTCAAATTAAATTTAGTAGGAAAAATTTTAATTACATAAAAGTAACTAGGTAACACGACAGACACTAAATAACTAAACAATGGAATAAAATAATTATCTACCTAATTTAATGTTTGTTTTTTTTTTCTTACATCTAACATCTGATTCGGTGGAAGGTTGGAGAAATCGGAAATTTGTTATTGTTCAGTGAGTTTTGTCACTGACTGTACAATAGCAATTGATCTTCCATTGAATTGATGTATGAAGCTGTTTAAATGATATGTCATTTCATTGGTTATTTAATATTAAAACAATTACAAATAATTCGCTTTAGAAATACTTATTTTAATGTCACAACATTTACAAACAATACAAAAAGCACGGTCCGACCCCGCCCGTCCAGGCTTCTGTGAGTTTTGGGATCATCCAAAAATTACGTCACATGAACTTCATGATTTTTGGCTCTCACGTCCTTGTCATTTTAAAAATATTTAAGAGATTTCCCTACTAATATTATAAATGCAAAAGTGACTCTGTCTGCCTGTCTGTCTGTCTCGCTTTCACGCCTTAACTACTGAACTGATTTAAATGAAATTTGGTACAGAGATGTAGCCCACGCAGGTTAAACAGCGGGGAACAGCTAGTTCGTATAACTTAGATGTATACATATGACGTCACGAAGCGTTTAACTAGCCCCTTGGCAAATGATGTCACACTTTGGTTACCCCCTCTCTCATCCTTAACGTTTAACGTAATTTATAGATAGCCCCTTTGTGCTTTATGTTAATGGCACTAAGCTATATTCTACAACTAGCAAATAGGACAAACACATTTCCGAAACTTGTTAGTGGCAGTAAATATTCAGATCAGACTTATGTGAATAACAACTAGTTATAAATAAGAATGACGTTACATAATCGAAATGTTTGAATTTATGATTTACTATTACTACTAGTGATCGCCTCGCGGCTTTACGCGGATAGGCAAAGATTTAAAGGATAAGTTAAAAGATTTCCCATGTAAAGTAAAAGTTATGATTTTGCGGGAAAAAAGTAGCCTGTGTTGGACAAGTGTGGACTATGGTCTCGCTGTTTTGACGTGAAAGAAAGACATAACAGTAGGTATATCAACAAATGGACAACTTTTAAGTTTTATAATATTACAGTATTATTAGGGATAGGGTAAATATCCATTGCAATAGGGAAGGTAGAGTGGAAAAGTAGACTTACGAATGTCTGAAAGGAATTTTTTGGCGGCAATCGAATTGTCAACGTGAAAATTTTAGTTTTTATTTCCAAAACTTGTGTTTCTTCGAGTGATAATGTGTAATATTGGTGGATTATTGACCATTATGTGTTCGTTAATGTGTACGAGTGTGGGAAATTGAAATAAAGGTGTGAAAGTGACTTTTCGAGTTGCTACAAAAAAGTCCGTGTAAAGTTTAGGTAAAGCGCCACTACTTTACTTAAACCTCATCCCTTCATCTCATCATCATCATCATCATCATCACCATTTAAACTAGATTCAATTCTCTGACTTTAAAATATTTTATACTTGACACTGGCAAATACACTAATCGTGTGACGCCATAACAAAAAAAAATTATAATTTCTATAGTAGGATATGTTTATGTATTTAATTATGCACCTATCTGCCTACGTAGTACGGTCAACGACAAAAGTCACTGAACAAAAACATATTTTCCGATTCTCTAAATCATCTTAAACACCTAACGAATCGTTACTTAACATCACGTGTGTTGTGTTATGGTCAAACGCAACCTTGTAAGCTGTAAGTAAAAAAACAATAAAGTCGGTTTACTGACGACAGTTGAACGTGACAACGTCGATTGGCCGATTGTGCTTCTTTGTAGCTCGTTCCGCGCTCTCGCTTGCACTTCAAGCCTTACATGGAACGCCTCAGAGCGAGGTAACGCCGCAAGAGTCATGTTTTTTCGTGCGTGCAGCCGGCTCTATCGAATTATAAGACGTTGTCACGTCAAAAATAACTGATCTACGCTCGCATTTGGTAAATCCAGTATGATCAGCTACTTTTGTCGCTGACTGTGCGTTATCGGTAGTATTGGGTAGGTGTAAAGGTAGAATATGAAGAGATACTTTGTTAAAACAGGTTACAAGCTAGGTGCTTGTAACCTGTTTTGTGAAGAAATAGGCAAGACTGTAAACGCATAGCAGGTAGGTATGATATACACACAAGCTCAAAGCGGTGAAGGAAAACATCGTGAGGAAACCGGTATATCCAAGAACCACAACGTTCAAGGGCATGCAACATCTACCAACCCGCACTGGGACAGCGTGGTAGATTACAGCCCATGCTCTCTCTCAGAGAGATGGCTATCGCCCGAAATTAATAATCGATTCGATCCATCCGCGGTTTCGGATCGATATGTCATGTCATAATATGTCATTTTAGTAGTAAGCCCTAGTACTAAAATGACATATTATGATGACATGACATATCGATCCGAAGCCGCGGATGGATCGAATCGATTATTAATTTCGGGCATATACATATAGAGTCCCAGCAGTGGGAACGTAAATGGCTGATGATGATTACGTCTACAGGTATAACGTTAATTTAATAGTGATGTCATGTCAGTGATTTTCATAAACTTATATAGATGTTCATGTTTTTACGACAAATCTTACAAGCAATCGTAAAAATTATCATAATTATTTACCTTTTACATATCTACTTGTTGTTGTACGTATATAATATATGCATATGAAGGAATCGTAATGATGAGGTCACCTTTTTGTACGTATAAAACTAGCGAGGTACCTAGTACAGTCAATGACAGAAATTGTTGAAATTGCCCATCATTTTGCCAATTAGCCTCTGCATTTTGAACACCAAACTTGACTGATCCGATACACATTGGAAACTTGGGTGTTAAACTAGTTTTATCTCTGACTTTAGCTACCTTGCTATGTTATTTAAAAATACCTGCTAATGTAAGTGGAATGTTTTTTATTTGTCTTTCCTACACATCAAAACGATTGAACAATTTCAAGATACTTGGTGTCAATTCCGATATGCATTTTCTAAAACTAAACTAATTTTGATAGGTCTAAAAGTATTGCTGTCTTTTTCAGACTACGGAAGTAAGAAAAAGACGGCATTATTTTTAGACCTGTAAATTTTTTTTTAATGTTAGAAAATGTACATCAGAATCGACAACAATAAAGTCCACAGATTACGCATTTAAAAAAAAACTATAAACCGTCCGCGGGAAAACAGAAAACCTCTAGCTGTCAAAACCTTTGAATAAACGAGCGAAACCGCGGGGCGGATCGCTAGTAGGTACGTTACAAACTCAAGGTGAGAAACGGTGATGTCATCGCAGTGTCATGAATAAAGTTATTCCATTATGTAGTTAACTTGGATTTTTCATGTTGTTTTTTATGAGAGATCTTGGAAGCAACAAAAACAATCTATTGAAACCAATGACTTTGTTGATGTTATAGTTACAGTTATGTCTCTCATTGTTGTTTGTTGACGACTTTTCTGCTTCGAAGATTCTTTTTTAAGAATAGAGATGAATGTGGCTGAGATCGAGGTTACTTTAGTTGTGACAGCACAAGTGACGCCCGCTGCAAGTATGGTAAATCGTAAACTTGACTACATACACACACACATACATTACACATACACATTACACATACATTACATTACACATACATTATACACTACATTACTACATTTTACATTATACATTTATACATATTTTAAGCGACGATGGCAGTGTTAGTGACGTCGGCTTGCAATCCGTAGGACGTGGGTTCGAATCCTACAATGAGATTGAGCTTTCGGTGAAGGAAAACATCGTGATGAAAACATAGCTTGGTGGTAGGGCATCATTTTCTAGTGCTCGTCTGGCTAGCTACCACCCTCATGTTAAGAATCTATCGCCAAGCACCTATCGGTGTATTTCGGCAGCCTCACTCGAGAGCCAGTTCCCAGTCCAGGTGTAGTGTGGCGCCATCTTCGACCACATCGTCACTTAACATCAGGTGACTTGTGGTCAAACGCTAACCTGTAAGTAGTAAAAAAAAAACATACTAGTTGTTAAATTTAAGCACACATTCACAATTTTATTTTGATTACTATTGATTCAAGATTTATCATCTGTTTTATTTAGGAAGCTCATGACTTATTGATGAATAGAATACCTACGACTATTTAGTGAGTATTGAGTATCATCAATTGACATCGTATCGTCACAAAAGGATATCAGTAATTGAATGTTGCCAATATCATAGGAGCTATATCTATTAGCTTGAAGGTGTATGAGGTCATTGCCAATTTTTTTAACTGTCTAAATAGTCTTGCCCGTGGGATGCCGGGCTAGAATAGCATCCCCCCTTTTCCTTCCCGAGGGAGTCGTAAGAGGCGACGAAGGGAATTGTACCGGAAGGTGGGCAGCAGCGCCTTCTGAGCAACCGTCATCTTTTACTGCGATCCCCAAGACGTCTGCCAAGCGTGGGGATTATGGCAAATACCCCCCCTAATGAATTCCAAACATTTAAAACGGCCCCCAGTCCCCGGCAGCTCCTCTATCCTTGGCCCCGGTAGCAGGCCAGGTAACGGTGGAGCAGGGGGTGCTAAGAATCTCCGGCAGTTGCCCCGCTATCAACCCAAAAAACGACCTCTGGCCCTGGCAACACACAACGTGCGCACGCTCAGGGAGGACGAGAAGATTGACGAGCTGGAAAAGTCGTTGAGCAAGTTACGATGGGATGTCATGGGATTATCGGAAGTCCGAAGAGAGGGACAGGACACGATCATTCTAAATTCCGGTAACTTGCTCTTCTACCGGGAAGGACATCAGAAATCCCAGGGTGGTGTCGGGTTTCTCGTCCGTAAGTCCCTTGTTAACAACGTGGTGAAAGTCGAAAGTGTGTCGAGCAGGGTAGCGTACCTTATACTCAGAATAACCGAACGGTATTCGTTGAAGGTCATACAGGTTTACGCGCCGACCTCGACACACCCAGACGAGGAAGTAGAGGCTATGTATGAGGAGATATCCGAGGCCATGCATAGCTCCGAAACGCACTTCACCGTTGTTATGGGGGACTTCAACGCAAAATTAGGCACACGGAATGGCGATGAGTTGAAAGTGGGGTCATATGGATATGGCAGGCGGAACCAGAGGGGCCAGCGGATGGTCGACTTCATGGAGAAGGAGGGACTCTTTGCGATGAACTCCTTCTTTGAAAAGCGACCATCTAGGAAGTGGACGTGGATAAGCCCCGATGGTTCAACCAAAAATGAGATCGACTTCATCATGACGACCAAAAGGCGAATATTCAATGATGTCTCTGTGATCAGCAGGGTGAAAACCGGTAGTGATCACCGCATCGTAAGAGGCACATTGAATATCAATGTCAAGCTTGAGAGGTCACGTCTGATGAAGTCTACGCTCCGACCTAGCTTTGGTCAAATCCAAGACCCCGAAGGCTTTCAACTCCAACTTCACAATCGCTTCCAGTGCCTAGCTGAATGCGAAACAGCGGGCGAGTTAAACAACGGGTTGGTGGAAACTGTCCAAGCGGTGGGGTCTCAGTTCATTAAAACCCCACGCCGAAATAAACCTCAAAAGCTCTCAGGCGAAACCATTAAGTTAATGGAAGACCGAGATGTGATGAGACTGCAATCTTCAGCTGATATGTCGGAATATGGCGAGCTCAATAGACGGATCTCGAAGTCAATGCGACACGACTTGCGTACCTATAATACGTCACGTGTTAAGGTCGCAATCGAGCGGAACCAGGGCTCCAAAGTGTTCGCAAAGAATTCGTCTATAGGGCAAAGCCAAATGACGAAGCTGAAGATCGACAACGGCAGAATCATCACATCGAAACCGGAGATCCTGAAAGAGCTCGAGAGGTTTTATGGACAGTTATACACCTCAACGCGGAAACCCGTTGCAAGTGCGGCTCGGGACGCAAGAGCCAAACTAACCCGACACTATACTGAGGATATCCCGGACATCAGCCTGTATGAGATTAGAATGGCTCTCAAACAGCTTAAGAACAACAAGGCGCCTGGTGATGACGGAATCACGACAGAACTTCTGAGAGCGGGTGGAAAACCGGTACTTTTAGTCCTCCAGAAGTTATTTAATTCCGTCATACTTGAAGGAACTACGCCAGAAGCGTGGCACGGAAGTGTGGTGGTGCTGTTCTTCAAAAAAGGTGATAAAACTTTGTTGAAGAACTACAGGCCCATCTCACTTCTGAGCCACGTTTATAAGCTGTTTTCGAGAGTCATTACGAACCGTCTCGCACGTAGGTTTGATGATTTCCAGCCTCCCGAACAAGCCGGGTTCCGTAAAGGCTTTAGCACCATAGACCACATACATACGCTCCGGCAGATTATACAGAAGACTGAGGAGTATAATCGGCCATTATGTCTTGCGTTTGTGGACTATGAGAAAGCCTTCGATTCAGTCGAAACCTGGGCGGTGCTGCAGTCTCTTCAGCGATGCCAAATTGACTATAGGTATATCGAAGTGCTGAGGTGCTTGTATAAAAACGCCACTATGTCAATTCGTTTACAGGACCAGAGAACGAAACCAATCCAATTGCAGCGAGGCGTGAGACAGGGAGACGTTATCTCTCCGAAACTGTTCACGAACGCATTGGAGGACGTTTTCAAGCTCTTGGACTGGAACGGATCTGGCATCAACGTGAATGGCGAATACATCACTCACCTTCGTTTTGCCGATGATATAGTCATCATGGCAGAGTCGCTTGAAGAGCTCAGTACAATGCTCAGCGACCTCAGTAGAGTTTCCCAACAGGTGGGTCTTAAAATGAACATGGACAAGACAAAAGTCATGTCCAATGTCCATGTCGCACCCGTACCAGTAGTTGTGGGAGGCGATACTATCGAAGTTGTTGACGATTATGTTTACCTTGGACAGACTGTCCAGTTAGGTAGGTCCAACTTCGACAAAGAGGTCGCCCGACGAATCCAACTCGGATGGGCAGCGTTCGGGAAATTACGCGACATCTTCTCGTCCAACATTCCTCAGAGCCTCAAGACGAAAGTCTTTCAGCAGTGTGTGTTGCCAGTGATGACTTATGGTACTGAGACGTGGTCTTTGACTGTTGGCCTTTTGAATAAGCTCAGAGTCACACAACGAGCCATGGAGAGAGCTATGCTTGGAGTTTCTTTGCGTGATAGAATCCGTAATGAGGAAATTCGCCGAAGAACCAAGGTCACCGACATAGCTCTCAGAATCTGCAAGTTGAAGTGGCAATGGGCAGGCCACATCGCTCGACGAACCGATAACCGATGGGGAAGAAAGGTTCTCGAGTGGCGACCACGAACCGGAAGACGTTCTGTAGGTAGGCCCCCCACTAGGTGGACCGACGACATTGTAAGAGTCGCAGGGAGCCGATGGATGCAAATGGCTAATAGCCGTTCATGGTGGCGTTCAAGGGGGGAGGCCTATGTTCAGCAGTGGACTTCTTCCGGCTGATGATGATGATGATGATGATGAAATAGTCTAAAGTGTCTAACGCTATGACGCACGCGATCTTATACGTTTTAGTTACTTTTTATATAGATACCTTTATACTAGCGACCCACCCTGGTTTCGCACTGGTAGGTAGGCATAGGATGCTACCATTGTTAATGATTATTTTTATACTATAGATTCATTGTTAATATTTTAGCAAACGTCGCGAGTTGCCACCAAATTCGTTGTTCGCACTAAAATAGTTATAAACCTAAATCATTTTAAAACTGTTAAAACTTCGTGGAATATTATTTCATAACAACAAAATATATACATTCGGATAGAAAATTAAACTAAATATATATGTACAGTCAACAACAATAGTCGCTGAACAATAACACATTTTCCGATCGCCCTTATTATCTACAAAAACCTTTGAGCACATCATCACTTAAAATCAGGTGTGTTACGCTGTGTTCAAAACGCTACTTTGTAAAATGTAAAAAAAAACGATCATTACAACTGGTATAAAACAAATTTGGAGATTTCTAGTATGATCAGCTACTTTTGTCGCTGACTGTACTAACTAAACATCTACATTCTACAAATAAAAAACCGAATTTAAATCGCTGCCTAAATTAACACATTAATGTTCTTATGTATTGCCAGGCTCATG
Source organism: Opisthograptis luteolata (assembly GCA_931315375.2). Taxonomy (NCBI): domain Eukaryota; kingdom Metazoa; phylum Arthropoda; class Insecta; order Lepidoptera; family Geometridae; genus Opisthograptis; species Opisthograptis luteolata. Next base: position 4,848,507 of record OV928048.1, read on the forward strand.
GTATTTTGATACCGGAAAATTTACATTCAAATAAATAAATAAATATCGGGGGACCATTGCACACAAATTGACCTAGCCCCAAATTAAGCAAGAAACTTGTGTTATGGGTACCTACTAGACAACGATATACATACTTATATTGTTTGTATGATTATGGATATTGTGTACCTATATTGTATTGTGTTTAAGGATGCAGCTAAAAATAGTAGATAGATATACCTAACTAAGAATAAAGATAGAAAAGAAAACTATTCCGCACCAAACAACAAAAGAATCACGTGAATCGGTTCAGAAACCGGTCGGTTAAAATATATACCGGCCGAATTGAGAACCTCCTCCTTTTTTGAAGCCGGTTAAAACGAAAATAATGACTTCATCAAATTAAAGGAAGCCTTACTTACCAAAGGCCATTAACTCCTACTAAAAGTTAAATGCTTTTAATATGGTCCGGGTACTGTTTAAGGTTTAATTGGCAATTAGCAGAGGTGTAATACTTGCTGTGAGGCGTGTTGTCTACTTGTTAAATGCAAGTATAATAGTTATTATATGAGTGATGCATAATATGACTCGACATTTGAAGGTTGCGCTCAAAAATTATAGCAGTTGAAAACGTCAATGGCGGTCAATCCATTCTAGTGATGGCCGTGTTTGATCTGATATCACCAACTGGAATAGGTGTGAAAAATTCTTTGCGAAATGAAAATAATTTATCAACGTACGAGCTGCGCCCCGCGGTTTCACCCGCGTCTTCCCGTTATCGCGTAATAGGAACTTTTTACCGGGATAAAAGGGAGCCCGAAGTTCCAGCGTTGGCCGCCCATAAGGCACACTAAGGCCCATATTCTAGAATGACGCTCAAGTGTTGATCTATGCCTGAGTAGCGATTGAGTGACATATTTGTATGAACTGACAGCGTCAAATCTGAACGCGTGATTTGCTCAAGTACAGTACCCCTAGTACAGGTTTTGATAGTTTACAAAGACTATAAAAGTTTTCGTTTCCATCCATACATATTTTTTTTCTGCGAATCTTACCGAGACCTGGAGGAACTGAAATCGTTAATACGGGTTATTTTAAATCGTTATCATATTCCAAAAACGTTATTGAGTTACTTTTTGAATTTAAGCAGATCGAGTTGCCCCTTTGACAAGTCGGCGGTGGTAAACGTCGACGTTTACGAAAACTTTTATTGTTTTCAAAACTTGTACTAGGGGTACTGATCATCACTTGAGTAAACTAGCCTAAGATCTAATGGGAAGTCCGCCCACATATAGGTTAGTTAGAAAACAACGTTATAGAGTCTAGACACCAAAATATATTCTACAAGAAATCGCGAATAAGAAAGCCATAAAAGCGGAATAACCTTGTCCTGTAATGTCAGGAAAACACGATAATGTACTTTGCATTTGGGACAGCGCCAGAAAAGCTGCAGTAAGATGGTGGTCCAGATCACAGCAAAGTTTGTGTAATGAGAAAAATAATGAGTTCGCTTAGTAAACTCATATTTTTTCGTTTTATGTGTGAATAGTTTTGTTTTTTTAAAAGAAATGGTAACACAAACCATTTGAGCTAAGGCCGTCTCTAGATTATCTGGCGCCAGGATGTGACATTGCGAACCTATCCCAGGCACCCATTTAGGCTAAGTAGGCTGGTATTTTGTTCACCGTTTGTTAGATATAAATAGTATTCATATGTTCTGTATATATTATTAGGTCCTAGGTTCTGAGTACAATGATAAATGAAGGTGCAGTTTTTCCTTTAAACCTTATTGAGACTACATTTTAAAAATACTTAAAAAACTACCGAGATCTGTCGAGCCATCCTCAAGTACATACAGAATTAGCAAGCTGAAGTGGCAGTGGGCTGGTCATATAAGCCGCAGAACCGACAACCATTGGGGTAGACGTGTTCTTGAGTGGAAACCGCGACCTGGCAAACTTAGTGTAGAGACGCCCTGTGACAAGGTGGAGCGACGACTTGCGCCGCGTGGCTGGCAGTGGTTGGATGAGAAAAGCCGAAGACCGGGCTCAGTGGCGTATCATGGGAGAGGCCTATGTCTAGCAGTGGACTGATAGAGGCTGATGATGATGATGATTCTCAACTGATACGCTTACCAACGACACCATTTCATTGCTATTTGTTTTTATATTACAAAGAATATTTAATCCAATCAATCAGTCTGTCGGTAAAATCACGCGTTCATAGACAAACATGTTAAGTGTTGCACTGCTCAGCTCCAAGGCGAATGCTTGTGTTCATGGCCTTAATAAAATATGGTGGCGATGACATCATCTTGCTAAGGTAACGTAACGACCAGTGCGACCTTTTTAGTGATGTGAAAGAAGGTTACTGCGGAGTGTGGCCTACATACTAATTTATTTATATTTTGTACCTACCTACGAGTATGTACAACATCCCTACTAATATTATACGAGTAAATATAAAAGTGACTCTGTCTGTCTGTCTGTCTCACTTTCACGCCTAAGCTACTGAACCGATTGTAATGAAATTTGATACGAAGATAGTTTGAACCCTGAGGAAGGACATAGGCTATTTTTTATCGCGATAAACTGCCCACGTGGATGAAACCGCGGAGAACAGCTAGTTTTTTATAACTGCGAACTGTCCCGGCTTTGCTTGGGTAGACAACTAGACAAAGATGTTGACAACAAAAGTTTTCTCAAAACTGAAAAAAACCCGTTTAGAATAAAAGCTAGACTACTTAATGTTACGGACTTTTTGTAGAGCTACTGGAAGCCTACATTTTTCTCATACATTACATCAACTCTAATTAAACCGTTTAGCCTGCGTAGACTAATAAAGACCAAATTAGTCAGTCGTCTAGTTTTTCGGTGACTTGTCTTACAAATATCTTACTGAAAACTCTACTTTATCAGAATAAAACAGCCAATGGTAGGTAGGTAGGTACTCAAGGATAATGTGGCTTAAAAGAACTTTCGGAATCAAGATCACTTGTTTAGGTGATTTTTTTCAAACAATCTATCTGTTTGTCTGTAAAATCCCGCGTTCATAGACAAACACGCTAAGTGTTGCACTCAATAAGATCAATAGGATCTAAACAATCAAATACCTCTTGATAGTATTACGTACTTAGTATAAAATTTTATAGATACTGAGTAGCATCATTATCAGCCTTTCACGTTCCCACTGCTGGGACTCTGGCCTTCTCTCAGAGAGAGATTATGGGCTGTAATCTACCACGCCGGCTCAGTGCGGGTTGGTAGATGTCGCATGCCCTTGAATGTTGCAGTTCTTGGACATGCCGGTTTCCTTCACCGTTTTGAGCGATGGCAAATCCGCACATAGCTTATTGAGTCATAGGTGCGGGGCCGAGAGGATTCGAACTCGGTGTCGGTGTCTTGTAAGTCGCACGCCTAACCGTTCGGCCACCATCGCCTACAGTTACTGAGTAGCGTTTGACCACAAATCTTGTGATGTGATGATGTGATCGAAGGTAGCACCACACTATGCCTGGATTTGAATGGTGCTAAAGCACACGTTAAGTGCTTGAAGACAGATTCTTAAATTGTGGGTGGTATTGTGGTTAGGCGAGCACTAGAAAATGCCTTACCAGTCTTACCACCATGCTAAAGTTTCATCGCGATATTTACCGAAAGCTCAAGCTTGCAGGATTCGAACCCACGACCTAGAACCCAATTCTCGCGGCGTGATATATTATCACCTTCGATAAATATCGCCATAATTGTCAAATATCTATCGAATTTTGACAGTTATTGCGATATTATGAAATTATCGAATGGCCCCTGCGGGTCAAAAGCCGAAGTCACTACCACTGAGATATTATTATCATCACTTCAAACTTATTGCTACTGCGCGAAAGATCTGTTTACACCGTGTTAATTTTAGTTTCCCATATTGTTGCTAACTATTGGTGCTATTATTTTGAAGAACGATAAGAACAAAAGCAGAATAATTTATTAATTATACTAACAACGTTCCGTCAACATGTGCAAGGTAATATAAAGTACAGCATAGTAGGTAATTTATATGTAGGTAGGTATTTCATTATTAGAGTTGTAACGAGTATTCGGAAGATCGAATGTTTTCATCCTATATATATTTTGTTTTGTACATTTAATTTTTTTACTAACATAGTTTAGAACTAAACTAAGTTTTGCTTTCCTTTTTTTACTTCAGTAGTTAGAAAAAGACAGCAATACTATTAGACCTGTCAAACTTAGTTTAGTTTTAGAGAATGCAAAACCGAATCGACACCATTTATCACACATTATCACTGCCAAAAGACTAGTTTTGGAAATGAAAGAACTTTTCCTTGTTGACAGTTCAATTGCCGCCAAAAACCTTAATTGTACTTTACTACTACACTATTACATCGTTACCACTATCTTTATTTCAGGTTCCTGTGTCCGCTGCTATCAATGCAACACGCAGAATGACAAAACTTGTGGAGATCCGTTCAAACCCGGCAACCAATTAAGGGTGAGATATTTTAAAAATGGGAGACCAGACGACAAATGGGCTGATGGAGTTGCTCAAGCTGGCCAAAACAGGTTATCAGTAGGAAAGGAACGACAAGACTAGATTGAAATGAAGAAGTTATGGAGATAGTTTGAACCTTGGGAACATTTTTTTTACTACATAACACGGTAGCGTTTGACCTAAAGTCACCTGATCTTAAACGACGATGTGGTCGAAGATGGTATCACGGTACACCTGGATTGGGAACTGGCTCTCAAGTGAGGCTGCCGGAACATACCGATAGGTGCTTGGCGACAGATTCTTAACAAGAGGGTGATAGCTATGGTTTCCTCTCGATGTTTTCCTTCAACGAAAGCTCAAGCTCATTGTAGATTCGTTTCCACGTCCCACGGATCGCAAGCCGACGTCATAAGCATCCGAAGGACATGGGATACTTTTTATCGCTATAAACTGTAGTCCACGCGGGTAAAACCACAGGGCACAGCTAGTACCTAATTACTTTTTAATATTTTTTGTATGGCATAGAGTGGTGGTAAGCGTCGCCTATGGACATATTGGACATTTGCAACACTAAGGGGCGTTGAGCATGCATCAAAATTTTCTTTTTTAACGATTTCAGGATTGCTCTGACCCGGAGACCGTTAAGTACAACCAGTTGTACCTTTACCAAGTCCTGCCATCGGAGGTCTTCGGCAGCATCCCCGGGTCTCCCAGATATTGCCACAAGATCGTCATGGGTCTGTCCACATGATTTATTTAACACTTTACTTCTTACATTCGTAGCGTTTGACCACAAGTCATCTGATGTGGTCGAAGGTGGCATCATGCTACTCCTGGAGTAGGAACTTGCCCTCGATTGAGGCTGCCGAAACACACCGATAGGTGGTTTGGCGAGAGGTTCCTACATTGAACCCTTCTTCTTAAATGAACCCTAGAAATAGATACGTTAAGAGGCTGACTCCGAGATTGATCTGGAAATTAAGGCAGTGGAAGTGTGGAACCTTTGAGACCAGCAGTGCGATTCTAATTCACACGGAAACTCTTACGATCACGGATTCGGAAAAAAATCCTTCAGATTTTTTTTAGGCACGATTCATTCATCTGAATTTGGAAAACTGATATTTAATTTGACAAACCAGCTGCTCAGTCACGGAAAAGTTTCCGCCACCTACTCGTATTTTGCTCTCGGAAAAAGTTTCCGTGAAGCAAAAGTGACGTCGAATCCGACACGGAAACTTTCCGAGTGAATTAGAATCGCACTACAGATATTTAGTTACTTTTGAAAGCATTACAATTTCGATTTCAGAGAACGGCAATGTCATTCGTAACTGCCTGGATGGGAACCCCAACGACATGAACCATACCTGCCGAGTCATGGAGAGGAACACTCAACTAGCTACCCCCGAAAAGAAGATCAAGTACTGCAACGTGTGCGACAAGGACAACTGCAATGCAGCCGGCTCACTAAGCTTCTCTTTCCCTCTGGCTGTAGTAACACTCATGGCCTCATACATGCTCTACAAGCAATAATTACAGTAGCTGTCTAGTTTGTTCATACCTTCATGTTTCTCTCCGGGTCACTAGAGAGTAGCGGTGTACTATCATAACTAATTGTCATAATCGAGACATTTTGTAATTACTAAAACTGATCATCGATTATGAAATTCGTAACTCACTAATTTGCGTAATCGAATAATTTGTATCACTAATCTTATATTAGTTGTACTCCCGCCATCACGGTGATTTAGGTGCGTACGGCAGGAGTAGAACTACTAATCAATTAAAAGCGTGTTATATAAATGAAATACTTCGCGAGGCGAACCACACAAAAATCGATATTTGTTCGAAAAATCTTCATCATCAAATGATTGCATTAGTATCTTATAATCACCCACCGCTACTATAAAGAAGGTCGACGAAGATTAATTGTTTAACCACAAGGTACTTTGGCTCAGAACGAGGGGGCGGTGCATCGAGACTTTGTTATTCAGAGTTCTGAGTGCTACCTATAGCAATCGTAATATTATGCATAACATCAATTATTAACAGACTAGCTCATCTAAATAGTTTATTTGGTATACAAAAAGAAGTCTTTATGCAGACACAGTGTTGCCCTTTTTCGGTTTGTGTAGCCCAAAAAACATGAATTAGCTACTAGCCCCAAATTGTCATCTATTAGAATAGTACACTCGAAAACGTTAATTAATGATAAGAATTACGATATTTACTGCTTAAAATGAACATGATTTTTTTTCAGATTTTTTTAGCTTATTATAATTTTGTGATTAAACAATAATCTTATCTAAAATTTTGTATTTCATTTTTAATGCACACAATATAATAGATTATTATTTTTCATATTTACAAATCAAGTAGGTACTACTTTTGTTTATTATTTGGTAATTTAGCCCTTGTCTCATTTTGGCAAATCTAGCCCATTTTTCATTTGAAAACTTGACACCAAGTTGACAACAGTGCATGTGCAGAGATATTCACTGCTGAAGCACCATTTAATTAAACTAAAAGGGATTTTTAATATTGCTTTTTGTGAAAAGAAAAATCCAAGTAATAGATAAATAAATAAATAATTTATAAAGTGTACGCTAAAATATTATACCTACTTACCCGCTAAATATGCTTTTAAAATTAATACTGATAGCAATACTATTATAATACTTATTAGGGATAATTAAGTTTAGACTTCCCGCTATATACCTACCCTAGTTAACCAAACGGGTGCCTCGCGTTGGTATCGAATCTAAGATGGTAACCAACAACTTCTAACTATTATTTTACCTAAGCTATAAGAATATTTTTTAAATTTTGTAATTAATTATTATTGAAAATAATATTTTGCTAACAAAATAACGGCCTTTTATAAACTTACGTCCAAGTATTTTGCTATATTGATCAAGTTTTAAATAGAAAAAAACTTTGTATTTAAAAGAAAAACTGTTTTAATAAATATAGATAAGAAATGTGGTTAAAGCTGTAAAGTATATGTATATATATACCCAAGAAATTTATAACAGGTAACGGTGGAATAAAATGAAAGCTATATTATACAATAATATTACCTAATATGATGTCTGTTTATAGTGGCAATAAATTAGTTTTTTTTGTGGTTATTTTTTTTAGTTATGTTCTTGTATCATTTCCATTCTTTTTTATTAATATTGTAAGTTTAATTTTAATTAAACAGTTAAACTGTAGGTACATTAATAATCTTCATCAAGTTGTTTTTTGTTTATAGCAATTATAAGATGTTTTTTTAACATAGTTTTTAATTATTAGTTTTACTTACGTTTGTTTCTATTACAATTTATTTGTTCAATATTTTTTTATTTGGTTTTTAAATATTATTTTGTATGAATTTCATACTACAATTGAACTGTCCGTAATTTATGTCGTGTAATCATTTTATAATAGTTCTGATATTATACTATGTACCTACATCTGCAAAATACTGCAAAGAGGTAAAATAAATCGATATTGTTTGTATGTAAGTTTGTTTATTTGTATGGAAGAAACAGATCTGATGCTGAATTTTTATTCTCTAACTAACTAACTGAGATGGCGCAACGACCCAAAGTGAGTCTTGGCCTCCGATAACAAAAGACGCCACTCCTGCCGGTCCTCCACCTGGAGCTCGCACAAATCCTTCGTGACTTCGTCTTTCCATTTTTATTCTCTGGTAGAAATTATTACTGTTGACTACTCTTTAATGCCATAACCTACCTATGGCCTAAGAGTCCCGTGTGGGGATAAGGAAAAATAACCTACATTCCTTACCTACATAATACCTTAAAAGGTAATATAATTGACCTTGTACCTACCTACAAAAAGTAAATTTGTAACAAAGCTAATAAATATGTGTTTTTATAATTCGTCTTTTAATAAGAATTCTAGAATATTATAGCAAAATAGCAAACTTGAGGTTTACTACATTATTGTGGCTTAGGCTCAGTAAACATTTGAAAGTAACAAAAAACATTTTTATACAAAGGAATGTACAGCGCCCCTAGCGGCGAGTTTATGAACCATTTGTTTCTTTATACAAAGAAGAGTTTACGCGTTCACTGTAGAACGCGTATTACTATGAATTCGCTAACTCTTTTTATGTACCTACCGACTAACTTTCATCATCATCATCATCATCAACAGCCGGAAGAAGTCCACTGCTGAACATAGGCCTCCCCCCTTGAACGTCACCATGAACGGCTATTAGCCATTTGCATCCAACGGCTCCCTGCGACTCTTACAATGTCGTCGGTCCACCTAGTGGGGGGCCTACCTACAGAACGTCTTCCAGTTCGTGGTCGCCACTCCAGGAACCTTTCTTCCCCATCGACTAACTTTATTGCTAAGAAAATATCGCCAATTTTACGAGTAGGTAGTCGGGCTGGCTGCAAGGTGCACTACCACTGGCTCCCATATTACATAATAATATTCCATTTTTCCAATTTTAAAACACTTTTATTTAATCTCAATGGGAAGTTTACTGACAGCTAACAAACTTAGTTCCTATAAACCATGGATAGATGGCGCTAGTGATACATGAATATCTTTTTTTTTATTTCGGTCTACCTAGCCTAGTGCCAAACCTTTCTTTCCCATCGGTTATCGGTTCGTCGAGCGAAGTGGCCTGCCCATTGCCACTGCAACTTGCGAATTCTGAGAGCTATAACGGTGACCTTGCTTCTTCGGCGAATTTCCTCATTTCGGATTCTATCACGCTAAGAAACTCCAAGCATGTAGCATGAAGATATGTGAGAAATGAATAGAATTATTATTGAGGTTGAAATGTTTTTCTCATTTCTCATAATTACCTACGTTTATCTTTGAAGAGTCGACTCAGAAATCACATTGCTGTTATCTCTTAAAGAGGTGTTATTTATCCTGTTAATCTAACAGTGAAGTACCTATACCGATCCGCATAGGAGGACATCATTATAAACATGGTGTTACATATTACACAAAAAAAAACTATTTTTTTAACGTGAGATAAAAACCATAATGATACAGCCACAATTCAACTTTTTTTTTTACTACATACTTACAGTGGGTAGTGTTACGCTACCCAGTAAGTATTAGAAAAAAGAAAGCTTCTTAAACTCTTACGATGCATAGCTGTTATACGATCTCAGCTGGTTTTGCTCTGCTTAGCAGTAGGTACGAAAGACGTATACAAATATATTTATATCAAAAAAACTTAACCCTTATTAAACTGTAATAACAATTTTAAAGCAGTGGAGCCTGCCAATGGAAATGTTTCGCTTCATCCTAACTAATTGCGCCCCGCAGTTTCACCCGCGTCTTCCCGTTATCCTGTAGGAGCGTTTTTTCGAGATAAAAAGTAGCCTATATAGGTGTTAATCAAGAGTACAAGCTATCTCCATTCCAATTTTCATCAACATCGGTTTAGTAGTTACGATGATACGTGGTAAAAAACATCCACACACACACACACAAACTTTTGCATTAATAATATTAGTAGGATTACAATGTACAAATTCAAATTCAATACAAATTGACGCATTTGCGGATTAATCTATACCTATCTGGTTTTGATTAGGTTTCCCGATTAAATGATAGAAACACAAGCACCCTGTGAATAAACTGTGACGTTGTTCTATATAAATCTTTACAATGCAATTTCAGTCCCAGTTGGAAACAGTGTAGACTACAGGACAAAATGGAAAAGTTTAAGTTCATCATTGGTGTGATTTTTGTAGGAACATTTGTAAGCGGTATGTACTAAGTAAACTACCTACATATTTTTTTATTCTCTAACATGCCCGTTTGTTCAATAACTTCCTTTGAGATAAATCTAAATCTAATCTAATACTTACTGGTCAAAGACACGCCGTTCAATAACTTATCATAACGTTCCTATCGTTATTTTAGCAAAAAGTTTAACTCGCAAAGAGGTTGCTGAAGTTTTCAGAGTGAAACGTAGTAAAACCTCATTTGTTCTTTTATTTGTTTGAATATCCGCGCATAGTGTGAGAAAAGCAATACCTTGATACTTTTTACGTACAAGACTTGACCATGCATTGATGGACTCATATTATGTTTATATATTACTAGCTGCGCCCCGCGGTTTCACCCGCGTGGACTACATTTTACTCGATAAAAAATTAATATAAAAAATAGATATTGGCCGATTCTCAGACCTTCCCGATATGCACACAAAATTTCATACAAATCGGTCCAGCCGTTTCAGAGGAGTACGGGAACGAACATTGTGACATGAGAATTTTATATATAAGATAATACGAGTATCTGCATCTGCTTATGCATTGGCCGGCCACAACTGTGAATCCGTAAATACGATTATGTTTCAAAAATTTAGAGAGTCCCAGAAAATACGCTACTACTAATAAAACAAAATTGAATTTAAATATTTTATTACGGCACTTCAGTGCGTTCAACCTATTTTATCCTCAATACCTTTAAGTAAAACCTATTTTAAAGTATAAGGTCATTATTAATTCTAAATACGACTGCTTCTTTTTGCGTGCTAAGGGTCATAACCATATCAGGTTATTAAACTTCTCTTATATAAGTTTAATAATAATTTAAAACTAAAAGTACTGACTAATCTTCTATCATCTTCTTTAAATGCCTTATCTCTTTGGTTATTACAAAAATAAGGCTGCTGACGAAGCAATATCTATTCTCAAACTTTATTTAGATAGTGTTCTTAATAACCTAGTCGTTCTATTTCAGTTAACAGTTTACAATGCTACCAATGCAAAGACTGCAGCGCCGGATTATTAACTGATACAATGCTGGTGACTTGCGGTGAGCCTGAGCCCACTTCTTCAGTTGCACCATCTACTTCGTCTACGCCTACATCATCTATGCCTGTAGAACCTACCCCTACGGTTACTACGTCACCTGCGCCTGTAGAACCTACCCCTACTGCAACTACAACATCTGCGCCTGTTAACCCTACTACTACTACAACATCTGCGCCTGTTAACCCTACTCCTTCTACTACTACATCTTCGCCTGTTAACCCTACTCCTTCTACTACTACATCTGCGCCTGTAGATCCTAACCCTACAGCTGTACCAACGTCTGCACCCGTAGACCCTGTAGCTACGCGAGTAAGGCGCTACGCTATGCCAGAATTGGCCAATTTCGAGAGTGGATGCATGTGCAACGTACGTACTACCACCCTTTATTTTCAATCGAAAAGTTTTACAGATGAAACTGCGCTTAAATTTTCGAAAAACTTCTGATCTTTTTCTTATTTCATGTAGGTTAGCGTTTAAGTGACGATGTGGTATAAAGTGGAACTACGCTACACCTAAAGTGAGATCTTTAACTAAGTTATTACATCATGTGTCATGTAAATGATCACACTTCATGATGTCACAATACGCGACGCTGAATTTTACGCAATATTAAAAAAATTAAAGACAATAGACGATAATTTTATTTGTAGCAAAAAACAAGTGATTAAAAAAATAATACATTAACTTACATAAACAGAATAGTCATTAAAAATATAAATACACAAACTATACAAATAACCCGGCACCACCATAACTCAGCATGACAAAAAAACGACACAAAAAAATGTTGATACATATCTATATGTTTAATTTTTTTTTCTACTTCCGTTAAGCCGTTTCAACGCGAAGAAGTAGGTAATAAACATGCACACTCGCTCACTCACAAAACTTCCACTTTTTTAATATTAGTGTGATATCTATATTTTTAGGGAGAGATATGCTCCTGTGACTCTGAAGAAGAAGTTCTGCGATCCATGGCTAAGGCGGATAATATAACGTATGTGTGCGCCAAAGTAACTATGAAAGGTAATTTACTCCTTTAACTCTTCCCCCTATCCGCACAAAACGTTTCGCTTCCACTTTTGTAATGCGAACAGCGAAGGCGTGAAACACTTTGCCAGCGTCTTTGTTTCCCGATAAGTTTAATATAGGAGCTTTCAAGCGAAGAGTGAATAGGTGTATCTTCTAGGCAAATCATACCTTCTCCATCATCGACCTCATCATCACTTACTATCAGGTGAGACTGAGGTCAAATGCTTGCTTATTACTAATAAAAAATATTACCTTGTCCTTACCCATGGTTTCACTGTTATTTAAGATTCACTCAAATCTGTTGAGGCTTTTCAGCGCAAAGTTTTTTGTACATGAATGCAGCCTTTATACACACAATGGTTAATAATCCACCAATATCACACCTTATCACCCGAAAAACACAAGTTGTGGAAATAAAACCAAAATTTTCATGTTGACAGTACAATTGCCGCCAAAAAAGTTCAATATGTGTGTTAAATAATGTATTTCTTTTACAGTTAACGGTACGGATGTAACCAGCAGAGGATGTACTGAGCCAAAACTCGGTGATAAAAATTTCTGCGACTTCTTACAACAAACCGAAAATATCACTTCTTGTATTACATGCGACACAGACAAATGCAATAGCGCTGTCACGATGCAAAACTCCATTTTAGTCCTGCTATTTGTCAGCATAATGACATTTTTTACAAAATAAATTTATTTCTTGTGATTTATTTAGGTAACTATTAAATTGGAGATTAAAAAGTTTTTGTTTTCTTTAGTGTTATTTTTAATACGAGTATACATCCTAAAATCACCCTATTTGCTTTAAGTTGATAAGAACTAAATCCGAAATGAGGGAATTCGCCGAAGAACTAAAGTCCCCGACATAGCGTTCATAATTTGCAAGTTGAAGTGCCAATGGGCAGGACACGTCGCTCGACGAATCGATAACCGATGGGGATGAAAGGTTCTCGAGAGGCGACCACGAACCGGAAGACGTTCTGTAGGTAGGCCTCCCACTGGGTGGACCGACGACATTGTAAGAGTCGCAGGGAGCCGAGGGATGCAAATGGCTAGTAGCTGTTCATGGTGGCGTTCAAAAGGGCAGAGGCCTATGTTCAGTAGTGGACTTCTTCCGGCTGATGATGATGATAAGAACTAGGCATATAGGTAATTAGGTACTTTCGACAAGTTGCAATAGTTTACCTAAATCTGGGTAAAAACTAGTCCCTATTTCCAGCTACTAAGCCAGCGTGCTTCACCATCGACCACATCGTCCCTTTCCATCGGTTGATTAAGAGATCGTAGCCAACCGCCAGCCTAGGTAGATTTAAAATAAAGATCTTCCATGGCTTCGCTGGGTATAAAAATACCTAAAAAAAGTAGTCGATACTAGTTGGGCCCCGCGGTTTCACCCGCGTCTTCCCGTTATCCCGCAGTAACTTTTTCCGGGATAAAAAGAAGCCTATGTGTTAATCCAGGGTATAAGCTATCTCCATTCCAAATTTCAACAAAATCAGTTTTGTAGTTGCGGTAATACGTGGTAACAAACATTCACACTCACAAACTTTCCCATTTATAATATTAGTAGGATTAGTGGGATAGGGTGGGTCTTGAGTTTTACAATTTTACGGATAATATAAAAATTTTGTCTTTCACTAAAATCTTAAAGGCCTCGAGTTTAGGCTCGTATGATTCGTTTTGACGGGTCCAATAGATTGGGCTTGTTCATCATCATCATCATCATCAACAGCCGGAAGAAGTCCACTGCTGAACATAGGCCTCCCCCCTTGAACGCCACCATGAACGGCTATTAGCCATTTGCATCCAACGGCTCCCTGCGACTCTTACAATGTCGTCGGTCCACCTAGTGGGGGGCCTACCTACAGAACGTCTTCCAGTTCGTGGTCGCCACTCCAGAACCTTTCTTCCCCATCGGTTATCGGTTCGTCGAGCGATGTGGCCTGCCCATTGCCACTTCAACTTGCAAATTCTGAGAGCTACGTCGGTGACCTTGGTCCTTCGGCTTGGGCTTGTTAAAAAAGACTAAAAGGTATAAAATAAAAATTTATGTAGATACTTAAAAAAAGCTAAAAAAACACACTTTTATTACGCGCTACAAAGTATAAATTAATTAATCGAATTAATTACGATATAATAGTTAATTCAAAAAGCGCTTCTTAAAACTGATTTAACGTACATAGTACATACAGGAGGAAATCCTACCTCGATAGATTATGTGATTTTATTTATGTTAAGAGCGGTTTTATGATTAAAATACCAATTCATTACCTATATCTAGTTGCTTTATTATCCCATTTACCAAATCACTATTAATAGAATTATTCCAATGTCATATCTACAACTTTTGATGCTCTATTTTAAACGTAGCATTTTTTGAAGTCTCGAGTTGCGACCAACGAACATGATATGCAACCAACACTGTGAATCTTTTTTTTTTGTCATTTGAAAAAGTCACGAGATGCGACCAACTTCGTTGTTTACACGAAGTTTGCGCTTCACGAGATGCGACCAACTTCGTTGTTTACATAAAGTTTGCGCTTCACGAGCTGCGACCGATCCTTTAAGATTGTACTTGATAAATTTAATTTAATTAGCGATGACAACACTAATAAGGAACTTTCAGAGTAAACAAACACTTAATTGCTGAGCAGTTAGGTATATGACTAATTTATGACGTAGGAGGTGATTACCCGGTTTTTATATAGTTGACCTATCTATTTTTGCATAATAAATAATAATTAACGGTTGTTCCCAATAACCTATCTATCCACGATTTGCCCTACTAGAGGTAGAGATAGAAATTTGACATTACTTCTATGGAGCTTATGTCAAGTTTATATCTTCAGTATGGTAAAGCGAGGATAGATAGATCGGTTATTGTGACAGACCTTCGGGCAGCCCTGAAAACTCCTAGGATAGAGTTGGCCATACGAAAGAGTGAGAATAACTGCGTATTTTTCTTAGTCCCAACGCTAAAAATGACAAATCTTTGCTAGGTCCGATGTACCTATGTAGGTATCTGCTTATGGTGAAACTACTTCTATATCAGTGCTTATGTGTTAATAATCACTGAATAAGGTACAATCAACCAATCTATTAGTTGATAACGTGAAGGATACTTAGAAATTCTTCCGACAATAGATATATCACTAAGACTACTTGTGATTATCAGATGACGTGGTTATAACTAATGCATTTTGAACACGTATTGTGTTTCAAGTTTATTATGTAGATATAATACATAAATAATAAACTTGAAACACAACACATTAACATTTCTACCAAACATGTTAAATGTGTCGATAACCGATGGGGAAGAAAGGCTCTCAGGTAGTGACCATAAACCGAAAGACGTTATATAGGAAGGCCCCAAATAAAATAGACTGACGATATCGTAAGTCTTCGGTGTCATCAGTGCGTGGGGTTTATTATTTAACTATGTAACGAAAATGTCTGGACTTTTTTTTATTTTTGTTTATTAATATCCGTCTAAATGTCAGGTAAAACTTCGGATTGGTGACTAAACGCATACCTACGTCAAAAGCTCATCTTCCTAGCATGACCATTATTTTAATATTTTCTGGCACAGATTAAGAACTAGTACTAGGTAGGAATGTTATCTACACCTATCCTGATAGCGCACTATCTATTTACAAGCTGCTGATCATATCGATTAGGTAGCAATAATGAAATCACATCACCGTTCAACGTTACACCTGATATTCGCACGTAATAAAATAATGTACCTAGTCCAGCTGGACAGATAGAGATGTTCTGTGGTCTATCGGAATTGGACCACCTTGGGATTGACAGTAAAAATAACCATTTATTTTTTTACATGGGGAAAATCCTACATAGGATACCACCATGGACCGGGAGCCGGGTGGCTATGTCAGACTCCTACTTATTAAAAACCCCATGATGAGAGTCCGTCGTCATTGAGGGCGGGATGGGGTCGCGGTGGCATTCATCATCCCGCCCCGATGGAAAGGCTCGGCCGGAATTTCCGGGCCTTATACCACCTATATAGAGAGGTGTGTCTGGCTCATGTGAGACACACCCCAGACGCGTAGGGTCATGATGGTGTGGGTCGGTAGAGAGAGTCCCCGCACTCGGCTGACGACCCTACTACGAAGGCGGGCAAAATACCTTCTTCTACCGCCTCGCCATCTGTGTCGGATTAGGTCAGAAATTGGCTCCACGTTACACCTGACTGGGGAACTTGCTCTCAACTGAGACTGCAACACACCGATAGTCTTAAGAATTAACTAACTAACTGGGATGGCGCAACGACCCAAAGTGAGTGTTGGCCTCCGATAACCCGATAACAAAAGACGCCACTTCGGTCTGTCCTGCGCCACCTCCTGCCAGTCCTCCACCTGGAGCTCGCGCAAATTCTTCGTGAACGAGCGTCGAGCCGAGCATACAATGAACGGCCGAGTAGCCGTATCGCTCGGTCGACCGCCCCAGTCCCAGATATCGCAGGAAAGACGAAGACAAGTTCTTAAAAAAGAATCAATAAATTAATTTAGATAGGTGCCGTCTCCTCCAGAGCCGTCAGAGTTTACCTAAGTCGGTCAAGCGCCAGTTTCACTGATGCGTCAAGGTTCGCGCAGTCATCCATAGCGAAAACCTAATTTATAATGTCTCTATTTCATTGCCATCTTTGATTTTTTTGCCAGGCGTTGTAGTGTAGTGGTTGAGCAGGGGCTTTGGTAGTATGGAATCACAAAAAATAAAATAATATAAATAAATATCGGGGGACCATTGCACACAAATTGACCTAGCCCCAAATAAAGCTCGAAACTAGTGTTATGGGTACTAGACAACGATATACATACTTATATAGAGAAATCCGCACTGGGCCAGCGTGGTAGATTACGGCCCATACTCTTTCTCTCTGAGAGAAGGCCAGAGTCCCAGCAGTGGGAACGTGAAAGGCTGATGATGGTTGATAAGAATTACCAGGGACTTTTTTGGCGGCAATCAAATTGTCAACGTGAAAATTTTGTTATTATTTCCAAAACTTGTGTTTCTTCGAGTGATAATTTGCAATATTGGTGGATTATTAACCATTATGTGTTCGTTAATGTGTACGAGTGTAGGAAATTGGAATAGAGTTGTGAAAGTGACTTTTCGAGTTGCTCCAAAAAAGTCCGTGTAAAGTTTAAGTAAAGCGCCACAACTTTACTTAAACACTATCCTCATCCCTTCATCTCATCATCATCATCAACATTTAAACTTGATTCAACTCTCTGAGTTTGAAATATTTTAACCTTGACACTGGCAAATACACTAATCGTGTGACGCCATAACAAAACAAAAAAAAAAGAATTACCACGTGGTACAAAGTACACCGGGTCATCTAGTCTTATAGAAAACAACGGTAATAACGATTGTAATAACAATTTGTAGCACCTACGTAAACAGACAGAACATCATTTACTGTAAGAAGAGAAAGAATTATCCTACTAATATTATAAATGCAAAAGTTTGTGTGTGTGCGTGTGTGTGTATGTTTGTTACCACGTATCACTAAGGGTGAAACCAAACGAGCGTAATTTTGTGAGTCGTGAGTCGCAAAATTTCGGTAGCATAAATTCTGCTGCATTCGGTTTCATACAAAAAGGCAGTTGGTGCCACACGACGACGTAAAATGAGTTGAAAATTCAGTTGAACGTAAAATGAGCGACCGAAAATACGCGACTCACGACTCACAAAATTACGGTCGCTTGGTTTCACCTTATCTAATCAAAATTGATGAAATTTGCTATGGAGATAGCTTATATCCTGGACAGATGCACGAGCAAAATTTTAAAACCCTTCTGTTTGCGTCGGGGGTACAGCGGTACAATATCTCAAAAGACTTGGAGCAATTTTTTGCAAATTCTTTGTTTTGTTTTTTTTGTTTTGTCATTATTTTTAGATCAACATGCTATGTGAGGCTAATGAGACCCGGGCCTTAATGGCACTTTGTACAAAATAAATACAAATACAAATATTTATGCAGTAAATGTGGTACAAATATGATGTTAAAAATGGTTAGTGTTTCGGCACATTCAGCTTAAACAAGCATACAATATTCTTTAAATTAATAGTTTGGTAGGTCTTAAATAATTCATTGACAGAATAAAACATTTTAATACTTAGCCACTCAAATAATTCGTACCTAGTTTATTAGTACCTAGTTACCTACTTATTATATAATTAGTTAAAATAAGTAGTTATGAACTGGTTTATCAAAATTATTTTGATAATTAATCACTACATTTTAGAGAATTTTAAAGTGCGAGTCGTTTCATGATCAAAGGTTCTGTAGTCTGTACAAAATAAAAACTGATTAATACTCTATTTTTTTCGCCTTTTAACTGTTTTAGTATAGTTTGAGAGTATTTTAGTCGATAATATAGATTTTATTGTAATTTGTGTAATCCTATTTTCGCCTTATTGTGTAACAAATGTTTGCCTATTTATAATTGGAACGCTGTTGGATTACCTAAATAAATAAATATGAGTGAAAAGCTATCTTTTACACGGAGAAATAATACCTTCCGAAATACACAAAGATATCCTTGCCTTTTGACTCAAAGAGAAAACTAACGTAAGAAAATAAAATATGTATATTCATTATTTGCTAAGATTCAAGTCACAAAACAGAATCTTTGAAAAATCATCTAGGTAGTTAATTTCTTACTGTTACTGACACAGCTTGTGTCTACAGACAAAATCGATTTAAGAGACTCAGTTACTTTGATATACCTACCCTTTGAGTACGGAACTCTAAAAAGCGCAATCGAATTAGCGTCATCGGGTATAATACTTTGCGTTATGACGTATTTTTAAGACCTGTCCTAATGTATGTTGTTTTGTTGTAGCATGAAAATAATATATCCTACTAGTATTATAAACGTGAAAGTTTGTAAGTATGGATGGATGGATGTATGGATGTATGTTACCCTTTCACGCAAAAACTACTGAACGGATCTGAATGAAATTTGGAATGGAGATAGCTTATACCCTGGATTAACGCATAGGCTTTTTATCCCGGAAAAAGGTTCCTGCGGGATAATGGGAAGACGGGGGTGAAACCGCGGGGCGCAACTAATTATAAATAAATAAAAAATACCGAAAAATATGCATTAGAAGATGGACATTGCTGTATGTATAAATATTCTAGTACTTGTGCATTTTCTACAAGGCTTGCAACCAAAGGGTGGTAATCCTTGCCAAGCACCCTATCGGTTTTTTCTGGAAGCCTAACGTGAGAGCCATGTACCCAATCCAAGCGAAAGCTTCATGACTCCACACTCGAGGTAATCTATGGTCTAACGTTATCCTACCAGCTGAAAAAAAAGAACATCGCACATAACACGTACTATTGTAAAAACGTAATCATTAATTACGAATAATTACCCAGCTCTTGTTGTGTACTTTCTTCTGTGTCATAGAGAAAGGTACATTACCTAGCCACTCGTCAAGTCTTATGGTATCCTTTATCAACTGCAATACCTGCTAATTGCAATCTATTTATCACTTCTTGACTAGATAATCTGGTTGTATAAAATTACTATCAAATGGCAATATCTGCAATTCTGGTAGTCGCGTCATTGCTCGCGAGGACGTCGCACACTTCACTGAAACAAATAGAAACAAAACACTGAATTTTTTTAATAAAAAAGGTTAACGTCTAAATTTAATAAAAACAAGAAGTTTAAAGTTTACAATGACAGTGATTAATTTATTGAAGTGTACTGTAGTGTTTCTCGCTATTTTGAACTTGTACGGACGCAGTAAGTACTTGTTTTTTATTTGATAAATAATAATTTACTAGGTATTAAGCGAAAGTCACACGTGAATGCTTTGTCATCTTCACCATATTGCTATATATTTATTTAATCGGTAAACGGTAAACGTTGATGTTATTATTTGTTTGTATGTATATCAGTTTGCATTATTTTATTAAAACTAAGAAATCGAGACTTTAATTTTTAATTTATTTTTGCTATATAAATATGTAAATAAATGGAACATTCAAAATAGTGGATAGACGTGAGCTAGGGAATAATAAACATAGCATTATATATTAATCGGCTAGGGTTGTCTATTTACGCCTGAATTTAATAATCGATCCTGATCCGTTATCCGCGGTTTTGGATCGATATATGCCATTTTAGTACCTACTAGGGCTTGACATATTACTACTAAAATGACATATTAAGACATGGCATGTCGATCCAAAACCGCGGATAACGGATCAGGATCAATTATTTATTTCGGGCGTTAATGCCGCTTATCCATTTAAACTAATATCTACACTTTAAATAAAAGCGAAAGTAACTAACTCTTTCTCTCTCAAAAATTAAGAAAAAATCCAAATCATGGTGACATACTGAAAATTGACGCTAGGGTTGGTTTTTTTCAACTTACAGGGTAGAGTTTGAAAACAAGTCACGTGATCTTATGCGACGATGCGGTTGAAGGTGGCATCACGCTGTACCTGGACAGGGAAGTGGCTCTCGAGTTGGGTTACCTTCTTGGACACTATCTCATACGAACTTACTTACTTTTTATCGTTGACATTGAAAGAACTCTAAGCGAAGTTGTGACCGTGACCGTTCATGAACTAAATTTTTATTATCGCATCGTTATCATCGTCTCAGCCGTTAGAAAAAACGAAGGGTATAAAGAAACGCAGTTCTGCACTAGCTGCTTTGATGTTTGCATCATTTCTTGACATCAATATTGGTTACAATATTGGACTATATTAAATCAGTGTTTACCAATATTATGGGTGACGAGCGCAGTGCATTATTCCGAAGGATTTTGAACATTTGAAGTTCAACATTCTGGGTGGCACTGAACTACATATATGGGCATTGGACAACGTTAATAAGTCCCTGCTTATTTCATACCTGTGTTCCCGAACAGATAAACAAGTATTTGACAAGTAGAAAAAAATTGTTAGATACAGCAAATCTAACGGACAAATATTATAGCGATGATGGCTCGGTGGTAGTGACGTTGGCTTGCGATCCGTAGGACATGGGTTCGAATCCTACAATGAGCTTGAACTTTCGGTGAAGAGAAACATCGTGATGAAACCATAGCTTGGTGGTAGGGTATTTTCTAGTACTCGCCTGGCTAGCTACCATGTTAAGAATCTGTCGCCAAGCACCTATCAGTGTGTTCCGGCAGCATCGCTTGAGAGCCAGTGCTCAGTCCAGGTGTAGCGTGGCGCCATCTTCGACCACATCGTCACTTAACATCAGGTGACTTGTGGTCAAAATCTACCCTGTTAAGAGTAAAAAAAAAAACAACAAATATTAAAATAAATATTTATAAATTATGAAATCTAATACTATTACTAATACTCCAGAATAAAAGGTCGAACACAAGAAATGATTTCTTTGCTTTTCTATGGAGAGAGTGGCAATCTGGCAATATTGGTATACTAAGGATGGTACAGTAAAGTAGAGTAAGATAACAAATAACAATAATTATTATTAAGAAACACAGTCCGTCATAAATTTAAAAAACCACCGACATCTTTGTCCGATTTTCATCAAACATAGCTAAAAACACTCGCCCTTTCATACAAAAAAAAAATAATTGAAATCGCTTCATCCGTCCGAGCTACGGTGCCACAGACAGACAGACAGACACGTCAAACGTATAACACCCGTGTTTTTGCGTTGGCGGTTCAAAATGGTACAAATTTCATTATTGTAACAGTGTGACATCTTTATTCAGTACATCGAAATGTGTCCAAGCACTGGAAGTAACTGTTGGGCCGCTGGCTATCGTAGATAATGGAGTTATGGGTACCATAATAGCGATGAGATAATGACGAACTTTATCATATCAGCAAAGTGTCGCTGTAATTGAAAAAGATACATAGGCTGGCCTTTTTAAAACTAGGTTCTAATAGGTTCCATAAAGTCAGCAACTCCTTCAAATGTCAATATGTACGCTTTTGCTATAAAATTCCAAGTGAAATTCAAGATTTGTCTATTGTATAAGTCCTTAAGAGAAATCTTATTAGTAAAGCTTATTATAAAACATTTGACTATTTACGCTCGAAATTAATAAATAATCGATCCTGATCCGTTATCCGCGGTTTTGGATCGATATGTTATGTCATAATATGTCATTAAGTAGTAATCTGTCAAGCCCTAGTACTAAAATTACATATTATGACATGACATATCGATCCAAAAGCGCGAATAACGGATCGGTTTCGGGCATTAGATGACAAACAAGCTTGGGATTTTAGTGAACTTGCTCCAATTCAATCAACTAGTTATAAGAATACAATGGTAGTAGATTAGATACCTAAATGTGATCGCGCCCAAAAAATTACCTGCCGTTATTAAATTAAAAAAAGATCTTTTTTAATATTAAAAAAATGACTTACATACGCAAGTTTATCAAAGATATTGTAATTTTACTAATTTGCTAGACTAGAGGTGCCCCTTTATCCTACAAAAATGCCATAAAAGTACCTTATATTTTTTTACTACTTAGGGTAGGTAGCGTTTGATCACAAGCCACCTGATGTTGAGCGACGATGTGGTCAAAGCCGTCAAAGGTCTCGAGTTTTGCGCTTAGCCATTCATTTTTATCCATATTAGACTGGTGCGCAAATCCAACTCACACTTGTTTATTCTAACTATGATCTTTAGAATACTGAGCAAACCATAACGCAATCTTTAATTATTTTCACAGCAAACGCACTACAATGCTATGTCTGTAGAAACTGCAAAGAGGTCACCAGTGACCAGATTCAAACATGCAGTCCTGCTGAATCGACAACAACGGTCGTACCCGAGACTACTTCTGTAGCTTCAGACCCAACGACTACTGATGTACCAATAACCACGACAGAACCAACAACGACTGCAGTACCCAGCACAACACTGGAACCAACACCGACTGCAGTGCCAACCACAACTCCAGAACCAACAACAACTGCGGAGCCAACTACAACCCCAACAACAACGCCTGCAGCACCAACCACGACCCCAGAACCAACGACGACTCCAGCGCCTACCACAACACCGGAACCAACAACGACCGAAGCGCCTACCACAACCCCACCACCAACAACGACTGAGGCGCCTACTACAACCCCAACAACAACGCCTGCAGCACCAACCACGACACCAGAACCAACAACGACTGCGGAGCCAACTACAACCCCAACAACAACGCCTACAGCTCCAGCGACTACCACTACACCAGAACCAACAACGACCGAATCGCCTACTACAACCCCAACAACAACGCCTGCAGCACCAACCACGACACCAGAACCAACAACGACTGCGGAGCCAACTACAACCCCAACAACAACGCCTACAGCTCCAGCGACTACCACTACACCAGAACCAACAACGACCGAATCGCCTACCACAACCCCAACAACAACGCCTACAGCACCAGCACCTACCACAACACCAGAACCAACAACGACCGAAGCGCCTACCACAACTCCATTACCAACAACGACAGAGACGCCAACTACAACCCCAACAACAACGCCTGCAGCACCAACCACGACCCCAGAACCAACGACGACTCCAGCGCCTACCACAACACCAGAACCAACAACGACCGAAGCGCCTACCACAACCCCATCGCCAACAACGACTGAAGTGCCAACTACAACCCCAACAACAACGCCTGCAGTACCAACTACAACGCCAGAACCAACGACAACTCCAGCGCCCACCACAACACCGGAACCAACAACGACCGAAGTGCCTACCACAACTCCATCATCAACAATGAGTGAGACGCCAACTACAACGTTAACAACGCCTGCAGCACCAACCACAATTCCAGAACCAACAACAACTCCAGTGCCTACCACAACCCCATCATCAACAACGACTGAAGCACCAACGACAACGCCAACAACGCCTGCAGCACCAACCACAACACCAGAACCAACAACGACTCCAGCGCCTACCACAACACCAATAACGACTGCAGCGCCAACCACAACTACAGAACCATCAACGACCGCTGCGCCAATCACAACGCTGGAACCAACTGTTGAGGTAAGTTTGACACATCAGATTCAGTACCTACTTCAGTACCATATTATTACTATGTATGGAATTTGTTGACCACATGTTTCATTTTTGCAGATAATCTTTTTTGTAGCTAGTCGTTAACGTTACGAAATCGATCTTTAGATAGATATTTTTTAACCAGGTTTTTTTCAATCGATATAATCGCTAAATAAGTTGTGTGCTACTTTGCGTTTACATTCTCTATCTCTTTGCAATTTGCTTCAAACTAATATTTCAGACCATTATGTCCACGCTTCAAACCCAATCGATAAAACCTATCTGTTGCCTGGATATAGATATAATATAGAGACTGTATGTCGACCGAAAAAAGTCGAGCAAATTGTTGTGTTTTTTATATTGTTACTAGGTATTTATCGTAGAATTTTATGAATGAGATATTGGAATTGCGCAAAGTAATTTAAATACCTATTTCCTTTTAAAATTGTTTGATGGTTTAGTGATTATGATAAGCTTCAATCAGATTATTTATATTTTTAAACACCTTATCTTATTTTTATATGGCGTTACGTGTTTAGTAGTTCCACTTAGAAACAATAGGAACTCTTATATAGGTACATAAACTTGTTTAGGATGTCTGTCCAACATGGTCATGGCTGAAAGTCGATGGTATTATTTTCATTAATATATCTATTTTTACAACTGTGTGCGAAGAATACCGGCCTGAGTGTTGTATTTTATTGAAATGTTGATTAATTTATTGCAGGTGGTTGCAAGTAGAAGACGGAGGTTTGTACGAGCCATCAAGGCACCGGAATATGAACCTCGCTGTGTCGTAACTTCTTTCACAGGTAAGTCTCTAACCCATACTTTATTACAAGTAATGTGAAACTACCTCTATCCCTCTAAATTTTTGTTACCTTATTACGCCTAAACGGCCGAACAGAAGTATTTTTTCGAAGGTGGCTAACGCTACACCTGGGGCCTTAACATTGGGCCTTAAGGCTGGCCTTAACAGTCTTACCCCGAAAGCGACAGAGGGTACTTCATGCCTATTTGGGAGTAAAAAACACGTTAAAAAAATCTCTAATAATGAGTGAGACAAAAGAAACCCTTTTTTAGATTTTTCCAATCATAGTTACTGAGAAAACTGCTTGTAATTAGCCCCAATTTTCAATTTAGCCTCACTTTTTTAATTTTTTGTAA
Source organism: Opisthograptis luteolata (assembly GCA_931315375.2). Classification (NCBI taxonomy): domain Eukaryota; kingdom Metazoa; phylum Arthropoda; class Insecta; order Lepidoptera; family Geometridae; genus Opisthograptis; species Opisthograptis luteolata. Next base: position 4,874,077 of record OV928048.1, read on the forward strand.
CTGTTACTCAGTCTAGTCGCCTGAGGTGTAATGGGTATAACTGCAACCGGGTCCTTAAACAAAATAATATTGTAATGTGGGCAAAATAAATAAATGTTATCGACACAATTATAATTTTTTAATGGAACAAATATAGTTGCATTGCCGTTGGCAATACTGATAAGTATTTATTGATAAATATTGCATACTCAATATTGTTATAATAGTATATTAGGTATATAAAGCACTTACAGGTGATCTCAATATATGATGAGTTTCGCACGTTTGCAGAATATTGAAAATGTTATCACCAGATAATTTCTAGAGTAATAATAGCATATGGAATCGGTCGCAACTCGTGCCTCACAATTTGGAATAAACACCAAAGTTCGTTGCAGTTCGCGCTTTTTTAAAAGATTTAAAAATTACCTACAGTAATCGTAGCATGCATAAATAAACTAAGTAAATTTGCGAGCATCTAAATATGAGTCATAAAATATGGCCACGAATCTTTTGATTGCATTGATTCCAAAGGATCGTAGACATAAATATTTGACACTCTACATCGTATAAAAAAATGACGCTTTATACGGCTATCTGTCTGTCTGTATACCCGCTAACTCCTCCTAAAACACGCAACGAGGTTTTCACGGCATTTACGCATTTATAAATACAATAAAAACTATATAAGTTTTTATGTAAATAGAAAAAAATAAAATTTTGCAACTAAGACACCGAAAAATAAATGTAATGTATATGGCGTATTATAGGCTAAACCTTAAGAGATACATAAAAAATATGAACTAGAGAATTGTAGTTCTTCTAAAACCCTAATTACTGGGAAGTCTCTAGCTACATACATATATATGTATCCATATATTAAAATCCTTTGTACGTTTTTCAGATGCAAACGGCGAAGAAAACGTTGTGCGTGGCTGCTCAACCGCCTCGGAGGTACCACAAACGAGATGCGAACAGGCAATCGGTGACACCCTGATCGGGAATATAACCTCCTGCGTTCTTTGCACTGGTGACCTGTGCAACGCTTCGCCTAGAATAACCGTCGGATACATATCCTTAGCCACGCTGTTATTGCACTTTATCAAACAATTACTGTAAATGCGTCACTTAGGTAGATGGCATTTACAGGTCAAAGGGTATCAATCAATTATACTTAATATGCATTTGTATTATAAGGAGACGGTATCAACGTCCCGCGGTTTCACTCGCTTTAGATTGCCGTGCTTTTTTCGGTGTAAAAAGTTGTAAACTTTCTTTGCAAAAAATCACGTCGGTGTTGCTGCGTGAAGGAATGACAAACCAATAAACACACTTTCGCATTTATAATAGTGGTGATAAGTAGAGATAACCAAAATGTACCCCTATTATCAGTTTCTGTACTTGCTATCGAGTATCGTAAAATTTTTATATGAAAACCAGCACAGAGCAGTAACTACACGAAACTAAAATGTCTTCTTCTTCTTGTGGTGCCATCTCCTACCGGAGGTCGGCTATGATTAGGGCTACCCTAATTTTGGATGCTGCTGCTCGGAACAGGGATCTTGTGCTCATTTTGAACCAAGTCCGGAGATTTTTGAGCCATGAAGTACGTCTTTCAGGTTTTCTCCTTCCTTGGATTTTTCCCTGCATGATAAGCTGGAGTAGCTGGTACTTTTGGTTTCTCATAGTGTGACCAAGGTACTGCAGTTTACGCAAACTAAAATTTGCATAGGTACAAAATTTTTACGTTCGTCGACATAGAGTGACGAAACTCGACAATCGATAGCAAGGATTTTTAAATTCAAACTTGATGTACAATGAATAGTGACTATCTCCAGGTAATAATATATTTCATGTAGATACAGAATAATATGTATATAATTTTAGAAGTGTAGGTAACGATGTATGGGATAGAAAGTGAGGCGGCTGTCTATAAAATATTAAGTTTTCCATGGAAAGTTAGCTAGTGGTGTCGATTCGGTTTTGCATTCTCTAAAACTAAACTAAGTTTGGCAGGTCTAGTATTGCTGTCTTTTTCTAACCACTAAAGTAAGCATTACTTTTAGACCTGTTAAATTTAGTTTAGTTTTAGAGAATGCAAAACCGAATCGACACCAATGTCCCTTTTTTGCAATTTTCGTTTCTCTAAAAACCTTATTCGGCCAAAACCAAAAAAAAATAAATTTAAATAAAAATTAGCTTAATCGGTCCAGCCGTTCTCATGCTAAGCATTTACCAACGAAGATTATTTCATTTTTATTTATTTATACTTAATTTAGAATATTGATAATGATTTGGCGTGAAAGAAATACAAACAAACAAATAAAGTAATAACGTTTTACTTTTATATAGTAGAGAAAGGGTAATGTACGGATGATTTATTTATGTAAATTATTTGTTGAATTAAGTCCAATTATTGCTTAGCTGAAGTAGTTATTTACCCTTAACTTTAATTTTAACAACTAGGAGTTTATTAGAGTCAAATTTACTGTTAAATACAATGGATTTTCTTGTCTGAAAATGTCCCTCATTTTGTGAATTCTTCTATTTTAATAGAATTAAATTCAATAATAATGGCAGGGTACGTAACAAATAAATAATAATATTAATTACAAAATTAAAAAGTCGTGTTTTAATTGTCCTGGCATTATGAGTGGAATCGCATTCCACTAACAATGACCGCAATCCTATTTACTTATCATTGTTATTATTATTTCAATATTTAATTCTATTATTACATTTCAGGAATATAATTAATTGATAATGATAACTCTGAAATTATTAGCAACGCAGTCCCGTTCCACTAATAATGGCGATTAGAAATTTTAATTAACAAGTTTATTTTTCTACTGCACAAATTCATACATACACCATTAAATTGATATTGAAAATTGCTGATTACCGAACATTACATACCTAATATAGCTTGTTACTTGATTGTACTGGAAACGTTCTAAGAATATTTTTGAGAAGTCATCGTTGATTATAAAGCAGATAATTCGGCAATTCTTTGATCCCTATATAAATTATTATTAATCATAAAAACTTCAATCGATAAATAAATCTATTAATACCTGATATCAAACTTTCCAAGTCGGATATTTGCAATAAATGTATTGAGACATCGAGATATATAGGTATTAGGTATTCATGTTTCATACAAATCACTGGGATGGCACGTGGCGTAACGGTGGTGATTCAATCCGATCCATACCAATTCATCATCATCATCATCATCAGCCTCTGCTGGGACTGGCCTCCTCTCAGTGAGAGAGAGAGTATCAATCAATCAAAATATGAGCCGTAATCTACTACGCTGGCCCCGGGCGGCTTGGCAGATGTCGCATGCCCTTAAATGTTGTGGTTCTTGGATATGCCGAAATTCAAGACATTTAATGGTATATCATCAAAGTAAAAAATGTGTTACCTATAGTAGGAAAAAATCACTAACATTGGCAAAATAACAGGCATGAAACACCCGGCACTATTTTTTTAGGCGCGGTCACATTTCGATTTTTTTCTTATTGGAGTAAGTTATCATCATCATCACTAGCCTTTTATTGTGCTGTGCTATATTCTCCCTTGGGCCTGAAGACTCAGACACCAGAAGTAGCTATATAGTAATAGGGCCGTTCCCAATACCCGATCTATCCACGGTTTGCCCTTCTGGATAATTATAGAAGTTTGACATAAGCTCCATAGAAGTAATGTCAAAGAACATTGGCCACTTTTCATACTGCCCTGGACCTGAACGCAATATATTTTGTTTAAAAGTTTTCGTTTCTGTCAATGTCACTTGACAGTGACAATCAATTTGCTAGTACATTATATTAAAAAGATTAGTTTTTGTTCATATTTGGTAAATAATTTTGATTTTAATGACTTAATTTAAGTAGGGCCGACTTCCAAAGCGTGAAACGGAATGAAAAAGAAAATGCGGAGTGCGTTCAAAACATCCAAGCATCGTGTAAGCTAAAAAATGTCCTAAGAAACAACGAAGTTAAAAAATCAATATCTTTTTTTTCTACACTTTCTTTAAAATATCGTTTGTGTAATCTTAATAGGCAAAAAATTAAAAATTGTATCGTATATAAATCGTTTCCATACGACCTCGGGTCCGTTTTGGCCATTGTTCTTTCTATCTCTAGTAGGGCAAACCGTGGATAGATCGGTTATTGGGAACGGTCGTACGAACGAACGAAGGCGCCTGCGCTGCACAGCACACACATTTTCAATGAACGCTTGCGTAGGAGTTAATTTTTACAAGGCGTTTAGAAATACCTAGATAAATACAATTAATTATGAGATAATAAGTAGGTACATATAAACTTATTGATATGAACGTGCGTAGTAAAATAACTAACATATAAAATGGAATGATTTTATACGTTTATTACAGTTATTGCAGTTTGTTGTACTTACCTATTTAATCACTACTTCCTGTATAGCCTGATGATAAAACGTACACAAACCGCTGCGGCGTGTTCTTTTTTTGCAATCTTCTATTTAGGAGGAAATTTTCATGTTTTACAATACGCCCGCCCGCCTCTTCGCGCAAGATAAACTAACAGGTTCTCTGGATCACGCTTCCGTCCATTGTGTAATCGAAGATAGTGCACGATTTCCTGGATATGCCTACCACTTTCGCCAAGCCCTAAGAGTTCTTCTATTCATGGCACGGCGGGCATTAGCTAGGTAATCATCAACATCAGTTCATTACGTTCCCACTGTTCGGACTCTGATCTCCTCTCAGAGAGAGAGACTGGGCATTAATCTACCACGCTGTGACAGTGCAGGTGCATGCATTGTATGTTGTGGTTCTTGGACATGCCGGTTTCTTCACGATGATTTCCTACGTTTTAAGCGATAGTAAATCCGCTGCAGGGCTGAGAGGCTCGAACTCGGTGTCGGCGCCTTGTAAGGCGCAAGCGTTACCGTTCAGCCACCATCGCTCTTTGCTAGGTAATACTGCAAATACGTATTAGCAAATCCATTAGTAAACCTATTGTTTAATAAGTTTCTCGATTTTTTCGCAGATTACAATTGAAATGCTGATTTACTACACAGAATGGTGGTCGCCGTCATCCACCGGCGAAGCATGACAACATTGATTGTAAAGGTAAAAATAGGCACAAATTAAAAACGAATCGACTTCATTTGCCTATTTATAGCCTGTAAATAAGGCCTTGTTTTGTAGAAATTATATAGGAAGATGTCGCCACATATTGCAGTGTTGTTTCTCGTGATTTTTGCATCAGGAATTGGTAATTTCGTTGAAGCGGTAAACGACGCAGGTGAGGAGATTCGCAATCTTTTATTTATCACTAACGAAATTTAGATCACTGTTTATTACAGTCTATCTAGTTCGTCGCCAAAAATATGTTTCTTTTTTTGTAGAGTGGGCGGCAATTTGTTGACCGCGTTTTGTAAATGTAGGTATAACTAATATTTGGTGTACAAGATGCTGGTAAAAATTTAAAGTTAAACGTAGCGAGTAGCGACGTCTTTGAGGATTGTAATAAACAGAATTAGGTACATATACCTACCTTATTGTTATACTTTTATTTATTGACGCAGCTGGCCAATATGCAATGCATTTAACCTTCATTTCTTTTCTCTCCTAATTTTCTGACTCCCTCTGATCACGATATTATTGTCAACTAACTGTTAGGGCTCCCACACAAAACTGCGAATTCGCATCGCAAAAATCTGCGAGCTCGCAACAATGCATCACAACAACTTCCAATCTGATTCGCATCGCGCCGCATCGCATCGCAGTTTTGTGTGGAAACCCTAACGTTAGACCAAAAGGGATAAAGAAACGATATCAAGAGTTGAACACACGCAGCATAATAAAAACGGAAATTTTCATGTCACTCCATACAGTAGGTCTGTAGGTGGTACTTTATTTTCTAATGTGTTTTTTTATTGTACAGAGTCAAATGAAGGCCTAAGTCCATCTCCACTTAACTCGCCAGTTTCAACAGCAACATGCTACTCCTGCGCCAATTGCCCTCAAGTTGAAGAAGAAACTCCCAAGAAGAACTGCCCGTACATCGGCGACCGTTTGAAGGTTAAGAAATGTGTCACTTTCGCGGAAAAGTACCCTCTATTTAGAAACGGTAAGTGTTCATAATTCTATCAACTCTGCGTTTTATTAAAATTATTTTATTCGGAAAAAATCTCAAAAACTCCTGTTCTAATTCTAAATACCTTTACTCTCATAATTAGCTCTCGAAACCCACGAGATCAAAAATTCAAATATTCTTAAAAAACTCTCATGTATTAAACTATACTATTTCCAGGTGAAAATGTGTCCTGGGTGATCAGAGGATGTGCATCAGAAAGAGGCTCCTGCGCCGATATTAAAAAGGCGTATTTAGACAACAGCCCTGACCTGGCACAGCTGGAATACTGCAAAGAGTGCGAGGGAGACAGATGCAACGGTGTGTCTCGCTCTTTACCAGACATAGTCTTTGCATTCTTCGCTGTGGTGTTAATTCCGATCCTTGCTAAATGTACTCTCTCATAACAACTTAACGCTACAGATAAATGGTTTTACGCGAGTTGAAGAAACAGGTCGTGGTTGGTATTTAAGTTTTTTTTTACTTCATGATTAGCTAACGCCATCTATCGAGTTTTATTGAACTATTTTTTTAATTGCCTCGCGGAAAATCTCCCATGAAAATCAGCCTACTGCATGCAAGGACTGACACGTCTTGATGTCGAGATGATGATTGATCTAGGTCAACTGCGGATTCACTTCTACAGCTTCTACTCTCGTTTATGCTACGACTCTAGTTCCCGATTGTAGAATTCTTTTTTATTTATCTTATCATGTTTTATATTAGTGCTAGTTCAAATCTAGGTGTAGTGTAATGCCACTTTTGACCGCATTTGACTTGTGGTGAAACGCTATCCTGTAAAAGTAAATAGAAAATGTTCTTAGAGCAATGAGCACTCGTCATAGTGAAAGATTTTTTACAGATTCTTCATTTTATTTTATACACTGCAAAAGTCTCATTAGTTCGTAATGTATTGTCAATAAAGCGATTTCCTACAACTTCAATTTTATTTCTCTAGAACCTTTAATCCACATTTATTTTTTCTTCATTCTTTTTTGTAAGTTATTATCTCAGTCTAGCCGTTCTCAATCTCAAGTGATGTGTTTCAGACATTGTCACGCGGCAATAGACTTTTATTTGTATAGAAGAGAATTTTAAGCCATTAATGCCATTTATTATGTATTCAAGAAAAAAATTACACATGCAATGATTGTCAGGTAGGTAGGTACCTACTTAAATTACAAAAGGGTACGGTCAGCAAAAAAAAAGTCACTGAACAACCAAATTTTCCAATTTTCCTGCGTGCGTGCGTATTTTAATTTTGATACTATCGTAAGCAGACACATAAATAATTAAGGTATGTTCTTTCACTGAAACTGGCTGATTATGATGATGATTTTTACGCTGTGACATCGATGTCGCACTGGATTTAAATGCGATCCTAATCGTTTCGTGGGCGTGGATAATAGTTTTAGTTGGATATAGCAACGGCTAACTATTATTAGGTCGCGAGGCCCGTCGTCGTATCTATTTTCGAATAGTGACGTTAAACATTTGTGGACATCTTAGTACTCTGCCTTATTGAAATAAAATTTCCTTAGATTCTCCCTATCCTACCTAATGCCAGTTCGCTTATTACGACATGGTGCTTGTGAGTCAGTATAACATTGTCCCCGACAGAAATAATTGGGGCAGGAATCCGTTGCAATTCCTCAGAGTAGATAGATGTAGGAAGTCTACAGGAAAAATAAAATTAACTTTCTATATTGAAGAAACGAGAAAACATTTTGCATTCAGAAAAAAGATGACAGATATTAAAAACTAATACATACCTATAATATGTATTATTGCCCAAAGATTTTCTCTCTTTTCAGTCTAAAAACAAACGCTTAGTAAATATTGCGTCATAGCGCTCGCAGGAGTCATGGCGTCGCGTCGGCTTCTGACGTCACACCCATAAAGCTGTGTCGACGTACTGTAAACAAAAATTGTTTTGGTTGCTTTCTATAGAAGAATTGTGCCATCTCTTTGGGTATTCAAATAGGTACAAACAGGCTCTGATTGGCGTTACATTATAACATCGCGGATGTTATAAATGTCGCAGAAAATTACAGGCTGTAAAAATGTTTGCCTGCTGTTTGCGCGGAGCGGGTCGCTAATAATAAGTTACAAAACTTACTTCTAAATGAATAATAAAATTTTTAATCCTTAATGTTCCAAAATGTTGAAGTGATAATTTTACATTTTTGTTTTTTTTTTTAATTATTTACAGGGTAGTGTTTGACCGCAAGTCATCTGATGTTATGTGACGATGTGGTCGAAGATGGCGTCACGCTTGACGCTACGCCTGGATTGGGAACTGGCTCTCAAGACCTAACGTAACCCATAACTTAATAATACGTTTCAATATTATGTATATTCTGTGCCGCGACTAAAAATCTACTATAGCGAAGGTGTTTCGTGTAAGGGGGAGGGCTACGAAGCCTTATACAGCCTTATGTGTGATCTGACAAACACATAGCTGGTAAAACTTGCAGTGTGTAGATTATTAACGCTGACAGCAAATTAAACTAAAATCGTCAAGCAAGAGACAGTATTTCGCAACCGTATCTTGGGTCAAACGTGTCAAAGAGTATAAAAATAGGCAAGAAATGACAGTGCAGAATATAGGTGCGGGTAGTATTATGTCAGAATAAGGTAATAGCTATTTTCTTTTTTTGAACTTAAGGAGTATACATTTAATATTTAATCTTCATAATTATCAGCCTATTATGTTCCCGCTGCTGGGACACAGGCCGTCTCTTAGAGAGAGTATGGCCCATAATCCCATAACATAATCCACCACGCGGCCCAGCGCGTGTTCACGGATAGGCTTTAAACTTCAAACCCGCCGAAGGCCTCTGACATAATCTAACAACTGCTATCTTATGATAACAACCGGGACCGAGCCCTCCAAAGCACGGAAGAGCATAATTTTAATTCTTATAAAATATAAAACATATTACGTTTAGAGAACCATGTCGTTGTGAAACCTATGATTTTAATAATTAATTTACAAAAAGTTATCTAAAGTTTGACGGCTATACTACTATTATTACTACTATTAAGTACTCAAAATAAAACGTCCTATTACCACTAACACACACACAATATTTTAAAATATTTTTTATATTTATAGTTACAGAGAAAAATGGTTTACAGCTTGTACTGGAAACCGTCCAAATCTCTAGCTACTACATTTCGCGCTAAAACTTTAGGTATCTTGATTGCTTCTAATTTGTATTGATTACGTAGGTATCTAAACATAATAGTGCATAAACCGTATCGTAGCAAACTGATGACTAAATACGACTATCCAAATAACAAGCATTTATGTGCCCGCGCCCCTCACTATGTAGTTCAAAACTATGAATGATAGACTATACGTGTCTACTTACTCTCGGATGAAGTGGATATTCTGTTGTTTAATCTTTGTTACGCTAGGTTGTAATACGCAACACGAATATGCCAAGTTCTCCGCACCTAGATGTAGGTGCGAGACCCAATAACAGTAGGGCAATAAAAACGCTGGGACAGTCTCTCCACCATAATTACGGTGACAACTGACAACACCGTGTTTCCCAACCGTAAACATGTCATACTGCGACATAATTTGTTATTTACTTGAAGAGAGTAAAATAAACAAACTGCTTCTCTTTCTGTTGTAAGGCAGTAAAACATTTTTTTAGCTTGACAGTCAATTAAAAGAAGAGTCAAAACTAATTAATAAAATGAAACAAAACGAACTATGCCATAGTAAAGAAATTTTTGCGTAAATTAACGCTAATACTAAGGCCCATTTGCACCACCGCACCGATTTTAACTCAATTTAACGAAATTCACTTGTGAAATCGTATAGAGAATTTAGTTAAATCCAGATTAAAACAACATTTAACGCGTTGTGCAAACCAACCTTAGTCTTAAAAATTCTATTTACTGCGTTTTTATAAGTACCGTTTTTTTATCAGAGCACCGTGTCAATTTAATTGAAAAATACAGTTTGAATATCTTCTTGCGTTTTCCGGCCGCGTCCCTCACGCTCTAATGTGAAAGAAAAGTTGTACCACCAGTTCGCCATGCATGCGGTTCCCTCGATCCCTCGCCATTCGCTCGCCGAGTGAGAATCAAGTCGAACGTCGGTCACACGAATTCTTATCTTGTACACAAATAACTTGTGATAAAAGTGAACTTTCTATTATTTACGTAATCTACAATGGCGAATCTATCACTTCTAGTGCCTGTGCTTCTGTTGGCTTTGTTTGTTCAAGATGGTGAGTAAATTATTTCATTTTATTGCAGTTTTGGCGCCAATGTTATTTTGTGTGTCGTGTGTACATTATTACGTCGTTTTTTATCTTATTTTGTTTTCAGGTTTGACATTTTTGTTCGACCGGTCTTTCTCGATTCTCGACTGCAATATTTTTGTTTTATTTTTTACTTCTTCTTATGTAACAACCTAAGTTAATAGTTGATACATTCAGGTTTGTTAATTTAATCGGTTTTTTATGTACTGGCAATATTGCAATGACGGTTTCTTCTTTGACTTACCTACCTGCAAGATAATTTTTGTCTATGACTTTCCGTTTCCTTCAATTCGGAAAATCACTCTCCTCATCTCATCTCTATAAATACCTACCTTAGAAATGTTAAGACAGTTTTCCGTCGAAATCAGAATCGTCTCGGAACATTTAGAGTGATGTAAGTAAATTTCCTACTTCTTACTTGAGGATGCTCGTCATTAAACGCTGAATATTGTGAAAAAAATTCATATAGAGGAAAAGACTTGGTTCACTTGCTAGCAATATGCCAGAACTCAGAAGTAATACCTAAGTATTACTTAACCTTCTGATCACACAATTACAAAAAATATAGGTAATCATAACACAGTCACAATCACTATAATCTATTACCTACCAAAGGCTCTGAGCAACGTTGAACTAACTTGATTTATTGAGCTGTGTGAATTATTTATGCTTACAACAATCATGTCTTTGTTTTTGTATTCTTACAGGGTAGCGTTTGACCTCAAGTCTTGACAACAAAACTTGGAACTGGCTCTCAAGTGAGGCTATCTGCATTCTTTAAAGTTTGTTGAGACATCGCATAGGTATATAGGTAGTAGGTACCTACTACTAGGTAGACAATGGTGTCGATTCGGTTTTTCATTCTTTATACTAAACTAAGTTTGACAGGTCTAATAGTGTTGCTGTCTTTTTCTAACCACTAAAGTAAAAAAAGGACAGCATTAACTTTTGACCTGTCAAACTTAGTTTAGTTTTAGAGAATGCAAAACCGAATCGACACCACTATCATCCTCATCATCAGCATTGTACGTTACCGCTGCCGGGACACAGGACTACTCTCAGAGAGAGAATTATTAGATCGTGTATTTTTAATAATATGCACTTTTGATTCTAACCGTACCTACACCTACCTAGATTGGGTAAGGACTTAGGTACATATTAAAGAGAGTTATGAATCACGTATTTTTGTTTAGTATCCTTCGTGATTCTACCTTAGATTGATTATACCACTGAGGTTATATAAATATCAGGTATAGGTGTACATACGACTAATATACCTCTGATTATGTCATCAATCAGTCATCACGTAAACAAACCTACCTGGGTAACTACTACCTTTAAGTAGTATACCTATATCTGTACACCACCATTGCTCATTTTATGCATCAGTAGTGCGTTACATAAACAGGTAGGTAGATAAATGGTGTGTCGAACGAGAAATATATATTGTGACGTTTCTAGAGGCACTACTGAAATCCGTGTAAAGTAGATAGTAAACTAAGATGTTAATGTTTTTTCTTTACTAGTAACGTAGCATTAATAAACTATTTAAAAAAAATTGTGTTCATGAGCATTCATTGTGTTCACTTTAATATGTTTTTTTTTTGTTTTTGTTTTTGATGTTTTTGTTTTTTGTTTTGTTTTTTTCTACTTAATGCTAGCGTCTGACTATGGGTGGTAATTCCAAAATTAAATAGAAAACAAAAAATGGAATTGAACATAATTATACTGAACAATTTTTCTCTGAAGGAATGTATTCCTTTGAAAAAAAAAAGCATTACCTCATCGGAAAATGTATGCCAACTTGTTGAGTGCCTCCATTTTTAGTGTTTAACCGTTTTTCTTCTAGATACTAAAAATAAGAAGTACTTATTAATGCAACCAGTATAATAAAATTATAATACTCAAACGTGATCAAAGCTGGCAAACACGCTAAGTCCAGGCTAAACAAGGTTGGTTAACAAATTTTAATTGTTGGATCTCCTCTATAATGTAAAAATAAAATCTCCGCTCTGACCCCTTACTAGGATTTCCTGTATTAAAACTACTAAAAAGCACTCAGCATGGAAGAAATACATGCTTTTTATTTCAATGCATTAATAATTATTCGCAATTACATTTTGATATAACTTTACTTTCATTTCTTACTATTTCTATCCATCCAAAAGTTGTCTGGTAGAAATCGCTCTAAGCGATAAGACCGCCCATTGTAACACTAGCTCTAAGATCTCTCCTTTTATGTTGTTGTATTTTTCTGTTGTTGTGGTGAAACAATAAAGCGTTATCTATCTATCTATCTACTTTACTTTTTGAACGTTTCGCAGAACAGATTTATAACAACGCGTGTTGAATTATAGTATTTTATGGATTAAAACTACATTCAGGCAGCCAGATGCATTCTACAAACTAAGTGCATTTGAATGCTCAATTTAGTAATCAGTAGGGCTATTACTACAGCTAAGAGCACGTCATGCAAGCACAATAAATGCAATTTAGATAGGTATATCTACTTACTCGTAGATATCAGACTTTTGTACTTACTTATACTAATTCCTACTTCCCTACTAATATTATAAATGCGAAAGTAACTCTGTCTATCTGTCCGTCTTTCACGCCTAAACTACTGAACCGATTTTGGTTCCTACTGAGATAGTCTAAAGCTTGAAAAAGGAAATAGGCTTTTTTCTCGCGATAAACTGTAGCTCACGTGACTGAAAAAGCGGGAAACAGCTAGTCAAATATCAATATTTGACGTGCTGCAGTGGATCTTGAAACAATCCCATTGATTCAAGATTCAAGATTCAAAGAATTTATTCCATAATGTACAATAGTTAGTCATAATATAATTAAAATCAATTATGGACCCTATTGGGCACAACAACAACATTACTTAAAAACTAGAGGAGAGGAGGACTGCCATCAATGAACAAAAAACCTATATGCCTACTGCAACCTATGTAAGTCTATATATCTAGTAAACATTTCTTGCAGTTGAAAAAGCACTTTCAATTTTCAACTTTTCCAAGTAACTTTTATAGCGATGATGGCTCAGTGGTAGTGACGTCGGCTTGCGATCCGTAGGACGTGGGTTCGAATCCTACAATGAGCTTGAGCTTTCGGTGAAGGAAAACATAGTGATGAAACCATAGCTTGGTGGTAAGGTATTTTCTAGTACTCGCCTGGCTAGCTACCACCCTCTTGTTAAGAATCTGTCGCCAAGCACCTATCGGTGTGTTCCGGCAGCCTCACTTGAGAGCCAGTCCAGGTGTAGCGTGGCGCCATCCTTGACCACATCGTCACTTAACATCAGGTGACTTGTAGTCAAACGCTACTCTGTAAAAAGTAAAAAAAAAAAAAAAACTTTTTGAACGTTTCGCAGAACAGATTTATAACAACGCGTGTTGAATAATAGTATTTTATGGATTAAAACTACATTCAGGCAACCAGACGCATTCGACAAACTAAGTGCATTTAAATGCTCAATTTAGTAATCAGTAGGGCTATTACTACAGCTAAGAGCACGTCATGCAAGCACAATAAATGCAATTTAGATAGGTAAACTTACTCGTAGATATCAGACTTTTGTACTTACTTATACTAATCCCTACTTCCCTACTAATATTATAAATGCGAAAGTAACTCTGTCTATCTGTCCGTCTGTCTTTCACGCCTAAACTACTGAACCGATTTTGGTTCCTACTGAGATAGTCTAAAGCTTGAAAAAGGAAATAGGCTTTTTTCTCGCGATAAACTGTAGCTCACGTGACTGAAAAAGCGGGAAACAGCTAGTCAAATATCAATATTTGACGTGCTGCAGTGGATCTTGAAACAATCCCATTGATTCAAGATTCAAGATTCAAAGAATTTATTCCATAATGTACAATAGTTAGTCATAATATAATTAAAATCAATTATGGACCCTATTGGGCACAACAACAACATTACTTAAAAACTAGAGGAGAGGAGGACTGCCATCAATGAACAAAAAACCTATATGCCTACTGCAACCTATGTAAGTCTATATATCTAGTAAACATTTCTTGCAGTTGAAAAAGCACTTTCAATTTTCAACTTTTCCAAGTAACTTTTATTGTTTCCTGTAATGTAATGTTTCTTTCCCTAAAATCCTTATTGGGAATACACAACCATTAAAAAAATAGGCTAAATCAGTCTAGCTGTTCTAGCAATGTGTTGTCGCTTACCAACGAGCATCATTTAATTGAATTTTTATACATATAGGTAGATCTTACTTAAGCCACAACAGGTGTACATGAACTCGGAGGTTGCGTCATAAAACTAAATATTGAACATTGGCAATAAAAACCTTCCACTGCATACAAAAATACCTTCTTACCTACTTCGTTAGGCGTAGGTAGAGTCGCTTTCACTTTCGCTATCACGGTTTGACACACTTTTTAGCCCTTTTCTATTTCAAAAACACACACAGCTGTACCTTTGTACTCACACAACTGTATTTAATGGTGCGCAAAGGGCCACACTTTTGTTTTGAAATGTTAACTCTGATGGAACGATATGAGTTTGAATTGTTTTAGGGGAACTTCATACCTATGTGTGAACCATAGAAGTCTAAATATGTAATAGTATCAGTTATACAGTTCCTCTACATATTTTTTTCATTTAGCAAAAATATAACGCTCGCCTGAGTAAAATCTCCGATTCAGAAGCTAGGGCACAATATCCATCTAAAATACTTATTATATTTATAGTAGGGGAGCCCATGATGCTAAATGTGGATTTACTCGAGCGTCGCGGAAACCTATTAGATTTGGTAGATTAGATGTTAAGAAGAATAAATGTCCTATAATGTTTCCACTTTCAGCGGTGGGGGAAGCTTCCACAGATCTTTATGGTTATAAAAAAAAACTATGACATAACATGGACTCAAGTGTGTAATATACTAATATATTTCATGCTCCAGAATGTCTCTGATATAAAATATAATATAATAATCAGTCGGTTTGTATGGTGTGTGAGTGGCCATCCACGAGGAGGTAAAAAAAATATTGCTCTACGGCGTCAAATTTTCAGAGTGGGGGGTGTTCAGTGAACCCCACAGATGCTCCCATTTCTTAGACTGACGATTTGAAAGCGACACCAGCTCTTAGCGAATCTAAAAGTTTCCCCTGAGCGTACCCACTAATGTTAAGGGCTCATAATGGCTGGAGGTGCTCATCAATATGTGAGGTATCCTCCCATATATTAATCTGACGCGCTCGAGTAAATCCCAAAATCCCCTCTTGGGCTCCCCTACTATTAGGTACCATTATTCGATAAATAATAATTATTTAATGTAAGCAATCATCGGTAGGTACACCGGCATAAACGTGCAACTTCGCAGTAACAATTATTGTAACTTAACAATAAGAATATGATGTAGCTTTTTCGGACTACACATACACGCATTAGATAATAATTCAATATGAAAATAACAAACTTACAATAAGTGATATATTCCCCTCATATATGCCAATCAACAATTAAAAAAGCAAATATTCCTAACATTTCCTTAATAAAATGATGTTATTATCCAACCCGCATAATCACACAATGGTATTCAATAAAAAAAAGTCATGACCCTCTTTGACCAAAGCCATTGTGACCTAAACCACCCTGAATGGTGGCAAATCACAATATTACACCATTGACAAAATTATACAACCAGTAAGGGAACTTCCACAGAACCATGTTAGTACAATAAGTTATGATATTCTGATCGCTCTTCGGGTACTAACTGCAAAACAACTTATTAAATAAAAATAAAACAAGCTTTCCGTTGCGTACCAGGTGATCCCCTTTGTATTATGATAAGTATACGACATTTGACCAAGAGAGAAATTTCCCTTTTCTGTAGACTACTTAATGAGCTACAAAATTACAACTACGTATTGAAATCTTACACGTGGATCTTTAGAACTGACGATGTCCATTAGGTAAAAAAAACGCTTCTAAAATGTCTAGGTTAGTGATGACATAACGATAGGTCAAAATGCTATTCAAACTTTCTCTCAATAATCATGATCACGGCCATACCTGTATCTAGGATGTTAAAAGCTATATGGATCGGATATGCACAACAAGGCACAGAATTTATTTATTTATTTATTAGCTCACCAACACAGTGTACATTCGCAGATTTATAACAATTCTAAAAAATTCAGAACGAATACGAGAAATAGTGATGGGCTTTTTTCCAACGTACAGAATATGTTTGTACCACGACCTCACGCTCGGCAGTCGGCAGTTTCCCCATTGCACCACATTATCGGTCGCCTTGAAATTCTAACGTCCTTACTCATCTGTTTTGTACTGTGTTGTGCCTTTGATTTATATAAATTAACAGCCATCATCGGGAATACTCCCTAGGGAGTAGTCACTTTTGTTAATGGCGATAAGATAGATAACTAGCTATAATTTTACGAATAGCCACTCTGCTTAATTAAGGTAGGTATCTAAAAGTGCAGTTACGTTTAATGAGTGGCTTGTTGGTATATTAGGTAGTAGCGGCGAAGGAGCGGAACAACCTACCAGCGTCTTTGTTTCCCGATAAATATAATTTGAGTCTTCAACTCAAGAGTTAGGTTTAGTTTATTAGGTATCTTCTAGGTAAGTATAGTTCTTCATTGACCTCGTCGTCGTTTCGTAGTTACCGACATGTGAGACTATGGTAAAATTCTTACTTATCTATGTATCAATCTTCTTTCTCTTATATATAAAAATCAATTGCTGTTCGTAAGTCTCGCTAAAACTCGAGAATGGCTGGAACGATTTCGATAATTTTGATCTTGAAATATTTGTGGAAGTTCAGGGAAGGTTTAAAATGTGACTTTTAAAGGCCCGAGGCGAACTAGCTGGCCGGGCGAAGTTCGCCCGGTCAGCTAGTTGAAAATAAAAATGCTAAATAGATATCATAATAACTGAAGACCACCTTTTTAGTGACACTAAAAGATTATAATAATAATACGTAATTTATTTTCTAAAGGTATTTTCAATGTCAAGATTCGAGGGGAGCCCTGAACAAAAGACGTTTTATTAAACTCTATTGAATCGTCTATTAATACTACTTATTCGCCCTAAACTAGTCGAGAGCCAGACCGTGTCTATCATCTGATGTACATAGTACTACATGTCACATACTTGTGACTCATCATAGTCATAAGTAATGTGATCATACGTCAAGTTTTGAGCGGGACAGTCCCGCTTGATGTGTCTCGCTGTCCCCAAAATCCATCAGGCCACCCATGACAATTCGATTCAAATTGTGTTAATCCAGGGTATAAACTATCTCTATTCCAAATTTCATCAACATCGGTTTAGTAGTTGCGGTGACACGTGGTAACAAACATGCACACACAAAACTTTCGCATTTAAAATATTAGTAGGATAGGATTACAGCAATTTGTTCAATATAAATCATCTCGCTCAGAGAAAAAAAAATGGTCACATTAGTCATGAGTCATGACTCATATGGCCTGGTGACCTCAAGGTCTTCGGAGGTCAGGGTTCTAGCAATGAGACCAGGACCCACTTGTGTCCATTACAATTTTAATGGGATTAACTAAGCTTTCGGGATGGGATTATGTTTTTCCTAAGAAAACTTTTTGCATGGTAGGTTTTTTTTATGTATTTAGTAAGTAGTTCAAGTTTTAAAAGTTAACAAAAACTATAAAATTTTTGTTTTCTTCCAAACTTTTTTCAGCCCGCCTCTCCGAACTTGAGGTTCTAAAATCGGTAATACAGGTTATTTGAATTCCAACAAACTTTCGCGTTACTTTTTGAATGTATGCAGTACGAGTTGCCACTTACACTATAAAAAGTATCCTATTTCCTTCCCCAAGGCCCAGACTATCCCCATACCATAGTTATACCAACCATATGTCATCAAAACCTGTTCAGCGGTTGAGGCTTGAATAGGTAACAGGCAGTAACTTTCGCATTTATAATATTAAGTAGGTAGGTAGGTAATAGTAGGTATGGAAGGATAGTTGCGAGTAGGATATAAAAGTTAGATCAATACTATGGCATCATGCCCCCACCTCTTCGTTTTACTGGTACACTTTGTGTGGATACTGAATATGATATTATATTCGCATTCATTTATGATATATATCATCAGCACAATTATTAAAAGAGTCATGGTCGCAACTACTAATTAAAAAAAAAACAGTATTATTGTAAAGTGCAAGCATGCAGTGGACGGCCGAGTGGCCGTCGCCCTGTCGGCCGTCCCAGATATCGCTGGAAAGACGAAGTCACGAAGGATTTGCGCGAGCTCCAGGTGGAGGACTGGCAGGAGGTGGCAGGCGCAGGACAGACCGAAGTGGCGTCTTTTGTTATCGAAGGCCACTCACTTTGGGTCGTTGCGCCATCTCAGATAATTAGTTATTATTGTAAAGTACGTAAAAAAATGAAGAAAACAAAGTAATTAGGTACAATAAATAACTTTATCAGCACAAGAAGAATTTTATATTGATTAATAAAAGTCTAGTTAAGATGACACATTTAATATAAATTAATTACAATAAATTACGAGAAGTAAACCTACTGGGGTTACGATATCGCACTATATGACATTGCATTAAGCGAAAATTAGAGTTCTTCGCGCCCTTGAAAATCAACCCCGAAGTGGGTGGGTCAATGGGACATTAAAGTTGGTACCTATGCAAAAATATCAACGCCCACGCAAGCAGGCTGCTAGTTTTCATATAAAGCTAGCTGCGCCCCGCGGTTTCACGAAGGAACCTTTTTCCGGGATAAAAAGTAGCCTATGTGTTAATCCAGGGTATATGCTATCTCCATTCCAAATTTCACTCAAATCGGTTCAGTAGTTTTTGCGTGAAAGAGCAACAAACATACATACACACATACTCACAAACTTTTACGTTTATAATATTAGTAGGATTGTAGGACTAGCTGCGTCCCGCGGTTTCACCCGCGTCTCCATTTCAAATTTCACTCATATCCGTTCAGTTGTTTTTGCGTGAAAGAGTAACAAACATCCATACTCACAAACTTTCGCGTATACAATATTAGTAGGATACATGAAATATTGACTAGCGAATTCTGGAAAACCTGAAAAGTAGTTCTGAGCCAAGGTTTAAGTGCTACATTTCTAAGCACTTACACCTGGGTTGTGCCGAATTGGTACCAATTGTTCCCTTTGTTACATTGAATGAATGCGTGATTAATGATTTATGTAGGTATTTACATACATTGACAGGTAGGTATATGTTGTATCGAAAGCCGACCTACGCTATACCACGAACATGTTTGTAATGATTTTTGGCACGAGTTTTTTTAGTGGTCGTGCATCCGCATCCCCCTACGGGACAATATTTTTATTTAACAATCGAACCTAAATTTAAACTTAAAAAAAAGTCTTGTTAACTCTGGTTTTTTAGTAAAATAGAAATATGATGCAATACACCGGCAATGTGTGGGTTATGGAAGACTGACTTCATTGTAGGGGTGTCGAATTTCAGATAGGTTTCTATAGTGGGCGGAATATCCTTTAGTATCAAATTGCTAACTGTAGTCCTATCACTGGTTTATTTCCTGTCACTTCAATAATACTACATAAGCTGCATTAAAAAAAAATGTTTAATCAAAGTAGGTGTATAAAAAAGTCCGGTTAGTTACAGTATTAAGTTCATTAAGTTCTTGATTGTTGTTTTTTTTTTTTAAAGTTAATCTATCTATGAACGACTGGACTAATTTTCATTTGTTGGGCCTTTGATTTGTTGGTTCTGTCTTCGCCCCGAATTGCAGAATATAGGAAATTAGTTTCTAACTTTCTTTTAACCAAAAAGATGGCGTTGTATTCCATAAAAAAAATATCTACCACATTTGCCCACAGACACTAACGGCCGTCCCCAATAACCGATCTATCCACGGTTTGCTCTACTGAAAAGAAGTACTGAAACCCCTCATCATCATCATTATCAGCCTTTCATGTTCCCAGTGCTGGGACTCTGGCCTTCTCTTGGAGAAAGAGTATGGGCTGTCATCTAACACGCTGACCCAGTGCGGGTTGGTAGATATCGCATGCCCTTGAATGTTGCAGTTCTTGGGCATGCCGGTTTCCTCACGATGTTTTCCTTCACCGTTTTGAGCGATGGCAAACCTCTACCCTACTGAAAGTAGAAATTTGACATAAGCTCCATAGAAGTAATGTCAAATTTTTTTTTCTAGGCGCTAACCGTGAATAGATCGATTACTAGGAACGGCCGTAGTCTAGAGACGTACAGACTCATCATCATCATCATCATAATCAGCCCATTTCAGTCCACTGCTGGACATAGCCCTCTCCCAAAGCACGCCACTGAGCCCGATCTTCGGCTCCTCTCATCCAACTGCTGCCAGCCATTTTGCGTATATCATCGCTCCACCTAGCCGGTGGGCGTCCTACACTACGTACAGACTACGAAACTAAAACGTTTACTTTGTTTTTTTTTGGTGTAGGTAAGGTACTACGTAGTACGTACGTTACGTACCTACGCAAGTCCTTGTGATCTGAAGTGAGTCAAGCTTTTGTTTGCTGCGAAATTATCACATACAAGTTTGTGCGACTAAAATTATATTAAGTAGTTGTAGTTTTGCGTTTTTTACGTTCTTTTATTGCGTATTGTAATGGTTTTTTGCTGCTACTGAAATTATTGTCTATTGTCTATTGTAAAACATTAAAATGTGTTCGTGCTGTCGTCAAATCTGATGATTCAGTGGTTAGGATCACCACGATTAATACAAGCCGCAGAATCGATTTCTCCTCCTTGCTCCGAATGGCTGGCAGTGGTTGGATGAGAAAAGCCGAAGACTGGGCTCAGTGGCGTATCATGGGAGAGGCCTATGTCCAGCAGTGGACCGATACAGGCTGATGATGATAGCTTAGTACTTTTTTTATTACAAATTAATTCAGCGTGGGCTATTTGCGTCCGTTTTGCAAGCATACTAATAAAAACATAACAATGTTTTGAGTAAAGTAGGTAACTAACTACCTTATCTAACAACAGTACCGATTAAAAACACCAAGTTTGACTCTCTCACGGTCACTGTTTTAGTTACTCCGTCCCACGTTCCATCGTGTTGCGTTTGTTTGAGTAAATTTTATTTTCTTTTCTTGATTTGCAACGCTAAACAGCATAATTTATTATAAGTTAGACTCAACTTAGTATTATATAAAATATGATCTGTGATAGTTAAGTTAATCAAATATTTTGTAATTACATAGTTGTTTCATTACTAGGTGTGAAAATGGGTAGGTACACTAGGCCCGTAGAAAAAAAACTTTAGAAACCACAATGTGAAAAATAACTTTAGTTTCGGAGGCTTTGGTTTTGTTTTGTTATTCTAATACTTTTATAATTATATTGTTTTAATTAAAAATGTTGTTTTATGACAAAACCTTCTTGATCATGTGATTACATGTGTATGTATTAGCAATAAGTAAAATCTGTTGTAAAGTCACTCGTCAAGTCGTCACCATGGGTAATTACACTTCGACGTTGCATTCTCGATATTTATTCACTTTGTAGTATCCTATTTATTGCACAGGGCGTTGCACATAATTTTTAGAGCTGTAAAAATGAAAATCAAATCACAAAAATATAAAGTTCACTGTTTCTGAACGATACCTTCCATGTCATAGGCAGTGCTGTCATCTCCGTCATACTTCATTCCTTTTTTATGTGCGGGCGTCGCAGCTTCGACTTATCGATTAAATTCGTTATTTTATTGGAAATTTTGTGAAAAAGTTAGTTGAAAGCAGTGTTATGGAGAAAAGATCGTCATAAGTCCAAATAATGACGAAAAATAACATGTTGGGAACGCAAGATACGAAACTCGCCAACTAGTTCGGACGATCAAGGTTAGTTCGTGGTCATTAACTGTGTGTTAGTTTTATCTGTAAATTTGCCTTTGTCCCTTACTTTTTAGGGAAAAGGCGCATACTTTGGAAAATAACTGATATTTTTTTTCCACATGATTTTTGCGTAGTTTTTCTTTTCTAACTACCCACATAATTCATGATTTTTTCCATTCTTTTTTCTTGCATGATGCTCGGCTGATAATGAGTTACTCCGGTGGCGTATTGCAACCTTCAACACTGCACACGCTGCTTGCTGAATCATATAGTCTAGAGTCGTACCATGAGTGCGTACCATGACTTTAAATCATACAGTCATAGGATGTAACGTGAGTGCGTACCATGAGTGCGTATCATGACTTTAAATCATACAGTCATAGGACGTAACGTGAGTACGTACCATGAGTGCATACCATGACATACAGTCTAGAGGCGTAACGTGAGTGCGTACAATGACTTTAAATCATACAGTCTAGAGACGCAACGTGAGTGCGTACCATGACTTTAAATCATACAGTCTGGAGGCGTAACGTGAGTGCGTACCATGACTTTAAAAACCTTCAATACTGCACATGCAGTTTATGGAATCATACAGTCTAGAGGAGTAACGCGAGTGCGTACAATGACTTTAAAAACCTTCAATACTGCACATGCAGTTTATGGAATCATACAGTCTAGAGGAGTAACGCGAGTGCGTACAATGACTTTAAAAACCTTCAATACTGCTCATGCAGTTTATGGAATCATACAGTCTAGAGGAGTAACGCGAGTGCGTACAATGACTTTAAAAACCTTCAATACTGCACACGCAGCTTGTTGAATCATACAGCCAAGAGGCGTAACGTGAGTACGGACAATGACTTTAAAATCTTCAATACTGCACATGCAGCTGGTTGAATCAAATAGTATATAGGTGAAGCGTGAATACGTACAAAACCTGATATGGCGCTGGATCTTCTTGACCAGACAAAGCTCGACCATAATCATCCAAGGTCACCGACACCAGACCCGCGACAATGGTCTTCTGATGATGATAACCGGGTTAGATCCCGTACATTCATTCCGACAGGTCTAGGTACAGATACTGCAGATGTAGCTTGCATGTCCCAGCTCAAGCGAAAAGCCAATGTCTGCCGCACCAGAGTTTTTATAGCCAAAATGCATTCATAGATCCACTACGGAAAGATGAATTATTTGGTGGGCGATTTATGATAAGGTATCTAAACGTTGGGGTAGAATCCTAGTGTAAAGGCAGAAGAAACCACGATAAAGGAAACCCTAATACCTGAAGACCTAGCTTACGGAGGGCACCAAGGTTCAACTTAGAATTTTCTGCAGTCTTATACACGAACTTAAAGAGTCGGGATAAACTCCTTATAAAGGCTAAAACAAGCCAGTCATTTTCTAGACTTATATCTGTGGGACATAAATCATAAACAAAAAACAAGAACACAAAACACTTGTCTTTTATTATATAACAACAAAACAACGAAATATATACAGTTGGATAGAAAATTGAAATAAATGCTAAAAACTAAACTTCTTACAAAGAAAAAATTTGAGAAAGCTCTGGCCTTCATTCAAAGTTTAGCAAGGCTGGCGTTCTACCTACATCTCTAGACATCAGGTTCATTTTGAATATGAAGGACAATAACAACTGAAGACTTTAAAATGGAAGATATCCACACAGCTAATATTTACCAAGTAAGGTTTTTTTATATACATTATGTCCACATCAAGGAACCATAATTTTAAGTTCCTATCCATAATTTAAAACTTCAAGATAACCTACGATTTTCAATGACATCCTTTGGTTTGTCATTGGCTTCTGTACCAGTTGGTAATTATCTTAGAAACCGATATCTGTTGTTACTTGTGTGTTATTTTGATGTCTTACTACACATTAATGACCATAATTTAAAATTTGCTTAGAGGGTTCATTAAACTTTCTCAAAAGGTTAAGATTTGTGTTAAAACAAGCAAAAATGTATTTTGATTTGGAACAAAAAACACACACATTTCGGCATTGAAATACTACATATTTACAGAAAAGTCATTATATGTGTTTAAAGTTTACAAAAAAGAAACTTAAAAATACCTGACGAAACAAAATATTTTTCCAGATTAAGCAGATTGACAATCAGGGCCTTTTTACCTTTTTAACCTTTGTACCTTAGGTTACTTTTCTTAGCCTACCCTGCAGTTTTCTTTGTATAGAAAGAAAAATTACAAACTGCATAACATTACGAATGATTTATATGAGAAATGTATCAAACTCGAAGTCAGAGTCGTCTTGGGAAAAATAATGTTTTAACTCAGTGGTAAGTACCTTCTAGAAATCTTCATAGGTGCCTCCCTTATTGGGCGGGGTGTTTTTTTGTAACGTGAGTTTTTTGTTTTGGGACCACACAATCACAACTAGCATACTTTATTATTAGAATTGAAATCAGCTTACATTGGCCTTCAATGCTTTGCTAAGGATTAACAGAATAAATATGGGCAGAGTACCGCTGTTGTCTGCATTAATGAAGATGTCTAATATACTCTCAGAGATATCTTGCACTAGCTTAAGCAAAGATAGCTTAATATACGTACAAAATAATATATATTAATTAATAAAGGACCAAAACATTGAATGGGACCTGGCTCCAGGTGCCTGTGATCTATCATGATCATAGTCACGAACTGTTTTTTGGAGTCCCTAAATTGATGTTTATGTACAAGAATATTTGTGCGAAGCATATAATATTAAAAAAAAAAAAAAAAACTTACATCATTAAAAAACTAAGCAAATGATATTTACTTATGCATGTTATACACTTTCTTATAATTCATTAAATTTCAGATTCATTCACAGAACTGGGCACCCATTTAGACCACAATTGTTTTGTATGTGAAGTTGACAACCAAACATACCATCACAATATTGAACTTGTCTCACTTTTTTCACATTTATGTTTTAGATGGTATATTATACATATTATTACGGATAAGAGATCCTTTGGCATAGCCTGACCTTATGGACCCTATGGTCAATGCATTCATTGGATTGGGAAACTCATTTATTTTACGTCTTCCTTCTATTCTAGTTTATCTGTATTTTTAAGAAATATTATTTTGATCAAGCCACTGCACGGGAGTCATGGTCAGCTAATAGGCCTAAGAAGGCCTTTAGTTACTCTTATTATTTTTATTTTTCCAAAGAAGATTGATCCATTTCACCCTCTCTGGTAGCATTATATCCTGGTTTCGAAGGTATTATCAACCAAACATAGTTATATTTCCAAGGGGTATCAAAATTAATTATAATTTGAACTTAGACTAAAAAATAATAATAATAATAATAATTTCAGAAATAATAATAATTGGATATCAATAATTTCAATAAGAACTCAGATAACTTTTTAGCATTGTTGTAATAGTACACTTCACCCTTAGCGTGGCCTCTTAGCTTTGGCTACGGCTCCGCCAATGCCTAATAAAGGTCCGGGCAAAGACCCGAGAATAAAGCCACATGGGATAATAATAATAATTCAAAGTATTACTATATTTTTTCCTATTTTCTCAAATAGGATTCAAATTCTCGTCTCTGAATATCATTCAGGTACAGACTCGCCGTTCGGCTTCTGTTTTAATATCAGGTAAATGTGTTATTTAGATGACCAAATTATAAGATTCACAAAAGAAGTTTACGGAATTAAACTTTGCTATTCAAAATACGTATCTACATGAGATCCTAGTACGCAATCACTTGTAGTAATTTTATCCAAACGAGAGTTAAGCTTTTGATTCCATATCCAAAAAGTTTGTGCCTTTCCTCGCGTTGTCAACTATACAACGAGTGCGAAATTAAAGTAAGTCGCACGAATGGAAATCAATATTTGGCTAGAAGCACTTACTAGAAATAGACTAATTACTGATTTCGCCTACAAATACTTTGGTGCCTAATCTAGTTATACTTTTTTACCTCACAGAGAAAACATATATCCAGAGAGAGTATTATCATTTTAGATAGATGCCATGGCACCTAAGAGCTACCTCCATCAAAGAAATTAATTCATACATCTAAGAGATAATCCATTGCTCCTACTACAAGTCACATATACATTAGACATACTTACATTTATAGTTTGGTGCAAATACTGGTATTTGCGGCACATAGTAGCCGTTACACTTCTACCTCGGCTAGTTATAAGGAGTTCTGTCCATGTTATAAAATGAACAACAGGATGGTCAGGAAGCTTATTAGTATTGCATTCACAAAGGTAATTCATAATATATTCAAGCAAGAATGCTAATAACGGTAATTGGGCTTACATTATCAATTGACTTATTGGTTTTAGGTTGAACGTAAGGTTCATAATGATGTGGATAATCACTCCACTTTTTTCGTTTATATGTGTTAATGTATCTTTTTATTTTTCTATCTAGAATCCTGCCTGCCTATCTCGTTTGTGTGAAAGCGCTAAACATCTACAAAGTGAATAAATATCGAGAATGCAACGTCGAAGTGTAATTAATGGTTAAACGAACTTACCTTAAGTGATGTTCGACCATAATTATACTAGACGTTGCATTCGAAGATATTTATAGTCCCACCCGAACCCAGCTACTAAAGCCCATACAACTAACAAACGAGATAAGTGTCTCTGAAAGAATGAAGTATGACGGAGATGACAGCACTGCCTATGACATGGAAGGTATCGTTCAGAAACAGTGAACTTTATATTTTTGTGATTTGATTTTCATTTTTACAGCTCTAAAAATTATGTGCAACGCCCTGTGCAATAAATAGGATACTACAAAGTGAATAAATATCTTCGAATGCAACGTCTAGTATAATTATGGTCGAACATCACTTAAGGTAAGTTCGTTTAACCATTAATTATCGTATATTTTGGCGCTGTCCCAAACGATATTCAATAAAACCGGAGGAAGTATTAAAACCATGGACCGTGGTGTTTCGACGAGATCAATGCCAAACCAACCTAAAACAGATCTGACATCACGAAACATTTCGAAACCTATTTTATACCTTGCTGTTTTCGTCATAGGGCTCATATTCTAAGAAATGACTGTGTGTCGTGGTCGTCGCTGATAAAATGTTTACCATACTAAGGTCACGCGATGGGAAACTGGTTTGAAAATCTATCAATGGAGCTATAATTATTATAGCAAACTTACCTACTCGGTTTCTATTGGACCTAGTCCTAAATCTTCGTCCACGAAATCACGATTGAACGCGTCTGAGCACTGACATCTGTTGTCAGATGCGTAAATATGTTAATTTTCCGAAATCCTTGGTTGGATGGCTTGTTGAAGAACGTACTGTGCCTGCCGAGGAGACCTCGCCAAAGTCAGGAGGCCTATGGTGGGTGACCGTACACTGGTCACGGACTCAGACAATCTTCTGTAGTTGTTTTTTCTAAAGTTTTCTACATAATTTTTTTTTTCGATGCCGTTGTAATGATTGATCATACGGACTGTTACGCTTGCCCATTACAGTAATTCAGCTGACATATTAGGAATTTCTTTACGCACTGAAATTAATCTTGTGTAGCTAGATATAAAGTTAAAACTAGACTAGACAGGCACGACACTATAAATGGAGTGTATGTGTGCGCACGGGTGTTTCTAATCTTAAAATTTCTTGTGACAATATAATTAGTGTCGAATCAATTCCTAAGTAAAGAAATGAATGTCATCGATTAAACTTTCTTATCTACATATAAGTAGTAGCATTTGTAGCCTCCTTTTTTAACATTGATAAATGAAGCTACTCACGATGGCTAAGCTAACTTAGTATGTATATCCTCACTCACCTGAACGAGGTATCATGCAAGGCATGAGGAAAACTTCCATCAAGGTTCTACCATATTAAACAAAGCCACAAACATAAATACATAAGTGAGAATTATAATAGGTATAATGGGGCACTTGAACATAAGTATGTTGGTTTACACGCATGTCGCTGGTTAACCAGAAACATTCGTTATTTCCTTTAAAAATATAGAAGAAACATCATTGTGTTTACTGCGATCCATATAAATTACTTGAGCCCTCATCACCATCAGCCAGTTCTGGTCCTGTTATACTTAGGCATCTACTAAAGTACGCCATTGAGCCCGATCTTCGGCTTTTACCAGCCTCTTTGCTTAACCTTTATGTACTTCACCTATATGTCGTCATTCACCTTTCGTTTTCCGAGACGTGGCCTTCGCACAAGAACATGCACGTTTGCCCCAACGGTTATCAGTTCTTCGGCTAATATGTCCAGCTCTTAGCCACTTCAGCTTGCTGATCCGATAGATTACTTTGATTTGAGAACCAAGATTTAGTTCTCCGTTAAATCATTTCTGAAAGGAAACTCCAGGCATAAACCTTCAGGTCCATATCCCGCTAAGCGACTAAGTACTTAAGTCCTGCTGACAAAGAAAATATTCGTAAACATAGAGAAGTCATGTACTTTACTAGAATAGAAACTATTCCTTCATCTGCCCCATAAAGTGTAAGTGACCTACTGTCCTAGTTAGCGCGACAAAAATGTATAAAATCAATTTGGTGAACTATGTATACTGCTATTAGACAGACGTCACGTAAATACTTTTGGGGAGGGCATAAAAAGATGCCCCATTAATACACAACGAAAGTATGCCTTACGACATCCTTGAACATGTGCGGTACCTACACCAGAGTTGGGATATTTATCTATAAATGGTGTTCGTTAGTAGGTAAGCGTATTAATTGAGAATGGCTGGACAGTACTGGCAATTTTTTTTTTATGTTCCTATTAGGTTGCAAAACATACTCACAGAGGCTGATGATGATGATGACGAAGAGACCAAACACGAATTTTAAGGAGAAAAATATTATGGAATTGTTGCCCGGAAATTATGGAATAGTTGGGATTTATGTAGGTATGAACAAAACGCGATACACCACATCAACTATTTATATTTGCCTACCCGTGCGAAGCCGGGGCGGATTGCTAGTTCTTAATATAAATGACCAAAACAAGAAGGATTCCCCTAAAAAAGTTGCCAATAACTTGTAAACTTGGACTCAGGTTAGGGGCACTTCAATACCGGGACAGCTGTTAAACTTCTACCAAGTCTCGTGTACATACATATATACTTAGGTACTGTTTCCACCCCTGGGACGGCTCCGTCAAGTATCAGCTCAAGGCCTCGAATTCAATAGAAAGACGTGCTAAAAAAAATACAATACAATAAAAAGACGTGCTGACAATGTGCAGAGTCCAATATTTACATATTTTATATCTGTGCACATGAACGACAAGAAAAATGACGCAATACGAATGTGAAGCCGCTGTAATTTTAATTTAGAGTTCTAGCTGATTTTTTAGTGTAGTTAAAAATGTATTTTATGTAGAAAAGGCTAAAAGCTGCCGAAACAATGCCTTCTTCCCCGATTTTCAACAGAGTTGCCGACAGAGCATAAGTAAGAAGCGGTTGTAAATTTATTTTATAATTCTAGCTCCTTAAGAATTAATTTTATGTAAACCAAAACGTCATTACTGGAATGGAACTTTTTTCAATATTAACGACAAGGCAGAAGAAAATTGTTAAAGCTTTTAACTTTTTTTCCAGCATTTTGGGAACGTTGCCAACTGGTAGCTGTTCATTAGATTATTATAGTTTTATTGTTTAGTTTATTGGGTAGTAATATTTTAAGGTTTAGTTTAGTGTTTTTATTTCATGGCGCTAAATAAGTACATACATAATATTCAACCCTTTGACTCATTTACTCTTTATTAAAAGTTTAGTATTCCGCTTAACTACTTCCACACGTGGTCCATCATGAGCAGTTCTTTGTTTTTCTGACCGACAACATTAACCACATTATTACCAACTATTGGCTTACTAACTAACCCATGACCATCACCCGCACCCATTAGTCATTACAACAACAACATTTGTGTCACTGCGGAAATGGTGACAACTATTAATGACAGGTCACTTAATACCTATTAAGGATCGGAGAAACAAAAGGTTCCTGTGACAGGAGATACAGGGGATATTTAACGTTTCGTTACATACAGAATAGATCGCCATGGTATTTGCAGGAAAGTTGTTGTGGAATTTGTTTGTTTGCAGAATGCTCGTTTTTTAAAGAAAAATGAGAATTTTCTTTTTTTTTTCGAGATTAAAAATAAGGGCAAATAAAAGTGAAGACTGTGTAGTTTTTGAAAATGTCTCAAATGCGTTGGCAATGCCAGTTTGACAGATCTATAAAACTATAAACGAAGGCGGGGACATTACGAACTTTATATCAATTTTGTCGTTCTAGCGTTATTCAATTCGTTGGTCTTGTTAGAATAGACCGGTTAGAAATTGGAGAAAGCAGATTTAAAATTTGGTACAAATCTTTCCGAACACGAAGTGGTATTTAGAACCAGTATTGGCCAATAACAATAAGGCTTACGAACAGAACGTGTCCTCTCGAAAAGAATCCGTCAAGTGCCAGTCCAGACCCCAGCGTTCAGAGATTCGTATCCAATATCCATAATATTATATGCCTGTTACAATCTCAACATACAAAGGCGAATCTCAATATAAATTACTACTAACAAAAACCATAAAAATTCATAAATATACTTAATCCAACATTTTATTGTTTGGAAACATAATATATTATTACTGTACATTTTTGTAAACAATCAAAACTTGGGTAAGCGCTACGGTTTTCCAAGAAGTATTTTTACTCTTTTATCTACTACTTTTAGTACCAGTATTTTGTAAAATACATTAATACAATGTCCCTTATACTCATGTGAATGATGGCAAAGATAATATTGTTTAAAAAAATGTTTTGTTGTAAAACCTTAAACAAAGCCAGTATAAAACTATACATACAATTTATGAAAACAAGTACTTATTTTTCAATTAACGTTAACTGTCCCACGAAAATTTATCGATATACAAGTCATTTTCTTAAACGAGGAATTTGAATTTAATTAGGTTTTAATGTTAGTCATTATGTTTCATTGCTATTTCAAATTTCGAAAGAGAAACAAACGAATTTATGACAGACAGGCGGACACGTAAATGATGTTGTAAGGATTCGTTATTTCTTTTGGAGGTACGAGTAGCTACAGAACCCTAAAAAGCGTTTCGCAACAGTACAAGGACAGCAGTATATTGCCCTTTAGGGCTTCGTTTAACTCGTGGGCAGGTTTGTGCAACAAGAATGTTGCGTAAGGGCATTAGAAGGGCACGACTTCCCATAGTACCTATAGGTACATACTTATACTACTTATTATATAATCTGTGTACAAAACTCGCTCGCTTTTTTTTGAAGAATTTGCTTGCGTGTTTTTAAGTTTGGAATATTGAACGAGGTGAATGCCTTGGTTTGTTTTTCAATTCATAATCATATCCTTATAAACAAATGTTTTATGTATGAGCGTCTCTAATGCGTTTTAACGTATAGCGTGAAGGAAAACATTGTGATGAAACCATAGCTTGGTGGCAGGGTATTTTCTAGTACTCGCCTGGCTACCATCCTCAAGTTAAGAATCTGTCGCCAAGCCTATCGGAGTGTTCCGGTAGCTCCACTTGCAAGTCGCCAATCCAGGTGTAGCATGACGCCACCTTCGACCACATCGTCACTTAACATCAGGTGACTTGTGGTCAAACGCTACGTTGTAAGTAGTAAATTGGCTGTCATATTAACATTAATTGAGGAGCATTTATGGAGCTTGTCTAGTAATGCCTATTTCTATTAGTCATTCTTAACTAGTTTGCGGCCACTCTATACTTACGAACTGAAAGACGCTCTGATGGTAGCCCCCACTAGGTGGACCGCCGACATTGTAAGAGTCGCAGTGAGCCGATGGCTAATAGCCATTCATGGTGGTAACGTTCAAAGGGGGAGGCCTATGTTCAGCAGTGAACTTTTCCCGGCTGATGATGATGTTGATGAATGATGATATACTTGGCTGTGTAGTCACTAGTGGTATTTACTACTGAGCCCTTCCGTGTTTCGGGTTCCGGTTGTTGTCTTAGGATAGCAGTCGTCGTCGAAGGCGTTCTGAAAACTCAGACGCTGATCACTAGCCTATCCGTCAACCCACATTGGGCCCGCGTTGTGGATTATTACGGCCAAGTACTTTCTCTTTCTCTGAGAGAAGAGATGGCCTGTGTTCCCCCAGTGGGAACGTAATAGGCTGATGGTAACGATGATGATGAGTTCCGAGGAGTTTCGTCGTGTCTCTTCTTCAAGCGCGTGTATTAAAACGTTATTATTTAAATTATTAGGTATCTTATCTACAGATGTTTTCATCCTTAGTTAACTTCATCGGAGCAAAAACTACTTAATTTTTGTTTAATTGATTAAAATTCCGAGGCCACAGCTCACGACAATCTAGAACCATCGGCTGGTAAATTGTTAAAATGCCAAGACTGATCTGTTATTGTATATAGATAGATGAGATGACTCAGATTCAGGTAGCTAAATATTATAACTACATATTATTATATTAAGCATAGCATAGCCTCATTTAACATGGAACATAACGTATGGAAGAAGCTTGCGGATGATGTAAATTGTGAGGAAACTGGCATGTCCAAGAACCATAACATTTAAGGAAATGTGACATCTACCAACCCGCACTGGGCTAGCGTGGTATA
This sequence comes from Opisthograptis luteolata, assembly GCA_931315375.2. NCBI lineage: Eukaryota > Metazoa > Arthropoda > Insecta > Lepidoptera > Geometridae > Opisthograptis > Opisthograptis luteolata. Next base: position 4,906,994 of record OV928048.1, read on the forward strand.
TAGACTACGGCCCATTTTCTCTATCTGAGTGAAGGACAGAGTCCCAGCATCAGTGGGAACGTAGTGCTGATGATGATGTGTAAGTTTCATTTGATGAACCTACTCCTAGAAATGATAGAGGTGGTCAGTCAGCTTATTGTTTTTAAAGTAAGTCTAATATTAAAAACACATTAAGAAGTATTTTTTGTTCGACCACTTTTGATCATGAATAATCATGATAGATGATTAGTAATAGGTGTGCTGAGATAGGTAGGTGGAGGTAAGTTAGTTTGTGACATTCATAATAATTAATTTATGTAATGTGGGTACTCGTATATCAAAGAACAATGCTGTGGCGCAATGGGTGAACAGCCGACTGCGAAGCGCGAGGTCGTGGGTTCGCTACGGCACAAGTCTTTGTGTATGGAAAAAAAAAGAGAAAGTATTTGTTCCGTGTCTTTTAGGGTTGAGCGGTAGTAGTATATCGGTAGTTTAGTATCGATATTATTATTAAGTTCATCATCTCGTGATTGCTGTGAGTGAGACTGATTGCACTGACGAAAGAATTAATAAACGACAGGTGATGACTGATTGTTATCTTTACACTCAGTAGTGAGAAGAAAAATCTATCCATTTAAGTTAGCGTAGATAAATATTCTAAGATTGTGTTTAAAAGTTTGTATTGTAAAATCTATTGTAATCAAACAAATAGGCACTTATCGTAAAACATCGATATTCAATATGGTTATTTTGGACATTAATATCGATATTTCACCAACATCGACAAATGACGCTCATCCCTAGCGTCTTGGGTGTTGTAGATCGTCGACCCACATATTTTCTGATGACCTAGATACAGATAAAGCTATTTAAGGGTCAAAGTATGTGATTGTGTGTGAGTTGTTATTATTTTTGTTATTAATAACTACATACATGCCCCGGCTTCGATTAGACAAATGTACTTATTTGATGTGTTCAAAGTAAATGTGAGGAAAGGAGTAAGTACCCAAGGGGAAATACACTTTCAGTTTTAAATGTTATAAATGTGATCGCGCCCGATAAATTACCTGCCGGGCGTTTCTTGCCTGTTCTTTTGCCGGCGTAAGGAGGTTGGAGCAGGCGTAGCTAGTCTTGAGTTTGACGTTTTAAAGTGATCATATTAAAACATATATAAATATATATTTTGAACTTAGAGCTTTGAGTTCTATCCGAATTTTCAAGTTTTCGGACAACTTTTAAAAATTTTCTTTCCTTAAAAACTTTACTTAGACTAGGTGTTAGAAAAATTAAAACAAAAACATCCAGCTCTTTTCTTCTCAAGTGAATTTGTAGACAGGCTTAGCCCCGCGATTTCACGTGCATGGACTACAGTTCATTAATGCGTTTTAATTTCCTTGGGCGGAACCCTAATAAAAGTAGCCTGAGTTACTCCTTATGACATCATCATTTATCTGCCAGTGAAAGTCCCGTGAAAACCGTTTTGGAGATTAGAACAAACAGGCGAATTTTCTTTAAATTGTGGATTTTACATACTTAAAAACCAAATAAAAATACAGGGAACTATATAAAGTATATATCACGGAGAAAAAGACCTTCCGAAATACCGTTTTCCTTCTGAGTCAAAAGGGAAAAAATTGTGATTCAGAAGGAAAACTAATACAAAATAAGGAAGGAAACGGTCTTGGAAGGTAAAGACTCAGAAGGAAAGTAAGAATTTTTTTTCTTAGTGTAAGAGAGAGAGTCTGTAATTTTTTAATTCAAGTGAGGCAGTAAGGCTACCTAACACGCCGATAGGTGCTTGGTAACACACTCTTTATATACCCACATAAATAACATCTCAAGAACGTCCGTGACGTTTACGAGAATTACGCTGCACCATACGGTTTATCAAGTACTCAGTACTTACCTATAAGTAGTGGTAAAATGACATTGTGAAGAACTGAGTCATTTGTAATTTATGTGAGCTAGTTAGATGCGCTATTGATAAACCTGTTATTATTCTGCGGACCTAGGCTAGGTAAACAATATAAGCTTCCAAGGACGGATTCAGAAGGGGGGGAGGGGCACAATGCCCCCGCACTGTGGCACCTTATTAACGATAGGGTTCTATTACTAACCTCAGACTACGTACTTGTATTAAAATAAAGTTATCCCCCACTTTTCGTAATCCTAATTTAAAATTTAAAACGAAACTTCTTGTTCAAATAATAAGTAGGTATAAAGGTGCAAAAAAGTGAAAAATAATGAATATAATTTTTATCATGTCTAGGTTTTTCGTTAGGTACAGTCAGCGACAAAAGTAGCTGATCATACAAAAATTTCCAAATGCGTATTACACTGAGAAAAAAATTCTGACTTTCCTTCTGAGTCTTTACCTTCCAAGACCGTTTCATTTCTTATTTTGTATTAGTTTTCCTTCTGAATCACAATTCCTTCCCTTTTGACTCAGAAGGAAAACGGTATTTCGGAAGGTCTTTTTTCTCCGTGTAGATCAGTAATTTTTGTTATTTTTTTAACAACTTACATGGTAGCGTTTGACCACAATAAAACACAGCTGGTGTTAAGTGATGATTCGGTCGAAGATTGGTCATTAAGATGACAACAAAAACCGGAAAAATTGTTAATGTTCAGCGACTTTTGTCGTTGACTGTACCAAGCTTAGTCCAGTCATCTTTAATTTTGTTATACAACAAGAAACAGCAGACACATAAAAATAACAGTTAAGATTATGTAGGTAGTGTACTTAGACTTATTTAATTTAAGTATAATAATTTAAGTAAGTAATCATTTGTAAAGAAGTCATGCACATTCATTAAGAATATCAAAGTTGCAACATTTTCACAGGTATAATACTTTCCTGTTGATCACACACATATGTACTTACATAGCTTGTCGCGTTTACATAATCAACAGGTCCTCCTTTTCGCCACTCAGTCATTCGTTCGTTCAAGAAAGTCAACGGTAACCAAAATAGAAAATACCACTTGGATATTCATTGATTGTCCGTCAGAGTCACCACGCGTGACCACGGTACACAAATAATTATGTTACTATTAAAAGATGTCTTCCTTTATCCAACGTCACTAAGCGTGTCGGCCGAAGGTAGTTGTTGGACATAACAACTTTATTCTGACCGTGACAATGTTTTCCGACTTACCACATGGAAATAGGTTGTACCTACTTATATTTCTACATACATTTTATACGGAGGGACTGATTCTCCGCAGCTTGTGCATGCAGTTTTCGAGTAAAAACAACGAAGTTGGTTGCAACTCGTGACTTTTTCAAAACAATATAAATAAATAATTGTTGGTTTCATTATCATATATTTCTCAATATATTTCATCATATTTTGATATGGATTACTTTATTTATATAGATTACAGCTTAGTGCACAGTGATGAATCATATAAAAATAAATGTATCATTTATTTATTATTTTATTATATTATAAAAATGGTCACCCGCCGCCCGCCTTGACAAAGTCATTTCAAAGATCGATAGCGAAGTGAGGGCTAGGCGAGATGAGGTTGCAACTGGTGACGCGCAATGTTTGAGTAAACACCGAAATAACCGAAGTTGGTTGCAACTTGTGACTTAATAAAGTACCTATAGTCTTTAACTGTGCGTAATTGATGATTAAGTGAATATTATTTCGCTTGTGGTCCTATTACTGGATTATGGTTACTTAAATTATAGGTAGTAAATAGTATCAAATTATCACAATATATTACAATTACAGCTGTATAGCACGGTAGGCATTTCAATGACGATAGGTATCATAATTTTATCACCGGTCGTATTTTGTTGTACTAGTAAGTAGGACTATTTTGCAAAGTCCATACCTGAGAAATTACCACACCTTTTCCAGTTATTCATCAGCCAAACAGTACTGTGCAAATATTATGTACTGTGTTCCGAATTGTTTCCAGTGAAATTACAGGGCATGAAATGATTCTCAAGGTGACAAGCGTCGGTTATCAAAATGATGTGTTCCATCAGGTCCAAAAGTCTCGACCTTAGGTACTTTTAAATTAATGCCACGCCTTCGTGTCGCTTTTTGTTTGACAAGACCTTACAGCCTTCCGAGATGCTATTAAGTTTTTATAGGTCAGTTTATGAAGGTTAGATGCTACAGAGTATTGAATGACGTTTATTGTGTAGAGTGCAATGATTGTAACAGCACGTTGATTGTAAAAAAGTACGGAACTAATCTGAAGGTAAAAATGATTATGACAAAGCACAATCTCTAACGGAAAATAAATTGAAGAAAGGGGTAGATACTTGTAGTAAAATGAAACTTAGCCCAACGCAGAAGAATCTCTGAATGCTTTAAATGACCTATCTGTTATCCATACCCAAGTCTATTCTAGAATGTTATGATGTGTAGAGGCAACGCTACACTGCCTCATACACCTAATATATCTGTATAATTAATACCTATTCCATATCTAGGTATATATTAGTATTTTAGAATGGGTTACCTGAGAGGTATCAATCACGGAAGCCATAAAAACAAAGTCGTGTAAAAATTGATCGGTCTATCGGAGGCTTATTGGATTATTTCCGTGTTCCCCATCACGAAGACTTTTTATAGTCATGTGATAGCGCCTGACGCGTCTAGCCATAGGTAGTAGGTACCAGTTGGTCACACAAGCTCAAGACAAACCGTTAATAGATTATCCCTGCTACTGCTGTGATGAGAGCACAGTACGTTGCCGCGCAGGATTTTGAACTGTTGAGGTCCAACTAATGGGTATTTACCATCAGGCGAGCGCTGTGCTTGTCTCATCAAATAGCTGCATAAAAAAGCCTAAAACTTCTCTTCTCCTTCTTTGCCTGTTCTCACGTTAAGTGGAGTCGCCATTAGGATAGCCTAATAAACCTGCATCACTAGGATGCTCTGTTCTGCGTTGTCTTGAGATCTAAATGCCCCTTTCCTGCTAGGCCATGATGAACCACCAGGTGTCAGGGGGACGCCCTCTTACCCGTTTTCCTTCAAACACTTTTAATGCCATTTGAACGACATGCCCAATGCCCATCATCCTTGTGGCATGGTCCATATAACAGGAGGTGGCTTCAAAACGACTAAATAACATTTTTTCTTTTTTATCAATTCCAGGTGAGCCAGTACGCTGCTGGACCTGTTCCTCCGATCTGAATGCGATCTGCAACGACCCCTTCGAGATCGGCAGAACCCAGAACTACGGCGGCTACCAACAAAGTTACAACAACTACGCCTTCAAGCTGGAGAATTGTGACGCTAACACTGGAGCTACATACCCCTACCTGACGTCTTCCAAGTCCGCTTGCAAGAAACAGAAGAAATACGGTAAGCACCCTTCTTCTCTATTCATTTTCCTATGCCAAAACGATTGGACTGTTGGTAAAATTTCGTTTATAAGTCATCAGTTCATCACGTAAGCCGGAGGCACCCGTATTGCTGGATATGACCACTGACAAAGCTGAACTAACATAGACTTTTTGTCCCGGAAAAATATTACAAATTATCCGCGTTAAAATAGGAAAATCACACTCATAATTTTTGCCCTATCTAAACGGTTAGCTATTAAAGATGGAATTTAAATAATGAACCAATCAAATTACTAACTAAAACAGTTGAGGATAGTGTATACTTTTGTCTCTACAAAAACCTCCTAGTAGAGCAACGTTTCTAAAGTAAGAAGCTCTAACGAAACGTAAATTACAGCATATAGATTATAGCTCATATCTAATGGGTAGTAAATAGCTCAATTATCTCATTTATCCAAATGAATTCATGGATAAATGCTAATACTGCAATGAGATATCATTATACCGTAATGAGATTAATAACAGATGTCGATTTAATGCGTGACTCCTACCTCTAGTTGCATGATTCTATTTCACCGTTATAAAACTGTTAACTGGAACATTCCTGTTGCTATAGCGTTAACGTTACTCTCGCAAATATAACTTTACAATCGCACTATTATAATCATAGCATTATACCTAAATGAGATCGTTTTTGTGAGTGTGTACGACGGTTTCACATTCAGGCTGAAACGGTTCAGTGGATTTCAGTGTAGTTAGGAATAGAAATAGGTTATATTCTAGTATCTAGAGAGAGTCTAGATTGACACTTATGCTACTTTTATTTCGGAAAACTCTGCTTTGGAGAAAATGGCCGCAAAAAGGTTCCTGATGGATATTGGGGAAAACGTTGATGTAACCGCAGGGCGCAGCCAGTATCCTACTAATATTATAAACGTGAAAGTTTGTGAGTATAGATGGATGGATGGATTGATGGAGGGATGGATGGATGGATAGATGTTTGTTACTCTTTCACGCAAAAACTACGGAACGGATCTGAATGAAATTTGGAATGGAGATAGCTTATACCCTGGATTAACACATATTTTTCATCCCGGAAAAAGGTTCCTGATAACGGGAAGATGCGGGTGAAACCGCGGGGCGCAACTAGTAACATTATTAATGCGAAAGTTTGTGAGTGAATATGTTTGTTCATCATCGCACTGAAAGGGCTCAATAGATTTCAGTAAAATTTGAAATGGAGATAGCCTATAATTATATACCTACTCTAGATTGACACATAGGCTACTTTTTTCCGAAAAAGGATCGTGCGGGTTAACGGGAAATCGGTGGTTGTAACCGCGCAGATGGTTTAAAATGTAGACCTACTCGCATAAAAATGTAGGTTATGTACCTAATACATAAGCTCCAAATAAGGAGGTAAACCTCCAAAGACTATTTATGCACAGAGTAACTATAGGCATACCTAATCACTAAGTAGTCCGTACTATTACGGACATCTTAGTTATTATGCATGACTTGCTATGCTATCATAGGTTTTGTAACAATAGCGAAAATGGCTTAAATATCTACTATTTAAAGCAGGAAGCTTTTCGCTGATTCGCTCGTGCTAATTGTTCAACTCGTTTCGCGTGTGTTTCAATGCCGTTTCTGCAATTAAAATAAGTAGGTACCTACGTCAATGCGAGATGTTTGTCCTTCCACTTCTATTGTTCTAGTGAATCGACGCTAATCACGAGACAAGTTTTAATTGTTATTCCTGCGACTTCGAACTGAGATGCCGCGTTTGAGGCAGAATATCTGCCTATAATATCCTGCTGTTTCACTTGAATCTCTGAAAACAGCTTGGTGAAACAAGTGGAACAAGAATCCATCAGGATTTGAATATCGGATTTAGAAAGATGAGATGCTATAGCTCCCCTAGTACAGGTTTTGATAGTTTACAAAAACTATAAAAGTTTTCGTTTCCATCCATACATATTTTTTTCAGCGAATCTTACCGTGACTGGGAAGAACTGAAATCGTTAATACGGGTTATTTTATATCGTTATAATCATATTCCAACAATGTTATTGAGTTACTTTTTGAATTTAAGCAAATCGAGTTGCCGCTTTGACAAATCGGCGGTGGTAAACGTCGACGTTTACGAAAACTTTTATCGTTTTCAAAACTTGTCCTAGGAGTACTGAATATTCACGAATGAACTTTTGAATATAACAGATATTTGTTTTTTTGACCATCTTTGACTACATTTTTACTTAGCATCAGTATAGGCTTGTGGTCAAACTCGAAGTAAAAAAAAATTATAAATAATAGTATTAAAAATTAAATTGTTCCTTATTTGTACAAGTAAAAAATATAGTCCGCATAATAATAAACATTAGTCAAAAAACTAAGCACGAGTACCTAGGTAGGTAAGGTAGCTAGGGCTCAATAGACTCTATTTCCAATTATGTTCTTTGGTAAATTGTTAGTCGAAGGTGTGAGTGCGTACTGCGCACCTATATACTGCGGCTGCGAAATGTACTAATTAAATTATGATACTTTTCTGATCCTACGCAGAACTACGCACCTTAGTTTGTGCCAAGCCACCGGTCTTACAATAGATTTTTATTTTGAGCCACGTGTAACAAACGTAATTTTTGTAAACTACGGAAAACTATTGCATCTATATGTACCTAATATACCACCATGAGAGTGTGTATGGAATGGAAGATATGGGAAGTCTTTGTTTAAGAACATTATTGGCTTATTCTGATTCTTTCGGTTAATCGATGTTTGTAGGTAGGTAGATATAGGTATCTGTTGTAAATCGAGACAGAAATAAACAAGCAGGGATCAAGATTCACACTAATGCGTCCCCCTTTTTTGGCGTGAAGGCAATAAAACAAACAGACGTTTCAATTTGATTATATTAAACTAACTGCGCTCTGTGGTCTCACCTGCATTTTAAAATAGCTAACGTGTTAATCCTGGATATAAGCTATCTCCATTCCACATTTCACTGAAATCCTACGAATAAATAATATTATTCTGAAAACTTAATTTTCATTATTATTGTAATGCATGCTGTCCTCACCTGTCAATGCTGTGACATTTGGTTCTAAGCTTCTAAGAATTGTTATAAATCTGCGAATTTATGAGTGTACACTGTGTTGGTGAGCTAATAAATAAATAAATCCGTTGACCCTTTCAGCGTGAATAAGGAACATTACACACAGTCACTCGTTTACAATCTTTCGCGTCGGGAAGGAATGCTTCAAACAACCAACAGTAAACGTTGTTTGAAAACATAAAATTGAAATACCAGCCTTAAATTCTCAGCTATGAGAAAATAAAAAAGAAGTCACATAAACTAACATCATCCTTTCTTTTTTCCAGTCAATGGCCAGCTAGTGATTACCCGCGGCTGCACTTGGAAGCGAGCTGATGATTACAGCAGCACCTGCCCCGTCTCCAACAACGGACCCAACGAGATGACCTCTTTCTGCGAAACCTGCGACTACGACGGATGCAACGGCGCCGCAACCATCGGAAAAACTATAGCCTTGCTAATCGCTCCTTTGGGACTTCTGCTGTTTAAGTAACTCATCAAAGAAGTAGCGTGACTTAAGTTGAAACTGTACAAAACATTAAAGTCAAAGTAAATATATGCTGATTAAACTGTTCCAACCTCCTCACACCAGCAAAATAATATACACGTAACGCCCGACAGGGAATGTTTTGGGCGCGATCGCATTTGATTTCGTTTTAGATATTGATTGATTTCACTATAATCTCGAGCATTTATGTCATCTAAAACCTCGCTTAGACCAGGGGCGGGCCGCACCGCAAATCATCTTGCTTCTCTATCATTCATGTACCTAGTGTTTGAGTAAGACGTTACGGCGTGGCCTTGCCTAATAGTGCGATTCTTAAATAGCCTAATATTAATAAGAGAAATGGTGCTTTAACATTTTGTTTATGAAATAAAAAACGTTCCAATGAGCTGATGATTAAGAAGAAGGAAGATGTGGATCAAAATTGTCTTCGATACGATATTTTCGCCGCTCATGACTATTTTACGTTCGCAACATAAAGAAAATATGAAGAATAACATTTGTTAGTTTAAAATAGTGAACATCTGGTTTCAATTTATGTCGGTTACATTCGGTAAATACTTAGGTGTAATTTTTAGCAGAAGTGTAGTTGTAAGGGAGAACCGAATCGCTGATCAAATACCAGCAATAAATGATCTTTGGGTAGGTTTAACATTACCTACTTGTCTGCTACTTTAAATCTGTTGAGATTTATCTAGACACTGCCCGCCCGCGTTCCCGCGTAGTTGTAAAAAGCAAAATATATTCAGTAAAAACATCACAATATTGCATAATTTACCATTGAGTTATAGGCACCTACTTACCTAATTAAACAGATGTTTATGAATTGTACTGAACACGCGAATGTAGCATTACATAAGACTGTCCCAATTTAGGACAGTTACAAAACTGTTCTACTTTCATCGAATGACGCTGACGTGACCATGTTTACGTTTAATCGCAAGATACACGATAACTCCACCGATGAGATCATCAATATTTCGATCCAACTGGTATGCCCTTTAATACGCACACGTCATATTAATAAAAATTTTGCCGTCGAATAGTGATGAAAAAACTCTAGCTTGCTGGTTGTGGATTCTCTAGAATTCGCCTGGCAAGAACCTCTATGCAAGAATCTGTTGAAAAGCACCTGTCGGTATGTTCAGGCAGCCTCACTTGACAGCCAGTTTCCTATCCAAACGTAGCGTAGCGCCACCTTCGACCAAACACGTGACCGTTGTTGTAACGCTAAACCTTGTCAAAATAAATGTTAGAGCAACATCTATAGCTAAAATAGAAACATGGTGAAATGGAGTTTGTGCAGTTATACCTATAGTGGTCAACAGTGATTTGTGTTTTAGATCATAATACGCGGGCGGAAACTAAATACTAGTAGATTTATTGAACCACAGAAAAAAAATATGGGTAGTCTATCGCATAGGACGATATCTTACAGAGAACTGTGTATGGAGAGGAAATAGCTTTGACAACAACATGAACCGCCGATGAATGACTTACAAACAGTATAAAACATAATAATAAAGTTAGGTAGAGTATAAACTTAACCTTTGTTATTAAATAGTTGTTTACCATCAATTTATAAGTAAAATCTTCTGTCTTCGGGTAGTTACTAGATCCAATATGGTATTTATTGTGTACCTACCAAGGTATGCAAAGCGATTCGTTTCTTCCAAGAGATTCAAAAGTACAAAAGTTTGTTAGTGGGGCCATGTCGCATCTCCCCGTGTGTACCCACCGCAACAAAACAAAGTTAACCAAGTTTACATAGCAGCTAGGCTTGCCAATTGTCCCAGATTTTCCGGGACTGCCCGCTTCTAGAGATGAACTAAACCGTCCCGCTAAGTGCCTTTGCGGGGCAACTATTGTCCCGGAAATCATAAGAATTGAAACTGATCACTAGTTTTTTCTTAAATCGGCACATAAGATACCAATTACATTTTCTATACACACAAGCTAGACTTAATTGCATTCCCACTAGTGGGATACAGGTGTTTTCTCTCTACTTACGTAGCATCCGGCGTATTTATAAGTCCAAGTCCCAGATGTCAGAATAGTAAATCCCGCAAATAGCTATAAATTGGCAAGTCTAATAGTAATTGTTGTCAGCCAGTGTTGTAAATGTTGTTATAAAGTCCTCAGTTTTTATTAAGAATAATTTTATAAACCTTGAAAGTTGAACCTTACTATTTTCATAACTAAACTACCTATGCCTTTTGGCTTCTCTTATCTACGCGTACACATCCTTTGTATTTATAATATTCTACTTTCTAGCTATTCTAAGTATGTAACCTACTCTTATTCTTACGTTCTTATCTGATTGTAAATATTTTTTAATGTTATGGACTTCGAATAAAGGTTTTAATATATAAGTTAATTTAAAGGCAGAGTCCACTTTGGAACGCCGAGCGGTGCGCGACGAATGCGCGTAGTATCCCTCGCGCGCTTTAATATGGAAGCACCTTTAGCGACACACAATTTTAAAACTAACTTAGTCTTAGGTATGTTACTAACTAGCACATAAAACTGAACAGTGCCTTATTTCATCCCAAGATCGGTATTTATGCGCATTTACACAAATGACGATCACAAGTCTGTAATAATTAATCTCAATTTTTGAATAATTTTAATTAAAGTTTAATTTTATGACCGACAATGTTGAATTTTAAATAATAAAGATTTCACAGAAGATACTGCTGTTTTTATCACACTAATATTACACTTATTATGCCAAAGTTTGTGTGTAGGTGTCTTTTCTTCGCTGAAGCGGCTCGACAGCTTTGAATGAAATATGGAATGGAGATGGCATATAACCCTAAGATTAGGCTACTTTTTACGTTGGAAACAGGTTATTTCAGTATAACGGCAAAACAGGAGGAGTAGATAAACGCGGCTCTAACAGGTAACTAAGCACGTTAGCACCTATACAATATTTTCATAGATTTAAAAGTGACACATTAGAGGAAGGCGTTCAGATTTCAGAACTGAACATTTATTATTTTGTTCTTTGACTTGGAGAAAACGTCTCTAGTCATGCTAATCTGGCAGGTCAATGGCCGCGAGGTCAACGCACCATGCGCCCGCGCGCCAAGTGTTTTCGGCTCCGCCGCGGTCATTAACCCATCAAAAGCTTAGCTCTGCTTTTAGGTGAAGAAAACTAACCAATAGGTGAAGTGTAAAAAGTCGAGAATATTGGGTTAAAAAATAGTTTAGAAAAATAAATCACAATTAGAAATATATAATTATTTTATTGATAAAGTAATTACCTATCTTCATTTTAACGATATTTAAAAATGGACGGTAGAATTAGTATCAGTCTTATTTTGTATGTCTAGGGCTCTAGACTATTCTAGGCTCTAGATTCAAGAGAATCTATTTCAAATAGGTAAGTACTCACTTGACTCCTTTGGAGACAATTGCGATTGTCAATGTGCTAATATTAGTTCGTTTGCTACAGGAATGATCATATGCCAATGAATGGTCAATAACAAAACATCATTTAAATTATCACCTCGGGCTTACATTATTATTTCACAAACATTTTAATCAATATAACAAAAACTATTCAAAGTAATGTGATTTTTTGTCAAATAACACTTTAACCTAGGAATGTTTAAGAAGATAAGATAAAAAAATATATAAGTAAGTACATAACATAAAGAACACTGATTTGCTCTACACATATGTTTAACTTAGGTACAATACACATGTAACTTTATCATTATGATAAAAGGTATGCTTTAGCAATGATATAATACATAGTTATTTCTACTGCCATGGTAATTAACATTGAAACAGACATATTAAATTTTACTAAAGCAAAAATGCTCAAAATAAATGATTAGGGTCACGCTGAGAAGAAAATGTACAGTCAGGTTATATAATATATAATAAGTAGTGTATTACTAAACTAACGCATAATACCTAATTAAATTAGTGCTTTGCTTACTCACTATACTCACCTAGTCTATTTGTGTATAATTCAATGAGATTCATACAAATCACTTGAAGTTAGATTCTACGAAAAATGCTTCAGTTATGTTATTATTGCTCAATTTGAAAATGGCAACATAATGATGATCGAATTTCTTGAAAATGAAAGAAGAGTCGGTATTGTACACCATTCTGATAACCTAGGGAAATATCAACTAAACACTGACAATCATGATCAAAAACTTAAAGATCATTAGGGTCTTGCTCTGAAAGAAAATAAGTTCCCACTAAGGCTTGCACACATTAAGGCAGGTTGTGCGACAATGCATCACCACATCTCTTTCAATTATTAAATGATCGACAGAGATGCATGCATATTTATTAATGCTTTGCTGTGAGGCCAGCCAGCAGTGTGCATAATAGTCTTGTGTAGTATGTGTACAATGTACAAATAGGTGATGGCACTGTACTGCGAGTAACATTACCAAACAGAAATCCTTAACCGTACAGTCGTACAGTGCGCTAGTCGTACACACACTGAGCGCGCAGTGCAGCGTGCGCGTCTCGCTTACTGCACAAGGCTTTAGAATGCCATATACTTATTTTTAAATACCGTTATCTTCATGGCATACATTTTGTAAGTCAAAGATTATCAAAAGAGCGTATACTTCATCATCATCATCATCATCAGCCTGTATCAGTCCACTGCTGGACATAGGCCTCCCCCAAGGTACGCCACTGAGCCCGGTCTTCGGCTCTTCTCATCCAACTACTGCCAGCCACTCGGCGCAAGTCGTCGCTTCACCTTGTCGCAGGACGTCCTACACTACGTCTGCCAAGTCGCGGTCTCCACTCAAGAACACGTCTACCCCATCGGTTGTCGGTTCTGCGGCTTATATGACCAGCCCACTGCCACTTCAGCTTGCTAATTCTGTGAGCTATGTCGGTGACCTTAGTTCTCTGACGGATCACCTCATTCCTGATTCGATCCCTCAGAGAAACCCCAAGCATAGCCCTTTCCATAGCGCGCTGAGCAACTTTGAATCGGTGGACTAGTCGTGCCGTGAGTGTCCATGACTCGGCTCCGTATGTCATTACAGGTAAGACGCACTGGTATACTTATATACTGGTATACTTGCCATATTGGTATGTAAATGCCTAATTTAGTTCCTACCCTTTGACCCTCAGCTTTAACAAAACCTCACCAAAAATATCAGTGAATCTTACTCATACTTTCCATAAAGCAATCCCCAATTCTTATTGATACTATAGATACAAGGTATCCTAGTAAGGATCAGTTATTTATTCGATTATGTGGCCATTACTCTATAGCATCAAATAGTGACTTGTCAAATCGTTAAGCCAAATAAATTGTCTATAGGCAACGCAGTTTATCTTTTCTTTTTAAAAGATTTGTGATATGAAGGTACCAATGTTTACCTATTAATCTCATTATACACATAAATCCTTATGCACTATGTCTACTTTCAAAAGACTAAAATTAAAAGTATAGCTGCTAAAAAAGTATTTTAAAGAATGTATAAGGTGATGTAACTAATGCAATCAACAGCAAGGGCAGAGGTGCAAACATCGAGGATGAGTTGCAGCCATCTTTACTGTTACAAGTGCAGTACTCAATGAATATGTTGTACGTCCCTGTCCTCATGAGGCAGAATCGTTCGTCACCTTGAATGCCGACTTCCCCAAGGTATGCACAGTCTCTGAAGTACCGCCATTCTCCGTTCACTGAAAAACATAACAGTATGATCATGCTCAAGTGAAATTTGTATAATATTTTTCGTATTTAAATAGCACCAGTGACAGATAAGTTAAAAGGGAATCGTTTCACTTGGTATGGACATGTTATGAGGAGGGATGATAGTCATATTACAAAAAAAGTGATGAATATGAATGTTGATGGATGGAAGGGAAAAGGAAGACCAACGAAAAGATGGATGGATTGTGTAAGGGTTGATATGAATGAAAGGGGAGTGAATGAAGCGATGACGGCTGATAGGGGAGTGGAAGAAGAATACATGCTGCGCCAACCCCAAATAGATGGGACCAGGGCAAGAAGAAGAACTATTTTGCAATTTTGCTGCACACCCACCATTTAAAATTCAAAATTCAAAAACTTTTTTATTTAATAGGATACATTTTTCTTGCACATCCAAGACAACTGTATAAAATGTTACCTAGCATTATTAAGTTCTTTTTGTAAAAATATTATGCTAAAGTATAAATTAAGCAGACCAACCAGCAGTTTGGTTAACAGCTTCTTGATCAACATTGTGGTACATAGAAGTATCTTTGATGTGTATGTAATTCTCAAAAAAACTTGATTGGTGTCATAACAGACGATAATGATCAACAGGTTTTAAAAACAAGTTTCGTTGATGAACTCATACGAAAAAAAAGCTCACCTTTCTGCCTGATTTTACGACACATGCTCGGCCTGGTGCCAGGTAAATGCGACAGTCCTTTTTCTTGCTCACAATCAGTAATAGGCACTGTACTATTATCAAATGGATCCGCACATTTGGGGTCGTTGTTAGAGCGACAATTCCAGCATTTTATACTCGAACCTGTAAGAATTAAAAGTTGAGTAAACTTTTGGGCGTAACCTTGAATAAATTATTTCAAACTACTCTTACCGCGAGGTATTACAGAGAAAATTATAAGCGCGCACAGTGCTAAGCTATAATGTAACATCATTTTGAACTTAGAATTGAAAAGAAATTAACAAAATAACAATAATGTCATGCAGCAAGCTTTGACTCTAATCAACAATCATTCAAAACAAATCAAGTTTATCATTAGCAAGTGTAGTGTGTACGATAGTGTAGGGATTCGCAAACTATAAAAATACTAGATACTTTTTGTAATAATACATAATCTTATAAGATGTGATACGGCTTAAAATTGACAATACGTTTGGTTAAACCGCTTAAAAAGTCTTATCGCTCTTTTTAAAAAGCGACGATTTTGAGTTTTATCTGTATTTTGAGTTTTATCTGTATCTGTATAAGGTTTGCAATTGTTTGGACTTTGAAAAAAAGCCGTCAACGTTTAAACGGAGTCGGCTTGTTTTCATAAGCCCGCTTATGCGCTTGTTTTTAAATGGGGCTTTTTTAAACCGCTTTTCGTTTAAACGCCCACCTCTGCTTGTAATAATGCTCGATACTTTTTGTAATAATATTTATTTTCGTAATCGATACTTTTTTGATTTGGAGTTGGACTTGTTACTTTTCTAATCACGTGGAAAACATCATTCGTACAAATATATTAAGTATAATTAAAAGTTCAATGTCATATGGTTTACGTCATTAAAAATTGTACAAAAATATGTATATGGTGTTACGAAAATGATAAAGTTATACCTACTAACCTAACCTACTACTTATATTCAGTGTCAATACTTTTACTACTTTTGTTTCGATTCCTTATCACGTTAACAGTGTTTAACACTTTATACTAGTGTTGCTAATTCAGTCATATTATTTTTTTGGGTAAAAAGAATTGCATTTATTCAAACATTTTTTTCTGATATTTTAGATTTCTAAGAATCATTTTGATAATTTAACTTGTGTATGTTGTGATTCTGACGTGGGTAAGTGATTACGTTTATGATTAGATAATAATATTACTATTTGAAATTCTACATTTTATTTATATAGTACGCAATCATTTAAATTTAAAAATCAATAACTTATATTTATTTTGCAGTTTTGACAGTTTAGCTCCCTTATTTTTCATTTTCAGCCAAATATAGCTCTTTTTAATTAAATTTAGCCCAAATACCAATAATATCTAATACCCAACAGCACTAGTACATCTGTCAAAAGTTATGGATGAGTGTTGCTGTCACAGTCAAAACTGTCAAGTGTCAGTGTCAACCTGTGCATTTTGTTTTTTTAGTTGCGTTGCGAACTTTGCGAAGCGAGCGACGAAAGCGAACACAAAGTTTAATTTGGGCGTGTACAAAATCCCAGTTGTATTTTTCTTCTCATTTATCATTTAAAATCGAATAAATGATACCAAAATGCTGTTAAAATCGCTTCTAATACTGACCGTATGTGTCCTGCCAGTCGGTAAGTTTATTACTGTTACTGAATTTAAGTTTTCATAGAAAATAGTTAACGTCGTTTTGAACGTAATTTCGTTGGATTTACAGTTTTCTGTGTGAGATGCTACCAATGCGCGTCTTCTCAGGATAATAAAGGAGAGGACACGTGCGGTGCCTACAGGAAGTTTGATAGAGAAAGCCACATAGCAGTGGAATGTGGAAGTGATGAATCTCACATGCCTGGATCGTTTTGTATGAAGCTAACTCAACAAGGACCTAAGGGATTTATCTGTAAGTAATCGTTGTCTTACTGATTTTACCTCTAAAAAAAAAACAGGTGCTTGTATATTTTCTTCAGTTAAGACTTTCTCCACTCATTGTATTTATCAGCTCCTCATTGTTATAAATTATTTGTGTTCAGAGACAGGTTAATCTGGTAACTCTTAGGAAACCTACAATGGAAGTACCTACAGCAGAGCCTCAATCATCCATAATCATCCTAATCCACGCGACTAAATGCCTACCTGCATGTACCTTTTTTTGTTTTTGTTCTTGTTTTATGAATTTCTTTGTATGTAGTGTGCCAATAAAGAGTTAATCTATCCATCTACCTACCCCACTCATTCTACTTTACAAATTGAGGAATAAGCCGTCTTCATGTTCATTAATGAGAACTTTCCAAACTAAGATAAACCAATTTATGACAAAATAACTGTAAAGTAAAAACTTTACTGAAGTTACTGAAAGAAGGCTTACATATTTGAGTACTATAATCTGATATCTCGGCAAGTGAACAGTTTTTTTTTCCATCTGTAGCATCGTACCTCCCAAACAGATGAACCGATATTGTTACCTTTTTTTATATAATTATAAAAGTGACTCGAGCTAAAGTGTTCATAGCTACTTTTACTTTTTATGTAATTAATTAGTATATTAAAAACGTTTGTCTATTGACTATACTTATTTAACTTCCAGGGGATGGTCGATGGCGACAAGTGATCCGAAGATGCGCTTCAGTGGCTGAAACAGGTGTCACGGGGGTCTGCAACTGGGGCGTATACGAAAACGGGGTGTATTGGGAAGAATGTTACTGCTCATCCGATGAGTGTAACGGTTCTGGCTTCACTAAAGCATCATTAACTTTAGTGCTGGGCACCATTTCTTATTATTTGTTAAAACAGATTTTGTGATAGTAGACCCGTTTACTCCGTTTAAGCTATCTCCGTCCCATTAATTTGTTCATTTTGTTGACCATGATGCCTTATTCAGAGCCGTCAAGTATTATTGTATGAATTTGGACAGAAATTAATGCTAATTAGTTTTAATTGACGTCTCTTGAGTGTGGCAGTGAACATGTTAGGTTATGGTCATACATACAGTACCCGTGTTTGATGTTGTTCAAGGTCGTCAACGATTATTAAGTTTTAAACGAAAAAGTTTTTAATATCAAAGAAACCGCAAGCTGAGTGAAAATCTTGCGACTACATCAACATTTCCGCTTATCCTCTAAGTATTGTCGAATTTTCAAATAATTCACACAACCATTATATTGAATTTGCATGATAGTCTATAACTAATTTGTTATCATAACTAAAAGACTTTGATAGCTGTAAAATGTAAACACTTTATCTGAATGATGTCATTTTTATTAAAAATTATCTAGAGGAATAGAATCTCTTAACAAAGTTGAAGCCAATCTTTTGTCCAAAAACTGTTAATAGATGACTTGCTACAAGTAATCTTTATTGGTAAATATGACCGTCAATGAGTTCTGGTTTGATTGAACACAAAATTCTCCTATTTTCTACAAATATAAGTGTGCTTATGTATCTCTGTTATAGATTATGGATTTAGTATGTAGTGAAATACAATTTTAGTTAAAAGGTAGGCCAAAATCCGAGCATCAAGCTCTCAAAATCTACACTATGTTGAGAGGGATGGACAGATGAATGAGCTAGGATTTTAACAAACCTAAGTTCTATGTATCACAATGAATTGTGCCTTAAACCGTCCAAATAAGTACCAATTTAGAATAGTAGGTAAATATATTACATTCTTTTTAACTATAAGTATACAAGCTTTGTATAAAACTATAACATTTCAACTTCAACTCTATTAAAATGATGATGAAACATGTGAATCACAAGAATGTTATAATTTTCTTGTTCCATAACAAAGAACAATAGACAAGAATCAATTTGTTGTATTTTCAACAAATAATTTTCTGTACTGAAGTAATTTCCGAGCCAATTAGTATAGTAAGTATAATTATATTGTTAGTGTGATATAAACATCTGTGCAAAACAATCATGTCAATTAATTGCTCTGTTCTGCGTAAAAGAAAGACAAACAAACACACTTTCGCATTTATGATATTATTACTAAGGATTATATAACTTAAGAATAATAGAAGATTCTATTTACAGCTTTTACTGAAAAGATTGATTACTAGCTCTGCCCCGCGATTTCAGTCGCGTGGTCTATACTTTGTCCTTCTGGGGAAGCGCGTCAACCCTGCGGGGTTGAAACTATCTCCATACCGAATACTATCAAGATCTGTTCAGTAGTTTGGGCGTGATACGACAAAAAAGAACAGAGAGACAGAAAGAGTTACTTTCGCATTTATAATATTAAGTATGGTTATACTAAGCAAACGTGTGTGATCGCGCCAAAAAAATTACCAGCCGGGCGTTACTGGCCTGTTCTTTTGCCGGCGTAAGGAGTTTGGAACAGGCTTAGCTAGTTTTAAGTTTGACGTTTTAAAGTGATCACAATGTATCCTATTGAATAAAGAAAAATTGACTTTTGACTTTTTTGACTTTCGAAAACATCCATTTAACAAAATGTTGCTAATGTTAACTTTGTAGCATTGATTTTTATAGGAATAAAATAAGAAGATATGTATTAAGTAATAAATAAAATATTGTTTGTAACTTTTCTTTTATTCCACTCGCATAATGTTAATTTAACAACCATCCTTAAATTTAATTGTTATTTTTATCTGCTTTCATAGATTTTGGAAAGGTTTTGTGAGTCCTCATGCGAGTTCTTATGTTATCAACGAATACCGAATAAATGTACATAATTATACTCGTATTAGCGGGGTACCGACCTGTCGTATCTGACTTGCACTTGTAGTTGTTTTTTTATATAAATAACCAAAAATAGCCAAATCCATTGAATAAATAAGAGAGCTAGACCAAGTTTTCATAACATTATGATACCTATTTAAAACTTCACTGATACCCACATTATAATATTTTTTCTCTTTTTATTCTAATATGTTAGGTTGTTAGGGTTAGGTAAAATAATTACTGTTCTTGAGTGGAGACCGCGACTTGGCAGACGTAGTGTAGGACGCCCTGCGACAAGGTGGAGCGACGACTTGCGCCGAGTGGCTGGCAGTAGTTGGGTGAGAAGAGCCGAAGACCGGGCTCAGTGGCGTGCCTTGGGAGAGGCCTATGTCCAGCAGTGGACTGATACGGGCTGATGATGATGATGATGAAAATAATTACTCATATGTTCCCACATCGGGAACCAACCCGCACCCTACTTGCTGCAGTCGGTTTATCAAGTTTTGTGCCAAGAACGTTGTTTACGTAGCAAGGACAACAGGTGAGCGCGCTTTTCAAACATAGAGTAGGTACCTACTTAATTTACTGTGGTAGGTACTTACCTACTTCAAGTAGGTAGAATAATAGAAGTAAAGTAATTATGAAAATACTGTATGGTTTTTGAATTAAAATTTAAATGCATGTCCATCAGAACTGAGCAAGGTGGCAAAAGTGCGCGAGAAAAAAAAGACATCAAAGATTTCTTCATTTTCCTAGTAGGCCTCTCTCATTGCAGTTTTGGTGGAAACGACAAAAAAGAACAGGAAAAAGGCTTAGACGAGCGAGGTTTTATTTGTACATAAAATGAAAGTGTTTTAAAAACAAACGAGAGATGCGTACGAGGGACACGAAGGAGGCGTGAGGAATGTGTGAAAGGCTATGAGCATATCAAGAATAGATAGTATAGGTATCGCTTTGCTGTCTCTCAGTTTTTCTGATGGTAACGCACTTTTATTAAATGGACTAGAATCAACATCGAGTTCTGTATAAAAAAAAATTCACTGTTTTTCTCTCCAGCCAGCAATTTTAGAATAAACATAGTTGATGCGAGTTGTTAGTATCTTGAAACGACCAATAGAGGTCACTTAACACAAATCTATGTATAAAAATGTACATATAGGTAATTTTAATTCGTATATATTATTATATACATACTCAAATCAAATTACATCAAATTACTGGATGGATTTCGGACTTCAAGAGATTTTTCCAAGCGTAGTGCAGTGCCGTACCTACAGAATTGCATTGCAAATTCAAAATTTTGGGTGGCACTGCAAATCTTATGAGAAGGCGTGGCACAGGTATTTATCATCAGGTCAACGACCTGTTTGTCTCGCCATTCAGTTGTATGATTAAATAACGCAAACAGGATATCAATGTTATTAAAGTACAGTAGAGCGAGGTAGAGAAAGATTAATAATTTCCGACTATCTGTGAGTCAACACAGCATCGTAATTCCTTAATATAATAACTCGCTGCAGATTAAACTAGCAAGTCAATTTCTAAAATTAATCGAGTTACCACAGTGAGGAAAGCAATGTGGGGTGTGGAAAATGTCCTTTCAATTTTCATAATAAATTATCGTTGCTCATTGAGCTTTCGGCGGCACTTGCCATCGTTTGTCCCCGAAGCGGCTCGGAAAAGCTCGTTCAGCCGGGAACCATCATCAGCGTGCACTGAGACACCACCGGTTGCCTCGCTCTGACTCATCGATGAGTCAATCCGACGAGCGAGCGAGAGGAACCGCGCGTCGTCCCGCGCCGTATTTTCATCAAAACCAAATCCCGGTCGAGGCTTGATATTTTCCCGTAGGCTTCAGGCTCAGTGCTATGAAATACGTTGGGGGAATTGCACACGCACCGTTTCACTCACCGGCAATCGCTTTCATATGAAAATGGTTAAGTAACCATTCGGGTGCTAGACGCTGAAGTAATGAAAAAAGTGTAAATAGTGCCTTCTGTCATAAAACTCGGGATTGTTAGCAACTGTTTGTGTTTGAACCTAAAACATTTTGTGGTGTTAAAAAGTAAGATTCGGATTCAGACGCCGAGGTGAGTAATTAATTTAATGTAAATAAATACATATATAAACATATTGATTAGGGTATTTGTTTTATCGAAGGACTGTGGCGGAGTGGTTAAAGGTTACGACCTCTTTCAGTGGACGCTGAGGGAGGCAACCTGTGACGTTATCTAACTATCCTTAGAAAAAATAAATAGGTAGGGGTGTCTAAGTATAACACCTTTTCGTACTTAACTTTATTTTAAATGGCAAAATATGAGGAAAATAAAAACAAACATACCTACTCGTACTTACAACAATCCTCACACATTTTGTACACCTATGTATCTATTATTATAAATTTTACATGAATAAATCCGAAAGCTGTATGTCATTTTTTAACGGAGCTACGGATTGACATTATTTTACATAGTGATCGTTTTTGAACCAGAAAAATACTAAGAAGGCTAGGTACTTTTTATTCCGCAAAAATACCCGGTTCCTCTGGGGATCATTACGCGGGTAAAACCGCGAAATGTTTTGTTTTTTTCTCGTTTCTGTGTAGTAGAAATAATTTATCTAAGTGCGTGTTAGTATGTAGTAAGTAGATACCTAATTTAGTTTCTCGTTTAGATTATTTACTTATCATTTCAATTGAGGTCATGCTCGCTTGGGATCATCGGGTCATTAGTTTCTTACAAACTATCTGTGCCCCGCGGTTTTACTATAAATTGTTTTTCTGTCTACGTGAAAAAATACTTCGATCGTTCCTCGGCTGCTGCGTAAGTTAAAAGGACAAATGACAAAATAACAAACATAATTCCGCATTTATGTATAAAAACATTTCTAATAATAAAAGATTGTCATTTGTTTTTTTTCAGTTTCCTCATCTTTTGCCATTGGAAATAAAGTTTATACGTAAAGGTTAATCATCACAATTTACCGAACGTTTAACGACAAGTTTCTGTATTAACTAAGTAGGTACATATACCTATCACACTAATATTATAAATGCGAAAGTTTGTGACTTCTTCATCCTGACACGGCTGATCGGATTTGACTGAAATTTGGTATGGAGATAGCTTAGATACTATAGGTAGATTCAAATCATTACAACGATATTTGAATTCGATATGAAAATGTTGCGCTCGGTTGTACATTGTATTTACCAACAAGCTTTTAAGCATCAGGAGCCGTGTACTGTCAAAAACATTTCAGATTCAGGGATTCTGTCACGCACAGCAGCTGGCTAAGTACTTATGTTCACTAGACCTTGAATTATTCAAGTTCTAGGAAATATGCAGCTGTATCGGTATTGTAATGATGACTAAATGTAGGAGTGTATAAAAATAATGAAGTCGGAGAGGAAAAAGTTGACCACAAACTGGATTTGGACCTTCGGTCTACACTGACTAGATTCTTACTAACTGGCTATTAGGAATAAGGAAAAAGAAAATGAACGTCGAATAATTATAGGACAAGGAAATTGGAAGTTCTCAATGAATCGATGATTCTCGCTATAAACGTAGGAAAGTCATGGAAGAGACTAAAGCACAGGATCGCGGGATGGGAGGATGGGCACCAATAACGACAAGTCTATGAATCGATAATTTTACGGCCGTTCCCAATAACGATCTATCTAAGGTTTGCCCTACTGGAGATACACGATGGACATAAGCTTCCTTGAAGTAATGTCAAATTTCTATTTTTAATTTTTATTGTATTTAGTGTTTCGGAATACGAAAAAGTTTAATTTGTCTTTGTCAGTTTCTTTAGAGCGTTTGCTGACATACTGAGAAACAATTCTTTTTTAAAGTTCTCTTCTCGGTTGAAAACAAATAATGACAAATGAAATTCAATAGCAGCTGTAAGAATCCGTCACAAGGAATCCGTAAGTTTTTGACAGCCTGTTCCAGAGCAGAACGCTTTTTGATTGCGTTCCATTTGTCAGTTACTCCGACAATTTTGAAATGGGTCTTCTTATATTTTTGCAAGAACCGTCATATTTTTTGTAACTTAGTCACGATCGGTGTTCAAGGGGCCCAGCTAAGAAGTAAACATTTCTTTTTCTACAATCGTTAACACTTTATGACGCTTGTTGTTGCTTGTATGGGATGCAGCAATCGTCGTTGACGTTTGTCCTAACCACGTTCGGGATCTCATTCCCATACATATTTTTGTTTTTATTGTAGAAAGCATTTTAGCTAGGGGCTACTTCACCTACGGCCAGCATCGAAAGGCGTTGAACATGCCCAATTTTCTTTTGCATCTCGACTGACCTAAACATCAAATTGGGAATTACGGAACTCACTGATAGGTAGGTAGGTGTTTCGCGACGGAAAATTGGTATGTCACGAGCCGACTAAACAAAAGAAAAGCAATGTGTGGCTTACTCAGTACTTTACACAATAAACTACTTTTTTTACTAGGTCTAACCAAACGGGTTGTTTGCTCCATCATCCACGATACTGGATGAGATGGAAATTTGACATAAGCTCCATAGAAGTAATGTCAAATTTATGTCAAACCGTGGATAGAAGATCGGTTATTGAAACCGGCCGTATGTACTAGTACCTACTCCAAGATACTTTTATGCACCTACATCCTTACATGTGACTAAAAATAAAAAATTTTTAACTCATAAAAATACGTAGATACGTAGACTAAGTACGTACAACACGAATAACAATTCATGTTGACTAAGTGATTCATTCATTCAATCACGTAAATTGATTCGTACTTGGCGTAACGAACGGGTCGTCAACTCGTCAGTAGGGTTGTCGTTCTGAGATCGATTAATCGAGGAATCGATTTTATTGATAAAGAAATTGATTTATGAAATCGGTAGATAGATAGATAACGCTTTATTGTTTCATCACAACAACATAATAATAGAACAACATAAAAGGAAAGATCTTAGAGCAAGTGTTACAATGGGCGGTCTTAAATAATAGATTTCTTTCGATCCCTTAAATCAGTGTCTGAGACACTCGAAAATGGACGAGTATTTCTGTTTCTTCTTATTTTAGCTCTTACAGAATTAGCTTTTATAATAAAGGTGATATTTACAACATTAGTTAAACGCACCTAAACATGTCAAAGATAACATTTTCTTACTCAATTAATAACTATAATCTTATATCAATACTCGTAGATGGTTTTATCGCTGGGTTCAATAATTTCAATGCTTAAAGTTATCTGTATGTGTTATCGATTCGAATCAATTCAGAAAACGATATTTTTTAAGAAGAATCGCCATCCCTAGTCGTCAGCTCAGTATGGCTATTCTCTTTGGTATGGCTGCACTACGAGTATAATAGAACTCAATGCGTTTATTGAGGTCGTAAATTAATTAAAAATTTTTGTAAGAGTTGTAAGAAAAATATTTATAAAACCCTGGCAAAATTCAAACAATTGATTGACTGTTTCAAATCTTTTATTTCCAAAAATTAAACGCATCAGTAGTTACTACACAATCACAGAATATGTACAGTCAGCGACAAAAGTTGCTAAACAATAACAGATTTTCCGATCATCTTCATCTTCTTAAACACCGGCCTTTGACCGCATCATCACTTAACATTAAGTGTGTTGTGTAGTGGTCAAACACTACCTTGTTAGTTGTAAGAACACATTAACAATGGTGTCGATTCGGTTTTGCATTCTCTAAAACTAAACTAAGTTTGACAGGTCTAAGAGTAACGCTGTCCTTTTTACTTCAGTGGTTAGAAAAAGACAGTAATACCATTAGACCTGTCAAATTTAGTTTAGTTTTAGAGAATACAAAACCGAATCGACACCATTATCTCCATAGTCTTTCAATCCCAATTTAGATTCCTTGATGTGTCTGTGCTTTAACCGCTCAAGTGAAAAAGTGCTTAACTAGTCCCGCCCCACCCTTTTTTATGTTCATCTTGTAAATATATAATTATAACTCAAAAGTGACTGACTGATGACTGACTGACATACCTAGTGATCTATCAACGCACAGACCAAACCACTGGACGGATCGGGCTGAAATTTGGCATGCAGGTAGATGTTATGACGTAGGCATCCGCTAAGAAAGGATTTTGATTAATTCTACCCCCAAGGGGATAAAATAGGGGATGAAAGTTTGTATGAAACTTTGTCAATTTTAAACCGATTGGGCTGAGACTTTGCATGCATAAAGCTGTAGCCCACGCGGGTGAAACCGCGGGGAACAGCTAGTAAACTATATGAACCGGGATCTAATCTAACTAACCCCCAGACAACAGTACAATAACTTACACTTTTTTCATAGCACAATAATGTATGTCCCGTAGCAAGAATCAAAGCCGTGACCTCACGCTTTACAAGTGACGGTTTACTCATTGCGATGGCGCAATAAGCAAACTGTCAACCGATGTAGATCGCTCGTCACTTATGATTTCGTTCAACGTTTTTATGGTTCCGTACCTAAAGGGTAAAACGGAACCCTAATACTAAGACTCTACTGTCCGTCCGTCCATCCGTCTGTCACCAGGCTGTATCTCATGAACCGTGATAGTCAGATAGTTGAAATTTTCACAGATGATGTTTTCTGTTGCCGCTATAACAACAAATACTAAAGAGAATAAAATAAATATTTAATGGGGCTCCCATACAACAAACGCCGTTTTTATAGATAACTAGTTTAGCCCCGCGGTTTCACCGCGTCTTCCCGCTATCCCGCAAGAACCATTCCGGGATAAAAAGTAGCCTATGCGTTAATCCAGGTATAAGCTATCTTGATTCCAAATTTCACTCAGATCCGTTCAGTAGTATTTGCGTGAAAGAGTAACAAACATCCATCCAGCCATCCATGCATGCATACACAAACTTTCGCATTTATAATATTAGTAGGATGGTATGGAACCCTTCGTGTCGTGCACGTGTCCGAATCGCACTTAACCGGTTTTATTTACTTACGCGCCATCGTGCTAATGTAATTTGTTTGTTACGCGGTGACATTTATTTACTTACGTAGAATTCTAATTAGTGGAAAATAAAACTGTCCTCTTGCTAAATTACTTTTTCCAATTTATTTTTCACATCTCTAATGAAGATAGTTAATTAATATGTAACAAGTAAATAAATATCTGGGACCATTGCACACAAATTGACCTAGCCCCAAATTAAGCTCGAAACTTGTGTTATGCATGGGTACTAGACAACGACATACATACTTATATAGATAAATAAATACTTATATATACTAGATAGAAATATCCAAGACTCAGGAGCAAATATTCGTGCTCATCACACATATATTTGCCCTTACCGGGATTCTTTTTTTGTTTTTTACTATTTACAGGGTAGCGTTTGACCACAAGTCTCCTGATGTAAAGTGACGATGTGGTCGAAGATGGCACCACGCTACACCTGGACAGGCTCTCAAGTGAGGCTGCCGGAACACACCGATAGGTGCTTGGCGACAGATTCTTAACAAGAGGGTGGTAGCTAGCCAGGCGAGTACTAGAAAATACCCTACCACCAAGCTATGGTTTCATCACGATGTTTTCCTTCACCGAAAGCTCAAGCTCATTGTAGGATTCGAATCCACGTCCTACGGATCGCAAGCCGACGTCACTACCACTGAGCCATCATCGCTATGATTCGAACCCAGGACCGCTAGCTTCGAAGGCAGAGTCACTACCAACTCGGCTACCGCATCGTCAACAACAACAACTACTTGTTTATACATATTAGGTAAGTATGTATTTCTACTCTTACAAACAGCTTAAAATTGTACTGAGTTTACTAAAAACAATCACTAACGCACTATTTAGCAGAAACATATTATTATCAAGCCCTTGTACAGTCAACGACAAAAGTCGCCGAACAATCACACTTTTTTTCTATTATCCTCATCATCTTAGATACCAATTTTTGACCTCATCATCACTTAAAATCAGGTGTGTTATGTTGTGGTCAAAATGATACCATGTAAAATGTAAAAAAAAACAATAATAATTACTCATTTGAAACACATTTGGAAAATCGAGAACGATCAGCTACTTTTGTCGCTGACTATACTTAAATTACATATTATGACGTGACATATCGATCCAAAACCGCGGATAACGGATCAGGATCGATTATTAATTTCGGGCGTTAATAAATAAATGACTTTGACTAGTACAATATTATTATACTGCCGTGCTACTAGGTAATAGCTTATTTTAGCATCCTACAATGATCCACGGTGAGTAGCCCCATTTCGCCCAAATACAGGGCCTCGTTTATGATTTTTTCCGCCATTATCCTTTGCGTGTCACTCCCTAAGCTTATGTGTCGCAGTTTCATAGCGACGTTATGTCCAAAAACATCATGCCTGTCGTTTTGTGGCCTGCACCTAAAGTTGCCCTCTTGGACTGCCTCATAGTTTACTGACATCGCTTTTTGGCCTGGGTGAGAAATGTTTAGCGTGTCCACCTCATATCTCGGCTCACTAGTATCTTCCTCTGTTGTATTCTGACTTGTATAGTTCTCGTCTTGATGAGACTCTTCTTCGATCTCACACGTCCACTCCAGGGGGTCGTTCGATTTGCCTTCTTCTTTCATGGTTACATTTTCCTGAAAAGAAAAAGTAAAACAATACATTTCTTAATTCTATAACCAATAACCATAGATATAGCTAATAGGAAAAGATGTTTTATTGGCTTCTCGAGCGTGGATCCCTTTTATTAGGCTCAATTAGGCTTTTGTAAAAGTCTGACTGGCGTTAGTCTTTCAAGCGTTTGTTATCTCGGTCACACTTCAGCTTTTGGTCTCTTTCTAAAAAGCCATAACGGTACTATAGTACCTACCAACATACTAACCTCAAGTCCTTCTGGCTCAATACTTGGCCGGCGAGCTACTCCATTTAGAAACCCAAAATAAGGGTAGTACCACAACTTAGGTTTATAAAATCTTCCGCACTTCATGTATTCTATCGTCTTCCTCTTTTCTTTTCTCAAATTGGACCTTAAGCAGTTTATTTTCCTCACTACTGCTGAACGATCAGCATCGGGCTGAAATTGCTGCAATTTTTTTACTAACACTTTATAGGCTCTCGCTCTCATTTCTCTGTCGTGGTAATCTTTACATTTCAGGTTCCATAGGCAGGGGAAAGTTTCGTAGAGCTGAATAAATTCCTTGATAAGCTGACGTTTCTTTTTAGACAAGTCGTCCATGGTAGTTGACACGAAGCAGCTGACCGTTGAATATTGATTAAAAACACAACGTCAACAATACAAGTTTAAATATCACGTCGTGATAATCATTTATGCGTGCCGAAGTAAACACATAAAACTGTACGCTTCGCAATCGGTCACAAGGATGATAAGTAACAAAAACTGCGCAGTTATTTCTTGCGGAGCTTCAAGTACGTGCTTGCTCAATGTACCAACGGGGGCGACTAAAGAATAGATTAGAACTGAACGCGCTTGGTTGCACAGGCGCGGTGGAGAGACGCGGCGGGCGGTACGGGGAGCGGGGAGAGAAACAGGTCAGTGGTTTGTGCAAGTCGAGCGCTGTAACCAAATTCGTTGGTATGGTTGATTATTATTATAAAACTACGATGGAATGTGGCTAGACTAAGTGACTTTTGACTTTAGATATACGTGTGCGTATATGAACTAATATGAAGTATAATATTATGTATGTATTTTGTATATTTTCTGCAAAAAAAAATCGACTGCGAAGCGACTTAACAATAATAATAATATGTCAATAACATCTCTCCTGTCGTATTCCATAGGAGGAGCAGTTTTATCGAGGACGTTGCCCAGCACCTATGTAATTGTAACGGAATTTTTTTTTCACTACTAATCAAAAGGGATCTGAAATCTAATCAACCTCTATACCAAATTTTATTATTTATAATCTTAGTAGCTGTTCCTCGCGGTTTCACCCGCGTGAACTACAGTTTATCGCGATAAAAAATATCCTATGTCTTTCCTCAGGTTTCAAACTACATACCTATCAACTCCGTACCAAATTTCATGTAAATCAGCTCAGTAGTTTAGGCGTGAAAGCGAGACAGACAGACAGGCGTTACTTTCGCATTTATAATATTAGTAGGGATTTATATGTTACTTATTAAGCGAGAATAAAATATTAGAATAGTGTTGGAAGACTTGGATGTAGAAAATTTAATATGGAAAGGGTACTATTTATATAAACGAAGTTATCAAATTATTCCGCATACCCATCGAGTTCTCTAAAATAAATTTATCCAGTCTCAATTACAAATTCTAACTGGGTCTTTGCTTATCTTTGTCAAGGGTCTGTCAATAGGCTCCTCGGTAAAATTGCTGTATCGATATTCTCGATAAATACTGAAATGAAATCGGATAGTATTTGTTCGGTAAACAGCGTTATTCAATTATATATTTTGGATCAAAGTCCCTCCAAGTTTATTTCATATCGCCCATCAGGTTCTTTAATTTTCCAAGAAACGAAGTTGACAAGCATTTGGTGATAACATTTTCTTGGTGGTAGAGCATTTTGTAGTGCTTTCTCGACTTGCTCACCTGTCTCTGTCACCAAGGACCTATCGGTGTTCTGTTGGCAGCCTCATAAGGCCTTTGAGTGCCAGTCGTAATATTTTCAACAGGTTTTTTTTAAATCGCTAAGGAAATATGCTCTGTCAAAGACATTTTAAACTTTTTTTTGTGTGTGTCGTCACACGTTTAGTGTATTTGCCAGTGTCAAGTATTAAACATTTAAAACTCAGACAGTAGAATCAAGAATTAATGATGATGATGATGATAATGAAAAGATGATGGGATGAGGATAGTGGTTAAGTAAAGTTGTGGCACTTTACACGGAGTTTTTTGGAGCAACTAGAAAAGTCACTCTCACAACTTTATTTCAATTTCCCACACTCGTACACCTAAACGAACACATGATGGTTAATAAAATCCACCAATATCACACATTACCACTCGAGAAAAAAAGTTTTGGAAATTAAAAAAAAAATGTTCATGTTGACAGTTCAATTGCCGCCAAAAAAGTTCTTTAAATTTATTATATTCTCGAATAATAGTGACTGGTAGATGGCAGCGTTCTCACATCGAATCCTCAACATAAATAACTCAAACATCTAAATCGGTAGCCGTTTTAATTTTCAAAGCACGCTCCCCTGAACATTGTTTCAGTACAGTAGGTATAATAAGACCTAGCCGACCTACTAATTAAATGTTTGCCGCTCTACCGAACTTCTAAGCCCGTTCAGAAGAGACGATAATAAACGCCAAGATGCGGCCAAAACAAAACTGTATAAATGAGGAAACCCACAAATACTTTTGCATGCATATTCAATTTTCATATTACTAGCTTTTCCCGCGGTTTCGCCCGCGTAGGCTACAGTTTATCGCGATAAAAAGTAGCCTATGTTCTTTCTCAGGCTCTAGACTATCTTTGTACCAAATTTCATTTAAATCGGTTCAGTAGTTTAGGCGTGAAAGCGTAATATACAGAGTTACTTTCGCATTTATAATATTAAGTAGGTACCTATGGATTAACGCCCGAAATTAATAATCGATCCTGATCCTTTATCCGTTGTTTTGGATCGATATGTCATGTCACAATATGTAATTTTAGTAGTAATATGTCAAGCCTTAGTACTAAAATGGCACATGACATATATCGATCCAAGACCGCGGATAACGGCTCAGGATCGAATTTTAATTTCGGGCATTAGAGGAGATTTACAAATAATCCTTTGTTAGTGCACCCCTCACTGAAATAAGCTACCCTAAAAACTCTGGTTTAGAATAGGCGTTGATAACAGGGAAGGAGGCTGTCAGTAGTTAGTAGGTATCTACTTTGAATTATAAATGGGTATAGGTTTCGGTAGAATGTGGCAAAACTGTTGTGACGTTTGTAAACACTAAATCAAATCCTATTATTGTAAATTCCAAAAATAGTGAGTGCGTATGTGTGTTACTTGTTTATACGCTTAAATGGTTATTAACGGTTGAAACGGTATCATTAATCCTAAGATGGTGAAAATGAAATGATGGAAAGAGGTCGATTTTGATATGATTCCCATCCGTTGGATTGGTCCACAAAATTTCCATTGACTTGTCTCATCTATGTGGATTTGTAAGGACTTCTCCAAATATCCTCACACAAATTCTCATTGTGGACTCTCTTACTCATTTTGGTAGCCCGTAAATTTTTATTTATCCTTCTCTCATGTTTTTGTCCATGACGCTGCAGTAAATAAAACAGATACAGTAATAGATAATGGAAAACGAATAACAGATAATGGTATGATATCATTATGATAACATACTTTAGATTAATATGAAAGAGATATATATTAAAACATAATTATTTTAGTACAAGACATAGAGACACTTTGACTTTGTATTTAATATTTTATACTGCTCGACTGCCCCTGAGATAATATCACGATATGCTTTGCCATCATTACCAGTTCAACATTTTCATGCAAGTTCAAACAGACAGTCAAATAGACAATATTCAAACTGTTTCATTGTTAATCATAATTTACTGATAAAACGATAACACTATAGATATTAATTAACGATGAAGGATATCAGTTTTAACTCACAGTACGACGGACACTCGCTAAGTGCGCATGACAATGAGCCTCGCGAATAAAGTTGCCCTTGTGACCGGAGCCAGTTCAGGGATTGGCGCTGCCACCGCTATCAGACTTACCGAGGAAGGAGCAAGAGTCGCCATCGTCGGCAGAAACGAAAGCAAACTAAAGACTGTCTCGGAAATCTGCGAAAAACGCGGCGGCAAGCCACTGACTATTGTCGCTGATGTCTCCGAAGACAACGACGCGAAGAGAATCGTCACTGAGACAATCAACTTCTTCGGACGGCTTGACATTTTAGTCAACAATGCAGGCATTGGTAATTCCGCCAGCATACTTGAAGACAAAGCAATGGCTGTGTTCGACAAAGTGATCGGCACAAATCTACGTTCAGCAGTTTACATAACCCACCTCGCTGCGAAACATCTGGTAGAAACTAAGGGAAACATCATAAATATATCCAGTATCGCTGCAAAGATTCCTATCTCGAAGAGCTCTTTTTCATATGGAGTGTCCAAAGCTGGTTTGGATCATTTCACAAAAAGCATCGCTTATGAATTAGCAGAGAAAGGTGTAAGAGTAAATTCTGTAAATCCTGGACCTGTGAAAACTGATCTAATTGAAAATACAGGTTTGAACCAAGATATTTCGAAGCACATTTGGAATGTAATGAAGAAGTCAACATTGCTCGATAGGATAGCTGACCCTGAGGAAATCGCAGATTTGGTAGTGTTTTTGGCAAGTGACAAAGCAAGGAGTATTACGGGATCGACTATCGTAACTGATAATGGTTCTGTATTGAAGGGCCCATGGGATAAATGAGTTGAAACATTAGTCTGAGTGATTATTTTTTTATATTTATATTTTTCGAATCCATAATATAATAATAAAAGTGTTTAGTGACTACCATTAATTTAAGCAACCATAAACTTTATATTAGCACTTTTTGCAAATTGCTGGTAGCAAGTTACAGATGTTTTAGGACTTCCACCTCTAAATAAAGTTATTAAGAACCGTTATTAAGAAATTCATGATAAAAAACGCATTTGACTCAATCAAGAAGGCACGTCGGCAGATATGATTTTTGTCATAAATACCTAACCTACGAGTACTCAGATAAAAAAATATTCGTTAACTTTATTTCAATACTATTTGGAGATACCTCAGTACTTACTTTATATCTAATCAAGTGATCACGCGTATCGTTCGAATGTACAAATAATAAAGAAATAAACAGTCGTCCGGAGCACCTTTGGCCTCTTTTTTTTAACAGTTACCAGTTTAATGCGGTATTTTTAAAACACTTTTATTAGCTTGACTTGTAACTAACTAACTAACTAACTAACAATGTAATCAAATCTTAGAAGTCAATTTTCACCTACTTCTAATTGTCGTATCGACTTGAAACTTTGTATGTGTATGTAATCTCGGTGACAATGCAATAATTTGGTATCATCGACCTGATCTGATGATGCAGCCGGAAGGTGGGTAGGGCATCTCTGCAATGGATTCATGTAAACCCCTCGTGTTTGGACTCATATGAATCGTCTTGATGAGTACAATAGATTGGACTTGGTGACGAGGGTCTGATGATGCAACCGGAAGGAGGGTAGGGGATCTCTGCAGTGGCTACTAGCAAACCCCTCGTGTTTGGGCTCATATGAATCGTCTTGATGAGTCCAATAGATTGAACTTGGTGACGAGAGTCTGATGATGCAACCGGAAGGTGGGTAGGGGATCTCTGCAGTGGCTACTAGTAAACCCCTCGAGTTTGGGCTCATATGATTCGTCTTGATGAGTCAAATAGATTTGACTTGGTAACAAACGACTAAAAAGTAAAAAAATAATAATATATAGTTTAAAAAAACTAAAAAAAACACTTTAAAAACGCACTGAAAAATATAAAATAATTGACTTGTATTCGTTACGATATAATGGTTAAATCAAAAAGTGTGGAGCGCTTCTTTTACTGGGTAAATAAAAGTACACACAACCAAAAAGCGCTCCACTCTTTTTGAATTATCCATTATATCGTAACGAATACAAGTCAATTATTTTATATTTTTCAGTGCGTTTTTAAAGTGTTTTTTTTAGTTTTTTTAAACTATATATTTTAGCTAGGTTTTCTAGGTGGAGAGACGACTTGTGCCGAATGGCTGGTAGTAGTTGGTTGAGAAGATCTTGCTCTACAGCCTCACCCCGCACATCCTTATGCCGATCTTGGAGTGACCAATTGTTAAAAATTATTAGCTAAAAATATTCATCGCAGTATTTTCAAAAAAGCTTAAGGGCTCTTGACATTATATTTTGTTTATTGTATAAAGTATGTACTATGTCTTTTTTATTTATAGATCTGTAGAAAAATAACATTATTAGTTTTGCATATTTATGTTTGTCCTGCATGTAAATCAACATAGTTTTTTTAAGATCTTTTCTGTATCGAGTTTTTCCGAAAGTTCACGCTCGGTTCGATCTTCAATTCCCATTCCTTTTTCACTGCGAATCTTTTATTTTCAAACTTCTGCTTCAAGGGTTTACACTAAGTGCACTTTACTTGATGCAATATTCGGAATGTCGTCTCCGGCGTCTCCTAGAGATGCGGGCGATATTTACTTAGCCTATATAGGTAATACTAATGTTGCCGAAGGTCCGGACAATTTAGATTTAGTTTTTGGCCGGATTGTTGAATGGGAGGTTCTCTGATAGGGAATTACAAAACTTCCCATTGTAGATATCAATGGACGTTCATTCTCTAAGTATGAATTAGCTGTTAATTTCTTCGGAAGTTCCATCATAATTATTTAATAACAACAACAAAGTTGCGAAGCGGCTGGATCATCAGGCGTTAAATAACAAAGTTTAATTTAATTTAGACTCTATCGACATTGGCGTCTTCTGAGTTGTTAAGTTTGTTGTTACAAGTCTAATCAATAGCTTAGTACGTAGTGAGATCAAAACCCATAATTATGATGGTTTGGCCGGTTAAGTGGAAATCCGACATAACCAGTATCCTGGACTTCTCTAATGTACAGTTTCCCCGTAGTTTCCCTATCTGAAAATCAGCCTTTTGTCGAGTCCCCGCGTTCTTCACATACCTACATATTTTTCCTCAGCGTATTTTTCGCTTCCTATTTTATAATCACATTTCCGTATTTCTTTTCTGTTCCTTCAAGGTTTCGTATTTACAGATACTTTAAGGCCGGTTACCTACTCGCGTAATTTTCTATGTGTAATCGAGCAATCAATCTTTCGTGAAAAAGCTTTTTGAAAAACGGATTGCCACCGCCACGCAATTCCACCGCAACGCTTTGTACAAAGTTTCAAAAGGAAAAGGTTCTCAATTCGACGCGTATTTCTTTTTTATGTACCTATTGATCATCGTATTGGTTTGCATTGTTTGGGATTTCGTTTTGCGGGCATTTTGCAGTGCGTCTGGAACTCAGAAAACGTGGAAAAACTCTATAAAGTATTTTAGTGACATTTTATAATGTTGAGTTGTACCAAATCGTAGATACTTTTCCCAGTTCTTGAAAAAATAATTTTGGTTAACAGATTTTTTGAGATGTTATCAATATTGTATCATCGCCTTACCACAACAAATAATTCGCATAAGTAAATGTTGTTTATAAAATACGTATTTTTTATATAATATAGACAAAAGTCACAATTAAAAGTCCCTCAGAATTCCGGACCGATCAAATTAACTCTCTGAATTATTCAGCACATTTAAAATAAACACGAAAAGGTCAAAAGGCAATTGAATTAAATAACAGTTCGCTTGGGATGTATGGGTCGCAAAATTTTTGCATAATTTAAAGTCTATGAAACTTCATCTTTTTCATTAATTTTTACAAACTCTATTATAATTAGTATGTTTAGGTCGTATCAAATATTTCACCTCAATTTCTTGCTATCAACCTGATCTATTCTGGGAATTATTCTGGTGACAATACGAGGTCTAAGAATTCACCTAATACACGTTAAAAATGGCCGTCCGCCGCTTCAAGATGGCGGTAACAACCCTTTTAATATAGGCGCAGTCTGCTGTATATAGGGGTATCAAATAAAAGGACTAGAACAATATAATAAAATAAAATAAAACAATAATCCTTATTAAAATCTTCTATAATTTTGCCGGGAAAATTATTTTATGATTCCTAAAAGTAAGTACCTATTACAATTCATATTTTTTAGACAGTGATTATTTAGTAGTTGATGGAAGTAAGTAAGTATTTAACCAGTTCTTTGTTTATAAGTCACGCGACATTTTATTTATTATATTGTTTTAAACCAACATGGTCAAAAGATTTGAATCGAGTTGCGAGTGACTTGTGTGAAAATGGTAATGTCATCGTAAGCAAAAAACGTACGAGGAAGCGGGTAGATAGATACGTCTGCCCGTTATAACATCAACAATCCTACCCGCAGAAACTTTTGGTATTCTCGTGATCATGGCGCTTGCAACAGTGCTGAAATATCGAGAACTCAAACAAAAACAAATACATGGTAATTATCCCGTTATAAAACCTAATTTTATTTATTACTCGTCCATTTGAGACTTTCGGTAGAAAACTGTTTCTTACGGTTTTCTCTCTACAACAGTCAATAAGTCAATTAACTTTATAGTTTTTCTACATTTATAGTGTTGTGAAATCGAGGTGCTATTTAAACGATTCTCAATAGGCTTTTCATGCTCTTATAAATATGTTTTTTTTTAATACTTGCGCTTTTTGTCTTAATGCACAAATATTTATCCCATAGTTGGATAGAACCCGCAACCTTACGCTTTGCAATCGGATTAGCTACATCCAGGTACGGGAATGGAACAGAAAACCATTTTTTTATCGAAATAACCTGATTTTTCTAGCATAGAAAAGCTCAGCATCAGATAACTAACTCTGAGCCTATCTAAAACCGTTCCGCCATCCAGTTATTGGGACGGCACATTGGAAAACGCGATTTGCAGGCAATTTCTGGTGTTTTTTTTTTGCACGTTCCGCTTTCAATGGATTGGCAGATTTACTGGAAAGCTTCAAACGCAATACGTTTTTTGATGTTGGCTAAACAATAGCGACGTGTGTTAACGTTTGCACCTCGCAGGTCGTAAATCGGCTTACGTTTACAATTTTTATTCATTTATTTGCATTGTCGTTACATTTTTTGTTACTCTGTACTTTTTGTGTTGTTTGCAAACGCATAAAAACAGGCACCGATAATAATCAATATTCCCAATACATTAAGTCCATA
This sequence comes from Opisthograptis luteolata, assembly GCA_931315375.2. Lineage (NCBI taxonomy): Eukaryota > Metazoa > Arthropoda > Insecta > Lepidoptera > Geometridae > Opisthograptis > Opisthograptis luteolata. The sequence goes on from OV928048.1 coordinate 4,944,803, forward strand.
TACTTACAATTCCTAGTATTTATAACTGACGAAGAAACGGAGGGGGTTCTCAAGTCGATTTTGATAATTACTAATATGTCCTTTAAAAAAATAACCCTGATCTATTAACAAACAAAAGAATATAACTAGATGCGGCTCTATTGCTTGAATTTTCATTTTCGCATTACAGAAATGCAAACCTAAACTAACCATAGATTTAAGTATAAATTAAAGCAAACTCCGTTAACCGGAAAATGAACTAGGTACTTAAAAAGCTTAGGTAATTTCATAGCACCTATCCCTCTAAGCCGAATGTAATTAAATTTGGCCCAGGCAGCACTTGAACTACATGTTATGGATAAAAAAACTTATTTACAAAAATAAATTTAAATTTCAATGCCTGAGGATATACTTATTACAGTTTCGTACCTTTCAAGAGATATCTCTGATTCTAAGTAATACTTACATATGTACATACTGATGATGTGCTTATGAGGTATCATTACCTATCTTCAAGTAGTAAAAGTGACCTATGTGGCTACGAAGAACAGGTGAACTATAAAGTTGCTTAAAGTCAGTTTGTAAGGAGAACTTATTAACTTACCTTTACTTATCTTTGAACCTGAAGTACAAAAGCAGGTAAAAGATGTTCTACCTTCTTCATCATACGCTACACTTTTCCTTGCTTCAATGTAATGTAAGCTTTCCTTTACCTTACCTATAAGTCTTCTCATCCCACCTCTTCCGAACCCGTAGCTTCTCTGTATGCATAATTCAATATCTATTATTATGTAAATACGCTAGCTCCAGTAGCAGACTGAAAAAAACATACCCAACCTAGTTTTGAATTCAATTGTGTGATAGGTATGAACAAGATTCTATTTAATGTGCATAGGCGACGGTGACCGCTTACCATATGACGGGCTGCTACATTTTTTTTTATATCGCCCTGAGCGATGATAAATCAGCACATAACTTAGTCATAGGTGTGGGGCCGAGAGGATTCGAACTAGGTGTCGGCGCGTTGTATAGTGCACCATCGCTCACCACGGTGAACGAAAACATCGTAAGGAAACCAGCATGTCCAAGAACCACAACATTCAAGGGCATGCGACTTCTTTCAACCCGCACTGGGCCAGCGTGGTAGATAACGACCCATACTTTATCTCTGAGAGAAATTCAGAGTCCCAGCAGTGGGAAGGTAAAGGCTGATGATGATTGATATTGCCCTGTCCGCCTGTAGAACGTAACATTTTCACTTCTCCTAGAGTGCATATTGTTTTCCAACTTCACACTTTTTTTACTTTAGACTTTTTTGTTACGACTGCTTCACTGCTTCTTACGAAATATAGTGTTTGACGATAAGTCACTGATGTTGAAAGTTACGATATGGTTGAAGGTGGTTATACGCCTGATTACGAACTAGCTCTCAAGTGAGGCTGCCAGAACACATCGATAAGTGCTTGGCGACAGATTCTTAACAAGAGGGTGGTAGCTAGCCAGGCAAGTACTAGAAAATACCCTACCACCAAGCTATGGTTTCATCACGATGTTTTCCTTCACCGAAACCTCAAGCTCATTGTAGGATTCGAACCCACGTCCTACGGATCGCAAGCCGACGTCACTACCACCGAGCCATCATCGCTAAAAACGACAGCGTCAAATCGTAGAGATTACTGCTTGAACATCATTCTATATTATAATACCGGCCTAAGTAAGAGACAGTACATTAGACCTCGTCGAAATCTAATACCAATATACATATATCTGATTTATGTATACGTAAACAAAATGAATCAAGTATAGAGAATAATAAAGCATACTAATACCCTTTTCCAAGAGATATATTTGCATAAAAAGCAACTTTTATTATTCTTTGAAAGGGTTGAAAGGGTTTCTAACATAAATGGATAACAATAAAGTAAGCACATTATTTATACGATACCTACAGATATATATATATAATACAGAAGAAAACACGGAATACATTTATGTACTTTGCGAGTCGAGTACAAAGTAAGTTGATTGATACAATTTTCATGACAATCTAATAGAATATATAGTGCTAATATCGAATTCTGTCCTTTTATCAGCGATGTCGTAGAACTTCTAGGTTTTAAATAAACTTAAGACTACGTAAATGTTTCATTATTTTAAATACCTACTATGTAAATTGACACAATTGGCTGATTCTTATCGATTTCAATTTAAAACAGATATGGTAGAAAAGGTTTATCGATAAATGTCGTTTACTGATAATCTGTGGACTTAAAAAATCAGACTTATATGAAAGGGGAATTCGTAAAAAATTAAAAGTGGTAGAGACCGACGAAGACTTATTTTTCGCTAGCCTTTTTATTATTAAATTATTACAATTACAAACATTGACTAACTAGAATTCCCTGTATCTAGGGCATTAGAAAATATGCAGATATGAAATCCACAATAACCGAACATAATACAAATAAATGCATTTTTCAATGCAAAATAAAATTATAAGCCCTGCAGCGGGAATCGAACGAATGAAGAAGATAAGTAGATAGAGGGATAGATTTGAATATTTTCAAAGATAGATAACAGCAGCTGAAGGCAGAAATAAAATTCAAAGTGTACACAGAATACTTCGACTTAACAACCTCGATGACAGGTAATGTAACCGAATATTGCAATTAAGAGCTATTATGTCACCTCTCTAGACGTAGGTACATAGGGCACAGGGTTGGCTTTAAGTGCACCCATTAGTTACAGGGCGTACCTTGCGGGAAACGGGAAACTGGTCCGATAAAAGATATTTGTGAACTTGAATCCCTGTAAGCCGAGGAGAAAGAAGAAGCCGTAAGGAGTAATGTTTTGTTTTTAGATCTTACCAAGTCATTAGAGACGACCACAAATTCTGATTTTAAACGACGATTCGGTCGCCACGCTACATCTAGATTAGGAACTGGACCTCAAGTGAGGCAACCGGAACTAACCAATAGGTGCTTGGCAACTGATTCTAAACTTGGAGAAGGTAGGTAGCAAAGTGAGCACGAGAAAATGCCCTACGGAACCGCAGTTTCAGCTGCGTGAACGACAGTCCATCGAGTTAAAAGTATCCTATGTTCTTTCCAATAGGGTTCAAAATAACTCCATACAAATTTGTTCAGCGGTTTAGACGTGATAAGGTACCAACGATAGAGGGGTCCTTTCCCATTTATAATGTTGAGTATGGATTGGATTATACAGTGTGAATGCGATTAGTATGATGTTACGCTCGGGTACACAATTTCCTCGACAACATCGTAACTGAATACCGCAATTAGGGGCTAAGCAGTGAAGTGTCAAGTATCACCAACTGAATGTGCGAAGGCTGAAGCTTTACAAAGAATACCTTCCTGGAAACCTGCGCGGTGAACGATTTTCCTTCTCAAAGTTTTAGCGGAGAGATATATTGTTTTGTGACATGCATGAGTACTACCCGTGGGAAATACCAGGTGATTATAAGTATTGATGTGGTACAGTTACCATCTAATACATTTGAAACAGTGAATAAAGATGTCGTGCGAATTAAATTAATTTATTATAATGTCATACATGCGAAAATAACTCTTTGTCTCTTTGTTACATTTTCTGTATATTTAGTATTCATTAAATTTCAACCTTTATCGTACAGTCAGCGACAAAAGTAGCTGATCGTTCTCGATTTTCCAAATTTGTTTCAAATCAGTAATTATTATTGTTTTTTTTTTACATTTTACATGGTATCATTTTGACCACAACATAACGCACCTGATTTTAGGTGATGATGAGGTCAAAAACTGGTGTCTAAGATGATGAGGATAATAGAAAAAAGTGTGATTGTACAGCGACTTTTGTCGTTGACTGTACAATAGATTCATGGAACACAAGATTCATAGTAATTCTATGAGGTTTCCTTTTTTCATCGAATGTACAGAACCCTAAAAAAGTTTTTAGTTCACTAATTAAGCTAGTTGCTGTAAAGATGCCACCATTATGCAAATTGCAATCTTGTTAATTAATTGCTTGCTTTAATTCTTACAAGACTTTTATTACACTTTTTATAAGAGCTTTGAGTGTAAATTAAGTGTTGTCAACTTTTTTTTATGAATGGGCCGGGTCGGTCTTATGTATGTAGTTGGGTTTATTTTATCTATACGAATATTATAACAGGAAAGATTTGATTGTTTGTTTGCATCGAATAGGCTCTGAAACTACTGAACCGATTTGAAAAATTCTTTCACTGTTGTAAAGCTACACTATCTCCGGCGGACATAGGCTATATTATATTTTCAAACGCAAAAATAGGTTTTCGATTTCACCCAAGGTGTGAAATCGAAAACCTATTTTTGCGTAGTAGGATATTTGATCGAACTCTAATTGAAACTCTAGGCGGTCACAGAATAATTAAGAGAGTGCAGTCTTGAAGGCGCGATTCACTATCGATGCCTACACTACGTAGCGTAGCGCTACGCTACGAAACTCGCGGGTGGCGCTGGCTGACTGAGCTAAAAACTCAGTGTCATAGTGCAGAACTAGAAAAACTGTTTTCTTTTTAGATTCAGGAAGATTCAGTTTTTTTAATGCAAACCATACTATACAGAGGTATGAAAACGAATAAATTCAAGTAGGTACATATAATCCGGAAAATCGTTGAACAAAAGTTTATAATAATGTACCGATCTTTGTCTACCCTTAAAAGCGTATTAGCATGTTTCCATTAACCCTGTATATATTTAAGTTTGGTCCTGGAATATGACATACGATACTTTTATCCGGGAAAAATGTATTGCCCCTGTGGGATAACGTGGGGTATTTTCGCTAAAACGTCTGAATACATTTCTATATAGAGGTTTTAGCTCAATCTGCCCCTTGGTATACATCGAGCTTATCCCTGGTAATCATTGTGATATATTGAATCAATATTGAACATAAGTCTTGCTGTAAAAACATTTGCACCTTTTGTAAATTTATTTCTGAACTTTTGATGATTGATTAATTTGTTTATATTTGATAAAAAAATCGTTTTCTTCTTTTTTCAGATTACACACAACTTTTCACAAGCATGATTTGATAAATTTTGGTAAGTTGTCAACATTTCTTGAACGGATTAAAAAAAATGCTCCTTTTATTTGGATCGATGATTCGTAATAACTAATGTTATGTTTTGTTATTTGTCTAAGATTATTCTGTTAGAGTAAAAGAAATGTAAATGCATCACTCCTATTTCATCTCAAACTAAGAAAAGAGGTAAAACAAATTTTATGGTCTATGAAAGTGAGAGAGATAAAATAAAACCTCTTCAATTTACTGCACAGAAAATACGCCTCGAAGAGTTTTCTGAAATTAAAGGGCGTTTTCTCGTAAACCTCTTACATTAAAACGTTTCACGAAATTCTTGAATATAGTATTGTACTACTTTTGCTGCGCATCCACTCTTTGTATTTTGGACAATACGTAAAGACGGAATATTTTTAACTTTTTAGCTTTCGACTACAAGTCAATTCAGTTCAATTTAAAATATATATATTTCTCCTCACAATTAGAAAAAATACACAAGGTAGGTACAATTAAGATTGGCAAATTGATATCTAACATGTATGAAGAGCTGGTGCCTGAAATAGGTTTAGAAAAAACTGTCCTACAGGTCACCAGGTCATATTAAGTAATGTGGTTAGAGATGGCGCTTCAATATGTCTGCTAGGAATTGGCTCTCATGTGAGACTGCCGGAACACACCGATAGGTGCTTGGCGACAGATTATTAACCTGACGGTAGTAGCGAGAAGAGTAGGACCTACTAGAAAATGCCCTACCACCAAGCTGTGGTTTTACCACGATGTTTTCCTTCATAGAAAGCTGAAGGGCTCCAAGCCATTACGTATAATTACCAGCATTATAATTAAATGGTGTGCGTAGGGTGTGCTTCAGCGTGTATAATTGGTGAGTATGGTAATTGTAACCCGGGGTGATGATTGGCTGAGTGAGCTATTTGTATACGTGTGTGTAAATTTTATGATTACATTAGTAACAGCTACCGTTACATGTTGAATATTCCGTCTGAACGCACCGAGTTCGAATCCTCTCGGATATATATGTGGATTAACTATCGTTCAAAAACGGTGAAGGAAAACATCGAAAGGAAACCGGCATGTCCAAGAACCACAACATTCAAGGGCATGACATCTACCGCACTGGCCAGCGTGGTAGGTTACGGCATCTACTCTCGCTATCAGAGAGAAGGCCAGAGTCCCAGCAGTGGGAACAATGTTGCCACATTTATCATGCGTACCGCTAAGGAATAGGACTCCTTGCCATCAATCTGCATTTCCCGGTCGCTATGATTGAAAGATTTTCCATACGAGACCAAACAGAAGTGTAGTCTATAAAGCGTAGGTATTCTCTGGAGTCTCACCGTATAGTGAGATTACGGTCAATCGTAAGCCTCCTTGCAATAGAGCTCCAATGTTGAGGACCTTTATTGTAACTGTAGACTACGTATCAAAACAATAATTCGAATGTAGAAAAAAAATATATAAATTAAACATAAAGTATAAAAAGGTTGTAAACGAATTGCGGTGCTGGCCGCCAACATACAGGAGTTTCTATTCTACACTTTCGTTATTTTAATTAAACATGTTACAGTTAGTCGCTTATTACATTCAGTAAAACAGTTATTATAAAAAGTATACATTTTCAGGATGAATATATGTTATATTTCATACCGCAATAGCTTAGCCGGATATTGAAAAAAAGGGGCTGTTACACGCACCCGTGCCCAAAATAATGCTGGCATATAAACAACTTTTTCTAAGCCTGGGCTCAACAAAGGACAATTACACAAAAAAAGTGGGAAATCCTGATAAAATGAAAATGACTCGGGAATTAATAAAGCCTACTTTTACGTACGATAATTATTATTCATAGAATTTCAAAATATGTATGCATAATACTTACAACACGTATATGAAGGGTGAAAATGACACGAAAAATGTCACTTTAAAGTGTTTAAAATAACCCATTATACCGGCATACGCAGCGGAGTATGCAAATAAAGTTAATAAACCTCCACCACTTTACATGTAGGAAAAAGCCAAGGTTTAATAATAATATTCGTGACAACGTTTTAATATGCTATGTTTATGTTTGATAGAGATATCATAATAATTATTTAGACTTACAATCTTTCCATATTTTTTTATGTAAAAATTGGCAAACAGGAAGACGGCCCTGATGGAAAGCGGTGACCGTCGCCTATGGACATTTGCAACACCAGGGGAGTTGCCGATGCGTTGCCGACCCTTAAGGACTCTTTTCACACCCGTCTTGAAGGATTGCAGTTTGTAGCACTGCGGAAAGACTTGCGGGGGGAGCTCGTTCCACATTTTGCAAGTATGCTGGAGAAAGGAGCGCATAAATCGTGTGGTGAGGGATTTCCAGGACTCGATAGTGTGGATGAGCTTCCATATCTTCTTAACAATATCCGTGCTGAATATTTTTGAAATAGTCTGTTGTAATTTCACTATCGCTTCACACTTATCTCATCACATCAAACTATTACACTAATATTGTGTTGTGAGTGAGTGAGGGACTGTATACGTTTCCTACTTCTACACCCTGAAACGAGATAACGGATTGGAGTGAAATTGGGATTGGGGATAAACTAGCATCTGTCACGCGGTTTCATCCGCGTGGACTATCTATTTCACCAGGAACCATTTATTTCACCGGGATAAAAAAATTACCTTTTCATTATCAGCCTTTCACGTTCCCACTGCTGGGACTCTATGGCCTTCTCTCAGAGAGAGAGTATGGGTAGTTTACGGCAAATACTTTCTCTCTGAGAGAAGGCCAGAGTCCTAGCAGTGGGAACGTAAAAGGCTGATGATGATGATGACATTAAGGCTTTTTTTTTTCAACAAACTAGGCTAGCGTTTGACCACGATCTCACCCGATGGAAAGCGACGATGTGGTCGAAGGTGTAGCACGCTTGCCCAGTAAATACCTATTAGACTACTTTTATCTACTTTTATCCCGGAAAAGGGTTCTTACGGAATAGCAGCTATCTGAAAAAATACTGTGGTTGCATGTTACAGCGAAGCTCATGACGAACCAGTTTATCACTTATTCATCAAATGAAAGGGGCACTTGTTGCTTTCCTTCCTTCACATATTACTATGTTAATTGTTATTTATTTCTGTATACATCTTCGTGCTCATTACCAACAGTGGTGGAATATCAGATACGTATTGGAATTTATTGCCTGAACATGTTTACTAACTGTGTATATTCTTTTATATATAAAAATGAATTGCTGTTCGTTAGTCTCGCTAAAACTCGAGAATGGCTGGGCCGATTTGAATAATTTTGATCTTGAAATATTTGTGGAAGTTCAAGAAAGGTTTAAAAGGTAAGAGGAACTTTTATTGGCGATACGAAGTTCGCCGGGACAGCTGGTAATTAATATAATATATCCTTTATTTTTATTTTCATTCCTTACAGGGTAGCGGTTGACCACAAGTCGCCTGATGTTAAGTGATGATGTGATTAAATAAAATATTTTAAAGAAGTCATTCAGAAAACTTTAAAACCCTCCACTAATGGGAAGCTACAAAATCCCTGAGTGTCATAGGGTAAATATACTGTTTAAAACTACCATGGTCAAAAACATTAGAATTAGGTTTTATAACGGGATAATTACCATGTATTTGTTTTTGTTTGAGTTCTCGATATTTCGCCACTGTTGCAAGCGCCATGGTCACAAGAATGCTAAAAGTTTCTGCGGGTAGGATTAATGATGTTATAACGGGCAGACGTATCGATCTACCCGCTATGTCATAGGGTTATGTTTTATTCTGATAAATTAAATTAAATCGCGATAGTATTTGTAAAACAAGTCTGTGAAAAATGAGACAACTGTGTGCTTAATAAGGTTAAGCTGGCTAAACGGATTGATAGGGTTCATATGTAATGTGTCAACAAAATTTGGGCTTCCAGTAGGTCCACAGAAAAGTCCACGATATTATAAATCTAGCTTTTAAATTTAACGGGTTTTTAACGGTTTTGAGAAACTTCCGCTAATCAAAATCTATGCCTATCCCTGCTAAGCCAGGGTAGGACAAATTACAACACGCTATGGACTTCGATATCTACAAAGATAGGGTACAAAACACCTACGCGAAATCACTTAACGCTGCTTCTTTCTTTGAGAAGCAATCGTAGTTGCCAAACTCGAAACTTGGTTTGATCCTTTGTTCTAGGTGAGAGTCACACTTGACACGTATCGGCACGCGTGTCTGTAATTTGGGAATAGTTAGTACTTGACGTTCCTTTCAAAATATATTATGCCCTTAGATGTGTGAACATTTCATTATGTAGCACTTTTATTACACAGGTTTATCTTATGGCCTTTATTCCGCTGAAGAGAACCTGGACTAGGTTAATTAATAACTTACATAAATATACTTACTTGAACTTAATGCAAAAGGTTGGTCGAAGTTTTGAGAGGCACTGAACTGTGACAAACGTGACGAAAGAGATTGAATTGCCCATCTAATCACAAAAAATCATGTATTTTTTAATATTAATTTCTAAAAAACACATCGATAAATAGACTAAATCTATAGATACAAAACATCTAGAGTACCATCATCATCACAATCAGCCAATTACGTCCCCACTGCTGGGACACGCCTTGTCTTAGAGAGAGAGAGAGAGAGAGAGAGAGATAGAGAGAGTACCCGGTTATTCGTAATTCAAATTTAAGGTTTATTAAAATGTTGATCTTCCAAACAGTAAGTAAGTAGGTACTAGTTATATAAATATATAATACATACTCGTATATCATAATAACTGTTCCCCGCGGTTTCACTCACGTAGGCTACAGTTTATCGCGATAAAAAGTAGCCTATGCCCTTTCTCAGTCTCTAGACTATCTTTTTACCAAATTTCATATAAATCGGTTTACGCTTTGTTACGCTTTCACGCCTTAACTACTAATAGTTAAGGCGTGAAAGCGTAACAAATAGATAGACAGACAGACAGAGTTACTTTTGCATTTATAATATTAGTAAGGATTATTTTAATTCGCAGTTATGGTAAAATTTCTGTAGTATGATTCTGAGGCTACCAATCATCATTCTGTCTAAGAATTCAAGGAGCTGAGCTATTGATTGAATCGTATCTAAGAGAAGGAAAGCTAGCCTTTATCATTACAATTCTCAACCCGAAACAAAGGCCGCGTTATTTTTTCTCTCAAAAGAAAACAGAGCAGCAAAAATCAAACCGAGTAGAAGAAAAATACAAAGCTTCCAATAACGATTTGCATAATACCTAATGAATCGTAAAGGGTGATTTAACCCTTTAGTCGATCGCCTGAGGCCGTGTAGAACTCTCGTAAGACTTGATTATTTATGTATGTTTCGTTTGGTTGCTACACGATGCTTTGGCTTTTGTGAAATTTTAAGTCCTTCTTCAGAATTTCAGCGGCGTGAAAGGGTAAAAAACGGACAGAGAAAATGTTACTTTCTCATTTATAATAATGAGTAGAGGTGGGTCGGTATTCGAATTCATTCGGTTATTCGGTTTAGATACCGATAACGGGGTTTGAAACTATTTATTAATAACTAGATGTTCCCCGCGGTTATACCCGCGTGGGCTACAGTTTCCCAGTATTTTTCCCTTAGAGAATGAATTTCAAAAATATCTTTCTTAGTACACCACTATGCATCGAGACAAACATACCCTCCAAATTTCAAGTTTCTAGACTGTGCGTTGATATCAGTCAGTCAGGACTTTGATTCTTAGATACATACCTACTCCTATAAAAAGATTATCTACTTGTCATAACTGATATTTGGCTTGGTTTCGATGTACGTACGGTTTGCTCATTAGTAAAGTCTCATTTGCAATCTTGGCAAAGTCATCCTAGAATTTTACATGGACGATGGTTCAAATAAACGTTGGAACTGGGAACATCATAATAATATAAAGAATGGCATAATTAGCTACAAAATATACGTACTTAAATCAATCTTTCCAATTCGAACTCGTTGACGGACTTGTTGGACCTGTCGGATACCTAAGGACTTGGTTTTTGTATCTTTTGTTTAAGACATACTACTGAGCCAAAGGTCTTTCAAGTGCCAATTGAATACGTGTCGAGTATTGGATTTCTCCAGTCTCTATAATATGTACCTATATAGCTTCTGCCACGTCCCGCAGGCGGCAGAGGGTGTCAAAGCATGATTTTCAAAAATTACCCTAAAAAATAAAAAAATTACCCTAGGCCCTCCGAGTACTGAATTTCCTAATATGTTGGTCGAACTAACAAGTGGTTGTTACGAATATTTATAGAATTGCAGAGTTTTTTCATCATCAAAAAAAAGTTCGCACTTTTTTATTTTTTAATATTGTTTCGTGCATTATTTCAGGTACGTCTGCTGTAAATAATCATATAATTTTTTTACAAATACAAATACAAATTATTTATTAATAACACCATTGTTTCAAGTTAGTCAATAAAAATAATAAATATTATAATATTTATTTATACTTCTGGTACATTGTAAATTTCATTAAAATGGTAAAAATTATGTTCCGCTAGCTATTGTCGCAAGCGCGTTTTAGATTTTTACTATCATAATTACAGAAAAAAATGGTGATACACCTGGTACCTGGTAACTAAGCCTAAAAAACAAAAATGTCTAAGTAGCGTGGTTCATACGGGAACTATTTTCAGCAGAGATAACAAACAGCAGCCTTATAAAATATCTTATTTAAAAATCACTCTTGTTCCTTCCATAAATCAAATTAAACGTCTATCAACCAAGAACCCCGCCCGGGTAAAGATTTATCAAACTCTACTGTTCACCAAGAAACTTTGAGAATTGTCAGGATCAGATTCTTCGTGATTCTTTATTGCAACTGAGCCGGAAATTGTAAGATAAAATTAAAATATTTATATAGCTTCCCGCTGGTATTCAAAATACAGTTCGTTTTTGAGAGATATCTGTGTACCTAAATAATATATTGATCCATATTATTATTATACATGTGAAAGTTTGTAAGTGAGAGTGTGTTTGTTTGTAGCTCACGCTGAAATGGCACAACAGATTTAAATGAAATTTGGAGTAGAGATAGCTTATATCCAGATTTAACACAAAGGCTAATTTAAAACTGTGGGTGCAACCGCGGTTAACCAAACCGTTCTTGATGAAGTTATGAAGTGGTACTTATATAGAAATAGTTTGAGCCTCGGGGAAGGACATAGGATACTTTTTATCGCAATAAACTGTAGCCCACGCGAGTGAAATCGCGTGTTACAGCTGCTAGTATGATAGCTTAATCTGATACGCTGTGAAGGGCTCAATGAATTCATTTATTATGACAAAATCAGTTATTACGGAGTCTAGCTGTATCTGTTCGAAATAAAATACATTATTTATGTCACAAGTCGGAATGAGGGGTGAAGACAGCCGGAGGAAATGAGGTTATCCCTCCGAAAGCCCTCAGAAACGGCTAAATAAAAACACGGCGAGCAAAAGTTGTAAATAATGCGCGGGGTTCCGTATACGATAAGAGATTCGATTATTGCCCGAGGCTCTCGGTTCCACATAATTGGGTGGAAGCCATTCCATTACTGGGAACGGTGATTACGCAACGTTATGTTTGTTCGGTATCTTGTTTCCATACATACATATTAAATGGATTTTAAACCAGGGACAAAACTAACGCGTCCCTGAAATGGGATAAACTCGATATTATGTAGAGAAAATATTCTAAAGACAATTGAAATAATTTCATCAAGTAAGATAAACAGGAGGATGTGATCAAACGAACTCTAAAGTAAAATTCGATATTATATAACTCAATTCATTAAAAAATAGATAACCTATACTGTCATCATTACCAAATATCTACTTAGTATTCTGGAAATATGTAAATATAAGTGATATAGCAATGCAATACGTCTATTATACGGATACAATGCACGGGGAATGAAAGTTACTACAGAAAACAAATCTTTGTATCAATAAAATACAGCATGAATTAAAATAGAAACAAAGTTATGGACAGTTGATTCCCCGCGGTTTTGCCTGCTCATGACATTCAAAGATCATGTAGCTTACTAACAGTGAAAGAATTTTCAAATCCGGTTTATGTAGTTCCGGAGTTTACCTCCTATATCTAAACTCACAAACTTTGCCTTTTCATAATCATACTCACATTAGATATGTGAAAGTTCGTGAGTAAGTATGTTTGTCTTTAAAAAAAGATAAAGCGAAAGCTCTTGTAAGCTCTCATAAACTTTTTATTAGCAAAAAGAGCGCACCCCACACTTCACACTTTCGCACTTTCAGAGTTATGCTCGTTGTTTCAGAATCCGTTTATGCTAAACAGATATGCCAGTAAAAGCTATAACATGTACTCGCGTTATTTGATTCTCAAACATGGCATTATTCTCGCCATGATCATGCTTGCCCGCTGCATAACAATGGCTCTTATGCTGTTATTTTTGCATATCGCTATACTGGGGCCTTGACAGCGGCCTTGGATGGACGGCCTTAGTTACGGAACGTGTAATGGGCACAGAGGAACGCGCAAATAAAGTTATGGAGGTTAGAACTTTATAGGTAGGTATAGTGTTCGCTATTGTTTACGTCTCATGAGGGCTTCTCTTATACAATGATTGTGTGTATGTAATAAACCTAGACGATAGACTATGAAATGATGCTGCTTATGATATGATTTATTCAAACTTCTATATATAAAAAAATAGCTAGGTATAATACTTGTTTTGCTAATCGCAAAACTCGAGAACGGTTGGACCAATTCGGTTTTTTTTAATATTCTATGAAGTCCGAGGAAGGTTCGGGAAAAACTGAAAGCTTTTGCTTTTTTCGACGGGATTTTTGAAGGATACATTGCTAATGATGGTTTCGACTAAACTCAGTGTTGAATTTGGCCATGTAAAACGATCTAAGTATTTAAAAAATACATTCTTTGTAAAGTGGGCATTTTAAAATTTTATCATCACAAAACATCCGTACAGTACCACCGTTATATTCCTGGTTGACAGCCATTACAGCACTATCTGACAGAGAACTGTCACCTAAATTGAGACACGGCGCCTCCGTAACAACAGCAAGATGTTTATCACCTAGATATCGCTAGAGTTGGACTGAAACGAAGCGGTTGAATAACTAACAGACACTGTTTGTGAATGCATTGGGTATCTTAACCGCTTCTACCGTCATCGTAAGGAATTGGCAGGTCGTGAATTGAAATGTTTCAGTCCGTAGCGTTTTGAGACATGATATAAGCAGACTGCTATTGTTGAGAGCAAAGTGGGGTAGACTCGGTAGATACAAACAATTTAGACTAAATGCTATCACCGCAGACTGAAAAGGTACGTTTTTTTTATATATATTACAGCAAGTCTCCTGTTAATGTGATCAAGGTATACCATCACGCTTCGCCTATACTGGGAACTAGGTCTCAAGCGAAGCTGCCGGAACCCACCGATAGGTGCTTGTCGACAGATTCTTAAGATGAGGGTGGTATAGCTAATAGCTGCCAGCCATGTGAGCACCACAAAATTCCTTTTCGTCAAGCTAGCATAACTGTCAACTGTCAAAAAATGCCCTATCACGGTGAAAGTAAATAAATAAATAAATATCGGGGACCATTGCACACAAATTGACCTAGCGCCAAATTAAGCTAGAAACTTGTGTTATGGGAGGCCTATATCATTGGCAATATGGTTTAGATTTGAATGCTGTGCGAAGAGTGTCATGTTTAAGACTAGTAGAAGAGTTACTCTACCTACAAAGCTCACTCTCCAATCACTTCATTGCAAATCTGCGAACGGCACACGGCTGGAATAACTATTAGATAGTAATGTTTACGGATCAAACAACGTGCCGTGATTTGTATTGGCTTCTACGCCTCCAACTCAGACGTATAGCGAACAAAGTTGATGGCCTATATAAACAACTAGCTTCAGTCAACGTTAGATGATTGATTACACATGTCTAACAAGTTCTTTCATGTTTAGGTACCTACTTAGTTAAATACCCAACGAAATGTAACAGAAAGATCGGCCGTAATAGGCAAATTTGAGATACTCTCCACCTAATCCCTACAGCTACCTAATCCAAATACCTAATACATTGAATCCTACCTAATCCACGTACTCGACATGAAATCCACAGAGACGGAGTGAACAGTAACCAATAATTTTCTTTCAACCTAATCTATATTCTGTAATATCACAAAATATTTTGCATCGCAAGCGTTCGGTTAATGTTATTTATGTTATATGTTTCGGTATTTGGATTGTACTGTTTGCAATCGGTGAAGAGCTGGGATAAGGTGGAACGATAATTTGATATACCTACATGTTTGAATTAGGTATGTCCTAATCTCGCGAAATATCTAATATCTGGATCTAATCCGATATTTATGCCTCACGTCAATGTAACACCCATACCTACACGTTGAGCATGCTTTAACTAGTTTCATTTCCGTTCTAACGGCTGTCATTTAACGGTTAGAGGCATATAAAACGGCGCCGCCCGCCCGCCCAGTTTCAGGTGAGATTCCTCGTTCAATGCCGGTAAACTATTAAACTGGACGTAAACCTTTCACGGCTGAATAAACACCAATATATCTCGTGGTTTAAAAATATTTGTATGGCACCTCGTTACATACGATCTTGTAAAAATGTATCTAGTATATTTACGAAGTTTGATATTTTTGTTATGTTAAGATTTTTTCAGCATTTGTTGGAATCTTTAATCTTTTAATGGACATATTCACGGTTGAAACAACGCAGCTATTTTAGTGTATTCATACTTCCATACTTATGAAATGCGAAAGTCACTCTGTCTGTCTGTCTGTTACGCTTTCACGACTAAACCTCTGAACCAATCGAGATGAAATTTGCTGTTGAGACAGTTCGCACCGTGGAGGACTTAAGATACTTTTTATGCGATAGAGAGTAGTGCACGCGGGTGAAACCGCGGGGCATAGCTAGTATGGTATAAAATTAAACTTCTTTTCTTTGCACTAAAAAATTTTGTTATCTAAAAATGTTCCAAAATTTTATGAACAAGCCGAAAGGAAAAGAGTAGACAATCAACTGATAGAAACCAACTTATTGGGTCTAGACAGGTATATCGCCAGAGGAAAATAAATATCTCCGATTGTCAAGACGGAAAACAAAATAAACATGGAGGTTTATTCAAACTTATCCAACCCACTCGGCGTACGCTGTCGGGCCGAAGATAAAATCGGAGCTTAAGAGCTCTTCCACTGATTGAAATGATAAGAATACCATGTAAAACGTCATATCTAATCTTGAAATTACGGGGATAGGGGAGTGAAGTAACTTGGATCGCTTTACTGCTCCCAGTATTGTCATGACGGATGCTGACCGAGTCATTAACCTAATGATCTCTTCCACTGATTGAAATAATAACAATTTACAACAATACTGCTTTACCAAACTGATTACTTTTTTACCACTGTTGTATCGTAAAATTTAAAATCTTTAGGTCTACTTAAAGTCGAGAGTTCCCAGTCCAGTGTAGCATGGCGTCATCTTTGACCATATCACCAGATGAGTTGTGGTCAAACGCTACCCTGCAAGAACTTAAAAACAACGTAATTTTTTCATCATCGTCATCGCCATCATCTGCCTATTACGTTCCCACTGCTGCGACACAGGCTTCCTCTCTGAGAGAATGTATGGGCCGTACTTAATCTACCACACGAATTCACTACGGGTTGGGCAGAGTTTTCAGACCGACCGAAGGCCTGCAACATAGCCCAACGACTACTATCCAAAGACAATAGAATGTTTTAGGTGTGATTTGAACGTCAAAAGCAATTGCAAATTGATAAAGGATGTTGATTCGCCTAGAGAGTCAATCAACCTATTCCAGTCTAAGTTAATAACACATGTCATTACGTAGCGCCAAGTGCCTGAAGGCCTACTCACGGAGACTTAAATAAATTGCTTGGTTCGCTCTTCAAACACAGGAAATAGACGTCGAGGTTTCCCGCCACTTCCACTTACAATACAGGGTTGGTATAGCGCAGCCTCTTGTTTGTCCAGAAATACAACAGTCGTCGAATATACGGATAGTTTTTGTCTACACGGAGAAAAATATCTTCCGAAATACAGAAGGAATTTCCTTCCTAGTAGACTCAGAAGGAAAACTAAGGTAAAGTAAGGAAGGAAAATGTTACATCTTAAAAGCAATCGGTTTTGAAAGCGAAGACTCAGTATGAAAATCGGAATTTTTCCTCAATGCACTACATCCAATTGAACTAATAGCTAGATACTTATATTGTTTTAATGTCACTGAGTATTCTTTATTTATTACTTCAAACTAAAAATAATATACCATAACAAAGAAATAAAAACAAATAAACCTAAACTATTAACTAAAATACATTATTAAAAGAAGTCCCTTTAGGCAAGGTACCGAAGATACTGGCAGCGTTCCCCCTTTGGATGGCTAGACTAATTCTTTGTCCGAGGTAGCTGCCAGCTCTTCGGTCTCCGGTGATGTCGACTAACCTTTTTGTTATTTCCTTAAAAAGGCTTAAAGCGCTAGGACCCCAAATTATGTTGTTATTATTGTTTTAATTACCAATGTCATAATTCATCTGAAAAGCAAAGCAATGCACTTCCATTGAAGTAAAAAATTAAATTATTGATAGAGATGCAGATTGTTCTCTAAGTGTATAGTTTTGAATACCTACATTATTTGCATTAAGGCTTTGACCTCTATAGCCTCGCAAGCTACCGACAATGGGGGTACTTCATGCTGATCTGGGAGTAATGAAAACGTTAAAATAAATCAATGATGGGTGTGAAAAGAGTTCTTAAAGGTCGGCAACGCATCGGCAACTCCCCTGGTGTTGCAGATGTCCATAGGCGACGGTGACCGCTTTCCATCAGGCGGGCCGTCTGCTTGTTTGCTAATCTATTACATAAAAATAGTATTTGTGTATAGATAGCCTAAACGCTCTCTGGCTATTGGATCTCTTAATATGTTGGTGGTACTGAAGTCTTTGTTATTTATAGATCTAGAGAAAAATGTTCGTAACTTTACAGAGACTGCACTTTTTTTCTGTTTCATTTGATTTTGATTTACCCCTTATTCAGGCCTAGAATTAGATCTTAGACGGAAGCCTGGTTTCAGGGCATAGATCTGTAATAAATGTTAAACCGATGCCACCTGAAACAGTAAATTGGCGCCATAATTCGATGGCCTAATAATACAAATATGTAATACTCAAGCGAAGGTCGTGATAAACTCCGTTATTAAAAAAAAATGCTCGCACGGATATAGAAAAAATCAAATACGGCGCGGAAACAACCCTCAATTGAGATCCACCCTTTCATCAGCTTCATATTCAATATACAAATTTCCATTTATTTCTTCGCCTACAGGACTGCCTTCGAATATAACAGTTATTATAGACCACCGAAATGAAAGGCTTTGAATTATGTATGTATACCTTTATTTACGTGAAAAGAGTACAACAAACAAATATTTAAATTTAGGTTCTACTTTGATACCAAAACACACCAAAGTTTTGAACCTTATTTGTTTAAGATTTTACACATATTTCGGTCCTTTCTTTATGTGTTCAAACGCTACCTAGTAAAAAGTTAAAAAAGCTTCTCGTCAGAATTTTCTAGTGCTCACCTGGCTAGCTTCTTCTAACTAATTTCACCTTCAATCTGTCGCCAAGCACTTATCGGTGCGTTCAGGCAGTGTCACTTGAGAGCCACTTTCCAATACTGGTGTAGCGTGGCGCCTCTTAAGGCCCACATTGTTACACCTGTAGACAAACATGTGGGTATACTAATAGAAAAAATATAACTTAAGGTTGTTAGGGACAAAAAACTCCGCATTGATGGAACCGTAGAGATAGAATTTACTAGCAGGCTTTTTCCAATCTAAAGTTGTGGTAATCATACTAATATCACACTTTACACTATAAACGCAAATGTTTGCAAGTGTGTATCTATGTTACTTTTTCACGCTAAATCGGCTTACATTTTAGAGTAAAATTTTGAATGGATATAACTTATCCACTGGAGAAAAGTTACTTTTTGTCCCGGAACAGACTTCTGCGGGATAGCGGGAATGGTGTAATCACTAGTGTTGAATAATGGAAAGTATACATCATCAAGACCAGCCGGAAGAAGTCCACTGCTGAACATAGGACTCCCCCTTTGCACTCCACCATGAACGGCTATTAGCCATTTGCATCCATCGGCTCCCCGTGTCTCTTACAATATCGTCTGTCCACCTAGTGGAATCTACCTTCAGAGCGTCTTCCGGTTCGTGGTCACCACTCCAGAACGTTTCTTCTCCATCAGATATAGGTCCGTCGAGCGATGTGGCCTGCCCATTGCCATTTCAACTTGCAAATTCTGAGAGCTATGTCAGTGACCTTGGTTCTTCGGCGAGTTTCCTCGATTCGGATTTTATCACGCAAAGAAACCCCATAGCTCTCTCCATGGCTCGTTGTGTGACTCTGAGCTGCTTTGTGACCTTAAAAAGTATACGGTAGGTATCTAACCTAAACAAAACCCTAGTTTAGTATCGCACTGAATGCCGTTGTAGACTGTAAACACTATAAAAGCTCGGGGTAAGTAGTTCTATGCCGCAATGAAGGCACAATATTGTTTAACTTTTACTACGTATATTAGATCCCGCTTGTTTGTTTTGTAAACGCCGGCGTTTCATTTAGGAGATCAATTTTAGAAGCGAATTTTAACGCCCATTTTTATTGTAGAACTATTTATAAAAGCGACTATTATCAATAAAAAAAATCATAGTACTCACGATTGTAATTAGGTACTTATAATCCATATCCATTAATCGTACCACAGACCGGAATCTGGTCTGTGACCACTTGACCAGATTAGTATTATAAACCAGTTGCGCGGTTTCACCCGCGTCTGTTCGTTATCCCACGGGAATCTTTTTCCGGGATAAAGAGTAGCCTATGCGGTACCTAATCCAGGGTATAAGCTATGTTCATTCCAAATTTCATCGAAATTTGTTTAGAAGTTGTGATATGTGGTAACAAACATTCACACACGCTTTCGTATTTATGTGATTATAGTAGGATGCGTTACGTACTTTGTCTGTTTATTACCTTTTCTCGCCTAAACAAATCTTGATGGATTTTTGTATAGACATAGGTTATTTGTATATCTATTACATTAAACTTCTTTCTAACCCTTAGTTATCAATATGCAAGAGCTACCATTGTTAAATCTTACGACTCTACCGGACTTGAAGTGCGAAACCACACGGAAAAAAAGACCTTCCGAAATAACGTTTTCCTTCTACGTCAAAAGGGAAGGATTTGTCATTCAGAAGGAAATCTAAGGTAACAAAAGGAAGGTATCGGACTTAGAAGGTAAGACTCAGAATGAAAGTCCAAATTTTTTTCTCAGTGCACTTCGCTAAGCCTCTTGATTATCTTCCAAAATTAATTACACAAATCACTAGCTGGACTCCAAAACTCCAGTGCAAGTGCTAAAACTGTGCACTTAGTTAGTGCTACAGAATGTCAGATATAGCCGGAGTGGAAAACTTTTCTGGAGACGTGCCGAGGCGAGAGAATTAGGCGGCGGCGGCGGCGAGTGTTGCAACTGTTATTAGTAATAGGGAATAAATTGAGTAATTAGGCAGATCTAATTAATGAGCGGTGGTGGTCGACCGGTAACACGTGTGCCTTACAAGACACCGATACCGAGTTCGGATTCCATCTTGTCTTTAACAAGTTATATGCGGATTTCCCATCGCCTAAAACGGTGAAGGAAAACCTCGTGAGGAAACCGGCGTGTCCAAAAAACACAACATTCAACGGTATGCGACAACTATCAGCCATAATATTTTCTTTCCTCTTTTAATAATTACGGCATATACATTTAAAATTTAAAAACCCGCGACATTTTAGACCAATTTTCATCAAACATAGCTGAAATCCTATACATTATTTTGGAAAAGAGCTGATATTCTTACACTGCTGGACCGATATTAACCAAACATAGCTAATAACCACCGCAAGGAAACTCGCTTTCAAATGAATAAAACCGCATCATAATCGGTCCATCCGTTTGAGAGCTACGATGCCACAGACGGACACACACACACACAAAGACAGAGACAGACCTCGACCTCAAACTTATAACACCCCTCATTTCAGGGGTTTAAAATATAGCCTTTGATAATCTCATCGATACGATAACGTCCAGCAGGGGCCCGCGTGATATATTATCGCATTCGATAAATATCGCAATAACTTTTGACAGTTATTGCGATATTTATCGAATGTGATAATATATCACGCCGTGAGAATTAGCCCCCAGATTTGGCAGTGTTCAGTACATTACGGACGCACTGTCGAGCGTGGAAGATAGGAAAATTACATCCGACTGACTGAGTAAGTAGCGGAATGGTGTGGTCATTAGTTTAGCTTGCTTCAATGGTTCATGTGGGTTATCTGGGATGAAGTAATTAATGATAAGTATCAAGCCGTGCATTCGCTCGAGCAGTAGGTGTATAGGGATGGCGATTCTTACTACAAAACACCGATTTTTGAATCGTAGTCTAAAGAATCGATTCAAAAAAATCAAAGCTTAGATGTTTGAATGGAACGAAAGTAATAATTATAATATCACTTAAAAATAACTTTACGATAAAATAAGAATTATTTGAGCCAGATAAACCCATTATTGCCAGCTATTGAGCAGAAATTAATTGATTTAGAAAATGTCATTTAGAACATGTTTACGTGCGTTAACTAATTGTAAATATAATATAAATTATATACTAGCTGTACCGTACCTACCCCGCGATATCACCCGCGTGGGTTACAGCTGCTGTGTATTGCGATAAAAAGTATTCTATCTCCCTTTCTATGGTTAAAAGTTTTAATTTTAAGCTATCTTCGTACCAGATCAGTTTATAATATTGATTGTTACCGAAACAAAAAAGAAACATGTCTTGATTTTCGAGTGCCTGAGGTCGGTCGATTCACGGGATCAATACCTACATTGTTTAAGATCAATTTGAAAAATCGATTTTTTTGACCAACAAATCGATTAATCGATCTCTCAGATCGCCATCCCTAATTTCACTACGTTTCACAAAGCTCTACGTAACGTGTAGAGTTTCAATCTCGATTCTCATGACAAAGAGACAAAGACCGAATGCACGCGTTTTGAGACTACTCGCTTAGTTAAGGGTAGTTTTTCCTTTTTATTGGCTACAAGGGGTAGTACTTTCAAACAATTGACAGCTGGTCGCTGCATTGGCCATGCTCGCATATAGTGGTATATTCCGGTCGGATTCCTACCAAATGGGATCAGATTGAACTGAGTGGTGTGACGAGTAAGTCCCTCGCCTGGTGGTAAGCGCCATTATAGCTCAGCTTCCCCATTACAGTTCAGTGCCGCTTTGATAAATTTCTTTATGATCTGCAAACATGGCCCTTAACTTTTTGTTAGTCAGAGAATCTTCAACCACCAGCTGTCAATCAAGTCGCAAGTATTGGGTAAGTTTTCATTTGTTTTAAGATACCTACAACAAAGGCTGTGTTTAACGTTTATAAAACCGGCCCTAAAAGTATCTAAAATAAAAAATAAATGTAATGAATTTTTTGATTTTGCAATTTCCTGCTAAAAACTATGATGCTATGACGTGACCAACTAAAGTTTATGAAAATGGAATTTCCTTTGCGACAGAAAAGCGATAGCAAAGTTTCACCTTCCTTCGTTATCTACTGATTAACGTAATCTGGTTTGTTGTTTGAGGACACCTGCCTACTGAAGTGACGCCTACAAAAAGTGGGACGGAAGTTTTCTAGACTATGTTTTGGTAAGAAACGGTAATGAAATTCGAAGAGAAACTTAAAGGTAGAGAAAAGTTAAACGTTATTTAGTAATAACAGCGTATTTGTATTTAATTTATATAAGAGGTGAAGTTTGTTTTACGTTTGTAAGGGAAAATCTATGGAACTACTGATCAAACTTTGTTTTTTTTTTTCTGTTAGAAAGCTACACATCTTTGAATGTCATCTATGTATATAAAAATCGATGTCTCTATGTATGTTCCTTATGGACTTTAAAACGGATAGACCCATTTTCATGAAATTTTCAGGCATCCTGTGAAGTTTGGTAGCGATCGGGTTAACTGTTTTTTTTACCTAACCGTACTCATATAAAGCCACTAGTTGCGCCCTGCGGTTTCACCCGCGGATAAAAAATAGCTTATGTGTTAATCCAGGGTATAAACTATCTATATTCCAAATTTCATTCAGATACGTTCAGTAGTTTTTGCGTGAAAGAGTAACAAACATCAGAAACTTTCACGTTTATCAAGATTTTACTAGGCTTATTGCCTACCCAGGTAAAACTAGGTTGATCGCTTGTATGATAAGTAGAAAGCCCCTGTTTTAATTTTTTTAATACACAGGCTCATTAATCCATTTGGCCGAGGGCTCTTTGGATTCAGCTAACGACTCTCTGAAAGTCTGAATTCACACGAGTTTTATGCAAACACTTTCAGCGCTTTTTGCACATTGAAGATAAACCTTTCACTGTGCTATATCGAATATGGTAATATCTCTACTATTAAGAATACCTATGTTAAAAAGTGTATTAATAAATAGGACATTTTTTGTTGGTTTTTTATTTTTCTTTCACGCGGCAACCAATAAAAGAATAGAAAGAGATTTTTGCTTTAATAAAGCCATCTCCACTCATTGGTTTTTTGCTTTGTTTTCTTTTGCAAATTTACCATTTAGTATTTGTTGTTTGTTAAATTTAAGTCTGAATACTTTAAGCAATCTTGAAAATTTGCGCATAATAATTCTTAAACTGTTCAATATATGTGAATGGGATTTGTATACCTAGGTTCCTAGACCTAACCGTAATTAAAACGATTGTATGTGAAATTATTTTTGCTAGTACTCGTAGGTACATTACATAGTAATGATGCCAAAATCACGTCCGACGTCCATGTATGTACCTAAATTTAGGCTAAGAAAGTTATTAATAGAATATAAAGTTACCCATCCACCCACTGCGGCCAAAGTCGGTTTTCCTCGTTTGGCTGATTGTGTAGGAAACTCCAGTACGAGCACATATGTCACGTCACGGCCCACGATAGCAGTGTCAAAAGTTGAGCCGTATAGAGTAATGGAGGCAGTGACAAAACTTGCATGACAATATCTGAGGTTCTGTTGTGAAAAATGTCGCATCGGGAAAAAAAAACAAGCGAAGTCAAATTCGCGCTCTGAGGCTGGTGAATGTGACTAGAATGATTCTAGAATGTGACGCTCAAGCGATAATCAATACTTGAGTCCAGATTTGACGCTATCAGTTCATACAAATATGTCACATAATCGCTACATAAGCATTGATCAACATTTAAGCTCATTCTAGAATAGCCAGCCTGATGGTTCCGACTATTTGGTAAGTAATTTACTGCATAGCCAAATTACATCAGTGCAATATTTTCTTTTTAGACTCGAAGATACGAGAAGATTACAGAATTAGTAAGCTGAAGTGCCAGTCATAATTAAACGCAACAGAACCCACAACTGTTGGGGTAGACGTGCGGAGCGGAGATTGCGACTTTGAAAACGTAGTGTAGGATATGCAAACAAACATTGTACATAATGAAATGAAACTAGTGACTCTAATTGGACGCAAGTCCGTAATATGACATGGTTTCCATCCTTAAACGTCTTAAAATTCGAGCGAACATTACACTTTTCAACCACGATAGACAGTTCTGTATAACTTCGCTTCCACTGAAAATGCTCTTAAAATAGGGCACAATATCGCATTGCCAACATAGCACAGTGTAAACGTGCGCATCAGTATGCGTGAGCTAAATGTCCTTGTACAAAGCTTCCACACTGTCCACAATTACCTTTTCAGGAACTCAACCGGTGGAGTAGGGTCGTGGCAACTGACAGCCCTTCCTTTCCACCTGGCCCGCACACAGGCACATTGAAAAGGGAAAATCTGTTTAACTGTATTTGTTCAGATTTTTAGATATTATATTCATGATTAAGATAAGATGTTTGCTGAGCTAGTTTTTCACTCACGCAGTCGAAGATGGCCACGGCCGGACCAAACTGATAGGTGCTTGACGACAGGTAGTAGCGTAGTAGCTAGCCGGGCGAGCACTTGAAAATGTCCTACCACCAAGCTATGGTTTCATTACCGAAAGCTCAACCTCATTGTAGGATTCGAACCACAGAGTACCTTTGTATAACCGGAAAATTCGAAACCACGATTCGATCGCAAGCTGACGCCACTACAACTAGATAGGATTAGTACCAAATCTTCAGTAATGTACTAGGTGACTAAGGCCCAAAATTTTCCGTGCTAAAATTTGACAATAAAATCAAATTCACCGAAATTTGGTATGAAATTTAACTTACGGACGTTTATAAGACATCAGCCAACTTTGTTGGTTCTCCAATGTTTACTCCAATTTCATAATTATACAAGCGTTTGTGTGTGTTGAAAAAATGCTAAAAAGAAAAGGGATGTAATTTACAGATTTTCGCTCTCATTTCTCTTTCCACTTTATTTTTAACGGGAATTTCCGCCGAAATGCTGAGTTCTTTTCGTTCCCCAAACTTAATGAAGAAACTTAAATGAACTTGGAATGTGGAGCCATGTTTAAAACGGTTCATAGTTGTATAAATAGTAGGCAAAAAAGGAATTTCTTTAGGGAGGTAGGTAAATGAGATGGGAAACAATTAGTATCAAGTGACTTAGAATGTTATCTTAGTTCCTTTGGTAATCATTAATTAATCTGTTTTTGTAATTAATATTTTACTTCATGAAAAGCGTCCGATTCAAGAATTTCATGTTCGTGATAATAGTCTATACTCGTATACTTATTAATTACTTAAATTAGGCAAGTTACAATAGACTATGGAGAATCTAGCTAACCTTATAGATAACCTTATAATTAAAATATGTAGTTAAGAGTAAACAGACTCTCTGTATAGTGGCAGTGAATTGTAGTAAATTTTTTATTATGTTAATAAAAGGCAAGTTAAGAGACGATTGATTTGATGCTTTTTCAAAACCAAAATAAATTTTCTGTAGTGAAGAATATTTAAAAAGAGACTAAATGTTTCAGCAACCCCCAACAGGCAGCTCTATTCAAAATTTCATCACTGCTCTAAAACTCTCGTATAAGCTTAAAGTTGAGCTACGGCAACGTAGCGTGTCCAACAACGTCATAAACAACAGTTAACCCGGACCCAAAGTAATTTCATAAAGCTACGCAAACATCGCGAGAAATTAAACTAAACAAAGCAACGCATGCTCCAGTTGACACATTCAAGTAAATAGCAAAAGCAATCTTGGGCTCATCAAACCTTAAGTGGTGTGTTCCAAGTCGCACGGGGAGGAAACAACGATTTAAATTGATTCTCTGAGACTGTCATTATGGGGCATACGACGGCGACCGGCGCGGACGGAGCGTTGAATTGCCCTTTGGCACTGCTCGTTTTAAATAGTAGAGAGAGTATGTGGAACAAAAGATTATGTTTGCGCTCATTATGGACTCGTGTTTGCTTTGCGGAAAACGATAGCGTACTCTGTACTCTATTCACGTACAGTAATAGAACGCACATGCCTTCATTCACGTGAAACATTCTAGTCAGTTCCTTTACAAACGCGCTACTTTGTCATTATCATCATGGCTGCATGAAAGGGTAAAAATTCAGCAATTCTTAGTTAGCAATACAAATGAACACTCACCGTACGACTAGTCCACCGATTTAAAAAGTTGCTCAGAGATTTATGGTAAGGGCCATGCTTGGAGTCTCTGTAAAGGATTTCATCAGAAATGAGGTTATCCGACAGAGAACTAAAGTCACCGACATAGCTCACAGAGTTAGCAAGGTGAAGTGACAGTGGGCTGGTCAAATAAGCCGCAGAACCGATAACCGTTGTGGTAGACGTGTTTTTGAGTGGCGACTGCGACTTGGCAAACGTAGTGTAGGACGTCCTGCGACAAGGTGGAGCGACGATTTGCGCCGAGTGGCTGGCAGTAGTTTGGATGAGAAGAGCCGAAGAGCGGGTTCAATGGTGTACTTTGGGAGAGGCTGTTCAACAGTAGACTGACACGGGCTGACGATGATGATGAATACAAATGCAACTCAACTCAATCAGTTATATGAAAACAGCAATTCAATAAAAGTTTTAATGGCTTTTCGTATTATACACAACTGTGGAAATGGAAATAAATCGCTGTTGAATAAATCAAGAACGGGAATAAAACAACGGTTGCTGTGAAATTACAGCCGCCAGCGAAAGCTCGCGGCTCTAATTTCACAACAAACATTAAAATATCAGTTCTGGAAGTATATTAAATAGGAACCCAAACAATATGGATCTTTTTGTAATAGACTGGGATAGATAACCCGAGTATAGCGCTCCTATTTGCTTTTCAAGCTTCTGTTGATTTAGGGTGTATTTTTAAAAGATTAATGGGCTACTTGGTGACAAGTATTGAATATTTATCACCCGCGCTTATTTGTGCTTAGGATCAAACTATGTTTACAAAAGTGTATGACAAAAAGGATGTAAATGTTTTATCGCATAGAAAACGTTATACGAGAGTTTTCATAAAAACTGTGACCATCCTACAACTGAAAACAATTTCATAACGAGCGTAGCACAATAACAATAGCTACACCACAGGAAAGCGCCTTTTGACTCTATCAGTAAGGCTAGAGAATGAGATACTTTAAACAAGCTAAAATAGATACCTATTAGATACTTTTCAGTCTATTTTCTTACATACATATAGCGCGCAACACTAGTGCCACCTACCGGTGACCTGGAAACCCAGCCACGCTTATCACCTGTTCCCGCACAAGCGTTCCACCCTTTTTAATTTATTGCCCATTTCATACAAAACAACTCGTTAACGGTTTTAACTCTGTCCGGGCAGGGCGTTACATTGGTTAATCACTTGTTTAGGAAATTGTGAAGCAGCCCTAATTATCGGGGACTTTTACTGTTTCGGATGCGAAAAATGAAGGGTTTCCTTATGTGGAGTACTTATTTTAAATTAACTTAATTTTGTGAAAGCGTAAATTGGTTTCGGTAAAGGTTTAGTCGTAATCCCTACTCCCTACTTATAATATTTTTATAAATGCGAAAGTAACTCTGTATTTCTGTCTGTCGTCACGCTTTCACACCTAAACTACTGAACCGATTTAAATAAAATTTGGTACAAAGATGGTTTGAACCCTGGAACCCTCTTCGCTTCTTCTTTAGCAAAGGGGTGCAATGCTGAATAACTCTTTTAAACCCAATCTCGAAGGACTACATTTTGCAGTACCTATCTGCAGAAAAACTTGTGAAGGGTATATACGGATAATCTAAGGAACCAATCCCTTTTATGCAGAGCAAATGGCGAAGCGAAAACATATCAAAAACAGTGTTTTATTTTTGTTATTACCTATATTGTATAAAAAAAATTGGTTAGGTATATTCTCCCAGAGAGCAAAACAATTTTTACGCAGATGTGATATGATATTTGCGTCCCTCTCATAAAATATCATCGTAAATGCCTACCACATTTGTGTAATAAAGTACTAAGGGCCATACTCTATATACTTTTGATGTTGTAGGTGTTCATAGTATACACGATTTAAATATGTATAAAAATGATTTCGTCAAAATGAGAAATCTCAAAGGAAATGTGTTGGGCACGTTAGTGTTTTATGTACCTACTTATGTAAATTACAGTTACTGCCTGTGATGTATACTTTCACCATGTATGTATAGTATAATATGGTATACATATATACTACCCTATTGGATCGCTACCAACTCAGCTCGTTATAATGTAGAGAAAATAACGTTTGAATGTCATTACAATGACGATAATCAAGAGGGTATAATTATAGCATAGAAGCAATCTTGGAAATGAACGTTGATACTATCAGCGGCAGCTCTCAAATAATATACCTACTTAGTGATCCCTATAGGAATAAGAAGAATATTACATTACTTATCACAGACGACCCAATGTGTCAGTGATATTGTATGCTTCATACTTCTATAGGGTTAACTATGTTTACATTTATTTTACTTAGCCGGGTTCCTGAATCATGGTAACTATTTTCTGTGCAGGTCGGCGCGTCTACACGCGAATGGTGCGCAGTGATGGGGGGGCCGCGGCGCATGTCCAGTGCGCTGCTGCTACCCATCGCACTGCTGTCACTGCCGCCGTCAGATGCAGGGAACACCACCACCTACCGGGTAAGGAGTTACATATAAACACTGGATGTGAGTTTAAAATGTTGCGCAGTGATGGGGGGGCCGTGGCGCATGTCCACTGCGCTGCTGCTACCGATCGAACTGCTGTCACTGCCGCCGTCACATGCAGGGAACACCACCAGTCACCACCTACCGGGTAAGGAGTTACCTATAAACACTGGATGTGAGTTTAAAATGTTGCGTAGTGATGGGGGGGCCGTGGCGCATGTCCACTGCGCTGCTGCTACCCATCGAACTGCTGTCACTGCCGCCGTCACATGCAGGGAACACCACCACCTTCCGGGTAAGGAGTTACCTATAAACACTGGATGTGAGTTTAAAATGTTGCGCAGTGATGGAGGGGCCGTGGCGCATGTCCACTGCGCTGCTGCTACCCATCGAACTGCTGTCACTGCCGCCGTCACATGCAGGGAACACCAACACCTACCGAGTAAGGAGCTACAAATAAACACTGGATGTGAGTTCAGAATGGTGCGCAGTAATGGGGGGGCCGCGGCGCATGGCCAGTGCGCTGCTGCTACCCATCGCACTGCTGTCACTGCCGCCGTCAGATGCAGGGAACACCACTACCAACCGGGTAAGGAGTTACACACTGGATGCGAGTTCAGAATGGTGCGCAGTGATGTGGAGGCCATGGTACGCAGTGATGGGGAACTGCGGTGCGCAGTGACGCCCCAATCACGGCGCATACCCAGTGCGTTGTTGCTACCAATCATTTCTACTGCTGTCACTACGTAAATAAAAAGTGAATCCCTGGAAAATCCTTATAGTAGAAGAAATAGAGATCAAAAATAGGAACCAATTAAAAATAAATACTATTTAAGTTTGCTACTACGAGTAGCTTGTTTTGATTCTGTTGATTTAGTCAAAATATCCAAGAAAAAAAAGCCAGTCACTCTCGCCTCACATCTGTTGACTAACTGCCCTTAATTATGTTTACTAAAACCTCCATTAATCATAACTATGCTGACGCACGGCAGGCACTTAACCCTCCGAAGAGCCCTCACCCCGATGAAGAGGCCTGCACATATTTAGCCCCGCTACCTTCGATGCTTCATCGAACTCACGTCACCTTAATAGCACGGTGATTATATAGGCACCTACTCTACTCTGTATGTATGTACCAGAAGGCACTAAAATAGCGCTTGGTTTATAAATCTAGATATAAGTATATATTACGTGCTTCTACGTGACCTTTTTGAACACGTGAAAAATAGGGCTTATTTTCATGCACCTGAAGCGATGAAGGCCTAGTGGTAGTGACGTCGGCTTGCGATCCGCTGGTCGTGGGTTCAAATCCTACAATGAGCTTGACCTTTCGGTGAAGGAAAACATCGTGATGAAACCATAGCTTGGTGGGAGGGTATTTTCTAGTACTCGCCTGGCTAGCTACCACCCTCTTGTTAAGAATCTGTCGCCAAGCACCTATCGGTGTATTCCGGCAGCCTCACTTGAGAGCCAGTTCCCAGTCCAGGTGTAGCGTGGCGCCATTTTCGACCACATCGTCACTTAACATCAGGTGACTTGTGGTCAAACGCCACCCGGTAAATAGAAAAAAAATTAAAAAAAATAGTTGCATTAAAAATTAATCAACTCTATAATACCTAGTCTAGCATTTACACTAGATATATAATTATGGTTGCGGAATTACTACTGCAATTGCACGTATATTTTTGTGGCTAGGCTATCGTTTTGCCGTTGCTGGTAGGCAGTTAGGTTCACTGCCAAATGATAGCCGTTTGGCTGCATTTGGCCCCACAATATTATAAGGCTGTTTATTTGATTGTTGTCAATGCACAATAACGGCTGTTTCATCAGTTTTATAGTTCCATACTGTTATGGCAGAGCGCGTTAGTGCGTGTGGTGGGCTTTGCAATTGAATAATATACACAGCTTTCCAATGTCACATCTTTATATTTCAATATACTGACAGACATCAATATTATAATACACTAGATTGAATTGATAATCAGCGATTACCATAAAAGATGGCCTAACCAGCCAAGATGGAGCACAGAGCAAGAGAGAGAGAGAATAGAGGGCGCCACCCATACAGGCTATACGAAACGTCAAACTGACATATGACAATGACAGTGACACATTTGTCTATGAAGAGCATACAATTATTTTAACACATACATCAATACATCTGATGGGAAGGGAAAACGCAACCCTTACAGGGATCACTCTCATGACTGTCTGTCTGTCCTTATCTATGTATTGTGAACCGATATACGAATCCGAAGTGTTGATTTCCTTGATCAAAAAAGACGTCAATTGAACTGAAGCCGCAAAAGCTTTTAATTTGAAAAGTGTAAAACTAAAATCGAGGTAAGGTTTCTTCAATTAAAAGATTCCCTACAGCTACCCACAGAGACACAATCAGAGTTGACGTGAAAGTCTAAGAACAATATTTTCGCCGAAACTTCACAAATGATAAAGCATAAGTTTTAATTTTCCAAAATTAACCTGTGCTCGGCATTTCTGCGGATTTCTAACTTTATCCCTTTCACGACCATAAGGTTATAAAACTTATTACTATAATTTTAGCTGTTTGTACTGACTCATTAGGCTCTTAAAAAATAAAATTTCAAATTAAAACATTTCTAGATATCATACTTTTTTGGGAATTTTCTGGGACAAATATGTCCCAATGGTCCCTAAGAGATACTTTTCACTCGAAAAATCTACTACACTTTCATTAGGTTTGTTTATAGGATATGGGGTAATGTGTTATAAATAATACGGTTTTATTGTAGAAATATTATTTATTAGTGGTAATCAGCGAAACAATTCCTTTCATTGGTATAACATAGATGAACTTTACATAAAACACATATTGTTTGTTCGATTTTTTTTTATTTTTAGTACAATTTACTTGAATTTCTGCATCTCTTCCTAGTAAAGGATTTTTCCATGGGGTGCGGCGGTAGTTGCCGCTTCACGGATTTATGCTCACTGTACTTTTTTGAAGTAGGGAATCCCAGGTTGCCTGGTACTGAAATTGTTTACCAAACTCCTGGCTTCACTGCATTATGCCCCTTGAATTTTATCATATGTTAGTCGATTGATTATTTTTCTGTATTACTGGGGGGGTTTTTGTAATGAAGTATTGAAGTATCTATTATTGACCAAAATTTACATGCTCTATCATAATCATAATCAGTGTCTCTTACTACTTCATTGTCACAGAAATGAAAGTTCCTGCGAATCTCTTCGAATCGAGCCCACGGCGTAACATTATATATAAATGGTACCTACTGCCATACCTGGTTCTGCAGTCCCTCAATCATGGCAAGATATGACAGCCCATGACTAAATTCATACCAAGAAACGCTTTCATTTCTTCGAGTTCTATAGTCCTGTTCATTTTCCTGTAAATTGTCTCCTCTGTAACTGTATCACGTAACTGTTATCAGCCATCAAAAACTGTTGTATTTCATTTTCTCTAAGTTCGAAAACGCCGGTACCCTTACAAAACATATTCTGTAATGATGAAAATAAAAAAATGAGGGTATTTGACAAAAAAAACATCAGTTACTTGTGGTACTAATACATTTTGACAAGATAACTATTCCTCATAAATAGTATCCCTCTACGCTTACAGGGACACCGGCGTCCCATTACGTTTATAATAAGTTATTGTTATACTCAATAGAAATAATCATTTTATATGTATATAAAATGAAAATATACTTACCGGGCAATGATTTTTTCACACTGTAAATACTAAAAAAATAGTTTTACACTTCCGAAAACTTATGCGAAATATATGATGAGCACGCCAAACGAAGTGTCAGTTTCCAATAGCCATAGAAAAAAAAACTATGTATATTATTTTGTGTATTTATAAAAAATAACGAAAAAGGTGTGTTCAGAAACTGTTTTATTACAAAAAGATATAAATTAGTTTCTTAATCACTCTCTTATTGTATTATTCTTATTTGGGACACCGGTGTCCCCGTGGTCGTCAAAGGGTTAAAATAAGAAGTCTTTACCTGAGGGGAATTCTGGGTAAACAACCTGTGGGAATTCAATGTCAACATGCGGTTTCATTTTGCTTTTGGTGAAAAACATGCGTACACTAATTTTATGTCGGTTAGAATTAGGTAAATTGACTTCTATGCCTAACATCCTACATATAAACAAAGCCATGGGGGCGAAGTCCGTCAAATGAAGCCATGAAGCCTGAGAGCCAAACAGTTTAAAGGAAGATTACCTACTTCCTTTAGTACCTAAATAACTGTGAAGTCAAAAGTCGCTGAACAATACAAATTTTCAGATTTTTCCATAGTCCCAACCTTTAACCCTATCATTACTTAGCATCAGGTTTATTGTGTTGTGGTCAAACGTCACCATGCCACATTGTAAAAAAAACAAACATTACTGATGTAAAAACACATTTGTAAAATTAAGTATGATCAGCTACTTTTGTCCTTGACTGTACCAAACACCAATATTAGAGTGGTACCTACCTAGAACACAAAAATAAACTCCGTGACCATACGACACGACGGTTGCGTAGAATATGCAGAATTCTAGTCTCTAGGCAGCCAATAGTATCTACTTTCATATTTTGCACTACTTGGTGAACGATTTATAACCTCATCTTTTTTTTTTTTTTTTACAACTAACTAGGCTAGCGTTTGACCACGATCTCACCTGATGGAAAGCGACGATGTGGTCGAAGGTGTAGCACGCTTGCCCAGTAAATACCTATTCACTCTTGACTTGAACACCCCCGGGTTGTATCTTTCGGGAAACACTGACCAAGGCAGGGCATTCCACTCTTTTGCAGTTCTAATCAAAAAAGTGAAGTGCCTAGTTGCCTACCTAACTTCGAAAGATAACTAGCGCCCCAAACCAGAATTGGGGATAATTGAGCGCGAAGCTTCAGAACGGGCGGATCGTTTCAAACTCGTTAGTCACAAATGTGGCCGCAGCCAACACTTTAAATACGGGCATCTCAATTAAGACGTGAATCGAAATTAAGTTGGCTTCACGTGGAATAAATAGCTGTTGCTACTGCTTTCATAAAAATGGCTGAAAATTTATAGACAGCTCAACTTACGTTTATAGGATTTGGTTTGATTTTCACTTAAGATCAGGACACACAGGTACGGACAATGAGTCATTGTCAATGACGGACACCCCGGTCCCACGGTAGGTCGTCTGGTCTGGAGCGGCTTGATTTGTTGGAAAATGAACCTTATAAACGATCAAACACACACATAACGTCAGAAAGCCACAGGCAGGTGTATTCGACGTTCGCCGTGCAGACAGCACGGCGAACTGTCGGTGACAAAAGATGCTGACGAGGTCCATTCTTTTCAATTTTCCTAAGGATTTTAAATACCTAAGATCATCAAAATTGTCACATTCGGAAACTTCACTCATGTCACTGTTTCGACAAGGAAGAATAATTCAGGCTAAAGGCTACGCTGGTGAAACTCCGTCAAGATTTTTTGCTAAGTTTCATAACATAATTTTTAAAAGGCTCAATTTACAAAGCTTGCCTTTCAAACGAAATTCGATTGGTTTCACGTGAAATTACTTTTCATTATTAAATATTCGAAGGTTGGGTACAGTTACGGTTTCTTTTTGAGCCCAAATTGAGAGAAATCTTCTAAAAACGTTAATTAATAAATCAACAGCGTGTTTTTTACGTAAACAAGTACAAGGACGACTTTTTTTCTACTTATAGGATAGCTTTTGATGACAAGTCACCTGGTGTTAAGGGACGACGGTCGCAGGTGGTGCCACACTACACCTGTATTGGGAAATGGATCTCAAGTGCCGGAACTTTTCCTTCACCAAAAGCTCAAGCTCATTGTTGAACCCACGACCTACGTACGGATCGCAAGTCGCCGTCACTACCACTGGGCCATCATCGCTCGGAACCTACCTAATTTATTAGGTACACATACACAATTACACACACACATACGCTAAACAATAAAAGCTGCTAACAATACGAATATCCTCGGGCTAAATTCCCAATTTTGTGGTGTGCATTTCGCACGTATGGTCCGCATTGCCAACATTTTCATCGTTTATGTTTGAGAGCGGCTCCAGTCACACTCGAAACCACACATATTAGGTAGAGGGAAAAAGTTCCAGGAAATAATGGGGAGACATTTTTATTTGCACTGAATAAATTAAGTACTTATCTCTTGTTAAAGAGTTTTCCTGTTAAAGATCTTTGTTTAGATTTGATATTAAATAAAAAAAACACATTGTAAAGATTATTATTAAAAAAAGCTTAATGGTGATAAAAATAACAAGAAAAAAGAGCCTGAATGGAAACAGTCATTATATTAAACATTTATATTTTAAGGTTCGAACTTTTTAGAAAAAAAAGTACTAAATAATCCCAACTATTACTTAATATAAAAGCGAAAGTAACTCTGTCTATCTGTCTGTTTGTTATGCTTTCACACCTAAACTACTCAACCGATTTAAATTAAATTTGGTATAAAGATAGCCCTAGACCCTGAGAAAGGACAGGCTACTTTACTTACCGTGCGGGTGAAACCGCGGGGAACCGCTAGTAATGAATAAAATTAAAATGTAAAAGAGCGATGGTTGCTCTCTAAACTATTTATACCTATATTCAAAAAGCCTACCAAGTGATATTTGTGGTAGTCTTCAAAAAACAAGAAAAATGTAGATAATGGTGTCGATTCGGTTTTACATTCTCCTAAACTAAACTAAATTTGACAGGTCTAATAGTGTACCGTAATCAAGTAAACTCAATCAATATGCTTCTTAAAATCCTAGCGGTTTCTATCATAGCACTTGTTTGTTGCGTGATGGAAAAAGACAAGCGCAAAGAGACTTGCGCCAGCAGGCTTCCTGGGGTAAGACTATGGGAAGATCAGCACAAGAAGCATCATACATATCGATGAACCTTCACATCATCGATACCGCGCCCACCACTAGCGCGTTCGACACTCCCGCGCCGAGCGCGCACATCCCTACGAGTGTGCGAATTTCAAATATATATGGCGGTCATCGCTCCTCAACAAAAATATAGAAATAAATAGCAAATACTGTGTGTGTCGTGCAAAAACGTGTGCTTCTAGTGTAGCTACCACTGCTACAGCTGCGGGGACCATTTATTTAGGTAAGTCTGCTTGTATTGTCTAATTTTAACACACAACAAACAAGTGCTCTGCAACCGTTTTGGAATAATAAAAGTTCCATCCCTTATGTTATCCGGGAATTCATCGTTCCCGTAACATTGTTTGGTGCCGAAACCCGGGAAATACGCTTTGAGTGTAATCGTAAACAAATTAGCGAGAAACTTTCATTTACTTTCGTAATTTGCACAAATGGCCGACCTCATGGGTATCATAATAATCGTTTCAAATCTCGATAAGCATTGAATATTTCTCCAAACTATATCAACGACACGTTAGAATTAATTGTCTACATTGTATTTGCGTATTTATTTTCATTCTAATTCGAAATTTAGTGAAGAAATTAACGAACATTCCAATCAGATAATTTTAAAGTAAAAATTTATGCCTACGTTTCACCGGTCGGTCTTCCCGTCAGGTGCATTATCTATTCGGTGTTAATTTCTTATTTCTTTATCTGGCAGGCTCGCGTTCTATATTTGAATCAAATAGTTCCCACTCGTAAATTCAGTGTTTTGTACCATTTCTATTCAGAATTGTTGTTAAGTGCGTTGTTAGTACATGTAAATTATCGTTTCGTTTATTCAGTACATGTATTATCGCGTACAGTTGCGTATATTAAAACTTTAAAACGTAATAATTACAACAGTTAAGTTTAGGTAAACAAGCTGTTATCTAGATATTCGTACTCGTAGGTACAAAGCAATTCAAATCGTTTTTAGCATTATTAATAAATTACTCGTATTGTTTTATTAATTTAACTTATTGGTAAATCGAACTTTTAGGGTACCGTAAACAAATATTAAGGGTTCCGTCGGTAAAATATTTTTGTATATCGATTATTTTGGTTTTAGATACCAATTCTAAACATGTCTTACGTACCTAAACGTAGTCATCTTTTGAAGAAGACTAAGTCGAAATCTATGGAGTCTAGTAGTCTATCGTACAGCGACTTGCCCGTTTTGCGACGTAAACGAACTTTAGCACTTAATCGATTGCGTAAAACGTTAGAAGTTGCTCAAATAGCTAAAACGGATGCTTCTTGTTTAGATGAGTTTATCGTATATTATTCCGCGGTGAAGAAACAGGTAGATAACTTCGAGGAAGCGCATATGGACATTTTAAGCATTGTTGACGATTCGAATGCAGACGAAGAGGACAGTATTCGTTGTGACTTTGATAATATATATTTTCAAATACTTGCCATTCATCGTAATCTCGTACCACCTTTGTCAACCACTGCGCAATCGACCACGGTTCAATCTTCACCAGCTTCAGCGATAAAATTGCCGAAAATCGATTTAATAAAATTTTCGGGAAACATAAAGGATTGGCCTATGTTTTTTGACGCGTTCAATTCGCTCATTCATTTGAATGAATCACTTTCGGACTCTGATCGAATGCAGTATCTTCGAGCGAGTTTAGTAGGAGACGCGTTAGGACTTATTCGTACCTTTCCTATTCAGGGCTCATACTATGAAGATGCGTACAAGACACTAGTAGCTCGTTACCGTGACAAACGTGAACTCGCCTTTACTTGTTGGCGGGAAATGCAGAACATTAGCTTAAAGGTGAACTCACCTACTGAGTTTAGACGTGTTTTGGACCTTTTTAACGAGAATCTTATTATTCTAAAAGGCCTTAACTTACCGACAGAACATTGGGACTTTGTCCTTTGTTATCATTTGTTATCAAAGTTAGATTCGAAGACGCGCTGTGCATTCGAACAGGCACATCCTTCTACGGAACTACCATGCTATAGAACCCTAAAAGACTTTCTTGAATCGCAGTGTGATGCGCTCGTGCGAGATACCCATTTTTCGGGTAATCGTGATAGCCAACCGTCTACTAACAATAGTAACAAAAATCAGTACGTCAAGTCATCTATCAACAACAACAAC
The DNA here is from genome assembly GCA_931315375.2 of Opisthograptis luteolata. Classification (NCBI taxonomy): domain Eukaryota; kingdom Metazoa; phylum Arthropoda; class Insecta; order Lepidoptera; family Geometridae; genus Opisthograptis; species Opisthograptis luteolata. The sequence continues at coordinate 4,983,197 of OV928048.1, forward strand.
AATAGCAAGAAAATTGCGTCATCGTTGTTAACGAATTCAGAGAAGACAACAAATCAACCGGAAGTAAAGAAATCGTTCTCCAACTCAACCACTGTGCCAGAGGTGACTTCTAAGTGCGCCTTTTGTTCAGAACTTCATTCGATTATGCATTGTAAGTCATTCGCAGCCAAGTCTATTCAAGAACGACATGATTTCGCGAAAAGAAACCGCTGGTGTTTTAATTGTTTAAAACCATCACACACTATTCGCGACTGCAAATCGTTGTTTACATGTAAGAAATGCCATCAGAGGCATCATACGCTCCTTCATCAGGACAATGATTCGAACCTTTTTGAACAAAAACCTCCGGTCAGTGAACCCATTCGTGTTTTAACAAACAGTGTTAGTGACAACTCGGTTGTTCTTCTTTCTACTGCCGTTATAAATATTCGTGATTCGTCGGGCAACTATCAGTCATTCCGTGCTGTAATCGACACTGGTAGTCAAGCTCATTTCATTTCAGAACGTGCAGTAAATCGACTAGGACTTGACAAACAGGTGACTTCGCGCCAGGTTCGTGGTGTAGGTCAATCGTCAGCTTCAATCTCTGGAGCTGTTCAATTTCAAATAGGTATCGACGGTCGTGTGGCTTTTAATGTTAAAGCACTGACTATACCTAACATATGTGGCAACATGCCTAGCGTTAAGCTCAACAAATCGTCTTGGCTTCATATTCGTGGTCTCAATCTAGCTGATCCAGATTGTGACAAACCGGGTCCGATCGATATTCTTTTAGGTGCTGAGATCTTCCCCTCTCTTATTCTCCCCGGAAGTGTGAGTGGAGGACCGAAGCAACCATCTGCGTTGAATTCTGTGTTCGGCTGGCTTCTTCTAGGAAGTGTTGCTGACGACCAGACAGATGACGACATCAATTCGTTTTTCGTTTCGGATGATCAGCTTTTTCAGGAAGTCAAGAAGTTTTGGGAACTAGACGATCTTCCGTGCGTTACCAAGCTGACTGCGGCAGATCAGCTATGTGAACAAATCTATAATCAAACAACGACTCGTGATTCTACCGGACGTTACAGCGTCGCCTTGCCTTTCAGAGAAGATAAGGAACCATCATTTCCTGGATCACGAGAATCAGCCCTACGTCGTTTCCATTCGTTGGAGCGTAAACTTTCCACTGATTCGGTTCTTCAGGAACAATACTCGAGTTTTATGGCTGAGTATCTTCAGTGTGGTCACATGAGTCCTGTGCCCGCAAAAGAGTTACAAAAAGGAAAGTATTACATTCCACATCATTGTGTTCTTCGACCCGACAGCGTGAGTACCAAGCTGCGCGTGGTTTTCGACGCTTCAAATAAAGACATTCAAACAGGCGTCTCGTTAAACGAAACTTTATTTATAGGTCCAAAGTTACAGGCTAACATTTTGGAAATTCTTCTGAGGTTTCGTTTTCATACGGTAGTCTTTTCAGCAGATGTCTGCAAAATGTATCGTCAAATCTTAGTCAACGAAGACCATCGTGATTTTCAGAGAATCTCCTGAAGATATCAAACGACAGTGGAGTCTCTACACCAAAGAATTGCCCCTCGTTCAAAATCTGCGAATTCCACGTCATCTATCCGTCCCCCAGATCAAATCGTGTGAAATCCATGGGTTCGCCGATAGTTCGATGCGCGGCTTCGGTGGAGTAGTCTACTTACGCGTTCTTGACGTTCACGGCAACGTCAAGGTTTTCTTTGTGATGTCAAAAGCAAGGGTGGCCCCTATCAAAGTTGTCTCCCTACCTAGGCTTGAGCTTTGTGCTGCCGTTCTTCTGGCAGACTTACTCAAGTTCGTCAATGAGGTATATCAGCCTCTGCTTCCAATTTCAGCTATGACTGCGTGGTCAGATTCGACTGTCACGCTTTCCTGGATTCGATCGCCTTCCTCTCGCTGGAAGACGTTTGTAGCAAACCGAGTCAGTCATATTCAAGATGCGGTTCCCAGTGCTGGTTGGCGTCACGTGCCAACAGCTGATAATCCTGGAGACATTGCTTCGCGTGGTCAAACACCAGCGGAACTTGTCAACAATTCGTTATGGTGGGCGGGGCCTATTTGGCTTTCGCAAGACGTTCACTCTTGGCCTTGCTCAATTTCAGATCCTTCGGAGGAGGAACTTCGTACGGAAGAAAAGGTACAGGTTCTCCTTTCAAGTGATAATCCGCCGCATCCACTTGATCATCTACTCACTCGTTACTCGTCAATTCGTAAAATTCAACGTATTATCGGCTTATGCCTGCGGTATATCAATAATCTGCGTTCAAAATCAAATCGCCGTTCTGATCTTCCTTTAAATCGTGCAGAACTTCATAACGCGTTATTGTTAATCGTTAGACGTACTCAATTTCTTCATTTCCATGAGGAAATCAAACGTTTGAATGAGGGTAAACTCGTTCATAAACAATTGCAAAAGCTTAACCCTTTTATCGACAGCCTGGGGATTCTTAGAGTAGGAGGTCGTTTATCGAGATCCGGATTAGAATACAATCACAAACATCCCGCTCTGCTCCCTCGACAGGCTCAGCTAACCTACATGATCATAGACGCGATCCATCGTGAAAACTGTCACCCTGGAATCAATACGTTGCATTATTTACTAAGTCAACAATTTTGGATTTTATCTGCTAAACGTGCCATTCGACATCGTGTTTCGAAGTGTTTAAAATGCTTTAAAACAAATCCTCATTCACTTGCACCGTTTATGAGCGATTTGCCAGCAGCTCGTGTCAATCAAGTTAAACCGTTTAGTATCGTCGGCGTGGACTACGCAGGTCCGTTTCGTATCAAATCGGGTAAGCATCGCGGTGCTAAGATTAGCAAAGCTTATCTTTGCCTTTTCGTTTGCTTCACTACCAAAGCACTTCACTTGGAAGTAGCTTCCGATTTGACTTCAGACGCCTTCATTGCTGCACTACGTCGTTTCGTCGGTCGTCGTGGCCGGATTTCAGTCATTCACTGCGACCGAGGAACTAACTTCATCGGTGGACAACGACAGCTGTCCGAATTCATGAAAGATGCTTCACATACCGAACAAATAGAATTCAAATTCAATCCCCCCTCAAGCCCACATTTCGGTGGTGTTTGGGAGATTCAGGTGCGGGCAGTCAAATCCATTCTATATCGCGTCGTCAATAACCAATCGTTAACGTTAGATGAACTCTTTACGTTATTCGTTCAAATCGAATCATTGCTAAACTCTCGACCACTTTACCCGTTGAGCTCAGATCCGAATGACTTCTCAGTCCTCACACCAGGTCATTTCCTTACATTAGAGCCGTTAACGTCCGTGCCAGATGAGGATCTTACCTCAATAAACATAACTCGTTTAGGACGATGGCAACTCATCCAACGTTTTCAACAAGATTTCTGGAAGCGCTGGAAGAATGAGTACCTCCAATCGCTTACTCAACGTGCAAAGTGGACTAAACAATCTAAACCATTAGCCGTCGGTTCCGTAGTTCTTATCAAATCGGAAACTCCTCCCCTGCATTGGCCTATAGCTCGTGTAGAACGGTTACATAGCAGTCCAGATGGAGTAATACGCATCGTGACCTTACGTTTACCGACCGGTTCTTTTCTAACGCGACCGTTGACAAAGGTCTGTCCTTTGCCAAATCAAACCGATTAACTCAATCGTTACTTTCTTCACTAGTTAAGTTAGTTTACATTCGTTAAGTTTATATTTATCGATATTCATAGTATAGTTAGCATATTATCTTTCAAGCCTTATCAGCATATCGTTTACAATTAGCATGTCTTAGACATTTTCAATCAAGCGTATTTTGTGAAAATACACTCAACGTGTATTTTGGTGGGCGGTAATGTACCGTAATCAAGTAAACTCAATCAATATGCTTCTTAAAATCCTAGCGGTTTCTATCATAGCACTTGTTTGTTGCGTGATGGAAAAAGACAAGCGCAAAGAGACTTGCGCCAGCAGGCTTCCTGGGGTAAGACTATGGGAAGATCAGCACAAGAAGCATCATACATATCGATGAACCTTCACATCATCGATACCGCGCCCACCACTAGCGCGTTCGACACTCCCGCGCCGAGCGCGCACATCCCTACGAGTGTGCGAATTTCAAATATATATGGCGGTCATCGCTCCTCAACAAAAATATAGAAATAAATAGCAAATACTGTGTGTGTCGTGCAAAAACGTGTGCTTCTAGTGTAGCTACCACTGCTACAGCTGCGGGGACCATTTATTTAGGTAAGTCTGCTTGTATTGTCTAATTTTAACACACAACAAACAAGTGCTCTGCAACCGTTTTGGAATAATAAAAGTTCCATCCCTTATGTTATCCGGGAATTCATCGTTCCCGTAACAAATAGTATTGCTGTCTTTTTCTAACCACTGAAGTAAAAAAAGGACGGCATTACTATTAGACCTGTCAAACTTAGTTTAGTTTTAAAGAATGCAAAACTGAATCGACACCATTGTCTGGTAATATTCCTTTCCAAGTAATCGATGTGGCATGAAATTCATGCTAGGTCTGATAGTGGGGAATGTATATAAAGTGCATTACAAAGAAGCTAGGGACAAAAGCTATTAGGGTGTTTAGAATGTATGCAAAGCTAAAATATTCAAGAATTTAAAGGCGGTAATGCCCCTAAAACTCTCCCCTGGCTACGAATATGGGCTCAGTTTTAATTAGAACCCGTTGCTGTTAATAGGTGCGGTCCCGCTGCGACTCCGTTCGTGCTATTAGAATAACCACCCTGAATATTTGAAATGTGTTCAGAAAAGCACTAGAGTCTGAAATTCAGGCACCATTTTGCGCTATTTCGGGACATTCTCCCGTGCTAGCCGCAAAACTCATCAAAGCGATACGAGCACGATGTTGCTTGTGACAATAACGGCACATACGTGTAATAATATTCACATGTGCCTTTTTTGAGAGTTTGTACCTTTCATACGTTTACAAAGGTACTGTACTGAAATTTGACTTTTATGTAGGTACCTATGTGAACATAAAGCAGAAATATAATATGACGATAAAAGTGTCAAATCCTCTTTGAGAGGAAAATCATTTTGGAGGATTTTGTCCCGAATCCAGTTGTAAGTACCGTCAGCGACAAAAGTAGCTGAATAAGTTTCCAAATGTGTATCGGATCAGCCAAGTTTGGTATTCAAAATGCTTAGGAAAATTTGAAAGATGTTCACCAACTTTTGACACTGACTACCTTTTAATGTATGAATTATAAATTATTATATATCAATTATTAGTATTATAACTTATGGTCACCATCACCACTATGTTATATGACGTAGGTACACACTAGAATAAAAATTTAAATAAAAACTTTAAAAAAATTCAGAGCTTTTTCATCAAATTAAATATTTTGCCTTGAAAGGATATTCGAGTCAAAACGCGTCGACGAATTCGGAAAAAAAATACTACCCTAACTTTTGAAAAAAATAGGGTTCATTCATTCCATTGTTAACTTCCACAAAAGACTTATCCGATGCCATAAAAATCTCCTCATCTTTTTTATTCTCACTAAATGAAGAGTATGTACAGGTATGCGCACAAAGAATAAAGGATAAAGAATATAATCGTCTCACGCATGCCATCGTCTGCGACAAAGGTACAAAGAAAATAGATCTAAGTAATGAATTTCCAATAGGAAATAGGCCTTTACCTACCAACGTTAGGTAACTAATATGTAGATTGAAGCCTTTAAATAAAACTAATAAAAGCATATACATATAGGACGTAGGTAAGGTAGGTTCTTAATATTAAAGCCAGTAAGTAGTAAGTACCTATACCTAAGTTAGGACTTAACGCATATTTATTTTTATGTTTCCTATACTCACAAAAAGAACTAGAGCGTGTTTGCTAATACAGCCTTTCGATTTAATATCTGTTTACTCTAAAACTAGACACAGTCATACTATAACTCTACAGAATATATCTCGTATTACGGACGTGTGTTACACTGTTTCCCGTGTCGTTATTTTTTCATACCTTTTGCAGGAAGAAATAGAGTCATCACTTCTACTAGTCCACGCGGTAGCGACCGGAGCAACGGGGGCGTTATGCGTTACACACCGATATGGCAGACTGAGGGCTCCGCTGTACACGTCGCGATGGGACACGGCGAGGGCGCAAGCTGAGCTAGCAGCTAATCTTCTACACCAACTGGGGCTGGAGACCGCGGGTAGGTTCTCTTTTACTCCGCATTTCTACGGTTAGTAGCAGGACAGGGGCGTCATGCAATACACACCGATATGGCGGACTGAGGGCTTAGTTGTACACTTGCCAGCATTTGCTTGGCATTCAGAAAACGTTATCAGACTCTTAAATGGCAATTATTTTATATCACCCTTGTGTAGAGTTTTGGGCCAATATTGATCCGCCAACCCTCCATCTCCAACGGAATACTAAAATCGTAACTATGCAGACGTCGCCATCAATTAACTACCAGCTATATAAACCTTCCAAGATCAAACTTCAACTAAGTCCAGTACCTACGGATCTCGTAATTGATCAAGCATTCTCTTCTATTTCAACAACGTACTCTAACTTTAACCTGATGCTCCAACGTTCTCGTCGCTTTTACTTACACAAGCTCGTAAAGTGGTGAAAGGGGTAGGATACACATTGCAGGCGAAACAACACCGATAAAAGACAGGGTTCGAAACACTAGAAACACCTTAGGGCGAGTTAACTTATATCATAATAATAATTAAAGTCAAATAGACAACTTCAGATGAAACGACATGTTCACACATACTCCGAAAGTTTTGCTGATAGTTGAGCAGGTAGCTGATTTCCACATTTGGGTTTGATGAACGTAGTAGTTAAATTGTCTATAGTTAATCAAATTATCGAACTAAGTTTGACTTTAATTGACATCCAGGCCAGGGTAACAAGGTATTCTCAACGTGATGAGCGCAATACATTATACCGCGATGAATTTTGAACTTTTGAAGTACACCGATTTGTAATGGCCAAGCGGGACGCTTAAGCTTCTCGTCCTGATTAGCCATAGCTCGAGCGATAGTGCGTTGTTGTTTCATCGTACAATGATACTGCTCGTATGCTGCATTGCCCTGCATAAGCTGATGGCTCGAGGATCAATTATAATATTCGACTGGGATCAATTTGCAGATTGCTCGTACCGTCAGTTGCCTGACAAAATTGATCGGTCTTTGCAATGTGTGCACTTGCATAAGCTCGCTTAAAATTATTGGCACTGCATCACACGCTCTGCACTCGAACTTCGATACGATATTATTAAACTTCCTTGGCTTCAGTTCTTTCTGTTTTTACAACCCACGTCAAGTCAGATCAAATTCAGCACAAGTGGGTAGAACACCTAGATAGAATAACAGTACCTACTTATAATGAAACGTTAGCTGAGATTAGGTACTTTCTGGAAGATACCCTTTACCAGCCGCCTTGATTTGTATATCTGTCGAGATTGGTTGAGCTTGGCAATTGAAGGATAAGGAAGTCAGTTTAATACAGTCAGAAAACAGGACTTTGATGAAGAAGTTCTCGTAAAAACAAGTAGGATGTGAACATTTGCCCACGTGGATTAAACCATTTTACCGTGTTAAACCAACAACAACTTTTTCAAAACAAACATGACGCGACACATTGCTGTTTACCTAGGTACTCCATGCACACCGAGCACTACCGCACGTAGATATTCGTATTTCGTACAATAACAAACTGCAAAGTGAAATAAAGAGAAAATATTTATAAACACTGGATAAGTTGGTATGTTCATACGAAACAATACAGTACTGTACCTATATCTGCTTTGTTCGGTGCGGTAACCCGCCAGAGAAATAAGGTCACAACATAGCTCACAGAATTAGCAAGCTGAAGTGGCAGTGGTCTGGTCATATAAGCCGCAAAACCGATAATTTGATTGGGGTAGACGTGAGTGTCTCCACTGCGACGGCAAACGTAGCGTAGGACGCCCTGCAACAAGGTAATGCAACAACTTGCGCCGAGTAACTGGCAGTAGGGAGAGGCCTATGTCTAGCAGTGGACTGATACTGGCTGATGATGATGATGATGATCTGTTTTGTCTCCTCAGATGTCCTCAAGGCAGTGTCTCAAGGGCTTGTTATGGGGTCTACGCAATCAGACCGCGCGGTCGGCGCCCGCGCTCTCGCCTTGAAAACCAACGGCCTGGTAAAGAGTTTAATATCCTGGGAGAGGTACGGTAATGGAGAACCAGTGCAGGTGTCAACGCCGATGCAGGAAAAACCACCAGACCCCGAGTATCCTTGGTAAGTGGTTCTAACACAACCAAACTCCTTTTTCAAATCATTCACGATTTTCATCATCATGCTGGACTCAGGTCTTTTGGCGCTCCCTCACAATGCGGCTTTATGGGTATCGCATGGTCCTGGATGTTGTGGTTCTTGGACATGAAGGTTTCCTCACGATGTTTTGAATCGAACTTTGCTACCGAGCGAAACACACAACTATCACTACAGCGAGGAAAATACCATCTATGTGCAAGAAAAACCGCCTAATTAAGTTTTTTTTCATGCAGTCTCTGTGCTGGCCATCAGTATCTACGATTATTCTAAAAATGAGTCTGAAATGAAATAAGTATTGAATTGATGCATTTTCAGTTAACTGGCGGTACCTATAGAAAATCTATGAATAGAAAAGTTCAAATTTTAAAAACTCCTTCCACGCTGGCGGATAAAATGCACTTTCGCACTCAGATTTGGAATGATAGAGAGAATTTTTTCAAGCTAGTGCGGTGAAAATATGTATTTGATCGAAAGACGTTACTTTTTAACCGACTTAAAAAAAGGAGTAGGTTCTTTTTTATCTGAAAGCTGGTGCTTCCCGTGTGGTCCCATTTCAATTTGGTTCAGTTCTGACAATGGCATCCAGGAGAAATCCTAGATGTCGGCTTTTTTTTTTGTTAAAATGTTACATGTTTCTTCGCACTGCAGGTACGAATCGGCACAAGAGAGCGACACCCTGCGTTCCCCCAAGTTAATGCCGTCCCCTTCGGAAAGCACCATGGAGGGCTGGTGGACGTATCCCTACTACAGCTGCGAAGCGAAGCGGTGGCTGCTCTCTTACAGCGTACCAGTTCCTACAGTACAAGGGTAAGGCTGGTCATACACGGAAAGCCTGAAGCAGTCAGGATCGACTGCTTCTAGCTGCGACTGCATAGTGAACTACAGACTTCTACGTAACGTACGTAGGTGTAGTACATACACGAACCGCTCGAGCAGTTGCAGTGCTTCACTATGCAATCGATCCTGACTGCGACAGGCTGTCCAGTATCCATGTATGGCCAGCCTAAGATGGATCAAGCATTCGGCGTCTTTAGGGTTCCGTACATTTGGTGAAAAAAATGGAACCCTCATAGGATCACTGTTGTGTCTATCTGTCAGGCTGTCCGGCTTCTTATTCGAATCTATTGGACGAAATGCTATTAAGTATGTTGAAACTTGGTAGAGTTAGATGATTGTAAACAAACGCACGGAACCCTTTCTAGCGTAGATAGATAGACCCTATGCTAGTTTCTACGCGAGTTCGGCTCGCACTTGACCAGGTATTTTTTTGCGATTTCAGATTGAAAGGCATCGTCTCTTTAGACATTGACATATCGAACTTGGAAATAAACCAGTGCGAGGCAGACATGGACGTCTATAGCGAGAACCAAATCTACTCCTTCCACGGAACGCATAAATGCCCGAATGAAACCACTTACGTAAGCGCATTTTTTTTTAAACTTTCGTAAGGACTTGAAAAGCTATAGAATGGTGCAGAATAGATCAAAGACAAAAGTCGCTGAACAGTGTAAAATTTTCCGATTTTATTTATCATCTTAACATTCGACATTAACATCACAAAATCAGGAGTATTGTATTGTGGTCAAACGCTAGGTGAGTTGTAACTAAGTTGTAAGTTGTAAAATAGGAACCAAACATTACTGGTTAAACACATTTGGAAAATAAAGTACTTATGCTCAGCTACTTTTGTCCTTAACTGTACTAGGTACGTCCTACGGCCATCCTGCTGACAATACATTAAAGAGAGGTATGGTCTATGGTGTCACTACTTTCGACCCGCGGAGATAGGTACCTACCATTATGTACCTACCTACTAGCCCCCTTCGGATCAAATACCTACCTAAACCTAATACTAAATACCTACTTGATACTTTTTGGTACGGCTGTAAAAAGGTTGAGTTTCTAAAAACAGCCTACCTAAGTATAACTACTTCAGTAGGTAGTAGATAGGTACATAGTTATGTTACTTACTATAAATAATTATACTTATTTTATTAATTTAAACTGTTTTACAGTGTGAATACAAACCAAACCGAGAGATGGGCTCACGATACGCAGGCTGGGGTAGAGGGTCATACATATGCAGATGTCGACCCGGTTTCTATTCAACTCACCACCCCGAAGGATTCAATGGATCTCTAGTCGAAAGTAAGATTTAATACAATATTTTTATTCATGATAATTATGTCTCATTTTTACATGTTTGTAACGGTTTTTGTGAATGATCAATGCTGATGTCTAAGAAAATCTTTGCCGTGATTTAATAAATCAAATACACTGGCAACATCATACGCCTTTTGGAAAACACTAAGTTACAACCTCACTTTTTTGGCGGCAATCGAATTGTCAACGTGAAAATTTTGTTTTTATTTCCAAAACTTGTGTTTCTTCGAGTGATAATGTGTAATATTGGTGGATTATTAACCATTATGTGTTCGTTAATGTGTACGAGTGTGGGAAATTGAAATAAAGTTGTGAAAGTGACTTTTCGAGTTGCTCCAAAAAAGTCCGTGTAAAGTTTAAGTAAAGCGCCACTACTTAACTTAAACACTATCCTCATCCCATCATCTCATCGTCATCATCATCATCATCATTTAAACTTGATTCAACTCTTTGAGTTTGAAATATTTTATACTTGACACTGGCAAATACACTAATCGTGTAACTCCATAACAAAACAAAAAAAAAAAAAGTTACAACCTCGGAACAATGCATAGAATCATTTTATTAATAATCTAATAACTTTTCCATAATTATTACTAAAATATTATGGTGAGACATGGATGAGATGAGACGCTGGTTTATTTGTTCAATGTCGTTCATTAATTCTTTTTACGTTATGTTTTCACGTGGTCTGGTCTTGACATCATTGGGTCTTGACTTGAGTTGTCACATTCTCTTTGATTGTCACTGTCAATGTCAAACCGTAATAAAAATATTTGCATACATTTTGTTATTGTTTTCAAATTTCAAATCTTTCGAGTAATTGACTCCGCTCTTTTGTTTTGTTAAATTATTTAGCGAAGTTCAGCCCGTAATGGCTACTTTCGACTTGGTGAGACAACTTAGCGTAGCGTATTCATATGCCGGTGGTCAATGTTAAAAGTAATTTAAAGCGTTATTGCGCTTCTAATTTAGATATCACTAACATCTAGGATTACGAACTATACGGTTTAGATACACCACAGGATCAAGGAAAAAAATCCCAACTCCAGTCGCCAAATTACATTGCATTTAAGCTAAATTAGTGCACCTCCATAATGAAAAACAATATTTATGGTCATAGTTGCCTATCAAGAATACTTTGAGCATGATGTGGAGAATTGGAATGAGCCGTACGAGTGCCTCCAGTGCCAGCCGGGGTGCGACACTTGCCGCGGCCCAGAACCCTGTCTCGCCACATATAACTGGCCGTTCCGGTAAGTCTCCATAACCTTCATTGTTAGTCACAATGAACCAGTGGATAGAACACTCTTTTGAGCCACGCTTCTGATATGCGGCTTGGTATGAGGCGTCCTCGTCTTTTAATTCTTGTCCTGCTACAGCTATAATGCTTTTATATTTTTATAATAATAATAATGCCCGCACAATCACATACATAGGCTCTGACCCCTAACTAGGTTTCCTTGTATCTATGGTATCAGAAACTACGAGGATCGGGGATCCACAACACTCAGACACAGAACAAATACTTGTGCTTTTTTTTTCAATGCATAGATATTTGTCCTGTAGCGGCAATTGAACCCGCGACCTCACGCTTAACAGTCAGCTATCTGCCCATTGCACCACATCGGTCGTCAAACATTGGACAATATATTTGTTAAGTTACTGTATCCACCTAAGAAATTGTGATCGGTATTTGTAATTTCTTTTAAAACCCAGTTCCCTCAGTTTCTTGGACTACAAATTAATAAAAATGATGTCAGATGTTTCAATGTGGTCTGACAATAGCATCAATTCTAGCTATCTACTGAAATACCCAGGACTACATGAACCTACTGAAAGCTGTATGAATAATTGCAAATATAAATTGTTTACTATTTCAGGATAACACTCCTAGTGATATCTGTAACATGTGCTGTGATGAGCATCTGTCTCTGCTGCTACACCCGACATCATCGACGTGTCAAGGTTTTTCGAGTCGCAAGCCCTGTCTTCCTTTCCATCACACTGAGCGGCTGTGTCATTATGTATATGGAAGTAAGAGCCATTTTCGTTTGTACTTGATTTTATTACTATCCCTGAGAATCATAGGGTTTTACGGTGTTAAAAATGAGTTTCTAGAACAAATTCACTATAATATGCATTTGTAAATCCAGTCATAGAAATTTAAACTGATTGAATGGATGAAAAACAGATACTTTATTGGTTTGCGCTGTCCAATGACCTGATATGAATACTTGTACTAATGTGTATCGAAAACCACTTTAAGAAGGATTGATTTCCTTTTCAGATGGCTGCCATATTTCCAGTTCTGGATAGATATTTCTGCATTGCAACAAAATGGACTCGACACATGGGATTCTGTGTGACTTACACAGCTCTGCTGATGAAAACATGGCGGTAGGTTACCAAAAACTTGTGAATTGAATATCCTATTAAATGTGTCCAAAAGCAGGCGATTAACTTACAAACCACTTTCTAGGTATAAATTTTACATGAAAAAAATATCACTTTTTTCATTTAGTACCTACTATTATTTTAATAAGTTTTTGCACTAGCAGCTAGCTAAACATTTTTTGGAATAAAGTCAAAAAACATGTTCAACTAGCTGCACCCCGCTGTTATACAGGTGTTTTGCCCATTCTAAATCGCACAGGAATTATATATTTCAGGGATAAAAATTAGCTTACGTAATTCAGGGTATAAGCTATTTCATCATACACACTCGAAGAAGTAACAAACACTAACCCACAATGTGTTAAAATTTAGGCATACAAAATTTAGGCACGCACTATTAGAAATTCTTCTAATTTGTATTAATTTCCAGAGTATCGCTGACATACCGCGTAAAGTCAGCACACAAGCTCAAGCTGACAGACAAACAGTTACTACAGTGGATGGCTCCGATACTGCTCATCATGCTGGTTTATCTAGGAACGTGGACTCTTTCTGCCCCACCTGATGCTGAAATTGTAAGTGTTACCAAAGACTAATACAAAAAGAGCCAGTAATATAAAAAGACTAAAGTCTTAAAATATGTTATCAAAAGTGAACATATGGGGACACCCTTTGAGTGGGACAGTTCTGTTTTGAACCGTTTTTCCTTCTGTCCCCAAACACTTATCAGTCAGCACTTGATAGTAAAATTAAATAATTTGAGACTGTGATGTGCAAGCAGAACTGTGCTGTACAAAGTTCTAGAGTACTGCAAAATGGGTGTAGTCATTGATTTATTCTTTATTATTAAATTGGAAAAATCTTCTCTGAACATGGATCTTCTCAGTGTAAAGAGTGATTTTTTTTAGTAAAGCAGTCCACCAGAGCAAAAATACAACTAATGCAAAAGTTTTATTTAATTTGACAGAGGTGTTAGTTTAAAGTTAATCTTGTCAAAATGCTCTTGTATTTATGCTGTTCTATTTTTCAGATCACAGACAATCTAGGGCTGAAATTCAAGCAGTGTAGCTACAACTGGTGGGATCATAGTTTAGCTATAGGTAAGAACACTGTATTAATAAATTTTTAAACTTGTCCCACAAACATATTCATGCAGATACCGATAAAACTGCCACGCCCATAAATAACATCACATCCAACTTCAAACCATAGAAACCATCTAGGGTTATCCCTATTTCCGTGGATGTTATAGAAGGCGAGTAAGGGAGTTTTAACACCCAGTGCGTGCCAAGCTAGGTGTTCTAGTGTACCAACCACCTAAAATGGACTCACAGGGAGGGTTGGTGTCAGTCTCATAGTCAGACAAGCAGATGACTGTAAAATTTTGCCAAAACCATTTGCAGTATGATTGGCCAAAGATGATGATGAAAACATATTATTTAAGTAAATTGCATGATTCCAGGTGAAATTCTATTCCTCCTTTGGGGCGTGCGAGTGTGCTATCGCGTGCGTCACGCCGAGAGTCTATACAATGAAGCACGACTGATATCCTACGCCATCTACAACATATTCACTGTCAACTCGGTGATGATCGCTTTTCAGTAAGTATTTTCACCGACTCGTGTATGCTCAAGATTGCTGGACATTCTGGAATGACAGCCCTAGAGGTATAGCCTAGTATGCTCGCACATAGTTTTTCTACCAGCTCTGTATGGACTAGGAATTTCTCAAAGCTGTGTGTGTGACCGAGGCACTAAAAATACAACGCTGGACAAACTCAGTTTGCTGTTGATTGGATATGACCTGACCATTAAACTCCTGCCTCCAACTAGTGCCAGGCCGAAAACGACTCATCTCTATTCATGTATCGTAGAAATATAATAGTAATTTCTTCAGTTTTATCGCAGTAAGACAAGGTACTAAATAAAATTAATTTATAAATAATTGATTTCCAGTTTACTCATCTTGCCGAGAGCCGGGCCTGATGTTAAATACCTGCTCGGGTTTATACGGACTCAGTTGTCTACCACAACTACAGTACTCTTGGTGTTTGCTCCTAAGGTAAGTTACTTTAAAAATAAATACTATCTTCATTACACAAACAAATTGTGCAAACAATTCTGTTGAAGAAATCAAACACCATCATCTCATCCATTTTCCTAAAAGTTTTTCCACAAAAATTGTTCATGTTCTTGTTAATATTCTCTCCAACCTAATGTTCTCTAAGAGAAGAAGAAAAGAATAATGCCCAGCGTGACGATAATCGTGAAAAATGACGAAGTCTATAACAAAGCTGATGGTGTCGAGTATATTGCAGTGCTGCGCAGGATTTTCTGGGTGGCAGTGTTTATTGGCAGGCATCGCTTATAGTTTATTCGTATTCCGCTAGAGCTATACAATCTCATCCCTCCTTCACGGTTCTATCATCGATCATCTCGTTATCGGGATATTGCTCATCCACACACTATCGAGTCCTGGAAATCCCACACCACACGATTTATGCGCTCCTTTCTCCCGCATACTTGCAAAATGTGGAACGAGCTCCCCCCGCAAAGTCTCCGCAGTGCTACAAATTGCAATCCTTCAAGATGGGTGTGAAAAGAGTCCTTAAGGGTCGGCAACGCATCGGTAACTCCCCTGGTGTTGCAAATGTCCATAGGCGACGGTGACCGCTTTCCATCAGGCATAAAAAAAAACTATTGCATATAAGAAGTAATTTAATTTTGTCATGTTTGTGTCCAAACCGCACTGGGCCCGCGTGTTGGCAACTCTCTATCTTTGAGAGAAGACCTGTATCCCAGGAATGGGAAAGTAATATACTACTGATGATGACGATATCTGTTTGTTTCTTTTCACCATTTGTAGGTGGTCCGCGTGGTCCGAGGTACAGGCGACACGTGGGACAGCCGCGCGAGGGCCCGCGGCGTCCCCGCCTCCTCCTCGCTCAACGGGATCGGGCTGGTGCCTGACGAACCACCCGACCTCTACCAGGAGAATGAGGAGCTTAAGGTAAAACATCAGCCTGTACAGTTCAATATTTAGACTTGCAAAAGTATTTGCTCTGGTCTGGATTTGATCCCGAGATCTCAGGTGCAAATATTTTTGCAAGTCTTACTAAATGTTTGTGGTGTGCTTATACCACAGTGAAATATATAACTCCAGAAAATACCAATGCAAGAGTATGGTAGGTGATACGCGGTAACAAACATTCACACACACACAAATAACGAAATAATGGGCTCCGTTAGGAGTTTGACCAAATCGTCACTGTCGGTGACTTGTGGTCAAACGCTACCATGTGGAGTAAAAAAAAAAAAGTTGTTATCTAGTTATCAGCAAACACTTTTAAGGAATGCGAGACGGCATATTTGAAAAAAAAACTAAACCCTTAACAGGAAGAGGTGCAAAAACTAGCTGCCCAGATAGAGTTCATGAAGATAGTACAAATGGAGATGCACAACCGGCACCTGCGGCCGCGGCCTGGCGGCTATTTCACCGCCAACTTCACCAACACCACCGGAGGACCACAGAGCCCCATGCACGCCAAGACTGTCAACATTTCACAAGTAAGTAGGAAGAAAATAGTTTGAGAATCTGTAACCTGTCGCCAAGCATCTAGCGGTGTGTTTTGGCAGTCCTACTTGAGAGCTAGTTCCTAATCCATTAAAACTACGACTAAGTACTACGAATACAAATATTTATTGCAGCAAATGTAGTACAAATATGGTGTTAAAAATGGTTAGTGTTTCTTCACATTCAGCTTGAACAAGCATACTATAGTGTCGATTCGGTTTTGCATTCTCTAAAACTAAACTAAGTTTGACAGGTCTAATAGTATTGCTGTCTTTTCTAACCAATGAAGTAAAAAAGGAGAGCATTTCTTTTAGAACTGTCAAACTTAGTTTAGTTTTTTCATCAAATAGTTAGGTCCTAAATAATAATTCATTGGCAGATTTTTTTTTTTTGTTTTAATTTTACTTATTAATATTACAGGATAGCACAGATTGGACCGGCCCAGTGTGACTGATAGCTCTCAGCGACAGCGGGTGGAGATGGCCGGGCCCGGCCGGCAAGAAAGTCGTCACCACCATCGACCCACGACCGCCCACGTTCGTCTGATATTATTTTGGACGTTACATTCTGTTGCTAAATAGACAAAGTGATTTATTGTGTTGAATATTAAAAAACTCTTGTGCGAACGTCTACGAAGCTGCAAAAAATACAAGGCCGGTTATATAAACCTGGCACGTACAACATACTCACACATTTGTCTAGGAGTCATGCTTGAAGTCGCACTGCAGACGCATCATGAATCATGAAAATTCTCTGTCTCTCTCGCACGCGGTCAGAGTATTGAGCGCGACAGAGATGGTTATTGTTTTGTTTTTACTACTGTTTAATGAAATTGCTTTGTGTGAGTACTATGAATGTGCCAGCTTTAGATAATTGACCTACATTTATAACGGAAACTAAACAGTGAATATACAGACTTCGAAGATATACATAAGTACTAAAGAACAATAATTATAATTATACAGCCTTCAATATGATGCAGTGTATAGCTAGTGCTGGTGAATTTACAAAAAATCAGTGTAATTTCATGAATAACCATTATTTGGGAACTTGCAGATGAAGTGAGATGAGTTATTGTAGAACGTCTATAATTATTATGTATGATTAATTATTGTCTATTTAATTATTGTCTATTTAATATTACATCTCTTTTTGATTAGTGAATTTTAGATTGATATCGGCTTTGACTTAGTTATAAAATGGTAATATTCAATTACGCTTAATTTTATTAGTTAGGAATATTTGCTTATTATTTTAAGTTTAATCAAAGTGGATAGTTTGAAAATAAGACTTTAACAATGTAGGTAACGTATTTACTAGACTTTTAAGCTTGTTGTGCTTAGATCGGGATTAAATAGTTTGGAATAGGTCTGTCCACTGTCATATCTGTGTTTGTACAAATTTAGAGAGCATGCATTCCGATTAAATGTGCTGTTAGAAAAGATTTTTATCTAATGTTATATGTATAGTGTTATAGTAAGTACCGTGTTATGTAATGTAGGTAATAATAATTCCATTAAATCATGCTAGTCTCATACCATAGATGTAGTTATAGGTGTGGAATATTGCTATTTTTTGTGAAAATTCAATGTATTAATCTCTAAATTGAAGGACACAATGTGTTCATGATTGGGCAGACAATAAAAAGAAGCAAAATGAGATACAATTGGAATATATGATAATAAATAATTATACTAACTGTTATTGCGTGGGCTACATAGAATAAACATGCGTTAGGATTCTTCTCTCTAAACTTTAACATTCCAATGCACTCCCCTTGTCCCTTGAGTTTATACCATCTGTGCCCCATGGACATGCAAAGTAGGTGAAGTCTTTTTATCTAATTTAATTCTATATCTGGTCATACCTAAGTTTTAAAGTTAAACTAAAATCAAACACTCAAAAAGTATTTGATGAAAAACTGACATGTTTTTGTTGATGTTTGGTTTGTTAAATTTTAATATCTTAAATGCACAACCTTTTTGATATAATATTAATATCAAAATAGAAATTATTATTGAAGTGTTTTCATTTTTTTTGGAACATACCATAGAGTTAAATATTTAGGAATTTAGAATTAATAAAATGTAAATATGAATTGAAATAAAGCATACATTCTAAAGTGTTGTACATAAAATCATAAGATTAATTTTAATTTTGATTTGTTTATCTGTGATAAAAGCACAGTATTTAACATTATTAGTGTTCTGCATTAAAAGTAGTATTAGGAAGAAAATCTTAAATAATAAAATACCTAGTATGATTGTTAATGTTCTTTAATTGTTATTAATTAAAGGCAAGTACAATAAATTAAAATACCTACATGTAGGTTACAAAAGAGACACAATACACCTAGTGATTGTGGAATTACACTATCAAAAAAGGTATGTTTATAATATCCATGAATGCCAAAATTATTTCAGTTTAATCGACCCTGATCCGTTAGGCGTTATCCGCGGTTTTGGATCGATATGTCATATCATAAAATGTCATTTTAGCAGTAATATGTCTAGCCCTAGTACTAAAATGACATATTATGACATGACATATGGATCCAAAACCGCGGATAACGGATCAGGATCGATTATCATGTGTAAGTATTATTTTCTTTATAGATCTACAAAATAGGTTGGAATAAAATTAATGTGACAGACTCAACGAGTTTGGATTATAGATAGTCCTTAGACTCATTAAATCTTAATACTCAACCCATCATCATGTGATGCATTCAAAGTTTTGATAGAGTTGTAAAGTTACTTCGAGCAATATTACCGAAGATATAGAATAATATAATGTGTTACCAAACTTATAGATGTTGTTACTTGGTATAATAATTATTATATAAGATTGTGTTTTGTTTTTAAAACATTAATTTGTGAATAAACTAAAATTTCGACAAGTTCTATTGTGCCAATATAAATTATGAAAATGTATTTTCGAATGAAATATTTCTATTAAAAGTTATCAAGTTTTGTAAATTGTATATTTTCCATTATTATAGTATACCAGAAATTATAAAGTAAATATGAAATGTAGGTATAATTATTGGGTGTTTTTAAATAATAATATATTATATAGATTGGTGTGATAATGATAAGTTTTGTTATTCTCTGTACTTGGTTATAGGTGAAATGTCTGTAAATGTTTTGTTTTACAGTGAAATAAAATGACTGTTAAAATTTGTTTTATTTATTTTAAACCTTTCAAACCAGCAAGGTACTTGCTTAAATAATTTATTATTTCAAATTACAATTTCGGAGGAATATTGCCATGGTCTTCTGACGTCATGGCATAAGCAAGTATGTAGTACAAATAAAATGCAAGACATACAAGTGACATGTAAAAATGTTACAGAGAAAAAACGTTAACAAAATTAATTCTCATCAGCCTATTACAAAGAGAGTATGGGCCGTAATCTACCCTTCGCGCACAGTGCGGGTTGGTAGATGTTGCGGTTCTTGGATATACTGGTTGCCTCATGTTGTTTTCTTTCATCATTTTGAGCAATGGTAAATCCACACAAAACTTATTAAGTCATAGGTGTGGGGCCGAGAGGATTCTAACTTTGTGTCAGCGCCTTGTATGATGCATGCATTACCGTTCGGCCACCATCAAAATTAATTCTATTCTGTACCAATGGAAATTAGGCTTCGTTATTGTTTCTAGTGCAGTAGTTTGAATAGCTTAAGAATAAGCATTGTGGAGTTAAAGCGAAGGGGTCCTCGGGTATTTTAAATAACCTGTAGTGTGTCAGGCAACCCTAACCCTAACCTTTGTTTCCTTTTGCTACGATAATATTCTACTATTTTTGTTTGTACATACTCCTTTTTCTTTTTCTGAACCTGACTAAATCTCACACACGAAAAACTGTTATAGGACGGTTGTATAACTTCAATAGACTATTCGTAATTTTTATACAAGATATATTGCGGTCAGGTCCAAGGCAGTATGAAAAGTGGCCGATGTTCTTTGTTGTCAGTCTGTCTGTCTGTTTAGAATCTATGTTAAGTTGTTAGCTGTAAACCTATTGGACCTATCATGGATTCAATAGTAAAGGTTTAAGAACTCAAATACATTTATGAATAATAATTACATGATTAAATCATGTGGGGAAGCACTAGTTGTTATTTTTTAAGAAATAAAAGATTATGCTTGTATTGTTGACACTTTTAGAGGGAAGTAGGTAGGTAATGTGCTCATTTTTTATATTTGTTTAAAGTTACCGAACATACTGAAAGACCAGTATAATTTTGTAAAAAACAGAGCCAAGCACACTGAGGTTTCCAGAAAGTACATAATTTTTTTTCAGAAGAATAAATAAGTTGTGTGGCAGTAAATAGGTGAGTGGCTGAGCTATGTCAAGTATAAGGTGAGTTTTACTTAGAACAAAACATTTTTAACAAGCTAGTGGCCGACATTCAAGAGGCACCATTAGATAGGTAACATAATAGATGCATTATTTTTATAATGGAAAATAACACTACTAAGAGCCAAATATGTCATAATCACTTTGTTTCATAAATTTAGCACTTGCACACAAGAACATTGTTTCATTCAGTGTTGCTTTAACATCACTCTCGCTGTTACAAATCAAGTCTAGAACTTCCATGTCTTTCTTGGCAGTTTCACAGACATTCTCTACTTTGGATAATTCTTCCTCTTCCGCAGTTAGTAAAGCCTCCATCAACGCACCTCGTTCCACTTGCTTCATGAGCGAAGCTACATCACCTTTTAATTTTTCGTATTCTGCGTCTGAAATCTGTTCCAACTGACATTCGTCACCAGGAAGCAGAACATTTGAAGGCACTTTCAACATCCGTTCCACTTCTCCATCTATCACGTCGAGCGAGGGTCCAGCCCTCTCGCAATACAAACGGATCAGCTTATCACTGGAGTGTATCAGCGTAGCCTTGTCTGTATCATTTAAATCCAAAGATTCCTGTAAATACGATTCCATGTCCTTTACACAGTTTGTTATTTTCTGTTCCACCATATGTCGCACAGCTATTTTGAAACGCTGCGTTCCGAAACCAAAGTGCTGTGTCTCATATTCTTCGTCAGTGCCTCCGGTCCACGGTTTTGTATTGATCATTTTATTTGCTCCTAGCACTTTCAAAATTTTTAAAACGCTGAAAATAAGAAATTGAAAGTTTGAAATAAAACTGTTCTGTTAGTTACCATTACCAACCTAACAATTCTAACAAACAAAGAGCATGTAAGGTTTTAACAAAGTGCTAACAAAGTTCAATCAAAACAAAATATTTTAAAAATGACTGAATGAATGAACCAAAAAGCATAATTATACTCTATAGAGGGCTGAATGAACTTTTTGACACAGATGTAGGAAGAACAGAAATTTCTTTCTCTTGACCACCAGTGTTGCCAAATCAATCTATAAACTGGTTTTTGAAAATGTCTATAGGTAAAAAATATCTATACGTACTTTGTAATCGAGTATTATATATTCGGACTAGTCTGAAATCTGGTAAATTAATAGTCAAAAAATAACCAAAGCAAAATTTGATTAAATAGAAGGAAAAGTTTTATTACAATACGAGTTCATTTCGTATCATTTATGTCAAGTTTATAATAATTATACTAGCTGTTCCCCGCGGTTACACCCACGTGGGCTATAGTTTATCGCGATGAAAAGTAGCCTATGTCCTTTCTCAGGCAGACTATTTCTGAACCAAATTTCATTTAAAATCGGTTCAGTAAGTTCGGCGTTTGTTCGCTGTTATCTACGCGTTCATTTTGTGTGGTTCGTTATTTGTCGTTTTGGGTCACATGTAAAGATGTGACGAACTGCTTAAAATTGACAATATGCTTAAAGCATTCCGCTTATATTATTAAGCTGCTTAAAAAAGTCGTCGAATGCTTATTTGCTTTTTGTTGTATTTAAACGGAAACAATGGAGACATGTTTAATAGCGACTAGCGACTAGTGACAAACGCCGAGAGTTAACAAAAGCGTTTAATGATTTGTGGCTTTGCTAGTGTTGTTACTAGCTTAAATAAATTTGTTATTATTATGTTGCAATTTGGAATAGTTTTTTATATTTTTTTTTTTTTTTATCTTCTATCTTACTAAAGACAACGCATCACAGCAACCACGACCACTCTGACAAGAGTGTACGACTTAGATATCTTACTAAATAAATACTTTAGACTACAAAGTAACAATATTTATGAATTAATGAACTTCCCTTCGTACTTATCAGGCGGTTGTCTGAAATGAATTATCAATCCATTAATCACTGGGTTTCATTTCAGGCGTACTTAGAAGTTCATTGATTTTATTTACATCATGTATTATTTACACTTGTTTTCACTACGGTATATTTACATTCTTGTTTTATATTTACATGAATAATGCCTTTTTTGTTGTTTTTTGTTACATAACACATAAGTCTCGAAGCTCATTCGCGCGCGTAATGTAAATAAACAAAATAAGCCCTCGCTAATTTGTCAACAACAAAAAGCGAACTAGAAAATTAAATGGAAGACGGAGGAATTAAATGGAATCGGTTTGGTTGTAAAACACTAACCAACCAAACACAAGGCGTTGCCAGTCCCCCACAAATATTACGTAAATAAGCAGAACGTAATTTAGCCGCGTAATATGACATCTAATTCAATTAATATTGCGCCTTCAGTGCATAGAAATAAGGTTGAAATAATGTGAATCCAAACCAATTATAAATCTTTGAGTCTTACGCTTATAACAATCAGATTTTATTTTGAAATGTATATCTATCGGAATAAGGTTTGCATTTGTTTGGACTTTGGAAAAAAGTCGTCAACGTTTAAACGGAGTCGGCTTATTTTCATCAGCCCGCGCCCCGCTTATGCGCTTATTTTGAAGAGTGACGATTTTCAGTGGTATCCGTATTGGAATAAGGTTTGCATTTGTTTGGACTTTGGAAAAAAAAACCGTCAACGTTTAAACGGAGTCTGCTTATTTTAATAAGCCCGCTTATGTGCTTATTTTTAAAAGCGGCGTTTTTAAACCGCTTTTCGTTTAAACGCCCACCTCTAGTCACATGGTCTGGTGCTTCTATTAAATATTTCTTGACATTACAATTTCCACTTGACAGTTAATTTTTTTTTGTTTTTTTTTGTTATGGCGTCACACGATTAGTGTATTTGCCAGTGTCATGTATAAAATATAGTTGAATCAAGTTTAAATGATGATGATAATGAGATGATGGGATGAGGATAGTGTTTAAGTAGGTAGTGGCGCTTTACTTAAACTTTACACGGACTTCTTTGGAGCAACTCGAATAGTCACTTTCACAACTTTATTTCAATTTCCCACACTCGTACACATTAACGAACACAAATAATGGTTAATAATCTACCAATATTACACATTATCACTCGAATAAACACAAGTTTTGGAAATAAAAACAAAATTTTCACGTTGACAATTCGATTGCCGCCAAAAAAGTCTACAGTTAATTTAAAGTAAATTGCAACCCCCTTTTAAGGACAAAATTTAAAAAAACTAAACAAATATTTTACATTTTACAATTATTATTACAATACATATTTATATTATTATACACACGTTACAGGTCAACCTTACATTCTCTCTGGTTACATAGTACATACAGGTTACAGGAAAACTTTTCTATACTTATGATAGCTCATAGTTGGGGATTCGTCAATCTATGAATAATTTATCATCTTCATCTCCGCCGCACACCAGCTCCGTCCGGTTTGATCTTTGGCGATTATTGCGAATCATAAACCAAACCTTACATTCTCTTTGATTGCGAATAGTGGCAAGAAAGTAGAAGAGTAACGTCCTGTATTTAGAGGCCTGTGCTGTGTCCCAGCTGTGGGAACGTAATAGGATGATGATGATGTATTGTGTTTTAATTCCATTCTGGGTGATTGACCTCCACTCGGGTCATTGACTTGCTCGAAGGTGTTTCCTTCCCTCACCACCAGTGGCGGATTTACACATTTGCCGCCAGTAGGCTAAGTATTCAAATTTTGCCGCCCCTACCAACCTCTATAACCTCTACGGCCTCTGCTTTTCCTTTTTAAATGTGTCATTTTTTTATGCATCAGACAAAAATTTAACAAAATTCAAGTGGTGAACAATGTTTAATTGTTTGTGTGCACATAATAATTTTAAATACATATATAGGTACGACTCTTTTAATATCATTAAAACATTTTTTTAAATTGACACTAAATTTGCCGCCCCTAAAATCTGCCGCCCTAGGCTCCAGCCTACTCAGCCTGCTGCTAAATCCACCACTGCTCACCACCCTCATTTTCCGACGAAAGTGTGTTTATTCGTGTATTGACATTCACTGTTTGACATAGAAACAGTGATTTCGTAACAAGAATAATGTCTGGGATTTTAAGTGGTGTAGGTAGTAGGTAGGTAGGTACTTTAGGATATTCCTCGCTCTAAGGTGCTATAATACAAGTTAAATAAGTGTGTAAGTATTAGCAGAAGATTCTGATATTTTACAGAAAAATCTGCCTTAAATCTAGTTTTTTTTTTACCATTAAAAAACAGTCAAGTCCGAGTCGAACTCGCGTAGAGATAGCTCCATGGGGTGGAGGGGCGAAAGGCTCTAAATTTTTACTAATGTAACTAACTGAGATGGCGCTACGACCCAAATTGAGTCATGACCTCCGACAGAAGACGCTATTTTAGTCTGTCCTGCGGACTCCTGCGCCAGCGCCACCAACCGACTGTCCTAGCAGTTCGTGCAAGTCCTTCTAGACTTCGTCTTTCCAGCGATACCTGGGACGGCTGTAGGCCTCTCGGCTGTCCCGCGAAAATATAGAATCAAAAACCAACAATATTAATGATTTACCTACTTCGTACCTACTAGATTGCTAACAGTCACCATGATTGTGACCGTTGATTGGATTTGCCGTTTGCTAGGTGCGGTCGGTGCGGAGCGTCACTATTTGTATGAAAAATAAAATTATTTGTTGATTTACTTAAGAGAAAAATGTAATCTGTAAATGTAATGTGTATGTAGGTGGTACCTATATGATTCTGTTTTGATGAGATTTTGTAGTAAAACAAAGTTGTTTGACAATCATTATTAGCCTTCCACGTTCCCACTGCTGGGACTCTGGCCTTCTCTCAGAGAGAGAGTATGGGCTATAATCTACCACGCTGGCCCAGTGCGGGTTGGTAGATGTCACATGCCCTTGAAAATGATGCAGTTCTTGGGCATGCCGGTTTCCTCACGATGTTTTCCTTCACCGTTTTGAGCGATGGCAAATCCGCACATAACTTATTAAGTCCTAGGTACGAGGCCGAGAGGATTCGAACTCGGTGTCGGCGTCTTGTAAGTCGCACGTCAAACCGATCGGCCACCATCGCTCTCAATGACAATGATTATAATAATATAAAAAATTACTACGAAACCTATGCTCCATTCCGTGCTAAAGTAAGCCTAGGGAGCAGTGCGCAAAAAAAAATTAAATGCACGCGGAGCAAACGCCGACGTCACTCTATCTACAACTTACATTACAATACAACGCAATCCGCTGAATTCCACTATTCCGCGGAGAGCGCGGCTCGCGATTTGCGATTCACTTCAGCTCAGTCTCGGTGCCTCCATTCCATTCTCGATTCAGAGTCCGTGCAGTGACCGCGTCGAGTTCGCGCCGCGTCGACGCTCACGCCGCTCTGTTATCACAACAATAACATAACCTCCCCGTGCTGTTATCGCGAAACTTTCACTCGCAACTCGCTTGCTGGCTGCTAAAACACACATTCACGAACCTTGGACGCCGTCCGAAGTCTGGTGAAGAAGTTGAGCCAATTTCTTAGTAGCATACATCGTGACCGCGTGTGTTCAGTGTTTACAAAGTTGGTATTGGCCGTATTGGTATTGTTTCAGTGTTGATCGGTTTAGTTTTTGTGTGGATTTGACCGTGAACTTGTTGCTTCGAACTGCGCCTGTGAGGCAAGGCAGGTGAGGTAAGCCTTTGTGTTGTGAAACTCTATGCTAAGTACATAGGTACCTACATTAATACTTTTTATTGCAATATGTACATAGATCTTAAATTAAATGTGCTTTCTGGCCGTTTATTAGGTATTGCGTCGGCCCATGCTTATTCTGTTGTACCGTTATCGCGTTATTTCGTGATAAAAAGGTTTTAATCTTTGTTATACCTACGGCTTTGTTTCCTGAATCGGAGAATAGGTACCTACCTACTAACGGTTTCCTGATTGTGTTTTTGGTTACATTACGTGCGTGCGATATTGTTGTTAAACCATAGTTTTAACGAAACTAATGTTTAATAACCAAAACTCTAGATGAACCTATTATGTACTTGTAAGTTTAGTGATTATCCTCTATCTAATTAGTATTACCAGCACTTGATAAATAAGGTCTAGGTCTCTAGGTCCCAAGCTACATAAATAACATACTACATACCAACTAGTATTAAGGGACTAGGCATCTCCTAGGTAGATATTTTTTGGAGCAGGCCAGGGCAATTGGATTATTTTCGTAAGAAATATTATTCCGTAGAATCCTTAGGTATCCGTCGTCAACTCGTCATCATCATAAAAACACCCAATGCAGGGATTCAGACCGGCCTTTGTTTCGAGAGGCCTTCTGAGGTATGGGTATTGGGTACATATTGGCCGTAATCTACCATGCTGGCCCAGTGCGTGTTGGAGCTCGCAATCGTCGCACGTTGCGGTTCTTGGACATGCCACGCCCGCCGCGCTTTCTCCCGACCCTCACGAAGTTTTCTTTCACCGTTTTTAACAATGACAATCATTGAAAAAGGCATACTAGGTACCACACGTGGTATAACTTCGGGGCCGAGAGCCGAGATGGAATTCGGCCACCCACCACCGCACCGTTATTCGCCTACCAGTCGCCACGGCTCCTTCCATATCGGTATCCGTACCTGTCGCCAAACATTTATCGGTCTTAGAATAATTCTAAGATCAGGGTGTTCCGGGTTCTGGCAGTCTCACTTGAGAACCAGTAACCCCTAGTACCTAGTATATGTATAGTTTTCGTTTCCTTCCACAGTCTTCTTCTATAAGCACCCGCCCTTGCCTTGACTTGGTAGAACTAACTAAAATCGGTAGTACGAATAATTTCAAATCGTTGTATTCGAATTCGAACAAAGTTTCCGTTTTGCATTTAGGCGGTATGAGTTGCCATTTTAACCGACATCCAAAAAAGGAGGAAGTTCTCAATTCAGATGTTTGTATTTTTTTTATGTATGTTCGGGCATAACTCCGTCAAATATAGGTTTTGCAAAATTATTTTTATGTTGGAAAGAAGATATTTCAAAGGTGGTCCCATGATAAGGAAATTAGAGTTTGATGATGGCAGACTAGAGAAACCGAAGGGAACCTGAAGTCGGTTTTTTTTTGTTAAAAATGTGTGTGTTGTGACTTTTTGACAGGTTAGCGCCGTAGTAAACTTTGACGTTTACGAAAACTTTTACAGTTTTCAAAACTAATCCAGGCGTAGTATGGTGGCCGTGGCTTGATGCAATACCAGCCTACAAGTGCCAGTGGCATTCAAACATAAAATAAAACACAGTAGAACCTCTTTTAATACAAGAATTTATACGAAGGACCTTTAATTAAATAAAAATGACTGTTTGTACCAATCTAAGTGAGTAGGTATAATTTGGAAAGGACTCTGCTCAAAATAAGATAGATAGATAATCCAGTCTGTCACTTACCTCACACTCCCACACGTACGTTTCTTCAAGCGAGAGAGAGAGAGAGAGAGAGAGAGAGAGAGAGAGACTTTATTTGGCAAAACTGCACACAATAACAAAAGAAAGAAGCACACACAAAAAAACAGTAAAATTATACAAGAGGACTCAGCAAGGGAATCCTCTAGTCGGCACTGGAGGGTTGGCAGAGCAAATGTTCCAAAACACCATCTGAATTGGCACAGCACTGCGAGAACGTCTCACACAACAAATAGGTACTGCACGGCAGTGAAATGAGTAAAAACACTGGTCTATTCACGGAATAGTTCCCAAGATGATTGAGGACGCGACCGAATGTAGTAGTCGCACCAGCACCAAGTTTGAACTGGTCGATCCGCTCGCGTAGAGGGCGCGCGATGCGTCGCCCGTCAATTCAAAACGACGGTAGTCGTAGAAAAGCGGATGGCAAACATAAAAATTATCTACCCTCTAAAAATGAGCAAAGATCCAACAATATGCGTATTATACATTAATCAATTATGCCCAATTTGATATTACAGTAATGTTATTCCTAAAATACGTAGTAGGTACCTAATATCTTAGAATTGGTATTTAAATGTGAACAATCCTTTACGACTACGAAATTTAGGAATGGAATAACAGTTCGTAGAAACGGCTACTGAATGAACACTCTACCATATTATATACCTAGACTAAAGTAGGTACATATATAATAATATGTACCTACGAAGGTAGAGGTAGAAATCAACTGGAATGAATAGGTAGTTAGCAGAGGCACATCAAGATAAAACCATTGCATTGTGTTATGGTCGACAGTCATCTAATGTTGTTGCGTTTATTGCCAAGATATGTCATAGTAGATAATAATTATTATGTAGATTAGTTATAAGTTAAGATGAGAAACTGAGAAACAGGTATCTAGTACCTATAGGTATGTAGTAGCTAGGTACTAGCAATGTACTAAGATACCTATCTATCTCTTCGCAATTTTTATACGTGTTTACCTTAGAGACTTCACGCAGAGCGAAAGAGATTCAAGATTCTGGAAGTGTTCAAACAAGTTCTATGGCTAAAGGTATACCTTCTTGCCTTGCCCTTGATACCCAAGTGTTATTTAGGGCCAGTGACATTGCAAAGCTCTCGATCAAGGTCCGAGCAATAGGACGAATCGCGAGCCTAACAGGTATGTAACGGGCAAGGCTTCGAATGCTGTTGGGACCCCGCGACACCATTCGTTTTTTGGCACTACGAAATCGATGATTGTGTTTTCTTTTATTGCGATGTTTTACAGGTATGTAGTACTTTATAGGCATGTACTTAAAACAATTCACAGTACTAGCTCTCTATATAAATATTAGTAGCTTTTGTCCATGCATTGATTAGAAATCAGAATACCATTGTAAAATAACACAGTGCCTAGTTCATAGCATTTACCGCGCGACTTAGAACGCGTTGTCAAGGATATCGGATCACCACTGTCATATCACATAGGTGAAGCCATTTCGCCCGCCTGTCTAGAAAACGGGACGAAATCGCGCGAGTTGACCCAATATAGAATCCTTCCACTGCGCTAGGAGCTAGTAAAGACATAGCTAGACTGGAACAAGTCGAACAGGTGCGCATTATTGCTTGTTCAGGTGGAACAGGGACAGATCGAAATGTCATTTCTTATAGCTATCTATAGCAAGCGATACTAGCTCATCTCAGAATTTTAGATTTCTACATTCTTCACATCTGCTAAAGTGTTTTATGCCGGAATTTAAAAACCTTCCGCGAGTTTGTAACATCAGACTTCAGGCTGTCTACATATTTGCCTACCCATGCGCGCTTACTAATCATAAGGTTGATCCTGTCACAATCCTATTTAGTAACCCCTGTCGGTTTCGAATTTCTCTCGCCTAGTCGTTTATTTACAGCTGCTGACATCATACATTTCGAACGTCCTATTTCAATCGCTCACACGCACTTGTGAGTCTTGTGACACAACAATTTGAGAGAAAAGAGCTGATGTTTATGACTGTTTTTGTACGTTATTTAGGGCAGGGTTTGACCACATTATAATGAAGTTAGGTGACGTTATAAGAAAAGGCAGGCGAGTAGGTTTTCGTTCAAGGGGGAGGGATTTTTCTGTGTAAATTAATCGCTCAGAAAAATTGTTCTAAAAATTTTAGAAACCTATAGTGCTGTCGATAGAAACCAATAGTGTCGAAAAATACAGTTGATAGACTCAAATAAGTTATTCGCAGCATTAACCAGGGATTGAAAAAAACCCAGAAACCCTTACAAACTTATACTCCGTCGCACATATTAATCATCTCCCGGCCGTCGTAGCACATAATGCGATCCCGAACAGAGCTATAAAAATAATTCTATGTATGTTTTATGTGTATATGGAATGGGTTTTCCTCTTTCTCTGCGAGCTGAATAAGTGACTCCCGGATTTAGATTGCCAAAAGCTTTATTACGGACGGCGTGATGAATATCTCATTATGGGTTATTTTACTTCAGTACCACTACCTACTTATAACCAATAACCGTTGGGGTAGACATGGTCTTGAGTAGAGACCGCGACTTGGCAAACGTAGTGTAGGACGCCCTGCGACTAGGAGCGACGACTTGCGCCGAGTGGCTGACAGTAGTAGGATAAGAAGAGCCGAAGACAGGGTTCAGAGATGTACCTTGGGAGA
Source organism: Opisthograptis luteolata (assembly GCA_931315375.2). Lineage (NCBI taxonomy): Eukaryota > Metazoa > Arthropoda > Insecta > Lepidoptera > Geometridae > Opisthograptis > Opisthograptis luteolata. The sequence continues at coordinate 5,014,039 of OV928048.1, forward strand.
GGCCGATATTATACGAGTCTCTGATATTAGAACAACCAAAAACCATTAATAATAATATATACTAGTTGCTACAGCGATGGTGGCCGAACGGCTTAGGCGTGCGACTTACAAGACGCCGAGTTCGAATCCTCTCGGCCCCGCACCTATGACTTAATAAGTTATGTGCGGATTTGCCATCGCTCAAAACGGTGAAGGAAACCGGCATGTCCAAGAACTGCAACATTCAAGGGCATGCGACATCTACCAACCCGCACTGGGCCAGCGTGATAGATTACAGCCCATACTCTCTCTCTGAGAGACGGCCGGAGTCCCAGCAGTGAGAACGTGAAAGGCTGATGATGATGACTAGTTGCTTGTGCTGTGTGAATTCTTTTATATCTTCACACACTCAGGTCTTATGGGCCACTTTAGGGACTATACGATGCAGTAACAATAAAGTTAGTGAATAAAGTGTGTGTGTGTGTCTTACTTATTAGAAACAGAGGTCGGAATAGGTAGTTTTTAAGTACATACGAGTTACGAGTAGCTACGTAGATCATAACATGAACAGATCGCAGGATGTTAATTAGGTACATAACGTATTAATTTTAGATACGCATCTACTATACAAATACCCGACTGAATTAGATATAATATTGAATACCTAATATAGACCTAACAGCACCTATTCTTGGAAAATACGCACGACTTATTTTTCCACGATTACTTAGAATTTGGTCCCTACCAAAAAGAGAACCATCGCTTTTTGGCGTTACGCGGAACTACTACTATAAAGGCAACCGATTTCAGCCACTTGTTGTCCTATCCTTGACAGTAATGAATCTGTGATAGCCATGTTAAGCGATATAATAAAGCGAGTAGCACATGCCTGTAATATACTTGTACGATAAAGTTTCAAACATTATTAGTCTTTAGTCTTGCTACAGTGCTGTTAACACGCAACGGGAAGTTTCCTGAAAGGTAATTACAACGCAATAAGTTGAAAAATAACAATTAGCTGACAGACAAATATTATCTGCTTTGGTTGTGATCCCGTAGCCCGTTAATATTCATGTTCCATATCACAATGTGCTCAACCAACCAAAATAAATCTTATTAGTAATTTCGGAATATTTAGATGACAAAAAAAAGGTTGGGATTTTAGTGAACTTGCTCCAATTCAAACAATTAGTAATAATAATAAAATTGTCAATGTAATCGCGCCAAAAAAATTACCTGCCGGGCGTTTCTTGCCTGTTCTTTTGCCGGTGTAAGGAGGCTGGAACAGGCGTAGCTAGTTTTATGTTGACGTTTTAAAGTGATCGCAATGTATCCTATTGAATAAAGTACTAATTGAATTGAATTGAATTTCTATCTGTCGCTGAACAGTCTTTGGTCTTTGGCTGTTTCGGCTCTGATGCCTTTGCCTTTTCATTGAACAAATGCGAGAAGAAAAGATATTCATGTATCGCTTGCCTCATCCTTTCATGGTTTAGGAATTGCAATGCCCATGTATTCGCTATCAGCTCCACCGTGCACTCTCGCCCGCGGCTCTCGTGACAGTGACGCTTTACCTAACCAATACAGGAACACACGAGACAACCGTAGTATGCTATAGCACATGTACTAAAGGAACTACGTCTTTTCAGCTGTTACAAAACCTGTTCCTACTTCGCTTCTCATTTTGCCCAACTCTAATGTTATATTTTTGAAATGTCAACAACGGAGAAACGCGGTCGGAAATGTGCCCAGTTTATAGCGCCGCTGTCATAACCCACCAATGGAGGAGTTTGATTGTTTTTGGGCGGGCGATGAAGGCGGTTAACTGCCTCCGTAATAGAAAGTCGGTAATCAAATAGACGTATAACTTCCTGGTTCTTTGCGGGTGCGGTGAATTAGGTTAGCTTGGAAAGATAAATTGTCTTTCCTGGTATTTTTTAATGTTGCTTTCCTCTTCAGGAATTTGGGGTCGATTTCCGTTGCGCGGCGAATATAAGCGAGATGGAGTAATTTACTGCCGAAGATAACTCAGATAACCTAGGGTGCCTTGCGAGCCGAAACTAAATGTATCGGTTTCCATTCCTTTGTATAATTGTGGCCTTAATTGGCATCTAACTCATTCATACTGTGGGACGAGATACTGCCTGCGGTATAGTTCGTAGGGTAATTATGGCCTGTCTTTGACGAGTGTGACAAACTTATTATATATGCTGGATGCTAAACTTAAGAAACGATGAGCGATGGTGGCCGAACGGTAACGCGTGCGACTTACAAGGCGCCCGCACCGAGTTCGGATCCTCTGGGCCCCGCACCTATGACTTGATAAGTTATGTGCGGATTTGCCATCGCTCGAAACGGTGAAGGGAAACATCGTGAGAAAACCGGCATGTCCAAGAACTGCAACGTTCAAGGGCATGTCACATCTACCAACCCGCACTGGGCCAGCGTGGTAGATTACGTCCCATACTCTCTCTCTGAGAGAAGGCCAGAGTCCCAGCAGTGGGAACGTGAAAGGCTGATAATGCTGAAACTTAAGAAACAACTCGGTACAACTTTATATTTTATCAATTAAATTAAAGGCCAAATGAAACCTTTTCAACGAAAGGCTGTGTCCTAAAACCTGTTATGTTTATTGTGCCTCGTTAAAACCCGTACAGTGTGACAGTAACACGTATTTCTTTGTACCTATATATTAGTTATGAGAACTCTTATTAGATAAAATAATAACTTTGCACGTGAGGGATGACCATGGGTTACTGGCTTGACTACTTATTAGGTATTTAAAATAAAAAAAAACACTTATTGTGGCATAACTATAATAGTTAGACATGTGCTCTCGCTGACTTTTTTGTAGATCTTAATGGGACCTACAAACCCGTAATATACATTATTTTGTTCTATTGTCAATAGTTTTTGCAGCGCAAGCAAAAATAGGTTTTCGATTTCTTGTGTTACAAAATAGCTATTTTCTTACGAATCCCTAATTTTTTTGGAAGTATAATATAGCCTATGTCCGTCACAGATAGTGTCGCTTTCCAACAGTGAAAGAATTGTTAAATTCGGTTCAGTAGTTTCGGAGCCTATTCGATGCAAACAAACAAACAAACAAATAATCAAATCTTTCCTCTTTATAATATTAGTACAGATATTGATATACTCGTATTAATATTTATGTACAGACGTAACAAAAATATAATGTGGGTGTGTGCTTCACTTCCCTGTTACTACTAGTGTTATTCATTATCTCATTATCATAACAAATTATAATGTATAATACGAAATCAAGAATTTAATAAAGTAACTTAAAAACGATCAGACGTAGGTAAGTATAATCACATTTTAAGTCGCAGCGCTTCATCCTCATTCTAAATCGTGACTTCAATTACCTGTGAATCTTGTAATGAAGTATTCATTAGATATCTGGATGAAGCCTGAAGCGAATTATGTTTCAAAGCTAGGTACCTCTTCGTTTGTGTTCTTAGAGAAATCAACTTCGTGCCCGGATCGTAAACAAGTTTCTATTTCTGATTCGATCGAGTGGGGTTGTTCAACGAGAATGGGTTAATCTTGCATGAAATGTACCCTCGCGTTTGAAGTTAGCGTAATTGTCTTTGAACGTTCCTGTCCACATTTATGATTTTTTTTTATACTATGTACCTACTTCCTTTTTTTTACTTATCTTATGTGAAGATGTGCTCGAAGAGGGCGCCACGCTACACCTGGATTGGGAGCTGGCTCTCAAGTGGCGCTGCCGCAACACACATAAAGATTAACTCTAGTGTGGTAGCTAGCCAGACGAGTACTTAAAAATGCCCTACCACCAAGCTATGGTTTCACGATGTTTTCCTTCACCGAAAGCTCCACCTTATTGTAGGTTTCGAACCACGACTGAACGAACCATCATCGCTTTAAGTAGGTACCTAATAGTACTCTGTGTAAAGTATAAATAAACTATTTATGTACCTACCCTGCTCTATTTCACCTAGAATTTTGTAGCCAACAAAAGTTAATATATAGGTTCTTTCCTAATTAATATCCTATCTCACAAACATTCTGGCGGACGTCCTTTATGTGACGTGATGGATCCACATCTATTGTGCGTATTGACAAAAGTCTACGTGTATGTGAATGACGCCTACACACAATAAAGGTGTTATTTGTTCCGAAGCATCATTGTTCGGTTGCCTGCGAGTAATCTTAGGAATGATCCGTTTGATGAAAATAAAAGCACTTACTTACTAGGTAATAAAGTTGGTATGAGCAGTGACCTAGCGGCAAACCTTAGTGTTGTAGTTTTCAGGCCGTATGAAGTTCGAGTATTATATCTAGTGACTGGAAACATCTTTGGTCCCGAAGGTGGTAAATAAAAAGTATCAATTTTATCCGATCACCCCCGTGCGTGAAATGAAACGCTTTATCACGGTCATGCAAAGTCCTTGGTCAGTAAGTTACTATTACGTTTCGTTTCATGCATATTATTGCATATATATATTTTGTTATATTTTGCTTGAAATAAAGTATACTCGTGGATCGCGTATTTTTTGTGATTCAAATGTTTTAAGTACACAGCTAAGTAACGTAAAAGACTTAATTATAAAGTAAGGTTGGTAACTCTAGTTATATCTCGCCCTTGCGTATAATGATGCCAGCCAAGAAGTTCAGTATGAAAGACCGGACTACAAAAACTACGCCACAGGCGCTAATAAATCTATTTTCCATCTCTTATTGCATAAGATCTTTAATTATAATCTGGATAAACTGGAATTTGCATCGTAGTAATGGGGTTATCGATTGAGAACACATATAATTACAGCTGCTGCTGTCATCCAGCTATTTATAAACAGTGGTAAAGTTTAATGGATGGCGTTTCTATGTTGCGTCGAACGGATGAAAGAGATAAATTAGTCGTTCATAATGTTTATGCTTTGTGTCTAAGTCTTAATTTAAAACTTCTCGTATATATTACACATGCATTTTATTTCGCGACATCCATTCTTGCTGACAAAACCAAGACAGTTACCATAACATACTAAATTTCAAATTTATTGGTTGTGTTCTGATTTTTTTAAGTGAGCATGCATTTAAATTAGCTTTTAAACATCCCATAGCTATTTAATTTCAGTCAAGAACATCAGTAAATTTTGATGGAAAACATTGCAAGGAAATCAGCCCTGGACGTTAAGATTCAAGAGCATGCGACACCTAGCAACCCTCACTGGGCCAGCGTGGTAGATTATGATTATGACCATATTGACTCTTTGACAGAAGGTCTGGATCCTAGCAATAAGAACAAGGCTCTATCGAACGACGCGCCAAAAACTGATTAATGTCGAGGCACTGGTTGAGAAGAGACTGCATAGCCTTTACTATCGACGAAGAGTATCGAGCCAGCCAATTTCCTACCATTTCTATTTTGGTGAGTGCGCACAAAAATTACATGAATTGATTCCGTCATACTCTTAGTACAAGACGGGGGAGTCGTTTCATCCCTATTGTAATATGCAGACTGCTAGGAAATGGAATTTGCTCCTTGCTACTTTGTTTCCTAAGAATCATAAAATGGATTCGCTTATACTTAAGTGAATAGGCACTTCATGGGCTAGCGTGTTCTACCTTCGACTGCCATGAGGTGAGATGTGGTAATAATAAAAAGTCTGATCAATAATGATGATGAAGTTGTGATTATGACTAGTGTCAGTAAAAACACATCTTTCATTTATAGGTTTAGGATTGATGTATAAAACAAGAACATCACTCAAAATGTCAACACATTTACCTACTTGAAAAGTGGAACACGGAAACTATCCAATCTCAATCTGGATCACCGTTATCAGTTCCTGCATTCTCTTACAGTCGCTTATCTCTGGGTCAGTTGCCTCGCTTTATCTCTTTGCCACTGAGACGGGTAACCTTGACGTCCAAAATATTGTTCAGTTCTTAGTATCGTTACATTTTGTCACAAATTTGCGATTGAACTACATATTATAAAAGACAAAAATGACTTTTTAAAAATTAAGAATCTAGGAGGAAGAGTAACACCGAAGGTCTTATCGCTTCCTACCAGACATGTTGTTAAGCCAAGGATAATACGGAGCGACGCTCATTAAAAAAAAACTAGAACTCAAAATTGGATAAACAGGTTTCGAGGTTTTTGAATGCGTTTTGAAAGTTGCCTGGTTTTAGTTTTTGACCTCCAAATTATGAATTTTTAATCAGTTGATTTGTTTAGAACAAATTGTCCATTAACTCATTGATATGTGGTAAGTTGTACCCACTTTTTACAGCAATAGATTGATAGTCAAGACTTTAACTAGGTTACATCTTCGTCATTATCATCAGTCGGAGGACGTTTCATTTCTGAACTTAGGCCTCCCCTTTGTTTCTGACGCCATAATGAACGGCTTGATTCCCCGCAACTCTTTTTATCATAAACACTAGAAATAACGCAAAAAAAAAAACAGTGAATCGATATATTCAAGTGTAAAGAAAATACTATCAAGGTCGACGGCAATCGTTATCGTTCCTATAGTTGTTTTATAGAATAACATACACGTGCTGAGCAAACGTAGGTACAACAGATCTGTCATTATAACGCTGTACATTTTATCAGATAACTGCTGTAATTATTGTATTTAACGATACGTCGTCATTCGTCAATCAACATCGTGGTAATCTTAATAATTATGGTTACATAAGAAGTTGGGTTATCTCTAACATGACCATACGTTCCGCTTTGAAACAATGTGTCCTGCTGTCCCCAAAATCCTCAAAAATGTCTCGCTTTGGCAAAACAGGCTGACCGTGACATTTAGTTTAAAAAGGCCCAACACGTTGCATCAAATTGAATTTTGAAAATGAAAAGAATCTATTTAGTATTATTTACATTTATAAAAACGACCACTCTGTGGAAAATACATGCGACGTAGATGAATAATGAATAATGAGCAATCTAATATAATACGAGCTGATGATGATGTTTTTCATGAAATTTGGATATTGATAACACAATATAATCATGATTCATGAGGCCTATTCATTGTACCAAAACCCAAAGTATTCAAATCTTTATTTTTAGCGTTTGACCATGTTGACTGATGCCAAATATTGACGTGGTCGAAAGTAGCGTCAAGCTACGCCTGGATTGGGTACGCCGTTCGATATAATACCGCAATTTTAAGCTAAGAACCTAATAACCTATTATAATAATATACTGATAAAATATGTGTTTAGACGCTTACATACGGACTTCAATCGGAAGGGAGGACTTCTGAATTTTGCAGCTCTCACACTTTCAGGAAACGAATGGATCTGTGTTCTGAGCATCAATACAATTTTTAATGGATACATTTGTTACCCAAATTTACAAAACAATAGTATAATCTAAGCACAATATTATTATGTTATTATGTAAGTGCTCACATCACTAGATTTACACGAAAGATCAGTCAAAAACTGTATCCTAAATTAACATTCTAAAACGACTTCTGGAAAACACATCGTATTCAAAATGTACATTGCGTTGAACGTCTTTTTGTTTTCATTGAAATGCAAAATGCGACCGTAATGAATTAAGCTAGTTGCCTTGCTAGTCACTTGGCGCGTTATTATGCAATACTTACTTGTTTTTAATTAGGAAGAGGGGAAACGTGGGCGTGAATTTCGGAATAACAAAATTCCTCATACGTACCTAATTGCTTTTTGGCCGCCGCCCGTGGATTTCGGGTCACTTGTTCGACAATCTCGGTGATAAAAATAAAATTCCAATAGACCTTGCCAAAGATACGACATAAAACCGTGTCGTGGCGATTATCATTTGAAATGTGCGAAGTCGTTTGAATGTTGTCACGCACGCAGAGCGAAACGTGCTGATGACGTTTGAAAATAAAACACCATGCATCATATCAACGTTACAGTAATGTATTGTTGGTAATAAACGCAGTGTGATTCGTGAGTTCATCAGAAGTGTTACTGTGCCGAGATATTATAATATGTCAAATGTCAATAGAGTCTCTTCTTCATTAAGGAAGAGAGAATGTGGGCGAGATTGCTGGAACAATTTCTCTTGTGTACTTACGAGTAATTGCTTTGGAGTTCTGAATTCAAGAACCCTCCAAGTGTAGTTAGGGAAAGTCTAAAGAGAGTTGTTAACATATTTTGTGCGGGTATCGGATTTTAAGGGAAATTGAGGCGATGCTTTAACTATTAAGGTAATAACTCCTTTACAGCCTCAGGTTTTAAACAAAAACCCTTAAATTGCTATTTTCCGTTTGTTACATGTGTTACACGTGGTATTCATATTAACACTTCATTAAGGCTCAAACGAACAATTTCACCCGATTAAAATCTAATTTCAAGCGCTACAATAACTATCCAAAAATGCAGTAGTAGGTCAAAAGCATTAGTGTAAATGAAATTCAAGTCATCGAAACATAGCATTTGTAATTTGTATTTAGATAACCGATTCGAATAAATGAATTACTTGTCGAAGTCGGTCGAGTCGATATTCGACGTAAACGTCACAATTTCGACAAATTTGCTTTCCTGAGTTCCGAGTAGGGATTCTATGTACGTCGTTGGTTTCTTGGTTGATATGATTTACTTTGGAATTAATTAAATTTGTGGCCAGAAACACCTACCATTACTGCTCACCTTCACACCTTTGCCTCGCGTCTAAGCGTAAACCAAACCAACCGATAAGGTCACTAACTTGTCCTTCCATTCGTCCATAACAAACAGCGAGAAAATGAGTTTTAACCTTTCAAAACTGCTATGTAATATGCCTTTCAAAAGTTTGAAAATAATGAAATCACTGTTTATCTACATAAGATAACGAAAAGCATAAAATTTATAACAACGAAGTATGGAATGAGTGCCTACATCCATCCAGCTTTGAAGAAAATAGGAAACTTAATTATAGGATTGTCATTTATTACGCAGTATGTATCTACTATCAACATACCTACCTAATGTAACGTAACTAAAACTCCTTGCTTGTAGTTTCTATTATACCGCTGCGTTATTTGTCCGTTACGGGACAAATATTTGTGCATTGAACAAAAAGCCCGAGTATATGTTACAATTTCAAGTCTGGGTGTTGTCGATTAATTAATCGATCCGCGTTGTTTCTGATACAGGGAACCCTAGTTAGGGGGATACTATGTTAGTACTTATGTGTGATTGTATCGGCGTAGATGTATGTAATCCTAGTAACGTCTTATCACTTTCTGGTCCAGCTACATCATCAGATCTGCATCATAATCGTTTGAAAACCACGCCCTAATAAAACTAAAACTATTTATTTATGTTATGTAATTTAGAAGTCACGTAAGTAATAATTATAATTCTAATAGCAGATGAGCTTATCGTAGCCAATACTAAAATATCTAAGTGGATTTTGAACTATATTGAGTGAGAACCACCTCTTTTTGTATGTATCGTTTATTCCTTTGTCTTCATGTTATGAATATCTTATCATAATATTCGAACACGACACGAGGTGTTAGCTTATCGACTTATATGTAAAAGAGTAAGTTAATGGTGCCAAGACGAACTGCTATGTTCCTTGGAACAGTTGGAACTATACTTACCTAACTACGAAGTACATGTAGTAATTTTTTGTCGGTAACTAGATATTTACCTACTATTGCTTTTCTACTAGGGGGGGGCATCCATTAATTACATGAGGTGTTCTAGGGGGGAGGGTATCAAGTTAAATATTTCCAAATCTCACTTAGGGGGAGGAGGGGTTTAGCAAATATCACGTAGTTATTTTTTTCCCAGAAAACTGTGTAAAATTGCGGGAAAAATATTTTTTTTGTTTTTTTTTTCTTATTAATCCAACACGTTTAGAGGAATAGAAGTTTTGAAGAATCTCGCGTGAGATTAGGGGAGGGAGTTGAGGAAAATCTTACGATATCTCACCAAGGGAGGAGGAGGGGGGGGGGGGATCTCAAAAATGCCTCACGTAATTAATGGACGTCCCCCTAGTTTACATATTTTACTTCTTCTTCTTCTTGTGGTGCCATCTCCTACCGGAGGTCGGCTATCATTAGGGCTATCCTAATTTTGGATGCTGCTGCTCGGAACAGGGATCTTGTGCTCATTTTGAACCAAGTCCGGAGATTTTTGAGCCATGAGGTACGTCTTCTTCCAGGTTTTCTCCTTCCTTGGATTTTTCCCTGCATGATAAGCTGGAGCAGCTGGTACTTTTCGTTCCTCATAGTGTGACCAAGGTACTGCAGCTCACGCATTTTGATTGTGTTTAGAATTTCCACATTCTTGCTCAATTTTCGCAACACCTCTTCATTGAAGAAGAAGAATTAATCGACGTCCCCCTAGTTTACATATTTTATTAGAGCAGCAATTTCCTCCCTCTTCTATGCATAACAAATGACGTACGCCTTTGATTAAAGTTGAGGAGAGGACCTATTTTCCCATTGTGGAATGCAATAAATTTTAAGACTTTGACTTGAAAAGACTAGACTAGATATTAGAAAATGTATGCGTCAAGTGTTTAACGGTACAACTGACACACATATGGCTATCAGCGATTCTTGTCCGTAGTAGGTACAGTTGTGATAGTCCTGTTGATTGGACCATAGCTCATGACACGCGAAATATGTAAACCGCTTACCTACAGTAAATATTTTAATACACAATTGGCATTCCAAAAGTATGAAATAGTTAAAAGTTCCCAGATATTTACAACCGAATGTATGCATTCATCGTCATCATCATCATCAGTGGACATAGGTCTCACTACTGAGCCCGGTCCTTGGCTTCTCTCATACAACTGCTGCCAGCCACTTGGCGCGAGTCATCGCTCCACCTAGTCGGAAGGCGTCCTACACTACGTTTGCCAAGTCGCGGTGGTCCGGTCGCAGCTCGTGACGCGCGAATTTGATGTAAACAATGAAGTTGGTGTCGCTTTGTGACTTTTTCAAAATGACAAAAAAAACATCCACAGCGTTGGTTGCATTGCCACACGTGATCTCATGAAAATTCATCATGTTCGTTGGTAAAAAACCTTACGTTTAAAATAGAGCATCAAAAGTTGTAGATATATGTTATTGGAATTGGTCGGGGTCTCCACTCAAAAACACGTCTACCCCAACGGTAAATGCATTATTATTTGCATAATATTCATTTGTGAACCACGGACTTAATTTGGTGTTGATTCACATTCATGTGACCTGGTGACCAGACACCAGTGTTTTATTTTGCTAAAATTAGTCGTGCTTATAGCTAAGCTGTCATTACATTGATTGAATACATCGAAGTGACAAAATATTAATTGATCCTAATGCCAGGCGAGGACGTGCTGTTCTATAAGATTTCTATAGGGTATTAGAATCTCATTATATATTTCGATTGATGAAATCAAATAAAGTATGAATATGTTAATCTGACGCGCTCGAGTAAATCTCAAAATCCCCACTAGTGGCTGCGCAAACTTAGTCGCTTGTTGTTTCCATGATACAGCCAACGTCAAAAGTCACTAAATATACTCAACTTTCCGATTTTCTTAAGCTTCATTAACACCAACAAATGAAAATTGACCGTAAGTCCGTAATTAGCAACTTTGACATTTAGGGCCGATTTTATAAACATTCGTAAGTTGCACAATGATTCGGACCCATGTCCGAGGATGACTTGTATAAAAACATACAAAAAAAAACATTCATAAGTTAAATGTCGTACCAAATTTCGGTAACTTTGACATTATTGTCGAATTTTCCATACTAAAATTTGACAATAAGATCAAATTTACCGAAATTTGGTACGACATTTAACTTACGGACGTTTATAAAACCGGCCCTTACTCGTAATTTGTAAGTCCGTAAAATATAACAGCAAGTAAATAGTGTGTATTATAAATTCCCACATTGTACGAGTAGGTTAGAAAAACATTTGGAATATAAATTTGCATAGGTTACAAGACTGACAAGGCACTTAGCGCTTGCCATTCACGACACTTGCTGCTTTTCTTGTATTATACATAATTAACAGTATATACTTTATGAACGTGACTTTGAAATATTAAAGTTCAAAATATGCTTGGATGTTTTTGAAATAGAATTTAAATTAGAGCCTCATCATAAGATTTACAATAATAATAATATTTTATTACTTATGTAAAATTATAATATACATTTCATAACCTTTGGTTATTTGTATGTCATCAATATTTTGTTTATGATTTGCATAAATTAAAATCAATGTTTTGAAAATTTATCGTTATTTCCATGATGACGACTAGCGACTGTATGGTTGGATTCAATAATAAATAATAATCTGTGGTTACAGTATCAGAGATAAGCGGATGTAACTGAGATACCTACGGTCGCTTTCAATAACATATCTCTATACTTAAATATGCACGGTTTGCCCTACTGGCGAAATTTGACACAAGCTCCATGATAGTAGTAATGTCGATCTAGATACAAGCTCCATTGGGACTTTTTTGGCGGCAATTGAGTTGTCAACGTGAAAATATTGTTTTTATTTCCAAAACTTGTGTTTCTTCGAGTGATAATGTGTAACATTGGTGGATTATTAATCATTATGTGTTCGTTAATGTGTACGAGTGTGGGAAATTGAAATAAAGTTGTGAAAGTTACTTTTCTAGTTGCTCTAAAAATGTCCGTGTAAAGTTTAAGTAAAGTTATTATTAATGTGAAATTCTTTAATTGGCCTTACAATGTTAAATATCCTATAAGCAATATAATTGTATTACGCTGTTGAGTTTCTTAATAAATAAATAAAGCGCCACTACTTTACTTAAACACTATCCTCATCCCATCATCTCATCATCATCATCACCATCATCATTTAAACTTGATTCAACTCTCTGAGTTTGAAATATTTTATACTTGACACTGGCAATTACACAAATCGTGTGACGCTATTACTAAACAAAAAAAAAACCTCCATAGAAGTAATGTCAAATTTCGATCTATAATAGGTCAAACCGTGGATAGATCGGTTATTGAAACCGGCCGTTAAATTTTCTCCTTGTAATCTTCGCCTTAATAGTCTGCAATAATAACAATCCTTACTAATCGATTGGTTGTAAAAAAATCAAGGTTGAAAGCGTGTAATCGGAATTTTGTTTGTATTGGCGCGAGGAATCAGACCACTCTAGTATTTATGTGTAGGTATATAATATTGCATGAGGCATTTATCGAGGAGGATGATCTCACCTCATTCATTCATCTTTTGTTTTGATTGAGACTTGAGTTATAATCGTTTTTTTTACCTCACTAGCTCGGAAAGATGCAATTTATCATTCGCTATCCGAGTGCAAAAGAGTGCGTCGATTTTATCTGCTAGCGTCAAAAAATGTATTTTTTTATTCAACAATTTTCTTTACTGCCTGTCCACTGAAAATGCATTGTCATTGCGCCAACCTCATTAAAACACTTTTTTTTAGAATAATCGCACTGGCCAGTACGACGTTGCATGAAAAAAAAACAACTTATATTATCTGCTTTACTTGCACCTATTATAGCCTTTTCCTCGCTGTGGTGAGGTGAAAAGTTGTGTAGATACTTCGCTCGGCAGCAAAGTTATTCTGCGTCTCGTACCTTTGAAACCCTCGCTACGCTTAGGATTCTATATATCTCGCTTCCCTCGTGGATCAATCCTAGAATGCTTCGCTTGGTCAGGTTTCATATACAAGTACCTACTCGCGCCAAAAACAACTTTACAGCCTTGCTTATAAAATAACGATTACTACTACATAATATCTGGCTCTGGGTAATCTAGGTTGGACTTTATTATGATCAATGCTAGCACAGTAACGATGATGCTAGCGCGAATCCTCTTGCCCCTTCTGCGGAGAACTGCTCACGAGAGGTCTTTTGTGAGTTGACTCTCACATATCCGATACTCCCGTGGCGGAAGGACAATGCTAGGACATCTCCTCCCTCAAAAAAAGGTAATGGGCAATTAAAACCCGCTTGCACGTCCTGGGTTAAATTGATAAACTGCTCAAAGTAAAACTTCTTTTTAACCCAAATAAGAAAATGAATGAATGTCGCGCGGCATTCAATATTAACTCGGAGTCAATAAACCCGAATATCCTATACATTACGCTGGCAATTTAAGTGTTTATGGCCTATTTGATGGACATTTGACATTACTGAAGCGGAGTTATGGAGTTAAGTTAACCCCCCAACAATGCCCGCCATAAATATTTATCAGCGTTACTCCTAACTCTTAGCGTCGCAAAACGATTTATTTATTGATTATCTTCTCGAGAGCAATTACCTGTTGAAAAGACAACTCGGGCTTCTGAAATGGCCCTAAAGTCGTTGAGATTCTCCGATTGCATCCTATCCTCTCAACAGCTTCTAGTTCTTCGTTAGTTTTTTGTGTTACGCTAAACGCAAAAATCGATATGTGGCAGTCTCACTTGAAAGCTAGTGCCCAATCCAGGCGTAGCGTGGCGCCACCTCCAGCCAAGACGTCACCATAACCAGTCTACCCTGTCAAAAGAAAAAGAGGCTAATAAATTAATCTCAAGGAAATTACGTAGGAAACTCCCAACTCCGCATTTTTATGCTCGACCATTGTCCCTTGCTTCGAAAAACAATTATAAATTCTGAACACGGATTTCGTTTTTATTACTTCACATTTGACAGAGCAGTATTCAAATAAAAAACAAAGTAGGTTCAATGACAAAAGGATGGTGACGACATTTTTGGACAGTTGCATTGTGTGTGAGAGAACGTATTCGAGGTTCTATATTATGTATAGCAATAAACATAATAAATGTGGCCAAGTGAAACAAAATATTCATATATACATTAGTGTTGCGACACTACCGATAGTTTAAAACTAAAAAGCAATGATATCGATAGCTCGAATTGTGACTACTGTTGTTGACGGAATGCTATACTATCGATACTCTCATAAATTATAAACTGTCGATGTTTTGGTATTGATGTTCTGAAAAACAATACTGTATCAAAATAAATCAGCCTATGGCACACATGGATATTCTAGCTTCCTATTGTGATTTTTATTTCGTAATCAGTTCACTTGTTTGGGAGATTACCACTACATCCCAACAAACAAATGAATGTATCATTTATTTATTATTATTAAACACATTTTATATCTGTACAATATAAGATTAGTATAGAAATAACGATGGTGGCCGAACGGTTAGGCGTGCGACTTATAAGACGCCGACACCGAGTTCGAATCCTCTCGGCCTCGTACCTATGACTTAATAAGCTATGTGCGGATTTGCCATCGCTCAAAACGGTGAAGGAAAACATCGTGAGGAAACCGGCGTGTCCAAGAACCGCAACATTCAAGGGCATGCGACATCGGAAAAGGTTCCTGCCGGAAAACGGGAGAACCGTGGAGGTAACTGCTGGTTACAGCTAGTTTTTTTAAATACTTTTTACTGGGCGGCGTTTGACCTCCTGATCCTGGTGCTGGTGTTTATCTTATCTTCTATAAGTACATACTTATTTAATTTTATTTTTTTACATTACATATATTTCCTATATTTATTTATACTTGGCAATAACAACATAATAAAATGTATTAAAAATTAATTAGATTGCTAAACTTGCTAGGTGATGTTTAGGTTTTTGATTAAGGCTTAGAACATTTTGAATTAGCGAATGCCAAAGTAAAAAAATAGAAATAACCTCGTTTTTACCTCGTTTTTTCTTATCTTTAAAGTTGCCGTTTGCATATTATATTTGAATACACCTTTCGTAAACATGGTTTTACCCGCCCTGCGGCGGAATGTTTTTGTTATTCTATAAGCACTATATACGTGGGCGTTCACCTTATGTGTAGGATAACACACTGTATAGGTGCTAACTAACTCCGAAGGATTAGCGATCCAAAGTGTACCTTGGCCTCTGAAACGAGAAAGTGGCAGTCTTCTCTATCCTGAGCGATTTCAGCCCAATTCAGAGTCTGGAGTTCGCGTGACGCAAGTGCTATGACTATTTATTTTAGCCATGTGTAAAAGTCTCTCTTCGTTCCTTTTACTCCTTGATAATAAGTTATTGACAGGTTATTCACAATATTACACATACGTTCAGAAAATATTCAGATGTTATAGGACTTTGAAGATTAGGTACTAACTCTTCAATGACAAAAATATACGTGTGTATCATGTAATGTATTGCAAGTAGGTACTGCGATTTTCCACGCCATGTGTGTGTGTTTGTGGACTACCGACCTCCTACTTTTGACATTACTTTTCACTTGAACTTGCACTTGCACTTAGATATGTGTAAACCAAGCATTTTTATAAGTGGAGGTAGCCTTAAATATATATAAAACACTAGCTGACCCGGTGAACTTCGTATCGCCAATAAAAGTCACCTTTTAAACCTGCCCTGAACTTCCACAAGTATTTCAAGATCAAAATTATCCAAATCGGCCCAGCCATTCTCGAGTTTTAGCGAGACTAACGAACAGCAATTTATTTTTATAAATTGTAAGAAATAGGTAAAAAACGTGTGTTTGTAGAAATTACCTCTACTTTTTTTGACATAAAATTTCACTTGCGCTTGCACTTAGATATGTGTAAACCACCCTTTATATTGAGTAAGGTAGCCTTTATATAAGACGTAGGTAACGTTTGTTTGTAGAAATTGTCTCACCGTGTCTTGCTCTACCTTGTTTTTCAACTGAGACGAGGTTATCTGTTTTACACGTGGAAACATTATATACGCTTGAAAATCGTTTCAGTGTCAGCCTCTTTGTTTATCCTTTTGAGTTTAGGTGAGCTACAAAGTCATCGGAGACGGAACACTAATAGTGGAAAAAAATTGTATGTTTTTGTTTGTGAGCTGCTAAGTTTTCAAATTGCTAATTTTGGTTTCATTATTATTTATTAGTTGTTTATGCTGAGCGGATTTTATTATGCATATTCTGCGGTACAAAAAGTAAGTCAAATGAAAATCCTGATAGGCTCTTTTAGATTAAATAAAAAAAAAGCTTTTTAGATAACATGTAAGGGGAATGGCTTATCTATCACAGTCACCGTTGCTTATCTTAATAGTGATGTCAATCGGAGGTTCGGACGTATTTTTTTCGAATCTAATCTAAATGCCACTTAGTGTTGTTACTATGAGTTGATGTTATCGTATACATTACACGTGTTGAGATGAGAATGCTAATGTATCCGTAACATTTTGAAAAACCGTTTGAATTATGCTACTAATATTATAAACGCGAAAGTTTGTGAGTATGTATGTATGTTTGTTGCTCTTTCACGCACAAACTACTGAATGTATTTTGATGAAATTTGGAATGTAGATAGCTTATACCCCGGATTAACACATAGACTACTTTCTATACCGGAAAAAGGTTCCTGTGGGATAACGGGAAGACGCGGGGGAAACCGCGGGGTGCAGCTAGTTCTTGTTTACGTAGACAGTTTATTCCACTTTGCCTCACACTTTGTGTGGGCCACACGACAATGGTGTCGATTCGGTTTTGCATTCTCTAAACTAAACTAAATGTGACAGGTCTAATAGTTCTAACCAGTGAAGTAAAAAAAGGTCAAAGTTACTTTTAGACCTGTCAAACTTAGTTTAGTTAAAAAAAAAAAGTTTAGTTTTAGAGAATGCAAAACCAAATCGACACCAATAACCAGTGCGCTACCATTCTAGAATTTGAAATCTCTTATTGCTATTTCTAACGTCCAAATTATAGAGTCACCAAATACTTTAGACAAAAAAAACAAATTGTACTTAAAAACACTGGTTCCAACGAGTTCTCTACTACAAGAGGAATCAAAGTTCTTGCCCCTGGCCTTAACGTAAAGTCAATTAGCAATCTTGGTTTGAGATCAGCAATATCAATAAATTAATAACAAAAATTGATCTAAAATGTAGGTGAATAAATATCTGGTATTAATAAGTTTTTCAATATCTTCAAATCTTTTGCGGTTATAACTAGTTTGTTATAGGTAAATACCAGTTAAATATCATGTAACTATAAAATCGAAATTAAATTTATTTATATAAGTGGTTTTATGTATGCGCAATTTAAATTCTATACCTAAACGACTACCTAGGTAGAGAATTTATCCATTAATGATTTCTTGAGCTGCGATTCTGTTTGATATTTTATTTTAGTATAAACGATATAAAACCGTTGGCGTGACAATCAACGCACAGCCTACCCAAAAAAAGTAAAAAATAAATAAAAATATTATAGATTTTGTGGTGCAGAGCAGATATTATACACATTAAGAAAGAGTTATTTAAAAAAAAAATTGTAACATTAAAGGATTATTTCAGTTAATTTTAATAATAAATATCATATTCAGGTTTAAAAAAAAGGCAAAATACCGCCTCAAGATTCTCCATTCCTTCCCACTTGAATTTGCTAAATCACCAAGCATCCAGTAAATATCGCTATAATATACGTAATAGAGTTTATTATAGAGTAATTATGTTATATTATAAATGCGAAAGTTTGTGTGTGATTGTGTGTGTGTGAATGTTTGTTACCACGTATCACCGTAACAACTAAACAGATTTAGATGAAATTTGGAATGTAGATTGCTTCTACTCTGGTTTAACACATAGGGTCCTTTTTTCCGAGAAAAGGTTCCTACGGGATAACGACAAGACGCGGGTGAAACCGCGGCGTGCTACTGAGCTGATTTAAATGAAATTTGGAACAGAGATAGTTTGAACCCTAAAGAAGGACATAGGCTACTTTTTATCGCGATAAACTGTTGCCTACGCGGGTGAAACCGCCGGGAGCAGCTAGTTTGAAATAGCTATAAATAAGCTTGAATAGTTATAGAATACGTTTTTACAACGCTCATAATAATAGTCCGTATATCATGTCAAAGATTTAAATACAATCCAGCTTTTTATGTAGACCACGAAAACATAACTGACTAGAATGTTGTCAAGAATTATGATAATATGACTGTTATTTATGCTGTTATAATATCATTGATTGGGTGTATAAAATATTTGTGTATTGCTTTGATATTTAAACTATCAAGTGTGTCTGATTTAGTACATTCATCATCATCATTGTCAGCCTTTTACGTTCCCACTGCTGGGACTCTGGCCTTCTCTCAGAGAGAGAGTATGGGCTGTAATCTACCACGCTGGCTCAGTGCGGGTTGGTAGATGTCGCATGTCCTTGAATGTTACAGTTCTTGGGCATGCCGGTTTCCTCACGATGTTTTCCTTCACCGTTTTGACGATGGCAAATCCGCACATAACTTATGGCCGAGAGGATTCGAACTCGGTGTCGGCGTCTAGTACATTAGTACAATTTAATACTGTATCAATAAACCATCATTTCGCCAGTAACGCGAATTCGTCTGTGGCATCTTGAAAATTAGAACTAAGCAAGAGTCTGATGAAGTCACAGCTCTTTGGTATAAACTACAAATACGGTACGATCATTATTTATTTTTGAGTTTTATAAGAGTCAAATAAATAATTGTGGATTGAATCGAGAGTCGATAGCAGAGGTCTGACTAATGATGCGCTCATCATGACTTTGCTCATCATGCTTTTAACTCTATTGCAATAAATACAAATTGGCACCCAACCAAAAACTTTATCATCATTTAATTTGTAGGTAAATCGTTTTACTTATCCATTTGTGTGCAATGGTCCCCCGATTATTAAACATTTTTGTTTTCATCGTTTTAGTTTCGATTTGAAGTCATTTTCGAATAAGATTAACTAAGTCAAATCCTCTCCACCTCTGAAGCATTGCCGACCCATCTCATGTTGCCTGTCAAAAACATTCAGAACGACTTCAAGATCAAACAAATTCAACAAACAGTATTTTTAAAAGCAATTTTGGAAATCTTATGACCTTTCATAATTCCAACCATTAGGGTTGTTTGTTGATAGCTGAACTAGTTAAAATGTTCTTGATTGAACGACTGTCAGAAGATAAATACGGGGAAACCTCTCAAACTGTGACTTGTAGGAAATCTGACTCTCCAAACTTTAATTCGTAGTTGTTGAAATCCCTCGCATTATTTACTTAGTCTCAGAAATTAACTGAACGGTCACTGGTTAAGTTATTTATTTAGGTTGTTGGACGTATTTACGATCTGTTTTTATTGCTTTTCCGAACAGAATTGATCAGATGTTCGTGGAGACGATTCTTAAGTGACTTAGATTTATAAAAGGAAGGACCTTTTTGATTTCTTTTTTGTTATTTTTCTTAATTTCCTACTACTTAGCGTTTGACACAAGTCGCCTGATGGTAAATGACGATGTGGTTGAAGGTCTACTTGGATTATTACGCTACGCTATACTTGGATTGGGAATTGGGTTTCAAGTGAGGCTGCCGAAACACGTAGCCAGAAGAAACTTCTATTAAATAGGCATGCCGACAAATATCCTTTATCATAAGGGCGTTATTTTATGCGAAACATTTACCTTATTAATCCTTACACATACTATTAGAAAATACCATTCATATAAGGATTACGAAATATATTTTATTCGACGACGCTCACAAACAGAGAAATACTGAGGCAAAATTAACATAATGAAACAAAACAAAGACAGACACTTAAATAATGAGAGAACAGTAGGTAGCCTACTCTAGACCCAAAGACATTACACTTAACTTTCTAAGGTCGCACTAAACCGTTTAACCCATCCCCCAGGAGGTTCCAAGGACTAAGTCGAAGGTAGGATCCTGGCTCAGGAGTTGCCACTAATGAACTAAAACGTTTGGGACATTCTTCTCACGTCCGCCCAAGTTTAACTTCGTTCGTTACTTGACTTGCGATTGCCCTATTTTTCTGTCTTATATGTTTTGGGATCTTGGAAAGTTCTGTCGCGTAGGCTGTAGTATAACAGCAGGTCGATAATACGTAAGCTCTTTTTAAGTAAATATGTAAGTAAAAAAATGTAGTTTTCTAAAGTTGGATGAAGTAAGCTGAATGTAGATTGGATAGAGTTGAATGTTTGAGTTTCCTCGTTTTTCATTGTTTTTATTTAACATCAACAGATCTCGAAACATAGTCCCACTTCTGAATTATGCACTTTCTAATGATCATCCACAAAGAGCTACATACAGACAAGCACCACATAACACTAATTTTTGTTTATCAGTTAGAAGTTAGGAGAATACGAATTAAGAACCAACTTACCTGATTCATATAGTCAGTCATAAATAGTGACTAAAAAGTTTTATAACTGTAAAAACTAAGCTATATAACATTGTAGAACTGACTCTTCACGTCTTCTTCCTTCCTTATTATGTACCTAGCATGAATCAAAGCAAACTAATCTAATAGACCAATCTTTGGGATTTTGTTTAAGTAGGACATTCGCAAATATTGAGGGACTTTGTTTAAGTAGGACATTTAGCAAACTTAATATAAATTGTGTATAATATATGTATTAACAAAGATGGTTCATACGTCATACACTATATCATAGTATACTCATACAATCCTCAGCTTGAATGTAAACAATGCGGTTTTGTATGATGCTATTTTATATTAACCTGCTACTTAGATATTTTTCCACAATGTGGTTTGATGCAATTTATAGAACTCGCCTAAGTAACTTCTAGGTACTCAATTATTATTATTTAATTACCTATATATAGTCTACCCTAGTTATAACTACAAGATATAATATTATTGTACTTTTCTTTTTGACCACAGTATCACCTGCTGGTAAGTGATGACGCGGATGAAGCATGCTAGAAGATACGTATTCACTCTTAACTTGAAAGCTCCCAAATTACATTTATCGGGAAATATTATCACAAAATATGTCGATAACGTTATCGTTTATTTTTGTTGGGTAAAGTAATATTTATCCTAGATCTATATCGATATTATGAATACATATACACACTGACTTTCCTTAAAAAACAAAGTCTTGTAGGCTACTTTTATTTGACCTTTTTCTTCTCAAACTTACGTTACGCCTAACTTTGAGATTATGTTCAGTGATGTGTTGAGATGAGATTGAATCTTCCTTTAAGTTTTATGTCAAACCAGTAATTTCAATCATTTTAGGTAATAAAAACACCTTCAGAGTTTTTGTCTTTCAGTCTTTCTAAGTGAGTATTGAACTATTGAGAGAAGTGGTCGGTTATCTAGATCCGGCACGTTCACAGTACTCACACCAGAGCAAATTCATTATACAGTAGTAAAAACAAAACAATAACAATCTCTGTCACGCTCATTATCTAGACGCGTGCGAAAGAGACAAAGATATATTTCATGATGTGTACGCAGTGCAATGTCATGCCGCCCGCCGCGCCGCGCCGGCCGTGCGCTCGTTTATGAGTGCTGTCAAAATTTGTCAATGTGTTGTACTTCCCAGATAACCAACCTGTAGCCAAAAACAGACACAATATGTTGACGAAAATGTATCCCACAATTATTTGGTCAGGACAACAATTTTCTTGCGTCACTTAATAAATCAATGCAATCATATTATCATTCCAATCGACGTACCCACTGTAATTAAACACAGATTGTACCGTTGCGTCGTCATAAAGTTAAGAATTATTGTGTGTATTTGATTTACGGAGTGTTGAACTGATGAGCGGTTTGTAAATAAGAGCAAGGCGATGTATTGCCGATTTAAACACCATTTTAATTATACGTTCTAGCAGAGTTTTTAAACTGCTGTTTCGGCGCTTTCAAGTTGATTTTAGAGTTTTGTACATACATCCGATGAGAAAACGGAACCCTTATAGGATTACTCCCTCGGGTCGTGTCCGTTGATAACAGCTTATTTTCTCCCAATTTACTGATCGAAATTTGGTACATTATTGTTTAGAGTTCAGGGACCCAATCATGGGCGTATAGTGTAAATGAATGATTTTGGGGGCTAGTTTCAGGGACAAACTAAAAAAATATTTATATGAACCTTTTACAAGTGCTTTATGTAAACAATTAAATGAAATGGCTCGCTGTGAGAAATACAAATATACATTATAGTTTAACAAATATTGAAGCAAATATTTAAACATGGATCATTCATCATTTCCTTAAAAAGGTTGGAGATATAAGCTATGACTGTTTCATCGTGAAAAAGTTATAAACATATCACATTCACGCACAAACTTTCGCATTAGGCAATTATACATAACTGATAAACCTACGAGTACACGGAGAAAAAAATCCTTCCGAAATACAGAAGGAAAACAAAAGAAGGAAAAGGTTACATTTTGGAAGGAATCGCTCTTGGAAGGTAAGGTAAGACTCAAAATTAAAGTCAGGAATTTTTCCTCCCCTAGTGCCTTCACTAACTTGCGTTGAATTCCAAGGTGTATAATATAGTCTTTTATACTCGTAGTAGAACATTTTCCTGCAATTAGGTCACAGGTTCCTCCCAAGTTTCACTTCCGAGTATACTCCACTAAGTTTAATCTAGATAGGGTTGCTTCTTATTTATATAAAGCCGTTCAGAGAATAAAAAGGAGATTGGAGTTTAACGGTGCGTTTCGTAAAAGGATTGCTCTTTTGTCATTTGAAGACAGCGAAATATTATTTTGCTGTCTTGTATGTGAAGTACCTTTTTCCGTCCTCGTGATGTTTATTTCGTTTCGTACTTAGGTACGCTAATACATAGGAACTAACTAACTAACTGTTAGGAATTAATATATTTAAAATTATTATAATTGAACCAATACATACCACACTGTTATAATATGTTCCATCTTCTTTTTAAAACACTTTTTTCTTCTTTACTATATACTTTACTATATCTTTCTTTTCTTTATAATTTGCGTGGAGAATTTTCCATCTTGTCCTACCCATGGCCATCTTTCTGACCTCTTGGTATGACATGACGTCAATCCTACCGTTAACTTGGTCTATGTATGTCCTTCTTGGTCCTTCTACTTTTCCTAAGATGGTTTTCAATTTTCATACATGCGTCATTCCCAAGTGGCCAAGCATCTTATAAGATGCGGAATATATTCCGGAATTACTCCAATTGGTTCTGTATTCATTAGAGATAACTAAGATTCCTCGGCTAGAATCTCCGTCGATTTGAACAATAATGGTGGAAAATTACAGTTGCTATAATTTGCGTTCGGTGCAAAGCACTAATTGTGCCCGCTCATTTGACTTCACAAACGTGATCAATGATTGCGAGTGTTCGATCGACCGAATCGTAATGCACCTATTGTGATTATTGTGATCTTAATAAAAAAATCCGGCCAAGTTCGAGTTGGACTGGCGTTTAGGGTTCCGTACAAACTTGTTTTTTTTTTGTTAGTCAACTTATTCTTAACTCATTTACGGTTTTCAGACTTTTTTCTTTACATGTGCTATAAGACATTGCTTCATAGCAAATTTCATGACTCTAGTCAACGGGAACCCTATATGTTTTTAAATCGCAAAATATGCGACATAAACGGTTATATCTCTTGATGTCGTTGATTTGCAATTTTCATTATTTCACAGCTGAAAGAGACCGTGGAGCCGTAGACCGAGTATTTGATATAAATTTCAACTTGATACCTCAACGCGCTCTTGAGAAAAAGGTTCTTGACAGACAAACAGACGGACAACAAATTGATCCTATAAGGGTTCCTATTTTTCTTTTGAGGTACGGAACCCTAAGAAATAAGATATAGATCGCTAGTGCCTACTATCTACAGTACTACTTTCGTATATTATCGCGATATGGCAGAATATTGTAATCATAGCAAGCAATTCTGCATTTTATGCTGCATCGCAAGCGGAAGGCATAGCCTCTCGTGGTAAACTGCACAGCGTTCATTGCTCATAGGATAAATAGGGATGCTCGATGATCATCGATGTTAGAAGATAAAACATCGATGTTTTAGCAACGATATTGCATTATATAAAAATCGTAACATCGATGTCACGGACACATAATCGAAATTCGGTCGCGGACACAATCGAAATCTGTGAACACTACGGAGTATTTTGTTTTATTTATTCATTTCATTTCATTAACAATTATAAATTTCATATTGGAAATTAACATTACTAAATCATAATAAATATTGATGACAATGTTTGCAAAAATTCGATGCTAGGTGACATCGATGTTATGTGCTGGATGAACATCGAGTATCGATGTTCAGCTATTGATATCATTATCGGTGCCATCATCGATGTTTTTGCAACATCGATCATCCCTATCATCGGGCGATATCCCCGCTATATTAGTGCCTATATTCTGTACGCCTGCCCCTATTACGAGTTTCATGAGCTGACTCACTATCGAGTACTAGAAAATATTTTTATGAAAATTTTAGTTTGTGTTGGTTGCCGTTAGAGGCGCTGTTCTGGTTTTCATATAAATATTTTACGATGTCTACTTGTTGATAGCGAGTCCAGTTGATGTGCTTGTAAAGCTTAGATGCTATCTTCCAGAAAAATGTATGGATTTTTACGCTACCACAGCCTCCGCAAGTTGAGCACACGACGTGTTCCTTTAAGACTCGTTATTTGTGGAAATAAATAAAAATAATAATAATATTAGAATGTGAAATGACATATTTTGTAGGTTTTTTTGGCGTTTGATCATAAGCCCCGTGATGTTAAGTGACGATGTGAGTGTGTGATCGAAGGTAGTGCCACGCTACATCTGGATAAGGACTGAAAAAATAAAATTAAAAGCAAAAATTTAAATACATTTTATAATACAATAAAAACACAATTCAAATACCGTTTATCTGGAAATGTTCATTTTAATTCCTATGTAGGTTTTAATACCTACCTTCTCTGGTTACTCACAGCGCGTCAAAATTAGTTTAATTTGAAGTTAAGAGTCTACAAAATTAATAAACGAGTAAATTAAAACTCTACATTATCAATAGCTAAGTTGTGTAATTTATTATAACTTCGTCAAATTAGACATATTAATCTAGTATTCAAATATGTTATATAGAAAAAACGTTCGCTTTGAATGTATAATGGAGGGGTAGGTATACCTACATTACCTACTAAGTATATCAGCAGTATTATAGATGTTGGGTTTACAAACGGCCTTACTCAATTTCAAAGTAAATGTTGACCATAAAGTAGTTACGGCCATTGTAAATAACGAAATTTGAAGGTAAACAGTCGGTCACCTGAAACTGAAACATACAAGAGAAAGTTAAAATTATTTATGTTTCTACGTAAACTCAAATTAACCCAGGCTTATATATATAGGAAGGTAAATAAACCACTAACTGTGCCCCGCAGATTCACTCGCGTCGCCGGAATTCGACTTGACAGGGATATTTTGTGCTACTAAACATTTACAATTAAAAAAAAAAACAAAAAAAAAAACAAAACAAAAACAAAATTTAAAAAAAACTACGTATCTATGCAACACATCAATGAGAAATAAAATATAAAAACGTAATTACACTGAAGGTACACAAAATAACAAACGACCCAAGCTAAGAAGTCAAGCAAGCAAATAAACTATCCAGTGCAGGAAAACACAGTTACGTTGACTCGACTTCGATTTAGCAGAAAGCCTTTCGAATTTCCACAGTACTCCACCGTAGAGATACCTATCTCTATTACTGCCGACCGTCTCAATTCCACCCCAAGGGCTGTTTGTGAAGTAATTAAACACAGATAGAGCGTTTAAACTACAATTTCTGTTAAATTCATTTTGATAGAGTAACGAAATAATCCTCTAAAACGTGTTAGAAACAGGTTCATTATAGCAGCTTTAAAGGCAAAGTTATAACTTTATTGCTATACTTAAGTAAAGTCTTAAAATAATTAATTTTGTTTAAGAGCTGTATAGTAGCGGGTAGAAAATGATTAAACAAAGAAATAATATCTGCGCATAATATAGGTACAGACTACAGAATGATATGATGCCATGCCTTAGAGGTATTACTGACGTCGAATTACGACCCGTATAAGTCGTTGGTTTCTAATTCGAACCCTGGAATGAGCTTCAGTTTTCGCTGAATGAAAAAATCGTGAAACCTTAGCCAGCTAACTTGGAGTCGGTTTTTTCGATTTTTCTAAATCCACCTTGGGTCCACGTAGTTTCGCGCTGTAGGTATACCTACATTGATTGCTTGGAGCCAAGCTTGAATTCAATGTGAGGCTGCAGCATTACATATAAATTGGTGGTGCTGGAAGAAGAAAGCCTTTGCAAAGAGATGCAGGACAGAGAATTCTGAAAAACTTTAAGGGAAAACTTTGCCCTAAAAGCTCTTCTTGCCTTGAAGGGTAGGCGAGCAAAACTAAAAATAGATCTGACGCGAAGTAGCCCGGCGTCACTTTCATTCTTAATTAAGTTTGTGTCAGCTAAAAGCTATTACGAAGGGAAAACACTCAATGTCCCGGAACAGGGTAGTTGTAAGCTAGTAAAAGCTCTATACAAAATACAATCAACTGATCGCGTTTCATAGCCGACGCGGGCGACAGGGGAACTAGTCATACATTTTACTAGGAACTTCTAAAATAATGTAACATACCTGGCTAGAGGCTGCACTGGCTATTATCATAGCTAACATTATATCTCTCTCTCTCTTTCTGTATTAGTAAGGCTCTTTTGAGAATCCGCCTAGGGAAGTACCACACCATTGATTCAACTTCAAACGTTGGGCAGTAGTGTGCAAACATAACGGATTTCGGATTGAAGGGCAATGTTATTGGCATTACAGGGCCTAAAGAGATTGATTATTTCATTTTTCGGGGTAACGAGCGCAGTGCATTGCCGTACAGAAAAAAAATGTTAAAATATTTATATATATAAGTCGTTCACTCTTGTCAGAGTGGTCGTGGTTGCTGTGATGCGTTAACTTCGGCTTGGGCATCTCTGATGGCAATGTGACGCCATTTTTGCCTATTAATGGCGTCACGAGAGCATTGGGTCATGGATGCGTCAGTGGCCTTTTTGATGAGATCAGTCTCTCTTCCCTTCAACCGGACCCTGCACGACAAGTCTCTCCATAGACAGCTCTTTTCTTGAGATGTGACTAAAGAACTTCAAGATTCGTATCTGCACAGTCGACGAAAGTCTCTTCTTGATTTGAAGTTCCTTGAGTATTGAGTTATTAGTCCGAAACGCCGGGTGCCACTAAACTAAAATGGGCAAGCACGACGCTTACCACCGGGGCGATCGAGTTACTTCTGAGAGCTTAGTCCCGACAGTGGAAACTGAACTCCTTCAGGTCATCGGCTGAAAACTGTTCATTATGGTCTTGACCCTGGTGGTCACGCACGATATAGGTACATACGTCACGGATTTGAACTTAATTACTCATTCACTGGCTGAGAAGGGAAGGCCCAACTTTTGTATTGTTATGTTTCAGGCCGGTAATACAGCGCCTCTACAGTCCACGCTGCTTTTAGTTTGCGATAGATATAGACAACGATACGACCACCAATAAACACGGATAGACAAATTGGTGACGTCATCACCTTAGGGCAACGTTCTACTAACATTATTCGGGTGTTTTCCATACATTTTTTTTTACTGCTGTATAATGTACTAAGTCATTTGGAAGTCACTGCCTATAGTGATTTGGAGGATGTTTTGTTAAATTTTAACTTTCTTCTGTTTTAAAACTGTTAAGCCGGAATCAGAATTAATTATAATGCGCTGAGATACGAAGAGATAACCTGATAGTGATAAATTGATAACACGTGAAAGAAAAACTAGAATTAGAAACAACAGTAACAGTTTATAACGATGATGGCTCAGTGGTAATGACGTCGGCTTGCGATGCGTAGGACATGGGTTCGGATCCTACAATGAGCTTGAGCTTTCGGTGAAGGAAAACATCGTGATGGAACCATAGCTTGGTGGTATATAGGGTATTTTCTAGTACTCGCCTGGCTACCACCTTCATGTTAAGAATCTGTCGCCAAGCACCTATCGGTGTGTTCCGGCAGCCTCACTTGTGAGCAAGTCCCCAGTCCAGGTGTAGCGTGGTGCCACCTTCGACCACATGGTCACTTAACATCAGGTGACTTGTGGTCAAACACTACCCTGTAAGTAGTAAAAAAAAGGAAATAAAGAAATTTTAGTAGACTTTACAACATACATTCTGTATCTGAAGTAGGTTCAGAACTCGTGTATATATTATGT
This sequence comes from Opisthograptis luteolata, assembly GCA_931315375.2. NCBI lineage: Eukaryota > Metazoa > Arthropoda > Insecta > Lepidoptera > Geometridae > Opisthograptis > Opisthograptis luteolata. The sequence goes on from OV928048.1 coordinate 5,043,066, forward strand.
TCATTTTTATTTTAATGAATTATGAACTAGCTCTAAAACGATATGCTTCAAACAAGTAAAGTACAACATCAGAAATCTGAAACTCTAAAGTAAGTAAAAAGTTATAACGGACGCGTACCTTAACTAGGGTTGTCAGGTGGCAACTTTTTGTACAAGAAATAGTGTGTTTTATTCAAGTGGGAGAGAGAAAATGAAAAGCAATATTTTAGAAAAATAACTAAGTAAATAACAGAGCTTTTTGCGCGACTGAAATTATTTTTAAACACTTCAAAATGTATTGATAAATTTTACAAAAATCGCCATTTTTGACTAACAGAATCAAAACGTTTTGCGTAGTTACCTACTTTATTTTTGGCAGTATTAGAAACACACAGTAGTACTGTTTTATCTGTACAGTTGGCAACCCTAACCGCACCCAATTTTTTCATTTACATTTCGTCCATAAGTTTTCAACCAGATTTGCTTTAACTTTAGGCCTTCAAGTCCAAGCCTTTGTAAGCAGAGGTTCTGTAATAGTTACTAACTTTACTAAATTAAATGGAACTAGAATCTTACAATGGCCTGAGCTTTTGGGTGCTTTCGGTTAAAGAAAACATCGTAATGAAACCATAACTTGGTGGTGAGGCATTTTCTAGTGCTAGCCTGACTTATCGGTGTGGTCCAGCAGCCTCACTCGTGACACTACACTGAGAAAAAAAATCTTGCTGTCCAAAATCGATTCCTTCCAAAATGTAACCTTTTTCTCCCTTAATTTACCTTCTGAGTCAAGAGGGAAGGAAATTCCTTCTGCATTTCGAAAGGTCTTTTTTCTCCGTTCCGTTTTAAAGTTATCTGTATTGTGGTGTACTAATAATCTGTCACCGACCGGCAACCACCGGCAATGGCAATGGGCAGGCCACATCGCTCGACGAACCGATAACCGATGGGGAAGGAAGGTCCTCGATTGGCGACCACGAACCAGAAGACGTTCTGTAGGTAGCCCCCCCACTGGATGACCGACGACATTGTAAGAATCGCAGGGAGCTGATGGATGCAAATGGCTAATAGCCGTTCAAGGGGGAAGGCCTATGTTCAGCAGTGGCCTTCTTCCGGCTGATGATGATGATGAAAAATCTTTCTGCCTTGTGTTTTAAATTAGCGTTTCCAATATTCTAATATGCGCCGTCGTCGTAAGTAACTAATTTGTTAATTAACTTCCAAAGTCCGGATATGGCTTGCAAACAATTACAGGCTGGAATTAGCAGAGCATCATAAACTGTAGTTAGCAGGAATGGCGCGAATGCCGTTACTTCCATTTACGCAGAATGTTATGCCTCTCGTGATGTCATGAAGCATGTGATAAACTATTTATTTACTGTATCTATTATGACCTATACTATATTAGCTTACATTTAGTTTGATAAACATACATGCTAGTGATGGGCTGGATGAAAGTTAAAAAAAATATCGACATATCGTATCGATTTATTTAAAACTTATCGATATATCGTTGCAAAACGATAAACTTTCTTATCGTATTTACGTTTCCGTTTCCGTTTTCACTAAAAATATTTTTGACATCTGCTTCTTTTGAGACACTTCTGTTGCATCTCTTCTAGCAACATTAAATACAAAACCAGAGTTGCGTTAAAACATATTCCAAATTGATACAAATTGGATAGGTACTAGGTACTCTAAGCTAAATATCAAATATCGATAAAAATATCGACGATATAATATGCCCATACTTTTACATGAAAATATTGATATTTCGATATATATATATCGATAGTTTTTGTCCAATCCTAATCCTAACTATTTACACTAAGAGTCTCACGCAGTTTATTAACTTATCTTGGAACGCACCAAAACACGACATTATCACTATCATCATCATCTCTAAGAGAGTGTATGAGCCATAATCTACTCCGCTGGCCCAGTGCGTGTTGGTAGATGACGCATCCCCCTGAATATTGGACATGCCGATGGTGAGCAATGGTAAAGCGCAGGCGCGGGGTCGAATCAGGATTCGAACTCAGTATCGGCGCTTTATAAGGCGCCCGCTTTATCGTTCGGCCACCATCCACTACATGCATGCCATATTAATATTATTAATACGAAAGTAACTTTCTTTGTCCTTTGTCTGTTTGTTACTTTTTCATGCCCAAATCGCTAAACATTAAATGTGTTTTACCATCGTTTATCGCGTTAAAAAATAACCAAATATATTATAAGAACTTTTATCGAGAGGACGGGTTTCAACTGTCGAGTGCCTGGAATCCAGTGATACGGCTGTGTGAAAGCAGAACAAGCACCTGTCATAGCTCGCGAGGGGATACAGTGAGTTTTGTGTTTCGAGATTTTAATCGAGTTGCGAGTGACTTGTGTGAAAATGGTAATGTCATCGTGCGCAAAAAACGCGAGAGGAAAAGGGTAGATAGATATGTCTGCCCGTTATAAAACATCAACAATCCTACCCGCAGAATCTTAGTATTCTCGTGATCATAGCGCTTGTAACAGTGCCGATATATCGAGAACTCAAACAAAAACAAAAACATGGTAATTATCCCGTTTCAAAACCTAATTTTAATCCTTCTCCAGGGTTCAAACTATCTCCATTCCAAATATGGTATGGAGATAGCGCGGGGCACACCTAGTTATACCTATATAAAATACTCATATGTCGTACGTCGTAGCTATTTATTAACAGTGTTCATCAACAGCTTAATTAAGTCTCTACCTAAATTAATGGATCGCAAGTGCGTACGTAATTGGTTACAAAATAAAGATATTTTTAAAAGAGTCAACAGAGGGCAACTTTATGAAGGTAATTCTGGATGGTTTTATTTAGACTTTTTTTATTTGTGGCTTGACACTGTCAGTTTAGGTATTTGGCCAATGTCAAGTATTAGATTTTTAATTAAAGATGATGATGATATGATATTCTGACACAGCTACAAGCCGGGCACTGGGACAACTAGAAAGATCTTGTAGTGGCCACAATCTCATTTAATCATTTTATTTCGATTTCCCGAAGCATTCCGATTTCGGCTACGGCGACTTACGCTGGAAATTAATACGTATCTATCCGCAGTTTGTCCTACTAGGGATATATTTTTGAGATTACTTCTATGGAGCTTTTGGAGCTAGTAGGGAAAATCGTGGATAGATCGATTATAAACTTTGGCCGTTGCTAGGTGGATACTGATGCGCCCTCGAATGGCTGATACATCAAATTTTAGCTGTAAACGTTTTGAAACAATAGCTAAGCTACATGTGAGGACGCTATTGACATCATCATCAGCCTATTACGTTCCCACTGTTGGGACTCTGACCTTCTTTTAGAGACAGAGTATACGGGCCGTAATGTACCACGTTGGCCGAGTGCGGGTTGGTAGATGTCGTATGGATGTGTGGTTCTTGGACATGCTGGTTTCTTCACGATGTTTTCCTTCGCCGTTTTGAGCGATGTTAAATCCACACTTATCTTATTATTTAGTCGGTGCGGGCCGAGAGTTTTCGAATTGGGTGTCGGTGCCATGTAAGGCGCACGCGTTACCGTTCGGCCACCATAATTATGATTTTTTCCGCCAAAACACTAACAACTGTCACGTGACTGACATGACGTCACTGACCGAAAAACACGATGGTCGCGATTCGTAACCATACCACCGCGCCGACCCCCGACGCCGACCCGCGGCTACCGACGCGCGGGCAACCATCGAAGCACAAATCGCCTGAGTGGTTAGTGACGTAAGAAGCTCTTTTTGGTGTTTGCAGTCACGTGACAAAAGATTATAAATATATAGCATTTAAAATCATTTTTACTTAAATTATTAAGTAAAAATGTAGTAATTATTATTATTATTTAAATACAAAAATATATTTTTCGACATCCTAATAATACAAACTAACATAATAGTAAGATTAAACATTATTTTGTATTGTATTGTATTGTAAGTAAAATTTTTAATTTATACATTTATCAGGGATGTACTAGCTATATTTAAAGTAAAGTATATAAGTACACCGATGGAAGGGAAATAGAATGTCATTTCCCATTTTCTGTTGGCACAGTTCGGTCCGTTTAATTTCCCGTCCCGGCAATTTTCGGACAGGAAAGGGGAGTCCAGATCGTTAATGCCGGGACTTTCGCTAAATAAACACGGGTTTGCTTCTAATGTTTATCTGTGTATTTAGTCAACTTACTTCGTTAATGGGACTAACTGATGATGGTTTATTAAAAGAAATTGTTGTAGCGATAATTTTTCTAATGTATTAAAGTTGCTTGGTCGTTTTTAATGCTGTAGAGATGCTTAGGAAAATTGAAGAGTATATGTACTTATATTTAATACTAGCTGTTCCCCGCGGTTTCACCCGCGTGGGCTACAGTTTATCGCGATAAAAAGTAGCCTATGTCCTTTCTCAGGCTCTAGTCTATAATATCTGTACCAAATTTCATTTAAATCTTTTCAGTAGTTTACGTGTGAAAGCGAAACAGACAGACAGACAAAAAGACACATACAGTTATAATGTAAAGCGAGGTTTAGACTAGCAATAAAACTTGCAGAAGTTGACTTCTGCAAGCTGTTACTACTGTGTAAATAGGTGTGGCAAGCTAACTTCTGCAAGTTTTACAACTTGCGGATCTTGCTGCAAGTTACATAAATAAAATAAAAAATCAATTTATTGCCACTACACAGAGACTTATCCTAGGTTCCAGTTACTTATCTAATTAATTGTAGGGCAATAGGGCAGTTTCAGCATGTGCTGCATTCCCATAACGATTATTATGTGAGCGCAGCGCTGTTTTTCAAACTACCCTATGCTCGGACAGATCTTCGCCGATAGAATTGGTTAACAAATAAAGCGGTGTACATGTGTAAATATATTGCAAATATTGCACGTTATGTAAACAGACCAGCAAGAACTCGCTCAAGAAATTGCTGGAAGAACTTGCTAGTCTAAACCTCGCTTTAGTAGGAAAGTAAGGATAGATTAGATTTTTATTCTCCTTCCGTTTTAATCTTATTTTTTAATCACCTTGGATCAAGCATTTCGTTTATAAGAGTGACTGGGGAGGATTTTCTACTAAGTATATTATTATCCCTTATTTTCCAAAGGAGCAATGGCTACCCGAAAGGCAACTTGTTACTTTGGTAAACTACCGAACCCTATTTACAAAACCAGTATCATTTTACCCCAAACTTTTCCCATAGCTGGTATATTCACTACTAAGAGTATTTCTATGTTCAAGAAAGAAAAACACCAAAGTGTAATTCCATCAGCTTTGCTTTTTATTTGTTTGCTCTGTGCGTGATGTTACCTGTATTTTCTATCTGATATCTGATTTCAGTTACTTTTACAACTAGGAATGAGTTTCCTTCGTAATCTTTTTGTACATGTCTCGGTTCCTTGCTTTGCATTTAGGGCTTTGTTGTACAAAACAGTTAACAATGATAACCATACTATTCAACAATTTTGCTTTTGACAAAAACTACTTACTGGTGTTGATCCGGTTTTGCATTCTCTAAAACTAAGCTAATTAAAAAATAACGGACTATTAGATGACAAAAAAAGCTTGGGATTTTAGTGAACTTGCTGCAATTCAATCAATTAGTAATAAGAATAAAATTGTGAATGTGATCGCGCCAAAAAATTACCTGCCGGGTGTTTCTTGCCTGTTCTTTTGCCGGCGTGAGGAGGTTGGAACAGGCGTAGATAGTTTTAAGATGACGTTTTAAAGTGATCACAATGTGTCCTATTGAATAAATATATTTTGATTTATTGATTTTTTTTAAACTAAGTTTGACAGGTCTAAAAATAATGCTGTTCTTTTTTTACTTCAGTGGTTAGTAAAAAACAGCAATACTATTAGACCTGTCAAACTTAGTTTAGTTTTAGAGAATGTAAAACCGAATCGACACCATTGTCTACATTAAATAAAATCGCTAAAACTGAAAACATGTAGGGAACATTTGTAAATTTTAAAACTATATGCCAATTCAATCTTCATACATCCATCCATCCATCTATACTCACAAACTTTCACGTTTATAATATTAGTAGGATAAACATCTAGTACAATTTTATTTGTTTCTTTCTCTTGCGCCTATTAGGTACTACTTCTAAACCAATTATTTCATTTTCTATTTTTCTCGTTACGCCACTCCCTGCTCCCTACCCTACAAGTCTACGCAACCACACTTTTATCTAATTGTACGAACCTAATTGTAGCAGAGTCGTACTTGTAAGGTTTTACGGAATTGCAATTAGGAAAAGCTTTCAGAGCGTGGAAATATCGGGAACGAATTTGTAATAAATGTTTTGGGGCTTTCGTTAAGTGTGACTTAACACAATTATAAGGAGGGTTCCTTTTAGCGGGATTAAAAAGTCATGTCTAAGTGGTTTTTCCGGAGGCTGTAGGCGGATGGAATATTTTGACTTAGATCATTCATGTCGCTTATCTCAGTGCCCGGAAGTCAAAACAACCAAAGGTCGGCTTTATGTATGGCGCCTTACGCCTACCAGTAAGTAAATTAAATATTAAGTAAATACAAAATCTCGATAGTTTTAATCGAGTTTATAAAAATCGATTTATACTTATAAAATTATAAAGCGTGCGAGTGTTGCCTATAGGTCAAAGTACTACCTGTTAAGTTAGATATCGAAAATGAAACCACGAAATATTATCTTAGGGGAGCTTACCTACCTAATTTTGTAGTAATACTAGCTGTGCCCTGCGGTTTCACCTGGACTACAATTTATAGCGTTATGAAGTATCCTTTGTCCTTCCCCAGGGTTCAATCTATCTCCATATCAAATTACTTACATCAAGAGCTGTTCAGTGATCGCTTGTCTACCACCCTCAAAAGAATCTGTCGCCAAGTACATAACTAACGGTGTGTTACGGCAGCCCTAGTTGAGAGCTAGTTCCAAATCCAGGCGTAGCGTGGTACAGTCAGCGACAAAAGTAGCTGATCATAACCGATTTTTCAAATGCGTATTAGTGTTGTTTGTTTTTTTTACAACTTACAAGGTAACATTGGACCAAAACACAACACACCGTGATGTTGAGTGATAATACTGTCAAAGGTTGGTATTTAAAATGATTAAGGTAATCGGAAAATTTGAAATTGTTCTGCAACTTTTGTCGCTGACTGTACCACCTTCGGCCAAAGTGACTTGTGTTCAAACGCTACCCTGTAAATTGTAAAAAAAGTGTCTTTGGCGTGAAAATGCTTGTAGATGATAGAGAAAGTAAGTCTCGCATTTATAATATGTAAAACTAAAGTATACATCTATACTAATATTATAAAGAGCAAAGAATTTTTTTTGGTTTTTTTGTTTGTTTGCATCGAATAGGCTCCGAAACTACTGCACCGATTTTAAAAATTCTTTCACTGTTGGAAAGCTACACTATCTGTGACGGACATAGGCTATATTAAATTTCCAAAAAAATTAGGGATCCGTAAGAAAATAGCTATTTTGTAACCCAAGGTATGAAATCGAAAACCTATTTTTGCGTGCGCTGCAAAAACTATTGACAATAGAACAAAATACTGTATTACGCGTTTGTAGATCCTATTAAGATCTACAAAAAAGTCCGCGAGAGCATATGTCTAACTATTATAGTTATGCCACAATAGGTGTTCTTTTTTTATTTTAAAAATTTTATTTTAATGCCGCTTCTAGAAAAGACCCTTTATTTGTATCTTGGTGTTAATCCTTATCAAAATAAATTTGTTTATATTCAAGACTGCTTCAATACCTTTATATAACTTTTTGAATTATTCAATTTGGACATTCCATTCGAAAGATATCACGATATTAGAAAAAAAGTTGCGTGATAGCCGCTCACTCTGCTTGGCAATGTAGGCGCCACTGGGGCACGGGTCGCACGGGAGGAAGTGTTTATGTGCGTATATTATAATTTTAAAATTTGAAATATTTGTTATTACTCGTGCGAAGCCGGGGCGGTCCGCTAGTAATATATTAATGTAAGCTACTACAATCCTACAGCCGGAAGAAAATTTTCGTTCATCGATTCAGCCGGGTCATCTATATTATTAACTCTCAACTGAACATCCTTACCAGTCCAATTTCTATTCTTATTCCAGCCATTTGTGCGATATGATTGGAGACAGTCACATTTTCTATTAACGATTTAACGCTCCAACGGGCATAACGTAGACCTTTATCGTCGTGTTTTCTAACAAAAAGGCAATTTTCCTTCCATCCGCAGGTCGTAATTTTTATTCGGCACGCGTTACCGGCAAAGGAAGCTCATCAACAAACTTTGTGTCTTGAATCGCTAAAATATTTTGTAGTTAGGTGCCAATGGAATCAATAGATGTAGGGTAACCGGTAAACGCTTCATTATCTACACGTGACTGCACCATCCCAATCCCAATGCAAGATAACAATCTTCTTATCTTTTTTTCTTCTCTTCTTTTTCTTCTTTATATATAAAAAGTGTTTTAAAAATGAGTTCCTATTTCCCTTGGTCACGGCATCACGCGTGAACGGTTGGACCAATTTCACAAATTTTTTTTGTTGTGTTTGTTATTGCCAGGAAAAGGTTCTTAAAAAGAGAAAAATTTAAAAAGTTCGTTTTATTGCTTTAAATTGCAGTCCGTGCGGGTGAAACCGCGGGGCGCAGCTAGTTTTTTTTTTATAAAAATACCTTTTATTTTCAGGGTGGTGTACTATTTACGCCAGACTCAAAATAAAAAATATATCATTATAGTACAATTAATTAACTTGTTAGGACCGACCTACAAAAGTATGGAGAACAATATACACTGAGTCACTTAGTATAAAATAGCCATAGGCATATTAATTGCAAAATGTAGATAAGTTACTTAAGTCAGCGAAATGATTACCTATTTTATTTCGCTGATGTAATTACATAGGTACTATATTAGGTACCTACCTACATAAGTATATTTTTAAATAGGTATAGTTTTCAGACATTTTCATTTTGCATGTACAGAATTGTGATGTTGACTTGAATTAGGAAATTATTCTTAATGATACTTGTAATTTCAATGATAGATATTAATGGAGCAGTTACAAATTGACTAAAAGGATTGGTTTCCGCGAAAAAACTGCCTATTGTTGTTAAAATTACGATAATTTTCTCGCGCTGTCGTTTTTTTGGCTTAGAGCGTTAGTGTAGAGTTATGAAATTAAAAACGGAAAATTTATTTTCATATAATTTTTCACTACAGTTGAAATAAAGCTAACCTTGCGATTCAATTTTCATATTACAAACTAGATTTTAAAATTCATCTGCTGCCACCTAGCGGCTTTTTGCGCAACTACTCCGTAGTGTCGTACTGGTAAGCCCCATGTACCCAATTCAAATTTCACGGCACTCATTGACAACGTAGTACGATCAAGAATCAAGAGATGTCGCTACGCGTTTTGAAAATAGGGACGACCTCTAATGGAAATGTAGCTAACATGCAAATTAGATAAATAATATAAATAAATAAATAAAAAGCCTTTTATTTCATGCATATTAAAAACAGAGTAAAATGTACATGAGTTAAATCAAAAATCAAAAATTAATAATTAATAAAATAAATAGATTAAATTTCATTTTCTCAATAATTATAAAATATAGAATGATTTGTAATAAAATAAAATAAAAATTGTAAAAAATAGAAAAAATAAAATATAACAAATTATAAAAATAATGCATGAACCCCTCAGGTTGTGAGGGTGAAGGCCTCCTCCAGAGAACTCCAGTGGTCTCGGTCATTGGCTACTGTTTGCCAGTCTTTGCCTGCTATTTGTGTGATGTCGTCCACCCATCTGGATAAAGGTCTTCCTGTTTTCCGGGTGCCCACTGGGCCTGGCCATGACGTTGTGCGGATTGTCCAGCGATCGTCGCTCATTCGCGCTACGTGGCCTGCCCATGTCCATTTTAACCTCAGGGCGTAGGTGAGTGCATCTGTTACCCCCGTCTTTTGTCTGATTGTAGTGTGACGAATTTTTTGACATTTTCTAATTTTTGTGATACTTCTCTCCATGCTTCGTTGGCAGGACCTGACTTTATTTTTAACCCTTGCGGTGAACTTCCAGGTCTGACAGCCGTAGGTTAGTGTTGGTAACAGACAGGTGTCCATGACTTTTCTTTTAATTTTAATAGGCATCTGACTTTTTAAGATTTCCTTTAAGCTCCAAAACTTTTTCCATGTCGTTGATAATCTTCTATCTATCTCTATATCGTTGTTTCGTTTTTGGAAGGAAATATGTTTCCCTAAATATACATAGCTCTCAACGTACTCTAACGGTGTGTTGTCTAAACATATAGAGTTTTTTGCGGCATTTGTCATGAGTTTTGTTTTGCACAGGTTCATCTCTAGTCCTGCCTCTTTGCTTGCTTGTTGTAAAGTTACTAACATTGACTCCAGCTTGGTGCTATTTTCAGATAGCAGGACAATGTCATCGGCAAACCTCAGGTGGCTGATATATTTACCTTTTATACATATACCTGTTTTTTCCCAATTTAATTTGCCGATAATCAATTCCAGTACTGCTATAAATATTCGGGGTGATAGAGGGTCGCCTTGTCTTACTCCTCTTTTGATGGGGAAGGGTGGTCCCGCACTCTCCAGTTTTACTCTACTAGTGTTGTGTTCATACAAGTATTTTAAGACTTGTACGTATCTTTCCTCCACTTTTTGTGATTGTAAAGCTTTCCATATTGCGGGGTGTAGTATTGTATCAAAGGCTTTCTGATAGTCAACAAATCCTATGTAGAGTGAACGTTGAAATTCTTGATATTTCTCTATAATCAGTTCTAAAGAGTGGATGTGGTCTATAGTAGAAAAGCCCCTTCGGAATCCAGCTTGTTCGATTGGTTGACTTTTCTCTAATGTACAACTGATTCTTTTCTCTATAGTTGAAGCAAATAGTTTATACAGGGTTGGAAGTAGGCTAATTGGCCGATAATTGCCTATGTTTAGTGGGTCGCCTTTTTTAAACAGCAATATTATATCAGACTCTGACCACTGTGTAGGTGTTGTAGAGGAACTTAATACAAGGTTGAATAAATGAGTCAAAGGGTCTACCAGGAAGGGACCTGCTATTTTTATGGCCTCGTTTGTTATTCTGTCAGGTCCTGGGCTCTTCTCTGCTTTTAACTTTTTAATTCCCAATATAATTTCTGTTTCGTCCACTGGTTTTATCTCCATGTCGTTGTCATCAGATTCTAATTCATTTTGAATAACATATTGATGTACTGGAGCGCTGTACAAGTTTTCATAAAAGCTGGTTGCTATGTTTAGTATACCTTTACGGTCGTGCGTTGTGTTTTGAGCGTTTTGAAGTCCTTCTATCCATACTCTATGAGATCGTAGTTCCGTGTAAGCTTTTTTAAGACTTCCTGTAGAGTTAATGTGCTTTTCAATAGTAATCTTACGATGAGTCGCATAGTCTCTTCGAACGTATTTACTTACTAGTTTGTACAGTGCTTTTAATTCATTTTTCATAGCTCGCGACTTTGGTTTGATTTTTTGTAGAGCTCTTCTACGTTGGATTAGCTCTGTGGTATGGGGAGATATCGCACTGCTTCTTACTCTACCTCTGTTATATATAATAGCTTTCTTCAGACTAGTATCTAAAATATTGACTATTTTATCATAGCATTCTTGTACAGAGTTGGTTTGTTGGCAGAGCATAAGGTCTTCGTTGGATTCGGCAAGTGACTGTTTAAATCTCGATATTTCCTCTTCATTTCTTAGTGAACTTCTTGGGTTGCTAGTGTAGTTCATTCGAGTTACTTTTAATTTTTGTATAAGAAAAGTTGCTCTTAAGAATCTGTGGTCTGTATTATAATTCAGGTTGATGACTTGTATATTCTGCACGTTGTTCTTTAAATTAGTTAATATATAGTCTATTTCGTTTTTAATAGAGCCACCTGGAGAACGCCAGGTCCATCTTTGGCTATTCTTCTTTTTATAAAAAGTATTCATGATAGCCAGTTTATTTTCATATGCAAAACTTATCAGTCGTTCGCCTCTGCTGTTTCTTGTGCCATAGCCATACAAAATTCAAAATTAGATATAATTGGCTTATCTGAAATTAGAAGGCGAGGAAATTCAATTCAAGAATATGAAAACGTTATCCTTTACTACATAGGAGAAACTCCAGGCCTTTATGGCGTGGGCTTTCTCGTAAAAAAATACCTAAAAGCCCACATCGTGAGCTTTATTGGTCTGTCAGAACGAGTGGCTCTACTGACGCTAAATATTAATAATTTTAAAATCAGTTTGATACAAGCGTATGCCCCAACAGAAGCTGCAAAGGATGAAGAAATAGAGCATTTCTATGATACTATCGATAGAGCCCGAAAAATAGCAGAGGAGAACATAATAGTCATGGGGGACTTTAACGCCAAGATTGGTCAACCGAAACCAGAAGAAAATATGATCATGAAAAACTATGGCTATGGCACAAGAATTAGATAAATATGTAATTCAAATTCAGATTTTTGATGTTATGTTCTTTTTGTTTTTTCTTATGCGGTAGCGTTTGAACGCAAGTGACCTGATGTTAAGTGACAATTTGAGGTCGAAGGTGGCGCTACGCTGCACATGGATTGGGAACTGGCTCTCATGTGGGGCTGCTGGTACACACTGTTATGTGGTTTGAGCGTGGTACATCGTGATGATACCTGAACTTGGTGGTAGGGCATTTTCTAGTGTTCATCTGGCTAGCTACCTTCAAGAATCTGTTGCCAGGCACCTATCGGTATGTACCGGCAGCCTGACTTGAGAGCCAGTTCCCAGTTCAGGCGTAGCATAGCGCCACCTTCAACCACATCGCTACTTAACATCAGGACTCGTTGACAAACGCTACCAAGCAAGAAGAAAAATAAATTACTTATTATGAAAAGAAGCTTCACCAAATTGTGAGTCATCTGGATAGATGATGAAGGTAGGTAGGTACACCACTTATTGATAGAATGCATTCGGAACTAAAATCAAAGAGAATCATTGATGCTGAAACCAAATCTGAATGTATGGGATCTGGGAGCATTCTTACACAATTTAATTTTAGCAGAACCTACTTACATCGGAAGCGGCTCTGCTGATATTTGAGATGTTTAAGCATCAGTGAATCCACTCCAAATAAGGTTAATTAATGCTGTTGAATATGCTGTATTGCCTAGGCTATGATAGGACTGTAATGAAAAAAATCTTAAATTAAATCTAGAAATAAAAAAGTCGTGTCTTGTGTAATTTCTTTATGTTTTTTGTGTGCTGATGACTATCTGTCTGTTTTCAGGTAACTGGCATCAAGCTGGCATCGTCGGGCTCAGGTAGCCCGGTGCCGCCGCCGGTGCAGTGGCGAATGCGGAGAAAACCAGGTGGGTACATTGTTATTGCTATTTTTAGTGTTTCGTACCTCAAAAGAAAAAAGGAACCCTAATAGGTTCCCTTTGTTGTCCGTCTGTCAAGGCCCCTTTGCTCAGAAACACGTAGAGGTATCAAGTTGAAATGTATGTAAAATACTCACGGTTTACGGTGTCTTTCAGCTGTGAAAAAAAAACAAACTTTTAAGTTAACACAAACAAAAGAAATGACCGTTTATGTCGCATATTTTGCGATTTTACAAGGGAATCAAAACCTATAATAGGCTATTTTTTTATATGTAAAAGTTTGGCAAACAGGCAGACGGCCTGCCTGATGGAAAGCGGTCACCGTTGCCTATGGACATCTGCAACACCAGGGGAGTTGCCGATGCGTTGCCGACCCTTAAGGACTCTTTTCACACCCATCTTGAAGGATTGCAGTTGGTAGCACTGCGGAAAGACTTGCGGGGGGAGCTCGTTCCACATTTTGCAATTCTCTTCTCATTGATCTAGAATCATGAAATTTGGCTTGAGGCAAGGTCTTACACATGTATAGGAAAAAGTCTGAAACCCGTAAATATATGGTTAAATAACAAAAAATAAACAAGCGTGTATGGAACCCTTGGTGCGCGAATCCAACTCGCACTTGGCCGGTTTTTTTAATGCCGCATATTTACCGAACTAATTGCTGTCAATGTAATTACCAATCTATTGACTATTCGTTAGTTATCATTAGCCACGCTTCGTTTAGGCGCAAAAAAACGCACTTGGACTGTAGGTACATAAACAAAATAGTTGTTGAAATTAGATTACATACAAAAATCCAAACGCGATATAAAATATAGATTACGCGTTGACTCGAGTGCCTCCCATTTTTTTTCGTCGGTGACCAACACACACTTGAGAGCAAAAAAATCGACAAAAAGGAACGTAATTTTTAAACGTAGCTATTTTTTGTTCATGCCATCTAAATGCGTGGTAGAGCAGTTAGAGCAATCTTGACAAAAGTTTTTCGAATTGGTTTGACAGATTGAAAACGTGTCTAAGGTACGGTTCCACCCGAGCTGTGCGAGATTGCTTACGCACCGCCTACGGTGTGCGTGTCAAAATCCACCAATAGGAAGACTGCATATTCTCAGCGCAACTCTGGCGTAAAAAGGCCTAGCGAGCTAAGTTTTTACTATACAAGTAAAAAAGTGAAATGTGCGCGAGAAATTAATACATACTTCTACTTTTAATTCGATTTAGTCAACTGACAGGACCTTTCGTGATATACATCATAACACCATAACCAAACCGACGAAGAAAAAAATTAAAATTGGGATATGAACTGTTGTTGTGTGTGTGTGTTAGTTTATTGATCCAAATTTTAAGTCCGACTGTACGCATCCACGCATTACTCAGCTTTCTAGCACAGCTTAGCTGCCTCCTATCCCACAGCAGTGGAGACGCACCCTTACACTTCTGTCCGATCTTATCAACGGCTAAAAGCTCTTGTAGATTGAAAACTATCAATCCAATCCATTTGTAATTGAATCAATCAATTTCAATCCAACTCTGTTATTGTGGATTTCGAAATGTTTTAGAGTAACACGTTACTGAATTTAACTGAGGGCAACAGCCGTTAGCGATGGATGATAACGTAAGTGTTAATGATGGTGTGATGACAGATGATTAATGGATGGTGAATGGTGAGAGAGGAATGCCCAGCGAAGGTTGTGATCGCATGTCTTATATTTCACCGTTCGCTTACGAGTTGAATGAAATCATAAAAATATTTCTGATATCTATCAGAAAAAATTGAAGTAGCTACAAAATTGTTTAGATGGTAGCGATTGTGCGCAACTCCAGTCACCTAGAGTTAAGTGTAGGTACAGTCAACAACAAAAGTCGCTGAAAAATCACACTTTTTTCTATTATCTATATCTATAGTTTTGATTATAAAATTTGTATGCCTCCTCACAAAACGGCACAACATTCAAAGAGCATATTTAGCACGGCTCCGAGGATTTATAATGGTTTGCCGGAATATATAGTAAGGACTACAAATGTTCATGGTTTTAGGAATAAATTATTTAAATTTTTAATTAAGAAATGTTATTACACTGTAAATAAATACTTAAATGACAAATTTTTATAAATATTATTACAATGTGGATTTAAATTAAGTAATTTGGAATATTGAATTGTTTGTTAGTTGTTGTTCTTAATTGTTTTTTTCTTTTTAATTTTATGTTTTTTAATATTTATTTAATATTGATATTGTGTCCTGTTTAAAAATTGTAGTTTTGACATTTAATTTGGTTGGTTTTGGTTGGTTAATTTAGTTTTATCTTATTTTTAAAACACTTTTATTAGCTTGACTTGTAACTAACTAACTAACTAACTAACTAACTAACTAACTAACTAACTAACTAACTAACTAACTAACTAACTAACTAACTAACAATGTAATCAAATCTTGGAAGTCAATTTTCACCTACTTCTAATTGTCGTATCGACTTGAAACTTTGTATGTGTATGTAATCTCGGTGACAATGCAATAATTTGGTATCATCGACCTGATCTGATGATGCAGCCGGAAGGTGGGTAGGGCATCTCTGCAGTGGTTACTAGTAAACCCCTCGTGTTTGGGCTCATATGATTCGTCTTGATGAGTCCAATAGATTGAACTTGGTGACGAAGGTCTGATGATGCAACCGGAAGGTAGGTAGGGGATCTCTGCAGTGGCTACTAGTAAACCCCTCGTGTTTGGGCTCATATGATTCGCCTTGATGAGCCTAATAGAGTGAACTTGGTGACGAGGGTCTGATGATGCAACCGGAAGGTGGGTAGGGGATCTCTGCAGTGGCTACCAGTAAACCCCTCGTGTTTGGGCTCATATGATTCGTCTTGATGAGTCTAGTAGATTGAACTTGGTAACAAAAGACTAAAAAGTAAAAAAATAAAAATATATAGTTTAAAAAACTAAAAAAAACACTTTGAAAACGCACTGAAAAATATAAAATAATAAAATTGACTTGTATTAGTTACGATATAAAGGTTAATTCAAAAAGTGTGGAGCGCTTCTTTTACTGGGTAAATAAAAGTACACACAACCAAAAAGCGCTCCACACTTTTTGAATTAACCTTTATATCGTAACTAATACAAGTCAATTTTATTATTTTATATTTTTCAGTGCGTTTTCAAAGTGTTTTTTTTAGTTTTTTAAACTATATATTTTTATTTAGTTGTTGCATACCTAGTTACTAGTTGGTGGAATATATCGCTCTATTTATTACTTTTATAACAACAATTGGATACATACTATATTCCTGCAAATAAAATTTTGATTGATTATCCTCATCATCTTAGACACCAATTTTAGACCTCATCATCACCTTAAATCAGGTGTGTTATGTTGTGGTCAAAATGATACCATTACCATACGTGATTTGAAACACATTTGGAAAATCGAGAACGATCAGCTACTTTTGTCGCTGACTGTACCATGTAGAATCCTACTAATATTATAAATGCGAAAGTTTGTATGTATGGATGGATGGATGGATGGATGGATGTTTGTTCGTTACTCTTTCACGCAAATACTACTGAACGGATCTGAATGTTTGGAATGGAGATAGCTTATATACCCTGGATTACCACATAGGCTACTTTAATCCCGGAAAAAGGTTCCTGCGGGATAACGGGAAGACGCGGGTGAAACTGCGGGGGCGCAATGTATATTTTTGTATTTTTTACAGGGAAAAACCACTATGATATAATAATTAACCCCAATTCAGCTTCTTCCTCTTAATTACCGTTAAAAGCGATCTCTGCAAAGACCAATTGAATCTATTTCGAATATAAGGAAAATCCTGTTAGTCCCGTTCTGGATATTCCAACTAACATATCGAGCCTGTGATCTCAACTCGAATGAATGAAACGTAGAATTTTGTTTGTTTGTACGCACGACGCAAAACGTTTTACGCAGAACATTTATATATACATATGTATCCTACATAGTATCTCTGCGTACATACATACACGTACGTATAATCTTACATCTCTATTATTTGAACAATATAGATTTAGAGATATGGGCTCTTATTATTTCCTGTGTTACGTAATAGATTCTACATAGGTATAAGGTCTTTTTTATTGCGTTTGTCCGCCGTCCTGTCCGTTTCCAAGCGATGATACGGTCGAGGGTGTAACACGCATGTCTCACTCTTGCCTTGAAGATTCCCAAATTATAGCGATCGGGAAACACAGCTTCTGGCTAGGAGCTCCACTCCTTAGCAGACCGCATGATTAAGGGGATAACCCCGACGAAAACACAAAAAACCGTTGTATTCAGATTCCGTTTCATTTTCATTTCCGAATGAAAGACAGGAAGTAGATTTATTCATCTAACCACAGAAAACAATGCAGGAATGATAATAAAAGTAAATAAAAATGTTTTCAGGTGCTGAAAACTGCCGTAAGCCTGTGTGCATTTGCATATTGCTGGCGTAATGATATATCAAAGTCGGCGAGAAATATGGTATTCACGAAGTAGAGAACAGATTTCCCCGCAGCTCTCAACCCAAGAGAAAAATGTTCCGTGATTAAGGTGAAAATTGAGGCTCATTCCAACCATTTCTATCTGTAACTGTGATATTAAAATATCTAAAACTGTATATGTTACTCGACATAATTCAAAGCGGGCCTTTAGGAGAAAAAGTGCAAAAACATAGTTAAGTAATTATATCATCATCATCATCATCATCATCAGCAGCAGCATATATCACTCCACTGCAGGACCATAGGCTTCTCCCAAGGTACGCTACTGAGTTCGGTTTTTGGCTCTTCTAATCCAACTACTGCCAGCCACTCGGCGCAAATCATCGCTCCACCTGGTCGCAGGACGTCCTATACTACGCTTGCCGAGTCGCGGTCAAGTAATTATATACATTTATTATATATCTTGAAAAAAAAATGTGCTGTGCCTCCCTATTTTATAAGTTGTGGACATTTCGTTCCTGATCTGTAAATAACAATTTACCGAGATTTTGGCCGGAAAATTTGACAATAAGATTAAATTTGTCGAAATGTGGTATATGACATTTAAGTCACGGACGTTTATAAAACCGGCCCCAAAGCGTTATTTTTAACTTTTTCACTAACTCCAGATCCGCATAAAGTACCCCATCTGTCGCTTGCGCGGTGAGGCTGTACAGACCTGGGCCTTAACTAGATGTGCACGTTGTAAATTTATATACTTTACGATTCCCGTGAACCGATGCTGTGATAAAAACAGGCGATTTCCTCTCGAATCGCTCAGAAACTGTAAACATAAACCTCCATATTTATAGTCTAGAACGTTAAAGATTATTTTATTAAGCACTAGCAGCGTTCCGCGGGTATACACGCGTTTTTATTGTTTATCATCATCATCATCAGCCTAAAACGTTCCCACTGATGAAACAGGCCTTCTTTCAGAGAGAGAGAGAGAGAGGGAGAGAGTGTAGTACAGTCAGCGACAAAAGTAGTTGGTCATACTCGATTTTTCAAATGTGTTTTATTTCAGTAATTTTAAAACTTTTTTAAAAAGTTACGAGATAGCGTTTGACCACAACACAACCCACCTGATTATAAGTGATAACGCGGTCAAAGATTGGTGCTTATGATGATGTCCGCAATTGGAAAGTTTGTAGTTGTTCAGCGATTTTTGTCGTTGACCGTACCAGTTACCACGCTTGCCCAGTGCGGGTTGGTAGATGTCGCATGCTCTGGAATGTTGTAGTTCTTGGACATGTCAGGTTTTGTAGTTAAACTGCAGGAACCTTTTTCCGGGATAAATGAAGCTGTGTGCTTATTCATTTTAAGGCGCTTCACTATTAATAAGTAACAAAATACACCCGTATTGTAGAGTCCGTGACAAAAGTAATTGATCGAACCCTATTTTCAAAAAACTTGTCAGATAACCGATGTTTTTAGTGTTCTAGATGCTTAAGAAAATTAGAGAATTTGACTTAATCTGCAAATTTTGTCGCTGAAGGTACAGGGAGTAATATCTTTGTCGTCAAAGAAAAAACACTATTCCGTTTCATAATTTAAAGTATCTAATACATCAGCGGAAATTCATGAAAACGTTGATGTTACATTTGAGTTATATTATAGCGTTTCTTTCACTCTGCCTATTCACAGAACTTGTTTTCGAATTTTATTTCTCTTAACAAGGGGCAATTCAGACACAATGGATTATTATTAATTGCTTTTCGTTGAAGTCCGGACTTAGCACGCGAAAATTTTGGGGCATCATGAGTACTTCGTCATCTTTTTTTCGCGTTCCCGTCATTTCGCGAACTCTCCCCGAGCCTTGCTTATCCAGCTATACAAGGCCAAAGAATTTGAGGGCAAAATCAGACTCATACTACGAGTAGCAAAGTGTCAATGCGAAAGTTAGTGTATTTTATCCCCTTGGGGGTAGAATTAATCAAAATCCTTTCTTAGCGGATGCCTGCGTCATAACATCTACCTGCATGGCAAATTTCAGCCCGATCCGTCCAGTGGTTTGGGCTGTGCGTTGATAGATCACTATGTCAGTCAGTCAGTCACCTTTGAGTTATATATATTTAGATATAGATAGGGTTGTTTAGTCGTTTAGTCACTTTTTTGTATTGCAACATCATCATCATCATACCTTTAGGTACTATTTTTGATTTTATCACATCATCACACTGCACACTAATTCAACACAACACATCACATTCACACTTTCACATCCTTTACATTCAAACTTCACACTCACACAATATGTACATCGGTTTTTGATTCTTTGACTTATGTCACTCTGACATCTGTCTTTATAGGTGATTAGACGTTATGGTATACTGAATTACTGATCGTCGTTTTGGTTTGGTTTGTTTGGACATTATGAGACTAGACGTAATAGGAGACTGGAAAAAACAAAGCAAGTTCGATTGTAAATGCAATTTTTTTGAATGAATAAGTGTGCGTGTATGTGGTTATAACTTCTCCACGCTGAAACGATTTAACAGATTTTAGTGAAATTTAGAATGGAAATAGCTTATAATACATAGGGCTCTATCCCGGAAAAATATTTCTGCGGTACAGGAAAACAGCGGGTATAACTTCGGGGTGCAGTTCGTAAAAATATAAAAATTAATATCATAAATTATTCAACAAGGAAGCTTTCTTGCTTGATTACGTACTCTACGTGATACAACTGTGTAATTAACAATTCTTTCTTCTAATTTGTTGGTACATGCGTAGGCTGCTCTAATAATAGACTCGCAATAACAATTTCAAACGGAACAATATTTATGGAGGGTCTGAAATTGTAACAACTTAATAAGGGTATCAAAACAAATGTTTTTCTAACAACAACTAACTATGGCGTCTATATCAAATCAAAATATATAAATCACATTAAAACGTCAATCTTCAGTCTAGCTACGCCTATGAATAGGCAAGAGACGGCGATTGTATCAGAGCAACTTTACTGCAATCCTAAAGTTTTTTGTCATTTAAATATCTGATATTGATACGATTAAATTATTCAACCAACCACGGACGACCGATGTGGCGCCACAGGCGGAAAACTGACTGTGAAGCGTGAGGTTGCGGGTTTGATTCCCGCAACGATCCATGAGTGAGCGATGGTGGCCGAACAGTTAGGCGTGCGACTTACAAGACGCCGACACCGAGTTCGAATCCGCTCGGCCCCGCACCTATGATTTAATAAGTTATGTGCGGATTTGCCATCGCTCATAACGGTGAAGGAAAACATCGTGAGGAAAACGGCATGCCCAAGAACTGCAATATTCAAGGGCATGCGATATCTACCAACCCGCACTGGGTCAGCGTGGTAGATTACAGCCCATACTCTCTCTCTGAGAGAAGGCCCGAGTCCCAGCAGTGGGAACGTGAAAGTCTGATAATGATGATGATGAACGATTCATAAATATTTTTTGTAATGAAAAAAAACTACAAATACTTGCTCCGTGTCGGTTGTAGTTGGTAGTGGATCGCCGATCCCTGTATTTTCTGATACTCCTGGATACGGAGAATCAAATTTCAAAACTTTTTTATTTAATAGGATACATTGTGATCACTTTAAAACGTCAACTTAAAACTAGCTACGCCTGTTCCAACCTCCTTACGCCGGCAAAAGAACAGGCAAGAAACGCCCGGCAATCCTAGTTAGAGATCAGGGTTATGTATGAGATTGTATTGACGTATTTATTAATGCTGCTAAAATATTCAACTAAGCAGAAAAGATCCTACTGCTGCTTGTCATTAAGGCATTTAATGTTCGACAGGAATAATCTAATTTAGTTGTTTGCGAGAGCACAATTCCTTGAATTGGTTTCGTTAATGTTCTTGAAAGAGACTTGTCTAATCGTTTTTCGCTGAAATCATTCAATTTACCCTGACGCAATATTCTTTTGGATGTTTTTACGTTAGAAACGTTTTAACTCGTTTGTGAATTTCTTGGGACAAAATAATATTTTTAATCGCTTCCGTAGTTAGCCTATTACGTTCCCAACGCTGGGACACAGGTCTTCTTTCAGAGAGAGAGAGATAGAGAGAGTATGGGCAATATTCGTTCATACTGCCACCTTCGACCACTTAGTCGTATAACATCAGGTGACTTGCGGTCAAACGCTACTTTATAATAAGTAAAAAAAAGAACTAGAAGACGTCCACCATAGAACTGAAAAAAAAGCATTGGTAACCAATAGTAGCCGTCCAGATCGATGGTTAGATACATGTGTTACTTTCTCAGACTTATTAAACATATCAGATCAGTCCAACTCCAGGCCGTCAATCCCATGAACCTCTTATCCATGGTTGACATTCAAGAATCTTTTTCCCTAATGGTAAAAGTTTAAATAATATAGTGGTACTTTGTCAAAGCTCTTATCGGACGTAAGTTAGCCTCGCAGGAAAGAGTTTTAAGCTTGTCGCATTCTTACCTGTCAGATTTAAAGTAAAATCTCTCAAGGTCGTCGCCTCGCCTCTTTATAATCTCAGGAATTATATGAAACTCTCACCGAGTTTGGCTTAAGCTTAGTCCGCCTTGAAAAATGCAGCATTTTATAAATTGTGATGCAAAAGGTTTTTATGCTGCTTATATATTTTACTTGCGAAGAAGCGCATCGAATTTTGCATTTGCAGGTTGCTTGTATGGAAAATTAACGTTCAAATTTTTACTTTTTGTTTTTTTTATTCCAGTCTTTCTCGTAGCTTTTTAGACAGACTAATGTTATTACAAGCGGAAAATAACTTTCAAAAATAAAAGTTAAAAATAGCTCCTTGTCAGCAAGTAAATTGAGTCTCAGCAAATTGTGCCAGCTTCAAGAATTTAATTTGGAAGGGCATCCCCTCTAATTGTCTCGCAGGAAATATATAGACAGTGTAAATTCTGTGTAGGACAGTTCATTTACGCAGTTCTACATTTCGGACAATTCATTTGAGCGAAACCACAGATCGAGTGCCAGTCGCTGCGTGAGATCTTGACGAAGTGTTGCAGAATACGTGTCAGTTCCGAAGATAACGCCACAGAATAGAATACTAGTTAGTGAGGAGAGTGGACATAAACTGGGCCATTTTTGTGCCCTGCGAGAACTGCGTGGAAATGTAAAGAGATGGCGTTTCAGCTATTTTAAGAACACGATTCATGAATGTTTATTTTAAGTCCCGAGTTTTTGATAGCCTCACCCGCAGCCGACTGAAGGGGTGTACCTCATGACGATGAGTAACGGAAAAGTTGAAAAAAACGTTAAGATAATCAAAGCAATATTTGTAAGAAATAGCTGGAAGGACCTCTGAATTCAGTATTTGTTTTATTCATTTTTCGTATTAACAAGTCCTTGTTATTTGTAGAAAAAAAAGTGGGCCTTTCGTTTTTTTTTTTTCGATTTCATAATTATATATATCAAGTTTTTGAAAGGGAAACTTTCTGCTAATTATATCATGTACTTTCGTTTTTTATTTTTTCTACAGCTACTTAGAATAATGCTTGCACCTAACCCCAATTTTTAGCTTTCTATATTGTAAATCAATGCATTCCGTCAATATTTTTGTCTTCTGTTCAGATAATGCCCAGATTTATAAGACAGGCAGTTGATCCGTGAAAAAAATTGCGCTAGGTGGAAAAGTTGCAAAAGCTGTGTGTAAGTGACACTTTGATATCATCTGTATTTTACCCGTCTAAACGGAACACACTTGGAAAACACAGGTATCGACACTCTCTTATCTCAAAGGGACAAGACCTCATTTCATTAGATTAGATAAGCCTCTCTTGTAATTTGTAGCTATCAATTTAGATAAATAAACATCTTTTATTTTATCCTAATCGTAACTTTACTAATTTCTTTACTAAATAACGCTATTGTATTGTTTTGCCAGGTCTATTTAGCAAATTAATCAATTTAATTAACCTTTGTTTGAATGTCCTTTGATTTCGAAGTTACAGCACCGGAAATTAGTATTTGCATAGTTCATCCACAATAAAAAAATTACGTGTTCAAAATTTTTTGGATAGGGGTGACTTAAAGGGGCGAAATGCGGGATGAAACTTTGTATGGCAAGTGCATAGTGATGAAAATTTACATGAAGAAAGACTTTTTGACATAAATACCTACATACCACAGTGTGCTTCCAAAAAAGGAGGATTACGGTAATTTTATCCCGGTGAAATAAATGGTTCCTGAGGGATAGCCCACGCGGGCGAAGCCGCGGGGCAGAAGCCAGTATATTATGTCAAATTGGGAAGTATCAAGTGATTTCTATGAATGGCTGTTACGTTCGGCCACATGGCCGGCAGGAGAGCGTTGTTTGTGACGGTAGTATTCCAGGTACGGTCGCGTCTGACGCAGGTTGGCGGCGCATCCAACCAAAACATTATCTAGACGAGGGAAACTTATTTAGAGCCACATGTTTGTTCGTGATTGGCTTTCAATTGGGTGGATACATTTTTCGTTTGATTCATTAAGAAAATGTTCACGATTTTGAAAAGTAAAAAAAAAACGAAGGAGGTTCTCAAGTCGACGGCTAGCAGTATACCTTTTTTTAACGCAGGATATCCTTCAGAACGGATTATGGTCTGAATTCGAACCCATGCCGCGAGTTTTAATTGAAACAATAAAATAAATGTTTGAAAATTCAGTAATAAAATAAATCATAAAAAAAAAAATTTAGGGTTCCGTTTATCCGACGAAAAAACAGAACGCTTATAGGATCACTCTCGTCTGTTTCGTGTCTATCTCACACAGCTTAGTTTTTCCGAATCTACAGAATGAAATTGTAAAAATGTAACACATGATTATAGAGTTAGGATAACCAAATCGTGGCCTTAAATAAACAAATTCCGATTATAGACGTCAAATTTAAATAAAAGAATGAATCTCTTAACTTACTAAATGAAAGGATAAGAGCTCAAGTAGGTTCATAGTTCTTAATTAATTAAAAATACTGGAATAGAAAATATATGAAAATCAAGCATAAACCACTATCACAGAACCTAACGTTTAAATTTAAAAAAAGAGTCATAGGCTTTCATTTATTTGTAGTTTACAAATAACCTTAGTCATTTTACAGGACCCTGACCAGGCGGGTGCGGCTCGCTCTTGACTGGTTTTGAAATTAAATTGTATCCCTGAAAAGCCTTAAAAGCTTAATACCTTCATACAGTTGGCCGTTGTTTGTTGAAAAACTCTTTGTTCAACAGAAATATGGCCGAGATAAAAGTTCCCAAAATACTCCTAATAAATGGCAGTAATAACACAAAACCGTTTGTGTATAAATGAACTCCACTTAATTCCGGGGCCAAAAAATTGCGAGCGAACTGGATATGAAGCATAACGAGATTTTACAACAAAGACGGCGTATTTTCCCATTCACATAACCTAGTGATAATGATATGTATTTATGCAAAATAAGCTGATTTATAGTCAACGCTTGTATATTACTTATTGCGTTTTATATTTCGCCCCTCAAAGTGAGACTTTTTGTAAAATATTATAAGCAATTAACCCTACCTTAGCTTGTACTCTGTTTTTTACATTTATATTTTTTGGGTCTCCTTTGACCACAAGTATGTGGTCGAAGGTTGTGCCCCAGTACGCCTGAGCCGGGAACTGGCTCTCCAGTACTAAAATGATATATTATGACATGACAAACCGATCCAAAACCGCGGATAACGGATCAGGATCGGTTATTAATTTCAGCCGTTAGTCAATACAGAATGTAAAAATAATAGTATCAAGATTTTTTTATGTAAACAGCTTTGTGCTTTGCAACGCTGCCCACTTTCTCGCCCGTCCTTCATAGATGGATGATCTACGTCACAGAGGCGGCATGACAGAGAGACACATTCATTTTCTTTATAACAAGCATGCATAAACGAATAAGATTATCTGTAAACCGATTTTCTTATGTTTATCAGTATGTAAACAAATGTGGCGCTTGGATGTTGCTTTTTAAAGTCTAAATTTCTAGGATTTAAATTTCTAGAACTAATTCTATATAAACGTGAAAGTTTGTGAGTATGGATATATGGATGATTGTTACTCTTTTACGCAAAAACTACCGAACGGATTTGAGTGAAATTTGCAATGGAGATTGCTTATATCCATTAAAACACAAGCTACTTTTTATCCCGGAAAAGGTTCCTGTGGGGTAACAGGAAGGATTGGGTGAAACCGCGGGGCGCAGCTAGTCATTCATGAATTCATCGATCGTCCCATCAAAGAACAAACTAAGTCCTTAGAAAATGTTGTTACCAACATACTTTATTTGTAAGAATCAAGACCTCTGTTTTCATTCTGTGATATATGTAAGAATACTTACATGAAAGAAAATCCATTTAAGCGGCGGTATTGTTGGGCACCCTTTGAATATAAAATACGAGATTCTTTCTCTAAGTTACGGGCGAAGCTGCTCTAAGAAATATTATTTATAAGTGTGTACTTATGAGATCGAGAGAAGTTTTGTAATGTAGGGAATTTGCTGTTCCAAGAGACTGTAGACGTATGCAATGCAACAGACGTAGGTAGTTCTGTATTCAAAGCTAATATTTCCAGTGAAAGTACAGGACATAAAGAGATTTATCAATTTATATCTCAGGGGTCGAGCGCTGAAAATATGTATATTATACTCGACTTGAGAATGTCTTTCTCTATTTTTTCGTTGGTTTAAAATGTAGTCCCTAGTATAGCCTAGTCCGGATCAGCGGGCATATAAAGTATGGATTCTAATGATAAAAGAAGCGATGTTGCTACTTTATTTTGTATTGGCGTCATACGATAAGTGTATTTGCCAGTATCAAATATTAAATATTTCAAATTTAGAGAGTAGAATCAAGTATTGATGATGATGATAATGATGAGATGATGGGACCCAGCAGCAAACCGGGTCTAAGAGGATAGTGTTTAAGTAAAGTAGTGGCAAATTACTTAAACTTTACACGGACTTTTTTAGAGCAACTAGAAAAGTCACTTTCACAACTTTATTTCAATTTCCCACACTCGTACACATTACTGGTTGACAGTCCAATTGCCGCCAAAAAAGTGATGTTGCCACTTATAGCTAGCTAGTCACGATGAAATTTCGTTGTTCAATATTTTAATTTTATTGATGACGGCTATCATGGCTATTCATTCATTCATAATTGGTTTTTTGTACAGTTTTTTGCGAGAACGCTAATCAGTTTTTTTTAAATGGCGGACATTAAAGCCAGGCTCCTTGGTAAAAAGTTCAAACCCGTTTATTGTGACACCTAAACAAGACAGGCTTGTTAAATTTTGTGTGTACAACTTTTCATTTGCAATTCATAAACATAATTCACCACCTGACCGAACTGGTTGATTGAGTTCATTCTGGAACTCGTTCAGAGTTTAACGAGCACGTGTTTACTGTTGTATAATTAAGTTTTGGAGATTATAATTTCATTGATATTTTATGGAAGCAGAAAATAATGTGGAATAATGTATTTCATTGACAATTTGTGCAAACCGCGAGGCGCAACTAGTTTTAAATATTTTATTAAATTAAAATTAAATTAAGCTTCTTTTATTGCGATTAAAATGATTTACACCAATTTACATTTACCACATATACTCGTCTATTAAAAATAAAATTATCAGGGCAATCTAGCGTTAAAAAAAATTAAGATAAGTAACAAAATAAAATTATACAAAAATGTTAAAAAAGTTAAGTTTATCAGTCAGTTATATAAAATGTTATGAATCGAAATCTTCACTATCAAGAAGTTGAGATCAGATACGCTCTCGAGATAGATGTAATCAGCATCTTAAGGTTGACACTAATTAATAAACGTAAATCAATCTCAACAGCATCTCGGATGATGACGCATTCCAAAGTAGTATCTCCTTCCATATCTATTAGCTACTTGAGAGTTGAGACCCTGATCTTGAGATCGGCGACATATTGAAAGAACGTTGAGTCGTTGACACTGTCACAGCCTAGAGGTTTTTTTAATGAGCACGACTCCAAAGTTAAGCTGTTAATAGAGCTAATTGCAACGATTTTTCTCTGTAATTACGATTGTAACTAATCTAAGAAAGAATTATAATATGTTACTCTAAAAAAAACACAGCAGAAAACCTTTAGAAGAAAACGTACAAAAAAGGCTTTGTATGTATTGAAAAGATAAAAAATATACAACCCCCCCTTATATAAAGTTTCGACCATTTTTCATTAAATCTATAAATTACGTCTTGCCGTTATCCCGCAGAAACCTTTTTCCAGGAAAAAGGAGCCTATGCGTTAATCCAGGGTATAAGCTATCTCCATTTCAAATTTTATCAAAATCGGTTTAGTAGTCACGGTGATACGTGGAAACAAACATTCACACACACACACAAACTTTCGCATTCATAATATTAGTAGGATGATTTTCAGATGTTTTCGCAATCAGCCCAAGTAATATCTCTGACACTTTATCTTCTTTAGTCTTTTACCGCATCACTTGACTCCAAGTGAGATGAAGTAGAGTTCAAGCGCTACCAAAGTACCTACTATGCGACGTAAAAACCCGACTTTTCCGACAAACGAGGTTTTTCAACATACAATAAAAAAATCTAGGGAGAAATGCGAGTTGTCACCTCGGGTGTACGATTTACGACACAATACGTTTTAATTTAGTCGTTCTTCTGCTCAGCTCTGCAGTGCAAGTGTTGAGGGTAAGGTTACCGAATTAATTTATGGCAACACCGCTTTTACTTGGATGTCAGAGAAGTTGCGTCTCAAGGACGGAGATATTTTTTACCGACGACGAAAATGGAGCAGGTTCTCAATTTGACGTGTAATTTTCACGCGTAACTTTGTAAGGAATATCATAGGATGATATGATTAGGTATCTTATTTATGTATGTGTTATGTATTAAGGTATGTGATTATAATTATTTACTTTCTTAAATTTAGTTTTTATATATATTTCTTTTTATGTACATAAATTTACACCACCAACCGCATTTAATTTTTTACTATTTCTGTCCATCCAAAGGTTGTCTGGTAGAAATCGCTCTAAGTGTTAAGACCGCCTATTGTAACAATAGCTCTAAGATCTCTCCTTTTATGTATTTTATGTATATATCTATCTATCTATCTGTCTAGTCCAATTTCGATGTTTCTTTGATCCAAAATGTACAGTTAGGATAGAAGTTCTGACTTTTAGGATAGTGTTTGGAAGATATTCTCTGCATAATTTTGCCTACGGTCAAATCAGATAAACGAAATTGATAACGATAAAAATGCGTTTAGGCAAATTCAAATATGTTTCGGCAAGCGAACTGGCAATATGTATTAAGGAAAACGATATATAATGCGACCAAGTCAAGTATAGCAAGTTGACCTTCGGAATCCGGATAGAAGTGATTGGAAAAGTCGAAGATATCGAATTCTACGTCCATTAGTGAGTGCATAGTTTTTTTTGTAAAAAACGCACTTTTACCAAATATGGTAGAAAGAAAATGTCATAAATAAAACAAACGCTAAACAAGAGACAAAACGCTGTAGCGACAGCGTGCTGACTTATACTTACACTAGTTGTGCCCTGTGGTTTCACCTGTGTACTCATGCAGGATTGTTATATTTACACATATATTATAGAGACGTTGATGTGTGGGTGCTGGACGGCTGCGTCCCGCACCAACCACCGGCAGTCGAATACACTACTTTGTACCAAGCGGTCGTGTGTCATTTCCGCCTCCCTACGCCTGTAGGTATTAACATTGGCGACGAGGATAGGATCACTACAAACCATAGACACACGCAAAGATAATGTAGCTTTCTTACAGGGAACGAATTTTCGAAATCGCATCTTTTCTTTCGAAGATTAGCCGTAACATACTTATGTAACAACATACAAGAACTTCCTTTATCGTGGAATGCGTAGTTAGAAGAACTAAGCACACAAACAGATAAACGCGGATAGCGACTTTGTTTTTAAATACTGTTTCTAGAAATATAAATCTCATGACCGAGATAGCCTGTAGGGTCAGCAAGCTGAAGTGGCAATGGGCTGGAAAATAGCTGAAGAACCGATAACCATTAGATGTAACGACGACATACGCAAAATCGCTGGCAGCGGTTGGATGAGAAGATATGAATGACAGTGGCATACAGAAACCTATATTTGTGGTCAGTATTGGTAGCACACGGATCGCTTGATGGTAAGCGGTTGCCGTCGCCTTCGTTGCTGACCCTGAAGACCTCTTATACCCATATTGAAGGGCTGCATTCTGTAGCACAGCGGAAAGAATTGTGGAAGAAGCTCGTTCCACATTTTAGACATATGTGGGAAGAATTTGCGCATAAACAGTGAACTGAAATAGGCCAATTATGATCGTAGATTAATCATGTGTTGAAAACATTTACTGTACGACAGAGAAAATTCTTGACAGCTAGAGTCAGTTGATTTAAGTCAGTGGTTCAGTGTACATCTTGCTACAAAATAAGAGCAATAAAACAAAAGATCTGAAGGTGACTGACTGCTAACTCATAAAAACTTGCGAGATGAAAAGTCAGAGATTAAAACCTGTGACACGGTTGTTTTAAAAAAATCCAATCTTTTGCTGCTAGAGATCAAAGCTTCTAGGAGTTTGATCTGCGCCACTTACAAGAAATGTTTTCGTTTTGCGCAATAAAAGCTTTAAGCTTGGGTTTTATTTCTTTTGTTTGTACTACGACACGTAGATTGTTAATTTATTGTTTCAGACTTAACTCGCGAGTAAAGGTTCCTTCCATGTTAACTTCAAAGTTTTTCTTTATTTTTTCCATATATATGTACAATAATTCAAATATGTCTTATTTATTCCAAAAAATAGTTATTTATGTTGACACTGTTTTAAGAAGTGATAGGTTAGATTTTCGCTATCAATCTCGTAAAAAAAATTAAAAACCTAATCTAAATAAGTAAGCTCCGAAAATCTCATCACAATCCATCCAATTTCTGAACCTCTCTTATTGTTAATAGGGAGAATAATATCATAGATTATATAGAAATCAAAAATTTTTAAAGTAGGTGCAGACTTACATGAACTACTCAGTTAGTCACATTACACTAAAACTATTTTGGTTTTGCCGGAATATTACTTAAATAAATAAGATCTTCAGCCTAGCTTTGTAACGGTGTAAAAACTTGAGTTTTATTTTTCAAAGGAAAAATATTTATTAATGATGGCTTGCTTCGAGTTACTAACAAATGACAAAAAGAAAAATATCATCCATTAAATAAACCCGCAGTCCCTTTCGGGGGTCCATCAGAACTGGATCCTAAATAATGTAACTCGAGAAAATATCCTTAAGATAATTCATTAAGTTCCAACGAAGACTCGCGACCGGTCCGGATAAATGACACTAATTTATTTAAAACGATATTATTTCCAAAGATGTCTTCTCAAGATCCTCTTGTAAAATGAGTAGTCCGTAGTCGTTATTCATCTCGGACCCTTATTAAATATCCTTGATGGAATCCCGGGTATTTGTCTGGAAATCTTATACCCGGTGAAATATTCGGCTTTACAACAGCACGTTTTTGCTTGCCGATAGAGCATTTGCAAGTGCTCGCTTGACTAGCTACCATCTGTCGCCAAGTACCTATCGGTGTGTTCCGGCAGTCTCGCTTGAGAGCTAGTTTCCTATCTAAGTGTAGCGTGGCGTCACCTTCGACCACATCGTCCCTTATCATCAGGTGACTTGTGGTCAAACACAACACTGAATTTTTGAGAATGGCTGGACCGATTCGACTATTTTTTACTACATACATAGATTGTATATTACGGTTTTACGGGAAAGAAAAATTGGATAACTTACAAGGAAAATTCGGGGAACTTAAAGTGGGATTATTGGATGAGTTCAAGACCCGTTGCAGGCTGCAGGCAGTAGGTACATCAACAATTTTTATTTGCCCGTGTGATGCCTTAAATATGTAACCCCCAAAATCTACCAAAATTTCAAATTAAATGATTTGATTGTAATGAATATTAGTTGTTAATACTAGTTATTGTTACTATGTTTGGCATGAAAATAGAGCCGGGTCTAAATAGGCAAAATCGCAAACCCAAATATAGATGTAATTAGGTACGCAACATCACTGATATGGCACACGTGCTTCTAACATTTCGTATTATATTGCTGAAATCTGATTGTACAGTGTTCTTATTATTGTTATGGTTATGGTTACATAACCAGAATCGTGATGTTTCACTCCGCAACACATTAAAATTATATATTATCTGCTTCCACAATACACAGCCGATAAGAATCGGTGAGTTTGGCTGCTCTTGGGACCTCAATGAAAAATGACTCGGTCCATGCCAACATAGCTGAATTTGTTTGTTTCGTGTCTACATTTCTTGGCACTAGAGATATCCATGCCAAAAGTTATTAATATTATTTAACGCTTTGGTGTGGATCGTAAGACTTGCAAATCTACGAAAGTGTTGCTGTAATAATTAACACTTGTAAAATAATAAAACTTGTAGCTTTATGAAGGGCTTTGGTGTCGAATTTAGGCCCAGTTCCGTAACTGATGACGTTGCCCTTCGAACTAAAATAGAGTTGTCCTTCAAAACACATTTGTATTGCTTCATGAGCGTTATTATAATCTCGAAAAAAAATAAAGAATCCATTAATTTTATTGAAATATTGTCACACACACCTATTTGACGACATCTTTGCCAGTTTAACGATTCAACTACCAAGCAGTTGTGTGCAAACATTGCTGTGTTCCGGGTTGAAATTACAGGGCATAAAGAGACTTATCATCTATCAACAGTGCTCCTTTATCATACAGGATTTGAACTGTTGAAGTTTGAAATTCCGGGTGAAATTGAACTGAACGATGCAATGAACCGCAATTTTCAACTTGATGATATAATCTTAAGCAAATATTTTCGTGTTGGTTTCATCGAAAATAATCGACAACCGTTGAGTGTTCTTCGGTAGAGACCGCGATTCGGCTAGGTAGAGCGACAACGCAAAGTGGCTGGATGAAAGAAGCCTACGTCCAGCAGTACACTGAAACAGGCTAATTTTATTATGATGACGATGATGATGAAGTAAAAAAATATTTATTTATTTATGTGGTAATAGGCGAGCAGCCTGAGGCTGATGTGCCTACATCATGCTGTGTCGAATTATAGCAATGACCAAGAGTGCAGATAAAAGTCAATTCTGTAGCAAGGAAGCATTGTTCGTTTGCAGTCTGTTTTTAAAGAATTCACTGAAAGTGCCGACACAACAATATGGCACGCTTAGTTTTCATACAAATTGCGGTATATTTATAAACATATGTGGGGATTATCCATAAATGCGGGGCTAACATTTACGCACCGATACGTGTTTTTCTACCACCAATAAATTGAACCAACTTTCCCTTTTTTCGGTCACGTTTTCGGTCCCGATAAGTCTCCGATCAACACCGCCGATACTACATCTATTGAATAGCAAATGAGTCAATTTTTCTAACCACTTACCTTCTCCGTTCACACGCGTCGTCAGTTGGTTGGACCTGGACTTATCGTCACCTCTTTAGGGCAAAAAACTGCGAATTCGCGTCACAGCAAATAGCTCAAGAACTTCCGATTTGATTGATGTCGTATCGCATCGCATCACAGTTTTGTGTGGGGAGCCCTTATGTAGAACGGGAGCAGTATGCCTGTGGCCACAAAATCGTAACGATACGCCTGAATGTAAAGATGGAATCTATTAAATTAATACGGTAATTTTAGTACTTACTTAAACAGGATAATCGAAAGGCCTGCTGTCGTTAAGTCAGATGTAGGACTGGTAAAACATTAAGCACCTCAAATAGAATTGTTTATTTTTTTACATTTGTACGTAACATTGAATTAAAATGAAATCGACGTAAAAGCTAAATACCAAAGGCTGATTGATTTTATCAAGACATGTGAAGCTATGGTATGCGCGTTCTCCTTAGATATATAGGTGCTCGCTAAGATTCATTTGAAAATTTATTCAAAGTTTTTATGGAAGAGTAAATCTCCTATGGAACGTATATTTGTGCATTAAAGAAAAAAACAAGCGCAAATATTTGTTCTGTAGTATTTGTTCCGTATCTGGGAGTTGTGGATATCCGATCCGCGTGGTTTTTGTTACGATACAGAGGGTCCGTTTAAAGCTGTGTATGTGTTTGTAGGGCGTTATTTATTAATTCCTAATAATGTAACTGTTTTTATAATATTATTTATGCTTTAATTTCAGGTAATATCATTACCAATGGTCAGCAATGCGGATATTATATGCGTGAGTATCTTTTTGTCGAATATGATTAAATTTAATGTAATGGTTCATTTCGCCTCACTGCATTATGCTTGTTTTATTATAAGTAAGTATATCATTGTAGTGCTACATCAAAGTTATCATGACAACGTGATCATTGATTTTTTGACATTGTGTTTTAATCAGTTACATCATTGAACGTTGCGCAATTTAGATTAAGATTATTATTAATCGATCCATCAATCAATCATTTTTTTATTAAGACAGATAGATCCATTATAATAATTAACATATTATAGGTGTCGATTCTGATGTGAATTTTCTAAACTATACTTTTTCGACAGTTCTAAAAATAGTGCGGTCTTTTTCTCACTTCAGTGGCCAGCAAAGGACAACAATATAGACTGTTTTTATAGACCTGTCAAACTTAGTTTAGTTTCAGAAACAGCACATTTCATTTAGTGTAGTTTGTAGTTTATTTTCGTGTGGTCTATATTTTTAAATACAACGTCATCTGAATATATTATATTCAAAGTCCTGTCTCATTCACTTACATATTAAAACTAAGACCACTAAAAATACAACATTATTCAATAGAAAAAAATATAGTTCTCCAGTTTTTGTTCCCGAAGTTTTGGAACAAACTTATGGATTTTATTATAAACTTATGGATGGTGGTTAGTTATGATTTCGTTAGGTTTTTAATGTTGTCTGAAGTAGAACTATTGGAAACCGGTATTTATGTAGTAACTTGCGTAATATCAGATGTTAACTCTGTGTTGATGATTCTAGGATTGTCTTAGTCTTGATTAATACGTGTAGGTATCGCCTTTCTACCACTTAGTTGAAAGCAGAGAATCTGCAGTTTTTTTTTTTTCTCTTTGTAGGTTGGTATAGTCGTCTCTCCGCTCTGGTTGTCAGTGTCACTCATTTATGCCCAGCCTCAACCGCTGTCCTAGAGACTAGAAATTTTCGGGATAGCTTCCTTTAGTAGTGTAGGGGTGCACTAAGAAAGGATTTAATGAAAGTCACTCCAATTTTTATGGACAAAATATTAACATCCGAACTTAAGATCGCTATCGCTAGTTTGGGATATGTTGGTCCAGTTCGATGTTTCAATAGTTTAATTCACATGCACGTGTCTCGCGCCGCGTCTACTGTTGATAACAGTCTCACAGCGCCACCTTTGTGTAGGAGCCGAGTGCGTGGCTCGACTCTTCAAGTCTCGACACTCGACCTCTCCGTTTATTACCCATGTTTTCCTGCTTAGTCTGTGTCCAATATGCCATTCCACGCCGTGTCCGACCTACGACATTTCTGCCTCTGAGTGCCCATTGCGATCGTCGTACGAAACTCGTTTTTGCCATTCCGTATACAACATGTACATCAACATCTTGTGCACACAGATCCATTGCGTTTACCACAGGACTTGCGAGATTAGTTTACATCGCCATGGGCTCCTGATCCGAGTCGTAAACTAGGGGAAAGAATATTTTTAATACGTACAGTTGCAGAGCAATGTTGTGTTTTGTGGTGTTTATCAGTTTTGGATTGAGCGTGTGGGAGTGCTTGCGGCGAGTGTGTTCACGACGGGTGCGTCTGTGTGCGCGGCCCGTGTGCGTGTGTGGGTTTCCTGTGGCGGCGCGAGGCGCGGCGACGGCCGGTGGCGTTGGAACGGTTGGTTGGCGGCGCCAGTTCAGTTCTGAGCGCCACAGGGCTGCCGCGCTCTCGCCGCGTAGAGCCCAAGCTCGCGATCCCATTAACTTTGTGCATTGGAAACTTTTCCCAGCGGCTCGTGAGGGATCAGATGGCAGCGCATTGTTTTCGTTTCGAATGTCGAGCCGCGCCGTAGAGTAAATCGTGCGAACCATCACTGTTGCGCGTTTGAACGAATCAGTCGGTCTATTTTTGAATATTCTGTAAACGCTTCGGCGACGTGAAGTTTTCGAAACGCAGTCCGCGCTGGTGCCGGGTTAACGGCCGCAGTGTATGCAGCACGGCTGCATCACGTCTCTTGTGTTTTTGTTGACGGATTTTTGTTGTTAACATCCACATTTTGTGCCCGAGAAACGTTATCTGTAAGTATGACCCCGGTTGATTTACGATAAGTACTGGCTTAAATTACTTTTAATGGTTCATCGTATTCTGCGCGTATTCATTTGTGTATACGACGCCACATGTATGAGTGTGTCACTTTATGAGTTAGTGAAGTGAATTTCAATAAGCTAATATCAATTTGAATAGGCTCATTTATTTGCAAAAAAAAAACATGAACGTTGTTCGTATCGTAGAATAAACGTGTGTCGAGTGAGACAACGTGTAGGCACACAAACGTTCATTATCATCATACATGTACACACATAGTACGTGTATATATAAATATGTGTTAGTGTGTACTGCGTCCGTAATATAATGAAGCATTTTGTTTTGTGAACTTTAAACATAACAATTGCATTGAATGTGCTCTGACTGTAACTTAATATTGCAAATTTTGTAGGTATTATTTTTCACATCACTTTTGTAATGGAATATTTTTTTAACTCTACACTGCTTAGGGTTGCCAATTTAGTTTCGAATTTAATAAAAATACAAAGCGTACGGTCTCACAGCGACCGCCACACGTTGCGTTTGCCACACAAAAGATTTTATTGCTCAAACTTTAAACTACCTAACTTTATTGTTTTTTTTATCCGACTGCCCCAGAAGGTGGTAATGTTGACTGTGTGAATATATGCCTAGTTCTTGGATGGTGATAATGTGAATAATAAATATTCGCTATGTATATAAATTTTATTAATACAGATTATACAAGGTGTCGTTAGATTCGGTTTCATTGTAACAAGCAAATCTGTCATTTAGGCGTGAAAAGGTAACAAAGTCAAAGTCAAAGTCAATTTTTATTTATTCAATAGGATACATTGTGATCACTTTAAAACGTCAAACTTAAACTAGCTACGCCTGTTCCAACCTCCTTACGCCGGCAAAAGAACAGGCAAGAAACGCCCGGCAGGTGATTTTTTTGGCGCGATCACATTGACAAATTTATTCTTATTACTAATTGATTGAATTGGAGCAAGTTCACTAAAATCCCAAGCTTTTTTTGTCATCTAATGGTCCGATATTTTTAATTAGCTTTACTAATGAGATTTCTCTTATTTGGTTGTACACATTGGGATAACAAAACAAATAAACAGACAGACTTACTTTCGCACTTATAATTATACTAGCTACACCCCACAGTTACACCCCACGCTTATTCACTTTTTCTCCTGAGATAAAAAGTAGCCTACATATTAATTCAAGGCATCGCATCTCGATTTCAAACATCACTAACGGCCGCTTTCAATAACCGATCTATCCACGGTTTAACATAAATTTGACATTAATTGTATGGAGCTTATAGATAAAAAAATAAAAAATCAATTTATTGCCACTATAACTCAGACATCATATTATGTTCCAGTAACTGACTTATCTATTAATGAATTATAGGGAAATAGGGCAGCTTCAGCATGTAAAATTATGTAAAATTTACATCTCCAGTAGGGCAAATCGTGGATAGATCGGTTATTAAAACCGGTCATAAATCTGTGGAGTCGTTTCAGCGAGCGTGAAGAGGTAACAAACAAACACGCTAACAAACTTTCGTATTTATAATATTAGTGAGATCGGTGTGATGTGATTAGTATGATAAAAATGGATGAATGATTCTCAAGAATAGCTATTATTGCTCCGCCCACTAATATGGGAATTTCGAACAATACAAAGCAATCCCATTATTTGCTTCTGGTGAAATAATATTTACGTACTTGGAAAAGATTCGACGTATTTGTATGGTTAATCATCGTTATCGAATAGATAAACCATATTATTGTTACTGGAAGACAATAATGTATAGGTAGGTAATTAATAATTATCAATAAATCAGATATTAGTGATAAGATACTTAATGAAAATGGTATACGTGTAATGCATTCTAATAATTCAATGATTAAATTTGCAGTAAGTATTATATACTTGTTCTATATTTTTTTTAGTCTTGTAAGCTAGACTGTGACGTTCAATTTTATATGTGAGTATACAGTTACAGTATACATAATATGTTATATACATTACAGTTGCAAAAAAAACACTCAAAATGATGAACTCAAAATTGTGATGTGATGAGCATATAAGATTTTAAAAATTATATT
The DNA here is from genome assembly GCA_931315375.2 of Opisthograptis luteolata. Lineage (NCBI taxonomy): Eukaryota > Metazoa > Arthropoda > Insecta > Lepidoptera > Geometridae > Opisthograptis > Opisthograptis luteolata. The sequence goes on from OV928048.1 coordinate 5,081,368, forward strand.
TTTTTATATTACGCAGTCAATTAACTATAAACTCATATATGTATTAAAATGAAAAAATATAATTATACTAAACCACAAAATTAAATTTAATTTTATCAAATATGTCTACAAATTAAAAACTTGTTTTGAGTCGCTGCCTGCAGGCTTCATGAATAACCTAATAATAGAACAAAATAAGAACATAAAAAAATTAGACCACTAGCAGCGTTCCGCGGTTACACCTGCTAATTTCCCATTGTCCCAAAGGAACCTTTACCGGGATAAAAAGTAACCTATGTGTTAATTCAAAGAATTTACAAATATACACACTGACTTACAAACTTTCACATTTGAAAAAATGGCTCAAAAATGTGTTAGTACATACATAATTAAAACTCAAGGACGACGTCACCACGATAACCTACATAAATGTTTCCACTTTCTTTACAAGAAAAATGTTAAAAAAAAAAAATTCATATATATATTATATATGACGACCAATGTGGCGCCTATTTATTGATCGTTGAAAAATCTGCGCCTTAACTCAAAAAATCTGTTTAGCATAAATCTATTAATTTTGGCTTTGTATATGATTTATTTCGAAAGGGAAATAGATGAATTTCTAAAATGCAATTAAAACTTAGGTCGCCTGGTGTGCGCTAATCTATACTAATATTATAAAGCTGCAGAGTTTGTTTGTTTGTTTGTTTGTTTGTTTGTTTGTTTGTTTGTTTGTTTGTTTGTTTGAACGCGCTAATCTCAGGAACTACTGATCCGATTTGAAAAATTCTTTCAGTGTTGGATAGTCCATTTATCGAGGAAGGCTATAGGCTATATTTTATTTCCAAAAAAATTAGGGATTCGTAAGAAAATTGCTATTTTGCAACCCAAGGTGTGAAATCGAAAACCTATTTTTGCGTGCGCTGCAAAAACTATTGACACTAGAACTAAATAATGTACTACGGGTTTGTAGGTCTCATTAAGATCTACAAAAAAGTCCACGAGAGCATATGTCTAACTATTATAGTTATGCCACAATAAATGTTTTTTTATTTTTATAAATTTAATTTTAATGCCGCCGCTAGGAAAGGCTCTTTATTTGTATCTTGATATTAATCCTTATCAAAATAAATTACTTCTCATTCAAAACTGCTTCAATCCCTTCATATAACTTTTTGAATTATTCAATTCGGACATTCCATTCGAAAGATATCACGAGTTTAAAAATGTAAGTAGTAGTAGAAAAATAAACCCGCTGCACCGCAGTGCCGCGGGTAACGCGGTGAGGACCGAAGGCGGGAGAATATTCTATGAAATAGGTAAACTGCGGTCGCAATTTACGAACCAGGAAGACCTTTAGCTGCGCGGTTCAAACGCGCGGTCAAAAAAAATAGAATTAAAATAGGATAATGGATACAGCAGGTAGCGCGGTGAGGGGCACCGAAGTGCGGGAATAATTTTGGAGTATACAGAATATATACGCTTTTGCGCCTAAACTACTGAACCGATTTCAATGAAATTTGGCATAGAGATAATTTGAGCCCCGGGGAAGGACATAGGATACTTTTTATCGCGATAAACTGTAGCCCACGCGGGTGAAACCGCAGGGAACAGCTAGTTGATGCTAATACGGTGCTTTATTGCCATTTTAAAATTTATACGAATCGCGGGAGCAAGATAAATCATATGATAGAAAACATGTTTTATTGAAAATATCATTTGGAGACAAATTTATGTCTATTCAAGTCAAACGTTTTAGCTTGATATATTAGCTGATTTACCCATTTTAAATGCACAAAGGTAACGAGGCCTAGCAAAGCAACGCGACTTATTGTCAACAGAAATGAGAGCAACAGAATTTTACAAGCATAATCCTACTAGTATTTATAAACGTGAAAGTTTGTAAGTATGGATGGATGGATGTATGTTTGTTACTCTTTCACGCAAAAACTACTGAACGGATCTGAATGAAATTTGGAATGGAGATAGCTTATACCCTGGACTGGCTACTTTTTATCCCGGAAAAAGGTTCCTGCGGGATAACGGGACGACGCGGATGAAACCGCGGGGCGCAACTAGTATTTAATAATATTAGCCCAAAGTAACCTTATTGAACCCCACAACATTTACTTCACAATCAAGACATTACACAAACCAAGTACATGTGTATAGCAAATACGTTTATCATAAACACGAGTAGGTAGATAATATGATAAGTTAATGACGGTATAATATGTTCACACACGCTCTGTACAAACATTATGTTGTCGGTTCTAAACCCAAACAATTCCATTCTAACGTCGTTTCGCGGTTTATCAATCGTGAAGCGCATTACAAAACAAAATACGCACACATCGATAGATATATGTAAAGTGACGGCATGTGTATGTGTGTAATGATTGGATGGACCCTGCCTCCCTTGGAGGTCAAACGTGTCAGATACTGTTTAGCATTCGTATGAATGAATGTCTTGATTAAACAGTTTTTAACAGATGTTTTATAAGTATGTCATTGAATTGTAATTAATCAAACTAATATTGTAAATAAATGCAAATATTTCTGAGAGTATGTATCGGATTGGATTGGATCCGGAAAGAGGTGATCAGAGACATAGCCCATTAAATTAGCAAGATGAAGTGGCAGTGGGCCGGTTAACTGGTCATATCTGCCGCAGAACCGATAACCGTTGGGGGAAACGTGTTCTTGAGTGGAGAACACGACTCGGCAAACGTAGTTTAAGACGCCCACAGGACAGATGGAGACTCGATGTACGCAAAGTTGGAAAATAGAAGCCAAAGACCGGACTCAGTGGTGTGTTTTGGGAAAGGCGTATTGTGTGTATGTTGGTTACTACTTATTTACGCTTACAGCTTAACGGATTTGAGTGAAATTTGGAATAGATGTAGCTTAGCTACTTATTGACCTGTAAGAAAGTATTTGCGGATAACGGGACAACCGTGGGATGCAGTTAGGGTGGCTTTCATTCCAGCGATTGGTAAAGAAAATTATTGAACCTTAACTTAAGATAAAATTATTCCATTAACTAATTGGTTTATACTATCTGTTGCTGTTATGATTATCCATACACCTGGTTTGGAATTTATACCATTTACACATTTTAAAGATAATACAAATGCTAAAGCGACTCTTTGTCTGTCCGTCTGTCTCTTTGTTACCTTTTCACGTCTAATCCGTTGAACACATAATGATGAAATTTGGCATGGACATAGTTCGGACCCTGGAAAAGTAAATTGGATACTTTTCCTCGTGATCAACTGTAGTCCACGCGGGTAAAACCGCGGTACACAGTTAGTGTTAAATATGTTAGAGCGAGGAATTGTGTCATGCATTAAAGTAATCTAGAGCAGAAGTCTTGAATTACTTACGAAGGCTGTAAAGTTCAGTCGTAACTTGTCACGTGAATACTAAAGATACAGAGTGACATCAGAGTTTATTCCTTGGAATGTATTAACGACCTAATCTTCATAATTTATGTCAGATCTGCTTCGTAGAATCATGCTCGAGGTACTTATCTAAAATCTAGAACTGAAGATGACAAATTATATCCACGATACTTAATCCTTATTTGCATTCCCAACATACATCCTATGATCCTATATAATAACATTTTAAACGTGAAAGTTTGTGAGTATGGAATATGGATGTATGGATGTTTGTTACTCATTCACGCAAAAACTACTGAACGGATCTGGATGAAATTTGGAATGGATATAATAGCTTATACCGTGGATTAATACATGGGCTACTTTTTATATTGGAAAAAGTTTTCTGCGGGATAGCGGGAAGACGCGGGTGCAGCTAGTTAACATTATAAATGTGAAAGTAATTTTGTTTGTCTGTAACCTTTTCACGCCTAAACCGCTAAACCAACCTTGATAAAATTTATTATAGAGATAGTTTGAACTCTTAGATGGACATAGGATACTTTTTTATCGTGATTAACTGTAGTCCACATGGGTGAAACCGTGAGGAACAGCTAGTAATAATAACCTTCTACATAATTTATGAGCTCAGCAGACAAAGTTTGAGAAGCTTGATAATCCGATCAAACTGTTTATGAATGGCTTCTATTTCGGTTATAGATACTGTATATATTTTACGAGCTAATAACAAAAAGGTACAGTTATATATTATCACCATTTTAAATTTCACTCAAAAATGTTGAGCCATTTTAGCGCGAAGAAGTAACAAACATACACTATCACTCATAAACATTATAATGGTGTCGATTCGGTTTTGCATTCTCTAAAACTAAACTAAGTTTGACAGGTCTAAAAGTAATGCTGTCCTTTTTTTTACTTCAGTGGTTAGAAGAAGACAGCAATACTATTAGACCTGCCAAATTTAGTTTAGTTTTAGAGAATGCAAAACAGAATCGACACCAATATCAAACTAATATTGGTCTATAGTGAGTTGAATCTCTTACAAAGGGTCTTGCAATATTCTATTCTCATTTTTAATCCGCTTTATTTTATATTCCATTGAGAGATCCTAACGATATTTTATTGCTCGATTGAATGATAATAATTCAATACAAATTCGAATGTTTTAATTTTAAAATATCATTCGAACAAGTCCACAAGTAATCGAAGAATAAAGCCCGAATGATTGATCCGGGATTACAATGAGCCCTTTCACGTATATAATCCTAAATTGTAAACGCCATAGTCCACCTACACAGAGAATCCAATTAACGATAAGACCAGTACAGTTTGCATAAGGCACAGTGGTCTGTATTATAGTAACGATGAAGGGAAAATTACTTTTGATAAAGAAACGGTGTTTGTCGACGTATTGCTAATACCATATGAGAATGATAACATCACGTAACAATGCGGTTGATGAAAAAAAAAACTTAGAAATGTGATATTCCAATGGCCTTATGTTTATAATAATATTGCTAATAATATTGATGATGTTCTTTATCTTTGCATTGCATTGTATTTTCATTTGTGAAGGGGATTGTTCGATTCCAAAAAAACATTGAATTATTCGATTTTGTATGGATTCATTCGGATTGCTAGAGTTTCTCATTCCTTTGAATAAAATAAACAATCCGTAATTAAATCATAATAATTAATTCATGATTAAGACTTTTGCCACCGACATCGCCTTCGCAGCGTTTGTATCATCTAATCATAGTAGTTTTCGTGGGGTTTTTATTTTGTAAGAATATTTTACTTTTCCCACAGCATATACTTTAACATCATTTGGTCTCAAATTTTGGTACCTGTAAAAACGTAAAAAATGATCAAATGTTTTAGCATTAATCACAAACAAATAGAAAAACTTCAAAAACCGCAGTTTTGTGTTCAGTTATTACAGCTTGTTTTTCTAAAATGGCAAGGCTTATATTACAGCTTTTAGTAAGTAGACTAGTAAGCACAGAATAGTTAGCAGTTCTCTTAACCGAAAATATCGAGTACCCAAAATAATAACACTTAATACAATAAACCGCTCATAAAAGGAATCTAACTGTAAGTACGCTAAAATAGCAATTACGATTGGACACGACTCACGACCTAGAAGTCTCCAAATTGTTAGAGACAATGTAGCCAGTACCATAATTGACAATTTGGCCCGGGCCCGGTCTAATTGACCAAACGATTAAGTTATATTGTCACGAACATCACTGTAAATATTGATACTTACAGATATTCTACATTTCAGGACCAATGTTGCTTTGATGATCTGACTATATAGCCCTAAGCGATTTTTGATGGCGCTTGCGGCGTTTGGACTGTTTTCTTCTCGCACGATACTCTTTTTACGTGCTTGATTCGTTGATGCTGTGGTTTCGATGATTGCAAATAAGATTTTTCGCCGAATCTTGCCAATTTTCTTGAATTGATTCAATAACTAGTTTTAATATAGCAGTTATGTCGCCTTGTACTCTTCTTTACATTACTTCTTCAAATGATTGTCGAGTATGTAAGGTTTCTTTACGAGGAACTTGAGAAACCTTACAGGCAAGTTCATTCAACTTATGCGTTTCACTGGTTCATAGAATAACTAGTACCTTTGTAGTGGTGGAATTCTTTTGCAGACTCCACCTGGAGAAGGGTCATACCTTTGCCATTTATTCATTCCCTTAGCACTGGTGTGCAAATACTACTGTATTCCATTAAGCGCATCTAATATTTCAGGATGACGACATGAATTGCCATGCAAAATTTTGAACGGTTGTAGTTTAAATTCTGGGTGGCACTGTAAATGCAATGGTGATTACTGATTACTATCTCGCTCGTCTCGTTGCATTAAGATGCTCTATCATAGCTGAGCGATGGTGGCCGAACGGTTAGGCGTGCGACTTACAAGACACCGACACCGAGTTCGAATCCTCTCGGCCTCGCACCTATGACTCAATAAGTTATATGCGGATTTGCCATCGCTCAAAACGGTGAAGGAAAACATCGTGAGGAAACCGGCATGCCCAAGAACTGCAACATTCGAGGGCATGCGACATCTACCAACCCGCACTGGGCCAGCGTGGTAGATTACAGCCCATACTCTCTCTCTGAGAGAAGGCCAGAGTCCCAGCAGTGGGAACGTGAATGGCTGATAATGATGATGATGATCATAGCTAATAGCTTTTTGGAAAACATCATGTTCAAAGAATTGTTAATGATTTTAAAATGCTATGCATTAGCTTTCCCCTCTATTCGTGATCATGTGATGACAAGAGCAACATGTTTTCCGTTTAATAATATAGAGCACCTCGGACTCTGGCATACATACCACAGTAAATGATAGTAAGTCACGCAAATCCATGTCACTGTTAACAATAGTTTGTAGTTTTCCACAGCAGAAAACTGTTTGCTTATATATTCGTGAAACAACTTAGCCACTTTAAATGATGAAAGTGAGAGAATTGTCTTGGAAATAGTGGAAACTACGTATTCTCATGGTACAAAAATAGCTTTATTGTAAGGGATTTGAAGTATGTAGAGAGATGCTCGCTCTTAATGAAGTTATTTAATTATCGTTATTTCTAGAAAGGTGTTGGTAAAATGAAGCAACTGAGTTTTGAATGAAGTCGTTTATTGAAATCAGCTTGTTTATTCAACTGACTGACTTAGGTATAAAGCGATGTTTGCCGTCAATCGAAGTGAGTTACGACCAATTTATCTGCGGCGGCGTGTGAATCGACAACTATCCTAAATTGTTTCGAAGCTTCCCTATATTAAGGAATTGGGAACAACAACTTTACGTTTCCAGAGAGATATATATATACGATACGAGTAAACAGAACCCAATATTTGACTTACGAGAGCAGTCTTTTGACTGTAGAAAGCTCACGTGCCTTCAAAGCGGTTCTGTTGATATTTTCAATCAGGTCAATCGCAACTGAACCAAATTACAGAGCAACATCGTTTGTGAAAGATTCGTGTGTGTGTTTGTGTGATCTGCTCTAGTTTTTTACAACATTCAGAGCAGCTTTTGATCACAAATTACCTGATGTTAAGATTTACGATAGGTGCTTCACGAAGTTGGCGACAGATTCTTAACTTGCCTGGTGAGCATTAAAAATATCTTTCTACCACCAAGTAAAGTATGCGTAGAACACATGAAGACAAACATTAACTTTAACAGCGTCGTTACATAACTTCTTAGGTGAGTAGGCGGTCCTAAAAGTCATCTAAAAACCAATTTGAAAAATAACATCTTTAGGAAAGGCATGTACTCGTATATATATATATGCCTTCCTCTGTGAAAGCTTTGCCGGGATAAAAATCCAGGATATAAGCTATCTCCATTCTAAATTTCATCAAAATCGGTTTAGTGGTTACGGTGAAACGTGGTAACAAACATTCACACAAACATTCGCATTTATGATATTAGTAGGATAGGATTAGTAGAAAGTAGGATAACACCCTCGTAATATGTAGTTCTGATTCCTAACTAGGATTCCCTGATATCATATACATGTAGTTCTGATTCCTAACTAGGATTCCCTGATATCAGGGCGATGATGGGGATCCACAACACCCAAACAAAGAACAAACACCAGCGCATGTTTTTCCATGCAAAAATTTTTGTCACGTTCATCATTATCATCATCATAATCAACCCGCTTCAGTCTACTGCTTCAAAGTACGCCAAGAAACCCGATCTTCGGCTTCTCTCATCCAACCGCTGCCAGCCATTGACATCGTCCTGTTGCATCTAGACAAACATTTGTGCATTGAAACTACAACGCGTTGTATAGTAAAAGTAGAATCAGACTCTTACAATCTTACATCCATGTAGTATGCACTAATCTGTGCCTCAACCATTGCTAGGCACAGCTATCTCATCCATGGCGCCTCTTAATTGCTATTTCTACAGACTAGTAGTAATAATTATTGTCAGTCCGTGTGCAACGCCCCGCCTCCGACAAACACGCACGTAGTTGTATCACCGTCATAGAGGAGCCCTCGAGAATTGGTTGGGTGTTTGGCATCGCATCGTATCGCTTACTTTATGGAGTCTACTAGTTGCACCCCGCGGTTTCACCCGCGTCTTCCCGTTATCCCGCAGGAACCTTTTTCCGGGATAAAAGTTAGCCTATGTGTTAATCCAGGGTATAAGCTATCTTCATTCCAAATTTCATTCAGATCCGTTCAGTAGTTTTTGCGTGAAAGAGTAACAAACATCCATCCATCCATTCATCCATCGACCCATACTCGCAAAATTGTTTGTATAAACTTATACCCTGGAAACACATAGGCTACTTTTTAACCTGGAATAAGGTTTCTGCGGGAAGCGGGACAACCGCGGGGCACAGATCGGGAAATAATATGTAGTCATGCAGTAACATTATAGTGATTGGTAAAGAAAAACTTCGAACCCTAAGGCAAAATCATTCTATTAGCCCAAGAAAGTAAACTACTATGGCACTTGACACTTTTTTTTATTACTATTTACAGGGTAGCGTTTGACCACAACTCATCTGATGTTAAGTGACGATGTGGTCGAAGATTGCGCCACGCTACACCTGGACTGGGAACTGTCTCTCAATTGTGGGTGCCGGAACACACCTATAGGTGTTTGGCGACAGATTCTTAACAAGAGGTACTAGAAAATACCCTACTACCAAGCTATAGTTTCATCACGATGTTTTCCTTCACCGAAAGCTCAAGCTCATTGTAGGATTCGAACCCACGTCCTACTGATCGCAAGCCGACGTCACTACCACTGAGCCATCATCGCTATATTTCTGTCTCACACGTGTTTGGAATCTGTAAAGTACTTGTATACGAGAAACTGTCAGATAAAAACTTAATGCAAAGACGGTGTCATCGAAAACCACGCCCTTTTTTATATCTTTTTTTTATAGTTCTACAGTCACTACACGCGCTGGTTAGAGCACGTGTTTGTGGTCTATAAAGTGTGAAATAGTCACAACAGTCACGCAGAAACCGCCACGCTTTGAGGTCATGTGAAAAAGAAAACATGCCGATCAGTTTAGGGTGAAACCAAACGAGCGTAATTTTGTGAGTCGTGAGTCGCAGAATTTCGGTAGCATAAATTCAGCTGCATTCGGTTTCATACAAAAAGGCAGTTGGTGCCACACGACGACGCAAAATGAGTTGTCTGCTTCAGTTGAGCGACCGAAAATGAGCGACTCACGACTCACAAAATTACGCTCGTTTGGTTTCACCCCTAATGGGACAATTTTACAAAGAATCAATCTGGTTTCAAAGCGCAATTTTTTTCTAGACTTTTGAACTTTGACTGAAACTTGTGAAAAGGGAACGCTTAGTTGCTAATTTTGGTTCCTTTATTCAGCCAAGCCATTTTTCTATAATAATATGCTTTAGAAATAAACCATTTGAAAAGGTTGATGAACTAATCATACCAAATTGTAATAAATTGAGAAAACCAGCAGTAGTTAACAAGATAAATGAATTGATTTAGATACGAATTACGTAGGTAAGTAGCTTTTTTCATAAAACCTCGGAAAAATATATAATAATGAAAGGTAACAAACAGACAATTATAGAGTTTTTGCATTTATTATATAAAAAAGTATGTACGCATTATAATAATTTTATGCCATTACATTTTGTTTAGAAACAGAGATAAATGAATAAGGCCTGCGGACAAATGATTATAGATTACTTTCATGCGATTCTTGGAAAATAATCCATGTTTCGTGTTAATTATAATAAGACTTGAAGTTTCCTTAGAGGAACCGAGATTAAGAGCTAATAAAGCTCAAGTAAGACATGCTATTAATTCTTCAACGGGTGAATAACCTTCGTTCTTGAAGACGTCTCGTCTGGCATAGTAATCACTATTGCTGCTTTCAAACTCTACGGCTCGTGTTTTGTGCCTATGACCAAATTGCTTCTAACAACTTTGAAATAAAGAATAATGTTTTGAGTTACAGGAGTATAAATTTTACCATTTTACAATAGGGTTGTTTTTTGTTTGTTGGTAAACAGGTATCTGTATTACTTTGATCTTACTTCTTTATGTGTGGATTTACCATCGCTCAAAATGGTGAAGAAAAACATGGTGAGGAAACCGGCATGGCCAAGAACCACAACGTTCAAGGGCGACATCTACCAACCCGCAATGGGCCAGCGTGGTACCATACTCTCTCTGAGAAGGCCAGAGTCCCAGCAGTGTAGTTATTATATTAATTACTCGAGGAGATTATCTCAAGCAAGAACAAATCACAACACATCATCATCATCATCAGCCTCTCCCAAGGTACGCCACTGAGCCCGGTCTTCGGCTCTTCTCATCCAACTACTGGCAGCCACTCGGCGCAAGTCGTCGCTCCACCTTGTCGCAGGACGTCCCACACTACTTACTACGTTTGCCAAGTCGCGGTCTCCACTCAAGAACACGTCTACCCCAACGGTTATCGGTTCGGCGGCTTATGTGACCAGCCCACTGCCACTTCAGCTTGCTAATTTTGTGAGCTATGTCGGTTACCTTACTTCTCTGACGGATCACCTCATTTCTTATTCGATCCCGCAGAGAAACTCCAAGCACAGCTCTTTCCATAGCTCGCTGAGCAACTTAAACCTTTACTATATTATAGAGAGTTTACCGTTGAACACAACGATTTACTGACGATGTTGTATTATATGTTTGACCTCGCATTATCGCGGCAAGCCTCCACCGTCATCGGTACGTAGTATATGTATATATATATATTTTTTTATATAACGCAAGTCATCTCTTATCGCCTTAATGACGCGATATAACTGCTGTACATTTTCCACGGTTCCTTTTCAAACAAAAGAATTGTTGTGTAAATCGTAACGAAGGTTTATTTTATACCGTTCACTTCGCTGGAATATCGTTGTTAATCTGTGGTACTTAATTAGTAAATATATAAATATTCATACTTGCTTTCATAAACGGTGAAATATTAGACAATTGTTTGTTTAAAGAGATGAGTGGAAGACTGGGCTCGGTGGTAATGTATAGCCAGTATGGAATATGACTCTGGGTCTTTTACAAAGTGATAATAATGATAGGAATATTCAAATAGGCATAGAAAGACATGACGTCACAGATATTGCGAATAAATAAATAAATATGGGGGGACAATGTGAACGTGGACTGAAGTTTATCGCAATAAAATGTCCTATTCTTCTCTGGGGTCCAAAATATCTCCATACCAAATTTCCATCAAGATTGATTTAGTGGTTTAGGCGTAAAAAGGTTACAAACAGACTGAGTCACTGAGAGAGTCATCATCATCATCAGCAGCCTGTTTCAGTCCACTGCTGGACATAGGCGTCTCCCAAGGTACGCCACTGAGCCCGGTCTTCAGCTCTTCTCATCCAACTACTGCCAGCCACTCGGCGCAAATCGTCGCTCCACCTGGTCGCAGGACGTCCGCCAAGTCGCGGTCTCCATGCACTCGAGAACACGTCTATATACCCCAACGGTTGTTGGTTCTGCGGCTTATATGACCAGCCCACTGCCACTTCAGCTTGCTAATTCTATGAGCTATGTCGGTGACTGAGAGAGTAACATTCGCATTTATATAATTAGGTATATGTATATTATGTATGGAAATACAATTCTCCTTGATTATGTTTTCACAAGAAACAATTTAATTGTGCGTAGAACGTTTTCGTAATTAGCAATTATTCTCATTGCTATGCTAATTAGGCAAATATGTTGAAAAAGGTATTTTCTGAGGGTCGTTTTAACCTAGCCGATTCGCGCTACTGAATTAATTTGAAATTGCTTTGGTAGACTGAAATTCAATGCAAAAAAATGTATGTTCATGAAATATGTTTACCGACAAGCTCGCGGGAATAAAACCCCGTGTTTTTTTAATTAATGCGGAACGAATGTGTGTACATTGATGAGTTGGTTTGAGAAAAAGTATAAATCAACAGTCGTGAGAATAGATTTCGCATGTCGAGTAATAGGGCTGAGGGAAATGTCCCATATTTTTTGCCAGCCCTAGTTGGACAGAAAATCCCCTATAAATCGTGGAAACCTACGTTACTCCTCCCTGTTTGTTACTAACACGCAGGAGGAATTTGTCACGTGACAGCTCTATTTACCTGCGGTGTTAAATCCCTCGGAGATAAAGGGCAGCGGGTCCCATCAACGTCGAAGTAAAACTGATAACTGACATCATTCGATTCACAAACGGCATGACGCCCAAATTATTTCCACGGATTTCATTGCACGAAAAAAGCTGCGCAATTCGAAACGACCACATTCATGCGCCCATATAGAATTACAAAAGGTGAGACCCCTATTGTTTCTAAATCATAAATGGGCCATAAAACGTCCTTATAGCGATAACCCGATCGTTTGCAACATACTCTATTCCCTGCACGGACCACACGTGCGCCCACATCTCATTAATGCAATCGATACGCCCTCACTAAAACATTACTAACACCATACATCGTCATACAACTACATTATCGTTCTGCGAACCGGTTAAGTTCTAATGTGTATATCCAATGGACACGCGTTCATAAACCGGGCCCTTAAGGTGAATGGGCTCGTGCAATTTCCCATACAAACTCAAGAAGGGCGATATGGATCACGCGAACTATTCTAATGAAGTTTGAAAATTTTCTTAAATTGTTCAATTAATTACCCATTCGCGAACTATCAGTTTCTCTTACAAAAATTATGTTTTCCATGTAATTTTACATCGGAAAAATCGTATTATTATACACATGTGTGCGTGAGTGGCACTGAAGTTGACGGACTTGAATTAGGTGATTTTAACCTGCCATCTATCTGAATTTCGATGAACTATTTAGATGTAGACCTTGTGCAGTGAGCGAATGGTGGCATACGACAACGTTGAAGCGTCACAGAAGAAATTATAGTTTGTCAATAGCTAAAAATTATGCGACGTTGCAAGATCGGGCGTGACTAGTGAAGAATGATTTTCTGTCTCGCTCGCCACGATATTTCGACTTGCCAAGTCGTGCATGAACGATTTTGTTAATTTTGGGGCAATTTTTACTTTCCGTTCCAAAGACGTAAATCGAAACGGGTTGGTAGTCAAGGTCGTGGAGGTCTAATCCACTTTGATAACCTAAGTGATAGAATTTCGCCCAGGTAATCAAAGTAGGAAAATAAGTTAATAAATAAGTAAAGTAAATATATATCTTGCGATAGTTTCTCACACGGCCATCCGACTTGTATGTATTATGGTAACCAGGCAGCTGACTACATACTTACATTAGAACGTAAATCTAAATACATACGGTCTACGTAGATAGATACCTACTATTGATAAAATAGTTAGTTAGGTACTTGGCGGTAGAACTAGAAATGGTAGATCGCCCTTGCAAGAGGTCGCCTACCACGGTGGTAGGTATGTACCTACCTAGCTAAAATAGTTTAGGGATGTGAACAAAATAATCGATTTTTATATTAATCGATCTTTTTTTTATCGATTTTTAAAAAGTCGATGATTATATTACAAATCGATTATATAAATAAAAACAATCGCTTAGTAAAAATTCAAACAATAATCTATTTGTACAAAATCGAAAAATAATCGATTTGTAAAACAAATCGAAAAATAATCGATTTGTAAAAAATCGATTATTAAGTAAAAAATAATCGAATCGTTTTTACAAATCGATTTAATCTAAAGAGATAAAAATCGATTATTTCTTAATCGATTTTTTCCCTTTCAAGTCACACCCCTATATTTGATACCCAGTGTGTTGGTACCGCACTACCGCATTATCAAATAAATATTCGGTAGGTAAAGGTATGGTAGGTAAGGTACTAACTACAACATAAGTAGCTAGCGAAGTTACTGGGCTAATGAGTGTCTTATCTACTAGGTAGGTATCTGATCTAAAGTCTCAAATATTACATAATAAGCCACCATGTTGTGGTTTGGCACGATATTTTTCTTCACCGAAACCTCATACCTATTGTTGGTATTTGAACATGTGCTGTGCAGCACGGAAGTTCAATGCGCAACCGATTGAGCTATCATCGCTTCAAATCATAAACGTCAAAGAAAAAACCGAAATCAACCGATATCTATCAATGTAATACTATACATATCGTTATCAAACGGAATAAGGTATATTTTTCAATAAAACAGTCTAAGCGGTAAAGAAGACGGAATCCAAATCCACATCCACATTTACAATAAAAATTTATTTACCTATACATATAATAAAACTGTGACTGATCGCTGTCTGTACATCCTATCCTTTCCTACTAATATTATAAATGCGAAAGTTTGTGTGTGTGAATATTTTTGCCACGTATCACCGTAACTACTGGAATGGAAATAGCTTATAGCTACTTTTTATCCCGGAAAAAGGTTCCTGCGGGATAACGGGAAGACGCGGGTGAAACCGCGGCTGAAAACTAGTGAAAAATAAATGAGAAAAGCTATTATTGGGGGTCTTTATCATCAACGCAATAGAACCCAAAACAATGATAAATGGAATTTTTGTCTGTTTGACTGTATGTCTGTTTGTCTGTGCGTTTGTGCGCGCTAATTCCAGAAACGGCTTAACCGATTAGGGTGCGGTGTTCACTAATGTATGTGTATGTGTGGTAAGTGGTAAGCTTCACTTAATATTTAGTGTTTCTTTTACTACAATAGTTTTATAAAAAAAATATCGATAAACTGTAGGACACGCGGGTGAAACTGCGGGGTGCAGCTAGTATAAACTAATCAGACTGTTCTATGAGTTTTTTGGTTACGTCATTCACGTAAAATGCATTTTTGACTAGTTGCTACGTTGCTAGGCAAGTTGTTGTTTATAGTTTTACTCTGTAAAAAAGGTTGATCAACGTTGGAAAATTATTGATAGCAATCAGCAGATACAATCGTGCACCACTACGCCAGCTGAGGCCAGCAACAGCCCTGCCACATAGTACCTTTGTATAACCGGAAAAGCCCTGCTAGCTGGCTGTCACCACAAATCTAATTTTCGGAGGATCAAGGACGTTGTTCTACAACTGCCCTTGCTGAAAGTGTATTCAAATACCTTTGAAATAAACAATATGATGACATATAATTTTCCTACGCTTATTTACTTCGTAAATGACACCTTGAAATAAACGAAATTTTATTCTACTAATATTATAAATGCAAAAATTTGTGCGTGTGAATGTTTGTTACCACGTATCAACGTAACTACTAAACCAAATGAACCAATTGTGGAAACAGATTTGAAAGAAGCATGTCTCTCGAAAATTCGAGACTTCCAAAAAACAACGGAGGAAATAAAAGGAATTGAACTTCTGACCATAGGGCAACATGAAAATGATGTTTACACTACATATAAATGCGACAGGCCAGCCAGCCGATTTGGAATGGTTAGTTTTTCAAAGTCATGTTTATTTCTTTGGTAGTGTTTAGTAGACATAAATCCGTGGTTTTCGTATGGCCAGGTTGGGATACAAATTAGAATATACTTTAATTATAGCTTTGTTGCAGATATGTAAACGAAAAGCGATAACACCATGCCACAACCACGTCAAAAGAATTTTGTATAAAAACAATGTTCTGACCAATAACATGGCATATGGCCAACACAATAAGTCTGTGGCCAGAACATAGTTCATGGAAAAAATGAAAAAAACTGTGCGACCAGCAGGACTTTATATTGACGAAGAATTGTGAATTATTGAATATTTTAAGAATGTGTAAATAAAAAGACTATTGGTGATTGACTGTTTTTTATTTTGATACTATGTACATTATATAATAAATAATCCTGATTGTTTCATAATAAAGTATTACAATAGCCAATGTCTTTATTGGTAGGAGAGTAGAGAGTATAGGTAATAAAGGGTATAGGCCATCTCCATTCTAAATTTCATCCAAATCAAAGAAAATTACCAAAAATCTGAGGCAGGGATCGAACTCGGAACCTCGTTATTAGTAAAGAACTACTGAGAGGTTTGACCACTGGTCTAACCTATACAGTAAACGAAAGAACGAAATTAGCAAATGGTTTCGTGTACAACAAGACCATTTTCTATGTGTGCGTGAATAGATCGCTGCCATACACCACTACCGCCGCGATATTGTTTGGCACAAATAAAAGTGTTTTGAAAACTAAAACACATCTGAAATATTGTTGGATAAATAAAACATATTACGCCATTACCGGTAAACATAATTATTATTAAAATAATATGCACCTGTTCATTCATAATAAAATAAGATGCGTTAATTAGAAACAACGCCATCTATTGACGCTGGGCTGCTAGGCGGACCGCAAGCAACCACCTTAGATGCGTTCTAATGACATACTTTATGTCTACGTGTGCGTGTGTAAGTACGTAAATTTGTGACACCAGCAGTAAGAGAAGCGTTACGAGTAATTTATTAGTTTATTTAATGAAGATTTGGTTAATTTACAATTGAGTAACGCTATAGAACGCGCGCTTTAGTGTTTGGTTCGAATAAGATTGTTATTTTCGACGTAAAAAAATAATTTAGGTAAAAAATGACATCAGCGCCATCTCTTGACAACATAGCGTGATGAGCTCTGGGATCATCCACCTTAAGGGTTCTTAGAGACAAATCAGAAATCAATCACGTGAGCGTTTCTTGATAATGGGATGCTTTCTGATAAACGATTAAAAATCCGGTAGATGGCGTTGACGATACTTGGTTTATAACCAATAGTTTTTGTAAGAGCACTCAAAGCAAGGTTCATTAAAAAAAGTTTAATTGATTTATAAATCCGTACCTACTGACAATTGTTTTTGTGTCCTCTGCAATGTAGATTTTGTAAAACCTATCGCCCCGTAATGAAACTTGAAGTGACAGTTGGTTAGTTGCAGATACCGTGGCTGACAAACAAAAGTTCATTTTTTTTACTGCCCTTGCGCTTTGCTCTACGATCCCTTTACTTTTTCATAGAACAAATGTGTAACATAAGAAACATGTCTCGTTAGCGCCATCTATATTATATTTTTAAAAATACGTTCTTTAACGGTTAGAAAACTTCTTTTTATATTATGTCGCTGATGGATTACCGAATCCCCTGTTTTACAAAACCGCAACTTTACATAACAGCATACTGAACGACGGACGTTTAGCTGAATTTGTCATTACCGTAGCGAAACGTAATTTGGCATAGCACAGCACTTACTAGTTGTCCCTGCAGACGACCGACGGCTGCATTTAAAGAACATTATAAATGCATTACGTAGCTTGATAAATTTTCCTGAATCGTATTATTTCTCGTCACACCTTTCGTTTTTGACCTTTTTACGATTTTCATTCCATTTATATTTTGTCGTGCGGCGACGGAAACGGAATACTAATCGTCGACTCCTCGTGTCTCGGGCATCAGTATCGGGAAAGCGATCATAAAAGGGGGCGAACCCCTCTGAAAAGTGACGTCGAGATGCCAGGTTACCGACCAAGTAATATTTTGTTTGGGCATCCGCTTCAATGGTGATTGATTAGTTTGATATATGGTATCAAGTGCTTGTTACGAAACATTCACATTAGTCATTCAGCGGGCAATTTTCGTATACAAACAACGAGATGTAATGAACTAATTAAGCTCCCGGTGGTCCTGCTATTATTTATACAAATGGTAATCTATTTTGCAGACGAATTGCCTAGAAAATAGACGAGTAATTGATCAATGAACGTAAAAGCCACAGCCTACTCCAAATCTGTGGTAAAAGCAAACGGTATATATGGATTTTGGAAATATAACACTTACGAGGAAGGTCATGTTGATATTCTGCGCGTTTTTGTCGCCCTTCATATTCTCGGTAACCGCGAGAGGGCACGACCTCGGGTGTGACGTCACGCTTCAGATGAATGAACATCCCCTTGAGCAACCCCAACCCTCGGCATTTTCACAGCCCCTCCCAAAGAGCGGTCAGTTATACACGACCGATGATCTATAATATCGCGGCTTCAACAGCTGCTGTTGTTCTAAGTCATAACTAATATATGACAATATATTGGCTTTTCGCTAAGTCTTCGATAGACGTTTCAAACTTGTCTATATGCGATGAAGTTAATCGCTTAGTAATTTCAAGCTCTACCTATGTTATTTAAAAATCTACGGTGGAGGCAGCTTTTGGCTTGAAACAAATGTCAAAAGGGTGATAACTTAGTAGTAATCGAAAAACGAATAATGTTACTATCTCATGAATCCTCAAGTGGTTAATAGATAATATATTTTGTAATCTGATGTCATTACTTGCGCAAAAAATTCGCTTTGTTTGACACCGAACTCAATTTGCGTGCCTGTGGCCTGTAATAAACCCTAGACCCGGACCACCTTTTGGGAATTACCACATCATAATTGCATTGAACGGGCGATTGCAAAATTATCGCTGACGTCAATGGATTTAATTTCAAACTACTATCATGACGTACGAGTCCGTCAGTGTAAAGGGTTATTTGTCCTCAGTAACTTTTAATTTTTTTCTAGTCCTTTGTCTGTTTTTTATCATAATTCAATTTCAAACATCAATTTGGTATTCATAGCTTTTTGTCACTTCTGTGCAAGAATGAGTAGTCCAGGAACTAGTTTGGAAAAAAAATAAAACAAAATTAAAAAAATGTCGATGAATAATGCAAAAACTCGTGTTTTGGTTTTATGTGCATCGGCGGTCAGGGTCTTGGTCAAGACTCGTCATCCATATATGGTTAGCCGTGAGTCATCCGATAACCTGTGTAGCGACTAGCAACTACTGCACGCAAGCCCCGGGCTAACTGTGGCGACGTTGCCATATCGAGGCAGGTGGTTTAAGGAGAATCCAAATCGAGTCTTGATACGAACCGGCAACGAGAGAATTCTTAGATAAATGAGCGTTCAGTAAATTCTCGGCTTGCACATTTTTTTTTTATCTGCAAGAAGTTCGTAATGGGGCCTCGCTGGTTTCGAAATCCCTCGTGAAAATGCAATATTTTCTCATAACTGTTTTTTATTCCTTGTTGTTTTTTATCGAACATCATATATACTACATACCACCCTCTTGTTAAGAATCTGTCGCCAAGCACCTATCGGTGTGTTCCGGCAGCCTCACTTGAGAGCCAGTTCCCAGTCCAGGTGTAGCGTGGCGCCATCTTCGACCGCATCGTCACTTAACATCAGGTGACTTGTGGTCAAACGCTACCGTGTAAATAGTAAAAAAAAAAAATACCTCCAGTAGACTTACGTCAAGACGAATCGTGTAGGTATTTATAAAGCGCTTTAATCGTGACTTGTAAGTGACTTGTAACCTCCGCCTCCGTCCCTTTTCTCTTTAAAGTAACTAACTAAACATGCTACAAAAAAGAGGCATAACCCCCCCATGCAGGGCGTTATGACGTGGCGGTTGCCTAAAAAGGAAGCATTGTAGAAAACATGACTGGGTTCGGTTCATTGCACTGAAACTTATGGGCAGATTGTTCCTGTGCAGAATCATAGATAATAATAATATTATATTTGATGTTGTAAGGATAGTAGTCGTAAAATTCTAATTATTATGATCTTATCAAGGCTAGACAGGTAGACGGATCAGCTCGTTAAAACGAAGACGTTATATTGCTTTTAAAGATTTCAACAATAAATATCTGAGATAAAGAATATTTTTGAGTCAAATCATTTAATCGTTGCATTTTAATGGAGGACTTTTTTTATTTAGATGGATTGGTATAACAACACAATAGCTATTAATATTTTTTATTCAACATAAACTTAAATGTATTGACAGCATCTTTATTGTCAGACATAATCTAAACATAAAGTAGATATAAAAAAATTAATTTGAAAGTCTTTGAAAAATTTGGTGTCCACCTCCACTTCGCCATAGCGCGGCTAGTGAATTTAGATTTATTTTTAATGCACGGATGATATCAGTTCCCTCATGCGATGTAGGAATTTCACGAAAACACTCGGGGAATTCAAAAGCTATCTATCTTACGCCCCGGTCCCACAGTAAGTTGTCTGCTCTGGAATGGCTTGATTTGTTGGAAAATGCACCTTAGTAAGGATCAAAAGCGCACGCACAACGTCAGCAAGCCACAGGCAGGGTGTATTCGACGTTCGCCGTGCTGTCTGGTCGGTGAAAAGACAAGCCGTAGGATCCGGCCATTGTAGCACCAATAAATATGTATGCGAATCATACTATATGCGATAGTAACTCTCCACTGTCTATTTGTTACCTTTTCACGCCTAAACCGATGAACAAATCTTCGTCAAATTTGGTAACGGAGATAGTTTGAACTCTATGGAAGTACATCGGATACTGCTTATTGCGTTAAACTGTAGTTAGTATTTTTCAATGCTACTCTAAGCTTCTGCGTCGTTCTTATAGCATATAGAGAGCAAGCTAAAACTAAACTTCATCCTCCAGAATTTTAAGAGCAGTCACATGCCACCAACGCCCGTCGCTTCCATAAAGTAAACGGAAGAGCGATAAGCTTGTCCTTGTTTAGATACGTGCCTATGTATGAGTGTGTATGGATTTATGTATGTGCATACCTGTGTGCGTATGTGAGCGCGCCTTGACCTTCCGCACCCGGTCTTCGACCGCGCTGAACAGTCCAATGATTTGTTCTATTCGCTCAGAGGACCGTTTTGTCCTATAACCTTTGGATTGACTGAACACGTGTCTCGGCAGATTTAGGGTGACACATCTGGAGCATAAATAACAAAAGAGAACAGGCAGAATTGTATGAGAACTGTGTCTAATCATGCATATAATGTGCACGAAAAGTGGGTCCTACTGGCTGCCTAAGTAAGCTATTTTTTGGCTCAATTATCAGATGAGCACGACTTTTTCACATGTGACGGTGGTGTCCAGGAAGCATTAGAATTAATGAATTATGTATGAAATGAATATGTATGAAAAATACTTTTAACATAATAAAATCAATCTTCCTTCGCCTCCTGAATTAAATCTAACGAATTTAAAGTAATTTTCGTTACATATTAAGAACAGGTTTTTAATCATTAAAAAATGAAATAAAAGTTAGAAGTCATAGTCATGTCTAGATTATAATCCGAAAAAATGCGCCGAATGCGCTCAGATAAAATAATAGTAGTTATTTAATATTCTGAATATTTTGCTTAGAGTGATAAAGGCTCTTAAGGTTTATTTTACTTTGGCTGTTGTTTCTAATTTCCTGTATAAATAAACTTGCATTTGAAAAGAAATCTCAGTCAGTGGTCAAGCCTCATCGTCAGTAGATTCTGTATCGCTTGATTGCGCCAGCTTGCGGTGAAATAGACCGCTTTACGGACACAAAAAAGTTACTGACTTACTGTCCTAACCGAACTTGATCCCAAAGAATTTTTTTTAACTCTTACGTAAGGAAAGGTAAGAACAACATAATTTCTTTACCATTACTAGGTCGGAATACGCACGATGACCTGAATTGATGGAGCTGAAGTTGTCTTTGGAGACTGCTCCTGGAATTCCTGGACAGATAGAGCTAGATGTGACGAGGGGTTCATATTGGCTAGCTACCACCCTCTTGTTAAGAATCTGTCGCCAAGCACCTCTCGGTGTGTTCCGGCAGCCTCACTTGAGAGCCAGTTCCCAGTCCAGGTGTAGCGTGGCGCCATCTTCGACCACATCGTCACTTAACATCAGGTGACTTGTGGTCAAACGCTACCCTATAAATAGTAAAAAAAAAAAAAAAAAAAAAATATTGTCAATTATGATAAAATCTTTTTACTGAACTGATCTGAAAGTAGACATGGGAGATTAACGAATGGAACTCATAAAGAGATAGATGTTCTGAGGTTGGGCTCGTTTGCTCAGTTGTAAAGCAATATTTTTATCAAACTTACCTGATGGTGGGTTTCATGAAGATTTAAGGGTCCTAGCAGCAGTCTTTGAAATCCACCATTATGGGTTGTCTCTAACGCCCGAAATTAATAATCGATCCTGATCCGTTATCCGCGGTTTTAGATCGATATGTCAAGTCATAATATGACATTTTAGTACTAGGGCTTGAAACATTACTATTAAAATGACATATTATGACATGACATATCGATCCAAAAAAAACCATTAAAAAACATTTTAAAACTGGTCCCGTTTACATGGCGTCTGTCTTGCGTCAAAAATTTAATTCTTATTAAATACCACATTGTACAAAAAAAATGATACAACACTTTAATGTCAAGTTAGACCAGTTGTGGTGATGTCCTCTACGATCGGTCGATGCCCGATTCGATTATAAAGATAAAAAGATAACTAGTTATGTCAATGATTTAATAGCTAATCAATGCACATTCCATTTTCATGCTGGTTGTTAACACATTATCAATGAAAATGACTCGTTCATTGATATAATTGAATATATCTTACCGTTCTTTTCTTGAAAATCGGGATACTTACTCCCTGGATGACCCGCCGATCGTTCATTTTCCATTCACGCAATTTTTAGCCGGAAGCATCAGCTGTTGTTGTTAAAAACGTATGAATTTTCGTAGATATTGGATAGTAGATAAGTAGTGTTGTCGAATTATCTATAGTCAAACTATCGATAGTTTTCATCTGAAAAAGCCATACTATCGATAGTATTGATACCATCGATAGTTTAATACTATCGATAGTTTCGATAGTATTGCCTCGTTTTAAGCTATCGATGGTATCGATTTGTTGCGATTGGTTGGCTATCGATAGACTGATTAACTATCGATCGGCAACGCTATTGGATAGTGTATTTTTGTTAGAGAGGTGTCTTTTAAGTTGTTAAATTTTGTTGCTACTTTTGCCTCGTAGTACTGGGGCCAAAACTACAGCTTTCCTTTTTTTTTGTTTTCAGTTGCATTTCCATGGGCCCATATCAGTGTATCAATCGGACTGTGATGGCTACGGATGACCTTATAGTGGCTTATTCTTGTGACTAGTGAGTGAATCGAGAGTGTCCAGTCAGTGTTGCTAGTGTTATTCAAGTGGCAGTGATGTGACAGTCTATGGATGCGTCAGGTTGGTCTCGGAATGTTCACGAAGCACGGCAAGGCCGCCGAGCGGTGCAACCATCCCTCGCATAGAGGGTGTAAGAAGAAAAAACAAACCCCACACACGCCCTGGAAGTACTTGATGAATTGCCCACTCGTTAGGAAATGTTTTGGTACAGTATTTTATATATTATTTTTTGTTTTATTGTAGTTTTGTTTGTGTAGATTTAGGTTCAAAGATTTAGACAATTTTACATACCTACCTAGTGCCTACAAATCAAAGAAACTGATTAAACATTAATACTAATTAATAGAGGAATGGTGTCATTGATCATAGTATAATTAATGGTTAAACGAACTTACCTTAAGTGATGTTCGACCATAATTATACTAGACGTTGCATTCGAAGATATTTATTCACTTTGTAGTAATCCTATTTATTGCACAAGGCGTCGCACATAATTTTTAGAGCTGTAAAAATAAAAATCAAATCACAAAAATATAAAATTCACTGTTTCTGAACGATACCTTCTGTCGGCGACTTGCTTTAATTAATGTCGGCGATTAGCTTAATCAATGTTTAACTAGCGATGGGTGAGAGATCCACCATAGGTAAGACAGAGAGGTCTGTGACGCAGCACCATCGACGAGAGGGAAAAAGAGGGAACGATCCACCCATCGCCAGTACTTAGGAATAATTAATTTGGTTTTTTGTTCAATTTAAATTATTGAAACTATAATGTAACTTATTAGAAAATAAGTATATAATAATATTAGAGGCAACCAAAAGAAGTTTGCCTACCAGGGACATTGTAATAACACGTGACCTAACTTAACAACTTTAAGAGCGAATTAACGAATAATGTGCAATGGTAGATATTGTAACTAAGTGATATTAGATAAAGCACGTAAAAAGGTATATGAATAAAGGTAAAACCCAACTTAGGTCTAAATAGGTTGAAAGATATGAGCAATGTTTAGAATAAAAGCGCTAGAAATTAGAAAAATTGTCAATCAAAGTAAGATAACTTGATAAATATGTAAATTAGGAAGAAAACAAAAGTAACTAGCTGTTAAGAATCATTTTTACTCTCTTATAAACGCAATTGTAATTCTGTAACACACATGGACAAATAAATACGAGGTAAAAACGGGACCGGCCATAGCGAAACTTAGGGAAAAAATAGAACAAAAAATAGGTGCTCTCTTTTAGGTAAGGCTACGAGGTAGGTAAGCGAGACAGGAATAGGACTGAGACACAGTCAAAACTAGCCGATATATGGCAGCAAGCAAGAAGTAGTAACAAGCAGTAGTAACAAGCAGTAGTAACAAGCAGTAGCAGCAAGCAGTAGCAGTAGCAGATAGCAGTAGCAGATAGCAGTAGCAGATAGCAGTAGCAGAAGCCAAGCTGTAGGAAGCCGGCGGTCCCGACCTCAAACGTACCGATATTCGTGTTTCATTGGCAAACATCCCCCCTCGCCGCCGAGGAAACTCTGATCCGCCCCCGGGGCGACGAAAGAGTATAAACACCGCGTTCAAGCGACGAAAGGCGCGTACGTGGACGGGTGCACCAGCCCGCTAGTTGCGAGAGTACTCTCGTCAGCTGGCGCACGCACACACGCCCGTCCCAAACCGGGAGCGTACGCGCCACACGTCCTGCGTGTGGGTGCGCGTGGCCCCAACATCTGGTCCTTCGAGCCGGATATCATCGTGCCCGATCCGGATATCCGGGCTTTCGTCGCGAACGCCGTCGCGAGCCGCTGGTACCGTTACCGCGAGTTGCCGGTACCGTTACCGCCGCCGGTGCCGCCGCCGGGATCCGCCGCTGTCATCTGTCGTGCTGAGGGTAATCGCGCGTCAAGATGCCAGTCACGAGGAGCAACAAAGGAACCGGTCAACGTGAGCCGACGCCACACCGAACTGAAGAGGAGTCTGCACCATCAAGCGCGACCACCGGCAATACAACGACGTCCTACGAAACTACCACTGCGACCACCGGAACTACACGAGAAGACAAGAATGCTTCAGATGCTACCAGGAAACCAGAAGAAGCTAAAGCTACTGAGAGAAGACCTGCGTCGGTGCGGTCAGGACCACGAACCAGAAGGAAGGCTGAATTGGAAGCCCGTGCGGAGCTCGCTCGCCAGGACCTGGCGAGCGCCCGAGCAGCTGCTGCACTAGTGAGGGCGCGCCTGGAGCTATTACAGTGTCCTGACGACGACGACGATGACAACGACTCTGCTGTGGAGGAACCCGCGGATCGAGAGGAGCACGTGAAGAATTGGATCAACGACACGATGGAGAAGAGTTCAAGTGAGGTCCATCTGAGGGAAGACCCCCCGGACGGGCCAGCAGAGAAGACCGCTCCACCAGTCAACCAACCTGAAAACGACGTGCGACCAACGACGACCAGCGGGACCCAAGAACTTGCATTGGCTATAATGAAGGCCATCAACGCCGCGCCGAAGAACGTAGCAGCCCCTGTCTTCATGCACGAGCTACCCTTTTTCGACGGCGGCGCTGGAGAGTGGTTAGCCTTCAAGACTGTCTACGAGGACACCGCTTCGCTTTTCTCAACAACCCAGAACATGACCAGGTTGAGGAAAGCCCTGAAGGGAGCGGCCAGGGAGGCAATCAAAAGCCTCCTGTTTTCCGAGAGCTCACCAGAAGAGGTAATGGAGGCACTTCGTCGCCGGTTTGGGAGACCAGACACCCTGGTTCTCGCGGAGCTGGACAAACTTCGAAGCCTGCCGAAGATGAACGAGAACGCGCGCGACGTCTGCGTATTCGCCAGCCAGGTGAATAACATTGTCGCGACAGTCCGGGGGCTCCGGAAACCTCAGTACCTGCAGTCACCAGAGATGCTGAAAACGATCGTGGACAAGATGCCTGCAGTGCTGCGTTATCGGTGGTTCGACTTTGCCGCCGATAAGGAAATTGAAGATCCGGACTTGGTGCTCATGGGAAAGTTCCTGAACCGAGAAGCGGATCGATGTGGACCGTACGCGACGCCGGAAGCAGTTGTCAAAAAGCAGTACCCCCAGAGACAAGCTGCACACGCCGCTACGGACCAGGAAAAACCCGGATGTTTCCACTGTCAAGGGGAACATCGTCTCTTCGAGTGCAAGACGTTTCTGGCAGCATCGAAGAGCGAAAGATGGGAAATCGTGAAGAAAGCAAGAGTATGTTTCAAGTGTCTTCAAGGACGTCATCGCAAGGAGGGGTGTAAGCGGCCACCGTGCAAGGTTTGCAAGAGATGGCACCATCACCTTCTCCACGAGGACCGGCAGCCGGAGCAGAGGACGGAGGAAAGAGAAGAGAAGAAAGAAGTGGCCAACAACGTCATGCTCCAGGTGAACGCCGCGAGGACAGGGAGGGCATACTTGAAGATGGTGCCCGTGGAAGTATACGGGCCGAAAGGAACAGCCAAGGTATTGGCTCTGCTGGACGAGGGGTCAACGGTCACGATGCTGGACTCTTCAGTGGCGAAAGAAGTTGGACTCACGGGACCCAGGGAAAGCCTGTCCCTGGAGACAGTGGGAGGGAAAACCATTGTGAAGAAGGACTCCATGAGGATCAACATGAAGATAAAGGGCCGCCACCAGACAAGGAAGAGGACCATCACGGGAGCGCGAACAATAGACGACCTGCACCTGACACCTCAGAGGATGGACAGAAAACGAATAGAAGAATGCTCGCACCTCAGCAAGATGGCAGATCAGCTGTGCTACGAAGAAGAGCCGCCGAAGTTATTGATTGGTCAAGATAACTGGGAATTGATCGTGTCGAAGTCTACGCGCAAAGGAAAGAAGAACCAGCCCGTCGCATCACTTACGTACCTGGGATGGGTGCTACACGGATCCGACAGCGGGGCATCGAGACAAGTGAACTTCGTCACCTGCGCGCACGTCAACACGAAAGAGGAAGAATTCGACAAGATGATCAAGGAACATTTCGCCGTGGAATCACTGGGAGTGGAACCACGTCGACCGACCACGGATGCTGAGGGAAGAGCTCTGGAAATATTGAAGAAGACCAGTCGAAGGTTAGAAAACGGACGCTTCGAGGTGGGCCTTCTGTGGAAGAACGAAGATGAGAAGATGCCAGACAACTACAAGTCAGCAGAGAATCGCCTCAGGAACATCGAAAAGAAGCTGGATAAGGATGCAAGTCTCAAGGAAGAGTACGGGAAGCAAGTACAGAACTTACTGAATAACAAGTATGCTGAAGAAGTTCAACACGAGTCAACATCGAAGAGGAAGTGGTACCTGCCTCACTTCGCCGTCACACACCCGACCAAGACGAAGAAGAGGTTGGTGTTCGACGCTGCTGCCAAGCACGGAGGGAGGAGTCTCAACGACGTGCTCCTGCCGGGTCCAGACCTTCTGCAGTCACTGTTCGGGGTGCTACTGCGGTTCAGACAGCATCCAGTGGCTGTAGTGGCGGACATCAAGGAGATGTTTCTTCAGATCAAGATCAGAGAAGAGGATCGGGACAGTCTACGTTTCCTGTGGCGAGGAGACCGGCGAACAGGAACACCGAAGGAATACCGTATGACGTCGGTCATCTTCGGCGCGGCCTGCTCTCCGAGTTCCGCGATCTTCGTGAAGAACAAGAACGCCGACGACTTCAAGGATCAGCACCCAGAGGCAGCGCGAGCAGTCGAGCGCAACCACTACATGGACGACTACCTACACAGCTTCCTGACAGAAGACGAAGCCGTCAAGACGGCGAAAGAAGTAGACTTCATCCACCGAAAAGCGGGGTTCGAGCTGAGGGGATGGGCATCAAACTCACCGAAGATTCTTAGAAGAATAACCAACAAAGAAGCTTCAAGTAAAGAAGTCGAACTGGGATCCAAGGAGGAGAAGACCTTGGGATTAAGGTGGTTCACCGAAGAAGACGAAATGGGCTTCCGAACGTGCCTGCGGAACGTGCACCAAGACGTCGTCTCGCATCAGAAAACTCCGACCAAGAGGGAAGTCACGAGCGCCGTGATGTCAACCTTCGACCCAATGGGGTTGGCATCGCCCGTGCTCATCCAGGGGAAACGACTCCTACAGGACATATGGAGAAGCGGAGTGGGTTGGGACGACGAAATCACGCCTGAAAACGAGGAAGCCTGGAAAAGTTATCTTCAGAACCTGGACCTGCTGAAGAATCTTCGCATCCCGAGATGCGTCATGCACTCCCGACACAAGGGGGAGATGCATGTCTTCACCGATGCTAGCGAAGTAGCATACGCCTGCGCGGTCTTCTGGAGGCAACGGGACAACGAGGGACGATTCGACGTGGCGCTCTTGGCCGGAAAAGCGAAGGTGACGCCGCTGAAACCAGTTTCCATTCCGCGACTGGAACTTCAAGCCGCTCTGCTGGGAACCCGGATGGCGCACTCCATTGAGGAAGAACTGGACGTCGATGTGACCAAGAAGACGTACTGGACGGACTCCAGCACGGTTCTGTCATGGATCAAGACCGACCCCAGAACGTTCAAGCCCTTCGTCGCACATCGACTCGCGGAGATTGAAGACACCTCCAAGCCTCAACAGTGGCGCTGGGTGCCGACGGCGCAGAACCCAGCAGACGACGCTACGAGAGACATCCCGAAGGAGTTCAACGGAAGTCATCGATGGTACACCGGGCCAGCGTTCCTGCGAGAAGAGGAAGAATCGTGGCCCAAACCACGCTCCTTCAAGGCCGAGCCGACGGGGGAAGAAAAGGAGAGCCTCCCCGTAGCCGTACTGAAGACCAAGGACGAGCACCCGACGCCGGAGCCAGCAAGGTTCTCGAATTGGAACCGGTTGTTACGAGCAACAGCGAGGGTACTTCAGTTCGTCGAACTGTGCAGAAGAAAGAAACACCAAGTGAACGTCTCCAGGAAACAGGAAAAAGATGACCCCACCTGGAGAACATGTAAGAAAAAAGGGAAAACGAAGACTGAACGCTTCCAGAAGAGGCAAGAAAGAAGGTTCCTGCCACTGGAAGACACGCATCTGGAAACGGCAGAGAAGATTTTACTAAGGAGAAGCCAAGAAGAAAGCTTCCGGGAAGAAATAGCTTCCATAAAGAAGATGAAACCGCTCAGCGCGTCGAGTAAATTGAAAAAGGTCGACGTAATTCTAGAAGAAGAGTTACTGCGCGTCAGGGGAAGAATCGACGCGGCTTCAGGGATAGAGAAGAACTTCAAGAGACCAGTGGTGCTAGACAGCAAGCATCACATCACGAGACTTCTAATCGAGCATTTTCACAGAGTCTTCAACCACGGTAATCACGCGACAGTCATCAACGAAGTAAGACAACGCTACTGGGTGCTGGGACTGCGGTCAGCTGTACGAGCAACGATTCGTCAGTGTCAGTGGTGCAAGGTCTACAGAAGCGCGCCACAACAGCTGCCGACCGGGAACCTGCCGAAGGAGAGACTTCACTACGGGGAACCAGCATTCACGTGTTCAGCGGTGGACTACTTCGGGCCCATGACGGTGACTGTGGGCCGTCGCCACGAGAAGAGATGGGGAGCTCTTTTCACTTGCCTCACGACAAGAGCCGTCCACGTCGAGCTCGCAGCGTCCTTGTCGTCGGACTCCATGATCCTGGCGCTGCGAAGAATGGCGGCAAGAAGAGGAATGCCCAGGTCCATCTTCAGCGACAACGGGACCAACTTCGTGGCGAGCAACAGAGAACTGAAGGAAGCCCTAGAAGGTTTGAAGAAAGAAGAAGTCGTCACAGAAGCTGAGAAGATTGGCGTCCGGTGGAAGTTCATCGCACCGGGCGCTCCGAACATGGGAGGAGCGTGGGAACGCCTGGTCCGATCTATCAAAACGGCCCTGGCGGTGACCCTCAAGGAAAAGCATCCCAAGGAAGAAGTTCTTCACACCCTGGTACTGGAGGCCGAGCACATAGTAAACTCGCGGCCGCTCGTCGAAACTGATGACCATGATGAGGAAGCACTCACGCCGAACCACTTCCTCATCGGAAGATCCTGCGGGCTCCCAAGGCTGGGGGCATTCACCGAAGACGATCTCACGGGGCGACGCAACTGGAAGGTGGCGCAGCGGCTGGCTGACAACTTCTGGAGCAGATGGGTGAAAGAGTACCTACCAACTCTGATCCCAAGAAGAATCGACGGGAAGGCAGCCACTCGAGACCTGCAATGCGGAGACACTGTCCTCATTGTAGACTCCACACTACCGCGCTGCACCTGGCCGAGAGGAGAAGTGGTCCACACCTACCCTGGACCGGACGGCCGCACGAGAGTCGTCGAGATCCGCACAACAGGAGGAGTCCTGAAGCGCCCGAGCTCCAAGGTGGTGCCACTGGTGCCAGCCCA
Organism: Opisthograptis luteolata; assembly: GCA_931315375.2. Taxonomy (NCBI): domain Eukaryota; kingdom Metazoa; phylum Arthropoda; class Insecta; order Lepidoptera; family Geometridae; genus Opisthograptis; species Opisthograptis luteolata. The sequence continues at coordinate 5,112,055 of OV928048.1, forward strand.
AGACGCCGAGCAACGAGTCGACGAGCCTGAGGTCAACGAACGAGTCGACGAGCCTGAGGTCAACGAACGAGTCGACGAGCCTGAGGTCAACGAACGAGTCGACGAGCCCGAGGTCAACGAACGAGTCAGCGTGCCAGCTGGGAAGGAGCCGGGAGTCGCCGGGTCAGGAGTCTGTGCTCAGCACAAGGGGGAGGATGTCGGCGACTTGCTTTAATTAATGTCGGCGATTAGCTTAATCAATGTTTAACTAGCGATGGGTGAGAGATCCACCATAGGTAAGACAGAGAGGTCTGTGACGCAGCACCATCGACGAGAGGGAAAAAGAGGGAACGATCCACCCATCGCCAGTACTTAGGAATAATTAATTTGGTTTTTTGTTCAATTTAAATTATTGAAACTATAATGTAACTTATTAGAAAATAAGTATATATTTGTATTTTTGACACGAATTTATTTTTTTAAAAACAAATCTCGACAAACAAAAACAACCAAAACAATTAATTTAACAAAATGCAAAAACTGACAGGATGACATCATCAATTAATAAAAAAAACGTCAGGTAGGAGGTGTTGCCTCGACGACGGTCGGTGGAGAAGTGGGGCGAAAGCGCGTCCGCGCCGCCTTATATTTGCTCGGGCGCTCGGCTCGCGCCAACACGGCCTCTCCTGAGAGGAGACCGTCCTCGGACTCCATAAACTCGTGAAGATCAGCCTCCATTTTCATGGAAACTGCGTTCTCTTGCACTTCAAGTAGGCGTCAGCAGGTCTCTGCGTCCCAGATGAACCAGGCTGATGCTCCTCGCTTGTAGACAGCTCAGCAGCTCTGGTCGGCGACTCTTCACCTTGTAGACAGCTCTGCGCTCCAAGATAAACTCCTCCTCGTTGTTATTCTCATCTGCACAGAACACACGAAAAAAACCGCCACACAAATACGTATGCAAACATACAAACATGTGTGATAAGTTTACAGAAAGAAACACACCTAATCAAGTCAGAGGCATGACAAGCATGACTTGGCAGGGTGCCGAGAAAGAGGCACGACATAAAGCGTATCTCATTCTCAACACCCCCAGAACAGGGCTACTACGTGTCACATATCCTGACGGCAAGTCAGAGGCACGACGTGATGCCTAACTTAACCAGGTGCCGAGACAGAGGCACGACGTGGCGCGTATCCCCAACACCCTTTAGATCATGACAGTGACACGACGCATCCGCGCTCTCAATTACAAACAAGGACAGAGGCACTACGTGATGCGTAACCTGCCAGGATGCTAAGATAGAGGCACGACGTGACGCTTATTTTAACATCCTCATTACAATTTGCAATTTAAAGAACGACGACGCACGTGGCGCGGAAGGCACAACGTGAGGCGTGTTCCGACAATTGCACAACACAACAAACAATACCAGTAGTCCACACCCTTCATCACGGGATGTGCTCCCTCGTGGCTTGTTGACTCGCCGCAAGAGCCATCGGCAGCACGACAGCGATAGCACACCATCGGCTGCGCACCGGCATGCAGCAGCAGCAACGACAGCGCACAAGCGCTGCAATGGCAGCACACAAGCGCAGCAGCGGCAGCGCAGCAGTGGCAGCGCACAAGCGCTGCAGCAGCAGCGCACAAGCGCTGCAGTGGCAGCAGCAGCGCAGGACTGGCAGTGCACTAGCGCTGCATCAGCGGCAGTAGCAGCGCACAAGCGCAACAGCAGCAGCGCACAAGCGCGGCGGCAGCGCACACGCGCGGCATGAGCGCACAAGCGCAACAGTGGCGCACACACGCAGCAGTAGCACACACACGTAGCAGCGCACAAGCGCAGCCGACAGCGCACAAGCGCAGCAGTGGTGCACGCACGCAGCAGTAGCACACACATGTAGCAGCGCACAAGCGCAGCCAACAGCGCACAAGCGCAGCAGTGGTGCACGCACGCAGGACTAGCGGACACACGCAGCAGTAGCAGCGCACAAGCGCAGCCGACAACGCACAAGCGCAGCAGTGGTGCACGCACGCAGGAGTAGCGCACACACACAGCAGTAGTAGCGCACACACGCAGGAGTAGCAGCGCACAAGCGCAGTAGTAGCGCACACACGCAGCGGTAGCGCACACACGCAGGAGTAGCAGCGCACAAGCGCAGTAGTAGCGCACACACGCAGCGGTAGCGCACACACGCAGGAGTAGCAGCGCACAAGCGCAGTAGTAGCGCACACACGCAGCGGTAGCGCACACACGCAGCGGTAGCGCACACACGCAGCGGTAGCGCACACACGCAGCATGCATGCCGCATCGACACACTGCATCAGCACGGCCACATCGGCACGCGTCGATACACCAGCACTACACTGGCATGGGCCAGCAGTACTCCGGCTATGCGCCAGCACTGCACCGGCATGGGCCAGCAGTACACAGGCGATACGCCAGCAACTTCTCTGGCAATACAGTAGCACTGGAACAGTAATGCATAAGTACCACATTAGCAATGCAGGAGCACCACAACAGCAATACGGTAGCACTGCATCAGCAATGCACCGCTCGGCTTCACCTGACCATTACTGATCGTCCATCCTATGTGCTAGATCCGGTCCACGTGGCCTGGCACGAACCAGCGTACTTTGTACAGGCCTCCCGTTAATCGCAAAAGTATACGAAATCATCCGGCAATAACTTGTCGTTCACGGCAGACGCGTGAACTTGAAACGAGCATCATTAAATCACCATCCAACATCAACAAAATAAAAGCATCGGATTCTTAATAACATCAACAGGTTCATGTTTACGTTTAAATTAAGTTGAACACCATTCTTATGAAAGGCACGCGGCTTACGTAAAAACGTAGCTCAGCACGGACGGGGTGATTTGTGCAGACTCCGCATTAATGGACAAAAAGTCTACAAGACCATCTTCACGAATGTGAGCGTTATTAAACCAGTAATGCACTAACCGTTACCGTCATGAACTCATCACTTCATTAGTTAACAATACGTAAGTAAGCGAAGCAGGAAACGTCGGACACAACCGACCTATGTAGGGTAGTTGTCAGAATTTATTTTCTAAACATCAAATAAAATATTCGCAATGTCTAAACTATGTACGCCATCACAGCGCTTTGAACTTGAGTTTGATACTAGACCAGCTGCGATCGCTATTCGAAACTCACTTAACCACAGCTATGAGTCACTTTTTCAGCAATTACCTATGCGCGTTAAGTAAGTAGGCAATCGTCACACTTATTTGCACGTAGGAACATGATGACATCACTGTATTACACATTAACATCATCCTAAGACATCGAAATTAGAAATAGACATGGTTTGATCTTACCAAAATAGCAGTGTTGACTCGTACAGTCTCACCCGAAATCATCTCGACGTACAGGCTCAGTAATAGGTTCAGACAGGTTCAAACTTGCAACGCATTACCCATCAGCGTTATCCAAACCAAACGCACGGCTGCCTCGCCGACACGACGCGGACGCGACGACTGTGTCGCTGAGCGGAAGCGGTGGCGCCTCCCGGTCTGGCGCTGGCGCCGGCTAAGCACGAAAGCGCCCGCTGCAGCGGTCACGATAACAGCGATGACTATCGCAATGTGACGCGATCAGCTTCATGAACAACAGCCCCAGACTCTCAGGCCTCATGTGCGCCTCTCACGAGACCGAGAGCAAGGCGATGTATTCGATTTTCACTTTTCACTAAGACACACACATTTTCACTTTTCACTAAGACACACACAATTAAACGCACAAACAGCCATCTGCTTCGTCGTTTTTTCACGATAACTTTTTTTATGTCTACCGCCGTGGCATACACCGTCTAACTTTTTTCTATTTTTAACCGACAAAAAGATGACAAAACAGTGGACAGTAAGATAGAATCGCATAGATCCTATCCCACTTCTGAATTTGTATTTTTGACACGAATTTATTTTTTTAAAAACAAATCTCGACAAACAAAAACAACCAAAACAATTAATTTAACAAAATGCAAAAACTGACAGGATGACATCATCAATTAATAAAAAAAACGTCAGGTAGGAGGTGTTGCCTCGACGACGGTCGGTGGAGAAGTGGGGCGAAAGCGCGTCCGCGCCGCCTTATATTTGCTCGGGCGCTCGGCTCGCGCCAACAATATAATAATATTAGAGGCAACCAAAAGAAGTTTGCCTACCAGGGACATTGTAATAACACGTGACCTAACTTAACAACTTTAAGAGCGAATTAACGAATAATGTGCAATGGTAGATATTGTAACTAAGTGATATTAGATAAAGCACGTAAAAAGGTATATGAATAAAGGTAAAACCCAACTTAGGTCTAAATAGGTTGAAAGATATGAGCAATGTTTAGAATAAAAGCGCTAGAAATTAGAAAAATTGTCAATCAAAGTAAGATAACTTGATAAATATGTAAATTAGGAAGAAAACAAAAGTAACTAGCTGTTAAGAATCATTTTTACTCTCTTATAAACGCAATTGTAATTCTGTAACACACATGGACAAATAAATACGAGGTAAAAACGGGACCGGCCATAGCGAAACTTAGGGAAAAAATAGAACAAAAAATAGGTGCTCTCTTTTAGGTAAGGCTACGAGGTAGGTAAGCGAGACAGGAATAGGACTGAGACACAGTCAAAACTAGCCGATATATGGCAGCAAGCAAGAAGTAGTAACAAGCAGTAGTAACAAGCAGTAGTAACAAGCAGTAGCAGCAAGCAGTAGCAGTAGCAGATAGCAGTAGCAGATAGCAGTAGCAGATAGCAGTAGCAGAAGCCAAGCTGTAGGAAGCCGGCGGTCCCGACCTCAAACGTACCGATATTCGTGTTTCATTGGCAAACATCCCCCCTCGCCGCCGAGGAAACTCTGATCCGCCCCCGGGGCGACGAAAGAGTATAAACACCGCGTTCAAGCGACGAAAGGCGCGTACGTGGACGGGTGCACCAGCCCGCTAGTTGCGAGAGTACTCTCGTCAGCTGGCGCACGCACACACGCCCGTCCCAAACCGGGAGCGTACGCGCCACACGTCCTGCGTGTGGGTGCGCGTGGCCCCAACACCTTCCATGTCATAGGCAGTGCTGTCATCTCCGTCATACTTCATTCTTTCAGAGACACTTATCTCGTTTGTTAGTTGTATGGGCTTTAGTAGCTGGGTTCGGGTGGGACTATAAATATCTTCGAATGCAACGTCTAGTATAATTATGGTCGAACATCACTTAAGGTAAGTTCGTTTAACCATTAATTACACTTCGACGTTGCATTCTCGATATTTATTCACTTTGTAGATGTTTAGCGCTTTCACACAAACGAGATAGGCAGGCAGGATTCTAGATAGAAAAATAAAAAGATACATTAACACATATAAACGAAAAAAGTGGAGTGATTATCCACATCATTATGAACCTTACGTTCAACCTAAAACCAATAAATCAATTGATAATGTAAGCCCAATTACCGTTATTAGCATTCTTGCTTGAATATATTATGAATTACCTTTGTGAATGCAATACTAATAAGCTTCCTGACCATCCTGTTGTTCATTTTATAACATGGACAGAACTCCTTATAACTAGCCGAGGTAGAAGTGTAGCGGCTACTATGTGCTGCAAATACCAGTATTTGCACCAAACTATAAATGTAAGTATGTCTAATGTATATGTGACTTGTGGTAGGAGCAATGGATTATCTCTTAGATGTATGAATTAATTTCTTTGATGGAGGTAGCTCTTAGGTGCCATGACATCTATCTAAACTGATAATACTTTCGTTTCGTGAGGTAAAAAAGTATAACTAGATTAGGCACCAAAGTATTTTATTTGTAGGTGAAATCAGTAATTAGTCTTTATTTCTAGTAAGTGCTTCTAGCCAAATATTAATTTCCATTCGTGCGACTTACTTTAATTTCGCACTCATTGTATAGTTGACAACGCGAGGAAAGACACAAACTTTTTGGATATGGAATCAAAAGCTTTACTCTCGTTTGGATAAAATTACTACAAGTGATTGAGTACTAGGATCTCATGTAGATACGTATTTTGAATAGCAAAGTTTAATTCCGTAAACTTCTTTTGTGAATCCTATAATTTGGTCATCTAAATAACACATTTACCTGATATTAAAACAGAAGCCGAACGGCGAGTCTGTACCTGAATGATATTCAGAGACGAGAATTTGAATCCTATTTGAGAAAATAGAAAAAATTATGTAATACTTTGAATTATTATTATTATCCTATGTGGGTTTATTCTCGGGTCTTTGCCCGGACCTTTATTAGGCATTGGCGGAGCCGTAGCCAAAGCTAAGACGCCACGCTAAGGGTGAAGTGTACTATTAACACAATGCTAAAAAGTTATCGGAGTTCTTATTGAAATTATTGATATCCAATTATTATTATTTCTGAAATTATTATTTTTTTTTTTTGTCTAAGTTTAAATTATAATTAATTTTGATACCCCTTGGAAATATAACTATGTTTGGTTGATAATACCTTCGAAACCAGGATATAATGCTACCAGAGAGGGTGAAATGGATCAATCTTCTTTGGAAAAATAAAAATAATAAGAGTAACTAAAGGCCTTCTTAGGCCTATTAGCTGCCCATGACTCCCGTGCAGTGGCTTGATCAAAATAATATTTCTTAAAAATACAGATAAACTAGAATAGAAGGAAGACGTAAAATAAATGAGTTTCCCAATCCAATGAATGCATTGACCATAGGGCCCATAAGGTCAGGCTATGCCAAAGGATCTCTTATCCGTAATAATATGTATATACCACCTAAAACGTAAATGTGAAAAAATGTGAGACAAGTTCAACATTGTGATGGTATGTTTGGTTGTTAACTTCACATACAAAACAATTGTGGTCTAAATGGGTGCCCAGTTCTGTGAATGAATCTGAAATTTAATGAATTATAAGAAAGTACATAACATGCATAAGTAAATATAATCATCTGCTTAGTTTTTTTTTTTTTTTTTTTATATTATATGCTTCGCACAAATATTCTTGTACATAAACGTCAATTTAGGGACTCCAAAAAACAGTTCGTGATTATGATCACGATAGATCACAGGCACCTGGAGCCAGGTCCCATTCAATGTTTTGGTCATTTATTAGTTAATATATATTATTTTGTACGTATATTAAGCTATCTTTGCTTAAGCTAGTGCCAGATATCTCTGAGAGTATATAAGACATCTTCATTAATGCAGACAATAGCGGTCACTCTGCCCATGTTTATTCTGTTAATTCTTAGCAAAGCAATGAAGGCCAATGTAAGCTGATTTCAATTCTAATAATAAAGTATGCTAGTTTTGATTGTGTGATACCAAAAAAAAAACTCACGTTACAAAAAAACACCCCGCCCAATAAGGGAGGCACCTATGAAGATTTCTAGAAGGTACTTACCACTGAGTTAAAACATTATTTTTCCCAAGACGACTCTGACTTCGAGTTTGATACATTTCTCATATAAATCATTCGTAATGTTATGCAGTTTGTAATTTTTCTTTCTATACAAAGGAAACTGCAGGGTAGGCTGAGAAAAGTAACCTAAGGTATTAACAAAGGTAAAAAAGGTAAAAAGGCCCTGATTGTCAATCTGCTTAATCTGGAAAAATATTTTGTTTCGTCAGGTATTTTTAAGTTTCTTTTTGTAAACTTTAAACACATATAATGACTATTCTGTAAATCTACATATTTCAATGCCGAAATGTGTTTGTTTTTTGTTCCAAATCAAAATACATCTTCGCTTGTTTTAACACAAATCTTAACCTTTTGAGAAAGTTTAATGAACCCTCCAAGCAAATTTTAAATTATGGTCATTAATGTGTAGTAAGACATCAAAATAACACACAAGTAACAACAGATCTCGGTTTCTAAGATAATTACCAACTCGTAGAGAAGCCAATGACAAACCAAAGTCATTGAAAATCGTAGGTTATCTTGAAGTTTTAAATTATGGATAGGAACTTAAAATTACGGTTCCTTGATGTGGACATAATGTATATAAAAAACCTTACTTGGTAAATATTAGCTGTGTGAATATCTTCCATTTTAAAGTCTTCAGTTGTTATTGTCCTTCATATTCAAAATGAACCTGATGTCTAGAGATGTAGGTAGAACGCCAGCCTTGCTAAACTTTGAATGAAGGCCAGAGCTTTCTCAAATTTTTTCTTTGTAAGAAGTTTAGTTTTTAGCATTTATTTCAATTTTCTATCCAACTGCATATATTTCGTTGCTTTGTTGTTATATAATAAAAGACAAGTGTTTTGTGTTCTTGTTTTTTGTTTATGATTTATGTCCCACAGATATACGTCTAGAAAATGACTGGCTTGTTTTAGCCTTTATAAGGGGTTTATCCCGACGCTTTAAGATCGTGTATAAGACTGCAGAAAATTCTAAGTTGAACCTTGGTGCCTTCCGTAAGCTAGGTCTTCAGGTATTAGGGTTTCCTTTATCGTGGTTTCTTCTGCCTTTACCATTTACACTAGGATTCTACCCAAACGTTTAGATACCTTATCATAAATCGCCCACCAAATAATTCATCTTTCCGTACTGGATCTATGAATGCATTTTGGCTATAAAAACTCTGGTGCGGCAGACATGGCTTTTCGCTTGAGCTCGGACATGCTAGCTGCATCTGCAGTATCTGTACCTAGACCTGTCGGAATGAATGTACGGGATCTAACCCGGTTATCATCATCAGAAGACCATTGTCGCGGGTCTGGTGTCGGTGACCTTGGATGATTATGGTCGAGCTTTGCCTGGTCAAGAAGATCCAGCGCCATATCAGGTTTTGTACGTATTCACGCTTCACCTATAGACTATTTGATTCAACCAGCTGCATGTGCAGTATTGAAGGTTTTAAAGTCATTGTCCATACTCACGTTACGCCTCTTGGCTGTATGATTCAACAAGCTGCGTGTGCAGTATTGAAGGTTTTAAAGTCATTGTCCGTACTCACGTTACGCCTCTTGGCTGTATGATTCAACAAGCTGCGTGTGCAGTATTGAAGGTTTTTAAAGTTATTGTACGCACTCGCGTTACTCCTTTAGACTGTATGATTCAATAAACTGCGTGTGCAGTATTGAAGGTTTTTAAAGTCATTGTACGCACTCGCGTTACGCCTCCAGACTGTACGATTTAAAGTCATGGTACGCACTCACGTTGCGTCTCTAGACTATAAGATTTAAAGTCATTGTACGCAATCACGTTACGCCTCTAGACTGTATGTCATGGTATGCACTCATGGTACGCACTCACGTTACGTCCTATGACTGTATGATTTAAAGTCATGATACGCACTCATGGTACGCACTCACGTTACATCCTATGACTGTATGATTTAAAGTCATGGTACGCACTCATGGTACGACTCTAGACTATATGATTCAGCAAGCAGCGTGTGCAGTGTTGAAGGTTACAATACGCCATCGGAGTAACTCATTATCAGCCGAGCATCATGCAAGAAAAAAGAATGGAAAAAAAATCATGAATTATGTGGGTAGTTAGAAAAGAAAAACTACGCAAAAATCATGAGGAAAAAATATCAGTTATTTTCCAAAGTATGCGCCTTTTCCCTAAAAAGGAAGGGACAAAGGCAAATTTACAGATAAAACTAACACACAGTTAATGACCACGAACTAACCTTGATCGTCCGAACTAGTTGGCGAGTTTCGTATCTTGCGTTCCCAACATGTTATTTTTCGTCATTATTTGGACTTATGACGATCTTTTCTCCATAACACTGCTTTCAACTAACTTTTTCACAAAATTTCCAATAAAATAACGAATTTAATCGATAAGTCGAAGCTGCGACGCCCGCACATAAAAAAGGAATGAAGTATGACGGAGATGACAGCACTGCCTATGATATGGAAGGTATCGTTCAGAAACAGTGAATTTTATATTTTTGTGATTTGATTTTTATTTTTACAGCTCTAAAAATTATGTGCGACGCCTTGTGCAATAAATAGGATTACTACAAAGTGAATAAATATCGAGAATGCAACGTCGAAGTGTAATCCATAATAAAAATTGTTAATACCTAGATATTTATCATGACTAATATTCATATCACTCGTTAGTTAGTTTTTATAACAGATTACTCGATCGATAACGGTCTTGTAGAAACAGGTATACGCGTCTATGTAAATAAACACACGAGCGTAAATTTTCAGAGATGGTTTCATCCGATAATCCTTAACAGAAAATATAATAGCACTTTAAATTGTACCTAAGAGATGTCTATCTATTCTAAATATCTATGTTTATAAACATACGCTACGAATGTTATGTCTCTCTGTCATTTGTTCTAAGTATGTATCTTGAAAATATGCTTAGGCAAAAAGGGTGGATGGGTTAATAGATACGGAAACAAAAATTGCTCTTTACTGTGCACAATTATAAACAATACAAAAATTAATTAGTGCTTGCCTGGCTGGCTACTGTCGCCAAGCACCGCTATGAGTATGTTCCGACAGCCTCACTTGAGAGCCAGTTCCCAATCCAAAAGTAGTGTGGCGCCACCTTCGGGTTAGACCACACTGTCGCATAACAACAGGTGACTTATGCAGTACCAATTCCTATTTTATCGCTCAGAGTAATTTCTTCAAGAAAACCATTCTTTGGATATTGAATTAGGTATTACGACGAAAGCGTATATAAAAAAACCAACAAGATGTTACGACAAAAGTTAGAATCTTGTGTAAAACGACACGACACCTGCCTAACTGCCGAGACAAAAAGCTAGTATTTCAAGAAGATCAAAAGTTTGCGGATAATCTTCTTATCAATAGTAAGTAGGTCAATATAAAAACTTGGCCTAAACTCAGGTCAAAGTTTGCTAACTCCTGAGGCAGATGGATTGAGCCATAAGGACTTGGAAAGTTCGATTTATACGAATCTCTAAGTTGGCTCAGACAAACGGCGAGAAAGATTCGAACACAATATACCTGGATTTATGTTATGGAAGTTGGTGACTAAGGTTTGTTGAAATATATTTTTGATGCTCGATAATTCAGTATTATTTTACAAACTCTTGCACAACTATATGGAATGTTTCTTTAGGTACCAAGTAAAATATGTACCTACTAAAGCAGGGGTTCTCAAACATTTTCAGTTCACGCGCCTTTACAGATTTTGTATTTATTCACGCCGCAGAATATCATACGCCTAAGTAGGTATAGCATTCAATATTATCTCGCACGATGGCATTAATCAGGTTTAACAACACATACACATATACATAACCTCACTTGAGAGCCAGTTTCTAGTCCATGCGTAGCGTGGCGCCACATTCGCGTTCGAGAAATTTTCTGACTTTGTTTATCAGCAAAATGAAATATATAACGAATATCTTAATCATATTATTATTGACGATTTCATTTCAATCATACCGTGACTGATGAAACGCGTGGGTGGCACTAAAGTTGCGAGCGTTTTTTGTCCTTGTAGGTAAGCAAAGAAATGAATGACAATGGATGTATTATTCCCCTTATTTCGCATGATGGAATAAACTATAAAAGTTTTTTCAAAATTAAATGAAACATTTTGTTTTACCTTTCGTAGATATAAAAGCGACACCTGGGGGCGCCCCTGCTATCTCTCCATCGCGGGTACTGCGGTAAACACTTTGAGAAACCCTGTACTAAATCATTTGACTCAAGGATTCAAAAACCTGTGCTATTAAGTTCCTTTTTTTTCATTATTTTCATCGTGCTTAAAAAATCAAGTATTCTAATTTAAATTGTATTTCAAATGTTTTTAGATAGGCAAATTTTTTTTTGTTTATCATATTAGCAATGCAAATTGCCATCTGGCCTTGGCTCTTGCTTAACTGTTGTAATGTTGACCGAAAGCTTTTATGTAAATTCTTATCTGCCTACTGGGCATAATTCCTTATCTATTTGTTTGGGATCATGCATGATGCATAAGCCAACTTCATGACAGCTGTATGTTGATATTGTGACTCACGATTCTTTGCTTAAAAATGTATATTATGAACAAGCTCCGATAACACTGTGGTGTAAAATTTATAAAATTCGAAAATGGTATAACAATGTACTATTTGTAGTGTGGGGACAATTATGTCGATAACTCGATATAATGAGGTTTCACGCATGTTTCGCTAATCTCTGTTTAAATCAAAATAATTGGTATTAATGATTAGAAGATATCTTGAAATATAGAGAGTAGTTTCCTTTGATAGTGTAAGTTTGTATGGACATAATATCAATTTCTTCTCGGGCGAAGACGAGGTTAGGTCGCTAGTAATAGTATAATTGCCTTGATGACGTGTTGTGATGATTTTGTAGTATGTAGGTACCTATTAATATTCTTATCGGCGATTGGTCATTGATTGTGCAGGATTTAGATACTCCATTCATTAGCCCTGCCATATTTGTTGGTGTCCTCACTCACTAATCAAATTGCGCCATCATTCCCGAATGTTCGCCTTCAAGAATTTGACATGTATTGTAAATGGTCATCACGTTTATTGTTATGATTGATTGTTCCAACAAGGGCGGTATGCCAAGGAAAAAAAACAACTTTAAATTGTAATGGTCGTTGGGAACAGCTTCGTCTTCAAGGCCATGACTCAGCGTGCAGCCCTGAAATGCAGGGTTGCATTATCATCATTTTCTTCCGAAGTGGCTTTTACGTTTTTGCTCTTTATGGGGGAATGATGAGAAATCAATTCTCTATGTAGTATTTGCTCCGTGCTGGAGTGTTGTGGATCCCCGATCCGCGTAGTATCTGAAACCCTACATTCAGGGAATCCTAGTTAGCGATCAGAGCTATGTATGTGATTGTGTGGGTGTTTCGTATTAATGCTCTCAATCTACATAATTAAAATTCAATGCTGAGTCCTAACTCATTCCCTGACATATCAACGCTCGCGCTGGTTCTAAAGACATGAAATTTCCAGGGTAGCCTTCTTTTGGAGGACTTAGAGTATGAATGTTATTGAAAGTCATTCCCTAATGTGGTCGCTTCTCGGTTATACTCGTTTATGTTCTCTCTTCATAAATCTATCAAATCTCTTAACCTTTCTACTTACGCTTTACTGTTATAAAATTAACCATTATATTTGTGAATGATTTTTGTTTCCACTAAAAGATAGGTACTTTATATTTGTACCTTCATCAAAACCACATGATGCAATTAGTCATGATCAGTCAGAAGATTACAAAGTCGATTTGCAACACTGTATTTTCGTATCTTTCCATAAATCTGTCGCTGAAAGCATTTACTTCACGAGCCGTAAAATCGGTTGGTAAGTGCGGTTTCAGACTAGCGTTTTATTCTGCGCGTATATGGTCGTTTCGGTATACGTGCTTATACGCGCGCTACATTTCGAGCTTCATAAAACCGAACTCGCGTACACGGGCTTATTCCGGCGTATTCGCTTGAACCGGTAGTCTCGGCTGGCGCTGTTATGAGCTTATAAGCGCTTCAACGTTCGTACGAATAGACGTGCCTAACTGCATATACGCGACTACATGCGCTGTAAAAACGAGTTTACACGCGTGTATAAAACGCTTGCCTGAAACTGCCCTAAGATTGCCAGATTATCAAAACAACAGGTTGCGCGATCGATTGAGAGGCATCACTTGTTGCTTTCTGGCAATGTTACGTGCAACTCGTCGGACGGTTGATAACTATTTGCCATTAGTAGGGATCGGCAAAAATAATCGAGAACTTGCGATGCCGAATATTTTATACTCGATAATAACGTTACTGAGTTGGACTCCATACTTTTCTCGACAATCGATACTTGTTTGTCATAGCAAAATAGATCACTCGTACTGCCAAGTACTGTGAATTTGTGCCCTAAGGTCAGCCCAGTCAGATTTATTTTTTCTCACATAAAATAGTATTCAATACATTTACTCCAATGGCAATACCGGTATCGATATGCTTTTGTTGCGATTACTACTCACGAATACAGTATCGATGCTGTTGTTACGACACCACATTCCTAGCCATTACGAAAATAATCACAAGAGTGTAGATTTTATTTCACCCCTATTGGTCTTTTCACAGGTCTGAAGATACCTATTTTGTTTACTATAAGATTTTCAACGGTGGTGTTTACTGCGTTTAAACTGTCCTATGTCCATTATCCATATAAGTGGTATGAAATAATTTCGCTCTGCAAGTTTGCATGACTTTATTTGAGAGTTATTTTCTTTACTAATATGCTTGATGTGTTCAGCGTAGGAGGACAGGTGGTCGAAGGCTTTGGACCACATCTTCACATACATAATTATCATGTAGATAGATAGATAGATAGATAGATAACGCTTTATTGTTTTACCACAGCAACAGACAAACAGAACAACATAAATAAAAAGGAAGTAGTAAGGTAGTAGTCATAGTAGTTTGTGATCAATCGCTACGAAGTAAGAAAATAAAAAAGACGATGCAGAAAATGTTCCAAATTTTGTTGTACAGTCAGCGACAAAACTCTGAACAAGCCCAAGTTTCTAAATCATAGGAAAATCGTAAAATATGCATGCCCGTTACCTTTTTTCGCTGACTGTACGTACCACAGCTAAAGTTATTTTTCAAAATTGATATTAACGAAATTTGATTAGTGTTTCTGATCATCATTATCAGCCTTTCACGTTCCCACTGCTGGGACTCTGGCCTTCTCTCAGAGAGAGAGTATGGGTGTTTCTGATACGTTTTGCTAAATAAATGGCGTACCTCGTTTCAACCAAGAAGCTGTAATGTGACTTGACTTGAAGCATTAAAAACTTAAACATCAAAATAAAATAAATAAATAAATTATTAATTTAATTTTTAATTTAATTTTCAATAAAAAAAATGATCTGCTTATTTTTTGTTATGATAAAACTATTTACTTATAGTATAAAAACACAGCTAAAATAATGAGAAGTATTTTCCTCTAACGTCGGAATACTAGACGAATTGTAGCTAGGCTGGGAATGCCAATACTCGGGAACCTTTTTAACGAGTTTTTAATGTTTTCGCTTGCAAAATTTATTACCATTGGCGCCACGAGTGCTATCTCTGGAGATTTACTACTGCGTCTGTGTAATTTGCACATCAGAGGAAATTGCTGACAGCCTACCACTTTTGTATATCTACTGGTACTGACTTGAGCTTTTTTGTACAAAATTAATTCTCTTACATATATTTAAGTCTAACTCGTTTTTACACAAACTTGTAGTTTTATTTTCATAATAACTTGCTGTGATCTTTGAGTTACTTAAATATCCGATTCTTCTTTTTTTTCTTGCCCTGGTCCCATCTATTTGGGGGCGCAGCGTGTACTCTTCTTCCACTCTCCCCTATCAGCCGTTATCGCTTCATTCCCTTTCATTCATATCGATCTTTACACAACCCTTCCTGCATGTTTTCTTTGTTCTTCATTTTCCCTTCCATCCTTCGATTGAGCAACTCGATATTAAAAGGGTTCGTCAACATCATCAGCATCATCAGCCGAAAGAAGTCCACAGCTAAACATATCCTCCCCCTATGAACGGCTATTAACCGTTTGTATCCATCTGCTCCCTGCGACTCTTACAATGTCTTCGGTCATATCTAGAGAGGACTTCCGTCATTAAAAAGATTATAAGTATACAATTGTTCTCACCTATTGTATGTACAACACAAGTTAAATAATAAGACTTGCTTGTCATTGAATAAACTCAGAACAATTCGGGTCAGGCCTGCAACCACCTCGACCTGGAATTCCTTCAAGCACAACAATAGGTGCTACGTGTCATATTTCCAATATTAAATTAGTTACACGCTTCGCACCTGGTAGAAACCGTGATTTTTCCTCAGGAATACATTAAAGTTGCTTAGTATTCTGCTATAGCACTCTAGATTGCGTTACCTTGTCGCCCTGAGGGGGCTACATTGCATACTGCAATGCTCTGGAGGTATTTTAATAAAGTCTATTGAATTCTGATGGCTGGCTTTGTTGTTGAGAAACCTGAATGAACCCGACGCTTTTGTTTACGGGCATCTAGATTTGTTATGAAGCATTTTGCTGTGGAGTTTTGTTGTTGGAACTAATTTTGCAAAATGCTGTTTTTCTGTAGTGCAGAAGAGCAAGAGAGTTTTTCATGGAGGCCGACATGACAACGCATTGGCAACGCCTCCAGTTCTTAAGCGACGAAAACTAGGCGGGTCGTCATCTCGTAAAAACTGACTGTGAAACTGCATAAAATACCAAGTAGGTATCCTCGCCGTCATCATCACATAACGTAAAGTAAAACTATATAAATGTAGGTATGTATAAACGTAGCCTATAAAAACAATCGAGCCAAGCGCGCGTGGCAGCATGCTCCTTAATTGTAAAATTCCGTTGTTAGTACGATTTCCTTATATTTTCCTTGTAATAAACAACCTACACTGTTATAAATACTTTTCATTAGCTTAAAACAACGATTTGAGACTTTTTTTCACTGAAAAAAAAAGGAGGAGGTCAACGCACATATTTTTTCTTATGAATGACTTCTTACATAGTGCAATATTAGCGGTTTTTTTCAAAGGCACGTCATCGAAATACAAAAGTCACCGCGCACCTCCTTTCCTTCCTCCTTTTTTGGCTCCTTTCGCACGTCAATGGGTATATCGCTGGATCACGTAACGTAACACTTTATCGTCGAAAGGCAGATGGAAAAACAAAAAAGCAGACGGGCATGCTGAAACTACCCGAAACTAAATGTTCTAACAGTTAGATTTTAACTATAACAGCTACCACGCAACTTTAAGACTTCTTTCCACTGATGCTACGTGCTCTGCTATAGGATTGAATAAGTATGTATGCATTTATTTCATACTGTAAGTTTCCGGCCACGCCTTCGAACACGTTCTCCGCGTGATCTCGAAGTTGATTCAGCTAGATTAGTATTAGTAGTGGGTATAGCAGCAGCTACAAAGGAAACAGCAACGTTGAAATGCAACCAATGAATTTTCAAACTAAAGAATTCTGAGAGAATGAGAGAAGAGAACGTAACATACATGCCCTTTGACGTCTGACAGACGATTCACACCGTATCGATGAGGTTAAAAGAACACTTTTGTTGGTGACTATACAGACCAATACGAGAACGTCAGGCTCGTCCAAACTTAATGCAGATGTGTTTTGCATTATTTGGATTGGAGTCGCTGATGAGCCGTCTCACTCTTTCTTCAGCAAGCCTGTCAAACCAGCCTCTATGATTACGAGCGAACGTAAACACGGTGCAATATAAATACATTACAATACCCACGTATTACCTTATCAGAATGTTATCGTCAACATGTGATAGGATTCACGGCTGGTTTCACGTGACAATGAGTAAGTATTATTTAGATTTCGTTCGGGTCAATATCTAGATGTACTTTGAGCGAGTTGCTACTGCCAGCAAGGTCGTTCGCAGATATCCATTAGAGATGCGCCAAACACGGTCATATTATCGAAGAGTATCGATGATAATATTGTTACTATAAAAGCGGCGCACAACACAGGAAGAGTATATTATCATTTGATTAATTCTCTACGACCTCTACACATCTCTATAGCAATTTGTAATACCCATCAATAGCTATAGCCTTTACATTAACATCCCTACTTTCCTACTGATAAAGTGTGATTGGATTTGTCATTATTTCACGCAGCAACGGAGAAAAGGATCGACGTGATTTGACAAGAAATCGTAAATGTCAAGAGAGTGACATATTTATAATGAAACCCCATATGAAGTTAACTGCACTACTATGATCGAAGCGTGAAGTTGAGCAACAATTCTGGGATAATCTGGGTGTAACTAACTCTAAATATATTAAGCAAAGCATCGGCAACGCCCCTAGTGTTGAAAATGTCCATATATACTTCCCATCAGACGAGCCACCTGACACATTAAATCATGTTTTTAAATTCGACAACTTTGAGAGATTAACTGCATCAAATTATAGAGATCATCAACGTATTCGTACAACCGTGTATCTCTTTTTTGTCCGGCTAAACGTATGTTACTGCAGATATATCGATAACGGGCACTATGGTTACATCTCTAACTGCTGTATAATCCGCGTGAGTCACGATAGAAAACCCAAACGAGTTTCGCTGTGACGACCGCAGCTATGCCATGATTGATCGCTGAAGTTATGAAATTCTTGGCTCCGATGCATTTGAGAAACAAAACATCCAAGCGTGTCGTGACGTACCTACTTACGGCTTGAGAATTTATTTAAACGTCTATAGCTCTACAAGATGTTGGCTGAGAATTGTAGTTTCAGACGGTTTCGTGTTTGATTTTTTTATTTATACATATAGCGCTTTAATTAAGTTCTAGTAATCTAGGGATATCGATTTACCGCGCGTCGTGGAAGATGATATTTTTCGTACAAACGTTTATATTCCATTTCATCTCAGAGGTGATTTTCATGAAACTGTCCTAGACAACACTACTGAAGGAATTTCAAATTTCATGTCTCTAGGACTAGCGGTTGAGCCTGGATTTTGATGACAGTCAATGAGACTTTGAATTTTATACTATATCTATCGTTACTTTTTAGGCAACTAAAACCGAACAGTTAGATTTCTAAAAATATGTTTCTACAGTTTATTGGGAACTCAGCAAATATTGGGAACTGACTCTTAAACGAGGCTGCCGGAACACACCGATTTGTGCTTGGCGACAGATTCTTTACTAGATGATGATAGCTAGCCAGGCGAGTATTTGAATGTCCTAACACTAAGCTAAATGTTTTCCTAAGGCTCGGAGCTCATTGCAGGATTCGAATGACTTGCCGGTCGGAAGCCGACGTCATTACCACCGAGTTATCATCGTTTCATTCGCTTCAATTCTATGAAGATAGGAGACCTCTGCTTGTTAAATTGGTGGCTGGTGCAATCATTCACTCAATCAATGATGTAAGAGCTTGGTTCTGATAAACTGTGTACTTGCATAACACGTCAGTAGACACTCAGTACCTACTAATATTGTGAGTTGTACTCACAGCATAGTTAGTTGATTTTACAGTCAATGCAAAAGAAATCCTAGAAAATGTATTTTAAAACAGGTTCTGCTGAGGTAAAAGTTATCATAGAGAAGAAGTACCTAAATTAATAGATAGTAATTCAGTAGTTAGTTTATATTTGGTTGAAATAGATAGATAGTAAAACAGGTCTTAACAATACGTAAAAATTAAGTACATTCATATCCGATGAGGGCGTCGCAAAAGTTGTTAGTAATATTAGTGGAATTTTATGTAATCAAATGGGACAATCTTAATTTAGTAAAATACTACATATTCAGTTACATTAAATGTGAAAACTTTTAACTGGACAAAAGTTAACTAATTTTGCAATTAATATTTGTTTTAAGTAGCTGTTAGTTTACAGAAGAAAATAAATAAAACAAGTACCTATTAGAGATAGAAGACCTGATATCTCAGGGTGACGAACGCAATGGAATATTGCACGGGACTTCGAACTGTTAAAAATTCCGGAGGGCACTGAACTGTAATGGGCAAGTGTGGCGCTTACCATCAAATTAAAATATGCTTGACGAGAGGAAAGAAGATAACATACAATAAATCAATTAATTTTATTGACAAAAATTGTAATTTTTTTGGACATTTATTCTCAAGATGCCATTTTGCAAAATGGCATTTACGAGCATTTTAAGTCCGGCTTAAAATTCGACGTGAAACTCACATAATATTATGTATGTAGGTAAATACATTTTATAGTTTTTTTTATCGACTATTTAATCTCCGATCTTCGGCGCGAGTCTTTAAAGATATAAAGATAACGTTTGGTTAATTTGCCTACATCTGTAGATCAAGGATATTTTTTTTATAGACATATTTCGCCAATATAATGCTATTTATTACCCGATTTGTAGATTATTTTGAATCGATGTGCCAAAAATTTGATGTTTAAACCGGTAAGCTAAAGAGCCCATATTTTTTATTGTAACTGTGTTTTTATATATCAGTGATGGCTTGCCTAAATGCACATTACTGTTCAGTACCACGCAGAATTTTGAACTTCAACAGAATCCTGTGCAGTAACGCACTGCGCTCGTCAACATGAGATATCAGATGAAATTTCACTACATTGCCCCGCAATCTGGAAACCACTACTGCTTTTGGGCACACTGAGAAAAAATCCTGACTTTCCTAATAAGTCTTAACCTTTTCCTTCCTTATTTTACCTTAGTTTTCTTTCTGAGTCAAAAGGGAAGGAAATTCCTTCCGTATTTCGGAAGGTCTTTTTTCTCCGTGCACTATCGCTTTGCGTTGAACAAATAACAAAGGTGTGGTATGTATTCCCCTGACAGACTCTACAAAAGAGACCACTACAACCTCCGCAACTTACAACTTCAACCGCGCTGAAATTCCTTCAGAAACTGTACATTTTATCGAGTTAAAAAGTACGGTATATTACTCTCCCGGCCTAAAAACTACGTCCATGCAAAAATCCCGTCAATCTGTTGCTCCGTTGTTACGGGAAAGAATACAAAACAACAAGTAACACGCTTACGTATTTATAACTAAATGCGACCCTTTGCCCCGGGTGTTCCTCTACACGGAGAAAAAAGACCTTCCGACATACATTTTCCTTTTGAGTCAAAAGGGAAAGACTTTTGATTCAGAAGGAAAACTAGATGAAATAAGAAAGGAAAAGGTTAAATTTTGGAAGGAATCGGTCTTGGAAGGTAAGGTAAGGTTCAATCTGTCCTGCTCCACCTCCTGCCAGTCCTAAAAATAGTTTATATGAGTAGTAAATTTCTCTCTTCATGAGTTATTATTATTAGTGAAACCAGTCAAATATTTTTTTAGTATGTGAACTCATATTTTCAAAGCAAAGTTGCACCAATGTTTTAATCAGGCTTATTTTATGATACCAGTAATTTATTCAGATCTCAATTTACGTTGAGTTGTTAGTCAGCTTTAATCAGATATTATAGTGTTATAATTGTAATTATTTTCACGTTTCTTTCATATGCAAATAGGTTTTGCTAAACATATTAATCACTGACATGACCCAGTAACAATTTAATTTAATATGTATAGCTGACTGCTGATGTAAAAATTAAAGATATAAAGCCATACATAACAATTTCTTAAAATGATATAAAAAATTCATAGAAATCGGTCGCCAAACGCCTATTGGTGTTTTGGTAACCTCACTTGAGAGTTTCCTGTCCACGCTTAGCGTAGCGCCACCTTCAACAATTAAAAAAAAAATATATATATATATATAAATCTACGTATTCCCGTACAGCTTCGTCAAAGAAACTATACAGCGATTACAGAAAATAAACGTCCTTCGTCTCTGAGTCTTTGATCACAATTAGCTCAAAAAAGTTTCCTTTCACTTCCATCATTTATCCAGAAATAACAGCTACGAGAATATCCTCAGGCATATTTTGTTATATAGTTATTGCACTTAAGTATCTTGTTTATAAGCCATCCCACTTTTGAGGTAACTTGAACACATCGAACACGAATCCAAGGGCGCGGGCGCCATCACATCCCACGGCCCTCCATGTCGGTTTCAATAAGCGACAGACAAAATCGCGTAGGTCGAAGCAGACTGCTGTTAAAAGTCATTAATTACAATTTGCCTTACAGTCACGCAGACAATCGTAATGGTACTTAGGCCCACTCGTTGCCCCGAATGTCCTAGGTGACCTAAATTCTTTTGCAAGTGAAAGTAATATCAATCTGCGCTGAACCCTGACTAATTTAATGCAGCTTAGACTATCTAAGATTTCTGAGCGGGTGAGAGTCTTTTGTTTTAATTTTAATGTGTTTATTGCTTAGCAATCGTATGACAACCGTTGGGGTAGACGTGTTGTTGAGTGGAGACTGCGACTTGGCAAACATAATGTGGGACGTCCTGCGTCAAGGTGGAGCCACGATTTGCGCCGAGTGGCTGGCAGTAGTTTGATGAGAAGAGCCGAAGACCGGGTTCAGTGGCGTACCTTAGGAGAGGCCTATGTCCTGCAGTGGACTGAAACGGGCTGATGATTAAGCGTAGGAATTGTATTTACTTAGTATGTTAACCGTCCAAGACTGGAAAACACGTGACTTACACGTGAAAGGCATCCGCTTAAAAAATAATTTTTATTAATTCTACCCCCAAGGGGATAAAATAGGGGATGAAAGTTTGTATGAAACTTTGTCAATTTTAAACCGATCGGTCTGAGACTCTGCATGCATAAAGCTGTAGCCCACGCGGGTAAAACCGCGGGGAACAGCTAGTTAAGGGTATAAGTTATCTATATTTCAAAGTAAATCCAAATTCGTCCAGTCGTTTGAGCTTGAAGGAGTACCAAACGAGAGAGATCCCTTCAAGAATTGTGCATTTTCCTGGATGCCTATAAACTATGTATGCAAAAATCACGTTCGTTTTTGCTGCGTGAGGAAACCAACAACAATATTTGGCGGCATTTACATAAGTGTGATACGATGTGAGGATTGATCATAAAGTTATTTCTTTTGTCAAAAGCCCCACGGCAGGGCCAGGCTCTTTCGTTTTTTCTGTAAAGGATGTGTTAGTGAAACTCATTCCCGTTTGTCATCTCTATCTTGGTATGCAGCTTGGTATTGTGAGGGTCCGACCGTTGGTTATGATGTGGCCAAAACGTGAGCCACGCGAAAATGTCGAGCTTATTTCAAATTTGCAGCATTTGGTGCAGAGACAAATTCATCGAGCTTATAATATTACCTATGAAAAGTTTGTCATTTTGGAGGCCATCTGGCTTAAATTGAATAGCCTAAATGAATTTAACGTAGTGAAAAATCTTTACTTCTGAAAATTGAGTCTAGTAATGTTAGTTGATTTTCAAAATGGAGTTACATAAAACCAAAGAAATAAATTCGCTAACGAAAAAGTAAAGATGAAGATTTAGATGACTGAAATATTTTGACAGTTAGGTCAACAAACTCTTAATTGCTCGAAATGGATTTCTTCCAAAGTTTGACAGATAAAATATTATTTTGTAGACTTAATGAATAAGGGTACCTTTGAAAGCCTTTTCCAATGAGAGCGGCAGGAAAACAATAATGTTTTCAACCCTAACAATCCCGTTATTTTGTAAAACTTTGTCCTCGGGCTTTTCATATCGGAACAAAATAAATCAAGACAGATAACAATTTACGTCGCGTTGCAGCAATCAGTGTCAGCTTTAAATACATTTTCCGTAATTGCTAAGATTTACTGTCAACCCTTTAAAATTACAATCTACGTAGATAACTTTCTTTCTGATCTTTCAAAGCAAGCGTCTATTTTTATACGTAAAAAAAAAATATCTTTCCTTCGCTCACTCTTCTATTTGCGGGAAGCTAACGTGAATTCTTCTCCAGTGCAATTTGCTTATGAAGCTACGCCCACGTGGTACATAGTTTAAACGAGAGCTCAAAAATAGTTTAACTTTGCACAAACTCTAGCCGCACTTGAAGCGTACTCGACTGATTGGTACTCGTTTATATTCTCTTTGTAACTCCTACACGCGAAACAATATCTTTGAAGTAATTTAATTTTCTGTGAGCGGTAGTAGCCAATCGATCGACATTCTGCGTCGTAGACGCTACTAAGCTGTTGTCTTTGACAAATGCCTTTGCAAATTCTATTACTTGTGGACTTTGGGAAATGGGCTATGTGGCACGTGGGCTATTCCAATAAAGAACATTGGCCACTTTTCATACCACCCTGGACCTGAACGCAATATATTTTGTATGAAAGTTTTCGTTTCTGTCAATGTCACTTAGTTTTTGATCATATTTGGTAAATGATGTTGATTTTAATGACTTAATTTAAGTAGGGCCGACTTCCGAAGCGTGAAACGGAATGAAAAAGAAAATGCGGAGTGCGTTCAAGACATCCAAGCATTGTGTAAGTTAAAAAAAATCCTAAGAAACTCCGAAGTTAAAAAATCGATATCTTTTTTTTCTACACTTTCTTTAAAATATCGTCTGTATAATCTTAATAGGCAAAAAATTAAAAATTTTATCGTATATAAATCGTTTTCATACGACCTCGGGTCCGTTTTGGCCATTGTTCTTTGTACATAGCTTACTTTACCTACGCAAACTTTATCGACGAGCGTGAACGCTTGGGTCGAGTAGGGATCTCAATGTTACTCGTATGGTACCTACTCACGGATCTATCCACGATTTCCCTACTGGTGATAGAAATTTGACACAAGCTCCATAGAAGTAATGTCAAAAATCTATCTTTAGTAGGATAGATAGGTTATTAATTTCCAGCAAGTCTATGTGGAAAAATATAAAGATTGCTCGTTAGCGATAACAGATAATTGTTTGGAGCGGGCGGGCTAGAGCCAAGCTAATTAAGCGAAATCTTATTTGAAACACTGCCAATTTGCAGTTCTTTTAGCTGATCTTGGGATTTGCAATGGGTGTTATCATTGTGAATAGGGGACGATTTAGATCTCACTTCGATTCTTGCAGAATCCGCTTTTTGAAGTATACCAGTTATCAGAAGTGTGCAAACATTACTGTGATCCGGATTAAAAGACAATATTTCCAGTAAAATAACACGGCATGAAGATGTATGTCTCAGGGTGACGAGCGTAGAGCATTGCCACGCAAGATTTTGAACTGCGAAAGTTCATAATTCTTGGCGGCACTAAACTGTAATGGGCTAGCGTGACTTTTAGCAAATAGCTATAAATCTAAAATTTAGAAAACCCCTGACATCTCCATATCTCGACCGATTTTCATCAAACAGCTAAAAACACTCGCCCGTAACTCATACAAAAAAAACTAATATGAAATCGCTTCATCCGTCCGCGACCTACGGTGCCACAGACAGACAGACACGTCAAACTTAAAAAATATTTGGCTTCGGGGATCAAGATACTGCAAGAAATTGGCTACTAACGCCATGAATGAATGTTATGATGAAGGAACCCATTCGATACATTTACTTATCTCAAAACACTTTTCTCTCTTCTTCAGATTCTGTGGTTTTCAGCCCCAAGTGGTGCGTTGAGAGGAAGGGGCGGTACAGTTTGACAATGATTTACTACAACTCTCATTCATGAACGTGCAACGTCGATTTATCAATGACATTTTATATTTCGTTGTCATTCGTTATTGTAAAGCGGACAGCATTCTATCGTGTTTTGTTTTGGTCATCTCTTTTAGCATTTGCTCTCCGTTTATTCATATATTTTTAAATGGCTTGAACAAAATACAAATTACAATTAGATACATATAAAATACATCGTTGTAACACTTTCGCAATTGTACAGTTAATTAACAAAGCTCATTCTAATTCAGCTCAGTCGGTGGAAATGTAGTTTAGAAAGTTAATTTGCATTTGTTTAGTTACATTTAATTACTCATTAACCCCAGCTGAAGGTAGAAGGTAAAAAATGCTTTGCTCACCAAACATAGCTTTTAAATAAATCCTCTACCAACCTATATTATATGTTGTTGATGACAGATCTTTGCATAAATCTAGCTTAGGTATTCGAGCGAGCGAGCGGATGGGTTAAAAGTATTTAAACGCTCAATTCCCTCGCAGACTTTAGTGTACAAACTCAAATGCTTTATAAAATACCCTTCAGCGGTTTCATATGTTGCATTTTATATGTTTTGTACGCTCCCACTTTTAAGAAGATTATTATAACCTACATATCTGATGCTTCTGTTTTCGGTATAACCTTTTTGTTATGGTTCAAGCAGGCATTTCTGGTGTACTTTTATTGGGGCTGTTGAATATTTCCTCCGGATATCAAATTGACCGGACTTGACCTAAAATAATTTTAATACTAAATTAAAAATTCATATCACATCTAAGAAAGTTATTTGGTCGGCCATTTATTAGAGTTAAATTAATATTGTATTGATTTTTTAACCACTGAACGCTTTATTAAAATTCAAATGACAAAAGACTGTAATGATTTTGTCATCATTTGACATCTTGGAGGAAAAAAGGTGACAGTTTTACATAACATATATTTGCTTTCAATTAATAGTACAGCCTTTTGGTAGTTCTACTTGAAAGTTATTCGGGAGTTTTTAAAATGAGTTTTATAGACTTTTTTGATGTGCATTTTCCGAATTTAGACTTTGCCACCTCTTGTCTCTGCCCCTCGTGCTGGGATATTGAAAAATGGCGCCTAAAAGCAGTTCTTTGACAATATCTCCTTACTCATTTTAATGATAAAAACATTCAAACGTAAACTATACAAAATTTTCAACAATTTATCTAAAAAAAGTATTGTCTGTTTCGTCCGTCGCGCTGTCACATGACATGACACCGGAGTGCTGACACGCGTACGAAATCGCGCGGGAAATGCTGTGATAAGGATTATAATAGCTGCGGGGGCGAATCCGCGCGCAAATGGTTGTAATAAATAACATTAATGACTTAACGTACGACTAAATGTTATTTGTGAAGCGTTGGTTTGTGAAATGTATGTCGTACGAGCGCAGAATCAAAATGCATGAACAGTGGTACAAAAAAATATTTTTAATGACCATGACGTTACGAATTACAGTGCATTGGTAAGAGAAATTATTTAATAATAGCTTTACCCTGCGGTTTCACTTTCTTCCACAGCAACCGTCCGTTTTTCGGGTATAAAAAGTATCATAATGTCAACGGCCCATCAACTATTTCTATGCAAAAAATCGCGTCAATCCGTTACTTCGTTGCTGCGTGAATGAAGTGAAAAAAAAATCAACAACCGACAAACACATTTTCACATTCATTTGTGTTAGAATAATACTTGTAATTTTCTTTTTCTCCACACAATATATTTCATTCATAATATATTTCTACTCCTTCGATGTATTTCAGAAACGTTCAAATACAAGTAGTATTTTTTATATCACGTTCTATCGAACATTTCCGTCCAATACTAGTACAGTAAATCAATCGGGGGCGCTTTTAGTGCAACCTGTGGTAATAGTGAAGTGACAAAATATGGAGTGCCGATAGTGTCGATAGTCGTCACGTTGTCGATATGTAAGTCGGCGACAGATGGCGCCGATGGAGGCTAGACCGAGGTAGCGCCCGCATGGGGCAAACGGCGAGCATGTGCCGCCTCAACGGATCATGTCTTCACCACAAGAAAAGTACGTATTTAATAGTATTTTTTATTACATAGCAATAGAACTTCTGTAAAATTCGTGAATGGAGGTAAAGTTAGCTCAGAATTCCCGTAGCAGTCTCTAAAAATAACAGCATAAAAGAAAACCGCGCAAATGACATAGGTACCTACGACTTTTATATTAACATTGAGGCGCTACTGCAATTTTGCCCACGTACTGTACAGTGATAATAATTATAAAAACTGGTGAAGGTACCCACATATTACAAACATAATCCTAAAAGTGAACATTATGTAGTCAGATCTGCAAATCAATAGAATTAGTTAGTTACAAGTCAAGCTAAAAAAAAGTGTTTTAATATACAACTGCCACGATTATGTTAGCACGATTAATTTTTATTTTTCCAAACAGCATTTAAAAGTTTTGGGATGGTATACCAGAAGGAATCCCGCAGAAAGTAGTAGGTATAGATATTGTATACCTACATTTTTTGAATTATATATGATTTAAGAAGATTTACTATTATGTCACGTCTCGTGATGTCCCATCACTAAACTTTCTTCGCTTTCGTAATTAGTCGCTAAACCACGCTGTTTTGGAGACTATCAGGTGGTCTGAAAACTCGTAACTCCCGGGTCGACCGGGCTTAGTAGGTGCAAAATTGAACTTACTAGCTCATTTCACGGTTTATTTAGTAAATACTTTCTTTTCGTATCGTAATGAAAATGCTTTTTACCAAGTCTACGTGTGTTGTCTTACAGATAACAATATATTTCAACTGCTGCGAGTGCAATTAATACTTAATTTTTTTGTGCAACTGTTTGCAGACTCGAGCAATTCGCTCGTCTCTGCAAGCGTAGCGTCACGTTTGTTCGTTATAGTTCAGCGTTACTTAGAATTTTGAACTTCAATAGTTCAGTATCCTGATCAGTAAAAAGTAAAAAAAAAACCTACAAAAAACATTTTTCCGTAATTTTCTCGTTTACTAATTTTATAAATTAGGCAAAGCGGTCCAGCCGTTCTGAAAGATGCGCTTACTAACGAACAGCTTTTATTTTTATTTATATAGATATGTACACATTTCAAGCTATAAGAAAATGTTTTTGCTTAGTCTATGCATTATGGTAAAAGAAATCCAATAAGAAGCAATGATTGATGAAAGAAACGCTAACGAATGACTATGTGGGACAAGAAAGTAATTATTATTGCTGACAGGGTA
Organism: Opisthograptis luteolata; assembly: GCA_931315375.2. Taxonomy (NCBI): domain Eukaryota; kingdom Metazoa; phylum Arthropoda; class Insecta; order Lepidoptera; family Geometridae; genus Opisthograptis; species Opisthograptis luteolata. Next base: position 5,140,338 of record OV928048.1, read on the forward strand.
GTCTTTAGAATTAATACTCATCAATACTCTGTGGCATAACGGATAGCGTTGTGTTATTATAACTCTCTAGTAGGGATGGTGATCTGAGATCGATTAATAAAATAAATCGATAATATTGGTAAAAAAAACGATCATAAACAATAAATCGATCTCAGACATTCGAAAATCGAGATAATGTTTTCTGTTTTAGTACGAAATGTACGAACGCAACATAATAATTTTATTATCTACAATTAGTTGAAAGCATGTCAAAGGTTTTCTTACCCGTTCGATTACCATAATCTCAATAGATGGCAATACCGATTTTATCGCTGACTTCAATAATGCTATCGATTTATGAGAAATCTATTTTCGAGGTTTCAATTTTTTCTGAATCAATTGTTTGGACTTACATTCGAATCGATAAAAATCGATGTTTATTTAGAAAGAACCGCCATCCATACTCTAGATAGATATCTCCATATGTTAGATAAGATTATCATCAAGTTGACAGATGGTTTCTATGTGATACCTATATAATATTAAGTGGACTAGAAGTACCGTTTGAAGTGATCAGTTGTTATGATTTTATGAGCAAACTAACTTTGCCCCGCGGTTTCAGGGGCGCGGAGACAACCACCGGATTTTATCACAACAAAATTGCCTATGATATTTAGGGATAATGTAGCTTTCTAAAAGCGAAAGAATTTTCAAAATTGCACCAGTAGTTCCTGAGATAAGACGCAACAAACTTACAAAACACTACCTCTTTAAATTAATAAATTAATTAGTATTGATGAGTTCACATTGCAGATGTTACAAACAGGGTTTTAAATATGGATAAATAAATAATTTGATATACAGCGATAACTTTTATGGGAGGGTCAATCAGATTATGATAATTTAAATTAGGTGTATTAAATTTAAATTATTCTACATTATAATAAAACTGTAAAGGTCGAAAAGTCTGTAAAGTACATTGGAAATATTTCCATAAAAACCTGTCAGGGGACTTAGAAATTAAACAAGAATGTGTAGTTTAGTTAATTTCTGTTCTGTGTGTCTGTCTTTCCCGAAATGTTATACATAATTATAACTAAAAAACAAAGAGAACCTATAGATAAATTCAATAGGGTTTTCACAAAATTATATTTATTGCATTTTATCTTCCAGTTTAAATGTTTCATTTTAATACAGATTCGAAAACATAATGTAAATAAGGGTGACAAGTTTTTGAAAAGAAAACATGTCACCCATTTCTGTAAGGTATGATGATAACGATGTCAGCTGTATCTAGATCTCAGCGATTTTGTGAGATAAAATCTTTGAGTTTTTTTAGACAGTCCTTTTCCGAGCAAACAAAGACGTGGACAAAAGTCATTAGGTACTACATATTATTGAAAATTATAATAATTTCGCAAAACCATCAAATTATCTGTGTAATCAAACCTATGGACAAAATCGATCTTATAGATTTAATCGTATTAAATTAATGTGTTTACTTTTACGAACAAGAATCTGTGTAAATTAGTATTTCCAAATAAGTTTTTATCTCAAAGAATAAATCATAAAGTTTAGATAAAATCTACCATATTCAATGTTCATTGGCAACATTTACAGTCGATTTTGCTTTTATAAATATGTACAAATAAATTCCGAATTGAACTGGTTTTTAAACTTTTGTAGTAGGTATTAACTAAACTTACTGAGATGGCGCAACAACCCAAAGTGAGTCTTGGCCTCTGATAACAAAAGACGCCACCTCCTGCCAGTCCTCCACATGGAGCTCGCGCAAATCCTTCGTGACTTCGTCTTTCCAGCGATACCTGGGACGGCAGATAGGGCGACGGATACTCGGCCGTCCACTGTAGCTGTAGCTATTAAAAACAATGTTAATAGATAACATGCCATCCGTGAATGTCACATGAATTTCATGATTTTTAGAGCCCTCCCTTTCCTTGTAAATCAGTTGCATACAACCTCAGTTGTTTGCTGAATCGGGACCTATTTCTTACATTGCGATATATCGGACTTATTATGTTTGTTTCTAATTTACTTAATTGGCCGAACCAGCGCAGCGAGTTTATGAAGTGATGATGGCTCAGTGGTAGTGACGTCGGCTTGCGATCCGTCGGTCGTGAGTCCGAAACCTACAATGAGCTTGAGCTTTCGGTGAAGGAAAACATCGTAATGAAACCGTAGCTTATTGGTAGGGCATTTTCTAGTGCTCGCCTGGGCTAGCATACTCAAGTTAAGAATCTAAGGTGTGTTCCGGCACCCTCACTTGAGGACCAGTTCCCAATCCAGGTGTAGCGTGGCGCCATCTTCGACTACATCGTCATTTAACGTCAGGTGACTTGTAGTCAAAAACTACCCTATTAGTAGTAAAAAAAGTTGTGTTTGGTTTACAAAAAAATAAATTTGGTGAGAGTAGGTAGCAGCCAATCTTTCATCGTAACATAAAATCTTCATTTATCCCACAAAAAGTTGGCCTCGATCTTTTTCAGTCGTCGGTATCACTGATATAGTTTCCACTTCATATTCACTTTTATTACGGCTTCCTGGAAAATAATATAACGTCATTTCCGTTATATCACAAATTAACTGTTATGATTTTGTACAATGATTATAATGTTGTAAACTTTATTTTATTCATTTATTTTTGCGTTGAATTTAGATTTACTACTTTCGACAATTTTATTGGTGCTGTTTTTATGTTATTTATTTTACGACCGGTATTTTTTTGTGTCGCTTATTGAATAGCGTGGAACCTGTGTAGAACGAGATTAGCTTTGATGTCCTTTTCATTTTGAAAATGTCAAATTAAAAATAAATTAATACCTACCATTTTAAGTTTTAAGTAACGATTTCTGATAGCTGATATTGTGTAGCAAAAAATTCCACAGCAGTCCCACTTTCAACTGTTGGACGGTTTTGTATGCAGCAAGCAGTTTGAAAATAAGCTAATTGCATGGAATTAAATGTACAGCTAGAACTAAAGTATCCATAAAAGAAGTAAATGTCACATCATTTAAAGACACTTGTCATTTTTCTAGGGGCCAACTCTATGTCGAAGTTTTCAGGCCGCCCGATAGCTTCCGACATGACTAGGGACCGACAGCTTTACCATCCATAGCGCTCAGTTGACAATGCCTTTAAACGGTCACCCGTCCAAATGATGACTTCGCTAACTGTTGTTAAACCTGGTTGGTTTTTAGGGCGAGCTATAACACGAGCGCTACAAAAAATTGGCAAATTTTAACATTTAATTTTCCAAAAAGACTATAACTTTATTGGAATGCAATAAATATTTCTGTAGAGGTTAATCCTACAAGGATTAACCTCTACAGAAATACATAAAATATCCGACACCACAAAGCGTATCGGCGATATCTGAAGACAAATTGACGGATTTATTACATCTCTTGTTGTTGGCTACTCTTTTGTCAAATCTTTACAATAATGGCCTTTCGTTTGAAAATAAACCAATACAGGTTCGGACTCTTGTGAAATTGTTTAACTTGATGATGTTTGCTATGTAATTTTTCACATAGTTTAATATATTATCTTCTTTTTCGTGTCAAAGATATGTGTAAAGGATTTTAGCCCTGAAAACAAGCGTTGCCAACTACAATTTGTAGCACAGCGGAAAGACTTGTGGTATTAAAAATGGAATACAATAGAATTAGTTATAGATAGAAGAACATTATTGAGGCGATTTTGCTTCAATATTCAGCAATTTATGAGACGCGGTGCACTGCACCAAACTGCGTACCTATAATATAAACCGGCGGCGACTGTGAATTATCGCTCTCTGGGTGGTCGTAGGTACGGTATTTACTTTAGTGTGAAACGTTCACACTAAAATTTAATAATAAAGAAAATATACGGGTTAACTAGCTTAGAAAGGTTCTGTAGTGGCGACCACGAACTGGAAGACGTTCTGTAGGTAGGCCCCCCACTAGGTGGACCGACGACATTGTAAGAGTCGCAGGGAGCCGATGGATGCAAATGGCTAATAGGTGTTCATGGTGGCGTTCAAGGGGGGAGGCCTATGTTCAGCAGTGGACTTCTTCCGGCTGTTGATGATGATGATGATGATGATGATGATGACGGGTTAACTTGACAACTGCCTCCTTCTTTTTTGATTGCCATTAAAGAGAAAAATGCACGTCGAAGGGTGTCATTAGCAGCAACTAGGTACATATAACTAGTGGCGCCCCGTGTTTTCTTCGTAACGAATCCCACAGCTACTTTTGTCTGGGATAAAAAGTAGCCTATGTGTTGCCAGGATATTAGCTATTTCTATTCCGAACTAGCTGCACCCCGCGTTTTCACTCGCGTCTTCCCGTTATCCCGTTGGAATCTTTTCCGGGATAAAAAGTATCCTATGTCCGTTTCCTGGTCCTAAGCTACCTCCCCACCAATTTTCAGCCAAATCGGTTCAGCCGTTCTTGAGTTATAAGTAGTGTAACTAACACGACTTTCTTTTATAAATATAGATTTCGCTCAAATCCGCCAAGCAGTTTTAGCGTGAAGAATTAACAAACATACACACTCACTCACTGCATATTTTCGCATTCATAATATTAGTAATACTAGCTTTTGCCACTGGCATCGCCCGTGTTGCGCATATAATCCCCTCACTAGTCATCACACATTTACGATTGACGTTCTTAGTTCTTACTCAACTACTACAAAACCATACTAGGGATATGGCTTTGCATTATTTTATGTCATCTAATCTTATTCATACAGTTATTTGCATTTTTATGAGAAAAATGTAGATAGGTACTCTTCCTATATCTAGATGTTTACTTTTCGACTTTTTGCCGTTGTTTCGGTCGTTGAGTTTTTATCCAAGCTCAAAACATTGTGGCCATTGTGTTTTTATCTGTTCATTTCACGCCTTTACCGGTTTTTGCCGTACTGCTTTTGCTGTTACACTTTGTACCGACGACGCCCTACATTCTTGTATCGCGAACGTTCGCGTTTTTTCATTCGAACGGAACTGACAGCGCGGAAATTTTCCGCCTTTTTCCCTAATATCGAACGAAGTCAAGTGACTCCACAATAATGGGTGCTTAGTTAATCTACCCTGAGTTTCTATGGAATAAAGGTGTTGTTTTTCTTCTTTTGAAATGGAAAACAGGCTTTTTTAATGTGAAGAGATTATGGCTCGGTGGTAGTGACGTCGGCTTGGGATCCGTAGCTCGTAGGTTCGAATTCTTCTATGAGCTTGCTTGCCGTAATGAAAACATCGTGATGAAACCGTAATTAGTGTGATATTAGTGTGTTTATAATAATTTTACAACTACCATTTACATTGGAACCATGGAGACTGCGATTGGTTTATGTATTTCATTCTTTATTGAGGTTACGTATATATACGTATGTAAGTACATTGCGGAAATCCATTATCCAATCCCTCGAACGAGTGAAGAGCTCTTGATGATACACAAGTAAGGAATGGAATTCTCCTACGCCGTCCTTGTTTCCTATTAAACTAGCGAGTAGATGTGTTAGAGAAAAAAGAGTTTTGGATAACAGCTTGCATTTAGTTTCAGTTTGGTGGAATGCAAACTTGAAGGAATTAACACCGTAGAAGAGCAAAATAACTTAAAAATAGGTGGAACCGGTGTGAATTGGTGTGATGAAGTTGTAAAGCTGATAGACAGTAATGCACAAGAATGTTGATGCATTTAGTTTTAGAAGGGTAAACAAAATTCAGCACGGCCGTCACATGGATGGGTGACCACTTAGTACCATTTTATGTGACCGTTCTTCGGATGGCACGATAAGCTGTCTGTTCCGGCTGTATCAGTTGTAAAGTCATGTTGCAGGCCTTCAGGTGGCCTGAAAACTCCGACAAACTATCAAATACGAATACGAAAGAAGAATTATTCAAAATGCCCTCGAACTGTACCGACTACGGATTTATTGAAATCTGTGACTTATTTGTGTAAAGAACCTTAACCAATATGGTTGTATAGTTGATACTTGATACCGGTCCAATACCCTTGATGTTACGATGCGAGATTTTTCGGAGGTATTCTGTAGATCGTCTTTTATTTTCACATTGAAATTGATTGCAGTTCAATACCCTCTGATAAACCAAGGCCAAGGGGCTGATAATGGAATCTTCAGTTTGTTTCTTGCTATTTACATAATATATGATAATACTAGCTGCGCCCCGCGGTTTCACCCGCGCCTTCCGTTATCCCGCAGGATCCTTTTTCCGGGATAAGAAGTATGTGTTAACCCAGGGTATAAGCTATCTCCATTCCAAATCTCATTCAGATCCGTTCAGTAGTTTTTGCGTGAAAGAGCATCCATCCATCCATCTAATAATCGCAAACTTTCACGTTTATTAGTAGTATGACACATTTAAACCATCAATGCTTAGTTTTGATACGTCATTAGGATATGAAACTTATATAATAGTCCAACCAAAGATAAAGTTGGGAACATCGACGGAACTTGAACCGATCGAGCACAGTAGTGGCACAATTAAGATTGTTTAAACGTTATCAAAGGAGATATCTCATTAGCGGTAATGGAATTGGAAAACAGTAATAGGGATCGCTGGGACGGAGGACTGAATAAACTAAAAATTTAGTTTTCATAAAAGTGCTGAAATCGTTGAATTTCAAGTGTTTTATGCTTTTTTTTAAATTCCGGTTTTGTAAAGTGTTCTGCTCGTATTTTTATAGTAAAGTTGTTATTACATGTTTGTTTGTTTGGTGTCAACATTGATTTTTAGGAATGGATGCGTAGGCCTTGCGCATTTGTTGGATAAATAGCGGTACGCATTTCGATTTCAATAGCAAAGTTGTATTGTAGTTCTTATCCGAGTATCGTTGTCTTTACCGTTTTTGGTCCTTGTCGAAGCAGGGTCTGATAGTTACCAAATGTTTCCGAGTTGGGCCACAAAGCAATTTAAACTTTAGCTGCAAATCGCTTGATTGTATCAATCTAGTATTGAATTAGTGTAGACGAATCTTGTGGATTTGTTCGCATTTAACCGTTTCAGCGGATATAAGGGTCGTCACAGATATCGGATCGTTATTTTACCACATTTTTATTTCTTTGACAACCTATGTGGCGCAGTGGGCGGATAGCCGACTGTGAAGCGTGAGGTTGCGGGTTCGATTTCCGCTACAGGACAAATATTTGTGCATTGAAAAAAAAAGCGCAAATATTTGTTCTGTATCTGGGTGTTGTGGATCCCCGATCCGTGTAGTTTCTGATACCCTAGATATAGGTAAACCTAGTTAGGGGTCAGAGCCAATGTATGTGATTGTGCGGGCATTATTATATTATTATATTTGTAATGGAGGTTAGTGACCTGGTCACCTATACTATAACATGGCTTTTTTAAACAACTTTTTGTTTTACTTAGTACACTAGTGCGTACCGATTGCTATGCTACAATTAGCGTTTTCAATGTTTGGGAATCTTTTTAATACATTTAACTTTTATTTAACGAAATTAGAACTACAATGAAAGTGATGCATTAGAATAAATGTTCAAAAAAACTTTGTGTAAAACCTATATATAAAAAATGTTCGAATTATGCTATGCAAAATTGAGTGCCAACGCGAGAGTCCCTTGAGGCAACTTAACACGAGGGAGGGTCCTTAGAACCTTATTTATGTCGCCCTATGTGGAGATCCAATAATATAAACGTTGAGAGTTTTTGTTACGAAAAAAGCTGTTCTTAGGCTAGTTCTTAGGCAGGTCAATCACCTGTAACTAAGTTGAGCTAGAATTTTTATTTTTGATGAAACTGTATCTCAGATTTCACACGTCTTGCGTGATTTCTCTTAATGAGATATATATATAAAATATCCACAAAGGCTTTAGAAACATTTTAGTATGGAGTTTGTCCTGTTTACTGATGGTAGGCTGGTTTTGCGCCCACTTTCTAATTATCGATAAATCGAACGACTTTATTTTTATGAAAGGTATATATTCAAATAATATGTAATTATTAACATAGCGTTGTGGTAATAACTCTCACCTTTCAATTTGTTGCACAGTAAATAAATAAATATGAAATCAAAATATCATCGTAATAAATATCTAAAACATAACCATCAAATTAAATTAACTGTTATCTATGTCATGGATAGCAAATATATGCATATAATCAAAGTATCTTTAAGACGACAAAATTATTATGGAATGATCAATAAATACAATATAATGTGTCATAAGTCAAGAGCTGTTTCTTAAGCAGAAAAGTAAACAAGATAAACAAGTTTTTTTACTTAATAAACATTTTCTGCATAATTTTTATTATGTTTTACCAAGAACATTTAATTAAGCAAACAAGTCTCTAAATGTCTATATATGTTCCCAATCGAGATGTCGCGGAGCTTGTCTTTAAAACTAATCTGTAAAAAAGCAAAAAAAAAAGGTCTAGAAATCCCACGATCCACATAAAACGCTTTGCTTCTACATTTTTAATGCGAACGGCGAAGGAGTGAAACACCCTGTCAGCGTCACCCGATTAGAATAATTTGTGTAAAATGTATCCAATTGAATAAAAACAATTGACATTGACATTGTGATTCTTTAAGTCAAACTTGAATAAGTATATTCTAGTTCTAGGCTCTGTCATCGACCTCGTCATCACTTACCATTCAGATGAGACTGGTCTAAATGCTCAAGAGTTCCTTAATCCTTAATTATATTTGAAATACCTAGATGAGCACTGAGAAAGGGTTTTTGACAGTCATCCCCTAAAGGGGCCAAATGTAGTGTTAAAGTTTGTATGGAAAAACACAAAAATTTTCGGCACATGGCGTGTCATAAAAGTTTAGAGCTGTATTCCTCCAAGAAGTTTAATTATCTCTTGCACGACATGATCATAAGTCATAAAGACATAACATAAGCAATGAAATTCGATGACTCCCGTCCTATGGACACCATAAAATATACATTACGGGGAATGACCCTTCGTAGAATCGTCTGGTAGCACAACAACATGCAACTCGATTCTCGTCTCGTTAACAGACTTGTTTATATCGGCTATTAAGATACGTCAATAGTTTAATTAAATATCTAACATGCATAAATTGCATAACTACACATAATAATCATCATCAACCTATTATATTCCTACTGCTGAGTACAGGCCTTTTCTCTAAAAGAGAGTATCCAATATATGTACTACATGCGAGTAAGGACCATAATCTACCACCCCAGCCCAGAGTGGTTTGTATAAAAAGAAAAAAAACCCGCGATGAAAAGTACCTTTTGTCCTATTCAAAGACCCCCTGTGTGTTTTGTCCTGTACCGGTACCTATGCCAGATTTCAATTCTCCAATTTGTATATGCTCGTACAGTCAACGACAAAAGTGGCTGAACAATAACAAATTTTCCGATTTTCTTTAACATCTTAAAAACGAACCTTCGTTCGAATCATCACTTTAAATCATGTGTGTTGTGTTATGGTCAAACGCAACCATGTAACTTGTAAGGAAAAAAGAAACATTACTGATCTAATACGCATTTGGAAAATGAAGTATGATCAGCTACTTTTGTCGCCGACTGTACCTACTTAATTATACAGGGTGTACTATAAATCAATGTCTACTCGGCGGGAGTGGTGCATAGTGCACCAGTAGTACTTTTTATAAGCATTCCGAGGAACACTGCTTTGTTCGTTTGCCGTTTCAAGGAAAGAAACGAATCCTACCGAAACGCACGGAAAGTGGGATTTCCGAGACGTGATAGAAGCGCGTATAGATTTTTTTAGTTTTCACCGTTCTTTTTATTTATCCGTAATACTATCCAACGATTGTAGAACATTAACAAGTGGCCGGTTTCAATAACCGATCTATACTGTTTGCCTTAGATACTAGAGATAGAAAGAACATTGGCCACTTTTTATACTGCCCTGGACCTGAACGCAATATATTTTGTCAGTGTCACTTGACAGTGACAATCAATTTGCCAGTACATAGATTAAAAAGATTAGTTTTTGTTCATATTTGGTAAATAATGTTGATTTTAATGACTTAATTTAAGTAGGCCGACTTCCAAAGTGTGAAACGGAATGAAAAAGAAAATGCGGAGTGCGTTCAAAACATCCAAGCATCGTGTAAGTCAAAAAATGTCCTAAGAAACTCCGAAGTTAAATAATCAATATTTTTTCTACGCTTTCTTTAAAATGTTTTTTGTATAATCTTAATAGGCAAAAAATTAAAATTTTTATCGTATATAAATCGTTTTCATACGACTTCGGGTCCGTTTTGGCCATTGTCCTTTGACATTACTTCTATGGAGCTTATGTTACATTTCTATCTCTAGTAGGGCAAACCGTGGATAGCTGAATATCGAAACCGGCCGTACATTCGCATATTCCGAGAAAACAAAGTCAAAAGTCAATTTTTATTTATTCAATAGGATAAATTGTGATCACTTTAAAACGTCAAACTTAAAACTAGCTACGCCTGTTCCAACCTCCTTACGCCGGCAAAAGAACAGGCAAGAAACGCCCGGCAGGTAATTTTTTTGGCGCGATCACATTGACAATTTTATTCTTATTACTAATTGATTGAATTGGAGCAAGTTCACTAAAATCCCAATCTTTTTTTGTCATCTAATGGTCCGATATTTTTTAATTAGCTTTACTAATAAGATTTCTCTTGTTTGGTTGTGCACATTGGGATATGGGAACATGAATATTAATGAGTTGCGGGATCACAACCAAAGCAGACCAGACTCCACAAGCAGCACCCGTTCACGAGTTGACGCACGTGCCAGCCATCGCTCTCCTCAAAGAAATCAACAACTCTGACACAAGGACAGACAGGGTGTTAACATTTTTAGTTTCACATTATAATTAATGAATGTATTGTTACTAAATTAAAATCGCTACGTATAAATCGAGTTCATTAGCAATTACGTTCATATTCTCGTACTAAAGAAGTCCATAAATACTGGAGGACGAGCTCTCAAGTGCCATCTTAAAGCGATATTTGCTGCATCGTCGGAGCGATCGGTATATTTCCATTTCAAAAGTTTACTTCCCACTGCACTCAAACAAATTAAATTACTGCAGTATGCTCTTATGTTTATGTTACGATGCCTGCTGAGATCACGATAACCTTCCGAGTAAAGATTTCTGCATCAAACAAAAGGAATATGAAACACAATGCATAAATGAATATTTGAATAAATTTTGCAACGAACACGACTCGTGTTTTTCAGTTGTCTCGTGTTCACATTGCGAAAACAATTTCGCTGTGAAAAAGTTACTTTTAATTAGGAAAATAATTTGAAAAGATAATATATTAACTTTGTTTTAATCAGATATCGTATCTTAATAGACACATCTGCTGGAAATTAATAACCGATCTATCCACGGTTTCCAGATTTTTGACATTATTTCTATGGAGCTTCTATGTCAAATTTCTCTAATAGGACAAAAATATGGAGGTCATATTGGTGAAAGAATTATAAAATCAGTCACAGTCACGTTATTTACGATAAAACCACAGACAACGAAAACAGAAGCTCCTAATGCTAGATTGCAACACATGTTCCTAAACTTTTCATCGCCTTATGAATAACGAGGCTTTACCCGGAATCGAGTCTAAGGTTATCTTAACATCTACAAATGTTAATGTGCGGGTCCTATCCCAGCGATTATTCAGCTTGGCAATTCAGCTACTTGCAACAAAGTAGCTCCATTTGCATAGCCTGGGGTTAGTTGATAGCATCTTTTGTTTCTCACTAATCCACAAGCACACGAGTCTGAGATAACAATAGCCGAGCACTGGGCCAAAAGGATTTTGCAAAAAGCTATCTACACGACGAAGAAATGGACTTTCTTTTCCACTCGTTAATTAATATTCATGTTTCCATATCCCAATGTGCACAACCAACCAAGAGAAATATTAGTAGTATAGCTTATTATAAAATATCAGACTATTTATATGACAAAAAAGCCTAGGATTCGGGTGAACTTGCTCCAATTCAATCTATTAGTAATAAGAATAAAATTGACAATGTTATCGCGCAAAAAATTACCTGCCGGGCGTTTCTTGCCTGATCTTTTGCCGGCGTAAGGAGGTTGTAACAGGCGTAGCTAATTTTAAGTTTGACGTTTTGAAGTGATCACAATGTATCCTATTGAATAAAATGCTATTGACCATTGACATCTTCTTCATTATAAACCGTGTGATGATGATACGTTACGGTGTTACGGGAAGCTGTCTTAAATCATTCATCATCATCATCCGCCTGTATCAGTCCACTGCTGGACATAGGCCTCTCCCTAGCTACACCACTGAGCGGTCTTCGGCTCTTCTCATCCAACACTGCCAGCCACTGCAAGTCGTCGCCCACCTGGTCGCAGGGCGTCCTACACTGCGTTTGCCAAGTCGTGGTCTCCACAAAACACGCGGCCACTTGCAATATATACTGTGATCCGGATTGAAAGGCAATGATTCCAGTGAAATTACATTGCATAAAAATATCTCAGGGTGACGAGAGCAGTGCAATGCCATGCAGGATTTTGGACTGTTGAAGTTCTTAATTCTGGGTGGCACTGAACTGTAATGGCCAAGCGTTACGCTTATCAGCAAATGAGTTTCTGCACCACTTTTAGAGGGACGCTCTTCTCGGATGGTCGAGCATATGTTTATGATCGAACTTTTTACAGCGTTTCCGACACTGCGGTGAAATGAATATCAAATACGGCGGGTAGCTGCGATATGGCGCCACGCATTTTCTTGCAACTCTGTCCCTTTCTGAATCGTCCTTCACTACAACGAAGATGGATCTGCAGCGACAAAAAGTTATTAAGATATAGGAATATGTGAATCCGGGTTTGGCTCCGCCCTTAGCGCACATTGCAATCTATATAATTTAGTACCTACATTATAATATACCACATTATATAATATATTACATTTTCCGGCGAACTCGTGCCAGATCCGGCAGGCGTTAAATGATCGATCACTGGAATGACGGATCCGCCGGATTACCCGATTTGGTTTTCCGGATTGCAATCCTTTTTTGCAATCAGTTCAACCCCGGAAACGAATACCGATTCAAACTTTACTTCCGCGTAGATTTTCGAAGTCGACTACAAACCCCTCTCAACTGCACTTAAATAACTGTCGAATGTCTGTATTTATTATATTTTACGAGACAGTAATAATACGCACAGTTTCTGCAGAAGCGGGTTGGTAGTAGGGTTACCACCCTCCGGGTTTGACCCTGAGACTCCATGGTTGACGTTGTACATTTTCGGGTTAGTCGAAATTGGCACTATACGTGTATATGTGCATTTTTACGGATTGATTTTAAACCAAATGATTGTTCGTTAAATATTTATTTAGTAAACTAAAACTAAAATCCTATCCTACTAATATTATAAACGTGTAAAGGTTGTAAGTATGGATAGATGGATGTTTGTTACTCTGTCACGCAAAAACTACTGAACGGATTTGGATAAAATTTGGAATGGAGATAGCTTATACCCTGGATTAACGCGTAGGGTAATTTTTATCCCGGAAAAAGGTTCCTGCGGGATAACGGGAAGACGCGGGTGAAACCGCGGGGCACAGCTGGTATGAGATAAAACTACCTTGCCTCGCTGAATAGCGAGGCTTATCCTTTTAGTTCAAAATATTTTGTTTTAGAATTACTGAACATGTAAAAATTACTGTTTTTGGTTTTATTATTGTCCTCATAATTCAGGGTCTCCCTTCTTAAAAGTTGGCAACCCTAGTTGAGAGTCGGGACGCCCTTGAGAGGTCCCGTGCATCGGTGCGAGATACGTATTTTATGGTCAAGTTAATTTCCTCTATTGAACGGGTTTTTATGATGAATAAAAACATGCTTCATTTTACGATGCTATATATTTCGGTGGGGTTACTCGGAGTTCTGTTTTGATTCAATATTATCGCTGTATGCGTTTGCGTGCCATAACATGATTACAAAAGTTGTAATGGCGTACTTGAACGGTATTTGTTTTGTTTTTGTTATCGGTGAAACACAAGTTTTTTGTTGTTTGGACGCGAAATTGCGAAAAACTCGGCGGGCTTGTCAAATTAGCGTTGTCGTTTTTACTCGACAAAGTCAATAGAATTGTTTGATTTTTTAAGCCCTATAGTGAGTTTGCTGCTTTGTTCAGTGTAGATAGATTCTTTCGAAAGACATGGCTACCTAACTTGTGACGTAGTTTACTCATTTCGCATAATACGCTATAATCTCTATAAAAGTCAATATAAAAATCAATTGCCGTCTTGCCCTACGTTAGTGTAATCAATAGTATAAAAAAAAATTTAGGTCCAGAACACACGGTGAAACACAACTGCAACTAAACCTTTTTAAAACTCTTTTTTTGCTCCTAGTTTCAGATTATTTCCACATAACGCCGCAACATAAATGTGATGAAACTATCTAATAACAATCTTAATTTTTATTGAGAGCAGAAAAAACGAAGAATGAACGCGCAAAATGGATGAAACGCGACACGTTATTACTGCACGGCGGTTTCAATGTAACTGATTTGAAATGCTTGTAGCATCGTGGTATCCTATAGAACTCTTTGATATAAACTCAAAAGAGAAATGCTTGTAGCATCGTGGTATACTATAAAACTCTTTGATATAAACTCAAAAGAGAATAAGAGTTGCAGTATGTATCGTCTTAAGCACCAACCTTCGACCGAATCATCAATAAACATCAAGCGTGTTGTGTTATGGTCAAACGCTACCTTTTAAGTTGTAAAAAAAAAACATTACTGATATATTACATTTGGAAAAATGCGTATAATCAGGTACTTTTGTCGCTGGCTGTACCATCGCCTTTGTATTTCAAGTTTTCAACGTGTGTTCTGGACCTAAAACATTCCATTATCTCGCACTCGCTTCCCTTTTTGCGCTAAACGTTTTCACGTGGGCGTCCTCATTCAGTCGGGAAGTCGTCATTTACGTAACTGTTCCCATTATTTCATTATTTTAAGCCCGAGTGTAAAAATGTGTACACATTTAAAATTTTAAACGAGATATTTACTGTTCACAAACATAACTTTTGATGGACGCTTACATTGTTTGTGCTATATCCTACTGATATTATAAATTTGAAAGTTTGTGAGATTGTGACTATGGGTATTTGTTACTCTTTCACGCAAAAACTACTAAACGGATTTTGATGAAATTTGGTGTGGAGATAGTTCAAATCCTGGAGAAGGACAGAGGATACTTTTTATCGCGATGAATTGTAGTCCACGTGGGTGAAACCGCAGGTAACAACTAGTTCAAATATACTTTATCCTGGCCCTTTCTTACTTTGGTAGTACCTAAATAAAGGACAGCTTTACCTTGAGACCTGTCTTTTGTTTAGTTTGTCAGGGTCGACACCGATGTCTTATGTCTACTGGCGTTAAATATCAACTAAGTAGGTTACCACCGCCTCGGGCTAACAAGCTTACTTCGGTAGGCATCGCGAACTTTATCCAATTTCTAACCTAACTCAATACTTTCACACGACCTTTGACTTATTGATAGACACCACTTGTGTAAATGAAGATAAAAGACAGCATAGCTCTATAAATTAATGAGTTTTTTTGTGTTTTGTATTGAGCTTGTTGTGGTATTAAATGTTTATTGTTTTACAATATACATACTTATATAGAGAAACAAATACCTATATAGATAGAAATATCCAAGACTCAGTGGTGTGGTACTTCCCCTTCTCTACAACTCCAAATACGATATATTTTATAAATATGTAATTCCAATTTGAGAATCAAGCTACAAACGCACACTTCTTTTGTTAAGACCAATTTATAATCAAGTGTCAATAATTGGATAAAGAAAAAACATTTCTATTGGGTTCTGATAAATAAATTATGTAGATATATAGATTAGATGAGTAGCGATCTGCATATAATTCAATATGCTAATCTCGGAGAGTAAATTGATTCATGCGAATACGGGTGTGGTGAATTTGAATATCGATTAAGTTATTAACCATTGAGCGAGTAAATCAAAAGAGTATGCCGGTTTTCCGTAAAAGTTTTGGCTATTGATTCATATTTCATTTGGTTGGCATATTTCGGGCGTGATATTTGTTATGTAAAACGATACCTAACATATGTAATTCATTGTTCATTAATAATCTCAATGTTTACGGTGACAGGCACGCGCTCGCTTTTGGCTTCAGCTGTCGGGGAAAGAAAAACTGTGGATAACGTACATCTCGTCCACTGCTGGGGCAAGATGGTAAATGCTAGAGCGATCCTATCTTGTCTCACTGCGGGAGGACTTCTCACGAGGGGGTTCTTAGCGGTATCGAGTCACACATATTTCCTCTGTCACTCCCGTGACCGACGGAAGAAAGGAAAGCATTTTTCCCCCATTATAAAGGGTACTTCGCGCCCTCGCAATATCTGGGCCACAGGCAATATGTCTATCTGAGAAGATTCTCCCAAAACAAAAAAAGGAAAGGGATATTTGTAACACAACTGCGTCTTACTTTTGAAAAATCTGCCATTATAGGTTGGGGTACGGCGGCACTTTCTACCCTTTTTTTGTACCTTTCAGCCACTGTGATACCCAATCGTCGCCCTGTTGCTACCGTCAAAGAAGGAATAAATAAAAAACACGCTTTCGCTAAACTCTGAGCGTGACAAGTCATTTACGTAAAAGTAGTATCTAAGTAGGATCAGTTGCGAGCACAAAAAGTTAGGCTTTAATAATAGCGGTCAGTGGTCAGGTTAGGAAGTATGATGACTTCACAACACATTGTTACACATCCAACTTTCCTAAAACATGCACAATATTGCTCTATGCAAAGTTTTCAATTGTTTGCACAAAACGAACGAGTACGACTGCGCTTTTACGTAATATAATACGAACCACGGAAGGCATTCAGCCCTGACTGAAGCTATACCACAGATACGATATAATACAAATTGTTGGAATACAAGGAAATAGAAACGGGAATGTAAATAGAACGTGTGTGTTTAGTGGTAATTTCTATTTCAATCTGTGCGGGAGGGAGTTCTGTTAACTTCTGTTCATTCTATATTCACTAATTTGTTTAAACTAAATAAATAATAACCGATCATAGTGTCGTTCAAAGGAGGAGGCCTATGTTCAGCAGTGGACTTCTTCCGGCTGATGATGATGATGAAATAAATAATCCCACAGATTGCACTTGTAATTTTTCAGAATCTGCAATTAACATCGCACATGATCTGTATTGCATAAGTCATTTATTTTCATGCAAATAGCGTGTCGTTGATAAAATAGTTATACGGAATATGTAAATTGGATTAATTTTGTTCGCACATATTCGCCTCTCGCCTTTGGGATATGAGGTAATTTCACGTATATATATATATATAGCAATTTGGATATGAATGAGTTTTTTGGAGCATCACAATTTGTCACCGTGTATGTACTGAATATGTACCTACAAAAAATTTGAAAGCACTGTTGTTGTGTTTAGTATAATAAGATTTGCCTTATATTATTGGTATATGGATTAGATAGCATAACAAAGAAAATTAATTGCAATTTTAATACTAGGAAATAGAGATAAAGTTACTGTACCCACTACCAGGCTCTAGTCATTACGATCGCGCTTTGGGCATTTTAGATTTTTTCGATATTGGTGTCATTTCGCTTACGATCTCGATTTGAAATGTCAACATAAAAGTTCTGATCTCGTCATTTTAAAATGTGAACATACAAAGCGCTTCCAAAAAGTGTTACGTTCCACTTTCTCACCGAAAAGATGTTATCATTTGTTAATTTACTAAAAAAAACAACGATACGGTTTCAAAAGATTCGTATAACTTAATAAAACTTGATTTCAATATATCGATAATATTTTTTAAATTTTGGTCGTTAGTATTATTTAGATGAACAGTTATCGTTTTAATAATTTTCCAGGTCATTTCGGTTATGTTTATGATATAAAAATATAATAATATTGTAATAAAATGTTTCATTCCAACTTCTTAGATGTTTAAATTTGGAAGATCTACCCTAAGTAGAATTTTTATTACTAACTAGCTGACTCGGCAGACTTCGTACTGCTTCAATCGAAAAATCAAAAAATCAATCAACTTTATGGAATAGCAATGAAGTTCAAATTGACTCTACATTTTATTTAGGAAAGGAAAGCGCTGTTTTTAGGGTTTTCCCGGCAAGTATTCTAATTTTTTTGCACCTTTTAAACCTTCCCTAGACCTCCGCGAACATTTCAA
Source organism: Opisthograptis luteolata (assembly GCA_931315375.2). Lineage (NCBI taxonomy): Eukaryota > Metazoa > Arthropoda > Insecta > Lepidoptera > Geometridae > Opisthograptis > Opisthograptis luteolata. The sequence continues at coordinate 5,158,564 of OV928048.1, forward strand.
GACCAAAATTAGCCAAATTTTTCCAGCCGTTCTCGAGTTTTAGCGAGACTAACAAACAGCAATTGATTTTTATATATAGATAAGCTAATAAATTTGCCATGGCCTGACACGTTATTAATGCATATATGTATTCAGTTATTATATTTTTTTATTAACAATATTAATCATTTATGTATGCATATTTACTGCCAATTATTTCTCAACGGTGCATGGTTTGGCAGTTACACAATATTGTGTCGTGTGCGCAATGTTTTTTTTAGTTTTGTTTATGTCGTCGTTAGTTTTTATTTTCTTATTATGATTAGTAATCATTGATTCATCGAATGATACTGGTGTTCTTATCTGATGCAGATCCTTATCTGTAATGTTGTTTTTATGACGTAAATTAAATAATATGTTGAAACTTCGATTCCAGTATAACCTGTTTTTCGATTTTGTATAATCATAAAGGTTTTATATTTGCTCACACCATTTTGATTGTAGATTAATAAGTTATTGCATGTTTAGTAATTGTATTAATGCCATAAATCACATGAATCATTCCTGCTAAATGTTTGCAAACAACGGGCCGATTAATTTATTCAATATCACAATTCGTTAACGGGTAATTTATTACAAATGCGGTAGGTGTGGTGTGCATCAGATAAGTTAAATTATTACAAAATCGTTTCAGAATTTTCGGCCCACCCATTGTTTTAGAAATTGAATAAAGTTTTGAAATAATTGGATGGGTAAAACAGGGTGAGTTTTCACTACGATCGCGCTCCATCAACGCTCCGCGCATCTATCTGCCACTCACTACTATAGAGGCGGATGCTGCTTCAAGCAAACTGACAGCGCGTTTACAGAGCGTAAGCTCGCGTGTGAGCGTGCAATTCTGTACGATATGGTTTTGTTATCTCTAACATAAAATAAAGCTCATGTAGTATGCGAAATAAATTCACGGCTTAAAGTAGCTGTAGATAGGCGGGATCGCATTGGGAGCGCAGTTGAAATGTGATTGCAGTTGATACCCGCTATAAAATCAAGTTTCCATATGCGTATTTTATTGTATTTTTATATTAACTGCGCCCGCAGTTTTCCATGCAACATTCGGATAGAGAGTAGGCTACTGAAAAGGCTATGAAGTAAGTAGACTTAAGGCCGTTTATCTATCCGCAGTTTGCCCCACTAGAGATAGAAATTTAACACATGCTTTTTTTTACAACAAACTATGTTTTTGACCACGATCTCACCCGATGGAAAGCGATGATGTGGTCGAAGGTGTAGCACGCTTGCCCAGTTAATACCTATTCATTCTTGACTTGAACACCCCAGGGTTGTATCTTTCAGGAAACCGACCAAGGCAGGGTATTCTACTCTTTAGCAGTTATCAACGAAAAAGTTGATGCAAATCTGCAACGCAAAGCAAAGCTCTTTAGAAGTATTGTGAAAACTCTATCTAGTAGGACAAACTGTGTATTGATAGGTTATTAATTTCCAGCTTTATCTAGTCAAAACTTCCACATTCGCGCTCAGCCAGCGTCAACTCAAATTAGGGGACGCAAACGTTTATCCTTGTGTTAATTACCAACACGCGACGCCGATGACACGATAAGAGCATGCCTCGGCCAATTAGGAGTTATTGTGTCCTTACTCCGTAGGCCGACATTACGTAGGATAAATTGTGTTGTGTGATATGTCTGTCCGGAACGTAGACCGACACAGCGACATTTGAATGTGTTCTGTGTTTGCAAGTTCGTTTTGCTAATGGTCCGACTGTCTTCTGCGAATTGACCCACTTTACTAAATACTTGCTCAAGAGAGATTATTGTTGTACGTGAGAAGAGGCTCAACATTAAACTTTTTTATAACAAACTTGATCTTTTTTATGTGAATATAATTATAACGAGACTTTGACGGCGCTGACGGTAAGCATCAGGCTTTCCCATTACAGTTTAGTGGCTACCCAGAATTTTGATCTTCGACAGTCCAACATCCTGCGCGGCAATGCACTGCGCTCGTCATCCTGATATATTACATGTGAAATCTCTTTACATAGTAATTCTATACATTTCTACTTGACGGTTGAATAACTGTCAAAGGTACTTCCCCTGGCGGAATTCTCCAAAAAAATTCTAATATAATAGTAAAAAAACTCGTATACTATATTTACACAAAAAACAACTGTACATACTGTAAGCTACGTCTTGAATAGCCTAAACCTTTACATGTAAACTGTAGTTTACCTTTTAACAAAATATTTATTTACCAGCTGTTCACCTGCGTGGGCTATAGTATCCCATTTGTACCCCTTAGGGGTTGAATTTCAAAATAATGCTTGCTTAGTACACCCATCAAGACAAACATACCTTCCAAATTCCAAGTTTCTACGACCAGCAGTTTAGGCTGTGCGTTGAAATCAGTCAGTCAGGACTTTGATTCATATTTATATAGATTTTCCCAGTAAATGCAAAGTTCTATGTGAAAACCGAGAAGTGAACGTAACGTAAGCCACAATATGTAAAGATAACAAACAGTAAGTAGGAACTTGTGTTCGTCGACGTGGTAACTAAGTTTCAAGGATGCCTTACTACTAGCGTTGCCGATCAATAATCGACTATCGATAGTTAATAGATAGTCTATCGATAGCCAACCAATCAAAACACTATCGATAGGCCTAGTGATACTATCGATAGCTTAAAACGAGGCAATACCATCGATACTATCGATAGTATTGCTGCCCGCGAAACATAAACTATAGATAGTACCGATATCGATAATATATACTTCGCGAGCTGCAATACTATCGATAGTATATTGCACTTATTTGATAGTATTGTCTCGTTTTAAGCTATCGATAGTATGGCTTTTTCAGATGAAAACTATCGATAGTTATACTGTCAATAGTTCGGCAACACTACTTACTACACGTGAACTTAGATAATACTATCACAGATATGGTACTACAGTTATTACGTATTCTAGGTATTTCTGAGTAAACACTCAACAGGTGATCGCCATGAGGTCGTGCGACAAAAAATAGCGTATCCATACCCGAAACGTGTGAATAACTATACACATACTACCTATACCCAACTTAATGTTAATTTGTAACAGATTGTAAAACCAAATTTTTATGGGTTTTAATTAATATTTTATGACTTCATTCAAGTCTTTTCCGTTATCTTACGTACAACGCGACAAAATACTTTCTGATTTGTCGCTAAAAAAAAACTCCTTACTTATTTCGTTTAAAAAAGTTATTGTAGAGCTAAAATTAAAAAAGTTTGCTTTGACAGAAAGATTGATTTGACATTTCTCAATATAATTTTTCTCTTTTCTTGTGGTTTGCCGCATTTTTGCTTACGATGGATTTCAAGTTTTGTTGTGATTGGTGGAAAACGCCAATACCAGGTATTCACGGCAAGACTTGATCCTCAACTCATCCCCTTATCAGCAATTGTCATATGTTGTTTTGAGTCATATTAATCTTCCATTTTCATGCCAATCTTAGAGCCATTCTAGCTTGCAGTTATAATGTATGCTCATGCCACGAACAAAACTGCTAGTTCCACTTGCATTTCATCATCGTAGTCCATATCTTTCACACTGAAAAAGGATAATCTTAGGAGGTAGGAGGCGTTTGTTAAACGTAGATTGAATTCCTTATAAAAAAAATACTTTTTTTTACTTACAGGGTAGCGTTTGACCACAAATCACCTGATATTAAGTGACGATGTGGTCGAAGATGGCGCCACGCTAAGCCTGGATTGCGAACTGGCTCTCAAGTGGGGCTGCCGGAACACACCGATAAGTGCTTGGCGACAGATTCTTAACTTGAGTGTGGTAGGTAGCCAGGCGAGCACTAGAAAATACTCTACCACCAAGCTATGGTTTCATCACGATGTTTTCCTTTACCGCACGCTCAAGCTTATTGTAGGATTAGAACCCACGACCTACGGATCATAAGCCGACGTTACTACCAGATCATCGCTTCATCTTTAAACGTTTCCAATATGTTCTAAAGATCCTTGTCCATTGCTCCAGGTATACAGTTGCGGAGCATAGAGGAGCCGCCGGCTGGCGCGGGCGGCGCACTGCCCGCGCCAACCTGTTACGACGCTGAGTGCGCGAGAACTGAAGCGTGGCTGGACGAGAACCAGGAGTTCGTGCATGACTACTTTCTCAGGTGAGTGTGTTGCCGAAAACTATGAAACTATCGATAGTTTTCATCTAAAAGGCCATAGTACTATCGATTCGTCTAACGATAGTATCGATACTATCAATAGCTTCTCTCTTCTTGTGGCGCCATCTCTTACCGGAGGTCGGCTATCATTACGGCTATCCTAATTTTGGATGCTGCTGCTCGGAACAGGGATCTTGTGCTCATTTTGAACCAAGTCGAATTATCTGTCTATCTATCTTTCACGCCTAAACTACTGAACTGATTTAAATGAAATTTGGTACGGAGATAGTTTGAACCCTGGGGAAGGACATGGGATACTTTTTATCGCGATAAACAGTATCCCACGCGGGTGAAAACGCGGGGAACAGCTAGTATTATATACAAGTAAATATTCGCAATTTGTAACGCTTTCAGTATAAAAGCCTGACCGTAATGGATGTTATTAAAAATGTAGGTAAAGTCAGTGCACGTTTCGGGTCTTTGTATTCTCAGAAGTACGCGAGAGGTGGAGCGGGAGCTTCAATTTGTCGTTTTATGTCTGATTTTACTATAATATCTCTTTAAAAAGAACACCGCTGTTTAAATCTTATTGTTACTTTTATTTGACAAAAAACCTTCACAACAAGAAGTTTTTTTTATTACATCAAAGGTATGTATTTGTGTAAGTATATGATTATGTATCTTATTTATGTATGTGTGTTATATGTATGGATCTTAAGTAATTGTAATCATTTATTTTCTTATATTCAGTTATTATATTTTACTGTATATATTTCTTTTGATGTACATGAGTTTACACCACCAACCGCATTTTATTTCTTACTATTTCTGTCCATCCAAAGGTTGTCTGGTAGAAATCGCTCTAAGCGATAAGACCGCCCATTGTAACACTAGCTCTAAGATCTTTCCTTTAATGTTGTTCTATTTTTCTGTTGTTGTGGTGAAACAATAAAGCGTTATCTATCTATCCATCTATCTATCTTCTCAAATGTGGCGGAACCACGCCACACCTGGGTTTGGAACTGGCTCTTAACTGGGGCTATGGGTACACACCCATCGATAGGATCTTGGCGATAGATTTTTAACTTTTTTTTTTTTTTTTTTTTAATGTTTACAGGGTAGCGTTTGACCACAAGTCACCTGATGTTAAGTGACGATGTGGTCGAAGATGGCGCCACGCTACACCTGGACTAGGAACTGGCTCTCAAGTGAGGCTGCTGGAACACACCGATAGGTGCTTGGCGACAGATTCTTAACAAGAGGGTGGTAGCTAGCCAGGCGAGTACTAGAAAATACCCTACCACCAAGCTATGGTTTCATCACGATGTTTTCCTCCACCGAAAGCTCAAGCTCATTGTAGGATTCGAACCCACGTCCTACGGATCGCAAGCCGACGTCACTACCACTGAGCCATCATCGCTAAAAAAACTTGAGTAGGTAGCTAGCCGGAGAGCACTAGAAAATGCCCTACCACCAAGCTACGGTTTCATCACGACGTTTTCCTTCCGGGAAAGCTCAAGCTCATCGTAAAAATCGAATGACGTCACTTCAGATAATGTCACTTCAGAACAGCTTCCAGAACGTAGTATTTTCTTAGCTTTGAAACGAAACGCCTTGAGTTTTGAATTTTCAAGAACAATTACAGAGCCGTCGTAAAATTCCTTTGATAATAAAATAATTACCCCTAATAAGTTTCCGGCGCCTTGTCGGAAGTATACAGCGGATATTTTGGCAACAAAGTTAAATGTATATCTCTATAAAGAAGTCTTATAATCAAAGCTCTTGGATGTTTACATAATTATTCATAGCGAGATATTAATCTAATGTAATTATTCAAATTATTGTATCAGAAATTAAATTTAGTTTCGAGTTTCTCGTGGTTGTGGGTGGCGCCAACACTTAGGTAAATAACATTTTATTTGCAACAGGTTTTTTTTGCTTAATGAATGGATTCAGTTTTTGTCCTATTATTTTTTGTTGCCAGGTAGGTATTTGGAATACTTTTTATGCTTGAAATCGTAAGTTGCAACATTAATTCAATTTAATTCTAGAAGTAGAATATTATTATGTGTAAAATCTTTGAATTTAATGATGTAATGCTGACATTTTAAGTGTGTGCTATAGCTGCCCCCCCCCCCTACCGTTACACCCGTGGTATTTCTGCAGTAACCCTTTTCTGAGATGAAAAGTAGGCTATGTGTTAATCGAGAGTAAAATAATCTCTTTTCCATGTTACTAAAGTCCGTTGGACTGTTTCAGCGTAAAAGAGCTGAGCTCGCTCTGAAGCATTTTTATTGATGTGATTTCATACCATACCCATATTCCAAGATATGTGTCCTAGTATGAGAACTTGGTGGGTTTGTAAAGCCGATACTATGTGTTGGTTAAGATACCGATAGTTCTTGAAACTATTTTAATAACTTTATGTAATTTTGAGAACTAATATTGAGCTTTGTTTAGATTTATGTACGAGTACGGTTTGCTCATTTTGGCTGCCATTGGATCGTTCCGTTGTTATTCGATTAGGTAATCGTGTATTCTCGCGTTAAATAGTTTCTCACGATAACTATAGTTATCGTGAAACAGAATCCCGTATTTGAGGTATTACACAAATACTGTTTGAAGTTATTTAAGTTTTGTAACGCCCATCGCTAGCCAGCTGTGGAAGCGTAATAGACCAATGAGTTTTGATAATTATATCCGCAACAAACTTGACGACGTATTCTAAACTAATTAGTCATCTCCTACAAAGCGGAGCGAAAACAAAAGTTTCTTGGCGAACGTACACAATGAGAATTTCTGTTAATTAAGATTCATCAAGACTGTTGCGCAACTCATTCATCAGGCCAAACATATGTTTGTCGTAGCAGTTTAGGTACCTACAAAGTTAATCAAACGTAGCCCATTTCAAAAACTTGTCACAGTAATTCAAAAACAAAAAACTACTGCTCAGTGTTAAGCTTGATTTCAAATTGTGTACTTACTTTTGATTCGGCCATCATTTGGATGGGTGACCGTTTAGTTTCATTTAGAACTGAGCTCCACCGTTCTTCGGGGAGCCGTAAAGCCATGTTGGAGGCTTTTGTGCGGCCTGAAAACTCTGACAATAGAGTCAGTCAGCTCATATGAAAGAACAAGAATTCAGATATATATATACTACCACTTTTTCACGAAATAAAGAGAGTGACTCCAAAACGTTAGTGGTAAACGCTATACCTACACTACCTACGCCTTTTCCAACCTATTTACACCGGCAAAAGAACAGGCAAGAAGCGCCCGGCAGGTCATATTTTGGTCGCGATCATATTAAAAATGTATTCTTATTATATCCTACTAGCTGTTCTCCGTGGTTTCACCCGAGTGGGCTACAGTTTATCACGATAAAAAGTATCTTATGTCCTTCCTCAGGGTTCAAACTATGTCCGTACCAAATTTCATTTAAATCGGTTCAGTAGTTTAGGCGTGAAAGCGAGACAGACAGAGAGAGAGTTACTTTAGCATTTGTAATATTAGTAGGGATAAGTAGTAACTTTATAAACTAGATATTTATTAAACAAGTAAAACTAGTTGTTGAAAAACGTGTTATTATTATCTTAGCTCATTGTAAAAGACACTCTGAATCTAATGGCACAAAGCTTCGGTAAGTTCTCACGTAGTATTGACTATTGAAAGTTTGTTGCAGGCTTGACTACTAGAATTGTCAAGTTGTAAGCGGACTATGTCTTCTCCATTGTTTTACTAATGTAGGTACAAGTTTAGTTCGCCATCTCGCTATCAAGTTACCAACTCATCTCGTTAGACACTAACTTGTTCAACTTGATTTGCTTAGTTTCTAGTAACTTCTTAAAGTTGCTTCAACTTTATTTCTGGGTAATTCACTCTTGTGACATTCGTCACGTGCTTGTTCTTTATGAAGAGTGGAGATCTGCAGTGCGATTCTAATTCACTCGTAAAGTACGTGTCGGATTCGACGTCACTTTCACTTCATTTTTATTTAAATTATTAAGTTATATTTAAATACAAAAATATGTTTTTCGATATCCTAATAATACAAACTAACATAAAAGTAAGATTAAACATTATTTTGTAATTAGTGTTAACATCCCTATTATTAAAACCATAAAGCGTTTCAAGTTATCGACTGACATTCCACAATGTTAAATTAATAATGAAAAGCCATTTTTGTACACGTTTCCCGCACAAAAACGAAATCCCCAGTGCGTTAAATAAATGACTTTATTTAGTCCTATTAATTGCTGTTCTCATTTTGTGCCTCCGGGTTTTATTGCGAAAGTTTAGTTCATTTAGGTATTTCGCGGACGTTTACACGCACAGCTGTGGGTACTGAAAATTGGGTGTTTCATACTCTGCAATTAATATTTTTACTTTTTTAGATAATTTTAATGGTACATAGCTCAATCTTTGTTGCCTGCGAAGCTAGCGGGTTCGAATCCCGGTAAGGGCAAATATATGTGTGATGAGCACGAATATTTGTACCTGAGTCTTGGATATTTCTATCTATATAAGTATTTATGTCTCTATATAAGTATGTATATCGTTGTCTTGTAGCTACTAGCTACCCATAACACACGCTTCGAGCTTAATTTGGGGCTAGGTCAATTTATGTGCAATGGTCCCCGATATTTATTTATTTATTTGTACGCGTTTTCACAGTTTCTATCCCTCCATATAAGCAATTGTTTGACGACTATCTTATAGATATGATGATTATTGACTACTGACTACAGATGCATGTTTACATAAAGTTAGTTTTTATTTACGAAATTATTCTAATAAAGTTATTTAAAAAACAAAACACGGGCTAACGGGGTTGCATAACTAATCGAAAACAAATTTGACAAAAATGCGGAAAATGTATTCGATATATTTCTCAGCCTCTATAAATAAAAAAGCGCGTATTACCAAAAAACATATTAATTTAATTATCACAATAAACATCTTAAGTCCAGTTATAGAAATGGCTCGCGTATAAAATTTAAATTGTATAGACAGATGGATTAAATAGATAAGTATTGTGTTATCTACTCAGCTATGCTAATGACATTTTAATGCGTTAGACGGAGAAAATTTACATTTTGCAAAAAATAGCTTTAAAAAAGTGATAGTATAATAATTATTCTAAAACCAAAAATAGACCCCAAACGAAAACATGGATGTGAAAGTTGCTCTACTCGTACTTTTATTTTCGGAATAATCAAAAGGTGTGGTCAAACCTGCGTAGCGAAGCCTCGTTGTCATATAGACTTGGCTTTGCAGGGGTGGCTGTCGTGCCCCCCAGATATATTGTGTGTTGGAAACTGGAAACCGACATAACGTGAACGGGTTAACTGCCGCAAGAAAACTGGACTGCCTGCACGTGTCTGTTGTTTGTGCCCTACTATTCTGAACCTCCCTATGAATGTAGAGTAAGTACATGTTTAAAATTTATTATTAACTAGCTGTGCCCCGCGGTTTCACCCGCGTCTTCCCGTTTTTCCGGGATGAAAAGTAGCTTATGTGTTAATCCAGGGCATAAGCTATCTCCATTCCAAATTTCATTCAGATCCGTTCAGTAGTTTTTGCGTGAAAGAGTAACAAACATCCATCCATCCATAGTCACAAACATTCACGTTTATAATATTAGTAGGAAGTAGGAAATAACGACCATCCAGGTCGGGTATCTAGCGCTGGCACGTGCAACACATTCACACCTTTGTGAATGAGCGCACGGCTTGACGTCGTGCTGCACACGCATCATGAGAAGTCTCTTTGTCTCTCTCGCACGCGGTCATGATTATGAACATGACAGACAGAGATAGTTATTTTTTTGTTTTTACTACTGTGTAAAAAGTTGCTATGTTGTGAGTTACTGTGAACGTGCCAGTGCCAGCTTTAGATATCCGAAGGTCACATTATATAGCAATCTGACTTTATCTGTCTTCCTAACTAGGCTAGTTCTGAATGATTCCAGATTCCGGCAATATATAGAGGCCGTATCACGGACGTAGGTATAGTGTAAACAAATGAATTTCGATTTTAGGGATTGATTTTAGGGGCAAATTAGAAAACTAAAAAATTTTTTTCAAATGCATCGAACGTATCGGTACGAATAATTTGTTTTTATAATCTGAAAATGCATTGTTTAAAAGATATTAAATATACGAAAATGTGTGTTGTATACACAAAGTAGTAAGCTTAGCAGATGGTCTGGACGGCAAAATATTCCCAGTTCCCAGTCCAGGTGTAGCGTGGCACCATCTTCGACAACAATAAAAAAAAAATTACAATACAACCAATTAGTATAAGAACCAGCTTACGTAATGAGGAGCGTTGTTGTTAAATATCTTCACAAGATATTGTGAAGTACGTACCTAAAAATAATCTACGATTCCCGCGTATTCCACGAACATTTACAAAACGACCGGCCTAGCTCCAAAAATAAAAAACTAATTTACATAAATGTCCCAAATTAGTAAAATAAATAAAACTAGAATGATAAATATAGTATTAGAAAGTACCACGATTTATCAAGTCAAAATCGAACTGAAAACATGTGGAGCCAGCCCATTGGGAACGGAGACAAGATCGATAATTCCGATAGTTCGAAACATTAGAAAATAAAAAACCTATTATCTAGTTTGTTCCGCATATTGTTAAAAATATTTTGACATTTTGAAAATGCTAATCTCAAAATGTTTTAGAATGTGACGCGATGGAATTAATGTTAAATTAATGGAATTAATTTGACATTAAATCCGTCTAGTTTCTAGATAACCTGGGTAACCAGGCGGATGGTATCACGGGCAAAAATAAAACTAGTGTTTTTGAAAAACTTGTTTCGACCTCATACATTTTTTCTAGATAACAATTTGATATACCGAAACCGCCTTTCTTAAAATTTTAAATTAACTACTATAGTTGTCTACTAGTAATCCGCCTCGTGACTTCGCACGTTTAAGCAAAGATTTTGACAGCTTGTGGTTTTCTTGCAGAAATTTTGTGTTTATATACATATATGGGAAAAAGAATGAACCTGTATTAATCTCTATGGGCTACAATACAATGTGTGCAAAATTTAATGCCGTTTTAACGTGAAACAAAAACAAACCTACCAAAAAATAAATAATAGAGAAGTAGCAAAGATTAGTTCACCCCGTGATTCTGTAGAAAAATTTGTTTGCCAGAATGTCATCCCTTTCGTGGCCTTGGCTAGCTAAGCTCGTGTTTCATCCTAATAGCAATAACTAATAACATAATTAGCCGATGTGCATTATAAAATAAAACGAGTTACTTATGCAATATTTTAATTTGTTAGTTCGTTGGTTACATAATTATTTAACTTTATCAAACAAACTCACAAACTAGTAACTACCCTTGTATATTGTATAACTGTGGGATCAATTTTTTGTAACCTTACATGCCGTTTCATTCTAGAATGTTGCATATTTTAATTTTTAAATTTATTTAAATTTAGACTGGACAGCTATTGTCAAAAATAAAGTCGTTTGTATGCTTATGTTGAATCTGGAAAATAAATAACGGATTTTAACAGAATTTTGTATCTAATACAACAAGGTGTCGTTGCCGCCCAAAACTGCGTATTTGCCATCGCTCAGAGCGGTGAAGGAAAATATGACATGCGACATTATCAAAATCAAAATCAAAATTTGTTTTATTCAATAGGATACATTGTGATCACTTTAAAACGTCAACATAAAACTAGCTACGCCTGTTCCAACCTCCTTAGGCCGGCAAAAGAATAGGCAAAAAACGCCCGGCAGGTAACATTGGAATATGGGAACATAAATATTAACGAGTAGGTAACGGGATCACAACCAAAGCAGACCAGACCCCACAAGCAGCACCCGTTCACGAGTTGACGCATGTGCCAGCCATCGCTCTCCTCGACCATATTAGAGAGAAGAGGGCGACCCGACACACGACGCCCGTACCCGGCCAGAGTGGTAGATCATGGCTAAATAATAAAAATACTAGAATTTGGTTTTGAAACGGGATAATTACCATGAGTTTTTTTATTTTATTTTTGTATTTGTTTTTTTTTCATGTTTTTTTTAATATCGAGAACTCAAACAAAAACAAATAAATACATGGTAATTATCTCGTTTCAAACCCTAATTGTAATTTTATTGGCTATGGTAGTTTAAACAGTATATAATAAAAATACTCTCTCCAAGAAAATACCTGAATATCAACCGTGGGAACAATAGGCTGATAATAGATTTCTGTTTCATTAGGTACATGGAGTTATGTTTATGTTTATGTTATGTTTATGTCTATGCTAATTAACTATATATACTACTCCAATCCAGGTGTTAAGGTTAAAAAAGTGTTTTAAAAAGAGGTTAATTTTGCTAATACGGTAACATGGGTGACACAACTAATGTATGTGCAATTCAATGCTAGAGCGTCACAACGTAGTTTATTGTTTTTACAATGTCGAGGTCAGTGACACGTTGCAATGCAACAAGAGATAACAAACTGTATTTCTATCCGCTAATGATTGTGACGCACGCTAAACTTACATTAGCTCTGTCTGACGTTAACCATCGTTTCTCAGTATTATATGTAGTTATGTAGCTTATGTGGATTTCATAGATCACACACCTTTTCGTTAGAATAATCCATTTAGACTAACGAGTGTCTTAAATTGTATCAAATTCTAAAACGAGCGGGCGTTGAATATTGGCAACACTATATGTGGGTTTTACTCTAAATATAGAGGAGTACTTTGACAGACTTAGGTTTATCTACTGCTATCTACGACGTTGCTAGTTTAAAATTTGTTATTTTCTATTTTTACCACAGTAAGTAGGTATATTATCCGACGGAGTAAACATCCGTTACTATTCACGAAGAAATTCAAGATGGTAGATTTCAATATGACGACCGGAAATTACTCGTAAGTTCCTATCCTGGTGGTTTTGTACGTCCGAAGGTTTCGGGGGCGCCAATTACACTTTTGACGTACATAGGGTTTTTGTTTCGCCATTATCCAATATGGCTATGTTTCCCAATCCCTAGTGATTTCCAAGTGATTGTGAAATTCACTGTCCTCAACTAACTGTATGAGCTTTACAATCCGCGCGCGCTTTTAAAAAGAAATTATTCCGCTTGCCCGTATTGTTCTTCTGCAATGCCAACTACTACGAGCGACGTGGGGACGCTTAACCGCTTTTTATGTTTATTAATATTTCATACAGAGGATAGCGTTTGAATACATTTCACGTGACGTTAAGCGACATTGTGGTCGAAGGTGGCGCCACGCTATAACGGACTGGGATCTTCTATTTTAATACTATGCCAACTAAAACATGCTTAAATTGTGTCATGAACTCATGACTGTCCTTGTTTTTTTGAGAGTTGATGGGCAATTCGCAAACGAGCAGAAGGCATGCCTATAATCTAAGGATGCACCGCAGCAGGCGCTGTCGCTTATGGACATTTACAACACTAGAGCCGTTTCCAATACGTTGCCGACCCTGAAGAACTCTTTCTCTTTCTATCTCTTTCAGATTCTCGTGCTTGGTGTCCATTGCTAATGTAGTAATCTGTTTTCTTTGTCGGCAGGAAGGCGACGCGGCAAGTGGTGGACGCGTGGCTGGTATCCCACGCCACACCACCGAGCGCAGAACTTGCGTCGCCCTCCCGGGCCGGCTCCGGGTCGGGGGCTACCACACCTGTCAGGTATTTATTATACGTCAATTAATTCCAAAAGAATATTGTAAAGAACGGTGGTAGCCGAACGGCAGCACGTTCGCCTTACAAGGAGCTTCACGGCCCCGCACCTATGAGTTACCATCGCTCAAAACGGTGAAGGAAAACATCGCGAGGAAACCGGCAAGTCCAAGCACCACAACATTCAAGAGCATGCGACATCATCAAGCTAGCGATTTGCCTGTCTAAGAAAAAACAGAGCACCAAACTTGCTTTCCTATCTCAGACCAGCTTGCGAATGGAGTTGATGTTACCGTGCTTTCACATCTGTCAGATATTACAAGGATGGTTAACTTCAATAACATATCCTCTCTAGGTTCAGGTTCAGGCGCGAATCATCTCTAGATTTCTATCTGTCTCATAAATACTTATTCGCATGAAATGAAACGAAGAGTAGCGCGATTGAAGTGACATTTTTGTAGGTACCAGGATCAGTGTGGGCGTGTGGACAGGGAAAACCCAACAGGACTTGCCAAATTTAATGTACAAAATAAGAACGCTAAAGAAGCTACTCTTATATGTAAACACAATTTACGTTTTCGCACGTGTCGCACGACAGTGATGAATGGTATCACAAAGTTGTCAAGGATCCGCCTTTTTAATAAAATGGGACCACGTGCGAGAATAATATGAATGGCGGCGGATGGTACTACCGTTGTTTGTTCTATGGTACCGTTGAAGTATAACAAAATACAGGAAGAGCCTGGTGTTGTTCTGATGACGTTGTCAATTTAATTGATGTTTAGAACACCCTTTTCAAATTAACTTTTAACAACAATAAACCATAGATATAGGCCGACAAATATTTTTGTTTTTTTGTATCCTTTGTTACATCTAGCGAGTTACGAATCGAATAATACTGTAACTCGAGTGACTCGATACGAGTAGAAATTATAGCCAGCTTGAGTCTACATTTCGATTGCTACCAAGCCATGTTTTTTTTTTACAAAAAATCGAATTATGATCTGATTCGCTCTCAAGGGGACCAACACACCACACCACCACCACCACCTATTTCCGTAAATGTTATTTTACCCTAAAGTCCTAAATTAATGTTGTCGATTGTCATTATGTGAATTCTCTAAAACTAAACTATTTTTGGCAGGGCTTTTTTGGCGCTAACATGTATTTTATTCATTTGCAGGGTTGCCAGTATTCTTAGGCTATTTACCTTTCCCAAATAAACTATTAGTACCACATGCTAGCTGCTGAGACAGCAACCGATCTGTTTGTTTTAGGCCTAAACAAGCTGCTAAACAAGCTCGCTAAGCAAAGTCCCTTTTGTTTGTAGTTAAAACCTTAAGTGTTAGTACATACTTGACTGCTGAGTATGGGTTTTCAGGATGTTTCAGGCTAAGCGAGAAAATGTTTCGTAGTATATTTTTCTTTTATTAGTTTAGTGTGCAAGTTGCAATATTTCTTTGAAAATAACAGCACTTGCTTGCAATTTTAGAGCACTCCAACTGCATACAGTAAACACACTAAAGCGGTAAGCTGCTTTAAAAGCTTGCAGCAGAACAAATAAATTCGGCTTAATCTGAAACGCGGAAGCAGTTTGTTCTAAAGCCACCATCAATCTTATGTCATCTTGTTGCGAGAGCATATATCAAGGGTAAAGCGCTCTCTCTGGGATAGATTAGGTGGACTTTTGTCCCTGTCTACATTACTCAAGTGTGAAATATTTCAGGGGCTGACTGCAGAGAATGCGCTTGGAATATGATATTTCGCGAAACTGTTTTGTTTCTTTAATATATTATTTTTATTTTGTTAATAGCGTTGAGATTTTGCAAGATCTGTAGTCGTATTTCTAAACTGACGTTCAAGTGGTGATAACAATTTGAGCACACACATGAGACCATGAATTTCATGCGAAAAATCTTGCGTTTAAAGTCAGCGCCTTCGTGCTCTGTTGGTGGGCTTAGTTTTATCGCATTTTCACTCAGAAAAGGAGCAACGAAATATAATAAAGACACAATAAACCTTACAACGCGAATATTAGCCATTTCAAAGTGAAGAATGAGAACTGGCTTCTTAATTAAAACATTTTCTTAAGAGACTGAAGAAATAACCGCACAAGGTCCTGAAATGGGTTGTAAAATACTTTGAACATTCAACTTTATAAGGCCGACTCAGATACTCGGGTTTTGCTAACTGTTTTATCGTGATCCTCGAATATTTTACGTTGAAAAAATGGGCAGGGGCAAGTAAAACCTCCCCTTCATTATCTTGGAAAGTTTCGTGGCTGTTGTGAGAAGTTTTCTTTGCAGACAGCTTTCTTTTGGCTGTAGATAAGGGCGGAATTTATTCACCAAATACTTACAAGCCGTTTTCTTAATCTTTGTTTTTAAATAGGTTTTTTTTTTTTGAATCTGTAGAGTTAATGATGGTGTGGAGACTTGCTCCTGAGGTTTGAAATGTCTGTGACAAATGTAAACGTAACACTGTGTTGGTCTGAAATTGCAAGCGTTTTTGGGAATGGCAACACTGCAGTTTTTGTTGAACCAGGCTAGTTAGATTATAAACCTAATTGTAATAGTTAGGTTAGTTTTACCTTTCTATTAGATATATTTCCTTGCCTTGCAAGTTACTTTGCTGCTTAGTTACTACTTTAGCCACAGAAAACCCTATCCAATAAAAAGAATCTAATCATTCAAAAAAATAAACAAATTTTCATGTCGGTTTGAGCACCAACCTTTTTTTTTCGATGATTAAAAATGCAGAACATTTAACGAGATAAATTGAAAGGCAACAGAAAATAAAGTCTGGCCGGCATTACAACTTTACCGCAGGGCTCTTCTTGTCACTTAAAAATTAATTTCAGTAGATAATTATCTAAACTCCTGTTGCGCTTCTCAGGAAGATCTCGGCGCATGAGTTCGAGCGGGGCGGTCTTCTGAAGCCGTTGGTGACTACCGTCGACGGCACTCCCACCTTCCTTGGGGACCAGCCGCACGCCACGCCATCGCGGCCGCAGCGGCGGTCACGGCATGAGCTGCGGCAGTTGGACGAGAAGGAACTTATATTTGAGCTGGTGAGTGTTCCCACTAGGTGGACCGATGACATTGTTAGAGTCGCAGGGAGCCGGTGGATGCGTATGGTTAATAGCCGATCATGCTGGCGTTCAAAAGGGGGAGGCCTATGTTCAGCAGTGGACTTCTTCCAGTTAATGATGATGATGATGAGTGTGTTCCTTTGAAAATAAATAGATACCGTACCCATATTTGGCAAAGACACGTTAAAATTGTACAGGTTAGCGTTTGTACACCAGTCACCTGATGTTAAGTGACGATGTGCATTGGAAACTGGCGCTCAAGTGAGCCTGCCGGATCAACCCGATAGACACTTGGCGACAGATTCTTAGCATGGTTATTTGGTGTAATGCGCTAAGAACTATAAAACAGACTACCCCATATATGTTTAGTAAAGTACAAAAAATGCCACCTTTGCGTGCGTGAATGGCGCTCGTACATTTACTGGGAAAATTGTCTATTGGTATTAGTCACTTTAGCCCAGATGATGATAATGATTAGTCATATTAGAGCACATCACCGAAGCACCCCCGTGACTACATTGCAGAAGCTGTCGCCATAGCCGAATCCAGCATGCATGACATTATTCCCTCGGCAACACAATTATGTTAGTTCTGAAACCTCGCGAGGTTTCGGGTCTAATTTTCGAATTGAATTGTGAATTGTTTGTGTTAATTGCCGGTCTGTGTTATTTTGATGTTGATGATTAATTAGTTATTGAGGGGAGTAACACGCTTCATGCGTAGGTACCTACCCTATTACTGTAACAACTGCAACGTTGTAAATAGAATATATTTATTTCTGATATACACATTAGAGGCTTCTCTTGGCGCTATTGACATTTAAAAATATAGAAGCATAATATGCACAATGAGCGCTTTTTTTTATAAGTCTATGTTAAGTCGAACAGATCGTAAATTGCGAAAGCGTGATTGTGCTATGTCATCATACATTTTATTAAATACCAGCTTCGCCCAGCGGTGTCACCCGCGTCTTCCTGTTATTCTGCAGGAACATTTTCCGGGATAAAATTAGCCTATGTGTTAATACAGGATATAAGCTATCTCCATTCCAAATTTCACTCAAATCCGTTGAGTAGTTTTTGCGTGAAAGAGTAACAAACATCCATACATACATCCATCCTCACAAACTTTCACGTTTTTAACATTAGTAGGCTCTTTTGCAAGCAACCATTCTCATCATCGCCGGCAGCGACCTGTAAAAATTTTAATTAGTCCGAGTCACCAAGTTTTTCATTTAGCCATTGAAACATTCGCTATTCCACGATGGTTTTGGGGTTATTAAAGCTAACTTTGTGAAGCTAGGTCGACGGCCTGCTGTCGAGATGATGCCAGCTCCCACGAAATTGTATTGCTAATAATTTCTAGTAGGAGGCCACTGGGAATTATATACTAGGCTCCAGAGTCTGGCTCATAAGCGTGAAGTGGCAAGATTATCGGTTTTTTATAAACTTCAAGAGTGTGCACAAGAACTGCACGACCTTATTCCCCCAGCACCATTCCATTACCGAACGACCAGGCGTTCCGATAAGCGCCATCCTTTCATCGTGGAAATACCACCGATACGCACGAGCAGGTTTGCGTCAACTTTTTTAGTGAGAACTGCAAAAGAGTGGAATGCCCTGCCTTGGTCGGTGTTTCCTGAAAGATACAACCCGGGGGTGTTCAAGTCAAGAGTGAATAGGTATTTACTGGGCAAGCGTGCTACACCTTCGACCACATCGTCGCTTTCCATTGGGTGAGATCGTTTTCGTGAAACTGAAAATTTGCTACTTGCAAATATCTGTAATTTATAAAAATGCTATTTTGAGTCCCGGTGTATTCAACCTGCGAATTACCATTTCCTATTTATGTAAATGGCGATTTTGTGTCTCAAGGCGCCAAACATAAAATGTAACTGTAATAAATCACAAAGTTAGCGCGTTATGTTATAATAGTTGGGATTATAATTTTATGTTCTCAATTCTAATTTTTAATGAAGCACATAATTCTTCTCATCATCTATTTTTTTTGTCATCTTCTTTAGAACTAATTTGCATAATACTTTTTAAAAGTTTTACATACATACTTATTTATACTAGATCTTTTTGTGGTAGGTAAACTTTTACTTAATACTGTATAATTAGTATTTTCTAAAGTTAAATTACTTGACAACTTCTTAATGAAACAGTATAATTAGCTTTGTAGCGTAGACGGCGTCACCTTACGCCGTTTATAGTAATTTAAAGCCTGCTTAGTCCTTTTCGCAGAATAACATTTTAAGGAGGGGTTTGTTGTAAATTGATTTATGTCCTTGAATTTCCGTTTGCCGCAGCAGTAATTTATTTAAGAGTAAAGATATTTTTCCGTAACTTTAACGTTTCATTAAATGAGGAAAGTCTGCAAATGAGAACGTGCCCGAGATGTTTTACTTTGAAATGAAACATTTGACGGACGAGAAAAGAATATCAGTGGCTTTACTGTGTGTAACGCTGGTAATTGCAAAGTGAATTTTTACTAAAGCATGTCTCACGCATAGGAATTGTCAATATTGAAGCTGTGTTAGCTGTTAATGCTAAGATTTGCATATTTTGTAAGTATTTATAATGTTCAAGAGACAACTTAAAAACTATCCAGTTTGTGTGTGTGTGTTTTTGTAACCACTCATGTCTGTAACGGATGAACAGATTTCTGGTATTCTGATGAGTAATTTAAGTTCTGAAATCCATACTTATATTAAAAATGCGAAAGTAACTCACTCTGTGATACTGTTTGTTATCTTTCCATACCTGTAAAGATATTGATGAAATTTGGTACAGCGATAGTTTGAACCTTGAGCCAAGGACAGTCAGCGACAAAAGTAGATCGTTCTCGATTTTTCAAATGTGTTTCAAATCAGTAATTGTTATTGTTTTTTTACATTTTACATGGTATCATTTTGACCACAACATAACACACCTGATTTTAGGTGATGATGAGGTCAAAAATTGGTTTTCTATCAGATGAGGATGATAGAAAAAAGTGTGATTGTTCAGCGACTTTTGTCGTTGACTGGACATAGGACACTTTTTATCGCGATATACTGTAGTTGACATGAGTAAAACCGGGGGCACAACTCGTTCTATATAATTGTATGCAAATGGTTGTTTTATGCGTCATTTGGGAAATGACGTTCCATAACCCGCGGCATATTTTGCGCTCGGATCGGTGACATAGTTAATTAGATTTGTGTGACTGAACATAACATGGTCGTTGAACTCTATGGGGAAGGGCATAGGATACTTTTTATCTCGTTAAAGTCTCAGGGCACACGTGTCGCTCTCAGCCGCAGAGAACTATGCTATTCAAAATTCTGGACAGTACTGCAAATTGATGACAAAGAGAGGTGGTAGCGGCCAGCTTGCCTGCCGGGGCATAAATTTATGTGATGAGCATAAATATTTGTTATCGAGTCTTGAATGTTTGTGATGTGGCGTGTTGATGTGTAATAATAAAAATAAACTCCAAGCAACATAGTTCTCATATATATTGAAAAAAACTGTGCAAAATACGAGTCTACCCCCTTTTTAAGGTAACTACCACATTTTTCTCCAGATCTATAAAAATACAAAGATACCCTAGATAAGATAGATTTACGGCCGGTTTCAATAACCTATCCATCCGTGGTTTGCCTTACTAGAAGTAATGTCAAATTTCTATCTCTAGTAGGGCAAAGCGTGGATAGATAGGTTATTGAAACTGGCTGTAAGTGATCACATCTTGTATCCATTTTAATTTAAAAAATGTATTTTGATTAGTTTTGCACCCTAGCAAATTAATGTTCGTACAGTCAACGACAAAAGTCGCTGAACAATCACTCTTTTTTCTATTATCCTCATCATCTTAGACACCAATTTTTTACCTCATCATCACCAAAAATCAGGTGTGTTACGTTGTGGTCAAAATGATACCATGTAAAATGTAAAAAAAAACAATAATAATCACTGATTTGAAACACATTTGGAAAATCGAGACCGATCAGCTACTTTTGTCGCTGACTGTACCTAGGACCTTCGCATTAATCATATTAGCGATTTAGTCCCAAAACCAGTCGCTTTAAAA
Source organism: Opisthograptis luteolata (assembly GCA_931315375.2). Classification (NCBI taxonomy): domain Eukaryota; kingdom Metazoa; phylum Arthropoda; class Insecta; order Lepidoptera; family Geometridae; genus Opisthograptis; species Opisthograptis luteolata. The sequence goes on from OV928048.1 coordinate 5,179,596, forward strand.
CGTTTGGTGTGAACAATTGAGTGTCGGTTCGTATTTAAATTAGGCCTTTGTAATTACGTCGCTGAGGCTGAAGATAACGACGCGCTTGATAATTACATGTAAACATGAAAACCCTTCACATAATGTAGGAGACGGTTTGTGGTTTACCCCTACTAGTTTCAATCGATTGTAGGTTCAATATGACCTTCTTTATGGTTGTGATCTGGATGAAACGTAATTGAATTGAACAGGCGTAGCTTGTTTTAAGTTTGACGTTTTAAAGTGATCACAATGCATCATATTAGATAAAAACATTATGATTATGGTATTTCAATAGTTTTTCCTTATATATTTTCTTGTAATACGCTGGTAACATACGTGATCGAGTTATTCCAAGATCAATGGAGCAATGTAGCTTTATATACGGGTAGGGTTGAAGTAAAGTAACTAAAACTGAAAATAAATGCTGTAGTAACGAAGTGTTTAATAAATACCTAATATTACAGTAATATAATACTACATTACTGTGGTCCGGATTGAGCGGCGATGTTTCCAGTGGAATTACAGGGTATAAAGATTTTATCTTGTCTTGAATTGTTGTAGTTCAAAATCTTAGGTACCTAGTACTGAACTGTAACGCGAGGCACCAGAATTGATAGAGAATTAGGAACTTCAGTGCGTTGGTTTCTTTGTATAGGTTTTTATTGTAGCCTTGTTTATTATAAATTTACTTAAACATATATTTTGTACTAGCTGCGCCCCGCGGTTTCACCCGCGTCTTCTCGTTATCCCGCAGGAACCTTTCTCCGGGATAAAAAGTAGCCTATGTGTTAATCCAGAGTATTAGCTATCTTCATTCCAAATTTCACTCAAATCCGTTCAGTAGTTTTTGCGTGGAAGAGCAACAAACATACATACTCACAAACTTTCGCGTTTATAATTTTAGGGGTCTACATTAGAGCGCCGAGGCGTCAAAACGCCATTTTCTAGAATGTTTTTATATGTCTGTATGTTTCTAAACGCATCACGCAAATACTACTGCGTGGAATTGAATGCACTTTTCACCGATGTATTTATTGTTAGAGGTATAAGTTAAAAATACAGGCTCCATTTTGCCATAGGAAGATATCCTACTTTTGTTTACAAAAATAAAAATATAGATTCTAAATTCCACGCGTGTGGAGCCGCGGGCAAAAGCTAGAGATACTTATATAAAGAGCCGACGACACAACCCCCAAACCGCATGTGTAGTTGTCGCTTGAACCGAGGACAAACAAATAAAGGCTGTCCTTTATATCGTTACAAATGGTACGTCACGCCTCGGTGGCTGCGTGCTCCGTAGTTCGTACCACTCGTGTCCTACCCTTGTAATAGAAGCGATGTAGTGCACGATGAGGGTACGCCGATGTCAAGTTTTAATTGAGTAAACCCTGAGCTAGATTACTTAAAAGCAATTGAGGTAACGTTAGCGTTAATGTGAAGGAAGGTGAAGAAAAATATCGCGAAGAAACAGATCGGTATGTCTAAGAACAGCCAGCGTGGCAAATTATAGTCATTATAGCTTGTCGCGGTTCTATCATCGGAATACAGCTCATCCATACATAAATGGGACCAGGTCAAGAAGAAGACTAGCAAAATGTGCCACAAGCTCCCTTCTGCAAGTTTTTCCGCAGTGCTAAAAAATGCAGTCCTCCAAGATGAGTGTCAAAAGAATTCTTCCGCGTCGACTTAGCATTGGCAACGTCCATAACCTAGTATTATTTAAACTTGTTTAAATGTTTGATGACGAACGTATTTCAATAAATATGTTTTTTTTTTAATTCAAAAATAAGCTAACGCAACTTTCACTTGTTTGTCAGTCTAAAGTTAGTAAGGAGTATAGTTCTATTTTTATTTAAACAAGGTAAAATTAATTAAATTTATATAATCGAGTAAATTCTAATCGAATGAAAAGCTGATACATTTCATTCAAGCTTCATTATTATTATCTTGTAAACGCAAACTGTTAACTATTTTCAATTAATAGTCTTAGTCTAAGAGCTGCTGGCAGAGTTTTGTCAGCATGGGAAATCGCTTAAACTTCATAGGATATCTGGTTGAATAGTTTTCAACTTGTATCGAATTGTTCTGCTTGAGCTCAGCTAGATAGATTTGGACGAAAGGATTCCCTCAAGCCCACTTGCACTCTGCAGTGCATTGCTCGCCTCATTGTTTTAATTGTTAACTTTGATATTTCGGTCAAGTAGCAATGACGGTCACCTAATGTCAATTTGGGGCCACGATCTAAGCTAAATTGAAACGAAACGCCTGGACTGCTTTCAAATGAGGCTTCCGGAACACACTGATAATCTTGACGACAGATTCTTAACTTGACGCTGGTGGTGATTGGTTGATGGTGTTAATTTATGATGACAATTCCGACATTAAGTTGAAACTTGGAGTTATAACCATTTTGTCTGTTATTACGACAGTACAAGAGCTACAAAAAAAATATAATGTTAATTTACACGATGCCTTGAGAAGGAAGAATGCAAAGACAAAGTGCTCGCTTTTTTTTTAGACGAGTGCAGGAATAGGCTGTGTCTTAATTTGCGTCTTTTCTTGGTATCAATCTGCATCTGCTGTGTTGACTGCCGTCTGATAGTTGAACCAGCTTGTCAATGTCAAAGCCAAGACACGTTGTGACTATTTCTAGGTTATACATTTATATGAACTATTTTTATGAATAGCTCTAAGTAAATTGGTAGAGAGCACTAGACATAAGTAGATTGATCTATCATCTCTCGTTATTGTGTTTTTTATGTAAAAGATCCCAGATCACGTCTGACACATTTACTTACATAGAGAGCCTCTTTGAGCCAGATGTTCCAGCAATAAGGGCCACTTATGTATTCTTTGGTTTTCCCCGAAAATTACGCGTACAATATAATACCTACCTACGAATGTAAGAAATTCATGTATATCTTGGACGACGAATTAATTACTCTACAAGCTTTATTGGCTGAGTTGACTTGCCAAATTACTTTGTAAATAATGACTGTTTGTGACTAACCGATGAGATAAATGACTGGGATGCGAGTTGAAAATGATTCGCCAAGGTAACGCACCAATACGTCATTTATGTGACAATGACAACCCTTGGCTTAGCGGCCATTTTGCACTTCGCGTCGGGAAATGCATTAAAGGAGTTGACTCACTATTTTCCCTTACACTGTGGTGTTGGTGCCTAGTGTTTACGTACACCCTCGTTGAACTAGAAATGTCGAAATATCAACAGAAATTTTATTACAGGTATATCCAAGTCCCAAAATAGAATTCCATTTTATACGGTATTTTAATACTTATTAATACTGACTAGTTTCAGTGAAATTATTTATATTTAGATCACTATGCCACCTACTTAGTCTCGTCACTATGATTGACACAAGTTTCAAAGTGAATTAGCTCTAAATGTATGGAGCTAAAAGTAGAATTTTCATTGATATTAGACGAGGCTGTACGGCCCAAAAGGCCAATCTCCTTTGATTCTTTGAAAATTCATCTTAGAGCCAGACTCTCAGCAGCCTATTCATTTAAAAGATGGAGAGGGTAATTCATGAAAGCAACTAAAGCGTTAAAAAAAATTAGACAAGATTTGCCAAAAACAGCTCAAAGGCCCTTGAATATTACTTTTTTAATATAGTGAATTAAAAAGTTATTTGTTATTTATAAAATAGAGCTAAAAGGGTTTGAATCATCCAAACGGGATACTGATTATTTTAATTCGATGTAAAAACAATTTTCTTTTCTTTTCCTAATGTCCAATCTTAACCATATGTTTTCACCACATAAACATTTAAACAATATTATTATCCTATAGATTTTAGTCCACCACATAATGATTTAATTAATTTCATGATTCAAAAGAGGTTTACAGACAGCCTTGGCTGAAATTTACCTTTCCTCTTTGATCTTTGGTGTGCTTTTGAGTGGGAAATAAACAGTTTGAAAATATGACCGTGATTAACTGTAGATCAGTCGATTAATCGATTAGACAGATTTACGTTTTATTCGATCGAGATCTAGTGAACCCGGACATCGTTTTGTCTTAAAGAATGTTCGATCTGTTCTTAGTAATCTCTCATAGTCAGCTACCTTTATCTGCTGCCTACTCACTGCTCTTGGTCACATGATATCGCTCATTGTTATTGTATTTAGACCTCTGACCGAATTACACAATTTGCAGGTTATCGACTTCGCATCAAGGACACCACACGAAATGTTTTTAGATAAGTTTAAAATTTAAAAAATTGTTTTTTTTTTCATTTTCTTCATCTACTCGTTTTAACTTTTCTTAATGTAGGTAACTGAGTGATGAGACGTGCATGTCGCTTGCTTGACGGTAAGCAACACACTTGCCAGTACAAAACTCTAACACTTCACAATCCTTTACGGCATTGCACTGCGCTCGTCACCCCGATCTCAGGGTTATGTTGTTAAATTTCTTTATGCCCTGTAAATTCACTGGAAACAATCTCTTTCAATTAGAATTACAGTGACAGTAATGTCGGCACGCAACTGCTGGTCGGTACTGGCTTACTGATAACTTTACTGCGGTACCTACCCTTTGCGTACCTAATTGAAATGTGTGCTGCCTATGTAAAATGTGGTAAATTTCTGATTAGTAGTATAAACTTTAGCGAACTCGATACATCGGAATTGTTCTGCATATTTTCTATATAAACCCTAATATTTCTATTATGTTTTTTCAGGGAGCGTTATTAGCATTGTATGTATATATAAAACCAAGCGGAAAAGTGCTTGTATCTGTTCGTACCGGCCTGTAATACTCCGAAACTGTTATTACGGGTAGCGAACGAATTTTAATAAAAATATCAGACAAAGAACTGTTGTAACCTGCTTTGATTTATTTTATGGAACATTTCCTAGATATTATTTTAGTATATTAATCAAACGGTAGCTCTAAAATTGTATGTACTCGTATAATGTAACTAGAGTTCATTGTTTTATACCGATCATTATATCAGACTTAATACAAATATCAGCTATCCAAATACATTAAATCTAAATATATAAAACTCGAAGGTGACTGACTGACATAGTAGATGATCTATCAACGCACAGCCCAAACCACTGAACGGATCGGGCTGAAATTTGGCATGTAGGTAGATGTTATGACGTAGGCATCCGCTAAGAAAGGATTTTGATTAATTCTACCCCCAAAGGGATAAAATAGGGGATGAAAGTTTGTCAATTTTAAACCGATCGGGCTGAGACTTTGCATGCATAAAGCTGTCGCCCACGCGGATGAAACCGCGGGGAACAGCTAGTAAAATATAATTGTGTCTATCAATATTATTATGATAATGTTAGTTAATTTTGCAGAGATCCAATTTTGATAAAAGTTATGAATTTTACGATCGGCGCTGAAACGACCATGAGTTTTCAATTACAATATAAATTATTATTGGACATTATTAATATTATGTATATTACGATTATTTGAAGCAATAGCTATTGCTATTGTTAAACTTAAAATAATTAAATCTTGCAACCTCAACGTAAATAAAAAATAGTTTTGCCATCAATTACTTAATGTTATTTTACCTTTAGTGCTGATAAGTTTGCCTGAAGTGGCGGCGCCCTTTCGGAAAATCAGTGAATGCAGATAGGAATAACTCTAAAACTTAGGGATGTTTATTCACTGATTATTCACTTAACAGTGTTTTCGCAAACATAAAATTGCGATGCGATGCGGCGCGATGCGAATCGCATCGGAAGTCTTTGAGGTGCATTCGTGCGAGCTCGCAAATATTTGAGACGCGATGCGAACATGCGAATTCGTAGTTTTGTGTGGGAGCCCTTAGTGCCCTCATCTCAAATTATTTCCTCGTTGCAAGTCCTTGCTAGAAAACTCTGCCTTCATCATATTACTTTACCTACCGTAATATGAATATGTTACAGCTCCGTTGATTGATTAAGTTAGTAAGCGACATACACCGCGCCCTAAATTCTCGAAGTCTTCTCGGTTTACTGGGGCATTAGGTTCGACCCAAATCGTCGATAATAATTAATCATTTCGTGAGTATTAACTAAAACTTGGCGGCTAGTTTGTGTTGGTTATGAAATAAACACTGTAAGGGATATTTACACTAACATTATGAGGAAAGAGAAGGAAGCGATTTTGAATAGATGATGGTTCAGTGACGTCGGCATGCGATCTGCAAGTCGTGGGTTCGAATCCAACAATGACATTGAGCTTTCGGTGAAGGTGTTAGTAAAATAAAGGTGTTTTAGAAAAGAAGGAAAGGGTAAAAAGTTGTAAAGACGATAGAGGGATGATGGTTTCGTAACTTGCCTTAGTCAAGAATATACAACTCGCAAAGACACAAATGTTAAGTGACGTTGCAGTCGCTCCACCTGGTTTGACTGAAGAGAGTCGCAGACATTTACTATAAAAGATCTATTTAAAAAAATCTATGGCATATTTAATGTTAATTTTCAATTAGGTCTACTTTGTTACTGAATATAATTTTAATTACCTAACTATAAATAAATAAATAAATATCGGGAACAATTGCACACAAATTGACCTAGCCCCAAATTAAGCTCGAAACTTTTGTTATGAGTACTAGACAACGATATATATACATACTTATATAGAGAAATAAATACTTATATAGATAGAAATATCCAAGACTCAGGTACAAATATTCGTGCTCATCACACATATATTTCCCCCACCGGGATTCGAACCCAGGACCGCTAGCTTCGCAGGCAGGGATACTACCAACTCGGCTACCGCGTCGTCAGCTATAACTTTATTGCGCAGTGATTTCGCAGCTGTGTAAGCCGGATCAAAATTAATTTTGACGAGGGAGCTACCAATGTTTATGTGATTATTAATAATCTTCGCACGTTGAAACTATTTAATTATAGCCATTTCACTGAAATAAACGGTTTATAAATGCGACGTTGTACCACATTTCAAATTATAATTATGTACGATAATTTCAATGAAATGGGACATAACAATTATATTATTATTTTTGATTATTACATTATGTAGTTAAGATTTATAATGAAATACGTGATTCAACGTATTTTATCAACAATGATGACTCATGTGTAAAAAACATTGATGTCATTCGTTTAATATGACACTCATAACATATTATTTTACATCCTATGTTAGCTCAGCAATGCTAGATAGAAAATATGCTGCTGGAAATGATTTCAAAATAGATGCAACTGCCCTTAAAACAGTATAGAATAAGTTTACTCTCGTTTCAATTTTACTCTGGTAAATATAAATAAAAAAATGTGTTTCACTACTTGGTTGGGTAACCACTAGTGGTATTTACAATAGAGCCCTTCCGCGCGCGGTCCCACTTCTTTTCTAACCCCCGAAGTTAGTAATCGATCCTGATCCATTATCGGCGGTTTTGGATCGATATGTCATGTCATATTACTTCATTTTAGTACAAGGGCTTGACGTATTACTACTAAAATGACATTATGACATGACATATCGATCCAAAACCGCGGATAACGGATCTGCATCGATTTTTATTTTCGGGCATTAGGATAGCAACTTTAGGCTATGTCGGAGGCCGGTTTGAAAACTCGGACGCTAGGGCTGGCCTGTGGCCACTAGCCTATCCGCCAACCCGCACTGGGCCTGCATGGTGGATTATGGCCCATACTATCTCTGAGAGAAGGCTTGCGTCTCTACAGGTGAGAATGTAATCGGGTAATGATGATTGAACTTTAAAAAAAATGATATTTCTAGACATTGGCAAAGGTTAAATTCTGTCCAAATTAATGTAATGTATGGATGCGTAGGTTAGGACGGTAATTCCAAATTTGTTAACATCACGTCAATGCACCTGAAAGACTTTAAATATTTTATGTTAATTTTAGGACACATTCTAGATGCGCTTTTCTAGGACATTTGCTGTCTTCAAAAGTTCGTTGTCGCACAAATAAAATTTGAATTTGAAAGGATATGAATTTTTAGTGTCAACAAAGAGTGGATGTCTGTCTCATGTGGCTATGTAAATTTAGGAATAACAATACAGTCTTTTGTACAGTTCAATGAACTATATGAACAAAGTTACTTTGTTTCTTTACGCGTTTAAATTATATGAAGTTTAGCAAAACCGGTAACAGCTGAATAAACATTATTGTTCTTATTAGGTAAATGTTTATTACTTCAAACTAAAAATAATTAACAATGAAATAAAAAAAAAATAATAATAAACTAAAACCTAAACTAATAACTAAAATACATTATTAAAAGAAGTCCCTTTAGGCAAGGTACCGAAGATACTGGCAGCGTTCCCCCTTTGGATGGCTAGACTAATTCTTTGGCCGAGGTAGCTGCCAGCTCTTCGGTCTCCGGTGAAAATTGTAAATGTAAATTGTAATTCTTAGGTAAATTGTAAGTTATAGCGTTTTTATAAACAAAGTTCGTTTTGGTTTGACTTGACTTCGTCTTCATCAGTCTACTTAATACTGGCTGACAGTCAACGCACAGCCTAAACTTGTAAATCTATAGTAGCATCAAATTTTGTACGCTTGCTCATATACGCTATACAAGGCTTGTAAAGCGTATATGAGCAATTGAGCACTAAGCATTGTGAATAAGCTCTAGACTCATACAACTAGCCACGGCTCTCTGTTATAGCATGCTTTGCTCTCTAGCAATGCTTGGAGTTTCTTTGCGTCAAATAGGCTCTTAATGTTTGTATAGAAGATGTTTTCTTTCACACGGGTGAAATGGCGGGTCACTTTAAAATTAATAATTTTCATAGTGTTCTACAAATACTGTTCTAGCATATTTTACTAACTAACTAACTGCGATTGCTCAGCGACCCAAAGTGTGTTTTGACCTCCGAAACGAGAGAGCGCCACTCCTCCCCCCTATCCTGAGCGATTTCCGCTCAGTTCAGAGTTTGGAGTTCACGTAGGTCTGCATCTACCGCGTCCCTCCAGCGGTATGTAGGGTGTCCGACCAGCCTACGGCCACTCTGTCGTCCCAAATTAAAACGCCTAGCCATCTGATCCCCATGCGCACCACGTGGCCAAGCCAACGCAATCGTTGCGATTTCATTTCACCGACCACGTTGGGCTCGCCCACTAGGTCTTCGATCTCCTGATCTTGCCGGTGATTTGGTCCCAATATCTCTCTTTTTTATATTGTACTAATTTGTTCATTATTATTTCAGGTGAAAGACATCTGTAACGAACTTGAGGTGCGAGTGCTGTGCCACAAGATCCTGCAGAATGTGTCCATACTTCTTGACGCGGACAGAGGGTCTCTGTTCCTGGTGCAGGGAGAGAGAGCCGCCTCACCTACCCCACAAAATGGCAGGTCAGTTTTATAACACCAAAAGAGGAGAGAAAGAAAGCAAGAAAGAAAGTTAATGAGATCTTTAGGGTCGGCAACGCATCGGTAACGCCCCTATGGTGTTGCAAATGTCCATAGGCGACGGTGACCGCTCACCAACAAGCGGGCCGCCTGCTTGTATGCTCTATTACATAAAGAAAATCGAAGCCTAGCACTTCCTTAAATCATTATTATTATAGTTTCATTGTTTTCCTTTTCTATATTGTTGTTGTAGACATTGTGTAGGTAGGCCACCCACTACGAGTACCAACGGCATTGTGCGAGTCGCGGGGAGCCGATGGATGCACATTATTGCACATGGCTACATAGCTGTTTATGGTTGCGTTCAAAGGCCTATGTTCAGCAGTGGACTTCTTCCGACTGATGATGATGAATAAACCGTTATCTATCTGTGTCAAAAAATGGTTCTAAATAATTTTCACATGTTTAATTGTGTTTTCGTATCGACTCTCTCTTACTGGATTAATAAGTCGATATTCATTTACAATTCAATGCCTACCGTTTTCAAATGGATCCCGTTCAATGTTAATTATTGTTAAAATTATTTGCGTAGCTTTCATTTCATCCATCGTCGATGTTTGACTCCGAGTCCCTAAGCAACTCGATATTAAACTTTTGAACTTTATAAACCTTATTGATCGATAGACCGTATTACGTTACAGTCCATTTGTGAATTTGACTTTAGTAAACTTTCCGTTTGGAAACCAGGATGAAAAGATTTGCCTTCTTTTGTTAGGCTTAGTTGAAGATATAGTTCTGTACTTTGGTAATGTATGTCTTAAATCAGCATCAATAGATTAGCTTTTATGTTGTTGTCCTCCATTTCAAGAAGTTCCAACATTTATTGCGATAGTTATTATTTCTATTATTTAATACTGCTCGCTTTAGGTTTCCTAAATAATGAAACTGACACAAATATGACCGTTTTGTTTTGATTTTAATTGTAGTATCCTACTAATACATATAATAAACGTGAAAGTTTGTGTGTATGTATGTATGTATGTTTGTTGCTCTTGTTTGTTGGAGCTTGGCTGGCAGTAGTTGGATGAGAAGAGCCGAAGACCGGGCTCAGTGGCGTTCCTTGGGAGAGGCCTATATCAGCAGTGGACTGATACAGGTTGATGATGATGATACCCTGGATTAACACATAAGCAACTTTTATCCCGAAAAAGGATCCTGCGGGATAACGGCATCTACGCTTGGCAACAGGCGGGATGGCGGTCAAATGCATGCTATTTGCAGTAAAAAAACTGCGGGACGCAGCTAGTATTGCGTATTCATAATATATGTACATTTAAGTAAGTTAATGTGGAATAATTGAGCAAACAGCTGTACCTACCATTTACTAAGTCATATTTGAACAATCCTTTGATTATATTATCAAACTAATTTAATTGAAAACGATTGTACGAGTATATAATTTCAGGATACTTACTGAAGGTCGTTAGAACTTCCTCGCAACACTTGGTACCAAACACTAATTAAGATGGATTTGTTACCTCTCAGTTAGTGTTAATGGAAGAAAATGATTAATTGCTCTGCTAATGAGCTTTTTACGAAATAAATAGTTTTGAAATTCTGTTATAAAATTGCTATAACCTCTATCTACAATAATCTACATTCTTGAAATCTGTTTCACATCGCTATAGGTAATATCAAAAAAAAAGCTTGGGATTTTAGTGAACTTGCTCCAATTCAATCACCTAGTAATAAGAATAAAATTGTCAATGTGATCGCGCCAAAAAAATTACTTGCCGGGCGTTTCTTGCCTGTTCTTTTGCCGGCGTAAGGAGGTTGGAACAGGCGTAGCTAGTTTTAAGTTGACGTTTTAAAGTGATCACAATGTATCCTATTAAATAAAAAAGTTTTTGATTTTGATTTTTGATTTTGATTTTATCGAAGTTAACAATCAAGCACTTGCCTTTTTTGTACCTGATTACAGTATAGCATAGCCAAAGGAGGGTTTGTTTTAAAGCAACCTTTGTAAAAAGTAAAATACTTTGTAAAAAGTAACTCTGTCTGTCTGTCTCTCTGTCTTTCACGCCTTAACTACTGAACCGATTAAAATTTAATTTGGTACAGAGATAGTCTAAAGCCTGAGAAAGGACATAGGCTACTTTTTATCGCGATGAACTCTGTAGCCTTCGAGGGTGAAACCGCGGGGAACAGCTAGTTAAGCCAGTTCCCAGTCCAGGTGTAGCGTGGCGCCATCTTCGACCACATCGTCACTTACCAATTACCATCAAGTGAGTTGTGGTCAAACGCTACCCTGTAAATAGGTAAAAAAATAGTCGCTGACCTATTAAAAAATAATCGCGAAACGTAAATACAACCCTAAAAACAAGCTTTAAAATCGAACTAATTCAACCAAACAAAACATTCTAAGTTGGAAACTAGACATACGATTGTTTGGTGGTCTGAATAAACGTGGCATTTGCAAAAGTTTGCTTAAACTTCAGAACGCGGAGTTGACTGCGCTTGTTTGCACTCAAAGTAGCAACTTCGGAAGGTGGAAATGTGCACATCTGCTCGTTGATGGCTTTGAATATAATTTACTAGTTCCATAAGTGCTGAAACTAGCTCATTATGATACGTACGAGTAACCAAGGCGTTAATTAAAACTATGATTAATAAAATTAATCGCTAGAATGGAAATATGACGTTTGCAGAAAGGGCTTCCAGTCTTGTCAAGTCCATACATATGTATGTCTACTAGTTGCGCCCCGCGGTTTCACACGCGTCTTCCCGTTATCTCGCAGGAACCCTTTTCCGGGAAAAAGTACCCTATGCGCTAATCCAGGGTATAAGCTATCTCGATTCCAAATTTCATTCAGATCCGTTCAGTAGTTTTTGTGTGATAGAGTAACAAACATCCATCCATCCATTCATCCATCCATCCATACTCACAAACTTTCAGGATTTCATAGAAGCAAGGTTCATCTCTGCAGGACAGAAATTTATTCTGCGTCACAATCCCCAGTGTTGAAGAACGAAGTCCTTAGCAGAATTTGGTTGTCAGTCGCAAGAAAAAACTCGCAAAATCTGCCAAGAATCAAGAATGTAATGTGGAGCGAAGTTCTCCAAGTGTTTTGATTCGAGGAACGCCAGCGCCCTTTGGGGATTTATTCAAATGTCTTTCTGCTCCTTTTATCAAAAAAGAACCTTGGGATTCGAGTGCGTAGACATTAATAACATTTCAGTAAACAACAGTATAAGTAAGGCTGAGCAAGTGAGCATGTTTGATCATAGCTAGCACACTGTAGCTAGGTTTGCGTGACAGGATGGCAATTTCCTGGCAAGAGATGAAAGTAAAATGAGGACGTATTTTGTTTTTTGTTTTCTTTCCAATGCAAATCAACATCATAAAAAACTACTTCTTCCGTTTGCGTCTTGCTTATCACAGGAAAATTTCCTATGCACACGAGTTTCACGTGTTATACGTTATGTATCACGAGCTGAAAGCCCTACGCTGAAATTGAAGTTTCTCAACCAATTATGAAGTCAGTCTTAACGTTCTTCAAAGAGTGAGGGAATAGTAGGTCAAAATAAAATAGCCAAACAAATCGCTGTGCAGTATTATGAACCACCGCTTAGTAATTAAAAACAAGACTGAAAACAAAGAAAAAGAAATTGCAATAAAACGTAGAGAATCTCAATGAGAATTTGCACTTGAATGCGGTCAAACCGTGTGTAATCAGAACTTATTGCTTTAGGTCCTGATTTCTACTGAAATATATATATGCTTAAAACGATCTGTGAGATGGTTTAAGCAGGACTGCAATCAGCATTGGTCTCTTTTTATTAAAGGACATTAAACATTTTTTGGACTCTAGATTGCGAGTCATTGTTTAGAACGAAGTTAATTTTGAGGGGCGGTGATCAAAATGCATGTCGATGTATTTTTCTTGTCGGTGCAATATATTATTAATCTCTTTCGTGTTTGTGAGAAATGTTTAAAGCGTTTTCAAATTCTTTTGAAGATTGTATGTCGTTGCATTTCAGATTTACATTTATAGAGGTGTCCTCAGGTGCAAACATCAAAGTCTTTACCGCTGGTGTCAAAGTAATGAGCTAGCCTTTCCCAAGGAGTGATTGCGTCTTGAGTGTCTAGACAGAGAGCCGTACCGCCATTCCAAGGGTCAAAATTTAATTTCAAATATTCATTTACGTCCTGGCTCTTGTCAATGACCCCCTGCTGTTGAACCCGAGACTACCGGCGTCACAGCAGAAGCACAGCTGTAAACTTTATTGCCATTTTATATCCTGAGAGTTAAAGATTATTAGTGAAATGAAGTAGATGATACGTGGTCTTAGGGACTTTTGCTTCGTAATCACATAAATTTAATAGGGTTGTTAAAAGTTATTTTAAGAGGGCTCTGCCCTTTGGCCTTATAACAACTTTGATCCTTTGAACTGTATTGTGTTTGCGTTATTTCTATACGCGTCGTATTAGCGGAAGTCGTTCTCCTGTTGATTAGCGTCACGCGCACGCTTGTTCTTTATAGTAAGAAAAATTGATTTTCAATAGTTTAAAATTCCACGCGACAGTGCACTGCGCTCGTCTCCCTGAGATTTTAGATGTTAAACTCTTTATGCCCTGTAATTACACCCCTTCAATCCGCAACACAGTAGAGCTTAGCGGTTGAAATTATTTCAGTGGTAACATTATTTCCAACAGGAGTTGGTATACTAAGGAATCTGCAATCTAACGGCCAGTTTCAATAACTTATCTATCCATTTGACATTACTTCTATGGAGCTTGTGTCAAATTTCTATGTCCAGTAGGGCAAACCGTATTGAAACCGGCCGTTTCTCGGCCTTGTGCCATAACTTTTTGCTGAGATGTTGAAATTCAAATTATTGGTTACCTTTTGAGAAACCACTCATTTTTGAATGAATTGATATGAAGTTGTCATACTGTATATATAAAGTTTTCTTGCTTATATTTTAAAAACTTGTCTAAGATATTTGGTAGAGCGAGTACAAAGTACAAACCCGCTTAGAATTAAATTACGTGACCATGCATACTTGAATCAAAAAGACACTTGGTTGCATCGCGATTCTGACTCGGAGCGAATTTTGCTTATATTCAGCGATATCGTCTTTGAACTGCTTCTTGAATATGATAATAATATTCATGTTTCAGATCAGAACATATTCTAGTAAAATGGCGCAGACGGTTTTGCTGAATTTGGTCTTGAAACCAATATGAATAGATTGGAAAAGTTTGTAAATTTGAATGAGAAAGCGCCGTGTTAGTTGCTTCTAATATTATGACGAGTCTTTGTTAATAAAAAACGGTCCTTAAACGGGGTGATATGAAAGGAAATCGCTTAGAAATCAAGCTAAAGTCGTCCAAAGATCTCAAACAAAGTCCACGAGTTCCGTGACCCCCCTTTATTTTGGGTTCTTTTTGGTCCTACGACAACTAGGCACGTAAAAAATAACTTGCACTCCTTTTCGTTGCACAGATGTTAGATAGTAGGTACCGTAGCGACAATCGATCCGGCAATGTCCCTCTTTATCAAAATATAGATAACTAGCTGTTCCCCGCGGTTTCACCCGCGTGGGCTACAGTTTATCGCGATAAAAAGTATCCTATGTCCTTCCTCAGGAATCAAACTATCTCCGTATCAAGTTTCATTTAAATCGGTTCAGTAGTTTAGGCGTGAAAGAGTAACAGACAGACAGAGTTACTTTCGTATTTATAATAAGTAAGGGATTTTAACATCATTGTGATAGTTTAGGTTTGCTCGGTCTTAAATACCCTTGAACTTTAATAACCCATTCAAAGCAGTTCAAGTTGTTACAGTTCAAGTTGTCACAATCTTTAGAGTAGGTACTTACCTCGCTCACATCTTCAACACTCGCGTATTCAAGAGATTCATTCATGGAAATCTAAAGAGCCTTTTACAAAACCTCTTTGTCTCACATTTGCGTTTAACGTTTTTTATGCCGCGAGTAATGTACGTTCTCAAAGCAAAAAGCCCTTGTGTGAGGTCGCATGCATTCCTAATAGCCAACGCGTTTAGTATAAAAAAGTGTTCTAAAAAGTAATCATAAAATGTTTTGCGCAATTTTAACTGCCCCATGTTAGGTTCATATTTTATTCAGGATTCATGACTTTCAATCCATTAAGGCCTTGGTCTCAGATGCCTCATTCCGCAGACTGTACTGGCGATCAAAAAATCGCTATAATTAATCATCAAGGAAATATTTGCAAAATGTAACTCAATGGCTCTCTGGGTATATTGTAGTTTTAACTTTTTGGTGTCTATTAAAAAGTCCTTGTTATTTGTACAATAGGAGGAAATGGTTGCGATCTCAAAAAACAGTAGCAGTTTACATTGTTTTTCCATATATACCTAAGTATACTATAATATATATCACATCACGTTGATTATATTATCTTATATCTTTTTTTCAATGACACGTACGGAGAAAAATGGGTGTAACCCCAATTTTCATCTTGATCTTGTAATCTGCGCCTTAAGGTTTCTCCGAGAGGAATTTCGCTCTGGCATTCATTTTCAAACATTTGAAAACGTGCCTTTTGCGAGGGTCCTCGGATTTTTTCGCTTGTATTAATTCAAAACATTACGTATTAAAAATTTAACATGTTAGGTTTGGTTGGTCAATATGTAATGGCAGTTGCTTCAACAACAGACTAAATTCTCATGGAGAGTATTGTAATATAGAAACAAGGCGCAATAAAGAAGAATAGAAAATTCGTAATAAAATCTTCTCTTTACTATCAAATTAGTATTAGTATTTCTTTTTTGCAGAAATCGTCTCGATAGTTGTGTTGTTCTGTGGTTTGTAAAGGATTCAGATGGGAGGCCGGATAAAACATATAAAAAACTTTACACTTCATTTGGGCCCTTTAGGGGATGATTTTCAATCAATCTATTCTATATACAATAATACTAGTACATTCCAAGTGTCATGCCTTTAGGACTCGTTGTTTAGCCTGCATTCTATTAAGTTGAGTAAGATTATCACATTGTTCCGGAGAGATTAAATGATTCCTTTTTAGGAAAGATATTATTTTTTAAACGAATTACTTGCTTTTTTGTCTCACAAAAAAAAAACGTAATGAAGTGAGATTCGATTTCGATCCAATTGATTCGTCAATCATTTCAATTGACTTGTCGTGAACGGTTCAACAACTTACTCCAATATTGGGGGTCGGGAGTTAATTTGCCAATTGAATTGGAGTTTACACGTTTTAGTCCTAATACGTGACACTGAGAAATCGATTTCGTGCTTAGTGCTTATGATGACTCTTGTAATCTTGTAAAATTAGTTTTGAAATTACCGTAATTTCAAACGATTGCTAAAGATTCAGGTATTCCTATAATAGTACCTATTAACTAAATGGCATAGACCTAAAACAGATCACTGAACCTGTACTTTGGGTATTGTCTGATTGGTTGTTTATTTCTTTGCTTATTTGTTACTAGTTGTGCCCTACGGTTTCACCCGCGTCTTTCCGTTAACCAGGATAAAAATATATAGCCTATGTGTTTAGTCAGGGTATAAGCTACCTCCATTCCAAATTTCATCAAAATCGGTTTAGTAGTTACGGTGATACGTGGTAACAAACATTCACACATACACAAACTTTCGCATTTATATATAGTAGGATTCGTTTACTACTTCAGCTTTAGCAAAAAATTTGATGTTATATTAGGCTGTCGTTAAGTTGCTAAGATATTTGTAATAACGAAATTTATTAAAATGATTTAACACGCGCTCAATTTCTTCTTCGTCCTTTTTTCTTTTCTGCCCTTCAATTTAGTCGATTTCTTCTGAATTGTTTACTAGATAATAGATACAGAGGAAATAATAATAAATAATAAATATCGGGGACAATTGCACACAGATTGACCTAGCCTCAAATTAAGCTCGGAACTTGTGTTATGTGTACCTACTAGACAACGATATACATATGTACTTATAAAGAGAAATAAATACTTATATGGATAGAAATATCCAAGACTCAGGTAGTACAAATATTCGTGCTCATCACTAATAATTTATATGCTTTGTTAAAAAATAATACAATCACATTTGACCAATAACAGCTAGCTAGCAGTTGTAGCTAGCTTCTATTACATTTTTTGTAGTGAAACTTTTTGAATGACAGGCAAAAGAGGTTGATGCTCTGCCACATTGTGTGATAAGTAGGCACACAGGGTCGATATAGGCCGACGACCGGTGGCTTTCCTCTGTGACCACCAGACCGAGACGCTGACGGAAAGAGTGGGAACTACAGTGTAGCAGTGACCAAGCCTTCTGGTCTATTTGGCTTCAAAAGGAAGGAAAAAAATAATTTGCCAGCGCGTTGTTTTTTAGGTTTAATTATCCCCGATCGAAGGGCTCCCATACAAAACTGCGATGCGATGCAGCGCGATGCGAATCAGATCAGAAGTTCTTGTAATGCATTTGAATTCACAGTTTTGTGTGGGAGCCCGCTCTTTGACATATTTTCAGCGGGCAGCTGATGCGTTAGCTAAGTGGCTTCGTACTAGTAAAATGGATGTAAAATTGTTAGCATTGGCTCTACGATTCCAATTTTGACTGAGTTTTTTAGGTAAGTATTTCCAAACAACGCAATGTACTGAACGGTTTCGTTCTTAAATTTTTGTAATCTCGTGGCATCAAATTTATCAGAACCGTTTGGCAATGCGATACGATATAATATTCTCACAAGCTTACGTACTGTATTTATATTAATAAAGAACGCCTTAGAACTGTTCACAGACCGCGGTCATAAGGAACTACTTTCATCTGCGCTTTTGTCTGAAACCATAAACCGTTTACTGTGTTTATTTGACTCGGAATTACTCTATTGTTACTAAGCTCTTGCGTTTTTTTAATGAGCTTTGTAAGTTTTGCTTATACAGGCGAAAAAATCTAGAAGAGCAGGTACGTAAAACAGCTGATATGGAAATAAAACCCCAATGTGTGGTAGAATGAAAATAAGGTCGACTTAATATTTGCATACAATATTTAATTGGTTGCGGGAGCTGTAAATTCGAAATTATTGAATTGAAAAGCTTGTAGTTAAATAAAGTAGGTAATATGTTTTCTGTTGTTTTGTGGTTTGCGGGTTTGCATGGACTCGCATGGAATATAGTTTAGCACGATAAAAAGTATCCTAAAGCATTTGGAACCCTGGGGTCCAAATATCATCAAGATTTGTTGTGTGGTTTAGGCGTGACAAACATACATATAGCAAGAGTGTCTTTCGTATTATGGTATGAGTATTGTGAATCTAGTTCTAGATCAACACAACTTCATGTCATCATCATCATCATCAAAATGAGCCTATTTCGTTTCCTCTGCTGGGACTCAGACGTTCTCTCACAGAGAGAGTATGGGCATAATCTACCACGCTGGCCGAGTGCGGGTTGGTAGATAAACTTCGTGCGGTAGGTATAATTAAGCAACTACAAATTACCAAGCTGTATTCCCTCATAAGCCACAGGGCGTCGTTAATGGCTGTTCACACAAAGTGATGCAAGTGGAGTCGTGCTGTGGTTAAGTCGCAGGATAAATTTATAATAGTGGGGGAGCCCAAGAAGGGATTTTGAGATTTACTCGAGCGCGTCGGATTAATATAAGGGAGGATACCTTATTGATAAGTACCTCCAGCCGTTATGGGCCCTTAACAGTGGTGGGTACGCTCAGGGGAACTCTTTAGATTCGCTGAGACCTGGTGTCACTTCCAAATCGTCAGTCTGACAAATGGGAGCATCTGTGGGGTTCACTGAACACCCCCCACTCTGAAAATTTGATGCGGTACAGTAATTTCTTTTTTACCCTCTCGTGGATGGCCGCCCACACCATGCAAACCGGCAGATTATTATATTACATTTCATATCAGAGACATGCTGGAGCATGAAAAATATCAATATCTGACACGCTTGAGTCCATCTCACGTCAGTGTTTTTTTATAACCTTAAAATTCTGTGAAAGCTGAAAGTAGGAACATGATAGGACATTTATCAAATCTAGTTAATAAGTTTCCGCGACGCTCGAGTAAATCCACATTTAGCATCATGGGCTCCCCTACTATAAGGTAGGTACTCTCAGAGGATTCTCTCGAACTAACGTTGAACGTCGCTTCGCTATCCTATTTCTCAGCACATTATTATTTGCATATCCATGTTAGGTATCAGAAGGAAGGGAATTGGGAATCAATACTGTTGTATTGTATGAAAATTGATAACCGTGTCTCCTTTTGGTTAATCGGCTTTACACCCTTAGCAACGATATATACATATGTATTGTGTATTGTGTGTAAAATTATTCATATAAAACTGTTTTTATATTATGTACTAGTTGCGCCCCGCGATTTCACCCGCGTCTTTCCGTTATCCCGCAGGAACCATTTTTCGGGATAAAAAGCTTATGTGCTAATACAGGGTATAAGCTATCTCCATTCCAAATTTCACTCAAATCCGTGGAGCAGTTTTTGTGTGAAAGAGTATCATAAATCCATCCATCCATACTCACAAACTTTCGCGTTTATAAAACCTACTAGTAAGAGTAGGATTTTCATTTAATAAAAAGCTATACTATTTAGTAACGGGACTAGCAATTTGCTTGCCTGAAGGTAAGCGTTACTCTTGCCCAATTAAAGTTCAGTGCCATCCAGAATTCTGAACTTCAACCGTTTTAAATTTCGCGCGACAATGCACTGCGCTCGACACCCTGAGATTCTCTGCCCTTTAATTTCACTGGAAACATGGTCCTTTGAGCCGGAACGGACTAATGTTATATGTAGATTGTTGTTTCTTGTTGTTTGAAATGCGTAAAGTTTTTAGTGTGTTATAAAAAAAACTAGCTGCGCCCCGCAGTTTTACCCGCGTGGACTGCAGTTAATTGCTATAAAACATAACCTAAAAAGGCCTATAAAATAAAGCATTTTCCGTTTTAATTTTGAATAATCATATTTTAATATTTTCCTGGCAACTTTTTAAATTTTTCTCTTCATAAAAACCTTCCTTGGACTTCAACGGGCATAACAAAAAAAGAATTAGCGAAATGGTTCAATCCGTTCACACGTGATACGATGACCAAGGGAAATAGAGATTCATTTACATAGATGCCATGCTCTTCATGTCGCTTTGTATCTTACAAATAACGACGTTGTGGCTTTTTGTATTTATTCATCTCCACAGCCGACTGATTGCGTCGGACTTGAGTTTTCATACGCCATGTATCATTCTGAACTCTATAACTAATCCAACAAAAACTACCCAAAGCTGTGTTTGCCACAAGCCTTAGACGCTGTTAATAGCTGTTCACACAAAGTGGATACGAGTGGGAATATCTGGCGAGATAAATTTCCACTCCCAGTGGGCCCTCGGGGTTAGTGTGAAATACTGTTAACCTCCCGGCACATTCGTGCGGCCTTGATATTAAGAGATACCAGTCTATATTCATAGATTTTGTAGAATTATTTGCTAACGCCCTTCTATGTCTATCCACGGTTTGTCCTACTACAATTTGACAATACTTCTATGGAGCTGTTTTTAAATTTCTTTGTCCAGTAGATGGATATTGTAACTGGCCGTAAGAAGATATTTCTAATCCAATAAATATAGAATTAGCTGTGCCCCGCGGTTTCACCAGTTATCGCGATAAAAAGTATCCTATGTCCCCAGGGTTCAAATTATCACCTTGAACCAAATTTCATCAAGATAGCGGTTTTAGCGTGATAATGTAACAGAAATACAGTTACTTTTGCATTTATCGTAATACATATATGGATTTTGCTCGCAGTAACAATTACGTCTCTGCAGATCTGCGCGCTGCAGCTATCAATTTTGACTTGCTAATCGGCTCACCGAAGGACTGAGATTAGAGACTGTCAAAGCCAGTAGAGCACCGAAACGGAATTTTCAATTGAAAGCCTTTCGACAGAATGCATTTCCTGACAGCCATTTGATACCCTCAAAAGATGACTTTCAATAAAAGAGATGATTTCTTAATGCTCACGTACGTTATATTAAGGAACTCGTGTGCTGAATTTCATGCTTCTATAGACCCACCGGTTTAAGCTGTCCGTTGTATGTCAGTTTTAACTATAGATACACATTGCGCTCATAGCGGAGCTTCCCTAGCCGAGCAACGTGCTTTGCGGTGACTATTTGGATAGGTGACCTAACCACAAGTATTTACAACTGAGCGCTTCAGATCTCTGTCTCTCTCTGAAAAAAGGCATCTATCTTACGAACGTAAAAAACGTGAAATAATGATGATGATGACTATTAAAATTATTGTAAGTACTTTTTTGGTTTAAAAGCGGTTGGACGAAATAAATGCAACTTCTAACATTTTTGTTGGCATCACACTCTTTTAATTATTCCTCTGCAACTCTCTGAACTCGCCAACAGGGCAACAGGGTGTAGTTGTGCCGCTCAAAATAAAATAAATTATACTTATACACTGCCTTAGTTGTGTAAAAGTATTTGTGTAATAGCAAACACAGCGTAAGTGCCTTATTGTGTAAAGTTTTAATTAAAGACCGCGGTTTTCATCAGCCTTACAACGGTCTGTGGCAGGGCCAAATTAAACTTTGTATTTACGTACAAGCAACACGGAATTTTGATACAGGATATTTGCATTCATTAATTTCACTTTGGTATTTATTCTGAAAACAAAAACAAATGTAATATAAATTATACTCCAGTAGCACTATAAGCTCTAACCGCTAATACGATGCCCTGTTTCTAAAAGTAGATGAATGTAACCCTACAATACCTTACCGTTTTCCGAGAGCAAATATGTGTCGGAAACTTAACCGTGATTGCACAGCGGGCTTGTCAAATTAAATGTCAGTATCCGAATTCAGAATCGCGTCTAAACAAAATTCGCGAATCCTCGTTCGGAAGAGTTTCCGAGTGAATTAGAACCGCACTACTGGAGCGCGAAGCGAACCTACTAACATCACGATTCACAGTAGGCTGTTCGCCCATTGCGCCCCATCGGTCGTTATTGCATTGCTAATACAATTCATTATAACGTCCATAGACTATATCTAGATGGTTGACGACATGACCCAAAGAGAAAATCATTAAACATCCTATTCATGGATTAATTTGAGATCGAGAGTTCATCGTATGCAATCCCAATTTGCCTTTCATTATGCCATAAATCACGACAATACTGATCACGGACATAAGCCCGCTCGCCGTCGTTGGCAGCGTGGGTGGGTTTCCAATTTATTAATAGCCATTACCATTGAGCGTATACGTAAATTCGTACCTATCGTTGGTAAATGGCAGTTTCGGGTATAGGTGTTAAGGATAAACGAGTATGTAGTAGGTGTTTGATTAGCCAAAATAAATCAAGCGTTTGTACGTTTATGCATCAACGTAGGAGCTGGATTGCTGGATTTGGAACATTTAGCTTTTGCCTCAAGTTACCTGATGTAAATGACGGTGTGGTTGAAGGTGGCGCAACGCTACACCTGCATTAGGAACTGGCTCTGAAATGGGATGCCGGAACACATCGACAGGTGCTTGGCGACAGATTCCATCATCCCACCCGCGACGACGTAGCATATATTATTACGCCTATAGAAGGTGCCTGTTCACTCTTGCCTAGAAGATTTCTAAATTAAAGCGATCGGGAAACACAGGCAAGAACTTCCACTCCTTAGCGGTACGTGTGATGAATGTAGAAGCAAAACGCTTCGTGCCTATAGGAGGAATATCCACTATATACCGATGGCACCCTGCCTTTTGTCTGGATGTCCGATGATGAAGCATAAGATATCTATCGTGTAAGAGCATTGATTTCAACCGTACAAACAAGAAACCAATTATTTTCCCCACAAAACTAGGCTTATCAGCAATTCACCCAGCCCCTATAAATGTGTCCCGAAGCATTTCGGCCGAGTTACCACTCAGTGATCAAAGTGGATACACAGTTCGATTCCCTGCAACCATCCCTCGGGGCTGGGGACCCGACACAATGTAGATGTTTCCTTGACGAAATTTGTGCGAATGGCTAATAAAATCTTGAGTAGATGTATTGACTCTCTGATGTAGTTCACGGTTTAATAATACATGTGTTTGTGCGTACTTTCAATTTGGATTCCAACGTTTTCAGACAAAACTGAAAAAGGCTTTCCATTGTAGTTTTAAGGTAGAAATTCAAACAAAACTAATATAGATTTTGCAGCGTTATCTTAGGGCTTCCACACAAAACTGCGATGCGATGCGCTGTGATGCGAATCAGATCGGAAGTTCTTGTGGTGCATCGTGCGAGCTCCCAGATATTTGCGATGCGATACGAATTCGTAGTTTTTTGTGCGAGACCTAAATGTAGAAAATTGATCTGAAGCAAGTTAACCCGCGGATGCACCCTTGGTTTACCCGTCAGCCCGCAAACATACAAATAGGCAAACGTGACGCTTACCATTAAAATTTGTTAAGCAACTTGTTCTTATCGCCACTCAGTTGCATAAAAAAACTATGTATCTGCAAATTCGGTAAATGCTATGTTGCAGGGCAGGAGAAGCGTGTGTAAAAGCTAGTGTAAGAATTCGAAAACATTGCGAACATTGGTGACAAAAACCTTGAAACCTTGTGTTCTCAAGTACCTAGTGTTTTACGGGCCCTTTGGGGCTTTTAGGAACCTTGACTTTATTTTTCCATTTGAAACACCTACAGGCTGGATCAGGAATAAAAACCAATGTTAACGAGAGCTGACACAATGTCTAAAACTGTTTAAAAGTTTCCTGTTATGGGTTTCCTGTTTTTTGTACTACTTATATTATATCTTGTTGTATTGGTTATATACAATAAACAAGAATATACATTACAAAAAAAACCCGACTGCGCCAAAATAAAGTACCTTATGTCACTCCCACAATAAGACGAATCTAATGACACCTTATATGTTAAAATCCGTCAAGTCATTTAAGCTACAGGCCGTGCCAAAGAAATATACATACAATATACATACATTCGTTTTGTAAAATTTGATATATACTCGTATTATGTAAAATTTGATATATCTATAATATAAAAATGAATCGCAAAATGTGTTGGTAAGCGCATAACTCAACAACGCCTGGACCAATTCGGACAAATCTTTTTTTTAAAATGTTCGTTGAAGTTCAAGGATGGTTTTTACGGCGAGAAAAATTCGAATAATTGCCGGGAAAACCCTAAAAACAGCCTTTTTCTTTTTCCCATACAAACGTCTTCTAATGTAGAGTCAATTTGAACTTTAATACCATACCATAAAGTTCAAGTGTTAGAGGAGAGGTTCCGGAAAGGCAAAACAATTGAGTGACGTTAGTATCGTAAAAACATTGATGTCTATTTCCAATAAAATTAAGGATCCTTACTAAAACTCCAATAATGTGTGTATTATAACTTTTAATGTTTTTTTTGTTAAATACCCGTGCGAAGCCGGGGCGGGCGGCTAGTTATGTATAAAACTACCTTGTACATGTAATTGTTAGGTTTGACATAATTATTTGTCATTTGATGGAAGAAGCCTTGGCTCCTGAAATACAGTTTTAACTAGTTCAGGAGTCCATGGACCCATTTATAATTGTATCCCACTTTTATGTCAATAAATAAATATTTGATTTGATTTGAAAAAAAAAATACACTCAAAAACATAACCCTCCATCTTTCTAAGTCGGATAAAAATTAAAGCAGTTGTTTGAAAAGCGCATCACATGAGAACGGCTGGACCGATTTGGATAATTTATTCTTCAATGTTCGTAATAGTCAGGATTTCCAGAGTAAGAAAAATTGGAAATGTTACCCGAAAATTGGAAATCGAAAATGCTTTTTTTCTATGGGTTGTTTTAAAATGGCCATCGCTGCAGCACATCCAAATGTCATATATGTTTTTTTTTCAACTGTTCATTATTACTGAACATATCCAAAGTTATTCTCATCGAAAAACAAAACAAAATTAAACAATTCACTTGAAAAGTTCTCTATTATATTATTTATTTTTTATTCAAGCAGAACTTGACCTTTGCTTGTATTAAAAATAAATAGTTAAGCAGAATTTACGGGTACAAAAGTTAGTAATCAAGTTTGCAAGCTTTAAAAAATGTATGAAGTTAGTCTGGGGGTTTCTTTTTGTACGTAAATTTCTATTTCATTTACTATTTTAATATTAACGTAGTTTTCGAACGTTTTTTTCTCTACTATAATTGTTTCATTATTTTATGATTCGTTGCGTTTTGGTATTTTTTTGTAAATAATATAAATATAATATAACGCCCATGCAATCACATGCTTTTCATATTGTACCTTGGCTACCTTTTTGTATGGGATGTAGCAATCGATAATGTAAACGTTTGTTCTGAACACGTGACGTACGTTGAAGTATGTCATTCCCATTTTTTTTAGTTATCTATAGAATGCGTCTTTGCTAAGCCTCTATATTTGAAGCTGTTTTGAATTAATGATTAATGATTGATTATAGAGACTGTAATGCATAAAAGTGTTAAGGATTAATAAATACGAGGCCGATACTAGATTAATACTCCTGTAATATTAATTAGTCAGGCTTACGCAGCATAATATTCGAATAAAAATACTCCTTATTCCTCCCAACATAAAAGATTGTAGGACTATTTGCTAAGATAAAATATAACAGTGAATGTGGTATATCGTTGTACTAACTCTCCTATTTCTATAGCCAATATATTAGGAAGATTAATCTTACAGCACATCCCAATTAACCATTTTATACGTATATACATATTATTATATTCTTTACTTCTTACAGAGTAGCGTTTGCACACAAGTCACCTGATGTTAACGATGTGGTTGAAGTTGGCGTCACGCAACACCTGGACTGGGAACTGGCCCTCAAGTGAGGTGGTCAGAACTCACCGATAGGTGCTTGGCGACAGAGCTTAGCTTGAGAGTGGTACCTGTCCAGGCGAGGACTAGAAAATGCCCTACCAAAATGCTACACAATGTTTGCCTCAAATTCCAGGATTAGAAACGATAACCTATGGGTTCCAAGTCGACGTCACCGCTACTAAACTGTCATCGCTTCAACTTTTTCTTCAACTATTTACGCACACGCGCGGAAAAAAACATGTTTCTTTCCGAGTGTTATAATATCCGAGCGAGAAAAAAACGCACTTATGTGCGCGCGATATTATACATTTTCAAACAACTCTGAACTGCGAAAAAAATACGCTCTGATATTTTCCACAGTGCGCGTATCGGCTTATCCGGTTTTTGGCACTTAGCCAAGTCATATAACGTGTCGTTCATAATTTATATCTTTAGGCCTTTAGAAGAAAGGGCACGTTAAGAAATGGGACGTACTGCATAATATGTCTTCGATTTCATGGTTGGTTAGTCTGTTATAACGATATGATAGTCAACCTAGATTTGCCGTTTTTGTTGTCTCTCCAGTTTGCTCTTCCGCGCAAATATTCGCAAAGTGGCGATGATATCATGACAGCCTGCCAATCACAATCGCGCTGTTTGACCGATGGACGCTAAAAATGGATCCTACATACAATAACTCGAATGATTGAGTGAGAAAATTGTTCTATACTAAAATTATATAGATATAACATGTGTATGTTTGAATGTAGGGGTAATCTCCTAAAATACTGATCCGATTCCAAAAAAAATCTTTCACTAATTTGAAGCTATTTTATCCCTAAGCAATATAGAATTACGATATTTGTAAAACAAGTTGAAGAAAAATGAGATAACTTGCTTCTTTGTCAGCTTTCACTGGCTAAACCGTTTGATTTGAGTTGATGTAATGAATGAAAGAAATGTAGACTTTCAGCTATTCTACAAAAAGTCGGGACACTAAATTTCTAGCTTTTATATTAATTGGGGTTAGAAGAAAACCTCTGTTAGTCAAAACCCGTGCGAAGCCAGGGAGTTGTATTACAAACTGCAAGAATAATACGATCCTAAATTAATATAACATCAGTCGCGTATGACGTATCCACGTTATTTATGACGGTGCTGACCGTCCAGAAACTGTTAAATTGTAACAGTTTGCGAAACTGTTTGACGCAATATAAATGAACGTTTCGAACTTGACCAAGATCAAGAGTTCGGGCAATTTAACAATGCGAGCGAATTCACAAACCATCAATTTCATTTATACGATTAAAGTATGAAATCTTAGTGTAGAGATTATGTTACTTTTACATATACTACTAGCTGTTCCCTGCGGTTTTCACCGTGTATACAATAGTTTATCGCGATAACAAGTATCGTATGTGTCCCCAGAGATCGGTTCAATAGTTTTTAAGTTCATCCGGAACAAACAAACAATCAAATCTTATCTCTTTGTATGTTAGTAAGATTGAAGTGTTATACAAGCGCCAAGCAGTAGTGTGCAAACATAACTGTGTACCGTATTGAAGGGCAATGTTTCCAGTAAAATTACAAACTTGCAACACTTCTTCTCCCCTTCCGTTTTTAGTAAAAAGTTGTTACATAAATAATCTTACAAAATGTCATCAGTCAAAGGAGAAAATACTGGACACAATTTAATCAACTGAAGAATAGCATTCAAAATCAAAGAACGTTCCATCACGTAAAGACTTTGAAAGTTGTAAAAGGAAAAGCGACGAGAAATCTGAACGGAAATAAAAACATATCGGCATCTGTTCACACCGAGTATTGTCGCTAATTCGGAAAAACGGGCGAATCGTAAGGGCGCTTTCAAACTTGCGTTGTATACGCGCGTTTTTTGAAGCGCGTGTAGACGCGCGTTTTGCCACACGCACAACTACGTGCGAGCGTTTACGCGCTTATAAGCTCGTATTCAAGGGCAAGCTGCGAATATTAGTTCTAGCGAACACGCCGGAATAAGCCAGTGTACGCGAGTCCGTTTTTTGAAGCACGAAATAGCGCGCGCGCGCGCGCATAATATCCTGAAACGCCCGTTTACGCGCAGAAAAAACGCTAGTCTGTAACCGCCCCAAACGAAGAATGACACTCCAAACTTTCGTTCGGAACTGAGAACCCGGAATGCTTCCATTGCCCTCCTCACCCCCTAGCCTTCGCGGGTTAAGGTCGCCAAGGTTACGGCCTACGCCGACTGGGATGCGAACAGGCCATAAATAATTGTCGGAATAAGGAATAACTACTACATAAAGTAAGTTCGAATTATTGCGCTATAAATGGATATTCGATACGTATTCTCCGGAAAGAAGCAAAGAACCAAGCGTACATAAAGTTTTGTTTTATTGTATCGTTGTCGATGAATTCAGTTGATTAAAACATCACACTAATATGATAAAATGCGACAGTTTTTGAGTGTGTAAGTTTGTGACTTCTTCACGCTGTAACGGCTCACTAGATTGAAGTGAAATTTGCAGTAAAGTCAAAGTCAAAGTTAAAGTCAATTTTTATTTATTCAATAGTATACATTGTGATCACTTTAAAACGTCAAACTTAAAACTAGCTACGCCTGTTCCAACCTCCTTACGCCGGCAAAAGAACAGGCAAGAAACGCCCGGCAGGTAATTTTTTTGGCGCGATCACATTGACAATTTTATTCTTATTACTAAATGATTGGATTGGAGCAAGTTCACTAAAATCCCAAGCTTTTTTTTTGTCATCTAATGGTCCGATATTTTTTAATTAGCTTTACTAATAAGATTTCTCTTGTTTGGTTGTACACATTGGGATATGGGAACATGAATATTAATGAGTTGCGGGATCACAGTAGAGAGACAGTACACTGGATTAACACATAAGATACTTTTTATCCCGTTAAAATTTAGAAAAGCGGGAAACCGCGGGTCGCAACTATACCATAAATGAGGAGTGCGAGTGTGTATGTTTATTACTTCTTCACGTTGAAACGGCTTAACCGATATAAAAGAAATTTGGAATGGACATAGTTTATACCCTGGATTTATAAATTGGCTTGCTAATTATACCTACCGGTAAAACGTTCCTGCAGGATAACGGGAAAACCGCAGGGCGTGGTAAATTAACTTAAATTATATCACGATGCATGTAAAATAGGTAATATGGCGTCATATTGCGCTGTTTACAATAACACGTTTTATACCACATACATAAAAACAATATATGTAATTACAAATACATCATGTACGAATGTAATTTAATGCACTCTAGACGTAAACATATGCCAGAAGTTCAAAAATAGATCTATCGTACGATAGTCCGCAAATATAAAAATGTGATAATTTAATAAAGATTTATTATTAGAATGGCGCGATGCTCTGTTCAAATACTTATTCATATGTTTTGAGGAAAAGTCTCTACATATTTACGCACATTGAACGGAAATAGAGTTAACATGTGTAGAGTAATGGTGTTCAACACTGCTAAAAAATAGCAATAGCGCGCTACACACCATTTTAACGCGCTATTTTATACCCTACTAGTTGCGCCCCGCGTTTTCACTCGCGTCTTCCCGTTCACGCAGGAAACTTTTTCCGAGATAAAAAGGTTTTATTATTCCAAATTTCATCAAATTCGGTTTAGTAGTTACGGTGATACGTGGTAACAAACATTCACACACGCAAACTTTTGCATTTATAATATTAGTAGGAAGACAATAACGTAGTAAAAAGCGCCGTAAGTATTGAACTTTCGCCGGGCTTACTAAGCTGAGTTTACGCGCTATTCATACGCCAACGTGATGCATAAATGCATCCGATAGTAGCGATTAGCACGATCCGTACGGGTTTACTGTCACGCTAAGGCGCTAAACGTAATTCGCGGCATCGCACGCGAATCTCGACTCGACGATAAGTATAATGAAACGACATTAGCGGCGCAAATTGTATAGCGTACGTACGCCGCATTAGCAGGCGATATGTGTTCAATAAAAATAGCGTGCTATTATATGGCGCTAAGCGCTATGTACTACATCTAGTGCAGACGTCACTTAAGCCGCGAGCTGCTGTGGCCTGATTGAGTTTGAGTGAGCTCTTAAGAAGACACGGAGTGGGGCGTTGAGATCCCACTTACTTACATAACGTGGCTTTAGCAGCTGTATATTTGCTGCAACAGGCCGAATAAATAAATATAATAAATATTAAAGATATTTTAGATGTTGTTTTATTACGCAAGAAGACTTGTTGACGCCCATTACCACAACATTCAAGGGCATGTGAAATCTACCAACCCACACTGGTGAGGTTGATTTTGGCCCATACTCTCTGAGGGAAGTCCTGTAATGCCCGGGCCACACTAAGGTCAACGTCAAGGGAAATCTCAATGCCTATCATCGCGATAAATATTGCGTTAATTATTAACGCTATCATGTGAGTGGCCACACTTGAACGGTCAACGTGAATGCACTTGAATTATACGGCTAACGTCAAACGCCAATGTGAATGCCGTTGTCCAATGTCGTGGCCACACTTATGTCAAACGTCAATCATCGCGCTATTGAACGGCATTTCCCGTTTGTGTGGCCCCAGCATAACCCAGCAGTGGGAGCAACATGAAGAATATCATTAATTGTGGACATGTTTGTCTTGGTAGCAGGTTGTCTAGTGATTGTGTTCCGGTAGCTTCATGTGAGAGAGACAGTTCTTGGTCCAGGCAAGCGTGGCCCCACCCTCACACTTGTCATCAGGTTTTGTAATCAATAGTAAAAAGTAATTTAATTTATAAATATTCAAAAAGATTTCTAAAACAATAATAATTTCCAAATGCTCGAGCTAAATTAGAATGGATTAATTAATTACGTTCTTGTGAAAAGCAGTGACCGTCCCAGTTATTTCGTGGCGAAATATTATAAAGTCGGATGACCTGAATGTGGCACTCATCGCGTCCCTCGTTTGAATAACAATAAATAGTAGGGATCAGAAAAGGTTATTTCAATTCTGGACGTTTTTGGACCGCTCCATTCATCTCTATTTCCATTATCAATTTTTCGGTGCCCTAAGTTCTCCAGATATTTTTTGGCTGCATTATCATGATAATGGAGTCTGCATGTAGGGTGGATAGATTAACTTGACGCTTTAACGCTCGAAATTAATAATCGATCCTGATCCGTTATCCACGGTTTTGGATCGATATGTCATGTCATAATATATCTATCATTTTAGCAGTAATATGTTAGTGCTCTAGTATTAAATGACATATTATGACATGACATATCCATTCAAAACCGCGGATATCGATCGATTATTAATTTCGGGCGTTAGACAATATTATGTAATTTCTATTTAATTTTTAATCCCTCTTATACGAAATGCAGTCTACCATACTATACCTACTATTAGAACGAAAGATATATAGGTACACTTGTACTTAAGATTCATCATTATGATCATCCTATTGTATTCCCACTTATGGGACACACCTTATCTCAGAGAGATAGTGTATGGGCTTTAGTCCACTACGATGGCCCCATGCAGATTGGCGGATAAGCTTGTAATAGAAAAGACACTTTAGCCACCTACAAAAAGGCGCTTTTTTTACTTAACATATACCGTCCCACTGCTGGGCAAAGACCTCCTCCATTTCTTTCTAGAACTTTCTTTCTAAAAATTAACAAAGTCCGAGCAGAAGCCAATAAATTTGGAAAATCCAGACGAATGGTAACCCGAGTGGCACTCGCACATAATACCTTTATCTTGTACTTTCACTTTGTTACAAAATGGGAGAATACGTACTCGTATCAAACACGAATCCAGGATTTATTTTTGGGGAACAGACAAGTAAGAGGTTTGCCCTCCAGCATTGCACTATTTCTATGTTATTCATTATTAATCAATGACAAAGCGGTACCTATAGTAGGTATTATGCCTATGGATGCAAATGGCGAATGGCCGTTCATGGTGGCGTTCAAAGGGGGAGGCCTATGTTAAGCAGTGGACTTCTTCCTGCTGATGATGATAGTAGGTAATAATCTCTCAGTCTGGAAGGGGTTCGTTCCCCTGTCCTCCCTAGATCCGCCCTTGACTCGAATTTATACAGAACATTGTTTCTCGCAGACAGGTCTAGGCACCATCACGCGTCAATGGTTCGAGTCTAGACGTTTTATTAAAAAGATCTTCTTGTTCCTACTCCGGAAAACAACAGATTAGAAAATTTCTCCGGCCGCCGGGAATTCGATTACGGCTGTCGTGCATCTGTCTAGTTTGCCTCGCGTGGATAGTAATAAAATCTTGGCTTGTAATTTCTGTATTTGATTTGTGCCGTGTTACCAGATGGGAATGCACAGGTATAGGTTTTTTATTTAGGGTAACGCTTGACCACAGACCTGTTGTTAAGTGACGACGTGGTCGAAAGTGGCGGCACGCTACACCTGGACTGGTAACTGGCTTTCAAGTGAGACTGTCAGAATACACCAGTGGGTGCTTAGTTGATCAAGGTTTTGGTTCTAATCTATTATTTTATTGGTCTTTTAAAGTTAGTAAGAGGCGATAGCAAAACACGCCAATGCTTATGCGAAGCGATGTGTATCCGCAATGCGATCTCGACATGCGTTGCAATAACTTAACTTATCTCTTGAACGTGTGAAAACATGTTTTGGTTTTTTGATTAATTATTTCTTGACAATTTCGTTTTAGTAGGTATGTGTGTGACTTATCTCTATAACTCTTTACACTAAAGCAGTTCCAAAGTAAGCTAAGAAAAGAAGTGAAACTCTCGGCCACCCAGTAGGACGCAGGATATAAATTATAAGGCTTCCACGCATTCATAAAGTTTCAATTAATCTCGTAGAAACTCTAAAAATTCCAAGAAATTCCTAAATAACTCCATTGTCAGCCTTAAATTAACAAGACAAAAGCCTTTCGTTGTATTCACAAACTTCCAATCTGAACCATTTGAATAGTTCAAGGATCCCACGTTTCGTGGTTTTAGGAACGTGGTCGCTGCTGAACTTTAGGGATGTCACCTACAGTCATAAGGCTGGAGAAATGTTCAATCCCAATTCGTCAGGACAACTGATTTCTCTCAGAGCGAAAGACAGTAAAGTCGAAGATGCATGAACTCTCTGAGCCTCAGCGGTGTCTTTTTCTGAATTATACCAGTGAATAAAATTAGATTTGTTATTGTCCCCAGATGTTTGGTGTCAAAACTTTTCGACGTCTGTTCGAAGTCTACACCGGAGCAGATGGAGCAACTCGAAGAGATCAGAATACCCTGGGGGAGTGGCATCGTCGGTTATGTCGCGGAGAGCGGGGAACCCGTCAACATCCCTGATGCGTATAAGGTAAGAGCTAGAGAATAAACTTTTTTGTCTTCCTGTACTGTCTCACTACTAGGTTCAGGCCTTCCCCAAGGTTTTTCAATTGCATCTATCCTACGCTTCAACATTCATCTTCATTTGCATCAAGATCATGCGTCTCATCATCTCTTGTCTGTCCTGACCTGCCTCAGTGGCGACGTCCATCTTCAAGTTACCACTGAGTTACTGCAATGAAAGAAACACATTAAACATACACATATCGGATTGAGGGGCAATGTTTCGAGTGAAATCACAGGACATGAGGAGATGTATCTTCTTATATTTCAGGCTGACGAATGCAGGGAATAGTTGCGCAGGATTTTGAACTGTTGAAGTTCAGAATTCTGGGTGGCACAGAAATGTAATGGACAATCGTGACGTTTACTATAAGACTAAGCGCTTGCTCATCTCTTACTCATAGTTAGATAAAAAACATGATGATGTTACCTATAGACTATTTCTATTTCAAATCACGTTCTCATAAGATTTATATTATGGAATTGACAATGTTAACCGCAAGCTGGCTTTACGTTGTGGTTTGAACATGTAATTTTCGAGAAGTGTGTCTCTGTTCATGAACGTGTCAGATTTCTCTTTATGTCGAACATTAACTGACAAGCTATTATGCGCCCAATATAAGACTAAAGCCCTTCACACACTTAATCATTAATCAAGTTAGCGTTGACATGTCACACGCACTAGTGTTATGAATTATGAATATGATTATGAATGTACCATGCTCGTCTAAGTACGTACAACGAGCAGTACTCGTCAAATTTCATTCAGATCCGTTTTGTAGTTTTTGCGTAAAAGAGTAAAAAACATCCATCCATCCATCCATACATACAAACTTTCGCGTTTATAATATTAGTAGGATCTTATGACTTATTTAATAGATATTTATGCTTTTGCTTAATATAAATATTGACAATAGAAACTTATTAACGTTCAAAATTCAAGTGAATTATGGTCGTATATTGACCACTGGGTGACCAGTTGACCATTAGTACAACTAAATGCACAAATTCGATCACTTCCCATGCTTTATAATAACTTATTCAAACGTTATCTTTATAACATGAATGAAGATTAGTGTTGATATTTGATATGTTACGCTACTGCTCATATTAAGATTCAGTCACAACACACTCACTATCTGATTTTAAACGTAACCTCATTAGAATTTTGACTACCTATCTAAAATTCTAATGAGGTTTATTTTTGTCGAAAAAAATCGTTACAACATGTCTTATCTTGATTTTGAATTCGAAAACGGAATTTTAATTAGAACATTAGTTAGAAATCTATTTGAACACTATTCGAAAATTTTAAATTAACCTCATTGTATGTTCCGGCATCATGATTTGGTTAGTTGATCTTATCATAACGAAAGAGCTTTTATTACTTTTGACTGAGTTCAATATTGATAGAGATCTTCAACATAAATTAGCTGAGAACTAGAATGAAAGTTGAATGTATTTAAAGTAGGTTAAACAGAATTGAAACCTTAGAAATAGCCGTAAACCGTAACGTAGTTTTCCTGCTATCCCGCAAGAAACATTTTTCGGGATAAAAAGTAGTGTACTTTTAATCAACATTATAAATAACCTCTCTTCATTTTAAACTTCACTCAAATGAGCCGTTTAAGCGTGACGAATGAACAAACATACGCACTCACTCACAAACTTTCTTTATTAGCATAAATGAGGGTGTATGAAGGAAATTTGCTTTTTTCCACTGTGATAAGATAACCCTAAACACTTTATGTTGAACGCTGAAGTCTCGGAAAATCTTGCAGAAATTTACCTACGCTAGGGTTGTGCGAACTTTTCCAGCGGCCGGGTCCTCGCCTGATGTTTTATTCCGAGTTGATGGAGCCATCGCCCTTCATAGAAATTGTCTTTCCTCTTTCTTAAAATGAGCAGTTTTATATAAGCGACACGTTCCTTTTAATGGTAACAACGTTTACGGAAAAGGTTTCTTTTGAGTCGTAATCGATTTCAATTACGCAGTAAATTTTTTTTCGAATTACTGGAATAATAAGTGTTGAGGTTGAATTTTTTATGAGAATGTTTTCCATTACGTAAATCGCGAATAATGTTAAGAATCTGTCGCCAAATAATAATCCTGTTTCCAATCCAGGTGTAGCGTGGGCCGAGGCGCCACCTCCAACCATATCGTCGTTTGATATCAGGTGACTCTCAGTCTAACGCTACCCTGTAAAAAGTAACTTTTGACTAGATTTACGAATATACTATAAAAAAATATATTATTGGAATAGGATCAGTAATTCCAGAGTTAGAAAGTTATCTTACAAACACACAAACTTACATAGAAACAAACAAGTTTACCTCCATGTAAAGTATAGATGGTTAATAAATAATAAAAGTTAAAGTGTGGAGCGCTTTTTGGTTGTGTGTACTTTTATTTACACAGTATAAGAAGCGCTCCACACTTTTTGAATTAACCATTATATCGTAACTAATACAAGTCAATTTAATTATTTTATATTTTTGAGTGCGTTTTTAAAGTGTTTTTTTTAGTTTTTTAAACTTATATTTTTATTTTTTTACTTTTTAGTCTTTTGTTACCAAGTCCAATCTATCGGACTCATGAAAAGGAATCATATGAGCCCAAACTCGAGGGGTTTACTAGTAGCCACTGCAGAGATCCCCTACCCACCTTCTGGCTGCATCATCAGACC
The DNA here is from genome assembly GCA_931315375.2 of Opisthograptis luteolata. NCBI lineage: Eukaryota > Metazoa > Arthropoda > Insecta > Lepidoptera > Geometridae > Opisthograptis > Opisthograptis luteolata. Next base: position 5,215,910 of record OV928048.1, read on the forward strand.
CTCGTCACCAAGTTCAATCTATTGGACTCATCAAGACGAATCATATGAGCCCAAACTCGAGGGGTTTACTACTAGCAACTGCAGAGATCCCCTGCCCACCTTCTGGCTGCATCATCAGACCCTCGTCACCAAGTCCAATCTATTTTACTCATCAAGACGATTCATATGAGCCCAAACACGAGGGGTTTACTAGTAGCCACTGCAGAGATTCTCTACCCAACTTCCGGTTGCATCATCAGACCCTCGTCACCAAGTCCAATCTATTGTACTCATCAAGACGATTCATATGAGCCTAAACACAAGGGGTTTCCTAGTAGCCAGCGCAGAGATGCCCTACCCACCTTCCGGCTGCATCATCAGATCAGGTCAATGATACAAAATTATTGCATTGTCACCGAGATTACATACACATACAAAGTTTCAAGTCGATACGACAATTTAGAAGTAGGTGAAAATTGACTTCTAAGATTTGATTACATTGTTAGTTAGTTAGTTACAAGTCAAGCTAATAAAAGTGTTTTAAAAATGGAACGATTTTTACTCCGAAACATGGCAACCAAGGAGGTAACTTATCAAAGAATTTATTTCAATTCCGAACCGGCTTGCACATAGAAACCTATTTGTTAAAAAAAAACAAATGATCACTTTAACGCGGGAAAATTTTTTGTTGTTCGTTTTCGTCATTGGTTTTGGAAACTAATTGTATTTGACAAAATGAGTTTAAGTGAAGACAATGAGTGAAGTGTGATGAACTTACTCTATCGCCACCTGAAATTCAAGAGGCGGCAAGAGCCGTAATAGAAAACTTGTTACTGCCAAAGTCGAGAAAAAAGGTTCTGCCCAGGAGGTTCTGCTACTACTTAGTTTTAATGTCCGCGCATTATTTGAGAAAAGTAATATACAAGCCTTGGCCACAACTATGCATTGATGGACTCAGGTATGTGTGCCTCTTTGCAGTAATGTACTAATATAATACCTAGTATTTTAGAGTTCATTCATTACATTATCCTCCAGTCCATATAATTTATTATCCTAATACCGTTGCGAAGATCTTGTACATTTTTAGCATCATTTTTTATCACTTATCACATACATGAAAGAAAAAGATGTAAATTATATGCTCATAACTTCACCTGTCTATCTTCAAAAGCAAAGTTAGTACATTTACGAAAACGTTAGAACAGTTTACACAAGAATTTCCACAAATCGTAAAGCAAGGCCTAAGATATATTACGCAATTCATCTAGATTTCAAAGACGGGGCGGGGCGTTAATAGGTTTGTTTGAAAGTCGAGACTTGTGCGTAGGAACCTAGGAGCCTCTGTCATCTGTCAGTCTTGCCGTAAAAGAGTTTTTTTTTTTTGGAATCCGTTTCGAGTTCAGACCGAAATCATAAGATAACGCATTACTGATACCGGTAAGCTTTCAGGTATCCGTAACCTTCGAACCCCTGCAAAGTAGTGCAAAGATTAAAGGAAGGTACTAAAGCGTGTGAAGCGAAGATACACTAGATTAGGTATATGGTATGTATTCTGTGGTATTATTACACCAGTCGAGATCGCAGGTCTTTGGATTTCTGAAGATGTTATTACGTTTCACGACTGATTTAATTTCTTTTCGGCTCTTGTCAAGGGTCTCTTGATATAATTTATCGGTGGAGACGTAATTTCTCGGTTATAGAGGTAAGATTTGATGATTTAATAAAAGCTTGAATTACCTATTTAACCTGTATCTACATTATAGGACTTTAAGATTTTTTTACTTACAGGGTAGCGTTTGACCACAAATCATCTGATGTTAAGTGACGGTGTGGTCGAAGGTGGCGCCACGCTACACCTGGATTGGGAACTAAATAATACAATACGTGACGATTCTCCTCTTAATTCTTATGTGACGAGATCTTTTGTTTTCTTTCGAAGATTAGTAATATGCTCATTATGCTTGATTGCTTAATTTTATTATTTATTTATGAACCTGAACTAAATTTGGATGCTAATATTAGAGTTTCATTAGGAGCTATTTGTATGTTCATTCGCTATTCATGCTGTCAACAAGAATTATCGCGATAAACTGCTAAAGAGATTTTTAAGATAAAGCACATTTTAGATACATAATTCATAAATGCGAGTCGTAAAATAGATTGATTTTATCTATTTCATAATGTTATGACTAGCGTTTGTTTGTTTAGTCATTGCTAAACTTCGCAAAAACTCCTCTTCTGTTTATATTATACGTATTCAATTAATCCTTTTTTTACTAACTCAAAAGGTTTTGAGTTAAAAACCTTTTGAGTTTTGAGTTAAAAACCTTTTGAGTTAGTATAATTGAGTGCAAAAAATAGGTAGTTCAGTGAGTGCTATCTAAAAAGAACACAAAAACAAAGTGCCTTCCGCTAATGGACACATTCTTAGTCTACCTAGCAACTTACGTTATATTTAAATTACTTATTAGCCATTATAGGCTAGATTGTAATACATATAAGGCAGAAACTTCTTAAAAAAAACTTTTTATAAGACTATGTTATAATTTATTTATGGAAGTTATCTATATTCCCAAAGGTTTAAGATTAATTAAAAACCGACCATTTTATCTATGGCTTTGTCAGAGTCTGGTAGAAAATTTATGATGTATCAAATAATTAAACAAGGTCTTCTCCCCTAGGGAAATCCGTTAAAAAGTTTATGTATTAAAATCGACACAGGACGCAATTTTGTGTATTGATTTAGTAGGTAGCATTTTTAAGGATAGAAAGAAAAACCGGCCAAGTGCGAGTTGGACTTGTGCCCCGAAGGTTCCGTACAAAATTGTATTTATTGTTAGTAATCTATATGTTTACGGGTTTCAGACTTTTTCTTTTACATGTGCTGTAAGACCATGCTTCATGCCAAATTTCATGACTCTATGTCAACGGGAGGTTTTGATTCCCTTGTGAAATCGCAAAATATGGGTAAATAATAAATATGCGAAATAAACAGTCGCATCTTTTGATTGCGTTGACTTGCAGGATTTTTTCACAGCTGGAAGATACCGTAGAGCCGCGTATCCTATTGCTACTAATATTATAAATACGAAAGTTTGTATGTGTGTGTGTGTGTGTGTGTGTGTGAATGTTGAAATGGAGATAGCTGATATCCTGGATTAACACATTGGCTTCTTATCCCAGAAAATGGTTCCTGCGGGATAATGGGAAGACGAGGGTGAAACCTCGGGGCGCAACTAGTTGGATATAAATTTCAACTTCAACGCGTTCAGCGTTCAGAAAACAGTGTCTTGACAGACTGACGGACAACAAAGTGATCCTATAAGGGTCCCGTTTTCCTTTAAGATGTACGGAACCTTAAAAAAATAAATAAAATTATTATTTGTTTTAAATTTATTGATTACATTATTATTCCATTAATATTTGGAAATCATAACATTATAACCTGTGTCGGTTTGATTTTAGTTATATTAAATGTTCCCATTTTACATATCAGCAAGGTCTTGATTTATTTTTAACAATTTTGGAGGCTGGTTTCGTTATTTTTAATAATTTAAATTTAAATTTCTAAACCTTGAAGTCTATTAATATTTTTCGTAACTTTAAAATAAAAGCTCTTAGACAGGTATAAGATAACAATATGTTGAGTCTTGAGTCTTAACAAGAAACCAAAGTTGCGAAATGGCTAGATAAATCTAGGCTGCATAGAGAATTCATGAAGTTACTAAGAAGGGATAGCATTTTTAAGCGGGACATTTATTCAGTTGTGGCTTCGTGCGAATTATTTATGTTCCCTCCCTCGTCTTAAATCTCGAAAGAGTCTCTGGATGCTAGTAAAAGATTTGTCACGTCACCGTTTTCCTCCGTGTTTCTCATGTATTCGGCATTGTCACTTCGTAAAAACGACATTTTCGTCGAGAACACTGCGCTCCTACTAGTTCTTTGAATGGCTTGGAAAATCCTTGGGTGCTATCAATGTAGATTTATGTTACCGGAAATGTATGAAATCTAGGAATTGTATAATATACAAATCCTAAGAAATTTATACAATTCCGAAGCTATTTAGGAAATGTATAAAATATTGTTTCAAAAACTATTTAATACATAAATGTCCTAGGAAATGTGTGAAATTCCTAGGAATTGTATATATGTAATTTCAATATCGGATTAGGAAATGTATAAAAATAATGCTTTCTGTAATAAAACACTCGACTTTGCTTATTCTTTTATTTTATGTATTTGTATTAGGTAAATAAAAGTGTAACAGTAGGTTAGGGTGCGGCGGGGGTGACCCTTGGGCCACTCCTAAGCCGCCAATATTTTTATTTTTATTTGTGGTTTTACATTTCCGATTGCTATTTAGGAAATGTACAAACCTAGGAAATGTGTCTAAAATAATTTGTTTCATACATTTCCGTGCGATTTTAGGAATTACGTACATTTTCTAGGAATTGTATACAATGACGGATTATATACATTTCCGGTAACAGGTATATAACTATGTACTATAAAGAAATTTGCAGTAGGTGGTGTTACGTGTTGCAAAAGTTCGTCGCGTTTTCGTATTCTTTTCTATACGACAATGTTTCGGGTCATGAAAATGCCATTTCATACTTGACTTTTTCATCCCCACTGCAGCGATGCTGTAACTTTTAACTTAAGATAGAAATTTGACACAAGCTCCATAGAAGTAATGTTAAAAATCTATCTCTAGTGGGACAAACTGTGGATATTTTATCATTAGCCAGTACTCAGAACTCCACTTTGCACCTATAAGTGCCTCCTCAGGTCCTCAGTGATTCAATTGATTGGAAATTAATCGTCTTGCTTGTCTTGCTTCTTGAGAATTCTATTCAATTATAATGTCACTGACATCTGACAGTTAAGAATGTGAAATATTATATTTCTGTGATATAGAATAAATTATCATCAGCCCGTATCAGTCTACTGCTGGACATAGGCCTCTCCCAAGGTACGCCACTGAGCCCGGTCTTCAGCTCTTCTCATCCAACTACTGCCAGCCACTCGGCGCAAGTCGTCGCTCCACCTTGTCGCAGGGCGTCCTACACTACGTCTGCCAAGTCGCGGTCTCCACTTAAGAACACGTCTACCCCAACGGTTGTCAATTATGCTATTTATATGATTTTAATTTCGACTTGCAATTCATACAGAAGGCATTCAATATTACAAATAAAATTGAACTTTTAACGGTGCCTCTGAAAAGCATGAGCAAATAATCATTTTCCCGCGTTTAAAACCTAAAGAAGTGGAAAATCAGATTCGATTTATGAATGAGAATTAATTCTTCATTCGAGATGAAAAATTGACATCAATGAATAAAAGTTACGCTCGAACGCTGAGTAACGTTGTTCGGAGGGGAATGGGTGAGGATCTGATCAGTAGATGGACTAAGGAACAGGGTACGAAGGGTATAAACTGGTTAGGTTTAAGTTCAAGAGAGCCAGCATATGATATTATTGTGTAGGACCTGAAAGAGATTACACTCACAGTGGAAAAGGTTTTGGTGGCGTTTGCAAAAAATAAATGTTTTAAGATTCTTAATATTATAATTATTGGAATAAAATGACACAATGTCGTAAGTATTGAGATAAAATGGTTCGACATGAGTTAATTTGTTTATAATATGTACCTAACACTACATTAAATAATATAATCATCAATCATTTCGATCCTGTCAGAAATCTTCCATTACCTGGGAGTCATTTTTGTCTTTCAGGGTAGCTTTTGATAACAATATGTTATCTGATGTTAAGTGACGATTTGGTCAAAGGTGGCGCCACACTATACCTGGATTGAACACTGGCTAGAATCGCTCTCAGCAATAAGACTGTCTATTGTAATTGTTTTAAGGTGTTTCCTTTGTAAGCTTGGTAAACAGCACGCAAAAATAATCAATTCGTCTTAGAGTGAGGTGCCCCACTATTCTAAAGCCTGCCAATATCCCTGGATGCGACGTATCCCAGATTACCAATTCAACACCGTTCTCAGAATGTTCCTTGCAATAAATCTTCGGTTATCTGGCCCAAATACAAATTCTAAGACAAAGGAATTTGATATAGGGAATGTAGGGATAAGCGATGAACGAGTAAAGGAATGCTCGAAGTTTGTGTTTATCAGCAGTTACTTTTGTGTGGGAAATTATGGCTACTTAGAGTTTTTGTATGAACAAACTGAACAGACAATGGGTCAGCAGCAGCGTGAATAGTTATTGTGCTAAACCAAATTTAACTCGCTCATTATTTTGGTCAGTCAACCTATGCGCAAAAACGTATACATAGTAATCCTCTGGTGTAATCAATCTTCACTCGTCTGATTTCATTTGGAAAAAAAGCCGTCAAGTGGGAGTAGAACTCGCTCGAGGGTCGAGAGGTTTGCAGAGCGTTAAAATCGAATCAGTAGTTTTTGAGGCTCACTTTGGCTCACCATTCGCTGTTGTTTAATGCGGTCGGTTTTGGATATGATATAACTGCTTGGGGAACACTACTAATTTCACTCGGGATTTTGTTCCATGGAACTACTGAGAAAAAAGTCTTTCTAGTTAATAGTAATCAGGGAGAGTAGTTTTTATTTTCGAACACTGTAAAAATCGGATGCACTATGACTTTTTTATTTACTGAGTGGGTTGCGGTTATATTAAGAGTTGTGTTAAGTGTTTCTAACCTCCTGTCTAATATACGAGTCTTTCCACAGAGTTTGCATATCTAAATACATGATCGAAGAACTTCAGAATTGGCAGCTGTGATTCGACGATTAGCATTCCTTCATTTAAAGCTCTTTTAGGAGTGAGCCGATATGTTGGTTCGTAAATTGAGACACGTGTACATGAATGTTATTACGTTATCTAAATATACATTAAGTATATCACTGGCGTCTTGTTCTTTTTGGGAAACCTTGTTAAAACCAGCTTTCAGACTCAATTTGGTTTACACAAGATTTTTTTGCTTCTACGTGTACCCATGTGTGCCCCACTTCGTTATTCAGTAAAACGTGTTTACATATTTGATTTTATCTTGCGTAGCGGATGTTGAAATCATTCGAATTTCATTTTCAGCCATACATAGTACTTTATGAATATACAAGTCTGGATGTACACAGCCGTTGTTTATGAATATTTTATGGTATATATGTAGTACCATATAAAAAAACCTTGTGACTTGCTATCTTGTCGCAGTAAATATTCTGTCACTATCTTCTCCGCAAATCGATCATTCACTACTTACACGATGCCAAACGGTATTTCATTTCTTTAGTGAAGTGTATCTTCACTATTTTCTTTCTGTTATTCAGATGAAATTCATCTATATGTCACTTGGAAAAGGGCAACATAAAAATGATTAAACATAGATTTCTCATATATGCTTACTTAGTGCTTTATGGCTCTTAAGTGAGACCTCCCGGGTGATTGTCACCCCTTGGCGTTACTGCCTAGATACATTTATATTAAAATAAACTATTTCATCATTATCATCATCATCTGCATTTGTCATTATTGCATTTGCATTCTTCTGCTACTTGGCCTTAGGCTATATGTCAAAGATAATGTTGGCTGTAATCTACCACGATGACAAAGATGGTGGGTTGGCCATCAGACGCCTTTGACTTTTGTGGTAAAATTTCGAAGTAGAGATTTTAAATTGTTTTTAAGAAGCTAAACAGGGTGTTTAGTATAAATTACCGTGCGTGTCTAAATTGTGTTTTACGTGTGCTTGTGCACGAAACACAGTTTTCATGTTTATGAAGGGTCACCAAACTAATCTACGCTAGTGTCTCTGCACTATCAGTTTATTGCGATCTTTCATATACATTTGCATGCAAATTGTTTTCATAAACAGTGTGTACGTGAGCACGCAATCACGCATCAGCCACTTCTCCGCAAGGCCACGGTCTTGGACAGCGGCCAGGATGAGCAGTCGAGATGCCATCAGATAATGTAACGGTGACCCCGAACTTGCCTATGGAAATCTTAATGGAAGTGAAATATCGAACTTATTCGCAACGGCTCTTAGATGAGATAAAAGCACTGTCACATTTTGATAAGTGGCCAGTTATGGTAGTCGAATGAGAGCTTGGGAATTTTTAAGAAGTTTTTATGTGGTATCCTAACTTTCAGATAAGTCAAAATAGATAGCCTAAGGCAGCCTTTCAGAACAATGCAATGGGAGTCTCCTTTATACTCGCACTGTATTGCGTAAGTCAAAATTAGACTTAATTGCTGTTGATGCTATGTGAAGACCGTTTGGATATGTCAACTTAAACTCAAACTGGGTGCTATGAAAAGCTTATGTCCTAAACTCCTAACACTTTGTTTCATCTTTATGTATTTTAAAGGCAAAATTTGTAAAGAAAGTGTCACTATTTAGGAATCTAACTCCGAGTTAAATGTAGCGATGAGAGCCGTTTATCGTATGACATAACACGGTCGTTGAGCGTATGCTTGATATCCCCTATACGTACGGTCAACGACAAAAGTTGCTGAACAATATAAATAGGCATGATGACTAATCCTCAAAATATTCAGAAGTATCTATTATGTCTAACATATATCATATTTCTATTTTTTATTTTTTTGTAAAAAAAATGCTGAGATCGCGTATACGCAAAACGAAACAAAATGACGTTTACTGAGACGTGACGTAATTCGCTCTGATTGGTGTTTAAGCTATTATGGCGGATTGTTGTATTTTGTGAATTTGTTTTAACAAATAAATTATTTATTATTTTTGACATTAATAAGAGAATAAATAATACATTTTTCAAAATCTTTGGATCTTATTTCATTAGATCAGATAAATATTTTGGCGGTGCTCAGAAAATCAGAATCAGAAAATAGGCATGTTGACAGTAATTAACTGTCAACATGCCTATTTTCTGATTACCTTCATAGTCTTAAACACCAACCTTTAACCGTATCATCACTTAGCATCAGGTGTATGACGTTGTGGTGAAACGTTACCATGTACGTTGTAAAAAATCCCAAACATCACTGATTTACAACACATTTGAAAAATCGAGTATGATCAGCCACTTTTGTCGCTGACTGTACATCGGTCGCTTGTTATTTGTCTCGCTCCGATGACAATGACATACGTGTTATGTGTCAAGTTGACTGGAAAATTAACATTGGCGCGCTAACGGGCCCTTTTCTATTTCACGCCTTATTTCAGGACGCGATTGCTTTATAAACTGCTCTAATGAACTCACGTGTACCTAATTCTATTTCTGATGTTCAACAGTTCATTTTTACATCCCATTTGTGTATATATATCATATTTAAATAATGCTACTCGGAACCAGTTATTATTAAAAATAGATTCATTCAGAACTCAAGATCAAACTGTTTAAACGTCACAGTGAATTTATGCACCTCTTACATTTCGATGTTTATCGTGATTGCTTAATGTTATTGAGGTAGGTCACTAATAATTATAATAGTAATATTGAAGCACGAAGGTCACAGGACGTTGCCTCTTGCTTCACGGCCTACAATGGGTGTTTATTTGCAAATATTTGTAATAATTAAGGAAAATTATAGGTTGTAAGTAACCAGAGTTACTTGTTTATGCAGTTTGTTGTAGAGAACATTGAGTAGTTTCATTAGCGCTGTACGCTAGCCAAGCTTGATGAAAAATGCAACGTTGTTGATTAACTCTAACTTAGTTTCTAAGAGCGTAGTGTATAGACTACAGAGCTCCCAAACAGTATCTAATAATATTTAGTCATACAAAATACATTAATTAAATCACATACAACACATAAACAATACACTAAAATTAAATCCGAGTTATCACATAATGTAAACTTAATAAAATAAAATGAAATCATAGTTTATAGCAATAGTTTTTAAAAATTAGTGAATTGCAGCAATGAAAAGACTCCCTTACATATGACTTACTCTCAAAACAAAAAAAAAACAGTTAAAAAAACTCGAAACACGTTGTACAATTTGATGTAGGTAGCTGTAGAAAAGGGTGTGATTATGACACAGAATCGAACCCAATGTAGAACTTGCTATTGTACCAAATCGGTAGTAAGCATTTACACCTCCAGAAGAGTGCTATTGTTAACCGTTATGTTTTACGGTTTCATCAAAGCCATAATCTTAAAAAGAAACTTCGAACTGGGTCATATCGGTTCTGTGTTGATTTTGCCACGAAGTGTTGAAAATTTTAAGTTACCCTTTGGAAATATTTCAGTTCCACGCAAGGAGAAATAAAATGATTCTATCGGGAAAGTTGAACGAATAAAATTTTGTGCTGCGGTTTGGTAGTTGACTCTTAAACCATTTTTAGGGTTCCGTAACTAAAGTGTGCCAAAGGAATCCTTCTCACTGAGCCTAAGATTTGTGTCTATCCGTTGATCGCAAGCTCTGTTATGGTAATATTTTCATAGATCTTGGATGCTTTGGGGCAGTTAACAATGTTTATAAGTATAATCATCATCATCATCACAGTATCTAAATAGGCTTGAAGGATTTGCTCTTGACTGCTGTTTAAAATCATAAGACATTTTTTTTCATTTAATATTTTGCTTTTCATATAACACCTGCCTGTTCATATATAAAGAACTGTTATAAAAACTAAAGGTCCAAAATACGTTGAAAAAGTCTACGCAATACACTGCATTGCGTTTCTCCTGAAACGGCAAAAATCGTAACCTCATTGGAGCGAAATGGTCACGGTTGCAATTTTGTCTTTGTGCCAAATATTCCATGAGAAAATTACAAACTATTTTGCTGAAAGCATTGTTATAAATTAAGTTTTATGCCGTCACACAACGCCAATGTTTGTGTTTAGAATAATAATAAATAAATACTTTTGTAGTACAGTCAACGACAAAAGTCGCTGAACAATCACACTTTTCTATTATCCTCATCATCTTTTACACCAATTTTTGACCTCATCATCAGCTAAAATCAGGTGTGTTATGTTGTGGTCAAAATACCATAAAATGTAAAAAAAACAATGATAATTACTGATTTGAAACACATTTGGAAAATCGAAAACGATCAGCTACTTCTGTCGCTGACTGTACCTAACTGCTCTAATACAATTTTATTAGTGGCTAGAAGAACATGACGTCTGATGCGCAAAAATAAAGTAGGCGATCGTGATTGAACGTTTAAGGATCTCATCTGTTTTGTATAAAATTGAATGTAGCCAAAATTTTTAGATTTTGCAGACTGTTTTAAATTCTGCATTGTTTGGAAATTACTTCTATTTCATTCAATAACATCATCAGGAAATGCTTTCGTTGTTCAGGCCTTAGCTAAACTTAATAGAAACTTAACTTCGTCCGCAATGGGCATTACGCTTTATGAACCAATCTAGTCAGCTGACAGATGAACATAGAACGTGATGACCAGTAAGTTTCGATTTAGCCCCTTTTGGCGCACAGCCATGCGCCCATATGCGGTTCTCTACAGGCATGTTTGCACAATACATTATACACCGCAATCCAGTGTATTGAATCGTAAATAACACAATGCAGAGAGTTACTTAAAATTGCATTTCTTGAATTTACGTCTCTACTTTTTGTCACTTGTACATGGAACTGTTCCAATGTCAGCCATGCAGTGTTGAGTTTGCGTCATATTTTTTGTTTCTTGTTTATACTCCTTGTATGGGGCCGTCTTAAGCCATGCAGGGGCCCTTGGGCACACAAAAGTGAGGCCTCTTTATAATGGAAGAAAAACAACCATACCTCTGTCAAATACGTATCAGGAATTTAGAAAAAGAATTCCCGCGACCTACGCGTAAAAATGGATAGCTAATCTTCATGGAAAGTTTAATACCTTTATTCCGTGTAACCGAATGTCGTTATTGCGGGGCCTCCGTGATGCTGGGGCCCTGGGCAATGCACCATGTGCCCTGGTGGTAAAGACGGAACTGTGTGTGAAATTTTGTTTGAAAGTACTACTGCTCGGTGTTCAACGGAATAAAGATCTATCTACACACGTCCGTGTGGTGTCAGGGGGCCGGAAGTCGGTGCTGTCACTGGAAGCAAGTGCGATATGTTTAGGCGACTCGTGTGGCGCCCGGCCACGTCTCTGACACTTTACTAATGTGTGTGTATAATGCAAACGTGTTCCTGTGAACCTTTTCCGCTCTTCTGTGCATATTATAACCACTTTCACGAAATTGAAAACTTGATTCAAAACAGGAATATCTAACTCCCTTATAAAAATGACCCGCGTAGTTCTGTACCCTTAGTACAGGTTTTGATAGTTTACAAAAACTATAAAAGTTTTCGTTTCCTTCCGAACATTTGTTTTTCAGCGCGCCATACCGATACTTAGCGTGTCTGAAATTGGTAATACGCGTTATTTTAAATCGTTTTATTCGTATTCCGACAAAGTTTTCGAGATATTCTTTTAATTTAGGCAGTACGAGTTGCCACTTTTACAAGTTGGCGGTAGTAAACTTTGACCTTTGACCAAAAATATTATAATTATGTAGTTTTCAAAACTTGTAGTAGGAGTACTGAAGACCTCGCACCGATCGCACAGAATTTTCTATCTCGTTACTCCAGTCTAGTTCCGATGTGTTACACGTTATTTAATATCTCGTGACTCCAGTCTAGTTTCCGATGTGTTCCACGTTATTTAGTATCTCGTGACTCCAGTCTAGTTTCCGATGTGTTACACGTTATTTAATATCTCGTGACTCCAGTCTGGTTTCCGATGTGTTCCACGTTATTTAATATCTCGTGACTCCAGTCTAGTTTCCGATGTGTTACACGTTATCGTTGCCGAGGTTGGCGTGTGTCAAGGATGCGAAGCGCGGCCGCGGTCTGCGGTCGCCGGTCAGCCTCTGATTACTCTCTCGGCCTAGTTCCTATTATGCGACTCCATTCAGAAAGGGCCCTTCAGGGCTTGTTAATAATAGCACAATTAGAACCTGGAACTAATGAACGCTGAAAGCTCTCGGAGGTTTGTAAATGTTGGTAGTTGGAGGATTATGTGGAATGAGTTTTTAATCCATACTAATCTCAAACAGGTGATAAAGGTTTTTGCATAATGTATTTATTTTTAGGGTTGTATTAAATTGAAGCTTTTTTAAACGTTCAGGTTTTATGTGGAGGGATGTTATCAACATTAAATGCATAAAGGCTTATAGGCTTTGTACTTATTCGTACTCGTACATAGCCTGATTGTCATGATCTATAACTTAATAATAGTAGGGGAGCCCAAGAGGGGATTTTGAGATTTACTCGAGCTCGTCAGATTAATATAAGGGAGGATACCTTACATATTGTTAAGCACCTCCAGCAATTATGAGCTCTTAACATTGGTACGCTCAGGGGAACCTTTTAGATTCGCTGAGAGCTGGTGTCACTTCCAAATCGTCAGTCTAAGAAATGGGAACATCTGTGGAGTTCACTGAAGACCTCTCACTCTGAAAATTTGACGCGGCAGAGTATTTTTTTTTATTTTCCCCTTTTGGTTAGGCGGCACACCACACAAACCGGCTGTTTATTATATTATATCTCATATCAGAGACATGCTGGAGCATGAAAAATATCAATATCTGACGCACTTGAGTCCATGTCATGTCATTGTTTTTTTTATAACCTTAAAAATCTGTGGAAGTTTCTCCCACCGCTGAAAGTGGAAACATTATAGTACATTTATTCTTCTTAATATCTAATCTACCAAATCTAATAGGTTTGCGCGACGCTCAAGTGAATCCACATTTAGCATTATGGGCTCCTACTATAACTAATACCTATCATTAATCCATTTTGATATTTGAGCTCATCCAAATCACGCGTTAAGTCTGGTTTTTACTTCAATGTGATAGTTCTTGTGTGATTTACGTCTACGAGTGTGTGTGTGCTGGAGTAACACACACGCGTGATACGTATACGGCATACGAGGCTAGTTGAGCAATAGGGGTAAGTTGGGCAATCGAAATATCTCATAAACTATACAACGCAAGCAAAAAAATAAATAATAGAAAGATTCTGTCGCGGGTGGAGAACGTACGACCGCCAGTGACAACTTGTCAATCTAGTGAAACACATGCGCGCTTTGTTTTCTTTAGCGCAAAAAAGTTTAAAAAAAAACAATATGGGAATGTTTCTTCTGTACGAGTCAAAAATTGTGCGTTTTCAATCAAATAAGTGTTATAAATTGATTGTTTTGGATATACGTTTAAAAGTTTTTTTCAATCTCACTTTTGTTTAAAAATTTTCGGTTTGGGGTTAGTTAAGCAATAGTAGCTCTACTACCAGACAGTTTCCAATCCAGATGTAGCAAGGCGCCACTTAAAACCAAGTGACATGTGGTCCAATCCAACGCTACCTATGTTAGAAGTAAAAAAAAAAAAACAAGTCTCAATCAAAACAAATACATGGTCAACTTACCCACGTTTGGGGAACGTTGAGCATCTCGACCTTGATTCACTTATATGGCTGATTATAAAGATCTTAAAAGCGATTTGATGGAAACAAATTACTAAGGACTTTTTGGAAAGGGGTGAAATACTTACCCACCAGTATAGCAGAACAAGTCATTAAGACTTATATTTAAGGAGCTATGATCGATTAATTGAAAAATTGCTCAACTATCCCCGCCCTACCTACGTATGTTTAACGGACACCTGGTGTATCAACATTATAAAATTCACTAACTTGCCTAATTTATTTTTTTCTTTGTCTATCCTCTTATTTAACCGATTTTTTGTATTTTGTTCAATTGAGGCTAGAATTTGACCACAGTTTCACCTGACGGTAAGTGAAGACGTGGCCGATGATGGAGCATGCTTGCCTAGATACCTATTGACTCTTGACTTGAAGACACCCAAATTGTACTTTTTTTTGCTACTATTTACGGGGTAGCGTTTGACCATAAGACACCTGATGTTAAATGACGATGTGGTCGAAGATGGCGTCACGCTACACCTGGATTGGGAACTCTCAAGTGAGGCTGCCGGAACACACCGATAGGTGCTTGGCGACAGATTCTTAACGTGAGGGTGGTTCTTATTTATTCAGTGGTTCGTTTGTTCCAGGATGAGAGGTTTAACCACGACATCGACCAGCAGACGGGGTACAAGACCAGGTCGCTGCTCTGCATGCCAATTAAGGACATCAACGGGGAGGTCATCGGCGTCGCTCAGGTATGCCTATATTCTAATAGCTTTTACTAATAAAGGCAATAAAATAAACTTTTTAGGATATCTTAAAAATGCACTTATAATATAATTTAAATAATGTTTTAAATAAAATTAATTACCAAATTGGCGAATTTAAAATTAAATGTCATCCATACTAATTTTATAAACGTGAAAGTAACTCTGTCTGTCTGTTTGTTTGTCACCTTTTCACGTCTAAACGCTGAACCCATTTGAATGAAATTTGGTATGGAGATAGTTTCAATACTTAAATACTTTTTATCGCGATTAGGGGTCCGTAAGTTAAATGTCATACCAAATTTCGGTAAATGGGATCTTATTGTCATGTTTGGAATGACATTAACCTGACGGACGTTTATAAAACCGGCCCTTAGTGTAATCCACGAAGATGAAACCGCAGGCCTCAGTTAGTATCATTATAAAAACTAAGAGCAATATTATCAATGCGGCATTTTTGTGAGCCTTTTATATCTGAGATAGATAAATTTAACGGTTTCTAACGGTAATTTGCGAAGATGTAATTTAAATAGACCAGGTGTTTTGAGAGCCTAGACAATAACCGCAATCCGTTTAACCTTTTAGCCGTTTGCGTATAAACTTAGATGCACTTAGTTGTATGGTACAAAGGCCTTGTATTGGAAATTTGTTATCGACAGTGCAGTCACGGCGCGGTATCAAATTGTATGCGAAACGTTCGCAGTGTCTTGCAATAATTTAGCCTAATGCAGTCGTTTAATTTGCATCCAAACTACTAGAGAACGTCACTGCTTGGCTAGTGTTGATATACCAAATATAGACTTACAAGCTGTGCCCCGCTGTTTCACATGGACTACAGTTTAAAAAATATAAAAGAAAACAAAGGGTAAGGCAGAGTGAGAGTTACTGTCAGATTTATAAAGTTACCAGCTGTACCCCGTGGTTTCACCCGAGTGGGCTACAGTTTATCGCGATAAAAAGTATCCTATGTTCTTCCTCTGGGTGCAAACTACCTCCGTACCAAATTTCATTTAAATCGGTTCAGTAGTTTAGGCGTGAAAGCGAGA
This sequence comes from Opisthograptis luteolata, assembly GCA_931315375.2. Taxonomy (NCBI): domain Eukaryota; kingdom Metazoa; phylum Arthropoda; class Insecta; order Lepidoptera; family Geometridae; genus Opisthograptis; species Opisthograptis luteolata. The sequence continues at coordinate 5,232,087 of OV928048.1, forward strand.
CAGACAGACAAGAGTTACTTTCGCAATTTATAATATTAGTAGGGATAGCGAGTTTGTCTGATCTCTTTGGTGGCTTGTAAAATCCGAACCCAAAAGCTGTGAAATGCAAAGAGAAAATGATTTGTCCTCAACAACCACCTGCATGCACAGTGATCACATGAAAAACAACAATAATTAAATTCCATCCGCACTCGTAAAGCAATAATAGAAACACGCTTTGTCGTGACAAAGTAAATTAAAAGTTGTTTACGGCGACAGAGCAATCCCCCCTCAAAACACATCTGCAAACTGAAAAACGAGGTCCAAACGGAAGAAATAATTAAATTAAAAAAGTTTTTACACCTCCGCTACGTGAAATTACAAATATTCTTTGAGATGGACTTGAAATTGCTACGCGAAGACTAAAATTAAACCTCATCTCGGTTTTATGCTAATATACCGTTTAGATTAGGCGTCTTAACATTTTGTTGACTTATTTACGTAGTAATTAATACTAATTTATTGTATCATAAAAATGTTTTTTTTTTCCTTCTATTCGCCTATTAATAATTTAATTTGCCATTCGTTATTCTAATTTGATCTTAACGTATTAAATGGCTTTTGTATATCATTAGATTCTCGATTTTAATTTTCTTTTTAACGCCTACACGCGTAAGCATTATGTTGTTTTGGCAATTTTTATGTTGTGTTGATCGATATCATTAATATTGTTCATGAATTTTCGTAAACATTTAACGCTTATTTCACTAATGATAACTAATGACATCTTCTCAACTGGAGGCTTTATGCAAATCAACGCACAGTATCCCAAGCATAATAATCAATAATTCTACTATGTATGATACTATTATAAAACTCGTATCAGAAAATACCATGCTTAGAGGGATTAAAGCCGCTGTGCAGGCGGAGCCGCAGGCGATAAATAGTATTACTTCATTTGATATAGAGAAACAATACAGACTGATTATGCCATCTTGAGTTAGTTTTACAATAGATTGCTTTCGGCAAATTTGCACGATATATACATAAATTCTATTAAACTATTTTTACTTCTTTATGCTATCTATTTTTACACTTGTCTAGACTAGCGTTTGATCTCATCCGATGGAAAGCGACGATGTGGTCGAAAGTGTAGCACGTTTGTCGAATCATTATTATCAGCCTCTTACGTTCTGACTGCTAGGATATAGGCCATCTCTCAGAGAGAGGTATGGGCCCTAACCTATTACGCCGGCCCGGTGCCGGTTTGGTAGATGTCACATGCCTTGCAAATACACAATTCTCTCTTGACTTGAACAAATACTAATTAATCATCATCATTATCATCATCATGCTATTACGTTCGCACTTCTTGGACACATGCCTTCTCTCAGAGAGAGTATAATCCACGCGGGCTCAATGCGGGTTAGTGGCCGGCCAGCCCGTGTAAGTGCTTTCGGACCACCCGACGGCCTCCGACATAGTCTAACGGCTACTAATTAATACGACTTTAAATTCCCGTATGCATTTAAGATGATCAAATAAAACAAAACACGATCTCCAAATGCTGACATTCTTCCAGGTGATAAACAAACAGAGCGACGGTCACTTCACCTCGTACGACGAGAAAGTTTTCTCGGCCTACCTCCAATTCTGCGGCATCGGTCTGCGGAACGCGCAACTCTACGAGCGGTCCCAGTTGGAGGTGAAGAGGAACCAGGTGCTACTGGATCTGGCGAGGATGGTCTTCGAAGAGCAGAGCACAATAGAGCACATGGTGCTGCGGATACTGACGCATACTCAGAGCTTGATCAGATGTCAACGAGTGCAGGTGAGCTTTTTAATTCTCGACGGGGGAAAAAGCATTCGTCGTAGCTCCCAAACAGAGAATCGATTTTGTTTTAGCATTTTTTTTCTTTGAATTGTGACTTGATCGAACGGGTTTTGAGCTATGACTGTAAGGGTTATGTTTTAATTTCTTATATACTCGTAGTTATTAGATACACATTATACCTATTTGGGGAGGGGATTATATTTTCTACATTTTTCTGCGATTTTTTTCTGCTATCTGGATATAGATAAATTAGTGCTACCCAAACTAAGTCGGGGCGGATCGCTATTTAAACTATAAGCTAAAAAAACTAAACAAACAATTTATTAAAAAAATAGTCACAAATTCGACTAAAATATACCCAAATAATTAAATCACGTAACGGAAATTTCCCTACTAAATTCTGCGCTGCGATAGCTTTGAAGCCATGAACTTCAAAGTTATCACGTATCAATTATCTCTTTGTAAGATATCGAGTTTAATAATTACTCTTTGGAAATATTTGGGCAATTTTCTCGTTTCCCGCCATCGTATTTTCCATCACTGATGCCCTTGGGAATTTCAAACGGATATAACTAACATAATAGAATCACGCGATAATCACACAGATATTATAAATGCGAATATTTGTGAGGGAGACTGAGTGTGTATGTGTGTTACTTCTTTACGCTGAAACGCCTCAACGGATTTGAGTCAATTTTGGAATGGAGATAGCTTACACAAACGAGGAATTGGCAATATTGGCTGCAGGGATGTCCTTTTTTTTCAGCAATTACAAAACATACAGAGCTAATATTTATATAAATTAAAGATCATGTTTTTGACATCAAATTGTCAGAAGGATAACACGATTGGTTAACTTTCATAGCAGAGAAACAATGATCGAAAACTGCCCTCTAAAAAAAAGATTTTCATTTTATAGGCATACAAAACCGATTTAAGAGTTGAATTTTTTTTTGTATGGTATATACATACACATTCTTCAAAGAACTACAGGTTTAGTTCTATAAAATTAACGATAGTTTTCATTTTAAACGAAAAAAACCCTTTTTTGACTTATACGACCTTGTGGCCATTAGTCAGCTCGCTTGCGTTTTTGTATGGAGCTGATTTCAGATTCATTGTTTATCACGGCGTCCTCCTAACAAATAGGCTACTTTTTATCCCAGATAAATGTTCTTGCTGGATAGTGGGAAAACCGCGGGTGTAACAGCGGCTAGTATCTGTTCGTGTCTTCTTTACTCTGAAACGACTTGGGTTTGAGTAACATTTGGAACAGAGATACACGGAGAAAAAGACCTTCCGAAATACCGTTTTCCTTCTGAGTCAAAAGGGAAGGATTTGTTATTCAGAAGGAAATCTAAGGTAAAAAGGGAAGGAATCGGTCTTGGAAGGTCAGACTCAGAAGGAAAGTCTGAATTTTTTTCTCAGTGTAGCTTGTGTTCTGGATTATTACAAAGTCTGTATTTTACTCCAAAAAAAATTTGTAGAATAACGGGAAAACCATGGGGTGCAGCTAGTTATTAAAACACTTTTATTAGTTTATAATGTCTTGATGGAGATTGTTCTGTTGACTTTTATTTCAAATTCGGTTGTGTTGTTCAACCTTGGTTCACTTTTTTGGCGGCAATTGAACTGTCAACATGAAAATTTTGTTCTATGTTGCTCCAAAAAAGTCCATCCGTTAAGTAAAGCGCCACTACATTACTTAACACTATCCTAATTCCATCATCTTATAATCATCATCGTCATTTAAACTTGATTCAACTGTCTGAGTTTGAAATATTTTATACTTGACACTGGCAGATACGCTTATCGTGTGACGCCATAACAAAAACAAACCTTAGTTGTCACTGACAACGAACGAATTTCCTAATTTCGAAATACAAGCTTAAAATAAAAACTGGACCTTAACTGGAGTCTCGTAATACGTGGAACGCAACGGGGGTCTAATATATTCAATTAATTAATTCAATATTATTAGATTTATCTGTTTTTATAATACCGCTAAATGGTGTGTTCCGGCAGTTAAGACTTATTGAGAGCCAGTACACCATGTGGAGAAGAATTTAGAAGAACGGTTCTCGAGTGGCGACCACGAACAGGAAGTTAGTAGAACATATCAAACGATTTTCAGGTCAAGAGGTTAGACAAGTTACCATTATGCAAGACTAGTTGTGCCCCGCGGTTTCTCCCGCGTGTTCCCGTTATCCCGCAGGAACCCTTTTCCGGGATAACAAGTAGCATATGTGTTAATCCAGGGTATAAGCTATCTACATGCCAAATTTCATCAAAATCGGTTCAGTAGTTACGGTGATACGTGGTAACAAACATTCACACACACACACACAGAGACACACACACACGCATATACACACACACAAACACACACACAACACACAAACACACACACACACACACACACACACTCACACACACGCGCACACACACACACACACAAACACAAAACACACACACAAACTTTCGCATTTATAATATTAGTAGACAATCGTAAACTTGTGTAATCTTTGTTGCCCTTTTTAGCTCTCATTTTTGTTTTAATCGAAATATTATATTTTCAGTCCTTATTTGAAGTTTCACTTTTAGCTTATAGAACTTTTATGTGTTCAGGTTCTCTGTTTGAAATTAATACTCGATTACACGTGTAATCGACCGTTATGAATTCTACTTCGGTAAGTATAGATATTGGTTGAACGTCCTAATCAAACATTTGATCAGTACGTATAAGAGAATTAATTTATGCATAACTCAAGGAATTTAATAAATGGGATGAATCGTTCGAGAATTAACGATTCATATCTGAGTTTCGGTATTCGACGGAATATTTGGAATTCATATATTATTATATTCGTAGTTAATGGAGCGCTTAGAGTTATTGCGTAATTCGCGCTTGTTATTTCTACTGAAGATGACATGAAAACGGAAATGTGTCTGTTTAAATGGCGTCGGATCGCTTGATGTTTGTAATGGAAATGGGTTTTGCGATTATTCAGAATAAGCAATGTCAATTCGGTTTGGGGTTTTAGTAAGGTCATGTGAGGCTCCCCCACTAAGTATATCTCCACTTTAATTTTAGTCGTTTGAACATTGATAGAAGTCATTAAGACAAACTATAAATATGTCCGCACAAAAGTCTTAATATTTCTTTGAACTGGGATAATCGCGGTTAATGTTTCAACAAGTTACTTCGGTTTCTGTCTTTTTGTTTATTGCCAATAGGCGTTTCACCGCCATCCCGCCGTTTGCCAAGCGATGATGCGGTCGACGGTGTAGCACGCATACCGAGAAAGTACCTGTTGTATTTAGTCTAGCTTTTCCCAAATTATCCGGACATTTTAGGAGTTTGTACCTGAAGATGCATACTTATAGGTACACAAAGAGTTTGACTTTCAAACCGCGGACCGGCATCCTGGAATACCAATGCTCTTAACTTAATAACTTGGCCATCCGATCCCGAAAGCCGATGTCGACAATAGACGCTGGCGAAAGCGAAAAATGTTAAGTGTATTCGCTTCTCTCGCATGACATCGTACACTTACGTAAAGACTAGCTGCGCCCCGCGGTTTCACTCGCGTCTTCCCGTTATCCCGCTGGAACCTTTTTCCGGGATAAAAGTAGCCTATGTGTTAATCAAGAATATAAGCTATCTCCATTCCAAATTTCTCTCAAATCCGTTCAGTAGTTTTGGCGTGAAAGAGTAACAAACATCCAGCCATCCATCCATACTCACAAACTTTCGCGTTTATAATATTAGTAGGATATCTCAGCGTTGCGATGTCAAAGCGCAACAAAACATAAACTAAATTTGAAGATAGTATTTACGCTATCACACCTTGGATATCGTATTAAGATCCGTTTAACAGTTTTTGAGTCTTTAGGTGTGTAAAAATCATGAATTCTTGTTCAATACCTTCTCAATAGTCAATACCATTTTCACCTTTAAGGCGCAGGTTTCCAAAAATGGGGTTATTTAAAGCTATCTTTCTGTGTAATTCTGGTCTAAAAAAAATCTAATAAAAATATATGTTAATCTACTTGATATATAGCAGGACACCTTCAGGCCGAAAAATGCAAAAAGTGTATTTATATATTGAAAACAAATGTGCAAAGTCCCCATTTCCTAAAAGTTTAATACTACTTTACTCCTAAACTATATATGTAACAAAGACTTGTTAATACCATCAGCTTATAAAAAAATATAATACCCAGGACACCTTCAGGCCATTTTTTGAAAATACTGCTTTAATTATTTTTTGCGAATTTTTTACGTATTTCATACTCGCAAATCGGCACCTACACCCCTCATTCGCCCATAAAGTCAGTGCGGGACGAGCCGCCGTGCTGAACGGACCTGTGCCACTATTCTCCGCATATTTTTGTAGCTGAAAGTCGTACGATGAACTACCTATAGGCTATGAGTGGTAGGTGCATAGTGCCGCGGCGAGTTAATTGCCTACTCTTGCGGTGATGCATAGGGTTGTCACTTTTATTTTTAGTTAAATACTAGCTGACCCGGCGAACTTCTTTCCGCATAAGGGAAATAAATGAGCAGATTTAGGATTTTAAAATTAATTAACGTTAGTAATAAATAAACTCGCATAAAACAAAAACATCTTCAATTCACAACTTCAATATCAACCATAGACAACATTACGTTTAGCTGTCAGTTGTGTTTTGTTACACCATGTCAGTTGCATTTTGGTATACCATTTACAACAAAGGAATGATTAATTTTATTATTTATGAGTATCATATTTTATCTTATTCCGGACGAAGACAAATGCAAAAAATCAAAGATTATAAAAATCGGTCCAGCCGTTATCGACTTATACCTAAGTGTTGTAACTAACATGCCTTTTTTTATAGATTATATTATCTGTGTATTATGACAGCGCAAGGTGTTTAATCATGTAATTTATTAAAATGTTTTACCAATTCATAAATGGGTTGCATATTAAAGACATTTTAATAATTATAAATTAATAAATACGATTTATTATAAACTATACAAATTAAATAGTCAGTGAGAGCAGCAAATCCGAGCGAGCGAGCAGTGTAGTACATAAATGCGCGCGATCAAACGCGTGGCACAGCCCTACTGAGTCCCAGGCCGGTCCCTGCGTACACGGCGCTCGCTACTCACTCACGCGCACATTCAAATGGCGTGGCAGTGACTACTAGCCGTGCCCCGCGGCTTCGCCCGCGTGGGAATTGATGTGTTGTACAAACTTTAGAACGCCATTGCACAACCTCTAGGGGTTTTCTTAAATATAAAAAATACGTATTTAATTATTTACTTTATAGTTTATTTGTACCTACTTTTAAGAAAATCCACATAAGGAATAAAAAAAAGCCATACAAACTTTAAAACTCTATGGCACACCCCGTAGAAGTAATACATATCAAAAAATAAAAAATGCGTTTTCAATGATTTACTTTAAGGTTTATTTGTACCTATTTTTGAGTCAATCGAACCAAGGAATGACATTTTTCATACAAACTTGTCTACCTTATTTAACCCCTTTCAGAGTTGACTTTTCAAAATTAGATTAGCTTATGTGTTAGTCCAATACCTAAACTGTCTACATTCTAAATTTCATCAGTCAAATTCGGTTCAGTAGTTACGTGGTAACAAACATTCACACACACACAAACTTTCGCATTTATAATATTATAGTAGGATGTTGCTACTGTGTATATATGTAGATACGGCGGGCTCGATTAGTAGAGGTACCGCGCCGCGCCGCATGGCGAGAGCGTCGCGTCGGGCGCGTTGGCCGCAGATCGCGTAATTTTGGTGAGGGGATGCGCGGAGTGCGCGGAGCAGTTTCACTTGATCAAGCAAGGTCAACGACGTTATGCAGGCTCTTAAGTACGCACTGGTGTTCTGAAAGAGGTGCTTATAGTATTACCTGTAACGGTTCGATAAATAAAACCTACACACGTAAATGATGAAGCACTTTAATTTACTTATTCATTAATTCCGACTAAGTGGTAGATATGTGCGTCATCGCCAGTACTCCTCAACTGGTTAATGCGATGCTTCCCATTAGGTAATTATCTAATAGGAAAACCCTGTGATATCATGTATAATATTTTTATACACGTAATTGCCCATATTCTAAAAACGTTTCCCGTCTCACACCTACTCGGTATTCTAAAGATACATTAGCGTGATATATGTTTGAAGCGATACTATGAAAATCAAAATTATTTTGTACACTGTGATTACTTTAAAACGTCAAACTTCAAATTAGCTACGCCTGTTTCAACCTCTTTATACCGTCAAAACAGAACAGAACAGGTAAGAAATTCCCGGCAGGTACTTATTTGTGCGAGATCATAGTATTCATATTTTTGGAGCAAGTTCACTGTACAATCCCAAGCTTTTTTATCTTCTCTGATATTTTTCAATCCATGTGTGGCGTGGCGCCACCTCCTATATAATAATAATAATAATAAATAATAAAGCCGTTTATTCCATATTTCTACTGTACATTTAAAATTTTGTTAGTGATTTGTTAGTAGGTTTGCTTAAATTATTATATGTTAGTAGTATTAGTATCCGTAATTGAAATATGCCTCCTCCATCTTCTTCCATAACTCTCTGTCTACCAAAATTTATCCAATCATTTACTGCTACTTGAATAAAATCATCAGCCCACCGTCTCATTGGTCTTCCAACATTTCTTTTCCCTGATGCTTTCCATTGTGTGGTTTCAATGGTCCATCTCTTGTCTGTATATCGTGAGATGTGTCCGGCCCACTTCCATTTAAGTGTGAGTGCATGGATAAGAGCGTCTGTAACTTTAGTTTTTTGTCCACCCTCCACCTCCTATATATATATATAATTCGTAAATAAACGTCAGGTGTCTAAAAGTTAAATGCTACTCAGTAACTTAAAAAACCGTATAATTAATATACATACTCTGATGAGAGTTGAATCGATGAGTCATCGTTTGTAAATCAACTCTTTACTCTTCTCAAACTTTGCCTGAAAGCAAAAGAAAGAAGAAGGGCTTAAGAGCCCTTTAATGGAGTTCGAAATGCTGAAAAACATAATTCATCGGAAACTGCTGAGTCAGTAAGTAACTTCGGTATTAGCTTTAGGATGATTTTGGTTTGTGGCTTAAATTGTAAGTAATATTTTTGATAGCCACTGTAAGATCCAAACTTGTTATTTCTGTTAAGACTTGTAGCTTGTGATCAGCTGCCCCAACAGTGACATTTATATTAGCGAGCTGGATTATTAGCTGTGAAGCTATCGCCTCTCTGACGCCAGCACTCGTATTTAATCGGAGGCATCTAATGATGATTAAGGCCCGTAGGCGGCGGTGCCACGCGTATCCCGCCGCGCTTATCTTAGTCTACTATCGCTAGAACATGGGAATGCTAATCAACAGTTATCTAAGGTACGACACACGCTGAAGTAGAAATGCGAAAGAATAAAAATACACTGTCGGACTTTTCCACGTGTGCTAGACGATGATTGGAAGACAAATGGAAAATTTTAAGCGATGATGTTGTGTGGCGTAGCTTGAGTTTTAGATGAAGGAAAACATCGTGATGAAACCATAGCTTGGCATTTTCTGATGCTCGCCTGGCTGGCTGCCATCTTCAAATACTGTACCGTGGCGCCACCTATGACCACATCTTCTCTTCACATCAGGTGACTTGTGGTCAAACGCTACTCAGTAACATAAAAAAACTTTTTTTTTAGCGAAACGTGTGTGCGATGTAGTGCGTTCTTTCTGAAGTTAATAGACTAACCTAAACCAATTCTGTGTGGGACGGCTTGAACTTTGAACACGTCGTTTAAACTAGCGTAGGGTTAAATAAATAGAGTAAAAAGTGGGTTTTAACTTGCAAGTTTGACCATCATCACTAATTTAACTGAAATAAGAAACTGGTCAAACGGAAGCCATCAGAAACAAAAAAGAACATGTTCTAATCATATAACATCAGCAAATAAAAAAACATCTCAAATGGTTATCAACAAAAAAGCTTTTGGCACTTACAACATTCGTCGAATGACATTTGTTTCGGTGTGTGGTACATTTGTCGGCCATGTATCGGCTTATTGGATCCGTGCCAGCATGTCCGAATACTGCGAATGAGGTGATGTACAGAAACGACGTTATTGTAAATAAATGTGGACATTCTGAAGCGATGACGACTCAGTAGCTGTGCAGTAGCTGTGACGTCGAATGACCCGTAGGCCGTGGCTACGGATTGGAATCTGCTAAGAGCTTAATGTTACGGTGAAGGAAAACATCCACAACCAGGGTCATAAGCACAATTCACGGCCGCGCAGAATTTTGAACTATTAGAGTTACAAATTTTGGGTAATCTGGTCTCTTCATTAAGTTGCATAAAAAACCTTCTGACAAAACCATTGGTTTGGTGGTAGAGCATTTTCCTGTGTTCGCCTGGCTAACTACAACCTTCAAGCTATGAATCTGTTGCCAAGCACATATCGATGTGTTTCGGCAGCCTCAATTGAGAACCAGTTCCTAATCCAGGCTAGTGGCTTGTGGTCAAACGCTACCCTCGAAGATGTAAAGAAAAATATGTTATAAAAGGCGAAACATATCTGGCGCATATATGAATATCATTTCCTTTTCGTAAAAGGTTTTGCCATCGCAAGAATGTAACACGTCCGTAAGTGCCTTTGTGCTGTGGGTCTGAATTTCCGCATGTTGACTTGCAAGCCGATGGTTTAGAAGTATTCAGAGATTTAGTGTGTGTTCAACATTTATTAGCCATTAAACCAATGGCTATATCTAATCTTGAGTGAACTGACGTTTAACCATGAAATCAATGTTGGTGAACTGCGGCCTTATGTAGAAGGACATTGTAGTAAATATGGAATGCGAAAATATTGCTGAGAAGGGGATTTTCAACAAGCATAACTGCAACATTGTTTGCGTTGCTTTCAGCTACCTCAGAAAGCTGGCGGTGCGTTGGCAGCAATAAATGTAAGGAGTAGGTATTATAAAAATCTGTTGTTGTTGCGATGCGCCTTGGGAGCACTTGGGACATCTTCACCGCGACCTTGTTTTACATAAACGAAATCGACGAAATCGAGGTTTCGCAGTGCGAAGGCAGCGGTTTTAGAGGACGGGCGAAGTTTCCTCCTCGAATAAATTTATGATATATTTCTGCAACAATTTTAGGTATACTAGGTGTACAATGCCTGGAGTTAGAGTTTCTAGAAAATCTGAAACGAGGAAGTTCACCGAAGTACCAAAACTAAAGTTGAAGTTGCGATGGGCAGATGACATCGCTCGACAAACCGATAAGTGATGGGTGAAGAAAGATTCTCAAATGATGAGCACGAACCAAAAGACGTTCTGTGAGTAGTCCCTCTGCTAACGCCCGAAATTAGTAATCGATCCTGATCCGTTATCCGCGGTTTTGGATCGATATGACATGTCATAATTTGTCATTTTAGTACTAGGGCTTGACTTATTATCGATTCATCATCGTGAGAGTCGCGAGTAGCATTCAAAAAGGTAGGTCTATGTTCAACAGTGGATATTTTCCGGCTGATGATGATGATGTCAAATACATGTAGCTGTGTAACTTTTCTAGGTAATGTGTTAGGTAAAATGCAACATCGTTGTAGTACATGATATATTAACCAACATAAAGTAAGACTATGTAACTCAACCACAACAAATCTCGGACCCAACAACCTTCTCGAAAGAGGAATCTTTGCCATTTTCATCATGCCGAAAATACTATCTGATGCTACCATAACTCATGTCTTTTCATAATATCGGGAATACGATCTGATGTCCCTATATAATGTGGTGCCATTCGTCAATTTTCGAGATATAACGATTTTCGGACCTAAGCCGTATTCTTGTAAGAACACTTGATATATAAGGGTCATGACCGGTCAGGTGGTGAAATTTGCTTGGAATAGAAATACAAGAACAACAGCCTGAGAGACCTTAAATTAATACCCTTGGGAAATTCTTCGTAAAGGTTTTACGTAGTTGCTGCTACCACACATTTCGTAGCCAATAATAACGGCAACGGCAAATAGTTATCCAATTTCGTGTTTGTTATTTCAATATCGAAAGGCATGTTGCCAGTGTTGCCACTAGCTAGTGGAGGGAAAAAAATGTATCACAGAAAACTATTGGGTAAGAAGAATATTGAAAAATGAGTCTGAATAACTTTTCGGACTAGAATTAATAAGAGATTTTGTTTGAAGAAAAGAATAAAGTGCTTCAGCTCTTATAGGTAGACTAAATGGTGTGCTTGTTTTGTTACTATGGTGTTTGTAAACGTGCAGTGAAATGATTACATTGGGTACTCGTATGATGATGACGAAGTACCGGTATCAAACTTTTGTGAATGTGGAAAACTGCAAACGGCCTGTCTGAAGCTTAAAATCCTACAATATATTATGTTAGAATTGTCTTGAAATTGATGAGATAAAGTTATAAAGCCGCAGTCGTGACTAGTGCCATCTTACGTTTCTTTTTCCACACTAACTAACTATACTTAGTTTTTTAAACTTTTCCTTAATCTATAAAATATGTATAAACGCGAAATGTTATTGATTATTCATGAAATCGAAAATAGCAAAACCTACGCAGCTGAAATTTTGCATGCGCATTTTTCTTTAATAATAATATTTTTTTTTAATGTCAATACGAATAAGGGGTTAAAAAGGGTTGTAAAATGTATTTGAAAAGCAATGTCAACTTACCCGCGGGCTTAACTGTTGGACGCCTGTAAAATGTAATGTGATTAAACATTGTCATACGTTGTTTATTCTGAGTAGGCGGCTATTGCTTTTTGCGCAGTGTATTTATAGGTAGGTATTTCTATACGTTCATTCACAAAACCTTCATAACGCGGAGAATTTCCCTGCCAATGCTTTGTTGGCTCGTTTCCAAGGAAAACTCAATTGTAGTATGGTGAAAATAACTTTGAACCTACCTTAGTGCTTAATGGAACTTTATAGCGATGATGGCTCAGTGGTAGTGACGTCGGCTTGCGATCCGTAGGACGTGGGTTTAAATCCTACAATGAGCTTGAGCTTTCGGTGAAGGAAAACATCGTGATGAAACCATAGCTTGGTGGTAGGGTATTTTCTAGTACTCGCCTGGCTAGCTACCACCCTCTTGTTAAGAATCTGTCGCCAAGCACCTATCGGTGTGTTCCGGCAGCCTCACTTGAGAGCCAGTTCCCAGTCCAGGTGTAGCGTGGCGCCATCCTCGACCACATCGTCACTTAACATCAGGTGACTTGTGGTCAATCGCTACCCTGTAAATAGTAAAAAAAAAAAAAAATGTATTATTAATTGTGCTTTTATAGAGCGTTTCTGAAGAAGATGCCTTGTGGTTTAAAATGAAGTAAGAATTATATCTCTTATCTCAAAAAGGAGCTTGCATGTCCCTTACTTGGCGAAGAGCTAGCTTCTGACCAAAACCACATGCATAGCATAAGATAAGATGTATGAGTAAGTCATTGACACGATAGACGAAGCCATGTCTTGTCTTAGTTTGAAATATTTGTAAATTTCCACTTGGAGTGTTAGCAACTATTTTAACAAATTTGAGTCAGCATGAATGGAATGAAGCTAGTTCTTGATATTGTTTTAGTTGTGTATAGTTCGGAGGTAACTATTTGAACGATTTAGTTTTAGTAAAGTAGGTATGTGAGATGTTAAACTATGCGACTTCAAATAATGATAGGTATCTTTTTTATTGTATGAAGACGTATAAATATTTAAATAGAGTTTTGATTCATGGCAACAAATTACTGCCTATATAACTATTTTTAGAAAAGACAGCAACATAAATCACGAAATTTATCGTCACTCGTTTTTTTTTTGCGAAGCTTTTCGAATGTTCTCTGGAGAATTTCATTTCTATCTCATGTTTTCAATCAAAACCTCTCTTTACTTTTTTCTGGCTCTACCGGACCAATTTTGGGCGACTATTTATTCTAAAGCGATCGCTGTACAAAATTGAACGACCCAGGTGTGCTCCACGTTATGTCAGCACAATTAATTTCCAGCGATAAAATACACAGTAAAATTAGCATTCAAATAGACTTCCGAAATCTGTTAAAATTCAGTAAACAGGCGAAAGCGAATAATTTTTCGTCCCCTACCAATTACACCGCGCGCTGTTTGCAAGACAATATTGAAGTTTAATTTCACTTTAGTTACTTTAAGCTTCGCTGTTGACAGGAGCAAATTACAATTTTTCGTAATCTGCGGAAGATCTCTTTGTTTGCTTTGTAAGTAGGCGAATCTGAAGGTCGTCTTCAAATTCTATTAGCAAATTAAAGGAAGGTAAATCAAGAGATCAATAAATAAATAAATATCGGGGGGCCATTGCACACAAATTGACGTAGCCCCTAATTAAGCTCGAAACTTGTGTTATGGGTAGTACTAGACAACGATATACGTATGTAGGTACTTATATAGAGAAATAAATACTTTAGAAATATCAAAGACTCAGGAACAAATATTCGTGCTGATCACACATATTATGCCCTTGCCGGGATTCAATCCCGGGACCGCTAGCTTCGTAGGCAGGGACACTACCTACTCTGCTACCGCGTCTTCAATGATAAATGCGTCTCTCTATAATACCTAAGTCTCAGTATAGAACTGAACTAATAGGTAAGCTGTAGATATGACTCTCCGCCGTTCTCGTTCCGTAATAGCGTAGTAACTAATTACATTTTATGAGCGGAATGCCCTGCCTTGCTCCGTGTTTTCAAAATAATGCAACCCGGGGTTCAAGTCAAGAGTGAATAGATATCTACTGGACGAGCGTGTTACGTCGCTTTCCATCGGGCGAGATTGTAATCAAACGCTGGACTAGACATTTTTATTTAAGTCTGCATTCAAAACTACTGTTAAAGTTAGTTTTGATTGATAAAGAGTTTTACCTATATGTGCGTTTAGCTTAAATTTAACGTTCACGAGCTGCAAGAACTGTATTTAAACAAAGGTAACGAGTATGAACGATTTGTCCGCCCAATGTAAGGCGGCGAACATAATTATACAAACAGCTAGCATGCGCTGCAAAGGTGACGTGGGGTCTTAATGGCGAGATCTTAGAAACAATATACGTCACTGTAGTGGAGCCCATCATGACATACGCCTCGTGTGCATGGTCCCAAGCTGTGCGGCTGCAAATGAATAGAGTTCAATTAGACACGTTCCAAAGAGGATTTGCGCAAAAAATCAGCAAAGCGTACCGCATGGTTTCGCTGACATCAGCACCCGTCTTGTCAGGAACCCTCCCACTCGACCTGAGGATCCATGAGACAGCGAACCTGTACAAAGCAAAAAAAAAGTATGAACGATTACGCAAACCAAATAACCAATCATTCATTCAATTCTGTAGAAAAAACGATAGAAATCGTGGGCAAAAGCTGGTGATCTCATAGTTTTAAAAGTCTCTCGTTACTTGCAGTTGTGTTGTTGGTCTCAATCTTCCAGTGATTACTTGGTTTATTACCCACTCTACGATTGGCTCATTATAGTCTTTGAGAGTTTCGAATGAATTGTCTTAATTGAACACTTGATGGTTTCTTATTTCACATTTAAACTCGAACTCAATATAAAATAATTACGTTTTGATACCAGAGATGTAATGATTTAAATAAGTATTTTTTATTGCATCAGGAATTAAAACGAAAGTTTTTTTTATCGTTATTTGACCGTTAAGTATGTTTTAATTCATAGCTAGTTTCTATTTTTTTCTGTCGACTTATACTTTATAACCATTAAGTTGTTTAGCGTTGATGAAAAACTACCTTCTTCATTAAACTATGTAACCATAAAACAACCCACAATGCCTCTTGAAGTCATTTTTTTACATACAAGATAGCGTTTGATCGCAAGTCATCTAATGTTAAGTGACGATGGGGTTACATCTGGTGGAATCTGGTTCTCAAGTGAGGCTGTCGGTGCGATAGGTGCTTGGCGACAGATTCTGAAATTGATGATGTCGACACGACCTCGTTATGATATGCCATTATAAATAACAGCATGTACTTAATTTCAGGTCCTCTTAGTACACGAAGCGTCAAAAGGCAGTTTCTCGAGAGTGTTCGATTTGGAAGCGGGAGATGACACGGATATCAGTGCGCAGAGATCGTCACCTTACGAGAGCAGATTCCCTATCAACATCGGCATCACTGGATATGTTGCTACTACGGGTGAGGTTAGTACAGTAATCTGTGGTACAGTGTTATGAAAAGCCAGTGAAAATCATCATCATCTCCCAAGCCTCGCTACTGAGCCCGGTCTTCGGCTCTTCTCATCCAACTACGGCTAGCCACTCGGCGCAAGTCGCCGCTCCACCTTGCCGCAGGGCGTCCTACACTACGTTTGCCAAGTCGCGGTCTCCACTCAAGAACGCGTCTACCCCAACGGTTGTCAGTTCTGCGGCTTAAATGACCAGCCCATTGCCAGTGAAATTAATTAGGTTACTATTATCCGCCCGCGGAAGGTCCCGGCTGTATCAGTCGTAAAGCCATAGGAGCCCTTTGGACGGCCTGATTATTTCGGCAAAAGAGTTGGCACTGGCTCGTACGAAATAAGAAAAAGAAGAATATTGTTAATTTAGTTTGGTGATCGGTTCGCGACACGTTACGATACACGTTATGATTCGGAAATGAAATATATTTTGATAGTGTAAATTTGTATTTCTAATTTGTACTGAAAAATTTAACGATGGAACAATCCTTCCTTGATTTTCTATAGTATTTGCATTGAGTATTTGTAATATTACTATTTAAAAAAAAATTCAATAGATAGATTTTATTATATCTATTAGATATTTTAACATTTCTATTTAACTTTGTGACATAAATTATGTTGCTTTTATTAAATGTCGATTCTTCAACGCTGGGTACAAAAACTAAAGTCATCAAATTTGAAAAACAATCTTCTTTCGAGGCTATTTCCAAAAGCTTTTAGGTCGTTGGACAGACGATGCTTGCGAGCTTTTTTATTCTAATTCTAGGAAAAGAAGCCATTAGGACATAATTTTATTATGTTTTGAAGAGAAAATGTCTACATTATGTACCAATAGGTATTCAAAAGAGACTTTAAAGAAAATACATGAAGTCGATTCATCATGACTTTCATGACGCGTTATTAGCAATGCATCTTATACATTATAACAGAACAATATTTTATTTTAATTAGATCGCTTGTAAAGTATTTTTTGAAACTGTCAAACAAAACTTTCGAGATTAATAATAGCTGTAAATTATTTAAAGTAGGTATACATCAATTTAAAGATATGAGTGAGTGCTTTTTGATTTATCACTTTAATTAACTTCTACGTTGTTTTGTATTGTAAGTAGTAGATACCTATAGTTAACAAAATATTAACGGTACCCCAAAAGAACCACCTTTTAGTGCGATATACATATCTTATGTCCTTCCCTAGGGTTAAAACTACTTATCTCCAAACTAAATCTGTAAAACCTCATCGTTTGTTTTAGCGTGAAAAGTTTAACTTACTATCGCGTTTACAATTTTCATTTATTTATTACCGTTTGATATATTATTATGTGGTCGAGAATATTATTATTATAATACCGACTTCCAACAGGAAGCGGTGTTGCCGAGATCGGACATGTAGGTACTTAACCTTCAACCCAAAAGAAGCATACGTAATTTTGACATTTGAAGGCTTTGCGATCATACATCATCTGTAACAAAGTGAACCTTTTCTTATAAGGCCTCTCGGGACTGCCGCACAATACAATCCTTATTTATCTCTGGTTCTTTGCAAGCCGACCGGATTCCCTGCTGATA
Organism: Opisthograptis luteolata; assembly: GCA_931315375.2. NCBI lineage: Eukaryota > Metazoa > Arthropoda > Insecta > Lepidoptera > Geometridae > Opisthograptis > Opisthograptis luteolata. The sequence goes on from OV928048.1 coordinate 5,249,735, forward strand.
TGTTATTAATAAGGACAAATTAGGCTGTGTGTACAATGCCAAAAATAAGATTATTCTATGATAAACCTTCTTCTTTTTAAGAATACTTGTCTTGGATTAACGACCTGAAATTAGTAGGTAGGTATTTCACAAGGCTATAAAAGTTACTTTATAAATATGCGTAATTTGATATAGAGCCTATCAGTTAAGTTAATCTTAATCTTCTGTTTTAATTAATGTTAGTTTATAAGTTTGCTCTTGTCGTAAATAAATGTTTTCTATTTTGGAGAAAGAGGTTTGGTTTAGCGAAATTTTTATTGATATTTGAACCTACAATAAAATATGGCTCCTATCAGTTTTCTTCAACTTTCGGTTGTCATTTACAGCCTTTTCCGGTTATATATTTTCTTTAATCTGCTTTGGGATCTTGGTGTTACTTATCAAGATCATTTTGTTATGCTGGCAGGCCTGGGTTTTTTCTTGTGATATTAAAATTATACATGACGTTATATGGCTTATCGTAGCTTCGTTATCGCCGAAGCTTAGTAATAAAATTGAAGCTAAAATATGAAAAATCGTGTTGTAATACCTTAAGCATGAGCAGGTAGAAACATAACAGAATTTAATCTATGCGAGCGTGTATGTACTTCTGAACCGCCAACCTGCACTGGGCCCGCGTAGGCCATACTCTCTCTCAGAGGTCTGTGTCCCAGCTGTAGGGACGTAAAAGGCTAACACTGATGATGATAATGATGATGATGATGCGTTCTAGATACCTAAAAATGTTCTTATTGTGCTTATAAGATTCCTACTATGATTGTTTTGACAAATATGAATTCGTTTTATCTTTCAGACCGTGAATATTGCGGATGCGTATTTGGATCACCGATTCGACCCCTCGGTCGACGAAGAAACCGGGTTCAAGCACAATACGATACTATGTATGGCTATCAAAAACTCTGAGGGCAGGATCATTGGAGTAATTCAGGTGACTTTCTATAAATACCTATATATATATACCTATTTGTTTAACGACTGTAAAAGACAGTTGATTGTACGATTATGAAAATGCATTTAAAATAAAATGAAGGTAAATACGGCTTAACAAATAAATACCACCAAAAATGTTATCGTCAAGCCACCTGTTTCTATTGAAGTAGGTAGCTGAGGGGTAGGTACAGAAGACAAGTTACTACTCTACCCTAGCATATTAGTATATTTAAAATTTTAATCATCCATACTCTATAGTGATTTTTGTGTGAAAAGTTGAGTTACGGCTAACTACCACTTGGAGCGTTTTCTTGGTTTCCATACAAATATGTAACGATACTCAAGACCATTTCGTAAAGTCAGTAAGTCCTCTTCGTATGTTTTGCTTGTTTAAAAATGAATGAGGTTTATCTCAGTATGTATTCGGATGAAAATAAAAATACCACCCAAGAAGTTATTTGCCAAAACTTTGCTAATATGAACCAATTAATTAAAAAAAGAAACTTAAAACCCGAATACAATAAAGGAAAAAGGTTTTACATTTGAAAATGCTTCCTAAAATTAATGAAGTTATGTTATAAAGACGCCGCGAACGTGGTCCTCGTCCCAGATGCGGATTGATAAAAAATTCAAATAGCAACGCAGGCCGCAGCTTTGTGACAATGTAAAGCAGTAATTAAACTTTAGATTAAAGACGTTTGACAGACGTACATTGAAAATAATATAATGCTAAAAGGCAACATTTGGCCATCGACATATACTGGAAACAGAAATTCAGAGTGATTTTGGTACCAAAAATCCGAGAAAAATTCTAGCTCTAAAAACTATCAAATACGATTGGAAATTGTAAAGAAATTGTAAAAATAGTAATTTACAATTTCTAACTCTTTTTTTGAACTCCCTTCATCTTTGCGGCAGGAAAAAAACAATCCTCCATCCCAAAAGTTAAAGAGAAGGATGTTTTTGCGCTTCGTCGAAATTCAATTAACCAATATGTCGGAAGTCGAAATCAAAAATATTTATAGGAAACAACATGTGATCATTATCACTCTAGGACGTCAAACACAATACATTAAGTTTTGTAAGAAACAACTGAAGTACCTACTTATTTGTTTCTACGGCTGGTTAAGTTATACTACAGTAAGCATGATGTATATTTATTTTAGGTTAAAAATGCTTATATCACGCGAACTTAGGTACTGTCCAGTACAGAATTGTTGTCGAACGGCGCAGTGCGGGTGAATGCGACAGAAACACAGAAGCACTATCATTAGGAATTTGTGCGATTTTTATTTAATGACCACGGTGCGGCGGCATTCCGGTCTGAATTCTGAATGTTGCACTAATTAATAACTACGATTGGAAACTCGAAATGTTAATTTTATTTTTTTTAATCCTAGAGCAAGTTTTACTATAATCTTTTGAGATTGTTAAGGCTTGCTTAGATTTATGATATACTTATAGTAAATATGCATAGGCAATTTTTTATATCTGTTTTAGGTATATTTAATTATTGTAGAGTCCGATTTCATTTTGAGTTTAAGCCGTTCCTGGGAAGAAAATTAAGTTTTTGGAGGTCGATTTATCTAGTAGGTACAAAATTCGTTATTAACGTAATTATTTTATTCGCAATAACATTCTTTGAAAATTTTCACTCAGAGTTAAATTTATATATTTTGTCTTGTTTTTTTCAGTTCATTTTAAAACAACTCTATTTATGAAATTAGAGGGAGGATAGTTAACTTACTGGCTATGCAGTTGTTTGACACTATGTTTTCTTTATAAAGGCCTGGAAAAACTAAATGGCAATGCCAACAACAAAAAACGTACGCGGACTTTCCCGCAACTTTCTCTCAACTCTTGCATTTTTAAATGGAAAAATGTTTCCGTGGACAGCTTGAGTACTTTTCACATAATCAAATAACTTTTAAAAATAATTGCGCATTGCGACAAAGGAGTCTTTCATTTCAACTCGGCTCTACGTGGATTAAACTAATTTTAATTATACTGGTTCGGTTCCTTTTTACTTGGTTACTTTGTTGAGGTATTTAGAGATACTGCCAATTGTTTTGAAAAAGTTTTATCTCGAAAAAATATTAACTGGTAAACTACAGGCTGTCAAAATGTTTGCCTACGGAGCAAAGTGACGTAGCAGAGCTGGAGCAAGGTGCATTATAAAAAATGCCGTTTTAGTTGGTCAATTACCGTGTAGTGCTGAGTCATTAAGTTTTTATTTGTTTACCAATAAAGAAAAACAGGTTGTTAAGTATAACGTAAATTATTACCTGCGGCTGCGATTGACATTCATGCTCGTTAAAATAGACAACATTATTGATTTAAATGATGAGTTTAAATTGTAAACACGTTACTTAATTAGTGCCTACTTTTTAATCTCGAAATTAGACCCGATACAAGCGATTGGTCGTAGTGCATTCTCTAGTGCACGCTTGACCCTCAGGTTAAGAATCTGTCGCCAATCAGTTGTATTCCGGCAGCCCCACTTGAGAGCCAGTTTCCAATTTAGGTGTAGCGTTGTGCCATCTTCCACCACATCGTCACTTAATATCAGGTGACTTATAACTCAAATTTTCTTTTTATATTTTTTTCAGTTAGTAAACAAGTTCGACGGCCTGCTGTTCACCAAAAATGACGAGAACTTCGTGGAAGCGTTCGCGATATTTTGCGGTATGGGTATCCACAACACGCACATGTACGAGAAGGCTATCACGGCTATGGCGAAACAGAGTGTTACTTTAGATGTGAGTACAAAGACCCATACTCAAGTAAATAAGACGAGTCTCCAACGTGAGATTTCCCTCGAAATTCTGTCAAACCCTACGGCCACATTATCGCGATAACGCGAAGATTTGCGCTGTCGCGACAAGTCTGGCCAGGCAAGTCGTCCTATCGCAAATCATCATCGACATCATCGGTGTCGATTCGGTTTCGCATTCTCTAAAACTTAACTAAGTTTGACAGGTCTAAAAGTAATGCTGTCCCTGTTTTACTTCACTGGTTAGAAAAAGATAGCAATACTATTAGACCTGTCAAACTTAGTTTAGTTTAAGAGAATGCAAAATCGCATCGACACCATCATCGGCCTATTACGCTCCCACTGCTGGGACTCCTTCTCTCAGAGAGAGAGAGTATGAGCCGTAATTTACCACGCTGTTGGTAGATGTCGCATGCCCCTGAATGTTGTGGTTCTTGGACATGCCGGTTTCCTCGCGATGTTTTCCTTCACCGCGAATCATCATAGCGAACACAAATGCCCTTCGCGTCGCTTTCGCGAAAACTCGACACGAATTATTACCCCACAATGTGGCCGTAGCATAAAAGTGACAGCATTAAGAGAAACTCAAGTGTGAGATTTTCGCGAATCAAGCGTGAGGTTTTCACGGCACAAAATACAATAAACTAGGCATTCATTGCGTGTAGAAAATGTAAAATTAATATGTTATGTTTTTCAGGTATTAAGTTACCACGCGTCGGCGTCGATAGACGACGCTCAGCGGTTACGAGTAAGTGAATCTTATCCATATTAATATTAGAAAGAGGAAAAGTTTAGAATTAGGTTTTATAACGGGATAATTACCATGTATTTGTTTTTGTTGCCCGTTATAACATCAACAATCCTACCCGCAGAAAATTTTAGTATTCTCGTGATCATGGTGCTTGCAACAGTGCCAAAATATCGAGAACTCAAACAAAAAAAACCTAATTCTAATGTTTTTGACCATGGTAGTTTAAAACAGTATATTGTCGGGGCTAATCTCAAAAGTTTGTTGTCGGTGCTAATCTCTTGCACTACTGATCTGATTTAGAAACTTCTTCCACTGTTAGGAAGCTACACTAGCCATGATTGTAGCTTTCTGATAGCTATGTTTTATTGTACCTTACCTGGCGGAGCTGGGGCGGCCAAGTTGACGATCGTTTTATTTGTAAAGGTCTTAATTTATCCCATAAATATTTAATGTAACAATATTAACGTTAAACATTTTTTTTCCATCTGTATTTACTTATTTAGAGATAGGTTTGGTTTAAGTACCTACTTTGTTTATCATTAGAATTGCAAAGGATTTAGGAACGCCTTACCGTCGTTTCTCTGATTTTATCGGGATTGTCTGAATATGTTTGTTCTTCATTTCCTACCATATTGTTGCTTTACTTTACATCATACGAGGTCTTGTCTCTACTCCGACCTAATTCTGTACGAAACACTAAAAATGTTTTTTTTACTTCCGACATCTCAAAATGTCAAAAGAAACGTGACAATCAATGACTATTATTTAAGTTAGTTTTATCAGTTTGCGGCGGTTTTCACCATTTTTTTATTATATTTTTATTAGGCAAACGTTTGTCCACATTATCTCCTGATTGTAAGTTAACACCGTATTGATGTTGGAGCATTCTTGCCTAGAAGATACCACCACTCTTATCCACTCTCGACTTGAAGGCTCCCAAATTATACCTACATATCGGGAAACAAAGACTGGCAGGGTGTTCCACACCTTCCAAACATAAAAGAGAAAACAAAAACCTTTCAAATGTCTATTTATCGCAACATTTCGAATGTTTGCGAGACTAAGGTGCCTCTAAACTTTGGTAAAGTCTTCACTGTTTCAGACCCTGCGGATACCATCGTCGGTGCACTTCAGTCTGCACGAACTCGCGTTCGATGACATTGACATGTCTGACGATGAGACCCTAACGGCGTGTCTCCGTATGTTCCTGGATCTTGACTTTGTTGAGCGGTTCCACATAGATTACGGAGTGCTGTGCCGATGGCTGCTCAGTGTTAAGAAGAACTACCGCAATGTAACGTACCACAATTGGAGGCATGCGTTCAACGTGGCGCAGATGATGTTCGCAATTTTAACTGTGAGTGTGTGTGATAATGGTGTTGATTCGGTTTTGCATTCTCTATAACTAAACTACGTTTGACAGGTCTAATAGTATTGCTGTCTTTTAACCACTGAAGTAAAAAAGGACAGCATTACTTTTAGACCTGTCAAACTTAGTTTAGTTTTAGAAAATGCAAAACCGAATCGACAGCAATGGTTTTATTTTTACTTAGGATAAGTATTAACTCCTTAGGTTAAACATCTGTGATGTCCGTTATTCAATTGAAATGGTTATTTGTAGCGTTGAATATAATTGATACTAGTTATTAGCTACGTTGTCACAATCAAAGTCTGCTTAGACAAAGTTGTGTTTTAACAAATCTCGTACATTAAACTAATTCAATACTCCAGAGCACAAAGAATACAAATATTAGATCTGTAGTATTTACCTATCCCCCTACGCTTTTCTCAATAGTTTAACTTTTTGCCCTTTTTCCTTACCTAATACATTTACATATTAAAAAACAAATTGATGTATCACTCACTCTAGGAGACGCAGTGGTGGAAGATTTTCGGCGAGCTAGAGTGCTTGGCGCTGATCATCGGGTGTCTTTGCCACGATCTCGACCACCGAGGGACCAATAACTCATTTCAGATCAAGTTAGTATGGTTGCGAATTTTGTTCGTTATTTGGCTTAGTGCCAACTTCACTTTCCTAAAGTGCTCAAGTATCAAGCATCCCTTTTGAGACCGAGTAATAGGATAAGAAAGAACTTACGAAAGTTTTCCTAAATTTTTCAGAAGTATGTGTGTTTTAATTTTACTGCTTACAGGGTAGCGTTTGAAAAGTCACCTAATGGGTGCTTGACGACAGATTCTTAACTCAAACTCATATACATTTATTTTATTTAAAAACACTTGACTTGTAACGCTCACTTAAACACGTCAAACATTGGCATAGCTCTAGCTCCTTACGCCGCCAAAAAACAGACAAGAAACGCCTGGCTTTTTGTGCGCGATCACATACACAATATTATTTATATCATTTCTACTTAAATAGATTGATTGAAATATGATAACAAACCTTTTCCTTTTCTTTTAATTTCAGAGCATCCTCACCCCTAGCCCAGCTGTACTCCACATCCACGATGGAGCATCACCACTTCGACCAGTGCCTCATGATCCTGAATTCTCCCGGGAACCAAATTCTGTTGAACCTATCTTCAGATGATTACGAGAAGGTCGTCAAAGTGCTCGAAGACGCTATTCTGTCCACCGATTTGGCTGTTTATTTCAGGTATTTTTCTCTCTACTATTACCTACTTTTAAGGCACGCACACTACGGGCGGGCTGGGCCACGCCGCAAAATATCATGCTTCTCGATCTTTTATTTAGGGTTTGAAAGCGATGCGGTACTGCGTTGCAGCGTGGCCCTTCCCTCAATTTTAGTGTCAGCGCAAATTGGACAAGGTTATAAGTTCTTGGATGATGTGGAAGAGTGAACATGATGTCAAGAGCAACCTTCTTATACACGAAACTCTATGATCACTTCCTTTGATCATAGAGTTTCATGCACATCTCACATTGAAACTAGTTCTAAAATCTATACTAATATTATAAATGGGAAAGTCTCTCTTTCCCCTCTATTTGTTACCACGCCTAATAAATCACCGAGCCGATCATGACTCAATATGGTATGGAGATAGTTTGAACCCTGCGGAAAGACTTGAGAGAGGTACAGGTAACAGCTAGTTTCAATATCTTTTTACGAGATACACCGCTTCTTGACACAAGCAATTTTACCCTTTTCAGCAAGCGCAACGGCTTTATCGACCTAGTCAGCACTGACAGGACTGTCACACCCCTCTGGGGAGAATGTTTGGAGCGACGCGGCCTGCTGCGGGCCATGTTGATGACCGCGTGCGATCTCGCCGCCATCACCAAACCCTGGCCCGTGGAGAGGCGGGTAGCAGCCCTGGTGGCCGGCGAGTTCTTCAGGCAGGGCGATCTCGAGAGGCAGAACTTGAATTTGACTCCTATTGTAAGTATGTTAAGGTTTAGATTTATGATAAACTGCAATTATCTACACCAAGAATGTAAGGCCTTGTAGCGGTAATGACTGCCTGTAGACTGTGTTACTGTACCGAGTAATGATAGTAGGTAGTTTTCACTGTACACAAGTCTTATATCTTTGTGGGTCCGAATCCAGATGTTGCGCGACCTTCGACCACAACGTCAACGTGTTCTTACTAACGTCAGATGATTTGTGGTCAAAGACTTTTTAGAAGTAAAAGAAAGAAAAGACCTAGCAGTGAAGTCTGTTCATGTACTGGACAGAGACTGTAAATGCGTGTGTTTGTCATTAGTTCTTGTCATTTCAGGACATCATGAACAGAGACAAGGAAGACGAACTTCCTGCCATGCAAGTCAAATTCATCGACACCATCTGCCTTCCTATTTATGAGGTAAGAACCTTCTTATGTACAACTATATATATAGGGAATCGAATCAACTCACACATATTGATAAAAAGCGTTGGGCTGTTTCAATATTCTTCTTTCTTAAGACTAGTTCCATTGTCGGAGTTTTCAATCCGTTCGGAGGCCTTTGAAATGGCTTTTCGACTGATACAGCTGAGATCGACAGCTTGAAAATGTCACTAAACTGTCACCCATCCAAGTGATGGCCGTACTGAGTGTTGCTTAACCTGGTTGATCTGTTACTACCAACCAGACTTGTTATGTCACGAACGCTGTGTTCAATGATGATATTGTGTGATCGTGGAATGTTATGTTTCTTAATTATTTTTTTCTCGTTTCAGGCATTCGCAGTGCTCTCAAGCAAGCTGCAGCCGATGCTCGACCGCGTGAAGAGCAACCGAGCGCACTGGATCGAGCTATCCAACAATGACAACTACGACAAAGATCAGCTACCTGACAGAAACGACAAGTCGAGCATCAGCTCGCAAAACGTAGACGACACGGAAAACACGTACGAGGGCGACAGCAGCGGCGCAGTAAGCCTTTCCTCTGAAACTAACTCTAAATATGAAAATCTCGAGAACCCCGTAGTTGGACTTCTGAGCAGCAACGTCCTTGCTCTGAGAGATCAGAACAAGTTCAGTCCTATCAACGATATGAATTGATGTGATACCGAGTCTTTCCGAGGCCAATAGAGAAGCCAAATCGTCCAGTCGGGATGTTAGTTTTTAGTGTATGCACAATGGACTAGTTTGATGGATTGATAGTGTTGTGCTGATATCGATAAAAGTAATATTCTATATTCGTATATTTATGATCGAATATCGGTAAAAAGATCCTGCGTTAGTCGTTGGTTAACTCTGTCACAAATGTGACCCTTGGGAAATTTAAATCGGTATGAATATCGATTATAGCTTGCATACCTAATTTAGGTAAATAGCACATGGTTATTAAAAATAATGGCATTGTAGGTTTTCCGTAAGTTACCTACTAATCGGCGTAATAAAATTTGGCAACACTATTGATTCTCGAGTGTGTTGTACTGTTATGTTGCATTTTAGTATCTAATCAATCACTTCACCATTTTCAATAATAATGTCCATACTGATATACATTCTTATCATGTTCCTATTGGTCTGAAATGTGAGACATTTTATAAATATGTAAAAGATATGCTATTTGCGTGCGCTATATGTAACATAGTGTGTGATATATCGCTTAGAAAATAGACGATGTAGTCGAATTTCACAATTAACGCACGGCGTAAGTTTTATCGATAATTTTCACTGACCATCGTCGCCGCACTATTTTTGTACACTTCATTTTACGTAGCTTTATAAGAATTTTACAAGTAGGTATACATTTTGTTGTTAATTTTACCTCATTCGTCTATTCCTACGTGTTACATGAAGTTTTTCGTGTGTTGTTAGTTTTGGTATCATTTACGATACGTTCCCTTTGAGCTATTGCGCAGTACATTGACCCTGATTCGGTGAGTTAAATGTGATAAACTCGTACTTCTATGTAGGCTTATCGCGAGCGTCGATGTACTTACGCTAATGAGTACAGAAATATTTTATCAACGAGAAATTGGTGAAATTCTGGTTCGAATACTCTGATTACTGTTTAGCAGGGCCTAACTGTCGTGAAATATATTTTATTGTATGATCCATTGATGATACATCAATGGTATGATCAAAATACCAAAAATTATAAGCATATTACCTATTTAATATGTTTGATTTGGATTTAATAGTCTTCGTATAAATTTTAAATGTGTTTAATGATTAGGTTACACAAACGACTTATTTTGCGCGTGAAAATTGTAAATAAACGAGTACTAACATTATATTTAAAATGTAATCTTTGGTAAGTACTTATAAAAAAATCGGGTTCAATTTATAATTATTATTCTTTCAGCGTTTTTATGTAGGAACTGCGTCCTCGCTATAGTTTTTATCTTAATTTGTTTCGAGACAGACAGTTACGGCACCCGTATCTATCCATTCCATATTGATTTTATCATTTTCGGTCTATAACCTTGTGCTGTCCTGTTAAATAAAAAGTTAGAATAAAAAGTCAATTACATTTTCATGTTTTCAAAAATCATTGTTTATTAAAAAACGGCATTGTGAAAAACGCGTTGAATATTTTAATGTTATTCTGACAAGTGATCTAGATTTTATTTCTCCTGAATATTGTAAATTATAAAAAACTTATAAAAATATTCTAAAGAAAAAGTACATAATAAGTACGTCATTTTTTAAATTATAAATACCTTACATATCTATTATGTAAGGGCGTTTTGGTATTAATATTATCGCAGCTTAAAAAGATTTTTAATTATCCCTAATTGTCTAATGGGCCGACAAGTTTGTTCCCGATACGGCTCAAAAACTATCGAGAGGGGAAGTAAGTACCTAAAGGACACACGGGATGACGGGATTGTTAGTTATATGTATGTGTTGCTTTTTCCAAATCTTACAACCATAAATAGAGCAGGCATATTGGAAATGAATTTGACAAATGTAGTCAAAGTCACAGAAGCACAAAGATTAGGCGAAAAAGTTTAGTGCTCCTGCGTGCTTGACAATTTTTTCAAATAATATTGCATTATTTACAACTCTACTTCAATCAAATTACCATAGACAAAAACGTGGCGTGTCTCCAAAATAGTTATGCGATAATGTCGACATCAAAGCGTTACAAATTTAATCCTCTTTCTAATAAAAAAATCGACCAATTAAAACATTTCCTTCAGCGAAAATTATACAGAATATTTAATAATTGGAATAATTCTCTCTAGTAAGCATTAGACATTATTTACACGATGAAAAAATCTCAAATTAATTGTGGTAGTAAAACATATGTACAAGTAATTATTTTTTAAGATTGCTGTAAGTATTATTAGAAAGTAATTAGAAGTAATTGTAATTAATAAAATGACGAGCTGTATGGTGTGTGAATAATATGGAGGTTGTTTTTGTTCCAAACAAAAAATGTTATTTATTTATGATTAAACAAATTTTGAAATAAATACTGGTTTTCAATTATTTACTTATGTACAGTCAACGACAAAAGTCGCTGAACAATTACAAACTTTCCGATGGCGTTTATCATCTTAAACATCAACTTTTGGCCGAGTTTATCACTTGATATCGGGTGTGTTGTGGTCAAAACGTTACCTGGTAAAACGTGAAAAAACCCAGTTGTTACTAACCTAAAACACATTTTGAAAATCGAGTATGGTCAGCTACTTTTGTCGTTGACTGTACTAGTACCTAATACCTATACTCCGTAGGGTTTACTGATGTGAGGCCTTTCTGAAATCTCTATGACAACACCTAAATGTAACTAGAGATAAAAAACAGGTGTAATGCCATGGTTACATAGAGCAAACATTTGTTATTTAAGTAAAGAATATTATTTTTTTCTAACAGAAATCGAACTTGTATCCCATGTGTCGAATGAGCTGACTTATTGACTACACCACGGAGGTCGAGGTTTACAAGTTTGAATTTGAAATGGTGGTGCCATCTTGTGAGAACTCTACACACTTGCTCGAACGTAGCCAACGCAGGCCCTCTTTTACAGCTAAACCACCCTTAGTGGTTGTGATACCAATTTCCCCCGCTAGGTTCGCACTGCAAGTATTCCAGACTGATCATAAAAACTCTATTATAGAATTATCATCATCATCATCAGCCTGAGTGACACTGACACATGCCTTCTCTCAGATAGTAGGTACGGACCATAATCTACCACGTTGGCCCAGTGCAGGTAAGTAGATTTCGCATACCCTTGAATATTGTGGTTTATGCCACGCCGGTTTCCTCACGAAGTTTTCCATATGGCAAATGCAAGGCTTTCAAAGAGTACGCGGCCAATATGGGATTCGAACTCGGTGTCCGTGCGTTAATTTTTTATAAATGTTGACAATGTTTAAATGGCATATTGTAGCTCTTGACCACGCCGGTTTCCTCACGAAGTTTTCCATATGGCAAACCTGCGAAAGGCTTTCAGAGTACGCGGCCAGTATAGGATTCGAGCTAGGTTTCGGTACGTGTTTTTTTGTTTAAATGGTATACCTACAAACAGCAGATTCACGTCAGACGTTCTTTGGGCGCGACCTAATACGGTCAAAGACAAAAGTCGCTGAACATGTACAATATTCCGATGTCCTTTAGCACCTTCAAAACAAAACATTACTAATCTAGTACACATTTGGAATATTAAGATGATCAGCTATTTTTGTCCCTGACTGTACCTAACCTAATCCTTTGCTATTACTATGGTCAGCTACGTCACCTCGTTGCTACTTAAAAAGAAAACTACTACGCTAAAAGTACCTATTCAGATTCCAATCTGAATGCAAATTTGTTGTAAATAAGCCAGTAAGTGACAACACACGCCTGCATCAATAACGGCCTGCTTACGTTGCAATTTGTCTCACAACAGATTGTAACAACAAATTGTGGTCAGATTTTAGCGTGAGTAGGCCCTTTAAGTTTACAGGGAAGTATCTGCACTATCCTATAAAGAACAAAGTTTTATAAAAGCACTTACAATTGACCGAAAACTTTTTCTCAAAACTATAAATTACACACTTGCGCATGACGACACCTGCCACCTGATAAACCACTAACCAATCACCTCTAAGAAAATTAAATTAAAATAACGCTTCTGCCCTAAATGATTGAATGCTCGATAAGAGATAATAATAGTACTATTATTGTAAAACGTCATTTGTTCAATAAATAATTCCGTTTCTGACACTGCACTTTTTCCCGCCAACATTTTAATCAATAGTAGTGCGCATGTCATTCTCGTCTTTCTCTGTCTCACTCTTCTTAAACAGGAGAAAGCGAGAGGTTCGACAACCTGCGAGTGTCTGACGCATGCGTAAACAAGATCATGCGGAAAAACTTCGTCCGTCCGCTTTCCCACCGGGCATTTCGTGAGGGGGAAATGCGGTGACCATAAAAAATCGTGCAGATATTTAAACAAAATTAAATAATAATTATTACAGCTTTAATAGTTTAGTTTAAAGTAGGGTAGACTGCACCTGCAACCTCAATTAAATGTACAAAACAATAATGATTAGGTAGTATCACTTTAGAGTATTTAATAGCAAAATTATAAATAAATCGGCGATTATAATATCTAGTGTTGTGATTTTTATCAATTAATTTTTGGAACCTGCAATTATCATTTCACCTTGTAAGTATCTGTTCCTTTTTATATCATTTAATTGTATTTTATTTCTAAAAATAGATAGGTGCTAACCTAAATCTACTTTATCACATGCTCTGGACTTTATCACTTGAGTAGAATCGGTACCTATGGAACACGGCCTTGTTTATCGTTTGAAGAGCAGATTTCGTAAATATTTGAAGTAATCACGTGTTTGTTGTCGACTCCACGTACAGTAAAGTAAATCAGTACAATACAAGGTGGTGTAACGAGACGCCTAATCAATATTTAGCCGCAATATGGAATGATTGAGGCACAGAGTAAGTAGAGCACGAATAACTTTTCAATATGTCTTCAATATTTTTTCTAATTCCGTTGTTTCTTCCACGACTTTAGACAAGTTTGAAATAATTTATACTAGCCACTTATTGGATTAGATGACATATTCTACTACCTAATTATCTCGGCAATTATAGAAACCTATCTACTTATTAAATATGCAAGGAATTATAGAACAATTCATAATTTCTTAATAGTTCACATAATTTCGAGACGTATATTCTTTTAACGCAAATTTAAAGCCAAACCTCTTTCAAAGAATACTACAAAACTTATCATCAGACTTCGAGCAGACCTCCATACTGTCAACTAAATTAAAAAATAAAGAAGCACCATTATGGCGGCTTCTGTTTCAAGAAAATGACAGAAATTCTGAAAAGAAAATATTTCAATTTTCACGTAAATAATTGAAATACCATTCATATTGTGTGAGGATAATACGTAATACTAACAGAAATAATTTAACGTGAAACGTATGCACTCAACGAAGATGCAAAATCATTGCTTTTGATTGGTCATTAATATTTTATATTAAAATTTCTACTAAGTAAGTACTTTCTCAACTTTTCAGCTACCATTCTTGGTCGCTTTTTTACCTACTAAGTTTTGCCATAGTCACAAACTTTAAAAGATTATCTAAATAACAAATGTACGGCATTTGGAGCGCTTGGCGCATAAATCCATTTCCACTTCATAACACGCGAAAATTGATAGCTATAGTCGACTTTAGCACAACGCTGCTTTTTGTGAAACAATCCCCACGATTTCTATTTTTGTTTCAATAGTTTTGTCAGAATAAATTGCATTGAAATGTGTAGGCAGATAGCGATGAGAGCGGTCATTACATTATACTAGCTTCGCCCTGCAGTTTCACCCGCGTGAATTATTGTTTATCGCGATAAAAATAATACTATAGTATCCTACACTAAGGTTCCAACTATTTCATTACCAAATTTCCTGAAGATCTGTTCAGCGGTTTAGGCGTGAAAAGGTGACAGACAAACAGAAATAATGCATATGGAGGAATATGTACTTACGACAGATTTATTAGTGTTTACATCATTATCCATCATTTTGTAATAGTCATAGATAAATAACGATAGCGGGAGTCCTTGAGCGATCACAAAAATAACTAGTAGTTACCTAGACTTAAGGACTATCCATACCAAACACCGCATGCAGTATTGCGTGGTGCTACGTGGCAGGGCCGTGTTCTCGTTCCGTGTTGTAAATATCGGTTTGTAGTACATTTTGTACTGATCTTGTTCTCACGAATCTTTGAAATACATGACCGGTGACGTTCCTAACTGCACGGACGTAGCAAATCTAAAATTATGGCTGGAGTGGATTTGTGGACACAGAAGCTAGTCCTGAAGGTTCACGGTCCTGTTATGTCGTGGTAGAAGTTGACTATGGCACGGAAGTGTGAACAGAAAAGTGATGATACTTCTTAGTGGT
This sequence comes from Opisthograptis luteolata, assembly GCA_931315375.2. NCBI lineage: Eukaryota > Metazoa > Arthropoda > Insecta > Lepidoptera > Geometridae > Opisthograptis > Opisthograptis luteolata. The sequence goes on from OV928048.1 coordinate 5,265,018, forward strand.
AGTGACGTCGGCTTGCGCTAAAGTTTCTATCGGAGAAGGAGAAACTAATAAAATCATAGCTTGGAGGTAAAAGTGGCTAGCTATCTCAAGTTAAGAAATTTGTCACCAAGCATCTATCGCTATGTTCTTGCAGTCCAACTTGTGAGCCAGTTCCCAATGCAGGTTTAGTTTGGTACAACCTACAACCACTTGACATCATTGACTGTAAGAAATGAATATAAGAAAAATTAAAAACACGTAGTCCTGTCACGTCCTTACCAACGTTTTACATTTTTGCCTAATGCCATAACAATAACTAGTTCAAACATCATTCATTATCACTCACGCCAAATTCTTTATCTGACGCGGACGCGTGTTTCATTCATGTAAATACAATATATTATTATATTTTATAATCACTTCTTGTAAAGTAATTAACTCACTGTTTATATTCAAGGTCCAAAGCAGTGTACTGAATCCGGCTCTAGAACATGTCGAAACGTAAGTAGAAACATTTGATTAAATTTATAAAAAATATTTAATTTATTTATTAAGTTATTATAAGTTTCTGAGGTAGGTAAGTTTTGTTTAAACTAGTTAAGGTAATATTTGAGGTCGCCAAGCACTTATATTGTATTTCGGTCTCTTAAGAGCCAGTTCCCAATCCAGGCTTAACGTGGAGCCACCTTCGACCAAATCGTCGCTGAATATAAATATTCAGTTGACTTGTTGTCAAACGCTACCCTGTAAGATTTTAAATAAAGTGCCTTTTAGTTTACTGATGGTATTAAAAAGACCTTGTTACTTTAGTGGGGGTAAAAACGGTTGAAACCACCGAAAGATTAAGCCTCCTTATTTTTCAACATAATTTTAAATACTTTGAAGCGTCCCCACACACTTTTCTTTATATTAAAGGGATAACAATATATTGTAAACAATTTTTCAAATTCAGTTACAATTACAGAAAAGTACACGTTCTATTTTGTAATTCAGGAAGTGTGTTTATGGATTTTTTCAACTGCCTCTAAGATCCGCTGTAGCGCATCAACTACCTATTTATATTTGGCTATCCTTTCGAAGGGGGTTCGTAGTATAGGAATAAATAATTCCTAATTAATACATCGCTCAAATCTGTATACTGCATATACTGAAGAAGGAAAGCAACCAAACTACGAAATTGCTGTACAATTTGTTGCAACTAAAAATGTGATATTTTTCGTTTATCTAATAACTGGAGCATTATGATAAAGTTTAGCAATACACGTTAGTACTTACTCGTATCTGTATTTATTACTACATCTGATATTCTGTGGCAATTCAATATTGGTACATATATTTTTTTTACGTCGTAGCACGTTTTTGTTGGAGAAATTACGTTCGGGATCAGGATTTGGGCCCACGTCGGAATACCAGCCCGCTCTGAGCTATCCATTGTTTTGAGTAGTAGGACTCATTTTGATCTTGTTACGTCTTACGGTGATACATACAAACTATACCCATATAAAAAAATAGAATCTACCACCATATTAAAATGGTTGAATCCAGTATTATTTTTAACTGCGGCATTATTTTTGGCACATCAGTGGGATCGTAAGCTGATGATAATAATGATGAAGATGATCATAATTGAAGATGTTTCTTCCTCAAAATTCTGTCCAGGCCTAAATTTGTATGAGTGTTTAAGATTTTGTAGCAATTTTAGCAATTCAGGCTAAAGAAAACTAACCTACGGTACCTAAAGACAGAGACTTCGATTCATCGATCAGTGAGAATACCAGGTTTCTCGAACAACCGTCATTATATATTGATAGCTCGAAGCTCTACTGTCTACAACTCTATATTAGTCATTACTGGCCATTCATAAAATCGATACGGCTGATGTAAAGTACCAAGGACGAATTGCGTTCGTTTTATATAACCGTTCGTTTATGTACCTATACTTAGGTCATCTATACTATTTATTATTAATTGTATCCTTCTTCATTTTACTTCTTACTAATATTATAAACGTGAAAGTTTGTGAGTATGGATGGATGGATAGATAGATGTTTATTACTCTTTCACGCAAAAACTACTAAACGGATCTGAATGAAATTTGAAATGGAGATAGCTTAAAACCTCGGATAAGCACATGGGCTATTATTCCGGAAAAAGGTTCCTGCGGGATAACGGGAATACGCGGGTGAAACCGCGGGGTGCAACTAGTACATATTTATTATAAATGTGAAAGTTTGTGAGGATGTATGATGGATGGATGTTTGTCACTCTTTCACGCAAAAACTACTAAACGGATTTTGATGAAATTTGGTGTGGAGATATTTCGAACCCTGTAGAAAGGCATAGGATACTTTTTGTTGCGATATAGTGTAGTCCACCTGAGTGAAACTGCGGGGCGCAGCTAGTATTATAGATGGGAAAGTAACTCTATTTATTTGTTTTCTCTGTTTGTTTGTACCCTTTCACGCATAAATCGCTGAACTGATATTGATGAGATTTAGTATGGAGTGTGAACAATGAGGAAGGACATACGTTTGCCGAGTCGCGGTCTCCACTCAAGGACACGTTTGCCCCAACGGTTATCGGTTCTACGGCTTATATGTCCAGCCTATTCCATTCTATTCTATTATTGCCACTTCAGCTTGCTGATCCTCTGTTCTGATTCAATACCCTAGATAAATTATTTATTTTACTTTCAATTATCCGTCAGCAACACTTAATGGCTTTGTTGGTAGTTGTTTGACATCCATTATATTTTTATCTTATTCAGCTATAATTTTATGTTTGATTTTATCTAAATGAGCCATAATGTTGTGGTTCGTAGTCACGCTGCAAATTGTAATTGACGTTTTGAAATCCTTAAATGCTCCTTTATCAAAATGACGCAATTTTTTGTTTGACTTCACATCAATTCGTCTCCATTATTGTGCTGTTCGTGCCAAAACCAAAATATCTAGCTTGAGAACTTATTTATAACTTGGTTTTGTCGCCCTTACGATACAGTCGTGAGCGTTAGTTAACCGTGAGTCATGGTATAGCCGGTATAGCCCATTCGCGGAGTTTATCGGCACCAATTTATTTAATTTGTAGGTGCGGAAACAAGGGGAGCCGATATCGATTCATTTCTCTTTACAACATTACTATATATAGGTATTAGGTAGGCATGCGTCCTGGTATATAGTTTCTTAACTTTCAATACAACGATTCAACGGAGAAGTTTGAGGTATTATTCAGTTTCTTCTTTACTAGCTGTTCCTCGCGGTTTCACCCACGTGGGCTACAGTTTATCGCAATAAAAAGTAGCCTAAAACCTTTCTCGGGCTCTAGACTATATCTGTACCAAATTTCATTTAAATCGGTTCAGTAGTTTAGGCGTGAAAGCGTAAGACACAGACAGACATAGTTACTTTCGCATTCATAGTAGGGATTTGGTAGGCTTGCGTTCTTGTATATAGTTTCTTAACTTTCAATAAGTTATATTGTACAGGTTTCTATAATAATTCAACTTTTCGTACTACAGGAGAAGTATTGTGAGATGTTATTCAGTCTCTTCTTTATTGTTTTTGTTTATTTCTTCTCATTTTGAGTTAGTTGAGTGGTGTTAAAATCCACCAGAAACGCCAAAAGTCTCTAAAAACTTTATTAGCCAATTTGAGCCTTATAAGTAACAAGCTGCGCTCCAAATTGTATGTCTGCATTTAATTTTATACATACCATATTATAATATCCTAATATGATATAATATCCCAATAATAAAAAAACAGTATTTGAAACATGGCACGAAATAATTTGAAATATCGTCCCGCGTGGCCCGCATAGTATATCTTCCCTATTTACATTAATATGACCCATATGTGTATGTTATGGTACCGTTAACTTTTTATCATATTTCATTTAAATATATTGTGTATATTTTGTATTTGCTCCTTTATATTTGACATTTGAAAGGTGTTGACGAACTGTCCATACCGCATTATATTTTCAAAAATCGCTGACTCAGCGCTTTTTTATTCGCGAATGGTATTATGATCGGAACATTTAAAGAATTCTACTGTAGTATACAGTAGAATTCTTTGAAGTACACTAATTCTTTGAAGTCTACTGTATACTACAGTAGAATTCTTTAAATGTCGAGAATGATCACGATAGAAAGAGTTCTCCCAGCAAGTCTTTCCGCAGTGCTACAAAATGCGGCCCTTCAAGATGGGTGTGAACTGTGAAGGGGCCTGCAACGCACCGGTGTGTTGCAAAGTTGGTTGCAAATGTTCATATGCGTCGTTTGCTTGTTCGCCACTCTATCAAAAAAAAATTATGTTAAGATAGAACCCTTATTGTCCCTGTAGTCCCTGATATAAAATGTAAATACGTTAATACTGTTTCGAGTCATGCTTAAGAATTTGTCGGCTGAAACTTCGATTTAGTTTGTCCTTGCCAACCATAGCCTACAGCGAATTTAACGTGGAAATATTTTATGTTGAATTTGTAGACTGCAGCTGGCATTTCTCTGATTCATGGTTGAAATGTTTTATTTCTTGCTTTCTTACGTAACTAGTAACTAGCGACCCACCTCGGTTTCGGACGGGTAAAAGGGAAATATAAATACATATTTACGTAACCTAAAAATAAAGATAAGATCCTTTAAAAAGGCACTTTCAGTTTTTTACTAATTTTCCAGATTCTTGCCTAATTGCCTAATTTTTCCTGTCCAAGTTAAGACGTTCTCATAATTACATTTATAATGATAGATGACAAAAAGTGTCTGAAAGAAGCTATTAAATTTTTTTAAAGTACCTGAATATTAATGTCATACAATGTTCCTTCTTTTCTGTCTGTTCTTTAACGACTAATTTGGCGCAATAGGCAAACAACCGACTGCGAACCGTGAGGTCGCGAGTTTGCTTCCCGCTAGGTATGTATAGGGAATCCTAGCTATGTAGTTGCGTTTTTTATTTATTTAATTAGTCCACCGAGCCAACTCATACTGCGAAATTCAAGAAACCAAAAGCAATCAGTTTACAACTAGCAACACCTGAAATGTCATCAAAACGGTTAATAAACCATTTGCGAGCATATAAAAAACAACATCATGTTTCAAACGTATAACCCAAATGTAGTCGGTAGTATAAAAATCAAATCTATGTATACAGTTATCTATCGAATCATATCTTCTTTGAGGCAGGACCGGACTGGAGGTCAACGACCACCTGCATCTCCTGCTTTTTTTGCTTGTATAGAATTAGAAAAACTCGATGTGGTAGATGGTAAAATTTTGCGGTCTACGAACTGTTGTAAAACACGAGGCTTGAAATAGGCGTTATAAAATAAAGCTATCGGTGAATATTTTATTTCATTTTATATACTCATGGAATGAGAAGTTATGAGGATGATAATATTATTATAGTAATAATTGAAATAAAATCTTAACATGCATAACTATTAAGAAGCTTGCTAAAGAAAATGTGTGTGTATTGTGTTGAAATATATTGTATTTTTTTTAATTTAACGAAAAGTAAATCTTATTAATAAAAATTACGCAAGCGATAGACATTCATCAACATAGTAACGTATAAAATGTATGTTTATTTGCAATAATAAAATTTGGATACAAATGGTTAAAATTGAGCTTTGGCTTTCAGCCTTCGATATTTATCTTCAAAATTGGCGAAAGTGAAAAATCCCGTAATGTCGAGTTCAAAGCCCCGAAACCAATCATCATTAATTTTGCTACTTCGTCACGATCACGTAGACGAAATGAAACGGTCTTCGTGATTTTTTTTTTATTTTGCAAATTTTTGTACGCCTCTTTGATTTTTTGCCTCGCTTTGGGATCAACTATTTGGATATATTTTACGCGTATTGGAAAGCGGGCTATTATTTATAAAGTGGCCTGAATATTTTATGTCAATAAATAAATAAATATTTGAAACGTTACATAGTAAAGTCATACCTAGAGATTGTCCCGACTCCACTTACCCATACTGACATTCGTTTTTGTATAGAAAGGAAACAAAAAATGAACCTACTGTAAATAATTATTGTACTTACCGGTCTGACTTCAATTTATTATTTACTGTATTAAAACCGTTGAAATGATTGTCCCGTTATCTACAACTTAATACTTGATGCAGTTTTCTTCATAGAAGGGCTAATTGTAATAGCGGAAATTGAAATAATTTGTCCATTAGATTGTTTGTCAGACCTAACCATTCCAGTATCTTTAACTCCTGGTGCCTCACGCAATTTCGCATAGAGGTTTGTAGATGTTGCAGGTCCGGTTATAGTGGCACAGAAACCTCGTAAGATAAATCACTATATACCTCCGTAGTAATTGCCGAGTGCAATGACCGGCAATCTGAGAATTGAATCGCACAAAAGCCTAAAAAGTTTAGGAAGTAGTTGACTCAACAACATCGTACATCACGCAATTACTATTGAATGTGTTCGCGGCAATCACAGCCTAGTGCAGTCAGGTTGTAGGATAGATCTCACCTCGTCAGGCACTTGAACTGACTGTGAGTGCAACGGCCGGCAATCTTTGAAGACAATCACAGAACGGGCAATGCTGATGGGACTTCAAGCGAGAAAATGAGGAAAAATTACAGTGTTTCACGGGTCGCAAAATGCGTATTTCGTTTGTGAAAGAAACTTCCTCCTGCGTTCACAATGCCACTAAAATAATTAAAACGAGAGTGCAACGAACTGACCACAGTCTGTGAAGGCATTTGCAGATGGACAAAGCGGTTGAAACTTTACGAGGAAGTGCGAAAAACGATCTTTTTGCTTCTAGGTCCCAGATTTTATGCAGTTCTCACGCACAGATACAAAAACTAACAATGATTACTTGTTTTAAAATGAACCTTTTAACAATAATCTTACATTTTTATGTTACCTACATTCACTTTGAAGATAATAAAGATCGTAGTGAAGAAAATAACAGCAAGATATAAAAGTTATACCTACTTAATAAAATTTATATTCAAGTTTCAATTCAACAATGTGTAATTAAATTATACCCACGCACGCCACTCTAAAAGAACAGTAAAGTAAAATAGTTAATTTAAAACTTGTATTACACAATGAATTACCTGAAATATTACCGTTTTATTCTTAAACGATTGGACAAAAAACTGTGATACGTCGAATAGCTGGAATAGCACTGTGTAATGGAGGAGTGAACAATGGACAATTTATATTTTTTTGCTCAATTACCCAAATGTCGGTCACAGGCATCACATAACTGCGCATGACACAATACAACTCAAGTTCAATACTTTGGCAACGAGTCGACATAGATCAGACAGATGATGACTAAAAGGGGCATTCGTTATTAAACTAAGTATAGTATTAAGCTACCAGTATAAATATGATAAGTACTATAAAGTCTAGTAGTCTAAAAAGTACGTTTATCACGTTTTATTGATCATCAGTAAGGTTTAGGAACTAAGTATTTGATGGAAATTCATTTCTTTTTGGAGTTTGGTAGCTTAAGGTCGATGTCAACCAAGCGAACGAATGCTCGTTCTATCCCTCTACTCCCCATTTTTGCGTAGTTCTGTCTTTGTTTGCGGATATGTTATAAAATATTCTACGAATGTTCTAAGAATGCCCGCTCTCTTGCAGTTGTAAACGGATAATATAAATATATAAAAAAACAATGTATGAATATGTATTGTTTTTTTTTTGCGAGAAATAAAAATAATCTATTATGTTTAAATAAGTTTTTGTCATTATATTATAGCTCATAATCCTATGGTTTTGTAGGTATTATTTAGTTTTTTTTAATTCTCTTCCAGTTAAATGCGATTGTGATGAAATTGTCAAAATTACCTAACGTACATTAAAAAGAAAATAAAATTCAAATCGCTTTAATCTACCGAGTGTACCGACTGAGCAACCTTCCACCGGCATCGCTCAGTATGTAATGTATAATGTATACACGTAACTTCAGATTTTACTAATGCACTGCTAGCAATGGTGAAGTATGAAGTCAGTTTCTAAAATAAATAGTAAACATAATCTACGTCGAATTGCTTTTTAGCTGTCTTGCGTTTTCTTGGAGTCTAAGTAGCTCGAACATCTTTAGCGTTGTATTTTACTGAATATTACGTTTCGTTCCTTCTATCCATGTTGCGTATTTAATTAAAAATTAATGTAATATAGGATACTTTTTATCGCGATAAACTGTAGCCCACGCGGGTGAAACCGTGGGCAACAGCTATTAGTTTATAATTGTTATTGTGTACAGTTTACGCAAATATAGTGTAAATAGTAAATGACGCTGCGAAATTCGATGCTTCCGAAACTACACCGAGAAAAAAGTCCTGATTTCTGAGTCTTACTTTCCAAGACCGATTCCTTCCTTGTTTTACCTTAGTTTTCTTTCTGAATCAATAGGGAAGGTCTTTAAAAATATATTTCGGAAGGTTTTTTTCTCTGTGAATTAGGCAAGCTTTTCGTAACGAGGTTTAAAAGCTCATCGCATCTGTGAATTATTGCTCTTTGATGGCGGTCATGTAGGCGAGACTGGCTCCATCTGCCGATACCGTTACTCGACACAGTAACCTGGAAGCTCGAGATTAATGGCGGACCTGCGCTGGCGCAGGGCTCTACAGGGTTCGATAGATTGAGTTTCTAGAATAATCTTCTGGTTACAAGTTACCGCTTCGGCGATACTCTTACCATAATACACATCTATATCTAAACTAATATATGAAGAGAAAAAATTTGATTGTTTGTTAGTGCTGGATAAACTTTACAACTATAGAGCCGATCATGTTGTATGGAGATAGTTTGAGCCCTGGGGAATGATATACCTACTTAGGATAGTTTTTTTATCGTGATAGACTGTAGTCCACGTGGGTGATACCGCGGGAAACAGCTAGTTAGAGAGGAAATAGGAATTAAATAATGTTCGGTGGTAACGTCTACATGCGCGCAAAACTTCAGAACGGCTGGACAGATTAAACAAAGAAAAAATTACACGTTCGCAAATTGTCTAATAAGGTTTTTAAGAAAAGAAAAGTTGGAAATGTTTCCCGGAAAATTGGAAAATTCGTGAAAAACTGATTTTGCTTTTTTATGAACTGCACTTCTACAACTGTTTATATTTGGCTACCTGGGTGAATCCGGTTCGCTAGTTAAACATGTAAATGAGTCTATGAACCTTACGATCTTAGTGACATAGGTACTGTGATAATCAAGATACATTTTACAGAAATCTTGTATTTCAAATCCTAAATGAGTTTTGAGATATAAACAATGTCCTGAAAGTAGGTGAGTATTCCCAAGTTATGACACCCGACCTCGTGCCAAAGCAATCTCATCTTGTGCTTATCCAGAGCACACTATCCAATGAATAAATTCTTGACTTTATACCACTGGCATGCTAGGAAAACTATCTGGTAATGAATAAATTACGTTGTTTTTTTTTATTCTTTTTGATGTTATGAATAGCAAATCATTCCTTTTCATTCTGTAGTTGAAGATTTCTTTTAGTTTTCCAATACGTCATGATTTTGATTGAAAATTTGTAAGATTTTCAGATGTGCTCGCGAAAAGATTGAACACTAGTTTTCTGAATATATCGCTTCGGTTCTCGGTAACTATTTAATTTAGAAATGTGTTAAACATATTAAGTACGTGAATTTTATTAATCCATTGAAACTTTCTGAGAGCGTATATTTGTCTTTTCATGGTAGCAAATAAATAATGATCCTAGGAAGCCGCAATCGATAAAAAAGTTTTACAGATAGAATAGAAAATGTTAAAACTAGGCATTTATGTTCTTCACTAATGCGAAGCTATGCAATTATTATAAGCGCTCACATACAATTTGCTACTAATATCGTCGATTTCTTTAATATTAGGTTTTTTTTCGTTTAATATTAGGTACCTATATTCTGAATCATTGAAGTACTACAAGCGCATTTTACCCAGATCATTTAATAGGTAGTAGGACCTATTTACAACCAACATTTTTATTTATTTAATGAAACGGACCTTGTGGTTACAATAAAAAAAATGACTTCCTTTATCGAACAAACATCTTCACTTCTAGGTACTTGTAGAGATTTTCCTTATGCCCAAAGTAATTATTATACGAGATTATAGTTTCTGCAAAGTAAGTTCATGAATCCGGTTCAGCAGGTGACTTTTCCCTGGGGATATTCTGGAGGACTGGTTAATTCCCCTCAGGATATGACTACACCGAAGTCATAAGAAGCTTTTAGGTATTGTAACTAAAATGATATGAAATGATTTATTCGCTAAGTATTGGTAGGTACATAAAATCCCTCTAAACTAAGTCTCTATCTTAAAAACGATGAGGATCCAGAATACTTAGAACAGTGACTTGAAAATATGTAGTAGGTAATCCCTACTAATATTATTAATGCGAAAGTAATTCTGTCTGTCTAAACTACTGAACCGATTTAAATAAAATTTGGTACACGGATAGTCTAGAGCCTGAGAAAGGAAATAAGCTACTTTTTTTCGCGATAAACTGTACGCGGTGAAACCGCGGGGAACAGCTAGTAGGTATATAAGAACGAAAATCAATAATAACAGTTACATACTCCAAAACATAGCATTTTAAATGGTCAAAATATCTCAATTTGAATCAATATTAAAAGGTTGAGTAGCACCATAACCATAGTCAAAGTTATTGTTACAGTTAATATTAACTGCAGCTTTAACTTTAATCGTGAACTGTATCTAGAACGTGTTGAACTAACGAGCACTTGTCAGCTTTTTGACTGGAACTTTAACTTTAAGTTTTAAACAAGCTAATGCCCGAAATTCAAAATAATTAATCGATCCGCGGTTTTGGGTCGATATGTCATGTCATAATATGTCATTTTAGTACTAGGGCTTGATGGATTACTACTAAAATGATATATTTTGTTCATGACATATTGATCTGAAACCGCGGATAACGGATCAGGATCGATCATTAATTTCTGGCGTAAGTAGGTAGTCCTATAACTTTCAAAACTGCAATATACCATTGGCAGAAGTTTATCCCGACTAAAATACTTAGACGATTCTGTATCGCAGAACTATTAATAAACGACGCGTCTAAAATTTTATGAGTAGCGGAATACTACTAATAGTTTACGAATTACTGTCATAATAATATAGAGTTAATATTTTTACGATGGTTTGGTTGAAATTATAGCAACGTAAATTAAACAAATAAACGGCATCGTAATAAGTATGCACCGCACTTACTTGCTAATAAAAAGTACATTAAAGAGTTTAAAAAAATATTTTTATTAGAATAGTTTTTTTTTTTACTATTTTCAGTGCAGCCCTTGAACACAAGTCACCTGATGTTAAGTGTCGATGTGGTCGAGGATGGCGCCACGCTACACCTGGACTGGGAACTGGCTCTCAAGTGAGGCTGCCGGAATCATAATAAAAAGAGTTTTTGCAAAATAGATTCTGCTTGAAAACCAACCTTAAATTTCACTCTAATCCGCGTCAGCTCTGTAATTTTAAACAAACATTACCATACTATTTATGTACTTGTCTTTTGCCGTTTATTATGTCTTATGTTACTTATGTATCATTATTTATTATACACTCGCAATACCATCGAAATGTGGGCCAAGTTTGTCTCACTATGTTCGTTCGAAAGAGCTTTAGCGCGACCGGTTGGCCGGTCGTTGAACCCGCAACCTACTCTCTACTCACCCCGAGTTTCGCGAGATATTTAGCCGAGCTGAGCTGATGTGCTATTCAAATGTTAGGCCTCTATTCTGTGAGGAAATAAACCTATGACATGAACTTAGCACGCCGTTGTATGCCCGTTGACTGTTGACCAAAATGATTGTTTTATTTCTCTACAATATCTATTTGTAGCATTGAACCTATAGAACCTAGTCTTTAGAACAATACTGTTACTAATCTGTGACTATTATATACAATTTATTAATAATAATGCCCGCACAATCACATACATAGGCTCTAACCCCTAACTAGGTTTCCCTGTATCTAGGGTATCAGAAACTACGAGGATCGGGGATCCACAACACCCAGACACAGAACAAATACTTTCGCTTTTTTTTTCAATGCACAAATATTTGTCCTGCAGCGGGAATCGAACCCGCGACCTCACGCTTCACAGTCGGCTATCCGCCCACATCGGTCGTCAAAATATTTATATGTATTGGAAAAAATGATCAAGTCATGAAGGAATTGCGCAAGCTCTAAGTGAAAATATCAAAATACTAACTGAGTACATAACTGAGATGGCGAAAAAAACGGTTAATATGTAGATGTATTTTTCTTATGTTTTATGTTTTATTTTGTTTGTTTTTTTTGTGTTATGTGTTTTTTTGTTTTTAACTATCGATCAAAAATAGCTGAGTTGATCAAATGACGGGGCAAAGTGGAATGTTTAAATAGATTTCAGATATATTTCGGTAAGCCAGTGATTCTAGATACAATGTGTCGTCTATTTTTATCACTTGATCGCTAGACATATTTTATCGTGAACGATGCGTTTATCTTACGAGCAACTATGTAGGGATGCTTTTATAGGCTTTTTAATTACACTTAACTACTTATTTACGGGACTCAAGTTGGTCAAGAATAGATTTCATCCTATCTTGGGTAGCACTGCAAGTTTGCGTCATAATATGATATTTTAGTACTATGGCTTGACACATTACTACTAAAATGACATATTATGACATGACATATCGATCCAAAACCGCGGATAACGGATCAGGATCGATTATTAATTTCAGCCGTAAATGGACAAATTACGAAGCATACGATTGTGGACAACTTAGAGGTAACTTACTTATACCACGTCACATTTTTACGGACTTTGTCTATTCCTATATCTTTTTTCCTATAAATCTTTTAGCTTAGATTTAAGTACACGACAGAGGCCTAAATAATACCAGAAGCGGGTGAATACAAGCCAACAACGGTAATAACGATGGTGAATACTAAATCTTATTTTTCATTTTGTTTCAAGACTTGGACACCCGGAAATCGTGGGGAGACACAATTTTCCAGCAATGGGGAATTACAGGCCAGTGTTTTAGTAATTCCAATCTATGTTTAATTCTTGTTAATAATGCCATTGCTTAGCATGTGATGTGAACATTTGAATATTTCTACATGACATCCTCGATCATTTAGTAAACTAAAGCAGTTCGACAAAAAACGATGAATTGGATGGAAATGTACAATCGCCTTCTAGACAACCCATTTTTAGACTAAGCATTATGCACGACTGTTTTTTTTTATGTTGAGCACCCTTTCTGCAAGGAACTGGTGCCTGCAGTAGGCATACATTGCCTGTGTCACAGGTCACCAGGCCCCACTCCACGGATCTGACATAAACACTTAAAACTAGCATGCAAATTCAAGAATGTAATTTTAAATATGTAAGACATCTTACACGCTATAAATTATGTACTACAGCCATTTACATGAATAAATAACAGCAATAATAAGTAGTATTCAAAGTAAGGCACAGTATCTAATCTATATAGGTATACCTACGTTATTCTAGCACATTCGTGTATTAAACTTAGAGCATTCACGCTTTTGTTTAATGCTTCCACATTAACTACACGCTTATACTACATTAGGTACTCGTGCTATTTGTTTTGCGAAACAGAGCCGAGTGAAATTATTATAATCTAGCAGATAAAGGAACAAGAGCTTATTTGCATCATGATCCTAAAAGCCTTACTCGTTGAAATGAGGTAAATGCATGAATATTTCGATATAAGTGGCACAAACATTGTCGTTATTTTAAACTGAATAAGTAAAGATACTGCATTGCATCGATCGTCAGTTTACAGCAGCTATTCTACGATTGCACATTCACATATTGTGTTTTATACATCATCATCATCATCATCAGCAGTGTTAGACGAAAGTTCCCCAGAAAGCGCTGCTGCCCACCTCCTGGTATATTTTCTTACGACTGACTCTCTTCTAACTCGGCATTGTTATTATAAATTTTCTCTGCATGTTTTTTTCAAATCAACATCCTGGGCGTTTATATAATTTACAACGTTATTTACAACCACTTCAGAATTTAATATAACAACTATCATTACAATCAAATGGCCGTTCCGACATTCCCGCCGCGAGCGATACCAATATGCACTTATTCAAAATGACAAAGCATTATACGACGGTGACTCTTGAATAAATGGCAGTTCTGCGTTTACATCGCAGACGCACTTAGATACGCCGTCATCTATGTTTAATTAACATATTTCAGTGTCGAGAACTTAGCGTGGAACAAATTTTATTTTGTTGTCGGCCTGCGAGCTTTAATCTACTCGTTTTTATCGTGGCCATTATCTGTATTGTGCATCTTTCAATTAATAATGTTACCTTTAGGAACATCCTACTCAATTAGAAAGAGTCCTACAGCTGTTTTAATGCAATGCTAAGCGTGACGCTTGCCTATTACAGTTTACAGTTCAGTGCCAACCAGAATTTTGAACTTTAGCAGTTCAAAATCCTGCGTGGAAATGCAATGCGCTCGACACTGTGATATTAGATGCGAAATCACTTTATGCCCGGTAATTTCACTGCAAGTAATTGCCTCTCAATGCGGAACACAGTGAATAAAATAAAGATAAAATCTTGATTAGGTATCTAACCATGGTTTATGAGACCTGGAGTACCTAGTAGTACCTAACCTACTCAGAGAGAAAGCCTCGCATTTTATAATCGAAAATATCAAAATTATTTACGTATAAGATGTTCCGTGCAATTAGGAAGTTAGCTTTAGAATGTTATCTCACTTTATCGACTTGGGTACATCGCTATTTGAACAGAACAAGTAAGCAATAGTATCATTATTAAACTACCAATCATCATCATAACCATTATCTGGTCACATTCCTGGTTTTGAACTTTTAACACCTGTGTCCGTGTATTCATGCGTCTTCTTGGAAAACATCTAACACGGCTGCTACGCGTAATGTGGCGTGCCGACTAGAAATGGCGACTGCTTTCGCATTCATCGGCGCATAGAGCCGCATGCGCAAGTTCAAGGCTGGTCGATTCCCGCTTCCCATTGCATGCGCATACGGATGGGCGTAACCAAGTTGGGGCATGCTGGGGCGCTTGCCCTACCGTGGTTCAGTGTTTTCTTACAATTTTTACCCGACTGCGAAATAATGAGGGTTATGTTTTTCAAGTGTATGTATGTATGTATAATTGTTTGGCACGGCCTGTAGCCTAAATTGATTAATGGATCTTAACATATGAGGTTCATTACATTCGTCTTTATTGTGGGAGTGACATAGGGTACTTTACTTTGGCACAGTCGAGATTTTTTTTCCTTTTGTAATGTTTAATTTTGTTAGTTTAAAAGTGCCTACTCACGGTACAATCTGACTACCAATATATTATGGTGAGCTAGCATATTGCAACGTAAGTTAAACCACAACACGCCTACTTACAATTTCTTGTTACAATTTGTTGTGAGCCAGCAAATTGCAACGTTAGTCACAAAAAGCTTACTAACGTCGCAAAATCAAAAAGCAAGCTAGACTTGGCTGTTTTTATAAGGCCATGTTCTGGGAATCATTCCTTTCTAGTTTCTATCAAACTAGCACTGCTGTTTAGGAATTTCCTGGACCTGAGTTGTTTGCTTGGCTTTCCTTTTTTTTGGAACTCTGTAGGTGCCGCAGCAACTATCATCGGGGATAGAATTGCATTGATCAAATTGGGGGATCGCGTTGATCTTGCCTCGCTGTGACCAAAATCTTGACTACGCCCTCGTGCATACGCATTAATTCCGCTCACAAACGCGACTGCCACCATTGTCTATCACTCTGCACCGAGGTCGGGGAACTCATAAAGGATTAATGACAGCATTGTGGCGAGTGGTTTTCGTCTTTCATTTTTCTGCTACCACCTGCGGGCTTGCTTGTGTTTTCAGGTTTTCTTGAGAGCTGATAGGTAGACACAGACACGTTGACTGAGCATACTTGACAGTGTGAGATTATTTTGTAGAAGGTGTGTGATCGCCAGAACTGCCGTTCCTTAGCAGTTGTGGTTTGTTCTGGGTTGGTTGGTACTCCTCCAAATACAAGGCAAGACACTTACTTTGAAACCGTTGAGCCGCCAAGTGGACTGTATAGCCAGCCGGAACCGTCAAAAAGTCCTGGACACCCGGGTGCAGGTGAAAAATACAATGTTGCACAAAAGCACACTTAAATGTCCCAAAAGGTATCAAACTTATGCGGCTGATATCGCAGTCACTTTCGTTTGCGCTTCAAGTCCGAGGGTCATGTCAACAGAAGTATCTAAGCAGCCGCCAAAACTACCCTCAGTTTTGCACGTGACACGCCGCTCGTTGGAATCTCAGCTAGTCACCTACCTGATATTTAAAAGAATAACAACGCCTGAACAGTGCGTTTGGTCTGGCCTATGGCAGTATAGTCGATGTGGGTTTTTATTTCTAGCGTAAACTTGTTGTCCTATTTCCTGTCGATACTCTGTAAACTAAACTTTAGATTATTGACTGAACAATCACACCTTAGTGTTTTCGTCAAAGGACTCTTAACGTTACGTGCATTGTATATGGTAGCCATTTATTTCTACATAACAAAGACCGGTGTCAATTTGTCCTCCTCTATTTTGCCATATATTCCATCATTTACTAATAAGAGTTAAGAAATCTTTGATCAATTTCTACTCTCTGCTGAAATAGTTGTTTGCTGAAATAGTTGTTAGATTTAATATATCCATAGCAACGGATTTAAATACAAAGTATTTGAACTTCAAGAGTGAATTGAGATTCTAGGTAAGCCGTAAACGTTGAGTTTAAACAACAAATCGGTTCTTTGTAAAGTCCGTTCACTTTGACCTTGTTCAGACGCAGATCGCCACGGCGGCGTTGCGCTAAGCTTTTGAAATAGTGCATTTGCTTGTATATTTACTCGATTTGACCCCGGACAGCTGCATTTATACTGCACAAGCAATAGGGTTAGCTCTAAAATATCTAAGGCTGCTTCGAGCGATAATCAGTACTTAAGCACAGATTTGACGCTATCAGTTCATACAGATATGACACCTAAGGTGAAACCAAACGAGTGTGATTTTGAGTCGTGAGTCGCGTATTTTCGGTCGCTCATATTGCGTTCAACTGAATTGTCAACTCATTTTACGTCGTCGTGTGGCACCAACTGCCTTTTTGTATGAAACCGAATGAACAAGGGAAGAAGAAGGGCAAAGAGCAGAAATATGAATTTCTTGCTTGACATATTACAACTAAGATGACATATTATATCGGATATCGGATTATTAATATCGGGCGTACTCCAAATCTGTGATCGGGCGTAAGTTTACTACTTCTTCACGCTGAAACGGTTCAACGGGTTTGAGTGAAATTTGGAATGAAAATAGCTTAAAACTTAGTGTAACCATAGCCTATAAGGGAAAATTTTATAGCGATGATAAGAATCTGTCGCCAAGCACCTATCGGTGTTCCGGCAGCCTCACTTGAGAGCCAGTTCCCAGTCCAGGTGTAGCGTGGCGCCATCATCGCCCATCAGGTGACGTGAGGTCAAACGCTACCCTGTAAAGAGTAAAAAAAAAGTTTCCTGCGTGTAACCGCGGGGCGAAGATAGTAGTTTAAAAAAGTTATCGTAAGATTCGTCCAAGTTTTCAGTCGTGTTGCGCCAAACTGGTGAAATAGTGCATTTGCTGTTTATTTACACGATGTGACCCCGGACAGCTGTATGTAATATACTGCACAAACAATAGGGTAACCACTTTATAGATATTTAAACCGATACAAGTTTTCGTAAGATTCGTCCTTGTTATCAGTCGCGTTGGGATTCACTTTTGTTCGTCATTAGGTTTAGAGCATGTGTGCATTGTGTTTGAACACATTCATGTTATTTTCTTCAATCGTGGCGACAACTGCGATATATTTATTCTATTTGATCCAACTTCACAGATGTTATTCACTGATTCGGGTGAATACCCGAATCATAAAATAACTCGTTTAAAGAAACAGGTAAGTATGTCAGAAAATAATATTTCAGATACCCTCATCCCATCTCATTCGTTCCTCATCAAACGAATGCAGCTCGGTTCTCGGACGATTGAACGAGCAATACGGCTATCAATTTGAGCCCTTTGATTAGTGTAGCGGGAATTGCGATTCACTACCGGCAGGTTTAATTGGCGAATCGTTGCAGTATTAGAGCTCTGCTTTATTATTGTTTATTTTGCTTATGGAGTTGTACTATTTTGCCATCATTTAATGTTTCAGTTATTTGATGATTGCTGTTCCGCCGTATTTTTTAGTTTACACACGCATCACCGCATTTTCGTGTCTTCAGCTTCTTTAAGCAGAGCCAACCCTACCAACATCATTTCATATTCTGCCTCTATTTTAGTCAATAGCACCATTTTGGCTCTGTGCCTTATATATACTATGTAACGTCTTTGTACGACCAATCACAGTTGTTGGCAAATCTTTTGTTTCCTCATAAAAATTCTTCGCGATAATTATTATCGAGGTACTTTAAGCGTGTCTGCCGTATTCAACGGGTACAGCTTAATGCAATTTTGTTGTTAAAACTATTAGGTGCCTACTTCAGTGCCAACAAGCTTTGTGTCGTTCGATGCCCTGGCCACAGTGTACTCAGTAGACGCAACGTTCTTTGTGCATGTGTGAATGACTGCATTGACATGGAATCCTTATGTCAATATGTGAACGGATTTCGTAAGGATTGCGTATTTAGCCATATTTGCATTGCCAAAGGATAACCCGTGTGCTTTATTTATTGAACACATTGCGGACAAACAGTGTACTACAAAGGAGGACTTAATACTACAAAATTCAAGATGAGTTTTAAACAACTGATGATTACAAGTAAGTATTTAGGTTTTTTAAACCTTTCTTCAATATCACACATCCGAATGACAGCTGATTTAGTTCCAGGGGCAAACTGCTACAATTTAGAAGGAATTATCAACAGAGGATGTGGTATGAAAAGAGATGCCAGTACTAATAGACGACGTGGGTTAGAAGTATGTTATGTCATGGATATTGGCTTTAAAATTCAAAGCCCTGATTGATTTACTGATGTATTTACGCGCAGCCAAAATCAGAGGTGACAAGAGACGTGACATTTTCAGGCTTCAGGCTTGCTTTGATAGTGTAGGTTTGCACTAAGAAAAAAAAAACAATTTGGATTCAAATGGGATATTGAAGTTATTATGTAGAAAGTTTAACTTCGAAAGGTCACTATTAAATTTATTATCGACTTGAGAGTGGTCTTTTACTATCGAAAATAGGAAACAAAGCGTTGGATGGTGAGCTATTTGAGCATATCTCTGTACCTACAGTCCTACATACGTATCTTGTGTACCTATTTCCAGTAGGTAAATATTAACTTCCTTAGTGCATTGTAAAGAGAAACATATTTCAATCTTTCTACACTCACTGTTTGATTAAATCATCTAAGTAAGCCACAAATATTGTCTTAAGAAATAACTCATTATTAATTATGCCGCATGAATAAAGGAAGAATCGAACTAAATTTCTCAGTAAAGTTATAATTTCAGACTAAGATTATGAAAATAAATAGTTTAGGTATGTGAATTTAAGTTAAAAGATTAGTTTATTGGATGAGATATCATTTACAATAACAAACATTCATTTAATATAATAATATAGCTGCAAGCACACATACTTGTTACAAATGTTTAATACCTGATTTTTCTATCAAAATTTTAAGCTTTTCTGCAATCTGTTGTCAAAATTATTTTTTCATTTTAAATGATTCTGCGTATCGAACATTCCGCGTTTGCAAATTAATACAAATCAATCATTTTACGTTTTGATCGTTTTGCTTGATTGAACATTCTGTGTAGTGACTACTATGCGTTCCGAACGCTTCGCGTATTAAATAAAGATAGTTTTGGTCATTCTGCGTATATTGACCATTATGCGTTCGCAAATTCATAAGAAAACAACATTTTACGTTTTCAACGTTTGTAGTATCAAAAGTTCTGCGTGTACACGAACATTAGTTATTTTAGTTAGCAGAGCAAGATCACAACTGATCGGTTCATCGATATGATGAACAATTTTCGAAATATGTATCGTTAAGTCGTTTACGCCTGCTGTTCTTAAATATGTGCTTCCCGTTAAGTACGTGACGTGGTAGGTAAGCATTGTTATAATTTTGTACCTATTTAAACTGATGCTTTATGTTTAATTGTCTAAAAGAGGTAAAAGTTTAATTTGAATTCACAGCGTGGTCGTTGACATAGCAACTTGTGCTCTGAAGCTTTGCTCTGTATTGCTAATGTTTCCTCTTTTTTGATATTCGTTCTTTGTTTTCGTTATTGGTTAATTCATGACTTTACTATTTTTGTAAGGTTTAAGAAACACACTTACTTGTAAGTTCAGAAGTATTACAAATTGATACAGAGTGATCCATTAAGATTGGGAAATCTGAAACTATAAAAGATAAAGATAGTTCTAAAGAACTATGTCGTAGATTTCAGTAAAACTGCATTCATATAAAACCGATCTACTGGTTCCGAAACTAAGATCGTTCGTTACCCATGGGTTACCTTTTTTATTCTTTATAGACATGATGTAAAAATACCGAAAGTATCTGTAGACGCAACTTATCTGCATGAAAGCCTTATTAAGTTGTCGAAAAGGCATTACTTTTCACAAATTGCGAGAAATTTTTTTAATGAGACCTTTTACCTTCCTAGATCGTTTCCTTCCTTATTTTGCATTAAACTAATACATCCTTCTGAATCACAATTCCTTCCCTTTTGACTCAGAAGAAAAACGGTATTTCAGAAGGTCTTTTTTCTCCGTGTTTAAAATATTAGCCAAGTTCCATGATCTCGCGGCTAACAACCGGCTTGCTCCTATGCTTGTAAAAGCTGGATTGCGAACCGTTGCGGTCCGTCAAAAGAGAGAGGTGGCTAGTCAAATGGTGACCGGGGGAGGCACCAAGCCCGCTTATGAAGGCGCATTGTCGCATCGGC
This sequence comes from Opisthograptis luteolata, assembly GCA_931315375.2. Taxonomy (NCBI): domain Eukaryota; kingdom Metazoa; phylum Arthropoda; class Insecta; order Lepidoptera; family Geometridae; genus Opisthograptis; species Opisthograptis luteolata. The sequence goes on from OV928048.1 coordinate 5,286,018, forward strand.
CGGCTGAAGTATCGGCCGCGCGGAAACCTGCGCGCGCGCGTTCTCGATATCTCGATACTCGATAAACTAGTGACGGACTCACCGATATTCTTCAGTGTCGATAAATCATACGTAACTATAGTGTGCACAGTTTAACGTCGAATACTGGAGACAGTGCACGTTGGTTTCCACTGAGATGTTGATGATATTGTGCTTATTTTGTGTGCTTTATTTCTCTATTTGACTTGATTGTTGCATGTGATATTTTTCACTTGATATTTGTTCTTTGAGTAGGTGCCTAAATTGAGCATTATAGAGTGGGATTTCGTCGGTGGCATTGTTAATTGTTTTGTTGATGTAAACAACTCACGCGACACATTGCTAGGATTAATTAAAATTCCGTCAAGCGGACAATTAGCTAGCTTTCGTACTGCCAACTAGGGTCAATTTATAGTTCGCGTTTGTAAAGGGTTTATTTGATGTATGTTTTTTTTTACCAGAGATGATTCATTAAATTATTATGACGACATCACTAAACTCGTGTGGAAGTATCTTTTTTAATTACTTATTTTCTCGTTTCCAACGTTTGTGACCTCATTTCTAATTTTCGTGGTTATGACATTTTCTCGCTTGTCTTTACGAAATTATAATTTGAGCAAACCAATCTTACCAATAGTACTAATATGTATGTACATTAAGGCTTTTGTAATAAATCGTAACACGTGCGTTTGCATCAGTGTATTTGAGCTGATATTACTCAATTAATATTAATCACTTGCATAGGTGTTAAATGTCAATCTTCATCGATTTATTCCTCTAATCTTCGTGTTTGCTCCAACCGTTTATTATTTCAATAGCTCCGCTAAAGGGCTCAATTATTTTAATGGTCTATTGCACAAAAAGCAATAGGAGATCGTGCTTAAGGCGATCACGACTAAGCTGTTTGCCATGGTAGATATTTGATAGCCATTGTTTGCTTTTAGGTCATATGGAACCTTTGAGTGCTTATAGGCAAACTTGTTTGCGGTAGTCTTATACACTAGTTTGCGATTTTCGCGGGAATGCCGGTTCAATGACCCTTGTGTTTTTATGATACATGATTATTATAATATTTGTGGCGTAAGAATAGAATTTTGCAATCTAATTTCGCGTAAATTTTTTTTATCTTGCTTTTATCGGCTATCGACTTTAGCATCATTGGTCTTTTTATATTCTTCTTCCAGAATACAAACAAAACGGTCTCGTGTAAGAAAGCTTTGATCATAAATTATAACACATATTCTTGCTATGCATTCGGTTATTATATTGTTTAATAAATCATAACACACCAAGGAAACGAGCTTAACGAGGATTCAAAACGTTTTCATATATTATTATATTCCTTCACCACTTCAAAATAATAAAACATTTGTACAGGAAAATTGCTACATCGTGTTCGAGAGACTATCCCTGGGGCTATTACATAAACCTGTAAGGGCACTTGGGTTCCATTGGGATATCGACGGAACCTTTAACTTTAACTATATCTTGAGGTGGTGAATTTGTTACATTGTAGGGTTGGCAGTTGCCTTCTACCAATTTGCAGAAAACTGATGGGAAGAAATGAATGTGTCGTATTGACAAGCAAGAATTATGATAATTGCTATTGATTGGAAGTTTTTATGCCCACCATAGGGCAAGCATTTTCATCGTATTCAACACCCACTATTACTGAATTGGCCTTGTACTTTGTCACTTTCTTTGATCTTGGGTTTATTACATCTGTTTGAGTCCCACGCCTAATGCTTTTGATTAATTAATTAATAATTATACAAACTATAAATGGAAAGTAAAGGTGTACCGCTTTTTAATAATACGGAGTTTCATGTATAACTAAGCTGTCCTAGACTCGAACCATGTTATTACATCGTCATGTACCATAATACATGTATTATGAGTGAGATAGTAAGGTAGGACTTGCGGCTAAATTGAAGGGCATGTAGACGCACACCTGCCTTTTATGATAAGGAAAAATGATTTGAAAAGCAATGCGGCTTTAAGTAGTACAGGAATATGATTTGCAAACAAATTACCTGACACCCTGGTGAAAATGAGTAATGATCGGTAATGGTTGATTAATTATGGAAAATGTATGAGGAAGTTTTAGTTTTTAGATGGCATTAGTACAGCCATGTCTTGGATTATCTATTGCGAGGCAGAACTATAAACTGCCATATTCAAGAGATATCAATTGACGTTATAAAGCATTAAGTTCTGTCTTTCGAAATCAATACGACTTTTTTCTAGTTAAAAGTCAGCGGCTGGAGTAACAATTTTAAACAGCGCATCTAAAATAATTACTAACCCGTTACTCTCTGTAAATAAAATGAGTGTACACAAAGACAAACGGCTCATTTCAGCTAAAAGCCACGCCGCTTTGAATTAATTCCGGCCATACAGCTCTAATGTATTTTAATTGCCTTATTAATCACATTTACCTATTCCAACTGGTTTGTTGAATTACCGTTAGTTTTGTTTGGTCAGGATTATTCATTAAACAGAAGTAGGTATTTGTTTACTGGTTTTGCAAAATGCTTGTAGTTGTAGTTTTTTGCATCGGAATTATGCCTACGTTATATATTAAACAGTATTTACGTAATTTGATGATTCCAGCAACAAATTCTTAGAAACATATCAGTTTAGTGAAGTATGCGAATTTGATGGGAGAGTTTAAAACAATAAACAGTTGAAGGGGGTCCACTGCAATAATGATGAATGTCCATTTTTTTTAAAGTCTTAACGAGTAATACCATTCGGTCACATAATATTATATTTAGAAATCCTGTTAGCAAACTTAGCAATATCGCTTGCAGTCTCGTGATAAATATGTTTTAAATATTTTGGCTAAACGGCTAGAACGCTCAACGTCACATGTGTTCACGACAATAATAACATTTTATAATCTTCGGGTCTGAGTTTTTTTACACCGTTTATAAATTTAAAACCCAATTATCTCAAAACTAGAGTTAAAGGATATTCATCATTATTGCAGTGGACCCTTCAGTTGTATTGGCCAAGACTACAAATTTCTAGTAGGCATTGGAGCATGAAAAAGTGCAAACAAGATAAGCAGTTGTCAATACTATAATCCACTGCCAAGGTTTATTTGCGTGTACCTATACATATTATAAAAAGCGTTGGAATTGACAAACCGATAGTAACGAAACCTTGAGCTCCAGCCAAAGAAACTGCAGCGGAGATTATCATCGTAGTCGGAAAGATTAATGATATCGTATACCCTTGAAAAAGAACCGAAGTTTGAACAAATTGACGGGTAGGTACAAAAAAAAACCTTTTCTCGTTGAGCCCTCGACAGTTGACGGTTGACCTTAAACTTTTGTAATGTTTCTTTGCGCCTGTGGCTGTGACCTTTAAATAATTAAGCTTGCCTGATAGGATATGTTCGAAATATCTCATTGTTTGAAACATATTCAAGTTTTTCTAGTAAATTTTTTCTCTGTAGAATTGAAAGTTGGCAGTATTTCTGTAGAATCTGCCACCAAGCATATGTTGCGTGTTCCAGCAGTCTCAGTTGAGAGCCAGTTTCCAATTTACACATCATCATCACTTTGAACATCAGAATTATCAGATGACTTGTGTTCAAACGCTACCCCGTAAGATGAAAAAAAATTAAGGTTCACGAACAAAATATAGTCATCTGTAAACAGAGCAGCTTCTCTTACATTCTAAGCAGTAATATAAACAAAAGTACCCATACTTAGCCTATCCCTATTCCAGTTAAAAACGTGCATACACCACTTGAGTTGTGTCAAAGCAATTCCATTCCGAGAAGCTGTAAAGACATCCTCGTAGACATATAACCTGTCAGTTGGACGATGACGTCTCTTCAATAAACTTAGTTATTGTACCATTTGTTCCATTCGCATACAATGCTGAGGTTTATTTACATTTCTGAGTTCAGTATTTAAACTACACTTTAATATGCAGTAAGAATTTATATTACGTACCTACTTGTGCAACTTACGGTCGCTTATTCACATATGATTAAGTTTACTTTGTCCTGCCAGTTTTGCGTTATGTTATGTGACACATACATTTTTGGTCTGTAAGGAGAAACGGTCAACTTTAAAACCTAATATGATAGTCAACACCGGATCCATTTTAGATCTGAGAGGCCATCCACATAATTAGAAGTACCCCTTTTTAAGTCGGAAGTTTGAAGGAATAACAAAAAAGGTCAAGTGAAATCACATTTTAGACGCAGACGTCATTCTATTATAATAATCTTTATTATCATCATTATTCCTTTGAAATATGTAAACAAGTTTTATAATAACGCTACTACGGTTATGTCATTTTTTCTGGTTTACATAAAAGAAATGCTAATTTGAAAGGGTCATTGACTTTTTAATATACTACTTTTGTTTGCAATAATATTTATCTATAAAATATATCTCTGTTTACGTAATAAGTTAGGGCTTTTATTTTCAATTAATGGATTTTCCCTCAAAAAAAGTTAATTCAAAACACGTTAATAGGAAACGCGTAATGATTTTATCTAAACGACTTTTTTAGTTTAAAATTTGCATTGAATTCGCTCTATACTAGTAATAAATTAACTAATATACGACGAATGTTAATAAAAGTTATATATAACTTTATTGCAAACTCGAAGATTTCTATTTTAATTTCACTTCCAAATAAACAAAAAATGATATAGAAACAACGGGTTCTGAATTTTCGCAAGGTTTGATGAACTGCACCGGTTAATCTTGACTTTAAAAAAGTGGTAAACAGCCGCGTCCACCATCTCTCATATCACTTTCCATTAACGGTTCATTTTTACTACGAACACGTGACTATGAAATGATTAAAACGGACCGCTTTTAGCCGCGAAGCGTTTTGTTAACTGTTTAACTGCGATTTCACGGAAGAGAAAAATAGCAAATTGGCAACCTTATCAAAACATGCTGCGCACAAGTTCGACGACCCGACGTTTTGTTATGAATTCAGTACTACAACAAGACTCTTGTAGTTAGGTCAATCGTTGCCATTGTAGATTTGTAGGCAGTTACAATTTAGAATGCAATGCGGCTCAATATATATTCGATTACATTTAATTGGCTAATGCTTTCAGCAAACCAGCAAACTGGATGTTATCTGGATGGTATACCTAGTCTCAACTAGAGGGTGATGACACGAAGCTCGAGTGAGCCCCGATTCTAACGGGCACCTAAAGTTGAACAGCTGGTTATTCACATAAATCGACGAATTATTGTGTTACATTAAAAATCAAGCCTATATACAGAACGTGTTTTGTGACGTGACAGCGGTAGGTGATTTTATTGTTTCATGAACCAGATCGAAATGTCGGAACCACCGTTAGGTTTGAATGTTCCGATAGCGGAAACGCTCGTTAGCTTTATTGGCCCCTACAATTCCGCCGCAAATGCCGTGATTTCTAATATTTCCTACCGTAAAGGCAGCAGAGCATGCTACCGGCTGCAGTGATGTCATTACTGTCATCTATGAAAAGCTAGCAGTAACTTTACTAGGAAAAATTCGCGTATCCCATAGATTAAATAATTTGATTCAATCTGTGTGAAAACCATCCTTGTATTCGATATTTCTAGTATCGATCGTATTTTGATACATTAAAGCCTTAACAGACGCAAAATAAATAACAGAGAAATGAAGGAAGCTACTAAAAAGACAGAAACGGGCAGATTCTAGTAGCCGGACATGTTCGTCATGATAAGTGCTAGATAAATTCAAAACGAAGCTGAACTGAAAAATGTAGATTTGAAACTATTCGAAAAATATAGTCTTGATGTAAACGGAGGAAATACCCAAAAAAAGTAGAAAACAAATTCTTAGTTTTATAAACTTGGTGTATTTTATCCATCTAACCTCGTGCACCAAAGTAGGTATATTGTAGGCAATTGAATAGATGCGTGTCAGTGGTCACGTTTGCCAATGAGGTAGTGGAACGTACCGGAATGAAAATGCAGGTGGACAAATAAAACGCAATGCTACAGTCAACCTAACTGGCAGTGGGACATGTTGATTACATAATAAATCAACTGCCACATTTGTTAAGGAAGGCGGTGAGAAAGGCGATGTCCTTATTAATAAAAGTGTTAATCCACTAGAACTAGTTCTAACTAACCCTGAGATAAATCTGCAGGTAATACGACACTATGTTATTTATAACTGAGTCTGAACGTATAACATAACGTCAATCAGGAACCATAATTTACATTCACTGTTTTCAAAACTAACGTCGGAATTACGAAATTCACAATACCATGAAACAGTGATGAATTTCCTAAATAAACAACCACAAAAGCAGTTTCTATTGCTAGTCCCAGTTCGGTTTCCACTTATGAATTATTGCCTAGAGGTGGTACGAATTCAACAGAGCTATTAATAACGCTCGTTTTGTATCTACAACTTGGTTTTACCACCCACAGGCACAGTCAATTACTTACTTTACAATTCAGTACCATGTCACTGTATGAAAATGTATTATTTTGGTTATGTTTCTAAATGTCTAACTGAGATAAAGTAGCAAAGCGTTACGTTCATATAGGAATAAATACTGCAGAGTTATTAGGTCAAAGCGGAATTTCGCATTCGGTAAGAGGATTAGCATTGCTTTCAATGTGAGCATGGTTGTTAGAGAATTGAGATCATTGCCCGAAAGGATCTCGTTTATGATGAGAATCTAAATTCTAATGGGACGGTTACTGAGTAGAACTTGAGTCAATTCATAACAGTAGTGTTAGTGTTAATGGAATCACATGTAAAAATCGACGATATTAAAACAACTAAAATCTTACATTTTTGAACCGGTTTCATGTTCGATTTGATTCAATAAATATGCATTAAAATACCGGCATTTGCGGTTTTATTGAAAAAGAAAACCCTGTTAATTTACAAAAAATCATTTAAATTTTTATCTTTTCAAGGTTCTGTTTTTTCTTCTCGTATCTCTTGTATTGTGCCAAATAGCAATGGTGGGCGATCATGTGTGTTTGGTTTGATTTATAGGTCTTTAATAGGCTTGTGGTTCAGTCCAAAGCCTTGTTCGTTAATGGTGGTTCTTCTTTAGAAATTAAAAGTCCATAAAGCAGCCTTAAATACACATCAGTAAATATTTATTGTCTGTAATCACACGTTTTCTTCACACATCAGGCTAAAGTCATTAAACCTTCGTTGTAATGATCTCTCGGTAATAATCTTCTCAATTATATATCATTCGTGGCAATCGTAGGACCAATTTAAATTACCATAAAACTTAAAAATATCATGGCTGGATGTTATGACTGCTCTAATAAGTTTTCTGCTTCAGTAGACCTTTTGCTGTGCCTTAACCTCCGATGGAACTCCTTTCTCACAAGTCTCAAAAATACTTCTGGGATTTATGTTCCTTCGACCATTTGGTGTTTCTAGACTTTCACCATATAGTACAATTTACTATTCTTCGAGTAGATTCACAACGCCGTCTTACTATAAAGGGACCTTTCACCATTTATGTCCCTCGCTCTCTCGAATCATTCACATCGTGCACTAGCTCTCAGGAATGACGTTCAATTATGAGATATCTTTAATATTCCTATCTTTAATAACAGCTCATGCTTATGATAGTAATTTACAATGACGTCTGTTTATGGTCGTATTTTTAAGTGTCCCTTTGTTTATTTGACAGACAATTTATTTTAGTCGACGTTGCACATGGATTTATAGCGTGTAGCGTGATAAGATCTTAGTGCTATAACGCCATTTTCCGTATTCCTTTGTACTTCTTGTTCGGTTGCGACCAACTGATGTTGTGAATTGTAATTGTTCTTTTATATCTTCACTAGTAGGTACAGCTATATTATCAAACTAATTTGATGAAACAGAATTATCAACAAAGACCCTCTCTGTAGCTCGACTAAAAGGTTTTTAAAATAACCTTAACAATTAGGTAATACTATTCCGAACTACATAGTTACATATATGAATTATTTGAGTTGTATTTTCAAATGTTCTTGTTTGCATCAATTACCACTAGTGACTCAATAACTTTATCAGTTCAATGGACACGTCCTATAAAATGGATAAACACTCATTGAAATTAGACGCTAGATTACGTTTCAGCTATCTTGGCTTGTGTTAATGAACCCCACAAGGCCAATGCCTCCTTCAGATAACTCTATAAAACCTTTTAGTTTCATAGATTCCGTTTCATTTCGCAACAAAATAACACAATATCCGTATGACGAGCGACGAACTGGCACTTATTATTTTGTAAATTTTAAAGTCGTAACAGGCGTCGAGAATCATGCCCTAGGCACCGATGAAAATGAAATTATGAACAAACAGTAAATACGAAATAACAAAATGGGTAGCGGAAAGTTCGGTTTTACCGCGAAAAAGGACAAAGTGAACGTTGCAACAGCAACAGCAGCGGCAGCAGACAAGACTGAGTTTAGTGTTAAGGAAAAATGTCACAAAATACAGAAGAAATTAAAGACTGAGAAAAAGAAGACTGAAGACACACAGGAAAAGACTATCTGGTGGAACCAATGCAATAGCTGTAAGTTTTTTCTGGCAACTATTTTCATTAGAGTATCTGTGGTTTTATCCAGTCTACTATAATGGCCAAAATTATTAACATAGGTAATACGATACTAATTACATATCCTTACGGTTTATGCGTCACTAAGACGTAAATTCTCAATAAAATGGTCAATGGAGAACTAGAAATTAGTTATAACAAGCTATTTTAAACTTTATGGAACTAAATTCATATCAATAAATCTGACAGTTACTGGAATAAAAGTTAATTGAGCTGGTTTCGTATAAATTCAATAATACAAATGTAATTTCAGCAATAACGTTCATAATTTTGTTGATTTCAATAATTCGATCGGATGTACTGAATTAAAAAATGCCTTTGAAGCATTTAAAACAACTGATGAATAATCATATTTACTTGTGGTATTATAGTACTAATCAAAGTACATTCAATGATTAAAAAATTACAGAAAAAGTTTCTATTGGAAGAACGAGAGGCCCTTCAAGGGCCGTCATGCTTGTTACGCCCTTTGAATGCACAATGAGGGGAAATTAGATCACCAAGGTTCTAACTTTTGAAATCAACCAGTACCTCCGACTTCGACAAGGTATCGAGGTCGACATAACCTTAAACGTCGCCTTCAAATTCTATGGAGCCCTTCTAACGATCAAAATGTCGATTACAACATTGGCTTTTGCGATTTGTTTAACCCTGTGCTTAATTTAGTTGAGAGGTCTGCCCTTGATGCCCTTCATGGTTTAATCGGCGTAACGATATTGTATAGGTACATTTTATTACGTCACTATAAAAAAGCGTCTAGAATGAAACTCTAAAAGCCAATGATGCGTTTGATATTTCCTCGAATACTGATGCTAAATTACGTCATATTAACGAAAATAAGTGCAAACCAAAAACATCAACACCTATATTACTGTATAAGCATATTACTGGCATAGTTTTAAAAATAAACACAAACACGCGTTACAACACTGCACCATACATGGATGTAGCGCATTGGAAAAGTATGTCAATGGAAAGCGCGAGAGATTCCCGAGAAATCTATGCGCTAATGTCTGTCTGCGCATGCTCCGGAGTTTCCACTTTCTAAACCGGCCAGCCTACGCGAGCGGTTTATAGTTCAGGAACTGCTTAGTTGCAGCGTTGCATGAAAGTTGTCTTATTGACATTTCCTTGTGCGGGAATACGCAAACAGTAGTGAACATTTTTACTAGTGGAGGGAGGGATGACAATCATCTCCTTAATGGCTGAACGGTAACCGCCAGCGTTACCATCCAAGATGCCGATACCGAGTTCCAGTTACATCACGGTCCTTCACCTGTGACTTAATAAATCATGTACGGATTTGCCACTGTTCAAAACAATGAAGGAAAACATAACGTGGAAAACAGCATGTCCATAAACTACAATATTCACGTTCAAGCGACATCTACAAATGCACACTGGGGCAGCAAAGTCAGCATGACCCTTACTCTCTCTCTAAAAGAAGGGCCGATGATGTTAATGCAGATATATTTGCATGATCAATCACGAAACCCGATTTTACGATAGCGGACTCTATAAATAAAAAAGTGTACTTTATTTAAAATATTCAATTGCATTATTGAAATGACATAAGTAAAATGAAAGCTTAACAAACGCTTACGTAACTTACCCAAGAATTTGTAAAAACGTTCAGGCTACTTGATTTAAAAAAAAACATTGTACAGATTGTAACCCATTTCCATCTGCTCAGTTGATATAGGTTACACTGTCAGTTTCAGGAATAGAGAAAATAGAAATCTAGGTGATGTAGCTACTTGTTTATCCCGCAATGTACAGGAATCTGCACTAGACCTTCAAATAATTGAAGCTGACTTTACCAGGAGCTGAATACTTAAAGTTTTCACTGAGACTAATGAGAGCAATTCTTCAATCTTCATTAATTTCTGTGATTGACAGGGGAGGTTATTCATATTATTTTATGATCATTAACGAAGTACTTCTGGTTTCGATATAACTCATTTGTTAAAGTAATATTCGTATGGCATTATCGTATTGCCACTTACAGCAATAACGATTTATTATATCGACGCGGCGTGCGATGTTTTTTCGTCCGTTATAAACGTGCTTATACTTATTTTTATGATGTTCCATTGTGTATTGAAAGCTGTTTAAATTATTCTCATTCGTTATAGGGTGTTTATTACTTAGTTTCTTTATTACCCACGTTAATATTAAGATGGATATCATCATCACAAGTCAAAACATCATTTATTTGCCAATTTATTTTGATTTCTTGAAACAATTTCTGCGGCATTTTCATATTTTATCACCAGATTTTTTCGATTGGTCATGATATAATTATAAAAATGTTCTCTTAAATATGTTTTATAGCAATAAAAGAGCGCAGAGACGCTTAGATATGTTGAATGGTACAAATAGTAACGCTGTACAGTAATTCATTCTTCTGTAATCCTCTGTATATATCTGAATCAATTATGTTAGATTTTAAACAAAAATAGGTCTAGTAGCATTCTTCTATTGACTTATTAGTTTTAACTATCAGAATCTCATTAAAAGCTTCCAGTATTGAACCTATCTACAATGTATTTTATTATTTCTTCTGCAGTGAGCGAGATCGATCAGTATCTATGGATGGTCGGTGGTTCAGCGGGGGCTCTGGCCCTGACTGGAGTCGCTGCAGCATCAGCCTTCTACCTGAGCACGAGACCGAAGCCGGAGAAGCCACTCGTCACACTCCACGAGCAGAGCCTCTTGGAACCGGTGAGTTTACTCATCAAATTAAACGTGGTTTTCCTATACTAGCATGATCCTTATTCCCAGAACCTTAAGTTTCATAATCTTACTATTACCGAGTGTAAATCCTCTCGACTGGTACCTAGGACGGCCATTCACTGACGAAACTTGGCAAGCTGGAACTCTTCATAATCTGCACAGGAATTAGTTTGGCATGCAAGCAAGTTTTTATCAAAAGTAATAGCATAATCCATAAAATTATTCATAAGTTTTCCTGCAAATTTGTCACCGTTAACTGATAATATAACATGCATTTAGCATTTGTGTAATCAGTGTTTTAAATAATGTTAATGGTATTCATGTGTTCAAACTAAACTATGTACTTATAAACTGTTATCTACTGCTGGCTTGGCACTATCCAAAATATAATCTACTTACTAGCTGCAATCTGCGCCTTTGTCTGCGTAAAACTTGAACATATTCTTTTCATTGTTTTGGAATATCAATAATAATAATAAATTCTTTATTCAATAGGATACAATATTCAATAGGCCCTAAAGGTTTCTGGAAAAGATTTATTTTTTACATCTGAAAATATAATATCTATCTTTTTGTCAAATGCTGCATCGCGTCTTGCTACTTAGAAATCTTTAAATTTCAACGTATCAATATTGAAGAAATATGTCTATATGTATGTGGATGTAACAAGGAAAAATAGCTTCTCACTTAATTACATTTCATTTGTAGTAGATAACGACCAAATAAATGTCTTTGTTGGAGTCTTAGGCCGGGTCAATAAACGATATATTATACGATTTTAATACTTGTCCAATCATTTATCTAATGCCTATCATGTTGCTAATGAAAAAACTATTGTAGATGTTCATACAAAAACTAATGAACTAAGCAGTCTTCATTGCAAATGAAAATATTAAATCATACTGAAATACCCATTATTTAGATTTAGACCCACAAAAAATACCGACAACAAATTGTAAAGCTGTAAACGTTAAAAGGGAATTCTTTTTTATTGCGGTATCAAAGTTCGAGATGTCCTAATCCCCAAACAGCCGACGATCTAGAGTTGGCAGAGCGCATCATTGAGCGATATTTTTAACTCACTATACCTCGGGCTGCCTTGCTCGTAGCTCTCCTGTCAGTTCACGAAACTCTTCAACGAAAGTGACGAGGATCTTGAAAAGTTCGCCAGAACTGTCTACCTCAATACTAAGCACCTGAACTGTACCATCAATAAAGGGCTCGCAATAGTGATCAATGACGGTCCCTAATGGCGGTGGTTGCGCAACGTTTTGATAGACTTTAAAACTAACGGTGATTTTTAGTGACTTGTGGTGTGATTAAAATAATTGACGATGGCGTGTTGTGATTGCTGCATTGGAGTATCTCCGATCCGACCTCCGATATTACTCAGCGAACAATCTGAGTCCCTCAAAGTGAGTGATATAAAATGTATAATTTGAATAATTAAAACCATCATTTACAATTCAATCTAACGTAAGATAAAACTAATGAATGAACGTTATACTCCGGCATAGAAAACGAATACAATAGACGGTCAAGATCAAGATCGATCCGAAGATGATTTTATTTGAGACAAAATTATTTTTCATATGAATACTGTCGGAAGTATTATCTTTGTTGTTCCAACAAACAAACACTTCAATGAAGTGAGTGATACTCTACTTAATTGTTTTTGTAAGCGATTGTAAGCGCTAGACAATCATAATTAAGTATTGTTATCTACTCTCGATGGACGTGTTGTAGAGGATAACGCCCTTTATTCGAAATATTCGCCTTGCACGTAATCTATTGCGTAAATTGTAATCATTGCAAAGGCCAACACATTGTTCTGATTACTCATGCACCGTCACTTGGCAGAGATCCTCGCAGCATTTGTACTCGGATCATTTAAAGTCCCACTGTTGAGATACCAATGCTGTATTAGAAATAGACTGACACTATTCTAGAAACTTCTGTATTTTTTTTGTATATTTAACTTTTTACTCAATATTAATCAGTTAGATTATGTGTTATGTTATGATTATGACTAAGTTTATCACTTAAAAAATACAAATCTTTAAGCTGACGGCACTGGCGTTTTCAACCAATTTTGTTTGTAGTATTTTTATTTTTAAAGTACCTACTTATAGTTCAATCATTTTTAATTTCATTTCAAGACTCAGAATCATCGATAGAAGTAATATTGTTTTCATCCGTTCTATATTTCCACCTGCCTTCTCCTTTGAAACGAGTTATCTTCAAGAAATGCAACGAATTACTTACCTAGTCTGTTTTATTAACTCTTAATAGGTCTTGTTTGTTTACTCTACTGTAGCACATTAATAACGCAAACTGCACTATAAATTGCTACTGTAAAATATGAACCGAAATAAACAGCCGGCAATTTGTAGAGACGGAAAGTAAAATAAACTGCTTTTGAATATATTTTTAAAATCGATCATAAATCAAAATTAAGTGAGCCGGTGAGTTTATGACGAAACAAACGTGGGCAAAGCGTAGCGACGGAACAAAATTAAACTCAATTGACCGGTGACATTACAATAATTGATGACATCAGTTAAATATAATTATTTCACTCGTGACATTTTTCTGAATTTTTGGCAGAGAACTCAGACGAGTCACGTAAACGAATCGAATATACTGAGAAAACTATTGTCAAATGTTTCGCACGTAGCTTTTAGTAAACATGTTGTGATGAAAGTAAACCGATAAAATAATTTTATTTACAATAATACTGACTGGGCTGAAATCACTCATGATAGGGAAGAGTGGCGCTCTCTCGTTTCGGAGGCCAAGGCGCACTTTGGGTGGCTGATACATAGGAAATAGTTTGCTTGGTGGTAGGGTATTGCTTGGTGGTAGGGTATTTTCTAGTACTTGCCTGGCTAGCTACCACCCTCTTGTTGAGAATCTGTCGCCAAGCACCTATCGGTGTGTTCCGGCAGCCTCACTTGAGAGCCAGTTCCCTGTCCAGGTGTAGCGTGGCGCCATCTTCGACCACATCGTCACTTTACATCAGGTGACTTGTGGTCAAACGCTACCCTGTAAATAGTAAAGAAAAAAAAAAAAAGTTAAACTGATACAGCTTTCCTGTTATTTACTAAAACACAACATGACGCATTGCATAAAAATAATGTAATTGTTTTGAGCACTAGTACTTATAGATATAAGATTTATCACTGTAGTGACTGTATAAGTACAAATGGTAAATGCTAGAACTTATACAAACAAGAAAATGTTATTCCGATCTATAAAATCACGAGCAATCAGCCTAGAGTTTCAGTATGAACAAAGGTTTTATTTAATGAAGCTTTAACAAACGAGAATTGATCGTCAACAGGTTTAGGTCAGATTAACGTAGAAGCGGACAAGTAGGTAGGTGACTTTCTATAGCAATCCGGGATAGCTTATTCGAATAGCATAGGTAACATTACTAATTAATACCTTTACCTACCATGGTTTTCTAGTGGTCATAGATTTAAGTATCACTTCGTAGCAATGTTTCCGTAGAAAAGCTTTGATTGAGATGACTAAATTTTATAGCGTTACACTTATTTTATATTGAGTTGGGTATAGGATTTTCGTTGTGATAAACTCCACGCGAACAGCTAGTACCTACTTTATACAAAAGGAGAAGAAGAAATCTATATTTAGTGTGTGTGTCTCTATAGTATAGAGTAGAAATAATTTCTGCAGAAACATCACTATTAGGTATCTAAATCATTCTTGTAAGCGTAATTGAACAAGGTAATCTAATATGCTCGATTACTTCATTGATTTGGTATGCACTGATGCGTGATCTGTGTTTGTTCAAACATCTCATCGAATCTGTTCTCACGAGTTTCAATGTATTATGATGATTGACAGCGCTATCTTTGCAAATGAATATATATTTATCCCATCCGCTAACTATATTCGCGAATGTATTGTTTTGCGTCAACTCGATCGAATTCTTTTCTTATGATGTAATCTGTTTTTTTTTCAACATTTTTATTTTTGTCCAACATTCTTCGTCGGAGTAAGGGAACTTTTATGAATTTGCTTTGATTTTTCCCAGTTTTTTCTCTCAAATTTAGCAGCTACAGTTTATACTGGGATTTCAACTTTTAATAGAGGTTTAAAGTTTGTTGTCATGGAAAAATGATTTCTTGAAGTTTCCTGTAGTTCTTATAGCACCGGAAATGTCGATGAATTTAATATAACATGTCATGAGAATGCCGATCCATTAATCAATTCACGAGCTCACAATAATGGTAAAGCAATATACATTGTCTATTCTTTCGTGCCATCCATTGATTACTGTTTACAATCATACTTTTGTCAACAGATCAGTCACCTGATAAGGTACTGTCGTGAGACATATTTGACTCCTAGCCAACATCGTCTGCTGCTCATAACCGCTGACGAGTGACATGTGTCTGCTACCACTACTTGATAATTATATACCGATCGTAAAGAGTTAATATACATAATGCTGTATAATTTTTCAGTTTGTCACACCCTCGTAAATGGAGAAAAGTTTGTATATAAACTCATTACGGATTCATCGTCAATAAATCTAAAAAGTTTACGTAAAAATTAATTGCTTGTTGTCGATTTGTTCTGCAAACTTTTTTATCCTACTCGCTCAATATTTGACGTTTATTATTCCACAAGGGTTTATTGGAAGGAAACTCTTTTTAGGCATATATGAGCTCGATTTTATAGTAGGTACATATTTTACCACACTATCTAAGTTTTAATTACGTCTCCGATACAGAATATAAGATCTCACCCAAATTATAATAACGGTACTAGAAATTCTTGCACTCGTAGTTTTGTTATTTAGGTATAAACATTGCATCGTTATCTAGATATCACATCGTAATTAGTATCATTAGCTCACTTGAGTAAGATTTCAATAAATACTGACTATATAGAACAGATGGAGGTAGGTACCTAGTAAGTAAATATGTCTCGTTTTTAGTATTTTGTCCACGAATATTAACTGCTTAGTTTACACTCTATTAAAGTTGGTTTTCAAGAGTAGTTTAGGCGGAAACAGTTGCCAGCCAAACGAAGTGACAATGTCAACTATTTCGGCGACATCGTGTTTTCGCTGCCAAGAAGTTCCGTTCGCTCCAGCACCACCCTCATCAGGGCTTTCCTGAAATATTTATAGAACATTCCACTGACGCACTTCACAAAATGACCGTATTTCAAACTCTCAATTTGTAAAGAGTTCATGAAACTTTACGTCTATTATGGTATGTCCACATCAGTGCGCTCTTATATGCATCTAGCGTCTTCCTCTGAGCAATCACAGCGCAGACAACAACGCATGCCCCTAGCGCACACTGATTTGTCACCCATTGGGTTCGCGTGCAACTACGAAACTACTTTGCGATATTTATCGAATGTGATAATATGTATATCACGCCACGAGAATTGGGTCCTTGGTGTTTAAGATGTCGTAATCGGAAAGTTTGTTATTGTTTAGCTACTTTTGTCGTTGACCGTTTATGTACTACGTACCTTAACGACAATCATTGCGGTAGCTATATAAACGAAATTCACATGTACAACAATAAAGGGATCATAAAGAGCTTTTTCAATGAGCGCGAGTAGTTTTAATTTTAAACGGGAACGATTAAAAGACAAGTTGGTAAAATGCGCGTCTAAAATTGTTTTGACAGTGGCGAAAGCAGAAATAGCGTGGACAGCGGCGCGATCTCTAAATTGTCGCGTAGTTTTTGTTATAAATACTCGGTCATGCAACCGGCACATAGTCGACTTGACCGTCATCACAGTGTGTGACCGTCATCGTGTGACCAATTTTCTCTTGACCTTGCTTACTAAATCCGAGATCGCATTGCTGGATGTTTCCACATTTTGTTTTGCCATAATCTTCGTTCGCCTCTTCCGCTTTTATTTTTAGTGGCAGGGCCATTAATAAAGTTAGATTTATATTTTATTAAAATTATAGATGTCATCGCACATTCGGTGTTGATGCATGAACTGGTAAACGGTATTAAATTTTACTGTAGAAGCAGTTTGTTATTTTGTCATGTAAAATATATTGACGTTATAATATTTCAATTTCTGTTGAAATGGCCAATAAATATTTCTATTCTATTCTATTCTAATGAATTATGACCTGAATGGATTGCATATGAAATTAATTAGCACGTTTACTTTTGACCAATGACTATAATATCCGAGGTGTTCCAGGAGCCTCACTTGTGAGCCAATTCCAAGTCCAGGCGTACCTTCGACCAAATCGTCACTTAACATAAGGTGAATAAGCTAAGACATTCGTGAAGGATAGAAAAAGAGAATTTATAGATTGGTATTTGGATTGATTGTGCCGTATAGATAACTAAACTAACACCAGCCATGAATGTACCAAAAAAACCAAATAAATGAATTGAGTTTAATAGGTAGATACCTATTTAACTTGAAGGTAGCGCCAGCCAGCAAATTAAAAAGGCTCGTAGCTAAAATAAACAACATCTACGTGAAAAACGAGTATCATTAATCAAACCTAATAAGTCACACTTTTCGGGTTATGTTGTCCATCTTCCTAATGACATAATGCTTCATGGCTGATTTAACCTCCACGTTCGTCAGTCCCACGCCGGTGACGACTTTGACCCGTACATCGTCCCATTTTTATCCGTCGTGCAAACCGCAATAATAATATACCGTAATGTAGAGTATCATGCTTGAAGCCAAGATTCGGAGTTAGTAGGCCAACTATGTCATTAGGTTAACGGAGAACGTATTTGCATAAGATGTTAGTGCCTGCGTGCAACTTGGCCTGAACGATTCGTGCCGCTTTGCCTTTACAGGCCGGTGCATTATTTCGGTGTTTGTGACCACAAACTGCCACAAACAGATTCTGATACTACTCATATATGATTGCAAAATGTGTGGTCGAGGGTTCAAATGAACTTTCGGTGATCGAAAATATCGTGATGAAACCGTAGCTTGGTGGCAGGATATTTTCTAGTGCTACCATCCTCAAGCTAAGAATCTGTCGCCAAGCACCTATCAGTTTGTTCCGTTAACCTCACTTGAGAGCCAGTTTCCAGTCTAGGCATCGGCCACATGTTATGTGGTATGTGGTCTAAAGCTACTCTTTAATCTATAACCATAATTCTATTATTATATTTATCGAAGTTATACCTATCAAAATCTACCTGAGCAATTTTTTGATAATACTTACGTTGTTTAAAGTTTGTTATCCTCATTTATTCTGTTGTAGGTATTGGTGAATAGTTCTATACACCTGTTAGTTACTTATCGTTATCTTTCCATTTTCCTTAAACCGTTCCGTACTAATAATCATATTAATATGTAAAAGCTTGTTGATCTTCCAAAACCAAATAAATATAACACAAATTGAAGATAAAAATATTTAGTTAACTACTACGATGTATGTAGTTATGTGGACAGCAGTGGTTCGTTAATTAGCTTATAGCTGATTACGTTCCTGAGTCTTCTAGGTCTTCAGTGCAATGGCCGCATACCTCTGGTAACATAAAGGTAGCTAGGTAATTTATCGGATCATATATCAGTAGTTTCAGATTTCCAATAACAATGTGTAACCTACCTACGAGCCCGAACCATAGTATTATCTTCTCCAATATAAATTGAAGTCTCACTTTATAATTTGCTTTTAAAATGTTTTTAACAAGAGCTTCGTTCTTTTTCAGGGACCTGAAATGGTACGTGTGTCGAAGTTCTACAAAGAAGCTAAAAACGGACGGTTTTTACGTTTCCTGCACGAAGACACACGCACACTATTTGAAACGTTCAGAAGAGGTGTCAAGGAATCAAGTGAGTTACATCAGCGCATGTATCTACCTAATGCTTTTTAAAACATGTTCCTCCTTCACTGGAAACTATTCGCGATGATTTATGAGCAACTTCAAGTAGTAGTCTTGTTACCTCTATTTGCACTCATACACACAATTCCCTATCTAGGTGTAGCGTGAAGCCACCTTCGACCACTATGTCACTTAGCATCAGATGACTCGTGGTCAAAAGCAAGACAAATAAAATAAATGCTAAAGTTTGTGAGTTTGTATGTTTGTTATTTCTGCACGCTGTAATGGTGAGACTAATTTGAATGAATTTAAGAATAATATAGCCTATACCCTAGCACCTACAATTTTATTTATCGACGCAGCTAAGATTTTTACATAGATACATTTACTACCCGAAGCCGTTGTTACAAAAATGTTCACATAGCATTAAGAACTGAGTAGTGCCCTAAAGTATTACTATTATATATTCTGTGCTTCAAGGCACAATTCTAGACGCACCTCATTTCCCTCTACATTTCCGCTCGTTAACGATAAATACGATAATGCCCGTGCATCACAAAATATAGGTAGTTAACATGGTTCAGAAACAGGTTCGCAAATAACAGTTAAGCGTAATTTGTGCCACTAGAGTAGTCGGCAGCTTTATATTTTTTTGCTTTTATTTGATGGAGACAAGGCTTATGTACACTTATTGGACAGGTAAAATGAACGATAACAAAATATTTTGAGTTTCTTGCGGAATATTCTGCGCGATATAAATGCAGAGTACCGCTCAAGACAGCTTGGGGAGATTGAAGATGTGATAAATGGAGACGATAACGATTTCAATGTTAGCTGACACTGCTGACATTCTCTTTCATTCGCAGATAATGGGAATTGTCTCGGGTGGCGTGAGGGACCAAACAAACCCTACGTGTGGCAGACATACAATGAGACCCTTCTAAGAGCCAAGAACTTCGGATCCGGCCTCATATGTCAAGGCCTTACTCCTGGTCAAAACACATTTGTGGGTAAGTTCGCAATTGACAGGACTGAATTAATACTCCCGAGTTAAAAACGACAACTAATTACATAGATACAACTTTATAAAAGACAGCAGAATTGAATAATGATCTCTCCCATGATTATGTAGTTTAACTGGAACCTGTGGTGTTTAAAAATCGTTTCAAGTTTCTTTACTCTGTGGATTTAACTTCTTTTATTCTTTACAGGTATATATTCACAGAATTGTCCGGAATGGATAATGACAGAACAGGCTGCATACTGCTATTCAATGGTCATTGTACCATTGTACGACACGTTAGGAGCGAACGCATGTGCCTTCATTGTTAATCAAAGTATGTATTCTATGTATATTCATATCCTACGTCCGTTTTGTCTATGGATTTGCATAATCTTTGCCCATAAATTGTTTGGTGTATATATTTAGCATTTTCTTTTCTCATTGAATATATACAAACTGTTTTCAATTTGTTTGCTGTTTTAGATTCATTGATTCTGTAGGTGTCGTCTTGAATACTTAAATGCTTTATATATCTGAACTTTACTTTTATTTTTTAAAGTACCTGGATCATCCGCATAGACTACTGACTACAGTTTATTGCGATAAAAAGCAATATATGCGATTTCCCGTCAAATCAGCCTGTTTTTTCGTCAATGATACAATATTGTGTAAAATTCAAAAATTCAAAATTCAATAATGTTTATTCAATAGGATACATTGTGATCACTTTAAAACGTCAACTTAAAACTAGCTACGCCTGTTCCAACCTCCTTACGCCGGCAAAAGAACAGGCAAGAAACGCCCGGCAGGTAATTTTTTTGGCGCGATCACATTGACAATTTTATTCTTATTACTAATTGATTGAATTGGAGCAAGTTCACTAAAATCCCAAGCTTTTTTTTTTGTCATCTAATAGTCCGATATTTTTTATTTAGCTTTACTAATAAGAAGATTTCTCTTGTTTGGTTGTACACATTGGGATATGGGAACATGAATATTAACGAGTTGCGGGATCACAACCAAAGCAGACCAGACCCCACAAGCAGCACCCGTTCACGAGTTGACGCATGTGCCAGCCATCGCTCTCCTCGACCATATGAGAGGGAAGAGGGCGACCCGACACATGACGCCGCTGCAAGCAAAGTCACTTTCGTGAGCATGACTGTTTTGGCTGTTTACCGAGAATGGTTAGAATAGGGGAAATAGGGAGGATAGATAGATAGAAAGAAAGATAGATAGATTAACTACAATCCCAAGCTTGTTTGTCATCTAGATAGTCCGATATTTTATAATAGTAATTAAATTATTGCCTCCTTTATTTCAGCTGAAATGACAGTAGTCATTTGTGAAGATAACAAAAAAGCAAACCTTCTCCTCGACCAGTCGCCGAGATGTCTAAGGAAACTGATCACCATCAAGGAGGTTTCACCGTCGACACATCAAAGGGCCAAAAGTCGAGGCGTTGAGATAATGAAATTTACAGACGTCGAGATCATGGGGGCTCAGAAGGACCACCCTTGTGTCGTAAGTATGAATTTCTCCTTTATAATTACTTATTCTTACATCCCTAAAGTTATAACAACCTTTAGGAATAGTAACTTGTAAATGCTTTTAATTTACTTTATCGCTGACATATTTTTATAACCAGTATGTATTAATTGCTTTATTTATCGATCCCATTACATTTTTATCCACTTAACGTTATTGCTACTTGTGGCGTAATTTAATTATGATTGATCAAGAGTTTTGTTTCTTTTTTAAATACAGTTTTTATGTTATTATCTACGTTTGGACTGTTAAGGTCTGTATAGTTTAAAATAAAGTGTGTCTTAGCACAATATTATCTATCTCTCTTATCGTTCATGTAGATTTTAATTTCACCGATAAGAGTCAACTTTACATTCGCTTTAAATCTGTTTACTTAGTTACCATGCGAATTATCGAGTTAATCTTATCAAATGCTGCTTTAAAAAGTAGTGCGTAAAATATGTTTTGATAAGAGCGAGACATCTGAAATAACCATAGATAAAAATACAAACAAAAAATACAACTATCTATTTATTTATTTTCAGCCACCAAGACCAGAGAGCCTTTGCACAATCTGTTACACGTCAGGGACCACAGGAATGCCCAAGGGCGTCATGTTGACCCACGAAAACGTCGTCGCTTCGATGTGCAGCGTCACTATGCAACTAGGAGAACATAGGCCTATGAAGCATGATGTCATGATTTCATTCCTGCCGTTGGCGCATATGCTGGAGCGGTGTTGCGAAGTTGGTATTGTTTAAACTCTATTAAGTTTCACTGGGCACAAAGCGTGCCTAGTCATTTTAACCGATTAATAGCAACGTGCTCTGCGGTCAGCGGTCATCACTAGGACTAGTGATATTTACAACTTCGGGTGGTCTCAAGTATGAATCCTATCGTATGGTGGTGGCGGATTGTGGCCTATACTCTCTCTGAGTGAAGGTCTGTGTCCTAGCAGTGGGAATCTGGTGACGATAGTGAGTCAAGACGTCATGCAACGACATACGCTAAGTGGCTGGTGGCGGTTGGATGAGTGAAACCGAAAATTGGGCTCACTGGCATACTTTATGAGACGCCTACGTCCAGCAGTGGACTGAAACAGTTTGATAATGACGATGAGTCCCACTCATAAGTAAAGAACTAAAATTTGTTTATCAAAACCACGTCAAATACCTACGCTTCTCTGGTTTAAAAGTAGTGTCTAGGTAAAGGTTCTACAGAGAATATACAATTACATTCAATGGTGACATAGCGGTCAACCAAAAGAATGTCAGTCATAAATACCCAAGTGTGGGCGGTTGATTGTTGTTCCATTGAAGCTGAAATCGACACGTTCAGTCAGTCATTTGTAATATATTTTTGTGATAAGTAATTTTTGGCGGCAGGCCATTATTATTGTGGCTTCATTTCCTTTGACGAGAGCGTAAATCTGGATTGATGTCACTGGAAATCTCAATCACATGACCCTGACGATTCTATTATGATAATAATCATCTCTAGATTAAATTAGCCATGACGTCTATCCTAACATTGTTACGAAATTATGACTCCTTGGCATAAGCCAACAACCAACTAACCATAAGGTTTGCCTATATTGTTGAGACATAAATTGCCTAGATTTCTACTTCGTATTCCACTCTAATAACGGTCATCAGGTCATCACAGTAGCGATCAATCTTCACAAGGACTAATAGTTAATTTTACCTTTACTATGAAGACCACTAAATAGGTCGATTCCGTGAATCAATTAAATTAGTTTAATGTACTATACGGCTTGGTACGATATACTTGCAATGCTGAGTGCTGGTATTTACCATCAATTCTGTTCTTCTGGTTATAAAAAAAGACAATCAACATAAATGTATCCCGTTGTTCATATATGGCATAGACTAAGCAAAGCATCTATAAGAGTATTTTACACGTCATCATCAGCTAGAGGAAGTCCACGATGAACGTCTATTTGCCTTTTGCGTCCATCGCCTCCTTGCGACTCTTACTATGTTGTCTGTCCACCTAGTAGAGGGCACTACAGAACGTTTTCCAATTTTTTTATACTTATGTTGTTTAAATTACTTGTGCAAGTATGCATGTGTCTTTAACCCGTTCCTACGTTGTTTTTTTCAGAATGCTCTCTACATGGTAGGTGGTGCCGTAGGTTTCTACAGCGGTGACATCAGACGGCTAGCCGACGACCTCACCGCACTGAAACCCACTATGATGCCAGCTGTGCCTCGTCTTCTTAATAGACTGTATGACAAAGCGCAATCGGAGATTTCCAGCTCAAAAATCAAGAAGCTTCTCTTTAACATGGCGCTTTCGGCGAAAGAATCAGAGTTGAAGAGGTAAATTTCTATAGCTACTAAGCAACCTTATTATTATGGTCTTTGTACACGGATAACCAGACGAAATCCCAAGTATCCCTATAGAATTGTGTAGAGATTGACCACAAGTCCACCTGATGTTAAGTGACGATGACGTCACGACGAACCAGTTATCAAGTCAAGAATCTGCTGGTACACAACTACACACCAATAAGTGCTTGGCGACAGATTCATCAAATTAAAGACGCCGTTTTTGAGGCAACACAGCATTTTAAAGTAATAGATATTTAGTGATGTGCTGTTACGAATTTACTCATTGACTATTGGTTCGATTAATACGGCCCACTCAATATAGTCACCCACTCTCACATTTATATGATGACTTTCATGATTTTCAGAGGTATCGTCCGTAGTGATTCCATCTGGGACAAGCTGGTGTTCCGCAAGGTGCGTGAAGGAATGGGAGGTCGACTCCGCATCATGGTGGTTGGATCCGCCCCGCTCGCTGGCAATGTTCTCACATTCGCACGATGTGCTCTTGGATGCCTGGTGAGTTAAGAAGATAATAAATAAAATAATGAATAAAAGTGAAATTTAGAAATTAGAATTAGAAAGAATTAGAATTAGAATTTTTTAGAAATTAAACCGTTCAAAATACTGTACGGAAACGAACTATGCAAGTCGATCTGAGATATTATATTTTGAATGCCATAGCTTACTTCATAAAAGTTTTAATGTATTTATAATTTTGTTTACATATAGATCTTTTTTGTCTGCTATATAACAAGTTAAAGAATCATGAATTGGTGGGAGGCGATAAGTGATAGATCTGCATTGAGCGTTTACAAGGATGCGTTGATAAATACTAGCATTCATCAATAGCAACTTGTCAAGCTACACTAAATTAAACTGTAACCAAATGACTTTGCTATTTTGAAGCCAACGCCAGTAAATTGCTACAAGCATTACCGATGTCTCCGGAATTTCAAGATGTAAACTAGCCAATTAGCTACGCTTACAAACTCATCACACGAAGCCCTCAGAATTTATAGCATCTATCTTCTTACTTACACACATCTATTTAATAATCTAGTATCCAGCGGATGGAAAACCGCCAAATGTTTCTGAGGATATTCTTGGATCTCCGCTGGTAAAACTGAGAGTAGATAAAATGTATATCATAAATTATTAATGTATGCTTCAAAATCATGTGATTTATCCACATTGACAGTAACGTCTTCGTTTCCAATCAGTGTCTTATACGATTATCCTTACAAATACTATGTAAAATTGTATATTTCTGTTTTCAGAACATTGTCCTATCTTATTTCATTATTATCTGTTTTATTTCTTCTTCTGTCAATTAAATTGTTTTTCCATGTTCTGATTCTATTGCAAAATTAAGCATTACCTACTTACTTTTATTGTATCTAATATTTGCTAAATTTAAAAGCTTACGATACAATTATAACAACAATATATAAAGTAAAACAATTTTAATAACATTAAATGTAACCGCATCTGTGCCTCCCGGATCGGCTTACTTAGCCATGAGCGCAGATGTATTTCGGACTCTATTTGAATAATCTGTTGTAGATGGAAACAGGCTAATGATGATGATGATGAATATTAATATTTCATCAGTCCAATAACGGGTTGTAATGTCATTGTCCGTAGTACGCTAATCCTTAATCCAATGGTTTATTTTATCATCAGCTATGATGTCATTACCAACTCATGTCTCGTTCTCATCTGATTATTAATGGTACAACTCGTGCTCGATGTTTTGTGATAAGGTGGTCAGCTTAAATATTCGGATCATATCCTATTTGATGCAGTTTGAATTATATTATATACCATTTTTGCCTAATTTAGTGCATATAGGCTACAAGAACTATAGTCAGTTTAACTATCAATTGATTACATCGTATGACATCCTTAACCGTTTGATGAAGATGAATTACATGGGTTCTCAAATCTGCTAGCTGTCGTGATTCTATTGTCACTGTCTTATCATTTATGAGCTGAGTTATGGACCTGTTCGGTGCTTGGCTTTATTGAACTATAACCTAATCTGCGTCTGAATGAACGGGTTTACAGCTTACAACATCTGGTCTGGTTTAGGTAGTGTTACGAATGACTAATCCATTGTTGTGGTATTACAAAGACACTAACGGTAGCATCTCTCAATTTGGTACCATCACACCCACCAGCGAGTCAATGACACTGTGAGAGTATGTTTCATTCAATTTATGAATCAACTGTATATTTTATATATCATTTCGAATACAATTTTTTATTACTTCATTATCACAGTTGAGAACTTCCGACAGTTCAACATCTGTGCCTACCACATTGGTAGACATAATAAAATACTGGCAATAATAGTTTGAGCCTTAATGTTTTCCTTTTGATATCTCTATGGGCGTGCTGATCTTTATCAGTTTCTTGTTTGTCATGATCGTAAAACTGTCAGATATTTTTATTC
Source organism: Opisthograptis luteolata (assembly GCA_931315375.2). NCBI lineage: Eukaryota > Metazoa > Arthropoda > Insecta > Lepidoptera > Geometridae > Opisthograptis > Opisthograptis luteolata. The sequence goes on from OV928048.1 coordinate 5,312,512, forward strand.
TTTAAATTGAAATTGTAAATCACATCTTGAGTACATACAGCTCCTGTGATTTGTAATTTAAAAGAATAACAGTTTCTCTAATTACCTATTCTTACAAGTAACACTACTGAAGTCCTGTTTTCGATGACCAACATAGTTGAAGAACGCCTTGAACCCTTTTTTAGTCTGGACACCACCTTCTTCCTGGTTATTAGAAAGATGATCTATGGTTCCATGCACTTTTGGAGTACCTGATGTGAAACTAACCCGATGTTTGTTTTGTTTTACAGATCGTTGAAGGATACGGGCAGACGGAGTGCACCGCGCCAGTTACTCTAACTGTTCAGGGCGATCACGTCCCTGAACACGTTGGGCCTCCCGTCGCTTGTTGCAAAGTGAAGGTAAGAATAAAATACTATTTACAGCTTCATCCAGGTCGTCGTCCCGGTAGTATTTTTCCGCTTTAATGCCAGTGTTACCAGCTTCAGCACACAAAATGACATGTCTTGCAAACCACAAAGCACTACCTTTGACCACATCATCATTCAACTTGTAGTCAATCGTAAGGCAGCGTAAGAAGTAAGAAGCCGTTATAAAATCATGTTGTCACCTTTTGGTCTATAGTTGGTCTGTGGATAACTGGATATGTCTCTCTGATTTTTTATAAAAACACTATCTATAAAATCTGTGTGAAAGTAAATGATTTATAACTAATATTCTAAATCATGATTAAGGCGATGATCATGAATATGATGATAAATCCATGCAGTGTCTAACAACGATCGATCGAGCATTAATCGCCAGATCAAGACAAATTGCCGCCGATGGAAATAAATCATGTGACGTGTATATAATTTAGTAAGCATTTGATGTATGTATGTAATCATGAGACAAAGTGATGAATCGATCCACTGGGCCAATTGAGATTAACATATCGACGGCTGCCAAAACGGGTGCTTTGGAGGTTGATAAATGGTAAGTGATTAAATGGGAGCAAGTAAAATAGGGCATCTAAATCATCATCATCATCTGAGGCGCTACAGCCCGGGGTGGGCCTTGGCCTGATCGAGAACATTCTTCCAGACTGATCTATTTTTGGCTTTCAGTTTCCAGTTTGTGACGCCAATTGTCTTTAGGTCTTGTTCAACTCCATCCATCCATCTTAACTTTGGGCGACCACGGCTTCTGCGGCCGTCTGGTTTTCCCTCCAGGAGACGTTTAGGTGGGCGTGTCTCCTCCATGCGCTCTACATGGCCTAACCATCGGAGGCGGCCAACTTTCACTACCTTGACTATGTTTGGCTCGTCATATAGTTCGTACAGTTCGTGGTTGTATCTGGTCCGCCAGCAATCGTCATCCAAAACAGCACCGAAGATATGTCTTAGAATCTTACGCTCAAAGACTAACAGGTTCTCCTCATCTCTTTTGCTCAGTACCCACGATTCCGATCCATAAGTAAGTACCGGTCGGAGCAAGGTCTTATACAGGAGAGTTTTTGATTTTCGAGAGAGGAGCCTGGACCGGAAATATCTAAGGAGGCCGAAGTAACATCTATTGGCCGTCAGTATTCTTTTTTTTATTTCCTTAGATATTTCGTTTTTATCCGTCACCGTGGATCCGAGGTACACGAAATCCTCAACTGCGTCAAAGGTATTGCTACCGATTGAGATACTCTGTTGTCGGGGGTGCTGGTCTTTTGAGGCTTTAAGGTATTTGGTTTTGGTCACATTTACGTAGAGCCCAGCAAGTTTAGTAGGGCATCTAAACGTCTTTTTTATAAAAATACATAGGTAATATTACTATCGTGTACACATACGAGTTGGCTTCCCGAATTACCTAAGTTTCAGCGTGAAGAAGTCACAAACACACAATTTATTGAATTGATAAAAGAGTGGCGATTACGATTCCCCGATCCCGCAGTTTGTTATTCAATCAATCTTTTACTACAATGACATGTCACGCTCAGTTATAGTTTTAAAAGTACATTATGAGAAAATATAAGCTGAGAAGTAACCGCTAAAAATATGTAACACCGGTTATTTCAATCACACTTATTTTTATACTGTTATTTGTTTGTAAAGTCCGTTATATGAACCACTACAGCTGTTTCATTTTATTACTGACCTTCTCTATAATAGTTATGAGGACAGTTGGACATTTGCCTTCTTTGATATTCACTAGGTATATTTTTTTACAGTTGTCACCTTCGTTTTCGACTTGGCTTTTAATGATTATTACATCCGCTTTACGTCCGCTTTCTAAAATAAGACTTGAATGCTCTCATAATACTGTGTATATTTAGTATAAGTATACATATTTTTCTTATTATTATAATAATCTGTCCTTTTTAATTGTTCTTATGTTCGGCCAAATTAACTTAGATTCAAGTTCATTATGATTACGAGTTCAATCAAGAAATAGTTTGAAATACTTGCTGTTTTTTCTTGTTATAAAAGTAGTAGGTAAGTAATATCAAATGTTGCTAAACATTTTCCGATAAAATGTCTAGTCCACGCAAGTGAAACCGCGGAGCACCGTAGTACAGTTAGCGACAGATGTAGTTAATCATACTCAAATTTTCTAATGAGTTTTAGATCAATAATTTTTGAGTTCTTTTACAACTAGCAAGGTAAAGTTTGACCACAACACAACACACCTGCCTGCCTGATGCGGTTGGTTGGTGTTTAAGATGTTTTTTTTTTCTCTGCCGTGACTTTTGTCGACGACCGTACCTAGAATTTGTATAAATAACGTATTTATCATCGATGTCATAATCTCCCCTTTCAGCTAGTGGACGTTCCCGAGATGGAGTACTACGCGTCGCAGGGTCAGGGTGAGGTATGCGTGATGGGAGCCAACGTGTTCAAGGGATACTTCAAGGAGCCAGAGAAGACCAGGGAGGTTATCGACCAGGACGGCTGGCATCACACTGGTGACGTCGGCAAGTGGCTACCTGTAAGTGATTCCTAAGCATAAGTAAAGATCAACTTTAAAAAAATATTCAAATCCTCAAGAGTTAGTGGATCTGCTTTTGTTTCTAATATAGATAATAATAACAGCCTTTGGTCATAAGTCTTCTGATGTAAAGCGACGATGTGGTTGAAGGTAATAGCGCAACGCTAATGCCTTATAATCTGGCTGTCATCAAGTGAGACTGCCGAGATTAGCCTTTGGTCATAAGTCACCTGATGTTAAGACGCGATATGACGATATGGTTGAAGGTAATGCCATGCTATTCCTGGGAACTGCCTTGGGAACTGAGTCTAACGTGAATGCTGGAACACACTGATATGTGCTTGGTGACAGATTCTTAACTTGGGGATAGTATCTAGAGCTAGGCGAGCACTTGAGAATGCCATTAAACCTCCTTTATGACTGCTTTGATTTTTTTGTGGTAATGAATCCTAATTCTTATTGTACAAATTTGGATTATCATCAGTTCTCTCATTCTTGTACTTGTGTGTGTTGTTTTATAACTGGGATGTTGTAATGATCATTAAGACTTACCTAAATGATTCTCAACACACAAATAAATACTCAGTTTTAAGATATCCCATGTTTTGCTTGCAGAATGGTACCCTGAAAATCATCGACAGAAGAAAACACATTTTCAAGTTGTCACAAGGCGAATACATAGTTCCTGAGAAAATTGAAAACATTTACATAAGAAGTCAGTACGTCGAACAAGTGTTCGTTCATGGCGAATCTTTGAAGGTAAATAAAATTTGCTAATTGTTTCTTATGGTACTTATTCCTGATTGATTTTCATGCATTTGGATGACTATTTATATGCACTGCAGAACTGCGTAACTTTAACTTTACATCTGTAGTTTTTCCGCTATCTTGCAGGAACTTATTTTCATAACTTCTCCTGGGACTTGGTTCCAGGTTTTTCTATTCCAAATGTCATTCAAGCGTAAGGAAGCGCTCACTCACTCACTTATACACCTTGTATCAATAAATTGATTAAGTTATCACCATCATCAGCCGGAAGATGTTCAAAGCTGAACATAGACCTCCCATTTTGAATGGCCATTAGCCATTTGCATTCATCGGAGCCCCACGACTCTTACAATGTCGTCGGTTTACCTACCTACCGGACGTCTTCCAGATCGTGGTGGCCATTTGAGAACATTTCTTCCCCATTGGTTATCGATTCCTCAAGCGATGTGTCCTGCCCATTGCCATTGTTTATTTTTACAATATCAACGATTTCCAGTCATGCATAGTAGCAGTCGTCGTGCCAGACGTGGACGTGATCAAGTGCTGGGCTCTGGAGCATGGCATTCAGGGGACCTTCACAAAACTATGTGAGGACGCGCGCGTTAAGAAGATGATTCTGGAAGATATGCTCAACTGGGGCAAGAATGCGGGGTTGAAGACCTTCGAACAGGTACGTGAACCTCAACCTTATTATAACTGCTTCAAAGTTTTGTTTTATGTCTCCCGGGGTAGCGTTTGACCGCAAGTCACTTGATGTTAGGCGATTATGTCAAAGGTGGCGGTCAAAGGTGGCACCACGCTACGCCCAGACTGTGAACTGGTTCTCGAATAAAACTGCCGGAACACGTTGATAGGTGCTAGCTAACCAGGCGAGGATTAGAGAGAGCTGCTTTCATATTTTAGAACCTTCACTTTGAGGTCACTTTTGGACTTGTCGTAATTAATTTAAAAAAGTGTGTATTCTTGAATAACGTTTGCGTTTATTGGATAAACAATGGTTAGGTTACTAGAGTTGTAGAGAGGGAGAGAGTCAATAGGGTAGGTACTTGTAGATACGCCCCGATTCACCAATATATTGGGAGAGTGGTGCGCGTGAATATTTTCATATAGATATGGCGACAAGGAACTTGCGCGGGCGTACCAATAAAGACACATTTATGCTCGAAATTAATAATCGATTTGATCCGTTATCCGCGGGTTTTGATCGATATGTCATATCATAATATGTCATTTTAGTAGTACTAGGGCTTGACAGATTACTACTAAAATGACATGTTATGACATGACATATCGATCCAAAACCGCGGATAACGGATCAGGAGCGATTATTAATTTCGGGCGTTAGAAACGTTTTCCAAAACTATGTATACATAATTTAGTAAAAATATCTCTACATAGTGTTATTAGATAATTATCTTGTTAACAACGACAGATTATTAGAAGTAAGCTCTAAAGCGAATTAACGAAGAAACTAGATGTAACCGGTTCTACAATGCCTAATTTGCATTTTTAGTACATAAAACTTTTGTTATTGAACATGTTTATTAAAATACTTTGATATAATCCTTGTTTATGTAATTATTTCGTTATAACGTTCTTCTCAATATTGTCTGCATGTCTAACATAAAATTATGTATATTTCTATAAAACGAAGAAGTCTGAGAGCTGACGACTCATCTAACACATTTTAATTTGTTCCACAGGTGAAAGACATCTATCTCCACCCTGATCCGTTCTCCGTACAAAACGGTCTTCTCACACCGACAATGAAGGCAAAACGACCTGAAATAAGGAGCTATTTCAAGCCACAAATAGAGGACATGTATCAACAGCTTGAATAACGGTAACACACGCACTAGCTTAAACCTTGTAAGCTGTTATACGTCTGTGAGGATATAGCCGACTTTGAAGCTAAAGTGAAGCGAACTTTATGAATGAACATGAGTGATTACTTTCCCGGTTCAGAAGCTAAAGTGACACTAATATTGTAAATGCGAGTTTGTGAGTGTGAGAGTGAGTGAGCATGTTTGTTACTTCTTTACGCTGAAACGGCTCAACGGATTTTAGTGAAATATGAAATGGAGATAGCTTAGATACCCTGAATTAACGTAGAGTTTTTATTTATCCCGAAAAAGTCTCTGCGGGAAAATCGAAAGTCATATACAGATAGTGAATGAATAAGTGTCAAGTCGATGTGATGGAAAAACTGAAAATAGTTGAAATAGGTTATCTCCAATTCTTCACGTTAAAACACTTGAAGCAAGCTGTTTTTACGTAAAAGCGAAAAAAGCACGAATGAGCATGCATAGTAATATAGGTGACACGTATTTAATTTCCTTTCTCTGAATCGTCAATTCATTTGATTCAACAACGCAGCATGTAATGCGAGGTTTTTCAGATTAATCATTCGAAAGCAGATGGTTTTTCAGTTACTCTGTCAAGTATGTTTGTTCTTTCTCATATAACCTTTGTACTTTTTTTAAAGCAATGTCAAATGAAATAAATATGTTTGAACGCCCAAATTGTACCTATCGTTTTCTTGAATAGTGATTGAATGAAATATCAACCACCTTCTGAAATTATGTTACCTCTCTCTCTCTATAACACATAAAGAACCAAAACTAAATAAAACTCTCTATTGGTTAAATCTATATAAACTATCATTAAAAGCTACGTCTACGCTGCCAGCGGTACTCTAGTTTTTATTTATTATTTTAATTATATTGTACACGTAGCTTATTGTAAAAAAAACTTAAAATCTAAAAATAAAATAAACTAGTGAGCAATTGTACCTATAATAAATCAGTTATGATTTTTGAAATGAAAAAGGGCTCTGTTTGTACACATCCAAGAAGTGAAAGAATTAAGAATAATGATAGAAATTAGATTTTAAATGTATTGAATCTGTTATTTGGAGATATCAAGGTCGTCACTCATATAAACCGCACCGCTCCGCCACAGCAAACAGCTTATCATCCAAATGAGGGCTCTAGGTCGTGCAATGTGAGTCTACTTCACATTGACAATGCAATGTTTATATTAGCCAATGGCTCGCAGCAAGCATGCTATCTCTTGTCTTGTTATTGAGAAGTGCAACTTCCGTGGCACGACAGCCGTTTGCTTTGCCGGAGCGAGCGGTGCAGTTTAAATGACTGAAGATCTTGAAACGTATTCTCTAAAACGATGGCAATAAAACAGGAACATTGGTTTCGTGTGGTCAATTATAGGAGAATTCCCGAAGACGCATTTTGCTTCACTTGTATTTATAATAATAACGTAGATAAGTAACTTTTATTCCTAAACAACTTATACCTTAGAATAATTTTTACTACCAAAAAATCAGCGGAATTTATTGGGAATGAAAAGTGTAAAAATGGTATATAATTATGTAATATGTACCATTATTTTTAAATTATATTAAATATTTCCTCTGATTATAGTGATTGACGCTCTACACCTAAACGAATGGCTTGTAGCAAATTTTTCTAGCATCATTGCAAATGCGTAGTTAAATAAATCATAGAGTTAGTGAAGTTGTAAGGCAACACAGTTTCTAGCTGCAAGATATCTAAACGAATAGAATGCAAGAAATCTGAGCACTTAGGTTAGACAAATGTTTTTCATCATATCTATTGTGTGAAGTAAAGTAACGCCTTAATTCATGCCAGTAAAATGTTAAGACAATTTAAAACAATCGATACACATAGTAAGAAAAGTTTCCAACGGTCTGTATTTTGTACAGACTGGATAAATAGCGACAATTTTCAAGGCTCGAGTCTCAACAGCATCACTGCAAGTGACTGATGGATATGCTATAATTATGTCATGCCTATAAGCACGTTACGAAAACTTTAAAAATCAAGACAATACGAAAAATTGCTTATAGGCCGCCTGAGTATAGTATAGTATTTTAAAGTTACCTTCACTCTCAGATTGACATGAGATACCCCCGCAGTTGCTTGTGAGGTGAGGCTACGGCCTTAAAACACCGTCAGTATTTGGCATTTGATTAAATACACAATAATTAGTAGAATAAGTAAACATTGTACGCCGTGCCTTTGACCAGATTAATAGTTTTTAACACGTATGATTTTACCTATAGTGAAGATGAGTTGCTTTCTCACAGCGTTCTTTCAACAACTGGTCCTGTGACTAAAAGCAAACGCACGCTCACAGTATATTTAAATTTTCGTGCATTATAATCAATAGTAAAAATATAAGCTGTCCACACTTGAGATGCCAGTAACTCATCTTCCCCTTTTGGTTATTTCTATGTATAACACTAATAAGATTGTTTTCTTTTGTAAGTTTTAAAAAATGCTTTGTGTTGAGACTTAGTATAGACGACATGATGATAATATATAGACGACAATGCCTATATTATATGATGGAAAAATACTCGCCAAATGGACAATACTACTAATACATTCATGTTTCTACTGTCATGCAAAACCATAATATGAACCACATGTGCATTATATTATAAATAATATTTTCATAGTAATCGAATCGCGTCGTCTATGCTACTGTTAAAATCATGCTTTTTTTAAAACACTTTTTTACTTTTTATTTGTTGCTACGTATGTCATAATTATCTTTAGCCTTAATTCTGTAACATGATAACTGTCGAACTGTAACGAAATCAACATGTAAATGTAAGATTGATCGCAGTGACAATGATAACCTATTTGACTACTGGCATCAATGTCAAACATTCAGCGATGCAGATTGCGATTTAGCAGTCATCAAATTAGTCGGTTACGGGACTATTTTTGACGTGTGAGGAATTTGATTCCAAGGCTGGATTTACGTAGGACTTAAAGTTCGTCACTCGCTTATACCGCACCGCTCCGGGACATCAAACTTATCATTCAAATGTGAACTTTATATCGTGTTCTATCAATATCAAAATAAATTAGCCAAGAGCTCGCGACAAGCGCGCTTGTTTTGTCTTGTTTTTCTGAAGTGTATTTTACGGAACACGACATAAGGTCCAAATTTTAATGATAGGATATTTGCGGTAAGGAGCGGTGCGGTGCGGTATAAGTGAGTGATGAGTGATGAAGATAGATGCTTTTACACGTAACTTAGAGAACGTTTAAGTCCAGTCTCAGTTTGGGGATGAATCTCTTTTTGTTTTTGAACGAAGTGACTTTGCGAGTTTTGAATTGAAAATTAGGTTATAATTAGTTATAATATATAACGTGACATAAACCTAGGTCCTATCGCACCGTAGTGAATAATTTTATATTCTGTAATACTTACATAATGCAATATTGTATAAGTTGCTTTGAGCGCAAGTTAAGGTTTCATGTTGTTCAAACCAAAATTTTGTTGTTATTGGTGCAAGTTGTACTACAATAATTTATTTTTAAATAAAAATCTACAAAATTAACTGATTGAGTTTTATTCCAAAGTATATCTATCTACAATAGCAAGTACTTATTATTAGTCATATAAGACCACCTAGCGCCCTGGTAAGGTTGGCCATTATTGCTTTTCTTTCGTGATAAATTTTTATCAAAACAGTTTTACTAAAAGTGTGGTGTGTGGTTAAGTACTTGTACTGTACTTATTTAGAAGCGAAATATAACTTGCCTTTTTAAAATTCATCCCCTTAAAGGATTGATATTTGTTAGGAGCTTAACATTAATAATAATTAAGCTTTAAATAAAAATCTATCGTAGAAATTAATCTCGTATTACTTTGATAAAAGATAACAAATCTATGATAGGTATCATTTTATAACATAAAAAAGTGTTTTAAAAATACTTCGCTTAATCAATGTCAATGTCAACTATGGTTTTATCACGATGTTTTCCTTCACTCATTCTCAAGCTCATTGTAGGTTTCGAACCCACTTCCTACGGATCGCAAGCCGACGTCACTACCACTGAGCTGTCATCACTTCAAATTACATTGTTTTACATTTATTAGCAAATCTTCGTTATTTTGAACTAGGGTGAGGCTTCCTATCAAACGTGCTACACCTTCGACCACATCGTTGCTTTCCTTCGGGTGAGATTCCGTGAGATCCACTGGTCAAACGCTAGACCAGTCAGTTGTAAAACTTAGAAGTAGGTGAAAATTGACTTCTAAGATTTGATTACATTGTTAGTTAGTTAGTTACAAGTCAAGCTAATGAAAGTGTTTTAAAAAATAATACTTATCTGTTGTTGTTGGGTCCTCTGCAAAGAGCAAATTTTTGGATACTTACAAAGCCTATTTTGTACAACTTTTACCGGTATGTTAATACGAACGTCTCCACTAACTTCAGAACCTTAACGTTAGAAATACCTATAGATCCCGGCTCAGAATACAATTGAGGCTGCACATCAAAGGCTGTCTTGTAGTGACACGCCCACGCATTGTTTTTATATAGTAATTTTAGATAATATATTATGTAATTAGTTGTATTAATAAATTTAATGTGTACATTTATTTTAAAAAATATGTAGCTGATTCATGACCATGCCGTTTTCCTCACGATGTTGTCCATCATCAGTTATTTCATTTTCATGTTTTACTCAAAACTTTTTCCCATTAGATAGTCAATGACTAGGATCGAGCGTATTTCGCTAATTAATTCGGCAGACACACCATGCTGACGTAGTACCCCTATGTCTATTGCCATTTCGGTATTACCACATCACTAGGCAGCAATTCGGCACGCATCCCAATTTTCCTCAGACCTTGTTGATAATGTGTGTTCCCACTTTACATAGGCCTCGATCTATTTCTAATCCTAGAAATGATGATGCATTTATAGCGTCATCAACAGCATGGAATTAAGCTTCAATAAAAAAACATAATGTAAGTAATATCAGGTAAAGGATAAGGTGAGGTTTTATGTTAATTAAACGTTAGTAAAAAGTAAAAAAAAAATAAACTAACCAACTAACCTACTCATAAAAATACATGACAAATACATACATACATTTTAATTAATTATTCCGGGCTCAGTGACGTATCTTGTGAGAGGCCTATGTCCAGCAGTGGACTGGTCCAGGCTGATGATGATGTATTAATTATTTTCTGGGTTGCTGTCAAAGCAATGTAAATACTGTAACAATGATAGTGAACAACAAAACTAGCAGTGCCATCTAGTTTAGAAATAGCAAACTTGTATTTTTTTGTTTTCGGTTATTTGCATGATTAAGTAACAAAAAAAACCTTTTTATAATTTAAACAATTTTATATTGCTCAATATATCATCATGATTACATATTGGTAAGGCAACATAAAAATAAGTAAAATAAATTAAATTGTTAATTACGCCATCTAGCGTCTAGTAGCGATACTAAACCAAATTTTATATCTTGTGTTTATACAGAACCTATTGCATGTTTTAATTATTTCTGTTTCCTACTTCAAATATTTAGGGAGTTCATTTTCACATTACTGTAAACACACATGATTTTAATAAGATTTGCCATAAACTTGAAGAAATTAAAGGGAATTTTCGTCGTGGGTTTATGCACTATTTATACATGGAGTAAGACTGTAGCTACGACGTCTATTAGTTCGTAATATATTTGTTATTGTTGGGGTCAACAGAATCTCTTGTAAAACAATTTAGGACTCTTCCAGGGTGACCCTGGACTTCTGTAACGTCAGTATGCCAAACACGGCCCGATAAAATAAGAGACACCAATAATGCTATCTAGGTCATCTCTCTATCTGTGAATTCGAGAATCGAGTCACATTTGCACACTAAGAAAGATTGCATTCCAGGTTTATGTAAATATTGTCCAGTATTTGTTGTTTAATTATGATCAAATTTAATCTGTATGATAAATAAGCGAAATAGCATTCAATGTTAATCACCAAATCACGAAAACTGTAAGACCAATGAAACTGAAATTTGCGCGTTCTTCTTGAGTGCGTCTTGGTGTTATGAAAATTCATCCTCTTACGCTCGGTTTTATGTTCCGTAGTCAAGTCAAAGTTTACTATATTCAAAAGTGTATGTAAAAGTAAACCATTAGTCTTTTATTTCATACATTATTGACTACGGATCACACCATTATTGTGGATCAAAATTCGGCGTAGGATTGTATTTATTTCCAGTGGATTTCATTTAAGGTTGTCTCTGCTAAAAAGTTTCTTCTAAGTTACCAAAACAATTTCTTTAGGTGATAAGACGCCTTTTTTTCTGAATATAAATAAAACTTTATTATTATAGGTATCTTAAGTGAAAGTTGAGTTGTATTTTAAAATGTTATAAACTAAATTAATTGTGTTACAATAAGTTAATGCAAATTACCTTGAAAAGAAGAGGCTAGATTCGATAAATTATAACATGTTAGGCTTTCAATATAGCCTTCGAACTGGATCGATTATATAAGCTTCTATATTTTGTTGTTCATTGGAACTATTCGTTTACCATTATTTTTTTTATTCCCATTTTATTGAACCGCTTTCTTCGGAATACCTTTTGGTGTAAACAAACTTAAGCTAGCTTGCTAAGATTTTTCCTTTGCTCTTCATAATTGAGCAGTTTTACTCTGACTTGGGTCTATTATAGTAAATGGAATTTACTGTTCAACCAGAGGGAGTATTGTTGCATAACATTCTTCAGTTCTTGTCTCTCTCTTCTCCATTCTAGGTTGGTAAATATTTTTACATCCTCTAAGTACCTAAGTGCCTACTTCCTTTTAATCATTTTCTCCTTTCTTCTGTTTGTGATCTAATTTCAAGTAGGTAACCATACTTGCATTATCGTTCTAGAAGGGTAACCTTATTTCTGGAATTAGTCTAGACAGTCCAATTCCAGCCCTGTGTACAAGGCTGGAATTGAGTTGTCCATGTCTGGAAATGATCGCATTGAGTAATCTGATAACACCACCTTTTAATATTTTTCTACTTTTAAAGCAACAAAAAGCATTGTGTGTTATTGTGTATACAGTTATAATATATCGCCTATCACTACAAAGGCAGCTAATTTTAGACCAGCTTCAATAACAATAAAAAGTGACGTAAAAATGGCTGCACATTCATTCATATCCACATCGCATCGCATTTTTATTTATTCCATAATACCGCTTATCGGTACATCGCGGCACCGCGTACCCAGCGCTGGTAACTGGTGGTGTTAGTTGCCATACGGGCAGCGGACTCGCCGCTCGTGTCCCCGTGGTTCCCTCTACCGCGGACTTGCACCGCTGACCTTGGCGCCACGGCCCGACCGTTCATTGGCCGCGCAACCCGACGCGAGCTCCTCCATCCAAACTATGCCATTCCGGTAACACTGCACGGGGATAATCCCCTGGCCTTTCTCCAACCTGTGACACCATGCGTCATCTGTCAAAATGACGTACAGTGCTCATAACCTCGTACTGTGAAAAGAAAACTCTTGTGCAAACACAAACGTCGACAAAATGACGGGGCCACATCTAGTAGATTACGGTGAGTTTGACGTTGTTAAGGGTTTTTAGGTTATGTAATTGTGTTGTTTTTTCGCCGGCGCATAGCGTTCTCGGAGACATGAGCGATCGATAGTCATTTACATTACAGCAGACAAAGACGTGATCTCTGTGCGATTCTATAAATAGAACACTCTGTAATGGCGGTTAATCAGAAGTTTACTCTTGGTTCAAGCCCTATTTGCTAGTATTTCGCAGCGGTCGCGTTGTTAGCCGCCTCTGTTTCCTACAATCATGCATGGATTTCGTGCCTAGTTATGCGATACGCTGTTTATTTGAACTATGCGCAAACAAACGCGATAAACAGATTAACTGGCGAACATGTTTACTTGATTATTCAATAACTTGGGACCAGTTTCAATTCGAAACTCTCTACTATCTCTTCAGCTACACCAGTTCCTACCAGTTCTCTTACTAAATTGAAGAAACAAAACTGTTCAAAGACATTCTAATGTATTCTGAAGTGCTGGCCTATAGCAGTGTTAATAACAGAATAACAACGGAAATAACAGTTAAATATGGTGATGACGGTGGTCAATACACTGACCATCCATTAGACATTAATAATCACAAGCGTGGGTAGTTATCTAGTTCGACAGCATTAGTTGCTGATTTAACTATATTAGTTGCTTGATTTTCGATAAACAGACTTAAAATTCTTTTGTTTTCATAATTTCGTTTCAATTCGAAACTAATAGATAAAACAAATTAATAAAGCAAACCATTTGGTTAGATTTGTTTATGTCCGCGCTAAAAAGCTTTTAGTGGCTTGGAACAATATGAAATACTCTAATAAGCAACTGAGTACGACAAATGCTGAGTTAAGCACAGAACTCCGTAAAAAAATAATTTAAATATTGAATTAGTTGGTAGGTAGGTATACTTACATTAAGAACCAGTCACCCCAAAGGACAACGGATGATTATGTCCCTTGTGGAAAAACAAATTTGATCTTGCAGAATATTTCTGTTAAAGAATCCATCCACGTTTTTGCCAATGTTACTTTCAAGCTTGCAAGGAAGGTTTTCTTATTTTTTCTCTTTGTATACTTTTCAGTATAGTAGTTGTTTGTACTTACGCGTCATCATGGTACCCTACTTACCTGTAACGGTGATGATTCATGACCCTTGCGGCTCAATCCAAAACGTTACTGATTGAAGGAATTTCAAAATAATTTTCCTGCTTCTCGTAACATTTTTTATGACACAAATAACCATAATATAGTTAGGTTCATTTAATTTCAGTTCATCGTCACCTTTTGAATGTTCGTTTCATTTAACGAGATGCTCTTATAAATCTGCTCCTCTGTACTTAAAATTTTCAAACTCAGGTGATTTCTGTTAAGTATTCCAATCATAATTATTATTAAATCCCAAACAAGGATACTCAATAATGATATTTTTTATTATTTTCTATAGTATTTATTTATTTGAGTAAAACAATGTTTGCAATTTGCAAGTCATTTTGATATCAATATTTAGCACGTACTTCTTACGCAACTTCGGAATCGGCACTAATCAAAACTTAATCAATAGACCGATTTTTGCCTTAGCATTTATCAGTCTCAATGAATCTGATATTTTTGTTATCATTATACCGAATATGCTAAATATGCTAAATCTACGAATAATATTATTCAAAAACGTAGTAAAATTTGCGCACAATTATTATGATGAACGAGGTTGTTGTGTAGTCGAATCGAGGAAAATGAGAAGAAATATACTGTATCTAGTATGAAAAAAGGATTTGTGGAGGCCATCGCACAATTTTTGTGTCTTGCTTTGCATAAGATAGGATTATCCTACAGTGTATAACTAATAAAGAAGACTCAAATACGTTTTAAAGTATCATCTGATAAATAAAATAAATAATTTCTAGTTAGAATAAAATTATGTAGCCGAAGAGGCTCGGGCTCAGTGGCGTGCTTCGGGAGAGGCCTATGTCAAACATGAAGATTATGATGATGATCAAATGATGAATAATGATGTATTTTCAACGGTCGGTGAAGCGTGATAGCAAATTAATTACAGTGGAATAGAATAGACAGATGAATGCAAGGACGTTTGGCCGCTTAGGACTTGGCTTGTTGCAAAACTTGCAGTCTACAGTTTGCAATTCTGAGTAATTCGGTATAGGTTTTCAATTTTCAACTCGATAATGTTTTGTAGGAATTTGATATCTTCTCTTCTAATTATACTCATAAGTATCTTCGTGATCATGGCGCTGGCTACAGTGCCGAAATATCTAAAACTCATTCATAAATAAACACACATGGCCAATATTTCATTTCTGAACCATATCTTAATGTTAATTTAATTTAGAAAACTATATAGATACGAGATTTCATATATTTCTTGATTTATATAATATATCACCATTTATAACGAAATCATCTGTCTGCCTTAGCCGGTATTGGGTTTTATATTCTATTGAACTGCTGCTATTAATTTTATTGTGCAATAAGTTGTTATAGAAGAGTAACTTCATTTTCATTCTCCAAAAACTTCTGATGAGGAAGAAGAAGAAAATATTTTTTTGTGGTTTGCACTTTTCTTTTATGCTGCCCGACGGCTACAGTCCAAATATGATCACACAAGTAATCTACTATATAAAAATAAGTCGGGTTTTCCTTCCTGACGCTATAACTCCAGAACGCACGAACCGATTTCCACGGTTTTGCATTTGTTGGAAAGGTCTCGGGCTCCGTGAGGTTTATAGGAAAGAAAATTCAGGAAAAATTTCAACAGAAAAGCGGGAAAATCTTTTTTCACATACAGCGCCATTTCTGATACATAATGAATTCATTACTGTTGTGAAATAAAATAAAATTTTTCCTTTTCAAATATAAAACAAAAAAAAAATGTCTTCTTCTTTTAATCACCAAACGAAATGTTACATAAAACGAAGCCACCTGGTGGCGAAACGGAGTTCGCCGGGTTTGCTAGTTTTTTATATGTAAATGCCAACCAACATCCATATCGGAAAAGAAGTAATTTGTCACTTCAAACCTCTTTATTCACATAATGAGCCTATGCGTCTTGTCTTCTATTCTTAGATCGATGTTCCATTTCTCTTATGGTACATCATCATTATATGTTTGAATAGCCTTTTGAGATTTAGTCAAGCCCGTAGTACATAATACAAAGGTACATATAATGCGTGTTTCTTTGCGTCCTTTATCTATTTTCCAACCGATTCAAACAGGGATAGGAGTTCCTAAAAAGGTTTGCCGAATCGTGACTTAAAGATTTAGCACAGGGGTCAGTTACCAGACCATCAAAGAATTCCATGCCATGTTGTGCTGCATAACAATAGGTAGATGATTGATGATTTATCTGTCCGTTAGCATGGTAATGTTTAATGGTTGATGAAAGATAAAACAATGCTGCCAACCAGTTGTTTTGTGTTTTTCATCGAAAAATAACTAACAAGTATTTTATTTGTCACGCGTGAGAGATAACTCATTCTGAGTGAAGCTAGACATAAGATGCTAAATGCCAATAATGTAAAATGTATAGAAGAGTAATTTGAACTAAAACTTATATGAAAATAATCAATGTTTGTGCACATATCAATCAATATACAGCTGTTATAGTATGACACAACCGTAAAAATGATGGCTTTGTTAATAAATTGTCATTAAAATAAAATGTTAATATATCACTTTACATATATTTATAGGGCAAGCCATAACATAGACGTTACTTGAAATAATATATTCAGAGATGTTAGTAAATAGAATCAAACAATAATTAAATTCAGAGCAAAAATGGCATTTAAGTCAAATTTTCTGAATGCGGGTTTTTGAATGCATTTATTTCGTACCTACGTAAACACAATTAAAAATAATACAAAACTTGTTTCAAAGATCATATAATTGTGTGATTACTCAAGTTACGTGATTCTCCTTGAAAGTGATTTGAAAATGTACAATTTCTGAGGGGAGAAACGAGTGCAGCAGCCAACATGTGGAAAACAGGAATCGAGAAATCTTGGCACGTATCTCAAGTAGGGTATAATTATAAGAGTACATACTCGTACCATATATACATCTATTCGAAACTATCAGAAGATCAGAAACTATATTCACAGACTTGATACCACTGGAAGATGTTAGTAACTCATTTTATTGTGAATACATTTATTGAGAGCATAAAAGGTCATCTCCATTGCTATAACTGCTGATATTGAATTTAAAAATAGCTTTTCCAACCGGCATCAAGGCCTGTTATACGGTTAGTGCTGTGTTATATTTAGCTTCGTTGAGTTCTATTGTTTTCTTTTTTAAACGATTCGCATTCATTTCTTCTACTACATTTTGCTTATAATCATCTACATCTACTTATATATCTCTCTGATTCGATATGTTTTCTTTCACACGCTATTATTACAATTCCATATAGATATAACTCACAAAAACAATTTGATGTCAAGCTTTATTGCCTATTATGAGAGCATTTAATAGGTTTCCCAATCCGTGACTACTTTACTTTCTGGATACGTCTAGCAATAAAACAACCTAATTTTTCATTCGAATAGTACCTACCATACGTCGGTATGTTATGAATTATGCAAACATGCAAAATGGTTAATGTATTACTTCGTCAGTACACGTGACTGGGGTAAATACGAACCATTCGAGGTGCAACCATGTTTGGAATATCAAATAAGCGATGGGAAGTACTTATCGTTATTGATGTTAGATTGAGAAAGCTTATGAATTCGAAGAAATAATTTTCTTGAATCAAATATAACTACTCACTTTTTGTATCATAGGTACTTACTACCTACACAGTTACACACTCTCCCATTTTCATATTTTTAAGCCTCTCAGTATAAAAGATTTCTGAATACATTTATTCTATTTCTCAGGATTAATAGAACCTACTAGCAAGATACTTGTAATATTTCAGTTTTATGATCTAATTAAATGTATTGATTGCCGATAGGTCCCCATGTGACTGGCTGTCTTATCAGCAAGATGCTTGACATGGAACATGGTCTTATGTTTACGAATTAATGCAAAATCATTTTTTGCGCGATGCAACTTGCCACCAACAAGACGTAAGTTAATGTAAAGACGTAGGTTAATGTAAATAGATCTCGTTTTAATCTTCTCTTTAAAAATAAAAATCAATTGCTGTTCGTTAGTCTCGCTAAAACTCGAAAATAGTTGGACCGATTTGGCTAATTTTGATCTTGAAATATTTGTGAAAGTTCAGGGAAGGTTTAAAAGGTGACTTTTATTGGCGATACGAAGTTCGCCGGGTCAGCTAGTTATACATATTTAGTCTTTATTGTCCTAAAACACAAAAGGAGTGACAAAGACGACAACAATAATAATAATTTTACCAACCGACATTTCGGTCGTTGACTTATAAAAGACGGAATAGGATAATTCAGGTAAAGACTTCATTATGAAATTCCACAATGAGATCACAAGAACTCCCAAAGAGAATACAAATTGACTACTCCAAAACAATACGATTTATGACTACATTAGTGTGGACATAGAGAGCGAAGAGTTTTGGCGACAAGTCACGACTTCATTTCTCAATTTAAAACGATCACGAACCTAGTGTATTCTAGCCATTACATAATAGGCGAAATTTCGGACACCTTCACATGGTTAGTAGTTTTTGTCACTCGCCAGTAATTTAAATTCAACAGCCGAATTGAAGACATGAATTATTATGTAGAAGCCATCGTTGGGAATTCCATGTGTACTCGTAGGAATAGCCGTAGGCTGGATAGGACCAGTTTGTATGCCTACCTTCTAATCTTCTTGTGCATTACTAATGAGTGGTTTTAGACTAGTGGTAGTAACGTTGTCTTTCGATTTTGGATTCGAATCCTGCGCTATAAACATGAGCACTCAATGAAGGAATACATCTTCATGGAACCTTAGCTTGGTAGGGCATTCCCTAGTGCTCACTTTTTTAGCTATCTATCGCCAAGCACCTATCGATGTGCTACGTACGGCAGCCTCACTTGAGAGCCAGGTCTCAATGCACTAGAGTGGCACCACCTTCGATCACATCGTCACTTATCATGTGACTAGATTTGTGGTCAAACGTTAGTCCATTAAACCAATTGGAATGTATAAAACAGAAACTTACTATTTTAGTGGTCGTAAATTGCTTGCAATATTACGATTGTTAGCTGTAAGTTTGTTTTGGGATCAAGGTTCTCGTTCACGCATCTGACATCTATTACTAGAGTCTTGGTTTAAGGCCACGGCTACGTGTTTAGCTGACAATTAGAAGCATTATTTAATTGCATCAAGAGGTGTAAGAGGTGTAGGAGGTGACAGGTTCATTACCATAATATCATATAGATATTTAAAAAAGCGTTGCTCTACTTAGTTTCATGTACATGTACTACTTCCATATAAGTTTATTTGGTATGTGCTTCTCTATAATATCTTTGAATCTGTGTCCGTTCGCTCGGAAAATTTTATGCTCTACAAAATAAATAATCTAAACCTTTTCAACTAAATTTTATATTTAATCGCCACACCTTTTTACACGTGCGGTCTATCATATGGCTAGTTGCCAATCAGACAATTCGGTTTATTCTACCTGTTGATATTGGCTCTGTGACAGTCTAGAATTCCAAATAAATAATCTATTCTATGATTTAACGCAAGCTTGAAAGTAAATATAACTATTTTATAGATGGCCATCTTTACCTTCTAACGAGGACGTATCAGCATGGCGTCGGTGTTCACACTCAACGGAGTATTAATAACTTTGGAATTTTACTACAATCGCATAATTATGTATTAATAGCTGTTAGGTAATATTTAGGTACATCATAATACGGATAACATTGAAGCTAAAACAATAATAAAACTTTACGGTTAGTGTTGGCGACCTGCAGCGTAAACAAACTTTTTAGCCTTGTATATTTAAAACTGTATTGTATTCTTTCTTGAAATTTAGCCGTCAGGTAGCAGTTAGGGATGTGAAGAAATAATCGATTTTTATATAATCGATTTTTATTTTATATTATTTTTTTCTTTCAATCGATTTTTAATAATCGATTATCTAAATATGAAAATCATAACATAATATCAAAACATGACTCATGCGGCGTTACCTCGCTCTGAGGCGTTCCATGTAAGGCTTGAAGTGCAAGCGAGAGCGCGGAACGAGCGACAAAGAAGCACAATCGGCCAATACTATACAATACTTACTCTCTAAAAAATAAATCGATTTTTAGATTTTTTTACCTACTCTCTTTTTTAAAGAGTAATAAATGATAAGATAATGTGTAGCCAAACTACACATTTCAATCGAATTTATTCTTATTATTAGTAATATTAGTTAAAATTTACTCTAAGTAATTTTATTACAATGTACAAAAAAAATGCAACTTTTCGAATAGTTAGAAAAAATTTAATATTTAAAAATTCGATTCTTTTTTATTTAAATAACCGATTTTTTACAATTCGATTTATTTTAAAGAGATTTTTTTCCCTCCATTTCACATCCCTAGTGGCAGTTGGTACTTTGTACCTTTGTATAAAAGAAAAACGCAAACGAAGAAAAAAGATATTTGGATATTCCTATACAAAAAGTATTTATTTCTCTATATATAAGTATGTATATCGTTGACTAGTACTCTTAACGCCCGGGCCACACTAAAGTCAACGTCAAGGGAAATTTTAATGCCTATCTTCGCGATAAATATTGCGTTAATTATTAACGCTATTATGTTAGTGGCTACACTTGAACGGTCAACGTGAATGCACTTGAATTATCGGCTGACGTCAAACGCCAATATGAATGCCGTTGTCCAATGTCGTGGCCAATGTCGTTATGTCAAACGTCAATCATCGCGCTATTGAACGGCATTTCCCGTTAGTGTGGCCCCAGCATTACGCAAGTTTCGAGCTTAATTTGGGGCTAGGTCAATTTGTGTGCAATGGTCCCCGATATTGACATAATTATATCATTATCTAATGAGGATCTGGTGGTCTCATTAGGTACTGATGTGAATATCACATGAGCTTGAACAGTCCATCAGTCCTGTTCCCACAGCTTCGCCTGAGTAGACTACAGTTCATCGCGATAAAAACTATTTTATGTCCTTCCCAAGGGGTTTAAACTACATCCACTTATATACCAAATTCCATAAAAACCTGTTCAGCAGTTTAGGCGTAAAAGGTAACATATGAATAGATGAAATTACTTTCGCATTTGTAATATTTATTAAATAACTATATTAAGTATGGATTTTCTGATGAAGTCTTTATTACTAAGGTCAAGGTGATGTTTTATGGTTATAATCCATTGTCACCGAAATTCAATCAACTGAAAACGCTAGTCGTTTTTTTGGGATTTTAGTTTTTTCTCGTTTTATCTACTTAAATATTTAAGCTTGTAATTAAACTTATAAAGACGCTTATAAAATGTAATTCCTCTTCTTTACATATATAATCGTAAATATATTTCCATTCCGCACCTAATCTTTTTCTAAGAAGATAGTCGGAAATCATTCAAGTGCGGCGTGCAAAAATTCTATTATGATATAAGATATACATCTACTTTATGACGCAGCGTGTTTAACGTCTAGACTCTGGAAAGAAAATCTATTCACCAATATTTATGAACATTATTGATACTGCTAATCCATTAAGAGCAGCATTTAGTTTTATATTGAAGAGGTAATAAACTAGAAGCCTGATTGAGTTTATTTTTATAACGGTAATGTTAAACAAACGAGATGATTTGGGTTGATGAGTTTTTAAAACGAATGTTTAAGAAAATGTTCCGATTGTAAAAAGTAATGGAGATAGATATACATCCAGAAATATACGAGCGAGCTTGTTTATGCGTTTTAGATCGCCGTTTTGCTCATTACAACTTCTTATTTGCGAATTGATGATGTTTATTGGCATCGCTAGCGAAGCAACAGAAAATATAAATGCCTTTACAATCACGTACATAGGCTCTGACCCTACTATATCTAGGGTATCAGAAGCTACGCGGATTTGGGTTCCACAACACAACACCTAGACACAAAACAAATAGTCGCCTTTTTGTTTCGAGACTTATATTCGAAATTTATCTATTTATTTGGTAATAGGCGAGCATCCTGAGGCTGATGTGCCTATATCATGCTGGTTGAATTATAGCAATGTCCAAAAGTGCAGAGAAAAGTCAATTCTGTAGCAAGGAAGCATTGTTCGTACGTAACCACTTGTCCAGTTTGTTTTTGAAGGAATTCACTGAAGGCGAAGGAATTTAATAAGTTTGTTTATGTCCTTCCCCAAGGTTCAAGCCATTCAGACAATAAAATAATACTTAAGTAGGTATTATTGGGAGAAACTGTGTATTCCACGCGGGCGACTCCGTGGGGTATTTATTAAAATGCGAAAGAATTCATGTCTGTTTGCCTGTTACCTTTTCACGCCTAAACCGCTAAACAGATTTTGATAATGTTTGGTATGGAGATAGTTTAAATACCGGTGAAGGAAATAGGATACTTTTTAAAGCGACAAACTGTAGTACACGGGGGTAAAACCGCGAAGCGCAACTATCTAATGAAATAATGTTTTTTGAGTAATATTGTGACGAAACCGGCATGTCCAAGTACAAGAGCATGCGACATCAACCAACCCGTGCTGGGCCAGCGTGGTAGATTATGGCCCATACTCTCTGAGAGAAAGCCAGAATGCCAGCTGGGAGGGTGATCATGAAGATGATGATGATTTCTGAGTGATGAAGTTGTTTATATACTTCTACTAGGTCCGCCCCACGGTGTCAACCGCGTCTTCCCGTTATCCTGCAGGAACCTTTTTCCGGGATAAAAGTCTATATTTTCATTTAGGATATAAGCAATCTCCATTCCAAATTTCACACAAATCCGTTCAGTAGTTTTTGCGTGAGAAACAAACATCCATACTCACAAACTTTCACGTTTATAATATTAGAAGGATATCATGTGTCTGAAAAATAGGTTAAAATCGTGATTCGTGCATGATGATAATTAGAATGTTAGAGTACTAGATTGATTATAGCAACTTCATCACTCTAACCAGACGTTGATATGATGCTGAAATATAACTACTCCCAGATGTTCTTCTCAACCATAAACTTTACATCAACAAACATTTCAAATTACTCGTACATATCTGTTACGATGCAAATAGATTTAAATAGCCTATTGCCACTTTATGCATGTTCAGTACTTACACTATAGATGGTACAGTCAACGACAAAAGTCGCTGAACAATCACACTTTTTTCTATTATCCTCATCATCTTAGACACCAATTTTTGACTTCATCATCACCTAAAGTTGGGTGTGTTATGTTGGGGTCAAAATGATACCATGTAAAATGTAAAAAAAAAACAATAATAATTACTGATTTGAAACACATTTGGAAAATCGAGAACGATCAGCTACTTTTGTCGCTGACTGTACCTTTTAACTAGTTATTCCCCGCGTGAACTACAGTTTATCACGAAAAGAATATTCTATCACCCTCTCCTTTTTTCAAATACCTAAAATGTAGGTAGCCTTAGTTACTTTTCATAAGATTAGCTATCTGCGAGTGAAAGTCCTGTCAAAATCGGTCTAGCCGTTTCAGAGATTAGCTTGAACAAACAGACAGACAGAACGACAAAAAAAATAAAAATTGACTTTTTATTCACCTTAGGTAGGTACCGTATATACTTTCATAATTATGCATATTAAATGCAAAACAAAAGTCTTCAATTTTACTTAATTGTTTAGCTATTAATCGATCAAAATGCTACCGTGTTACATATAAAAGAAATGATAACAGAGATATAAGGACAAACACGAATTGTTGAGAAGGCATTAAGGGTGGACCAAGAAATAAAAAAATTAAGTAGAATTTAGGGTATTGTTCTAAGTATAAGGCAAATCATGAAATCATCTCATCAAATATAGTTGACCACAGTGAGCTCTGTCCCTAAGGTTCGTGATGCAATCATTAAAATATCTTGACATTTAAAGCTAGTACTACGAGTAAATAAACGGCAGTAAAATTGCCGGTCCATCGTGACAAAGCCAGTATTTGTTGAACCCTGATTACGTGTTTCACATTCCGCAATGGAAATTAATGCATGTTTGTGTGCCATCTTAATGTATTCCATTAGACATCAAGAACATAAAAGTCTATAAATCCGGATTTTGGCGTGCGCTGACGGATAACTGCTTATGCTTGAAAAAGTAACAAAGTCAAAGAAAGACTTTTTGGTAGTAGTGTAATTAAATATCAGCGTGAAAATTTTATTTTTATTTTGAAAACTAGTGTTTTTGTGTGATACTGGTAATGTGGTATTGCTGGATTATTAACCTTTTCGTGTTCGTTAACGTGCACGAGTTATAGATAATAATCGAAGTGAAGTTGTGAAAAGTGACTTTTCTAGACCCCGCAAAAAGTCCTTGTAAATTTAACCACTAGCTAATTACTTAAGACGAGGAATTGGCAATATTGGCTGCAGAGATCTCCTTTTTTCTCAGCAATTGCAAAACATACAGAGCTAATATTTATGTACATTAAAGATCATGTATTTGACATCAAATTGTCAGAAGGATAACACGATTGGTTAACTTTCATAGCAGAGAAACAACGATCGAAAAATACCCTCTAAAATAAAGATATTCATTTTACAGGCGTACAAAACCAATTTAAGAGTTGAATATTTTTTTTGTATGGTATATACACACTTTTCAAAGAACTACAGATTTAGTTCTATAAAATTAGCGATAGTTTTCATTTTACACGAAAAAAACCTTTTTTCTGACGCATACGACTTACCGGCATTAGTCAGCTCGCTTGCGTTTTTGTATGGAGCTGATTTCAGATTAATTGTTTATCACGGCGTCCTCTTAACATAAAGGGGAGGGGACTATCGTGATCGAATTGCAGCTTGGTTTCAGTATCATCTTATAACACTAGAATATTTTAATTTAATACTTGACAATGGCTACAAACACATATTAACACCAATCACACAAATGTGCAATATTGAGAGCTAAAGACAAAGTTTCCTCAAACGCAAAGATGGGATTGGGACGTAGATTTTTTCTCATTTAAATTTTAAAATGTAGTAAAAAACTAGCGGGCGATACTTTTGATTCTGTTTTTGTCTCTGATTCTACCTTATATTGCTTAAAAACGAAACGTTGTACCTAACTACGACGTGTTTACGGAAAAATTTGGATCGATAAGCAGGCATATAGTGGAAGCGTTAAAGATAGCTATTTAAATTTTGACCCGGATTCAAACTTCAACAGGTATTCACGCTGCAAAATGCAAATGGCCGATGATGCTGCACTTACCATTCTAAAAAGAGCTTGTAATATTACTGTTTAGCGGCATATAATCAACATACCATAATTTTATGCAATTATGGTCATGAAATATTCTATTACATGTTTTCTAGCAGCTAATAACTTTGTGTTGTTGTTAAATAACGACTAGTCTTTAACACAGATACTGCTAAAGCTAAAGCAAAACAACAAATAATTAATAGAAACGATAGAATAAATTAAAAAACGTTCACGCGACAAATAAATGTAGAGCAAAATTCAATCATAAACACTGTCGATTTTGTTAAGGCGACTTATTAATTATATTATTAGCAGACATGCAATCGACGACGACAGTAAAATGAAATTCCTAAGAAGTCTATAAGTAATAAAAATTGCGATTAATTTAAATCCAAGGTTGACCTCGTGGACGCAAATTGTAAAAACCTCGTGTAAACTGTAGTGACGTCATCAGAGTCGATGATTTACAAGGGATCTCGCATTCTGAAAGAGTTTGGGAAGGCTTTTAATTTTTTAGCGCCCGCATCTATTTTCAATCGGATTTTTATAGCTGCCAATAATTACCATAATAAAACATAATGATCACATAAAAAAGCACTTTTCTCAAGGTGCAAATTATGCAGTTATAATAAATGTAAAATTATTTGCAAGAAATATTCAATACAAAGTTGCGGGTATTCAATGTGCCACTAGATGCAGTAAAAGTGAAGGGATAAAATAGGTATATTTCAAGATTGTAACAATATTCGATACCTTATTATTAAAAATCTACCGTAACTTCTATAGATTCTATATTTATTCTTGTTTTGTTCACTACAACAGTGGTGTAGAAAAAAATTGATATTGGTATTTTTATTAGGGGAATACCTAAGTCAGTTGTCCTTCGAATAACAGTACAAAGAAATTTAACCTAAGCAACAGGTTTAAATTTAAAAAGGTGTGTAAATATTGATTTGATGTCATGTTGATAGGTGGTCTGCTGTTTGTTAAAATTCCAATGAAAGGAAACATAAAATTGACCAAACACACTAAACCAAACAGGACCAAAGAACTTATTTTACATTAAAATCTAGTTTAGTTCGCGGTTTGTTACATTAAATAGGTCCAGTTTGTTCACGTTTGACCAGTTATATCCATACCGATCCCCGGAGTTCTATAAATAGGTTTGTTAAGTCATGTGTGACCATTTACATGGACACTCAAACGGCCGGCTATGGATGTCACTTTGACTTAAATAGAAGCTATATTTCAATGGTATAGTGTCATCTAATTTTGGAGTACGTGTGAGTACACTTTATTTATAGTTTAACTTAATGTACCTACTTAGTCGGTTGGAAACTTGGAACGCGTCCTGTAGCATAGGCTTAGAGTACCTACCTTACATATTATAGTGCGATTCTAATTCACTCACAAAGATTTGTAGGAAAAAAAACGCACACCTATTAGCAATAAAATAAAAAAGATTCCATATCGGATTCAACGTCGCTTTCACTCCACGGAAACGTTTTCCGAGAAAAATAGGTGCCGGAAACTTTTCCGTGATTGAAGTGCTGGTTTGTCAAATTAAATGTCAGTTTCCGAATTCAGATTAATGAATCGCGTCTAAAAAATTCTCAAGGAAACTTTTCCGAATCCGTGGTTGGAAGAGTTTCCGAATGAATTAGAATCGCACTGCTGGTTTTCATATTATGTTTGACTTACCCATATTATATCGCGTTGCTTCATTCTACCGATATAACTTACACAGTCACCGCACAATTTTAGAGTCAATCCATTTTTTTTTTTACTCTTTACATTGTAGCGTTTGACCACAAGTCACCTGATGTTAATAACAATAATATGCCTGATAAATTAAATGTTTTAATCATCATCATCATCATCATCAGCCTATTACGTTCCTGCTGCTGGAACACAAGCCTTCCCTCAGAGAGTGAGTATGGGCCACCATCCACCACGCGGGCTCAGTACGGGTTGGCAGCTAAGCTAGTAAGTGGCCAACCCTAGTGTCAGGATTTTGCAGACCGCCCCAAGGCCTCTGACATAGTTTAAAGACCCTGCTTTAGACAAACTTATCTTGTCTACTGCCCACTTTGCGAACAAATTATTTTTTAGCGCTCCCATTAAGCCTCTACACAACGCTCCCATTTTTTTTCTGGGTCTCTTACAGACCCCTTAGGCCTGCAGCGCCCACAAGGGGGCGTTATCGCCCACTTTGGGAAAGGCTGGTCTAAAGACTGCTATCCTAAGACAACAACCGGAACTGATGTCTCCGAAGCACGAAAGCGCTCAGATGTAAATACCACTAGTGATGGTCACTTAAAATATTTTTTAAATATTGTAATACTAAAGAATGAAGCAATGAAGCCACTAATATAATATTGATGGTACTGCACTTTTATAAGTTCGTTTGATCCCCATTTATAAGCAAGAAATGTTAAATTATACCATTACTTAGCATTTTTTGACAATTTTTATCTAGCTGAATCGAGTCCTCGTCGTTTATTGATGATTATAAAGATTGGAAGATATATCTATATAGAAGAAGAGAGAACATATTTAGTTAAGAATTATTACCAACCTGATAGAAGAAATGCCACTTTGCATTTCTAGTGCGTTGGGCATTTTCTAGTGCTTGTCGGTGTATTCCGGCAGCCTCACTTGAGACTTGAGAGCCAGTTTCCAATCCGCGTGGCGCCACCTTCGACCACAGAGTAGACTTATTTACTGTCAAACGCTCGCTACCCTGTTAAAAAAAAGATAAATATTTTAAGTCTCATTCTCAGTTAAACTTTGCTTTGACAAATGACACTAGGATTATCGAGGAGTTTGCGAAAAAGGAGTGTTTGCAGTTTGCCATGAGTAAACGAAAATCTGGGGGGAGGAAGTCGGTAGTAGCTGCTATCGGGTTAGTTATTATCCTAAGTTCGATGATTTTATAGTGAAATAAATGTATATATATAAACAGTTTATTTCTTCAGAGAGTTTTGATGCCAGCGCGAGTTGCAGTGGCTTCATTTTCAGTGTTCAACTACTCGCTCGCGGTTTATGTCGTCATCGCAGGGGGTGTTTGTTAATCCTACTAATATTATAAACGTGAAAGTTTGTGAGTATGTATGGATGGATGAATGGATGGATGGATGGATGGATGGATAAATGGATGTTTGTTACTCTTTCACGCAAAAACTACTGAACGGATCTGATTGAAATTTGGAATGGAGATAGCTCATTCCCTGGATTTACACATAGGCTACTTTTTTTTATCCTGGAAAAAGGTTTCTGCGGGATAGCGGGAAGACGCGAGTGAAACCGCGAGACGCAACTAGTATGTATTTATTTTTGTGTTGTCATCATTAGATGGATCTTCACAACGATATCACTATCGATTTTGTAACTTTTTTAGAGTTGTAAGCTGTAGGCGAATGAAGCCTATACACAGCCTGCTGGTAAATCTGCCACGACATTATTTGCTTCGCAATCGGGTAAAAACAGACGTTGTTCAGTTGCAAATCATTCAGCTGGATAATTTAAGACATCTGTTGGCAGTTCAAGCGTTGAAGAGAATGAAAATCATGTGCAATGCCATTTGCAAATGATCTTTCTCCTTAAGAAAATTAGACTGAAAATCGTAGTGCACTACACAACACGCATGGCTATATAGGTCACTGCTACTTTTACACTGATTAATTGATAGTTAGTGCAACTGTTTAGAACAGTATTTTGAACTGTATTGTTCAAAAGATAAGACTGAAAGTTCAGTTACATATGTCATCTTTGTTTGTGTTGTTGGAAGATGCAATAATATGTCAGTTGGTTCAACAATAACGTTGTCAGTGCGAGTAATTACAATATCATTAATATGCTAAAGTTTATTGTTTTTACTTCATAATTTATTGAATAACAAATAATTTTTGTTTTTTCCTAGAAATCTATGCTTTGACCAATGACCTTTATTTAGTTTCCTTCCTTTCTGTTCTATAAATAAAAAATGAATTAATTTAAATGAATAATTCTATAACGTAATCAGTGTGAAATGTAAACTACATAACATAATATTTATGATATAACATAATAATAACACACTACGCCATACACAATTACACATTCACACGCACAGATACATACATCTATACTAATATTATAAAGCTGCAGAGTTTGTTTGTTTGTTTGTTTGTTTGTTTGAACGCGCTAATCTCAGAAGCTACTGATCCGATTTGAAAAATTCTTTCAGTGTTAGATAGCCCATTTATCGAGGAAGGCTATAGGCTATATTTTATTTCCAAAAAAATTAGGGAATTTTAAAAAATTGCTATTTTGCAACCCAAGGTGTGAAATCGAAAACCTATTTTTGCGTGCGCTGCAAAAACTATTGACACTAGAACAAAATGATGTATTACGGGTTTGTAGGTCTCATTAAGATCTACAAAAAAGTCCGCGAGAGCATATGTCTAACTATTATAGTTATGCCGCAATAAGTGATATTTTATTTAAAAAAATTAATTTTTAATGCCGCCTCTAGAAAAGGCTCTTTATTTGTCTCTTGGTATTAATCCTTATCAAAATAAATTACTTCTAATTCAAAACTGCTTCAATACCTTTATAAAACTTTTTGAATCATTCAATTCGGACATTCCATTCGAAAGATATCACGAGTTTAAAAATGTAAGTAGTAGTAGAAAAATAAACCCGCCGCACCCCAGCGCAGCGGGAAACGCGGCGAGGTGAGGGAGAATCTATGAAATAGGTAAAGTGCGGTCGCGGACCACGAAGACCTTTAACAGCACGATTCAAACGCGTGGTTCGAAAAAAAATTAACCTAGAATTAAAATAGGATAATGGATACCTACAGCAGGTAACGCGGTGAGCGGGCATCGAAGTGCGGGAATAATTTTGGAGTATACGGAATATATAGGTACGCTTTCGCGCTTAAACTGAACCGATTTAAATGAAATTTGGTATTGAGATAATTTGAGCCCCGGGGAAGGACATAGGATACTTTTTATCGCGATAAACTGTAGCCCACGCGGGTGAAACCGCAGGGAACAGCTAGTATATCATATACTAGCGACCGCCCCGACTTTGCACAGATAGGAAAAGATTTTGACAACCGAGAGTTTTCTAAATAACGCTAAAAGCCCTAAAGATATTTAATGACACTAATGACTAATGAATAATTATGATAGACTAGCTGCGCGACTGCAGTTTATCGCAATAAAACGTCTTTTTCAATTTTTTCTTGTTTAAGAACCTTCTCCATGCAATAACAAACACAACAAAACAAGTCGATACGACAATTAGAAGTGAGTGAAAATTGGCTTCTAAGATTTGATTACATTGTTAGTTACAAGTCAAGCTAATAAAAGTGTTTTAAAAAGAATTAGTGAAATCGGTCCAGCCGTTCACACGTGATGCCGTGACCAAGGGGAATAGGGATTCATTTTTATATATAGGAAGAAGAAGAGATATTAAATGTCGCGGACATTTTGTAGACGTACTGGCAACTTAGTCATCATCATCTACATTTCTTTCCTAAGACATCAACTTTAGCCAGTGTAAGCTGTTAGCTGCTAGTCGTCACATTCTTCTCAAACTGGTTTCACAAATATCTTTTTAATTAAATATCTATTTAATTAGAATAAAACATAGCCTCTGACACTCGATGATAATATGGCTTCCTATTAGTGTAATTTTTTTTGGAATTGCTTTAGTATTATAGTTTATCCCCAACAAGAAGAACAAGAACAAGAGATCATCCCCAACAAACAAATAAACATATATATATATATGCAAACACATTTATATTTTACTTCTTTATAATATAATAATAGAATTAAAGATATTATTAATACATTTAACAACAATAATCAAAAGGCTTACCTACTTACCTAGTTAATTAGCCTCTTTAACTCAAGTAAAAATACGTTATTCATTCATTAAAAATATTGCACGACCGTATCACTTAAATACTTAAAAACCCGTCATGCTGGTCTAAGCGTAAAAAATTACAATTCGTTAATTTTTTTCTGCGGCGCTTAAGCGCTTGATTTAACACCAATAAATTAAGGCCCGTGTTAACCAAATATTAAATCAGCCGATTAACATGATCATTTGAAATGTACAACGATTTCGAGTTTATTACTGTTTAATCACGGCATGAAAGTTTGGTGAACTCAACCCGTATGCAGATATTGATTTACATGTCGTAGACGTATAGTAAAAATCCGCCGCAATAAGAATCGGCTAGGCGCTTTATAAAACGACTAGTTGGGCTTTAGAGCGATTGTAATATGGCTGAACAGGGATTAAAGGGTCTACCAGCTCTTTAATTGCAATTCAGTTTAAGGCTTGAAATGTGCCGTTTCCATAAGTTTCGTAAGTTATGTCCCTATATTCGGGTACATTTTAGGTAAATAAATGTCATATTGGTCAGGTCAGGTCGCGGCTATTGAACTGCCGCGTCGTTTTAAGCTCTACCCTAATAAATGAAGCCGATTCGGATCCAGCAATTCGTTGATAGCTTCCACGCACGCTCGCTTCGCTCACTTGCCTCTTGCGTTGTTGTCACTACCAACCTAACCGTTTCTCTTTGCTTCGGTCTTCTTGGCTTCTATAATTACAATTTGCAAATACGTATTGTTGAATGCGTTTTTACAACAATCTGGCAAACAAACCTTCTAGTTATTTTACAGCGCAAAGCTTTTTAGCTAACCTAACCTAACCTAACCGTTTTGTATTGTGGCAAATTCTTTAATATGTCTGCGACATAAACCGAATAATAAAACGCTCAATTGTTTTTATAGGTCAAATCATTCCCACGCAAGATCCCCATTATCAATGTAATAAATAAAACGAAATGTTTCAATAAAAGAAAAAATAATGGATAAAAATAGTTAAATAACCAGTTGTGTCAGTCTAACTCATTTGTTTTAAACTGTAACTCAGCTATTTTGATTTGAATTTGCTGGGAGCATTGTAATGTTGTAAAGTTTTTAAAATGTGACGTAATCCCTACTATATAATTATTCGAAAGTAACTCTGTATGTGTGTTTATTCATTTCCTTTAGGTGAACTAAACTCAAAAATGTCAAGTTTAACTATGGTTAAAAACGTTTAACCTATGACAAATGGTTAAACGTTTTTAACCATAGTTAAACTTGACTTCAGATCAAAAAAGCGGCTAAACGGCTCATTTGTTTTAAACTGTAACTCAGTGATTTTGATTATAATCCGCTAGGAGCATTGTAATGCATGTTTTTAATGTAACTAACTCCATACTAAATGTTATAAATCTGGCAAATGCCTCGCCATATAAAAGAAAAAACATGTTATAACTGGGAATGTATAGGTCTGTACACCCAAATCTATGCTTAAGCATAAAGTTAAAACTACTGTACGGATTTCGATGCGGTCTTCCACGTAGAAAAATGATGAAAGCATAGGTTCTGAACTAAAAATAAAAGGTGCGTCTCACATATCACAAAATACCCTCACATCGAAGCCTTCGTTTTGTTGAGATCATCGAAAACAGCAGCTAAACGTAAAATATAACAAAACAATAAATATAACAATCCACAGACGAACTCCTATTAGGGGTACTATTTATAAACGTCTATAAGCTAAATGTCATACCAAATTTCGGTAAATTTGATCTTATTGTCAAATTTTAGCACGGAAATTTGATCATCCTTCAAGATGGGTGTTAAAAGAGTTCCTATAGGTCGACAACGCATCGGCAACTCCCCTGGTGTTGCAAATGTCGACAGGCGACGGTGACAGCTTTCCATCAGCCGGGCCGTCTGCTTGTTTGCTAAACTATTACATAAAAAAAAAATAGATCAAATTTACCGAAATTTGGTATAACAAATAATTTACGTTTATAAAACCGGCCCTAAAAAACCTTGTTAGGTGACACGTGTTTTCAAGGTTAAACTAAGCACGGTCAAAGTCACAGACCAAAATGTGAGATACTAAGATTTGGGTGCAGATACCTATAAATTCTAAAAATTCCATCCTAGTTAGGGCTGCCATTACCTAAATGGCCGACACCTCAGAAAGATTTCAATAACCTTGGAAGTTTGGTCTTTTCGTTTCTTTTTACCAAAAGCCACTTTAAATATTTAAAGAAATAATGTTTTATTATATATTTATTCAAATATAATAGCCCTCCTAACTTGCTTAGCAAAAGTAAACTGGTATGAAGCTGCCAATCGGGCGTGAGGTGTCCGGAATTTACCCAGACGACTCCTTCCTATTCCTAAACTTAAACACATATTCAGACGTATGGCAACCCCAATTTGTTTTATATATGTAATACTAGTTGCGCCCCGCGGTTTCACCCATGTCTTCCCATTATCCCGCAGGAACCTTTTTCCGGGGTAAAAAGCTTAAGTGTTAATCCAGGGTTTAAGATATCTCTATTCCAAATTTCATCAAAATCGGTTCAGTTGTCACGGTGACACATGTTATAACAAACATTCACAACCCATCGCACACACACGCAAACTATCGCATTTATAATATTAGTAGGATCCAAAATGTACAGATTACTACAGATATGGCCCAGTTACAGAATAATAATATAAAAAATTATAAATAGAAAATGAAGCAGCCAGTAAAATAGGCGATACCATTATAGTTGTCACAACTCACTACGGCGCTTGAGCGATTGATGAAATGGAATTATTCAATAATTTATGCAAGCATTTATCTAAAACGAATAATAGCTATTCGCATTTGCTTTTTAAAAAGGTCATATAATTCCCACGACAACTTCCCATATCATTATGATAAATAAATAAAAATTGACTCGATAATACAAAAAAAATTAAGTAGATAAACCTGTTCCTTTTCGCTACCTATGTACATAATTAAACAGAAAGATTCGTTAATATAATATTTAGGTACAGTCAACGAAAAAAGTCGGTCAACAATAAAACAATTTCCGATTACCGGCTTCATCTTAAACACCACATCATCACTTAAAATCAGGTGTGAAAGTTGTGGTCAGAGCGCTACTTTGTAAAATGTAAAGAAAACCACGCATTACTGATCTAAAAACACATTTAGGAAATCTAGTATGACCAGCTACTTTTGTTGCTGACTATACCCGCAAATCTAGCCTATTGCTTACTAATAGGAACATATATAAACACGCTGCGTCCGACGGTTTTGTCTATATCTCGCAGGAACATTTTCCGGGATAATAAAACAAATTCTCGCCAGCTACATCATCACCCTTTTACTTTCCCACTGCTGGGACTCTAGCCTTCTCTCAGAGAGAGAGAGTAACCAGCTAAATGCTGTGTTTTTAGTTTTTTACAGCGAGCAAGCTATCTTCATTTTGAATTTCACCTAAAGCTGTTTCATTTTGAAAAATGTAACAAACATCCAATCACCTCACTCACAAACTTTCACATTTACAGTCCAAAATTTAAAAATAACTCTATTGGCTCTGTTTGTTTGTTTTTCATCTTTTTTTGCGTAAGCCGGTGAAGATCTTAACGAAATTGAATTTAGCATGAAGACAATTTAAATCCTAGGAAACGAAATAACATATCTTTTATCGCGATAAACTGTAGTCCATGCGCGTGAAACCGCGGGGCAGAGCTATAAATATTTATATAAGAGGTGATTTGAAAGTTTCCTCGTATATGTATATTTCTTATTTTCTTACCATTCAGCTACTCAGCTGTATACGTAACGATTTTTAAAACACTTTTATTAGCTTGACTTGTAACTAACTAACTAACTAACTAACTAACTAACTAACTAACTAACTAACTAACTAACTAACTAACTAACTAACTAACTAACTAACTAACTAACAATGTAATCAAATCTTAGAAGTCAATTTTCACCTACTTCTAATTGTCGTATCGACTTGAAACTTTGTATGTGTATGTAATCTCGGTGACAATGCAATAATTTGGTATCATTGACCTGATCTGATGATGCAGCCGGAAGATGGGTAGGGCATCTCTGCGCTGGCTACTAGGAAACCCCTCGTGTTTGGGCTCATATGAATCGTCTTGGTGAGTACAATAGATTGGACTTGGTGACGAGGGTCTGATGATGCAACCGGAAGGTGGGTAGGGGATCTCTGCAGTGGCTACTAGGAAACCCCTCGTGTTTGGGCTCATATGAATCGTCTTGGTGAGTACAATAGATTGGACTTGGTGACGAGGGTCTGATGATGCAACCGGAAGGTGGGTAGGGGATCTCTGCAGTGGCTACTAGTAAACCCCTCGTGTTTGGGCTCATATGAATCGTCTTGATGAGTCCAATAGATTGAACTTGGTGACGAGGGTCTGATGATGCAGCCAGAAGGTGGGCAGGGGATCTCTGCAGTGGCTAGTAGTAAACCCCTCGAGTTTGGGCTCATATGATTCGTCTTGATAAGTCCAATAGATTGAACGTGGTGACGAGGGTCTGATGATGCAGCCAGAAGGTGGGTAGGGATCTCTGCAGTGGCTACTAGTAAACCCCTCGAGTTTGGGCTCATATGATTCCTTTTGATGAGTCCGATAGATTGGACTTGGTAACAAAAGACTAAAAAGTAAAAAAATAAAAATATATAGTTTAAAAAACTAAAAAAACACTTTAAAAACGCACTCAAAAATATAAAATAATTAAATTGACTTGTATTAGTTACGATATAATGATTAATTCAAAAAGTGTGGAGCGCTTCTTATACTGTGTAAATAAAAGTACACACAACCAAAAAGCGCTCCACACTTTTTGAATTAATCATTATATCGTAACTAATACAAGTCAATTTAATTATTTTATATTTTTGAGTGCGTTTTTAAAGTGTTTTTTTAGTTTTTTAAACTATATATTTTTATTATTGTTAAATTTTGGTATTTGCTTTAGATTTAAAAATAGTTCGTACTTTTTCTCTTTGAAAAATGTAAAGGTCCTATAGGATAAAGGGAAAACTGCAGCCATCACGAGGCATATCTAGCAATTATAATTTTATTCATTGAAGGAGCCAACCTTACTAATTTTTCATTTAGAATAGAATAGAATAGAATTTACGTTTGTTTGCGACAAAAACACTCATGGTAGGTACATGGAATAAAAATAAAAATAACATAAAACAACATTACAGTAACTGAAGGTACACAAGAATGTCACCGTCGCAAATCGGCCCCAACTCAGCAAAATGCTGGTTAGTTAACCAGCGCTGGTCTTCCGTTGGAACCATTTGGTGACGCAAAATTCAGTCTGCCTTGGTGTAAAAAAATTGGTGTATAAGATGATGAGGATAATAGAAAAAGTGTGATTGTTCAGCGACTTTTGTCGTTGACTGTACCTACCGGACTGTCAGAGCAGTTTTATTTTTTGGTCTACCTTCGTGCGCGCGTCGCGCCACTTTACTCTTCCTAAATTGCTCTTATTATTAAGTTACACTTCTACTAGACCCGCTATCGCCTGCGGGAGTAATTTCAAAAAATACTTTCATATGGACTTTACGCGATACAAAAAAGTATAGTTTAAAGTGTAGTTTTTAGTCGTATTAAAGCAATCAGAAAAAAGACAGTAAAGAGTTCCACCATATACCGATGAGTTGCTAATAGTGTAGTGTATCAGAAGGTCATATCGGTTCATACGTTTGTATTAGGATATTCGGTTGAAGTTTAGGTTTCAGTTCATATATGTACGATTTTTTCATAAACCTACGGTTTATGTATTATTTTTTTTATCACTTGTCTTTTGCTACAAATAAAATTATTGTCTATTGTTTGACGTTCGTTCGTTCGTGCGTTTCGTTCGTTCGTGCCTGTGAAGGCATACGATTCGATCTGAGCGATGATCAGTAGATCCGCCTAAATCGCAGCCTTTCCCAAAGTGGGCGATAACGCCCCCCCTGGTGGCCGCTGCAGGCCTAAAAGGGGGTGATAAGAGACCCAGAAAAATGGGGGCGTTGTGTAGAGGTTTAATGGAGGCGCTACAAAATAATTTACTCTCAAAGTGGGCAGTAGATAAAATAAGTTTTTTTTTTTTTATTAAACAAAATCCACAGCTCTCAAAAAATAACAATTGAAACTTATATCTATTCATATAGCCAATAATGGATTTAAATTATATACAATTTATTAGACAGACTGATATTCATTCATTCATCCATTCATTTTTTTTTTCATTCATTTTTTTCATTTTTTATTTGACTTTATTGACTGACTGGCAACTGTGCGTGTATGTTCAAGGCTCTGAAGCCTTGACTCAACATTCAAAGGAAATCGTTGCCAATGAGCTTTTTGGCAAGTCTCTCAATGATTGACTCCAAAACGTTAGGCTGGTACTTAGCAGAGCCGTCCTAAAGGTGAGTTCCACTACACTCAAGAGCAAAAAGTCGACTCAGGCAAAAAACCGTAATTTTTTTAACGCATTTTCGGAATTTTTTATGTAATTTGGTCTTATTCGTTTTTTTTGGTCTCGAGTACTAGTTACGCGTTTTTTTTTTTATTCAAATGTAACAAATTTGGCGTTACTTACCATACTCAATTGTGCAGGTTCCCGGTAGCTGGTTTGTGCTAGTTTTTTAAGTATTTAAATTTTATTCAGACCGATTAACATTTTATTATGCTAATACTGTTTTGCACTGGGAAGTGTCCGTGTAAGAATAAATGACGTTTTCATAAAATCAAATTAGTGCTTAATTACATTCAGATTGTGCCGGAATAAATTTGTAATTCTCTTTTTGTCTACTGTTCAAGCGTATAAGAGCAATCTGTATCTATCCTATGTATCGTACATGTCTGTTACCTATCTATGTGGATCAAGATACGGATGATCACGCCAGGTAAAAAGCGCAGAAAATAGAAAAAAATCAATCATTACACTAGCGAGGAAATAAAATCGACTCAGAGCAAAAAAGTGTATGAAATTAATTAGTATTTTGTTCTTCCTTTGAAAAATTACATTTTCATCGGTCTAAGTCGAGTTTTTGCTGAAGTGTATATTCGAATACTAGCTGTTGCCCGTGGCATGGAATGCAATATGAGCTTACATAGGAATTAGGATTTCTTATCACATTTCAGTATTTTTACTTGGCTTTTACATTTATATTTTTGTACAACTTTAAAATGTTCTCTAAGGAAAGTTCGTAAGAGAGCAGTGGAATAAATTAATAAAGAACATGAATAACTTTTACATCAAAGCGAAAATAATAATATAAAATCAATCGGATAGAAAAACACAAACAGATGGGTTGGTCGCAGCTAGTAACGCGCGATTTACGTGTAAACCACGAAGTTGGTTGCAAGTTGTGACTTTTTGAAAATGACAAGAAACATTGACAACATATTTTCGTGTTCTTAATATATTTCATGATGTTCGAAAGTAATATCGGCTTTCTCATTTTAAGGGACGACAACATTTAAAATACGGGAAACGAGCTTAAAATAATGTACAAGTATTTTTTAAACTAAAAACGATCACGTATTTTTACTTTTAAATCAACGAAATTAACAAAACTCTGATATTTTTATATGGAACAGAAAACTTCCCCATATTGGCTTCACAAAATTAAGGAATAATAAATAACTCATGGCTTAAAAATGGGACACCCGTCTAATACGGTACACCTGGCCAACCGCCAGATGAGTCATTTTTCAAAAATGATAATATTTTCAAACACCACCGGTGCGCTTATTTAAAACCACCTACGAGTTTCGTATTGCCTATTTTTAAAATGTATTTAGTAATTAAGTAGGTAAGTAGGTACAAATTTTTCTCACCAGTTTACCATAAGTAAAAAAAGATATATTTTTTATTCATATATTTTATTTTATAGATACGTCATACTACATACCGACAGCTTATTTATTAAGAGCGAATTAATTGAAACTAAATACCAAGGCAGACTGAATTTTGCGTCACCAAATGGTTCCAACGGAAGACCAGCGCTGGTTAACTAACCAGCATTTTGCTGAGTTGGGGCCGATTTGCGACGGTGACATTCTTGTGTACCTTCAGTTACTGTAATGTTGTTTTATGTTATTTTTATTTTTATTCCATGTACCTACCATGAGTGTTTTTGTCGCAAACAAACGTAAATTCTATTCTATTCTATTCTAAATGAAAAATTAGTAAGGTTGGCTCCTTCAATGAATAAAATTATAATTGCTAGATATGCCTCGTGATGGCTGCAGTTTTCCCTTTATCCTATAGGACCTTTACATTTTTCAAAGAGAAAAAGTACGAACTATTTTTAAATCTAAAGCAAATACCAAAATTTAACAATAATAAAAATATATAGTTTAAAAAACTAAAAAAACACTTTAAAAACGCACTCAAAAATATAAAATAATTAAATTGACTTGTATTAGTTACGATATAATGATTAATTCAAAAAGTGTGGAGCGCTTTTTGGTTGTGTGTACTTTTATTTACACAGTATAAGAAGCGCTCCACACTTTTTGAATTAATCATTATATCGTAACTAATACAAGTCAATTTAATTATTTTATATTTTTGAGTGCGTTTTTAAAGTGTTTTTTTAGTTTTTTAAACTATATATTTTTATTATTGTTAAATTTTGGTATTTGCTTTAGATTTAAAAATAGTTCGTACTTTTTCTCTTTGAAAAATGTAAAGGTCCTATAGGATAAAGGGAAAACTGCAGCCATCACGAGGCATATCTAGCAATTATAATTTTATTCATTGAAGGAGCCAACCTTACTAATTTTTCATTTAGAATAGAATAGAATAGAATTTACGTTTGTTTGCGACAAAAACACTCATGGTAGGTACATGGAATAAAAATAAAAATAACATAAAACAACATTACAGTAACTGAAGGTACACAAGAATGTCACCGTCGCAAATCGGCCCCAACTCAGCAAAATGCTGGTTAGTTAACCAGCGCTGGTCTTCCGTTGGAACCATTTGGTGACGCAAAATTCAGTCTGCCTTGGTATTTAGTTTCAATTAATTCGCTCTTAATAAATAAGCTGTCGGTATGTAGTATGACGTATCTATAAAATAAAATATATGAATAAAAAATATATCTTTTTTTACTTATGGTAAACTGGTGAGAAAAATTTGTACCTACTTACCTACTTAATTACTAAATACATTTTAAAAATAGGCAATACGAAACTCGTAGGTGGTTTTAAATAAGCGCACCGGTGGTGTTTGAAAATATTATCATTTTTGAAAAATGACTCATCTGGCGGTTGGCCAGGTGTACCGTATTAGACGGGTGTCCCATTTTTAAGCCATGAGTTATTTATTATTCCTTAATTTTGTGAAGCCAATATGGGGAAGTTTTCTGTTCCATATAAAAATATCAGAGTTTTGTTAATTTCGTTGATTTAAAAGTAAAAATACGTGATCGTTTTTAGTTTAAAAAATACTTGTACATTATTTTAAGCTCGTTTCCCGTATTTTAAATGTTGTCGTCCCTTAAAATGAGAAAGCCGATATTACTTTCGAACATCATGAAATATATTAAGAACACGAAAATATGTTGTCAATGTTTCTTGTCATTTTCAAAAAGTCACAACTTGCAACCAACTTCGTGGTTTACACGTAAATCGCGCGTTACTAGCTGCGACCAACCCATCTGTTTGTGTTTTTCTATCCGATTGATTTTATATTATTATTTTCGCTTTGATGTAAAAGTTATTCATGTTCTTTATTAATTTATTCCACTGCTCTCTTACGAACTTTCCTTAGAGAACATTTTAAAGTTGTACAAAAATATAAATGTAAAAGCCAAGTAAAAATACTGAAATGTGATAAGAAATCCTAATTCCTATGTAAGCTCATATTGCATTCCATGCCACGGGCAACAGCTAGTATTCGAATATACACTTCAGCAAAAACTCGACTTAGACCGATGAAAATGTAATTTTTCAAAGGAAGAACAAAATACTAATTAATTTCATACACTTTTTTGCTCTGAGTCGATTTTATTTCCTCGCTAGTGTAATGATTGATTTTTTTCTATTTTCTGCGCTTTTTACCTGGCGTGATCATCCGTATCTTGATCCACATAGATAGGTAACAGACATGTACGATACATAGGATAGATACAGATTGCTCTTATACGCTTGAACAGTAGACAAAAAGAGAATTACAAATTTATTCCGGCACAATCTGAATGTAATTAAGCACTAATTTGATTTTATGAAAACGTCATTTATTCTTACACGGACACTTCCCAGTGCAAAACAGTATTAGCATAATAAAATGTTAATCGGTCTGAATAAAATTTAAATACTTAAAAAACTAGCACAAACCAGCTACCGGGAACCTGCACAATTGAGTATGGTAAGTAACGCCAAATTTGTTACATTTGAATAAAAAAAAAAACGCGTAACTAGTACTCGAGACCAAAAAAAACGAATAAGACCAAATTACATAAAAAATTCCGAAAATGCGTTAAAAAAATTACGGTTTTTTGCCTGAGTCGACTTTTTGCTCTTGAGTGTAGTGGAACTCACCTTTAGGACGGCTCTGCTAAGTACCAGCCTAACGTTTTGGAGTCAATCATTGAGAGACTTGCCAAAAAGCTCATTGGCAACGATTTCCTTTGAATGTTGAGTCAAGGCTTCAGAGCCTTGAACATACACGCACAGTTGCCAGTCAGTCAATAAAGTCAAATAAAAAATGAAAAAAATGAATGAAAAAAAAAATGAATGGATGAATGAATGAATATCAGTCTGTCTAATAAATTGTATATAATTTAAATCCATTATTGGCTATATGAATAGATATAAGTTTCAATTGTTATTTTTTGAGAGCTGTGGATTTTGTTTAGTAAAAAAAAAAAAACTTATTTTATCTACTGCCCACTTTGAGAGTAAATTATTTTGTAGCGCCTCCATTAAACCTCTACACAACGCCCCCATTTTTCTGGGTCTCTTATCACCCCCTTTTAGGCCTGCAGCGGCCACCAGGGGGGGCGTTATCGCCCACTTTGGGAAAGGCTGCGATTTAGGCGGATCTACTGATCATCGCTCAGATCGAATCGTATGCCTTCACAGGCACGAACGAACGAAACGCACGAACGAACGAACGTCAAACAATAGACAATAATTTTATTTGTAGCAAAAGACAAGTGATAAAAAAAATAATACATAAACCGTAGGTTTATGAAAAAATCGTACATATATGAACTGAAACCTAAACTTCAACCGAATATCCTAATACAAACGTATGAACCGATATGACCTTCTGATACACTACACTATTAGCAACTCATCGGTATATGGTGGAACTCTTTACTGTCTTTTTTCTGATTGCTTTAATACGACTAAAAACTACACTTTAAACTATACTTTTTTGTATCGCGTAAAGTCCATATGAAAGTATTTTTTGAAATTACTCCCGCAGGCGATAGCGGGTCTAGTAGAAGTGTAACTTAATAATAAGAGCAATTTAGGAAGAGTAAAGTGGCGCGACGCGCGCACGAAGGTAGACCAAAAAATAAAACTGCTCTGACAGTCCGGTAGGTACAGTCAACGACAAAAGTCGCTGAACAATCACACTTTTTCTATTATCCTCATCATCTTATACACCAATTTTTGACCTCATCATCACCTAAAATCAGGTGTGTTATGTTGCGGTCAAAATGATACCATGTAAAATGTAAAAAAAAACAATAATAATTATTGATTTGAAACACATTTGGAAAATCGAGAACGATCAGCTACTTTTGTCGCTCACTGTACATCAACTAAACATATTTTTATTTATTTTAGAATCTAGATGATGGTAAGTCTATCTTCTAAATATATATAACTCAAAGGTGACTGACTGACGGACATAGTTATCTATCAACACACAGCTCCAACCACTGGAAGGATCGGACTGAAATTTGGCATGCAGGTAGATGTTATGACGTAAGCATCCGCTAAGAAAGGATTTTGATTAATTCTACCCCCAAAGGGTTAAAATAGGGGATGAAAGTTTGTTTTGTTGTTTGTAAACCATTGCGCAACAAGAATTATTAAAATCAGTCGATCCATTTTCTAGTTTTAGCGAGCTAACGAACAGCAATTATTTTTTAGATATATGTAGTTAAGAAAGATAATTTATCGACCCAATAGCAGCACACTAAAAATCAATTTATTTATTGCCTACGAATAATATAAACGTGAAAGTTTGTGAGTATGGATGGATTGATGGATGGATGTTTGTTACTCCTTCACGCAAAAACTACAGAACGGATCTGAATGAAATTTGGAATGGATATAGCTTATACCCTGGATTAACACATAGGATACTTTTTATCCCGGAAAACAGGAAGACGCGGGTGAAACAGCGCGGTGCAACTAGTCTCTCATACAATTATACCTGCGTTGAAAATATTAATTTGCTATACACGTTTCTATAATGTGCCAAAATGCATGGCTGAACACGAAACAGACTGGCTGAAAAAATTACCTGCAAGCGTTTTGAACAAAAAATATCTAAAACATTTTACGATCACAAAAAAAACCGTAAAGATGTGGTGGATGATTGCTTACTGGTGCTTACTTATCGAGATAAAGATAAGATAAAGACTGAGATTTATTTATATTGACAGCATTAGTGCAATTATGGTGTTGACAGTTTGACATATGCAGGGAGATTAATTATTGCTAATTAATTAACATAAAGCCTCTTTTATTTCTTCTGGAGATTAGAGCGTGTTCGATACTTAGGTAATCGAAAGTGTTTTAATTAATGTAATAAATTCAATTAAGATAAAAATTGTTTAAAAAACTAGATCGAGTCGCAGCACAATGAACAACACTGCACCAAAATAATTAATTATAATATACTAGCATTACCCCGTGGTTATACTCGTAGTTGAGCGATGGTGGCCGAACGGTTAGGCGTGCGACTTACAAGACGCCGACACCGAGTTCGAATCCTCTCGGCCCCGCACCTATGACTCAATAAGTTATGTGCGGATTTGCCATCGCTCAAAACGGTGAAGGAAAACATCGTGAGGAAACCGACATGGCAAGGGCATGCGACATCTACCAACCCGCACCGGGCCAGCGTGGTAGATTACAGCC
Source organism: Opisthograptis luteolata (assembly GCA_931315375.2). Classification (NCBI taxonomy): domain Eukaryota; kingdom Metazoa; phylum Arthropoda; class Insecta; order Lepidoptera; family Geometridae; genus Opisthograptis; species Opisthograptis luteolata. Next base: position 5,356,969 of record OV928048.1, read on the forward strand.
CATACTCTCTCTCTGAGAGAAGGCCAGAGTCCCAGCAGTGGGAACGTGAAAGGCTGATAATGATGATGATGATACTCGTAGTTTTCATGATATTCAGAAATAAGTCCACTCCATTACGTTACATTGCTCCATTACAAATTTAACTCAAATCTTAAGCGAGAAAATGTAACAAACTTGCACACTCACTCATAAACTTTTCCATTTATAATACCTAGAACCTTTTTTGGGATAAAAAGAACATTGGCCACTTTTCATACTGCCCTGGACCTGAACGCAACATATTTTGTCAATGTCACTTGACAGTGACAATTAATTTGCTAGGACATAGATTAAAAAGATTAGTTTTTGTTCATATTTGGTAAAGAATGTTGATTTTAATGACTTAATTTAAGTAGGGCCGACTTCCAAAGCGTGAAACGGAATGAAAAAGAAAATGCGGAGTGCGTTCAAAACATCCAAGCATCGTGTAAGTTAAAAAATGTCCAAAGAAACTCCAAATAAAATAATAATCAATATCAATATCTATGTTAAATAATCAATATCTTTTTTTTCTACACATTCTTTAAAATATCGTTTCTATAATCTTAATAGGCAAAAAATTAATTTTTTTTTCGTATATAAATCGTTTTCATACGACTTCGGGTCCGTTTTGGCCATTGTTCTTTGCTTATTTATGTGTTAATCCAGGGTATAAACTATCTCGATTCCAAATTTCAGTCAAATCCGTTTAGCTGCTTCAGTGTTAAGAAGGTTCTTTCTTTATAATATACCTACAAGTGTGACTAGTTGCGTCCCGCGTTTACATATGCGATTTTCATAATATCGCTCAAACTTTTTTTGGGATAAATATGTGTTAATCCAGCGTATACCTATAGGTATACAAGCTATTTCCATTTCAAATTTCACTAAGATCCATTAATACAGGGCGTAAGTCGTTTCAGCGTAAAGAATGAATAAACACAGGTAGATGAGATAGCACATATTATACTCGCAAGCTTTTGCATTTATAATGTTGTGTGATTAGTGTGAGTTAGTGTGATTAATGTAATGAGACAAGCAAGCCGCCGTCTAGCCGCCGAGCTTCGCATTTTTTGCATATAAATATATGTAGTATAGTTAACACAAAATCTGCAAGTCGCGGTAGCCTATATAAAACAAAACAGGCAGTCATTATCAAAAGCCTGCCGACCGGTCTAACTGGTCAAATATCTGGTTAGAACCAGCAGTAGTTGCGTTGTTAACATCGGCGTCGGTCACAATACAGTGTTACCTACAACGGTCGGTTAGAGATAATACGAATACTTATATGGTAAGTATAAGTATATCGAAACAAAATCATCGATAATGTACTCATGAGTAACGATATCATCGTTACCGGTATCGGCATCGGAAGAACTGTATCGAGCATTTTTTATTCGATCATTTAAAGTTTATCGGTGAATGCACTTATCACATTTTACCTTCCTTCCTGTCACGTCATCAAAAACGGCTACAACAGAAGACCAGCGCTGATCAAACGACCAGCACAACGCTGAGTTGAGGCCGGTTTGCAAAGATACATCTTTTGCAGTGATTATTACATAATAATGCATTTGTTTTAAGTATTTTGCTGCATATTAATGCTATACTTATTATTTTTTGACGAGAGCGAATTTAAGTTATGTTTTGAATTTCTCCGAAATTAAAAAAGTAGGACAAAGACTCCGTAATCATACATTACCCTTATCTAGCTACGCTGGCCATAGCGCGTAGATTGACAGTGTATGAGTGATGTTATCCTGTGTAGGGAGGTATATATCGAGTGTTGTGAAAAGTATCGAGTCAGACTCAAGCTAGTTAAAAGTATCGAGTACAAAAATACTCGATAGGTATCGTTAGAAAAGTATCGATTAGGTATACTCGAATAGTTTTATAGATCCGGCCAGTGCGGTACGAGAGATGGGAACGCCTACGCCTACATAAGGATCAGTCATCGGCAAAACTCGTTAGACACGCCCAATTTTAAACTAATTCAAAGCATTTTGAACTCTAAGCACCGATCTGATATACCCACGTTAAAAAAATGGGCGTGATAGCAACTTCTGTCACCAACTGTACCTACTGATTAATTCAATTCTCGAATATTGATTATTAGATAATCAGAATCTATAGTCATCATTCTAATGTAACTAAATATTTCTTTATTAATGAGCATGTTTCTTTAAATCTAATAATAAAATAACTAATTATAATAAACTTGCTGTTCCTCGCGGTTTCATCCGCGTTGGCTAGAGTTTATTGCGATAAAAAATAGCCTATGTCCTTCCTCAGGGTTCAAACTATCTTCGTACCAAATTTCAATTACTGTAAACCGGTTCAGTAGTTTAGGCGTGAAAGTGGGACAGACAGACAGACAGACATACTTACTTTCGCATTTATAGTAGGGATAACACAGGCGCGTCTGTCGGACATAGAACTTCCTAGTTTTTTTAATTCGGATACTAAAGTAACTTGGCCATGTCTGTACAAAGTGGTCGAAGGTTTTAGGCTACACCTGGTTAGGAAACTGAATCATCGTGAGGTTGCCGGAAAATTGTGAGGTTTCAAATGCCAGAATTACTTTTAAGTTTTTCATTATGTGATGCCTGCACAGGCTGCATGGCATTGGATATGCGATGCCCACGCAGCCTGCTTGGTATCGCATATGCTAGAACCTTCATCGGAGTAATTGGTGTTTTATTTGCCTGAGAATCATCTGTGTCATCAACCATTCATTAACCATCACCTATCTATGTATGTACAGAGCGGGATATTATAATTATATTCTACATAATTATTTTGTACATGAATATGCTGATTCCGTCAAGACATTTTCCTTAACCGTTTGATTACCAATGTGACGCAATGAGTGAACCGCCGACTGCGAATCATAAGGTTACGGGTTCCATTTTATACCTTACCTTTGTTTAATCTTATTATCATTAATATTAAAAGTAGCCACTCCTATTCCAACCTCCTTACACCAGCAAAACAACAGCCTTTATTAACAAGATTAATATTTCTGCGTTAAAAAAGTGCATGTATTTGTTCCGTATCTAAATGTAGTACATCCTCAAACTACGTAAGTAGTTTTTAATACAGGGAATCTAAATACAGGGAATCCTAGTTAGTGGTCAGAGCTAAGCTAACGCCCTAAATTAATAATCGATCCGTTATCCGCGGTTTGGGATCGATAGGTATGTCATATCGTAATGTCATTTTAGTACTAGAGCTTGACATATTATGACATGACATATCGATCCAAAACCGCGGATAACGGATCAGGATCGATTATTAATTTCGGGAGTATATATGTAACGTATGCAGTGGCGGATTTACACATTTTCTAACTATATGCTGTTAAATTCCTGCCGCCCTTCTACAATGATTTATTTACCTATCAGTGCCTCCTTAATTTGTTATTCGCAATTGAAATTGCACATTAAACAGTTTATTGGGGTAAATTTGCGCTGATAAAAACTAGTCAGTCCAACTTTGGTGAATCAAGTAACGCTATTGCTATCAAGGAGTCTACGAAAAAAAATCGATAAAACAAGATAGAAACCATAAATTTGCCGCCCCTAAAATTTGCCGCCCTAGACTTAAGCCTACTCCGCCTGCTAAGTCCACCACTGTATGTGTATAAATAATTATGTAATATATGTGATTGTGTTTTTTTTTTTCTATGTACAGGGTAGCGTTTGACCACAAGTCACCTGATGTTAAGTGACGATGTGGTCGAGGATGGCGCCACGCTACACCTGGTCTGGGAACTGGCTCTCAAGTGAGGCTGCCGGAACACACCGATAGGTGCTTGGCGGTATAGGTGTAGCGTCATTATTTTATTTTTTATCGAAATTGCAAACCCGTGCCCACATAACTTATAAATTAAATTGATTTTTGGGGCAAAGGTTATTTTGCTTTATTTTATTATGTTATATATATTGTTTTTTGCTTTTTACGAAAGTGTGAGAGGTTTAGATAAGCATCTTACTGCGCAAACTTGTTTCAAGTTCTAAATTTTTTAATTTATCTTATCTTGCATTATAATAATGATGATTTTAAGCAATCCCCACAGATATTTTACAGTATTTTATTCGTTGAGATATTGGTTATCGGTAGAGATCTACGGAGGACTAAGTATCGTTTTAATGTGTATAATGTATTATTATAATATAAATTCATTTAAATTGCTTTATTTGTTATTCTACCCATAAATTGACAAAAACATCCATTGATAATAATGAATAAGATTTTTATCACATTAATTTTGATAACAGCGAGACGGTATAAAATTTTATTTCATTAATTCCTATTCTTATCTATTTAAGAATCAACATTTCTATAACAGTAATAATAAGTGATAATTAATTATGTCATTTGGAGGTATTCTGACAAGCAATTCAAATATCTAACAAAAACAAACACGTTCCTCATTAATATAAAGAGCAACAAAAAAATTAATTAGAATGTAGTTCGACAGATAACCTCTTTACCTATACCTACCCACCCACCACAAAATACAGCGAAACTTTAAAACTAGAACAAAAACAAAACTTCATGGTAAGTAATACCTAATTTTTTTTTTGTTAATTTAAGTACCTACATATAATTAAATGGTACTAGATTCTCCCCGCTCTTTCCCCGGGTGGACTACTTACACTTTATCGCGATAAAAAGTGTCTTACATCCTTTACCAGGGTTTGAACTAACTCCACACCAAAAAAAAAAATTAACAGTAAAAATTTACAAGATCCGTTAGCGGTTTAGTCGTGGAAAGGTAACAAACAAACTAAGTTACTTTCACATTTATATATGAATCAGTTTTTTTTGTTACGGCGTCACACACGGAGAAAAATGACCTTGCGAAAAACCGTTTTCCTTCTGAGTCAAAGGGGTAGGATTTGTGATTCAGAAGAAACAAAGGTAAAAAAAGGAATGAATCGGTCTTGGAAGGTAAGACTCAGAAGGAAAGTTCAATTTTTTTCTCAGTGCACGATAAGTGTCTTTGCTAGTGTCAAGTATCAAAAATATTTCTAACTCAAAGGGTATTTATGATGATGATGAGATGACGCGACCCAGCAGAAAGCCGGTTAAAAAAAGATAGTGTTTAAAAAGTAAAGTAGTGGCACTTTACACGGACTTTTTTGGAGCAACTAGAAAAGTTACTTTCACAGCTTTATTTCCCACACTCGTACCTACACATTGACGAACACATAACGGTCAATAATCCACCAACATCACATATGAATCACATATCACTCGAAGAAACACAAGATTTAGAAATAAAAACAAAATTGTCATGGTGACAGTTCAATTGCCGCCAAAAAAGTCATTATTATTAATTGGAATAGAATTTAATTTTGAAGCGGAACTTAAATAATATTATGTATTAATTGTTCTCGATATTTCGGCGCCACAGTGCAACGAAATTACTAAAGGTTTCTGCGGGTAGTTAGTATTAATGATATTATATCTATCTACCCGCTTCCTCTCACTTCAACGTACGTCACGTTATTTATGGTTAGTGTTACAAATGGCGGCTTTATCTCTCGAAGCGATCTATTTAAGCACTTGTATGTATACTTTTCATTTGTCCTGCAATGGTAAAAAGTAAAATACTTTATCGGATAAATTGAGCATTTATCCTTCAAAAAGTTCTTCCAAGCTAGCCAGTCTATAGCTGCTAATCATAGCTGATCAAGGCTGGTTGGTAGGTATTCTAGAATAACGCTCAAGTATAGATCAATGTGTAGCGATTAGGTGACATATGTTATTTGACCTCACACGCTCGGAAAGATTCTGTTTATCATTCAAAATCTGAGTGCAAAAAGATATTGAGCACGCTAGTAGCATGGAAAGTATTTTTAAAATTCGAACCTTTCTATTCAATAATTTTCCATACCGTCAGACTACTTAAAATGCAACAATACTTATTCAATGTCAGTGTGCCAACCTCTTTTTGGAATACTCGCACTGGCCAGTACGACAGCATGAAAAAAAAACTTATTTTATATGTTTTTTTTTTTTGTTTGTTTTGTTTTGTTATGGCGTCACACGGTTAGTGTATTTGCCAGTGTCAAGTATAATATATTTCAAACTCAAAGAGTTGAATCAAGTTTAAATGATGGTGATGATGATGATGATGATAATGAGGATAGTGTTTAAGTAAAGTAGTGGCGTTTTACTTAAACTTTACACTGACTTTTAGCAACTAGAAAAGTCACTTTCACAACTTTATTTCAATTTTCCACACTCGTACACATTAGCGAACACATAATGGTTAATAATCCACCAATATTACACATTATCACTCGAAAAAACACAAGTTTTGGAAATAAAAACTAAATTTTTACGTTGAAAATTCGATTGCCGCCAAAAAAGTCCCTGTTTTTCTTGTATCTAGCATTTTCCTCGCGATAGTGAGGTGAAAAGTTGTGTGTTTCGCTCGGCTGCAAAGTTATTCTGCGTCTCGTCTTGAAACCCTTGCTACGCTCAGGATTCAATACAAGTACTCGCGCCAAAATACAACTTTACAGCCTTGCTTATCTAATAACTATTATTTGTATAAACTGACAGCGTCAAATCTGTGCTCAAGTACATATTATCGTTTGAACCTCATTCTAGAATACGGGCCATAAAGTAGCTGTTTTCGACCCAGTTCCATAAGTGCGTGTATTGGAGCCTTCTTTTCGAGTCGATAACTTTGGAACTAGCCGGTAGATCAAAACCATAGCCGGTTTTCATCCGGGCCCCGGGGCATGCTTCGCGTCGGCGCTATTCCTATGTACGTATCGGATTCTATTTCCGCTACCGGGCAGATACGTGCGCATTAGAAAAGAAAAAGTACCTACAAGTTTGTTCTCTGTGTATTGTAGATCTTTAATCTTATTAGAAAAGCTTGGATATTATAAAATATCAGACTACTTATGTACGCCCGATATGAATAATCGTTCTTGATCCGTTATCCGCGGTTTTGGATCGAAATGTCATGTCATAATATTTCATTTTAGTATATAGTTATATGTCAAGCTCTAGTACTAAAATGACATATTACGACACGACATATCGATCCAAAACCACGGATTACGGATCAGGATCAATTATTAATTTCAGGCGTTAGGTAACAAATAGCGTGGGATTGTAGTTTTCAATTCAATCAGCAATAAGAAAATTCTGTTAAAGTGATCACGTCAAAAAATTTGACCTGCTGTGCGTTTTTTCCCTGTTCTTTTGCCTGTGTAGGGAAATTGGAATAGGCGTAAGTAGTTTCAAGTTTGGCGTTTGATTTATTTTTTATTCACATAGTTTCTGACACCCTAGTTACAGGGAAACTTAAACATACGGGTCAGAGATGTGTGATTATGGTGTTAATACTATTGTTTTTTTTATTGATGTCTCGTCTCTATATTTGTTTCAAAAAAAACTCGATTTGACATTGTGACCTGACTTTCAGAGCAATCTTGATAAAAACCACATTATTATCAACCACTTCCTTTGAATAAAACAATCGGATGCATGCAAGAATGGATGCAAGTCATTGAGTAGATAAAACCTCACATGAACCAAACCTGTTTGGTAAAAAAAAACAAAAAAAACCGTAGGTTGAGCTCGGAGATTTGAAGATAAAAGAATTCCTTGTAATAATAGTAGAAAACAAACCTGTTTACTCATTGATAAAAAACTACGAGAACGATTAAATTAATACATAATCTATATCATACATACCTTTGTAAAAAATAAATAAACTTTAGTATTAGGCCTACTAATTATTTATTTATCGTATCGCTGATCGTAAAATGAGTCATGATTCTGTCACTACAAAACAGATTTTTGGACGTGGAATCTTGAATTTGCGGTTTGACTTCTTATTGGTCGTTCATTTTATTTTTTATATACCTAAGTTTATCTGTGGCTAAAACCTACCTATCTACCTGTTTTGGTGTGCTGGTAGGTATGTGACATTGACCAAGTCCACTATCTCACGGGTAAAAGACGTTGTGGTCGAGAATGGTAACACGAAATCGATCCAAATAGATCAGAGGTACCTAAATTACTCGTACTTACCTATTATCAAAGCTAGAATTTGTTGTTGTTGTTGTTGTTGTTACATTAAAAGCACTGACTTTTCAGCGATGGCAATACTAATTTATTAGAGAGATTTTGAGGTTAAGTTAGTGTATGAAATACTAGCTGTTCCCTGCGGTTTCACCCGCCTGGGCTTCAGTTTATCGCGATAAAAAGTATCCAATGGCCTTCCTTAGGGTTCAAACTATCTTCGTACCAAATTTCATTAAAACCGGTTCAGTAGTTTAGGCGTGAAAGCGAGACAGATAGACAGACAGATATAGTCACTTTCGCATTTGTAATATTAGTAAGTATTAGGGATGAGAACGACAGTTGAAGAAGTAAGAAAAAATTATAAATTTCCGGTACAGTCAAAACCTTTACCTACACGAGGCGGGTCGCTGGTCGCTAAAAGTTAGGTATAGGAACATAAACTAGCATATTTAACAAAAATATACAAGATCTGCAGATTTAAACTCGCCGGATGGAAATAAAATAAAGTGAATCTAGTTCTTGAATAAATAATTAACAAAATATTGGATTAGTGCATATAAATTACATTTTAAAACACTGATCATATCATCACATTTCACACTAATATTATAATTATGCGAAAGTTTGCGTGTGTGCATTTTTGATACGCAAATAAATTACAGTCGATTTCCTATTTACTAAATATACCTAATTTCTACTAAGTAATACATATTTGGTTTAAATGCGAAAGTAACTTTGATTGTTTGTTTATTAACTTTTCACATTCAAAAAGCTGCACCAATCTTGATGAAATTTAGTATAGAGATGGTGTGAATGGAGGAGAAGGACATAGGATACTTTTTGTTGTGATAAACCGTCAAACCGCGGGTTACAGCTAGTTACTACTGATACCTACATTCTGAACTGGATTGTAGCTCAAATTATGTATTAGGTACATAGTAGAAGATACAGTCAGAATATATTAAGACGAATGCCCATCCACAGTTCAATACCTAAGCTGTGCAGATGGGCACTCTCTTGTTGGTATGTAAGTATATAGGGTTGCCATTTTTTTTTTACAAAAAATAAAGTATATTCAGGTCAGTGAAGAAAAATGAACAGTATTTTATTTATTTTTGTTTTAAATACATATTTTTTAGAACGTTTCGCATAACTTACTAATATACAATCTTTTTTAAAACTACGCCTCACCACAATTATAACTGAAATTAAAATAATAGAGGAGCTATTTTTTTATTAAATTCAATAAATGCTGTTTCAGTAAATTTGTTTAACAGTACAAAGTAGGTATAATTTAGTGAAAAACAGTAGGTATAATACTGTTTGAAACAGTAGTATAGTTGGCAACCCTATAATGTAAGTATGTTTGTTTTAAACCTTCTTCAAGCCGCAAAAGCTGCCCGGATTGGCATGGATATTATTATAAGTAACACTTTTTATCCAAAAAGGGTCGATATATAACGGGAAAGCAACCGTGAGGCACAGTGCGTTATAAAATATAATCATATGCTTCTGAGAGTATCTCAAACAACGAAAATCTCACATAATATATTTAGGTATGTATAGGTTAGTTAGGTAATACCATAGAACAGTACTATGATAATACTAGGAAGGTATGTTCTTTGATATTGCATAAAATCCACATTCAACTAAATATCAGAACTATCTGATATTAATACGCATTCTTGCAGTGGCATAACCCCGTAGGTTGCGTAGTTGGCGAATACGCCAAATTAGCCCAAATCAATATTGAATATCTATTTAGATTTAGATGAATGATAACATTGATAATACTTAATTATATTACCTACCTTCAATAACTCGGATATTTTGTAACGTGATGTCGCATGTCGCCGCGGCGCTGTGATAAAGTTATTGACAGGTGACAAAATTTATCTCTCGTGGAGCTAAAAAAAGCTTCCGGTAACATGGTTTTATTTATCAACGATAAAACCGAAGATAAAAAATCTATCAGCCATCAGCGGCCATCAGCCTCAACAACAACAATGAGCGAGCAACCACAAAAACAATGAAACTTAATTTACGCGCCATCTAGTAGATTCCTTTTGTACTAGTTAGTTTCCCTACTCGACGCCAGATGACTGAGTTTATAAAGTTCAATGATCTCGTCCAATGTTGAAACTGCGCGGTTATATTTACAATTGGTTTTTGTATTATTTTTATTTATTGAGGTGTGTTGTATAAAATATTATCAATTAAATATTATATTAAAAACTTAGCCCTCTAGGAATGGCAGTAACTTTAACTTTTGGTTCATCTAATTAAGAACGTGTTAATCAAAAAAATATCTGTGCTACATTTTATAAAAATGGGCGCATTTGACTCTTAGATAGTTTGACTGATAATTCAAATTATGTAATTATTTAGTATGCACTATATTACATAAAATTATTATGCGATTACTTACCTGCCAACCTTTACAAATACGAAATAATTAAGAAAAAATGTTATAGACTTCAGTCCTGCAACGAGACAGTACGTAGTTAGTTACAAGTCAAGCTAATAAAAGTGTTTAAAAAAAACATTTACTTAAATGACATTATGTAAGAGGATATGTTGGCCTTTTAAAAAAATAAAAAAAGAATATTTTTGTTCTCGTTACGCCCCGCGGTTTATATATACCAGAGTTTTCATACCAGGGTTTTCTTGTCGTTATCCCGTAGAAACCATTTTCCAGGATTGATAGGATAAGTTAAATAAATCCGGTTTATTTATGAGATAAATAAGCCAAACAAAAAAAGTATAACCTATCTCCATTCTAAATTTCAGACAAATCCGTTCAGTCGTTTCAGCGTAGGTGAAGAAGTAACAAACATACTACTAGATCACTAGATCACAAACTTTCTTATATTGTTATGTGAATTAGTGTGACAAGATCAAAGATAATTTTGAAAGTTAAGCTTTCCGTTGCTCTAGTAATTTCTCACTAAACGTAAACGACCTCGGTTGCGCAAACGCATTGAATGATAGCAGCACAAGTGTATGAGATCGCCTGAAAGAAGTCGTTGGTCTATGTCATAAGATTCCTTCCTTAGTTCAAGTTAAAATCAAGCACATATCGGTGTGTTCCGGCCGCATCACTTGAGAGCCAGTTCACAGCCCAAGTGTAGTGTGAAGCCACCTTCGACCACATCGTCATTCAACCTCAGATGGCTTGTTTGTCAATAAAAAATGATATTTGTATTGGACATGACTTCCAGCACTCCTGTCTTTATACCTATGTATTGTATGTGTGTCTGTCCTACTTTTTAATATATTTCTTCATGGCAACTATTAAAACACATATTTAATTTTTTAAACCATACCTTTTCTTCGTTTTAATCTAATTCGTTCAACGCCAAAAGTTGTTAAAACGACAATTTTTTTTATGCGTCCTATACAACAAACTTCACGCATCTGTTACATATTTTGAAGGTAGAGATTGATCAGCTACTTAGGTGCTGACTGTAGGTAGGTACGTTACAGTAAGTTGAATTTAATTTAATTATTTAGGTTGATTAATGCGGTAAATTTTTCTAAGGGCTTCCTCTAACTTAGAGATTTAAGATTAAAATTTAGAAATAATTGCTTTGTTTCGGAGGAATTTGCTGGAAAATGACATAGAGACCAAAGAAAGAAGTTACTACACTACACCACATCATCATCATCATCTTAAATGGCTTAAATGGCAAAGGTTTGTTAGTAGGCGTGTTTGTTTCGTTTTCTTCGCGCTACCGTTGAACGATATTAAAGGAAATCTAAAATAGAGATTGCTTAAACACGAGATTAACACACAAGATACTTTCCATACTAGAAAAGACTCTTCGGGATAGTCGGAAAATCACAGGGCGCAGTTCTTTACAATAAAAAAAACCCGCTCTCTACCGCAACTAGTTTAATCGCTAGTCTCTCTTCGCTCGTCCCGCAGCTCGAGTGGTTATAACCAGTAAATCTGACTGCACTTGTCGCCGCCTCAATGTGAATTTATTGTCCAAGAGGCACTATCAAGTACGCCCGTCTGTCACATAGATGATCTCTATGAAATATTCTTACAAAGTGCGAGAGTTGAAATCGTAACGGTGTTTGAAAATTTGTGAAAATTTCTTTTGTGTTCTAAAAGTGCTTCCTGCTTTGTACTAGCACAGTAGTTGCTTTTATCAAAAGACTGCGTGTAGATTCGACTTGAATTTTATCAATGCTCTTACAGTGAGGACTCGAGTGCCTACTTTTAGATCGTGGAAAATTGTTAAATAAAAAACTGATTTCAGTAGCTATCTTTGCAAAAGTGCTGTAATATATCTATTGATAAACACTAGGACCGAAATATAAGAAGAAACATTAAAAAATACACAGTGGTGTGGTCTGTGGAATTCAGTGCACTTAAGTTCAACAGTGGTGAAGAATTCAGTGCGTTTAAGCTAAGCAGTGGTGAGGAATTCAGTGCACTTAAAATTTCGCTGGATCTCTTGATATTTGGTAAGGCCTCTGTTAAGCTAATGGTTGCGTAGAAAAGATCGCTGCTTTGCGATAAATTTTAAGAAATTTGTGTCATTTGTCTTTATCAACACTGAATTTATCAAGACGCAAATATTACGGCTAATCTTTATAACTACTGACCCGATCCTAAAAATTCTTTCACTGTTACATAGCTACGCTATCCCTGAGTTTCATAGGCTATGTTTTATTGTGTTAAATATCTGTGGGAATCTCTACGGAGGTGAAGCCGCGGAGCACAGTTAGTAGTACAGTCGTGTTATCTATTCTATACCCAATTACTCAGTAATTCCGGTCTCTAACTGTGAATTGGTAAATACAGTATCTATCTAGTGCTTTATTTGTTCCTGAGTCTTGGATATTTCTATTTTTATAAGTATTTATTTCTCTATATAAGTATGTATATCGTTGTCTAGTACCCCTGACACAAGTTTCGAGATTAATTTAGGGCTAGGTCAATTTGTGTGCAATTGTCCCCGATATTTATTTATTTATTTTTCTAATAATAAACCCATTGTAGCGTCGTTAGAAGATAATTAGCAATTGATTTATTGATAGATTATAAATAATTATGAGTAATGTTAAAGTGCACGAGTGTTAACAAGCGACACACGCTTTCTCAAGATTCTTGTTCGCTGATTTTTCACGTTGAAAAGTGAATCTGCTCAATGGAATAGAGTGAAATTTGGAATGGAGCTACCCTGGCAGCTAGTTCCTATTAGGTAATTCTAAATACCTGATCGTGATCCCGTTGTATTCAATTGTTCAACAATCTGTCCCGCCTTTAGCAGGGCCATTATCATAACTACTCGTATATATACCTGATATTCTAATATAGACACGCACGAATACGTTACAGATATCATACTCATACTTGAACTTTGTACATAATTATGGTATATCTTGCGATACCTATTACATACTAGTGATGAAACGGATATCTGTTTGACCGAAAACTGGTTATCCGGCCATTCTTTATGCCGCCTATCTGATTACCTCTTAGTGAAAATAAATTGGTTTTTTTCACCGTAATTTCCCCCTAGTACGTTTAGGTACTATTATTTCTTTGTCACCAATAATAAACGGTATTTTGATTTGGAGATAATAATATCATAGTGTTTTATTTGGGTTCAGACATAGGTAAGCAAAAATTATTAGAGATCTATATGAATTTAATTTTTTTAAATATATTATCAGTATTTTATTGAGTATTGGTAACTATGTGCTAGATATTGACCGGCTTTACGGTATTTGACTGAATAGTAAACCTGAATACCAGAAAATTGCCGGATATCCGTATAATCTCTTTAGGGATCCTTCGTACTGTGGTGGTTATGGAGATTTTTGTGTGATTATTGAAACGCCGGTGGTGTGATTCGTACTGCGTGTTCACAGTGAATGATATTTATTACTAAAAGTTCCGTTATATATACACAACTAGCCTAATCTTCGTTTGACTTCGGCAGGAACTCGGGTCGCTTCGGCAGGCGGCGCGTCGCACGTGGTGTTTAGGATCGGAGAGTCCTGTTTGTTTATTGCGCTGGGAAAGTTCGGCTGGTCTTTGAGCTATTGGGTCGTAAACTGCAATTGTTCTTTTCGGCGTATTTATTCTTTTGTTTCAATGGTGGGAAGCGTAGACGATGCAACGGTGAAATATTCCTTTTATTGCTGTGCGTAGTAAAATTGTATTGTTGTTAAAACTGCATTTTATATTTGTTTATCTTCTGGTGTTATGGGAACGAAATATCGTGGGAAAGGACTGTAGTAGCGTAGCTACATGACTCCCTCCCTAGCGAAAGCGTACCGGCAGTTTGATTTGGCGGCCGAGTCGTGTTGTTCGTATTATTGGTTGCGGTGATGCTGGTGTATCTTGATCTGGTATCAGTACGTTATTATTGGCCGGTTCCGATGATAATTGCGGTGGGGGTACGCTATCTTGTTTCGTTGGTATGATGATGACGTGGTCTTGAGTTGGCTGGTCCGAAATGTTTTCGTTTAAAATGTAAGCAGGCTTGAGTCGGTCGATTGAAATAGTTGAGCTTCTCTCTGGTAACTGTAATATGAATGTTTTGCTGTTTCGATCTATGACTTTGAATGGTCCGTCGTAGGGTGGTTGCAGCGGCTTCTTAACTGCATCGTTTCTTACAAACACATGCGAACATGTTTGCAAATCTTGATGCACGAAGATTGGTCGCTTGTTGCCATGTGATTCGGTTGGATGAGATGGCTTGATTGCGTTTATGGTAGCTCGTAGTCGAGTTACGTAGTCGTAGTTCATGTCTTGTTCGTTTGATGGTGGTGAGACGAAGAAATCACTAGGTAGGCGTAGCGTTTGTCCGTAGGTGAGTTCAGCGGCGCTGACGCCTGTGTCTGTGCGCGGGGCGGCACGTAATCCCATGAGGACTGTAGGAAGCTCGTCTATCCACGTTGAATGTTGAGACAGGCGAGTCTTTAGTGCAGCTTTGAGTGATCGATGCCAGCGTTCTATCATTCCATTTGATTGAGGATGGTAGGGCGTAGTGTGTGTTATTTTGATCCCCATTGCGTTCATGAGCCTGGCGAAAAGGTGACCTGTGAATTGTCCTCCTCTGTCGCTCGTGATGACTGACGCAAGCCCGTAGCGAGTAATCCAGTGCTCATAGATTATCTTCGCCACGGATTCCGCAGATATATCTTCTGTGGGAATTGCTTCTGGCCATTTCGTTACTCTGTCGATCATTGTAACGAGGTATCGATGGCCTTGCGGTGAGGTGGGTAGCGGTCCGACGATATCTACGTGGATGTGTTGAAATCTCTCAGTAGTCACTGGAAACTTTGAAATGCTGCTCGATGTGTGTCTCTGGATTTTGGATCTTTGACATTGTAAGCAATTTTTGCACCAGACTCCGATTTCTACCATCATCGATGGCCAGAAAAACTTCTGGGACATAAGTTTGCGTGTCGTGCGAATGCCAGGGTGGCTTATGTTGTGTACGGTGTCAAATGCAAGTCGTCGAAATTCTTCCGGCATGTATGGTCGAATGTATGACGTTGATGTTTCGCAGTAAATAGGTGATTGAGATTCGGGCATAGTGACTCGTTTCATTGTTAAGTTGGCTTGTTGTGAGAGTTTCTTGATTGTAGCGCTGTCTTTTTCTTGAGCATGGGCGACTTTTTCATAGTCAATTAGTGATGGGCAAGTGATGCTGTCGACAGGTAGACGACTCAGAAAGTCAGCGACAGTGTTTTCTGCTCCGCTGATGTGTCGAATGTCCGTAGTAAACTCGCTAATGAAGATCAATTGTCTGGCTCGACGCGGTGTTTCAGACGCTGACGGTGGCTTTTGGAGCACGAAGGTCAACGGCTTGTGGTCGGTGAATATGATGAGATCGCGTCCTTCGAACATTTTTCGGAAATGCTTGACCGCCATGTATATTGCAAGTAGCTCGCGGTCGAATGTGCTGTAGTTACATTGTGCATCGGAAAATTTCTTTGAAAAATAGCCGAGCGGTTGCCATTTTCCGTCGATGTGTTGTTGTAGGACAGCTCCTGCACATTTATCAGACGCGTCGCTGAAAATTGCCAGGGCAGCCTTGTGCGATGGGTGAGCGAGCAAAGCGGCGTTTTGGATTGCAACTTTGCAAGCTCCAAACGCTGTTGTCGCTTCGTCGGTCCATTCAATGTTTGTTTTGTCTCTTTTCTTGACGTTGTGTAAGTAGGCATGGAGCGGTGCTTGCATTTCTGCGGCTTTCGGCAAGTGATCGCGATAGAAATTGATCATGCCGAGGAAACGTCTTAATTCTTCAATCGTTTTTGGTTTTTCGTAATTGCAGATTGCTGTGACCTTTTCAGTAGGTGGTTTGATTCCTTCTTTGCTCACAGAGAAACCAAGAAACTGCACTTCCGGTTGGCCGAAGATGCATTTGGCTGGATTGATTGTGATGCCATTTTCTTCTAGTTTTCTTAGTACTATCCGGAGATGCTCCTTATGGCTGGATTCATCACAGGACGCAATAATGAGATCGTCAATGAATGCATAGACGAAATCGAGTCCATGGAGTACTTCGTGGATAAATCGTTGGAAAGTCTGTCCGGCATTTGTTAAACCGGGACACATTCTCGGAAATTCAAATAATCCCATTGGCGTTATGATGGCAGTCTTTTCTATGTCTTCTTCTTTGACCTTGATTTGTTGATAGGCTCGGTTGAGATCAATGGTACTGAATATTGTCTTATTAGACAACTGGAACGTGAAATCTTTTATTCTTGGAATCGGATAGCGATCAGGCGTTGTGACGGCGTTCAATCTCCTATAATCTCCACAAACGCGAAGGTCCCCGTTCTTTTTCGGTACGATGTGCAGAGGCGATGACCAAGGACTTTTGCTTGGACGGCAAAGGCCTTGTTCGATCATGTTTTCGAATTCTTTTTTTACGGCTTCGTAACGGTGCGGTGCGACTGGTCGAGCGCGGCAATGAATAGGCGGTCCAGTCGTTTCAATGTAGTGTTCGACGCTGTGCTTTGTATTAAGTTCCATTGCTGTAAGACGTGTAGTTCCGGGAAATTCCGCTAGTATGTCGTGATAAGATTGCTGTACGTCGATACTACGAATTGTTGGTACGTTGCTTGCTCGGACGTATGAAGTTGTTGATAATTTTGTTATGCCGTCGATCAGTCTTCGGTTTTTGATGTCAACGATGAGTTGGTGGTGTTTGAGAAAATCAGCCCCGATGATAGGTTTGCTGACTTCCGCAACGACGAACTTCCACTTGAACGGACGGCGAAGATTTAAGTCGAGTGTCAATGTTTTTTCGCCGAATGTTGGAATGACAGTATTGTTTGCAGCGTAGAGTTGAAATTTGAGTGGTTTTGACGATTCTCCTTTGTTCCGAGGTAGGACGGATACGTTTGCGCCGGTGTCGATTAAAAACGTTAGTTTTGACGTTTTATCGGTAACGAATAGGCGGTATGAGTTTTCAGATACTACGCTGGGTTCCGCCTCAACCAGCGCAGGCTCTAGTTTTCCGACTGATTGTTTCGTGGTTTGTATGAACACGGCATGGTGCAACGTCTTGCTTCATCACCAAAACGACTGTGGTAATAGCAGTATGGTGACGGTGATTGACTGCGTGATCTGTTATTATCACGACTCGTAGAACGGTTGCGACGGACGTGTTGGTATTGTTGTTGATGGTTGTAGTGCTCGTTGTATTGCGGATTTTGTCTTTGTGACGACTTAAAAGCGGCAAACTCAAGAGACAATTTTCGTAATTCTTCTGCCAGGAACTGAATATCTATTTGGCCGCGAGACGTGGATGCTGATGATGTCGATACGGCCGAAACTTGCGTAATTGTATCTTCGATCATCTTGTCGGCAAGTAGAGCAAGCTCATCGAGTGCAGTCTGAGTTTTGAATGTTTCACTGATGGTGAGAACGGATCGGATATGCGCTGGTAAATGGTTAGACCACATGAGACGTAACGTGGAATCGGGAACTTTATCGCGTGCTAGACTTTTCATGCGTCGAAGTAGCTGGGACGGCTTCTGATCGCCGAGTTCCGTGTCGGACAGCAACTTCTGCAACTGACGATTGTCTGATTCTTCATAGACGGTGATGAGTCGTTCTTTTAATGCTGTGTACATATCCGCTTCTGGAGGGCTGTATAAGAGGTCGCTAATCTGTTCGATGTCCATCTTGTCGAGCTGAGCAATCACCATCTGGGCTAGCTGGGCTTGGCTACGGTTTAAATCGCTTGTTGCGGCTTCAAAGGTGAGAAACCATAGTCGAACCTTGTCGCGCCAAAAAGATGGGATTCGCAATGGCAAGGTGATACCGGCGACTTCTTGCTGAAACTTTCTCGTGGTCGTATTTTCCTCTGCTTGATTCTGCATTTTGCGCTTGTTGCTGTTCTTATGTAGGGGTCACCACTTTAGGGATCCTTCGTACTGTGGTGGTTATGGAGATTTTTGTGTGATTATTGAAACGCCGGTGGTGTGATTCGTACTGCGTGTTCACAGTGAATGATATTTATTACTAAAAGTTCCGTTATATATACACAACTAGCCTAATCTTCGTTTGACTTCGGCAGGAACTCGGGTCGCTTCGGCAGGCGGCGCGTCGCACGTGGTGTTTAGGATCGGAGAGTCCTGTTTGTTTATTGCGCTGGGAAAGTTCGGCTGGTCTTTGAGCTATTGGGTCGTAAACTGCAATTGTTCTTTTCGGCGTATTTATTCTTTTGTTTCAATGGTGGGAAGCGTAGACGATGCAACGGTGAAATATTCCTTTTATTGCTGTGCGTAGTAAAATTGTATTGTTGTTAAAACTGCATTTTATATTTGTTTATCTTCTGGTGTTATGGGAACGAAATATCGTGGGAAAGGACTGTAGTAGCGTAGCTACATCTCTAATATTATATTCTAGATTACTGCAATCAGTGCGGCCATAATGAAATCCTTATAATACGAAAGTTAATGTCGATGACCGTTATCATTGAGGGATTAGATAAAATCAGTTTCTTGCCGACATACCTACCTTATATTAATATCCCTCTTTATTGTGTTACAAACTTTATGTTTTTTTAAATTAAAGGTATCAGTGCCTCTAGCCAAGATGCATTCTGCAATCGTTGACGCTAGTAGAAAACAAGAAAAAAGTATTGGTTTGACATATTTCAACGCTAAGTCACGTGGTCAGAAATATGTCAACCCAATACTTTTTTCTTGTCTTCTATTAGCGTCAACGATTGCAGAATGCATCTTGGCTAGAGGCGTTTATTAAGTTTAAGTTAACTTCAGTTAATTAAAACATAAATGAGTAATGTGACTGACCTGCTTCGTTTTCATCATCAACAATCAACCAACTTAACACACAAGTTCACACTCAACAAACAATTTTCCGCAACAAATACATTGTCTATGTACTATATAATAAGTGTGTTCTATATTATGTACACTATGTGTAATGTATCAATATCACGAGGTTTCAATTACGATACGGTCGCTAAACGCGAAACATGCGTCACTTCGACGACTTTGGTGAACTGTTTCTTTATAATTTGTCATGTCAGAGATGGGAACAGCTATACTGATATAAGTAATAGGCTGATGATGATACTGATTTGACATGGTTGATATTCCCTCGAACCGCACAAAGCGTTCCGCTTCTTCATATATAATGCGAACAGCAAAGGAGTGGATCGCCCTGCCAGCGTCATTGTTTCCCGATAAGTACAATTTGGGAGTCTTCAAGTCAAAAGTGAATAGGTGTCATCTAGACAAGCATGCTCCATCGTCGGCCAAGTTTTCACTTACCACCGGGTGAAACTGTGGTCAAATGCTAAAAAAACCTTTTATTTATACGCTTGACCGACATCCTGCAATTCACTATATACGCGGTAATGCGGTTGACGCTGTAGAACGCATCTACCTAGAAGATACCAGTTTACTATTGCCTTGAAGACCCCCAAATTTAGCGATTGGGAAACACAGACTCAGGCAAGGAGTTCCATCCATTAGTAGTGCGTACTATGTTGAATGAAGCAAAGCGCTTCGGCGCGGCATACAGGGGGAATGTCCACCAAATACCGATGATGCCTTGCCGTTTTGTCTGGGTGACCTATTTTATTATTAACATTGTAATATGATTATCATCAATCGAATTATTCCACCTTGCCCAACCAGGTTACCCTGCCCTCTGATGGGGTAAGGTGGATTAGCACTGTTATCGTTGTTTCGGCAGCCTCACTTAAGATCCAATTCTCAATATAGGTGTAGCGTAGCGCCACCTTCGACCACACAGAGACTTGTAGTCAAAAGCTAGCCTGCAAGATGCAAAAAAAGATGTTAATTAAAATTTCAAGGACTCAATAATCAAATAGATATGTTCATTACATCCATACAGCAGAATGTGATCACCTTAAAGTGTCAAGCCTGTTCCAGCAAAATACTTTTTTTGACACATTCACAGTCTCTATCTATTTTGTCATCTACATAAAAAGCTCACAACCTCCTTCCTGTAAACGTTGCCAGACTTCTTAAGAACAAGTTATCAACAGAGGAGTGTGTTAAAAAGAGATTTTTAATTTTATCTTCCATATCATAAATTTTACGGTATAAACAACTTTGTAAGCCGCCGCACCCGGTTATATAAATGGTCATATTATGGGTATCACCGCTTTGACACCTCTCTTAAAAAAAGAACTGTCAATCAACGCTTTTATTCGACCTTTCCTCAAACTCGAGCCACATTTTGATACCTTGCGCTTAACATTTTTTTTTTTAAATGACGGTGCCTTTAATAATCAAATGTAGGTAGGTACTCTAAACTTTTATCTACATGTACACTTCTTTAAACTAATGTTAACTGTCAACTCAGTGCTGTCAATCAAAGCTTTTGTTTGACATTTCCTCTAACACGGACCAGACTTTGATATTTTGCACTTTACAGTTTTTTTTTAAAGGCGGTACCTTTATTAACCAAATCTATTAGATACTAGCTAGACTTATATCTTCACCCATACTTCTTTAAACAAATGTTAACTGTCAACTCAGTGCTGTCAATCAACGCTTTTGTTTGACATTTCCTCAAACACTAATATTGAGATAGATATTTTTTTAATATATTTACTATGTATAAAACAGCGGTGTCTTTGTTAAACAAAACTGCTAAGTAGGCAGTAGGTGCTAATCTGTTAAAAGCTTTAAATTGAATATCATCTAGTCTACATTTATTAGACTTCTATACATATTGATCTTAACTGTCAATTCAGGGCTGTCAATTGACGCTTTTGTTCGACTTTTCCTTCTTGCACTTAGCACATTTTTTTATAACGGCGGTGCCTTTTTTAAAGTAAAATACTAGGACTGTAACAACATACCGTAACTACGTACAAAATATCACCTAGCTATATATACTTGTATCCACATATGGATGTAGGTATAGACTAAACTTCTATAAAGTAATAGTATTACGAAACCAATATGAATTGTTCTTTAAAAGTAATGCTAATGATTGTAACAAAAGTGGTACTGGACACCGGTAGATTTATTTAAAATAGATCTTAAAATTTACCTCAAACTAGAAAAAGTCTACAATCTAGAGGAAGCATTTGTAACAACGTTTTCAAAGAAAAATATTCGGTGATACTTTCATGATTCATCATATTATTTGGACTAACATATTCCCAATACAGCTTTAAATTCATACTTATTTATTGTATTATAATTTGTTATGTAACTAAAATAAATAGTATTCACTAGTCTACGTCTTGTAAACACTGTCGAGGTGAAGTGGTCACGCACATTTCATGCTCTCAGACAGTTACTATTGTATAAATGAACATACCTATTGTATTATTGACGTGTGCCCTAAATAAGAATGATTTACAATGTGTTTCAGTTCCAAGCCTCGGTACTGACTAATTTATAATGGTCGTAATCTTAAAGTCACCTTTGATGCACTCAAAGATATGTATTCAGACGAGACAATGGCCAGTCAAGAGGAAACAAAATTAGTTCTAAACTAAGCAATAAAGAGTATTAGAGAGCCGTGAATAGTTGTCATGACGAATAGTCGGTTAGCAATTATTTGACAAATAATCGAATAATTCGCAAAATTATTCGATATCAACATTTCAACACCGATTATAGTTTTATTATAAGTACTATGAGTATATAGATAAAAAAATAATTATAATAAAAATATGCCTCTAATATTCTACTACGTTTAAAATTTTCGGTTTTTCTTACCATTGAAAAAGTCCTTACCGAAATGTAATGATTGTTCTATGATTCTAAGAAAACGAGTAACCTTTTTTTGATTTTACATCTATAGTATTTATATCTAGCATTATTATTATTTTTTGTACTCGATACTCGACTTTTTTCTTTTAAACATTCTGTCACACAAAATTTTTTCGCCGATCTCGATTTTTATTCGTATGTACATAAATTAGACATTCTAAACAAATATGTACTTAGTGTACAATAGGTTGATATAAACATACTTGTCCATTACATCATAGTCCTTCAATTGGCTGCTAGCTGTGGTCTTAATAACGATGAAGTTTCATTGTGTCATTTCTGACTTTCCACAGCAGTTTAATGAATTGATTATATTCAAACGATAATGTCAAATAGCTATTAAGTTCTAGCAGTTCTAGATTGGATGTATACTAATAGACTATTTGACAATATATACATAAGTGTTTAACTGAACTCCATTTTGATATTTTGTGTTAGTCTATTTACGGATTGATTGAAAGATATTTGGACCAACTCGCCGGCAAGATGGCACGTGGAGAATCCGGAAAAACCAGGAGATCGAAGACCTAGTGGGCGAGCCCAGCGTGGTCGGTGAAATTAATCACACCGACTGCATTGGCTTGGCCACGTAGTGCGCATGGGGGAGGGTCTGGCGGCAAAACGTTCTTATTTGGGACGACCGAATGGCCGTAGACCGGTCAGACGCCCTATAGATACCGCTGGAAGGACGCGGTGGATGCGGACCTACGCGAACTCCAGACTCTGAACAGGGCTGAAATCGCTCAAGATAGAGAAGCGTGGCGCTCTCTCGTTTCGGAGGCCAAGACACACTTTGGGTCGCTGAGCCATCGGAGTTAGTTAGTTTATTTACTGACTATTTAGATAACAACATCGGACGGAACAATACAAAAGAAAAGTATACGGTGTACAGTGTACACGATATGTCACGATGAGCGTATCTCATTTTAAAAAATCCTTGTCTATGACACTGAAATACATGTTACATGTTTCTACAGCGAAATAATTTAGCCTTCGCTTTCCGTCAGGAGAAATCGTAGTCAAACGCAAATCTAAACAGTGGTAATTTTTTTTAAGAAAAATCGGCTATGTAGTTCCGGAGAATACCAACCAACATCCAACCTTACAAACTACCTCTCTATTATATTGGTATAGATAAACGACATTGACCACTCGAGAAGTGTCCAACATTCACTTGCACTTCATAACTTTATTTTACAAGTCATGAAGTGCAAAAAGCGTTAAACATATTATTATGTAAGTATGGACCTTTACACAAAACAAGCTGTTCCCGCGATTTCACCCGAGTAAAGACTAGAGTCCCAGAAGCTTCCACTTTTCTCCTTCTTCTTGTTAACTTACTTTGATTTTAAACCTTAACTGATTGTACGTAAAATCCTAAATCGTTTATCCCAGAATACAATCTCCACAGGCCCGATTATTCGACCTGGATTCTTGACTAGCTCGCTTGAACCTGACTCCAATTACCTAATGATGGGCCACGGGCCCAGGGCGGATGTAAACTGTTCTGACGTTAACATCTAGCTTGTAATATGGTCTGTGGAAATGTTGATGATAGAAAACTTCTTTGGAGTCTTTTCGAGTTCATTTGTTTTGACTGCAAACGTTTCAGTCATGTCGACGTGATTGATTAACAAAAGTTTTATCAATCAATCTAAACATAAAATAATATCAATTGTTTTTGATGCGTCTGTGTAAATTTGCCTATGTTCAGCAGTGGACTTCTTCCGGCTTATGCGTCTGTGTAAATTTATTTGATTTGATAATTTGATCAAGCCTTTTAGGCTACATGTTATAGTGTACCAAAGAAATAGTCATTGCCCTATGGAGATAAAATTTGACATAAGCTCCATAGAAGTAATGTCAAATTTCTATCTCTAGTAGGGCAAATCGTGGATAGATCGATTATTGGGAACGGCCGTACCTCAAACCTTATATACATAAACTCAGACAACGCCTCCCTCTTCACGTTCTATAATATACCCCCTCCGAAGGCAGTTGGTTATAAATATTAAAAATATTATTGTCATAGGTATCTGCAACGGGAAACCTATAATGTAATCACTTTGTATCAATATCTGGCACGACAAAACCTTTTAACAAACTGTTCATGACTGAACCACTACATTGCCATTAACCAATTAGTTTAACGACTCACCCGACAATAAAGAGCAATTATTATAATAATTACTTGTAATAAGAATTGAAGACAGAGCAGGCGCATTTGGCGGTCTGGCTAAGACTCACGGCCAGACTCATAACACTGTTTATGACAAATAATAATTCATTAGGAAGCAATTTCTTTTTTGTCACAATCAATTAATTTTATTACAAACTTGAAGTATAGTTTTATGAATTTTTATTTTGTCTACAAATAAAATTAGAACTTAAAAAAAGTATATAGCAAAAGAAATGCAACGCAACTCGTGTCAATAAACAATTTAGATATTTTTAATCAATACTATCATGTGAGTAGAAGTTAGAGATAAATTATAAATCGACATAATTGTTCTATATTATTTGCATATTTCTGCCGTGATCTTGTAAAAATGCATTGTAACGGCCAGGGCCAGATTTCTCCTTTGTGCCTGGGGCACCATAAGAAATGCCGCCCCATTACCCACCCTGATTCTAAAATAGTTTATACATAGTTTTGTTACTGCACTGTTTTAAATTTGAAACAAACCGGTAAAAAAAACCCGTATTCTTACCTTTTTTCTCTTTTTTAGTTAGTTGCACCTTTTAAAACGCTTTTTTGATAAAGCAGAAAAAAAGGTTTTGTTTTTTACGCCCCTATTTTGGCGCTCTGAGCACTAGCTTCAAGTGCCCCAAGTGTAAATCCGGCGCTGGTGACGCCATACTTTACAACCGCACAACTTTTGATGAATAGGGCACTGGTCATAAGTGTCGCAATGGCATGTATTACGTAAACGATACCGCACTCAATGCACCTGAAGATTGCTGTAATTATCGCACAATGGACATTGCGCCTTTTCATCTGCGCTTTACATGTCAACTGAGCTAGTGAAGTATACCTAGGATAATGTACAAATAATACATATTAGATTTCTGGTACGAGTTTTATCGTACTCGCTGTCGACTACTTAGCATAAAAATGTGGTAAGAAAATTTTGAACATTGCGCCTTTTGATCTGCGCTTTACAAAACTGCTTAGTTAGGTATACATAGGATACTGCACATATTTTGTTACATGTGTGCCCTTATTGCGAATTTTATCGTACTCCATATCGACTATCGTAAAAAAATTGTGTGAACATTTTGGACATTGCTCCCTTTGATCTACACTTTACAGAAGTCACTAAGTATATACCTAAGGTAATGCAGAAATAATATTATTAGCTCTGTGCCTATTAGTCAATAGTATTTTATTCAATAGGATGATACATTGTGATCACTTTAAAACGTCAAGCTTAAAATTAGCTATGCCTGTTTGAGCCTCGAACCAAACCGAAAAAGAACAGGCAAGAAACGCCCGGCAGGCGAGTACAGTGCATTTATAATAGTGTCTCCCTAATTCATGTTATAAACTCGGCGAAGCTCTGCTTGTGTAGTCAATAGCCGCGGTACTCGTAAATAACATAATTGCTGTGTGACAACCCTACATAAGAGAATTGAGTTTAATTGACTCGGGTCTAAATATAAGCATTTAGTCCGGGAATAAGAACGCATGTTGTAGAGACTGACATCATTTTAAACATGTACTTAAATAGTCAATAATTTGGTACACCCTGTATATTGCAGGCAATGATTTGGTACACCTGTATATTGCCACAAGTGTTCTGGCTGAGGTTTAACCTAAGATTTCTTATGGTTATACCATAAGATTTCTTAAGGTATAGTTACATCATTATAGAAATGTAAAAAGTGTTTTAAAAAATAATTATGTTTCTCTAAATATATTGACAAAAAAGCTTGATATCGCGTGATCGAGGTTGATCGACTGATCGCGCCAAAAAAATTACCTGTTTACCTGTTTCTTGCCTGTACTTTTGCCGATGTGCAAGGAGTTGGAACAAGCGTAGTTTTAAGTATTCAGTGAAAATTCCACTCTTTCGCTGTAAACAGTAGTAAAAAACTAAAAATGTAATGTATGAAATGTATCTAATAAATTACATTAAATTAAAAAGTTATGTCTAGTCTGTCTCTTGAAATTTTAATACATGCAAGAGTAATAAAACTCAAGATCGTTGTTACTATATTATAGTGATTAGGTTCATGTATAAATTGTATAATAATGTCAAAGTGAGGAGGTATATATAATACTAGGTATTTTGGTAATGAGATTATAATATTTTTGATGCGGAAAATATATGCAATCCTTGTTTTGATTCCGGGCGGAAACCGGAAGTAGGTACTTACTTCAATTCTAATTTACACACCAAATATATATAACTATAACTATGATATTATGCATGTTTAATACTTCTGTGACGTTTCTTCAAGGTATACGGTATATCTAATACAATTACATTTTCACCTCACAAGCTCGGAAAGAGTCTGTTTGTCATTCGAAATCTGAGTGCAATAGTACATTACTGCAACGGCCGTCAACGTAGGCATTATGGAAGAAGGTGTAAATGTGGGCCGAGGCAAAGCCGAGGCACACATACCTGAGTCCATCAATGCCTAGTTGTGGCCAAGGCTTGTATAGTACTTTTCTCAATAAATGCGCGGAAATTAAAACTAAGTAAGTAGTACCTGGGCAGAACTTTTCTCTTTTGAATTTGGCAGTAACAAATTTATATTACGGCTCTTGCCGTCTCTTGAATTTCAGGTGGCGTTAAAGTAAGATCACACTTCACTCATCACACTTCACTCATTGTCTTCACTTGAACTCATTTTGTCAAATACAATTAGTTTTCAAAACCAATGACGAACAACGAACAACAAAAAAATTTCCCGCGTTCTATTGATCGATTGTTTTTTTTTTCAACAAACAGGTTTCTATGTGCAAGCCGGTTCGGAATTTAAATAAAACCTTTGATCAGTTACTTCCTTGGTTCCCATTTTCGGAGTAAAAGTCGTTCCATTTTTAAATAATACGATATGAGTTTAATATGTAATTTATTTGGTCGCTAAACACGACATATATGAGTTTTCTATGTAATTTATTTGGCAGCTAAACACGACAGATATGGTTTTTCATACAAATTTTGCCGGCCGCTGCTCGCATGTATTTGGGCAGTGCAGCAAGTTTGATTTATCTCGAATAAGGTTGTCAAAATAATACTCTTATTTCCAAGCATGTTTGAGAAAAAGCGCATTTTGCGCGCTAGCGTGGAAAGTATTTTTTAACTTCGAAACTTTCTTTTCAATAATTTTCCATACCGCCAGTCGACTTAAAATGTAACAATACTTATTTCATGTCAGAGAGCCAACCTCTTTTTGGAATAATCGCACTGGCCAAACCTATTTTATCTGTTTTTCTTGCATTTAGCATTTTCCTCGCTGTAGTGAGGTGAAAAGTTGCGTGTTTTGCTCGGCTGCAAAGTTATTCTGCGTCTCGTACCTTTGAAACCCTCGCTATGCTCAGGTTTCAATACAAGTACCTACTTACGCCAAAATACAACTTTGCAGCCTTGCATAACAAATAACTATTTTGAATATCACATTAATATGAAGCCAGTTGTTCTGAATTTGTTTTAAAAATATGTGATCAGAATTTTGAAAATGCAAATCGTAAATTAGACGGAAGTACTAACGCGCATTAAACAAGGTGATTACTAGAATTGAGAAATACATTTATAGTAACTATCATTCAACAGGTATATTATCACAAAATGATATACTCAGCGCCGGTTTTATAAACGTCCGTAATTTAAACGACAGACCAAATTTCGGTAAATTTGAACTTTTTGACAAATTTTTCATACCATAATTTGACAATAACATCAAACTTACCGAAGTTTGGTATGACAATTAACTAACGGACGTTTATAAAACCGGCCGGAATATACTTTTCATAAATACCTACCCAAATAGGACATTTTCATTTACCTATAGTCCATTGAAATGTTACATGAGCTTTGCATTTATTAGAGGACGCAATTTTATTTTTGGGACATGTTTGGAGGGTCGATAGAAGCTTAACCTCAAATTTGTGGGGTCGCCACCCTTGTCATCCGGCCGCCATCTTGGAAAAAGGAGTGAAAACGGTTTTTTCGCGATATCTCAGAAACTATGCGTCTTACAAAAAAATTGTGAAGACATAATTTCTAGCAAATTGTTTTGCCTACAAATATGTTTATACAACTTTTTGCCCTAAATTATAAGTTATAAGCAAAAAAGAGAGAACATTTTTATAAAAAAATTCTTTTTTCTCTATAACTTTTTTTTATACATTTTACAAAAATATTACCTCAGTCCAAACTTGTAGATGATCTTTTGAGCAATATTAAGTTGTCAAATTGTAACATTTCAATGGACTACTACTGTTTTGTGCTCATGGAAAAGTTACATTTAAAAAAAGTAATGTAATTTAAGAATGTACCTACTTATTCTAAGGCTTAGTAAATTAAATTTTGCACTTTAGTACTCATATTATGTACGTTAAAACAAAAAAAAAAACATGACACTGTGTAATGTGTTTTTTTTTATATGAGTTAAGTAAGCATTTGACCCCAGTCTCACCTGATGGTAAGTGATAACGAGGCCGAAGATGGAGCATGCCTGCCTAGAAGATACCTATTCCAAAAAAAACCTATTATTCTTTTTTTATTTCAAACGACAAAGTAATTTCACACAGTACGATTTTCAAACAAGTACCTACATAAAGCTTTTTACCTGTTAGATTATCACTTAGCTTGGCTTTAGCACTTTTACTTAGACGTCCCATACGTTTACCTACAAAGTTGCAACCTCATTCAACTTTTAAGGATGTCACCTTCTCCTTGAACACAGTTTAATTAACTCCGAGCGTTTTTAACAATATTCACAATTTTTTTATGTCACATTTAAAAGTTAATTTAGCTGTGCAATGGATTTTATCACATTTGCTGAACGCTTTTAGCCTGAATTTGTTTAAAATAATATCCATTAAAAGTTTAACAATGTAGTTGAGCCTTGATTATTATATCGGTTTGAGTTTACATTTAAAAGAGCAGAATAATAAAATTATTGGTAAATGTTTTAATAGCCCTCGATAATAATAACATTTATTTATAAATAACGATGGTGACCGAACGGTTACGCGTGCGCTTTACAAGTCACCGACATCGAGTTCGATTCCTCTCAGCCCGCACGTTTATGGCTTAAATAAGTTATGTATGGATCTGCCATCGCTCAAATCGATGATAAAACCGGCATGTCCAAGAACCACAAGATTCAAGGGCATGCGACATCTACCTACCCGCACTGGGCCAGCGTGGTAGATTACGACCCCATACTCTCTCTAACTGTGAGAGAAGGCCAGAGTCCCAGCAGTGGGAACGTAATAGGCTGATAATCCTACTTCCTACTAATATTATAAACGCGAAAGTTTGCGTGTATGAGTGTTTGAATGTTTTTTTATCACGTATCACCGTAACTACTTTTGGAATGGAGATGGTTTTTACCCTTGGATTACCACATATATTACTTTTTATCCCGGAAAAATGTTCCTGCAGGATAACGGGAAGACGCGGGTGAAACCGCGGGGTGCAACTAGTAATGAATAACATTTTGAAAGCGGGTAGCAACCCTAATTATTTGTAATGAAAAATGACTCAGAAAGCGGTTCGCCGCCATAATTAAATGCAATATGAAAATGATTTACGTTTACATTTAGATTTAAAACGTGCTATAACTTGACAACTTGTATGTTACCCGTTTAATAGTGCTCGTAAAATAGAGGAGGTTAAACAATTATTGCATTAAAACATAAAATAATGTTATGTCACGCTTCGTTTACATTCGCAATAATGTTGCAATTTTTTTTTCATTTCTTTCTTTTTGTTTAAAATCCGTGCTAATGGGTTACTTACTACCTTACTACGACTGAAATTTGAAATGAAATGAAATGAAAATGTGTTTATTTCTGACATACACAATATCGCAAAATACAAGAAGGCATTGCCGTGGGAACGTTGCCAACTGGTAGT
This sequence comes from Opisthograptis luteolata, assembly GCA_931315375.2. Lineage (NCBI taxonomy): Eukaryota > Metazoa > Arthropoda > Insecta > Lepidoptera > Geometridae > Opisthograptis > Opisthograptis luteolata. The sequence continues at coordinate 5,387,421 of OV928048.1, forward strand.
GTGTTATTAGATTAAGTAGTTGTATTGTTTAGAGTGATAAGTAGTTTTATTTCACATTTTAAGGTTTAGTTAAGTGTTAGTTAAGTTTATTTTATTATTTATATATCCTTCTTCTGTTTTCTCAATATATATACGTTTTTGGTAGAACAAAGACAAACAGTAACAATTACACACAAACAAGTGAAGTAAACCACTCATAGATAGACCTTAAATACTTTTATTCCAACACTAATTATTCCAATTAGGTATTCCAACTATATTCCAACTTTACATTATGAAATATTCTTGGGCAAAGTAATTGAACTATGATACAAATTATCACTTCTTATCTTTCTATATTATAACGACTCGTCGATGGTAGTGAAGCGGTAGTGAAGCAGTCAGTTCGAGTCCAACTCGAACTGACTGCTTTACTACCGTTTCTCATAAGCACACCTCGGCTGGCCTGCGGATTGCGAGGGAAACCATTTCATTGGCTTTCATCGATAGGCTCAGAGCTCACCCAATCCGCTACCAGCCGGTGTTGCCATGTTTGAAAATATACAGGCAATATAAAAGATCACGACACTAGTACCTACGACATTGCGCGATGTCAGAAATAGGTCCCGGCTCAGCATACAACTGAGGCTGTACACCAGCCTCAGTTACTGATTTTCAGCCAGAACCTATTTCATGACATCACTGACCAGTTTAAGACAATTTAAGGTAGATATTCATATGAATTTACATAGGTATTTATCTATACTAATATTATAAAGCTGCAGAGTTTGTTTGTTTGTTTGTTTGTTTGTTTGAACGCGCTAATCTCAGGAACTACAGATCCGATTTGAAAAATTCTTTCAGTGTTGGATAGCCCATTTATCGAGGAAGGCTATAGGCTATATTTTGTTTCCAAAAAAATTAGGGATCCGTAAGAAAATTGCTATTTTGCAACACAAGGTGTGAAATCGAAAATCTATTTTTGCGTGCGCTGCAAAAACTATTGACACTAGACCAAAACAATGTATTGCGGGTTTGTAGGTCCCATTAAGATCTACAAAAAAGTCCGCAAGAGCATATGTCTAACTATTATAGTTATGCCACAATAAGTGATCTTTTGTTTTAAATTTTAAATTTTTAATGCCACCGCTAGAATAGGCTCTTTATTTGTATCTTGGTATTAATCCTTATCAAAATAAATTACTTCTTATTCAAAACTGCTTCAATGCCTTTATATAACTTTTTGAATCATTCAATTCGGACATTCCATTCGAAAGATATTACGAGTTTAAAAGTGTAAGTAGTAGTAGAAAAATAAAACCGCCGCACCGCAGCGCAGCGGGAAACGCGGTGAGGTGAGGGGGAGGCACCGGGAGAATCTATGAAACAGGTAAAGTGCGGTCGCGGATCAGGAAGACCTTTACCTGCGCGGTTCAAACGTGCGGTCCAAGAAAAAATCACTTAGAATTAAAATAGGATAATGGGTACCTACAGCAGGTAACGCGGTGAGGGGGCACCGAAGTGCGGGAATAATTTTGGAGTATACGGAATATATACGCTTTTGCGCCTAAACTACTGAACCGATTTAAATGAAATTTGGTAAAGAGATAATTTGAGCCCCGGGGAAGGACATAGGATACTTTTTATCGCGATAAACTGTAGCCCACGCGGGTGAAACCGCAGGGAACAGCTAGTGTCATAATATGTACCTACTTTATGTACCCACTTCTTAACCAATAAAAATAGACAGGTTGACCTCTGTGTTAAGGATTTTCAAATCGTGACCAAATTATATTGAGCGAATTATTATGTTCATTAATCAAAATATGTTTGAAGTCAACCTCAAGTCTCTTATACATTTTTTGGGTTCCATACCTCAAAAGGAAAAAAAAACGGAACCTTTATAGAATCTCTCTGTTGTCCGTCCGTCTGTCTATCCTGTTTTCTCAAAAACACGTTGAGCTATACTAAGTTGAAACAATATCTATCAAATGCCCTCCACCACCTTCTCCCTCACCTCGCCTCCTTTTCTTTCTACAGTTCCTTTCAGCTGTGTAAAAATCAAACTTGTAAGTCAACGCGATCAGAAGATATAACTATTTATGTCGCATTTATACAGAACCCTCGGTGCGCAAGTTCAACTCGCACTTGGCTGGTTTTTTTTCCTAAAGTAGGTACAGTAGATTAAAATACAATAGAGACAGACATTTTGATTACCAGATTTAGGATTTTATCAGTAGCTGAATCAGGAGCTATTCTCGTGTAGGCTCTATTCAATTTTATCAAACACTGTCATGTACTCATGTCTAAAGCGCGCGCTGAAAGATTGATGAGGTTTAGAAAAATACAATAAGATTATTATCATGTTTGATTTTTATTTTTACTGACTTATTTCAAGTTGAGAATCTGTCGCCAAGCACTTATTGGTATGTTCCGTTAGACGCACTTCTTTCGAAATTAGGTGACTTGTGATCAAAAGCTACCGTAAGCGCATTTTAAAAATGTTATTTTTGTATCGAAAAGCTTTATTCATCATCCAGACATTGTGACGTCATTAGTGGCGTAATGATTCCTCTGCTCTGCTTTAATTAGTTCATGCATTCTCTAATTAATTCCCCAAAAATATATTGATCCAAAACAATGACTCAAACTTGGCTCAAACAGTTGAATCTATGAAATTGTTTCATTGTATTCCCTTCTTGGCGAAAACAATAAACAATCTTTTCACTTCACAATGCTTATTAAAAAGGATTTACCGCCTAAGAGGAGATTTATTTCGTAAAAATTCTGAACATGTTTTATATTGAAATGTGATAGTCAATGAATGAGATGATATTGAAAGGCGTTTAAATATGTAAATAAATTAGACAGACAGCTCCTCAGAAGCAGTTCTTATTCTTAGTAGCTATGGATGATGTGACAGTATTTCACAATTCTGTTTAAATGAGGTGCCAACTGCATATAATGAGCTTTCGTTGAAGGAAAACATCGTGATGAAACCATAGCTTGGTGGCATTTTTTAATCCTCGCTTGGCTGGATTCTGTTGTCAAGCACCTGACAGCCTTTCCAGGCGCAGCGTAGAGCTACTTTCAACGTCATCGTCACTTAAAACTAGGTGTTGAGATGTATCAGCTGATATCTCAGAGTAAAGAGCGCAGTACATTGCCGTGGAGAATATTGAACTGTAGAAGTTCAAAATTCTGGATGGCAGTGAACTGTAACAGGCAAGCAAGACGATGGCCATTGGGCAAGCGTCCTGCTCATCTTATTGTCAGTCACATAAAAAGGTGATTTGTGGTCAAACTAAAAATCTGACCGTACCTTTTTATCTCGTCTCGTCGTAGGTAGTATAGGACGTCCTCCGGCAAGATGGAGCGACAATATACGCAAAATGGCAAGCAGAAGTTGGATGAAAGAAGCCAAAGATTGGACTCAGTGGCGTCCTTTGGGAGAGGTCTATTTCCAACAGCGGACTGAAACAGGCTGATTGCGATGATGATGATGTTTTGATCAGTTCAGCAGCATTTCTTTCTGTGGCGGCTACACAACATACCATAGTATTGGCTATTGAATCAATATCTATGTTAGTTTAAAAACCAATATGTAATAACATAACTCGTTGAGTAGCTGTAACATTTATCGTACTCGTAAGTAGGTGCAGTGCATGTTTTATTTTATGTACACCCACCGGAAGTCGCAGTTCAAACGGAACTAGAACACCCACTAACTAAACTGGAGTAAGGTTGTTCGACATTAACATTCCATTAACAATGTGACATTATCTAGAGAAAGCACAAGTAGGTACTGCAGATACTATTAGTTATTAGTTACCTACAAGTCAGGTTAACTTTACTCGAAGTATTAAATGAAATAAAAAACTTCATAAAGGTCAAGCAGACCTACCAGGCACCCCGTATGATTTTTGTTTTCTACCAAAGGCTATTTTGTGTTATTTATAGCCTTTCAGCTGTCATTGAGGACTTCTTGAATTGACGACTTCTCTAATTGACGACTTCTCGAATTTACGACTTAGCGGCGGTGATGATGATGTTGACTGTGTAGTATTGAAAAGCGACGATGGCTCAGTAGTGGTTGGCTTGCAATTCGTAGGACGTGGGTTCGAATCCTACAGTGGAGCTTGAGCTTTCGGTGAAGGAAAATATCGTGATGAAACCATAGCTTGGTGGTAAGGTGTTTTATAGTACTCGCCTGGCTAGCTACCATCCTCAAGTTAAGAATCTGTCGCCAAGCACCTATCGGTGTGTTCCGGCAGTCTCACTTGAGAGCCAGTCCCTAATCCAGGTGCAGCGTGGCGCCACCTTCGAGCATATCATGACTTGTGACCAAACACTACAAAAAATAGGAAAAGAAGAAAAAAATTCAAAATGTACGTTAACAAAAGCAAATTAAAAATCAAATCAGCACTCTCTTAATATAACTGAACTCTCCCTGTTTGCATCAATACCATTTTCGTTTTGAGAAAACTGTAACAGTTGATTTTGGCTTGCTTCCTTGTGATTTGGATTTATTTTCTTCTACTTTTTTCCCTTACTGTTTACACAGTTGAGGGATTGCGGGACTTATTTTATTTTCATCTTCGCTTCATCGTTTTGTGATTTTACTGATACCACTTGGCAGCAAGTGATATTTAGTAGACATATTTTTCTTGCATTGAACTAGCTGTTCTCGTTCTCATGCTTTTAACTACGAAGATTACGTTTTATTTAAAAAAAAAGTATCCTGTGTCTTTCCCCAGAGCCAAACAAAACCATAAATTTTCTTGTAATTTTAATTTTGTCGCCTTAATACCTTTACTTTTTAGGGACAGTATCGTACACTGGGTATATTGCACTTAATTGAAAAATGAATGATGGCAAACCTTTGCCATTTATAAAAAAGGAGAAATATAGTTGAAATCACTAATAAAATGGTTTTTTTTTCAGATAATTTTATTCAGTTATGTTTTCGTTTACAGTTACACATTTTTTTTTGTATTAAACTTTAATTTTTAGCCGATGAAACAGAAGGCTGGGGTTCTCAAGGCGATGAGTACCTACTTATCTACCTATAATATATATGTTTTTCTCAGTTTGATCTTATAATAATCCGCCTTAACCTTCAAAACACATGTCTAATGCTAAATATTTCTGCTAAACAGCTTGCCTGCCATAAATATCTAGTTTGGCTTTTCAATTTTCTTCAACACGTGGAAATTTTTTCGCGTCACGTGAATTATATCGTAAACAGCCATTAGTATTGAGGCCAACACCGCTTGTGGTATTTTCTGTATCATTATCAGCAAATAATTAACAGAGTCACCGTTTATTTATTTCTAAACGAGTTTTGTTTCGTTAGCTATGTATTTAGTTAGGACTTGGGTATAAATAAAGTTAATCTATTTTTTAGAATTAGGTTTTGAAACGGGATCATTACCGTGTATTTGTTTTTGTTTGAGTTGCTTGTTTGTTATCCGGTTTCAAAAACCTAATTTTAATGTTTAAAACATTAAACTATTTTTTGTTTTTTTCTCATTAACTTTTGAACACTAAGCGATCGATTTTGGTCCAACATATATCCAGACAGACGAACACTAGAAAATGCCATACTACCAAGCTAAGTTTCCATCACGTTGTTTTCCTTCACAGAAAGCTCAAGCTGATTACAGGGTTGAAACCCACGACCTATATCGTTTGCAAGCTGCCTTCATTACCACTATCATCGCATCAGCTTTGTCACTTTAATATTCCTCTTCTAACCCAAATTACAATAAAGTACGTATTTTTACAGTTATTTTATTTTCAATAGCGAAATAGTAAAAAACTGGTTAGACGGCGCGTTGGCCAAGAGTCAAGACACAGTTGATCGAATTGGTATAGAATTCATGAATCAAGATGAAGTTGAATACTTTAGTGTTGTCACGAATGTCATTGTCTCGTGTCAAATGAGAGTAGACACGATTAGATATACTAGTCATGTGGCAGTTATCGCTTACGAATCAGGTGATCGACGATCTTTTTCTGATGTAAACAGATATATGTAGTATATTTTTATCACAAAGTTACACTGTTCTTACCTTCTTATGAAACAGATAAGCTATCCATTGTAAAATCACTTCAGAATTAGATCCCTTGAATATTGTTTGATATACGTCACGGTTCTTTGTGAGTTTGTCACTGAACATTTTCTTGTGGTATTCAAATGTTAAATTTATGGTCCCGTAGAATGTTTTAGGAAGCAAATAATCAATGAACTAAGTACTTTAAATTAAATTTTAAGTATTTACTGCATTTTATATAAAAGCCTGCGTTTCAATTCACTCATTATTAAATTTACTTTGTCACTTAACAAAAGGTGGCATGGTTCAAAGCCAGAAAAAAAAAGTGTTGAGAAAAAAAATATTATAAATTTTATTGACTTTTCTATTTTGTTGTTTAAAAGATAGTGAATTAAAATAAGATATTGTAAATTGCAGGGTGGTGAGACACGCGGGGCTGACTCGGAACGGCACGGAGTAGCGGCGCGCGCGTCTCCACTACATAGCTCGTTTGCGCCCGCGCCGCACGCACGCACCCACACACTTCCTGACTAAACTCCTTACGCGACAAACCAGTGACTAGTGACTACTAGTGGACCAAAACAAGTGAATCCCAACAAACCCTAGTGAAATCCTAGTGATTCCAGCCAGTGCTACTCAACAGAGTGAATGCGCGTGTGTTTCGACAACCTCTGCTTTGGGTCGTCACAGCGTACAGCTGGTGACGATGAGCCGAGGGCCTTAGTAAATACAGGTGGAGGTGCGCTTACCGTGGCGCCCACAGTGAACGGCGACAGACGCGCGTTAGACGAAACGTATAGAGAGGCAGAGTTAAACGGTATAATGGGGACTCCTAGCGCGATGAACGCGGATTCGGAAAATTGTGTTGCCAGTGCGACTATGGCTAACGATATGCAGCCTTTGATCGAAAGAATAAGGGAGTTGGAGGCGCTGTTGAAGCAACGCGATCAGGAGATGCTGGAACTGCGCTCGCAGCTGGACAAGCTGCAGAGTGTGTTCCCGTACCAGCAGTACGTGAGAGGTTCGCGGGCCCCGAGGAAGCAGAGAGCTCAGGGTATCTCGGCTGAGCCTCAGACCAGCTCGTCTCTACAGGACCTGGCGCATCAGACCTTCCCTACTTACGACAAGAACGATACGTGAGTACCACTTCTATTGATAAACAAAGAAATGAGATCGGTATTTAAGCGCTGTGTTTGTATATTTATAGGGACCTTGGACGTAGATAAACATAGATTTGTTTTTAAGACGATAGATATTTACCGTGCACTAGTGGATTGGTAAAAATATCGATAAATTACCATTCAGTAGATTATCGTATCACTATACAAAATATAGATCATACCTATAACTATCCACAAAGTATTTTGATACATGAGTATGAGTATACATTATTATACGTAGTTTCTAAACTATAATAAAAGGCATAGCTACAGAACCGAAGACCAGGCTCAATAGCGTATTTTGAGAGAGGCCTATGCCCAGCAGGCTTATGGTAATGATGAATAAAAGGCGTAATTAAAAATAATACGTTTTGGATCAGGTTTAAATTATATTTTTACGCGCTGCCAAAAATTGTAGGAAAAAAATTAAAAACTTTATTTTTGTCTACCGAAAGCGCCATAGGGAACAGAGCGATATGCCAAAGTAATCACAAACGGACAGACGAGAAATTAATGGGTGAAGTACACCTGTTGCAGCCGAAGCTGTATTTAAAATAATACGCAGGTACGTCACTTCACGTCAGACGGCATGAACCGCCACTGACGCAAGCCGCAAAATCTTTTTTTAATTTATAGCACGGAACGCCTTCGAGAATTCAGTAGCTGATTGATTCAGATCAATAAATGAAGCTAATCCAGCAAAACAGTTTTGCCATCAATTTACTTACTATGCACTTGTATGTAATTAAATATTAAAATACATACGAGTACATATGTTATGCACTTGTGACTAATCAAGCAATCATACATATCATGTCCACGAGTATGCACTTCATTATAAAATGAAACTATAAACAATTATTAGATTTCAAATCAATTACGTATAATAATAATAATAAAGACTGACGGTCATTTGCTTTTCGCCCGCGGAAAAGTTGATATTTTTAAAACTTTTATTTTCATACAAATCTTAGCACTCCATTAGGCCCTCTTAGGGGATTACCTTTCAAAAATGCTTTCTCATCAAACACCAAGTAGGTACATATAAGACATGCTCATGCCAAATTACAGCTTTGTAGATCTTGTTGTTTTAAAGATTCCGTTATTAATCAGTGAGCGGTATTTCACTTTTATGTTTAAATTGAAAACGATAAGCATCTGCTATACCTATTTGGAATTACTTTATGGTGGTAGGTATATTTTTTGTTAGATAGACGTCATTTTATGAATGAATATATTCAGTTGAATGTCAACTCACATGATCGATATCCATTCTATTATCACTCATATAAACACGAAAGTAACTCTCTCATTCCTTTTGCCTACTTCTTACCTTTTCACGCCTAAACTTCTGAACATAACTTGATGAAATTGGCTATTAAGATAGTTTGAACCATGGAGAAGGATACAAGATCTTTTCGCGTTAAACTGTTGTCTACGCAGGTACAGTTGGTACATACAATTATGTTATTTGAAAATAGTACATACGTTACACAGAAAAACACTTAACCATTACTAAAAAGTTAAAATTCTTAGTAGAGGGATGTTAATAGTGATAATTACAACCATATATAAACTCAGTTTATCTCATAGTGACCTTTTTATTCGAGCCTTCAAGTATTACTTTAGATACAAACATTATTAGTATTATCAAATTAACAATAACTTACAAACTAGACATAAATATTAAAGAATTGTGACAATAGCCCAAGATCATTGACAGCGAAGATCATCCAGTAATAAAAAACTCGTGATGAACCCATTGCCTAAGCTATTTACACTCAAGTTTTAGAACGATAACACGTTCTGTAAATATAATCATGTTGGTAAGTATTATGAATATGAATACGTAATCAGGCGCCGTTGATGACAAGGCCGTGATTTTGAAAATACGTCAATTTTCATTGCATATTTTGAGTTTACGACTCGTAAAAATATACAATAAAGACACATTAATTAAACAAGTATTGTATAAGATAAAATTCTAGTTCAAAAATTATTATAAACTAGTAGCGCCCCACGGTTTTACCCGCGTCTTCCCGTTATCCCGCAGGAACCTTTTTTCGGGATAAGAAGTAGCCTATATATGTGTTAATCCAGGGTATAAGCTATCTCCATTCCAAATTTCATCAAAATCGGTTTAGTAGTTACAGTAATACGCACACACACTTTCGCATTTATAATATTAGTAGGATAGAATAGGATAATATTAGTAGGCATGATACAAAGTTAGTGTATGACCTTATTTATAACAGCTTTTGATAAAAATTGTAGAATGTATATAATACATAATATTACGGTATTGTAGACATATCATACAAGGCGAAAGCAATGCACATTGAGTTGATTAATTCTGTCTTAAGTATTTGGGGTTGGTTGACAAATTGATATCATGACCTCAAGGGGATTTGTGGACTAACCCTTATGTTGATAAAATATTATCGTGAAACGCTAAAAGATATATATACACATTTTAAATAATATCGTAATGATCTGTGAATTTCGACAAAATCCTACTAATATTATAAACGCGAAAGTTTGTGAGTATGTATATATGTACTCGTATCTATCTCTGTTGCTCTTTCACACAAAAACTACTCAACGGATTTGAGTGATTTGGAATTGAGATAGCTTATACCCTGGATTAACACATAGGCTACTTTTTTATCCCGAAAAATGGTTTCTGCGGGATAACGGGAAGACGCGGGTGAAACCGCGGGGCACAGCTAGTGTATTAAGTATAAAAGATGAACATAAACTTTAATAAAAACGGATGTAATAAATCCTATCAGGCTTCTGAGTTTTTTTAATTTAGTCATTAATCCTCACAGGAATAGAAAAAACTAAGAACTCGTTTGGCAAATCGATTATCTTCAAGGTTACTAAGCTCTTTTTGATAAAAATATATATGTATCACTATATATGTTTTTGTTTTTATTGCAAATAGCCCTGCGTTTGCCACTATTTCGCCTGATGCTAGGTGCATACCTCAAAGGTGCCTGTTTGTTCTTACCTTGAAGATTTCCAAATTATACCGATATTAATTTTGATTTTTGATATATTAAACGCGATTTTATAAGAAAAATGGCTAAAACGGACCCGAGGTCGTATGAAAACGATATAAATACGATAAAAATAAAAATGTTTTGCTTATTAAGATTATTTATACAAACGATATTTTAAAGAAAGTGAAGGAAAAAAGATATAGATTTTTTACTTCGGAGTTTCTTAGGACATTTTTAACTTACACAATGCTTGGATGTTTTGAACGCACTCCGCATTTTCTTTTTCATTCCGTTTCACGCTTTGGAAGTCGGCCCTACTTAAATTAAGTCATTAAAATCAACATCATTTACCAAATATGAACAAAAACTAAGTGACATTGACAGAAACGAAAATTTTCATACAAAATAAATTGCGTTCAGGTCCAGGGCAGTATGAAAAGTGGCCAATGTTCTTTCAGTAAATTTGAACTTTTTGGTCAAATTTTCCGTGCTAAAATTTGACAATATGATCAAACTTACCGAAACGTTTTACTTATGGACGTTTATAAAACTGGCCCTTACAGTCAACATTTCTTATAACATGTGACACAAACATATTTAACAAAATGTGCTTTTATGCTGAATTTGATTAGCACTGGGCTAGCAAGCTACTTGGTTGATTTTTGGATTTTGGTTTTTTATTTTGTTTATTTTGGCCATCTGAGAGAAGCCCGTGAGGTGATCCGTCAGAGAACTAAAGTCACCGACATAGCCCACAGAATTAGCAAGCTGAAGTGGCAGTGGGCTGGTCATATAAGCCGCAGAACCGATAACCGATGGGGTAGACGTGTTCTTGAGTGGAGACCGCGACTTGGCAAACGTAGTGTAGGACGCCCTGCGACTAGGTGGAGCGACGACTTGCGCCGAGTGGCTGGCAGTAGTTGGATGAGAAGAGCCGAAGACCGGGCTCAGTGGCGTACCTTGGGAGAGGCCTATGTCCAGCAGTGCACTGATACGGGCTAATGATGATGATGATGAGAGAAGGCCTGTGTCCCAAGTCCTAGTTAGTAGAAACTTGGGAACGTACTCGTAATAGACAGATGGATGATAAACAAATATACAGTATGCGTTAATGCAGGATGTTTAAGTTACACGATAAATTACCTAACACTGCCGACAATAAATAAAAACCAATAATATAATTATTACGCATCACAAAATAACGGATTTGTTAAAAATAGATTACTGTTTACATATCATAACACCTCGGTCACAAATTTTAATCTGTCTATTGTCACAAGTGTTGATAACGCAAAAACACAAGGTCCTCAAACAATAAATTTATGTAAAAAAACTTACTGCATGATTTAGCATTACGGAATTTGCGGAAAAGTGTTACGTAGTTATTTTTAGCTAATTGATACGGCTTTTAGTAGCCATAAAGTTAATGGCTGTTATTAAATTATTATCATAAATCACACTGATACTTATTAAATTAACCGTTAAAAATAAAACGGTATGCCACACGTTATAATTTTAATTATATTTTTTCCGTTTAGCTAAATGTTATTTAATTTTAAAGAGGCGTGAAATATTAGTCTGTGCTATAAGAAATATCTTTAGGCAATGTGTGTAGCGTTTTTTTTTATAACAGCGTAATTGGATATCTCAGTTTAATTCTAAAACAATGGAAGAGAATGGACCAAGATATACCTACACCAAAACTTAAACTTATTAATAATACCTTAAATTCCTTCACGACAAAGAATAACAAAGTTAAGTGGATAACCCATATAAAACACACTATTCTTAATGCTATCATAATTATAGCATAATATAAGAAGATACAATTTACAAATAACTTGATGTAATCCATAGGAATATAATTTTTATTAAATCTAGCACTCTTCATCGATAACACTTTTCGTTTTCAATTTCAAAGATATATTATTCCAAGCGATTAAAATGCATGTCACTATTTTAGCTGTCAATGGCTCAAAAAGTTTCACAATGACTTTAAATACATTTGCGGTATGAATTCTTAACTACTTACATATGTCCATTTAAAATTCAGGAACGTATACGCACTACGCGTGCGAAGGGGATAATCTGCTAATACGTTTATGGTGACGAAAATCTTTCACGGTGTTTGTTTAAGCGTAAATTTATCCTTAGTAAACATCAAGGGTGTATAAACTGCATAAATCAGTTTTAATGAATACTTATTAAAATCATTTCACCAATTCTTAAATACTAATTAGTATAATGAGCGTAATTTTCCAAGTATTTTTCTGATTTCAATTATTTTAACGTATGTTACAAAATTTGTTTTAAAATTTGATCAAACCGGGCGAGTACTAGCAATTAAATGTTTTATACCAAACTACGCGATGTTTTTTGCGCCAAAAGCTCCATTGCAGAAATCTACGGGTTGCATGACGTCGTCTCTACCAATACCATTAAGCCACCTCCGCTTTTAATTTGCTTCTTCAGAACAGGCCGCTAATATAAATAGAGTTCATAGGAATTAAATATGTATATACAAAAGGAAAAAAGAAAATACAACTTCCATAACTTTCCCTCATCACCTATTTATAAACACAATTCCGAGTGTAATATACCTACTTACCTACTGTTTGGAAACTTATCGCATTCATCAAACCACGTGCCATCCTGGCCCTAAATTAACAAACCATCCAGATAAAATTCTACGGGTTCCTCATTACCATTTATTTTCAGATAAAAAATAAAGTTACGGTTCAAGGTGGTAAGATAACCTTCATGATTGTCCTTATCGTCATTTAATAACATCACGCTTTTATGCTTCAAACGTTCTTCGGCAATGTCAGCGTTGAAATTAGGATGTTTTGCCGCTATTTGGTGTATAAAATCATCCTCAATTTTGTTTCTAAGTATCGCAATGATCTTACATTAGTGCTCTTTATTACGGTTCATTTGTCCTTAACACATAAATCAACGTCAGGTTAATGTAACAGTCGTGGATTACGTATAGCGAGTACAATGACTGTCATTGATACGTTTAATCCTCTGTCATCACCTCTTGTTCTTGTACCTTTCGAACTAACTCTGACACTTCAACGCTGACACAAAAAAAGCTTGGGAACTAAGTCTGTGTTGTGATGATTTTTTTTACTAAATAAAAAAACGACATCATATCAACCATACAGCAATGAATTCATTAGGATCCGGTTACTACGTCTATCCATACTAAACTAGTTTAAGTTCCTCATCTGATACAAAAACAGATACAGGCAATTATTGATTAATAAAATTTACAAGTCATTCATACGAAATTAAATTTATAGCAATTTTGAATGATTTTATACAAGCAATATACTCGCAGTAGCTTCGTAACACAGTATTATTATTGGAACTACCTATGATTACTCAATTACCTACTCCGAACTGGATACTTGGACCGCTTTTCTCCTCCTCAATGAAGGCTTGTTTAACATATTTGTATCAATGCATTATTTTATCTCACAAAATGTCATTATATTCTTATCTGTTTCGGTCTGGACGTTGAATTATTTCTATGTCTGAGTTAGCTTATTTATGTAGATTGTTTGTAACTCCATACGCAGTTGCTCGGTTAATAAATTGCCTAGATACGTAAATGATAGGAGAACATAGTAATTTGTTACCCTTTTAGCAGTTAAATTTAATAGGGAAATAGACTAGTATGACAGGCGGGAAAATAATTGTATAAATTGAAGTTAAAATTTAATAATCGGAAATAAACATGTCTGGCAAGTTATTGAAAATGTTGCCAGTTATTAAAAAAGCCAAACCAAATGATAGGTTAAAAATGTCACAATTAAAACCTTTTATTGAAGCTGCATCATTTGTCATCGATATAAACACAGTAATTTTGGGATATGTACGATTCCTCCGACAAATTATAAACACGAAATATGAGAACCAACTCCAACCCGTTTGCCCAGTGGGCTGGATGATACTTGCACTTGTCAAAATCCCAACATGGCAATGAGAGAAACCTCGTTTACAGAAGCCCTTTATTTGGTGTTATGGTCACGTACTCAATGTACTGACTACTGACACAGGTTTGAAATCTTTTCCCATATATTTTTTTTGCAGATTATTGACTTTATCGAACGCAAAATCATTTACGAAGTCTATTTTTATGTCCTCATTACAGTGTTATACAGTTTATGGCTGAGCGCTAAATGATTTAATCAATTAAATCGCTATTTATGTTCATTTACAAAAAGTTTACATGTTTCTTTTGTATCCTACTGTCCTTGTTTCACATTTATTTATTGCGTTGGGGATATTTTATTATCTCTTTATGCGTCTGATTAATGACATTTTGTTTAATCTGTAGTTGATTCGATTCCGTTTGATGGTTCAGGAGCATGTATAATAATGAACTTACTTAAATACCTATTTACTTAGATATCAAATTTATTGAAGCAAGTTGGTGCCGTGTTAAATTTATGGAAACCTGCAAGGAAAATAATAGCTTCGTGTTGGTATCGAGTAAATAACTGGGTATTAGTAATGGTTTATTAATACACTTTTTACTGTAATTGGATAAGCTTTTGCCAATTTCGGCGCTTTTTATTTTGATTAGGTACCTATAGTAGAGATGTGGAGAGTATACTCCTTGTTGTTTATTTATGTCTAATGTTTTATAAACATTAACTACTAGTTTCAATGAAAATTTAATGCATAACTTTATTTCAAACAACAATAACTCGACGGTGATGATCATTAGCATTATAATTATGTTATTGTTATTAATTCTGATCACAATAAAATCTAAATATTAAGAGCGCAAAACAAATGACATAATATGTGGAAAATTTCCTAATTCCTAATAAGTAGTTCCAAATTTTTGTAATGTGATTTAAATTACTTTTAATGAAACTGAACAAAAACTCCGAAAAAATTAATCTAGGTAAGTATGTTTTTTACGACATAAGATTGTAAAGTAGGTACTAACTAGGTATGTATATGGAGGTACTCATATATAATGAGCTTGATTTTCCTTGAACAAATACCTTTGTCTTTTGGGTGTAAAGATTACATCAACTTCTCGGCCTTTTGGTTTTATTTCTTCAAATACTCAACGTCTGGAGTTTCTCTTCTCAAAATGTGTGTCAAGTGATTCAAGAGCTATCTCACTTGGTTTTATTGTTCAAGTGTGCCCAAACACCTTGTTGCGAGTAAAGAAACTTCATGCAAACAGCTCAAAGGGTAAACACACACAGACGCGCTTATTCACACATCTTAGGCTGGTCATACACGGACAGCCTGAAGCAGTCAGGAATCGACGTAACTAACTACAGACTTCTACGTACGTATTGTAACTTCGTACATACACAAACCGCTCGAGCAGTTGCAGTAGTTCACTATGCAGTCGCAGCTTGAAGAAGTCGATCCTCCTTCAGACTGTCCATGTATGGCCAGCCTTAGTGATATTTGGTTTGGAAGATACGCTAATGTGCACGTGAATTACGTATTGCCGTTGAGACTTTCTCCATTAAATATCAATCTATGCTAGTAGATAGATTAGATAGATAGATTTACTTTTTGTGGTACAACACTACACAGAATACTAGTAGTTCACTTCTTCAGGGAATTTCAGACCACAAAGGATTTTTGCTAAACATAATTATCATAACACATCACATCATATTTATTGTGATCACTTGTGATCGTATTCAATTGTTTCAAGTATCGTGTGAAATAAGCTACTGCCTACATTTTTTACCGTCGTCTGTAGAGGAAGGACGTCATGGCTGTAACATTAAATGAAACTGTAAGGATATCTACATTATTACGAGTTTATTACGGATGGTTTATTATTGCTAATTGTGGCTAAATTGGGTCGGAGATAAACGAAATGGAGTTTTTAAAGCATTTTAATTGGCATACGTTCTTTAATTAACAACGGCTTATTGGAGCGGTATGGTTTCTTAGTTCATTTTTTTCTTATTCTTATTCTTGATTTAAAAAAGATAAAGCTGGCAAACAGATTTATGCTAAAAACCTTTTCTTTCAACCTAATGACATAACAATTCAACAAGCATAAATACTTATATCAATTTAATAATTTTGGTTGTGATCCCGCAACTCATTAACATTCATGTTCCCATATGCAAATGTGTACAACCAAACAAGAGAAATCTTATTAGTAAAGCTAATTAAAAAATATCGGACCATTAGATGACAAAAAAAAGCTTGGATTTTAGTGAACCAATTCAATCAATTAGTAATAAGAATAAAATTGTCAATGTGATCGCGCCAAAAAAATTACCTGCCGGGCGTTTCTTCCCTGTTCTTTTGCTGGCGTAAGGAGGTTGGGACAGGCGTAACTAGTTTTAAGTTTGACGTTTTAAAGTGATCACAATGTATCCTATTGAATAAATAAAAATTGACTATTGACTATAATGATTTGTATAGCAGTACACTATACTAATACACTTAACGAAGTTTTGAAATGTCAATTTTAAGTCTTAATTACGGTTCTGTCAATAATGAGAGGAGGAGCGATAAGAAGTAGAGGTTTGTATTCCTGGCAATGCCAACTATAGGTACTACAAATATTATCAATTTGGTTCTCTGAAAACTAAAACAATAAATAACAACAGATAAAATACAAAACAACGAAAGCGAAAGAGTGAAATATACAGGTTACTAATTGAAAAAAAAGATAAGCTTGTTACCTAATTACCTAAATGACTTTAAAATTGAATAATGCTAATGAAACGAGTCACAAGACTCTGATGTTCAATACATTTATTTATTTAATGGACAAAATAGTGTGAATATAAAGCATTATCTTCCGGTCTTTCCAGCCATTAGCCTAAATGTCTTCCGGAGTTATCGGCATCAATACATCGCGAATCTTCTTAGTCCACCCATTTAATTACTGACTCTGATATCAAAGCCATTGTCAATTGGTGTTTTATCATGTACATAGTTGTAACTTGCTCCAGTTGCAATTCTTTCGAAAAACACGCAATTGTTATCAGTTTGGGACTAGTTTTTCTGGTATGGCGTAGCTTAATGCTAGCTCGTTTGTTTGTGATGTGACAAAATAGGACACGATACATTTTGTTGGTAATATTTAGACACATTTTAGTAGAGCCTAAGTTGGAATGGTATCATCATCATCATCATAATCAACCTGTTTCAGTCCACTGCTGGACATAGGCCTCTCCCAAATTACGCCATCGAGCCCGATTTTCGGCTTCTCTCATCCAACCTCTACCAGCCATTTTGCCGGAGGGCGTCCTACACTACGTTTGCCGAGCCGCGGTCTCCATTCAAGAACACGTTTGCCCCAACGATTATGGGTTCTTCAGCTAATATGTCCAGCCCATTGCCACTTCAGCTGGAATGGTATGGTCCCATCAGTCGTAACAGATCAAACTCAGCTTGCCATCACTTGGAAGGGAGACTATTCACTGACATTTTCAACTGAATGTTACCGTGCTTCGGACTCTTCTGAGACCAATATCAGTTGTTAAGCCATGTCTGATGCCTTCAGATCAAATGAAAAATATATACGTATACATAACACATTAGTATACTGCCAACTGCACTCTGAAGCTTAGCTTAGCCAAAAAAAACACACGTGTGCTAAATGTAGGTTTTACAGTTCTGATTCTGTGATGGTTGAGTGAGCGACCGAGCCAAGTACCACAAATGTTGTAGTTCTATAGACGCTGCATTACTTTATCATCGTCATTAGTTGATTCTGATCTGCAAATAGCTTTTCCACCGTGAGGAGGTGTAATTAAAAGTATTAATATTACTATGTCGTAAAATAGGTACAAATGACAAGCCGCTTCGCTATTCGCTACGGATTGACATTACTATGTCATAATGCTTTATAAAGTTTGTGTGTAGAATTAGTTAGCACATATTACTGATCAGTCAGCTCTACAGAAGACATTGTAATTGCTATTGGATGCATTAGAAACTCTTTCAACGAGATCATGTCGAGATGTCGAGAAGTCAGGTGGAAGAAAATGCCCTGCCACCAAGTGGGTTCAACACGATATTTTCTTTCACTGAAAGCTCAAGCTCATTGTAGGATTCGAACATATGACCTACGGGTCGCATGCCGATGTCACTACCACTGTGTCATCATCGATTCAAAATAAAATGTTAAAAAATATTGTATCTTTGGATTATTATTATTGTAATCCTTATAGATGTTAAACAATGTATTTTTTTTATATATTTCATTAATAGTATGATTATCTACTTGTATAATACAAGAAATCTTATCTTCTTCTCTCTTCTTGATCTTCTTTTAAGAGTCACCAACGTGACAGAAATGGGTGCTATCAAATTATTTCATACTAGCTGTTCCCTGCGGTTTCACCCGCGTGGGCTACAGTTTATCGCGATAAAAAGTATATGAAGGGATTGAAGCAGTTTTGAATGAGAAGTAATTTATTTTGATAAGGATTAATACCAAGATACAAATAAAGAGCCTTCTTCTAGCGGCGGCAATAAATTTAAATTTATAAAATAAAAAATACTTATTGTGGCATAACTATAATAGTTAGACATATGCTCTTGCAAACTTTTTTGTAGATTTTAATGGGACCTACAAACCCGTAATACATTGTTTTGTTCTAGTGTCAATAGTTTTTGCAGCGCACGCAAAAATAGATTTTCGATTTCACACCTTGGGTTGCAAAATAGCAATTTTCTTACGGATCCCTATTTTTTTTGGAAATAAAATATAGCCTATAGCCTTCCTCGATAAATGGGCTATCGAACACTGGAAGAGTTTTTCAAATCGGACCAGTAGTTCCGGAGATTAGCGCGTTCAAACAAACAAACAAACTCTGCAGCTTTATAATATTAAGTATAGATTCAACAACAGAAATGAAATAACCATAGGAGTATTTCACTTCATTTCCTGTCAACATTACTGACACTTGCACATAATTTTCTCATAACATTGACCTGTGTCAAGATTAACAGGTCCTTTACTACGAAATTAAATCGCTGTTCAACTTTATTTGTTGCATACCTACCCTCTTTTTAAATTAAGTTCTTAAGTATATTCGCGGAACCTATCAGATTATACTTAACGAGTATTTCATTTTAACTTTCGACGTTCGTAGCAGGCTGTTCATAATTATTATATCTGTCTGTATGTATATTGAACAAAGCTATAAAAACTATCTTATTAAACTAAAAACATTTAGGTAGTGTTAATTGATTCGGGCAAGTCACTTGCCTAATTACATAGAGCATAAAGTGAGGCCGAGTGGCCGTCGCCCTGTCGGCCGTCCCAGATATCGCTGGAAAGACGAAGTCACGAAGGATTTGCGCGAGCTCCAGGTGGAGGACTGGCAAGAGGTGGCGCAGGACAGACCGAAGTGGCGTCTTTTATCGGAGGCCAAGACTCAGTTTGGGTCGTTGCGCCATCTCAGTTAGTTAGTTACTTGCCTAATTTCTCGCTTGCCCATTACATTCCAGCGCTGCTCAGAATTTTGAACTACTTACAACAATTTTCAAAATCCTGCGCAGAAATGCACTGCGCTCGTCACCCTCAGATATTAGATGTCAAATCCCTCTGAAATTTCAGTGGAACATACTACCCTTACCCCTTACGAAGAAGTGTTTGCACCCTACTGCATGCTACCGTTAGACTTATTGGATCAAGATTTTTCACGTAGCAATGATTGTCTGTCAATATATCATTGAATTTGTATATATTCCTAAAATCTGCACCGCATTTATCGGATTGCACCTCATTCTTTTAGAGCTCCTTTTACCATTAACGTGTTTAAAAAATCCATTAGCAACTTTTATAGCGTAGTTTTATACTTTTATTTTTTTAGCTTTTATATCCACCATTTTTAGCGAAATTACTGATAATTTATTTAAAGTATCTGTGTTATTCCTTTAGCAAGATGTTTCGCATTAGTATCGATATGTTTAACAAGATTCTCGAGAGCTTAACAATTTATAGCTTGGGCGTGTCTTTGGAAGACGGCAATTCCATAATTGCATTAAAATGTTTTCTTTAATTACAAAGGACTGGTTGCGCCCTGCGATTTCACTCGCGTGTATTTTAGCATATCTGGATTAAAGTCATCCTATGTTACTTTTCAGGGTTCAAACTATTTTCATAGCAAATTGCACCAAAATCTGCTCATCAGTGGTTTAGGCGAGAAAAGGTAACGAACAGACATAGGGACAGAGAGAGTTAATTTCGTAGTTATAAAATTTAGAACTCTAACATTGGAATTAACTTTTACGATATTTCCGATGTCACAGCGCTGTGACACACATTTCAGTTTTAAACGAGTTTGGGAGAATCCCAAAAATCAGTAGTTTCTAAAAATGCTAACAACTGCAGAATCGGGTTCAGTGACATGTTATTAGACCAACACAGCAACATATTTAAAAATATCTTTACATTTATCAGAAATAGCCCAACAATCATACTTAGTAGAAGAGAAAATAAATTTATAGAACAATCTCCTCAGAAATATGTTGAAAATAATGATTATGATACGTTTGATAAAACTAAAGATTTACTGTTTAGACTTATGACATCTCTTGTAATTGGGTAACTATTTGTATTTAACACGATTAAATTGGAAGTTAATGTTATTTTTGCCATTAAGATAATGTAATTAATGATACTTATACAATTAGGCTATCGTTAAATGGTTCGAAGAGAGAGAGAGGTGAGAAAAGTTCTGTTTTGTTTCAAAAGGTTATTTAGTCCTTACTCAGCAAACCTATAGGTACCCCGCCGATCCCGCCTGTGGCAAAAATCATAATAAAATACCTCTAACCATTGATTTTCAAATGAAATTAATTGGCATTACTCCATTCGATTCAAACAAGTTGATATTATTAAGTTATTTCGTGTCACTATAAGTAAAAAATGCAGTCAAGCTAAATATTTATTAATAACAGAAACCTAACAATCTAATAAAAAAAACGATTTAATATCCAGTTCCATTGACTGATTGTCGAATGAGATACTAAAACTTTATGTCCTTCCAAGTGGTAGATTTACTATCCTACGAATGTGGTAGAAACTTAAATAACAAAGAAATAAAAAGAACGCAAATAAAGCATCGTAAATATATCGTAAGAAAAACATTCCGGTGTAAGTGAAGAGTAAAAGGCGACTGGTAGCTGTTGGAAAAGAAGAGATGAAGACCGGGCTCACTGGCGTGTCTTGTGAGAAGCCTTTGTCCATTAGTGGACTGACATGGGCTTAGGATATTGATGATGTAGTGTTTAGAGAGAGAGTAGAGAGTAGAGTCTGCATTTATTCCACTTTGCCCCACAAAGATGCAGTAGTGGTGGGCAAAGAAGATTGCTTGATTTTCCCCACTAATTCATTTTGGTGGGGCAAATAACAGCGGTATGAAATGACCACACTAGGGCTGTTAATGCTGGATTTGGTAGGTAGATAGTGTTTTATTTTAAAAGAGAGGTCAAAAATATCACAAATATGTTGTGCCTTTTCATTCGTAGTGACCAAAATTATTCCCATAATAATAATCCATCATAGTCCGCCAAAAGCTGTTCAGTACAATAGGGACAAAAAAGTAACGACTTAAAACAAGTTTACGTCAGTGGATCGATATGATTCAATAAATAATGATACACAATTTGTTTCTTACATTTGTAATTTGTAACCAACAAACCTTTTTACATGCGAATAGCTTTGTGCAAAAAGGCATATTGCAATAATACTTAGTCGATAGTTAAGTATATATCGGTAAAGCTTGTCACAAAACCAGATATCGCCACTACGTTAGGTAATCTTATTTCACTTTAAATTACCTTTTGAAATTAGAGATTCACAAAAATACTCGAGTACTCGATACTTTTTTTTACTGAGTCTGATTCGATACTTTCAATTTTTCACAATACTCGATTCTGTTCTATTACATTTTTGGAATTACTTACACCAGTTGTACCATAAATTTATGCTCTTTGTTCAGTCAAGGATGAACTAGTAAAGTTAATGGTTGCTACATCTCTGTTGGTGATATACTCATGAGCTGTAACTGCAACGAAGGCATCGGTATGTGTAAATAACCGATATATTAAATACACACATATTATATGATACACAAAATGGTAGGTACTGAAGACTCTAACAAAACATATCGCTCTTAAATCTAGAGTCTAGGCTAGTCTCTTCACATACCCATGTGTTTATCGCGATTACTCGTCAGTACAGTATCGATGCTTTTATTTCGATTCCACGTCTCTAGTTGAAATGTCGAAGTATTCACTACAAAGTATATCCTTACCTATGTATTTAGCATTTAATGCCTTATCTGCAGAATGGGTTAGCCATAAGACATAACGAGACTTTATGTCTCAAACTAATTAGATTAATAGTCAAATCGGTATTGGATATCGATATGAAACCAGTTTTGTATAAATAGGTAGAAAACAGTTAAATTGTATAAAGAACTGCTTCTAACTAACTTTAGTAACGATATGAAGAAAATTTTAAAATACATTAAGTTTGATATTGGATTTTTAGGAATAATTGCGTACTACATAGGTATTACATATTAGGTACTCCCTTTGTTAATTCGTAAAAATGGAAACTCTGAGTGGAAATCCTTGCCAGAGTCTGTGTTCCCGAACGCTACAATTTGAGACCTTACATTTTAAGTAATACCCGAATTTTCAAGGCAAAACTTAACAGTACTTGTAATGAAAAAGGTAGTCTAAGGTATATGTACTCAGTAAAATATGTGCTAAACTCGTGCAAGTTGACTTCCAGAAAGTATTAGGTATGGATCTATTATTAGATAGATAATTATGTAAATTGTTATTGACCAACTTGAATTTGATCTTAGTAAAGTTACACTTCGAATCCCATTTAAATTTATCTTTATTATCAACAAAGAAAACAAGTAATAAAATGGATGATTCATGTTTAAGGAAAATTCTATTTATTCAACGTAATGTAAACACCACTCTAAAATATTAACAAATTTACACTATTTGTGCCCCGTTTTCACTCGCGAACAGATTTCCACAGGAACCATTGTCATTGTTGGCACTCTTAGTGACATTGACAGAAACGACAGCGGAAGACATTTAAGGGGTGTAGTGACGTCACAAAGTCGCTTTTCGTTCAACCCTACTCTACTTATAAAACTGAAACAAGGTTTCAGTGTGAGACATGCCAGATAAGTTTTTAAATAGGTAGATCGCCCTTCATACGTCTCTTCGCAGCGTTATTATTAATGACCATTAAAAACGTTATTTTTATTTGCTGACAGATTAATCGCATCTTAGTTCTATTTATTTTATGTAGGTATGTTAATTCT
Source organism: Opisthograptis luteolata (assembly GCA_931315375.2). Classification (NCBI taxonomy): domain Eukaryota; kingdom Metazoa; phylum Arthropoda; class Insecta; order Lepidoptera; family Geometridae; genus Opisthograptis; species Opisthograptis luteolata. The sequence continues at coordinate 5,410,946 of OV928048.1, forward strand.
TTAAATAGAAAAATTGCGTAACACAATTTTATGAGGCTCCTTATAAAACCTTTTAACTATGACATTATGATATCGGTCGAGTTTATGTTGGTTGGTTTAATTTTGTTAAACAAGCCGCTTCGATGGTTGGAATAATCTTTAACCTGTCAGTGATAAACTTACACGAGCACGTGATTCCAAATTAACCTGCCATCATTCACAACTTTTAGGTATTTCAACCTTTCGAAATTATATCGATTTACAAGAGTTATTATGGAACGATAGTTTATTGTATTCCGCGATTTTCCCGCTATACTTACAGTAGAAAACTCAGCTATTAAAAGTAGAAGAAGAAGTCTCGCTCACTCATTAACTTTCATATTAATACCAGTTGCTCTACGCCTTCCTGTAGGAAACTAAATCTGGGATAAAAAAAAGTATCCTATGGTAATCTCTATTCCAAATTTAACTCAAATCCGTTGAGCCTATAGGGCAACTAACTGTCTTATCGTGAAGAAGGTACAAAAACACACACACACAAACACGCACTGACCTACTCGCTCACTCATAAACTTTCGCATACATAAATATTAGTCGGAATAGTGTGATATATTAGCAAGTCTTTAAATTATTAGCTAATTACAGATTTACAACTTCAGTTCATTGAACGAGTGTGATGTAGATGAATGGTGAATCGGTAATTGTCAGTATACTCAGCTCAATGAGTTGTGCTGATCTGCATAATATTACTATTTACTACCGGCTGTGAGCTGAGTTCGTTACTACCTTACTACTCTCGCTTTCTTTCGACCGGCATAACGAGTTAAAGGCAGTAGCCACTTTATACATCCATAGTATACGAGCACACCTTGAGTACCTATAAACTTTACATGGCATAATAATCATTGATACCTAGTTTTTTATTAGACACAAAAAATGGGTTACAAAACGCACTAAGTAACGTCATCATAACACTAATTCGTTTTGGTCTAATAACAACAGAAACATTGCATTGCGGTTGTGACCTTTTTGAATTAGACAGGTCGCGATTAGGCAAAGTTTTTTCGTGCAATAATATTTTTTGACCTTTTACATTAATTAAACACATACTAATATAATAAATGTTTCATTGAAAAGTATTTCGTATATAGTTCCCTCAACGGCATTACTAATAATGACAAATAGGATTAAATCATTCAAAAGTGACTTAACCAATTATTCGTCTAAACTGAACTGCCAGGGCCTTAGGCTACAAATTAATATCTCATTTCATGGCATTCAAGAGGCTTAAATATAATTTAGTGCCGAATAATACCTTGAAAAATATAGGTAACCTCTTTTATAATGCCTGCAGTTATCTTTGGTAGCTACTAGCTGCCCTATTTAAGTGGTGAACGCCCATTTGCCTGTGGCTCTAAAGAGCTCCAACGCAATCGCATAATTTCTATTTTAGAAATTGTTCCGTCATAAATCTTATTCGCCGTATAATTAATAATAATATGTATAATTAACTTATTTGTATTGCAACTTTGCTACACACATTTTGTACATTAAATTTATTGTTTGCACCATTGTGCACATTAGGCGAAGTTTCTTTAGGCTTATATAATAGTGCGCGATAACCCTAATTGTAAACTAGAGTTCACTCAAAACTATTTCTCTGAAGTTTATAAAACTAGAAAACCAATTTAACTCACCTTTGTTTAAATAAATGCTCCAATTATCAGGTATCCTACATAATTAACGAATTCAATAAACCTACTCGTTTTTTCTCAACTTTTTTTACCAAAATGCAGCGAAATATTAACCTGAGGCGGTATTTTTTCTGTAATTACGTATAATCTTATTTGTGCTTGAAGAGTTATCGTCTCACGGTGAACTTATTTGGTGGTCTGTAATTTAACGAATTTTCGCCGCCAATTTAACTTCACAGGAATATATTTTTGCATAGCAATTAAGGCTTTACAATAAAGGTGTAAATTGCGTAAAAGTTGTAAGAAAGTATGCTAAATTAATGTTGTCAATGAAAAGATATTATCACTTTTATAAAGTTGTCCGTGTTTGTCAGATAGTGATTTATTTGTGTACTCTGGTTTATCGGCTGTACGGTTAATCTGTGAATAATTCAATGCTTACTCAACGTTGAACTTTGCCTTCTTTACGATAAAGTTGACTTTGATTTGGTTTCCGGTTTCTTAATCCTACCCACCTCATTATAATTTGTCATAATATGATTTTTTTAACTACTGCACTTTAAATGTTATAATAAATCACGGCACTTTAGGCGGAATGGCGTAATCATTTTGTTAACTACTCCCTCTCTTAAATTCATGTAGAAGTTCAGCCAGATTTTTTTTTTTTTTTTTTTTGTTTTGTTATGGCGTCACACGATTAGTGTATTTGCCAGTGTCAAGTATAAAATATTTCAAACTAGAGTTGAAGCAAGTTTAAATGATGATGATGATAATGAGATGAAGGGATGAGAGAAGGGATAAACACTATCGTTTAAGTAAGGTAGTGGCGCTTTACTTAAACTTTACACGGACTTCTTTGGAGCAACTCGAAAAGTCACTTTCACAACTTTATTTCAATTTCCCACACTCGTACACATTAACGAACACATAATGGTTAATAATCCACCAATATTACACATTATCACTCGAAGAAACACAAGTTTTGGAAATAAAAACAAAATTTTCACGTTGACAATTCGATTGCCGCCAAAAAAGTCTTCAGCCAGATTATAGCTGAAAAGTTTTATCTGAAATAAGGTTTTACTAAAATAGCTAGTAGCATAGTTTAGGGGTCTATACATAATTTGTTGTAAATACTAGGTGTATTTATTGTATTGTCTATCTATCTTCTTATATATAAAAATCAATTGCTGTTCGTTAGTCTCGCTAAAACTCAAGAACGGCTGGACCGATTTGGATAATTTTGATCTTGAAATATTTGTAGAAGTTCAAGGAAGGTTTAAAAGGTGACTATTTTGGCGATACGAAGTTCGCCGGGCCAGCTAGTATATATATAAAAACCAATCGCTATTTGTTAGTCTCCCTAAAACTCAAGAACGGCTGGACCGATTTGGCTAATTTTGGTCTTGAAATGTTCGTGGAGGTCTAGAGAAGGTTTAAAGGTGAGAAAAATTTGAATAATTGCCGGGAAAACCCTAAAAACAGCCCTTTTTTCCCACACAAACGTTTATGAAATAAAATCAATATCTACCTAATGCGAATCTAATCGATCTAATGACCGACGCGACACCTAAAAGATTGTTAAATTTAAATTAAAAACATTTTTTGTTTCTTCACTAAAACTATAGCACTGCCAATATAATTGGTGAAGAGAGAAAGTGATGTCCATAGACAAAGCTCTTTGTTTTATATCGTTAATTAATTGGAAGGGCCTTCAAAAAATGTATGTACGTTACAAAAATACAGAAAAAAAACACACAATATAGGTAGAGATAAATAATTTTGAGTACCTAGCCTAATATGGCAAAATAGAGAAATCAATCATCATCACAAATCTGTTATTTTTGTATCTACTTACTTGTGTGTCTTCTGTTCTTTGACATTAAGAGTGTTTTTGACTAAACGACTAACTTTCTTTACTTCAAAGTTCATTGACATAACGCATGAGATGCAGATATGACCACATAGGTATAATACTTATTGTGAGGAAGATATTATCACTAACTACATATATAATATGTAGGGACACTTACATAAATGCGGCAAGCGTATGAATGATATATACCGTCGCTTGATAAGATCATACAAAAATGTAATTACGCGTGTTAATTAAAGTACTATTTGTAATTATCGAGGGTTACCTCGTTATGTATCTACACTTAAGTATTACATGAGTTGTATGATGACAGTTGCAACTGGGTATTACTGCCACAGAAAAGAAATATAAAGATAACAACTGCAAAATTAATGATACTACAACGTGATGACGATGTTAGGCCCCAAAATTAAACATAGTATAATTTTTATTATTTTCAAGTTTCAAATCAACAGTTTATTTTTAGAAAAAAAATTAATAATTTCTACGATAATGACGTCACGTATACAGCTAATGAGCGATGGTGGCCGAACGGTTAGGCGTGCGACTTACAAGACGCCGACACCGAGTTCGAATCCTCTCGGCCCTGCACCTATGACTCGATAAGTTATGTGTGGATTTGCCATTGCTCAAAACGGTGAAGGAAAACATCGTGAGGAAACCGGCATGCCCAAGAACTGCAACATTCAAGGGCATGCGACATCTACCAACCCGCACTGGGCCAGCTTGGTAGATTACATCCCATACTCTCTCTCTGAGGGAAGGCCAGAGTCCCAGCAGGGGAACGTGAAAGGCTAATAATCATTGATGATTTGATTGATACAGCTAATGAGGTTTCACTTTGCAACCTGTAATTTTCTAAGATAGGTAAAATGGTTACGTTTATTTTTCAAAATGTAAATTATTTCAAAACAAATAACTTTTTATGCACTGCGACCTTTATTTGTGTAAAATTAAAAATTTATAAGTGTTTTTGGATCTAGTTACTTTTAACTTAATATTAATACATGAGGAAAGTATAGAAAATATTAATTTTAGCGACACATTCATTGAAGTTAAATTTATGTTTATGCCCTAAAAATTAGTGACAGTGTGTTTCCTTAATTTGGATTTACGCAAAGTAACCTAAATCTATAAACGAAATTTGTATGTACATTCAATCTGGTACTAGATTCGCCTAAACTTCAAAACAACTCTAGGCGCTAGTCACCGCTCAGGACCTCTACCATCATCAGACGTCCAAGATAAATTGTCATTTGAGTGGACGGTCTATTTTTAGTCAACAAGGCACATTCTGTTGAACGACCACGCAATCAATTTGATCCAATAAACTCATTGTCGGACTGTTATATCTTATACGCAGCCCTAGATAGACCATGCAAACGTAGGGTCTAAAAATATTTACTACTGCCATAGGTAGGTTTTTGTACCTACTACATAAATAATTAAAAACATCATTTCAACGCCTGTTGAACAGATGTTCCAAAAAAGTTGAACCTACCAGAAATCGGCGTTAAAACCCTAATTGCGTGTTTAATTTTAAAAGCACCAGAACTTTACCTACTTTTTTCTTTTTTTCTAGAAAAATATTTCTATTGTTACAGCGGCATTTAAGTTTTAGACTCTGATGTCAATATAATGTGCATTCGCTAAAAATAAACTCAATTTGATAGGTCTATAACTAAACCCAAAAAACCCTTTTCTTACTTCGGTGATAAGCAAGGGGCACTACTTTTGAAACCTTCAAATTTTATTTAATTGAATTGAGAACGTAGGTTAGGGTTTTTATCTCTTCTCGGTTAATTTTGATGTAGGTACCTATTAAAAACAAAATATCAACACTTCTTAAAAGATGGAGCATCAAGCATGCTTGCCAAAAAGTTACCCCAAAGTTAAAGTTATTCGCTCTTAACTTGAAGGCTCCTAAAGTAATCATAAATACAGTCATTATAAGCATTTTGTTTCAATGTCATGTAAGTAAACAATAACACAATTCTTTCTGTACCCGAAACGGGACCCGAAAGTTGTAATTTTTCCATGCAAACTTTAACACCCCGTTTGACCCGGGATTAATTTTCTAATATATTTTCTTAGAACTGACGTCTACACCTATCATAGAAATAGACACCGTGCTAAATTTCAGCCTTGTAGATCAAAGAGTTACATAGTTAGATAGTCTAGCCTACCTTATATATCTATCTACTAGCTGTTCCTCGCGGTTTCACCCGCGTGGGCTACAGTTTATCGCGATAAAAAGTATCCTATGTTCTTTCTCAGGCTCTAGACTATCTCTGTACCAAGTTTCATTTAAATCGGTTCAGTAGTTTTGGGGTGAAAGCGTCACAGACAGACAGACAGAGTTACTTTCGCATTTATATTAGTAGGGATAAGTATTCAAAACTACAACGCAGGAGTTAATGTTGCCTAATTTTAATTTTGATAAAGGCCTACTGTTGGCAACCTACACCTTCAGATAAACAATAAAACATACAGCTTATCTAAAATCTAAACAAGAATGTGAAACATACGATAAAACGTCGTTACCTATTGAAGAATCGTGACTGAACGGAGATAAATTTATGTTACATGTTACTAATAAATGGTATGACGCCGCTTCTTACTATGTATTTTAGTTTTGCACTCTTTGTTTTTATTTCTGGATCGCCATAGCTAATTTATTTAAAATTTTAATTCTTTTACAGTAACTGCACAACTTAGTTTTAACGCCATCTCGGTGACTGTATGGTACTATTACTGCAGCGCCATCTAGATTCGAGTAGCATTAGCATTTAGTTGCAATACGTTTGGACAGGTGGCGCTATACACAGTATTACTCAATATCACGGATTGAATGAAAAAAATGTTAACCTCTCACAATGGTTATGTATGTACTATAATTAATTATTAACGTATGTATGCATTTTTTTATGATAATATTTACCTTTACTAACTGAAATAATTCTCCCAACCTTACATTTGCGTTAGGCACCTAATAAAGAGTTTTTGACCAAATCCCTATTTCAGTAAGTTTAACGTCATAGTCTAGTTTTAAAGTGAAACATAGTAACCTAAAATTCAACAAAATTAAGATTCTGCGAACGTATCAATATAATTAGGTAGATATAATATTAGGATTAGGACTGAGATTACGATAAAGGTCACCCTGACCTTACTTTAGAATAAAAATAAAGTTGTAAAATTCAAGCAAGGATAGGTAGCTAGGTACCTACTGCATTATTTTAATTTAAAAGTACCTACCTATGTCAACCTATGTATCACAGGCACTGGCATTAATTAACATTTTCATAATTATTATTGTGATAAAAGCAAAAAAGCAGACGACCCCGCTTGATTAGGGTTACCATTCCAAAATATGAAAAGTTCTGACATTAAGAATGCCGACATTTAAAAATAAGGTCCGGGTTTTTTTGTCACTATAATAATAAATTCCATGCGCAGATGATACTGAATTCTAAAATAGTTTTGAAGTACATAGTAGGTACTATATAAAAAAACATAGTTTTAAGTTTAGTAAAGATTAAAGCTGGTTTACATGTAATATTTTATTTATTAAGTTACATTTATGTACATAAGTTAGTACTTTAATTTTACGTTATAGTACATTGCATAAATTTAATTTCATAGTCATAATTTTGGAATAACTGTATCAGTTTCAATTTTAATTGTTTATTAGTTATCATGGACTGTCTATTTCCCGCGGTTTTACACTCGTGCACTAAATTTATCGCAATTAAAAGTTTTTTGTGTATAAGGATCAAAAATTCATGTGGATAGTAGGTAACCTCGCCCTACGTCTGATAGGAAGCGTTTATCGTCGCCTATGGATAAGTAGGTACCTAAGTACCTAGTAGCTACCTCTATGGAATGCAATACCTTTATTACATCGTATCATTTCGTTTTGCACAAATAGAATTCGCCACGTGTATCTTTGGTATGCACTTCAGAACAAACAAACTAAAAATATTTTATTAGCTGTGCAAAATTCCAGGTCTCTGCCCAATGGCTTCTGCCGTAAAATCCATAATTCGCACGCTATGGCAAACAGTTTGAAGGTCAAAGAAGTGTCGAGTACCCACCATTAAACAATACTTGACATGACTTTTTGGCGGCAATTGGAGTGTCAACATGAAAATTTTATTTTTAATTCCAAAACTTGTGTTTCTTCGGGTGATAATGATGTTGATTCTGTTATGCATTTTCTAAAGTAAGTTTGACAGGTCTAAAACAATGTTGTCTTTTTTTACTTGTGTTGTAAACAGGACAGCAATACTATTAGACCTGTCAAATTTAATTAAGCTTTAGTAAATGCATAACAAAATAGACACCAATAAGTGATATTAGTGAATTATTAACCATTTGATTTGTGTTCGTTAATGTGTATACATAAAAGTAAAAAGCAAAAGTGACTTTTCTAGTTGCTTCAAGAAGTCCGGGTAAGGGTTATGTAAAATGCCACTACTTTACTTAAACTCAAAGGTGACTATCCTGCTTGGCTTGGCTTATAGTTAGGTCACATCATGACCTCATAATCATTAATATTTGATACATAATTAATACTTGACACTGGCTACATACACACAGCGTGTGAAAATAAATACATAAAAAGTACTTTACACAACTGTCGGCAAAGTTTTGAAGTTCTGTTAAATTATTAATCTTGATTGAACTGGCACCCACTTAGCTTATTACCTATGTAAATGGCGTAAGTTTATATGCTAAATGATATACATACTGTATACATACTAACTAATGGTATGATATTTAGAACTAAAAGACATGACATTTTAAATAGATGAAGCGATTAGACAACTTTATTTTGGTAAGTAGAAACGGAAATTTTAAATGTTATAAATTAATAAAATTAGTATTACTTGAATCAGAATTAGGTAATTACAATGTTGTACATAAACCTGTATAATATTAAAAATAATGTTCATTTTTTTAATTTAAATAAATTATTTAATTACGACGTGCTTAATTATTGTAGACCTATATAGCTACTTACAACATACTTTATCATTATAACGGTATGTCTGTCTGTAAACAAATAAATCTTATCGATTAAGTACAATGGATGGACTTATCACATAAAGATACTTATATATGTTTACAACATTACCATATCGTCGGCGATCTTTTTCAGTCAGTTATATAATAAATCTATATATATTCTTACGATAGACAATTTAAAATCATTTGTTTCGTTGATAACTAAATATGTTGTTATATACTAGAATTGTGTTAAAACTATTAAATAAAAAAATAGGCAATAAATCGTTAAAGTTTTTAATCAAAATTCAATAACCGATAAATACTATCACTTTTTCCTAAATACCCTAAATGAATAATGTACGTGAAGCCTTTAAAACTAATTTACTAGTAATTACCCATACCATAGAATGGCAGCTGGTCAATTTATATGTCAATGCATTCATCAATTGCAATAAAGTTACAAACAAAACAGACTGGCCCCTTTTATGTTCATACAACATTTGAAAAAACCTTCTGTTAATAAGTCTATAATAATAACAAATGGATTTCCAATCTATAGGTATAGGTCATCTCTATTTCTAAATCCTGTAACTGATAACATTTCATTTTTTTAATAGTAATAAGCAAGGAATTTGACCCCAGACTCACCTGTTGACAAATGAAGACGAGATCGATGATGGAGTATGCTTGCCTAGAAGATACATACTCTTGGCTTGAAGGCTTCCAATTGATACTTACCGGAAAACAAAGACGCTGGCAGGATGTTATAATGAATGAAATGTCATAAAATATTCAACTTAAAATAACATTGTATAAAGTTGACGCAATTGCGTAGATCAATTAATTGATGACAGTCGTCTCTGCGGTGACTTGTATGGACCTTTCGTTACTACTTGTATCTATTCTGTGCTTTCGTTCAGTCATTCAGTGCCTACTGCCTAGTTGCCTACTGACAAACTGACAACTGATGTCTGAACGCGCTCAACACTAGTCCTCCCGCGGCATTCAAGCCGGTAAAACGTTACTGGACATTCGGACGAGTTTTTAAATCAGCGAACGTTACGTGAATTTTAAATGTTGAATGTGAATTTTAAATATTATCTAACGTTTACCGAAATTATTCATACATACATAATGTTTTAAGTTGAATTTATTTTAGCGATCGTGATCTCAACGAGCCAGTGAATAGTTTTATACGTTTTTTTTCGCTATGACCGTAGAGGTGTAGGTTTGTATTGTATATAATGACGTGACATAATATGAAATGAGCGCGTATGTCTTTCAATAGGAACCTCACATGGAGACAATTAATATTGATTCGACCCATTAGGCGCCGCTCCTCCTTTCATACATACATTTGTCATGATGGCTTCAATCAGACCATTGAATTTATAGTTCGTTTGTGTATACATTCTATTACACCAGCAAATTCAAATGAAGGAGTACCGACGAAACAAGCCGATTCTAATTCAGTCACAGTTTGGTTATTCAGATATACGAAGGTTAACTTTTGTATAAAATTCGAATCACGTAATGTTTCTCTGCAATCACAAATTGATAAAGAAACGAACAGATAAAACATATTTGAAAATGCAAAGCTTTCTCTATCCGCGTGCACTGTCGTAACCTTGATAGCAGATGTTATGCCGTAATTGGTAAATAAACATTCTGTAGATTTCAATCCAATGGCAATGGTGTGAATTGAATTAACAAAAACATACTTTACTGCAGATGAGTGTTCCAAAGCCCAATGCTCTCGTATTGCATTATTCACCTTTACTCCTTCTTCATCTTCCCTAAAGTATTTTTCACTAACTGTTTAGGTCTCTCTCTCTTCTCCCATAATCTATTTTTACTTTACCTTCACTTTTGATTTCATGATATATTACAATATATTTTCCCTCCATACTGTGCTAGCTTAGAAGATGACCCATGGTCTCTGGTCTCCCTTTATTTCTTTTTTAAAAAGAAGGGTGCCTCAGCAATGGAAATGTTTTTAGCTGATCATTATAAAAACAATTTATCTTAATTTAAAATAATTAATTTTTCCTCATCAACGGTGCACAAGCATCAGCTGTCCACAATCGTGAACATGTTGTGTTGATAAAAAATAAATTACATTATTTTATCTTCTGCAATCTGTAATGCAACTGCTTAAGCGCTTATAAACATGGTTAGACATGATTAGATCCCCTATTTATAGCATTTTCTGTGCAAATTCATATCTACTCGTCACGGGGGATATCCTCAATACAGCAGAACTAAAACTCACAGTGCAATGAGACATGCTTTGGTTTTTCAGTTGGAAACTTCTTGAATTTGGAAAATTACATAGACAATTTTTTTTTTTGACAATTTTCGAGTCTTTTGCAGATTCTACCAAAGATTTAATTCCACGTAGCGCACCAAAATAATAAATTATATTTATATTATGTATCTTTAATCATTTTTCATTATAATTTTTAACAAACTTATCTAATTGAAGATTATTTTATTAAGATAGTCATAATGCAGTGGTAGAATGACGCTTGTATCATCTCATTATTCCTTTTATAACGTTTTATTGGCAATGTCTAATAATACTTACTTATGAGATTTACGTGATTGAGTACTCAGTACATCGAGTAGTTACGCATCAATGGCTTCCTGCCTAGTGTATCGAGAGCAACCTTCGATACTGCAACACCTTCCGGAAACCTTTTTTTAAATGCCTTTGTTGTCATTTTCTGTATAAAATGAACTATAAAGGTATTGGAATATTTTTCGTTAACACACGAGTATTTTGACGGGAAAAAATGTCATTGTTAACTTTTTTGTGAATAATTAAGCCATTACAATATTATATCATATGTGCAAAATGATGAAATTGAATGTTCTATCTTTTTTAATTCTTGATATTCGATATTTATGAAAAAGTAAAGAGAAGTAAAGTAAAGTAGTCTTAATAAGATTATAGATTGAGTGAATGTGAATTTATTGACTACGATCTATATTTAAACTTTTCTAATCGTAGCATCAATCAACGACTAGCAGAAGAAGACTTATAACAGTTGTATTGATGTTGTAATTAAAATCGATGTTGTAATTCATGGAGAGGACGTATCTCCTGCAGATTCAATTTATGTAAGCGATGATAAATGTTTTACTGTTCACCTAATGCGGCAAGATTTACCCCGATTCATTGAGAATAATCAACTTTGTGATAAAACTCGAAAATATTAGAATGTTAAACTGATGAGCGATATTATAGAAAGATCTTAAAATAGACATGGAATATTGCGCACAAATTTCACAAAGGTCTAAAATTACCTCAAAAATTATACTAAATTTCACGTGTAACTTTGACAGCTGTCATCTCCGCGATACCACGACCAAAGAGCTACCGAAATAACCTGCCAAATATAATGACCAAGTTATTTTTTCCTGTAGTGACATCAACCTGTAGACTCGTGATATTTTTTCAACAGATGTTCATTTTTGAACTGATAAGTGTGTCAAGGCCCTGTAATTGCTATTTTTCCGAGGCTAATGAGAGCAAAACTTTACAAAATCTGATGTGTAAAAAGTTTATGACTCATTTATGTGATAGTTGACCTTCTTGTGCCTTCGAAAACAGCTTCTAGATTTGCACTCGCAAATATTTGGTTAGATTGGACGAATATAGGAAACATCACAGATGTCTTGTTTACTTTGGAAGTATTCGCAGAATTCGATTTGAATAATGGTGTAGTATATAGATGAAAGGAACTTGAAATTTAGGGAGTATCGTATTACCTTACGTTTACTAAAACTAAAGATAGGAAGATTTCTTCTTTCATTTTTATTTTAATGGTTTTTTTCTTCGCAGAAGATTCTTACAATTACTTAATACATAATATAATTATATATCTTTTAATATAAAGTTTTCTAAGTCTAAGTGGTCTTGGTTGATTTTTTTTTTTATTTTTTATTTGAAATACCTGTCCATAAAGATAATATGTAACAGTAAAAAATACGGAACAACATGGAACATAAAATTAAAATTGGCAACTCAGCGATAAATTTTTATCTACAAATTAGCGTTATATCAGCGTTCCTATAAATAGTGTTGTCATTACGCCATCATGAGTCCACATCGTCATCTGCACTAATGGTTTCGGTAGTCTCACCTCTGACGATAACGTCAAACAATATACCAATATTATATCAGTAAATAGCGTTTGTCTGTAGTCTGTCAACTGGGCTGAAACCGGCTTAAATGTAACACGCATGACGTCAGATCAGCGTGATCGAGATTTCCAGCTTTTAGATAAAATTAAAGTCGAAGTAAAAAGAATTTACGGCTGAGTTCAATGTTCTGAGAGGAAAAAACCGTGAGCATGGGAACTGAGTGACTGTGTAAATTTAACCATAGTTGTTTTCTCGTGAAAACATAAGACATAATTGCTTTGTAATTATGCCTAAGATGTGTATTTTATCTGCGAAACTTTATGAAGTTAATTATCAAGTGACATAATAGCACTACCTAGTAATAATATAATAAAACTGGGTTCTACTACTACTAAGTATTCTTATTATATTTTCCTTAAGGTCCTGTGGGAATAAGCTTTGAAAGTTGCAGGAATGGCTTATTTTGGCTTTTGGCAGTCATGTAGATTAATCATAATTTATTATGTCTAATCAAACATGTTTACCTATTACTTTTTCTTTTTTTTTTTACTATTTACAGGGTAGCGTTTGACCACAAGTCACCTGATGTTAAGTAACGATGTGGTCGAAGATGGCGCCACGCTACACCTGGACTGGGAACTGGCTCTCAAGTGAGGCTGCCGGAACACACCGATAGGTGCTTGGCGACAGATTCTTAACAAGAGGGTGGTAGCTAGCCAGGCGAGTACTAGTACTGAACATAATATTAATGTTAAACTGAAACTTGTGCAGCCCCTACATAAATAATGTTATATCCATTCACACATACAACATCATAATTAGAACCAATTATAACAAAACGTTATTGAAACAGAAATTAATTCATGAGATCAAGCTTAATGTGGTGGAACGTGCACTCTGGGCTTTCATCCAAATTCAATAGAAACAGGTCTAGGTCAGCATAATAGTATTCTACACCTAATAGTAATGCTGAATGGTTTGACAGACGCCGCGGATTTGCTGTAATCAAATTATCTATTGATGAGTGGTAAAGTGATCGATGATAGTGATATCTAATCATTTAATAAAGATACTATGCGTCCGCGCGTTAAACTTAACTAGTATTAGCCAGGCAGTGTACTGTAGATGCAGCTATATACTTTGCTCCACTTATGCATAGGATAGGAAGTTCAAAATGTTGTTGATATTGACAGTGAAAAGATCTGTACTGTTTAAAAAATACCTACTTCACATCTGTAATTTTACATTACACGTCATTCCTAATTACAGGCCAAGATTCCGTGTGATATCATTGGGTGTTAATTACTGGTGATGCTAATGTGTTCGTTCTCCGCCTATTAATTATTGGTTTGAATTTAAGACAAGCTAGCGGAAAATATGTGATAGTTGAACTGCAAGGTGTTATTATAAAAGACTTGCGTGAAATGTATTCGTTTTTGGATAGTAGAAACATTTACATATTAATTTGTTTATCATTTTAATTCAAGTGTTTACACAAATATATGACGATTGAAAGACGATGAAATTTAATCTGTCACTGCATCCATAATTCAACCAAACATTTTCAAAACGAAATAACCTCATTGCATTCATCAAACTGGTTATACTGACATTGAAGCTACACATACAGAACCCACCTTCCAAATCAATGCATGGCTCACATGTCCGTGAACCAAATTTCCTGCACAACCACATTAATCTTAACTTGACCTTACAAAGCTTAGAAAGGTATCAACTTAGCTCAACCTTTACCAAACAATTTCACCTACATAACTGGTTTGACTTGCTCTGATTATGTTAAGTCCATTGAGCATTTGTAGTAATGTCACAGAATATATAATAGGCAATGTCCTTTGAAGTGTTAATGAGCTAGCAGACACAATAAATGAATAATGATATAAGTTAGTCAACCAACAACATGCAGACAGTGTGAAAACATGTCTTAACAAATGACATGAGAAATAATAATATAACATGAATCAACTCAACTAGACAGTAAAGTCGTATGGCACTTTGTGTAAAGCTTAACCACGAGTTTAAGAATTCACCTAAAATCAATGTGATACATAATTAAACAACAACAAAATGACAATCCAACGTACTTAAAAAAATTGTATGTGTACTGCGACAGTATGTGAAGTAGCCTTTAAGAATTATTTATGATAGTGACTAAATTACCAAATTGCGTCCTCGCTCGAGGCATTGCAGCAAACTATAAAGTACGTTTAAATTAAAACTTTAGCTTTGTTTATTAATCGAGCACATTAATCATGTTTAATGAAAACCAATTAAAGCTAAACCAGACTGGTGGTCAGCGCATGCTTATACGTTCACTAAAGCATGTTTCAATGCATACGCAAGTCATTTGGTTCTTGACTCACTGTCGGTTGGACTAGCTTTTCTCGCTCATTCAAAGCATCAATATATTCTTAGGGATACAATAAGCAATTAATGACGTAGCTTGGTTTTAATATTATCATTGTGGCACTGGTCTGTGGTCTCTTCTACTCCTTGGCACTCCGTTGATTTAGTTTTGCACTGAATCAATGTGACAATATATGTAGTACGTTATAATTTTTAAGCGGAAAATTAAGAGTAACTATAGTTGTAGTCTTAATTTTGTAAGTTTTACAATTACCATCATGAGAACACGTTATTTTTGCAATAAGTCTTCTATAATATCGTTACAAAATATATGTCAGTGTATACAATAATTTCGGTAAACTTATTGCTATAATCCAAATTTGTAGGTCAATATAATGTGATAAAACTATCAAAGTGATAAAAAATGTCGCAAACACACACAAAACAGTGCCAAATGGACCATACGTATAAGATGGAGAAGAAATATTTGGATTTGAAGCGTTTGGTGATGGAGAAGACAGAAGAGTTGAAGAGAAGAGACAAAATAATAGCCCGATTGGAAGATGAAATCGATGATAAAGATGCTCAGATAAGATATTTGAAAAATGAAATTGACAAATATAGACAAGTGGTGAAACCGTTGACTAGGCAAATAATAGATAGCCACAAAAATGGTTTAGACGAAGCGGAATGTTTCGTGATGAAGACTCCTGGTGTAGAAAACACCAGAGTTTATCCACTTGGTGAGCGAAGACTCAAGAGGACTGCGATATCAGCTGAGCCTCTATCAGCTCTTACAACGGATCATGAAATGAAACTGGCGAAAATATCGAAGACTCACACGTGAGTAATTTAAACAAATCTGTACTTTAACTTGCATAAATATTTTACGACCCATTAAAGAGTTGAAAATAAAAGATCAAAAACACAGTATATTCTTGTTTAGTCGTCGTTGTCATTCAGAAGAACATAATGTTTGTGCGGGCGAACTCGTGAACTTTCCTAAATTAGTTTTTGACGTGTTTCTTTTTACGTAGGTATAGCGAACAAATTTAATGACTTTTGAATGTATTTCACTTTGTTGAAAGTATTATAATTTATTTAAATTTCAACTAAACTGTAGTTGAACGGCAATTTGGATTCCTTGTTTGGTTCAAAGTTTATTGTTTTCCTGTTGTAATACACACATTACGGACACCAAACACGTTTTGTTTTTGATTGTTAATTCAGAATGTGCCATTTTGTTTATGTAAGTAGGTTACGGTAGTCGTTATTCTGACCAAAACAATTTTCTCTAACACTTATTTTTGTTATTATATATTACTAGCTGCGCCCCGCGGTTTCACCCGCGTGGGCTAAAAAAAAAATTAATATAAAAAATAGATGTTGGCCGATTCTCAGGCCTTCCCGATATGCACACAAAATTTCATCAAAATCGGTCAAGCCGTTTCGGAGGAGTATGGCAACGAAAACTGTGACACGAAAATTTTTATATATTAGATATATTAGATATATATATTTTTTTATTTACTATTGACAGGGTAGCGTTTGACCACAAGTCACCTGATGTTAAGTGACGATGTGATCGAAGTTGGCGCCACGCTACACCTGGACTGGGAACTGGCTCTCAAGTGAGGCTGCCGGAACACACTGATAGGTGCTTGGCGACAGATTCTTAACAAGAGGGTGGTAGCTAACCAGGCGAGTACTAGAAAATACCCTACCACCAAGCTATGGTTTCATCGCGACGTTTTACTTCACCGAAAGCTCAATGTCATTGTAGGATTCGAACCCACGTCCTACGGATCGACAGCCAACGTCACTACTACTGAGCATTCATTACCATAATATTATATAAATTATCTCTCTTTGATCACTAACTTCTACTATATTGGTGACGTTCACGATACCTATCTTGTGCATCTTGAAAAACGCAGAATCGTAATTTCGGTAAACTTTATGCACTTTAGCCTATTGAAAATCATTATGATCCTCAAAATCCCCGAATTCACTAGAAACGTAACCTTTTCTAAGCAATCCAAGGGGCTGTTGGTTATTTTAATCAATACGTCCAGCTTTAATCAATATCTTGCGACGACAAATCATTGCCACCGATACTCAACACATGCGCTAGCTTATTTTGTAACGTCATCAATCAATCAGTAGCGATTGAATTTCTTTGCAGCGCTGCACGTAAGTACGTCCGAGGTCGTCTTGTTAGCCGGTGTACCTTCAAATGCACACATTTGGTATAATTACGATCGAACTTTATGTTACTTGTTATGTCTGTCCTCGCCACAGGCACTGGGACACCTGGAGCCCTTCGGCCTCAGTGATCCTTGGTAAAGTTTTATTTTTCACTTTCAACTCTTTTGGTGGCTAATCCAACTTAAAGAGAGAAATTGAAATTTGAAAGGGATTATTTCTTTTGAAGCTACGCTAGTTAACAAATGTAAATTATCATGATATTCATAAGAATCTAGGTTAAACGGCATAATATTATTATCTCGTAATGATATGCAACAATATAATTCACCTGATTAGATATTATGTATATATTGGTTCCTAATTCCTATCTTGGTTTCTTGTATTTTAAACGGATTTGAAATCAATATTATACGTCATCAGTTGCACTATTTTTAGATAATATCTTCACGAGATGATGTGACAGGAATTCTCGTAATTTTCATAATCATTTACAATATGAGTAGTAAGTAAGTAGGTAACTGGTTCTAACTTCAAAAATGGTAACACCTTAAACGAATTAAATTAATATCAACGTCAAAAATAGTATTACTTGACTTGGATATGGAAGTAGATGGAAAGGATGTTGGATAATCTTTGTGAATACATTTACATAAATCGGAACACATACCAGATTTTAACACTATTACTGATTACGAAATGTGACATATACGAATTTTGCAACGGATGCCTTATACGTATCATTTGGCAAAAAATAACATCCTTACAAAAATAATGCCTTAAGAACTC
Source organism: Opisthograptis luteolata (assembly GCA_931315375.2). Lineage (NCBI taxonomy): Eukaryota > Metazoa > Arthropoda > Insecta > Lepidoptera > Geometridae > Opisthograptis > Opisthograptis luteolata. The sequence goes on from OV928048.1 coordinate 5,429,015, forward strand.
TCAAAAGCTCTTATCCAACAAGTTTTCAAGTATAGTTGCTTCGAAGCGTATGATCTCATATTATGACATTTATGACCTCAAAGCTTGTATGTTTGTCTTCTATTATTCAAGGAGTGACAAAACAAATGTCATTTCTAAGGCTGATCAATTCAAAGTTTTAGTTTAAATTATGAGAGAACTGATCAGAAACCTAATTATTGTAACTACGATACAAAATTTCAATACGAATCCAAGGGTTTTTACTATCCTCAATTTAACTCTTCTCTCGAACTCCGTAACTTTATCTAACAAAGTATCAAAGGGCAGTGTATAATTTTTGACTTTGTGACTTAGCTAAGTTAGCTATCTAACGGTGAGTGCTATTGGTCTTACATTAATAAAGAATATTCAATATAATAAAAAGAAAATACTCAAAACGTACCTCTCTCTCTCTTTTTACCTACCTTTTGAGACCAACTGGTAAAACTTGAGGTACATAAATCAAACGTGAAGTTGTATTAAAGCAATGATGTCATCGCTAAGCAGATTTCTGCCGCAAAAAATGTTGCTTCGAATATTATCTAACGCTTTGAAGCTATTTATAGCTGCGTATACTTACATTAAAATTCAGAATGAGTTTATAATGCTTTGATGGTGATGTACCTGCTAAAAGTTCTACGTAGGTAGCTATGATTTTATGGGCGAAATCAGTCGTTGCTACAAATTTATTGGCAAAAGGTAATATATTTCAAAGAATTAAGTTTATTTACATACAAACATTCCCGATATGGATATGCCTTAGCTAACATTAAGCACTTATCTATCATTATGTCTTGTTGTTTATTGTCCATAGTTACATTTTATATGGTTGACTTTAAGTAGACCTATGTTTATGACCAATTTTCTGTAATAATTTAGAGGTTGCTATCATTATGTGGTTGTTAACTTGACAATGAAGTCGCTGGTGTAGCCTTCGACATGAACGTCGATCAATTTCCTTATAGAACATAATTTTCTACATGCCAATACCTCAAGTATTTACTTGCCTACACAATTTGACGCAAAAAACACAATGACATCAACTAGTTGGAAAAATTGTAACGCACTGTAGATGGTCGGGATTCGTCTGGATTCTCCCGACATTTTCAGTGATCTCCAGACTCCCAATATATTTTTAAATCTCCAGACAAACAGCTTCCCAGAAAGTTCTCTCAGAAACAATAATTTAAAATTTCCGCGCCAATGCCAAATACTTGTGGCAACCTAAACATTGAGTGTACTTAAATTAGTTATGTATCAACAATGGTATCAACAATTACGTGAAATTTTATTAATAAACTTATTTTTTGTTTTTTATAATTATATCTCTTCAAACAAAAACCCAAAATATCCAGACATTTTCTTCAGACATTTTGAACTTCCAATCGGGCAACCCTGACTTTAGTATTGACCCCGCAGTAAGCGCGTAAACCATTTTTTGTATTAAGAAAAGTTGATTCATAAACTCGCCGCTAGGGGCGCTGTACTTGTCTTCATATAAAACTGAGTTTACGCACGCGCGGGAGAACGCGTTACAGTAATTGTCCTTTTACAATTTATGGTTCGGCAAAGATCTACCAATGTAAATGTACATAAATAAATCAGTAATAATAATATTTAGCAGTAATTTTAAAAATTATACAATTGTTGATGCTGCCCTAAATAAATCTGTCTTTTATTTTTAACAATTTATTTTGTTCTCAGATCGCGGGAGCTGATAAAGGGGGCAATACTAGATAATGACTTCATGAAGAATCTGGAAATGACGCAGATCCGCGAGATCGTGGACTGCATGTACCCGGTGGAATATGCAGCTGGCAGCCTCATCATCAAGGAGGGGGATGTTGGCAGCATTGTCTACGTCATGGAAGGTTAGTAAAAATATAAATATAAAATATGTATGAATATCTTTCCTAGTTTTTGTAAGCGACATCTACTGACGAGTAGCAGTACTAGTTGCAGCACAAACATTGTAGTCAACTAGTTCACTACGTAGTTCTGCAAATTTTGACTAGATGGCAGTGTTGCAAATAGACCAGGTTTTTCGATAGATGGCGTTAAAACACAATTTGATATACCGCCGTCTAGTGTCGAGTAGATTTCACGAGTTCTAAGTTTAGTTTCTCACGTACTATCTATGTAGATGGCGTTAAAGTGCAATTAGTCGGAAGGGGGAAATAATAATTCGAAGATTTTCTTTTCATGTTTACGAATGTTAAAGGATGTGAATATATTTTACTAAAAACTGTTTTTTTTTATATTCGATTTAATTCAACAATAATATTATTCATGTTTACGCAGACGCACGCTTGATATTTCTATGCATAATCACAGTGTAAAGTCCATTATTTTTGTAAGATGACTGCTGAGCCAAGGTAATTTTAAAGCAGCAACCTTCGTTGTTTTGCTTATTTATTTTCAATAAATAACAGCTCTAGTACTTACATATATTGCCGTATATTGTGCAGGAAAAGTTGAGAGTCACGGCAACCGCTTTTCCGCTTTCACAACGCCTAAGTCTAGGCGTAAGAGTTATTTTCTAATCGCGTAGGGAAAGTGCCTGTACATGCGAGTACTGTCTCTCTATACTTTGATGATAATGTTAAATACCTATCGACAGTGGCGGATTAACCACGTAGCAAGAGTAGCAATTGCTACGGGCCCCGCGCGAAAGGGGTCCCCACGTATTATTATTTAAACCCACTCATCTCTACTGCTTTTATTACCACTTTATACCTACTTAAGAACACATAGTAGATCAAGGGCTGTTTGGAAGAATTTGCTACGGGCCCCGCGGTTGCTTAATCCGGCACTGCCTACCGAGAACCTGCCTAAGAGAATTTGTTTACTTATACGTTGATTTACTCTTTTGTTATTAGGTTCTAATGTCAATATAGAGTACACAAACAAATCTCGTGCCGCTTAATATGTTTAATTATATTAAGGTAACACACCACTATTAAGGTCCCAAGGTTGATTGTAGAAATCGCTCTGAAATCGATAAGACCGCCCAAGATCTGTCCTTTTATGTTGTTATATTTTCTGTTGATAAGGTGAAACAATATAGCGTTGTCTATACATCTATCTCTCTAAGATATACATACTATATTTAGTCCACCCAACATTGTCGCCTATTTAATAACGGGTTAAACTAAATTTAGCTGATTGAATTCGCACAAAACTAGATTTGAAGCCTTCACTACACCGGCTTTTACTAGTTTTTTGCAAACAATGGTGGTTAGAACTAGTTATAATTTATGTAGAATAGAATCCTTTAGCGAAAGCGTTTGAATAATTTTGAACGCAAGTATATACCTACTTATATATAAAATTTAAAGTGCTGACTGATTCAATGACATATCAACAGCCAGCCTTAACCAGAAGTGACACACGTAAAATTTTCAGGGTAGCTTACATCAGTAAAGCATGGAATTAAGAAAAGGTTTTGAAATCAGGTGACTTGTGGTCAAACGCTACCCTGTAATTAGTAAAAAAAATAAAATAAAAAATAGATAGAAATATGCAAGACTCAGGTACAAATATTCGTGCTCATCACGCATCACGCCCCTACCGGGATTCGAACCGGGGACCGCTAGCTTCGCAGACAGGGACACTACCAACTCGGCTACTACTGTGAACATACTGAACATAAAATTGCATAATGAGTTTCAACATTGAACACAAATTGCGACAACGCGGCATTACCACAGCATTACCGTGCTTTATGAACGAATTACGTAAAAAATAATTTTGAACGACTTCTGGTTTCTTATCATTTAATGTAATATGTGGTTTGTAGATGAAGGTTTCGAAGTGACTTATATATTACGTGATTTTAAGAAACGTGTCTCATAATCTTATTACCTAAGTACCTCTACATAAGTAAACTACTGAACAGCGTTGAGTGAAATTTGGAATGGAGATAGTTTATCATCATCATCATCATCAGCCGGAAGAAGTCCACTGCTGAACATAGGCCTCCCTCCTTGAACGCCACCATGAACGGCTATTAGCCATTTGCATCCATCGGCTCCCTGCGACTCTTACAATGTCGTCAGTCCACCTAGTGGGGGGCCTACCTACAGAACGTCTTCCGGTTCGTGGTCGACACTCGAGAACCTTTCTTCCCCATCGGTAATCGGTTCGTCGAGCGATGTGGCCTGCCCATTGCCACTTCAACTTGCAGATTCTGAGAGCTATGTCGGTTTGTCGGTGACCTTGGTTCTTCGGCGAATTTCCTCATTTCGGATTCTATCACGCAAAGAAACTCCAAGCATAGCTCTCTCCATCGCATCGCATCGCTAGCTCTCTCGATAGTTTATACCCTGGATTAACACATTTTTTATCCTAGAAAAAGGTTCCTGCAGGATAACGGGAAGACGCAGGTGAAACTGTGGGCACAGCTAGTATAATATTTATTTTAATATATTAATAAGAAAAACTTATTATTTGTTACGTTTTTTTCGATACAGCCTTTAAATTATACTAGCCTTTTTTCAACTGTTGCAAAAATCATAACTCAATATTAAATTCAACCCACTAAATTGCTCTCAATGTCCTTTCATGAATAGTGTCAATTTTAGAGATCCTTCAAAGAGACAGAACTACAAAATGGAGTTTTATTTCCGTGGGTGTAGGAGCATAATTATTACGTCATTCGTAATGTAGGTATTACAGAATAAACATGGCATGAGTAATACGTAGGCTTTTACAGATTCCTAGACGTGTTGACATTGAAGATATAGTTACAAAAAGACCTTCAGCATTCAATATTTTAAACCATTACTCGTTACACTTCAAAAAAGTTACAATTACAATCGCTTAAACATTTATGATTGCACTAAATAATTGAGATACCATAAAATTGTAGTATTGTTTAGAATTGAGATCGGGCAGAGTGGCATACCTTGAGAGAGGACTTTGTCCAGCAGTGGACTGATACAGGCTGATGAGGTGTATTGAACCAGGCCTCCCTTCAATCACGATTGGATTCAATCCAATCCAATCCGTTGCGTAATGCGTTGTAGATAATAGTGTTAGGCATAGAAACAAAATTTCACAATTTATTTATAAAAACACAATATTACTCCCAGTATAGAAACACAACACGTCACACAAAAAAATAAATAATAATTAAATTACAACAAATAAATAACCACTTTAGAAGTAAAAAATGAAATAAAGTAAAATCTCAATTTCTTGTCAAAATGTCACACAGATAAATAAATAAAAAATTAAATTTGATTTAATTATTACATGTCTAATTTACATGTACATATTACATGTTATAAGCATACCTAAAAAAAATAGGGAACTTATCATAAAATATGTCAACATTCTGGTGCTGAACGAACATAAGAATGCTTATTATGGTATAGAACAGGTTCTCTATCAAAGACCTTGAACTGATTTTTATTTTATGACACCATTACAACTCGATTACACTAAAATGTGGTAGTTTTCAAAATCAAACGTCTTTTTCTTTAACAAAAAGCGGATACTCGAAAAGCGAGTACCATTGTACCATTGTCCGGTTACGAAATCGACAAAGACAGTTTTTCTCACAATGCGTGATCAACGTCGCCGACCTTGGGACGCGGATTTGAGACCTTACTTTTTGCTGAGAACTCAAATATAATGGCTGACGTCACGCGGTCTCGATTGTAATTGTAACTTATTTTCGAGTATCCGGAGTGAAAGTCGATGTTAATAATAATGCTGCGTTTTGCTGTAAAACGATGAATAAATATTACAAGAGTTAAACGCAGTTAAACGATGCGTAGAATGGTTTTCAACATTTCATTAGGTGTCATTGTGGAGGCGCGAATAATATTTAGAGATGTTTTTGGATTCATGTGCAATTACTACGGCGATTTTGTCATGTTTAAGTTTTTTTGTTTTGTAGTTGTGTTTTAATAATGCGGGCTATTACTGATGATGTTGTTTTCAAAGAGACGGTCACAGTTTTATAATATTTGACTCTTTTAAATTTCCCACTTCTGAGACACAGATTTGCCCTCCAGAGATAGAGAGAGTATGGACCATAATCCACCACGATGGCCTAGGGCGGGTTGGCGAATAACCTTATCAGTGGCCAGCTCTAGTGTTAGACATATTTTATGAGGAGTAGAACGCTCTACATGGCTCTTTGATTCTTGCTTCTAGGCAAACATGCTCCATCGTCGACTTCGTCATCACTTGCGCTCAAATGAGACTGTTGTCAAATGCTTACCTAGTCCTTGCTTGCTTACCATAACCTACTAGCTGATCCCCGCGGTTTCACCCGCGTGGACCTCAGTTCATCTCGATAAAAATATCCTATATGTCCTTCTCAGGTTTCAAACTATCTCTGTACCAAATTTCATTAAAATCGGTTCAGTAGTTTAGGCGTGAAGGACAGACAGACAGAGTTACTTTTGCATTTAGAATATTATAGTAGGGATAGGGATATTTTGATGTAGTAGGGATAAAAATACAAAAAATAGGTAACAACTTTCCATTGGTAGCAACAGCATTCATAGACACCTTATATTAAAGTATGACTACTTATTTATAAATCTGAGACAAAAAGTAAGATAAAAAGACCTAATGACCTGGATCGTCTCGTCGTTTAGTTATTATAAGAAAACAATTAAATAAATCACAACTTTTGTTTGTCGGTTGATCCAATTCACTATTCTGTTTACATAAATTAATTGAAGAACTTATTATAAACAAGAAATGAAACTGTTTTTTTTATCTATCTGTTTCATTAGAGTTATCAAAGTGTCAATTAGTTTATCAGTTTTAATAGACCACATTGTTACATGTTCCTTTGTCAGTCGTAAAAAATATTGTTACAAAAGACTATGTCCGTCTGTCAAAATAATTTAATTCTATATTGCGGCCCGCGGTTTCACCCGCGTCGTCCCGTTATCCCTCAGGAACCTTTTTCCGGGCTAAAAAGTAGCTTAGTGGTATAAGCTATCTCCATTCCAAATTTCATCCATACATACTCACAAACCTTCAGGTTTATTAGTAGGATTGACACATAACTCATGACTTCATGACACATAAATTCCTCATATTAGTACCTAAGTATAGTACCTACCTGCAACCCACGATTTTCTCGTTATCCCGTAGGAACCTTTTCCCGGATTTAAGTAGCCTGTTTTAATTCAGGGTATAAGCTATCTCCATTCCTTTCACTCAAGTCACAAAACACAAAACTTTCACATTTGTAATTTTATGTAATAATGCGACATTAGTGTGATTATTTATAATTATAGCATTGTTAAAAACATAAAACATGGAAATGTTTCTAAGTGGGTAATTTCTCCAACAAACTCAGTGACACTTTTTCCGTGATGAAGTGGCATAATAGTTTTGCCAGACTTGGGTTACTTCTAGTTTTTAGCTAAATTCAGTACCCCTAGTACAAGTTTTGAAAACGATAAAAGTTTTCGTAAACGTCGACGTTTACCACCGCCGACTTGTCAAAGTGGCAACTCGATCTGCTTAAATTCAAAAAGTAACTCAATTACATTGTTGGAATATGATTATAACGATTTAAAATAACCCGTATTAACGATTTCAGTTCCTCCAAGTCTCCGTAAGATTCGCTGAAAAAAATATGTATGGATGGAAACGAAAACTTTTATAGTTTTTGTAAACTATCAAAACCTGTACTAGGGGTACAGATCCATCCAAATATGTAACAAGAAGTGTTATAATACTGTCTAGCTGTTCCCCGCGGTGTCTTCCACGTAGAGATTCCTGCATAAATGTGATTATTATAAAAAACAATCTATGACAGTCAGGGATAATGTAGCTTTTTCAAAATCGGATAAGTAATAGTTCCGGAGATTTTCACTTACATCCAAGTCTAGAAGAATTTACCTCTTTAGATATATTTTTTATTATGATTAATAGGTAATAATTTGACCAAAGTCCCACCCGATGCTGACGAGGTCAAGGTCGAGGCTTTACGGTACCATCTGACATCCAAAGGTAGGCAAGCCTCATTTAAAAATGCCACCAAATGGTTACCCATTCAAGTGATGGTTAAGAACCAGCGAGTATTTGCTCTTACTACTCTTCTGGAAAGAAGGTTTTGCGCAATCTGAGATTATAACAAGTAATTCATTTCAACACCCAAACAATAACCTGCAAATTACCTTCATTGCAGCGATGGGCAATTTTCGATTGGTTTCTGCCCAGTTTCTGCCCACTTAGAACCATATTACATTGACCAATAACTGTACCATAGATGTAGATTAAACTAGATAACGCAAGTTATCCTACTGTGCGTGTCCTAAGTTTTAGTGAAGCTCCAACTCGTTTGCTTTGCAGAAAAACGTCATACAAAATACAAGTTTTCATACAAATTGTTGAACTTGCGGTATCTAGTTCATTCTACATACATATATATTTGTGAACAGTATACTATATCAATTGCATAGTCCTTTATAACCAAGGAACTTTGTGTTTTACTAGAAATGCTCATTAAGAAATAAATCATGTTTACTTTTGTCTTGATTTCCTTGCTTGTTATGATGTTGTTATCTAATCAATCAGTAGATAAATCACCTAATAATTGTATTGAATTTTTAATTCACACTGCTCCGTAACGACCGCACCTCTTCAATGTCAAAGCCACACTGAACAAGGTGTACGGATTACAGTACAGTTGAGTTGAACAGAGGAATGTTCGTTTCGCGAAATCTAGTACGAAGTAGGTACATAGATCACTATAGATAAGTAGAGTATTTGCGTTCGCATATTTCTTTTCACGATCAAACACAACACTAACGCTACATTTGATTATCCATAAAACACCATGTTGAGTATCTATCACCATTGAAATTCGAAAGTAAGTATTAACTCTTCTCACTTTTACTGGCATTTTTCATTTGCAACTTACTGGTTCACATACCAATTGCAAATAGGAACTCAGATTTCTGACTTTCTACCGTTAAATGTTATATCTGAGATGAGCACGCTTCAAACAGTAAAATGATATCTAATTCAACACTTTCTGTAATAGCAACAATTAAACGCAATCTCAGGTATAATGTTATCGTATTTAGAATGAAAGTACGTATTACTAGCGAATGGAAAGTTTATATTTTTTCATTATCATCAGCCTATCTCGTTCCTACTGCTGGGACTCAGGCCTTCTCTTTTAGGTCTTAGGTGTGGTCTTCTTCTTCTTTTATTTAAGAGCGAAGCTCTTGTCGGTGGAGTATTTTCCATCCCGTCCTGTTCTCGGCCATCCTTTTGACCTCTTGGTACGACATGACGTCAATCCTTTCTTTGACTTGATCTATATATGTTCTTCTCGGTCTACCTCTCCCTCTCTTCCCTTCTACTTATCCTTCTAATATGGTTTTTATATATTCGTTATGCCGTACCAAGTGGCCAAACATCTTTCCTCTTCTTATCTCAACTGTTGCTAATATCTCTCTTTTTTCTCCTACTAAGACCAATACTTCTTGGTTGGTTTTTAGAGAGTGGGTATGGGTCGTAATTTACCACGTGGGCCCAGTGTGGATGTCTCATGCCCTTGAATTTCATAGTTCTTGGACATGCCACCGGTTTCCTCATTCCTCTAAAATATAATGATGGTACTTAATATCCTACTATTATCAGTTTCATGATATTTTTGGATTAGATTTCTTTCCATACAGTACAGTTTCAAATGATAACTGTATATCGTACACCTATGATTGCAATGAAGAATTTATATACATTGTATTGTGAAGTGAAATAACTACAATTTTCAAAGGAATGTTCGTGCTTTGATTCACCATATCGTGCCGTATTGCATCTACGTGATCAATTATGCCTGATGCTCTCTTGAACCGATTTTAGACTGTAAAATGTAAGTTGAACCAAAATCGGATTATTTTTAGGAATCCTAAATATATTTTATGAAAAAAAACGGAAGATCACTTTGTGTCTGTGTGTCCGTCTATCACAGCTTATTTTTCCGTATCTAATTAACGACAAAAGTACATGCAAACGATTAACAAATTGAAATTTTTGGGTCAATTTCGGGAATAAACTGGAAAATTAAAATAAAACTAGAAATTTTCGAGTAATGCGCTGGCGCGTGAAACTTGTTAAGATATATTACAACTGTTTTTTTTATTATTTTAAGATGCTGCGTTTAAATTATATAACACATTTAAAAAAAAAACGTCCTTGCACCCTTGTCCGTAGATTACAGGAAAATCTTATTAGCTTAAAAAGATTTTTATACGTAGCTCTATTAAGTTTGATTTTTGCTTATTTTCTCCACAACAAGTGCATGTGATTTACATAGAATCCACGCATTCCATTATAACATGCATGGGCCATACACGCTCATATGAATGTTAACGATAATGTTCTTTATTTACGTACCACTTCCTGACCTAATGGCAAATCCTAATAGTACGCGAGCCAGGCACAAAGGTCAGTCATTTCCTCTCGGGCGATAACTTGTAAGATGCTTCAGAGAGTCGTATCATAAACTCTGTGTGTAAAATAAATGTTTTGGAGGCTCCCGGTGCTTAATCCACCCACGAATCGCAGCTGACCTTTTTTCTGTAATATATTGGATTAGCTACAATTTAGACAAATTTTCAATCGGGAGGAAATGACTGAGTTATTTAATTTTTTCAACGTGTTTGGGAGGCTCCCGCTGCTTATACCACCCACCGAATTGCAGCTGACATTCACATTCATTCATTCCATTTGTTCCTGAGAGGAACTTATCATGAAAGTCTGCGGCTGGCTCGGGTACTATAACATAAATGGTCTTCTTTTCACGAGAATGTTCTCCATTGTAAAATCTGTCTGTCCGTTTGTTCGCATATCTGCCGAGCTAATGATATATTCAATGCCATAAATAAAATAATATCGGGGTACTATTGAGCCAGTCCCCAATCCAGGCGTAGTGTGGCGGCATTCACGACCACATCGTCAATGGTGATTGGCAGTCGATCACTGCCCTGTATGATCTAAAAAAACAGATTTATTGGCTGAGAGAAGTCGCGTGCAAAAGTAAGCTAAACTAAGTAGTGCATGCCAAATCGGTCGCCGTGTTTGTCTCGACACATACATTCTGGCGGAGTGACCAGGCGTAACGATTTCACTCATCTGCTGTTCGAAGCGTGTATGCTAGTTAGGGTTTCTGTGTTTTCCAAAGCTAGAAATCGTGGAAACTCTTGGTATTTGATTACAGGTTGTTTGTGCGACTAGTTGTTGGTAGCGACGAGCTGGCGTCGATAAGCTTAGTCAGGGCCGGATTTACTCTTGGCGTAACTCTAGTGCAGCGTAAAAAATAGCGCCTTCCTCATTATCCTAAATCTATAGAAAATTCATAAAGATCCAAACTATATATTTTAACTTATAACTTCTTACAGAGTAGCGTTTGACTACAACTCAGCTGTTGATAATTGACGACGTGGTCAAAGGCGTCTTGCTAAACCTGGATTGGGACCTGGCTCTCAAGTAAAAAAACTAAAAAAAAACAAAAAAATACAATTGTTTATTAGTAGTTGTTTACAACCACAGTGTTTTAATTTTAAACAATTTAACAATGGTAAATAAAAATCATCATACTTTGTTGTTTCCTTTTATAAACATTTTTAAAAACATCATCGATATGGTAAGATTTTTTTTTCTTATGTCGCACATTTGGGTCACTGACTCCTAGTGCATTTAGCGTAAGTCCATCACTGAGCTTAATGGCAAAGTACCTACCAATCAATAAAAACCTGTCAATTACATGTTTTGAAATTCAGTATTGCTTTAGCATTTCGAAATGCACAACTCTATTGGGTTCATGGAAACCAAAAAGTATTGTAAAATACCTACTGTTGTTTATTGCTATTCTGATAATAACAAACATTTTAATTGACCACCCATGTGGTGCAATGAACGAACAGCTGACTGCAAAGAGTGAGGTACACGGAGAAAAAAGACCTTCCGAAATAACGTTTCCTTCTGAGTCAAAAGGGAAGGATTTGTTATTCAGAAGGAAATCTAAGGTAAATAAAGGAAGGAAGGTTCATTCCAGCTACGGGACAAGTGCATGTAAGACGTATAGCAATCGTAAGTTTTTGAGAGGAACGTTGATGCAACCTAATTTGTTAAATTGGCTCTATTATAGTGAAGTAGCATCAATAGAGATGTTGTTTTATCAACTATCTACAATAGATATTATACCTATAAGTCCCTACGGATTCACTCGCGCCCTCTAGTGGCTATAACATCGTGGATAACATAAAAAGCATAAAAACCTTCTTCATGAAAAAATACATATTATGTTCCAACTTTTATAGCGATCAATCAAAAGGTGTCTGAGTTTATCAAGCTTTTATATACCAACATTCATTTTATATTTTTTATATAATAGCTGTGTCCCGGGTTTTCCCCGTCTGGACTAAAATTTATCGCGATAAAAAGTATCTTGCGTCCTTTATCAGAGTTCAAACTATCTCCATACTAAGTTTCGTCAAAATCGGTTAAGCAGTTTAGTCGTGAAAAGGTAACAAACAAAAGGATAGACAAAGTTATTTTTTGGGATAAGATAGTACATATATGAGAACCAAAGAGATAACTATGATTCACAGAGAGTAAAAAGAGAGTCATTTATAATTTTTATTTCAACAAATGAATCTATATTGGCGTTTACAAAATGTAGAGAGAGAGTAGAGACTGAACAATCATTGCAACAAAAATTGCTAGCTAACAGTCAACTCCGATGAACTTTGAAATTGCCCCCCGATTTCTAATTGAGTCATTATAGTTCTATCAGAAGTCAGAAGCCAAATTGTGGTCATTTCAAGTGTTGCCCGAACGTAAGTTTCTAATACACATTTTTAAAAGGCTAATTTTCCTATTTACTAGCTGTTCCCGCGGTTTCACCCGCGTGGGCTACAGTTCATCGCGATAAAAAGTATCCTATGTCCTTCCTCAGGGTTCAAACTATTTCCGTACCAAATTACATTTAAATTTGTTCTGTAGTTTAGGCGTGACAGCGAGACAGAGTTACTTTCGCATTTATAGTTTTAGTAGGGATATTATAGATTTATAATGTTATATTATAGCAGGGACTTATTGTTTAGCGTATGAAAATTGTAAATTAAAAACACAGAAATCTATATGTGCGTTAAAAAGAAAAGAAAGCGCAAGTACCTATTTGTTTTGTGTCTGGGTGTTGTGGATCCCCAATCCACGTAGTATCTGATACCCTAGATACAGGGAATCCTAGTTAGGTTTTACCCTGTCTGTCCCGTAAACTTAATTCCTGATTCTACTATATCCTACTAATATTATAAACGTGAAAGTTTGTGAGTATGGATGGATGAATGGATGGAAGGATGTTTGCTACTCTTTCACGCAAAAACTACTATTAAACAGATCTGAATGAAATTTGAAATAGAGATCTTTTTTTTTTTTTGATGTGACTACTGGTGTTGGTCAAGTTAACCTTGACAACTCCACCGGGCTGCAATCGGGAATGGAGATCGCTTATACCCTGCTTTTTATCCCGGAAAAAGGTCCCTGGGGATAACGGGTAGACGCGGGTGAAACCGCGGGGCGCAACTAGTAAAAAATATTGATTAAAGGGGTTTTTGCTGGCAACATCGTCACTTCCTAAAGCCAAGTATCATCTACCGATTCGAAAGGTTAGTAAAGCACCTTGTAATTATAATCAGTGAGAACAAAACGAAAGTTTGGGTAAAAGTAGAAAATGAGATACGCGATCTTGAGACGGATTTCGTTTGTGACGCAATCACTCGTGGATGCAGTTCGGAAATGAGTAAAAAAATACTGTTTTGAGTAAATAAATACAGCGGTTTCTTAAGATACCACTTTTTCAGGGAAGCACTCCTGCTATTTCTACTATATGAAGCACTCACAGATTTGGATCCTGATCTGTGGAAGCACTGTTGCGTTGGAAAGTTGCCAGTGAAATTGAAATTATAGGAACACAAGATGCGCCCGATGTTACTTCCGATGCTCCCGTCATCCCGCAGGAATCCTTCTGCGGAATAAAAAGTAGCCTATGTGTTAATCCAGGACATAAAGTATCTTCATTTTAAACTTCACAATGTCATCTGATGTTAAGTGACGATGTGGTCTAAGGTTACACATGGATTAGGAACGGGCCTTCTAGTGAGGCTGCCGGAACACACCGATAGGTGCTTGGCGACAGCACCCACGATTGGATTCGATTCATCACGATTGGTTTTGGTTCTTTTGGTTAGTAACTAAAAATTAAATAAAATATGCTTAGACGCGTAAAACAATAGACAATTTCGTCGATTTGTTTTGCTCAGTAGCTGTTCCAAGAAAAAGTTCTGAACAAACCAAACTATTTGCACTAATAAGGTATTTGTCAAAGTAACAAGAAACTGCACCGCCTTATCTCGTCTCATTCACGATCATCCGAATGGAACAAAACACGAATGTTTAAATTATCTCTATTATTTCTTGTAGTCAAAGAGTCGACGTTCCTGTAAAATATCTTTTATAAATTTATAAAAAAAATCTCTAATTATTTTTACATGTAGAGTGACGATAAACATAATTATCGCTTAGATAATTCCATAGCAGTTTGCTGTACTGATTGTACTCTGGTATTCTGCCTTACATCTGTCTGAAAACAAACCAAACGCTGGCGAGAGTTCTCACGTTTGACAAATCGTCTTTGTCCGATTAACTCCAGCTCCTAGCCTATGAAATGTCTATTTAAAATGAACAATTGATAATTCTGGTATGCGGGCATTCTTCCCCTCTGTAAATTCATACATACAACTTGCCTTTAATGGATGACGCATTCATTATGGGACGTCTAATCATATATGATTTTAAAATTCTTTGAATAACGTCTGTCGTGTCGTCAACAACCCAATAAAGCATTTCCCTCACTCAACGCCAGCCGGAAGACGTCTACGGCTGAACAAACATATCAGTGTCAGGGACTAAAGAGTTTTTGTTCTAGACAATGAAAGCCTTGATGTCTTGGCTATGCTTTAGTAGTCTTATCAAACGTTTCAAAGTCATAAAGAAACTTACCACATGCACATGTCTCATGTGTAACGACTTGAGAAACAAAAGCCACGGGATTCCGAAATGAATCCGACAAACTTGAAGAGACATTAAAAAAATCAATCGTAGCATACTCTACCTAATAGCACCTGCCTATTTACATAATTTCAAAAGTTACATATTTTTGCTCGTATAAATATCTCATTAGATAAGTTTTTGAAGCGATGATAGATCAGCGGTAGTCACGTGGACTTGCAACCTTGCAATCAAATTTTTTAATGAGCTTGTGCTTTCGTGATTAAACTATAGCTTGGCCTAAGGGCCTTTTCTAGCCCTCGCCTGGCTAGTTTAAGCCCTATATCGGTGTGTTCCGGAAGCATCACTTGAAAGCCAATTATCACTCCAGGAGTGCTACCTTCAACACTATAATTCTATCATGACATAACATGAGGTGACTTGTGGCCAAACGCAAAAAGCAGAAACACAGTGGTATTTTGTTCAATTATTTCAAAACATCACTCCAGCTCTGATGTAATTTTGGTCTACAGATCATGATTATAGTGCACTATTCAGCCAAGCGGTTACTTTCTGCAAAAATTGCTAGGTAACATTCGTTTATGGTATTTGTCTTTATTCCGGTGCGGTGTCTGTAAGTTTATTACTTACCAACTAGGGAACATAATTTGTAGGCACCAGAGCTGATTTCTAGACCAGGTGTAGCGTGGTGCCTTCGATCACTTAACGTTAGATGACTTGTGGTCAATCGCTACCTTGTAAGAAGTACCTATAAAAAGTACTTTTAAAATTGTGGTTGTGGATTGTAAGCAAAATTTTTATTTGAAGAATTCGTTTGATTTGTTTTTTCCGTTTATGACTTGAGTTATGGTTAAAGGCTAACCTAAGATGTAAAAATATACGAATTATTTCTTTTATGGTTTAAAATAGGTAATTTAAACAAACTGCTACGATTAAGATGTATTCGATTTTTATTGTTGAATGATGCTTTTAATTCTCATACATCGTAACTTTCAATTCATTTGAGTGCTAAAACAATCAAAGTTTTTATAATTTCATCAATCGGCCTTCATTCGCTTCACTGGTTATTAAAAGCTACTGTTTCTGTAATTATTTTGTTTTCGTTTTCTTTTATATTTCCTATGAATCCGTTTCACTATTTCATATTTCTATTGTAAGAATATTATTTCATCTAAAAACTAAATAATATCATATTTCAATCAAATTCTTACTCAATTCGATTTTTTTGACAAGAAAGCTTTATTATGATTTCTTCCGTTAAATATCGACAGTAATAAAAATAATCAGCACCAGTCTATTGTTTGGCTTCATAATCAAACGGTTGAGCATTATCCAGGTAGATAATACAAAATTTAATCAAGATTTTCGTAATTTTCTCGCGTAGACCAGTTTTGTGGTTACTAAATAACACCCAGAGCTATCATTTTCTTGAGCCATAGATTCACAAATTAATTTACCTGTATATCCAGGGATCTTGCTTGGAAGAACGAGAAATTTGATGTGATCAAAGTCCATCTCATCGTGCATCTAATTTTATCTTAATGAATCTTGACTTTTACTTCAAGCACATTAGTATTAGCACATTATCTAGGTACTTGTCGATACTGTGTAGTAAACTTCAGTATTTTTATATGGTCAGTTGTGATGTGACGTCATTTACCATTCACGTTGCCTTACTAAGCCAGTTCTTTTAATTCATTTGATTGTAACTCATTCTCTTACTATCAATTATTGCAATAGTCGTGACCGGGTTATAGATCTAAAACTCTTCAGATTAATTGATTCTGTAATTTGAGATCGAGAAAAACTTCAAATATCACGTTTTGACCTTCAATGATATCTGTGCCTCAATTTCATGTAGTCACGGGCATTGCGATAACAATAACGTGTTTATTATTGATCTATTCTTCATCATCATTAGCCTGTTACGTTCCGACTGCTGCGACACAAACCTTTTCTCAGAGAGAGAGTATGGGCCATAGAGCCATAACCTATCTTCTACACTAGCCTACTGCGGGTTGGATCTGATCATATTCTGATTTGATTGATCTATTCTCAAGATGCAAAGTTTTAGTTCTTTGGCCTTTAGGATTTCCGTTTAAACACAAGGCTATGTACCTTGTGTTTCACTTTAATCTACTTATAAGCATTCAAAACTTTGAAAGAGTATTTTTATATCTAGGATTTTTCTGTATGTACTATCTTTCGTTAGCACCTATTCACTTTTTCATTCGATTCTTACGTATTTTTGTTTGCTCAATATAATAGTTATGTAGTTTGAAATAAAAAATGATTTTTAATGGAAACAATTTCAAACACTTATATGTAATTTCGTGAAATCTTTCATCATAAAGGTCATAACAATTTTATACAGTACTACAGCTGATCAAATATTGTCTCATACTTCTACACTTATCAGTAACATGTGTGCGTTACATTTAGTTCGCGTCGTTAACGCTCTGATTTTCATTTAACTGTCATTTGTCTAAAGCCTCGCCATTCGCATCCTCTAGGATCAAAATCGGAGGGTTCACCGTCTGGTCCGCCTTTTGTAATATGAACTTGGAGCTTTTATTATTCAGGTAGGTAGGTATGTCTTGTCCTACTCTGGTGTATAAGACTGTGTATCTCCCTCTCACGTCAACAGCTGCGGTGCGCAGGAGTGGATTCAAGACTAGACAGACAGTAAGCGGAGCGGTGCGGTCGTGATTGGTCGCTCTGAACGCGTCGTGAGAATTTAAAATAGTCGCGATCGTCACGAGTGAAGCGGTGTGCATTATGTTTAGATCTTTTGTTGTTATATGCTTTTCTTTTAATTCTTTATGAATAATGCTAATGTGAACGTGACGTGAAAAGAGTGATACTTTTACGGATGTGGCAGCTGTCACTGCGTTTGAATTTGGAAGGATTAGTGCACCTGGATTTTGGATCTGCGAATTGAATGCTACAACAAAGTTTTGAGCCTTGTTGCTTACGAGATCAACTCTTTTATTATTATTAAACAACGGAATAGTATGATCAGTGAATTGTCTGTTAGAATATTATTTAAACTAAGGATAAGAAAAATCACCGATGACTAAGAAGCCAGTCTTAGTGTCCTTTATCTATACAAATTGAAAGTACCGAAACCGAAGGCTTGCACAAGGTTGCAATGCTTGCGAGACTTGCAAGTCGTTTCGCGTGCACTACTCGTACTGTGAAAGTATTTTGGCTGTCTTCACGAAGATATTTTAGCATTTTAATGTCAGAGCGAGCTTTCTATGTCTGCTTTAGTCGATCCGAGACTTTATGGTCAACGTATGACATCATTTTCTTGTTATGATTCTTTCGGCGACTATCGTATATCTGTTTTGGATCTATACGATCAGTATATTAAATAAATACAATACTTAGAGGGCCTTTTTGCGAATTATATTGCCTTGATTATTTTTATCAATTTTTTTAACGTTTTCTCTATTCTTTGATCGGCATGAGGTGGATTTGTCGCTTACGTATTGCAAATTGCAATGTCTGTAAAGGGCATTGCTTAGTTAAAGAGATTGTCCTTGTACATGATTGATAGGCATTTTGTAAAGAGCAATCGAATAGATAGAAATATTTACCTAGTAATCATTTATAATGATTAGTAAAAGTGTAAATCATTATGAAGAGATCCTAGATTTACCTTTGATATTTTTTAAAGAAAAATTATCAAAATTAAATATTAATGAGTGTGTAAAAAAACAAGACAAACCCAAAGTAAAATAAAAATAATAAGCAAAAACCATCAAATATCATCTTTGCAAATAAGACTAGATTACAATTATATTATTATTTTTAAATTTATTAATTTCAAAGATATCTTAAAAGCATAAAAAGCCAACAAAATATGCAAAATTCTAAAATAAAGCTTGTGAATAAAGAATAAAATATGGCAATTTTAATTATTGCTTTAATAGTTATTAGATATGCATCGTCAAAAACATGTTCCTCAATTACTGGACCAAATCAGTCGAGTTCTAGATTCATAATAAACAGTTTGTTGCAATGAAATGCATGGCTCGTTAAATAATTGAAACCACTGCACTAATTGCATACATTATTCCTATCAACATTATGTTTG
The DNA here is from genome assembly GCA_931315375.2 of Opisthograptis luteolata. Taxonomy (NCBI): domain Eukaryota; kingdom Metazoa; phylum Arthropoda; class Insecta; order Lepidoptera; family Geometridae; genus Opisthograptis; species Opisthograptis luteolata. The sequence continues at coordinate 5,448,198 of OV928048.1, forward strand.
TCTTTAGAACGACAATGTAATAAACTCATATAAATAAGTCAATTTTTGTGGTTAAATTCTCCCGAGTCTTCATCTTTTCGTTGTCTAAATAATGTTAAAGTGGAAGAGAATGACGCTTATAACATAATATAAGTTTAGTTACATAATAACGAAACAGACAAATTAAACCATAAAACAAGAAGTGACTCAATCGTGTTATTTTTATTCATATTGATGGATACAATATGTTCCATGTAACTAACTATGGCGGTCCCAATATTATCTTCTGATAGAGCAGGTCTTAAAGGCAAATATTTAGATACGGTTATACTAGGATGAGCTCTGAATAACGACATATAGTTACTATGCATCAACTTAGATGTTTTTAATGTTCTTTTATATTTAATCAAAGACTTTGAATTCAAAACTTTTTAAATCGCGTTTGATATTTGAAATCTATGGAATCTAAGCTCTAATATCATTTTGCCATTGATCTTATCAAACAAAACTTGTTTAATATTTTTATATTACATACTTGCATACTATTATCTCACGATCCGAGTTGATCATTATGAGTTCGTTGTAGAGCAGCATAATGTCACGTTTCTTTATTCAAACAGAGATTAGAAAGTGGTATTGATAATAATCTCATCTGGCAGTCGTTACGCTTTGACGTGTATGTTTAACAATATGGCACATAACATGTTATTTTTAGAGGGTAACCATACCGCACAGATTATTAATATTAACATTCTAATTTTCATTTATGTAATCTGACTTATAATTTTCTCAAATTGTGCCACAGTTCTCTTTTTTACTTAGGTTATTCTCTACTTTAAGGTAAGGTAATCCTTTCTTTTGTTTTTGTTTCCTTCTAAGTAGATGACTATGTTCAGTAGTAGACGTCTCCGGCTAATGATGGTTCCGTCTTTCGACTCTTTTGTATTCTTTCCCTTCATTATATTAATTTCGTTTCATATCAAGATCTAGTTTTCGAGACATTGGTGTCGATTCGGTTTTGCATTCTCTAAAACTAAACTAAGTTTGACAGGTCTAATAGTATTGCTGCCTTTTTCTAACCACTAAAGTAAAAAAAGGACAGCATTACTTTTAGACCTGTCAAACTTAGTTTAGTTTTAGAGAATGCAAAACTTAATCGACACCATTGTGGTCTAATCTTATAATTAATCAATCAATTTCTGTCGATCTGTGAACGAGATCAAATGAAACATTATGGAAAATTCTTTGAGTGCCATTCTACATCTTGCGACACTAATCATCCAAAAACCTATACATCTAACATTATTAGAATTTAAATGTCTTGCTAAAATTAACACTGTTCTATTCTGTCTTTGAAACAATGAGTATTGTAAATCGTTTCAAGAGAAGTGGATGGTTGGTTATCCTAGCCAAACTATTCAACAACACATCACACAATATGAACTATTGTGATATTATTCTGACTATTATAAGGCTCGACAAACCATGGAAAGTTTGCGTTTTGGCGTGACTCAAACGTACCTATAGAAATAACTGCCATCAGTATCATCATAGTATGTTATGTATGTAAGTATAGCTATAACTACTGACACTGATAAGTTTTTTCGTTGTTATATACATAAATAGACCTGTCTTGGTAAAAACTTACAGTACTCAGTAGCGTTATCCCGCGCAATCGGCCTCTTATGGATCCTAGATCCGTAACGAAAATGATTTAAAATAGCAATTAATAATGATTGCAATATGTGTTAGCAAAAATATCTTGAAGGTCCTTTGAGTATTGTTATCTGTTATTTACTGAAAGTATTAAAAAGTTCTTGTTATTTAATTTAAAATTATTTTTTTTAATTAAAAACGGTTCGAATCGTTATAAAATATTTGATTTTTGTTTTTAAATTAGATTACATTTACAGACGCCATTTTATAATGTAACACTGGTCGCTGACTTGTTAACTTGTAGTCGTAATAAATAGATAGGTTTTCTAAACACGTGAACATAATTAGAGACTATTTTTAAACGACCAATCAACAAATAAATCAAACAGCAATCAATCAGTCATTAATCAAGGCCGTCACTAAAAGTAATAAAAAGTAAACGCACTCGTAAGAGCGTGAAAATGAAAGAAACATGGAGTAGATTTTTCATTTCAAAATGTACTTTTCGTAGAATCCTAGAAGTACAATTACCGAGCAAAAAACTAAGTAGGAATCCATTGTATCATACCTTGCAAAGTCACCTAAGTCAATTGAAATGCCATTATTTACGACCTAATGAACAGCTAGGACCATAAATATATACGCTTTGTCCTAAATTCACTTACGTCCAGTATGGCTAGTAAATTTTATTGTTTAGTATGTAGTAGGTAACTTAACCTACTGTCTGTAATACAAGTAAATTGAAAACAGCTTAAAGCTTGTTCACTACGCTGTCACATAACACTTAGTTGGAATTTTCCATACTTCACTTGGTTTATGAGTACTACTCTCTAATATACATTAATAGTATCATGTAGTACCGAGTTCCAGATGTTTTGTGGTACTATTTCTTTTACGGGGACATCTAAAAGCGAACCAATGGCAAAAGACGTGAAGATGCCAATGATGTTATGAACATTCTAACACGTAATACTTGGCTAGATGAAATTGAAACACGTAAAAATGATATAATAATTATTATCGACATTGCTAAAGCTGTTAGCAGCAACTGCAAAATCTTAAAGTTTGTCTTACAACACTCAGTACAATTTTAAATTTAAAAACATTCGTGGCTTGTTATTCAATGTTGCTATCGATTTAATGGGTTATTAATCCCTTAGGATATATTTAGAAAAACCAAGACACGATCATGCGTTGTACCAACTAGTCACTCTGGTATCTAGACGTTTGGCTTCTTCATTATGTTGTAGGACACGATATTTTTAAGAAAGAAGGCGAAGTCTTGCCTTTAGAAATTTTGCGCCTAATTCGAGCCTGATTCGCCATTGAGATATATCTTGTTAATATGAATCTACTAGAAATAAACAGTAAAGTAAGATATTAGTAAAAAAAAAAAATAATAAAAAAAAAAATAATAAAAAAAATGACTGCACACCATTTTTTTATATTGTCCAATTATAGAATTTCAAAAACCGACTCAAGTATATAGGTCTTAATATTTTTCGACTGCGCGTATATAACTAAGATTCATAAATTCATAAATTTCATGTCAATTTCATAAATTTTAAAGTGTAAAGTTTACTACGTAGTATTTTAGACTAATAATATTTGAACATCGGCCTTCACCTCTTGATAACAAGTCTCGAATCTCGATTAGAATGTTTTTAGAATGATTGGAGTTACATAATTTTAGCCAATGAAACCAATGGATACATAACTGCTATTAATTTGATATGATGATGATGTTGATGACTTATCGGTGTCAGATCCCATGAACTTTTGTCGACCGCGTGATACCGCAATTTATTTAAGGAAGCTTGTTATTAACTTAATTTTATTGCAAATGTCAAAGAAGTACTCAATAATGATTGACTAGACATTTGCCCGGATGGCGCCACACATCACTTCCCGTCGATACTAACATTTACCTGGAATACGTTTTATAGTTATCTCTTCCTACGATTTTCACAGAGACTTAAAATTCACAAACATTCTTATACTCATGAGAAGTTAAATTCAAGGATTCACTTGAGAGCCAGTTCCCAGTCCAGGTGTAGCGTGACGCCATCTTCGACCACATCGTCACTTAAAAACTTAACTTGTAGTCAAACGCTACTCTGTAAATAGTAAAAAAAAAAAACCCGCATTTGCATTTGAGATTCAGACCGAATTTTATTACATGTTTACAACTGTCGACTATACAACAAACAAATACTCACAGAAAAAAACTTATAAGCAGCAAACAGCCGGATCCGCTAATATAATAGATTTCCTAGAAATCATACTCAATAGTCTCGACAGATAAAACGTTTTTATTTAATAGCGTCTTAACTACTGATGAAAGAAACTGTCGTAATCAGAACCGACACAGGAGACAGCACATCGAAAGAACTTTATGATTAATTATGTGTAGTTTTCTAAGTTCCTGGATAAGTTTCTCACGTACCATCGTTGACCAGCTGACTGGATATGTGGACCAATGGACTGGTTTCACCCGTCCATTGGTTGGTGTCTTAGAAAACGTTTCCTACTAACTCGATCATGCATTTAATGACTGTGGCTAATTGGTCCCTACTTTGCGCATTTGATTTCTTTGCGATTGTGATGATTGTCTCGGTTCTTAGATCATCATTAGTGTTCTGTACAAAAGGATAAATTACACAAACGGTCTCACTCAATGGTTCTGTCTGTCACAGCCTCCTACAATTAAACTGCTCAAGTTAGAAAGTTGACATTTGACTTGTTTTGACCCTATGCTTGGAAATGAATGAATGAGTAATTCAGATACTCAGTGGTAATTATGGAGTCAGTTATGGCAGTCAATAAAGAATTAACGAAATATAACAGAAATTAATTATAAACGCCGCGATTACATTCTTATATAATATTACATAATGTGAACTATGTGAACCACAAAGTTTTGATATTTTAAAAGGTATTCGTTGAACAATTTTTTATACCATTGTAGTCCGTAACGAAACATCAATTCTTTTGTAACTTACCTATTCAACTACATTAAAATCACATCTCCCGAAATGGAGCTTCCAAATTGGAGTGTCATAATAACTACAACTTTCAAACCATTCTGCCTTTATAATTTGAATGTCAGTGAAAGTGCAGTTCTTATTTAATAACGTTATGGTTAGTTTTCTGTATAAATTTATTATTACATAACGTCATTCTGTTTTCGATGGACATGAGACTTCCTCGTCAACGATGGTTGATGCCAGGCAAGGGTTGTGCAATGTGATCACCTTCCGTGACGCATCCGCTGTTGTGAAGGAGTCATTGCTTTGGATACAAACTTACACAATACAATAACTTACATGTGGATAAAGAAATCTATCAGTATGTTCCGGCAGATTTATTTGAGATTTTGTTCTCAATCTAGGCGTGGTGCCTTGTTCGACCACATCGTCACTTAACTACGAAGATATTAGTAGAAGATACTCTAGACTTGAAGGCTCCCAAATTATACTTGGGATAAAGGTTCACACCTAAAATGAGTATAAGCTTTAGATATAGTAAACAATCGTGAAACCATAGCATAATGGTGGAGTACTTTCTAATGCTCGCTTGACTGCAGAATATGAATATGTCACCAAACAAAGCAATAAGCATATTGCTGCATCTGAAAGCTAGTAAGTATTCCAGAATTTTGTGATGCCCGTTTTCAACCGTATCATAACTTATCACCCGGTAAGATACAGAGAATCGAGTCAAATGTATTTCGAATGAAAGCGCCAGTAAAGTCTGTTAAACTTCTACTTATCCAAGAACTGGATCGTTGAAATTGAAAACTTGTAGTCAACAATTATAGGATAACGTGCGCGTAATTTAAATTGCTTGCGATTGTGGATGAAGATACAGTTAACTTGCCTTCAAAGGTTTTACACCATCACTCCATCAGCGATAAAACTAAATAGACTCGGCTGCATTATCACTTTTTGTAAGCTCGGTAATTGTCTAACCAATTATTTTGTAAAAAAATGAATTAGGCAACTTTATATGCAATTTAATGTGTGGGTTTCTATTCTGTATTGAACTCACATCACAGGTAAATGAAATGACCTTATCCATATCTTGCGGGTTTTATTTTATTTCAATAGCTTATAATGACTCGCTGACTTCAACATAAGCAGACAAAGTAAGCTCGTGGCTCGCTCGTGCACAATTAATCGAGTATCCAGACGTGGCAATCTTATAGGTAATGGTTCTTGCAAAACATAACACATCCATTGTTAAACGTAAATCAATTGCAGCAATTGCAACGCAGTCTGGTGTCTTGTGATAGAAATGATCTTATTATAAATTATATTTGTGACTTACTCGTATGAATGAATGAAGCTCAAAACTGTTGTTGTAGTAACATCTTACGTTTTTCCCAGATCAATCAGTAAATTATCAGTTACACAGAGGAAAAAAGAATCTTTCTAAATAAATATACGACGTTTCATTTAACTTCAACACAACAAATATAAATTTCATTTATTTAATGGGGAATTTCTTCTTCATAAAAAATGACTCAGTTGAAGTTAAAGAATATTTTGATAACTGAGGAGACAGAAAATTGGATAGCAAAATGAAAATAAAGCACTATCCAGGAAAAGCGGTCATGGAGGATCCGTGGCTCTCAATTAACGATCGAACTATGGATTTAGTCTACGCGGCTAATTGGGTCGGAGCAAGTAATCTCGGTTCATATGAAGATAACCAGTCAGAGAAGGTCAAATTCAATTCTATATCAAGAAGTAAATCGTGTAGAGACGTCGGCCGCACTAATGATAAAGATTACGAAAGTATAACGTATTCTCACGAAGACAATGAATACGCTTATCCTAACGATGTTCCTAATGAAAATATATCTCAATTAGCTAAATACCAACAAGACATAGAAGAAAAGGCGCGAGCCAACAACGACCTCATTCTACAGAACAAATTGAAACATAGCTTTAGTTTTAAGGACATGCCCAATGGCTACAGACCCTCTACTTTGAGAAGGGTTAAGCGAAGGAATTTTACGGAGTGGGATATTGAGGCTTTTGGATCGAATAGCAAACATCCACCTGCACCACCACAGCGTAAGGATTCATTGAAATATGCACATCGGCAAAGAAAAACTGAGTCTAAGAAAAATTACTACCCCTTACCTGATCCAGGCCCGGTTCCTCCTGACCCATCATCTGAATCATATTACGAATACTACTCAAGAGTATCCCAACAAAACAACGATACTGACAGCGATAAGATTAAACAAATTCACAAAGATACCAAAAAAGACGTAACTTTTCACAATGATTATTCAAAATCAAACGGCAACACTATGTACCAACTGATTAATTCCATGGCTACCTTAGATCTGACTCCAATAAAATCCCGAAACGGCAAAAAGAACCTCGAACTGGATTGTGAAGCGGAAGACACGGGTTTATACATGCAGCCTATTAGTCCGTCGTTATCTACATGCAAACAGTTTCCGAAGCACACAACGCAACCAGCGAACGACCGAAACGAACGCGTTGAAGACACCAAACCTAGTTTTCGCTCCAAATCTTTGAGAGTAAAAAGTGAAGGACGAGCACCACTTCGAGCATATCTTGAAGCGCAGCCCCAAAGTGCACCATACAATGGTGTCACAGTTACTCAACCAAAAAGAAATCTATCGCCAAGCGAACAGCTGACTCTAATGCAGTACGAAATGTTTAACGGAAGTCAAAACAAATCCGCACCGCCGATCACCAATGGGTTACACTCCAATGATCTGAGCAAAGAAAGTGACCATCGGACTACAAACGGTGTTGCAAAACAAATCAAACGTGATAAGTATGGAAAGCTTTACAGTACAGTGAGAGTGAAGAGTGACGACAGGTATGATAGGTACAATGACATTATGTCTTTCGGTAAAGAACGTATAAGTGAGGAGCGCGTGACGAATGGTAACGGTGTTTTTTCGAGAAGTGCTAAAAGTTCTTCGAGTGGTTCGGACTCTGATTTTTCAATCCCGAGACCTAAATTGATAGTGCCCGTACATACTTATGGTATGAGAAAAAGGAGAACAGGAAATCTCTGTCAGCGAGACTCAACTGCAACCGAAGCATCTCTTGACGCTGGCATAGTGTTGGATGTAACGCGTTTAGAAGACCTGGACAGCAACGCTGATAAACAAAGGATTGGTGAAACAGGTAATTATAACGTTAAACTAAGTTCTTTACACGTCCTGTGATTTTTTTCTTATCTCCATGCTATTTTGATCTAGTGTGTGTACTGATGTTGATCGATGTAGGTTGGACGGTAGTTTCGAGGTCTTGCAGATGGCAGTAGACTGGCGTAATTGTTTACTGTAAAATATCTGTCTTGAACCTGTGGTGACTCAATGCTTGCGTTATTCATGGCATTGTTACATGATTTTATTATTGGTCGAACGTTACAACTCGAAACGATCTATAATTAATAAATTTGGTTTTCCTTTGACTCTTTGAGCGGATAAATAATTTAATTACAAACAAATTCAAGGGCATTTGAAATCAGGATGCATATTGCATAGTTCAATGTACTTGAGTGGCGGGTTCAAATGGTATTTATTTTCCCTATGAGTGAAGAGAAGGGAGCGCATCATTAATTTGGCCAAGAAAACAAAACATTAAGCTAGTTGATTTCACAAATAACGTTTCTGTACTTACTACTAATGGTTTCATAGTGTGATTATACTTATCACTTATATGACATGCTTACCGAACCTAAACTGAGCATCTAGAGCGTTATGAATTGCAGTCATAGCACATAATCTCTCTCTCTGAGGCATTGCCTGAATCCTAGCAGTGGGAACATCATAGGCTGATGATCAAATCGATACATTGATAAAGCTTGTATCTATAGGCATCGTGCTAAAAGCCTGTAAGAACAAATAGCATGAACGTCCCTATATAAAGCTATATTTATTAGTATCATTAATGTAGTCGCTTCGGTTAACTTAAGCTTGTCATTTCCATCAATAAATCGACGAATATTTTGCAAACCTCGGCTATCAATTTTCAGCCCGCCGTTAATGGTGCATAACAGTTGCGCAACTGTAGATGTAGGACAGAAGAACCGAATGCCTTGGCATACGCTGCGGCGAACCACTTAGAGGTTGCTAAACGCACGAGTCCGGCATATCAATTAAAAGGCTTATTTTGGCCTAGTTCCAGTTAAAATCGAGCATGATGAGTATGAGTTTAATACCAAATCATTAGCATTGTTGATTGTTTAGTACTATGTAAAGTACTAATAAATAATTCAATTTGTTCCGAACTTTGGCAAGGCAAGAGGTTTCAATTTCAACCGTTACTTGCCTATTCCATCAATTACAAGGAATTTAAAATTTAAAAGTGTTAAATACTTCGATGGAGTTCGAGCAGTTTTTCCCAAATATGTCTTTGATTATATTTTCTAACGTTTTTGTTACTACCAGATCTGCATGTGCTGGTGCCTTCTGCTGGATTTAGTTACTGAAATTAGGGCCAACAAAAGAGAAAAAAGAGTATATCTACATATAACATTACCAACATCGTTACTTTACCATTAAACAAATGACACAGTTCATTTATAGGTGACGGTAAATTGGTCGTAAACAGAGCACGCATCTGAACTTTAAACCCTGCAATAGCCAAGACCCGCACCACTCAATACCCGAGTCTCCTTGAAACACTTTCGTTGTTCAAGTAATTTGCGTCCGTTTCGACTGCAAATGCATATGACTTAGTCATGTCCGGAACGAGATTAGCTCGTGAATGCTATTTTCCATATATTATTGACTCAAGAACATGACCAGTTTTGGATTGAATTCAACTTGTAGAGGAAAATAGTGTGTGGAAATGTCCATTTTAAACGATCATCTCGGTTTTGTAAAGTAATTCTAACATCATTGTATGAGTCATTGAATCAACCTATGTAGCCTGCAATGTGACAACTGCCACTTTTTTAGAGTAAGTTACTCATCTGATGGTAAGCGTCATGCTTGCCCATTACAGTCCACCGCCACCCAGAATTTTGAACTCGTTAGAGTTCAAAATTCTGTGCAGTGAAAACATTGCCCTTCAATTATCCGCTATCATTAAATTTTATAACAAACCATAAATGACATGACATTGCATTTTAAATAAATGCTTTGAAAACAAACTTTTCTATTACAGTTAATGTTAAGAAAGATTTTGTAATAAATAGTAAGTATTTCATAAAGTTTTTGTTACAATCCGTCAATTTAAAAATGAATAAAAAGAGAAATTAATGAGCTATGTCTATATTAGCTTAATTTCTAAAGCAACCTTCCAAAGAAAGTTGCTAAACGCTCTAGCATTCTAGTAGCATTGCATTACCCTAAGTGCTAATTTCATTATTTGTTCATTACTTGTTTCTCACACACTCAAGCCAATACTTAATGAGTTGCGTGCTCGATTCCATTATATACAAAGCATTTAACGTTTTAATAAGTATAATTTGTGAAGTATACAGTTTTTATGGGAACAATAATATAATTTGCCTCATTCTCTATTTTTAGGCGCCTTAATTTTGATGTGTTAAAAATTTGTTTGATTTAAATATGAATTTAACTTTTTGAACCACTATAGTAGTTAATGTTACTTAGTTTAAGTAATCTTGTTTGTATAATGTCAAAAATGGAATTGTTATTTCCTTTGATTGCAATGATTGCTCATCTGCCATATAGTTTTGTTAAGCCCAAAATTTTTATTAATTATTCTATTTTATACCAGCGAAATTTAGATAGATACAATGACCCTAAAACTCTTAGAGTAATAAAATATTATGTACGTGATATAACGCATAAAAACGTACAGCATGTAAATAACGGGACACTTTTACAAAACACAATAGGTGTCACAGGACAATGACACAAATAAACACATATCCGGGCCTATTGACCATTCAAAGGTAATGTATTCAAAACGAACGTTACTCTGTTTAACACGTTTATGATAAGCTTATTTCCGGATCAACAGGACAACAGAAGATGAATTAACGATACAAATAGACGATGTTGATAAACTGTAAGCAAACGCAGATGAGGCGAAAACAACAGTAAATAAAGTGCAAGTGTCTGCAGAAAACAGGATATTGAATTAATGCTTTAGGTTATAAAACTCGGAGCTTAATAGAGCATTAAGTTTATGTTGCTCACAGTTAGGTACTTGCAGTCTACATTCTTAATATAGCTTTAAGTTTATGTTGCCCACAGTTACTTCAAGTTTATGATTGTGTATATTTGAAAACAGTGGTGTAAGGCTTATATTATTCACACGGTAGTCTATTTATTCCCACAGTTCTTTCGATCTGGGTCAAGTTGAAAAAATGCAGCAACAATACTAAGGATTGATGATTAATTTCGTTGAACCTTCATTAATTAAACAAGCTCATTTGTGCAATAATAACATGCGCTCTTACGTTGTTAATTCATCTAGCACATCAGTTTACACAGAAACCGTTGATTTCGTTGTATTTTTAGCACACTTTGGAAATTAACCATTTTAAGCGTGGTTAAAATTTATAGTTGTTTATTATTTAGCAATATGTTTTAAAGTATTTAAAGTTTTTAAAGATTATTAATCAATGAGATGCAAAACACGTTCTTCTTCCAAGCAAATTAATTTTATGCGATTAATTCATTATTAAGCCAATAAATGTCAACGATACAACATCACTTTCGACTATCAATAAATTATTCTTTGACTTCATAACCATATTCGAAACAAAATTATAATTAAGCAGAAAAATTACAACTGTAACTATAAGCAGGATTTTAGTCCGTGTTTTTCGGATTACCGATAAAGAACTATTTGTAAAAACAAAACTTGACTGACATCTCTGCATGCATAGGTATCTAAAAAAGTGAATCCAAACAGGTTTAAAAAACATCTCTAATCTATTCGTTAGGTTTTTTGTTCTTTTCTTGTAACACGTGTATATGAAACGTGATCAGATACAAAAATATACCAAAGCCTTCTACAATGTCTAACTATGTATTTATGTCTTCTTCAGAGGGCCGAGTGGAAGTTTCTCGGGAGAACAAGTACCTCAGCACGATGGCACCTGGCAAGGTGTTTGGTGAGTTGGCGATCCTGTACAACTGCAAGAGGACGGCTACCATCAAGGCGGCGACGGACTGCAGGTTGTGGGCGATAGAGCGGCAATGCTTCCAGACCATCATGATGAGAACGGGGCTGATCCGGCAGGCGGAATATACGGACTTCCTGAAGAGGTAAGTCTACCACTAACAAAGGTTTTGAATAAGATAATTGAGCTACACCTAGAGCCAAGTAACGTGAGAACTGATAAAAATGAATCTATTGATGTACTCGTATTTCAAGCCAATATATTATTATGACAGCTTTATTATTCCAGGCTCTGTGTTTTCAAACACGCACACACATTCATGGTACGCAATTACGCATTAATTAAAAAATAACATTTTCATTATGCGGGTTCGAAATAACCCAGACCTAATTAATAAACTTGATTCTTAAATCTACAAGTACTATTTTCGTGATTCATGAATAAAGTATTGATAAAATCAATATAACGATTAAGTAGACAAACAACGCATTAATGAACAACAATAACCTCGAGAGTGATATAAAACACATGTTTCTTGATCGTTTGAATTACATTGCAGATAAATTGCGTGCCCAAAGTATGTAGACTGAGACAAAAGCGCTAGACTTTCCAAGTCATCTTAATTTGTAAAACCTAGTTACTGTTGCGTTCTCTCTACAAATTGTAATAAAATAGCGATGAATCGTGTTTTGTTGTGACATCAATAACTAAAGAAGACTGTGAAAGACATCATTTTTTTATTCGTTTATTGAGGTGAACTAAAGATGAGCTTGATTCGCTAAATCTTTGGCACGCCATCAACTTTTTGGGAACGATTTTAATTTTCTTTTACGATACTAGCGTTATTTATAAATTTTCTGACTAATAAGACACGGTGTTTACAATAATGAGGGCACTAACCTCTGTGCAGTGACTGGGAGCATGGGGCATTTTGTTTTCACATCTCAGTTCATGAACTTGTTTTTGAATCGTATCTATAAGAAGTATCAAATATGTATTATTTATTACTAAGTCTTTAGGCACAAATTTCAACTTTACACATTTTCGCATGGCTCGTATCGTTTAAACTGTTAAATAACTTGAAGTGTTACTCCTTACATCATACTATAGGGTTTTACAAGCACGTGAGAGTATTGCAATTATATTAAACTGTTATGTAAATAGTGAACGGGGAAGAATCTGCAAGCGGGGAAGTAATGATAAATGTGACGTCATTGAATTTGCAATTAAATTGATAGAGTTATCTTAGTGTTTTGCAAAACTTCAAGTATTTGTCTGTTTTTGTTTACATCAGTATTTTTACCATTTGCATTTGATTAAACGCGGAAAATATAACATTTTCACAAAACGAAAGAAATATAGCATTTGTTGCTGATATTTCTGCCTTTGGAAGATTTTGCTCTCTACAATCCTGTACCTACCATAAATTATAGTAAACATCCACATTTAGGATTTCGCAAATACTATTGGAAATACTTTGTTTAGTTCCATTCACACCATGCTTAAAACGTGTCCCAGCTAAAAAGGTCGTTCGTTTGTCTAGGATTTTATCTCAAGGTGTTCACCGAAGCCATGAAAGGACAATGACCTCGAAGACACTATGTAAATGCATTGAGCATCCAATAGCTCATTCTTTTGCTTTCATCGGCCTCAGAGATGCTGGTAGACCTTTATATTTATTGCTTTAAGTATTCCTTAATGACGAGACTGTCAGTTGTATAGAGAGTATTGAATAGTTTTCAAAGAGCATGCATTAACTATCTTCAAGAACATTCACACATTTCATTTTTCTTTACATTGTAGGGTACATATTCGTATATACCTGATAGTCTTTTATTTATACTCCTACTGGGCTATTGTAAAGTTTTGTTTTCTTTTATCCACTCATAAAGTTTTCTTCTTTTGATATCATGGTATTTGTATCCGTATTCTTTATAAAACGTTCATACTATTTTGACCCGATTTAGTTATTGTGTCAGAAGCATTACGCTTTGCAATAAAGGTATATGATTTATGAGAACTATGCATCACTATCTGTTCAAGCTATTAATACTAATAAATAGCTTTTTCAAAACCACAAACCAACCTAACTTGTTAGCCATGTGATATGGACATATTGTTATTGCTACATATCGCAAAGTTCAAGTTTTTTTGAGCTCAAAAAATTCACATACACTTTTACAAAAGCGATAATGACAAAGTGGTATTTCGGTATTGCGACCGGACACCGGGATAAAGTTCTCAGAGTGAAATCCTTGAGTTTAAGTTTTATGTAGAGGATAACATCGGGATAAAACTACAGCATGGTAATTGCGTACATTAATTTACCTTTCGATTTTAGTCTTTGAGTCTTAATCTTAGTGTATAAATTTAAGATCTTCAGTCACATCTTTGAGCTTGATATAGTAATCGAAGGCAAGCCTTTAAACTGCTAAGAATACGACACGAATAAGATAATAAAGTCACGTCGCTTTAATACTTGCCCTAGTGACACTGTAATCCAAGACAAGACATTAAATAATGTCTGAAGTATCGCTTGGGATGACTAGCATCCATCTTATATCCTTCGTAAGAGCATGGTGAATAATGGTCATCCATCAAGATTGATGTCTTTATAGCAATAGAGGTTTATTTATAATCATGTACCTTCTTGTTATTTTTTTATGGCATTTGCGTTTAGCTTAGTAAAATTAACAGGGTTACCTATATTGATTATTCAATTTATTTTTATCTGAAATAGGTTATTATTATCTTGGTGATTTAGATTGAATATTGTGCTAAATGTAGTCATGTAGTCTGTTTGCATATTGGTTTATGTTCCTATTGACCTTATTAATAAATCAATAAACGTACGTAGGAAATAAACGAGAAATTTCTGGGCCATGTCAAGACTACATTAAAAAAAGTGTACTGGAAATTCGATTTGAAATTTAAATTAAATCTCGATATACATTCGATTTAAATTGACGCCACGCTGACCAAATGTTTCCGTTTGTGGTGTAATACGTAAAAAGATTTATGTCTCACGTTAAAATTGAAGATAAGACGAATCGAGAATCGATTCTCCGATACTTTAAATGTTTGTATTCAGTTCGAATGCGGCTGATTTATATATCGTTCCAATTTCATCTATTTCTAAAACAAAGCCGGTGTTGATGAAATCGCAACTCGGTACAGTGTCACAGAAGGTGACTTGTTCAGTTCAGATAGTTGCTCAAGCACTCGTGCGCACAATTTGCGAAACACCTACTAAGCTAACCGTCACGTTTTTAAGTCTCATGACATTTCGCGTTTGTGATTATTCCACTGCCCAATGACTGAACTTATCACTTTGACTAAACATGGCATTATCTAACTGCCGCACTCATAAAGGTTCACTAAATTAGCTTTAAGCTCTTGATTACCTAAATACAATAATTAATGAAGTTGGTTAACATTCGCTTCAAAATTCCAGAGTCGTTGATTAATAGGTTACAGAAAATGCAACAGTAGTGTTAAAAACTCCAAGAAAGATTATACTACGTTTATAGCGATTCGGTAAGAGAGGAATATTGCCATATATAGAATATCGGACCCGAACGAGTTTGGCAATTAGTAATTGTCCAATCATTAGTAACCTAATTTTATTATTAAATTGTCTGGTAGGAGTATAAAATCTTCCAATGCATTTGTTATTTTCCTGATAAAATATGGTCTGGATATATTTCGAAATGTTAAGCATCAATGAGTCCGTGCTTTTAAATTTACTTCATTTCTTTCTTTTATTTCTGTTGCTCATTTCGTTATAAATGCATGGCCTTCTTGATTTATTTATTTATTTTGCACACACCCTTGTCACATCTGTCATTTTATAAATGTATAACATAATTTTTATATCTAACAGCTGCATAAACAGGTGTATTTACTTGTTTAAATGTTTAAGTTGCGTGAAAGTTAAAATAAAATCCTGTTATGGATGTTTAAAATCCAAGTTAGTATAATATTTTATGCTCTTAGGTAACTCTTATGTCATTAGCTAGCCTAGTCAGCTTCATAGCATCTAACGTTTTCCTCTATGTCAAATGGCAGCGGCCGTTACTGCCTCGACATACTTAAAATAATTACTTATTTATACCACAGTATATATTAACATCTTACCTGCTACTTATTTGTACATAGTGTACGAGAAATACAACAAACTGTATCTCCGGTCCTTCACATAATATGCGAAGACCAAACAGAATTTACTAAAATATCGTTGCTTCTCTTTCTACAGCAAAATTATGTCCTTTTCTAATGGGGAAGAAAACTAACTTTTTTCACGCTTGACTTGCTTGTTTGATGATTGACTGCACCTTGATTTGACATAACATCGGTCACAACCACAACTATAACTTGACACAGCGTCGTAAACGAGGTACAGTCCCTCAGAACTCCATCTACAATTTTTAATAGCTTTGCATGTGGCTCCCCAATTCTCATTCACAAATTATGTTCGCACAATGACGCACATGTGAGGGACCGTGGTAATACGATGTTGCAACTAGTTTTATACCATAACTTAAATTAAACATTAGGTAATTTTTATTGCAGCGAGAACTGGAATAACCTTGGGTCAGTGCTTAATGTTATTCACTAAATGTTAATGTTTGTTTTCTTTAATTACATAATTATGTACATTTTGTACCCATACGAGTATAAGTTAACTCGAAATCATCGACTTCAATCACTCGCTAGCAATTAACTTTGTGCTGACAGTTTACTAATGATTTTCAGTTTTCTGCTGTTTAATTCTTGTCATGTTAACTTATTATTTAACAAGTCATTGTTACTGAATTGGAAATCCAAGCTAAAAATAGTATGTACCTACATCTACAACATTTCCTTAAGCCCATAATGAAGTGATTAGCCTACTATCAATAACCAGATGAGTCATATATTTTGCGATGTTTACATTTAAACAGCTGTTTATTTTTATATTTTACATTCAATTTAAAGTATCAATAGCAATAAAAAATAAATGAACTTCATTTATAATACCGAAAATGACAAAGTGGCGTGGCGCAGTAGTCGACAGCGATTGCTGAGTAGGCAATAAAACAAAGACATCGTTTTGGTACTTCGAAAGCTAATGTATGGAATAATTAATTCATTTTTGGAGTCCTACCCGTTTAAATTCGTACCGTTGTCTCAGTAAACACATTTGGAGTGTTCAGCACAAAATATTTGACCATTTCACCCGTGACAAAGAGAGTCCTACATTTTCTTGGTTGAGCAACATGAAAATTGCAATAAACGCAGCAATTTTCTTTCTTACACACTGTAACGAACAGTTACGACAATATTGTACTGTTTGGCGACTTTTTTTCTTTTGCCAAGATAATATTTTTTTAATAATTGCTAAGTTAAGCTTGTTGCTAATTATGTTGGTAGTTACAAGTTTACTAGAAAAAAAACGAAGTAACTAAAAACTGCTTTAGAGAAAAACAATTACAGTCAAGCCTGGGTAAGTGAAAACTGGATAAGTGAGAAAACTCTATAAGTGAGAGTAATAGCCAGGACCCGTCATTTTAAGCTCCCAAAACCTCTATTAGCGAGAAACAGAAACCTCTGTAAGAGAGAGTCGTTTTTCCTTCATCATTTATCTAAGGAGGAACTATAGCTACAATAAAAATACATACATACATAAAAGATACACACATATAGTAACAAATGACAAAACAAATTACAAATTTAACATCTGCTATTTTATGACTCATTCTTCACTTTCGTGGAACGTGGATTACATAGTGCATGAATTGTGCTGCGTACCTCTATAAGAGAGAAACGCTACCCATATACCTGCATTAGCGAGAAACTCGGGTTAGTGAGAAACTTTTATAAGCGAGAATGAGATAGTGCTCCCTTGAACTCTCGCTTATCCAGGTTTGACTGTATAATGTTTATAAAGAATTTTATATTACAATAATATAGGTAATAATTACACAATATAAAGAGCAGTATTATGAAGACTTATTCAATGTCCGGTAGGATTAAAAATGAATATTAATTATTATTTTTTTATTTCTGATAATTATGCACATCTTAAACTTGAAGACCTAATTAGGGATGTAGAGATGGTTAGTATACTAATATCGTTACGAGTATTTTAATAATTACGAGTGTATGTATTACATTATATTATGATATAACCTTTGTGTCAGAAGTTGATATTGTATTTAAAATCTGCGCGGCAATGTTTATTTAGCTATGTTTAAATGCAAATCATTTGGCAGTGATATAAATTTAAACTTTCAACCTTGGTCGTTTCCTGGTTACATTCGAATATGGAGGTAGCTGTAGTAGGTAAACCTTTTTATATCAAAGGTGATTTAATTTAGTGACTTTCGTATAAAGTAACTCGTAAATAAATTTATAGCTAGTCTTGTTTTTTTTTAATGTTAAAGCAAGAAACACACTTGTGTCAATAAACTTTAGGCTTTTATTGAATTTTGTTTTTACGTCATTAATTTCAGAGCTACGTGATACATATAATATTTAAGTAGAATCTAAATAACCAAAATGTAAGACGTTTTATGGTCAATTCTAGAAAAGCTACTTTGAAATTAATTGATAAGCACGTTTATACGATACTTAATCAATTTTATGACATTACGAAATTCAGTTTGTCACAAATACCTGTAATACTAATACTAACACAATATGTTACACAATAATCATATTTTGTTTGATGAATAATTAAAATTCAATTTGCTTTTGATTGTCAGGGAAGAAAAATTAACTTCTTATTACATTTTTATACGTTATTATTTCCGTAATTTGATTAATCTGCCTCTATACTATTTGACACAGATATTTCTGTGCAAAATACAAAAAAATAACGCATTTTGGTAACTTTAAAAAATTTAGTGCTATAAAATTGCGTAACACGGAAACTGGTATTCGCTTTATAGGCTCTATAGTATATATTTATGGTAATATTTCACGTTTTTATTGTCATTATGAATTATTTTATAATGAAGCATCGCACTTTCTATTCGTATACCTACCGTGAAGTAGACATAACTGTACGTGCACCCATCACTTTTTGTGACATAACTATGTTATCAATCGGTGTCGATTCTGTTGTGCATTCTAAAACTAAGCTAATTGTGGCAGGTTTAAAATAGTACTGTCCTTTTCTTACTTTCGTGGTCAGATCAACCAGCAACACTTTTAAAGCTGTCAAATTCAGTTTAGTTTAAAAAAATGCACATCAGATTTTATAAAATTGTCTGTAGTATTGTAACTAATTCCT
Source organism: Opisthograptis luteolata (assembly GCA_931315375.2). Classification (NCBI taxonomy): domain Eukaryota; kingdom Metazoa; phylum Arthropoda; class Insecta; order Lepidoptera; family Geometridae; genus Opisthograptis; species Opisthograptis luteolata. The sequence goes on from OV928048.1 coordinate 5,467,216, forward strand.
TGATTTAGAATTTGACTAGCTCAATCATGTTGTTTTCCAGTAACACGATGTAAAGTTGTTTTAAATCAGATTTCACAAAGATTTTATTGTTTTTGTCTACAGTGTACCGATATTCAAGAATCTATCAGAAGATACATTGATCAAGATCTCAGATGTTCTAGAAGAAACGCATTACCAGAATGGTGACTACATTATCAGACAAGGTGCTAGAGGTGACACCTTCTTCATCATCAGCAAAGGACAGGTAAATTGATTTATAAATTTCATCTTATTACTAGCGAACTCCAGCTTTCCACTAATAAGCAAATACATCCTACGTATTAATATTAGAGCTCCTGCAGCAGGTCTTAAGTTCATACAAAATCCCATAGAAAAAGTACTTTCCGTTTTCTCGACTTTTCCAAGCAACGTCTACATTTTTTTTCTCCATAATAACCTAATTTGGACAATTTAGGAACATTTATAAAAATTGCAAAAGTTTAAGTGATACCAACCTACGCCATTTTAGTTTTGGTAATAAAGATTTACCTACCAGCTGTCATTTGCATCAGCAAAATATTACCAGACATTATAAATTAAGGCTCTGACACAACGTGCCCCTTATGTTACGCATAACCGGAACTTCTTACATAAACTTGGTCTTTAGCCTTTGCTAAATACTCTTTAGTTTTTGTTTTAACCTTGTCGAGCCTCGAAATCGAATCCCTTCCAAAGCTCTAGAGCGCTATTAAAATAAATTCAAATACAGAAAACATGGTACAGAAATTACTTCGCAATTTAGTATAAACGCTTGGAATACGAGAATTAAACGATTATGTAGTTTACAACTTGTCACAACTTGACGTGTTAATTTGATATTTTTGTTACACTGAAAACTAAATCATTTAACGTCCAGAGTAATATTGAATTAGTTACCCGTGTCCTTAACGACTTTCTAATTCGAGGTCAATTCAAAATTCATAATGATCCCATTACAAGACACTTTTAACATAAGTAGGTACTAGGTACCATTAGTAACTTTATTTGCAAATAACATCATACTGTTTATTTTGATAAATTCGTTTTTAATGTTTTTCTCAAGTCAATAGCACAACTGAATAAGAGTTTAGTGTTTTAGTTCTTAATGTGACTCGTTAAGATTTAGTTTTGTTTGAGGAGCGTAAGTTTGAACATGTGAAGATGATCATCAAACACGAAAGTTTCACTTTCATTCAACTTTCGTGCATCGGCTCCTGGCCTATCTTTACCGTCAACCACGCCTTTGGCTTTGTAAACAGAATATAGCTGTTATCAAATCAATATTCCTCCTCATTGAGTCGTATTATTCATGTCTGATGTTTGAAACCTTTTCCTTTATTACTTCTTGGGACTTTGTGTTGTGCCATATTCCCTTATTATCGAAAACATATAGGAACAGTAGTGCATCGCAGACGGATATGTTAAGTGTGGTGTGAATCTAATATATATGAGACTAACGCATCATGCTACAGCCGATCTTTTGCCTGTTAATTTGTCAGTGATCTACTACTTCTATTACTTGCGGATCGCTGATGAAGTTGTTTTCAAGATTATTTCTAGCCTTTCTCACATTGTGATTACTTAAGAATTATCTGACCCCGAGTCTTGCATATTTCTATCTATTTAAGTATTCATTTCTCTATATAAGTATGTATATCGTTGTCTTATACCTACCCATAACACAAGTTTCGAGCTTAATTAGGGGCTAGGTCAATTTGTGTGCATATTTATTATTATTTTCATGTTTAAATTTCATAATCTTAAGATGTTTTAGTATTGATACTTTGATCCGATGTGCTTGCTGTCCATGGTATTCGAGCACCGTATCTCTAGCCATCATAAGTAATATCACTACTCAACATTTTGTTTCACAAAACTCCTTTTGTTTTAAATAATTTAAGAGCTAAAGAGACTTGACATTAAACTGTTTATAAAATATTTGCAGCAAAGCGGTGACTGTGCATGTTCACCTTGGCATTTAAGTTCGAGTATTTACTTGCTGCGATTGTGATTCTGACCATTTCAAATGTATCTGGCAACAGAACTTTCAAATCGTGTAGACTGATATTTATATTGCTTTGCAATGTTAATGTATGATCACATACTTACTTAATATCATATAAATTTTGTTAATATATTTGATGAATACCTACATCCTTTAACTTTTTAGAAGAACTCACATCGTATGTGTGGCTGGCATAACATATTATTATTATAATAAAAGCTTACTTATGTTTTTATAAGGCGATTTCAAATAAAATAAATCATCAAAAGATCACTTGTAATTTCCATAGCAAACTTTTAAAGTGGAATTTACCCATCCGTTATTATATACTAATATAGTTATGATCACTCGGTGACAAATGATGTAGTTGACCATAGTAAGCACTAAGCACTAAGCATGCTGTCCTACATTACCAAAAAGAACAAGTGGCAAATCTAGGGGTGTTGCATTTCAAAAACTCATTACATTACTAAATAAATAAGACTACTTTCACAACTCTACCATCTCTATCTACTTATTGAGCTCCAACGCTGTTTTATCAGCTTCAAAAACGCAGTCTCAGAATTCCCAAAGAAAGGAATTTGAGACTGAAGAAAAACTTTGGCAGAAAAACAGAACTCTACTAGTCTTTTATGAATAGATACCTACGAGTACTATAAGAGTCTTGCGTTCCAAACCAACTACCAACACACTATAATTTAAAGCACAACCGATATTATTTTTTAATTATATCACATAGAGTCTGTAGTCTAAAGGCCACGGACTGCTATTGTGAACAAGGTCACCGTACTTTCATGCGGGAGGGTTATGTGCTTAGCGCATGGCTTTTTGAGGCCGTATTTTTGTAGCATGATGTAGATTTATATCTCTATATCTCGAGTAAAGTTTGATTAGTTGTTTTACTTGTAGCAACGATACAATTCAATTCATCTCTTATCATTCCCATAATACGGCTCGTTATAACTTGTTGCATGGATACAATTCAATTCAATTCAATTCAATATGACTCGGTATGACTTGTCGCAAGGATACAATTCAATTCTTCTCTTTTCATTCCGATAATATGACTCGTTATGACTTGTTGCAAGGATACAATTCAATTCATCTCTTTTCATTTCATTTGATAATAGGACTCGTTATGACTTGTTGCAAGGATACAATTCAATTCATTTCTTTTCATTCCCATAATATGATGATGATTAACAATTAAAGCGTAAGTTCCGCAATAACATTTAAATTAATATTTCAAGTGTTATTTTCTGATCTTTGACATTCCATTACATGTTAATATAGACTTTTGACCTTATTCGATTGTAACTCTAACATGAAATATCAAAATGTCAACACGGAAGCGCATTAATGTGCTTAAATGTAAAAGCAGGTAATTTTAAATTTCTCATTTACATAGCGATGAATCTTCAACTTATGTGGGCTTGTGACATCACCCTTCATAATTTATACACATTGTAAGATAAACTAAGCAAGACTAAGACAAATTGTTAAGTTTCCTTTTAAGCATCATTGTTATGAAAATTAGCAGCCATTAGTTTAAAGAATGTTCTTAAAATTTTCCTCTGTCCGAAAATGACATGATTTTTTCCATTACATTGTGTACAAGGTACAATAGATGATTAATTATGACGCCAGAAGCTCGTGTAATGAAATGAGACTCACTGATGTTCAAGAATATAACGTAGATAAATATTATTCTGAAACGACTAAAGAGCTAAATTGAATTGAAAGTGACCTTCTCAGAGCAATGACTTCGTTGCGTTCTTCCTTTATAGTATTTTTCTTCATATTTTGGAACATTATATCTTTCATCATCTATGAAGTACAATTAAACTTAAGAAACTATGACTATTCTCGACATGATGACATGATACTTAGGAAATAATCCCAGCAATTTGCAAGGTCATTATGAACTTTGTAATATGTTGAATATTCATACTATTATATTGTGGTTGTGACGAAACGTTAAAGAGTTGTTTTCTCTTTAGCGTGAGAATGTTTTGATTTTTAAAATATGCAATATGGAAATGAAAGCAAGTCCTCAGTCTTATTAAAACTAAATAAAAAACATCGTACAAAAATTGTTCATTGGTTTTATCTCGGCAACTTCATTCAACATTTCTGAAATGAACGCCTTGAACATTTCTATGATCCATCGACATTTTTACCAGAAATGCCCAATTATTAAATTTATGAACTAGCTGATGTCTATAGCTTCGCCCGCGTTTACTAAAGGTTGTACCAAATCTTTGGTGACCAATGTGTTCTCTCCATCAGTGGGTTAAATTACAATAAATGCTCCAACTCTCAGCGTGACACCTAAGTGTTTAATAGGATGACTGATGAAATATCAAATTAAATTGTTCTGTATATTTGTACAAAAACAAGATCTACTTCTATTAATAATTTTCACAAAATATTCAATGTACAGACACGGCCCAGTTACAGTTTTTTATACCTTTAGACTATAGACTAATAACAGTTTAAAAATCACCAAACCGTGTCCAAAGTAACAGTCGGTTGTTGTGAAATTGTACATCTAACGACAAAAGGCGCTGAACAGTAACAAATTTTCTGATTACCTTCATCATCTTAAACACCAATCTATGACCGCATCATCACTTAACATCAGGTGTTTTGTGTTGTGATCAAACGCTACCTTGCTAGTTGTAGAAAAACCCAAATATAACTGTCTGGCTGTTTCACCCGCGTGGGCTAGAGTTTACCGCGATAAAAAGTATTCTATGTCCTTCCTCAGATTTCAAACTATCTCCGTACCAAATTTCATTTAAATCGGTTCAGTAGTTTAGGCGTGAAGGCGAGACTGCCAGATAGAGTTACTTTCGCATTTAATTTTTTAACATTATATAGTAGGGATCTAGAACGCATTTGGAAAATTGAGTGTGATCAGCTACTTCTGCCGCTGACTGTACGGATCTGACCGTAAACGAATGTTGCTTCAAGCCGTATTATCTCATCCATTTCCACTGTTATCTCACCGGTGAACAAACACAGCGAACAAACTTTTTCTATACCTTTTTTGCATCTAATCTAACCTAGTATCGCCTTTTTGTCTTCGAAATTTCGTCATGAAATCCATTTTTTAAAAAGCGTAAGCGTTTTAAATTTGTAGTCGAAAATATGTCGGATACACAACGTGTGATCACTTCTTTTTGCAGTCAGAACAATTAACACGGAAATAATTAAAATACTTTAGTAAAAGGGACATGAATTTAAAGCATTCCATTAAACAGTGTTACGGATCTGACCTCGTTGTTAAAACTATTGATTGTTCTTTGTTCTAACATAAATAAGTCGTAAAAAACCGTTTCCAGAAATCCATACCTAAAAGTAGGTACCTAAGACAAAGGGTTTATCGAGAACTCTAATTTTTAAGTAATCGTACAACATTTTAGTGCACCATAAACTTCCATTCGAATCTTTTGTTTGCTATGTTAAAACAAAAGAATGACTAATGTTTACAGTTTCTATTTGTTACGAAGTGCGAACAAAAACGGTGTTTTATTTTCTATTTATTTTGGTTGATGCATGATTGAACTTCGCTGACAGTCGGTTAACCTTTTTTGTCAGTGACTGATTGCCTTACTTCCCCTTTGAATTCATTCATTATTTGTGTTTAGTGGTAATTTTTCTTTATTTTTCCTGTTGTGTTTAGTTCGTCAATTCTATTCAGCCAGTACGCACAACTTCCACCGAAAAGGTCTTTTTATTCTTTGTAGAACTTTACAGTATAGAATAGGTATGTAGTCCTTCATTAAGGGCCATCATTTAAACGACCGTAAGTTAAAATAATGTCCTACCTAATTTCGGTAAATTCTTGTCAAATTTTGAAATTTTGACAAATAGATCAAATGCACCGAAATTTGGTATGACATTTAACTTATGACGTTCATAAAACCGGCCCTGAGTTTCTAAACAAACTGGGTGTCAGTTCAATAATTTTATATATCAGATGATGTTGGTTCATTACCTCTAAGGCTAATCAAACCCTTTTATATACCTATCTATTAATTTAGATGCCGTATCGTCAAAATTGTCTGTATTCTAAATTGAGTTTAAAATATTGGCGATTAGCTTTGGTTATTATTTGTTTAGCTGTTTAAATATCGGTATCACCATGCTCCATTTACCGAGAAGCACAAAGAATAACAGCTTCTGCTTATCGTTTATCTAATTGGCAGTTTGCATTAACGGAACCAGTAATTACACGGGTTAAATTAACCGTCATAATTAATAATTGGTATCCTACACCTACTGGGGTAATTAGGTCTCGAGGACTTTGTTTTTTTTTTTACTAATTTAGGTTAAACTTACTTGATTCGATGTTGGTGAAAACAATAGCTGCTAAGACCACGATTATTTTTGTTTTCAGTTCTTATAACATTTTTACTTTTCAGATGTTTTAGGTCTTCCACTCATTTCAGTAAAATCATTTAGATAATTTGCTGAACAAGCGCAAAGATTTTCTACCTAGTCTACAATTTTACTCGTACATAGTATCTGAAGAACCGGAAAACTAGACCTATTTTTAATGACCCATTTTCAGAACCATGGTCCCAAGTAGATTCGGTTGGCTTGCAGACGTTTGCTAGCCTCAAAAAACTTTCCAACAGTCACATTTCAGTGACTTGGAAATATTGCCTATTTTTTCTTTTCATAGAGCCAAGCGCATATCTATGTTTTTGTAAGTTCCATCTGCATAATAATTACAACTTTCGATGTTTTCTAAACGTTTCACATTTTTACGGCAACAGTAACGACTCGCCACACCGGTTTTAACTGGTTCCATCCGCTCATAAGTCTAGTCAGAATAACTGGTGCCTATTTTGCTGTCATTTATACCAGTCGATGGCAAGTTAGGTTCAATAATAAACCTTTTTGCACAACCTTTATAGTGAGGTAGGTACTTAGGTAGGTACGGCCAGATCCTTATGTTTATGAGGTCTCTTTATAGCAATTATAACAGGCACATCTTTTCTTCTTTCGTTGTGGCCATTTCTATTCCAACCTCTCCTTAACACACATCACGCATTTATTATTGTCACAGTTTGAAATACTGCATATTATCCCTTCTGCAGGATAAAATACAATAGGCCCATTGTCGCTAAACTATTATTGACGAAACTATCTCACGACGAAGTTATGTTAATTAAATCAGCCAATGGTGTAATAACAATGATGTTTTAATTGTGAATTCATGATGAGAGCGCAGGATTGATGATGATAGGATTCGTTTTTAGTGCCCTTATTTTGAAATTATCATTGAATAACATTTTCATTGTAACTTGATTTCAGGTTAAAGTTACGCAGAAGCTGCCCAATAGCAACGATGAGAAATTCATCAGGACGCTCACCAAAGGCGACTTCTTCGGTGAAAAAGCTTTACAAGGGTAATTATTCTGAAATAATAATGCCTTCCTTAAGTGCTTGTAGCAAATTATGTTTAAATTAAAAATCTTGTCAGATTCTTAAACGGCAATTAATTATTTCTACTAGACATACCTTGTTTTTATTATGTTCTATCACTATTAAATCTGAGCTTTGAAGTATGCTATCATCGTAAAAGTCCGTAAACGCTAGTACGCCGTATTCATTGCTGTTTTAACTGTCAGTTAGAAATGTTATGTTTAACAATTTGCTCCGAGCCCACATTATCGATATATTAAATTTCATTCATCCATTCTACCTTTAACAATAAACTCTCTAGAGTTTTGTCATCTGTAGCATTATAATACGATGATTTTATGGACAACATTTTATTAGATACAATAAAATCCGTAGAATGATCGGCGAATTTGATTAGTATTTCACTAGATTTATATTTAAAACTTATGGTTTTCAGAGATGATCTTCGAACAGCGAACATTGTATGCGACACACCAGAAGGCGTCACTTGTCTGGTCATCGACAGAGAGACCTTTAATCAGCTGATATCGACTCTTGATGAGATCCGAACCAAGTACAAGGACGAGGGAGATAGCAGAGCCAGGTTAGTCATTAACATCCTTATTTCAAGACATACTAGATAGTTTTCGTTTTGTTTCTTCACAAGCAATTTTTATTTTAATGTTATATCAATATACAATGACATTTTGGAGGGTGACATTGAGTGAGTCAGTAGCATTCTACCTACAATTTAAACACCTGATATTTCCTCCGCCAAAGTTCGTTGCAATTAGTCATTACATCTTGGAACTTATGACTATTTCACAAATTCGTTCTTGCATTATCATGACTTGAGCAATTTCAATGGACATCACATGGTAATAAAAAATTACTGTCAGAATTTTCTACACTGTCATTGGTCGAATAATAGATTTATTTTATTTTGAGAACATTCGTTGTTTCGAGTGTCAAGTTCACACAATGTATTCCGCAACGAACTGCAGACACGCAATAACAAAAGGTGCAGTCAATTATAAAAGCAGGGTAACGTGAATGTATTTTGTCGCAGTAAACCAGATTTCAATGCCGTTTCGATGTTTATGAAATTGACAAAATAATTACTTCGACACGGTACGACTATAGAGTTTAAATTCCATTTTGGTAGACGGCCGTGCATTGAAGTTACACCGAATTCAACACCCATTGTATGTCCACTTATCTTTTCGGTTACTAAAACAATGGACGTTTTCGTATGACTGGTGATGAATAATGAAATAAATAATCTTGATTTCACTGTCTAACGCCTTTTCTGTTTTAACGCAAACTTTACGGATGTCATTTCACAATGGTAAGTACCTATATAATTACGATGTGAAAGAAACTATTAAATATAACGTTAAAATCGTCATAGAAGATAAGCGGTGTACTTCACGATCCATCATAACTATTTCAAAGTATCGAACATAAAAATCTATGAGAAAATCTGAGATAAAATGAGTAAGTGTAGATAGACAATAATGACTTTCTCTATTCCATGTCAAAAATCAGTGGAAGTAAATTGATGACTTTCATCTGAGCCTATAGAATTGTCTACGATAAGATTGAGACCATAACAATTATGATTTCCCGCGTTTTTGTCACTGATTGTGAAGTTATTGCAAAGTTCAATTGAAACAATAGGTACACCTGGTTAGTCATTATACCAGTGCTCTGCGAAGATTGAGATAAATGTGTTAAGTGACAGTAGAAAAGGCTTCAATGGTTATGAAGTTATTATAGAGTTATTTATGTTAAGACAATTTCTGTTTACATTACTTCAAAAGAGGGAAGGAAAGTCCCAACTCAGCATAGTACTGGTCGAGCAAAGGACTAAAATGTTGAATCGATTCTCAAAAAATAATAATGGAAGAGGAAGTTAAAAGTACTTACATACATGTATATTTTATAGATGATTTTATAGATGACATTCTAATATTTATGCAAGATATTTTATTATTTATATTTTTAATCTTTATCATAACTGACAATAATTGCGAGATATCCACTTTGGATCACGTCGTAACTTTTACTACAATCACTAGCTGTAATGGGATTGAGAAAGTATGCGGTCATTATAATTTGTCTTAGATTTTTATAGAAGCAACAGTGATGATATTTCTCGGTTAAAAATCGTCCCTTCCTGGTTCCTTTTTTAAGAACATTGTAAAAATATCGTCCTTGCACTAAAGCCTTTCAACTTCACAAAAAAACAGCAGGGTTCAGCAATGCAGCGTTGGTAATAAAAACTATCCATATCAAGAAATCTAAAATGAAATGTTAAATTCAGACATAGAAACGCGCTTGCGCCCGTCGCTTATACATAAAAAGAGACCGTTGCTAATACATTCATACATTAGTCTTTATAATTACCAAGTCTCTTCATGAGCGTAAAAATGTTTTGTTGAGACAAGCAAATTCCTTCACTGAATAGAGCCTTTCGTAAACGTTTGATAAGATAACGCTTGTAAAGATTTAGATACCTACGTGAGAATCAATTTAGTTTTAGCAATTACGCAGCAAACTATAAAACAACTATTTTTCTCTTGAAAAGTGACAGCATGACTAGTGATGTGCATATGCAAAAGTATGTCATCGGTCATTTTCCAATGTATAAACTAATTTTTAATCCAAATGTTCACAAATTCACAGACTAAACGAAGAGTTCGCCAATCTGCGCCTATCGGATCTCCGCATCATTGCAACCCTTGGCATCGGTGGCTTTGGTCGCGTCGAACTAGTTCAAATCTCAGGCGATCCGTCACGGTCGTTCGCCTTGAAACAAATGAAGAAAGCCCAGATCGTTGAGACGAGGCAGCAGCAGCACATCATGTCAGAGAAGGAGATCATGTCAGAAATGAACTGCGAGTTCATTGTAAAATTATACAAGACATTTAAGGATAGGAAGTACCTTTATATGCTGATGGAGACCTGCCTGGGGGGAGAATTGTGGACAATCTTGAGGGATAGAGGTGAGTTTAATCTTGAGGATGCGACTTTACTCAGTTACTAATAAGAAGGGTTCGACTTTAGTAGCGACACATAGTAACGCCATCTAGGTTAAGAGAAACGAACTTTATCAAAATGTTACACCACAACTATAACAGATGGCGCTAAACATAATGAACATTCTAAAGTATCAGCCGTAATGTTTTTTTCATACCTAATATTAAGACTATTCATATAATTAAATATTGTTTTGTTTGTGTTTCAGGACAATTTGACGATGCAACGACAAGGTTCTACACCGCTTGCGTAGTAGAAGCCTTCCATTATCTTCACTCTAGGAATATAATTTACAGGTATGATAAAAGTATTGTTTACTTAATCAATTATTTAGTGCCAGGTTTTTTTGTCTATTATAATACGAATTCACGCTAATGCTTACCTTAATAATTCTACACTCTTCTCTTCGTGACAGAATAAGTGAATCTGAAAATAACGGCAAGATTATATAAAAAAGCCTTGAAAACTAACAAATAAGGGTGTCAAGATAAAACGACAGTACAGTGTAAAACAAACTCGCCATGTTATCCCTACTATATCCCCACTAATATTATAAATGCGAAAGTAGCTCTGTCTCTCTGTCTTTCACGCCTAAACTACTAAACCGATTTAAATGAATTTTGGTACAGTTACAGTCTAGAGCCTGTAAAAGAACAGAGGCTAATTTTATCGCGATAAACTGAAGCCTACGCGGGTGAAACCGCGGGGAACAGCTAGTGTTCTATAAAAAGTAAACTAACTCGCTCCACCTAAAATATGAAACGAACACACTAATAAAAACCAAACTCATTTAACTTTCAGAGATCTCAAGCCGGAGAACCTTCTACTAGATTCGAAAGGCTACGTGAAGCTAGTTGACTTCGGTTTTTCAAAGAAGCTGCAGGCTAGCCGGAAGACTTGGACCTTCTGCGGGACCCCAGAGTACGTCGCGCCGGAAGTCATAATGAACCGGGGTCACGACATCAGCGCAGACTATTGGTCGTTAGGTGAGGTTTATTAAGATTTATATACAAATTAAACAAAAAATTAAAAGAAAAACAATTTCTTGCCACTTTAATGAAGACTTATTCTAGGTTCCTGTTACTTACATAAATAATTATTTATAGGGCAATATGGCAGCTTCAGCATGTGCTGCATTCACATAAAAATAACTATGTCAGCTGTAATAGTTTTTTGTGTGTAAAATCAAAATACAACATTTGTTGAGTTGTTTGTGATACAATATGTGATTACTCCAAAAAGTCAAACTTAAAACTTGCTACACCAGGTCCAAATTCCTTACGCCACACCGGCAAAAGAACAGGCAAGAAATAATCCGTAGGTAATTTTATGTGCACATTCGGTCGGATTGAACTGAATCTACAACAACTACAACACAACAAAACACACACTCACAACACTACAACTAGGTGTGGTCCGCGGAATCTTACAGGAAAATACAAGATTTTCCGGTATAATAAAACAATAGCCTATGTCACACTTTGACCCTAATAGTTGTATATTATTATAGTATAAACAAATCGCGAACAAATCGTGAGCGATGGTGGCCGAACGGTCAGGCGTGCGACTTAAAAAACGCCTACACCGAGTTCGAATCCTCTCGGCCCCGCACCTATGACTCAATAAGTTATGTGCAGATTTGCCATCGCTCAAAACGGTGAAGGAAAACATCGTGAGGAAACCGGCACGTCCAAGAACCACAACGTTCAAGGGCATGCGATATCTACCAACCCGCACTGGGCCAGCGTGGTAGATTACAGCCCATACTCTCTCTCTGAGAGAAGGCCAGAGTCCCAGCAGTGGGAACGTGAAAGGCTGATAATGATGATAAACAAATCGATCCGTTGCTCCGTGACTACCAAGAAGGTAAAAGAAGGACCAACTAACAAACAGATTTTTACTTTTACCACTCTTGTCTGTCTTTCTGAGTATGAAGATGCCTATAAAAACGATTGACACCCTGAAATTTCAACAACATTTGTTGTTGCAGTTTCTTCTTTCAATCAGCTACTCCTTAATACATAACTAACGCGCTCGAATATCTTTCCAGGTGTGCTAATGTTCGAACTGCTGACCGGTTCTCCACCCTTCACCGGCACGGACCCGATGAAAACGTACAACAAGATACTTAAAGGCATTGACGCCGTCGAGTTCCCCCGTTGCATTACCAGAAACGCGGCGAACTTGATCAAGAAACTGTGCAGGGACAACCCTGCGGAAAGGTTGGGCTACCAGAGAGGTGGCATCACTGAAATTCAGAAGCACAAGTAAGTAGAATTTGCTACGATATAATAACTTAGCCCTAGAGCAGCCTTTTGATAAAGCCCCCTTGTGGGCGCTACAGGCCTAAAAGGGGGCGGTAAGAGACCCAGAAAAACATGGGGGCGTTGTGTAGAGGCATAATGGGGCGCTAAAATATTATTTATTCTCAAAGTGGGCAGTGGACAAAATAAGTATGGGAACCCCTGCTCTAGAGGTTCTCTTATCCCTTTTCACAATGATTAACGGTGAACTTATAAGAATCGGATCAAAAGTAAACTTTAGTACTATTGAGACGCCTTCCATAGATAATAATTTAATTAATGTTAAGTGACGGTGTTGTTGAAGTTGGCACCACGTTTCATCTGGTTTTGGAACTATCTCATCCTAGTTTATGCTATTTAAGTGCATACTAAACCGCTACCTGCAGGCAATCTCCTCGAAGAGCCAATAATATATTTCATACCATGGTAGACGATTGGGTCTTTGGTCTAAGACGTAATTTGTGACACTGTCACATCTTTCCGGGACACAGAATTAGGCTGGGGCGATGACTGAATTACCGGGGAACCTCAGAGGCGCATTTATATGATTTTTTTAATTGATTTTTTTTTTATTAAGTTATGTGTGATATCGGCTACATAATTCATTTATTTGGTGCCGAGATCCGGGATCGTGAACATTAGTGTGTTGGTAAATTACTATGTCTAATTAAATAATTTCTCTATCCAGATGGTTTGACGGCTTCAATTGGGAAGGTCTGGCCACACGCTCGCTCGAACCTCCAATTACCCCAACTGTGAAATCTCCTGTGGACACGCACAACTTCGACCAATACCCACCGGACGGCGACGAACCACCACCAGACGACCTGTCAGGTTGGGACTCCACGTTCTAGACCGCTTTATATACGTAGGAATAAACGAGACAGCTATATTTTTGTAAGCGGCGCGTTTGGGCAAAGAGTAGGTGACAGACGCGTCACGTCAACGAAGCGATAAGGTGATTTTTCTTACTTTTATTTTTTCAAGCAATAGTAGTTTGGGAGTCTCAGTCTGTCACTATTCTATATTCAGATAAATATTTAGTAGCTGTTACAACCGAAGAGGTCTTATAAGCACGTAGGTGACTATTATTACCTAAAATAAAAATGTTACATAATTAGGCTTACAATTAAAATCTCATGTGCAGGTTGACTCTCAAATAACTTTAGCTTAACTTTACTTAATGTATTATGAATTATGACGTCTAAATGTAGATTAGATAGGACGAATAAACTATTTCTCAATTGGGTGCTTTCGTTCGGACTACAAAAATGAAAACATATACGCAATTCAATTTTGTACTTACAAAAACTATACATGTCATAATTTGGCTCATTGACTTGTGACAAAAGTCCATACCGACAGTACTAGCATACACTAAAAAAAATAGGTAGGTAATTAAACTACAATCCCAACTGTATCGTAATCATTTTGTAGTCCGAACAATCGAATAACTAATGCCATTAAATTTAGTTCTTAACTCTTGCCAGTTGTTTATCAACTGTATTAGCCTAACACAGACAATGGAACGTCGAAACGATTGCAGGATTAATGGACAGACCTTATATTGCATATAAAGTCAAAACACAAACGTTTTTTCGTCCACCGACTGCCCGCATTAAATTATTACCAAACGTCTGCGTTGGCTTAAATTCTAGCATAACAGAAATGTTTATAATTTCTGTATTGATTATTTAATCTAGTGTTTTGACTCAGAGCCAAAACTTAGCTTAACTTATCAATGAATTAGAATAATAACTTTAGTGCTATTTGTAAATAAAACCTTATGTTAGCTATTGTTTTGTGTCTCAATATCTCACGCACCTATCTCTTAAGAATTTGTGTTAGTTAATAATATGTTTTTTCATCTTTGAAGTGCAATTCTATTTATATCATTCGTGTTAAATATTTTGTTAGAAAATCAATTGGGCTAAGATCAAAATTCAAAATGATAAAAAATGTTTAGGTATATAAGTAAATTGTTTCATCGTATATATGTAATTATATACAATCTGTGTCATAACTATTAAGTTTACGAGTATAATAGGCAATAGAAATGCCAAAATGTTGTTACCACGACTTTTTTACGTAGTTTCTTTCTATTGCTTTTCTAGATTTTTTTCTAATTACTCTCATCAATATCTACGCTATACAGGCTGTCAAAAATGTAGGTACTATTCCTAAATCTTAAAATATGAAATATGATTTAGCAAATTATACTAAACTTGTCATTGTCAAATAATTTTATTGGTGATTTCAAGACGATATTTACACTGAAATTTTTTTATAAATGTTTAATGTTTTTGTAATGTTTATTGAAATGAGTGCCCATTTAATGAAAAAATATAATTGAATTAATAACTTACTTATAAGAAATGTCAATTGTTTTTGGTGCTCAAATATAGAGACGTGTTATTGAACAACAATAAATTTAATTTAATGTACACTAATAATATATCTTTGTATCTATCCCCTTCATATTTTTTTGTGCTTTGTAGTTATAGGGTGTTACAGTTTTTATAATATACAATATAATAGTATAATTACTAGAGCCACTAAAATATTTTTTACTTTGTCATTAATATCTAAAATTCATAAACATGACATTATTTGTCATTTTTCATGTATACAATATTAGTCAAAATATTAATCAGTCTCTTACTGACGTTTCTACTATTGAAAATACTTTTGTAAATAATATCATCAGTTAGTTTAAAATAATTATTTTTAATCATAAACAAAAGTGAAAAAGCGATGAAAAGTTATGTATGAATTTAAAATGTTTTAATTATTCTATTTTAAGAACAATTATTTTTGTAATCTTTAGAAGTAATGAAATTTAAATGAAAAAAATATATTTTATTTGAAATAGATTTTATTTTCATTTTCTAGATAAAACTTCCTGATATCTTCGATCCCTTGTCTTAAGTTTGGTGATTTAAATCAAGAAGACAACCCTGATATGTATAAAAATAATATTATAATATCTAATAGAAAGTTTGTGAGTTAGAGTTAAAGTAAACTCCGTAACTACTGAATTTGATTTTAGAAATTGTTTCGGATTATGATTTATTGTGATAAAACTCCTGTGTTCCTCCACAAGGGAATAGCCAGGAACAGGTATTTTAAATAAATATTAGATATGTGAAATCGACCGACGCTGAGGCAATCCAAATAGTCAATACTCCGATATTAGAACACAGATATCAATATACTTAACTAACATTAATATATATGTATTAGGTATATATGTATTTTAAAACTAGGTCGAGTGCGGAAACAGGACAACACACAGCAGCACAGCTTAGCCCTATGTTTAAAATTTCAGTATGTTACATTTTTCATCAAAATCCGAAACCAAAGTCAAAACTAAACGTAAAACGTAAATTAAATAAAAGTGTAGGTAACAGATTAAATATAGGTAAAGCGCAAAATAGAATATTCGCTACATTCCAGTGACAGCTACGGACCGACTGCGACCTGATCCGGAATTCCGGTTCGACCCACTATCGAAGTTGCCTTTCCTATCCTGCCTCGAACTGGAAATAGCTGCGCTGCGGTATTAAAGTTCTAAAGCGGAATCGCTATTATTACCTTGAATGTTGGTGAGCAAAAATGGAACTAGTGGAAATACTATTTCCGTATGGTAATCGTCGGAGAGTTTCATGGGACTCGTGTTATTCCAATTATTTTTACCTTTGTACGTTGTTGATATTTTGTGCTATACAAATTATGTTGAGGTTGGTCGTGTTATCGATATACGCTCGAAATTAATAATATCGCGGATAACGAATCGATCCTGATCCGTTATCCACGGGTTTGGATCGATATTTCATGTCATACAATGAGAAAAAAAAATCGGACTTTCCTTCTGAGTCTTTACCTTCCAAGACCGATTCCTTCCTTATTTTACCTTAGTTTTCGTTCTGAATCACAAATCCTTTCCATTTGACTCAGAAGAAAAACGGTATTTCGGTAGGTCTTTTTTCTCCGTGTAATATGTCATTTTAGTAGTAATCTGTAAAATCCTAGTACTAACATACTTACATATATTATGACATGACATATCGATCTAAAACTGCGGATAAAGGATCGGATCGATTATTGATTTCGGACAATATGGTGTTTTATGTACCTGATTCTGGCCTTGTTTTACATGCCTAGGACGAATGGGAACTACCTACGCTGTGTCTAATAATAAACCGACGTAAGTAGTTCATAGTCAATTTTAAAGTATTTATTGCTATGCAATTTTCATAATCTAGGTATCTAGGCCTAGAATTTTCTGAGTCGATGTCATTCAACACACCACAACGCATTGGGGCAGTGAGTTAAGACCCTCATTCCTTCTGAGAATAGACGTTCGTGGGAACGTAATACGAATTAATACAAATAAGAGAATTTTTTTAAATATTGATTATTGATATTAAATTATTAAATCAAAATTGGTTTATCCCTTTGGGAGCTCCGAAACTTATAACAAGTATAATTTTTAACAAAAAAATAACCGACTTCTCTTTCCCTTCGATTTCTCTGGGATACTATCATCAGATCCTGGTTTCCTTATCATGACACCACCCTTGGGATATCTCCTTTCCAACAAAAAAAGAATCATCAAAATCGGTTCATAAAAGACGAAGTTTTCCGCGAACAAACATGAAAAAAGCATATACATATACGCTCGACTTGAGAAACCTCCTTTTTTGAAGTCTGTTAAAAAACCCTCTCTGTTTGCGTCGGAGGTAAAAAGTTATAGGCACAAAAATAAAAACGGTAGAAGAAAGAAAATTAGGAAACCATTTTTAGTGAGTTTTGTCGCTGCCCGTACCAATGTTCCTGATAATGTTACAACCGATCCCAATCAATCAATATGAGTCGGCAACCGTGTGGCGAGGAAGCGAGGCCTTTTCGCGCGATGATCACTCCATTCCTGGGACGGGCTAATGGGATGATTTAGTTCCGCAAGGGGTCCGACCCCTCGTATTGGCATTTCAATAAAACTGATTAAGTTTATAGAAAACTAGATGTTTATGACTGTAGGGCCATGTGGGATCGCTCACTGCTCAGAGTATTGTCCTCTAGCATTGTTTGATTAAACATAGTTGGTAAAGATAGACCAATTGGTTAACGACCGGTTTCAATAACCGATCTGATCTATCCACGGTTTGACAGAAATTTGACATTATACTTTTAGGGACCTTGTGTCAAGTTCTCAGGTCACATAGTTTTTTGAAAATCTCACTAAGCAGTTTTTCACAACTCTAAAATAAATGACCTATCCCTTTGAACTAATGTATCTAAATCTTTATCTTCTTTTCTGTCTATTTTTATGTTTTAAATTATTATGTATATTGTTGTCTAGTACCCATAACACAAGTTACGAGCTTAATCTGGGGCTAGGTCAATTTGTGTGCAATGGTCTCCCGATATTTAAACTTTTCAGTGTTAATCCAACTTGATGAATTCATGGACCTTATGTTAATTCTAGAATTTCAGATTTCTTATCTTTTATAATGGGTAGAAGATAATTCTATCTATCGGTGGAAAAACTCATGTAGGTAGAACCTACACCTACCTACCACAAAAGAGATTTTATCGTCTAAATAATACTCAAATCACAGACTTATAGAACAAACATAGGTTCTACACAGGTATAACCTATGTTTGTTCTATAAGTCTGTGATTTGAGTATTATTTAGACGATAAAATCTCTTTGGTCACTCTCTCTTCTCTCAAGAGAAAGAGCCGTAGATAAACCTATTTCAAAGACATCTTTCTATGTCTATATTTGTTACGTTTCATTTTTACGCTTGTTGCCGCGTTGTTTCTATCATGCGACAGACAATGTATTCCGTGAAGTTAGTTCAAAACTTTTCGCGTTATTTCCATTTTGCACAGCGTCCTTGAGTTGTTTAATGTAGTTAGTAACAGGATTTGGTCAAATAAAATCATTAGGAACATCTTTAGAAAACTAGGGAACCCGAGGGAAATCACCTAAGCTTTGTGAAGAAAGCATACTTTTCAGATTTGGATAACAAAGTTAACATGGAGTTTTTACAAGTTACAGAATGGAAGCAATAGACAGCTTCACAACAATCTTTTTTAGAAACTATTTTCATAGGTACTCATCATATCGTCTCTGTGTGTGTGTGTGAGAGAGAGAGAGAGAGAGCGAGAGAGAGTGAAAGCGAGAGATAGATTGAGGGAGAGTATGTGTGAGGATGTGTGTGTCTGTGTGTGTGTGTATGTAGTTATTTTAAGTGTATCTATTGTTTTTTTATAGCATTGCCATGGCATGAAAAATTTGTCTCGTGTAGGTATTAGTATTCATCACATACGAGTATATATTACCGAAATATTCAGTGTAATAATAAAATAAGTAGGTAAGCAGTATGTAAGTAATTAAAATAAATAAGTAGACCGGAATTCGAATAGAAAATATTCAACAGAAGTATCAGCCTGAGAAATTACTTCACTGAATTTTTGGAACCGATAAAGTTTTAATTTGCGAAGTTTGACTAATTGAGTTCAGAATTTCGTTCCGCCAGTCCATTCGTCCAAGTTAATAATTACCGTTGCTTTTTCTTTATTGAACATTCCATTTTTTGTAACTCTTTCATTTCCTTTGAAAATAAAGAAGACTAGTGCTCAACCTAAGAGTTTTTTTTTTCAACATTGGAGACTGTTTACTTTGTCTACGATAAGAGGTATAATTTTTTTTTTCCGACCTCTCCAACAATTATCGTTATATTTTAGCCAATGTATACAAAAACTTAACAAATTATATCCTAAAACCTTCCTCGAGAACTCACTCTATCTATTAGTGGAAACAGCATGAAAATCGGTACAGTAGTTTTTGAATTTATCGCGAACAGACAGCCAGCGTTGCGGAGGACTTTGTTTTATAATAAGTAGTGATTTAAATGCCGCCGCTAGAAAAGGCTCTTTATTTGTATCTTAGTATTAATCCTTATCAAAATAAATTACTTATTATTCAAAACTGCTTCAATACCTTTACATAAGTTTTTTAATCATTCAATGCGAAAGATATCACGAGTTTAAAAAAGTAAGTAGTAGAAATAAGTTGCGTGGAAGCCTTATGCATGTAGGCGTCACTGGGGTAGGGCCGTACTGGGAGGAAGGATTTATGTGTGTGTATTACAATTTTTGATTTTGAAATTTCTTATAGATAATTAAATACCCGTGTGAAGTAGCGGTGGCCGTTTTCTAAAAAACGATGCCAAATAACGATGCCAGTACCCGATGCCGGCATCCGATTCCTTAGGCATCGAAAAACGGATGCGCATCGAAACGTCTCGTGCGTTGCTCGGCATCGGCACACATCGGCATCGGCATCGCCGCGCGGCATCGGCAACGAAACGGCGCGTCGTTTCGATGCCGATGCCGCATCCGCATCGGGCATTCGGGCCTCATCGATATCGGGGTCTCGGTCGTATTCGGTCATAACCGCATAGTATCTTTCAACGCCATCTATTGTATTTATATGTAACTACGATGTATAGCGGAATTTATTTTTTCTTACTTTCGATTAAAAGTTTTGAAACCTAAAAATCTATATAGATGGCGTGGCGTTACTTAATACAAGGCCGAATGTAGTAATTATTTCCCGGTTTATACATTTTTACCATAATATTTATTGTGGGATGATAAAAACTTTTTTAACAATCTGAAATTATTATTCTATATTCTATCACACAATCTTATCGCTCACGCTCGCACCAGTTTCTATTATCATAATATCTTGATCTACGCAACTCTAGGGATGTGAAAAATAATCGATTTTTATATTAATCGATTATTTTTTTCTTTTAATCGATTTTTAATAATCGATTATCTAAATTTGAAAAATCGATTTTTTACTTACTCTCTAAAAATAAATCGATTTTTTTTACTTTAGGTAATTTTATTACAATGTACAAAAAAATGCAACTTTTTGAATAGTTGGAAAAAAATTATTGAATAAAATCGATTATTTTTTATTTAAATAATCGATTTTTTACAAATCGATTTATTAAAGAGTTATAAATCGATTATTTATTAATCGATTTTTTTATCTCCTAGTCACATCCCTACGCAACTCAACACTTTGTTACGATGCCAAATAACGATGCGGGCATCGGATGCCGGATCTCCGATGCCGGTGCGCATCGATGTCGTAAATATCCGAAAACGCCCATCGCTAGTGTGAAGCCGGGGCGGTCTACTAGTAGTATAGACTATAGATTAATTAGATTATAGTTATTAATGTTTGTTACTATTATTATTAATTTGAATTAGTTAATTAATTAATCTGTAATCATTTATATACACACCGGCACAATTAGCGGAACAGAAAAAAAAGTGAGACTATGAGATAATAACGCATATATTTGACGAAAATGTAATTAGACACAAAATAACAAATTGATTAACATCTTTTAACAACGACTTTGAAAAGTCTTCGTTATTTTTTTATTGAAAAATAAAGAAATTTGAAATAAGTGAAATTTTTAGATGATTATGAACCGTCACAAAAAATAAAAAAAAGTAAGCATTAAACGATTTAACAATAAAATTAAAGCAAAATTAATAACGAGTGTTTCCCCCTCTTGCTCTGATTACGGTTTCCATTCGTCTGGGCATGCTACAGATTATGTTATCGATGATTTCTTAAAGCAACCGCTCCCACTCCTCAAGTAATGCGTTTCCAAGTTCATTCAGATTGTTGGGGGGTGGCATTCTGGATTTAACCCTTCTTTTTAGCAAGTCCCAGACATGCTCTATCGGATTCATATCGGGGGAATTTGCTGGCCACTGCATCACCGGTATAATTACGTGGCTCAGATATGCCTGTACCGATTGTGCACTATGAGCACGAGCATTATCTTGCATTAGAATAAAGTCGTCACCAATAAATGGGGCAAATGGTACACCATGTTCTTCTAAAATGTCTCTGATGTATCGATCTGCTGTCATGGTCCCTCCTGTGACTATCACTAACTCCGTGCGAGCTCCCAAACATATCCCTCCCCAAACCATAATCGAGCCGCCACCATAAGCCACTGTGTGTTCAAAATTAGACTGTATGTGGCGTTCTCCTTTGCGTCTCCATATTCGCTGTCTCCCATCGATCTGTTTTAAAAGAACTCTGCACTCATCAGTAAAGAGAACCTGCTGCCATTCGTTCAAATCCCAATGACGATGTTCTCGCGCATAGCTTGTGTTCCGCTAATTGTGCCGGTGTGTATATAATAAAAATAATTCATTTATATTTATATAACCAACCATTAACTATATAATTTAAAATAACTCCCAAACTCAGGTAGTTCTGAGCGGGAGTAACAAAAATACTGATGTTAAGTGACGATGTATAACATCACCAGGGTAGCGTTTGACCAAAGAGTAATCGTTCATTTTGAATGTTCCCTCCGTCAGTGAACGAAACGCTTGCGTGTTTTAAGGAGGTACAACGACATCTAGTTTCATTTCTGCGCAACTTTTGAATGTCACGTTTGACCGGGCTGTTTTTTTTTTTTTGTTATAGCGTCACACGATTAGTGTATTTGCCAGTGTCAAGTGTCTTCTCTTCTCATATATAAATTTATAAAAATGAATCCCTTTTTCTATTAGTCACGGCATCACGCGTGAACGGCTGGACCGATTTCACTAATTCTTTTTTTGTTGTGTTTATTGTTGCCAGGAGAAGGTTCTTATGAAAGAAAAAATGGAAAAATGCGATCCGCGCGGGTGATACCGCGGGGCGCAGCTAGTTTATTATATACCTGCGGTCATGAGCGTTTATTTATCTATCACTAGTGGGCCGCCCCGGTTTCGCACGGGTATTCAACAAAAAAATTAAAATCTAAAGTTATAATATACACATTATAATACCACGGCACTTCATTTCTTGACATTGACTTCCCTCCCGTACAGCCCGTACCCCAGTGACGCCTAGCTAGCCGAGAAGGGTGAGCGGCTGACTACAACGCAACTTTTTTCTAATGCTTACATTTTTAAACTCGTGATATCTTTAGAATAGAATGTCCGAATTGAATAATTAAAAATGTTATATAAAGTTGTTGAAGCAGTTTTGAATAAGAAGTAATTTATTTTGATAAGGATTAATACAGATAAAGAGCCTTTTCTAGAGGCGGCATTATAATTATTTTTAGAAAATAAAAGATCACTTATTGCGGCATAACTATAATAGTTAGACATATGCTTTCGTTGACTTTTTTGCAGATCTTGAAGGGACCTATGTTATGGGACTTTTGTTCTATTGTCAACAGTTTTTGAAGCGCAGACAAAAATAGGTTTTCGATTTCACACCTTGGGTTACAAAATAGCTATTTTCTTACGGATCCCTAATTTTTTTGGAAATATAATATAGCCTATGATAGATAGATAGATAGTGTAGCTTTCCAACAGTGAAATAATTTTTTAAATCGGTTTAGTAGTTTCGCCTATTCGATGCAAACAAACAAACAAACAATCAAATCTTTCCTCTTTATAATATTAAATTAATAGTATAGATATTGATGGCAGACCAAATAAACGGATGGCCCTGTCACAAGGAATTGACATGGGCACTGCCACAGTTATCTTGGTCAAGCAATGGTGAAAACGGGTGAAATGTACACAGTCGTCGGTTTTTTGACGAGGGTAATTATTACTACTGGTATTGCGATACGCTTTTGTTATTTTCTCTAATTCTAGCGGTTAGTAGTATCACGAACTAATTACTTCTATGGCAGACTGAGTATTTAATCGGATAGTATATCCAGCAAGTGAGCAATTTAAAAAAATGGCAACAGCATACAAAATCTTGATACCGATGATAGTTCAGTGGTGGTAACGTCGACTTGCGATCCGTAGGACGTGGGTTCGAATCCTACGATTAGCTTGAGCTTTCGGTGAAGGAAAACATCGTGATGAAACCATAGCTTGGTGCAAGCACCTATCAGTGTGCTCTGGCAGCCTCACTTGACATCAGGACTTGTGGTCAACGCTCAGGGTAGCAAGAAATAAAAAAAAATTAAAAAGAACTGGTTTATATTGCGACTTAGTAGAAGGTCTTAGTGGGATAACTCATGCCGATTTGGGACAAATGACAAGTAAAAAGAAATAAATCAAGGCATAGCAAAAGCTTAGAATATTGTATTTTAAAATTTATTCCTTGTTATTATAGTATCAAGGTTTTTATTTATGTAAGGCCTTTTGCTTTACGTAAATTTGAGTAACAAATTAAATACTTTTGACTCCTTTCTCTATTGCGGTTACAGAAATATAAGGGTCTCAAACAACTTTTCAGTTCTGCAGCCTAATTTCGTCAACTTTTCTGTGGGCCCTAATTAAGAAAAGGCTTTCGTTATGTCAGAATGCTGGTTGTTTCTCTCCCGTAAATGAATTTACGTGTTCAAAAGATACCTTCCCAGAATAATGAAATCTAAATGATGTCCCTTTTAAAAGGGTTTCAATTTAAGGGTTTTGTCAAATTTTCTTTCCGTAGTATTATTTATACAGGGAGTGAATGGATAATGGGAAATGGTAATGGAATGCGTCACCTTGGTTGGTAGATAGGTGCTTGTAAGCGGTTATTTTATTAAGCAAAAGATGATACGCAGATGTTATTCATCTCCTACTCAAATAATGTACCATTATTTCTTCATAAAAAAAAACTTTTACATCATTTACTCAAATAAATCTATCATGCTTGTTTTTGTTGTTATTTATTAAACGCGTATTACTCAGTAAAGTTGAAAAGTGAAGTGACAGTTGGTTGGTGGCAAATGTCATGACTGACAAACAAACATTTTTTGTTTCCAACTTTCACTGCTGATCGTTATTTTCCTTGGGCTCTGTCATGTCTTTGCTTTTTTCTTTGAACAAATGTAAAAAAAGATATGCATGGTTATGCAGCTAGTGCCATCTATCCGTGGTTTAGAAATTACATTTTTTCAGCTGTCAGAAAACTTCCTATTACTATCGAGTTATTCAAATATGTACATTCTACAATCGAATTATTCGAATACATTCTACCATCGAACTCAACACATTCTAACACCAAATTATTCGAATGCATTCTACCATCGAGCTATTCGATAACTATTTCCCAAACTACCCGCTGTTTTATGAACAATAGTTTAATAGTGATGAGGCTGGCTGTATGCAAACGACACTCAAATAAAACTTTCAATGCGTAAACTTTACACTCAACGTTTGTGTTCAGGTGACATGTTATTTACGTTTCACGAGGGCTGATGTGTGTAAATTAATTATTAATAATTTACACGGTGCGCGTGTGTGCGTGACCTGAAATAGGGTTGTCATTTCCACGTGCTAGCGTAATTAGATTCGGATTAATATTGCAGTAACTTCGTCGTGGGTACCTATATACGACGAATTTGATACTCTATACGAGAGTTTGTTGTAGTCAGTCAGTCGGTTTGAGATGGATAGAAATGTTGATGACATACCTTTTTTAACCGACTGCAAAGGTTTCTCAAATCAACGGTATATATATTTTTTATGCGAATAACTATTGAGATAGATAGATAGATTAACTCTTTATTGGCACACCACAATACAGATAAATTAAAAAAAAAAACAAGAACAACAAAGAACCTAACGCTAAGTGGCACAAAGGGCGACAACTTCGCCGTTTATGAACCGATTTTGATGATTCTTTTTTTGTTGAAAAGGAGATATATATCCTAAGAATAATACAAAAATAAGGAAACCAGGATCTGATGATGGCATCTCAGAGAAATCGAAGGGAACCTACAGTCAGTTTTATTTTTGTTAAAAATTATACTTTTTTCTTTTGTTTCGTTAAATGAAATTTAGGTAAGTTTCGCGACTGGGCTTTGCCACCGAATAAAAAATATTACCTACAAGTGTTACGTTCCATGACAACGCGTCAGTCAGTACTTCGAAAGTTTTTCACCCACAAAAACGCCTCGCTTGCTTTCGTTCACTATGAAATTATAACTATTTACCTCATAATAAACAATAAAGCGCAAATTTAATCACATGTTTTAGAATAGGTTATCGCCTTTAGGTCTAACGTCCTTGACTAGCTACTTGTGTAAATTTAATAAAAACTCAAAATATGTTTTGTACTCCAACACTATCCTGTAAGATCTTGAATAAAAATATATTCAAAGGCTACATCACTAGTTTACAGCACAACATCACTAGTGTATCAATTACGTAGTTATTCTCAACATTCTTTTAATCAGATGCAACAAATAAAATAAGCTGCATTGGCTACTTTAAAAACTAGATAATATTATAAAATATGTTAAAGAAACACATTTAATAAAAAACGCAACGATTCAACGAGAAACAATTTTCTTTGAACGAAGAAACATTTCCGTAGACTCTTCAACGCACTGGTACGGTAGACAGAGAGCTAACAGCGCTTCTAACTAAAATAATTCTACAAAACTTTACAGAAGTTGAATTCTATCTATACACTTTCCTAAAGCTGACCGGTTTAAATTTTTTTTGGTATAATTTACCAAAACACACACATACACTACACACAAAATATACATAACTCCCGAAGCAAATTATATCCACCCGTAAAGTTTATAACGCAGTATTTAATAAAATAAGTAGATCTACTTATCTGTAAACAATGTAGTATTGTAAAACAAACACACACAAACTTGTCTTAATTTTTTTGTAATTTGAGATACCAATATAAAGTCCTTTTTAAAGCTTACCTGAATTTAGAATGCAATTTAACTAACCTAAATATATTTTTTACCGTGTAGCACAATCAGCTGTTTCAAAACATTAAGTTTAGTGTCCAAAATACTTGCGAAAATTGAACAAATGGGCGTGCTCAGCAACTTTTGTCACTGAATGTACCTGTAGTAAGATTTTTGAAACATTATATTTAAAAATGGGTTTAGCTCTCGGCCTACAGAGCTTTCTAGCTGTGAATATAATCTCAAGGTCGGTGCTACGACGTAGATAGATCTCTCCGCGGGCATTTTATAACAATTTTCTATTCACCGTTTTAATATTGTAGAAGATTTAAGAATTTCCATTCGATATCCTCGACAGGAACTCAAACAGAACTATATACTTACATTATACTAGTCGTCGCCCACGGTTTCACTCACGTAAGTTACATTTTATCGGCACCCCGCGGTTTTATCCGCGTCTTCCCGGTATCCCACAGGAAGGGTTCCTGAAGGAAAAGTAGCCTATGTGTAAATCCAAGGCATAAACTATCTACATTCTAAATTTTGTCTAAATCAGTTTAGTACCTAGTTACGGTGATAGGTATGCGGTAACGAACATTCACACACACATACAAACTTTCGCATTTATAATTTTAGTAGGATTCTATGTCCTTCCTCGAACTACTTCTGTACGAAATTTCATCAAAATCTGTCAGGCGTGAAAAGGTAAGAAACATAGGGATGAACGAGTTACTTTCGCATTTACTCGTATAATTTACTGGCTGCGCCCTGGTTTTGCACGCGTATAGGGGAAAGCGGCTGGTACTAACAAATTTTGTATTATGGTTTATATTTTCAATGTTAATGAACTTTTTTGTTTATTTTTTTATTCATAACATGGTTATTCAACGTTGATATTAGTAACAAAAACAACCAGTTAGGTAAATGCTTTCAGAATTCAAAACAAAAGTCAAAACAAAACCAATAAAATCATTTGTTAATACTTACCCCGTATCTGGGGGTAAATATTAACGGAGCTGGGGTAAGTATTAACGTAAGGGGCAAATTATTAACAGAGACTTTATCGTGATAAAAAGTATCCTATGTCTTTTTTCAGGGTTCAAACTATCTCCATGCCAAATTTTACAAAGATCGGGCCAACCGATTAGTCGTGAAAAAGATTACAAACAAACAAAGTATGGCCTTTTGATATGCATCACTGTACAAAATCGTATAAAT
This sequence comes from Opisthograptis luteolata, assembly GCA_931315375.2. Lineage (NCBI taxonomy): Eukaryota > Metazoa > Arthropoda > Insecta > Lepidoptera > Geometridae > Opisthograptis > Opisthograptis luteolata. Next base: position 5,494,938 of record OV928048.1, read on the forward strand.
AAAAGCAAATTTTCTCAGTGATGGATACTCGTTTGTCAATGGTAGTAAAGTAAATGCAGAATAATGCACGCAGAAACCACATGATAGTTCAATTAGTAGGTATATTTGCATTGTTAATAAAAAAGAAGAAATTTTCCGATGTGTTCGATGCCGCAGTATGGGGTCTACCATGGTTCTTCAAGTCGGAGCTTTATTCAGTACTAGTTGCGCTGTGTTGTGTTTGTTAACAACAGACGAATAAAAGAAGGCGGACGCATAACTTTTCCAGAAGTGGTCCGAATTTGATAATTCTCTCTTATTACATTGTCGTTATTAAAACAATAACGACAATGTAATAAGTTACTATTTTAATTTTGTATTCCATTTGAGGAATCTGAGTACCTTTTTAGAATTTTTTTTCTATTAAGCTCTTTTACCAATAGTAGCACCCGTGGCACGCCCTGACAGAGTGGCATGCGTCTTATTCCTTCGAAGCCTTACGTCGCGCCAACCCCTTTAGGTATATACGGAGAGTGGACTTGAATTAACTTTATTTTCCGTCGAAGTACTATTGAATGTATGGAAAATTTAATATTTATCAGGCATTTTATATGTACTGCTGGATGAATAGTAACGTAGTGCGATGATGACTTATATTAGTAAGTACTAATCAGCCGACTCCTCGGCAGTAACCAGCCGCTCGCGCGACAATCCGTCAGTCAACTCGGCAGATACTAGTCGCCGCTCGCGCGGCAATGATATGGCAAGTTGTACCGACAAGCCGAGTCGGCAAGAGGCCTACTCGGGCCCAGTTGGCAGTCGCAGTCAGGCATATAGTGAAATCGGTGCCATTAGTTACTAATTTCAGCCAATCATTCGAATGATTCGAACGGAATCATTCAAAATCACGCATATAGATAAAGTTAAATTTGCATTAAAGTGTAGAAGTAGGTACTTGTGTAACAAGACATTACTAACGTCCCATTTTACATTTGCCAGCATTTTCCAGCCATCCCAATTCTCAACACAAAGCTTTCTAATTCTCTACCTAATGTTTCTTTGAGGCGTAGCGTTTGTGAGACTAGCGTTTAGGATTCAAAATTACCACCTCTCCGAATTTATACGTGAATAAAATCGATTAGGTTAGAGACTGAAATTGGCGTAGGTGCTTCTTAGGAAGTGTTTTGAAATTAAAATTCACCGCCTTCAGGTTAACGGCCGTTCCCAATAATCCGATCTATGGAGATGGAAATTTGACATAAACTCCATCGAAAATAACAATCAAACAAGCAAATGGAATTTAGAACGCACGCTGTCTCCATAACTAATAAAAATTATACGGTCAACCGTATACGCCTATAGAAAAAAACAGGGTATTTTTTAACGAATCATTGGAACACAAGTCTGGTACATACAAATTCGAAATAACGATATACAGTCAAAAGTTATTACAGTCTTTGCTACACATATAACCTTGCATCTCGTTGTTTGTAAAAAGGTAGAATTATACCGTATATGCTGCGGCTTATGACGAAAACATTTTCCACAGATGAACGCGCTAAACAGACGATTATCATCGCTAGCCTGTACAACTTACAAAACAAAAGTCTGTATAAATGCGAAATAACGAATGATTATTTTTTTCACTTAACAAATAAACTTGCATCTCGTTGCTTGTTTAAAAGGTAGCTATACCGTATATATGCGGATAATGATGAAAACATTTGAGCGCGGCAAGCAGACAATTTCCATCGCTACAAAAGTCCTATGTACCTATGTAAATAATGCGAACTAATGCTGCATTTGTTACAGGTTTTGCTAAACACATAAACTTGCATCTCATTGCATGTTAAAGTTAGAATTGTACCTTATATTTGCGGGATATGACGATAACATTTTCCACAGAAGAACGCGGCAACAATTTCCATCGCTACCAAAGTCTAGTGTAAAATACGAAATAACACCGTATTAATTACAGTGTTAGCTAAACAAATAAACTTGCATCTCGTTGTTTTTAAAAAGGTAGAATTTTACCGTATATATGCGGCATATGACGAAAACATTTTCCACAGTAGAGCACGGCAAACAGACAATTTGCATCGCTACATATACCTAGTATTAAATTTGTAATATGTAATTACAGTGTTTGCTAAACAAATAAACTTGCATCTGGTTGTTTGTAAAAAGGTAAAATTATACCGTATAATGCGGCTTATGACGAAAACATTTTCCACAGTAGAACGCGGCAAGCAGACGATTTTCATTGCTATCCTTAGTAACTGTTAGATACACTGTGGCTACTCGGGCTCTACAATCTACATACATACTCAGTTCGAAACGTAATCGCGGCGAGAGACCACGTTTCGCTGCTCGGGAGGACATTCGATATTCCGATATCGAACCCAAACGTAAACAAAGTGAACAATACGAGATACCAAAAACAATATCCGTATTTTTTGGTGATCAGTGAAAATAAACGAAAGTATTTTGTGTGTTTGGATTTTTGATGTAGACGGCAGGCGGTTGGCTGCAACTTTTCAGGTATACTATGAAAGTCATGTCAGATGTATTGTTTTTAATTAAACGTGAAAATACTTGTCTAACGCTGTTTTGTCGGTAATTATCTATCGGTTTCACCGGCATTACGCTTCCTGCAATACGACGTGACGGCTTATTTTTTTCTACGTCGTAACTAACACCTGTTTTTATATTGTTTACATACAATGCCGAAACAAAACTGTGTTTCGATTGATAGCTCCCTCGATTTATGATGCAGTTGAATTTTTTTCAGCACTGTCAATGAAATATTTATGCATTAAACAATTCGGTGTGATTCTTACCGGTTCTTCTTGGAAATGTTAAATTCAGAGAAGAGGCGTTTCCGCGAGAGCTTTTTGTGACCTTTATGAATAAATCATATTGGATTTGGTCGGTAGCTTATTTTGGAATGCAGTTGTGGAACAACATTATTACGGTGAAATATTCTTTCAAGGGAATATGTAAATTTTGCCGTTAGTGGGGAGTAAAGAATAATTTTAAAACCAATTCTAGTTCTGCGCTAGATTAGTGAAATCAAAAATGCATGTTATCTGATTTTAATATACATCCTACTAATATTATAAACGTGTAAGTTTGTGAGTATTGATGGATGGATGGATGGAAGTTTGTTACTCTTTCACGCAAAACCTACTGAAAGGACCTGAATTAAATTTGGAATGGAGCTAACTTATCCCTGCTACTTTTTATCCTGGAAAAAGGTTCCTGCGGGATAGCGGGTGAAACCACGGGGTGCAACTAGTAATCAATAATTATTTATTTATTGACTTTCTTGATGCAAGAAAGGCTTATCAATAATGTGTAATCAATTATTTATATTTGGGGTTATTATAGTACACGAGTTTACCACTGGTAATGCTTATAAATGTTTAGAGTTTGGTTTCGAAACGGTATATTTACCATATGTTTGTTTTTGTTCGAGTTCCTTCGTGATCATGGCGTTTGTCGATTTATCGAACAAATACGTACATGATAAATATGTAGTTCGTTTCTTAAACAAATTTTAAGGTAATGTAATGACCGTGGCAGTTAAAAAAAATAATTTATAAATATTAGTAGAATGAAGGATTTAATGGGCGTTTCAAAATGATTTTGCAACTGTCTTTATAATTACTGTTAATCAATAAAATATTAATTACCTACTTATATAGAAGTACCGCGTCATCTTCTTTTATAATTGCTAAATTAATGAGAATTTCGCATTTTCACATTTCTGTGGCTGTTATAGAATTTCCTAACTAATTTTGTTTCGGTGATGATCGCTGCCTTTTGTAGGAACAGATATTGTGAAGTATTGAAACGTGGGCATGGTAAGTAATTTTTGTCACTGATTTCAAGTGTACTGAGATGTTTTCTAAATATTTCGTGATTGTGTTTCACGCATTAAAAGTATTGATAAAGCAGTGTGACTTATCTATTAGCAATGTTTAATATCAATATTGACATCATACAACGTCAAGAATTTAAGATGATTTCATCGAGTTGCTGCATCATCCTAATAAAACTAACTAACTGAGATGGCGCAACGACCCAAAGTGAGTCTTGGCCTCCGATAACAAAAGATGCCACTTCGGTCTGTCCTGCGCCCTGCGTCACCTCCTGCCAGTCCTCCGTCTAGAGTACGCGGTCATACGAGCATGAACCTAATATATTCAACAATATTGTTGAAAAATAGTAATAACGCATCTTGAATCTTAAGGCTTGAAGAAAATAAGACTTACAATGAATTAACAATGATGCTAATGTAATGCTAAACAAGTAATTCAAACCCTCCCTCATATTACCAATGGTTTTCCAGGCCACTACTAAACGGGATAAATCATAATCCCACACAGTTTCATATTAAAATTCTTACACGCCAATAAAAAATTAAAAAAAACACGTTTAATCTAGAAGAATCTAGTTGAACCTAGTTGTTGAATCTAGAGCTGATTACATCATCAATCTAAAACTAAATAGCTATCTCTGCCAGAAAACCTTAACAAAATGAGAGGGTTAAAACATTAGAAATGACATGACCTTATTACGGTTTTTGGTTGATACGCGGTTAATATCAAATCCAAACCAATTTGCCGGCTTCAAGTCCAGGACGTGAATGCACATGTGACCGCAAATACGTATGGGATAAGCGGAAATTGTGCCAACAAGTTGTTCACATCCCTGATACGCTGATATTTATCAGAGTATTAGGTTAGGTTATTAGGCACATATCGGGTCTACATATTAGGTTTTAGCTGTAGAGCTCCTAGTTTTCTTTAGATTTTGTAGTGGTAGGAGTTTGCAGAGTCCGCCTGGGGAAGTACCATATCTTTGCCAATTATTCAAGCAAAAAGCAGTGTGTAAATATGACTGTATTCCGGATACATAAGTCATCTGATATTAAGTGATGATGTGGTCGAAGATGGCGCCATGCTACACCTGCTGCATTGGGAACAGGCTCTCCAGTGGGACTGCCAGAACACACTAATAGGTGCTTGGCCAAGCTTCTAAATTTAATTGTGGTAGCCAGATGAAGCGCTAGAAGATGCCTTACCACCAATCTATGGTTTCATCACGATGTGTTTCTTTTACCGAAAGCTCATTTTAGGTCTTTTTTACCTAGGGGTCGCAACTCGCAAGGTCATCGTAGCGACCTCTGAACCATCAGCTTTTCAAAAGTCTGGGTGGCTCTAAACTGAGAAACGGGAGTGATGGGAATGGGATGAGTCCATCACTGACAACGATTTCATTAGCGGCTGGTTTTAGACAATAATATGAAATCCAATGCTGGCGCCGAGTGGCTGGCAGTGGTTGAATGAGAAATGCCAAAGACCGGGCTCAGTGGCGTATCATGGGATAAGCCTATGTCCAGCAGTGGACAAATACAGGCTGATGATGATGACTGGGATAACAATGGCGTAGCACTGAAGGTTAAGCGTAGCTTATGACGTCATAGTGTAGCACCATATAAGGTTCCACCTACAGGTATTTCCCGTATCCATCCATACTAATGTTACAAAGGCGTAGGTAGCACTGTTTGTTTGTAAATTTTACGCCTAAACCACTTAACCGATCTTGATGATATTTTATGGAGCTAGTGTGAACAATGGGGAAGGACATAGCAAACTTTTTATCGCGATAAATACAGTCCACGCGAGTGAAACCGCGGGGAAAAGCTCGTTTCCTATGCATGACGCCGCGTCGCTTATCAAGCAGGTCGTCCTGGGAAGTACAACCCTCACATCATACCTACTTCTGCCGCTAATCAGCATTACCGTGTTCCGGTTCGAAGGGCATGATTGCCGATGATATTAGAGGCATATAAAGCTTATCATTATCTTCACTGTCAAGTGAAAGTATCGTCCCATGTAGGGCATTGTAGGGCCTGTCCTAAGTTTACGTGACCTGTTGAGTTGAAATAGGCAATGGTTGCTTTAAATCAGGTGCAGCGTTACCTTTTTCCGTTAATAGGATTTTTAGCAAACTAGCTGTGCCCCGCGGTTTTACCCACGTGGAATACACTTAAAGCGCGATAATGAGTATTTTATGTCCTTCTCTAGGGTTTAAACTATCTCCACACCAAATTTCATTAAGATTTGTTCAGTAGTTTAGGCGTGAAAATGCAACAAAAAAACTAACAGAGTTAATTTCGCGTTTATTCGAGTAATTTTAAAAGTATGGATGGATGGATATCTGTAAAAATGTGCAAAAAAGTGTATGCAATTTATTAAGTACTTTCTGCATCCCGCTATTTTCTTGTTATTTGGGGGAACTTTTTTCGATATGAAAGTAACCTTTGATTTAATCCAGGGTAAATGGTATCTCCATTACAAAAGCCGTTTCAACGTGAAAAAGTAGCAAACGTACTCATTTACTTAATTGCGCATATACATATGTATATACGAGTATGTATAAAATATGATTTGAAGTGATTTTTGCTTTCACCCCGCGGTTACACCCGTAGCTTTCCGCTTCCCGGAGGAACCTCTTCCGGGATAAAAAGTAACCTTTGTTAATCCAGTGTATGTGATCACCTTTTTTCATTTTACCTAAATCTGTTGAGTTGTTTTAGCGTGAAGAAGTAACAAACATACAACGACACTCACTCACCCTCTCGCAAACTTTCGCACTAACTATTATGTTCGAAAAGGAATTTCAACCATTTTGAAAACAGTCTGCCAACTGCAGAACGTTTGTATGTAACCTGTCAGTAGTAGGTAGGTACGAGAGCGGAAATTGCACCAACGAGTCCAAAGGAAGTGTTCGAGTCTAGTTCATGATGAGTTGCATACCTACATTCCTTACACTCGGATATCTGTATCTGTATAAATAGTTATCTACTAGTATTTATTGAGTTACGATAAGTATTAGTGATGTTACGACTTTACGAGTCTGAGTAACTGAGTACGATTTGCTTAACTCGGGTAAAATTAGTTTCTACTAGTTGCGCCCCGCGGTTTTAACCGCGTCTTCCCGTTATCCCGCAGGAACCTTTCTCCAGGAATTAATCTTTTTGTCTTAGTTTCTACAAAAATCTTAATTTTAACGCTAAAACAGAAAGCAGTCTTTGTAAAAAAATACTAAAATGAAGGTTAAATTTAAATACTTCCCCGTATCGAGATTTCAAGAGAAAAATTGGAACACTCGCCTCATAGCACTCGATAACGAGGCTTCAATACAAAGAGATCCATTTCAGGTGGTTCCATTGATTTTCCGCTTCCAACAATACAAAGAAATATAATTTGAACGATTTATACCCAACTTCACCAACCCTATAGGACAAAATTGTTTTGGGCGTGGAAAAATATCGCGTAATCTGTCTTACTTATCGGATACTTCATTTCAATTTGTTGATCGCTATACCGTAAACAAAACATTGTGTCGAGTTTTATCGCTGCCAGCCATTTTGCGTATATCGTCGCTCCACCTAGCCGGAGGACGTCCTACACTACGTTAAGAGAGAGTGTGTAAGAACCAGTGAATGAGAGTGTTCTGTTTAGTTATAAGTTGTTATAAATGATCCAAAACGTCATTACAACTGCCATAAAAAACTTTGTGTGGAAAATGTCAACAAAATAAATCAATTTGTTTTATACCGTGCGATATATTCACTCATAAATAATTTACAAATGCTAATGTCATTTGCGATAAAGTCCAAATTTGTTTTCAGATTTTTATTGTCTAGAGTCTAGACTCTAGGGCTGTGGGGTTAGAAAATGTCACCAGAATTTATTCAATTTATTCGAATTGTAACTAAATAAATGTGTCTTTCGAGACAAAAAACTATTTATCACTAAACGGTTGAATGTCTAATGATAATATTATGTATTTCTAACAGTATTTGTTACATTTACAGACGATTAAGCAATTTTTGGCGAAGGCTTTCGTACATTAGTATAGCTGAATAGTATCAGGACTGGACAGGCATTGCTTACATCGCTTCTGACATATAGACCATGTCATGGAGGAAAAAATGTTCGCTTTCAGTTGATGAATTTAGCTCTATTTAACTACCTAATATCACATGCCATTAGGGCTACAAGTTTTTGCAGAAAAATCGATGATCAGAACGCTCTAGTTTTATACAACACTAGATGTGACCGAAGTTTTCAACCCTGTGGAACATAACTTATTGCGGTAAGGAAAAAGTATTCTATATAAGTAAAGGACAGCCCAGGGTTCAAACTGTCTCCATACTAAATTGCATCAAGAACTGTTTAGCCGTTTAGGTGTAAAAAAGGTAACAAACAGAGCATGGGTTTACAATATCTGATTTAATTCCAGTATTGAATATTCGGTATGGCACGCGCTATGACCGGTTTTTTGATCCGTTGGTTATAGATAAAAACATGTAAAAAATGTAACCATTTATTTCATATATTTAGCGGTCTTAGTTGCAATGGCGTACTTCAAAAGTGTGGCGGTTATGACTTATGACGTAATGTTTTAGCTCTACGCTTTTAAGCTCAATAAAATGAGTTGAACGTCAACACATTCTCAAAGTATGACACATCTGCAATGTTATCATCAGTTAGCACCAATTGGGCCACACAGTAAAACCGTTTTACTTAGATATAGAAAGGCAGAGGAGGATTTTATGCAGGGAATTTGCTTGGGACAAAAAGGGCACGGGTACATTAGCGCGGCAATGAATTGAAAGAGGAGTTGGATGGGGTGTACTTCATTTTGTTTTATCTCTCTCGTTTATAGTAGAAAAGGTGTTGAGGATTTGTTTTTGGTCTTTTCACTGGGTAGCGTTTGACCACAATGACGATGGGGTCGAATGTGGCACCTGAGTTGGGTACTGGCTCTCAAGTGAGGCTGCCGGATGCCGAAACACACTGATAGGTGCTTGGCGACGGATTCTTACTATAAGGTGGCAGCTAGTTAGTCGAGCTGTCGAGCACTAGTAAATGCCTTACCTTTATCCATATGTTTAGTCTCAGATCTTGAAGGTTAGATCTTCGGTAATATGATTGTAATGACGATTTAGTTGAAGGTGGCGCAGCGCTACGCCTGAATTAGGGACTGGCTCTCAAATGGGTCTGCCATCTGTCGATAGGTGTTTGAAAACCGATTCATAACTTGCATGCGGTAGCGAGTAAGTAAATGCCGTATTCAAATATTTAGTCTCAGATCTTGAAGGTTAGATCATCGATTACATGATTTTGTGTATTGAATTATCATAATTATTTGACAACTGATATGGCACAATGAGCGAACACCTAACTACTTACACTATTTGACGTCTCGGGTTCAACCCCGCTATGAGACAAACTTTTTGTGCTTTGGAAAAAGTGCAAGTATTTGCTCCATGTCTGCTGCTGTAAATCCCCGATCCAAATAGTTTCAGATACCAGAAAATCTTAGTTAGGAATCAGATAAGTCAGATTGCTGGTCGGTTATCTAAAACTGGCACGTACAACACATTCACACATTTCGTTGCACTAAATACGAATCCTGAAAATTATCTTTGTCTCTCTCGCGCGCGGTCAAGTTTATGAGCATGACAGAGATTGTTTTGTTTTTACTACTGTGTAATGAAATTGGTTTGGTGTGAATACCGTGAACTTGCCAGCTTTAGATACTACATGTAGGTTTGTGATTGGTTAGGCGTTATTCTTATTATGTGTGATAGAATAAAATGCACAGGCTTCATTTCTTCGCGGGATATAGAACTGACACGAGAAAAGGTAAAATGGCGGCGTGAATGATATGAGATGAGTGATGACTTGATGAGATAGAACGCTTCGTGGCGTCGCTTTGTTTATTTTATTTCCACGTGAAAGAGGAAAAGCTTGTTTCACTTTCAATGCAAACAAAAGCTTTACTGCCAGAATCATACCATTTTCTTTTTGATTGTATGTAGGTACCTATTTTTGATGGAGATGGGCTTTACACGATTACCATCTACGTCAATATCAAGTACTTACTTGTTACATTTTTAAATAATTATGACGATGAGTTCATAAAATTGTGGCTCAGCTGCTAACCTTTCCTTACGTGTCAAAAATGAATTTTGGGACAGCTAGAAAAGTCACTTCTTTCGATTTCTACACTCGTAGTTCGCCCACATTTAACAAAGACACAATATCACCAATAGTAAATATTATCACTTCAAGACCTACAAGTTTTGGAAAAAGAAACAAAAATTTTCACGATGACAGCTAAATTGCTCCAGAAAATCTCTTACTGAAAAATGAATTGACTGGAAACAAATGACAGTTACTTTCCTGAATTTCTTCGAGCCACTGTCACTGCGCCTGCCAACGCACCGCTGTGATCTATCTGTTCCGTAACAAGTACAATTAACCTACTTCGGTCCCCTCCTACAGGTATATCCTTTCCAGTCCATCATAGTCGCATTTACAATCCGTCCAAACGATCAACATGTGCTGTCGACCATAACGTCCATAATATTATCATGCCTAAGGTTTTCCGCACACGAGTCGTAAGCGTAGTCTTCTCGTAAGACGCGCGTAGTAATGCTGGGACCACACTAAGGTCAACGTTAAGGAAAATGTCAATGCCTATCATCGCGATAAATATTGCGTTAATTATTAACGCAGTTATGTGAGTGGCTACACTTGAACGGTCAACGTGAATGCACTTGAGTTATCGGCTAACGGCAAACGCCAATGTGAATGCCGTGGCCACACTTATGTCAAACGTCAATCATCGCGCTATTTAAACTTTTTGTAAACTATCGAAAACTGTACTAAGGATACTGCTGTCGTACTACGCGTGTCTTACGATACGCTTACGCCACGACGCCGTGTGCGGAAGGAACTCAACCTCCAAATTGCGTTCCCAGAACTACGACGATGACATCAAAGTTCAATAAACAAATAATTAACGCATTTGCTCCTCGAATTCTGCCAGAAACTATTTGCAAAGTAACAAACCCTTTACCATTAATCTTAAATAGGGTGATGTCTCGGAAATTCATACGAAACTGTGTACTTTTGGATATCAGTAAGGATAGTTCATTCAAATAGATAGTAGTAACTAGTTGCGCCCCACGGTTTCACCCGTGTCTTCCCGTTATCCCGCAGGAACCTTTTTCCGGGATAAAAAGTAGCCTATGTGTTAATCCAGGGTATAAGCTATCTCCTTTCCAAATTTCATTCAGATCCAGTCAGTAGTTTTTGCGTGAAAAAGTAACAAACATCCATCCATCCATCCATTCATCCATATTCCATACTCACAAATTTTCACGTTTATAATAGTAGTACGATAGTAAGATAACATCACAATTTTGATGTGTTGTGTCTTTTTCTGATCACGAGGTAAGAAAAGAACAGCTCATGCGGATATTATCATGGCACGGCTATGATATATCCTCATCAGTAGGTGTTCCATGCATATTGCAGTATTTAATTGCTAAGTGTAGTTAATTTTTTGTGTTATTCGTAAGAAAATTAAAACCACCACCACCACCACCACTTCGGCACCCAAGTTACAAGTTTTAAAGAGGGAACTATTTGGTATGTTTATTTTGTCTATCTCCATATTAGGTTACATTTTATACGAAATCAGTGTGACCTTTGCTTGAACATTCTTTACTGACTTTGATTTGTATCCTCATCAATCTTTAGGCGGCCATTTGGTAGACGTCAGCAGTTTGCCGCCAATTTCGTCAATCAACGCTTGTCAATGTGGCAAAAGTTGGCTGGTGTATCCGGTTTATCAATTCGGAAAGTTTGCTATTTAATTGATTTGTGGGTGTGACAATTTAGACTTTTTGATCAATTCCTTCAAATTAAGCAAATAACTTTATAAAATAGAGACGTATGCCTTATTTAGTTTAACTTATTTTTCATTTTAACTTATGTCGTGATATTTTCGATGGTTTGTGATCAAAAAAATGAATGAAAGATGACAGGACCTAGATATAGAATTGTTGTTACTGTTAAATTAGTTTTGATTAAAAGTTGGCATAACGGTCCCAACAAAATGTTGTCTGCAAAGTCTTTTTAAAAATGTTACAAATTTTTCTACGCAAAATCATTTTTATTTCAGTCATTAGTTTATGTTCTGTGATGATAAGAGTTAAAATTCACTAACGCATGCGATTAAACTCAAAATATAATCGGTCACATAAAAACTGGACCAAGCACCGATAGGTACCAATTTTTCATCCCATATAGGCCCCGTACCTGCGACTGAATAAGATATGTACAGTTTTACCATTCGCTCAAAAGGAAGGAAAACATCGGCAGGAAACCGGCATGTCCAAAAAACACAACACTTAAGAATATGCGACGTAGAATATGTCCCATACTCTTTATGAGGCCTGTGTCCCAGCAGTAAGAACATAATTGGCTGAATATGAAAGCTTTGATTTGACTTAACTGATGCAAAAAAGATTCCTATCTTTTTTCGGTTTACATCTGACGCACTGCGACCAGACTGAACGCGAGCGCCACGTTTATCGTATTTATTTTTCATCTTATAATTCCATCTCACCTGTCTAGTACACGACTGGGAATGCTTACGATCAGTCATGGCTCATCTCTACAGGGGCTTCGAGGGCTTCAGATTCATCTAAATTTCATGAGCCTGTGGGACGCCCCATCAATTAGAATTGCCAGCGCTTTGCCGCGCCTGCTACAAAAATCAATGCTACGGTAAGGATGCTCCATGATCATCAATTTTCGATTATCATCGATGTTAGAAGGTAAAACATCGATGTTGCTTTATGTAAAAAACATCGTAATACTCGTACCGATGTCACGGGCACATAATCGAAATTTGGTCGCGAACATTCATAATCAAAATCTATGAACGCTTCCACAGAGTATTTATCAAATTCTGATGGTTGTTTTATTTGTTGATGACGATGTTTGCAAAAAGCATCGATGTTGGCTGACGATCGAGTATCGATGTTAAGCTTTCGATGTCATTATCGATGCCATCATCGATGTTTTTGCAACATCGATCATCCCTATGCTACGGCTTACTAAAGGTAAACTTGATTTGTGTCGATTTATAGTGTGAGCAATTGATTTCCCTATAGAATTATACATATAATAGTTTAGCCCTATATAGACAGGAAGAACACAATTTTTGAGTTAGAGTAGTGTAAGTAAGTTACGAAGCACCTATCGGTGTGTTCTTGTAGCCAATCAGAAAGAGCGCATTTACCAGTCGCACAGCACACATATACGGCATCCCTACCGATACCGTGCCGACTGTGAACTTTGAGGTACTACTGCAATTTTGTCCCGTACTGTACATGTCGAGCTTACCTCAGAAGCCCAGATCCAAGCAAGAGCGAAGATCCCAGTTGAATCATAGATTAAATACTAGTTACTGCGTGCGTTTAACTTAGTAGCTTGATGCGGTCCTATAAATCCTTGTCTAATCCGTTGATTAAGGGCGTTGGCTTACTGAGACCTAGCAGATAGATTGCTATAGAAATGTGTGTGTGAAGTGTAGGTATATGTCTTTGCTAGTATTGGGGATAGGGGTATGCTATATCATCAGGTTCGGGTTGAATGTAAGGGCGACATTGCGAATTTTACTTTGGAAATAACAATTTGAAGAAATATTCTTATGGTAATTCTGACTTTTTTCATGGCAAATCGAGGAGTGTGGTTATTTTTAAGCTACAGGGGAAAGAAACTTCCAGCATGTCATGATTTATCTCATAAATACTTTTTAATAACAAGTAAATCGTATCGTGTAATGCCACTCGGGACTTAGCAATGTAAAGTTTAAAGTAGTAAGTACTTAGTAAGTTAATAACAGACGTGGACTTACCAACCACGAAGTAAACGATGTGCTGCAGTTGAGCCGAATACCGATGCATAAATAACTATAAAAATAAAATTTATGAATCCCCCGATATCTTGGACCGATTTTCATCAAACATAGCTAAAAACACTCGTACGTAACTCACTTTTCATACAAAAAACTTAATTGAAATCGCTTCATCCGTTCACGAGCTACGGTGCCACAGAAAGACAAACAGACACAAAAATTAAAAAAATTAAAAAATTGTAAAAATTATCGCTTAATGTACTAACTTTTTCAAACGTGCCAGTACTAATAACACGAAGCAACCACGAGAACCGTCGTAACAAGTCCCCAAGGGTCCTCTCACAATTTAGGGCTCCTGAATTGGCAGAGCGTGCCTTATCGCAAGTTTTAAGGGCTTGATTAGGGCAAAAATGGCCGCCTGATTGGCTAGAGGGTCATTAAGAAGTAGTACAGGTAAAGTATTCTTGACAGTTTTGAAAGACTCTTTTGCTTTTGATAAAGTTGTGAATATGCGAAGAAGATAAGGACATCATGTTTTATTCTAACATCAGTTGCGCCCCGCGGTTTCAACTGCGTCTTCCCGTTATCCCGCATGAACCTCTTTCCGGGTTAATAATTCCAAATTTCATTCAGATCCGTTCAGTAGTTTTTGCGTGAAAGAGTAACAAACATCCATCCATCCATACTCACAAACTTTCACGTTCATAATAGTAGGATATATTTTTGTTTTTTTTTTATATACGAGTAGGTATTTTTTGTTTTTCCCTTAGGTATAGGAAGGTAGGTAGTAGCCTAGCAGGTACGTAAAAAAACAAAAAGTACGCATTCAGCTTTTCTAAGAACTCTCCCCTTTCTCAATTCTATGAGGTAGGTAAACCCGTGTTTATAAAGAAAACGTTCGCTTAAAAATTTTCTGGGAAAAGTTGTTCTTTACACAATTTATGTTTAAAAACGTGATTAAAGTTCTAAAGGGCAGACACGTGATGGGGACGGGACCCTTTTCATTTGAAGGAAAATGTATAAAACAAAAACATTCCAAACTTTTTTCAAAAATGAAAACATAAATGGGCGTGGAATTTTTTTCTGGTTTTTAACTACTTTCCTCGTGCAGTTATCGGCAATACCTAATGCCTAGAACATAACTTGTTTTTCTTCCCATAAAAATAAATCAACCAAATTCCCCACGTTATACCTAAGTATAAGTATGTAAAGGAAACCATGCCTTCCTTCAAGTTTGAATTTGCCGCGTAACCGGCAAATCATAATGTCACAACTCACAACTGACAGCTGTCTCTGTTGTGGTGACATTGACAATAATCGACATAGAAGATTGAAGGTTTTATTGAGGGTAAACAAAGTGCTACAAATTGTTAACAAGTGAGATTATTTCATTGGATTTTCAAACAAATAGATTATTATAGGCTTTAAATTTTGTTTCTTTTTTGAAATATAGAGAAACGCAATTACGCCTTTGTTTAATTACATCCAAAACCAACTGTGAGGAAACACCATTATAAGTATATTAAGATATCAAAATATTCATTTATCTTAAGAAAGTTTTAATTTATTATAATATTTCAAACATTACTCAACATAATGATTACATTATACCAGTCCAGCGATCGTTGGATCGCTGATCGTTTGATCGTTGGATTCTCGTTGGAGAATCCAGTAAAGCACTGGACTGGATCTGTAACGTCTACATTATTCCAGTTATTTAAGTATGAACACTACAGTGCCAATCATTTCACAAAAAAAAAATGTTTCAAATGGCACTGGATTAGTCGCACTGGATTCAAAAGTAGATCGCTAATCCAGTTCCTGGACTGCTAATTGGATTCAGTGCATTTCAGTGCCGGTTTACATTTTTCCAGTAAGCAATCCAGCGCTGATTTCTAAATAATGTTTTATTTTTTGTTCCAATTCCTGTCCTGGAATAATATAAACAGGGCATACCTATCTAAATAAAATACTTGAAACAAAAAATAAACATTATTCAGAAACAAACATTTTGAAAGTCCTGGAAATGGTAATAAGACAATTAGGTTAAAAGATCTAAGTTTAAATTCCAACATCAATTATGTCGGCTCTGAGATGTTTTACGATATTTGTCTTGGTGGGAATAAATTTTCCTTATTTTGATCTTCTATTTTGATTTGTTGACGTTTGGACAGTTCTACTTAATCCTAACCCCTTTAAGAAACGTTATTAGTGAAAGCACAATGTTCTATCCTTCTCCTAGAAATTACGCTTAAATTTATTCGAGGAATGTAGGTACATTTTAAACCAGCACTAAATATCTAATTAAATACCTACCCGAGAATCACAAGTACATATAAATAATAACAATAATCGCGCGGGTTTAAAAACAACTAATTAATTCGATTCCACACTTCGGTCGGATTAGTTAATAATACAATCAATATAAGTTCAAAAATATCTTTTCTTTGTAATCCTCGCTGCGACCATATATTTTTAAGTGAGGTAAAACAATAATATAATACCTTTTCTGTAAACAAAAAAACGACAATTTGTTTTTGCCATTGTTCTGAACAGTTTTCTGCGAAAATGCTCACATCCTTGATGGCAATTTCTTTGTTTACCTTACTTTTATCTATTCATCACGGAAACTTCTGTATCTAAACATTATGTAAAAATAAATTTCATTAAAGTCTTACTAATCCGACATTCAGCCAGGTTCGTCACTACCATTTTGTCAACTTGTCTACGGAATTGTTTTTTAAAAAGTGTAATTTTACTGCGAAATTGTGTTTAAATTGGGTTGAGTATAAGTGATGATAGTTCTGTGGTGGCGACGTCGACTTGCCATCCTTAGGTCGTGGGTTCGAATAAGTAAGATTGAGCTTTCGGTGAAGGCAAACATTGAGATGAAACTATACCTTGGTGGTGAGGCACTTTGTAGTGCTCGCCTGGCTAGCTACGGAGTAGTAGCTAGCAAGTTAAAAATTTGTCCCTAAGCACCTATCGGTATGTTCCGTCAGCCCCATTTGAGAGTCAGTTCCCAATCCAGGTTGGCGTATCGCCACCTTCGACCACATTGTCATTTAGCATTATGTGACTTGTGGGATTCAAACAAAGTTGGAAACTACGTCAATTTTTAAGGTTTTTGTCCGTTTGTTGACTTCAGTACGATACTCTTAAATGCTTAGTCAAAAAATATACAGTACCTAGATGCCTTGATATAAGAATCTCTTTGAAATCTGTATTCCTGTTATCATGACCTATTTGCTTGCCTTTTTCAACACATAGCACGTATAAACACCCTTTACGCTAATAAATGGAGAAAAATAAGACTCAAAGTAAATTGTACCCTGGCGACACAAAAACATGATACAAAATCCCGAAACCGTCATAAAAATCCTGCCCTAATTAGACATTCTATTCCGCCGACCATTGATGCAAACAAACAGAGGACGTCTGTTATCCTGAAATTGCAGCTCGCATATGAACCAGCTGGTGGAAGTTCAAACAGTAGGGATGCCACATGTTTTCCTTGTCAAATACTATATTTTTAACGACATACTTTTACAGCTTCTGAATTACAACAATGTTTTCTAAAGCTAAGGGATCATTAGCGAACCCAAAAATTGTACAAACGGTATATAAATGGTTGATATTGCTCGCGGCTCTACCTACACCAAGATTAGAATTAGGTATCTCAGGCTGGTGTTCTAGATTGACGCTCAAGCGATGATTACTGATCATCACATTGCTTGAGCACAGATTTGACGCTGTCAGTGCATACAAATATATAATTACTAGCTGTACTTTTAATAATATAAAGAAGAGAAATATATAAAAAGAAAGGCACGTCATTTTGACTACTAATGAGGTCTAAATGTGTCAACCCTATGCTCAATCATGAACACTTGTGTATAAAATATCATGATAGAGACGTTAAACGCGATGAATATTCAAAATAACTGGCTGTTTGTTATTTCACTTACTACGGCATAGAGAATATTCATCATCATCATCATCATAATCATCATCATCATCATCATCATCATCAGCCTATTACTTTCCCGCTGCTAGGACTCTGCCCTCTCAGAGAGAGAATACACGGAGAAAAAAGACCTTTCGAAATGCAGAAGGAAATTCCTTCCCTTTTGACTCAGAAGGAACACTAATGTAAAATAAGGAAGGAAAAGGTTATAATTTGGAAGGAATCGTTCTTGGAAAGTAAGACTCAGAAGGAAAGTCAGGATTTTTTTCTCAGTGTATGAGCCCTAATCTACCATGCTGGCCCAGTGCAGGTCGGTAGATGTCGCATGCCCTTGAATGTTGTGGTTCTTGGACATGCCGGTTTCATCACGATGTTTTCCTTCACCTTTTTGAGCGAAATCCATATATACCTAACTTATTAAGTCAAAGGGTTGAGAGGATTCGAATTCGGTGTCGGCGCCTTGTAAGGCGCTCGCGTTACCGTTCATCTACCATATAATATGAGAACATTGTTAAACGTTTATGAGCAGTTAAGTACCAATTTGTAACCTGTGACGCAAATGCCATATTTTAAGGAAAAAAACTGCTGACGAAACTCCGCTAGGATCTAATTTAATATTTATAAAGATAATACTTCCCATCGTCTTTTCGCCTTTTGTCTCTCTAGCATCATCAATAATACTCTTAATATTTTATCGTCACGCTCTTTCAGTGAAGTGGAATGGAATGTAAGCACTTATCTTTTTTAGGTGAAAAATGAATTATGTATCTAAACATCATAACATTTGGAATGATAATACAAAGAAATGAATAAAAGTACCTGGCATTAAAGTCTTCGCAGTAAATTGTCTCCAACTCTCAAGTTAAGAATCTGTCGCCAAACACCTATTGGTGTTTCCCGTAGCCTCACTTCATGACCAGTTTTCTGCTCAGGCATAGCGTCCAGCCACACACACACACATACCACCACACGCACACATTGACACATAATATCAGGATCATCGATATCTTATCTATCCTTTAAAATTCTTAGTTACCCTAATGCTGGGGCCACACTAAGGTCAGCGTCAAAGGAAATGTCAATGCATATCATCGCGATAAATATTGCGTTAATTATTATCGCAATTATGTGAGTGGCTACACTTAAACGGTCAACGTGAATGCACTTGAGTTATCGGCTAACGTCAAACGCCTATGTGAATGCCGTGGCCACACTTATGTCAGACGTCAATCATCGCGCTATTTAACGGCATTTCCCGTTAGTGTGGCCCCTGCATAAATGAAATTGACATGCCGCATTTGTTACGACAACGAAATTCGGATTTGGTGATTATAAATTTTTTTAATGAAAAACGCTCTTACCAGACAGTTTTATCAAAGAGGTAAGTTACGAGCAGCTCGTAGGAATGCAATTTAAATCTACGCGGCCTTCAATATAATGATACTATTGCACACGAGCGAAACATCTGAAAAATGAAGTGAAATCTACATCGACCGTCCAATTTGTAACATCTAGGTTATTTATGATCATTAGTGTTATTACTAACAAAGCTAGTCCGGCAGTTACGATTTTAGAAACAAGCGCATTGAATAAGATTGGTGTTTAGGTATTAGGTAATGCTTAAAAAGCAGGCTTTGGTACTTTAAATGAATTTAATACCTCAATAACGGCTACACACAATCACGTACATAAGTGTCTGTATCAAATACATCTATTTTTAAAACAAAACAATTGCAATGAGAATATATCACAATAAATGTAATAACAAATGCTACTTATAGAAACACTAGCTGTCCCCTGCGGTTTCACTCGCGTGGTCTACAGCCTTATGCATGCAAAGTCTCAGCCCCATCGGTTTAAAATTGACAAAGTTTAATACAAACTTTCATCTCGTTTTTTTCCCCTTTGGGGGTAGAATTAATCAAAATCCTTTCTTAGCGGATGCCTACGTCATAACATCTACCTGCATGCCAAATTTCAGCCCGATCCGTCCAGTGGTTTGGGCTGTGCGTTGATAGATATGTCAGTCAGTCAGTCACCTTTGAGTTATATATATTTAGATACGAAAAAATCAGGTTACATCTTGTCATAACCATCAAACATTTTGATGAAAAACGTAATAAAATACACAGTTACCTATTTTATTCTCTTCCATATTAAGTTATTTCGTCATAATGAATGTGACGAACGGAATACTCTGTTCCGCATTCTTGAATACGCGAATAAAAATGAGAGTGAATGCGATAATTAACAGTAATTATGCAATATTGTGTAAATGACGTCATTATTACAGCGCGAATCATAATAATCATGCATTCTGATAAAAGTAGGTAACTTACCTTTGTAACTAAATCCTAAATATTTTTGTTCTTGAGAGCCTGTTCCCAATTTTGGCGTAGCGTGGTGATGCTTTTGACCCCATTGCGGGTACACTACACTACATCCTATCAGACTTTTACGTTCCTTTTGCTGGAACACTGGTCTTCTCTTCTCTCGAAGAGAGTAGGTATGAGAGAGAGCTTGCGGTTACTGAAAGAAAAAGTCTGGAATGTAGCACATATCTAAAAATCTGTGGAGCTGAAGCTTCTAAAGGAACTACTAGAAAA
The DNA here is from genome assembly GCA_931315375.2 of Opisthograptis luteolata. NCBI lineage: Eukaryota > Metazoa > Arthropoda > Insecta > Lepidoptera > Geometridae > Opisthograptis > Opisthograptis luteolata. Next base: position 5,515,290 of record OV928048.1, read on the forward strand.
CCTACTACTACTAGAAGGACATACGTTTCATAGCGATGATGGCTCAGTGGTAGTAGTGACGTCAACTTGCGATCCGTAGGACGTGGTTTCAAATCCTACAATGAGCTTGAGCTTTCGGTGAAAGAAAACATTGTGATGAAACCATAGCTTGGTGGTAGGGTATTTTCTAGTGCTCGCCTGGCTAGCTACCACCCTCTTGTTAAGAATCTGTCGCCAAGCACCTAACGGTGTTTCCGGCAGCCTCACTTGAGAGCCAGTTCCCAGTCCAGGTGTAGCGTGGCGCCATCTTCGACTACATCGTCGCTTAACATCAGGTCACCTGTGGTCAAACGCTACCCTGTGAATGGTAAAAGAAAAGTACTAAACGAATTTACGAATGTAGTGATGAAGAGAGCTCATCATTATTTACCACACCCCTTGCTCTCACTATTTAACTTTTGTTGCTGGAATAGTTTTTCCTAGACCTGAACTTGTTTATTCCAGGTCAAATTAGTTCATCCCAGGTCGGACAAAGTTGATCAGTAAATTGTGTTTTGTAAGTAACACACGTACCTACAATCGAAGACTACAATAAACATGTCATATATGTTATAACAAACTCAACCCATATAACTGTCCAAAAAGGTTACGTAACTCCCAAATAGACGATATAGATATTATCCCCAAATAAAATCTATATATATGAGAATCACTGGTCGTAGAAACTTGAAATTTAGAGGGTATGTTTTTTTTGATGCATAGGAGTGTACTTAAAAAGGATTTCTGAAATTCAACCCCTTAGGGGCTAAAAAAATGGGAAACTGTAGACCACGCAGGTGAAACCGCGGGGAACAGCTAGTAATATATAAAAACGAGGTGCCATAAATAATGGGAGATCGGAAGACGTTCTGTAGGTAGGCCCCCCCACTAGGTGGACCGACGACACTGTAAGTCGCAGGGAGCCGATGGATGCAAATGGCTAATAGCCGTTGATGGTGGCGTTCAAGGGGGGAGGCCTATGTTCAGCAGTGGACTTCTTCCGGCTGATGATGATGATGATGATAAATAATTGTGTTTCTTTGTGTGGTTGTGGGTTCGAATAGTTCTTTTGTATATAGGAACTATCAAGCTTTTTCTATCTCAATAATTCCTTCACAAGAGCTTAAAACTACTGAGACTACCAAACTATTAAGTAGATACATGTCACACATATTAGTAAATAGGAAAACATACAAGGTATCCATTGTATTGTTACCGTATCTAAGGATATTATTAATCCGTCATTTACAGGCGATGAACGGTATGATTACATTTCAAACTACTCCAACACGATATCAGCAGTATCACTCATAAAGTTACTCATACTCAAATAGGTTTATTCGTCGGGATATACCTAACCGAGTAAATCAACTTGACACAGAAACTGGCGTCGCGGCAGGGGTGGCACTATATTACGCTTGTTACGTCGATATTGCTCCTGTTATTACGGAATAAGATCAGCCGTGTCTCAGCCCTGTAGCCGTTGGGATGAAGGGGTGCGTTCCGCTTGGATCCACTCATTATAAATGAACTAGTTGTTCCTGCGATTTCACCCGCGTGGATGAAGACTACTGTTTATCATACAAAAAAGGATTCTATGTCCTTTCCCAGGGTTCAATCTATCTCCATACCAAGTTCAATTAAGATCTGGTAAGCGGTTTAGATGTGAAAAGGTAACATACAAACAAACAAAGTTCTTTCATTTTTATATGTTATATGTTGTACAAACGCATACAAACGGCAAGAATTTGACTATCGGTTGATGCTTTGCTATCGGCATCAATAATATACCTACTATAATGTTGATTATGTCAGGTTTCATTAATAGGCGATGGGTTTTACTAATTGTTGGTTTCTGGAATATCTCATCCATGGACATAAGAACAAGAAAAATAAATATTTGAATATTTAAAAAATAAGCGCACGTATTTGTTCCGTGTTTGGGGTGTTCCGGATCCCCAATCTGCGTATTGTATCCGATTCCCTTGATACAGGGTATCCTTATTAGGGGTCAGAGCTATTTATGTGATTGTGTGGAGTTATTTAATAAAAACAAAAAAGAAAAAAGTTGTGGGTAACAGCTATAAACTGAAAGAAGGAAACAAGTCGAGTTAAATGTATTGGTGGAAAGTAGGTTTCCTGCATTCCTAGGTTACATCCAATAGCAACAACGTTGGCGAATTCTCAACAATGAAGGAAATCGCAAATGCACGAAATATAGGTACCTACGCAATCGAATTATTTCGCAGTTGTATTGTTTATTGTACCTACTTATTGCAAGAAAAAATCATTTTGAACATACTATTGTAATTTATAATGAGCGATATAAACTAGCTTTGCACGCAAATCTTCCTTTGTTTATTTTGAAGGAAAAACGAAGCGTGATATTGCAATCGTGTTAATTAGTATTCTTTCCTATACATTTACTTATATCACTGGTATACAACATCAACAACTATACAAAATGACAGGAAAATTATGCGTAGATTAAAACAATTTTTAAATGACAAAGCCTGCTATTCTATTGACGAATATTTAAATGAAAATAATAATTAAGAATTGTATTGACTACAGTATTTCTGATTTATGACATTAGGGAATTTAATAAACGTCCTCCTCCCTTCTAATTTGTGCTGTGCCCGACGGGGCTCATACGGACTAAATGTACCATTCATTCAAACTTATAGTTTTTTTAAGTTCTTTGCACAGTATGGTTGCAAAAAAAATAAATTAAACATATACTTCTCAATATAGTCATAGTTATTAAACCATCACACTTCACATTGGTTCCAGTCTGGATTTTGGCTGAATCTACGAGTAGTTCTTGCAGACAGGTTAGTCGGATTGAAGGGCAATGTTTTCAGTGAAATTACAGGATAAACAGAGGTTTGACATCTAACATCTCAGGGTGATTGACGAGCGCAGTGCATTGCCACGTAAGATTTAGAACTGTTGAAGTTCACAATTCTGGGTGGCACGTACGACTCATATATGACTCGACTCTCTCTCTCTCTCTCTTCTTCAATCAAATGAAATTTTCTTCTCTTTACTGAAGAAAACTAGACATTATCAAAATCATATAGTGTCAAGTGGAACAAACCAACAACGAAGACACTTCCTCTAATAGCTACAGCAAACCTGTCGTGCCAATTTGTTTCCCTATTGGATTTTTATTGAATTTCACTTCAATATTTCTGTTTTTAAATTGAAAGCCACTGCTCATTTCAAAAAGTTTATAATACCACTGGTTTATAATATCCTTCTGGTTTGTAATCTGATAAACGAATCCAGTGATCTTGTCAGTGAGAATTGGGAATTTAAACCACTAGATTAGATCTAGTGCTAACAAATAAAGGAAATGCTTTTAGACCGACAACAGTAGTCGCTCTATATACACTATACAGGCTTGTCACCGCCGTAGGTAAAATCGACAAAATGGCATACTATGACACGCCGTCATTCACCATCGACCACCTTCAATATACAGGTGGTAGGAATTAGGTGCTATCGTAGATAATGCAGCCTTCCACTTGTGGCAGGCGACGTGAAATCACCATCATCAGCCGGTAGAAGTTCACTGCTGAATAAAGGTCTATATACCCCTTTGAACGCCACTAAGAACGGCTATTAGCCATTTGCATCCGTTGGCTCCCTGTGACTCTTATGTCACACTTTAATAATATCACATCACACTTCCAACTAATATTATGAACGTGAAAGTTTGTGAGCATGGATGGATGGATGGATGTTTGTTACTCTTTCACGCAAAAACTACTAAGCGGATCTAAATGAAATTTAGAATGAAGATAGCTTATACCCTGGATTAATACATAGGCTACTTTTAATCCCGGAAAAAGTTTCCTGCGGGATAACGGAAAGACGCGGGTGAAACCACGGAGCGCAGCTAGTAATATTATAAATGTGTAAGTTTGTTAGTGAGTGAGTGAGTTTGTATGTTTTTTATTTCTTCACGTTGAAACGGATCAACGGATATGAGTGTAATTTGAAATGAAGATAGCTTACACTCTGAATTACTACATAAGCTACTTCTTATCCGGGAAAAAAGTTCCTACAGGTATCGGAAAGACTGCAAGTGTAACCACGGGGCGCAGCTAGTACAACACATTTTAATTAACTACCTCCAGCATACTCTAATTTGCTGGACAGACTCCGATCGTAATATACAAACCACTAAAAATACAAGTGCGCTGGTAAAAAGATCTCAAAGTCAAAGGCTTTTCGCAGATAAAGTAAATATTTTATGTACGAGGCTTTCTTGTGTCAATCCATTTTTGTTGAGACGTTTTTGAAATGTTCACGTAAATAGCATAGGTTCATAGATAGACACAGTTATAATAATATGGGTCAAAGGGCAGGATGTCTGAATGTCGAACTCGTGTAATTTTTTTTTATTACGGTACGTTCATCGTTCGCTCTCTGACGCGCTGACTCATCTATTTATAGGTGGCTCAGGTGACCTCTTGATTAGGGAAAGGGATTCTTCCTAAAAAAGATCGATCTTTGAATCAATTTGAATTGAAGCCTGAAGAATCAATTGAGAAATATATCGAAGTCTAAAATATTTTTCTCTCGAATCGTAACATGGTTGCATTTTTGCCGAAGGAGAAAAATCGAAACTATTCCAAAAATCGTTTTTTTTTGATAAATGAAATCGATTCGTTCTATAATCGACCTCAGATCGCTATCCCTACTATTGATTCAATAGTTTCCTTATTAATAACGAGGCGGTTAATTTTTTGAGTCATCTATTTAGGTCAGGATTTTGCTCGTAATCCGGGTAAGTCAGGGACAGGGTCTTACCCTGACAGAAACCTCTTATCCAAGCTTTTCCTCAACTAAATGCAGATTCCAGATTAGCGTTTTCTTAAACATTTTCCTTAGTAGTTTAAATTTAAAATATTTACGTTCCGTTACAAATAAAATGGACTATAAATATTTGTGAGACCAAATTAATGATTCACCTTCACAAATCGTATCAAATCTGTTTCTATTATGTAAAACCAAAATATATTCTCGCTTCATGAATGTTTATAAGCCACCCACTCATTCTAACTGCAGTACCTATTTTCTATTTTTAATCGATGATGGCCCAGCTTAGGCGTAGATCATTGGTTCGAATCCTATACAATGATCTTGAAATTTCGGTAAAGGAATACATCGTGATCAAACCGTAGCTTGGTGGTAGGGAGTTTTCTGGTGCTTGCCTATATTTTCGCCTCGGTATCTGTCGCCAAGCACCTATCGGTGTATTCCGGCAGCCTCACTTGAGAGCCAGTGCCCAGTTCCCAGTCCATACCTATGTAACGTGGCGCTACCTTCCACCACATCGTCACTTAGCATCAGGTGAATCAGATGCGAAACAGTAAGAAGACAAAAAAAATTACCGACAAACAAACAGAAAAACAAATATTAGTCTACCACTCTTGAGAAAAATATCGACCGTCGAAACGCGCATAGCTAAACATGGTTACCGTCTCCATAATTTGATAGAAATCCCACACAAATAATATAGGTATAGAGTCGATACGGTCTGAAATTGGCAATAGTAATTGCCTATCAACGAATTAAGTTTGACATGACTGTTCAGAGCATTACCCACGCCATAATACCTACAATTTGCAAACGAAATTATATTAGACGTTCTTTGCTACAGCGCTTCCTTGAAAGAGTCAGGTCACGTCGGCGCATTTAACGGACAGATAAATCTTTTCCCCTATAAACCGTATCAAAGTTAAGAACAAACCTTACTAGGGAACCATAGCATTAACATACATTATCTACATAGTAGCGCCATAAAAATGCTAAAAGAACCCGCAATCTGTTTTGTTGCGATATAAATCAGGGTTCCCATGAATTTGCCACGAATTTGATACAAAAGGGTGTGAAGCAGGGATGGCATAACCGATAAATTTCGAAATCATTGAACAAGGTATCGTAGTATGTAAGGAAAGTCATATATTATACGCAATCTTTTGATTTAAGTAACCAACGTAGTAAATACAATTTGATATAGCCTTTATACAGTTATAGTAATGGCAAAAATATAAGGTTATTACGTTTTTAATAATGTAGATGCAATCTCCACCACTACCGTTCCAGTTCTGGCTCTCTTTATTAACGCAGTGCTTCCTTAGCATATGTATTATCAATAATGTTTCGTGTATCTTAAGTGCATAGATCCTGTATTTAAATAGTGTGTATGTCAGATTGATTATTAGAAATTAAAGTATTTACATAATTACATTTTAAAAACACCTATGGTAAAAAAAGGTTGATACTAACAATCCGTAGCGTTGATTAATACCGGTAATAAAAATACACCGGTATTCCTTTACTCCAAACGGTCCTTAGTGTAAAGGTCACAGGTTAGACATATCTGATGAGTCATTTCGGCAGTATATCACGTTAAACCACTTGAGCGTGTAGGCGTTGACTGAAGTAACTTCTACGATTGAAAGCGCTTTCGCGCTGAAATTAATTATGAACATTGTTTAATTTAGTCTAATTGAAATTCTATGCAAGCGCGAGTATAGCAGGTTCGCAAATGCGGTACAATATTCGCGGTATTAATGGCAAACAATTTAACTTTCAGAGCAGAATGGTGATGGATTTTGAAAGAGTTTTGATAGGACTAAACAAAATTAAATAGAATCGTTATTTTGTCCGTATCCCATCGCGTGGTTTAGAATCTTTTTCAATAGTATTATATTGTTTTTGAAACTCATATGCATACAAGAGTTTTTTTAATAATGCCAGTGATATGTACAACAAACATCATAGTCATAACCAAAACAACAAGATTACATTATTATAATATTTAAAAGTACATATTTACATTTTATTTTATTTCATATTAATGCTAGTTTCCTAAGCAGAAGTAAGTAATGCTTAACAGAAAATAAAACAGAACAGAAACTCGCGCTACCGTTCAAAGCTCAACAATACAAACTTTATTTCATTAGGACCTTTCCCAGTTAATAAAACCATTTAACCGCTTACCGTCTCGGCTACCGGATGTGCTGACCTTATTGTGTCCTTATTTATACAACTATTGTTTGTGAAACCCTTTTAACACGAAACTTTGCAAAAGAGATTTCTGTAATAAAGCATGGCATTTTTTACGCTATTTTCCAGGTTTCTGAGTCGATTTTTCAACGTGTCCTGGAAATAAGTTAGATATGTGTGAGTGTGAGCACAATGCGAAGCTGACACAATATAGATGTGTGACAGTAAATAAGGTTTCTACAAGGGAATGTTTTTTTATTTTTCATTACGTTGTCGTGCATTTTTGCTCCACAGCTCAAATATCATTATAATGCAGAATTGTAGTTAGATAGATAACTGTTTTGTTCCGTGAGAAGAACTGCAAACGTTTAAAAGCGAGAGTAGTACCTACTCTATGACGCATAATATATAGAGTAGAAGTAGTTTGCGTGCATTAGCGTAAAGTGATGTGGTACATACTGATGAACTACGAAATCGTCATCTCGCTTACATTTTTTGTAGATCATTATACACTAGTTGTGTCCCACATTTATACCCATGGGCTTTCCGTTATTCCGCAGGAATATTCTTCTGAAAGAAAAAGTAGCCTTCAAGCTATTTTCGTTCCAAACTTCACTCAAATGCGATAAACAGTTTAGCGTGAAGAAGTAACAAACATACAGCACTCATTCACACATTTTCACATTTAATTAATATTGTGAAAACATACAAGAGATTTCCGATTGAGACATTTCATGTAAAGCATAAAATGTACATACAAGCGTAAAAACCACAAAAGTCTTCTCATCCAGAAATTTGTGTAACAACCATGTGATCTTTATCACTGACTTTACAGACATAGGTCAATTTCGCGTCCGATCCAAATTAATTAGTGTCCAACATTTCATTACTGACAATAACGAAGCTACGAGGGTAACCGCGATGTTACATTATTTCAACGTTCGCGGTGGACGCTGGACGCGTGAGGTTTGTCAATGCAGATAATTTAATTAAAAACGGGACGTGTTTGTACAGGGTGAGTGTATGGTGGGTGTATCGTATAATCAACGACAAAAGTTGCTCATCACGCCCGTTTTTCCAAACACAGTTTTTTTCCATTCACTTTATTCACGCATTTGACCACAGTCTCACCAGGGTCCTTATTCGCTATGACCATCAAGATTCCTTGCCAATAACGTGTGACGTCATTACGTGCTTTAGAGGTTAATCCACGCAGATAAGGTAACGCGCCCGCGTTACGTGCTTAGATGGTCATAGCGAATAAGATCTCTGATAGTAAGTGAAGACGAGGTTAATGATGGACCAAGCTTGCCTAGAAGCTATTCACTCTTGATTTGAAGACTCCCAAATTATTCTTTACGTGAAACAAGGATGCTCCTTTGCCGTTCGCTTTATAAATGTAGAAGCAAATCGGTTTTGTGCGTATTGGAAATTACAAATTCCACGCGGCCAAAGCCATGGACAGGTATCTGGTTCTTTTCATACATAGATAGGTAGGTATATCTAAAATTAAATTGAGACAGTAATAACAGCAATTTTAGAGACAAATATATTTCCAACGGGATTAATCTTTCTGCAAAATTTTCATAAGAAGCACCTTAACTGAGAAAAGAGGGATTAAAAGCTTATTGCAGAATATTTTATGCAGAATTAGTTTAATTTAACCAAATTTACACCGGGTTAAATTAACTTACAGTATAGCAATATGAATTTCATTTTATATGTCGTGGTTATCCACGGTTTCGTAGTCTTAGGTTTATTTAGTCCTGGATATTATATGAAATATGATTGAATTTCTGATCAATACATATACATGTTGTCAGTTATCACGAAAACATATACTCGTATATAAAAAAAATAAGAAATCCAAAAAAAATATAAAACTACGACTAGCTTAGAAATCTGCCTTCTCTCTAGCTCTAATTCATCATCATCATCATCATAGTCAGCCTGTATCAGCCCACTGCTGCACATAGGCAGCAGGCAGACATAGGCAGTCTCCCAAGGTGCGCCATTGAGCACAGTCTTCGGCTCTTCTCATCCAACCACTGCCAACCACTCGGCGCCAATCGTCGCTCCACCTAGTCGCAGGGCGTCCTACACTACGTTTGCCAAGTCGCGGTCTCCACTCAAGAACTCGAAGTGCGGATTTAAAAACATAGTCCCAGTATCTTTATCACACAAATCCTACTAATATTATAAACGTGAAAGTTTGTGAGTATGGATGGACGGATGGATGGATGGATGGATTTTTGTTATACTCTTTCACACAAAAACAACTGAACGTATCTGAATGAAATTTGGAATGGAGATAGCTTATACCCTGGATTAACTCATAGGGTACTTTTTATCCCGGAAAAAGATTCCTGTAGGATAACGGGATGATACGGGTGAAACCGCGGGGCGCAACTAGTATAATATAAATGCGAAAATTTGTGAGTGAGTATGTATGTTTGTTACTTCTTTACACTGAAAAGGTTCAACGGATTTGCGCGAAATTTTGAATGCTGATAGGTAATACCATGGACTGACACATAGGCTATTTTTTATCCCAGTTCCTACGGGATAAAGGGAAAACGACGGGTGTAACTGCGGGGCGCAGCTAGAGTATGTTTATATCTAGAGACAAGAGGAAAGCGTCTTCAAGTTACCTTTTATATACTTGCTCGTCGTGAATATTTATTCCCTGCTTTATTTCTTCTGAAAAAGCGTTTACCATTTAATTTGCGTCTCATCATTGCTTCGCTTACATTTTGTTAGGCTGGCGTTATTTATTTACATTTTCGTGAACAAATTAATATTGACGGGTGCCATTAATGCCTGGGTGAATTTGTTTCGAAGCACTCGGAAAAATGTTTCATAAGTTATCGTGCATCATTTCTAATTAGTAGGTACGAAATTATGTTTGTGCTAAATAACTGAAACAAAACTTTATTAGTCAGGAGGTAGGTTTTACTTGTAAATAATATCATTTGCTTTGAAATATGAGCAATCCTTCCCGACTTCGTGCGAGCAAAAATTTTGACAAGGAATAGGTAGGTTTGTAAAAAAAAAGGCTACTTTTTATGCTAGAAAAAGGTTTCACCGCGTGGCGCATCTAACTTTTATGCTAGAAAAAGGCTACAACGCGTGGCGCAGCTAACTTTTATGCTAGAAAAAGGTTACAACGTGTGGCGCAGCTAGCTTCACTAGTAAATACTAAAAGCAACTCACTCATCATACAAACCGTAACAGAACAAGACATTTGCCTCCTCTCCGCATATCGCATGGGCACAGAGGCAACATCGCTAAACTACGTATGAAAATAACCCTTTCCGGTGATTTCCCTTGGGGTTCACGAACTGGGAACACACGGAGATCTGTGCCAACTTTTAATATCGGCCCAATGTTGCTATCCAGGGTTTCGGATTCAATGTCTCGGAAAATTTGATGTACGATGTTCACGAAGCTTTGATTAACATCTGTTTTAGCCAACGAACTTTGTTTCACTAGGAACGCTCGTCAGGACACAAATTATGTAGGTAGGTACACTTTTTTCTTGTATTGTTACGATGTAATCGAGTTCATTAGTAAATCAACTAATTGAACTTTGAATTCATACTCAGATTCTCACTTAGACCTTCTTCAATTGTTTTTGTTTTTCTTGTATTGTTATGATGTTATTAAGTTCATTAGTAAATCAATTAATTGAAATTTAAATTCATACTCAGATTCTCAATTAGACTTACTTCATTTGTTTTTTTTTTTTCAAATCATGATTCTCCGCACGACCGCACCTAGCAAATGTCAAAGTCACACTAAAAAAGTTACACAGATTACTGTGCAAATAGTGGTGATTGTTCGGATCGTGAAATCTAGTATGAAGAATATTATATTGATCACTGGTTTGAGCTAATATTTATAAGTCGTTTGTAGCGCGGCTTTTAAATGAAGTAGGTAATATATGACGGCTAGACGACAGGGTTGGAGTTGGATACCGCCATCCTTTGCCAAATGTGGGAACTTCGCATCTTCGAAAATCAGCTAGACCACAATGCGATAAGTAGGTAGTTACTAGTAATTAGTATGGCATCTTCCCAATTGACTCGCTAGTACATACGAAGATAGGGTGAAATGGCAATGAACTTGTTTTGCTGCCAAAGGAAAACAATATATCATACTAGTCGCACCCCGTGGTTTTCTGTTATTCAGGAACCTTTTTCCGGGATTAATATTAGTCTGCGTGTTGATTCAGGGTAAACGCTATCTTCATTCCTAAATCTAAAATCTGTTGAACCATTTTAGTGTGAAGATGTATCAAACATAACACACACACTAACGAATATGTAACACACTTACTCACTCACTAACTTTGGCATTTACAATATGAGTACAGTTCAGCCACTTACGCCAGAAATTAATAATCGATCCTGATCCGTTATCCGCGGTTTTGGATCGATATGTCATGTCATAATATGTCATTTTAGTAGTAATATGTCAAGCCTTACTATTAAAATGACATATTATGATAAGACATATCGATCCGAAACTGATCATTTCGGGCGTTATAGGATCAGTTATCAGGTTTAGTACGAGAATTATTTGTTTATGGCAGAAATTCAATTATATAACGAGCGATACTGTCCCTCGCACCCCGTCCCCCGCTCGGGAGTGTCGGCGCTCGCAGCGCATCCGAAACCGCAAGAGTGTGAGATAAGAAGTCGTCAAATTACATTGCGTGAGGGCGCACGCGCGTTCTGTACCGCCGCGTGTTTTTCGTGCGCCGACGCTTTCGCGACCCTCTTGTTATTGTGTTAAATGTGTACCTAATATCTCTATATTCTCTTACCGTTGGAAGTTAAAATACTCTCTGTTGTGTTAAAATTAAAGAAAGATTTATAGTGGATGTGGATGTTTTTTTTTTATTTCGTATCACTCCGCTATAATTTTTAATTATATATTTATATATGATCAAACGAACTTCTTAAGTGAAGTTCGATCGATATAATATGAGTGGTTTCATTTGAAGATATAAATTAACAGGTAGTCCTTTTACCTACAGGCAACAATTCGCACGCATCATAATTTTAAAAGTACAAATCGAATTTTATAAACTCGATTAAAAATATCGATTTGCCCCTCCCAACACTACTGGCTCCGCCTGATACCTCATTCTTTTTAAAGTAACTTGAATTCTTTGTGTTTGAACAAAACTGGGGTTTGGGTGGGTTGGGTGATTTATATCTTCAAATGAAACCACTCATATTATATCGATCGAACTTCACTTAAGAAGTTCGTTTGATCATATATAATATTTCGTGGTTTCATTTTCGATATAAATTAACAGGTAGATGTTCAGAGAAGCAGTTTTGTCTATTTGTGTGCTATACGTGAGTAGATGCACTACGAATGAAACACGAGTTAGTCTATAATAATACATTATTTTAATCATCAGTCTTTTCAATAATTTTACAAACATAATGCTAATTCTAATATTGATTGTTATATTTTCGAAATCAAAATATCTTAAGATTAAGTTCATTCTGAATCATTGACAGGTAAACAAACTGATTTTGCGAAGTTTGATTCTTCTATTATAGGCCGATTATAATATTTAGCAAAAGTCTTGGAGGACGCGGTCCAGCCAGCCGTTTTCCGGATCGAATCGACACTGAGGCCAGTCGCGCGCGCCATCGACGTTGCGGTATGTCGGACACTGTGTGCTCCGTATACCGCTACGTCAACGCCGCTCGCACACAGCACTTGTTTAATCCACCTACTTATCGTCTGTGCTGTCGCGTTCTTGTGAGGACGCTTCACAGTCATTAAGAGGTGGTCTGAATTTGAAGGCCTTATGTCTTTCGTTGCAGACATGTAGTCAACAAGCGTGGTAGCCGGACAAATCGAAAGATTTTCTCGGAAGTATGGTAAGAACAATACTGGCTGATCCCGTCCTATACCTGAAGTTTTAATTATGTCCGTAATAGCAATTTCAATACTGTTTGAATTAATTTTGATGTTATTCATTTTAATCAGCGAAAAGGTCTGCACTCTATGTGCAGTGCATAAAGCCAGTAAGACGACAAGTTTTTTGGTCAATTTTTCTAGGCTAAGCTGACTATTAGGGACCCATTCGGAGATATGACCCAAGACTAATTGTGGGTCCCAAGTACTTGAGTATTTTGGTAAAGACGGTCTTAATTTGTATGCTCCTTTGAGGAGTCGTTTAATACAGTTATCCGATGCTAAATTGATACCAAGGAGCAAGGATAAGGCTGAACGGTGGCTGTTAAGCGTACCGTAAGATGCACCTTTCTCAAATTGCTCAGTCAGAAAGATTGCTACGTGTGAAGAGGATTCATTGAACACATTATAGCTATTGTCCTTACAATATTGCCACCACAGCTTGTAGCAAACGCCGTATTGCTGTAAGGTACCCTTAGATAGTGATGCAAGCATCAGATGTAAGGCGGCAGGTGGCGCACCGCGGCGGGAGAACGCGCACCGGAGAGCAGCGCTGCTCCCAGGGTAAGTGTCCGGTGTAATGGATGTTGATGCCTGAAATGCGACATTACTAAATTCGGGCGTGGCTTCAAAATGACTATATCTGCGACTAATAAATCTATTAGTTGCGGATACCAAGCTTGCGCAGGCCACATAGGGAAAACGAGGATACCTGTAGCTTCGTCTTGGATAATCTTTTGTATGCAATTTAGCAATAAAGAAAATGGCGGAAAGGCATAAAAGAATTTTTGACTCCAGCTAATTGTGAATGCATCCACACTTATGGCATCCGGATCCTGTTTCCAGGATACGTATTCGTGACACTTAGCGTTAATGCGCGAAGCGAATAAATCAATTTCTGGTTGGCCTAGTTTTCTAACGATGTACCCAAATGCAGCATTTGATAATTCCCACTCCACGTCAGGGTTAATTCTGCGTGACTCCTCGTCTGCTTCTATATTGTCCTTTGTGTTTATATATGAAGCAAATAACCACAATTTCCTCATCTCACACCACTGCCATATGGTACGAGAAAGTGTGTTTAAATGTGGAAACTGAATACCGCCCATGCGGTTTATATAGCTTATAGCAGTGGTGTTGTCTACACGGAGCAAGATAGCGCATTCTGACATATCCCGAGCAAAACATTTGAGAGCCATAAACACAGCCAATAACTCTAAATAATTTATGTGAAAACGGAGTTCACAATCCTTCCAAACACCGTTAGCCCGTTGACCATTACAAAATCCACCCCAGCCAGAGCGGGATGCATCTGTGTAAATTTCCATGGCATAACTAGGATTTTTTATTGGGTTATTTACTTCGTAAATATGTTTCTTCCACCAATTAAGATCTTCTAAAATGATACAAGGAAGTTTAATCTTTACATCAAACGAACCGTGTTGCTGTAAAGCTAAATATTTTTGTCGCTCCAATATTTTGGTATATAGCCACCCGTAACGCACTGCTGGGCATGCTGATACCAAAACTCCTATCAACTGAGAAAAATCTCTGATTGTCACAGTGGGTAGTTGAGAAAATCTTTGAATCAATTGGGCAATTTTATTACGTTTATCTAAAGGTAACGATAGGGTCATTTGAGAAGTATCATAAATAAATCCTAAAAATTTGCAACTTTTTTGAGGTTGTAAATTACTTTTTTCGTAATTTATGACAAATCCCAGACATTCCAATAACGCTAATGTTTGCTTAACATTACGAAGACATTCTTCGTATGTACTACCCATACAAAGCAGGTCATCTAAATAACATACGGATTTTAGTCCGCGTCCACGTAAATGAGCAACAACCTCTCTGACAATCTTAGTGAAGCACCTAGGTGCTATTGCTAGTCCGTAGGGCATCGCGTTAAACTCAAACGTAACGGTCTCACTCGAGTTTGGAGCGATGTAATGAAACCGGAGGTATTTACGGCATTCTATATTGATAGGTATAAGTAGGTACGATTCTTTCATATCTATAGTCGCCATAAACCAGTTTGATTCAATTATTTTGCAGACAGTTCTAAAATCTTCCATTTTAAAATGCATTTTAGGTATAAAGCGGTTTAAAGATTTTAGATTCAGTATAAACCTTTTACTGCCAGTAGATTTAGTAGCTAAAAATGTGCTGGAAATAAACTGGTCAGGACTTGGTTCTACCTGTGATATAGCACCCAAGTTTTGTAGATTTACAACAGCCAATGACATGTCACGTTGTTCACTCGGTGACCACGTGATTCGGGGTATAGCAAATTGAAACGGTTCAGTTATAAATGGGATAGATATTCCATTTAAGATCCAGTTAAGAATACTAGTATTATTAGATATGTGAAGCCAACAATTATAGAAAAACTGAACTCTGCCAGAATGTACCTGTATTACGGGCGTGATGGGGCATGTGAACGATTCTGGTTCGCTCTGTGTTGAGGTTGAGACGAGGCTGTTGACGTTGTCGGTGCTGGTCGACGCGATGAAAGGGGGAACTCTTTTGACCTCCCCGCCCCCCCCTGTTCGTCGGGTAACGAGGTGGTCCAGTCCAGTTTCCCTGGAAATGCTGACGGGCTGGAGTTGCGTTCTGAGCCACTGCTGGATTGGATTTTGCTGGTGGCACAGTCTTTTTGATCTGCAGTCCCTGTTTTTCGATAGTCTTGGACGCTTTTATTTTTTCGGGTAGACATGTTCCAAAAAGCGTCTCGTCGCGTTCGCTGTCCTGAATAACATTCAGAAATGGTTTCGCAAGACCTGGCGTAATCATTTTAATCCTTGCCATAGTTTCATTGTGATGCAAATCACACAGAATGCGACATCCGTCGCTAAGAGTTTTGATCACCTCAACCTTATCGTCATTTGTTAGTAGTGACGTCATCGCCCTACTTATGGCTGTAATGCCGGTACCCAGCTGTTGTTGGGCGGTTTCAACTTTTTTGTCGCGCAACCTTACCATCTCAGCGACTGCCGCCGAAATTTCGATGTTCAACTTTGGGGCCTGTAGTAACTTACAGTTACTAGGTACAAGATATTGTTTTATCATTATATCTTTTTTGTCTTTGGCCATACCTTTTTTGAGTAATGGTTCCCATAGCTGGCTTAAGTTAATATGTACCTCCGGACCCCAAGCCGGACCCTGTTCCGTTGCCTCGCCCAAGGCAGATAGAATATCTGGGTCCAATGGTGGGAAACTCGAGTCATTCGAAGCCTGAACTGGCTCGAGTGGCGCCGATGACGGCTGCAGTGAATCATTTTGTTGAGCGGTGGATGATTCCGGCACAACTTCAACCAGATGTTCGTTGGGGCTAGGTAGTACTGCCGTCTCTTCGGGACTCAGCAATTGCGCCGTTTGTTCCGGGCCGGAAACGGGGGCCACTACATCCCACATCGGTGTTTCGCCTCCTATAGAGAGCAATCATAATAGGATGTCATATAAACCATAGCTATACTAGGTAGGTAGATAGGTTAATCAAATGGTTCGTATTTCGAATCCAATACCTTAACAAAACGCCTCGTTCGCTTAGGAATCTATGGCGGTAGGTTTATGCCGTGTTCAAATTTGAATCTATGGCAAACACCGTAACAAAACTTTCGCTGCGAATAGTGTTTGTACGGTATATAGGAACAACTTAGTGAACATTTACTAACCTTGAGTATTGTTTACTGGGTCATCCTGGTCCGAAGATGAAAAGGAATCGTCATTACGCTGTCGTTTACGACGATGTTTTTCCCTTTATCTTTCCATTTTTTTCATATAGTGGTCAATCCTCTCTTCGTACGACCTTTTAGGCATCGTGAATGCTACAAAAAAACTCAGATCACGAACGAAGGGAAGAGCGCGTGCGCTCGTTGCCTCGCACGGAAAAAGAATGAGGTATCAGGCGGAGCCAGTAGTGTTGGGAGGGGCAAATCGATATTTTTAATCGAGTTTATAAAATTCGATTTGTACTTTTAAAATTATGATGCGTGCGAATTGTTGCCTGTAGGTAAAAGGACTACCTGTTAATTTATATCGAAAATGAAACCACGAAATATTATAATTTTTTTTAATTATATAGATTGATAATGACGAAAAACTTACACAGTAGTCCAACTTCTAACAAGCGTTTTTGTCAGGTAATAAAACGTTTAGGTCTGTAT
The DNA here is from genome assembly GCA_931315375.2 of Opisthograptis luteolata. Lineage (NCBI taxonomy): Eukaryota > Metazoa > Arthropoda > Insecta > Lepidoptera > Geometridae > Opisthograptis > Opisthograptis luteolata. Next base: position 5,532,446 of record OV928048.1, read on the forward strand.
GCATTCCACTAAAGTGCCAAAAAGATTTCATCATCATCATCATCAGCCTACATCAGGCTACTGCTGGAAATAGGCCCCTCCCAAGGTACGCCACTGAGGTACACACTGCCTTGAGTTGATACTGTGGAAATTAATAGTCTTTGTACAGAAGATATTAAACACGTGACTTTAATATGTATTATGTATTCAAAACATTTCGCTTTTCGTTTTAATTTCTCGCTCTTAATTCCCCACGCGACTTTTTCCCCGAATTCGTCGTCAAACCTAAAAGGCTTTTAAGTCTATGTTTCTCTTTAGTTCTAATATGTAATGAAATGACGCAAAGGTTACCCTAAAAATGTAAAAACACATTTCGTACATTTTTCTTCGAGAAAACCTGGGCCTTTTTGGAGGATATTTACTTTACCTAATTTCCTGAGCACACCAGAATGAGGTAGGTAAGATACACCGGATATACTGAGAAGAAACCACATGATATGAATAATTATTAAACACAGGACAATGTGAGGGTTTTTTTCTTTATTTTTAATGGCTTTGCACGGCTTATGCATAAAAGCCCGAAATTAATAATCGATCCTGATTCGTTATCCGCGGTTTTGGATCAATATGTCATGTCATAATATGTCATTTTAGTAATAATCTGTCAAGCCCTAGTACTAAAATGACATATTATGACATGACATATCGATCCAAAACCGCGAATAACGGATCGGATCGATTTTTCGGGCGTAAGACTGGCCACAAGCTTATCCGCCAACCTGCACTGGGCACGCGTGGTGGATGGCCCATACTCTCTCTCTCTGAGAGAAGGCGTGTGTCCCAGTCCCAGCCTGTGGTCCCAGTGGGAATGCTGAGAATGAAATGTTGAAGTTAGTGGTAATTTACTAAAACTTTACTCAGTCATTTTGGGACAAATATAATAGTAATTTTACCATTATTTCGTCACACATCGAACAAACACAACTTTGGCATATTATTATAAAGTAATATATTTCACGTTCACTGCTGAACTTAATTGCTTTCAAAAACTCCCAAATAAAGTTTTCAGATAGTATTTAGGTAATTCATATCTTAAAATAGCGAAATTTCATCATTTGCTCAAATAACCACTTTTATCAAACCAAAAAGTTTTTAATGTTATTGTTAAACTTCGCAGAGCGTTTTCTCGAAAAGGCACTTGCAAAGTTTCGCCCATGTTTATGACAGTTTGAATTGAAATTCTAAAAGATACAGTACACAAACCAACAAGATGTATAATCGTTTGATCACAAATTCAGGTCTGGTGCGTGTTTACTTTTGTTTTCTTTTATCATCATCACCATCAGGCTGTTACGTTCCCACTGCTGGGACACAAACTTTATCTCTGAGAGAGAGAGAGAGAGAGGAGGCTATAATCACAGTAAAGTAAGAACAGTAGGTTAGCTAAGGCCGCTCGACGAGTTAATTGCCTATTCTTGCGGTGATGCATATGCGGCGCGTTCCGTACTGAGTGCATGCGTGCGGGCCGCGGACGGGGCCGCGGCCCGTTCGTTTGTGATTGTGTGCGTGAAAAGTGCGTGCGTACACGGAGCCGCTACTCTCGCACACATTAAAACCGGCAGCGGCCGATTTGTATGAAGCTGAACTACTACTCTTTACTATGCTATAATCTACCAGGCTGGCTCAGTGCGGGTGGGTTGGTTGAGGTCGCATACCCTTGTGTTTCGTTATTCCGGTATCCTCACGATGTTTCTCTCACATATTACCGGGCAGCCAAAACAGCTCGTCTCTTTCTTGTAAAGTCAACTTCAGTACATAGTACATACCTACTTATCTTTCAAAACTAATCACTACTTAGATACATATTTTTAAAAAGTTTCGTAATTAAATTGATTTACGGACAACAACGATGGTGGCCGAACGGTTAGGCGTGCGACTTACGAGACGCTGACACTGAGTTCGAATCCTCTCGGCCCCGCACCTAAGACTTAAATAAGTTATGTGCGGATTTGCCATCGCTCAAAACGGTGAAGGAAAACATCGCGAGGAAACCGGCATGCCCAAGAACTGCAACATTCAAGGGCATGCGACATCTACCAACCCGCACTGGGCCAGCGTGGTAGATTGCAGCCCATACTCTCTCTCTGAGAGAAGGCCAGAGTCCCAGCAGTGGGAACGTGAAAGTCTGATAATGACGGACAACAACGACAGCAAAATTAATAACAGAAATTGCAGGAAACACTGAAAACTCTCTTCTGCATCCAATTTTTTAATTAGTGAACAGCTGTAAAAAAGTTCGTTGATTGATTAGCTTCTTCAATCAATTTTATAACACTACCATTAAAAAGTTTACGCAGTGTGTGCGGATAAGTTTGAGGAAGTTCGTTGACCCCTCTCGAGTCAGATGACAGCGCGACGACGGCTGAAGTGCTGCACTCTTTCGACACTGCGGCACCAAGTAGTGATGGGACAATACTAATTGTGCATGTCGATTAATTAAAATAACACGTGGTATTTCCCCGCTTTTCCTAGTATAATGTGAACTGCTTTTCATCTAATTTAAATAATTTATTTAAAAATTAGTTAATTAGTTAGTTAGTTACAAGTCAAGCTAATAAAAGTGTTTAAAAAAATAGTGAGTCACGGGTTTTCTACTGACATACAGAAAGGCAGATATCATTAACATCACGAAACGAAGTCATCGCCTGTGTTCAGTTTTCGTAACTATAGAAAAACCTCCTAACTCAAAGCCTGTCACTTGTTTTAACTAAATTTACCCATTTCCCACGGTAGTTCAAAGGATCATAATACTTTATTTTCCGCGTGGAAATATTGTAATTTGCAACTGGTAGGCCCGTATTGCGTATGCTAACTATATCGTATTCAACAGAAAGGAAACTACGTGTGAAAACTGAATAAAATCATTTGCTATTGGTACGGAATGAAATCAAATAATGTTGGAAACGCCAGGTGCTTTTTTAAGAAATAGGGGTGTATCTTTTCACTTAATATCGGCTACAGAATTAAAGAAGAAAACCGAAGTTGTAATAAGGCACATCTCTTCAAGGACCGATAGCAGTTAGGGTAGACGAGTTTTTGAGTGGATCTCGTCTGTAAAGCTTATAAAAAAATAACGACGGCAACACGACATTCGTATATGGTTAACATTCCCCCAATCCGCACAAAGCGCTTCGCTTCTGCATTTATAATGCGAACGGCGAAGAAGTAGAAATGCCCTTTCAGGGCCTTCGTTTCCAATTATGTTTAATTCTGGAGATCTTAAGTTATGAGTGAATAGGTATACCTTCTAGGCAAGCATGCTTTATCATTGACCTGATCTTTGCTTATTTCAGGTAAGATCGTGGTCAAATGCTCATCTATTGTCAATAAAAACGTTATTTTTTGTCGATATCGATAAAGAAGTTCCAACCCATCACTAAACCCTGCGCCTTGTTTCATCTCTCGCTATAAATGACCAGATAGTAGCTGAATAGACGCTTTGTAAGGGATATTGCCTACTTTATGGATTATACAGACGCTGTAAAACCACTTTATGATGACGCAGAATTTAAAGGAGACAGCGCACTAGGTTGGCCAAAACTACGTTATTTATGCTTCCGTCCGTAATTTTTGGTAACTGATACCTCTACCAGTTTTAAGCAAATGGTTTTTGGTCATAAAGTAGGAAACACGTTTTGTTCGTGTTTGGTGACGTCATCTGCAGTTTCCACGTTATTGTGTTCCGGATTCAAGAGTTTCCAGTGAATAATAGGGCATAATTTTGGTATCTCAAGCGCAGTGCATTGTCCCAAAGGATTTTGAAGTGTTGAACTACTTATGATGGACAAGTGGGACGCTTACCATCAAGGACGTGACTTGCTCACTGCAGTTATAGAAAAATATGGCTATTGGTCTATTCACAACTTTGATCAACGCATTGTGTGCCTAGTTTTCCACGGAATATGAACAAAATACCATATTTTAAAACACTTTTATTAGCTTGACTTGTAACTAACTAACTAACTAACTAACTAACAATGTAATCAAATCTTAGAAGTCACGTTTCACCTACTTCTAATTGTCGTATCGACTTGAAACTTTGTATGTGTATGTAATCTCGGTGACAATGCAATAATTTGGTATCATTGACCTGATCTGATGATGCAGCCGGAAGGTAGGTAGGGCATCTCTGCGCTGGCTACTAGTAAACGCCTCGTGTTTGGGCTCATATGAATCGTCTTGATGAGTACAATAGATTGGACTTGGTGACGAGGGTCTGATGATGCAACCGGAAGGTGGGTAGGGGATCTCTGCTGTGGCTACTAGTAAACCCCTCGTGTTTGGGCTCATATGAATCGCCTTGATGAGTCCAATAGATTGAACTTGGTGACGAGGGTCTGATGATGCAACCGGAAGGTGGGTAGGGGATTTCTGCAGTGGCAAAAAGTGTGGAGCGCTTCTTTTACTGGGTAAATAAAAGTACACACAACCAAAAAGCGCTGCACACTTTTTGAATTAACCATTATATCGTAACTACATAATACAAGTCAATTTAATTATTTTATATTTTTGAGTGCGTATTAAAGTGTTTTTTTAGTTTTTTAAACTATATATTTTTATTCATATAAACATTGCTTGCCAATAAAATTAATGATATTAATAATTTTGTTCATGCATTGGTAAAAAAGATAAAATAATATTACTAGCGTAATTACTGTTCCGCCTGTACACATGAAGCGTTTTGCTTCCGCATTCATCATGCGGTAAGCGGAAATTCTTGCCTGATTTTAGGTCTACGGGAAGTAGTATACAGCTTTTGATTCTCTTCTGAAATCGCAAAATGTGCGAAAACATGCGACGTAAACGCTCATACGGCCAACAAAATGAACCTATAAGGTTTTCGTTTTCCTCTTTAAGGTACGGAACCTTAGAAAATAACGAGCCTTCAAGACCACTAACCAAACATTGCCAACTGGTTTCTCATAGGTGAACAAGAGCGCGATCTTCGTGAAAAAGCATTCCTTGGTGCTAATAAAATACTTGAAGCATTAAAATACAATAGACGTGAGCCCATTTGTACATGGATTCGTATTCATTGAGCGCCATTGAAATGACAAGCTTAAATTAGTAATGAGCAAGTCACTGCACTAAATACAGCAGGCACTCACTTTGCATAGTAAGTTGGACTGGCATATTAAACTCATGCCATGTTTAAAGTGGCCTGTCCACGGTGCAACCTGCATGACTACAATTTGTTGCTACAATTTGTGAGCCAGCATATTGCAGGTACAGTTGAGCTGCAACACGCCTAATTACGTTGCAATAATTGGTTGGCTCACAACAGATTGTAACAACAAATTGGCAGTCAGATTGCACTGTGTGTAGTTACTTTAGTTATTGTACAAATTGGTAACAATAATAATTATAAAAACTCAGATATGTCGTAGTGGCCAAATGGTAACGCGTGCTCCTAATAAGGCAGTGATACCGAGTTCGAAACCAATCTAGGTCCCGCATAAATTACGTGCGAATTTCAGGCGTAGCTTGTTTTAAGTTTAACGTTTAATGTGGTCACAATGTATCTTGCATGAAAAACATTTGACTTTTGACTTTTTGACTTTCATTGCACAAAATGGTGAAGGAAACCGGCACATCTGTTAACACAAAGTTAAGGAGCATTTGTATTTCTTTGAATCGTAGCACTTTGGTAGGTTAACTTGTTGAGTCTTCGCTGTAGGTATTACTTTTATCATTTTTAAACACACTGTCAAACAAAACTCAACGCGCCCGAGAGTCTCGCGAGAAACGAGTTTCTCACAGCGCGGCAGATTTACATAATGTTATCGAGTTTTCACTCAGAAGATAACTTCTAAATAAATTATTTACTGCGACTCCGCTGCCTGTCTATCTACCGAAACACGAAATGGGTATTTTAACTGAGATGGAAAAAGTTTATTCATGTTTTAAGGCTTTCCTTTTCATAAACGTTATGTTTGTGTTCAAAAAAATTTAATTGCGTCAGTATCAGGTTTATTTTTTGAAACAATTTTTCGTAACTACTCTTATCAGCAGTATATATATATATATATACATATATCCAAACTAATATTACCCACTAATATTAACTGTATACTGAATATGTAAAGAGAAAATACTTGATTGTTTATTTGTTCCTTATAAACTTCAATCATGTTCTACGGATCTTGATGAAATTTGATAATTATAGAGATTGTTTGAACCCTTGGTAAATTGGTAAAGCCGCGAGGCACAACTAGTGATAACGTGTTACCAACACAATTACATAGCCATTCCCTAACTAAGACTCGTATTAGTAACTACGCTTTTTTCATCGGATCATGTGTCTCGAAGCGGGAATAGAACCCATGAACTCAAGCTTTGCAGTCAGTTCACCTATTGCGCCACATCGATCGTCAATACTCAAGTCACGACATTGGCTAATGTAAGCAAACCCAATGCGCTTGATTGAAAAAGGATTACACAAATCCATTGAGTGTGGTCCCAGGAGGACGTGGCTAATCTTGGTAACCACAAAGGACAATTGGCTGAATAAGGTTACGAAATTGAATAAAGATATTTGGAAATATTAATATTTATCTGGTCTGCATGAACGATTAGGAATCTACTTAAAGAAGTTGGGCTTTTCGCTTAGATATTTGAAAAACTTATCATGTTATACCAATATCATACTAATCCTTCTAATTTTAGAAATGTGTAAGTTTGTGCGGATAGATGTTTGTCAATCTTTCACGCCAAAACTACTGGACGGATTTTGATGAAATTTGGCTTGCAGATAGTTTGAAGTCTGAAGAAGGACATAAGATGGGTAATTGTGATAAAGTGTTGTCCACGTGGGTTAAAATGCGGAGCGTAGTTAGTATTGGTATTATTGACTGAATCTGAAATAAATGAATTGAATTAATATGAAAATTTGTGAGTTAGTGAGTTTGATACTTCTTCAAGCTGAAACGGTTTAATGAAGTTAGATAAAATTTGTACTGGAGATAGTTAAATACTTTAAATGAACACATAATATACGCAAAAATCATTGTGATAAAAATGCACAACGGTTTGTTTACAAAAGTTCTACATCGAATTTGGCTGGGGAATTTATTTATTTTTTCAACTTAACACAAATGCAAAAAAAGCAATCAATATTTCTTCCTTCGGTTTTGCTCCAATATTTTCAAACTTTCTCAATATTAAAGGCATTATTTACCTGACCGACATTCAGCTTTATCCACCCGTCAGATTTCTTTAATGATGTCAGGTATTGGCAGATCTATTCAATAGATATCTCTTCCTTTCCTATTTTATGTTAAAAAAATCTACATTTCATAATATTCTTATTATGTTCATAACGTTTTTTTTACTAATAATGTCCAATCTTGAACTACAATGAAAGATTTAAAGTTTGTTTACGTTTTCATGTTTTGAGAGTAAAAATGTTGATTGATTTTGTAGGAATTATGTTATATTAAAATAGTGTAAGTTTTAAGACTCAACAATGCTCTATTCTTACTCAACGTAACTAATAAAATAAATGATCATTTAAGTTAGTAGCCAGTAATCTCATATTAACCATTTAATTCAAAGCAAAGCAATTTACAAAGATCTCGCTGGGAGCCTTAGGGAGTCCACACGTGACCAGAATGCTGGCCTATATTTTGGACAAAGAATAAGCCTCGCTATTCAGCGAGGCAATGCCGCCAGCATTCTGGGCACGTTGCCAGACATCAAGGATCGTTTGAACTATCTATAGACCTTCTTTAGTTAGTTCAAACGATCCAATATATGTGCCTATATATATAAACGGATATTTATAATTGTAGGCTTGGTTTTTTTTTTTTAGATTTTAGTTTAGTTAAGTAATTCATTGTTATTTGAAAATTAAGTACATTCAGTATTGTCTCATAATGAACAAAATTGTTCATTTTACAAAAATATATACCTATCATAATTTATCATTCAAAGCAAATGTATCAAAAAGTAATTGATGTCAATTTGATATCGATAAAACATCTAGGCAAAAAAAGTTTTGCTCACAGATTCTTTGATGGGCAAAAATCAAAGGTCACACGAAGGTATTCCGTCGGTATGTTATATTAAACGGTCTCCAATTGAAATATCGGCAAATTCCCGTTTCTTCGTGATATTGCTTCGTGATATCTTATTCTACGGAGTTATTCTTTGAGAACGTGTTGAGGTTTCCCTTTTATTGCGCTTTTCACACAGAAAAATAAGTATCATGTTCATGATACTTGAAGTCTACCTACTTATATTATGAATTTACCTACTATTATAGCAAGTTACGACTTTACCGGTATTGCATCTATATTTATCGTGATAATAGCTTAATTGTACTTATATAATAATGTTAAATTAATGCTGGCCTGTATTTTGGACTAAGAATAAGCCTTGCTATTCCATCAAAAGCATAATAGTTTCCTTCCTTTCTTTTTATTCTTTGAGAGATCTTTATCTAGGTGTTGCGGCGTAGCATAGCGCCACCTGGACCAAAGGTCGCTCAGCATCAGGTGATTTACGGTCAAACGCTATCCTGCAAGAACTACAAAAAAAACTTTCTTGAACCTTCAAAGGAAGCGCTCCCACACAAAACTGCGAATTCACATCGCATCGCAAATATCTGTCAACTCGCACGAATGCACCACAAGAACTTCCGGTCTGAATTCGCATCGCATCGCAGTTATGTGTAGGAGTCCGAATTCACCAGAACCAACGCTTTGCCATACGAAATCGTATCGCAGCAATTTGCACCGCAAGTTCCTGCGACGCGCCGTCGTATCGTATCGCATCGCAGTTTTGTGTGGGAGCCCGAAGTTCAAAAGCAAAGATTGTTCTTCAAACACTACTACTTTCTAAGAAACATTTGGCAATATCTATTTTACGAGAATATTGTCATTTGATAGCCATAAAGGTCAAGTCTTACGGTAAACACAACTTTCAAGGGCTCTCGCATTCCGAAAATGGCGACCGATCGTCAACATCGGACTCCAATCAGCGTGGAGTTCGATCAACATTGGTGAATTGGGATAAACAAGCTTGCTCTATGAATGAATATAGCAGCAGTGAAGGAAAATTTCGTGACGTCCAAATATTAATACAAATTTCAAATGCATTTGTAGTCCACCAAAAGTTAAAAGATTAGCGAGCGCAGCGTAGCAAATTTATACGTAAAAGTTTTCTCTCTAACTAAAATCACCAATAGGTATTGCTGAAGCTGATGTATTTGTAAAAAGTTTCTCTGTGTCTAACTAAAATCATCCAGTTTCTCTGTGTCTAACTAAAATCATCCAGTTTTTCTGTGTCTAACTAAAATCATCCATTTGGCTCACTGAATAATGAAGCTGAAGTGGTAGGCTGGTCATATTATAAGCCAAAGAACCGATAACCGTTGGGTAGAAGTGTTCTTGAGTGGAGATCGTGACTATATAGGCAAACGTAATGTATGACTAGGTTGAGTGACGACTTGCACCGAGTGGCAGAAGTTGGATGGGAAGAGCCGAAGACCGGGTTCTTTGTCATAACTTGGGAGAGGACTTTTGCTCAGTGGTAGTGACATTGACTAGTGACCCGTTGCGTTGTTGAGGTGGTCGTGGTTATGAATAATAATTGTTCAATGAGCTTGAGCTTTCTGTGAAATAAAACATCCTGATGAAATCATAGCTTTGTGGAAGGGCATTTTCAAGTCCTCATCTAACTTGTTTGGAATTTGTAGCACCTATCAGGTTTTCAATCCATATGTCAACTTTGACCACATCGTCTCTTAACATATTATGATGACTTGTGGTCATCCTGTAAAAAGTTGTAAAATTATAGTATGTTCCTTGCTTTTTTCAAAACTGAGCACTGAGTTAATTTAATTAAAAAGTTGATAGTTGCCTACCAATTTCCGATCTCGTGTTATTTCTACTCCAACGAATTTCATAGAGCCTTTGCTTTATTTTTGCTGTAGACGAGAAATACTTTAGCCGAACTATCTCCAACCGTTGCATCATTGGAAAACCAGACTTTCAACTAAACGGCCTCCATATTTATAATATTAGTCAGATATTGCATTGAAAAAAATAACGCGTTCACCATACGAAGATTGCCAGCGCCAGTCTTGCCTGACACCTAAAATAATATAGGTGTCTTCAAATCAAGAGTGAACAGGTATCTTCAAGGCGAGCGTGCTACAATTACTAAATTGTTCATTTGAAGTTCAATCAAATCCAAAAGCCCTATTCATCAACTCTCAGATAGGCCACAGAATAATAAATAGTTCTTGTATACAATTAGTAGGCAACCAGTGTGTACCTACTGTTTGAATATAAATAAGTTTCATAATTTATACCATGTTAGATTATTCAGAACAATTATTATTATGTAAGAACTAATTATGAATAAGCACAGCAATATAATCTTAATAAAAACTGGAATAAGTGATAAAATAAGTTCGACGTTCGCTTGATGGTAAGCGCTACGTTCTTTCATAATTTATTCTTACAAAAACCGTTGGTTTTAAAAACGTCAAGAAATTATGAAAACATAAAAAAATCTATTCAAGTAGCTACTACTTGAATAGATTCTTTTATTCACGAGATGAAACGTATCACGAAGTGGTGAAACAGTACCATGCAATTGTCTGAATAACATTTATACGCTAAGTTAGAAAATTGCATGCGTAGAACAAACATTCGTGTCATTAAAGTAACAGTACCAGTAGATAATTATGTTTCCGCAGTAGGTGGAAAATAGTAACACGTAATATTGTAGTGTAGTCGGTTTAATTTGTATGAGGGAATGTAACACGTCATATCAATGACATATAACAAATAGCTGTCCCCCGCAGTTTAACCCGCGCGATAAATAGCTTATGTCGTTTCTCAGGCTCTAGACTATCTCTGTACAGTCAACGACAAAAGTCGCTGAACAATCACACTTTTTTCTATTATCCTCATCATCTTAGACACCTATTTTTGACCTCATATTCACCTAAAATCAAGTGTTTTATGTTGTGGTCAAAATTATACAATGTAAAATGAAAAAAAAAGTTACTGATTCGAAACACATTTGGAAAATCGAGAACGATCAGCTACTTTTGTCGCTGACCGTACCAAATTTCATTTAAATCGGTTCAGTAGTTTAAGCATGAAAGACAGACAGACAGAGTTACTTTCGCATTAATAATATTTGTAGGGATATGCCACTAACCTGTCACACTGTGACAAATTCTCATTATCATTATCATCATCATCATCATCATCATCATCATCAGCATATTACGTTCTCACTGCTACACAGGCCTTCTCTCACAGAGACAGAATATAGACCATAATCCACCGCGCAAGCTCATGTTTGGATTTGGTGGATAGGCTAGTGGTTTAGCTTTGACTAATACATTGTAATCACTTCCTTCTGTAGTATCATCGCACTTAAAGTATGGTTCAATTTGCGCCAGGTTTTTTCGTTTTTCGCCGAAGTTGACGTGGGTAGGCCACATCGCTCGACGAACCGATAACCGACGGGGAAGAAAGGTTCTCGAGTGGCGACCAGGAACCGGAAGACGCTCTGTAGGTTGGCCCCCCACTAGGTAGACCGATGACATTTTAAATGTCATCGGGTTGCAGGGAGCCGATGGATGCAAATGGCTAATAGGCATTTTCATGATTTCATGATTTACGTAACAAAAGTTGCCAACCTAATTCGGCTAACAGTACCTAGAAGCTATGTAGGCCACATTCTAATTTAAATATAGGAGTAGGTAAGTTACAGCATCTTTTCCTTACTTTTCTAGGAAAGCAATGAATCATCCTGATATTGTAATCAGTCCGTCACTCCCAAGTGCTCTCCTGACGCGTATGCAAAGAACTCAATCTGGTCTGACTTGAAAGTAATTTGCTACGTCCTCCACACTCGGTGTTGCTAGCAATTTGCTCGGGTGCCTCATATTTTTCATGGAGGTGCGTTTGGTTAGAGCCAGTTGCATGTTTATTTTTAAGAATACCAAGTTCCAAGGTGTGATATCAAATTAATACCACCAGACGTACTTTACTAACAAACCAGCTTAGTGATACTTTGAAGCGATGATGGCTCCATGGAAGTAACATCAGCTTATGACCCAGTGCAGGTGGTTTCAAACTTTTACGAGTTTTTTCATACTTTTTAAGTGACGATGTGGCCAAAGGTGGCGCCACTTTACACCTAGAATGGGAGCTGGCTCTCAAGTGGGGCTGCCGGAACATACTGTTTGTTTTTAGTAACATTGTGATCAAACCATAGCTTGGTGGTAGGGCATTTTCTAGTATTCACTTAGCTGGCTACCATTCTTAACGTAAGAATCAGTAGTTAAGAAGGTACTTATCAGTGTGTTACGGCAGCCTCTCATAAGAGCCAGTTCCCAATTTAGGTGAACGTGACGCCACCTTCAATCACATCGTCATTTAATATCAGGTTACTTAAGGTCAAACGCTACCCTGTATTTTTATACTTAGGGTGAAATTATTTGGAAGCTATAACTCTCGTGTAAGGGTCTGCGACTGCGTAAGTTGATATACCATTAAACAGTATTGTATGTGCATTATTGTTTTTGAAGGACTTAGTCGTTGGTATCAGTATCATCCAAGATCCAAGTGAACACACTGACCCAATATTCTGCTCTTCTCACCCAGTTGCTGATATCCATATTTCCATATTTTTCACTTACTATAATTTGTTGTTTACCTTCTTTTCACATAAATATGATTTAACCGAATATTTGTGTTTTGTTTTGTTTTTTTTTTTTTAGTGTTTCCGCTGTGCTACAGATTGCAATCCTTCAAGATGGGTGTAAAAAGAGTTCTTAAAGGTCGGCAACGCATCGGCAACTCCCCTGGTGTTGCAGATGTCCATAGGCGACGGTGACCGCTTTCCATCAGGCGGGCCGTCAGCTTGTTTGCTAATCTATTACATAAAAATAAAAAAAATAAAAAAAAAATATTTAAACAATGACTGTAATGACCTTTGGGTCTCTTCTTCTTTCGTATCAGCTAACGGCCAACTGTATCATCGGAGTTACGAGCTTAGCCTTTAGTATTAGTGCATCTGCACATCTATTAGCTCGTCTCTGCTATATAACAGATTCCTAGTATATGGTTATAGAAATGCCGTGTCCTACTTGATGGGGAGAGAAGCTATGATGACAGGTCTAGTGTTGCCCACTTTCCAATGCCGATGTGAAACGTCTGCGCAGCAAACGTAGTATTCATTTGGTTTGTGCAGTTATCGTATCGTCAGAGATAGTACTAGTCATAGAGATAATAAGGTGTCTGTACACTGCATTACCGATAACATTAATAACATAGTAAGATTGCGGTAGCTGTCAGTTTAACAGAAAACCGCAGGTGAGAGTGGGGCTAGCTAGTGAGTTACCATAGTAATCTTGCTTCCATGATAAAAGATAGCTGTGTCACGCAGATTTACTCGTTTGTAGATTACCACGTGATTTTTATCACAATAAAATGGATCATTTGACACTCAGGGATGTTGTAGCTTTTTAACAATACAATTTTTTTTAATCGGAGTAGTCGTTTCGGAAATTCATTCCTGCATTCAAACTCACAAATATTTACCTTTTTACAAGCTTTTATTTAACTTGCAATGTTTGTATTTAGGTATGTATATCTGTTCGGGTGATATCTTACAATACAATTTTAAAGCTTCAATTTCAACCAATTAAGCTGAAACTTTTATAATATCAGTTGATAAAGGTAGACGAATAAATAAAAATATATAGTTTAAAAAACTAAAAAAAAAACACTTTAAAAACGCACTGAAATATATAAAATAATTAGATTGACTTGTATTAGTCAAGCTAATAAAAGTGTTTTAAAAATGAACTACCACCAAGCTATCTATGGTGTCATTACAAGGGTTTCCTTTTCCGATAGCTCAAATTGAAAGGCTCATTTACAGTTATATGGTAGGTTAGGTATATTAATAGATATTTCTAGCAATAACCACAAATTAACCAGTGAGTGCTGACTGCAGTCTAAATGCACCTTTTGGGCAGATATTAACTCGGCTTCCGGGCTTTAACATCTGACCTAGTGAGGAAAATACGTCCTCGAAATGAAATAATCTACAAACTTCTTATTTTTTGTGAAACTAGCTGTTCTCAGTGGCTTTACCCGCGTAGAGTATAGTTTATTATGATGAAGAAAGTCCTATGTCCTCTAGGGTTTAAACTAGCTTACCAAGTTTCAAATACCTAGATCAGTGATCAGTAATCAGTGGATTACGCCCGAAATTAATAATCGACCCTGATCCGTTATCTGCGGGTTTGGATCGATATGTCATTTTAGCAGTAATATGTCAAGCCCTAGCACTAAAATGACGTACCATGACATGACATATCGATCCAAAACCGCGGATAATAGATCAGGATCGATTGTTAATTTCGGGCGTTAGGCGTGAAAATATGACTAAGTATAAGATGATATCAGTCTACCAGCACAATCTTACCTTGCCACATTGCAAACACTTATATACCTATCTTTTGTAACGTTGATGAGCTTACTTGTAAGATATATAGTAAAAGTGTCACCGAAAGCCAATTCAGTTTTTCCTTTTATTCAAATGTAACAACGAACATTCCTCTGTAAAATAAAAGTGTTTTAAAAAATCAAAAGGTTTTTAGCAAAAACTTAACACTGCGGAACTATTCATGCTTTCAGCGCAAGCAGTATTCATATTCGAAGTAGATATTTTAAAATTCATACATTACACGGAGTTTCGTCCAAAGTGTGTGTAGTGAATGAAAATAAACTATACAGTAGAAGCCAGAGGCATAAGTAGAACATTTTTATGTGAAATAACATAAGAATTTCCAAAATACGCGTATGGAATGAATACACACAGAAAAACAGTTTGTATCATGTTTGTTTGAAACCTTTTGGCTTTGTGCGCATATCTAGCTGCTGCCTACGGCATCGCCTGAGTGCGCTACAAACCGCCACTCGAGAAACTTTCTTCCTCATCCATCAAACTGTTTTCAAAGGCAGGAAATGTTTGAGAAACATTTAGATATCATTATCATGAGCCTATTTGGTTCCCACTGCTGGAATTCTGGCCTTCTCTCCGAGAGAGAGTATGGATCGTAATTTACCACGCTGGCCCAGAGCGAGTTGGTAGATGTCGCATGCCCTCGAATGTTGTAGTTCTTGGTCATGCCGGTTTCCTCACGATTTTTTCCTTCACATTATTGTTTAGACACATTTCACGTGAAAACAGACCGTATCCATATCTATTTTCCATCTCTTAATATAAACATTACTTACATGTTATTTGTTACTAAGGCTTGAATGAGTTCTGCAATTCCACACACGTAGGTACATTATACCGGAAGTAGGGCGATATATTCGACTTGCACGCGTTGTTTTAATCTGTATTTCATGATTTATTGTTATAGTTCCCCTTATTGTATTGTAACAAGCAATCGCATGGAAATAAAGCAACAGTAATTTAACACTGTATTTTATTTGCTTTACAATGAGTTTTTTGAAATCATGCCAGTGTTCAAAAATTAGTGGGAACTGCAATCGGACCAGAATAAAAACATAAATAATATTAGATGTTACTGATTCCACGGATATCCGACCGGAACACCTTCTTTGCAATCCCATTGAGTACAATGAAACGAACCAAAACAAGATTATGTTAAAAAATAAAATAAATGTAGTAGAAAAGAATATGTCATTGACTTATCAAGCGACCCGGAAAGATGGGAGTGAAACGCAGTGACCTACATTACATTTAACAGATTCTCACTGCAAAATATTAACCAATACCTGGTACAAACAATACTTAGTATTTTGTGGTACAGATATCGGGAGACAAAAAATATCTGAAATTTATTGAGACGCAGTCACCTACATTACGTTTATTACATACTCACTGCAAAGTATCAAGCAATATCTAGTACAAATAACTTAGTAGTCTGTGGTATAGTCAACGACAAAAGTGGTTGAAAATATAATTTTTTTGATTCACTTTGTCAACACCACCATATCTTCACGTCATCATTTCTTATTATGTGGTGAGTCGTGGTCAAATGCTAGCTATAGTAAAATGAAAAAATAGATAAAACTAAACATTACTGATCTAATACACATTTGAATATGATGAGCTATTTTTATCGCTGACTGTACAAGTATCAGGATCAAAGTACCTATGTAAAAAATTCTTAACAAGAAACAGGGATTAGAACAAAGGTAGGTATCTGCAGTAAAACTTGGCACTGATTGATGAAGGTAAAACACGTACCGAAATACTCAAAGTAAAGTAACCAAAAGGGAAAACCTAAATTGCTCATTTCACTTAGCCAAACACTTTTTGTAAGACAAGAGCAACCCATCTACCTGCAAACTGTTATGTTCCTATACATTATGTATCCTTGAGCCCCAGGGGAACAGGAAACAAATCTCCCGAAACAACCTTGTTGCTCAGTCATAAAGACGTAAATGCCAAAAGCCTTCGGATCTTCTGAGAGGACTTTTTTTTGTCAATATCGGTGAAATTTTACGGCACGATTTTTGCTTTCCTTCAATGTTACCTAAATTTCAAGTAGGTTACATATTTTTGTGCTTAAAGCATGTGAAGACTTCCTTAAAGCCCGTTACGACCAATTCCTCTTCAGATATGTTGTAGTTACTTATCTGGTACTCAAAAGTAAATAAGACTTACAAAAACATGTCAGCGTGAATATTAAAACGTGTAAGGTTTATCTAACTTACGTTGCGGAACATGCTTATCAGAAAATAGGATTTGTGTTTTCTATTAAGATAAAATGTAACCTAAAAACTGAACTGCGGAGCGACTTAATATGACCATACTACGTTCAGGTTATATCAGTTGTAAAGTCATGTCACTAGCTCATATGAAAGAAGAAATTGAAATGTATAAAGTATAGGATAAAGTTATTGTTATTTATATATCTACTAACTATGATTTTGTATTTTGAACAACTTGGTAAGTTTCATTTTTACCCGACTCCTCCTGAAGAAAGGTAACATAACGTTCACTTGATCCCAACTACTAGAAACAACGTGGATCGGGGTCTATGCCCCGTATCCTAGAATGACACTCAAGCGCTAATCAGTACTTGAGCACAGATTTGACGCTGTCAGTTCATACAAATATGTCACTTAATCGCTACTCAGGTATAGATCAAAACTTGAGCGTCATTCAAGAATACGGGCCTTAAACACCCAGACCCGAAACAAATAAGTACTTGCGTTTTTTTCAGTGCCTAAAAATATATTTGTCCCACAAATTGAAGCCTATCACAACAGCAAACTCAAAACCCCAATAATATACAATACAATAAAAATTATAAGCTCATCGTTTCCTCAGTTCAATGGAATGTAGCAATTTGAAAACACATCATTTTAGTAATATGTTTTTTAGCGCTTTCCTATGCCAACCTAGCGCCGAAATCCAGTGATGCTGCGCTATTGCAGAAATATTGAATCAAGCCAAATAGCCTTTACATCCGACCCGGCATGATTCGAAATTGGTCTCAGGTGAAAGAGCCAAAAAATCAAATTTCGATAGTGAGTCTAGATCTACCAGACGCGCCAAACCCCCACGCAAACACTAACGGACGACCGTTTCAGAGGCCCTTTTATAAAATAGTGAGAACGTGATAGAAAAAACAATCAAACTCACATCGCAATCTCATCATACCTAGACTTACATCAGTACACATGCCATAGATCTACAGCAAGTGATGTCACCTGTTGTTATTCCCATAATTTTATAACAAACAATACCTTCTAATGCCGATGGAAAGGCTTAATTAACCTTGAAGACCAGTTTTTCGATTTCACTTTTTGCCATGGTTAACTCGTGTAAGTAATCATCGAGTAACATGTAATGAGCGATGGCGGTCTAACGGTAAAACGTGTGCCTTACAAGGCGCAGATACCGAGTTCGAGTTCTATCGATAAAAACGGTACTAGAAAGCTTCGTAAGGAAACCGGCATGTCCAAACAACAACTTTCAAGGGCATGTGACATCAACAAATCCGCACGAGGCCAGCGTGTTTGATTATGGCCCATACTCTCTCTCTGTCTCTCTGAGAGAAGAACTGTGTCCTAGCAGTTGGAACGTAAGAAAGCTAGACACTAGAAATGTTTTTTTTTTTGCGAAGGCCAGTTTTTCCAATGCAACGCACGGTTTGCACCACGCCACTTGCGAAAGTAAACTTCTAACCATATCACACAACTTACAAAAAGCAACGAAACCCTGACTGGCTGACATCCACAATAGGTAATACCGGGACGTGAGAATTCCGATCGACTTTTACGAACAATGGTAGAACATTGTGTAAAAACTAACCACCGGTGTTTGTTTAACGAAACGTTAACGTTACTGTATTGTGTAATCAAACGGATGATTGGAAACAAATTGTCTCGCGGGATGTGGGAGAGCATTGTATATTTTAAATGTAACTAAATATTTAAAATAGATCATCCGTTTGGTGTTCTATTGGTTAAGAGCGAACGGTAAAGCAAGCCGATACCGAGTTCAAATCACATCTCAGCGTTGAACCTATGACTTTTTTAGTTATGTGCAGATTTGCCATTGCTTAAAATGGTAAAGGAAAACAACATGTCCAAGAACCGCAGCGCGGCATTTAAGAGTATGAGTTACATCTAGAAACTCTCAATGCGCTGGCCCATACTATTTCATTGAGAGAAAGCCTCTGTCCCAGCTGCGTGAACGTAAAAGGCTGATGATAATGATGATGATGACAATGACTCCATTGTAGTTATAATTATTCTGACTGTCTAGATTAATGAGCTCAATGTCGGACACTACCTATTTAAATACCACAATTACTGCAATTTAATTGAAAAAATAATTGCAATAATAAAGCCTATCAGTTGTATGAATTGTTTGTGTCGTCACGTATATCATTCGTGGTTATGTCATTATTTGGTTCATCAATCTCTCATCTATTTCCCCAAAAATAACAATATATCTGGAGTGGATTTTCACAATTCCTACGCGTTGTGCGTTGGACAGATGTCAAAAAACCAACACAAAAATACGCAAAAATGAAAATAGGTGGTCTTAATGGGACAACTATTGTAGGAACATAATCCTTTAATGGAACCTACAAAGGAATCAAATCTATACTATATATATTATATATTAATATATTATTAATATTATAAAGCTGCAGAGTTTGTTTGTTTGTTTGTTTGTTTGAACGCGCTAATCTCAGGAACTACTGGTCCGATTTGAAAAATTCTTTCAGTGTTGGATAGCCCATTTATCGAGGAAGGCTATAGGCTATATTTTATTTCCAAAAAAATTAAGGATCCGTAAGAAAATTGCTATTTTGCAACCCAAGGTGTGAAATCGAAAATCTATTTTTGCGTGCGCTGCAAAAACTATTGACACTAGACCAAAACAATGTACTACAGGTTTGTAGGTCCCATTAAGATCTACAAAAAAGTCCGCGAGAGCATATGTCTAACTATTATAGTTATGCCACAATAAGTGATCTTTTGTTTTAAAATTTTAATTTTTAATGCCACCGCTAAAAAAGGCTCTTTATTTGTATCTTGGTATTAATCCTTATCAAAATAAATTACTTCTTATTCAAAACTGCTTCAATGCCTTTATATAACTTTTTGAATCATTCAATTCGGACATTCCATTCGAGAGATATCACGAGTTTAAAAATGTAAGTAGTAGTAGAAAAATAAAACCGCCGCACCGCAGCGCAGCAGGAAACGCGGTGTGGTGAGGGGGGGCACCGGAAGAATCTATGAAATAGGTAAAGTGCGGTCGCGGATCAGGAAGACCTTTACCTGCGCGGTTCAAACGTGCGGTCCAAGAAAATTTAACTTAGAATTAAAATAGGATAATGGGTACCTACAGCAGGTAACGCGGTGAGGGGGCACCGAAGTGCGGGAATAATTTTGGAGTATACGGAATATATACGCTTTCGCGCCTAAACTACTGAACCGATTTAAATGAAATTTGGTATAGAGATAATTTGAGCCCCGGGGAAGGACATAGGATACTTTTTATCGCGATAAACTGTAGCCCACGCGGGTGAAACCGCAGGGAACAGCTAGTACTGTCATATAGTCTCATATTTTCCGGTCACATAATTTTCAACCTCATCCTAGTTTAGATCATATTTTCATCCAACTACGGTGGGTTATTGCTTGTAGGCTTTTCATTCTTAACTGCTAGCGAAATAAACTCTCACCTCTTACCCAAATAGTTTCAATTTCACTATCCCTTGTACCGTGTAAGGAATCTCAAGTCCTCATAAACTTTCTATCGAAATATTTAAGCCCTGCGCGTGCGCATCGAATATTCATCGGTGCCTCGGTTGAAACAATCGATCGGCACCATCGGCTTTAATTTTAGGGGACATTGCGTACGTATAGCACGTACGCAATGTCTTATGGAGGAGAAAATTATAATGGAATTGAATAAACTATGTCAGTCTGTCTGTTTGTCCTATTGTAAAAGATAGATTCATGATCTGAGGTCAAACGTACTAATTACAAAATTTCTGAGTTGAATGCCAAATATGTTAAATGTGCTTGCTATACCATTTTTGTACTTACCTGAGTGTTCCTTTTGTATGCCTTTCTTAACAAATAGTTTATACGAAAACTGTTCTTTAAAAAAAAATAAGTTATCCTGTAATCATCACGTTTGTCTTCTTCACGGTTGATAAATAAGAAGAAATTAACATGTGTTTGACTCTCTCACGACTAAACCAAGGAACCTGATTCAAATACATTTTGTTCAGTAGTAGCTTGGAGAACAATACATTTTATGCAACAAAAGTACCTAGTGCAAAATTCTTGCAAGAAGTCGACAATATTGCGAGCCTAGCCGTAGAACGCAATGAGCGTGTCATAATATAAAACGCACGTGTGAAGAATCCATAAATTAAGGAGTCATGACTACTCACTTATTGTTATAAAACGTCTTAAGACAACTATTATTGAATTCTAACGTTTCGTGACGCGCCTCGGTCTGAGCTAGCTAAAAAACAAGATTATATTGTAGAAAAATAAAAAATATAATTGTCTCTTTTTTTGTCGTCGGTTACAAAAATATCGATGAACTATTGCACACAAATTGACCTAGCTTCAAAACTTATGTTAAGGGTACTAGACAACGAAACCAAAATTACATTTAGGTACAATTGTTTCCTAACTGATTGAACTGGAGCAAGTTTATTTTCTTTTATCTAGTCTGATAGTTTATGATAAGCTTTTTAGAGATTATGTATTTAATAATGATTTTCTAGTTACAAAATGCTGTAGCAAAACAATTAATCGTTTATGGACTGTAAAATAATCAACTGATATTCTATTTATTTATTTTTTAGTTGAACTCGTGGTATTCATAGAGTTGCTACATCTCCGGTTTATTCGAAGCGGTTCACGTAATACAAAATATTCAGAAAATTCATATGAGTAAATTCTCAACGGGAGCGCGCTTGAAAAATTCATTGCATTAGTAGTTTCTATAGAGGAAGGCAATCTCTTGCCTTCTTGACCTCTAGAGTCTCTGGAGGAATATTAACAAGAGTTTGAGTGAGATTTTATGAAAATGTAGATACTAATTTTTTCATACTTTACAGGGTAGCGTTTGACCACTACAAGTAAGTATCTATCATATTAGTAGTGCCACGCTAGGAAACTGCATGATTTTCAAAATTGCCGAGAGCGTCGGGAAAACACCTTATAATAAACCACTCTACATGACAAACACCTAAAGATTATTTACTTTATATTATTATGTAGCATTTGACATACGTTATAATGCCATTTTCTTGCATCACCATTTTTGTGAGATATATTCGCGGGCCTGCGCATAACAATAATTAAAAACCCACTAAAGTTTCATCGCATTTTTGGACAAATAGACGAACTATATTTTTTTATTGATTAAGAAAATAGAAAATGATATAGTGAGAATTGCCTATCGATGTGGTCCGCCAAAAAAAAGGGACCATAAAAATCTAATTAATAAATTAAAAGACGTTATATTGAAATGAGATCCATATATGTAATATAATAATTAATTATTAATATATAATTATTAGCTATATCCATACCACGAGCACATGACCTAACAGGAAAAACAATTGTCTGCAAACAATAAACAAAGTCATCTGTAGTCCATAACAAAATCAGAATGACGTAAGACATAAGCGAAATGTTTTACAAACAAACAATGTAAAACTATTACAGCCTTATATCAATAGGGACGAAGGACCAGTCCGATAGATAATTAAACAATTTAACCTTAACTTTTGTTATTCACCTTGAACAATTGAATAATAGCTCGCCCCCTAATTGAGTTCTCCTACAATAAAAATCAGTACAAAATAATTACCGACATCAATTCAACCTCTGGCTTTTACGTCAATACAGAATGAGATCATAAATCAATTGATTTGATGGAATAATAAATGAATCGCTTTCAATTAATAGTAAAACAATAGGGATGAATCTTACTGTTGTGTTATGTTAGTTTGTATTATTAGGATATCGAAAAACATATTTTTGTATTTAAATATAACATAATAAATTAAATAAAAATGATTTGAAATGCTATATTTATAATCTTTTGTCACGTGACTGCAAACATCAAAAAGAGCTTCTTACGTCACTAACCATTCAGGCGATTTGTACTTCGATGGTTGCCCGCACGTCAGTAGCCGCGGGTCGGCGTCGGCGCGGTGGTATGGTTACGAATCGCGACCATCGTGTTTTTCGGTCAGTGACGTCTGAATGAAAAATTCATAGTTACTTTAATTTTGTATATTTTCTCATCGAAAATACTAATAATTTTAAATAAAATATTTTTTATGGTAAACAAGAGTCAATCTTTAAAATAAAAGCAATTCCGAAAAATGGTTAACATCCCTATTATAAGACTAAGTAAGAAAGAAAATTAACGATGAAGCATAATAAAATGCAACTGTCCTCTAAAATTCCTTTAACACGGTCTTAAAAGCAGATCACAGATTAATAATAAATGAAAACAGTTATTACTAGTCTCATCTTATTCCACAAATAAATATAAAATCACAAGAAAACATTATTTAAATGAGCTAAGAGTCTACAAAAACCATTAATTGTGTCGAAAAACCAGCGTACGATCACGTAAGCAGCCATTTTTAGGACCATAAACTATCAACGTCCTACCATTACGTACATATTCCTTTTAACCCCATAATGTCACGAGAACTCACGTGGTTTTCTACCTTATCATTTTTATTGTAAGGTCAAAAATTGCATGGTAAAATGAAAAGTACAGGATCAAAGCCCTCTACGGTTCCCTCGGGAATTATCTGAGTGGAAACACCTCTCAACCTTCGGTAATTAATTCTGTTGACGCAATTTTGTAGCACGTGTTGCATTTAGTAATTAAATTGCAAAACTCGGGTCATGTTTCAGAAATAACTCTTCATTTTGGTTCTGTGATAAAAAAATGTTGAAAATGCGTGGGTGACATGCCAACAAAAAATAAAGTAAAACATTACTGAGTGAAAATACACAAAAACAAAATAATTCAACTTTTTTGTCAAGACTCTTTGTAAAATTATTTTTGTTACAGAATTTTTTTCTATTATATCGTTTACTGGGGTCTTGTGAATACAGCCACCAAGCTCAATCAGAATTTCTCATATTTGTAATATTCGACCTTTCGGTGAAGAAAAACATCGTGATGAAACCACAATTTGGTGGTAGGGCATTTTCTAACCAACCTCAAGTTAAGAATTTGCTACCAAACATTTATTGGTGTATACTGTTTTTAACTACCATGGTCAATAACATTAGAATTAGGTTTTATAACGGGATGATTTATGTCTTTGTTTTTGTTTGAGTTCTCGAAATTTCGGCACTGTTGCAAGCGCCATGATCACAAGAATAGTGCCAAAATATCGAGAATTCACACAAAAACAATCATCGCGTTTTATAATATATAACCTAATTCTAATTTATTGGTGTGTACCGGCAGCTGTTCTAAAAAGCTAGTTTCCTATCCAGGAGTACCATGACACTGGCGATACCTTCGACCACATCTGACTTGTAAGCACATGCTACCCATGAGAAGTATTAAAATAAATATGAGCACAAAGTTAGTCTTATTCACAGTGAGGTTAGTATTAGCAATATAAAGGTCATCATTATCAGCCTATCACGTTCCCACTGCTGGGACTCTGGTCTTCTCTCAGAGAGAGAGTATGGGCTGTAATCTACCACACTGGCCCAGTGCGGGTTGGTAGATGTCGCATGCCCTTGAATGTTGCAGTTCTTGGGCATGCCGGTTTCCTCACGATGTTTTCCTTCACCGTTTTGAGCGATATAAAGGTAAGGTATCTATATCTACCTTGGTGACATTTCGAAAGCATAATCAAATCAATTCGTAACAGGTTTTTGTAAAGCCGTTTTCCGAGATTTTATTTCGTACAAAACCAATACTTTCCTGTTGCCATTTACAGGCCGAAAGGTCTAAATCTTGTTAGGGAGTAAATTGAGTAAACTTTCAGGTGTTAGGGGGTCAAGTTTTGTAATCTAATTTTGGACAAGAAGGATTGGAAGCCGTCTATAGATATAATGCGGCTATATATTGAGAAAAAGCAATTGGCATTATACCATTAGGGGAAAAAGCATATGAGTGCGAGTCTACCTATAGAAATACTTTGTGCTCTATAGTACAATGCAGCAAAGCGCCGTACTCTGGTAGATAAGATTCGATACCACATAGTAAAACTCTCGTTTCTTCAGAAAATTATTTTATCAAATAATGATATTATACCTGAACATACAGATTACACTTGGGGCTACTTTGAAGAGTCCAACTTTCATTTCAGCTTAATTTAACCAACTTTTGTGATAACGAACCATACTAAAAGTCCTGAACAGTTGTGAAAATTAATTTGATTATGGCAAATGTTACTTCTGGGGCTCGTATTTTATGTTTATAATTTAGTAATTTTGGTGTATTTTGTAGTGCTATTGGGAGCTATCTCTTATAGACGTATTATAATAATCGTAGTTTTACAGTCTTAACACAGATAACCTTTTTTACATCTTGCAGGGTAGCACAGGGCGTTGGTTTGGTCCCGCAACGGAACGACGTGATTTTTTACAGAGAAATAGTAAATTGGGTGGAGTGTGATATAGGTTCTTTTAAATTTCGAAAAATGTACGGTTCCTGTGTGAATTTCCACGCATCTACAGCCGCAGGGAACTGCTACTTTAAGGGTGTGATAAATGCAAAAGAAAAAATAGGTCTCCTACATAAAATAATAATCAAACACTTCGCCAATATTAACCATAAAATTGGAGAATTTCCAATACAAAATACCTAAGAACAAGACAAAAGACAAAGTTGATAATGAACAAATTAAAAGAAAGACGCGGACGCGGAATTTGCGAAACAATCTTTTAGAGAAGCGAAATCCCTAATGCAATAAAAAACTTTTAACCTATAATTATTTATGTTCATCCATCCAGTAGCGATTTTACAGCCTAAAATAACGTTCTCATAATTTACAACTTTAGACGCAGGATTGTAAAAAATGTTTGAAGTTTGTTATGGGCCGCGTAAAATATTTATAGCGTTCATTTATTACAAGACTGGTTACTGGAGCTATTCCTGAATCAAATTATGTCATAGCTATTACATAGGACAATACATCAAAATAAAACATTTATGAACGAGAAAATGAAGGACGAATTTAATATCAGCTGATGGTGACGGACGATGCAGCCGAAGGAGACCTATATTAAGTGCCTATTCACCCCAGGGTGTACAAATAGGAAACAACGCAGCGCAAAGAGCAAATTCCACTCAAAATAATGATAAAAACTCATAATATCACCCTATGTTGCTTTAACATCGTATTGAGGATTAAACTTTTCCTGAATCTGTTTAAAAGTGCGTCATTTGTCTTTTCAACGAGGCTGGAAAAACAAGCGAAGGCTGATAAAGAAGTTTCTTTTCAAAGTCGATAAAGGAGAAAAAAGCGTGTTCCATCTACGCAATTCATTGGAAAAGCTTAATAGAACTTGGTGATTCAATACTTTGTGAGACTCCATCGATAATAAAGTTTCAAGCTGACAATGTGCAGAATGTTCCTGCATTTTCTTGGAGATTCGAGCAAGAAACTGAAGGCGAGAACATAAATTAATGACAAAGAGATCTTAACTTTTCAAATTAGAGACTTGCAGACATTGAAGACTATCGAATATACGATCCTTAAAGTTTTACTTCAAACCAAGTTTTAGAACTTATCATTATGCATGTTTTGTAGTGATAATAGGACTCTTTTTGTTGCAGAATTCACCCCATTTGCCAGTTATTCAACTGTCAAGCAGTAGGGTGCTAACTGCTAAGCGCAAACATTATACTGTGTTTCGGATTAAAGGGATAATATTTCCAGTGAAATAACAGAGCATAAAAAGATTTAACATCTAATATCTCAAGGGTTGCCAGTGCATTGCCGCGCAAGATTGGAACTGTAATGCTAAAACTCTGAGTGCCACTGAACTTTAATAGCCAAACGTGACGCTTACCATCAGACTAGAGACGTACTCAGCTCATCACTTAGTTGCATAAAATACGAGTAGAATTGATTTGATTTCGGTCCTGTGAACAATATTTAATTTTGGTTATTCCTTGTTCGGGAGAACAATTGAACGGGTTGGGAATAAAGGATCCAAATACATTATAGTATTTATAGTAAACATTCCATCCTAATAACAATCATAACTTTGTTATTATTGACCGTGATACCTTAAAACTAATCAAACAAAGTTAAATAATCTGGTCACGTTTTATTTATCTACGGACTAGCTTTGTGATATCGAGCCTGACCCGTTACGTATGGCCCACAGATATATAGAACTAGATACCGCAATTGCGTCAATATGTATAAAAACTAACCATCCATAACTTTTTCTACTAACCTGTAACTTTTTCTATTCACATGTATGGAGCAAAATATTTTTTTCCCTTCGTACGTAAAACTGCTTTCGAAGATGAAAGCGGACGAATGTTGTACCTGTTGCTAGCTTGAGCAAAGCTGCAACTTTTAGCTGGCGTAAAAGGGTCTACCTACACACAGAGCAATTTATTGTAAGAATTTTCTGTAAACCAACAAATTGCAACGTTAGTAGAGCTCGTTGTGGCTTAACAAATGTTGTTATTTGCTAGCTCACAACAGACTGTAACAGCAAACTGGTACTCAGATTGCATTGTGAGTTTGGAGCTTTCAAGACGCAGCTGACGGCAGCTATAATTTATGATGATAATGTACATTATTACATCTCGGAATATAAAGTTTTACATTACATTAAGGTTATCATTATCACACATAATGAACACATTCAGCATCTCTCGGGTATTGAGATGTAAAGTTCAGTACAATTTGATAGCTTAAAGATGACATATAAAGACGTACATTATCGCTGCCAAGTGTGAACTCCTGCAGGTTCTTAGGGCAAAATATTTTGAGCTATGTCTAGCGTTAATGTACATTTTTTATTTTAGCTGTTATGTGCAACGGGTAACACAAACATGAGACTCGTAAGTTAGGTGAACTTGCGTTATCTAGATAAATCTATATCTGTGGTTTGGCCTTACGGTGAATCGAGTTTTTATTTTTAATCAACGACCTCAGTCAAGCGCGAACTGATGAACTACGAAACCGTGAGTTGTGTGTGTGAATGTGGTAGTTGAGGTATTGAATGAGATTATACCGTGACCTACACCAAGCCGTTATTCAGTATTACGGATAGACTTATCCGAGAATTTATTGGTGTTGACTTTGTCACCTCCCTTTACAGCGTTCGAAGAGTAAGCTTACGTGAGGGCCCGTATTATTTCATGGTTTACTTTTCCACGGGATTCTATATTCTTTTCTTTTTTGTGAGAATTTTCTATCACAGAAAGGAATTCTTACAGTTTTGTATGAAAGCTTTTTACGTTCAACGATGAACAATAATTTTATAATAATAAAGTTCCTATCAACAATATTCACACAAGGTCTTATAGGCAATTTGTCTGGATGTTGAAACATCTTGTTCTGAAAATTGTTTGGGCCTACCAATATGAAATGAAAACATATTTTATTCTAAACTAACACAAGGGAAGCACAAAGATAGATTAATTAAAATTAACTTTTAGTTTTTCTATTAGACGATGCGTACTGAAAACTGTCGTGGTTTTTTTTTTGTTTCAATTTAAACTCGCTGTGCCCTGCAAGCTGTGCCCTGCAACTTCACCCCACAGGAACCGCGCATCTTTTCGGGACACAAAATATTCATCAAAGTCTAAAAGCCGTTCCCAATATTCGATCTATCCACGGTTTGCCCTACTACAGATAGAATTTTGACATTACTTCTATGGAGCTTATGTCAAATTTATATCTCCAGTAGGGCAAACCGTGGATAGATCGAATAATGGGAACGGCCGTGGGTCTGTTTAAAAAGTTATGCGTCGACGCTGCTTTTGTTGAACCGCGGGAGTGAATAGGTATTTGCTACCGCACTACACCATCGTCACTTTCATAGGGTAAGATTGTGGTCAAACGCTAGTGTAGTCAGCCAGTTGTAAAAAAAAACTAGTTAACACACAGTAAAAGGACAATGATCGGAATCCAATATGCAAACATCACAAAATTCTGTGCATGAGTATAACATAGTACATATTAAGCAATGGGCAAACCCATGACTTGGTGTACAAAAACCAATCTGTCATAGTCGATGGCGAAACGTTGCACCCAACTATTGTATAGCGAACTTCTTTCTCACAAAGTTAACCAATAATAACTCGATCGGAGGTATTAGCGAAAGTAATTATAAAATTCCAAAGAAGTCTCATAATGGCGGTCTCGTACGTTCTGGGTCTGTAGAACTTTAATTTTCTTGAAAGATATCGGTTGAGATGTTCAGTTCTATGTTATTAAATTCGATTTGGCGTTAAGTATATTTGGATGTTTGGGTGTATTTATACGCTATTTTACAGAACAGATATATGTAGTACACCATTTAGATACTGCAAAGACGAGCTAACCATTTCCATGAAAGTGAAAATATTTTCTTTGTTTAGAAGTTGTTGTTATCGATATGAAATTGTTTGATATTGTACTCAATTTATTAGGACAAACCTATTTATTACGTTGTAACTTTTCCTTGTACTATTACTATAAGTATGTTTTTAATTGTTTATTGATTAATAATTTATAACATTAGTTGTATTTTTTTTATTTACGACTAAAAATAGGTTGATAGGTTTTAATTTTTGTTGCAGGTCAAAACAGCCGGAGGATTCGAGAGTATCAAAGCAACATAAGTGACAGTGACACCAAAAGTGCAGTTCTAAAGTGAAGTGAAAGTGCATTAATTGTCATGTGACCATCCATCAACGATGTTGAAGATTCAGATGTTGGAGTCCCTTGTCAGCAATGATGCTGATGAAACCCAGGAGCAACAGCCGAATGGGTGAGTTGATAAGCGGCGAAGTACCCAAGAAGTACTCGTACTCTCTCTCAGAGAGAAGGCCAGAGTCCCAGCAGTGGGAACGTAATAGGCTGATGATGATGATAACGTACGCTTTTGTTCTACTATTTCTTTGCAGCAATTACTCTACTCTGGTTCTAGGATTTCTAGTAGAAATTTGGGGTGGCCCGACTCGCACGACATAGGTCAGGAACGCCGCGAAAACTTCCATTTTATTTGAACAAAATGGCAGACTTGAATGTGTAATCAAGTAGTGATCATTGTTTTCCTATGAAATAGAGTGACAAACAAGCAGACGGTCCACATGATGGTAAGCCGGCACCGTCGCCGTCACATTTGCAACATCAGCGTTGCCGATTTCACACACATCTTGAACGACTTTTTGACATTTTTGAAGTGATGACAGCTCAGTGGTAGTGACGTCGGCTTGCGATCCGTAGGTCGTGGGTTCGAATCCTACAATGAGCTTGAGCTTTCGGTGAAGGAGAACATCGTGATGAAACCATAGCTTGGTGGTAGGGCATTTTCTAGTGCTCGCCTGGCTAGCTACCACCCTAATGTTAAGAATCTGTCGCCAAGCACCTATCGGTGTGTTCCGGCAGCCTCACTTGAGAGCCAGTTCCCAGTCCAGGTGTAGCGTGGCACCACCTTCGACCACATCGTCACTTAACATCAGGTGACTTGTGGTCAAACACTACCCTGTAAGTAGTAAAAATAAAAAAAAACATCTTGAACGACTGCTATACACTGTGGAAAGACGTATGGAGGAAGCTCGTTCCACAATTAGCCAATTAAGAAAAACTGTTCAAATTATGTACCTACTTAATTTTGCAGCTGCTTTTGCCTTCGTAACTTCACCCACATTCATTCCCGTATCGATTACTCCAAATTCGACTTCCCGGCGCCAGTATGATATCGCAAATAACTTTTTATTGGGACATCACGGTTGTTTGTCCTCTAGTAGCCGCGTAACATTGTGTTTGGAAACTATTTGGGACAAACAGCGTGACAATCTTGGAATGGTTAGAAGCATACGTAACGAGCTAATGCCTCGGACGGGAAGCGAACGAGACAGGGACGTTACTGCCTCGTTCAAAACGGGATCGTGGTGTAAATGCAATGCATACGCACCGTGACAGTGACTCGGATCTAACATGCTAGTGTTGTGAACACGGGACGGGACACGCGCGGGGCGGGACGTGCTAAACATCGTCGCCGACGATGTTTTTCCCGCCCCGTGAGTGCCACGTTCCCGTCCCGTCCGTGTCTCCGCGACATAATTATGTACATCATGTACATTTTCTATGAAACGATATTTTCAAAACTTCCCGTCCCGTCCCGTCCGTATAAAAACCCGTCACGTATGCAGCGACCTTAAATCAACTGACGTAACAATTTGCTAGTAGCGGCCGGTTTCAATAACCAATCTATCCATGGTTTACCTTACTGGAGATAGCAATTTGACACAAGTTCCATAGAAGTAAGTCCCTCTGCTTTGAAGCGATATAAAAGCAGAGGAATAGAATAAAACTATGGATGGAGGTTTACATGTTTTATACAGAATGAAAAAAATAGCTTACGTACTAGATATAGCTACCTACATAATAACTTTATATGAAACTAGCGAGCCGCCCCGGCTTCGAACGGGTGCAATGTAGATTTTTAGACACTAATCTGGGGAAGTATTTTACAAATCTTTAAATTTTACGGCTTTCCTGTACTTTAATATATATGTAATATACATATAAACCTTCCTCTTGAATCACTCTATCTATTAAAAAAACCGCATCAAAATCCGTTGTGCAGTTTTAAAGATTTAAGCATACATAGCGACATAGGGATATAGGGAAGGAGAAAGCGACTTTGTTTTTACTATGTAGTTGCATATGTTAAAAATAAAATAATAATCAAGATACACCAATATTTTATATTATTATATACTTTAAAAACCCAAATAATTAATAGCCTCAGTAATTTAAATAGTGTTCACTGTTCAGTCGTATAATAGAAAGTCTTTTCTATAGGTACTATTTATAAAACACTTTTTGACATAAACAAGACAAACTTATACGGTTTTCATTTGTTTAAATTAAAAAAGGTGCGTTTCCGGTTTGTTTTTAATCAAAAATTCTTGAAGTACATACGCGTGGCTTTTTAAAACAATAAAATGCTCACGTCTTTTTTTAAACAACGGCACGAACTTTTAGCCTTTCATGTACTTAGGCATTTACGGAGAACCATTTTAGAAATTTGTTTGTGTTGAATTGTTGCCGAAGTACTTATTTTGAAAACATAATTACATTGCTTTACGAAAAACAAAATGGTAGAATATTTTTTTATATTTACCTACTAATAGCAAGTTCGCGGATCGGGGATCCACAACACCCAGACACAGAACAAATACTTGCGCTACAGTGGTGACGTAATCCATGCAAGTACACACAATAACACTCTATACAGTACATTTTCTATCAAAACACTCCCTCCCAGCAAGGAGCGAAGCGAAAACATCGCTTGATCGTAAAAAGAAAATGAAAAATACGCCATGTCGCCATGTCGAGGCGACAAGACGACGCCGCTTCGGCAAAACAAACTCGGTAAACGTCTGTCCACGACTAAAGACTATTATACTAAACTAGCTGTGCCTCGCGGTTTCACGCGCGACTTCCCTTCATCGCGCAGAAACCTTTTTCGGGATAAAAAGCCTATGCGTTAATCCAGGATATAAGCTATCTCCATTACAAATTTCATCAAAATCGGTCTAGTAGTTACGGTGATACGTGGTAACTGGTAACGAACATTCACACACACACAAACATACTAATCAAAATAATATCATTGTACCGTAATCAAGTAAACTCAATCAATATGCTTCTTAAAATCCTAGCGGTTTCTATCATAGCACTTGTTTGTTGCGTGATGGAAAAAGACAAGCGCAAAGTGACTTGCGCCAGCAGGCTTCCTGGGGTAAGACTATGGGAAGATCAGCACAAGAAGCATCATACATATCGATGAACCTTCACATCATCGATACCGCGCCCACCACTTGCGCGTTCGACACTCTCGCGCCGAGCGCGCACATCCCTACGAGTGTGCGAATTTCAAATATATATGGCGGTCATCGCTCCTCAACAAAATATAGAAATAAATAGCAAATACTGTGTGTGTCGTGCAAAAAACGTGTGCTTCTAGTGTAGCTACCACTGCTACAGCTGCGGGGACCATTTATTAAGTCTGCGTGTATTGTCTAATTTTAACATACAACAAACAAGTGCTCTGCAACCGTTTTGGAATAATAAAAGTTCCATCCCTTATGTTATCCGGGAATTCATCGTTCCCGTAACAATCATATTTCATACTAATATTATAAATGCGAAAGTTTGTGTGTGTGTGTGTGAAAGTGTAAATGTTTGTTGCCGTAACAACTAAACCGATTTTGATGAAATTTAAAATTTAGATAGCATATACCCTGGATTAACACGTTACCCCTTATCCCAGAAAAAGGTAACTGCGGGATAAAGGGAAGACGCGGGTGAAACCGCGGGACACAGCTAATTAGGTCATAGGTTCGGGGCCAAGACGATGTACTCGGGGTCGGCGCCATGTAAAATACATTAAAAAAATATTTTTTTACAAAGGAATAATTTAAAAAAAAGGGGGAGACCTATGTTCAGCAGTGGACTTCTTCTGGCTGATGATGATGATGATGATGATGATGAATTTAAAAAAGGGTGTCAAAGTGAGTACTTCAGTTGGTTCGTCGGCATGGTGTATATAAAGCATGGTGCCAGACTTTCGCTCACGCGTGACAGTCACCTAACAGAAGATGTAGAAGATACTCCTCTTACTTACACTGCAAGTAATGCCTCTCAACTACACCCCTGTACGGTAACAGGGTAGTTATGCCAGCTACCCTGGGCTGGTTCCCTGAGTAAACATAGACACCCGCCAGTAAAAATTTTGTAGTTGCATATGTGCTGTCAGCGCCTGCAAATTTCGTTTGCGCGATTCAGGTCGCTAAGGAAATGCAATATTTTTGAGGGTAGTTCGCAATTGTTACTTTTGAGCAGATGTAAGTAGCGTTTTTTGTAGTACCCTTTTGAAGAGTCCAACTAGAGAAGTAGCTTTGCCAGTTAACCAGTAGTGTCCACACATGACTAAAATTTTCGATACGAGTATCTCAGATGTGCAGGATTTTTAACGGTTAATGTTTTTTTTTTTTTATATAAGAGATAGGCAAGCATTTGACCCCAGTCTCACCTGATGGTGAGTGATGACGAGGCCGAAGATGGAGCATGCTTGCCTAGAAGATACTTATTCACTCTTGACTTGAAGGCTCCCAAGTTATACTTATCGGGAAACAAAGACGCTGGCAAGGTGTTCCACTCCTTCGCCGTTCGCATTATAAATGTGGAAGCGAAACGTTTTAATGCTCAAACGTTTTTACGTTTAATGTTCAAAGTTCTGGATGGTACTGAACTGCAATAGACAAGGGTGACGCTTACTTTTAGGCAGGTGACTTGCTCAATTTGTAACTGCCATTAAAAAACGTTTTGTAAGTAATCAAAAAACTTAAAAATGTAAAACGCGCGTTGATGTCTTTTCTGTGGTAAAATTATGTAATAAAATTATTTATTATTCGTTATATGATAGGAGTAAATTGCCAATGCTACAGTTTCTGCCAATTTCGCAGCTATTGAGTGTTTTTTCTCGTTATCTATTTTGTTGTAACTCTCCACTAGATGGCGCTGTAGCAAAATCAACTCTGTAAGTTTTTATTTTATTTTTTTATATATTTCTTATTCCAGTGGCTTACAGCTACTGATACAAAATAGGTTACAAAGTCAATTACGAAAGTCAATTAAAAGCCACTACAGATAATGATATAATATTCCTAGCCGTGAGAAGACGGCGATCGTAATTTTGCCAGAATTTTGCTTATTAAAATAGTAACGATTATGTGCTTTACAGAGAATTAATAAATCAGACATTTAAAAAATGTAAAATATATTTAGCTCCAAAAACAAATACATTTTCAATAGAGTGAAATATCGTATGCCATTTTATGCCTATATTACTTATTATTCATTAAATGTAATTTTAAACGTTACATCTCCCAAATTCGTAACAGCAAACCGAGTTCATTTCATAACAGGTTGCTTCCAAATATTTAACCATCAATTAAATTATTAGCATGAAATTTGTCGTTATAGAGAATCGACGTGGCTAAAATGAGAACTAAAAGTAGAAGTATACAAAATCTAAATAATAATACGAGTAGGTAGACCAATAACAATTGGCCGTATAAGTACATACCTATATCAAATAAGACAACACGACCTACTCAATTACAGTCGTATATGGATAACAATGGTGTATATTAAACAGATAGATACAAAGAAAAAACCGAAGTAAACATCAATTCACCAACCGCATTCTCCTCCCTGTAATTTTTTTATCACAAAATGTTATAAAACTTTGTGCTCACAAGATTTGGACCTGGGACCTTTGGTTTGCCATACGCGTTTTTTTATTCTAATCTTGTCGGTGGAACATTTTTCATCTCGTCCTGTCCTTTCCATCTTTTTGATCAAAGAAATAAAATTCTACATGAAAATAAAAATAAACTAATATCAAGGGATTAGATGCTATTAAAATTCAAATAAAGTGGAGTGGTATCTCGATATATCTGCCCTTGGCAAGATGAATAACTTATAAAGTTACTATTTCAATATTAACTTGCTGTTTCCCGTGATTTCACCTGCATGGAGTAAATTGTGTTAAAAGTATCCCATGTTCTTCCCTAGGATTCATACTATTTCCATACCAAACATTGAGATCAATTAAACCGTTTTATGAAAAGATGACAGACAGATATAGATTTATTTTTACGTTTAAAATGTAAAATATAGTAAAATAGTATGGAGTGCTCAACCGCTGGTCTCAAGAACATTAAACTTTCACTGAAGCCTGAGAATCACACGAAGCTGCGAGCAAGTTGCTAGTTAACAGAATAATAAAAATGCTCCTTTCATATTATTTTTGAAGCAAACTTTTTAAAAGAGCAGCACACACTTATAACATAGGATTTGAAACGAATATTTTTATTGATAGAAAATTTACATTCATTTTGAGTTGCTTCTAATATGCGACAAGCGCGATACCTATTCGTATCGATGTTAATTGAAATGTGCGGTTGGAATTGAGCCATTGGACGCATGGCAAACCTCGTGGATGACCATTGTGTAGTGTGTTGTGCAGAGGTATGTAATGTAGCAAGTAGCAATTATCTAATTATGGAGAGTAAACTACCAGTGTGGCACAGAGACGTTACCAGGGCGGATCTGTTGACGATGCAAGGCTAAGTTCAGTTACCCTTGCTTTCTTTATATTGTTATTTTCAAGCGATGATGGTCCAGTGCTAGTGACGTCGTTGCGACCCGTGGGCTGAGTGAGCTTGAGTTTTCGGAAAAGGATGTTTCCTACGAATTTTCTAGTTCTCTATGACCACATCATCACTTAACATCAGGTGACATGTGGTCAAACGCTACACTGATGTATGATGTAAATTAAAAACTTGCTAAATCTAGCTTTTAACCAAGTTTTTATTTACATTGCATAAATATACATGTAGCGTGTGTTTTAAATGACGATGGGGGCACCAAGTTACGCCTGGCTTAGGATCTGGTTCTCTAGTGAGGCCAGCACGAGGCGCTTGGCGATAATCTGCTTGATGATTATAAGAGTCGCTGTTTCATTATACAGTCCATCCAGAGTTTTATTTAGTGGCTAAGGTCACCGACATAGCTCACAGAATTAGCAAGCTGAAGTGGCAGTGGGCTGGTCATGTAAGCCGCAGAACCGATAACCGTTGGGGTACCTAGACGTGTTCTTGAGTGGAGACCGCGACTTGGCAGACGTCGCCCTGCGACAAGGTGGAGCGACAACTTGCGCCGAGTGGCTGCCAGTAGTTGGATGAGAAGAGCCGAAGACTGGGCTCAGTGGCGTACCTTGGGAGAGGCCTATGTCCAGCAGTGGATTGATACAGGCTGATGATGATGATGATGATGACTGCGGAGGCTACCCTTGGTTAGTTGGGTACGGATACCCATTCCCCTCAACATGACTTAAACCGTCCCTGCCCAACGATAACTATGTTACACAACAACGGTACAAATAAGTATGTACTCCGTTTGTTTGCAACCAGCCATGAAATGATATGGTAGAAAAGCTTATCGATTGCAGTGTAAGGTGAGCTTAAACCACTTAAACAACGGAATAAACTGGGATTACAATGTAAGTCGTCAGTAATTCACACTTGTTACTTAAAATGTGTTGAAATAAATTCGTTAAGAAATTTTATTGACTTAATGCTGAATGAAAAATAACGTTTACACTCCTTGATGCTCTAATGAATGTGTAAACCGCTTATGAATTATCTTTATACTTCTAAACTTTTCGCACTTAATACTATGGATACGAAAGTAACCCCGTCTGTTTATTTGTACCTTTTCACGACTAAACACCTAAACCGATCTTAAAGAAATTTAGTAAGGAGTTAGTTTTAACCCTAGAGAAGGGCATAGGATACTTTTTATCGTAGACCACGCGAGAGAAACCACGGGGCATAGCTAGCGAAAGTAGCTCTCGTTTTTCTGTCCGTTTGTTGCCTAAATCACTTAACAGATTTTAATGAAGTTTGGTACAGAGCTTGTCTGGGCCCTGAGGAAGGACATTGAATACTTTTTATCGCGATAAATAGTAGTTTATGCGAGTGAAACTGCGGGACAGAGCTACATACAAGATTATACATTACAAAAGGACCAAAAAATCCGACTGCGCCAAAATAAAGTACCTACCCTACGTCACTCCTACAATAAAGACCAATCTAATGACACCTCATATGTTAAAATCCGTCAAGCCATTTATGCTACAGGCCGTGCCAAAGAAATATACATACATAATTACATACACTCGAAAAACATAACCCAACTTCTTTCCCAGTCGGGTAATGATACTCAACCTTCTAATCAAACACGCCTTACATTATCATAATGCACGGCAATATGATCACACAAGCTAAACATCACATTTTCCGTAGGCGTTGCTAATTTCACGGCACCAGCGACAAAGGTATCGCTGTCAAAGACAACGCCTCGTTATTACTCGTTATACCTCACTTTATCTCGAAGGTCGAAGAAATATCGGTTACAAGAAAATATTATCTTAAATAGACCAAAAAAACTAGACCTCCGCCTAGGGCCGGATTTACCCTGTCAGGACCCCTCGGCAATACGATTCTCAGACCCTTTTCTTGCTGTTTAAAATACTCTTTTTTCAATAACTTCATTCTAATAAAATTAAAAAAAACCCTCGACGTCTTGAACCGATTTTCATGAAATATAGCTGAAAACACTCGCCCGTAACTCACCTTTCATACAAAAAAAAAACTAAATTGAGGTCGCTTCATCCGTTAGTGAGCTACGGTGCCACAGACGGACAGAGAAACAGACAAACAAAATGACAGACAGACACGTCAAACTTATAACACCCCTCTTTTTGCGTCGGGGGTTAGAAAAAAAATTATGCGTATTTTTGAGAGATTATTTTTGAGATCTTTATTTTTATGAAATAAAAATTTTGTTTGATGTAAAGTTATTTCTCTTTGTGATCGTGCTTCTTTTTTCTTGGTGGGCGCACGGGGCCCCTAGGCAGTTGCCTACTCTGCTTTATGGTTAATCCGGCCCTGCCTCCGTCATTTTGAAACGTTGTGCTTTTACTGAGCTTTTCACACTCCACGGACCTAGATACACTGGTTCTATTACGATACAGTAAATTTGGCTATCTCAAACGATAAGTGGGATAAGTCTCCAAAATTGTGCAAGCATCGGCATCGAGTGCCAAGAAATTGAATTAAAATAGGTGAGAGAGTACCTACATAGAATACTATCAAACCCGAGATCTTGAACTAATCCTTTTCCAACAACTAAGATTAATAAATTGTATCTAGGCAATCAAGTGGAGCTATAAGTACTTATGTCGTAATGCTATCTAGGATTAAGTCCTCCTTGTGCAATTTTAAGTGCTAAAGTATAAATAAATAATTAAGTAATATTATTTAAATTGATAAACGTTATTTATTACATTAATTTGGAACTTTACCAAATAATATGCAGTAGTAGATATTGTGTTTGTTGACACCGACATCTATCGTGATTGATTTGTAACAGTTCCGGTAAGATCTATATGAAGCTATCTATTAAACACTTTAGTACCATATACGTTGGCTAGATGTCTATAAATAAAACTTCATAGAATAATATTTTGTACTATTCAAACCGCACTTTAAGCAGTAATAAATTATTAAAACTATATTATTTTAATATCATATACCTAATATTAAATTATTAATTATTAGGTATATGATATTATTATATAAATGATATATGATATATATTATTATTAATTATTAGGTGCAAGTTTTATTTTCAGTCTCCAATCTATGTACATTTTAAATTCTGATACCCTAGGTACCTAAGTACACTATGTATTAAACATTCTAGTTATTTAAGTCTACTTAAGTTATTGAGTGGATGTTATTATGTTATGAATTGTATAGCAGTAGAATAATCTAGACTATATTCTAGAAAAACAAGCGACATAGTTAAAATTGTGAACTTAAATTCTTTGTAAAATAAAACGCGCTGCTCAATAAAATCAGAGAGTTTCTCCTAAAAAATTGTATGAACAAAATACTTACCGACTTAGTTACTGGTATCTATAAAATACGAGTAGGTCTAACAATAAGGATAAGTTTTCGCCAATGTTATTTTCAAGGTACAAATCTAACCTACCAATAAGATTATTTGTTGTAGGTATTACTTCTTATTAGAATTCCTTCGTGTCGAGTTCACTGGCCCTATAATTAAATAACGCTCCAAATTGCTCCACTGGACCCTTAAGTGCGTTACTACCTTTGGAGACTCAAGTCTCTGGAGCGTATCAGTCTTATCACGTACCTAATTAAGTTAAGAACAAACAGGACTGATGAATAATTACAATAAGCTATGTTTTACTAGCCAAGTAATAAGATTGTAACACTTCTTATTCGACTTCCGTCGGGTTTACCACCCTCGGGCGGAAACGGTAATTTCCTGCCGTTCTGCCCGAAGCGTTAACACTTACTTATGTATATATATCTACATTTATATTCTGCAATTGATACTTGTTTGGCATGTTTTTGGCAAAGGTACTTACAATGGCATTTTTGGATCAAAGATACGTCCAAATATGGAATAGTCATCTGGGTTTTGAAGGTTACATAGCTGAAGAAGTCAAGCTAATCTCCCACGTTGGAATACCCAATTAAAGCAATTGTAACTTAATGTTAGTAACGTCAGCCTAAGACCTGGATTAAGAATTGTATGGCAGTAGGAAAACATCGTGGTGAAGAAATAGCTTGGTGTTAGGGCAATTTCTAGCGCTCGCCAGACTAGCTTCTATCCTCAATCTAATCTATTAGCATGTTCCGGCAGCCTCACTAAGTAGTCAGTTCTTAGTTTAGGCGTAGCGTGACACCACTTCATCACGTGAATTGCGGTCAAACGCTAACCAGTAAAGTAACAAAAAATAGATTTAGGTAAGTACCTATACGAGTAGAAAAACCTAACATTAGCTAGCCTTATTTGAAGAAACCATAATAATTAGACCTACCACTTTAAGCTTTCGGTATACTAACCTACTAAGAACTAGTACTGGTCTAGTTGACTCCTGTGGTCCTTCATCAAATTTCCCACTATCGTTATATGCTGAAACCTCTAGAGCGTATTACGTAATACATTTAGGAGCAAACACTATACATGCCGGCGGGCCCACGGGAGGCTAATTAGACAGCAGATTTAATTAGGTAAGTGTGGCATGTTGTGGGCCCCTGTCGTGTGACATCCGAAGATAGCGGAACAACTATAAGACAGCAACTGGCTTGCTATGTTGTGTTACGATGGAAATTGCGCCTGGACGCATGAAGCATTTTACTTCCACATTCATACATACATTACGACATACCGATTACCGATCAGGAGTGGAGCGCCTTGCTAAAGTCTGTATATGGCGATCGCTATAATTTGGAAATTTGCTTTTATTTTTAAATTTGTTTTTTTTTTGGATTCTCGAGTGGCGACCACGAACCGGAAGACACTGTAGGTAGGACCGACGACACGGGGACGCGGGGAGCCGATGGATGCAATTAACTAATTCAAAGCGAAGAAATAAAACAATTTTGCTTTTTTAATTTTATTGTTTAGACACAAGAGCTTCTCTTGAAATATTATTTAGCGTAGGATGGCGTTTAGCGTAACTCGGTCTAATGAATAAAAATGTGAGTCTCAGCTCATAAATTTGTAGCTTCATTTACCAAAATTACACTCTCTGTTTAGTGAAGAGAGAAAAATACACTTTATGAGGGTAATACTTGCCTATTACCTACATTACCTATCTTATACACCTTCAATACGGGATTAAATATCT
The DNA here is from genome assembly GCA_931315375.2 of Opisthograptis luteolata. Taxonomy (NCBI): domain Eukaryota; kingdom Metazoa; phylum Arthropoda; class Insecta; order Lepidoptera; family Geometridae; genus Opisthograptis; species Opisthograptis luteolata. Next base: position 5,573,539 of record OV928048.1, read on the forward strand.
CCTTGGGTATGTAATACCATAGTAAAGAGTAGTAGTTCAGCTTCATACAAATCGGCCGCCGCCGGTTTGAATGTGTGCGAGAGTAGAGGTGCCGTGTACGCACGCACTTTTCACGCACACAATCACAAACGAACGGGGCCGCGGCCATGCACTCAGTACGGAACGCGCCGCCTATTGCATCACCGCAAGAGTAGGCAATTAACTCCTGTTCACTCTTGCCTTGAAGATCTCCAAATTGTAGTCATCGGGAAACACAGACTCTGGCAAGGAGTTCCACTCCTTAGCTCCTTAGCTTACTCTCTCTGAAAGAAGACCTAAGTCCCAGCAGTGGGAACGTAATAAGCTGATAGCTAGACTAGTATTACTCGTATAGTAGATTATCTGCTGAAGGAATCCTAGATACTTACTATAATTATATAACCTACTAATATTATAAATGCGAAAATTTGTGTGAGCGTGTGGATGTTTGTTACTACGTATCACCGTAACCACTAAACCGATTTTGATGAAATTTGGACTGGAGATAGGTTATACCCTGGATTAACATGCTTTTTATCCCGAAAAAAGGTTCCTAGGGAATAACGGGAAGACGCGGGTGAGAATGCGGGGCGCAACTAATCTTCAATACATTTTCTTAGTACCTAACTAAAAAGTTTAAACAGTCAATGCCTATATCGAAAACCGTAAGCCCGTAAGGCATTGAACGAATCGTTAACTTTATACAAACGGAATGGAACAAAGTAATTCACGCGATATGCCTCATTTAGTACTTACTACCCAAAAGAAAATTTTCTCAAGTTATTACAAAGTTCAACAACATCTGCTTGGAAGGATATCGTTTGTCAAATTTTATTTTATTAACGGCTTGATCGTGAAGTGTTGCGACAAGCTTCATTTAATAAATGAAGAAAGCATGCACCGTGTCTTACTGACCTCATTGTACCTATATGATATAACATAATATACTGCTCCAAATTGTTCTTCAGGGTTGGCAACGCATTGACATCGCCACTATATAGTGTATGCAAATGTCCAGCGACGGTGACCGCTTATCATCTGCTTATTTGCCACCTTCAAATAAAAAAATCTTAATATCTAATAATGAATTTATAATTTGGCCAAAAAATTGCATTTTTTTTTTTTGTTTTGTTATGGCGTCACACGATTAGTGTATTTGCCAGTGTCAAGTATAAAATATTTCAAACTCAGAGAGTTGAATCAAGTTTAAATGATGATGATGATGATGATGATGATGACGATGAGATGATGGGATGAGGATAGTGTTTAAGTAAAGTAGTGGCGCTTTACTTAAACTTTACACGGACTTTTTTGGAGCAACTAGAAAAGTCACTTTCACAACTTTATTTCAATTTCCCACACTCGTACACATTAACAAACACATAATGGTTAATAATCCACCAATATTACACATTATCACTCGAAGAAACACAAGTTTTGGAAATAAAAACAAAATTTTCACGTTGACAATTCGATTGCCGCCAAAAAAAAAAAAAAAAAATTGCATTGCCATTCAACGAGGCAATGCTGCCAGCATTTTGGGCACCTTACCGAATTTTTAGTGTACTGTGAAACTGTGATTGATTTATTTTTATTTTTTTTGGATTTTTTTAAATTTATTTTTTTATCCAGCAACCTTATTTGTTATAGGTATCGTAATTATATTATTTCCCAATTCAAACGAACCTCGGCGCTACTTTGAACCAAATCGTCACATATAATGAGGTCAATAACTTATGCTACCTGTATCTAGTATACCTAAGTTACAGATAACATATTATGAAGACTAATTCACATGGAGTAACGGTAATAGTAGGTACTTCCTCTTTGGAGCTACAATTGTAAAACAATAGAACCTTTTGAGAAAAAGTAAGGTCAGATGGGTCAACTTTTTTTTCTGTGCTATGTTTAATGCTCATTTTCAAAACCACTACTAAACCCGAGCCCTCAAATTTTAAATGCTCTGATTTATTACATTAGCTACTCCCTTTCCAACAATCACCCATACTTTTTTATTCCCATTCATCTTTTTTGCTCCCCAAAAAAATGTTAAGGCGCCTCAACTGACGCACCGTTAGGCCCACACTGCTAAAGTCATTTCCTTTACAACACGAGCCGGGAAAAAAAATCACACCCACCTGGGCAGCCACGTGGCAAAGGCCCTTCCGGTGTCTTCCCCTTTGAAACTGTGTAGCTTGTAATTTTCAAGAATTTAATGTTATACTCTTGCTTGAAAAGCAGTGTTGCTAGGTTTAATGGATTTTCCCCATATTTTGTGTAGTTTGAGTGCGAATTGCGGTAAAGACCATAATAAAAAGTAAAAATAAAAATTGCTAAGACATAAAGATAGCTATTAGATCTATGCACTCCCTTCTCCCGCATACTTGCAAATTGTGGAACAAGCTTAACATGAGAAGGGCCGCCTGTTTGCTTGCATAAAAGTGTTACATGCTATATTTAGGTCAATTACCTACTGTGAATGCAAATCATGAATTAAATATTTACTCTACCTACTACTACTTGTGCTCGGAACAAAAAAATGTAAAGAAATCAAAATCGATATTAACAATCAGTTGACCTTAATTTTCAGGTATTTTCTCCAAATTTTATTGAGGCTGCTGTAAAATGTTACAGGGACTCAAAGGCCAACCTTTAAAATTTTAGAGCCTCTTTTAAGCGAACTCATCATACTAAAATAAAAAACAATGGCTTTTAGACCAATTGCTGGTATTTTTTACTAAAACTTGGCATCACAGTCGGCGAAGCGCTTTGCTTCCGAGCGCCTTCAAAAGCGCATAGTGCTGAAATGTCGTAACTTCCAAAGGAATTTAAAGCGACCTAAGACTTTTTAGTTCTGACTACGACACACTGAGTTTACCGGTTTATTTTCTTTATAATTTAATAATAAGGCACGTGTCAGATGCCAATTGTTTGTGGTCAGATACTGTAACGTGCTGTTATGTTCTATTAATAAAGTGAGGTTATAAAGTGTAGTAAATTCTGGTTTAACAGGATGTAGGAGAAATGACTGCCTCGCTGGTTGTGTTTTTGGGTAGGTCACGGTTTGGAGTTTAGGTATAATAAAATCAGAGAAACTACCAACCTGAAATTTAAAAAATAATTGAACATAAGTACAGAACCCACAGCACGCGAGCTCTACACGCATTTGGCGAGTTTTGACGTACAAAAAGGGTTTTAAACGTCAAGTTATTGTTAACTGGAGTGCTGCATTGTTATTGTTGTCGCGTCTCTTTATTTACGATAATGTACAATTTTCACGGAACATTTATTTTCGACTCACGGTTTCATTTTGATACGGCGCGCGGCGTTTGATGCGATTTAAAAATGCACGGTAGAGTTGTGTTCTATAATAAATTTATAAAAAAAAACAGTTGTACTGCCATCAATACTTTAATGTTATAAATGTGAAAGTGACACTCTGCCTGTCTGTTACCTTTTCACGCCAAAGTGGTTGACCAGATTTTGACGAAATTTAGTAAGGAGGTTGCTTATAAGGAGGTTGGTTCTGGAGTTGGACATAAAATACATTTTAGGGTCACCACGGAGCAGATAATTACTATAATAAACCCATTTAACGTATGGTTTTTTTTTTGTTTAAACAATATTGAAAATAAGAGGGTAGTTAGATATTTATGGTCCAGACTTATTGTTGTGATTTTATGTGGGCCATAGAGAATGAAGAGGATCACTCTGTTAGAGCAAAGAGCTGGTAATCAAAATTTTAATGGCATTATGCCGCTGTCTAGCAATTACAAGTTTTACGACTACATAATTTCTGTTATGGACCACAAAAGCTCTCAACCGTTTTAGAGCGAAATAAATCTATTGACATTCGTGGAAACTTACCAAATATTTATTTATTTATTTATGCAAATTGTAAAATCACAACATGACCCTGTTAGGGTATAGCATATAGAAACATAATGACATAAAAATCTAGTTACGGACAACACATACATAAAGAAATTATATACTTAAGTAGGTAGGTACACACAATATTATTTTAGAGGTAGTGAGATTGTGATTGTTGTGTGTGTATTTTTTCACTATCACTCGTTTTAGCCCCTTTTCATGCCTAACTGGGTACGTGCTCTTGCAAATCAAACAGGGCTTTATTTTTCTATTCAGTCTCCACTATCATGCCAGCGAATATATTGCTTGAATCTATTATGATGTGGTGGGCAATCGGAACATAGACAAAAGATTAGAAACGCATATGAGCTAAATTCTTCTATGATCGAAAATTTGATTATTAGAATAGAGACGCGTTTAATGTAGGTGAAGGAAAACATCGTGACGAAGCTATATATAGAAGGTTAGTGCTCGCCTATCTAGTTATCACCCTTAAGTTAGTCAAGTTAAGAATTTGTCATCAAGCACCTATAATGTGTCCAGCCACCTCACTTGAGAACCCAATCCAGGTGTAGTGTGGCATACCTGCGACCACATCGTCACCTGGTCAAACGCTACTCAGTAAGCAAGAAAAAATTGGCTAACAATTCCTTACAATACGGTTTTACCGTAATAAAAATCTCAAAAGCAATTAAAGATTTTAGTAAGCCACCTAAAAGATATTTTCGCCTATCTATTATTAAACTTTCCAAGTTCCTAAGCAAGTACAAGTTGTCAAGGTTTCTGCGAGCACTGTTTAATGTACCTACCTATAGGCAATCGATAAACGTTTTCAAGTTTTAATTGGAGTTTTGTATTCGTGAATCCAGAGTTTAAAATTAATGTAGATACCTATTTCTAACAGCTATTGCCATTGACGACGCGGTAGCCGAGTTGGTAGTATCCCTGCCTGCGAAGCTAGCGGTCCCGGGTTCGAATCCCGGTAAGGGCAAATATATGTGTGATGAGCACGAATATTTGTACCTGAGTCTTGGATATTTCTATCTATATAAGTATTTATTTCTCTATATAAGTATGTATATCGTTGTCTAGTGCCCATAACACAAGTTTCGAGCTTAATTTGGGGCTAGGTCAATTTGTGTGCAATTGTCCCTGATATTATATTATTATATTATTATTATTATATTTGGAATGGAGAATGAAATAGGCCATATAATTAGGTTTTTATCTTTATTGATGGGATTTTACATCGCCAAATGCTTCGTAAATTTTTATATTTTGTGTAGGAGCTTTGCGCTTTGTACATTTCTAGCTTTGCCATTTCCCATGTGAAAGCTCTTGGAAAAGTAATAAACGCACTCATAAGTGTTCATTTCTGGCAGACATTTTTTTTTACAAATCAGTTTGTAGTGGTAGGACTCTTTTGCAGAGTCCAACAGCTTTAGGGTTTTGCACGTCGCACATAGGGGTATTTGCACGATCTAGCTGGCCAAAATTACAATTCTCAGAACTACGCTCAGGTAAAAAAAAATGGGTTCCTAGAAAAGCCAGGTAGTTAGGCTACCTAACCCCATTGTTTTTATTTCACTCACCCCAAATTCCTAAGGGTGAGGTCAGTCGGAAGTCAGACATTGCTCATAGTGGTTGTTTGCATTCGAAATTTCTGCTTTTAAAGTCATAATTTAACTGTTTGTTATTTTATGTTGTGTTGTGAATAAATTATTTTAACTATGGATTCTGAAACTGCTGGTAAGTGAGCTATTTTACACGTTTAAACCATTTTGTTTTAATATGTTTCAACAATATTTATCGCCATTTTAAAAAATAGCGTTTTAATTCCTATATTTTTCATGCAAAAAATATTTTAAAGGGCTTTTTGTTTAAGTGCCCGGCATTGCCCGGCAATGATTCTTATATATTCTAGAAGTATAGACATTCTATTTATAGAAAATGAAAAAATTGGTTCCAACTATTTCCTACTCCGAAATCTAGAGCGATTTTATATCTCTAACTCGAAAATGTGAAAAAATATATTTTATGATATTATTAGTTTTTATTATTTCAGGACCTTCAGAAAGGAGTATAATGACTCGCAAAGAAGTATTTGATATGATGAGATCACAAAATGATCTCAATTTTAACGATCAATTAGAATTTGTCGAAAATTACTTAATTTCTCATAAACGTTATTCTGACGAACAAATAACAGATATAAAGCGTAATTTTACACGCTTAAGGTCAGAAATGAAGAGTCGGTGGGTAGCAGCAAAATATAGAGCTGATTTGTTTATAAAAAATAATGAAAAGTGGTTAAGTGGAGTATTTGAATTACCTGAAATATCGACACGAGCGGGTAGACCTACTAAACCTTTTGAAGAAGCTAGTGAACGAAGTAAAAGACGTAAAACTGAGAACATACGTTTGTCTGATAGTCCTGAAAAAATTATCTATGCTGCGCAAATGGAGTTGCGAGCCCAGGGAAATAGAAGTGGATCAACTATTTTGAAAGAGATTTCGGAAAATAAGGATCGTGCTAAGGCGTACATAAAGTCAGTAGAGCATGACAAGGTACATGTTAAGCAAATTGGCCCAGAAGAAGCGCTTGCAATGTTTGTAGATGCAAATCTGTCAAGGTCGCAATATGACAGAATAAGACAAACCACAGGTAACCTTCCATGCTATTCAGTTTTGCAGCAATGTAAAAAACAATGTTATCCTCCTGACGAGTCATTCAACATAACCGAAGCCTGTGCCGAAGTGAATTTACAAGGAGTTATAAACCATACAGCCGAAAGATTACATACATTAAAGTGATTCTTGAATGCATATCAAGTTGGTACAAAATAGACGCAGAAAAATTCAAAAATTTTACTAGAGAGACTGCTGAACTTTACGTTGCACTATATGGTAGGCATAATATGACGCCTACAATGCATAAAATTTTAATGCATGGTTCTATAGTAATTGAAGAAGCCCTTTTACCAATAGGACTATTGTCTGAAGAAGCAGCAGAAGCAAGAAATAAACATTTCCGTTTATATAGACAACATTTCGCACGAAAATTTAATAGAGTAGAGTGTAATACGGATGTTTTGAATACTTTTATTAACCTCATCTCCTCTACTAGCATCAAGGAGAATTGTGAAGAATTTAAAAAGAAGCAACATTATTTTATGAAAGAAACGTTAGAAATTTTAATGTGTGAAGAAAGTTAGGCCTTGTATTTTTAATATTTAATTTTTTTAAGTCTCTATTGTGATTGTTATTTATTATTTTTAAATGTTATTGTATATATCAAACCAAATTTGTATATAAAACTGTGTTTTTTTTTTCGGGAACATGTTTTTTTCCAATACTCGTATTTGGTATACCCCTTGGCCTATAACTGGAAATTTGCAGTAAAGGGACACTTGAATTTAAGGTTTTATGAGTTACTGAGCCATTTCCAAATGATTAAGAGGGATAAATAATTTTGGCCAGCTAGATCGGTCAAATACCCCTATGTGCGTCGCGGAAAACGCTTGATCCTTCCGTAATTAGTAGTTCGTTTCTCGTGACAATCCATCGCACAAAAGGTAGAAATGAAATTGAATCATTTAGCGTGTGAATAAATAGTAAAGGTGCCACAAAACGCAACGTTACATTTTGTTAATTGAAATCGCTCTCGATAATTTAGGGTTAATTTTTCTCACAATCTAAACAAAGGTTTACATTCATAATGTCTGAAAAGGTAAGCTTTGTTTAAAATAAATGTTAGTCTTGATAATGTTAACAACCATTTGTAATTAATTAACATCAATTTTATTTAACAGATTTGGCTTCTTGTGAAAGTTGCTTTGATGCGGAGAAATTTTAAAACACTTTTATTAGCTTGACTTGTAACTAACTAACTAACTAACTAACTAACTAACTAACTAACTAACTAACTAACTAACTAACTAACTAACTAACTAACAATGTAATCAAATCTTAGAAGTCAATTTTCACCTACTTCTAATTGTCGTATCGACTTGAAACTTTGTATGTGTATGTAATCTCGGTGACAATGCAATAATTTGGTATCATTGACCTGATCTGATGATGCATCCGGAAGGTGGGTAGGGGATCTCTGCAGTGGCTTCTAGTAAACCCCTCGTGTTTGGACTCATATGAATCGTCTTGATGAGTACAATAGATTGGACTTGGTGACGAGGGTCTGATGATGCATCCGGAAGGTGGGTAGGGCATTTCTGCAGTGGCTACTAGCAAACCCCTCGTGTTTGGGCTCATATGAATCGTCTTGATGAGCCCAATAGATTGGACTTGGTGACGAGGGTCTGATGATGCAGCCAGAAGGTGGGTAGGGGATCTCTGCAGTGGCTACCAGTAAACCTCCGTGTTTGGGCTCATATGATTCGTCTTGATGAGTCAGATAGATTGGACTTGGTAAAAAACGACTAAAAAGTAAAAAATAATAATATATAGTTTAAAAAAACTAAAAAAAAACACTTTATAAATGCACTGAAAAATATAAAATAATTAAATTGACTTGTATTAGTTACGATATAATGGTTAATTCAAAAAGTGTGGAGCGCTTCTTTTAATGGGTATATAAAAGTACACACAACCAAAAAGCGCTCCACACTTTTTGAATTAACCATTATATCGTAACTAATACAAGTCAATTTAATTATTTTATATTTTTCAGTGCATTTATAAAGTGTTTTTTTTTAGTTTTTTTATTTATTTCTAACTTATTGTTAATGCCTCCTTACATTTTGTAACAGATTTTTTGTTTATTTTTTTTTTGGCACAGTAAGTTCTTTTTTTATTTTCTTTTAGAATTCTCGAAAGATTTAAATGAAGGTGCAAACTTTCTACACTCTAATTTAATTGGTTGATAAATTAGGTGTTTTGTTATTCATTGGTCAAATAACTTACCCCGTCATTTAATTAGACCTAAAAGTTTCATGTAAATATTTTAGATTCCCTTTTTTTTAAATAAACTGCAGATTTCTCTCTACAATTTTAAAATTAATCTATAAAGTCATTTATTCACATTGACGCGATTTTTTCTAAACATTTTGCTGTTGTATGTCACTCACAAGTAACAACAAATGTCACAATGTAAATTTCTTTTTTCATTATTCAAATGTGACGCACACGTTATTTATTCGGAGTTGTTTATTCGATATTCATTCATTTTATGCAATGAACGGTAGAAGTGTTGTTGGCCCACTAATGTTTGATATATTTTACTGTTTAAATGTTGTAAAAACAAATAATAAAATTTTGCTTTATGGTCAGGTTATGCCAATTTGATGATGTTAGAAAATAGTAGCAGTAACTCGATTTTATAGGGATTTGCTTTGCTACTATGTGAGTCTGTATTATATTTATGACATCTGTTATTTATTATCTATATCTGGGTTAGGAAACAGGAAACAGCATTTTAACAAAAAGATCTAGATCTCAATAGTTTTCAGTAGATATCATTTCTGGTTTAACAAGGAAACAAAATAACTTTAACATTTCAATGTTACGAAAAATTAGCTAATATTTATCGCATTTTAAATAAATAAATAAATATTAAATTTGATGTTAATCTTTTTGTCTTTCAATTTAATATTTTTCAACAAAAATTTGGTTTTTTTTTGTTTTTTTTTTATAATTCAATTTAACATTTAATTTTCTTGAAAAATTGTAAAATAATTAAGTTAACAATCATTACATAGCAGTTTAATTTATGTTATATATTTTCTAAATTGAACTATCGCCAAATCTTATCGTTTATTTTGTAATTCATTATAGTAAATTATTTTATTAATAAAAATGTTTACTTTCTACTTTTACGCAATTATTCTTCCTTTTATACCCGTATATTCCTCAAAATAGAATAATCAACGCATTTCCGAACTCATCAATAGTCAGTAAATCTTCCCCTAATTTAATAAAATCCACCGAATATTTTAATAAAAAGGCAAGAAAAGGGCGCGTGCTCATTGTCAACGTATGATAGATTGCTGTCATATTCAAAGTTTCTCTATACATATGTAAATCATTTGGACTTGATGATGAATGTGTGTACGTCTGTATCGCCACGCTTCGCGTTCAATGGAAAGGTGTTTTTTAAAGGTCCCCAATAGATAATAATAATAATTTTGATTGTGTGTAAGGAACTTTATTTTTTGTGAACCTAACATCTGTAATTTGTCGTATTATATTTGAGTGCCATATTTTAAAGACGGCTTTTTTTTTTTTTACATTGTACATATTTTGATAAGAATTAAAAACTTTTCTTTCTAGATAGATAAAAATGCAGTAGATGCGGTCAAACACAGGTCTAAGCCTAATAAAATAAGAAAATATATTAATATCAAAAACACTTCATTGCATTTTAAACAAACACTTCATTGCATTGAACCAGACCGCAAAAGCTGCTTACAAAAAAATAAAATAAATCAGACCTACCTTATCAGTAAACAACGCGGTTCTCTTCTTGGTTTTAGGTGAGCATTTGACTAGTCTTACCTGATGATAAGTCTTAGATGATGAGGGCATGCTTGCCTAAATGATACCTAATCACACTTGAATCTCCCAAATTATACGTATCGGGAAAGTCAACAGGGTGTAACCACACCTTCGCCGTTTGCTTTGTAAATGTAGAAGCGAAGCAAAAGAATTTTAAAGCACTACAAAATCAATAAACAATACCAGGAACCATCACAGTCCGTAAATTAGAAACTGAGTGTTCGAGTCAATGACCCTTGAAAAAGTTAATATGACCAACGAATAAATCTCTGCTTATCACACATCCCGGAATATTCAAAATATTGTCCCATATATATCTCCGCCCCAACACTAGCACGCCTCAAAAAGTCACTACAACACGGAGTTTTTTAAAAAATAAAAAGGGTTGTCACACAATGGTCGAATCACGTTACAATTCTTTTTTTTTTAGACAGTTTGCCTTTTTAAAAACCAGTGGGCTGTAGAAATGACAGCATTGAAGTTGTGATTGATGTAACTAATTAATTTTGTTGTACGCGTGTTTCGAACGGTACTCGAATTCGGAAATTAAAAATTGCATCCATTGTAGTGAAGGTGACAAAGGAATGCTTTTTAAAATTCTACTTTTGTGCGGCAGGCTACCCTAATTTAATTAAGTCCATGGATAAGTACAAAGTTCTCTGTAACTCATTATGTAGCTAATGTTGCCAAGTATCCTGTCCAATGCCACTTTACTGTCTAGTGGCTACTAGCTTAGACTACTAGCTTTTTGGTGCAATGCCAAAATTACATCGTTCTATAAATATATTCGAGCTGATTAGTTAGGCGATCCCACTCGCCCGAAGTTCATAATCGATCCTGATCCGTTATCCGTGGTTTTGGATCGATATGTCATGTCATAATATGTCATTTTAGTAGTAAGTAAATATGTCAAGCCCTAGTACTAAAATGGCATGTTATGACATGACATATCAATCCAAAGCCGCGGATAACGGATCAGGATCGATTATTGATTTCGGGGTTAGGCAATAATCTCTCCATAAGAAATTCTCATAAAATCTATAAGGCCGTGTTGTATCACCCAACATAAGCTATCGTCAAATCTGCTGTTAAATCTCTTGTTAAACAATTGTTGCCCCAAATATCTATACTATAGTTAAAATGACGTCATAATTTAACGGTAACCCTAACAACCCAAATCTGGAAATCGTCAGTCAAAAAACTGCCAAGTACTCGATAATTATGCAAAACGTTCTAGTTACAGTTCGCAATTAAATTTAAAGCTACAGTTAAATTTAACTGTAACAATAACTTTAACTGTGGTTTTGGTGCAACCCAGCCTAAGCCCACTCGCGAGATGTTAAAAATCGTCATTTATTTAACAACAAAAAAGATTTCATAAAAAGTTCGTTCTGTCAGAAGTGTCAATTTAACGTAGCACTTTATCTCGTCCTCCTACTAAAAAATACAGCCATATTTTTCACCGCACAAAAGGGGATGCAACGTCGACATCGACGTGGCGCAAATTACGAGCGCCGCGCCGCGCCGGCCCTGAGTTTGCTAGTGACCATTTCTGTCGGGGCTATGTCTAGGCACAGAATAAAGAGGTCTAGAGTAGAAAAGGTAGTATGGGATCACGGAAGAAAATGAGATAGGTAATCGCGCGGGTGAGACCAAAATTTGTTATCTCGAAAGGATAGGTATACTCTATGTACCTAGATTTAATGTTGTAAGATAGATTTAATTTTATGACGGTGTGATTAGAATAATACTTATCTTATTTTTTAATGCTTATTATCACTGTAAATAGTTTTTTTTTTTTTTTACAAAATAATGGGATCAACTTCGTCATCACTTACTTTCTGACACTGGTCAAAAGCTTAACCTACGTGCTTTTGAAAAAAACCCTACTGGACGGATTGTGATATACCTAGTTTTCTGGGTTTCAGAGCTTATTAGCTGTTCACATAAAAGTTTACAATAAATAACATGAATAAAAGGTGTTTTTAGACTTGTTCGTCTAGAAATGTCTCATTCTAAATTGGGACGTCCCACTTTTATTTCAAAGACGCACAGCACTAGTCACTAGACACACCTCATCCTCCGACTTGTTACTCCGTGCAATATAACCTGAGATACGAGTAGGAAATATTGTCACTCCTGTTTTATCTGGCAACAACAAAGTTTGCTTTCACCAGAAAGTAAACAACAGTAAGGACAGTACAATGAAACTGCGACAGAATCGCCTTATCGCTGCACACAACATTTCACGGCAGTCAGCGTACATATAACAAGACCATTTTTCTTTGGGTTTCCTCGTAGCGTTTTCAACAGAGCTGTGGAAGGTAGCTTAACTAAACGGTGCAATAGAAATACTTCATTTTCCTTGCCTAGCTCTTCCCTCCTCGCATCCTATTGGTAGATTTTACTTGCACAGCAGCTCTGGTGGAGACGCACCTATATAAAGCAAGTACATTTTGTATGTTTCTGACGTCTCTTTCCAGGGAGTTTATAAGTTTTTGGCTTCCCAGCCTCGCGTGCTTATAAGGTTACTAAATGCATACTCCTTGCACTAGGATTCCTTAGTAGCGAAGGACACACACATGAACACAGCACAAACATTCAAGCAAAAAATATTTTGTTTATCATACGATAGTCTTCTCCGGCCAGTAATCTTTTTTTTTTTTTTTTTTTACTCTTTACAGGGTAGCGTTTGACCACAAGTCACCTGATGTGAAGTGACGATGTGGTCGAAGATGGCGCCACGCTACACCTGGACTGGGAACTGGCTCTCAAGTGAGGCTGCCGGAACACACCGATAGATGCTTGGCGACAGATTCTGACAATCGAGCCTGACATAAGCTTTGCAGGGGGAATGAGACACTCTTAACTACACTACGGTGTCATTGTAAGTGATTTTCCATTGGAAACTCTCTGCTTACTTATTCTTTCGACATTGTTGCGAAAGCTTAATGTCAGCAGCTCAGCACGGACATGGTTTTTCGTGCTGCAAATGGTCCAATTGGATTTGTTTTGAATGCTTTTGTAGACTGCCCTTACTGCTTGCACGTTGTCTTTTTGAGTTGCCAATATGACCAGCAAAAGGCAGATGACATTTTGAAGTTGTGACGATTTTGTTGAAGCAATTCAATTTTATTTTCAGTTCGTTTGGTTTCGTAAATTGGTTGTATGCGAATAATCACAATCCATGTTTTTATTCTGTTACAACTGTAGAAAGTTCTCTGTTTGCTGTTGTTGATTTGGTAGATAAGTAAGGTTTGTAGCAAGTTGTAGTGGCATTGGGTAGGCCACATCGATGGACAAAACGATAACCAATGGGGAAGAATGGTTCTCGAGTGGCGACCACGAACCGGAAGACTTTCTGTAGGTAGGTCTCCCACTTAACTAGATGCACCGACGACATTGTAAGAGTCGCAGGGAGCCGATGGATGCAAATGGCTAATAGGCGTTCATGGTGGCGTTCAAGGGGGGAGGCCTATGTTCAGCAGTGGACTTCTTCCGGCTGATGATGATGTATTTAGATATTTTTTTAATGTAACTTAGTGTCACGAGACAAGCATGCCGTTAGCCTGATGGTAAGCGTCTCGCGAGCCCATTATGGTTTAGTGCCATCTAGAATTTTTCATAAACACCAGTTCAAAATCCTGCGTGGCAAAGCACTGCACTCGTACTGAGATCAATCTCTTTTTGTCCTTCCTGTATTTACTGCAAAAAATACCCTTCAATCCGCAACATAATATGTTTGCTTTGAAGTCAAAGTAAAAATTAATCTTTCAGTTGGTACAGTCAGTGACAAAAGTTGCTGATCGTTCACGATTTTCCAAATGTGTTTCAAATCAGTAATTATTATTGTTTTTTTTTTTACATTTTATATGTTATTTTTATTGTGTAAGGGGTAGACCAAAAGCTCGTTGGATAGACGACATACTTCTATTGGCAGGAAGAGACTGGATGAAAACAGCCAACGACAGGAAGAAATGGGGGCAACTGGAGGAGGCCTATACCCGAAAGGGGCATGACATGTCAACCCTACATAGTTATTTTCTTTATATATATACATACATATTTTAATGTCATGGAAATTAAATAAAAGGCTTATTATTATTATTATTATATGTTATTATCATTTTGACCACAACATAACACACCTGATTTTAGGTGATGATGAGGTCAAAAATTGGTGTCTAAGATGATGTGGATAATAGAAAAAAGTGTGATTGTTCAGCGACTTTTGTCGTTGACTGTACATGTACATACCCTCACTAACAAATTATTTTGATTAAAATGCCGTGTTTTTTACAAGCTCTACTATGAGTCTAAACCAACGTTGTTTGACTCGAAAGTGAATAAAATGAAAGCTTGTAACGCTGAGCTTGTAATTACCATCTCTAAAGCTAATTTCTCATACATGAGGGATAAATAATCCTCTATGCATGCACGGGTACAGCCGCGAAACGAAAAATTACCCTCCGTTCGCTTTCACACCAACCTTCCAACATCAAAGTCAAGGTAATAAGGTCGCTAGAAGGTTCTGAATTCTATTCAGTAAACCCTCATTAGTAACGGCAAAACTTTAGCCTCAGAACTTGGGGTAATTCTTGTCTTAAAAGGTTTGGAAGACCAGTAGGTACCTACTACCTAAGTTGATGAAAATTTTATCAGCCTCCTGACTGTCTGTGAGGTTTTGTGTAATATATTTTAAAGTTGAAAATTGGCAAAGGAAAAGTTCTCTCAATAATTAATTTTCATGAACTGCTTGGCCTAGGTCTTTCGTCAACAAGCAAACAAGTGGCAAACGAGATCTTTGACGGACCGGACGTTAAAACTCAAACTCAAAATGGTAAGGTTTTCTGGCGCAAAAATAGATCATTCTAAAATATAGTAGAGTATAGACTACATTTTTAGGGTTCACCAAAAATCAAAAAAGTGAGTAGTTGAACAAGTACAGTCAGCGACAAAAGGAGCTGATCGTTCTCGATTTTCCAAATGTGTTTCAAATCAGTAGTTATTATTGTTTTTTTTTTTTACCATTTACATGGTATCATTTGGACCACAACATAACAGACCTGATTTTAGGTGATGATCAGGTCAAAAATTGGTGTATAAGATGATGAAAATAATAGAAATGTGTGATTGTTCAGCGACTTTTGTCGTTGACTGTACCCAGGTTTGAATTTTAATGCGACCATAGGTGCTTCTACAAACAAACGAAGAATAGGATATCCTCGAATCTTTAATTAAAATCATGTTACACGATAGAAAGTGGCAATGTAAGCACAAAAGTGGATTCGTTTGTGTACACACCGCGCGACCTCACGCTTCGTTACTTCTGATTTAATTAAACGCCGGCGACTTTTACAAAATTTCTTAATTATTTCCTCCGGACGAAAAAAATATATAATTTCATTACTTTGAACAGATTTTGTTTTTTATTGGGCTCATTAAGGTTGTTGGGGATCTTGATGTGATAAAAATGACAAGTCTTGGGGCACACTTTTCGAATTTCAAGATTAATCTTGACTTAAGTTTCACTAACTTTTTGCTTCAAGACTTTGCTCGTGGAACTTTTATTTACAAATCGTATGTAAAAGAATGTGAATGAAACGTAAAAGCTTTCCCACCTCACTTTTAATATTTCAAACTCAACTATCGACAGCATAAGTTCATTGTGTCAACACTCGCATGGAAGTGCATTCTAGTTATTCAAACAATATTCAACTTTAACACTTTTGCACAAAAGCAAAAGTAGAATGCCCTAAAATATTACATTACCCCACTTCACTTCGTATTTTTTTAACTTTAAACATTTACTGCTCATCTATAAAAATGCCTTTAAGTAGCCGCTTGTCCCGAGCATTAAAATAAAGTCTTCACGTTTAATAACTTTCGGACCGTCATATAAAAATAAAAGTCATTTAACGACATGATGTCCATTAGCCGAACGTCCTCACATTCGTATCATCCTCGCAAAATTTATTGGGCCAATTAAAATGTACAAACTACTGTCAATTAAGACTAAGGTACCTATCAAAGTATTTGCGGAGTGAAAATAAATGATAAAATGTATGGATATCACGCGATCAACCAAATTAACTCAAATTATCCCAATTTTTATTATAAAACATAAAATATTTATTATGATTCGTAGGTATTATATATGTGTTTGCAATGGATGAACTAAAAAAGTAGTAGGTACGTTTTGTTCAAGTATATAAAAAAAAAATGATATTTTTACAAAAGTAGTGTAAGAGAAAAATTTACCAATAAAAGTTACTATACGTGCGAAGCCGAGGCTGCTAAGTATTATTTATTATTTTACCGAAACCTATTTTACTTAATTAAAAAAAAAAATAAGTCTTGTACTTACAATTATTTTACGATACCATTTAAATAGTCGCTAATCACTAACATTATATGTAATGACAAAACAACAAAATATTGTACAATTGGATAGAAGAAAATTGAACTAAATACATTCTACTAAGAACTAAACTACCTATATAAAACTAAACATCTACAAATAAAAAACATGATTATCACTAACTAAACATGGTTTCAAACCTTCCTGCTTAGTTACCTACTGCTGAAAAACAAACAACTTCAACCTACCATTTGTCATAATAAAATAAAGGCATGAACATGACTCTATTTATACTTCTTAAGCCACGTATAATATAAATTATGTAACAATGTACCCAACAAATCCTCTAACACACTTTTTATACGCAGCAAAAAATGTTAAGAATTTTAAAAATAATATTCAAACGTACTTAAATACGACGTAGAATCTAGAGCCTGGAACAAAAAAAAACTTGTTTAACCCTTGCAGTATCGAAGGACAAGGGTTTCAATAATATAAATAGAGTATTTAAAGAATTACTCAAAGGTTTCTTTGATTTTGTAAGAATAGAAGTTTTGCACATCCGTTTGGTCAATGGACACAATTGCAATGGTAATTTTTGTAAATGTAGCTAATTCAATACCTTCAGGAAACAGCTGTAAGTGAAACACAATATTGCAAATTAAAATTGTAATTCTGCATTGTAGAGTCTATAATACACAGGAAACTGACCATAATGTCATATTACGATCATAGTTTTTTCCAGCTTATAAATTGTATTTTAGGTCATATTTGGAACCCGTTGTGTGAGTCTTAAATCAAGTTCTCGATTCTAAGTTTTATAATCTTCCAGAAGCTGTAACAAGTGTTGTGAAATTGAGATCTAAATTCTTGCTTTTCTATGTATCTTGATCCATTAACGGCCTTTATTAATAACCTATCTATCCACTAGGGATAGAAATTAGACACAAGCTCCATAGAAGTAATGTCAAAAATCTATCTCTAGTAGAACAAACTAGGTTATTAATTTCCAGTGTAGGTCAACAATGATAAAGATCCCTGGTAACTAAGTAGCCAATTGCCAAAAAGGAAACAACTCACCTATTCTAGAATTCGTGATGCTAAAAACAAGAGAAAACCCAACAAAAGAGTTAAAGGTCCTGAAAGGATAATAACGGTTCTAGTTTTTTATTGGATGAACGGACTTCTAAATACATAAACATACTATTCTGAATAGATAGATAGATACACGGTGCTATCAAAATAAACACATGGGCATGGTCCAACGGATAGAAATAATTACTCATTAGTATCAAGTATCGACACCAATTAACAGATACTGATTATTTTATCAACAAACTGATAAGAACGCCATTTATGTAAGTGTTGCCATCTGTTTGGTCCTAGAACTTTTTTCTTTATTACGATACATATATATTGGATTACTAACGAGGATGATGACGAAAATGATGATGACGATTTTCAAGCATATTAAGATGGATTAGGGTATATAGTTGGTTGTATTGTTACAACACCCATCGTTAACAAATAAGACCAGTTTGCCAAAGATAGACAAACAAAAAGTTTGTTTTTCTAACATTGCAAAAAAGGTCGTGAACGCGATAAAAGCCAAGGTGACAATGGCGAGTAATTTGGAGTGGGTCTCTCGTGTTACAATGGCTTATAGCACCCTTGTTATGTAAGTTATGATATTTGCGAATACACTTCAACGGCAATTGGCTTTGTTGGGAAAATTCAGTAGTATTTATTCTTATTGCAAAAGTGAGTGAGTTTGTAGTAAAAGTAAGAGCTTTATTTATTTATTGCGTACTACTAACAAAAAAAAATATCGGACTATTAGACGACAAAAAAAGCTTGGGATTTTAGTGAACTTGCTTCAATTCAATCAATTAGTAATAAGAATAAAATTGTCTATGTGATCGCGCCAAAAAAATTACCTGCCGGGCGTTTCTTGCCTGTTCTTTTGCCGGCGTAAGGAGGTTGGAACAGGCGTAGCTAGTTTTAAGTTGACGTTTTAAAGTGATCACAATGTATCCTATTGAATAAAAATGATTGAATTTTGAATTTTGAATAACTACTTAGGTACCTTACATATTCGTATGTAACTACTAATATGGTCTAATAAAATCTGTCGCCAAGTACCTGCTACTGCGATCCGGCAGTCTCACTTGAGAGCCAGTTCCCTGTCCAAGTGTAGCGTGGCACCATCTTCGACTGCATCGTCACTGACTTGAAGCCAAACGCGAGAGTGAAAAAAATATATTTGAAGTTATTTCTGTTGGTAATAATTAATATAATGTTCAAAAATCACGTTTTTTTCGCCTCTTACAAGGTATCTTTTGAACTTTTCGAACCAATTTTTAATTGCCGGTTTGAAAACCTCGCATTCAATGGGGCATTGCCACCACAACACTACGCTAACAGGCAGTGCTTAAAAAATCACACCATTTAGGCTTGCAATTTAAATTTAATTTATTGTTACCAAATAAAATTACCATGCAAATATGGATCTGCAGATTCTATACATACATGGTGCTGGATACCGGATGATGCTAAATCGTTTATCAACCCATGATTTAATTTAATGACTAAGGTTCCGTTTTGCGGATGCTATCGAATTATTACTCAGGAAGTCTGACCGTGTGAACTTATACTTGCAAAACGAATAAATATTAGACTGTAAAATTGTAATTTATGTCGCCAAGCATCTATCAGTGTGTTTCGGCAGCCCAACTTGAGAGCCAGTTCCCAATCCAGGAATAGCGTGCCGTCACCTAATTACCTTCGACCACTTGTGGTCCAACGCTAATCTGCAACAAAATAAAAAAAATGTTATACTTATATTTTATTAATGAGGATGAGAACTGTTTATTTGCAACAAATTACGTAAAAATCAATTAAAACTAATTTGCCGCAAACCGGTCTCAGCTCAGCGTTGTGCTGGGTGTTTGACCAGCGCTGGTCTTACGTTGTTTACTCTTCTAATACATCGATAGCAATAAAATAACGCCCGATCATCACTTACCGGAAACTTTACGGCTTGTTGAGAAAGGTAAATTAAAACTATACAGTTTTAATGGTTTTGCCCTTGGGCAATATGATGTGCTTCGACCGTATTTTATCGCCCAATAAAAGTGTCGCCCTCACAATTTGGGCACAGTACTCCTGTTATGTACAGAAAAATTATTGCCAGTTTTATGACTAGAACACGCACAGTTCTGAGATTATTGTTATTGCCAAGCGCCTATGTTTTTTGCGGAAATCGCATGTGGTGTTAGATATTTTGTTCTAAGATGGATGTGTTAGGGTTTATTTTCCAATATCACAGTGTTTAATCATATCCTGTAATATTCCCGTTATTGGAAGGATGTCTTGAGTGTTACGTTCAGCGATTTTTGTGGGCAACATAGGTGCATTTGCTTGTCCCACTTCGTCAATATTCTGTTGTGGTTGTCATTTGATAATGTTATCGTGTTTGTTTTGTTTGTTGTTATTTGATAAACCCAAATAGACTTACTAATAAATTTCCGAACACCAAATCGTTTGCATCTACTCGTATCAACCATTATTCTCTTTGTAGTTTTATTTCACTTCATATTTCGTTGTAGCGCCCCTAAATTCAATTGATCTCAACTGATTTGGAAAATGTAAAAACGTCATTAAAATTACTGATAAGATCAAAATCGAGTAAATTAACACCTCAGAATGTAATCGCAAAAACTCGATCGAGTCAATGACCCAACAACCCTTCGAAAACTACATCAATAACTCTTAATCATAAAACAAATTTGAACTTTATTCTGTCACAGATAAAAGCTATACTTGCTATTGCTTCTGCTTTAGTATTAGAACTGTATATTTTGATTGAAATTTGTGGCACCTTTGTCACCCCTCTGTAGTATTCTGTTCTGTACTCACTATTCTTACGGACGAGTGCTTCGATTATGCTGATTCTTGTAATAACGTCTACGTAATACGTAACCCTTGGTTTGGACAATGGCGCAAAAAAATGTTGGAGTCATTGTAATGTTCTTCAAATGCTTTAATACATATTAATACCACATGCAGCGGCGTTACATTACATTTATCTAACTGCAAACACGCAGTTTGTTTTAATAATTGCAATCCTGATTTCTGATACGTATGACGTAATGAAACCTTTCGTTACCTATTGAACTTTTTAGTTGTTTTTAACTAGCGTGCTGTAACAGGTCATAAGTGTGTACAGAAATAGCACTTTCAGTTTTTCTTTCCATAAAAACTTTGCTTGAACTCCAAAAAATATTTCAAAAATGTGTCCAATTGGTCCAGTTGTTCCCAAGAGTCACGTACTTACCAACAAACGGCATACATTTTTATTTGAATTAATTTTTTTCTATCCTAAAGACAAAACATTCTTCAGTAAAAACTATTTTGTTAGGTATTCAGTAAAAGGAATTGTAGGAGCAAAAACTCGAGATAAACGTGATAAAATTGTTATACAGAGTAAAGAATATATTACAGGTACACGACAAACAATAATCTCATTATAAGTTTCTACTTATCTATATTTTTAGAATTTTCACAATACTCGTGTAATCCCGGCTAAGCTTATCATAATGTAAATAACCATTGTCAGAACCAACAGTCGTATGCGAAGAACCGACACATTCGTAAATGTGACAATGAAGGGTTAGAACCCTAATTTAAACTTTAAAGAACCCTTGAAATTTTCGAGCAGCGGTGGTCAATGTAATTTAATACTTCACTGTATCGAAACTCGTTTAAATGAAAGAAAACTCAAACTAATTTCGGGATATATTTTTACAGAGTTAAATTATAATTTGAAGGGTGTGAAAACTTAGCCCTGATTCAAATCGACAGCGTAAAATGGGAAGTAGTTTAGAAAGACCTGAATGTAACTGATGCAGATTAGAGACTTTAAAAATCATAATATTATGCAGTATGTATTGTAAAAATTACAATTCGGAATAAGCACACTGATTGATGGTTGAATAACTTGCAAAGGTACTTCCCCTGGCGGACTCTGTAAAAAAGTCCAACCACCACAAACATTGTTAGTAAATTGAGAATTTTAAATGTCACCCTCTTCAATGGTAGATTTACTAAGATATCCTCGTCCCGTCGTCGTTATATTGAAAAATCTTCAATTCATCTATTCAATTCCGGAAGTTGCAAGGTTTGTCAGAAGATCGCACCATTTCTGATCCGTATTTTAAAACTCATCTCTTGAAATTAAAATTCGCAGATTCATTCCGACCTACATTCGGACTCGAATCAATTCAGGGCCACGTCCGGAAAAATCAGGCGTTTCAATCGAAAGCCCGTTTAGCTATAGATGATAGGTTAGGTTAGGATGCACTATCGAGATCAGAAATTTAATGAAAGCTTGATAAGCTCGAATTGAAAATGGACTCTGTCTCAGCTATAGACCCAGGCATTTCTTTTTTTTTGTTAGGAATGAGAGTCATTTATTTGTAAAGGTGGTTGAAGAGAAGAGAATAAATACTTGTGTTAGCCTTAGCATAAGTGAGATTTTAATAAAATATATTTATTCAGGGACCAAATAAATAGGTTATCTAATAGCAATGTAGGAGCAGACTGATCTATTCCAGACAATTCCAGTAATATTGTGAAGTTTTTAAATATTATGGAAGTCATTTAAACTGTAGAAGGTAGAGAACATTTAAACTGAGAAGCAGGTAAAAAAGCGAAAGTAGGACCTTAATCAGAAATCTAATCAGAACCTTAATCAGTCAGAATCTATGTAATTGCAAACTTTGCATTGTTTGATTTTCTATTTTGTAATTTTCATGTTGTATTAATGTAATGTTGTGTGATATTCTGACGACAGATTGTTTCTTTATTTTGTTTCAAAAGGGAACTAAGTACATATTTAAATGTAGCAATTTTGGAATACTGTTCCTATGCTCTAGAAACTCTAGATCTAAATCCTAGACTAAACCACTGACCGTATGTTAGTTCTAATCCTGATCGTAGTCTTAATTTTTAAGCTCCAAAGCACTTACGTTTTCATTAAATGCATCATATACAAATAACACACTTTAAATAACTAAAAAAACACCGTAATAGATGTCAATACGAGTATTTAAGCGACAGTTGGCATTCAAATAAAGGCACCACGGCGATCAAAGAAGCATTCAGGGCAGACAAAAGTTAGAAGAGCCATTGTGGGGATCGTGTCTGGCTTAATACCTTCAATTTCACCTTTGAATGGAATGTCTTTCAAGTTTGAAACTGGCTATAGACGTACCTTTAGTACGCTGCGCTTGCTCGGCTCGCATTTGCCATAAAGTGCTGACTCGTTGTTCCATTTCTGCGTTTGTTTTTAAGCTACAGCCTAGTGATTTAATACCAAAAGATTATATCGCGATAAACTGTAGTCCACAAGGTTAAAACCGTGGGGCACAGCTAGCTTCATCCCATCATCATCATCATCAGCCTGTATCAGTCCACTCCTGGACATAGGCCTCTCCCATGATACGCCACTGAGCCCGTTCTTCGGATTTTCTCATCCAACCACTGCCAGCCACTCGGCGCAACTCACCGTTCTACCTTGCACTTCGTTTGCCGAGTCTCGGTCTCCACTCAAGAACGCGTCTACCTCAACGGTTGTCGGTTCTGCGGCTTATAAGACCAGACCACTACCACTTCAGCTTGCTAATTCTGTGAGCTATGTCGGTGACCCTAGTTCATCTGACCACCACTTATTAAGTATTCTGTATAACGTGACTATTATACATTCTGTACCACCACTCGGCAAAAGCTCGCTATCTTGTTCGCGTGTCTGTCACAAGTCTAAGCGGTTGGGTGATGGATGCTCTAATTACAGACTATGCATTTACCTTTGTGGAGTCATTATTGTGCGGTCAGTATGATTTATTTACAGCTTTGCTTCACTAGTTTTCCTGGGTGTTTGAAAATGTGAGGATATACAAACTTGGAGACGACAAAAAACCGATAAGACCTGATACCCGACAAGTAGGAACGGGCTGTCTGTGTCACGTAAGATGGTTTAATCAAGGACATACGATTCACAGCAAGTATGAACAATGGAGTAAAACGATTAAAATCAGGTATACTAGAAACTGCAAGTGAAGTAAAGAAAGGCAAGCCAAAAGGCGAGAGGGTAAAATTAAGAAAGCAACTGGACCTTACTGGAAAAGTGCCATTGAAGAGAGGTAAGATGCCTTTCCCAATATGATAGAATAAAAGTGGAAATTGTGTTCATAATATTTCAGAATAAAGGCTTATTATTATAAGAACATACCCATTTAATTAGATCATGCTTATAACACATGTAGGCGACGCTGTCGTTTTGCCTTGAAAGCTTTTCCGTGTATAGCTTACTTCAAGGCAGGGCAAAAACAAGGCACTGAAATGTTCTAGCTTTTCACCTACAAATCCAATAATAAGTATAAAGGTACATTAAGATCATTTTAAAGAAAAAAAGATAAAAGAAAAGCCACAAAAAGAAACGCTGGCGTATGCAATTCTTACCTTCGTGTAGTGATAAAAAAATGATGTTACTGTGAAATTTCAATAAAAAGTTGTTTCTTGAATGAAATATAATTCTTCAAGAATTTAACAGCGTAGCTTTTCGTTACTGCACAAAGTCTCAAACAAAAAAGGGTAACATCAACATGCAAACCACAGCTACCCAAAGGAGCTTGGCTAAGCTTAAGGGTGAAATAAAAGGGCATTGACCTTTGAAATGGTTCTTAGGTAAAGGGTTGGTTTCTACAACGTTGTTTTGATCTCATTGTACTCTTTATAGACATTGTAACACTTGCCTTTACACCTTGTGGTGTAAACTAGATCTTATGTAGCTACTACAGGGTGTTTTGTGGTTCACGTTGTTCATAACTTAACTATAATATAGTTATATACATATTAGAATGAAATTCTATGTAATAGGTATATTGTTGCGCCGTTTTTATTGTAATAATTTTTTTACACAATATGAATGTTCGAAAAAAATAGTATTATTGACTTTTATATCGTATCAAGTTAAGTTTCATTTTCTCCAATTGCAACTCAATTAGTATGCTTATCACGTTTGAATGTGTGTGTGTTGTGCATGTCTAAATATTACCACCTAAATGGATGGATTGATATAGAATAGACAAAAGAGGTACCTATCCTTATAATCGTCCTGACCTTTCTCCATTGACTTGACATCATAAATCCAATCAATTATCATAACTGACGTCTAGAGGCCATGATATTGAAACAAAGAAATAGGTAGGTATGTGCATTTTAGTGTTTTTGGCTAATAACACCATCATAAGTGCTATATTAAAATTAAATCACAAGCATTACCCGAAAAAATTATTAATTATTGGATATTTCTTTCTTCTCAACCAGCCAGCTTATCTTTTAAAGTAGGAAAAAAGAATAAGAAAAAACTTATTTGTTATTAAAGGAAAAATTTTTTTTTTCTCTAACTAGACAAATTTCTTACCACCATCCCTTACACGACTTTTTATAATAACTAAATACTCACATTTCTAAACTCACAAAACATCTTTGTCTAATAATGGAGAGTTAACTGTGTGAATAACAGCATCCTTTTGTTGTACCATTGTAGTTTTGTGAGAACATTTTCTCGGTACCACCGGGTCACTGCATAAAATACAGGTCCATTGTCCGAAAAGCATTAGACGTCAAATAAAGCCACCCCATTTTATTAGACGCCAAGTCGTCCAAAGTCCAAAGGGTTTCTTAAATTGGGTCGCGATAAGCGGTTTTGGTGCCAGTGAAAGTTTGATTTGAATTTAGATTATAATTAATTTGAATTTCTAATAGACTGGGCTCTTGCTTGTTTTGTATTTGTATGATACTTATATAATAACAGCTGTGTCCTGCGGTGTCACCCGCGTGAACTGCAGTTTATCGCACTAAAAAGTATCGTACAGAAATCCCATAGAAAAAAGAATGTTCAGTTTTATCGAAATTTTTGATTTTCCAGGCAATAATGTAACCTTACAGCCATCACGAATAATTGTAAAAAAATATCCAAAGTATAAGCTATCTCTATTGCAAATTTCATTAAACTCGGTTAAGTAGTTACGGTGATACGCGGTAAGAAACATTCACACACACACACAATTTTTCGCATTTATAATATTAGTAGGATAGGTCCAACCGTTATCGAGTTTTGAGCTTATCAACACATTTTACTCTTCCTACATATTATGTAGATAGAGCATGGCTATACATTATATACCTAGATGAATAATTGAATATTTTGAATGATCTACAGCAATTTATCGCTATTGTGAAAGCAAACAGCATGTTTACAATTATTTTTAGTTACATAATACGGGGTAGCGTTACTAGCGTTTGACCAAAACTCATCTGATGTTTGGTAACAATCTGGTCAAAGGTGGCGCCACGCAAGACCTAGGAACTGTCTCTCAAGTGGGGCTGCCGGAACACACCGATAGATCACGCACTAGAAAATGTCCTACCACCAAGCTGGAAAGTCTATGAAAGGATAAAACATTTTATTCTATATTCCAATGTACAATATGATGTTTGTGTTATTGAATTTAACTTTGCTATACATATTACATACACAATAAACATGCCACGTGTAATATCTTTCCTCTGAAACTTCGAATTGAAAGCAACCTTTCACAGAGACATAATAGAAATCTTGCTATGCTATGCTTATATCTGGCTATGTTTCATTCAAAGCTTGAATTTATATTTTCTTTACATGTTAGATCACTGTCATTTGAAAGAATGAATCATTTGGAACGTCTTTATGTACTTGACCGTGAAAGAAACATCTATCAGCATTTGAATACAGCATTCAATGATAGTCTTAAATAGCCTTTCGGTAATTAACAGTTATATTATTATCGTTAGCCGGGAGACGTCCACTGTTTGCAACAATATATATGGAGTATTGATTACATTCTGTATAGTATCTTTTTACATGTAGCCTTTGTTTTTGCTCGTGTCACGTACTTTAGTTATCTATCTCTCTAGCCATCTATCCATTTATATTCTTATCATCATCATTTAACCTATTTCTATGTACCTTAACTAAAACTGGTCGTGGTTAAAACCATAGCTTCATGTTAAGGTGTAAGCTCGGTGATTACGAAACTCTATTAGAAAAGCACTCAATTACGTCGTGTACAAAAATAGACTGAGGAAATCAATTTATTGGAATACGAATTAGGGAAAGCCGATTGCTCCTGAGGTTGAACGGTATGAATGACGAAATAATTTTGTTTTCTTTGGTTCATCTAATTCCAAAATCATCTAAAGCATTGATTTCTTTATATTATATTATGTAGAACTATGACTACTTTCTATGATAGAAAAGGTTTTGATGATCATTTTTAGGTAGAAATGGCATAAGTGATGGGTGATGGGTACCTATGTCAGACAGAAGCTGAAGAAAATACGCTTTTCGCAACTGACCAACAGTGCAACCATGATACTTTCTATGTCACCCATTGCGCAACTCGTGACAGCCTATACTTTACTGAGGTTGTGATCTCATTCCCAACCCAACCATAGGTAGGTTATTAGGAAGGCATATCATAAGTTATGCCTAAGGGCACAGTTTTGTTAGAGTTGGCCTATTATCATCTATTCAGGTCATAAGAAATTAAGTAGGAAAGCGTTTTATTAAACCTCTAACGTCTTAGCAGTTGCTCCATGTAGTAAATATTTTGAGTTTATAAGAAGAATAATTTCTTAAGAGCTATGCGTTGCAATACATCCGCTGTTTATAATTTTAGAGAATGTTATGTATTGTATTTTTATTCGTGCAATTAAGTGGTAAATATACATATATCTATATACACAATGTCTTGGACATAAACCTGGACATGACATGTCACGTCTGATCAGCGAAAATAGGAGCTTACGCACGATTTCGTTTTTGTACTGGAGGACAAACACACGCGACCTCGGCTCGATTTAGATGCTATGTTGACTACAAGCTTCCTTCGATGTCAAGCCATAAGTTGAAGTGATGATGGCAGAGCAGCAGTGATGAGATCGGGTCGAGATGGGATGAAGAGATTGGGCTTTTATTGAAGAAAATTATTGTAATGAGACCAATAGCATAGGTAGTAGCTCTCAAACATTCAGTTAAAAGTCAGTGTGTTTTGCTTGAGACCAAACACTCTTAGGGACACGTCCTTGACTGAAAATACTAGGTGAAATAGCGGTCGAATGTTAACTTACCTATGGCTTAAAAAAATCAGCAACCTATCGTCGGCAATAAGTTTTTAGGTAGTTAAAATACGCCTTGAGGCTCTGGGATTCCGAATCATTTTTCACCCGACTTCTCTGGTACTTCTAAATTCGTTTCGAAAGTGCCTCTAGGCGATATTATTTCTTAAGGGGAATTCCAAGACGTGTATGTGCGAAATAATACTGGGAGAGAACTCACTTAGGTGCGGCTTTTGGGTGCTCTAATTGCGCAGACCACTTAATGGTTTTGTTGGAAAGTTTTGTATGTAGTTCCATCGCTTGGCCTGACCACACGTTTATTCGTATCGTGCTCATAAATCGAACAGAACTATCTTATTAATGCTTCTGCAAATAACTTCAATAACATACATGCAAAAAATTAATAGTTATTGTTTTAGCACTCAGTAGTGCTCCCCTGTGGTTTTATATAAGAGATGGACTAAAACATTATCTTTAATCATTTTGAATACTGTATCTTATCTTAGTATCTTATGAGATATTTTTTAAGATCGATGTGAAGTCTAAGATTATAATTAATAAAATCTTGTTTTCCTTATAATATCAGTATGATTTATGTATGGTAAGATCAAAATGGTGATCCAAAAGATTTTATTCCCATCTGCTGCTTGAATTCCTTATATATTATTTAATTTGGGAACTAAGGTTTCCCCACTTCTGTAATTTTTGTGCACAAAAGGAGAAAACTTAAAAATTTAGCTCTGTTTAAAGCTTCTCAAATGCAAAGACTTCACACATCAACTGTAGCTTATAGATTGTACTCTGAACGATATAGCTACCAAAATTTCTCTTTATTTCATTCAAACTTTGTTGAAGTAGATTCAAGATTATAATTATCTATTAGTAGATTTTCTTCTTTACCATTCCTAGCTCACATTTTTCTTTTCAAGTATCGAAGTCAAAGAGCTCTTTATGATTTTTAACATTTTAGTAAATACTGGCAGTTAATTACTTATTGGAAATACAGTAGAAAAACTTAAGTGATGCAAAAATAATATATCCTTTATAAACCAGACGTTGATTAAGTTAAGTAAAATATATGTATAAATGTATGTATGTAGCTTTGTTAAAAGAAAATAGCGTTCATAAATTAATTAGGAACAGGTCTAATAAAACACGAATATTAAACGAGCCAATATCAATTAAAGCAGATGTTATGATAAGATATATAATATACGACCTTTATTATCACTCTATGAACTCTGTTTGATTAGAATTTATACAATTCTATACATCAATACCCATGTGTCTATATTATGATCCGTCTTGTTACCCTTATTGAACAATTTGTTAAAAATATTACTTCAAAGTATCTAGGCATGACTATTTGAATGTTCGACGATTACGAATAATATCATTGGAAGAAAACTTTTCATCAAGCGGCCTATTGTAAAAGGTCAAGCTTTCTTGAACCTGCAACGTTCTAGTGACACTAAACTGTTCTAAATAATAATAAAAAATAGTAACACACATTATAATCTCACCTCTACTAAGATTCTGCACATGAGAGCATACATTAGGTTACCATTTAACGTGAGAAGATAAATTGATATCAATCCAAATTTTCTCGTTTGAAACCTGATTAACGCTGGTGAGATTCATTTAGCGAATGATAATGGCAATGAGATGCAAATGAAAATCATTTGGGACAAACTTGATATTTCTCTCATCGGAATGGCAATGGAACCTGATTTTTGGACGAGTTCACATTTAACAATTGAATATCAGGTGTGTTGCGATGACAAGACAAGCCAGTTGCAAAAACCAGTATTGTAATCAGTATGTGTGATTCTGTATAATTATATTGTTGATGATTTATGCTTTTCTTTACACCTAACAGGATAGCGTTTGATTAGAGGTTACGTGATGTTAAGTAACGATGATACGGTCGAAGGTGACGTCACGCTACGCCTGGATTGGAAAATAAAGTAGGCTGCCGGCATCCATTAGTACTTTGGAAGGCGCTTGATGATACCAATTGTGCACTAAAAAGTATTCTTTCAGCAAGTTATGGTTACATCACAATAATTTCTTTATCCGAAGGATTTAGTTACAACCAGGTTGCAAGTTAACGTCACTTACCATAGAGATATCATCGTTTTAATCGATAAATTTCTAACACCGATTAATTTTTTGTTCATATATTATTTTAATGATTCAAAACTGAGTAAATACCGATTTAGTTTTATGAGAGTCAAGGTGAGTCACATCTTTAGCATAGTGCTAATGAGTAGGTATGACTAATAAGATTTCATCGATTCACTAGAATTTATTAATATTTTTATTTTAGCGGTATCAGGTATCTTAGGAAAGCTGAATAAGCAGAGGTATGTAGTACTTTTAGAACTATGCGGCCACCAAATCATCTTATTTATGTTTGTCCCCATTTATTTTGGGATTAACGTAGTGTACGCTTTGTCCTTCATTCCCATGCATGTCAGCGGTCAACGCATTGTCTCTTTTTACTTCTTCTTCTTCCTTTTTGTAATTTACTCTTAAGATTTTTATGAACAAAACTGATTAATGTTTCCCAGATTTCTACACTACAATGCACTCATCATCATCATCAGCCTATCACGTTCCCACTGCTGTGGCTCTGGCCTTCTCAGAGAGATAATACCAACTAGTTCTGGTTCAGGTAATATAGAACAATCAAACGGATTAATGAAGACGAATGGCTAATTTCTCTATTTGCAATACGTTTTCGCTGAGTAGAACAGTCCTACGTTGGGTCGGCACGCCTGCACTTGCAATTAAACCATAATGTTTTGCTCCACTTGTCTTAAGATTTCTCTTGTTAATAACATTTATACACTTTCTAATGTTAAACTTTTTCTTGTTACAGGTAATTTCTCAACCACTGCCAGTAGTTAAGATAAAAAAGAAGCCAAATGGAAAGGAGCTGATGCAGTTTACGAAAGAGATGACGAGGTATATTTTATGAAAGAAAGTCTTCTTCATGAGTTATGAACATTTTGATAAAGTCGGAAACTACTTGGATTGTCTTACAAATGTGAGACCCTACGTACGCACTTCTTATTGGAAAAGTCAGCATTATCTGAATGTTTTATTTAACCATGTGATTTACATTGTACAGAAGTACATACAATTCAACATGAGGTTAACTTTAAAAATATGAGTACATATTAAAATATTAGATAGATAGGTACAGGTCAGCGAGAAAATTTCAATGTTTTCCATTTAAAATACTTTAAACTTTCAAAACGCTTAATTAACAAGGTATGTGCAAACGGCTACAATCGGATCGTTAGAAAAACGATTAAAGTAACATTTAGCTCCATACTGAGTTAATTATAGGCTACAATGACCCTTTTGAGATGGACCTTTTGTGAAGAACTTCAAAGAACTAAGAAGTTGGAGGTCTTTGAACTCCGCCAAAAGCTTGGGGATTTAAAATAAATGTTTGTTTAGTGAACATTGTGGGAATTACTTTTCTGATAAAGATAATATGTTACTATATGTTTACCTATTTGTTTTGGTAAGTAAAAAAATATATTTTGCCAGATAACAAAAATATAATTCAGTAGAGTGTAAAAAACATGGATGGTTTAAAACGACAGGCAAGCTTTTACTTAGAACTTCGGTCGTGTAATTTAAGTGTGTGTATGCAGTATGTGTCATTAATACTCATGACACGTCCACCGCTGCTTTTATTTTGCACCTTTTTGAAGTAATTTGACTCCTAAAGACTAAACTTTTCAAGCGATATTTGACGCCGAAATCTTTTTGCTGTGTGGAGATTATTAAACTAAGATAAGGAATTTATTTTTCGGAGTACATTATGTATGCAAATTACAGCATTACAGAGAAATTATCATTACGTAACTATACATATTATTATATTATCGGTAACTATTATGCAAAACTTTGTTTGTCTTATTTGGATTTAAAGTTTCCTCTTCAAAACGGTCAAAGCCTCTAAATTGGCAAGCATCTGAATTAATGTTACTATGAATAATAATATCGTATTGTACACTTCTTGGTAAGATTATTCTTTAAAATCGTTAAGATTTTAAGCGCACAACACATTTTGACCTTTGGGTTAGCTTTAAAAACATGACACGTATCACACAATTCTCACTTCTGACTTTGTCGTCACAATGTAACCAATTGCCAACTCTGTACTGAAGCTTATTGTTTTAAACGACCCTAATGAAAATGCATTTAAAGTTAAATCATCCTAATAATTGGTAGCACATGTTCCATTACCACCAGTCCAGACAGGAACAGTGCTCAATGTATCCGTTGCAAGCATTGGTGATTCACTCGTCATCAGATATGCAACTGTACGAATATCCGTGATAACCGTCTGCGAAACGTCTGCAGAGACAGGAAAGGCAATATCGAAGTACCTAATTTAATCATTCACTTGTGTCTAGTGTTGTCTATTTGTCAAGTACATTTAGATATTGATTTGTAGTGACTAAGAACACAGAATTACCAAGCTGAAGTGGCAGTGGGCTGGTCATATAAGCCGCAGAACCGACAACCGATGGGGTAGACGTGTTCTTGAGTGGAGACCGCGACTTGGCAAACGTAGCGTAGGACGCCCTGCGACAAGGTGGAGCGACGATTTGCGCCGAGTGGCTGGCAGTAGTTGGATGAGAAGAGCCGAAGACCGGGCTCAGTGGCGTACCTTGGGAGAGGCCTATGTCCAGCAGTGGACTGATACGGGGTGATGATGATGATGATGATGACTAAGAACAACACCTTCACTCACAGGGTACTCAACACTATGTGATGTAAGTGTAACACCGTTTGTGTTAATGATTTGTTGTAGTTAATAATATTATGCTTTATTTACTACTTTATATACGAAATATAGTGGAGGATCGCTTGCACCTTTTGAAAAAGTAACATTTGTGTTTGTGAAAAAGCTTTCAAATGCCTCGTATTACTAGCCGTACTCCCGTACTGGTTTAGAAGCATTGTTTAGAAATTCCCACCGCTCTATTTGATGCCCATGTCTGACTGGAATCGTAAAATGACGTTCAAATTTTGGGTCTCTACTTAAGTAGCCTTTGAGCGGTATTTTGTTTGAATTTTGGAGTAAACTCTAACCAAACCGATATCATTGTCCATGAGTGACGTTTAAGAGCCTGCATAACGTCGTTGACCTTGCTTGATCAAGTGAAACTGCTCCGCGCACTCCGCGCATCCCCTCACCAAAATTACGCGATCTGCGGCCAACGCGCCCGAAGCGACGCTCTCGCCATGCGGCGCGGCGCGGTACCTCTACTAATCGAGCCCGCCGTATCTACATATACACAGTAGCAACATCCTACTATAATATTATAAATGCGAAAGTTTGTGTGTGTGTGAATGTTTGTTACCACGTAACTACTGAACCGAATTTGACTGATGAAATTTAGAATGTAGACAGTTTAGGTATTGGACTAACACATAATTAAGCTAATCTAATTTTGAAAAGTCAACTCTGAAAGGGGTTAAATAAGGTGGATAAGTTTGTATGAAAAATGTAATTCCTTGGTTCGATTGACTCAAAAATAGGTACAAATAAACCTTAAAGTAAATCATTGAAAACGCATTTTTTATTTTTTGATATGTATTACTTCTACGGGGTGTGCCATAGAGTTTTAAAGTTTGTATGGTTTTTTTTTATTCCTTATGTGGATTTTCTTAAAAGTAGGTACAAATAAACTATAAAGTAAATAATTAAATACGTATTTTTTATATTTAAGAAAACCCCTTGTACAACACATCAATTCCCACGCGGGCGAAGCCGCGGGGCACGGCTAGTAGTCGCTGCCGTGCCATTTGAATGTGCGCGTGAGTGAGTAGCGAGCGCCGTGTACGCACGGGCCGGCCTGGGACTCAGTAGGGCTGTGCCACGCGTTTGATCGCGCGCATTTATGTATGTACTACACTGCTCGCTCGCTCGGATTTGCTGCTCTCACTGACTATTTTATTTGTATAGTTTATAATAAATCGTATTTATTAATTTATAATTATTAAAATGTCTTTAATATGCAACCCATTTATGAATTGGTAAAACATTTTAATAAATTACGTGATTAAACACCTTGCGCTGTCATAATACACAGATAATATAATCTATAAAAAAGGCATGTTAGTTACAACACTTAGGTATAAGTCGATAACGGCTGGACCGATTTTTATAATCTTTGATTTTTTGCATTTGTCTTCGTCCGGAATAAGATAAAATATGATACTCATGAATAATAAAATTAATCATTCATTTGTTGTAAATGGTATACCAAAATGCAACTGACATGGTGTAACAAAACACAACTGACAGCTAAACGTAATGTTGTCTATGGTTGATATTGAAGTTGTGAGTTGAAGATGTTTTTGTTTTATGCGAGTTTATTTATTACTAACGTAAATTAATTTTAAAATCCTAAATCTGCTCATTTATTGCCTCTTATGCGGAAAGAAGTTCGCCGGGTCAGCTAGTATTTAACTAAAAATAAAAGTGGCAACCCTATGCATCACCGCAAGAGTAGGCAATTAACTCGCCGCGGCACTATGCACCTACCACTTATAGCCTATAGGTAGTTCATCGTACGACTTTCAGCTACAAAAATATGCGGAGAAAAGTGGCACAGGTCCGTTCAGCACGGCGGCTCGTCCCGCACTGACTTTATGGGCGACTGAGGGGTGTACGTGCCGATTTGCGAGTATGAAATACGTAAAAAATTCGCAAAAAATAATTAAAGCAGTATTTTCAAAAAATGGCCTGAAGGTGTCCTGGGTATTATATTTTTTTATAAGCTGATGGTATTAACAAGTCTTTGTTACATATATAGTTTAGGAGTAAAGTAGTATTAAACTTTTACGAAATGGGGACTTTGCACATTTGTTTTCAATATATAAATACATTTTTTGCATTTTTCGGCCTGAAGGTGTCCTGCTATATATCAAGTAGATTAACATATATTTTGATTAGATTTTTTTTAGACCAGAATTACACAGAAAGATAGCTTTAAATAACCCCATTTTTGGAAACCTGCGCCTTCAAGCCGCCACAACAATGAAATAAATTATTGATAACAGTAATTAATTATTTACTTTATCAAAACTTGACTTTTAGTGGCCAATATGGAGGTAAGAAGAACTGTAATCCTTAGAAATTTACCGCCTCCATAAGCCCTTAGAAATTAAAATACAGGGAGGTTGCGGATTCGATACCTAATATTACCTGACTACATTAATTCGCCATATTTCTTTTCATCCATGGTATTAAATTGGTTGTATTTCAAGCACTTTTCAAAAAGCCTTTTTGAGGTTCAGACTTTCCAGGAGTAAGCTTTTTTGAGATTCAGTTCCAATGTTCTGTGAACCAAATGGCGACTTTCAATTACATTATTAAGCAACTAACATTCACTCAAACATCCCATATAGGTAAACAGGTTTCAATCAAGAATGCCACTTCTTAGCTGTACTCTGTCCCTAATTAAGGCTTCTAGGTAATTTCAAGTCCCTGGGATTCTTCAACAAGTTATGTCGTTAGAAGGTCAAAAATGTGAGACTATGATATCATAACGCCAAGTGCCTGGTATGAAGAAATAATGTTATTTTTTCCTTTTCTTTCTGTATGGTTTGATATATAGAAGAAGAAACGGAACTTTACAATATTCATGTAGGTACTTAATAGAGTATTCACATCAGTGGCGGCTTAGTTTGCGACTTACACAAACGCCGATATGAACGTTCCAATTATGTAGGTAATTGACAAAGTAGTGCATCTAACTAGAATTAACGTCATCCGTACCCGCACTACCCACCTGGCCTGGCAACACTAGGAGTTCGGTCGGCCTTAACGGAAGCCAAATTGACTTCGTATTCTGTAACAATAGCCTCAGGACTAATAAATGTGAATCTCTCAACAAATCAGGTCGGATGGGATAGGATTTAGGGTAGGAATGGGATTTCCGGATTTATTAATGTTTGTTGTGTAAGGGTTGAATGACCGTAAGCAAGGAAGAAAATACGAATGGACGATACTCAGGCATTTTTAATGTTAAGGTCCATGTCCGATCTTCATAACAAGGCAGAAAGCGGCGCTGCCCGATCAACTTAATTTGACCGGTCAAAAATTATGTTATCCTTTCTTACTTTCAGAAAGGGGTAGAATTACCTACTTTGAGTGAGACCTGTCATAGAATTAGTTTAGTTTTAGAGTTTTCACGTCAGAATTAAGAATCGATACCACTGACACAAAAATGTTTGGTTCACAGATTTCTCGAAATTTAATGAATAGTGACAAAACAAGCAACTTTGCAAGCAAAGAAAAACGACTTAAAAGTTTTTTTAATTAACGCGATTGAACTGAACCTGACCAAATTGGAATGGGACAACAAGGGAAGCACCAGATTTCTAATAAAAAAACTATCATCAAAACAGGTGCTTCAAGTCGAAACTTCTGAGGTGACAATCATAACATAAAATAAGAAAAAAAAAATACAGTCGCATTGAGAACCTCCCCCTTTTTTGAAAAGTAGTATCGCATTTAATTCAACGAAATAAAACCCAAACATACAAAAGAAACTTACCGCAAATCTACCAAAACCTTTTGTAAACCACTCATTAAATCCCAACCTTCATCCCAGCTACATAAGTACAGGTGTACAAAAGCACGGTGACCCGGTTATCCTCGCCGTGGGAAGCCCCTTCCATATCAATAATCTCTCCATCTCCACTAAATTAGGAGGCTGCGAGATCATGATAACGCCACAGTGGAGTAGACAGTAGACATCTCCTGTATTATATGACAAATAAATCATATTTAAATGTATGACAAGATAAATATTGTATTAGCGGCTAAGTCAATGGATGTTAGAGAATCATAATCAGAATTTGTGGTCTGATCTATTGCTGCGGAAATCGGGACATTTCTAAAGTTAGATAATGTAGGTTTTTCGGTAACCTAGTCATAATAAGGCCTATTATAATAAAATAATTTATGAATGTTTGATTTCGTTGAAAATAATTTATTGAATTTATCATCTTGCAAAGGACTTTCCTATTTACCGGTTTCCAAAATTGCCTCTAATGACTTTTATACTTATTGAATGTGTGAAGATTGTGAGAGACCTTTCCATAATAGAAGTGTGATGAAGTGGATAATTATTCTCACAAATGGTAAGTAACGAAGTACTTAGTTGCGTGAGCTTTTAGGAATAAACTGATACCACAGACTAGTAAACACAAACTGGTTAAGTTTATTCACTGATCGTTTTTGAACCACAAACTTGGAAATATTCCTAGCTTATGATGGTTAAGCTGTTTGGTAGGGGTTTAGAGCAAACAACAAACTGTTTATTAGTTGTAAGTAAGTTTCGTGTCAGGAGATAGCGTGGTGGTGTTTTGTGTTTGTGTGAAGTTGCCGTGTTAAAACTAACTGGTGATTATTAAGTTTTCAAGACCTTCAGAAAGTTATTGTAATTTGTGTTACAGTGAAAACCAAAGTTGGAACCAACTTTACTGAACCTCTTCGTTACGTCATACGACTAGAATTTACCTAAACCGCATTCAATAAAAAGTTGTTTGTAATCTTCACGTAATCTTTGTCGAATCCCTCCCTAAAATAACAAACCTAGGACGTTAGGATAGAGGGTAGATGCAGGTACCTAGGTATAAATTTCAAACCGCAAAATATCATATCATCATAACAAAACATCAAAAGCTAGCCAGTTCCCAATCCAGGTGTAGCGTGGTGACCCATCTTCGACCGCATCGTTACTTAATATCAGGTGACTTGTGGTTAAAGACTATTAGACTACCCTGCAAGTTTTGCAAACAAAAACGATAGCTTCAAATAATTTTCTTAGAAAAGCAAAAAAACTTTGACACATACGGCGCCGTCATGAATCTACTTGTTTGAATTCTCAGAGCTAGCTGTGATGGAGTGTATAGGTGCTTCGATAAACCATATTAATATGCGTCGCGAAACTTGGCCACTGTTGCTGCATCCATAAGATGTAGCGGGCAGTGGTGATTCACACAATCAACTGTTGATTCTACATTACTGCCTGTGTAAGGTGCTTGTTTGAGTTCTGATAGATTTAGTTCATTTGCACGTGCATTGAGCCAAGTATGGAGCTTCTGAGACAAAATCACTTGACTCATTGATCAGCTAAAGTTCAGCATGAAATTCATGAACCCTTCTGAAGTACCTAGTTACCTAAATGTTATTATTAGGTGTATCGTACTTAGTGCTCTGCTTCTGCGTGATGAGATGAGACAGTCACTAAAATGATAGTAAGCGTCACGCTTGCCCAAGTTCAGTGCTAGGTACTCCGAATTTTAAACTTCAACAGTTCAAAATCCTGCGCGGCAATGCACTGCACTCGTCAGTGTGAGATACCTACTAAATATAAAATCCTTATAAGCCCTGTAATTTCATTGGAAAGATTGTTTTTAATCTAGAATAAAGTATCTAAGTAATGTTTGCACACTCCTACTTGGCGGTGGCATAACTGGCAAATGGATGGTATTTATTTATTTTGGTCCTTTGTAAGTGATATTTAAGTTCAGTAGTGCGGACAAATCAATTAGAAAATGTTCATTGATTGCAAACAAGCCCACAAGACCTAATTTTTACAAAACCTAATAAATAACCCATAACAAGAGTGCAATGCACATTGCACACGTTAAATGCACTGACAAAAGGGGTGAATCGAGCGAACGGATGCGCACGCGCTGCATCTCCGGCAAATGCGCTTGCGTCGAGCGCAGGCTCGGCTAACTAGCCAATCAGCGCGTTAGTTGCTCGCTGCCTCTTGTTAGGTGTAGTCGTGTCGCTCGTCGTAATGTCACGCTCGCGTGTTCCGAACACTCAAAATTACAAATCATAGTTCGATTTTTAAATCGGTTACGGGAAAATGTGCATTTTAGTGGAAATGTGCCTGGTTTCTCTTGCGACTTTTGTGTATTGATGGATTGTCGAACTACCCACTTGAACGTTTCAGCTGGATTGTTTACTATGGTGATCGTCAGCGTGTTTAACAGGTCAGTGAATTTATTTAAACATTGATTTGATTGTGTTTGCATGCGTTTTTGGTTTGCATTGTATTGTGACTAAAATGTTTTTGTTTAACGGAAATTGTTTTGTTACTTTATCTACTGTTATTTTGTTTTTACTTCGTGTTCATGCAACTAGCATTGCACATACGTACTTACGTTTTTTTTCTACGTATACCTACATAAAGCGTTATCGACTTATTTTAATACATATTACATAACTATAGTCACTTGAAGTCATTGAACATTAATTAACTTCTCTGTGGGAGAACATGTCGAATCTAAAATTAATTAACGCAATCGTTAACACTTATCTCATTTCAGTAGTAGTCATAGTGATAAAATTTGCCTGAGAAAAAAGACACTCATAGGTATAAGTAGGTACACCGAGAAAGGTTTGCATTGTAGTTTTTGTTTATCACATTTGCTATGCTTAGTGACTAAAATGTAAAATAGGAAATCCTAAAATCTATGCAACGGCTACCTACCTATCATTATTTGAAGACGTTAATCTGGTCTAAGCTATTACTTTGAAAATATTTTCTACGGAGACTTCATTCCTACTATCGTGTATTCCTATAAACCATAACTGCCAATTCTTTGCTGCTTATAAAAAATCGCTAACTATACAATTCCCCAAAGACTAACCACCCATACCGCGGTGCGACGCGTCACTTCATCGTTATTACAATTTGACACGGTAGCTCACTAACCAATATTTAGTTGCACGTTGCACCTGTCATTTCTTTCGTGACATGCCTCCATCACTTTCTTCCGCTAAAGAATTTATACAGCTGTCACACTCTAACGCGTACTATATGATTCCCCATTTTGTTTGTTTATGCTATTTCCTCTCTTTTTTCGCGGTACTTCCTTGTGTAATTAATTATCAAGTTTAATCTTAGACGGAGCAATTTGAGAGTTGCGTTGTCGAGCTTAAAGATTGGAATGGATTGGCAGGCTTGGATGTTCCGATGCGTTTCCGATTACGCGCACAAAATGGAAACTGATCTTTGAATATGTATGCTTCATGTTTGATTCAGCTGCCTAGGTGTAAATGTCTACTTCCATAGTCGATTTATGAGTGTACTTCCATACATGCAATGTATCAGGACACTACGCGGTCGAGCGAGTGTTTGTCTTTCGGCCAATGTATCGCTGACATACTTAGGGACCATTAGCGTTGACAGAACAAACAAACATCATGATTGATTTGCTACACTTCATAAGTATTATATATTATGTAGTTGTAGGTATGTATTTAGGTACCTAGTTATTTTGTTACTAAGCTTTATGATTTTAGCATGAAATTAAGCTAAGTAACATTTTTGTCCTACAATTCCTGGTAGCTAGTCAAGCGAATACTAGAATATACCATACGACCAAGCTTCGGTTTCATCACGATGTTTTACTTCTGCCGAATGCTCAAGTACTTTGCAGGATTCGAAACCACTGCAGGTTGCAAGCCGACGCGTCCATATCACCGAGTTGATATTGCTTTATTCATAACTTGCTGTTCCACGCGGTTTCACCCGCGTGGGCTACAGTTTATCGCAATAAAAAATAGCCTAGGTCCTTTCTCAGGCTCTAGACTATCTCTGTACAAAATTTCATTTCAATCGGTTCAGTAGTTTAGGCGTGAAAGACAGACAGAGTTACTTTCGCATTTATAATAGGTATTAGTAGGAACTGTTTTGGTATATTATATATATAGGTATAGCATTTGATAAATAATAGGGAATGTCCAATTTCACTTAATCTTAAGGTGTACTAAACCTGTGACTAATTGTCATTTGCCATCTTTTAATAACTTCGCTAATCACCAAACTAATTAGTCGTTGCGAATAAAAGTCAGCCGTTTTAAAATTTATTACGTTTTGATGGTTTATTGATGCTATATTTCTACTGAGTTGTAGTAAATGTTCGGAATGTATTTATTTTACAATATTTACTACTGAGTTTCTTCGTTTAGTTAATTACCTATACATTAGTGCTACCAAATCAACCTTATGATGACTTAGATCAAGAATCACAATCATCATCAGAATTCAGATGCTATGATCATTTGTAGTACATACCTAATTTACCAATTTTGAAAACATCAATGACTGCCAGCATCTTTTTCTAGGCGAGTCAGTAGATACACTCAAAGATTTTACGAGTGAAATAAGGGTAAATTCTTTTACTGTGGAAATAGACAGAAAAACGACTAGACATGTAAAAAACTGTATGCAAAAACCTAGTCCTCATGTATTCAACCACAGCCGAGAAATGACTGTAAAAACTAAAGTCCATTCAAAGCGATCCGAGTTTAAAAAACATTAACCTTAAAACAGTAACATGGAATTACTTCTCATAAACATCGTATTTCATTTTTAAAATGACTGTTAATACGACTGCCTCACATTTCAAGAGATTTCTCAGATGCCCCATTAATTTTTAATGTTATTATGCATGTAAATGTTTCCGCGCTTTGCTAAAGTATGCAATGCACAGATTGGAATTACTTACACATTTTATTCATATATTCTATAATATGAATAACATAAAGATTATCTCTTATAATAACATACATAGTTTTGACCTTACTGGAATCTCATCTACGAACCTACTACTTACTAAGACAAGAATTAAATAAAGGTCTACAAAGAGGGTGAATATTTGTAGAACATAAGATATTCGTTAATGCAGTTTTAGTAAACGATATTTTCCTTAAGTTATTGTGCTCTTAAATTTGAAAATGGCATGGGACATCAGCAAGCAATGAATCACGTACCTAAGGCGTCTTCGCCCACGGGCATATTTACCTCATCACAAGTGCTTCCAGTCCCCAACTCATTCAATAACATACGTGTTAAAGATATTATCATCTCTAAATTCACAAACATAAAGTTCAAACTGAAAGCCCATTGCAGTTATATAGAGGTCATTCACTGCACCTACTCGAGTAAATTTTAAATTCATAATCGAGAAGCAAATTAGTACCTAGCTGCTGTCTTATTTTAGTTCCATACTGATTCCACGTAATCTCTATTACCATCAAAACCCGCAATGAGTGCTCGAATTTGAATACTTTCACTACCGTTGAAAGTGTATCATTAAAGCCGAGATGATCTTGAATTATGCGATGATACCGCTTTACGCAACAGGTTTCGGTTTGGTATAATTTTGTACCGGTTCGCGCCTCGTTTTGCATTAGAAAATTGTCGTAAATTGGGTCACATTTGCATAATGAGTGACGACTAATTCAAGTGCACGTCCACAAGGGACTACAGACCTTCGTAGGAAAGTTGCCATTGTTCTGTACACGCTTCTTTAATCTACTTACCATCACGCGTGCCAGGGCAGGTTATTCAAAGCTGTAAAAGGGCCATGTGTATGTATACCCAAAACATCGCTCAATCTTGTAGCCGACTGCTTTCTTACTTAGCTTCTAGGTCACGTTCCTAATTTTTTAAGCCAATTTCTGTTCAGTGCAATAGGTACTTTTCAAAGCGTTCAAAAACTGCTTCTTGTACATATCTGGCGCACTTCACTTTGGAAGATTATTTATGTACCGCAAACTATTCAGAAACTTTTAAATTCTAAACCACAAAGCATAATAGCAATAAAACGAATGACTTCAATATAAATAACTGTGTCAGACTTTCCTTTGTTTAGATCTACTACCGCTTACCGCCTTTCATGAATATGGAATAAAATATGGACTTCAATTTCACTTGCATTATGTTTCTTGATTACTACATATAATGCTTTTTTATTCGAGCTATGAATAGCAATTTTTTTGATTAAGACATTAACAGAATTAAAATGGTGGCCGTCAGACTTTCATTTCGACTTATAAAAAATTATGAACGACATTAACTTTAATTTGGACTTAAGGAGTTAACAAAGGCTAAGTTTTAAGTAGGGTGCAGTGTCACTAAGTCGCATATAGAAGAGTTTGTAATTTCCTTTGTCCATAGCTTATTTACTATTACGTTAGTACCTTAGTCATTAATCAAAATATATATTTATCGCGGTTCAGTTCAGAGCAGCATATTTGCAGTAACAAGTTAATGATCTGTTGCTTCCAAATATGTAAATTTTTGTCATGTTAGCACGCTCGTGTTACTAGCTACTACTAGCACCGTCATCATGCAATGCAATGGAAATTGATTACAGTTCATCTGTGAACAAATTG
Organism: Opisthograptis luteolata; assembly: GCA_931315375.2. Taxonomy (NCBI): domain Eukaryota; kingdom Metazoa; phylum Arthropoda; class Insecta; order Lepidoptera; family Geometridae; genus Opisthograptis; species Opisthograptis luteolata. The sequence continues at coordinate 5,616,774 of OV928048.1, forward strand.
CAATGAGCGTGACTTTGTGTACGTCTTTCGTAATAATTGTAATGCGAAAACAACTGTTACGTGTCACTTGCCTTGTTTGCTATAATGTTGTCTTGCCTTAGATCGTGAATTTGTTTTATTTTGTTGATCATTTCGTAATGTCATACAGCTGTAATCATTAACTGTTGTATCTTGGTTATATTTTTAATTTAAACAAACTTTGTCTTGAGTTAATCATTAGGTTGAATTTAATTCTTATCAGGTCAATCGTACAGTCTTATAATATCTAGCTTATCTAGGACCACAACTATATCGTTTGTAACTTTTTTTTACCATAGCTATGAATTCGGTTTGTCAATTTTTTCATACAATGTAATTTTCTTTCAATTTGCGTTTATGTTCTTTCTATCTTTTCTATCGAAGATATTTGAATAGCACGCAAGATTAGTCACCTACGTTTAGTTAAACAGTGAGCAACTGAGCAGTGCATGTTACTCGTTCACATTGATTTCACCCTCTGAATAGATAGTTATGCTTTCTACTTCCAACTAATATTCCAGTAAAAGTGAGAAACCATTAAGTATTTAAATACCGTACTAACCCTGTAATTAAAGCCAATTGCTTCACGTTCTCAATGAATCATGAAGATAGTTTTAGCATTCCATTGTTTAACGCTTATAAATAGTTCTCTAGTACGTCTAATTATTTCAAATATCTTTGTCGGCTTTGTAGCAGAGATGTTTTATCATCAATGATCTTGTATAGATTTATCTAATCCGGAACCTATTATCGGATGACGTATTGAGCTTTTAATAATCGCTGCATGAATACGCAAAAATGCCCCCAAAAATATCGATCGGAAATTGGTTTAACAATGGCTTACGATTTGGAACCATCTGTCATGAATTCAATCATGGCACTCGATAATCATAGGTTAGCCGCCTGCGTGCATTGTGTAACATGCCTATTATTATTAGAAATGCGACCCAATAAATAGTATTTTTGCGCACGGGTGTAAGTAATATAGTTATTGAATCCTCCGCAGATTTTTTGTCCATTCAATTTTCCCCACAATCCGGTAAGTTTATTTATTGGTCGAGCTAAAATTGGTGTAAGGGTAAGGTTTACGACAGAAGTTTGTTGTTTTGTCGAGAGGGGTCCGTCCGGGATGTCAGTCAATGTCTTCTTTGTTAGTTTTATCGTTAATCTTGGCTTTTGATAGTTGAATTTATGGAACTAGATTATTGTTTAACAGCTCTTTGGGCAAAAGAGATAAAACTCTTATACCTACTTGTTATTGTATTGGATTATTTCATTTAAGAATCAATGTTAACGTAAAAAAAAAGGTTCTAAAAATGTTAAATTTTTGACTGAGGATAATTTTTGAATAAAAAACGGTCATTATACAAGAAAAAGAAAACGTTTTTATAATATTAAAATTTCCATGTGTTATTTGATTCAACAATAATTAACCGTTGTCATCAAGTCATACTTATCACTAACGATCAAAGTCATCTTAATTTATCTTTTCCATTCAGATTTATCGGGATTTTAAAATAAAATATCGACAAACATGACCCTGTTGCTATCTGTGGTTCAAATCTACGAAGAACGCACCTTTTGAAGTCGTGTCTCAAAAAAGAAACATCGTGGATAGCGGGGGTTCTTTGTCCTTTGCACTCTTTGAAACCTAAAGACTTGGAGGAATTTCATAATGGTTTTCGAACGTAAGTCATATCTGAAATAACTTTAGGAAACGATTTCGAAGTATCAACGTCCAAAGTGATGCGTGTTTCAGTTAAAATCTAATTCCTTTACGTTCCTCATCATCGGCCTTTCACGTTCCCACTGCTGGGACTCTGGCCTTCTCTCAGAGGGAGAGTATGGGCCGTAATCTACCACGCTGGCCCAGTGCGGGTAGATGTCGCATGCCCTTGAATGTTGCAGTTCTTGGACGTGGCGGTTTCCTCACGATTGCTTACGTTACTACGGCTTTATTTGACTTGCTCTCTATCTGGCCATGCCGGTACTAGTTTGCGAAAGGAGCGACGCACCTTTGAGCTATAAAGTGCGGCTGTGTTCTTTCAAATCTCATCGTTCATTTATGGGCACTGTAGTATAATATTAAAAGCCTATTAGCGTGGGTTTTTGCTCATTAATACGTAAATGATGAGGCAAGTACCTTAGGACTTCTATTAGCGGTACTAGTGTCGGAATGAACGGTTTAAAAGTAAAGTAATTCCCGTGTGTGTTGGTTAAATCAAAGTTCATTAGTGCTTGCTTACGAAATCTATATCGATGGATTAAAAAATTATAAATAATAATGAGCTTGAGCATTCAGTGAAGGAAAACATTGTGAGCATGGTGGTATGGCGTTTTCTAGCGATTTCGCGGTTTGCAGCACCACCCTCAACTTAAAAATCTGTTGCCAAGCGCCAGAACTCATCGATTGCAGTTACCTCATTTGAGAGCAGGTTCCCAATCCAGGTGTACCTTTGATGGGTCAAACCCAATATCAACCCTACTCTCAACCCTTTAAGATGTAAGAAAATATCATAGTTATATTTTCAAAATTAACATTATTGACGCGGAGTATAAAAATCTATTTTCATATTTTATTTTTCTCAACCTAACATAACTTATCATTTAACGTCCGCTCCTCGTCAAAATCAGTCTAGCTTGTGAATACATAAGCAGCTAAATATGGCACAGCGGCAAAATATTCCAAAGTTTTATACAGAACTCGTATTATTCGTTGGGGTGTTTTATAATATTGAATGTTACATCTTCATTGTGTCCAGAAATTATGAATATATTACGGTTTGTACCTTGCCCACTGTTTGCCATGAATGCGGTCATTGTTATGGAGGGATTGCAGAGTAGAGATGAAATGTTATATCGAGGAATTGATATAACATTAAATAATTATGTTGATGTAATCGAGTCAAACTTTTATACATGCTGTAACTCGTGGAAACACTTTAGAAATAAAAGGCTGTAACGCGTCACAGTGTGATTCGATGGCAAAAAATTCCAACGAGCCACAAACATGGTGACGCGATTTGGTGTAACTCGACGGGAACACGCCTAAAAATTGTTATCGAGCTTTTTATAACCTAGAATTTTATATGTAAAATAATTGAAAAATCATTTTTTTTTTATTTGCTTGGCTTCTAAATAGCATGTTATCTGAGGCGCGTAGCGTTTTAATATGTTTAAGCTTGACTTTGATTGAAATTATAATCAGGATAATAACGGAAACTTCGAATCATGAATTTTGAGTAGCACTTAAATGTAATTAATTTATCTAAAAACATAATAGACTTAAAATCACAATAATTGCATGATAATACATACATACGTTTGATAATACTGGCAAGTTGGATACATCAACATAACATGTTATAAGGACTAAAAGTGTAATGTAATTGCATATTCTAGGAAAGAAATGATTGATTCATTGAAACTGAGAAATTAATTATGATGACATTTTAAAATATTTTTTAGTGACATAATTTTTTGTTAGAATTTTAATTTTATTACATAGTAATTTTGATGTATCTATTATGAGTATGATATCACAACTAAAAAAAATGTGCCACGTACTGATAATATATACTTTTGCATATTTTTATTCGTCAATGTAATTGTTTACATTGACATCTGTTATCGATAACTTTCGAATATTCCCTAAGCCCAAAGCATCGTTGTAAATATCGATAAGGACCAGCTACATCCCTTATCGTAACATGCATGGGGCCAATGGTTTTTGGATCATTACGGTCATCTGTTCTCTAAACTGTTGTTTGTCAAGCGATTTTATAGATAAATGGACTGGAAATGACCGTTACTTTGAATTAACCAGATGGACACTTGACAGCTCTGTACTTTTACTCATTTAGATTGAATAAATTAATTTTAAATTATTTGCTTTATTCAACATACTCAACTCATAGCGGCATGTACGGTCATGAACCTTTGTAAAACATTTTTTTAATTAAAACGATTACTTGTATTTATCACATTTGTCTCGATATTGTTATTGTTTGTTTTTTATGTAGATAATATAATTAGTTACTTATTTTCCGTTACAATCCAGTTAAAAATAAATAAATGTAAAATAAATACTCTGATAAAATTCTCTCATTAGGTGAGTAGCAGCTATACATAGATTTCTTAGTACATTTTAGTATAATTATATTTTTTTATTTCTTCAGTTTCCATTCCTAGATTGTTTGATAACAGAATTGACACCTCTCAGCCGTTGACAATAATTATCATGATTCTAATAACTCCTATGCAATGAACGGTAACTTTCTTCGCTATTTATATGATATATTACCTATTAGGTACCTATCTAGAAAAATCGCATATAAAGATTTATAGCTTTATGCTGAATAATTATGTTCTTAAAATTATGCATCCAGGCATTTATTAAGTCCACGATTAGCATCGTGTTATCGCGTGACTTGCTAATAAAGTCATTACCAACTCGAACGGTATTAATTTTCTAATGACATGAAGAAATAACATAATCAAATGAGTATCTAAACATATAATCAATTTAAGTGAAATGTTTACAAAAGCGACTCTTGTACTGATTTAGTTGTTTTTTTCCAGGATTACAATTTTTTATAAACCTAAAATACAACGCTCAATTTGACCCTCCCTTTTGCACCCCGACATAATCTTATTACATACATTCTAAGTTTCATGTTTAGAACTTACCATTTAGGCTATGCGTTGATCGTGAACAGTTGTCAATTAACGATTAGATCAATAATGTTACTAAAAACAAAGGCATTTTGAGGCGATAGCCTTCCTATATTCCTACTTGTATAAATTTAATTTAGTTTAGTTTAACTTTCTTACATAGCTAATGCTTACAAATTGTTCATGTTGTGTATGCATATTTAGGGATGTTTTCTAGCTTAAAACTTTACGGTTCCTATAAGAATGTACTGGAAATGTCCTGTTTTGTGTACCAAATAAATAAATAAATAAAATAAATATATTCTGTAGCGATAGCCCCAACCATTATGGTCTTCGGTGGCAGCCCTAATTCAGATTTCCGATATAAATCAGAATCCCAGCTTACGGTACTAACGGTAAATGATCGATCGAAGCACCAAATAGATACAAAAAATCTAATACGATTCAAGCCAATTTGATCGGAATAATCGCTTCTGTTGTTGCTCTACTATTTCTGCTGAGGTTTGTTTAGAGTCAGACCTTGCTTTGTAATTACGGCTGATTAAATCTGAATTTAGTCGTATTGTGGTGAATACATTCGAGTTTCAGTCTATCGAAAATCGTTTCAATTCAATGATAAAATCTATGTTAATCAAACGCTTAAAAGAGGTTAGAAAAATTTCATTTCAAACATAAAAAAGTGATTAAAACAATTGCCGGATTATGTTAAATGCATAATTGTTTCAATTAAAACAGTTTTACTTACTTGATTAAAATTCTTGAATAGGTAATTTGAGCTCCATTTCAATCTTATCAGCTGTGTATTTTCTTTCTTTACGTAACCCATTTTATAAGTGGCTTGTGTAATTTTGCTATCTTATCGCAACGGAAAGGTCAGTGAATTGTGGTCAAGCTTCCGATCGTTTAGGTTGGCGCGATTTCAGGGACTAAAGTTTAGAGATGATGAAATTTAATATCAATTTCCTTGGCAATAAGGTTCAGTTGGTCGTTAATTGCATTATGGTATGGATGGAATATCATAACTTGGCCAGACTTTGAGAGCAGGACAAGAGAAATGCCGCTGGTTCGTGTTAGATCAGAGGCCATGAGACTCGACTTACTTTGGGTCGGTGACTGGTAGTAGGTGAACCATCGGGGCTAGTGGGCTGGAATCTAAACGAACCTGGCGCCCACACAGGCACCTCTATGCACTTACTGTACCGTTACATAATATATATTATGTTTTTAGATCTAGCAGTTCATTTCAATTCCAGAAACCACTATCGAATTAATCAAAAATAAATGAAGGAGTGTAAGAATGCAATAATGAATGGGAGGGTATAATGAGATATCTCAACGAGTGCAGTACATTGCCGCGCAGAATTGTAATGGGCAAGGCAAGGATGACACTCTCACCATCCGGCGAGTGACAGGCTCATCTCATCAATAACTACATTTAAAGAATCGAGTAGGTAGGTACCTCATACGAGTACCCAAATTATTAGAACCAGTTTTAGTGTATTTATTATTTTGATCGGAACTTGGTGGGTCATTCATTGCATATTGACGGATAAAAATATTGGATCGTGGCTATCCATGCCTTGAAGTTTTACTAGAGGATTCCTGAGATAAAAGGTAGCCTCTGCGATGTATCATGTAGATTCATGTATTATGTTTTTGTATATTTTTACTGCCATAATTACCTAAAGAGAAAAATTGTTGTAATTAGCCTCAATTAACAGATTAATCTCGAAGTCGTCCACTTAATAACCATTTGCACAGAAGCGACTACAACTTGTCTATTGGCAATCTATTCTAGCACGCATCGAACGGCCTCTAGACCTAAAAAGCTGTACAGACGAGTAACTAGTTATATTATAGCAACTGCATTATGTTGCGGTTACCCACCGACCTATTGTATGGAACGCGTAGGATTGTTGCGAAATTGAATGTATCCAATAACTTCTGTAAGGGAAAAGTTATTATTTATGGGGTTCATCATCATCAACATTCGCCTGCTGCATCTACAAGATGATATCAAGTAGCATCCGAAATATATTGGAATAAACTAAAATTAATTAAACTGAGATCTAGTTATTATACCTCGTCTCACAAACTACCCCAATCCTACAGGCTTAGTGTATGTATCCAATATGTTATTGAATAATTGTAAAAAAATAAACGCATCTCATTCCATATGGCAGACAGACAGACAAACTAGAGAAAAGCTGCAAAAAACTTAGTAATTGTTTGTTTGTTGAATTTTGTAGTCTCCTGTAAGGTTTTTATATGTATCTTATCATATACAGGAATTTCGATCATCATACTTTTATAAGAATACAGAGAGAAAAAGACAGATTGAAAGACCTCGAACATACGTTTTATCCTCGAAGTTTCCAAGATAATCTTTCTGTTAGAGGATTTAAGAGACATATCTATCCAGATTCCAGATGACATTTCCTTTGGCATTCAGAATCATTGAATTAGTGACAATTACTTGTTGGATTAAATCGCTTTAACTGGATTTATTTTCCTTCTTTTCAATTTGATTTTACCAGCTGCTTTTTTGTAGTTGGATAGTTTGGCTTCCTGGGAAATTTGATGATAACCAGCTATCTCGAAGTCATCTGATAAGTAGTTTTTACAGCAAGATAGAAATCTTGAAGAAGCTAATCATGCTTCACCAATGTCTAAGTACCTATCCTATAACCACGCAGCACCAAAAATGATCCATTATTTAAAACTACCAGTATTCAGTTTACAATTCATTATTTATTATAACATCCTTTAGAGATAGAGAACAAACAAAACGGTTAGGTAGGTACTTTAAATTCTCATTACTGCAGAATTAGTCTATTGTACAAATAGCTTCCATTATACAGAATGGCCATCATAAGCTTCGTTATTATCGTTCTAAAGCCCCAATGATGTAGGTAATATGGTAAACAAACCTTTCGCTATGGACCAGCTGCTTTTATAAATACAAGTTTAAAGAGAGCTTAAATTAGATATATGTTATTTCTACTCTTTGTTCTCATTATAAACTATCACCTCCCAGTTTTTAGGCAACCCTTCATTACGAAGGCATCTATCACTTTTGTCTCTTTCTTAGAGTACATAACTTTCAGCTACTCCTATATTTTTATGCCTACTTATACTGATTGCATTTATAACATCTAATTGATCTATGGGTTGTAGCAATTGTTTTTGTCAGACACTTTCGTAATAACCTTACATTAAAATCCAATGGAAATGAAATAAAACATACGCCATTAGCTACTTAGGGTGATGTTATGAGTTATGACCTATGACTGACTAAATGCATACAGTTACTACGATGATATTATCAACTTAGCCCTTAAGATTAGTATAAATGTCTATAAATTGGTGACATGAGAATTAGAAATACTCTTGACTGATGGAACATAGCTAAATGGCTAATGTAGAACGCCCAATAACTGCAGATGCAACGAAGGATATAACGAGTACAGTGCCAGTGGCTGAAATTTGGACAAGAAGACACAACACTTGGGCTCAGTCTAAGTATTTAGACATAATGTGGCTCAGTAGGCTTAAAAGCTTATGTCTCGCTAGTAAAACAAAACGAGCTGACGAATAGAGAAATTAGCTAGCAGCAATGAAATTCAATTGACGAAAATGTTGCACATTTATTGAAGCAAGTCAATAATATGACAGACAAGTTTCTTACCATGCTTACCACAGAATTATGTTAACATAGATAAGCTACAATAATGCAATGGTAACGTTTAGTGGCCCAAGTGGGCGTGTAATGGGCTGATGTTAGATATTTTCATTGGAAATTATGGTTATTCTGCTGTAAAATGACTTCAACGGGCTTGGCTTTTGTCACATTGTTTATGATTGCTGATATATTTCTCTTATAATTTCTTGCTACGAAGGCTAGATCATACAAAATTTGTGATAGTAACAAAATTCCTATATGTTCTCCAAGCCTCGAAGTATAATCAAAATAATTTCTGGTCTGATTTGAAGTTTACATTCTTAAATCGGGATAGATTATAGATTTTTACAAGATAATTTTAAAATCAAGGCGCATTTTTTTACTGTTTATTATCGCTATTCTCATTTTAGGAGGATTCTGCTAGGGGTACTTTAATGCTTCATTCCTTGCCTAGTATTTTTAACCTCTACGATAAAGGAAATCCACAGGATGTCTGAATACCATTAGCTTTCTAAGAATGCCGAAGCATCAGCTATTGTCTTTCAAGCATTTGGCACGTGAAATATTCTCACTGTATCTCCTTATGGAATACAATAGGCGTTTCATTGTATTTGTATTTAAACGGATTGTCGATTATATCCTTGACAGGTTAAGCTTTCTTTGAATGCTGTTGCGCTGTTTATCTGTGCAACTGTTTGCTTTTGGTATTCGATGTCACAATCATCAGTCGTAGCTTATGGTCACAATAGGGCCTTGCAATAGGGACTTGCGTATTACCGAATCCATCACTATCTGAGATTAGAAAACATGTTTAATTCTCACAATACAGACTTGGGTCTATTCGCACACAAATTAGCATCAAAATATTATATGCACTAACTGCGACGTTTTTATCGTGGTCACAAGACATAGGATGTGTGTCATTTATCAATTTTCTTTTACTTTTCAGATGACTTCAAATATGGACGAGGTTTTGAATTCAATGTATTGGTATAAATAAATTAAGCTACTCCCAAATTCTAAAGCCAACAGACTAGCAAACAATCGATTGTTAACTGGTTGGTATCTCGATCCAATAATTCCTTTACGGTACATTACTATGGCCATAAACCACGGTGTTTAATACGAGTGATTAGTTCCGGATTTTAACTCAGTTTCGCAACAACCGTAGGCTTATGCCCACGCGATTAATCGATCATACCGTGTGGGTCATCGTTATCTATAAATCGATTCCCATATCGATTTTAATACGAATTTATTGCTTTGCATTCACATATCTACATTTGTTTACAATTTTGATCAGTAATGTTTTAATGATACCAAAACGAAAGATATACAGACAGACCCACCAACGAACTCGCGGTTATTAAAGCAAATAAACTAAACACGTCGAGTAAAGTAAATATTTATATTCGACATTCGTTGCCTCTAAAGTTTTTTTGCTTCATATTTATGTTTCTGTTCTCTTCTATTTAAATTTCAGCTATTTGCAGTTGAATCTTTTTAAATAATTTGTGATGTCTTTTTCTAAAGGCCCAATGAAATGTTTTCAAAACGATCCTTCAATGATAATGGGATTATTTAAAGGATGCACACAGATATCATTATGGAAAATACAAATTTACAATATTCCTTTGTACAAGAGTCTTAGAGGCATTTCAACTTACTTTGTCAATAGATTTTATTCATTTACACTAGTCTCTGTGCTGTAAAGGTTACAGTGACGTCAACTATACCTATGTCAGCTTTTTGCTCCAATAAACTTTAATGCAACTACAGGTGAATAAAGTAAATCATAATGATATAGTAAATCAGGAAGTTCGATCAATTTAATTGAGTCTATTCATCTTTGGGCAAACAATTAAAGTGTTAGTAATGGCTTAGTAAAAACCGACTAATGGTGTGACCATTTACGGGCACCTTTGAAACCTGTTCTGAAGACCAAAGTTCCGCCTCAGTGATCTTATTACAATTAGCATAATGTAATCGTAGTTTATATTCAACGATCTACTTTGATCTCCTGTACTTAAAAATAAAATCATAGCTAGATTTATGTTTATAGGGAAATGGAAAAAAGTGGTGCTAGATACGTGATAGCTTTGATTCGAATTAGATTTTGGAATTGAAGTAAATAGTCGAGTGTTATAACTATTAGGAAAAGAATAAAATATTGACGTCATTGATGGAACTCGTGAAAGTTGAAGGCCTTTGTGAAATACGTTAAATAACAGTTCAAGTTGTTAATAATATTTTGTTTTATTTGGGGGGCTAACTTTACAAACTTAAGTTAAACATCAAGTTTAAAATGGCCTCAAAAGGCGCAAATATGGTAATCTCGACAGTGGATACATATTTGAGCCTTTTGGGGTCGAAACGCTTCGACCGTGGGGACCGGGAGCAAAATCGATATATAATGATATATCAAAGCGACTGGTCGATGCTACCCGTGACCAAAATGCTGGTCGTTATTTTGCGCAACGAATAAGCATTGCCGTTCAACGCGGCAATGCGGCATTTTGGGAACGTTACCAACTGGTAGTGGGTAGTTTGTTTAGTTTGATAGGTAGTTTTATTTTACTTTTTAAGGTTTAGATAAGTGTTTTTTTTTAACAATAATTATACCCAGTATTACATTTTCAATTTCAATGAGCTTATTTCTAGTTTTAAATCCAATACAAGATGCATGCATGCATAGCCTACCAAAAAACACAAGTCTATAAAATACGAATTTAAAATTTGATCAACATAAAATTTATTAGCATAATAATTTATTCTCTTACAAACTGCAGCTATTAAAAATTACCCTTTTTCTGAGACACTCACAACATTTCCGCATTCATTGAATTTGCACTAATTGCCTTCGAAACCACAAACACTTGTGTAATCGCAATTAATGTAGCTTAACCGAGAAGTAATTGGTACTACAGTAAGTAGTAACATGGGCTGGACCTTTATCCCTAGTGGCTATAGATTAGTCGCCGGAGATTTAAAGGTAGCGGAGGAAAACATCTACAAGAGATTATCTTTTAATCTCACTGTAGTGTTTTGAGTGGATTTAAATTAACATAAGAATGAGTGACAAAAAACATTTGGTGGAATTACGAAGATGAATGTATGATTGATAACCTCTATGAAGTGGTCATCGTTAGAAAAATTATGTGTATGGTTTTGTAATCGATGCATTTTCTACCAATTATGATAAAAGTTATAGATAGACTAAAATATATCAAATTTATGCTCACAGTCACTACTGATCTACTGACTGACTGATTCTGTAACGCTGTCAGATAGAAACAGTGGAACAACGACCCGTAAGCTGCTTGAAGCCCGTGCAAGGCGTGCCTTCTAGTCCTTTGTGGTTTGTGATTTTGATATATTTTATCGACTCTATTATTATATGTAGTCGATAGCTACTATTAGTTCCTTTCTTACTTCATAACTTTCATTTTCATCTTCTTTGTAAAGTCCTTTGATATATTTTTCTAAAATGTTTTCAGTTCTATTTGAAGGCATTTCTTTAGAATGATATTGTTCCTCAAATCATCCTGTTTGCTTGCAACGTAGACTTTAAGTTTATTATTCATAATTTTTGCTAGTATTTTGAAATGTTCCATATAATTTTCTTAAAGAACAGATTTTACTTTCCTTTTCTTTTTGTTTTCTTTAAGGTAAATGTTTAACGCTGGCAGGTAATTACGGTCATGTAACTGACTGGTATAAAACTAATTGCAATCGTCGTTATTAGGAGCATCACTTGTGTTCCGTTCTGTCATAAATACAGTAAGTACTTGTGCTCCTGAGTTTATTGGAACGTATTATTTATTTATTAGCTTATTAGTTATTTCTACTTAAGTTATTCATAAAAGTTTATGAGAATAGTAAAGAGTATGAATAAGTTGTAAAAAAACGAAACCGTTTAAATAATTATTTAGTTAAGACATTTGCATCGAACATTAAATTTACTTGAAAATAACTGAATGAGATAAATTTAATATGCTATAGAATATAGAATGATGAAGATTCCTCACACATTGACGGATAAAAAAAACTATTACAATCATCGCTCGTTGTTGCTAATGTGATGGATGATGTTCCTTAACTAGCAAAAGGTTCGGGAATAAAAACATACTAAAACCTCGCCTTGGCTAATAAATTATGGTTGCTTATTTTAATACACGAGAAATTAACGGATTTTTGTCCATTTTTAGAGTCGATGATATATAATATTAAATTGAATTTAATGAAGGTATTTTAACTACTTCTGTGCAATAAACTAGTAAGCATCAATTACGTGTACAGAGTGATGTAGCTTCGACTGCTTTGTCCAATTACCTTTGAATTTGATCTGGGACACATGTCTCGTTACTCGAATGAAAGTTATTCCGTCTGGATTTGCTGTAGTTTCGGTTTCAATGTTTCGGGCAAACGATTTTTGTCTGTTATGTTAGTATATATTTTTATATCAAACGTAAAAAAACTTCACCTGGAGAATTCGATGGATTAGATGTTCTTCGTTTATCCTTACTACCCTACGATACATCCAGACAAAATTTTTGATTAAAGAAATAATGGCTCTAGATGCTTTAATGGAAGCCGAGAATAAAGAATGCTTTTGTAAATGACTCAGTCCTCAAATTGTACTGTCAATCTAATGTTAATACAACGATAATGACACAACTGCCATTTCAAATATCACGTAGGTTATCATTATAAATCGTTTGTCAAACGCGTCAGTTGGTTTTGTTGACTGAGTTATTGTTTAACATCTACCAAGTGGAATACGTGTTACAAGGCAAACGGCTCCTACGCAAGCGCCCATCGTAAATCTAGGCTTGGTCTAGAGTCTAGACCAGGGGTGGCCAAGTTGGTTTTACCCAAGATCCATTTACTAAAGACACCCCATGCGATCTATCAACTTTAGACTTCATGAAATGTTCAATGTATATATACATCATCATCATAATCAACCTGTTTCATTCCACTGCTGGACACCTCCCAAAGTACGCTACTAAGCCCGATCTTCGGCTCCTATCATGCAACCGCTGCCAGCCACATTGCACTTTTTGTTCAGTAAATACGAGTACAAATTTGTGGTATTTCATTGTGAACATCTTTTGCTAGATTAGAAAAATCATGTTGTTCTGTCTGTTCTACGTATTTTTTACATTTTGTATGTAAATAATTATGACCACTAGGTATGTTAAGCTCATTGTTTTTTGCCTTGCCACGATCGACCGGTTGGCTACCCCTGGTCTAGACTATACTAGGCTTGCCAGATGTATAGCAATATTGTTATTCAGATGTTTAGCCATGAGTCCCGAATTTGTTAGACACTAGCTGCGCTTCGGGTGGACTACACCTTATCGCGATAAAAAGTATTCTATGTCCTTCTCCAGGTTTGAACTACCTCCACAAAAAATTCATCATGCAGTTCAGCGGTTTAGTTGGTAACCAACAAATAAACAAGCAAACTAACAAGCAGAGCTACTTTCGCATTTATACATAAAAGTACTAGTAGCGCTCCGCGCTTTCACCCGCGTCTTCCCTCTATCCCGTAGGAACGTTTTTCCGGGATAAAAACAAAGAATTGTTTTTATAATAAAAGTTTAAAAAAAGGTTTTGTTAAAAAAGGCCTGGCTAATTTATTTACAACTCTGGCAAGTCCCCAGACCGTCCGTGAGATGGATAACGAAATTTACCTTAGAACGTGGGTGTAAGGCCAAGGCATGGTTGTGACAACACTTTTTGATTACCTTCTCTTGCCAAATGTCATGTTAATATAATAGATTTAAGATTATAGCCTTTGGCTCATTTGCTAAGCATATTGTCAAATTAGGTTTATTACCAAAAAAGTGATGAATATGAATGTTGATGAATGGAAGGGAAGAGGAAGACCAAAGAAAAGATTGATGGATTGTGTAAGGATCGATATGAATGAAAGGGGAGTGAATGAAGCGATGACGACTGATAGGGTAGAGCGGAAGAAGAATAGATGGGACCTGGGCAAGAAGAAGAAGAATAGATGGGACCAGGGCAAGAAGAAGAAGAAGAGCACACACTAACCAGGCTAAAAAAACGGCGTTGTAGTGTGTAAAAATGGTTATTTAATTTATTTTCCTATGTAAGGCTTATGTTTACGTGTAAAAGTCCTAAATGCATTAATTTTATGTAAGTTTTTAATAAATTATATCAATATTACCATCTACAATGTAAGTTTTACGAGTTATAATATCAAGGGGCATATTATGAGTCGTTAACTTAATAGTTTACAAGTCCATAAATTGAAAAGGTGTGAAAACTTGCCTATAAAAACGTTTTTATGGAAAACAATAATCGTTTAAAAAGTTTGTTTAATGCTTATTATTCAAAATATTTGAACTCACGTTATAAAATTTTACGAAAGTAAATAAAATACCACAATACATTATTTTTACTGCAATCCAAAAAAATCTAAAGTTTTTGAAATAGTTGAAGGCTTTGGAACTTAAATGGTTACGAAAGTTATTTAGCTACAAATAAACTGTTTTAAGCCTAGTGTTACAAGCACTAAAATAAACATAAAAATAAAAGCACTCTGCATATTTTAATAGCTTAATTTTAGCACCTCTAATTAATGTACTTACGAGTACTTACTTTTAAAAGCGCAAAGTTATATGAAAGTAAAAAAAAGTAAAAATTTAGTATTCTTGTGTGCACTCATAACTTGTAACTTTCGCTGAAGGTTGCATTGCATTGATGCAATAACTGGATCCAGCACCTATCATTTTAGATATATGTAATTTTTGATACGATACATTATGTTTACGAGTTATGAATGTAGGTAGTAGGTACTGTTATGTGTAAACCATATCAACGTAAACGTTATATTGTACTCAAAACAAACATAATGTTAAATAAAAAACGCATAAATATTACATGTAAAATGTAATGATAATTATTTTGTTAATTTAGACCCTATATTACATTCTATTCTAGAAGAAATAATGAAATTTAAAAAAAATGGTAAAGATATGAGCTTTATAAGTTAACCATCAGACGAGAAAATTGCTCATCTCGTCACTCAGTTACATAAAAAAGAGAATTCTTAACTTGTTTGCGGTGGCTAGCCAGTTAACCACCAGCCGTACCACTTCTAGCAAATGCCGAGTAACAAAATAATAGCCGTGTACGCCTTCTTGCTGAATCCACTCGCCTTTCCAGCACTGGAATCATGTAAATCAGCCGACGATGACGTGTGAATTATGTTGCACTTAGCACTACTATTTTGCTATCAAAAGATGTGTCTCCCAAGTCGTTACTCAGGCAGATTATGCAATTTTCTTTGGTGAAGCTTTGATAAAAATATTTATTGCAAACTTCTATAGCTGCATGACTCAGGAATAAACGATATTTTAGTCTGATACGCGGTTTCTCTACTTTGAAATATTTACTATATATATATGTTATCTATAAAAGAATTACTTTTTTGTTTAATTTTACTTACAGGGTAGCGTTTGACTACTAGTCACCTGATGTTAAGAGACGATGTGGTCAAAAATGGCGCTACGCTATTACCTGAATTTGGCACTGCATTTCAAGTCAGGTTGCCGGAACGCACCGATAGAAGTTTTGCGACGAGTTCATATCGCGAGGAAAGTAGCTAGCCATGCAGGCGAGTACTAGAAAATGCCAAGCTACAATGCATCTAATGCCTTGCTAATTGATTAAGGCACATTATCATTATCAGCCTTTCACGTTCCCACTGCTGGGACTCTGGCCTTCTCTCAGAGAGAGAGTATGGGCTGTAATCTGTCACGCTGGCCCAGTGCGGGTTGGTAGATGTCGCATGCCCTTGAATGTTGCAGTTCTTGGGCATACCGGTTTCCTCACGATGTTTTCCTTCACCGTTTTGAGCGATGGCAAATCCGCACATAACTTTTTAAGTCATAGGTAGGATGGGATTCGAACTCGGTGTCGACGTCTTGTAAGTCGCACGCCTAACCGTTCGGCCAACATCGTAAGGCACATTAAGGCCGTTAAATTCAAAAGTTGACACATAATAAATACACCTATACAGAGTAAAGAGCTAAGCTCGGAGTTTGCAAAAGTAGAGGCAAACAAACCAACGTTAAGTACAAGGTTACAGCTTAAAATATTCCCTAGTTGCTAAGTAATTGTTTGAACAGAATTTGCATGGAACTTGTTTCCTGCGTTTAAAGTTTCAGGGGACTCGACGCCCCGAGGAAAATACCCTGCATAATACATGTATAGTAACTATGACAGGCTGACACAACAGAGATGTTAATTTTATGTATTTACATAGTAAAGAGTTCTGCAGGGTCGGCAACGCATCGAGAACGTCTCTAGTGTTGCAAATGTCTGAATAGGCGACGGTGTCCGCTTCTCTGTCCGGCCGTCTGCTTGTTTACAAGAAAAAGATTAAGGCGCTGGTTCCCAAACGAAGCTGAAAAACGGGGTTAATTAAAACCATCTCTCTGTGTAATTTTGATCTAAAAAAATCTAATAAAAATATATGTTAATCTACTTGATATATAGCAGAACACCTTCAGGCCATTTATTGAAAATACTGCTTTAATTATTTTTTGCGAATTTTTTATATGTCATTTTTAGTAGTAATAGTTATGTCAAGCCCTAGTACTAAAATGACATATTACACATACACATTGACATGACATATCGATCCAAAACCGCGGATAACGGAACAGGATCGATTATTAATTTCGGGCATTAGTGAGGCTGCGGAGACCAGAGAGCCAGGAGAGCTCTAGAAAATGTCCTACCACCAGGTTATAGTTTTATCACGATGATTTCCCTCACCGAAATCTCAAATTCATTGTAAGATTTTCGCAAGCAAGCAACGCTTCCATGCCTGAACTATGACCGCTTCAAAGAAATCAGAATCATAATTAAAAATCAGTCTTTTGTACGCTAAGTAACTTATTATTTACATTATTCTCCTCACGTGCACTACAGACACAATTTGCATTGGCCCGGTTTGTTCCGTTTAAAGTTTCATCGGGACGCGGCTGCGCTGCGCGAAATACGTTTATGAAATATTCAACGCACTCCAATGACTCCAGGCTTAATTACTTTTTGGAGTATTAATCTGGAAAAATTGCACGTTTTGGTAAAAAAAAAACGAACGAAAGTCATGCGGCTGTTAAAATCAATAAAGCAAGTGGAAGTTACTTGATCATAATTTTGAGCGAACACAATATCAATCACTATGTACTTAGAAGAGCTGACAGGTGAGTATTTAGAGTTATAGTACTAGTTTATAAGTACCCACGGTGTGAAGGTTGATTAATATTAATATTAAGAAAGAATTTTGAAATACTGAACAGTGACTTTACATATTTATTGAATTCATCAAGTAAATAGATAGATCAGCAATCTGACTATCGAATCGTGATGATAGCGTTTGACCATAAGTCATTAGATGCTAAATATATATTAATGTGGTCAAAGGTGGCACCATACTTAACTACTCTTGGATTGGGAACTGTCTCTCAAGTGACGCTGGCGGAACACATGATAGGCTAGCCAGGAAAGCTCTAGAAAATGCCCTAATGCCAAATAACTAACTGGGCGCTATTTGTTATTTCTTTTTCCAAAGATTCAAGTAGGTACTTATGATACGTTTTCCTTATATTTGATCCTGATTCCGAAACCAGTATCAAAAGTAATGGAACTATTACAATAACACAAATCACTGCCACTGCAATGCTCGATAAAATCTAGACCTATCTGCCACGAGCACGGAATACAGAATAACACTGTTATTTGTGTTATTACACACAACTTCTGTATTTGCTATTTAAATTCTAAGCAGTCCTTCCATAAATCCCCTTTCCACTATTATGTTTATAACAGTGACTAGCCGAAGCTAGATTTTAGCCCGAAACGAAATCGAATTTCGGCTTATATAATAGTTTCGGCCGAAACCGAAATCGAAACTTATTTAGACATGTTAAATGTCCAACGGATTATAATTTGTAAGTTATTTCACCTGATTGACATACCTTCTTAGATTTAGTAAGTAACATACGAGTACAAATTACAAGTAGAGATAAAGTGCATTAGCAACCGTTAATCGTTGTATTTCTATCTAATAAAAACAAAAACAATGAAATATTACTTATTTTAAATTATGCATAGAGAAAGATATCAATACTCAGTCGAACGAACAAAAGTGTCAGCCAGCGAAGCCGAAATAAGCCTGAGAATACACGAACATAAGTATTTTTGCGACCGAACTTACGTTTGGTTTCAGGCCGAAACCGAAACTGCAGACAAACGTTGAATTTTTGACCGAAACTGGCCGAAACCGAAACTGGCCGAAACCGAAACCAAAACTTCGGTCGGTCACTACTCACTAGTTTCTACTAACAGTATTCATTACGAATTTATTATCTAATACTATTATGCGTTATCGTCCGCAGCTTGCCCCTTTTGTTATAAGTACTCAAATTATTCATTTGTGTTCATAACAAACGCTCCTCCTACGCTCTCTGTTGTTCTCTGAACTTGACTATTACATTTGCATTAACTACGTAATGGTTTTAAGCTTTGAACTCATTGATGAACTTTTCTGGGAGCTCAAAGTGAGTTAGTTAATGTTGGACTTCTGTAGTGCGATTCTAATTCACTCGGAAAGATTTCGTGTCGGATTCGACGTCACTTTCGCTTCACGGAAACGTTTTCCGAGAGCAATTATGTGCCGGAAACTTTTCCGTGATTGAACAGCTGGTTTGTCAAATTAAATGTCAGTTTCCGAATTCAGATTAGGTCCTATATCGCGTCTATGAAATTCCCAAGGATTTTTTTCCGAATCCGTGGTCGGAAGAGTTTCCGAATTAGAATCGCGCTGCTGCTCTACCTAGTCACAGAATAGTTGAGTATATAGTTTCTATACTATATATTGCCGTATTTTTTGGGGTCTATTCTAGTACCTACTGCTCACCTGGCTAATTTGGCTCTAACACCAATTAAAATACTTCTTACGTCTGGTTAGCATTCTAGAATGACGCAAATCCCGACTTGAGATCAGATTTGAGTCTTATCATTCCCTACAAATATGTCACTTAATCTTAATCAAGTATTGAACAACACTTGAGTGTAATAGGTACTAGAATACCAGCCTAATGCTTAAAATTAATAAAATCGATCCGATCCGTTATCCGCGGTTTTGGAACGATATGTCATGTTATAATATGTAATTTTAGTAGTAATCTATCAAGCCCTAGTACCAAAACTTTGGGGCGTAAGACAGCCAAGCGCCTATCGGTGTGTTCTGGCTGATTTCCCAATCCTTTGTTCGTGTGTAAATAAGAAAATATTCTAGTTCAAAGGTTGGGTCAAAGTTGTATTTGTTAGTTCTCATAAATAACTTTTAGAGGCATACATTGTGATATTATTCAATGTTTTAAGTAGCATTTAAAAGTTCCTTATAAAATTTAATAAACACACCACATTTAGGTATATGGTTATCATTTTATGATTTCTATTGTCTTTGTTATAATATTAGAATTAGGTTTTATAACGGGATAATTACCATGTATTTGTTTTAAGCAAAAAACGTGCGAGGAAGCGGGTAGATAGATACGTCTGCCCGTTATAACGTCAACAATCCTACCCGCAGAAACTTTTAGTATTCTCGTGATCATGGCGCTTGCAACAGTGCCGAAATATTGAGAACTCAAACAAAAACAAGTACATGGTAATTATCCCGTTATAAAACCTAATTCTAATGTTTTTGACCATGGTAGTTTAAAACAGTATATTTCGTTATAATATGTAGTTATAAATTGGGTATATTATTAACCTCTAGCTGGTTCCTCGGTTTCACTCGGAAAGATTTCTCAAAGGATTTCCGTTAAAATGAAGATAGCCTATGACATTCAAGAACAATGTAGCTTTCATAAATAGGTAGTGAAAGAAATAAAATCAGTATTTCTGGAGATTAATTTAGCTCCTACATACAAACCAACTTTTATTATTAGTATAGACTCTATACTTGCTATAGAGTATTATAGACTTAAGAATTGATAGCCGTTATGCAACCCATAAGTTGAACTGTTACAATAACAGCGGCCTTGCTTTAATTTTTAACCCACTTCACAATTAGTTAGCACTATATTATTTTGACACATTCAATCTCCATCAATCATTAATAACAATTTATGACGAACGTGTAGGCGCAATTGAAAGATTTACAATACGTCTTTTATATCTATATTATAATAGCTTGATATAAGATTAAGATATCGGTTTTGCAACATCTCAAGGAGCGAAAGCTTAAATCAAGTTGCAAAATGCGTATTATCAATTCAAGCGATTATAAATCTTAATGATAAATTTAAGGCGCAGGTTTCCAAAAATGGGGTTATTTAAAGCTATCTTTCTGTGTAATTCTGGTCTAAAAAAAATCTAATAAAAATATATGTTGATCTACTTGATATATAGCAGGACACCTTCAGGCCGAAAAATGCAAAAAATGTATTTATATATTGAAAACAAATGTGCAAAGTCCCCATTTCCTAAAAGTTTAATACTACTTTTCTCCTAAACTATATATGTAACAAAGACTTGTTAATACCATCAGCTTATAAAAAAATATAATACCCAGGACACCTTCAGGCCATTTTTTGAAAATACTGCTTTAATTATTTTTTGCGAATTTTTTACGTATTTCATACTCGCAAATCGGCACGTACACCCCTCATTCGCCCATAAAGTCAGTGCGGGACGAGCCGCCGTGCTGAACGGACCTGTGCCACTTTTCTCCGCATATTTTTGTAGCTGAAAGTCGTACGATGAACTACCTATAGGCTATAAGTGGTAGGTGCATAGTGCCGCGGCGAGTTAATTGCCTACTCTTGCGGTGATGCATAGGGTTGTCACTTTTATTTTTAGTTAAATACTAGCTGACCCGGCGAACTTCTTTCCGCATAAGAGGCAATAAATGAGCAGATTTAGGATTTTAAAATTAATTAACGTTAGTAATAAATAAACTCGCATAAAACAAAAACATCTTCAATTCACAACTTCAATATCAACCATAGACAACATTACGTTTAGCTGTCAGTTGTGTTTTGTTACACCATGTCAGTTGCATTTTGGTATACCATTTACAACAAATGAATGATTAATTTTATTATTTATGAGTATCATATTTTATCTTATTCCGGACGAAGACAAATGCAAAAAATCAAAGATTATAAAAATCGGTCCAGCCGTTATCGACTTATACCTAAGTGTTGTAACTAACATGCCTTTTTTTATAGATTATATTATCTGTGTATTATGACAGCGCAAGGTGTTTAATCATGTAATTTATTAAAATGTTTTACCAATTCATAAATGGGTTGCATATTAAAGACATTTTAATAATTATAAATTAATAAATACGATTTATTATAAACTATACAAATGAAATATTCAGTGAGAGCAGCAAATCCGAGCGAGCGAGCAGTGTAGTACATAAATGCGCGCGATCAAACGCGTGGCACAGCCCTACTGAGTCCCAGGCCGGTCCCTGCGTACACGGCGCTCGCTACTCACTCACGCGCACATTCAAATGGCGCGGCAGCGACTACTAGCCGTGCCCCGCGGCTTCGCCCGCGTGGGAATTGATGTGTTGTACAAACTTTAGAACGCCATTGCACAACCTCTAGGGGTTTTCTTAAATATAAAAAATACGTATTTAATTATTTACTTTATAGTTTATTTGTACCTACTTTTAAGAAAATCCACATTAGGAATAAAAAAAAGCCATACAAACTTTAAAACTCTATGGCACACCCCGTAGAAGTAATACATATCAAAAAATAAAAAATGCGTTTTCAATGATTTACTTTAAGGTTTATTTGTACCTATTTTTGAGTCAATCGAACCAAGGAATGACATTTTTCATACAAAGTTATCTACCTTATTTAACCCCTTTCAGAGTTGACTTTTCAAAATTAGATTAGCTTATGTGTTAGTCCAATACCTAAACTGTCTACATTCTAAATTTCATCAGTCAAATTCGGTTCAGTAGTTACGTGGTAACAAACATTCACACACACACAAACTTTCGCATTTATAATATTATAGTAGGATGTTGCTACTGTGTATATATGTAGATACGGCGGGCTCGATTAGTAGAGGTACCGCGCCGCGCCGCATGGCGAGAGCGTCGCTTCGGGCGCGTTGGCCGCAGATCGCGTAATTTTGGTGAGGGGATGCGCGGAGTGCGCGGAGCAGTTTCACTTGATCAAGCAAGGTCAACGACGTTATGGAGGCTCTTAAGTCAATATATTTTATGCTTATTCAGGATATCAGTTGCGCTGATTGGCTCATTAAAAGATAATGAACAAAGTGCGGTAAATTGCAATGTGTTTGTGAAATCAGGAACCGTTGCTTTGCTTGAGCTTAGAGCTCGCAATAGATGTTTTGATACAGGATTATTAAACAAGTGGAAGTAATATTAAGGTTATACAAGGGCTATAACATTTTTGTAACGACGATAGCTCAATAGTAGTGACGTCAGCTTGCGAACTGGTTCGAATGCTACCATGAGCTTCCGGTGAAAGAAAACATTGTAATGAAACCATAGCATGGTGATATTATAGGGCCTTTTCTAATTTTCGCCTGCCTACCACCTTTAAGTTAAAAATCTATCGCCTACCACCTGTTGGTATGTTTTGACAGCCTTGCTTGAGAGCCAGTTCGCAGTTCAAGAGTAGCGTGATATCAGCAATCATCAACCACATTGTACCTAGTACGGTCAACGACAAAATTCACTGAACAATGACAGATTGTCCGATTACCTTCAGCATCGGAAACACCAACATTTGAACGCATCATCACTTAACATCATGTGTGTTGTGTTGTGGCCATACGCTAGCTTGCGAGTTGTAAAAAAAAAGCAAACATTACTGATTTAAAACCTATTTGGAAAATTGAGTATGATCAGCTACTTTTGTCGCTGACTGTACCTACTTATAAACAACAAAAAAATCCGGGCTGAAATAGTCATGATTTTCAAAATCATTTCCCACAATATTTAGAGTAAGCACATTGTTTTAGTTTTATCGGAATACCACCCTAGTTTCTTGCAAAGTTTACGACTGTTTTGGTTCAAGGTCTTCACAATTTCTACATTGTAGTATACAAATTGCATAAAGGTCAACTGACCATTTTCTAGGCTTCATCCCACGGCACCAATTATCGTTTGTTTATATAACGGTGAACTTTTACTACCTGTTTGAATACAAATACCCAAATCTCATCATCAAGTACGAGACGCTATAACTCTTGTGGTAATTTTATTACAACCTACTTCATTGTCGTTGTATTTAACTAAATTAACACATATTTAACCGTGTTACATTTAATTTTCGCTTTTACGGCTTTACATTTAGTATTCTGGAATATGTAGGCAGCTATTAAAATTTTGGTTTATTACAGTGATAGATACTAAAATGAATTCTTTTTATGTAACTCTATTGATAAGACAAGCAAGTCGCTCTACTGATGGTAAGCGTGATAAGCGTCACGCATGCATGCTATATTGAAATGTATGTTTATTTTATTAAGCCCCAATACAATGAATAAATAGGAATACAAAATAATGTATTTGTGACAAAACAATAGATATACTCATTTGTTATGCGATTATAAGTTCTATGCTAAGTTCTTGACGACCGATGTGGCGCAATGGGCGGATAGCCGACTGTGAAGCGTGAGGTCGCGGGTTCGATTCCCGGTACAGGACATATATTTGTGCATTGAAAAAAAAAAGCGCAAGTATATGTCCTGTGTCTGGGTGTTGTGGATTCCCGATCCTCGTAGTTTCTGGTACCCTAGATACAGGGAAACCTAGTTAGGGGTCAGAGTCTATGTATGTATGTATGTGATTGTGCGGGCATTATGCTACACTATTACATTGATAAATAGCTTGTTATTGTCAGTAATCGGCCCCACCTCAGCATAACCAGCGCTGGGCCCTTATTCGCTATGACCATCAAGATTCCTTGCCAATAACGTGTGACGTCATTACGTACTTTAGCGGTCATTCCACGCAGAAAACGTAACGCGCCCTTACGTGTTGAGATGGTCATAGCGAATAACGAATATCCTGGTCTTTCGTTGGGACGGTAAATGTCAGTGTCCGAATTCAGATTTGTGAATCGCGTATAAAACATTCCCGCGGAAACTTTTCCGAGTCCGTGGTCGGAAGAGATTCCGAGTGAATTGGAATCGCACTGCTGGTCTTTCGCCGGGGCCCTTTTGGTGTCGTCACGTCCTGTATACTCGACTGTGTTCAACCTTTTGTAGCAAAACAAGGGCTGCAACCTTCTGCCCTTGCGATATTAATTATTATCACGACACGGACATTACCGAAATGAGTTCCTACAGATAATTACGCCCCCTAACATCCGTTGGTAGAGATAATCTAATGTTATCAGTATCACAATGCTATCCTAGTGCTATTGGACCGAAACAAACACTTATGTAATTAGATAATTACTTCACTACGCTACATATTATACACTAGTGGCGCCCCGCGGTTTCACCTGCATCTTCCCGTTATCCCACAGGAACCTTTTTCCGGGATAATTTTTTTTTTTGAATTAAGGGCATAAGTTATCTCGATTCCAAAATTCATCAAAATCGGCTACGCAGTTACGGTGATACGTGGTAACAAACATTCACACACACACTTAGCTTTCGCATTTATAATATTAGTAGGATTAGCTTTGTCCCGGTTTCACCCGCGTGTATCATGATAAAAAACCCCACTCTCCTCTCTCGTATGTTTCCATATTCCAGGAAGCGTATGATAGTACAGAAAAACAATTTATTGCCTGTGTAATATTAATTCAGTTTCAAGTGGTTAGTTCTAACGATAGCTTATTTATTTTCCTTATTAATTAGCTAAATGGGTTAGTTGTGGTTTATACCACGCATTTATTTATTAGGTTATTTTATTTTGTTGGGCTTAGAAGTTATCATTATTTTACTTACCTTCACTATTTACTTATTTATATATTAAGAACATTATTATCTGTGAATTCCCGTGAATTATTTTGTATTTATCAAATTTATCCGTTTTAATTTCCTTGTTTTTCCATAACATATGGCCGTGAACTATGACTTGCATGGTATCTGTTACTAGTCACAGCTTGTTTTGTATTGCGCATGATTCACCCTAAACTGAACTGCAACTTACCATTCCAGTTGAAACGCTTCTACTGCCTATTCGTTTTAGTGCCTCTCCTGTAAATACAAGCCTTCAATCTTATTTCTCTTTCATTGTAGGAATTGCTGCGACCGGAGTGGATATAAAAAAGTTCGTACGAACACAAATAAGTGATTTAGTGACAGTAGAATTAAAGTGCAGGCCGAGAAGCCGAATGAAGTCGAAAATTGTGAAAATGAAATATTTCCCTTCGGGGCAGAAGGAATCGTATACGTTGCTCTCAGCCAGAAGGAGATATATGAAGAAACTAATGTACGTATATTTTCGCTCTCTACCATATTTGCTACATATTCTACGTCGTTTGGTGTGAATTTTTTTATTTTATTTTTTTTTACTAATTACAGGGTAGCGTTTGACCACAAGTCACCTGATGTTAAGTGACGATGTGGATGTGGATTTAGCACTTTTTAGTACAGTTGTGATAGTCCTCTTGACCGAACCATCGTTAAGCTGCTTCTTAATGTCCAGTACAACCCTACCTTTGCTGTAAGATAGACTGGTAGGAAAGAAAACATTGGGTTGGCAGCGTCCCTAAAAATTTGCAGCTGAAAATTCGACACTTTCAAGAAACGATTCGTAGAATAATAACAGCATTTATGTATTTAAATGTCTTATTTATGCCATAATTAGTTCTTATAACATCTGAACAAACCTTAAATCATCATATCAATAGGGTTCTTATTCCGTCTATTTTATCTCTGTTTCATAGAAACACTAACCAATTTTCTTGCGAATTCCTCTAAAGTTTAGGCATAATAATTGGGTCGTCTTGATACATTTGCTATCTAAATACTGATAAGATTTCTAGCTGCTCATTTGCATTTATTAAGTAATCAATTTTATAATTATCTGTTTGTTTAAATTTATCATTAGAAAGTTTTAATAGCCTAGTGCCGTACTTTACACAATATTATTTAACATTATGTGTGACTTCATGATTTCAGTAAGTAGCTAGGTAAGTATTTCTTTCACATTACCTACTTAGTTAACAGTTGTATTTTTAAAGCAAGTGTTCAATTGCTGGAGACATCAACTACTACTATCTCCTTAACTTTGTCACATTAACATTCATGTTATTTTATGATTCCCTTTACGCTTACTAGCGTCTCCCCAACTTCAATATCATAATTCAACTAAGGTACATATTGTAAAAAACTGTAAAGCAGATTAAAGACTAACAACGCGTACATTCTTTCCACTTAAACTGAGCTCATCATCTCTCAAGTCTATCAGGGAAGTAAAATCTATATCGAATTCTCCATGTAATAAAGTACAGTTGGACAAAGACACTACCTACTGTTCTGAACGCTTCTTCCCGTTATATTATCTACCATTAAATCATATCTGTCTGACGGGTTACTGTATCAAGACTATCAAGAGTATACAATTTAGTATTGGCGACGGTGATTTCAGGTTCAGGGATATCTAATACGAATGTGAACTCAAGTGCTTTTGTTATAAGGTCTACAGTATGAGGATCCACAGGTTGGGTGGTTGCTTTATGTTTACCTTTGTCGTCAGTATCTTCATTATCAGCAGGCTTTGGAAATTCAACTTTTACTATAAACCTACGTTTACCTAACCTGTTAAGACTCTGTCACAGCAATAATTGTTAGGTGCTTCTTCCCTTAATCGGTGAAACTTTCAATGGACTTTATTACGGAAAAGTGTCGCGGTGCTAACGTATGAGTAATTATTCAGTTTATAAGACCTTTTAAAGTACCTATACAAGTTTTATTTCTTTATAGTTTTCAATAGGTACTCCAGCCAGGCGTAGTGGGAATTCCGTTATGAAATAAATTACTTCAGGAAAATATTGTTACTGCGTATCTATAAATTGTAATAGGTATATTATTACAATAACTTCTTTGTTATGTAGTAACAAATATTGAAATTGCTGAAACAGGATATTGTATGTACAATTTACTCGTACATACATCGTTAGAAGTTTTTTCTGCGGCAAACTGACTAAAACTTCAAAATTGTCGAAAAAAAAATTGATAATGCAAGTACTAGAAAATAATTTAAAGCTTTCATAATTTTTTTTTAAAGGAAACTTTTTTGTCATCCAAACTATGGTTCCTGCCGGAACATTTTCTAGCCAAAGGATTCCTTTATGACGTCCATTATAGCACCATAAGCGTAATAACGACTGCAAATAATACCACAGATTAAACTAACAGTAACTATGCGTAATACCATAGATTACACGCGTAAATACCTCAGCTAAGAATGTGTAATACTACCCTTTAATGGACCAGTAAATATTTATTTTACGCACACCACTAATTATATTCGCCTTTTATTTCAACCGAAGACGATTTCAACAATTAAGGCGCAGATTACTAGTTTTTTTTTAATCTGTTGACACGTAGAAAAGTCAGTCTCACGTAGAAAACAGAAAATTTATCCGATAATGAGGCTAATGACTGTATGATGTACTCCAGTATATCGCGATAGCAAGTATCTTAGGCTCTAGACTATCTCTGTACTAAATTTCGTTTAAATCGGTTCAGTAGTTCAGGCGTGAAATCGAGACAGACGGACAGAGTTACTTTCGCGTTTATAATATTATATTAGTAGGGATTTTAAAACACGTAGGTACCTACCTATTGTTTTTTTTTTTGCGCCCCTGGCCTCTAGTATACATAATTTTACGTTCAAAATATCGATGTAATCTTCGATTTTTCCCTTCCCTACTATTGGAATTATTGGAATTACCTTCTCTGTGGTTATAAATTGAAGTTCCTGTTATTTAAGTCCTATTAATGGTTTTTTTTTCTATTCTTTATCTGAGGGTATAAATTCTATTATACGCACATTATGTGTGGGTGAGTATATATAATCATAGGCATACCCTCCTTAATGTTAAGGTCTACGGAAGGTAATAGCGGTTATTTAAAAAATTATTAAATTAAAATCCTAAGAACAGAAGATTGGCGTTGGCAGATGCGAGTTTAAGTTTTAATTTTAATAAATATTATTCCATTGTGGAGTAAAAAAGCGGTTTTTTTTTAATTCTCTTATTCGTAATTATTATTCGCTAACGTAGAAATTGCAAATCTACAAACACATCTATTTGTAAAGTCTTTTGACAAAACAAAAGAAAATTGTTATCAGGCTTAATAAAGCCTAGAACAAAATGTTATCACTTATTTTCCGAAAAGAAAATAGAGAAATTAAATGAAGTTGCTTTTTCAGAACATGCCAGTTCTTGAATTTTTACTCTTATAGCTTTGTTGATAAAGTTACTTTTACGCTTGCAAGAGGGAAAATGTTATTCGTTGGAGCAATAACATTAAATAAGCCGACGAAATGGGCGATTCCATGGTTCATCCCGAGTTTCAACAATTCATTCTTGGCTAGCATGTCTTAGTAGAATCAAGTACTATGTCTGGGTTAAAGTTCACCTAGCTACGAGTAAATATTGTGAAAAAGCACGCTCAAATAACTGGCTTTCAAGTGAGGCTGCCGGAACACATCCATAAACGGTGCTTGTGAACAGATTCTTGAGAGAGTAACTATCCAGGCGAGCACTAGAAAATGTCACCAAGCTATGGTTTTACGATGTTTTCCTTTAACGAACGCTCCATAGGACCAAACAAGACTGAGTTATCATCTCTAAGCAAACCAATTAGCTCATTAAAATAATGAATTATTGGTTGTAGCTAAACTTTGAGTATTGGTTGCGAGTATTTTTTTTTATACAACTACATAAGTTAATTCCCCAATCCGACATAGGGAATGGCAAAGCGTCACCATTATATGGGGGACATTTTAACCTTACGCTCGAAACATTATGCATCCACAATTCCACATCATTTAACTAACTAACTAACTAACGCCTTGTTGGAGTTTATAAACAGGGAGTCTTCAAGTCTGAGTAAATAGCTATCATAAAGGAAAGCGTGGTGCATAGTCGACCATTTAGTCAATTATGACCATTTGGTCTAAGACAAGCTTGTGATTTATTTAAAAAAGAGTTTTTATTCGTTTGTGATTTTATAACATTGAAATCTTGAATAAGTAATACGTAAAAACCAAATAACTTTATGCGTAGCACACGAAACAAGGAAGAAATGACGCAGACGTTGCCGTTGCGTCTGAAAAATTAAAAGCATGGACAGATATTTTTTTTTTTACTATTTACAGGGTAGCGTTTGACCACAAGTCACCTGATGTTAAGTGATGTTAAGTGTCGTGTTGTGTGATATGGCAACTATTTGCCTGTTCTCTTAATTTTTTCGTAGTTTTTTACGTCGTTGCTTCACTAGACTTGTTGGTGACCTTTAGTAAAAAAAATAAACCAAACTACCGCTAGCAATAACGCTGAGCTGCCCTAAAACCTTTTTTCGCTAGTATAATTTGCGTACCTTCAAATAATATTTCAAGCACTTTTCTAACAGTGAAAAAAAAAATTGAGAGACGTTTCATTTGATCCTGCTGTCTTTTGATGTTTCGATAGTATTCCCAAAGGTTTGTCACTGAATTTTGTTTCAAACTAGGGTCGTGCCCCACGACTTCACTTGTACTTATAACGCTAATAATAAACTAAGTCAGACTCTCGCTTATCCATTGTTTTTACTTACATCTGTAAGAATCTCCTTATACAATCTCCTTCAAGAATACTTAATTGAATTATATTTCGGTCGCAAACATTTCAATTCAATGTATATTTGGTTAAAGTCTAAGCCCAAAGTCGTGCCTTTCCTCATGTTCACTGCCAACGTTTCCTTTGAAAGCATTATAACAATTCAAGTCCAAGTTTACGAGGTCTACGAGCAAACAATACCATTGCCAAGTCGTAACTCCGGCCTTTTCATCGTTTCAGATTTATTATGTATCGCTCAGGACGAAATCTCATTTGAATTCTGTATTTTTGCTTTAATAAGTTTGCCGTAATCTAAGCTGTCGCAGAATTGAACCGACGGGGTTACTTGTAACATATTATCAGATAGTTTTTGTATGACCTTTTTTTAGATTGCTTCTTTGATGCTTTGTATTTCTACTTATATGGTATGGATGAATAGTCACTACACAATACATAACCTAATAACGTTAAAATAAATTTTGCCATTTAGCATCTGAAATCTAAATCTACAATTATAGCAGCTAAAACAAAACGCCAAAATTAGGTGCTGTTTGTAAAATCTTGAGCTTGCGTAGGATCTAACTCTTTATCTTCCGGAATACGTTCCTCAAAACCCATAGTGTTGGATTTAGCCTCAGCTGCAATAATATAATTTTGTTGACGAATTCCATTAACTATTGCACTGCGTAAACCTCATATAAATGGATCATACCTATATATCCCTTGAAAAATATACTTATATATATGACGAATTATGTTTCGAAAATCTTCTTTCTTTTATTGCTAATAGGCATGCGTTTGACCAACGTCTGTTGCCAAACTATGATGCAGTCGACTGTATAGCACACACGTGCATGGATGGTACCTGTTCAACACTTAAGAAGCACAGGCCATAGACTCGGTCAGAAAGATCCACATTTTAGCGAAGCGTAAATCGACCTCCGCCCACAGACCAGATGTGAAATGCAATTTCGATTCGTGTTTTTGTGCCTCTGTTTTATGTTTGCGAAAGACTCTAAGTAAAAAGTTTTATCTCATTATTCTCAAGCTTTTTGATTGACAGCATAATCTCGTTTCGTATGAGTTTACACGTATATCTTGTCCTACTGAATAAATTGTGTTACAATTTTGTCCTCCACCCGCCTCTCGTTGGGATATTTATTTTGTCCTCTGTCCGTTTAAGTTATAGCCTTCTCCTACATTTTTTCTTGTACTTACACTGTTTGGTAGAGTACTTTGGTATAATGTTGGCTACATTTTTAATCTCTAAAGAAAGAACGTGTATTGCCCTATATGCAAAACTTTTTTCTTGCCATACCAACAAATCATCATCATCATCATCAACCTGTATCAGTCCACTGCTGGACATAGGCCTCTCCCAAGGTACGCCACTGAGCCCGGTCTTCGGCTCTTCTCATCCAGCTACTGCCAGCCACTCGGCGCAAGTCGTCACTCCACCTTGCCGCAGGACGTCGCACACTACGTTTGCCAAGTCGCGGTCTCCACTCAAGAACACGTCTACCCCAACGGTTATCGGTTCGGTTCCTGAAACATTTTAATAATGTGACCTTATTATTGCGTCTTTCTTTATAAATTGAAGGTTTATTGTCATAATCATAACTAGAGCGTCGCTATCACATTATTTAAATTTTTACAGATTACCCCTATATTTTTCGAATAGTATACATATAGTACCTATATTATGAATATTTATTTATAGTAAGGCCTCTAGATTCCCTGTATTCAATTTTGCCATTCAATTATGTAGAAGCTAAAATATATCTGAAAGATGCTCCGTAGGTAGACCCTCCACTAGGTGGACCGATGACATTGTAAGAGCTGCAGGGAGCAGATGGATGCAAATGGCTAATAGGCGTTCAAGGTGGCGTTCAAAGGGGTAGGCCTATGTTCAGCAGTGGAATTCTTCCGGCTGATGATGATGACGATGAAGATATATCTCAGTAGAGTTAACTCCTAGCATTACTACGCTATCGTGTAGATACTTTTTTGTATACTTACTTAGCAACGTTTTCAAATCATGTTCTATGTTCGCAGAAATGCAGCTTATTACCAAGTGCAAGTTGTGTCAAAGTTCAGAGGTGAAATGCTTACAGATGCGAATAGCGTTTTGTTCCCTCCTTAATATTCATTCATTGGCTTTCCTGCTGATTAGACCCTGGTGATTAGCATACCGAAGCTAGGCCTAAAGATTTAAATTATCTTTACGATTATTTTATGCAGAGTGCAGTGTTAATATTAATTAATTAATTATTTTCTTAGGTCTTCGTTGCATCTTCTTGATACATTTACTGATTTATAATTGAACTAGTGAACTAGACCCGCCCCGGCTTTGCTTGAGTACGTACAGATTTTGACAACTTGAAGTTTTCACAACATAAATGCTATATAATATATACAATAATAACAAAAAGGTTAGTCGACATCACCGGAGACCGAAGAGCTGGCAGCTACCTCGGACAAAGAATTAGTCTAGCCATCCAAAGGGGGAACGCTGCCAGTATCTTCGGTACCATGCCTAAAGGGACTTCTTTTCATAATGTATTTTAGTTATTAGTTTAGGTTTATTTGTTTTTATTTTATTGTTATAATAGTATATAATTAAAGATATTGTAAAAAAAAAAAAAATATATATACATGTAAGTATATATATATTTAATAGCCATGGATTCAGTTAGTAGACCTACTAGAAGCCTAAATTTTTTTGTTTCTTTAAAACGTTACATCAACTCTAATGAAACCGTTTAGCTAGAGCGTAAGCTGATAAAGGAGCCAGTTGTCTTATTTTCTCCTGACTGGTTAGCCAAATATCGTAATTCCATACTGAAAACTCAATTTTATCAGAATAAAACATCCAAACAGACAAACAAATTTTACCTGTTTATAAATATTAGTATGAGTATAAATATGTGGGTACACCGCACTCATTCATTCCCATGACATCTGGAAACCTGTTCTCTCACTTTGAGATAAGGTCTTAGGCCGAAGCCGGAACGAGATTGTATATTAATAGTACATTAAGTTTTGATCAATTAATCGATATTGCCATAAAACCAATTTGAGTCTACTCTTGCGACAACAATAGCATCGAAACTCACTTAGTAAAGTCTTGGCTGTAACAGAAGACAGTGTCTATGACTTGTTCAACAAGTTAACGTGAAATTAGGTATCTCTAGAGTGTCTAGTGCATAACGGTGTAAGTTACTACACATAGGGAAGTAGGTATATCACTTAGCAAACTCAAGTTGTGCTTCTGAAACGATCTAGCTATTGATCGGTGCTTATAGGCTTCTTGGAATGATGTTCAAGTTTCAAAGATTTAAGTTTCAGTCTTCAGCTTATGTACTTGCTGGGGATAGTAATTATTAAAGTGACCCCCCCGAAGGAGAAAGGAATTGATAATACAATGTATTTTCATCATCAAACAATAAGCTTGAGCTTTCATTGAAGGAAAACAGCGTGAGGAAACCATAGCTTGATGGTAGTGCATTTTTTAGACTTTGCCAGCTAGCTGCTGCTATCTTTGTGTTAAGAATCAGTAGCCAAGTTCGTATGATTGTCCATAAGTTTCATTTGAGAGCATCTTCTCAGTCTAGGCGTAATGTATCCATCTTTGACTTGTAGTCAAACGCTGGGTACTCTGTAACTTACTTAACGTTGTTTACCTTTCTTTTTCTGTCTTACAGCCTGTCGACATAAAAATGAAGGAAACATAGAAATGAGATGTAAAAATGAAATAAGAAATTTGGTAAAAAGTTATGGCAGGATGCTCTCCAGATCCAACAGTTTTAGACAGCAATTGAGAAGGTGCTTCTTAATTAACTTTATAAACGTATTTTAGAGAAAAAAATGTGTTAACTCAATTAACAAATGTAGATATTAGCTATGCATTGCAAAATACAGGCTTGATTAGGCCCAAGTTGCGGTCTCCACTTAAGAACACGTCTGCCTAAGTGGTTATTGGTTTTATAGCAAACATGACCAGCTTCCTGCCACTTAAGCTTGTTAATATTATATGTATACTATTCACTATATTGATAGCTACTAGTTATTAACTAGTTCTTAGTCCTCCGGGGAGAGTCGTTACAAATTCCTGGAGCGACATATGTAGAACTGTTCAAGGAGTCATACTGTGAAGTGGGAGTGTCCACATTCGCAACCGCGGTTGTATTCCTGGTATAGGATTCAGAATGATTGAAAACGCAAAGTGGCTTACAAAGAGTTTTTATATGTTTTATTAGCTGTGCGCCGTGGTTTCATCCAGATCTGTGCCCAGAATTCAAAACAGTTATATCCATACCGAATTTTATCTGTTCAGCAGTTCAGGCGTGAAAAGTAACAAATAGACCCTTTTGTCTATTTGTCGAGAGAGACTTTTGCATTTTTATAATAATGTTATATTATTCTGTTTCATTTATCTTTTTCCTTTTAATTATGATATGTATATCTCAAGAGTTCTTCTTAACTTACAGCAATTTCGTACATTTACGATTTACGTTCATGTCAACGTAAATATTTATTAACAAAGCTCTCAGAAAGTGGAAAAAGAAAATGAATTCTAATTCGATTAATTCCCGGATTTCCCTCCGCCCGCTTATCTCGGTTTTTTTGTGGATCGAATATTTTTACATTTTACGAAGATTTATACTAATGTTATGTTCGTAGCAGTTATATCTGGAAAATTAGATTTGATATTCTGATTCCATCATTTCTTGTATTAAAAAAGTGGGCTATATTATTTTCATACAAAATATAGTGAAAGGCTTTTGTAGAAATATTAAAATTTATTATCTGTTTTCGGAGCCTATTTAAAAGATAGATTCATCATCTTAATTCGACAAAGATTGAGTACTTGGGCACTTTACTGAATTGCCTACGTACTAAGTAGGTATGTTGTATAATTGTATATAACCAAAAGAAGCAACACTGTTTTTAGCTAAAATAATGATTCACGTTCAGCGCGGAATTAAGTTGATTCTACGAATTGTATGTTTGAGGAAACATTATTCTGTTTCATAGCAAATGCGTTGTATGTATACGTTGATTATGTAGGTCACTAACTAATACAATTGTTACTTCGTTAATAACTGTATTTACTTGAAAAACATAAGACTTTGAAGAGACAAGCGAACCTTCTCCTATTAGCGATATTGTAATCATCCATGCACAAATTTTTTTGATGCAAAATAACTCTTTCTGTCTTTCAGTTGGTTTGTTGCCTATAAACCGCAGAACCGATCTTGATGAAGTTTAGTATGAAGATAGTTTGAAGCCTGGGGAAGGACATAATTAATGGTTAAACGAACTTACCTTAAGTGATGTTCGACCATAATTATACTAGACGTTGCATTCGAAGATATTTATTCACTTTGTAGTAATCCTATTTATTGCACAAGGCGTCGCACATAATTTTTAGAGCTGTAAAAATAAAAATCAAATCACAAAAATATAAAATTCACTGTTTCTGAACGATACCTTCCATGTCATAGGCAGTGCTGTCATCTCCGTCATACTTCATTCTTTCAGAGACACTTATCTCGTTTGTTAGTTGTATGGGCTTTAGTAGCTGGGTTCGGGTGGGACTATAAATATCTTCGAATGCAACGTCTAGTATAATTATGGTCGAACATCACTTAAGGTAAGTTCGTTTAACCATTAATTACACTTCGACGTTGCATTCTCGATATTTATTCACTTTGTAGATGTTTAGCGCTTTCACACAAACGAGATAGGCAGGCAGGATTCTAGATAGAAAAATAAAAAGATACATTAACACATATAAACGAAAAAAGTGGAGTGATTATCCACATCATTATGAACCTTACGTTCAACCTAAAACCAATAAATCAATTGATAATGTAAGCCCAATTACCGTTATTAGCATTATTGCTTGAAGATATTATGAATTACCTTTGTGAATGCAATACTAATAAGCTTCCTGACCATCCTGTTGTTCATTTTATAACATGGACAGAACTCCTTATAACTAGCCGAGGTAGAAGTGTAGCGGCTACTATGTGCTGCAAATACCAGTATTTGCACCAAACTATAAATGTAAGTATGTCTAATGTATATGTGACTTGTGGTAGGAGCAATGGATTATCTCTTAGATGTATGAATTAATTTCTTTGATGGAGGTAGCTCTTAGGTGCCATGACATCTATCTAAACTGATAATACTTTCGTTTCGTGAGGTAAAAAAGTATAACTAGATTAGGCACCAAAGTATTTTATTTGTAGGTGAAATCAGTAATTAGTCTTTATTCTAGTAAGTGCTTCTAGCCAAATATTAATTTCCATTCGTGCGACTTACTTTAACTTCGCACTCATTGTATAGTTGACAACGCGAGGAAAGACACAAACTTTTTGGATATGGAATCAAAAGCTTTACTCTCGTTTGGATAAAATTACTACAAGTGATTGAGTACTAGGATCTCATGTAGATACGTATTTTGAATAGCAAAGTTTAATTCCGTAAACTTCTTTTGTGAATCCTATAATTTGGTCATCTAAATAACACATTTACCTGATATTAAAACAGAAGCCGAACGGCGAGTCTGTACCTGAATGATATTCAGAGGCGAGAATTTGAATCCTATTTGAGAAAATAGGAAAAATTATGTAATACTTTGAATTATTATTATTATCCTATGTGGGTTTATTCTCGGGTCTTTGCCCGGACCTTTATTAGGCATTGGCGGAGCCGTAGCCAAAGCTAAGACGCCACGCTAAGGGTGAAGTGTACTATTAACACAATGCTAAAAAGTTATCGGAGTTCTTATTGAAATTATTGATATCCAATTATTATTATTTCTAAAATTATTATTATTATTATTTTTTAGTCTAAGTTTAAATTATAATTAATTTTGATACCCCTTGGAAATATAACTATGTTTGGTTGATAATACCTTCGAAACCAGGATATAATGCTACCAGAGAGGGTGAAATGGATCAATCTTCTTTGGAAAAATAAAAATAATAAGAGTAACTAAAGGCCTTCTTAGGCCTATTAGCTGACCATGACTCCCGTGCAGTGGCTTGATCAAAATAATATTTCTTAAAAATACAGATAAACTAGAATAGAAGGAAGACGTAAAATAAATGAGTTTCCCAATCCAATGAATGCATTGACCATAGGGTCCATAAGGTCAGGCTATGCCAAAGGATCTCTTATCCGTAATAATATGTATATACCACCTAAAACGTAAATGTGAAAAAATGTGAGACAAGTTCAACATTGTGATGGTATGTTTGGTTGTTAACTTCACATACAAAACAATTGTGGTCTAAATGGGTGCCCAGTTCTGTGAATGAATCTGAAATTTAATGAATTATAAGAAAGTACATAACATGCATACGTAAATATAATCATCTGCTTAGTTTTTTTTTTTTTTTTATATTATATGCTTCGCACAAAAATTCTTGTACATAAACATCAATTTAGGGACTCCAAAAAACAGTTCGTGATTATGATCACGATAGATCACAGGCACCTGGAGCCAGGTCCCATTCAATGTTTTGGTCCTTTATTAGTTAATATATATTATTTTGTACGTATATTAAGCTATCTTTGCTTAAGCTAGTGCCAGATATCTCTGAGAGTATATAAGACATCTTCATTAATGCAGACAATAGCGGTCACTCTGCCCATGTTTATTCTGTTAATCCTTAGCAAAGCAATGAAGGCCAATGTAAGCTGATTTCAATTCTAATAATAAAGTATGCTAGTTTTGATTGTGTGATACCAAAAAAAAAACTCACGTTACAAAAAAACACCCCGCCCAATAAGGGAGGCACCTATGAAGATTTCTAGAAGGTACTTACCACTGAGTTAAAACATTATTTTTCCCAAGACGACTCTGACTTCGAGTTTGATACATTTCTCATATAAATCATTCGTAATGTTATGCAGTTTGTAATTTTTCTTTCTATACAAAGGAAACTGCAGGGTAGGCTGAGAAGAGTAACCTAAGGTATTAACAAAGGTAAAAAAGGTAAAAAGGCCCTGATTGTCAATCTGCTTAATCTGGAAAAATATTTTGTTTCGTCAGGTATTTTTAAGTTTCTTTTTGTAAACTTTAAACACATATAATGACTATTCTGTAAATCTACATATTTCAATGCCGAAATGTGTTTGTTTTTTGTTCCAAATCAAAATACATCTTCGCTTGTTTTAACACAAATCTTAACCTTTTGAGAAAGTTTAATGAACCCTCCAAGCAAATTTTAAATTATGGTCATTAATGTGTAGTAAGACATCAAAATAACACACAAGTAACAACAGATCTCGGTTTCTAAGATAATTACCAACTGGTACAGAAGCCAATGACAAACCAAAGGAAGTCATTGAAAATCGTAGGTTATCTTGAAGTTTTAAATTATGGGTAGGAACTTAAAATTACGGTTCCTTGATGTGGACATAATATATATAAAAAACCTTACTTGGTAAATATTAGCTGTGTGAATATCTTCCATTTTAAAGTCTTCAGTTGTTATTGTCCTTCATATTCAAAATGAACCTGATGTCTAGAGATGTAGGTAGAACGCCAGCCTTGCTAAACTTTGAATGAAGGCCAGAGCTTTCTCAAATTTTTTCTTTGTAAGAAGTTTAGTTTTTAGCATTTATTTCAATTTTCTATCCAACTGTATATATTTCGTTGCTTTGTTGTTATATAATAAAAGACAAGAGTTTTGTGTTCTTGTTTTTGTTTATGATTTATGTCCCACAGATATACGTCTAGAAAATGACTGGCTTGTTTTAGCCTTTATAAGGGGTTTATCCCGACGCTTTAAGATCGTGTATAAGACTGCAGAAAATTCTAAGTTGAACCTTGGTGCCCTCCGTAAGCTAGGTCTTCAGGTATTAGGGTTTCCTTTATCGTGGTTTCTTCTGCCTTTACCATTTACACTAGGATTCTACCCAAACGTTTAGATACCTTATCATAAATCGCCCACCAAATAATTCATCTTTCCGTACTGGATCTATGAATGCATTTTGGCTATAAAAACTCTGGTGCGGCAGACATGGCTTTTCGCTTGAGCTCGGACATGCTAGCTGCATCTGCAGTATCTGTACCTAGACCTGTCGGAATGAATGTACGGGATCTAACCCGGTTATCATCATCAGAAGACCATTGTCGCGGGTCTGGTGTCGGTGACCTTGGATGATTATGGTCGAGCTTTGCCTGGTCAAGAAAATCCAGCGCCATATCAGGTTTTGTACGTATTCACGCTTCACCTATAGACTATTTGATTCAACCAGCTGCATGTGCAGTATTTATTTATTTATTTATTTATTTATACTTTAGCACAAAATTGTACAAGGAAGGACTTAATGCTAGATAGCATTTTCTACCAGTCATCCTAGACGTGTAAGAAAAACAGTTGCGGTGCAGCAAAGTGAAAGAAAAAAAAAAGTATAAAATAAACATGAACAATAGTAAAAATAAAAAAAAATAGAATATTTTTATAAATATATATCTAATATTATAGACATACACAGATACAAAAAATGAAATAAAATAATTGCTATACATAAAATATACTTACATATTAATAAATGCATATTAATAAAAATGTATATAAAAAGAAAAAAAAAAAAATAATAGATACATAATTTATCTACTTATGGTGATAGTGTTAAAAAAAAAAAAATAATAAAATAGTATTAATAATAATAATTGTACATACATATTATATGGGTAACGATTTAATTTTCAAAGTGAATTTTTTCGAGGAAGTAGTTACGAGCGAGTCGCTTAAATGCATCTTTAGTTGTTGCCATTTTTACATCAAGGGGAAGCTCATTCCACAGCCCGACAGCCACAGCGGAAAATGAGTTGGCTAAGAAGGAAGTTCGGTGAGGGGGATGAGTGAGGAGAAGGTTGGAGGAGGATCTTAATTGACGTTCATGGGTGTCGGAGAGGTACTGGAAACTGACTTTGAGGTAACTGGGAGTGGAAGGGTCATTCAGAAGAGAGTAGAGAAGACAAAGAGTCCTAACGTATCTTCGTTCACGGATTGGCAGCCACTTGAGTTTGGCTCGAAAATCCGAAACATGGTCGTACTTCCTCAGGTTAAATATAAAACGGATACAAGTGTTGAGAAGTCGATCTAACTTATTGAGGAGATCTGCATTTAGGTCAATGAAACAAATGTCAGCATAATCAATGATCGGCAGCAGAAGTGAATTAACCAATGAAATTTTAGTTTTGGTTGGAAGGAAATTTTTCAGCCGAATGATGGAGTGAAAAGAAGCATAGAATTTGCGAGAAATTTCTTTTATGTGATCGGACCAGCTAAGTTTTGAATCAATGATGACTCCTAAGTCTTTGACGGTGGTAGAGAAGGGGATGATACAGCTGTTGTAAGAAAGAGGAAGAAGGCTAGATGGGTCGACTTTAGCGAGCTGACGCGAGCTACCGACCATGATAGCTTGGCATTTGTTTGGGTTTACGGAAATGCCGTAACTGTCAGACCATAATTGCAGACGGGAAAGATCCTTGTTCAGAGCGCTGATAGCACAGCCTAGGTTGTCGGCAGGTGCAGCATAATAAAGTTGAAGATCATCAGCGTACATATGATAATGACATTGGATGCAGGGTGATAGGAGGTTAATAAACAATGAGAAAAGAAGGGGTGACAAAATGCCACCTTGAGGTACACCAGCTTCGACGTCATTCCAATCGGAAAAATCTTGACCATTACGAATTGCCTGTCGGCGCTTTTGAAGATAAGAAGCGAACCAGTTAACAGAGGACTGTGAAAGATTAAGACGAGGGAGGATGGCCAACAGTAGATCATGATCCACGGCGTTGAAAGCGTTACTAAAATCGATCAGAACAAGCACAGTGATTAACTTGTTCTCCATATTAATTCGAATATCTTCAGTCACTTTCAAAAGCGCGGTCGTCGTACTGTGTCCAGCCCTAAAACCAGATTGAAATGAATTAAAGAGATTGGCTTTAGAGAGATACTCCGTGAGCTGCCTATGAACTTCGGACTCAATTACCTTTGATAGAAAGGGTAATATAGAAATAGGACGGAAATGATTAGGATGAGAAGGATTTGGAACTTTGGGAAGTGGAAGGACATAGGCTTTACGCCACTGGTCGGGGAATTGGCCTGAGGAAAGCGAGAAATTGACGATATGAGTGATAGCAGGAAGGATTGAGCTTATAATATGCATTAACATTATGCGTCCGATATCATCACAGCCGACTGCCTTAGATTTAAGGGTGCTGATTATTTTCATTATCCTATCCTGGCTTACAGGTGAGAAATCAAAATTGTTATCGTTAGGTGTAGAAATGCTTTGAATTTCACGAAGAGTATCATGTTTAGTACGAGTATCGAGTTTAGGAGTAGTAGAGAAATAATTATTAAGAGTATTGAGGTTAAATGAAATTTTGTTATCTGTTGACTTAATTTTACCTATTCCGAGAGACCTCAGGAACTTCCACAGTCCAGCTGGCGATGCTAATTCAATCTGTTCTGCTATGTAACGACGCTTTGCGTTGCGTACCATCCTATTACAAATGTTTCGTAGCTTTTTGTAAGCAGTCCAGTTGATGTCAGACCTATCACGCTTATATTTTCTAAACGAGCGATCTCTTCTAGCCATAGCTTTGCGGATAGCGGAGCTAATCCAGGGTGAAGGCGAGTGTTTTACTTTGACGGCACGTATAGGAGCGTGCTTATCAAAAAGTTTGAGTATACTACCATTGAGAAGACTGACTTTATCGTCCAAGGATGCAGTCGCTTCAATTTCGGACCAGCTTACCATGGCAGCGTCAATAGCAAGCTTATCAATATCAAGTCC
This sequence comes from Opisthograptis luteolata, assembly GCA_931315375.2. Taxonomy (NCBI): domain Eukaryota; kingdom Metazoa; phylum Arthropoda; class Insecta; order Lepidoptera; family Geometridae; genus Opisthograptis; species Opisthograptis luteolata. The sequence goes on from OV928048.1 coordinate 5,658,825, forward strand.
AGAGAAGTTACGTTGATTAAGGGTTACAGGCTTGGGTTTAGGGGTTCTTATTTGGAAGGATGAGAAAATGAGGTCGTGATGAGAGAAGGCTGGTGCAGAAAGCTGACCGTGGGTGGCCACTAAGTCGGTATGAGAGGTAATTATTAGATCAAGCAGAGTATCAGATGTGCCCGTGTGGTGGGTCGGTAATAGATCAAGTATGTTCAGATTCATAGATTCTAGTAAGTTGGTTAGCGTAAAAGAGCGCGGATTTGAATTTAAAATGCACGTATTGAAATCTCCCATGATAAGAAAGTGGGTGTAGTTAGACAAAAGAGATTCCAGCACATTTTCAAGTTTTGAAAAGTAGTCTACATTAGGAGGGCAGTAAACCACTCCTAAAATGAGCTTAATGCCAAAGTCAACTTCCAAGAACAAATATTCAGCGCCAGCACTATATGCGGACGGGGATTGCAATATTATTTTATAGGTAAGATGGCTTTTAATATAAATTGCGACACCACCTCCTCTCTTCCCAGTACGATCATTTCGCACTAATATGTAGCCAGGGATAGGGAAAGAAATTGAGGAGAGAGTCGGTTTTAGCCAGCTCTCCGAGACAAGAACAGCGTGAAGGTAGGGAGAGTCAAAAGATTCATGTATATCTGCAAAATGCGAAGGGATGCTCTGAGCGTTTATGTGACAGACGTTGAAATTCCTAGGAAAAGGTTTGAAATTATTAACAAGAATATCACCAAGATTTAAAGAATCATCAAAACTAATAAAGGAACCGCTACTTGATTCGGCACTTTGAAAAGAATCATCATCACTAGAAGACATAATGTCCATAAGTATAATAAAATAAATTAAATATGATAAATATAATAAATCTCAATATACTTATATAATATGCGAAGTATAATAAAAACAAATACTTACTAAACTACAATATAACACAACAAAAATAAAACTCATTTTTGTTGCACTTCCTGCTGACACGAGAAAATAAATTTAAATACACAGTTACATTAATGGCATAGAAAATTGTTGGCATCAGTTGCTTGCCGTACAGTTTTATTTTAGTCTATGAGAGCTATCATACGTACTGAAATTAAAATAAATATTTTATTTAGATAAGTGCACACAACGTAATAATATAATAAATTGCGTTGAAAAGAACAGAAACAAAAAAAAACCCCTTAAATAATCTATAAATCTGATAAAAGAGCAACAACAAAACTTAGCAAGAGATTTATCAGTAATAACAAAAATAATCTTCTAAAATATTTACAAAAATCGAGGAGAAGAGACAGTAATTATATTCGTATCATCACACACGTACTGCATTCACTGCTATAATTAATAATCAATGCATCTGCCGAACCTAACAAACGACTAAATACACTAGAACTAAGAAGAAAAAAAAATAGTATCTGAATTTTGTGTTAACACATTTACTGTGTCGTTCGTTAGGCTTGGCAGAATATACAACACGTGTGTTGCCACCAGAAAACAATCCAATGCCAAAAGTCACTCTGTCATGTCAATAAATATATGTCAAATGGAAGATGGATGTCAACTGTCAACGTTAGATGACAGTATTTATGGTGACTGACAATGACAATTGGCAATTGAAAAAGTGCACTATAAAAACATAAAATAAAATCAAAAATTGTGGGTGAAATTGGTTGGACAAATGGACATAGCTAAAATACCAATACCGGTGTGCCATTGCACAATATTCACTAATGATCATCATGCCTGGAAACTGGTGCCTAAGAATGAAACTCGCAGATCCATGATCACTTAACACCTTTGATTTTCGATGCGGCGTTCCTGCGAGTCGTGGGCGCACTGGCTACCGCCGGCGAAGGCCCACGGGTCCGCTGTTCAAGCTTTGTAGTCGCCACCGCCGGCGTTGCCGGGAATTCAGCCATCAGCTGGTTTAGCTCTTCGATAGATGTTAAGCGCTTGCGGTCGTTGTTGGGCAATTTTACAATAACCTTTCCATCTCTCGTCCAGCAGCGAGTAATACCAAAGTGCTTTCGGGCCGTAGTAAAAATTGCCTGTCGCGATCTGGTTAAAAACTCGCACAGCACTGTTGTTGATGATTTGAGACGCCTCTTTTCATTCCAGATTAGATTGCGAGTATTAATGTCAGTAAATCTAACCAGTATAGGACGGCTGTGTGAGGTGTTTCTAGTACCCAACCGATGACACATGTGAATTACAGATACTTGTATATCTTCCAAGTTCATAGTTGATTGAATTACACGGATAACCAACGATTTGCAGTCTTCATTGTCGGACTCTTCAATACCGTGGAACAGTAGTGCATTTCGCCTGTTATAGTTGTCCAGGTCATCAGTTTGTAGTGCTAGTGTATTAATCAAAGTTCTTAGCATTTGGAAAATAGAGAGGACTGATTCTTTGAAGATCTTGTAATCCCGGACCAATTGATCTAGACTTAGCTTACTGTCAATGGTCACAGTGGGAGACTGAAATTGTTTCTCAAACTCAGCCATTCTTGAAGTGAGGCTCTCTTCAATGCTCTTCTGGGTATCCAACACATCTTGAGCACTAGCCATTTTGATAACTTGAGATAGGCAGTAGAGAGGTTATGCCAGCAGGTAAGTGCAATTAATTTATATTAACATTAAACTTAAAAAATTTATATCACTCCACAACTTAATGTGATATTAAGACACATAAACATAAATATGCTATTAGGTATCCACTGAAACTATTTTTAAAATTAAGTTAATTATGGAGCAAAGTTTTAATAATGTTGACAGTTTTTCTGCCTACCCGCGAAAAAAAAGGTTTTAAATTGAAGGTTTTAAAGTCATTGTCCATACTCACGTTACGCCTCTTGGCTGTATGATTCAACAAGCTGCGTGTGCAGTATTGAAGGTTTTAAAGTCATTGTCCGTACTCACGTTACGCCTCTTGGCTGTATGATTCAACAAGCTGCGTGTGCAATATTGAAGGTTTTTAAAGTTATTGTACGCACTCGCGTTACTCCTTTAGACTGTATGATTCAATAAACTGCGTGTGCAGTATTGAAGGTTTTTAAAGTCATTGTACGCACTCGCGTTACTCCTCTAGACTGTATGATTCCATAAACTGCATGTGCAGTATTGAAGGTTTTTAAAGTCATGGTACGCACTCACGTTACGCCTCCAGACTGTATGATTTAAAGTCATGGTACGCACTCACGTTGCGTCTCTAGACTATATGATTTAAAGTCATTGTACGCAATCACGTTACGCCTCTAGACTGTATGTCATGGTATGCACTCATGGTACGCACTCACGTTACGTCCTATGACTGTATGATTTAAAGTCATGATACGCACTCATGGTACGCACTCACGTTACATCCTATGACTGTATGATTTAAAGTCATGGTACGCACTCATGGTACGACTCTAGACTATATGATTCAGCAAGCAGCGTGTGCAGTGTTGAAGGTTACAATACGCCATCGGAGCAACTCATTATCAGCCGAGCATCATGCAAGAAAAAAGAATGGAAAAAATCATGAATTATGTGGGTAGTTAGAAAAGAAAAACTACGCAAAAATCATGAGGAAAAAATATCAGTTACTTTCCAAAGTATGCGCCTTTTCCCTAAAAAGGAAGGGACAAAGGCAGATTTACAGATAAAACTAACACACAGTTAATGACCACGAACTAACCTTGATCGTCCGAACTAGTTGGCGAGTTTCGTATCTTGCGTTCCCAACATGTTATTTTTCGTCATTATTAGGACTTATGACGATCTTTTCTCCATAACACTGCTTTCAACTAACTTTTTCACAAAATTTCCAATAAAATAACGAATTTAATCGATAAGTCGAAGCTGCGACGCCCGCACATAAAAAAGGAATGAAGTATGACGGAGATGACAGCACTGCCTATGACATGGAAGGTATCGTTCAGAAACAGTGAATTTTATATTTTTGTGATTTGATTTTTATTTTTACAGCTCTAAAAATTATGTGCGACGCCTTGTGCAATAAATAGGATTACTACAAAGTGAATAAATATCGAGAATGCAACGTCGAAGTGTAATTATACTTCTTATAGCGATAGACTGTAATCCACGCGGGTAACAGCTTGTAAGACATAAAAATAGGTCAGCAACTCAGCATCCCTTTTGTAACAAATCTGAATCCTGGCATAAAGTACCTACTCAACACTTATACATAGTGTATTTTAAGTCAAGTCAAACTTAAACGTAACCTGGTACATATTATGTCGGAATAAGTTAAACCGTTTGGAACTTTGAAGCCAAACAGTCTGTCTGCTGTCATCTATGTTTGCTTCTGGTTGCTCTGAAGTTAATTTCTTAATGAAAAACCTAGTTTGTTTGCAACTCAGCATTTTGACTGTTCTTTTTTTCCCTAGTGCTCGCCTAATCTGTCGCCTATCGGTGTATTAGCAGCCGCACTTGAGAGCCAGTTCCCAACCCAGGTTCGACTACATCGTCACTTAACATCAGGTGACATGTAGTTAAACGTTTAACTGTAAGAACTGCTTAATTTTTCTGCTAAACTAAAAAAAAACTTAGACCGACAGAACAATGGTTTTTTTCAGAAATCTATTATACACATAATAATATGTTATGTTAATAATATGCGTTTGACCGCAGTCTCACCTCATGCTATTTGATGGCGTGATCAATGATAATAACATAACTTGCCCAAAAGATACCTATTCACTCTTGACTTGAAGGCTCTCAATTATACATACTTAACGGAAACAAAGACTTTGGCGGAGTGTTCCACTCGTTTGCTATCCGCATTATAAATGTAGAAGCGAAACGTTTTGTGCGGATCGGGGGAATGTGGACTATGTACGGATGTCGTGTTGTCGTCTACCTTACTCTAAGTCCGTATCTTGTTAATGCTTCTTCAGTTGTCTTAAGTACGAATGGGCCTGTGTTTGACCACATCTCACCTGTTGGTAAGTGACGACACAGTGGATCACTCTTGCCAATGAGAGAATTCACTCTAGACTTAGATCCCGTACCTTTCAGGAAACAAAGCACATGGAGCAAATTCCAGTCCCTAGCGGTTCACAAAATGAAGGAGTCAGCGGAACGCTTGGTGCGGAACAATCTACCAAATAGGGATAAAACGACTCCTTGCGCCTTGTAGTCTTATAAATGTAGTTTTAGAAGTATCTACTGAATTGCCCATTGGTTAAAAATGCTGCTTATGTTTGGCCATTTCATTAGGTCATCATAGGTCGTGTCATCACATCCAAAAATAATAACTGCATCATCGCTACAGTATCTTGGCAAATCGAGGTCAGGAAAGACCACATGGTCCAACTTCAAACATTCATTAGAGAAATATTACTAATTTAACTTGTTGTATATATGTACCTATATACTGGTAATCGTTAAGTGATAAGTTGAATAGCAAGACTTGCTAATGACTTAGTAATTTAATTGGCGATGCTTGATAGTCTTTCCCTTAAATATTGATTACAGCAAGAAATAATGTCAGACAAAATCCACATTGCCAGTATTTATGGCGTCTTTTGAAGAGATGATTTATATATCAGTGGTAGGGACATCGACTTGCGACCCGTAGGTTGTTAGTTTGAGCTTTCAATGAAGGAAAACATCGTGATGAAACCATGGTTTGGCGGTCGGGTATTGTCTAGTTATCGCCTAGCTATCTTCAATTCAAGAATCTGTCGCATCTATCGGTTTGATCCGGCAGTCTCACTTGAGAGCCAGGTCCCAATCCAGGTGTAGCGCGGCACCACCTTCGACCACATCGTCACTTAACATAACCTGTAAAAATAAATGTAAAAAGTAAAGATATAATCTATTGCTCGCCTGGCTGGTTCAAGTTAGCATTTGGCGGATTAGCCTACATACAGTAGTTTATCGTCAAGTAACATCAGGTGACTTTTAGTCAAATACTACTGTGTAAGAATTATTTTTCTCATCGGTCAAGGAATTGTTAGACCACAGGTTAGACAAAAATGTATAAAACATCTTGAAAAACGGATACCTTTATTTTATACCTTCACAAAAGGGTCCACAGCTATCTAGATAATTTTGCCTCCATAAAACCCACTCGCCAGTGTTATGTATAATGTATGTACATGTATATATCTAAACAAGTACATGCACTAGAAAGAGCCATTCTCGGTCGTGCGTGATTCATGCGTTCCCTTCCCCAGACACTTTTTAAAAGGCTTTTGTCAACCGTCAAGTGTGGTTGTCTGTCCTTATGCCAGGGACAGATTTAGGGGCATTGTATCCTGGGGCATCAAAAAATTTAATCATTCAACAGCAATATAGGTTTTTGAAATAGCTTTTATTTATACTGCCTGAACGACGACTGCCTAGTTTTTCGACTGAATATCCCTTGTGATGATCGTTTTTTTTTTCGAGTTCTGATCAGATCGCTATTAAATAATCTTTTAAGTTAACTTACTTTTTTTATTGGCGTTCTTGTTCTAGAATCAACTAGCCAGGATTGCTCTATTTCGTGTACCAGGGCTGAAGAAAATTTAATTTTTTGTACAGTTCAGTGCTACCTAGAATTTTGAAATTCAACAGTTTTATATCTTGTGCAGCAATGCACTGTGTTCGTCACTCTCGAGATCGATCATAAATCATCAGATTTAGATGTTAAATCCCTATAAGTCCTGTAATGTCGCTAGAAACATTGTCCTTCGATCCGGAGCACAGTAATATCACTAGTACCTGATAGTTTAGTAACTGATAAAGGTGTAAAAGTGTATTATGTTATAAATCAGTGTTATGTGCACGAACCTTCTTGTTTATTCAAGCGCGTCGATAATAACCATTTATTATACCAACGCCCTCCCTAAGTCCTCTATGTCTTCCTGTTCATATGCGAGTGCACTTGAGTACACGTGTATGCTAAATTATACTAAAAGTAGGCGTTTAATTATTTCCTTCCTCATCCATGTGACAAACGCAACACTATTTCAATCTAATTCAATCTACTTTACTTATTTATTAATATAACATGGCATCATTGCATGCTTCGATTCTAACAAGCGGGAAAATAGTTACCTTCTAGTAGCGCTCTTTTGATAAGTGACCCAGAAACAAGAAACAAACGCAAACACAAGTGCGTTTCAAATCTCGTGCAATATATTCAACAACAAAGATAGAAGGACGTACCAAAGAATGAAGTGCGACCACGATACCAACATTAATCGTATCACATACGTGAAACACGAACTCAAGTCTGACTGTGACTAAGGCAAGCCTAATTAAGCCTAATATAAGCGGTCCACGCTCGAGAAGCCATAACCAGTCGTCCTTTTTTGGTTGTATGATTGCATGATGTTTTTCTTATCTTTACTCCGTTTGATTGACGGTTACTGATGATAATAATGAATTGTGTAAGAACTATGAATATTTTTATGGACTTTGTTTTATGAATTGATTATTATTTATGTATTTTTCAAGATAATTACATATATATGTCTTTAATGGCTATAAAAATGTTGCCACTTACTCCGATTATGATGGCGTAACGTAAGTCATTGTTCTGAGAATAATAACTTATATTAAATCTTGTCGCTTGAAATTGATAGAATATCTATACATATAATAAATCTGTAACTCATCACTGTCTGTACATTGAAGATAAATGAGAAAAACTTTTACTGGGGGCCTTTATTAACGCAATAGAACCCAAAACAATGGTTTTTAGAATTTTTGTCTGTATGTCTGTTTGTCTGTTTGTCTGTTTGTTTGTGCGCGCTAATCTCAGAAACGGCTTAACCGATTTGAATGCGGTTTTCATTAATATATTGTGGTTTTCTCCACTTAACATATAGTGTTTGTTTTATTTCAATCGGTTCATAAATAAAAAAGTTATATCAGTTTAAAGCATCACGTCGGAAATTTGGTCGAGTCGATTAGATTATTGTAGCCCGGATAGCATATAGGTTCCTTTTTAACCCGGAAAAAGATTCTTGCGGGATAGTAGGGAATACCATGGGTGTAAATGCGAACCGCAGCTACCCCTATCACCATCCCCATCCCCACATTTATGAAAATGCGAAAGTGTGTTTTTCTGTTGGTTTGTTCGGCTTTCACGGCGTAACAAAACAACGAATCAGGGTATTATTTTGCATAAAGATAGTTTATGCGCCGGAGAGTAATATAGGCTACTTTTATCCCGGAATAATGCATGGGTTCCGTGGGAAAATCTAATATAACGAAATTTTTCGAAATCTTTTACATGGTTGCTAGGCATCATTCTGTTGAATTGTTTACATGTCAGGAAGAATATTATTGGCATGACAATTATTGGTGTGGATACACACGTAATAATTTATCGTAGCGATGTATCTGTTCTAATTGCTAACCGATCTCCGGTCATATCGAAAGTGTGCCTGAAAAATCGTTGTAGAATTTCTGGTTTGCGCAGATGAGCGACGGCAGTAACATTTTCTGTTCGATAAATCATTGTTGATCGACTTGACCGTATTTGCATAATTTTGATGGTAGCGTGTGTTTTGCTGCAATAAAACTGACGTCGGACACGGGCAAACAAAAAGGACCTCTTTGTAAGACGCGTCCGCGCGAAAATTGAAAGAAGAAAAATATTAGAACATTTTATACAGAGCTACAAAAACGAAAATCAAAAGATGATTGTGATTAGTGATGTTCGAAATCAAAAATCAACACACTGTAATAAAATAATATAGAGCCATCTATTTAATCCTAAGTTAGTGATTACACTATACGCTCTAATCAAACCCAAGACGTTTAAATTTGTAACGATATATCGTTACGTGTGTAGCAGACATGATCTTATTATACCTTATTTACTTAGAACTACTTGGTATTGACGTTGATGTTGCGGGCTACAATAAGGGTAAGCGTATGTTGAGACGCAGGCGACGGAAGCGCATGGCATAGTCCATGAGCGATGCTGTAAATTACACAGATACACTGTAATAAAGTACAAAAAACTGGTATCAAGAACAGTATTCAAGTTGACGAATAAACTGGGTTTAATATTAAACTTATACAACATTTAATCACTTTAAAAAGACAAACTAATAACTAGCTACGTCTGTTCTAACTTTCTTGCACCAGCAAAAGAAAAGGCAAGCAACGACCGGCAGGTACTTTTCTGGTGATTTTCTATTTTTTTTCTGGCGCGATAACGTTTACTATTTCGGAGGAGGCTATTTACCATCCTATAGATTTTTATTCAGTATTAGTGTTAGATTATGAAATTAATGAGTTATTGTTAGTTACAGTTTATAATAGCGTTGCTTCTATGTCTTCATGCTTTTTTAAAATACGTGTTATGTATGAACGTGTGATATAAATACTATCCTAAGCATTGATTAATACGCACTAACTTAATTTAGAAAAATAATAATTGATCTTTGCTTATGCATATATATATTACAAAAAATCAGCGCTGCCCCGCACTGCATCGATTGCGTCTCAATATACGCTTAGCCTAAAGATTTGGACACGTGGGAACTTGGGAAGCAAAGAGTTTGCATAGATTTGTTTTTTTTTTATGAAATAGTTTCGATATGTAGTAGAAAAAGTATTAATGGTGTGGATATATAGACTCAGAGCCTACGACAGCCAGACCTTCGTTTTTAATGTAAAAGCTGAAAGTTTTTCTGTGCATGCCCCCTATATAGTACAGGTAAGAACATCCTGCGAATATAGAGTTTGTGGTTACTTGGGCAGATAACAGGAAGTGCCGGTGTATAAATTAGTACCCTAAATTCGTTAAAGTATAAAGCTCAATTTTTTAAATCTTCTTCGGGATAACTTCAGAAATTCATCTGGCTGAAATTTGGTACAGGAATAGATAATAGGACGGAATAATATATAGGATACTTTTTATTCCTGGAATAGGTTCTCATGGGTTGCGGGAACTGGATCAAAATTTCTTGATTACTTTTGGTCGCGATAACCGACATCCACGCGGGCGAAGCTGCGGGCACCAGCTAGTATTAAATAATGTGACAAATAACTTAGGTATGTATGAGAGACATATTATTCATTGGTATGAAATTGATCTAAGAATTCCGATATCGAAGATTTGTTTTACAACTTGTTTGTCTTCCAATGGTAAAGTTTGACAAATTTAATTCTTAAGCTGTGCATAAGCTAAGCATATTATATATATTTTTTAGTTATAGCCTAAGATAACTTACCAGGAATTGCATTGCACCTAACTTCCAAACAATGATATTTATGTATATGAGAGCACGTTCCATCTGATATCGATCAGTACCTATACCTAGTACATGTATGGACATGGGATGTATCAAGTTGTGACCAGATACAGATGCAGGGCGGGGGGAAAGGGTGCTTCCTCAACTTATTTCTCAACCGAAGCACATTAACTTGACCATTTTCATTATTTGGAAGAAGTCATAATCATTGCCCCCTGAAAGAAATCCTGTTTCCGTCCCTGGTTGTGACAATGCAATACTAAGGACCAAGTGTCAAGTGTCAGTCACGCCCAAACGCGTGTGACTGACACCAACCTCGTAACTGGATCTTGGGAGATGAAGCGTTATGGGAAGTTTAATGTGCAATAAAGGGTATGTTAAAGACTGATTTGAATCGTTAAAACGTTGTTATGTAGAATAAGTTAAGGTGGTATATGTTTTGTGTGCCGTTAAAGTTGTTTCCGACTCTGTTACAATATGTAATGTGAAATTATGGCAGTGGACAATCACTTAATGTTATAAATTGTAACTTGCTACAATTCAATCAAGAAGTGAAATGAAATGAAAATGAAAATGAAATGAAAAAAAATGAAATGAAAATATTTATTTACCAAAATAGTACTAAGTTCGACAAGTTAACATAAGATTTGACTATTATTATATATATAACTTATACGACTATACAGCGAGTCCCAAACTAGGCAGGAGCCTGTGTCTTGGAACTCAGAGATGCGATTACTTATCAGAGTTTACCCAAATAAGACGGCTATACATTTTTGGTTCTACAACAAGGACGAACTTATAAGCAGAAATTTTAACTGATATACAAAAACTAAACATTATTTTATTTATACTTGATATAAAAAGAAGTACATAAATGAAAGAGATAAAGTTAAATAAATATTGTTCTGGTTTGTTTTATAACAACTTAATAATAACAGAATGAAAGTGAGCTGACTGGATATATAGTGTTAGGTGTTTGGGGAGTGTTGTGTGTTGTGAAGGTGAGTGTTATGTTGCCAGGTGTGTATGATTTTAATGTGAATGAAGTTGTGTGTGAGTTGTGTATGGATGTGGGTAGACGTGTGTGTTTGTTAAAGTACGCATGTGAAAGTGTGAAGATGTGTGTGTGAGTGTGAGTGAGCAAGCCTTCTTAGGGATAAATTAAATCAGATCTTCTGTATCTTCATAGTGAAGTTTTAATAGCCATTCCTTTACAACTTTTTTACAGGAGTTTGTTGTGCACAGTTTTACTTCACATTGTTTGCAAACTTTGTTATAGGTATTAACATGAGCAAAAGCAGGACTTCTGCGAGACAAGAGAGATGTAGCTTTTGGGAGTGGTAGGCGAAAAACTCGCCTTATTAAGAGGTCTTCGTAGTCGGGTCGGTTTAAAAAAGCTTTATGGGTTTTAACTGTAGCATTTAAAATAAAGAGCTGACGAACCCGCAGCACCTTGAATTCTTCATATAGGTTATTTGTTGGGTACAGGAATGGTTTTTTTAAAGTGACTTTGATGAGTGCACGCTGGGCTCTTTCTATAGCGATAAAAAAGCTCTTTCCGGCACTTCCCCAAACAGAAATACAGTAATAATAGTATGAATAAAATTCAAACAAACATTACGCTATACACTAAAAAAAGTTACCTAACAAATATTATAAGTAGATATATAGATAGATACCTGTTACCTATACATTCACAATACATTACAATATTTTTATTTAAGACTCAATTGCCAGTGACCAATCTTCAGAATCATTATTTCCTAACAAACTTGTGAAAAAGTAGGACATTGTCTTTTCCAATTAAGATCAAAATATTACTAACAAAAACAATTTACACTTTCTCGTCAATAGGGAAATCGAAAATCGCAAGTTACTTGAAAACAAATGATAATAAGCTGTAACTTCTACACTTAATTAATAAAGCCAGGAACAAAATTTCAAAATTGAATTCCCTTAACAAAATTGACTTTGAAAGTTGGACCCATGTCGATCATCGAAGTCTCTTTTTCAAACATTTTTATGAATTTTATGAAATTTTTTCATAAAGGAAAGGAGACACGTGTTGCAATGAGAGACTTTATTATGGGTACAGACGTACAGACAGACAAAATAAATGAAATGGATACAACGCGGGAGAGCATGTTTTATGAGGCGTGGGAAGAAATGACGGGTGATTAAATTTATTATTTGATGATTTCTAGATGAAAGGCAGAAATATAAGGTGCTTTATTTGCGAAGACGGTACGAAAGACATATAAATATCACTGTATATTATATACATACGTACCTACGTAACTTCTTTCGCTCGTTTTTTTGTGTTCTATTTTATTCTATTGCCAATATTGTCATTGTAACATTTTTAAGTCATGGGCATGGGGCATGGGCAAGTCATATCGCTCGATGAACCAATAACCGGTAGGGAAGAAAGGTTCTCGAGTGGGAATCACGAACCGGAAGAATATATGTATAGGTAGACCGACGACATCGTAAGAGTTGCGGGGAGCCGACGGATGCAAATAGCTATTAGGGGGTTCATTGTGGCGTTCAAAGTCTTTCGAATGATATTGATGAAGTTAAAATGAAATTGAAGTGTATCCAGACAGAAATAAATTCAGCTTTCAGTCAAGGAAAACATCGCGATGAAACCAATAACCAAGGGTTGGTGGTTTTTTGAGCTCGCCTGGAATCTATCGCCAAGTATCTATCGGTATGATCCGGCAGCTGCACTTGAGAGCCATATCCCAGTCCTGGTGTAGCGTGGCCACCTTCAACCACATCGTCACTTAACATCAACTACATCGTCACTTAAAATCAACCACATCGTCACTTCATCAACCACATCGTCACTTAACATCAACCACATCGTCACTTCATCAACCACATCGTCACTTAACATCAACCACATCGTCACTTTTCAATCCTCTTTTTGCTTAATGTTCTAAATTTATAACATAAAATATTAGAGACATTTACGATGTGAATTCCATTACCTACTGACAAATTTTAATGTCTTCGTAATAGAGCAAAACAATAAAGTCTGCGACCAATTCACACGTTCCCCGTTCAGATGTACGATATGATGCAATTAACTTGATTTATTTAATGGGTAAGAACTTATTTCACGGTCTCGGTCGTCCTATTGTTGTTTTTTCATTTGTTTGTACAGTCAAGAGAAGTGTAAATGTAGAAACCGTGTCACAGAAAGTATCTTCCATCAAATGAAGTAAGTTATTCCGCTGAACGAAATGATCTTGCTGCGACAAGGTTCTAGCATAGTCGTTATTTAAAAATATTATGTTGGATACGAGAAAAGATGTGTGGTAATGATATACTTCCTAAGCACGCCTACAAATATTTTATTTAAGGTCTGCGTCTTAATAGCTTCAGTTGATGACAAATGTGCCTCCAAAAATCTAAAAACGCTAAATTCAACACAATAAGTATTTGCAAAAATTACATAATTGCATGTATTTTTTGTCCAATTAAAATTATATTTTTTTACATGCTCAGTTATGTTATGTGAACTGACATAGGTACATTTTTTGGTTATCCTTTCAATTAAAGTGCAGAAAAATTTTTGTCGAAAAATTCCCAATTACCAGTTTGATCTTGTAATCTTGACCTTTACTCCAATTTCATCGCTCGTAGTAAATATTTTGTTCTCACGAGTAAATTAAAGAATACTGTAGGCTGCGGTTCTGTCGTCATTATTTTTAATTATCAAGTATCACGTTTTGATTATTCTGTGGAAAAATTACTAAGAATTATTTATTTCATCATCATCATCCTCAGCCTGTATCAGTCCACTGCTAGACATAGGCCTCTCCCAAGGTACGCCACTGAGCCCGGTCTTCGGCTCTTCTCATCCAACTACTGCCAGCCACTCGGCGCAAGTCGCAGGGCGTCCTACACTACGTCTGCCAAGTCGCGGGCACCACTCAAGAACACGTCTACCCCAACGGTTATCGGTTCGGCGGCTTATATGACCATCCCACTGCCACTTCAGCTTTCTAATTCTGTGAAATATTTATTTACCTAAGGATATTTTTGTATGTAACTGAAGGAGTAGACGAGCAGGTCACTCGCCAGATGGTAATCCTCACGCATGGCTTTTATAGGTCAGTAAAAAATTCAAGTAATTATTTAAAAATCATAATGCATCCCACACTATGCTAATATCACAGTATATAAAGAACAGTAGGTTAGCTAAGGCCGCTCGACGAGTTAATTGCCTACTCTTGCGGTGACGCATAGGCGGCGCGTTCCATACTGAGTGCATGGCCGCGGCCCCGGCCGCCTCCTTTCGTTTATGTGATTGTGTGCGTGAAATGTGCGTGCGTACACGGTGCCGCTACTCACGCACACATTCAAACCGGCGACGGCCGATTTTTTTTTTTAGGCCTTTACTATGCTAATATTGTATTAGGTGTATAGATAGCTAATAGGTATTTTGATATGCTGTACTGTACAGTCAACGACAAAAGTCGCAGAACAATAGTATATTTTCCGATAACCTTCACCGTCTTAAACATTAACCTTTGACCGAATCTTCACTTAACATCAGGTGTGTTGTGTTGTGGTCAAACGCTACCTTGGAAGTTGTAATAAAATCCCAAACATTACTGATCTTAAAACACATTTGGAAAATCAAGAATGATCAGCTAGTTTTGTCGCTGACTGTACCCTTGATTTGAGCTGTTACAGTAACCGGTTCATTCCTACAAAACCAATAATGCAATGTTTTAAACTTGTTACGTTATTCTAATAAGTTAATTATGAGTTATTAAGGTTTAACAACTAACAACAGACGAAGGAATAAAAAAACAGTTCAATGCTTACCCAAATATTTTAAAACATTTATTTTTGCCACCACAAAGCGGTTTTATAAACACCATTATTACATTATATAAAGTAAACATTGCAACTTTTGTCTATTTGAAAATACAAAAACCGGATCAAAGTAGCATATTTACACAGGACAGATTGGCAGTGGGTATGAAATAGAGTTTGCAATTGTAGTGCGATCGTGGTGGTTTTTAATAAAAAATAACAATAACAATGCCCACACTATTGCATACAGAGGATATGATCCTTTATAGAAATTCCCTATACCTAGGTATCAGAAAATACGTGGATCGGAAATCTACACCTAAACACGGATCAAATATGTACTTAGGTATACTTGCGCTTTTCTTTCAATGCAGTTCTTGTTGTTCCGTAGAATCAAACCCGCGATCTCAAGCTTCGCAATCGGCTGTTAGCTCATTGTGATAATTATGTCGATCGTCAAAATTATAAAAGTAACTGAAACACTGTCAGAATAATACGAACGTCAAGGAAATCTTTCAGAAACTCGTTGCATCAATTTATATTATTTATCAATTCAATTCACAATTAACAATGTAATGAAAACAAACAGAAACATCTGCCAATCACGCTTTTTTTTATTACACGCTTATCAAATCAACACTCCTATTGCCACCCTTCAACAAATCAACACGGCGAAATTAAGCAAAGCCGAAAAACAAACAGTCCTTGATGAAGTCGCGGAAACCGGTTCACCAATGATTAAATAAAGGGGGAGGTTCGGAAAACCATTATATCTGACTTTGAATTCGGGATATTCAGACCTAGTGTCCGAAACCGAGGGGTGCTCTGAATGGTCAGTAATTGCCCAATAAATCACAGATCCGAACCATTATTGTCTATAGTTCCCTTTTCGTCCAAGAGATGGGGTCATGGAGATCACTCGTGCGCACTTTTGTTTACATTTCACATTATTCTAATAGCAATAAATTACTAAAACCAGTTGTAAAAATGACAAAGTTAAGTTGTAATGTCATCGTTTATTATCACAGGCTATTGAATTTTGAATTTAATTTTCTCTGGTCGCTGGCTGTGAAATGGTCACCGTATTCACAATCTGCTTACTCGTTTTGTTTGCAATTTTCAATGGTCAACAGTTTAATTTTTGGGGCGGAGTTTTAATCACAGATTTTGTATGCAGCTGGAATGATTTATCTTCTAAATAATGTTTGTATTTAAAACCGTCCGTTGCTGGCTAACTAACAATCAGTGCACAGGCTAAACTAAAAATGCTAAAGACGAGAAATTTTCAAGATATTAGATATTAGTATTTTTTTGGCAATCATTTTATAAGACAGTCTGGAATTCAAATGAAATATTAAAGTTTATATGGAAAGACTTCGGCGCAGGTCTCAAGTATATTTTAGTCGTTTTCTTTTCTAGAAACTTATGAGCTTGAGCTATCGGTGAAGAAAAACATCGTGATGAAACCATCGATTGGTGGTAGGGCACTTTCTAGTGCTCGCTTGGGTCTCGCCAAGCACCTGTCGGTGTTTTCCGCCAGCCCCACTTGTGATGTGAGCCAGATTCCTATCCAAGACTAGCGTGGCCTTGACTTGAAGTCAAACGCTACCCTGTAAGAAAAATCCTAAGAATATACTTATTAATTATTTACATCTTTTTTTTTTAATATTTTTTTTATGGGTGTAATCGTGTTTTGTTTGTTTTGTAATGGATTTAAAACGAAGAAATTTGCCACCTAATTACTGTTTGATATCTCAAACACACATACAACCCACTTCACACATACTGTTTCCTACTGAAAACAAAAAAGGATATTGTGCGGGACCCGCAGCACACTAGCTGCCCTCAGCGAGACAGGTAGATAACAAAACGAACAAACCGAAAGTGGAAACCGGGACCTAAATTTACTTTTGTAAAGATTTGCATACCAATCTTGTTTTGTATTTTTCAAAGAACAAAAAGGTTTCGCTCAACTTTTCCTCGACTGTCCGTAACGAGGTCTATTGTCGAAACCGTACTAGGCTTTGTAAAGTTTACAGAAAATAATAAGAAGGACGTTGATTGATGGTTCCTGGAGAAGTGGAGATGGAGAGCGTGATTGATGAATGATCCTTGAACTTATATTTTCAAAAAGGGTAGTGCCTACTAGGTTATATCGTGTGTTACTTATAAACAGGTAAATTTTCAGTAAATAGGTGCGTTGGTACAGTCAATGACAAAATAAGCTGAACATCCACAAATCTCCGATTTCATTTATCCAAAAGACAAAACTTTACTGATTTACTACACAATATATGGAAAATTTAATATGATCAGCTATATTTGTCGCTGACTGTACTAACATCATACATGTGACAACCCATACCACTCCATACACTAATTTCAATTAATAGTTTGCCAGATATCGAACATTTTCTGTGAAAAAAAAAAATATTTGTTAGTTACTTAACTAAAGTAAATTGGTCTGTCCGTTATTTATTTATTTATTTTATTATATTATAAAATCTTATAACTTATAACTATACATATAGCCGCCAATAACGGTACAGCTGAACAATAGTACATCAATCAATATCAACACATCGTAATAAATTCATCAAGAATAATAAACATACAATCTTTCTATTAAATTTACACAAGCGCCATCTATCGTAGGTTTTCTACAACACTTCATTCAACGAGCGCCTCGAACCCACCGGCTAAAAGCTTCTTTTCTTTTCCGCCAGGCGGCAGCACGTGTCTACGCCATGGAGCTCCACGACGGCGACGACTGGGGGCACGCGCGCTCAACATGAACTGTTTGAGCTACTGGAGCGAGTGCAATGTTCGCGGCTAGACGACCAGAGGGCAGTACTGCCGCCGTATTTTTCTCAGGCGAGTACTTTTTCGTATGATCTGTAAAATTAAAAAGTTATTTAGAATAGCGCCATCTATGAGGATTCTAAAAAACTACTTTGTCATAATGAACATCGTACAGCGTAAATAAACTAAATCGAGCTTGTAGTTAAATTTGTATGAACTAGATGGAGTTATTAGACAATCTTGTATGTGAGTCGAGGTCTAACAATAACTTTTAATACGCCTTTTTGTATACATATTTCTGGTGCTATGGTGTAAAATATTGTAATATTACTCCAAGATAATATTTAATTAGAGAAAAAGCACCTGTCAGCAAGAATTACATTTTAAAATATGATGTAAAACAATACTTCTTATCGCAAGTCGGAAGTCGCAATTTGGGCCAGTTTTATTTGTGCGAGCCAGTTTTAGCTTGTTACTTAGGTACCTACTCCTTGTTAAACTACCACCGTAACCATAAGACCAGCGTCTCCGCAAACTTTTTCTATCCAAGTCCACACTTCAAGGGTCAGCACACACCGAGTTCGTTACCTTTAATCGGCGGAAACCGTGGGTACGATCAACGATGAAGCGATACAGTGTAGTAACACCCAGCGCGGCATCCGGTACCTACAACTTCACCTGGGGTGGTAAGCCAAGCGTGGCAAAGAAAGGAGCGGGTGGCGTGACGGTCGCACTTGGAATTTCTTTGTTTATTTTGCTGTGTAATGGTAGCTGAATACAAGTACAAGGTGGCAACAATAGGGGAAAGAATGATGCTGGTAATTCGGTTTCTGGATACAAGGTTCTGCACCTGAGCCTGTCACGTGGAACAATTCCAAGTATGGTATGGTAGCCAGTTTTTTTGCATAGAACAACAAATGTGTGCCAAAATTGCAACTGTCTCTTATGGAAGAACTTTTAGCTGATTGACTATTCATTTAGGTATGTAGACTTGTATGACTTGATGTGTCTAATACCTTGGTTTGCTCTGTTCGAGCGCTATCGGCCTGAAGCGCAGAACTACTAACAACTAACAGCTCAGAAAAAAATAAAACTAAGTAGGAGAATAATTATACTTAATGTCTCAAAGGGTGATCTTATCGCTCAGAGCGATTGCTCTTCCAGACAAACTAAAAGCAAAAGATTAAATACAAAAATAGTATGGACGAGGGTATACACATAGCAAAAGTTCTCAAACAATAAGATTTAAACCAAGTAGAAAATAATTTAATTGCCCTTTAGCGATGAATAATTCAAACATTGCTGTATCTCCAAAATTTCCCTGCAAGTCTTATTTTGATATTTGCTGTACGCTAACTTTACGTTACTTAATTATTTTCCTTGCCAGCGATTACCATCAGTTGAATATTTATGAATAAAATGTTGATTCCGTTGCATAATTTTGTGAAACATATTTTTGGTTTACTTGCTAATATTACACCAGTAACGAGTAAGGTGAAGATTACAAGATCAAGCTGAAATTGGGGCTAATTAGTAGCTTGGTATATATTTTTCTGAAAGTAACAGAATATTCCGTCAAAAAACAAATGACTTGTAATATTGACTGTTTTTTTTTTTTGAATCATTTCAACAAATATACAATATTCAAAGGCAAAAGTTTTTGTTACTCCCAGTTCGACATGACGTACAATCTATCCTTCAATCATGGGTGAGATGAGATAGCAAGGACCTTAAAAAAAATTAAATAAAAAATCTTACGTCAATTACTAGAATCGTAACAGAAAATAATGAATACCGAGTGGAAAGTACCTAACTGCAACTAAGTAATTGTTCTATGCTTACGAGAATTTTTCAGGAATTCTTTAGTAAAGGTATAGAATGAAAGTCGTTTATTACCATTCTATTTGTTGGCCACATCTCTTAAAATATAAACTCCTGCTATTTTGAGCCTAAACTTTAACATATTCTAATTCTATAATTGATGTTTTGTTTATTTTAAAATAGCATATACCGGAAACTGGTATTAACCAAAACATCGAAACAGACTTTTTGTTTATTATGAGAATATATTTTTCTCGTAAATAGTTATAAATACTTGGATCTTTTGTTTTTATTTTCAGCTTTTAGCGATTTCTGTGAGACAATATTTTTAAAATTTAGAGGTGTATTTTACGCAGAGCGAACCCTATAGTAGCCTTTTTAGGTCAATTTAATTGAACCAATAATTGCATGCATCTGATTTTATGACACTGTCCTATATTTAGAAATGACCATCTGGTCTTAATAATTATGATAAAATATTGTGTTAAATGAAATTATTAAACTGCATTTCATTAGCATAATGATATTTGCAAACAGCAGCAATACTCATCTTTTGATATTAAAAGTAAATACAAAATTTGAAGTGGTCTCAAGCTGTACTTGAATAATGAAATGGTAATCAGTTCTAAATAACTAACTAGTTGCGCCCAGCGGTTTCACCCGCGTCTTCCCGTTATCCCGCAGGAACCTTTTTCTGAGATAAAAAGTAGCCTATGTGTTAATTCAGGGTACAAGCTATCTTCATTCCAAATTTTACTCAAATCCGTTCCGTAGTTTTTGCGTGAAAGAGTAACAAACATCCATCCATCCATCCATACTCACAAACTTTCACACTTATAATATTAGTAGGATTATAATAAATCTCACACAATCATACATCACAAAAGCTCTAACGGCTTACCCCTAAATAAGATTCCCTGTATCTAGAGTCTAAATACAGACCCTAGACCCTAGATCCTAGGGTATAATATGTGGATTGGAAATCCACCCCAAATAAAATTCCCTTCTACGAATATAGGGTATCAGAAGCTATGTGGATTAGGAATCTACAACATTCAGACACGGAACAAATACTTTGCGCTTTACCTATATTAATATTTGTACCGTAGCAGCAAATATCGATAAGTTTGAGTTTGTCGACTGGTATAGGTAAAATTGTTGTGATATTTCAGTAATCGATTTAATTTTTGGTTTTCTTAACTTTGTTTGCAGTCAAATCCTGACTAAGTAACACCGTATTTTGAAGACACATTAGAGTATTTGCTTTACATCGAGTTTAATACCTATTACCCTCTATTACTACTAACTACTATTGATTATTATCTTTGCCTGTATTTACTATCGATAACCGAAGTAAAGTTTCAACAATTCTGTTAATAGATACCAGTAATGCTATAAAAATAGAATGGTCTGAATCTATTTCAAGACTTCCTCTATCAGGTGTCGAATCGTATCTTAGCTCTAGTGAATGTCTGAATTTTATATCCAGATTCCGCAAGGCTGAGCTTAGTTATAATTGAATTCAAGTAGGCATATTGAGGGATTGCTGATTATTATAAACAAATAAGACGATGGTTAGGAACACTCACCGTTACCAAATGTGAAACGTGTTTGTGAATTTGCCTTTCAACAATTCTTTCTGAATTTCAAAACATGATATCTTATTACGTCATCTAAATAAAAGATACTCACTGATGGATATACGAGTACATTTCTTTCAGAGCACGCCGCTAATTCCGCTTTTCTTTTCCTATTGCTCCCAGCCATTCTTCATCTACCTACATCAAAGGCACATTTTTTTACTAACAATTGACTACAGGCTCACCTGATGGTAAATGATGATGAGGAGCTTGCTTAAAAGATACATAATATTCACTCTTGACTTTAAGGCTCCCAAATTATTCTTATCAGGAAACAAAGACGCTGGCAGGTTGTTCCATTCTTTTGCCATTCTCATTATAAATGTAGAAGCGAAGCGTTTAGTGGAACAAATTAAAATTTGAACCAGTTTAAACACACTTATCCAGTACCTGCTTCAGTATGTCTTCATAAATAATTACCTGTATTAACTCAAAAAATTACCATGGCCAAAAATTACTACGTGGTATGCTCAACAATCTTTCTAGCACACAATGAATGACCTTCGCTCCACTGGGTCAGTTTGCGCTAGAGCTTAGCAATAGGAGAATCGTGAATTCAAGTGTCGAAACCTTACTATAATGTTGGTTTGTAACCGTGATTAAAACTGATATAGAGGTCTGACGAAATGTCTTAAGTCTACCGTGTGAATAAGATTTCATTTATCCACTCGCCACTGATAGTTTATCGTCGGTTTTGTTGTTGTAGATTACGGTTTTAGAATTTTATTTCTCAAAAGAATAATATTCACTTACAGAGAAACACAATAGATCTAAGTTAATAATTAAATGTCTCCTTGATTGTTCTTGATTGTTCTCCTTGATAAGTTTATTCTAAAACCCTTTATAAAATTGGCCGTCATTTGCTGAATTTACCATTCGGTACTTTTTATTTTGTAAGACTTCACATAACTGAACCAATCTGTTTTTTTTTTGTTAACAAGCTGCGTTCCGTGATTTCACCCGTTTTGTTTTGAGATACCACTTTAGTTTCATCATAATCATCATCATCAGCCTGGGCCAATCCACTGCTAGACATAGACCTCTTCTAAATTACGCTACTGAGCCCGGTCTTCGGCTCTTCTCATACAACTACTGCCAGCCACTTGGCTCAAGTCGATGCCCTACCTAGTCGCCCCACTCTATTTTAGTTATTTTCATTACTTGACCTCTTATACAACGCTATTATAGCTGTTAATAAAATTTTAAGCCAAGCAATTGGCACGTCTCCACTATCAACTTTATCCTATTGGAATAGTATCATAACTTTAAATTTTATGAGCGCTTTACAGTTTTCTCGTGACACTGCATTTTGTGTCCTGCAGTACTTTCATTGTAAATTCATTTCCCTTGGTATTTTCTTAGCACATAACTTCACGTCTAAGTTATTATGTGCCACATGTTTAAATATTTCTATGAGACACGAAAAGTTTTTCACAATGCATACTATTATTCAATTTGATTCTTCTGTGATAGGAATGTAAAACGATGTTTAAGAACTAGGCAATGCAACAACTTATGTTTAGTATCTATAAATTGAATTTTACGAAATATTAAGATCTTATCGAAAGTATAGTTTTACAAACTCAATATCATAAAAATAATGGGATCAGCCATTTGAGAGAAATTGAAGCGATACCGATCTAAAAATCTATACCTGCACTTAGCAGAATACATCAATTAAGACGTTTTCTTGATTAATGATCTCTAACATTCCTAGAACTTACTGTGAGATAGTTAAAGATGGTAACTCAACGACATGAATGCCACTTTCACTAGAAAGTATGAGTGCCAGACGTTCATGAAATTTAAATGACCATAGCGACTCATTGTCCAGGGTGGAAGGTGAACAAAAGATTGCAGACGATTTGTAGACTGCGATTATGTATGTATGAAGAAAGGGCTACGCAGCTGCAAGTTGGAACTTGGCTTTCCAATTGCTATGGCTAGAAACTTACAAAATTTCAACTTCATTGTCTCGATTGTAAGCATTAGAATGAGTTAATATATCATTGAATCTATTTCTTCATTTATCACGCATCACCTTGCTTATAAGTCTTATGTGCATTGTGATTGCATTGAATACATTGTCTTATCATCATCATCATCATCATCAGTCTGTATCAGTCCACTGCTGGACATAGGCCTCTCCTAAGGTACGCCACTGAGCCTGATCTTCAAGTCTTCTCTTCTTACCCAACTACTGCCAACCACTTGGCGCAAGTCGTCGCTCCACCTTGTCGCAGGGCGTCCTACACTACGTTGACTACACATTGTCTTTTAAACTGAAACAATTATTATTGGTCATCACTATTTACAACAGAAGCATCATCATTATCAGCCGCAAAAAGTCCACTGCTAAACAGGCTTCTCCCTTTGAATGCCACCATAATACCATAATGTACCTGGCAAAATGTAGTCAAATTCTACTGTTCAATACCGGTAGAGAATACAAGAGACCCATACTGTAACGACCGCTAAATGAGGCGCACAGGCGCATAAGTGATGCATTGCTTATGTAATCAAGCTAGGGTTGGATGAAACCATATCGACAAAATCGAATGTGTCTCTAAAAATAATATTCTTTTATGTCAGACACTCGTAGTCTTGTCAGAGTGGTAGTATTGTGAAAATAACGTACACGTTACGTAACGGAGCTATTTGACATCGTCGTTCTCCTTTATGGCATTTATTGCTTTGCTGTTTTTAAACACAAAATATTCGAGTGTAATATTAACAGTTCCTAAATAATAGTAATACATATATTTAGGCAATAAACATACATAAACCAGATTATCAAATGTTGAGGTTGCGTTTCGAAAATTCCTGAAAACCACAACATCAACTTGACTTACCCTTTGTGAGCTTTGGTCAAAACCTTTTGTTTGTTGGTTTGTGTGAGAGGTAAAATATCAAATCTTATCAAAAATAAGTACATAATAAAATAAGGCATGTCATAGATAGATAGCTCTTGATTTGTAGTAGATTATTTTTAATGAAAAATGTTACTTGCATTACATAACAAATGTTTCAAACCAATCGTGAAGTAATGTATATGTCTCGAAGGGCAACATTTCGTCACTATGACTTTATACTTATTTCTAGTTTTAACTAATAATGTTTTTAAAAGCTTCAGTCGTAACTGATAAAAAATACTTTTTTGCTTATATATGACTACTTCCCTACCAACGCACTGCATTGCAATGTATTGCATTGTATTGGAAATGGTTTTCTTTTACACGGAGAATACACGTTACTTTATCAGGCAGCAAATAAGATGTTAGGAGTTCCATAAAATACCTTTACCGTCTCGAACTGCGTAGTTTAATAGAAATCATCGATATCAATGAAAAATTTTAGTCGCTTCACTACTTTCTCGTGATCTTGTGTATGCAAAATTCATCCCTAGCCGGTTCGCAGGTTCAATCAGGGAGCCATGCCTGCGATCACTATCTAAATTTCTACCGTTAACTAGTTTTAAGTAAACTGAAGCCATTCATACCCAAATTAAATTGGGTTACGGTCAAGCTTGAAAATATTGTAAACTGCATTTGTTGGAAGACACCGTGGTGCATGCAGTTGCTTTGTTTGTCTCTGCTAAGCTTGAACCCTTGTCAGGGTAAACATTTGGGTGACTTTCGGGTCGTGGATGTTTGTGCAGTAACAAAGAAAACCCTTGTGCAGGGTCATGAGTGTATAAACGTTATTGCGAATAACTGATTATAGTGGAATGAATTCTGTTGACTAAAACACATAAAACATATATCATTATCCATTTGTACGTTCGATACTATTAATTACTCAAGAACTCTCGCTCGTAAGCATAAAATCATTCATCAGACTGTTGCGAATTGCATAATTTGAATGCATAGTAAAAGTTAAAATAGTCTGGAAATTGCATTCCCACAATTTGAATTTCACTTTCTGATAATATTCCTATCATTAAAGTTTTATTACTTAGCTTTAAGTTTACTCTTTTTGAAATTAAAATTGTACTTTCTTATAATATCCTTCTTAATGTAGGTAGCTCGTCACTTCGCCTTTTTGATTTTGAAAAACCACTGTTTCGTAACTTAGCTAATAATTCTACATTGCGCAGAATTGCACATTTCAATGTAGCATTTCTATGAAATTTTACACTATGTTTTGTTAAACGAGAAAATTAAGCTTTTAATGCCATTTAGGTGTTACTGTGATGACCTGCGGTTAAACCGCAATGTTTAAAACATAGTAATGCTTTTGTAAATGGATATTGCAATTTGCTGTTGTATTCATAGTGCAGATACATTGTTTCGGTTTAACGAGCTGAATAAAATCATCATATTCATACACTAATGAATGACATTGTCCCTTAAACGTATTATGCACTCCCAGAAGTTCTGTATACTACCTACAAAAGTGAGAGAGTATTTTTTACTTACTAGCTTCGAATCTACTTTCCTATATATTTTTTTTCAAACAGTATTTTTTACCCATAACATCGAAATGTTTTTTTTTTACTATTTACAGGGTAGCGTTTGACCACAAGTCACCTGAAGTTAAGTGACGATGTGGTCGAAGATGGCGCCACGCTACACCTCGACTGGGAACTGGCTCTCAAGTGAGGCTGCCGGAACACACCGATAGGTGCTTGGCGACAGATAATGAGAAATTAAATGTGAGATTACTTAGTCATCATCAATTTATAAATAAACTAAAGAATAAGTACTTATATACAAAAGAAGCATAGGTTTCTTTTCTTCTTAAAGGGTAACGTTTGATCGCAAGTCAAGTGATATGAAATGACGATGTAATCGAAGATGCCAACACTTGGATTGGGAACTGGCTCTCAAGTGAAGCTGCCAGAGCACACTGATAGCTGTGCTTGGCGATACCTTGAGGTAGATAGTCAAGCGGACTCTAAAAAACACACATACCCTACACATACCCGCCTTGTTATGCCAATTTCATAACTAAGTAAGGCGATCCTATTTTTATTTTGCATAAAATTATTTCGCCAAGACGCGATCCCGTGTCGAAGACTACTCGATGACGCCACATCCTTCCTCACTAGTAAGGCGTCGTCTTCCGTCTTGCATTCGAATCGGGTTCTCACTGGCTTCGGAAGCAGCTGCGTGGAGGTCCGTTAGATAACCTAAGGATCCCTTTGTTATATCGAGGGTTTCGGCCCCTGTCAGTCGGTTGAAACCGGATGTTCCCACGCGAATACGAAGTTTGAAAGTTCGAATTTCGGTTATAGTTTTTGATGCGTTTATAAAGTAAGTATTTACGATTGTTTAGTTATAAATTATAATTAAAATCAATTTTTTTTTGTATTGGAAATATAATTTTGTTTGTTAAATAATAACTATATTTATGTATAGAGCAAAATTAGAAAGATTTAAATTAGATGTTATAGATATAGATGTAGAAGCAATCGTTTCCACTAACAAATTCTAATTTGCAAACAAAGATTAGTTAATGTTCTCGCTCGTCACTAATGAATTACTAAAACTCGTGAAGATTGATCTTGACATGAGCTGTTCCATTTTATTATTTTGCCTCTGTTTCGCATTAAAACAATAGAAAATCGCACTAGAAACGCATTAAAACTTTTTTGTTGTCTTCTCCAGTTGTTACATTCACCTGTCTTGCCTTTTATCTGAAGGTGTGTATGCCTATTTGTCCTTGTCTTTATCATACTGTTATCGCATTGAAGAAAGAGACGGTGTTTCTCTGCAAGCCTCCGTCGGCAGAAAGCATGTAGCACGCGCCACTCCATTCGGTTTCGGAACGTAAACCGCCGCGGACGTTGTGGTGTCTTCGATTTCCGAATAGTCGCGATTCGATCGTGTTTTGACAGCTCTAATATTATCGAATACTTGGACTTTTCGGCAAATCTGTGCTTTTATAAATGAAATGACCCTCACCGGAATTTGTGTGGTGTGAACTGTGAACTTCAAATTAATGTTAAGTCTAAGAACTGTATGCATTTTCCGAATGTGACAAGCGTGTTAAATGTCGTGGATAAATCAGCGAAAGAAGTTTTAACCTACATCCAGGAGGCGACAAAGGCAAACGAAGTGAAAGTTTTAACTTCTTACATGCTGTATTTGAACATAAAAGATTAGGAGACGTCCGGAGTTTTTCTTAGATAATAATTGAAAAAGTTTCGGACGGTTTATGGGAAATATCGCAGCTGGGTGATCCGAAAATAAAAATAAACCATTTACCGGAACCTTTATCTGGTCTTTGAAGTCCGATATCTGAGGATGATTAATAGTGTTTGTGTTAAGATGCGATTCGGCGAGTGCTGAGTTTATGAAGATTTGTGAACTTTTTTCTGTCTTTATGAGGGAGAGAAGATCTTTGCCGATAAGTAGCGAAGTGGCGTTGAAGAGTGATAAGGATGGAACTGGAAAGTTGGCTGTGAACTCTGTTCTGTGTGGTGTGGTGGATGAACTATCGAACGGTAGGACTGGGAGGAGAGGATCGTGGGTTCGTCACGCAGTGATGGGCGTGCTCAGGTGGAAGGATCTAACTGGAGTCCGGACTAGCACTCCAACTGAACAGAAAGAGGTAGGTTACAAACGATTTAAAACTCCATACTAAGACCTGGACCGGTGGTTGGATGACAAAAGGCGAAGACCGGGATCAGTGGCGTGTCATGGGAGAGCCTATGTCCAGCAGTGGACTGACAAAAGCTAGTCATGAATATAATATAATAGAATATAAACTTTATTTGCTAAAAATGTTAGTGAAACAGTTAGTAATAACAACATAAATATTGATCTGACACATTTTACCAATTATGGCATGCAAAATTCTTAACTAACTGAAACTAGTTTATCATGCACACATGCATATATATATTACATTTTTTTAATTAGTAGCTAGGTAGTCATTTAGGAAGTAAAAACTGTGAACCATTAACCAGGCTCTTAATTTCTTCTTAAATTTAACAAGCGGCAGTAACTTCATATATTGAGGTAATTTATTATGACGATGGTGATGACTAAGACCTACTCATCTCGTCTAGCTTCTAATAACAGACCATTTTATTCCCTTCGGTGACCTATTCACACTTTTCACAGTCGACATTGTTGTGGTGTCAACACTCCTGTCACTAGCAACAATCATTGTTGATAAGGGCCAAGACGTAAAGATTAAACACAAATTCACACTATCTAGGACCATTGTTAGAAATTGCGTCATTGATGATCTTATCTCCGCTATGAGTAGGCTAGTCTACCTAATAAATACTAATTTAGCTGGTAATAAATCAATTGCACTAACTTTTGACACGAATATGTCATTTCTCATTTGGATTTAGTTTTCAAACTGCTAATGTCGTAATTGCTACGATTTTTGTTTACGATGTGTTCATTATGCTTTATTGTCATTTTTCTATTGTTTAATTGCTTTGTTTTCAATAGTCGTTTGTTTTATTACCTTATAGTAATGGTCATTTACTATGTTTGCCTGTTTAGGGACATCAATAATAATATTATGTACTTTTCAATACTTGTTATCTTTAGTAAGTCTAACTACTTAATTATTATTGGTAAGATTATGATTCTTACTTATATTAAGTTGGTGATGTTATTAAACGTCGGATTCTAACTGCTTAGTGCTCTAAACCTGTTCTTAAGTATTCTCAACATGATTCATTCCGAGATATTATGTAAACAGATGACGAATAGTAAAAATCATTCAGTCTTGGCATAGGTCTGGGTCAAGTCCAGAACGTCTGCCAAATCGGTGTTAAATTTTTACTATCATTATTTTTTTATGAAGTTTTATATATAGCTATATATATAGCTCTGGTTTAAGGTGGCTATATAAAATTATCTAACTAAACTTATATTAAACAGTAACAGCTAGACACTGCAGTAACAATATAAACGGATAAGTAATAACATCATAAAATGCTAGAATCGCTGTTGGAGTCGAAATGAAAGTACCTACTTACACTTCTATTCTACAACATTGTAAAGTTCAATTTATTTCTTGTCGACTTTCCTTTGATTAGAAAACTAACATTCCACGTGAGGCATTCATTACTTTATATATGAAACAAATGGCTGCTGCAAATGATCTTGGTAGCTCGATACACACTTTCCAATTACCAGACGAGACTTACCTGTCAATTTGTATCATATAAGCTTTCACGTGTTTAAAGGCCAGTAAATTATCCGTAACTTAATCATCAGCTGTAACGATCCCACTGCTGGGACATAGACCGTTTCTCTGGGGCCTTTATCCACCACGCGAGCCCAGTGCGTGTTCGCGGATAGACTAATCTATGGCTAGCCCTATACAGTGTCGGAGTTTTCAGACCGACCGAAGGTCTTCGATATAGCCTAACGACTGCTATCCTAAAGCAATAACCGGGAGCATGGATTTCTTTTAGCACTGAATAGATTGTATGTGTGTTCAAAGATCTAGTGAGATCTTTACTATACACGTGAGACGTAATAGAATCCTTCTTTGCGGTATCGTCAAGGATTTGTTTTGTATTCAAATATAATTATTAATACAGTATAGATAGAATAATGTATATCATTTGCAACTATAATAATATTCAGCATGAATATGTAACTTGAGTGAATGACACATATCGTATTTCGACAACACTATTTAGCATAGATATTTATTGCTAACAGGGAGTGCTAACTTTGGGACTGATAATGTGTTGACTCATAATGTTTCAATCAGTTTCTAAAATTAGCTGAACCAGCTACATAATGAAGTAAAACTTTTTTATGCAACTGTGATGATGAGACGAGAAAATCGCTCGCGGAATAGTAAGCTTGACTATTACAGTTCAGTGCTACCCAGAATTTTGAACTTGAACAGTTCAAAATCCTGTGCGGCAATGTAAACTGAGATACTCTGAGATATTAGATATGAAATCTCTCTTGAATGTTAATTCTCATCATGCCTTGTCATCAGCCACCTTGCCACTGGAAATATTGCCCCTCAATCCTATCCTACTAAATATTATAAACTTGAAAGTTTGTGAGTATGGATGGATGTTTGTTACACTTTCACGCAAAAACTACTGAACGGATCTGAATGAAATTTGGAATGGAGATAGCTTATACCCTGGATTAACACAGCTACTTTTTATCCCGGAAAAGGGTTCCTGCGGTACAACGGGAAGACGCGGTTGAAACCGCGGGGCGCAACTAGAATGGAATATAGTAATGTTTTGTATACTAATGCAACTAAATGAAGATGAAGAAAAATACTATGTATATATATTTATATTCTAATCTTGAATTTTCATAATGATAAGTTTTCACATAGAACAATAAACATGTAAATTATAAAAGCATAGAGAACTCTAATTCTAATAGACTAACTCTGAATTAAAAACCTTTGTTAGCAGACTGCCCAATTCGCCTTTTGTCAGTCACAAACTGCTCAGCCCTACTGACCTAATATTTAATTTAACTATAACGACTACTTACGACATCTTCCAAAGTCAACGTAAAATATCATTTACAATGTTACACCATAGAGCTCGTGACGTTAATAGATGTGTCCACCTTCTCAGAAGTAACAAGTAAAACGTACAAGTTACGATATCTTGAATGCTAGTACCGCACGTGTTCTGAAACAAAACATTAATATATATATGGAATTTGCTACATAATTACATAATGATATAAGAGAAAGAAAAGCAGAAACTATTTTTAGCTGTTGAGATCGATTAGGACTACAATCGTAACGGTACTAGGAAACTACCGAATTGTGAAACACACTACCAAGTACATATTAGGTAGATCGAGTCAACCAAGTCCACCCTAGAATTATCAGGGATTTATTAACGCAGCAAAAACAACGGTATAGCTTTGAATGTCCCAGCAGTGGGAACGTAATACGCTGATGATGACGACGATGACAATGTTTTTTGAGGGTAGCGTTTGGCCGCAAGTCAAATGATGGTGCCTCGCCAGCGGTGTCAACTGGCTCTCAAGTAGGCTGCCCGAACATACCGATAGCTGCTTGGCTATTGATTTTCTAACGGCCGGTTTCAATGACCGATCTATCCACGGTATGCTCTACTGGAGATAGAAGTTTGACATAAGCTAAATAGAAGTAGTGATAAATTATGTAGTAGTAGTATGAATAGATAGGTTATCGAAACTGGACTTAAGTTAACGCGAGAGAACGTTAGAAAGGAATTATAATCACATTTTTACTAGATTTTTATTTATTTCAAATGCAAAAGTGTTGCAAAGAGTAATTCATTTAGCTTCTATTTAAAACAAGGAACTCAGTAACGCATCATTCGAAAGGAAAGAGACCGTAATACGGCAAAAAATCGCGTGCATATTTTGCGCATAATCTCCCCGGATCTTTTTCACTCCAATTACTCTCAGCGAAGCACCGAAGATATTGCTAGGGTTGCCAGTTGAGAAAGCATTTAATATATAAGGAAGCAATAATTACAGTTTATCATTATTGCACTTAAACTTAGCAGATGAGATAAGAATTGGCCTTTTGGTATTTATTTACTTTTTATGACAAAAAAGTAAATATACTTACATGATATCATAATCAAGTATAGGTATTGATAATGCAATCAAATGGGACGATGACAGATAAAGCCACTTGGATGTAGATGATTACATTCCCACTGCAAGCACAGGCCATCTCTCAGATGATTAAATAATTAATGATTTGTTTTTAAAATTTTAGTTTTTTTTTTTCATACTATATAATAAAAATATTATGTAAGTAAGAGCTACCGATGCAAGTCGTCTCTGTTATATTGATTCAAATAATGAAAATTAGAATGATTTGGTAACAAAACCTACCATAAATATAAACCGAAAACCAGAATATAAATGACAAGGCAATATCTAAGAAGAAATTATAATCTTATCTTATCTTATATAACCTTATCTTATCTTAAGTTACTGTAGTTATCAGAACTTTAATATCATGTCAGTCAGAGAGACAAATCGCGCGTCAACCCTGGGCTTATTATCATAGATGTGACGGGATGGAGCGACACATTTGAGATGAAATCTTATTAGAACAGGGAATTGTGTGACAAAATCCTTTCGCCATCTTGATCGTGTAAACTATACAAATGTATTATATTGGTTTCATTGCTTTGACCAAGCTGATTTGGTTTCTGATTGAGTTACCATAACATGATCTTGTTATTTATTTGTGGATACAAAAGGGTTTTGCTTGTAGTAGGTAAAATGTAGGCAAGAATCATCATCATCATCAGCCATAAGAAGTCCACTGCTGACCATAGGCCTCCCTCTTTGAACGCCTCCAAGAACGGTTGTTAGCCATTTGCATCCATCGGATCCCCGCGACTCTTACAATGTCGTCGGTCCACCTACGCCCAAAATTAATAATCGATCCTGATCCTGTATCCGCGGTTTTGGATCGATATGTCATGTCACAATATGTCGTTTCAGTAGTAATATGTCAAGCCCTAACTTAGTACTAAAATTACATATTATGACATGACATATCGATCCGAAACCGCGGATAACGGATCAGGATCGATTAATTGTCGCCAAACACCGATCAGTCACCTAGTGTTTTCCGGCAGCCTCACTTGAGAGCCAGTTCCCAGTCCAGGTGTAGCGTGACGCCATCTTCGACCGCATCGTCACTTAACATCAGGCGACTTGTGGTCAAACGCTACCCTGTAAATAGTAAAAAAAAAATAAAAAACGGATCGATTATTAATTTCGGGCGTTAGTAGGGGGCTACCTAAGAATAAGGGATCTTAGATAAAATTAATTGGTTTACAAATACACACTTTACTATGGCATAATTATGCTTTAAAAAATGAGTTGTTGAAAATTTCATGTCCATAGTTGTTGTTGTGCGTTGGTAGGTATAGTTTAATACCTATGTGATTAGGTACTCAGATTTCTGAAATTTTCGTACAAATAATAATTGATGGCGTTTCTCATAATTCAAAACGTAATGTAATCAAACATGAGAATGTTCACGTAACCCTAAACATGCTGACCTAGTTGCTGATTCGAGAGTTTTCAAGCTAATCCAATCGTGACCTTAATCAGGCTTTGCCCCTGCCAAAACTTTAAACTGATTACTGACCTAGGTATTCCAATAACGTATTATTCCGTTGAGACTACTGCATTATGACTGCACTTAGGTAACGCGGTCAGACCGCAAGCAGCACTTCGATGCCAACTTTCTGGAGTTGAACTTTGTTCGACAATTTGAACGACCAATGTGGCATAATACGGAATGAATACAGCTGACTGTAAAGTGTGGTGCGGCCGGTTTCATTTCTGTACGGGACCAATATATTTTGTGTATTGGGAAAAGAAGCGCATGCATTTGTTTTGTGCCTGAGGATGGTATTTTAGAATGACGCTCACGCAATAATCACTACTTATGCATAGATTTGAATATGTCATTTCGTACAAATATGTCACTTATGGCCGGTTTTATAAACGTCCGTTAGTTAAATGTCATACCAAATTTCGGTATGTTTGATCTTATTGTCAAATTTTAGTACCTACGGAAAATTTGACCAAAAGTTTAAATTTACTAAAATTAGGTACAAAGTTTATCTTACGGACGTTTATAAAACCGGCGCTTAATCGCTACTCAAGTAGTAATTATTGCTTGTGCGGCACTCTGGAATGCCAACCTAAGTGTGGTGGATCTTAGATCCACGTATTTCACCGCTCTCAGATAATACTTGTTGCCAAGCACCTATTGGTTTGTTCCAGCAACCTCATTTGAGCGTCAAACTTAAAATGAGGGCAAAAAAAAAACAGTCCTGGCAGGTAACTTTTTAGGCGTGATCACAACAAGACCCAGCTGTGGGACCCTAATAGGCTGATGATGATGATGATGATGATGTACTAGTGCAACACACGTTTCTAAGTAGTCCGGACTGTAACTTGGCACATTGACAAGAATTTAACAGCATTTATCCGGCGTTGTCAACTCGGGATGGGCATGTGAAACAAACGTGTCGATATTTATCGGATCGATATCGATGATTATCGAGTGGAATATCGATATAACCGAATATTTTGTCAAAGCAATCTGATGATTTTAATATCCTACAATAACAACAAAAACAATTGCGTTTCCGCTTCCGCTAAAAAACTTCTTAATTCTATTTCTCAGTCTGCTTCTCTCTTTTTTATGTAAAAGAGTGGGCAACAAGCAGACGACTCGCCTGATGGTAAGCGGTCACCGTCGCCTAACATAACATTAAATACGAAATCAGAGAATCGTTAGAAAATATAGTATCGAAATTGATACCAATAATTATCGATGTTCATAAGTTAATATCGATATATATCGTCACTTTTGCCCACTCTTACTGTCAACTCGGTCACTGACTCGGCGTTATGCTCATTTAGTTTTGCGTTCATGACTAGGAAGAAATCGGTTATGAGAGCAAAGTTATTAGACTAAACGGAGCGTAGTTACGTTTGGCATAAATCGAGGGAATATAGTGTGTTAGTATCACATGTAATTTGGCATACATTCTGCTATACACGATAATCTAGTTGTTTCTAAATTATTTCCTTTAGACTTTGTCGTGGTTTCTAAGCGATTTATAACTATGGCTTTAGTTTTAGATCGATCTGAAATATAACTAGTATCTGCAATTACATCCTAAACTTCTTTCTTCATAACTTATTTTAACAAGTACCTACTTAATGTTTCTTTTAAACTCGTTTTGTTGCTTCTGAAGCATTACCTATTAAATTTAAGTTGATTTATAATTATGTAATACGTGTAATTTATGTCTTACGATCGATTTATTTTACCTCGTTATTTTTTTGTTATCTAGTGGGCGAGCCTAACGTGGTCGGTGAAATTAAATCGCACCGACTACGTTGGCTTGGCCACGTAGTCCGCATGGGGGAGGATCGGGCGGCAAAGCGTTCTTATTTGGGACGACCGAATGGCCGTAGGCCGGTCGGACGCCCTAGATACCGCTGGAAGGACGCGGTGGATGCAGACCTGCGCGAGCTCCAGACTCTCAACTGGGCTGAAATCGCTCAAGATAGAGAAGAGTGGCGTTCTCTCGTTTCGGAGGCCAAGACACACTTTGGGTCGCTGAGCCATCGGAGTTAGTTAGTTATTTTTGCTGTGATTATATTGTGAGATATTTGCTCAGTATCAAGGTGTTACTGTAGATGTACTGTACTGATGTGTGTGTGTGTGTGTGTAGATAAGTATGCTTACAGTAATATTACATCCTTTAGACCACAATTCACTGATGTTTAGTGACTATGTAGTCAAAGGGCAACGCTACATCTGGATTGTTAACTGGCTCTCAAGTGTTTAGTGGAAATAAATTGATTATAAATTTAGTGTTGTTCGAAGTTTAAGTTAGTTTTTATGAACTTATTTTCCTTTTTTTTTCCAAACATTCCAAATTATCATTATATTAAGAACCGCCGACGCATCGTCCATTTCCCAGTATTTCCGTTATTAGGTATCTTGTTTTTTCTTTTTGCTGTCATCACTATTGATATTAATTCACGCATCTCTATCTTTCTTTACCAAAGATTAATGTTCAGATGTGACAGTCAATTATCACACAAAAACATTGTACGGCCACAGTCAAACATTTTATTATTAGTATGGACGGCTGAGCAGTTTATATTTCCTCAATAACTTCGTAATTGGGTCTTTCCAGACATTTTGAAAGCATTTTCCGGGACATAAATAGACGTGGATGTAGAATAGACAAATATTACGCCATTCTTTTCTGTGGTTGGATTCATTGATGTATACTTTTATGTATTTATGAGCCGTTTCATAAAGTAGGTACCCAGTTATGAAATAGTCACAAAAACCAACTGTTACTATAAATTGTAATTATAAGTTTTAGTAGTATTACATTATTGATAGTTACAACTAGATTAAGTAGATAGCTAAGATACTAGAACACAAAATCTTTATTTGCGGCATAAGAGTAAAAAAAACTATTTGTTTTTGGTGTAACGTAAACTTCGACTGACCTTAGAAATTGGAGACATTTCATTTAAATCTGATCTTATAATATGAATCAATCACATCATTATACAGTTTTATTAATTCAACTATTGTGATATTAGAATCAAACACTGATGAGCAATTTAGGCTTGCTTAAATTTTCATAGCGATGATGGCTCAGTGGTAGTGACGTCGGCTTGCGATCCGTAGGACGTGGGTTCGAATCCTACAATGAGCTTGAGCTTTCGGTGAAGGAAAACATCGTGATGAAACCATAGCTTGGTGGTAGGGTATTTTCTAGTACTCGCCTGGCTAGCTACCACCCTCTTGTTAAGAATCTGTCGCCTAGCACCTATCGGTGTGTTCCGGCAGCCTCTCTTGAGAGCCAGTTCCCAGTCCAGGTGTAGCGTGGCGCCATCTTCGACCACATCGTCACTTAACATCAGGTGACTTGTGGTCAAACGTTAACCTGTAAAAAGTAAAGTAAAAAAAAAAAATATGGATCAGCTGCGCCTCTCGGTTTACTCATTATTTCAATCGTCTTTTATTTAGATTTCCTTCAGTTCTCTTAAATACTTACAATAGGTAATAAATATATTAGTGTGCTATCTGAAAGCAAAGTACAAAGTAAATATGAAGAGTTTTCAACTTCTGTTACACTTTATATCTTTGGTTATACCTACGTATGGACATGCGCTTATTAGGGCATGCTAATTGAACTATCCACAATATTAAAAAGCAAATCATAAGACGGATTTTTCCATCTAAAACTCCGCTGGAACTTCCTAATGGATTCTTCAGAAAGTATTTCAAGTTTCCCCAAGTCAGTGTCTCATACATCTCTCACGTGTGGCCAACCATGCGTATCACGAAGTTCGCGGCAAAAAGGTTAACGCTCTACCGTCAATAGCATAAAAACTTGCGATAGCATTGACAGACTAATGATGAATGGTTCTGACTTGACGATGGACTTTATGACTCGAGTAAATAGAACGTTTCAAATCTATTGGACTTATTATCGACCGTGTCAACCGTTACCCCAGAACTACAGTTGAATTGTTTCCTAATGAGATTTCCCCAAATCAAATCCAACAGACGGTATATCCGGAGTATTACTCTTTAAACTACAAAACACAGCATTCGTTTTTCAAATGTTACGAAACAATGTCCCATGTGGCCGGAGAGGGACAAAAAAACGAAAACAACAGACGAATGTAATATCCATGTTAACGTTTTCATTTCATGTTTGAAAAAGAAAATGGTCGCGTTCCCTTAGGTAACTTCCCTTGAGATTAGATTTAATACCACATGAAATCATAATAAAAATAACGCCCACACAATCATGTACATAGCTCAGACATCTAACTAGGAATTACTGTATCTAGAGTATCAGAAACTAAGCGGATCGGGAATCCATTTGACGATTAGACTTGTGTGTTATACGGTTGATTCAATATTGCTTATACACGTTTCTGTTAAACTGAATGCACATTGTGTGCTTTGTTTTTATGAGGGGAAGAAATGGACCATGCTATAACCGATGGTAAACAGTACTCCACTGAGAAACATTTATTGTTTGTCACGAATTTCGTGCTCTGAGTAATGCAAGGAGTTTATGTAGACCGTCCGGTATTCATGTAGGCCGGTAAGTCGTGTGTAGATTGTGACATGATTCGTGATATCACGTACTGTCTGTTCTATATAAAGACGTTGTTGGGCCAATTCTATTGGAAGACTTGATTTCTTGAAGCTTATATTTGAAAATGAATTTGTGAAATATGCTCTTCATAATTGCTTAAGAAATTTTGACAATTGCACAATTTTACTGTATATTATAGATATTAATTAATTTGATAATATAATGAATTCCTGTTTAAATAAACTAAACAACTGCACCGCAAATTCACAAGCTATAAAAATAAAACAGGTATTGGATCAAAATTATGTAATTTATCAATTTAAAGCATCGACCGTGACATTTTGTGATATATTTATTCAATTTATTGCACAGTTATTTAACACAGATAATTACTTAAAACTAGAACTATGTTAAGATACATTGACCCTGCTAGAGTGTCGCAAAAAAACAGAGAGATGTAAAAAAGCGTTTGATTTCAATAAATGACATAAATAAATAATTTTAACAATCTTAATTAATCCTTTCAGTTTTATTTCCTAAAATTCTATTGTATATAAAAGCGGTCAGATAGAGGTTAATTACGTAAAAAAACTTTCGTGGAATCGCTGCGTCTTCTAAAATCATTTCGATCCATCCCGTAACTTATTTTCAAGCGTCCCAACTTTCCAACAATCAGAACGACGACTGGCATCAAAAGTTCCTAATGTCCCGCTTTGTGACGGCACAAAGGACCAAAGTCAGTTGTATACCTTCTATAACTCCTAGTTTAAACTTTCATTGAACGTTTTGATAAGAACACTTTGAGTTTCAAAAGTTATTGAAGGCCTGCGTTGACGGCACTTGAAAAGTGTTTGAAATTTTATAGGCCGTTTTGGGACCGAAATTGTATTCTAAGTTTGACCACTGTGACACCTGATTGGAGAAAGTATTGAAGGACGAGCAGTTCTCGTTGCTTCACCAGCGTGGATTACAGTTTATTGCGTTAAAAAGTATTTTAGGGTTTAAAATTTCTGCATACCAAAATTTCATCAAGATCTGTTTTGGCATGAATAGGTAACAAACATACAGACAGACATACAAAGTTCACATTTATAATATTAGTATAGATAAGTATAGAAATATTAATAAATATGAAAAATATTTGTAAATGTATAATGGCTTAAATAAAATAGATAGATTGATTTATTTTTTTATTGTAATAGATTTATATTGAGACTGAATTGTGTTACTAATAACTCGTGTCGTTTGACCTTTCATCTGTAGAAGAAGAAAAAGATAATAATAATAAATAGTCTGGCTTAGATGTAACCTAAAATGTTTTAGTACAAAACATTTATATTTAAAATCCATTTGCCAATAGAAAGTGGCGATAATGAATGTTCAAAAGTGGACATTGTATTTTTAAATACAGGTCCAAAGTTATTCTATTGTTTATCTATATGGCCACCAAAAGAGCTCTCACGTCAGATAAATGGGCACTATGTTTTTTGGAGTAGAAACTTTTTAGTCTCCAGACATCGCTTAGCATAAACCGCTTTATTAGAATATTTATGAACATCATAAAAATTGAAATTGTACGTGAAATCAAACAGAATTTTCATATAAACATTAAGTCAAAGTAGGCCGATCACGCAATCCAATTAATAACTTTGTTTCAAATAAAGTAACTACAAAATGAAACAACATTTTGTTTTATACCGAAAGTCAAAATTCTCAACTTCGTATGTATATAAATCTTGTTAACCCAGTTATGTTAGTAACAGAAACCTTTATTTAATTAATAGCACAATCAAGATAACGATATTGTTTGTAGAAAGGTTCTATTAAATTGTACATGAGTTACAGTCGTGATTTTACACGAGAAAAGAATGGGAATGAAAATTTAGCTGAGGTTATCGTGAAAAGTCTTTGCAGTCTTTGTTTAACTCCTTGACTTTATTAATATTTGTTTCTTTGACGTTAGATGATTCTGTTACAGTTTATAGAAATATCTATTACAGGTATAGTAACTACCGTAAAAAACGCAATAGATGCTTATAAATAGCGACATCTCAAATGCTTATTCTCAAATTTTATCTTGATAGTTTTATATATACAGAACGGAACGGATATACGGAAGATACTTTTGTTACAGTTTATAGTAATGTCTGTTACACGTTATGGTATAGTCAAAACCGTAATAGCTACTAAAATACATCTCTATATTCTCAACCTAGATTTTAGAGTATATTTCGCTTCATAGAATAAAACAACAGACATAAATATATTATAATACCGATCAGTTCATCTGCATCCTCATATAAATATCTGCATAAGTACCCACTACTCGCAGTACACAGAGGTAAGTAATTAGTTAATTACGTTGTATATGGCAACGCTTTCTTTGTGAAACCGCTCGTTTTTATGTCTCCCCCATCGTAGTCATGCAAAACTAATTAGAGAACACGTTGATCTTACTCAGCGACTGTGAAAAACACCGTGAGACTCAATTTTC
Source organism: Opisthograptis luteolata (assembly GCA_931315375.2). Lineage (NCBI taxonomy): Eukaryota > Metazoa > Arthropoda > Insecta > Lepidoptera > Geometridae > Opisthograptis > Opisthograptis luteolata. The sequence goes on from OV928048.1 coordinate 5,699,225, forward strand.
TGTTGTAATTTTTCTTCTACACATTTCTTTTACTTTCTGCTCTAGAGACACAATAGATGTAATCTTTCTGTCATTGTGAGAAATATGAGTTAGGCACTTTTTGCGCGGGTTTACGATTTCGTTTTGGATACTTCTACTCTTTGTTACGATGACGTTTGAGAAAAATTGATAATATTTTATTCCGTTCAATGAAGTTTCATTTTTATATGCTCGCCAGCTGTGGTTAGTTTGGAAACGGTTGATAGATATCTGTCTGTTGAGTGCGTTCACTTGGCTCGTGTCTTATTAAATTACGAGTGAAAGTTTTATTAGAGCTACGATATTTTTCTTTATTTTCCTTTGAGAAAATCTTCAAGTGTTTTTTTGGTTTGTTAAATGTTTACCATGACTGAACAAATATAATTTATCTGTATCAGTTATACATGCTTGAATTAATATCATTAATGCAGTATACATAAATTCAGATGGTTTAATCTACCTGGCAATACAAGCATATTTTGAACAGAGGGGTGCACAAAGAGAGGATTTTATGAAATAATCAAATGGGGTATTAAAGTTTACTTAAATGGAAAAAAATACCAACTCCCACGCGGGTGAAACCTCGGTCACGAATTTTTCAGTAGGTATATATATATTTTCAAAGAATTTATATTTCAATAAATAGTTTTCATATCGACAATGCGTCCTTTAAAGGCCTTCGTCCTCTCGAAGTTGTCGAAGCGCGTTGAACTTTCATTGAACCCGTGTTTGTATAAAGTCGGTTCAAAATCATAAACTGAACTGAGCCATTTCATGGCTGGTTCTGCTGCAAAAAGGACTGTCGACAAGGGCTGTAAAATGTGTAACTAACTGATGTTTGGGTTGGTTTGCTATGCTGACTTACAGACGGTATTTGTTTTGATATTTATTTATAGAATTTTGAGCAAACACATTCATAAAGTGGTTTAATTTTCGTTGTAATTCATTAACACATGCTACATAAATGAAACTTAACTATCACGTGGGACTGAACTAGGTCAGTTGGTTTGAGTGTTGCAATGGTATTTTATAGACTGCAAGCTGTGCCCCATGGTTTCACTTACGTGGACTACAGTTTAGGGTTCGATCTATCTCCATACTAAATATCATCAAGAGTGGTTTAGGTACGAAAAGGTAACAAACAAAACCAACTGACAGACAAGAGGTTTATTTCAAAATTTCTTTTTAATTTCAAATCTCACGTTAAGTCTTAATACTTTTTTTTACTAAGACATTTATTTAAAATAAGATTATTTAGTTCCAACTTAAAGAGAGCTGTTTCATTAAAGTTCTAATTTGAACAACTCTCCAAGTCTAACAAGGCACTCGTGAGTACTTGCATCAATAAATTAGATTAGCATCTCAAATCTTATGCCGTTATTAAACTTCTAGGATAAAACAATTCTACTTTAAAGATGTTGAGAGATTTATCAAAGGGTGAATGAAACCTCCCCTAGACGTGGTAGGTACCTACACGAAAAATAATAAATTGTACCGATCAAGATAACAATATCAAAGATATTTTTCACTGTTCATAAGGAATGAGAAATATTACGCATGGAACGACTTCTTGGCAAGTGGCAGAAGAAACAAATTCTTCATGCTCACAAAATAAATGATGTTATAGCGATTACCATTTTCAATAGCTTATATCTTTTGTAAAGGTTTCTGTTTCCGAAGCCGAATAAATTCATAGTCAGGTACTCGTAAAACGAAATACAAATTAAAATGAGAATAATTCCACATAACTCTGATTGGATGTCTTAGAACTGCGAGTATAATTCAATATACTGTTTTAATATCGAGAACTCAAACAAAAACAAATAAATACATGGTAATTATCCCATTTCAAAACCTAATATTCTAACGATTTCCAAGTAGGTACCATTTGAGTAGCAGTCGGCATATCTAATTACAGAATATATTAGTTCGTTCTAACATAATTATGATTCAATTATCAATAAGACCACAACACAAGTCACCTCATAGTAAGTGACGATGTGGCAGAAGGTGGCGCTACGCTGCACCTGGATCGGGCACCAGATATCATCTGTAGATCTAATACTGAACCGATTTTGAAATTTTCTTACAATTAGAAAGCTAAAGCTATCTTTGAGTGTCCTAGGCTAAGTTTTATTGTAATAAAAGTCTTGTGGGAAATCTCTGTGCGGGAGAAATAACGAAGCACAGTTTGTTTTATCACTCCCAACAATTTCACTATATTTACATTAATTACTCTTCAAACTCAGACACAGTAGTATGCTAGCCCATTATTGCTAGACACGAACTGGATTCTTTGAAATTGCTTTAGGTAATTTGATTACTTACTCGTACCTAGTATTTCTAATTTGCTTAACTTTGAAGGCGGCACCGGTTAGTGACCTATATTTTTACCTCGCCAGGTATTTTGACTATTGCCCATTTCAGCTATATAAGAGATCAGCAGTCTCAGTAGACCGCCCCAAATGAATCTCCCATTTATTATGCATTACTCTATCACCAATCCAGTTACTTACAGGGCTATGACGTCAGACATATACTTGTGAATTTATACGGTATTGGGTGTATTTCCTAGTAGTTCGAAAGGTATACGTGAACTCGCAAAAGTGGCTCGTATCGAGCGAGTATTTATTAGATATTAAATAACTACCCTTACCGATATATTATGTTAACCGTATCAAAAAGTAGTATTTCTACCCGTAGGCTTTATTTTGCCTGAAAATATGTGTATCGGAAAATTATAGTTATGAGTAGAGAATAAAAATATATCGTTTGTTTAAAACCAAATCACACTTCTAGCTTATCTGTCGCCAAGAACCTATTGGTGTGTTCCGACAGCCTCACTTGAAAGCTAGTTCTCAATCCAGGTGTGGCACAACCTTCGACTGCATCATCACTTAACATCAGGTGGTCAAAAGATACCTTGTAAGCAGTATAAAAAAAAATATAAAATATAAAGAGACGAGACCTCATTTCTAACTATGAACTCACAATATGTAGTTAATATTGGAAATGCCAAGTTGGGAATTTTCTAGCAATATGCAGAGTCAGCGAATGCTAATAAAAGGTGCCTTTGAACATAGTTTGGAAAGGTTAGAATAGTTTCTTGTAATAAAGAAGATATATGCCGGGTATGATATTCAGGCTTTCTATAACTAAATGTCGGTGAAGGTTGCTATTGAAAATGAGACGGCTTGCCTTTGAAAATATTGTGAAGGGTTCTTTGGAAAGGGTCTTGACCTTAGCCTTGATATAATAAGGTGTGAGCTATCTCCGCGTTATTACAAACGTAGAATAAAGTGAGCATTTTTTATGAAAATAGTTATTCATCCCAATTTCACTGATTAGTGTTCAATCCGGAACACAGTTATTTTAGCACGCTACTGCTTGAAATAATTGTGTTTGATAATATGATATTATATTTCAAACACAAATTCACTGTTATACTAGGTTTCGCCCCGTGGTCTCACCAGCGTTCCTGGCATAAAAAGTAGATTTTCTCACTCTCGGAGCCCTAAAATACCTCTGAGCAAAAAACCACGTAGGTTCATTACTCCGTTGCTGCGTGAAAATAGTACAAACCAACAGACACAATTTCACATTTAATTTTGCTATATTATAGTAAGGCTACATAATTCTGAATGCTATATTTCATTTTGTCTGAGATAGAGATGCTAAAATTTATCTACATTTTAAAAAAATGAGTCATCGCTATCAATTTCGTCGGCATTATCTTACCACCTGCTAACAACTTTATGATGTATGATGGTAAATGATGGTATAATAATATAAACGGTTCATACAATAAACCATTTACTACCGTTAGCGTAGATGCGGTACAGATGTGGCCACTTTCGTCATGCATCTTCAAGCATCGAGATCTCATTGTTTGTGTACCAGCTTTCGCAATCGATCCACTACTATTGAAAACTCGGGATCAACTCGCTTACAATTTGGTGCTGTTGTTATGTTGTTGGTTTACTTCCATACATTTTTTTTCTGCACGCCTTACCGAAACTTTGATGGTCTAAAATTTGGAATACGGGTTATAAAAATCGTTTTATTCGTATTCCAATAAAGTTTTCGAGTTACTTTTTGAATTTAGGCAGTACGAGTGGCCACTTTGACAAGTTGGCGTTTACGAAAACTTTTATAGTTTTCAAAACTTGTACTAGGCCTACTGATCGTTGGTCAATCATAAGTGTATCGTCATCATCATAAGCAGAGGACGGATAATCCGATGCCTATTTACTTGAAGTTAGGTGTTAGCTAATATAGAATACACATTTAAGATTTCGGGATCAACCTATTTAATGTTCGGTTGAGTATAGTCATATTTACATAAAATTGAGAAAATAAAACTTATACGTAGGTATGTATGAGCGTATAGTAAAAGCCAATCTTATTGTTCACATTAAACCTGTTTTTATGTAATTAAACCTCAACATCTTGTCTGAATCTTTTTCCAGTTTTCTCGACGAATGATTTCCCTTTTTCACGCGTCATCTCTATAACGAGTGACAGTGACAGGGCGGGAATGCCTCTCTATTTTATTTTTAGCACTTAGACAAAAGACTGTGTTCTAATATTTCTAACATATTTAAATGAATTGAATAAAGTGATGAGGATAACGTAAAATCTGTCTAAAGTTATAACTAGCGTTGCCGATCGATAGTCTATCGATAGCCAACCAATCGAAACACTATCGGTAGGCCCATCGATACTATCGATAGTACTGCTGCCCGCAAAGCATAAACGATAGTATGGCTTTTTCAGATGATAGTTCAGCAACACTAGTTATAACCTAGCGAGTTATACCTAAATCATAATTATGCGATACTTTGATGTACAGTCAGCGAGAAAAGTAGCTGATCATACTCGATTTTTCAAATGTGTTTTACATCAGTAATGTTTGGGTTTTCTTTACAACTTACATGGAAACGTTTGACCACAACACAATACACCTGATTTTAAGTGATGATACGGTTAAAGGTTGGTGTTTAAGACTATGAAGGTAATCAGAAAATTTGTTTTTGTTCAACGACTTTTGTCGTTAACCGTACAAGCTACGTCAAAAAAAAAAACTCGCAATATCTTTGATGCATGTCTTTCTTATAAGAGGCCGTGGTAACGCCACCGAATACATACTGTCCCATATTATTGTTTATGGTAAATTTTACAGCGTGTTTGTTTTTATGACGAAAGTGGTCCCGGAATATGGGAGACGTTGCGTAAAACTGTTGGTTTTATAGTGAGAACCCTTTTTCCTGGGACATATTGTAGGATAACTTAATGAACGTTGGACGAGTTTTATTTATAGCATCATTCTACTTGTGGGATATTATGATTGTTTCCAACAACTATCGCTCGAAATTAATAATCGATTATTAATTTTTGGCTGTATGTTTGACTTTTTATCGGGTTTCAGCTTGTTTCTATAATTCCGTCTATATACAAATGTACAATTACATATTTACAAATAACAAGTAAATAATGTCAAAAAAAAAATTAAAATGGTTTGACGTATTGGGATGGGACTTTAACAGGTGGAGCTGCAGATGTTATAAGGAGTAACATAGGCTAATTTATTTTAGAAAAATAAGCTAGCGTTCCACTCAAAAATATTGATGAATTTTCTAGTAGGTACTTTGTTTTCTAGATTTAAACAGTTTTAACACAAATTTCTTCTTATCGCGACAGACTGTAGTCCACGCGGGTGAAACTGTGCGGTTCAAAACTAGTTGTTAAAATAACATTAAAATCAGTCTCAGGATAGCGAGTATTTTTTATATATATCTAGGTAGACTAATGGTTACCATAAACGGTAGGTAGGTCTCTATTTGTTATAGTAGTTTATATAGTATCTGGCGAAATCACATGTTCTATTGGCACATTAACGTTAAAAAACCACAGACCAAAACAAGTTTAACACTTATTTTAATAAAGCTTGTTTTTATTTGTTTCACACCATATTTCTCTAGTGCACATTGCCACATTGCTATTCTAAACAAGAAATAACTACAATTCCTGCCTATTGGTAGAATTTATATTACGTTTTTAATAACTCCCACGTGTTTCTTATTATAATAAGTGTAATCAGTTTCATAGAGAATTTGTATTTTAATAATAAGTAATAGGTCTATTAAATACACGTTACTGTTATTACTTTCAGCCCTTACAAAATTGATAAGATACGTCACTGTCACGGAACGACAAAATAATTTAGTAGTCAAGCTTTGATACTTCATAATTATTTGGTATTGATTGTACGAGTACCTGCGTCATATGTTATAGCTATAGATATAGACTAAAAAGAGAACCAATGTGGTCATAAGAGGAACATATATCTTGGACATACTTATTGTTTCACACACACACACACACACACACACATACACACACACACAGACGCCCGCACACACGCACAATTAACTTCAGGTGACTTGTAGTCAAAATCTACCCTGTAAGACGTAAAAAAAGATTTTGATGACCAGTAGTTAATAAAAGCTAGATATTTAATGGCACTGACTCTTTTAGATATACCTACTGAAGGCCTACATTTCTTTCATACATTACATGAATTCTAATCAAACCGTGTTGCCAGCGTAGGCTGATAAAGCTGCCAGTTGTCTCATTTTTCTCCGACCTTATGGACCTGTTTTTAAAATATCGTGATCTCTTATGGAAAACTATTGGAATGGTAACATAAATAAACTAGCTATCATATCGCTCGACCTCATACAATCCATACACAGAATATAATTAGGACATAATAATATCCTATATTAATATAAGTATATCGGTAGATGATTTCGTAGCATGTTTTTATTTTGTCTCGTATATTCGACTTTATTTAAGGTAGTGATTAATGAAAATTACTCGTTCTTCGGTTTACCTCGTTGATGTTTTGAAATAGCGAGTTTATTTCTGTGTGTTTGTGATATCATTTTAGTTAGGTATTAGTAGATCCTTATTTATATGCTGCAATGAAATTGCCCTGTAAATTGCCATATACATATAATGAACCTAAACAAAAAGACATTACAAGACATGAAGTGAAAATAAAATAAATAGTATACATATTATTCTGTTCTATTAACAGCTATGATTTACTTAATATACTACCATGGTCAAAAACATTAGAATTAGGTTTTATAACGGGATAATTACAAGTCATCCTATGCAAAAAACGTGCGAGGAAGCGGGTAGATAGATACGTCTGCCCGTTATAACATCAACAATCCTACCCGCAGAAACTTTTAGTATTCTCGTGATCATGGCACTTGCAACAGTGCCGAAATATCGAGAACTCAAACAAAAACAAATACATGGTAATTATCCCGTTATAAAACCTAATTCTTATGATTTACTTATTTGTTTTTTGCAATGAATTTTATTGTTGAGTTTCATGCAAATGTACTAACGTGTAACTTTTGTTTTCAGGTAAATAAACATCCAGTACTTAATCAATGAAGCTACTTATCCAGTAAGTATATAAGCTATGATTGTTATAGTATGAAATTGTTTGCTGTCAGTATTAAAATTATCATAATTTACCTAACATCAACAATACTAATGGTTGTGAAATTAGATTTGACGTGAAAATAGGCCGCGCACCCAAGTAACATTATCAGATCTTGCAGGTTCTATTTATCTATTTTATTTATTTATTTTTTTACACAACAAGGCTGATGGTAAGCGTCATGTTTGTGGTTACAGTTCAGTGCCATCCAAAATATAAATAAACCTATAAAAAAGGTTAGGTTAGATACACTATTTATAAATCAAAAACGATTTGCCGATTTTTATGATTTTTGATTTGTTGGATTTGTTTTCGCTCCGATTATAAAATTGTATCATAGAATAAGAAAATAAATTCATTTTCTCATACATTTTGTTTGGAACGGTTTTTCAATATTTTCACTGCCGAGCTGTAGAGAAAAAGAGAGATAATTTCAACCCTGGGGAAGGACATAAGATACTTCTTATTACGATCAAATATAGTCAACGCTGGTGACACCGCGGGGAACAGCTAGTTTTAATTAAATTTACTTACCCTGCAAGGTAATAAATCAGCCACCATTTTATCATTAAACTGCCTGCATCAAGTGAAATATCAACAAAATGTAACTTATTGTGTGAAAATGGCAATATATTTTTGCTATCAGATCGATTTTATCTCTTACACAGCCCTTTTGAACACCCCTATCAAGTACAGCTTATTTACAAAATTGATGCAAACATAAACTTTTATGACGATGTCGATAACGACAAAAATGTGTTACAGCCATAAATGAACGTAAAAATCAGTATGAAAATGTTTTATAGGTTATGGTACCATTGAACAATATTTACGTGGTTTTCAACTAGTTCACGATAAAATTGTGTTGATGAAAGAATACAAAGAGAACAAATAAAATAATATTTAGTCCAACTAAAATCAGAACTACGCATGTTTATTTTTCAATGCGTACCTACGTCACGTTGTTTTTATTGTGAAAATAATCAAGCTATTTTTACACAATACACGAGTGGCTAACGAGATTTACCCGCTGTTTATATCTTAAATTGTGACATAAAATTCAAAATTAATTTCTAGTAAGCAAAACTACTTCAATATCTTTAAATCTAGATTGTAAACACGCAACGTATCGTGTTGGAGTGAAAACACGTCATTTTCCAACACCTGAATTACCTAGACCAGCGTTTCTTAAACTGTGGTCGCATACCACTGATTCTCACATTCTAGATATTGTAAGTATTTGTTTTACAAATCACAGGTTAGTTTGGCTCAGTAGCCCAATGTTAAGTGACGATTTGGTCAAAGGTGGCGCCATGCTTCACCTAGATTGGGAACTGGCTCTCTAGTGAGTCTGCTGGAACACACATATTTATTTGCACTTTTCCAGTCTATTTTAATCCAATATCCAGAAAACTGAGCTGTCTATTTTTGGTGTAGTCAATGTGACAATGTGAAGCCATAACTAAAATGGTAAAATCTGTAAGAGTTCTAAAGATGCTTAACGTAAAACCTCGTATCGAAAGCTGATCTTAAAAGCAAAATATGGTCACGATCATGCAATTATTTCCGTCATATTGCTTCGCTAGGTGAAGGTCGGATTACGTCAGTTAGCCTTTATTCGGTTTATGTCTTACTATGTCGTTTAACTGACTAACGTTAAAGGCTTTGTTTGAGGCTTTTTTGTTTATTGCTCTTTATGTATCTAAGTGACGAGATGAGCAAGTCGTTTGAACCCTTTGAAGTATACGACTTTATGCCCTATAATTTTTAGTGTAAAGCCAAAAGTCCTGTGGTTTTCGTTCAGTATATCTTGATGGCAGAGTATATTTTTACAGTCTCTACCTTCGTAAGATCTACTGTCTTGACATGTACTTCGACTTCTGAGTAGGGTTTCTTGAATTCGCTCCATGAGGTGAATGTAACACGATAATACTGGCATCACTATAAATTAAAGACTGGACGAGAATAGATTTCGCTATTATATAAGCATCTAAAGAGGTTGTTAAGTCTTTTATGAAGGGTATCACTATACTTGCCTTCCTCAATTTTGAACCAGGTGAGCTTTATTACTTTTTTATAACCTTCAGAGCAGCGTCCAGCAAATACTAAGACGTGACAATGTGCTAGAGGGTGGCGCCACGCTAGACCGTAAATTGACCTAAAATCTTATTAAAAGATTTGTTTTCTTTCTCTTTCTTTTTCTTGGCGCTTACTTAAATTCTAACAATAATAAAGTTTACTTAAATTTAGTTTAGTAGCCAAGTACGACTATTTCATTGTAATTCTCATTTTATTATACAACTTTTCTGAGCCATATTAAGACATTATCTGGTTACGTTCAAAATTGAATAAAACCACAACATTTGCGGTTACAATCTCTGAACAAAAAGAGGTATGTAGCTATTTTCAACTTTCGTCTTCGCGCGAGCAAAAGTAGTTTAAAGCGAAAGTGCAATTTACTGGACTATTAGAAAGCAAACTTTACAAATATCGTCGGGTAAACAGTCGATTAGAGACACTTATGCCCCATTCAGACGCGTAGAAGAAATACGTTCAAGATACTAGTTCTATACTCAAATCACTCACGAGTAGCTAGAATATCATCAGGATCAACTTGTTGCAAATTAAATTAGTCAATCGTTTTCGTTTGCAACTTGTAGCGATGTGTCCGAATGATGACACTAGCTAGTTTTCAGTGATATTGAAGCACCCATTACATAGCTGGTCCAGTCAGTCATAGCAGTACCTAACAGCCAGCTGGCTATAACTTGGATGAATGACCGTTTGGTGGTATTTTCAACTGAGCACTACTCTCCTTATCTCACTATATCTGTATCTTTCATAGAGCCAAGTGGAAGGCTTTTGGGTGGCTTCCGACAATAGAGTTGGCCGTTTTCAGGCCTCAGGCCTAATAGACATTGTGATGTGTCTGTTGAGTATTCATGACTTTATAAATAATTTTATGAAAGTATCTGAAAACCTCTGCGTGCTACATACACTTCACGGCCTAAGGGATTTCTAAAAGTATCGTTACAAATAAAACAATTGAGAGAATAGTAAAATCTAATACACTGTTTAAATGAAGCGCTAACCTGCGATATTACTAACCATGCAGTGTAAAAATACTTTATGACATCTCTCAAAACTCTCAGTAATCTATTTACATTTAAGAGGTGCTCAAAGTCGTGTTCGCCTCGCTTGCATTTGCTTACCAAAACAGGGGCAGGCAATTCTCAAAGGATAAACTTGCCCCCGACCAAAGTGGTGCGATTGAATACTTCTCGAAGCGGAAACCCTTAAAACAAAGTGCTTCAATGCACTCCATTTTTTATCGTATTTTGTTCTGCAAAAGAGAGGCGACTTGGGTTTTGTAAGTTTTGTAATTATTTGTGAACTTTCTTATGATCACCCAGGTGAACAATTGATCGAAATTTCGTAGATAATTAATAAACTAAAGTAATACTAGTAATAATTAATATATAAAATTAGCTGGCTGTAAATAAATATTATTTCATTACGGGTGAGCTAAAAAAAGGGTAAAAAATGGGTTTAGTTAGAGCCACGAAAATAAGTGTAGTACCTACCTACTTAGGTATACTTACATAAAAAATCAGGTTGGAAACATTTTTATTTACCCAGTTTAATTTTGAAGCTTAAATAGGCATACAAAGTTTTATAATATGCCCAGGCGTGAAAAGGTAGGTACTATATTTTTCTTTAATTTTATTACGTAAACCTGCCTCTAGAGGTGGAAAGCTCTTCACAGCGCGATAACTTGGCACGAGCGCAACCTCTTCCAATAACTAGAGTTTGAAATAAACGCCATGGGTATCAGTATCGGAAACTTGCTGGTATTGAAAGTACCAACTTGAGAGTATTTAGTATCGGGTATTAGAGACCAAAGTATTGGAACTTTTAGTCATTACTTTCTTATCGGAAGTGTTATTTGACATCTTCACTCTTCTTATATTTATTCAATTGTCTTGCTTGATGATAGGTGATGACGAGATCAAAAATGGATTAGGCTTGCCTGGAAGATATCTGTTCTTTCTTGGCTTGAGGTTCCCAAATTATACTTGTCGGTAACAACGCAGGGTGTTCAATTTCTACCATCTCTAAGCGCGTGAAACCGCGAAGTGTGTTCTTACCATTTTCAACCGGATCATAATTTTACCATAATTTGGTGAGACAGTGATCGATCACATACAATGCCGTACCTACTTAGTCTCACAACTAGTGTGTCGATAAGCTAAACCTAGAAAGTATCGAGTATTAGAATATGGTATCGCTAGCTAATCAGCACCGAAAATATCGTTCTAACTCTACCTCTTCCAATAACATGTAATGTTTACATCTACCCGCTGAAATATTGGAGCGTTTGTGCACGTGACCGGCGTTTTCAATTTAAATACACAGTGTAATAAATTCTCCTTAAGTATGTAGGTATACTGGTAGAATTGGAGAGTTGTGATTAACGATACAATTTAAGCTGTGCGCATTCTGTGTCAACGATCCGACCCATTCCGAGCTGTAGTGCAGTCAATTTTATTTCTAGAAAGTTAAGCAGAATAAAATAGTTTTTTCAAATAACAAAATGTACGTATTACTACGTATGCATCATGTATGTGTTCCTCTACAAGTCTTTCCGCAGTGCTACAGAACGCAGTCCTTCAATATGGATGTTTTAACAATAGTTCTTCAGGGTTGCATCGCATGTTGCAAATGGCCATAGGCGACGGAGACCGCTTACCACCAGGTGAGCCGCCGTATCTTCGCTACGATATTACACAAAGAAAGTCTGTTTTATGTCAAAGTAAACTAGGTTAAAAAGTGATCGAATTCTTGGCAGCGCTTCCTTGCCACTTCTGTTTTGGTGTAATTCCCAATGCGACGCACCATTCATCTATGTCTATTATATCAGAAGCTCCTTCAACAATTCTTTAAGTTATAAGGGTCGCTGTCAGGCCAAGCTTGAGGGCTCAGGCTCAAGTCGTTGATTAAATAGCTGAGGTCTGTTGTCTTTTTTACCTCAACCTTATAAATATTAATGGAATTCACGCACTTGGACCCTTGCGTCGAGAGACTTATGAGGCTCCTGAGATTTATTTGGGGTTAAGGTTGATGCAAGCGAAAATTGTGTAAAGCGCCCTCTAGTTGTAGATAAGGTCAATTTGCTGACATAGGTCGGTAGCGTTATTGCTATTGGTTGGCATCTTCGTCTATTTATGGTTTCTAACTGGATCTAGTTCGTCGATCTCATACATTATTAAGGGTGAAACTTTTTAAAGCTGATGTTTATGTGGTTACGTCGTGGGTTTACCTTCGTATCATAAAAATCGGAATTGATGAACTACTGCAAAAAAAAAACACGACACTGACTAATAAATATATCTACTAAAACTGTCTCGAAATAATGCTTTATATTATTGTATACGACATAGCTTCAAGGAAAAATTCCCAGATGAATACCTATTGGGTATAAAATATTCAGCCACTTGGAAACTTCGATTCTATTTTGGAGTCAGACAAACGAAACTATATTCTGTATAGTTTCGTGGAACTAAAGCAGAAAACGACGCTTGGAACTGTTACATACACATTACCATTTCATTAATCTTCTCGCGTTTACCGAAGAAAGTAGGTACAAAATTCAACACTTTCTTCGAAACGTGCAACAGCCTCAAGTTTTTTGTTCGCATTCCTAAACCAGCTCCTGAGAGGTCATTTTGTGCAAAGCCATTGTTATTTTCAATGAACGTCTTTTGTTTCAAATAACCTCCGCGGTTGGACTTTCCTCCATTCATTAACTTTTCTTCCGTGGACAAGTGGAAATCCGTGTGTAGCCTCTGGTTTACTCTCTTCACTTTATACATTTAACATCCACTCAAAAGGTGATCTTATGCTGTAAGGGTAGGGTTGATTTTTGGGCGCTCGAATTTTTCAATGATTGTAGGATTGTTTAGATTGGAGAGATAATGAGTGCGAGCTCCTTTTTACGACGTCTGTGAGTGAAACCGGAACGTATTGTGTTCAGGCTCTTAGCAATCTTGTTCAGGCATCGTACTGAGGTTTAAGTGGAAATTAAAATGAAATAAATTATTTTATTCTATTCATTTCATCCAAGATTAGGCGACGGCAGACGTTGTTTATGAATAGAATTAAGGCAATAATAGGATTTTTCCGTATTATTCCGTAATGAAGAACAATACGTATTCATGGAATATCAATATACATATGAATGAAGTCACGTTCGAAGGTTTGCAAATCAGTTTAATATAACTCTCGTATGGAGCGTGTTTTATTAATTTTCTATGCCTAATATAAAGTTTTATTAGTAAATTGCTGGTTATGTGGCTCAAACAATTAGTATTGCAATTATGCGAGGCAATGCCTCTAGAACCATGCGCACGCTGTTCATTGGTAAGCTTTTGGTATTATATTACACCTAAGTTCCCCCCCTATTGCCATATAATTAAGCAATAAGCTAATTGGTACTGTAACTTGCATTCTCTGTGTTGTGGCAATAAATTGTTTTTTTTATTTCTGTATTACTAGCGCCCCGCCCCGGTTTCGCATGGGTACGCAAATTTATACATAGTTGATATGCTGAAACCGGTTCACACAAAAATCCCATAGAAAAAAATATTTACATTTTCCGATTCCACGAATAAAATTTCCAATAGTTTTTTCCCTGTAAAACCTAATCGGACTATGAAGAAATCTTGAAAAAAATTTGCCAAGTCGGTTTCCCTCTAACGATTCGCTCACCATCAAATAGCATTTTTTTAGTAACATAGATGACTAGTTTGTTTTCGTACTTTTTCTGCAGTAGAAAAAGAATAGGTATATTTCATTTCTACATTTTTTTGTTCTGCACTAGTAAAACGACTTCCCCTTAAAAAATATGCAAATTGAGTTATTTTGCCCATAGTATTGTACTGTAGATGGAGTCATTGACTGATAACCTTCGTCGTATCAACGCCGTACAATCGCAGTTCGGTTGCAAGAGAGCCAAAAGATATATAATTGTCATTCGTTACATATGACATGTAAATAACATCTCTAGACAGTGCTGCGTCTACTCCTGAAAACTAGCCAATAAAAACAAGTATATAAATGCTCCATTATCACACCTATTTTCCTGGTACTTGCCATCCGCTATCGGGCGAGTACATACGTCGCGTTAACACTGTTTTCGTGTCATTTTCCATTGTCAATTCACAACGCGCGAACGTTTTGTTGATTAAAAAATGTTAATCCCCAATTTTCTATCTTGACTTTGTGGCAGTGTTGATCTTCAGTTGTTTTAATAGTCAGTTAACCATGGGATAAGACTCAAGTGATATTGTTAGGAGATATAAATAAGTTTGTTAACAAAATGTATAACCAACCTCGACGAAGATCTTTGAACATTTGGATAGAAAAAATATCGAAGCGGAGGGACTCGAAGGATTCCAAGGACTCGCCAATTGGGTCCCCTGTATCCGATGAGGTGAATTCATTTGTTTATTTTTTTTCATTTACGAATTTTTAATATAAACAATTCAGGATGTACATACCTTGAATATTAAAAATTCAGCATTGAATGAACCATGTACTGAAAAATTAAGATTGTTGGTTTTGTTGGCGTAGCGCATTTCCTGTTTAGCGATCAGCATAGGACATACGTATTCAGACAGACAGATGGACATGATAAAAATATATTTTTGTATTCTGTTTTTGCTAGTTTGTCTAGGGAAATCTAGATAAGTGTCTGCTGTAAGTTTTGAAAAGCCTAAGTGATATTAATTGAAGTTTCGTCTCAAGTATTGTCCACTGTGGGTACTTATCCAACTTTACTATCTCCAAGTAGACCCGAGAGAGTTTTTTTAAAGTACTGCCTGCAACTGTTGTGTTAATGATTTTTTATCAGATTTTGAGTAAATATAAATGCGTAAAACCGTTATTCCAGCCGTCCTTGAAAACTGCGCCAATGTTATCGGTAACTGATTACGGGAATCATTTTGGTTTTATCATGTTACGTACCCTCGTGGTTTGATGAGATTGCTGTAACTATAAAAACTCGTTTCGTGTTTGCTTGCAAGTCCTCTGCCTGTCGATAAGACTTGTACAGTCCTGCTCTGCATACTGAATACTGGCGCCAGTCTTGGTACTTAGTATTCGTCTTAGGTCTTACTCTCTATTTGGCAGAAATTGAGATAGGCTTCAAAGAAAATCGTCTAGAATAGTTTTATATGCCTTCAGCATTCCGTAGCTGTCGTGTTTCTTTGATGAGCTTTGGTGACCACTTTCAGGTCGCTTGCTTGATGGTAAGCGACACGCTTTCTCATTATAGTTCAGTGCTTCTCAGAATTTTGAACTGTAACAATTTAAAAACCTGCCCGGAAATGCATTGCGCTCGTCACTCTGAAATATTAGATGTTAAATCTCTTTGCACTATAATTTCACTGGATACATTGTCCTTCAATCCAGAACTTGAAGGTTGAATAACTGAAAAGGTGCCTTAACTATAAAAAATACATTACGATTACTTGAGCTTTGTATGCATTGACTCGATAGCGATGGATGGTGATGTCTGTGGCAATTTATATTATTCAACGTAGGTACCTAGCTGGCATTTGGTTTTCTTTGTTGAAATTTAGTTTTATTTATCTTTTTACTCCACTATTTTTTTTTTCTTCTCCACGCTACAGTCAACGTAAAGATTTGTACAAACTCGGTCAATAGTGCCATCAATCCAAGGGACATTAAAATTCGTTTATTATTAGCTCGCCTTGGCAAAGGTTTCAGCCACCTGTCTTCCCTACAGTCTGCGCTCGCGCCGCTTGGCTATAGACATTGACGTACTGTTTGTTCATAAAAAAAGTTTATTTATCGAAGAAGCTATTCATAATAATGATATTTCTTTGAGGTTTTATTTTATGCTGCTATTTATTTAAATGTATTGATTTTTTAGGGTTCCATATGTTTATCCGATGAAACAACGAAACCATTATAAGAATACTTTCGTGTCCATCTGTCACAGTTTAGTTTGTCTAAATTTACTGAAGAATATTAATTAAATTTGGTTGAATGATCAAATAATGGACGCACCTACCTACTTTGTGTTTGTAAGTGTCCGACGATGGAGGTTCAATTTGGGGGACAAATTAGAAAACCAGATAGATATTTTTTTCATATACATCATTTAATTTTGATGTATGAATGGAAAGGGTTTGTCATAAGATAATCATATACTTAAAACTACATCTTCTAATTTTTAAATTTAGAGTTTGATGGATTTTTATGGTTTTTATGGTACCTACGAAAATCGAGCATCTCCCATCTTAGATGCTAAAGAACCTAAAATTTTAAAATAAGACAGAGTACATAGAGCATGTATATACAGAAATAATTTAAGGAAAACCTAAATGATAATCCTTAGGGTTAAAGTTGTTACGGAAAACGGAATGGTATGGAACACTTTCGAAACGATTTGAGCTCAAACTTGGACGATTTTATATATTACTTGTTAATAAAAATTTAGGCAAATACAATAAAGTCCAATAATATAATGGGTGAACGATTCAAATCATCGACGAAATATTTCACATTAGATCTACTATCAAAACAATCAGATTAGGAGATAATACGTGCAAAAATTACACGAATGGCTTAATTAAAGGTAACTTTTACATACATTCCAATAATCGCAGGATATAGCTACATATATATACAGGGTGGCACAATTAACAATGTCGGATATAAAGGTGGAGACTGACATGAGCACGAGAGTGACGCAAAAGATCACCGCTTTTTGTTGATTAATCAACCAGCATTATGCTGAGTGGGGCCTGAGTTCTGTACTCATGCATCTACTGCAATATCGTTTTTATTTGTATTAACCCTCTGTGTCTTACATGTTTTTGTTACAAATGATCATACTTATAAAGGTATACATATTTTATTTTTATTAAACCTTCTAGCTGAACCGGCGAACTTCGTATCGCCAATAAAAGTCACCTTTTAAACCTTCCCAGAACTTCCACAAATATTTCAAGATCAAAATTATCCTTATCGGTCCAGCCATTCTCGAGTTTTAACGAGACTAACGAACAGCAAATGATTTTTATATATAAGATACATAACTCAAAGGTGACTGACTGATTACTGACTGACATAGTGATCTATCAACGCACAGCCCAAACCACTGGACGGATCGGGCTGAAATTTGGCATGCAGGTAGATGTTATGACGTAGGCATCCGCTCAGAAAGGATTTCGCGATAAACTGTAGCCCACGCGGGTGAAACCACGGGGAACAGCTAGTTTATATATAAGATTTTGACACTGTGCTGGAGTTTTAGCTCTATTTACTTTCCCGTCGCCACCCTGTATACATACATATTTACCCAGTAAGGTATGTCTTGCGAAAACCGCTCGTGTTCCGGTGCTTATCGTGTTCCACATATGTAGAGCGTCGTTAATAACGCGAAAAACTACGAACTTGAATGTTAAGCATCACAAGTATGTGTGGCATGTAGCACTAGACATTGAAGCATGGTGGTGTAACATGTTACTTTACTCATGTGAGAACATTGACATGTTACATACTTTACTCATGTGGGAACATTGACACGTTTCTTTACTCATATGGGAATATCAACACATTTTTTTTTTTCTTTATGATTTTTTTGTTACTGGCTTTTTTTGAGACGGAAGAGCAAGTTACTCGCCTGTAGTTCGTCATGCTTGCCCACTGCCACGACGAATTTTAATTTCAACTGTCCAAAATCTTGTGCACTGCGCTCATTACCCTAGATATCAGATAATAACTCTTTATGCCCTGTAATCTCACTGGAAACATTGCCCTTCAACCCGAAAAGCAGCAAAGTAAATAATCTACATCGATTAACAAACGATTATACATTGAGTCTTACGTGTTAGTTGAAAACGTAATTCAAACTGCTAAAACTGAAACAAAATTTTACATTAAAATTTAAAATTAAAATTAAAATTTTACAACGTCGGCAACGCATCGGCAACTCCCCTGGTGTTGCAAATGTCCATAGGCGACGGTGACCGCTTTCCATCAGGCGGGCCGTCTGCTTGTTTGCCAATCTATTACATAAAAAAAAATAAAAAAATTACATATTGATAACCTCAATCCATATCCATAGTGCTATTTTAAATGACATATCTGCATAGTAACAATTCGTGTTGAACACTAGAATAAAAAATATAAGTAATGATTTCGCTGAAATTTTTACAATTTGTTCGAATTTTGACAATTGATTGAAGCGAACATTCAGACAGGAATAATGAAATTCAAAATTTAGTTTCGATTTGCATATCGTCTGTAGCAATTCATAAAGTGCGATCGATAACGCACACGTGACTAACGCAGGTTCATCGCCACTAAACCGAACCTCTGAAGTATTACAAGGTCGTGCAACCTTCATAGATAGTGTTACCATAAACATCCTTACATATTTTTTAACTAAATATCATCTACTTAACTAACTAACTGAGATGGCGCAACGACCCAAAGTGAGTCTTGGCCTTCGATAACAAAAGACGCCACTTCGGTCTGTCCTGCGCCACCTCCTGCCAGTCCTCCACCTGGAGCTCGCGCAAATCCTTCGTGACTTCGTGACTTACTTCTACATATTAAGTTACTCATAGTAAGTTCATTACAACTTTTCATCATTTGTGTGCAATTGTCCCCGATATTTATATATAAAAATTAGGAAAATAAAATAATAGGTAAATATGTAAAGCATTGAAATAATTTAAAACAACTTTCATAAGCCTTTATAAATTATGACGTTGGTAGAAAGCATGAAAATATAACTGTTTTCTGTACATACATTTATATATAGAGATCGTCTAAATTACAATTGCATGCCTCTAAGATAAATGCTAAACTCCTTTATATGCGCTACCAAATCTAATTTCGCCCCAAGCATACAAAGAAAGTATTAGTGCACAATTTATCAGCTCACACGTAGTAAAAAAAAAATAACAACACCATAACCACCCCCCCCCCCCCCCCATAAGGTTTGAAATTGCCATGCGCTTGCAATAATACCAAAATATCAACTAAAAAGTATTTTAAACTAAACAGATTTACATAGTTCTTACATCATATTTAGTAGATGAAGGGCACGGAATTAAGGCAACTGGAAACCGTGTCCCACAGATAATATAAAGTGCGGTGTGCCTTATCCTTACGTTTACATGTCTATTGGTGTTGTCAACATCAAAACCGTTACAATAACATCATTTTAGTGTTAGCGGTGTTCACTTTGTATAAGGTTTGTACAGTCAACGACAAAAGTCGCTAAACATTAACCAATTTTCTGAGTTTCTTTATCATCTTAAACACCAACCTTCAGCCGAATCATCACTAAACATCAGTACCCCTAGTACAGGTTTTGATAGTTTACAAAAACTATAAAAGTTTTCGTTTCCATCCATACCTACATATTTTTTTCAGCGAATCTTACCGAGACTTGGAGGAACTGAAATCGTTAATACGGGTTATTTTAAATCGTTATAATCATATTCCATATATATCATATTATTGAGTTACTTTTTGAATTTAAGCAGATCGAGTTGCCACTTTGACAAGTCGGCGGTGGTAAAAGTCGACGTTTACGAAAAATTTTATCGTTTTCAAAACTTGTACTAGGGGTACAGATTGTGTTGTGTTGTGGTCAAACGCTACCTTGTAAGTTGTGTAACAAATACAATCGTTACTGATCTAATACGCATTTGGAAACTCGAGTATGATCAGTTACTTTTGTTGCTGACTGTACTAGTTCGAGAAGGTTCGAGAAAATTAACATTATCTGAAAGTTGTTGCTGATGTCGAGTTTAGGGATGGAATAGTTTCGATTGTATTGTTACTACTAGGCGAGTTCTACAATCAGCTCGATTGCATTGTTTCTAGAACGAGTTCTTGTATGATTATGATGTTAGAGTTGGCCTACATTTGTGGACGCTGTAGCGTTTGTTTGAGACAGAATTGGAAATATTTAGGGGTATCTTTTAATACAAGTTAGATATTCAAATCGATCTTCAACGTGATTATTTTCACACTAATTTCAAACTCAACTTTAAATTACTCAATAAAGGAATAAAACCATTAAAAGTAGTCAACGTCAAAACGAAGGGTTCAAAAGTAAGGTACTTACGTATTTATTCCCTACTGTACAAAAGTTATAATAAGGGTCCCAGCTAAAGTGGTAACCTTCACTTTTCATAGCATGTGCGTGATAGAACTGACATTTTAAATAGCACTTGCGTAGTTTCGTGTTTCACAAAATTGGTCATACTTAAAACGGCCAGTTTTTACCATTTTTATTGTAGCGTTTGACCACAAGTCTTCGATGGATAGAAAACAGGCGCTCAATTAAGGTTGTGGGAACAGATTGATAGGTACTTGTTTGGTTGTTTCTACCTCTTAAGTATATGGTAGCGTTTGACCACAAGTCAACAGATATTAAGTGGCGCCACGCTACGCTTGGTCTGAGAACTAGCCCCTAGCAAGGCTAGAGGAACACACCGACATGTGCTTGGCGATAGAGTCTTAAAATGGTCGGTGCAAAAGAAATGCAAAATACAACTATAAATATACAGACTGATAATTGGCGGATGACAAAGACAACGTAGTGCGCTATCAAAATGTATAAAGTAAATCATGATACTGAAATGAACAGAACAAGCGTGCTAAAGTTTCATACAAAGCTGGGGAATATCATTCCAACATGGCGTCAAAATTCAACGATAACACACTGGCCATATGTTTTGTTGAATTCGGTTGCTATAATGACGTGGCGTCTGCGCAGGTGTGGTAACAGCTGCCATTCGCCATTCAACAGGCCCTGGATGGTGTAAAAACAGTTGAACATTAGTATATCAAATCGAAATTCCCTATAAATAGTGAAGTGTCCCATAGTATTTAAAATCAGCTGGAGTAACCACCTATCACATAAGTTTTGTATGTATTTACCATCGCTCACTACGGCGAAGTAAAACATCGTGAAGAAACCGGCGTGTAGAACAACATTCAACGTCATGTGACATCTACCAACACGCACTGGACCAGCGGTAGATAACCTGGCCATACTCTCTCTCTGAGAGGTCTAATATGTCCCAGCAGTGGGAACATAACAGGCTTGGTGTATGATGATCAATAAGTTCGCTATCTTAGAAACAAAATTACTGCCGAGTGCTGACAAAGCAGCCAGTCGTTTCATTAGTTTTGGACTTGTTTTATAGATATCGTGATTTCTTAGTGAAATCTCTTTTTTCTTAAAATAAAACGTGACGTACAGCATTCACGGTTCAAATTCGCGAAAGATTTTTTTGGAATCGGTTCAGTAGTTTATGAAATTTCTTAAACATCTAACCAAACAATTATGTAGTCTATATACCTAATATTAGTAGTGTAACTCATTATATTACCCGACATAATTTAAACATATAACCGGTGCTGCACATGACGTCAATGGAGCACACCTATTATTATAATTAATAAATAAATAGTAAGATATATTTAATGAGTAAATACATGTATTTAAATTAACAATAAAATATTTTGTCGGTATTATTAAATGTCCGTTATTTTCCTGTCCGTATTACAGATTCGTGTGTTATGTAGTAGTTTTATGTCCATAAATAATCATCCAGCTTTATTGTGTACTGATTATAGTCGTAGCTCCGTCGTCATCATCATCATCATCATCACCATTAGTCTGCGTCAGTCATAGGCCTCTCCCTAAGTACGTCAGTTCCCTAGCATACATTATTTGAAACCTGTCAGATCTTCTACCACAAGATCCACTAATAGCAGGACGTGATTGTATTAAACATTTCCCATTAAAAATAGAAGTCATGAAAATAACAATTACATTTTCCTAATTTACAAAGCTAATAAATAGCTAATCGATAGCGTTGGGAATAAAACACTGCATTTTATCGTACGCTAGCTATAACTTCTCGCCGTAGCTTATTTCTCCGATCCACTCCATCCCAAAGTAGTATATTCAAGTATTTACGCCTCCACACTTTGTGTGTAGATTGCTGCATTTTATTTTCCAGCTTTAAAGAACGCGAACTGGTACAAACCCGTACATGTGGAAAGTCGATTTTCTTTACGCGAGAAGCGTACTCAATGCACCCGAGTTCCATAAGCCGGGATATATCAGAATATATCAGAATTTACTAAGGATATACCGAACATGCTTATCGGCTGTCTTCTTTGCCGACGTCGAAGAAACGGCCGGAAGCAGTCTTACAAAACGGATTTCAGAGTATTGAAATGTAACGTTCTGACATTTTTGTATTTAGAAATGGTTTTTGATTCTCAATATCATACCAAGGTTACTAAACAATGTCTTGACTTGATGGAATAAGTAGTTGTTCTAGTTTTAAATACCTTTATTCCTCTATCTAGTATTGTGGTGTAGTATTAAAGAGTTAGTCTGTCAGCCTATTTTATGTCATCTTCATCTTAACCGACGTGACGTCAACACGCCGATCCTCCTTACTCAGTTATATGCGCTACTCATAAAGTAATTAAATCTTCTGTCTACTAATTCCTTTTAGCGCCGGTTTTATAAACGTCCGTAAGTTAAACGGATCGGTAAATATAAACTTTTTGGTATATTTTAGTACGGCCCTTAAAATTTAATTTGCATTTTTGCCTTACCAGTGAGTATGATGTACCGACAGATTATTTTAGTATCATTGTGGTGTTTACTTTTGACACAAAGTGCTTGGTCTCTGTTTGCACAAGACTCGTTTCGCGAAGGCCAAATTCAACGCATGCAAAGTCAACACAAATGACTCGTGGTTGTCAGTTTAAACAAGGTTTTTTCGTCGGACATAAGGATCATTCGAGCATCAAATCAATCACGATTGTTATGGGCTGTCAGTGCGAATCAAGATGACTACTGCTTGACGCTACACTGTCATTAACTTGTTGTAGTGTGCAGAGGTGGAGTTACAAATTTCACAAGTACAGGCTGGCCCTTACCTCTACCTAATAGCAAAAAATTGAGTAAGTTCTCATAGCTATCAAGGACTTTAAGCTGAGCAACAGTAATAAATTCAGGCTCTTAATTTGTCTCCCCTAAAATAGTCTATTCAATCTGCTGGTATATCAGTCAGTGGAAATATTTTACCACTGCTAAACTTGTGTGCTGCAAAGGCCTTTTTATTCTTCAATGTCAAAATTTCATCCACTGATTTTAGATTCTGTTTCTGTACCTTATTGAAATAAAATATTTTCTTCATTGCATTCCCAGTTTTTGCTGAAAAGCCTACCGCGTGTACAGTAATATTTTCGTAATTATTCGGAAGCCTACATTCGATACATTTCTAATTAATTTTATATGTCGAAGGTAAGCTTCACAATGTCGTGTTATTTCATCCACAGTAATACCTATTGTCAATATTTTCTGGCAGCTTAAGGTTTACCATAAATACCTACTTGAAACAGTAATTTATTGTGACACTCGATTAATTGTGCGGATCGCCTAAAGCCGTATGTTGTTGTCGCTGCTTAAAAACTAATTAAACTATTAATTTGCGGCTACTGCTAATTTATTTCGTAAATAGTAGTTTTTGGTACAGATGGGTTTAATTAGGAAAAGTGATTGGTAGATTTGCTTACAGCCATCTGTTGCACATTTTTGTGTGAAAGTGACTGTATAGGTGAATTACCCAAAATTATTTTTCCCCAATATTTTTAGTCTCATTCGCGTTTTTCCCCATTTGCTTTATTTTCCATACGATACTGCGACCGATAGATAATTTTCTCACGCGATTTAATTTCTACTCGTTCTTTTCGCTACACGCATTTTTACCTATGCATTTTTTTAGCCAATCGGGAACATTCACACACATACCTTTGTTTGAAATTAAAAGACGGCAATAGTTTATTAATAGTATTTATGCATCAGCACAGATGCGGCTAGCGAAACTAATGTGTGAAATATAAAACGTATGACCAAAATAGACATAATATTGAGAATTTATAATACAGGTAAAATATATATAAATATCTGTTGGATTGGTTTAAAAAATGCATTGGTAAAAATGCGTGCAGCGAAAAGAACGAGTAGAAATTAAGTCGCGTGAGAAAATTATCTATCAGTCGTAGTATCGTATGGAAAATAAAGCAAATGGGGAAAAACGCGAATGGGACTAAAAACAGTGGGGAGAAATAATTTTGGGTAATTCACCTATACAGTCGTGAAAGTAACTTTTGTTTCATCTCTTCCTTAAAACAAGGAGCATAATTATAGAGCC
The DNA here is from genome assembly GCA_931315375.2 of Opisthograptis luteolata. Taxonomy (NCBI): domain Eukaryota; kingdom Metazoa; phylum Arthropoda; class Insecta; order Lepidoptera; family Geometridae; genus Opisthograptis; species Opisthograptis luteolata. The sequence goes on from OV928048.1 coordinate 5,724,065, forward strand.
AACAGCAGCCCGGTGGAGTTTGCAGCCCGGTGGAGTTGTCAAGGTTACTTGACCAACAGCATTAGTCCCATCAAAAAAAAAAAAAAATAGAGCCAACATTAACAAACATTATTATGAAATACATACATATCACCATTAACCTTATTACGCCACCTAACAATCATTAATTATAACGACTTATCGGTGATATAATAATATTAATAAAACATAACGTATACCTACTGCATCATAATGAATGGAGTAGCTAAAACTGTTAATCATAACAATCCAATTAACAGTGTGTGGTCCGGCACCCTTACTTTAGAGACAGTTTCCTATCCAGGCGTACTGTGGCGGCACTTTCAACCGCATTGTTACTTAACATTAAGTGACTTGTGTTGTTAAATGTTATACTTAAACAAAACTTATAGATTTTTTTAATCTACTTAGTTAAAAAACCTGCGAATGTTTGTAAGTTAGTGACTGTGTATGTTTGTTACTTCTTCACGCTGAATCGGCAATAGATTTTAGAAATTTATGATTTGTGTGGCTGGCAGTAGTTGGATGAGAAGAGCCGAAGACCGGGCTCAGTGGCGTACCTTGGGAGAGGCCTATGTCCAGCAGGGGACTGATACAGGCTGTTGATGATGATGATGATGATAGAGATAGATAGCTACATACTTACTTTTTATCCCGGAAATAAGTTCCTGCGGAATGGCAGGAAAACTGCAGGCCGCAGAATTACCTAACTAATTTAGTATGTATTGTTTTTGTAAATTTTGTACATAACCTTCCTATCCTTAAACTTTAACGTAACGATGTCCATCTATGACGATAAACTAAACGAGAGATACAAAAAACGTACATCAACCTTCTTGCCTCCGTCAGCTACAAAAACTTAACCTTGCTTGATGTTCTCTACCTACTATAGTTTCTAGAATATCAAATTGTGCACTGGACGCGTCGCTGATTTTGTTACGTTAATTATACGAGATAACTGCTTCGGTGTCAACGAACCAATATAACTGCCAATCAGTGTAGTAAGCGATTTAATGACAGCTCTGTTTTCAAGTGAAGTTGGATATTACTCTCACTACAATTATTTCTTCTGTGGCTTGGTACAGCGTTTTTCAATTAGTGTTAGTGAACCGAAAATAAAATACCAGGCCACTGAAATATTTCTTTGTTTTTTATTCACTCACTAACAGCTGTCAACTGTTTTGAAGCGTAGTGGGCTATTGCTATTACTCTTACTGCAAAATTTTTTTTCTGTGGCTTATTTAGTTTTTCAATTAGTGGGTCATGACGGACAGCGGAGTCTTAGTAATAGGGTCCCGTTTTACTCTTTGGGTAAGGAACTCAAAAAATAACGGGGCCGGAAAGAAAAAAGTTTAGGGAACGCTGGCTTAGTATAGTAATGAGTGCTTGAGTCGGCGTACTGAGATTATTATGTTCTGTGTGTATTCAGTACTCTATCTCCTATTAATTAATTGCTTACGTTCAAAGAACTCGCTTTTCAAGGAGATATTTCATTAAATAAATGAATAAGAAGATAATTTGATAATAATACGCTTTCGTTTGGAAATATTTTTACTGTAGTATGCAGAAAATAAATAATTCTTTCATCATTAAAGTTCCATGACCTCTCGTGTATAAGTCGATCCACCTTTCAATTATTTATTTAAGGTCGTGAACGCAGAGCGAAATTGAAAATTGGGGTTAAATAAATTATCTAAAGCTGTAATCTAATTTCACTACGATCCCAAGTTTTTTTTTTGGATCTAATTAGTTTTATATTTTTGATTACGTTTGAGCGCAAGCCACCTTATGTTAAGTGACTATGTGGTCGAAGATGTCGCCACGCTACTTCTAGACTGGACTTTTCAAATGAAAATGCCAGAATACACAGATAGGTAATTCTGTGTTCTTATTTGTTTTTTTTGTGTTTATTGTTCAGTATGATATTTTTTATATTAAGATTTCGTTTTGTATGGTGTAGGGAAGAGTGGAAGAACCGTACATAGGTATATTATATGAAACAGGCTCTGCCTAGTGTAAAGGTCACTGATTTGATACACATAGGTTAGCTAAAAGATAATTTAAACTTACTATCATTTTTAGTTTCCTTATGTACTGCACTAATCCGAAATAAATGGAACCAGGTCAAAAAGCCTAAGTATACTCTGAGAACCTTCGATCTACTTTCTTGCAAATATTGCCTTTACTATTTTTAGCGCCTATTTATAACATTTAAGTACGTCAGTTACTTGGAGGTTGGCATGAGGTACCCCTCTGTAACCTGCGGGACAAGGCTATTGAGACCAGGGTTTTGTTTATTTAGCATTAGTACGGCCGAGTGGCCGTCGCCCTGTCGGCCGTCCCAGGTATCGCTGAAAAGACGAAGTCATGAAGGATTTGCGCAAGCTCCAGATGGAGGACTGGCAGGACAGACCGAAGTGGCGTCTTTTATTATCGAAAGCCAAGACTCACTTTGGGTCGTTGCGCCATCTCAGTTAGTCACACTGAGAAAAAATATCTGACTTTCCTTCAGAGTCTTTACCTTCCAAGACCGATTCCTTCCTTATTTTACCTTAGTTTTCCTTCTGAATCACAAGTCCTTCCCTTTTGACTCAGAAGGAAAACGATATTTTTGAAGGTTTTTTTTCTCCGTGTAGTTAGCATTAGCTTAATTTGTTATAAACACGTTGTTGTTATTGTAGTACCTGCACCCAACCCTTTTAATCAAGCTCCATGCTATTTCAAACAAAAAAAGTTACCCAAATCCATAGGCACTACCTATGTGAGTCAGTAGTGGAATGAATCACCGACATCTTTCCTTGTTTCGTCATATTATTCGTCCAGTTTTTTGCTATAAATTATCTCTGTGGTTTCAAATCGAAAGAATGTTTCCTATGGGACTTTGTCTATGTTTTTATCAATTGGGAAAAATAAGCAATCCTTTTCTTTCATATCGGCCATAATTTGGGTGGACAGCCGGGTGGACCTTAAAATATTTTTTGAAAATGGGCAATGAAGTAATTATCCATACAAATAAATTCGAAAGTAAAACTATTTGTCTGTTACTTTCTGACGTTAAATCGCTGAATAGATCTTGATAAAACAAGGATATAGGATGCTTTTTATTGCGATAACCGTAGCGCGGGTAAAACTGCGGGGTACAGCTTGTTTACTATAATATGGAATAATCATGATTATAATAAATAAAAGGTTTCTCCTTAGTGATCGATTGACACTGAGTGATAGACAAGGTACAACTTTAACTAGGACGTAGAGATAGAGGCTAGCTCCCTTTGGTAGTGTACCTACTAAAAATATTTTTTTGGAAATCAACCAACTCTCACGCGGTTGAAGTCGCAAGCAAGGCTGGGCCCTATATGTTTGTATGAGATATGTTAGAGATAGATATATATTATACTACTCGTATAGAGGCTTCCGACAGGTGTAAAGTTTCCCCAAGTCACTATCTGACTCATAGGTTGTATCTTGATATCATTGCCACTATTCTAACCAGACGTTGCGACTTCGTTACAATGGAAACTGATGTTTCTATCTTAGCGTTATTAACACAAGGTTCGAAATCAAATAACAATTGGTGATCTAACCTCGGCGGCTACGTAATCATCTTGCAGTTTGAATAATACCATTCTGTAACTTTGTGTGCAAATAGAATATGCAACAAAATGCAACGAACTTACTCCACACAATAAATTATGTATTAGTCTAGAAAACTATCATCCGATGCACCCGCGGTTTTCCCGACCCGCAGTTACATTTTTGGGCATAAAAGTAGCGATTTGTTAATCCAGAGTATAAGCTATCTCCTTCCCAATTTCACTCAAATCCGTTGAGGCGTTTCAGCGTGAAGAAGTTATAAACATTCACACTCACTGAACAACTTTCGCATTTATTATATGACTAGATGTGCCCCGCGGTTCTACCTGCGTGTACTAAACGCGATCAAAAGTATCCTTCCTTTGAGTCTTGGACTCAAACTATCTAACCACCTAACCTTTCATTAAGATCTATAACAAACAAATAGACAGATGTAAAGATTAAAAAAAAAACAATTTATTGCCATGAAAAAAAACACATACACATGGAAAAAAAAAGAAAAGCAAAATGGAAATGTGACGAGATGTGATTAGCGTAATAATATTTTTTTAAGTAAGTGTGTTGTTTGACACTTTAATGCTGGTCATATAATATATTATGTTTACGCTGATTACATTAGATCAGAATGATAAACCTCTACAGATTAATGAGTTCCGATCCAAAAAATAAATAATTACTACGCTGATTGTCATCCAATTAACTTTTCAGTGAAACGTTGGCATTTGATCAAAACAAATACGCAATACTACTGTTACTTATCGCTTATTACCACACAGGCAGGTCATTAGTATTCAGAGAATTTTCCGTTTTTAAATAATAATATTTATTGTATGCTAATATTTATTGTGGTATTGTTGCATTTGCCTTTGGTGTCGTTGTGGCGTCCCTTTTCTGTGTGCATCAGGATGGCGGGTGTAGATTGACAAATGGTTATAGAATTATGCTACTAGCTGTTCCCCGCGGCTTCACCCGCGTGGGCTACAGCTTTATGCATGCAAAGTCTCAGCCCGATCGGTTAAAAATTTTCAAAATTTCATACAAACTTTCATCCCCTATTTTATCCCCTTGGGGGTAGAATTAATCAAAATCCTTTCTTAGCGGATGCCTACGTCATAACATCTACCTGCATGCCAAATTTCAGCCCGATCCGTCTAGTGGTTTGGGCTGTGCGTTGATAGATCACTATGTCAGTCAGTCAGTCACCTTTGCGTTATATATATTTAGATATCATCATAATCAGTCTATAAAGTTCCCACTGCTGTGACATAGGCCTTCTCAGAGAGAGAGAGAGAGATATATATAGGGCCATAATCCACTACACCAGGGGTGTTCAACTTGATTAGACACAAGATCGACTGTTTCCTGATGAAACCCTACGTATGTAACCGTACTTCAGTAGGTATATGTGAGAAATCGTCCAGCATCTTCCGCCAGATTAGCAAAGACAAGTTTTTCTGTCGGTTCTACGTGTTCTTTAAGTTATTTGTTTCGCCACTATCGACTGGACAATACTACTACGACTAATATCCTCAATCGACCAATTGGCCACCCCTGCACTAAACAGACACAGCGCGGGTTGGCGGATAGGCTGTAGTGGTTAGTTTTAGTGTCAGAGATTTCAGACCGCCTCAAGGCCTACCAAAGATGGGAAGCGCTTTGTTGTCAATACCACTAGAAAACCAATCCATCCACCTAGTTGTTCTACCTAGTTCATCAGTTAAGAACGACAAGGTTTTTTAGGAAACAGTTCTTCTGTTTATTCCCTGTTTTCTATGTTTCAGTATATTTCTCAGAATGTGAGTAATTCATTAACTGTTTGTAGCTCACGCTTAGATATAAAGAAAATACGTTAATAAACTATTCTCTAAAAGTATTTACAGAGAAATCTTCTTGTAAACGTTCTTTTTAAAAAACATTTTAACACGTGCTGCTGTTTAATTTTGGTTGAAATGTATCTATGGCCTGCCTCTTCGATTTTGCTAATCACTCGGTTAACATTTCTTAATTGTATTTAATCTACTTACTGTCTGTAAGCTAAATTTAGAAGAACTCAAATATGTCTAGCAATTTGTATGACGTTTTTCGTAGTATCGCTGTACTTTAACCGGAACTGTCTCCGAGTGAGACTCAGGAACACATCAACAACAGACTTCTTGAAAATTTCACGGTAGGTTTGATCAAAACCATCTACTGAGAATTTGAAGCTAATTGTTTAAGATCATTGAGATGATAAAGTAAATATGTATCAGTGACCAGTAACTTCAAAAAAAATGTTCTATTATTTTCAGTGAACAGTTCAAACTTTTGTGCGAACACTACATTATATAAACCATGTAAATAATACTACTACGTATTGCAGTTGTTCGATAGGTAAACAAAATATTAGCGAATTTAGGCTAAGAGCAACCATCTGGTTTAACTAAGGTTTATCGATTTGAGGTATTTGTAATATCAACTATCATAACATCAAGGTTTGTGGTTAACATCTGTCACAATTTCTAAATATTTGATAGCAATGACGGCGTTTAAGCAAATTAAAAGATATGTTAAATTGCTTGATGTATTTTGATTATTGCAATTTACCGGAACGATTTCATTTGCTGTCAGTTTTGTTGCTAAGATGGTATTTTTTTACTTCTTACAGGGTAGCTTTTAACCACGAGTCACTTGCTGTTAAGTGACATGTAGTCGAAGGTGACGCCACGCTACATCTGTATTAGAAACTGGCTCTCAAACACACCGATAGATGCTTAGCGACGGATTTTTAACTTGAGGTTGTCATAATTTGCTTAGTAGGTACCTTTCTAAGAATGACCGGCTGATCAGACACTACATATATGACGTTCTTAATAATGTTATTGAAATAAGGCAGGTCTGCCAACCACGCTCCATGTATTTTGACGTTTCCTTATTATTTACTGCCAGTCTGCCAGTTACTCGTTCCGTTGTTAAAATGGTCGAACGTGTGTTTAGTGCTAATTCTGTGTAAAATGGATAGCCACGTTTTAATTAATACCGTGAGTTTATTTAAAGCTTAAGATTTACTGTTAAAGTGACGTCATATAAATAAGCAAAGAGTGAATATTCACTTTTTCTTTAATATATTTTCATATAGTTATAAAACATCCCATTGTTTTAAAAAAAATCGAAGTTTATCGGTGACGCATACGGGGAAATAACCTCCAAAATGGACACAAAATATCATACAGTAAAAAGGTTGAATACATTATATTTTATGGCTATTAAATAAACAAAGTTGGTAGGCATATATTAAGACAAAAGTTTTTTTTGTGAATTTATTGAACAAAAAATTCGTATTTGACTATAATTCTATCATATGGGCAACAATATACAAGATGGAAGTAGTAGTAGTAAACAATAATTTTTCAGTACTTATGACTTATACAACTGATAAAAAGCATTCAAAATTCTTACTTTGTAATTATGTCACATGCATAGCTCTACCTACTCTAACGAGAGTGCAATCCAGTGACCATTCGATAAAAAAAACCCGATCATTTCAATAGTGTTCATTCGATCGAATATAGGTAAGTATTCTATTAGAGAGCTTTCATTAATTATTTTTAAATGGACTGTAATTTTTGTATTCTTTGCCAATATTGGAGGTTTCTTGTCTCAGTCTTGTACGATCGATGCGACTCGATTTCCTTGAATAGAATGCCAGTAGCCACTCAAGTGCGCGACCCACTGAGGTACAGCCTTTTCATTACACAATACATATGCTTTAATCCCTAGTACATACATCCTTACAAATATTATATAATTATGCGACGGTGACTCTCTCTCTCTCTCTCTCTCTTTACCACTGTTACTTTTTCACGCATAAACCATTGAATAGATTTTGATAAAATTTAATATGGAATTAGTTTGAACTATGGAGAAGGATATTGGACACTTTTCATTACGATAGAATGTAGGCCACGCGGGCTACACTTCGGGGCATCTTAAATATATATAACTCAAAGGTGACTGACTGACATAGTGATCTATGAACGCACAGCCCAAACCACTGGACGGATCGGGCTGAAATTTGGCATGCAGGTTAGATGTTATGACGTAGGCATCCGCTAAGAAAGAATTTTGATTAATCCAAGGGGATAAAATAGGGGATGAAAGTTTGTATGAAACTTTGTCAATTTTAAACAGATCAAAATCAAAATCAAAATCAAAAATATGTTTATTCAATAGGATACATTGTGATCACTTTAAAACGTCAACTTAAAACTAGCTACGCCTGTTCCAACCTCCTTACGCCGGCAAAAGAACAGGCAAGAAACGCCCGGCAGGTAATTTTTTTGGCGCGATCACATTGACAATTTTATTCTTATTACTAATTGATTGAATTGGAGCAAGTTCACTAAAATCCCAAGCTTTTTTTTTTTGTCATCTAATAGTCCGATATTTTTTATTTAGCTTTACTAATAATAAGATTTCTCTTGTTTGGTTGTACACATTGGGATATGGGAACATGAATATTAACGAATCGGATCGATATTAACGGATCGGACTGACACTTTGGTTGCAGAAAGCGGGTGAAACCGCGGGGAACAGCTAGTAATAAAACACTAATCTAAACCATAAAATAACCTAAACTAAACAAATGTAACTACCTAATCTTACATCTGTATTTCACAATTTAATCATATAGAAACCACAAGAAATCGATAAAGAAATTTCGACTTTCTTTCACAGCTAACCTATATTATTTATTACTTTCCACTACGCTTGTACTCGCAATTTGCGCAAAATTGATCTGTTAATATTACTATGGCGTACAACATTTACGACAAAGTTAATTGCGAAGAAATTATCAAAGTGCCTGTGGTAAAATCGCGATACATATCTAATGAGGAACAAGGTAATAAAATCAGTTTTATTGCACGCATCAGTTCTTGCGAAGAATAATGCAAAGCGGAATGTATTCGGAATCATACCACATTTTATAACTTAATAACATAATTTAATAAAAACCTCTAACGCTCACTGAGGGGTCCGTACAAACTTGATTTAACTACAAATGTATGAAGGCATTGTTTGTTTAGTTTGATAGGTAGTTTTATTTTACATTTTAAGGTTTAGTTAAGTGTTTTTATTTTATCTGTGTTAAAATAATAGTAGCAACTACAAATTAACGATTTTCTGATCTGTTCCTTTAACTTGTGCAGTGAGATTTTGTTTCTTACTAAATTTCCCGATTCTAGGTCAACTAGTTACTAGGTTGCCGCATAAGCTTTCTTTTTACAGGACCAAGGGATTGTAGACCTAAGAATAAAATGATTAAAGAATAACATTTTTACCACGGAAGAATGATAGCACGATGAAACAATTTTAATTTATTTATTCAGCTTGTGAGCCTAGACACAACATTGCTATTGCCCTCATTGGTTTTAAAGTTCTAATGTACATTGACGTATTTTAAGAATTATTGTACAATGTACGCTATAGTAAAATAATCAATATAAGAATGAATAAGTATAAATTAAAGAAATCTACGTCCAGCTATTTCAGCATTTCGGCACCCAACGACATAAATCAAATGTTTCGTAACGGCTTTTGAAACATCATCAAAATATAATCTTACAACATTATTTAAAAAATAACATTTCGATGATACAAAAACATACTTTCTTTCTAAGATGTTTCAGTCGAGTTAACATTTCCTTGAACCTTCTTGTTACGTCAGTTGACGAGTTGCTTTATATATTCCGAGAACGAAACGTCTTTGATCTGACGACAACGGTCATTGTACAATGTACAATGGGTTGACATCATGCGATGATCACTGAAGCAGACACTTGGCTAATTGTAGGTGTTTCTAAAATATACACTTATTGTCGTGATTGTTAAGACTTTTGAATAATTTATTGCGTAATTATTTATCTAATTGGATAATCGCCGCGATGAATAAATGACATATACCAATACTATTGTTTCTAGAAATATAAATATGTATTTTTACTTTTAATCCTTAGTGCATGCTACGCGAGAACCTTTTTTTACAACTGACTATAGACTAGCGTTTGACCACGATCTCGACCGATGGTAAGAGATACTGTGGTGGAAGATGTAGCACGCAAGTATAGCAAGTAGCTTTTTACACTTAACTAGAACACCCCTGGGTTGTACTTTTCAGGAAACACCGACCATGGCAGGAAGCCTTAGTTAAATGTTTATTTATAAGACGAAACATTATAAAATGAAAGATGCAGGAAAAAGGTATCAGCGGCGGAAAGACTTCTGCTTGTAGATTAAATTTTCTAATTCTCAAATATTATTTTATAGTCTTTTATTGTAAGAAACACTTTTAATTCAGCAGCCTTAATAGACATAAAACAAAAAAAAACACTATTCATTATTAAGTGTATCAAATACCTAATCTAATAAACAACTACTGGTGGGCATAATAAGAATAAAATTGTCAATGTGATCGCGCCAAAAAAATTACCTGCCGGGCGTTTCTTGCCTGTTCTTTTGCCGGCGTAAGGAGGTTGGAACAGGCGTAGCTAGTTTTAAGTTGACGTTTTAAAGTGATCACAATGTATCCTATTAAATAAAAAAGTTTTGAGTTTGAGTTTGAGTTGAGTTTGAGTCTTTATCACCATAATAATACCCACACCAGCTATTAAAGGGCTCTAAAACGTATTTATTTACACGTAACTGTAACACGATTAAATAGCAGTACATCAAGTAGCGGCCGACTGAACGCGAATGTGTTATACAACGTAATCCTATTTAACTAAAGTTCAATACAAAATGGGGCATTCAAAATCGGAAGAATGGAATTGGTCTGATTGCTCTTTCTATTGCTAAATGACCTTCCGATGTGAATTGCTGTGCATTTTCAGTGACCATTGAAGTAGTCAATGCTCGTTTGTGCCTTGTGTAGGTTTTGCATTACGTTCTATAAATGGTTTTAATGGTCAACAAGTTTTTCTGTAACAGGATTGCTTTTAAACTTTGTGATATTTTTACGCATTGTGTTGAGAAACATAATTTACTAGAGGTATATTTAATGACAAAACAACAAAATGTATACAATTGGATAGAAAATTAAACTAAATACTAAGAACTAAACTACCTATATCAAACTAAACATCTACAAATAAAAAACATGATTTAGGTCGTTGCCTGCAGGTAGAGTGCCCAAGAGACTGGCGACATTACCTCTTTGAATGGCTAGGCTGATTCTTTGAGCGAGGTAAGCGCCAGCCCTTTGGTCACCCGTGGCGTCAACGAGGCGCTTGACGAGCTCTAAATTTACTAGATGATTCACACACAATTGTTTGAAATTCCTGCATAATGATAGGTTCATTGTAATACATTAATTCTCCTCTTTCCTAACGTTGCGGCTAACGGAGTCTAAAAAAGGATTTTTGATACCCTCATGTGCTTTCTTGTATTTGTTCTCCTAAAAGCTCTAAAAACAAATAATATCATGTTGACTTTATTAACTTTATTTTTACATTTTACATGGTTACGGAAAAAATGGATGTAATTGACCCCAAATTTCAGTTCGATTTTGTAATATGCACCTTTACAATTTATAACACGTCATGTAGGTAGGTACTCTACTATTGTAGACGCAACAAATTGAGTTTGAGTGTTTAAATTTTCACTAAATTGTACTTAAAAAAAACATTCCTTTCGTTGAAATCAACAGCATAATATTAGAGTGCAGTAATAACGGTCACAAGGCGTAATCAGGGCTATTTGTGTTCACTGGACTGTTGGTTGTTACTTATTACACTCTCTTTCATTAGACAAGGAATTATGTGAAATATGCAATTTGAGTTTACTGTAACGCTCTGTGGTACGCGCGTATTTGGTCATGGCGGAAAAAATGTTACAGTTTGGTGATTGTACCGGAAAAATACACAAAAAATATTTATCTGTGGTAATTTAAAATATAACTACTATTCATTATTATTTAAAGTAATATATTTTAGTCTTATCAATGGCAGATTGAATATATAAATATGATAGTTCTCAGTTAATTGTTTTAGAAAAAAAAATTTGCTGAATTTAGTAATGAAAAGGTTTGTACAATCAGTCGCATGATATATCGATGAATATATAATTTTGTTTTGTTTTAATATCTTTGGAAAACTAACAGCTAGTGAACAAACAAAAACATAAAACACAACATTAAATGTAAAACTATTTAACGTAAGGCTAATTAAAAGTTTTCACTAACAGTTCACTCGTTACCGTTCCGTTGTTTGCCTTATTTTTCCCCAACAAAAAGGATTTCTATCGTTTACGCCCCAAGTCTTATCAGTGAAGGCAAAAGACGTATTTGTTTACTTAATACGAATTAAATACTACATTATTATTATGCCATATTTAAGGATAAAATTAATGGTAAACAACATTTTGTGCTAATTTACAATAATACCTATTATAATTGGTAAAGATTGTCATAAGTACAAGTATGTTACGCCTAATCTCCGAAACTATTGCCCCATGCTGAAAATTCTTTTCTGGGAAGTTGTGATCGTTATCCACTTCTCAACTTTATGTAGTGTTTATAGCGATGATGGCTCAGTGGTAGCGACGTCGGCTTACGATACGTGGGTTCGAATTCTACAATGAGCTTGAGCCTTCGGTGAATGAAAACATCGTGATGAAACTATAGATTGGTGGCAGGGCATTGCAAATGCTCGCCTGGCTAGCTACCACCCTCAAGTTAAGAATCTGTCACCAAGCACCTATCGGTGTGTTCCGGCAGCCCCACTTGAGAGCCAGTTCTGTCCAGGTGTAGCGTGGTGCCAGGTTCGACCACATCGTCACTTAACATCATGTGACTTGTGGTGAAACGCTACACTGTAAGAAGTAAAAAACAAAAACTATTGAAAGCGAAGCAGCTCCGTGGGGAACAAAAACCTTCCTACAAATATATGAATTAAGTTATGGGGAAGTCGGGAATCTGAAATCCTAAAAGCAGAGCTAGTCGTTGAGGTTTTAAACCTCGCCAGTACTTTCATTTAAATAGGTCACAATAGGGAATATGCATCGATTTTTTTTATTTGTTTAATTCACTTATTACTTCGTTATAACATAGTAAAAAATATAAATCCTGTTAAAATCGTTCAAATGAATTTTTAAAATAATATTTAAAGTACCGATTAAATTTGACCTGTTTGAACGCCCTTATTTTTCGCGCGCTTTTGATGACGTCACATCACTCGTCCAGTACTGTTTTCTGTATGTAATGACAGCTAATATTTAAGAATTTTCAGTTTATATCGCTTTTTCGACTATGGAAAAGGCTAAAAAACCATTTTATGGACATTGTCTTGTACCAGACTGCCAAAACACTATAATAAGTACACCGGATAAAGTGTTTTTTTTCTATTCCAAGTGATATGAAAATACGTAACTGTGTAAGGTTATGAGAAGAGATGAAGTGTCTCCATCATCGTATTTACTTTGTTGTGAAGATCATTTTAATGTTAGTGTATTGTATTTCGATAATTAACATGGTGTGATTTTTTTTTTTTTTTTTTTTGTACTTATTACAGGGTAGCGTTTGACCACAAGTCACGTGATGTTAAGTGACGGTGTGGTCTAAGATGGCGCCACGCTACACCTGGACTGGGAACTGGCTCTCAAGTGAGGCTGCCGGAACACACCGATAGGTGCTTGGCGACAGATTCTTAACAAGAGGGTGGTAGCTAGCCAGGCGAGTACTAGAAAATACCCTACCACCAAGCTATGGTTTCATCACGATGTTTTCCTTCACTGAAAGCTCAAGCTCATTGTAGTATTCGAACCCACGTCCTACGGATCGCAAGCCGACGTCACTACCACTGAGCCATCATCGCTATAAAACCTTGAATTGGTCAAAGTTAACTTTTGCAGACATAAATATTTTGATTATCAAGTGGAAGAAACTAACTCTGTTTACACCAAGTTTATACCAGCCTGACCTTTATCATTCCTGTCTTTTCTCCGGAGATTTATTTTAGATTGAGAAAGATACCTATCTTATATAATATACAATACAACATCATGAGACAACAAGAGGGAAAAGTTATGCTTCGGTTAAAACAAGGTGTTGTAGCTCATATGTGAAACATATATGTTTCAGTGCCAAAAACAAAAAATGATACCACCACAAGAGAGAATGTGTGCGATTGAAAGACAAAAAATATCGTTATTATATAAAGCTCTCACTGAGTTTGCTGTCAGAAGTACAAATACTTTACTCCACAAACAAGTTACTATGAAGCCGGGAACAGTACTTTTCATATTGAAGGCTGTGATGATTATTAAGCAAGGCCCAGTATATCTCACATGGATGTCTCCGAGATGAAGAAGATTGAAGCCTCTAGTAATACAGACCAAGTACACTGTGATGAAGCTGTGCAAGTAAATATTACATCAAAGTACAAAAGTAAAGATGTTAATGTTAATTTAACTATTGAAAAGAAAAATGTACCTCTATTTCAATAATGTAGGTAATAATGTTAGTCTGTGGTTTGACAAAATAATATGCTGGATGTTTTAATAAAAAAATGAAATAATTATTCCTCAGTTTTATTTTTAGGTATGCATATTCAGTTAATAATTAAAGAAACTTGAATAACAAAATACAGATACAAATGAAACCTTAAAAATTAAAATCAAACTATGTTACCTACTGTTACATATAAAATATAACTCAGCGGACGAAAAATCTGGATTTGATGCAAAATATGCGGTCATCATAAAAGCATCTATTTTTGGCAAATTGTCCGATTGTGCTTTGACGAAACCACTTTCAGTCATTGTTCTTGATGTTTAGTACTGTCACTATATACCAAAACCGCACTAGGCAATCGAAAACACTACAGAAATCAATTTTTAAGTAATTTTTCTTCATATTAGTATGAATATCGAAGCTAGACTGCGCCGTGTGACGTCATTTTTCGAATCGACCAATGGTGAAGCGATTCGCAAATTTGAAATTCCCACGCTTATTTTGCACTTTTTGATTAAATTTTTAAGGTATTAATTACAAATTAATTAAGAAAATAATGGTTTAGGTGTAATGTCAAGGCCATAAGGTATCATGGAAAAAAAAATCAAGTAAATCTAAATCACATGCATATTCCCTATTGCTACAAATGTTTTTTTTTTGTAACATGATGTTGCACCAAACTTTTTAAAAACTTAAGAGAGCAAATTCGCACCTGCAATTCCAACATTGTAAACACACTACAAATTGCGTGAGTACTTACTATTTTTTTTTTCTCTGCCTTATTTCCTTGGATTAAAGCTGATATTGCCGTACGTCGGAAACGCGCAAGAATATATCCATGTTTATTTTATTTTCGGTACCCTAGTTTTATTTTTCAGTTTTTCCACTAGTAAACGTTCGTTGGATTTCAATCTTAATGAATGTCCTCGTGTGGTTTTGCACCGATTTTTGCTTCGACGTAAAGTCGGAAACGTGCCCTAATTGCTGTACGCATTCGTAGTACTTACTTGTTTACGCTGGGATCATCGTACGCCTTTCATGTCAGTATGAGTGGTTGCTATGTATAATCATTCTTTCTTTATCACATTTAGAGAAGGTACCTTTTTAAAATAGATGTGTAATTGCCTGGGAAATAATTATTAAAGTTCTAAAAGCTAATCGCTGCGTGCGCACTTTGCATTTCACAATTTTCCCACGTGTACTTCACTTATGACATGAAGAATTGAAAGGACATTTGGCAGGATTGGCCCAAGAAGTGAGAGCAATTGAAACCTTTTTGAATAAATAGCCCATTCATTATTATTAATTTTATTCTCTTGAGAAAAATATATCTATACAAGTATGTAGTATTTTTTGGCTCCACAGATACAATTAATTATTATAAGTTTTTTTTTTTATTTAAAAAAAAGTTTTCATTAAGTATTGCCACAACTCGCAATATTTGGGCTTTGGACAAAAATATCCGATCTCCTCTGAATTCCGTTCTACTTCAAGAAATGTAATTACGTTGGAAATTTCTAAAATATCTGTAAAAATAAATGCAAGCGTTGCTCCGTGTTCCAAATACCTGTACCGCGATACAAAGATAATAGAATGTTCCCCAAATCCAGGGTATTTGACACAACTACTAAAATGCTTATACAACGACAGGACGGATATCAGTCGGATTATTGTGGATCCGGCTGAGAATTCCCTCATTTTCCCGCCAGGTGTGGCCGTTGCGAGAATGGAAAAATTTCATTTTATTTTTTACCGAGCATTTACTCGCTCTCGTGAAATATGACTTAAGTTGTAAAATATATGCTGCTTTGCCCGTAACTCTTCTAGAAACTTGGTAATTTCAAAGTGAAATTGCTGCGGTAACCTGTAACTATATCTGTTTATCTTTCCATTTGCTCTTTAGATCTCCAATTAGTTAACTAATATGTTTACTTTGGTGCTGTCTTGCAGTGTTAATGCATTTTTTAATTCCTAATGTAAATTATTTACATAATGTACAGTGGTTTATCTGTTGCTTTAATTACTAAATTTGTTTATGCAGTTGAACGTTAGCTGTGCCCCTAAGCTTGACTAGAGATTTTCATGGGAATTTTTTCACCATATAACGTAACCACCCTTGGTCAAATAATTTTCAGTTTTCAGTTGATATCAGATAGTTTCGGACAATAGCCAATAATAATCGTTAACTCATTACTTATTGTATTTCTATAAACCATTTTTATTTGTATCTATTTATTTGTCTAAGAGATATAGATCAGAATCTGTGCAAGTGTAGTTATAATCTTTAGGTTTGCTTGAAACTTTTGGACAGGGAGTCTATTTATTAAATTTTTTTTATATTCACAATGGTATTATTATATCTTTAATCATAATGCGGTAAAATGTATGTACCTATGTGCAATTATTGACTAAACTTCGATATATAGATATGAATTTCGTAACTAGATTAAAATATAAACCTTATTTATGTTTAAATTGGTAATTTGAATGTGATCTCATCATAATACATATAATCCAAATGAACAGCTTATCTAAAATGAATGTCCATTGTAACAATCCAGACGACTTAACCAGCTTAAGGTCCATAGTGACATAACGTACCTACTCGTGGCAGTGTCTAAGCTTCGAACGAAAGAAGACAGTATTCTGTTACGCAGATATTACATATCAGCGAAAACAAACTCAAATTTGATAAAATTTGGACTAAAAAGTATGTGACTTGAAAAACGTGACGCTGCTGTTAAAAACTATTTATGATGTTACACAAACTATTTGAGAGAATAAGATAGTCTTTTTAATAGAGCTTTGAGTCCAACTTCATAAAGCATTCATAAAGTTATGTAGATTAGGTTCTGTCCTAACCTATACTGTATAGAGATACCGTGCACGCAGTGTTACCGTTTATTGCAGTTAACAGATTGTATTCAACGCCATTGTCAACGGCTTTGGCATTGGCATTGCCATTTCGTATCCAGTTTCATTGTTTTAGAAGCTATAAAAGGTGACCTAGCGCCATTATGTCTGTAATATAATTTATAGCGTAATCAAACCTGAATTCACTTTCAATGGTACGTTCCCACTTTCGATATAGGTGGAGTTTAATACTTTTCAGCCGAACTGATGATTGGTCTTTTGCCGCTTTGAATGTTATAATGCATTTATGATATACGTAGCTTTTTTAAGCCTATATTCAGAAAGGAATTGCCACAATGGTAATTACGAAAAGTAAGAGTTTTCCTCCAATCCAAAACAAAGCAACAATTTCTGAAGGAAACTCCCAATAAAAATAACACTAAATGAGTTTTTTTTGGCTCCAAATTTTACTACTTTACAGCTGCCCATAATTTTTAACGGCACTCAGAGCTATTCTTTATTATTCCAAAGCAATAAAAAGAAAATATTTTACACCGTTCCATTGTCCTCGCAAATCGTTATCTTTACCCTCCATTAACATTAAAAGGTCCTTAGATGTTATCTTTGAAATTGGTGTTCCCATTTTCGGCCTCCAAAGATTGGCTTCGGATTTGTCTTTCTTTCCGATTTCGATGGCTGGGACTTTGCTTGGATTAGCGCTAATTACTACATCTGCTATGGTTTAACGTTGAACTTTAACATGTCTGCTGTGGCCATACATATAAAGCTAGTGTTAGTTTAATTTACAATGCCAACAGTTCCGAAAAGCATCTGAACATTCAGCGGAATAAAGCTGTCAATGAAAACACAAACTAATAGCAAATTATCGCGCTAAATTGTTTCAGCAGCTCCGTTCAGTTATTGTCAGTCAAAATTGTAGCCCCAGTAATAAGTGTTCCCATTTTCGCTCTCCAAATATTAGCGTCAGATCTATTTTAATATCCGATTTCGGCCATAATCAATTTCATAGTAAATCTCTTAGGGAGGGTTGTTAGTGGTGCGGAAAAGTTCTGTAGAAACTAATAGTCATAGATCATTCTTGATTTGGGTCAAATACTTGGAAATATTAAAAGGATTTGCTGGTTGCTTCCTTAAAATTAGCGATTTACCGACTTGAATCTCTACTAATAATTGTTTAAGAATGTCGCAACAGTTATCACAACATGTAACGATACTTTTTTCAGTTACATTACTTTAAATACCTTGTTCTTGATCTGGAATTACAAAAAGGCTTATTTTTATCCCAATAACAAGTTAAGAACACTGTGGGCTGAAGCTCATGTTTATGAAATAAATTACATACGTAAATGCCATTCCATTTTGTGCCCTTTTTATGCAAAAATGTATCCTAACATACATTTTTAATTTGCTTACATTTCCTGCTTCGCATCTCATCATTATGTTAGGATATTTTTTTCTCTGCATGTATTTACTGTCCATTTTTTAAATGATAAAAGTGACTACCAAATTCATATAAACCTCTAACGCTTTATATCAGATAGAAGTCTAAGCTATACTCTCTCTAATAAAGCCTGGGCCTTAATAGCCTCACCCCACAATGTTGATCTGGGAGTAGGTCACACATCGAGAGGTTCTTGGAGATAGATTCCTAACTCGAGCTAACCAGGCGAACACTACAAAATGCCACTCTACCAATCTATGGTTTCATCACAGTGTTTATGTTCACCGAAAGCTCAAGCTCATTGCAGAATTTTAACCTGCGACCTTCGGGTCTTAGGCTGAAATCAGTACCAATGAGCTATCATCGCATCAAAAACGTAAGTGGTGAATGAAAACCTCTTCATCACGCTTGATATTTTAGTACCGCGTTATCTCATTACTAAGAAAGTAGATAATGATTGTGGTGACAATGATTTGTTATGACATATTTCGTAATTCTTGATAACAGTGTTGTTTTGATTTGTTTATATATATATACGGTCATGTTAATGATACTCACCTAATTTAACGTAACAGATAATAAATAATAATATCTACTCTCTCGATGATACACAGCAATCATTTTTGAAACCGCTTGCGTCATTTACTTTTCTTCCCTATCTTCCTTCACTATGAAACGGTCCAAAGCAATTGAGTTATGATGCATATGCGATGAAAAACGATTTTCTAACATTACCTACGAAAATTGGTTCATAAACTTCACCTGAGAGCCTTGGTAAAGTTCCCTCGTACTTTAAATCTATTCCCCAATATGGCCATTGTACAGTCAGTTTCTGAACGAGTTTCAAACAATCGCGTTCTATATTCGATATTTTTTGTCACATTTACTTGCATAACAGTGTTTTTATAAAATATTGGCTAGGAAGGGAAGTTTTCTTGGCTTATGAGTGTTGGTTGTGTACCAACTTTTTGTTTATGGGGTTTCTTGTTCCACTTCTGCATGGAGTTGGGAAGTATGTAATATTTTTAACTCCTGCGGCCTCCCACTTTAATATTTATAAGCTTTGCAGTCGGTGACAAATGAGCTATACGCTTTACGAAATAATTTACCATGTTCATTGCAAACATGTTAGTACCTAGTCTTATATCTAAATCTAAGATTGCTCTTGAGTTTTGGGTATCTACACTACTTTTTACGAGTAATAACATACCCTTTCAGAATATCTGCTTACTCTCAACAGGACCCGCGTATTCCCACCCTAGATGTTTTATAGTACCAATATCTCTCGCAGATAAGCTACCTCACCTTTATTTCTTCGATTTATTCATGTTTTCGTATAAATTTCACCAGATAAGGCGGAGAAATGTGGAGATCTTCAAGCCTAGAAGAGATGAGATATGTATTGTTCAGACATTTTGTTTGCCCGTCCGTCTGAGAGAATAAATGGGATAAACATGCATGTGCTTGAGCATAATTTCGTGCATGGTTCTGTTCACGCCTTATTTATGAGTATATCTGTAATTGAATCGTACACCTCTATCTTAACTACCATGCATTTATGTTATACCAAATTTCATCAATATCTCTTCAGCAGTCTAAGCGTGAAAGGGTAACAATGAGACAAAGTGATTTAAATATTTACTTTCGCATTTGTAATATTAAATAATAAGTATAGATGTACCTATCTATGTATTTCAAGTTAATAAGTTGTCTAAATTGTGGTTTTCGTTTTGTTGCAGGTATTTTGGGACAGTCAAGTACCGGTAAGGGATTGCGCGCTGAAAAGTGTTTACCTAATTAGCATAAAACTCGAATTGAATTTCAAACAGTCATTGGAAATTCAAATATAGTTGACAAACCCCGATGGAATCGTCAGCAAGCCGGATTGGCCGATGTCTACATTTCTTTTTGAAGAGATAGGCCTTTTACGAAGTTGCAATTATTTTTTTGCTAGATCATAAAAAAGATCTATAGAAACTTTTTACATAAAAATAAGTTGCTTTTTTATTCGCATTTATTTGAAAGGCGTCTGGTGCAATATTCACGGAAACTTCTCGAAAAATAAAGCTCTCCGTTTCATGTAAAACGTTTCATTCTCGTTTAGTAACCGCTTTTCTGTCGCTCGATATAATTTTTTTCACTTTTCACCCGAGGCCTCCATTCAATGCGTCGACCGCTCCACACTGCATTTTTCATTTGGAAACTGAAATCTCGGACGGTACATTCGTGTTAGCACCAGAGATTTTTATGGTTTGTTACTTCCTGGACAAAACAGTATTTGTAAAAATCTTGCTTAGCACATCTTTTATGTCGGCTTTTTACGGAAACTTATTAAAAGTTCACGTTCCTTTTAAAACGTTAATATCTAAATGACTACGATGTGTTATAAATGTTTACCTACTGTAATAAGAGATCTGTAACTAAGTACTACTTGTAGTAGGTAGGTACTAGGTAGGTTTAAAAATACATCTCTTACTTTGTAAGATGCTACATGAAACAGATTTAAAATGTTCATTCGAATACGCTTTTATTTCGCACAAATCGTTCTCAATTTGCGAGATCGATTAAACTCATGAACGATGTGGTGCAAGCTATTTCACGAGAAGATTGCGGTTGCACCCATAGAATGTGTACAATGTACATACAGAATGACAACACTGGCAGTATTGAAGTTCGCGTGACTTTGGAAAAAAAGAAAACGCTTTGTTGCCATTGAAAAAAAATAAAAAAAAATTAAAACGCTGTGCTTACACTTTAAAAGCACATAACTTTTTTATAATAGTATCCTGATTTTCCGAAAAGGTGATAATGGGCTAGGCCCTATTAGGCTAGGTATATATCTAGTAGATGCCGTTGTGTAGTTCATATTATAAAAAAAAAATCAGCGCATGAATACATATAATTAATATAAAAATTTACGTATGTTTAAAATTATAAAATTCATCTCTTGCGTATTTCATGAGATAATTATTTTTAAGTAAGACTGATATAAATCGCTTTGAAATAAGGTAGGCCTTATTATCTACCGGTACCTTACTTGCTGTAAATCTTAGGGGAAACTTTTAAACTTAAGAATCGTTAGCTAAGTAAACACTATCGTGATTATAGAACCATAGCAGCGCCAAATGTCGTGTAAGCAAAATTTTAAATGGAGCTCAGGTACTGATACAGTGTGACATTTTTCGTGTTTTCCTCTCACGCTTGCCCCAATCACTTCGTAGCTTACAGTAGAAGGTGTCGCATCAAATGAAATGGGAAATAGCAATTTGTGTCGTGATGCATTTTTCATCGTCGTAACTAAAGAGTTTGAATGGTATACGCGTAGAAAGATCTCGTAGTCGGCTCCCTGTGACTCTTACAATGCCGTCGGTCCAACTAGTGGGAGGCCTACCCACAGAGTGTCTTTTACCTTTGCTTATTCTGAATTCAAAAAGCAGGCAGTAGAGACAAAATTAATCTTGTTAATAGCTCGCTTCCTAAAAATACATATCTAATAAACTTTGACCCATCTTACCGACCTTACTTTTAAAGGTAAATTTTAAACCCTTCAAGCAAATTTGAGTCTATTTCTTTGCCCCGTCTATTAAGTCACCCTTGTCACCGCCTCTTGTGCTCTATTTACTCTTCAAGGCTTCCCATTGTGTTAATGTCACGGCATTCTATCGAATTTTCTGTCTTTATGACGACATTATAAAGCTAGCAGTGCCCGTTCCAATAGCCTTGATATTTAAAGTTATATTCCAGAAAGTTGACTATCACACACAGGTAAACTGGGCCAGTATCAAAAACAATACTTACACACTGTCTCTTACTGAACTCAAAGTTGTTCGAATAGGTACATAATTTAGTAACACTACCTTTAGTGGAAAAGTGTCTTAACTTCCAGCATTGTTATTTTTCTTTATTACCTTGTAGTGATAATGGTCCATATCCCAGAATTGGGATCGTAATTTCGTAATTGACTGATGATTGTTATGAGAGGTTAATCCCGTTAGAAATGCATTAAAAATACAAGTTATTTTCATCATCTTCATCAGCTTATTACGTTTTCACTGCTGCGACACACTCCTCTCAGATAAAGAGTATGGACCATTATCTACCACGCTGGCCCAGTGTGAGTTTGTAGATACACACTCGCAAGCACATAGACCCAATACGGGTTGGTACATAATCCAGAACTATAATGTTTTATCGGTACACGCGAGTGGCAAATTCATGTGTCGCCTTTTATATGATAACTTTTTCAAGATTAATCACTGTCTACAGTTGCTATGTCAACATAAAACACATTAAACTCGACTACAACACTATTAAGAGTTTAATGGCTTGACCTAAATAGTCATGCAAATCCAAGGCTTTTAGTAACAGCGCTATCACTCGAACCATTTGGGTAATTTGGGGGAAATTAGAGCTTTCATTTGTTTCGCCTCAAGTTACGCACCATTTCGCTTTGCTTAATGAAGAAAGGATCAAGAGGGTGTATAGAATTAGGAAGTATATTTATGGCAATGTGCGGTTTCTAAGTATAAACTGGTACCTACACAATTAAACGTGTCACTCTAGTTTTTTCTATGGAACTATTTCACATACTCATGTTTCATCCACTTGGACTACAGTTTATCGCAATAAAAAGTATTCTATGTTCTTCCCCAGGGTTCAAACTATATTTATACCAAATTTGAGCAAGACCAACCTAATGATGAAATAACAGAATTTGGTACTGCATTGTAATAAGTAGATTTCACCATGAGCACAAAAACTATTATTTTTCGCAGTTCGAAGGAAACTTTGCAAGAAAAAAGATAAACGCGAGTCTCTCACGCAACAACTAAAACACCCTTTGGCAATTTTCAAACAAAATTAAATAATGCTTCCACGTCGAACGTCGTAACTCTAGTTATTATAAAACTTGGAAGCAGTCAGCCTATCGCGCCCATTTCTAGTCTAAAATTGAAGTTTGGAAGCCCAAAGTTCGCTTCGCTGGAGTTTCGTTCGAGCTTGAGGCTTGAAGCGCTTGAGACTTGAAGTACTCGATAACGTCGTTAATTATAATTACTGCGACTCGATGTAGAGCACTTGTTGGCAGTTCAGTTCCTGAGTTTTTTGCCTACCGTGAAATATTGGAGTTTAAAGTTTTGAAGGCCGACTTTTTTCCTTGGATTTTTAAGCTTTAACCTAGTTCATATGATTAAATTGTAATAGTTTTAGATACCTTTTTTATATTTTACAAGGTAACGTTTGACCAAAAGGAAGCTTAAATTAAGTTGATTGAAAAAAACTGTAGTCAACGCGGGGGAATCCGCTAGAATCAATGAGCTTCATACTAAATTATTTTCAATCTCCAACGAGAAATTAATCTTCACCTTCTTCATAAAAGCACTACCCAGCTCTCAGCTAAAAAAATACACATTATTCATTCCCGTAGATCAAATTCATCAGCCATGAATTGACATCTCAGTAGTCTAGCGTACTCGAGATGAGATGCAGCCAGTTCTTCCATATAGCTAATCGTACGATGATCCTTAGCTAAAAGCTTCGGTTAGGGTAACTTGGCTGCAAAGTTGGAAATGTAGACTTAGATAAAGAGGTAGAGGTGGGTTTGATTACTTAACGAGGTTAAATTTAGCTGGTTGCCGTTTTGGAGCATTGATTTAGATCCCGGTGTATTTTTAGTTTTGGATCCCATCTGTTTGTCTGAGGAGAAGACTGAAGATAAACTATAAACTAGAACTTAGCTCAAATGTTGTTTAATTACCTACTTGTAGACATACTATTCAGTTTGTCCTCGTCTTCTTTGGTAGTATTTACCATACAAGGAAATGTTTTATAGGCCTTTTGTTATAATAAGTTACGAGCAATTAATTACTGTTTAATGCCAATTCATGTTTGCTGGTAGGTATTTGATATTTTATTTTGTCATAAAAATTAAAATATCCAAGTAAAACACTGTTATGGCATATTTTCAAACCCGCTGTACATAAACACACTAATATTATAAATGCGAAAATTTGTGAAATATTTGCTACTTCTTCACACTAAAACAACTCAACGGATTTGAGTGAAATTTAGAATGGAGATAGCTTATATCCTGAATAAGCAATCGGCTACTTTATAACATGAAAAAATATTAAAAGTAAAAGGACGCGGGCGCAACCGCGTGGCGCAGCAAGTTATATATAACAGTGTAACCCATATATTCGAATTTTATGTTTAATTTCACACAATATCAAAGTTTTATAACACTATAAAACGTCAAT
Source organism: Opisthograptis luteolata (assembly GCA_931315375.2). Taxonomy (NCBI): domain Eukaryota; kingdom Metazoa; phylum Arthropoda; class Insecta; order Lepidoptera; family Geometridae; genus Opisthograptis; species Opisthograptis luteolata. The sequence goes on from OV928048.1 coordinate 5,748,732, forward strand.
AAAACACGTTGAATTATACAAAAAACCTATTACACGATCGACAGTGTTTGGGCGGGCGGCGCCGGCATAGGCGGGCGGGGTCAAAGACCCCGCTAATAACTTCCGCTTACCTGCGAGCTAGTCGTTAGCTAGACTTTTGAATGACAAAGAGGTTTTATGCAGTCATTTTGTAAGAGCCGGCTTGATGAAAGAAGTTATAGAGATTTAGCGATGATTTCAATCGTCAGCCAGCTTTAACTATTAAATTTTGCTTTGTAACAAAACTAGACAAAAAGCATATCTTGATAATGTTAATTTTCTTTCTTAAACACTTTAGAATGCTACTTAAATATATATATATATGTACTTATCACTAGCTTATTTTTTATGTTATCCAAATTCTAAAACATTTTCTAGTATAAAAGAAAGAACAGAAATTTTTGAAATTTCAGTATGTCTACTGCATCACTTGTTTAAACCTCCCTACGACTAAAGTCTACCGTCACTCGAGGAAGCTTTTCTGTCATTTAAATCCTATTTAAAAGTGCATTAAGGCACCCTTCGACCATCAACTTTGTCGTACTTGGCAATGCTAACTCTCAGTTCGCGAAATTCTCTAGTGAATCTAAACTTAAGCGGGATATAAGAAAAAGAAAGGCTTTGTGTATTTTACGATTTAGTTTAATAGGTTTTCGTCACGATGAAAATAGACGGCATCACGGAAACAACGGGTTCGTTCTGCTGTGACATATCCTTATAACTTATTACATATATAGTCAATCACTACTATACTGAAATCAAACGGGAAATGCTTGTCTTCTGAAAAAAATAAATTGAAATCAACACATTCTGATCATAACACAGAATCAACAGATGATATATTGACGAGATGATGAAGCCTTTCGCCATTGCTCTCTGATTTAGGTACGTTTTAAAAAAATGATATAATATGATTAGTATGAATCCTAAAGACAACAGTCTGAAAACTTGAAAAAAAAAATGCAAACTTATAACCTGAAATTCACTGTTAAAATAAATTCTGTTACCAACAACGTCGAAGCAAAACATCCGCATGGTAAATAGATTGCGTTTGATTGAATCCATTTTAGATCTAAGTTCACTCTGTTCTCACGATGTATAGTGTAAAACAGTGACTGAACTTTATACAAATGGTCAGATTGAACTAACGGACTTCTAGTATGTGAAAAGCTTGCATATGTTTTCCATTTTTGCTTGCATATGCATTAAGATACTTGTTAATTGATTCAGAGAAAAGCTCTTCTGTATACGTTTTTGAATCGTCTAGTGATGTGACGTTATGACATTCTACTTGACGGCTCTCGTGTATGAAAGAAGAGATAGAAAAAGGGGTGCAATACGAAATAGCACTGAAACTAATATACAGACTTTACAAAAAAAAAATTAAAAAAAAACACAACAGGGAAATATTTACATTACGAGCAGGATTTGCACTCTTTTCACTTAGGTTAGTCCTAGTAGTTATGGTTAAATTAAAATTCAGGTCCATGGTCTTTAGATGTATAATTTTCCTTTGTTTATATCTGTCTTTATTTGACTGGTCTCTCTATAGTTTCTCGTAGGAGCTATGCAATATTAGCTAGTATCTTGGACAAAATACAGTGCACAATTACTTGAACTCAACTAGGGCAAATCTCAATGAAGTTGTTATTGAACGCAGCGGAGTAATGAAGCCGATAGCGCCAATCTCCAAGTAACGAGAAATCGAGATCGGATTAGGTATATATTGAAATTAAGCGATTGGGTATCGGTAGAACACTAATTGATTAAATAATTACTTTAGACATCTATTACGAGCCTAGGTTCAATTAACACATAGCTCCATGTAAATGAACTTTAAGGTCGTCCTTGTAAATTCACTTTAGGCTCTAAGGTCTATTGAACATGGTAGTAATATCATTTTATATGGGAAACCTAAATCATATCGTTTATGTAAACCTACGTTGTCTAACTGTACAGTCAATGGCAAAAATGGTTAAACACTCCCAAGTTTCTAAATGAGTATTTGATTTTTTCGATTTTCAAAATAGGTATGTTCGGAAACGTGTATCGTTGACTGTACCTGCATGAAATAAAAATAAAATGAGTTTCAAAAACTAGAAGCAAAGTAAATTAAATTGTCAAAAATAGATGGCTACCCAAAGGTCTAGTCTATAAAATCATGTACTGGGTATGTAATAGTGAGACTGTTATAAGATTTTGTTAAATCTGCTAGAGCTTAAGTTATAGTTAGAACTTACTAAAAGGTGACACTAGAAGTTATAGAACTGACTCGATACAGTACAAAAAAGTCAACTGACATACTAAAAACATCGGAAACGAAACAGCGGAAGCCAATTTAAATCCATAATCAAGCGTTGCATAACTCGGAAAAACTCCTAAGCTGTAGCGAAAAAGGAAATTGTAGGGTATTCATTAAGAATGGTCCATAAAATTTACATTCATCATTGCTGTGTTTTAATGAATGGAATCAATTTTCACACTTGCTTTGATTGAGATTTTTTTCTCACGATACAGTTCACGGTTAGTAAATTAGATTTGTACGCTCTGTTTGTTGACGTTTGAACTGCTTTATGCTACTGTTACAATTATTTAAATGACCTATGCCATGTAAATTATGGGATTATTATTCCATGGAATATTCACGGTGATATTTCCTAACAATATTCAACGGCATGCGACATCTACCAACTCGCACTGGGCCCGCGTGGTAGATTACGGCCATACTCTCTCTCTGAAGGCCGAGTCCCAGCAGTGGGAACGTATTAGGCTGTTGATGGATTTTCGAACGCACTAGTTATTTGCAGAATCGTGAGTTATCTAGCGATTAATAATTCTTTTCTTCGCTATAAATCCCCATTGATGGCGTAAGTCAATGGGTGATTTGTGGCCTAACCCTAATTAGCCAAGTATCTTGTTGTGATCATTTTCTAGGAAGTATTAGACTTCTTGCGGCGAATTAGAAACAGGCTATGTTATTTGAAGCATGACATTTACGTAAAAAAATATATAGTATGACTGCTTGAAAAGCCATAAACACAAAAAGCTCAGTTGTGCAGTTAACGACATAAGTAGCTAAACAAACCCAGATATCCAAATGTATACCAGATCAGCCAAATTTGATGACCTAAATTATTAGGAAATTGGGAAAAATTGGCAAAAAAAATTATATCCACTTTTGTCGTTGACTGTACATGTCTGCATCGCAGGCTTGTGTTACGGTTTTATTTTAGGAAACTTTCCCATGCGTTAAATACAGGAGACCAATTCGTAAAATAAATTAGATCCAGCCTAGGTGAACACACACCGCCACCCACCACACACACATCCGCCATAGTCGTACTTAATAGGGATCCGTATCCAGAGGAGCCAACGAGATTCGATCATATGTATCATAGTTCTGCCTGAATGACTATAACAAAACTTAAAATAATCAAAGTAAGAAGAGACTCGCTAGGGGACTAAAAACTAGATATAACCTAGGATAAACCCACAACAAACTTCCTCAAAGTTTAGAGTCATCGCTAATTTATATAGAACGCAAAAAGAAGTTCAAGTTTTTAGGTCAAATGGTTTGGGGGATCAAGATCAAGAAAAGCATGGAGAATTTCAATTTTATTTTACAAACTGATAAAGTTATAAATAAATACCAAATGTAGCCTGATTAAAGTACAGTCATAATAGTACATACCTACATTATACTTTCTCACTCTAAAAGACGACATCAACGAACAAATATCATTCAGCTATTAAAGATAAGTGAAATTAACACACGTGGCGCGGAACCCTAAGCGCGTGAGTGTGACTCGATCTTGTCCGTTTTTTATTTTATTTTTATTTTCCCCGTACCCAGGCGTTAGATTGGATTTAGACAATTCACAGGATTGATAGAGCCACGCCTGGCTTGTTTGAAACCGACTGACCACGGGATTTTACAAGTATGAATTGAATCCATGTCGAAAAATAACATTTTTTTTGCTACGGTGAATATATTTTTTTCCAGCTTTCGAAAGCGGTTAACGCGTCGTCTAACTTTTGGAGGCAATTTTATGAAAAAGTTAGTTTTGTTTGGGGACTACGAATTTGTTATGGAAACCATTTTTGACAAACAGACTTTCTCCACAAATGTTTAAAAACAAAAATTTACAATTCAATAAAAAGTCATGTAGGTATGGCATACTACCCGTGCCCCGCGTTTACACCCGTGGTTTCCCCCTATCCCGCAGGAACCTTTTACTAAGAAATATTCATTCGATAGTAAATTCAGTAAAATCGTTGTAGTACAGAGAAATACTTTAATCAAAATAAAATATCCACTTAATTGTACATAAATCAATCGAAACGAAATAAATGCTTACCTACTTGTACATCCTACTAATATTATAAACGCGAAAGTTTGTGAGAAAGTATGTATGCGTGATAACGGGAAGACGCGGGTGAAACCGCGGGGCGCAGCTAGTGGTTACTAAAACGATTTCATTGTCCAGAACACCAATTAAGAATATTGCAGAGTTTTGTTTCTTCTTTTTCCTAATTGTCTGAAATCTATTGTGCAAAAACGTCTCCGTAATTATTGATATAATTGCCCGAAGTATTTCTTAACGTAAGATACAAAAACACAAAGACTCAACAGGATAATAATAAATACACAAACATTTTTTTGTTTTACACAGTTTTATTAGATAGAATAGATAAACCTTTTTTTGGCACACAACAATACAGATAAATTAAAAAAAAAAACAAGAAAAACAAAGACCTTAACGGTAAGTGTCACAAAGGGCGGTCATATCGCTAAGATTACTGTCACATAGTTTTCAAGATGATCAGCGCCTCTAGCCAAGATGCATTCTGCAATCGTTGACGCTTATAGAAAACAAGAAAAAAGTATTGGTTTGACACATTTCTGACCACGTGACTTAGCGTTGAAATAATATGTCAAACCAATAATTTTTTCTTGTTTTCTATTAGCGTCAACGATTGCAGAATGCATCTTGGCTAGGGGCGCTTTTATGATTATTTCATTTTTTACCGTTTTTGTGAGTTTATTTATCATTGGCCAATGTTTTCCATTTTCCCTACAGAGCCTACATACAGAAAATTTGTTTAGAGGCTTTTGATTTTATTGCATCATCTCATTTTTCGATTATGACCGCTTTATCTACAGACTCCTTGCGCTATCTTCGTTCCAAGTCTGAAAATAATGAAACCTCTTCGGTTAAAATTGCTTGCTTTTCCACCACATTTTCAAATTTAGAACGGCTTATTCACGCATGTCACTTTGAGCGACGCTCAGCGTTCAGTTCTCGCACGTCTCAGTTCCCATAATGCCTTCGAGCAACAACAATGGCGCACGCATTTGCTCGACTTATGTTGCCAGTTGCCAGCTTAATATAAGGGATGTTACGGATATGATATTTCGGATCTGGATATGTACGGATATAGATATAGGAATAAAATTATATCAGTTTCGGATACGGTTATAGATATGTAACTACATATTTCGAATTATCCGTTAGTTTCGGATAATTTAGGTTACGGGTATTAGATTAAAGTAAAATATAAACACAAATAGTACATAATGTATTTAATAATATTATAAACGTGAAAGTTTGTGAGTATGGATGGATGGATGTTTGTTACTCTTTCACGTAAAAACTACTGAACGGATCTGAAAGAAATTTGGAATGGAGATAGCTTAAGGCTATTTTTTATACCGGAAAAAGGTTCCTGCGGGATAACGGGAAAACGCGGGTGAAACCGCGGGGCGCAACTAGTATACTGTAATGATTTGGTTTTATTTATAGGTTTTATCAAGTCGCCAGCGGTGAAACAAAAACCTGTTGTAACATGTCGTTTATTTTTATTTTTTAATTTTTTATTTTATTTTATATTTTTATTTCGGATATCCGAAAGTTTTGGATACGGTTACGGAGCTCCATAACATCCCTGCTTAATATTTCCTAATCATACGTGTGCTGCTAGCAGACGGATTCTGCCGCATCATTTCTTACGCGCGCTTTCTCTCGCGCATCCTGTTCCGTTCGCGTAATGTTGGTACAATGTGGTTCACTTTGTCGGTGACTTGCGTTGTTTTTGTAACGTTGTCGTAACTGTAGTAAGCAGATTCGCACATTTATTTATATTAAACTGAGGTGACGTAAATCTATTATTGTTATTTTTTGGGTGCCATCCAGGTGTAGCATGACACGATCTTCGGCCACTTCGTCACTTGACATGTGGTTAAAAGCTCCAGTAACTTTGTTTGGGTGTAGGGGGTTATAAATATCAATCGAAGCACCATTGCATACAAAGTGAACTAGCCACAATGTTATATATCCTAAACTACTGGGTTCATAGAGAAAAGTAATGCTATAATGCGTAAATTAAACATGTAATTATATTTCATAGATTTACAAAAAACATCATATTATGGTATTATTTATGAAGTAGGTATCGATAAGTATTTTACTCTAAATAAATTGTATAGGTCGCGTTCCAATTTACGCTCGCAGCGATTTCGTGTGCAGTCAGTGCATTTCAATACGTTTTTAGAATGTTTAGAGAAAAGTCGGCGAAATATCGCTAACAATTATTGAGGCAGCAGTATTAAAAAAATACCTAGAGATAGGCCCTCTGGGTATTGTATATTTTGATGTCTAGATTTTACTAACATCTTTAGAAAATTAGTCGTGGTTTTAAAAAAGGGGATTTTTGTTTTCAATGGTATTTAAATACATTTTGTTTCATATTTTCTTTTATATAATAGTTTCCTGCTATGCATCAAGTAGATTAACGTTTACTTTTTTTAGACTTCTTACTACCATAATAACAGAAAAATGCTTGTAACGTTCAGTTTAATCTCTGATCGTCCTGTTAAAGCTGAGAGGTGTATTATATTAGTTCCAAAACTAATTCACTGTTACTTTATCGTGGCTGACGTCAAAACACAGTTTTGGATGTGATAATGTATGTCATATAACTGTATTTGTCGTGAACAACCTGTTAATAGCCCGAGGCAAGGCTGCGATGAACATAATAACAAACAGGTACGGTCAAAGACAAAAGTCATTGAACACTGAACAGTAACAGATTTTTCGATTTACTTTACTTTTTTTATCTTACGGCCGGTTCAACGACCTATCTATCAACGGCCGTTATTAATAATCTATCTGTGGTAGAAATTTAAAATTACTTCTATGGAGCTTAATGTCAAATTTCAAATTAGGAGATAGAAATTTGACATAATTAAGCTCCTTATAAGTAATGTCAAATTTATATCTCGAGTCGGGCAAACTGTATAGGTATAGATAGGTTATTGTAACTGGCCGTTAAATACCAAACTTCGATTAGAGTTTTGAAAACTATAAAAGTTTTCGTAAACGTCAAAGTTTACTACCGCCAATTTGTCAAAGTGGCTATTCGAATCAAATCAACTTAATATTCGTATGCCTAAATACAGAAATTAACTCGAAAAAATTGCTGGAATTAGAATACAACGATTGGAAATAACTTGTATTACCGATTCTAATTCCTCCAAGTTTCAGTAAGGCGTGCTGAAAGGAAAAATGAATGGAAAGAAACGAAAACTTATATATAGGTGCATAGTTTAAACCATCAAAACCTGTACAAGGTACACAGGTGTGTTGTGTTGTGGTCAAACGCTACCTCGTGAGTTGTAAAAAAAATCCAAACATTACTGATCTAAAACACATTTGGAAAATCGAGATGAACAGCTACTTTTGTCGCTGACTGTACAATGACTATGACAATGACTCAACTGGCAATACTTTCCTTTTTTGAGACGTATACAAACATTACGTTGTTGTGACAGATTGTTCCTTTCAGTCTCTATGAAATCTTTTCTTTACAAAAATGTAGCTTGAAACCTGTAGATATATTGAAAACTTATTTGGAAAGTATGTTTAGGTGTTTGAATTCCATTTCGATTCGGCAGAGTTGGAATTTCGAACACGCACCGTATTTTCTATTTCCAAAGTTTTAATTTGATTTGGCTTCCTTTTTTTCTTATAATAAAAGCGTAATACGGATTCCTCACTGATTAATCACGAAATCTCAAAAACTACGACTTACGAAACTGAATTTCAGCATGCACCATATTGTTAAAAAAAGGTTTTTTTAGAAAATCCTTCCTCTAAGAGGTAAATGGGGTGTTAAAGTTTGGTTTATGCCCAAAGATTCTTACTGAAACTGGCACATTGTGGTTAGGACCAAATGCCATCTTTCCCGAAGGCTAAGCCGCGGGGCGGAACCTTATAAATGTGAAATTTACTCTGTTTGTCTGTGAGTCTATTTGTCTGTTACCGTTTTACGCATAAGCCGCAGAACTGATCTTGATAAAAATTTGGTAAGTATGGAGATATTTTGAACCCTGGGTAAGGACATATAGGAAGGACAGGATAGTTTTTATCGCGATAAACCTGCTGTCTAAGGGGGTGAGCCCATGGGGAACAACTGGGCCGTAGCCAAGATGCATTCTACAATCGTTGACGCTAGTAGAAAACAAGAAAAAAGTATTGGTTTGACATATTTCAACGGTAAGTCACGTGGTCAGAAATATGTCAAACCAATACTTTTTTCTTGTTTTCTATTAGCGTCAACGATTGCATAATGCATCTTGGCTACGGGCCCAGGTGTATATAGGAGTAAGTATAGTAATTTAGCATGATAGGAGTACTATAGTATAATTATGTTTGATTCAGTCTTTTGTTCACACACGTTATATAGGTAGGTATAATAAGTAATGAACCTCCTACACACACATGCAGCATAAAGCGAATCTGGTTTTATTCAAAAAGTTCACAATCGTGAACGAGAATATTTCCCTCACAAAGCGCCTGCTGAGCACTCGGATTGCATCATTGTGCCAAACAAAAATGCTGCAGTGCTAATTTCGCATGCACCGCGCTTCTACTGAATGTCATTATGAGCTTACGAAGCTTCAGACCTACTGTAATGAGGGCGTAGGTTGAGGCTAATAATCTCTTTACAGCAAAAAAACTGGATGAATGTAATGTTTTATTTACAAGCTGCGCCTGTGGTTTCACTGTTCTTTACCCAAAAGCGTCTTTGACTGTTCTGTAATATGTATCGAGTGCCTTTGTAGCTTCGATATATTTCTGGGACATCACATTGGTGGCTCCATCAAAGCCGTGTCCAAGGACAAAGTATGTGTGTATGTGTGTGTACACGCTACTTCAAAATTACGTTACTGCCACGTCACTAATGTGAGAACATTGTGCATATCAGTTTTGTATGTCTCATTCACGCATCACTTACAAGATGTCTCATAATGTGAAATAACAAGCGCCATTCTAAGCAAGCACTTGCATCACTCCTCTGCGAGAATATTAAATAGCCCAGCAAAAGCTTGTTGACATGCTTAAATAAACAAGTATGTAAGTATCATTTAAAAAAAACCTCCTTAAACAACAGGCAAATACATTTAAGAATACTTACATGCAAAGTAACAGAAATTCAAAAAAGAAAAAGACAAATCATAAACAAAGTAAAGAGTTTTGTAAACAAACAGGCTTCATGCCGGAACGAAATTAAAAAAAAAGCTGATCAAAGATTGCAATGCTCATTTAACGGTCCGATAAACGCAATTACTCGACGGGGCTCTAGGAAGTTTTGTTCGCGCGCTCTCTTTCACGCTTCTAAAGATTGAAACCTACAGGGAACATACCATTAAGTTTAAAAATGGTAAGACAGGTCTTGGCAAAATGAACAATTGGCAATGCAATCAGGTATTTCTTTTGGTCTGTTTGAATGTGCTTGTTTCATCATCATCAGCCGGAAGAAGTCCACTGCTGAACATACGCCTCCCCTTTTGAACGCCACCATAAAACATCTATGAGCCCTTTGCATCCATCGACTCTCTGCGACTTACAATGTCGTCGGTCCACCTAGTGAGGGGCCTACCTACAGAGCGCCTTTCGGTTCGTGGTCGCCACTCGAAAACCTTTCTTCCCCATCGGTTAACGGTTCGTCGAGCGATGTGGCCTGCCCATTGCCACTATGTCGGTGACCTTAGTGCTTGTTTATAAAAGGCATAATAATCAAGTCATTTACTTTAAAGACAACATCATTTCAAACTCTCGTGGCGAAACTTACTAGGCCATTCGTAATAGATGAGAACCACAACAATCAAGAGCGTGCAATATCTACCACCCACCCGTAATGGGCCGGCGTTGTATGGTCCTTACTCTCATTGTTAGAGAAAGCCTGTGTCCCAACAATGGGAACGTAAACAGCTGCTAATGATGATGATGAATTGATAAATCTAAAATGCAACTCTTGGCATGGTCGTTCAAAGAAGAAAACTTCTTAACGAATTTTCAAAGCGCGTTGCTATAAATATCGTTTGCTTGATCTGAGGCCTTCAAGCAGCTTGACTGGGTCAGTAACTGATCGGACTTATTCACTCGAGGGAACGTAATTGGAGAAATCTAGCATAAGTCACAATAATCCGCAGTCGTTCCCCAGATTCCGCGCCTTCTCTTAGCCCTGCTGACTTAATATAAAATCTGGTGCATAGTAGAATAAATCCCGTTTGCTTATTAAGATACAAGCTGTGACCCGCGGTTTCAATCGCGATAAAAAGTACCCCATGTCAAACAAAGTTCATCAAAATCTGTTCCACGGTTTAAACGTGATAAGGTATCAAAGATATAGACAGATAGGTGTTACTTTCAAATTTATAATGTTAGTAAGAAAGTATCGATTTAAAAACCCCTGAAAATCGAAGCCTCTCGATCAAGCCACCTTTTAATAAATCGGTTCATCCGTTTAGGAGCTACGATGTCACAGACTATGCACAGATAGACAGATACCTTACTTCTGGTTGCATCGGGTTAAAAAGAAGTTTAGTTCACTCCAGTCTATATAGCTACGAGCTCTATGCAAAAAATCGTGTTGATTCATCGCTCCGCTTCAGAAGGACCAACAAACAAACACACTTTTCCATTAAAATAAGTGTAAAGATGCGATGACCTCATTTATTTTAACGTCGTCGTGGCATTTTTTTGCAATTTAATGGAATAACAAAAATGTACTTTTTACAAAAAATGGGCTCTCATTTCGCTCTAATAAATAAAGGTTCACGATATTTTTTACAGTTCTATAATATTACAAGAAACTGTTTTCTTTTAAGAAGTCTCCAGTTTTTTTTAATATTTACTTTTATTTGTGATCAAGAAGCAAAATCACATTGTGTATAATATTTTACGTATTAATAAAACAGGTAAACTAAATGTGATCCCAACAACACTGGCTACAAATTACTGAATTTATAAACATAAATTGAAAAAAGATTGTTATGCTGGGGCCACACTTACGGGAAATTCCGTTCAATAGCGCGATGATTTACGTTTGATATAAGTGTGGCCACGCCATTGGACAACGGCATTCACATTGGCGTTTGACGTTAGCCGATAATTCAAGTGCATTCACGTTGACCGTTCAAATATCGCCACTCACATAATAGCGTTAATAATTAACGCAATATTTATCGCGAAGATAGGCATTGACATTTCCCGTGCCGTTGACCTTTGTGTGGCCCGGGCATTAGAAGTAGGTTTAAGTAAAACAACACAAGTACAAGACAAGTAAATTGAGTTTTTTTTGTACTTACAAAAATTAGGTATGTAAAATAGACACAAAAAGAAAGAAAAAAACCCATAGATATTTGAAAAGTAGGAATGTCTCGGACATATATGAACAAAAAAGGTAAGTTAATGGTTTAACTACATAAAAAAGTATTAATTAATTTACATTATACGAATAGAATGAAGACATACGAATGCTAATGAGTACAACTTTAACGAAAACGCCAGCAAGATAGCATCGACACGCCAAATTAGCCTCGTGAACTTATCTAAATCATGTATCTAACGTAAAAAGGGTCGCCATTGAATGGTAATATCTTATTTGATAAGGGTCTGTATTGTTTCCTGTGACTTCTAAATTTCACAGAACAACAAAAGATAAAATAAAAGATTCCGCTCTAGAGTCACTCGAGCAAAACTTGTGTGTTACACAACGCTTTTAACTTTCCTACACTATAAAATGTACATGGGGAGTTTTAATCTTAAGGCTTTGCTTTCCACAGCCTCACCCCGCGGGCGACAGAGAGTGTCATGCTGATCTGAAAAAAACGAAAAAAAAAACGCTTAGAATAAGACAATATAAAAAAAAGCATAAAGATCCTGTGTTTATTATATTTCTTAATATGACGATGGTGCTAACAAGTATTTGGTATTTTAAGGCCCGGAGAAAAATGGTCGTAAGTTGCAAATTTTTTTCAATACCTACATACATTCTTGTTTTGCATTTTCTTTTCTTCTAAAGGCCTCCGTGTCATGTAGATTATTGTAGATTTTAATCATAACATATTTTTCGTTATATTTTCAACTATCATTTGTTTTTTTATTCTTAAGATTTTTCCTGGGATTCAACTATCATAGAGAATAATGATTGTAATCGACCCCAATTATCAGCTTAATCACGGAGTCGTCCTCATAACTCAGTGTGATGTGACGTTGAAATAACGCCTCCCTTTGATACTGCAAGCCGTGTGAAGCGCTCTTTATCTGTAAAACAACTAAAATGGCACAGCAATATCGTTAGGATCTGGCGGCGAACAATGGTAACGGAGATAGACACCCCTTGTTGTATATAATGAACACGAGAAACCCTGGTTACGGATCTAGAGCTCGATAACACAGCATGAAAATTCTAGTTTGTGAAAAAGTAAACACAATTCACTGGCTGAATGCGCGGCGTGTGCTGAATTTAAAAGTAAATAATGACATTTCGGGCGCGAATTTGCATTCCGTTTTCGAATATCAATTTTGAGGCTGACGCTCACCGTTGCGAAGACGCAGACTTGATATTAGACGAGTATTGATTGATGAATTGTAAAATTTATGCGTCTTCGGTTCGGTTGCTAGATTTTTCGTAACAGTTTCGTGTCTGCCAATCTGCGCAATCAAATGTTACTGGCACATTCATGCAGAGATTATGTAAGTAAATTTACTTTTTGTTCTTACTATCATATTAAAAGGATGAAAGGGTGAAAGTGCAAAAATGTGTAAAACGATGGTAGACAATTATTTTTGTCTGTAAAAACATAAATACATACAACTATATTTTTGTGTACTTTTTGTTAAATTTTAAATTGCCGGATCAATCAGATGTCAAATCAAAGGCATTGGGCCTTGTTTCAGCCTTAATATAATGAAAGATTGGATTGCTGGATTGAATTTTATTTCTATTTTAAGTAACAGATTCAGTAGTATGGCTACCAAATATTTTTATATAGTTTTTTTTTTTTTTTTTACTATTTACAGGGTAGCGTGTGACCACAAGAATAGATAGATAGTTTAGAATTTTAGATGTTTTATCCCGGAATACGTAAGAAAACTCAGTGTAAACGTTTGAAAACATTCCAAACGTTTCTATAAAGAGTTTTTCTCTAATACGCGTGTAAGTGTATGGATTTCCATTTAATCTGAACAGAGTACAGCATAAAGCCTAATGAATAGTAAGCTTATCTTTTTATCGTATTATTTGCAGTTAGATAATTCTGTTTACCGGCGACACGTGTTTTGTTGAGGGCCATAATAGGTAGTTACGTCAGCCAGACGGTCAGGCGATGGCGTCTTTATCAACGCCTAGTGACGCCCACACACGCAGGCCACCTGCATAAATGCCGATACGGCAATTCTAAGTACTTTTAAGATGCATGTTAGTTTAAGTCAGTCTGTAACAAAGAGTCGTGTAAGAAAGTCGAAATTATAACTTTAATTAATAAAGTAATTTTTATTCTTTTTAAAAACTGTCTCCCCGTCCGTCGCAACTTGAGTGGCGCAGCCGGTAGGATATCCGTTAATATCCTGCTTCCGGATTGGTGTTGTGAGATCCAAAAATCGATCTAACGCGTCAAGAAAGTGGCAGTGTCGGATATCCACGAACCAAACAAATAACTCTCCCGCGACGTGCGTGCATACAAAGTTCAATCGCTGAACGGTTGTGTGCGCCTGACCCCGGCGAGACAGAGCGGCTCCAAAGCAGACTCACCGAAGGAGGATATGGGATCGAGCAGTGTGTGAGTAAACCTCTTCACTCCTGTTTTCACATTTCCCTATCTTTTCCGCATATTTTCCGAACCAAATTAGTCGGCCTTTTAATTGCGTCTATCTGATTTTGTTTGATAGTATCGTAGTATTCGTAATTAAAAGTGTTAGTTATTAAGTTTTGTGATTATCGCAATCGCTTTCGTGTTATTATATAATTAGTGTTAGTTATTAAGTTTTGTGATTATCGCAATCGCTTTCGTGTTATTATATAATTAGTGTTGAAAAGTCAAGTTAGATTCAAGTCGATAAAATGGAACAAATAAAATTAATACCTAGCGAACTTTTATGTATAGTACCTAAATATGATGGAGATGAAAAATTACTTAACTTGTTCATCTCCAGATGTGAATATGTCATTCGAGCATTTCAAGTTGAAGGGAACGCGGCACAAAATTTATATGTGTTCCACTCAATCACTAGTAGGCTTACCGGTAGAGCTGCATCACTACTTAGTGATCACCACAATATGTCATCATGGCTGGAACTCAAAGAAATCCTCATTCAACATTGTGGTGACCCTCGCTCAGAAGAGTGCGTTGCAATTGAGCTTGAGGGCTTAAAAATAAAAGCAGGTGAATCATACATACAATTTTGCCAACGTATAAACAATGTGAGAAGTTCCTTATTCGCGAAGGTTAACAGAATTGACGATGAAGGCATTAAGGCGGCAAAAATGATAATTTATAACAACACTGCTATGAATGTATTTTTATATAACTTACCGGAAGAAATGATTCGTGTCGTACGTCTAAAGGGCTGTACCACTTTGGAAAGCGCCTTAAGCATTGTTACCGAGGAAGTGAATTTTATTGCTCAATATAATGCCAAAAATAACAAAACCAAACCATCGTCACTTCAACCAAGCGCGCAAAATTTTGTGAGACCAGTTCAATACACGATGCCGACTCAACAAAATTTTAAATTCGGCATTCCACAAGGTCAGAACAATACTGGGTTTAGACCGAATTTTATTCCACCTAATAGATTCGTACCTCCTCAAGGTTATCGTTTCGGAGCACAGCAGCCAAACTTTAATGTACCCCAACGAAACTTTAATGTACCGCAACGTAACTTTAACGCACCTCAACAAAACTTTAATCAGGGCCCGGTGCAAACATTACGCCCTCCGTTTCAACAGGGAGGTTATAAATTTGGCATCCCACAACAACAAGGTTATAGATTTGGTATTCCGAACCAACAACAGGTGAACCCGAATCAGTTTAAGTTCGGCATACAGCACCAACAGCCACCTAATAATGCAAGATTTGACACAGATGTTTCCATGCGCACGGCACCTGTCAGACAAAATATGCTTACTGACGAATTATTTTACGGTGAGGAACCATCCTCTTGCCAGGAATACTATCCCGATTATAGTAATTACTATGAGGTACCACCAACTGATTCCGCCGAGACCGATTGTAACTATTTAGAAAATTTCGAGAATGTTACTAATGAGGAAGTTGTTGTTCCTGAGAATTTTCAGGCAGCGGCCTCCGACGAAACGGTGAAATAATAAACCTTAACTACTGTGACAGCATTTTAAAATTACCTCACATTGAAATCCCAGAGATCAAATCGAAATTTCTTATCGACACAGGCAGTAGCAGATCTTTTATTAGCCCTGCTAAAGCTGATCAGTTCTTTGGCGTATACAAACAGCACGAGCCCTTTACAGTCATCAGCACTCATGCTCAAAGTCTGCATGATGTAGTTATATGTATACCATTATTAAAGACTTTCAAAAGCACGCTCCAACACAAATTCTTTGTGTATGATGTAGACAGTAGATATGACGGACTGATAGGATCTGATTTGCTTAAGAAATTGGCAGCTAACATTGATATGAGAAATCAGGTTTTGCAGACACCCAACGTGGACATACCTATTATATACAATCCGCCATATGAGATAACGCTGGAACCAAGAACCGAAACGCGCGTTAAGATACCAACCAACCTACAAAACGGTGATGCTATAGTAGAATTTACGGAGTTTAGTGAAGGAGTGCGTATGCCCACTGCACTTGTCAGATGTGAGAACTTCTTTGCGAAAACGGTATTACAGAATATATCTAACGAAAAAGCTACAATAACTTTTACGGAACCATTTGATGTGACAGTTTTCGAATGCGAGGAATGTGAGTTGAATGTAGTGACTGATAATTGTGAGGTTGATGAAATGTTGAAAGAGAATTTAACAAAATTAAGGTTAGAACACACGAATGAAGAAGAGCGCGAAAGTATTTCAAAACTTTGTTACGAATATCGAGACATATTTTATTGCGACAAAATCCCTCTCTCATTTACTAATCAGGTGAAACATGACATACGCACAGTTAACGAGAACCCAATATACGTTAAGCCTTATCGGCACCCCCATTCACAAAATGAAGAGATACAAAAACAGGTAGACAAACTCTTAAAAGATGACGTCATAAAAGAGTCCCACTCACCTTGGAGTGCGCCAGTCCACTTGGTACCTAAGAAATTAGATGCATCAGGTGAGAGGAAGTTTAGAATGGTCATAGATTACCGCCGTTTAAACGAAATCACCGTCGATGATAAGTACCCTTTGCCTAATATAACGGATCTTTTTGATCAATTAGGTAAATCGACATACTTTAGCACGATAGATCTTGCTTCCGGCTATCATCAAATTGAGGTAAACACCGCTGACAGACCCAAAACCGCGTTCACAACACAGGCAGGTCACTATGAATTTAAACGCATGCCCTTTGGTTTGAAGACAGCGCCTGCTACATTCCAACGAGCAATGGATAACGTATTGCGGGGCCTTCAGGGTATACATTGCATGGTATATCTTGACGATATAATCATTTATTCTTCTAGTCTCCAAGATCACATTTCCAAGTTACACAAAATTTTTGAACGACTTAGGGCAACAAATTTAAAAGTCACACTGGACAAAAGCGAGTTCCTTAGAAAGGAAGTCTTATATTTGGGCCACACTATCACCAAAGAAGGCCTTAGACCTAACAATGATAAAATACGAGCAGTATTAGACTTCCCCATACCACAAACAACCACGGAAATCAAGAGCTTTCTGGGTCTAGTTGGCTACTATAGGAAATTTATTAAAGATTTCGCAAAGATCACTCAACCACTTACATCCTGCTTGAAAAAGCGAAATAAGATTGAAATAACTAAAGAATATATAGATGCATTCGAAAGATGTAAAGAGCTCTTGACCAACGCTCCACTCTTGCAGTTCCCTGATTTTTCGCGGCCATTTGTCCTTACCACCGATGCGTCAAATTTTGCTGTAGGAGCAGTTCTATCACAGGGACCTATAGGGAGTGACAAGCCCGTGGCATTTGCAAGTAGAACCTTGAATGAGGCTGAGACAAGATATAGCACTATAGAGAAGGAAATGTTAGCAATCGTTTGGGCTGCGAAGCATTTTCGTCCCTATTTGTATGGGAAGAAGTTCACCATATACACTGACCATAGGCCATTAGCTTGGTTGAAAGGAATAGATGAACCCAATAGTAAGATCACGAGATGGAAGCTGCGTCTGGCAGAGTTTGATTTTGATGTGGTGTATAAGAACGGAAAGCAAAATAGTAATGCAGATGCATTATCCCGGATTAAGATTAATATGCTAGGTGGAGATGATGATGTGTCAATGAAGGTTAATTTGGATGAGAAGGAGCAGAGGCTTCAGCAGGAATTAAAAGAAGTAGTGAAGGATATAGAACGGATAGGTAGGAATAAAAAACAATCTGATGAACGTGAGCCATCTTTGCCTTCCACCGTGGTGTTATCTGATGATGATGATGATATGAAGAGCTTAGGACGTGACGGTCGAAAATCCCCAGGTGTTATTCCATCTGCAGGTAGCAGCACCATTACTGTAGACAGCAGCACAGAAACCGCATCTGAAATGTTAAACAGTGATACAGACACAGCTCATTCTGGGCAAGAATTAAATACAGAAGGTATACTTATCTTGCAGGAGGCTATAGACACTAAGCCAAATCAGGTACTTGTACACGCCTGGAACAAAAATAAATTAGCAATTAACAATATATCAAGACCGTCTCAAAAGATACTAGAAATTCAATTACCCACTGACAATCCGGATCTTGTCAAGAAATTTCTCCTTGAACATATAAAACCAAAGGTGAAAACATTCTTTTACTTTGAAAGCGAAGTCCACCGCAAACAATTTTCTAACATCACCGCATCACTTTTTAAAAGAGGTTCTGTTAAATTTTACGAATGTACCAAACGAATAGTTTATATAGAAGACGAAGAGGAACAACGGGCTATTATCAATAAGTATCACGTCGGGAAAAATAGTCATAGAGGTATCAAGGAAACAGTCATGCACCTTAAACGTACCTTTTTCTGGAGTAACATGGACCAGACGGTAGCTAGTATAATAAACGCTTGCGATATCTGCAAAAAGATGAAATACGACCGCAAACCTTTAAAACCCGAATTACAACTTTCGCAAACCCAAACAAAACCCTTCCAGGAAATCTTTATCGATACATTCACAATAGAAGGTAAAACATATCTAACTATTATAGATTCATTTAGCAAACTGGGCCAGGCCATTGAAATCAATAACCGGTCTACTCCCGAGGTTGTTAGAGCATTAATCAAGTATTTCTCTCTGTATGGCACTCCCAACAGAGTTAGTTCCGATCCTGGAACAGAGTTCAATAACACCTTGTTGAAAGAAATGCTGATGCTTTATAAAATTGACCTCCATATTGGCACACCGCATAACCCGAATTCCATGGGCCTAATAGAAAGGTTCCACTCCACCATAATAGAGATATATAGAATAGCTAAGTACCAACACAAGATAACTGACGCTGCATCTGTTATGACATACGCAATTATGTCATACAACCATTCAATCCATTCCACCACAGGATTGACGCCATTTGAAATTGTGTTCGGGCATACCGAATCCCATAGTGCATTTATGGTGGAGTTTGATAAGCAGTACACCCAGCAGTTAGTTAAGGAACACGCTAAAAGAACCAAACATTTATACGAGTATTTAACAGATAGGACAACTCGTAAGAAGGAAGCTATAATAGAAAAACGCGGCGGCGAAACAAACTTTGACATAGATGTAGGGGACACGGTTTATGTAAAAGGAGTTAATACGAGGCGTAGTAAAGATAAACCGCGTTACCAAAAGGCCACGGTTACAGGAGCTATCCATAGAAACGTTGTACCTGTTTCCACAGCTAATCGAGATACTAAAGTTCCCATTAAAGACATTAAGCGTCCTCCGCAGGTTAACGCTTCTGGTGATCCTAGTGATTCGAAGCCAGGCCCTTCAACTGCAACCGATTGACAAGAACCCTGGCCTATTGCCGGTTCGAGAAGGACAGGCTCTCGTCAGCTACGATAAATGGACCGTCATCAAGATTTTAGATTTAAGATCGGTATACGATGAATTAGAATTAAATATAAATAGGTATGAATCACTTAGGAACTTTGCTAATAGGATCCCTGATCTTACTGAGGCCGAAACACAAACTAGTTTTATAATGAATGCAACTATAGAAAAGTATAAGCAGTTAATTCCTTTATCAAAGGTTAAACGTGGATTGTTAAATCCCCTAGGTACCTTTATAAAAACGATTACTGGCAATCTGGATAATGATGACGCATTGATGTATGAAAGGTTAATTAACACAATTAAAACTAAAGAGGAAGCTACGTCTCATAAAATGACTATTGTCTCCGAAATGATTGGTTCCTTTATTGACATTGCCAATTCTACTAAAGGCAACTTTGTTAAAATAGAAGATAGCATCCGAGAAATACAACTTTATTTGAAGCAGACAAAGTCTTACCAAAACGTTGTTAAACTGATTAACATGTACGATTTATTCTTCCACAATTTTCAAACACTTTACATTAAACTGAACGAAATTGAAACAGCAGTTGCATTTAGTAAAATCAAAGTGTTACACCAATCTATTGTTGATACAGATGAATTTTTGCTACTGTTACAAGATATAGAGAAACATTATAAATTACCATTTCCTGTCAATTTACAGAATGTTATTAAAATTGAACAATGTATAGAAATAAAGTGTTACATCAAACAAAATCAGATAAAGTTTATAATGCAAATTCCATTAGTTAGAGATGACTCGTATAGTTATTATAAATTGATTCCACTACCAGTTCTTGATAATGAAGGCCAGACTACTCTTATAGTTCCCAAATATCCCTATGTCCTTGTGAAGGGGTTTAAAACTGAACCGCTTGCTCAGCCATGTCCGGAAATTGATGAAGACCTTTTCCTGTGTGCCGAAGAAGACATCATACTTCTGAAGAAAGACGACTGCGTCGCTGAGCTTCTGCAATTTTCTACAAACATCTCGAGCTGCCATCCTGTTCCTGTAGTCATAGATGATGTGAAGACTTATCCAGTACAAAAAAAATCGCTGGATTATTTACTGCAAGGTAGAAACTCTAATAACCAAGCATTGTGAAAATGAAGTTACACAAGAATCCATTCTCGGAACTTACCTGATCACCATAACCAATGAATGCCAAGTAAACATCAAGGGAAGAACACTAAGAAAACTCCAAAGTACAGGCAATAACATAGTTGCCGATAAGCTGCCGATCATACAATTGCCAAAAATAGCTAACACATATAACCTGCCTACGGAACCAGTAAATCTCAATGGAATAAATTTAGCCGATATCCAGTTCCTGAATTACGTATTGCAGAAAAGTGGGAGTGACATTATTAGTAATAAGGACACTATTAGAGATAGTGTGAGTGTATCACATGGCTTTAGTATAGGAAACTTTGTCCTGTGGTTAATTGTAGTGTTAGTGTTAGTAGCCTTAATGTTTAAGTTTAAGGTCTGGAATGCATATTGTGTGAGGCACAATCGAGATTCTCCTGAGAATAATCTCGAACTTGAGGATGGAGGAGTTACGTCAGCCAGACGGTCAGGCGATGGCGTCTTTATCAACGCCTAGTGACGCCCACACACGCAGGCCACCTGCATAAATGCCGATACGGCAATTCTAAGTACTTTTAAGATGCATGTTAGTTTAAGTCAGTCTGTAACAAAGAGTCGTGTAAGAAAGTCGAAATTATAACTTTAATTAATAAAGTAATTTTTATTCTTTTTAAAAACTGTCTCCCCGTCCGTCGCAACTTGAGTAGGTACACGGAATTGTCATTATCCAAACCTACGTCACTTTTCCATTATATTGTGTGCTTCTCTGTATTTATAAACACAGATATAGATTGGACCAGATATAGGTTATTGGTAGTCGTATTATGTCCCTATTTTCAGATATTTTTAGTTCAGATATTACTTTTATTGTCTCTTTATATTTTGTTTTGTTTGTTGTTTTTGTACATGTATACTTAACCCTTTCATGGTGGAAATACCACTGATACGCACAAACCGTTTTGGTCCACTGCAAAAGAGTAGAATGCCCTGCCATGGTCCATGTTTCCTAAAATGCAGAACCCAGGAGTGTTCAAAGTCAAGACTTGGGTTAGATCATGGTCAAATACCTACTAGGGAAAGCATAAAAAAAAACATACATTTTTAGTATTTGGCTAATACTTTGAAACGTTTACTTTTAGTAGGTACATGCGTCTAAACTTCCCGTCATATCCGCTACCTAATCGTTTATTCGATCTGTCCCCTGACTCGATTGATTCCAGCGGCATATTCAAACTTTCGCTCTACATTGCTGGCTGGCTACTGTGAAATTTTCCATTGCTATAATATAAAACAGGCATGTTATAGCTTAGGGGGCGAGCGTGTCGCAATTTACTTTCGATCAAAACTCAATCATTGGCGGCGCGACACTACCTAGCAGAGCTACCGGCATTTGTAAGGTGTCATGTTTGCGTCAATATTGCTGAGAAAAGCAAAATACGTAGTATTGTAACCTTTTTATGCCGCGATGACGGATCAGCGTTTTTGAAATTGTCTCTCTTTGTTCAAGTCACGTAAGTTTTTGATCTGTGTTATCCACCTCGTATGGCAAAAACTTTCTTTTATTAGCATAAATCGAATAATATACTAGCATTTGTATTACTAGCTTCTCACCACGTTTTTTTTCCGCTATTCCGCAAAAAACATTTTCCGCGATAAAAAGTATCCTATGTGTTAATCTAAGGTAGTATAAGCTATCCACATTCCACATTTCACTCAAATCCGTTGAACTGTTACAGGGTGAAGAAGTAACAAACACACTCACTCACTCACTCTCTATTTTTCTCATTTCCAATGTTAGTGTGATCGAGTTATAAAAATTTGCCATACTTAATTACCTCATATTATTACTTACTAATAATAACAATGCGAAAGTTTGTGTGTGTGTGAATGTTTGTTACCACATATCACCGTAACTACTAAACTGATTTTGATGAAATTTGACATGAAGATAGCTTTATTTCATAAAAGTAACTTTTACTTCTAACTACACATGTTTTTTCTTCATTTTAATATTTTTTTCCCTGTAAAAACATTTTTGCTGTGTTTCAGAAATGTAACTGAAACCTCTGTTACTCCGTTTCAATAGCTAAAATGGAAGCACCATTTGCTAAATGAAATGCACTGTGAAACAATGTTTGCTTTGTTCCCAGTTTTAATGTAGTTGCGTCAACAGTTATAACTATGTACCTACACTGTACTGACAGATGCAGGAAGTATCCAAAGGGAGAGCAATCAAATGACACAGTGGTTTAGGCGACAGAGCTTACTTCGAGCTCTAGAACCTTCGAATATGTAGCTTGTTTATAATCATAAATCCAGCCCCTGGCCTTACACTTACCAGAAGCTAAAGTATTTTAATAAAACTACAGCTGACCTCCTAAAGTAGGTATGGCTTAGAAGAAATTACTTTAGCTTTTTTATACTAGAAATGTCGGCTATGAAACTAGCAAAACTAGTCTGGCGTCCTTGACGTGTTTTCAAAGCTGTCTGGACTAATTTGCTAATACGGATTCGTATTTTTTTCACAATTTATTTGGCAACATTTATTTGGGTTAAGTTTTTTTGTCATTAGATAGATAGATATACTAACTCTTTATTGGCACACCACAATACAGATAAATTAAAATAAAAACAAGAAAAACAAAGAACTTAACGGCAAATGTCACAAAGGGAGGTCTTATCGCTCAGAGCGATCTCTTCCAGACAACCCAAAAGCAGAGGAATAGTACGAAACTACTATCATTGTCAAGTAGAATGTCTTCAAATAACATTATTATCATATTCATGTTAAGAACTTTTAACTCCAACTATCAGTTGAATATCTTTAGCTAGTTTTATAACAGACATTACGAGTAGATCAAACCTCTGATATTCTAAATCATTTTCCCTCATATTACCACGCAGTTCCGCTTCGTATCATGTTTATTATTTATTCAAAAACAGCAATTGTGAATAAAGCCAGCCAACAGAATACCGGCGAGCATTTTTATAAATAGAATTTGGAACCGAATTTCTATATATAAATTAGAAATGCTACTGGCTGAACTAGTTGATGCAGTTCAGAGCGGGGACTTTTTTAGAACTATAATTAGAATGAAAAGAGGTTTCAAACTGTTTAAAAGATAGCAACAACCTTTTTAAATACAAAACGAGTAACAGTTACAATAATTATGTGGCCTGTTAAAATTAATTCAAAGAAAAGAACGGTTTATATAAATTCTTAAGTAACGCAAGTTTTTTCCCTCTTACCAAATTATGCTATCGTAGATATAATAAAACTGATATAGTTTTCGGGACATTAACTTTCCACTACCAGCTCCCCAAATTTTTGTCCTTTTTGTTTTGGCTGATTATAGTCCTTATGTCGATTGTTATAAGAGTGAATAATTAAAAGCACATTTACCCTTGCTTCGAGGCTGGTAATTACTAAGAGCGATGATTACTCGAACGAGCCAGGTGTAAAAACATTTCGGTTGTTTTACGAACCTGCAGAATGAATGTGGCTGCTAACTACGGTGTTTAATTTCTCGGCTTGACTTTAGGGAATTAATATACTGTACATTTCAAAGGTAATGTAACATTTTAAAAGTTTGTTTTGCACCTAATTTGGAACCTTTTATACAATAACATGCTAAATAAGCAGCAGTCAGCTATAAGAAATGGCATAACTATAACATTGCATCAATCTGATGATAGTTAGTTGCTGCATTGATCTACTGAGTTATCGTGTCTTATTTCGCGAACAACAAAAGATCATCAAGTTAGTAATTACTAAAGCTATAATCGAGATATCTCAAAACATCTTTTTAATCGAATGATTCCATTAGTAGGTAATAGGTATATCTCATAATCGTCCAACTCTAATACATTCCTAATTTCCCAAACTACTCAAACAACGTTAACAATAAATTAAATAAGTAGATAATAATGTAGTAAAGTTTTTCAATACTAATAATTTCTGCTCAAACCCCAAAATACCAAACTTTTTCCGTCTTCTAATTCGGTCGATTTCCTTAAAATAGTTATGTCTGGGAAGAATTTGTCTCTCTTACTTAATGAGCTGAGAGGAGAAATTATTCGTGTCGTTTACACGTTATTGGGTGCAGTAATTAGGGCTCTGGCTTCTGATATCTCGTATAATGAGATACATTTTTACGGAAATGTCTTAGTAAATATTATTTTCTATCAGAATCTTATAATT
Source organism: Opisthograptis luteolata (assembly GCA_931315375.2). Classification (NCBI taxonomy): domain Eukaryota; kingdom Metazoa; phylum Arthropoda; class Insecta; order Lepidoptera; family Geometridae; genus Opisthograptis; species Opisthograptis luteolata. Next base: position 5,773,591 of record OV928048.1, read on the forward strand.
TGTATCAAAAGTTACGTTCGGTCATTAACTATTTAAAATTTTCACTCAATTTTTTACCGATCAAAAAAGAGAGGGGAATCGAAATCGATCTTGCGGGAATCGAATCGATGTTACGTTTGGCAATCGTCTTCGCCCATTGCACCACCATAATCGTTGAATATAAAAAAAGAGATTATACAGGTTACAATGCATGATGAGCAAAGACGGTGTTCACGAGTAAGAAGCCAAACAAATTCTGATATACGATACATAAAATCCACAAATTACAAAAGTTGTGTACACAGCACTTACCAGCCCGTGTACCTAATTAAATATTATTTTGCCGTTCGATTTCGTACTTTTTTCCGTTCAAGAACCATTGGCAATTTAATTGGAATTCTAATTATAAACGAGCGTAACTGTTAATATTACTTAGGAATTTAATATCGGATATTACTAGATTTTTTTTAGAATATTTAGAAAACACTTTACATTTTGATGCTATAAATATTGCTTTACTTTTATAACTACCAGCATAATATGGAGTCGTTTCAGACCATAGAAACAGGTTTTTTTTATATATCAAACTGGCCATTGTCGACTGACCATACCGTTCCGTATCAAGAATCAAATATGGTGTCAGTGACGTCAGATTAATGTGATCAAAGTGGAAATGGCGCGAGTTTTCCGCGCTACTTGCTCCGAGTTGCTGTCAACAGGCCCGCTAATGCTTCCGTCGTTCCAAATTTAAACTTCTGATGGTGTTTACGGCCGGTACGATTTATGGGGCACTCGATTTTGTCGAAATCGATTTTTGTGGCTATTCGAAGAACTCGATAGACACCTGCAGATTTTTCTGCATCGCTCTTTATTTGCGATTTTTAGAAAAACTCACGCTTTGTTCGTTCCGATTCTTCTTCGAGTAATAATTTCACACAGTGACTTACTATTCGGTCTGATAGTACCGCGATTTATATTGACCGCAAAGCAATCTCTTTCTGTACAGTTACAATGAAAATCTACAATGACGGAATCCCACGGTGCGAGTTCAATGATCGATTCGTCACGCTTACTGGCCTCGTCTGTACTTGGAGATCAGACATTGCTTCCTTTTGTAATTTTCACTGTATATACCTACCAAAGCGTCTCTAAACAACTAAATTAACGTTTCAAGATAAACATGTCAATTACGACGCTTTTGAACTCGCATATTGGTTGTTGACCTAAGCGAAGAATATTTAGTGGGCATCGAATTAAAAATTGGTAAACATGTTACGAAAAAAAAGAGTAGGTAAACTGAACCATTTTGATAATTTGTTTTTCGCTGAAAATGTCTTTTGTGAAATTATCTGAAGTAAAATAAATAAGTAAATATTATGGTTTATCGCACCAATTTTTTTCCGCATGTTTTATTAACAAACAAACAATAGTTTGACTACTGCCCACAGCTGTGGTATATATAGATCACCTTTATATAAAACGGTTCCTCCAATGCACTGAAAACTTGCTCTAAGTCGGTATAATTCTGGCATATTACGAGTAGTATAATACTAAATTTATGTATAATACATTTTATTACCTTTTTCCTTCAAAATTTACATTACTTTCATCCCCTATCCCTCAGGAACCCTTTCGTTTTACGTGGAAAAATGTATCCAAAAAGTTAATCCATACAATAGTATAAGTATAAGCCATCACTCTCATAAGTTGCCTCAAAAGCTTTCTAGTAGTTGAAACGTGTTCAAGTAGACAGACAGGGAGGCCGTATAAAAGCTATAATTACGACTTTCAGTAGGTATAATGACGTTGATTTTCATGAGGTGTTAGTGTTTCGTGTTGTCTTACAGGGTAGCGTTTGACCACAAGTTACCTGCTATTAAGTGACAATGTGGTCGAATGTGGCGCCACGTTACTACACCTGGATTGGGAACCGACTCTCAACTGGGGTTATCGGAACACACCGATAGGTTTTATAAAAAAAGTACTTTGACTATGTTACCCTTCTCGAAGCTTCTCGATCTTTTCTAACAAAGATTTTTTTTGCAGGTTACCCGACCAGACAGGCGGTCGGTGTCAGTGGGAGCGACTGGGGTCTCAGTGGCCGATCGGCACTCTTACGCCGAGGGTCGCGTGCCCGCTCCTCATGGCCCGCCACCATCGCCTGGCGCCAATGCAGCGCTCAGGCGCGTCGCCGCCGCCTGCCAGGCTAGTCGACGCTTGCTGGAAGAGACTCTTGCTAAATCTGGTAAGTTTTACTGCTACAATCCTTTTGTGGTAAGTTTCAGTTCATTGCCAACATCTCTTAAACTAACTCGGATTGATCCAAAGTGTGCCTCCGAAACGAGAGAGCGCCACTCTTCTCTGTCTGGAGTTCGCGTAGGTCCGCATCCAACGCGTCCTTCCAGTGGTATCCAGGGCGTTCGACCGCCCTACGGCCATTCGGTCGTCCCAAATAAGAACGCCAACATCTCTTAGTCTCTATTCTTCTTTTTCTCTTGCCCTCCTCCCATTTACTTGGTGTCAGCGCAGTATATCTTTTCTTCCACTCTCCCTTGTCAAACCCTCATTGTTTCATTTACTCCATTTTTATTTGTAGCTGCCCTTACATAACCCATCCACATTTTCTTTGGTCTTCCCTTTTTCTTCTATCGAAGTCGAAGACATTCATTTTCATTATATTCTCGGTAACATATGATGAGTCTCTTGCATACCAAGCTTGTTTTTCTGTTACCAATACTCCATTATCACCAGGGCTGAAACTCCGAGGAGTATGAAACTAGTTCAGGCACCCTGAATTGGGTTCAAACTCAGGCGCTTGTTAACCTAGAGTTAGCCCTGATCATTTATGAGTCAAATAAGTACTGTAAAATACCTTCCATCGTGATTCCAAGCGTTTTGCTTGTAACAAATAGGTCAAGCTTCTAAAATCAAAACATTCTATTAACTAGATAACAAATTTACCACGAATTAGTTTAACTTCACTCGTACTAATTAAGCAAGCTCTCATTAAGCTTTTCTGGTTTTGATTAAATCAACAAAATGGACCTAGCTCCTAATAAAACTCTCTACAGTAAATTGAGTTCCTGACCCACAAACAACGATTTGATTGTACGACCTTTCGTACACTCGAGTGTTGTACATTTTCTGAAGTAGTTAGGTAGGTACATAACTAACAAGTTCACAAGAGCTCTTGAAATGAATCTTCAATAATAATTGCAGTGGGACCGTAGAATGTAGAACTCGTTCAAATATCTAGTCGGAATTCTTGAATTCTATGAATTTTGAATTAGGTCTTGAGGAATATAGCTAGTATAAGTTTTAGAGTGTATAAAGCATCTTAGGTTTAAGAATGAAATGTTCAAATATAAGCTAAGACTTCTGCTTTGTAATCTAATAAGATCAATAGATCAACGTCATGTCTAACTCGAGTTCCTTTTTCCGATGCTAACCAACATTTCGGTTTGTAATCAAGTACTTTTACTTAATTTTAAATAAGTGACCTCTTCTGCGTTTACAAATATTGGCTGGTAAACTTTAATCCAAGGCAATTGACTTTTATGGAGGTTACGCATTTTCACTGACTTGTTTTGCATCTTCTTTTTCTTTATTTTGTTTGTGTAATATTTTGGGCGCGATCCCATTTACAACTTTATTCTTTTAATATATTGAATTGGAGCAATATCATCTACCACGCGTGCGAAACCACGCGGCAGATCACTTATTGCAATAAATTAACATCTTCCGTCAGTTAGCGAAACGCACATTAGTGTTAAAACTGACTTAACTCTAGCACATATAAATCATTTTAGAAAGCAATCTTTCTATTATGTAAAAGGATTATTCGTTACCGGATATACACGTATGTAGTTTGTGTGCAATAAAACTGATAAATGGGACTATAACAGTTTCATACGATTGTAATCCTATTCATTGACGTAACTGTTAGATACTAAAATAACATGTGTAGCTGCTTAATCCTTTCCTTTGGATCATTTAAATTACGTAACTCTTGACCACTCATTTTTCAGATCGAAAGTGGTGGTGATAATAGTTCCTTTGTCTCTCTTACTACTTTTGTACTTTTGAAACCTTGGGTTTTTTGCATTAATATTCATCCTACTAATATTATAAATGCGAAAGTTTGTGTATGTGTGTGTGTGTGTGTGTGTTTGTGTGTGTGCGCGCGTGTGTGTGTGTGTGAATGTTTGTTAACACGTATCACCACAACTACTAAACCGATTTTCATGAAATCGGAATGGAGATAGCATATACCCTGGATTAACACATAGGCTACTTTTTATCCCGGGCGCAACTAGTAATACAATAATAACACAATGGAATCAGATTATAAGTAAAACTCCGGTACCTAACTAGAATTCCCTATATCTATGGTATTAGAAACTTCACGGATCGGGGACCCACAATACCCGGACGCGGAACAAATAAATGCAGTTTTTTTTCAAGGCAGAATTATTTGTCCGGGGATTCGAACTGTTTGATCTATTCGCCGACTGTGCCACATTGGCCATCAAATAAAGTTTTTCAATAAAGGTAGATTTTACAGAGAATCTTGTATAACGCTGCTTGATGTAGTCTTTGGACGTTACAAAGAAAGTAATTGGATAAGAGTTGCGATGTCAAAATTACTCAAATTACCTTAAAATTTTAAATATTTCATGTTAAAGTATTCTGACCTAACTATAGCATAATTAGTTTCGTACTCAGAATGCCACCACACCGCAAAATTACGTTTATTACAAGCATTTTGAAACATTTCAAGAACGCTTTCAAATTTTTTTGTTGCAATATATCACAACACAAAACTTACCGACTTTAGTTGGCATAAGAAAAATGTTGTCAAAGCTAAAAATGCCGTTAACGCCACAAAAAATATCTTTTTATCCATAATACACTTTAAATTGAAAAACACTATTGTACCGTTTCATTCTACTAGACCCATCTTCTTCTATACAGACAGATTTTTTATCACAATTTTCCGTTAATAAAAGATTCTTAATGTAGAAAGAAAAAGCGCAAAACTCGTGCAAAGAGGTTGCTAACCTCAAAAAAACAATCAGAGAAATCGCTTTATCAAAGGTAAATCTTACGAAATGAACTAATATTACAGAAGTCATTGTTAGCCGTTCGCCGGAGAAAGTAATGAAAATGCTGAGAATGGAGGTGTGAAAGTGCCAGGTTTTAGATTAATAGCTCCATTTTAACTTTTGCGAAGCCAATAACCTGGCTCAGCAACAAATATATAAAAATGAAAATTTACCTATTAATGTCATCATCAGTCATTTAAGTCGGTTCATAAATAAATGGTTACCTACATAATAAATTCGTACGCAAATTTCGTGTGGGCCGATTCACTAGAAACACGAAATAAATAAATACTCTTCGGATCAAATACACGGAGGTTTTTCCGAAAATATCGTTACACAAAAGAAGAAAATAAAAGCTGGTAAACCTACGTTTACACAGGAATCCCACGCAGATAAAATTACAAGCAACAGCAGTTACCTTTGTTATTAAAAAAGTTTTTACTAAAATTCGCGAAGTACCTGGAAAATTTATAAAAGCTCACCAAACGCAGGATATACTGAGAATAGTCCGATTTAGTTAATTAAATAATAATCAGACGTTTATAGGAACCCATCTCATAGCATCCTAGAAATGCTACTAATTATCATAGAAAACACCACTCCGTGCCCAAACGCTCTAGTTAGGTAAATAAAACATTAATTAAATTACTTAGCCAAGTCTGGCATATCTTGAAAAATCAAGGCCAATGCTCCGTGTCGCCAATATACAAGCACTAATTACGTTTTGACAGCCATTAGTATAAGTAATGAAAGTTAGCTGTAGACGTAAAACTCTTTCTTAAATTAAGGTGCTTTGGTCTACCTCATTAGTTAAATCTTATTAAGATAAACTACAGAAAAAACAAATGTCAAAATTTAAGTCTAAGTTTAACATTTCAAAGGGGTAATTTTATACTCTCCTCGATTTCATTTTAAAACGCAGAACTTATCTGGGTGCCTTTTTCCCATAGATCTCCAAGTTACGTCTCAGATTAAATAACTCCAATCTAGTTTGCATTTAATGAATGGCTGATAAGATCTGTACAACTTGTGTTGGTGGTTTGTTAACAGTTTAATTTTTACTTTTTCACAGCATTGTTAGTTTTTTGTTTTACATTATTTCTAAATCTCTAGATCAGGAGTAACCTAAACAATGTGTGTGACCTGCCCATTGCCGCTTTAGCTTGCAAATTCTGACAGCTATGTCGATAATCGATAACCATTGAAGATGAAAAGTTCTCGACATAATTATGATCACGAACTAGAAGACGTCCCTTTACTAGGTGGGTTGACGACATCGTAAAAGTCGCGGAAACCGGTAAATGCAAATAGCTACTAGCCGTTCACTGTACTATTCAAAAGTTATGTTCAGCAGTAGACGTGTTCTGGATGATGATGATAATGATGATAATAATGATGATAATAAAAGATATATGGACAACAATATCGGAAATGTAACTTGCAAAATAGCTCTGTTTACAAAAAGACCTTTGATAGAACCGGACCATTCTGTTTAAACGAAACGCTTCGCAACTCATTTCTAAAGGTACGATATGAAAGGAGCATTGTGAACAATGAAGGCCGCAGGACCATGCTTTATTGGACGGAGAGCTAGCAGCTCCTATTTCATCACTATTTTAATTTGTGGAAAAAATACGCTTTTAAACTGACAGCAGATATTTACATACAATCTCATAGTATGTCACCTGACAGAATGTGACTGACTGGCGATATGGTAGATAAAAATGAGATATTGGTGAAATTTTAGTAACGCCGTGTAGAATTGCAGTAGAAATCCTACTAATATTATAAACGTAAAAGTTTGTGAGTATAGATGGATGTTTGTTACTCTTTAACGCAAAAACTACCGAACGGATCTGAATGAAATTTGGAATGTAGATAGCTTATACCCAGTATTTATCCCGGAAAAAGGTTCCTGCGGGATAACGGGAAGACGCGGGTGAAACCGCTGGGCGCAACTAGTAAATAAAAATCTATATGGTCATAAAATTTTTGTTTTATTTTCGAACAAACTTTTCTTAAATATTAGGTTGCTAAGTGTGAGCTCTCCAAAACAAACATATAATTATACCACTTCGTAATATTTTCTAATGAAAATATTATTCAAATTTCTCGGAACTAACTCTGTATTTATATTGAGAGGGATGTAAAAATATCCTTCGGACAAAAGGCAGTCTAGACTAGGCTGGAATTAGATACGGCCTATGTAGGAAGGGACTATAGGCTGCTCTATGTTGGCTGATTTTCTAATCATCCGAGCGTGGGCTTTGAATGAAAATACTTCTTTCCAATGAGAAATGAGGAATCGTTCTTAGAATACGTATTATGATTTGTATAATATATTTAGTGAAATGGCGGGCACTTTAGACTTATGGATAACAAGTAAGTATAAAAAATAGATAAGGATCATTGATTAACTATCTATTCATGTATTAATCTGTCGGTATGTTCTGGCAGGTTCCTTTCAAAGCCAATTCCCAGTTACCTTTGACTACATCGTCACTTACCATTAGGCGACTTGTGGTCAAACACATGTAAAAAATGTAACGGAAATGAAACCGAACATCGTAAGGTACCAATCCTTATCAATAGTTTAAAAGCTCTAATGGCATACTACTTATTTTAGCGGCATAATATGGCATTTGCATACATACTTTTGTCCATATACTCATAACGTTTATCTTCTTTTTCAAAGTAATCAGTTATAGCCAAAAAAGCATTACGTTCGTTTTTTTATATCTCACAACTTTTTATCATAATTAGCATATTTTGAGACAAAAAATAAAATGATTCACGCTCAACAAGTTTCTTAACAAAAAATCATGACGCAAATTAGCTTTCGACCACAACTGATGTTAAATAACGATGTGGTCGAAGGTGATGCCACCGTGTTACTCCTAAAATGGGAACTACTTACTAACTGGATCTCCATCCTTCCAATATTGTATTTTACTAACATTGTTATTGCAATTGCAATGTATATTAATCAACATAACGCAAAGCCTGCACGATTAAATCCTGTAGACGCGTAGTAAGAATAATAAACGAATGATGAAGCTTAAACAAATGTAGAAAAATGTCGTGACTTCCTCAAAGGAACATTTTGTAAACAAAAGCTGCGTTATTTTCGTTGTATACTCTGCTCCGCTTAATGCAGGTTTAGTGGTAATCATAATGGCATTTCAGGGTATACGACCAAGTACTTTGACCACGACAGTGTTTAAATATCATAAGGGTATCAGTCAGAAGAGTGTAAATATACAGATAGGTAGGTGGTGATAAAGCTATTATGTTACCAAGTCCACTATCAAGTACTTTTAAAATGACAGTTGTCAAAATTAGAAATGACGGATGCCCATTCCCAATCCAGCACCAATATTCGCACACATCGGAAGCCACTAGATTCGTTAATTTTCCGATCGGAACAGAGATAACTATAATCATAAATCTGATCTGATCGAAAACTTTTGGCAATTTGATTCGAATCAACAGCCGATAACTTACCAAAACTCATTCGACAGTTTTGCCGTCGGGAAACATCCGTTAGCTGAAATTATTGAGCTTAAAGAAACTTGCATTAACGAGGTAATGTCTACTTAAATACTAACCTCAAAATGTAAAAGTGTTCAGTAAAAGACATAACAATTAATGATGTTACGCTAACCGACAAAGAACGAACAAATGAGTAGAAAAAGATGCACCTATGTAATTAGCATAATTAGCAAGGGAGGCTACGCTTAATTTGTTGGGTCTACGTTGACCTCTGTCACGTAAGTCTGGCTTTTAGACTTGATAAACGGTTTCATGGAATACCTTCCTGAAAAAAAGTAGTTCACATTTACAATTTCATCACTTCCTATCACGAAATCTATTTTGGTTTACGGACTAATCCGATAGATTTTGTGAATTTCGTTACCGAATTGTCGGATCGGAACTGAATTTATCGAGAACTTGCATTGTCGGATTCGAAAATGTACCCAATGTCGGTGAATAGTGAAGCCATTGGTCACCATTCCAATATTCAAATTAATTGACATTGTACTGTAACTCTATCTAGTTCATGCCATAAAGGTCTGATCAATGACTATGCCATAACAATTATCAACATTTTCATTGTGATCCCTCCCGTTGCTATATTTGTATTGAGCTAATCACATTCATATTAATGTGTGAATGTATTAACTACGCCTTTGACACATCCTCTTCCGTCATCGCTTGCGTTGCCGTTTTTGGCGACCACTATTCGAGATCTTGATCATGATAAGCATTTTGAATATAGGTTTCTAGGGTCGATTCGATTGTTTATTTATCATTTGTAACGTTTTAAATATTTTTGATCTAATCACGCTTTTTCTCGGTTCAGCCTGCCTTTGTGTATGATTTTTTTTATGCCTACACTACATTAAGTTTTTTTAGTACATTAATGAATATAAGATTAATAAATATAATATAACCGTAAATAGCGGTAACAGTTACTTCCAAAGGAAACAGTATAATTGACTCCTTAAAATCTCCAATGAATTCATTCAAAACCTCTACAATGGTTTTTTAGTTTGCAAACCAAAATGATGTCGATTTCATCTACTGTACAGACCTCTCCACAAACTTGAAAGGCTCCTTTTATCAATTTACTAATTAGATATTCTCTCTTCTCAGGAACCCCACCTACGATAGTCCAACCACCAAACGGTGGTTACTGGCTTGACGGTGTAGATGACACGCCACCTGATGGCGAGGAAGGTGAACCCCGAGCCCAGCCTGGCACCCCTAGACAGGCTGGCAGGCGACACAACATCGACACAGATGACACTGCTAAGTACTACAGGCGGTACTTCCTGGGCAAGGTAAACAACATACATAACGCGTTAAGATAACTAGCCATACATTTTATTATAAAAATGTTGATTGAGTAAATGTAAACATACAGTTGAAGTGCCAAAGGGCAAGCCACATCGCTCGACGAACCGATAACCGATGGGGAAGAAAGGTTCTCGAGCGGTGACCACGAACCGGAAGACGTTCTGTAGGTAGGCCCCACACTAGGTGGACCGACGACATTGTAAGAGTCGCAGGGAGCCGATGGATGCAAATGGCTAACATCCGTTCATAGTGGCGTTCAAAGGGGGAGACCTATGTTTATAGTGGACTTCTTCCGGCTGATGATGATGATGAAACATACAAAAGGAAAATAAATGACTTATTAAAAGCCATTCTAGATTATATGAATCAGAGCTTTAATGAGACCAAAATATTGTAAACATATCATTATCTAATCATAATACAAAATGTACAGTAAACATGATTTCGAATGATGTAACGAACAATGCTGGAGGAATATGAAACTGCGGACATGGCTTACAAGAATGCTTTCGTGCGACGAGTCACGTATTAAAGGTTCATGACGAAAAGTTACAATTCGAACAAAAGTGCACAAATCAAATCACGATTTAATCGCTTTCGTGACCATCGAGTTCTTCTAGTGGTCGAGAATCGAAATAAAAAGAAATGATCTAAAAAAGATGTACAGAACGAGTGGGCGTGCATACCATCTGATATCCGCGCGCCACGCTGTCTGTGGCGCACAAATAAAACAGGCGCGGCCAACTGTGCGGTGCCAATTCTATGGATACTTTTACATACATATATTTATGTAGGTATGTGCATAACATTTAAGTTGCAGAGGCGATGCGCTTTAGTTATCAAAGAGTATCGTCTTTGAAGAGTTATAAAGTTTGTAACAAGTTTAATTACATCACTCGAGGTATAATGTTGCCTTGAAAGTTAATTTTCGTTTTTGTTTGCGTCAACGCTTCCACCACTTTTGTTTTATTCTTTTGTTATTTCATGACTACGGCCACAAAATGTGTAAACTTCAAGTAGACTCTACATAAAAATAGCATGCATTCGCGCCTGAACATGTCCACTTGATCACGTTTCCCTTGAGACCATATGAATATATTCTGTCACGTCAATGTCGTTATCCTTTTTAAGCCCTGACCTTCTGAAAAAGGTCCGCGCTGCACCGACATAATAAATTATCGGAGCCCTTTAATTATTGTGTAGTGGACTCAACTATTCTGTTTCATTTTTCCCCGTCATTTTTATCGTTTTCTTCGAGTGTATTTACTCTTTTTATCTTTCTGTGTAATGAATTTGTTTCCTCTACACATAAAGATGCTATGAAAGCCCCTGGGGAGTCTCAAATTTCGAAGCTAAGTACCCTATATCTCTAGCTTGAGCGTACAATAGGGGCTGGTCTATTTTCTCTCTCAAGATATTTGCTTCTATATTTTTATTTTATTTATTTATTTATTTATAGCCTTAAATAACAAGCAATTCTTATAACTATTCTAGACACCAGTAACTGTGGTAAGCTTGTCTTGCGTTTCCGCAAAGGCCTCCCCAAGAGCTTGCCACTCTCTCCGATGCTGGGCCATCCTCCTCCATGTGACCCCAGCAACCCTTCGAATATCGTCCTCCCATCTAAGACGCTGCCTTCCTTTCCTTCTTTTATTTTCTCTTGGACACCATTCGGTTACATCCTTAGCCCATTTATCTTTGCTACTCCTCATCATATGGCCTGCCCACCTCCATTTTAGTTTTCTTACGCAGTATGTTACGTCGTTAATTTTAGTTTGATTTCGTATTGTTTTTAATTTTATTCTGTCTTGTAGCTTTACGTTTAACATGCTTCTCTCCATACTATGTTGACAGGTCTCAAGTTTGCGCATATTTTCTTTTGTTAGGCTCCATGTTTGACAACCATATGTCATGATGGGTAAAATACATGAATCAAATATCCTTTTCTTAGCTTTAAGTGGTAACTGAGGGTTTTTGACAATTTCTTTAAGGGACCAATATCTCTTCCATGCTAGCTGTACTTTATTGCTTATTTCTTTGGTTGTAAGGTCTTTTGGTGATATTATCTGTCCGAGGTATGTATATTCTTCGACATATTCAATTTTGGTGCCGTTGACTATGATGGGGATCTTGTCGAGGTTTGTCATTACTTTGGTTTTTGTAGCGTTCATTGACAATCCGACTCTATTACTCTCGTACACAAGCTGCTCGAGCATCTCTTGTAGGTTTCTAGCATCTTTGGAGATTAGAATTAGGTCATCAGCAAATCTTAGATGATTAAGTTGCATTCCATTTATGTTTAGTCCGTACTTACTCCACTCGAGTCGTCTAAATATGTATTCAAGTACTGCAGAGAAAAGTTTTGGTGACAGCGGGTCTCCTTGTCTGACTCCTCTTTCAATTGGAAAGTGTTCTCCTATTCTTTCTGTTCGTATTTTTGCTTTCATGTTTTTGTATATGTTGCTAATTAGTCGTATGTATTTACTATATACTCCTTGTGTTGCAAGCGCTTCCCATATTTTTGCATGTTTAAGAGAGTCAAACGCTTTGTTATAATCTACAAATGCCAAATAATAAGTAATGTTGTATTCGTTACATTTCTGGATGACTTGTTTTATGGTGTGTATGTGATCGATTGTTGAAAAATCGTTGCGAAAACCGGCTTGTTCTTTGGGTTGGTTTTCGTCTAACGTCTTTGTCAGACGGTTTAGTAGTACTTTAGAAAATATTTTGTAAACGTTAGACATCAGGCTAATAGGTCTGTAGTTGGCGATATTATCCCTCTTTCCCATTTTATGAAGTAGTATTATAGTTGACGTGGTCCATTGGTGAGGTATGTATTCTGTGTCTAAAATTTCGTTAAATAGGTTCGTAATAGTGTCTAATGTTTTGTCAGATGTACCTATTAGAAGTTCGTTAGATATGCCGTCTTCTCCCGGTGCTTTACCTCTTTTTTGTGAGTTGGTAGCCTTGTCTACTTCTTCTTTCAATATACTTGGGATTTCTTCCATACTGACTAAATCGTTTCCTATTAGTTGATAATTTTCCTCTGGTGTTCTGGTATCACTATATAGTTCACGGTAATACTCTGTGGCTACTTCTAATATTTCAATTCTTTTTGTCTTGTTTTTCTTGTCTTTATGGTGTATCATATTGTCTATCCAGTTTTTACTTTCTCTTAGCTCTTCCCCTGCTTTCTTGACTCCTCCTGATTTTTCTATATAGTAATTTATTATATTGTTCCTTCTTTTCTGTCTATACTTCCTGATTTCCAGATAAATTTCCTTACTTAAGTTAATATTTTTATTAGATAATAATAACTCAATGAAAATACGAATTTATCCTTGTGGTCAGAAATAGCCTGGTTAAGAGGCGGTTATCACAAACATCACATACATGTGATCAAGATTTTTATACACATTTAGATTAATGGAATTCATTAGAATTTCAGTGATAACTTTATTATTTTCTTTAATAAAGTTTACCATTCCATCTATCTGTTATTCCCCATAGAAAAAAATCTAACCATCATTCATATTCATATTATCTTTATGGCATCAATGTTAACTTGCATGGTGCCAAGAGCATGCATGGTCTATATTTCTCAGCTTTGTACAATGTATGTATAAATTCTCTATGGATGTTTGTATTAGGTGCATAAGAACAGCGGCTAGCGTTAGCGTTTTACAAAATATTTTCAAATTAGCCGTTGTCAAATTGTATGGTGAACTGGAATAACTGGAATAGTCACAGATAGTGTTGCTTTTCACGTTTTTTAATGTTCCACATTTTCAAAGAAATCAAGGGAAGCAGATTAAAAAAACAATAAATAATAAGTTGGTGCAATTAATAATGTCGCTTATATGTAATTTTTTCCATATTAAAATATGATTTATTTTTAAATGGTTATGTCAATATTAATCGCTAAAATATAAAGACAGAAGAAGAAAAGTTGAGTATTTTTATTTTGTCAAAATACATAAATGGTTACATTAATTATTATCAGTGCTTCATCTGCTCGCTCTTTGTATACATTTATATTTCCGCTCCACTGCTCGCTTCGCTTACCACAACCACCACATACTACGAGCTCATCAGTACAGTTACCACGTGTGAACTTTCCCATACCCACGAGTGCTTTTTCTGCTTTTTTCTTATTTGAATCTTCATAATTGTCCGTTCCTAACGTGCGACATATTTGATATTTATGGCATTATTGTTTTGATAGTTCGAAGAATTGGCTATAAATATGCTTTTGTTAGTTTTGACTTGTCTTTTCAACTGTGTAAATAGAGAATTTTTTTGTAGACCTATGTTGTAATTTATAAATGAATGCAAAGAAAATATGGTAAAGTTTCCTTGAAAGTCTATAAAGTTCTAGAATTACCAAACCTACGTCTTATACAAGTTTGATTATACAAGATGGAAGATTAAGTTCACGAAATTCTAGGAAAATATAGAATGTATCTTTCAAGATAAATTACTGAGTTATTCATGATCTTCCAAACAAATATCTCACACGAGAGCCAGTTCCCAGTCCAGGTGTAGCATGGCGCCATCTTTGACCACATCGTCACTTAACATCAGGTGACTTATGGTTAGATTGAGATGCTACCCTGTAAATCGTAAAAAAAAATATAGTTTTTAACGTAAATAATTTAGAAAATGGTTTCTAATGATATAAACGTAAATAAAACGCGAATATATTTTCTCATAACACATGGTATCACGCGCTTGTAGATTGCTGCGATTACGGAATTGTGGTGCAATTTGAGCCAGCCAGTGTACACGGCCCCTTATCGCGTCCAATCTTAACAGACGTCTCGTTACTGTGTTACGAAAAAATTTAAGTTTATTCACGTATGAATACATTTTTGTGCTGGCTAATTTAAATTTAATTTCGTTTGGTGAAGATGCGATCAGAGTTTTTGCTTGTTTTTATTTGGAGTTCAAAGAAATTATAGTAATAATTATATATTATAATAGCAATTTTTAACATGTACACAAAGACTTGTTTAGGAAGGCAGGTACTGTAATGAGTTATCTAGTTAATGAGCTGAACTGTAAGATCAGGCCATCAGGCTTAAGTGGCTAGGATTGATGATTACCTTACCTTACCTTTATACCTTCGTAGTTTTCCGCTCAACTATGTACGTATAGTATATCCGCACAAACAACTCTTCATTCTTATGCTATGCTTTGAGGCGTTCCCAGTAAGATTCTAAATGACTTGTTATAATTGACTTCTTTATATTCTCGAATTGAATTACAGATAGGAAGTATTTACAAACGACACAAATTGTAAGGACTAATAAATAAATAGTAACTGCATTTAGGTCACCTTCATAAAATTATAGAAGTAACTAGTTATTAAATCGGTCAAAGGCTGTAAAAAATTACAGGGAGTATCAACATAATGCAACCTTGCTAGGTTTCCATATTTTGTAACACGCAAATCATTCCCATGATTAGTCATCTAAGTATTTTTTTGTCCCACACTATAATAGACGCAAAGGCTTCTCAAAGTAGTGGTTAGGTATTGCCAAGAGCATTATCTTTGCTCCATAGTTCCCATAGAGTGACAAAACGTGTCGCAAAATAGGACAAGTTTGGGTACCTTGCTAAGTGGCTGTATTGCATTTCACAAAGGCGAGCTTTTCAAGTACGTAACATTATCGTCGTTTAAAGTAGGCACTTCAAAAAATTGTGTAGACAGACGGTTTTGTAAATGTTTGATTGGATAATATTATCTGTAGAATATTTTTAATTTATTTCAATGAAGATCAGGGGTTTTAAAAGCGTTTCGCTCGTAATTCATGACAAGTACATATAGCTACTTATTTTCTAAAGACACCTTAAATATCGGTTTTCAATGTGTAACAAAGTTACAAAAATGCCTAAAGTTGGAATCCCTTTTAAAATATTATATTTATTATACCCTTCCTTCCCCCTTTTATAGATTTCTATTTGATACCATGACGCGCTTCAAACTAAAAACAGCCGCATCACAAATTCTACTAAACGGTCGTATCGCATCTCCTCCATTTGCATAAAATATGGCAATCGTTCTATGTTGCCGCAGTTTATAAAACTCCACAGTACCTAAGATCATGCGAATGATCATAAGCATAACGATCCTACTGACCATGAGGGCAAAGAATTTGGACGTAAGCTTTGGCATTTTTCCAGAACCAAATTTGTCTGCGGACTGGACATGTCATTCCGATAAACGTAACTGTCGTATCGATATTCCAAAATCCACTATAACTGATATCACAATACTTAAATCGGTCGCAAGGCGCATTGCAGACAGTCGACTCGCAGTCGCAAGCCGTGGCGTGGATGTAATGTTTGAACGTGTTTGCTACCCGTTATTAGTCGCCGGCTTGTCTTGTAGGTCTGTCTATTAGCTACCTAGGTTTAGTATCCAGATTAAAGTACTAATCTACTTAATGATGTGTCTTTATCGTATGATGCTATCTAACTTTGTCCTACAATACAACTAGCGCCAACCAAATCCACACGTAATCCTTCCGCCCATTAATATCGATTCAACTACCTAAACGTTACATGCAATTAATCGAGATCGAGTTTGTAATGTTACAACTGCTTCGAATACTGATATTGGAAAATGAATATCGATACCGACGTATATTGAAGCTAAATATCGATTTCAATATTGCCCATGCCTATACTGAAGACAAATCACTGCGTCACACTGTAATGTCATCTGTGAAAAGCTCAATGGCCCATTGCGGTAAGGGTTAGGCTAGATTAATGCGACGCTGCGATGGCTAAGCCGATACCAAAGGTGTGTTGACACGAGTGTTAATACGGATTGGCAGGCGCCCGCCATCGAGCTGATGGCGTTCATCAGTTTGGTAGAGAGGGTTAAGGGAACAAACGGGCAATATGTATCATGTAGGCTGTTATCTTAGAAGCTGTAGGTACCTATCTAAGTTTATAAAACGGCTCCTCGAATGTTTTAATGAGTCTTGTATTTTGCAATCATACTTGGAATTGCGAATTCAATTGGCTCAAATCTTCGATCAAGTACATATTTGATCGAAGGCTCAAATGCATAGAATAAATTCATATTTAGTACCGTAGTGCGAAAGTAGAGATCTTAACGAAATTTGGTAAGGAGATAACTTAAGCCCTGAGGAAGGAAATAGAACTCTTTTTTAGTCAACGCGGGCTAGTAGGACTAAAAAAACCTACAATCCTATTACCTTTCATCTTAACTTGCTAAGACAGTGCTAAAACCCAATGTAATAGTTTTCTGGCCACTTTAACATTACATCGGACTGAAAGAAGTATTACGAGTAAGTTACATCATGAGCGTATTAATGTGTTCACGTCATTGTTCATTAACGTGTCGAAATATTCAACTACTACTAACATTAACTTTTTTTCTCATTTGTGTCTTTACGCACTTGCTCTTTCTGCTTTGCTGCTTACTTACTTTTGCGTTTCGTGTATTTCGCCAGTGTCAAGTTTTAATAATTGAAGGTCAGATTTTATTTTAGCCCGTGAAATAGTGGCACTTTACTTAAACTTTACATAGGCTGACTGAGACAACTTGAAAAGACTTCGATTTCCTACACTTACTCTTGCACTAAAACATAATAGACACTAATCAAACCAATACCATACATTGTCTCATGAAGAAACACAAATTTTTGGAAATAAAAATAACAGTTGAATGGTTTCCGAAGTTCGTTAACAAACTTAAAGTTAATTTAAAAGAAACGAATGGCATGTAAATGATAATTAGTGACACGCATTGTTGTGTCAACCTTGTCAATCCCACTTTTTATTCCCATGCTATTAGACCTTTCCGAAGGTTAGATCATTGTTGAACGAAACAATGAAGTGATGGAAACGGAAATATTGTAAATCGAACTGAATAATATAACCAGGATTTCCATTTTTTATTTTGCTTCACTTGTGCACCAATCCTTCCAAGAGAAGCGTGGTGCCAATTTCCATCCCATCATGACCTAACCTTACAAGTGAGAAAAGAAGATTGTTTTCATGTCACTATAGAATAGAATAGAATAGAAAACTTTATTTGCTAAAAATGTGAAAACAACAGATGTACCAATTGAATGGCATGCAAAAATTTAACAATTATAAATATAAACAAATATAAAAAGTAACATGCACCTAACAAAAGCTAAGTAAATTCACAGTAAATTCATAAAGTACATAGATTCAATAAATTTCAATTTTATAAATGTATATATGTCAAAAAGTATTACATTTTCACTGATAGTAACAATAAAAAAGTGATTTAAAAAACAGATGATTTTGGTCTTAGCGCTTGTTTTCTATTTTATATTTATGCAATCGGGCATACAACAGCAACAACAGTGTTCAATTTTTATTTGCTGAAGATGTTCTGAACTTCACATACATTAACATCCTTAATCCAGAGTAGGTACTTGTTCTTAAACATTCCCTAAGTTTACGATTATTTGATATAAAACATTATTACACACAACACTTTTCAGGTGTTCCTATACAACGAATAATAATCTAACTTAATAAATTAGTCCGCAGAGAACCTGATAACGTCGTATCTTATATAACCGAAAATATCGGAATTGTATGCCCTTTTTAAGACTTTGTAAGGAAGAAAATTGAATGGTAATTGAAAGGACGACGGGTTAATGCCCCTCTTCAACTCCCTGATGGATAGCGTCATTTGAGATGAAATCTTACATTTTTTTCATGTTGATAGGAAATGCCTTTTATCGATGCGCGTAAGATAGCGTTTGTAAAGTAGGTCAGTTGGAAAGATTCGATGTTTTAAGAAGAATTTCTTGGTTTACGAGTCACATTCATTCATTCGTATTCATTATAGGAGTTTGTTAATAAAAATAGTTGAAATTATCACATCACAATTTACACTAATGTTATAAATGCGTAAGTATGTGACTGAGTGGGTGAGTAAGTGTGTAGTGTGTGTGTGTGTATTTTCATCAGTTTTAGTGAAATTTGCAATGGTTAACAGTTAACTATACGCTACTTTTTTCCCGGTTTATTTTTTTTTTTACAGGGTAGCGTTTGACCACAAGTCTCTCGATGTTAAGTGACAATGTGGTCGAAGATGGCGCCACGCTACACCTGGACTAGGCACTGGTTCTCAAGAAAATGAAAATGTGGTATCATGAGAAAACCGTCGGGCTTAGATAGTAGGTAATTAGTACAAAAGCTCGCTATTTGAAAAAAACACCTGCGACGGTACTGCAGACACAAATAATTTTATAGCATCCGCAATGTCAGTCATTCACCATGAATCTAAGAAAGATTACATTATTAGAGACCGATGAGGCACACATTTTTCCTTTCGCCTAATTCAATTGGCACCTAAAACGGCATCATTTCTACAGTCATCACTCTAGTGAAACGAATTGTTTGAACCAATTTGGCGTTATGAAAGAGACATTTGCTTATTGCCTCCACTTTGCTTTGTCAAGCACATCCGTCATCATCAGTAATTCGTTAAAGCTCGGGTGTCAGTAGCTACACTTTGAAGGTGAATATAAGTACCTCACATTGATCAAGAAAAGATGAAAGCGTTAAATATATTCGCCAAAGATAATATAATCAAGGCAACATTTGCAAAAAATAGCTCGAAGGTAGGATTTTAATTTATTGATCGAATTATCAAGTGTTTGATATCTATTGAATAGGAAAAAACTGGGATAAATATTCTATGTGTTAATCTAGGGTATAAGCTATCCGATGGGGAAGAAAGGTTCCCGAGCGATGACCACGAACCGGAAGACGCTCTCTAGGTAGCCCCCCCCCCCCTAGGTGGACCGACGACATTGTAAGAGTCGCGGGGAGCCGAATGGCTAACAACCGTTCATGGTGGCGTTCAAAGAGGAAGGCCTATATTTAGCAGTGGACTTACTCTGGCTGATGATGATAATGATGATGATGATGATGAGCTAAAACAAAAGCCAAAATTCAATCAAGTCCATTCAGCCATTATAGCGTGAAGAAGTAACACACATACACACTCATTCACACACAAACAGTCACATTTGGTGTGATTATAATTATGTGATCTATAATAGTATAGCAAATTTAACCTAATTCTATTTAGTCGTTTTGGTGTGATTGAGTAACAAAAAAACATACAAACTTTCGCATTTGTTATATTGGTGTGAGGTGTGGTGTGATGAAATATTGAACTTAGATGAGCTATCATTGGAAATCCTGAGTGATGTCATCGTTAGAAGTTCTGATTCATCTTTAATTGGCCATCATGCCAATAGATTTATTTCTCGTTAGTCTCTTTAGTAAACTTGCCAACAAGATGGAGCAATAATATTTTAATCAAATGATCATAACATTCGAGAGAGTCGTTCCAAGATCAAATTACAAATAAACCGTCCTGACTTCTGCACCTAATTAGATCATTGGTCGAATATTGGAACTGTAAATAAATGATAACAAATTAATAGAATACGTGGGAATGCAATATTGATAGTAAATAAAATAACTGTGTGTACGAGTATTATTATATCGAGGCGAAGAATTAAGAAATCAATGATGTTGGTAATATTTTATTCCTTCCGTTTCCTTGTTTCATTGACCACCAAAGCTTCCGTCTGACTTGTTTACCATAAAAAATGTATTACCAAAATCATCATCAGCCTCAAAAGTAATATTTACCGTAAATATGGCGTTCCTATCATTACGGTCGCCATCAATTTTGATATCGCCACCAGGCCGTGGGAAAATGTCCGCAGACTATTGTCGTTTATTTTCGTTTGACTAACGAACATTATGACTTCTAAAGGTTAAATTATCAATGCCGAACCTAATGTAGAAACCATACATTTGCTCTGATGCTTCCAAAGGTTCTGATTGCAATGGTAAAGCATTTTAGGTAGATGACGTAGATGACAATTCTTGGTTGAGATGGTGGAAAATAAATACTTAAACCTTGAGTTAGACTCAGACACCAGCTCCTCATAAAGTTAGATTTTTACTTGTCACTTCTTGTTAACTCTTTATTTGCTTCATATTATGATTTTGTATAGATACTTGACTCTTTTGTCAATATAAACGTCTAAAAAAAAACCTTTGAACAAAAGAGTTTGGGATCTTCGTAACGACACAAAAAACTTGAACTGTCCAAACTAAACTCGCAGTTATGGGCAGCCTAACTATCATATTCCGTGTTTATAGTCTGCGGGCGCGTCTAATAGGTATTTTACGGTTGTTTTGATGGTCAATATTGGTTATAGCATTCGTAATTAGCGATACTTTCCTGTTCCATATTCATTGTTATCGTTTTATGGAAAAACACGTGCTCTGTTCTGGAATAGTTATTCCTCTGCACTATCGCAGGTTTTGTTTTGTTTATGGTTGAAGTATCCGTAATTTACTTGTTGTACATAAGTTCTATTGTTCGAACTGATTTAACACTTAGTAGTTTCAGTTGTTTCTCTCACCTGTTTTATTGAGAAGCTGCTGAAATGATTGTACAAAACTGACATGTTATTGTTTCTTAAGTTTTGGTACAAGGTTATTCACCTTATTCATCAGACTTTTCTTCCTTAAACAGTGTTGTATTTTTTGTCATCAGGAACACATCAACCTGGTTGGATTTGACCGAGATGAGAGTCTCGGGCCAGTGGTGATGTCTCTCAAGAACGAACACATGGTTGGACAGGACCACACCAGGATATTGCTCAGGCTGCGTACGGAAACCATGCATGGACTTATACCCACCACAAGTAAGTAATATTGTAAGAAAATAAGTAGGCGGTCAATTCACTTTTTTGATAGATTTTGGTAAATTTAACACTTTTACCGTAACAATTGAAAGTTGTAGAAAAAATATGAGAAAAATACCTACCTATATTAGTTGGTCAAACAAGTTAACGATGAAAATGATTGATTGCGCTATGCTGTCGTTAAAAGTTGTCTAGTGCACCTGGCAGTAAAAATCAGTAAAAATAAACCTAAAACTCAACGCAATTTCAACTGCACTGGTACGTATCAGATATTTACATGTCCAATAAATGCACCCCGGATGAAAGTAGCCTATGTGTTTAAGGAGCGTATAAACTACCTTCATACCAAATTTCATTCAAATTGTTATTTTTGTTTTTCCAGGATCAGGGATCATGCCATCTCCACTAAAGATGGCCAAAATGTTGAACGAACAAGTGAACGTAGACAACTTCATGGCGGTCATGTGCTTGAACGCATCTTCACTGATTGCTACATACGACGAGCATGTACTAGTGAACAGCTTCAAGTTCGGAGTACTATACCAGAAGTATGGACAGACGACTGAGGAGGAGCTGTTTGGAAATAACGATACTTCTCCAGTCTTTGACGAGTTTCTAGAAATGCTTGGACAAAGGATCAAGTTGAAAGATCATAAAGGTAAGAAGAGACTACTTAAGAGTTCGTTGTTGATGTTTATTTTAGTTGTTAAAATAATACAGTGCCCCGGCAATCAATAAGACTAACCCATATCGTCTCCTAAGCAACTAAGGACGTTTTGAGACCCAGTGCACGTTGGGTCACCCTAAAGGTGATGCGTCAACCACCTCCAATATCATTACCAAGGAGGTTTCATGCCAAACAAACGGCTGACTATATTTTAACCAATACCTCTTCAGTATTAGTGATTGAACTAACCCCAAATTAATGGTGACATGATGGCGTTTGACTGCTAGGCACACTACACCTGGTTTGGGACCCCAACTCCTAAGTGAGTTACCTGGAACAATCGATAGGTCCTTGATGACACTAACTCTTTCCTCCTTTGTTGATATAACCATACTATATTGAAGTGCTCTCACTACATAAAATCAAAAACCACTTGTAACTTTATTAATGGTAAATAAAAACTTTCAAACAAATTGAACACGGTTGTGCTCAATTCTCCGCTCGCGTGCAAACTTAAATATTTGTACACGTTTGATTTTTAATGTAGTCTTGCCACAGATGTGGCCTCTACTGGTATGCAAGAACTTAGATTGGCACTTCCGAATTGAGGCTTGGCAATGTTGCCAGGAATGACACGCTTTGGCACTGTGCCTGTATGTCAACCGTTTTGGAATCTGGAACGGTTTGAACTTTGCACGACAAATATAAGTAGGTCCTTGGCTGTATGGACCGGATCGATAGGTTTAGTAGATGGCCTAGGCCAAAATGTGTGATGTTGATTTCAAACCTGTATGTCATATGATACCCACATTTTGTGGTTATCTGATTTATTTGCCATATACACTTATCTAATTCAGGACTAAGACCATCGACCCCCAAAAGCAGAATAAGATTTAAAGGAAAATTATGTCTCGAACCATCGTGCAATATATGGCTCCAATAAACCAAACTCTTTCGTCAAACCTTCTTTGATTTTATTGCTTTAACTTTTCCAGGCTACAGAGGCGGACTTGACATCATGAACGGCCACACTGGAACGGAAGCGGTCTACGAACAGTTCGTGAACCGTGAGATAATGTTCCACGTGGCGCCACTGCTGCCACACACGGCGGGCGACGCGCAACAACTGCAACGAAAACGACACGTTGGCAATGACATCGTGGCCATCGTATTTCAGGTTTGTTCTACATTTCTTGCACTAGAAACATGTTTCACTAGCTGTACCCCGAGTTTTCTACAGTTTATTGCTATAAAAAGTATCTTATGTTCTTTCTCATAGTTCAAACTATCTCCATATCAAATTTTATCCATATCTGTTCAGCAGTTTAGGTGTGAAGGTAACAAACAGACAGACACAAAGAGTTACTTTTGGATTTATAATGTAAAGGATGTAAAGCATCTACTGGCTTA
This sequence comes from Opisthograptis luteolata, assembly GCA_931315375.2. NCBI lineage: Eukaryota > Metazoa > Arthropoda > Insecta > Lepidoptera > Geometridae > Opisthograptis > Opisthograptis luteolata. The sequence continues at coordinate 5,797,374 of OV928048.1, forward strand.
TCCCCGTCACAAACTGCAGCTATAATTTTAAAGGAATATAACTACATAATAACGCTGCCGCTTAAGATCTCCTGCAGGTTCTTACGGCAAAATATATTGCTATGCGGTGCTATGTCTTGCAATAACGTATATTATTATATCACACACTGCGCTAAGTATGGACGTGCCTGCTGTTCTCGTATTAGTCTGAATAGCCATGGCTTGGATCTCTATCATAGGCGTATAGCTATAGCTACCATGTGTAACGGAGGTCACACATCATGTGATACTATATAACTGCATCGAAAGTGACTCCTTCGTTACTGGCTATCGTTTTCCAGGCCTGAAGAACATTTCATTCAAAAATATTGCTTTTTTTAATTTAGGTGTTTGACCACGACCTCACCTGATGAAAAGCGACGATGTGGTCGAAGGTGTAGCACGCTTACCTCTTAATTTGAACACTAATGAACACCCTTGGGTTGTACCTTACCATAAGCTGCTATAACAAAATAAATGACGTCTGGTTGTTTTGCAAGTGAAGTTCTAGGGTCCATTTAATTCCATAAAACTCATTGCATGTTTTATATCAATTTATAACACGTACAATCTCTCCGTTACAGGAGAAAGCGACTCCATTCACGCCGGACATGATCGCATCGCATTTTCTACATGCTTTCATCGTGATCACACCCGTTGAATCGACTGGCGGGGAGACCAGGTAAATCTACCTCTGCACTGACTTATCTCTCTTCGTAAAAATAGTATTTTGTCCACTTAAGTACGTTTTGTTTAAAAAGCAGATTTATGGTATCTATTTTTAAATGTGATGATTACAACAATGAGACTGGTTCTCCATCAGATAATACGTACCTAAGAAGTCGTAAAACATCTTATCGATGCATCACCGTCGTTTTGGGACTTGTAAATCTAAAAAAAAGTAAGAGAAAAATAATGATAAGGAAGAAAGAGAGCTTTTAACAGAAACAGAAAAACAATATCCGCAGTCTTCTAAACAAATACATAGTTCGAATAGAACTTTTTTGTTTTCATTGTTATTTTTGTTGTTGTCTTTAATCCGCCAATCTTTATTCGTAAACTTTTGTGCAAGTTGTCAAGTAAGTTGTTTGAAAAGCTTGTTCGCAACGCACAGTGGTGTTATTTGCATCGCGAACGATGCGAAATGGCTTGGAAAGTGGAAATGGAAATTTTCTTACTCATTTATATGCAAACGAATCCCTACTGTGTAATTATGAAGATTTTTATGAGGACAAACACTAGATGGGGCGGTAAATAGTAAGAAGCAGGTATTTATGTAATAGCGTCTTGGAGAAAATATAAGAGATTCTTGTATGTAAACGTAAAAGAAGTAAAATGAATAAATAAATACCTATATGTTTTTTTAAAGCTCTCCTCAATCGAGGTCAATTAGAGAGAGCGACTAAGAATATAGGGATTAGTGAATGGATCTGTGAAAACAGCCGAAAATAATTCGCTTCTAACCAGATCTCGGTCACCAAATTTCTCAATCAAACCGTTTGCTTTAGGAAGATAGTAATAGCCAAATAACATAATTTTGTAGGAAAACTCATGCTTTTTTACACGGCTGAGACAACAGAAAAGTATGCCTCAGAATTTACATTTGCATTCTGACAACCCTGTCGCTAACTTTCTATTCACGCATGCAACCTGCTATCTCTTACAAGAAATTACTAAAAAACAAAAGAGAATTCTTTGTTTTTATTTCTTACTGGTTAGCGTTTAACCACAAGTCCCCTGATGTTAAGTGACGCCACGCTACACCAGTTTTGGGAACTGGCACTCAAGTGGGCCTGCCGGGACGTACCGATAGGTGCTTGGCGACACATTCTGAACTTGACTAATGTCTTCTTCTCCAACTTCCAGGTACAAAGTGGCCGTCACAGCACGTCGCGACGTACCATTTTTCGGGCCGACTCTCCCCCATCCGTCAATCTTCCGCAAAGGCCGCGAGTTCAAAGAGTTCCTCCTTACCAAGCTCATAAACGCCGAAAACGCTTGCTACAAAGCCGACAAGTTCGCTCAGTTGGAGCTTCGAACTCGAGCTTCGTTGTTGCAAAATCTAGCCGACGAATTGAAGAGTAAAACGACTGAGTTTCTTGGTACGGGGGTCAGGATTGAGGCAGGTGCGGTGTCGCCGCAACCTGAAGGCACACCGAAGCAAGACGGACCTGGAGCCAGGTTCATTGATACTGTGAAAAAAGCGCTTATCTATAAAGTAAGGTAAGCATTGGTGTTCCGGTACTTTTGTTTGACTATAGGAGGCAATTCTTGTTACATATGTTTAAAAGAGTTATTATAATAATTTAATATCTGTCCAAGATAAGAAAAACTTGATTTTTGATGGACCAAATATCCTGCATTTGAGAGCTAACTTAATGTTCCTCAACGATGATTCTGTGTAGTATTTAGATACTACACAGAATCAGAATCTCTTGAGCTTTTTTTCAATGCACTAATATAGTCCTACAGGGGAATCAAGCCCTCTCTCGTTTCGCAGTCGCAATTACTGCGCCACACCGCTAAAAGCGAAAATGGCTTGTACAATCTCCAACGAAAGTGTATTGACCAGACTACCAGACACTGCAAAAATAGTGTCTAAGGGCATGTGTACACTGTACACGTGTTTATTTTAATAGTGCTAAGTCCGTGTTTACCATCACAAATCTTCTACAATTGGTCCTTCGAGCCGGATCGATGTTTACCATCCTCTTTTATATATCAATGAAAACTAGAGCTTACTATTTACAAAAATATTATAATGTTTACAGATCACCCAGCGTGGACACCAATCTTTCAGGCGACAACAACAAGAACCATCTAACTAAGAATAAGTTTACGCCTAACGAAATACACACTCCTAATGTAAGTAATCCATCACCCTTTTGATCATTTCTAAATGTACCAAGAAATCTGTTTTGTTTAGTAAAACCTCATTTCAGCATCGATATAGAGTAAACTATGTAAGAAAACGGCCACGTATTGCTATGAGCTATCTCCACTATATTATATTGAACTAAACAGGTACTAGCGACCTAGAAAGCTAGAAAGTGTCGTGAAAGTCCGTAACGAAAAAATTTACAGCGACTTCCTTAGGATTTTCAAATTTTTTTTCGTATTGAGCACCTAATAGGAATGCACATGCCTCTGTAGGTTTTGTACTTTTTGAGTGAATGGCAATTTGCTTTTATATACATTGATTTTATCTTCGACTTTAATACTATATTTTGTTAATTTATTTTCCAACTTTTATTTGAAAACCCTTATAATCCTTAAAACAGGAATTCCAATTCCAGAGCGGGCGTTCCAAGTCATCGATACCATCATCGTCAGCATCCGCCGTGTCAGTCAGATCGGCGGGTGGTTCCGGTGAATCCAGCCCGGATGTGACGTCCCGCGCTGCACCACCGCGCCCGCCATTGAACGACCACAGCGACGACTCTAGCTTGAACTCTGTGGATTTGGACCCGCTTGGTAAGCATCTTACATAAATGTTAGTTTTATTTTAGTAAAAAAAAAGAGATTTGTGAACAAAAGTAGATCGTGGAAAGAGTATAATCGTCTTTAAGCCTGCTTGGCGGAGTGTCATGAATTAGAAAAGAAAAGGCGTTGGTTGAGAGTCGGCATCTCAATAGCATCATTTATTTCAATACATGAGACTTGATGCTTGAAAATAGGAAAATGGCAAGACAAAACATGCTTGGAGGAGTAAAAACAAGCAAGACAATCTTGTGTGCAGGTAGAATGAAAAGCGGACCAAAGACGGTAATGTATTAGAACAGTTATCCACATTTTTTGAGCTGTTAACGTCTACCAGCTTTTAAAGCGTCAGCGGGTGAAAAGGCGAGCGTAGAAGGCGATCAACTCCAAAAACGGAAGGGAGTATTAGCTTGGGTCATCACTGGAACGAGAGGTTTGGGAGGCAGAACCTGAGCTCTACGAGGAAACTAGGGGATCTTCGACCTCGCAAAGGAAGATGATGTTATAAGGTGTGTCTTGGCAAGAGAAGTGTCGCACCACTGCCGAAGAGACAACTCCAATGAGATCGTCGCGATCGTCGAGAACGATGATGGAGAGAAGGCAGGTAGAATGATAAATAAGCGGGACAAAAGCAGTAATGTAGTGAATAGGAAAGAAGAGACTCCCTGGTCCCTGCACAGTCTGAACATTTATGATTTAACTAAGAAGGCAAAACGTGGTTGAACACAGACTTAGGACCGAAACAAATGACGCAATGAAGAAGCGGCCTGTAAATATTTAACGGTATTCTGGTTGAAGCAGCTGGTTAAAATCGGTAGATGTAAACAGAATCCTAAAAACTCACGTTTTGTTAAAATCCGCGGTTGTTAACAACGCAGGTACAGTAACATTCCCGAATAGGTACATAATCATTGGTCCTGGTATTGCTCTCATCAAAAGGCCTATTCGCAGTCTCGAAATTCCTTGTTGTACTTAAATTACATTTCTACCATGATCCGTTCAAGGTACATAAACAGTTAGATCATCATACCGTTTTCTAAACTATTTTGAACGAACGAATCTTATAGCATGGTGACCTCATAATACAAAATTATATAAAACCATGTAGTAGTCTCCAAACCAAATGTTCCATGATTGTAACTTATTGGTCATTTCTTTTTCAATTAGATGACAAGGACTGGCTGAGTTGTGGTAAAAGCGCAACAGGTTAGTCCTGTAGCTTAGATAGATGTTGTTACACCTTTAGACTTAGACTGAAACATAGCATGAATATAGTTTCAGCCATCCACATCCTGTATACCTTCATAGTTCAATACCTATGTTACTTTCATACTTGGTTTGATTTCACGTATATTTTTGCATGCAGTTTGATTGTTTTTGGTATCAATGGCTATATTCCAACACACTAAAGTCTACCGCACACTATCGACCAGACAAAAACACGTTGTTTCGTATTTTCAGACGTCGCCGCACGCAAACGCGGTGAATTTGATGCCGGTTCCGTGTTCGGTAGGCGTTAAAATAAGCATACATTTATCTGTAGTATAAGTTTCCCGCTCGATTTATGCTTAACTGTTGCGTTATTTTTCAGGTGTAGTGTACGTAGATAGCGATACGGGGCTAGAGTCGATGTCTTCGGCTGAAGCGGGAGCGGCGAACCCTCGAGGAGAGGTGGTCGTGCCGAGAGGCGATGCCGATCAGCTGCGACAAGAAGTGTGCCGCCTTAAGAACGACAAGCTCGACTTACTCAAGCAGAATATTGTAAGTAGTGTGCTATAATGGCTGCTAGATGGCGACACTATCAGCTACGTTTTATGATTATCCTAAGTTCTATGTCTTCGAAGTGAGATGACACCACCTACCACCTTAGGGTTGACTCAGACTGGAGGTAGCTGTTTTCAATACATCTTTACTGATAAACCGGTTGACAAACCTAACTAGTTCTCTTCCAGATAATCTCTTGACATCATCGACCGCATCTTTATTTTCTATCATGAGGCCATGACACTATCGCGCACTACAATAATGTTAACAAAGCTATCTAAATTTATTGCATCTAGGAGGCTTCTTAGTTATTTGTTCAAAATTCAATGTTCTGTTCTTTTCTTTCCAGACATGGCAAAACGAAATAAAATGCTTACGCGAACGAGAGATGACGCTTCAAGCCGAACTTGCTGCGGCAGCGCGAGAAGTGAGAAGATTGCGTGAACAGCAAACCACCATTATACCAAACCCTTCCACACACGACTCTACAGCTTAAATTAATCACTACAAAATCGTTCAACGTTTTGTATGAGAAAAATAATAAAGTCAGTTACTTTATTTAGTCTGTGTTAATCATGTCACAGCTTAATAAATATACTACGTTCTGATTTGTAGACTCTTTTGTTTAAGAAATGAAGGGAAGCTCTTAGTCTGTGTATTTGATTCCACAGCTTCCAATTTCCTATTCGTGATTTGCGTTTTATGCAATTTAAATAGGTTTAACTTAATTTGTTAAACTCCTGATGATCTTGAATATTATTAGGTCATATAATGAACAGAGGTAAAGATCTTATAGTCTTTATTTTGTTGCTTTAATTATTTTAGCTACTAGAGCAAATTTTATAGTCCACAGATAATATACAAAAATAATTTTGGCACTAGATATTTTAAATATTTGTCGTTTTCAGTAGCATATTAAAGTACAGTTTTTCCACACACAGTAATAATCTAAAATTCAAAGCTTATCAAACTGCATCATAGTTTTTGGGCTGCATTGTCGATATGAATATAGAATCGAACTATTGTAGTACCTAATATAACTATGTATCTTATATAATAATATTATGTTAATAAATTAAAATTGATGTTAGACGTGATGCTATATAAATCGACCTATATGTACATTTAAATATACTGCTTAAAATGTCACCTTCTGTATTATTCTTGATAGAAATTTTCGTAAAATGTGTACGAAAATATTTTCTAAACTTACCTACAGGTAAGTAGGTATTTTACCAACTGGTAAATGGTAAATGGTAACCATACACACATGTCGTAGGACATATAACCTATCTGGTTTATAAATATGTGAACGCATTGAAAAAAGATCTGATCTTACAATTGAGAAGAAAAACTAAATATTTTATTTAAAAATCGGGGAATTTTAGGGTACTACAGTTTTTTTTCGTTCTCTAACTATACAATAGTGTTATAGTTAGATACAATACGTGCAATAAAAAGTTTTCATTTGTTATAACAGAACATCCTTTTATGGTGTAAATACATAGTTGATTTGTTTGTTTATACTGATGATAACTTCGCAATATTTTCATACCTGTATTGGTATTTTAAATATACTATATAGATACTATATTTATATATCCATAAACGTATATTTATAACTCTAATTTAGCCCATGTTAGTATGTAGAGAAACTTCTAAGGCCTCGAACATATCATGGGCAAAAATCACTAAATTGTACTATTGATACTACATATTTTTCACAATGTTGGCGTCGCGTGTTATACTTGCCGACACAACACGACATTGTTCTGGTGTGAACGATGCGTTATTTATTTAGATCGTGGCTTGACTGACTACTGAGGAAAAACTTAGAATACTTCATTATTTAGATACGATTTCTATTAGATAATTGTAGGGAATGTAATTCGAATTGTTAAACCAAAACTGAAATTTTTAAATATCTATTTAGGTAATTCACTTTATTGAATGTTGTGATAGCACCATAACTTCATTTCATAGTGTGTCTCTCTCATACTTTAGTACCTTTTTCTTTATATTCGAAATATATTTAGTAAAATCACACATATAGGTACTAGTGCTAGAAAAATAATACTATTTCATACTGTAAAGGGTTTGTACGTACCCTAACAGTTGTATAGATCAATAGTCTAGAAAATTCATGTTGTATTTAGAAATGTTTATAAAAGTACGAACTGTGTAAACGCTGCGTTATTCTTGCAATGTAAAAATCTATAGAATCGTTATCTATATTAGAAATTAGAAAAAATAACGGTACCTAATTAATTAAGCCTTTATTAGACGATGGTGCGTTAGAAAAATATAACAAATGATATATTTCTTAAATTAAAATACATTAAATATTACTGTGTCTGAAATGTCCCAGTATATTCTGTTTTGATACTTTCGTAGCTTGGTTTGTACTGACCTATGCAATTTTTTATGCGAGCTCGATCACAGTTGTCAACAAAAGCCTAATTGCTATTTATTCGTGCTCGGTTTACACAAATGAGTCTTAGCTTTTCATATGTTTAGAGTAATTCTATATCTTGAAGAAATTGTGTTTACTATGATAATTTAGTTAACATTAAGTTCCCCAGTTACTGTAAATATTTATTAACTGGAATTTAGGCTATCGATTTAACAGTATTTTTCCTAATTTATGCTTCGATATAAGTTGTTCACGAGTGTCTTTGAGTTAATATGTTTTTGTTGTTTATAATTAATATTTTATACCAAAGTTAACATTCCCCACTAAATAGTATAGATTTTTTTTATGTAACCTTTAAAATGTGAATCAGTATTTGAAAAGGTTTTTGGTTGACGCAGCACGCTAACACTATATTTTCTAAGTTTACATTCAGATAAGGGCACTTGATGACTTTGGTCTTGTTCTTTTAATTTAAGTAACTGAAACTTAAGAAAAGGAAAGTTGAAAAGATTTATCAACAAAAGAAAGATCGATAAGATATAAAGGGTGAGCCCAGTTCTCCAAATAATATTCTAAGGGTGCGTTTGCACGAGAGCTGTGCGAGCGTAGTTAAGTGGTCCACGACAAAAAATTCCAATACAAATTCTTCATTGTCCTATTCCATAGACGCGTCTATGAGCTCTGTAACAACTCCAGTCGAGATAGATAGAAAACTAACATCACACCGGTACCGCTACGCCTTTTCGGAGAGCTCAGCTGCCTCGCGCACCTCTAGTGGAAACGCACCCTTCTTCTTCTTTATATTGTATGTGAAACTGAAAATGTTTGAATGATAGAAGAAAAGTAGCGATTCCGAGAAGTATCGACTGATATCTTGCATTTTTAAATGTTTTGTTTGAAGATCAATATCTTCAGCGCCCTTTTCAACAAATCAAATGTAAGCTTTTAGACATTTTGTTTGCCTGTTGAATGTGTAAGATAAACACACTAACTGTTGATTCGTCTTCTGTAGACTAAACCAAATATTGAGCGCGGAGCGTTAGAGAAATAGTTTATAAGAAATACTATTGAAATATATGAATAGTTAATACTAAATAACACTGTTGTTTTATTGCTATGAAATTCTGTTCTTTATGTTATGTTCCAAAAGCAATGTTGTACTTACTATATTAAACTTTAACTTAAAAAAGCAAGCAAAGCCGTTCAAAGCATGGGAAAATATATATATGACATTATAGTAAAATTGATTACCTACTCACTTCTAGAGCGATAATATAAAAAAAGTACTATCACTATTTGGTTTTTACAGGGTAGCGTTTGACCACAAGTCTCGTGATGATCAGTGGTGATATGGTCGTAGGTGACACCACGCCTTATATGGATTGGGGTATAATTAAGGGTTCACAGCCTAATAACATCATAATATGGAAATAGACGTAGGTTAGATATCTATAATTATTATTATAATAAAATCCTACTTGAGTCAGTTTAAATCGCGTAATCAAATCACCCTATCTTGTTTACAAATATTAATGTGACAAACAGCTTTTTATGGCTCAGAGACAATAGTGACATCTTTGAAAAAGCTTATTAACTAAACAAACTTGTAGGTAGGTACAAGTACATGTCTTGTGAGGCTTCCCCTTGTGGAAGGAGGACAGCGTTACTAGACTAGGCTATGGATAACGCTGGTGTTTCAGAAAGTAGAAATGATGGTAGAAGTTATCGACCTATTCGAGAGATGGCGCTGTATGAAATACTGTTTATTTATTTTACTACTTAAAGCGTTTGACCACAAGTCAACTTTGGTCAAAGGTGACATCACGCTAAACCTGGATAAGGAACTGGCTCTGAAAAGAGGTTGCCAGAACACACCTCGTGGTTCTACTCTCAACAGTTCCAACTTGTTATCAAGTAAAGCGAGAAGGGCAGGGTCAGACTTCGTGAAAAAGGCATTTTCAATAGAGTATATTGAAAAGGTTGTTAGTACAGAGGTAGTGAAATTAATCAAATTAATAATGAAATAAGTAACTAATGAAGCCCACTCAATCAAATTCCTACACAGCTGTGCTCTGACCCCCAAATAGGACCCTAAATAAAGGTATTTCACAATGTGGCTTAAGCCAACTAGGTACCTACTTATTTACTTATTAGGGTTCATAAAACATTCATAAATTTTAATAACGAAAACAATCTGCACTTTATGCAGTCACGTTGAATTCCTATGAGAACATGTTAATTGCATTAACGTTTACAAAACCGGCCATAAGTAGGTAAGATCTGAATTCCGAGTGCTGTCAGTTACAAGTATAATTTCAAAAGTTCTTCGTTGCACAACGTATGCATCGCAATTTGGATCTTCCCATGGGATTTAAAGTTGCGATGAACTGCGAAGTAATTCCACCAACTGTATACGTACTCCCAAGATAACTGATTTTAGATGAAGATCTATTGTTGGCATTACTTACTGTTGCTGTGAACCCGGCAAGATTGTTTTATCAGTACTTCCATATGAAACAAGTCAAGTCACTTGGGATAGTAGCTAGTCAGGGTCAGGCAAGCATTAGGAAAGCCCTACAACTGAACAAAATAGAAGTGTAACTTTGTTCTACCTACGACCACATTTGCTTAGTGGTAGGGCATTTTCTAGTGCTCGCCTGCCTAGTGATATGGTGGTAACCTTTAAGTTAAGAATCTGTCGCCAAGCATCTATCGGTGTGTTCCAGCAGCCCCCACTTGAGAGCCAGTTCCCAATTCAGGTGTACCGTGGCACCATCTTCGACAACATCGTCACTTAACATCAGGTGACTTGTGGTCAAACGCTACCCTGTAAGTAGTAAAATAAACCTAACTAAAAATAAAAAATAGGTATCTTTGCCTACTCATGCGAACCCATGGGCCGGATTACTAGTCTCCACCAATAAATAGATAATCCGTCAAGCTCGTCGCCTCACTCAATCATCGAATCACTTTTATGTCGCAGAAAACTAGATTTAGACGAAGGCTCAATTTTCTGTTAATCCCATAACCTCTAGGTGGCACCTGCTCTCCTTTCTATCCATTAATAATTGAAGTAAATGCATTGAATGGATCGAACGCGGAACAGTAGAGGAGATTAAAAGGCTCAGAGCGTCTCCACTTTTTAATTAACTGGGGAAACTGGAGCAGAATTTATAAAACTTGTTTTATTATTTATTTTATGAATGATTTATCTTGCAATAGAGAAAAAAAAGTGAAAGTTGAAGTGGCAATGTGCAGGCCACATCGCTCGAAGAACCGATAACCGATGTGGAAGAAAGGTTCTGGAGTTGCGACCACGAACCGGAAGACGTTCTGTAGGTAGGCCCCCCACTAGGTGGACCTACGACATTGTAAGAGTCGCAGGGAGCCGATGGATGCAAATGGCTAATAGCCGTTCATGGTGGCGTTCAAGGCCTATGTTCAGCAGCGGACTTCTTCCGGCTGATGATGATGAGAAAAAAAACATTTATGTTTGCATGTAAATACCCACTATGAATACCTACTTATAGCAATTCTTTGAAAATAAAATTCATAAATTATATAAATTTCATATTTTAGAGTTTTACTTTTCTATGTTTATCAGTGTAGCGTTTGGCCACAATTCACCTGATGTTACGCTACATCTGGCCACCAAGCTATGGTTTCATCACAATTTTTTCATTCACCGAAAGCTCAAGCTCATTGTAGAATTTGACGTCACTACCACTGGGCTATCATCTCTGCAAAAGGTCGAAGGTAGCTCGACGCTACGCCTAGACTAGGAACTTGATTTCAAATTAAAGTGATAGAACACACCGTTAAGTTCTCGGCGGTAGATCCTTAACGGTTCCTTAAAGTTCGGAGTTTTCGCCTTACTGCCATAGGCAAGGCGAAAACTCTGAACTTTCTAATAATATGCTTATTATTCCTAGTCACCTTAATCTATTTTACATGAGTTTACTATTCTCTAGAGAACTAGCAGCATTGTTTTCCGTTGACCTAAATCGAAATTAACCCAATACCACACATCCGTCCGTCCTAAGTAAGTAATTCAAATTTAATCGAACCCGTTTTCATAGAACGGAATTTCACAAAACATATAAATTGACCGCGCGTGCACAGAGCGATACCTTTTCCAATATTACTTAGTACGTTGTTTTACGTCACATTGGAAATTGCCAGAGTGTGTACGGACACTAACTTTATTTTGCAGAACATGCGCACATGATCGTCATCCAAGTTAGGTGATTCGGTGGTTGGTCGGCCAGTCGCTTCGCGGTATTTCAACCCCTCGTACGCCTTCGTACCACCGTTGAATTTATTTCGCGTACGACTTTCCAAGTATAACCACCGAGTGTTATATGTAAGCATTAAAAAGTAGTAGCATGTATGTGTTAGAAAGTTGAACTCCTTCCAAAACTTAACTTACCACGTACTACGTGTGACTTTATACTTTCGAAGGTAAGTTGATACCTGTAGATTCATGTTGACAGACGCCCTTGTTGCATGATAAATATGTTGATGTGTGCCCTACCCTCTAGTATCCCTTAGCAATGTTTGGTGATCAATGTTCTTGTTATAACATATGCTGTAAGTAATTTTAAAGGTAAGGAACGTATAAATTAATTTCCGTTTAAATGAAAACGCATACCTATTAAATTTTTTTCAATTTCAAAAATTTTGTTTCATACAAAACTAGGTTATTTAATTACGAATAAAGGTGTATATTTCATACAAACAACGTCCCGTTGTTTTACCCGCGTGGATTACACTTTACCGGGATACAAGGTATCCTTCTTCAGGATTTGAACTACCTCCACACCAAATTTGATCAAAATCTCATAAGTTTTTGCTTGAAAGAGTAACAAATATCCATCCATCCATCCTCACAAACTTTCACAGTTCTAATATTAGTAGGAAGCCCATTATTGAACAACGTAAGCATATAGGGCACAGGGTCATGATTAGTTAACTGGAAAAGTCGTATTTTGTATTCTTTCCCTGTGTCACCTTGCAGGAACATTCATGGAATTTGTGTGTGTTCAGGGATTTCTGTAACCTAACTCTTTCTTTCGATGAATTACTGGTGCCTGTTTTAGCCAAATTGATCTGCTTGTTTGCCATTATGTTTCATTAAAAAAAAATGAGAAGAAAAATAAAACGACAACGAGAAAATAACATTTTCTTAACGAGGTAAGTACGCCCGTAAGTGGCCAAAGCGAGTATCTTTTTTCATAATATGTAAACCAATTCGAGTAAGACAAAATCATTTCGATTGAAATCTTGATTTGAGAATTCTAAAGAAATACTACTAAAAGAAAATAGGATTGAAGTGATGGACTCGGAGTAAGTTTATTTGTATTGTTTTGGGAATGCCAATCGGGTATTGTGAATAGATTACGTATTCCCCAGGTAACGTTTGTAGGTTTTATTCAGATCTGTAATTTGGAATACAGTTACGGCCGTTCCCAATAACCGCGGATAGATATCCCCGGTTTGCCCTACTGGAGATATAAATTTGACATAAGCTCCATAGAAGTAATGTCAAATTTTTACTTGATAAATACAAACGGTATGTCATTAATCAGAGTACAGGAAGCTGTTAATACTACTTTGTGAATGTACTTATATCGATACTAGCTGCACCCGCGGTTACACTCACGTCTTTTCTGTTATCCCCGAAGAACCTTTATATAGGATAAAAAGTTTGTATGCTGATCCAGGGTATAAGGTATCCTCGTTTCAAAAGTCAAAAGTCAATTTTTATTTATTCAATAGGATACATTGTGATCACTTTAAAACGTCAAACTTAAAACTAGCTACGCCTGTTCCAACCTCCTTACGCCGGCAAAAGAATAGGCAAGAAACGCCCGGCAGGTAATTTTTTTGGCGCGATCACATTGACAATTTTATTATTATTACTAATTGATTGAATTGGAGCAATTTCACTAAAATCCCAAGCTTTTTTTGTCATCTAAAGGTCCGATATTTTTTAATTAGCTTTACTTATAAGATTTCTCTTGTTTGGTTGTACACATTGGGATATGGGAACATGAATATTAATAAGTTGCGGGATCACAACCAAAGCAGACCAGACCCCACAAGCAGCACCCGTTCACGAGTTGACGCATGTCAAAAATCACTCAAACCCGTTGAAGCGTTTCAATGAGAAGAAGTAACAATCATACACACTCACTTGCAAGCTTTCGCATTTATAATGTGATGTGATTTTTATCCTAACTATTCCAAAAATCCAAAAAAAAAAGTCTGTATCGACGCTCGTATTTTCTATCTTTTGAAATACTACGAAATCATTACACAATTAGGTTAGGTAAAAAGACTTGAGGGACAGCCGCTGAAATACTTGTGTTGATTTATGGATATTAGGAAAGTAGGCTTGTTTTGCAGCCGAGTCGTAGGCCTAAATAGATTGATACAATTCAAACACGCCGCCTACGAGCGAGTGCTTCTGTTATGTTACAAAATACAAATGTTTGTTTGTATGTACAACCTAATTGAGTTCAATTAACCATCAGCTCATGCGATCTCCGCAAACAAATCGAATTTTGACGCAATGGCAACTCAGTGTTAGTGACGTCGGGAGTTCATGTTTTCAAATCCTACAATGAGTTTGAGCTTGCTTTGGTGGAAGAAAAAATTGAGATGAAACTAACTAGGTAGGTAGGGGGTTTTCTTGAGCAGCCTACACGGAGAAAAAAGACCTTTCGAAATATCGTTTTCCTTCTGAGTCAAAAGGGAAGGAATTGTGATTCGGCAGGAAAACTAAATACAAAATAAGGAAGGAAACGGTCAACGGTAACGGTTTTTCTCAGTGTATCGTGTTTCTGCCGCGAAACACCTTTAATGTCAAGGCAAGGTTCCTTGCTTAAGAGTAACTTCCCAATCGGAACGTAGGGCTGTGCCAACTTCGACCGCATCATCTCATAACAACAACAAAAACTACTGCTACTCTTTTATATACTAAAGAGACGTATTGTTCGAAATACCATACAAATAAATTACTTACTGCGTAGAATTTATGAAAGGCAGGGAACAAAAGCAAGTGTGTAGTAGGTGTGTACCTACCATTCATATTGTACTGATAGCTTGTTTTGTTATGACAGGTAGATTTCCGTTGTACCATGGTATATATACCCTTTGTAAAGAGTTTCTGCAGACATATTTTCCTTTAATATTTTATGTTTTTTTTTTTATGCCGTGAGTACAAGAACACGTTTTATCACAGTTATTTAATAATGACTTACTTTGCCCGAGAGCTCGATGTAACTTGGTTACCATTACCCCCCTTCTGTTCCGTAATTTTCGGTATAAGCACGGTAGAAGGTCCACAGGGTGAAAATAATGAAAATATGGTCAGTCGAAGCTGTATTAGCTGAAAAATTGGTGCATTTGAAATTGAGCTGTATGTTATTGATATATGTCATATATTATACACATTTATTACATATACATATATAAAAAAATTGTAATAATTTACAGATACATATTATAAATACCTTCTATTTAACAACTATTTGAAACTTAGTTTATAGTTCTCACTCAGCTACTTTTATCGTCACAGACACATTTCATATTTCACGACACAGTTTTCACTTCGTCTGGTTTTTATAATTGCCGTAGAGTTTGTCAATGTCGAGTTTTATAAAGCGTGATTTTATTTCGTTTTACGGTTATTTTTAGCTTCATATTTTAGCTCGTATTTATTATTTTAATAGACTGTAGCTTATAAATACATAAACTTTGTCACATAAATATTTTTGTTACTAGCACCGCTCCATTCCCGTTATTCCATTAACCTTTTCTGGGATCAAAAGTAGCCTATATGTTAGTCTAGGATACAAGCTATCTCCATTTTAAATTTCACTCTAATCTGTTCACAAACATACACCCTCATTTACCTAAATACTTTTGCATTTATGTTATACTAGCTGTTCCCCGCGGTTTCACCCGCGTGGGCTACAGGCTACAGCTTTATGCACGTAATGTCTCAGCTCGATCGGTTTAAAATTGACAAAGTTTCATACAAACTTTCATCCCCTATTTTATCCCCTTGGGGGAAGAATTAATCAAAATCCTTTCTTAGCGGATGCCTACGTCATAACATCTACCTGCATGCCAAATTTCAGCCCGATCCGTCCAGTGGTTTGGGCTGTGCGTTGATAGATCACTATGTCAGTCAGTCACCTTTGAGTTATATATATTTAGACTACTTGCGCCCCGCGGTTTCACCCGCGTCTTGCCGTTATCCCGCAGGAACCTTTTCCGGGATAAGTAGCCTATAGGTATAAGCTATCTCCATTCCAAATTCCATAAAAATTGGTTTTGTAGTTACGGTCATACGTGGTAACAACATTCACAAAAAAAAACGCATATATAATATTAGTAGGAAGTGTGGTGAATTCTTTCATGGTGGCGTTCAAGGGGGGAGGCCTATGTTCAGCAGTGGACTTCTTCCGGCTGATGATGATGATGATGATGTGGTGAATTTGTGTGGTTAGTATGATGATACCATCATTTTCCCCCCTAGTGTTGGCCCCAAAGTGTTGCAAAATGTCTACCTACTCGTATAGACGACGGTGACCGCTCATCAGGCGGCCATGTGTGCTTCAATTAAATTCAATTCAAAATATATTTATTCAATAGGATACATTGTGATCACTTTAAAACGCGAACTTAAAACTAGCTACGCCTGTTCCAACCTCCGCTTGTTTGCCACTCTACTATATATAATAAAAGATAACTGTACGTCGTCCTACTTATATCTTTATCAAGATAACTGAACAAGTGAACAGACCACCTGCATCGCATAAAACAACGCATTATACATCGAAAGTTATAAAGTTACGACCAACAATAGAACGTGCCTTACGTGCCACTGCATTGCGTCTGCCATCTTGCGAGATGGTACGTGGTACTCCTCATGTTCTTGTTCTTCTTGTAATTTATGAAAGCGATGATGGCTCAGTGGTGGAGACATCGGCATGCGATCCGTAGGCGCATGCGACATCTACCAACCCGCACTGGGCCAGCGTGGTAGATTACAGCCCATACTCTCTCTCTGAGAGAAGGCCAGAGTCCCAGCAGTAGGAACGTGAAAGGCTGATAATAATGATGACTTCAACTTTATTTATTTAATATAGATAAGCTCTGTAGAGCGAAACGTGTGTACATATTGAAGATGTTACTTGGAAATTTCACGTAGAATTTGTAGGTATGTCTGTGACGCCATTTTGTCCCGATTCGACACATAACATTCACGTCTCTGGAGATAATCACATCATCGAATTCTATTTAGGGCTTAGTGTATTTGTTTATTTATTTATTTATTCGTGAAGTGATTTGATTTGTAAATGAATGTACATTTAGACATAGATATTCTACATACATTTGGTTGAACATTTTATGTTCCACAGGATGAAAATGGTAACAAAAGATACCAACTATATTGTCAGTAGTGCATGTGGGACGGTGGAGAGAAAGAGGCTAAAAGTTCTTTTGGTATTTTGGTCATCGAAGTTGGAAGAGTGCGGGATGCAAAGGCTGTGGAAATATGTGCACACTAATCTTATTTATATAAAAATAAATCCCTATTTCCCTTGGTCACGGCATCACGCGTGAACGGCTTAACCGATTTCACTTTTTTTTTGTTGTGTTTGTTATTGTCAGGACAAGGTTCTTAGCCAGGAAGTTTTTTGTTGCGATAAACTGCAGTCCATGCGGGTGAAAACGCGGGGCGCAACTAGAATCACATAATATTCACACTAACATTATATATGTAAAAGTTTGTGTGTGTGTACGTTTGTTACTTCTTCACGCTGAAACGGCTGAACGGATTTGAGTGAAATATGGAAGTGAGACAGTTTTTACTTTGGATTAACGCATACCATAATTATAGGCTACATTTTAAACATCAAAAAACAACATATTTTTTGTGATAGAGTGCTATACAGGTAGACGGCCCGCCTCATGGTTACCGATGCGTTTTCAAAAACTCTTGCGTGATAACGGGAAAAGAGCTAGTGGTTCATAATTACTTAATTAGCATAGTACATAAGGCTCGCGAACGCATACTAAATATTCAAAATTTCAAAACGAACAGAGATGGTTGGTAGTAAAAACATTCAGGAGTCCACTAATGTCCCGCATGACGCTATATGCATATGACCCAAGGGAAAAAGCTACGCGTCTGTGCACTCGTCGATGTATCGAATTTTCCCATTTCAGTTTCCTTTGGTATCTATCTAGGTCAGCTGTCACATACGTGGGACGATGGACGACCGAACCAATTTTAATCCAGAAATGCGGTGTGACTTTCATAAGGTTAAAGATGCAAATGCTATTTGATTGGGTATTTAATTAAGGGGACGAAATACGAAATTTTGCTGCCAATTAGGGCTAATTAAAACAACTGTTAATAATAGTAGAAATATACTAAAAAAAAACTACATGGTGGAAATCATTGAAAGAAAAAATGCAAGCTGTGAATGTATTTATCTTTATTTAGAAGATTGCGCAAATTGCCCCCTTATTTTAAAGTTCGACTATTTCCCCTTGTTAGTACCATCAATGTAATACTTAGAGAGCAATGGGCTATTTTATGAAAGCACTGTCATGATCATTTTTACCGATGTTTGTTACTAATTTTTTTTTTGTATAAACAACTTCCCTGTCGCCTACGGAGTGAGGTCAGCCTCATAACAACAGCAACAGTCCTTCTCGACTTGTCAGTCCAATTTACTTTAATTGATCGATTATACAGGCCAGACCAAACTAGACTAGATAGTCGTCAAGGTATATAAGTCACCTTTATCTTGAGCCAGGCTGTAGCTCAGAATACCTAGAGCTATTTTCAGCCTGGGTCAGGTCAATTAAGCCTCCATCAGGGCTTCCAACCGTCTGGGTTTCCCCGGAATCGCTCGGACGCCTCACCGCCAATCGCGTTGACATATTTTTTATATCCTACTTCGAACTAATGTTATATACGGGAAATTTGGTGAGAATGGATGGATGTTTGTTACTCGTTCACGCAAAAACTACTGAACGGATTTAGATGAAATTTAAAATGGAAATAGCTTATACCCCGGAATAACAGTACTTTTTATCGCGGAAAAAGGTTCCTGCAGCATCGTTATGCTAGGAAAACGCGGGTGAAACCACGGGGCACAGGTAGTTCGGTATTATTTACCTATTGGAAATCACATGATTACAGGAGGTAATTGATAATACTTACGTACTTGATTTACCGATTGCTCATAAATATGTTTATGTTTCTAAACATAAAAACATTCAAAATCAAAAGAGCTGTGCAAGTGTGCATATTGAATCATTTCATCACTATCATTATTTTGTCACCCCTAAATTAAAAGTTAAAATTTTTCAAGGATAGCTTTCAAAAGGTTGTATGTAGGTATGTTGTCTTGTAGTCCGCAAACTAATTAGTTTGACCATCGCACTGTGCTTAGGATGAATTTATAGACTTGCCTACACCGATAGGTACACGACTATGACCGTATCATTCAGGTAGTAAATTAATTACCACCTTACCCTTTACGAAGGGATCTTTTATGTAAAGTAGGAGTACAGAAACTATTTGAATTATTTACTATGCCCACTTGGCATCTTACAAACACAAAATATTATAATGATGTTGAAATTCAACACAAAAGGTGTAATAACATTTCTTTTTGCTTTCGTTTTTCTAAAGACACGTAAAGGCTATAAAAGAAAGCTTTTTGCGAACTTTGGACATAAAACACAAATTATCCCGGGAGTTAAGCTCTTTATAGGTATTTTTAGATTTGGCAGACGTTTGGTGGCATCTTGAGGCCCCTTTTTATTGTGACGATTGGCAAACTTACTGACCCTCTTGGCTGATGGTTACTGGTTATTTTCCCGTAGCCTATGGACATAATGAAACATAAAGAGGGCTATTTATTTTATTTCATTACACTTCGCTGCACTTAGCATCGCTTCACTTCCTTTCCTTTCACTTCATTTAATTTAATTTTCAAAATATGGATAACAAACAGCTGTTCATTAACTATTAGCTGTTCCGGTTTCACCAACGTGGACTACAGTTTATCGCGATAAAAGTAGCCTATGTCATTTCTCAGGCTCTAGACACAACCCGGGGGTGTTCAAGTCAAGAGTGAATAGGTATTTACTGGGCAAGCGTGCTACACCTTCGACCACATCGTCGCTTTCCATCGGGTGAGATCGTGGTCAAACGCTAGCCTAGTTTGTTGTAAAAAAAAAAAAAAAAAAAACTATCTATGTAGCAAATTCCATTTATATCAGTTCAGTAGTTTAGAGGTGAAAGACAGACAGGCAGACTTTCACATTTATAATATTAGTAGGGATAGGAATAGGCATTTTAACTACTATTAGAGGTTCCTACATAATTTGTACATGGAGAAAAAAGACCTTCTGAAATACAGTTTTCCTTCTGAGTCAAAAGGGAAGGATTTGTGATTCAGAAGGAAAACTAAGGTAAAATAAAGGAAGAAATCGGTCCTGGAAGGAAAAGACTCAGAAGGAAAGTCAGAATTTTTTTCTCAGTGTATCTACATTTTTATTTAAAACTAGTCGACCCGGCGAACTTCGTATCACCAATAAAAGTACCTTTAAACCTTCCCTGAACTTCCACGAATATTTCAAGATCAAAATTAGCCAAATCGATCCAGCCATTCTCGAGTTTTAGCGAGACTAACGAACAGCAATTGATTTTTATATATAAGAAGAAGAAGATAAGAAGAAGAAGAAGATTAGCGACTCGCGTCACCTTTGCACGGGTAGGAAAATTTAAATATTTGATGTGTAGCGGCGGATTTCGAGTTCAAACCAAAAACCTTTAAATAAATTCTTCTATTTTAGAAGAAGAGTACCTTTATAAATTTATCCTTTCCCTAATCGAACTATTACGAACATTTATAAAAATGGCCTCTTCCGTCCAGCTTTTCTCAAGTGATGCGTTCACTTACGAACAGCGCTTAATTTTAATTTATATATAAGACGCTATAAATCTCAGTAAAGGATTTAATCTGAAGAAATACCTTAGAAATGCCTTGGAGGGAAGTTCCGCGTTTTACAAGTGCGTGGGAGAACCGAAAAGCAATTTATGTGGGAATCCTAATCTGATGAAATGTGTGGGTGCATGGCCTTTTTTCCTTTGCACTGCAGTATTTAGTCATCTTTTTTCCATTTAAAATGTAGGTACTTACTTAACCCAATTATAATGTACACTTTAAACCTGCATTAATTTGTTATTTTATCACAGTAAAAGCGTAAGTTTACTCTGTGGTAAAGTTTGTTCTATGCAGTGAAAAAAAAACGTGTGTGCATTAATTACTTTTACGATTTTCGCTATACAATGGCAAGAATAAAATACATACAAGGTTGTATACCTTTATTATGTACCTAATTACATATTTTTTATATAGAAGTGAAATTAATCGTGACATTTCAAGACTACATTATTTACAAAACTGAAACATGACCAGCGTATTCTTCTTGGGAACAAGTAGTTCGTTATAAAAGGTTTTTTTTTGGAAATTTCATCCCCTATAGAGGTTAAATTGGGTGTTAACCTTTATGTAGAAAAATTACAACTTTCCAGGGGACAAAGCAGGGTTGCTATAGTTGATTTTGTAAACTTTACTATCTTTTTAGTGGGGTATTAACTTCTACAGCAAGTTTGTTTTATAGTTTTGAAAAGTTTTACCTAAAAGCACTTGATATTATTCTATGATGATATTGCTTTGTTATTCCGTAATAACACTAATTGCTTCTGGTGGCACTGAAGACAGTTTTGTTTATTTTTTTGCGGAATTATGTATTTCCCAGGCAAGCTCTGCGTCAGACGGAAAAGGAAGGATTAATTATAAACGACAAAAAGACTTACTTCTTTCTACTTTTAAAACACTGCCATTTTGTATCTATGTTGAAATGTAAGAGATTGCCTTGAATTTATCAAATATAAGCTACCGCGATAATAAGTAACTCTAGACCTATCTCTGTACCAAATTTAATTCAAATCAGTTTTGTAGTTTAGGCGTGAAAGACAGGCAGAATGACAGACAGACAGAGTTATTTTCCCATTTTTAGTATTAACTAGCTGTTCCTTGCGGTTTCACCCGCGTGGGCTACAGCTTTATGCATGCAAAGTCTCAGCCCGATCGGTTTAAAATTGACAAACTTTCATCCCCTATTTTATCCCCTTGGGGGTAGAATTAATCAAAGTCCTTTCTTAGCGGATGCCTACGTCATAACATCTACCTGCCTGCCAAATTTCAGACCGATCCGTCCAGTGGTTTGGGCTGTGCGTTGATAGATCACTCTGTCAGTCAGTCACCTTTGAGTTATATATTAAGACAGGGGTTTTGAAGTAACTATAGTGAGGAGTAATATACTCGTATAGTACATATTATGTAAACGGTCAAATCAATGCTAGTTTGTGTTATAGTCAAAATGTAATCTACAATGTACTACTTCAATGTACACCGCCAATAACTACGATAATATCGTTATCTTATACCTACCACTTAAAACGTAGAGTTAATAAAAGCTATAGTGCAGTAGTAACGAAATTAAGCGTGTATGTGAAAGCCTTATGCCATGGCAAAACATTTGGCTTACGACTATTTTGTTTGTTTGTTTTATGTTACGGTTTTAGGTATTTTTTGCAAGTGCATATATCACAGTTTTTTTTGCAATACTGTATTACTAACTAAGTAGGTATATTAAATTTAGTTAGCACACCCCAATGACTAACACCGACGCGGGCGCATCCACAATTTATCCATAGTATTTATATGCACATAACACAGCTTATGTATATATAACAAAAAGCAATTATAGAACCTTCTAGGTACGTAACTGACCTGGATGGCTGGATCTAAATCCGTAGACACCTATATTGAGAAACGTGCTGAAGCGAATAGCTGCTGACCCTCTTTTAATAAAAGATCTTATAAACTCCGTGTGATTGTGTTTATGTTTTTAGGTAATACGTTATTAATTTATTATACTTGAACATGAATTTTAGGTTTACATTTTATTGCTATAATGACTTTATTTGCTGTATTTTCATGGAAAGAAAACCTTCCGATCCGACATTTATAGAAGTGAAAAATCCAAACCTTCTATTTTATTTTAAGGAGCATATAGTAATATTTTAATTTATATAGTTCTGTTTTCATTTTAACTTACAATCATTCCTTCGGCACTTGGATAACCCCATGGACCAATTGAAAAAACTATTTCTTAATTAATACTCCTGCACCACACAATCTACGAGTATATTTTATTATACATTCCAAGTTTATGTTTAAAGGACTTAACGCTTAGGATGTGCATTGATCAATCAGTTCAATCAGCGACACAACGGTTTTATATACTTATGCAGATGATTGTTTACATAATGGCAGTTACGTGAACGCTTTTCGATATTTTTGCTAAGCGCTCTTATACAGGTAAGTACAAAGCTGCGTCATTGCAAAAAGAAACTGATATAACTCAAGCTATCACTACCAGTTCCAATTAGGCGTGGGTGTAGGATAAGCTACTTTCCTACGGTATCCAGGTTTCAGGCAGTGATCAAATCCACGCAATTTCCTAAGATTTAAATTTGCAACTATGGCTCACAAAAAAGTTACTTAATCCAGTTATCTAAATGATTTTGAAATGAAATGAAAAAATGGCCACTTACAACCCTCAAGTTACGAATCTATCTGTCGTCAAGTACCTATCTGTGTGTTCCGGCGGTGTCATTTGAGAACCTGTTCCCAGTCCAGTTGTAGCGTAGCGCTATCTTATTTCCCATCGTTACTTGAAATAAGGTGACTTGTGGTGTGCTTGTGATCAAACGCTAACCTGCAGGTAGCAAAAAAAAGTTTCATTTCAATACGACAATTAGAAGTAGGTTAAAATTAACATTTAAAAGATTTGATTTCTTTGTTAGTTAGTTACTAGTGAAGCTGATAAACCATAGCTGCATAACTTATACTTATAACTTATTATTTAAGGAACCTATTTGCATCAGCAAATAATTTTACCATATTTGTAGCTAACCCAACCAGAGCTGTTTGTCTTTGTACAGAACTTAAGCACTGGTTGACATAATATATTATTATAGAAAGGTACCAGAAAACCACGTCACGTAGTGAGTGGGTGACCAATCGGCTGACCACAAGACTTGGTAATTCAGTCATTTGGTTAAGCCGATGGCGTGTGTACTCAATCTAACTTTGTCACATTAAACCGAAGATGTCGTGGGTAAACTTTTACTTCCTATTTCGTTCGATCAATTCATTAGGAAAAAGGCCTTCTGTCCCGTTTAGCTTCAAGTGGATGTTTTATGTTTCAGGAAATTGATGTGAACTTGGAAATGTTATTCAACAATGGCCCAATGCGCGAACAGCCGGCTGTTAAGTGGCAGTCGTGGGTTCAATTTGGGGAACAAATATTTGTGTAATTATCAAGTATAACAAATACAATTTTTTTTTAAATTAAAATTTAGTTTTCTAGGGGCTTAGTGATTTATCATCTACTCACGTAACTTAGTTTTTAGTATTCAGCTGGCTTTAATAAAATATTTGCCCAGTTTATTAAAATTCTCATCATTCCAGCAAATATGCTGAAAAAAAATGACAAAAAAGAAATAAAGCGGGCTCTCATTTGGAATTAACAATGAGATGGTAGGTAACTAGGTACATTGTATTGCAGACTTTACAAAAATTTTAATTAAAAAACCTATGCATTGTATAAGTAACTAGCAAATCCACTGCGACTTTGATTTAGTGGCCTTTCTGCTATTCTCAGATTAAATATAAACCACAACAAAACTTTTTTAGAATATTTCTTAATGAAGGACTGAAAATCGCAACCGCCGCATTAAAAGAATTAAACATAAAATTACAGTGAACAAAAACACAATTATAGGATGACAGTGGTGTCGATTCGGTTTTGCATTTTCTAAAACTAAACTAAATTTGACAGGTCTAATAGTAATGCCATCCTTTTTTTACTTCAGTGGTTAGAAAAAGACAGCAATACCATTAGACCTGTCAAATTTAGTTTAGTTTTAGAAAATGCAAAACCGAATCGATACCAATGAATTACAGTTTTAAGTAAAATTAGAGAGCAACGGTGACGAGCGCAGTGCATTGTTGCGCCTGATTGTTCAAAATTCTACGTGGCCTTATGTGTATCTGT
This sequence comes from Opisthograptis luteolata, assembly GCA_931315375.2. NCBI lineage: Eukaryota > Metazoa > Arthropoda > Insecta > Lepidoptera > Geometridae > Opisthograptis > Opisthograptis luteolata. The sequence goes on from OV928048.1 coordinate 5,822,281, forward strand.
AATGGTGGGGCCACATTAACGGGAAATGACGTTAAATAGCGCGATGATTGACGTTTGAGACAAGTGTGGCCACGACATTTGACAACGACATTCACATTGGCGCTTGACGTTAGCCGATAACTCAAGTGCATTCACGTTGACCGTTCAAGTATAGCCACTCACATAATTGCGTTGATAATTAACGCAATATTTATCGCGATGATAGGCATTGACATTTCCCATGACGTTGGCCTTAGTGTGGCCCCAGCATAATCAGGCAAGTGACTTGCTCGTCTCGTCAATCAGTTGCATAAAAACCAGCTAATAAGGAATGTGACTGTTTGTTTATCGAAATTTCATCGAAAAATATTTGGTCATAGTATACTCTCGTATGTAGATAGAAATGTAAGTTTGTACGTCCCCGTAGAATTGGAGTAGGTAAGGTAGGTTCAGAAAACCGACAGATAATGCTGATATTATGCGTAACAAAACAATATATTATTCAAAAGAGAACCTTTCGAACTACCTGTCCTTCGTTATCACATTCTAGTAACATTGTTTTGGTTTTATCTCAACCCTTGAAATTTACTTCTTGTGTATAAAAGTTTGTGGTTGGGATGAAAAGTTTATTTGGGTTCTGATTGACATCTAGGAACATACGCTTGAGTCCCTGATTTCATTTTATCATTTTTGAATATCATGTACCTATACCAAAATAATTTCATGTTCATTAGGAAACAAAAGAGCTTATTAGCTCTTAGCTGGGTGATAATATAAAAATATATGTAATGAAGAAGAAAGGAGATGGAAGATTGAAGTGTATAGTGAAATAAAAATCCTGTTTATTCCCTTTCTGCCAGGACGTGGCGAAAGATAGACTTAGTGACCTGATGGCGTATTTTATTATCGGAGGCCAAGACTTTGGGTCGTTGCGCTATCTCCGTTAGTTAATTTTAGTTTTTTGTTGTTTTTTTGTGTAGCTTTTGCCATTTACATTTCAGCTTTTGAGAATGTTTAAACTCGCGGTAATTTTTTCCGTGTTAGAAAAGTAGCCTATGTAAAAATCCAGGGTGTAACCTGTCTCCAATACAAATTTCACTCAAATCTGTTGTGTCGTTTTCGGCGTGAAGAAGTAACATACATACACACTCACTCACAAACTTTCTTATGTACATATGTATTATGTGATAGTGATATTGACGAGTTTTTACCTCATAAATACCACCCAGGCGAGACCCAGGTCTAGTGAGAAAGTTTAACCGAATACAAAATGGCTGCACATTGCACATGCACCGTGCGTGAGTATGACGTCACAATAAGACTCGTTAGCTCAGTAGGTTAGAGCGCCGATATAACATTTCTGTTGAGCATCGGAAGGCGGAGGTTCAAATCCTTCACGAGTCTAATTTTTGAGTATTTTTAGCTTTTTGCAAAAGATCTTTGCTTTGAAACGCCTATATTGGCATTACCCACTACAGCGACAATACTAGATGCAGGAAAACAGTTTATAATGCTTTTTTTTTCTTCACACAGTCGTCGTGCTGGCCAGTACGGTAATTTTAAAAATGAGGTTGGCACAATGACGTGAAATATGTATTAATGAATCTTCAGTGGACAAAAAACGTTCGAATTTTAAAAAAACCGTGCTAGAGAATAATTTGCGCTTTTGCACTCGGTTTTCGAATGATAAACTGGGCCCCTAGCCAAGATGCATTCTGCAATCGTTGACGCTAATAGAAAACAAGAAAAAAGTATTGGTTTGACATATTTCTGACCACGTGACTTAGCGTTGAATCTTTTCGAACTTTGATAACATTTTATCATAACCAAAATTCTATATTAATCATGCAAATTGGTAGAAAATAGAAATAAACACAACATTCACATTTCACTCCTCCACTTGCTTTCATAATGAACATGTAGACGAAGTGCCACCTCTCAGCTGCACGTTACATAATAAGTTACACGTGAGTATTCAGAGAGCTGCATTTCCTCGCGACATTTTCTTAAATTATGACCGTCGTAATACTCAACTCCGCAGTACACTTCAAGTTGCTTCATTTTACCTGGCAACTGTATCTTAATAAACCACGAGAGAAGGGTAAAAAGGTTTGAATTGCTAGTCCTACAGAGCAATATTAGATTTTCTTAGATTGTAATATAATGTTAATTATTCTAAGACAGCAGCCGAACTGGAATCCTACAATGAGCTTTCAGTGAAGGAAAACACAACTTGGTGGTAGGGAATTTTCTTGTGATAACCTGGTAAGTTTTAAGATAGATATAGCTAGTACATACTTCCAAGTTAAGAATTCGTCACAAAGCACCTATCAGTGAATTTCAGTAGTCTCACTTGAACCACCCAGTCCCTGTTAGGCCTATTTCCAGCAGTGAACTAAAACAGGCTGATTATAATGATGAGATATAAACAAGTACCTACTGAATAAGACTTTAAATAATTGTGAGAAAATAAAAATAAAGGTAATGTAAACACTTAACATGTATGAAGAGTTGAAGACACTACGATAAAATACCACTCAGTTGCGTTTACCACGTAGATTCAAAAGAATTTGGCCATTCCATAATGCTAAACAGGTAACCTAAACGAAACCTTATCTTCCTCACTTTCCGTGCCTTCATTATTACATTTTATAAAGCAATAATAGCATCCCTAAGAGGATAATCAAGTAATGGTGCTTCTAACAAAGTTAGTCCTGAAAGGCTTAAGACATTTTGGGAGTTCGTCTTATTTTCATTTTCGGCAACAACTCCGGGGCTGGTGTCAGTGGATCATTAACTTTCTTGCTCGCAATTAATCGAAGCAATAAAGGGAAATTAATGAATTGTTAGGATTTTACGATTGATTTATTTCTGTGTAAGTGATAAACGTTTGTCAATGCTTATTGCCTTGTATCTTACTTTTGCCTAACTCTGAAAATTGATTATCTATCCACAGTTTGTCGTACAGTTGATTTTTGACATTACTTTTTCATAGAAGCTAGTGTCAAAATTCTATCTCTCAAAGCCCCTTCCCACGGTGCGCGATATCGCGGACGGACGCGGACCAGCACGTACGACGCACCGTGGGAAGGGTCTCGTCCTCACATTCGAACCCACGTCCCATGGAGCGCAAGCCAACGTCACACCTGAGACATCATCGCTATGAACTTATGTTGCTTTCAAATGATTTGCGCTAGGAGTTCCAATCCACGGCAACAACAAACAATCGTTGACTTGCGACCGTGATTTCCGATATTGCAATGAGCTTGAGGTTTAGATGAAGGAAAAACATTTCAATGAAGCCATAACTTGGTGGTAGGGCATTTTCGAATGCTCATCTGGTTAATCTGTCACTAAGCACCTTTCGTGTGTTTCGGCAGCCTCACGTATGGGCCAGTTTTTAGTCCACCTTTGATCACATCGTCACTTATTATCAAGTGAGTTGTAAACTAAGAAATTAAATCACTTATTCCACTTTACTTTTTTTCTAGCTTTTCGATTTGAATCTTTTGAATTTGAATGAATTAATAGTACTACACCTGTTGTGATTCTCATGTAACGATAACGCTCAGATTGAGAGATTGAAAGTAAAGAAATAGAGTACCTGCCTTCCCTGAGTAATTTTTCCGCACCTTCGTCTTTATCTTGATAATAATGAAATATCTCTACCTGTAAGCTTTTCTGACGGAAAATAATCCTTATTTACCGCCTGGCCGAGTAGAGCGGATAGAAAATAAGCTAGGCAACCTTTACTACGCTGAAAAATGCTCCAACGTTTTCTTACAAAGCAGCTTCAGTTTTATGAGCTTTTTATTTGAAACGAAGGGTTTTTTGCTGCAAAAAGCACAGACTGCAGTAGTTGACGCCAGTTAGGGAGCAAATTAAAATGCTGGTTGTTTGCTTTTGAAATAAAAGAGGCACTTTAAGTCACATTAAAAACTACGTAGGTATGCACTTGAAGCATAAAACTCTACAAGAACTATGACTATGACTAAGAACTTGAAAGCGTTGATAACGAAATTATTTAACCTAATACCCTAATACTAAGATTGATGCAAAAAAAACTATAACTGCAAAAGTTCATATATGCCTTTTAACAGATAGTTATCACTATCATAGTTACAGATAAACATAGTTTTCAATAATCCCAATTTTGAGCTTGATTTTGAAGTGAACGCCTTGAGGCAAGCTGCGGTAGTTGTGCGTTCATTATAAGTTAATGAAAGCGCAAGGTTCAGGTCAGTTGTTAAGTTCTCTCAGAACTTGGAAGACGACTCTCAACTAGTTACTAGTTTGTGCGGTTGGATGAATTAAACCACCTGCAGCCAGTAATTATGCCGAGAAAGCTGTAAATTGAGATTGTTGACTCTCAGTTCAATAACTAATTTTGAAATACTAATACAGTTTATAGCAATAACAAGTATCCTATGTCCTTACTCAAAGTTCAAATAATCCGCATACCAAATTTCAATCATGATCGGTTCAATAGTTTCTAAGTTTACACGAAAAAAACATTCAAATACTTTTTCGTTAAGAGATAAAATATTAATAAATATATATCTAAATATCCCACTATCCATTTACAGAAACTTGAAAAGACGAGGGACTCGTAAAGGCTGAAAAGATTTAAAATGAAATTTTCCTAAATGTTTTTTTGCCGCCCATTCAAGGAATTTTAAGACATCTTTTATAAAAACAGCGTCTTATAAAGTATGATAAATTAAAGAAGCGCTTTGATACAAATTGATAGATCTTTTTTGTGATTTTTTTTAACGAATATATTTAATTTAATATCAACTTGATTCATTTAATTGCTGCAATATTCTTGACTTCGATTATCACTATAAGCGATAAGTCTACCCATTGTAACACTAGCTTTAAAGTCTTTTTTCTATATTTCATTCGTTTTTTTGTTTATGTGGTGATACGTAAGCGCGTATCTATTCTAGATTTACCAGCTTCATAGTAAAATATCTGTCTGAGATCAGCAGTAAAGTCAAAGACGACGTAGGTAATTCAATTTCCAATCGAATCGATACAGTATAGAGAACGAAACGAACAGACCAAAAGTCCTAAACTTCGTAACTCAGTCCGGCACTCAGTTAATATTGTTGAGCAACGGACCACTGCCCCTCCCTTGGGCAAACTAAATTCAGCTTGCCGCAACATTTTATTTAGTAGAAAAAATATTGGTCCTAAAATTAGCTTTGTTTTGTTTTAACCGAAGATTAAGGAGTAAATCGCAAATCCCTTGAGTGTTGAGAAATATTAAAGGTTGAATTGTGAGATGTTGCGAAATCTTATTACCGAATATAAAATCTGTTTAGGCTGCCTACACAAAGAATTCTCTGCATCTATTAAATATAAAAATCATCGCATTTTTCGGAGTTAGAGTATTTTAGAATTTTCTTTCGATGTCGTAGGTATTTTTTCAAAGCCTTGTTTCCAACAATCGTATCCTTCAATACTACATCCGATTTTTTCATTTTTTCCCTATTACCGTGAGTTTTTACCAAATGAAGATGTCTAGACGATAGGACGATACCACCATTTTCCTACATTTATAACAGTGCGTAACGCATATTTAAAGGCAAATGACAAGCTATTTTCTTCATTTAACTTTTTCTCTTTATCCTTCGATTCAATTTCGAAATATTAAACAGCGTTTCTTCATTCCAGGAACAATCAGATGTTTAGAGATGTTAAACCTGTCCCCGGCGACTTATCAGAACGTTGACGTCGGTGATCGCGTCGTCAATCGCAAGAAGGTGTACTCACGACGACCGTGGTATGCACCACCTATCGACCCGGCCGAGATACTGAGGGAACGGGAGACTGGTAAGATAAATAAAAAAAGGAATATAGGTTTCGAAACGGGAACTTACCATGTTTTTATTTGAGTTCCTTCACGAACTTCGCTGGCTCGACCTCCTTAAAAGAATGGGAGAGGATCTTGCAATCAAACGATACTTTGGACGACCGAGTGGCCGTCGCCCGATCCCAGGTATCGCTTGAAAGACGTTGTCACGAAGTATTTGAGCGAACTCCAGGTGAAGGGCTGGCAGGAAGTGGCGCGGGCAGACCGAGGTGGTGTCTTTTATTATTATTAGCGGAGACTCACTTTGGGTCGTTGACCATCTCATTGAGTTTTGAATTCTTGATATTTTGGCACTGGCATAACTCGCGAGCCGTAAATACCGTGAGTTTTGTGTGTCGAGAATTGAATCGAGTTGTGAGCAACTTGAGTGAAAATAGTACCGCCATCGCACGCAAAAAACGTGAGAGGAAGCGGGTGGCCCAGTCAGTCGAGTTGGTACCATTATATAGGTACTAATCTAGGTTAATACGTCAAATGAGTCGAATGATTTGAGATGTCGAATATGATTCGAATGGAATCATTCATAGTCATGCACCGCTGCTTGAACACAACCTGGTTATAGATCTAGAAACACCTACAATGGCAGGCACTTCACTCCTTTGCCGTTCTTGCTGAAAAAAGGTTGAGATAAAATGGTTTGTGCGTACATACACACGTAACTGTGACGTAGAACTGGTAATATTGACCGCTGTAATTAACGACGACCGATTTGACGCAATAGGCGAACTGCCGACTGCATGTGTGGGGTCGTGTGTTCATTCCCGCTACGTGACAAGTATTTGTGTATTAAAAAAAAAGCCCAAGTATTTGTTTCGTGTCTGAGTGTTGTGGATCCCCGATATAAGGGAATTAATCTTAGTTAGGGGTCAGGGCCTCAGAGCTATGTATGTGATAGTGTGGGCGTTATTGGGCAATAATTATAGCTCTTTGTTTTTGAGTTGAGACTAGATTTCGAAAATATATTTGTATAGCATCGTAGCGCGGGTTATTATGCGATGTGCCTAGAAAGAAGATACAATTTCAAAGGAGAGACCTTGGCAGGTTTGTTGCCTAAAATGAGATGACAACCACAACTCTTGCCCTTTTTAACGTGATATAGGTACATACTTTATCCGTCTGGCACTGAAATGTGGGTTACACTTCACGCTAACCCCGAGTGCTTGTTTAGGCGTCACAGTTAAATTTCACAAAGGTTAACCCATATATACGATACGATATACCCAGAAAATGTAAAGTAATAGCAAGGCGACGGGTTACAAGATAAAACGCCTGTCCATTGTTTGAAGAGGCGTTAAAAATAATCTTCAACTTTGTGTTTAAAGGACAATGATATAAGCTGTAACTTATTAATCTCAAAGGAAGTCTTCTATCCCGTAGTAAATACTTTCTAATAAAAGTATTTTTGTTCTTCAGCAGTAGCAAAATCCCTATGATTTATTTCCCAAGCGTATAGATTTGTTGCCTACAAATCTATACGCTTGGGAAAGCAACTTTTTGCAAGAACATTGTAGGTAGGTATATAGATGACGACTTACGAGGAAATGTCAGTTAGAACCACTCATTACCTTGTAGGGTCACGTATATCTAGGTCATGTCCTATGTGGCAATGCATTGCCTGATGTGTCATTAATGTTACCCCTCGAACTGGAATACAGCAATACTGCTTATGGATAGAAGTAGTAATATTAATACATCCCTAGACAGTTTAACCAGCGATGTGTGACTACGAATTAATTTATTCGAATTGTTTGACTTCATAAATCATTCGAATTACTAAGCTAGATTAGTAACCAATATCAAAATTAAAATCAATAGTCTTTTAATCAATAGGATACATTGTGATCACTTTAAAACGTCAAACTTAAAACTAGCTACGCCTGTTCCAACCTCCTTAGGTACATCAACTCAGATGCCTGCCGCCAGGCGCTCGTTCCGACGACTTGGCCAAACTCACGTCAAGTCATTCGTTGCCGCGCGAGCTGCGACTCGCTTCTGTCAAGTCGACTAATTAGTAATTACTAATATTGCTAGTCATCATTCAACTCTGAACATTAGTGGTTATATTCACATATCATATTCACATTCATATTTCACTCGATTATAAAAAATAGTACTATTCGAATAATTACATCATTCGGTTGAGCTTCCTTAAATTTAATAGCCTTCGTCTCCAATATAAGAATTAAGCTCAGAACGGCAGTCGTGGCCATAATATTTCAATTTTTTCAACAGAATACGATTCCCAATACGGAGGGCAGGAAGAAGAACAACGCAAAACAGAAGATTACTATGACCAGCACGAAGAATACGAAGATCCAGTGACGTCCGGACGTGTTGACGTCATTGGGCCCATTGACTCCTCGCCCAACCCGAGATTTGAGCAATCAGCCACATACAGTTCCGTATCAGAGTATTCTATTGCTAACTCCATTAACTTGAGAGGTAAGCACTTATATATTTTTAAATGGTTCACCCACGTCTTCCTGTTATCCAGTAGGAACCTTTTTCCTGGACAAAAGTAGCCTATGTGTTAATCCAGGATATAAGCTATCTATATTCTAAATTTCATCAAAATCGGTTTAGTATTTGCGGTGATGCGTTGTAACAAACATTCACACACACACACACACACACACACTCTCGCATTTATAATATAATTAAGATTAGTTGGATGTAGCTATGACCACATTTATTCTATTAATAAAAAACGGACTACTCGATTTTCAAGTGAAACCACGGAACGGATTTTTGTTTGTTCATATTAAAAACGGCTCATAACTAATCACTGATTTTATTTAGTCTAGGCCTATTTTGACTTGAATAATTTGGTTAGCGATCTAAAAGCCTGAAATAAACACGAATTAGACACGAAAATACCACAGTAAACGTAATATTTTTTCTTGATGATTACTTCCACTTTTTTATGATGCTTTGTATTGAAAATCTGGCTGCCCACGTAAAACATGACTATAAAGAGTACAAAGTATGAACCTTGGTAGTAAAACACCTTATAAAATAAGACTATTGAAACAACGAAGCGTCAGGTAGCTTACTATAATGGTCCAATAAACGTGTTATACTACGCGAGAACTCATTGATGTTCTATAAAATACAATGTCTCTTAATAATTTACGCAAAACTACACTTGGTAGACGTAGTTTATGACGCTCTGCGACTAGATGGGGCGATGACTTGCGCCGAGTGGCTGGCGGCGTGTGGTGCGCTATAAGGAATATGCTTGGGGTTTCTCTGAGGGATCGAATCAGAAATGAGGTGGTCCCTCAGAGAACTAAAGTCACCGACATAGCTTACAGAATTAGCAAGCTGAACTGGCAGTGGGCTGGTCATATAAGCCGCTGAACCGATAACCGTTGGGGTAGACGTGTTCATAAGAACACGTCTACCCCTGCGGTTATCGGTTTATGTGGAGACCGCGACTTGGCAGACGAAGTGTAGGACGCCCTGCGACAGGACGAGTAGTGCCGAGTGGCTGGCGGCAGTTTTGTCTGTCGAGATTTGAATCGAGTTGCGAGTGACCTGTGTGAAAATGGTAATGTCATCGTAAGCAAAAAACGTGCGAGGAAGCGGGTAGATAGACACGTCTGCTCGTTATAACATCAACAATCCTACCCGCAGAAACTTTTAGTATTTTCGTGGTCATGGCGCTTGCAACAGTGCCGAAATATCGAGAACTCAAACAAAAACAAATACATGGTAATTATCCCGTTATAAAACCTAATTCTGATGAAATCCTACTTTAATATTGTAAATGCGAAAGTGTGTGCGTGTGTGTGTGTGTGTGTGAATGTTTGCTACTACGTATCACCGTAAATACTAAACCGGTTTTGATTAAATTTGGCTTATACCCTGGATTAACACCAAGGCTACTTTTATCCCGGAAAAGGGTTCCTGAGGGATAACGAGAAGACACGGGTGAAACTGCGCGGCGCAACTAGTATATCTATATAAAAAACATTAGAAAAGTAACGATTTCATGTTAACCGTATCAATCACACATTTGAAACACTTGAAAATGTCAATTACTAATAATAATAATAATATAGTCGATAGTCGTTTCAGCGAACGGCCTGATAGCGAAGAGTCTCGACCAACATCTTAAGAGGCTCTCGCTGGACGGTTGGATCAAGGGTCGCATGCAGAAGGCAGTACTCCTTGACACGGCGCGTATCGTCAGGAGGTTCCTCACTCTGCAGCCCTAACCACCGGTAGCTTGAGTCCTGCCCCGCTACCGGCGGCACTCTAGGTTTAAGTTTTTTATAGTAATTTTGTTTAATATTATTTTATACAATTAATGTAAAAAACTTTTGCCTAAGAAAAAAAATAAATGAAGAGATAATAATAATAATGCCCGCACAATCACATACATAGGCTCTGACCCCTAACTAGGTTTCCCTGTATCTAGGGTATCAGAAACTACGCGGATCGGGGATCCACAACACCCAGACACAGAACAAATACTTGCACTTTTTTTTTTAATGTACAAATATTTGTCCTGTAGCGGGAATCGAACCCGCGACCTCACGCTTCACAGTCGGCTATCCGCCCTTTGCGCCATATCGGTTGTCTAATTACTGTATTTGTAGTAAACCTACCTAACTTACAATATTCTGTCTACAAGAAACATTGTGCTCGGGGCCCTCGAAGGAATATGATATTATGTTGTCAGATTTAATGAAGCCTATAAAAACAGTTTAATGGATACCATCTCATATTTTCTGACGCTATTAAGCTTCATCTTTATCTCGATATCATTTAAAGGTCACAACAACATACCTCATCGTTAGTTTGGGTGTACATTCTGCGTTGTATACGTGAGTGCATTGCCAATATATTTTTTCTTGGACCTTATAAAAGAACCACTTCAAAAACTGCTCTAAAGACTTATCGAGGAAATTGATGTACCTTTTTCTGGCTTTCCAGTGCTGAGCTACTTACAAAGATTTATTTATTTTCACCCTAATGCTCTTTTTATTTGGTTCTCTTCTAACGCAAAAAGAGGTTTTTGCACCTGCGCCGCTAAGTTCGAGGAGAAAAATAAATGACACAGCTCTCCAATTTTTGATCGCTCGCCAAGCACCTGTCGGTGTGTTCCGGCAGGCTTACTTGAGAGCGAGTTCCCAATCCAGGTGTAGCGTGACGCCATCTTCGACCACATCATCCCTTAACATCAGGTGGCTTGTGGTCAAACGCTACCCTGTAAGTTGTAAAAAAAAGTGTCTTAGCACGCCTTCATTCAGTCGCAGTTGAGACTTGCTAATAAATCGATTTCTTTACAGAGGCAGTACTAGTCGCATTGGGCGGTGCAAGCGCAGCGTTGGTGCTTCTGATCGTGATGGCTGGCGTATTCTGCGCGCGTCGTCGCAAGAACAGCCCTTCCCCGGTTCCCTCTCCGCCGATACTGGTTTATCCACCTCATGACATCACTACTCCGTGCTATATGTAAGTAGATCCTTTAGAGGTTTTGGGTGTTGTGCCTATAACTAACTCTATGTCACCGCAAGAATAGCTCTTCTAGTCTACCTTTTTCTTTATGGCATCAGCCTATTACGTTTCAACAACAACACCAGAGTCCCAGCAGTAGGAACGTGGATGGCTGATAATGATGATAATGATGAACAACACCGTTAATACTTTCATTACTGCATTATCCATGTTTTACGTAAGTAAATAGCTCATACAAGTGTTAGGTGAAGCGAGTGGAGCGCAAGACCTGACTCAAACGGTTGGCGTGTTGAGTCAAGAACTAAAATTTGGAACAATTTCTTTAAAACTATTTTATAACCTTCCTAATAGTTCTTTTCCAGATATATACGCCACATATCCTGCTGTATTTAGCAAATTCGTTGCCCTACAGCTTGATGAAACTCAACTATAATTATAAAAAAAATATCAATAAAAGAGTCCTTGACAAAAAACTTCCCAGAACTGAGTTTGAAAAGAAATTACTCTCGACAGACAGTGATAGGTCCAGTCTCATTTGAACATAAAACTTGAACTTTTTGTTTTAATTGGCATATCAAAATACAACCATAATTTTTCCGAGAAAATGCCGGCAGTCTTTTCATTTCAATTTTTAGAGGTCAAGAAAGCTTGTTTGTTTTGATTCTGCTTGCCCGCCTTAATATTTAATAAGTAATTCAATTTATGCGGTACTTTCTTGGCAGGAGCGTTAAAATATTCATTTCACGAATTTCTATTAGGGCATGAATAGGTAGATACTATACGTCTTACCCAGAAGGGCTATATTTTGTAACGTTGTTAGGATTTTATTTACAAACACACACCTTAGAAGAAGTGTAAATTAAAATAAATAAATATCGGGGGACCATTGCACACACATTGATCTAGCCCCAAATTAAGCTCAAAACTTGTGTTATGGGTACTAGACAACGATATAGATTATACATACTTATATAGAGAAATAAATACGTATATAGATAGAAATATCCAAGACTCAGGAACAAATATTCGTGCTCATCACACATATATTTGCCCTTACCGGGATTCCAACCCGGGACAGCTAGCTTCGAAGGCAGGGTAGGGTCACTACCAGCTCTGCTACCGCGTCGTCAGTCAGTGTCTTCTATGATATTAAACTACTTTTACAGCTTTCTTTACTTTAGTGGTAGGACAGTTGTTCCTGCTCGCTTGACTATAGCTATTGGTTGTTTCCGGCAGCCTCACTTAAAAGCCAGTTTCCATCTAGGTAAAGCGCGGCGACATCGTCACTTAACATCAGGTGACTTGTAGTCAAACGCTACCACCTTTAAAATGGCGCTGAACTTCAATTCTCTTCTCACAAAATAATTTAAATCTCACAAATTCACAACCAAAACAATTAAAAAGAAACAACTGTACCCTAGTTTATAAAGTATTCAAAGACTTGAGTTTTTAAATGATACAATTAATTGTAATGGGATGCAAATCTGCTTTGAAAACCTTATCGGGGTAAAACTATGTATTGAAGCTTAGTATTTCATTTTATTTATTTATTTGGTACACTCAGCAGGACATTTCCAGTACATTCCTATAGGAAAAGTAAAGTTTTAAGCCAGAAAACATCCCTAAATATGCATACACAACGTGAACTATTTGTATGCATTATAAACGAAGAATAAATAATAAAATAATATATCTAAATAATCTTAATTATTTATTAACAAACAGCAAATTTTGTTTTGAGATAGTTTGACCCCTGATCCTGTTCTTTATTTACATGAGATATTTTTATTGCAATAAACCCCGTGGAAAATCTAGTTAATCTAACTAAATGCAATTATGTTACCAACACCCGAATACGTAGCCTACATTTTACTTTACATCTAAGACCCAGTTCAGACCTGTCCACCAACGTAAACTTGCTATTGTGTAATGGAGTCAGTGGATTACTGAATACAGTAACGTCACGTCTTTGTCACATTGTAATTTACCTTAAAGTTTTAACACTACACCAAATTATAACTGGGATTAGACTGTTATAAGCAATGAAAACAATGAAATTGAGTACACCGCACTGCCAAGAATGATGTGACATTTATAGTGATTGATGTTCTAGAAAGGTGATCGATAACGAATACGTCACATACTAAACGCGTATATCAAAAACTTTTTGGGAAAGTGTTGAAATACGAACGTTTTGTGTTCCAACGCCAATTATCGGAAAACAATGAATTCAAACAGTAAGCCTAGATAGTCTGTGTGACTAGTAGCCGCAATGTGTCACAATGTGACTCGATGGGAAAACATCCTAAAAACTAAAAAGTCACACTGTCATGACTTGGTGTGACACGCTGAGAACCATTAATAAATAATTCACGCTGGTCGCCTGGCTGTGTAGATGTCGCATATGTTTCATAGCTCTGGTTCTTGGACATACCAGTTTACTCATAATGTTTTCTTTCATCTTCATAAGTGATGGTAAATATAAGGTATCAGGCCGAGATGGGATTCTATTTCAATATCAGTGCCTTTTTACCTAACGTTCTTGTTATAAATGTACCTATGATGATTTAAATAAAACAATATTTTTTTAAAATACTTGTTTTCTACTTTAATAGATAAAACAGCAGGCATTTCAGTTGCCTGTATGTTTAAAAAGTAATTTAACGCAAATTATTGCATTTTCAAACCATCAAATAAGTTTTAAACAAGTTACAACTTTACACTGAAACGTTTAGATGAACCGCCAAATAACTGAAGTTTTAACGAGTTTTTTATGAAACCTTCGCTTTGATGAGTCAAGTTGATTTCTTTAATAGTTATTTTGCATATTTTAATTTATTATTTTACTATGATAGAAACTAAACACAAAAACACAGGTCAGAAGAGCAATTAAAACAACTTTTCACTTGTTTTTAGACTTTTTTGTGTTTTTGTTCGTAGATTCAGAAACTACCAAGCCTTTTTTGGGACCTGATGCCTTAAGTCCCATACCAAATTGACTCATTGTGCTGTAAAACTGGAAATGTAATGTAATAGAAAGTACCTCTATTTTTGACCTTTTCACGCCTATATCGCTAAACCAATCGTGATGAAATTTAGAATGGAGATAATGTTAACCCACGCGGGTGTAACCGCGGGATAGTTTGAACTGTAGTCTATGCAGGTGGAACCGCGGGGAACACCTAGTTAACAACGCGACACAAAGTCACCCGGGATTTCCTAGTCTACTATAAAATATATGTAGGCAATGCTTTTAGTAATCCACCTACCTATCAATCAAGTGCTTTGAAAATTACCTTCCAGACAGAAAACAAGTTTTTGCACTTCTCAACCTTTATTATTTTATACTTCGGAAGGAAGTTTCACTTTTCCTTTGAAAGCTGAGTACAGTCTGGCTGTTGGCGTTTTGACCTTCGTTTTACTGGTTTATTGCGTTTCATGAAACCTTTGTTTTTCCTCTTGAAGTGTTTATTTACTTTTTCATAAACCCATGGTCTCTTTTTAGAGAATTTGTTTAATGTATATTAATAAAATATTACAATAAGCTCTTGGGTTTGTGAACCTTGCATCTTATAGGTTGAGTTCTGACTCATTAACTGATATGATCAAATTGAATCAAAATTATTTATATTGTAGGATGCATAACAATGCAACATATTTTAAAACGACAAACTTAAAACTAGCTTCGCACGCCTGTTTCATTCTGATTAATGTACTTACCTAATAAAAAGTTATTTTGGAAATGTTAGATGCTTTTTTTTGCAAATGCAATTCATGGAGTAAACAATAAACATTATAACCTAACTTCTTTCACAAAAATAAGGTAAAGCTATTTTTTTGTGCAATTTATGAATTAAAGACAGTCGTCCACCCTCAAATGTCCGAGCCTGTGTTCCATTTGTTTATCATCTTCCCTTCCTAATCCTTAATGGTCGGCAGACGCCATTTACGGAATCGCTAAAATTAGAAGTCGTTTATTTTTTGCTGTTTTCCTTCATTCTTTGTGGGAGAGACAGGTTCATATTTTAGAAATTTAATATCTCAAGGAATTTGAGCAGCTGATGGTGGGCTGATGATGATGAGAACGATTTTGTTAAAAGTGTCTTCTTTGAATATAAATAGCCGTGAATATGTCTTTCTTGATTTATTTATGAAGAAGTTTTATATTTGGGCCAATGTAAACCTGATTCAATAGGAATAATACGTGAAAACTATCTGCAAATAAATTATTAAAATTATTTAGTAATACTACACCTTGATTTTTTTGGTTTTCTGCCATTTTTGTGTCATATTTTTCTACAAATTAATACAGCAACTATATATCAGGAGTCACCTGGTTACAGATTTAGATAATAATAATATAATCAGTGCTACGCGTGCGAAAATAAATAAATAATAAAAGGATGTAACCAAAAGTCACTTAATAATTGAACATGTGTCGTAAAGAAGTGTTTTTTGACAACTTTTCCTGACGCTACGCTACCACTTTCTTGGACCCTCGGCAGCCTCTTATGTAACTTCGTCCACTTTTCATCGTTTTAAAATAAAATGAATTTGATTTTAACCCAATGAATATTCTACAGGACGAAAGAAGTGAATTTCTCGCTACCAGCTCTACGGTCGTCGTCGTTGGGCGAGCTTCGTGACGTTGTGAGCGTCAGCAGTCTCGGGAGCGACGTGCTGTGCCCACCGGTACCGACGCAGTACCGGTCCAACTCATTCAGTAAGTAACAGTTTGAACTTTTGCAACCTTAAACATCGACGCAGAGTTTTTTCTTATCAACTAGATGATCGCAAAAAAGGCGTCACATTGCCATCAGAGGTGCCCAAGCCGAAGACATCAACAATACATCACAGCAACCACGACCACTCTGATAAGAGTGCACGACTTAGATACTAGACTAGATGATCCAGTAAACTTCGTACCACCTGATAGTTTATAAAACTATCTGCGTGGAATGACCACTAAAGCCCCCAAAGAAATCTTGATAGTCTTAGCAAATAAGGGCCCTGATTGTAAGCGCTGACGAAGTCGATAATTGCTTTGTGCATCATCATCATTCGGACGAAGTCCACTGCTGAACATAGGCCTCCCCCCCCCCCCTGAACGCCACCATGAACGGCTATTAGCCATTTGAATCCATCGACTCCCTGCGACTCTAACAATGTCGTCGGTCCATCACCCAGTGGGGGCTACCTACAGAACGTTTTCCGGTTTATGGTCGCCACTCGCAACCATTCTTCCCCATCGGTTATCGATTCGTCGAGCGATGTGGCCTGCCCATTGCCACTTCAACTTGCAAATTCTAAGAGCTATGTAGGTTACCTTGGCCGATCGGTGAATTTCCTCACTTCCAAACTCCAAGCATGGATCTCTCTTTAGCTCGTTGTGTGACGCTGAGCTTATGGATTTGTGACATCGTGTTACCGAGTGGCTATAGTCTACTGGCCTTTTTCATTTAGTAGAGTGTGCCCAGAAATTGCACGATTTTGTAATAATTCTTCCATTCCATCATTGTAGTGTCAGTCCAGCGCCGACGGATGCAAACTGATAAGCGATCCCTATCAAAAAGTCGTCAATTGACGTGTGCAGATCAAAATGAGTCAAACATAACCCACGCAACTTAATAGCAGGTACAAAAAGGTCTGTCAGCTCAGCTCGTACTAAATCTGACGCTACCCACGTCGCACATAGGGGTATTTGACCAATCTAGCTGGCCAAAATTATTTATTCCTCTTAATCATTTGGAAATGGCTCAGTAATTCATAAAACCTTCAATTCAACCCTTGAATTGTGTCCATTTACTGTTAATTTCGAGTTATAGGTCAAGGGGTATACCAAATACGGATATTGGAAAAAAACATGTGCCCGAAAAAAAAAACCACAGTTTTTTTACATACAAATTGGGTTTTATATACACAATAACATTTAAAAATAATAAATAACAATCTCAACAAACATTAAAAAAATGTAAATATTAAAAATATTAAATGTAACTTTGTACCCAATTGATATGCATTCAAGAGGTTTTTAAAACATCTTCTAAATGCATAAATAATAATCTTGCGGCTGTAAGGTTTATAACTCCTTGTAAATTCACTTCGGCACAGGCTTCGGTTATGTTGAAAGACTCGTCGGGAGGATAACATTGTTTTTGTCATTGCTGCAAAACTAAATAGCATGGAAGGTTACCTGTGGTTTATCTGATTCTGTCATATTGCACCTTGACAGATTTGCATCTACAAACATTGCAAGCGCTTCTTCTGGGCCAATTTGCTTAACATGTACCTTGTCATGCTCTACTGACTTCAGTACTCCTTATCACGATCCTTATTTACCAAAATCTCTTTCAAAATAGTTGATGCCCTTCTATTTCCCTGGGCTCGCAACTCCATTACCGCAGCATAGATATTTTTTCAAGACTATCAGACAAACGTACGTTCTCAGTTTTACGTCTTTTACTTCGTTCACTAGCTTCTTCAAAAGGTTAAGTAGGTCTACCTGCTCTTATCGATATGTCAGGTAATTTAAATACTCCACTTAACCACTTTTCATTGTTTTTTTATAAACAGATCACTTCTATATTTTGCTGCTACCCACCGACTCTTCATTTCTGACCTTAAGCGTGTAAAATTACGCTTTATGTCTAATATTAGTTCGTTAGAATAACGTTTATGAAAAATGAAGTAATTTTCAACAAATTCTTATTGATCGTTAAAATAGAGAACATTTTGTGTTCTCATCATATCAAATACTTTTTTGCGAGTCATTATACTCCTTTCTGAAGGTCCTGAAATAATAAAAACTAATAATATCGTAAAATATATTTTTCCACATTTTCGAGTTAGAGATATAAAATCGCTCTAGATTACGGAGTAGGAAATAGTTGGAACCAATTTTTTCATTTTTTATAAATAGAATGTCTATACTTCAAGAATATATAAGAATCATTGCCGGGCAATGCCGGGCACTAAAACAAAAAGTCCTTTAAAACATTTTTTGCATGAAAAATAAAGGAATTAAAAAGCAATTTTTTAAAATGGTGAAAAATATTTTTAAAACATATTAAAATAAAATGTTTTAAACCTTTAAAATAGCTCACTTACCAGTAGTTTCAGAATCCATAGTTAAAATTATTTATTCACAACACAAAATAAAATGTTTTAAACCTTTAAAATAGCTCACTTACCAGTAGTTTCAGAATCCATAGTTAAAATTATTTATTCACAACACAAAATAAAATAACAAACAGTTAAAATATGACTTTAAAAGCAGAAAATTCGAATGCAAACAACCACTATGAGCAATGTCTGACTTCCGACTGACCTCACCCTTAGGAATTTGGGGTGGGTGAAATAAAAACAATGGGGTTGGGTAGCCTAACTATCTGGCTTTTCTAGGAACCCATTTTTTTTACCTGAGCGCAATTCTGAGAATTGTAATTTTGGCCAGCTAGATCGTCCAAATACCCCTATGTGCGTCGTCCCCGAATCCGTGACGTCATTGAGAAACAAAATGACCGTAGGCGTAGGTGATCTATCACTGACCCTGACCACGCATTGATGCAATTCAGACATGGCTTGAAAATAAAAAGATCTTTTGCATTTATTTTAATTGTTTCATTATTTTTCAAAGGTGAACTAACTCCGTCCAGGCTATTTGTACTTTTTATCGTATAGTAATCACTTTTATTAGATCCCATAATACCTTAATATTTAATAGGTACCATTATGTATATTTAAAATCTATATTTTATATTCCGAAGAGTTATCCGCGTTCGGGAAAGTTGGAATAAAGATAAAATCATTTAAGCGCTTATTTTAAATATATGGCGTTCAGTATCTATTACGCTATATTTCATTATGTTTTGTATCTCATTTTGTTAGTAGTTAGTTTGGTTATTTGTTTCCCATATAACTATTAATAACTTATTATTAAGTACTGTTTCATGCATATTTCGATTATAAAAGGTTGCATATCGCTTTCACATTAAAACTTTGGATTTTTTTTCCTAATACACAGATTTTTATGGCCAATAAAAGATTTCGTTTGTGTAAGATTTCTTTCTATAGCCAGATTCATTGTATAAGCTTAGATAAATATGTAAATAGCTGCTTGAATTCAAAATGTGTATAAAAATAACATCAAATAATTTCAAATTCAATTTTTTGCCCAAAGATGGGGGAAAAAGACTATTGCACCCGTTGTAAATAACAAACTTCCATAAGCGTGTATGGACAGCCAGCGACAAAATTAGATGATCAGTGATCATACTCGATTTTCCAAATGTGTATAATAATAATATGATCAGTAATGTTTGTTTTATTCTTACAAGGTACAAGGTAATATAACGCATCTGATCTTAAGTCATGATTCGGTCGAATGGTGGTGTTGAGAGATGATGAAGGCAATCTGAAAATGTGTAATTATTCAGCGACTTAAGTCGCTGACTGTCCAAGTAAAAATTAAATGAGAAAGGTAAGCGGTGCGTGTGGCAAGTAGGAAACGTGTACGAAAAGTTCCCGCATGCTTTTACGTATTAATCAATCGGTCTCAGTCGGAACAAGTTCTTGTACTTCCGTCCACGAAACATTGTTACGCTATAATGAGGTTAACTCGTTACTTTGAGCCTCTGTACTTGTAACTTAATGGCTTCATTATTTAATAAAGTACAGGCTTGTATTGAACAGAACTTAAGTTTCATTAATCAGTATTCTTGCTTGTTATCTTGTGGCGTACTGTCATACGTAGTAAGCACTTGCATAATTATAATTTATAAACAAGTAGCGCGTGTCACATTTGTCTTTTTATCCCACAGAACGTTTACCCGGGATAAAATGTAGCCTTTTTGCTCATACTCGTTTAAGCAAGAAAAACTAACAGACAATGCGACAATGCTGTCTTGTCAATACTGTGACATTTGGTTTTATGCTTTTAAGAATTGTTATAAATCTGCGAATGTATGAGTGTACACTGTGTTGGTGAGCTAATAAATAAATAAAGACTCACTCATTTTTGAATGTTTATCATTTTAGTCTGATATGATTACAGAATATTTATTCTGTTTACCAAAATATGTTAATAGACCTCGAATTTACTTGGCAAACATAATGATAGACATTGGGAACTTAACAATTTTTCACAACAGGCAGTAAGCGACTACTTATAGTAAAAAAACAATCTCAAAATACTTCCAACACCAAACCTTTTTAAGGATAAAAACCTAAACTTACTTTGTCCGTAATCCTCTTTAGAAAGGTCTCGCTCCGTTAGCTGAATGATAAGCTTGACGTATGAGTATGTCCATTTACTGAGCACACGACCCAAGCGTAATCGCATTTCTGTGTTCCTGCTGCTACTATCACGAATTTATGACGTACGATTCGATCGAAGACGTGAAAGCGTTTGATCGGAAAGACTGCATGTATCATTTCATGTTTTTTAGACACACTGGTTTAGTAGGTACATGCGTTATCTGTCAGAGAGGAAACAAAAAGAAAACAAAAAAGTCTAAGTTGTACCATCCATAATTAACACTTAACTACTGATAAATCTGCAGTAAAATCACCGGTTAAGCAAAAATATGTGGCACCAAGTAACTTTGGTTAAAATCACGTCATAATTTAAGGGTAGCCCTCTCTGGTTAAAGTTCTAGTCAAAAAGCTGTGAAGTACTCTTTGAAATTGCAACACGTTCTAGTTACAGTTCACGATTAAATTTAAAGCTACAGTTAACTTAAATAACGTTTATTTGTTATGGTGCAACCCAGCCTTAGTTAGTAAAATTTGAGATCGAATAAAAAGAATAAAAGTTCC
The DNA here is from genome assembly GCA_931315375.2 of Opisthograptis luteolata. Classification (NCBI taxonomy): domain Eukaryota; kingdom Metazoa; phylum Arthropoda; class Insecta; order Lepidoptera; family Geometridae; genus Opisthograptis; species Opisthograptis luteolata. The sequence continues at coordinate 5,843,417 of OV928048.1, forward strand.
ACACGAACGTAAAAAAACTATACATTTACCTACGATGTGAATCAGATTGGAAGTTCTTGTGGTGTGTTCGAGCTCGCTCACAGATATTATATGCGATGTGATGCGAATTAGCAGTTTTGTGTGGGGAGCCCTAAAATCGTGCGTTAATCGTGTCGTACGTTATTAAGGAACCCGCCTCAGGCGTCTCTTAAATTCGGAACTGTGAACTCTGGTTACTAACAACATCGGAAACGACACACGTGAACCCTTAACAACCTCGTTGAGTTCCGTACACAGTACATTTCGTACATCTTAACACATCAACGCACAGAGAAACCCGTCTTATTTACACTTCAGAAGCTCTGCGTACAACCACGTCTCGCCTTTTAACCTAAGCTGTAAGGTTTCAAGTTACTGAAACATTTTTTTCCATAATGGTAAATTAGGTTTGCTCTAAATATTTAATGCTTCAGTGAGCAGCGGTCTCGGTTATTTCTTCTCATTGTTTGCGGAAATTGAAATCGTGTTCTTTTGGAAATCTTTCACGTCATTTTAGACATCTGGTTGGTTCTTATCTATTAGGTGTGAAATGTTGTTGTTAAATATAATATAATTTTGAGTGGTTTAAGGTAAAACATCTAAACTTATTTATTTTTTACGCAAAATGATGCTTTTAAAAAGATTTAGAGATGTTGCTTTTGGGAGGACGACTTTGAGTAATATTTTTGTTAGATTACAAGTATTTGGTAAACATCGATCGAGATCTTGCTTGTCTTTATGATTTGTTAGAAATTACCAATTTGACGTCAAATGTTCGGAACACCTTTTCCACTAATTTGGTTAAATCCTTTACTTTTCATCCACACTAACATAATTATCGTACCAATTAAAAATGCGAAAGGAACTCTCTCTCTCCTGATTTTAATTAAATTTGCTACGGAGATGGTTTGAACCTTAGAACCCTGTCAAAGGATACATGGGATACTTTTTATCGAGATATGCATGCGGAGGAAACAGCGGGGCACCGCTGGCATACTTTTGTCTTCACGTCGCATTGTCTATCGCCCGAAATTATGAAACGATCCTGATCCGTTTTTCGTGTCATTTTATATGCCATTTTAGGGGTAAAGCTTGACATATTGATTGACATAATAATATCGACCCAAAACGCGAAAAACCGATCAGGATCGATTATTAATTTTAGGCGTTCATCTATTGCGAATTTAATCTTAACTACAACTTTATGCTTGCAAAGTCTCAGCCCGATCGGTTTAAAATTGACAAAGTTTCATACAAACTATCATCCCCTATTTTGTCCCCTTGGGGGTAGAATTAATCAAAATCCTTTCTTAGCAGATGCCTACGTCATAACATCTACCTGCATGCCAAATTTCAGCCCGATCCGTCTAGTGGTTTGGGCTGTACGTTGATAGATCACTATGTCAGTCAGTCAGTCACCTTTGAGTTATATATATTTAGATTTTATGGAGTAGGCTCGTAATACAATTTATTGGTCTTGGTAATCCACTAAAAGTAACTTGCTACAACTGAGAGACCTTTCTCTTCAATTTTCGTTTAACATTTAAAAAAGCAAAAGTCACGGAGCGCGTTCCTACAAATTACATTACCTACACTAAATATAGCTTTTAACATATTTATCCTGCAGGCCAGAGCGATAAAAATGTAGTATATTTTTACATATTTTCATGCCTACAGCTGTGAAATTCTCACCGAAAATATTGACTTGTTTACTTACTCTTTTTTGACCCAAAAAAAAGAGAAGATCTACAATTACTGCGAAGACCAGGCTGGTGTAAGAAGGAATAAAAACATCAAAAACAGAAATTGTTTACGAAATAAACGTGTTGTAATTTATACATTTACAATATTAAGGCGACTTTATTACCTGTTCATTCCATGAATGGTTTATTTTGACAAAGAAAACGAAGGATTTTGTAGACCTTCCTAACCTCTTTTGGAGACACAAAGGGAATTAAATTAAGTAATTTAGAGTTAATAAAGGCAGTTAAAAATAAAATGTTTGTGCTTGTTCAGTTCTAAAGCGCTTCGCTTTTACATTTATAATAAGAACGGCAAAGGAATGGAACACCCTGTCAGAGTCTTTGTTTCCCGCTAAGTATAATTTGGTAGCCTTCAAGTCAAGAGTGAATAGGTATCTTCAAATCTAAGCCAGCATGCTCTTTATAATATTTCTAGTTGCGCCCCGCGGTTTCACCCGCGTCTTCCCGTTATCCCTTATCCGAACCTTTTTTCGGGATAAAAAGTCTGTGTCCAGGGTATAAGCTATCTCCATTCCAAATTTCACCAAATTCAGTCTAGAAGTTACGGTGATACGTGGTAACAAACATTCTTAATTTTTTTATTATACCTAATTATATATATATTTGTTTATCATAAGAAAAGTTATCACATGATATATTTAAAATCCTTTTATCGCAAATCTTCTAGCTAAGTGATATTGATTGACGTTCTAAGCGACACATTCGCTGGAATTATTTAGCATTATAAATACGAAAGGCTAAATTTTATACTTTTAGAGCCAAATGTTAACTCAATTCATGAAATTTTCAAACTCCGATCTTTAGTCAAGAACTATAACGTAAAATGAAATACAAACAGACTTTGAGATCAGCAGATATCAGCAGCCCCTTTCTAAGAAATAATATTGACTAAGTTTCGTTTCATGAAAAATCGAGTTTTCTTCATTTTGCATATAACAGATTGCTTTATATTCATTTTCTGAGCAACGATTACTGGAAAATGGCAAATGAGTATTCATTGCTTCCAATAAAAAAGATTTAAAACGGGGAGCAATAAGAAAAATCGAGTTTTGTTTTCTGAGAGTAAAGCTTCGAAGAGCTTCTAGAGCAGAGAAAAGTTCACACAGGCGGAAATCTCCAGGGTTTTGGTATAGCGATGAGAATGATGCAAAAATAATGCAGTGCACTTATTTTGAGACAATGTACTCGTAAGCTTCCGAAATATTTAGTATTGTAACGTGAAGAAAGATATTTTCTTAAATGTTTAATTATGTAAAAAAAAATATGAGAATGAATTTACTTAGAATGTTTTCAATTCTTTTCTATTTAGTAACACAAAGTTTTGATAACGCCTACATGCCTTTTCGTGTATAAGTAAAGTACTATGTGTGGTTGACTGGTAGAAAATTCTTAAGAAGTAAGATCATTATTTGTACAATGAAGAATTAAACAGTATTAATAACGAGATAATTTTTAGTAGTAGTTGTTGGAAAAGTGAAGCCGAAGGCCGGCCTCAGTGGCGTGTCTTAGGAGAAGCAGTGGACTGACACAGATTGATGATAATGAGTTAGTTTTAATAAAACTATGTTCCATTTAAGAGAACGCAAACAGTGTTACAAATTTGTCTATAGTCTGTGCCATTTAGAAGCTACGAGCTCCTTTTGATTCAGTTTTTTTTTATTTAAAGAGTTTTTTTGATCGGAAGTGTTCGTAGCTGTGAATTCTTTACGTAGAAACTGAGCTGAGGTGGTAACTCGTACTTGTTTGTTTAAGACAAAAATCTCTGTTTTTCGCTGTAGATTTAAATTGCCAATTGCGAATTATCTAGTGTTGATCTGTGACTGTGACTGTAGGAATTTCTTAATTTTTTTTTTGGTGCATATAAATATTACGTATGTGGTAAGGTGTTATACGAAGATTTAGTCAGTAATATTAGCATTTGCTTTACAGACATTGCCTATCCAGGCATTGTATACTTTCGCATAATTCATATTACTTACAGCTGTATTTGCGATAGCAACATTTTTATAATGCACGTCCATTTTCATGCAATTTACATGAGGAATACCGTATTGTGCACTACGAGAGGGCTATAATTGGATGACCCAAGGCTTGCATGAAATATATACAAAAGGTATTCTCAGAACAAATGAAAGCTGCAACAAAGGCACTAAGGTACGACGTCACTAAAAGCTTAAATATTTTATCACTGGTTTCGTCCAGTTCTTAGAATAAAATGCCAAACAATCGAAAGAAATGTTTCTGTAATCTTTTACTTTTACTTATAGTATAGCGTTTGATCACAAGTTACCTGATGTTAAGTGATTTTGTGGTCAACAGTGGCGCGACGCTACTTACGCCTGGTTTCGGGTTGGCTCTCAAGTTTAGTTTCTTCTGATTTGTTCTTTCGTTTATTAAGGCATAGAGATTGTTTTTATATCTTCATGAAAAGATGACCTACTTTATGACCATTAAAGTTCAGTGTTACCTATACAGATTTTTTTCCAATAAGAAAGTAAATTTTATATTTATCGTTCGTAAGAACGTTGCTATATTTGGTGTTAATGAAAATATCTTCTTTATGAAATCTGGGTCGTATCTTATTTCACGTGTGTATGTGTGCTACTGAATAAATACTGAGCTGAGTGAGTGATCATTCAGGCAGAATGAAATTTGATGATTACATATAGTAAAAATGTTTTCTCTCATTTCTACATATTTTATTCATTAGTTTGGACTAAGGCAGTTGAGAAATGAATAATGTAAATTTTTAGGGGCTTTGATGCTACAAAAAATGGAATCTCAAACTAAAGGAACTAAATCTAGATTCATGAATCATAGAGCAAAGTTAGTCAAGGAAAGAATAAAATGTTTTGTAATTTTAATTTATGTAGGTACAGTTATTAAAAAATCCTTTTGAAGTTGAGAAAAATGGTATTTTGAAATATAACGGCATCCGCTCAGTAAGTAAAATAAATAAAACAACACTAACAAAGACTAAAAAAGATGAACAACTTCTGAAATTATTTATCATAAACATTACAATGTTGTTAGCCTCGATTGAATCCACCTAAATTTACATGAAAATATTAACGTATAAGCCTATAAATACCTACCGCGAAATAACCTACTTTTTCATTTCATTTATTTTACTGAAAATAAATGAAACTCATCAAGCATTTCTCTGGTTGAATTGCGAGATACCCTTGACACCGTCAGTAAGGTGAAGGTACACTGGTGGATCATGGCCCATGGCCGCCCGGTATCCTTTCAGTGGGACCGTAAAAATAATTTTATTAGTATTTCTTTGTGACTCAGTTCTCAATTTAGATGTAGCCTGGCGCCACCTTCGACCACATCGACACTTGATATCGGATGACTTGTGCTGTATGAAATAAAGAGCGGTGGTGTCCGAACGGTTAGGCGTGCGACTTACAAGACGACGACACCGAGTTCGAATCCTCTCGGCCCCGCACCTATGACTTAATAAGTTATGTGCGGATTTGCCATCGCTCAAAACGGTAAAGGAATATATCGTGAGTTAACCGGCATGCCCAAGAACTACAACATTCAAGGGCATGCGACATCTACCAACCCGCACTGGGCCAGCGTGGTAGCTTACAGCCCATACTCTCTCTCTGAGAGAAGGCCAGAGTCCCAGCAGTGGGAACGTGAAAGTCTGATAATGAGTATGAAATAAAAAATCCCTTTCATATCCACTGATGAACTGATGCATTAGGAAATATTGTTAACAAATGAATAACTCTGTGAGTTAGACATTTATAGTGCAAAAACAAATTGGAAATTACTCACAGTTTACATAAAATACAACGTTAGTACGTTACTTAGTTTAAATTGACAATGAAAGACACAACATGATGACGGTAATCAGTAAAATCTCTAGAGCAACTTTCGGAATATAATTACTGTATGACGTAATACAATATTTATTCACAAGTATAATATAAGAATTGGTTTACCACTAGTTATTACTTTTTGTAATAATTTTATGACACTTACAAATTTCACCACTTGGGTCAGCTATTTGCTGTTTTTCCCTTGGTGCGCCTCTAGCCTTAAGGGTTGATCAGTATCTAAAGACAAATTAAGGCCCTTTGTCACCGCCCTTCTGGCATTTGATTAGCTGAGAGTAATCCGAAATCGGAATGTTACAAAGATAAGATAATAACGACCGGGAAAGCCTGAACTGATTGAGAAGTTTTGTTTTGAACTCAAGTTAGATTTTGCATTTCTAAGTAGCCTACCCCCGCATTAGATTAAGGGTTCTAATACCAACCAGAACAAGGGGAAACGTTTTTAAAAAAACACTCTATAAAGGCTTTAGATAGATAGATTAAATCCTTATTGACCCACCACAATAAAATAAATATTATGTAGGTATATACATTTTTTGCATTATTTGCAAAAAATCGAAAATCTACCCACTATCCAGTGATAAATTAATTATTTGATATTTTACAGACTGTAAATGGTTTTTTAGGAAATTGTAGGGAAAAATGTGTTTTGCTGATGAAGTTTTATTTTCAAGTGCTTGTTGCAAGTAGAACGCATTTTAAAATTTATATTTAGTTTTCTTCAAAAACTAATTCTTTAAAGTTTTAATTGCTCTATATAACAACAGTAAATAAAATATTGTAATTAACATTTACCCTTGTTACTTATTGTACAATTGATGAATGAATCAATCAATTTTAAAACTACAAAAAATGGGACAGTATTGCATATTTTATATCGGTTAAAAATACAAAAATGGAGCAATATAGCTTATTTACTTTTAATTTTTGATGAAAATCCCTCTTGTATACGTCATGTAGATTACATAGCAGTAATTTTTTTCTATTATATTTACAGAGAACATGTAATTAACCTCAATTTGTGGCTTCATCTTGTAATCTCCGCACTAACGAGTGTGTTTGAACCCTCGATATTCCAGGAGCAATCTCTTCTACGTAGACTAGTTAATTGGGCAGATCTACGATATTATTACGTGTGAACAGAGAGGGGAGGGCACCGTTGTATGTATAAAACTACGTACTAAGGACTTGTTTCTTATGTTTAATATGTAGGTACTCGTAGGTAGGTATATCGAAGAAGACCAGACCATTCCTCGAAAATAATGTGTGTAGTGCTTTATTAACCGGTTATACGTTTTGTGTAGATTATAGAGGTTGTTCTTTGGCACGGCCTGTATCCTAAATGGCTTGACGGATTTTAACATATGAGGTGTCATTAGATTAGTATTTATAGGAGTGACATAGGGTACCTACTTTATTTTGGCGCAGTCGGGTTATGCTCCTTGTGTAATTTATAATCTTGTTGTTAAAAGTGACTATTCTTGTTGTCCCAAAATGTTCGTGTAAAGTGCCATTAATTTCTTCGTCTTCAGTCTTCAGTATTACGTTCCCACTGATGGGACAAAGTGACACAGGCCTCCTCTCAGAGAGAGAGAGTATGGCCCGTAATCTACCACGTGGGCCCAGTGTGGGTTGGTAAATGTCGCATGCCTTTGAAGGTTGTGGTTCTTGGAGAGGTCGGTTTCCTCGCAATGTTTTCCTCCACCGTTACTAAGTCATAGGTGCGGGGCCGAGAGTTCGAACTCTGTAACGACGCCTTGAAGGCGCACGCGTTACACGGAGAAAAAAGACCTTCCGAAATACCGTTTTCCTTCTGAGTCAAAAGGGAAGGACTTGTGATTCAGAAGGAAAACTAATACAAAATAAGAAAGGAAACGGTCTTGGTAGGTAAAGACTCAGAAGAAAAGTCAGATTTTTTTTCTCAGTCTACCGTTCGGCCACCATCGCAACTACTTTAACCACAGGGTCATCTCATAGATAGATAGATAGATAGATTAACTTTATTGGCACACCACAATACAGATAAATTAAATTTAAAACAAGAACAAAACAATAACTTAATGGTAAGTGTCACAAAGGGCAGTCTTATCTCATCATCATCATAACGTAATAAAACGTCTTAAGCCAAAAATATTAAACAATATGTTCGATATTATGTCAATCTTTTTAGTTTTCTCAACCTCTCTGCCTAAAGGTTGTGTGGAAACATCACTGTATGCAATAAGACCGCCCGTTGTGATACTTTAGTTTAACATTAAATTATTTATGTATGTATCGTTTTGTTTTAATCGAGTTGTAACTATAAAATGTTATCTCTATCGAAAGAGTCATTGACCACCGCACCCTAACGCCCAGCCTAGTTTAAATTACCATACTGTACTTAATTACACGATTTTCAGGAAAAAATACTTTGGTAACGTTAAAATGAAAACGATTCTGATTCCAAATTTGTATTAAGCTAGTAACTAAACCTAGTTAATCAAGGGGAAGTTGTATTTTATTGTAATTAGGAAAGCGTTTGACTACAGTGTCACCATATGATACTCGTAAGTCGATAATGGAGCATATACAGTACGAGGATAAAATTGCATTAGCACCTAAATGTTTATAGTCCACGCATTATTATTAGGCTGCATGTGTGTGTGTATGTGTAATAATATTAAGGTACATTCTACGGCCGAGGGCATTTTCACTTTTTTTTCTCTTCTGATTTATTACACCTATTGTAAAAGTAGCTCTAAATTTTTCCTTTTCTATTTTTGTATGTTTTATTAATGCTCCGGTGAAACAATAAAGTTTTACCCACATATATATACGTATATTTATAACTCAAAGGTGACTGACTGACATAGTGATCTATAAACGCACAGCCCAAACCACTGGACGGATCGAGCTGAAATTTGGCATGCAGGTAGATGTTATGTCATAGGCATCCGCCAAGAAAGGATTATGATTAATTTTAACCCCAAGGGGATGAAATAGGGGATGAAAGTTTGTATGAAACTTTGTCAATTTTAAACCGATCGGGCTGAGACTTTGCATGCATAAAGCTGTAGCCCACGCGGGTGAAACCGCGGGGAACAGCTAGTTGACGTATAAGTTATCTAGCTATCTACGTTGAACAAACTTTTTAAACCTAGTCTTCAAATTAAAAATGCATCGTTAGATTTAAGGTTAAATTCTAAACTGTAAGACGCAAAATAAAATATTAGAGAGCGTGTAATACAAGGAACATAGCACGGCACACTTACCTAGCATGGTGTACTTACCTACCTATTTGTATTTTCTCTAGCATACATTATCCCTCGTTATCATTATTTGCGTCCTTAATAACCTCATTCATCTCTAAACTAGAGCTTTTTATGCAAAACAGACTTTAATGATACAGAAAATGTAAAGGCTCACCTTGGCGAGTGTAAATTGCTACTATTTCTCTCTAACGTTGCATGCAAAATATATATCTTTCTGTGAAATTGCTCCGGAATCAGTAAGTAGTGAAATAAATCTTAATCAGGCTTAAGTTCCTGAATAATAAAGCGGCAACAATCGGATCGAAGCATGAAAACAGTTAAGGGGCGATTAACACAAAAGGTGTATTTTTAAACACGTAGTTTAAAGGTAAAGAATGTAAAAATTAAAATTGAAAAAATACTACAAGTAGGGGTAGAATCCGTAAAAGCCGAGTAATCGATTAGAATTTAAAAAAAACATCTGGTGTCTTTAAAACAAATACAAAACTTGTACGAAAAATAAACTGTTTTAGTTCAAATGTTCTAAATTATCAACGACAACCATACATTATTTTTTACGAATTACATAGCCAAATTAATGTTCTACTCGAGTAATCGATTAGTTTTTTTATTTCATGCTTATATTTTGAATAATTAAATAAAATTATAGCTTGGAGCTCAAATTTATCATTATCGTCAGCTGTAAGCGGTCACGCGATTTTCAACTCTAAACAAAGTAACGTAGATAAAATATTAAACACAGGGGCCGTCTGTTTTTTCTTCCAGCATTAGGCGCAGCCTTAAGCTTTTATTTATAGTTGTGGTGTGGTACCCGCACTGGGCCAGCGGGGTAGATTATAGCCCATACTCTCTCTCTGAGAGAAGGCCAGAGTCCTAGAAGTGGGAACGAAGAAGGCTGATAATGATGATGATGATGATGATGCTGTGGTGTCATTTGATAAAAAGGAGGTTAAATTTTGTTTTTACTCGATTGCGAAAGAAGTTGGGTTATGTTTTTCAAGTGTATGTATGTATATTTCTTTGGCGCGGCCTGTAGTATAAATGGCTTGACGGATTTTAACATATGAAGTATCATTAGATTCGTATTTATTGTGGGAGTGACCTAAGGTACTTTATTTTGACGCAGTCGGGTTTTTTGTTCATTTGTAGTGTATAATCTTGTTTTATACATCTTAAATTGTAGCGTTTGGTTACAAGTCACCCAATTTGAAGTAACAATATGGTCAAAGATGGCAGCGTGATCCACCTGGATTAGGAACTGGATCTCCAATGAAGCTGCTGGGACACAAATCAAATAATCTGACACATCATCATCATAATCAGCCCACATCAGTCCACTGCTGGACATAGGCCTCTCCCAAAGCACGCCACTGAGCCCGATTTTCGGCTTCTCTCATCCAACTGCTGCCAGCCATTTTGCGTATGTCATCGCTCCACTTAGCCGGAGGGCGTCCTACACTACGTTTGCCGAGACGCGGTCTCCACTCGAGAACACGTTTTCCCCAACGGTTGTCGGTTCTTCGGCTAATATGTCCAGCCCATTGCCACTTCAGCTTGCTGATCCTATAGGCTATGTCGGTTACCTTGGTTCTCTGTCGGATCACTTCATTCCTGATACGATCCTTGAGAGAAACTCCAAGCATAGCCCTTTCCATAGCCCGCTGAGCGACTTTAAATTTGTGGACTAGACGTACCGAAACTGACACTATAAGTATTAAAATGTATTCAAACTAATAATGTAACAACATTTAACATTACTCGTATTTATCTCTGCTGTAGCTGCCAGTGGAGACTTATTGCTTGACTAATTTTGTTTAATGTTAGTAATTTGTCTTCCTAAGATTGATAAATAAATAAATAAATGAACAATGTCCCAAGAAAACGTGATATTCCTGAGAAAGTAAAAGGAATTTTAAACCTTATGCCTCTAGAAATAACGTACACACACGGTTAGAATATCAAATTGCGATATGAAACCTCATATTACGTGGAATGTCTTACTCTTTCTAGCTCTGTGCGTAGAGCATTGTTATAATACTTAATTGAAATAATTAACGTCCCACCCTCGACCATTATGCCGTGGTTATTGAGGTTTTGTCAACCGCTTGCGTTTGAGTTCATAATGGCATTTGTAATTATCTTCAATCGATTAAAAGCGTTTGTTTGCATACATTAAAATGTGCGGCTTTTACGTAGTAGGTATGTATTGAATTTTTTTTTCATAGTTTAAGTAAACAGTACACAGGTAATATATATAAAATATATTATTATGTTTTCCGCATACGCTATATTTGTGATTATTCGTAGGAATTTAATATATTGCACAGGAGGAATTATGGTTATTGAAATGTATATACTCTTTTTGTTATGTTATGTGGTGCAATATATCACTGTTTATAGGAATCAAAGAGATATAAAACTTTATATAGATGTATTGTGTATTTCAGTAATGTATAATTTTCTTCAGATTTACATACTTCCATCCGTAATCATCACATCTCGGTTAATTTACAATAGGTAGAACACACATTTTTGAGTATTAATTTTCATTTCAGGTATAATACTTTTTCTTTATTCTTTACTCAGTCATATAAGAAAGAGGAGTCTAAGAATTCTGGTACAAATGTTAGCTTAAATTAATTTATAAAGGTAAACGTGTATTTTTGCTGTATAAAAAAGATCAGTACACGGGAATCCTTTCAGCTTGATTATCTAGTTACCTGCAGTGCTATTGTGTAAATATTTTGCTGTGAAACAGTGCAATTCTTTAACGGGAACATGCTACATCATTTTTATCGCTGAAATAATTGTATACTTTCTGAATCCATATTCCATAGTTGATAAATTAATAAGTAACTCTCCCACTATTTGTTTTGTATTCTGTGGTTTCATTCAACCATTTTTCTCCTGTTTTATTATACTAGTTGCGCTCCGCGGTTTCACCCGCGTCTTCCCGTTATCCCGCAGGAACCTTTTTCCGGGATAAAGAGTAGCCTATGTGTTAATCCAGCATATATAAGTTTTTTTTTTTTTATAAGAGATAGGCAAGTATTTGACCCCAGTCTCACCTGATGGTGAGTGATGACGAGGCCGAAGATGGAGCATGCTTGCCTAGAAGATACCTATTCACTCTTGACTTGAAGGCTCCCAAGTTATACTTATCGGGAAACAAAGACGCTGGTAAGGTGTTCCACTCCTTCGCCGTTCGCATTATAAATGTGGAAGCGAAACGTTTTGTACGGATTGGGGGAATTTCAACCATGTAAGGATGACGTGTTTCCGTGCGTCTTGTTGTTCGATCTATCTCCATTCCAAAGTTAATTCAGATCCGTTCCGTAGTTTTTGCGTGAAAGAGTAACAAACATCCATCCATCCGTCCACCCATACTCACAAACTTTCACGTTTATATTATTAGTAGGATAGGATTAACAAAAAGTTCAATACTCACAGGGTCTGTCCACTATTTATTACCATTTTTTTTCGTAAATATTATCATGATTATTGTTAGCGATTATTATGTATATGGACTTTTTGTTACTCATATCAGCTTGAGGTACCTACTCCTTCAGTTGCCTGCGGTGGGAGGTAGCTGATGGCCCGGGGGATAAATAATGATAACGTAGGTACTGATACAAAGTTTAGTAAAACAAATTTTATTGCGAAATAGTAAGACAAATGACACATATACACAATTCAATTTGGGTTGATCGATCGAATCAACTTTTTTACAAAGCGTTTTTAAACTTCTGAAATTTTGCGCCAGTGATTGATATTGCAATTATTACTGATTATATTCTTTTAAAAAACATGTTTATAGACCTCTTATTTTATTTATATACGAGATTGATGATAATTGATGAAGCTGTATTTGAAAAAAACAATCTAATAATAAATCAAAAATATTAAGCCCACATCAAAAGCATTACTAAATTTAATTAAGGTACCGTAAGCATCACTTATTAACTTAGGGTGATCTTAATTAAAACAGGAACATAAATAAATTCGTCACAAAGCTTAATGAAGAGAAAAGGTCTCACAAAATGTCATGGTTTCTTTTTCTTTTATCCTGTTTTGTTTTGGCTACGATGTGTAAATATTATTTCTTTCTTTTCTCTTCCTGGAAGAAGATATTGGAACGTGCAAGGGTTATTTTTTTATACCGAGAAATAGCTTTTAGGGTTATAATACTATATTTGTGATTTTCGTTCATTATTATTGTTTTTTTAACAGATGGCTTGTTTGCCTTTTCAATGATCTATTGACAACTTGTTATAAACTTAAGAAAAAATTGAATGTTTTGAAAAAAAATGAAATAAATTATTAAAAACAGGGAGTCTCATAACTAGTCTTGTTCTAAAGCTAAGCCCTTCTAAGTTGGAAATAGAGAGAGAGAGAGGGGAGAGTGAAAAATAAAGAAAATAATATGAACCATAATTCAAAATATAAAGTGAACTTATTGATGTGAAATATATATGAACAAACGTATTCACCCTGCAGTGTGGTGGCTGTGTTTGACAATCTGAAAATTGTAATAATAATGTAGTAAATTTCGATCACAAAACTTCAATAAACCAAATTCAATCAGCCAACATAACGACATGTTTGCAGTGAGCATTCAAATTAAAGTAAATGTGAATCGTAAATAGCTCTATTTTTCTATATTGCTGGAACAACTTTGTATCGGTATTTATCTAGAAAAATCAACCATCCGAGGACATCACAAGAAATGTAAATGAAGGGACATATGAAAACAAATTCAACTGTTATTATTTGTTTTATACATGGCTTTACATCTGTTGGTTGAACAGTGGTCAAGACAAAGTTGCTTCTCTCTTCAAAATAAAGATATTTCAAGGAAATAGATAGAGCACACATCTTACAAAATGAACAATAAACATCGTAGAGGAAAACATATTTTGTTTCATAATATTTGCTGCAAATGCTAGCGGAAAATGAGCGCATCATATAATCCATACGATATATTATATTAATAAATTCGAATGTAACTCATTTTGTTTATTGCCCTTTCACGGCTGAACGACTGAACCAATCTTGATGAAATTTGGTATAGAGATAGTTTTAACCCTTGGAAAGGACAATAAATACTTTTAATCACGATAAACTATAGCCCACGCGGGTGAAACTGCGGGAAATAGCCATAACTTTATTGCCAAAAAAACAATGCTACAAGTAGAGATTACAGATAAACAATCCTGATTATGTGATTATTTAATTATAAATAAATAAATATCGGAGACCATTGCACACAAATTGACCTAGCCTCGAATTAAGCTCGAAAGTTTTGTTTGAATAAACTGTGTATTAGTGTTATTTGGTTTACTAACACTACCTACAAGGTAACTTAAATTCACGCGTGACGCAAATATCCCAGACAAGTATTTGCTAAAACCACTTCGAGCAAAAATATCTTTGTTATCATTCCTCTAGAGAGAAGACTTACACAGAAAGGCTCCAACGGAAAACCTCAGAGGTTTTGACGTGACATTTATTTACAAAATAAATTACTTGGCGAACCTTAAATTGTTCGAGGTACGGAAAGGGCTTTAGGTTTTCAGTAAATTTTTGGGTTGTTTTAAATCAACGAGTATAAACCTAACACAAAGTTAATGGAATACCGAAGCAAAGTTAAAATGGTTGACAACTTCGAGCTTAACTTCTCTCGATTCTACAAAGAAATTATAAAGCTGGGCTTTCATTAACGCTTATTTCTGGGTGTTTTGGGCAGCTGTTTTTTTTCTTCATATCAGCTAGTGGTCAAGTCTATTGTCGAGGTTTCCAGGCCGCCTTTGATATTGCTTTACGACTGAGACAGCTGAGTCGGATAACTCGAATAGCTTAACGTGTCGCCTGAAGTACCGATTAGTTGAAAATGCCACTAATAGGTAACCCATCACTGATAGATTTTAGATTAAAATTGTATTTGTTATAATGTTTAGTTGTTTAAAAATACATTCATGCCAGTGAGGTCATCGAAAACAGCTTCAACGGAAGACCAGCGCTGATCAAACGACCAGCATTCTTGATGGCCGTGCTGAAAGTTGCTTATTTGGTTGATATGTTATACCTACCCTAACCTAGGTACTGGAACGGCATCACTCATCAGCTCAGACCATCTTACCACAAGCGTACTAACTGGCACTGTGTCCGGCAGTTTCATACTCGTGGCGATTTACAGAGAAACCGTACCTTTTTCTAGATAAATAATAAAATGGTTTAAAAAAGTTGCCAATGTCTCACTCAAAACTCTTTGTAAAAATCAATTCGATCCATTGCTCCATTGCTTTGTGAAAAATGGACACTTAGCAAACATACTTTTGCATAATGTGTAACTGCGAGCATACTGTGTTAATATGCACTTTGTTTTAAGGTCCCGTTTTCATTTCGTTTTAACACTAGGGATATTTTTCTTCGTAAAAACGAATGGTACTAAATGTATTTTTTCTTTATAGCAAACACGGCGGACCTGGGTGTATTGGATCCGGCCCTCTATAAAACTGATTGCCTGGATGAAGATCTTATGTGGCCGGAGGGACATGTCGTAAGTACACATTGATCTCATCTATTTATGATTATAGGTACAAAATAAGGCCCTTGATTGGATTCAAGCTACGATAGATCAGTGAGCTTGAGCTTTCAGTGAGAGAAAACATCGTGATTATGACTTGGTGGTAGAGCAGTTTTTCGTTGACTTGCTACCAACCTCAAGTTAAGAATCGGTCGCCAACCACTGCCATTGGAGTGTTTCGGCTCACTTGAGAGTCAGTTCCCAAACCTGGTAAAGCATGGTGGCGTGGTCTTCGACCTCATCATTGCATACCTTTTTTTTAATATATAAATTTTCTTAGTTCTTCTTATTGTTTTTTTTTGGTGGCTTATGATCAAACGCTACTGTGTACCGTGGTAAAAAAGTGTATATTTATTTAAAGTAGATTAACCAGACTGCTTAAATTAATTTACAACAAACAGAAGTTTGTTATTCATCAATCAATTAAAATTCTCATTTTAGGCTACTCAAAATTCAGCAACTTTTCTTTAGATCATGTTCAGGTGAGCAGAAAGAATTTACTTACAGACGTTTGGCGTTGAAGAAGGTTTAAAATTTAATTAGTCAAATAAATAAAAAAAACTCTTTAGATAATGTCACGTGCTAGAAGTAGACAAAATACATTTGAACAAACGAAAATATAAATATCAGACTCTTTAATCTTTTCATGTATGAGGGGTTAATCTTTTCCATGCACTTAGAGACTAGTAGCAGCGTTAATAGTTAATACCAACATTTACAATTAAAATATGACAGCATAAGCAAATAGTCCATTTAGAGGACAGCGGCCCAGAGAGACCCTAATTACATTCTGTCAGACCTAATTCAATTATACCGCTGAATAACGTCGCATATTGCTATGGTCTACAAGACCAGGTCCTTGGAAAGGTATAGGTACTCGAAATAATGTCCTAATTCCGTTCGTATTTCATGAGAGTGCTTGGAGTGAAACGCTTCATTTAACGCTGACAAGAACGAATATATTTTCCGTGTAGTTCGTCACGTGACTTCGATACGTTCAATTAGTTTTAATTCCGAGAGCTTGCGTGGGTATACTGAGATGCCGAGGAGATTAATTTGCATACAACTTGCATTGTTTTTTACACGGACCATTTAAAACAAGTGTAATTGGTACACCAATACATTTTGCATTTATATTGAAACCACTACTGCTAGACTCGCAAAAATAAGAGTTTAGCTGTATTTTTTACTAAAGAAAACAATAAAAATTGCCTATTACGCATTTTAATTATAGGGTAACTTCAGCATCTGCCAAACTCACAAAATAATTATTTTATTTCATGTGTTTTTTATTTTATTTATTTTATGCGAACGCAGTGCTATTTTTCAAATCTTTCTCGTCATGAATTTTTATTATAGAGACATAAAGCTTATAAATCAACCGACATTCATTTAAAAACTGCTTTTATATACCATACCTACTTGAAAGTTACTTGAAAGACAACGCTAAGAAGTCTTAAATCTTTATAGAGTGCCAACTTGTTGGTTACAGGAATTGCAGTAGCGTCGAATGGAACCATTACATTTGTTATAGTGGAAGCAACTATCGGGTAAAAGTTAGGTTTAAGTTGCAACGGGTAGTGAATTGAAATAAATTGTTTGTGAAGGAAAATCTACCGGACCCATTCTTGTCGTAATAGTGGTAGGCGCTTAGGTACTTATCGACTGGTTGAGTGAAATACAACTGCGATCTAGCTAGAAATTCTTCATAGGTATATCGAATGCAAAAAATGCTGGGTTTTTGTATAAATCGTCAAGCACCTATCGGTTTCTTTTGTCAGCTTCGCTTGAGAGCCAGTTCGCAATCACAAGTGGTGGTATAATTCTAATGAATAAAAACATGGCTTGAGTATTTGGATTCATTCATAAATATTTAGATGGACCTATAATACTATCATAGAAGCAAACCATAAATATAAACAAAGGGAATTTATTATGAAGTGATTCAAACGTAGGGAAATGAAAGGATTTTCTTCATCTTGAATCGTAAAGCTAACAGACAAATAAAGTCTTTTGTCTTGTGGCGGTACGGTAATGAATGTTTATGTAGATGCTTCTTAAAGCGTTCCGCTATTTATGAATCCTAGCGACCGCTCGTAGCGAATCTTGCCTAGTCATTCTTAACTGATCAACTAGGTTAAGCAACGTTCTCTGTGGTCACTATTTGGATGGGTGACCCCTAGTGGTATTGACAACTGAGCGTGATTTGGAGAGCACGTCAAAACTGTTTGTTGTCTTAGGAAAGCAGTTGCCGTTAGGCTATGTCAGAGGCATTCAGGTGGTCTGAAAGCTTCGACATTGGGGCTGGCCACTAGCTTATCAGCCAACCCGCACTAGAACCGCGTGGTGGATTATATCCCATACTTTCTCTCTGCCAGAAGGGCTGTACGACAGTAATGGGAACGGAATAGGCTGATCATGATGATAATACTGATAATCTACTCACCTTCACCTTCGCCTTGAAATGTTCTAAAGTATGGCGAAAGCAGCATCGAACTCTACTTATAGGCATAAAGGTATACAGACAAACACGATTTGTAACTTTGTTTTACACTAATTAGAGAAGAATAGGTACCATACCGCCTCCTTCCAAACCATAGGGATTCAAGGGTTAGGACAATAAATTTCATCTATTCATAAATATTAAGTCAACGAAATCATTACAGAAATGTTCCTAGACACCTTTCATGATTGAGATTTATACGTAGGTTAGAAAGGGACAAAAAGGTCATCTTATAAATAAAATCAATATCCTTTTCCAAAAAGGACTGGAGCTTAATTAGATGTTAACCCAATAAATGTGTGCCTACACGTTTTAATTTAGCCCCGAAACGACATCTTTTAACGACCCTATAGCATTCCAAGGTTTATATTACTACTATATTAAATGTACGATATATTTATTTTGCGAGTTACACAGTATCTGATCTACGTCAGACTAATCTATATAATATAAATTTAATAAATGTTAACTCCGACAGCGTTTGATCAATCACAATGAAAGTTGGCTTAAATATGTACCTATATACATACTTATAGGAAGGCTTTTTTGTTGTAATTCTCTATTACAGGGCACGGATGAAACCATGGGGCGGGGCACTTGTATTATATAAAGGTAGAATTTGTAGTAAATATATTACAAGTAATCTCTGAAAATAATAATCCGATTGTAAAAATGCTTTCACTAATAGTGAAATACAATCTGGGAAGTTATTTGGAACGGGAACATAACGTTAAAGGTGGAGGCATAGCTTGATGGTAGGACAATTTCTAGTACTTACCTGGCTAGCCACTAACTACCTTCACCAAATGTTTACCAGTGTGTTCCGACAGACCCACTTCAGAGCTATTTCCCAGCCCAGGTATAGCGTGGCTTTCGACCACATCTTCACTTAACATCAGGTGAACTGTCGTTTTTACAATTAAAAAAAAAACAATACACTGCTAGAAGTAAAAAAAAAAAATGCTCACCTCGTGACAGAAACAAAAAATATAATGCTCCTATCATTTGAAATTTCACTCAAATCTGAAGTAACAAACGTAAACGCTCCCTCAAACACAAACTTTCTCATAATCTGTAATATTAGAATGAAACGTGATTTGAAGGCTTATCCCAGACTTCTCCACGAAACATTCCCAAACTACTCCACAACAAAAAAAGCATATTTGCACCGACTACAAGAATTGTAGAAAAACCCGGAAATAAAAAAAATATATCAACCTAAATTGCTCTATTTCCAATACATTCCAAATCACAGACCAAACGTTGACTCACCCTAACGAGGCCCAAAAATGTAGTATCACCGCACCCTAATTACCCATTACCTTTTTAATTTCCCAAGGGTCGAGTGTGGTTCACGCTGAAGTACCAGGCGGCTACTGAAAGGCTGCAAGTCCACATTTTGAAGGCGAAGCACCTACCATCGCGCACTCCCGCTCTCGCCAACGCCTGTGACCCGTACATTAAGTAAGTACATATCTCTGACTTTGTTTGCCTTAACCCCTCCGCACGCGCGGTGTTGCAAGACGCAACGACTACGAGACCTGCAGAGTTCTACACACGAATCGTAGAGTAGGCGTAATTTGTGAACATTTGCGAACCACAGCTATTGCAAAATGATACAAACGTCAGAGAGTATTTTCTACGCTTGCTTTTTACGCCAGTGCTATGGTTATCGTAATGACAGTGAAAATCTCCTACGCTTCGATGCAACACCGCTTTGTCTGCGGACTTGTCTGAAGATAAACGTGCTTGTATTGCTCTAGTACTAAGCGCGTCTTGTCCCTTACGCTACGACGCCGTGTGTGGAAGGGATAAGTTCTACGCGCTCTACGAATTTATCACCGCACGGCAAAGAGAAAAAGGATTGTATCACAGAGTTTTAAATTGCGCGGACTGCAGACTTTTCGTCACTGGAGCTGTGGCGACTTTCGTTTTAAGTGTGTACAATACAATTTAGACTCTATGTCTACCTTTCTCTTTCTTTGCGGCGCTTTTTTGCTGCACGGTGTAAAAATCTTAGAGCGCTTTTAGCCTAATATTAGTTTTAGTATAAGTAGAATCTGAATTGCTTTGATTTTAATGAATATGTTTTCTTATTATGTGATTTTATTTGGTAAATTAATAATATGTCAAACTAAAATACGTCAAAGAAAAAACTATTTTTGAATCACGAACTAGAGTCGACTCATGGCCGTTTCTTTTCTTAGTTATAGAATCAAAAACTATACTGAACGGAATTTTTAATTTTTTTTTGTCCAAAAGATTGTTTTTAAGAAAAACATTAGGGACAACTTAAAAGTGCTTTTATCTTTGGCATTTTTGTATGAGTTCAAGATCCACTGCAGCACATGAACTATTTACATTTGCCTACCCGTGCAAAGCCGGGGCGGGTCGCTAGTTAGTAATAAAACCAGCCACACTCGTGACGTGATATCGTGTCTGCAATAAACATTGACGTGAAGGAGACGTGACTGTACGTAATGTAATTAATGTCTGTTGCTTATGTATGTGTGTTAGGGATGGTGATCTGAGAACGATTAATCAAAAAATCGATTTTTTAATCGATCTCAGACACTAGTAAATCAAGATACGTTTTTCTCTGTTTCGGTAAGACTGCGTGATACATAAAATTTACATATACGTGAACGCGGCTAAATGTGTCCAAGATGATAATATCTCACACAAATAATATAATTAATTAAAATTCAACGTCGGTTTCATCTCTAGTTTCAATAATGAAAATAATAATAATAATAATGCCCGCACAATCACATACATAGGCTCTGACCCGTAACTAGGTTTCCCTGTATCTAGGGTATCAGAAACTACGAGGAAAATGCTATCATAGAGTAAATTTTTATGTGTTATTGTAATTATAATATTACTTTTTCCATTCAAGAGTAAAATTGATTTTCTAGGCAAAACAAAGTCGAAACTTTATTCTGAATCAGTTCTTCAGAATTCGATTCGAATCGATTTAAAAATCGATCTTTTTGAGGAAGAATCGTTATCCCTAATATATGTGACTACGTTTAGTTATACTATACCGCGCGTTTGACTATTTTGTATGTAAATTTCATTACGAAAGGTATTCAGAAAGAGTAGGTGTATCCAGTGTAAGTGACAATGTTAAGCCCATTGAAAGTTTTCGAATACCTAGCTGGTTACAATAATTGAATTCGTGAATACCTTCAGCGTTTGCGGTTGAATGAATAAATAAAATGTCTATTTGCAAGAACATACCAACTACGTGTTCAAAGTTTCGTCGTGTTGAAACTTTCCCAGATTTTTTTTTTGGCCGTTTATGTGTTGAGGTTTTTTTATATGGAATAAATAAGTTGAGAGTTGCAACGTAATACTTTCCAAAAATTATTTTAATTGAGTTTAGTAGACGCTAATATTTTCTTTAAAGTTTTCTTTTATTATTTTTTTGTTTAATCAGCAAGTATTTTTAAAACGCAAATTATTTTTAAACACGTGATCTTTTTGGTCCAATCTCTTTACACCCCGGCATGCAACGAATTTTGGACGAGATGATGTTTTTCTTATTGCTAACTGATTGAATTGGAGTATGTTTCGACACTTCCAAGCTTTTTTGTTATGTCCTATGTAAACTATTTCACTGTTATGTAAGAATATTCATTCCAGAATTTTCCATTTTCCTATTAATATCTAT
Source organism: Opisthograptis luteolata (assembly GCA_931315375.2). Taxonomy (NCBI): domain Eukaryota; kingdom Metazoa; phylum Arthropoda; class Insecta; order Lepidoptera; family Geometridae; genus Opisthograptis; species Opisthograptis luteolata. Next base: position 5,865,068 of record OV928048.1, read on the forward strand.
TCCTAACAAGATATTTTACCGTGAGTATAATTATTTCTGCTCTTGTAGTATCCCAAAAACATGACATGCTCTTCTGGAAATGAAACGATGCCTTTGGGTAAGCAAAATTAGTATATTTCCATTATCACGCATGTTAGGCTGAACAATACCTATGATCCTGGAGAAATAGGATGTAAATCAAATCACTAATATTTACCTTTATTTCCCTAGAGCGATAGTGGCCGACCGGTTAGGCGTGCGAGTTACAAGACGCCGACACCAAGTTTGAATACTCTCGGCCCCGCACCTATGACTTAATAAGTTATGTGCGGATTTGCCATCGCTCAAAGCGGTGAAAGAAAACATCGTGAGGAAACCGGCATGCCCAAGAACTGCAACATTCAAGGGCATGCGACATCTACCAAGCGCACTGGGCGAGCGTGGTAGATTACAGCCCATACTCTCTCTCTGAGAGAAGGCCAGAGTCCCAGCAGTGGGAACGTGAAAGGCTGATAATGATGAATATTTACCTAGTCACCTTTATTAGTATTCTAAAGCAATCTAGTACAAAGGTTGGTCCCGCTTTCCTTTGTATGTGGCCTCGTCCCTTTTTTTTACATGTTCCAGGGTAGCGTTTGACCACAAGTCACCTGATGTAAAGTGCCGATGTGGTCGAAGGTGGCGCCACGCTACACCTGGACTGGGAACTGGCTCTCAAGTGAGGCTGCCGGAACACACCGATAGGTCTTAACATGACGGTGGTAGCTGGTCAGGCGAGTACTACAAAATACCCTACCACCAAGTTATGGTTTCATCACGATGATTTCCTTCACCGAAAGCTCAAGCTCATTTTAGGATTCGAACCCACGTCCTACGGATCGCAAGCCGACGTCACTACCACTGAGCCACCATCGCTATCGCACTTTTTTATTTTATTGTGTAGTAAAGTGACAAACAAGCAGACAGCCCACCTAATGGTAAGCGGTATTGCCAATGCGTTAAGAACTCTTATAGCCAGCGTCAAGTATTAAACATAATTATGTTTGTTTTCTTGCAAGCACATTGTGTGACCTCTTTTCAAGCCAAACATGATAATCCCCTTTGTGTATAAGTATACTTTACTTAAGCTTCTTTACACGGACTTTATAGGGCAACTAGAAAAGTCATGATTCTCAATTTTATTTCGATTTCCTACTTTCGTACGACCTACAGAACTGTCATCAATATTATACCATTATCACTCAAAGACACACAAATTTTGAAATGAAAGTAAATTTTTCATATTGACAGTCGAATTGCTCCCGAAATACTCCCACCGTTTTTATAGCTCCATTAGTTATCATAAAGGTTAAAGATTGATGTTTGTCATGTTCCTGATAGCTGTTCGATGGTGCAGCTGATATTTTCAGTCAAATAAATGTTGCCACTTTTGTGAGCGTTTTGATAGGCGTTTGAATAATCGATGAGCTCCTGATCCCTACAGACTTGTTGTGCTATCTATTTCATGTTACTATTATTGAGTTGAGAATTCTCGAGGCGCTCACGTTTTCTTAAACCAATTGTTATTTCGGATGACACCTTGGCTTACGGCCGGTTTCAATAAATAAATGTCTTTTTTACTATTTACCGGGTAGCGTTTGACCACAAGTCACCTGATGTTAAATGACGATGTGATCGAAGATGACGCTATCCACGGTTTGCCTTACTAAAGATATAAATTTGACACTAGCTCCATAGAAGTAATGTCAAATTGCTATCAATAGTAGAGCAAACCGTGGATAGATAGGTTATTGAAACTGGCCGTTAGTAAGTAGTGCTTCTACCGGCTGAGCTTAGCATAACAAATGCTTGTTCTTGGGTTTTGGCTGTTTGTATGTGTGATTGTGCATCTGTGCATGCAAACTATCATGCAGGGAATCTCATAGTGCGGAGTTATGCTTACATAGAAATGTTGGTCATTCACATCGTCACTTTACTTTAGGTGACTTGTGATCAAACGCTACCCAGAAAGTAGTAAAAAAAAATATTATTATGCATTAAATGTTAGACTATTTAGATGACTAAAAAGCTAGGGATCGTAGTGAACTTGCTCCAACTCAATCAGTTAGTAATATGAATTAAAAAAAAAGGAAAATGTGATCGCGTCCAGAAAAATTATCTGCCGAACTTTTCTTGTCTTTTGTTTTACCGTTGTATCGAGGTTAGCAACAGGCGTAGATAGTTTGAAGTTTGACGTATGTTGTATGCTATTGAACATGCATTTATGATTTTGAATTAGACTAATTGAAAAGCGTTATTGTTTAGTAACATCACTTAATTTAAATCATTGTATAGATATAAAGTAGAGTACGTACTACTTTGTCACTGGTGTACAGTACTCTTTTATATCACATTTTTATTTAACAGGATTCAACTGATGCCAGACGAGAGGCGTGCACTGCAAACAAAGCAGAAGAAAAAAACCTGCAACCCGTTTTACGACGAAACGTTCGTTTATCAGGTGAGTAAAAAACCCTACAGAATAATAATGGGATTATTTAATGAATGGAAAAACCAGACAAGGGTTTAACTGAAATGCTAATTACTGAAGTGGGTGCGGCGAGCGGTGACGATGGTGAAAGCCTGAACAAAACTGAAATACCTTATTTGCTGACCCAACCAGCAAATTATCAGATTATAGTGCAAAAGTCTCTTAGGAGTGCATTCAATGTATAAATAATTATATACATTTACTATTCTTTTGGCAGTTATTCAAGAAGTAGTGTATATTCTTTTCTACTTATATAAAGGAGAGCAAAAGGCAAATTTTAGGTGATATTGTAGCTAAGTGCCTACGGTGATGAGCGCAGAGCTGTAAGAGTACTTCGTAATTTCAAGTTATTTCTTGGAAGCATAATAAATAATATATGAGAGCATCAGCGTTCGACGTCTCGTCTCATCACGTCATCAAGTGTTATAGAGTTGGGTACGTTATTGGGTAAAGTTTTTAGAAATTCCAAGAGCAAGCAATATATGTTTTGTTCCAACTGGATTTGCTGAAAATTACTTTTTTATTGATATAATGCTGTAAGTACATACCTAAAAGTATTAAAATAACTCATTTGATTCTAAACTCGCGGACTGAAAAGTTCTTTGTTCTATATTTGAGTGAACAGTTTTATTTAAATTTTTCTGAACCACAGGCCGCGGTTTGCGGCTCTCAGTGATTAAATATATTCTCTTCTCCAACTCTCCTCGGGCATTACATTGGTCGTATTGATTTAGGGCCTTCGTAGTACTCGCATATTTGTTTAATTACTCATTGTATAAGTCGGTGTTTGGAACCACTGAAGGTTGTAATTTTATTGCAGCCTACACACACACACAGAAACACACACACACACACACACATACACACACATTAAACTTGTACTGAACCCTTGGAGTAATTTTTAAATTAGGCCGTGGCCAAGCCTTAGACAAATGTTAAGATAGTCTTAAAATAGGTCAGAACTAGCTCTAGAAACTATAAGACTCGCCCGTGTTCGCATTAGTGTACCTAATGAAGATAAATATTTTCATAGTACAAAGTACAAACGCAAGCCAGAAACATGTTAAAGAGATTAGAGAGAGAGAGAGAGAGAGAGTAAGAACAATGAACAATGTACAACTGAATTACACAAACTTAATCCAACAGCTCCAACAGAACTATAAACTGAAACTATAGCTTTATGGTTGGGTATTTTCTTGTGCTCGTCTAGCTAGCTTCATGATAAGAATCTGTCGCCAAGCAACGCTATCAGTGAATTCCATGCAGTTTCGTTTGAAAGCCAGGTCCCAGTCTAGGCGGAGCGTGTAGGATTGTAGTGGAAGACCTCCCTTGCAGAATCAGTGTAGGAAATTACCAGACCATAGCCAGTTTGCAATGCAAATTCAATTAAATTAAATTTCAGGGAGAGATTTGCCATCTTTATCTTTCTGTAGTTCTTACAGGAAAACGTTGGACGAAGTTCGTAACACGCTACATCTGGTCTAGAAATTGGTTTTCAAGTGACATAAAAGCGCCGATTCTGATGTCTAAACTAAGTTTGACAGGTCTAAAAGTATTAATGTCCTCTTCTGAATACGGTAGTAAAAAAAGAAGGCATTATTTTTAGAACTGCCACACTTAGTTTAGTTGTAGAAAATGCACGTCAAAATTGACTCGTAATGAGTAAGTCTAAGTTCTCAGTCTGAAGAGCGCAGTGCATTGACGTGCAGGATTTTGAACTATTGAAATTCAAATTTCTGGATGTCACTGAACTACATCAGGCGTGTGACTGGTTCGTGAGTGTTGCATACAAAAACTGACTGTTAGTCAGATGCTATCACGTAAAGTCATGTAAAAAAAACCCTATCAGAAAGTTCAAACACTTCACGTATCCCGGAGGTTTGATAACTATAATGGAATATTGATTTGACCATTCGTGACGGTACCGGTTATTACAGGCACGGCCCGGTATTGATGAGAGCTCTTAATAACGGTTTATTGGCCCGTGTGATAAAGTGGACGGTTGCTGTTCACAGAGTATGAACGATATTAATTAATTGTGTATTCGTTATGAGACGACAGATTAATTTGATTGATGGAACTTTTTAAATAAGCATTGTTATTTTTACGTAGGTACCTACCTGAATGACGATATGAGCATACCTATTGCTCGCTTGTTGATAACCGTGACGCTTGGTCGCGTCAGTTCTGTACCACCCTGTTTGATACAAAAAAAAAACTAAAATTCTATTCTATTCTATATAAAAATTCTGAGCGGCAATGTACTGTGCTCGCCATATTACTTAAATGTTATTCATTACGAGTCGATTTTGAGGTGCATTTTCTAAAAATATTGCCGTCATTTTTACTGCCGAAGAAGATGACAGTAATACTTTTTTTCTCTCTTTATGTCCTGAATTTTACTGAACATTGTTCTTCAATCCAGACATTGTCTTTCAATCCAGAACACAGTCTGGTTTGCACAAGTGAAACAGTCAGCGGTAAAAGTTGCTGATCAAACCCAATATTCCAAAAGTGTGTCGATGAGAGTTATTATGCATTCAAGATGCTTAAGAAAATGTGAGAACCTCGAGGCTCGAGGGAGGTTTTAAGCAACTTTTGTCGTTGACCGTACCAGGCAGTTACTTGGTGGTCAAATAACTGGAATAGCTGTGTATTCCTTAGAAATGCAGTAACATCAAAACACGATTACGTATACATTTACTTCATACACATATTGTAACCTCGCTCATTAGGCATTCTGTTTTTAAATAACACAAGTTTACTTTTGAGTAAACATTCTCATAAGCCTCCTGAAAATTAAAAAAAAAACAAATGCACGGCATATATAAAGACGTGTGCAGCAGAGAAGAAAATGTATGTATCAAGGCAGTCTCTATTTCAATGAACTAGAGTGTTTTTTCGTGTACCTGCATAAAAGTCTAGAAAGTTAAAGCCGTAAACCGTAAGAAGTTCAATCCTTATGGGAACCATCTTTTAGAAGTTCATCTTCACATAATGTTCTCTAGACAAAGTTATAATCATTAGAGTTTGATTGTCCATATTTGGTCTTCATAAATTGTCTAAAGTAGAACGATTTTATATATCTTTAATCTTAATAATGTCGTGGATTCGAACAGATAAGAATTCAGGCAGTCATTGTTGGTGTATGCACTGTTATTCCTTTTATCAATCACTTGTAAGCCAGTGACTCTGGATCACGCACTACTGAAGTGACAGATATGACGTTGACACCGACATACGACAGCTTCCCTCTAGATTTGTTTCACAGACTAACACCCGAAAAGAATAATTGATCCTGATGTGTCATGTCATAATATGTCACTTAAGTACTAGGGCTTGACATATTACTACTAAAATGACATATTATGATATGGCATATCGATCTAAAAACGCGGATAACGGATCAGGATCTATTAGTAATTTCGGGCGTATATCTACAGCACGTAACCACAATGAAGAAATATGACATTTACTTACTTAGTTTCATCAGCTTTGAAAGCATACAATTTTCTAACTCTCTGTGCACTTTTATTTAAGTACGAGTACGTGACGAGACGATCATTTCCTTCACCCGATAGTATGTACCTAAGTTTTATGTCTGCCCATAAAATTGCAGTCCCACCTGCAACTGTTCCCACAGAATGGGATTAGGCTGGGTAATATTTGTGCTTCTTTTACAAAGCATAAATAATTGTCCTATAGCAGGAATAAGCCCGCGACTTCATGCTTCGCAGTCCGCGTTTTACCCATTGTGCCATAATCGGTCGTCATATCGTCATTAGGTTAACGTGATCCTATCTATAATATAAAGTAAATAACCTACAAATAGAGAGAGGCATTATTCTTACAACGGACTTTTTACTTCGTGTGAATCCCGCTCCGCAAATTCAGTCACAAACAACAGAAAAACCAATTTTACAATCAATCGAGCTACAATCCAATCATTTTTCCACCAGATTCCTCCCGGCCAAATCGACGCTCTCACTCTCAAGTTATCCGTAGTGGACATTGGCAGAGTCGGCAAGAACAAGCAACTGATCGGCCATATCATTCTTCCACTCACCGAGCTCGAGGGAGTCGCGCCTGATGAAGAGCCTCAACTGTACAAAATGGACATTGAAAAGGTATCAGCAAAAAAAAGCAGTGGAATATAATAATTCCTTTTGACTGAATTTTTTTGAAGGATGATAATAGTATTTTGAGATATAGTTGGAATGGAGAGATGGCGCTCTGTGCGACTGTACCTTGTTTACGACGTTATGTCAAGTTATAGCTGTGGTTTTCATTGTCAAAGAGTCTCTGAAGACCAATCGTAGACTTGTAATTGACAGATGTTATATCGAATCAAGATGCTTGTTGGTGCAGAAATCAGAATCAGAATCTAGGTATACAGTCGATCATGTGCCACCTAGCGTCAATAAAAGCTAGTTTTCCTACCCATTGAAAGACCAGAATTGTATTTACATCTAAAACTTGTATGTAATGTTTACGCAGGTTTTACTAAGTCCGCGTATAGTTAGTTTAAAACAAGCATGTTAATGTTTGTGGTAACTTTTAATTCAAATTTCAGCCAGCAGTTAGTATATTTGTTTCAATTTTGAGTAAACTTTACATTGGGCCTGTGTAGTACTATGTACTCAGTCTATGTACGTAGTTTCAACCGAATAAAAACTAAACAGTAGCGCAAAATAAGTACAAAACATTTAGGTCAAGCACAAGGTAGAAGAAAGTTACACATTATCATATATCCAGACAAATTCCGTTGAATAATGCGAGTTAAAATCTCACGCGACAAAATGTTATTATTATCCAAACCTAAAACTTAATGATGAATAATCAAGACTGTCTTTATTCGCGTTTTAAACTTCGTCTTTAGTGAAATGTGTAGGGGTTTTATAAACTTTATTATTCTAAACCCCTCCGCACACAGCGTCGTTGCGTAAGCGCATATATAGTAAGACGTGCGTAGTACATTTTCAAACAAGTCCACAGATGAAGCGTTGTTGCAGAGAAGCGTAGGATATTTGCATTGTCGTTACGATAGCCGCAGCAGTGGCGTAAAAAGCAAGCGTAGAAAACACTCTCTCGCGTGTTTGTGTCATTTTGCAATAGCTGTGTTCTGAAAATGTGTACAAATTACGCCTACGCTACGATTCGTATGTAGAACTCTGCAGATCTCGTAGTCGTTGCGCCTTACGCTTACGAGACGACTACGCTTACGACTTGTGTGCATATATCTCAACTTTTAAGCCCAAAACACATAGAAGCGGGGACGGGAGCGGTCTGAGATGTTGGCGGCCCGGACTCTCTTGTATTGTTTGAATTTGTACAAACCACGCCACAAAGAAGTACGGACCTCGACCGGGTGTGAGCTCGGTTTCATACAATATATTCAAACATTTCGATAGAGTCTGACCCGCCACGCGTCCACTTCCCAGCCCGCACTCTTATCTGTGTGTTTTAGCTTCACTTTTGTTCATAATTTACACAGTTATTTAAAGTGTTCTCGTTTTCATAGGATTGTCAAGAGCCCCCATCGGATTTGGGCGAGATCCTGGTCTCCTTACTGTACAATGAAAACCTGCATCGGCTTACTGTGACTGTCATTGAAGCAAGAACGCTCAAGGTATGTTGCTTGGCTACTTTATCTAAGACCCAAAAAGCCATTAAAAATACAGATACAAAAAAAGAATTGTTATTCTTACCGATTTTTTTAAAATTAGGTTTTTAATTATTCATCACTACAATGTTAAACAATCTATTCGCTCAAATAACCTTTTTTCTAAAAACAATTTTTTTTTTTAAGTACTTACTTATATTGTTCACAACGTTCACAAATTTTAATTAACTTTGGCTTGAAAATCAAGTTTAGGGACTTGGAACTTTGTGAGGCGGCGGTTAAATAGGCATTTGGGTAAACTTGGATTGTACCTAAATTGTGTTAATTCATTCATGCTTCACCGCGTAATTTAACTGAATACTTGGCTTTATCAATAACTGGTGTGCCCCGCTGTTTCACCCGCGTAGAGTCCAGGTTATAGCGATAAAAAGTAATCTATGAAATGCTCCAGGGCTTAAACTATCTGCACACCAAATTTCATTATTGGATATTCAGTTTTGTTTTATATAATAATGTCATCTGAACTTTAAAATGCGGAGTCAGCAAAAACAAACTAAAACACTGAAATAAAAGTAAAAAGTGAGTCGAACAAGTGCTTATCAGTATCACTTATGAGCACACCTCCTTTCCTTTGTAGATGGACCCATCTTCAAGTAGACGTGAGTTGGTAGTCCGAGTGACACAGGAGCGAGCATGCCGTGGAGTGCGCGCTCGTCGGACAGCCGCCGTCGAAGTCGCCGACGATGGCAGTGCGCTGGTCTCTGAATGCTTCCACTTCAGACTGAGAGCTGATGAACTGCACACGACAAGCGTGACGATACAGGCGCTGCAACCCCACTGTGTTTATGCCAAAGGTAAGAGAGTGGAACATGACGAAACCGGCATGTCTAAGAACCACAACATTGAGGGCATGCGACATCTGCCAATCCGCACTTACACGGTCTCACAGCCCGTAGTTTCTCTCTTTCTGAGAGAAGGCCAGAGTCCCAGTAGTGGGAGCGTTATAGGTAGATGATGATGATGATGATGATGATGAGAACGTCAGTGTTGTAAGCAAACGTGAGGTAGTAAAGGTTGCTAAAGAAAGTGGAAAAAGTGACTCAAACAAAAATGATGTACAATAAAAGAAGTTTGGAACTGTTTGACTCTGATCTACTTGTAAATGATCTAGAATGATTTCGCATTTAATTTTACTCTTTTGCTGGGATAATTTTGTACTCACCTGGCCTATTATTGCGTTCCGGCAGCCTCGCTTGAGATCCAGTTTCCCATCTAGATAGCGGTAGCGTGGTGCGACCATCGACCACATCGCCAATGACTTGATGACTTGTGAATAGCTATCCTGCAATTCATGTAAAATGTAAATTGAAATGTAAACAGAATCACAAAAGTGGATCTTTATATAAATTGTGCATTGTCAGAATTTACGAGAGTCAGCAGTAAGTCGGCAATTTATTTTAACATTTATGCCCTCGCCCCGAGTTATATTTTCTGATTTTGAATATGCCAGCGCATCTTTTTCTAACAAGGTAAAGCGCGATGCGTGGGAAGAGTAAAAAAAACTTTGGAAAGAAAAGTGTTGAAGTATTGAAAGTTTAATGCGCAACTGCAGTGTAAATATTGTGTACCTCGAAGAAGTGGTACCTTTCCTGATCATCGTGAGAGCCCTTCACGTCCATTTTTTCTTTTACATTAGTAAATTTATCTTCAGGCCTTTCCATCAGACGATGTATTCAAATCATGTTACATGTTTTCTATACGTTAAGATAATTGACGTAGCGTGGTTTCGGGTATGAGTAATTAGGTGTAATGTTTTGATTATCTAATATTGTTGTTTTACCAATTAAATACACACAGATGAGCACCGATACCCTTTAGTAATTCCAAAAGCCTATGTTATTTGGAAATCTGTGACAGCAAGTAAATGTTAGATAAATTAACCGTTAAATTATTAGCTATGATCCACTACAGTGGCTGCTTTATTTAAATTAATTATCACCAAATAGTTACCGTGTAACGATCTACACTTTACCTACTAATTACAAGAATGTTCTGATAATTATCTAGTATATTGTTAACTGTCTTCTATGTAATAGATTAATTCAATTAGTAGGTGAAGAGCTATGGTGGCCGAACGGTTTAGGCGTGCGACTTACAAGACGCCGACACCGAGTTCGAATCCTCTCGGCCCCGCACCTATGACTTAATAAGTTATGTGCGGATTTGCCATCGCTCAAACTGGTGAAGGAAAACATCGTGAGGAAACCGGCATGTCCAAGAACTGCAACATTCGAGGGCATGCGACATCTACCAACATTGGGCCAGCGTGGTAGATTACAGCCCATACTCTCTCTCTCTAAGAGAAGGCCGGAGTCCCAGCAGTGGGAACGTGAAAGGCTGATAATGATGAGTAGGTGGATTTTGATTTATAAAAAAATTACTGTTTAGTTTCGATACATTTTTAATTCCAACCGTGAAAAAAAATTATGTTTTGTTGAATAATGTCAAAACTTTTATTAGGTAAGTATTTGTCCAGTGTTTTTGTAGATTCCCAAACCGAGTAGTTTGTGGTACTCCAGCTCTAGTATAGATACAGGGTGTTCTAGATACGGGTTGCAACTATGTATGTGATAGCGTGAACGTTAGTACCTATATGGCACTTAGTAGTGTGATATTTATTTTCACAGAAAAACAATACCTTGAGCAAATTTTCGTTGACTTCGAGATTAGTTTTGTTTTGTTTGAAGTTGTTTATTTATTACATTATTTGTTTTGCAAGTAAAGTATTGTGTTTACTTAACTTTGTGCGGTATAACGAGAGATTTACCAGTCCATCCTATCAAAAACTGGTTAAGTTAATAATAAAAATGAAGGTATAAACCTTGCTCATAACGGCGGCCGCAGGCAAGTGTTATGATAATATCACACGCAATATTGCGCAAGTAAATTTCATGTACGTCCGTGTGAACAGTAAAATTATAATGTTTTTTTATTACTGGTCTATAAATTCTGTATGATAAATGCCACCTTTTATGGATGTAAAAACAAATGTCTATTTTGGGGTGTGTGAAAGATATTATGTCTGAAATTGTAAATGAGTTACAGTCATATGTTATGTATGTCTTTTCATTTGTCTGCTTCCATGATTCTGAATTAGTTCGAAGTACTATATTAAGTGATTGATAACATCTTTTCACCAAATAGCATTTGGTACAATGTCGGACGTCGGGTCCTTAGCTCAAAGCGTCCAAACCAAAAGAGTTCTAATACGCAAAAAGAGGGCTAATCACAGACCAGTCTCCGTTTGGTCGCGTGTGAGTGACACGATCAGTCAAACAAGCGACTTTATAGATCAATTACCCAAAATTATTTTTCCCAATGTTTTTAGTCCCAGTCGCGTTTTGCCCCATTTGCTTTATTTTCCATACGATTTAATTTCTACTCGTTCTTTTCGCCACACGATTTTTACCTATGCATTTTTTTTACCAATCCGGATCATTCCATTCTGGATTCATACAGTTACTTGAAGACTGAAACCTTTTTTACAAGTCAACACACACAGCCACTTTTTTGTCACGTTTGCATCCCTTTGTACCAACGTTAATGACTGAATTGACGCCTGTTCCAACTTCTTTACACCAGCAAAACAACTTGGGGGAAACGCCCAGCGGGCAATTGATAAGTTTTATCTTTTGTTACAGATCACCTACTCGGAAAGTTCGTTCTAGGATCTTACATGTTCGCGAGAGGTCGGGCGCTGCAGCATTGGAATGCAGCTTTGGCATCGCCAATGGAACAGGTTCAGCAATGGCACCCACTGACCAACTAAACCACTTGACCTAGGCGTTTTCATTGAGGACTGATCTAAACTAACTGACCTTTGCTGCATATAATACTTGAGCTTATTTTAAAGAGAACGAGACAAAAAAAAAACATTTTTTTGACGGAATGATAAGTTGCCAATTTTTTTTTCAATTCGGTTCTTTATTATGCCAGTCTTAAGTATTAATTTGATAAATAAATTATGATGACGAGATGATGTGATGTGAAAAGCCAGGCCAATCACGAGGGTCCCTTTTGTGTTTATATGTACTGACTTTTTGGAGCAGGAAGAAAGTCACTTTTAACAATTACATTTCCATTGATTACTAGAAGAAATACAAGTTTTGGAAAAAGATATAATATTTTCATGTTGGCAGTTGAGTTTTTCCACACAGTTCTGATGTTTTCTCATTGTTGCATGTCATAATATCAGAATAGTACTCGTAATTATCACACATGTGTGAAACAGATACATGCGTCAAGCGAGAACAATGCCAAATTTAAATTTTACTCACGATTGGCAGATTTGTGATGGTAAATAGTGAAGCCAATGCTTGCCGATTATGTGATGACTGATGACATTTCGATATTGCCTTTGGAAACCGGATATTACGTAACACGAGGCCTACATAGCACTTGCCCAAGAACTTTTCTCTGATGCTCGCTTCAAATATACTTTAAATGTGCTAAATGAAAACGCTTCTTCAACTATTAATGGACTTTGAAACTTAAAAGAAAAAGGTGCTCTTTGATCGTTCGTGTATGAACATTATTAGGAGTGAAATGAGAAGGGTATTGTAGCAGAGCACTTTTTTCTTTCATACAATTGAATATTAGATATAAGATAAAATATCTAATATATTAATATATTTTATCCGATTATATAAAATTTACCTTAGAATAAGAAACGATACATATTTCGATTGTTCGAAAGCTGTTTTTATTCGTGTAAAAGACATGGAAAATGAAAAGATATATAGAATCGTATATCGTATTAATTTTGAATCCAGCATCGCTTGTTTTAGGAAGAATGGTTATTCTTTGTCGTGCCAATGCCACAATTGTTTGTTATAATTAATTTATCAAAGCACCAACACTTTGTTATAATATGAGTAAATACATTTCCCTCAGAAACTACAGTCAGAAGTATAAACCTAGTTTTCTGTGTGATGTTAAACTCTATGTTGAGATTCAATTTGTTGTTGGTTATTGCTTTTACGCCACCACAGCCGAAACCCAATTTTGTGGTCGTAAAACCTCAGGCGATTTAATTAGTAAAATATAAAACTGTGTTATTAAAAATTCTTCAATTATTAAAACTAAAACATATATATAATACACACACACACACACATACACACACACACATATACACATACACACATACATACATATACGTTATTTACATATATATTAACATATATTTTTATTAAAAACTTCGATTTCGATCACAGCAGTTGGAGTACTTTTTCATTAAATACACAATTTTATTTCCATCGGACTACTTTTAACTTTTTTTTAATTATTTTAATATTTTTTTAACCAGGTTCCATTATGTAAATTTATGAAATTAAATTATTATTTATGCAGAAGAAGATATTACTAACCTACAAAAATACAAGACGTTGTCATAAAAAGTACCTGTAACCATTTCACAAAATAATATTTGCTGGCTATTTCTTTTACAAATGTATTATAAACATGAGCATAAAAAGAAATAGACTTTTATGTTATGTATTACAGTTTAATTTCGAATTTTCTCATACTTATGTAACAGCTAAATTGTGTGTCTAGAAAAATTGTATCTACTACACTCAGATATTTTTGTAATTAGCAATTTACATCGTCCTTGAATATTTTTAATAATATCATTGATGAATATGATACCAAATTAAAATACTAGTTAATTATAAAACTTCGCACTTTGACTTTTTCGTGTATAATCAGAAAATCTCTTCTACTGAGTAAATACAATGGAAGAGCGACTTAGTTTTATATTGAAACAAGTATTGTTTAGTGATTGGTTTAAGAATTCGTCGCCTTTTATTTGTTACCGACCAAACCTAATTGCATAATTAAATTGGCTTGACTATGTCATTTAGAAAGTAAAAGAACGTAAATTTTGTATTGTATTATGTGCCCAAAGCAGTGATCTTCACGTACCTACTTAGTACCAGATTTCACGAACCGAACGTTAACTCTGTTCAACTGTACTGCCATCCGTACACCTTGTTTAGTTTGGCTTTGACATTTGAGAGGTGCATTTTGTACGAAGCGGTAGGTACTATTTATAAGAGGAAACAATTGAAGTATAAGTAAAACCTAAAATGTGAATTAAAAGTTTAATAAAATTATTATTAGTGGTTGTACTAATTAATTAGATACGAGTGAAATCGTAACAAAACAGCCGAAAAGTGTAAATTATTTTTGTTCTGTTTTTAGTAAAACATAAAGATCGTTGGCCTAAATAGTTATAATTCTCTTGACTTTCTAGGCTCGAGTTTAGGCTATAGCGAAAGTTTGAAATCAGGTTTGGGCGGTAATGTATTCAATATGCGGAAAAGTTTTATTCAGTTAGTTATCAATTGAATGACAGGTGAACGATTGTAAATAATTAGCTGGTAACTTTCTATATTATAACTATTCACAATATCTCTGATTATAAATTAATATTCTCAATATTTTGTCACTCTAAAAATTAATATTGCTCATTGATATAAAATACAAACTTGTTGTATTCTTGAAAGATTGTAATCTAAGAAACACTATATTATTATCTACTTAAATGTTAATCATAAAAATATTGCCAATAGGTATGTATACACGTAAATTAGTAGTATTGTTTCCATATTGTGCAACTAATATTCGTAAAAATAAATGATGTAATGTCATAAACAATCATGTTTAATATCACTATTTTTTTGGTTCTTTTAATTTACGTTTTACTAGCAACCCGACCTAGATTATGTAGATACTAATATAGGGCAGTATTTAACAAATCTTTTAATTTTTTGGCTTTTCTGTACTATAATATGTACGTTTTAAACATATATACCTTTCTCTTGAATCACTCTATCTAATACTGAAAACCGCATTGAAATCCGTTGCGTAGTTTTAAAGATCTAAGCATACATAGGGACAAACAGCGGGAAGCGACTTTGTTTTACACCATGTAGTGAAGTCTCTCTTTTACTAGTATTTCACACTAATATTACAAATGCGAAAGTTTATGAGTGAGTTTTCAAGCTCTATCGGCCTGAAGCGCGGCGCGGGGGGTCTCCTCATTCATCTCACCGCCACCGACGGCACCAGTCGCGCTGATTCGCCCTCTCTCTTGTCACACCTTTTATAAATTCTTTCCAATATACCATTTTCTACAGTCCACTATTGCTTATTAATTCAAGTCCTAAAATAGTTAGATCCCTAACAGTGAGTGAGTGAGGCTTTCCGCCCACAAGTCGTAAGCGTAGTCGTGTCGTAAATGACGATTACGAGAGCAGAGTTCTACAATTGTATCGTAGGCGTATAGCTATTGAAAAAAACAGCTAGTGAAAAATGATACATGCGAGAGAGTATTTTCTACGCTTGCTTTTTACGCCATAGTGCTACTTATATCGTAATGACTGGTTAGATATATTACTTGCAACTAAAAGATTCATGTAGGTATACTAAAATTTCAGCGTATTTCAGTCGCAGCATTAATAAAATTTATTATCGTTATTTAAGTTTAAGTTTACCCAATCCTGATTTATGGCCAATGATCGAAATAAATTAAATACAATTTCGACGCAAATAATTTCATTTTAAGTACATTGTATTTTCAACGAGTGATTAATCGCTAGGGAATATATTATTTAATCTAGACCAACTTTTTTAAAACTGGCCTCCTGATATAAAAGGTGTTGTTAATGTAGGTGCTTATATTTCATGGTGAAATAATAGCACGGGGGAAGAAATGGCGAAGTCCATCTCGTATAATAGATGTTTCCGTCAAGTAAAAATTAATTTTTAATAAAATTCCTGATCCAACAGATCTATGCGCCCAAGTTCTTTACTTAAATGCGATAACTGTCGAACTTTGGTCTTTAGTTCCAACTATTGACCTGCAAGCGGCATCACATGGTAGGTACGTACTTGACATTTACCGGAATTTGCGATTCTTCCAGATAAACTTTAACACCCCATTTCTAACTTTCAAGGCAAGAATTTGAAAAAACACCCACCTGCGTTACAAAAAGGACAGAATCCCCGAATTTCACATTTCTAGGATCATAGACTTAGGCTCTGCTCTGGTATGTTAGTCAGCCAGAACAAAGCCTTTCCTTCATTTTGAGATCAGAAACGACTAAACACTCAAGGTGTGTTCTATTTGGGTCACCTGAAATTTAAGGATACGGTCTCATAGTAGCAAATAGTCCAATAAAAGACACAATAAAAGTTTTAGTAGCTCTGAAAGGTTATTTCAAGGAGTAAGAGGCAATTCTGCCTATTACGACGAAGTCCTGTGAGATGTAAAAATTACCTACAAAGTTACATTGTTTTGCTTATTTTCATAATGTTGGCCTTGATAATCTCTGAGAGTTTCAAGCGATCGTAGCTATCAACTTGGCGTCCATACCACTAATTATTGAGATTGGATTTGTTTGAAACTACAAGACAAGGTGAGTTATTTTCAGTTTCACAAAATGAAAAAAATCTAAGTTTTTTATCGAGAATTTATCATTTCTTTTATGTTTGAAGGCTTATATTATTCGGTGAAATTTAATTACTGTATCTCACTGTATAGTACGCGGTCTACGAATTCCATTTTAAAATGCAAATTAGCTCTTTGTTGAGGAATTAGTAAGATTTAAAACAGTGTTTAATTGCTTTACAGTCGTTAGCATTGCTGTAGGTAGTTAGTAAGTTTATTTATCTGCAAGTTGAGATAAATTAAATTATTTATTGGTTCACCACAATACAGAGAAATTTAAAACTAGGACCACAATAAAAACGAATTGTAAGACAACCCAAACAAGTATAAACTATTTAGAAGACACTTACACATACTTTCTCATTTCTTTGGAAATAACCGTGTCTTATATTGAGGTATTTTTAAAACAACAAACTATAGGTAACTTATAAAGCTATTACAAGTGAACCCTTATCAAATTAATGTCTTACAAAATTTACTGCTCTAATGGTCATGAAGCGAAGATTTATAGTAAGTTGTTCCTTGTTATTTATAGTAGGTTTGTATGTAATTTGTCTGTCTATCAATATAGGGGTTAGAACTTCTTATGTAGGCGCAAGTTTTTGAACATTGTAAGTTTATTTTTTTAATGAAATAATGTAAATATGTAATTTAAAAAAATTGAATTGTGAGTCCTTAATTAATACTTATTTTAGATTCACGCGTAATCTAGAGTTAATTTAAATTAACAAATAAAAATTTCATCTCTTTTACTTGCCTGTTATAAAACCTATAAGTTAAATTTAAAAAAGAAATTCAAAGTTGTGTTATTTTTTTATATATTTTTTGAAACTCAAACTCCAATATTTATTATGTACAATATTTAAAGCGTCAAACCTAAAGCTAGTCTATAGTCTATTCGAACTTCCTTACTCTAACAAAAGAACAGGCAAGAAATGCAGGTTTTTTGGGCGTTTAATTTTTTTAAATAATTAGGGTTGTCAGAGATACAACAGTGTATAAAACGGAGCAGAAAATTTAGGGAAACGTGTATGAAATATGGGAGCGTGACTAAACACGGAAACATGCCAGCGACAAGGAAATACGTTTGAAACAAGCCAGTTACGTGTTAGAAACATTATTATTTACATAATTTTATTTGCAGTCATTTTTTATTACTTTTTTTTGTTAGAAGGTACGTGTTGTATCAGCTGCTGTCTAATAAAAACTGGACATGTTATTATGTTTGTGAAAATATATTTTGCTTTTATAATGTCGGTTATGAGTATTGTATAAAGGCTATCATCATAGTATTGGATATTTAATGGGTTTTGCGACATACCGTCATTCTAACCATTTGTTTTTTCGGAAATAAGAGCTTGTTTGTTCTTTTTTAAAACACTTTTGTTATACAATCTATAGAGACGATTAGTCTCGCAAAAACTTGGCATAAAAGTTTTTTTTTTCGAATAGGTATGTATCGGAAAACTTGGGTGTTCTATAAGATTTGGGTGTGAAATCAAGACCCGCCTTATATTTGCCTACCCGTGTGAATGCAGGGCGAGTCCTTAGTCTATGACAAAAGAGCTGTAATAACTAATAATGTACCTAACAATTAGGTCTAGTTTAGAGATCGATATTAAAAATAGAAAGCGAAGGTCTTGCATCTTATATTATATGAAATAAACATACGTAAAAAAAAAAATAATTTTGCCTCAAATCAACAAAATAAATATAGTTGCAACAACCTACGACGAGCTTGAAAAAACACTTTTACGTGTATACCAAATTATTTCCCTCCGGTAATAGCTTCTTAAAAATGTATGAGCCCGTCGGTTTGAGTCTGAACTTAAAATATGCATAAAATTAGTACGCCGCAATGCCTATATTTATTCATCTAAGAAAATATGCGTAGCTGAAATGAACCACGTCCATCACTCAGACATTTTTGTATAAATGTAGAGGTATGAAGTAAGCTGAATTATGCAATTCAGAGCTCAAACTCTCGAAAGCGTCGGTGTTATAGCACTGAATTGTCTATGTTTACTACTAGAACCAATTTTACGAATTGATAACAAAAAAAAACAAACTAACTAACTCCGATGGCTCAGCGACCCAAAGTGTGTCTTGGCCTCCGAAACGAGAGAGCGCCACTCTTGTCTATCTTGAGCGATTTCAGCACAGAAAAAAAACACGTAAAAATTATTATGATTTTTAGGACATAAGTGCAAAGATGTAAACTGTAGAGCAAAATTTCTAGATTAAAAATTCTTTGTGCAAGGAATAATTTGAAGTAGTCGATTCAATATCGTATTACTTTTTTAGGGTACGCCGTTGAGAACGTTGGATTAATATGTTAAATATTGTAATATCCGACCCGTACTTCGAGTTTTAAAATAAAGTGTACATTCACTTCGCTTGTAATATTTCAATCTATATAAATGAAAATGAAATCGTCTTGTTTTTGGTAAGCGCTTCACTTGAGATAGTCAGGACAAATTTTAACATATTTATAAATGTTTGTTATAGTTGAATCAGGTAGGTACTATTTGGTAAAAAAAAAACTGTCCTGAAATTAAAATATTTGATAAAAACTGAAAGTGCATTTGTGTAGGTATGAGATTTTTACAACAACCACGGGATATATGATACTTTTTACTGAAATGAACTGTAGTTCACGCAGTTGATAACTTGGAACTGCGGGACACAGCTAGTGTATTAATAGAATAAGGAAAGAAAGAGCATTTGAAGAGCACATGAGTCATATTTTTATATTGAAAATTCCTAATAGCCTAAACATTTCATTTATCTAAAAATTGCATCTATTTACTTCATTGAAAACTTTTTCCAGACGCTAATTGAACTGATATAAACGGAATCGATAAAGTCGACTTTGCAAAAGGTTTGAAAACCCCTTTGTTAGTTACCTCACAAATTCAAAGCAAGCACTAATTTACACGCCTCAACTCTCGATGTAAATGTATGCATATTTGAATAGAAAGTTTATAAAGTAAATTGCTGTTTTCAATTCCAATTTAACATCACAAACAATAAAAACGTAAGGCGTTAATTTTACCACCTCACATGAATGAATCAATTTAATAAAACTCTAACTCTGACTGACGGACAGACACACAGCCGTTATGTGCAGGTATAAAAAAGTATTCTTTAAATAATCCCTTACACATGAGGCACATGAGATGTTAAAGTTTCATCTTAATCATCATAAGCCGGAAGCAGTACACTGCTGAACATAGGCCTCCCTCCTTGAACGGCTATTAGCCATTTGTATCCATCGGCTTCCTGCGACTGTTACAATGTCGTCGGTCCACCTAGTGGGGTGGTGTTAGTTTGCATGCAAACAATATCAACTTCCAGAGAGTCAATCAATCAATCAATGAATCAAAGGCATTTTATTGTTTTACGTAGCAATTATGAAGCCTCGAGTTGAACGCTAACTACAAAAACAAAAGCCAAAAGAAGTCCAATAATGCAAAAAAAAAATTCATCGAAGAGTTTCCTCCACTACACTCCACTTCAGTCCACTTCAACTAGCTGCAATGCCCTCAATCCTTTTAATACCGCGGCTAAGCTAAACAAAAGAAAATCAATACGTCTGTTATTTATGGGCAAGCAATGAAACCTCATTGAAAATGAAAATATTCCACAGAGCGTCGAACGCAACTGTCATTTCCACGTACGGAGGACTCATTTGCCGGTGATTACCTCGGAATAACCTTCCACGTGACAGCTTCATGTCCGGCAAAGAGAACGTGCTGTTGGTTATGATGGCAGTGTTATGTTTGTGAATAAATAGTGACTTTTCTTAGCATATATTTCTTTTATTTTTTTTCTGAACAATGCTTTTGTTTTCAACGGGGAAATGCTGCCAGTAAGCAGGCTACGATGCGAGTCGTGATTGGATCAACACATAACTGCAGGCTGACATTTTATAGCGATGATGGCTCAGTTGTAGTGACGTCGGCTTGCGATCCGAAGGACGTGGGTTCGAATCCTACAATGAGCTTGAGCTTCCGGTGAAGAAAAACATCGTGATGAAACCAAAGCTTGGTGGTAAGGTATTTTCTAGTACTCGCCTGGCTAGCTACCACCCTCATGTTAAGAATCTGTCGCCAAGCTCCTATCGGTGTGTTCCGGCAGATTACTTGAGAGGCAGTTCCCAGTCCAGATGTAGCGTGGCGACATCACATCGTCACTTAACATTAGGTGACTTGTGGTCAAACGCTACCCTGTAAGTAGTAGACAAAAAACATTGTAGTAAGAAGATTATTTAATATATTTGTTTTAGTAAAAATGAATCAGGTGACTTGTGGTGAACGGCGTTAAATAAAAAATAAAATAGTCACTATTATGCCAATTTTTGAAAATTGATTAGGTACATAATCATGTCAATTTATTCCTTAAATACAATTATATAGAGGTGACAACTGCAAACTAAATTTATCAGCTTAAAAAAATCACAAAAATAAACCACAAGAAAAAACACAAGCAATGCTATGTAACTGTCACTCACACGTATACTGACCCTAGCAGGCGTTCATTTGCCGGTACTTACCGTGACATAACATTCCGCGTGACAGCTTTATTTCATAATGAAGCAACGGGAAATATATTTCCGCCTCAATGTGAGGGCAGGGGTCTGACCAGAATAATTATTAACAATGGAGAAAAAATTAAAGTAAAATGCTTTTTTTTAATTAACTTTTGCAGTTATTTCAAGTACCAAATAATACAATTAAAACACTACTAGCTGTGCCCTGTAGTTACGGCCATCGTTTTCCCACCGGAACCTTTTTCCGAAAAAATAAAATAATATAATCTATCTCTATTCCAAATTTCACTTAAATCCGTAGAGGTGTTATAGCGTGAAGAAGAGTAACAAACGTACACACTACACACGCACAAACTGTCTCACAGGTTGAATTTTTCAACTACGCGTGATTATGTAAATCAGAAAGTATGAGGAATAGCAAAACTGCTCATAGTATGTCAAACCGATTTTGGTAAAAAGTAAAACTGTTAGGTACTAACAATTTTCTTAGTCAGCAATCTATCCCAATTCCTCAGAGAGAGAGGCTATTATCCATACTATTGGATTGGCCCAATCATACCCAGTTGCAATATTTATTCTGTGCATGTTATTAGTACCTAATACAAAATACTCCTAAAATGTATCTCCTGTTTTCAACTACACGGAGAAAAAAGACCTTTCGAAATACCGTTTTCCTTCTGAGTCAAAAGGGAAGGAATTGTGATTCAGAAGGAAAACTAATACAAAATAAGGAAGGGAACGGCCTTGGAAGGTAAAGACTCAGAAGGAAAGTCAGAATTTTTTTTTCTCAGTGTACCATGGTCAGTAATATTAGGGTTAGGTTGTGTATTCTCGTGATCATGGCGCTTGCAATAAATAATGCCGAAATATCAAGAACTCAAACAAAAACAAATACATGGTAATTATCCCGTTTCAGATCCTAATTCTACTCCTAAAATGTATCTAGTAATTGAAAATACTTTGCCCATTATAACGTTCCTTTATAATCGGTGACCCGTATAAACTTTGCGGTAAATCAGAAAAGCAAGAGTGAAAAGGGATTACTGGTGCTTTTTTATTTGAAGAGGATAACATCGATCCTTCCTGAAACCCATTTTTGGTGATATTTACCTATAGACCTCTATGGACTTTCATATAGGTCAAACCTTTTTTCAAATAGCGACACAAATTTGAGATTTGAACATTCACTATTGATATCATGTGTTTCATTGTTACCATGTGTTTTAAATAAAAAAAAAAACAGTTATAGATGATAGAACTAACGTCCCACCCCGGCTTCGCATGGGTATGACTTAAGGCGCTGGCTCCCGAACTAAGCTGAAAAACGGGGTTAATTAAAACTATCTCTCTGTGTAATGTTGGTCGAAATTTTTTTTAATAAAAATATATGTTAATCTACTTGATATAATAATATAGCAGAACACCTTCGGGCCGAAAAATGAAAAAAAAATGTGCAAAGTGCCCCATTTTCTAAAAGTTTAATACCACTTTACTCCTAAACTATATATGCAACAAAGACTTGTTAATACCATCAGCGTATTAAGAAATATAATACCCAAAATACCTTCAGGCCATTTTTTGAAAATACTGGTTTAATTATTTTTTTGCGAATTTTTTACCTATTTCATGCTCGCAAATCGCCACGTCAGTCTCTCATAAAGTCAGTGCGGGATGCTTTCACCTGATCAAGCAAGGTCAACGGCGTATGGCAGGCCCTTTTGTAACCCAAGGAAGGTTACACAACCACAATTTACGCATAAACTCTATTTGTTTTCTTAATAAAATACAGCTTGCTTACTAGCAAGTAGCTATATTCCTATCTAGGTATAGCTGAAAGAACTTTTAAAATTCATTACAAAAGATTAAGATAAAGATAAAGATAAAGATAGAGATAGAGATAGAGATAGAGATAGAGATAGAGATAGAGATAGAGATAGAGATAGAGATAGAGATAGAGATAGAGATAGAGATAGAGATAGAGATAGAGATAGAGATAGAGATAGAGATAGAGATAGAGATAGAGATAGAGATAGAGATAGAGATAGAGATAGAGATAGAGATAGAGATAGAGATAGAGATAGAGATAGAGATAGAGATAGAGATAGAGATAGAGATAGAGATAGAGATAGAGATAGAGATAGAGATAGAGATAGAGATAGAGATAGAGATAGAGATAGAGATAGAGATAGAGATAGAGATAGAGATAGAGATAGAGATAGAGATAGAGATAGAGATAGAGATAGAGATAGAGATAGAGATAGAGATAGAGATAGAGATAGAGATAGAGATAGAGATAGAGATAGAGATAGAGATAGAGATAGAGATAGAGATAGAGATAGAGATAGAGATAGAGATAGAGATAGAGATAGAGATAGAGATAGAGATAGAGATAGAGATAGAGATAGAGATAGAGATAGAGATAGAGATAGAGATAGAGATAGAGATAGAGATAGAGATAGAGATAGAGATAGAGATAGAGATAGAGATAGAGATAGAGATAGAGATAGAGATAGAGATAGAGATAGAGATAGAGATAGAGATAGAGATAGAGATAGAGATAGAGATAGAGATAGAGATAGAGATAGAGATAGAGATAGAGATAATTTGTATAAAACATGAGTGGTTAGTACAGACAAATGATGTAGGTACAATGATCTTATGGTAATAGAGAAACGTCATGTTTTGCCGTAAAAAAAAACATACAAAAATCTATTATTTTCTCTTCATAATATTAGTTTAGATTTTAATCTTAGATAAACGCAATATCAGTCTTATGAGCTACTTTCGCATTTACAATGTCAGTATTGACTGTCATGTACCTACCTATTTTTGAGTTAACGTGAAATTAAATGAGTACTTACAATACTTACATATTCCCTTTTGAATTCTTAATTTACACACATCTCTCGAAAACGTAAACTTTAGTACAAGCGAAGTTAATTAGACACTAAGTAAAGGTTAACCTTTCAATTTATGCACGATCTGCGTTTCACTCTGAATCTTAAATCAGCCTTTGACTTGGTTAAATACAATTACAGTACAAAAGTAATAGGAAAATTTTCATTCCGTTAAAATTCCCACAAAATTCTAAGACTACTAATTTACCTTATTGTATGTAATTAACCTTAATTCGTCGGCTAGCCAACAATACCGCACAAGTCAAAATTTTGCGGTATTGATATTTTAATGCCATTAGATGCAGTTTGCACGCCTAACCGTTCGGCCACCATCGCTCACACCAAGTTCGAATCCTCTCGGCCCCGCACCTATGACTCAATAAGTTATGTGCGGATTTGTCATCGCTCAAAACGGTGAAGGAAAACATCGTGAGGAAACCGGTATGCCCAAGAACTGCAACATTCAAGGGCATGCGACATCTACCAACCCGCACTGGGCCAGCGTGGTAGATTACAGCCCATACTCTCTCTCTGAGAGAAGGCCAGAGTCCCAGCAGTGGGAACGTGAAAGGCTGATAATGATGAGATGCAGTTTTGACGTGTGCTTCTATGAACTTCTCTAAGTTCCAGCATTTTGATGATTAAAAACTGTAACACATACAAGTCAAGTCGTTTCACCGTCGTTTAATATAAAGGAAAAAAATTTGGACAATTCCGCATGTCTCTCTTGAAAAATTACAAAATTTAACTAGCGCGGTGTTGTTGGCTAGCCGACGTTATGCTATAAACAAATGAAATCTCACTTCACATCCCATCTAACTTCTGGGAAATGTTATAAATGTGAAAGTTTGTGAGCGACCGAGTAGTTGTGTTATATGTTTGTTACTTCTTCACACCGAAATGGCTCAATGTTTTCTATTATAAATGCTTTTAGGCGAAAAGAGCAAAACGAATTAAATATCTACATAGCATAT
The DNA here is from genome assembly GCA_931315375.2 of Opisthograptis luteolata. Lineage (NCBI taxonomy): Eukaryota > Metazoa > Arthropoda > Insecta > Lepidoptera > Geometridae > Opisthograptis > Opisthograptis luteolata. The sequence continues at coordinate 5,890,138 of OV928048.1, forward strand.
GAGTCTCTTTTATTAGCTTAATACACAATATCCATACTAATATTATCTGGGACAATCTGGGACAATTGCACACAATCGAAACTTGTGTTATGGGTAGTACTAGACAACAATAAGTATATACATACTTATATAGGGAAATAAATACTTATATAGATAGAAATATCCAAGACTCAGTTACAAATGTTCGTGCTCATCACACATACATTTGCCCTTCCCGGGACCGCTAGCTTCGCAGGCAGGGACACTACCAACTCGGCTACCGCGTCGTCGCATTATGAATGCGTAGTAACTTTATCTGTCCCTGTCTGTTTATTACCTTTTCACGCCTAAACCACGGAACAGATTTTGATGAAATTTGGTATAGAGATAGTTTAAATTTTAGAGAAAGACATAGGAAACTTTTTATCACGATAAACTGTAGTCTACGGGGCTGGAACCGCGAGACACTGCTAGTTATCCAGTAAAGCCTGTAAGTAATACAAAAACACCATTACAGGACAAACAAAGAACTGTGACAGCTATCCTTGTCTAGTTAATTCTATTGAGCTTGAATAGAAAGAGATAGAAACAGGAAGGAAGTTTACTTTATTTGTGGTTTCTTTATCTCTGTGTTGGTTTAATTAAAACTTTGTTCGTTTATAAATCTAAAATTGTATTGAGGGTTTGACATGAATGAAGAAAGTGGGTGTTTGTATACGTCCTATAGGGTAGATAGATAGATTAACTTTTTATTGGTACACCACAGTACAGATAAAATTAAAACTAGGACTACAATAAACTTTAATGGTAAGTGTCTTATAAGGGTCGGTTTTATAAACGTTCGTAAGTTATTGTCAATTTTTCCGTGTATTTGACAATAAAATTAAATTTACCGAATTTTGGTATGACATTTAACTTACGGACGTATATAAAACCGACCCTAATGGTACGCGTACACCAAAACCGATTTTGTCGGCCGATGGCGGACGGAACTACTCGGACGTTCAACTGCATACACTGCAGACGATAACGGCCGTTGTCAGTGGAACTTATGAAGTCTGAACTGTGCAACTACAGAGGACAGACGTGTTTTTAAAAATGGAGGATTACGAAGAAATGTATTTTTTAGAAAATTAATTTTTCAATATCCATTCTTGATCCGAATAACGACTCGATAGCAGAAAGAAGCCGGTAAAACTTGACAAAAAATCCAAACACGTTCGGACTCGTCAGTTGATCGTCCGTTTTCGGGCGTCATCGGACGACGTCGGTAGTAGCAGTGTAGGGGTACGGATCTAGAATTTGCGGTGACTTGTTTGTTGATTGAAAGATTGTTTTTTCACTACACTAATTTATTGTTATTAATTATTGAGTTAATGTTGAATGTTAAATGTTTGATGTTATGAATGTTGCGAATGCATCCGAATGACGCGGTGATCAAAGGTGCACTGACGGTCAATGTAATTGACCGTCATGAGGTAAGTGCGTCACGCGGATGTTACTGAGTAAGGTTTTCGGTTACAATACCGAACAAGCAGTGTCAGCGCTCTCTTTCATTTACTTACGTTTGATTTGATCGGCCGAGTTCGTCCGATGACGGCCGATGACGGATTCGGTGTACGCAAGCCATAAGAGTCACTTGACGATGTGGTCGGTGACGCCTGGACTGTAAACTGGCTCTCAAATGAGGCTTTCAGAACACACTAATAAGTGTAAGAAATGAACCTGCGTATAATTTCAGAACTAAAGTTACTGTAGTATATTATTAGGCTCAGTAAATAAAACGACAGTAGTTTTATCTTGTACACTTTTACACTTTATATTTCGCCAAACATCAGTACGAAGACTAAACTATAATTATTTTACACTGGCTTATATAGGATTGTCGACGCCTCCCACCCCACCATCTTTACCACGTCATCGGAGTGAAGTTAGCCTTTTGCCAAGATGGCGACATTTCCGTTTTTAAGTCACCATGGAAATGTCAAGTTTGACGTTGACACTTCCATAGATTCCCAAACTCGGTACTGTCAGTGAATCTACTTGTCATTTGTAAAGGTAAACACTAGTTGACGGTTACAGCTCGGCCATCCTATCTACGACGAGTCCTCTCGTTGGGCGTATTTATTATTTACAATATTTTCGCACTTAGCAATTAATTTTATTTAAATGCGTTGATGATTATTTTATACATTATCATTTTACCAATTTACAATTTTTTTGTTAATATAATATTCTAGTCATATATCAACACATCATAATCTTAAATTTAATAGTATTTAAGTCCATTCTTACTTTATAAATCTAGACATTTACAATTAGTTACACATCCTGAATATCATGTATATAAGACATCTGACGACAACCAAGTACACCCTGAATTTTATGTACAAGGTCAAATGCAATGACGCGTGGGATTTTAAGTGTAAGTACCCCCTGAATATTAAGTACATACACATACAAACATTATGCAATACGTGGGATCATTATGTAAGTACACCCTGAATATTATGTACATACACATACAAACATTATGCAATACGTGGGATCATTATGTAAGTACACCCTGAATATTATGTACATACACATACAAACATTATGCAATACGTGGGATCAATATGTAAGTACACCCTGAATATTATGTACATACACATACAAACATTATGCAATACGTGGGATCAATATGTAAGTACACCCTGAATATTATGTACATACACATACAAACATTATGCAATACGTGGGATCAATATGTAAGTACACCCTGAATATTATGTACATACACATACAAACATTATGCAATACGTGGGATCATTATGTAAGTACACCCTGAATATTATGTACATACACATACAAACATTATGCAATACGTGGGATCAATATGTAAGTACACCCTGAATATTATGTACATACACATACAAACATTATGCAATACGTGGGATCAATATGTAAGTACACCCTGAATATTATGTACATACACATACAAACATTACGCAATACGTGGGATCAATATGTAAGTACACCCTGAATATTATGTACATACACATACAAACATTATGCAATACGTGGGATCAATATGTAAGTACACCCTGAATATTATGTACATACTGGTGTTCGTCTGCTGAGGATATATGGGTTACCATCACTCTTAAAAGTAAAAACAGTTGTTCTCAAAATATACACTTTTGCACTATTTATCTGTGTAGTGAAAAACTAGGTAACTCATTTAATTTACAGCTTAGTAATTTTCTAGAAATAATGTCAATCATAGTTAACTCATGTCCGAATGATTCATTTATTATTATGGGCGATTTTAACTTAAGTAACATTCATTGGATGCTTGACTGTAATGACGCTTGACGCAGTACACGGGTATCTCAGGTGAAACGCAGGTATGTTTTTTTGATACATTATCAGAATGTAACTTAACACAGTATAACTTTTGTCGAAACATTAATAATAGAATTTTGGACCTAGTGTTGAGTAATTTTATTGACATAAAGGTATCTGCCTGTGATGACCCCTTTAGTAGGTGAAGATGTTCATCATAAATCTTTGCTGATTACTTTAACCTTTACCAATTCCGACCTGTTAAGAGTAAATCCTAGAGAAAAATATTTTTATGAATCAGGTGATTATGAAAACATCAAATTATCATTGGATGAGATAAGCTGGGATGACTGTTTACGTGAGACTCCATTAGATGAAGCTATCAACTATTTTTATAAAATCTTGCGTGACGTAATAGAAAAATATATACCCCACAAATTGATTACTCGTAAATCCTTTCCACCATGGTATAACTCCTCTTTAAAGAAGGTTTTAAAAGAAAAGTTTAAGTTCTTTCAGAAATATAGTAAGTATGGGAATAAAGCTGATTACGATACCTTTTCTTTATTACGTAAAAGAGCCAAGCTTTTGGAAGCTGATTGCTATAGGTTGTACTTATTAAAGTGTGAAGAGGCTATAGTGAAGAACCCAAAACTGTTTTGGTCATTTATTAAGTCCAATAAAAATAGCTCTAACGCTATTCCCTCCTCTCTCATACATGGAAGGCAGTCAGCAGATTCAGGAGAAGATATTTGTCACCTTTTTGCAACCTATTTTCAGTCAACTTTTCTTTCTCCCTCTACTAGCCGCGGTCCTGAATTTGAAATACCTCCTTCACGGTTTAATGACGGTGTCGTCGTAGGTGATGTTGAAGTTGTCCCCAAAACGGTGAATAGATTGCTAAAAACACTTGATCTGACCAAAGGGGCTGGACCTGATCACATCACGGCTTTATTTATTACGAAATGTGCTGATAGCTTGACGATCCCATTAACAATATTGTTCAAACGTTCTTTACGCGAAGGTGTTGTACCCAAAATTTGGAAGTCTGCTTTTATAACTCCAATCCACAAAAGTGGTGCTAGAAATGATATTAAAAATTATAGACCCATTTCAAAATTATGTATTTTCGCTAAAATATTTGAACGTGTATAATCAAGTCTACAACAGTTTATCGGCTACCTTTATCCCCGAGCAACATGGCTTTCTCAAAAATCGTTCGACAACTTCTAATTTGCTATTATTTACCGACTTCACAACTTACAACATGGATGCTGGTGGACAGGTGGACGCCATCTTTACTGATTACAGTAAAGCATTTGATCGTATTGACCACGTTATACTTTTAAAAAAAAGCTTCTCTATGCCGGCATTCATGGCAATCTGTACAGATGGTTTACATCGTACATTAAAAACAGATCCCAAGCTGTTGTGCTCAATGGTTATTCTTCTTCATGGAATCATGTACCCTCTGGGGTATCTCAAGGTTCTTTATTAGGGCCCCTGCTCTTTAACATTTTTGTTAATGACATAGCGACTTGTTTCAAACACTCTAAATTTCTCCTCTATGCTGATGATATGAAGGTTTTTAAACAAATTATTAGTATTAACGACAGTCAGCTTCTTCAACAAGATCTAACCAGATTTGAAAAATACTGCAGTCTCAATAAACTAGATCTTAATGTTGCTAAATGTCACTCCATAACTTTTACACGTAAATCTAAAACTACGAATTTTATATACACTCTTAAAGGGCAAGAACTGGAAGCCGTAGAAGAAGTAAGGGACTTAGTTTAGAATCGTGAATTATACCTAACATATGATAAACATGTTGATTACATTGCCAAAAAAAACCAACAAGTCCATGGGATTTATAATAAGATCCAGTTCTCAATTTTCCTAGTATTAAAATATTGAAAACCCTCTTCTGTTCATACGTGCGTAGTACCCTCGAGTATTGCTCGCAAATTTGGAACCCTCAATATGATATTTATATTAATAGACTAGAATCTATTCAACGTAGATTTATGATGCACCTGCAATATAGGTGCAATAGATATGACAATGATTACGAATCAAGGTGTAAGAGACAGCATATGCTGCCTCTCTGTGAAAGACGCAGATTAGCAGACATTATATTGTTGACTAAAATAGCACAATGTAAAGTGGATTCTCCTCAACTACTTTCTAAAATAGGTCTGAGAGTACCTACAAGGTCTGTTAGACTTCCTATATGTCTACATGCTCCGCATAGCTATACTAATTATAGACAAAACTCTTTTTTCGTCAGATCAGCGAAACAAATAAATGAGTTGAATAACATTCCTGATTTTGACATATTCAATTCATCCCCAAGCGCATTGAAGTACAATCTAGCTAAGAATTGGTTTGGTGTGGGTCCTGGACTGTCTGGATAGGGTTCCACTGAATTTATTATCCAAGTGGCACATTTAATTTAATTTTGTTACAAATAACAATATTTTTTTTTCATTCTAAATTGTTTAAGTTTACTATATTTTATATATTTATTTAGGTACATAACATATTTACATTTATTTCTTTAGGCAAACAAGTTTATATAGAATCAATATGCGAAAACGTTTTAAATGGTGTGCATGTTTGTATATATAGTTATTTAATTAGTCATAACACTGTATGTTTTCAATAAAAATAAAATAAAATACACATATAAACATTATGTAATACGCGAGATCAATGTGTAAGTACACCCTGAATATCATGTACATACACATACAAACATTATGTAATACGCGAGATCAATGTGTAAGTACACCCTGAATATTATGTACATACACATACAATTTTTTTTTTCTTTTAGCTTTTAAATAATCGAAGGTCTTTAACCTTTAATATTAACTCGTATAAACCGTTTCATCATTTACAATTTTATATTTTAAATTTTACATCTATTCATTTTATATAAACGGAATGATATTAGAATAATCACTACTTATTATAAAGCAAAGTTCACGCGCCGCGTCTGTTTGTCTGTCTGTCTATTATAGTTATGCCACAATAAGTGATATTTTATTTTAAGAACTAATTTTTAATGCCGCCTCTAGAAAAGGCTCTTTATTTGTATCTTGGCATTAATCCTTATCGAAATGAATTGCTTCTTATTGAAAATTGCTTCAATACCTTTATAAAACTTTTTGAATCATTCAATTCGGACATTCCATTCGAAAGATATCACGAGTTTAAAAATGTAAGTAGTAGTAGAAAGAAAAATAAACCTGCCGCATCACAGCGCAGCGGGAAACGCGGCGAGGTGAGGGAGAATCTCATTCTAGATGAACCGCCTCGCTTCTGAAGCAGCCCTTTGAGATCGATGCGGTGAATCTGCTGGAGTTCTCACCGAAGAGCTTCTCAAGCACCGCTTGCCGCTCACGGGGCTCTCTCTGCTACGACTTTGTCTTGAAACTTCTCTCATTTTAGGCATTCTGGAACTTGTAAACATAATATGTCTTACTACCTCGAAATAAGAATTCAACATGAGGAGTTTTAGAATCTCCAGAGGGTAGCCCTAACAAGGCTTAGTAGAGTTAAGAGATCTACAGGTACTAAACCTAGCATAGCTTAGTTGATTCAAAGAACCTCCAGGGAGTAGCCCTGGCAAGGCTCAGTCAAGTCGAAGAGCCTCCAGGGAGTAGTCCTGGCGAAAGCTCAATCATGTCTAAGAACCTCCAGGGAGTAGCCCTGGCAAGGCCCAGTCAAGTCTAAGAACCTCCAGGGAGTAGCCCTGGCAAGGCTCAGTCAAGTCTAAGAGCCTCCAGGGAGTTGCCCTGGCAAGGCTCAGTCAAGTCAGCTTCGTAACGGTCAGGTCAACACAGTTTAAAACAAGTAAAAGCTCAAAAAAAAAGAAAAATTAAACAAACAACGTAATATGGCGGTTAGTACCCTCAACAAAATTTCAATTGCAAAGGAAAAATACAAAAAGAAAATAATTCAGGAATTTTTAATAAATAATTGTTTGCGTTACTTACGTTTTTATTTATCCTCTTTTCCTTGTTAATTTCCACTTGTGGACGTGCGGTGCGAAACTAGTTTGTTTCGTTCTCAATATCCCTCTTCTGAGATATTAGGCTCAGTAAATAAAACGACAGTAGTTTTATCTTGTACACTTTTACACTTTATATTTCGCCAAACATCAGTACGAAGACTAAACTATAATTATTTTACACTGGCTTATATAGGATTGTCGACGCCTCCCACCCCACCATCTTTACCACGTCATCGGAGTGAAGTTAGCCTTTTGCCAAGATGGCGACATTTCCGTTTTTAAGTCACCATGGAAATGTCAAGTTTGACGTTGACACTTCCATAGATTCCCAAACTCGGTACTGTCAGTGAATCTACTTGTCATTTGTAAAGGTAAACACTAGTTGACGGTTACAATATAATTTAGTACTATGTATTTTTAAACTAATAACAACAGGGAATCAAAGAACAAGAATGATCAAGTTTCAGTTAAAACAAACCAACTATAAACTCTTAAACTAAGTTAATTGCAAATGTAACTTTCGCCTTACAACAATCGCTCAAAGTTATGGAGAAATCCGTCTCTGGCAATTTCACTCCGAGTGTGATTACATTCTGTGAACAAACAAGTTTGGAGAAAAACACAAATAATAAAAGAACTAAAGGGAATATGGAACAGCTGTCGCGCTAGAAGAGCGTAAATAAGGTAAAAGGGAAGAAAGGGTGAGATATCCTACTAATATTACTAATGCGAAAGTTTGTGAGTGTGAGTGCGTGTGTGAACCACTTAACCAATTTTGATAAAATTTGAAATGGAGATAGCTTAAAGCTTTTTTTTTTTTCTATTTACAGGGTAGCATTTGACCACAAGTCGCCTGATGTTAAGTGACGATGCGGTCGAAGATGGCGTCACGCTACACCTGGACTGGGAACTGGCTCTCAAGTGAGGCTGCCGGAACACACCGATAGGTGTTTGCCGACAGATTCTTAACGAGAGGGTGGTAGCTAGCCAGGCGAGTACTAGAAAATACCCTACCACCAAGCTATGGTTTCATCACGATGTTTTCCTTCACCGAAAGCTCAAGCTCATTGCAGGATTCGAACCCACGTCCTACGGATTGCAAGCCGACGTCACTACCACTGAGCCATCATCGCTATATAAAGCTTGGATTCATACATAGGCTTTGTCCCGGAAAAAGACTCCTGCGGGATAACGGCAAGACGCGGGCGCAACTATTTGAAAATAATGACATCGATTACGAAATCCCCTCCGAATACAAATACAAACAAAAAATAAAGTTAATGAAGAAGTGGTAAAAAATACCTTTGACTAAAGGCATACAATTAATCAGTTACAGGTACTCTCCGTCATGCCGGAGTAAATATGAGATACGTGATTGGATTCGAGAATACGCCTTGCGAATTACATCTAAGGTAAACAGAGTGCGATTAATTTTGTTTGTGTGTTTTGGGCATGATAAGAATCCAGTGAAGAAATTTTCTACAATCTTTTCTGTACTAATTTCAGTATTCACCATACATAATAATCAATTGCCGTGTCTTGAAAAACCTCAACCGATTTCAAGATTATTTGGTTTGCTTCAAAACTTCAAATGACGAAAAAATTGGTAATTTTGTACGAGAATTGACAAGTGGTATGAAATTCACCGGATCATCTAGTCTGTTTTTCTTTAGTTAACTATATAACATGCAGAGCGATGGTGGCCGAACGGTTAGGCGTGCGACTTACAAGACGCCGACACCGAGTTCGAATCCTCTCGGCCCCGCACCTATGACTTAATAAGTTATGTGCGGATTTGCCATCGCTCAAAACGGTGAAGGAAAACATCGTGAGGAAACCGGCATGCCCAAGAACTACAACATTCAAGGGCATGCGACATCTACCAACCCGCACTAGGCTAGCGTGGTAGATTACAGCTCATACTCTCTCTCTGAGAGAAGGCCAGAGTCCCAGCAGTGGGAACGTGAAAGACTGATAATGATGATAATATGCAGTGTATTTATTATGACAAATTACCGTTTTTAGTAAAAACGAACATTATCACCGTATTTTAATTAATTACTTTCTCGCTAAATAAACTCAGTTGAAAAGTACTCAAGGCTTGGAAAATAATACACCACAATGTATATTATGATAGTATCTAATACTATATGTTATTATTATAATACCACCTGTTACTTATAAATACAAGCATAGTAATTTCTTGAAGGCTCTACGGAGCGTAGCCTTTCTAAGATCGTAGCATAGCGTAGCAGAGTCTACGTTAGCAGTAGATCTAGCATAGATTTATTTTTTGCATAATATAGACAGTACGTGGCATTGCTTCTAGTTCAATTTTTTTCTAGGAAACGTATCAAAGATCAATCTGTCAGGATTGCGTGTAAATATAATATTATAGCTGAGCCCAGCGATTTCACTCGCGTCTTACCGTGTTATCCCGCAAGAACCTTTTTACAAGATAAAAGCCTATGTGTTAATCCCGGGTATAAGCTATCTCCATTCCAAATTTCATCAAAATCCATTCAGCAGTTTTTGCGTGAAAGAGCAACAAACATAGATACATACTCACAAACTTTTGCGTTTATAATGTTAGTAGGAAGTAAGATATGCTTACGGTCACCCATCCCAATAATGGCTGTGCTGAGTGTTGCTTAACCTGGTTGATCTGTTACTATCAATTGGACCAGACCAGCTTTGCCACGAGCGCAGCTGTTACTAAAATAGCATCATTTTTTTTTCAATTTTTGATCTCTATTTTACACCTTCTTCAATACACTTCTTGTGTCTTTCTCCGCATGTATATATCAAAGTAAAAGGGATACGACCCCGAAGTTTTGATTTATATGCGGACATACTATGTGCCTTCTGCAGGAAAGCTTATTTATGAAGATTTATGATCTACTTGCCCTAAAATATTCTTTCTAGAGCACACTTTTATGCACAAGAATATGAATTATTATTTATTAACTCGGTGTCGCGTAGGATGAAATTTGTCATCTTTATGCTGATATAAAATTGTCCTTCTAGCTAGATTTGAATGAAATTTGCAACCAAGGAGCTTTTTTTTTCTTCGTTGGCAACTAGTTTATTCTTACACGAAACGAAACAAAACAAAAGGAAAAACGGAACCCTAACAGGATCACATTGTTGTCCGTCTGTCTGTCTGTCAATTTTTTCTCAAGAACGCGTAAAGGTCATGTTTAAATTTATATCAAATACCTACAAGGCTTAACGGTCTCGTTCAGCTGCGTAAAAACAAAACTTGTAAGTCAACGCGATCAAAAGATGTGTTCCATTGTCGCTTATATACGCATATTTGCAATTTCACAAGGGAATCAAAACCTATAGGGTACCTATAGGTACTTTCCGTTTACCTAGTCATGAAATTTGATATGAAGCAAGGTCTCTCAGCACATGTAGAGAAGAAAGTCTAACAACCGTAAATATGTATTTCAGTAACAAAAGAAATAAGTTTGTACGGAACCCTCGGTGTGCGAGTCGAACTCGCACTTGGCCGGTTTTTTTATATAAAATTTGGTTTTGGTTCTATGAAATTAGAAAACCCCAGTACTGTACTACCCGTCCCCGGTGAAAGTAATCCCGGATTTTCCTCCGATACTTAAATTTATAGGGTTTTACGATAGCCTAATTGGAACAAATTACAATGCTTAAATCTTTACGACATTGCACGTTACGTGGGCTTAAGTCTTGCTATGGTTCAAATAACATGGGTTTAATGAAAATGAATCACAGGTAAGTAGGGTTTGATTAAATTAACTTCCTTATTCGTAGATTATTGTATGGAAACAGTATTTTACTGTCGAATGAAAAGGTTAAATATTTGGCATGATCTTATGGTACTGAGACGTGGTCTTTGACTATGGTATTTTTGACTACGCTAAAGAGTCAAACAACGAGCTATGGAGAGCGCCATGCTAAGAGTTTCTTAGTGTGATAAAATCTAAAACAAAATTTTGTCTTATTGCGCCGAAGAAGCAAAATCACCAACATAGCTCTCAAAGTGTTCAAGTTGAGGCAGAAATAGGCAGGCTACATCGAAGCGAAACAACGGCCACTAACCGAACTACTATCTAATAGGTAAAAACAAATATTAAGATCTGTTGATACTGAATTCTTCGAAGCAGAGCAAAATAATTTTCAAATACTGACTGAATTTCTCTTGAGAACAAAATTACTCCTGGCAAAGTTTGCTTGCGCCACACTATCTAGGCAAAGTTGAAACTTTATTTATTGCATATTCAAATTGATAGGATTTGTTCGAGAAACGGAATATGTTTTCACTTTGTTTACTAATTTATGATTTGAAGTTTTTACTGGTTCCTGAGAGTGATGGATGCAATGCAATGCCACGTAGAGATGTCTAAGGTCGAGTTAGAAATAAAGGCAATATTGTATTTGCTTCTTCTGTCCTCTAGTTGCATAAAAACACCTTGAGTCCGAGGAATATAACGAATGTACAAATTAGATAGACTTATTTCTATTATTGATTTTACATATTATTAACTTACTACTTACTTTTTAATTAATTTATTTAGTTTACTTATTATGCTGTTCCTTTAGGTATGTGCAGATCTTTTTTCTTTCTATTAGAAGTATGATATAGAAAAATCAGGCCATTTTCATGTTACAGTCGCGATATTGCGTGAAAACAGAATATAATATCGTTATCTCCAAATAGGAATTCAATTTGCAAACGGTATGCGTGCCTTCTCTCATGAAATACAAGCAATAAACCGTGACTTCAGTTACGTCGGCTCACGCGGAAATTTCATTGGTTACAATTGTTGAAATTCAACAGTCTTACCATACAAATAAATAACAACGCCTGTTTAGCAAAACAGTGTTTAAAATTTATACTCTTTAGATCAAGGTCTGGGGTCTGTGTTTAAATTTAAATACTTGATTAGGGCATGTTTAACCCTTATCGAGTCGTAGACACAGATTAGTGGTACGATTTTTTTAAACATCTGTTCAACACATATCTTAACTTTTGTGGCAAGACAGCAACTGTCTTTCTTTGAGCCATCGTACAGCAATGTTCAATTGGGGTGTAATAGTAATTTTTAACAAAGACTATGCAAACATGCATTTGTTTCTTTTTGTCGAGTCAAATAACAGTACGGCCTTTTTTGGTCGAATGCTAGACGTTACTGTTGGAAAGAACGATGCGTTTTAAAGGTGGCACCAAGTTACGCCTGCATTGAGAACTGCCTTTGAAGTGAGGCTGCCAGAAATATACCAATGAGTCATAAGTGACAAATTCTTAATTTGATTTGGTAGCTAACCAGGTGTGCCCTAGAGATTGCTCTATCACCAAGCTGTGGTTTCATCACAATATTTTCCTTTACCGAAGTTTAAGTTTATTGCAGAATTCGAACCTACAGCCTATACGCATCGCAAATGAAAATCAATTAGGTACAGATATACCTACACAATATAACTTTTTCTATAGGCACCTATTAAAATGTTTAAATATGCGAACCCCATGCATAAAAAAACAACCAGATAGACATCAAAGCGAAGTATGTAATTTACTGCTTTATTTATTAAGCTACATATGGCAGCACGTGTTTTGTATCCTGACAGATTTTTACATTATTTTTTGTCCTATACACGTTCGTTACCATGAGTTATAATTAAAAATATCAGCATGTAAATCAGAGTTTGCAGCTGTAATTACGTGGGTAACATGGTATGAAGCGCATGTTTACCTTTTAATAACAAGTTGCTGGTTCGTAATGTATTATTAATGTTATTCCCAGTTCAAGCGTAGCGTGGTGCCACCTTTGACCACATCGTTGCTTAAAATCTGGTGGTTACTGTTTAAACATCTTACATAGATGTATTAAAAGTATTTATTCAGCTCATAGTCTTGGGTAAAAGATTGAAAAAAACAAATAACCTAATATCTAATCAAGTTCAGCGTAGCACTGTCGTAGATAGTTTTTAAAGTGTACCCATGCTGTATAAACTCTGCTGTTTCTGCTGTGTAGAAACTAAAAAAGTTTTTGGACTTTGAATTGTCATGGTTTCAACCACTTGAAGATTTGCTCAGGAATCGTTCATTTCTTGGGGATGAAAAGTAGGTAACCTATGTCACTCACCGGCCGATAAACAAAAAGAAATCTCTATTCAACAATCACTTGAATTCGTTGCTTCATTGCTGCTGGAAGTAAGGACAAAAGAACAAACCAACAAACACTCTTTTGTATATACGTGTATGTAAGGAAGGAAGGATATCACCAAGAAAATGTAATTTACGATGTAACAGCATCATCAAATTCAATTTCATGTAACGCTATTAAAATTTCAATCTTAAAATCTAGTAAATTTACGTATCTACTATATTATGATAAAATTTCAGACGTGGGTCGACTTTTCTTCGAAAATTTGTATTATGGTCACCCCATATTGGTTGCACCGCTCCGGCACTGGAAACAGCTTATCATCCCAATGTGGGCTTTAAATTTTGTTGCCTAAGTTGCACTTTACAATAACAAGACAAGTTAGCCAACGGCTCGCGGCAAACATGCTTGTCTCATTTTGTTATTGTGAAGTGTAACTTAGAATTCATGACTTAAAGTTCACATTTGGGTGATAAGCCTTTTGATGTGCCGGAGTGGTGCGGTTGAGTGATGTGATGACCTTAACTCTGAGATAGATCTTACCTAGGTCTTATCCATCGATCGTAGTGTCTGTGTTACAAAATTGATCGACTTGAATAGAACTTAGATAACCTAAGTAAAACCTCTACATAATACCTTTATTTCTTCTAAAGTAATGTTTCACTATTCAACGAAAGCTAAAACAGTTTTTTGGTGTAGTTTTTAATTCAATTACTCTCATAACGACACCTTCTCTCAGATTTTATGATTTTCAGCAATTTCTTAGCACTTTAAGTAATTACTCAGGTCCCAAGTTACGAGACGACGCAGTCACTGCCGTAAAAAGTTCATAAAAGTTAGTTATAAAAGCACCTACAACATTTGAAACACGAGTAGATGGGTTGATGGTGATTTAAAAAAGACATGCTTTTTCCGTGACTTCTTTTGAGTGGGCTATATATTTTTTTTATAATACTGCTCACATATTCATATACAAATTTCTATTCACCTTCATCATCATTATCATCAGCCGGACGAAGTCCACTACTGAACATAGGCTTCCCCTTTGAACGCCACGTGTGAAAGGTTATTAGCCATTTGAATCCATTATCTCCCTGCGACTCTTACAATGTCGTCGGTCCACCTAGTAGGAGGCCTACCTACAGAGCGTCTTCCGGTTCGTGGTCGCCGTAATCAAGTGCTCTTTAATTTTTTACGCAACTTACCTGACGAGCTTTCAATTAATAGCGGAAAGGAAGATTCTCCGAAAGTTATAAGGACCAACTCGCCGGCAAGATGGCACGTGGAGGATCCGGAAAAACCAAGAGATCGAAGATCTAGTGGGCGAGCCCAACGTGGTCGGTGAAGTGAAATCTCACCGACTACGTTGGCTTGGCCACTTAGTCCGCATGGGGGAGGATCGGGCGGCAAAGCGTTCTTGTTTGGGATGACCGAATGGCCGAAGGCCGGTCGGACGCCCTAGATACCGCTGGAAGGACGCGGTGGATGGGGACCTGCGCGACCTAGAGAAGAGTGACGCTCTCTCGTTTCGGAGGCCAAGACACACTTTGGGTCGCTGAGCCATCGGAGTTAGTTAGTTAACTTACGTGACGAGACGGGCAAGTCGCCCGCCTGATGGATGATATCGCGATATTTTTGAGAGGCCGGTACAACCTGATAGCGCCTCCCTCAGTTTAGGTGCAAGTAATCCATCTCTGTAACTCGACGGCGGCTTACGATGGATTACAACCCGTTACAACGAGAACATACATAATAAATGGTTCTCATTGGTTGAGGGCTTACAAAGCCTCAATGAACATGACTCAATGTCTTTTGTAACTTATGTCGTATAAAAAAAACTAATCATTTGTATAATTCCCTCCTTGAATCGGAGAGCGTCAAAAGTTCAACTATTTGCTATTTTATTAAAGAAACAATGAACACATTACAAATAATTTTAATCACAGACATTGTATACATTTATTTATACATACATTTACCAAATTTCGGTAAGTTTGATCTTACTGTCAAATTTTATTGCGGAAAATTTGTCAAAAAGTTCAAATTCAATCATTAATTAAATTTTGAACTATGATGATGAGGATTCCTCTTGCAAGGCGAGACTCCAAGGTACGAACCACCCTACAAGGCATACTATAAGAAATAAAAAATGATGTTGATAATTAATAATATTTTATTTTTATTACTCTAATTTTATATTTAAAATCTTTCAAGTGTATATATACATTTTGATGTGACAATGAATCATTTGTTTTTTTTAATGTGTACACATTCAGCGACATAAGTAGCTGATCGTTCTCGATTTTCCAAATGTGTTTCAAATCAGTAATTATTATTGTTTTTTTTACATTTTACATGGTATCATTTTGACCACAACATAACGCACCTGATTTTAGGTGATGATGAGGTCAAAAATTGTTGTATAAGATGACGAGGATAATAGAAAAAAGTGTGATTTTTCAGCGACTTTTGTCGTTGACTGTACTACTGAGTGACAAGACGAGCAAGGCGCTCGCCTGATGGTATCCGTCACGCTAGGCCATTACAGTTCTGTGTCACCCAGTTAGTAATTGGCATAATTACGTAGAGTAAGGTTGTAATAAAGATAATTGAGGACAAGCGGACGCAGCCGCAGGCAACAGCTAGTCACATCATTATCTATTAACGCTCTCTGTGTGACATATTCAATCTAACCACGTTAAATCATCTCCACGTGATTACGTAGATACATAATGTAATACCTAAATGTCAGCTCGTTCTCTTGAACTACGTGATTCACGTAGATTTACGTCATGTAAATTGACTTCGGTAACTAGGTTCGCCTGACGTAGCCTCCAGTATTGAATAATTAAACATACCTACAACATCAAACCTAGGTAATGGATGCAGTAATAACAGCCTGATTAATATGCAATAAGCGGAAGTGTTTGTGATATCATCATATATTATATCAAAATACCTGATAAACAGGTTCTAATTTATGAAGTAGCGACAGGTAAATATTTTAGACAGCCAGAAATTTTCTCGTTATATATAAAACTAGCTGTTCCCGCGGTTTCACCCGCGTGGGCTACAGTTTTATCGCGATAAAAATTATCTTGTCCTTTCCTAGGGTTCAAACTATCACGGTACCAAATTACATTTAAATCGGTTTTGTAGTTTAGACGCCTAAACTAAAGCGAGACAGACAGACAGACAGATATACTTACTTTCACATTTATAATATTAGTAGGCATGTAGATGTTTAATATCGCGGACTTTTTGTACTCAAAGTCTACATTTCTTTCTTATATTATTTTTACATCTGTTCCAATCTAATCGCTTAGTCAGCGTAAGTTGATAAAGCAGCCAGTTGTCTCATTTTTCTCCGACTTTTTTACAAAAATTGTGATTTCTTATTTAAAACTCTTCTTCATCAGAATTACACATAGCTTAATAAAACTCAAGGATAATGTAACTTGCTAGTAGTAAAAGAATTTTCGAAATCGTATCAGTAGTTTAGGAGATTGTCCCTTACATTCAAACAAACAAATATTACCTCTTTATGAGATAAAAAAATGGAGATAGCTTACCCTGTACATAGGCTACTTTTTGGCCGCTGTAAAAGGTTTTTGTGTTATAACGGAAAAACAAAGAGTAACCGTAGGGCGCAACTAGTAGTACAGTCAGCGACAAAAAGGTTGGGCGGATTGGCCACCAATTTCCCAAATAAGTACCAGATCAACTTTTTAGGTGTTAGATATGCTTAAGAAATCGAAAAGTTGGTTATGTTCAGCGACTTTCGTCGTTGACTGTACCTAAGAGTTGATAGTTTGCATAACATCCAAGCAGCTGGGTATCATGCATAATTCTGAAAGGTAAACTAAATCAAAGGAATGGACGGGAAACCTTTCTTTGACTACGATATTCTAAAAATGGAGAAATTGGATCACCATGCTTAGTCAAATAGCAAGGCATGAATCTTTTAACCTTGATATGGGTCAACACAATTTTAGTTATCATCGTGGCAGCTGGCAACTTGATATGTAGTCTTATCTAGAACGCTACATTGTAAGTTTGTTTGTTATTTTTTAATTAGTAAACACTTAAATTTAAACTTCACCTTTAACTTGTAATCGAATCTAGAGAATGAAATGTTTATTTTGTAAGTGCATTGGAAACATTTCTTCATTATTCAAAGATGCTCAAAAATTCATTACGTCTTTTCAAAATTCCTTCGTAACACTGCGTCATATCAATTGTGGCGCTTGCCATCAGGCGAGTGGAAAACTCAGTTAGAAAAAAAAACCTTGTTGTATCTAAAAGGATTTTCGATAAAGGACCCACGTAATTTTCAAAGAAATAACACAATAAAAGTAATATTGATAAATAGACGAGTCAAAGAAATCCAAACTCGACTCTTTGTCTCTCTCTAGTCACGAATTAAATTCAGCATTTATTAACAACATCTCATTAAATTGGATTAGTAATCTAATATTTCTGCTTAATCACAAATCTCTAGAGAAACTGAAATGTTTTTCTTTAAATTTAAATACCAATTCTCTGAAAATTTTGTGATGATTAGAAGTTAGTTGAAACTAAGATAACGATAACTAAATTATATTTATATGAAATCTACGAGAACAGCGAGTCAAAATAAAATCAGTTCAGCTTTACGGGTTCACCTAGTATGTTATGTCCTACATAATTATACTTGTATACTTTTTCAACAAGATTTCCTTAAATTATGATTAAAACACAGCTGATAGTAGAATTTAATACAATGTAGTACGTTTTTATAAAATGTTCCAATTTGGGCATACATTAAATTACATTTTACGTACCGTGTACCAAATTTGCAAAAAAATTGGCGAGTTCTCTGTTCACGCTACCAAAATTATCAAAGAAAATTGCCACAACACTTTCTACGAAATGAAAATGCGTACATCCAATCCTGGACGAGGGTTTACTAAGTCATAATTATTATGTACATACCCATAATTATGCAACTCTACCCTTAAATTATCACACCCAATAATTACCATCGAAGCTATTAAAACAGTAATAAACAGATAAAAACATCGCCCGCTATGAAAATAAAACAATAATTGCTTTCACTGAACTTGTAACACGTCATTGTACTCATTAGTAGAGACATAAATAACTAATTATTATCAACCATGAATACTTTGTTCTGCAATTGCAACCACATTGCATTGAGAATAAACTTGCAATAACCATATCGTTTACTTTTATTTTCTGCGAGAATGCGTCTGGTAATCCATTTACCATCATACTCATAATCGTCATTTGTCATCGTATTTGGGGTTGGTAGTACTGACTACGTTTGTACGTAGTGTAGGACGTCCTCCGGCTAGGTGGAGCGACGATACACGCAAAATGGCTAGCAGCGGAAGTCGACGATCGGGTTCAGTTGCGTACTTTGGGAGAGGCATATGTCCAGCAATGGACTGAAACAGGTTGATTATGATGATGATGACAGGAATGACTTGTGGCTAAACGCTATTTATATCCATTCTAATATTATAAATGTGAAATTAGTTCGTCATATCTCTCTGCCTGTATGTATGTTATCTTTTCATATTTAAACTTTGAGCAGTTCGTAAAAAAATTGCTACAGAGATAGTTTGAACCTTGGGGAAGGACATAAGATACATTTAATCGCAATTAACTCTAATCCACATGGATGAAACCGCGAGGTTCAGCTAGTATGTCAGTATCTTGATGTTAGTGTCTATAAACGAACTGAAATAGTTGAAAATTTCAACAATTACAGATCGTAGTTCAAACTACATTGTCACCCACACCTTTACTTATCAACAGGCGTTAGTGGTCAAGCATACAAAAACATTAAAGTAACACTTGACATCAAACAATGATAAGTCAGTGGTTGTGACACCGGCTTAAGATCCGTAGTTCGTAGGTTTGAATCCCATAACGAGTTGAGCTTTTAGTAAAGGAAAACTTTGTGATGAAAATAGCTGGTAGGCCATTTTCTGTTACTCACCAGGATAGCCAACACCCACCCTCTCGAAATGAATCTGAAACCTAGGAGCCAGTTCCCAATCTAGGGGTAGCTTGCCACTTCTTTTGACCACATTGAAACTGAACATCAGGTGAGTAGTCAAAGATGTAAAAAAAATTACTTACTGACAACATAGTTTACGATACCTCTATAATTGCTCCGAGGTAATGTGAGATTAAAACATGACCCTTAATAAAAACATTGATAACGTGCTTTCTACATTGTCGCTACCCCTTTTCTTACAATCTCATTTTAATAACAATTTTTTTGTTATCATAGAAGTGCAATATCAAAGGTATAAAAAGGGGAATGTGCATTATTGGAGTACAGTTGGACTCACATCGGGTTGGCTGCACGATGAAAGCTTTACTACTGGTGTTAGGCCTGGCCTCCGTGGCCATGGCCACTCCTGTATTGGACGAAAACCTGATTAACTTGGGTAAGAAGTTATTTTTATATGTTATTTCTTTCTCTAATATCTAAAAAATAAAATTCTGAATAGTAAAAACTGTGATCTGATCTAAGGATCGGTTGCTCAGCACCTTTCGATGTGTTCCAGCAGCTCAACTTGAGAGCCAGTTCCCACTCCAGGCAAAAAACATCTAACCAATCAAGGCGTTTCCCATTAAAAAAAAATATCATTAGAAAAAAAAACCTTGCTCAAAAGATTGTGTTTGGTTTTTGGAAAACATAAATTATCCAATTAAACAAGTAATTGACTTGCAGATGCGTAGCTCTTCTAGAGCTTTAAGCAAGATGAAATGAAAATATAACATGTTTATCATTTTTTCAGTAACTGCTGACATCAAAGAGAGGCAAATAGTCATACTGAAATTGCTGAACCATGTCATGCAACCGGTCATGTACAAGGAAATCCAAGACATTGGCATTAACTTCAAGATTGAAGACAACGTTGACTTGTACACCGTAAGTTCCTCTTCTAAAATGTTCCTCTTCTAAAATATTGTCTTTACGTGTACTTACAAAATCATTTTATTTCAACGCAGAAAACTGATGTCGTCAAGGACTTCGTCAACTGCCTGAAGGTCGGTGTTTTACCGCAAGGTGAGATTTTCACCCTCAACGTTGACCGCCAACTGAAGGAAGTTGTCAAGATGTTCCACTTGCTGTACTACGCCAAGGATTTCGCTACATTCATCAAGACCGCTTGCTGGATGCGCCTCTACCTGAACGAAGGCATGTTCGTCTATGCTCTCACCGTTGCAGTCAGACACCGTGAGGATTGCAAAGGAATCATCCTTCCTCCACCCTATGAAATCTACCCTTACTACTTTGTGCGCGCTGATGTTATCCAAAAAGCGTACTTGATCAAGATGAAGAAGGGCCTGCTTGATTTGAAACTGTGCGACTTCTACGGGATCAAGAAAACAGACAAGGGAGTTTACATCATCGATGAAAATGTATTTGACAAACGTGTCTACCTGAATGATGAGGACAGGCTCAGATACTTTACTGAAGATATTGATCTTAACACGTACTACTACTACTTCCATGTTGACTATCCATTCTGGATGAAGAATTCGCTCTTTGACAAACTGAAGATTAGACGTTTTGAAATGACTCTGTACGTGTACCAACAAATCCTTGCCAGGTACTACCTAGAACGTCTGTCCAACGGCCTTGACAGCATTGTAACATTGTCATGGAACAAACCCGTCAGAAAAGGATACTGGCCGTGGATGGTACTTCACAATGGTGTTCAAATCCCAATGAGGCTTAACAATCAAGTTATCGTTCAAGAAAAGGACGTCACTGTCATCAACATGGTGGAGACTTATGAGACGATCATCAGAGAAGCAATCGTTAAGGGATACATTGAAGTAAGTGTTATACGTAGAAATTTATTAATAATAATTGACTTTTAGCCCAAGGCCCAATAATAACTTTTCTTGTTTTTATTAGATCAATGGCCTCAGACTAGAACTTACCAAGCCCGAGGACGTTGAGACACTTGGAAAGCTCATCTTTGGCAAGATCCAAAAGAATGACTTAGATGCAAACCGCGTCGATGCTTACCGCTACCTACTCATCATTATGAAGTCAGTCCTTGGACTTAACACTTTGACATCAGACAAGTATGTATCATACATTTTATTTCTCTTACTCCATATTGACAAACTACGTAGAGGACTCACAAAATAATATTTTTTACAGATATTTCGTTGTGCCTTCGATCTTGGACTGCTACCAGACCGCCCTGCGTGATCCCATCTTCTACCAGTTGCAGAAACGTCTCATTGATTTGGTGTTCTTGTTCAAGAAACGCCTGCCATGCTACACCAGGGAGGAGCTCTACTTCCCCGGAGTCAAAATCGAGAACATTGTGGTCGACAAACTCGTAACCTACTTCGATGACTTCCTGATGGACATGACTAACGCTGTAATATTGACCGACGCAGAAATCAAAAAGACCCAATCTGACATGACTATCTTAGTCCGCAAACGCCGCCTTAACCACCAGCCTTTCAGAATTACCCTTGATATTGCATCTGACAAAGCTGTCGACTGCGTCGTCAGGATTTTCTTGGGACCTAAAAAAGACTCTCTTGGCCGTCTACTTGATATCAACGTCAACCGCGTGAACTTCGTAGAGCTAGACTCTTTCCTCTACAAGTTGAACACTGGAAAGAACGTTATTGTAAGGAATTCTATTGACATGCACAATCTAGTCCGCGACCGTATCATGACCCGTGATTTGTGGAAAAAGCTTGATTCTATCACTGACATGAGGGATCTGCTCGTCAAAGACTTAAGAAACGTACACACTGGTTTCCCTACCAGGCTTCTGCTTCCTAAGGGTACCGTTGGTGGTCTTAACATGATGCTTTATTGCATTGTGACCCCACTGAAACTGGTCGACAACATTGACTTGGGCATCCTCGATCAAAACCGAAAGGGTCTTGTCGTTGACTTCAGATCAACTGTGCTTCTCGACAAAATGCCTCTTGGTTTCCCTCTCGACAGGCAGATTGATGTTACCAGATTCTTCACTCCTAACATGAAGTTTGTTGACGTGACCATCTTTCACAAGAAACAAGTTTGTGAATTGAAAACCTACTGGAACAACTGGGTGCTGAGGAACTACAACCTGGTTGATAAGACTGTCATCGACTCCGGCAACTACCTTGTCGACAGTAGTTTTAGTAACAATCTAAACATCCAAGATGACATCATCGTGGGCTACTAGGTTTGATATTAAAAACTGACTAGGAGTTATATAACGGCAATGCATAATAAAATATATAAAAATAAAGCATATGTATTATAGTACTGTACATTTTATTTGATACATTATTATTTTAGGCACCCAAGCACTTGTTAACTTTTAATTCAGAATTGCTAGGATCAGGTACAAAACAAGGTAACTTTTGATAGAATACACCATCAGCGTTGTATTCATTTTTCAATTATAAGCTTAGCGGGTTAATTCCCATAAAAACTGGTACTACTGGTGGTGGATAGGACATATTCATTTTATTTTTGGACCAACCACCACCTGTGGTGGTATCTCATTGACCACCCCAGAACACATTGTTATTTAATAACAAATGAGACCGACCTTACGCAAGCCTATTAACAATGATATTACATAGACCGTGCTTCAGTTAAGTCAATAGTCTAAAAATCCAATGCTTGTACCTAAACCACCTAAAGTCTTTAAAAAAACTTATTAAACCAATGCTTTCACGATGATTTCCGATGTTATTGATAGGCGTCGACCTATTCCCATCGGACAATTAAGTGGCTTCCAGTTGCCTTTTTGTGTCTTCCTCCTGATTTATTCTATTCATTTCTAAGCTCGTTTAATTCGTCTCGATGAAAACTTTAGGCGTCTGATTAGATTGAGCGAGGGTGTGATTGAGGAAGTTTGTTGAGAGGCTCTTTGTAATCCTCTAATGTCACTTGATTTATCTCTTTAAAGATTTTAGACTTTCTGGCTTTATGACGATCAGGGCTAGGCTTCATAGAAACAGCTATGCAATAAAAAAGTATAAAAATAATTCTTCAAGTAACTTAGGTGCAAAACATATTGCAAACATCAAAACGATATAACACATGTGACACCAAAAACACATTATTAGTATGAAATAAACATCTATTTCAAATAGAATAATGAAATGGCTAAGTAATAAAGATCTACAATATGAAGATAAGACAAAAATGATAAAATTTCAATCTAATAAGATACTAGCTGTTCCCCGCTGTTTCACTCTCGTGATTTGTGGTGGTGCAGTTTATTGTGATAAAAAGTATTCTGCATCCTTCCTCAGGACTTAAACTATCTCTACATTAAATTTCTTGAAGATCGGTTCATACTTTTCATAGTGTATCCGGAATAAACAAACTAATGATATCTTTTCTCTTTACACACTAGTATAAATAGGGGTCAGAGCTATGTGGGCTTAATGATTAGTATTTATTTATAATTAAGCTTTCATGTCAGGGAAAATATGGAAAAAACATTAATGGAATGTGGTGGTACTCTTTGGTGTTTGTCTGTTAATTTTTCATGTTTGAACCGTTGAACCGATCTTGATGAAAATAAAAATACTCATAGTTTGAAACCTGAGAGAAGACTAAGGCTTATTTACTAGTATATCGCGATATAAGTCAAAAAAGTCAAAAGTCAATTTTTCTTTATTCAATAGGATACATTGTGATCACTTTAAAACGTCAAACTTTAAACTAGCTACGCTTGTTCCAACCTCCTTACGCCGGCAAAAGAACAGGCAAGAAAACCGCGGGGAGCAGCTAGTATGTTATAAACGTGAAAGTTTGTGAGTATGGATGTTTGTTACTCTTTCACGCAAAAACTACTGAACGGATTTGTGTAAAATTTGGTATGGAGATAGCTTACATCCTGGATTAAAGCAAAGGCTACTTTTTATCCCAGAAAAAGGTTCCTGCGGGATAACGGGAAGCCGCGGGTAAACCGCGGGGCTCAACTAGTAAAGATTTACAAAACATTCAAATATCGAATTACGCGGCCTCGACAAGAGGTAACAAAAGAAAATATAGCCATACTTACTTATGTAGTTATACTGTATTTTTATTACCTACCGATTGGCTACAATTAAGTTACCTGATCTTATGTGATGATGTGGTTGAAGGTAGCTCCTGGATTCGAAACTGGCTGTTGTCGCGCTCCCCCGCGATTTGAGGGAGCGGGTTTTTTAATTTTGGGGGGGTGCCCAAATGCGAGAGAACCACTATTAAATATCCCTGATGCAACACAGTGAGAGATCGTAATATATCGTAAGCCTACTCACCATAGTCCAGGTCAGGACCTCGTGTGACGGCGCCGTCCTAAATCCACCAAATTAGAATTACACACAGTTCAGGTGCAACTAGTAATTGTCCGCACACCACTGTTGAAGTCCTAGAGTGCTGGGGGCTGCGATGAAGACGATATTTCAAAAGTAAACATGGGTTGTGTTGAGAGTTGAGAGATCGGTTGAGACTGGTATATGAACCAGTGAGCGGCAATACGACTATATAACTACCCTCACTGAATTGAGAAAACTATATCGAAAACTAATTTTTAATCTACCCACGTAAACTGTCAATATGTGCGTTCAGAAATCAACTAAATAATGCTATCAAAAAAATATTACGAATACTTAAAAAAATCAAATTTCGAGTTGCGCGGCTTCAACACTGGCTACTAATGATAATGTAGCTTTCCAATAGTAAACTCACAAAGTCATAAACATCTCATTGTAGCGATAATAACTTAGTGATAGTAATGTCGGCTTGCTTTGTCATGGGTTTGAATCCTACAATGTGCTCCGAGTTTTCAGTGAAAGAAAACATCGTGATTAAAACCATAGCTTGGTGGTAGGTCATTTTTTAGAGCTCGCCTGGCTATCTACCACCGTCAAGCACCTACTGGTATGTTTCGGCAGCCCTTTTTGACAGCCATTTCACAATCGTAGTCAAATAGTAAGATTAGATTAATAACAAAACTTAAAAAAAAAAAACATTCTGTATTACGTTGTAGTACCTTTTAGAAAAGAAATATAAGTTTTCGTCAATTGCAAATTAAAAAATTAAAAAAAAATTTGGAAATAATTTTAATTTAATACTTTGTTTGCATGGTAAGCGTATGGAATCTTGCCTATGGATGTGTTTCAACAGCCTCACATGAGAGCCAGGTGTAGCGTGACGCCACCGTCGACCACATCATGACTCGAGGCATAGCTGGTCTAGTCGATCAAACAGATCAACCAGGTCAAGTAACACTCAGCACGGACATTACTTAGATAAGTGACCGTTAGTGGCATTTTCAACTGGAGTGATACCTTAGAATTAGGTTTTATAACGGGATAATTTTTGTTTTTAGTTCTCGATATTTCGGCACTGTTGCAAGCGCGGCAAGCCCCATGATCACAAGAATACTAAAAGTTTCTGCGGGTAGGATTGTTGATGTTATAACGGGCAGACGTATCTATCTAAGTATCTACCCGCTTCCTCGCACGTTTTAAAACAGTATATTGGAGTGATACCATGCTTCGGAGGGCACTTTAAGCTCTCTGTCTGTGACACTAATTAACAATTTTATAATTATTTTTTTCTAGTTTATAACAGTATAAAAATATTGTCTATTGTATGTAAGATGAGAAATAATTTTTTATAAATACTTACCTATGATGAGGTTGGAAGTAACATCATTGAATAGTTGGTTGTTTACTGTTTACCCTTGTGACCGATACGACTCACGTATTTGAACCTTGCCACCCCATTTTAGACAAGCACATTTATTTTTATTCATAAAGTTCATGTCCCTTATCTCTTTACATTGTTGCATATTATTTATCCTTTCTTTCGTAAAATATAATAATTTTTTATCACTTTCGCTAGCACTGGTATAAATAGGGGAGAGCTGGCCGGTAGAAGTACAGTTGAACTCCCACCGGGTTGGCTGCACGATGAAGGCTGTTCTTTTGGTGATTCTGGGCCTGGCCTCCATGGCCATGGCTACAGGTGTTTTGGACGACAACTTGCTGAATCTGGGTAAGAAATTTTCATAATTTTTTAACTGAACATTTATGTTCCTACTCAATGTATACCACGCTTCAGACTCTTTATTTTTTTAGTTTCTAATGTTTACTTATTTTTGTAGTCAACACAGACGTGAAACAGAAGCAGATCGTCATTCTGAAACTGCTGAACAATGTCATGCAACCAGTTATGTACAAGGAAATCGAAGACATTGGCCTGAACTTCAAGATTGAAAACAACGTCAATTTGTTCACTGTAAGTATACATTTAATTTAGATTATTAAAAATGTACTTTACTCCTTGTACTTATTGATGATATTATGGTAGTAGCTAACGTAGTAATTTTGTATTTCACAGAAAGTCGATGTCGTCAAAGATGTCATAGACTGCTTAAAAGTTGGAGTTCTGCCGCGAGGTGAGATTTTCACCCTCCACGTTGAGCGTCAACTCAATGAAGTCGTCAAGATGTTCCACTTGCTTTATTACGCCAAGGATTTCGCTTCCTTCATTAAGACCGCTTGCTGGATGCGTCTCCACTTGAACGAAGGCATGTTCGTCTATGCTCTTACCGTAGCTGTCAGACATCGTCAAGACTGTAAAGGAATCATCCTTCCCCCTCCCTACGAAATCTACCCTTACTATTTCGTACGTGCTGATGTCATCCAAAAGGCGTACTTAATTAAAATGAAGAACGGACTACTTGACCTTAAGCTGTGCGACTTCTACGGAATCAAGAAGACCGACAAGGGAGTTTTCATCATTGATGAGAACATATTTGACAACCGCGTATTCTTAAATGATGAAGACAGGCTTAGATACTTCACTGAGGATATCGACCTTAACACTTACTACTACTACTTCCATGTGGACTATCCATTCTGGATGAAGAATCAGATGTTTGACAAGCTGAAATGCAGGCGCTTTGAACTGACTCTGTATATTTACCAACAAATCCTCGCTAGGTACTACCTTGAGCGTCTTTCTAATGGTCTGGGCAATATCGTGACACTGTCATGGAACAAACCCATCAGAAAGGGATACTGGCCATGGATGCTGCTGCACAACGGTGTCCAAATTCCGATGAGACTGAACAACCAATTAATTGTTAAGGACCAAGATGTCTCTGTCATTAACCTGGTCGAAACATATGAAACGATCATCAGAACCGCTATTATCAAGGGCTACATCGATGTAAGTTAAAAAATTTAGCTCATGTTTTATTTAGTTTTTTATTTATTTTGTGCATTTAATATTTTACTCAATTGTTTTCAGTTCAATGGCATACGACTGGAACTCACTAAGTCCGAAGACATTGAGACCCTTGGAAAGCTGATCTATGGCAAGATCCAGAAGACCAACTTAGACGTCACTCATGTCACTGCCTACCGCTACTTGCTTATCATCATGAAGTCAGTTCTTGGACTGAACACCATGATTTCAGACAAGTACGTAAAGTTTTTATTTCCTGTTACAAGGTGAAATGAGTTGCCTTATTGCTAAAAGTGATCTCTTCCAGGCCAAACACTACTATTGTAAGATGTAATGAAATGGCATTAGATAGGAGTAAATTCTAATTAACAAAGATTTATATGTATTGTGAGCTCACTTATGTAACTTACAACTTATAAAAAAGTTGTTTGTTTTACTGAAGTTCTGATAAAATAAACAGACTATGTCCATTGTCAAAATAGAATCGCCTGCTGCGATAGAAAAAAATCTTCCAATTTGAGCAAATTGCAGTTTATCTTCAATATAATCACCAACTAACTATATGTTTTTCATCACAGATACTTCGTTGTTCCTTCTGTTTTGGACTCATACCAGACCGCCCTTCGTGATCCTGTCTTCTATCAGCTGCAGAAGCGACTCATTGACTTGGTATTCCTCTTCAAAAAACGTCTGCCATGCTACACAAGGGAGGAGCTCTACTTCCCCGGAGTCAAAATCGATAACATTGTAGTTGACAAACTCATGACCTACTTCGATGACTACCTGATGGACATGACTAACGCTGTAATCTTGACCGAGGAAGAACTCAAGAAGACACACTCTGACATGACCATCCTGGCCCGCAAGCGCCGTCTGAATCACCAGCCTTTCAAAATAACTCTTGAGGTTCTCTCTGACAAGGCTGTTGACAGTGTTGTGAGGATCTTCTTGGGACCTAAAATAGACCAAGTTGGACGTCTTCTTGACATCAACGTCAACCGTGTCAACTTCGTTGAGCTGGATTCCTTCCTCTTCAAGCTGAACACAGGAAAGAACCTTATTGTGAGGAACTCCTTTGACATGCATAACTTGGTTCGTGACCGTATTTGGACCCGTGACTTGTGGAAGAAGATTGAATCGATCACTGACATCAGAGATCTGCTCGTTAAGGACTTGAGGAACGTGAACACCGGATTCCCGACCAGGTTGCTGCTGCCTAAGGGTACCGTTGGTGGTATGCCATTCTTGCTGTATTGTATTGTCACCCCATTGAAACTTGTCGACAACATCGACCTGAACATCCTGGACCAGAACCGTAAAGACTTAGTCGTTGACTTCAGGTCAACTGTGCTCCTTGACAAGGCACCTCTTGGTTTCCCTCTGGACAGGCAAATTGACGTGAGCAATTTCTTCACACCTAACATGAAATTCGTTGATGTGACCGTCTTCCACAAGAAGCAGGTTTGTGACATGAAGACCCGTTGGAACAAATGGGTATTGAGAGACTACAACCTCGTGGGAAGGTCTGTCATCGACTCCGACAACTACTACGTTGACACCAATGTCGGTGACAATATGAACCTGAACATCAACCAGAATGTTAACACTTTGAACCAATATTAAACCAATATACCAGTACTATAAAAGCAATGCATCTCAAAAAGGAGTAAAATAAACACACAATTTTCTTAAACGATGTTTCTTATTTTAACCACCAAAACTCTGAACTCATTAAGTAGATTTCATTTTTTTTTAATATTTGTATACCACATTTACATTTTTTAGATATTACGTAAATAGAAATGCAACAAAAGAAACAATATTTCTGTGTCATGAAATGAGTTATGTTCATGATACTCGTGACTAATATATCTGTGACAAATTCAGTAATGTCACTGCATCAAAAGCCTTCCAGACTAACATTGATTCTGAGAATAACTTTAAGGTCAACAAACAAAATGCCAAATGACTATAACCAGCTCAAGCTAGCCAGTCCCACATAATGTAACAGTCTCAGTATATTGTTTTACTGAAAATCTACATCTACACCTCTACATTTATAAGCAGTACTTAGGTAGGTATGTGTTTCTCCATGGCAGTCTTCCATTTGCAGATGAAACCGCGGAGCACAGCTAGTGTATTTATATATTTGCATTCAGTGACCACACATTTATGAAATTACCAGTTCATGGTATTCAAATAAGTCAAATAATGCCTAATCACATACAAAGCTTTGCATCTGACCGTATTTATTTTAATTTGTTTTTCAGATTTTAAGCATAATTATAAATAACACAGAACAATAACAATTGCATTAGCAAAAAGGTTTTTTTCTTTTTCAAAAATAAGTAAGAAAATAATAGTTACATTAGTTTTTAAACTAATAAAAATATTAAGTCACTAATTTAGCCATTTTTTACCTATGTGCTTGCACAGGACCACAAATTGTTCACATACACTAGGAAAAATCTTATATCGCCATCTTTTGAAGAATCTTGTACTAATGATACCCACTGCTAGTCCATAATATTTATAAGCACTATTGCTCACAAAGTACTAAATCATGCCACTAGATGGCAGAAAATTACATTTTTTCTTATGTGAAGGAAATACAAGACTGGGCGGAAAAAGTAAACTACGACTTATCTTGACTAAATTTATTAAACTTTACTTACAGTTATAAATTTTATAATAAAGAAAAAACTGTAGATATATATGAAATACTTTTTTGATATAGAACGCCATCTATTGCATTTAGTTGAACAACAAAGTATCTCTAACGGACATATAGGTGGCGCTAGGCGTGCCAGTGGCAGTGGGGTGCAACGTGATCTAGGCTACCACTACCATCTTTCATAAAATCATGACCTACCACTGCTTCGCTTTGTTTGGACCTATCATACTGATACAATGGTGTCGATTCGGTTTTCCATTCTCTGAAAGTAAACTAAGTTTGACACTGAGTTTGTTTACTTTACTGGTTAGAAAAAGATAGCAATACTATTAGACCTGTCAAATTTAGTTTAGTTTAGTTTTAGAGAATGCAAAACCGAATCGACACCAATATCTGAAAAACAAATGGCAACAAATGTTGTTTGTGTTTGTCATTTTCTGTAAATAAATGTCCCTTTTCTGTGGTGAGAGTTAACACTTTGATAAGCTTTGTTGTAGAAAAAGTTGGGTACCTAGTACCTACATAAGTACATACCTACTTAAATCTATACATATAAAAGGATATTTGCTGAACGACTGAATGACGGATCAACGCACAGCCTAAACACTGATCGTAGAGACCTGAAACTTGGAGGGTGGTGTTCTTTGTATGACGTAGGCATCAGATAAGAAAGGATTTCAACACAAAGTTTGTATGGGACAACGTGATTCATAAGAATCAAACTCCTGACTGACTGATATCAACGCACAGCCTAACTTGCTGGTCGTAGAAACTTGAAATTTGGGGGTATGTTTGTCTTGATGCATAGGGGTGTACCTACTAAGAAAGGATTTTTTGAAATTCAACTCCTAAGGGGGTACTTTGCCACGCGGGTAAACCCACGGGGAACAGCTAGTTTATCCATAGATTTGAAGTTGAAGTTAAAGAATGAGTGCTAGGTAACAAAAAATGTGATTGCGTAAAAAACATAAACAATAATTATATTTATTACTTTTTATCGGTCAGGTGATGATCGACCTTTGACCATTTCATGATAATTTTTAGAGTTAAATATCTTAGCAAACGTGGAACGCTTAAAATATCGTTTCGTTAACTTTCCACTCTTCTAGGTAGGTACATACCTTGACTGAAGGCATGGAGATAGCTTATCCTACATAGTGGTTTCGTTTTAATTAGTTGTTTTCAAAGTTATCATATCGCGACTCGTCTTAAAACAACACAAGTTTGAGGCACATTCTGTTCCTAAAATTAAGACAAAAACAGTATATAGTATTTTCTATACAATTTTAAACTGTTAAATTAAAAATGTTCAATTGTCGTCCTATTAGTTTTAGGCTTTTAGGGCTCATATGTGCTAGCGATCCACTTGTGGGTTTATTTGTAGATGCTTTATTTATATCTTGCTATACGTTTCAACAGATTAACTTTTTACAATTGACCACACGTCACCTGATGTAACAAGACGATGTGGTGGAAGGTGGCGGCCTGGATTAGGAACTGGGCTTTTAAGTAAAAATGCGGAGAATGCCGCAGCACACCGATGTGTAGGTATATATATTATATTTGACGGCAGATTTTTAACTTTAGGGTAGTAACTAGCTAGTAAAGCACAAAATTTGTAATCTACAACGCTGGACAAGTGCGGTTTCTTGGCCACGCCGGTTTCCTCACGATGTTTTCCTTATGAGCGATGATAAATCCACACATAACTTATGAAGTCATAGGTGCGGGGCCGAGAGGATTCGAACTCAGTTTGGGCGCCTTGTACGGCGCACGCGTTACCGTTCGGCCACTATCAGTCTCAAATTATAGAAAATTATTTATTAAAAATTACACTCGACCAGAGCCGCAAGCCCCCCAGTTATTGAATTTGGGTCAATAGATCATTTACTGCGTGCGTAGAACCCTTAACTTGGTTTATTGAATGATAGCACAGACCTTGAACACACAATTTGCGACGACTTTACTGAAGAGGTTTACAATGATGCTACATTGCATTGTAACAAATTAGGTTCGCAAATAGTATTTGCGATATACAGCGGGCTGCAAATGTGTGCGCCAAAGAACTAGGACAGGATGTGGGGAGCTGAGTACATACCTGTCAGGACTGTATACCCTACGTCCGTCAGGGTCTATTAGGATAATTACGTGATTGCATCATTTTATTGCGGATTGTACAGTCAGTACCAGGGACGTTAAGGAACTGTATAAGCGTATCTAAGTGAAGCTAATCCGATGTAAAAGTTTCGAATTATTTCGGGTAGGGGCGGCGTATGGTATGAGACATGTATTAGACAAATGAATAAATGACGCACACACAATCACATACCTTTAGTTCTGACCCCTAACTAGGATTTCCTGCTTATAGGCATAGATACTACGCGGATCAGGGATCATGTTATGGAAGGTTTTTATTTCCCCTACCAAGCTAACAGACTAGCTGTGCGCGACCCCATTCAAAGAAAACCAACGTGTTTTAGAAGAAAACCGCTGGTTGCGCCTACGTAGACCTCAGTTTATCGCAATAAAAAACATTCTAGGTCCTTCTCCAGATTTTCAACGATCTCCATACACACATATTAGGTAGGTATAGGAACATTACATCGAGATGCCATGAATAGGAAAAAAACAATTTTCGGAATGGAATTGACAACAACACAAACAGACAGACAGTAACAAATTCAAAAGCATACGTTCATATTTTATCATCTACAAACCTTCGCTTGCAATAGAAGGCCTTTCAGAAGTGGGAAGGTACTACTAAAAAATAATTTGCTCACAATGCAATTTGCGGTGCAATTTTTAGGTCACTCCGAAAATTTTGTTATTTAAAAACACGAACAAAAGAAAACTGCGACAGTATTTAAGCTCAATGCCCTCTTATCTATGAAATTAGACTTACGTGTTATGTTATGACTTATTCAATACTTAACACTCTACATAAACATTAATGATCATAACATGTTTTTTGCCTAATATTAAATGGTGTCAAATCAGTTCAGAATACTACTAACCTTGACATTATAATCTAAAGATATTAAACAATTACATGATGGAAAAAATATTAGGTAACAACAAAGTCTTTAGAATGTTAGTTAAATATAATATGTACAAGTAGCTGTTCCCCGCGGTTCCACCAGCGTGGGCTACAGTTCTTTCCTCAGGGCTCAAACTATCTCTATACCAAATTTCATTTAAATCGGTTCAGTAGTATAGGCGCGAAAGCGTATAAGTATATTCCGTATACTCAAAAATTATTCCCGTACTTCGGTGCCCCCTCACTGTGTTACCTGCTGTATCCTTTATTCTAAGTAATTGTTTTTTCGGACCGAGTGCTAACAAGCAGACAGACAGACAGACAGGCGCGGAGGACTTTGTTTTATAATATTATAATAAGTAGTGATAATGATACATGTACTTATCTTGTGTGGGTAAGTATTTTTTTTTTATCCGACGAACAGACTCAGTGGCGCACTTTCGGACTCCTAGACCTATTTCAGACAAACAACAGAAGCTGATAATGCTGTTAGATTTAAAACGGTTGTAGAGTTTGGAGATTTCCTAGAGTTTAATTGGCATAACATTTGCTGAAAAACTCTTTTCACTCGGACTTGCCATGGTCAGTGTTTCCTGAATAGTATAACCCGGGGGTGTTAGGGGTGAAATGGTATCTGCTAAGCACGTGTGGCTACGCTTTCGACCACATTGTCGCTTTTCATCCGGCGAAATCGTGGTCAAACGCTAGATTCGTCAATAAAAAAATTAAAAAAAACCGGCCAAGTGAGAGTCGGACTCGCACTCGAAGACTTTTCCTGTCGCCGTTATCAATATCAAGAAAAAAAATAACACCTTTTTTTGTATGGGAGCCCCCTGTTTTTTTAGTATTTATTATTATAGCGCATACAGAAATAAATCATCTGTGAAAATTTCAACTGTATAACTGTCACGGTTCACGAGATACAGCCTGGAGACAGACTAGAGACAGGGTCCCGTTTTACCCTTTGGGTACGGATCCCTACAAACATCATAAGTAGGAACAGAATTAAATTGCAAAACTTTATACATTGTTACGCATTAAATTCTGCCCTAGCTATCATCGCAATGCGTCAGCCCTCATGTATCACGTATCCAAGGCCAATACTCTCTTTTGCAACGAAAGTAACTTTCTAAATAACATTGGTCCATTGAACCATTTATATCAAATAATAAACAAATTTGATCCTATAAATTGATGAGTATTGGTTTTTGAATCACAGTTCTCAGTGCAAAATGAAGGCGTTTGCAGTGGTAGCCCTTGCAATCGTTGCTGGGACCTCAGGGTACCTCATCAATGTTCCTGTTGCTCCAATTTCACAACCAGACCTAGGTAATATATTATTTTGCTTATATTAATACACTTTTAATATTTTAGTAGTTTTTCTTTTCATAGCCGGTCATAAAAAAATAATCAAGTGTACTTTTTATTGCTAACTAGTTGCGCGGATTTACCCGTGTCTTCCCGCTATCCCGCAGGAACCTTTTTCCGGGATAAAAAGCCTATGTTAATCCAGAGTATAAGCTATCTCAATTCCAAATTTCATCAAAATCGGTTTAGTAGTTACGGTGATACGTGATAACAAACATTCACACACACACACACAAACTTTCGTATTTATAATATTAGCACGATTTAATTCCTGTAACGACTTATATAGTTATATAACGATTTTGTAATGTTAATTTCCGATATAACATTTATTTGTTATGGAATACATGATATGAAATAAAATTACTATTCAGGCAGTCTATCTGTTTGTTTGCCACTCAATTAAGTACATACATAGAAATGATCAAGTTTTATTTACAGCTCCCTCGGGATGGGTCCATATACAAAAGTTGGTGCTACCATTGTTTGAAAATGTTTGCGAAGAAAGCCCAGATCCTGTTATTGGCAGGCTGTCTAAAGAGTTTACCACAAATATATCTGCCGCAGATTTTTGGGTGAGTAGAAATAGTTTTATTTTAATTAATTTACTAACACTGATCGCCACGGTTGCCCAGCTTTATGTGGCAATTGTTAAAAACAGACAAAATATTTTTTATCTAAGTAACTTATAAACTTACTTTACTGAATTTGTAACGCCTGCGACACACTGACGTAAAAATCGACTCTACAGTTAGACAATTATGACCCAATTTTATCGTACACCAACTACCGATAAGTGCATGGCGATAGATTCCCTAACTTGATGGCGATGGTTAGCCAAGCGAACATAACAAAACATCCTACCAACATGCTATGGTGTCATTGTGATATTTTCCTTCATCGAAAGCTCAAGTTTTTGAACCCACGATCTATGGGTTTAAAGCCGAGGTCCACTGAGTTACCATTGCTTTAAAAGACAGAAATTGTATCATGAGATTCTAGCTTGCTTAAATAACAATTTCTTATGACTTACAATTTCTTTTTGTTAATTTATTTTTCTTTTCAGGATCCAGAAGTCTTAACAGAGTTTCAGAACCTAAAATCTGGAAAAGGATTTTTACCTAAAGGCCAAATTTTCAGTGAATTCAACGCCGCGCACACAGATGAAATCAAGGTTATTTTTGAAATTATGCGTAATGCCAAAAATTTCGATACCTTTTACAAAGTAGCCGCGTGGGCTCGCCAAAACTTGAACTGTGGACTGTATGTAAGTCTAATTTACCTAGCCATGGAGAATCGTAGAGACACAGAGAAATTAACTCTACCTCCGCCATACGAGTTGCTGCCAAATTATTTTATTAGGAAAGATATTATAATCCAAGGGTCATCATTACTCGCCGGTGAAGAATTCACGCCGTCTGAAGGTGTGCGCAATGAAGGCAACGCATACACGCTGGATGCCAATTACACTGCCAACTTTTACGAGAATGATGACGAATCTAAATTAGCCTACTTCCGTGAAGATATTGGCCTTAACTCCTTCTACTTCTTGAAAATGTTGAAATGGGCTCCGTGGCTCAACAAAAACGTCGATATTAATAGTCAATATGGCGAAGAAATGTATCACATGATGAAGCAGTTGTTAGCTCGATATAATTTAGAGAGGTATTCTAATGGAATGCCCGAGCTAGATAGTCTGAGCTGGAATTCTTTGTCTGATGCACCTTACGATCCGATGTTAGTTTATTCAAATGGAAACGAGTTTATTCATAGAACATCGCCTGTACAATTGCCAGAAAATGAAGATAAAGCTTTGCTGCAGACGATTGAAACCAACATTGCAACTGTTGTCAGCCACATGGTGGGTAATTTCATACACGTATATGCATACTTTACCTTAATTTTTCTATTGTTTTACAAGTATAAATATTTTCAGAGGGAAAGCGGTTATAACAAAACTCAAATACTCAATCATCTAATGGAAATCCTTCTTACTGGTGAGAGAAGCTACGAAACCTTGGCACGACACCTCCTTGGCAAAGCTCTCAACAACAACGAGTAATATAGATCTTTGATTAAATTATATGAAGTGATGAATTTATTAACACTTATTTATAAACAATATCTTAAATTTTCAGACAACCAACAGTTTTCGAACATTACATGACTTCACTGCGAGATCCCATGATTTGGAGATTATATAAAAATATGGTGGATTTAGTCGACAATGCGCTTAAAGTATTGCCGCCTTACTTGAAGAGTGAACTTTATTTCCCTGGAGTGGAAATATTAAGTATTGATGTGAAGAAAATGATGACAAACTTTGATAACTTTGAGTTTGACATCACAGAGGCTCTCAAGATAGGCAACGGTGATACGACTTTCCAAGTGAAAATAGGACAACCTAGATTAAACCATAAACCTTTTATGGTGAAAGTAAACATTTCCTCTCTTGTCACCCAGAAAGGCTTGGTAAAGATGTATCTTGGACCAAAGATGATGCCAGGTGAATTCGCCAGTAAAAAAAACTTGTTTACTTTACTTGATGTCTTTGAAATTAACTTGAAAAA
This sequence comes from Opisthograptis luteolata, assembly GCA_931315375.2. Taxonomy (NCBI): domain Eukaryota; kingdom Metazoa; phylum Arthropoda; class Insecta; order Lepidoptera; family Geometridae; genus Opisthograptis; species Opisthograptis luteolata. The sequence goes on from OV928048.1 coordinate 5,927,517, forward strand.
GGGAACTAATATTGTAGCAAGGACTTCTAATGATATGAAGTTATTTTCACCCGACTTCATTTCTCTCAAAACACTGCGTAAAAAAGTTGAAGATGCTCAGTTTGGTTTAGATTCTTTGCCAATGAATACCATAGATTCTCAGATTCGTTTTCCAGACAGGCTTATCATACCTAGAGGTAGTTCTGAAGGGCAACCTCTCCAGTTATTTGTATTTGTTGCTCCATATATGAAAGCGACAATAGGGGGGGCCTATTCAACATTAAATATGGAATTTAACTCGGCAGTATTATCACGCTTGTACCCATTAGATCTTCCTATGGAAGACAGGATATTGCTAGATCTCCCGAACGCATTGATCAAAGACTTGATAGTAACACACAAAGATGTTAGCAAAATTAGTAATTACGGTGGATCAAAAGCTACCAAGTCATGGAACGACAACAGTGATAATGGTGCGCCACCAAGGCCTTATTACAATGGCAATGGAAATCAACCTTTTGATTACACTTCCAAAAGAGGACAATTTGAAAAAGATGACACAATATTATTTACTAATGACCAGTATTTAGGGAATCAAGACGTGAATTATAATGATGGGTTAAAACAAAATCTTCTTAAGACTTCCTCATTTGATAACACTTTTAAGCAAAAACAATCTTACGACTACAAATCAAACCACCCGCAGTATCAGAAAACTGACTATTCATCTAAAAGAGTGGATTATAAAAGTCTATATGGCAACAAATTGACGGAAGTGCCAGTGGATATCAAAAATGAAAACAAAGTGACGGATGAAGTATTAGTAGATGAAGTTCAAGACGCTAGTAATGTTTACAGTGTAGATCTTCCTAACGGAAATTACTATGGTGTGCACAATGCAGATGATGAAAATTATGGAATACAAAACGATGATTCATCAAACACAGTTAAACATTATCTCTTAAAATCATCAAGCCCTGATTATACTTCCAATCAAAAGGAGACTGCTGATTATCAAACCAAACGCCCAAAAATTGAGACGTTTAATTATAAAACCTTTTACAAGACTGCTCGAAAAACTACAGAAAAACCAGTGCATGTTCAAGTACAGAATATAATGACAGATCAAGTTTTATGGAATGGCGATAAAATCTATAATAATGATGATGATCTATTAGTCGATGACAATTTACAAAATATAGGCAAAGTTAAAATATTTAAGGTATTTAAGCATGATAACAAAATAGATACGGTTGATGACATGTCTGCTAGCAACCATGGTGACCTTAATAACGAAGATGTAGCAAATGTTGATATTTTAAAAGTATTTTCAAACAAAATTAATGTAGATTCATCGAAAGTCACTCCAACTAACAAATACAATAAAGTTGTTTTAAAAAACATTCAAGATGCAGATACTGGTGATTTTTATAAATTATTATCTTACAATGGCGGCAATGAAGAATTAGTAGCGCTAGTTCCTGTTACGAAATAACTGGTATCAAATACAAACGCTAATCTAACATAGTAGAAGATTATAAAATGGACATAGCAGTTGGATACTACATAATTATATAATTAGTTGTAAAATTTGTAACTAGTTACTATTAGTATTTAATTAGGGAATTTTAAATACAATGCTCTTTTATATAATATATATATTTTGTTTTTTTTCCTTTCCAATAGCACAATAATGTTAACAAATAGAGTAAACATGACACTTTTATTATTAAGTACCTTATTAATCATATTCAATATTATAATTATTGTAGCTCATAGGTTGAAAATTAATAGATAAGAACTATTTTGTACTGAAACAAATGAATCAGATGGATAAACAAATTTTGCTGTAGATTAACTGTGACAATTAAACTTTAAATTCAAACACCACCGAAATAAAACTGGTAGACCGATGCACATTATTGCTATTTTACGTAGTTTTCTATCATTATTTTTGGATTTGTTCCAAAAAATTTACAACGACGTTACGCTTTCCCTATTTTCATCGCGGAAAATTTAAAAACCATCGGTCACCACTGTGACAACGACTACAACACAAATAGAAAATACTTTTTACAGTGGCTTACAAGGTTTAGTTTAATTGTCCTTATTGTCATGGATTTATTTCAAGCATGAATTGAATTGTTCTCTTATAATAAAATAGCAACGCACTACACTCGTGGTTTTTTTTGCCGTACGTAGTTATGTATTTTCCCGCAGTGAATCGGACCCTCTCATTCTCCTTGTTCAAGTAGATACAATGCAAATATACATTCACCACCTTTCATCTAAATCTGTTTTGGTTTGATTAATAAAAAAGTCTATATAAAAATAAAAGTCCTGACTGACTGATATCAACGCACAGCCTAAAGTGCTGGTTGTACAAACTTGAAATTTAGAGTGTTGTCTTGCTGCGTAGTGGAGTAGTGAAACCGCGGGGAACAGCTAGTAAAAAATAAACTAACAAAACATTTCAATTTCAGATTCGATTATGTATTTTTGCATGACTATACTAGGAGCATTTCTGTTGTAATTTCTGTAAATCAAAACTGCCAATTTTTTTAATGAACATTTAGGATAGTCCGCCTGAGATGCACCACACTTTTGCCGGCTATTCAAACGCTAAGCAGTGTTCAAAAATTACTTTGTTCCGGATTGAAGGGCAATGTTTCCAGTGAAATTACGAAAGAGATTTGACGTCTAATATCACATTACCTACCACGTAAGGTTTGAAGCGATGAAGTCAAAATTTTAGGTGTCACTCAACTGAAGCGAACAAGCAAGTTGCCTATCATCTTTTGCAACTCAGTTGAATAAAAGTAATCCAAATGTTCCTATATATCCTACGTCCTAACTTTTCAATTGCTTCAAACACGTAATTGGCTCCAAATATCGCCAGTGCAATAATATTATGGCCTTTATTTTATTGCATACCAAACGAAACCACGTGGCTAGTTCGCGCATAAATTAAACTTTATGATAGATCGTTAAAGTCGAACATTGAGATATGTTTACCCAAACATTTAATGTGCAAATACAAATCATAATCTCGTTAAAAAATCGGCGAGTCTGCCATTATTATTGTATAGTTAATTCCAATTCAGAAATAGTGTTTAACGAACGTATATTTAGTATACGGAAGTACGAGTAAAGAAATATCAGTATGCACCACTTTTACAGCTTTGAAGTAGATTGATGTGAAAATTACTGAAAATAAAATACTTATTTCATGCTAGCTGAAATCCACCCTCTACGATTTCACCTGCGTGAAGAGTCCGGCTTTTTTCTAGGATCAAAACTAGTCCATCCATCATCGACTTATAAACTATCTCATTACAAAAAATCACATCGATCCGTTATTCAGTTGCTGCGTGGAAAAAGGACAAACCAACAAACATACTTTCACAAAAGTAATGATTACATATAATGTAACTATCTTTCTGTTTTTTTCATGCTAAGGTTATCGTATTTTGTTTCTCGTTGTGGTGCATCCAAAATCGTCAGCTTTATCGTGTTTTTGTGAGAACGGCACTACTGGCACAGTATGTACTCGCAGGTACCTATTTTTAAATAAATCTATTCAATTGTTCAACTGTTCTCATCAACAACAGGGCAATGGGGACAAATGAAAATATTTTTACTAAATTTTATTCTGTTCTTGCTGTCCCCATCATTAGGGAAACCTGTGTCGTCATAAATAGGGACATCCATGTGCATAATTATAGCTCGTTATTGGAACAACGAGAATGCACGTCCTATTGCTCCATTAACATTACCTACTCAATAAATGTTATTGCTAGATAATTATACCTAATCATACAAAGATCAATTGTCACAATATTAATAACAGGTAGCAGATATAATATCCTGTTCCACGTCGAAGAGTTTACATTTGGCTTCAGACATCACCTGTAACAACCGCAAAACTCTGGAATCCGTGCCAAAATGATCATGCATTCCACTCCATTGACATCAATGATTCAGATCCTATGAAAACATTACTGTTGGCTATGATATCCAATTATTTTCATTGAGGAATGTTAAGGTGGTTTCACTGAATGTGTAATATTATTATATCCCTGTGGATATAAGATCTCACTACAAATTTACTTAGAGCTGATAAGCTGAGAGACAAGAAGGGTAACGACCGATTTTAATAACCTATTTATCCGTTTCCCCTAATGGAGATAGAAATTTGACACAAGCTCCATAGAAATAATGTCAAAAGCCTATCTTTAGTAAGACTGTGGAACTTATTAATTTCTGATTGTAAGCGTCACGCTTGCCTCCGGTAATTCATTGCCACCTAGAATTTTGAACTCCAACAGTACAAATTCCTGCATACGGCAATCTATATGAAATCTCTTTATACCTGGTATTTATTGGAAACATTATTCTCACAGTAATGTTCGCATACTACTACGGGGCAGTTGAATAACTGACAAAGGTGTAATACTACCCCAGGGGGATTTGTAAAAGAGTCCCTTCCTGTTTGAATCACGCGGATGAAATTGCTGGCCACATCTAGTGAAAGACTTTCTCCTTACACATATTATCTGTAACTAACCATCCATACATAGCTCTGACTCCCAACTAGAATTCCCTTGGGAACTACGCGGATCGGAGATACACAACACCCAGATTCAGAACATATTTTATGTATTATTTTATCAAGCATTTGCCCACAGTCTCAACTATGGTAACGTAACGTAACGTAACGTTGAAATCGATGATGAAGCATTCAGATACCTGAAGACTCCCAAATTACACTTATTGGGAAACAAATACGCTGGTAGATATAGTCCCACTTTTCCACCAGACACGAAGCGTTTTGTGTGTATCGGGGAATAATTTACACATTTATTTTCCGTTACAGTAATATTTTTCACGTTACGGGATGCTTGGCAGTCATCTGTTCGCCCATTGCGCTAGGTAGGTATAGTAAATACATCATCAAATGTAGTATTGAGGAACTTTATGTACTCAGCACGATGAATTATTGCATAGTACTAGGTACTAGTTGCTCATACGCACTAAATTATTCACATGTCGGTTACGGATCGACTAATAAATTTAATAAGATGCAGGAGATTCGCTTGAATCTTTGGGATATCATGAAATTATTTACGCTCTACAGTATATACTGTGATTATGTAAGTAGTCATATATATATATGACTACTTACATAATCACAGTGATGTTAGGAACCCGAAGGTTTGTGACTGAATGAGCATTATGAACTGTCGTAGGGAGCCGATGGATGCAAATGAATATAATACTCGTTCATGGTGGCGTTCTATAGGGGAAGCCTATTTTCAGTAGTGCACTGAGAAAATAATTCTGACTTTCCTTCTGAGTCTTACCGACCAAGACCGATTCCTTCCTTATTTCACCATAGTTTTCCTTCTGAATCGCAAGTCCTTCTCTTTTGACTCAGAAGGAAAACGGTACTTCGGAAGGTCTTTTTTCTCCGTGCGAATATATTCCGGCCAAAGATGACGATGACGATAAGTATGTATGTTTATTACATCGGCACACATCAACAGCTTAAAGGATTAGAGTGAAATTTGGGATGGAGATAGCTCACACATAAAGACTACTTTTTATCCCGGAAAAGTTACTTGTGGGCTAAGGTGATCGCAGGTGTAGCCGCGGGGCGTATTTATAATTAATTATTATAATACGAGCTGGTTAATGTTTGGTTGGTAGTTATTCGTTGTTTATAACATCCGGAATTCGTAATTACTGTAAACTTTAATGAAATATGTTACTATCTCTATGAATACATAAATTTATTTTAAAACGCATAAGTGTTTGTTCTGTATCTGGGTGTTTTGGAACCCTGATCCGTACATTGGTGTTGATTCGGTTTGGCATTCTCTAAAACTAAACTAAGTTTAACAGATCTAATAGTATTGCTGTCTTTTTCTAACCATTGAAGTAAAACTAGTACTAGTACGTCAAGCTTTACTACTAAAATGACATATTATGACATGACATATCGATCCAAAACCGCGGATAAAGGATCAGGATCGATTATTATTAATTTCGGGTATTAGTCATCCCACAATAACGTCGATTCATTCTATAAGCTTGTGAAGTTTTCTTGCTTTGATAATGAAACCACAAATAAAAATTACCATATATCCCAAATGTTTTTCTAGGTTCAATTACGTCTACAAAACGATGGGCAGAATAAGCTCTTTTGATCGATCTCTAAGAGTATTTATGAGATGTTACACTAGCCAAAATAAACATTTGCCTATATTGATGAATGTTGGCTAAGAATGGAACCGATAGGTAGGTATAAATAAATTGTCTGAAACTGTAATTATATCAAGGTCTATCTGTGAAAATAAAAGTAACTGGTTCAGGGGGTTTGATTGTTATATATATGTCATTATAATTGTAAATGTGATCGCACCCAAATAGCACCTGCCAGGCGTTTTTTGCCTGTTCTTTTGCCGGCGTAAAGAGGTATTAAACAGCGTAACTTTTTGGGAGCGATAACATTTATTTTCATTTTTTTCTTTTTATTTACAACTGGCTAGATTAAACTTACTAAGCTTATTATAAATCATTTTTTCAGGGTCATACCATTGATATTATTTATGAATCATACCAGTACTTAAACAAATACTCTAATAAAAGCTTGAATTTAATAAACAGTATAAAACTTAGGCTGGTATTCTACTCGTAGAATGACGCTCAAACGGCAATCACTACATAAGCACAGATTTAAGGCTGTCATTTCATACAAATATGTCACTCAAGAGCTACTCAAGTTTAGAATACCAGTCAGTGCTGTGATTTGTGATTGTAAGTTTTGCATACCTACCAAGAAGTTACAAGTGGCTATTAGATAGAAATCCACACGCTACGTTCGCTAATAAACAATTTGAGCATGCTCCACGTCACTATTCTCCATCCATTGAAATAGCCATGGGTAACTCCGAACACAACTATATCTTCGGATATACATCCGAACGCGGATATGTGTCCTTCATTCCCTTTCAAAAAAATTAACATATCCCATATCCGAGACCGAGATCCTACATCCAACTCAGGAATGGAACGCTCGAAGAGGTCGCCTGTAATGTAATAAGTGAGTGAGACAGAATGCATTAACCATTATAATATCGTAACCCATACAAGGCAATTTATATATTTTAGTGCCTAATAAAAGTGTGTTTGCTAGTTTTTTACACCAATTAATATCTTTCCATATTACATAATCGTTCCGTGGATATAATTATGTTCACAGATACTCCCTGGATATGTTTGGAAGCCGGAGTTGTCGGATACATTCTTGCAATATACAGTTCCTTCACTCCTGGATATGTTAAGCGGATCTGGATATGCTAAGCGGACACATACCTTTGCTCGGAGTGGGATATGACATATCCAATCGGGGACCGGAGTTAGCCCATGGCTACATTGAACAGTGAAGCAGTCTCGGGGCGCTCGTTAGCCAATGGAAGCTCAATAGCTTAGTAGCGACGTTTCATTGTGGCCAGAACACAAAAATTATAGCCGATCACCGACAGTCTATATCTGTGCGGGCGCCGTGTATAACTCGTTTCACGCACCAGTGGTTGCCAACCAACGCATCCTAGTTTTCTGATGACAGAAATGTATATTTTTGGGAGAAATTTCGTTTCTACTTTTTATTTTACACGAAACAAATTATATATTCTTGTATAAATGTAAATGCACAGAAAAGCAAACTAGGAATGTCGAAACGAATGCGACGAAAGTACCTACCCATCCACAAATCAGTGAGCTTTGCAGATGGACATCCTAAGACGGTACAATAAAAATCTACTAGCTAAAAACTATATTTTTACTGTAAATCACTTTTGATTTTTCCTATGCCTACTCAAACAAACGATATTTTATTTTACTTAGCACGTAGTACTACTCACAATAAGCTCATAAAAAGTAAATAATAGGAGTTAGATTACCATAAAAAATAATTAAAAATTGTTTTATAGCATTAGTAGGTAGTAGGCAGGTACGGTTCATATTTAAAAAAAAAAAAAATTGCTACTAAACTAAACTAAACTAGGCCATACAAGTCACGAGAAACTGTAAGCATTAGATACCTACATACTACATACATATAATAATGTATTACCCTCATCCTCATATTCAAGAGCATATGTTACGTTGCATCTTAAGCCCTTTTCCCGCAACGTCAGATCAAAGCGATCAAATCGCCTCAACGTTGACGACTGCTGAAGGTGACGTCGCTTACATTTTCATTTGGATTGTTGTGAATCAAAGCTTCAAAGGAATTTCCTGCTGTTCATCAACCACTTCATAAGACCACGTGATATCTGATTGCCTTTTATCTCGTGTTGTGTTCAATTTCACCTGTTGCATTCGAGAATCTTAACAATTTGTTAACGCTGTAATCATTCCCTTTTAGTGTTCAATGAACCGATGCATTTTAGGTATTTTTACGCGCCCAATTAACTCTTTCGTTATTTTGGGATTCTGAACAAGATGTTTGTCTACAAACATAACTGAAGAGTCTAATTATACAATCGAAAATGGCTAAAATGATGACGCAACGCGAAAATGAAATAACGAGATTATTCTTATGACTAAACAAACATCCTCACACTTTTTATATGTAAAATGCGAGAGTGTGTTTGTCGGTTTGTCCTTCTTTCACGCAGCAATGGAGCAACGGATCTACGTGTTTTCTTTTCATAGAGATAGTATTTAAGGCAGAGAGTGATACAAGCTACTTGTTATCCCAGAAATATGTACGCTTCCCGTAAGAATTTAACGCGAGTGAAACCACGGTACAAAGCTGTTAAGAAGATGAATTATTTCTAAGTTTACACTTTAACTATAAATACATTTACTCGACCTTTTACACTAGTTAGTAAAGCATAATTATTTTATTATGAGTATTTCTTTCACCTCATAAGAACATAATAAACCAATGCTAGTGGCTAACAGTGCCATTCAGAAAATATCTATAAATGCACTATTACAACGAACCAGCAAAAATATAGCAGTTAAAAACAAATAATGCTTCTATTACTATATCCCATTAGGGCGATAAAACGTTGCTAATACGAATCTTAATCTGACACTTTAGTATGTCTTAACATTGTCGTACTCGTAAAATGACTCCTATTAATCGAATGTGCCATGAAAATAATCAAGACACTCGCCGCGCCCACCTCAATGAACATTCTTTCATTAACAACATTTCAACACGTAATAAAAAATAGGAAACGATTCCATTAAACTATCAAACTGAAAAGTAAAGTGCGACAATGTTTTATCTGCTGAAACTAATCGCCTATCGGTGGAAACGTAAATACGTCGATATATCCGTCGCTCTATAAATGGTTCATTTCATTAGCGCTTCAGTTTCTGTAAACTTGTGTCAATTAGTTTAAATAAGTCTGACGACTCACTTCCTGTATGCAGAATGTGGGATTCGCTTGCAATATCATCGAAGCTTACGTCGGTCGCTTCGTGCCTACGAATAATCCTACGTCATGGTTACAGTCACTGATTTGAACTAGTAAATCATCTAGCGATATTTTTCAGCGCTTTTCTTGCCCCATGTCACTTTGCCTTGCCACGGAAGGAGTTGACAATTATTTTTCTGTGACATCGAATACCATCGCTCAGCATTGGACAAAAAACTTTTAACATATATGATACTTTGAAATTAACATGACATAAAATTAAGTATACCCAAGGGTTTGAATGGATCATGTTGCTTCTACCAAGTTGGTTGAATGGACTGGGTAGTAGCCGAATTAGAAGATTCTGATACCAAATCACAGATCGGCCCTATGACCTAAGACTTTCGAAAGTTGTCCGGTTTGCCATAGATCAAAACGGTGAAGGAAAATATTGTATGTAAACCAGCTTGTCCAAGAACCTCAACATTCAAAGACATGCTACATCTTTCCGACTCGGCCAGCCTGGTAGATTATGACAAATAATATAATTATATCTGAAGGAAGGCTGTTATTCCAGCAGCAGGAACGTAATAGGCTGATGATGATATATGTATATATATCAAGTTGGTACACTGTTTTCCACTGTGTAACTACCGCGTGAACGACAGAGAACGAAACAGGCAGGTTTCACTTATTTTTGTATTCCACATTCTGTTCGGAATGCTATAAATAAGGGTGGCAAACGGACGTAAAATCTAGTGTAACAACACTCGCACTCGGAATCGGTTCTTGTTACAACTGCTAACCCTACACAATCAAAATGGTGAGGATCTTTATTAAGATAAAGGATATTGAAAAAGTTATGTGTTTGTGAAAGTTATGTGAGCGGTAATTTGTGAAAAGTGTGAAATCGAAATTTCAGATGTTTTTTCGTTCGCTGTATCATCGGATTTATCTTTTTTTGGGAACCTATAATATATGTGTTTAAAGTTTTAAAAGCTTTGTTCAACATTTCGTAATTCATTCAAATTCAAATTTGTATTATAAAATCTAAAACATTATCACTCTTTTTTATGAACAGCCAATGACACATTTAGGATGTCAAATTCAAAAAGATTGAATCTATTACCTCTTTAAAAAAATTGTATACTGTATGCAAATAAAATCAGTGTGAACGGATAAGAAGGAACTACTAACCTTTCGAGATGATCTGACAACTTCTCGGCTTGCTAATTACCCATACAGTCTATTTTGAAAAGTACCCGCATAAATAACGTTGCAATCAAAGGCATGTCATACATGCCTAGAGAGACAAAACTTTATTTTGGTGTTAAAGAGTCTGTTCAAAATCCGAACAGGACTAAATTAGAAGTTGGAAGAGTTGCAATGCATTTTTTATGTGATCAATTAATTATTATCACGTTTTTGAATAAACACTATTAAGAATCTCTAACTTTTCCCAAATCGGAATGGTACCTATTTGGTCAATATTGTATGGTATATTGTGGTTTGTTATAGGACACAGATGATGACCAGAAAATGGCCATGCTGCGCAAGGCTTTCCAGATGTTTGACACTACCAAGTCTGGATACATAGATGTCCTTAAGATCTCCACTATTTTAAACACCATGGGCCAGCTGTTCGACGACTCAGAACTCCAGGCATTGATCGATGAAAATGACCCGGAAAGTAAGTAATAAATGAAATACATCCGATATCTCAGTATGCTCTAACAGACAGGATTTGCACTGAAGTTAAAATTTTGGACCGACTCGTCTCGTCATTCAGTTAGATAAAAAAATAATTCGTATTGACCGAGTGGCATATCAACTCACAGCCTAAACTGGTCTTGAAGCTTGAAATTTGAGTGTAACCATACCTTTATTTTTTGTTCACGTTAACGCATAGAAAGAAAGTATTTCTTTATATTCCTACCTTAAAGAGGTGAGATGGAGTGTTCAATTCAGTAATAAGAAAAATGAATCTCGGAAATAAACTCAACTTCACGTGAGCGAATCCGCAAGGCTGTTGGCGATCACTGTTGTAAGCATATTATAAAACTTTAAGCTGATGCTGTCACAGTGCTTTGATGTTATTTAGAGCGTCTTTCATAATCTGGAAAAACTCACCTTCTTACATTTATTATAGTGAACGTTTACAGTTTTCCAATTCTGTTTGTAAATATTTACCTTGTTTCCTTAAATGTTTGGATTGGCATTCATAAACAGTTTGAGACAGTGTAAACAACTAATGCAATGATAACATGGCAACAAGACATATGATGAGGAACAATAACCTAGTCCTAGTCTATAGTACCCGATCATAGTTCTATAAAAATACGCCGTTGGAACATAGAATCTTTAAAACAATTGTTGTTCAAATGCATTGTATCCTCCAAAAAGTAGCGCAACTTTAATCGAATAATTGATTTAGATTACACTTATATCCAATTCAATAAAAAAAAGTTGATAAAATATTCCTTCAATAATATATTAAACGTTATAATAAATATTCTAAATATATTGAAAACATTTGATTAGACTATTTAGTAATAATTTACTATTTACTAATACAAATGAATGTATAGTAAGGTTCCCAAAGAGTCACACTGTTACACAAATGTGATAAAAACCTAAAATAATAAGATCGAACTATTGGCACAACTGACACTTACAATCTATGCGAAATAACAAAAAGAATGCGTACTTTAAAAAAGGTATCAGATCTTTCGAAATTGAATTGAAAAATAGAAACAGCTGAAAAAATATCAGAAACACTTTAAAAAACCTGTCTTAAAATACTCGATGATACGGTAATAGATACGAGTACATTCCTGCGTCTCACAATAAGCGTTAAGAGTAAACAGCAAACAGCTACAGTCGAAGTAGTGATCAATCATCATAATACACGTTCGCACGTGCCGAGGCTATGACACCTTTTCTAAAATAACAGAATATTTTCGAGCCACGCGGGAACTAATGAGGCTATTTCCGTGACTTCTCAAACCTAGTGAAACGCGACTATCTCTCTCGGGATCTAGCTATTGGATTTGTTTGTCTCTGTCTATCTTTCTTCTAGTTTAGCTGTTTAATTTAAGGACTGTCTGTAACAGTTCCGGTGTCTTTTTTTTCTACGGTTCAATACTTCTCACAGTGGTAGTTAAACTTTCTTTCTTCATTTGTTTCTTCTTCTTTTTCATTTAAGAGCAGAGCTCTTTTTGAGGGCATTTTCCATCTCGTCCGTCCGAGAAAGCTAGTCCTAGACTTACACTGGTCAAGGTCCTTTTGTACCGGATTCTTCCAAATACAAGGCAAGCCTTGAAACCGTTGAGCCGCCAAGTGGACTGTATAGCCGGCCGGAACCGTCCAAAATCCTGAACCCGGCTGCAGGTGAAATATCCAAATCTTGCACAAAAGCTCACTTAAAATTGTCCCACTTATACCACCGAAATCGCAAAGTCCGTTCACACTTCAAATCCGAGGTCGACTGAAGGTCATGTAAAACCGAAGTATGTAGCCGCCAAAACTACCCTCTGTTTCTCCGGTGACTCGCCGCTCGTTGAAATCTCAGCTTGTGACCTACCTCATATATAAAAAGAATAACAACTACTGAACACTTCATAGAACAATGCATAGATTCGTAACACACTGACGAGAATAGGTCTTCTGATTTAGTGAGTTAATTACAAATTAGAATAAAATTAAGTTTAATCACAATCACAATTTTTTTTAGTAAAATTCAATGTAATGTTATACTTAATTGATATTATACCTTTTTGCATTTAAAATTCAATGAATTCGGTAATAACCTTAAAAAAAATATAATTATTCAGATAAATGATTTGGTGATTCCCAGTATAATTAATGTTCAGATCAAACAGACACCAAAAAAGTAATTATCAAAAGAGCACATAAGACATTCACGCTAAATGTTTCTTAACAATTCCATTCATTTTTTTGTAGAAGCCGGCAAAATTAACTTTGATGGATTCTGTAACATTGCGTCCCACTTTTTGGAAGAAGAGGACGCAGAAGCTATGCAGCAAGAACTGAAAGAAGCATTCAGGTAAACAACTTTTTCAATTCACATTAATTTATGAACTAACATTATTAAATTAATTTAATTATTAGTGATAAGTGACGACATGTTACAGATTGATAAAATAATGTTGTGATGAGCGCAGTGCATTGCCGTGCTGGATTTTGAACCGTTTAAGTTCAAAATTGTGGGTGGCATTGAACTATAATATGCAGGTCAAATATTGACGCTAACCATCAGGGGAGCGATTTGCTCGTTTCATCGCTCAGTTACATACAAAAACACTTACATTTAACACAAGCCTAGCGTATATAGCAAAATGTTTGCAGCGTGGGACGCTCGCACTCCCGCAACGAGGCGTTAAAGTATTCTCACGTGCTATTGTTTAAAAATAAACTCTTGGATATATCTCATTGCTCCAGGAATTTAAAAAATCAATTATCTATTCTAAATGAACAGCTAACAGGATCTTTTTGTTACTATTGAATAGTTATGCATGAATTGCAACTACACATTTAAGTAAAAATAAAAACTTGCTATAAAATTTAAACAAAAAAAATAAAATAATACAATAATTAGGTTATAGGTTTTTTATTTGTAGATGTTTAGTTTTATATAGATAGTTTAGCTTTAGTATTTAGTTTAATTTTTTATCCAATTGTATATATTTGATTTGTTGTATATTTAAGTACATTAAATAAATTTGAGTAGGAAAAAAAAAAAAAAAAAAAAAATACAATAATAATTTATTAATTTTCACTCTACACTTCTAACTATGCCATACATAAATGTCATCTTCTTGTAAAATTACATCGAGATTTATGCCAAGATCTAGTTTGAAATGAACTAATCAAATATGCTGTAAAAAAATCTATATAGGCTGTGGCTCATGATAGTTATGAAAGTGACCCAAAAAAAATGAAAAAAACCAATCTCCAATAAAATGTATGTGTGTACTTGCCATTCGCTGGATGACGGTGAAGAAAACCATCTTGTTCAAAACCACGACATCAACATCTACTGACCCGATTTGTCCAGCGTGGTAGATTACGGCCTGTCCCCTCTCTCTCTGAAGAAGTCCTGCGTCCCAGCAGTGGAAATGTAATTAGGTAGGGTAATGATGATGATGATTTACTGCAAAAGCCACCCTATAAGCTTAACTTTAGATACCATATTTGCAATCTTCAGGTTGTACGACCGTGAAGGTAACGGCTACATCACCACCTCCACCCTGAAGGAAATCCTGGCCGCTCTTGACGACAAGCTCAGCAACTCTGACCTCGACGGCATCATCGCTGAGATTGACACTGACGGCTCCGGAACCGTCGACTTCGATGGTAATTACATTACAGAATATATTAACATAGTTTTTTTCTTTTAAACTCTGTCTATTCCATATTATACACACACCCATTCTTGAGTCGTTTCAGCATAAAAAAGTAACAAACTTCACACAATACTCGCAAACTTTCGCATTTGTAAAACTAGCTGCGCTCCGCGGTTTCAACCACTTGGACCTTTATCGCAATAAAAAGTATTCTGTCGTTCTACAGGGTTCGAATAATCTCCATATCAAATTTCATCGAAATCTGTTATGAAGTTTTTGCGTCAGAAAATAACAAACATCCACCCATCCTTCCTCATAATCTTTCACATTTATAATATTAGTAGGATTAGCGTGACGTGATTAGTACTAGTGTGATTTACTGCATCATGACGTTTGTGTGATTTAGTGTTTGTTTAGCTTAGTGTCCAGATTTTAACCTTGCCCGGGGCAAATATAAGTGTGATAAGCATTAGATGTTTGCTCTCGAATCTTCCATACTTGTATTTTAATGTATATCATGTCCTACCTGCTCACACTGTTGGGCAAGCGTGGTTCTCTAAAAGACCTATGCCCCAGCAGTGGGAATGTAATAGACTGATGATTATGATAATGATACATATTGTATATGCCACCAGCGACCCTCAGGACTCAGGAGCTCGAGGACACGGGCATGAGTGTAATTGTATTTCATATTCTTTCCAAACTAATCCAACAGCACATGATGACGACATGCCAAAAAATTTCAGATATTTGGCTTTAAATCTGAAATATCTGTACCAAAACGTAATGTAGTTGATTATAAACTCAATACAGCAGCAGCTGTTCTTTCTTTCAACGATAAAATACATCGTAAATCCTACTTCAAATACACACAAAAGACATGCATACACAAACACACATTAGTACAAATAGCGAAACATACCACAACATCTGATGTGACATACAAAATTTATGTTGTATCATATATCTAACACCATTACGCTCATTCATAATTTCTTTTGGATCGAGATCAGAGAACGCATTAGAATGAAAATAAATAAAGAATATACGAATGTATATCTATGCTATCAATCTTTACATTAAACTCTAACAGTTTAAGAAGAAGATACTACCGGTCTGTCACTCTTCTCCAGCTTTTATCTTTCTTATACAATCATTATCTTCTTCATCTAACCTTCTCTCAGAGAGAGAGAGAGAGAGAGAGAGTAAAGATAAGCCTTTATCTACTTCGCTGGCCCAGTGCGGTTTGGTAGATAGCGCATACTCTTGAATGTTAAGGTTCTCTTTCATACTGGTTTCCTTGCGATGTTTTCCTTATTACTTATTTAATCCTAGGTGCGAGGCCTACATGGAATTCGACTCGATGTTGGCGCCTTGAAGGCACATGCTGTATCTATCGGCTACCATCAGTCTTTTAAGATGACGGAACAAGCAAATGACTCACCGGATGTTTTGTAATGCGGTGACCATCACCTTTAACAATGCTTTACCTCGTAGGTCATGTCCAATCGAGACGGTCATTCTCGTGACGTTTCCATACCATTTATCTCATTACCTGTCTGGGTCTGAAGCAAAATTCCCTGTTGTACATAACCTAATGTTTCACTAACTATCATTTTTTACTTGTTTCAGAATTCATGGAGATGATGACTGGCGACTAAGCTTAAAATCGACATTACCATAGTATTATAGTTAGAAACTACTTTATATTGTTAAAATTAAGACTTAGTACAAAAATAAATGCGGTATTAGCATGGTTGTAAAAATATATACTATCCACAAAGTTTGAAGACATGCCTCTACAATCAGTCTGTCCTGCCCACGAAGATATACGAGTAGACATGGTGCCGACACATGGTCACTTCCAAAACTTACTAAATGAAAAGTATCACAAAGCGCCATAGAACGTGCCACAATTATAACCCTGACATCTCATTACAAAACCAAGTCTGTAATATCGCAATTAGACGCCTCATAAAAGTTAAGGACTTTGGAATAACTTTCTACTGGAAAGGACTGTAGCTATAAGCAGTTAAAACTGGTGGAGCCATGCGCTGACCTAATTTTGTCCAAGAACTGTCAAGATCATGAGTCAAAGATGCAAATGGTACAAGACCGAGGTGGCAAACACAGGCTGATAATGAAGAGGAAGAAATATATACGCACCCTGTATAATCTATCTTATAGATAGGCTTGTTTAGAATCTACACAAGGCCAGGATTTGAATTCGTTACAAAGAATTATTTCCGGAATAACTCACATGTAACTAATTTTCTTACAAATTGTTTATGCTAATATTTATAACGCACTCTATTTGGGATACTCTACAATACACGCAAAAACAGTTACGATTGTTTTATTTTGAATGCCCTTGTACTAGATACCTGGAATAGATTCGATACATTCCGATTCCGATGGAAAATATTACGTTGCGTCATGTAGGTAGGTGTCATCAAGTAGATAGAAATAGCTACAGCAGTAATTTACATGTATCTGTTTTGAATCTTTTCGAATACAAATGAAAATAATACCGCATTGGCTGTGCTTAAAGCAATGAAAGAGCTGCAAGGTGTATATATACTTTAGTCAAAGGTTAATATTAATTTCGGACTGCCTTCATTCGTCACTAATTCATTTTTCCCGATGAAGAAGAAAGGAATATGTACCAGTTTGTCTCAATGTCGCCATACATTTGCAGGCAAACTTCGGCTTTTGAGCAACCATCAACAAATAAAGAAATACAATACCCAGAGTGCCTTTACTCGTATACTATCTTTTTCAAACTGCTTCGATTATTTTTAACTATTTCATTTGATGTTTTCGTTACTCCTAGATCGGAGTGGGGCCGCAGATACCAGGGCCTTAAGAATCTTATTCAACTGATCACAAGTAGAAATTCCTTGACCCTACTAGCAGGACAATGTTGTGTACTGAATGTAGTTATAATAGCGTATCTCACAAGCTAGTTCTGAAGGCGTAACTTTGTTTGAGAGTGCTAAATTGCCTCTCGACGGAAATTAGAGATACGAAGAGTCGCAATTGAAAAATTGTCCAATTGCATTCTGCTCCCGTGGGTAAGGTACAGTCCTGTACAAAATGTATTCGTTCACAAAGAATTATGTATATAACAATAGCACATGAGAGAATTATTATTTTTCGAAAACATTTTGTGTAGAGCTAATGATTAATAAGAATGGTAGCCATATTGAAACGATATTAATATGACTTCGAGAAATTCTCTATGGCAAAATTTTTGATACCAAATTTATTGAAAATATTTTTGACCATACATTCAACAATCCCTACTAATATTATAAATGCGAAAATAACTCTGTCTGTCTGTTTGTCATTCACGCTTAAACTACTGAACCGATTTAAATAAAATTTAGTAAGTATGACATAGTCTAGAACCTGAGAAAGGAAATAGGCTACCTTTTATCACGATGAGCTGCAGCCCACGCGGGTGAGACCGCGGGGAACAGCTAGTTTTATTATCAAAATTGTTATAGCTTCATTTTATTATATCTGTTGCATAAAAAGAGTCTCTCATCCTGACAGTACAAAGGAGATTATTCCAATTAGATCCTTGTAAATTGAACCAGGAAAAACATGTAGACCCTCGGCTCATATAAGCGTTATTTCAATATTCTCGAGTTAGTTGGTGGAGTCAGTTGATAGTGCGATGATGCTGATAAAAATCATGTTCGTTTGGTTTATGTTAGTGGGTTCAGTAATTAGCACGCCAACTGACGAGTTCAGAGAATTTACAAGCGAAGGCTTAGGAGGTATGTTTCTGTCTTTCCTGTTTTATATTCATGATAATTGACTCAAATAATGTTTATGACAACAAATGAAAATTCATGACACCTCACTTACTCCTGAGTGTCACTGCATAGCATGAATGCCATTTCTATTAAATAAGTCAACATTACATTCAAGTTTAGTTTTAGATGTATGTCTAAAGGTTTTAAAACTTTTTTTATTAATAGTTGTGTTCACTGATTTAACACTATGAAAGCATAAACAAAACAATGTATTGCAGATATTTTGAAAAAAAGTGCTAAATTTAATATCGTACCTTCAGGATATATTTCGTACGACCTACAATCAAGATATACAACTGATGAATCAGAGCTGTCAAACTTATTAAAACGTAATCCGGTAAGATATCTATTGGAATGTTGGTTTCATATTAAGTTAGTTAATCTATGTCTAATCATATATCGATGCGTCTGGTCAATGCTACCCATGACCAAAATGCTGGTCGTTATTTCGGGCAAAGGCTGAGCATTGCCATTCAACGGGGCAATACGGCCAGCATTTTAGGAACGTTGCCAACCGATAGCGGTTAATTAGATTAGGTTGTTTTATTGTTTAGGTAGATAGGTAGTTATATATTATATTTTAAGGTTGAGTTCAGTGCTTTTATTTTGTTAATTAAGTTAATCTATAATATATTTGAGACATGCTACATCTACCAACCCGCACTGGGCCAGCGTGATAGATTACAGCCCACACTCTCTCTCTCTGAGAGAAGGCCAGAGTCCCAGCAGTGGGAACTTGAAAGGCTGATAATGATGATGATGATGATATTTGAGATTACTCATTAAATCTCACAAAACACAAGACCCACTAAGCTGAAATTCGGCATGCGTATTATTCTTGAATATTAGGTTTGATAAGACAGAGTTTTTGGAACAAATGAAGTTGGATGGAAAATACCCTCGGGCACGTCTAGTCTCTAGTACATGACCACGAGTACAATTGAATTAAGAAGTATGTATGTATTTTAGCATCGAATAAGTTAACAAGTAACTCTTTATTTTCAGAACAATAAATATTTCAAACACTTACACAGTCACGTAGAAAATGGATTCACATCGAAGAGTCTCACATTTTGCATATACGATGACAACATGAGGGAAGCCGCTATAGCTCTGTTTCGAGTTTTTCAAACTACAGAAGGAGAAACTTTTGCCAAAATTGAAGAATGGGCGAGAAATAACGTCAATAAAGAAATGTACATGTACGCTTTACGTTTAGAATCAGTATATAGTTCTAAAACAAACATGAGCTCTCTTGCGCCACCATACATTTGGAACCCAAATCATTTTGTTAACGCAGAGAGTCTTGCAAAGGCATCACTGATAGCCGAAGATATTACAACAAACGAAAAGCTTGATGATCAATTGTCAAAAGTGCACCAATATGTCAACCCATACCAGCAAAAGAGATTTGTTATCATCAACACTAACTATTCAGGATGGAACTTGCCCAGAAGCGGGAGAGAAGACGATTTGAATTATTTCAGAGAAGACGTGGCACTGAACAGTTATTACCTAGGATTACATCTTTTACACCCATTTTGGATGTCCAACGAGGAATTAGAGTATATAAATCCAAGATTTGCAGAAAATTACTATTACGCTCATCAACAGTTAATGGCAAGATATAATTTAGAGAAATTGCATATCAAAACTGAAAATAAATCATTTTCATCGGATGGGTGGGATTATATTCCTTATTTGCGTTACAAGAACGGCCTTCCTTTTCCAACGAGATCTTGTATACGTGGCAATTGGGATACTGAAAAAGCCTATTTGAAAAGTATTGATATTGCGATACGGGAATGCATTTCCAGAGGCATCATTGTGATGGTAAGTTCAGTGATATTCTGCTTCTAAAACAGATACTTTTACCTCTTACTTTCTACAAACATTACACATTTGAAAATGTATGTGTGTATGTGAAAAAGAGAGTGTTACTACTCAGTTTCATATCAACTGAACAGATTTTCATACATTTTGCTAAAAATAGGTCGTGGAAGATCATTCAGAATACACGTGGGTGTCATTTGTTTTTAACATTTTATAATCGCTGATAAAGCATCTTTTATAAATTTTTTATACATTTTTACCCTGGCTACTTCTGTCTCAGGAGAATGGAACAACGCTAAAGATGACAGATGACAGCCACATTGAAATACTAGCAAAGCTGATAAGGGCTAATTTGGATGGAATCAAAGTAGCCAAGATTGCCCGATCTATAGTTGGATATGGAGGCAACACATACCCAATCAATGAGTAAGTATAGATTTATTCGAACTAGCGTATTTAGAAACGTGACAAGGACTCGTAAAATAGTATGTAAAAAAAATATCTCACAGATATGCATGTTTTCAGGAATGCTTTGTTTTGTATTCTCAGGCGTTTGACATACGTTTGTTATAGCTAGCATATATTTCGTCTAATCCAAATTATTTTTCTCAGGTACAATCCAGCACCATCAATACTCCATCACCCAGAAACATCATTAAGGGATCCAGTTTATTGGTATATGATACAACAGATGTTAAATTACTTTTCCGAATATAAAAATACCATGGAACCCTTTGAACTCAATCAATTTGAATCTGATAAATTCAAAATAATTGACTATAATGCTTCAGATTTGATGACTTATTTTGATTATTACAGATTCTCAGTGAATTTTGCCACGAGTTATAATTTCAAAAACGATATCGTTTGGCCAGCTTATGTGGCAGTTAGACAAAGAAGATTGAGATTTATTGATTTTGCCTTCAAATTTACAGTTGAATCAACTATTAATACAGATGCTATTGTCAGGTTATATTTGGGACCGGAATGCAGCAGGAATTGCTGGAATCTATATGATGAATTCTATGAACTTGACACTTTCCTCTTCAACTTGCGAGAAGGTGTAAATATAATTCAATGGAGCCCGGAGACTTCTGATAGACTTTCGTTTGATGATGAGCATAATTCAGTTTTACCTAGAGTCAGTTCCACAAGGTATAGCATGTTCAAATTTCCTGGAAATATCTTGCTACCTAGAGGCCTTCAGGAAGGTTTGAATCTAACATTGTTCATAATAATAACACCAGCTGATGAAGATATGGTACCTCAACCACAAAGTTTCTACGGAAGTGTTATAACTCAACTAGACTCGAAACCTTTAGGGTTCCCATTTCACAGGCAAGCTGAAGGATTTAAAGACTCAGCACCAAACTATAAATTTTACAATATCTCTATTTATCATAAATCCCAACCAGTTGACTCTAAAGGGTACTTTTCGCCCCATTTGTACTAATTTTTGACTAATCATCGGAAATGTTTTCATTATTTCATTGTTTCAATTTATGTCATCTGTCATTATGAATTATGACTTTTCAAGATTAATTTTTTGTCTGCAAATATAGTCTTGCTACTCATGGCTTATAAATTATTCAGGCTTAGGAAGTAACTTACGTCTTATAGCCGGTTTAAACTTATTTCTGCAATTCAAAATACACTTTTTGCTGCAATGGCCAAATAAAAGTAAATTCAATGGCAAAATAAAAGTGCAAAATAAATTGTCATTGCACTGAAACCAAGTAAAATGAAAAAATGATGTAATCTTCTTACTATCAATATTATTTTAGTTGATTTTTATTGTTATGCTGCGTATTAATAATTATGTTGCCGTTTTCGAAAATAATAAAGGCAATTTCATTTAAACCTAACATGTTGTTTGTCAAGAAATAAATGTTGGTACGTTTATTTACCTACTTTTCATTACCTATGTTGTTTGTTATTATCATTAAGGAATAAAGATTTTATTATTATCTCAATGTTTTGTTTATTTACATAATCCTTGAAAAACGTACGCCAAGTATGTACTTACAAAAATGTGTGAACTGATTGGTCTGTTGTTCGTTTGTTATTTTTTCTTTCATGCTAAAAGACAAGGTCAATTTTGTTGAAATTGAAAATTTATTAATTCATAGACAATGTAGTCCACAAAAGCTTTAGTAGGTAGTATTTTTTAGTATTTATTTCCTAAAATAAACTAACTTTCCGGGGAAACGACCGATGTGGCGCAATGGGCGGATAGCCGACTGTAAAGCGTCAGGTCGCGGGTTCGATTCCCGCAACAGGACAAATATTTGTACATCAAAAAAAAAGCGCAAGTATTTATTCTGTATCTGGGTGTTGTGGATCCCCGATCCTAGTAGTTTCTGATACCCTAGATACAGGGAAACCTAGTTAAGGTTTAGGGCCTATGTATGAGATTGTGCGGGCATTATTATTATTATTAAATGTGGGAAATCCGCCTACCGTGATAAACCATGGGCGGGTTCTTAAAAATAGATATTTTCAGTCGCAAAAATCACTACGCACATAGTTCCCAATTGCATTCAAAATCATAAATCTCACCCTGACAGTACAATGCAGATTATCCCAATTATGCCAAGCGGCGTGAGGATCCCAATTGAATCAGAAGAAACATTCAAATAGCGACCCTCGTGCCCATAACAGCGTGATTAATATTATTCTCGCGTTAGTTTGTCGAGACCTATGATAGAGAATCAACATTCTTTATCGAAACAGTATGTTCCCGCGGCTTGTGTTTTTAAGCTTAGTACTAAGCATCTCGAGCCATGAGATAAAGAGCAATGATAGTAATGGAGGTATGTGCTAAGCTAAGCTAAGCTAGAACAGTGAGTGTTAAGAAATGTGAAATAAAGCGTCCGTAATAAATGTAATAAACACTTTTCGGTACTAAATAGCATTGGAAAATTTTATTCAGCAATGCGATTCTGCGATCCTCAGCGAGTTTTTTTTTTTATAATTTACAGATTTTATGCAAGATGTTGTTAAATCATTCATGAAGTTACCTCTAGGATTTGGTGTTTTTCACCCACAGACACGTAATACTACATCTGATAAAACTACACCGATGTTAGAAGACCTATTCAAACTCGATGAGGTAAGTTTTGTATTTAGAGGTCTAAAGATGTACGTTTATATATTTATGAAAATTAAATGTACATATATAAAATTGTTAATAACTTCATGAAAAAGTGTATATAACAATTTTAATATTAGGAACAAAGATAAAATTGCTGTACCCACTATTAGGCGTCATAAAACAACCCCTTCAAAGGTCAATTTTTTCAGCAGACTCCTAAGTTATATTCATAAAAATGGTCGATTACAAAAATTTTAGTCCAAATAGAACGCAATCTTATTAGTAAAACTAAGATTTGGTTACATTGTTAGTGAGTTAGTTAGTTAGTTACAAGTCAAGCTAATAAAAGTGTTTTAAAAACTTAACAAAAAATATCCAACTAATTAGATGAAAAAATATGCTTGGGATTGCAATGAACTTGCTCCAATTCAATCAATTAGTCGCCCAAAAAATTACCAGCAGGTCTTTCCCGTTCTTTTGCCGGCGAAAGAAGTTGGGACTTGGAACAGGCGTAGCTCATAGTTTTAACCTATCTTACTAAAAAAAATGTGTTGTGATTTTGAAATATTTTAGGCAACACTGGCATGTTAATTTAATAGTGTACTTACTAGCTGCGCCCCGCGGTTTCACCCGCGTGGACTGCAGTTTATAGCAATAAATATTTTGTTTTCTTTCTTATGAACCTTGTCCTGGCAATAACAAACACAACAAAAAAAAAATTGTGAGATCGGTCCAGCCGTTCAAGCGTGATGCCGTGACCAAGAGAAATAGGGAATCATTTTTATATATAAGATTTATTATTTTTAAAACACTTTTATTAATTTAGCTTTTTATCTTTGAAACGCTTTATTTAAAATTTTCAGATTATTAAACTCTTTAGACTTTTTAACGATTATATTAAAAAAGGCACCACATTAAAAGGCCTTACTTTTAACATTTACGATGATAACATGAGAGAAGCTGCAATCACTTTGTTTCGAATTTTTCAAAATACACATGGTGAAGTTTTTAGAAAAGTGAGTGACTGGGCTATGAATAATGTGAACAGAGAGATGTATATGTATGCTTTACGTTTAGAGTCTTTATATGGCTCTAATATAAACGAAAGCAACATTGAACCACCTTTTATATGGAACCCACATTATTTCGTTAACTCTGAGACCCTAGCGCAAGCGTCACTTATTGCTGATGAGATGAGGAAAAATCAAATGGTCAATGCTCGAAATGCAATATTTGATCTCAAAAATGAGGTGGTAATTAACACAAATTATTCTGGGTGGAATTTGCCTCAGAGTTCATTCCAAGACAATCTGAACTATTTCAGAGAAGATGTTGGACTAAACAGCTATCATTTAGGATTACATCTTTTACATCCATTTTGGATGTCTGACGAAGAATTGGAGAAACATAATCCCAGATATGCGGAACATTATTATTACACACTTCAACAGCTGATGGCGAGATATAATTTAGAAAAACTACATCTGAAAGACAAAGCTACAACTAATGATGAATTGTATGGATGGGATTATATTCCCTATCTGAGTTATAAAAGTGGTCTTTCTTTTCCTACAAGAACTTGTATGTTTGGAAATCAGGATAATGAAACAGCTTTGCTGAAAACTATCAGTGATGAAATTCGAGATTGTATTTCTAAAGATAAAAAGTTAACGGTAAGTTGTTATGATTTCATTATCTTCCATTCCAATCTAGTCACAAAAGTGATATAATATTATGCCTAAATCGGATACTGCGCATCACTTTCTTGGTTCTGAGTGGTGCACAACTGGAACAGAGATCAGAAGGCGTTGTGTTCACTGTGACAACTTGTTACAAACAAACAAGTCTTCCTAACATAAATGAACTCAAGTGACTTTCAGCACTGTAATATAGACCAGCTACCAGAATAAGTTATTGATGAATGGATAAAAATGAATCTTCATTTACTTTAATATATTATTTTCACCCAAATATATCTATAATATTATTAAGTGTATTAACGTTAATGATTAGGATTAGTGCGTCAATGCGGCTTTACCTATTTACACGTAGAATAAAAAGAATTTGTTTTTACCCTGCAATATGCTTTCTTTTTACATCGTTCAATGTAGCGTTTGACCACAAGTCATCATCAGCCGGAAGAAGTCCACTGCTGAACATAGGCCTCCCCCCTTGAACGCCACCATGAACGGCTATTAGTTATTATTATATTATTTGACCACAAGTCACTTGATGTTAAGTAGCGAAGTGGTCAAAAGTGGTTCCACGTACTATGGCTATAATAATATACTGTTTAGTATTTTGACATAAGGTTTTATTTTCATTTCAGAAAAACGGAACATCTATAATCATGGTAGAAGAGAGTGATATTATTAACCTTGTTAAACTAATAAGAACGTCTGTTGATGGAGTAAAGTTAGCAAAAATTGTAAGATCTGAAGTTGAATATGGAGGAAATACATTATACCCGATTGATAAGTAAGTTTGAATAATTATACTTTAACCACTTTATCAACTTTTCTGACAATACTATCTTTGTTATTCAGGTACAATCCAGCGCCATCTGTAATTTATCATCCAGAAACATCTTTGAGAGATCCAGTTTATTGGCTTATGATTCAAGAAATGCTTAGTAAAATTACTCATTTCAAGAACACTTTGAAACCCTATGATCTTAGTCAATATGAAACTGAAGATTTCCAAATTGTTGATTATAGATTTTCCGAGCTAACGACATATTTCGATGATTATATATTCCCAGTAAATTACGCTATCAGTAATACTTTTCGAGATGCAAGTGATTTGCCATATTATGTGTCGGTTAAACAAAAAAGAATTAATCATGAAGATTTATCGCTGACCTTTTTTGTAGCATCAGCAGTAAAAATAGATACTGTTATAAGATTATACGTTGGACCTGAATGCGGCAACAATTGCTGGGCAGAATATTACAAATTTTATGAGGTTGAGACTTTTCGTTTCACCTTGGAAGAAGGGCTTAATCTAATTTATTGGTATCCGGAACAGTCTGAGAGATTTTCATTTGATAACGATTTTAATTCCACATTTCATAAACCTGGTTCTACAAAGTATAGCATATATCGCTTCCCAAAAAATTTAATGATTCCTAGAGGTCTCAAAGAAGGTTTGAAATTAACATTATTTGTTATGTTAACACCTGCCGATAATCATAAAGAAATATTACAACCAGAATGCCAAAATATCTACAAGGCAGTTTCAACTGAGTATGATTCTAAACCTTTAGGGTTTCCATTTCATAGACAAGCAACAGGTTTCAATGATACTGCATATAATTATAGATTTTACAATATCACTATTTATCATAAACAAAAACGTGGCGATAAAAATGATTACTTTTCTCCCTACTTATACTGATTTTTGGTTTCCTTTATTTACGTTGCTTTATGTTTGTAACCAATAAGTCAACTTATTGATATTTTGAATAGATCTTAATAAGTTAGATGTTAATAAAAACTACGTCTTATATTATAAGCTAAGTAAGCTACGTTTCTCAGATGTAGAGGGCTGATACGAGATTCAAGGAAAAAATACTTGGATGAAAATGGGCAAAACTTTTTTAGGTACAGAATATAGACTAACAAAAAAAATGTAAGAAATAGAATTACATATGCTGCCTTGTTTTTTATTTTATAAAATTGTATAGTTATAAAAACAAAAACCTTATTTTATATATCATAGATAGATTATACATATTAATATGATTGATTGTTATAGTTATTACATAAATACAATAAATTAAACCCAATACAACTAACAGTTTTTATTTACATAATATTCTTTGGCACTTCTAACTTTTCTATCTCCCTATTTACTTAGGAACTTCGTTATTGTGGGCATGACCAAAGTAAGCAGGGTCGTTGAACTTGTATGGGAAAATTTCTCCTTCATGGTAGATAGACACTTCTTTGAAGTACATGTTGGGTTGCACGAACCACCAGGAGTTCTGAACTGGACGGTCGAAAGGATAGCTGAAAGGCTTGTTGTCAAGGACGTAAGCCTTAAATGGCTCGTATTTCTTAGGAATAGCCTCATAGGGGTAAGCAAAGACGTAGAGTTGGAATGGGAATCCATCTTTAGTACCTTTAGGTAGCATCAACCTCTTAGGCATAGAGTCAAACTCTTCCGACATGTACTTAGGTACCTTGCCTTCACCAAGCATTTCTATTAGGTCACCGATAGGAATGGAATCTTCTTTGAAGAAGAAGAAGTCATCACAGCTGCGCATAATCTCGTTCTTGCCAGGCACAAGTTTATGTGTGAACCAGTCAAGCAGGTAGAATTTGGTCCAGTTTTCTTCGATGGTAATAGGGTAGCCCTTGCTATCATACTTTGGTCCTAGGAAGACTTTAAAGACGGCATCGGTTTCGACTTCTGATTTCACATCAACAGTGACGGTGAATGGTTTGTGGTTCAGGCGAGGTTGACGAACGAAATAGTCGTACGAATAAGATTTCAGCTGCTCTTGGCTGAAGTAGACGCTGTTAGTGACGTTGAAATCAAACATGTCAAAGTAAGTAACCATCTTGTCGACCTTCACATCATTGATCTGAACACCTTTGAATGTGAGCTCCTCGGGAGTGTATGGATTCAGGTAGTTCTTGAATTGAACAATGTATTGGAAGATCCTGTTGTACATTTGGTAGAACGCTGGGTCACGGAGTGATGTTTGATAGAAGTCTAGAGCGCTGGGCAGGAAGGAGTATCTGAAATTAAATTAAATCAGGTTACTTCTAAACTATGTTTGTGAATTCAAAGTAGTAAACATGTTGTCACTAGCTCTTCCCGCAATTTTACCCGCGCAACGATTATAATCCCGTAGTCATAGCATTTTACGCGTAACTTTGTGCGTATCTTCAAGAATGCCTCAGCACTCCAATCACAAAGCGCGACGAGACGTATTTCCATTCTTACATTCAAATTTAAGAATTACACCATTAAAAAGGACAGTATTTTCCATAAAAAACAAAGAAAAATAGACATAAAAAGGCCCAAGTAAGCTTCCCTTAAAAATATTGAACAGTTAATATAAAATTTATTACTTTATAAAAATAATTGCATTAAGCCTTATTGCAGCATTTTATGCTGAAGACGACCAGTACGCTCCTTGTGTTCTTAATTAATCATCGTCCACACCAATGTTTCAAAAGCTCTCCGACTTTGTTCCACAAAATAATATTTTAAATGTGGAACGAGCTCCCCCCGCAAGTCTTTCCGCAGTGCTACAAACTGCAATCCTTCAAGATAGGTGTGAAAAGAGTCCTTAAAGTTCAGCAACGTATCGGCAACTCCCCTGGTGTTGCAAATGTCCATAGGTAACGGGACCGTTTTCCATCAGGCAGGCCGTCTGCCTGTTTGCCAATCTTTTACATAAGAAAAAAAATATAAGCACATTAAACTTACTGGTTAACTGGATGAGGAGCAGCGCCCAGAACATGGCGTGCAGTAGCTTCGTATGAGCGCTGGTAAACCTGGGTGAAGTTCTCGTGGAATAAGTCAGCATTGTATTGCCAGTAGTTTCCGACAAAGTTAAGAGTCTTGGGATCGTGGAAGTCGACTTCTTCGTCGAACTGTAAACATAGAGTAATGTTAGAAATCGCCACATAATTATCATTTAGATAATAATAAATAATAATAATAAACAGATCTTACAGCTTTGAAACGACCGCTTTCAAGGAACTGAAGGAAGGATTTTTCGAAACTATCCAGGAACATTATGCTTTCATAATTGTCTTCAGTGTTTACATTGTAAGAGTCGGGCCTTTGTGCGAAAGGATAGGTTTGGTATTGAAGGAGAGGATAGTAGCCAGTGGGGATGGGAGAGAACCAGGAAAATTCAGGAATTGGTCCCAGTCCGTTAGTCAAACGCTCGAAGTAGTAGCGGGTCAGCAGTTGCTTGTAGAAGAAATAGTAGACTTCACCACGACGATCCTTGAAGGGTCCAAATTTGTCTCCGTTCCACCAGAATGGCAGTTGAGTGTGGAAATAGTAGTAATAAGAGTTCAGACCAACATCTTCAGTGAAGTAGGCAAGTTTTTGTTCTTCGCTGTTAAAGACATAAGTGTTGGAATAGTTTGAGTATACGACATATTTGTCACCTTCTTTGACTAAACCATTTTGTTGGGCTCTGTCAGGGAAAGCAATACCTTCCTGCTCTTTAACAATCTTCAGTAGAGTGAAAACATTTAGGCTAGTAAACAGTTCAGGGTAAACTTCGTAGGGGGCGGGAAGGACAATGCCCTGAGTGTCTGGTCTCTGTATGATGGCAATGTAGTATGCGTAAAGGAATTGACCAGAGTTGACGTTGACTCGGGCCCAAGCTGCCGTTTTGTAAAAAGTCTCAAAGTCCTTGGCGTAGTAAAACATGTGGAAAAGAGAAATGGCCTCTTGTCTCAGCCTTTCGTAGAAGACAGAGAACACCTTCATCTTAGGCATGAAACCGGACTTCCATAGGTTAAGGAATTCCTTGACGGCTTGCTGGTTCTGTAAACAAATTTTAATATTAATGATATAAGAAAGAGTTAGGAATTATCCTAATGATGATAACATTATAGGCGCACATTATAGGCGCAGGGTTAGAATCATCAAGTCTTAGCAGTTTTTTACATGGTACAGAGTAACTTTTTACCACTGAATACTTCATGTTAAGTGACGTTGCGGTCAAAGATAGCATCAGGCTGTACCTGGATTAGGAACTAGCTCGTAAATGGGGCTGCCGGAGCTACAGGCTACATCCAAAGGTGCTTGGTGACAGACTCTTAACTTGAGGATGGTATCTCGCTATGCGAGCACCAAATAATGCCCTACCAACAGACTATGGTTTCATCACAATGTTTTCCTTTCGAACCCGACTTCGAATGACCATTTACACATTATCAAAGTTATACAGCACTCTGATTTCAAGGCGCAAGGATATTAAAATATTATTTAAATTGAGGATTAAACCATTAAAGCCTAAAAGTGCATCAAAAACCTTTTCGATACTTTCAGAGACTAGAAACAAACGAACAAAATTAATCTAATAAAAACCAAATCATTAGTTCTACAACCGCTAATAGTCGATACCAGTCAGTTTTTTTAGGAATATAAGTAAAATGGAGTATAAATGTATGGATAACATACAGAAATGACAAAATTACTCACGGTGTAGCTCTCAACGTTAGCTTCGATGGACCATTCGGTACTCCATTTGTAGTACTCTGCTCCACGGTCGACTTGATTTACATTTTCAAAGAGGGATAAGACTTTCAACTGCTTCTCGACAAATGCAGCATCCACTAAAAATAATATTAGCTGATCATATAAGCCGCTGAACCGATAACCGTTGGGGTAGACGTGTTCTTGAGTGGAGATCGCAACTTGGCAAACGTAGTGGTCGCCTTGTGACAAGGTGGAGCGACAACATGCGCAGAGTTGGATGAGAAGAGCCGAAGACCGGGCTCAGTGGCGTACCTTGGAAGAGGCCATGTCCAGCAGTAGACTGATACAGTCTGATGATAAAGATGATGATGATGAAGCAAGGACATTTTCAAAGTGACAAAATCGGTTTCTTACCTGGCTTAGTAGTGACTTTGTGCACATGAGTTGCATGGTCGCCCAAAGCTAAGGCCACGAGGGCCGCCAAAACTAGGACAGTCTTCATAGTGCCCAGCCTATTGACCAACTGTGCCAAATCAGTGGTATTGGCAAAATTTATACTACCGGCACCGATGCTATCTGTTTACCGAAAGTTATCGTTATCTAGCGTAGTGACAGTTGTTTTCCTTTCTCAGTTATCGAAAATCCGGACTTGAACTCTAAGGTCAGTTTACCAGCATTCATTTAAATTAAAATATCTAAAAAATAACATCACGGGTTATCTTGTTTTTACCTTTGATAAAGTAATAGGCATTTTTCACATCAATAACATTAAATGATGGCAGTGGAATTTATATGTTAAAATCGGCCAAGTTCGTGTCGGGCCACATTTTAAACAATAGGTACATTGGTTCCGTAGTAACATTTTTTTTTAACTATAGATAAGGTATGATGCACAAAACTGTGAAATCTTTGTCATAGTTTTGATGGGCAGAATTTTCGGCAGATTTTATAAGCGCCAAGCATTCCTATCCCTACTTAAATTATAAATGCGAAAGTAACTTCTTCTTCTTTCTTTTCGGAAAAACCAGTAAAACACAATTATGGCTGCCAACGAAACCGCGGAGCTTTTTGCTAGTACAGTCAGCGACAAAAGTAGCTGATCGTTTTCGATTTTCCAAATGTGTTTCAAATCAGTAATTATTAATGTTTTTTTTTACATTTTACATGGTATCATTTTGACCACAACATACACACCTAATTTGAGGTGATGATGAGGTCAAAAATTGGTGTGTAAGATAATGAGAATAATAGAAAAAAGTGTGATTGTTCAGTGACTTTTGTCGTTGACTGTATATCACACTATTCCAACTAATACTATAAATGGAAAAGTTTGTGAGTGCGTATGTTTGTTACTTCTTTAGGCTGAAACGGTGATTTGAGTGACTTTGGAATGGAAATAGCTTATATTCGGGACTAGATATTCCCCGCGGTTTCACCCGCGTGGGCTACAGCTCTATGCATGCAAAGTCTCAGCCCCATCGGTTTAAAATTGACAAAGTTTCATCCTCTTGGGGGTAGAATTAATCAAAATTCTTTCTTAGCGGATGCCTACGTCATAACATCTACCTGCATGCCAAATTTCAGCCTGATCCGTCCAGTGGTTTGGGCTGTGTGTTATATATATTTAGATTATCACATAGGCATAAAACGGATGTAACCGCAGGGTGCAGTTATATAACATACCAGCTGTTCCCCGCGGTTTCACCCACGTGGGCTACAGTTTATCGGGATAAAAAGTATTATATGTCCTTCCTCGGGGTTCAAACTATCTCCGGTTTAAATCAGTTCAGTAGTTTAGGCGTGAAAGCGAGACAAACAGGCAGACAGACACACATACAGTCAGAGTTACTTTCGCATTTATAATATTACTTACTAGGGACAAACTAGCTGCGCTCCGTGGGCCTGAAGTATTTTCGCTATCGTGCAATTTTCCGGGATAAAGGATTTTCCGGGATAAGGTATTAGTTCAACTAATAAATATGTAGATCCCAAATTTCACCTCTTAGATATTAGTGTGACATGATCATATTTTTTTCATTAGATCAATTATTTTTATTATCAACTTAGGTAGGTAATAGTAGGTATCCATATTATTTAAACATCCTTTATACATTTTTACAAAAAACATCGTCATGAAACACTAGTTTATATTATCTTTATCTCGAAAGTTATTTGTTACCCTTTGACTTGAGATAAAATATACTTGCCTATTATATGCAATTATGCATTATGCAAGTCATAATTTTTTTGACCAAATTTCCTTATCAAAATAGCTTCTGCCAAAACGAAGCCGAAGCCAATTATCTAAATCTTCTTATATATAAAAATGAATCCCCATTTCCCTTGGTCGCGGCGTCACGCGTGAACGGCTGGACCGATTTCACAATATTTTTTTTGCTGTGTTTGTTATTGTCAGCAGAAGGTTCTTATGAAAGTAAAAATGGAAAAAAGACGTTTTATTGCGATAAACTGCAGTCTACGCGAGTGAAACCGCGGGGCACAGCTAGTAATAAATAATAATGTACGTTGCAATTTATTTTTTTTATTTGCCTTGTTTTTGTCTTTTATTTTGTCACAAACCTTCGTCTTGAGAACTACAACCCAGCAAAGTTTCATCGCATTTTTAGGGACGCATGCGGGACAGACAAACAAACAAACATCCACGTTCAAAAGTCACCTTTCATGACAAAAAATAGTCTCGAGTCTCAAAGTCAATCAATGGCATAAATTTGACCTATCTTAATAAAATATAGTTTAGCCCAATTAAAACTTATCAGAGCGCCTGGTGATGCGGCGCGTAATCAAAATACCTACTTATTTGAGTCTACAAATCAGCTTTTCAAATCAACGAGGCAAAGAAGATGGCATACTGGGTACGTTGCCGATTGATAGTGGCCTGTAATCATCATCATCATCATCATCAGCCAAAGACTGCTGAACATAGGTCTCCAGTTTTGACGCCACCATGAACAGTTATTGCCCATTTGCATCGGCTCCCTGAGACTCTCATGACATCCGGATCCGGATGATGCGTATGACTCTCATCATCATCAATCCCATTTTGAGCCCATGATCACCTATGACTTACTTAGTTTTATAAATCGATGATGGCTCAATAGTGACGTCGGCTTGCGATCCGTAGCTCGTGGCTTCCAGTTCTACAATGAGCTTGAGCTTTTGGTGAAGGAAAACATGTAATGGAACCATAGCTGGTAGGGAATTTAATTCAATCCAGATGTAGCGTGACGCCACCTTCGACCATATCGTCAGTTTACAACTGGTGACTTGTGGCCAAACGCTACCCTGACCATGAGAAAAGAAAAAAAAGATCTTATCAAGTGCTCGCCTCGCTATCGTAGCTACCAAGTTATGAATCGGTTGTCAAGCACCTGTATGTATGCCCCGGTAGCCCCACTTAAAAGCCAGTAAAAGTTTAAAAGAAGAGGAAGACTTTCACGCTTCATTGAACAGACATGAATAGGTAACAGCAACTGAAAGCTAGAACTTCTTCTACATAAAAATCATCAAACTGAAAAATTAAATGTTCTCTTACTAATATTGCATAGATAGCCTGTCCTAGAAATACAATTGCTCGTTCAACCTACCTATAATATAATGCTACATAGTCTTTTTTTACAACTGACCACGATTTCCTATGTTTTGGCGCCTCCAATTTTAAGTCTGCATTTTAAACTAGATTTTAAAACATTATTTGTAATTTTTAGATATGTTCCTAGGATTTAAATATATATATTAAATACATTATATATTATATAAACTCAATACTATAATAAAAATTCGGTATATATATTTTTAATTTTTAATTTAAACATTTTTTATTTTATCTTATTACTATTGCGTTTATTTACACTAATACCATACCACTAATACCAGTATTTCTAACGATAGGTTTAAATGAATTTTGTTTTATATTATTCTAAAAATGTCAAAAGAAAAACAAACCTTTGTATCAAGAAGTCTTGATGCCACTATATACTTTTAGTTCATAAAACAAAACTGATTATTTTTAGCATCTTCATATTTTACGTATCCTACATCTTGTCATTCATAGTGAACACAGCAACAGTTGTGGGACGAGAAACACTGCCCTGCCGTCATACAGTTTTAAACTAGTTCGGAGGGTAGCTGTGGATTGTCTTTGACGAGTGTGACAAACATCACAATATAATAATATATCCTTTGGATTTGCCAATTCAGATCACAATAAAATTGTATTATACTTACATATACCAAGAAATATTTTATAGATACTGTTTACATACCATATCCTAACCAAATTTGTTTATTTTTTATTTTCGATGGTCTATTCTTGGTGTTACCATTATTGTCAACTCCGAATGTAGGTACTATACTCAACATATTTTGTTATCAGTTCGATCTTAATCTTAACAATTGGTAAGTTGTTAAAATAATTAAAGTTGCCTGGATGATGTAGTCTTTTAGAAACTTAAGTCGTGGTTATGTTCTCAAACATTCAAAAAAAAAATATTTAAGTTACTCTTAGGAGGAAACATAAAAGTCAAAATTTAATACATAAATACTTTTTATTGGTTGAACATCATTAAATACATACATATATACACATTGAGATTCAATTAGGCGCTTAACTACTTACTGCTTGCTTAGGTATTGCATTATAAATTAAAGCTTATCAAACTTTGTACTCGGGGGTGGCGATTTTGTAGGTGTGCGTCTCACCTTCGTGGTAAATCATAACATCTTCGAAGAACATGTTAGGTTGCTTGAAGTACTGTGGCAGCACAGGGCGGTCCAACGGGAATCCGAATGGCTTATTGTCTAACAAGATCTTCAATTTATCGAATTTGTTCTCAGCCTGTTTATCGACCGAGTTACTAGGGAAGACAAAAACGAACAACTGGTATGGGAAACCTCCTGGAGTACCCTTTGGCAGCATCAGCCTCTTAGGCATGGAGTCGTACTCTTCAGACATATCCTTGGGTAGTTGTCCTTGGTCAAGCAGCTTCCAGATTTCTGCTATAGGCAAAGAATCTTCCTTGAAGAATAAGAATTCTTCAGATTTGCGCTCAATCGTGTTCACTCCAGGCACAAGCTTCTTGGTGAACCAGTCCAGTTCAACGAAGTTCATCCAGTTCTTCTCGAAGGTGATTGGGAATCCATTGCTGTCGTACTTAGGCCCTATCCAGACCTTGAATGCTGCATCAGTTGCTACATCAGATTTGACATCGATGGAGACAGTGAAGGCTTTGTGGTTAAGACGAGGTTGGCGAACTCTGTAGTCATGAGGGTAAGGCTTAGGGTCGTCTTTGCTCAAGAAGACAGCGTTGATGGCTTCGTAGTCGTAAAGGTCGAAGTACGTCACCAGTTTATCAACTTTAACATCGTTGATCTTAACTCCGACGAAGTGCAGCTCGTCGTGCTTGTATGGCTTCAGATACTCCTTGTACTGAACCATGTAATCAAAGATCTTGTTGTACAGTTGGTAGAAGACGGGATCACGAAGAGATGTCTGGTAGAAGTCCAGAGCGCTTGGAAGGAATTCATACCTGAAAAAAAGCAGTAAAGTCAGATTTTTAAAATTTAAATACTTCAATATTTTGTATTTTGAAGTAGTACATAGTTGAAGCATAAATGACCAGATATTAATATTTTAATATGTGCATAAATAACTCAAGTAAAGACAATGTGATGCAACAACATTACATCTATAAAATAGATACGTAACAACACAATAACAGTATTTTTCTGCTCCTATCATACTTAATAAATATTTATTTTCTGATGCTTACTTGTCGAATGGTTCAGGAGCACCGCCAAGGATGCGACGAGCAGTAATTTCATAAGAACGTTGGTAAGTCTTTGTAAAGTCCTCTCCAAACAAGTCAGTATTGGTCTGCCAGTAATTTCCGACAAAGTTGATGGCCTTAGTATCATGGAAATCGATTTTTTGGTTGAACTGAAAAACAATACAAGTATTGTAACACACTTAATGTCATGAAAACATGCTTTTAATGCATATTCGTCTCAAAATCAATACTTACAGCCTTGAAGTGGCCGGTTTGCAAATATTGGAAGAAAGTTTTCTCGTAGATATCCAGGAAACGAACCTCCTCGTAGTTCTTTTCGCTATGAACAAGATAGTTGTTGCTACGCTGTGCAAATGGGTACTTCCAAGTAGAAAGGAAAGGATAGTAACCAACCCTGATCGGGGAGAACCAAGAGAATGATGGGATTTCTCCCAAACCATTGCTAAGACGCTCAAGATAGTAACGAGCAAGGAGTTGCTGATAGAAGTAGAAATAGAATTCACCACGGCGTTCTTTCAAAACACCGAACTTGTTGCCGTTCCACCAGAAAGGAAACGTAGTATGGAAGTAATAGTAGAAAGAGTTAAGGCCGACATCTTCAGTGAAATAAGACAGCCTCTGCTCATTGTTGGGATAGGTCAAAGAATCAGAGTAGTTAGCGTAGAAAACAAAGTCTTCGTTCTCTTTTACAACGCCAAATTTGGAGTCAAGTTCGGGCATCTCGAGCCCTCCTTGTTGTTTGACGCGGTACATTTCAAATGATTCGCGTTTGTTAATGAACAGCTCTGGGTAGATTTCATAGGGAGCGGGGAGAACGAAGTTTGAAGTGTCTTCACGTTGGATCACGGCAATGTAAAAGGTATATAAGAACATTCCCTCGTTGAGGTGAACTCTCGCCCAAGCGGCAGTTTTGTAGAAGGTGTCAAAGTCCTTGGCATAGAAGAACATTTGGAAGAGAGCGATGGCTTGCTCTCTAAGTTCATTGTAAAAGATGGAGAAGACGTTGTATTTTGGTAAGAAACCGGTTCTGTAAACCATCAAGAAATGATCCACGGCTTCCTTTTTCTGAAAAAAATAAATAAATCATGGTTAGGATGTACTTAATGCTGTTCAAAAATTGCTAGTAATGTAATAATGAACTTTATAGCTTTAACTTACGGTGTAATGTTCCATGTTAGCTTCGATGTCGTAGTCTTTGCCAATTTTGTAGTACTCAGCGGTAGTGTCAAGTTGCATAGCATTGTAGAAAAGTCCTAAGATCTTCTTTTGACGTTCCACAAAGATTGCGTCAACTGTAGGGCATAAAAATTACAATAACTGGATGAAAATTAGATAGAAGAACTATTCATGTTTTTTATACTAAACAATAGTCCTTTAAACGAAAAAAAATGGTGACCAATGGAATATCTTGTTAGTTGGGTAGATATATTTTAATTTTTAACCGACGAAAAAAAAACGGAGGAGGTTCTCAAGTCAACGTGTATTTTTTTTTTATTGAAAAAACTTAGCACTTAAATTGAATAATGACAGAAAATAGAATAAATAAATAAACTTTTGATTGATTGGACCACAAATAAATAATTGCTCTGTATGTGACTGTTTTACTTGAAACCCATCTCAGGCAACAATCGTATACAGCTTAATAAGTTATGTGGATATTATATATCTCAAAACAGTGAAGGGTGACATCGTGAGGAAACGGTATGTCCAAGAACCACAACATTCAAGGGCTTGCAACATCCATCAACCCTCACTGGGCTTGCATAGTATGTTACAAGTACTTACGACCAACATTACCATCTCCCTAAAGGGGACCTGTGTATCAACAGTGAGAACGTAATAGGCTACTTATGATGATTAGATTGATGGCGAAAATCTTGGAAATATAATGAAGCTTTAGAAAAAATAATTATATTACCTGGCTTAGTCTTAACATGATGCTCTGGTACGGTGCCTCCGAGGGTTAAGGCCACAAGGGCCGCCAAAACTAGGACAGTCTTCATCGTCTCCGACCGTGATCCGAACTGTAACTGCTCGGTAGCACATCCACCAATTTATAGCAATGGATCCAGTTATCAGATCGATTTATTTTCTTTCTTAAGATCATCACCGGCGTGACCTTTAGGCGTGTTTTTTTGATTGCGGTGGTTGGTAACGAGAGATTGTTATACCTATATGTGATATGGACAGATGATTGTTTGTTTGATGGCTTTAGCAAGTAGTTGTAGGACTCTTTTGCTTTTGCTCTTTCGCCTAGTGAAGTGTCGTAGATCTTCGCCAATTATGTAACCGCCTAGCAGTAGTGTACGAACACTACTGTTCCGGATTAAAAACAATGTTACAAGTGAAATTACAGGGCTTAGGTAGATTTAGCATCTGATATCTCAACATGGAAAGCGATGATGGCCAATTAGGTAACACGTGCGCCTTACAAGGCACCGATACCGATTTTGAATCCCATCCCCGCACCTATGACCCAATAAGTTATGAGCGGCCATCGCTCAGGAACGGAGATGGAAAACATCGAAGGAAACCGGCATGTCCGAGAACCACAACATTCAAAGGCAGCTCTACCAATCCGCAATGGGTCAGCGGTTATGGCCGATATTCTAGCCTGTGAAGTCGTGGTAGTAACATCGACTTGCGACCCGTGAGCGTGGGTCCGAAACATACAATGAGCTAAGAGCTTTCGCTGAAGGAAAACATCGTGATGAAACCATAGCGTGGCTGGGTATTTTCTAATGCTCGCCTGGCTAACCTTCGAGTAAATGATCTGTCGGTGTGTTCCGGCAGCCCCACTTGAGAGCCAGTTCCCAAACCAGGTGTAGCGTGGTGCCACCTTCAACCACAAAGTCACTTAACATCAGGTAACCTTTGGTCTACCCTGTAGGAAGTAAATAATGTAACAAAGAACTCCTCATGAAAATGTACATCTATAGAAAAATGAATTGCTGTTCGTTTGTCTAGCTAAAACTTGAGAATGGCTGGACTGATTTGGCTAAATTTTATCTTGAAATATTTGTGGAAGTTCAGGGAAGGTTTAAACGTTGAGAAACAAAAGTTATAAGTAAAGGAAAATATGAGCTATGAAATATTTTATGTCTTTTGTTACGAGGACGGATCACTTAGACTTTTCTAGTTGCTTCAAAAAGGTCCGTGTAAAGTTTAAGTAAAGTTCCACTGCTTTACTTAAACACTATCCGTATCTCATCATCTTATCATTATCATCATTAATACTTGATTCTACTCTCTGAGTTAGAAATATTTAATACTTGATATTGTAAGAGTCGCAGAGAGCGGATGGATGCAAATGGCTAATAGCCGTTCATGGTGGCGTTCAAGAGGGGGGCCTATTTTCAGCAGTGGACTTCTTCCGGCTGATGATGATGATGATGCTGACTGGCGCAAATACATTAATCGTGTGAAGCCAAAACAAAAAAAAATAATAATTTCAAGACGATTATTAAAATCTATCATAAGTTTGTCAGTGCGCGAGAACTTTATATTTTACTGTAATTGTTTTAAAATGCCAAGGAGAAGACGACCTGACTTAGGTCGTGGAAGTCAATCAAATTACGACGAGCTACCTCACGTGCAAACCGCAACTAATATAATTTGTTCTCTTTTTAAGTTTAGACACAAAATTAATTTCTGAACGCATCCTGTTTGACAGTACGAAAAGTTTTAGTTTTTGTTTTTGCTATTTTCCTTGCAATTCTTCTCAAAACATGCGATACGAAGTTCGCCTGGCAGCTAGTAATAAATAAATATGTGCCAACTTTCACGATGATCGGTGAAACGATGTCAGAGTTTATCAATTTCATATAGATCCATTTTTATTTTTTGTTTTCCATAACATACCTTAACCGTTTATTACTCGCGTGGGGTCAGATTAACCAAACACGGCTTTTTAATCTACCCTCTTGGTATTTCTGGAGATATTTATAACTAGTGACGGGCATGTCGCTGTATAACGGCCGTTCCCAATAAACGTTTTTTGTAGTTATGTCAAATTCGTGGCGGGTGCCACAAATTTGTCAAAAATCTAAGGATAACATTACAGACATTGTGTGATACCTATGCCCAAATTGTTATGCCTAATGAAAATAGTTTTTCAATCAAAGGTGGATTTCTAAGCTAGAGTTATAACGGTAATTGAAAATTGAGGTTAGATTGTCCCAACGTTTGCAGTAGAATTTATTTTTAAACACGAGGATTTAAGGGTTAAGATATAATTTAAAGAAGATAGCCTTATATGATAGTATATATTTTATCTCACATGATATTTACGTTTTAAGTCAACAGATATGCATGGACATGGATTTTTAAATTCTCTCCGCGGATTCACCCGCGGGCCTTACATTTCAAGTATCCTATGCCCTTCCCAAGGGATGGAATTTGGTATGGAGATAGTATAAACCCTGGGGAATAAACTTTATTTTTATTGCAATAAACTGTAGAACACGCGGGAACACCGTAATATATCTAATAAATAATCTTTTGCTAAATAATCGTCTAGATTATATTACCTATTTTTTATGAATCTATTGACACATTTAGATTCGCAAATATTCGCGATACATATAGAAAATGGTATCAAAATACATATTAATATTTACTAAGATGTCGCTCTATCAATATGAATGCCTACATTTTATTTATGCGCCACCTAGTTATGTTTGTCAAAACTAATACTGCACACCAAAAACTCAAAGCGTACGCTGTTTGATCTGCCATAAAACTACAAAGTTTTTAATATCTGTCATAGAGGACGCTTTTGAATTGTAAAGATTCCTTTCATTTTCAGTAGATGGCGTTAAGAAACATGCATAGGATTTAAAAAACGTGGTTCTCAAGTCAACCTTTTCTGAGTATGACCACATCGAAAAAATTATACCCACGGGATTTTGAACTGTACCTACTGGCTAATCCGATTTAGATTATTCAATTTTTCATCATTTTAGTTCATCATGTGTAGATGATGTGTAGAGAGAACACACAATAAATGAAACACTAAATCACAGTCAAAACCTTTTACATGTAAATAAATATAGGATAGGATAATATTCATATTTCCATATCCCAATGTGCACAACCAACCACGAGAAATCTTAGTAGTATAGCTTATTATAAAATATCGGACTATTTATGTGACAAAAAAGCTTGGGATTGTGGTGAACTTGCTCCAATTCAATCAATTAGTAATAAGAATAAAATTGTCAATGTGATCGCGCCAAAAAATTACCTGCCAGGCGTTTCTTGCCTGTTATTTTGCCGGCGTAAGGAGGTTGGAACAGGCGTAGCTAGTTTTAATTTTGACGTTTTGAAGTGATCACAATGTATCCTATTGAATAAAATACTATTGACTATTGATAGGTCAAAGAGTAAAATAGTAAAGATACAGGGGGATAGGTGATAGGGTTCCGTTTTAAATGGACTAAAAATTTACTAATAAGTCTTTGATTTCAGTTACGATTTGGTTGAACAAGAGAACTCATATTTAGCTTTGAAGAAGTTGCTGGATTTATGAAGCCTGATAGTACAACAATTTTGTCTTTGTTTTAAGTAGGCACCTATTAAAGAACATCGGCCACTTTTCATACTGCCTTGGACCTGACCGCAATATATTTTGTATAAAAATTACGAATAGTCTATTGGAGTTATACGACTGGCCTATATAGTTTTTGGTGTGTGAGATTTAGTCAGGTTCAGAAAAAGAAAAAGGAGTACAAACAAAAATAGTAACAAAAGCAAACAAAGGGTTAGGATTGCCTGATCTGAATCGATCTTCCAATATCAGATCAATATGAAAAAAACAATTTCATTTTTTCTCGACTCATGCACCTTGAAATATCGTTTGTATAATCTTTTTAGGACTAAAATTAATTTTTTTTTCATACATAGGTCGTTTTCATACAAGCTCAGGTCCGTTTTGGCCATTGTTCATCGCGATGGGTAATCACTTCTCTTTTTGAAGCTGCTCTTTTTTTCTTTTTATGCTCTTTTTTTATTTATTTTTTTAACATTTGTGCTGATGTAGTGCATTAGCCTGTCATTATTTGAATGTAATACCGTCCGTGTAAAGTTTAAGTAAAGCGCCACTACTTTACCTAAACACTATCCTCATCCCTTCATCTCATCATCGTCAGCATTTAAACTTGATTTAACTCTCTGAGTTTGAAATATTTTATACTTGACACTGGCAAATACACTAATCGTGTGAGGCCATCACAAAAAGAAAAAAAAAGACATCGATCCAAAACTGCGGATAACGGATCAGGATCGATTATTAATTTCGGGCGGATGTACAAAATAAATGTCTTATTGCCATACGTCTTGATTGGGACTAGTCCAGTTATTTTTCTGATTACTGCCACTTGCTGCTAAAACTTTATAGTTTTGTAATACTTAACAGAATAGTTACTACTCGTATATAATATTTTTTTTACTTTGGTACAGGCGTTAGTGTTTGGTCACAAGGCATGACGATGTGATCGAGGGTGGCGCGACGCCACGTCTGGGTTGGGAACTGGCTGACATGTAAGACTGCCAGAACACACTAATAGGTGATTGGAAACAGATTATTAACTTGATTGTGGTAGTTTTAGCTAGATGAGCACTATGAAATAGCTTGTGTTAAGCTATGGTTTTGCAACATGTTAACGAACAATACGTCTTAAGTCAAAATTATAACTTTTTATAACACTAGTTGCACCCCGCGGTTTCACCCGCGTCTTTCCGTTATCCCGCACTTTTTCCGGGATAAAAAGTAGCCTATGCGGTAATCCAGGGCGTAAGCTATCTCCAATCCAAATCTCATTCAGATCCGTTCAGTAGTTTTTGCGTGAAAGAGTAACAAACATCCATCCATCCATCCATACATACTTACGTAAAA
Source organism: Opisthograptis luteolata (assembly GCA_931315375.2). NCBI lineage: Eukaryota > Metazoa > Arthropoda > Insecta > Lepidoptera > Geometridae > Opisthograptis > Opisthograptis luteolata. The sequence goes on from OV928048.1 coordinate 5,970,931, forward strand.
CTTTCGCGTTTATAATATTATTAATAGGAAGGATGTATGTAACAGTTAGAATTCATAGATTAACTTCATTCTCTTACTTAAATATTGCAAATTTAATTATATCTGTGGCAGAATGTCTACAATAGGGAATATGCATGTGATTTAGATTTACTTGATTTTTTTTTTCCATGATACCTTATGGCCTTGACATTACACCTAAACCATTATTTTCTTATTTAATTTGTAATTAATACCTTAAAAATTTCATCAAAAAGTGCAAAATAAGCGTGGGAATTTCTAATTTGCGAATCGCTTCAGCATTGGTCGATTCGAAAAATGACGTCACACGGCGCAGTCTTGCTTCGATATTCATACTAATATGAAGAAAAATTACTTAAAAATTGATTTCTGTAGTGTTTTCGATTGCCTAGTGCGGTTTTGGTATATAGTGACAGTACTAAACATCAAGAACAATGACTGAAAGTGGTTTCGTCAAAGCACAATCGGACAATTTGCCAAAAATAGATGCTTTTATGATGACGGCATATTTTGCATCAAATCCAGATTTTACGTTCGTTGAGGTCAAAGGAGTAAAAGCGGCAAGGTAATTATTTTAAAACATGATATTTTGCAATTTACTACATAGGTTTTTATGCATGCACTTCCCTAACAGTATTTACCTAAACATAACCTCAAACGTTGTTATGATTCACATAGCCTTGTATGTTTCAATAGATTGTAGCGAATTTTGTATAAAGTCTTTGATCATGAAGCAGATACTCACGAAGTAGATGACCAACCGAATCTTTGATATGTATTTATCTAAAATTATTGTTTGTTACAGATCTGAATGTGAATCATATGGAGATTCAGCTGTAGGCTATGTTCAAGTAAAACGAGATGGGAACATAATTATGTATAGTGCAAGCTCGAACCACACCAGAGCATAATGTGCGTCACAAGTGTTATGCTGTACAAGCGATCTGTGATGAAACTGAAGAAACCATTACTTCAATTCAATGTGAAGATTGTGCGGCACACTTAGGTAAGATTTTTTTAGTTTTTGTTCCACTCATTGGGCTACTGTTAGATGTTTTTTAAGCAAAACACTAGGGCAGAGTTGGAGACCTTGGCTTTGCCATAGATATTATCAATATAACTTGTAATCAAAATACTGCGTAATGATGAGTTAGGAGAACTAACCATACTACAACTAGAGTGACATTTTTATTACAGTCATATTATTATATTAAAGTACCTACATATTGGTGTCTATTCGGTTTTGTATTCCCTAAAACTAAACTAAGTTTGACAGGTCTAATAGTAATGCCGTCCTTTTTTTACTTCAGTGGTTAGAAAAAGACAGCAATACTATTAGGACTGTCAAATTTAGTTTAGTTTAGGAGAATGTAAAACCGAATCGACACCATTATGTAACATAACTTATTACTAATTTTTTTGTTTTTTTTCAGGAGGTTGCGAAGCATTCAATTGCATTTTTGGCATAGCTACACCGACGTAGTGAAGATCCATCAAGTACTAATATTGAGTGCTGTATATCTTGCTCGGTACCTCAAGAGTTAATAATGTTAAATTCATTATTTAGTTTTAGAATGGAATAGAACAAAACAGATCTGTAATAAAAACCTGAGCGTCAAAGCTTGTTTTATATTTTATATGTATGTAACAGTAACAGTTTGATTTTAATTTTGAAGGTTTCCTTTGTATCTGTATTTTGTTATTCAAGTTTCTTGAATTATTAACTGAATATGCATACCTAAAAATAAAACTAAGGAATAATTATTTCATTTTTTTATTAAAACATCCTGCATATTTGTCAAACCGCAGACTAACATTATAGAGATAGAGGTACATTTTTCTTTTCAATAGTTAAATTAACATTAACATCTTTACTTTTGTACTTTGATCTAATATTTACTTGCACAGCTTCATCACATTGTACTTGGTCTGTATTACTAGAGGCTTCAATCTGCTTCATCTCGGAGACATCCATGTGAGATATACTGGGTCTTGCTTAATAATCATCACAGCTTTCAATATGAAAAGTACTGTTCCCGGCTTCATAGTAACTTGTTTGTGGCGTAAAGTATTTGTACTTCTGACAGCAAACTCAGTGAGAGCTTCATATAATAACGATAATTTTTGTCTTTTAATCGCACACATTCCTTCTTGTGGTGGTGCCATTTTTTGTTTTTGGCACTGAAACATATGAGCTACAACACCTTGTTTTAACTGAAGCATAACTTTTCCCTCTTGTTGTCTCATGATGTTGTATTGTAGGTATATTATATGAGATAGGTATCTTCCTCAATCTAAAATAAATCTCCGGAGGAAAGACAGGAATGATAAAGGTCAGGCTGGTATAAACTTGGTGTAAACAGAGTTAGTTTCTTCCACTTGATAATCAAAATATTTATGCTTGCAAAAGTTAACTTTGACCAATTCACACCATGTTAACTATCGAAATACAATACACTAACATTAAAATGATCTTCACAACAATGTAAATACGATGATGGAGACACTTCATCTCTTCTCATAACCTTACACCTTTACGTATTTTCATATCACTTGGAATAGAAAAAAACACTTTATCCGGTGTACTTATTATAATGTTTTGGCAGTCTGGTACAAGACAATGTCCTTATAATGGTTTTTTAGCCTTTTCCATTGTCGAAAAAGCGATATAAACTGAAAATTCTTAAATATTAGCTGTAATTACATAGAGAAAACAGTACTGGATCGGTGATGTGACGTCATCAAAAGCGCGCGAAAAATAAGGCCGTTCAAACAGGTCAAATTTAATCGGTACTTTAAATATTATTTTAAAAATTCATTTGAACGATTTTAACAGGATTTATGTTTTTTACTATGTTATAACGAAGTAATAAGTGGATTAAACAAATAAAAAAAATCGATGCATATTCCCTATTGCACATATTTTTTGTGGATGGCAACTTTATATTTTTCCATCAATTTTGGGGGGGTAGATTTTTGGCGGGAAATAATTGGAACGGTCGATTGTACTGGTAGATACTGCAGAGAAAATATTTTGGTGACAGATTAGAGTGATGCATCCAGATCTGTGTGGGCTGTTATATATTGTCCTCCTAACAAACATGATGCTATTAAATGTTTTGCCTATGTATACCTACACGTGTGAAGCTACAAGGTTGGTCCTTATAGCTAGATTATTATGTTCCTTGATTATTATTTGTAAACCTAATGACTAAAATCTATTGAGTAGGGTTTTGTTTTTATATGTTTTGCCTGTGTGCGATATTTTGTTAATAATACATGACATGACATAAGAATGCGGAGATTTGGTACAGTCAGCGACAAAAGTAGCTGATCGTTCTCGATTTTCCAAATGTGTTTCAAATCAGTAATTATTTTACATGGTATCATTTCGACTACAACATTACACATCTGATTTTTGGTGATGATGAGGTGAAAAATTGGTGTCTAAGATGATGAGGATAATAGAAAAAAGTGTGATTGTTCAGCGACTTTTGTCGTTGACTGTACGATGCCTTGACTCATCACTATAAGAATATTAAAATCCTGCATACTCGTAGAGTTCATAAAAAACATCTAAATAGGTAATAAGTTTTATAATTAATAAAAATATTATCATAAAATTATATATTATACATATTTATTTCACAATACAAAATTAAATACATGCGACAGTTTTGAGCACCATTAGTAAATATTGTTTTACTCGTCGTAAGGAGTTTTGACCTCCGGGTCTGCTTTGTGGTAGATTTTGACATCCTGGAAGTACAGGTTCTTGACTTCCTTGACTTGGAAGCTATACAGAGGCCTGTCAGCAGGGTAGCCAGTGATGTAGTAGCCGGGAGCGTATGGCGCCTTGAAGCCCTTGAACTCTTGTAGGTACACCACGAGTTGGAAAGTCATACCACCAGCGGTACCTGTTAATAATATTAAAATTCATTATAATAACTCCCTCTTCATGAATTTCACAGAACTGCAGCAGTTTTGAAAGAATGGTAACAATGTATTAAGCATGTGTCATCCAGAAGTATAACTAACACTACTTTCCAAAACATACGAACACAATGTTTTTAACGTTTCTAATAAACAAAAAAATGCCCAATAAGCTACAATTACTTATTTAATAGCTAAGCAAATTTATTCAACAAGGTATGGGCTAGCTTCTGGCTTTTTTCCCTTCTGACGGATTCTCCTGAGCGTACCCCCTTATATTAAGAGGTCATACTGGCTGGAGGTACTTATCAAAATGAAAGGAAAAATCTTCCCTTATATTAATCTGCCGCGCTCGAGTTGCCTCTTGGGCTTCCCTACCACTATTAATATAAATATGATAGGGTGATAGGAAGTCAAAACAACAAACCTTTAGGCAGTAACAGATTGTCAGGGTAAACAGACAACGACCGGTCAAAAGGTATAAATATTCCATTGATAGTCTGCTCGTAGATGTCATGTCCGGTGAAATGATTCTTAGCGGTGTACACGTAGTCAGTCGAATCGCGGCTGATCACACTTTCGCCAACGGTCACTGTGAATAAACGATTACAAATTTAAAATAGAACTTTTTAGATCTATAAAGATTTCATATTTAGCTTCTTATTAAAAGTTTAGTTAGGTTAGTTTTTGTTCTTAAGGAATTTCAGAAAACTACAACCTCTCAAAATCGAAGCCGAGGTAGGTAGGATGCAAATAGTCGAAGACGGAATTTGCGTAAATAAGTTGTAATTGCTTTTACCATAGATTTCCCTTGTTCAGTTGTTAAAATCAGTCAGTGCATGTTGTAAAAACATTTAAATCAATATTTCTAACTACATTTCATAGCAACAATAATCAACTCACAGTCATATGGGAACTGGTCGAGCAGGAAGAAGTTCTCAGTGTTATGGTGCAGCGGGATCTCGAAGCCTTTGCTATCATACTTAGGAGCAAGGAAGAACTTAACAAGTACTTTCTTGGCGACCTCGCTTTTGACGGTAACTTTAACGTTGAAATGTTTGTAGTTCAGGCGAGGGTACACGACTACGACTGGGGTCTTCTTGTAAAAGTCTTTGACTGAAACAAAAAAATTTAATACTTTACTTCTGCTAAAAAACCAGTAAGTTCATACCAAACAGTATCAAATTCGTCAAGTCGCTTACCTTCAGCTTCAGTCTGGAACAGGTGGTTGGTAACGTTCAAGTTACTGTACTCGAAGAATGTAACGAGCTCGTCTACTTTAACTTTTTCAATGGCAACTCCTGAAATAGACAGATCCTCGGGCTTGTACAGAGGCATCTGCTTCTGCCAGCTCACGAAGAGTTTCAAAATGCGCTTCCAGATCATGTAAAAAGCTGGGTCACGCAGAGAAGTCTGATAGTTCTCCAATGCTGATGGGACAACTAGTGGAGCGAATCTGAACAAAAAAACTCAATGTTTGTTAAAGGGCTTAATTATATATAAATACAATTGTAAAGTTACAAGTTCAGCTACGTACTTGTTAGCATATTGATATCCAGGTTTGACTGAGTTTCCGAGAATCTGCTTCCAGATCCTGATGAAGTCTTTGTAGTAGTAACGGTTGGGAGAGTCAGCATTGGATTCAATAAGACGTCCAAGAATATCCAGACCAGCATCAGTAAGCAGGCTGACATGTTTACCTTTACGCTATAATAAATCAAAATTTCACAGAAATTATTTTACACAAAAATCATTATGAAAATCAAAATTGATATGAAAGAAACTTACGTCAATATAGAAACCTTTGTCAATAGCTTCCAAGATGCGTTGTTCAAACTCTTTGACTTTTTCAACTGCTCTGGCTATTTCAGGCTGGTCGAGACGGAAGTTGTTTGGTCTTGATGGGTAAGGAATTCCATTGTGGTACAAAAGTCCAGAAGTATATCCATCCTCAACAACGTTGGTAATGTCTGGGATTTCGCCAAGTCCGTTGGATAACCTCTCCATGTAGTAACGGGCTAACAGCTGTCTGTGAGCAAACCACCAAGCCTCACCACGGGTTTCTTTGTAGATAACAGATGGTTCTTGGCCTCCGAGCCAGTAAGGTGTGACTAAACTCAAGAAGTACTGAGCAGCATTCAGGTCAAAATCATTGGTGAAGTAAGATAGAGGGAAGTTGTTGTCATAGTAAGGCCAAGCGGTAGCATTCCATAAGATTCCAACAGTGCCTTCCTCAGTGATAGTAGATGGATAATACTCAACAAAACGTGTACCATGGGTATTGATTCTTTGAGCGGTGGTCAAGATTTCACCATTGTTGAAGTACGATGGGAAGACATCATAGATCGGTGGAATATAGACGCCTTGCGTGTCTTTGCGGTAAATAACAGCAATACTGATTGTGTAAACGAAAACACCTTCATTGATAGTATTTCTGAGGTATGAAGCAGTTTTAATGAATGTATCGAAGTCCTTAGCAGAGTATAATACATTAAACAGAGTCATGGCCTCAAACGCGTGAGCGGGCTCGTTAACTGAAAACGGCACCGCTCGTGGCAAGTACCAGTTGTTCTTGAGCATACCAGCGTAGGTCTTTGCAGCAGTCACATTCTGTGAAATAATAAAATATTATATATATTAGAATACACACATTGATTTCATATTCTTCGCGGTGGTGGACAAGTGTTGCGAAACCTTTTGAATACTGCCCAACTGAGTTACATTATTTTATTTTTTTACATTACATTATTGACCTTATCGAGTCGATACCTACCTAAATGGGCGAGTATATTATGCAGACATTTTCTTCAATAAGTATGTTATATTATCGTTATGGATGCAATAAAAATATTTAGTAAATTTAGATTGTCCTCCTATTGAGAAAGCTAGTTACTTTATTGAATTTCTAGATAAACTACATAAAAAATATAATAAATATGTAGTGTGTATAGTATTTATTATTATGTATTTTAAGCTATAAAAACTTACGTTGTAAAGTTCGAAGTTCTTTTCAATGCTAAAGGTGCTGGCGATTTGCTGGATCAAAGTCGAACTAGTGGGTTCATGAATGTGGGTGAAAAGATCTAAGATCTGAAGTTGACGGTTCAAAACAACTTGAGGATCCGCTGAAAAGAAAATTCATAATTTGACGCAATTTCATACTGATATTAAACTAAGTTGCTACTAACGTTACTGAACCATAACATAGAGATTACATCGCACCTGATTGATGAATTTTAACCAGATGGTAGGTGGCTGAAGAGTCCGCTGGGCGATTATAACCATGGTCCCATGCAGTGATTTGCAAAGTAAAGTTCAAGGTAGCACTACAACAGTTGCTAAGGGTTCGTTACGGAACGTGAATATGTTAGCTAGTTGTAAAGATAATAAATCTACGTCCCACATAAAACTTAAGAAAAAGAAGAAACAAAAGAGAAATAAATATCGAGAAAGAATAGAGGAAGGTAGAGGAATTTCGAAAATCAAATAGATAAGTTGCAATTATTGATATTAGTAATAGATACTTTTAATTTTTAATAGCGTGGCACTTGCAACAGTGCCGCTATATCGAAAATTCCAACGAATAGATGCGATAAATATCTCGTTCTAAAGCAAATTCTAAGTAAAACGTAATATTATTACGGAAAGAGCAACGTATTACGAGAGAATAGTAAATAATTGTGGATAACTTACTTTTTTCGACCTCGTTGGAGAGAGCGCGTGCGCCAAGGGCGCATAGCGCTACCACACACACCACTAGACGAGCCATGATGTACAGTGCCATTCCACTCATCTCCACGAGTATTTATATGCCTGCTTCGCTATATTAGATAAACTAACACTGAACAAAAAACTTTATCGGAGTCACTTTTTTATTGTCATAATAATTGGTTATTAGCAAGACTTACTCAAAAACTTACTATCTAGTTTTCATTGGTCTCTGATGTGGACTACAATAACTAAAGGTACGCAACATTTTTCAAAATATATACAGTCGTTTCAGACATAGCAATAGGCATTGGTGAACCATTTAGCCTTTAGCTGAGTTACTCAAAAATGTTCAGTTCTTTGCACATTGCTATTTGTTTGCAGTTATACATCAAGCGTAAGTGTTCCTCTAACGAGTGCTGCCTCTGCATTGAGGTCTCGATTTTAGATTCTGTACCTGCACTGTTCAATATTTTGATATAATTAACGGCTGGAACTGGTGTAGTTCCAATTTTGGCCACATGGCCAGATAAGTTTATGGCAAGTGCATACCTATCTGGCCCGGTAACGGTGGCGCTGTCATCGAGTTTATTCCTCTAACTTCTCGCTATCTATAGATAATGATTGTTAGATCCAATTTTGACCACACTAAAAGAAAACTAAAAATCGATTGCCAAATTTCAATATGTCACTTTTCGGACTTTACTGGCGGCAATTGAACTGTCATGTCAACATGAAAATTGTGTATTTATATTGTTTTTCCTCGAGTAATAATAAATAAAATAAATAATTAAGTATCGGGGACAATTGACCGAATTGACCGAGCCCCAAATTAAGCTCGAAACTTGTGTTATGGGTACACGACAACAACGATATACATACTTATATAGAGAAATGAATACTTATAATGTGTGATTTTGGTTTAATTAAACATTAAAATCTATATATTATATAAGAATTAAAGCCCTGACTGACTGATTTCAACCCACAGCCTAAACCGCTGGTCGTAGAAACTTGAAATTTGGAGGGTATGTTTGTCTTGGTGTAGGTATAGGATGTACTAAAAAAAGGATTTTATGGAATTCCGGGGAACAGCTAGTTATGAAATAAAGTTGTTGAACGTGACTTTTCTAGTTGCTCAAATCAGGGTAAAGTTTAAGTAAATTGGATATATTTAAAACTTGATACTGGTAAATACACTGATCGTGTGAAGCAACAACAAAAAAAATAAAAGTCACTATTATCTCTCTGATTTTTACGTTTATACATTTTTGCTAAACATACAGCTAATAAAGTTGTATCTATATGTTGTTATATAACGTTCTTGTTTTTTATAAACGCATATCAAAGACTAAAAGCTGCTTTTTATCATAGAGTGAGCGTCAGGCGTATCTACTCGTTTTATCTTGGTTACCAACTAAACTTTTTATATTCGCTTATGCTTTCAGTGCCACTAAGTTATCAGGTTTGGTGGTCAAAATTGGAACTAACGATCATTGTAGCAAGATAGCGAGAAGTTAAAGAAATAAACTCGATGGCAGAGCCACCGTCACCGCACCAGATAACTTTGTGACACTGTAGGCATTACCGATAGTAGAAAAATAAACGTTTGCCTTTTTGCTAGGCCCCCAGGTTAGTCGTATGTAATCATCTATTTTATTAGCAGCTATCCCTCTACCGCTATTTGAAGACCCTTCGAATATCACAGTTCATTCCATTAGCGGGCAAATGAAGCGAGCAAAAAGCAGACAATGCGCCTGATGCGGGACTGAGATAGCGGAATGGTCGTTCTTGCTTATTCTTTCCCTTGTGTGCGTAAAATTAAAATAGTTAAAGGTATGTGGACTGGGTAAAGTCAGCGACAAAAGTAGCTGATCGTTCTCGATTTTCCAAACGTGTTTCAAATCAGTAATTACTTATTATAGTTTTTTTTACATTTTACATGGTATCATTTTATCCACATCATATCATAACACACCTGATTTTAGGTGATGATGAGGTCAAAATTGGTGTATATATGAGACGGTGACTGCGTTGGAGAAACTAATGATAAATGTCTTTATTTATTATTTGTACAATAATCGTAAAGTGCTAGACGTCAATATAAAAGTGCGAAGATGAGCAAAGCGAAAAGGAGAGGAGTGACAATAACAACGCACGAGCGGTGCGAGCGTGATGCGGACGGTAGGCTGGCAAAATGCTAGAACCTAATAAGTTTTATTTACTAGGGTAGGGCATCGCCTAGTATTATTATTGTAGTGTATTGTGACACAAAAGGTATATTGTTAGTGGCTTAGTTCTGATTAATTAGTATCATATATTTATTTCTTCCATCTTAGATTATTTGTTTTGAAATGTACTCTGAAATTAATAGATGAATTCAGTTCGTGTCGGAATCAGAATAATTAAAGGGTTTGGTGTGTTACCTTTATTTGAAATAATACTTGGTAGTCTCCCGCATCTCATCGATGGCCATGCTGAACACTATATGGGTTTCCAATTTTCCATATATACATGTATGCTAATGATCATTATGCGTTCAAAATTATAAGCGTTGTATTTTTCATTTCAACCTCTTCATCTTTATGCTAACTAGGTTTTGGGTGCAATATTTTAGCCCAATCACATATGTTTTTAATTACTATGATAAGAAAATAAATACTACTGTAAACTGTGTTTGCGTTAGGGGCGGACTTTTAATCGCTCAAAACTCTCGAAGGAAACATAGTGAGAAAACCACCATGTCCATGAACTACAAAATTCAAGAGCATGTGATAATTGCTCTTGAATTGAAGACCTTTTTCTTAGCAATGGAAAAGTAATACGCTGATGACAAATTAAATAAGATGTTTTCTGTATGGTCCTAAACAAGGATAGTCAGCAATGGGGCTTCAAAGAAAATGGACCTAGACTTTTCACTCGCCTTGCATTGGCATTAAAGTAAAAAGTTGATTGTTTATTCTAACAACATGAGATTTACCTAATTGAAATCGCAATCTTATATTTGATACTCCTGCATTTCGATTCAAATTTTACTAACAAAATGGGACCGTGATCTCTGGTAATTGAAGCTCTGAGTCCAACTTTGAGGTCTAGCCGTGCACATAAAACCCGGTATTCTTGCATTCAAGAACTCAATTAGTTTGTGTGACACCTGTACAAAATGGAAGATACCTAGCTCAAAACATAATTTCTTCACAAAAAGACCTGAACCATTCTTGTTCATTGAAGGTTAAAAAAAAACATTACTAACTAAAACTAAAACACTTTTTATATTGTTGGTCTATTTTTTACTACAACATAATGAAAATATCCTGTTATGATATAAAAATAGGAGATAGAATTTGATCTATGATGCTAGAGCCTTCTTATCATGACAGACTGAGGTAAAAACCAACTTAATCTTACATGGAGTTATAGTTATATTAACAAAACACATCAAATAGATCATAAGTCATATAATGAATATTTTCTCCTTATAATTACATATATACATATTTATTTCACAATACAAAATTAAATACATGCGAGGCATTTGAGCACAAAACTTTCACTTTGTTTAGTAAGTAAGAGGAATGACGATCTCCGGTTTTTCTTCGTGGTAGATTTTGACATCCTCGAAGTACAGGTTCTTGACTTCCTTGACTTGGAAGCTATACAGAGGCCTGTCAGCAGGGTACCCAGTGATGTAGTAGCCGGGAGCGTATGGCGCCTTGAAGCCCTTGAACTCTTGAATGTACACCACGAGTTGGAAGGTCATACCACCAACGTTACCTGTTAATTATATTAAAACGCATTATTATAGCTTCCACTTCATCAATGTAACAAAACTGCTGTTGCTTTAAAATAGTGGTAACATTGTTTAGCATACAACGTATCTAATAGTTTCAAATATATCTTCATTAGATATCAAAGATTATTGGTTCACCAAGGTACAAGCCAGCTTTTTAATCACTCGTCACTAATATTTAGGTTTTAAAACCTCTAGTTTTATAAACAAAAGTCAGTAGGAATTGTATAGGAAGTCAAAACAACTAACCTTTAGGCAGCAACAGATTGTGGGGGTAAACTGACAACGACCTGGGGTATGGTGCCCATTTTCCCTCGAGACTCTGCTCGTAGATTTCCTGTCCAGTGAAAACTTCCTTAGCGGTGTACGCGTAGTCAGTAGACTTACGGGTGATCACACTTTCGCCGACGGTCACTGTAAATGAATTAATTGATTACAACTTTAAAATAAAAATAAATTTTACTTGACATCTTATTTCCCATAGTATTCCTTTTTAACTGATGAAAAATAAAGAAGGAGGTTCTCAGGTCAACGCGTATGTATATATTTTTATGTCAGAACCTATTGCGGATCCACAATAAGAAAACCAACATTAAAGACTTTTGCCTTAGTGGGAATCAAAGCCGCAATCTCATGCTTTGCAGTTAGCTCATCACACATTGCACCACATCAGACGTCATACTAGAGATATTTATATTAATATTAATGCAGCAATCATCAACTCACAATCATATGGGAACTGGTCGAGCAGGAAGAAGTTCTCAGTGTTATGTTGCAGCGGGATCTCGAAGCCTTTGCTGTCATACTTAGGAGCAAGGAAGAACTTAACAAGTACTTTCTTGGCGACTTCACTCTTGACTTTAACGTTGACGTTGAAAGCCTTGTGGTTCAGACGTGGGTACTGGACAACGACAGAGGTCTCTTCGTAAAATTCTTTCACTGCAAAACAAAATTATAATCATTACGTCTGCCTTAAAAAACATATTCAACAAAACGGTATAAATGTAATCAAGCCACTTGCCTTCAGCTTCGGTCTGGAACAGGTGGTTGGTGACGTTCATGTAACTGTACTCAAAGAATGTAACGAGCTTGTCTACTTTAACTTCTTCAATGTTTACTCCTGAAATGGACAGATCCTCGGGCTTGTACAGAGGCATCTGCTTCTGCCAGCTCACGAAGAGTTTCAAAATGCGCTTCCAGATCATGTAAAAAGCTGGGTCACGGAGAGAAGTCTGATAGTTCTCCAATGCTGAAGGGACAACTAGTGGAGTGAATCTGAAAACAAAACCACAATGTTTATAAAAACAAAAAAAAAACAGCATTAGGTTAATTATACATACTAAAATACAATTAAAATTTCATCTGAATACATGTGTTGGTACGTACTTATTAGCATATTGATATCCAGGTTTGATGGAGTTTCCGAGAATCTGCTTCCAGATCCTGATGAAGTCTTTGTAGTAGTAACGGTTAGGAGAGTCAGCATTGGATTCAATAAGACGTCCAAGAATATCCAGACCGGCGTCAGTAAGCAGGCTGACATGTTCACCTTTACGCTATAATAAATCAAAGATTCACGTCATAAAAGATTACATAGAAAAGAACTGCGAAAATCAAAATTGATATGAAAGAAACTTACGTCAATATAGAAACCTTTGTCAACAGCTTCCAAGATGCGTTGCTCAAACTCTTTAACTTTTTCAACTGCTCTGGCTATTTCAGGCTGGTTGAGATCGAAGTTGTTTGGTCTTGATGGGAAAGGAATTCCATTGTGGTACAAAAGTCCAGAAGTGTATCCATCCTTTACAACGTTGGTAATGTCTGGGATTTCGCCAAGTCCGTTGGACAACCTCTCCATGTAGTAACGGGCCAGAAGCTGTCTGTGAGCAAACCACCAAGCCTCACCACGGGTTTCTTTGTAGATAACAGATGGTTCTTGGCCTCCGAGCCAGTAAGGCGTGACTAAACTCAAGAAGTATTGAGCAGCATTCAGGTCATAATCGTTGGTAAAGTATGATACAGCATAGTTGTTGTCAAAGTAAGGATAAGCGGTAGCGTTGGACCTGATTACAACACCGCCGTCGGTACTGAAGGTAGACGGGTAATAATCAACAAAACGTTTGCCGTGGGTATTGATTCTTTGGGCGGTAGTCATAATTTCACCATTGTTGAAGTACGATGGGAAGATATCGTAGAGGGGTGGAATATAGATGCCTTGTGTGTCTTGACGGTAAATAACAGCGACACTGAGCGTGTAAACAAATACACCTTCATTAATAGTATCTCTCAGGTATGAAGCAGTTTTAATGAATGTGTCGAAGTCCTTAGCAGTGTAGAACACGTTAAACAGAGTCATGGCTTCAAAAGCATGAGCGGGCTCATTAACTGAGAACGGCACTGCACGTGGCAAGTACCAGTTGTTCTTGAGCATACCAGCGTAGGTCTTCGCAGCAGTAACATTCTGTAAAATAATACAAAATAAAAATAAAACATATTTTATCTTAGTCAATGTCGTTTACGAAGCAACGCAGCTAAACTCGATTGTATTCGCTGTCGTTCTTCGTATGATCTTAGCGGAGAGAACGTATGTCTAAATGGATATGCGTCCTAAGCAAACATTTTCGTCAACAAATATCGTTTACAATAATTACTAGTAAGGATTAATGATGTTTTGATAGATTTTACCTTCTATTGGGAAATCTGGTTAATTGTAATTCCAGAGAAATTTAAAATAAATATACATATTTATACAACTTTTATTATTGTGTAGTAAGCTAAAAACTCACCTTGTATAACTGTAAGTTATTTTCAATGCTAAAGGTGCTGGCAATTTGCTGGACCAAAGTCGAACTAGAGGGTTCATGGATGTGGTGGAAAAGATCTAAGATCTGAAGTTGACGGTTCAGAATAACTTGAGGGTCCGCTGTAAAGAAAACTTAATTAACTGACACAATTTCATAGATGTTATAAACATTTTGTGCTAATGTTACTTAATCATGACAAGAACACTACATCACACCTTACTGAAAAAAATGTAAAGATTTGTACAAAATACTTGTAGGTGGATAGAAAGTCCATCTTGGTGATCAGGACCACAATGTCTGTAGTTAAAGTATTAGGTCCACCATAGACTTATCGTTAAGGGATTGTTACGAAATGGTTTTTAAATCCTGTTGGATTATTATTCTTAAACTAAATGAAAAAACATTAGGTTTGTTTGCTCTACCTATATAAAATTGGTAGTGAAATGACTTGAGTTAAATTTGCAATTATTTTTACGGAAGAAACAACGTAACTTGAGATAGTAAATAAAGATGAATAACTTACTTTTTTCAACCTCGTTGGAGAGAGCGAGCGCGCTAAGAGCGCATAGCGCCACCACACACAACACTAGACGAGCCATGATGACCAGTGCCATTCCGCTCGTCTTCACGAGTATTTATATGCCTCGATTTGTTAGATAAACTAACACTTAGCAAAAACTTTATCGACATAGTCGGTGACCTAACTTGATAAGGCGTAAAGTATGAACTAGAACTTCAAAACATTTCGTTATCTTCCAACTTCATGAAAAAATAGCGTAAGAAATTTCATCTTTGATCCAAAAAGCTACTGATAATGTAAATACTTACTTGTTAATTACAGTATCTGCATAATTGGATGGTTATGTAACATCATGCATATTTTATAATCATCAGCGGCCTATTACTTTCCTTGTGCTAGGACACAGGCCTTTCAGAGAGAGAGTGTAGGATATAGCTATAGCTGACCACGCTAGCCTAGAGCAGGTTGATAGATTTTACATGATCTTGTTTGAACTAATTCTTGAACATCCAGTTTCCTTACCATGTTTTCCCTTTGTACATGATTTGATTTTTAAGTTAAGTTGCGGGGCCGAGTTGGGATTTGAACTCAGTAACTTGTAAGGCACACGCGTTACCTTTCTGTCAACACTGCCCTGCGATTTCACCGACAGTTCAAGTCTATTGTGTAGGATTTGATTCAAGTACTGTCGTCTCAGCTTCCGACTGAAACCACTATGCCACCGTTGCTTTAGAAGATGTAGCTTATTAACTTAACTTATCTGTGAAGGGCTGAGCCATATAGGACTCCTCTCAAATCGCCATTAATAAGAAAGGAAAAAGAGCTCTAGTCCACAGATGGGCGAATGCAGATTATAGACAAATGTTTTACTATTGATTATTTCTCTTGCAGGTAATGTATACTGAAGAGAAAATAAAAGTTATGTTTTCTAATTATATTACTGTTTTATTATTTTACTATTTACTACTAAGACGTTACATATATGTAAATATAGTAATAAAATGCATAGATCATTTACAATACCTAGCTTTTTTAAAGCTGTTAAATTGAGCAGGCTCCAATAACATTATGCTTATCTACATATTAACAAATTTTCTTTTTACAATAGCGGACAATACTTTGCATAACATAATATTCTGATATGATATAATCTACTAATAGTTAGTAACTTACTTAACTCATTAATTTCGGCACACGCTTTTTGAGCTTTTTTTAATAGGAAAGAGGGACGAAGACGTCAGGAACTTCCTTGTTGTAGATCAGGACATCCTGAAACCTCATGTTCTTCACGTTACTAATCTGGAAGCTGTACAGAGGCCTGTTGGTGGGGTAGCCAGTGATGTCATAGCCTGGAGTGTAGGGTGCCTTGATGCCCTCAAACTCTTTGATGAAGACCATAAGTTGGAACTTCATGCCACCAACTTTACCTGTAAAGTTAATCAGCATTATAAAAAGTTTTATATAGAGGACTTGTTGGAATTTTCCTTAGGTTACTAGTTCAATATTTACCCTTAGGCAGCAGCAGGCGGTGAGGGTACACATTCATGGACCTCCTGGCTGGTGACCAGCTGCCTTTAATGAGATCAGCGTAGAGGTCGTAGGCATTAGGTAATTCCTTAGCAGTGTAGACATAGTCTGTGGACTTGCGAGTGATGACACTGTCTCCAGCAGTCACAGCGGATATAAGATTTAATTTTTACAGGTTAGTGTTTTACCACAAGTCACCTAATGTTAAGTGACGATGTGGTCGAAGGTGGCTCTCAAGTAAAACCTTACATCAGTAGGTAACAAAAAATTTAACTTGCTTATATTTGTGATCATAATGGGAAAGTAATAGATTCAAAAATGACTCGGAGAGAACTAATCTGTGTGCTCAAGGAATCATTAATACCAAAAAAATTAAAAATACATTTTGTTTTCAGACTAAGAATACCACAAAAATTATATTTAAACTTACATTGGTACGGGAACTGGTCGAGCAGGAAGAAGTTCTCAGTGTTAAGGTGTAGCGGGATCTCAAGGCCTTTGCTGTCGTATTTAGGAGCAAGGAAGAGTTTTACAAGTACTTTCCTTGTGACCTCGCTCTTAACTTTGATGCGGACGCTGAACGGTTTGTGGTTAAGACGTGGGTACTGGACGAGAACTTTCTCTTCGTCATTCATTTTCTTGCCTGAAAATAATAAAATGGAAATAATGGAATGACGCCGATGTATTTTTGTATAATATCTATGTTTTATCTATTCTATACATAACATATCTCAGGACAACATAATAACGTTTAAAAATTGGAAACTACGATTTGAAATGTTACATCAGAACTGCTGGCCTATACAAATATTTTTCAAATAATTAATGCGATGTAAAAATAGTACCTAACAATTTATTAAATTACTTACTCTCAGCTTCGGTTTGGTGTAAATGGTTGGTAATGGTCATATAAGTATTTTCGAAAAAGGTGACCAGTTTGTCAACTTCAACCTTTTCAATGCTTACGCCAGGAAGAGTCAAGTCTTCAGGTTTGTACAAAGGCATCTGTTTCTGCCAGTAAACGAACAGGTTCAATATGCGCTTCCAGATCATGTAGAAAGCTGGGTCTCGGAGCGCAGTCTGATAGTTTTCCAATGCTGATGGAACTACTAGAGGAGAAAAGCTGAAAATTAAAGTTTTAATGATAATAATTCAATTGAAATTTTAAGGCGAAAATCTTTATACTTGTCAATTAAAACTTACCGGCTAGCATATTGATATCCAGATTTGAAGGAGTTACCAAGGATCTGCTTCCAGATCCTGATGAAGTCTTTGTAGTAATAACGGTTGGGAGAGTCAGCATTGGACTCAATCAGACGTCCAAGGGTATCCAGACCAGCATCAGTTAGAAGGTTAACTTGTTCACCCTTTCGCTGCAAATAAAAATAATAAGTTAATTCGTCGGCCGCGATATGTGCCAGCTTCATCACTCGCCTCTTCTATAACTAAGCTTTTTGATAACTTCTTAGACTCCTTACAAAACAATTCGCTTTTGGTCTGCGCTGTTTCTACAGCTGAAGCCGCTGCCCTAAACGTGTTTTGTAAGTGAGAGGGCGCTAATGTGTTGACGCAAGTTACATTCCATATCAAAGGGTTCCCATCAAGAAATCAACATGCCGCCTTTCTTTTGCCATCATCACGAGTGGGCAAAACTTGCATAGTTAAATAAACTTACGTTTACGTAGAAACCCTTGTCAATAGCTTCCCAGATGCGTTGTTCAAACTCTTTGACCTTTTCGACTGCACTAGCTAATTCGGGCTGGCTAAGATCGAAGTTGTTTGGTCTTGATGGGAAAGGAATTCCATTGTGGTACAAAAGTCCAGGAGTAAATCAATCCTTAACAACATTGGTAACGTCTGGAATTTCACCAAGTCCGTTTGACAACCTCTCCATGTAGTAACGGGCAACAAGCTGTCTGTGAGCAAACCACCAAGCTTCACCACGGCTTCGCTTGAAAATAACAGGTGTCTCAGTGCCTCCCATCCAGTATGGTGTTACAAGACTTAAGAAGTATTGAGCAGCATTCAGGTCATAATCGTGAGTAAAGTAAAACAGAGGGAAGTTGCTGTCGTAGTACGGCCAAGCGGTAGCGTTCCATCGAATGACAGCATAGTCATTCGAAATGAAAGTGGACGGGTATTTTTCAACAAAGCGTTTGCCATGAATGTTGATTCTTTGGGCTATATTCATGATTTCCCCATTGTTGAAGTATGATGGGTTGACATCATAGATCGGTGGTAGGGCAATGCCTTGGGTGTCTTTGCGGTAGATAATAGAAATACTAAGAACGTAGACAAAGAGGCCTTCGTTAATAATATCTCTCAAGTAGACGGCCGTCTTGTAGAATGTGTCGTAATCCTTAGCAGAGTAGAGCATTTGGAAGAGAGTCATAGCTTCAAAAGCGTGAGCAGGTTCGCCAACCGAAAACGGTACTGCTCTTGGCAAGTACCACTTGTTCTTCAGCATTTCAGTGTAGATGGTGGTAGCTGTCAAGTTCTGCGAAAGTAACAAAATCGCATGTGAAACATAGAAAACATTATATAGGTAAAATAAAGCATAATATTATAATATGAACATCTCACAAGATTAAATGCACTTACATTCAATTTTCAATTTTAAAATATCTTTATTATCATGATAAATAAATATGTACAGTTCTAGTGTAAGTTAAATCCTAGAATTGACAATAATATATTAAATAGTTCGTTTCTTAAGCTACCACTTTTATAAAACTTATGTCTTGTACTTACATTGAATTTGTCATAGTTATTCTCAATGCTCCAGCTGCTAGCAATTTCCTTGTTTTTTGGAATCGAGTTTGGTTCATGAATGTGGTAGTAAAGAAGCAGTAGATCCAATTGACGTTCCTTGAGAACGTCGACGCTCACTGATAATTCACAAAATTAACTTTTAATTTTTCCTGGACTACACACTATTAGAATTAGATCTTGGTTAGACGGTGTGGTGAAATTTACACAAAGGCCTACAGACCTAAGGATGTTCTACTCAATATATACTCAAGGCATATCACCAGCCCGATGGTAAGATGACATCGTTAAGCATTTGGAGATTAAAATCCCAAAATATATCAGTTTAGTACAAAATGTGATCACTTTAAAACTTCAAATTTAAAACACACCTGTTCCAATCTCCCTGCAGGTATTTTTTGGGTGCGGTCACATTCACAAATATATTTTTTTATAGTGTAGCGTTCGACTACAAGTCACCAAGTCATTATTTTCTTATTAGGTAGCAACTGATTAATTTGGAGCAAGTTCACTGCAATCCCAAGCTTTTTGGTCATTTAAATAGTCTGATATTTTATAATAAACTTTTCTAATAACATTTCGTCTTTTATAGACTCGAAATTATGGTATCGAAAAATTTTGGATTCACTTGGGATTTTGTTGAAAACGTAGAATTGACCTCGGAAGGAGTTGCGGACTTAATGGAGCCTAGTAGTGGGTATAGCAGTGTTCTCTTTACTAAACGGATGAGACATACTCTAGACTGGAATGACAGGCATAGAAGAGAAGGAAAAAGGAATCAAAAAGGAATTATTCCAACAGGAACTTGCATACGGACTGAACAAGACGCGGATCCAGCCTTCAAAAAAGGTTGTGGCCATGGCCTTTTGAAAGTCAGTCAAGTGCGAGACGGATTTCGCTAGAACGATCGATAGGTAGGTACTGCATTTTTAAAAAGGAGACGTTTTCATAATGTATGGCGCCCCACCTATCAGAAAAATTCCCAATAGGATTGTGGACAAGGCCACTGTACCCACAACGGTGGAGCCGCGTTTGGACTGAACAGATATAGATATTATATTATATAGATAGTTAGATCACACAGAATTGGGACAAGTATCATAGCTTGCAGCATGCACCAGGTGGAGGACTGGCAGGAAGAGGCGCAGAACAGACCGAAGTGTCGTCTTTTGTTATCGGAGGCCATGACTCACTTTGGCCATCTCAATTAGTTAGTTAGTTATCACAGCTTGCATGGAAAGCAGAAGAAAATATTTTATATTTTCAACTTACATTTTGACCAATTTTCGCGAGGGTCGGCGAAGGCGCCGGCGGCGCAGAAGGCCAACACACACAACACAAGATGAACCATGATTGCCAGTGCAAACGCTGCAACTTGTGTTTATATGCATCACATATTGAGATAAGTACAATTACAAAAACTTATCGTGGCAGAGGTCAAACAGGGACAGGTTTTTACCCCACTCTTTTGTTAACTAAATGCAGATTATGAGTGTGCCCTGAAACAATGTTGCCTTTATTTAAAAATATTTTTACTGGCCTGCCAATTCTGATCATTAGAATTGTTTACAACTTAATATTAATTTGCATAGTTTGTGGGTAACACAATCGTTCTTATTACATAGCGAAGGAAACGGCTCAATTAATATTATTAATTAATTATTTAGAAAATAACTCTTACATGTTCATGGTTTGGCTTTGTCGGTATATTTTTTCTACATCATTTTTTATTCAAGCTGCACCGTGCTATTCACCCACGGCATTTCCGTTAATCTGTAGGAACCGGGATGAAAAGTAGTCAATATATTTCTGTGTAACTATGTATCCAGGATGTATGCTTCTCTTGTGTTCGCTTGGCTAGCTACCACACCTCACTTAGAGAGCCAGTTCCCAGTGTAGATTTAGCGTGGCGCCGTCTACGACCACATCGTCACTTAACATCAGTTGACTTGTAGTCAAATGCTATACAGTAAGTAGTAAAAAAAACTATTATTCTATATTCCTAACGTTTCTTTATATTTAAGCTATTGTTTACTCCGGTAAAGCTACTGCAAGTACTTCAAAGTATATTAGTACTAGGAAAAGTGGTCTAAATAATATTACTTTTCTTACTATCTCATTTAACGTAAGTTAGCTATATTATAGATTATTATTTAGTAACCAAACAAATGTCTTTTCATTATATTTTTATTACCTTAAACTTTGCATACATAGGTGCAAAACTTAGTAACAACCCTTAGCCCTATTAAAGTTATGAAGCCGGCTCTAATGACATCACAAATTTTGACTCTATTGATAGTAAACATACTAGCAGCTAATACTGTGCATGATTTATATAATACATTATAACAATCTGCTAATAGTTTGTGCGTTATTAATATAGGACGTGTTTTTACGGCCTTTTCAATACGAAAGGGGAACGAAGACGTCGGAGTCCTCCTCGTGGTAGATCAAGACATCCTGGAACCTCATGTTCTTCACGTGACTAATCTGGAAGCTGTACAGTGGCCTGTTAGTGGGGTAGCCAGACATTTTATAGCATGGAGAGCCGGGTGCCTTGCCGCTGTCATCTTCTTCGATGAAGACCATAAGTTGGAACTTCATGCCACAAACTTTACCTGTGAAGTTACAACAAATCATAATTATTAAAAATTTGACCATATAAATGACTTGTGAGAACTTTTCTTAGCTTAAACATTTAATATTTACCCTTAGGCAGCAGCAGATGGTGAGGGAATACGTTTAGGGACCTCCTGACTGGTCTCCAGCTGCCTTTAATGAGATCATTGTAGAGCTCGTCAATGCCAGGCCATTCCTTAACCGTGAAGGCGTTGTCTGTGGACTTGCGAATGATGACATTTTCTCCAGCACTCACTGTAAAATTAAGAAAATGATACCTTGTAATATGTTGTGCGCAAACTGCAATGTAGTCTACTCGTGCGTGACGTCATCTACTGGTAAGTCAACGACAAAAGTCGCTGAACAATCACACTTTTTTCTAATATCCTCATGATTTTAGACACCAATTTTTGACCTCATCATCACCTAAAACAAGGTGTGTTATGTTGTGGTCAAAATTATACCATGTAAAATGTAAAAAAACAATAATAAATACTGATTTGAAACACATTTGGAAAATCGAAAACGATCAGCTAATTTTGTCGCTGACTGTACTAGCAGATTATCAGCGTTGTGTTGAAAATCAGTGACTAAATGCGGGATCGTAGCAAAAAAACAACAAAAAAATCCGTTTTTTGGTTCATTGATTATGTTTTTGCTACAAGTTATCCATTTGATTCGGGATAAGCCCAACAACACCCTGAAGCCGTTGTTGTACTGAGTAGGCTTTCTGTATATACTTAACCCAGAAGCGAGTAAAACGATGCCTTGTACAAAGGTTACTTTTACTGGAACGATGCATCTAACGGACAGTGCTCCATATTCTCTTTCGATTTTCGAAGTAGAACGTCGTGACTCTTAAAAAAAATTGTTATTTTTTTAATATTATTAAGTAAAGTTAAACATTGAAAAAAACTCACGCTCGTACGGGAACTGGTCGAGCAGGACGAAGTTCTCCGTGTTATGGTACAGTGGGATCTCAAAGCCTTTGCTGTCGTATTTAGGAGCAAGGAAGAATTTCACGCACACTTTCTTTTTGGCCTCACTCTCAACGTAAACGCTGATGCTAAACTGATCGTGAGTAAGTCTAGGATACTGGACGAAAACTTTTACGTCGTCGTATTTTCCCCTATCTGCAAATAACATAGCATGGTTA
Organism: Opisthograptis luteolata; assembly: GCA_931315375.2. Taxonomy (NCBI): domain Eukaryota; kingdom Metazoa; phylum Arthropoda; class Insecta; order Lepidoptera; family Geometridae; genus Opisthograptis; species Opisthograptis luteolata. Next base: position 5,993,775 of record OV928048.1, read on the forward strand.
CCAACGACGTTGACATTTTTGTATAACATATATTCCATCTAATGTATAAATATCCATACAAACGTTATAGATGCGAAAATAAACTCAAGTTACTATGTATTATGTACCTTAACACACCTGAACCAATGAAGATGACATTTACTATGGAGATAAATTGAACCTTGGGGATCGATGGACATTGGACTTAGAATACTTTTTTTGTAGATAAAATTGTAGTCTAAGCGAGCGAAAGCACGAGAAACAACTAGTTTTATAATTAAATCTGTCCTCCTGAGATATTCATAACAAAGTCCAGTTTTTACATTAAAAATAATTATTTGGTAAGAATTACTTACTATACTCAGCTTCGGTCTGGGGCAAATGGTGGATAATTGGCTTGTAACTATTTTCAAAATAGGTGGTCAATTTGTCAACCTCAATCTTTTCAATGCTAACACCAGGAAGGATCAGATCCTCAGGTTTGTACATGGGCATCTGTTTCTCCCAGATAATGACCAGGTTCAATACGCGCTTGAATATTATGAAGAAAGCTGGGTCTCGGAGCGAAGTTTCATAGTGTTCTAAAGCTGATGGAACTACTAGAGGCGAATATCTGGAAAATTAAAAAAATACTAATTAAAGTCAACGAATCAGCCTAGCCATTCAAAAAGGTAATGTCGCCAGTCTCTTGGGCACTCTACCTGCAGGCAGCGACCTAAATCAGGTTTTTTATTTGTAGATGTTTAGTTTTATATAGATAGTTTAGCTTTAGTATTTAGTTTAATTTTTTATCCAATTGTATATATTTGATTTGTTGTATATACTATTGTACATTATGGAATGCAATAAAGTGGTAAATTAAAGTCATATGTTGACTGATTTTTCTTTGTAATTCTATAATTGTCAAATTATGCTTACTGGTTATTAAATTCATATCTGGCTCCAAGAATCTGCTCCCAGATCGTGACGAAATCTTTGTAGTAATAACGGTTGGGAGAGTCGGCATTGGACTCGATTAGTCGAACAAGGATTTCCAGGCCAGCGTCAGTTAGAAGGCTGACGTGTTCCCCTTTTCGCTGCAAATAAATATAAAATTTAAATTAAATTAGGTATCTATCTATTAAGTATAATCAAATGAAAAATCAATTCCGAAGAATTGAAGGTTCAGGGTTCAAAACTTAAGTAACTAAGCTACACATCGTAAATGCATATTATTTTATTAGTAGGTACGTGTATTTATTGTCTGAGATATACGTGCATGAAACTGAAAAAGTTTTTTCTATACTCCACGCGAGCAAAATTACGGACGAAGGCTGGTATAACAAAAAAAACTTACATTAATGTAGAAACCTTTATCAACAGCTTCCCAGATGCGATTTTCATACTCTCTGGCCTTTTCAACTGCAATTACTAATTCAGGCTGGTCGAGATAGAAGTTGTTTGGTCTTGATGGGAAAGCTATTCCATTGTGGTACAAAAGTCCAGAAGTGTATCCATCCTCAACAACGTCGGTAATGTCTGGGATTTCACCGAGTCCGTTAGACAACCTCTCCATGTAGTAGCGGGCTGCAAGCTGTCTATAATAAAACCACGTAACCTCAGCACGGGTATCCTTGAAAATAACAGGGGTCTCAGTGCCTCCCATCCAGTAAGGTGTTACAAGATTGAAGAAGTAATGACCAGCATTCAGGTCATAATCGTGAGTGAAGTAAAACAGACGGAAGTCGATGTTGTTATAGTAAGGCCATGCGGTAACGTTCCATCTGATAGCAACATTGTCATTCCAAATGAAAGTGGAAGGGTAATTTTCAACACATCGTTTGCCAAGAATGCTTATTCTTTGGGCTGTGGTCATGATTTCCCCATTGTTGAAGTACCATGGGTTGACATCATAGATAGGTGGTAAGACAATGCCTTGGGTGTCTTTGCGGTAGATAATACAAATACTAAGTACGTAGACAAAAAGGCTTTGGTTGATAATGTCTCTCAAGTAGACAGCCGTCTTGTAGAAAGTCTCGTAATCATTGGCAGAATATAGCATTTGGAAGAGAGTTATAGCCTCACAAATATGGGCATGCTCTCCAACTGAAAACGGTACTCCTCGTGGCAAGTACCGTTTATTCTTCAACAAACCAGCGTAGATGGTGGCAGCAGTCAAGTTCTGCATATGTAAGAAAATCACATGTAAAATATTTGGTTGTTAGAGAACTTTAAGAACTAGGCTTTTTATATTCCTTACGATAAGTCCGATCATAAGTATTCAATAGGATATTAAAGCATCTTAGAATATCTCAGAAGATAAAATGCACTTACATTGAATTTCGAATAGTTGTCTTCTATGCGCCCATTACTGGCAATCTCTTTGCATTTTGGAATCGTGTTAAGCTCATGGATGTAGTTGTAAAGAAGGAGTATATCCAATTGACGTTCCTTGACTACTTGAGGGTCCACTGAAAATGCACAGAAATTTTACTTTTATACACTTAGATTTATATCTTGTTTAGACGGTTTGGTAAAAGATACACAAAGATAAGAAAGAAGTGGTGGCACGACACGACGTCTTGTCGAGGCAGACCACCAACTCGATGGATGGATGGTATTGTTAAGCATGCAAAGGCTAAGTGGAAGAGACTTGTAAACTATAATAGCTGAATGAGACGTATTATTTATGTAAATAAATAGAACGATGGTGGCCGAACGTGAGTTATGACTTCATAAGTTATGTGTGGATTTGCCATCGCGTAAAAACGTTGAAGGAAAATATCTTGAGGAAACTGGCATGTTCAAAAACAACAACTACTGGGCAGATAACGGCCCATATTCTTTATCTACGAGAAGGCCATAGTCCCAGCAGTGGAAACGTAAAAAGGCTGTGGTGATGATTAAATATAGGTAAATACATCACACCGTGGAATTAGTACTAGTTTTGCAGCTCGTGTAGGAAGCAATAGATAGAAAATGTTTTACTTACATTTGGACAGATTATTACGAGGATCAGCGAAGACGCCTGCAGCGCACAGCACCAGAACAAACAACATCAAACGTACCATTGTTGCCAATGTTCATCCAACTGCTGCAACCCGTTTATACATGCATCGCAAAGTTAAAACGAAACTTATCGTAGCAAAATTCTAGTACCTATGCTAAAATAGAATATGATTAGGCTAAACCTGTTTTATTTGATATATTTATCTACTTTATTTTTATCGGAAAACTAAACAGGTATTCTAAAAAAACATTAGGTTCTTAACGTATTAGGCTACGACAAGTCTAGTTTGACAGGTAGGTACGTTTATTTTTCACACCTTTTTGATAACTAAATGCAGATCGTGTTTGTAATGTGTATGCGATGAAAGTAGACAGTATTCTTTACGACTTCAAAGTCATTGGTCTTCTAATCCTGATCCATTATAATGTTGTTAAAAAAGAATTTAATTATTTGGATAACATGTGGGTCCAATGGGTTTGCTACATGTTTTGTTTTTCAGCTTTGGACGTCCCCACACAGATATTTTGATGTATCACCTGTATATTGTACTATCTCGCTAGAATTAGATTAGAAGGTTCATTCCATGTCGACGACAGTGCAAAAGTTTCTAGTACAGTCAGCAACAAAAGTAGCTGATCATACTAGGTTTCCTAAATGTGTTTTAGATCAGTATGGCGTAGTTTCTTTACATTTTACAAGTTGGCACTCTGGCCACAACTTATCACACCTGATTTTAAGTGATGATGTGGTCAAAGGTTGGTGTTTAAGATGATGCCGGTAGTTGGAAATTGTGTTATTGTTGAGTGACTTTTGTCGTTGACTATACCTAATTATACACAAATGGCACTCAGTTTTTCATATACCCCCTGGCTTGGCTATGTGCACCTTTCACGGAAACTTTTACGAACCTATACTGAGAACTAGTAACATGCTATTTAATAAGTTTACTTGTTAATGAGAATCGTTAACTCATCCAATTAGGAGGCATGTGGCGTTATAGAAGATGTGAACCACTTGTTTTTAGCAGGAAAAGCAGTCGGTAAGTTATAATCTGATTCTTAAGAGACACAGTGTTGGGGTTCTTCATAAAATGTTGCCAGACCCATGGAATCTGTCACCAAAGACCTAAGGGAAGGGCCGGATTAAGCAAGCGCGGGGCCCGTAGCAAGTTCTATCTAAGAGTTCTTTTTTTTTTTACTAATTACAGGGTAGCGTTTGACCACAAGTCACCTGATGTTAAGTGACGATGTGGTCGAAGATGGCGCCACGCTACACCTGGACTGGGATCTGTCCTTGATCTACTATGGGTTCATCTTCAATAGAACTTGTGCGTTTAACGTACGAAATTCGGTGCTTTATTTACGCCAAGGGAATAGTCGGTTACCGTGTGTCTGACGTGGCGTTCCCGTTTTTGTGTAATCAAGTTTATTCAATATACCACATCTAAATTAGTTTTACTCAATTACGTTCAGCAGAGATGAGTGGGTTTATATATGCGGGGCCCCCTTTCGCGTGGGGCCCAATTGCTACTCTTGCTATGTGGTTAATCCGGAACTGCCTATATTGGTGTGAAATGGCAGCCACACTTGAGAGCCAGTTTTTGTCTAGGTGTAGTGTGGGGCCACCATCGACCACACAGTTACTTAACATCAGTTGACTTGTAGTCAAATACTACCCCTGTAAAAAAACATACTTACGAGTATAAATAACCATTAGCGACACTTTTATTTTTGGTTGTTCCCTGATGTCTAACACTAGTGCTTCCTTTTTTCCAGATTTTATTTATGCAACGGAACTGACATATTTTTAATCAATTACAAAATGTATTAAAAAGTATGTTCTCATTGATTTGAAAATTGAGTGTTTCTCTCGTCTACAAAACTATTTTTGTTTTCCTTCTTCCATTTACTTCTTGGTGCGACTTTCCCAAGTATTATTTATGTATTATATAATGTAATATTACTGTATGTGTTAATATTGCCTACCCACACCTAGAAAAAGTGCGCTGTACTTACATTCTCAATGAAAAAAAAATTGGTATTTTAAAAAAGGTCAATAATAAAATTAATATAATGTATCATCATCTGTCAGTTTTTTATTTCGTTAAATATTAACACGCGACACAGGTACAGTAATTATATCTTTCTACCTTATTCACATACTTGGTGCTTATAAAGTTGTTACATTCAGCAGCAAATATACATTTGCGAATTTGGTCTATTTACAGTAGAAACATATTCACGAGCAATACTTAACTATATAAATTTATTGTATATTGATCTGCTATTATACATACACTGTCTTACATTATAACAGGCACGCGCCTTTTGAGCCTACTCAATACGAAAGGGGAACGAAGACTTCGGGGACTTCCTTGTTGTAGATCAGGACATCCTGGAACTTCATGTTCTTCACGTTACTAATCTGGAAGCTGTACAGAGGCCTGTTAGTTGGGTAGCCAGTGATATCATAGCCTGGAGTGTAAGGTGCTTTGATACCGTCAAACTCTTTGATGAAGACCATAAGTTGGAATTTCATGCCACCAACTTGACCTGTAAAGTTAAAGTAAAACATTAGCATTCAAAAATTGATTTATTTAAATGACTTGTTAGTATTTTTCTTAGATTATAAGTTCAATATTTACCCTTAGGCAGCAGCAGACGGTGAGGGTACACATTCATGGACCTCCTGGCTGGTGCCCAGGTGCCCTTGATGAGGTTCTCGTAGAGCTCGTAAGCGCTGGGGCATTCCTTAGCCGTGTAGACATAGTCTGTGGACTTGCGAGTGATGACACTCTCTCCAGCAGACACTGTGGAATATAAAGAACAACATTAATATAATCATTGATAACTAGACTTAGAAGCAACAAACTTCCCAAATATCTCAAGGAGTCTAGGATTTTTATCAAGTTACTAAAGTTTCAAGGTACTATGGATCAGCTCGACTCGAATGTTATTTATCTTCTTAATTGAGCCCATTACATTCCAAATAGTGAGAATAAATGTAATAGCTTCAACAATGATCCAGTGAGAATTCTAGAGAGTTTGAGCTATGTTTGTTTTGAAATAAGGAAAGACATATAAGTTAAAAGTAAACTTACATTGGTATGGGAACTGGTCGAGCAGGAAGAAGTTGTCAGTGTTAAGGTGCAGGGGGATCTCGAAGCCCTTGCTATCGTATTTAGGAGCAAGGAAGAGTTTTACAAGTACTTTCTTTGTGACCTCGCTCTTAACGTTGATGCGGACGCTGAATGGTTTGTGGTTAAGACGTGGGTACTGGACAAAAACTTTGTCGTCTTCCTTAGTTCCCTTGCCTAAAAATAACATAAAATATTTATCAACGACGCGTAAGTGTTTGCATAAAATCTTATAAATTTGTGGGTTCTGGAGATGTCCATAATAACGTTTACAAAGTCACGCGGGTATTGTTGGTTCGGTGATTATATTCGCCGACAAACTTGAGTTGCGGAAGCAAGTTAGTTCTATTATAGAACTGTTATCTAATCAATCCATTTTTAGACATTGAACATGCACTATAATTTGTAACATTTATTATCAGTCAACTTTTAATAAAGGTAACTGAATCTCAATTATTGCTTTGAGTTTTGTTTTGATTGTCAGTGTGTTCATACTACTGTAGGACTCAAATTAAATCATACTAATTCTTCAGCGTGAGTGGCAATCGAATTACATTAAAATTAGTCAAATACATGTAATGTCATAATACTTACTCTCAGCTTCGGTTAAGGGCAAATGGTTGTTAACAATCATGTAAGTATATTCGAAAAAGGTGACCAGTTTGTCAACCTCAACCTTTTCAATGCTTACACCAGGAAGAGTCAGGTCTTCAGGTTTGTACAAAGGCATCTGTTTCTGCCAGTGAACGAACAAGTTCAATATGCGTTTCCAGATCATGTAGAATGCTGGGTCGCGCAGCGAAGTCTGATAGTTTTCCAAAGCAGATGGAACTACCAGAGGAGAGAAGCTGTAAAAATAAATTCGTTTTAATAGTAGTTCTAGTGATAATTATGTTTACGAGAATTTCTTTGTACATTTTTTTTCTTTGTAAGTCAAACTTACCGGCTAGCGTATTCATATCCAGATTTGATGGTGTTTCCAAGAATCTGCTTCCAGATCCTGATGAAATCTTTGTAGTAATAACGGTTGGGCGAGTCAGCATTGGAATCAATCAGAAGTCCAAGAGTATCCAGACCAGCATCAGTGAGAAGGTCAACCTGTTCACCCTTTCGCTGCAAATAAAAATAATAAGTCAATTCGTCGGTCGAGATAATGTGTCAGCTCCATCATCACTCGCCTCTTCTAATCAAGTTTTTGGACAACTCCTTTAAAAATATTTCACTTTCGGTCCCATTTCAATTGTAACGTAAATATATGGATGTAAAATAGCCACTTCGTTTTAATGCAGAGCACAAAAAAAAATATGTCTATTCTTTTTGGAAGCTTGAAGCTTATATGTTCCAAACTCAAAAAACCAAAACAAAGTCGAAGGCAAATTGTAACTTAATTAAATAAACTTACGTTCACGTAGAAACCCTTGTCAATAGCTTCCCAAATGCGTTGTTCAAACTCTTTAACCTTTGTGACTTCACTGGCAAATTCAGGCTGATTGAGATCGAAGTTGTTTGGTCTTGATGGGAAGGGAATTCCATTGTGGTACAAAAGTCCAGAAGTAAATCCATCCTTAACAACATTGGTAATGTCTGGGATTTCACCAAGTCCGTTAGACAACCTCTCCATGTAGTAACGGGCTACAAGCTGTCTGTGAGCAAACCACCAAGCCTCACCACGGCTTTGCTTGAAAATAACAGGTGTCTCAGTGCCTCCCATCCAGTAAGGTGTTACAAGACTCAAGAAGTATTGGGCGGCATTCAGGTCATAATCGTTAGTGAAGTAAAACAGAGGGAAGTTGTTGTCGTAGTAAGGCCAAGCGGTTGCGTTCCACTTAATAGCAACATTGTCATTCCACATGAAAGTGGATGGGTATTTGTCAACAAGGCTTTTGCCCTGAATGTTGATTCTTTGGGCAGTGGTCATGACTTCTCCATTGTTGAAATACGAAGGGTTGACTTCATAGATCGGTGGTAGGGCAATACCTTGGGTATCTTTGCGATAGATAATAGAAACACTAAGAACGTAGACAAAGAGACCTTCGTTAATAATGTCTCTCAAGTAGACTACCGTCTTGTAGAAAGTGTCGTAATCCTTGGCAGAGTAGAGCATTTGGAAGAGAGTCATAGCTTCAAAAGCGTGAGCAGGCTCGCCGACCGAAAACGGTACTGCTCGTGGCAAGTACCACTTGTTCTTCAGCATACCAGCGTAGATGGTGGCAGCCGATATGTTCTGTAAAATTAAATAAATCATATGTAGAATATTTAATTGCTTGAGAACCATGAAAAACAATTACCATATTTTTTTATTTGTTTAGTCTGATTCGTAGTACAGAAGAGAGAATACACTTACGTTGAATTGTTCATAGTTCTTTTCAATGGTCCAGGTGCTGGCAATCTCTTTGCATTTTGGAGTCGAAATTGGTTCATGGATGTGGTCGTACAGAAGCAGTAGCTCCAATTGACGTTCCTTAAGAACTTTGACATCCACTGCAAATCCACAAAATAATCTTTTAATATTACCTAGACCACACAGTGTTAGATGATGATGATGAGATGTCAGCTAGGCATTATGGTTCATATGGTTGGAAGTTGACAAAGGTAATAAAGAAGTGGTGAGCAAGAGATGCGCTTCGCGACAGGGCAGACTGCCAGTCGGATGATATCAAAGACTATGGACCAAAATGACTAGCGTGGAAGAAAAAACACCTTTTCCAACATATTAAGGTATATAGCAGCCACAGAACGGATAACCATTAGGGTAGCCGTGTTTTTGTTAGGAGACCGTGATTTGGCAAACGTAGTGTGCGACTAGGAGGAAGGACGACTTGCGCCGAGTGGCTGACAGTGGTTGGATGAGAAGATCCGAAGACCGGGCTCGGTGGCGTACCTTGAGAGAGGCCTATGTCCAGTAGAGGACTGACACATGCTAATAATGATGATGATGATGATGGTAAATAGATCACACAGCAGAATTACTACTAGTTTCACAGATTTCTTGACTAGCAAAAGAAAATGTTTAAACTTACATTTAGACCAATTTTCGCGAGGGTCGGCGAAGGCGCCGGCAGCGCACAAGGCCAGCACACACAACACCAGACGAGCCATGATTGCCAGTGCACATCAAAATGCTGCAACCCGTATTTATATGCATTACATATTGAGATAAGTCCATAAACAAAAACTTATCATAGCAGAGGTCAAACATGGTCACTACTTTTTCTTATTCTTTTTGTCAATGCAGATTGTTTTTGTGCATTGAATCAATACCGTACCTACCTACCAATGTTTTGTAATGTTATAAATCCACAAAAACGTTTTTGGAATCCATATTGTTTATAAAATGTAATCATATTATATTTTCATAAGATGTGGATTACACAATGGTTTTGCTACATAGCAAAGTAAAGGGTTAAATTTAGATATATAAGTATTTTTTCATCTCTCCTATGGTTGGTGCATTTTATCGAAATAGATAGTTTTTATTATGCCAATTTTAGCCTGAAACTTTGACACCACTCTTACCGTAGTTAATTAAAATCCGGTTAGTTAAAAATCAAGATTAGTTTTACTAAGATTTTTTATACTAAATGCATTTCTATTGATGGTCGTATGACTTAGTTATGGTAACTGGAAAACAGTGGTTGCGGCTAGTCCAGCGCCTCTAGCCAAGATGCATTCTACAATCGTTGACGCTAATAGAAAACAAGAAAAAAGTATTGGTTTGACATATTTCAACGCTAAGTCACGTGGTCAGAAATATGTCAAACCAATACTTTTTTCTTGTTTTCTATTAGCGTCAACGATTACAGAATGCATCTTGGCTAGAGGCGCAGGACCGCAAGAGATTGCGTAGAGGAAAGGAGGCGGCCTGTTCCAGCAATACGTATGTTGACACGTGCTGAAATGTTGATGATGATGATGAAATATGTATACTAATGGCTCAGTTACTATGTGATAACAGTAAATAGACGAGACGAACAGGTCATTCACCTGATGTTAAGCACCAAGGCTGCCCATAACGGTTTGTGTTACGTTTTATCTCTTGTTTATGTGCTATTGATAACTTTGTTTCTATTGCTTTATACCGGTCAGATACTCAAAAGTGATCCATCACAATTACTTAACTAAAACTATGGCTTGGACATCTAATTAGATTAATACTTTTTTGGCCACTTTTCCAGACAACACATCGGTGTGTTCCAGCCTCCAGCAAAAATAATTGAGAGCCAGTGCCTAATCCAGGTGTAGCGTGACACCACCTTCGACTACATCGTCACCGGTGGTGACATCAGGTGAGTCTACCCTGTAAGAAGTAAAATGGAAAAAAACTAATCAGCAGTTTATCTTAATTTCAGAATTATTGTTAGTCTGTCTATAGTTTTACATAACATGAACACTGTTTAAGTATGGTTCTCGTGGTTCCGAATCGGATAATACTAGTAATTAAACGAAACGAAACATTTACTTGAGTTTATGAAGCAGTGGCGCGGGCTACTGGAATTCAGTGCGCAAATGCAAATCCTACTTCCTACCTAAAGTTTATGAGTATGGATAGATAGATGTTTGTTACTCTTTCACGCAAAAGATACAGAACGGATCTGAATGAAATTTGGAATGGCGATAGCTTATACCATGGATTAACACATAGGCTACTTTTATCCCGGAAAAAGGTTCCTACGGGATAACAGGAAGACGCGGTTGAAACCGCGGGGTGCAACTAGTAAGCTATAAACTTGCAAATAAGTTTCTTGAAGCGTTGGCTCAGTGGTAGTGACGTCAGCTTGCGACCCGTAGGTCGTGGGTTCGAATCCTACAATCAGGTTGAGCTTTCGGTGAAGGAAAACATGAACATATTGTCAAGAAACCACAGCTTCGTGGTAGGGATTTTTTTATTGCTCGCCTGGCTAGCTATCACGTTAAGAATCTGTCGCCAAGCACCTATCGGTGTGTTCCGGCAGTCTCACTTGAGAGCCAGTTCCCAGTCCAGGTGTAACGTGGTGCCATTTTCGACAGCATCGTCACTTAACATTAGGTGACTCGTGGTCAAATGTTACCCTGTAAAAGTAAATATATAAAAAATTAACTTTTTTAGTATTGTAGGCATAGTGTATTTTAAGTCATCGTGATTTTCCAAATAATTTAACTACATAAGTTTTTCAAGCAAGTGGCTGCATTACAAATAATTATCATCGGATGACTTTAACGTAATATGTTACAAAAAAACATGTGAGCTCAGTTTTATACACTTAATATATCACGAAATTGTATTTAACATTTTCATTCCATCTATTAGAAAAGCGATGATTGGTTCATCAATTAGTGCCAAATTCTATTGCCAAATATTTACCATTTCTGGAGAGTTTCTTTTTATTGCATAGATTTTCTCTATAGGACAAAAAAAAACCTAAGGTGAATTTAGTGGGTTGGAATATTGAGAATGCAATAGGCCCACAACGAACGGTTTACAATGGAATATTAACCACTGGGAATCTGAACAACTGTAGCTGGATTTGTTTAGTGGATTAGCATGCAATAGAGTAAATAATATATGCAGTATCGTTGGACCACTAATAGTATACAACCTCATTCCACCATCCCCATTCCACTATCGAACAACAAGACGCACGGAAACACGTCATCCGTACATGGTTGAAATTCCCCCAATCCGCACAAAACGTTTCGGTTCCACATTTATAATGCGAACGGCAAAGGAGTGGACACCTTGCCAGCGTCTTTGTTTATGTCCGATAAGTATAACTTGGGAGCCTTCAAGTCAAGAGTGAATAGGTATCTTCTAGGCAAGCATGCTCCATCTTCGGCCTCGTCATCACTTACCATCAGGTGAGACTGGGGTCAAATGCTTACCAATCTCAAATATTAAAAAAAAAAAATATTGGTTTGAACCTGGTAATGGAAAAACAAAATCATTTCGAAGTTCTGATGCTGTTTGATTTTATGAACCCTCTCTACTACTTAAGTATTTATTTCTGTCTGTATTATAAGTAATAATAAACGTCACAGTGGGGTAAGGGTAAAATTAAAATTGCGTCACATATTTTTACAAGCTTTTATTTCATATCTGGCAGTTTAAAGTAAATAAATATATAAAATACATATCATAATATTAGGGTATTAAATGTTTATTTAGATTGTTTGAAGATTATTGAGATCTGTTGAGCTGATGGTGAGAATATTTATTATTTAGAAGCTTTGTCTATGAGAAATATAATATTTTGTATTATGTAAGTACAGAGAACTATATGTATTGTTGAATAAAAATTTTCGTGTTGATAGTAAAGCTCTTAATAATCATCGTACTTATAATTATCGTTGTTAAAATGTTCTTATACATAACAAAAATATTAAATAACAATATGGTATTTGGTTAAATGAAATTATAAAGAAAATACATACATAATAAATACAAACTAAAATAAACTATGCTACATAAATACAAGTAAACAACAAATAACGTACTTAATCGGCATTTAATAATGAGAGCGTAACACTCGCTTTGTACTGAATTAAATATATATCCTTCCAACATAAAACTTATGTTCCCAGAAAATGGGTGGTGAAAATTAATGCGAGGGGCATGTTAATAAGGAATGCTTATTCGGCGTGAGGGACAACGATCTCCGGGGCAGGCTTGTGGTGAATAAGGACATCCTGGAACCATAAGTTATGTACATCCTTGACCTGCCAGATGTACAGGGGCCTATCGGCGGGGAAGGCCAGGGGTTGATCCATGATGAAGCGAGCTCCAGTGCCGAGGCCTAGGGAAACCTTGGGGTCGAAGCCAGTACCGTATGGTACCTTAGGCGCGTGGTATTCTTCGATGTAGACGATGAACTGGAATGGCATACCACCAACTTTGCCTGCAAATAGAAAGTACATTAAAGTAATAATTAGGCGACAAATATTTAATCGATCATAACACAATAGCGCAGTGACGCCACGCTAAACTTGGATTCGGGACTGGTTCTCAAGTGAGGCTGCCGGGACACACCGTAAGGTGATTGGTTACAAATTTCAACTTGACTTGACTTGATGTAAATCGATTATTTATGAAATATATAGCGAGAATCGCAAATAAACATCTATCATATAAAATGAAAAACGAACCTTTAGGCAACAATAAGTTGTGAGGGAACTTGTCAATAGATTGGCTCATATCAGGCACCCACAATCCCTTGACGGCCTTATCGTAGATTTCGTATGCACCCCACCATTTCTTAACGGTGTAGGCATTGGCAGTAGATTCACGAGTGATCACAGAGTCTCCAACAGTCACTGTAATCAGAGCGAAAAAATCATGAAATGTTAATTATGTTTATTTGTTCCTAAAACTTTAAGAACAATCGATTATTCTTTTCATCTATCTGTAGCACCAAAAATATTCAAGACATAAATAGTTATTAGATATAAAAATATAAACTCACAGTCGTAGGTGAAGTGGTCAAACAAAAACCAGTTTTCGGTGTTCTCATGCAGAGGGATTTCGTAGCCTTGGCTGTCGTATTTAGGGGCAAGGAAGAACTTCACAACAGCGGTCTTGGCAACATCGCTCTTGACATGCACGCGCACGTTGAAGGGTTTGTGGTTCAGACGAGGGTACTGGACAAGAACGCTGGCTTCATCGTACACTCCGTGGCCTAAAACACAAGAACGCATAAAACAATTCCTTAACGTCATAGCTAGAAATGAAATTTAATGCTTCTAAATACCACTGTTAAGAAACTCACTTTGAGCAATGCTTTGGTGGAGGTGTTGAGTGACGTTCATGTAAGTTTGCTCGAAGAATGTTACTAGTTTGTCAACCTCGACCTTCTTGATCGAAACTGCGGGATACGCTAGCTCCTCGGGCTTGTACTTAGGCATACGCTTCTGCCAGGTAACGAACAAGTTAAGAATGCGTTTCCACATCATATAGAAAGCAGGGTCGCGAAGAGCGGTCTGGTAGTTTTCCAGAGCAGAAGGAACCACCAGGGGAACGAAGCTGAAAATATAAAACACATTGAAGACATGCTTAATCTTGTCAGATACATAGTTAATTGTCAAGTAAAGCATTCCTTACTTGTTGTGGTATTGATATTGGTTTTGCTGAGAATTGCCAAGAATTTCCCTCCACATCTTGATGAAGTTCTGGTAGTACATAGTGTTCGGAGAGTCTACGTTAGACTCCACCAGACGTCCCAGAATGTCGAGACCTTCAGCGGTAAGAATGTTGATATGTTCACCTTGTGGCTGTAAAGTACATTATTTGTTAAGTAGTCTTATCTAATTATAATGTATAAATACTGCATTTGAACTCAAATTCATTTCAAAACTTACGTTGAAAATGAAACCCTTTCCAACAGAATCCCAGATGCGTCTCTCGTATTCGAAAACTTCTTCGTACTCTTCAACTAAGTTAGGTTGTTCGAGAGAATAGTAGTTCGGCCTTGATGGATAAGGAACATGGTTGTGGTACGAAAGTCCAGATGTGTAACCTTCCTCGATATTCTTAGTAATGTCAGGAATTTCACCAAGCCCATTGGACAGTCTTTCCATGTAGTAACGAGACAAGAGTTGCTTATGACGGAACCACCACAGCTCACCACGTCTGTCATGTACTAATCCAGGAACTACGTCGCTTCCAAGCCAGTTCGGGTACATCAGATGGAGGTTATAGTACAAGGCGTTAAGGCTGAAATCGTGAGTAAAGTAACCAACGGCTAGCTCGTGGTCGTAGTAAGGCCAAACAGTTTCATTCCACTTTATCACGACATTGTTATCCCAAACGTAAGTAGATGGGTAGTTCTTTACAATGCTCTTTCCGTAAGTGTTAAGTCTTTCAGCAATGGTCATGACTTCGGCATTGTTAAAGTATGATGGGAAGATTTCGTAGATTGGTGGGATAGCGACGCCTTGTGTGTCTGGGCGGTAGATGATGGCAATGCTCAGCACGTAAACGAAGAGAACTTCGTTAGCAACGCACTTCAAATAGGCAACCGTCTGGTAGAAGGTCTGGTAGTCCTTAGCAGAGTAGAGCATATGGAAGATAGTCATGGCCTCAAAGACATGAGCTGGCTCGTTGACTGAGAATGGAACTGCCTTTGGCAAATACCAGCCTTGCTCCAGCATGCCAACGTATACCTTGGCAGCAGTGATGTTCTGTAAAAGAGCGCATTTGTAAATTCCATGCCCATAAACATAGTACACATAAATTCATACTTCAAAAGAAACAGAAAACTACATACGCCATAGTGTTCCAAGTTCTTTTCAATGCTCCATTTGCTGGTAATCTCCTCGCATTTTGGTTCGTGGGTGGTCTCGTAACTTTGTTTGAAGAGCAGCAACAGTTCTTGTTGACGCTCTTGGAGAACCTTTGTATCCACTGAAAGTAAAATTTTGGAAAATATATAATAATTATACATTTTGGACTGGAAATACGGACTTGTGTGAACTCCAGGTGTAGGACTAGCACAGGACAGTCCAATTATATTTTATTATCGGATGCCAAGACTCACCAAAGTGAGTAAAGACATGATGTTCAGTTGGTTAAATTTTTTGTACAAAATTAATATTTGATAAATACTTACAATTCGTGTACGAGGTGGTGGGAACGGCGAATGCGCCGGCGCATAGAGCCAACACGCATAACACCAGACGAGCCATGATTGCCAGTACCAACCTTACCTGAGACCTAGCCTTTTATATGCAAAAAAAGAAGATAACTGCATATAATTTCACCAGAATATATTGATAAATATGGTCAATAGGTCACATCCTCTGACTTATCGAAAGAATGCACTCTCTGTTTTCATTAATAGTAAGCGATAGTTAATAGGTATTGCATCAATAGTCGTCATCAGTCAGTTCTGCTAGGCGGTAAGTAATGTTTTTTAATGAAACTTTAATTTTTAGAGCAATGTTAGCTCAAGAGTTACATTGGCTTCCAACCCGTAAGTTGTGGACGAGCTTTCGGTGAAGGAAAACATTATGATGTAACCATAGGTTGGTGGTAGAGCATTTTCTAGTGCTCGTCTGGCTAGCTACCAACAATTTGTCAATAAGCACTAAGCGGGGTTTCAGTAGCCTTACTAGATAGAGTGCCAGTTTCCAATCCAAGCATTGCAAGGTGCCACCTTCAACCACATCGTCACTTAACAACAGGCACTTAACTTGTATTAAAATGCACTGTAAAAAAATAGAGAGATGATAGGATGTTGGAACAACTTGAGTTTTCGGTGAAGGAAATTTTTGTTGTCATGTAACCATAAAATATTAATAGTATGGTGGTAGGGTTAAATTTTGCTATACTCGGTTTTGTTCTCAAGGTAGCATTTGAACACAAGTCATCTGATGTTAAGTGACGATGTGGTTGAAGAAGGCGCTACGCTATGCCCGGACAAGTGAGACTGTTGGTAGACACCGATAGGGATAGGAGGGTGGAACGAACTATACAAAATACCCTACCCTACCACTAAGCTATGGTTTCATTACAGTATTTTCCTTTACCGAAAGTTCAAGCTCATTGTAAATTTTGAGCCCACAATGTGCGAAATGTCCACTGTGCTATCATCACTTTAAAATATGCCAGTAAATGAGTCAGAACTTTAGACTTTATGAACATAGATAAAATATGGATTTGCATAAACAAACAAACTTCCTCTCACACCAAACGCATTGCTTTTTTTTTCTCATTTTACTTTCTATGTCGAAAAACCCAAAAACCAAGTAGGATACTACATATTAGACATTAAAACCATATTATTCTTCACGTAGTTTTGATGACAAAAAAAGTATCAGAATTTACCCTATAGAACATTCGCGACATTTTCGGAAATTTCCACTAACCTAACCGAATAAATAGTCGTTGACAACATAACGTTAAAGATAAGCGGTATCAAACTTTACAAAAAAAAAATGTAGTCTACTAAATATAAACATTCTAGTCTGAAACATTTTTTCTGCATTACATTTTTTCATCCAACGGTGATAAGTTAAATGAGAATAATCGTACAAAAAAGATTATCACAAAAAATGTGAAAAATGTTGATGCTGTGACCAAAACACACAGTAAGTTTGCTTTTTTTAAATAGTTCGTATAATATTTTGCCATTGCTCGCAAACCAAACTTTAACAGTTTTAGCATAATTGTGGTTTTTAAAAAAAGCAGCAAAGGGCTATCTCGATCTTGTAGGGTAGTAATGTAGGGTTCCGTAGTTCATGATTTTCGATGGTATTAAGGGCCGATTTTATAAATATCCGTAAGTTAAATGTCATACCAAATTTCGGAAAGTTTGATCTTATTGTCAAAATTTGTACGGAAAATTTTACAAAAAGTTCAAATTTATTGAAATTTGGTATGACGTTTTACTTACGGACGTTTATAAAACCGGCGCTAAATCGTACTGACGTAGGATTTAGCGCGAAATATATACTTGGTATACAGTGACGATAACAGTGCAGTGATGTGCACTTTGCTGGATGCATTTCCATATATATATATATATTTTTTTTTACTACTAAGTACTAACAGGGTAGCGTTTGACCACAAGTCACCTGATGTTAAGTGACGATGTGGTCGAAGGTGGTATCACACTACACCTGGATTGGGATTGGCTCTCAAGTGAGGCTGCCGGAACACACCGATAGGTGCTTGTCACAGATTATTAACTTGAGGATGGTAGCTAGCCAGTCGAGTACTAGACAATACTCTACCACCAAGCTATGGTTCTATCACGATGTTTTCCTTCACCGAAAGCTTGATGAGCTTAAGCTTGTAGGATTTGAGCCCACGTTCCACGGATCGCAAGCCAACGTCAATGCCACTGAGCCATCATCGCTATATAATTATATAGAATGAAACTTACTTCGTATATAGCCCTATAGGGCTATATAAACTTACTTCGTATATAGCCCTATAGGGCTATATACGAAGTAAGTTTTACACTATAGTGTATTTATTTATTTAATAGCTGCGCCCTCGGTTTTACCCGCGAGCAATACAGTTTATCGTATCTATCACCATGCCAAATTTAATCAAGATCGGTTCAGTGGTTAGCGTGAAAAAGTATTTAACAAAATTAAATAGACAAAAGGGACAAAGAGAATTATTTTCGAATCATATCCCTTAGTATTCTTAATTTTATTAAGTACGCATTTGTCTGACAGGAAAATTACAGCAAAAAATTAATTCATTCAATCCATAAAGTTAGTCATTATATTGTGAGGTCAATTGGATACTCTTTTGATAACATATTCTAGATTATGTTGGAGCTATCGTGTACACTTCTCAATTTTTAACAAATGCATTGTACTGATCAATTCTATTAAATTCTATTTTCTAACTTATTTTTTTATTTAGAGTTCCAAATCAAATAAGTAAGTATGAAACGTTTAAAAAATCAAAATTAACTTCGACCTATCAAAACCATCAAAAAGGGAAGAGAAGGGAAATGGTTCATCAAAATGAGAAATTCCTTTATTTCGAAAATAAATTATTTGAAATTATGTTAGGTAAAGGTAGGATCGTGTGACAAGAGCCGATATATCACTGCTGGATGCCAAAAGAGGGGCAGACCCGTCCATGTCCAAAGTTTTGACGTGTGAGTAATTTATTGAATAAAAAAATAAATTACTGCGTTGCCCACACATTAGTTGGACGAAAGTGGTTGATCTGGGTCCGCAAGCGCAAAAAAAGTGATCGCTCGAGGCTTTTCATCTGGCTATGCTTTTAAAACACTAAAGAGAGCGCGCGTTAATCTGTCGTTTTCAGCTGTATCAGTGGTAAAGCCATGTCGGAGGCCTTTAGGTGTCCTGAAAACTCTAACTATAGAGTTGGCCACTAGCTCAAACGAAAAGCAGAAGACTACAATGAGACCGACTACACTACACAGTCCTGAACCGTTTTTCCAAATCTAGTACGGAACACTAAAGTTACCTACGATAACTTTTCAACCCAGCTACGAAAACATTTGATTTTAATCTCATATTTTAAATGTAATCCTACTAATATTATAAATGCGAAAGTTTGTATGTATGTATGAATGGATGGATGGATGGATGGATGTTTGTAACTCTTTCACGCAAAAACTACTGAACGAATCTGAATAAAATTTGGAATGGAGATAGCCTATATTAGTTATAACCTATGTTCGTTTATTCAAAATTAAAGTTCTTCACAATCTTCTTTTAAAGTCACACCACACCTAAGTATTTTTTCATAGAGAAGGTTTTATTGCTATCAATTTTGCTTGCAAATTCTAACGAAATAGATAGTGAGGTTGAAGTCACGGGGTGGATCGCTAGTTAAATTGTATGAAAACTCCATAGTTGCAGTGCAGCAGAAATACCATCGTTGCGATGCCCAGCAACAGTATTTTGAAAATGCAATTAAAATCGTATTGTACTGAATTACCGCGTTATAGTTAGCTGAGAAATTTTGCTCAGT
Organism: Opisthograptis luteolata; assembly: GCA_931315375.2. Lineage (NCBI taxonomy): Eukaryota > Metazoa > Arthropoda > Insecta > Lepidoptera > Geometridae > Opisthograptis > Opisthograptis luteolata. The sequence goes on from OV928048.1 coordinate 6,013,314, forward strand.
AATTTTGTACAAATATTCAACCTGCTGTAATAATTAACAAAGGTATTTTCAACTGGATTAGATCGTACTCCGCTGTAATATTGACTTATTACTTTTTGGAAAGGTATTTCAGTAAATCTACCTTTATACTGACTTTCTTATTACTTACGGAAAATAAATTAGTACTTCAGTCTATTTTCGTTTGGCGGCGACGTTGAGACTTAGCTAAAAACTGGGGCTAAAATTGAGGCATTTTTTTGTTGTAATTATATTCATTTTAATAATGAAAAATAAAAATAGTGTCAATCTAACCTATAGTTTACTTCGACTTTCTACATTTTTTATATTATTTAATTATTTTTTACTATCACATTGCTCAATAAGTTAGAAAATGATGATAACTACATATAAATAACATTATATACATTTCAAAACAATATTGTTTTTGCGTGACAGCGTACTTTCGGCGATAAAATCCAAAACGATGCAAAAACTATCATAAGATTAAAGTAAACCAGAGTTTAAATTACGCAATATTTTATTAAAGTATGAAAAATCATTCTCTTTTCATTGTTAACTCATTTTTTATTTATTTGTTGATACGTAATGCATGATATCATTAGCTAAAGCTATCCTACTTCTCTTTTCTCAATAAATATTTTATTAGTAATAAAAATAAACTTGTCAACCTAAAAAAAATATTTGAAACGTAATTACGTTATTTTATGCTTCTGGAATTATTTCGCCTGACGGTAATCATTTACCATCGGATGACTTTTTGAATGTACAATCCTAGATAAAGATGATTAGTTCCCACACAATCACGTATATCTTGCATAGGGATGCCCTGTATACGTGGATCGGGAATCTACAACATCAAGAGAGAACAAATAACAACGTAAATATATTAATCTAAAAATATGTAACTCAAAGGTCTGACTGACATAGTGATCTATCAACGCACAGCCCAAACCACTGGACGCATCGGGCTGAAATTTGGCATGCAGGTAGATGTTATGACGTAGGCATCCGCTAAGAAAGGATTTTGATTAATTTTACCCCCAAGGGGATAAAATAGGGAACGAAAGTTTGTATGAAACTTTGTCAATTTTAAACCGATCGGGCTGAGAGAAATGGTTCATCAAAATGAGAAATTCCTTTGCATGCATAAAGCTGTAGCCCACACGGGTGAAACCGCGGGGAACAGCTAGTAAAATATATTTGTCAACTTACTACTAATCCAGACATTACCTTTCCCTTCTTCTGAGAAACTCCACTTTCGCTTTGATAAGTTGCAGTCATCCAATTGACCATACAATGGATATCTTAATCCTCTTAAAGGAGATTACAACAAACAAACAGGACACAATATTTTGCAAATTTTCGTCACTATTGGTGGTCTTATCTCGGACTTATCTAAAATTGACCATTGTCGATTTCTGACACTTTCTTTTTCAATAGGCTATGAGGGTGGCGTGTCTATTGATATGTCAACATGACACTTAAAAAGGATTATCTTGTTATGAGACAAAAAAGATTATGACTGTGTTTGTCGCTTTTACTCAATTTTGAGATCTTTCGATGTGACTTGGACCTCGGTTAATTGAATCCTATCAGACAAAAATGTTAGAAAATATTTGAAAGCTAAAACCCAAATATTGTTAACTATGTTTGCTATTATCAGATCTATTTACAGTGTAGCGTTGGACCACAAGTCACCTGATGTTAAGTGACGATGTAGTCGAAGATGGCACCACGCTACACCTGGGCTGGGAACTGGATCTCAATTGAGGCTGCCGGAACACACCGATGCTTAGCGACAGATTCAGAGGGTGGTAGCTAGCCAGGCGAGTACTAGAAAATACCCTACCACCAAGCTATGGTTTCATCACGATGTTTTTCCTTCACCGAAAGCTCAAGCTCATTGTAGGATTCGAACCCACGTCCTACGGATCGCAAGCCGACGTCACTACCACTGAGCCATGATTGCTATGAAAAATATTATTTGTTATAACGATACGAGTAATAATTAACGTATTAATAACTAGTTGCGCCCAGCGAAAATAAAACAAGGCATCTTACTCACCTTTACAGTATTATTCTAGAAGTAAAAGAATTTTTAAAAATCGGTTGAGTTCTTGTGGTGAGTTTAAAGATTACAAACATATAAAAAAATTTAGTTTAGATTTAGAAACGACCTTTTTTTACCACCAAACAGGACCAAATACAACCACAAAAATTTTCCAGGATGTGAACAAATTTAAAAAAAAAAAATACAACACAGATAATCTCTCAGAATCAAAGAATTTATTTAAAAAAAACAGTAGAATTGTTTTTGATCTTGAATCGTGTCGACCACACATTAAGGTCATCCATTAAATTAACGGGAACTCCTAACGATGAAACATTTCAAAAACTTTCGTGTGTGTTAAACAACCATAAAATTTCCATATCGTTCTAGAATTAAGAAAACAATAACCTATCACAAAATGATCAAAACAAAAGCTGTTTCTTTTATCATTACCTCGGTCACCTCCGCTTATCACTGAGTAACAAAATGTCTAAAGTTCGGGTCATATTGATAAAAACGAAAGGCATTAATAATACCGGATAGTTACGATGAAATGGACCTATTTTATAATAAAACCAGCCTTAACATGCCTTAAACGAGTGATTAACAACTGCCTTATGACGCGTTATCAATAATGATAAAATTCTTGACCTTTCTTAAATAGTCGTCGTTGTTACAATGAATGGTGACATAGACAATGGTCAAGTACTGTAATTTATTTCTACACAAAAGCTACCCACTCTCTACTTTTACATACTCTTATTATTTTATAGTAGAGGCATAGAGTACGTCATCAAGAATGAACACTATTTACTCGTACTTAATAAAGTCTATTACTACCACTTGTCATATTTATCGGGGTAGCGTTTGACTACAAATGAGTAGGTATATTTTCAATGGGAAACTTGTTTTTTAACTTGTTTTAGACCTATCAAATTTGGTTTAGTTTTAGAAAATGTATATCAGAATAGCACTGGCTGTAGGTTTCATGTATTAAAAAAAACAATTTTTTTACTAGTTTTAATCTGTGGATTTTGTTAAATTTGTTAATGACTGTCAGAATATGTTTTTTTACAGTGAACTTTTGTTCCAGGTTGTCCTTCACCTAAACGGCTTGTCTAACCAACAGTTAATCGATGCAACAAACCCGTGGTCAAATGGACCGCATCGGCGTGGATCACACCTGTGCTCGCATCAAACGCACCGCTCCCCCACCACCTCATCTCCCCCCACTGGTCATCACATGTGCCGCCTCGCGGTTTATACTCTCATGAGAACTAAAAAACCGAAGCCATGGATGTAGAGTAGTACTGGACGTGCCTTCAGCGTTGAGCGTAGTATGCAGCGGGATCAAAGCGCAGTTTCTACTTTATATTTTATACGAGCTATTCGTATAAAATATAAAGTAGAAACTGATACTAGAAACTGATAAAAAGTAGTCTGTGTCATTTCTAAAGCTCTAGGCTATCTCTGTATCAAAAATTAATTTAAATCGGTTTTGAACTTCAATACACTGAGAAAAAAGTACTGACTTTCCTTCTGAGTCTTTACCTTATTATTAGTTTTCCTTCTGAATCACAACTCCTTCCCTTTTGACTCAGAAGGAAAACGGTATTTCGGAAGGTCTTTTTTCTCCGTGTAGTTCGTGAATATGATAAATATCTTTAAAAATATTATAAGCCATCTAATCTTGTATTTTAATTATACGTGAAATTAATTTGATTTCTCTTGGCCAGAACAAAACAATTTTATCACAACTGAGATTGTAAATAAATGTAGTAAACACGTGAATTTTGCAATTAAAAGTGATAGATTACTTATCACAATAAACTTGAAGACAAATATCTAAACACCACATTTTGCCGCGGTTCTGTTCGTGGAGCTTTCACTTTACTTTACGTTTGTATTGATATCTAAGCGTTATGAAGTCACAACGCAAAGATATACATGCCTCCGTTTTAAAGTTCTACGATATCTTCGTAGATCTATAGAATCTGTTTTACGCCCCAAATTAATAAAATCGATCCTGATCCGTTATCCGCGGTTTTGGATCGACATATTATACCATGACATCCAAAACCAAAACCGCGGATAACGGATCAGGGTCGATTATTAATTTCAGGCGTTAGTGAACTATCAAGAATTGAATCAAAATGCGTTCATACCTTCCGATTAAACCAGTTAATCGGAATCAGGTAATCAAGGTAGGAGGTAGGTTAATCAGGTAGTCGGTTTCCGGTTATTTAGATATTTTTTTGAAGTAACCTATCACAGAAACTTTTTTTAAAATGAATAAAGACAAACCAACAAACACTTTTTCTCATTTATATTTGGTGAACATCAGAATTTTAACACTTAAAGCTCGTTCCAGTAACTCTACTTCCCCATTTATGCCCAACCAATATTATGGCTTTTTCTGATTTTATTGATTTGAAATACCTAATCTGCTGATTGATTTCTTTATTGCCCACCGACGTTCGTTTCTTGGTTGATCCTATTGACGCTTGTCTGGCAATTAATCGTTTGTCTAATTGCTAGTCATTTGGTGGTGTTCACGCGTGTTTGACTCTCGTTTTGGCACCTAATTAAGTCCTGTGGGAATTCTATTGTTTGGAATTTTAATATTTCGTGGGAATATGTATGCCTACATTTATTTTATTATTTTACTAGCGATCCGCCCTGGTTTCGCACATGTAGGTCTTGAGTTCATACTAAATTCTTATAGAAAAAGGCACTTTCAATGTTTTCTGAATTTTCCATTTTACGGTGGAATTAAAAATTAACTTTTACCCAAACAGTATCCTTTAATACATTTGCAAAGACAACAACAAAAATCAGTTAAATTGGTTGACTCGTTCTCAAGTGATTTTTCATACTTGCGGCAATTAATTTTTATTTAAGTAATAACATTATTACATTTGTTTTATATATATAGATATTTGGCGAAGATTCACTACCATCTGTTATATAACTTTGTTTTGTTGCTATCTCGCGATAAGCTATGTTTTGTCTATGTTACTATCTAATATTTGTAATTTTCAATGTTTTGCCTACCGAATTTGGAAAAACAAAATCTATCGGTGTCTAAGAGGTAGAAAAAAATCAAAAGTGTTCAAGTGTCGAATAAAAGCTTAGTACGATATTACAATTTGCTCTTTGTTTAGAGAAATGATGACTGAGGCTATGAAAGTAATAGAGAAGGAGAAAAAGGACTGAGACTAAAACAACTACATGTTTAAACTACAATTACATACAAACTCCATCAAATTAGAACTCATATTATAATTGATCTTGTTTTCTGTCGCCATGCCCTATTGGTTTTTTCCGGCAGCCTTGCTTGAGAACCAGTTTCCAATCCAGGCGTAGCGTGGCGCCACCCTCGGTCACATAACCTGCGGAGAAACGCTACTCTGTTAAATGTGGAAAAAATCTAGATATTTAGTGATGTGTACGCGCCTACACTACCTTGTACATACTATTACCATCTTCTGTGGCGTCCTACTCGTCACAAGTTGTGTTGATAGTAATAGTATGTACAAGGTAGTGTAGGCGCGTACACATCACATTCATAAAGACATCTGGGTTTTTTTTACATTTAACAGAGTAGTGTTTCTCCGCAGGTATATTTATATTATATATATTTTTTTTTTCTTTTATATTTCATACATAAAGACAACACGTAAAGTTTTTATATTTGGGAACAGAAGATACTAGCTAGGGATGAAAAAAGTTAACTAGAAGGTTAATTTCCGATATATTTGAAAAGGAAGCCAAAAATCGAAGAAAAAACTGATACATAGTGTTAATTGCAGAATGCTAATCTTACAAATACTTTTGACTGAAGCCAACACTCTATAGGTAGGTACATATGTACATATAGATTATGCAACTATCTATACTTGCCAAGAAAAATAAAAAGTATGTTGTAAAGACTAACAAAAAGTTATCGTCAAGCGCTGTTTTAATGATTGTTTACCGAGCTGTAATCAAATTAAAAACAGATACGAACAAAAAAGAAAAAAAAATAAACTGTGGAATGTTTTTCACAAAGCATACCGCTGTAGTAGGTACTGCTTTTTATGTTCTCTTTTTCATTTGAATTCATTACATGTACCTAGTCGTGTAGTTCTCGGCCAAGAAGATTGGCTGCTAAGCCAATCTTATCCCATGGGTATCGTAGTAGGCAACTGAAGGAGTTCTGTGACACTTTGTACGCACCATCAAGCACCTTGGATCGAACCATCTACAATGACATTCCCAAGGAGGGTTAATCTCAGGCCAATTGAATTTTTTTTGCTAAAACCTGCAGTATGATTGTATAAAAGAACGCCTATATAAATTGGTACGATATATTATGTGGGCTGAGCACTATGTCATCATCATCATCATCATCATCAGCCAGAAGAAGTCAACAGGCCTGCCCATTGCCATTTCAGCTTTCAAATTCTGAGAGCTATGTCGATGATCTTGGTTCTTCGGCAAATTTGCTCGTTTCGGATTTTATCACGAAAAGAAACTCCAAGCATGGCTCTCTCCACGGCTCGTCGTGTGACTCTGAGCTCTGAGCAATAAGTACATAATACCTACCTTTTGCCGAGGCCACATTATTATAACGACACACATATTGCTGAATGTTTTAGCTAGCCAGACAACTGCGAGAAAATACTCTGACACCAGCCGCTGTGCTCCATGCTATGGTTACATCGGTATTTTTCTTGTATGACGTCACACTTGCGTGTAATTAGCCTTCAAGGGACATCAGAACTTTTACCTACTTACGTATGCAAGGCAAGCGCGCGCAGGTGTACGACCCGCAAGCAGTTGCATAATGGAACCCAGTATTAATTGTTTTAAGACCGTAAAATCCAGACATATACATACCTAAGTTGTTTTTGTTTAAACGATCTCGTGGTATTGACGGAGTCAGTTAAAGATTGGAAGCCTTGTAGTTGATCAATGATGTTCATACTTACGAGTTAGGTGTGTTTTCGCTCTCTATATTTAATAAGATTTATTGTTGTTCTAGTTTTTACTTTATTTATCTTTTTTAGTAACCGATAACCGATGGGGAAGAAAGGTTCTCGAGTGGCGACCCCGAACCGGAAGACGTTCTGTAGGTAGGCCCCCCACTAGGTGGACAGACGACATTGTAAGAGTCGCAGGGAACCGATGGATGCAAATGGCTAATAGCCATTCATGGTGGCGTTCAAGGGGGGAGGCCTATGTTCAGCAGTGGACTTCTTCCGGCTGATGATGATGATGATGATGATCTGTATTGTGGTGTACCAATGAAAAGATTCTGATTTAAGTCCAATTAAAATACCTTCTTATCGATACTTAAAGTTGTTTAAGCTGTAGGTATACTACAAGTTATTTACGGAGATCACTTAATCGATTCCTCCAAAATGCCAAATTTCACTACGAGGGTTTACTTCAAAGCAAGAAAATATTTAAATATTGTTTGCGAGACGTGTTTATTCGGGACTATAGACGGTAGAGATCTTATATAATCCCTCTACGTCTCAAAGAATCTCCAGACTTTAAAGAATAATTAATATCTTAAATTATTTTTCACAGTGTTATACTGCTCAAAAAACAGATAACTGAAGTTAAAAAAGCTTGTCTCTCAAGTAGACATATATGTAATGTAGGTATATGAGATGAGATAAAAATGGTTTCGTTTAAATCAGGTGTTTTTCCATTTTGTTTTAATATTATATAAAAATGTTGTATTTACTGTGCCCCATGTTTTCGTTCACGTAGATTACAGTTTATCCCAATAAATGTTATACCTATTTTTATCCATTCCCTGGGACTTCAAATATCCCTATACCAAATTTCCTTTGTCCTTCTCCAGGGTGCGTACTATCTCCACACCAATTTTCATCAGGATTTGTTCAGAGGTTTAGTCGTGAAAGCATAACAGACAGACAGACAGATAGACAGAGATACTTTCGCATTTATAATACTACCATCCAACAAATCTACAACAACAACACAACAACAACAATAACAATCCTACTAATCTTACTAATCACACTAATACTAACATAAATATGAATGCGAAAGTTTGTGTGTGCGTGAATGTTTGTTACCACGTATCACCGTAAGCCGTAACTACAAAACTGGGAATGGAGATAGCTTATACCCTGGATTGACATATAATCTACATTTTTCCCGATAAAATGATCCTGCGGGATAACGGGAAGACGCGGATGAAACCGCGGGGCACAACTAGTAATTAATAAAGTATGGATTAGTACTCGAGGTAACAACGTAGTGTTCCTGACTTCATTTCTAAGTAACATTGACCTCACAGCCCAGAACAATGTAACACAGGTTTAGTCAGCAGCCTTCGGGAGACCATAAAAATTCCCGAACTTGAACAAAGACATCAATCGGTTCACATTTCATCTCAAATTACACATGCACACTCATAAGAGTTGGTCCAAGTACCTACCAAACTTTGCTCTGAACCACGTTCCGGATTTAGTATTCGGGGAAGTTTGCCTTAGGCTATCACTAAAAACGTCTGAAATATTTTTAGGAATAAATTATTATGTTATTCAAAGAGACTGACGGAAGACCTGCATTGTGATCTTTGTGTGGCTATATAATGTATCTCTCGCTGGGAATAACTATAACTTACAATTTATGTCTCCATCAAATTTCACATTTAGGGATATTTGAGCAATAGTAGGTACTGAACACTAACGCCCGATATTAATAATCGATCCTGATCCGTTATCCACGGTTTCGCATCGATATGTCATGTCATAATGTCATTTGAGTTCTAGGGCTTGACACATTACTACTAAAATGACATATTATGACATGACATATCGATCCATAACGGATCAGGATCGGTTATTACTTTCGGGCGTAAGAAGCTTAGGCATTGTATCTGCTAATGCTATCATTTTATTTCAATAAACTAGAGAATCATTATTATTTCAAAAAAAGTGTAATGTTGTAACCGAAGATAAACATATCTCTATATAAATAAATATATATATATATGAATGTTTGTATGTTGGTTGGTCTCGCATGCGTTTCTAAATCATTAATCTGATTGTGTTGAAACTTTGGTAGGTTGTTGTGCGCATGAATATCTCTGATAAATACGACATAATGATATATTATGTTAAAAAAATAACAAGGAAAGGTATTGCAATATATACCAGGCACAGTTTGCTCCTAATAAAATCATCATCATCATCAGCCGGAAGAAGTCCACTGCTGAACACAGGCCTGCGACTCTTACAATGTCGTCGGTCGACCTAGCGGGGAGCCTACCTACAGAACGTCTTGCGGTTAGTGGTCACCACTCAAGAACCTTTCTTCCCCATCGTTTATCGGTTCGTTGAGCGATAAAATACGACAGCAAAAGTACTTAGCAATTTGGGTAGCAACTATTTGGCGATTCTAATTTGCAATCCACCACACATTTCAATAAGATAGGCGCTTTCTTTTTGTGAAAGGTGGCTGAGGAAAAACAAAGTTTTGTCACGACTAACCACGGATATTAACATTATGATCCCTGATACCTGATTCTCGCTGCGTGGACAACCGATTATCCAAGCATTTTACTCGAGTCAAGCGACAGGTTGGTAGATTACCGTTTTCATTTCAGTCTGCTAGAAATTTCGAAAACTGAAGCGTTACCTATGGGTTCTCTAGATTTAGATTTTCAATTCATTGTTGGAGAAGGGCATTATTTATTTGAGAAATAGTAGCTGTTGCTGGAACGCGCATATTGCTGATGATGAAGAATGTTTCAACTTGAGGAAATCAAGATGTCCTTCACCGAGGCTCAAGATTCAAATCAAGGAACTTCGTCGCAGAGTCCGGACGCTTTACTCATGAATAATCGACGCTTCATAGTCAGTCATGCTCATGACGTAATGACGTTTCTCTCTTCAACATTATTCTTTACATCAAGTTTCAAGTTACAATGCTACATAATTGAGAGACAGTTCCCAATACAGGTGTAGGGTGGCGCCACCTTCGACCACATTGTCACTTAACATCAAGTGACTTGTGGTCAAACGCTACTACGTAATAAGTAAAAAAAAACTATCCTTATTATAAAACTAATTGCAAAAATAACTCTCTCCGTTTTTTTACCTTTTCACAGGACGTGAACCACAAAACAGATCTATCTAAATGAAATTTGGTATGCAGTGTACACGCAACTGAAACTGCGAAGAACAGCTAGTGGTTCATATTACTTGTTATGTAAAATAAATTGATTATTTCGCTACAATAACTTAAATTTTCCGCCCCAAATTTATGCTTAGACTTACAGGTTTTATTCTTCAGTACAGAAATCAAAGCAAATTAATTCTTTGTGTAGGTACATTATCTTCTCTCATTGATCTCGAATGTGTTCACAAACTAATTCGCTTCTTTTACTTTCGCTATCTTTTTAGATTCTCCGTTTTCGTTCTGAGTTTCACTTCAACATTAGTTTGTAAAAGGCAAATTACTTTTCGATTGTTTGACGGAGTTTTTTATTTAGTTTAAGTGCATTTCGAATCTTATCTATTACGAATTACATTTGTAAGTATCGATGGTATAGTTGGTATTATTATACAACTGTTAAAAAACACATTTATTGGCTCACAGAACATGTTTATGGATCGGCTGCAAATGCTTACAGACCGTACATTTCTTACCTACTGTGAAATACTTATCTAGTGTTTGTTATTTCGTCTCGTCTCTATCTGTAGGTCGTTATGTTCCTTAATCCGGCCCCTTAGTCCGTATTGTAATAAGCTGACATAGCATTGGCGTTCTACGAAGCGCCCGGTATGTGTATCACGCCATAGTGTAGTACTTAGAGAATAAATTGAGCCTTTGCATCGGCTACACGTGTTATTTGTTTTAAAGTAAAACCCTTTAAAAACCCAACTACTCCAAAGAAAGTTTGACTGGCGCAGCCGGTAACATTATATCAAAAGACTGTGTCGTCTTGTGTAAAATTCGGGTGTCAAAATCCGCCCGAAAATCGCGAGTGCGACGCGAATAGTCGCGGTATAATAAAAGAACCTTCAAAAAATATCGTCATACATTTCTACGAAGTGCCGAGTATGGGAGTAGCGGTCGGTTGGTGAGTAAAACTCTTTGCCTTCCTTGCCATTTGTTCCCATATTTTTCATATAAGGGTTTTATAGGGTTTATTCTCCAAAAATTAATTAATTGGTTATAAATGGGATAAGAAATCTCTCATTATAACGTGTCTGGTTGTTTAGTATCGCACTGAATACCATTCCTAGCAATAGATAATTCTAAGAACTGATAAGCGCATGAGCGCGTAAGTTTGTAAAGTAGGTAACAAAGTGATTTCATACACTTTTTAGTTTTATTGTAGCTCTATATTATGTTAAGTTAAGGTTAATTATAGTGTTAAAAATTAGGGAATCTTCCCATGTACCATTACCGGAAACTTTAAATATGTTAGGGCAAATAGTGCTAATACCAAACGAGATCTTAAGGCTTATACCACTCTTTGGTGGCGATAAGCGGCAATTAAATATATACATAAGGAAGTGTGAGTACGTGATCAATAAGTACAGAGGCCACGAAGAACAGAATCTATATGTGTTTCATGCCATCACAAGCCGACTGGTGGATGATGCAGCCGCACTTTTGTCTGAAAGAGAAGACGTGTCGAACTGGTCTTCATTACGAGAACTATTGCAACAGCATTTTGGAGATCCGCGTAGCGAGGAATGCATCAACATAGAGTTAGAATCGTGTCGAATTAAATCAGGCGAAAGTTACTTAGACTTTTGCAACCGAATACAAAACATACGTTCACTGCTTATCTCTAAGGTAAATTTATCATCTAATCATGACATGAAAATTGCAAAAATTTCAATATACAACAACACCGCATTAAATGTGTTTCTATATAATTTACCCGAAAATATGGTACGCGTAGTACGACTTAAATCACCTGCAACCTTGGAAGACGCCTTAAGCGTAGTGCTGGAAGAGGTTAACTTCCATGAGCAATACTCAATGCGAAATCGTATGTATACCACCAACGGCGTATCAAGGTCACCCGTTACCTCAGGGTTTAAGTTTTGAAATTCTCCTCAAACGAAGTCACAACAGCAAATCGATTTCAAACCTTTTGTGCCGAATGTTGGTACGCCACAAAAGTTTAGTTCCGGCATTCCACAAAATGTCACACCTCAATGCGGACAGCATCAAAATTTTGGGTTTACACCTCAGTTAGGTTACAGCCCTCAACTTGGCCCTCAGCAACAAATTGGTTACAAACCGCAACAAAATGGTTACATGCCGCAACAAATCGGTTACAAGCCGCAACAATATGGTTACATGCCGCAACAAAATGGTTACATGCCGCAACAAAATGGTTACAGGCCGCAACGATTAGGTTACAGGCCGCAACAAAATGTCAGTATGACCCCTCAGCAATTCGGTTATGAGCATCAGGTTCAACACCCCCGTCTTCAATCAACTGATGTTTCTATGAAGACAATGCCTCCAAGGCCCCAGCCACAAGTACCTCAGCAGGGTTTTAGCTTAAATAAGCTTACATTGGACAACGAAGGCGTACAATGTTGCGACAGTTACGGTTACGAACACGACGCATTGGCAACGATTAAGGTCAATGCTCTCTTTGATAATGACGACGAAGAACAATCTATGAAAGTTAACATCGACAGTAATGAACAGAAACGTAGGGATGACATAGGTAAAGTAGTGAGAGATATAGAGCTATCAACGACTAAAATAACTGATGTACCAAGTGACTCTTCGACCCTAACAGTGTCTGACTGTAGTGCCACTATTACGGCTAGTCGTAGATGTGTGTCTAATTCAGATTCAGTAAACCTTTTTGGGGTAGAATTTCAAAAACAATATATGCAACAACAAGTAAAAGACCATGCAAAGCCAACAAAATTCTTATACAAGCAATCAGCAACTAAGATGATAGAAGGTAAGAAAAAGATTAAGGAAAAGAGAGGTGGTGAAGCAGAAGTACAATTTTCAAAAGGAAAAACTGTTATTGCTAAAAATGTTAATAAAAGAAAAGGCAAAGATAAGGCGCATTATACAAAAACAATAGTAACAGGCAAAGCTGAAAAAAATGTGGTGCCAATACGGATAGGTGAAAGGTTAGCAAAGGAGCCTATTAAAAATATAAAAGGACCTCCGCAGGTTCTGCATCCTAATGACAGTGGCGCCAGCGCCGGTCTATCATCTGCAATCACTTGATGGTTTTAAGGTTAATGGTTTAAAGTTGGTCAAAATCCAATTTTTATTTCTAAGTTTACTCTAGTATCTCATATAATTGATAGTTTCATAAGAACTACAGTAACTGTTAATGTTAAGTCTTATTTTAAGCACAGCCAGATTACGTTCATAATAGAGATCCCTCTTATCGATAAACACTACTTACAATTTTTACAAAATATACTCGTTACCAATATTTCAATAAACTGAAAATAAAACCCTTATCATTGTTCCCCAACCCTTACCTTTTGGCAAAGGGAATGAAATACCTTCCGATCGAGAAACCATGCCGGTCACTCGCTGCTGGAGACCACTAACTACTTCTGTACTGATGAACACCGGCTACTTATCCTGGAGTCACCTGCATTGAGCAACTCATGCGGTTTGAAGGTGATCTTACCTGCTGCGTGCAACGCCAAATCCACATCGAAGCCGTAAGAGGACAACCAATAGCTGCTGCCAGCTGGATTTAGAAATCTAAAATGAAAACTACAGTTACAACACATTGTGACACATATGTCACCCACCGAGCATCCAGTCTTACGAACTTACCTTGTAACCCTTGATGGACCATGTGAATTTGAAGTCAATGGAAGAAGAATCCGTCGATATCGTAGATCGACCCCGTGGTGCCGATTCCTGTTATCATCCTGCGTCGACAACCTGCCAGTACGAGCGCGGATACGTTTCTACCCGGTGCACATGCACTGTACATGCGGCAAGTGAATTTAGATTAAGAGAAGCATATGTCGTATGTATGCGTTAAAGTTAAGTGAATTAGTGAAGAGCGTTTTAAGTGAACCAGACTCTAGCTTCAGTGTAGTTTTTACCTTATCTTTAGTTTTAATATGTTTTATCTTGCTTGCGTTTTATATGTTGCGCAAGATCATTTTAATTTGTTCGCGAAATAATCGGAATGTTATTAAAAATGAACAACCCGATAATTTCGCTCTTGGGGAGGAAGGCGTTATGTTCCTTAATCCGGCCCCTTAGTCCGTATTGTAATAAGCTGACATAGCATTGGCGTTCTACGAAGCGCCCGGTATGTGTATCACGCCATAGTGTAGTACTTAGAGAATAAATTGAGCCTTTGCATCGGCTACACGTGTTATTTGTTTTAAAGTAAAACCCTTTAAAAACCCAACTACTCCAAAGAAAGTTTGACTAGGTACATTTGTTTTATGTTCGATATATAGTAGGTAAACATACTTTATATTTAATTTAATAAACATCAACATGATTTTCATTGTTCCAATTCAACAAAGCTAAATTCTAACATATATTTAGAGCAGTTATTTGTGCAGCTTACAAATATATGGCAGATTGGCATTTGGCAGCGACCGTTATACAGTGTAAAGTATTTCAAAAAAATATTCATTATCTGCTGAAGATATGATTTTGCATATAGTTCAATTGATTACCAGAAAAATAAAACACAATATTTTAATTTTTAAGTTACAACAGGCAACGTTTGTAGCGTAGCCATTAAAGTCCAATTAGACTTTAAGCCTGTATTATATTACATATTTAATTAAGATAAACTTCTTGATTTTGATTTTAGTTAATCCGTAAATCATCATCTATAAACGCCAAATCAATATCAAACGACAATAAATTCCACGCTCGTCAATCAGCCACTCAATCAATCACAATAAATTAACAGAACCGCAACACAATCAGTAATTAATAGTTCATATTTAACATGCCAACATAAATACCATCATCGTGTTCTATCATATCAAGACACAATATAAAATACTCCTGAGACCTCCAGGTGTGAATGCATAAATATTATGCGCAGGCGACCCGCTGGCTCGCTCAAGCCCGCTGTCATATTAACTGTTACATTAAATTACTGCTACGGAACTGATCGACCTTTCGTGCCTATTATCTTAACCGCAACCAACCCAAAATACACCTTAAACCATCATTAAAAGCACAATCTTCAACAGAGATAGAAAAACTGTTGTGACCTTTCGATAAGGCAGCGATAGAGCCAGCAATGTACCTGAGCTCCGCACATTGATTTCGGCTCTTTCGAAAAGCAATATTTTTTGTCCATTTGTTTGTTTTAATAATATTTTATCCGGTGTGATGGAGCGGGTGCATTTGTCAGCTAAGTGATATATAGGTGTACGTCATGAGTGAAGCCTGCTTAATTAATTAGTTAGAATGTAAATGCTAATGAAGGGATGGATCACTAATGAGTTTCATATTATTATGAGGAATGTGAGCAGGATTGAAATAAATAGGCAAATATTTTTGAACACATGACGAAGAAAATCGTAACAATGACATAGGTAATCAATTGGCTTGGTATGGACATGTTATGAGGAGGGTTGAAACCCATATTATCAAGAGAGTGATGAATGTGAATGTAGATGGATGGAAGGAAAGAGAAAGACCAACGAAAAGTCATCAAATTGTGAAAAGGCAAATATGGATGAAAAGGAAGTGAATGAAACAATGACAGCTGACAAGGGAGAGTAGAAAAAAAGACTTCACCAACCTCAAGTAAAATAGGACCAGAAGTACATGAGGATAATGATGCTGGAGAAAAACATATCAATTGAGAATAGTGCTATTGCTAAACCCACTGGACTCAAGACGAGAAAATGAATAATAAAACGCTTATAATACTGTCGATATCAGAAAAAGGGATAAGCTTAGTGATTGATAACCCATAACATTAGAATATAACAGCAAGTACACTAATGACAATGTAACCGATCCTCTCTAATGACGTCACAGCGAGATCCAAACGCAGCATGGCCAATGCTTTTGGCGACGGTTCGTTACCGTAGTTGGCCTAACAACGCGTAATGAGCCATCATTAACCGTGTTAACCCTAGTACCCCGATACCCTGGTACCTTGGTGACTAGGACTGTATTTTGCAAGTCACTGACGCGGGCGTTTGACGATCGCCCCTTGAAATGACGTGATGACACTTCCCGATTAGGAGACGCAATGACGGTGCTTGTGATGTCTTATTTTTAATAGTTAGAAATACATAGTATATTGCCTTATTTTTAGGGTTCCGTACCTCAATCGGTAAAAGCGGAACCCTTGCACCATAAAGGTTTTATCTATCTGTTTATTCTTAAACCCTTTTTTCTCAGAAACGGATATCAAGTTGGGTATCAAATTAAATTGTTTACGTTTCCTTGACAATGTAAAAAATTGTAGGCTTCTAATTATGCAGTCAAAAGATATGACCATTTCATTTATGTCACAGTTTTTGATACTGCTCTGCAACACACCCATCAAAATCTATACCGTACGTTACTTCCTGTTGAAGAATTCTGAAATTTCAAAAGAAATAAAGTTCCACAGTAAAGGAAAAACTTCGACAGTCACATAATCATCATCGCATAATTAGTTTACTTTGTACGGAACCCTCAGGATGAGTGTGTTACTCGTAGCTCTCCAGTTTAGTATTTAAAATGTTTAATTGAAATTATAGTCACTTTAACTCTATAAACAGGAGACTCGTGCAAAAATTAGGTTCATCAACATTGACGTATAGAAAATACTGCTAAAAGAAAATAAGTTAAGTATAATTAATAAACAGATTGAGAAGATTGAAGGCCCCGTAACAATCTTCATTTCCATAATTCTAAACAAACAATTCTAAATTACCATTATATTGTACTGAACCTTTATTGTATATCAATGCGTAGTGCAAAAATAGCCTTACTTGAGAACCCAATAGATGGCGCTACGTGTTACTGTAGAGACATCTCTACTTGAGCTTTGCCTTGCGTGGCGGCTCTATAGATTTCAAGTCATGCTGTTTAGTAGTTCCTTATTATGATTAGATCACCTAACAATTCCAGATTAATGTCGTATTTATTCAGCAAGCATTAGGTAGTAATCAACAGATATTAAATTGATCGTGTTATTGATCGATTCAATTACAGCTTGCTTACTAAACCACGCCTTGCATATTGTAATAACAATTCTAAGAATCGATTGATTTGATCATTGTTAATTTAGTATAGGAGTATCACCAATTTAAATAAAACAAAAGCACAGAATACAAAAGAGTATTGTAGGAGTACTACTATTTACTTTATTTTATTTAAACTGGCATTAAATTCGGGTGACCATAAGTAGAGTTAATGCCATTTTGTAATTGCCTGGTATCCTAGAATATGTTAAAATAATATCCACGAACTCTTGTAGACCCTGTGCAAAAATTTTGTGGGTTTTTTTGTGAGTGAGTCTATATATTATTTTACTTAAATTCTTCACGCTGAAACGGGTAAAAGAATTTCAGTGAAATTTTGAATGGAGATCGCCTAATAATGTTCCTGAAGCCTATCGAGAAAACCTGGGCGTGGCGTGAGTATCTATGATAGTAAAGTTTTTTTTACTAGTTACAGGGTATATAGCGTTTGACCAAAAGTCACCTGATGTTAAGTGACAATGTGGTTGAAGATGGCGTCACGCTACACCTGGATTGGGACTGGCTCTCAAGGCTAATTAAAAACTATTCATATTTTTATACTAGACTAGTCTTTCTTATTCATAAAATAAAAGTAGTTCCATAAACACTATACATTACAAATGCATCTGTATCTAACCCTCTAATTTTAAAATCCATTTTCCTGTTATACCTATTTATGTGGGTGTACTACATACAAATATCTGTTCCGTGCTTCGCTTTAGGTTCAGGATGTCACGTTTAGAAAGGGCTGTGTGGGGTAAACACCAGGTTATAAGGGCCCATTACATAATTATATTCACTTTAGCGCTATCATGAGACGATGACACGATCCGACGTTTAAGCTAGTATAGAACTCCGTAGGATGAGAACTTTAGATGTTAAGTTTAGTTGGTTTATGTATGTAGAAGTAACTGTACCTACACTGTAGCGTAAAAGCGTAGAAGTTTATTGGCATTTTTCAGTTCATTGATTTGTGAATTTCTATTTACTTTGAAAGAATTTGTCTAATAGACACCAAGACCGGGCTCAGTGACGTAACTTGCGGGCCTATGTCTAGCAGTAGAATGTTACAGGCTGATGATGATGATGACTTGCGGAGAAAAAAATTATAATACCGACTCTGCTTGGTGTTCGTCAATATGTTGGTACGTTTTCATCATCATCATCATCAGCCGGAAGAAGTCCACTGCTGAACATAGGCCTCCCCCTTTGAACGCCACCAATGTCGTCGGTCCACCTAGTGGGGGGCTTACCTACAGAACGTCTTCCGGTAACGCTTTATTAAGTCCTTATATTTAAATCGCAATACTATGGACATTGTATTCCCCTCGAATCGAAAGCAATCGAAAACAGCCGTTTAAATTGAACCAACGCGTGTAACGTCTTAACATTTCTTTCAAAACATACACACAATAAAACAATGTGGGTATAGTACAGTACAGTACAGCTTGGTAACATTGTCGAGAATTCTTCAACAAGTAACGAGGCACAGAGCAAGCGATAAGTTTTATAGGCGCATTGTTGCCATCGATGGAGCCCTATTCAAAGGAACAGTGCTCAATAAGTTGTTGAAGGACTGCCTTGAAATTTACTTTTGTACTGTTTGGATATTTTTAAAAGCAAATCGGAGAAAGACTAAGAATTTTAAAGTAATTCTTTTTGGTCTACGTTGAAAAGGAAACGAACATGTTTCAATTTTATACAGCCTGCATTGACCTTGCGAAATGGAAAGATGCAATGAGGCTACGATAAGGCTCGCTCAAGGATTTCAAGTCACGAATCCATGCTGTAATCACTACTCCATCGATGATTTTATTCTGTCATTTAATACAAAGACGTCACTCAAACTCTAACCAAGAAATGATCATTCGTAATCATCATTCGAGCGTCATCGTAGAACATAGGCCTTAGCACAACGAAGGACATGACATTTTCCAATTACAAAAAGGTCTCATTAGTCATCAATACAATAATTATAGGTATGTAAATAGTAATCAAGGACAATCTCAGGGCTTCTGGTGATTTCCTCAGAATTTTACAAAAGTTTGTAATCACAGAATTTTCCTAAAATTTATTGTTTAGAAATCTCTACTTACTAAGCCCTCGAACGAAAACGATTTTAGTACCTTTACTTTGAACGTTTTAATACCTTCGAAATATTCCAGCCACAAAATAGTAACATATACCTCCTCTATTAAAATTTTGAAGATGAATAGAAAACCCAATGATATTTCGAATGTGTTATGAAAAGTTTCATAATATGTCCGAACTTTCGAAGTCAACTGGCCCAAATAAGCTTTAGGGATCGAGAGGCCTGCGTATTACAAGTTTGGCCAAATAATTATGCGACCGGTTGTGGTGTCGCGCTCCCCCGCGATATGAGGGAGCGGGTTTTTAATTTTGGGGGGATGCCCAAATGCAAGAGAACCACCATTAAATATCCCTGATGCAACACAGTGAGAGATCGTAATATATCGTAAGCCTACTCACCATAGTCCAGCTCAGGACCTCGTGTGACGGCGCCGTCCTAAATCCACCAAATTAGATCTACACACAGTTCAGGTGCAACTAATGATTGTCCGCACACCACTGTTGAAGCCTTAGAGTGCTTGGGGCTGCGATGAAGACGATATTTCAATGTTATTTCACAAAATAAACGTGGGTTGCAAGTCCAGTTGAGAGATCGGTTGAGACTGGTATGTGAACCAGTGAGCGGCAATACGACTATATAACTACCCTCACTGAATTGAGAAAACTATAACAAAAACCAATTTTTAATCTACCCACGTAAACTGTCAATATGTGCGTTCAGAAATCAACAAGGAATGCTATCAAAAAAAAAATGCTACGAATATTTAAAAATTCAAATTTCAAATTGCACGGCTTCAACAGGTTGTGTATTATTGTTGGACGAACATTTAATATTATAAGCTGTAGAATTGGGACAATTCTAAATCTCTGCCCGTAATAATATCAATTGCACATATTACACGGACAAAAAGAACCTTCCGAAATACATTTTCCTTCTGAATCAAAAGGGAAAGACTTTTGATTCAGACAGAAAACTAAGGTAAAATAAGGAAGTTATCGATCTTGGAAGGTTAGACCCAGAAGGAAAGTCAGGATTTTTTTTCAGTGTATTTCCATCAAAAACTCTTTTTATTAGTTTTGATTTAGCTACGTCTAGCTATTTTAGGTTCTATTTTGGTGCCTTTCACTTCTTCCTTCGCGGCCTTGATCGCTGCCGTTTCAGTTGGTTGGCTAATCTATTAAGCTCGCAAATTTTATAAAAATAGGTTTAGATTTTCACAAATAGATTTAGTCATCTCCATCTATTAGCTAACGTTTTATCAAGATGTTGTATCTTGGTTAAAAGGAGTAATATTCCACTTTATTCGAGAAAAACTATCTATAAAAATAATTATTAAGGCTGGGATTACAAGATTAAGCTGATAATTGGAAAGACAGCTTGATATGTGTAGGTATGAATTCTGCGTAAAATGCAACGGATATATTTATACCTGAGTCTTGGATATTTCTATCTATATAAGTATTTATTTTTCTATATAAGTATGTATATCGTTGTCTAGTACCCATAACACAAGTTTCGAGCTTAATTTGGGGGTCAATTTGTGTGCCATTGTCCCTGATATTTATTTATTTATTTATTTGTCCCTAATAGTTTTAAAAACATATGTAATTAACTACCGCTAAAAACCCTATCCAGTAGTTTCAAACAAATTCCTTCTATTTTATGAATAACAAATCCTTGTAGGTAATACATACGATCGGTAATTAAAAAAATGCAGTAAACATAAACTACTAATTTATTAGGTCAGGTTCTGATAGTAGATTATGGCTTTTAGACTTAAGATATTAAAATGATGTACCCATTTTTGAGAGTGAGTGTCCACTGTCCATTTACACAGCCATCAACATGGCATATTATATGTACTTGTAGGTAAAAAGTGACCTTCAAAAAGACAAATAGCAATATACAAATGATTCCGACTAGTTAGAGCTTGATTATTCTTATTTTCATAACTGATTGTCAAACAACCGTAAAATAGATATTGCAAAAATAGTCTGCTTAAAGTTTCATCTTTGCATACAACTATTCGATTGGCCAAATGATATGCACTACTTACTCGGAATACGAAATCCAAATTTAGTAATTATTTTTTACCCGACTACTTTTATTCGGCAATTGTGAATCGCAGAACAGAATGTTCCGTCATTCGGATCCGTCATTTGCAAAAAAAAATCACTAGCAAATCGCAAATAAAAATAGCAACTTTCCCACGGTGAAGAAAGAGAAGATTTTGGTTTCGTGATTCAGAATGAAATACTGTTTTTGCGATCCATTTTTGCTGAAATTAAAGTTAGATGGTTAGGGTATGGATGATTTTTTGCTAGAGTAGAAACTGAAATCTTAGAAGAGTATATTATTTATACATTCTTAGGAATAAGTAGGTAGTTATCTCAAATTCCATTAGGTAAATATAATATAATACACCACATCAGTAAAAATTCAAAATTTTGTATCATAATTCAGACTTTATAATTTATTCATTTGTTTTACAAAAAAACATACCGATACAGTTAACGATATGTAGGAGTCCAAAAACATTAGCCTCAGGGTCTTAGAGAAATGTAATTTCATGGTCCCCAGAAATAAAACATTTTTGATAGCCTGATCGATCAAAAGCGAACATCTGCTGAAAATAATTTTAAAAATAATATATAAAAAATGCACCCATGTCTACTTAAATAGAAGTTTTCATTCAAGTTTCCAACAATAGGTGTTCCTTCATTGGCACACTGGCTGTTGATTACTGCATAAGGACGATCAGCAAAAACGTCAATCATACACATTTCTATTTATAATTTTTAACAGACAACACCAAATTAGGCACATCATAAAAATGTTAAAATCAGGACATATGTTATTAATACATCATGTACAATTGTATTTTGTATTGTAATAATGCCAGTCGTCTCTGTTCCGGATTGAAGGGTAATTTCAACAGTTAAATAACAGGGTCTAAACATATTTAATATCTCAAGGTGAGGAACACAGGTTTTTAAATGTAAGTATATACAGTTGTCTCAAAATTGCAGTATACGAGTATATAAGTGGTGATTCTTCATTACTACGAGTACATTGGTTTGACACATGAACCCTACCTAATAATATTGGCGGGAATTATTGTGTCATTATTTTGAGCCTCCTTTAAAGTTTCATGGTATCAAAACACAGTATTTTAAATAACTTTTCCTTGCATCCCATCATCATTACTGTACACAGAAGAGTAAAATTGACACCAAGTTATTTAGAACAAAAGGCCGTTTTCAATTGCAACATTTAGTAGATAAATTATTTAATTTTTATGTTTCTGCTAACGCTACCACCACACACACATGCTCACATCTCACACACACACACGGTCGGGCATAACTAGTTAATTTCCTTTGCGACAAAGGCGACTCGCGGCGGGATGGATGCGTGGAAATCGCGATACGTCACGGTGATCCTCGCGGGGCCGGGTGCCGACTGCGAGCTAACCGAGGGTGCCCTTGGGTACCACACTGGGTCGAAATCGGAAATAAAATGGAGCAAAGTTACTTTAATCTCTTCTGTTCATCACTGTACACACGATGAAGTTATTATTTGTTAACAATTTTCAGAAAAAGACAAACTGACGGATGTCTTACATACACAGTATTTATGTACTTCTTAAAATCCAGACAGGAGTTTTTAGAATTTATAGCCTCCTATTGAATAACTGTTGCCGCGTCACCAAATGGTTCCAACGAAAGACCAACACTGGTTGATCAACCATCATTATGCTGCGTTAGGGTCGATTTGCGATGGTTCCATTTTTGTATACTCATGCTATTTTTTACTGTTATATAGTTTAAATTTTTTATTTTTTATTTCTACTATCGATTCTAAGTTGACAAGTACAAGTACTAACATAGCGTCGTTGATTCTCAAAAAAGTCTGATTTTGTGATGATAGACCTGATGGTTGTCAGCTTGTAATGTGCAATATATATATCAAGTAACTTTGTTTTAATTTTCCAGTGACTCAGTATTTAGGCCACCTAAAACTGCTATGACGACAAGGCTCAGTGATAGCTCTGTAGCTATATTGACCCGTAAAATTTAAATTTGTTATCAAAGTTTTAGAATTATATAACTTTCAGATTTTACGCGGTTTTTCACGTCGTGAGAATTACTACTTAGCTGCACATAGAATGTATGATATTTCAAAAAGCAGGTCCTACTTTTGACAAATTGTATGTCGAGATACTAAATTATTAGTTTCAAAATGTAGCCGCTTAGTCTACTCCGAGTCAACTCGACGTCAGACTTCGCAAGACTGGCGCGCGTTCCCGGAATACGAGCACGATTAAAAGCGACACAAACTATTTCCGCTTAACCGAGACAAATCATAATTACTCCTTCGGGTCTACTCTTACGCACCCCCTTTGATGTTTTTATTCAAAATCCCGGTTACGGCCAACTTAAAACAAATAGAACGACTCGCGACCGATTATACGTTTGCGTTAAAACGATTCGAAACGGTGATAGGTAGCTTTCGTTTTTCGCCCGCCGGTTCTGCCCCTGTGTGGTCCTGGTTTCGCCCCGATTCGGAAAATTACTTCTGTGTTTTTGCTTGTCAATAATGTGACGTTTGAGTAATCATACGGAACAGTTTGATTATTTTCTCACGGCTACGCGCTACGCGGCTGAAGCTTTTGTTATTTCGCGCACAGTGGATACAATATTTATGAAAATGAGCCACTTTATTGTTTGTGTTTGATAAAAGCAAATAAAAATCTTGCTTAGTTCCAGTATGAATGGACCAATATCGTACCTACTGCTTCATTGCTAATCCATACTTCATATTATAAATGCGAAAGTGCCTATATATTTGTTACCTTTCACGCCTAAACCGCTGAACCGATCATGATAAACTTTAGTATGGAGATAGTTTAAACTCTACGAAAGGACATGAAATATTTTTCATTGCAGTAAACTGTAGTCCTTTCGGGTGAAACTGCGGGGAAGAGCTAGTTACCAATTAACCTTAGATATTATACT
Source organism: Opisthograptis luteolata (assembly GCA_931315375.2). NCBI lineage: Eukaryota > Metazoa > Arthropoda > Insecta > Lepidoptera > Geometridae > Opisthograptis > Opisthograptis luteolata. The sequence continues at coordinate 6,037,695 of OV928048.1, forward strand.
TTACGTTTAAAATACACGACCTTTTTAAACAGAAACTATCATTGAATTAATGCTGCAATTACTGAAATATATCAGACTACTAAAACCATGTCGCTCTCACATGATTTCCCTTTACACATCGCCGCGTATTTTGGATGCAGGCGCGCGGTACAATCGCGCAGATGCGACATCCGCCGGTCTCACGTGGAAATCGATTTTCCATGGTACGCCAGCTGTCGCGAGCGACAACTATGACCCAACAATAACATACCATTAATTCACGAAGCTGACAACTTTAACGCGCTAGAAACAAGGTCCAATATTGTAAGTTGTAAAGTTAAACAATATTTTGGTAAATGTGTATGTACTATGAAAGTCAAAAGTACCTTTGTTGATATTTTTAATGTTTCGCACATTGTTCGTGGACCCACCGCGTTTGATCCGATTGAAGCAGTTATTTATGATTATTAGAATAGCGTGCCGATGGCGAATAATTAATTTTTACGTTCAATTTTATATTGTTATGTCACGATGTTGATGATACTGACGTATTAGTTACGTTTGTTTGCTCGTGTGATTAAAGATTTAATATATGGAGGCTGCAGAAAACACTTTTTATGGCTGCAGTTTTGATAGTTAACACACATTTTCAATTAAATTTGCATAGTTATTGAAAGATTTAGTACCTACCTACTCATAAAATTTACAAATATATTAATTAAGTGGTATGTTATGTTTTATGAACAAAGGGGCCGGTGTATCTCACTGGTCGTAAGCAACGATGCAGTCGAAGATGGATCACGCTGGCCCATGAGGAATTTACTCCCAGATTGTATGTACTCTTTAGTAAATTGACAACATTTTATGTCACCTAAATTAATTATTAATACCAGATACGATACTAGTGAGATAAGAGCCTACAACTGCAAAACGCGTAAATGTTATAAAGTTAAACTTCAGACAAAAAGCATTAATTGCCAGATTAAAATATTAATAACTTACGCACACAAAACGCCCAAAAGCCAACCAAGCGCACCCTTTAGAAAACAAAGCAGCCTTTTATATTAACTAAATTAATTAACAATACCAGATATGATACTATGAGAGATAATTATACAGCCTACAACTACTAAACTTGTAGGTGTTTGAAGTTACACTTGTAGTAGTGTTCAGACAAAAAGCATTAATTGCCAGATTAAAATATTAATAGCCTACGCACACAGAACGCCCAAAAGCCAATCAAGCGCACGCTTGATGAAAACCAAACGAACGAATTGGTAGATTTATTTTCATCAACTCCACATTGGCTATTTTTATTGACACTAATTGTATCCGCAAAAAAAACTTGTTCTTATTTCACCTTGTCGGTGGTGAGTTATGGAACGAATGCTGATAAAACAGGGTATATTCTTCTGTTAGCTTAAAACTAATACATAAACAAGATATGTTTATAAAACTAGCGATCCCTGGCTATTCACGGATTCGCAAAAATTTTGACAGCCGGAAGTTTTTTTAAAACCTTTAAAAAGCTATTTATGAAGACTTCTGAATGTATTTCTTACATTACATCAACTCAGCCAGTCAGTTGTCTCATTTTCTCCGACTAGTTTTACAAACAGCGTGATTGCTTACTGAAAATTCTACTTTACCAGAATAAAACCATAGCCGGATTTAAACAAACAAATTTTATCTCTATAGAATGATAGTAGGTATAGATTCAGCTATTCCTATAAAAGGCTTTGTCCTAAGTGACCAATTGATGAGAGGGTAGCTTCCTTTGGCAATCTAGGAAAAAAGGAATTATTTGAAAGAAGAAAGGATTTCCTTTGAATCTTAGGGGATCCTAGGAGATCAGTTTAGATACAAAAGTTTGCATGGAAAAATAAAAACTTTCAAAGGAGAAATTGACACGAGCAAAACGGCTCACAACAGCTAATAATACACAGTTACCGCTTTACCTTTGTACTTTATTCTCTCGGCAAAATAATTTGAAAATCAAAAATTTAAATTAGCTCCATTCAATATTCAAATGTGGAAAGAAAAATACGTCCTGCATCAAGAGAGGCAATGATTGACGACTCTCATAATCTTTGGTCAAAGACTGATTGCACCGAGTCTCTCAGAAACGTCAAACCTTTGATTGGTTGTTCCCATGTGTAATACTAGTAGTCACAAAGGAGTTAAGTGCTTACCTGCGGACGAGGTTTGTAATAATATGACTAAGTGAGATCTATCATTGTCTGGACAAGGTCGAGGTAACAACAAAGGTTCGAAGAAGCTTCAATGTGACAAATATTTTGTAATTAGACTAGCTGCACCCCACAGCTTCGCCTCGATTGATTCCAAAGAGAAAAATGGCACAGACTATTTTTTTTTTGTAAAAACTTAACAACTTTAACAGCCTAGGGAGTTTATTAAATTTTGCACTAGGTACATGTCTTCTTTGATGAGAATATACAAGACAACATTCAAAGCAATTAAGACACAGTTTAGGAAGTTTCAGATTAACTTTCACAGCACATTTGGCCTAAAACCACCGAAACTTGAGGCGTAGGCCAGTACAAGTAAGTAGGAAATTTTCTTGCAAGTCTTAACTTTTCTATTGACATAAATCCGTCAAATAAATTAGAATGAAAAAAGATCCCTGGTGTTGTAAATGTCCATGTCCGCTTACCATCAGGGGGGTCTTCTGTTTGTTTACCTACCACTCAATTACAAAAAAGAACAGGTGAAATTCCGAGACTCAAATAATACATCCTTATCTCAGCAGAAAAAACCTACAGCATTACTAATCAAGTGGCAAACCGAGCTTCACAAACTAAATCGGATTGGCCGCATCTATCGATTGAACACACCGAAAATTAGCCATGTTATAATTAGGCATATGACATGAATTCAACGGTTATCACAATGGAACAAACGAGCCATAGAATCGTGATATGACGCCGTATCAGCCACGCTCTAGGAGCGGAGATGTGACTGCTCAATACACGGTGCCGGGACAACTAAATACCTGGATCTAATCAGCATTTCTCACTCATTTTTAACAGTTAATTTTACACGTATCTTAGTGTTATACTTTTAATTTCACGCGTGCCCAGTATGGTGTAATTCGGTTTTGTAGAACATGGCACGAGATACGAGGAGCATGTAGTAAAATTAGACTGGATAATATGATGAGAGTTGTTTCTTCTCTACATAGTACAAAATAAAATCGCTTTCCGCGTCTGTCTCTATATCCGCTAACTCCACCTAAACCACAATCGGATTTGATGCGGGTTTCACAATAAGTTAGATAACTTCACGAATAGCTTCTAATTATTACACTGGTAGCTGATATTAAAACATTTTTTTTTTGCATGAATACCTACATTTTAGTTCACATCTTTCAGAAGAAATATGTATAATAATATGTACCGATTCCGGAACTATTACTAGAATTAGAATAATGGGGCGGCACGTTGCCCCAGAGCGACAATAAAGGTGAATCCGGCCCTGATAACGTAGTCAAAAACTTACTAGAAATGTCAGTGTAACAGCTGAAAACCTCAACATATATTAACCCCAATTTAATTAGCCTCGAAACGCCCTCATAGTCTGTTATCTGCTCGCACCAAACCACACATCAGGGCCTAACGAGGTTTCACCGCCAAACAGGGGAAGGCTTACTGTTTATAATTGTTTTGATTTGTTTACAGATAGTGCCTGAAATTTTAAGAGGAACTTATTATATCGTTCCAAGCTACGGTCCAAGGTCTCTAAATGATTGTTTCAATATTCATAAACGATATTCACGATTATGATGATGATATCCTACTTCCTACTCCTACTAATATTATAAACGTGAAAGTTTGTGAGTATGGATAGATGGATGGACGGATGTTTGTTACTCATTCACGCAAAAACTACTGAACGGATCTGAATGAAATTTAGAATGGAGATAGCATATACCCTGGATTAGCACATGGGCTACTTTTTATCCTGCAAAAAGGTTCCTGCAGGATAATGGTAAGATGTGGGAACCGCGGGGCGCAACTAGTTCATAATACTTACACAATTAGGTCTTGGCTGAAAATTAGCGTTGTAGATAAGTCCATAGCATAAGCTGACCTTTTAGTGCAGTACTATCCAAGGCAGCAGTGTTCGCGCAAACACATGTTTTGTAACTTATTAACTGTTTTTCTAACTCTCTCTAGATTGACAGTTTTATTTTCTTACAGCGTAAAGTTTGACCACAAATCACTTGGTTTTAAGTGGTTGAAGGCTTTCAGGTGAGCTTGACAGAACTCACCGATATAGGTTCTTGGTGACAGATTCTTAACTTGAGGATGGTAGCTAGCCAGGCGAGCACTCGACAATGTCCTACCACCAAGCTATGGTTTCGTGGTTACGGTTTATTGGAAAGAGGTAAAGTATTACTAATATTATTTAGATTATAATATCATGGTATTAAGCTGTTACAAAAGCAAAGATCCTGAATAAATATAAACAAGTTGATAATTAATATTAATCCGAGTCAACGTAAACACTTGAATTGGTGGGGCATCGTTATAAATACGTAAAGGATACCGATACTATATACAGAAGTTTAACAGTACATTATCTTATGAATATTGCACTCGAATAACAGAAGTGCTACTGCATTGTGAAGCGTTTATATGGGTTCAGTGGGTACCAAGGATAATCAAATAGTTTAAATACCCACATCCGTTTCAAAGATTAAACAAAGCGCCTCATGTGCAAAAACAAACTCGGCTAATTTGTTTAAAGCTTAATTACTGTATTGCACTGTGATTGGAGGCAAGCCGACAAGACTAACAAAACAAGATGGGCTCCTTAATAACGGATATAAATAAGAAATCGAGAAAATAAGGAAAACGTTGAAGAACAAACGAGGCTTTGAAGTAATGAGCCTTTTATGTACCTGTTTACATCTATTTCCTTATCAATAATCCATTGGATAACTGAATTTACTGCCTACAAATACATTTTAGGTATTTATTGACATTATACATATAAAACATTACCTAGCTGTTTGTTCCTGGCTGTTATATTTTGATATCAGAGTAAATAACAATAATATCAAATTTCCCATCCAGAAGAAGCGTGGCGCTACCTTCACTTATCATCAGGTTACCTGTGGTCAAAGGCTAAACTGTATTTTTTTTTAAATATATGTAATAAAGAAAATTAACACTGGTTGTTTTGTTGGTGGTAAGGCTCTCTCTAGTATTTGCCTGGCTAGCGCCAACGCCAAGCATCTATCGGAAGTGCGGTTCACGTAATCGAATTCGCCTAGTGTGGCACTGTGACACCATCTTCGACCCCATCCATATTAAACATTTCCTGGTAAAACTTGCTTGGTAAGCTTGTGGTAAAACGCTACCCTTAAAGAAGGACTAAGCAAAGACTAAGCAAAGGAAGGACATAAATAGTTGTGTTCCAAAATGCTCTAAGAGCCCAGTCCCCAATCCTGGCCCACCTTTTGTACCACCCCTACCTACTTCTACTTGCAGTATATAAACAACCCAGAACAATCAAAAATATAATTTGCTACTGAATCTCCATTGCAAAATCCCATTGTTTTAAGAGAATCCACATGAATATTCAGTTGTTATCTTGTAAAGTATCATAACTGTCAATTTTTATTAACACTTACCCGTATCTAATAGCCAAGTGTGTGAGTAGACAATTGTGGGAATATGATCAAACGTCAATCATCTAAATTCTAATAAAAGTTAGAAAATATGGGTTAAAAAGACGTACTGCATCAGATATGGAACTTTCAAGCGTTAAAAATATTCCCATTCATTACTTGGAGGCCCAATGGGTTTGATGGCGATCTTTGTATTTTATACGATCATTTTATTTAGCTTTGCTCGTAAACAATTATAAGAGTTTGATTCTCAGTTGTTTTTATTTTTATGAATTGAAACGAAATTGTGACTCATCCCACAGTGGGCTAGACTAGAACTTGACTTGGCAAAGTTGAAAGAGCTTGCTAGAAAGAAAATTCTATCAAATTATGAATTAGTACGGTAATAAACCTGATTTGAATGTGGTATAAGTACATAAGATTGTTTTGCTATTTTTACCCACGATGGAACGGAGACGGTAGACAGGAGCTAAAAACACTTCAATGACAAAAAAATATAAAGGGCTTTTTGCCTCTTTGTTCGGTAATGTCTGATCTGAGTCTGATCTTTCAGCACGAAAAGTGAAAAACTAAGATCTGGTTAAAATCTGTCCTGCATCAATCAATAGCCTGCTTTCGTTCCAAAGTCCTTGGGTCAGCTTTGACTGGGTTTCAAGCAAAATTGTGAATCAATCAATCATACAAGTGACATGTACTCTAGTCATGCAATATGTCACTTCGTCGCTGTCGACACTTCCGACGGAATTTCATATTTTACTATGTAGTATGTACTACATTTGCCCTAATTTTATCTTACCAGGTCTTGCTGTGGATTTAGAGCTTCAAGCACATCATCATCATCATCAGCTGGAAGAAGTCAACGGCCCACTGCTGAACATAGGCCTGCAACTTCGATCACAACAATACAATAAACGGCTGATAGCCATTTGCATCCTTTGGTTAAATTGTTACTTTAAATCGTCATCGCGATTACATTATCATTGACTGCACTTTATCATAAGTCAAGAGATGAGTTAAAGGAAGGATTGGAACAAAACATAAATAATTTCACTTTTAACATAGGCCAATAAGTAAGGATGTCAAGTATAATCTAAAACTGTTCGAAAGTCCTGAACACCCCATTTTACAAAACTGTAACTGATTCCCAACAATGCATCCCTCACCAACGAGCCATGACGGAATATTACATTTACAACCCTCACGAAACCACCCCTAGCTAAATAAAAGCTTAGTATAAATCGCAAAAGTAAATAAACGACTACCATTACTGCCCTGATTATTTCGACCCCTAAACTAACGCCGCCATTTTGGTTTTGTAATAGTTTTCAATAATAATAATAATCACGGGTCGCCAAAAGGGGATGAAGTTTAAAATGATTCTATAAAAGCAAAGTAACGATTTCGAGTAAAAATGGCAACGTTTGTGAGGAACTGCCGATCGACCTGTTTCTATCGATCGACGTCGATCATATGGGTGTAAAGCAAAATTATAACCTCATCATCATCATCATCAGCCGGTAGAAGTCCACTGCTGAACATAGGCCTCCCCCCTTGATCGCCGCCATGAACGGCTATTAACCATTTGCATTCATTGGCGCCCTACGACTCTTACAATGTCGGTGGTCCACCTAGTGGGGGGGGGGGGGGGCGCCCCTACAGAATAGAAATAGAAATAGAAATAGAAACAGAAACAGAAACAGAAACAGAAACAGAAACAGAAACAGAAACAGAAACAGAAACAGAAACAGAAACAGAAACAGAAACAGAAACAGAAACAGAAACAGAAACAGAAACAGAAACAGAAACAGAAACAGAAACAGAAACAGAAACAGAAACAGAAACAGAAACAGAAACAGAAACAGAAACAGAAACAGAAACAGAAACAGAAACAGAAACAGAAACAGAAACAGAAACAGAAACAGAAACAGAAACAGAAACAGAAACAGAAACAGAAACAGAAACAGAAACAGAAACAGAAACAGAAACAGAAACAGAAACAGAAACAGAAACAGAAACAGAAACAGAAACAGAAACAGAAACAGAAACAGAAACAGAAACAGAAACAGAAACAGAAACAGAAACAGAAACAGAAACAGAAACAGAAACAGAAACAGAAACAGAAACAGAAACAGAAACAGAAACAGAAACAGAAACAGAAACAGAAACAGAAACAGAAACAGAAACAGAAACAGAAACAGAAACAGAAACAGAAACAGAAACAGAAACAGAAACAGAAACAGAAACAGAAACAGAAACAGAAACAGAAACAGAAACAGAAACAGAAACAGAAACAGAAACAGAAACAGAAACAGAAACAGAAACAGAAACAGAAACAGAAACAGAAACAGAAACAGAAACAGAAACAGAAACAGAAACAGAAACAGAAACAGAAACAGAAACAGAAACAGAAACAGAAACAGAAACAGAAACAGAAACAGAAACAGAAACAGAAACAGAAACAGAAACAGAAACAGAAACAGAAACAGAAACAGAAACAGAAACAGAAACAGAAACAGAAACAGAAACAGAAACAGAAACAGAAACAGAAACAGAAACAGAAACAGAAACAGAAACAGAAACAGAAACAGAAACAGAAACAGAAACAGAAACAGAAACAGAAACAGAAACAGAAACAGAAACAGAAACAGAAACAGAAACAGAAACAGAAACAGAAACAGAAACAGAAACAGAAACAGAAACAGAAACAGAAACAGAAACAGAAACAGAAACAGAAACAGAAACAGAAACAGAAACAGAAACAGAAACAGAAACAGAAACAGAAACAGAAACAGAAACAGAAACAGAAACAGAAACAGAAACAGAAACAGAAACAGAAACAGAAACAGAAACAGAAACAGAAACAGAAACAGAAACAGAAACAGAAACAGAAACAGAAACAGAAACAGAAACAGAAACAGAAACAGAAACAGAAACAGAAACAGAAACAGAAACAGAAACAGAAACAGAAACAGAAACAGAAACAGAAATAGATAGGAATAGGAATAGGAATAGGAATAGGAATAGGAATAGGAATAGGAATAGGAATAGGAATAGGAATAGGAATAGGAATAGGAATAGGAATAGGAATAGGAATAGGAATAGGAATAGGAATAGGAATAGGAATAGGAATAGGAAAAGGAATAGGAATAGGAATAGGAATAGGAATAGGAATAGGAATAGGAATAGGAAAAGGAAAAGGAATAGGAATAGGAATAGGAATAGGAATAGGAATAGGAATAGGAATAGGAATAGGAATAGGAATAGGAATAGGAATAGGAATAGGAATAGGAATAGGAATAGGAATAGGAATAGGAATAGGAATAGGAATAGGAATAGGAATAGGAATAGGAATAGGAATAGGAAAAGGAATAGGAATAGGAATAGAATCAAATCATACAATAATTTTATAGATACTTTCATACTAATACTAAAAATGCGAAAGTAACTCTATGCACAGCGGTAACTCTGGCTGTTTGTAACCTTTTTATGTGAAAACCCTGAGTATATAGATCTTGATGAAATTCGGCATAGGGTAGTTTGGACATTATGGGGAAGGACATAGGATAGGATACTTTTATCGAGACAAAATTTAGTCGTCGGGTGCCACCACGGGGCACTGCTTTTAATGTCATTTTCTATAAATATAACATCAATTATCCAAAAAATAAACTTATTCCGTGACCTGTTGCTATTCTCTACTTAACTTGATACTGCACTTTGCACAAATTAATTTAAACCTTAAATCATTTCCAATAAAAGTCAATATTTAAAAAATTTAAATAGTCCATAAACAAACCCGATTCAGCCACTTAATTGAATCACCTCAGCTTTAAGTGCACGTTATGCAAACACCGGAGGGGTGCTTCACTCTGCCATCCAATTACTAGTAGTGGAAAATACCCGCAAATATACCTAACCTAATTCAATTTCACTGGAGCTAAGAAGTTAACAGATACTATTTTTACTGTAAGTAGGTATAAACTTACTTCCTGCGCTACCAGGAATTCCTTTTTGTGTAATTTCTTCTTTCATCTTCTCATGATCACTTTTTATTTCATCTATGGTTTCTATTCACAGCTCATAATAAAAAACTTTTTTTTTTAATAACTTAACTTATCTTTAAACATGTTGTTTAATAGCTTATTTAAAAAGGCAGTCCGATTTTCCAAACGAATAGGTATCTTCTAGGCAAGCATGCTCCATTTTTGACGTCGTCTTCACTTACCATCAGGTGAGACGGGTCAAATGCTGGCCTATCTCTTATGAAAAAAAACTTACGAACTGTAAAAAGTACATAGTACCTTTTTACTTACGTTTGAAATTTCTTAAAGAAAATATCAGCCGACTTGAGAATCTTCTCCTTGTTTTCGTCGCTTAAAAAGTACATGTTTAAAACTATATAATTACTTAGAAATAAAATGAAAAAAATATAGTATATGTTGTGTTTAAAATTTAGTATCTTGCATCACATTTCAAACATGTGAAACAAAAAAAAATCAGTGTTGTCACGACAAGGTGAACATATATGACGGGTGGCCGGGCCCAGTGCTGTTTTAGCAAGACTGACATCAGCAATGATGACGTCACCATCATCGTCATCATCAGGTCGGTGCGTGATAGGTGTTTACAGAAAAACGAAGTAGATAGTTTTCGAACTATTTATTCAGCAATAAGTAGTCTAGGTACTTGGCACAGCAGAGTTCGGGAGGTCCGATCGCTACGACGGCTCAAGCCAGACTGACTAGAGCTCTGCCGAGCGGTCGTATTTATACCAAAACTGGCCTCGCACAAGCAATGTTTACAAACTTCGTAAAAATTGCTTGTGATCGTTCCAGCTGAGGTTTTAACCTCTAACAATCATTCTAAAATTAGTTAACTCATTGACAATCGATTATTATTATTATTATTAAAATCACAATAACGGCTTTGCGCCGATACGGCCATTCTGACAGGCGGTGCGCGCTCTGCACCAGCCTGGTAGTGTTCTCGTGGAAAACCTCGTGGAAAACCACGTGGAAAAACCTCTTAGAAAAACCTCGTGGAAAAACCTCTTGGATACTCGTGGATACCTCGTGGGTGCGCGCTCTGCACCAGCCTGGTAGTGTTCTCGTGGAAAACCTCGTGGAAAAACCTCGTGGAAAACCTGGTGGAAAACCTCGTGGAAAACTTTGTGGAAAACCTCGTGGAAAACCTCGTGGATACTGAAACAACGAAATATGGTTCTTCTGAGTTTGGTATCTGTAAGCAACCGGTGTTGCTTTTAGGTAAGGTCAGAAGCATAACGCATTGCATGTTAATGCACGCATAGTGCGCTTTGAATGGAAATATGGGAACACGTGGATACCTCGTGGATACCTCGTGGAAACCTCGTGGAATGTTAGTTTTAGCATAGTGCGTTAGGATAGGAATGTTAAATCTCGTAGAATGTTAGTTTAGCATAGTGCGTTGGGATAGGAATGTTAAATCGTAGGTTCTCGTGGATTCTCGTGGATTCTCGTGGATTCTCGTAGATTCTCGTAGATAAGTGTTATTATAGGAAACGGGATAACTTAATGGGGTTTTAAGGTAATGAAAGGATCTCACCCGTTTTGGTTACACAAGTTGGACTGCTCGTGGTGTAAAAAGCACGAGTTTGACTGGTGTAGCAGCGGGGTATTTGGGAGCCGGTGTAGATAAGTCACATTCTGCCGATACGGTCCCATGGTCACCTGGGTGAGCGGCACGAGGAAGCTGAACGCCGAACTCTCTTAACAAGATACCTGCAATTACAATTAGATAGTGAATTTCAGATTTTATGGAAGTCTGATTACGCGGCGTGTTTTTGATGAGTATGTAATCTCTTTGGCAGGGATGGATGTGGATTGAAACACTGTCTATCCAAGTCAGCAGGACCTTGTGCCATTTTTAGTTGCATGTGTAGGGTAAGCGCTTCCATCTCAATAGCATAGTTGTCAATGTCCACTAGATTCGGGAATTCCGGTGGAAGACAGTACTGTCGTCCAGCAATAAGTGTGAACGGGGCAACTCCAGTAACACGGTGAGTTGTGCAGTACATCCTAAGTTGCAGTTCTTCAAGTGTGGAGCGCTACTGTTTGGTTTCATAATTTTTGATCAAAACCAAACGTTGCAATATTTCCGCTTGCTCGGCCGATTCCTGGTGCCATAGCGTGAATATTGTTTTTGAGGTGGTCACGGTATTTCATTCATTAATTCACACAGAAATTCTTCTATCAACGAAGATTTATGTTGGTGTTTCAAGTAGATGCACGGTTCGTTTCAACGCAGTCAATACACCGCGCGGGCCCTTATTAGTAACGTAGTAGAATAACGCGCACTTTGTGAAGGCCACAATGTGATGATGACGCATCGGTGGACACACATATATCACGTCCCTTCAAAGGCTACATGCCTTCATCCGGATATCAAAGTCATCGAGCTTCCATGTTTCAATGGCCTCACGAACACCAACATTGGTATTCGGATCACATGATGGCAGGTAAACATCCTTGATTACACTCGCGACTCTTTGGGTTGAGCACACAAGCGTTCTGACATCTTCTGCATCATTTCCATGAGGAATTGTGGTGGTACCCCTGCCGTAGATGGGCTGGGCATGTATTAACAGCATACGCTGCTGTTCTGGATCGTTGGCTTGTCGTGGTACAGTATCCAACGAAGGGTCCGGCACAGCCAGTGACGTTATCGACTGGGAGCATACAGCACTGGTTTGTTCCAGTAGATCATGTGATGAACGAGCTGATGAGGAGGTGTCCTGGATTGGATTCCGTTCCAATCCCACTTCTGATGACGGGTGGCCGGGCCCAGTGCTGTTTTAGCAAGACTGACATCAGCAATGATGACGTCACCATCATCGTCATCATCAGGTCGGTGCGTGATAGGTGTTTACAGAAAAACGAAGTAGATAGTTTTCGAACTATTTATTCAGCAATAAGTAGTCTAGGTACTTGGCACAGCAGAGTTCGGGAGGTCCGATCGCTACGACGGCTCAAGCCAGACTGACTAGAGCTCTGCCGAGCGGTCGTATTTATACCAAAACTGGCCTCGCACAAGCAATGTTTACAAACTTCGTAAAAATTGCTTGTGATCGTTCCAGCTGAGGTTTTAACCTCTAACAATCATTCTAAAATTAGTTAACTCATTGACAATCGATTATTATTATTATTATTAAAATCACAATAACGGCTTTGCGCCGATATATATTATTGTAATATATGACATTATCTAGGAGGAAGTTGTATTGTGTCTTGGTGCCAGTATTTCAATAGTTTGTTTTATTTTAAACACTTAGTTGTTATTCATTTGTAAAGCGTTAAATGCACGGTTGTCTTACTTATTGTGAAGATTGCTTTGTTCTCCTTTTTTTTTAATACAAGTTTGTGTCTGTGTTCTCAATAATAGTTTCAATAAAGAGTTTTACAAAAACATGATCTGTCTAACGTTGTACTTTGTTCTTTAACACTTTATTTTAATTTCATTGAATAAAAGTATATTTCTACGACGAAAAAATGGAGGAGGTTCTCAAGTCGACGCGTATATTTTCGTAGGTATGACCATTTTTTAAAATATCATTTTAGTACGCAAAATGGCTGCTGGCAGCGGTTGGATGAGAGAAGCCGAAGATTGGGCGCAGCGGCGTACTTTGGCAGAGGCATATGTCCAGCAATGGACTGAAACAGGCTGATTAAGGTGATGATGATGGTTAGGTACTTTATTTATTTATTTTATTATCTTTGGAAAACAAACAGCTACTTAAGAAACATGAAATAGGTATATCAATAGTAACTAATGGCTAATTAAAAGTTTTCACATATATGTAACTAAATAGGTAATACATAGAACACATAGAAGACGGACGCGGACAATAGGTAGAAAACGAAATAAAATGTTAACAATTTCAAAATCAAAATTAAAATAATTTGAAAAAAAGTAGAAAATATTGATAAAGTAAGTAGGTACTTAAATATTGTATAAATTCTCATAAATTAAATGCTAAAATAGGAATTGTTAAAGAGTCGCTTCAGTCCGAATGCAGACGTATTGAAGAGATCTAAGTCCATTGCCTTAGCCTTTCGTCTCTGATACTTAATTTTAATCGAAAATATATGTATTTTTTATCACATCGCTCACACTTTCAGGGGTTTATTGACAGACAAAAGACAGCTGCAAATGAAAGCTCGCATTTAAATCCGTTTTTTGTCAAACCAAATTTCACCCCTTTGTCTGAATTCATGGCGTTGACATTGACCTGAAAAGCGTAGGTGCAAATCAATACCATTTTAATTGCTTGTCAATTTTGTATAAGACACCAAAACAATGTGTGTATTAAAAATACATGTTTAGGCATGCTTGCATTTCCTACATACCTAAGAATGCGTAGATACATAAGTACATGCGTGTGTTATGTATGTAATGATCATTCCTTTTACTACAGAGTGATGAAGGTCTAGAATTTTTGCAAAAAATAATTTATAATATGACCTTTTTTATTAGATTTCTTATCTCTCTTCTTATCGTTCCTTTTAACTTGCTTTTACGTTTTACCAAGGCGTTCGTAACTGTTCCGTTTAATTAACATACTATTAAAACCGAATTTATAAAGAAAATGTTAGTTTATGATATTGATTTATTTACCAAACATCTATTTGAAACTTTTCAACAAATCAAATACTTTTAGAATATAAAATAAAGTTATGTAATTCCTCTGTTTTGACGACCACTTTCTTTGACAGTTTTCGTGATGTTTAGAAATATCCTTGATTGTAAAAAGAACGAGGCTGTGATAGATTGTGACTTATCACGTTTAAATTAAATTAGCTTAGCTTGATGAGTGATCTCCTGAAAGTTGTAGAAAATACGCAGAAAAACTCTGATTGAATATGCAGTATTAGAAACTTTGTTAAAATGGTCCAATATTTCCATCTGTATTATAATCAAGAGACACGTGATTATAGAAACATGTGTTATGTACAAAGAACATTTCTTTATCATGTCACAATGTTAGTACTTCTATAACTCGAAATCTTTAGAACAAAATATTCACAACATAAGTTCACAACTCCAAAGCTAAGCTAAAACCTTGAAACAACTCGCAAAATTATGAAACGCGCAGACGTTTCAAAACAAAGTTCCAACCTTCATCCTTGTCAACGTGACTTCAGAGAAACAATGTAATTCCGAAACAATCCACGCCGCCCAAGCCAAACAAATAGATTAAAAATAACTTTCAAATTGTTCTAGTCCAAGTAAATTGGAGAAATTTCCTTTTGTACAATTATGTTAGGTAAGTTTCGACCAATGTATATTATTAACTTTTAAGTATTTGTTTATTATATAACAACAACTACAAAATATATACAGTTGGATAAAAAAATAAACTAAGCTACACATGACTAAAGATGTGCAAATAAAAAAAACCTGATTTAAATTGCTACCTGCAGGTAGATTACCCGCGAGACTAGCGACATCACCTCTTTGCTGAACAAGTGAACGTAAGTAAAACAAAATTTCCAACTGAAAAATGTCAAGTAATAACCTATCAAAGAAGAAGAACAACTTTTGTTTCCGAAACAATTTTGCGTTATCAATAGCAGCTACCGCCTGAATTGAATGACGGATCTCACAGATCGCAAACTCATACCGTCTGAAAAACGACAACAATGGGCGAACACTTCACACCTATTACTACACACCCCGGTGCCATTCAGCTCTGACGCCACACACAATGACACCGGCATAAATGTCAATATACCTCCAAAATCGAGCAGTCTTCATTCTGTACCTTTGATGTATTAGCCTTGAATTAGTCGGCTGCTCCTTTCAACGGAATACACATTTTCCTTTGATGCTATCTGTGAATTCACGATTTGACAAAGTAGTTACGCCCATCGCATGTGTGGCAGAGCCTGGGTGGTTTGAAGGATCTTCTTTGGTGCGGGAAATGTTTTATGATTAAAAGAGTTTTTCTTCGTTATGTTTGTGGAATAAAGTTTTCATAGCAATGCTACACTGTTTGATAGTTGAGCGATTGAGAATTAAATAAGTAGGCAATTTTACACAACGTACCTGTCAACTCGATTAGTTCAAACCCCGGCTTGGCCTCACACCTTATATCTAATGAATGACCGTATATAATAATAATTTAAGGTTTAAGTTTTTTATAGTAATTTTGTTTAATATTATTTTATAAAATTAATGTAAAAAACTTTTAACTAAGAAAAGAAATAAATAAAGAGATAATAATAATAATATGATTGTGATTGTTCGTTTAGTGATTGCTCAAAACGGCGAAAGTAAACATCGTAAGGATACTGGTATGCCCAGGAACTACAGCTTTCAAAGTCAAGTGACATCTACCCTTCAAAAAGTAAAAAAATGAAATCTACCTACCTCCCCACATTTTGATAGTGTGGTAGATTATGTTCTATACCTACTATTATATATTTGAGAGAAGACTTGTGTCCTAGTAGTGGCTGATGATGATGGTAATCCACTCAATGACCTGATTGTTAATACATCGCCTGAGATATTATTGCATAGCTAGCCAGTCACTTCGTGCTGCGTGTTCTATCTGAACTTTTTCCTAGTAATTACACTGACCTTTTCTTATAAGGCTCTATCATTTTTTTAATTCAAAATGATAAACGATCAACTTAAGTACAGAACTCAAAGAAGTCTCGTTAGTCATTTTCATTATTTAGCTATAAGGAATTTCTAAGAACTTTAACACGATAGGTTTAAACTTGCAAAGTATATCTTTAGATAGCTTGTTCGTGAATAGGCGCTTTAGCATAACAGCTGTAAGTATCTAAGAAGTTTCATATATCTTTTACAAAGTTATTATTGTAATATATTCCGGCAATTTCATGTTATTAAGACCATCATAGTTACCATTGCATGACTTTAGGGCATTTTCTAGTTCTCGCCTGGCCAGCTACACTCAAGTTGAAAATTTATCACCAAGCACTTATAGGTGTGATCCAGCAGCCTTACTCGAAAGCCAGTTCTCAATCCAGGTGTAGCCACCCACCTTACCAAATAGGTCTCAGTGATCAAACGCTACCCTGTCAGGTGTAATAAATCTAAATACATAATAGTCACTGTTCCTATAATAATAGCATCAAATGAATAACTTACAAACATAGAAAAGAGACAAGACACAATTTCCCGCATACATAGCTCTTCCACATAGGAACCAGAATTCATTTAAAACGGTACGATAACGAAACCATTCATCGCAGAACCAAATATCAGAGAGTTCAGCTCGTAAACAAACACGTCACGCCATCCGCACCAGCATATCCCGCCAATCACGAGCATTGTTCAGAAAGCAATCAATAACAAGTGACGATCTGTCATCAGGTAGGCTACCACACAGAGAATGCGCCACCCACCGGTAGCATTACAGTTTGGTTTACTACAATACTCTTTACCAATCCAAGACAAAGGAGAAGATGGTACAAGACGTCCGGTGGTATGTTTCTGGAGTGAATAATTGAATAGCGTTGTTTGTGGTGTTTGATTCAACACAGACAGCTTTGCAGGGGTCTTGCTGGCTACTGAACAGTAGTAGGATGCTCTTTGTTCTTGAGGCTACGTGAGGTCTTAATTGTGCGCTTGCCCATACATTAGACGGTGTTTCTACGCGTTACTAATTGAGACGTCTGAGAGCTTGGAATGCTGATTTAGGATGTTTCAATAGACGGACTTGTGGTTGGTTCTATTGTTTCATCGTATATCACTAACACTAATACTATTGGGTCTACAGAAAATATTACAAACAGCTCAGGAGTTATTCAGGTTAAAATTCCTAGTAAACAAAATTTAAACAAAATTATTTACGACACGGTTTACTGATTTTTTTCAAAGTACTACCAATTGATAAATAAATGATGATCATGTGATCAAGTGACCCTAACTACAAGCCGGGCACGAACATCCCCCATTGATATATTAATTTGACTTAAAGTTTGGAAGCTAGTTGAAATTTGAAGGTTGAACAAAAATCTGGTAGTGATCGTTTTGATAAGAAACAGCTGAGAACATAAATGTCTGATAAAATCCAAGTAGTAAGTCAGATTTCAACCAATTATTGCACACAAACTGCCTTATACGTACTTGGATTAAAATTAATCCAACTCTAGTCTGTGTTTATCGATAAAACGGTTGGATATTCTTTTGCTAATCCTAATAAATCTTAAATCACGGAAACAATCTCCGTTAAACGAATCCGATTCTTAAAGTCAAGTTCAAGTCAATTTCTTGCAAGCTTTATTTACCCATTTAAAATTGCAGCTATTAACCATCGTAGTAGATTTAACTGTTAATGGAAAGAAACGACGAAGGGGTGCAGCCTTGCTTCTGAAACAGAGCTATTTCTTTTACGACATCTAAGCTCAGTTTTATAGAAACCACCTTGGCACTAATAGTGAGTAAATAAGTTATTAAAATGGAATTATTCAGTTGTTTAATTTGCGTTTGCTTAATCTAAGTTTAAAAAGTTATGCATTCAATATCATATTCACATTTACTTACCTAGGTACGTGCATTATTCGAATGATCATATTTTGTATGTACTCGTATATAATAACTTTCTGAATCAGGTGAGGGTTGCCTAGTGCTTGCCTATTTTATTTCGACTGTAATTGAAAACATATTCCATACACTTCTCTCCATATAAAAAATATAAATATCTATTAATAGGCAAGCAAACATGCTCCATCATTCAACTTACCATCTATCAGGTGAGACTTTGGTCAAATGTTAAAAAATACTGAACATTATTAATTCGAAATTTACTTTGTCTGATCTTGATGAAATTTTGCATAAAGGTAGTTTGAACCCTGAGAATTGACATAGGTTACTTTTTATTGCGATAAACTGTAAAACACGCGGGTGAATCCACGTGGAAAAGCTAGTTGACAATAATAAAGCAATAAAATAATCATGGTCATAAATATTCTACTTTTCTCAATATAAAAGCTTTTATAATAATTTCACTGTACAAACAACGGCGGCCGATCATCACAAATTCGTCATGAGAACAAACAAACGTCGTCAACCTCTCAATTTTCTGGGAAACTAATAAACGGTTGTAAATCTATTTAATTGCCCGTATTTTTAGTTTCTCAATATTTTAGGGTGCTACCTCCTGCGGCTACAGAAGCTGAGAACTGAACGTAGTAAAACAATAAAGTTGTCCTGCTTTACTGTTACACCCTTTGTGAACTGTAACAATCGATGACATTGGCCTAACTGCCGGTCTTTTGTTTCCGGATGACAAATGAACGCGTTGGACAACTTAGATTTCACGAAAGCGACTACTTGTGGATTTTGTTATATTGTTTTACGTCACTATCGCTTCATTTGATCGAAATTAAATTATAGAATAGAATAGAATTTTCGTTTATTTGCA
This sequence comes from Opisthograptis luteolata, assembly GCA_931315375.2. Lineage (NCBI taxonomy): Eukaryota > Metazoa > Arthropoda > Insecta > Lepidoptera > Geometridae > Opisthograptis > Opisthograptis luteolata. Next base: position 6,056,762 of record OV928048.1, read on the forward strand.
ACAATAACACCCAAGGTACATGGTTTTTTTTTTCTTTTATTATTCTTTCTTCTTACTCCAGGTGGAGGACTGGCTGAAGGAGGCGCAGGGCACACTGAAGAGGCTTGTTTTGGGTCGTTGCGCCATCTCAGTTAGTTATACATTTTCTAAAACACATACTTTTTACATACACAAAAATGGAATTCATTTTCTTATTAAGCGCATCACAAGAGAGCAATTTTTAAACCTTTTTTTAAGGGCGCGTGTGTATTTTTTTCAATGTTACTACGACTATATACACCGTAAACTCAGTGTAAACACTATGTGCGTAACTGCTCTTGGGTGTCTCTTAATGTGACATTTAATAAGACACAATAATAAATATTTAGTGTCAAATCAGTGTCTGTAAAGTTTATGTATTAAATTTGTGTCGCAGTTTCTGTCGTAGTTTAAATTTAGCTTTAGTTCTAAAACGGAACCCATTAGCTAGACTTTCAATGTTCCCTACGCCGTCGTGACTTTACATAATAATTATAAAATCAAAGTGATTCAATATGATTAACGAACAAACACTAAGTGCTCTTTGACTTTTGAGTTGTTCTCAGAACTTAAACAAGTTTGAACTTAATTACTATGAGAGAGAGATTCGTTAGTAAATGTTGCCAGGTTTTAGGGTGTGGTCCAACCGCCAATGCGACTATAAGATCAACTTTTTTAACTTTAAAGGAACATAAAGAAATATGAATGACTTAACTTAATGTTGTCTCGAGAACGACAGGACAAATTCGGCAATTTTTTTTTTATCATAACGTATTCGCTGAATTCCAAGGAAAGTTTTGGATTGATGTACGGGATTTATGTAGGATACTTTTTATTGCGTTTAACTGCAGTCACAACTAGTTAGTTAGCTAGTTCATGTTACGGTTAGTTCATATTTTAGTTAGTTCAGTTACTCTGGGACTCAGTCCCAGCAGTGGCGACGAAAATGAGAACTATAATTTATTTACCTGTTAAATTTTCATACAGTTAAAAACATACCCGAAACTCATTGTTTCATTCCAATCACAGCCATCCACGCTCAATCATTGTCAACGAAACAATAAATGCCACCTTCTAAAGAAGCCATTAAACATAACACCTCTATAAAATGTTTGTAAACAAGCCTTCCAGCTGAGAGGACACTCGCTGCGCTCTAAACTAAGACCCTGTAAGACAATACACTCAACTAATAGCTACCGATGACTCACATCCTATAAATAAATCATTGTTAACATCCAACACTGCAGTCACTAACAGGAATCACGAGCGTTTGTTCTCCCCTCTATGCTAAACCAGACTAATAATTTGTTCAAAACAAGGCATGTTACATTACTCTAAAGGGTCACAGTATGAGGTCCGAGAGACCGTCGAAAGTCTTCCTCCATTGTTGATTAGAAAACAAAACGGCGTTATTCGACACCCTCGTTTCTTTTATACCAGAATTACAATTCCTTGCAGACTGACTGACAGAATGCGAAACAAAAACACGGAACGAATATCCGTGCTTTGTGCTGCGCATCTCGAAGTTAATTAACGCTGTTATTTTATAAAAGGCACCTACTACTCTTTATTGACACAAGAGCAGGTTTTATTAGACGAAACTTGAATCTGTGTAGCGAATAAATATTGAAGACTAGCTGACCTGGCGAACTTCGTATCGCCAATAAAAGTCACCTTTTATACCTTCCCTGAAATCCCACAAACATTTCAAGATCAAAATTAGCCAAATCCGTCCAGCCATTCTCCAGTTTTAGCAAAACTAACGCACAACAATTCATTTCTATATTTAAGAAAAATACTCGTAATTAACATTTACAGCGCCTAATTAAACAATTGCCTATTGTTTCTCTATAGGAGCTTAAAAGTGGCATATATATAACGACAGATATAATTATGTACAAGGTGATTTAAAAAAAAATTCTTAGGACACGCCTACGCGCAACTTTATGCGCCGATTTAGCCTGTGCAAAAATTATTTTCGTCGAGAAATAAATGAATAAGTACTTCAAATCCAATTCAATCAAAAAAATATTTATTTAGTAGGATACAACATGTGATCACTTTAAAACGTAAAAATTAAAAATAGCTAATATAGAGATCATCGAAATAGCATTTTTCCAAATAAAATACGGAATTTTAAGGCATAAATTTTTTTCTAAAGGATAAAACTACCGCACCGATTTTCCGAATAAGTTTAGGTATGTCCCAGTTAATTTTTGCCAGACTTATGTACGTACATAAAACACAATAATGCACTCACAACTTGAGAACCCTACTTCTGAAAGTCGGTTAAAAAGTTGGAACCGATCCGTTGACTTTTTTAGTTGGACGATCAATGGACATGCACGACTTTCGCGTTTGATCGAGAATTTTGTGGACATTTGTTCGGAATGCCGCCGAATCATTTCTCGTGAGAACCGATAATAGAAACTACGATGGAGTCAAGTGCCGTAGTCAAATATTGTAGGGTGATTGTGAATTTTTGCTAAGCAAATGCTTTCGCTACGCTAGTAAATAGCTTTCTTGAGAAGCAATTTCGACTATTAGACTGCCTTCTGGTATTTAATAAATGTCGTCTCGCGTTTGACTTAGGTCCTGAGAATAGTGTCAGCGTTTTCTCTGCTTGCTTTTTCACAGATATCAAATTTCATTTGTTCCAGTAAAGCTTGTTACTTTTATATTCATTTCTATTTTCTCGTTAAATCGAATGGCAATCGTGAAATACATTCAGTATCATGGCCTATTTATTTCCGTTTCAATTATTTACTTTTGACAGTTGCTTGTACTACCTTGCTTGATTTTTTACTAGATGTTCGATCAAGTCACAAATGAAAGTGCATTTATACATATCATGTTTGCGTTACCTTTAAAGTAATTAAAGGCTCTATCTCAAATTCAACAAACAAACCGTCGCGGACCAGTTAAGTATCACTTAATCGACCCAAGCGACAGTGTGTCGAATCTATGTCGAGTCGGCTCCGAACACGTGCGTGCATTATCCGCTGTGAAAATCGATCAAGCACCGACTTTTCCGAAAAACCAAAGTCGTCGACCGATTACCGCCGATTTTCGACGCCCCAAACGCCGACAGTCGGACACCTGCGACCGCCGCTCCCGTCCCGCTATAATTGTCGCTGCCATTTTTAAATGTTTAATTGATAAACAGTTAGTCCGTTTTGTGATTTGGCGTTCTCACGCGTTGTGGGAACAATCGACTAGAGAGTTTTACATGTTTTAGTAGTCGTTAGACACGATTACGATTGTCCGATACGCAAATACTATAATGAAAGATTTGGTGCTATTAAAAGATATTCGATTGTGAGTCATATGGGTATTAAAATAACCGTTTATTGGTTATTTAACGACTGAGGCGTCCGGCTGTCTAGCGAGCGTCAGATCAAGAGATGAGTTCAATTTTATAAGTTTTATAGTTTCATTTGATTACTAGAAAAAGTGATGCGTATATTTTATGTTCAAGTATATACTTTAACTAATAAATAATAAACCTATAACGCCATTATTAAAATGTCAATGCCAAAACCGACGTTGTAAACCATTATTTAGTGCAAAATGGTTGTTCCTAAGCCAAGTTTGCTACGATTGTTAATTGACGTAGTTTGTTTTTTATTAATTTGTATGTATTTTCCTACTAATAATCACCTGTGAATCACATAAAAATCATTTGATTTGATATAAAATATAATACAGAACTAAAGAATGTACAAGACTCTACACTCCTTCCGAATGTTCACTTCTTTTTGTATGAGTTTAGTAAAAAAATTCAGCCTTCTTATAGCATTCATACCTGTCTCACGTGCGGACAAACTTGTCACATCCGCCTCCGTAAACAGTCCACGCCCAGTTTTTCCGGCAAACTTGATTCGTCATGTCCAATTAAAATGATGGCACGACTTTTGTCGACTGTCTTGGAGTCTTGTATCATTGGATACGAACTACTGCTTCGTTAATCCATAATAATGATTTTCGCTGGTACTTTTCTTAGGTGCATTATTCATCAAATGACATACATTTTAGCTTTTGGATATTTTTGAATGGGGTTTTTTACTGTGATTTATCATAAGTAACGTACGTTCATAATTTGACGTTTGATCTGCCATAGCACGGAGCACAGACATTGTTTCTTTTATGGGTTTTAATCTTATGATCATACATACTTACCTCTAAATTACCTTTCCACCAGTTCTACAATCTTAGCCTTCAGACAGTCGGTAACAGCGCGCCATCCGTTCCCACGCGTGTGCCTTACCGAATACTTTTTACGTCCAACAATCCGTTTTTATGGAAAAAACTAGACTCTGATCACGTTTTCCACACTGAAGTACGTACAGAAACGCCTTCGATGGCGATTGGTCGATGCGGTGGAATTTCCATTGTGATAAACGTTTTATTTAGAATTAGTTAACTTTGTAATGTAAAATGTATCTATAAATAATGAAGATCCAATATAGTGAGTCACTTTATACTTCTAAACATTTTATGAATGTTGAAATTTCTAAGTAGAATTTTCAAAAACATAACTACATATTTTGCATTTTTATCTTACAAGGTATAAAGTTAGACCACAAGTCACCTGAACCTGTTGAAGATGGCGTCACGCTATGCATGGACTGGAAATCGACTCTCAAGTGAGACTGCCGAAACACGCTGATAAGTGCTTGACGACAGATTCCTAAAAATTTTTTTTGCCTACATAAGTTAGTTAGCTGTCAAAAAGTAATTTACAAAACGCCACTAAATATCCATAATAGCTAGATAATGCCAATCAAAACCTAGCTTAGATTGAGTCACTAGGTACACAGTGGTACGGTCAACGACAAAAGTCGCTAAACAATAACAAATTTTTCCTATTTTGTTGTGTTTTGCTACCTAGTAAATTGTATAAAAAATATTACATACCTAATTCACATTTCGAGTATGATCAGCTACTTTTGTCGCTGTCTGTACTTACTATAGGTAGAAATTGGATTGCCATAACCACAAGAGTACAGCAAAGTCACTCAATAGAAATGAGAGCTTGCGTTTGACTGCCTTATTACTAATTACATCCCATATGGCGTTGTGCGCTGGAGGCTGGAGCCTACAATGCGGGCCATCAAAATAGATGATGAATTCTCGGTAATGTAGGTTTGTTTTGATGCCATAAGCTACAATTTAAGGATTGCCGCGCAATAAGATCAAATGCAGGATTACGGTCTCTCATGCTTTGCATCTTTTATGCTATGCTAATATGTAAAGATATTTTGGAATTAAACCTTCTGCAAAGTACAATGTTTGAGCTAGAGTGCAGCTAGAGGTCTTGACAAGGTAAAGTAGTAAGTACTACGGTCAACGACAAAAGTCGCTCAACATGACTAATTTCCGATTTTCTTTAACATCTTAAATATAAAATATTACCTAACTGGTACACGTTTGCACAATCGAGTATGATCGGCTACTTTTATCGCTAACTGTACGTATTGCGTAACTATCCTTAGGGAGAAGTGTAACATTCCCATCACATTTGCTTATGAAACGTGAACTTGAATTTAAATTCAAGATTTTTTGTTTCATTATACATCTCTTCTGTGGTTAACCACAGAAGAGATGTATAATTATTTTTTCACCTCACAAGCTCGGAAAGAGTCTGTTTGTCATTCGAAATCTGAGTGCAAAAGCGCATTTTGCGTGCTAGCGTGGAAAGTATTTTTAAACTTCGAAACTTTCTATTCAATAATGTTCTATACCGCCAGTCCACTTAAAATGCAACAATACTTATTTCATGTCAGATTGTCAACCTCTTTTTGAAATAATCGCACTGGCCAGCATGACTATTGCATGAAAAAACAAACAAACCTATTTTATCTGTTTTTCTTGCATCTTGCATTTTCCTTGCTGTAGTGAGGTGAAAAGTTGCGTGTTTCGCTCGGCTGCAAAGTTATTCTGCGTCTCGTACCTTTGAAATCCTCGCTATGCTCAGGTTTCAATATAAGTACTCGCGCCAAAATACAACTTTGCAGCCTTGCATAACACATAACTATTAGTCTGTGCCTGCATCGATATGATAGCACAACATAACATGTGGTTTGCAAACTGATATGCGAATTGTTCTTATTACATCACTACTTTCTATTCAGTTAGATAGTTTTTTCGTTTATATGTATGTAGTAAGTACCTACTATAATATAGTGATCAAGCCTAAATACAAGGGGTCTGTTATTTGATATGAATTCAAAGACTAACTGAGCCTTATGGACTACTCTTTATCGCGATAAAAAGTAGCCTATGATATTTCTTAGGCTCTAGACCAGTGTTTCCCAATTAGTGGTACGCGTACCCCCAAGGGTACGTGAAATTGCATCAAGGGGTACGTGCGGCTATCAGTAAAAACAAGAAGAATTTCCAAAATACTGTAATTTGAAGATAATAAATGTTATTGAAACTGACTTATTTTTTTTATTTATCACTAGCTGTGCCCCGCGGTGCTACCCGCGGTTTAAGTAACGTATCTGTTAATCCAGGGTGTCAATTACCTATATACCAAATTTCATCAAAATTGGTCCAGGCGTTTGAGCGTGAAGAAGTAACAAACATACACACACACTCACGAACTTTCGCTTTTATAATATTGGTGTGATTGCTACAATAAGAGGTACGCAGGTTTGAGGTCTTTTTTGAAGTGGTGCGCAGCAAAAACTAATTGCTGACCACTGCTCTAGACTATCTCTGTACCAAATTTCATTTAAATCGGTTCAGAAGTTTAGGTATGAGAGCGTAACAGACAGACAGACAGAATTACTTTCGCATTTATAATATTTAAATGTAGTAGGGATAGGGATTATGAGTTAACTGTGGTTTTATTTCAAACCAAGATACCACTCTCATTTTAGGAGTCCTAAAGCGACAATATTATCGAGTATTCTATACCAAAGCGATAAGGGCAATCTGTTTTCGACATGTTGATGAGATGAATACTGGATTTCCAAAACGCTGAATCTAATCAGTTCTGAGAATAGGAACACCTGTACTGTTCATGACATTAATCCTGACTACTAATATTATAAATGTGAGAGTTTGTGAGTATGGATGGATAGATGTTTGGTACTTTTTTACGCAAAAACGACTGAACGGATCTGAATGAAAGTTGGAATAGACGCGGGTGAAATTACGGGGCAATTAGTTTAATATACCACAGGCTTATTCATTATGGTGTGGGTGTTTGTTATGTAAGAGTTAAATTCTTTTTTAAAACACTTTTTTTCTATGTGTATCAAGGAACATGTAAAATTACGAATTATTATTATTATTATTAGGTATTTCATTTCTTATTTTTATACAGCTCTGTAATATTTCCTTTGTCTTTAGGTCACTTTAGTTAAACAGAACCCTTGTATTAATATTTTTAACTAGTTGTGCCCCTCGGTTTCACCTGCGTCTTCCCGTTTTCCCGCAGAAACCTTTTTCCGGGATAAAAAGTAGCCTGTGTTTTAATCCAGGGTGTAAGCTATCTCTATTCTAAATTTCATTCAGATCCGTACGTGAAAGAGTAATAAACATGCACCTTGTCCATCCATCCATCCATACTCACAAACTTTCACGTTTATAACATGTACTATTATGATAAATATAGGATATTTTATTAAAAAAACTTGTTTATTATTTCAATTAGCATTCGAATTTATTTTGGGTAAACTATTATTTTACAAAGTGCTTACATCTAATTAATTTTTATGCATAATTACAGTAAATAATATGAATAAATACACTATGTATAAAATCACAACTTCATATAAGGCAATCCATTTTTCAAACTAGCGAAAAAATGAAAATTAGTTACAGTTTTTATTTAAATGAAGATCTTATTTTTAAGGCAGAGATTATGAGATTATTGAAATCTGAGTTTATTACACAACATTTCCATTTAGTTGAAAATTTAACCAAATGTATGTCAAAAAATATATCTATGCAGTTGGTCCATTTATTGGTTTCAACAGTTTTATCTTCTGTTATTTAAATTAAATAATTTAACTAATACCATTAAAAAATACAACTCAAGTCAAGTCATTGATTTTATTTTTATCACCTCTTTTAGTGTTTTAATTTTTTATTGTTGGCAAAATTTTAATGTGTCAACTTCTGTAACTAACGTTCATAACTTCAGATAAGTTAATTATATTACAAATACACTTGCGTTTACTGTACTCAAAACACAATAACAACTTTTATAATCTAAGAAGACAATCGTAATTAAAAATTACAAAACTTAGAAAACGTAGGTTATTTAAGTGCAAAATTAGTTTAGAATGTAATAATTTTAGGAACCGAAAATAATACGCTGTAAAATTTAATAATACCACAGAATAGATTCATAATTAAATTAGTAAAGCTATATAATACAAGTGAAAGTAAGACGTTCAGTCTTACAAATTTTAATCTACAGTGACTTTTTTACAATATGAAATTTAATTAGAAATAGGTACTAGAAGAAAAATGTAAATTTAAATTTTAATAAAATATTCTGTGTTGCGAAGGCACATTTTGATATGTCGGTAACTGGTTTCTTATTTGAAACTAGTACTAAAATAAGACACTTTATAAGCATTCTGCGATTACAAAACTCATTTTTCAAGACCTTCAAATGAGAAATCTTAGATACCTAGAAGATCGTTTATCGCCACGAATGGTTTCACTGAATGATTTCACTGTTAATCAATACACTATACAAATGTACTTATACAGGGTGATTTGAAAAAGAGTAATAACCTTACGTTACTAGATATAATAGATCGGTAGATTGGTTTATTTGCTTTTATTTTTGTATACGAGAATTATATTATGCATTAATTACTAAATGTCGTAGAACAAAATCTGTTCGTTATGATGTACAGAAGTAGCCCTTAAAAGGTTGTTACTAAATTTTTCTAACAACCCTGTATATTTACGAATACATACATACATACAAAATAGAGTATAATAAAGTAGAGATTGGTACTAATGGACTCTACCCATGTCCATTCCGCCGAGTTGTCCGAGATAGGGATAGCCAGACTTAGCTTCAGTAGGCGAATGCGCGTGCGACGTGTAGTGTGCTGCGTTGGTGCCAAAGAACGAACTGTAACAAAGAGAAAAAACTGTCAAAACACTGGAATACGTGTCACAATTCACTTTTCAATATCGACAAATCGCCCAATGTTTAGTGGCTATATATGTGGTCGAAGAAGGTGCCACGCTATACGCCAGGACTAGCTCGTATTGGTGCTGCGGTGGTAGCTAGTCAGGCGAGCCTTAGAAAATGCCCTATCAAGCTATGGTTTCATCATGATGTTCTTCTGTAAAGAAAGCTCAATCAAACTCATCGCTAGATTCAAACGCACCTACGGATAGCAAGCCGACGTCACTACCACTGAACTAACATCGCTTAAAAGTAATTTATTCCTCGCTGATTATCGCCAGGTTTTCAATAAATACCAGAACGCCTCGGACAAGCCGTATCACACACATTTTTGCTAGCGTGTCAAAATCGAAATCTATTTCTAACTATCCTAGCTAGAGGTGGTGGCCGAACGGTAACGCGTGCAATTTTTAAGGCGCAGATACCGAGTTCAAATCCTCTCGGTATTGCGAAACAAATATCTTTCTAATAATAGTTGTGCCCCGCGGTTTTACTCGCCTGGACTACAGTTTATCGCAATAAAGAGTATCCTATGTCCTTTTTCAGACTTCTAACTGTCTCCATACCTAATTTTATCAAGATTTGATCAGTTTTCTTTAAAGAATAGATAGAGACAGAGAGAGCTACTTTTGTATTTATAATATTAAAGTATGGAGGTTATATAGACGTATCACCACGCACCTATCGGTGTGTTCCGGCAGCCTCACTTGAGAGCCAGTTCCCAGTCCAGGTGTAGCGTGGCGCCATCTTCGACCACATCGTCACTTAACATCAGGTGACTTGTGGTCAAACGCTACCCTGTAAATAGTAAAAAAAAAAAAAAAAAAATCAACCCAGCTATATAACTAACCCGCGCGTGGGATCCAGCCAATTGCCCACAAAAATATACGAACCGGAAAACCGAACGTAGCAAACTATGACCATTACTCTCTTAACCTATCGAGAGCAGCAGAACAAATAATCACAGAGCGGTGACTTTAATTGCCCTAATACCTACCTAAGGCATTACTTATTTTGTCTACCGCAGCCACGTAATTCTGTAAAGGTCACTAGAAGTCTTATTGAATTCGGTCACTTTCGGAAGCGCATGTCGTGACTGATCGTGCTATAAAATTTTTAATCCAGTGGCTAATAACACAATAATGTTACAGTTCTTTAGGGTTCCGCACACATGATGAAACAACGGAACTTTTATAGGATCACTCTCGTGACATGGAAAGACAGACAGGCTGTCTGTCCGCACGGAGAAAAAAGACCTTCCAAAATACCGTTTTCCTTCTGAGTCAAAAGGGAAGGACTTGTAATTCAGAAGAAAAACTATTGTAAAAGAAGGAAGGAATCTGTCTGGGAACGTAAGACTCAGAAGGAAAGTCAGATTTTTTTCTCAGTGCGTCCAGAACGAAAAATGTTGAAATGTAGTACTAGAATTATATAATTTAAACAAAACAAGTTCCAATTTAGGTGATTTAACAAAAATATTTAAAAAAAATTAAATGATAAGTCGAAGTGTGACTTGTGAAGTAAATTTCATCACGAAAATTGTACGGAACCTGTGGAGATTTCCACGCGCTTGAAAAGGTACATACAGCCTGTGAGGTATAAGATTATTTTGGTACTTTCTATTTCAGCAATTTAATTACCTCTTTGTTAAGTTATGTAAGCGCCAGAGTTCACGACAGTCTATTTATATCGCCTGAAAAGCCTTTAAAGGCATTCTGTATTGAAGTTAATTAAAGGCAAAAATAGGTCTGTGTATTTATACACTCGTAAAATCGTGTTTGGTTTTCGACATAATATCATTATCTAATGATATAACGGCTCTAAATCACGCAACGGAAGCAATCCAGTTTTCTGATGAAGTGATTATCATTCTTAATTACAGATTGCTAATTATATAGAAACAGAATATAATGATACTCTAAGCATAGAATTGCAAATTTTATTTGCTATTCGAACCTTACATTGGGATTTCGTTTTTTATTTCACTAAAAGTCAACACTATTTCATTTAGGAACGTCGTTCTGACTCGTAACTAGGATTTCCTGTATCTAGGGTATCAGATACTACACGGGTCGGGGATCCACAACACCCAGACACAGAACATACACTTGTGCTTTTTTTATCAATACACAAATATTTGTCCAGGAATTTGCGATAAACCTAACAAAAACTTAGAAATAACGAAACCTAGCGTCACTTATTCACGAAACATTTAACTCTGCAAGATACCGTGCAGCAGACGTGATGAATTAGACCGCTAATTTCAACCTTATCACCCGGATATAGAGTAGAAAGTTACGTAAGAACTACTTTCTTCCTGAGCCTTGCACGCGAATACTCAGGAAGTATTGCATACTGCAGATAAGTTTTAATACCAGGCCTGCGTCGGTAATGTGTGGGTTTAGTGCTCTAATGTCACGTTCGGCCTTTCATTAAGGCTGAGATTACAAGCACTGAGGAAAAATTCCTGACTTTCCTTCTGAGTCTTACCTGCCAATACCGATTCCTTCCAAAATTTAACTTTTTCCTTCCTTATTTTAACGTAGTTTTCCTTCTCTACGTAGCAATTCAGGTTATATTTGAATTACTTATTAGTCATAATAGGCTAGATTGTAATAGCATTGAAGTACTTATATATATGACTATTTAACTTTTTAAATTAAAATGTTTTCCATCTGTGTTTCGGAAGATCTTTTTTTCTTCGTGAGATCGAATAGAAAATTTAAGTTATATATTATAGCGAAAAAGTTTTTTATGTTCTTCCCCAGAGTTCAAAAATTTCATACCGAATTTCATTAAGATCTTTTAGTACTTTAGGCTTGAAAAGGTGACAAACAGATAGAAGGACAGAATGAGTAAATAACATAATTAAAATAGGCTCTTTCTTTCCAAACATTGCAAAAAAATCTGAATCGAATAAAAATGCAAAGTGCTACTTTTACAGGTTAAGCGCGTTTGAATAAATAAAAAAGTACAATGCTATGAAGGCTTTCGAGCTAATTTTAGTAAACCACTGCTAACGTTTTCATTACTCTCAAATCGACATGATATAACCCTTTCAGTCGCCTAAGGGATGAAACTACTGAGATCTGAGCCTTAATTGCTACAGACGAAACAGTACGTTGTTTAATGTATGGTTAGTAGGCAATTAGAGGCCTCAGCTGCGCTTCGGAATGTATAAAATCTGCGATTGCTTCTTAGAGTGCGCAAACGGATCTATCCATCCATTTTGACTCATAATATGTGACTATGCGGTCGAAGGTGGCGCCACGCTATGCCTAGACTGGGAACTGGCTCTCAAGTAAAGCTATTTATAGCGATGATGGCTCAGTGGTAGTGACGTCGGCTTGCGATCCGTAGGACGTGAGTTCGAATCCTACAATGAGCTTGAGCTTTCGGTGAAGGAAAACATTGTGATGAAACCATAGCTTGGTGGTAGGGTATTTTCTAGTACTCGCCTGGCTAGCTACCACCCTCTTGTTAAGAATCTGTCGCCAAGCACCGATCGGTGTGTTCCGGCAGCCTCACTTGAGAGCCAGTTCCCAGTCCAGGTGTAGCGTGGTGCCATCTTCGACCACATCGTCACTTAACATCAGGTGACTTGTGGTCAAACGCTACCCTGTAAATAGTAAAAAAAAAAAAAGCTACACAGAACACATCGATAGATTCTTATATATACCAGATACTAAATACCCAGTTTTGTATTATTCGCTACTTTTTGTTTCGTACTATCCACCTATACATCTACTCTGGATTGAAAAGTTTAAATCTTGAATAAACAGTTCTCGAATGCACCTTCAAATTACAATATCAAGTCATATTATTTACTTGATAAATGGTCTCAGGTGATTGCCGAAATGAGCGGTGTTCATAATTCGAAGAGAGTGCAATTTACCAAGACAGATGGAAAACGCAACCATGCAACTTAGGATAGGGCCTGTAACATGGAAAGCGATACTTTGTAAGTGAAATATATTACAATCAAAGTCAAATTAATCATAAATGACAATCTCTACCTCTACCTAGCAAAGCAAAAGTATTTACTGCCAATGACTGTCGCTTTTAATTAGAGAGGCAGTAAGCCCACCGTTATTAATAGATAGCTGATTTAAATTAACATCGTGGACGCAGGCAAATTACTGACGCGGTAGTAATTCTAAGAGATTGTAGTCTATCCAATCTATAAATTCAGACAGTGGCCGTACCCTAGACTCAGGTGCCAGTAAAATAAAACGTTGCTTATTTCACGTTCTCGATATGTTTTTGGCAGACGAAATAAATGGAGTCGAGGTGAGTGGTTACGTCAATCAAGCGAGCGCAAGGACTAGATAAGACAGCCCGACACATGCAGCTAACCCATACATTATTAGTTTGTCCGTCATTGTAAAAGAGCAGATATTGTGTGTGGTCCATCGAGGTTTATAGACGTGCTTTGTCTCGATAACACAGATAAATGTCGTCGCCGTATACAGCACAATGCGACAATGTATTTGTCACATTCACTCGACAAATTCACTGTGGAAGTTACACATTTTATCCGAGCGGCACGAGTGAAATGTTCTCTATGACCCGCTTTGATTTCCTACCGCGAGTACTCATAGTCAGCGAGACATTCAATAATGCTTTAGAACGGAAAAATAACTAAAAAATAATTGAAAATCGATTAAATCTGGTATAAAATTCGCAGCCCTATTGAGTTCACGATCGGATCGGCATATTACCGAGCGCGGACTGTAATCACTACCCGTGCGCCGTATAATGGCCAACTTCTTACACTCTTAATTGATTAGCGGCCGCTTCGGCTAATGATAAAGCAAAGTGAAAAGAAATAAAACATCCGTGCAAAGATTTGCGATCGATGCCCACGTCGCCGCGCCCTGATAGCCACCGGACGCATTAGGTACACGCTACACGTAGAGCCCTTACATCATCCATCATTGACACATCATCCTAAGCCTAGCAGAATGAGTAACTAGAAATGATGTCATTGTATATAAACAACGTAAACGTACCATTATCGTAACAGCCGGGTACACCTGGCATTCACTTAATTGATAGTTATTTAAACCGCCGCCGGTAAAGGTCATTTTATGATTGCATATTCATCTGTTCAATCCGAGTCAGAACATGAGTAGCCGAATACATCAATAATTCATAAGACTACTTAGTCGCCGTCAGGGATTATTGAGATGCAATGATTGTTTGCTTTACATTAAATCAAAACATAAACAGAAATTGAATTTATCTTACCTATAATTTTCCGGCCACGCGCCAACTTCAGCCAATTTGTTCTGGGGATGACCGCTCAGCTGTCTTGATGTCCAGTGGTTGTGGGCGGACATGGCGTGCTCTTGTTTTGAGTAGTCAGCGTATCCATAGGGGTGTGCGACGTCACTTGGGCTTGCGTACGTCGAGTGTTGGTACGTGATCGCACTTGTCTGGTTCACTGAAGGACTGCTTGTGACGGGACTTGAACTGGGAGGAGTGGCATCAGTTGACGTTTGTAAAGGAGTAGGGAGTTCAGAAGGATGCGAAAGAGGAGTTAAGTTTCCAGATGAGAAGGCACTCGAAGTAGGAGGATGTAGAGATGATGCTAGTGCCGATTGGCAGACAGAAGGAGCAGTCAAAGCTGATTGGTGCAGAGATGGTGCAAGAGCAGAGTTCAGCACTGAGCTTGACCCAAGTGCAGAGGAGTAAGATTGTTGCCAAGAGGCACATTGGGCGTTGAAGGTGGATGGTGGTTCGTATTGCTGATGGACGGAAGGGAAGGCGGATTGCAAGGACATCGTGTTAAAAGCACTCAGTTGCTGAGAGTTGAGTTGCTTGCGCAGACGAGCTCTTCGGTTTGAAAACCAAACCTAAACAAAACATTAATCTGGTTAATTGCAGTATTGAAATAGCAGTTACTATACAATTGAAATAAGTCGCTATTCTCGAAACGTAAACTAATCAAGAAATGGTTCCTCCGAGGTCTCTTTCTGAAGCTAATCCTCCGTATTGCAATCACTTATGCATTCAAATGTCTTCTATATACAGAAATACAGAAATGTATTTCCTTCCACATTCTGATCCTTTGGAAGGTTTTGTTTAATTAAACTCACATGAATAACGTTATAACATAATGATAGGTTGGGCTCGATTACACTTTACTTTGAACCTTACAATTTATGGGTAAAATTAATCGAACGAAAACTGGTAAAGCAACGGTAGCGACGAGCAGCATATGGTAGCTTACTTAGCATTGTTAGAATTAATTACAAAGGTAATTTAAGTTATTTTTTCACGCCTCGCTTTTGTGGGGGCGGGAAGTTGAAGTGATCTAACAATGGGTTGGTTTGATTGCGTTCATCCATCATTGACACGGTTGACCGGTTTTGGGTTGGTTTGGTAGCTGCAGCAGATGCTCACCTGAACTCTAGCTTCGGTCAGCTTAGTTTTCTGCGCCAGTTCTTCTCTTGTGTAAACGTCAGGGTATTGGGTTCTAGTAAAGGCACGTTCTAAGGCTTCGAGTTGGTCTCCAGAGAAAGTGGTTCTGGATCTTCGTTGCTTCCTCTTCAGTGTGATGCCCGGCTCTGACTCGGTGTCTGAATCTTCGCAAGACGATGGACCTTTTGAACAAAGAGCTTTGTTGATGGATAGCGGAAGTATGTACTCGCATGCATTGTCATATGAGGAATGACATTTATCGTCCAATTTTATTGTAGTCATCAAGAAAGTAGTGAGTAAAATGACAGTAGCAACCTACAATAATAATTCATGCCAGGTAATCAAATAACGTGACGAATTATGACCATCACGAGCTTTGGGCGCGAATAGTAACATATTATATAAAAATTGTCATCGTAATTTTACAGCGACTTTCTAGCAAGTTTTTTTGTTTTGTTTCATGTTGATTATTATATTGGACTACCGCGCAGACCACACGCGGCCTCGATTAAATTAAACGTAACCACATTACATTATGTTAGTGGCTTCAAATGAATTCGGGGCCTCAATAAATATTGCTTTACGCTAGTTGATAATGAAAGCGCCGAGCGCTTGATGTCGTTCTTATCTTATTTTATGAGTGCTTTTTCAGACATTTGTCAATTTATTCACCTGCTTGCCGCTTTTTATTTTATTTTCAACTTAGAAATTTAATCCGGCTGTAAGTATAAATGCAGCAAGCAGCTTTCAAATAAACCTAAATACAAGCGCTGAGGTTCGCCAGCGGCGCGCGTATGCAAATATTTCCACGAAAACTGTGCTCCAAAAAATACCGTTAACCGTCAATGCAGAACGGGCACGAACCGCAAATTTCCAATACTCGTCGCGGACTCAAAGGCTTTTCCAGTGTAGATATTATTTAGCCGTGCACAACTTAATATGCATAATCTTATCGGCGCGCAGAATCTCGCCGGCACCGCTCCGTCACTGAACCGGGATATTAGGAGCGCCATTTTATATTGGATAGCTATACGGCACAAGACGTGCAGTACGGACAGATTGTCGTAATGCAAGTCCCGCGGCCAAACGCGATGGGATAATAACACCTTTGGATACTAATTTCATTTTTATAACCTACAATTTCGAAGCCGACACAAGGGGCGCTGCCGTAGCGTGCGCGCGCGCTGCGCTGCACTTTTACGTGGATTATTAACTTTATACGCCATTTTGTAAAGTTTGCAAACGTCTCAACGGTCTCATTATAGAAATAAATTTATAATAATAGTCCCCTTTGAATTAAATTAAGTGATTATGAGTCTCGAATTGGCGTTAAGGACTACGATGACACGGCTGGTTATTTACGCATTGTTACCGTCGAAGGTCTTTACGTTCGATTTATACACTTTTCTTATAAAACAAAAGATTATATAATACCTACTATTTTGTACCAAAACTAAGGCACATATAAGTATTAAATTAGTCATGATGTGAATTCTTTATCAAGCTTGAAACAACTCGTACAATATAAGGCTAAGTGCAAACACGCAATGTGGGTTTTCTCTTGAAGCGATAAGTGTTCAAACAAACTAAGCTACGAACCGAGCTTAAAACAAATCAAACTTTCTAGCCTGACCCAACAGCACAGCTTTTGACTTTCTACCGTTCGTCACAAGTGAGGGATAAAACATAGAATTTTAGAAAAAAGTCTACGCATCATAAAAGGAAGAATCTAAGGTAAGTACTAGCACTTACCTAGAATACCATCAATGCTGTGGTTTCTTCTAGGATCTGATTCATCACTTTTGCCTCCTCTTATTAGCCGTGATATGGAACTGACTGAGGGTGCGGTATTTTTATCACAGATGCCTTCTTTTATAAGTTTATCTCTAATTTCCCAGGAAAATATACCTGGGTTTTGTCTCTTCAATTCCTCGATCCTGTTTTCTACTTCTGGGGTCGCTACTCTTGGTTTCGATCCTCCAATCACCCCTGGACGGATAGACCCAGTCTCCTGCGAAACAATACAATTTGGTTAAACACTAATCTACAATTAAAACCAATGATTTAATTGAAAGTTATTGAGCTGAATCAAAAAACAATTAAAATACAATCGCAAGAAAAAAAAACTCATAACGGCAAATTGAATAACCTTGAAGATTCAAAGCTAAATTAGTACCTAATTTGTGTTTCTTACCTGATATCTGTTAAGGATCTTGGAGACGCATCCATGCGAGACGCGGAGCTGCCGCGAGATGACGCAGGGACGGACTCCAGCCGCCGCCATCTCCACGATCTTAAGACGAATGTGGTTTGGCAGCGGCCGCCCGTTAATGAACACCCCACCGAGCTGGTTCATTCGGCCCTGACCTGGAACAAAATGGACATTATATAACTTGTAATTTAACATACGTGATATCGAATGAAATATCAAAAGGTAACGAAGACATAAATAAGAGACTTTTTAATTCACAAACAAGGATTTGTTAGAAATAGCACTATGTGATTTCATTAACAAATCACCGCTACGTTCTCACGAAATAGTTGTTAAAATTCTGTTGCAAATCGATCACATCGTGATGATAATAATAGTGGGTCAAACAAATCCCAAGGAATCCTATCATTGCCTCCCTTGCAAACCTATACATAATGGATTTTGAACCAGTTAATATTAATTCAATGACCATGGATCGCGTAGAGATGAATGAAATGGAAATGAAAACGATTATGAAATAGTGAAAAGAATTCAATAGCAAAAAGGTAAGTAGGCCAAAACCGGTAGCCGTATTAAAAGCAAATAAAGCGTGAAAGATCAATAGCAACAATACGTGGAGAGTACAATGTGGCTGCGTTTAGAACACGTCCCGCTACATCCACACCGCGTCGTGAGCAAGTATCGGATCGTTGGTAGGCTTCGATCACTTAGTAATTTTACGTTCCATTGCCAGTGTTCTCAACCAAGAGGATCCAATTTCTTTAACACAAATGCGGTCAAGCAGAAACGACTACACTAAAACTATTTCTGGCCTTTGTTACTCTCGACTTCTTACATTCGTGGATACAAAAAAAGTTTACACGATGATGTAATAGATACTGTAACTTTATGAAGGATGGATGACTCATCATTTTGATCGTTGAAAAGAAAGTCATCAAAAATTAATTAACGTTTTATCGCGAGATCTATAGCAATATTACGCGATCGGTAATTAAGTTTGCGACTGTGGTGCTGGGATGGAGTCCCTCGGGAATATATTTCTGGATTTATCGATGCCTGCGTGGGTAAGTGTCGCTATTATAATCACATCATTGGGTGTGGTGGACCACCTAACGTCAAAGGGAGCCGACGGTTGTGCATTTTTGCAACGGCTTTGTGAACAAGTTTCAACTTCTATTGAGAATGAGACGGCATAAAAAAGTTACGAGCCTTTATTAGATTAATGTGGAGGGAACGTGTTGATATGTTTTATGTTTCTAAACTTCGAACAAAATATGCGGGTGTACATTGTAGGAGATTGGTGTGGTAAACTTGTTATAAAGTATATGTGTAATGTGACTAGACTAATTTGTTTACAAATGTCAAATGCATCGGATATAAGAACTGCCCCACTGTCAAGTCATTTCAAAAATATATTCTTGCAATAAAAATTTATATACGTCTGTGTGTTGTTGTATGTTGTTGTTTATCTATGAACATATCATGTATAAAAATGACGTAGGTATCCCAGATTATCTTTTATGTTATAAATACGGATAAGACATGTGTCTTCAAGTTTAGGAATGTTCCTAAACTTGAAATAGCTCATAAATCATAAACCACATCTAGCATCCCTCCACTTGATTGACACAATTTAATTTCCAAAAAAAACTCTAACAGTGGCATCTACCACTTGTGAAGGCATTTATAGTTTATCAATTTCATATAATTCCACAAAGGTTCCGCCGCATGTAAACCCCTAGACCCCTGCTGTGAAACACCAATCAATTAGACAACATGTCAACAAGTACGTCCTTTGATAATATGGAAAACCGATGTTTAAGAAGAAAGATAATCAAAACTGAACCGTAACACAAACATAATATGGTCAATAATTGTGGTCAACCAAAACAAGAAACGGAATGAACAGGAAATTTAATCAAAATTCAATCCTAAAATCTAAATCTTAAAGGCTCTCTTCGTGTGATTGTAACATAGGAATATATTATTCTTTTGGAGTCTGGAACTTCGTGGTGGTTTCTGCAAGCGATCCCCATATTTTTTGTTTGGACCCGTAGACTTTGCGGTGCCTCGAAAGCCCATGTTTTTGAGTGTTAATTTTATGTTCCCGAAATATTTATGACGCATAACGTGTCCATAATAACCTGGCTATACAAATGTGGGTGGCTTTTAAAGTCGTATCACTTCATTATGTGTCCTCTATTTTTTACTCATTGACTTAATTTAGAATAACATAGATAAAAATAATAGGTGTTAAAAAATGTCTACAAATTTAAAATCATCGACATTGGTAAGTTATTGTCTGATCATGTTATTGAAACGCTGAATAAAATCACATATTATTTAATTCTAACGCATTTTATAGAAATATTTCTTCAATTTTGTCTTAATTCTTCTCCATTTTCATAGTGAAACAGGATCAGTCAAGATCACAATCGATAAAAGGCTCACACAACAAACGCACAAAAACAGCCTCGGGTCTCAACTCAACAATGCGTAATAGAATTCGCAAACATTATAACAATATTAACGCAAAAGGAGGCGAACTTAACAACTAGATCCAACATTCATTGGAAACTAATCGTCCGGAAGCACTTTTGGATCATGCACAAGTTGTTCCCGACAATGTCAGCTACCAGGGTGGCATACGAGAGCCAATAACGCCACTAAAAGCAAAAAATGTTACATCCACGGTAGTTGCCAGAAATTAGCTGGTTCTTCAATGGAACTTCAAACAACTTACGTGTTTTATTCATGGCTAACGCAAGACTCGTTTCTATGGACCATAATCACACACTAAACTAAGACATAAACAGGAATGCACTATAACGCATATAATTTTTCTCACAATCACATAATCGTGTACCGATTCGTTCAACCCACGCATTCGTGTTACACGAAATTGAAACAGAGTCGATCATTTAAAGCTAAACGTAAGAGCCAAACCGTGACCGTATAAATGAAGATTTTGAATTCACCATTCGTATTTCTGTGTCAACTTTAATTAACAATCACATTTTCATCAACCTTAGTTGTACTTTCCAGTTATCAGTGCCATTGTCGGACAATGATTGGATTTCTTAACCTTCTTTGCATTGACGGCTCTCATTTTCAATTTGAGTAACTTCGATGGGGCAATCTTTGATCTGCCTTTGTTTCGCGTTAATCTGCCTTGATTGTAATGATTTACCTCAATCTTCGTTCTTGTTCAATTCATATTAGTTGGAACGTTATTTTATGGACTATCGCATTTCTGCAAGTTTTATTATCACCTGTGAGATTTGAATGGGATAAAACTGTTGATTGCAGACGATCATAAACCTCAGATGCACAACTCAGAACTACATTCGATTATAAAATGTTTAACTAATTAAATACGTTGTTAACACACCGCTTCGCACTGCATCATTTCTTTAGCCGGATAATTTCTAAGCAATTGTAACTGATGTTAATAGCAAATCCATTAGATATGTTTGCACGTTAAACACGACTTATGTTTTTCATAATTAATTCGTTTGGGCTGGTTTCAAGGGATTTTTTCTGTAAATTTTTCACGCGCAGTTACTAGTACGGTAGAGTGATAGATTGTATTGTTTGAAGTCGATATCGTATTGTGTAAATAAATCGTAAACCCCGTTTTCACAATCATAATATGTTTCTGGCTGCAAATCAATTTCACGTCGCGACATTAATGTGCCTATAGTAAAATTTATATGAGGCTTTACGTCACACGCCGCGCCGCTTTCCTGAACATATGAAGTGCCTGCGATAACCACGCGTGCACTCGAAGCAGAGGTTATATGCAACACGGTCAGAGTTCAGAGAACGCAATTAATAGTACTGGCCCTGGGATTGCAACTTATCAACACAACTTGAAGTCGGCAGGAGTTTCATTAGGCACGAAGAGCTTTTAGTTTTTTAATTACATGTATAAAGAACATTCTATGCATAACGCATAATACGTTATTTTCTGCAAATCAATTACTTCTTCAACATAAAGAAATAGCCAACCTAAAAACATGTTTTTTTCAAGAGCCAATCGAAACGTACTCAAAGGTTATCTCGGTCATAAAGAGCATATAAAATCTATTCGCTCGACAAGCTAACGTATTAAAAGCACCATGTTTTTATTAAGCACAAAATCGGTTTCATTACATTCATTACACATTAGCTTGGAGATTTCTTTGGAAATCGTAATAAGACTATTACTATCAAAAATGAAGCAACAAAGAGGTGAAATGCCATGTGAATAGGCATTAGAATTGGGCGGCGTTCACAAAAGCCGTGTCATTCCATTAGGCCTCCTTCACTCTGCACTGTGTGGTCGTGGTCGCGTGGCCGACGACGCAATCGAATATCAAATCAATTCTATTATGAACCTGCATATACTCTACTCTCATACGATCTGGGACATTGAGACTACATTCGGGATTACACTCATTTGAGTAAAACAGCTCTGCCGATCTTCCCATCCGCTACAGCTATCAACAAATGTTATTGCTCTGTATTGAATTTGAAATCCATGCTTCCAGAAGTAAGATTGATCTTCTATCTTGAAATATATAACTCATACCTAGCTAAATGTTTGCCTGAAGGCAAGCACCACGCCTAGCCTGTCCATTAAAATTGTAGTGCCAACTTTGCATTGCAAAATCCTGCAAGGCAATGCATTCGTTACCCTGAGACATCATATTGTAAGGTGTTGTATGTTCTGATGAGATTTATTCATGAATCAATTTTAAATGTCCCTAAATCCAATTTCTTTAAGGCAAAATTCGGACTTGTTTGACTAAAGCAAGTTACTAAGTACATAGGTATACCTATACTACTACTGTTCCTATTTTTTCTTTGAAAGTCAAAATAGGTAGGTACCTATACCTACCATTCCAAAGTTTAGGACATTGCTATTATACAAACATTATTCGAATACTTTGGTCTAGATTTGACTTAGTTACGACTAGTCATTTCAAACGAAGCACCCTTTAAGTATTATATACCTTTTTACCAGGTAACTAAATATATTGTAGATTTAAAGTACGGAAGTAGATAACTTAAATAAACGTTACATCAGCCAGAGTTCTGTCTCATAACAGATGCAACTCATAGAAAGCGGCAAGAGAAAAGACAGAAAAATACTTTTTCTAATTTGTTTAAAACAGACTCCCTCCATTGACTGCGATGCCAACTGTTCAAACTGAGGCAACGCCTTTCGGCTTGTCACCGAAACTCGTACCTACATAAGTAATGAATGGGCTAGAATATTTTATTTCAATATAATAGAGTGCCCTATTTGACCCCATTTCGTATTCATAGCGTGTTATGTACTAATTTGACGGATTCTTTTCAAGATATAGAGTCTTTGACGTGGACGTTGCCGACACTGGACAATGGAGTTTGGTATCCAGGAACTGGGCTGACTTGACCTTAATATGTTCCTTTATTACTGTAAAAATAATAAAGCCTCAACGACGTTGACCAAACAAACCAGTAAGTACACAACTTTATGAAACTAAATTAACTGAGATACCATATATTGTTTCATAAGTATTTGTTACTTCATATCAAAACCATTGTAATTTCATTGTATTGCAATGAGAGCCAGTGCCCAATCCAGGTGTAGCGTGTCACCATCTTCGACCACATCGTCACTTAAAATCAGGTGATTGTGGTCAAATGCGAAGTACCCTTTAAGAAGTAAAAAAAACATAAAGTTTTGTGAGCAAGAATCTTTAGAAACAATTCAGATTCAAATAACATGAGAACTATTTTATGAAATGTTACATCCTCATTTTCTATTTCATCATCATCATCATCATCAACCTATTACGTCCGTACTGGTACAACATAACCCTTATCTCAGACAGAGTAAGAGCCATAATCTACTCGCCCAGGTTAGTTGATGTCATGCCTTTGAATACTGTGGTTCTCAGTCACGCTGGTTTCCTCAAAATTTCTTCACAGTTTTCTGGACAAAACTTATTAAGTCATAGGCCAAGATGGTATTCGAACGGTGGTTTAACCGTTTGGCCACCATCGCTCCCGCTTCCATTTTCCTAATAACCCAAAATTACCGGATCACTTTCCCTAAAAGCAAAACCAGAATCAAGTTTACTCAAAATGCTAATCAAAACCAGACATATCCAAGTTTGTAACCGAACACCGTAATTATGGAAATTTATACCTATAGGTAGGGGCATAGGTAATTTGAATGTTACCAACAATGATACCTCGTTGAACACGAACCACGCACGCGTGGAGCTTTCAGACACGTCACTCCAAGCAAATAAGGACGGAACCACATTTCCAACATTTACAGTGACTAGAAAACTCTATTGATACCAAATCCATACTACGGAGAAAAAAGACCTTCCGAAACACAGAAGAAATTTCCATCCCATTTGACTCAGAAGGAAAACTAAGGTAAAATAAGGAAGAAAAGGGTTACATTTTGGAAGGAATCGGTCTTGGAAGGTCTCTGAAGGAAAGTCAGGAATTGTTTCTCAGTGTATTATGATATTTCTTTTTTTAGGTTTTTTTTGACCACAAGTCGATGTGGTTGAAGGTAGAGCCACGCTTTACCAGGATTGAGATAAATGCGAAAAGAACACTGTATGTCTGTTTGTCTGTTCTATCTTGGCGAAATCCGCTATGGATATACTTTGTACCCTGGAGGACAAACGAAACTTTTTATCGCGATAAACTTTAATGTTTACGTGGGTAAAACCGCAGGGCACAGCTGATGGGAAGTTTTTTTGTTTATTTTATTTTATTCATTATTTTATTATTTCATTATTTTTGGGTACTAGCTTCGCTCTTAGTTCACCATTATGAAGGTTTTCTTATTGCATCCACGAATCAAAAAATCAAATCTATTTATTTATGAACATTGTTTATGAAAAAATAATGAATCAACACCTTTAATTACATCCAAAAATCCGAATAAAGGCAATAATAGAGAAAGCCTAGAGGCTTTGTCGCGAAAGGCGCGTACGTCGCTTGCGGTTATTTAGATTTCGATCTCGGGTGCCGAATAAATCTGATAATCGTTTCAAAAGATTTCAACGCGCGATTTATACTCCTTGTATCGATGATCGCTCCGAAATCAGATACGGAATAATCGTTGTGCTTATGAATACAATGACTTAAAGTACGTACCTCCATATTCATTGTTAGGGGGTATTTAACCCGTTGAATGATTACTTACAACGCATCTCTTCTTATTCTAATTTAAGACAGGACATTTTCCTCAAGTCACAAATTGCATCATAAATCTTAAACTCTCAAATTGAATCTGCTATCGTTAAGCAAAAAATCAAAACATTTATCAATTTCTATTAATCTAAAACACTTTAGATCAAATTAGATATCCGCTAAAAATATCCATTACATCAATTTCTTTATTAATAGATCGGCATAAGTAGTGGCAAGCGCCCTAGAGGTTGATCGAGGCATTTCGCCGGCCGCGAGCGGGGGCGGGGGGCGAGTCATATTATGCGGCTAAAAGAGCCTGTCGGTGCCTTTGATCTGCGCGAGAGCGAGCTCTCCGCGCGTCTGTGTGCGTGCCCCGATGTGCACCGCTTGTCGGCCCGTGATATGAATGTGACTAAACCTTGATTATGGTACTGAACTCCTTATAAAGGTCAGGAAACCGACGTAGGTAGGTATCCCTCTCATAATTGGCTTCGTATTAACTCTAATTGAGACCGAAATTTACGATAGGAGTAATTAAGAAACAAAAGTTATTACAGGTTTCATATGAATTCGGGTTGGTTTTTGTAGCGAAATACGTGATGTGATATGAAACATGCAGCCGCGATCGCGCAGTAAATTACAAGGTGCGCGAGTCGATGGGTATCGGATTCATCGCGGTCGTCACCTAGCCGCAGGCCCATCCGATCACGACGGCTCTCTCACCGGCCATATTATGCGAACTAATATCGCCATTAACTTCCATACTTAGGCTTTACGTAAGTTACTATCTACTTTGTCATGCTTTATGAACACGTTTTATTAGAAAACCCCGTCCAGCACATTCAACAAGCTATCCATGCAGAGTTTATGTCCCTTGGATAAACGTAATAAAACTAAAACAAAGAGCATTTCATTTTTATAAATCGTTAAAACCTCGCATAAATAATCTGCTATCAGCTTAAAGCATTAAACAAATGTTTTGTGATGTTCATGGGCACATCAGATATCGGGTTATGACACTAATCCCGACTTATGATACAGAATGTCGTATAATTTGGAGCCAAATTAAGAATCCAAAGTATTTTTAACAATTCAAAAAGGTTGCTGGTTCTTAAACGATCGGCTTGCTTAGTTGCGCACGAGTGACGTGACTCATACAAGAAAAATAATAACTTGGTATTTGTTTTGTTTTGCCTTTATATATTATTACAACTACAGTCTTATAAGATGCTATCGTTTTTATTATACAATTCATCATTAGAATGCTAGCCTATGCAACGATTTGAATAACCCTTAGTGATAACAATCTGAGCAATATTTAAAATAGTCACAATCAGTCTTAATTATTTTGACTGTGAAACAGTTCAGAGCATAATGAATAATTTCCCAATAACTAAACACGTAAAAGAAAAAAACTAAGTTCCACCAACGTCGTCGGCGTCTTTAAAGTTATTGCTCCCATTCCCGCTTAACCCTTCCAAATATATTCCTCTTTCTCTTTTTAATTTAGCTTAGACGAAACAGGTCATAAGTCGAAGTGACATTTTCAACAATGCAGACGAAATGTTTTCGTATGGTAATGATTTATGTGTAAAACCGTCAATGAGAAGGCTTTTGGAATATTATTCCTTATTATTTATACACGGGCCTTTGGCACCGTTGAAAGAACGAACGAGGGAAACAATGGATTTTTTCATTCTTAAAATCAGTGAAATAATAGTTGCACGTGATGTGCAGCACAATGTGCTGTCAGCAACTTATCAAAGTCTTTTTCCAAGAAAAAATAAAGCGAATAAAACTAGAGACAAAAGTCCTTGGCAATGACAATCCCTAGTCTAAGTGCGAATCAAACTAAAACGCTAAGCACATAAATAAACAGGTCCTAATGAATCTGTTGCCAAACTTTTCATAGCAATTTAGAAATGAATACACAAGATATAATGTCCTCTAACGTCTAAAGATGTTCAGCTAAAATGGTCGGATGAAGATGGCATAGAGGTGCGAGACATAGCCCTGGCAAAAAAAGTAAAAATAAAGAGTCAAAGGACTTTTATTTCATCCTCTAATAAGCCAGTGTGAAGTTACATGTTACAAGTTGTGGATTCAAGGGATGACGTAAACATACATACAACAAGGTAACAAATAGTACACGAGATACACTTTTTTTTTTACTATTTACAGGGTAGCGTTTGACCACAAGTCACCTGATGGCGACGATGTTGTCGAAGATGGCGCCACGCTACAAACAAGCAAAAATTCACCACGCCCATATCTGTGATCTGGGGTTTAAAAAAACTTACTATCAAAACATGAAAATATGGTTGACTATAACGAAGCTAACAGACAAAATAAACTACTTACTACTACTTCAAACAACCTCAAAACAAAATTCGTAAAAAAGAAATTACATGAGACAAAAGTAAACGACAGTCATAATACTAAAAAAAACGATTGTCCGTGAAACTGTTTTGGCCTGAAAAAAACTGTCGCCGGCCTGTAATAAAATTCTGACAAAAACTCACAATATACATTTGAGACAATGAATGTTACTCAGTAAGTTTTACGATAGGGTTTCAACTTTCGACAAAAATATTGATTTTGATACTTACATCATTCTAAAACTACCGTCGGCATCGCAGCGCGACATCGGCATTGACATTAAAAAACAGAAGATTTATTGCTTGAAAAAGCAAGAAAAAAACGTTTTTTTTATTCAAATTAGGGATGAGACGAGCAAATCTTTCGCCTGATGGTAAGCGTTACTCTTACCCATTACAGTTCAGTACTACCCAGAGTTTTGAACTTCAACAGTTCAAAATCCTTCGCGGCAATTTACTGCTCTCGTCACCCTGACATATTAGGTGGTAAATCTCTTTATGCTCTCTAATTTGTTGTGTTGTAGTTTGTTTTGTAAATAGATGTAGGTATATCAATAGATAAAAAATAATATCATAGGTACAAAAAAAATTATTTTTTTTGTACTCGCAATAACAATGTGTTTAATTCTATCTACACCATTGTTGATATGTGAGACAGCAATGAGCTATTTGCAATTGATATCTAAATCCACTCTAAAATAGCTGCAATTCATTATCTTGACCATTCTTCTTCAATTAAGATCAAGATCATTTGGAGAACGACTTCAATGCGACAATAGAGAGTCGTGACAGAAAATGCTTTATTGAAACAGAGACAAATCGCTTTCTATAGCTTACGGTCCTTGACCATTCCAGAAAGTGTGAACTAAACAAGGTCCAGTTATAAACGAAAAACTTAGCTTATATTAAATTTTTCTTTCTTAAGGCCGAAGTCACTGCGCGCGACGATGATATATTGTTATATTAGTAGCTGTAAAAGAGCACTTTGTAATTTCGTCGTAAGTTTATAGTTTTATGATCGTCTCTGGCCCTTTGGTTCCGATAAATGGTTATTAGACTTTATAATGTCATATAGAAAAAAATCCAATGATTGATCTTTAATCAGCTGCTAAATACCTAATTATTGGTGTTACAACACGTTTTTTAATGATTCAAATTTATGACATGTTTTATGATGGCCGCAGGATGAGTGTGACTCCTAATGATGGCAGCGATGCAAAACCAATTGATCTTAATTTAAATTAACAGTTACTTGGTAACATTTACAACTCTAATAATGCATTAAAAGAAAAATCACCAATGCCATTAAAAGTATGATTTGATACAATCTTAGATTTAATGCTTTCATTACATATGTATCCAATTTAATACCATCTATTATATTTCTCTTTAGCTCTGCATCAATTAAAGAAATGATAAAACAAACAAAACAACATATGAATTAATGTGAAAAATCCAAAACAAAAGAAAAATATCAAATATAAACCAAGCATACAAAAGTAAACTAAGAAGCCAAAAAACAAATCTGAAACTTACCTTGGAAGGAATATCCTGTAAAGTACGGCGTCATATTCAGCGTTGATACAGCCATGGACGCAGACAATAAAATAACTGAAGAAGAAAAAGTCTCTAAAATCACCAAATCGGGTCGCACACATGCAAAAGTCCCAAAGATCACTGTTTCAGTCTCTCACTATCACAGCTTGAGCGCAGACATAATGACGTAGAAGAAACTGCGTGTATCTAATCCGTGTTACTTTGAAGACAGCTCAGTGCCCACTGACGTGTGATGTAAAGATGTATTTCGACTCTCAAGTGTAATCTTTCACAATCAGCGGCCCAACAAAAAATGGTCAAACTGGCCGCCTCCACAGCCTTCGAAGCTGCTTTACCGCATTCTTTGTCTCTTTCTACCGCCCGGCTGCTGTCATCAGATATCATGTCGCCGGCTTCAAAATCATCAGATAAATCAATAAAATCTGCATCAAATTATTGTTTTCCTAGAGCTTTATTCATTTTAAAGTTCGATAACTTTGCTAGATTCTGTATAAAAGTTCGTTTATCAATGTTTTGAAAGCTTTTTGCTGTTGTTGCACGTTCGTGATAGTTCGGTGTGGAAACGAGACAGCATGAAAGCCTGGATCCGGTATCTTCAAAGCGAGGAATGCTTGTATTAACAATGTGTGAGTCGCGCCTGAGTTGCTGTTCCGTGACGAAAAATACGAGGCGTGTTGGCACAACGATCTATGCCTGCGCCTGACAGCGATTGGTCAAAATTTGTTTGGGGCGGAGTTTATCGGCACACTAACAAACTAAAGTTGCGTGTTTGTGTGTGTTAATTGCAATGTCGTTCTGTGTTCGTGTACCAACACATTCAATATTGAATATGAAATAATTTTTCTTAACTTATAAAATATTGTTTTAGGGACATGTTTTATTACAGACTTGCAGTATGTATTGTTTGAAATAAAATCGTTCAAGAAATACATACTTTTTTTTTAATTTTCTTAAAATAATTGGTTTTAAACTTGATAACAAAAAGCTACCCCTAGAAGTAAAATTCTTTTTGTAAATGCTACTACGAGTAATAGTTAGTTATCAAGATACAGTTAGTTTAGTTTGTTGATTTTATTTTGTAAGTAGATAGATGGTAAATTATAATTTGTCGTTGGTTTTCGTCAACTTAAAAAAAAATAAGTCTTTGCTTATGACTATTTTTAAAGTGTTTGACAGAAAATAAATTCTTTGCAAAATGATTTGAAACGAGGTTAACATATAATATTCTACCTTATTTATTTCAACCGTCACATACCGATAAAATAAAAATAGACAGATGGCTAAGTTATTTGATTTATAATTAAAGAAGTATTGAATCTACTGGCATTTTTTACAATAATAAATATAATATATTTGCATATATTTTATACATACCAACAACAGGAACAACAAACTTTTTTTTTTGAGAATTAGCTGATTGTTTTTTTTAATTTATTTATTACACTTAGCTATCTATGTGTGTGAAAAAAAATCGTTTAGAACGATAAAGCTACATACGTAACAAAATAAACAAATATACATGTCAGATATCTATGTATATATATTGTATGCCTTCTATTTGTCAATCCAGGTGTAGCGTGACAACACCTTCGACCACCACCAAAAAAAATGCCATCTTGAATAAAAACAACTAGATAAATCTACCAACCACAAGGTACAGGTACTACAGGTACAGGTACACTGAGTTGAATAGTTTTCACGAGCTAAACAGTCTCAACTTAGAATTGAATAGGTACAGTCAGCGACAAAAGTAGCTGAGCATACAAGATTTTTCGAATGTGCTTTGGAGCAGGAATGTTTGGGTTTTTTTCACAACCTACAAGGTAGCGTTTGACCACAACAAAACACACCTGATGTAATTTGTTTTTGTTCAGCGACTTTTGTGGCTGACTGTACAGAACCGTTTCCCTGCGTATACAATAGCTTGATCGGGTTGAGACCAAGATAAATTACAGCTACTTTTCTAATTCTGATCGCCACCGCCACCGTCAGCGCCACCCACCATGCTCGCCGCCACCGCTACGTTCTGTACAAAGCTTAATAGCCATTATCGATTAGATAGTATGTACATATATTTATCTACGAAGCTCTCAATCATAGCTATTTTACAGATGATTGATGGCCGATGAATATAATTCAAACATCATTGAAAATTAAGTGCTTAAATTGTTTTATTGACAGATAGAAAAAAAATGTTTAACGCGTACAGTTTATAAAAGGATTTTAAGAAACACGTAGTTTTTACTTTAATTTTATGCAACGTGGCCCTTCAAAGAACAAGCAAGAAACAATGCAACATAGAAACTTGCCAGAAATCGGTTCATTAATGTCAACCTTGAATCGAGTTACCAACATTTTAATTAAAAATCAACCAACGCTTCGTCGGTCTTGCGGTTTACAAACCCTTTTAATTTGTTAAATACAGTCCTACTGAGAAACAACAACCTTGCTGTCGTTTGCCACAGACCATTAAAATTTGCATTAACTATTACTTTCATCGTCACTGGCATCATCAGGTAACATGTGAACAAACGCTACCTATAAAAGATAAAAAAATAATGTTACGAAAAAAAGGTTGACGTTAGTTGGTAGAAGTTAAAGCTTGCTTATTATATTTACTTGGAAGACGAACATGTTTACAAAACAATTTAAATAACTAAAAAAAATTAGTCAGTTAATTAGAGAATTATTCTCACTTGGCATAGCATAGAAATCAAATAGTAACTGTTACCTATTTTACGTCAAAAATAAAAGTGAAATAAAAACGATACGACATTCAATCGTTTCTGAGTAGCACTCAGCTTACCTTAATCTCTTTACCGGAAAGGAAACTTCGCCTACTTATCTACTTGACAAGAAAATGAAAATGTTTGTAAATGTAAACATAAATTATTGCACAACTTCCAACGGTTAAGCAAACAATTAATTAAAACCTACCAGCGCCTCTTATTATTGTGAAACAATGCATTTTAGGTCTTAAACACAACACATAAAACATAAATTCCATGATTTATGAAATGGTAGATTTTAGGTAATAAATAAATAAATAAAGTACTATAGTACTTAGTATGTAGTATTATATTATATGTAGTATACGAGTATAGTATGTAGTATTTTCTAGTACTCGCCTGGCTAGCTACCACCCTCTTGTTAAGAATCTGTCGCCAAGCACCTATCGGTGTGTTCCGGCAGCCTCACTTGAGAGCCAGTTCCCAGTCCAGGTGTAGCGTGGCGCCATCTTCGACCACATCGTCACTTAACATCAGGTGACTTGTAGTCAAACGCTACCCTAAAATAAAAAAAAATAATTATGATTTATGAAATGGTAGATTTTAGGTCTTTACTGAATCCCAAGAAAAGACGTCAACTGGTCAACTTTAGAAGGCGAATCCGCTGCTTGCTGCTTTTGTGGTAAAACGATAAAGATATAACTATCTATTTTTAATTTTGTACTAAATTTTCAGTTTATCTTCCATACTACGAATAAAAGCAACATTATAGATACCAAAGTCTACCACAAAAGTAAAAAAGCACATCTACGAGTACCTTCGTGTGACTGCAATTAGCTCTCAAGTTGACACTTCACGCGTCATTAAGGCGTGTTCACACAGGCGGTGCGTCGACGACGCGGCAGGCGTGAAACGTGCTGAAATCGCAGGGGCAACGCTTCAGGCCTCATCGCACGTGAAAGATGCCGCTGAAACTATGCGATGATGGGCCACACACATCGCTGTTTGTTTGTTGTTTTTTTGTTGTTAATGCTTTGTAAACATAGGTCAAAAGCCAACACATCCACAAAGAATATAATTGTAATGTGAGAAAAGATAGTCATAATATGGAGTTTCTATCTGATTAGCGTTAGTCATAACGTCACAAGCTTTGTTTGTGGCGTGACTTCACAGTTTCTTTAGTGAGCATGCACCTATACTTTTGTCCAATTTAAATTTTTTGGAGTGCGTTTTAGCCATTTCTGTATGAAAGTAAATTTATTTCTTGATCTTGTCTAACCCCTATTATATGCGTCTACTGCTGAGATTCCATCTTTAAATCGAATTGGTATTTTTAAGTAAATCATAAACAAGCAGTTTTTATCATTAGCAGCATTTAACTGAATTATAAGTTATTAGGTTATTCTTTAGTGTCCACTAGTTTCCTTTCTCTGGCTTTAGTAGGCGCGACATATCTTAGATAAACGAAAAACTTTCACTGTGAAGACATAAACCAAGCATAGGGTAGCTAACCGCTTTCACTTGAACTGCTATTTTACTTCCTTTGTAACCTTTAAACCTTTTGTAACCTATTGATTCAACTTCCTTACAAACTATACAAACTTTAAGAATAAAGAATTCGAAATGCGCTCAGATACACAAACGCAATCTAAATCACGGCTTTTATACATACACCTGTGAAAATCTCACAAACCGGTCTAGGCACAATCAATGTCATTATTTCGAATCGAACTTCTTTAGAATGAGTCACAGTGCGAAAATAAAAACGCTCGCGGTGTTTTTGCCGCACTAATGAGGGGCGGTCGGTGGTCTGACCAGGCGATAAATTATAACACGGATGCGTTGATGCCACGCGACTATGTGATAATTGCTGCTGCAGACAAAAAGCGACAATGTGAAAGCATGAAAAAATGTAAACATGTTGATGTGTGAACGTGGAGTTTTAAGGCGAACTGCTATTTTTAACTCACTTTCAAGAGGAGTTTAGTCCACATCTTTGAAGTCTGTCTATAATGTGTTGGTTTTTTTAAATAATGAAACGCCACATTTGATTTTAATATTGCTTATAATAGAACTCAAAACGGTGAAGGAAAACCTCGAGAGGAAACAGGCATGTCCAAGAACCACAATATTCAAGGGAATGCGACATCTAATCTGCTACGTGGTAGATTACGGCCCACACTGTGAAAGAAGGTCTGCGTTCCAGCAGTGAGAGCGTAATAAATGGACTGATGATGATGATGATGTCTAGAGAGAAGAAACTCATACTTGAAGTAACTTATCTATCGGTGTGTTCTGGCAGTCTCCCTCGAGACTCTCAAGTGAGACTGCCGGAACACACGTCTCAAGTTGAGAGCCAGTTCTCTGTGCAGGTGTAGCGCGGTGCCATCTTCGACCGCATCGTCACTTAACATCAGATGAGTTGTGGTCAAACGATACCCTGTAAGGAGTAAAAAATACTTATTATACATATACTAGTTGCGCCCCGTGGTTTCACCCGCGTCTTCCCGTTATCCCGCAGGAAACTTTTTCCGGGATCAAGCCTATGTGTTAATCCAGGGTTATAAGCTATATCCATTCCAAATTTCATCCAAATCAGTTTAGTAGTTACGGTGATACATAGTTACAAACATTCACACACACAGACACACACACACACACACACACACAACACAAACTTTCAACTTTCGCATTTATAATGTTAGTAGGAAGTAGGATAGGATGTATTTAAACAAACAAAAATTTACATCTTACATTGATAAGTTTACTTTAAAAAACTGTCTACTACCGTATTTTACTATTACAAATAATTACATTGTCTAAAGGGCACACTTCCTGTTTCAACATTTAATTGCACCCCAGTAAAAAATTGTGAAGCAGAGTGTGTTTTTTAAAATTAACGTTTTGTAAGTGTGGCGTATACACCGTAGACACATGTCACAGGCCCGTCCTTTAATTAGTCCGATTGGACATGGACCCTGTTCCGTGTCATGTTTGTGGCATCCAACCTCCAACCGTAAATAAATAGAAAGTGTTATTCTATTAGCATAGGAAGTTTTCTGCAAAGAGTTTGTTGCATGTTTTTGTTTTATATTTTTGATATTGGCTGAAATAAGTTGTTTAGGAAGCGCCGAAGACCGGACTCAGTGGCGTACCTTGGAAGAGCCCTATGTCCAACGGCACCACGGGTCCTAGTGACATGGACTTGAAATTTAACACACTTTACATATCCAACAAGTATTTATTCTTGTGTCGATAATAGAGTTGCCGAGCGATAGTCGACAATCAATCGAGCGTGAAGAAGTAACAAACATACACACACACTCACTCACTATCTTTCTCATATTTATACTCTAAACTACCTACTTTATACTTCTTGCATGGAAAACTTTCGCACTTGTTCATATTCTTTTATTAACATTACATAATGATGAGAATCATCTTTACTAATAAAATTAGCGATAATACATACATACCTAATTGCAATATTGTAAATTATATGGTCAAATTGTAATGATATACGCCAATATAAAACGTACCTACTTATTAAAGAAGTAGGTACATAAGTACTTAAATGAAATAATGACTAAAAGGTCACAATCTTCTAAATTAATATTTGAAATTTTGACAAACAATAGAGTAGGTAGTATAATAATGGTGTTGTATTGTAAAACTCTATTAACATTAATTGGCAAAGGGTTTCCAATTAAAATCTATACATGTAAATAAAACTGAATAAAAATATAACTGAAATACTTATATACTTATAACAATACTTAATTTATTTTCTGTACTGTTTTTTCATCTGTCCGTGGGTTTTAGTTAGCTCCGAAACGGCTGGACCAAATTGTATGGTATGAACTTTCACTGTCAGATAATTCAAGCCCTGGGGAATCACATAGATTACTTTTGAACTTTAGTCCACGCGAGTGAAAACGTGTGCACAGCTCGTTTTTAACAATTCCGATAAATATAATTGTATTTGGTTATTAAATTTAATACCTACCCATCTGTCCTCGTTTTGGTCCCAAAGGTTTTCCGTC
Organism: Opisthograptis luteolata; assembly: GCA_931315375.2. Taxonomy (NCBI): domain Eukaryota; kingdom Metazoa; phylum Arthropoda; class Insecta; order Lepidoptera; family Geometridae; genus Opisthograptis; species Opisthograptis luteolata. The sequence continues at coordinate 6,092,485 of OV928048.1, forward strand.
TCTGAAAATTCAATTATTTCAGACGACCGACATTTTACTAATGGACTTCTATTTGGTAACTGTCGACACCGATTTACAAAATCTTATTGACAGAAATATTTCGCTTCAGAAATCACATTACATTTCTGGCCAATCTTGATACAAAATCACACATTGCTACATTAACATAAAAGTTAGAAAATAAAAAAATTAAGAAAAAAAGGCACATAAAAAGTTTATTATTGTGATATTTCTAACTACTTAGGACAGGATTCCCTTTTAGATGGATTCCATTTTGGACTAGTCACACATTGGATGGTAAAAGTACAATTAGGTACATGCAACATATTTAGTTAGTTAACTTCATAGTAAATTCGTTCTCGAAATTCAACCAATGGAGGCAGCGTCGGCTAGCTTATTTACCAATGGCAACGCTAATTAGATTGGGTCAAGACTTCATACACGAATCACTCCAAAACAAATTCATTCAAGTCCACCTTACGTTCCCCTACGCATTTGGACACCATTGAAAGGAACACGCTCATAAACCCCTCCTAAACTAACTACCTATTAGCTAAGATTAAAATCTACCGAATAGTAAATGAGCTGAAACGTTCAGCGAATGACTTTATAACGCGGCGTGTGGGAGGGGACCGCCCTGTGAAAAACAAACTGCAGTAAAAACATGTCCAAATGACATGTAGAATTTTTCTATGTCACTATGAGATATTGTAATGATGCGTTACGAAAACACGTAATGGTGTTCCGTGCAAGAGGCAGCCCTTGAGCATATGTGACGATGGATTAAATTCTATTAGGCCGTGGTAGTTTTTGCTTGCGGCTTTACCTGTGTGGTTTTAAAGACGACCTAAGAGATTAATAGATCACTAAAAGACGTGATTTTAACGTGTTGTACCCATCGGTACAGATCGATAAAGATGTGTAAATACAAATAGTACATGAGAATTAAAGGAATAAAAAGAATGAATATTTGGGAACCTTCATTCAAGTTAAGAGTGAACAGGAAACTACTAGGCAAGCATGCTCCATCATCGACCACATCTTCACTTACCATCAGGTGATATAGTAAATAAAAATATAAATCAAAAAGATGTTGTAAATCCGGTGATAAATAATAAGCAACGCTTCGCATATTAGTGTATAGGTACCTACTGCGTCGCTTCGTCAACAAATGCAAGGCATAAAATGAACTTTATCTTTAACCAAAGAAGATTCACTTCAAACTCTTGTCATTTTTTAATAGCACTAGTGTCTGCAATTTTTACGCAAAGACAGACAAAGTTGCATAAATAATTTTGTGTAATACTAAATAGGTATGATTAAGCAAAGGAAACCCCAATTCCCTCACGGTTCTGTATAAATTGAATTAGATAATGGGCCGTACACAGATTAAAAACGATAGAAGCGACAACAAAATACTAATTTTGATTATACTTACCAGTTCTCAATTAACCATGTGACTATGTACGACTACAAACGGAACCGCCTAGAAGTGCCGATTTCCCTGCCAATTTACAATTAACAACCAATAGGCATACAATAACTCCTTTTACGACGACGAATTTAAAATTAGACACCAGTAGTATATGCTATATAATGACCGTTACATTCGTAGAGAAAGCCGTGGGACCCGATGTTGATATACGTACCTGTATGTGAACAAGAAGCTTATCAAGTGACTCGTAGCATCAATTAAGTATGCATAGCAGATAGCGAAATATTCATTGAGAGAAATTCCATTGAAGAAAGTTCAAGTAGTAAGTAAAAGCAATCATTCCTACTCTGTTTCGCAACGCGTGTTACTATGTTGATACGAGCAGAACAGAAAGCAATTATTAGAAGACATTTGTTCAAGCTCCAACTCATAATATTATTATAGGACATATTGTCAAACCTAAAACTAGCTCTAGGTATATGGTCGGCAATGCATCAGCAACGCCTCATTAGTGGTGCAAATGTTACATAGGCGACAGTGACCGCTTCCCATCAGGCGGCGTGTTTACACAAAAAAAAACATACAAAACACACAAAAAAAGAAAAATATATAATTATATATAACCAACACGTATTCCAACCTTCTTACACCGCCCGGCAGGTCATTTTTAGCGCGATCACATTTACAATTTTTGTCTTAGTTCTAACGCAAGTTCACTACAACGTTATGTTAACACGAAAGGATCCTTAACGTATGTCCTTTCCATAAGGCATTTAATCTACCTCCACGTACAATGCGACGCACGTCCCATATTTTAAACACATCAGACTTGTATCCACAAACAGGCGCAGTCGCGGGACGCACATAGCGGCGCGATCACACACAAACACATTTCCATCCTTTTTTTTCTTCCCTTTTCTGTCGGCATCCTCTTAACTCATGTCTTGGCTAATGACACAAATTAACATTCTCATATTTTGTTAATTCTCTCTCGACTTAGAAAGGACGAAGTTGAAAGGATACAATTAAATGTTTTGACGTCGATAAAACGAGCAGTAAATTTAGGAAATGATGAGAATAATTGAAGAAATAAGGATATATAATTTAGTGAAATGATGATAATTATTGTCCTAACCTACCGCAGAATAGAATAACAAGGCAGAGTTAAATGCATTATCAAAGTTTTTACCGCCTTAATAATTTACTTTTTTTTTATAAACTACAGAGACCAAGCAAATAGCAGGATTTCCACAGATTTAGAGTAGGCTAAATCTGTGAGGATTACTATAACAATTAACGTTAACGCATATAGCTGTGTTTAACGCACGTCAATTGAAGCCAAGATAAAAACAATACCACTTTCAGCAGCTATGGAAACCAGACAGAAGTAAGCAGTTAGAACATGTGAGGCGATGATAGCTCAGGTAGTGTCGACTTGGTTCAAATCCTACAATGAACTTGAGCGTTTGGTAAAGGAAAACATCGTTAACTAAATCGTGATGAAGCCATAATTTCGTAATAAGATTTCTAGTGCTCAGTTTCTAGTGTTCGCCTGACTAACCTGACTACCCTCAAGTTGTGAATCTGTCGTCAAGCACTTATCGGTTGTATTGAATAGATTCTGTTCTTACCTTACTTTTGAGCCAGTTCCCTGTCCAGGCATAGCGTGCTGCGTGACACCACCACCGACCAACTCGTCACTTAGCCACAGAATATAACGTCGCCTTAACGTCGGGTAACTTGTTGTCAAATACAACCTCTTTTTGTGACGCTACCCAGCGTTAGCAGAAGTATAAAAAAAATATGCAACATTGATTGATTACGCACATCCATAGATAAGTTACATCGTCCGATTAATCGACTACAACAAACTTGTAATCGATAACAATGTTGGTATTATTTATAAAATACTTACACAGTTTCAGTGGAACTAAACTTCTATTTAAGTATTTACTCCGTAGTGACAACGAGGTCTGTTCTGCATGTGATCCGGTGAAAGTGGTCCCAGCATTCAAAGCGCAGAACAATGCCGGCCTGTTTGCATAGAAACCACGTCCTCTACACTAAAGTTGACTAAAGTCCGGCCAGTTACTTAAAAGCTTAGAAGAAATAATCGTTCCTGCTTTTACCTTAAATGTTTTCAAAAATATTTCGGTAAACAGATATTATATCGTGTCTCGATGAAGTAAAGTGGGTCATGAACGGTTTTTTTCCGCATTATTTTATTCGGAGAACATGGCAAGGAAACACTTTTAGCCGATATTTTCTCTTTTGCCTTTGTAGTACATTTCTAATGAAGGATTTATTCATAAGAGGATTTTCGGGAACATCTAACAAAATTGGTATTTTATGGGAAAATTTTCGATATAAAATTTTACCAATTCCAGAAAATTTACTTAGATCTTTTGATGGGGCTGTACCGTTTTTCAAATAGGCTGTCACATGGGCGATGCTTATTAAATCTATAGATATAACAAGCAGGTATAATGTATTAAAGATAAACGAGACAGCGTTGCATTTCGGTTTTTTTATTACCCTAAAACTCTCTGTGTGTCTGGCCACACGACCACCAAAATCATAAAAACAAATTCCGCCAGAAATATTTAAACTCACATCCATCATTATATCTCAAGTGGTATCCACGAGTATGCTTGTATAATGTATAGTGCCTTTCACTGTATTGTGCTCGACACAGTCGGCGACTTCCTTCACAATTGTCACTCGAATCGATACAAAATCGATACTAATCCCAAGACGCCTCTCGATTTTGTTTTGACACATAACAACATGTCAAATCAAGGCTACCATAAAGCCACTGGGCTTACATAAAAACTTGAGTTCATTGGAAGTGTTCATAAGACGAAACATGAATGAAAACTCATAACTGAACATGACTCAGCAGTTTTACGTCAAGAATTTGTACCTTGCTATTGATTAAAAGGATAATGATTGATTTGGGTAGTATTCGCTGTAACTGATACCTTTCATTCCTGCTGTTAATACTTCATACATGCTAACTGAATCAACAGTTCCACACAAATTGACACGGGTTGAGGATACGCTCTGTATGTACATGTATACCTATGCAGACTTTATTAAAGTGTTCCTTACTTAAGAAATATCTCAGTACTAGCTGTGCCCTGCGGCTACACCCCAGTTTTCCCGCGACCGGGATAAAAATGTGACATATTACAAGATTCACGTTATCATCATCAGCCTATGAGGTTCCCACTGCTGGGTTTCAGGCCTTCTATCATAGAGATTATGGGTCATAATGTTATCTATTAGCCTGACGTTGGCCTAATGTGCGTTGTTAGATGTCACATGCCTTCTAATATTGTAGGTTTTGAACATGCTGGTTTCCTCACGATTTTATGCACCGTTTTCACGATGGTAAATCCGCACATAACCTATTGAAGTCATAGGTGCGGGCCGAGAAGATTTACGTAATTTAGGTATGCTATGAAGCTATGCTTCGAAGCTCGTCCTCGCACAAGTTTCAAGTGGGAGACAGACGAACTTGTATTAAATGCATAAGACAAGCATTTCAGATATTTTACTCTTTTTCTTTTTTTTTGCTTTCAGTGTTGGTTTTGACCACAAGTCACCTGATATTGAGTGACGATGAAGTCCAAAGTGCCACCACGCTACGCCCAGATTAGGAACTGGCATAAAACTATGATCAAACTAGAAAAAACTATGGATATAAATAAAATTGTCGCTTCATGTGAGGCCGTAGCGCACAAACAGCTGTCAGACTTACATTATCTTCAAAAAACGCTACATTTTGCAGGACAGTCGCTCACGATCTATCGCACAATGAAACGATAGATCGGATACAAAAGTCGATAATTTGCATGACGACTTTTTATCGGCGCCAGTGTAGGCGCGATACCGGCAGCTGCGACTTTGTATTCGCCGTCAATGGATGATAACGGACGTTGGAAAATTTGTTTCGATATACGTAAAAGTAGCTAGTATGTCTTATGTCTTCTTATCTCTAATGAGAAATCGTTTAAAACAGTGTATTTATGGCAAAACGAAACCAATATCGTAAAATAAATGAAATATTGTTTTCTTGTTTTGACCAAATATGACCGACGATGTATCACGGTATTATACTTAAATCTATATCTACCTAAATGTTAAAGTTTGTGAATATGTAAGCACATAGGCTATTCCTACAGGATAACACGAAAACTAACATTGAAAAATCTATCTATTCCGGGTAAATCGATAAGACTAAATCATAATAATATATCAGATTCCAAGATCAATGCAAGTGTTGAAATAAATGATTACAAATGCACATATATTAATTTTAAAACGCTTGTTCTTCACATTTCACTATTTTTGATGAAGTATTATTCTTCATTCACTTTTTTGACTATAGACTAAAATAAACACCTAAGAGAGTCTATATTGCAATGCAACCCCAGAATAAAATAACGCGAAACGGCAAGCACCAAGAAAATAAGATAGTTATTTTTACACGAGACGGCCGTCAATACTTCAAAGCTACAGTAAAATGTTAGTAAGTACATAAATTTACACCCTTTTTATACATGAGCCCTTTGACGTTAGCACATACGACTGTTCCCAGTGATTTACTATTATTACTAGTAAATAAAAAGTGGTAGGGGGAGAGGTGGAGCGAAGCCATTGTAATGCACACGAGGGTCCGAAAAATAATGTTACAAACACCACGGCCTTTGTAATTGATTCACTTATGTCCCCGAATGTAGCTTCTATCTGTTGCTACAACGTTTCCTCGTTTAATACAGTTTGTGCGGAATCAGCAGTTAGTCATCATCAGTAATGAAATTCCATACCAACAAAAAACGTAACAAACGGATGGTGTTCACAAAAATCCCAAAGTGCTATTAAAATGTGAATAAAACGTACAGTGATTTTGAAAGCTATAAAACTTTTAGTAGTCGTGTACACGTAAAGACGATTGTGCAGTGAATCCCGGATAGTAATTAAAAACATAAAAATGGATTACACAACAGGAACTACGTCTTCTATGAACAATATGAGACCAAATTTCGGCGCATACGCCTTTCAAGGTGAGTCTCAGATTATTATGGTCGATAGACACGAAAGGATCAAGAGAGATGAGAAAAAAGACCCGATATGGTTGATTACAATGTTCCCAGGTACCAATAAAACAAGCAATAATACGTCGGAATCAAAGAACCGAAATCAATATCGGCTATTGCCTAAACAATAAAAAATTAGGCATAGTGCATTACGTTAATTTTCCATGAACGGTTCCGTGAAGAATTGTTACGGCATTCCTATGGCAAAATGGACACAATCTGTGATCATCTTTATAGAACTAGGCCTAATATTGACAACACCATATTAAGTGATATGTTCGAGATCGTTACAGATTATACTATCTATCATTATCTCAATTATTACGACCTATAACATTTTTACCATCTTGTAGAAGTAATAGAAATAAAAGGGAAAAAATCGTACAATACTGATACTTAAACCATTCGATGATCATCGTAATTATCAAAACCACGTGCAACCCTAATAAAATCACAACAACGAAATCACAGTCATATTCCTATTAGGTACCTATTAACGCGGAACTCTAAAAAAAAAGATACCTTTCAAAGTGCCGCTTATTAACCTCTCATCGAATCCGACCGTAAAATGTAAACTCGATAAAGCCACCAATTAAAACTAAATATGAGAATATCGACAATCAAAGCTCGAGCCGCTACATCTGACACCGAAAACTTTTCTCCAAAAAAATAAATCGCGTTTTTTGTAAGAGACGCAAGGTCGCAAGCGCAGCATGATTTTCGCCTTTCGACAACCGTGATTACGGCCTTCACAATACGGATAAAACATTGCCTTTAACGAATTCTAAACCTTAAAACGAGTCGTTAACGAACAGTCGCACTTTTTCGATTAAAGACGGCAACTTTGTCGAAAAACGTATAAGACGGGGTAGGTGGTGATAATAACAATGCTTTATGAAAAGGTTTAGCCAGCTAATTTGTTTTTTCTCGGCTACTGTCGATCTCGGTAGCGATGGCAGGATTTTTTTGTTGGTGGAGATCAATCAGTCAAAATAACAGTGTGATACCGCCTTTGATGGGATCCGGTAGACCTGTTTTAATCTCGTCCCATACATGATTAGATCGCCGATGATGCAGCAAAGGCGAGCTACCGAGTAACCGATCGGGAATTGGATGAGTCCAACACCACACTCGTAGATTAGCCGATGGAATCTGTAATACCAAAGTACAACGGTTCAATTATAGCTATCCAATTGTTGTTTTGTTGAGTGATGTAACGGATAGGCTTGAGGACGCCTACGTTGTTGTGAGTTCGTATTACAATGTGCCTATTAATGTAGCATTCCTGTAACATAATTTTTATCGTTAACATCTTTTAGAATTTAGTAATTAGTTAGTTAGCTCAGTAATAGCAGAGAATACGTCAGCTTGCAACTCGCATAGGTCTTGGGGACGAATAGTAATGAAACAATACCTGTGCGCAGACACAGTACCTGTGCGAGATGGTAATTTTCTTGGAGTTTTTTAAGCTACCAAACATAGAATCGGTCGCGAAGTACCTATCGGTGTGTCCCAGCTGCGAGTTTCCAAACCACACGTTTTGTATCGTCACCTTCACCTAACACCTATACACTTAATATCTTGTGACTTGTAGTCAAACAATAACTTTTTGAACTTGGTAGCGGGCCAGAAGAATAATTGAACATAGGTAGGGCGGGCTACCACCAAGCAAAATTAAAAATTCAATAACATTACGATCAAAGCACATAGCGACGTTATTTCTCGAGCTAAGACAATAAGCGCTTTCTCCGTGCAGCCTTGGTATAAATCGAATTTACTCGCAGCACCTAGTAGCAACAAAAACACTAACATCATGTTCCTCCCATTAAACTGAAACATTCATTAAATTGCTCGTAATGAGTGTAATAAAATAACACAAGTAAAATAAGACTCGGCGATTGTGATTCGAAATTAAATCGGGAGCCGGTCTCATCAAGCTGTTACCTGTAGAGAAACACAATGATAATCAGAGATGCAGAAGCTGACATGATTAATTGTGTAAAGCTCGAAGGTTTGCTGTGCATCACCTGATCCAATAAGCTAAAAGCTTTTTGGCAACGAGTCCAGTACTTCAAGCCTCTATACCTCGTATCGTAAAGTGTGTTATCAATTATTATCATATAGACTAGATAATAAAACTAAAGATATACTGCAAAAGCACATCAAACAAACGGCAGGCTTGTAATAAAATCTCGACTATATGCAGTTGACTCCTTGTGTGGCGTACAGTAAAACGTTATTAAACCTATCATCGTTTCGTCGTCGAAATTCAAGGTGGCGTGTGCTGGGCATTGCCGCCCAGGATTTTTGTACTAATAAAATCTTTTTTTTTGACTCAGTCTTACCTGGTGGTAATGGTAAGTGATGAGCAGGTCGACGATGGAGTACGCTTGCCTAGAAGACATTCCCCTATTCACTCGTAACTTTAAGACTCCTAAATTATACATATGGGGAAACAAAGAAGCTGGCAAGGTGATTCACTCAAGCGAAATTCAAAATTCTGTTTCATAAGTTTCAGCAGATGTGTAACACGATAGTCGTGTTGGTCAAGTCAGCAGAGCCTTAGAACTTTAAGTACCAACCCACAGGGTAAATATCACATTGTGTGCGTACTACCTCTTTGACGCATTCCCAAATCGTTCATAATAAAGTCTAGAGGTCGAGAACTTTATATTGAAATTCCTATAAACTTCAAGGTATGCATAACTAAAGCCTTTGACTTGCTTCTGTAAAGGACAAACTCTATATTAAATTCACCAAGTCCTTACAATGTCTACGTTACAAATACCTTTGTATCTATTAGAAATCATGTAAAAGAATGATTGGAATTCCTCATCCCATCAATCTGGTCTGTTTTCTATGGCTCGAGTACAGGGATATCCAAAAGGCTGAGGTGGGCGATGTTAAAAGAATTTTAAAAAGTAACTAGTTGGACTATACAATACAATATTTTCACTAATGCACAGCAGAAATGTTTTAATTTATATATTATGAAATTCGCTAAAAGAGAAAAAACAAGTAATATAGGCAAGTAATTTAACCTATTTGTAGAGAAACCTAAAATTTTGAGAAAAAAAACTTGTCTCTGCTCGAAGTTTTCTCGATTTAAATTAGAATATTCACTGGGTAAGTAAAGTCAAGTCAAAATTTGTTTTATTCCATAGGATACATTGTGATCACTTTAAAACGTCAACTGAAAACTAGCTACGACTAATCCAACCTCCTTACGCCGGCAAAAGAAGACGTAAACATTTTAATTGAGTAAAATTATAACCAATTTTTTTCGAAAGCATGAACTATACAAAAAGTTTATCAAACAACGTCGTGTTGTCGTTGTGGTGTTATTGAGGCATGAAATTATTTTATGGCTCTAGTTTTCAAGTATTTCTTTACTGTTTTAGGAATCAAAATTAAGTTGTAGGTTGTAGGTAATTAAGTTGTAGGGCCGTCAGCTTGTTTGCTAATCTATTACATAAAAAAAAAAAAAACTTAGACTATCAAATCCAATGAAATCCTTCTTGGTTATCTTAGTTATCCCGAAAAAAAGAAGTTGATTTTAAGGGAATTGAGCTTTGTTTTATTTGAACCTAGATCTGGCCCAAAAAGCTCATGCCTTGGACCGTGCCTGCCCCCAGTATGACAAGACGTCGAGCGACATTGGAATTTGTCACACCAGGAATGTAGATAATGGATGAAAAAGTATAAAATTCCTATCTACCCGCAACGTAGGGCACAACTGATTGAGTTATAAGCTATAATGGCGATACCATTCTGTTTTTGCGCCGTTTTTCACTTGAATACTGTACATATTTAATATACATTAAGCTCTGAATGTCGATGCTTTCTTGCGTATATTGCGAGAATGCGTATCTTGTTTATTTTGATTTGTCACCTTGATATATGAATCCTTTTTGTTACTATCTGAGACGTGTTATTATGGTTGTCTGGTGAACGCAGGGTGAACGTAATTTACATTGCTTTGTGTCGTGAAAATCTGATTTGATTGAGATTGTGTTACATTTCGACTAATTTGTTTCGCTGTAAGTATTCGACATTTGGACTAATTTGTTTCGGCGTAAGTAAGCTAACATAATACTTGTTAAGGATTTTACTACATTTCTTTTTCAGGTATCTTAGATTTGCTGACATTTAATTTTGCACTCATTATTAGTACCTACTAATTTCTTAGCCAAACTAGCTATAGATACCTCAATTGTAAATGCAAAAAAGGAATGGTAAATTACTTCATTTTGAGGTCTTTAGTCTATTCGCCTTCTCGTTATCACCAAATTGTACAAACGTCAAAATCTGCATAATATTTTTACCTAAAAACTTCACTCGGAAATTGTTAGTTAGCCGAAAAACATCGCTTTAACGTTTTACACAATATCCTAATCTGACTTTAATGATCATGCTCATACAACAAACGCCTAATATACCTTCATACAAAAAACAATGTCAGAGAGACAGGCCGTCGCCAACGAAACCTTAGAATTAAAGAACTTTATGGCGTCGGTATAAGGTTGTTCTTAACATGTGTGTTGTAGTGTCAGGTAAATATAAGGGACAAAGCCGGGTAGCCGAGTTATAATCGAGAGTGCCTCCGGTTTGATAGTTAATTAAAGAACTGAATAACGTCGGTAATGCAAGTCAGCTGCAATCTTCGACATTGTGGTGGAATGACATCGAGAGGTTAACACCACTGCTGAAATTAGTAATTGCTTGAGTTTTGGTAATTTTTGAAAATGTAAATACCTACTTATTTTTTACTAGCGGTTTTCCGCTGTTTCATCCGCGTGGGCTACAGTTTATCGGAATAAAAAGTTGCCTATATCCTTTCTCAGGCTTTAGACTGTCTCTGTACCTAATTTCATTTGAATCGGTTCAGTAGTTTAGGCGTGAAAGTGTGCTAGATAGACCGACAGACAGACAGACAGAGTAACTTTCGCATTTAAATCGATTGGTATAAAATCCAGAAACACCTTGTGTAAGCTCCTAGGTTTAATGACGTAGTTTTATGACGTATGTTCTCTTCAGTAAAGCTAAATTAGTGTGTTCGTTCATCAAATTTAAGATAACTTATGAGCTAATAAATGGGTGTAATAACAGCTCTATACATTTGTCAACTCTTTGCACTACTTCTATGGTGGTGCAGCCCTTGAGCAGATGAATCTATATTTTATATACGTAAACACACTTTGAAGTATGCTCTACTTACGTCAATATATTTTTTATGTATCTCGAGTATTTGCTACTTAAGAAAAACAGACAAGAAAACACGTAAAAAGGCCATGAAAGAGTCTATTCAATGTTCAGAATTACTATCTTCTACATCAACGTAAATGCTAGCTTCAGTTTTCCTCCCTTTACCATTCAGAAAATCACTTCCGACCCCAATCCTTATTAGAATAAAACCTTTACCACTACAGTTTCATACATTTAGGTGTAGCAAATGTGCTTGCAATTGATTACAAAATCCTATGTTATATTAGACAAGTGTTTAGAGTCATCATTATCATCATCAGCCGGAAGAAGTCCACTTATGAACATAGGCCTCCCCCTTTTGAACGCCACCATGAACGGCTATTAGCCATTTGCATCCATCGGCTCCCCGCGACTCTCAAAATATCGTCAGTTCACCTACTAAGCATCCTACCTACAGAACGTCTTCCAGTTTGCGGTCGCCACTCGAGAACCTTTCTTCCCCATCAGTTATCGGTTCGTCGAGCGATGTGGCCTGTACCACTTCAACTTGTAGATTATCTGCGTAATATTTAAAAACTAAATCAAGCCTGGTCGCACAAATAGGTAATATTTGAAGCTATAAAACCGTTATCGTCTTGTGTTATCGGTGCGCAACGGAGCGCATTTTGCATGCTCTTAATGAATGCCTTATGAAACAGGCAATTTATCACATACTGCCTTATCACAATGCACTGATAAATTTTATACGAGAAGAAACAACAATGACCATTACGCCACTAACTACTTTACGTGTGCTAAATACTTTATATAAAATCATCGTACTTATTACCCATTTAGTATACTCATTAATAGTAAAAAGTCACGCTTCAGGGAATTTCAAATCTGTTGTGACGTAAAATATTAAATTGTGGAGCATGAAAATTGTTGCATAGAGACTTCAATATTACTTTTAAAGAGGTCCGATCTTGTGTGGAATACTGCGGCCATCTCTGGGACGGCTCAGCTAAATACCAGCTCGAGGCCTTGGACTCCATAGATAGTAGAACTAAAAGACTCATAGGTGATGATGAGCCTTCAGAGCCTTGATCACCGCCGTAAAGTTGCCAGCTTATCTGTGTTCTACAGGTTGCATTATGGAGAGTGTGCAACGGAACTACACAACCTCATTCCACCATCCCCATTCCACTATCGAACAACAAGACGCACGGAAACACATCATCCGTACATGGTTGAAATTCCCCCAATCCACCCAAAACGTTTCGCTTCCACATTTATAATGCGAACGGCAAAGGAGTGGAACACCTTGCCAGCGTCTTTGTTTCCCGATAAGTATGACTTGGGAGCCTTCAAGTCAAGAGTGAATAGGTATCTTCTAGGCAAGCATGTATCTTCGGCCTTGTCATCACTTACCATCAGGTGAGACTGGGGTCAAATGCTTACCTATCTCATATAAAAAAGAGATCTTGCTAGGATGTACCTACCATTAAAAAACAAAATTTTACAATTACTACTAAATACTACTAACTGTTTCAAAAAAATCTTTAATTGCTGCTAAATTATATATATATAATTATAAATTATATTTCGCGTAGTTCTCTTTGGCTCGCTTACTTATAGCTTCTAAGTTTGGATGATATAAAATGATGACATAGCTTTCTTCTCATATTTTCTTCTGTGGAGTTACTAAACGGAGTACTTAGGTACATAAAGTTGTAAACTCCCTTATCTCTCCTCAATTCTCTTCCACGTCATTTATCCATTATTTTCTTGATCTACTTCGGGGTCAGTTTGGCTGGAATTAATTCGGTTGCAGAGTCAACTTATATTTGTAATGAGTATTTTCACGCTGATAAATGTTCAGTTTAATTGTGAATTATAACAATAACGCTCTCAGAGGAAGGCAAAGCAGTTGTAGGTACTTTTATTAAAGAGCATAGATTCAATTGAAAATTTGATCCAACGCAAAATGCTTTTAACGTTTCGCAGAATAATCGAAAATTCTGTGAGAAATAATCTTGGTTATTTTTGGACTAAATGAGGTAGATCCCAAGAATAGGTCCAAAATAAATTAAAGAGCTTTCAACAATTTTCTTTGCCTGCCCGCTTAAGATAAGTTCAATCTGAAGAAGCTTAAACGTAGTTACATTATTCACATTTTATAATATATTTGTCGTGAGAAATTTAATTTGTAAAAAGGTTTTTAGAATTAAATATTTTTAAGTGGATGCTAAATGCTACTAAGTATTTCTTCAATAAACTTTTAGTACCTAGATTCAGAACCATCACTGTGTTTTTTTTTTCTTTAAATGTTACCTAACCACGTAACTTATATATATAGTATAGCTGTTAGGGAGTTAAACGAGCGCTGTAGTTACAAATAAACACATTCCTATTGCCCTAATTGTTTTTCAAACTCTTCTATCCCTTTAAACAAATGTTCAGTTTCACTGTAGGTAGCAAAATACGTGACTCTTTATTTTGTAAATTTTTTTCATAAAACTCTCATTACCAATTCGAATAAGATGTTTCAAAAGGACCGAGTCGGCGGCGCCTTGTGTCTTATGTGTGACCATGAATAAATCAATGAAAACAAATAGTATTCGGCTACTAGTGTTCCTAAAAGCTTTTTTTTTCAATGATATATGTATGATCTACTATTGTTTCAAGACCAGTTTTGTTAAGAGTCTCATGTATGTAAATTTATTCGTTTGAAATAATAGGTGGAGCATATTTTTCTGCCAAGATCGAATGCGCCATACATATAGATAGGTTGGAGGCGTAATTTGGTAGACACCGAAACTAATTTATTTAACAAAGGACGGACCGACCGATAGAGCACTTTTTGTGCGTATACAAACATATTATTAGCTCGTAGATGTGGACATGGCTAGTAATACATACCTACAGTATCTTACGAAGGTTATGTTTGCATGCTTGTCACAAACAAATGTGGTTATATTTTCGCTGGTATGAAACCAAAATATTTTTGAGCTTTTCACATAGAGAAAAATGAATTTGTCAAATCTATTTTTCTTTTGAAACGCGTATTTCATAATGTTGCCATTTTCGTATTGTTTCCTCATCCCGCTTCAGTAACATCTTTGAGCATACAATACCCATAAATTAGGTACAGCCGTACAGCTGTTTTTTTGTAAAAATATTTCTAGTAATTACCATTTTGTATATATTCCAGTAATAGAATAAGTTCAACTAACGTCTAACGTTGAAATCTTACTGGCGCCGTTTCCATAGCCATGTTTTACAACGAAATTCGAATGTTGGCAACAAAATAAAACACTAGTTCCGAGAAATACACAAACTTGATGGAACGCCGGAAATTAAAAATTCTTGTTAAGGAGACAAAAACCACAACTCTACCTTTGAACGTATATATTGGGTTTTGTTTAAAAAATTTATTATCTCCCTAATTTAATTCTTTGTAACTGATATACAGAATGCGGACGTAGTTTGCTATTCTAAGGCCGTGGGCACTTTTTGCTGTTTTGCATTAAAAACAATTGACACCAAGGCATCTCCTGAATTCTCATTCTAGGGACCTCTCCAACTTCTTAAATTTCTTGATCGGAAAAGCATACTTATTTGTTAAAAAAAATCTATAAACTTAAACCTAATAAATTGATAACTGAGTTTTAGATCTCGCTACGTGACCACCTGGATTAGGAACTGGCTCGATCTAATGTAAGCCTACCGGAACTCATCGATAGCGGTGCTTGGTAGTAGATCCTTGACTTGAAGGTGGTAGGTAGGTATGGTTTCATCACGATGTTTTCCTTCCTGTAAGATCTTAAAAATATGAGAACCAACCTTATCTGCACTGAGAAAAAAATCCTAAGTTTCCTTCTGAGCCTTACCTTCCAAGACCGATTCCTTCCAGAATGTAACCCTTTCCTTCCTTATTTTACCTTAGTTTTCCTTCTGAGTCAAAAGGGAAGGAAATTCCTTCTGTATTTTGGAAGGTATTATTTCTCCGTGTGGTACACTGAGAAAAAAATTATGACTTTCTTTCTGATTCTTACTTCCAAGGCCGATTCCTTCCTTATTTTACCGTACTTTTCCTTCTGAATTAAAAATCTTTCTATTTTGACTCAGTAGGAAAATGTATTTCGGAAGTTCTTTTCCTCTGTGTACTTTTACGCACCATCGTCATCACAAGAAACTTGAAAAGGTAAAGCCCTCATTTTTGTCAACATTTACATGCTACGAGAAAATCTGTGGGAAACAACAGGGGTCCAAATTCTAAATGAGATTTAAAATTCCGAATGAAAAAGTGGAGGAAATGAGTAAGGAATGACGGCGGCGAGTATCGCTCCAGTGGCCATACTGGGCTTCCGGTGACCAATTCACAGGAACACCTGCTTCGATTGTTTAAGGCTCTGTGCCCCTATAGTTTACGATAGCTAGAATTCTAGATATAGTACGTACAATAGGAAATGTAACATGTTTAAAAGCCCGGAAAAGTACCGCCTTTTTTGTAACCAATTTTATCGGCGAAGATCTGTCTGAGCATAGGGTAGTTTGAAAAACAGCGCTGCGCTCACATAATAATCGTTATGGGAATGCAGCACATACTGAAGCTACCCTATTGCCCTATAATTAATTAGATATGTAAGCTGGAACCTAGGATAAGTCTCTATGTTATAGTGGCAATAAATTGATTATAATTTTTTTCTTTATTTAAAAAGAAGTTTTGATTCACTTCCAAACATTTTTTTGCGAGTTTTACCGAAACTCGGAATGTTTTAAATCAGTAAAACCTACGGGTTATTTTTAATCGCTTTATTCGTATTTCAACAAAGTTTTCGAGTTACTTATTGAATATGGGCAGTATACAAGTTGCCACTTTGACAAGTTGGCGGTAGTTAACTTTGACGTTTACGAAAACTTTATAGTTTTCAAAACTTGTACTCGACAGGTTTATGTAGCCTCACCCCGCAGGCGATCAATCGCCTGAAGACCATTCCATGCTGGTCTAGGAATAAAAAAAAACCGTCAAAAACAGTCAAGGCAACATTTGCGAATGTTCACAGACCTCATGAATCAGAGAGAAACTGTCGACACCACTAAAAAGGAAGGTGCTTTGCGATTATTTTTTTTCGATATTTGTAAAGTTGTTTTTTTTTTAATTTGCTAAAAGAAGGCGTGCAGCTGTATATAGGTATTATCATACAGATTTACATATAGGTACATTTTAGATTACAGTTACTTAAAAAAATGGTTCTTATAAATAAGCCCAAAGTTTCAGCTTAATCTGGTAATTTCCGCCTTAACGAGCTTTTACTTTACCTACCTACCTTGGACAAGAACGCTTTTTAACGATATTAGACTTTAACGTTTTACGTTTTAGGTTCAAAGTTGATTTAATTCAAATTGCAAATTCAAAAGTACTCTACATTTTGAGACAGTGGGAATAGAGGATGAAGTTTGAAAATTCACCACATTGGACGCTGATTGTTTCAAATTAGTTACATTGCATGCTCTGAAATTTTCTACTTCAGCTGAAGTTAGATTTGACTCGATTTTAGCAACATTGTTGTATCAAAAATTTTCATAGTGGGGACTAGGTAGTTAATACTTAAGCTATGTAGATGTAGAGGTAACATTTTCTGTATTCTATGTAGATAATTTTATTAGGAGCTGTATGATTTAATCAGGCTTCTTAATTTTTTGAGTGGTATAAAATACAAAACCACAACACTCCGCCACAGGAGCAAACACCGACCCGATGACTAATGACATTACGAAACGAGGAAGCAAATTGAACGACGCAGGATGCCGAGAAACCTTTAATAAAAAATCCAAAGAGCCTTCAGACTCGGACACCTCATTTTTGTTTCCCGAACGCATCCCAAAAAGTAACGAGTAAAAAATTCGGCGCTAAAAAGAATAAAACCGTGAGTCTATTACTCGTATAGCATGTCATCGACGCTTCATTAAAATGCGATGACTTTACATAAACATCATAGTGGACTTCATTGATAGCCTCTGACGTAGGTTTGATCACAAAAACTGCATTTCTTTCGAGGCAAAAGTAAACCTTACTGCTCAGTGTTAGGGATCGTTGTATCGATGTAATGACTGTCTGGTTCGTTTTGGAATGAAAGATCGTTTACAATAGCGTTTGATTCCGTGGAGTCCATTGATAAGTCCAATGCTACCAGTGTTACAAGAAGCCGATCTCACGAAAGGGCAAGCTAGAAAACATCACTTCCGAATGCCAACGGTCAACAGTTCCAATCAGGAGAGGAATTATAATCGAATATCCTTAAAAACTCTACGAAGCTAACTAGCAAGGTGCTGGTTATATATAGCATTACGTAATATCACATCACACTATTTTCAGATAGGTATATAACACTTATCATAATAATATGAATACAAAAGTTTGTTTTTGTTTGGGTACTATGTTTGTTACTTATTTACGCTGAAGCGGCTCAGTGGGTTTGAGTGGCATTTGGAATGGAGATAACTTTAACCCTCTACTTATACACAGGCTACGTTGTTCAGAAGTTTTTGTAAGGGTTTACGGGAAAACTGATAGTTTAACTATGGTAGTAAAAATACAATGTAGGTATTATATTAACATAATAATATTTAATGGACATATGCAAACAGATGCATTTTTAATGAAGAGGCTAAGCTAACATATTATATTGGCTTCTCGTCTCATTTTAATCAATATTTATTTGGGCACTAAAAATTCAACTCACTAATTTCAAGTACGCAGTAATCTAAATAGGTATTTCCCACGCCTTGATTTTTACGTTTCAGCAAGTTTTTTCTCGGAAATCGCAAAAACTCTCTTCACACAATTTAGACTTTCCTAGCCACCAAAAATGAAAACTAGATCAACTTTTTAATTTCGAAAACCGTGAGAACGGATTTTGAGAGGACTTTCGGTCGGCAGGGGCTTCTTATAGGGGCAAAAAACAGTAACCGAAATGTTACAGTTACGAATTACTGTACCGTAAAAATTACGGATTCAATGCAAAGTTTAATGCTTTGATGGCACTCTGTGAGGCCGATTCTGTTTGGAATAAATTAATTATACTAATTTAAGTCGATTTTCCGTCCTCAGTCGCAGCCGGAGACCGTTCAAATTACGATTTCGAACTTTGGTTTGTTTATTGTCATGCAACTTGCTGCAAATACTTGAACTTATATCGGTATACCGTTTTATATTTAACCGATACAAGATTTTATAAATATATTTTAGCGTTATGACCGTCTATTGTAACAAGATCTCACTAATAGCTCTAAGATCTATTTTTTTACGTTGCATTATTTTCTGTAGTTGTGGTGAAACAATAAAGCGTTATCTATCTATCTATCTGTATTTAGTTTTGCTAACTATGATATTTATAAAGAAATCTGCAATAAATAGAATTAACTAAACGTAATATCGACCACGAATCTGCATTCTAAATACTAAGGTTCAACAACATCTGCAACATTTTTCTTCAGTTTGTTTCTTTTTATTCAAATCTGTCCTTGAATTATAAAATCACTCATAAATTTATAAATATAAGTTAAACCTTGCTCACGAAAGGATAATTTACTATTAATTTGCATATTTTATTTAGCACACTTACTAAGTATCTACCACAAATAGTATCCATGACAATGTTTGACATTTCTATCCAAATCACCAAAATACAACACTTACCATGGCGAATGAAAAGCTGAAACAATTCGTGAAAACATTTCAAGCAAGCCGCCTGAATACCAGAAATGCTTTGTGAGACAGGGACAGGTATACTTCTGTGGCTACGGTTTGTGAGAGTGGGTTGAGCTCGTCCCCTCTATCGGCGCAAGCGCCTGTTTCGGTACTACACTAGGGGGACAAGCTATTTCAGTATCGGTTGCTCATACTAGAATAATAGATAATATCGATTAGTTGCTGTTTTTGAAAAGCGTTTGTCAATGATTTGGTACGTAATTTTTTTTACAATCTGAAAAGTAACTTTTTTTTTATTTCTCAGCTTATGACCTTACTGACGATGTGGTCGAAGGTAGCGCTACGATACACCTGGAATGGGAACTAGCTCTCAAGTGGAGCTACACATTTTATTTTCAATAGAGCTGTGTGCTTTTTTATCTATGAAATCATTGAATATCTCACACAGAACAAGCTTACATTCCTTGTAACATAGTAAGTAATCCTATAGAAAATGTATCCTAAGGTTACAAATATTTCAGGAAACACCGCGCCATGGCTCCTCTACCAATTCTCACACTTGCACAGTGGGAGTGTACCATGCACTCACTCACACAAACGTAGGCAGGCCCTCAAACACAGCCTCCTCAGCTTCTCACGCACACCACCAAGCGTTACCCTGTCTGTACGAACACAACGGCACTCTCAGTTCACAACACAACCTCTTCTACTGCACTCACGCGCAGTAAAAAAAGATAACGCGATCTATCGATCTTTTTTCAAATCCAAAAAACGTCTCCGTCCACAAGTATAGTCGAATAGACTTGATGTCTACTATCGAACGCGTCGCCTCAATCTAGACATTTATTTCTTTAACAATTATTTATGACACTGTTATCAATTTAACATGTCGTTTTAATTATGTTAATACAAATGGGTGATAATCAATTTGTGTTTCGATCTCGTTCGGTTAATTTAATGTAAACAGATATTAATCATTATTCGTGGCGTTTTTACGGTGTTCGTCGGTTGTAAAGCGCGCGGAATGTTTTTTGTCGGGTAGTTGTGTTTACTATGGTTGAACTTTGGCTGGTAAAGCGCTGTTTTGTGATTTGCCTTTGATGGGGGCAGTGTAATCTCACATACCATTATGGAAAGACACCAGAATGGTATGGATGTGTGGGTAGGTAAGGGTATACATATACGTTTTTAATTTCTATCTATATCTTCTTCTGTTCTTATCTGAAAGCAAGTCGAATAAGTTTTTCAGCTACAGTCTTATAAGAAATTATTAATGAATCCATCTAATGACTTATAAAATTGTATGCATATGTGAATTTTTAAGTATCTATGATTTTTCGTTTACTAAATTAGTGTTTATAAAGTTGAAGAAAAAAGTTTTCATGTGACGACATTCGAACCGTACCTATAAAATGTGTATAGGTATATCTTATAAAGTTAATAGCAACAATTTCCATCTCGCAGACGGCAGACATAATTCATTATCTTGAATACTGTTGGAATTCAAAAGTCTCAATGTACCAATGTAACAAAATTTCATTTTAGATCTGTCCGATGGCCAAAACGGAACTCTACATCTAGGTAATTATGAAATTGTTGTTCAATAGGCGTTCTTATTGAATGCTTCTTTATAAGTATCCTTAAATATCTCCTTCTTTGAAAATTTAAGCTTATTAAATCGGTAATTTATTAATACTTTGTGAAGAACATTTTGTTGATAATTAGGTTGTTGTTGAACTTAATATTTCTATGGAATCATAATATTACGCCTGAATCTAAGTAGCCTACATACAAGCATGCATAAAGTATGCAGCTATTCATGAATTCCACCATCACCTAATATCTGGTAGAGTCATTTATCTTGTATAAAGAACCACCATGAGGTTAAAAAATAGCCTACTTCATTTTATAATTTTTTCGAATTATGAAAAGGTAGCGTTTGACCACAAATCACCTGATGTTGAGTGACAATGTGGTCGAAGATGGTAAAAGCGCCTTGATTAGAAACTGACTCTCAAGCACCGAGAAGAGCTTCTGAAACCCATCTAGGATTTCATTATAATGTTTTCTTTCATTGAAAACTCAAGTTTATTGCAGGATTTGAACCCATAAATCCCAAGCTGAGGTCATAGAGACTTCATCGCCTCTTTCTTATTTTTCTTTACCTCATATATCTGTTTCATGATCTATTTTTTAACTACTAACAACCGTCCCCTTCTTTCGATCTAACCATTTTCCTCTTCCATAGGGCAAGGCCGGGTCAACCAGCTCGGTGGCCTGTTTATCAACGGAAGGCCCCTGCCCAACCACATCCGCCTGAAGATCGTAGAAATGGCGGCGGCTGGAGTTAGGCCCTGCGTCATCTCGCGGCAGCTCCGCGTCTCGCATGGATGCGTCTCCAAGATCCTTAATAGATACCAGGTAAAATAACAGATATGAAACGAAATATCTAGAGCCTATTAGGTAAACACTTTGGAGCAACAGTTTGCCAACTTGCTGTGTGTCAGCGACCAGTGTAATTTTAGATTCGCGTTTACTTAACGGACTGCGGCGGCACATTTATTCTGAAGCAGTATGCCAAGCTTAAAGTCCAACAGCAAACGTTTTGCCCAAACCTGTTTACCTAAAGGTTGTTTTAAAGGTCGGCAACGCATCGGCAACTCTCCTGGTGTTGCAGATGTCCATAGGCGACGGTGTCCGCTTTCCATCAGGTGGGCCGTCAGCTTGTTTGCTAATCTATCACATAAAAAAAAAAAAAAACCTAGTAAGATCCTACCTACACATCGCAACTATTATTCTGCCTTTTGTCTGGATCCTGTCGCTAATGATTAGTGTCATACGGAAACACTCTGTCACTGCCAATAACCTATTACTTATTTTACATTTTACCATAGGGCTACGGTTAATTTATCTTTAGTTTCTCTGACTGTTGGCTGCGTGGTAAGATTTTAGCAAACTATCTTTGACATAAAGAAATGTACATAGTATTCTTATATCTACATCAATGATCGATGATGTATAAACATAAAGATACAAGATATTTAACCGACACCAACTATAAATTTAAAATTTGAACCATAAATAGACCATTCATCGGAACGAGGCTTTTATGGCACAGCTCATTAAAACACGTGTATCATGCCTGCGGCCCTTTCATATAAACTACTATTTTCATGTCATTAATAAGGCTTTTACACCACAAACATTTGTGTATGAGTTCGCCCACGCGTGGGCGATCAATTGGCGAACAACGGACAATCGCTATTGAGACCTGCCCAGCGAAGCCTGAAGGTTTGTTTTCACCAGACGGCTCACAATAACCGATTGTTTCATTCAGGAAGCGTTTCTCCACGGTAGGAACGGGGCCGGCTCTGGAAACTTTTAGTTGCCTAGTTTATGAAGAAGGTGCGAACTCAGAGGGGGAAGTCATGGGGCCATATATCCCAAAATCGTTTTATATTATTTGGAGAAGACCTAAATGTATAAGTTGCAATTTTTGCAAACATCTTTTTCCTATAATATTAGGCATATTCAAATACCATAAAACAATAAATTAATTATTAGATTTCAATATAAATAAAGTAATATAAATATGGGTTTTCGCAAGTTTATTAGTAGAATTGTTACAGTGTACAGTATGTGCAAAGATAAAGATAAAGACAAAGTTGTTGACAACATCATTGGGGATAGATTCCGTAAACAAACAATGATTATAAAACGTATTTTGTTTTCCTTATTTGATACGGGTACTATGTAAACACTAAAACTCCTGAAAAATATCGAAACCTAATTTCTCGGGAGGATGTCCTTGTGTAGTGACCGTAAATTATTTAGAACTAGCAGCGCCCCGCGGTTTCACCCGCATCTTCTCGTTATCCCGCAGGAACCCTTTTCCGGGATAAAATAAAATGTAAAAAAGTGTTAATCCAGGGTATAAGCTACCTCCATTCCAAATTTCACTCAAATCCGTTCTGTAGTTTTTGCGTGAAAGAGCAACAAACACACATACATACATACTCACAAACTTTCGCGTTTATAATATTAGTAGGATAGGATAGGATATTAGGCTGACGAAAACCCTGCAATATCAAAAAGAACTCTCTCCCCCCTAATGTTATGACGAATTCGCCCCTGTCATGAAGTTAGTCAAAGTTTTTTACAATATAGGTTGTAGTAAGTATGTAGGAAACTTACATTACTGTATTTGTTACGTGATGTAAAAACTAAAGAAAATATAACTAAATATAACAAACTAAAACTAAATATAACCCAAAGTGAGTCTTGGCCTCCGATAACAAAAGACGCCACTTCGGTCTGTCCTGCGCCACCTCCTGCCAGTCCTCCACCTGGAGCTCGCGCAAATCCTTCGTGACTTCGTCTTTCCAGCGATATCTGGGACGGCCGACAGGGCGACTGTATGCTCGTTTGACCGCACGATCCTCCCCCATTCTTTCTTTAAAAAAAAATATGTATGGATAAATTCGATTCACCCATTTCTTCCAATTAATTGTGAGAGACAGTTTGCTTGCGAAACAAAATATCGAAAACAAGCTGGGCCCCGCGGTTTCATCTGCGTAGACTAAATTTTATCGCAATACAATTTTTATGTGATTCTGCAGGGTTAATACCATCTTCATAAATTCTACCAAATTAGTTAGGTCGTGAAAAGGTAACAAACAAACAGAGTTACCTTTGCATATTAGTATAGATACACTATCTGACGTCATTGTAAAAAAATACGTTCAGAAAATCTCGTTGGGCCCTTAAAATCAAAATGTGCTACATTTTCTGAGCAATAACAAAAAGCAAACGAGATAGAAAAGATTGATTCCATCAATTGATTCCGTTAAAAATCGTGGAAAGCAATTTCTTTTACGCTTTGTTTCTGTTTGTTTAGTTTGAGGAAATAATTTGTTCACTGGGAAAAGATGGGGAAGAAGCGTAAAAAAATCTTCGGCAAAATCTATTTCTTTTTAGTAAATCTCTAAGTTGTTTTTATATTAGATACTGTACCTTCATGAAAATCAATTTTTTTTTTGTTTTGTCGAAATAGTTTTCATCTATCAGATAATCCAAAGCAACATTGTTTTATTGATTTTTATTTATGTTTTCTGTTAATTTTCCTAGCTAGCTAGGTACTACTCATTTTGAAAAGTCTGTGGTAGGTACTCAATGCATAAAGTGTAACAATTTTGTTTTGGCAGATAAAGAGCCAAGCAAAAGTAATATGTACCTACCTACCCATTATAAATTCCATCTCTTTTGATACCACCAGATGTTTATTCTAATAAGACTTTCTTTTGTATAGGAGACAGGATCGATCAGGCCGGGGGTGATAGGTGGTTCGAAGCCGAGAGTCGCAACTCCTGAGGTGGAGGCGAGAATTGAAGAGCTCAAACGGCAGAACCCTGGGATATTCTCTTGGGAGATCCGCGAAAAGTTAATCAAGGTAAATTTTACCTTTCATTTTAATTATTTAGTGTTTGCCTAAAGTGGTTTATAATTATTTGTTTTGAGTACTACTCAATTAAATTAGTTGAATATTTATTATAAACATGTTATAACGCGTATTTGGCGAATACAATATAACATAGAAAAAAAATACATATTTCTTTTTTTCAACTTTGTAAAACTAGGATTCTAATAAAAAAAAAGGTTGGATAAAAAATATAAATCGTACATTTTCCCTTGTTCCCCATATATAACCAAGTAACATAACCAGCATTCGGAGAGGACAAATAATTCCTATTCCAAAACTGGGTTTTAGTATTCAAACAAAAGATCTTAGAAGGAATTGAAGACTAGGTGTTATGGATTCCTGATCCACATAGTTATGATACCCTATAGAGTATAGATACGATTAGGCATACAGGGAATTCTAGTAAGGGATCAGATAGATAGCTTAAGTAGACGTTATTACGTACTATTATTAATTGCACAGACCTCATTTACATACACTTTTCCTCTAGGCTACAAAACTCCAAAAATTATGATACAAAACAATTATGCAAAAAGTTTTTTTCATTGCTCGGGGAGAAATTTACCAATGAACCTTTTATATTCAGAAATCTTACCATTTTGTCCGCAAAATGTCACTTATGGAATGTGAAATGGAGGGCTATCCTTACCCACGTCATTTATGGGACGAAATTTACCAAAGGTATTACGTAAACAGATACAGGATGTATATATATTTTGCTAAGTACTGTAAGCCTATAAAAGAAAGTTCTTATTTGAGGTAGTAGCCAATCCTGATAAAGACAACATTTTTTGAACAAATGTGAATAACTGGTTCATCGAAATAGGTTTATCTGCGCCTATGGTTTTCCCGTTATCCCGCAAAAACCTTTTTCAAAATAAAAAGTGGTTATGAGATAATCCAGATCATTAGTTATGTGCCTTCAAAGTTTCAGTCTAATCCGTAGAGCAGTTTCAGCGTCGAGAGTTGTTCCTTACAAACGCATGCACACTCTCACTCGCAAACTTTCACATTTACCTACTAGCAGTTTTTCCGTTATCCCGCAGGAACCTTTTCCGGATAAAAAGGCGGTTATGTTTTAATGTAGGGTATCAACTGTCTACCAACTTCTTCTTTTTATTTTTCAACTTTTTTTTAACTTCTCCTTTTTTCTTTTTTTTTATTCTTATATCTTCTTACTTTCGATCAAATCCATTGAGTTGATCCAGCAGCGTGAAGAAGTAATAAACATACTCACAAATTTTCGCATTTACAATGTTAGTGTGATGAGGTTACGAGATAATATTAATTGTACTTTCATGTCACTATGTTGGCACTATCTGATATAAAATCTGAAAATTTGGATTTGGGTCGCGTTGGTTCTCGCATCGTCCATCACGTTCGGGAGAAATGTTATAACTTACATTATGCCTATACTGAAGAGATCACATTTAGCGATAAGTACAGCCATTATACTTTAGTGTTACGATAATTACTTTTTCTGAACTGTAAATTTCACACGCCTGGTGTGAAGTAAAGCTTTTTTAACTGTAAAATTTCGCGTCCTTTATCATCATGTTTAAATCGTTAAGTTTGATCAAAGATCGATCAAGCGCTTCCTACGAATAAAAGTTGTCAAATCTTACACAATTTAACTTCCACTTGACCTCACACTTAGAAATATTTAGTGTATTTCAGACTAGCTGTTGCCCGCGGTATTCCCACGTGGGCTTCAGTTTATCGCGATAAAAAGTTGCCTATATGTCCTTTCTCAAGCTCTAGACTATCCATGTAAAACATTTTATTCAAATCGGTTTAGTAGATTAGGCGTAAAACGTAACAGACAGACAGACAGACAGACAGACAGAGTTACTTCCGCATTTGTAATATTAGTGGGAAAGTAGGGATTTAATGTATTTCATATTGTAAAACAATGTTTTAAATTAATTTACAAGAGCATAAAGTATGTCAGGGTAACAAGCGTACTACATTGCCACGCATCATTTTGAAATGCTGATTGTCAAAATTCTGGTTGGCACTGAACTGTAATGGGCAAGCGTGATGATTAGACCAGGTACTATCACGCTCGTCTCGACACTCAATAACATAAAAAAGACTTATTGCTGAATATTCTACCAAGAACTATATAAGCAGCTCAACGTTATGTGTAACCATGTATTCATCTATCTATACACAAAACCCATAATTTTATAATCATCGCATAACCTGCGCTCTTTAATTTCAATTGTGCATTCAATGACTAAATCATTGTCCAGTACAATATTCAACGAGACACAATACCATCTGATTGCAGGAGGGCGTGTCGGATCCACCCAGCATCTCGTCGATATCTCGCCTGCTACGAGGCGGCGCGAGGGACCCTGAAGGAAAGAAGGATTATAGCATCGACGGGATTCTTGGAGGTGAGACAATTTTCAATCCATGCGCAACCTTCGACCACATCGTCACAGATCGTAGGATGTAAAAAAAGATAATGAACTACAATGCCACAAACTTATCTGGCCCGCTGACGTTGGCGCTGTTATTGAGCTTATACCTTTTACATTTCTTCTATTTTCATACAATGATTGTTAGATTCAATTTTAGCCACTGGAGCAGATAAATTAGTGGCACTGTAATCAGAATTGCAATCCAATTGGAAAAAGTCACAAAATCTATCTACAGAAGTTAGAGCGTTTCGGGTAAGATAAAAATAAAAAGAAACAACTGACAAGACTTGTATAGTGTATGGCAAGAAATGGGGGTAAATGGAAAGAAATGAATGTCGACATTTTCCTTAATCTTATCGAAGGGATATTTTCGCCTACACTCATGAGTGAGGAAACACTTGGTTGCTCATGACCTTTCCTTCCTTAAAATGCTTCATCTGCACTTACCCATTTTTAACCTTCTTGTATTGTACTTGCATTTATAAACATAGTATCATTTTTGTAACACCTCTTAATATGCGTCGGCAACATATCAAATGATCACACCCCACTTCCGACATATAAACACGCCGCATTCGTAACATTGCACAATGACTTCCCACACCCAAAAGGTTTCGCAAGCGCGGCAACCTGTCAAAGCTTTCTCGCGAGGGTCAAAAAATCAATTTCCGCACACAAATCTTGCATCGTCATTGTTGCCGTTTGAAATATTGATGTTTGTTAGGCAGCCGGCACTTTTAAAAGGTAAACTAAACGGTCACCGACAAAGTTTGCCGCGGTCGCCCACTGAGACTGCGATGGCGCTGAAAACATCGACAATTGACGTAAACATGTTTTGTTTGTTCTCATTGTATTAACGCTATTGAAGCATTTTGTCACTTGGTTTTGATTGTGCTTTGTCGGTACTATATGTCTATTCTGTAGCTATACCTGTTGGATTTCAGTCTGTCAGGTAAACATAAATATAAAATGTAATTTAAGGTGATATAGCTTTTGTTGCATAATTTATAGGCTCCAGTGGAATTATTTTAATTGATCCTGTAGTTTGCCAATGCGAATACTGTTACTATATAAACTTAGTAAATACCTATTACTTGAAACGATAAATGTCACCCACAACTGAATTAATAAATCTTAAAAAAAGAGTCCTCAGAAACATAGTCTCTCATTTTCGGCTGTGAGTTCCTATAGATAGTACAAGAACTAATCTCATACAATAACTTCTATAAATCCATATAAAACCTTTTCATAACCCCGAGAAGCTTTACAACATCTTACTAAACAAAACGACAATTTCTCAAGCTGCCACGACCATTACGCGTAATCTACTTTCACACATGCTCGAGTATGGAGCAAAACAAAGAGTGGACGATAAAATCTCGCATTTGTTTAATAACATCTGTCGTTAGAATCAACTAATGTCGCTTGGTAGCTGGTGCGATTAGAACCACGGCGGGCGGCACGACGCGCTGCGCCGTGTGGCCGTGCAATCACTCTGTGTGGCGATTGTAGTGAGCTTACATGACGACCATGAGAAAAAATATAAAAACAAGCCGCGTTTTAATATAACTATGTACATGACATTGAAAGAAGGAAATCAATGTACATATATAAGCAACTTCAACTTTTTATTTGAGTGTCTTCTGCAGCGTTGCCATAATTTTGCCAATGTCGCCAGGATAGAGTGAAAACAGGGCACAAGCGATTGAAATTGTTCAGTGGGGCTTCACACAAAATATAGCTTAGGTACAGCTTATGTCAAAGCACTAACACATCGCATCTTATAAATAGACAAAACTCACAATTTCATTCATCTACTATGTCACAGATTAAATGTACAACTATTATACAGTAAATAGGGGAAAATCATATCAATTTACAATATGTGAAACTAAGACATTCGTGTACTAACATTACTGTGCTCCAGATTGAAGGGCAAATCCATAAAAAAAAGGTGAAAAAAAGGAATTAGTATCTAATATTTCGGGCTGACGAGCGCAATGTATACGTTTACCATCATGCGAGCAAATAGCCTGTGTGTCACTCAGTTGCATAAAAAAACATGACGTGTAACAGCCCATAACCTCGTGTCACGTCTACATAGGCACGTGTCCTACATGGGACTGATTGTTCATCACCTTCAGGAAAAGGTGATAAGCCTCATTTACCTATTATTACCTACTAGTGGTGTACGCATATGTATTATAACATCTGTTATTAGATCAGCTAATACACGATAGTCGGTATTAATTAAACTGTGACATGTTTGCAATCTGGGTTGCGATGTTATTGTTCGTCTTGTCAGTTGTACAAACAAATACTTTGTACCACTCAATAATATAATTAAACAATGCATCATTATGTTTAATGACACCTTCATTAGCTGCTGAACTGCTTGTTCCCTTGTGCACTCAAAACCATGTGCACTCAATCTCCATGTAAGCCCGACAAGCATTGACCTCAAAGTATTTAGTGGCCATCTATTACAGTGCGTCGCATTGAAGACAATTTTGTCTCATCTCATCATAGTATTCAATGAGAGCCCTCCCAGGTCGGCGGGAAGTAACTTCTAGTTAAGCTGTGAGGTTGCCATGGTGTTATTGTTTAGTACTTAATCTGTGACTTTCATGTTGTGTGATAATGGAGTGCATTCGATTAAAAATTCAGCACCTGAATCAGACCAGAAATTAAACCTTAAACATGAAAATCAGCGATGAAAAACATTTGAAATAGCAACGACTACTCTTAAGCTATATTCTCAAATAGTCTTCTAAAACCTTTAAAGCTTGTTTTTGGATGCGAATCCACCCGTGATGAAATTAGGTTCACCTAATCATAGTATTTTCCTCAGGACTTTCTCTTATCAAAACGTATACTCCGATGTCACACCGTGATGAGACATATTGAAGCTTTGGGTTACAATTTTAAAGTTGCATCAAAAACCGTTCAGCGTTCTAGTTTTCAAGTCTAATAAGATGTCTATTACCGCTAAGTAATTCGTCGATCCTAGGCTTAACAAGTTTTTAAAACTATAACAGATACTTAGTACAGCACAGAATATTGAATCTTCGTAATGCATCGATAGATATCGTTCCATTATTCTCCTAATAACAAACTATCTATTATTATGGTGGCTTTCTATGACTGCTTTGTTAACTATCACTTGAACTGTAACGCCCGGAAGTGCACAAGAGGGAAAGAGTGCCGACAAAGAGGAGGCGGAGTGACGAGTGAATAGGCGGTAAATAACGTGCTATATCATCTCTACTTTCAATAATTTAATTGGGAGAGTTTTGGTACCTACTTTTCCTTTGCAACACAGGATTATGGAAAAAATGTTATAACCTTTTATAGACAACTTCTGCACACCATAATAAAATCAGCAACTTTTGTTCTACGAATTTTATCAGAACCTAAAACAAAAAGGTTTTCCTATTAACACGTTTGAGCACTTTGTATCGTAATAAACGAACTACACAATAACAACAATCGTACTTAATACAAATTTTGTCCTGTAACCTAGCCTAGAGTACGAAAAGAGTAACCATATAAATCGATCTACTTAATACATAAAAAATATACAAGTTACACTACGAATACTTATCAATACGAAAATAAAATATACCAATACAGACGTCTACTATTAATACCCTATCATCAAAGGAAAAAATCCCCTTCCATATTATTGTTATTCTATACGGCAAAAATGTATTTGCAGAACATTCAATTGAATTTGCAAGCAACAGAATATTACGTACAAAGCCTTTTTTATGCTGTAGGTATTAAGTTGGATCAATACTCAGAATCCGCTTAATTAATTCAGTTTATTGCCTATCCCTCTCGATCTAAATAATCTCTAACAGCAGTCTAAAAATACCAATAAGAGCGTTTACGTGATTTGGAAAAATCTGCAAATCTGAAGAAAGAAGGTAAAAAAATGTTACGAATTAAGATAAAAGCGTTTTTGGAAAACATCGTTTTTTGTTGTCATGTCATAAAGGGTAGCGTTTGACCACCAGTCACCAATGTGGATAAAGGCGGTGCCACGATGCGTCTGGACTTGAAACTAGCTCTCACGAGAGGCTGCCGGTATACACATACCTATAGCTGTGCTTGACGAGTACTTAACTTGTCTTTCTACCAAGCTATGGTTTCATCGCGATATTACCGGAAGCTCAAAATAAGTAAACAGTGTAAAACTACGAACAAACCACTGCTGTGGTAGAAATGGTGGTGTTGCAGTTGCAGATGCTAAACTCGAAGGCTAGTTGTCGAATTTGTAGACAAGTTTGGGCACCTCGTGTCTGCATCTATAGTGCAAAACAGTCTAACCGAAGAAAAAAATTACCGTGATAAAAATACCTAGCAAACACTAGTTATCCATGAAACCACCCGCTTAATTCTTACTCTTTCGTATTGAAAGGAACTATATACTTTCAAAAGAGCTAATTAACAATAATGTCAAAAAGAGCTTTATCCGTAGCCGGTTCAGAAAACATGAAGAAATACGCAACTACGCCCCCAAACGGCGAGACGTGCTAATCCGGCCATCTGTTACCATCGGAACGAACTGCTGAAACAAAGGCCGACCCGCGTTTTAATGAATCCAGATTATGAAGGTGTTAAACCGCCGCCGCTCTTTCAACTTCCAAATTATGAGTTCTGAACGGTCCGCCGTCTTCACGGGGTCACATTTCGGCAAAGCTTCCCTTCCCACTCTTGCGCATTGGCTTCCCCATAAACATCTCGCTCGATCATAAAACCTGGAGGGTTTCTCGTCTCGCCTTAATACCTCAACCGTAATGAACTTTACGACCACGGTTTAAAGCTCCGAATCTTAAAATTTTATATATTCGATTTGTGTTTAGCCTCATACGTTATGATCAGTATAAAAAAGACTAAATAAATCTGTCCCTGTCTCGCTGCCAGCGGAGAATTTGAGCAATGTAAATCATTTTATTACAATACGTTGTTCTTTTTTTTGTGTCGCTGCCTTTGTGGTCGGATATGTTGCTCGTGGCTTAATGATTCTTCCTAAGCCGCTTGTGATATACAATTTCCGTGATTTTTGACACGAAGTACTGTAACGTAGTATTTTATAGAATAAAAACAAGTGACAAATAAAAAGTTTTAAGACATTGCTAAAAAATAAAGTAAATTAATATCGTATGAAAATCGGCATGTCCAAGAACCGCATGCAAAATGTATTGAGCCAACGTAGATTATGGCCCAGACTCTCTATGTATCTGAGAGATGACCTGTGCCCTAGCAGTAGAATCGTTAAATGCTAATGATGATGCAGAAATACGTTTTTATGTTAAAAAGCTTAATGCAGAAGAAAACGTTATCTTTAGTTTTGCATGTGCAGTTATTTGCGTCTCCGTGGGCACTGAAACAATGATATAACTCAACATGCCATTGCACCTGTACTTGCAGTAGGTATGCATAATACACACTTAGACGAAAATTCAGTCAGGTGCAATAATACTAAAACCGTTATAGCAACCACTCCGCTGCGGGTAACGAGTTACAAAATTAATTCTAACGTCGCATTTAACTTGCGCTTTCGTTTTACATGTCATAAATCCAGATCGCGACACCAAAATATTGAATGGTGCCAAAATGTCACCCGAAGAGCAAAGAGACCGACAAAGGCACCGCCTCGCTGGGTGTTCTTATTCCGCACCACGCTGAGCCTCTATTTTTTCATCTCATTCAATTTTGACTTCTTTCAAAAGGCTATTAATATAAGCCACATTTTTTAAGATCAGTTTTAAGGCCAAAGCCGTGCATTGTTGCGCCAGTTTTTTAATCTGTTTCCGTAGGATACCGCTACCGATTTATATAAATGAGATCGGACCCCGGCCGCGAACCGACGGATCTTGATTTACCCGAATTAAAACATGATGTGGGTTTTCACAAAAAAAAAACATAGACGGTTAATAAATAACGCGTGTTACAAAAAAGAGATGAAGACAAATTGCTGCAATATAGTATCAAATAAATTATAATTTTGTGCGGCGAGAGAGACAGTTTATTGATACCACCTTCGGATATTACAATTTTAATATTGATTAATGTGTTTTGCTTATTAATCACTGTGTCTACCTGTAACTTTATAATAGTTTTTGTATGGAACATATTATTAACATTCTTAATTGCCACGTGTCACATGACTCATGCTGTTCATCTTTAAATTATTTAATACTAGCTACAACCCACGGTTCCGCCTCTTCATTCAGTTTAGTTCTACCACCAAGCAGCTAAGCTACTAGCTTCACCCTGCGGCTGTACCCATGATTTTCCCGTTGGAACTTTCTTCACTGGATAAATTGTAGTGTGCCTGTGTTAATCTAGGATATAAACTATCTCCATTCCAAGTTTCACACAAATCTGTTGCACTCTTTTACTCGTAGCGAGAAGAATTAACAAACATTTACACTCATCCATTAACTCATAAACTTTCGCAATAATAAAAAACTAGATGTGCCCCGCGTATACACCCACAGTTTTCCTATTATCCAGTGGGAACTTTTTTGTGGGATAAAAAGTAATAAAACTACTACTATTCTAGACTATAATTTATCTTATCACCAATTTCATCCAGATCCGCTCGTCCTGGCGTGATTGAGTAACAAACATCCATCCATCCATACTCTCTCATTTATAATATGTAGTAGCAAGATAAGTGTGATAAGTTTAGTGTTTGAGCTAAAATTGGTTCAGTAGTTTAGTCGAGAATAGGCGCAATTTCGTACAAACTGCTCCCGTGGCTGTTGTACAAAGCCAAACACGCTCGCGGGTCACTAATTGTTTTAGTTTGAAATGCGGAATAAACAGAAGCTTTTCAACTCGCATTTAGTATTAAGTTTCGTAGCTCGTAGCATTGCGTAGCATTTTGTTATAAATAAAAGGTGAATAGAGTTTAATTAAACGAAGAAATTGCTTGAAATCAAGAAACTAGGAATAATTATGTCAGCTTCCCAATTCAGGCGTAACGTGGCACAAACTTCGACCACATCGTCACTTAACATCAGGTGACATGTAGTCAAACGCAAAAATGAATGTTACAGTGCGCGATAGTTTTATTACAGTCTCTAGAAGTTCAAACAATATTCTAATGTAGGTACACATATATCGAAGCGATTGGTCGATGCTACCCGTGACCAAGATGTTAGCCTTTTGGTATTTTGCATTGTAACGTGGCCATGCGGCCAGCATTCTGGGAACGTTGCCGGCTGGTATCGGTTTATCAGATTTTTAGATTAAGTAGTTTTATTTCGTATTTTATTTAAGTTATTAAAGTGTTTTTCATGTATTTTAGGTCGAGGATCCGACTCTTCGGACATAGAATCGGAGCCAGGACTGACGCTAAAACGGAAGCAGCGCCGCTCTCGCACCACCTTTACGGGAGAACAGCTGGATGCCCTGGAGAGAGCCTTCCACCGGACCCAGTACCCTGACGTGTATACTCGAGAGGAACTGGCGCTGCAGACTGGGCTTACGGAGGCCAGAATACAGGTACTATCACGATGTCTTAATTTTTATTAAATTGCAAATAGACCTGCATTTAATTGCCATAGCTCGCTCACCTGCATTTTTTTATTACTATCTATGCTCGCCACTCAGGTGTAGGTATGTGTAAAGAAAATCACAAAAATAGCTATGGTAAATAATTGCTATGCGCAATTGTGATAAAACTAGCTGCGCCCGCGGTTTCACCCGCGTCGTCCTGTTATCCCGTAGGAACCTTTTTTCGGAATAAAAAGTAGCCTGTTTTAATCTAGGGTGTATAAGCTATCTATATTTCATCCAGATCCTTTTAGTAGTTTTGCGTGAAAGAGTAGGAAGGATGTGGCAAACATTTAATACCATTGAATGGATAGATATTGATTAACTTTTTAGGTGTACACTACAATACAGATACATTTAAAG
Organism: Opisthograptis luteolata; assembly: GCA_931315375.2. Taxonomy (NCBI): domain Eukaryota; kingdom Metazoa; phylum Arthropoda; class Insecta; order Lepidoptera; family Geometridae; genus Opisthograptis; species Opisthograptis luteolata. The sequence continues at coordinate 6,127,766 of OV928048.1, forward strand.
CTAGAACCAAAAGTACTAGCGCTCGAGGTATTCTTTACCAAACAACCCGATGTAAATTAGGAACAATCGGCACCCTCTTAAGACACGGGTTTTCAAGCATCATGTGTCTTGTTTGGTAGTTTAAATCACTGTGAATGTTTGCAGCCAGAATTAGTGACAAATATAATTAGGTATTCATTTTATTACACACCATTGCATAAGAATTATTACTATGTCTAAACTAAATAGACGTAGTGCACGATAAATGTGGCGCAAAGGGCGGACAACTGACTGAGAAGTGTAAGGCCTCAGGTTCAATTTCCAATGAGCGAAATATTTCGGGGAGGAAAAAGGCGCAAGTATTTCTTCTGTGTCTAGGTGTTGTAAATTTCCGATAGTTTCTGATACTCTAAATACAGGGAATCCTATTTGGCGCACAGAGCACGTATGTAAATGTGTGGGCGTTATTGTCATACCATATATTTGATTAGCTATTATATTGGTCGAGATTTAATTGCAATTTAATAGGTTTCATTAGACTACGTAAGCTTGAATTACAATACAGACAAAAGGTTCTTTCTTTGATATTATATCTGAGCACTTATAAAATCTTAATACTGTCAAACAAACTGCGTCGCAATTAAATCTTATTAATGATATTGTAGGAATTTTTTCCTTTGAGTAATATTTGTTATTTTAAATATTTCACCGATAGGGATTAGCTATACTTAAATGTACGATTTTATTCATTTAATTGGATACATTTTATACGCTTACATTGTGATTTGTAATCGCTAAGCTGGCGATTAAAAAGGACCAACGTATTAATGATAGAATATTTCAAGAATATAATTATACACTGCGTATATAAACAGTCATATTTCGCACGAAAACGTTGCTGATAAAATAGATCAAATTTAATATTATGTACACAAAATGAAGGCGGGAATTCCAGTAAATTCTATTTAAACAACTTCAACACTCTTTACATTGTCATATCGTTGACATCAGCTAGTTAAAACAACAATTCGTATCATGCAAACATTTCAGAGGTTTTATTTTTTAGACAAAACATGCATTTCTATAGGAAGGACATCCCTAAGAACTTTTCATGGCAATTGATACTTCTCTTTACTTTTACAATTCATTACGATTCTTGTTGTACTTACCTAAGATTTTCATTCATATTACAGGTTTGGTTTTCCAATCGACGAGCTCGTTTACGCAAGCAGACTGGATCAAATTCTTCACCCAGCATAGCCAGCTATTCAACACTGCCGATGCCCCAAATACCCTGCCCCTATCCCGGAGGAGAAATACCGTTACCTCAACATCATCCACAGCATCCCGACTCTTGGCATCATCAAAAGTATGCCAACTACACAAACCAACTAATGGCTCAGTCTCAACATTTGAACCAAGCCTTCCAAAACGCTGCCTTCCCAAGTACATCTGGATCTACGTTTAGTCATTTAGTTCCTAGTTCCAATGGAGCTCACCAACTGCTAGACCCAGGTATTCCGAGGAATGATTATGCGAGATACCCAGGTGCCGATATCTATGGCAAGCCTGTCAGCTACCTGCCCAAAGATACAGAAGAAGACAAAGTTCCCAGTGAAGAGACTATTGAACCTAGAGATGACTCATATGTAAAATCACCTGGAGATGACTACGCTAAAGCTCTACCAGATAGTGAATACCCAAAAGTTCCTGCTGATTACTCCAAAGTTACTGTCGACCCCACGGGTAGTTCTAATTGGAGTCCCTCTCACAACTCCTTGAACATGAGTTTAGCTGGCATATCCAGTGAATATAAGTACATGAACGACCCTTATACATTTCCTAACGTAGCTGATCCGTTAGCTCATCACAACTATCCGAATCCACCCAATGCCTCTAACAAATATTGGATTTGACAGGAACTTTACGTAGTATTGTTAGATAAGAATATTTTAATATCATATGTAAGTGTAGTTATATTGTTAATTTTATTTAATTTATACTTCGTTTTATCATTGTACCTAAATACAGTCGAATGTAAAAAAATACCTCTTAATTGCATTCCATTTAACTTTACCAAACATTTGTAAAAAGTTAGTAAGTGAGTCATTAGAATAAAATTAGTCAGTAAATTATTTGTTGTTTTATTTATAGGCCTAAAGCCTAAAGTAAAATTCCTAATCCTGAGCCAGTTCTTTGGTTCATAAATAAAATCCATGAAAACATTTTAAATTGCTCAATTTATTATTCTAACTAAACATAAGAACATTTACAAATTTACAATACATAATTAAAATCTAGTTGGTAAATAAAATCACTGTACTGTTACTTCCACAACCGATGCACCAGGTTCAATTGGTGTAACGGCTATTCCCTCGTTGGGACTGCTAGTTATTTCTGTACCTAAATTTCCTTCAGTTTGTACTTCAGCAGGAGTGCTTTCACTGGTTGCTACTGCTTCAACAGGGACTGCGTCTGGGACAACGGGAGCTGCCTCAGTTGCAACGGGAGCTACCTCTGAAGCAGCTGGAGCTGTGTCTGTGTCAACAGGTACTCCGTCTGTTGTGACGGGAGCTGCTTTCGTAACAACCAAAACTACATCAGTGGCAACGGGAACTGCGTCAGTCACAGCGGCAGCAGAGTCAGTGGCAACTGGAGCTGCATCAGTCGCAGTAGGAGTCGAGTCAGTAGCAACGGGAGGTGCATCAGTTGCAGTAGGAGCTGAGTCAGTGGCAACCGAAATGAAGTCAGTTGCAGCAGGAGCCAAGTCAGTGACAACGGGAACTGGATCAGTTACAGTGGGAGCCAAGTCAGTTGCAACGGGAACGGCGTCTGTTATAGCAGGAGCTGAGTTGGTGGCAATAGAAGCCGAGTCAGTGCCAATAGGAGCTGCATCAGTCAAAGCGGGAGCCGATTCAGTGCTAACGAGAGCTGAGTCTGTGGTAATAGGAGCTGTGTCACTAACGACGGGGGCTACTTCTGTGCCAATGGGGGTAGGGTCTGTGACGATGGAAGTTGCATTAGTGGCAGCAGAAATTGCATCGGTGGCAACGGGAGCTGAGTCTGTGACGATTGGAGATGCATCTGTAACACCGGGAGATGCGCCTGTAAAAGCAGGAGCTGCCTCTGTGGCAACAGGAATTGCGTCCGTGGCTACTGGAATTACTTCTGGAGCTACTGGTGCCTCTGTAACAGAAACATCAACGCCTTGTGACTCTTGCACTGGAGCAGTTGGTACTTCCATTGTAGCTGATTCTATGGGTGTTACTACAACTTTTTCAGCAGCTACTGTTTCTGTAGTGGCTGACTCAATCGTATTAGCACTAGATGCTTCTACGGAGGGCACATTAATTAATGTGGGTGCTTCTGTACTAGCAGGGGCATCATTTGGTTTGAAAGTAGGGTCTTCAGTACCAGAAAGAGGACCATTTGTAGGTAAAACATCATTTGAAGGAGCAGCATCAGTATTACTAGCAGGAGCGATAGTAACAATGGATTCAGCGGCATTGTTTGATGCAATGGCTGCGTCAGTTAACCCAGCTGTATTATCAGTAGAACTAGCGGCAGCCACGTCAGATGCGCTTACAGCATTGACACTAGAGCTAGTGGTGCTAGAGACAGATCCGTCAGCACCAGAGTTTTCAGTACCAGAGGCTGCACTAGAAACAGCATCTTCAGATCCCATGGCTGCACCAGGTGCTGATCCTTCAGTGGCAGCGGCAGCATTTGAGACAGAGTTATCGGCTCCAGAAGCTGCATTGGAGGCAGAGCCTTCAGCTACAGTGGCGGCATCAGTTGTGGAACCTTCAGTGCCAGAGGTGGCACTAGAGACTGAGTTTACAGCTCCAGGGGCTGCAACAATGGTAGATCCTTCAGATGCAAAGGCAGCACCAGTTGGTGAAACTTCAGTTCCAGAGGCAGCATTTGACACAGAGTTATCAGCCCCAGGGGTAGTGGCGCCAGGGGTAGAACCTTCAGCTACAGGGGTGGCACCAGACGCAGTGTTCTCAGTTTCAGGAGCGGCACCAGACGTAGAGTTTTCAGTTCCAGGAGCGGCAACAGGGGCAGAGCTTTCAGTTGTAGAAGCAGCGTCAGTTGCAGAGCTTTCAGTGCCAGAAGTGGCAGTAGAGACTGAGTTTTCAGCTCCAGGGGCTGCACCAGCGGTAGATCCTTCAGCTGCAGAGGCAGCACCAGGTGCTGAGCCTTCAGTTCCAGCGGCAGCATTTGTCACAGAGTTATCAGCTCCAGGGGCACTGGCACCAGGGGCAGAACCTTCAGCTTCAGGGGTGGCACCAGACGCAGAGTTTTCAGTTCCAGGAGCGGCACCAGGCGCAGAGTTTTCAGTTCCAGGAGCGGCAACAGGGGCAGAGCTTTCAGCTGTAGAAGCAGCGTCAGTTGCAGAACTTTCAGTGCCAACAGTGGCAGTAGAGACTGAGTTTTCAGCTCCAGGGGCTGCACCAGCGGTAGATCCTTCAGCTGCAGAGGCAGCACCAGGTGCTGAGCCTTCAGTTCCAGCGGCAGCATTTGTCACAGAGTTATCAGCTCCAGGGGCACTGGCACCAGGGGCAGAACCTTCAGCTACAGGGGTGGCACCAGACGCAGTGTTTTCAGTTCCAGGAGCGGGAACAGGGGCAGTGCTTTCAGCTGTAGAGGCAGCGTCAGTTACAGAGCTTTCAGTGCCAGAAGTGGCTGTAGAGACTGAGTTTTCAGCTCCAGGGGCTGCACCAGCAGTAGATCCTTGAGCTGCAGAGGCAGCACCAGGTGCTGAGCCTTCAGTTCCAGAGGCAGCGTTTGACACAGAGTTATCAGCTCCAGGGGCACTGGCACCAAGGGCAGAACCTTCAGCTTCAGGGGTGGCACCAGACGCAGTGTTTTCAGTTCCAGGAGCGGCAACAGGGGCAGAGCTTTCAGCTGTAGAAGCAGCGTCAGTTCCAGAGCTTTCAGTCCCAACAGTGGCAGTAGAGACTGAGTTTTCAGCTCCAGGGGCTGCACCAGCGGTAGATCCTTCAGCTGCAGAGGCAGCTCCAGGTGCTGAGCCTTCAGTTCCAGCGGCAGCATTTGACACAGAGTTATCAGCTCCAGGGGCACTGGCACCAGGGGCAGAACCTTCAGCTACAGGGGTGGCACCAGACGCAGTGTTTTCAGTTCCAGGAGTGATAACAGGGGCAGAGCTTTCAGCTGTAGAGGCAGCACCAGGCGCTGAGCCTTCAGTTCCAGAGGCAGCATTTGACACAGAGTTATCAGCTCCAGGGGCGCTGGCACCAGGGGCAGAACCTTCGGCTTCAGGGGTGGCACCAGACGCAGTGTTTTCAGTTCCAGGAGCGGCAACAGGGGTGCTGGCACCAGGAGCAGAACCTTCGGCTTCAGGGGTGGCACCAGACACAGTGTTTTCAGTTCCAGGAGCGGCAACAGGGGCAGAACTTTCAGCTGTAGAAGCAGCGTCAGTTGCAGAGCTTTCAGTGCCAGAAGTAGCAGTAGAGACTGAGTTTTCAGCTCCAGGGGCTGCACCAGCGGTAGATCCTTCAGCTGCAGAGGCAGCTCCAGGTGCTGAGCCTTCAGTTCCAGTGGCAGCATTTGACACAGAGGTATCAGCTCCAGGGGCAGCAGCACCAGGAGTGGAGATTTCAGCTGCAGATATAGCGCTAGCAGAGCCTTCAGTGCCTAGGTCGGCACCAGTGGCAGAATTGACGGTGCTAGAGGCAACATTGGAGGGCAATCCGTTGGCACTAGGAGTGGCACCAGAAGCAGAGCTGGCAGATTCATTGATGGTGCTAGGGGCAGGTCCTTCAGCACTCGTGGCAACACCAGTGGCAGAGTCTTTAACACCAGGAGTGGCACTAGAACTAGAGCTGGCAGAACCAGACGCAGATTCAGGGACAGAGCTGGTGGAGTCGGGAGTAGCACCAGAGACGGAACTGGCAGATCCAGATATGGCACCAGGACCAGATCCGTCAGCACCAGAGTTAGCATTAGGAGCAGAGTTCTCAGAGCCGGGAGTAGCATTAGAGGCAGACTCTTCAATTCCAGAAGTGGCACCAGAGGCAGAACTGGCAGGTTCAGAAATAGCACCAGAACCAGATCCTTCAGCACCAGAGTTGGCATCAGTGGCAGTACTTGATGATTGTCCTCCAGTAGCCCAGCTAGGTAACAAACTAGATAAGTATTGTACTACAGATTCAAGAAGTGATTTTTTCTCATCAAGTTTTTGCTGCGATACAGCCGCCCACGGATGAGACACATTGTTTAATAACGCTGTTTTATTCTCAAGTTTTTCAATTTTCATTTCCAATTTGGCCTGTATTGCTTGTATACCCGCAGCATTAATATGACTCAAGACATAGTTTCTGAATGAATCCGTAGACTCGGGCTCATTTTGTAAGTTGTTCCTTATAAAGTTTGTGATTGCTTGACGACGTTCACTCTTTGTGCTATTAGGGTTCAAACCCAACTCTTCTTGCAAGAACCTATAAATTACCGTTTTCTTTTCTAAGTCAGTGCTGGTAGGAGTCAATCCGTATTTTTTAAAGAGATGGGTCTTCCACAGATCTTCAAGATCAAGTTGTTCATCACTTGTAGTTTCAGATGTTTCCACAGATTCTTCACTGATCGTTTCATCTTCGATCGCTTCTTTTTCTAATTCCTCGAGTTGTTTGCGTTTTTTTTCCTGAAGTTTCTGCTGTTCTTTTTCAAGTTTCTCTTGCTTCTTGCGCTCTAGTTCCTCTAGCTTGCGTTGTTGCTTTTCTTCTTGTTCTTTCTTCTTACGTTCCAGTTTTTCTATTCTTTCTTGACGTTTGCGTTCCTCTTTTTGCTGTTTTTCTTCTTGTTTGCGCCTGCGTTCTTCCTGCTTTTGTCTTTCCTTCTCCAACCTCTCCAACCCTCTTCTCTCCACTGAATTACCGTTACTATTATTGTCGCTATCATCATCATCATCGCTTTCAGAAGAGTTGTCCGACAAGTCACGCACAAAACGGAGATGTTGGTGCGTTAACGCCTGTGAGGCGCCATCTTCGGGCAAATATTTCGCAGTGGATAAGCACACGCATGCCTGAAACCCAAAAAATATCACACATTAATACTTATATTTAACAAAGCAGTGAGGAATAGAATTAAACAAGAAAACAAACAAGTAGAATTAAAATGTTAAAGTGTAACTGCATATTGTTAACCAAACACTTGGGATATTCGCAACATAGCACAAGCGATACGTTGTATTATTTAATTTATTTAGACACTCGCTTTACATCCCAAAATGAAAATGTTACTACATAAATTATACAATTAAATTCACTTTCGAGTCAGATGCCAATTTACGTCACAATAGATATAAAGAATGCAAACTTACAATTAGTAGTAAATAAATGACCCTCATTTTGAAAGTCTAATTTCTCATTGAAAGCAAATATTCGTTCGTTAAAACACTATGATCAATGAACACTTGTGTTTCGTAGGAGCTCGTTCGTTACAATTCCTTATGAGACTGCACGCTAAACCTTTTATACCTGCTCCAACAATTAGTTGATAACATTAGATAACGGCTTCTTCTGAGATAATGAGCGAACTAAAGTCTTGACCAAACATGATGTTTTCACCAAGTCTGAGTCAGTGTAAACAGTCGTTAGAGCTAATGATGGCAATACCGTTCTACGCTATCGTAGAAAGTCATGATAAACGTTCCAACCGGATATTTATGTTGTATCTAGCCACTGCAACGGAAATGGGATTATTGTAATTGTTCCATATTTGTTCTGTTTAATTAAACACCACGTGGTTAACATCCTCTTATATATAATCAAAGCCATTGAGAGGCATACTTAATTAGATATTGGTGTCGATTCGGTTTTGCATTCACTAAAACTAAACTAAGTTTGACAGGTCTAATAGTATTGCTGTCTTTTTCTAACCACTGAAGTAAAACAAGGGCAGAATTACTATAAGACCTGTCAAATTTAGTTTAGTTTAAGAGAATGCAAAACCGAATCGACACCATTATGATTGTTACCTTTTATTATTTAATCCATTATGATGCTAATGAGTGAATTCAACCGTTAATATAATAGAATTCCTAGCAATCAAACTCATATAACAATAGTAACGAATCTTGTCTAATTGATTATTTATTCCATTACTTACTATTACTTATTTTATACTTTCCCACTGCTGGGACTCTAGCCTTCTCTCTGATAGAGAGTATGGACCGCAATCTACCACGCTGGCCCAGTGCGGGTTGGCAGATGTCACATGCCCATGAATGTAATTGTTCTTGGACATGCCGGTTTCCTTCACCGTTTAGAGCGATGGTAAATCCATACATACTCGTAATTTATTAAGTTATAGGTGCGGGGCCTAGAGGATTCGAACTCGGTGTCGGCGCCTTGTAAGGCGCACGCATTACCGTTCGGCCACCGTAGCTCTATTTATTTACATAAAACACACTCTGCGATCCACATCGTTTCTGATGCTCTTACTAGATATCCTGTATCTAAATAACAATTAGCGGGGAAAATGCTGGCTGCATAAACGCTTTTGACTTGTGCAATGAAGAATTTTCTTCACCTATCTTTGTGTTGGAAAATCGTATAGTTACTGTCTGAATTTGAAAAGAACGCTCGGATCAACGTAAGTATAAATAAATATTTTTTACTTTAGGTGTATGAGGTATCTATAACGTTTCCTAGAACTTATTTAATGCTTATTTTCTTAATTAGAGGTGCTTATTAGGGGACAACTCATCTTTTGTTACTTTATTAAGTGATAATTAACTAATTTATTCAAAAAAATTTAACAGCAAACGCTATCAAATTAATATAGTACGAATTTAATACGCAAAAGTTAATTTACAGCACGGTCTTTAAAGGATTTCTAATACCATAAAGGTTTTAATCCTGTCTTTATGGTATGTAAATAGGTACCCAAGATTATACAAGAGACTAGGTTGATTACCTAATAGGCTACTTAAAGCTACGGTGAATCTTAATAATTAAAAATCATTTAAAATAACCACAGAAGATAATAAAAATATTAGAATTACGAAAGTTTCTGACTGACTGTGTATGTTTGTTTGTTATTGGGAATGGAGATAGTTTATACCCTGGATTAATATATACTATTATCCCAGAAAAAGGGTCTTGTTGGATAATGAGACACGGATGGATATAAAATTTGGCATTATCAGTCCCAATTTTAAGGTCATGTACAATTTCATAGATATGTATACTCATGGTGAACGATGGTGGCCGAACAGTAACCGCGCGATACAACGCGCCCACACCAAGTTCGAATCCTCTCGGCCCTGCCTATGAGCAAGACATTAAGACATAGAGAGGAAACTGGCATGTCCAAGAATCACAACATTCATGAGCATGCGACATTTACCAACCAGCACTGGGACAGCATGGTAGATATCGGTCAATTCTCCCTCTCTCTCTCTCTCTCTCTCTGAGAGAAGGCCAGAGTCCCAGCAGTGGGAACGTAAAGGTCGATGATGATGATACTAGTATACCCAGTATTATTTATATCATTGTAGGTACAGTTAAAAGTCATGGCATGATACCTTTTTTATTCTGTGGTCATGGCCATAGGCATCCAATTTCCGACTCGATGAGATAAGTCTTGAAGTGAATTTCCTTTGAAGTTATAGCTGACAGCGTTTGAAGGGAATGTTAGGATCGAGATTCATCTCAAAATTTCTCGAGAATATCTTGTACCCAGGATGAGAAATTACGCAATAAGCATCACGTGGCTACCCGTCTCCGAAACTTATCTCTGAGATTACGAACTGTTTACATTCTTTGTCTATAATTTGCAAACGGAAATTGTATATTAAGATACAAGATAGAGTAGGTAAGTACTTGGATTTTTGGGAATGCGGTGATAAACGTACCTTTTTGGAATCAGTCGATCACGATTTGGAAGCTCTTAAAGAAAGCGCTTAAAAGATGGTTTTAAAGAGAAACTCACCTTAGAATTGAGATAAATGATTGAAATCAAAATGCTTACAGAGTTTAATAATTGGGTTCGAATCCTGCAATAACTTTAATGTTTAGAAAAACATCGCGATGAAACCATAGCTTAGGAGCTATAGAATGTTCTAATAAAACACTTCAAGAATGCCCCACCAGCCCACTACTGTCTGCGTGTACACTACAGCAGGGTTTTTAGAACACTTTTATTATTTCTAGTGCCTTCAGTTTAAGAATCTGTCGCCAAACACCGATATCGGCGTGGTCTGGCATCCGCAATTGAGAGCTCCCAATCCTGGTGTACATACCATGACGCCACCCTCGTTATCGTCATTAAACATCAGGTGACTTGTGGTCAAACGCTAGCCTGTGAGATTTCGATGTAAAAAAGCCTAAAGGCGGTTCACTGGTTAAGCAATCCAATTAAACCTTACACTTAACTAGCTGTTAAGAAGGTGTGAATCAGGGTCAGGTCTCTAGCTATAGAAAACATTCGTAGTTTTACCTAAACACCTACCTATCATTCACTTTCTTTGACTGTCGCGTTCAATAACAACATTGAACTATTTCCACAGCGCAGTTGCGTATTCTTACGAAGCCTGTGTCGCAAAATAAACAAACAGCTGTCATGAGATAAAATTACAAAATACCACCTCTATGTGTACATTATTATAAGTTGTACTAATGTTTACTAATGTCCCTTTAGTGACAAGAATGACTGGGTAAAGATTTAGTTTTGTTAAAGCAGGCTGGTGGCACCTTACCTACCTCTTTCTATCAGATTACACTCATTTCGATGAAAGGTATGGAGATTGATTGAACCCTGGGGACATGGGATATTTTGAATCGTGATAAAAAGTAGAACACGGGAAAACCTCGGGGCACAACTAGTTGTTTAAAAATGCTTAACCGCTTTGCATACTTTTTTCTTGTACATTTTCCTTCATTTTTAATGCGAACGGCGAACGAGTGGAACACATTGCCAGCGTCTTTGTATTCCGATAAGTATAATTTGGGAGTCTTCAAGTCACGAGTGAATAGTATCTTTTAGGTATGCATAGTCCATTATCGACTACGTCGTCACTGTGGTCAAATGCTTTCGAAATGTCAATAAAAATGGCATGTAGGTTGGTAAAGTAGATCTTGGAATTTAGCTCCCCTTGCTAATTTGGTAAATGTTCCAGGAAAAAAAGCAGGAGAACAAAATAATCTGTAAAGAGATGTGTATCGCTTCGCTTATTATTTTCGTATTCGACGTTCGTCCTCGATTCTCACTCCCTTCACAATAAACCTCTTCTTCCATAGCAACAAGTTATTGCTTGTAGAATTCCAGAGGCGCTTTATCATTGCCTGACGCGACGGCAACATTGCTATTATTGTGAATATTCGTACTCGAATAATTTTGTAAGGAGACATCATTTCGTTTTTATATAAGATATTTGAGATATTGGAATACGCGTAGAATATCACTTGAAAAGAGTTCTAAGAAAGGAAAAACTTGAATGGAACACGTTTTATCACAACGTGATAAGACATTTCACAGTTAGGTAATAGGCACTATTTTAAGCTAGATCCTAAATTTCTTTCCAAATTACGTCTGTCTAGTAGTTTTAGGGTGGTATTCTAGAATGGCGGTCAAGCGATTATCACTATTTTAAGCACAGATTTGAGTATGTCTACTACTCAAGTAGTGATCAATCATTAGTATAGATACCAGCCTTAAAGTACATGTTTCAAATTTTTCTTAGCCTTGTAAAATGATAGGGATTTATCACTTATTTCATTTTCCTTAAATAAAACGACGAATCATTTTCTAAATTAAGAATCTTTCTCATGTCACCTTCATATCATGTTTAGGTACAATTTTATTTCGTGTTGTATTAGCAAAGAGACATTATTTAGTCTGATTACGTGGAGCCTCCGTAGAGAAAACAGGGATAAAATTCTTAATATTTTGGATTCAAACTAATGTTTCTCAAAAATATCTTTAATGTATAGAATTTGAATTTTAATTTACAGTTTCTTAATAGATTAAGTATACAGAACATGCAGACCTCCGGTAGGAGTAATATTGTTCTGTGATGTAGACCCTCTGTAGGTGGATCGACGAATTTGTAAGAGTCGCAGGGAACCGATGGATGCAATTGGTTAATAGCCGTTCATGGTGGCGTTCAAAGGGGAGGTTCACCAGTGGACTTCTTCCGGCTGATGATGATGATATAGAACATGATTTGAAAAAGTTCTACGTATTATTTACACAACGTATGCCCCTTTACTTTTATGTTCATATCATTACGGAGCAATTCACCTATTCCGTGGTATCACATCATATGATTTATTTTTATTACGAATCTATGTTTACATTAATACAAGTAATATCTAAGCCTTACAATAACTGGGTATTTTTAAGATTTATTTTTATTACGAATCTATGTTTACATTAATACAAGTAATATCTAAGCCTTACAATAACTGGGTATTTTTAAATGCAGTATCAAAAACAAAGAGCTTAATCTGTTGACATTTAAGGTTCAAGTCAGATGTAGGCAGCAAAGCAGCTCTTGCAGCAACTACCGCTGCTCGATGTCTTAATAATATACAAAAAACAAGCAGTAACTTTAGTAGGACGAGACTTTCGAATCACGTACTACGTAGCAATTAGTCTTGCCCTAAGGGGTGGAATCTACTTGTTGCGTTGGAAAACGAATCATATTACGTACTTCAATTAACTATATATTGTCTTTTTGAATTAAGTCTAGTAATGACTAGCGACCCGCCCCTGTTTCGCACGGGTTCAATGTAGATTTATAGACACTAATATGGGCAGTATTTTCAAATCTTTAATATTTTCGGCTTTTCTGTAGCATAATAAGTATAATATATACACATTTAAACCTTTCTCTTGAATCACTCTATATGTTGTTGAAAACTGCATTAAAATCCGTTGCGTAGTTTTAAAGATCAAAGCATACAAAGGGGAAGCGGGAAGTAACTTTGTTTTACACTATTTAGTGATTGCGTAACTAATACAAGTTAATTTCACTATCTTATAATTTTTAGTGCGTAACAACAGTGTGTTTTTAGTCTTTTAAACTATATATTTATTTTACAGGTAATTGTAATGACTTCAGTGCTACCAGTATAGCATGTGGTGCTGCATTCATCGAATTTGTGCCTTAATGATAGTAAAGCGGGAAAACCAATATTATTTTACACAATCATACCACCGGCACGTTTCACGCCCCCTGCAAAGTACCTACTATTACGTAGTTTCACATTGTGTGAAATTTTCCTACTGTAAGCTTAATTACAGGTAACAAAACAAGTTTGTACGTAATTTCTTGTTGTTTTGTACCACTAACATAAAAAGAGGTAACAAAGAAATGATATTCGTCCTTATTACCTACTTACACTCAACTGGTTTACCACATGTCCATTGTAATAAAGGTCTTTAATTTTCTTAGTCGAGGCAAAGAGCGTGTTACCCTTGCCCTGTGAATACAGATTTCCAACTTGCCATCGTGTACCTCGTGGTGCTAGATATTTTAGCATTTTCTAGTATTTTCCTAGCTACCTACTACATATTACCATAGTAAAAATATTGTTTACTATGATATTACCTTCATTTTTAAGAACTTCCAGCAGCCTCAATAGAGAGCCAGCTTTCAATTCAGGCATAGTATACTAGACCTAAAGCCGCACCATTACGACTTGTGCCAGACCAAGGAGTGCAAAATAAACAAAAATGCCAACTTTTTTAAATCTGGTAGTTTTATTTTAAATTTTAAGGCATTTTTTAATGATTAAAGGTATAGTTTAGTGATTTTATGTTTCTTTGTCATTAAAGTTTTTTGATACATCTAAATGTATATAACGTGATAATTTTTAGTCTTACCATATAAATAAGACGGCCGTTAACAATGCAGGATTGTGTAAATTCTCTTAATAATATAAATTACCTTAATGACTTTCTTTGCTGTCTCTACAAACCTTATCTGTTTTGAACATTATTTACTTCTTCGGGAAAACCTTGTTTCCAACTAATGTAATCCTTAAATCAAACATTAGTTCATTTGTATAAAAGCGTTTCAATTGCAGCACTTTATTCACAAACGATACAACTTTAGTCGAACGATAATAGTAAAGCGAAGTTAGTTGAATTTATAGAATCATGGGTTTCAAAATTATTTTAGCAGTTTGCGTTTTGGTGAGTAATTAAATTAATTTTTGAAATTTAGTTGAAAGGATAGTTAAGAGAAATTTTTTACGAATCTTTCTTCTTTTTGATCATTGAATTGACTTAATCTTTTTTAAACATACAATTTAGGGGATCATTCTATGTTAATCAATTTGAGACAATCGATCAAATCTCAATATTTTTAAAGTGTAGGTACTTTAAGGTTTTTTTTTACCGTGCATTAATTTTCTCAAAACCAAAATGTGTCAGTTTTTATTGTAATATTAGCATTTACCGCATCAAATTTTTGTAAAAATTTATATAATAAGTACATAGGTCTACTTATTAAGTTAATATGTGAACTAAACATTTGATTATATTACAGGTTGCAGTAGCGTCCGCAGTGCCCGGACCTTTCCCCATGCCGCAGGCCCCAGGCGGAGCTTGGGGAGGTTTGGGTGGAGTTGGCCCCGGTGCAGCTACCAACCCTTGGATTCCCCCATGGATCTCTCAGGCCCCCTGGTTCCCGCAATGGGGCCCGTGTACCATGATCGGCTCCACCTGTCAGGATTGTAACACGAAGGTGGTGTGCACCAAAATAGGTGCCCTTACAAGACCTTGCTCAGACCCTACTCTCCCCCACTGCAACCTTGGAGAGTGCTCGGCTACTCCCTCGGAGGAATGCGCCGTACCAGCTGTGCCAGCTACTACTGCCGTTTAAGAAAACATTACTGTATAGATACTAAATGCTTAGATGAAATCGGACAGATTTGTTACACAATCTTGGTAATTTTAAAAACGAAACGAAATGTATATATACCACTTTTTAGTAGGAATATGATGTGACGAATAATCTCATACCCTCGTAGCAATGTTGTATTTTTAAAGGATACTGTTTTTTCTTGTTGTAATTAAACAAACCATTAAAAACATCACTAATTTATTGTATTAAAATATAATAACATCAAACCGGAAATATATGAGTTTTACTGTAGCAACTTAAACTTTAAATATACTCGTATCTAAGCGTGTGCACGTGTGCCTTGCCTTACAAGGTTCCTACACCATGTTCGAATCTTATATGTGTGTTGATTTGCCATCACTCAAAATAGTGAAGGAAATCGAGACCGTAATACCTATATGTCTAAGAACAAGGGCATGTAACATTCTACCAACTTGCCCTGGGCTTGCGTGATAGATTACGGTCCTTACTATTTCTCTCTGAGAAAAGGTCTGTGACCCAGCAGAGGGAACGTAATATGCTACTGATAATGATGACGATTATCCACTCTAAGGCTGGTATTCTATGATCACTACTGACTCTGTCAATTCATACAAATATGTCACTTAGGGCCGGTTTTATAAACGTCCGTAAGTTAAATGTCACATTCGGTAAATTTGACATTAATGGTGTCGATTCGGTTTGGCATTCTCTAAAACTAAACTAAGTTTGACAGGTCTAATAGTACAGCTGTCTTTTTCTAACCACAGAAGTAAAAAAAGGACAGCATTACTATTAGACCTGTCAAACTTAGTATAGTTTTTTATTTTTTTTACAATTTACAGGGTAGCGTTTGACCACAAGTCACCTGATGTTAAGTGACGATGTGGTCGAGATGTATGGATTGAGTTTTAGACAATGCAAAACCGAATCGACACCATTGTCGAATTTTCCGTACTAAAATTTGACAATAAGATCAAATTTACCGATGACACTTACGGATGTTTATAAAACCGGCCCTTAATCGCTACTCAAGCATTGATCAACACTTGACCGTCATTCTAGAATACCAGCCTAAAACAACGGAATAAACTAGAAGTCTATTACCATGATAAAATATTCCAACGCCGTAGTTTTCTAGAATAGAAATGTACAATGAAATTATTCTCATGTTTCACAAACAAATGCCTGCAGCCATACACCTGTGCTATTATATACGGAAGCCGTAACACGAACGTGTGCTGCAAGCTAAAGCAGTACCCCTACTAGCTTTCACATCCCCTATTTGCCTCTTATGCTACACGTTATGCAAAATAAGAGGCAATTTATTTCAAACGCTTATTTTGTTTTATGTGCATTAGTGGCGTAAAAAAGTGAAGGAAATTAGAAATGAGACATGTGAAAGTCGTGTGTTTTTATGTTTTACATATTACATGTCACCTGATGTTAAGTGATTAAGTGGTCGAAAGTGGCACCACACTGCGCCTCATCTAGGAGCTGACTCTCATATGACACACCTTTATTTGGTGATAGATTTAGCTAGCCAAGCGAGAGTAGAAAATGACTCGTAACCAAGCCTGTTATTATCACGATGTTTTCCTTCAGCGAAAGAAGCTTATAACCACCTTCGTAAGTTAACGTCACTACCATAAAGCAATCATTATTTGAAGTGAATTGTGACATCAAAAGTAAATTAAATTCGTTTTTTTTTATGTAAAAGATTGGCAAACAAGCAGACAGCCCCCTTGATGGAAAGCGGTCACCGTCGCCTATGGACATTTGCAACACCAAGGGAGTTGCCGATGCGTCAACAACCCAAATGAGACAGGTCAATGGAGTGCTTACTGAGTATCTAGTTGTTGCGCTAAATCAAAACTGGATTGTGGTTTTTCGCCGACAAGTTTATTGAATTTGCGTCATCACAATTACAAATATAGTGAATGTACTCCTGCCTGAAGCCTTTCAGTATTTACGATATTCTGCAGAGTTTATTTTTTTCTATCGATGTGACCGTGCTTGGAGTCACTTCACTGGGTCATTATGACATGATTGATGGTGTTATCCGGATGACGAACCTGCAAAGTCCATTAGCTAATATTTCTGCATTAGGTAGTAGTGGGTAAACACCAAGAAAAAATAAGTATTTAGGTGTATCATAGTGATATTCTTTGTGGTACTAACCACTGTATTCAACATACTCATCAGTTGAAACGTAAACGATACATTCTTCTTCTAATATACAACGTGTAACATAATGTAGCGTTGCCGATCGATAGTCGACAATCGATAGTTAATCGATACTCTATCGATAGCCAACCAATAATAACACTATCGATACTATTGATAGTATTGCTGCGCGCGAATCATAAACTATCGATACTATCGATAGGAATATAGGACATAGCTTATACCCTGGATTAACACATAGGCTACTTTTTATCCCGGAAAAAGGTTCCTGAAACGGGAAGACGCGGGTGAAACCGCGGGGTGCAGCTAGTAATTATATAAATGTCTATATAAATAGATTTATAAACGTACATATTATGAATTAGCATATTTCGTAGAATTGTATTTTAGCTAAATATACCATGGTATGTCAATCTACTATAAGGAAAAGAAGAAGCACAAACAATTATCGACTTTCATAATGAGCCCTGTCACTCACTATCGTTGACAACGTTAAAGATAAGGCGTACAATGAGCTGTACGACTGTATCTACAGCTACGACTGACAAATCAAATAATCAAATAAAAGTGATGAATCTACGAAACTGACGAATTAAAGAAATTGACAGGTGGAGGGTGTCACCCGTCAGTTTCTTTAATGTGACAATTAACGTTTGTAGTAAAATCAGTTTTTAACACAGACTCTATCAGCAATCCCCACTTAATATTATAAATGCGAAAATAACTCTGCCTGTCTGTCTCGCTTTCACGCTTAAACTACTGAACCAATTTAAATGAAATTTGGTACGGAGATAGTTTGCACCCTGAGAAAGGGTACGTTTTATCGCGATAAACTGTAGCTCACGCGGGTGAAACCGCAGGGAACAGCTAGTAAACAGTGATCATAGGGATTACCTACTTAAATCCTGTATCTACAGTATCAGGAACTAAATATTTGCACATTTATCTAATCTTGTCCACAATCTCTGTAGAGAGGCTGATCATGCAAAATTTTCTAAAAAATTGTAAGGTATATATACTTTACATTATATCAGTAATGTTTGGTATTATTGTTAAATGTTAGGAAAATTTGAAAACTGGGCGTGTTCATCTACTTCTGTCGCCGTCTATACCTTGAATATTTCTTGTATTAAGATTATGTCATAGATTAAAATCGATATGAATTCGATACTCTAAAATAAATGTCGAATATCGATGTATCGCAATTAAAATATGGACAATATATCGATAGTTTTGCCCAAGCCTAGTTAACCACGACACGTTCACTATGGAGAACAATATTTTTATTTACCCTACAAAACAAACTAAATGTCGGAAAACCTGATAGTGTATTGTACAGTTGCTACGCGATCGGAACAGAATATTCCACTAGAATACATGATATCGACTTTTAACAGAATAACCATGTTTGTTTCCGCATTTGTTTTCTATTGTTTATTAACTGAGATAAGAACTTATGCTATAAAATGAACGTGGTTAATTACAATAGTTCATTGTGAATGTAACAGTGAATAGCAATGGCTTACAAGTTCTTTACCTTTTTGGCAACGGTAAGTGATCATTAGGAGGAAAACTCAGCACATAAAATACACTTCGGTGTCGCCTTATTGTTATCGGTTATCAATTAAACAGCCTGCTTCTATTGATGCAAACCATATTTTCTGTACTGATAACATGACCGTTATCAAAACTATAGTTTCTTTTATTTTTAGTATTTCACAGTAAATTTGGAACTAAGCACTCAAAAAAATACCACTTGTTCTTATTTTTATCTAAAAATAAGAACAAGTTTGTTTTACAATAAATTATTCTTATTCTTAACAACCTCTATTTTTCAGTGCACCATACTTGGCCTAGCATTGGCTCAGGAAACTACCTTCCCACCTGGAGCCAACTGGACTGCCTGTGACATCACCACCACTCCACTCCTTTCCTGCCATGATTGTAACACTCGGATGATCTGCAAGCCTGTTGGTGGTTTCCTGAGATCTTGCAACTATCCGTTAAAGCCTCACTGCAATGGTGGACTGTGCTCAGCTATACCAAGTCCTGAATGCGCTAACGAGCATATATAGACTACCCCAAAACGCTAAACTTCTCCAAAATCAATATCTTTACATCTATAAAAACTCGTGGCATCATGTTGAACGGAATACTTGATAAATGAATATTTACGTATCAAAGTTATTTTCTTCTCGATCTCATTCTAACCTACATCCAGGTTATTTCCTAAGAATCCGTACTCATATTCAATACAATTTGCATTCAATAGGGTAGGCGAGAGTGGGTGATTTATTAGCATAGTACGGAATTCTGTATGTTTGTTATTCACACACGCCCTAAGCCAGTTATATGAAATTGTCCCTCAAATATACACATCTGGCTATATTTTCAAGGGTGTAGTAAGTTGAATGTATTTTTAATAAGTATGACTTTCTCTTTTTCATAAGTCATACTAATGAAAAATATATTATATATATATCTATTATATATATATATATTTCCAATAGCTACAGTAAAGAAAACTACTTATAGCAACTAGCAAACTAACTAGTCAATTCAGACTAAAAACTGTTAATAAATCATGGTGACGTACAGTTTCTTTTTAGATCTCTAACATATATTTAGGCCTTGGTATTTCGGATGACCTTAGCCAACGAGGACAGCCGTCCCATTCAAATGAGAATTCTTTTACCAAACATGTGAGCCTTTACCTACATCTTCCGGAGTTCCGACCGCTGTCAGCCCTTCGTATAATGTTACAATTCCTGTGTCGGACTAGAGGCTTGCCAGAAACTTGAATAAAGCTTAGAATAATTAAAACACATTACACTTCTACTCGCACATTTATGGCTAATAGCCATTTATGGTGGCGTTCAAAGGGCCTCCCCTTGTTCAGCAGAAGACTTCTTCCGGCTGATTATATTATGACACTCCCACGTGGAAAACTGGTACGAAGTCAAACAAGTCATTAACCGCTTTTGTCTTGGCGTGGAATTGTTCCGGAAGAGGATCCTAATAGAGCCGGATTTTTTTTTTAAAGTGTAGGCCACTTTATTTTGTGCCGCCGATCCCCTTTCTATTATATCGCTCACATACCTAATACCTATCTTGCTAACTACAACCTCACCCTGCAGGCGAAGGGGGGCCGATCTGGGGTAAACAAGTGAAGCTAATAAAAGTGTTTTAAAAAAGCAGAAAAAAACGCTAAATATATTTAAGGCAGTACAGTCAACGACAAAAGTCGCTGAAAAAAAACACATTTTACGATTACTGTCATCATCTTAAACACCAACCTTTGTCCACATCATCATTTAAAATCAGATGTGTTAGATTGTGGTCAAAACGGCTACCTTGTAAAATGTAAGAATACCCAATCATTAATAATCTAAAACGCATTTGGAAAATCTAGTATGATCAGCTACTTTTGTCGCTGAGTGTACCTACCTATTTTCAAAATATAGCTTAAAGGCTCTCTGGGTATTTATTGTACATGCTATGTACGTAACTATAATACGTACTATATCATCTACACTAACTAGCTATCACAATCACATACATAGGCTCTGACCCCTAACTAGGTTTCCCTGTATCTAGGGTATCAAAACTATGAGGATCAGGGATCCACAACACCCAGACACAGAACAAATACTTGTGCTTTTTTTTTGCGCTTAGTTTGTTACTGTTTTTTTTTCATGTTTCATCTGATGTGAACTATCGAGCCAATAGATCTACCTAATGCATTCCTATTACAAGTATTTTTGTACGTATTTCTAGCCAATTACCCAATATTCCTCGAGATACTATATCTTGAAGTAGATAGGTACTTATTCGTGATAATTCAGATGCTGAACGATTTTGTTCCTTATCAGGTTTTTTTTTCATGTTTCATCTGATCTGATTCATCGAAGCAAATAATAATCTGATGCAATCCTTAAACAGATATTTTAAAGGGTTTTGAAGCCCAATGTTTTTTGAGATACGATGCTATTTCATCTATATGATGCCTGTCACGATAACTAATCGATAAGAAGTTGCTATAAAAACAACTGATTTTATTTTTATTTGTAGATTTCAATAGAAAATAGTTGTGCCAATCACAATGGCTTTGAGGAACATTGGAATTTGGATAGCGCTGGTAAGTTCAATTACTGGATGGGTAAATTGAAATAATAAACGATATTGGATCGTTGGTACCTACTTTTTATATTTTTAAACATTTTTTTAGAAGAGACGTTAGCACAGTGGTAACATCGGCTTGCAACCCAGAGGTCGTAGGTTCGAGTCCTACAATGAAAAAAAAAACTTGAGCTTTTAGTAATCGAAAAAATCGTGATGACATTATAGTTTGGTGGTGGCACATTTACGATTTTTTTGTGCTCGCCACACATGGTGTGTTCCGGCAGCCTTTGATAGCCAGTTCCAGGTTCAGGTGTAACGTTATGTAAAAATAAATCAGTAATTCGGATACTTCGAAACAAATATGGCGGTTTTATGCATTAACATTCACTTTTAATTTACAGTGCGTAACATTGGCAGTTGCCTTCGATCAACAAATTAAAAAACCTCAAGAAGATGGTCCTTTCCATAGGTCTGATATCCCCGATTTTTCTCCTCATAATCGAATGGAATCTACAAGTAACAAAAACATAAGACACCATAGTAACCACAAACCGCACCTTCCACAAAGCTCCGAAGAGTCACAAAAAAGTCACCACAAATTGCACAACCCGCACTTTAATCAACAATTTCCTATATATACAAATAGAAAACAAAGAGAACTAGAGAGAAGAAGACCAGTATTTTACCCTTATTATCCTTATCACTTTTACTACCATCCGCACGCCAATCCTTCTCATAATGATGAAGAGTTTGAAACCATTGAGGCGAAAAGGAACAACCATGAATCTCATAACGCAAATTTTCCTCGAAAGACGTATAACTTTCAAGAAAGTAACGAACCAGGATATAATGGCCCTTTTTACCAAACATCCCATCCAAATTGTCAAATTATACTGAATTATGATAGCTCTGAAGAAAGTGACAGCTCTGAAGAAAGTAGCGAAGAGGATTATTACTATCCTTGGCATCATGGACATAACCCTCACTTCCCTCCATTCCATAAACCAGTCCCTGGAAAATCTGGAAGCAACGATGTTTTTACGCATCCCAACATCAACGATAATCATCATTTTGAAACATCACATGAAGCGCAGACTTATCAAAAACCAGAATTGAATCATAACAATATAGGGAACAGCTACAAGGGCCCTATTCACGA
Organism: Opisthograptis luteolata; assembly: GCA_931315375.2. Lineage (NCBI taxonomy): Eukaryota > Metazoa > Arthropoda > Insecta > Lepidoptera > Geometridae > Opisthograptis > Opisthograptis luteolata. The sequence continues at coordinate 6,150,070 of OV928048.1, forward strand.
CACTCAAAACACAGAAGTAAACAAAGAAAAACCTTTTGAAACGCCAAATATTGATTTGAAACCCCAAGGAAGTGATCATGGACTATTAGGTCATGAAAATTTGCACAATAACGAAGATCATATTAGCAATATTCCTAACCCGATTGATGTTCCATTAAAAGAAGATGATATTAGCAATACGGTAACCCCGCTTGCTACTGATGCAAAATTTCCTTCGAATGAAGACGATCACGAAGCGGAAGATCAAAATAATAAACAAGGTGATGAAATTGAACCAAGAAATGTCGTTTTACCAAGTAGATTGAGAAACCTGTTGCTGCCAATGAAATCTATATCCGTCGAATGTGATGCCTTGAACACTCCTAGGTACTCTTGCTACAACTGCTACCACTATTTAGTCTGCAGACGGGATGAAGGTCTGATCAAGTCGTGTAAGGATCCCTACTTTCCCTATTGTGATAAAGGATTTTGCTCAGCGACTCCAAGTGCCGAATGCTCACATTTAATTGATCATGATTAAAATTCTAATATTATTTACTTATTTTTATAACAAACCTATATTAATATATCTACTTAATAGAGAAATATATTTACAATGATTTTTCGTTGAAACATAAATGAATAAATACTTGATAAATAAATATTTACGTCTCAAAGTCATTTTCTTTTCAATCATATTTTGACCTACATCCAGTTCGTTTCATATGAATCCGTACTCATATTCCATACAAGTTGCATTCAATAGAGTAGGCGAGATAGAGTGATTTGTTATAATTATGTATAGAGAATTTCGTAAGTTTGTAAATTAAACAAACCATCGAAATAAGTCATTTATATTAAATTTTCCTACAAAAAACACATCTGAAAAGGCTAAGGATAAATTATACTTTTTTTATAATTATTACTTTCGGTCTCACTACATCTAGAGTTTATTTATTCCAATAGCTACAAAAGGAAAAAGAAAACTAACTAGGTAAAGAAATCTATCTACCCAACAGCTATTTGGGTGGAAATTTTCTTTTTAAAAGGACCCAAAAATTCCAATCTTCTAGGCAGATGATTGTGTGTTAGGACTTTTGGGAGTGTTTGTCGGGTCATCCTGTGTAGTTGACTCTTTTTCCAGTAAAGGTGTTAGAACTTCGAGGTTATGTTCCTGTTGAGTTTGGTGAACTTTTAAGAACTGCGTAAATTGTACACCGTTAAAAATAAATTAATATTAAATTCACAATATGAAAGTTTTTTTGAGCTACACAAGACTGTTTTATTTAGCCAGTATCAAATGTATATTTGATAATAGTTTTATTTATGTTTTTTTTTATTTTCTTGGTACTTACTAACAACTAAATTAAATTGTATTAGGTTTAGATAAGTGTTTTTACTTGTATTAGGCAACTTAGTTCGTAGAAGGGTTCTGAATTTTAAACTTCCTAATTACGCAAGTAAACTTGTGATCTTTGGACATCACATCAGTGTGTCATCGTCGTCATTAGTGTAAGTGATCTATCAATTTATTACTCACATATTGTATATCCGAGAAACAAAGCTTGACATCGCTGCATTGCTAATTGCAATACCTACTTATCATCATCATCATCATCATCATCATCAGCCTGTATCAGTCCACTGCTGGACATAGGCCTCTCCCAAGGTACGCCACTGAGCCCGGTCTTCGGCTCTTCTCATCCAACTACTGCCAGCCACTCGGCGCAAGTCGTCGCTCCACCTTGTCGCAGGACGTCCTACACTACGTTTGCCAAGTCGCGGTCTCCACTCGAGAACACGTCTACCCCAACGGTTATCGGTTCTTCGGCTTATGTGACCAGCCCACTGCCACTTCAGCTTGCTAATTCTGTGAGCTATGTCGGCGACCTTAGTTCTCTGACGGATTACCTCATTCCTGATTCGATCTCTCAGAGAAACCCCAAGCATAGCTCTTTCCATAGCCCGCTGAGCGACCTTAAATTGGTGGACTAGTCGTGCCGTGAGTGTCCACTTACTTATACATTTACAAATGACGTATCCTCATAATCTCCAGTTTCTAATTTATATGTAATATCAAAATAAAAATATGTAAATGTGTGTGTGTGTGTGTATGTATGTATATGTGTTTGTATATATATTTAAATTCAGATGCGCTGCCATTTCAACTAGTTTGATCCATGTCACGATAACCAGTCGATAAGAAGTATAAAAGCAATTGATTTTATTTTTATTTGTATCAAAAGAAAATAGTTGTGCAAACAACAATGGCTTTGAAGAACATTGAAATTGTGATAGTGCTGGTAAGTCCAACTATAACTTAGGTAAATAGAAATTGTAAACAACATTGGACCGTTTGCATTTAGATTGTTTTTTATATCTATATAACGGTAGTACAGTGGTAACGTTGAATTGCGACACGTTGGTCGTAATGACCTTGAGTTTTCATTGATGGGAAACATCGCGATGAAACCATAGCTTGGTTTTATTGCATTTTTTGTGCGTGCAAGTTAAAAACCCATCAGTGGTGTATTCCGGCAGCCTCACGTTTTGAAAAGTTCCAAGTTAAGACGAAGCGTTCACTATACACAAATCAGAAACACTACCCTGTACAAGTAAAAAAAAAGTAACTCGGATACATCGAAACATATGACAAGTATGCATTAACGTCCCATTTTTTATTTACAGTGCGCAACATTGGCGGTTGCCATCGATCAACCAGTTAAAACACTACATGAAAATGGCCTTTCCCATGGGCCCAATAAGGAACACCATGGTAATCACAAACCGCACTATCCACAAAACTCCGAAGAGTCACAAGAAAATCACCACGGCTTGCACGACCCACAGTTTCATCAACAATTTCCTGAACACCCAAAAAGAAAACAAGAAGATATAGAAAGAAGACGACCAGTATTCTACCCATATTTTCCTTATCACCCTTACTACCATCCACACGCCAATCCTTCTCACAATGATGAAGAATTTGAAACCATAGAGGCTAGAGGGAACTACCTTGGATATTATAGCCCAAATATTCCTCATATGCCAGATAACTTTCAAGAAAGTTACAAACTAGGATATAACGGCCCTTTCTACGAAAGACCCCATCATCCACATTTTTCAGTGAATAGTGATAGCTTTCAGGAAAGTGGCGAAGAGCAACATTACAGGCCTTTGCATCATGGGCATTACCCTCACCTCCCTCCATTCCATAAAAAACCGGTTCATGGAAAACCTGGAAACAACGATGCTGAAACACCACATGAAGCGCAGCCTTATCTAAAACCAGAATTGAATCATAACAAGGGTCCTATACATGGCACTCACAGTACATCATTAAACGGAGAACAACCTTTAAAAACGCCAAGTCTTGAATTTAAACCCCCAGGACATCATCACGATAATGGTCACGGTCATGAACATTCGCACAACAACGAAGAGCATTTTAATAATGTTCCTAGTTTGATTGAAGATCTATTACATGAAGATGAGATTAAAGACGAAACAGTAATCCCGCTTGCTACCGATGTGAAATTTCCTTCAAATGAAGACGATGACGCAGCGGAAAATCAAGACAATGAACAAAATGATAAAATGGAACCAAGTGATGTAGTTTCATCAAGTAGATTGAGAAACCTGTTGCAACCAATACAATCCATATCCGTCGAATGTGATGCCTTGAACTCTCCTAGATATTCGTGCTACGATTGCTACAGCTATTTAGTGTGCAAACCTGATGGAGGCAGGATCAAGTTGTGTAAGGATCCCAACGATCCCCACGCTCCTTATTGTGATAGAGGAATTTGCTCACCGAAACCAAGTGCCAAGTGCTTGAATTTAATTCATAATAATTGATAAGATATTCGGATATTATTTGCTAACAAATATCAGTAAATGACGATTTCTCAAATTATTTCAATGTTTAGAATAATACCAACCCCTTTACTACTAAAATATTTCACAAATTAGCTGAATAAGAAGGTTACAAAAGAGCGCAACATAGAAATACACAATAATATTTCGTTGAAATGTCAGAAAATTAAGCCTCTTTTCAACAAAAGGCGAGCCCTAAAGACATTAAAACTCTGTAAAACGCTCGGATTGTTATTTTCTAAACATTAAGTACGCTCTTACCGTTTCATTCGCAAATCTGAGCAGAATTTTAATCAATCATCTGAATTCTTTCCTTACTTTGGATGCTTGTATTCACCGCTAAAGGTCGAAGTGCCTTACACATCTTGTGTCTCTCTCTACGTTATAATTTCCAAGTGTCACTCATCAGATATCATACCTTCGCATACACTGAGTTAAGTGTATGGTGTTCTTTGATAGAAAGGAATGTCACCATGAGTCGTAAGAAAATGAAATCTACATTACGTACATACTTTCATGTACATAATTTGGCGGAATAAAGTACAAAGCGTTCTCTTCAACTTACCACAGGTTGTTTACGAACTAGAAAAGATAAATAGATGTTGGTACTCTTAAAAAAGTAATCTCTGTTCATATTTATTTAAATATGATTCGGATCACAATACTGTTCCACGTACATACTCACTATCTCAAAAACATCTCAGGTTATCTTATCAGACGTTTACAATCGACTTTCATATTAGATCACATGTTTTCTAACCTCTATGTATCTATTCGACTATGTGTATTAAGAAACAAGATAGATACCTAGAAATACTAGGTGGTCGATTATTTATTATTATAACTATGATAATTGATAGCACCAGACTACTTTTATTATTAGATAAAACTACATATATTTTATTTATATACTCGTATATAAAATTCACTGACATATCCTTTGCAGGTTCAGTAGAAAGGGATTTTATGAAAATCACTTCCAAAAAGTGTATGTATACACCCTGTTAGCCCAGCCGCGGTTCAGAGTGTTAGGCCGCCTCTAGACGATCAATCATATTGCGCAATATTGCGAATTATGCAATTTTATTGACCGTTTGGGGCTAATATTTAAGATTGCGCAATGATTGAACGAAAGTTTGAATGAGTTTAATTTTTGTTGCACCATATTTTTTTATGAAGACAAACAATAAAAGTACGACGATTAAAAAAATGTCATGTTCTTGGTAAGAAGTTTAAAAAAATAATTGAATGTTGAAGAGACAGACCGCTTTTGTATAAAATATTCCAATACTGTTGCACTGCACGTCGCGCTGAAACTGATATTGCATTTGCTTAACTTACCCGATTCCCCTTCAGTCCATGACATTTATAACCTTTTAACGACTACTTCAAGATCACGTTTATTTCTATGAAATCGTAGGTATATGTCACGACTCTACAGAATAATATTCTGTTTCATTGTGAAGCGAGCATGGTTATTGTGTAGAACAAAGTACGAGTGTGACGTCTGGGTCTGGAGTATCTCGAATAGGTCGAGAGCTAACGCTAGATTTTGTTTCTAATTGAATTAGATACTTACTACTCTTCAAAAATAAATGCTGAATACATAATGGTATTCATCATCGTCATCATTATCATCATCAGCTGGAAGCAGTCCACTGCTGAACATACCTAACCTACCCCCTTATAACGACACCGTGATCGGCTATTAGATTTTTGCATCCATCGACTCCCTACTACTTTTTCAATGTCATCGGTTCACCTAGAGGGGAGTCCTACCTACAGAACGACTTCCGGCTTCACGGACATAGCTCTCAGAATTTGCAAGGTCACATCGCTCGAAGAACTGACAACCGATGGTGAAAAAAGGATCTCAAATGATATTGCATTTATGTCATTTTACCGTTTTACCAACGTCAGTAAGCTTTAATATAATAGGTAACTTTTCAAGCACCTAGGCATGTACGTATTGTACGTCAGAACGTATATATATGCAGATATATATGCTGTAAGTAGGCCCCCCACTAGGTGAACCGACGACATTATCGCCGTAGTGTCGCAGGGTGCCGATGGATGCAAATGGCTAATAGCCGTTCGTGGTGGCGTTCAAAGGGGGCCTATGTTCAGCAGTGGACTTCTTCCGGCTCATGATGGTGATGAGGAATGTACGTCTATTCCATTCTACGTATCCTACGTCTAAACTAAACAGTGGCAGCTGCGTGTCTAACATGAAATGAAAGCCGCTTTCATACCATAGACCAAGAATAGTAGTGCGCTTGTTTACAGGAAGTCTGAGCAGCTCATTGTTTGCTTTTAGCTTATAACGTCCGTGCAGTAGGGTTGAAAGATTTATTTTGTAAATTTAAACTGAATTACATAACGCGTACTGAGATGTCTCTGTGAAGTTCAAAAATCAGCCCTGCAGAATTTTAACTCCGCATGGCTCCAATAAAATAAAATTTAGACTGGATAGAAAAAAAAGTACACTAGGTGGACCGATGTCGTAGGGAGGCGATCGCGATGGATACAAATGTCTATTAACCATTCATGGTGGCGTTCAAAGTGTGTTCAGCAGTAGACTTCTTGATGATGATTATGATGAGGAGAAAAAAAAGATAAAGGCAAAGACTTCGAAAAAAAAAAGGCGCTAAGTTACTTTTGTATTGGTTTTATACCTTCAGGTGTGGTTTCCCGGTATTTTAAGAAATTTATATTGTTTTTAGATACCCGTCACTTGTAACATAATTCGGGATCCCCTTTGAGACTCGAAGAGGAGTCAATTGGCTTTTAAGGGAACTCAATCTATGCGAGCGTTTATCTTATTGTCGTACGCTCTGGCATTTTCTTTCCGCACAAACCTATTAAGGTTACCTATACCTACAAAAAACACTTTCATGCTATAATCACTAGCCCGCATATAATAATGAATTAATTTTATAAACAGACGCATCCCTGACGATGTCTAGGATTGAAATTAGCATATTAATTATCTATCAGCCGTATATAAACCTGATCAATCTGATCTTAAGCCATCTTCGTCTGAGACCACCAGAGAACTGCAGATTTTTCAGAAAATGGCAGTTACCAAAGCCGTCGTTTACTTGTTCGCCGTTTTGGTAAGAAGTATTTAACTATATGATTATTTTACTTTAAAAAACCGATAATGTTGTGTTCTGATAAAGTTGATTTCGCCAAATTTTGGAGCAGTAAACATTGGACGTAAACCGGATGTACCCTATTATGTTGGCAAAGATCGTCACGCAGTGGGTACTTGAGGACGGGTGACGTCACCGAGACGAGCTCCGAAAGAGATGGTTTATGATGCCTTCTAAGAGTGATGGACAGAGGTTGCAGGGGACCGAGATGCCAGGGAAGATACGGGGAAGACCTTTGTCAAGCAGCGGGATAGTATAGGTTAATTTAAAAAAAAAAGTTCTTACAGTGCAAAACATAAATAAACCTCATTACAGGTTCCCTTAGCCCTGGTCTATTCCCAAGATGCAGCTCCTGAACAACCTCAGCAGCCAGACGCAGGGCCTTCAGGTGACTCTGATGGTCCACCTCATGATCCAGATCACGACCACCAAGACCGGTTGTTCTTCACCCATTTCCCACGGTTGACGTCTTGCAACTTCACTTCTGAAGTAAGGCCCTTTACAGCACCATCAGCCTCACTTAAGAACCAGTTCCCAATCCAAGTGTCGGGCCTGTTTCGACCACATCGACACTTAACATCGGTGACTTGTGTTCAAACGCTACCCTATGAAAAGTAAAAAAACAAATAGCCTTTGAATATATTTTTAGACGGTTTACCTAATAGTGTACGTATACCCACCATTCAGATAATATCGAAGACTCTGTTCTTGATTTTCATAAGAACTTTCAAGTTAGACGGTAGAACACTCTTAGAAGCAGACTTCTTTAAGTAAGAACTAGCTGTTCCCCACGGTTTCACCCGCGGCTACAGTTTATCACGATAAAAAGTAGCCTATTTCCTTTCTCAGGCTCTAGACTATCTCTGTACGACATTTCATTTAAGTCGGTCCATTAGTTTAGGCGTGAAAGCGTATATAACAGATAGACAGACAGAGTTAGGGCCGGTTTTATAAACGTCGATAACTTAAATGTCATACCTTATTTCGGTTAATTTGATCTAATTGTCTAATTTTTCGTGCTATAAAAATTTGTTCGTTTAATTTCAGTAACATTTTACGGACGCTCTTTACCGATGGAGATGGTAGCGATTTGAGCTTACAAATAGTTTAATTTGACGTTTTGACATTTCCATTGCCGCCAAAAAAAACCATTATCATTTTGCTAGAAATTTCACAGTTTACAATAAAATTACAAGTAGCCATAGAGAATTCACGTAAAATTTTCGTTTTACTTACGGACAGTGAAACTGCGTTTACAATACTACAATCAGTAAAAGATACTAACGTGTCATTTACGAGTCGTAATGTTACTAATGAGTTACCGAAAAAAGGCAGGTACATTGTTTATAAATCTGGCCCTTATTAAGTATTAAGTAGGGATGGGTAATAATTAATGGAACACTTCATACATTCACAGGGTGGCAGAACCTGTCGCAGTTGCAGAACAGCGTTGACCTGCTTGTCTAGCAATGTTGGCGTGATCCGCAACTGCGGCCTGTTCTTCCCATACTGCAACGAAGGCCGATGCTCAGTGGTCGCTGGATCCGCTTGCAATTCCACCTCCGGATAGTCAGCTTCCTCTATTCTACTTCGTTGTACTACTATCATAGCTTTTTGTAAGTATCTTAGAATTTTCTAGGTATTTCGGAAAGCAAATCATATGTAAAGGACCGGTAGTGGCAGAGTGGTAACTTTATTATATTTTTTAGTAGCTGCGCCCCATGGATTCTCCCGAGTCTTCCCGTTATCCCGCAGGAACCTTTTTCTGGAATAAAAATTAGTCTATGTTTTCATCCAGGGTAGGAGCTATCTCCATTCCAAATTTCACTCAACTCCGTTCAGTAGTTTTGCGTGAAAGAGTAACACACATCCATACATCCATACTCACAAACTTTCACGTTTTTATTGTAAGTGGGATTTTAAAGTCTAGATACATTACTATGCCTTTTCCTTATGCTTCTCTTACAAACAGGAGCGTGAGGACTCATGTTCGTCCTATAATATGTGTTACAGCCAGTCAATCAGTCAGTCAGTCAGTTGTTTTCAAAAGTTTATGTGTGAATATTTCCTTTATTTTCATTTCAGAACCACATCAATACCACTTCAAATTTTTGAGTAGTCAACTAAAGTAGTACGACTTTTGTTTTATTTTTATCAACTAATAAATTGTGATAGATTGTTTTGGTTAGCAATATTTACCTGCAATAAAAACTATTCCTCGAATCATTTATATTTCATTGCAAAAATAAGTCCCTTTTATAATACCTATATAATTCCTACTATTTGATTCAATTAAAGTTAAAATGAAACGGCAATTTGGCACGGTTTTATTTATTTACATTCCACAGTAAAGACAACACTAAAACATTATAATTTTTATATTTTCTACCTGTTAAGTTATCATTGATTCTTGATTAGTTTCTTTAAACATTATACTATTATAAAGATAATTAGATAAAGATACTACAGTATACGAGTAGATTTTACTTATTTATTATCATGAATGGTCTCATAGTAAATGATTTATTGTCATTTTATCATAAATTTTCTTGCAATTCGCTAAAATCTTTGTTACTCGTTTTAATACATATTTGATCCAAGCTAATATGTGAAATAAATTGTTAATATTATAAGTATAAGTTTAATATTTATAAAGTTATTTGTCTGACACAGCTAATTCTAGTCAAAATAGAGAGTTATCAAAGATAAATTTTAGTGAGAGTAGTAAATAGATAATATATTACCTCAAACATTGTTACAAAGTTTTTCATTCGCATTCTCAATCAAAAATTGTAATATTCCTTTCAAACTACTTAGAACAGTCGACAAAATCCCTTATAATATTTGCGATTGACATCTTAAAATCTAAATTAGCATAGCTCAATGTCTGGTAAAAGCTGGCCAAAGTCGTTTTTATAAAAATGAGATCCCTTAGAGTTAAGTATATAATTAAAAACTAAGAGATCACAACATTCAACATCGATACTAATTATTATCTGATAAGATTATTGTCTATTTTATTCGGAATCCGTTTTGTGTAAGCCTTCAAAAGTATATTAAGATCAACACCCAAGAAATATTGAGGCAAATTGTGATTCTACAACCGTATTATAGATAAGACTATAACCGAAGTAAATCTAACATTGAAAAGAAAAGAGAATAACAATACATTGAAACACTGTCTCGCTACAAAGAAATAAATGAACAATACAACGATTAAAGAGGTGCAGTAATAATTTGATTCCCAATCGTACAATCAAACCACTTTATTGTCCATTGCCGCTGGAAGAGCGCACAGTGGCGTCTCCAAGCGAGCAGCCACATAGCTACTGGTTCTTACGTCGGCTCGGAAGACTGCCGTTACGGTAACCTTTCCTCAGCAAGATGTTGTCAACAGCGGGCAGAATAAGGTATCGCTTCCCGGACGCGTGGTATGGGACTTTGAGAGATCGGAAGTAGTAGAACTTGGGGGTGCTTTTCTGTTGCCAGGTTTTTGGGGAGTCGTCTGTGTATGGTGGGGCGTTAGAAAGTGAAGGTATATCGTTGTTCAGCGGTCGGTGGAGGAGCCGACCGGTCGGGTGCGAGTTAGTAAGTACTGGCGGCGGCGGTACGTCGGAGTCGTCTGGATTGATTGCTGGCTCAGCTTCGGCATTAGAGATATATTGCCTGGGGACAATGAGAACTAGTAAAACATTACGTTCGTAAAAGATAGTTATGATAGTTATGTTCGTTAACTGTCCAAAACCGATGATAGGTATGACCATTATGGTGACATTCCTCGAATCCGTACAAAACGCTACACTTCCACTTTCCACGCTCATTAATTGGATGGGAGATCCAACCCACAAGTATTTAAAATTTATTGCGTATTTTCAAGTAGATTAAAATTGAGGAACAAAAGCAAGGAAATATTGGTTGATTAATTAACAATGTTAAAAGATACGTACCAGAAATGTAACTAAACAAATCTACATAACACTCTCAATAGCAAAGAAGAATCTCTTTATTCTCATATATTTCAAACAAGCGCCATACTTCACAAATGTATTTATAAACCTATTTAGTTTTTTTTTTTTTTACTATTTACAGGGTAGCGTTTGACCACAAGTCACCTGATGTTGAGTGACGATGTGGTCGAGGATGGCGCCACGCTACACCTGGACTGGGAACTGGCTCTCAAGTGAGGCTGCCGGAACACACCGATAGGTGCTTGGCGACAGATTCTTAACAAGAGGGTGGTAGCTAGCCAGGCGAGTACTAGAAAATACCCTACCACCAAGCTATGGTTTCATCACGATGTTTTCCTTCACCGAAAACTCAAGCTCATTGTAGGATTCGAACCCACGTCCTACGGATCGCAAGCCGACGTCACTACCACTGAGCCATCATCGCCTTAATTATATTTACCATCCAAGTTACGAAAGCGCAAATAAATAAACATTTATATTCAGACCATAAAGACGACCGGGAAACTAGGGGATGTAACTATCAAAGCAACTTTGGTTTGTTGGAGTTGAAATATGTTGGAAATATATGGTCGAATAAATAACAGTGCACAAAAGTTTGCACTCGACTTGGTAGCTCGCTCTGTAATAAAACATAATAAGTGAGCAAAAGTATTGTTGTCCATTTAATCAACCAAACCATTTTGTGGACAATATACTTACTATTGTGGTCTCACAAATGTATTTAACGTTAAATTAAAATAATACAAGCAAGCCCCAAATAATACGCACATAATGATTTCGTGTATAAAAAATACAATTCACTCAACCTAATAAATTACCAAGACTCACCTAATTCCGAAATTCTCGTCATTGGAATACTTCCTGGAAACATAAAAGCGGGTTAATTACCTCATCAACATGAACATAGATTACATTCACATTGTTAAGCATTCACATTGTTTTACAACATAACACCAATTTGTCTCAATACTACGAATTTAGCCTAATGAACATCAATTTAAATTTCGGACATCGATTCTAATTACATAATTAGCAGCCTATTCAGTAAATTCTAAAGACGGACCGCTAAAATCATGCGGCAAACATCGTTCTTTCATTCACTGGAAATTGGCCTACTTGTAAGCACATCCAACCCGCCTACTTCCTAAACATCAATAAGAGCTAACATTGATCACAGATGCACTAACAAATCATGCGCAAATGTCTTTCTCCCTTCCTACAAAAAGCACTAAAGCACATGACACCTTGTCTACATTTACACATTCATGAGATTTCTATTTAACCTGTACAACTCCTGGCTGGGCAGCAATAGCCTAGCCCTGCCAGATCTACTGTATCGTCCGCCTGAGAATCTAAAAGATGGAAGTAGCCCTAACCGCGCCAAAGAACCAATGTGACGCTTCTCAAAATTATCGCGAGCTTCTTCATCTGCAAAAGCAATAAAAAATCAATGGATTACCTGATTTTCAACCTTAATTCCTTGACAGTAAATATTATCGGCACTGATATAAGTCCTAAGATACTTACCCACAGAACGTTTGTCTTCGGTATCTTCGCCAGTTTTGTCAATGTCGTTGCTTTCAATCACGTCTGGCATGTCGAATATGTAACGCTTGGTGCGCACTGTCGGGTCCACGTAATTTGGTCGGTATAATCCATGAACTGGCAAGCCTGCAGAGCCTCTCTTGAGAAACCAGTTATCATCGTAATTCTTCTGACCGCCATACATATCTAGGAAAGGCCCATATGAATTACGCTTGTACGCTTGAGACAGCGGTGGGAACATATCTGGGTTAACAGATTGCTGATAATCGTACAACTCGTTAAAATCAAACGGTCCGTCGATTTCTGATAGAGGTGGAATGGAATTCTGGTAGAACGGATAGAAATATTCATCTCCGTTGGTTTCGTCTTTCTTATGGATCATCATTCCATTGCGGGCTAAAGCTGCGATGTTGCGTTTATCGTTCGGCTGGTTGTACTGCCCTCGGCCTACACGGTACCCGTCTCTAGCTAGCGCTTGGATGTTTCGCTTCATAGCAGTATAGCTACGAAGGCGTGCAATGGAAGCCATGTTCCTCTTTTCTTGAGACGATTCTTCGTCATCTTGCTCTTGCTTATCGCCATCTACATACGGTGATCTAAACGTGGGAAGTTGTCCGTTCTTAGCAAGCGTGGAGATGCTCCTTTTGTAGCCGGCTGCAGCATGGTTCTTCAGATAGCCAGCTCTAGCCAAAGCCGCTATGTTTCTCCTCGGGAAAGTTGGCCATTGGTTTGCTGCCTCGGCGGGCAGACTCGCCACCTTATAAAATAAATAAAGGTAAAATTTCATCAGACGGGATAAAAGCTGAAGTAAAAAAATGTAGCCAACTCTCCGCATGAAGTTTGAAGAGGATTAATTATTGTAGCGCTCACATGTTGCGAGCTCGGAATTCTGGAATTTCATTTCGTTTATTCGCGCACGTTAGCTGGAATTACTCGACCTAAAGTGAAATTCTTGGGAAAGCGTAAAAGAGATTAAAGATTATTGAAGCTTTGTGCAGATCACTGTGATAGCAAGCACGGTAGTGGTTGCGTTTTGCACAAATACTCGTTGGCAATTTATTGTTTTGTGTAGTTTTGTTTCTAGTTATTGATCGTCAGACGTCACTGTAGCCGCGGCAGTTTGTATAAAGCTTTTCATTTAAAATGACAAACCTGCTCGATGTAGGTGGAAAAGGCGACTGCTAGGGCGGCGATTAGCAAGAAGTAGCCACGACTTCTTCCTCCGTGTATCCCCGTTAATACTCTCATCTAAAAATGTTTAAGAAATTTGACACACAAATCAACAGTAACCTTACTACGAGCTTCATTAACTCGCTATCGCGTATCGTGAGATATTTGTATACAAAGACAAAACAAAGATTCACGATAGTCGACGTCGAGCACAAAATAATGACACTCTCAACGCAGAATACAAACATTGAGACTCAATGGTGATAAATAAACGTGAAAATGTAAAGCAAGGCGTAGTAGGCAATAGGTATTTAATTATATATACCTACTAGCAGTTCCCTGCGGTTTCACCCGCGTGGGCTACAGTTTATCGCGATAAAAAGTATCCTATGTCCTTCCCCGGGGCTCAAATTATCTCTATACCAAATTTCATTTAAATCGGTTCAGTAGTTTAAGCGTGAAAGCGTATATATTCCGTATACTCCAAAATTATTCCCGCACTTCGGTGCCCCCTCAACGCGTTACCTGCTGTAGGTACCCATTATCCTATTTTAATTCTAAGTTAATTTTTCTTGGACCGCACGTTTGAACCGCGCAGTTAAAGGTCTTTCTGGTCCGCGACCGCACTTTACCTATTTCATAGATTCTCTCGGTGCCCCGCTCACCTCGCCGCGTTTCCCGCTGCGCTGCGGTGCGGTGGTTTTATTTTTTTACTACTACTTACATTTTTAAACTCGTGATATCTTTCAAATGGAATGTCCGAATTGAATGATTCAAAAAGTTATATGAAGGCATTGAAGCAATTTTGAATAAGAAGTAATTTATTTTGATAAGGATTAATACCAAGATACAAATAAAGAGCGTTTTCTAGCGGCGACATCAAAAATTAAATTTTTAAAATAAAAGATCACTTATTGTGGCATAACTATAATAGTTAGACATATGCTCTCGCGGACTTTTTTGTAGATCTAAATGAGACCTACAAACCCGTAGTACATTATTTTGTTCTAGTGTCAATAGTTTTTGCAGCGCACGCAAAAATAGGTTTTCGATTTCACACCTTGGGTTGCAAAATAGCAATTTTCTTACGGATCCCTAATTTTTTTGGAAATAAAATATAGCCTATAGCCTTCCTCAATAAATGGATTATCCAACACTGAAAGAATTTTTTAAATCGGACCAGTAGTTCCTGAGATTAGCGCGTTCAAACAAACAAACAAACAAACAAACAAACAAACTCTGCAGCTTTATAATATTATAAGTATAGATAAAAAAGAAGCCTCGTAGTTTTCCTACAGGAACCTTTTTCCAAGATAAAAGTAGCCTATGTGTTAATCCAGTGTACAAGCTATCTCTATTTCAAATTTCACTCAAAACTGTTGAGGCGTTTCAGCGTCAAAAAGTAATAAACATTCTTAGATTATTATTTATTAATTAGTGTATTCAAAATAATACTTCTCTAAGTTTTGTATTTGCCAATTACAAAAATAAATGTAAGTTTGCGTTGGGCCACCAATATACTATTCATAGATATACAACTATTGAACCTTCATATCCATTATGCATAATGTAAAATGGTAGAAGCTGTAAAATCCCCCTCCAAGCCGTAAACACTTGAACGGGAACCCATAATACAATTTCCCATAACTGAATAACAACTGGCTTCACTCGGTCTAGATAATAGACTGTCTGCACAACGGACGTAAAGTTGGCAGATTCAATTACGTGGAACGTGCTTTCATGGAGCACCTGAGACCTGGGATTTCAAGGAAATACCTATTTATAACTCTATTGTATATATGAGACGGCCTTCTGATATTCAATATGCTTCTATTGTGTTCAAAGGGCTTGAATACATATTATAATGTATTGCTTATTAGGTAGTTGATAGTTGATTAGGATTTTATTTTGAGGAACATAATAATGATGTCAATGGACATATTATAAGCCTATGCAACTTTTATGATAAGAATAAAAAATAATTATGAGGTCTTTATTCAAGCTGAGGTTATTGGATAGCAAATAGCAAATATTATAATAAAAACATATTTGAAAACTTAACAGAAACTAATGAAAATTCAATCTCTAACAGGTAACCTTGAAAGAGGAATTTATTAAAAAGGTGTCATGAACTTATAAAAAATTACGTAGACAATGTAAAACACAAACATATTTAAGACGCATAGAATCATAATAAATATTATTGTTTAAAAATATATAACATATATGTAGTTCAAGAGAGAGTAGGTACTAGGTAGATACTTTAACATATTAAAAATAATAATAAGTACATACGTACTCAAGAAATAATATCACATTGTCACTTAACATCAAACGCCAGTAATAAGTAAAAAAATATAAAAAAACATCTAACTACTGAGCGCCCAGATATTTTTTAGTCAGGTGTTTTGGTTTATCTTCCATTCCAAAAACATTTAATTCAAATAAACCTAGCCCACAAAAGAAGCAATTACTTGTAACGTGTTTCATACAGTTTACCAAGACACGAGATCGTCAAAGAAAGTGTCATAAAAAGTAAAAGGCTTTTAGCGCAAAGGGCGTACAACTTGGGGAAATGAAAAAGGCATATTGCAGACCTTAGCCGAAGTGAAAAGCACTAGGTAGAGAGGAACCGCTTTGTAGAGTTTCGGGTTCATCTTCACAGGTTTCAGATACCAGTCGAAATTAATTTCTGGTACATTTTAGGAATGCACTAACTTCAAGCTCGGATATACTCGGTATTCGAGCCATCGGGAGAGCCATGCTTGGAGTTTCATTGCGTTTTAAAATCCGAAACGAGGAAATTCGCCGAAGAACTAAGGTCACCGACATAGCTTTTAGAATTCGTAAGTTGAAGTGACAAAGGTCAGGACACATCGCTCGACGAACCGATAACCGATGGGGAAGAAAGATTCTCGATTGACCACGAACCGGAAGACGCTCTGTAGGTAGGCCCCCCACTAGATGGACTGACGACATTGCAAGAGTGGCATGGAGCGGATGCAAATGGTTAATAGGCGTTCATGGTGGCATTCAAAGGGGGAGGCCTGTGCAGTGGACTTCTTCCGACTGATGATGATGATGATATTCAGTTTCTATTTGATCACTAGGGGCAAAAATAAGACGCAAACGTTTCTTTTTCCACAATCGTAAACGCCTTGTGGCGTTTTATTTGAGTTTGTCATAATGCATCTTGGCTGCCATTTTGTATGGGATAAATTAATTTAATTTTTGTAAATTTAATTATTATTTTAATAAATTTGTTTCTACAAGAGGCGCAGCCATTTACCAATAAAAAAAAGTTTATTCTGCGTTCATATTTTATAGGTAATAGTAGGTATTAATAATAATATAGTATATTAATACGAGTTGTGTCCCACAGTTTCACCTGCATATCTATTTCCTCGGGAACCATGCATTTTACCTATTACCTCCAGACATTACCTACATCAACGGCCTTATACTAAAAACCAAGTTACGCCAAGCCGTTGCTGCGTAAATGGAGAAAGAAATCAACAAGCACACTTTCGCATTTAACTACCTCAGTGTGTAATTTACATATCTTATTCGATTTCATAATAAGTGCATGTTTCTATTAAAATAAAAAAATTGCTACGGTGGAGCTACGAGCGCTACGTCGATTTTCAAGTCAATTTTGTTAAATGTTCATAATACATTCGTAGGCCTAGTGCTACAACATACGTAGGCACTAGGTAGAAGTCAGCTACTACTGCAATGTTATTTGCATGCTCTTTTTAAATGTTAATAAAGTGTCTAATCAAAAAACTATTTTTTTAATGATTTTTAAAGTCGTAAATCGGTTGACGTTGTTTATAAAAGCAAACATTACTGCTATCACCTGGGTACAATGTATTGTCTCTACCGCTACTTTATCAACTGCAATCTATTAAGTAGCTTTGTGAATTATAGAGAAACTAGTTGTGACCCGCGGTTTCACCCGCGTCCTCTCGTTATCCCGCAGGAACCTTTTTCTGGGATAAAAAGTAACCTATACGTTAATCCAGGGTATAATCTATCTCCATTCATAATTTCATTTAGATCCGTTCAGTAGTTTTGGCGTGAAAGAGTAACAAACATCCATCCATCCATACATACAAACTTTCGCATTTATAATATTAGTAGGATTGTCTTTAAAATCAGACATCCTTGGTAATGATTTTTAAATGGCGATAATCTGCAACGTCGTTTAAAACAAAGCCGAAAAGTTAATATTACTGATAACGCTTCAGTGTCCTGTCTTTAGCGTTAATTTACGAACTGTTACCTAAGTTAGGCAGTTTGTAAGTGACAAAAGCCGACGCGTCGGTGCCTTTATCACTAAGTCGTGACGTAGTCGGACATAAGTTATGTGGAACTTAGAGAATGGCAACTATGACGCACACCTAGCTATTAGCTCCTAAGCCTCAGTAAATGCCTCAAAGTTCTAAAGATCTAGATTGCCATAACACTCTGAACCAAGGCTACAATAAAGATTTTATACGTATTTTGATAAAGGATGTTGATTCCTCTAACGGAAATTATAGACCTACGCGATATTTAATGTAACTTCTTGTAACGACCCACGCGTAAACAATATTGAAGTAAGGTATACTCTTATCAAAATTAATCATTTCTTTTATTTGCTATAACACAAATTAGTACAAGGTCTCAAAGTATTGTCTTGAAGATAGACAACTGGAGAGGAATCAAGGGATGTTGCAATTTTCTAACCCTACATTATAAAGACTAACTAAAATTTGTCACACTCGTCGCACTCACAGTTCCATTCGATCCGGTATAAAAAACAATGATTACTCCGTTGATTTACCTACCAAGACAAACATAGGAATATTTGTACCTGAGTCTTGGATATTTCTATCTATATAAGTATTTATTGCTCTATATAAGTATGTATATCGTTGTACCCATACAGTGGTCTCGAACGTCAAAGTGCGAAATCGGTAGAGCTGCCCTCCAAAATCGGTATATTTGTACCAAAAATCGGTAGTATATAAAAAAACAATATGGTATCAAATTCGTTTATTTATTTCTACATTACCTACATTACATGCATATTACAAACTATTTTATTTATTTAGTATCAACTTACAGGCTTAATATTTTTACTATTTTGAAGTAATTTATATATAAAGATACAAATAAAGAGTCTTTTCTAGAAGAGGCATTTAAATTACATTTTTAAAATAAAATAAAACACTTATTGTGGTATAACTCTAATAGTTAGACAAATGCTCTTGCGAATTTTTTTGCAGCGCACGCAAAAATAGGTTTTCGATTTCACACCTTGGGTTGCAAAATAGCAATTTTCTTACGGATGCCTATTTTTTTTAGAAATAAAATATAGCCTATAGCCTTCCTCGATAAATGGGCTATCTAACACTGAAAGAATTTTTCAAATCGAATCAGTAGTTCCTGAGATTGGCGCGTTCAAACAAACAAACAAACAAACAAACTCTGCAGCTTTATAATATTAAAGTATAGATTAAACATAAATGAAAAGGGTTGCCAATTTATAAATGTTAAATCGCCAAAATCGGTAGAAAAATCGGGAGAATTTCAATGTATTCTCGGAAATCGTGGAAAAATCTTTGCATTTCGGTATTTCGGTAGAACAGAGCTCATATCGGTAGAAATACCGAAAAATCGGTAGGTTCGAGACCACTGTACCCATAACACAAGTTTCGAGCTTAATTTGGGGCTAGGTCAATTTGTGTGCAATTGTCCCAGATATTTATTATTTGTTTATTTTATTTATTTATTTATAGGTAAATTACTAAAATTACTTATTTGACCCCAAAACAATAAAGTGCAAGCTCAGCCCTTGTTAATAATTTAAACTGTTAATATTATCTTTATTTAATTAATTGATTATTAAATAATTTAATCACTTAATGTTCAGTTATTATATAATTTAGCACTTAGTAATTTAGTTTAATTCATTATCGTACTGCATATTTTTGTTGTTGTGAATAAAATGTTAGAATGAATTTCATATTTCACAATACATGTCTAAAATCAATAATGATACTGAAAAAGAGGCCACTGGTAATACACGGCCATCGGCGGCCATGACTGCTAGTCCGTCTCTGGTTACTCGACTAGTCGTGTATATATTAACTCTTCACCACCTTTGAAATACGAGTCAGTGAAGTCTACGGTTCGAGAGTTATTCTGGTCGGGCACCAGCCAAGGGTCTCACCAAGAGGGGGTAAGGAAATTTGCTGCCCTCTCTCTCCCCTCGAGTCTCAAAAAGTTTAATCAAATGCCAATCCATTTATTGACTGAATTAAAACTCCCTCGCGATGCGGTGTGAAACGTACACCTATCGTATCACAAGAAACAAAAAGAAAAGAAAAAGAAAAACGTTTTTTCTTGTCGTAAACAATTAAAACCTTGAAAAATGTTTTTATTTTACCTACAATTCATATCCACCTTGTCATCCCTGGCCCATTGGCGGGCGACGCCCTTGGGCACCTCTTCATTACTGGATATTATAAATCTGCTAGGCTTTGAGAAGTCAATTTTCTAAGTTATGACAATTTTTTTGAGTAAACGAGGCGCTTACCACCAGTTGAAGGTCTTGCTCATCTCGTCACATAATTATATTAAAATATGCTCGTAATTAACTACAATTTAGTCTCCACATAAATCATTTGAATTGGTTATAAGATTTCCAAAATTAATGAATAATTAATAATCGGATTTCGTTAACAATTAAATATTTCCTTACAAAATATAGGTTTAAAAATCTCTACTCAAAAAATAACTGACCTAACTATCTATTAAATAAATACTTACAATGGTCCACTTCAATCCCAGCCACAGTTCACTTTTAAAAAACTTAACCAACTTTAAACTTTTTATTTATTTTTTCTTGTTTTGGTCAAGGCTTGGCGGGAATGATGCTAGTTTGCTGGCCACCAGAGCTTTTATACAAAACTTGAAAGCCGCGCGTGCGCTATAGACACGAGGGTGGAGCTTATTTTAAAACCTCATGCAATTTAATTTGTTCAGGGAAAAGGTTAGAAGTCATCCTGTGGGAGACTTTAAAATATCAATTTCAATTTCAATTTCAATTTATTTATTTATTCAATAGGATACATTGTGATCACTTTAAAACGTCAAACTTAAAACTAGCTACGCCTGTTCCAACCTCCTTACGCCGGCAAAAGAACAGGCAAGAAACGCCCGGCAGGTAATTTTTTTTGGCGCGATCACATTGACAATTTTATTCTTATCACTAATTGATTGAATTGGAGCAAGTTCACTAAAATCCCAAGCTTTTTTGTCATCTAATGGTCCGATATTTTTTAATTAGCTTTACTAATAAGATTTCTCTTGTTTGGTTGTACACATTGGGATATGGGAACATGAATATTAATGAGTTGCGGGATCACAACCAAAGCAGACCAGACCCCACAAGCAGCACCCGTTCACGAGTTGACGCATGTGCCAGCCATCGCTCTCCTCGACCATATGAGAGGGAAGAGGGCGACCCGACACACGACGCCGCCGCAAGCAAAGTCACTTTCGTGAGTATGACTGTTTTGGCTGTTTACCGGAAATGGTTAGAATAGGGGAAATAGGGAGAATAGGTAGATAGAAAGAAAGATAGATAGATTAACTACAATCCCAAGCTTGTTTGTCATCTAAATAGTCCGATATTTTATAATAAGCTTTACTAATAAGATTTCTCTTTATACGGACTTGAAATTTTGCTATCGATAAGTCTTGAATTTCACTTGGGATTTTGTTGAAAAAGCGTACACATTGACCTTTGAACGAGTTGCTAACTTTATGGAGCCTAGTAGTGGGTACAGCAATTTTATCTTTGTTTCTAGTATTAAAATTGTGATAATCACTTCTCTTTTTGAAGCTATTTAAATTTTTCCTTATGTACATTAAATTTTCATAAATGTATTGACAAACAACTGTCATTATTTTAATTTCTTTAAACTTAGTCCTTAAAGATTCAATTTGTACAGTCAGTCCATATTCACATATTCACAGTCAGTCAGTCCATAGTCCATATTCACAAACTTTCACGTTTATAATACTAAAATAAAATAGAATTCTCGAAAGGAATAGGCTCTTTACAATACTTAAGCAGTTTCAAAGTATGTTTAGGTCTTGTTTCGATACTAATTGATTTGTAAAGTAAAGTTTGTAGAGCTCTCTAAATGATAGTTGGCAGAAACCCTTAGATAGAGCCATACTTTCTCTTTGTAGTTATTTCATTAAAATGTTGAAATTATATTTGTGTAACATTCAAAACCGACATTGAATTAACTTACTTGGATAAAAAACACAAAATATCGCTATAGGTACATAATAATGAATTTTAAAAATACACACACTTACTTAAAATACCTATATAGCTGCTGCATGCTTACTTATTTCAAAATAAAACATCTTTGAATAAGAAGCGACGCAATACGTTGAGTTTATTCTATGATGAGGTCCCAATCAAGTCCTCACGGCATCACATAGCCTGTCCCAGCGGCTTGAGTCAGCCCTAATTGGGTGCCAAGGGTCTGCTCCGCTTACTGCCATATCTTGATTTAGCGAACGTAGTAAAATGTTAGAACTCAGCAGAGTATCAAGTTGCCTATAAATACCAAATTTTGCTTCGAAGTTGGCTTTAATGGTCAGTCTTTTCCCGGTGGCGGACGATGTTAATAGAAAACATAGGGGTCGAAACCAAAAATATTTGTGTCACTAAAACTTGAAAAATTTATGAAGTGTAAGTCTATGCATCAAAGATTCCATAAAACAGATATTATTACTGTACAGGATGAGATGACAATATTACCTCAAAAAATACTGTTGGTTGAAAAACCATTTCAGAGGAATACCTATATAAAGTTTTTATTATAAACTACAACTGGCTAGGTGAAGTGACGGCATGGTGACTGGCATAGCAGTAGGAAAAGAGTTTCAAGTAATGTACTGGGCTTATAACTGAGATATTATATTAAATCTATGTATACCTGTAATTTGACTAAAAATTGCTTTTTAATCCCGTACACAGCAAAGTTTTGTTTTGACTGACACAAACTGATAATGATTAAACTACCAAGCACCTATCGGTGTTTTGGAAGCCCCACTTAAGAGCCAGTGCCCAATCCAGGTATAGCGTAACACCACTTTCGACCACATCGTCACTTAGCATCAGGTGATTTGTAGTCGAATGCTACAAATGCTACAGTATAATAATCACAACCAACTTTATTATAAACAAATAATACAAGATTAATTACAATAATTTATTACTATTAAACTACATTATCATTTACATTTGTCGAGCTCGCATCACTTTTCGTAGTTCCTTTAGAATCAATACTGATCACAGTTTCCGTCGCAGCTTTCGTCACTTCCGACAAAAGTCTTGTCTTGTCTTGTGTAGTAGCAACTGTATTTATTTCATCTACATTAGCAGTGTTTGCTATCGTAGCATTCAAGGCGGGGCTCAACGTGGAGCGTTTAGTTTCCGACAAGCATTTTTCTCCTTGGGACCAAGCGCATCGGCCATCTCGGCAGTGGCGGAATAGTCCATAGCAGTCTACCAGAATGGCGACATTGCCGGGGTAACAGTGTAATGCGCGATGGCAGGTCATGCATGAGTAGCCAACCTGGAATAAACTCGTGCCATTTTTAAATAATACTACAGATATGAGTTTACTATGTAATTTATTTGGCCGCTAAAGACGACAGATATGAGTTTACTATGTAATTTATTTAGCCGCTAAACACGACAGATATGAATTTTCATACAACTTTTGCCGGCCGCTGCTCGCTTATATTTGGGCAGTGCAGCAAGTTCAATTTATCTCGAAGAAGGTTGTCAAAATAATGCTCATATTTCCAAACATGTAAAAGTTGTTAAAAATGCCGACTAAAATCAGACCGTGCTATCCATACTTTTACTTTTTTTTTATCCTTATCCAAATAATTCATTTCGTGTTCAAGATTGTTCCAATACCTGTAAATTACTTTTTGAATTGTTGAAATCGGACAATCCATTCAAAAGATATTACGAAATTAAAATCTCAATCCAATGGAAAATAAAACCACCGCGCCGCTCGCGCCCCGCCCCGCCATCCATGGCCATGCAGTGGCCGCAGCGCAGCGGGAAACGCGGCGGGCACCGAAGTCCGGGAATAATTTTGGAGTATGAACTGATTGAAATTAAATATGGTACATAGATAGTTTGAACCCTGGGGAAGGACATATGATACTTTTTATCGCGATAAACTGTAGCCCACGCGGGTGAAACCGCGGGGAACAGCTAGTATTATTTAAAAATGGAACGATTTTTGCGCCGAAACATGGCAACCAAGGAGGTAACTTATCAAAGGTTTTATTTAAATTCCGAACCGGTTTGCTCATAGAAAACTGTTTATTGAAAAAAAAACAAATGAACACTTTAACGCGGGAATTTTTTTGTTGTTCGTCCTTGGTTTTGAAAATTAATTGTTATTTGACAAAATCTGTTCAAGTGAAGACAATGAGTGAAGTGTGATGAAGTTACTTTAACACCAACTGAAATTAAAGAGGCAAGAGCGAAAGCCGTAATAGAAAACATGTTACTGCCAAAATCAAAAGAAAAAATCTCTGCCCAGGTACATAATACTAAGTTGTAATTTCCGCGCATTATTTGAGAAAAGTACTATACCTACTCAATACTAGACTCATAAGATAATATTTTTAGGTAGGTATGGATGATGGATTGTATTTCGGACAAAAAAACAAGGGTGAATTTACACGACCTCTACCTACATATTTTATGTTATGTTTTCGCCCCGTGATTATGCACGAACACGTAGGTACGAGTTGTTGCGCCATAATAAACTCTCGGCTCTGTTTGAAGGGATGAGTGGGAACAAAATCCGTACAAAAGTGCTTTAATTACATCAAGCTTTGGTTGCCTTCGTTATATAATCCTACATAACCATTGTTTTTAGAATTAAATTCCATTTAGTTTTCCGTACCTGAGACTTATAATCACACGTTGATATTGAGTATGCTCTTCCTACAGGCTTCACTATGTTGTTTGTTCCTTTATCAGCTGAAAGAAAACATTCGTTAAAATGAAATTTAACACTTTGTTAAGATATGTACCTATCTCATTTTATTTATAGCCCACCTGTATCTTCCGTGGATAAGACAACGTTGAAACAAACCTGAAATGAAACAATAATCTTAGACACATTTCTTATATCCAATAATCCGCTCCGCGTTTCGCACTGACCTCATTTAACCATCAGGACACATTTTCAAGATAAAATTGGTTTGGGAAGTAGCTTTTACCAGTTACAAGTAAACAGTACAGTACTGTAGTAGGAAGTACAGTACCAAGTACCTACTCTATTTAATAAGTATATTTCATTTTACTTACCGCAACACAAAACAAGTAAATTATATTAAAAATTGCCATTATTTTAATGTAACGTAAAACTAATTTGCACTAACGACTTAACTGTTACCTATGCATAGAGCAAGGAAGTTATGAAAAATAGCGGCACTCGACGCGGTTTATATACGACTGCATTGTGTGGAATAATAAATAATGCAAATTGCTCATGCCATCGACAATCACTTCGGCTCAGCAATTCTTTTATCTTCAGAACTAGGAACAGTAGTCAGTATGTTCATTGTTCATATTATATCAGACTTGACAGGTTCGGTCACTGTGCCATCTTTCGCTAAGCACCTTTCGGTTTGTTATGGCAACCTCACTTGAGAGCCAGTGCAGGTGCAGCGTGGTGCCTCGACCACGTCGTCACGTAACATCAGGTGAATCGTTGTCAAATGCTACCCTGGATGTGGTAAAACAAAAATTTCACTCCTGTCCTACAAATAACAAATACGTTTTAATAACATTAGCATATTGAGAACTATACAATACCCAGATGACATTTAGGCTTTTTCTTTAATACTGCCCTAACTATTTTTAGCGATTTCTTGTTTTCGTTATTAGCATATCGGCATGAGATACCTCTGTCGCCTTGGCACTACGGTATGTAAAATTGAGTTGAGTATACTTTAAGTTCAAACACTAAGTAAGTAGGTACTTATACCAATATCCTCGCCTCGACTAGCTTAGATTGTCCAACAAAGTAATTGCGTTCAACAGAACGTACTTCGCTTTGTGTAACGATCTGTAGGTTCTTAGAGAACAAAATAAAGAGGCTATAGCTAGCTAAAGTAGCGTGAACAAATATTATTGTGAAGGGAAAGCCCTTAACAATGACTTTGGGTCTAGCACAGCTGGTGGGTGGGTATCAACTAAAACTAATCCACTTATAAATCGGCCGAAATAGAACACTTTCGTCAAGTTATTGGACTTATAGAAAAGGGTTTTTTAGTTATTCTGGTAAGTTCTACTAGGAGGAACTAGAAGCTGTACTTAATTTCTATTTTACTTATCGGTGATCTTAGTGAAATGCTATGAAATAACGTATACCTGAATTTGAGAAAACATTCAGTTGCTAGAATCTTTGCCTACCCGTGCAAAGGCACTGTTTGTTATAAAGATACCTACCGAGTACTATTTATACCATGAAAATTTTATTGCGGGAAAACAAGGTAATCCGTGTTTCTTTGCAAATTTGATCGTGGAACCAATAATACATACAAATTAAAATGTCACCATTAACTACCTATTTCCGATACCTATAATTATGATAAATAACAACGATTAAGATCGCGTGTGAAGATAATTTTTTCACACATGTTAATTAACGTGTTACAAAACGCAATGACGGTCATTAGGCGATACATGTAATTAGCACTAGGAGTTCACTTTCTATAGCAAGAAACTAGTAGACAAATTAAGTTATTAATATAATAAAAGCGAAAGTTTGCGAGTGTGTATGTTTGTTACTTCTTCACGCTGAAACGGATCAACGGATTTGAGTGAAATTTAGAATGGAGATAGCTAATGCCCTGGAATAACACATAGGCTAATTTTATCTTTGAAAAAAGTTCCTGCGGGATAACGGGAAAACCACGGGGTACTAAACAAAAAACCAGATTGTTTTTGTAAAAACTTTATTTTACCCCAACACTATTGTTAATTCTTAAATCTATAAATAAAAAATTACTTTAAAAATAAATTGATCATAAAACCATTCAAAAATCACAAGGACGGATACAATATAAAACTAATAAAATTTACAAAAAAAAGTCTCTAAAATTCCCACACCTAATACTTTTTTCTTACAAACTAGTTTCAAACTCAGATTTCAAACTATTCAGCTTAGTTTCAACGAAGCATAGATCGTTGAATCTCTCTAAAGTTGTAATTTTCGATGGTTGCGTAGTGTTCGATGCGCTTGACGTCAACATGGTATCATTCCCGTCCATCTCCTCTGAGCTAGAGTTAACGGGGATATGCCAAATACGTTTGGAAACGGAATCGTATTGGTTGTTTACGGTTATACTGAGAACATTTTTCGTTTCATCGGGAACTTTCGTTACAGTTTGATTGAAAGGCGAGTGTCGAGATTTTGTTACGATTCTTGTCATATCGTCCATTTGGTTCAAGAAATCTGTAAAGAAAACAGTTGCACATTTAAATCGACATCACCGGAGACCGAAGATCTGGCAGCTACCTCGGACAAAGAATTAGTCTAGCCATTCAAAGGGGGAACGCTGCCAGTATCTTCGGTACCTTGCCTAAAGGGACTTCTTTTAATAATGTATTTTAGTCATTAGTTTAGATTTATTTGTTTTTATTTCTTTGTTATTTTTAGTTTGAAGTAATAATTTTAATAAACATTGCGAAATAATGTTTTTCTTACGTGAATAATGTAAATAAACATTTAAATCGTAAATTACTATTTAAACAAGACCATGTTGGTGACTGTTCTGACCATCAGTCACTCTTTTGTTTAGAGAGTACATTTTGGTAATAAAGTTTTTGAAGCGACAACGGGTCAATCGTAGCAAGTGTGACCTACACCCATAGGTCGTGGGTTCGAATCTTGCAATGACCTTGAGCTTTCGGTGAAGGAAAACAGCATGATGAGAGTAGCTCAGTGGTAGAACATTTCCAGTACTTGTCTGACTAGCTACACTCTCAAGTTAAGAATCTGCCACCAAGCACTTATTGGTGTTCCGTGAGGTATAAAAAAATCTTATTCCCAAATTAAGCAAGTTAACAATCAAATATACTCGAGAGCAAAATATTTATTGAAACAAAAAAAAAAAATTTTAGAAACGTAGCACTTTATTTTTACTGAGTTTTTTTGTCCTAGAGTGTATTTACGAGTATACCTATTTCGATTTCTAAATAAACGTACCTGTAAGCTGCAAGCTTTCATATTCATCCATTAAACTCTGCCGCTCCGCGCTATCGGCAACTCTATAAGTCGCGCTCTTATCGACCGTGGCGAGGTGTCTCTTCAAAACAACCTTCCTCATCGACGAACGATTCTTCAGCGGCGAAAAATTATACAACACGGACGTCTCGCGAACTCTATCCAGAATTTTGTTACGTGTCAACGTTCCAATGTTATTGGCTTCATTGCCGTCCTCGTTCGAAACGAAAAGGCGGTCCAATTCCACGGAGAAATTCAACTGCGAACAGTTCTTGGCACGGAGATGTTTCGCTAATTTCGAAAGCGGGAAGTTTCTCGTGGACGAACGCACGTTTGTTCTCGCAAACATACTTCTGGACGTCACGTTCGCTTTTCTGGGCGAATTGCAGTACGTTTGACCGTTTTTCAAAATGGTGTGCGTCACGTTTTTAAGTTGCACTTCTTCTTCGTCTAGGTCTTTATCTTCAGGTTGCAGCAGAGCGTTGATTCTTCTCACTAGCGTGTATAAGAGCTTAAGACGTTTGTATAGTTGCTCTAGAGTTGCGCCTTTTTTTGTAGGCGTTTTGACGTCGTACGTGAAATCTTCAGAGTTGCAGAAGAGATTGGAGACCACTTTGCATTCCAATTGTACTGTAAATAAATGCTTGGATTTAATTAAGCGTCATCATTGACCAATAATACAAGGTCCTCTTCAAATTGTGGAAAGGTAAGATGAAAGAAGTTGTTTTAAAAAGCTAGCAAAAGCTAGCTTGGTAAGCGTCTTAATCTAATCTAGTGATAAAAAAATATGACCTAATACTACTACAGTGTACAAAAAGAAACGCGGTGGAACTATCAGTTTTTAATCCAATTCAATTTCATTTTGGATCTTACAGGGTAACATTTGACCACAAGTCACCATATGCCTACATTGGGAACTGGCTCTCAAATGAGGCTGCCGGAACAGATTCTAGTGTATAGTAGAAGTGAATTCTAGTGTGTGTGTGTATTCTACTATGAACCAGGATTTGTACCCGCGACTTTAGAATACCGTTCCATCTTACACCAATCAAATTATAAATGGATCCGCGTTATGTATCAACTAGTTGGTTTCAAACTTTAGCCAACCAATAGGAATTATGAACTAATTTATCACAAAAATTACTTTTCGTACCTTTATTCAAATCAGCCAATAAAGGCATGAGTTTTTCTTTATGGCACAAAGCATTTGGTTCAAGCTCTATGTAAACATTGAAGAACTCGTGCACCACACAGCCTATGTTGATCACATAACACACATTGGCATTATTATAAGTGGTGTCTTGTAGTACTTCTAGAAGTTTCTGGTGCATCATTTGTTTGGATTTCTGGAACACAAAAAGCAGTTGCAGTAGCAGAATATTGTACAGTCAGCGACAAAAGTAGCTGCTCATACTCCATTTTTCAAATGCATTTTAGATCAGTAATGTTAGGTTTTTTTTACAACTTACAAGATAGTGTTTGATCACAAGATAACACACATGATGTTAAGTGATGATTCGGTCAAAGATTGGTGTTCAAGATGATAAAGGTGATTGGAAAATCTGTTATTGTTCAGCGACTTTTGTTGCTGACTGTACAAAGGGGATATTATTTGAAAAACCTAGACAGGAAAAAATAAGTAACCGTACCATAGTAATCCTACTAATGTTATGTTGCGAATGTTTTCAAAAATGGATGGGTTCTTTCACGCAAAAACTACTGAACGAATTTTGATGAAATTTGGTGTAGAGATAGTTCAAACCCTGCAGAAGGACATTGGATACTTTTTATGGCGATAAAGTTTAGTGAGACCGCGAGGCGCAGCAAGTTTGTTGTAAACCAAAATAAAATATTTTTAGGACTTGAATGGATCTATAAAATAGCAGCAGTTTTCGTACTCCTAAATAATGCTTACATCGGCAAACGCAGCGGGATCCACAATCAAGAACACATTGTCTCTTATCTCTTGCACTTCCTGCCTCCATGACTTTATCAGCAGAGTTGAGTGATGGCCATCTGGTGACGTCATCAATGCTGGCACTAGATGAGGATCCAGAGCTTCTAGGCTCGCAAGACCACTACGTAAGGTTAGGATTCCTAGAAAAGACAATTAACATGATTCATATTATTTAGTGGACTATTGCAAAATTTACAGGATGTTTTAACAGGTTATTCGCGAACTTGCCATTGCTCAAATTGAGGGAAACACCGTGAGGAAGCCAACATATTCAAGAACCACAACGTTAAAGGACATGCAACATCTAGCAACCTGCACTAGGCCAACATGGTAACCCATTCTCTCTTTGTCTAAAAGTAAGCCTGGGAATAAAATAGGCTGACGAGCCTACTCCAAATCTGTGGCTGACGATAACGGCAATGGTAAGTCACACAAGTCAGGTGTTACTAAACATACAAAAATTAAATAGTTACTAACGATTCTGATCAGATGAACACGAAACTGCAAATGACCCAATTTGCAGCAATCTTTCATTATACAGATCGAAATCGTTCACAAACGGACAATCATCGGGCATATCATCAGAACTTTTTGCTACACAGGAACACATCCCTTTTGCATCGTTCATGAAGTGCTCTTGCAGTACGTCAATTGGAGAGGCACTGTTACTGAAGCAATGGACCAGCAAAGTCAGTAGTGCGGTATTTGTATTAGTCTCCAGTACGTAAAGTACATCTTTCAGAACATTTATCATGACGTTAACATTTGATGGCTTCACCAGAAGTTTCAGTGCTTCGGAGGATGCTTTGACTGTCGTGCTGAGGTCTCCTTCGATGAGCTCGCCAAGTAGAGCTTTTGTTTCACGGAGTACCTGTAACAAATTTTTTTTTTGAGAAATTATTACCTATTTTTTGTAACATCATAGGGGTAAGATAATTTCTGTCACTGTTATTACTTTACAAGAATTTTTTGTTTCTTTTTTTTCTTGTTACATGGTAGCGTTTGTCCTTTAGTCACCTAACATTAAGTGATGATGTGGTCGAAGGTGGCGCCATGCTATGCCTGGATAACTAACTCAATTTTATTCTGTTAACCAGAAAATAGTATTTACATGGATTTACAATTTGCTGTTGATTTTTCTTTAGTTACCTATAATATATTGGCAAAAGTTAGTTAGTGGTATAAAAGTGTACATAAAATGTTACAACCCTTGATAGCCATTAAAGTTGAAGAAACTCATAATAGGGGCACACAGGCTAAGGCGGTGATGATTTAAAATTCTTTACCACTTGGCACCGAGCCTTGACTATAAGCTGATCACTTGGTAAGCAGTATCTGCATAATGTCATAGCAGATAGAAGTAGTTCGTCTATAGACAAATGTAGTCCGCTGATGCATTCTACCATCTGAAAAAAAAGATTTTGTTTTCATTTTGTAGTGTTTCACCACTTGTCACTGATGTTAAGTGATAATGAAGAAGGTGAAGGTGTCACCACGCTACACCTGGATATTCAATAATATTATAATATTTGCCAGCATGGAAGTTGATATTTTTATACACAAACTTTGACCATTTGACCCTCTTAGCAGCTGATGTACCCATTTGTTTTGTAAATACCCCCAAGTTAGAATCTGTTGCTAAGTAACTATCGGTGTGTTCCCGGCCTCACTTGAGAGCCAATTTCAAGGCAAGGTGTAGTGTGGCGTCACCTTCAACTGCATCGTCACTTAACATGAGGTGAGTTGAAGTCTAAAGCTACCCTGTAATAAGTAAAAGAGAATAAATGTAATGTCAAACATTTTATGTCAATACCTACATCAGTCCTCCACTGCTCATAAAGCTCTTCGTTTTCTTTGTGGTCCGTTTTGTACACTGATTCTGCCAATTTATTAAGAACTTCAAATGCATGGTCAATCCAGTTGACAAAGTACATGACAGTAACATTAAATGAATTGTTGCTGCTTTCGTCATTGCAGTTGGAATCATTTAGGGCTCTTTTTTCTAACTCATTGTCTATAGAGATAAGTCTGTTGAAACACCATGAAAGTCTCTCCAAGTTGCATAATCTTGTTTCCTGTAACAGAAATACATAATAATACATTTAAAAACCATTCTATGCATGACTGAATGCTCCTAAACCAATAGCATGGGAACAGCTGAATATTTTTGGAAAAAAAAGCATATGGAAAAAATACGATGTCATACAGCTTAAATACTTGCCTGAAGAATCATGTAGCTATTAAATTCGGTTCTGAAGACGTCAAACAAATTCAACACACACTTTGTAATTTGACTCAAACATAGCGTGTAAACATCGCGAATTTTCGGTATGTTTTCATCACCTTCGGCCCAAGAGTGACTTTTCTTTCGTATTCTAATTGCTAATGGGTGTATTTCATTCAATATTTTATCCTGGAACGAAATATGAATAAAAACATAGACCCCCACAGCATCACAATAAGTTTAGATAGATTTACATCGTCATTTTGCTCACCAACAGCTTTTTAGTAGCAGCATGCGGGTCCTGAGGTAAAGACAAGGTTGTATTTGACAAATATTCATCCATTTTAATACAAAAATCTTTACAAAAACACACTTTAAATCCAAAATCCTCAAAACAACCAAGCCGACAACGACATAATTTTAAAAATATCGTAGAAATGAAAGTTTTTATTTTGTTTGTACGTCATGCTGAGCATGACGTGAGTCAGCTGTTTGACATTAATTTGACCGTAGTTTTTTTTTTGCATTGGCGTCACCCTATTGTGTATCTGCCAGTATCAAATATTAAATATAAATAAAAACAAACATAAAAAATAAATAATAATAATTTATATAAACCTTGCCTAAAGGGACTTCTTTTAATAATGTATTTTAGTTATTGGTTTAGGTTTATTTGTTTTTTATTTCTTTGTTATGATATAATTATTTTTAGTTTGAAGCAATAAAAATTTTATAATCTATGTAAATTACAATATAAATGAAACTCAGAAAACATCAAGTATTATGATGATGAGACGATGGGAGTTGGTGAGGTGGTGTGGGACCCAGCAACAACAACAACAAACCGGGTCTTATGTCATTTGAAAAATTTGATTGACTTTGTCAATTTTTTGTCATTGTCATTGTCAATTTTCTCATTGCAATGTAATTGTAATTTTCGGTTTTCAGCTTCCGATTTCTTGTAAAACAATTTTTGATAAAAGTAAGTAACAATGAGTGAATTAGTTTGGGGAATCAAAAACGGCGACATTGATCAAGTAAAGGATATAATAGAAAACAAAGTAAGTATTGAATATTTGTCTCACAAATCTGCCGATTGTTTAGTATGGGAAATAGCAAGTTGTCGGGAGAAAGCGATTCTTCATTACATTTACCTTTTTATTTTATCACATTATGAACAATCAGTTTTGTCGCCCACTCTTATTCAATAGAATATTCGTCACCTACATCAAAGCTGTTCTCAATGTTATGATTATAATATCTTAACAATATCGCCAAACATTATACCCGATCTAATCCTATACACAGATCGCATGAGTAAATGGTAATACAACAGTGAAGCATGCAGGTGAGTGGAGGCAACAAATGCAAACACTGGAGGCAGTGCCCTTCAAATTGACCTTAAAATTTGGTGCCTATTGTAAAATATTCTTCTATCTACCATCTTATTGTAAATGCATATTAAATATTCTATTAAAATCATAAACCTTTGCATTATTGTTTTAGAAAATTGATGTCAACGCTCACATTGATGGCAGAGTACCTCTACACTATGCTGCTGACTATGGCCAAACCGTTGTGCTGAATTATTTACTAGACAAAGGTGCTGACCCTAACGTAAGTTCACTTTTACGCAAGATAGTCTTTAATACTGTTACAAAATATAACTGGATTTCCCACGTCAAAAGTCAATGAACCCTATATGACATTTGTCTTGACTTTTATGTTTTGGGCTAGATCTCTTAAATCTTAACTCGAAAACTAAGATATGTTGCATCATACTGTGTTATGACACCGACTCCTACCCTGTATTGAAAACTTTTGTAGTAATCATGAACCTGCCCTGTGGCTTCACTTGTATGGAAGTTGATTTACAAGACAATGTTTCTTAGAGCACTACCAACAGAAGCTACCCTGAAAATGGCATGTCTCTAGGACCTGTGGTTGATGTTATGTGTTGATATCTTGGTGAATCAGTCAGGATTCTGAATTATAAATTATGAAAAGATGACTTTTGTACACAAAATTGTTTCTCACAGATGGTGGACAAACATGGCATATCTGTACTACTGGCTGCAATCTGGGAGGGCCACACTGACTGTGTCAAGACATTGCTGAAAAATGTAAGTAATAATCACACAAGAAACATTTGAATTTAAAACTTTTCCGACCAAAACTCAATATCCTTTTATCACAGGGTGCATCCAAAAGTGGCAAGACTCCAGATGGAACACCATACCTTGAAGCTGCAGAGAAGGATGAGATCAAAGAACTCCTTGCATAGATTGATTTATATTCTTTACCCTCGAATCTTCAGTCATCAAATAGATTCGCTCACATTTATTTTCGAATGCTGAAGTAACTACTTTAGAATGAAATATTTTTACATGCATTTATTTATATCATAACGAATTATTTTTATACGCTCAACATATTAATATCGAAAAATATGTATTTTTGATTGTGCATCCACTACTTAGTACCAACTACCATGCATATAGATGGCTTGGGCTATTCATGTAAGAGTTGATATATATAATATGCTTCATAAAAATGAAAGCCCCAATCTCTAATTTAGCAAATAAATTATTGAATATTTAAGGTATTATTCCAACAAGTAAGATGTAATTTTATCGCTAAAATAAAACTTATATAAATAATACTTTACAATATTTTATTTTTACAAAATATTCAGGACTCATAGGCATACTTAAGTCCTACACTTTGGAAAGTCCTTGTTCAAGACATTTGGACATAAAATAAATTATGAGAAAGGAATAAATAAGTTAGTAACAATAACAAGATACATTTTGTTTCGTTAGTACTCCCTGATAGGACAACATGAAATAGTAAAACATCTTTGGAAAGTGGCAAGAATACTAGTAAACATCAGCAAATACTTAATTACTGATGAGTAATTTTAATTTTTATGTCTACTAAAGTAGCGTTCAACAAGTCACCTGAACACACTACTTATAATTCCCCATTGCCAGGATATTTTTTATATTTATTGTTCTTTGGTGGTGGACAGTAACATGCATTTTTCTGTGCATCCAAATATGACTTGCAGCCCAATGTTAGCGTGCCAGTAAAAAGTAGTTTAGCGGCTCCTTTACAACCTGAAAGTTAAATACAGATAAATGTTGAATTATATTATGCAATCAAGACTCATCAAAAAGTACCTACCTACTTAAACATGAATCTTTTTTCAGCACTCTCTTAACTTGCCAAGGTTTGGATTGGTATATTAATCTTGTTTGTGGAACCAGCAGTTTTTTGAGGTATGTAAGTATTAATTTCTATAAATTTAAATTACCTTTCGTTATTGCATCACCTGCAACATTCACAGACTTATATGAATCACAGTAGCTATAAAGGCACCTCTTGAATTCTAAATCGCAGACTTCTTTCCCACTGTTACATGTATCGTAACAAATATCGTGAGAGTCACAACATTTGGTCATGTCTTCTAGGGGCAAGTATTCTGATGCTAGCTTGAATCCAAGCGATCCGCATCCATCTGATTTTGGTATATGGTTTCTATTTCGCACTGGTTTATGACCTGAAATCATAAATAAATGTACACTGATAGACTCGTGAGTAAATAATAACAGAGGGATAAGAGAATTACCATTTACCTTCTGGGCAAGTAAATAAGCAGTCTTCCTCAACAGCCGCATCAAAAACTTCATGCAACGATTTAAATTTTTCAGCAACAGTTATTGCATTCCGAAGCCAATCACCAAACACAGATTCAGCAGATAGAACAGCATCTTTTAAATTTCTTAACATACTCGATCCCATGCCAGTGTATGCGTAAGCCGCAAATGTTAACACGTAAATAAATATTTTCTTATACGGAATCTCCATTTTCTAAACTTTATTACGAGTATCATAAGAAAAATGTAATCATTCTGCTAGTATTCAGTGACTCACAGGGACACGTAACGTTTTAATCAGGTGTAAGCTGAGGTTGTAAGAAATAATGATTGCAGTGTTTTTGATTTGGATAATCGCCAAAAATCAACACAACACAACAGCTGTCATCTGTCAGATTCTGTCACCGGCAACAACTCAGCTCAGCTGACTTTTTTATCTGCTCTCTGTCAGTTCTTGAACCAGACAATAGAAATGAGTCATGGTAACCAAGCAACGGTTAATCGACTAAAGTCTGGACAGAATCGAGTAGTTATATAAAAAGTTGCGTGTATGAAACTGGCAACTTTTTTTCTATATCCGGTAGCCATTTTGTTTTAAAAAAGTATTC
Source organism: Opisthograptis luteolata (assembly GCA_931315375.2). Taxonomy (NCBI): domain Eukaryota; kingdom Metazoa; phylum Arthropoda; class Insecta; order Lepidoptera; family Geometridae; genus Opisthograptis; species Opisthograptis luteolata. The sequence continues at coordinate 6,186,556 of OV928048.1, forward strand.
TTTTCCGTTTTGTTGTCGTGAAAAATGACGGGCTTTAGTAATAAGGTGAGCAGAAATATTAAAATAATCAAGTAAAAATGTTAGCTGGAGAGCTATGATTACCAACGGTGACACCATAAATGAAAATCAATTGAATAATAGCAGCCACGGATGTGTTAGAATGGATAAAACCATGCATTTCGTTTCGATACACGTGCATGCGTAGTGTTTGGGACCCAGTTTCATCTCAAATATAAGTTTCTGTGTTGATTTTACCATTGAAGCTCGATATGAGATAACTCGTATGTGAAAAGTAAATCGTGCTTGTAACAATCCTTCAAGTTGTGCTAGATTTTGAGGTTATGCGGTGAGCCAACGGAAGTAAGTAGTAACCCAGTAATTCCTGTGTTTCAGGCCATAGTAATCGATGGCCGTGGCCATCTGCTTGGCCGCCTGGCCGCGGTCATTGCTAAGGTCCTGTTGGAAGGAAACAAAGTTATTGTTGTTCGTTGTGAGCAACTTAACATTTCTGGCAACTTCTTCAGGTGAGATTATTATACTTTCTAGAAATTAAGTTATTGTCATGGTAATTATTACTATCGTTTGAATTCTAACTTGGAATGAGGAATCCCCGTATGCTAAATGCCATGCTTCTCATGGTGATATCTACAGTGATATCTCAATCATGTGCCTACATTGTGATATCACAATGTAGGTACATAATTGAGCAACTAATAAAATGAATAAATGAACATCTAGGTGGACTAGAGACCTTATATACTGACCATATTTTTTTACTGGTATGATACCAAATTGAAACAGGCCTAAAATAGAATATAAATATGTCATTTTCATGAACAGCTGACCTATGCATCATAGTAAAGTTTTTTCATTAATAATATAGGAACTTATCTCTTCCAATGATGATTCTATTTGGGTAATTTGCGACTGAATATTACAATCATGTTGCTAAACTATATATCTGATAATATCTACCACTAGAGAGACCTTCCATGTTAAACTTAAATGTAGAATATTTAGGAATTCTTTATTTTCAGGAACAAATTGAAGTTCATGTCATTCCTCCGCAAGAGATGTAATGTGAACCCAGCCCGTGGCCCATTCCACTTCAGGGCGCCTTCAAAAATCCTCTGGAAGACTGTCAGAGGTAAAGTTTTGTTGCCACCTTTTCATTGAATTAATGCTATTTCAGTGAATGCTGATCAGCAGCAGCTACAGAGAACGAATTTCAACATTTTATCTTAAGGCCCTGCATTACGTCGTTGACCTTGCTTGATCAAGTGAAACTGCTCCGCGCCCTCTGCGCATCCCCTCACCAAAATTACGCGATCTGCGGTCAACGCGCCCGACACGACGCTCTCGCCATGCGGCGCGGCGCGGTACCTCTACTAATCGAGCCCGCCGTATCTACGTATACACAGTAGCAACATCCTACTATAATATTATATATGCGAAAGTTTGTGTGTGTGTGAATGTTTGTTACCACGTAACTACTGAACCGAATTTGACTGGTGAAATTTAGAATGTAGACAGTTTATATATGCGGAAAGAAGTTCGCCGGGTCAGCTAGTATTTAACTAAAAATAAAATTGACAACCCTATGCATCACCGCAAGAGTAGGCAATTAACTCGCCGCGGCACTATGCACCTACCACTTGTAGCCTATAGGTAGCTCATCGTACGACTTTCAGCTACAAAAATATGCGGAGAAAAGTGGCACAGGTCCGTTCAGCACGGCGGCTCGTCCCGCACTGACTTTATGGGCGACTGAGGGGTGTATGTGCCGATTTGCGAGTATGAAATACGTAAAAAATTCGCAAAAAATAATTAAAGCAGTATTTTCAAAAAATGGCCTGAAGGTGTCCTGGGTATTATATTTCTTTATAAGCTGATGGTATTAACAAGTCTTTGTTACATATATAGTTTAGGAGTAAAGTAGTATTAAACTTTTAGGAAATGGGGACTTTACACATTTGTTTTCAATATATAAATACATTTTTTGCATTTTTCGGCCTGAAGGTGTCCTGCTATATATCAAGTAGATTAACATATATTTTTATTAGATTTTTTTTAGACCAGAATTACACAGAAAGATAGCTTTAATTAACCCCATTTTTGGAAACCTCCGCCTTAATGTCAGATACATTTTTCATTTTATTTTAAACTTATACTGTCCCACTGCTGGCCAAAGGTCCTGTGGGGGAGACCTATTACATATAATGTGACAGGTTATGAGTATGTATGTTTGTTACTCCTTCACGCTGAAATGGCTTAACAGATTTGAGTGAAATTCGGAATGGAGATAACTTATTCCCTGGATTAACATAAAACCTACTTTTTAGCCTGGAAAAATTATCCTGTTCCGTGTGTTAATGAGTAAACTACAGCTAGAGAAAGATTGTTACTTACCAACATGGCTAAATTGATTTTTATTTGATTTACTATAAATAGGTAAATAGTTGCTTCCTGAAACACAGTTCCCACTAGCTAACTGAAGGCTTCATAAAAGCCATTTCATTTTTTGTGTCAATAAATACTTTGAATGATTTGAGTTGCTTTAGGACATGAACAACCACAGGGGAACAGCAAGCATTATAAGACAGAATTCTCATGATTATCAACAAACATTTACCTACATTATTTGATGTGTTATGATAACAATACTTGTATGAAGCTCCCGCAAGTTTCAATAACTTGCACTCCACTTATTCCCTTTACTAAGCTTGCAAGTATGTCCAGGTATGATCCCACACAAGACTGAGCGTGGGAAGAACGCGCTGAGGCGGCTCCGTGCGTACGACGGCTGCCCCCCACCGTACGACAACCGCCGTCGTGTGGTTGTACCCGCCGCTCTCAGAGTATTCTGCTTGAAACCCGGCCGTAAGGTAATAACAAACATTTCGTTTGACTAACACATAAAATGGAATTACTTGTATACCTTTTCAGGAAGATAAATAGATAAATAACGCCCATACAATCATATACATAGCTATTTGACCACTGATTGGGTTTTCCTGTAGCTTGAGTATCACAAATTATGCAGATAGAGAATCCTCAACACCTAGAACAAATACATCCCATTGCCATTTAATGGGAATTGAACCCACAAGCTTTGTAATTGGTGTTTGGCCTATTGCAACACATCATTTTAGAGTGTGCCTGTTTCCCATCACAAATATAAATAATTTTGCAGAGATATTCAAGTAGAAATCTACTCTCATAAGTATTTCAAGACAACAAAGCCTGTGGCCAAATATTGTTGAGCTAGCGAACATTTCTCCTATAATAGACATTAACAACTTGTTAAGGTAATTTATCGTGTATGTAAGCAAACCTTTGCGCCATGTAGTTCCGTCATCTGAAACTAGATGGCGCTAGTAAACGAGCCGAAGTTTTCTGAATCGCGCAAACGATATTTACCGTGAATCGGTTAACTTCGGGTACCGATCGGGTTTAGGTTAAGACAATTCGTTGGAACCTTGTCCAACTAATAAATTAGTAGTAAACATTTACGCTAGTTTAATTTGGGACATCCTTGGGGATTTTGGGCAAGTAGCATTACTTTGTTCATGGTCCTTCGAGGTCGGATCTGTCAACCGAGAGTGGTTGACAAAAACCAGGAGTGTCCGGGAGGAGACCTGCATAGAATTTGCAGTGCTACGACGACGAGTAGACTGGTGGTAGGTCTGTAGTGCTTGCGGACGGTGGATCGCCGTTGCAAACGCAGGCAAGGGAGTCACAGCTGACGCTGATCAGTGCGGTATTGTGCCACCGTGCAAGTACCGTGCAAATTAGCAGTTGGCGAAGCTCCGACAGTTTCTTCGGTGAAGACTCTGTCAGGGAAGACGCTACAAGGCTACTGACGGCGCCGGGAGAGACGCTGACTGGTATCAACGACGCCGCCGCCGGGACCCAGCGACGGCGTATCACGCAGTGACGGTGCCGGGAGAATCGGCGATACTGCGTGAAGGCTACCAAGAGTGAAACGGAAACATACTGGAATAAGTGAAGTGCAATCAACTGTGAGTACTTTTAATTATCTATGGTTGGAGATTGAAAAATATAGTGATTTGACAGTGACATAAAGTGACAGTGAGTTTGACACTTGTGAAATTTTACTTTTAAATTGAAAAGTTAAGAATTAATTTTGGACTTTAAATAATTTGGTGAATAATTACATCGACTTGTAATATTATATGTGCATGCGTGTTTAGACTTAGTATAATTTTAAAAAAACGAGAATACGGGGAACCTATGCCCAAATTTGGCCAAAGTTCCAAATTTCAAACACTTAGAGAATTTTAGAGATTTATTATCAACTTAGAATAATTTCGTTTTGTGGCTTGGTAGCATATTTCGTTTTAAAAAGAAATTATTGTTGTAATAATGGAGGCTTTGTTATTTTTCCAAGAGGATATCAATGCGCGTATTGTAAAGGCGTATACAAATGTAAAAAAGGCGTCCAAAGATAGGAAAACCAAAGGATATTTGGAAGGTCGGCTCGAATCACTAGAGCAACTATGGTGTGAATTCATGATAGGCCATAAGAAAATAATGTGTGAAGGTGATCCTAAGCAGTTAAGAAGTTCGGATTATGTAAAGATCGATTATTATGATAAAACTGAAGAAATTTACATTGAATATAAAGGTTATTTAAAGGATAGTCTGTCGGCATTTCAAAGTTCTCAACCAGGTCTATTTAGCCAATCTTCAATATCTGAATGCAAAGCTAGGTCTCAAATCGCACTTCCTAAAATAAATATACCCACCTTTTCTGGGAGTTATTCTGAATGGTCTACATTTCGTGATTTGTTTGTGTCGCTAATTCACCAAAACGATGGCATTGGTAACGTTCAGAAAATGCACTATTTAAAGGGTTACTTGTCAGGGGAAGCCGAACAGGTAATTAGGCACATACCAATCATGGACTCAAACTATGAAAGGTGTTGGAAATTATTGAAGGAACGCTTTGACAATAAAAAATATATCAGCCATCAGGTATTAAAAAGATTTTTCAGTCAAAGAAACTTAAACTCTGAATCTGCAAGTGGTTTGAAAGAATTGATAGACACAACTAATGATTGTTTGGCAACACTTTCGAGCATCGGGATCGACATAACAAATTGGGACATGTTGGTTATTCACATCCTCACACTCAAACTAGATGCTGAAACCAAAAGGCAATGGGAGTTCACTGTTAGCACTAACAATGGTTCAGATGAGTTACCTACTTATAGTCAGTTTCAAGAATTTATAACTAATCGATACCGAGCTATTGAGTTTCTTGATACTAAGCAGAGTCATTTAGGGAACAAGGGAGTAAATAATAGTAATAAGACTCAAGGGAGTAATTCTAATCAGAGTCTTCCGGTAAATAAGGTTAAATCTCTTCATGTTGTGCAAAAGCAATGTGTTTTCTGTTCGGAACAACATAGGTTAGTGCAGTGTAAAAAATTTGTGCTGGAATCGGTTGATGCTCGGCGCAAATTTGTCCGCGATCATAATTTATGCTATAATTGCATAGGTGAAAATCACTCTGCCAAGGAGTGTAGGAATACGGTAATGTGCCGTATCTGTAAGCGTAAGCATCATACTTTGTTGCACCCCAAGGGTGAAGCTACTGGAGAAGGTTCTAACGTAATTAATAGTCAACGGGAAGCATCCAACGAGGATGTTGCCACGTCGAAGGATGCAAACAGGAACAACGAGAGTTCCGCGGCTTCAATATCATGTTTTTCGACAGGAACGGTATATAATCAGGGCGTAATACCAACAGCGTTGGTTACGGCTTCGTCGAAAGGGGGTAGGACTCACACGATTCGGGCTTTATTGGATCAAGGATCACAAACATCCTTCATCACTGAAGCAGCGGTCCAATACTTACGGTTGAAAAGGTCACCGGTGAGAGGGCTCATATCAAGGGTAGGTGATGAGCAAGATTTCATATCCAAGGCGGTCGTGGATCTTGAGGTAGGTTCGAAAATCGATCCTAAATTCACCATCACAGTAAAGGCATATGTCTTGAAAACCATTACTGGACTCCTGCCATCAACAAACATAAATGAAATGGAATGGACGGACTTTGTGGAACTGCCACTAGCGGATCCGGAGTTCCACATCCCAAATCGAATAGATTTATTATTAGGAGCAGGATTTTACAGCAAAATTCTGCAATCGGGTGTTAAGAAAAATAGGTCTGGTACACTGGCTGCACAGTCCACTGCATTGGGTTGGGTTGTATCCGGTGAAATAACAAATACAACCACGCCGCAATCTGAAAACATAAATGTACTTCATTGTAAATGTGAAGACATAGATTTCCTTAAAAGATTTTGGGAAATAGAAACAGATGAAGTTAAGGAAAGAATCTTGTCTGAAGAAGAAAAGAGATGCGAGGAATATTTTTCTTCCACTACTAAAAGGGATTTGGAAGGTCGTTATGAGGTACGACTACCGCTAAATTCTGAGAACCCAGAAGTAGCAGGCTCTCGAGAGATAGCTGAAGGAAGACTAAAGGCTTTAGAAAAAAGACTAAACAAGGATGAAACATTGAAAACAGAATATCAGAAGGTAATAAATGAATACATGGCATTGGGTCATATGGAGCTAATTCCGGTCAAGGAATTGAAAAATAAAGGGGCTGTATACTTACCTCACCACGCAGTGATCCGAGAAGACAAGACTACTTCCAAAGTCAGAGTCGTGTTTGACGCCTCCTGCAAAGGACAAAACAAAAAATCATTAAATGATTACCTTATAGTAGGACCTACTTTGCAGGCTGAGCTGAGGCACATCGTCATGCGCTGGAGATCAACACCTATCTGTTTGTCAGCCGACATTGTAAAGATGTACAGGCAAGTGGTAGTTGACAAACAGGATACTGATCTGCAGCGGATTCTTTGGAGAGAGGATACTGCATCTGAAATCAAAGATTACAGGTTACTACGCGTGACTTTCGGGACTGCTAGCGCGCCATACCTTGCTGTCAAGGCCTTACAGCAGGTTGCTCTTGACTACGAGGCAGAGTATCCAACGGCTTCTGAAAAAGTAATTACAGACTTTTATATGGACGATCTTTTAACCGGTTGTCAAGATAAAGAAGAAGGAATTGTGATATATAAGGAAATGAATGAACTTTTAGGCAAAGCGGGATTTGAATTGCAAAAGTGGACAACCAACAATAACGATTTGTTAGAAGAAATGATAGGAAGGGAAGGAAGCGAAGGGAAGGAAGAAGTAAAAATAAAAACAGATAACGTAACTAAAGTGGTAGGACTTACCTGGAACCGGAGAGAAGACACGTTTCGCTACTCGGTGAAGCTGCCAGAACTGGAACAACCTGTAACAAAAAGAAAAATTATATCGGACGTATCACGATTTTATGACCCACTTGGCTGGGCAGGGCCCAGTACAATTATTTCAAAAATCATGATACAGAAGTTATGGCTTGCAGGTATAGATTGGGACGAGGAAGTACCTGATCATTTACTATTAGAATGGAAAACTTACCGACAAGAACTCTCACTTCTTTCGGAGATACACATACCGAGATGGGTAGGAACTAAGGCAAATGATAAACAAGTTGAACTGCACGGCTTCTGTGACGCTTCCAAGGTGGCGTTTGCGGCAGTAGTATACATCCGTGTAGTCGACTCGAACGGAAGGGTTCAGGTTGCTTTAGTTGCTGCGAAAACAAAGGTAGCGCCTGTTAAGCAAGTTTCAATTCCGCGTCTGGAACTGTGCGGAGCGGTATTGGTGACAAGATTGCTTAGAGAGGTAGCCAAGGTCATGAAAATTGAACATACTTACCTACATGCGTGGTCAGACTCAACAGTCGTTCTTTCATGGCTTAACGGACATCCAAATCGTTGGAAGGTGTTTGTGGCCAATCGTGTCTCAGAGATACTTGAAACACTAGATACGCATCACTGGTCACATGTTGGATCAAAACAAAACCCTGCAGATTGCGCTTCTCGTGGGTTGCACCCTTCTGACTTATTAAACAATGAGTTGTGGTTCAAAGGTCCAGAGTTTTTGAGTAAACCAGAGATTACCTACGCGAAGCCAAAAACACTATCAACTAATTTGGAAGAAAATAGTACAGTGAAAACTCATGGTGCTAGAATGCAGACTTCACTAACGGAGAGATTTTCTTCATTAACGAGAATGGTAAGGGTACTTGCTTATTGCAGACGTTTTGCCAATAACGCAAGGAAATTGTCAGGCAATCGATCTGAGGGATACCTTACCACCAAGGAACTAAACGACGTTCTGATGATATGCATTACGCAATGTCAAGCAGAACACTTCAATGAAGAGATAGACAAAGTAAAGAAAAACAACAACTTACCGGCTAACAGCAAGCTCCGCTCGTTGAATCCGTTTCTGGACGAGGCCAACATTTTGAGAGTTGGTGGCAGATTGGAGCATTCTCAACTGAATAGAGATCGAAGACATCCCATCGTCATGCCAAAACAGGCTCAACTAACACAGCTTTTAATCTCGGACGCTCACAAGCAGACACTACATGGCGGACCTCAGCTGATGTTGACTTATCTTCGCTCTAAGTATTGGATTTTGGGTGGTACTCAATTGGTCAAGGCCCATTACCGCAAATGTGTGACATGCGTAAAAATCAACGCAGTCACTAAAACTCAGCTCATGGGACAGGCACCTGCAGCAAGGGTCACCCCCACTCGTGCGTTCGAATGTAGTGGTGTGGATTATGCAGGCCCAATTCAAATAAGGACAACTAAGGGGCGAGGACATAAATCTTATAAGGGCTACATCTGCTTATTCGTCTGCATGGCCACAAAGGCCATACACTTGGAGGTCGTAAGCGATCTCACTTCTGATGGGTTTTTACAGGCGTATAAGAGGTTTGTAGCTAGACGTGGTCGCTGCTCGCACCTCTGGAGCGACAATGGAACAAATTTCGTCGGAGCCTCTACCGAATTGAGTAGACAATTTAAAGCGGAACAAAAGGGAATTCAAAGGGAAATAGCCGAATCATTGGCCACAAGTCAGTGTAAATGGCATTTCATACCTCCCCATTCGCCTAATTTTGGTGGGCTATGGGAATCCGGAGTGAAAGCCGTTAAATTTCACCTCAAACGTGTGGTGGGAGATTCAACACTCACATACGAAGAAATGGCTACGGTTTTGGCCCAAATAGAGAGTTGTTTGAACTCCAGGCCTCAGTCGGTGTTAAATGATGACCCCAACAACATCTGTGTGCTCACTCCAGGACATTTTTTAATCGGCGAAGCATTAATCAACGCACCTGATCATAACTATGAATCATCTAATGTAAGCTCCTTACGACGTTGGCAATATACTCAAAGAATGCTCCAAGATTTTTGGAATAGGTGGTCCCGCGATTATTTAAGCAAATTTTACAACAGGTATCGATGGTCGTCGGTGATCCCTCAGCCAAACATTGGTGACGTGGTGGTCGTAAAGGAAGATGGTTTGCCACCATCTCGATGGCTTTACGGCAGAGTGATTGAAACGCACCCGGGTGCGGATGGAGTTGCACGAGTCGTCACTCTTAAAGTAAAAAATGGTACTATAAAAAGGCCATGCTCAAAAATATGTTTATTACCAGTAGCACAATAATCGATCTATATATATAGGAATATTTTGTAAGCTAATTATAACATTGTAAGTATCTAAAATGCAACTTTGCTATAGTTCTAATGGTACTCCATATTGTGTTATTAGTGTAATTCTAATGTAAAATCAAAGATGTCATGTCATTGTATGTGGTCATGTACGTAAGTCCAAAGGTTCACTTTGGTCTTGGTGGGCGGAATATGTTAAGGTAATTTATCGTGTATGTAAGCAAACCTTTGCGCCATGTAGTTCCGTCATCTGAAACTAGATGGCGCTAGTAAACGAGCCGAAGTTTTCTGAATCGCGCAAACGATATTTACCGTGAATCGGTTAACTTCGGGTACCGATCGGGTTTAGGTTAAGACAATTCGTTGGAACCTTGTCCAACTAATAAATTAGTAGTAAACAATTACGCTAGTTTAATTTGGGACATCCTTGGGGATTTTGCGCAAGTAGCATTACTTTGTTCACAACTTTTTGATCGCAAATTTTGGTATCTGATTTTATTATTACCTTCAGAGATTATTGTAATTACATTTTTCTGTGCTGAATGGCAAATGTTAGTGTTATGTGGTTCTCATTTTGCACCACTTTTAACCCACGAAAATCTTTTCTCAGTACTGTCACGTCGGCCGCCTGTCCCATGAGGTCGGCTGGAAGTACCGCGACGTTGTCCGCAAACTCGAGGACAAGAGGAAGGTCAAGGCTGTCAAGAACATCGCCTACGAGAGGAAACTGAAGGTGTGTATAAGTAAAATAGATATTAGGATAATACAAAACATAGGCTTCAAATTCGTACAAATCGTTTCAGAAGTTATGCTAGAACATTTTAGATACTAGTTTTGTCTTTCGTTGCCTCTGTAATTATATCTGTTATTATTATGAACTAGCTGACCCGGCGAACTTCGTATCGCCAACATAAGTTGTCTGAAGGAAATTTATCAAAATTATCCAAATCGGTCCAGCCATTCTCGAGTTTTAGCGAGACTAACAAACAGCAATTGATTTCTATATATTAGAGAAGATATGATGATTATATTAACTTACCTACATTATTTGATGTGTTATGAAAATACAACTTCACTGATGCCAAAACCCATACCTATAAAGTTTCATCATGACCTTACAAAGTGGTTAATTTTCCATTTATTCCTTACAGAAAATCACCAAGGATTCAGGCGAGAAGGTGGCGAAGACGACAGCGCCCTTCACTGCGATCATCCAATCCTATGGATACAACTAGGATTAAGAAATTATATTAAAATAAACCTTTGGTTGCCCAATGTTGTGATTTCATTGATCAGGCTAGGTCTCAAAGTTTTTTACTAAGTTTATAGTGGATGGATAAGTCAAAAAGTTGTAAGTAATTTGTCTTTGAATATGATTTTTAATTAGACAGGAGGTAGACTGGTGCTGACCTGCTTTTGTGTTTCAGGTCATTGACATCTGCTGGGCTGCCTGGGCTGTATTGAAAATGCAAAACCATCTAGCAGATTTAAAGGTGATTTATTATATTTTTTACAGTTACCCTAAGTAGAAGATGAAATCTTGTATAGCCTTAGGATTTTAATTACAATAAAACTACCTGTGACACTTTGGTATAAGTGTAAAAACTCAGTGAAATAATTTTAAAATTGGATCAGTAGTTCTAGAGATTAGCCATATCTACCTGTTTTTACAATATTCTCTAGTCTAGAATCTAGATTGTTGTTGGACAATAGCAAATATGTTGTCTATTGAAATGATGATTTTATTTGGGTAATTTGCGACTGAATATCACATTGTATGTTGCTAATTTATATAATATCTGATGATGATACATGATAGTGCCCAAAATTTTCATGCGCAAAAATTTGAGTGTTAATTGAACAAAATCTTTTCAGGTAGTAACTGAATTTGAGTCCGGCCTATGGTCCATTCCGCTTCAAGATGTACTTCAAATTGTCGGAAGTAAGTAAAAAAAAAAAAGTAAATAAAAAGTAAAAAAAAGTTACATTACTTCTTGTCAATTTGTAAGAATTTTAAATGTTAAGAAATGAATAAATAAGTCATTGGTTTATTACTTTTTGTGTATCAATCTTTACTAGTAGGTATAAAAAAAAGTTTCTCAGATTTATTAGAGACAATGAAACAGCTTGTTCGTTGGTTTGTTTTTCATTCGCGTGTACGACATCTTGATGTGGGCCAGTAGTTCACTAATATTGATTATAGCTGGCCGAAAATTTCGCGTGTATGTAGCTCAAGAAGACGTATTCCCATTTCGATGCACTTTTTATTTATTTGTAAGCTTGTAACCTGTTAAAACATGTCTATAACTTGTGTAATTATTCCTTACAGAAATTCACCAATGACTCCAGCAGGAAGGTGCGAAGACGAGAGCGCCCTGAAGGGCGCTCGTTGTGAACAACGAACAATCAATCCTATGGATGCAACTAGAAATAAAAAATTATAAAAATAATAAACATTTGGTTGCCCAACATTGTGATTTCATTTAATCGATGATGATGACTATGACCTTCTTTCCCTCTAAACAACAGATGTTCCAGGATTTTACCCAACATTTTGGGTCACAGACTTACAGAATATCTCCAAAATAAGTAATCAAATTATCACACTACCACACTAGGCTAAATCACTGAGATTTAGGTCTTGAGAAACAGGAAAAATTAGGACAAGCACTGAATTTAAACCTAAAATACTGAACCGATTTTCGTATAGCTAGTATTTTTATTTTTCTCTGACCTCACAGCCTGATTGTGTTCATACTGTCAAATAATAGCTATACAAATTCATAACAAAGTTGAAAACCCCCAGTGGATAAGGCTTTGCTCAGACATGTAAAGTGGATAATGTAACACGACTCTGTGTGTCATTCATTGGACGGCACTACGAGTATTATAAGGGTGCGTACTGACCGGTGTTACGCGTCGTAATGTACTCGCGCGCTCGCTTTGTAACATGTTACATTACACCCCGTAACGCCGGTCAGTACGCACCTCTAAGCTCGGGCCGGCGACGTTCGCGCTAATCGGCGTTCGTGACGGTTGTAAGGGACAAGTCATGTTTTGTGGACTGACGAAAAATCGCTTTGAGGCTTGAACTTTTAATTTATTCAGAGAAAAACCTTTTATTTGAATATAATATAAAGGAACCTTACTATAAAAAAATCTTATATAAACACCAATGGTTTTCTCAGTCCTCAGCTACTAAATACCTATACTTCCATTTAAATTAGAGCAGCACCAGCTATTGCGACCTTTCTACTCAGCATGTTTGAGGCAACTGAGTGGAACAAACTCGTATGCATACCTACCTTCATCATTCGCGTCGTGTTCGTGTGCCGTTTGCCGTCCACACTATTCGTGTTGCATTACACAATACATTACATTGCTCTGAACCCAGCTTTATGGGTAGGTAGAGTTTGACCACAAGACACTAATGACGATGTAGTAAAAGTTAGGGCTACGCTACGCCTGGAATTGAATCTGGCTTCCAAGTGAGGCTGCCGGAACACACCGATAGATCTTGGTCAGCTAGCTAGGCGACTAGACATAGCATAGAGGTTGTCCTTACCTTACATTAACTTAGAGCTGCTCTTAGAATGATTGAAGAGAAGAGGATAGGTATGTCCTTTTTGTAACGTATAGGAATTTTCGAATATGCACAGCTGAAGGAGTAAAATAGGGGTTTTAAAACAAGTGGTTGAAGCGGCGAGAAAATATATTTATCATATATACCACCTATAGGTACTTATATTCTAATTTTACTCTTTTGAGATAACGTACTTAGCCCGTTATAGATCCCACAATTTCCAATTCACCTATTTTCTAATCCCTATTCAATGAAGTACAAGTAACGCTTTCCACATTGACGTCATAGGAAATCAATTTATAGATTCCCATTTGTTGGCTCAATGGGTCCGATCAGATAATTATTTTATGTACGGGGACAAATCTTGTGCAGCTGCGAACAGAGATAATGCTTTGAGCATATAGGGTGGGAAAGAACCATCTTGATACTATCGCGAAAAATATGAATGAGTTTATAAATTTTTTCATTTCTTAAAATTTAGACCTATTAGACGAATCTCGATTCCTGATATATCTCGTTTTAATTCAGAGATTATACCTACTGATATTATTTTCTTGTGTCGTCTAAGCAATTTATAAGAGCCTGGATGAATAGTAATCTACGAAATATTATTTTCAAAAAAATCTCAATTGTCATTCAAGATATTTTGTCGATAACAAATTCAAGTCCATTTAAAAATAAATTATACCTATTAATAAAGCTTATTATAAAATAACAGACTATCTAGATGACCAAAAAGCTTGGGATTTTATGGAACTAAGTCTTGCTCCAATTCAAGTATTATTGTAAATTTAATCGTGCTTATCAAATTACCTACCGAGCGTTTCTTGCCTGTTCTTTTGCCGGTGTAAGGAGGTTGGAATAGTCTTAGCTAGAATCAAATTTGATATTTTAAAGTGCTCCCATGTTGTATCGATCGTTCTAAATATATTTATTTTATTTCATTTTGAGTCCTACTTGAGTACCTATGTATAATGTATAATTTTATTACACTTTTTGGTTTTAATCTTTTTAGATAATTATGCAATTCATCCAACTCTCTCCACTGTAGAGGCACTAAAAAAACTAAAAAACAGTGTGCAACCCCCACTGCAAGGATGTAAACTATTCAGTCGATGTCGTAAAAAGTCCTCGCGTAGGATGTGAAAATTGAACGCGTTCTAGCGTCTAATAGCCATTCGATCCAAACAGGTCTCAAACTGGTATAAAAGCTCGATCCTCCGCCTCAACATTCAGTTCGGAAGCAGCCTTCGAAGGTTCACTTCTACACCAGCGAGGAAAAGATACCAAAGAAGAGCCCACAGTGACTATGAATAACTGGCGTTTACTGCTACTTGCGGTTATCGCGGTTCTTCAACCGATCGGGTCTTTCACCGAGTCAAACCTCATTGATGGAAGCCAAGAACTTTGCGACCACCGCTCGAGCACCTTTACCCAGGACACCAGGCTTTATGGAACTTACCGTAAAACTATCCCCGAAGAACGTTGTCTGAGCATTCGGGAAGACATCCGCAAAGAACGGCGCCATGACGCTCGAAACGATCCCATAACGCGGTCGAGGGTGAGGCTGACTTTGGAGAGAGCCGATAGACGGATCTCCCCTGAATCCACGGTCAGGTTCAGTGCCGAAAATCGATTTGCAAGTGATCAAGAACGTCGCCAAGGTGTTTCATTTGATACCAGGGAATCCAGACAGACAGGCCGAGAGGACCAGAGTCGCAGAACTCGTGAAGACAATTCAAGAGATTCTGTAAGGCATTATGAACGCGATGTCTTGGACTCCAGACGTATCAGAATGTCTCAGGACGCCACCAGAGCTGGACGTATAGATAACAAGCAAGTATATAGAGATTCCCTTATCGCTCGAGATGCACGCAGAGTACGAACCTCTGAAGATCTTCGCCGTGTGTCCACCAACAGGAAAACTATACTCGGGCGCGAAAGGAATGAAATAGCTGGTGATGCAGTTCGTCGTGATTCTAGAATAAACGCGTTCAGCGCTGGAACTACATTGGAGCTAGAAAATAACAGAGAAAGCCGCACCTTTGATAGGCGCGCAAGAGATGAAGCTAGTGAGAATAGACGTTTCCGATCTCTAGATTCTAGAGTAAGAAGTATTATTGACCGAGACGACTTTAGGTCTCGAATTGATACTAGAGAGGATCACAGAAGCAACTTCAAAGCCTTCTCTGAACAAGTTGATGAGCGTAGACAGCAAGATCATAATAGGGAATCCAGAGACAGACATAGCACTTTACTTCGCGATTCAACCGAGAAAATGTCAACAGGTCACAGGCGTGAGTCCATTGAACGAGTAGATCGCTCCAGGAGGGATAACAGAGAACACCGTAATAAACAAATCATTGACGAACGCCGGCTGCAACGTGATGAAAACAGAATGTCCCAAGAAAGGTCATCAATACTTCGTCAATCTAGACTTAGCATTTCCCCTGAGCGAAGACAAGCATTGGCTCGAGAATCACGAAACTTAGACGCAAAAGTTCCATCTGAAAGGATTATGATGAGTAATGACCGGATTAATGCGCGCAGGGAAGTATCTCGAGCGAGAACAACTGAACGTAGGCAGGAATCTCGAGTTTCAAGAACGTTAGAAGCGACCGTTCGTGATGAAAGACTTGTGAGGACTGACGAAAGGAGAGACGAGCGCCAGCAACCCTCAACTAGATCCCTAGACCGAGCTTCTGTATCGCGTTTTACTCGTGATAGCAGATTCATCGAACTACAACATAATTCCCGCGACTCTGAACGGAACGCTATCAATAAAGAGGCCGCCAGATATCGAGGAGATGTAAGGAGTGCAGAAAGATTGGACCAACAAAGGGCACAACGTGATGTAAGTCGAATTTTAAGGGAGAGGAGAATTTCTACACTTCGTGAATCAAGGGACAATGCTGAACGAAGGCAAGAATCCCGCAGCTCTGAGCGCGAATCTATAACCCGTGGAGATATGCAAAGCAATGAAAGATCTGATGTCAATCGCCGTGAGCGAGAAGAACGCGGAGAATCGCAGGAACAGATCCTACGTCTCAGGGTTCGCGACACTGAACGAAGACACGATCGTGAATTGTCTAGGAATTCCCGATTTGCAGAACGAGCTGCTTCTGATCAACGAGTCTCCAGAATACAGGAGGAAATCAGGCATGTCGTAAACCGAGAGACACGTGACGCAAACAGGGCATCCAGGGACAGAACTGTTGTAGAACAGCGACTAACTCGTGACGTTTCAGCATCTCAACGAAGGACATTGGGAGTCGCTGAAGCAAACGCCCAGCTTCAACGAGATAGAACTCTTAAAGATAGCAGAGATGAAAGGCGGGAAGTGCGTGAACGTGATGAAAACAGGGCGTCTCGCAACAGGATCTCAGTAACTGTATCTAGGGAAAGGATTGAAGGCCAACGGCGGGAAGCTCGGAGAAATATAAGGGATTCTCGAGTTGACGCCCGAAATGAAATCATCCGGAACCGTGGAGATATTCGAATGGGTGAGAGATTTGAAGTTAGTCGCCGCCAAGACGAGAGACGTTCTGAAGACCGCGTTTCTATGCAACGTCAATCTCGCGATGTTCTTGCTGCGCGGACAGTAGAACATAGAACCCGAGAAGTTGAAATGAACATCCGTTCTGAACGGCTGATGGGAAGCCGTGATGACAGGAGATTCAACGAAAGAGATGTCCCCAACACAGACTTGAGAACTATGGAAAATCGCCGCGAATCTAGAAGACTGGTGGAAAGGCAAATCCAGATGAATAGACACGATATGGCTATGGAACGCACGGTCCGCACGGATAATCGGGCAAATCGCGACATCGAAGCCAAACTGAGCTCTTCTAGGAAAGACACGCGTACCGATACCAGACGTGAAGCTATTGATACTCGTTTCCGTAACTTCGAATCTAAAAACCGCGAGATTAACTCTGTTGATGAAACATCCGATAACCAAAATACCATGAATTGGCAGATGGTCTTCTACACATTGCAAGGAGCTTACCTGTGTGGCTTACTCATGCAAATGCTGACGGAAAAATCTAACAAAGGAAAATCTAGGTAAGCGACTATTAAGTACAACTATTATTTAGCTACTAAAAACAACTGAAATACTCATACAGTAGTGTGTCGTATGACCACAAGCCGCGTGATGTCAAGTGACTACGTGGTCGAAGGTGGCGCCAAGCTACACCTGGATCGGAAACTGGTTCTTGAGGCTGTTGGAATACAGGAAACTTGGTGCTTGACGACACACACAACTCATAACATAACATAACTCATAACTTAACTTTTTGATTCATAACATAAGGGATAGCTAGCCAGACAAGCACTATAAAATGCCCTACCACCAAGCAATGGTATTTTGGTATCAATGTTTTCCATCACCAAAGTCTCACTGCAAGGTTCGAACCCACAACTGGTTGTTAATCGACATCACCACCACTAAGTCATCATCATTGTAAGAAACACTTTAGTAAACAATGTTTCTAATACCTTTATTTTCCTTACAGGAACTTCACATGGTGGGTTACTTCTCACAAGGATCTCTTGAAAGTCGACTAAACATTTTAAATATGGATTTGTAGAAATGTAAACTTGTAGTTGAACTATGTATGTATATTCCATGTTATTCAGATTTCTTATTATTCTAATGTAGAAAATAAAATGTAGTTGTGTGTTATACATTGTGATTTTCCTTCTAACTTCACCACCTATTAGGCCTATCTTTGGTTTTAAATTAAGTACATTTAAACTATACCTAAAGGTACTGAAAGTGACAGAAAAACTCTTAATAAAAACTAAAAAAATGTTTACTTAAAAGAAATCCGATTTAATTACCAATACAAATAATATTACACTTACACAATTACAATCAAATGCTTATTCATAGCATCTAGAGCTCCATACCATCGGTCTTTTTCTTCTGTTGTCCTTCGTACCAAGCCTTTGAAATCATTCTCTTCATCTCATCGTCACCAGTTTCGTACCTTAAAATGGAAAAAGAAACATTAAACTTCTAGGACAGAAATGTATATTATGATAAGTAAATAGGCACATTCCCGTTGTCCACCGCCAGTTTTTCCCCCATTAGTGGACAGTTAGACAATTTTTAAAATAGTTATTTTTGGCTCCAATGGGGGACAGTGGCATAACCTTTTTAATTATTTCCATTAGGCACCACTGGTGAAGAGTGAAACAAATCTTTTAAAACATTCCCATTTGCACACTTTTTGTGGACAATGACACAATTTTAAACAATTATTCTCTGTCTCCCAGAGACGGACAGTAAATTTTATCTGAAGACCAGTGACCGATATAATATAAGCATTTAAGTTGGAGGATGCTGTACTTTTCCAAAAAAGGTATCCTTTGAGGTCACCCCAATGGGTCCACATGGTTTTAACTGTTGGATGTAGCTAGTGGGTTACAAAATGGTTATTACATTCAACAAAACAAGATTAAAGCTTACATGTTTTTCATGAGGCTCATGATGGAGTCCTGAGGGTCCTTTTGTCCAAGTTCATCACCCTTGAAGCGGTTGCTGCGCTGATCTTCGGATTTCTTCTCAATTTCTGTCATATGAGACCATTTGTGGTTCGGACGGGATTTGGCTAGGAATATAACCACCATGTCTGGAAATAATGATTTGTACTTTTGAAATTAACACAATATCTATGTAACTTGTAACATTTGTTGAAATGGCTGCATGCTACAGATTACATTAATGAAATATTCATTCAAACATTGACTTGATTTTGGATACTTGGCATAATTAAAATGTTTACAGAAATATTCCTGCAAACATTAATTAGTTTAAAAGGTAATATACAATTTTATGTAGACTAGCCAAATTGTAAGGTTAAGAATAAATGTGATATTGATCTTACATTAACAAATACCCAGCTCATTATAGTAGAAAAGTTTACAAGTGATTCAATATTTGTCTACAATAGTAAACAACAATCTGACTTAAGAATTCATACATAGAGTAGAAGGTAAATAGTTACCTGTCTTCTGCTTCCAATGACTTTCCTCAACATTGATTGATTCCAGTAGCTTGTTGATCACCAGTAGGTAATCTTTGTTCTCCAAATTTTCAACATGGAGTTCCATGGACTTCTCAGTAAGTTTGCAGAATACCTGCTCCTTTGGCACGTTCTGCACATTCTTTAGGGTTACAAACACTTTAACGAATTTGTCGGACTGATCCCAGCCTACAAGAAAACAAAGATTTTTAGCAACATTTTCTCTACACAGACATAGACTCGGTAAAGTAGATAACTTTCGAATTATACAGGTTAGGATAAGGAGAGACAGAGCAAGCCGTACCATATCCGTTTAATTTGATCTGGTATCGTTTATTGTGCTGTGCTGCAGTAGAAGTGCTCGTAGATGGTGCAGCTTCTGCAGCCGCTTTGTGTTCCGCATCCCTTATGTTTATGATGTCGGTCTCCAACTTGCGAACCTCGAGAGACAATAAATCCTGGACCTTTTTGCGCTTAGCCAGCTGCAAAAGCTCTTTCAACTCCTCAATATCACTGGTCAACTAAAAAAAGCAAATTGTGTTCACAAAAGAAAACTGAAAGGCATGGGCATGACGACAATAATAATACGCGATGAAATTTGTTAGCGACCAACTTACCTCCTTCACTTTGTTCCCAGACATTTTTGTCAATTTTCAGAAAATGGAGCTGATAGGTTTAAAACGAATACGAATGTGTAAAACTTATTTTATATAGTGATCGACTGGAATCGAAACTGAGAAAGCAAAAAGCAAAATCGACCGCGCCGGGATTGATTTGATTTGACCTAAGATTTTTTGACAAGTGCGATTTCATTCTAGTCAAACTGTCAGATGATTCTAGAAAAATCAGTCAAGTGCGTGTTGAACAAAACTGTGTAAAGTTCCGTCCATAGATATTCTAGGCATACTCCAGATTAAATAGGCAGTATGCAGAGAAATGTTGTGAAGTATGGTTTAATTAATTTGTTTCTTGCAACTTGGCATACGTCATCAATGTCCTTTATGGATACCAGTTGCTAAGCAACATGCAGTTTATGCTGATTATTTCGGTGTAGGTGCCTACATTATATCCAAACAAATAATAATAATATTATTTAACGTTTTATATACTAAAACAAATATATATTATTTAGCTGGATTTAGCCATAGATCTACTAAAACAAATATATATTATTTAGCTGGATTTAGCCATAGCACACCCACTGCACACCTTAGCCACTCATTAAAAACTGGTAGGTAAATGACCTTAACGTACATTAGCATTAATTAACAGCCGTCTACTGTTTGTGTTTGGCTACGGAACCCTAAGCAACACTCATCATACCACAGACAAAAATGTGTTTTAAAAAGCAGATCATAAATAACATTTATTCAGAGACTTTTTTGGCGGCAATTGAGTTGTCAACGTGAAAATTTTGTTTTTATTTCCAAAACTTGTGTTTCTTCGAGTGATAATGTGTAATATTGATGGATTATTAACCATTATGTGTTCGTTAATGTGTACGAGTGTGGGAAATTGAAATAAAGTTGTGAAAGTGACTTTTCAAGTTGCTCCAAAAAAGTCCGTGTAAAGTTTAACCACTCAGGCGATGCGGGCTTCGATGGTTGCCCGCGCGTCGCGTGCTAAAGCGCTGCGGGTAACGATCGAAGCCCACAGCTGATTCAACGACAAGTGTTGTAAATAAGCCTCTATAATCGACTATTGTCCGTGACACACGATTATAATCGACTAAAATCATTACTAGTTGAACAGCACTATCGGATAAAAGAAAAACATCTATGGATGTAGGAAAAAAATAGACACTGGCTTCGATTTGCTTTTTTAGGTACAACTTTACAAACTTGTGGAGAATTTCGTATTTAGAATTGTGAAGTGTTTTACAGTATAACTAGTTATTGACATTTATTTTTAGCAACGTGTAACCTATCTAATTCTTATTTTGATAGAATTGTTATTTACTTTGCTATTCGGAAATTTATAAACATTTTACAACAGATGAACGTAATAATTTCATGACGACAAAGTTAACGTGGTAATGTGTATTTAAAAATATCATATTCATTATACAAATCATACTAGTGTAATGCCCAATCTGTCTACTTTCTGAAACTAATTTCAGAAATTAAATAAGTTTACTAGAAATTAAGTAAAAACGACAATATCAAAAAACAATGACGCGGTATTTTGCGGTTGGTGAATATGTTCGACCGCGCAGCGCTTTAGAGACGGTAAGGCGTGCGACGGCAGCGCCTGAGTGGTTAGGTAAAGCACCACTACTTTACTTAAACACTATCCTCATCCCATCATCTCATCATCATCATCACCATCATCATTTAAACTTGATTCAACTCTCTGAGTTTGAAATCTTTTATACTTGACACTGGCAAATACACTAATCGTGTGACGCCATAACAAAACAAAAAAAAAAAAAAAAAAATTTATTCAGGACTTTTTTGGCGGCAATTGAGTTGTCAACGTGAAAATTTTGTTTTTATTTCCAAAACTTGTGTTTCTTCGAGTTATAATGTGTAATATTGGTGGATTATTAACCATTATGTGTTCGTTAATGTGTACGAGTGTGGGAAAATGAAATAAAGTTGTGAAAGTGACTTTTCAAGTTGCTCCAAAAAAGTCCTTGCAAAGTTTAAGTAAAGCACCACTACTTTACTTAAACACTATCCTCATCCCATCATCTCATCATCATCATCACCATCATCATTTAAACTTGATTCAACTCTTTGAGTTTGAAATCTTTTATACTTGACACTGGCAAATACACTAATCGTGTGACGCCATAACAAAAAAAAAAAAAAAAAAAAACATTTATTCATAATACAATCTCTGTTGTCTATACTTCAACACCATAGATTATAATAAATCTGAGATAGCTTCATTGGCAATTGGCATACACGCGGAAAACCAACGTCAGACTAGGCGGTAAGAATGCTATGACTTTAGCCTGCATAAAAAAAGAGAAAAGTACGTATTTTGCAAAATGTCTCATAAAGAATTAAAAAACACCATATTGTAAATAATTGGAATACTTTATTGAGGAATGAGGAGTAATCGTCTACACACAACACCAAAAGCTTACATGCTTACTACATAACAGTAACAAGATAGTAACGACCAAACTTTACGGCCGGTCTGAATAAAAGCACGAGTAACGTGGCAGCGCAGTGCAGCGAAGCGTTTTTATAATTTAAGTAATGTATATTGTATACTAATATAGGTACTATTTGGCGGAGCATAAAAGAGCTAGGGGGCCGAAAACTGCGCGTTTTCACGCCACGATCAGACCGGCCATAAACACTGGAGATGTCTCTTCTTTTGAATTCAGTTCTTGCGATGGGCGCGGTTGCGGCGCATGTTGGTTTGGCACTGTGGGCAGTACCACTTGCCCTTAGGGGGGGCCGTTATGCCCACGCATGGGTAGTGGAACCATTCGTAGGGACACTGAAACAAATGTTTTATATTATTATATAACATTAGTATATATGTCTATAATCGACAAATAGATCTGTGCATTTCACAACACTATTCGTTATAGACCTTTTCTTGGAGATTTTTGAACTGGGCGTGGTCAAAAGGTTAATTAGAAATCAGGGTGAAAACAGTGGTTTTTGAGTTTCCTACCACTTATTTACATTCAAATCTATGTAGATGTCTCCCATCCTAAATAGAGTTGGTTCGTTGATAGCAGTCACATATTACCTGGAGAGGTATTTTTTTCTAAATAAAGTTTGGTATTCAAGTATGAAAGTGGCTTACGTCTTGATTATCGCATGCGACCATGTCTCCGTAAGACACTTGATTGCAGATGCAGTAGCGCGGCTCGTTCGGATCGTAGGTCCATTCTTCTTCCATTGGCTCTTCGATCGGGACAGTGTTCACCACAGTGTTCATGCCACTGAAGAAAAAAAAAATTAATGTACTCTTTAAATTACATTATTTTAAGCACATTGTGTAAGTTGTATATGACTAGCTGTTCCCCGCGGTTTTACCCGCGTGGACTGCAGTTCATCGCTATAAAAGTATCATATTTCCTTCTCCAGGGTTCAAACTATCTCCATACCAAGTTTCATCAAGATTGGTACAATAGTTTTTAAGTTTATCCGGAACAAAACAAACAATCAAATCATTTCTATTTATATAAGTATCGAATAGATATAGATATAAGGGGAGAGATACCTAAGTCAACAGTTCAAATAGGGGGTGAAGATAAAATTGAAAATATTATTGTTGCCAATATTAGTGTCTGCTGTATTGTTGCCAATATTAATATTTGTGTTATTAGCCAGCGTGTACATTCTTAATGCTAATCATCATAAGCCTGTGATGTTCCTAATGCTAATCTTAACAGTCTATTATGTTCCCAATGCTAGAACGGAGGCCATCTCTCTGAGAGGAGCATAAAGACAAAGATAGAGATAACTAAAACTCAACACTAACTCGGAGGACCAAAAAAGGAGCTTGTAATATTAATCTAAGTACTAAGGAAAGTTTGGTAAAATACGTACACAACAGTAGGTGAAGATGATCGGCTAGCGGCCGCGGCGACCACTTGCTGAGTGTGCGAAGCCACTGCGGATGCAGCGCTGTAACTGCTTTTCCTGTGTATAAATTAGGTATTCTCAAACATATTTGGATATTAAATTATTTCATTTATTATGGAAACAAACCTCTTTTATATGATAAAGAATAAAAAGAATATGTAACAAGACTTCAGCCACACAATGCTAATCTTTTACTTATGATTATGACATACAAACAACTAAACTACCCCGTTAATGTCTAACTGTTGTTAGTAGTTTTAAATATTATGTTGTTTTCTAACAGTATCAATGGTAGAGATCGCGTGGGAGAAGCGTAAACAGCATTTCCTTGTCTGTTAATCTCGCACACATTAAGGGCGGGACGCACCGCAAAAAATCATGCATCTCTGTCGTTCCTATGATGTTTGAAAGAGATGTAGCAATGCTTTGCGGCTCGGCCCGCCCTAATGTATGCAAGGCAAGTTTAATTGTTGAGTGCGTTGCTTACTTCTGCTTGTTTCGTTTGTTAGAAGACGACGCACTGCTGTGGCCGTGCGCTGTGGTGTGATGTCCATGCACGCTGGTACTTTGACTGTGGCCCGCTGTTAAGCTGTGACCTAAAACAAACAATACTCAAATTGTATTTATATCTATCTACTATTACAGCTGTGCTCGTACTGTTCGTTTGGTACCTGTATAAGAAGTAAACTAGGTTTGAGAGATCATGAAATACATAGGTACGACAAAACAAGAAAAGGATAATGAAGAAATAAATCTGTTTAGCCATTGGGGCGCGGCGTGATCGGGTAAAAAGTATATAAACGTCATAAAGTTTGTTCCACTGTCTAGAAGTGTTTTTGTTAGTTTTATCGGCGTTTGAAAAGTAGCTGCAAAATCGTCAATGGCGGAATAGTAGTAGTTTGTTAGTTTCTCATTATTTCTTTTTATGAATTAATCATACAATGCACGATTCCTGTTACAATATCAATGCGGATGAAAATTTGGGGCACAGACAGCTATACTAAAAAAAGTTTACTCGTTGGTGGTTGTGTTATCCCCAGTAGTGGGAACTAGGAATGTCATCACAGATAACTTAATAGTTGCAGTGTATGGTTTACCGTGATCATGATGCGTGTGATGAGTTTGCAGCGTGTGGTGGGCGAGGTCGCCGCCCGTCACCGCCTCGTATGACGCCTTCAGCGACGCCGTGCGCCGCCCGTGCTGCATCTGCACACAAAACGGAACAATGGAAACACACATTGTTAGTGTCATAGCCCGGAAATAGGTGGACATAGTCAAAAAGTCAAACGTCAAGATGTACAGTGGATTTCATTAATAACGACCTCGGTTGTACGGTATAGCGACGTCAGACTTACGTCCCTTGATACAACATGTGATCACTTTAAAATGTCAAAGTTAAAACTAGCTACCTGTTCCAACCTCCTTACGCTGGCAAAAGAACAGAAATTTTTAGGCAGGTAATTTTTTGGTCGCAATCACTTACTAGTATTGTACGAACTTTGGTCTGACTTTTACAGGACAGCTGACCATTTTGTATTAAAATCTTTAGAGGATTAATAGTACAGTAAAACTAGCTGTTCCCCGCGGTTTCACCCGCGTGGGCTACAGTTTCCCATTTTTACACCCCTGAAGACAAATATACCAAATTTAATTTCAAATTTCTACAACCAACAGCGGTTTTGGCTTGATATCAGTCAGTCAGGACTTTGATTCTTATATACTATACAGATATAGCTTATTTTTACATAGACTTTTTTATTCTTCTTGTGCGTTGGAGTTTTTTTGTAGGATAAAAAGATAATCAGTATTAAATAGCGACTTGATAGTAGTTAAAAGTGAACTGACGTTTCTGGGTAACAGTAATATTAGTATAGTCCCTAGCTCTCTTTTCCTCTTTTCATACTGAGGACTGACCTGTTGAGTGGCCGCGATAGCTTGACTCGCGGCGGCAGCGATAGCGCTCCCGGCGTGACCGAGGGAGTAGGAATCGCGACCCAACGCAGCCTGTAAGAAAAAAAATGACTTTAATAACTACAATAATGAAAAATAAATTGACTACTTTGTCTTCTGTTTGTTTGATAAATTTGAAATTTAAATAACCCTCGACATCTTGGACCGATTTTCATCCAACATAGCTAAGAACACTCCCGACTAAGCCACCTTTAAAAAAAAAACACATTCAAAATCGATCCATCCGTTTGATAACTACGATGCCACAGACAGACAGACCCTATTTTTGCATCGAGGGTTAAAAATAAAAAGGACCAACGTAAAAATAAGCATACAAGCAAACAAAGTGATGTATTTCCTATTATTATGAGAATCTTGACTCCTATAATCATGTTTTTCCGTTTAATTTTTGTTTCCCATGTCCTTTCTGCTAACAGAATGATGGTAAAGGAATATAAATCTGAGTAACACATTTGGTGGACAATTTTGTAGTCCACTCTGCCCCACTCTTTGATCTCGGGAGGGCAAATTACACTGCTTTAATATTTCGGTGGACTCCTCACCTGTATAGCAGAGTCAGTTCTCGATATGTTACTAGATGACGAATGCGCCCGAGATTCTCTGGTCCCCCAACTTTCGCGACGTTTTTCGGTGCGAATTCTATATCTAAAAACAAAATATAATTTAGCACCCTATAGTAATATCAATAAGGTTACATATTA
Source organism: Opisthograptis luteolata (assembly GCA_931315375.2). Classification (NCBI taxonomy): domain Eukaryota; kingdom Metazoa; phylum Arthropoda; class Insecta; order Lepidoptera; family Geometridae; genus Opisthograptis; species Opisthograptis luteolata. The sequence goes on from OV928048.1 coordinate 6,213,022, forward strand.
ATGAATATTATTTTAGGAACTAATATTATAAGGAGGTCTTTTATTTTCCAACTGAGATTTGAGTCTTCTCTGTTCCAACAACAGTTGGTGTGTTTCGGCAGCCTCACTTGAGAGCCAATTCCCAATCTAGGTGTAGTGTAGCACCACCTTCCCTTAACATCATGTGACTTAGGTCAAACGCTACGGGGGCGTCCATAAATTACGTGAGATGTTTAAGGGGGGGAGGGGGTCGAGTTAAATCACATCTAATCTTACGTTGGAGAGAGGGTCTCGGCAAATATCATGCAATTTTTTTGCAGAGCACAGGCGAGCATCCATGGACTGAATTAGAGTAGATTTTCTTTTTTTAATTACAGTAGTTACGATTTAAGTATTCTATTGTTAAATTTTTATTACAATTATTAAACTCTCAGCAATATTGATTACTAGTCTTAACTAGTTGTAAATAAAAGCACGAAGCAATTTTTTTTTCTTTTTTCAATAACAATTCAACGCGCTTACGTAAGAAACCCACATTTTGAAAAATCTCACGTGAGATTGGGGGATGGGGGAGGGGGTTGAATAAAATCTCACGACATCTCACCAGGGAGGGAGAGAGTTACAGAAAATAAAAAAAAACACCTCACGTAATTTATGGACGCCCCCTACCCTGTAAAAATGTAATTTATGTAAGAGAGAGACGACGACGAGATGTGTGAAAACATTAAACTAGATTGGTGTCTAATAGCGTAGTAGTGAATAGTTAATTCGGTGGTTTTACCTACCTATCTATGTAGTAATTTGTTTATAAAGTTTCCATATCAAATTTGGCAAGAGTATCCTTTAGTGTTTAGGTACCTAGTACTACCTAGACTACCTCGTGTTAGTTCATAGTACAATACTAATAATAATTAAAACATACCTGTTCTCCTTGTAATGGTTATTGTTAGGTGTGCTAGTGTGATTGGTATTGACATCAAGTTCGAGGGAACGCTTCTCAAGCAACTCTGTTATTCCCTTGTTGTCTGCCTCTAACTCACATTTGAATTTGTGCAGTTCGGTGTCTGTAAAATATTGTTTACTATAGAACAAAAACAGCAAAGAGTTAAAAGATAAGGCAGGCAAAGTGTAAAATGTACCATCATCATCATCAGCCTTTTATGTTTCTGGCCTTCTCTCAGAGAGAGAGTATGGGCTGTAATCTACCACACTGGCCCAGTGCAGGTTGGTAGATGTTGCAGTTCTTGGACATGCCAGTTTCCTCACAATGTTTTCGTTCACCGTTTTTGAGTGATGGCAAATCCGCATATAACTTACTAGCTGTTCCTCGCGGTTTCACCCGCGTGGGCTACAGTTTATCGCGATAAAAAGTATCCTATGTCCCTTCCCCGGGGCTCAAATTATCTCTATACCAAATTTCATTAAAATCGGGTCAGTAGTTTAGGCGCGATAGCGTATATATTCCGTATATGTACTCCAAAATTATTCCCGCACTTCGGTGCCCCCTCAACGCGTTACCTGCTGTAGGTACCCATTATCCTATTTTAATTCTAAGTTATTTTTTCTTGGACCGCACGTTTGAATCGCGCAGTTAAAGGTCTTCCTGGTCCGCGACCGCACTTTACCTATTTCATAGATTCTCCCGGTGCCCCGCTCACCTCACCGCGTTTCCCGCTGCGCTGCGGTGCGGCGGTTTTATTTTTCTACTACTACTTACACTTTTAAACTCGTGATATCTCTCGAATGGAATGTCCGAATTGAATGATTCAAAAAGTTATGTGAAGGCATTGAAGCAGTTTTGAATAAGAAGTAATTTATTTTAATAAGGATTAATACCAAGATACAAATAAAGAGCCTTTTCTAGCGGCGGCATCAAAAATTAAATTTTTAAAATAAAATATCACTTATTGTGGCATAACTATAATAGTTAGACATATGCTCTCGCGGACTTTTTTGTAGATCTAAATGAGACCTACAAACCCGCAATACATTATTTTGTTCTAGTGTCAATAGTTTTTGCAGCGCACGCAAAAATAGGTTTTCGATTTCACACCTTGGGTTGCAAAATAGCAATTATCTTACGGATCCCTAATTTTTTTGGAAATAAAATATAGCCTATAGCCTTCCTCAATAAATGGGCTACCCAACACTGAAAGAATTTTTCAAATCTAACCAGTAGTTCCTGAGATTAGCGCGTTCAAACAAACAAACAAACAAACAAACAAACAAACAAACAAACAAACAAACAAACAAACAAACAAACAAACTCTGCAGCTTTATAATATTAGTATAGATTAACGTCATAGGTGCGGGGCCGAGAAGATTCAAACTCGGTGTCGGCGGCTTATAAGTCGCACTTGTTCGGCAACCATCGCTCTCACTATGTTTTGAGAGATAAGAAAAATAGAAACAAACCTAGTCTCCTTAAGTATCTATCAACCAAGTCGTACATCTGGTTGGCAAGTGCCATTTTCTCATCAGCCTCCTCCAGAGTCTTGTTGTAGCCTTTCTTTATATCAGCAAACTCCGTGTTGGCTTGATCAGTGTTCATCTCACCTCTACGACACCCACCAAATAGTGAACGGACTCTCTTTTCTAGAGTGTCCATGTTATCTGGAAAATATTCATACATTTTTAATTTCGCAGTAAGTAACTAAAGATCTTTCAATCTAAAATGACTTTTAATGAATCCACTCAAGGTTAAAAATATCTTGTACAGTGATTCCGAAAGTTGATGGGACAGCGACACACCTAACAATAAGTTCCAAATATGGCACTCAACTTTTGGATTTCATGAAGGAAAAAGGGGCTTAAGTATGTGAATGGACTGGACCACCATTAAACAAAAAAGTGTTGTAGGATGCGACCTATACCTTAGGAACTAATAATTAAATCGTAAATAATATGGATTATTTTTACCTGAGTTTTATTTTGAGCTGTTTCAAATTGCAAAACTGACTTGAAAACTATGAGGTTTGCTCCCATTGGCATCTAAACACTAATTCTGTGGTTTGTATTTCTTCTATATTCAATTGGTATGTACTACAGTTTATATTTGTAGGAATTTCTAATACAAACATCCACTTACTTTGGACTGATAAATCCATTTCCCGCATTTCCGTAAATCTATCCCTGAGCTCTTGGGGAAGATGTTCAATCACTGAAAAATAAAACCTTATTGATTTAACAATTAACATACATATTTCATTTCTATTGAAATTTCGCGCGCGTTTTTTATATACGCGCACTTCATTCTTTCCTCGCAGCAGTTATACCAACCGTTTCAATATAGTATTACGTCATCGTATGATGTACAAGAAACACTTACTTTCCAAATAATCTTCGAGGTACAGCATTTTGGTGAGTTTTAATAAATGATCACTAATTAATAGGGACAACAAGTAAGCGTGAATTAGGTTATTGCCACAAATGTCCACTGCAAAGCAATTTAAAACGTGGTTTGCGTTACTTTACCGACACGTCACTATATCTACAGAGTACAAATTAAATGCTTAGTGTTGCACTTGTGAATGTTGTTTATTGTCATGGTACTTGGAATCGATTTCGACTTAAATATCTTGCGCGGCAGCGGCTTACCGCACAACCGGCACAATACATATTATTATGCACTAAATATTATGTTTATACTATGTATATATATTATATCCATACTAATATTAGAAAGAGGAAATATTATTATTTAATATTATGAAGAGGAAAGATTTGATTATTTATTTGTTTGCATTGAGTAGGCTCCGAAACTACTGAACCGATTTGAAAAATTCACTGTTGAAAAGCTACATTATCCTCGGCGGACATAGGCTATATTATATTTTCAAAAAATTAGGGAGCCTTACTAAAACTAGAATAATGTAACCCAAGGTGTAAAAATAAAACCTAAAATATTCTTTCCATCGCATGCGCTGCGAAAACTATTGGTGATAGAATAAAATACATAAATATATTTATTGTATTAATGTACAGTCAGCGACATAAGTCGCTACACGTGTCTACTTTTACAAAACCGCTGTACAAAAATTTTCACAAAATTCGCTGATTCCGCATTGAGACAAAACTCAATAGACGTCGTAATATTACAGAAGTCGGTGAACACCGATAAATTAAAAATCGGTAAACATTTTATAAATCGGAAAGTGAGCTGAGTGACCATCGAATTTTGGAAAAAAGTATGCTCAGGATGTTTTGTTGCGTATAGACTTGTCGGTGATAAAGGTAGCAGACAAGTATTGGAAAACTTGATTTTATTAATCACCGTTGACAAAAAATTGAGGTTTTCAATTTAACACGTATAATGTTTGTCAGTGATTCTAAATAAAATAAGTAAATGGTATATATACTATGTGTGTTTTTCTTTTCACTCCTTGACATTGTAGTTTTAGGCAGGTATCCTCATTATCATCAGCTCGTGTATTTGCACTGCTAGCTATGGACCATCATTATCATCATTGTTGCCCTTTATGTCTTGTAGACCTTTCAAACAGTGTCGTGTATGATTTATACTATTATAATCAAATAGTTACTTATTACCTCATCATCATCAGCCGGAAGAAGTCCACTGCTGAACATTGGCCTCCCCCTTTGAACGCCACCATGAACGGCTATTAGAGAGAGAGAGAGCCGTCGGTCCACCTAGTGAGACGCCTACCTACAGAGCGTCTTCCGGTTCGTGGTCGCCACTCGAGAACCTTTCTTCCCCATCGGTTATCGGTTCAACAAGTGATGTGGCCTGCCCATTGCCACTTCCTATTACCTATTACTATCCTATTACCAAAAGTGTACGAAAAAGTTAACCAATTTTGAATATGAATATGAATCGAAAAACCACACATAAAAGACTGATTTGATTTTACAAATCTTATAGGCAGAAAAGTGGCTTAAAGAACATAACAAGGTGTTAAAATGCGTTTCCGTAGGATGCAGCCAGTGGCAGATTAGTAGACCTATAATAAGGAAATACTTATAAATGAAAATACACAATTAAGAAAAATAATATACGGGTGTTTTCACAAAATTACATTTCTCACAAAATTATTATTATTATTATTTAAGTAAATCAAATATGTCAGCTTCTGACAGTTTATTTTTTCAAAAAAAAAAAAGAAAAAAAAAGAAAATTTAGTATATTCCGGAATAATATTTTCAGCAATGTTTAGGAACTTACAAGGGTCCATATCAATTTTAGATTATGTTAGAGTAATAAATGTTAGTTGATTTGACTCAAAGGTCATATCGCTTAAATTGAAGAAATTTCCTAGCAGTGGTATCATTCAGCGAAATTTTCTGGTATTGCATTGTGAGAACTTCGGTGCTTCGGTGCTTCCATTTATCTAATTAAAATTATTTTGACGTCATACTTGTAATCTATACTAATATTATAAAGCTGCAGAGTTTGTTTGTTTGTTTGTTTGTTTGTTTGTTTGTTTGTTTGTTTGTTTGTTTGTTTGTTTGTTTGTTTGAACGCGCTAATCTCAGGAACTACTGGTCCGATTTGAAAAATTCTTTCAGTGTTGGATAGCCCATTTATCGAGGAAGGCTATAGGCTATATTTTATTTCCAAAAAAATTAGGGATCCGTAAGAAAATTGCTATTTTGCAACCCAAGGTGTGAAATCGAAAATCTATTTTTGCGTGCGCTGCAAAAACTATTGACACTAGACCATAACAATGTACTACGGGTTTGTAGGTCCCATTAAGATCTACAAAAAAGTCCGCGAGACCATATGTCTAACTATTATAGTTATGCCACAATAAGTGATCTTTTGTTTTAAAATTTTAATTTTTAATGCCACCGCTAGAAAAGGCTCTTTATTTGTATCTTGGTATTAATCCTTATCAAAATAAATTACTTCTTATTCAAAACTGCTTCAATGCCTTTATATAACTTTTTGAATCATTCAATTCGGACATTCCATTCGAAAGATATCACGAGTTTAAAAATGTAAGTAGTAGTAGAAAAATAAAACCGCCGCACCGCAGCGCAGCGGGAAACGCGGTGTGGTGAGGGGGAATCTATGAAATAGGTAAAGTGCGGTCGCGGATCAGGAAGACCTTTACCTGCGCGGTTCAAACGTGCGGTCCAAGAAAAATTAACTTAGAATTAAAATAGGATAATGGGTACCTACAGCAGGTAACGCGGCGAGGGGGCACCGAAGTGCGGGAATAATTTTGGAGTATACGGAATATATACGCTTTCGCGCCTAAACTACTGAACCGATTTAAATGAAATTTGGTATAGAGATAATTTGAGCCCCGGGGAAGGACATAGGATACTTTTTATCGCGATAAACTGTAGCCCACGCGGGTGAAACCGCAGGGAACAGCTAGTATTATAAATGTGTAAGTTTGTATGGATGGATGGATGTTTGTTACTCTTTCACGCAAAAACTACTGAACGGATCTGAATGAAATTTGAAATGGAGATAGCTTATACCCTGGACAAATGTTCCTGCGTGAAAACGGGAAGACGCAGGTGAAACCGCGGGGCGCAATTAGTATAACAATAATACTACGAGTATATCGTTTTATTTACATTCATTATTGTAATTGAATTGGAGCCTGTCCTGACTAGACTTCTAGTCCTCTACTAGATAACTTCGCCCCTGATTTAAAGCTGGATCCACCCTTTCATGAGGATACCTAACCAAAAAAAAAACTAGAATGTCAAGGAATGAAAAGAAAAACACACAGTAGGTATACCATTTATATATTATTTATCATTTATATTTATTTGTTTAAAATCACTGACAAACATTATACGTGTTAAATAGAAAACCTCATTTTTTTTTCATCGGTTATTAATAAAATCAAGTTTTCCAATACTTGTCTGCTACCTTTATCATCGACAAGTCTATACGCGACAAAACATCCTGAACATACTTTTTTCCATAATTCGATGGTCACTCAGCTCACTTTTCGATTTATAAAATGTTTACCGATTTTTAATTTACGGGTGTTCACTGACTTCTGTAATATTACCACGTCTATTGAGTTTTGTCTCAATGGGGAATCAGCGAATTTTGTGAAAATTTTTGTACAGCGGTTTTGTAAAAGTGGACACGTGTAGCGACTTATGTCGCTGACTGTACTACGACTTTGCAGAATACATCATTATTTAGAAAAGGTGTCGCGACAGCATGTTTAACTATCATAGTTAAGCCACAATAAGTGTTCTTTTAGCTTAAAAAAATATTTCTTTCGTGGTATTAATCCTTAGCAAAATAAATTACCTCAGAATATTTAAGATTGCTTCAAAACATTTATATAGTTAATCTATACTAATATTATAAAGCTGCAGAGTTTGTTTGTTTGTTTGTTTGTTTGTTTGAACGCGCTAATCTCAGGAACTACTGGTCCGATTTGAAAAATTCTTTCAGTGTTAGATAGCCCATTTATCGAGGAAGGCTATAGGCTATATAATATTTCCAAAAAAATTAGGGATCCGTAAGAAAATTGCTATTTTTCAACCCAAGGTGTGAAATCGAAAACCTATTTTTGCGTGCGCTGCAAAAACTATTGACACTAGAACAAAACAATGTATTACGGGTTTGTAGGTCCCATTAAGATCTACAAAAAAGTCCGCGAGAGCATATGTCTAACTATTATAGTTATGCCGCAATAAGTGATATTTTATTTAAAAAAAATAATTTTTAATACCGCCTCTAGAAAAGGCTCTTTATTTGTGTCTTGGTATTAATCCTTATGAAAATAAATTACTTTTCATTCAAAACTGCTTCAATATCTTTATAAAGCTTTTTGAATCATTCAATTCGGACATTCCATTCGAAAGATATCACGAGTTTAAAAATGTAAGTAGTAGTAGAAAAATAAACCGGCCGCACACCAGCGCAGCGGGAAACGCGGCGAGGTGAGAGAGAACCTATGAAATAGGTAAAGTGCGGTCGCGAACCAGGAAGACCTTTAACAGCACGATTCAAACGCATGGTCCGAAAAAAAATTAACCTAGAATTAAAATAGGATAATGGATACCTACAGCAGGTAACGCGGTGAGGGGGCACCGAAGTGCGGGAATAATTTTGGAGTTTACGGAATATATACGCTTTCGCGCCTAGACTACTGAACCGATTTAAATGAAATTTGGTATAGAGATAATTTGAGCCCCGGGGAAGGACATAGGATACTTTTTATCGCGATAAACTGTAGCCCACGTGGGTGAAACCGCAGGGAACAGCTAGTTAATTATATAATTTGCTTCAATATATTTTTGGATTATTTAATTTGGACATTCCATTCGAAAAATATCACGATATTTTTCTGTTCTGAGACCTAAGCCTCATTAAAAATATTTTAGTTTTGTGATGCAAAAAATCGATTTTTCTTTTTTTAGAAATAATATTTTATCGAATCATTGAATCGATTTTATTTCATGTAAAGCACTACCCTAACATTATTGATAGGAATGACACTCGTACCAACCTTACGAATACAAAGTAACGTTCAAATCTCATAAAATTAATAAAAATGCGTTCTTAAATATTTTTATTTTGTTTTAGATTCCAGAATGATTCGAAGACCATTGACTGAAATTACTCTGAAACTTGATGACTTACAAGAATATGAAGCATTCCGCCGAGATCAGGCAAATAATTCTAATTTAGCCTCAGACATGCTGGAAGATACTCCAAAAGCTTTGAGTGCGGGAACAAAAACAACTGAAGAAATTCACAACAGAATTGGTTATGCTCCAAAAAAGAAACCAACTGGGCCAAGCACAGTTTAATATAATTTGAATTGTAATTATGAAATAAAACATTTCAATTTATTTTAAGCTTTTATTATATCATACTAAAATGTCGTTTTATAAAATCTAGGTAGCTGAGAAATAGGAATTTATACAATACAATACAACACAGTTGAGTGTTGAGTGACGTCGCGGACGGTACCACGGTAGTTACGTGCGAGTACATTTGTCAACATAAAAAATATAAAACCGGCGTGAACCTTTGAAAAAGTGATTTCGTATCGTTCCGATTCGTGCGGGGCAGCGTTGCGAGTGTTGGTGTACAGTGGGGCCACGAGATTGTCGATTAATCCAGTGATTAATTTTTGCCAGTTACAAAATAAACTATTGGCGATTTAATAAAGTGGGTAGTGATCTTGTTTCACATACAATTATATTCTGTGTGGAACAAATTTTATGCCATCTGACGGCAACGCCCCTCACTACAACAATACGCGGCAAACCGGGTTCAACACTTGGCAAGAATGTCGAAGAAATGCAATGCGTGCGGTCGCTTCGCGAATACGGCAGAGGGCGTTAAATGCACTAAGTGCATGGGTTTTTACCACAAAGCGTGCGTAAAAATACCTAATGACGCTCATGTCGCGTCGACATGGCAATGCCCGGAATGCAAGGCGCAGACTCCCCGTAAGGATAACACAGAAAATCCTGTACGTGGTGAGCTGGCAGATTTCGCCGCCAAGCAGGACCGACCGGAGCAAGCGGCTTCAGCTGAGCTATTAAAAGAAATTAAATTAATGCGTCGTGACATGCAATCTTTTCGTAGCGAATTTAATGCCCTGCGAGACGGTCTCAGCGCGGTCCGCAGTGCCGTAGAGAGCTTCGGCGGTCGAATAGACGACTTAGAGATGCGTCTGAATGGCCTTGAGAGTAAATGCACTAGTGAACAGCAAGCCGGGCCGGACGTCGGCGCCCTTCTCTCTACCATTGAGCAGCTGAGGTCGCAGATAAACGATCGGGACCAGGAATCTTACTGCAATGATGTCGAAATCAGCGGTGTCCCGGAGGAGAGTGGCGAGAACGTGGTACACCTAGTAAGCATCGTCGCGGAGAAGTTGGGCGTGTCCTGCGAGGCGCGCGACCTCGTCTCTGTGGAGCGGGCGGGCGTGCGCCGTGCGCCCTCTGACGGTGAGCCGGCGCGGCCGCGGCCCATCTGCGTGCGCCTGGCGCGCCGCCAGCTGCGCGATGCCTTCCTGCAGGGCGCGCGCGTGCGCCGCGGCGCCACCACCGTGGACATGGGACTCAGCGCGCCGCCGACTAGGTTTTACGTCAACGAGCGCCTCTCAAGGCACAACAAAATGCTTTTTTTCAAGGCGCGCGAGGAGGCTCGTACTCACAATTGGAAATACGCTTGGACCAGGGACGGCCGTATTTTCGTGCGCCGAGAGACGGGCAAGGCTGCCTTCCGGGTGAGGTCGGAGACGGACATCGAGAAGATTTTTGGAGGCGACAGGTCTGCACAATAGGGACTTTTGAAATTATAACAGAGTATTTACTAACAACGTTCTTAATACCCAAACCCAGCACAGAATACATAAAATATCTCAATCTAACCAGCCTAACCTACAGTACAATAATGAAAAATGAATTACCTTGTATTAGTTTGTATTTGATTGTTTATTTTCATATAAAGTCATTAATTAGTTATAGGAATAACGTTTTATCTTTTGGTTTGTGTCATAATATTTATAGTTCAGTTAATTCAATAAATTATAGAAGTAATATTTTTAGTTTGGTTTTTTGTCACCGTTATAGTTTAGTTCTTTTAAATAATTATTATAAGAATAATGTTTTTACTTTTGTTTTGTGTCATTATAGTTTAATTCTTTCAACTAATTATAAGAACGATGTTTTTACTTTTGGTTGGTGTTATGATAGCATTAGTGTCATTTGCAGTTTACTTAGTCGGGTCGTGTTTCTGTTGAATTTTGGAGGTGTAATATTACAATTGTTATAATGGCTACCAGGAATCTTAAAGTTGGGCTATACAATGCAGGTTCCCTTGGCACTAACCATGACAATATTATAGCGTCAGTAACTAGGAGTAATTTAGACATTTTGGCGGTAAACGAGACGTGGGTTCACGCTGGAGAAGAGGGGCGCGCGCCCGTGATTCCAGGCTACCGTCTGAGGCACACGCCGCGGCCGCGCGGGCTGCGCTCGCGGGGGGGCGGCGTGGGCTTCTACATCAAGCGGGACGTTACCGTGCGCACGTGGCGCCACCCGGTGGACCCACTGCACACTGCGGTCGAACAGATGTGGCTTACTCTGACTCTCAACGGAAAAAGGCTTTTGATTGGCACAGGTTATCGACCGAGTTGGATAAGTGTCGATTTATTCTTTGATGCAATTACTGATTCCATTAGTTCAAGTCCTCAATACGACAATTTGATTCTTTTAGGTGATTTTAACATTAACTTATTAAAAATAAATGACAGTCTTACAATGAAACTTAACTCTTTCTTATCGTGTTTCAATTTGCAACAAGTGGTTACCGAACCTACACATTTTACTGACACTTCTCGATCATTAATCGATGTGGTCTGCACTGATCTGCATGTTAATAGAATAACGTTGGGACTGGTAGGGACTCTTATTGGACACTGTCTAGTGGTGTGCGAGTTTAAAATTAGACGTGTAAAAACTGCTCCTCGCACTATAACTTATAGGCCTAAAAAAAATATTTGCTTGGCCAATTTTAACGCTGATTTGCAGACTATAAGATGGGATCTTTTTTCCCAGCTCTCTGATGTTGACGAAATGGTGACAGCTTTTAACTGTGGTGTCGTAACGCTTTTTGATTATCATGCGCCAATAAAGTCAGTTGTTTTAAAAGAGCGCTCCTATCCTTGGATTACAGATACTGTCAAAACTATGATGAGGCTACGTGATGAGGCTGCAACAGATTTTCACAAAACAAAATTAGAGTCTAAAAAAAAGTACTACAAAAGCTTAAAATCAGTAGTTAATCAAGCGCTTTATTTTGAAAAATCTGCGTATTTTAAACTAAACATAAATAATAACTTGCGAAATCCTAAACTACTTTGGAAAAATCTCAAAAACAATTTATTACCTGTCAATGATATTGAGATACCATCATATTTTAATGACCCTAATATTATCAATCAACACTTTTTAAATATACCTGGTAGTCCGGATACTACCATTTCACACCTTACGTATTTTGAATATCACAGGTTTAGTGACGCAGTGTTCCACATTGAACAACTAAGTTTGGAAGGACTGATTAAAATTATTAAGAGTCTAAAATCTAATGCTGAGGGTTGCGATTCCATTAGTTTGGACATGCTGATTATGACGTTCCCAGACACAATGGACTGCATACTAACTCTTATAAACACCTCTATTATCACTAAAACTTTTCCCAATACATGGAAACATGCAATTGTGCGACCGTTGCCTAAAATTTCCAATCCAGTTGACTTAAAAGATCTTCGACCTATAAGTGTTTTACCTTGTTTATCTAAGATCTTGGAAAAGGCAGTATGTACCCAGCTGACCGTTTATTTAGAGGAAAATGACATTTTGCCTGCAGCACAGTCAGGGTTTAGGAAAGGTCGCAGTACTACTACTGCTCTGCTCGATGTCACTGACAACATCCTCTGTGCACAAGATAATGGTATGTGTACTATTTTAGTTTTACTAGACTTTTCCAGGGCATTTGATGCATTAAATGTAAATCTTCTGCTCTCTAAACTAAGCTACTACGGTTTTGATCATGAAGCTTTACAGTGGTTTAACAGTTACCTTACAAACCGTTATCAGTCTGTGAAGATTAATCGAACTGATGGCTCTTCATTGATGTCGGACAAATTGGCTGTGAATAGGGGGGTACCACAGGGCTCGATATGCGGTCCTGTTCTTTTTTCGTTGTATTCAGCTGACATCGTAACGCATATCCAAAATTGTAAATTTCATATATATGCTGATGACATTCAAATTTACATATCGTGCAAACCACAAGACGTCGATTCAGCCATTAGAAAACTTAACCAGGATCTTGCAAGAATAACAGCATGGTCCATAGTTAACTGCTTGTTACTTAATCCAGTAAAAACTCAGTATTTAATATTCGGTACGCCCCACCAGTTAGGTAGTCTTAATCCAATGGAAAGTGTCATGCTCATGGGGAAACCCGTTGAACGTGTGTACGAGGCGCGGAACCTCGGGTTGCAAATGGATTGCGGACTGCGGTATGAAAAACACATCGCAAATTGCGTAAGAAACTGTTTTTATAAGCTGAAACTTTTGTACAAAATTAGATCTTATCTTCATGAGGGCCTACGTATTCAACTGGTTGAGTCACTAGTTCTGTCAAAATTAAATTACATGGACACTGTTTTTGGGCCCCGATTATTAGCCAAAACTAAAAAGCTTGTACAACGGGTTCAGAATGCTTGTGCCCGTTTTTGCTTTAATATTCCGTTGAGGTCACATGTGACCCCATTCCTTAATGAGAATTATCTTATGAAAATGATGCATCGTCGTAAGTTTCATCTTGCGTGCCTTATGTTTGGCATCATAAAATATAGATCTCCAAGTTATCTGTACGACAAGTTGTCATGGAAGTCGGCTCGGAATCCTAGTCGCCGATGCTCGACGCAGCTCATGACTCAAAGGCACAGTTCAGCCGCCTTCAGAGGCAGTTTTCGCTATGCTGCGTCGAAGTGTTGGAATAATATTCCACCGCCAATAAGGAACCTGCAGAGTATACATAGTTTCAGAACAAAATTAAAGAAATTCATTCATATGCACCAGAAAGGCGAAGAGATTTTTAGAAACGACACTAGTGCTATCTGACCTATATAAGACACATACCTTTATTACAAATTTCCTACATATGTAAACTTTATATATTTATTTATTTTCTTTAAACATGTTTGACTTTCTTCGTACTGTTTATTTCTTTGTGGGTAGTCCTTTTTCTTTTGCTCTTGATTGGTTTATGTATTTTTGATGTTTTCTCTTGTTTGCCTGTTTTCATGTTTGTGTGTATGTTTGTACCCGTGCGTGACGTCACCTACCGGCACCAACGGAAGACCAGCGCTGGTTATAATAACCAGCATCATGCTGAGTTGGGGCCGGTTTGTGGCAAAAAACAGTTGCCATTTGTATATATTAATTAGTTCGTGTATTTATTTATATTTTTTAATTACTGTTCTGTTTGTGTAAGTTTATTTTTATTTTTTCACGTTTTTTGCTACAAATAAAATTATTGTCTATTGTCTATTGTCTATTGTCTACATATTACACATAATATTATTTTGTAATGGAGATTGAGGGAATCACATCATTACAGGCATTAATCGGTGTAAGCTTCTTTTAACTTCGTAGGTGGTTTGGGACTGACAATATCATTGTCTTTCATGTTTGAGTTTAGTTTTTGCTTCTGACTCCTTCGGCGCAAATATTTGCAGCAAAGCCTGTAAAAAATAAAGAAATTTCTTGTTAATTTGAAATTTTGGGTCAAAAATTGACGGTAAAACCTTTATTAGCCTGGAGCAAGGTTTTATTCTATTGAGAAAATAGGTATACCACCCAATGAGCCACTTCCGGCCCCTGTCATTTCGGTATGAATATAGATAGGTAATCTATTTCGTTTTTGACTCCAATAGACTCGGAAACTGCTAAACGGATTTTAATGTTGTTTTCAGAATTAATTAATTAATATTTTAGATCTGTGGTTAATATTTTCGTATTGTAACATTAGGTTACCGAGATAGTTATATCTACGAACAGGTACAAAGCCGCGGGGGAAATGCTATATAGTTTCGAAACTTTGGGACTAGGTACCAAGTAAACTTTCTGAATACACACCTACTTACGTAACATTCAGGGTAGGGTATAAAGTAAAGTAATAAGATACTAATATGTCTAACCAAATGGTACCGTTTCTTTTGTCTATGTACAACTTATGTTTTGATTGAAGGTAGGTATTCCATCATTTCTTACCTCAAAGTCAAAAAGTATATAACCTCGACGACGCTAAGTATGGAGAATCCCATGAACAAACCGAGCAGACCGCCGCAGTTGGCCAAGAAATCGGTCTGGCCGTACAGCTCCGACCTTCGGGAAGTGATGAACTGCGGCTCCTTGAAGAATATCATGACGCGCGCGTAGCTTAGACTGGAACATAATAATTTATTTTTCACCTCACAAGCTCGGAAGGATTTGGTTTATAATTCGAAATCTGAGTAATTTTTGTCAAATAGCAAGGAGATTTTTAAAAATTCGAACATATCTATTCAATAAATAATCTTCAGTAAAATCTTCTATACCGTCAGTTCCCTGAAAATGCATTGCTTTAAGATTTTATGTCAGTGCGCCAACCTCATTTTTAGAATAATCGCACTGGCCAGCACGACGAATGCAAAAAATAAAACTGTTTTTTTTGCACCTAGCTTTTTCCTAGCTCTATTGGGGTGAAAAGTTCTGTGGTTCGCTCGGTACCAAAGTTATTCATCGTCTCCCGTTAACCCTCGCTATGGTCAGAAGTGTCAGGACATGGTCTATACAAGAACTCGTGCCAAAAAACAACTTTGCAGCCTTGCATAACAAAAATAAAAATAATTTCTATTTTCAGACAGATAATACATTACTTATGTAGGTACCTACACTACCTACCTATGGATAAGACATGCCTGCCTACTCAATCAAACACATCCTTGCTTGAAATCTAAGGTTTTTTTTTTTAACTAGGTGGAGGATTAACAGGACAGGCTAAAGTGACGTCTTTTATTATCAAGACACACTGGGTCGTTGCGCCATCTCAGATAGTTATTTATTATGGTACCTACTGTAGAAGTACTGTAAGTACCATGTAAATATATAGGGATCGCAATATCGATACCATTTTTCAATACCGGTATTTTCGATATTGCTATTTTTTCAATTCCGGAATCCCGGGATTTTCGATATTTTCGATATTTTTACAAAAAAAATGTTTTGCTTCACATAAATCAGTTTAAACGATAGTTTTCGACATAAATGTCATAAGAATATTAACCCTTAGTGTTAAGCAGTTTAAAAGTAATTCAAAATAGTTATGAGAAAGACAGGTAAGTGTGAAAGTTAAAATAACCTAAATCTGTATCCTTCACGTTGTTTATTAATTTGAATTAACATCAACCCCTGATAACAAACTAAAATAAATTATATAATCAACAATTGAAACGAAAACAGATCTTCTAAGAATTATATATTGTAGAACAATCCAAAATGACGTTTGTCTTATTAAGAATAAATTCTTTAAACCTAAAATAGGTTTATAAATTTAAATAGTGACTCATAATAAGTAGGACTCCATAACACACCAATGGATTTTTAGGTCAAAAAATATACATCTTAGTCCATAAATGTCATACCCAGGTGCTGGTTAAACATGCTTGGAAATAATAGTATTATTTTGACAACCTTCTTCGAGATTATTCGAACTTGCTGCACTGCCCAATTATATGTGAGCAGCAACCGGCAAAAATTGTATGAAAATCCATATCTGTCGTGTTTAGCAGCCAAATAAATGACACAGAAAACTCATATCTGTCGTGTTTAGCGGCCAAATGAATTACATAGTAAACTCATATCTGTCGTGTTATTTAAAAATGGAACGACTTTTACTCTGAAACATGGCAACCAAGGAGGCAATTTATCAAAGGTTTTATTTAAATTCCGAACCGGCTTGCACATAAAAACCTGTTTGTTGAAAAAAAAGCAAATGATCACTATAACGCGAGAATTTTTTGTTGTTGTTCGTTGTTCGTCATTGGTTTTGAAAAGTAATTATATTTGACAAAATGAGTTCAAGTGAAGACAATGAGTGAAGTGTGATGTTTTGCTTTGATGCTTAAACCTTACCGCCACCTGAAATTCAAGAGGCAGCAAGAGCCGTAATAGAAAACTTGTTACTGTCAAAGTCAAAAGAAAAAAGTTCTGCCCAGGTGCTACTTAGTTTTAATTTCCGCGCATTATTTGAGAAAAGTAATATACAAGCCTTGGCCATAACTAGGCATTGATGAACTAGGTATGTGTGCCTCGGTACACCTTCTTCTCTCAATGCCTACGTTGATGGCCACTGCAGTAATGTACTATAGGCTCTGTATAGTCTGACGTAAAATGTGAATTGGGTGTATGGTACCATATCTTCCTCGAATCGAGGTGTGCTTCGATGGTTAGTATTCGTCAAACCTACGGACAAGAAGAGTTTACAGCAGGAGAATAGGATAGGTCAATAGTTTGCAAAAGATTAATCTTCTCTATTGAAAAATAAAATGACCCATGCTTTTCGAGATCTCACAGAAAAGAGAACATTAAAGAATTAATTAAGGTAAATTCAGTTGCCACTTTAAAATAGATACCTAGATAGATAACGCTTACTTTTAATACTCATTTTATAAAAAAGAACAAATTTGCCCTAGACAAAAAATATAATACTTATGTCAAATTTAGTCAATGCTTTACTGCTGTGTTGTTAATACAGCAGTTGCTGACGTTGCTGTTCTTCCTTGCACCTTATTTTTATACAACAATGAACTCCTTACCAAAAGGTACTGGATTACTGAAAAAAATTACGTCGACCCGGCTAGTCCAGCATCTCGTATCGAAGTTGGAAGCTAGAACGCTGTCCACATACCTGTATTTTATGCAGGTGTGGACTGACTGGCCTTCTTTTGATGTTTGTTTATCGTTAAATTAGGAAATGATTAGATCAAGTTTTTAAATTATGCAATATCGAAAATATCGAAAATCTCGATATCGCTAAATTCAATCCCGGTATTTCAGATCGACAAAAATCGTCCGATATTCCGGTAATTTCGATATTCGATATTCCGGTTTGCGAACCCTAGTAAATAACCGTTACGAAATCGGCCGGAGCTGCCTGTCCCTGTCCATCATTTGAACAACAGGTAATGTTTCGTAAAAACTGACTGGAAATCTCGACTTGAAACATTTCCGCAATTAGGCGCCCTGTTGATTTATTTTTCTTAATGTCGGAGAAACAGCGTTGTTGACGTGAAGGTTTATTTTCGTGAGGCCGTTCACCTCTTGAATTCAGCGGTGTGTGGAAGGCACAAATTATAATTTCATGATACTAAGATTATGCCACGAATTATGACGAGTTTATGTTTTTGCTGAGATGGCAGCGTTAGTAGATTCTCTTTTGTTTGAAATTGTTTTGTCTACATTGTGTAGATAAATAAGGTACCTAGATAGTAGATATCTACCAACTGTACCTATATACCTATGTCAAATGATTTCATTCTAATCATATCTTTCGTCTGTAATATCAAAAGAAGTTCACTTTCATCATCCTCGTTTAATGGAAATGTACTTTTGTAGAACTCCCAGGTACAATACAAAGCCCAAAATATTATTAGGTACGAGTACCATCGCAAAGTTAGCAGAACGCTAACGTGTGCGTCATAATTTTAAGGCGCAAAATCCAAGTTTGATTTGAATCCCATCTTGGTCTATTACTTATTTTGTTGTGTTCGGATTTGCCATCACTCAAAACGGTAAAGGAAAACATCGGGAGGAAACCGGTATGTCCAAGAACCACAACATTCAAGGATACTACTTTATCTATGCATGCGCACTGGGCCCACGTGGTACATTACGGTCGGTATGCTCTCTCTGAGCGGCCAGTATCCCAGCAGTGGGAACGTAATAAGCCGATGATGATAATTAAGTACTTGTATCATTATCATTTATTTTATTTGTTATCTGTGTTTTTTATATATTGTTTTAATTTTTATCTTTTCATTTGTATTTTTATTATTATTATTTTTGTCTCTTTTATTATTTCTTGTTAAAAAACTTATCCGTGATGTCATGAAAAAGCAGTAACTGAGGCTGATATACAGCCTCAGTTGTATGCTGAGTCGGAACCTATTTCTGACATCGCGCAATGTCGTACTTGTTCATGTGTAATTGTCTTTGATATTGGGTATGTCAGAAATAAATAAATTTTCATTTCATTTCATTCACTTGATACTCACTCATTCATATCTTCAGAGACGTTCAGTCTGTAAGCTCTATAAATCGCTCTCCAGTCGTAATCAGCCTGAGAGGTCTCGGCCTCGTATTCTATGGAAGTGCAGGCGGGAAGACACTTGCACTTAGTCGACACTTCCCGAGCCTCGCTAAACGAATCCGATTCAGAATCGTTGTTAGCTTGACTGTTCAAACCGCTTTGGATCGCTATTGTCACAAGCTCCACTAAAAGTATATAAAACATAAACATAGATATAAGTATTTATTTCTCTATATAAGTATGTATATCGTTGTCTAGTACCCATAACACAAGTTTCGAGCTTAATTTGGGGCTAGGTTAATTTGTGTGAAATTGTCCCCGATATTATTATTATTATTATTATAGATGGGTGTCACGCGATCATTTCCCGTTAATCTCAAAGATTTGGTAAATTACACTAATATATATCGATCAAAATATCATTATGGTGTAAATACTGATAAATTTGTCAACACCGTTTTATGGGTACTGGTTGATATTGTTAATAACTAATACATAGGTAGGTACTTAAAACGAAGATTGGGAAATCAGGAATAATGACATTAAAGTTGCTGAAAAGGTATTACTTACTCTGAGAGTGTTTTATGCACGCCATACTCCCAGAGCTACAGACATTCATGTTAGGTCCGCCTGCAAAGTTTAAACGAATTTTAATTATCCATTACACAATCTAGTAACGCGATTAAAGTACTATACATTCTCACGTGGCATCCCAAAGTGCACGCATCCACATCTCGTATATGTAAAGTTGGATAAACACTCCATCTCGCAGTTAGCTTGCGTGTACACCTTGAAGTATTGGAGGTAGCGCTCGGATGGGAAATAGCATTGTCGTCTGGGAATACAGTAAAAGCAGTTAACTTTTTCCTGTAATAAAACGTATGATTTACGTGCGACTTGTGAGTGATGCGTGATGTATATAACTGTACCTTGTAGGATCGTAAGGCCGAAGCCCTTCCGATGTCGTCATCATTTTAGGTTTTACGGCTACCACGATCTCTTGTGATAATGGTGACCGGAAGTATTGTTGTGAAAGCCTCGGCAACTCTGCCGCATTGTGTAAGAGTATCTATAGTAAACATAATTAAGTCGTTATAATGTATCTGTGTCTGTTGTTTTAATATGATGCTCAAATACCAACCTTAAAGCCTTGCACTGGCCCCTTGCACAAGTAGTCCAAATCCACTCCCACTGCTTTTAATAGAAATGTAAGTCCCGATTTAGCACCGTAGCCCTGCGAAAGATGTTATGGTTATGATGTGCCGGGAAATTATTTATTTCGGAACATAGTTGGATAAATTCACTAGCGGAGACTTCATTATTTAAAACATGATTCATCACCTTTAAGTACTTACAGCCAGAAATCCTGGAGACATAAAATTTGCAATGTAAAGACTTTGGAAATCATCCCCTAAAGGGGTTGTTGGCGGCCAGCACCACAATAATGCTACAAACCTTTTTCAAATCAAAATCAAATCAATCAACATTGTTTTTAGTTGAAGTTGCTTTATTAAACGTCCTCAACAGGGGTCGAATGGGGTTTTAATGTTTCTATGAAGAAATTGCAGGTAATTCTAATAGCATATATTCAACTTTCACGCTGTCTTAACTACGGGGCCGATTAATAAATTTGCATTATTTGAATGCGAGTACCATTAAAGTTGTTAGCACACAGTAATATGGGTTAATACTCACTGAACCTCTATGCGGATAAGTTTCAATAGGCTCTGATTTCCCATAGCCCTCTTCCAAGCTCCAGGATCGGGCTTTGTTATTGTGCTCCAGATATGGATACTCATGATGCAAGCTTGAGCGAGGGAAATTCAATTACATTAACGGTTGATTTAACGTAAACGATGCAGTTCTTGGTATTTCTATACTTATTACGTCGACATAATTAAGATCATCGAGAATCAACACTGACTTGAGAGTTGAGACATACTAAGCTACTATAAAAAAGCGGAATGTGATCGGAATACTTTCAAATGAGTCTATTTTTAATTGAGAGTCAACCTAAAGAAATAAATATAAAAGATCCTGAGAACCACGCATCTTGTCAGTTCGTAAAACCCTCAATATAATGAATGCGAGAACTAAACAGGCACTTTAGAGACTAATAATATACCTGACGACATTATAATCCCTTATCCAAAGCCTTACATAGTTACGTAAAACTCACTTTTCAACTTTAAATAGTTCCTCTGCACCTAGAGTGTTGAAGGTGTAGCAGAGTCCTTCTTCCGTTAATATAGGTGAAAAGAGTTCCGAACAATTCTCACTTGGAATGTCTTTCCATTTGCATCCGAAAAAGACATCAGTCATATTTGGCGAGACCTGAAAATTAAGAAAATTATGCTCTGTACCGTTTATAATTTTTTTCTATTTGGCTCAACACGGAGTTTTGCCAATATAATAGAAACAGGTATTAAGATTAGTGTTACCTTTTAAAAGACGGTTATTATGTACCTTACCTCTTTTATATTATTAACGGTATCGATTCCAGAGGAGTATTTACGACCGTTTGGTGGTGCCAAGTGATCGTCACATACCATTGATACATCTTCGAAAAGGTTACGGCTACGGAAAATGAATAAATATAAATTGAATAATAATTTGCTTTGTCCATGCACACTTCCTAAACAATTCCTCGTGTTTTAAAAATTGGAACTTAGGTTCATGAAAGTCTTATGACCTTTAGAACTTTACGGTACAACTTGGACAAGGCTCTCTCGAAAAGTGACATAAAAACTACAAAGTATTTAGTCTAAATAAACCAAACATATAAAAATGTAAATTTATCTTTAACATTTTAGAGGATTAATTTAAGAGAAAGAGTTTTTATTAGCGTTCTACTTACTCCTCCTCGGTTAAATTAGCGTAAGTTTCGTTGTTGTAATACAAATGGTAGTACGTCGTGAAATTGAATTTTGTTTGCATGGCCTTAGTTTCAAAGCAGACTGTCACAGCTGGATACGGTATCTGCAAATAACGTCGTAAGTTTTTTGATCCCGGTGCCCAGTCGGACGTGTGCAGAATGATCCCAGGTAAGGCTGTTGATCCGCATGTGTGAGTGCTTTTATTTTAGTTCGAAGCAATGTTGCTTGGACATAATTGAAACTTCGTTAGATTGACAGACCGTAATGGAATTGGAAATACACGTTTGCGAACAGTTGCTAGTTTTTTTCTGAACCGGCTGCCAAAGTACTTAGGCTTGTTAATGAAAGAGGCAAGTTTTATTTTAAGTGATTGTACGTACAAGCACATTTACTTTCTTCAAGATTGAATGCTTGGTTACGTTACCAACGTTATCTATTCCATCTTTATAAGCTTCAGATGTGAAGATAAACTAGCTAACTACTGTTATTGTATCTTTTTTACACTTCCCAGGAGTCACTGGTTAGCGTAAGTGGCAATGTGGTGTACTTACGCTACGCCTTAATTAGGAACTGGCTCTCAATCTCAAATGAGTTGGCGACAGATTCTAGTGCCTACCATCAACGTAGATATATACGTATGTTTCTACTACCATAATACCGTAAAGAAAATTAATCAATAAATAGGAAGGAAAATTTTATAGTAAATATCGTAGGTGCATTTACCTGCCAAACCGGTGTCGGGTTCTCTGCGAAGCTCACAATCACTGGACTTTCATTCCATTTTATCCATACTTTCCTTATGAGACCAGAGCAGAGTACCACACAACAAATGAACATGAACAGCCAAAAGATTCTGAAAACAGAATTTTAAAAATTTAGCATTGCAAAATTTATGCTTATTAAATTTGTTACACAGTTTTACTTACTTTTCCACATAAGTGCGCTCTTTCTCTCCAATATACTTCAGGCCGTGAAGATTAGAATTTGCAGTGTAATCAATGACATATTCTTTAATGAAATTACGCCTTCTCATGTGCCTGGATAACTTTCGAGGAAACACGTCGTGCTCATCCTTGCTTTTTTCCAAATCATTTTCAGGGAGTCTTCCGACGCTTTCCGACCTGCAGAAATATTTTTTTTACATTTCAAACGACAAATTGTCAAATTGTTGTGTTGAAATGTATTGTATTATTGTAAATGTTATTTTTAAAGATTAGTATTTTATTTTATACCTCGAGTGTCGCCTCATGGTGTCGAAGACTGACTAAGTTGAGTTGAGCATTCAAAAGTACACATAATTTGGGTTTCATTTTGTGAAAAACGCTTATTAGTGTCAGTGTGATCTCTGGGGACTCAATGGCAATTATGAAATTAAATTTCTGGAAACACGAAGGTGTTTACGAATTTTGTTATTTGTAACTGCTAATTTTGTCATGGTTATACGAATGCATAAAAATGTATAAGTATCATACGCAAATTTTGCGTGTTGCTAATGTAGGTAAAACCTGTAGGGAAAACCCTTTATCTATATCTATGTAATTGTACCCTAATAAATAGGACGACAGAAAGCTGTTATGTATTAGGTGAAAGTACTTAGTTCAAAATTTAACTTAAGTCTTTTGTTTTGATTTAGATACTTATAAATAGTTTAGTAAGTAGGTATCTGTTATATGAAAACCTAATCCCATTTTTTTACATAACCTTATCTCCAACATCATTATTATCGTTATCATTATCGCCAGCACAATCTTGTGGAATCATCATTAACATATTTTCGTTATTTCAGTACTTACTCGTAAAACACACAATCACAATAATATTCTAAAATTGATTTTATATTTGTTAGGACTCCCACGCTAAAACGACTCAACGTATTTGAGTGACATTTGTAGTGAAGATAGCTTAAGTACCTATACATACAAGCTACAGGCTACTTTTTATCCCGGAAAAAGGGTTCATGCGTGATAAGACTGATATTATAATGATAACGGTAAAACCAGGGACGCAAATTTCAGGTGACACAGTTACTGTTAGGTTTACCCACTTTTATTGATTTTCATTTTGTTGTTATTACAATGAGAAATGGAATAGGGTAGGTATTACTCCATTGGGATTTCAAATTAGTTTTGGACACGTAATTACGAAAATACTTAGTCATAGAAAGGTACAAACCTACATGCACGTATAAAAGTAGGGATATTGCAATCAAAAATATGTACATACATAAACAGATCGACATTACTAAAGTATTACGAGTATAAAGATCAAAATCAATATTAACAACAATAGTTCGTGATGAACTGAGATTGAAAATGATGATATTATTGTGGTATTGAAATTTTGAATTATAAAACAAAAAAACATCACTAATTTCATAGATGTTTCGGTTATTGTATAATTTTACATAAGTTATACATGTTAGTGTCATCCTCGAGTAGGTTTTTGGTGAGGAAAGGAGTTTGACCATTATTACTACTCTAAATCAAGTATGTACTTTTGTAGGACTACCTAAGTGCAAAAGAAAACTCAGCGAGTTACCTCTAACAGAATAGTCTAAAAAACAAACCTGTTTCTAATAGAATTCAACGACGATCGCAGAGCACTTGATGTCTGAGGATATGTCTGTGTTCCTTCAAATAGTATATTGTCCATTGCAATATTCACCCGACACTCTTGCAAAAATTACTAACGTAGAACTTTAGAAGTCATATGTATTTGAGTAAATTAAATAACAAGGGTCAAACAGTTCAGCACGAAAAGATAAAATGAAACAGACTATCTTCTTGGAAGTGTCACCTATTTATAAATTTCTACGTTAGTACTTTTTATTACAGTATGGGAATTTATTGTTCAGTGCCTACGTATTTTGTATTCCAGAATCCATTCGTTCGAAAAAGTTGGAGGAAGGATAGACAAATAATACAATCTAGTTAGGTAGGTATTTAAAGTTGATAATATCAAAATGAGCACGCTTCCATTTTGACTTTTTTTCAATCTATACCTACCTACATATTATAATTATAGTGATATATTCCAACAATCATAATAGCCAATCAATCATTAACAAATTTATCGCGAATTCTTCAGAAATAAATACCATTGAAACCCACAAATTTGAAGAGCACGTGGAAGTAATATCTGCCAGTTTCTTTCTAGGTGCTTGCCGCTATGTCCCTGAAATTAATAAACTTGTCACAACAATAGATACTATTAGCATACATATGTTCGAGACGTTATAACGTACTTGGGTCAAAGTGCGAAAGTTTATTGCCATATTAATAAAGTATATCCGTCGTTATTATTTGCATGATTTCGAGCCATTATTGTGAGAATGTTCTTAGATTAATTTCATATTTATGACGTTTTATTGGCCTACATTTTCGTGTTGGCATGTTTATGAGTGTTAATATGCTAAATATCGTGCTTTTAGGATTACCTACTATTGTGATATTGCGGTAAGAATAAGATTGCATTGGGCAAATCGTGAGCTGGGTGCGCGTCACATACGCGCGTCGATTGGTCTCCCCCGCGACTCGATTGCGACTTGCGAGGGAGCGAGTGCGAGGCACTGACTACCGGCGACCGACCCCGCGCAGTATTCCTAAGGTCGTAGCCGGAGGCAGCCTCTCGTTCCACCGCACGCTCATCTCGGCGAAAAAACATCTTTCCTAACCTCTTCTTTGGCGCGCAAATTGTTATCGATGGCGGCTACCGACGAACTTACCGGGATCCTTTCCAGAAGGCAAGAAATTAATGATAAACTTGAAGAAGGAGTCGAAATAAAGCCCAAATACAAATTCGTGAACTGTTACACGGAGTTTCACGAGTTCTCCAGAAAGGAAATAAAGCAATACGAGGCGACCTTTAACAAGTAAGTGTTTTATTTTATTTCGGTGAACTTGATCCCAAAGAATTTGTACCTGCCTGCTTTCAGTATTAAGTATCAAGTTAATATGTAGGTAAACTTGTGTTGACTTTTGACCTTGTGTCAAATCAAAGTCCTTTGCAACCTTGATAAATCAATATAGTACCGAGTAAAATAGCAGTGGATTCGGAATTTATAATATCCTTAAGTATACTTAAATAAATACCATTCATATTACTATTATTTGCTTTATGTACCAATATGAAATGGAGTAACTTTATTGTATTTTCAAATACCTGCATAGAAATATTTTAAAGGTTTTATGTCTTATCTAGGACTATTGTAACATTTAGCGCCGAGGATACCGTTGGCCTGTTTTAAAAGATAAGAAAGGCTTTGGGATGTTAAACATGGGGTAGATAACGAATAGTTTTCCGTAGACGCTTGGCTTTAAGCTTTAATAAGAACACAAACATAAATAAAACAAAATATATTAGGGTAACACTTACCTATGTGCTAAAATGGTAAGTACTGCTATCGTCATCAAAATAAACAATATCAGCAAATATGCCTTTTCTACTCGGGTAACCATTGATAGCGATTGTTTAAAGTAAAGTAAAGATAAACCAATGATAAAACTAATTAAAATCTACTAAAAATGACAAACTTGAACATGTCCCAAACTGAATTACCACCAATACAAAAATTACTATTAGTAACATTACTTTTACGAATGTAATCACTGCTACTTATCATAATAATTGGGTTATTATAACTTAATCAAGCAAGTAATGCTTATGTGTTAAATGTACACCATTAAACACCAGTGAAAGCAAAGGTAACATAATAGAATTAAAGTTGGAATTACAACATAACATTAGCAAGCATAGTAATTTATTAGGTGAAATGACAATGCCGCATCGTGGGAGACAAAACATGAATAGAAGTCACGCTATGTTTATGAGAATTTATAATTTTACTTACATCACACTAACTTTCGTTTCGACTAGTTTCTTAATGAGATAATTTCATGACAAAAAAATATTTTTCTGTACTTACATACGTTTTTTGTCATATTCACGAATTTACGAGTACTAAATTGTCATTAAAACAAAAGTATAAAGACAATAATTGATTAGTATTCAAATCGATATTCATTCTGTTTTATTTATTGTCATTTGAACAAAATGAAAGGTTTTGAAATGAGAATATATGTTATAGATGTTATAAGGATTGCGGAAGGCAATAACTATACGTAGGTATGTCAAGATGGTGCTTTATGAAGTCACTCGGTAGGGGACAGTAGGGGTGCTAAGTACTAATATACCGACACCAGGCAGTTAGACACTCGGTCCTATAAAATCAATGAAACAAAACAACGGAAGCAATTCTGTTTTTTTTAACTCCTTGATAACCCGCATCCGGGGCCTGTGAGCTTGTCACTATTATTTACATTGCCATCTATATATAAAGACAAACAAATCGTTGAAATTCGAAACAATTGTGATAATTAAATAAACAATAATCTAATCATCATTGTTGGTTATAACGTTAAAAACAATAAAACAATGTAGCTAGTAGTCTAGTAGCTACGTATGCAAACAATCAATTTGGAACACCACTGGTGACAAAACTGACTCAAAAAGGAAATACCTAGGTTAGTATAAAATGTGATTCGTGAATCGTGAGAAATCGTGTAGGCGTCATTTTCTTGGAATGGCAATTTTTGGTCAGACTGGTGACAACAAAAGTCTACAGGTGGCTACACCTACATACGTATTTTATTATTCTAGTGAATCACTCGTTTATTAGAACATCGCGAAAAATGCCTTGCTATCGTGTACCTAATGCAAAGTAGCTAGGTTAGGTATCTACTTGTCCTCCACCATTATCGTTAATTTGTTAGGTGTATAGGCAATAGAACTACCTTTACTGGCCAAAATTTAATCCAATCTATTATCATAGTGACGAACATTCATTCGGTGCCGATTAGGCCCTACCTGTCTTAGGACGCGTCCAATGAGAAATTGTCATGAAACCTCAGGACCTTTCTTGTCACTTTAAGGTATACCCGATTCGAGGAGTTGGGTATAATATTTCGTTAAGTAAATAAGAATAATTATGTACATGAAAAATAAAATTGTTTTAGAGTTCAAATCATCTGTGTTGAAAGCGAATATCTACGATCAACAGGAGAATCGTCCTTAATATTCACATTGCCATAAATAAAACAACACAGGAAAAGCAATAACATATTTATTGTTAATTTAATTTTCAAAGTTTAGTCACATTGTGTGACTAAACAAGTAGAAAGGAACTGTCCAATAAGGACGCCTTTTTATTAAAGGATGCTCTGATGGGGAGTAAAGTATCCCACGGGGGGTTACGTTCCCACGGTTCATTAAGGAGTTCCCTGAATTTTGGAGGAAGTTTGAATTACGTAAGCGACGTTCAACAAAGAGAGTCCTTACATTTTCTTCTATGTAAAGAGATACAAGATGTTTACCTACACATTTCTCATCTCTTTGTCGTCAAAACAAAAATATTTGCATCAAAAACAATTCATTGCAATCGGTCAGCGTACTAAAGGAAGTGCCGTATCAACTAGATGCAGTATGTACGTCGACGCGACAAAATCAATTCTGTCTACTGTATGACTAAACTTATTTATTTGAAGTGCACTCACTGCTTTAATTATAACATACAAATAAATAACTATTACAACATACTCATTTGGATTGGCTTCTCTGCAATGTTTATTCCGGAACAAACGTATTTCACCATCATCATCACAGCCTACGTTCCCAGTGTTGGTGTTGTGTCTCACGAGCCATAATCTACGACGCGGGCCAAGTCCGAGTTGGGTTTATTGGATATATCGGTTTATCGTCACCTTTCTAAGCAACGACAAAATCGGGCATAAGTCATTACGTCATAGGAAAAATATTTTATGCTTGTTACAAATATATTCAACTATAGGATTTGAAACAGAGAAACTTAGCTCTATCAACGTCCGCGTAATCAATATGCTAACATTATTTCGACTCATACCAGTTATTGAAATAACTGAATTTAGAAAGTAGCTTAAAACAATGAAAATAATAATTATAATCTAAATTCTAGAATCTAGAACCTAGAAGACGTTAGCGCAGACGAACTTTGTTATAATAAACACGACCATATAAAAATAAACATGACAACAGATCTTGATATTATATCATAACAAGTCGGACGTAAAGACACTTCCTTATAAATCTTTTATAGTGCGTTTTTAATAAAAATAACCTTGAGGTGGTAAACAAATGAATCACATAGTGGTTTCATAAATGTTATACCCAGTAGTAGTATAATTATATTCTGTTCTGTGGTAGTAAAGTGAGTGGTTTATTGGAATCAGTGTATAGTAATCGATAATATCCGGTGTCCGGTGATCGTGTCATATCAAATATTACAAACATGACGATATTATCATGACTGGTTGCTCCCATGTTATTCCGTACAGTAATAAATGTGAATAAAATGAATAATATAACATTTTCACGATTACTCAAAAGCTGACACTTGTCTTCTTGTCTACCTTCACTAACGATCTTGTGGAAAGAGTGAAGAAAATGACGGTGGTAAGTGATCGACTGATTTTTTTTTATCTTCGGAATCATCAAAGTATGATAATACGCGATTTTCTTTTATTTTTAACAAATTACCCTTAATTTCAGTTTAATTTTCTCTAGTAAAATAATAATAATTACAAGAAGAAAGATAAGGGTGATTGATGCTACCTTGTTTTTGAAATTTTTAAAAAGGCCTGTTTACAATGATTTACAGTGATGATGAATTTGGGCAGTTGCAAGTAAAATCTGCTAATTATTGTCGATAGATTTAAAAATAACTTTTAGGGCAATTAAATAATTTTGTGACCAATTCATTTGTTTAGATAGTAAAGTTAGTACCTAGATAGCGGCAAATTTATCAAAATTTCTACAGACACTGAAAATAACTATTCAAATGTGTTTATGAGTAATGTAACACTAACACCGTTGATATTCTAAAATTATAATAAAGAATTTTGTTCTTTGTGCGTAATGTTTTTTCGTGCAGGATTTTTACTCACGAAAGTTACCAACTGTAGAAGCTTGACTAACTATACTACTAATTACCTACAACATACTGCTAAATAAGTCCCCTTTTTGGTAGGATAAGATCTAGGAAACGGGTGAGATTTGAACTAGTCTGGATAACGAATACGCAGTAATACGCACCCCCTACAATTTCATAGTAAATTTACCACTAATGGCGTTTACGATAAGAAACGTAATGATTGAATCAATCATTGTACTTGAGTCATGCTTTAGCGTCATGTTTCTGACTTAATTATACGAACGTAGGTATAATAACATTATTTAAATAATTTGCACAAAAGTATTTATGCTTTAAACCTCGTATTAGGATTGTCTTCGGAATTTACCTAATTAGTTATTGTATTATTATCCCGTATTTATATAATTATGCCTTAATTACTATATCGGACGGGAAATATACCACTTTGGCCTTGTTATTAAATGTCTAATAATAATAATAGCCAATTACAGTGAAACCCCAGAAACAAAGTTCAAGTATCTTCTATTCCCGAGTCACGTATGGTTTTTTCTTTTAATTTTATTATGTGTGCATCTATGAATCTTAAATTGACAACATGCTTCCTCCAAACAAACTCTATCCATATCCATACTAATATTTTGAAAGTGAAGGTAACTCTGTTTGTTTGTTACCTTTTCACATTTAAACTACATAGTTTAAATACATAATATTTAGTATGGAGATAGTGTGTACAATGGGGAAGGACATAGGATACTTTGTAGCGCGATTGTACTCCACTCGGGTGTAACCGCGAGGAACAGCTAGTTTTAGTAGTATCAGACTTCCCCATACTGACCCATCTTACCCGGTGAATCTATAGAATTAAGATAAGATACATAGAAACACCAACAGTACTTGTTGAGAAATAGGGAAAGAGTTCTGTTTCACTGTCAGTTGTGTTGCAAGAAACGTTGCTATTCTGTGGTTGCAATACCACCAGTGCAATGCTGCATGTAATACAATGCACTTATATCTGTTGGGTACTGATTTAACCTCCACGCTTTTTCTTAGCAACAGTTTTTCACAATGCGGCAGTTGTAATAAGTGATTCCACCGATTTTCAGACCCGACAAAAATGTGAACAGCTTCTAGATTCCAAAGCGTTTATCATTTGTCTATTTAGACAGTTATTTTCTCATTTCTATACTTGTAGGCAGAAGGCCAATAAAGTAGTATCATTGTCATTAGCTTTATAGACCTGAATACGCTTCGTAGACATGAATACATTAGCGCCCTAATAGCACAAGAAGTAACATTTCATTGCGCTTAGTTTATCAGCTTTCAATATCATTATCATTACCACAGACAGTAAACCCTATCTCTTCAACTACAATGTTTGATTAATTGATGAGATATCGTTACTTATTTACTTCATAGGTACGGCTACAATCCTTTGAAGTTTTATTCCTCTTCGCTGTCTTTAGCTTCCTTCTTCAAAGTTATCTATTCTGTATCGATACTCGATACTCTATTCTGCTTCACCATTCGCTTCGGAGTTTTTTGAGTCTCTTTCTTCTGGGACTTTTTTAAGGATGAGATTCATCTGGCAGGCTTTGGTACCGAAAATCATTACCAATGGCGGCTGAATATTCACAGCATTGCCAATCATGGCCTCGGGTGTAAGAGAGCTTTAATCGGTAGCAACCTAGCAACGTTTCGTTACACTTTCGTGTTGCAAAAGTAATAACAAACCTCTTTGGAACACAGCCAAATTTTAAAATGGTAATGTGCCTTACGTAATCCCTGCTATAGGTAGAATGTTTGGTCGTAAACCTAGTTAATGCCAGAATGGGTTTAAAATGTCTTATAAAGTAGTTGTTCTTACATACATAACAAAATAAATAAAAATATCACACATGATATTAATTAATTGACCCTACATCGAAGAATGGCAAGCGACTTCATTACCAATAAATAAACTAGAACATAGATGACACTAATAAAAAAATAAGGTCTTTGGACGATATATTAATTTGGTCTAGTTGGAGATGGACTATGGCAAAATATAAGACAGATATCACACAAGTCATCACAAGGTTTTTGGGCAAACGACACGACCTACTTCTTTTCATAGGCACTTCAGCTCCATTTTATGGGACAATTAATTGGGGTGCAAACGATAGAGCCAATTACTTGTGAATAATGTAGGTATTTTATAAAACGTATGAGTAAAATATATAGTAGATAAATAAATAATAAATAAATAATAAATAAATAAATATATAGGCAATAATAACTTAAGTATGTTTGATGAAGGTAAAGACGAAAAGAGACCGAGTCTTTTTTTTCTTTTTCACTTCATACGGAGTAGCGTTTGACCACAAGTCACTGAAAATACAATAGTTATGTAACAACAACGTTCATAAATTCAAGAATACTTTTTAAAAATAAAACAAAAGTCAAGCTGTGAAGTTTTTGACTTCCTACACAATACGAGTTGCGTCATAAAATCACTGTGTACCTATATTTTGTTATTAATTAAGATTTCCTTAATAATATAAGCCCTGAGTCACCATGAATATTATAACGTCAAAACATGAACATGTATTTATAAAACCTCAATTGAATACGCGTGCGGTTCAAAAACAATGACTCCCGCAGAGATTGTGCTACGGTACGCATACGCCATACGCAGTACGCACTCTTGTATGGGGAACTACGTTTGAGGTAGAAGATCATTGAAAATAAACTGTATAGAGCTATTTAAAACTAAAGTTTACGTTTCAAAACGAAATATTTGTCTACTTCGTTACTTTACCGTGAACATCCAAGGCTTTTCAAATTTGTTTTTTCTTTATATAATCTGCTACCGTATGTAATTAGGTTACATTGTTAGTTTCTAAAATATGGTTACGGTAAAAGTTACTAGTGTAATTGTAGCATAAGGTAAACATTTACACCATTGGATAACTAGAGTTATTTTAAACTAAAATTCTGTACCTATATAAACAGAAAGCTCGACGAAAAGTTTCAAAATGAAATATTTTGTGTACTTCGTCACTTTACCGAGAGGATCTTCCTACTAAATTTCATTTTTCCTACTACATTTTTTTTAATTCGCTACCATAAATAGCTTAGGTAGATAGGGTACCTACATTAGTAGTTTCTTGTGGTTACGGTAAAAGTTACAGGTGTAATTGTAGCCTAAGGTATAAATGTATACCATTGGTTAGACGAATGGCACTGGTTTTACATTTTAAATTATATTAAGTTTTTAGACCGTAACACACAACAATAAGATTTGTCTTCACATTTGAAGATTTCACATTTTTTGCACCTTTTCCTCAATAATAAAGTTATGTGCACTGTTTTACTGTCGCCATTAGAAACACTACATTCTTATCGTATCTGTTACATTATTGCTATGTACCGCATAATATCTAGATACTTATCCTACATTCGTTTTTACGATAAAATCAAAAGTTCTAGGAGTTACTCTTGAGCAATAAGAAACGTCTTTAAAAAACATTATTATCTACCTACTTACTCGGCTTTAGCTTAGTTTTTTAGTATTAAAACACCAAACCAAACGATATAAGCCAAAAGCCAGCTGAAAAGACAAGTATTCAACCCCTACCTACACATACGTCAGGTTGTTTGTTAAAATAAATAAATTAGGTAACTCCTTAGAGACCCAAATCGCTCCACCCTATTAGCAAATTACATACAAGTCATATCATCATCAAAATTATTTAGCATATTAGAGTTCCGAAATTCCACCCGCTGCGCTGCTGCTACGACTCAGGCCTTCTCTCAGAGAAAGTACAGTCAACGACAAGAGTCGCTCAACAATAACACAATTTCCGATTACCGGCATCTTCTTAAACACCAACCAACCTTTGACCACATCATCACTTAAAATCAGGTGTGTTATGTTGTGGTCGGAGCGCTACTTAGTAAAATGTAAAAAAAAGCCACGCCATACTGATCTAAAACACATTAAGGAAATCTAGTATGATCAGCTACTTTTGTTGCTGACTGTACATATAGGCGCCGGCAGTACAGGCCACTGCCATAATGTACCACGCTGGCCCCGTGCTGGTGGGTAGATGTCGCATGTCCTTGATTGCTGTGGTTCTTGAATATGCATGTTTCCTCACACTGTTTTCCTTCGCCGTTTTGAGCGTTAGAAAATCCACACAACTTGCGCAGCCAAGATGGGTTTCGAACTCGATATCGTGTGCCTTGTAAGGCGCGAGTGTGTTGACTCTCAAATATTGGTTTGGTATGCCTAATACGATACTTAATTTTTACATACGAAAAGGATACCTAGGTATGCAAATTTTTATCTAAACATGACAGACATTTCGTGGGGTTTGTGTCGTTACTGGCAGATGGTATTCAGTCAGCTTGTTATTGACTGCTCAGTCTACCTATAGCCCTATATACATACTTTACCTACATTTGAAGCAAACTGTCTGTGAAATAGTATTCTAACAGGCTTGCCTTCACTCGCCTTGAACGAAAGACAATGCGTTTTGTAATACTATATACCATAGCATAGTTAACCGCGTGGCTAAAATTACGCAGAGCCATGTTTTTGCCAGTGAATGAGTTTCAATTTCAATGGGGTTGGTTTGTCAAAACAACACGATGATTGATAAGTAGACAGTTAATTTTTTTTCTTCAATTACATGGGTTCATTTCAATAATGAAAGAAAGATTCCACTCAGTTTTGAGTGTTCTGTTGTAGCGATACTGGCTCAGTAGAGCAAGTATTGAATGCATATCCATCATTGCTCACATCATCATCTTCGAGATAGTGGTCAAGTGCACAGAAACAACCAAACACACAAATAGAACTTCAATAATGTACCTACATATACCGCCATATAGCATTCAAGTGCTAACAACGAAGTCAAGGAATGAGGGGGCATGAGACCTTCATTTACTATATCAGACCTCTCAGTCACGACCTAACCAATCATATGATACCCACCTGTCACATACAAATGAAACAAACTAGATGTGATATGCAATATGCATCGACATTTGCTATATACGGCCACTGGCATTGACACACCTTTCTAATCGGATTTGTTGTTCTTGTGTCAATGCATACCGGATCAGGTAAACGATTTCTTTCTGTGAACTGTGTTTTTGCAAGTAAACATTAACTTCATTTGGTTATAATTTTGGCCGGTATAATTATTTTTCTAATGTTAAAGCTATCTACTTAGACCAGTGTTTAGTAAGCGTGTAATTTTGTGGTGATATTGACTTTTGACTGATGGTCATGTCTCCCTCTCTAATGAGTACCTATAGCTTCCATCTAAAGGAAACCCCTGCAAAAATCTTGTATTTCCAAACTAAGGACTGTAGTTAGGTGTATATTTCCATCATGTCCGGGAGCCAGGTGCAAATTTGGTTAATTATTTCCTCTCAAGAGATAATTCGTGAGACGCATCAGAGTATAGTATTATAAAGCGTCGTGAAAGTCAGCTGGTGCCCGGTTGGGGGGATGAGCGGGTGTAGCCTCCCACGCATGAAAAAAAAAAAATATATTCACTGATTTCCTCTCAGCTGAAATTTTGTCAAATTGTAGATACGTCATTTCCTCCCAGATGAAAATTTATGAGTTGATTGTTAATATACTGATGCAATAAATAAAAAAAATCAGCTAGCAATAAGTCGAGGAAAAGCTAGTCAGCTGATGCATTTAAATTGACAGTAGATGCTCCTGCCTAACTCCTATGTAATAACTTTCAAAGTATCAGCTGACGGTTTTTCCACCAAGATACAGCCAGCTGACCTATATATTTATCCACAGTTACATATAAGCTATCATCAGGTAAATTTTTGTTTGAGAGGAAATCACTGAAAATAAAAAATTTTTTTTCATGTTCGAGGCACCAGCTGACGTACAATACACCACGTTGTAACCAGCTGATTATTTTTTTTCGTTGAGATATTAGATGAGCTACAATTTGACAAAATTTCAGCTGAGAGGAAATCAGTGAATGTATTTTTTTTTTTTCATGCTTGGGAGGCTGCACCCGCTCATCCCCCCAACCGAGTGCCAGCTGACGTTCACAAGGCTTCATAATACTATACTCTGATGCATTTCACTAATTACCGCTTGAGAGGAAATTGGTCATGAAAATCTGTTGCTGGCTCCCGGACCACAACCATCGAAGCACAAATCGCCTGAGTGGTTAGTGACGTAAGAAGCTCTTTTTGGTGTTTGCAGTCACGTGACAAAAGATTATAAATAAAGCATTTAAAATCATTTTTATTTAAATTATTAAGTTATATTTAAATACAAAAATATGTTTTTCGATATCCTAATAATACAAACTAACATAAAAGTAAGATTAAACATTATTTTGTAATTAGTGTTAACATCCCTATTATAAGGATCTGTCGAAGGAATCATTCAAATTAATACCACCACTCAAATTAATAATGTTGCTCTAGCTAATGTATGTAATGAATGCGATTGTTGAAGGCATTTTGAAGATAATACTGTTTTTAGTGAATTTTATATTTAACTTGGCATTTCCTTTTAAATGTGCATGCTTT
The DNA here is from genome assembly GCA_931315375.2 of Opisthograptis luteolata. Taxonomy (NCBI): domain Eukaryota; kingdom Metazoa; phylum Arthropoda; class Insecta; order Lepidoptera; family Geometridae; genus Opisthograptis; species Opisthograptis luteolata. The sequence goes on from OV928048.1 coordinate 6,249,230, forward strand.
GTATAAATTATGTTTAAATTTCGATTGGATCGTAAACTGACAAGTGTTACCTAGGGTATAGAAGTGGAGTTCTGCAGATACCTAGTATCTATTCCGTGTCCTACGTCACTATCCTTCTTTCTAGTGTTACAAAACATGACTATTTCTTCAACCTATTACGTACTCAGTTTGATATGGGACAAGTAGGACCAACTTGTAGGACGTGATTCACATACTAATGAGTAGGTATAACATACCTAGTGTACCGTATCTCATACCGAAATATGTCTTGTACGGTACCCAATACCTATAGGTAGGTATGTAATGTTAGGCACTCTAAATACTCGATCCGAGCATTCAGGTTTTTAGTGAAATCAATACACTTCAATACACCAAGGCTAAGAGATATTAATCTATACTAATATTATAAAGCTGCAGAGTTTGTTTGTTTGTTTGAACGCGCTAATCTCGGAAACTACTGGTCCGATTTGAAAAATTCTTTCAGTGTTAGATAGCCCATTTATCGAGGAAGGCTATAGGCTATATTTTATTTCCAAAAAAATTAGGGATCCGTAAGAAAATTGCTATTTTGTAACCCAAGGTGTGAAATCGAAAATCTATTTTTGCGTGCGCTGCAAAAACTATTGATACTAGAACAAAACAATGTACTACGGGTTTGTAGGTCCCATTAAGATCTACAAAAAAGTCCGCGAGAGCATATGTCTAACTATTATAGTTATGCCACAATAAGTGTTTTTTTTATTTTAAAAATTTAATTTTCTGGCCGCCGCTAGAAAAGGCTCTTTATTTGTATCTTGGTATTAATCCTTATCAAAATAAATTACTTCTCATTCAAAACTGCTTCAATCCCTTCATATAACTTTTTGAATTATTCAATTCGGACATTCCATTCGAAAGATATCACGAGTTTAAAAATGTAAGTAGCAGTAGAAAAATAAACCCGCTGCACCGCAGTGCCGCGGGAAACGCGGTGAGGTGAGACCGAAGGCGGGAGAATATTCTATGAAATAGGTAAACTGCGGTCGCAATTTGCGAACCAGGAAGACCTTTAGCGAGTTCAAACGCGTGCAGGATACAGCAGGTAACGCGGTGAGGGGCACCGAAGTGCGGGAATAAGTTTGGAGTATACGGAATATATACGCTTTCGCGCCTAAATTACTGAACCGATTTAAATGAAATTTGGTATAGAGATAATTTGAGCCCCGGGGAAGGACATAGGATACTTTTTATCGCGATAAACTGTAGCCCACGCGGGTGAAACCGCAGGGAACAGCTAGTCTATGTATATCTATCTAATCAGGAATCTGAGTTTAAACAAGTACGTTTGGGGTACAGGCTTTCAACAAGCCATGCCTTGCCATTAAATGAGAAGATCCATAGATCTGGATCAGTGGCGTACTTTCGGAAGCCTAAAAATTAATGACCTACTTACGTCTATGGAGCTTATGTTAAATTTATATCTTTATTAGAACAAACCGTGTATAGATATAGATAGGTTAAGGTTAGCCATAAATCCAGCAGTGAGCTGACACAGGCTGATAATGATGTTAATACTGATGATATAATACTTCGCTTAGCCAGGTGTTATGACAGTCATGAAAATGAATAATTGAATAACTCGAATACGTGAAGGTGAAATACTGTCCAGGCGAAAGTGTGACATTGCATATTTAAATGTATACAAATTAGCATTCTCTGTATTATGTATGATACAATAGCGTAACGGTCGTCTGTTCTATTATTAACGATACCATTTTCGAGTGTAGAAAGACACCTTTGTATTTTATGCTGATACTTAGAACTTTTTAGTCAAGCCTGTCCAAGAAGGGTAAGGCTCGACTAAAAAGTTCTAAGTTTCCGTAATAGGGCGCTGGAAAAAAATGTATACCTAAAAGGAAACGAAGTTTTCATAAACTATGAAAACTGGTACTAGTAGTATGTACAGATTTAAGCAAGTATGTACTTAATCCACCCTTTTCATTTCATTCTAGATTCGATGAAGGCCGCGATGGGTATCTCGACCTCACCGAGGTAAAGAGGATGATGGAGCGGCTGGGAGCACCGCAGACGCACCTCGGCCTGAAGGCAATGATAGCGGAGGTCGACGAGGACCAAGACAACAAGATCAGCTTTAGAGAGTTCCTACTTATATATAGGTGAGCTGCAAAAGATAATGCCAATCCCTGACAAGTTTGACGTTTGACTACAAGCACACCAGATGTTAAGTGACGATGTGGTCGAAGGTGGCGCCAGGCTACACCTCGATTGGGAACTAATACAGTGAAGGAACTAACATATTCCTAAACACCATCTGGTGGTTCATCAGATGGTAAGTGCAATGTGTTACGTGTAACAATACTTAGCTTTGTGTTCCACTTATGAGTCAGATCACAATCCAGGTGTAGCGTGGCACCACCTTCGACCACATCGTCACTTAGCATCACATGACTTGTGGTCTAACGCTACTGTAAAAAAAACTTCAAGCGGATGACATTGCCGGACGCAGCTACCTATTAGTGACTAATAAAATAAAGTTATTTATCACCTACACTGAGTCAGGCCAAGTGGCAACATACTGATCAATGACATTATTGTCAATATTACCCAGACAGGTACTTGAATGTATATATTATGTTACTCACAACATCACCGTAATACTACGACATGCTTTATAGCTAGCTGCTAGGTACTCATACAATTGATTTTTTCATCATCATCATCAGCCGGAAGAAGTCCACTGCTGAACATAAGTCTCCGCCTATTGGCCACTTGCATCTATCGACTCCTCGCGACTCTTACAATGTCGTCGGTCCACCTAGTGGGGCATACCTAAACATCTTCCGTTTCGTGGTCGCCACTCGAGAACCTTTCTTCCCCCATCAGTTATCGGTTCATCGAGCGATGTGGCCTGCCCATTGCCACTTCAACTACAAAATTCATAAAACAAACAAAATTCATAAAGAGTTTGTATGGTGAATTGTATACCTAATCATCCTTGTCTCTTCGCAGGAAAGCGCGTGCTGGAGAACTAGAAATGGACTCTGGTTTGGAAGCACTCGCCAGGTTGACTGAGATCAACGTAGACCAAGTAGGCGTTAATGGCGCCAAGAACTTCTTCGAAGCCAAGATCGAGGAACTCGCTAAAACGAACAAATTCCATGATGAAATCATCCAAGAACAAGAGGAGAAGAGACGCGAGGCCGAAGAGAAGGCCCATAGAAGACAGATGTTTAAAGAAAAAGCAGCCCTATTTCAACACTAACAAAGCCTAGTATTATGTTGCCTAATGTATCTAGTCTGTAAGCTGTTACCATGACTAACAATAAAACTAAAACAGGTCACCGAGTAACTTAGGATTTTAAGAAAAAAATGGCTATAAAAATTAAACCCTTACATATTGCAATTATTCGTTCAAGTCTAACTTGGACAGCTAGCTGTCAACTTTATTTCAAACCACATAAAGGTGCATGTCCCAGTTCTGGCCAGATGCATGTTCATAGTCCTTAGCCTGGACTAAAATAAGGATCCGGCGCAACACCCATTTTGAATGGGACAAGGTGGTCACCCAACATAATGTATGGAACAGAGCCAGAAGTTAGTGTAAGCTTTTCATAATTTATATGTTGGAAGTTAATTGAAGCTATTAGAAAAAATAGAAAGGCCTAATCTGTTAATCAAATCAATTGTATATACTTATGTAGGTAAAAAAATATTGTCCATGATCATTATCATTTAAAATAAGATGAACTAGTAAACATAAGAGAAGAAAATATTTACTTGAGTTATTAGAGTGAATGAAGTTTATAACTGCTACAGGAATGCTTTGCCTTTTCTGAATTCTATGCAAGTTATGATTAAGAATTTTATACTTATTTAAGTTTTATGTGATGTTTATTGTGTAGAGTACCTATAGTAGTAATTGAGGTTAATACCTTATAAAGTTATGAAAAAAATTAAATAAAAGTTGTAAGTAAAAAATTCAGTGATTTAATTTGGTATCTATTTTAATAAAATCCCTTTAAACTTAATTATAATTTTTTACATACTATATTTGGATTCTACAGTTCTAAAGGCACTGTTACAATGACGAAATGCAAATCACACGTCTTTTATGCAACATAAGAAATAACTTGAACTTTTTATCAATTTCTAAATACTTATTATACTAATATTCAGATGACGTCTTTGCACATTAGCGTACAATAAAGTGAACTGAGTAGTTGAGTACAGAGGCCAGTTTTTTTTTATTTACTATTTTCGTTACATGACAACCATAATATCATAATTATATGTGATGGTAAGCAACGCGCCTGCATTACAAGAGATAGCTGTCTACAGAACTTAATCAATGTGGAATTCCTTGAACCAGTCAGAGCCAAATGCTTGTGGCAGGTCACAGAAGATTTAACAACTTTTATGCATGTTCATGATTATGTGTGGGTGTGGGTGTTGGAACAAAGTTTTGTTCATTTACAGTGATGGCGAACACAACTTTATATTTTCTGATTGTATACATTTACGTGGTACAACAAGTTGTAGAAAAATTGATTTCAAAGACACACTCAATCTTGACTATCTTCTTTAACTACAGAAATGCATATGATTAGAAAATAAAAATTGCATTTTTGCAAATGAACAGATTTTTCTTTCCTATTTGTCAATTGAAACTTTTCCTCAACAGTGTTGACAAAAGAGTTACCGGTCGAGAATCACCTGCTTGTGTCAAGACAACGGGAGACAGATTATAAGTTTAAAATAACAGAATTATTCTAGCTCTCCCTTATGGGTACATCACTATCATCCATTTCAAATTCATTTCTTAAATGTTCTTCATTAGATTTGTTTCCGTTTTGATAAGTGCTTATTTCTATGTGTTTTCTGACCATCTGAGGTATGTTTTCAAGGTCTATATGTTGCAGATTGGCTAGTGTTGAAATTAAAGATGCATTCTGAAATGAATACAGGCAGATTGAGTTGATTTGACACTGAAAAGTTTAAAACACTTAATTTCTGTCTAAAGGTGGCACTAAAACTTACATTTTTGATGGTAGATTCAAACTCTTCTCCCGGGCTTGTAAACTTTTTGATTAGTTGTAGCTCCACTGATCTGTAATTTATATTATAGAAGGGAATAATAGATGGTTCGTCTCATCATGCACATATCCTTCGTTGTCTTGGTTTGGCGTCAACAAGTTCATTGTAATAATTTATGCACAAGTGTTTACGGTTGTTAATGTGTTTAAGGTTGTATAAGGTTGTCTAAGTTACAGGGAATCTAATATGTGGGACATTTCGAAAAACAATACGACAACCATGACAAAAAAAATTAACTTACATCCGACATAAAAGTTGATTCGCAGTCGTTAGTTCATGTTGTATATCCTGCTGAAGCTGTTGAGTATTTTGCCCTGTAGCTGACATAGTAGTCTTCGAGTAGAAACTAATTGAAGGTAAATAGTATGTAATAATTTTCGTAATAAAACTTTGTAAGCCACAACAACGATTACTATTTTGAATTTTAAAAATTTTTGAAATCGTTGAATTTGACAGATAACAGATACTGACATACTGAGTAAAATGTTACCAGTGTGAACTTCCGACAAAGTACGGTACTTCACACATTTTTCATTGCTATAGTAACATTTTCTAAAACCATGGATAGATGGCGTTGATGCGACATCTGTATCTTTTCGCATGTGTGTACAGTGAAAATGTTATGTAGTCGTATCTCATATAGCTAAACATGCTTTTTTTTGCAAATGAGCAAAGTTCAAGGCCAGTAAATAAATACTCCTGTCTGTCACCATCATCACTCAGCATTCAGCAACGTCCTTTCCTTTGCCCTTTCATTGCCAATTGCCATCAACCAAAAGTTATATCGTGTTTCGTTTTTCGTTACGTGTACGCGACGTTACTGTTGAAGTAAAACCTACTTCGACAAAATACAAACATTACGTATTAATGTTGTCATTCAAAAAAGAGAATGTTTTTTGAGAGACAACTGTCAGTGCTAAATAAAAATGCGGTATATAAATTAATATGAATCTTTTATTAATTTACAAGTCAAATAAACCGTTACATCTACGTAAAATCTATTCGCCCTTCAAACTCTGCTACAGTAGTCGATTCTACAAGTTATAATAGGTCATGAGTACCAGCGGAGGGTTACTGAAATAATTTTACCAAGATGGAAAATTTCACATCTAAGTTGCAGATAGGTAATCTGGAGGGAAGGAACTGGGAAACATGGAAATACAAAATTTCCATTATGCTGAGAGGTGTAGAAGGTGCTATGGAAGCTGCCGAAGGTACACTCATCGAGCCCGTCGCCCCTGCCAGAGGAGCTGGTGACGCTGAAGTCGGCAACTATAATTTGGCTATGGCTAAGTATAGGAAGACCGAATGTAGCGCTCTGCTCATAATTACCACGAATATATCTGAAGAAACTCTGAAGAAAGTAATGAGATTTAAGACAGCAGTAGAAGTCTGGCAGGAATTGCATAGATTATTTGATGGACAGTCAGATGATAGAGCATACAATTTGTGCGCTGAATTTTTCAGTTTCCAATATAATAAGGAGGATGATGTATCCACACATATGTCAAAACTTAAAAATATTTGGTACAATCTGAATGTAGAAATCACAAAGAGGGTTGCCACTGTAAAGTTGCCTGACTTATTTCTGATTTGCAAAATCCTGGACACACTAGACGAACGATATTTTGCGTTTAAATCGAGCTGGCTATTACTGAATTCAGGTGAAAGGACGGTTAATAACTTGACGAGCCACCTATGTGCATTTGAAAGAGCATTAGGTAATAAAGACTCTAAGCAAGAGGCTTTAATGGCAAAACGCACTGAACAGAAGAATGTAAAGCAAAGCAATGAGAAACAGCTGATCTGCAACTACTGCTCCGGTAAAGGACACATAGTGCGGAAGTGCAAAAAGTGGATTAAGGACGGGAGGCCGCCCAAGCCCACACAAGGCACAACAGCAGCTGCTTCATCATCAAAGCAAGTGCAACACATTTCATTGATGGTAAATGCCTGTACCAAAGGACAAAGCCAAGACAGAGAAAGCTGGTTTGTCGACAATGGAGCAACAACTCACATTACAGTTAGGAGTGATATCTTTCAGGAGTTTCACGAATTTGATTCAGATCACACCATTTCGACTGCGGACGGGAGCATCATTCCCGCTCTGGGGAAAGGCACTGTTGAAGTTGAATCAAATGTCAGTGGCAAGACGGAACAAATAACACTCAACAATGTGTGGTTAGTACCATCACTAACAAAGAATCTCTTCTCGCCGCTTGCTGCTCAAGACAAGATGCAGAATAGTTTCTTTAGTTCCACAACTACAGAGTGCAAGTTAGACATTAATGGCACAACTAAAGTTGTCGGAAAGAGAGTCCAATATGGAGGACTGTATAAATTGGACATGAAGACGATCATTCCAATGAAACCAAGGACCATAGAGGTCAATGCTGTGACAGGCTCAAATTTGCTACAGCTATATCATGAGCGTTTTGCTCATCAGGACAAGAGACACGTTATCCGCCTTGCAAAGAGAGAGCTTGGAATTCGGCTAAGTCCTGATAACGTAAAATGTGAAGGCTGTATTTACGGGAAGTCACACAGAAAACAGTTTGGAACAAGAGAAAGAGCAACAGCTGTCGGAGAGCTGATTCATACCGATGTTTGCGGTCCCTTTGCAGATAGTATCTCCAAATTTAAATACTATGTACTTTTCAAAGATGATTACTCTGGATATCGCATGGTCTACTTTATCCGAAACAAATTTGAAGTTAAGGATAAACTTGTTCAAATGTTGAAGGAATACAAGACCGCCGGACATGATAACATAAAAACAATCCTGAGCGACAACGGAGGCGAATTTGACAATAAAGAAGTACGTAATATTCTTCAAAAACATGGTATTCAACAACGGTTGACGATGCCTTACACTCCTGAACAAAACGGATGTAGTGAGCGAGAAAACCGTACCTTGGTTGAAGCTGCGAGATCTATGCTACATACAAGAGGAGAATTACCGCAAGTACTTTGGGCTGAACTTATTAACACAGCCGCGTACGTGCTAAACAGGACAGGCCCAACGAGAGTTGATGGTAAGGTGCCTTATGAGCTCTGGCATGGAAAGAAGCCCAAGATAAGTCACTTGAGAATCATCGGAAGTGAATGCTTTGCTCATATTCCAAAACAAAAACGAAAGAAGCTTAGCAAAAAAGCTATAAAAGGCAAGCTTATAGGCTATGAAAATGACGATGGTTATCGTATTTGGGACGGAAACAAAACATTGCGTTCAAGGGACATCACGTTCGAGTCTGATATTGAGTTCCGTATATCCACACAGATGCCATTGACGTCAGAGGGAGATAACCCATCTCATATGCAAGAAGCTATGCCAGAAAATGTCATAGAGCCGGATACTAGTCATGAACATGCTCTAGAGGGAGATAGAATAAGACAAGATCAAGTTCATGAAAGGGTTTCGGAAGATGACTCAGAAGATGTTTTGCGACACAATTCGGTTAACGAAGAGGTTTCGCAAGATAATTTAATTCGCGAAGAGGTTTCGGGTGATGAAAACGAAATAAGAGACGACGAGAGTGCGAACGAAGAGTTCGTTGATGCTGATGAGCAGTTGGAGGTTGTAGAACCTGCGTTGTTGAATGAAACGCCTAGATACAACTTACGCAATCGAGCTAATCTCTCACGTCCTGAAAAGTTTAAAGATTATGTGTGTTTCGTCGACACATTGGTTTGCCCTGAAACATTTAAGGAAGCTGTTGAAAGGGATGACAGAGCTAACTGGTTAAATGCAATGGCGAGCGAAATGAACTCCCTTAAGCAAAACGACGTCTGGACGCTCTGCGAGTTACCCGAGCACAAGAAAGCACTTCCTTGTAAGTGGGTTTTTCGTATAAAACAAAACCCTGATGGTAGTATCGACAAATATAAAACAAGTAGCTGATATTATGACTAAGGCTCTACCTAAGCCTAGATTTCAAATGTTAAGATCGGCGCTAATATGTATTGTATTAGAGGGAGTGTTGAAGTAAAACCTACTTCGACAAAATACAAACATTACGTATTAATGTTGTCATTCAAAAAAGAGAATGTTTTTTGAGAGACAACTGTCAGTGCTAAATAAAAATGCGGTATATAAATTAATATGAATCTTTTATTAATTTACAAGTCAAATAAACCGTTACATCTACGTAAAATCTATTCGCCCTTCAAACTCTGCTACAGTAGTCGATTCTACAAGTTATAATAGTTACGAGTTTACGGCTTACGACTTACGAGGCAGAAAATGAGATCATTTGTTATTACAAAAAAACCATGCATGGTGGAGAAAAGTCGAGGAGACACAAAAACAACTTTGAAAGATTGGATATGTTAAATAAAAGTTTTCTTACTGATCTTGCATCGCGTGCTATTGCAAAATCTAATCTTCATATTCATGTTTCGTCAACGCCATCTACCACTATAACAAAAAACTTTACATATCTACTTTCAGATTTAATCTGTGGCTGTGCGGCGGGGAAATAAAATACAGTTGTGCGATTATAATTAATCGCAATTTTACATATGGTAATAAAGTAATAACTAACGTCAATGTCGTCAATGGTAAACTTGTGTTTATTTGTTGAGGATATCATCAAAAAATGGAAGAAGCTGTTTCTGTGAAGCACGAAGATAAAAACGTAGACATTAAACAGGAGAAGCTAGAAAACCCTGACAGTTACGTGTTTGTATATAACGAACTTGATTCTGGAAGTCAAGACAGCAGTAAAAGTGGCAGCGGAGGATACCAGCGCTGGGCGCCTAATTTGAACGGAATTCGCAAGAGTGCATTCACGCCTTACAAAGCAGTGCAAATTACTCCTCTAACCAATTTACAGAGAGGTGAGTTGTCCGACCCTATTTCGCTATTGTCCGTCGCCATCTGCCTAGCTAGGTACCGTATCGATCTTCATGACAGGGGTCTTGTGTCCGTTAGTAGGTAACGTCAAGGTCGGTTTATTCGCAGGCAATACGCAGGCGCGGGTTCCCGAGCTTCCCCAGCCAGATTGTAGCTTTCACGCGAAAGCGGGCCGTGGTGAAATTACACGAGAAGACGTGAAACTGGAGCAGTATGTCGACATCACGGATGAACATGGCCTCACCGCCCTGCATTGGGCAGCCAGCTATGGCCAACTGACCAGCTGCCAAGACCTAGTGTGGTAAGTCCCTGCCCTATTCCTTTGTTCTTTGTGAACAAAGGAGTTCAACTTATTATTCCAGAACAGTTAATTCAGATGATGAATTTGCTTTCTAGTTTTAAAATTGGTATCAGCTAATTATTATCACAGTACTATGAATAAAATCTATCAAATTTTGCATAAATTTCCTTTTGGTTTGTTTCTATAAATGTTGGAATTTAGTCTCTGTCTTCTTTTCAATGTTATAGATTGTTCAATATGTTGTTTTGTATGTTTTATTCTTTAAGCAATACATAAATGTGAGCAAGTGTCTAAGTGTGTAAATCATACTATTGTAAATTTATGTGTGTAGGTGTGGTGCCAATGTCAACATGCGAGGTCCAGAAGGAGAGACAGCACTCCATCTGGCTGCAGCTGGTGGGCACCACGAGGTTGTTAAGTTTTTGTTAAATGAAGGCGCTGATGCTGACATACAAGATGATGTAAGTTTTTTTTTTGTTTTTCGTAAATTAACTTATTTTATGTTCTTATTTAACTTGCTTGTGTGTAGCAATGTAGATGGCTATCTCAGCACCTGTTACCAAAATATTGTAGTTTTTATCTGCAGAAAAAAAATGACCAAATAAGTTTTATCACAACTACAGTAGAAAAAAGAAATATTTTTGCAGTTACTTGCTGAATAGTACAATCAATCTAATAAATGATATTTTAGAGTTTAAACACTTTCGATAATTAAGGTACCTACTGACTTCGTCAGTTTTTAATTTACCCAAGCGTTTGTTAATGCCACAATGTCCAATAATGATGTACCCTGTTATGTACCTCCTATTGTACAAGTGACAAATGTGTCATAAAAGAAAAATAGCTTTGTTACTATTGTACAATAGCACTTGTCCAGTCGCTGTTTTTGCTATACTTGTTATAGGCAATAACTGTGAAATTTCCCACTACAATGAAACTCATAATATTTAGGGTTCAGTACCTTAAAAGGAAAAACGGAACCTGTATAGGATCACTTTGTTGTCTGTCTATCTGTCTGTCAAAACCCTTTTTCTCAAGAAGCATCAAGTATCAAGCTGAAATACATATCAAATACTCAGCTCTATGGTCCCTTTCAGCTGTGAAAAAAACGAACTTGCAAATTAATGCCATCAAAAGACATGACTATTTATTTCGCATTTTATGATTTCACAAGGAAATCAAAACCTATGGGGTACTTCCCGTTGACCTAGAGCCATGAAATTTGGCATGAAGCAAGTTCTTACTCACCTGTAAAGGAAAAAGGCAAGAAAACTGTAAATATGCAGTTTCATCATCATCAGCCTGTATCAGTTCACTGCTGGACATAGGCCTTTCCCATGATACGCCACTGAGCCCGGTCTTCGGCCTTGCTCATTCAACCACTGCCAGCCACTCGGCGCAAGTCGTCGCTCCACCTTGTCGCAGGGCGTCCTACACTATGTTTGCCAAGTCGCGGTCTCCACTCAAGAACACGTCTACCCCAACAGTTGTTGGTTCTGCGGCATATGTGACCAGCCCACTGCCACTTCAGCTTGCTAATTCTGTGTGCTATGTCGGTGACTCTAGTTCTCTGACGGATCACCTTTATATATATGTTTGTATTTTAATAGAAAAAACAGAAGTTTGCAACCCTTGGTGCGCGAGTCTAACTCGCACATAGTTTGACTTTTATTTCATGTCAGTACAATATAATAGAAAAGAATGATACAATGCCTTTTCTGACTTTTCATTCATAATCCAAACATAGCCTAGATAGGCATCTCAATCTACACATCTCAAACACCGGTGAATCTGTTGACACCCTAATTGGAATGTACCGATCTACCACTTCAGCTTGTTAGTGGCAATTGAACGCGCTAAAAATAACACATGGCCTATTTGTTGTTGTCCTGTGATTTATCAATAGGTGTTACAACACTTATAACCAGATAGATTGAGTAATCCAATTATTTTATGATACTTTAAGTTCTTATGAAGGGCTCATTATAGTACTATCACTTACATAAAAATGAATCCTTATTTCCCTTGGTCACGCCATTACTTGAGAACGACTGCACCAACTTGGATAATAATTCTTTTTTGTTGTTAGTTGAGGAGGAAAGTATTTTTTTTTTTTTTATGAAGAGTCTACTTATTGGCGGATACTTCTACGGTATTACAATCTAGCCTATAATGGCTAATAAGTAATTTAAATATAACATAAGTTGCTAGGTAGAGTATAACAGCTAAGAATGTGTCCATTAGCACTTTTCTTATTGTCTCTATTAAGGGGAAAATATGTATTAAAATTCTGAGAAAACCGAGAGTGCATTTTTCTATGAGCTTCCGAGATTTTTGTAGGATACCATTTATTACGATAAACTGCAGCCCAGCCCAGGCAGAATTAATTATAGATATTAAAAAAAAATCAGTAGTTTTGGCTATCAATATGCACTTTCGTAATATGAAGGAATATAACGTCTCCATAGAGTGAAAACCTCGAATGTAAAATTTTGACAAATTTCATTTCTTTGCCGATTTATACGTTTAGCCTGATAATATGAAATATTACGTTACTACATTTGAAAATTATTATAACTCGAACACAATAATGTGCTGACGTCACGTGCTAGCAAAATTTTACACCAAACGCTTTTTATTGTTTCTGAAAAGAGAGCTGAATACTTACAAGGTTTTTACTCTACAACGGCGATGATAAACTTAATTTCATTTTCTTGTTTTATAAGCTTGATTTAACCGCTACCTCTCCTACCTACCTACCTTAATGATAAGTGATGTGTAAGTGTTGTCGACAGAGGTAATCACGTAATCCTAGAGTACAGACAGCCTCAAGTCCAGCACAGAGCAACAATTGTCATTAGGATGATGGTAGGACTATGTACGTATAGGCGTACTTGGTAGCCTTGAGGCTTATTGTGTAACTAGACATTCCCACGTTCCAACTAGACTGGCAATGAAAATGAACTTAATTCCTAACTTGACACAACCTAACCAACATGCCCTGGCTTTGCATGGGTAGGCAAAGATTATGATAGCCTGAAGTTATCACGAAAATGTTAAAAAAAGCTATATATTAGTGTTGCGAACTTTTTTTTATAGAACTACTAATAGCTTAGCTATCAATTGTTTTAATTTTGATCAGCACATGCCGATAAGGAAACTAGTCTGCTCATTTTTCTTCAACTTTTGATCATTTCAATCAAAAATAACTTTATCACACTATAACATAGCCTTGACATAGGCTAGGTTTTAGTGTGTTCAGGCTTTTTATGAGTGAAACAATTAACAAAATCTGATCGATAATTCCCGAGATTACCCCCTACAAATATACTAGCTATGTAATGTATTAAAAAGTACATACAAGCAAACTAATCCTCTTTAACTTTTAAGTCTATTCACTACTACTAGCTTTACATAAGATTCTGAATTTTCATTGTTATTAATCTTTTTTTTTCTTCCAGTCCGGCAGCACAGCCCTTATGTATGCAGCTGCCGCCGACTTTCCCTACACATGTAACGAGCTTCTGATCAGAGGCGCGGATCTTACACTAACCAATGATTTTGACCAGGATGCATACACTCTCACTACAACTAATAACTGTAAACTAGGTTTGTACTTTCAAATACTTGAAGATGTTTGATAATGATTAGCGCCACGGATTGCAGTGCTAGTCACAACTGAAGTCTTGTGCTGCACTGCACTGCACTTACCCAGAAAATAGAAAATCGCAAGTCACATCTTGTTGTGATTATGCATAAACTTTACACTTTACTTCTTCAACCATTTATAATAATGCGAAGTGTAGAGGAGTGATCTATCAATGTCTTTCCATGATTAGTATAATTCGGGAGCCTTCAAGTCAAGAGGTATCTTCTAGGCAAGCATGCTCCATCATCTACCTCGTCTTCACTTACCATCAAGTGAGACTGTGCCCAAATGCTTAGCCAACAAAGCTCACTAACCATTCCTTTTGTTTCAGCCCAAACCGCAATAGAAAACTTCCTGATTGGCTGCCTCAACAAAATGTGAATGATTGTAAACCACTCATGTTACGTTGCTTTATACATCCAACAGCCGATTCATTTGCCTCCAAGAGATAAAATGTGAATACAGGGATTTAGTTTATAATGTAAATGTATTGATATATATTTTTAAGTTTATTATACACCAACACAATGACCATAAAATACAGACAATATGACATAAAATTGAGTTTCTTTATTGCAGAAACCCTAATCAGTCAATAAATAACAATGTAAAAAATTACAAAAATATATCTTATCTTACACCACACATCTAATAATAATTAAATGCAGAAACTTTTTAAAATCTTATATCTACGTAAATATTTTCCTGTTACCCGATTTTAGTGAATTATTTTTAAAAGCAATAAGGATAGGACCACTAGTATATCCCTGCTAACAAGTTTTTCCTTTGCTTTTCCGCGCAGCAACAGATAGAATGAGTTAATGGGTCAGAAAAACGTAGGCTTATTTTCAAAATAATGAAAAATGCACTGATATTGTGAGAATCTTCATGTAGTAATGCGTTATTGCGAGCGTAAATAACAGTTTTCCCACATTCGGCTTCGACACTTTTTGCGTGGCTTACTGGAAGACTCCATATAGCAATATTTTTCCGGGCCATTCAAGGGCAAGTGTAGCATGTTGTGGCCCAAACTCTCCTCCGTTAACAGAAGGACAGAGTCCTAGCAGTCTAAACTGCTTCACTCAGCAACGTCAGTTAACGTTAATCAGAATTCAATTCTGTCAAAATCCATACAAAAATTATCGACATAATGCTAGTTAAAATGTTTAATGTCTTATGACGATGATAGCGGTCACGCTCATTTTTTGCGCGTAAAGGTCTATCAGAATCTTTATTATCATAAATAATAAAAGTAAGTCTACAATTTCGACTCTGTTAGCCAGTTGAAGGTCTGAGGTTTTCTGTTCGACTGCGGGTCGATGAGGATGTTGATGATGCTCGGCTTGTCTGTGACGGCGATGGCTTTCTTGATGGCTGCTTTGATTTCGTCCACGGTGCGGCAGAGGTGGCCGGTCTCGCCGAACATTTCCATCATCTTCTCGTATCGCACTTCGCTACCTAGAGCTGTAGGTGGTGTGCTGTAACAAAAACAATTTAGGAATGTTATAAATGCCAATGTGAGTGAATGAAAGAGTGAGACATGTAATATAAATACTTATTACAACTTACCATTGAGTAATATCGCCACCACTCTGGATGTCCGCCATGGTTTGCCTGTCGAAGCCGCTGTAGATACCGTTGTTGTTGACGATCACGATTATCACTGGGAGCTTGTAACGCATCATGGTTTCGATTTCCATTCCTAAAAAATAAATTAACGTCAGCAACAATTATCTACTAGCTATGTGCCGATGGCATTTCCCATTGGTAACAAGTAACATCTCATTTGATACAAAATTCCATAGAGAGAGAGATATGCAGACCGAGAAGGACACATAGACCAAGTCAAAGACATAGCCGAGGACCGAACAAGATGTTTAATGTTTCACCAACAAGATTTTAAAAAAAAATCTGTTGGCTCCTATGTCATTTTATAAATCCTTTTGGGCCAATTTCATGCTTATAAATGTAGACCCTTAAGTTTAGGCTACACCTCATCATTCAGTCGTCAGTGTTAGTTTTACTTCGATTCATTTTCTATCGTACTGTACTCTGTAATAACAGTTTAATTCAAAGAAAATTGTCTCTTACCGGAAAATCCAAACGCCGAGTCGCCTTCGACGCAAATGACGCGTTTGCCGGGGGCATGGTCGCGGCACCACATAGCCGCTGCGACAGCGAAGCCGGGACCTACCTGAAATCACACCTTTATGGGTTAAACATAATTATAATTTACTAGCTGCTTCACGCGCAGTTTAGAGCCCTATATGTAGCAGTGTACTGATACAGGCTGATGATGATACTAACTCCCATAGTGCCGAAAGTGCCGGCGTCAAGTCTATGTCTCGGCTTGTTGTTCAGAAGCATTCCACGCCCGATGTCCATGGTGTTGGCGCCTTCGCTTACGATCACGGAGTCTTTAGGAATGGTGTCTTGGACCGTCTTGAATACGGCGTAGTAGTTGAGAGGGGTCGCTGTGTTGCTAGCTTGCGCCTGTGAAAAAATAAGTGTGCTATAGAACTAACTATACATAAATCATGTAAATGGAAAATAATGTTTCTTGCATTTTTCGTGATTTCTGCTAGTACGATTTGGTAGGTCACTTTGGGAATAATTTCTATTGAGAAGTAGAGTATTTACAATTTCAAATTTTATGCTGACCGTACCTATAATAATGAGGTTTATACTACCTTCAAAATCGACCTAGAGCTTCCTAAGTGACTGTCAAACTATAACAGGAAAGGAAACCCCATAAAATGTAGCTCCACTTTGTATACACTTTGTACGGTCGTAATCAGATTTCCAGTAGCATTCTTAAAAAGGCAATATATGAACTTTTTCTAAAAGCCGTTTCGCACGTACGTGGGTACATGGACCAATTAGAAAGAGCGCGGTTACCGGTCGCTCGCACACACACACACACACACACACACACACACCCAGAGATACACAGCATGCCTGCCGTGCGGGCAACTATGAACACTGAGGTGCTACTGCAATTTTGTTTTTGTAACTGTAGTTATGACTTACGGCGACAAACTCAGAGTTGGCCTTTTGCTTCTGGCTGGACCAATCAGAAAGAACGCTGTTACCGGTCGCACACGCACACACACACACACACACACACACAGATCCAGAGATACACCGCATGCCTGCCGTGCGGGCAACTATGAACATTAAGGTGCCACTGCAATTTTGTTTTTGTACTGTAGTTATTACTTACGGCGACAAACTCAGAGTTGGCCTTTTGCTTCTGGCTGAGAGCAGTCCACCAGTTGTTGGTGCTCGGCTGCAGCGAGAACTTCTTCTCGGCAAGTTTCTTGGCGAGCTGCTCTGTGAACGGCTTGATGTCCGCGTGAACAGCCACCTCCGATTTCACTGCGTTGTGGAACTCTTCGGGGGTAATGTCCACCTAAAAATGTAGAATTATTTATATTAATTTACCAGCTGTTCCCCGCGGTTTCACCCGCGTGGGCTAAATTTGACACAAGCTCCGTAGAAGTAATGTCAAAAATATATCTCTAGTAATTCGTGGCTATTCGTGGATAGATCGGTTAAGACGTAGGATACTTTTACCAGTAAACGTCGCTGTGGTATAACAGGAAATTCACGGGAGTAATCGCTGGGCGTAGCCAGTAATTGCATAAAATTTAGCTTAGCAAAAAACATAACCAGCAATCCGTGGATAGATTGGCTATTAATTTCCAGCATTAATGTACCTGAATAATCTTGACATCAGGCGCGTATCTAGGCGGCTGTCCGAAGTGAAGCATCCAGTTGAGACGCGCTCCCAGCAACAATACAACATCAGCTTTCAGCAGCGCCTGAGTCCGCGCCGCTGACACGCAGTACTGGGACTCGTCGGGGACCACGCCCTTGCCTGGAGTGACGGACTTAGGGTTAGCAATAAGGGGAGCAAGAATTCTGCATCTATTTTAACTGATTTAGGATAATTTCGCTCTCAAGAGAAAGCAAGAAGGCACGTCAGCGACTCTAATCTAAATATGTAATGTAAAAAATATCTGTGCAAAGAGTGGACGAGCCTATCTTTCTCGTATTGGCCTGTATAGTCACCAACAAAAGTGTTCTTAAAATTCTACTGACACGGTTTAAATTGTCTATCACGGAAGAATGGCTTCCTTCCACTTGGCTCCCATGCTTATATTGTGTGCGTACAATATGTACAGAAAAAGGTTTGTGTTTTCTGACTTTTCTAGCACTTTGGCATCAGTTGGTTCTGTCCTGTTGAGCTCTAAATAGTTATATTATTTTTTTCATGCTGACCATAAATTTTCCTTAAAATCTACAAATGCAGATTGTTTTGAATTTTTCATTAACCTTTATTTTTGCTTTTTAAAGGGCCTAGCATCGCCTATGAAAGCCGCGACTGTAAAAATAAATACTTATGCAGGTTACCCATAGGAGTAGGCAGGAACGGAAGTTTCGTCTGTTCCACCAGCTTGCCAATGGCATCCTCTGCCCTCGCGTGGGCGGCACCTTTGCCCACGATAACCAGAGGCCGCTCGGCTTTGGCGAGCAGCTCGGCGGCTTGCTCCACCAACACTGGGTCCGGGTGCGCAGGTCTCACTGCTTCGGAAGTATAGAAGTCTATCGGCACTTTGCTCTCATCTGCTTCGCCCTGGAAAAAGTATTAAATCATTTTTGTTAGTCTATGTTTAGCTATAGTGGCAGGGGGTGGTCATATAAGCCGCAGAACCGATAACTGTTGTTGTAGACGTGTTCTTGTGTGGAGACCGCAAACTGGGAAACGTAGTGTAGGACGCCCTGCGACAAGGTGAAGTGACGATTTGCGCCAAGTGGCTGGCAGTAATTGGATGAGAAATGCCGAAGACCGGGCTCAGTGGCGTGCCTTCGGAGAGGCCTATGTCCAGCAGTGGACTGACACGGGCTGATGATGATGATGTTTAGTGTACGTCAACGAGCCATGGAGAGAGCCACGCTTGGAGTTTCTTTGCGTGATAAAATCCGAAACGAGTAAATTTGCCGAAGAACCATGGTCACCGACATAGCTCTTAGAATTTCCCAGTTGAAGTGGCAATGGGCAGGCGATGTGCTTGGCGACAGATGATTTAGATACAGTGAGACTTACCATCAGTAGAGTGCCTGGCATGTCGAGGTAGGAGACGCCCGGGCGGCCGGCGGCGGCGAGGCGAACCGCCTTCTCCACGTGCAGGGGGATGAGCCGCGGGGAGGGGGGCCGCGCCGCGTACTTGCAGTACAAACGGCTCGACTCTACCTGGGGAAAAACGAAACGAGATCATGAGAAACATAGTACTTATTTCAAAAATTGACAATCGGCCCTTCCCAACAACCGATCTATCCACTTTTTGTACTACTACGGTTACTAGAGATAGAAATTTGACATTACTTCTATGGATCGGTTATTAGGAACGGCCGTAGCCAGCGACCTGCCGGTTAGTCGAATATAAACAGTTGGATATGTTCATACAAAAATCTCAAAGAAATAAACACTCTCAGTTTTTCCTGAATTCTCTAATTTGAGAAGTGATGCGCTTATCAACGAACAGCATATGAATTTTATTATATTCTGCGAAATGAGATACTTATCCACTTCATGAGAGTATTCTTTAATGATGTTATGATCTCTAGAATATTTTGGACTATGAAATTAATTAATACTTTATTATGAATCACAGTAGGTACACATTCACCAAAAATAAGTACTTATGTCTAAGTTAAATCTACCTACTAAAAAACTTTGGCAACCCTAATATTTGCTTTATATGCAGGGAAAAATTACAATACTGTGCGTGAAGGTTGAAAACCAAATAAAAGCAATTTAGAATAGGTTAGGTTTAAAAACATTACGTCAATGAATTAAATAGGTATTAAGTATATATATATAAGATACATTTTTCATGATTGAAGTGTCTGTTCTATAATGAAACAATGAAATACTATGTAAGGTCTGTAATATATTAATTTTATGACCATTGTTTCATTTTAATTATGCGTAATCCACTCGGATTTATGTAGGTATATGTATCAGATATGGTAATAAAGTCAGTGACTATATAAACTCCTAAATGTGGAACAGATTAGTATTTTTGGTGTTATAGATGCTTAGGAAAATCGGAAAGTTGGGTATCATTCAGCGATTGTTATAGTTGACTGTACCTACACGAAATTATGCTTATTTTATTCATGGTCTTTTTTGATTAATGAAATACCTACGTCTGTAATGACTGCTTATGCAAAACACTTGAATCATTAGGCTTCTAAAACGTGATAACGAACGAATCGCGCGTCCCTAACGTATGTAATGCACTTATACTTATGTATGTTATTGACCTTAGCTGCATAATGCTGCTGTCCACCTTGACGTTGTATCTTATCAAGGCCAGAATCATTAGATTTCAAGTAAATGAAACGTTTATACACTCATCCCCGGCATTAGCATGGTTGACATTCCCCCAATCCGTGCAAAACGCTTTTACTTTTATAATGCGAACGGCGAAGGAGTGGAACACTCTGTCAGCGTCTTTGTTTCTGATTAGTTTAATTTGGGACCCTTCAAGTCAAGGTATCTTCTAGACAAGCATGCTGCATCATCGACGTCGTCGTCACTGACCATCAGGTGAGACTGGAGTAAAATGCTTACCTACGAGTCCTACTGATAAACAAAAGAAATCCGGCGACTGCGACTGAGTTGGTAATTAGCTCATACGAAAAAGAATAGAATAGAATTGCAACGGCAACGTGCACATAACGTTGCGGGTTTTGGGACCAGGATTCAATCAATCCTAGGAGCAAGGGAGCAATGTTTGGTTAGGAATTTTATGATGTACCTAGTTAAAAATAATGAAATGCCGCTATAAAACTGGTTACGCACAGGTTTCTATCCCAGAAAAAGATGTCTCTGTAAGTAACTGGTTATGTAGAACTATGGCAGCCGAAAGAATCTTTCCACCCCGACTTAGCATTTTGTTGCATATCTTAGGACAACGTCGTCGTTCGAGGCTTCGAGCCAGTGTTTTCTAAATCGCAGTGATACATTTTGCAACGATATTTCATACATTGATCTCATGCTCAATGATTTATTTTACCCAACATCAAATATTTTGTTCAAAATTTTTAGCTTTAGTGTTTACGGCATTATTACAGAAAATGAAAAGACTTTCAGGATATTTTCTATTTAAAGCGGGAGTTGTTTTAAAAGCAAAAAAAATGATATTTCATATTGCCAAAAAGGATAGCATGTAAATATGTTTCAAAACATCATTAATTTATCTTAATCCCACTCACCAACACAGAATATCCATATTATCTAATCGTGAATTGTGTATGTAATCTACGAGTTAAATAAAATATGGCGTAGAAATAATATATGAATTATTCTGACTACATGAATAAATGTACTTATAATGTTATGTGAATAAAACTTATTTCCAAGAACATTTTATCACTTTAAAACTGCTTCGTTTGTTTACTGTCTAAAAATAACTAACTAAAAATGATAGCTACAGTCTTCACTATATTTTAATGAGGTACAGTTTTAGCTAATGTCTAAAACTACTGATCTGTTTTTGAAAATTCTTTCACTTTAGAAAGCCACACAACACATTCCTGGATTGTCATAGGTTTTATTGTGATAAAAGTACCAAATAAATATATGTGATAATGTTCGCCTGGGCGAAAATCGACTGGTGGTTGTGATGATATTAAAACATCATCAAAATTGGACCATTGTGAGAAATATTCATGCCTGGTACTACTTCTTTTTTCATAACACAAATTTAGTGTTCGTTCTTGCTTGGATTTCTCAAGACATAGAAGGTTGTTGGTAGTTAGTGACTTGTATAAAAACTAAATGATAATAATCGTCTAAAAATGTTTATTTTCAATTAGCAAACAATAGATGGAAGCAGAAACTGTTTCGTCATTTTGTACATTGTAATTATTACTATTATTTATTATTTACCTAATATAATGGTTGCATATTTGATATAACATGCGTCATTTCGTGCAATTATTTTTCCGGCGAGTTAAATATTTGTATAGTACTTTTCTAAAAAAAAATCTTCTTTCTTACAGGTACAGTCAACGACAAAAGTCGCTGAACAATATTACATTTTCCGATTGCCCTCATTATCTTATACAACAATTTTTGACCACATCACCACTTAAAAGCAAGTGTGTTACGTTGTGGTCAAAACGCCATGAAAAATGTAAAAAAAACCCGATCATTACTGATCCAAAACATATTTGAAAAATCTAGTATGATCAGCTACTTTTGTCGCTGACTGTACCTACTTTAAAAGGGCGTTCGTTAGTTTCGCTAAAACTAAAAAACGACTTGACTGATTTGAGTCGCTTTAATAAAAGCGAAAAAAATATTTTTGTTATTTTGTACACATTATACAACAATAATATAATTAGGAGAAAAGTTTCCTTTATTTTCTTTACCTGTGGCCATTCCTGGAAGCCTCCAATGCCCTCGTGGTCCTCAGGGCACGAGCCAGCAATGACGAGGAGGGGCCAGCAATTCACCTGCGCATTGGCCATGCCTCCGATGCAGTGCAGCAAACCCGGTCCTGACACCGCCAGACATACTCCTGGCTTGCCTGCATATTATATAAATAATTTACTTATCCAATAATCTCAAGACAAACAGAGTTACTTTCGCATTTATAATATTATTATAAATGCGAAAATAACTCTTATATATTATTTATTTTTATATTAGTAGGGATTATATTTTATTTTACACGGTTTGCACCGGTCAAGTAGGTCTAGGTATTGTGTTATGTGTTTATTTAAATTCCCAAATCCCACCCATGGCATTGTTTCTAATTTTATTATAGTTCTCATCAATTTTACGCCATGGAGTTCTCATAACATTTTTGCTGTGAAAATCCCACGCGAAAATAATATTAGTTTTTTTTTAATAATCACAATCGGAATGATAGCAGAAGTGCTTTAGGTCTGATAATGGTTTTATCATTACAAAGTCCAAAGGTAAGTAAGTGGTGAGGTGTCGTAGGTGTTTTATCTAAATGATTTAGGTACAAAGGTAGTTGCTATAGCATGCAACATTTCAGAAAGTGATAAAATACTGATACATTTATCTACATCTCTGTACAAGCTGTTTGCAGGGGTTTCTCTCACGATGACTACATGATTCTCCCTTCTAAGCGTTAACATTTCCTCTTCTTTCAGATTTTCTCGTACGCCATTCCTCAGTGTTGCGTTAAAACATACGCTTTCCCGAAAACCTTTTAAAATCAATACAGAAGTTTTTGTTTTATGAGGTATGTTTATGAGAACCAAAAACACCATACTTATTTATAAATGCGAGTAGGTAACTCTGTCTGTCTGTCTGTTACGCTTTCACGCATAAACTACTGAACCGATTTAAATGAAATTTGGTAAGGAGATAGTTTGAACCCTAGGGACGAAAATAGGATACTTTTTATCGCGATAAACTGTAGTCCCCTCGGGTGAAACTGCGGTGAACATCTAGTTGATATATTATCTACTTTTACATATATATTACTGATATTATTTATATTAATACTAGATGTGTAATAAATAAGGTTTTTGTTACCTTTTCACACCTTAACAACAGAAAAGATCTTGATAAAATCTGGTATGGAGATGGCACAGAAAAATTGCCAAACATCTTCTTGTGTTTTTACATTATCATTTTATATATACCTACATAACTTGTTATTAAAATAAAAATAGTGGCTGGAGATATGGAGACTTACAAGAGGCCTCTTATCATGGTACAGGTGCAAAGGTTAAAGGTTGGCATACCAGATTAGGATACTGAAATTACCTAAAACCCTTTTTACTATGCTATTTCTCTGACTGTTCAGTAGGAATTCTACAATTATCTTCCCAAATAGCTAGACACGAAACTTTAACAGCTTAGAACTGGATGACAATGCAATATTAACTCGCTTTCTTGTGTCTCTTTGCTTATTTGTTTGGAAATACTACATTGCATTAAATGATATATATGTATTTCATATTTATGTAGAGGTGCGTTATAGTTGTTTTTAATTATTACAACACTTACTATAAAACAATTTAGTCCTTTCCATTAGTATATTGAAATGTATTTCATGATTAAAAATATCTATTTACTATATATACATCTTCTGCTATCGACATTGACATTTTCTATTATAATTATCTCTTATTTTATTATTATTATTTTCTTATTTCCTTTTGACATTGCATGAAAGTAAATATAATATTTGTACACCGGAAACGGTAGAATATTTGAAACTCTGTACTCACTACTACTATCATAAGCACAATATTCTGACAAATAAATATTTTTAATTTTTTTTTTTTTGGACCATCATTCAAGCTATGGAGAGACAAGAACTTAAGCTTTCATAAGGTATATAGTCTTTTTTATACAAATGATACAATACTGTAAAAATAACTGGGTATAGAAAAGTGTTTGCTTACATGAAGATATTTTTTAGGGATCCTTCGTACTGTGGTGGTTATGGAGATTTTTGTGTGATTATTGAAACGCCGGTGGTGTGATTCGTACTGCGTGTTCACAGTGAATGATATTTATTACTAAAAGTTCCGTTATATATACACAACTAGCCTAATCTTCGTTTGACTTCGGCAGGAACTCGGGTCGCTTCGGCAGGCGGCGCGTCGCACGTGGTGTTTAGGATCGGAGAGTCCTGTTTGTTTATTGCGCTGGGAAAGTTCGGCTGGTCTTTGAGCTATTGGGTCGTAAACTGCAATTGTTCTTTTCGGCGTATTTATTCTTTTGTTTCAATGGTGGGAAGCGTAGACGATGCAACGGTGAAATATTCCTTTTATTGCTGTGCGTAGTAAAATTGTATTGTTGTTAAAACTGCATTTTATATTTGTTTATCTTCTGGTGTTATGGGAACGAAATATCGTGGGAAAGGACTGTAGTAGCGTAGCTACATGACTCCCTCCCTAGCGAAAGCGTACCGGCAGTTTGATTTGGCGGCCGAGTCGTGTTGTTCGTATTATTGGTTGCGGTGATGCTGGTGTATCTTGATCTGGTATCAGTACGTTATTATTGGCCGGTTCCGATGATAATTGCGGTGGGGGTACGCTATCTTGTTTCGTTGGTATGATGATGACGTGGTCTTGAGTTGGCTGGTCCGAAATGTTTTCGTTTAAAATGTAAGCAGGCTTGAGTCGGTCGATTGAAATAGTTGAGCTTCTCTCTGGTAACTGTAATATGAATGTTTTGCTGTTTCGATCTATGACTTTGAATGGTCCGTCGTAGGGTGGTTGCAGCGGCTTCTTAACTGCATCGTTTCTTACAAACACATGCGAACATGTTTGCAAATCTTGATGCACGAAGATTGGTCGCTTGTTGCCATGTGATTCGGTTGGATGAGATGGCTTGATTGCGTTTATGGTAGCTCGTAGTCGAGTTACGTAGTCGTAGTTCATGTCTTGTTCGTTTGATGGTGGTGAGACGAAGAAATCACTAGGTAGGCGTAGCGTTTGTCCGTAGGTGAGTTCAGCGGCGCTGACGCCTGTGTCTGTGCGCGGGGCGGCACGTAATCCCATGAGGACTGTAGGAAGCTCGTCTATCCACGTTGAATGTTGAGACAGGCGAGTCTTTAGTGCAGCTTTGAGTGATCGATGCCAGCGTTCTATCATTCCATTTGATTGAGGATGGTAGGGCGTAGTGTGTGTTATTTTGATCCCCATTGCGTTCATGAGCCTGGCGAAAAGGTGACCTGTGAATTGTCCTCCTCTGTCGCTCGTGATGACTGACGCAAGCCCGTAGCGAGTAATCCAGTGCTCATAGATTATCTTCGCCACGGATTCCGCAGATATATCTTCTGTGGGAATTGCTTCTGGCCATTTCGTTACTCTGTCGATCATTGTAACGAGGTATCGATGGCCTTGCGGTGAGGTGGGTAGCGGTCCGACGATATCTACGTGGATGTGTTGAAATCTCTCAGTAGTCACTGGAAACTTTGAAATGCTGCTCGATGTGTGTCTCTGGATTTTGGATCTTTGACATTGTAAGCAATTTTTGCACCAGACTCCGATTTCTACCATCATCGATGGCCAGAAAAACTTCTGGGACATAAGTTTGCGTGTCGTGCGAATGCCAGGGTGGCTTATGTTGTGTACGGTGTCAAATGCAAGTCGTCGAAATTCTTCCGGCATGTATGGTCGAATGTATGACGTTGATGTTTCGCAGTAAATAGGTGATTGAGATTCGGGCATAGTGACTCGTTTCATTGTTAAGTTGGCTTGTTGTGAGAGTTTCTTGATTGTAGCGCTGTCTTTTTCTTGAGCATGGGCGACTTTTTCATAGTCAATTAGTGATGGGCAAGTGATGCTGTCGACAGGTAGACGACTCAGAAAGTCAGCGACAGTGTTTTCTGCTCCGCTGATGTGTCGAATGTCCGTAGTAAACTCGCTAATGAAGATCAATTGTCTGGCTCGACGCGGTGTTTCAGACGCTGACGGTGGCTTTTGGAGCACGAAGGTCAACGGCTTGTGGTCGGTGAATATGATGAGATCGCGTCCTTCGAACATTTTTCGGAAATGCTTGACCGCCATGTATATTGCAAGTAGCTCGCGGTCGAATGTGCTGTAGTTACATTGTGCATCGGAAAATTTCTTTGAAAAATAGCCGAGCGGTTGCCATTTTCCGTCGATGTGTTGTTGTAGGACAGCTCCTGCACATTTATCAGACGCGTCGCTGAAAATTGCCAGGGCAGCCTTGTGCGATGGGTGAGCGAGCAAAGCGGCGTTTTGGATTGCAACTTTGCAAGCTCCAAACGCTGTTGTCGCTTCGTCGGTCCATTCAATGTTTGTTTTGTCTCTTTTCTTGACGTTGTGTAAGTAGGCATGGAGCGGTGCTTGCATTTCTGCGGCTTTCGGCAAGTGATCGCGATAGAAATTGATCATGCCGAGGAAACGTCTTAATTCTTCAATCGTTTTTGGTTTTTCGTAATTGCAGATTGCTGTGACCTTTTCAGTAGGTGGTTTGATTCCTTCTTTGCTCACAGAGAAACCAAGAAACTGCACTTCCGGTTGGCCGAAGATGCATTTGGCTGGATTGATTGTGATGCCATTTTCTTCTAGTTTTCTTAGTACTATCCGGAAATGCTCCTTATGGCTGGATTCATCACAGGACGCAATAATGAGATCGTCAATGAATGCATAGACGAAATCGAGTCCATGGAGTACTTCGTGGATAAATCGTTGGAAAGTCTGTCCGGCATTTGTTAAACCGGGACACATTCTCGGAAATTCAAATAATCCCATTGGCGTTATGATGGCAGTCTTTTCTATGTCTTCTTCTTTGACCTTGATTTGTTGATAGGCTCGGTTGAGATCAATGGTACTGAATATTGTCTTATTAGACAACTGGAACGTGAAATCTTTTATTCTTGGAATCGGATAGCGATCAGGCGTTGTGACGGCGTTCAATCTCCTATAATCTCCACAAACGCGAAGGTCCCCGTTCTTTTTCGGTACGATGTGCAGAGGCGATGACCAAGGACTTTTGCTTGGACGGCAAAGGCCTTGTTCGATCATGTTTTCGAATTCTTTTTTTACGGCTTCGTAACGGTGCGGTGCGACTGGTCGAGCGCGGCAATGAATAGGCGGTCCAGTCGTTTCAATGTAGTGTTCGACGCTGTGCTTTGTATTAAGTTCCATTGCTGTAAGACGTGTAGTTCCGGGAAATTCCGCTAGTATGTCGTGATAAGATTGCTGTACGTCGATACTACGAATTGTTGGTACGTTGCTTGCTCGGACGTATGAAGTTGTTGATAATTTTGTTATGCCGTCGATCAGTCTTCGGTTTTTGATGTCAACGATGAGTTGGTGGTGTTTGAGAAAATCAGCCCCGATGATAGGTTTGCTGACTTCCGCAACGACGAACTTCCACTTGAACGGACGGCGAAGATTTAAGTCGAGTGTCAATGTTTTTTCGCCGAATGTTGGAATGACAGTATTGTTTGCAGCGTAGAGTTGAAATTTGAGTGGTTTTGACGATTCTCCTTTGTTCCGAGGTAGGACGGATACGTTTGCGCCGGTGTCGATTAAAAACGTTAGTTTTGACGTTTTATCGGTAACGAATAGGCGGTATGAGTTTTCAGATACTACGCTGGGTTCCGCCTCAGCCAGCGCAGGCTCTAGTTTTCCGACTGATTGTTTCGTGGTTTGTATGAACACGGCATGGTGCAACGTCTTGCTTCATCACCAAAACGACTGTGGTAATAGCAGTATGGTGACGGTGATTGACTGCGTGATCTGTTATTATCACGACTCGTAGAACGGTTGCGACGGACGTGTTGGTATTGTTGTTGATGGTTGTAGTGCTCGTTGTATTGCGGATTTTGTCTTTGTGACGACTTAAAAGCGGCAAACTCAAGAGACAATTTTCGTAATTCTTCTGCCAGGAACTGAATATCTATTTGGCCGCGAGACGTGGATGCTGATGATGTCGATACGGCCGAAACTTGCGTAATTGTATCTTCGATCATCTTGTCGGCAAGTAGAGCAAGCTCATCGAGTGCAGTCTGAGTTTTGAATGTTTCACTGATGGTGAGAACGGATCGGATATGCGCTGGTAAATGGTTAGACCACATGAGACGTAACGTGGAATCGGGAACTTTATCGCGTGCTAGACTTTTCATGCGTCGAAGTAGCTGGGACGGCTTCTGATCGCCGAGTTCCGTGTCGGACAGCAACTTCTGCAACTGACGATTGTCTGATTCTTCATAGACGGTGATGAGTCGTTCTTTTAATGCTGTGTACATATCCGCTTCTGGAGGGCTGTATAAGAGGTCGCTAATCTGTTCGATGTCCATCTTGTCGAGCTGAGCAATCACCATCTGGGCTAGCTGGGCTTGGCTACGGTTTAAATCGCTTGTTGCGGCTTCAAAGGTGAGAAACCATAGTCGAACCTTGTCGCGCCAAAAAGATGGGATTCGCAATGGCAAGGTGATACCGGCGACTTCTTGCTGAAACTTTCTCGTGGTCGTATTTTCCTCTGCTTGATTCTGCATTTTGCGCTTGTTGCTGTTCTTATGTAGGGGTCACCACTTTAGGGATCCTTCGTACTGTGGTGGTTATGGAGATTTTTGTGTGATTATTGAAACGCCGGTGGTGTGATTCGTACTGCGTGTTCACAGTGAATGATATTTATTACTAAAAGTTCCGTTATATATACACAACTAGCCTAATCTTCGTTTGACTTCGGCAGGAACTCGGGTCGCTTCGGCAGGCGGCGCGTCGCACGTGGTGTTTAGGATCGGAGAGTCCTGTTTGTTTATTGCGCTGGGAAAGTTCGGCTGGTCTTTGAGCTATTGGGTCGTAAACTGCAATTGTTCTTTTCGGCGTATTTATTCTTTTGTTTCAATGGTGGGAAGCGTAGACGATGCAACGGTGAAATATTCCTTTTATTGCTGTGCGTAGTAAAATTGTATTGTTGTTAAAACTGCATTTTATATTTGTTTATCTTCTGGTGTTATGGGAACGAAATATCGTGGGAAAGGACTGTAGTAGCGTAGCTACAATTTTACACTAATCAAACTACATATTTGCATACAACATTTCATCAAGATAATGTTCAGGTGTTTAGGTGTGAAAAACAAAGTTATTTTCTTTTGGATTATCATATTGGTATGGTTGTTTAAGTGAAGCACCTATAATTATGTTCTTTACTTTATCTTGGTCTGAGATTCTTATTGAGGGGCATCAGAACAAAACTGCTTATTAACTTCAACTTTGATTATTCTTGTTCTTTTATGTGAAACTGTAGTTTTTGTACCTGAGCATAAGCCACTAAAACCACCATAAAATTTGTTCCAAATTACAGATCTGAACACATTTAGACAAATCCATGCAATGAGTCTAGATGACAATAGATTGTGAAAGCGTATCTATTGGTTTATGTTCCAAAGCTTCTCAATTTTGACAAGAAGCTAGGAAAGCTTAAGTGAGGACTTTTTTGGCGGCAATCGAATTGTCAACGTGAAAATTTTGTTTTTATTTCCAAAACTTGTGTTTCTTCGAGTGATAATGTGTAATATTGGTGGATTATTAACCATTATGTGTTCGTTAATGTGTACGAATGTGGGAAATTGAAATAAAGTTGTGAAAGTGACTTTTCTAGTTGCTCCAAAAAAGTCCGTGTAAAGTTTAAGTAAAGCGCCACTACTTTACTTAAACACTATCCTCATCCCATCATCTCATCATCATCATCACCATCATCATTTAAACTTGATTCAACTCTCTGAGTTTGAAATATTTCATACTTGACACTGGCAAATACATTAATCGTGTGACGCCATAACAAAACAAAAAAAAAAGCTTAAGTGATAGTTCTAAGACGCACATACCTGTAAGATATCCTACAGCTTGCGCTGCATAGCAAGCCGCCTGCTCGTTGCGCATTCCAATATATTTGAGCCCAGCGGATTGGAATGCCATGGCAGTCTCAATAACTGGAATTCCAACAATGCCAAAAACATACTCAACTCCCTGAAATTAGTAAAAATACATATTGAAATATTTGCAGGCACTGCAAAAATTATAAGGAATCAGTGCCGGATTAAGCAAGCGCAGGACCCGTAGCAATACTATGGGTTCTTAAGTAAAAAGTAAGTAAGTTTAGTATATAGTGCTGAAAAAACAATTCAATACTCAATATGTTTATTTGCCATCAATAGTAGATTACAATTTCGTGGCTAGTTAATAGTCTAGTAAATTACTATGGGCCCTGCTAAGCTCTGACAAGTACAAATGGTTTAAATATGAGGGGCCACCTATCGCGTGGGGCCCGTAGCAATTGCTATTCTTGTTATATGGTTAATCCGGCACTGTATGGAATGGTTTACTTAAATATGTTAGCAAACAAAAACAAAACTCGTACAACAGCTGTAAAATTAAGCCAGTGAGTTTGTACAGCAAAGCATTTAGAACCAACACTAAGTTCAAAGTCTAAATAAAAGTAATATCAACTGTAACCAGACCATTACCTATTTTGTTATAGCAAAAATGTAAAGATTAAAATCTTTGGAACACATGCAGTACTGGAAGCTGATTAATTTAGTAAACTTGTTACACTTACTTCAAGACCAGTTAGTGCATTGCATTGGCTAATATCATTTTATAAGACTCACCTGCTTCTTCAAGCTCTCGGCCAATATCGTATTCCCGTCAATACCCATGGCTTGATTTAGTTTCTGGGATACGTGAATACCCCTTCTAAAAACTAGTTGACTTATCCGCCCTAACAACATTTTAATTAAAATTACACTAAATATTTAATTTCTACAATACACGCTCAGATCGAAAATGAGTGCGTCCAAACTAGACCGAGTTATAAACTCGTATTTACTACCAAACTCAGATATTTTAATGTGTGGCGATTGATAACTTACTGCGATAGATAGCGGTGTGCTTTGTTATTGTCTTTATCACAAAGATACAGTCTTTGCGGATAATGTAACTTTACTATAGTTATTCGTTTTATTAAAAGTATTTTATAAATACAAGTGAAACCGAAACTTGAAATTGAACTTTGTATTTCGACGTCAGTCAGAGAGAGGCTCGGATTATATAGGACAACATGATAACGATTTAGCGATACATACAATACAAAATCAATCATCTGTATCAGCTGACTATCAAAGTGACACCACTGACAACTTTTTTTTTTTTTTTTGTTTTGTTATGGCGTCACACGATTAGTGTATTTGCCAGTGTCAAGTATAAAAGATTTCAAACTCAAAGAGTTTAATCAAGTTTAAATGATGATGGTGATGATGATGATGAGATGATGGGATGAGGATAGTGTTTAAGTAAAGTAGTGGTGCTTTACTTAAACTTTACACGGACTTTTTTGGAGCAACTTGAAAAGTCACTTTCACAACTTTATTTCATTTTCCCATACTCGTACACATTAACGAACACATAATGGTTAATAATCCACCAATATTACACATTATAACTCGAACAAAACACATGTTTTGGAAATAAAAACAAAATTTTCACGTTGACAACTCAATTGCCGCCAAAAAAGTCCACTGACAACTGATAGCTTAACTAGATAGCTTGACGTTGACTGTTATAGAAAAATTGACAAAACTATGTTACCAGCATCGAATAAATAATTTTCTGACAAAACTAGTTTTACAACGCGAGAAGAAGTATTCTGACAGCTGAAGAAACGTAGTACATAAAACATCGGATAGAGGGCACGAGGGCACTGATCAAATATGAGGAGGAGACATACTAGGCTTTATAATATGACGTAAAAAAATTACGACAGACTTGATGAAAAGAAAGTAAATTTTTTTTAAAACATTTCAACCAGTGCTGTTTAAAAATCTCCAGGTTTATGTATCGTCAACGCCATCTACCGAATATTTATGATTTTTTTTCTTTTATCATATGAAAATCTCAAACTATTTTTTCTACCATACTAGTAGTATTCACTCTATAAGGCATTATTATTTTTTCCTTTTTTTGCTGTTGCAAGGTATGGGGAGGGTTAATGTTAATGAAACTTATTTAGAAAAATGAAAAACTTTATTAAAACATTTTGTAAGTCGGATTTAATTTAATACTAATTATCTTCACTTAGGTATAACTTTATTTTTACTCATAATTTTATAGCGCTCTTTGAAAATGTCTCGCAATCGGCGGGAATATTTAAATGAAATCGGCGCATAACTGATCTGATTTTGAAAATTATAATTCTTGCTTATTATACCAATCTACTTTGCTATGTTTAGTAACGGTCTTCATTGAATTATTATTAAATAACTGCGATTTGGGCACGTTGCTGGACATCAAATATCGAACTATTTTTAATAATATGTATATTATATGGTTAGACAAGAAATTTATTAGGTATTATACAGTTACGGATACTTATAACCTACCTAAGTATCTATAGGTACCTACAACTATACATTTCTTCTTTAATTTGTTCCTAAGACTTGAGTGTATAATAACAAAGCCCCTACCTAACCTAATAAATAATTCGTGATACTTAACCACTACGCTACGGAGGCTTTCGTCATCAGAAGCAACAGGTTAGTTAACAGTCACCATGCCGCTTAATAAATGCTAAAGTTTGGATTATTGTTTCATTGTTAATTAATCACGTCAACAGATTTTGATGTAATTTGGTGCAGAGTTAGGTCTTGTATTACATTAGAACTTGGCTACTTTCCATTCACGAAATCCATGCAGGCTCAGATGCGGGGCGCAGGCGCAGTTAGCTTTGTTAATAAAATTAGTAGGTAAATAATATAATATGCACCTTGTAAATTACTTGCTTATCTGCCAGTACTTGTTTTTGGTACCCGCCTTTTAACTTTCCCCGTTTGGGACTCCCGGTTGAAAGACATATATTTACTGACCAGCAAGTTACGAAGTGCAGACTTTCCAATCCAAGAGGAAAACGCGATGTTGTCTTGTACTTCTGCTGTTATGCCATACCTCGGGGCCTCGGACGGCTGTCTCATAGGATACAATTAACTAACCCCTTAGTAGGTTCGAATAGAATGTAGGCTATTTATAAGTTTTGAGGAAAATACTTACTATGGAATGCGTGGAAGTTTGTAATTCTAGAGGAAAACGTGATGTTGTGTCATATATCTATTATGCCACACCTCAGAGCCTCGGACGACTGTTGAAACAGTATGCAGGGATAACTAACCCCCTTATTAGGTGTGAATTGAATGTAAGCTATTTATAAGTTTTGAGGAAAATAAGTACTTACTATGGAATGTGCGGAAGTTTGTAATTAAGAGGAAAACGCGATGTTGTGTATTTACATCTTTTGTTATGACATACCTACCTTAGTCTCTTCTCAAACAACTGCATGTCTCATTGTCAATAGGATGCAATTGTAATTAACTAACCCTTTGGTCGGTTCGAATAGAATGTAGACTATTTATAAATTTAGAGGAAAATATCTATTATGAAATGCGTGGAAGTTTGTAATTCAAGAGGAAAACGCGATGTGTACATATTTCGTTATGACATACCTCCGAGTCTCTCCTCGGACGACTGTTTCAGTAGGTGTGCAAGGTTAATTAACTACCCTTTGTAGGTACGAATAGAAGGTTGGCTATTTATATTTTTGTAAATAAAGTAGCCTACCTATTATGGGATGTGTGGATGTTTATAAATAGATACCTACTTACACTAGCTGTGACCCAGTCATGAGTTATATAATATGACATAGGTAATGTGTGGCTCAAAAATAATTAAATACTTTTTTATAAAAATTCAACGACTAGTTTTCCCGTCCAATACCAATTTCAAACTACGAAATCAATATCGTGAGCCGACAGACATCCACTGCTGTACCTACCCTTAGTACAAGTTTTGAAAACGATAAAAGTTTTCGTAAACACCAACGTTTACCACCGCCAATTTATCTAAGTGGCAACACGTACTGCCTAAATTCAAAAAGTAACTCAAGAACTGTGTTGGAATATGAATAAAACGATTTAAAATAACCCGTATGATAGATTTTTAAAACACTTCTATTAGCTTGACTTGTAACTAACTACCTAACAATGTAAATTATTTTATATTTTTCAATGCGTTTTTATAGTACATTACTGCAACGGCCGTCAAAGTAGGCATTGTGGAAGAAGGTGTAAATGTGGGCCGAGGCGAAGCCGAGGCACACATACCTGAGTCCATCAATGCCTAGTTGTGGCCAAGGCTAGTATAGTACTTTTCTCAAATAATGCGCGGAAATTAAAACTAAGTAGTACTTGGGCAGAACTTTTTTCTTTCGACTTTGGCAGTAACAAGTTTTCTATTACGGCTCTTGCCACCTCTTGAATTTCAGGTGGCGTTAAAGTATCAAAGCAAAGCATCACACTTCACTCACTGTCTTCACTTGAACTTATTTTGTCAAATATAATTTTTCAAAACCAATGACGAACAACGAACAACAAAAAAAACTCCCGCGTTATAGTGTTAGATTGTTTTTTTTTCAACAAACAGGTTTCTATGTGCAAGCAGGTTCGGAATTTATATAAAACCTTTGATAAGTTACCTCCTTGGTTGCCATGTTTCGTAAAAATAGAGTAAAAATCGTTCCATTTTTAAATAACACGACAGATATGAGTTTACTATGTAATTTATTTGGTCGCTAAACACGACAGATATGAGTTTTCTATGTAATTTATTTGGCCGCTAAACACGACAGATATGGTTTTTCATACAAATTTTGCCGGCCGCTGCTCGCATATATTTGAGCAGTGCAGCAAGTTTGATTTATCTCGAAGAAGGTTGTCAAAATAATACTCTTATTTCCAAGCATGTTTGAGAAAAAGTGTTTTTTTTACATATATTTTTATTATTATTATAGTTTAGTTTAGTTCCTCCATGTCTGGGTAGGTAAGGCGCGCTGAAAAAAATATGTATTGAAGGAAACAAAAACTTTTATAGTTTTTGTAAACTATCAAATCCTGTACTAGGGATACTGAACATAGGCTTCTCTTGAGCACTACAATAAACGGCTATTGGCCATTGGTAACCATCGACTCCCCGCAACTCGTAAGATGTCGAAACCTCAAAATAGCCCATCTCATTATATATGCCAAGTTTGTCAATCCTTTATGTTGTTTGGAAAGTATAGCGCAAGTAGGTAGGTAGGTACTTATGTATCCATGTGACATTAAAACCCAATTACTTGGTGGTTTTCGTATAGATGTATTATAACTGCAAATGTGGTCATCGAGTGTCATTCTAGCATAAGTATTTACATTTCTACGATTTTTTTTAAATTTTACAACTTATGTACAATTTTAGACTATTTTATTCTATTATTATTTTATTTTTTTGATAGAGATATCTGGAAGGAAATGGGGGAGACCTTTGCCCAGCAGTGGGACAGTATAGGTTAAAAAAAAATGTACTATTTACTCTCAGTCACAGAAAAGATACTGTAATACTTGTCTACTCTCAGTAACGATTAGGCCAAAGGTTTCAATTTAGGAATTTAATTAAAAATGAGATCTTGGAAATAGAACATGGAACCCTTTTTGTATCTACTGGAAAGTGTAGGTATACTACCGGCGGGCTTACGGGAAAACCGTGGCGGAAACCGCAGGCGCTTGTCGTAGCTATAGTATATTCATACAAATATTTACTAATGCGAAAGTAACTTTGTCTGTTTCATTATCAGCCTTTCACGTTCCCACTGCTGGGACTCTGGCCTTCTCTCAGAGAGAGCTGTAATAGCTGTATGGGCTGTAATCTACCACGCTGGCCCAGTGCAGGTTGGTAGTGCAGGTTGGTGTCGCATGCCCTTGAATGTTGCAGTTCTTGGGCATGCCGGTTTCCTCACGATGTTTTCCTTCACCGTTTTGAGCGATGGAAAATCCGCACATAACTTATTAAGTCATTTTTTTTTTTGGTGCGGGGCCGAGAGGATTCGAACTCGGTGTCGGCGTCTTGTAAGTCGCACGTCTAACCGTTCGGCCACCATCGCTGCTTTGTCTGTTTGTTTGCTACCTTTAAACGCCTAAACCGCTGAGCCGATCTTGATGAAATTTGGTGTCGACATAGTTTGAAACCTGAGGAAGGACATAGAATATTTTTTATGGCGATAAAATAACGAGGCTGCGCAGAAGAGTTAGTTAGTCATTGTAGTATTTTCAACAACTGTCAGCCGTTGGGAGCAGACGTTTTTCTTTTTGTTTGAATTTAAT
The DNA here is from genome assembly GCA_931315375.2 of Opisthograptis luteolata. Taxonomy (NCBI): domain Eukaryota; kingdom Metazoa; phylum Arthropoda; class Insecta; order Lepidoptera; family Geometridae; genus Opisthograptis; species Opisthograptis luteolata. The sequence goes on from OV928048.1 coordinate 6,285,859, forward strand.
TTACGTTTGACCGCAATTTCGATGATACGGTCGACACGAGACGGTGGTGCAGCACGCTAGCTGTGACGCTAATCTAGTCAGTCTCATCTAGATTATATCTATTGGTAGCAAAGTTTTAAAGAATGGTGATCCATCGGGTCAGTAAGGTAGTCTGAAACTATAAAACATACAGAAATTTGTCCGTAGGAGCCACGTGATTCCTACGAACATTTTATTTTTATTTTTGCTGTTCCTTCTCCCCCTTTCCACCCGAGAATATAAGCTCTATACCTATAGGTATACCTCCTTGGTCCAGTTTGAAACAATTCATTGAACGTCTTCGTATACTTAGGGTGGCAAGCACATATTACCTTCTTCATGGTACCCTGGTACCTACGACTGTGTAGAAAGAAAATATGTCACGTTACGTGACCACCAACAATGTTCCGCGTTGCATAGTCCAATATGTATGGCACGTAGAGTGACACAGCTCATAGGTGGCAGAAAAAGAAAACAACTTTGCAAATGTTATTCTGTCACGGCGGAAGTGGACGTGCGGTGCGATTTGAAGCCTCGCTTGTTGACGAAACAATTCGCAGCAGGCAGAACGCAGGCCAGGGGACAACCGGTCCGCAGTTCCACACGCCGCGCTTCGCTCAAGCAGAAGCAAACTGCGGCTTCACACCTCCGCATTCGCTCGCAACTACCACCCGATAGTTCCACTTTTGAATTCGTGCACCATGATCCAGATTGCTGGCCACATGCTGGCTTGAGTGGAAAAAAAAATAAAACGTGACATTGGTTGATTGAAGTTAAAAAAAATAAAAATAATGGCCGTGTTGGCGCTAAAAGTTTTCGGTAAGTGAATTTGGTTTTTTATTCCGATTATTCGGTGCAAGTCAATAAAGTTCAGTTTCAGTAATGTTATCGCAGTAAAATACAAATAACATGCTATGGAAACATAAAACATTAGAAAATTATTATTAATGTAAAAGAGCTGTAGGTCTAAAAATGTTAAGTAGATAAGTAATCCCTACTAATATTATAAATGCGAAAGTAACTGTCTATCTGTCTTTCACGCCTAAACAACTAAACCGATTAAAATGAAATTTGGTACAGAGATGGTATGAAGCCTGAGAAAGGACATAGAAGACTTTTTATCGCGATAAACTGCAGCCCACGCGGGTGGAACCGCGGGAAACAGCTAGTTATAAAATAAAAACCTAATAAAACTCCACTTCCTTCGCGTATCTACCTACTCTAAAATGTACCCTCGAACTATATTTTTTTTGTTTAGGCATATGTTTACTTAGTTAAGGACATGTCTTAGTCTAAATTTAAATGTATGATTCTACTGTTCTTGAAGCAATTTTTATATTTCATTCAATATTTGTTGCTAATATTTGCTTGCGTGTGCTTGTGTGATTGTAATTGTCGCATTGTCAAGAGCGATAAGATTTCCCTCTAATCTCCTAACATCACGTTACAGCATTTCAGGCGTAACTCCGTAGCGATACACCTACCAGCTTAGTATTGATTTATAGTTACTTTAGTTGTTTTGTTAAATTGGATGCTACAAACCCTAAGAACCGTATAAAATTTGGTTCAGTATTTTTCATGTGAAGAATACTTAGTGGTAAAAAACAACAGCTGAACAAACAGTTGTTTGTCAATATATTTATGAAAATTTATTGTATGCAAAAAAACATAAATAGCGTCAAAAAGAAGAACGATTGTTACAATTTTAATATGATTATTAGTAGTGTTAAAATTGGGTACAGCAATTTTATCTTTGTTCCAAGAACTACTGATCTTCATAAAGTCAGCAGAAGTCCGAAATCTTATTAGCAAAACTTATTATAAAATATCAAACTTTGTTACTTCGAATCTACTCTAAACTTTGCTAGCAAAAAAGCCAGGGATTTTAGTGAATTTGCTCCAGTTCAATCAATGAGTACTTAATAAGAAAAAAATTAGGTATGCATCTATGTAGGGCCATTGCGCTAAAAAATCACCTGTCGGGGTTTCTTGATTATGTTTCTTTTGCTGAAGTAAGGAGGTTGGAACAGGCGTAGCTAGTTTTTGTTTGATGTTTTGAAGTGATCACAGGTTTAAACCACAAAAAAACATTTTAAATTAAAATCAGAACTTAAAATCAGACTTTTTTGTTAGTTTCAAAAAAAATATAAATTATTGTTTAATACCGTGATTTATCATTACTATATTAGAGTAATGATGATTAATGATTCTTTCAAACACGTATAAAATAGTCAATTAAATATAATTAATTAATTTGTTTCCCAAAATAGTATCATATTACTATAAACGTCAATTCATTCATGTTTTTCTCTACCTTTAGTAATCCTATTCATGAGAAGAAACGGAAAATATTACCTACTAACGGCATAGCATAATAGGTAATTTTACCAAAAATGTAATGTTGTATTTTTCTTTATTTTCCTCCAAACACTTTATTTGAATACCATGGAAAATCTGTACCTAAAACACGGATCTATAACCTAAACGATATTGTATAGCCTTGTCTCGCACTTTATCGGCGACTAACATTGACGTACCTACCTGTGCAATGATTTTATTTTTGTGTGTTAACTAGCTGCGCTTCGAGTTTTCACCCACGTGGACTACAGATTATCGCGATAAAAAGTATCGTAAATCCTTTTTCAGGGTTAAAACTATCACATGGTGATAGCAAATTTCATCACAATCCGTTCAGTGGTTTTGGCGTGAAAATGTACCTAACAAAAAATAGACAGAGGGACTGAGTGTTATTTTTACATTATTTATTATTAGTATGTAAGCATTTACAATTAAAATTTAACTTCACTGACACGTACTACACTTTTTAGTTTTTTAAAGTCGTTTTTAACCCCTGACGCAAAAAGAAGGGTGTTCTAATTTTGACGTCGATGTCTGGCTGTCTGTGTATGTATCTGTCTGTGGCATCGTAGCTCTCAAAAGGATGGACCGACTTCGATGCGATATTTTTTCATTTGAAAGCCAGTTTTTATGGTCTGTCGTCATAATATTTAATAGGTGCTGCAAAAAATCTATAGCCATAATGGTCCACAGTTAACATCACATACACACAAGGCCAAACTGCGTAGCAGTAGTAATGGATTTTGAATCGAATGAACACATAAAAAAGTGTTTATATTTGTGTAAACTAAATTATAAGTGGCAATGGGCAGGGCACATCGCTCGACGAACCGATAACCGATGGGGAAGAAAGGTTCTCGAGTGGCGACCACGTATCGGAAGACGTTCTGTAGGTAGGCCCCCCACTAGGTGGACCGACAACATTGTAAGAGTCGCAGGGACCCGATGGATGCAAATGGGTAATAGCCGTTCATGGTGGCGTTCAAGGCGGGAGGCCTATGTTCAGCAGTGGACTTCTTTCGGCTGATGATGATGATGATGAAATTTTAAATTATTTATTGGAGTCATTGGTACTTGGATGATAGATCGCGGGGGTCAAACCGCGCGCGGGGTACATACAGCTCTTGAATGATAGATCCTTGTAATTTTTGCAATCCGATCATACGGCAATTGAACCGTGAATCGTATCCTAAGTAATCTATACCCTACCTTATGTTTCTGGAAAGAAATTGCTGTAGTGCCGGGTCGACAATCAAAATTGATACCTGCGTATAGGGCCAAGCCAACGCAACGTGCTCGTCACACCTGACTTCGTCCGAGCGAGTGACACGCAATGTTATGTACACTACCTTCTATACACATAGGGGAGGGTGACGTCAAACTATGTCGCCTTCATGAAAAATCACAAAGCATTATGTAATGCTAGAATCAGAACCTAAGTCGTCCCAATTTAATAGGCCCGTTCTGAGAGCTATGAAAGACGATATTATAAACTTGAACGAAACTTATTCGGTTCAGAATATTATTTTCGCGTGAGTGCCGAAACATAACATGTAATTTTGATTCAGGTATCGCAACGTCCCAAAATTAGTTAAACATCCTAAATCTTCTCGAAGCAACCAAGTGTACGGCGAATTACACGAACTGTGTTCGATTTTATTTAAATAAAATATAAGTAACATCAATTATCATAATCAGTTATTGGCTTGATTAAAGAAAGTGTTATACATTTTTTGAATTTTCTTTAGTTTTCTATGGCATAGAAAACTGAATCATTAGAGCGAGCCTCGATTTTTTGCAACAATTAAGGTGACGCAGTCGAGGTACTTATCTGCTACGATTACCCCGCTGTGGCGTGGGATATGCCGTTGTGGAGGTCGTTAGTATCGTTCGCAGGAATAACAAATAAATATGTACCTAACTTTTTTATATAACCACCCGGTGAATTTCATACAACCTGGCAAATCTCATACAAAGTTACCAATAGTTGTTTGGGGTTTTTAAACCATTGGTTGAATAAATCAAACACAACAATATTAAAAAAAAAGGAAAGGGTCAGCCGTTTTTGAGTTTTAGCTATAGCTATACAAATGATCATCAATTGATTTTTATGTACTTATAACAAAAAGAACAAGTTGTAAACGTTTCCAACTGATAGTACTTGTAATTAAATAATAACGACTGTCATTTTTGGGTTCTATATTCTGTGTAGGTATAGGTATAGGTATAGGTATGCAATATAATATAATATCGAACATACCATTGTTGCTATAAACCAAAGTCATATGTCATATGATTGGAAGTGTAGTAAACTGTTAGATTGATGATTGATTTGTTTTTATAATAAAATAATGCACATGTAATGTAACTGAACCCTCTTATTCATAAAAAAATAAAGAGTCCAATTGTAATATGTTTTGTCTTCATCTGACGCTTGACTTTTCACGTCAGGGAAAACAAGAGAGAACTCATTTTAACTAAAATGAGTTATTTAATTTTGTATTAAAAACATTTTACAAAGTGAGCTGATAGACAGCATTATACCATACCAAAAAACTTGTAAGGTCTCCGCTTGAGAAAAAATATGTGGGTATTTTGATTATTTAGAACCAGAAATAACCATTAGCTAAATCGTTTGAGGCAATCGTACCAATGACCGCATCTACGAGTAGGTAACATCATCAATATTTTGTTTGAGGATAGTATATTTCGATGTGTTTGTATTTAATACTATTTATTTATTTAGTACTAGCTGTGCCTCATATTTTCACCCTTGTGGCCATTTCCGCGCATTGAACATGCATGAGAAAGGAATTTTCCCTGCTTGATATAAAGTGCAAGATTACATTTTTATCTTTTAAAGAACTCTCATACTTGACATTTACAAAGAAGAAACAAATTCTAGACAAAGTTTTTGTTTAGACAAAACTCAAATACTACTCACAAATTATTCTCTTGTTTAGCTTGTGACTAAAGTACTACACTTATTTATTATAAAACATGGCAAGCTTAAAAAGGCAAGACGTAAGTATTTAATAATACGACATGCTCCGCAGTTTTTTTCCATTGCTCAATACATATATATTACGAATTCTCCTGGCTTGTTCCAGGTACACATCTTATACATAGATGGTTTAACGTATACATAATAGATGTAGGTAGATACATATTATGCTATCATAATTCATAATCATACATGATGACACAAAAACAATGTCAAATTGTGGCTAATACAAAAAAATTATGTTGGATGGCGGGTAAATCATAAATCACTTATGCATGTGAGATGATTCGTTATCAGATGTGTGGATATTGATAAAGTGTTTTTTGTATAACACAAAATTATATATGTAGCGACCCGCCTCGGCTTTGCACTGGTTTATTTGAACTTCGCAAATCGCACGGGAACGCATACTTACGAAATCACGCAGATATCTACGTTAAGAAGTCCATCAAGGTGTGTATCAATTTGAGCTGAGGAGAGAATCTTATCGCCTGTGTGACAATCTCACAATTTCACGAGTGAAACCACTAGCAACAACTAGTATTATATCAAAAAGATGTTTTTTTTTCCATTGAAACCTCTTAATAAAAAAACAAAGGTTCTTTTGTTTCCAATTTACTAACATAACAACCATAAGGTATAGGTAATATAAAATCATATTGTCTTTGAGTGCCTGTCAAGACGATTTTTTGGTTCTCAAAATAATGGTATTCGTAATGGTCATTCATATCATCAGTCATGGGTCGTCATCCATGAATGTGTATGTAAATTAATGCATGGACATGAAAAAAGTAAATAGTAGGTATTACGTCGGAAGGCTCTAAAAAATTTAATAGGCCAGCTGATGAATTGTTCCGAAAGGAAATTCACTTTATAATAGTTCGGTAATACCTTCCTATATAAAACTAGCTTCTACCCCGCAGCTTCGCCCGCATGGACTATCCCTTAGGAACCGTATTAACTTAATTCTTCCTTTTTTGGGAGCACACTGTGGTATATATTAATGTTAAAAAGTCTCTCATAATGTAAATTCTCATCACAATAACTTCAAAAAGAAGGAACTTCCCATGCAAAGTTTCATCCTAAAATTCACCCCCATAAGTCACCCTTTATCAAAACAAAATTGAACACATCATTTTTTTATTTTAGTGAACTATCCAAATACTAAATCTCAGAGCTGTAACTTCAAAATCAAAAGGACTTTCATTAATAAGTTTTCACCCATTTTTACCCCCTTAAGGGTTGAATTTCAAAAATTTCTTTCTTATTATAGTAGTACGCCCCTAATCCCTATGCATCAAGACAAACAAACATACCCTCAAAATTTCAAGTTTTTACGACCAGCAGTTTAGGCTGTACGTTGATATCAATCAGTCAGGATTTTTATTTTTATATATAGAAAAAGAAAAGATGGTCACAGAACCTAGGCCTGTACTGTCGAAAACATGCTTTCTAGCCTCATGGTATTTTATTCGACAAGTTCTTAAGTAAAATAACACATTCAACAAGTTTCATTCATGCTCTTCAAAGACGGGACTTAACAATTCTCATTTATTTACCAGCTTTCTGACGATAATCTAAATGTAGGTACAGCAAAGCCCTAAGTATACATGCCGAATAACTGTTCTCGTAATTTGAACCTTGGACATCTCTTACAAAATGACTGCAAAAATGTTTGGGCTTATGAACCCCAAACTCGCGTCACGTTGGCCGGCGCCGGCGAGTATTTTATTTTATACTCACAATGCGAAGATAATAATTATTATGAGAAGTTCCGTTAAAATTAACAACTCTTGATAACTAATCATAATAAATCCTCTTACCAATAACTGGTCAATATTGACAATATTATGAGGGGTCCGGTGGTAAGTAGTGAATAATAAAACATTATGACTTGGCTGTGCGTGAATATGCAAAATAACATCATTCCCAGTGTCATAACTTCTACAAACTTTTAAAGAATTATTTCTAGAACTAGTTCTATGTTCACCACAGAGCACTACAGTGTCCGCTAAGAAATGAGGCAACATTCAACTCCATTCACAATGCTTTCACTTTTTATGTAGAATTTTCCAGAAGTGGTGTTTACACAGCTCACACCTAGTCTGACAAGCAGTGCGATTCTAACTCTCTCGGAAATTCATCCGACCACGGATTCGGCAAAGTTTCCGCGAGATTTTTTTGAGGCGATTCACAAATCTGAATTTGGAACATACATTTAATTTGACAAAGCAGCGGTTCAATCACGGAAAAGTTTCCGACACCTATTTGCTCTCGGAAAACGTTTCCGTGAAGCGAAAGCGACGTCGAATCTGACACGGAATCTTTCCGAATGAATTAGAATCGCACTAATGAAAAACGTAATTTACGCGTCCAGCTAATTAATGAGGTTTTATATATGAAAATACTGAAACCTTACCTTACAAAAAGAACACAAATAGTTAAAACAGACCAAAACTTCCAAAGTAGCGCACTATAATATAATAGGTACCTTAAAATAACCATGTTCTCATGTAAGTGGCAAGATTATCTTTTTGAGAATAAATGTATTTAAACCTAAACCTAAAGTGATACGTGTCCACATCTATAGAAATTTGTTGACCTTAACTAACAGTCATATCAAAACAAATTTGTTACGTATTCATTTTTGAATAATTATTAAATTAAGTATTCATTTTTGAACATCTCTCGTCATCACACATCTCGTAGTACATGTCAACCTACATGCCTATTTTCATCACTATAAGTACGTAGATTTATAAGACTAAGTAAGACCGGAAAGTTGAAGAAATTTTCCATTGAGGTAGGTAGTTTAGTTTCCTTTTCAATAGCTACAAGGAGTCAAACCTCCACAGAACCATTCAGAACTTTAAAAACACTGTCAACGTAATAACGTTGTTTGAGTAACTGGATCGATTCATTCGCACCTCGCTAGTTATGTCAACAGTAGGATTTATTGAGAACTGTTCGATCGGTGTTATCAAATATTCACGCAGGAACGTCGATACAATACTGCAGCAGTTTTTAAATTGAATAAAAACCTCTCATGGTATGCAGAGGTTTCAGTTTTATAAGTTTGGAGTAACTAAATAATTTTGTTGATGAATAAAGTTTTGACCTCCAACCGGAAAACAGCATTTACATTATTTTTTGTAAAACACATCTAGCCTTCCAAGACCAAACCTAATAGCCTTTTTGGAGCAAATTTTATTGTACTTAGTTTATGTACCTATTTATTCTATGGTTACATTACTACAGCATACCATTTCTCCGCGCGATATCGGACGTGATTTTATAGGAGTTTTATCTCGAAGCGAGGGAAAGTAAAGATTGTTTTTTTTCTATTTTAATCATGCAATGACGTTTTAATCTCCGCAATTCGCCTACCTTGCTTGTTTATGTATATGTGAATGTATTATTTCACATACGTAGGTTTTGTATAGAAACTGAAATGGAAAAGTGTACCTACCTGTGTAAATATAAATAAACGGTTTAGAAAAGAACCTAAACAAAAATCATAAGTCTTCAAGGAAGGGTCCCTTCTCTGGGCAAGTGCGACTCGCACATACCGCTTTTTGTGCAACTTCTTTCTGTTCTTCCGTAATACGATATCCTTATTTTATTTTAAACAGAAAGCAAACAGCTGCTTATTGACTTTACGGTTTCATAGATGATTGAAAATGAAAAGCTGCAGTATTTTTAAATATAGGTACACAATGGTTCAGAATAAATTTACCATCGAATAATTATAGTATTACTGAGAAAAAAAATAGGGAGTTTTAACAATTAAAGCCATGTAAACAACAGTAAAAAAGAACCTCCAAAGAAATTAACTGCTTATTCATATACTCGTAATTCCCGGAACTGGAGAAAACTAAAATTACTAAAAGTCCCGGGACTTCGAGACACGAGACGTCCCGAGACCCAAACCCTACCCTACCATAACACACTAAGTCTATCCTGTAGCCCTCCCTGTAGGAAAAGTTCTGTGAAAACAGTGGTGAAATGTTTAGAAGTTTATTTTAATCAATTAGTAAATTTATTGGAGCGGTAGGTTACTGCTGAATATAGGAACAAGTTCAATAGTCAGGTATTGCCTTTATGACCGAAGATAATGCTACAAAAGCGAGCAGTGTGGAGGTCGTTCTATAAACGCCATGACATTGAATGAAGTACAGCCAACTTGTTATATAAGTGTACATATTATATTTAATGTCACATAGGTCCATCATAATCACTTTTGGACTTATTTCCTGAAAATGTTTAGTGAATGAAAACAATGTTTTGATAAGTGAGTGTTCCTGACGTCAACTTCAAATTGAGTCAAAATTTATAATTACGATTTTGTTATAAATTAAAGTTGCTCTTGGCCCGTTCTATGTACTAATTTCCAAAACAAATACATCCATAAAAAAAACAATATCCTTTACAAGCTACGCTAGCAATATTATAGGCACTGTATCAGTGGCGAAATTTTGAAAAATAGCCTGGACATTTTTTGTAGAGACGTGGCGGTAACGAATGTAATTCGAATCAAAAACTATGCTAGGTACTAATCAAAGTAACTGGATGAAAAATGATAAAAAATATTAAACTTTACCTACTTACCTACCTGTGTAAGAAAAAAACAAGCGCGAAATATCTGTGACGAGCTCACTGCCGCGTTGTGTCATCAAAATATTATGTGACAAAAAAAACAAGTCGCAATGTGCATCCCAACTCCGAACTACTTTGAGATTACTTAATCAGATTATTTATTTACTTGTTCATATTAAAAATCTATCGCTAATCGTTAAGCACCTGTCGCCCATAAACTACATAGCCAGTTTCGAATCCAGGCGTAGCGTGGCGCCATCACCTTCGGTCACAATATCGCCATTTATCCTCAAGCGTGTGGTCAAACGTTACCGCATGGAATGTAAAAAGAAAAAGTTCCATCGAGTTATGTGTATCACTTATTTATTACATACGTGTGTTCCGGTTTGAGGGCAATATCACCGGAGAGGTTCAGTAGCACCCCGGTGCTTTCAAACCGGTGTGTCGTGCGTGTGGTGCCAGGACCAGGGTGATATGGCAACAAAATAAATAAGTCTGCAAGCCCGTCAAGTCCGTTAGGTATATTTAGAACTGTACATACTGCATTTTCTTGTAACTTCTGCATGTCTAAGAATAACTATGTCCACACTATGCATTTTCATCTTCAATTTTCGTCTTCATCTTTATGATCAACTTTCGTTTGGCGCTTTCAACAATTGAATGCGTTAACGAACGCTTCGCCAATATAGTCATTTAGTTCAGTCGTAGTTTCTGTCAGCTTTTGAAAACATGTGCGACGAGAATATGTTACTTGATGCAATATGTGCGGCTTACTTGGTCCTATGAAATTCCATGCGTTAAGGGCATGCCTCCCGTGCGCTGTTGGCTGCGCTATGGCGCATGCCCTTGATGAACAAAAAAAGGCACAGCGTGGACATAGATAGCTATTAGGTGTATTTGAGCGTCAAAATTTTTACTTCAAAATAGTAATTTAGGTACTTTAGCTTACCTATATGTCTCTCATGTTCATCTCGCGTTTTCGTGTTCATCTTATTTAGTTGAACAACAGCACATGCCTTCGCACGCTTATCCGACACCGGTGCGTTCACGTGCAATATATTATGTCCATCTTGACTCTTGACAACTGACGCACAGATGTAGACGATAAGCTGCATGCGTCAATACGCATACGCTTGACGCGAGACGAATTGAAAGTTGGAGACGCAAGATGAACATGAAAGCGCACATACCTACCATATTACCTACAGCCTACAGCAAAGCGATGTCAACTCGTATCTACTATAACATATTCATGCTACAATAATAATGATAATACCAAAAGTGTTTGGTAGCTTGTCCTCTTTTACAATGGAGCTACGGATGGAGGCATAGTTAGTATTTTATTTTTAATCTTACATATAAAAGTCAATTGCTGTTCGTTAGTCTCGCTACTTATGTAGGTAGGCCATACGACTTCGATGGGGACGTTATAAATACACAAAAGCAAGTTTTCTATAGCCAAGCCAATATTGCATCTAGTTATTCTAAAAGTTTATTTAAACAAAAAGTTCAGAATGACCAATTATGTGACAAGATTCAAGATGATGATGTTATTTTATCGATGGCAGAGGAACAAGTTAAAATTAATTTGTTGTCCTTTTGGTGCGCTTCTGTTTGCGAGATCAGAAAATGCTTAACCGCAGATTATTAAAACACATTTTAAACACAATTAGTTTTTGCGGTTGTTAACGCACTTAAACCTAGGAAACTTATTGTTACTTTGTTTTTAGTATAATACCATTACCGACCATGACCATTTATCTTTAGTTGGAATACAATTACTTACTTATTTTACGCAACTCTAAAGAAGTTTTGAACACCGGGACGTAGAGTCCGTTCGAATTGTACAATGAGTTTGATCCATCATTGGTAAAGGAAAACATCGTGAAGAAACCCTTAAAGCCGCGTGGTTCGGTTTATCGGACGCGTGGCGCCATCTTCGACCACATCGTCACTTAACATCAGGTGACTTGTGGTCAAACGCTATTACCCTGTAAGTACTTAGTAAAACTAGCTTGGTGGTAGGGCATTTTCTTATATAGTAATCGCCTGGTTAGCTACCACCCTAAGATCTGTCTTCAAACACTTTGTAAAGAGTGTCTTTGATTGAGATCCAGTTTTCCCTCTATAGATTTTTAGAGGATTTGTACCATCTTCGACTACATTCGTCACTTATTGCACGTACATAGTAGTGGCAGTGATCTCATATATGAATTCATATGCTACCTTCATGTTTCCTTCCAAGGTATCATCTATCGACTAGTACCTAAAAAGTTTGCAGCTTTACCATAGATAGGTTATTACAACCTCATAGATCAAAACTGTCGCTTTAACAATAACAAACCTTTGACAAGTCAAACCACCTTGCTTGTACAAAACATTTGTTATATTATAGTTTCATTTATCAGATACCTCATACCATGCTATTATGTAAGAATTTGTTTCGATAGTGAATGTTATTGATTTTAAACTGAAGAACCTACAATCATGGAAGCTAAAAAAGATCCACAAAAATCTCCGAAAGACGAAATACGCATTGGTACCTAATTACCTATTTACTTAAGAACCAAGAATTAGCTTTTCCCGCACGACTTTGTTTGTGTTGTGTTATAGTTATAAAGGATACCATCATCATCATCAGCCTGTATCAGTCCACTGCTGGACATAGGCCTTTCCCAAGGTACGCCACTGAGCCCGGTCTTCGGCTCTTCTCATCCAACTACTGGCAGCCACTCGGCGCAAGTCGTCGCTCCATGCACCTTGTCGCAGGGCGTTCTATACTACGTCTGCCAAGTCGCGGCCCGTCTCTAAAGCCTTGCTTAGTGGTTGAGGCCCTGAAAGCTGCATCAAAACCTTTAAAAGTGAATCTTTAAACAGACCTTGAACTAGAAAGCGATTGTATTATTATTTATTAGTCGGTCCCAGTTAAAATATTCCTTATTGATTTTTGATGTGGTTTTCGTTATTTGATTATTGCTAGGCCGTAATCAAAATCAAAACGGAAATTTGATTCAAATTATTAATTATTATCTTTGCAAAATACAAATTACTATATGAGATCTTAAAAAAGAAACACTTGGGCCAATGTATTCAGCTGCAGGCAGGCGTGCAAATATTTCAATTACAATAAAATATTAAATTAAAAACATGTCAAAATCTCCATATAAATCTAAATTAAACAATTTTCATTCATAATTATTATTATTGTAACTATTAATGAGATCATTTAAAATTAATATATTCGTCGATTGTATGAAAACACATGTCCAATAAACATTTTCGTATGTAATTCAATTTTGTTTTGCTTTGTAGCAATTTTGTATATTAATCCGGTAATTTATTGTAGATTGATATGCACATTACCTATTAAATCCATTTTTCTTATATATGTCTTTGTGGCAAGTAGGTTTGTACAACAGATTTAGTAATTTGGCTCTTTTCTATAGGTATTTATTTGGTAACGAATGGACGTTCTGATTGACGGCAAAATTCTTTAAAAGTAAACGTAGCGGATAGACAGATAAATATCTAGCTTTATTGTTTCACCACAACAACAGAAAAGTAGAACAACATAAAAGGAAAGATCTTAGAGATTGTTACAATGGGTACTGTAGATACTCTTGCACTAGACCTCTTTGTTTTTTTTATTTCTTTATGTACGAATGGGCCTGCGTTTGACCACATCTCACCTGATGATAGGTGACGATCCAGTGGTGCCTATTCACTCTTGACTTAAAGATACCCAGGTTGTTATATCCATAACTTGTTTCTCCTATTCCAGATGCGATCCCGGCGAGGTTTAACCTGTGGCTCATGCTGTTCACCAGCTGTTGGGTGGTGTACATGCTGCGAGTGAACATGAGCTTGAACCTCATCGCTATGGTGCCGCAGCCGGCAAACAATAACACGTAAAAACACCCTCTTCTCTTCTTCAGAAATCCAGTACTGGCCAATTCCGTTGTTAATTCAGTGAAATAGAAATCCAATCCATTTTTTTTACAATATACAGGGTAGCGTTTGATCACAAGTCACCTGATGTTAAATGACCATGTGGTCGAAGATGGCACCACGCTACACTTGGATTAGGAACTGGCTCTCAAGTGGGCCTGCCGAAACACACTGATAGGTGCTTGGAAACAGATTCTTAACATGAAACGTAGCTAGCCCGACGAGCACTAGAAAATGCCCTACCAACAAGCTATGGTTTCATCACGATGTTTTCCTTCATCGAAAGCTCAAGCTCATTGTAGGATTCGAACCCACGACCTACGGATCGCAAGCAGACGTCACTACCACTGAGCCATCATCGCTTCAAAGAGTTTTTAAGTTTAGAGATCCCAGGATTAATTTTATCCATAGAGCACTAGAGCGTTTTACTGGCGTACATGAGCTAGTACAATTATTAAACTATCAAGTTCACAGTGAAATTAGGCGCGATAATGATTTACCGTCGATTAACACATCTTTAACTCATCAAGCTAAGTACTTCTAACAAAAAACGACATCTCTTCATCCATGGTGTTTTCATATTGTCACGTCAAACGACGCACGTTTCCAAGATTACCTAATTGGTCATGCAGATACCTAGCGTAACTAATTTAGGTGCTATGTTTTTTTCTAGATTGCGATCTCAATGCGAACCGAAAGATGACGTTGTAAGAAATGAGACGCTGCGTCATGTGGACATCGCCGATGTCAGGGAAGCGCCTAGGCACGAGGTAATTTGTCATTAAACTCTCAATTATTGACGCATTTAATACAATGTCTTGTACTCTGCTGAATCGACACTGTATCAACTTAAAGACATTACACAAGTAGCAATTCAGTTAGATGATGAGAAAAACAGAACGTGTTGCGACCTGTTGAAGATGTCTATCACCTACTTGTAAAATATGTCAAAGATAAAGAAATATGATAATAGATAAATAGAAATAAAACAGATTAGATACTGGCATATTCATAAATATTTTAGCAGGACCTGCGTGTGATGCGGCTTAACTATTGCATAACGGATTTAAATATTTAAACTAAGTAATAATACGTAGAATATTAGGTCTTATGTTATTGATTAGGTAATGGTGTGATGAGGCTAGCACACCATATTATGGTAAAAACCTCGAAATAACATTTGAATGAAAAACTGTATCTACTTTAGAACAGTTATACTGATATAATTTTCATTTTCATTTGATAGCCTTTAGGTACTACGTTCGAGTGGTCAGGAGAGAAGCAAGCGCTGATACTTGGTTCCTATTTCTGGTCGTATCCAATTACCTCGCTACTTGGAGGCATGGCAGCAGAACGGTGGGGACCTCGATATGTGGTGCTTATAACTTCCGCAATAAGTGGAGTATTGACGGCCTTGAGTCCCGCAGCAGCACATTGGAACTACATGGCCTTAGTTGTTATACGATTTCTGTTAGGATTCGCTGGGGTAAGTAAGATTAAAATACTGCATTATTTATAACTAACGTTAGTGTATTTATACGTGACTAGAAAATCGGATGCTAAGCTTCATGCTTGCCTATATTACAATTTCGTCAGAATTATGGACTGAATCCTGCGCGGCAATGCATTGCGCTCGTCTGAAATGTTGAATGTTAAGTCTCCCTGTAATTTCATTGGAAACAATGCCCTTGGAAAACGGTTATGTTTGCACATAACTGCTTGGCGGTCTCTGCCAGTGAGTTCTACCACTACAAAAATCAATCTATGTTTTTGTCTGAACTTAATATTAATTGTTTTAGGGCTTCATTTATCCGGCTCTTCACGCTTTAGTGGCGCGGTGGGCACCGCCTGCTGAAAAGGGAAAGTTCATTAGCGCAATGATGGGAGGCACACTAGGAACCGTTGTGACTTGGTCTCTTACTGGTCCTTTAATGGAGAGGTTCGGATGGGAATCAGCGTTTTATGTAGCGGCTGCGCTGACGTTGGTCTGGTGCTTCTTTTGGTGGTACCTGGTAGCTGATACTCCTTCTGATCATCCAAGGATTACGGAGGTGGAGAAGAGATACATTTCAGACGCTTTGGGAGACAAGGTTATGAAATCAAAGGTAAGATACATAATATTCGCCGCGCGATATTTTCTTATGGTTAACTTCGCGATGAGGTGTCAGTTTTTGGATTGTAGACTTGTTTGATCACATTCCAAGAATATTTACAGCTAAAATATTACTAGCTATTATCCTTGTTTGATTTGCTATGTTTGGAATGATTTGCTTGCGCACTCAACAAGTCGCTAATCGATGTCATGACCATAAAAAATAGTTAAAGTAATTTTACATTTTATGCTGTATTATTAACTTCAATTTGCAAACGCCTAAGCTAGTAACTGAGTACCTATAATGCTATTATTATTTTGTGCTCATTTAGTAGAGCTCAAGTAACAAATAGGTAGGTACTAGGTAATATATCTTACATATCATTTACCTAAATGATGGGTTTGAACGGCTGGTTTGTTTGTTCAATAATTATGTTATACTCGTAGACTATCAAACTACTGGACAGATTTTTACTATATTTTCATGTTGTTTTAAAGTTTTTGGGCTTTGATGATATCGTGCTACGACGTCAATATACAGTCAACGACAAAAGTCGCTGAACAATCACCCTTTTTCTATTATCCTCATCATCTTAGACACCAATTTTGACCTCATCATCACCTTAAATCAGGTGTGTTATGTTGTGGGCAAAATGATACCATGTAAAATGTAAAAAATACAATAATAATTACTGATTTGAAACACATTTGGAAAATCGAGAACGATCAGCTACTTTTGTCGCTGACTGTACCTATCTAACAAGTATACCTTAAAGAATTTTTAACAAACCTTTTTGGGTTAAAAAACCATCGAGGATTAATACACATTTCTACTAGACTTGAACGGAAATTTTGCTTAGATTTTTTAATTAGCAAAATGCCCTTGATGTTAATTGACGTTGTAGGGGAAAATCACAGTGAAAAGTACGCCTGAATTATAAGGACCTAACTAAATAACTACTATGATTTCGTTTGCCGAAAGTTCAAGCTCAAATCAGAATTCGAACCCATGACCTACGGGCTGCGAGTCAACGTCAATACCACTGAGCTACAATCCCTGCTTTTAAATTTCTACCTACACGAAACAAACCTATTTTATTCTGTGATCGTCATATTAATATTTTGCATCTTTTCAGGGTCTGCCTCCTTTCAAGAGTATCATGATGTCAGTGCCTTTTCTGGCTATGGCGATTCTTCACTACGGAAATCTCTGGGGCTTGTACTTCATCATGACAGCTGGGCCTAAATTCGTCTCCAGCGTTTTGGGCTTTGAGCTGTCTAGTGCAGGAGCAATAGCAGCATTGCCATACCTAGCTAGATTATTCCTAGCCACGATATTCGGAGTGATTGGCGACTTTATACTGGCGAGAAAGTTTATGACTACGACGATGATTCGGAAGTTTTTCTGTCTATTCTCGCATATAATACCCGGAGTTCTTTTGGTGTTGCTGGTATACGCAGGCTGTTCCACAGTTCTGTCTATTTCGCTTATCACGATGTCGATGGGATTCAACGGTGCGGCGACTCTAACGAATCTACAGAACCATCAAGATTTAGCACCGAATTACGCTGGTTCTTTGTACGGTATCGCTAATTGCATCGGGAGTACTGCTGGCTTCTTCACTCCTATGATCACTGCTTACTTCACGAGGACTGGGGTAATTCTTTACGTACTTTTTATAGTTAGCATTTGCCAGATTAGTTCACCTCTTTATTCTGTAGTAGTTCTTTTGATTCCCATGTTCAATTGGTTACATGTCTGAAGAAATGTTGCAAATATACTATCTTAAATACTTCTAACCATATTTGGCTATGCATGCCTACAATAACTTCCTGTTTTTACTTTTACAGAATAGTTTCGACCAATGGAGGCCGGTCTTCTTCGTGGGAGCATCAGTCTACATAATTTCAGCGATCTTCTTCGTGTTCTTCGGTACGGGCAACACTCAACCTTGGAACTACTCAGAGAAGGACAGAGAAGAAAAAGACAAGGCAAATAATGGGGACCTGAAAGATATGAACGGTACACAAGCTAAGAACGGCGACGTCAAAGATGTTAAAGAAACACCGTTAAGCGTTATCTCATAAAGCGCCTTAATTTATAGATTTATACATGACGTATTTCTTTTTTAGTTCTTTTTTGGTTTTTTGTAATAATGAAAATACTTATTGAGTTTATAACGTCATTATTAAATATTGTGAATTCAGACTTAGATAACACTAGCTGTCTCCGCGGTTTCACCCGCATGGACTACAGTTTATTGCGATAAAATGTATCTAATTATTTATTTCCAAGGCTTACACTTTCTTATTTTTTTTAGTGTTACCGTAAGCCTTTTACTTAAATAAAAGCTCAAGTTACTCCTTATAATATCAGATATCTGCCAATGAAAGTCCCGTCAAAATCGGTGCAGCTGTTTTGGATATAAGCCGGAGTGAACAGACAGACATACAATAATGTTAAAATATGTATTTTTTGTTGTTTTTTTTTATTTTTTGTACGTTATAAACTTTTATATTATTATGCATTTAGTAAAAAGCTGTTGTTTTGACATTACAAACAGACACTTTAATTTTATTTATTTGTATGTATAGAATTACAACATTTTGGAGTATAGTTGGATTTAGTCTGGCAGTATTCCGCACTAGGTGGTAATAATAGTCCATTAATAATATTACATTACCTATCAATTTTATAAAGAGATTAATTATGATAATATATGACTCGGATGGAATAAAATTACCATTTATCTAGCTTAAAGGACAATGTATGCTGATTTGATGCGCGAAATGAGCAATTTTTTATGTTTATTTCGGGTTTTATTAGAATTGTAGGCTGGTTAAAAAAATCGTCAGTCTCAAAAATCCGCTTTAATGTCTTCAGGGTAGTAAAAATACGCTTGTGAAAACCGAATTAGAGGTCGCGCGCCGAGGATTTCTATTTTCCATTTAAGTAAAAAATTAAGACATTTTTAGAACTTTGTAGTTTACGAACCAATACTCGGATTTTACTAAGCGATATAGTATGATAATTTTTTCGTAGGGAAATGAACGCTCAACAAAAAATGCCTCATGTAATTTTTCTAAGAATTGACTCGTTCAAAAGTTATTCAAACTGAAAGTTAAAATGATGAAAATAATCATTAAATATTCTAAAATCGAAAATACTTTCAAGGTCATGGCGCTTGAAATAGTGTCGTAATATAGAAATCTCAAATAAAAACAAAAAAAACCCGTTTCAAAACCAAATTTAAATGATATAAGTATTATATTTTTTATTTTTTTTCTACTATTTACAGGGTAGCGTTTGACCACAAGTCACCTGATGTTAAGTGACGATGTGGTCGAAGATGGCGCCACGCTACACCTGGACTGGGAACTGATCTGATCTGATTATCTTTTTGAACCAGCCTAATATCTATCTGCGGGAATTTAATAAACAATCTTCAAAATCATGCATCATCAATTCAATATTAATATAATAACTCAAATGTTAAAACACTGTGACGTTAAATTGCCAAATGTATTTCAAATTAAATGGCATGGTCCCATTACTAAGTTAAATGTATATACCCATACCTACGAGTACAGTCAGCAACAAAAGTAGCTGATCATTTTCCAAATGTGTTTCAAATCAGTAATTATTATTGTTTTTTTTTACATTTTACATGGTATCATTTTGACCACAACATAACACACCTGTTTTTAAGTGATGATGAGGTCAAAAATTGGTTTCTATGATGATGAGGATAATAGAAAAAAGTGTGATTGTTCAGTGACTTTTGTCGTTGACTGTACGTACGATATGTAGGCATAATCCTTTTTTGAACCGGTAAATTTAATTCAGAATTCTGAGAACTTCTCTCTGTCTTTCCAGTTACAAATGTCGGCCATTCGATATTTATTACTTTACCACTTTCATTGACAATATAGCCGTTAGGTATTTCTCCGAAGATTGAACGTAAGTAGGTAAATATCCATGGCCGTGATCAACCAATCATTAATTCTATAACAACTTCAAGGTATTCGCGAATTTGCGTTTGATACCAAGATGGCATTATAAAAACGTATTCTATAAAAACCTACCCATGTACCTGTTTCATGCTTGATTATCTTTCAAATCCGGTTTGTTTTGTTTTGACCACATTCTTATTATTTATCTATAAGTAAGTATAAGTAGGTATATTGTGTAGAAATTTAAAAGTGTGATGTTAATATTATTTTATTTTAATTTTATTATTGGGTTAAAATGCCGTAAAATGTATGTAATAACTAAAGTAAGAAATAAAAATTTCAATGGTCAATCAATATTTTTATTGTCGTATTTAAACTTTCAACAACCAGTCTGTCCCGTATAAAAAACTCGCTACCCACTTAGTACCTCTTTGTATCTATTTTGTGACCTACTCGACAACATTAAATATGTGTTCATCGCTTGTGACAACATAAACTGCATCTAACTAAACCAGGGTTCCTCAAACTTATAGCCTCACGAACCCCCAGTGAATTTTCCAGACGTCTGAGAACCACTAAAGAAAAACTAGATCGATAGAGATACATAGACTAACTTATTAATGGAACATCTCAATGGGTCGATCGTACAGAGAAATTTAAAACTAGAATAACAGTATAACCATAGTTTGTACTATGGTAAAACTTAATGGTATGTGTCACAAGGGGCGGTCTTATCGTTCAAAGCGATCTCTTCCAGAAAACCCATATTCAGAGGAATAGTACAAAACTAAATCTAGGTACATAGGTACTTATGTAAAAAAGAACCAAAAGTAGTAAAACTAGATACGAAGGAAAATATATTTTATGACCATTTTTATTAAAACACTTTTATTAGCTTGACTTGTAACTAACTAACTAACTAACTAACTAACTAACTAACTAACTAACTAACTAACTAACTAACTAACTAACTAACTAACTAACTAACAATGTAATCAAATCTTAGAAGTCAATTTTCACCCACTTTTAATTGTCGTATCGACTTGAAACTTTGTATGTGTATGTAATCTCGGTGACAATGCAATAATTTGGTATCATCGACCTGATCTGATGATGCAGCCGGAAGGTGGGTAGGGCATCTCTGCGCTGGCTACTAGTAAACCCCTCGTGTTTGGGCTCATAAGAATCGTCTTGATGAGTACAATAGATTGAACTTGGTGACGAGGGTCTGATGATGCAACCGGAAGGTGGGTAGGGGATCTCTGCAGTGGCTACTAGTAAACCCCTCGTGTTTGGGCTCATATGAATCGTCTTGATGAGTCCAATAGATTGAACTTGGTGACGAGGGTCTGATGATGCAACCGGAAGGTGGGTAGAGGATCTATGCAGTGGCTACTAGTAAACCCCTCGTGTTTGGGCTCATATGATTCGTCTTGATGAGTCCGATAGATTGGACTTAGTAACAAAAGACTAAAAAGTAAAAAAATAAAAATATATAGTTTAAAAAACTAAAAAAAAAACACTTTAAAAACGCACTCAAAAATATAAAATAATTAAATTGACTTGTATTAGTTACGATATAATGGTTAATTCAAAAAGTGTGGAGCACTTCTTTTACTGGGTAAATAAAAGTACACACAACCAAAAAGTGCTCCACACTTTTTGAATTAACCATTATATCGGAACTAATACAAGTCAATTTAATTATTTTATATTTTTGAGTGCGTTTTTAAAGTGTTTTTTTTTAGTTTTTTAAACTATATATTTTTTAATGTCATGGTTGAGCTTGTTTCTTGTCGAAAACTGAGTTCGGTGCGTAATTTTAGTCATTTTCATCAATCTTAAATAAACGAACATCATCGCTTGGCATCAGGCGAGATTTGTGTCAAACGCAGGCCCATTAGGGAAAACACATTGTCGCTAACCCCCTACGATTCACTGGCGAATCTCTACACATTCTCACATAGAACACTTTGAGAAACCCTGAACAAAATCATCCAGCGTAACAACTTCTGCTATTATAAAATGTAATTTTCCTAAGCCTACATTTTCCAACACGGCTTGTCTTTAGGGTTATTGTTTATTTACACTATAGGACTATTAATAGGATGCTTTATTGTACCTGAGTGTCCATAGGCTATGAATTTAATATTTTTCCTGTGGGACTGTCCACGCTGGTGAAAGCATTAATAAAACCCATAGATATAACGCGTTGTAGGTTTTAGGTCTATGACAACGTGAATCGAATTCATCATTGACCTTCCGTTTGATCAATTCACCTTGGCCATGGCTGTCTACCATTCACAGGTATTAATTTGTAGAGTATTTTGTAGCAGGTACTATTTTTGTCATTGGTGATGTTCAAAATTAGAGTGCGAGCAGTAGTGAGTTAACTGTTTCCGTATTTTGCACATAATATAATGAGATTTTAATATCATCTAAAGCCATCTAATTTATGTTTATAGATTGGCGTGATGATTTTCTTGGGTTATTTTCTTATTTACATTATTCGTTACAATCTAAGCGTTCATCTGGTCGACATGGCTCGGAAAAATGCGCATGACAAATACAACTTGACAATTACTTTGAGGTCAGGAGTTGTGCGCAGTATATCCGGGGTAAGTTTTACTAAGTACCTACTTAAGTTTTACACTTGTCGTGAAAGTGTTCATAGAAGAATATATCTATCTAGCTTCATGTTCCAGATGGTAGATTTAATCAATTGGGATGACTTGAAGATGGGGAAGTTGTTTTCCGCATATCACATTGGGTTTTGTGTGTGTTTTCCCATATTTCACAGCTTTGGAGACCGGTAAGTAATTTATGACTTCCTTAAACTTACGTTAAGGTCTAAATTTCCCCTTGCTCATTTTCTAAGATAAGTACTAATTGATTGTTTGCTCACTTGATTACCTTAGTCTACTCGATTGCATTGTGGAAATTACGAGGAAAAGTCAGAAGCGATCAGATCATGCTTGTATTTTATTAATATGTATTGTCATAGATAAATAGATAACATAATGCATGCACAGGGTTGGAACTACGTGGGTGGCAGGTATTGCTGGAATGACGTCAGGAATCCTCAGCTGCCTCACACCAGCTTCCGCATATGTCAATTATTGGGCACTTTTCATAGTTCGAATGATAACAGGATTTTGTGCTGTTAGTACCTATTTCATAAATGTTACAGTCATGTCTAAAGTCTAAAATTGTTTTTTTTTCGAGAGATGTTATTTTCCACAGGGTGCAATGCAACCCAGTATGGTTCAAGTATTAAGACACTGGGTTCCTCCGATCGAACGAAATCATTTCATGTGGGCATATTGCGGTAAGAACCACCACAATAATGTTAACTAGGCAAAGTTATATATACCTAAATTAATATTTTTCATGAATGAGTCCAAACTCCTCAGGAATAACCATGGGGACTTGTTCTACTTTCTTGATATGTGCGGCAATACAGTACTATTCTCGATGGCCGATAGGATTTTATATATCTGGCGGCATGCAAATTACCTGGTCAATGGCGTGGGTCTTGGCAGTGACTGATTCGCCTAGAACACATCCATATATTTCCCACGAGGAACGAAGTTATTTGATCAATACTATTGGCGCTATTTTTACGATCAAGGTAATGGACAAACTTAAGCTTTATAAATTTGCATGCCAATTAATGATAACAGTGAATGAGAGATAATTTCGTGAACCTAATCATGAGCAAATAAAATCAAATCGATTTCTTAGTAAAAAATTTAGGCGGATACGTAGGTAGGTAATGATAATTGTACAGCAAATAATATTCTACCTATTCTACTAAGTACGAGTATTAAATTAAAATATGTTTTCAGTTAACTAACTCGGAAGCGCCATGGAAATTGATATTGATGTCTGTTCCATTCTGGGCATTGTGCACATTGAATTTTGGCTACGCTTGGATGATCATTTCCTTGTGCATTCATGGACCGCTTTATTACTCTAAAGTTCTCGATTATAGCATATATAATGTTGGTACTTATTTCTTTCAATTTTTTCATACAAGTCTGCAAACCATCAGTGTAATAATATAAATTATTTGTTCATTAGGCGTCAGCGTTGACGGCATTACCGTTTTTTCTGCGATTAGTGGTGGGAACAATCGTGATACAAGTATTCCACTGGTACAAGCATAACACCAACATAAAGAGGATCAAGCATATTAGAAAATATTTCGTTGTTGTTTGTAAGTTGATTGGTCCTAATCCTAATTGATGAAGCCATGAAGGCTCTCTTAAACTTATGAGCAGCACATAAAATGCTCTAATAACCTAAGACAGCAAAAAATGCGATAGGTACGATTACATAGCTTAGACTCTAGGAGACATTGCGTTATCAAAGTAGTGTAAAAGTGCACTGCACTGCGTAAGATTTTTGTGAAGTCTCCGCCTAAACTAATCAATTGGGATCAACTAATATATGTAGGTACGCTAGTCTTACATAAAATCGTTATGAGCGGAACGAAAATTTTCTAATAGAGAATAATATTAACCTCATAGATATAGCTAAGTTAGGTACTCAAATAAATACTGTTCCTAATATTATTTGACCAACAAAGCTCTCCAACTAAGTACTTCACAGTAGTAGGTACCTACCTTACTCATTGAGTGATGGATACCTAACTATATTTTTTTAGCCCACGTCACGCCTGGTTTACTGGTGGCCAGTTGTTGGTTACTGCCTGGAACAGTTCCTGGTCCCACATTGTTGACGATTGCTGTTGCTCTTACTGCTGCAGGAATGGATATGACTTTGGATTTATGTTACGTAAGCAGATAATTATTATATAGGTACCTATACCTAATGCTTTTTATTACACGATTAGGGATCATAATTTCCATTTCTTTCCGTGCCCAAATGTGTAACTAAGTAGATGCAACTGTAATATTGTATGCATTCGAAAATTTGTGAGTGAGTGCTAAAATAGCCCAACAGATTTTGGAATGGATTATAAAATGGCATTACCTACTGTTTATCCCGCAAAAAGATCATCTTCGACCGCTTTGTCATGTAACACGCTATCATGTATGATGTAAAAAAATGATAGTTACACCCGTCAGATAAACGGAAACTATGTAGCAAGTTATTAACAGTTCTTGGGTGGCGATGACAGCGGCTATTCGTTATATCTATAAAGATCTAGTACATTTTGAAAGTTTCTGTTATCATTTTAGGAACTTACACCAACGTTTGTGAGCTCTGTTTATATAGTGATTAAGATTATTGGAAACACTGCAGGAATTTTGGTGTCTTTATGTGTTGGGAATGTCACGCAAACGTATCAAGTAAGTGGCTAGAATTAAAACTTTAAAATTTTTCAAAGGCGTATTTATTGTTTATTGCTAGAGTTGGTAGGGTAGAGTATCGTAAGATGTTTGTTATTTACTTCTTCACGCTGAAATGGCTCAACAGATTTGAGTAAAATTTGAAATGGAATTAGCTTATATTATTATATGTATACCCTAATATAACATCATAGTACCTACAAACCTACATCACCTGTTTTGTACTAACTATTACTCATGCTTTATGCAAATAAATTTATCTTTATCTTATCTTTATCTTACCCTGAATTAACACGTAGGCCACTCCCACTTATTACCCCGGAAAGGTTCCTGCGTGACACCAGTGACATCGCGGGTGTGACCGCGCAGGTAGTTCTATATAAATAATTGGATAGGTTATTGGCAATCCTTACCCTTAAAATGGATTGAAATATCAATATTAAATAGCGAAAAACGGATCAGAATCGATTATTAATTTCGAGTGTTAGAGCGCCCCGATCGTCGGATATGGACCAAAAACAAATAGAGCAAAGAGGGTGCAAGTGGAGCCGTGGAGTAGGAATTATTGTTTTATGTGCCTGCTTATTTAAAGTGATTTGATGTTTTAGAATTCACCGATAGTTTGGAAACATATTTGGTGCTTTCACGCTACTGTCCTGTTTTTGAGTGGAGTTATGTTTCTGCTATGGGGTGAAACCGAAGTGCAGCCTTGGAACTTTAGGAGGGTTAGGTATGAATTTATGATCTACCCACTAGAAATTTTTTCGTGTCACAGATTCTGCTTACCTCTTTATCAAAACATACGATTTCGTCATAGTAGGATCAATTTAGTTGTAGAGAAACATTACTTTGCTAAACTTTAATTTTAGGCATCGACGTCAAAAGCACTTTGATCCAAGATCGTCTAAGATGTCTAACATTACAGAAGTTGAAGAAGAAAGCGGGACGATTAGAATATCTCAAGCTCGTGTGATGGAGCAGCAGTAACATACATAATCAGGTGCGAAATGAGGAGGTAGGCAAGGTACTATTACCTTTACCTACCTACAATACAATTTCACTACTATAAGCTAATAATACCCGTAATTCAGGTGCATT
This sequence comes from Opisthograptis luteolata, assembly GCA_931315375.2. NCBI lineage: Eukaryota > Metazoa > Arthropoda > Insecta > Lepidoptera > Geometridae > Opisthograptis > Opisthograptis luteolata. The sequence goes on from OV928048.1 coordinate 6,312,245, forward strand.
CAATGCGTACAATAAATCTTCGATTCCCGTGAACGCCATCGTCGTTTACAATAATTACAATAGGTACCCCGCCCAATGCCCATCCGCCTAGCAGCGTAGCAGCCAGCATCAAGAAGTATAAACCAAAAACCATCGATGGTCATAATTTGAATTTCCCGCTTTAGATTAGACCACAGAGAGGCTAGTATAGGTAGTGGGATAGACATTCAAACTATGGGTTCATTCAATGTTTTTGACAGCCGTCTTGACAGCTTGACATTGACATTAACGTCTTTCACTGGCCATCAGTGATGCCAGCTTAGCACTTTGATCGCTAGATCTAGCTATTTTTTGGGCTCAGCCTTTTGAGCTAATATTATGCAAATATTTGTAGTTATATTTTCTTGGGAATATCAACACAACTGAGAGAAGAAATAACTACGCTTAATATCATATCCTTATCCAAATAAACTACTTCTGACTGCTTCATTATGTACCTTTATAGTGTATATTTTTGAATTATTCAATTCTGACATTACATACGAAAGATTAGATTAGATTTATTATTTTGCAGCCTACTTTTCATATTATTATTAAGGCAAAATTAGCCTTTTTTAATTCGATCTATCCCGAATCTTAATACCGAGCTGGCAACTCTGCTTGTCAGCCATTTCAAGCCATTTCCATTTGGCTGTATTATATTATATTGATTAGTAATACATACCTACCTACTCCGATCTTTGTAGTTTGTTGTTTGAATAATTATTATTTTGTTTATTCCGTACGTGTTCCGTCCGTAAGATTTTATTTTTTTATTATAAACAAGGTGATCAACAAAGATGCTCAACAGCATCGTAGAATACTGTGCTGAACACGAAGGTTACAGATGTGGATATTGTAAGAATCCTGATACTAATTTTAGCCATGGTGAGTTACGTACGTAGTGAAATAACAGAGCGTTATTTCATACCTATTCCACAATCTCTAGCTTTGGGTAGGTATATAATGATGTCATCAATATGGATACATTTTGTTAAAACAATAAACCAAAAAAATGTAGAATCTTCAAAAAACTCCACGCAAGGTTACAATAAATATTCCTTTAGTTTTACCAGTGTATATATTTACCTAACTATGTATTAAATTCACAGGAATGTGGGCACATTCATTGACTGTCAATGACTACCAGGATTTGGTAGACCGAGGTTGGCGTAGGTCTGGAAAATATTGTTACAAGCCTACCATGGATGTTACCTGCTGCCCAATGTATACAATCAGGTTTGTTTTTTTCTTTATTTACGCTCTTGGGGACCATTGGAATGCCCAAATAAATATTGCACATTTCTTTTTAATGTTAAAAGTTGAGAAACAACTAAAAAATTTTTACGATAAACAGTAACCATATGGAAATTACTATTTAATTCTAGGTGCAGAGCTCTAGAGTTCAAAGCAACTAAATCACAAAAGAAATTATTAAAAAAAGTTAACAAATACCTATGTAGTGAAGATCCATCCAAACCTCAACATGAACGGAAGATGTCGATGTGCAGCAATGAATCTGAGGACATTGAAGGATTTAAAGAAGGCGCAGAGCAGTTTATAGAGTCAACTATTGTTCCTCAAGACATTGATGTTAGTGAGGTTTCGACAACGGAGAGACAAACCGTTGAAACAAACCTCGGTGATGAAGGTAAATAAGCTAATGTTTATTTCAATGTGAATAATATTTATTTGCCAATTCAGATTCCAATATGTAGTGTCATTATTCTAAGATGTATATATGCAGTATTTACCAATACAATGAAAGTAATTTCATTTAATTAGTCTTACATCTGTATCATGTCCCCGATATTTATTTATTTATTATGTTTTGAATGAAACCAACAAATTGCATCATCAATGTGTATTGAGCTGAGTAGATAAGAAAAAAGTGAATTTAAAAACAACAATATTAATGTACGATAGATGTGGGTAGAGGGAAAACCACAAATATACCTATACCTATTACAAAACCTTATCACCTGGGGTCAGAATGGGTAGAGATTTTAGGTAGATCATGTCATGTATATTCCAATACAAATTGCCAGCATTGAATTTGATGTTAAAATCACATATTTAACAATTAACTTAATTATTTCAGCTGCACCAGAAGCTAAAATGGAGTTGTCGAGCAGCGAACATATCCCTAAAGTTGTTAAAAAAGGTAAGGTACCTGAGTAACCTGATCACTATTTACAGGAAAACATCTGACCACAAATCACCTAATGATGTGACTGAAGGTGGTGTCACTCTATTTTTGGATTGGGAACTGGCTGTAATGTGGGGCTGCTGGAACACACCAATAGGTGTTTGGCGATAGATTCTTAACTTGAGGATGATAGCTAGCCAGACGAGCACTAGAAAATGCCCTACCAAATTGCCAGCATTGAATTTGATGTTAATTAATCACATATTTAAACAATGAACTTTATTATTTCAGCTGCACCAGAAGCTAAAATGGAGTTGTCGAGCAGCGAACATATCCCTAAAGTTGTTAAAAAAGGTAAGGTACCTGAGTAACCTGATCACTATTTACAGGAAAACATCTCACCATAAATCAATCACAAACCCGATGATGTGGTCGAAGGTGCTCTACTTTTGGATCACTCTACTTTTGGATTGGGAACTGGCTCTAATGTGGGGCTGCCGGAACACACCAATAGGTGTTTGGCGATAGATTCGTAACTTGAGGATGGCAGCTAGCCAGACAAGCACTAGAAAATGCCCTACCAGCAAGCTAAGGTTTTATCACCATGTTTTCCTTCACCGAAAATTCAAGCTCATTGTAGAATTCAAAACCACAACCTACGGATCGAAAGCCTAAGTCAACACCACTGAGAAATGGTTACTTAAAAAGTTTGTTGTTGTTAAATTGTTGTACTGCAACTCCTTTTATGCAATAGATTCAGGGCCTGATCCCAACAAAGCTCCGTGCAAGAAGGCAAAACAACTCCGCAAAGAGAGGAAAGTTGAAAAACTTAAGGAGAAGGGTGTTGATGTCACCACACTAACAAACAACAACAAAAACAAAGAAAAACAACTTGAAGATTTCATAAATGAACTGCCAGATGCGTTCAAAGAAAAGTTAAAGGTGTGTAATTTTTTTTGCTGCCTTTTGTATTGAGTTTTCTGTTCAAACCGGTTGCAGCCATTTAGCCAAATAAGTTGTATTTGTCATTGTGTTAAATCTGTGACATGTAGTGTAAAGAGTAAAATTACATTCTTGAAATAGAAGCCAGTTCCCACCTTACTACGGCGAAGCCTAAAGAAGGCATGTACATATCGACGCTGGAAAGCGATACAGCTGTAAGTGACATAACCTCAAAAAAAATTTTATTACATATTTGGAATCAGAAAAAAATACTGCGTCGAATGGGACGACTCTCGTTGCGATAGGAGCATCGGAAGTTTCTGTACAGCGTTGAATTTTTTGTGACAAACGCATATTTTCAGACAGTAAAATGCTGTAAAACGCACTAAATCTACTCATTTATTTGCAAGGTACTGTTACAACGTTTCATCAATCGAATATTAGAATTGCATGTCAGTTACAGCATTTATGCTGATCGAAAAATTATTCCTAATTTAGGTTACTCCGTTTGTGCGGATTGAAAGAGCAGATGAAGCTAGAATTACAACATTTAGGTGGGTTTATAAAATGGAATATATCACAGTCACAACCTTTTACTTGGTACTTTTGAGTGGTTTTAACAAACTTACATCCTTCTTTTACGAATCCTAAAACTTGGGTACACGCATTTAAAGCGTAATTTTTGTAGAGGGCACTGATTTTATTCTACCGATGGAACGTCGCAGTCGACATGCGTCAGTTCAAAATAGTGGTCGTACGTCTATAGCTCCCCAAGAGTTAAAGAATATTATATTCAACTTGTACCGAATATGTGGAACATTGTAAAACTAAAAACGAAAAATTCATGTCATTAAAAGTAATTGAATATTTTGTTTAACAAAACTTAAAACATCGCTTTTCATGTTCCAAAATGACATATGTAGCAACGCTGACAATTAATATTGGCACAGCATAGTATGATGATGATTATGTCAGCTCAACCGATTTCGGTCACGGCGACTAAACCTCTGTAAAATTGTATTTGAGTTACCAAGCTTGGATGGCATGCTCTGACATGGCTTATGTAACCTATCTTTACAGTGAAAGCCCTTGAGCAGCAGACACTGCAAGTCAGAATACCATCACTGTAATAATAGGGTATATTTAAGGGAGGTTTTGTTCGTCATGTTAACGATCCAAATCGCGCTTTCTCTTATCTTCAAACGTGTAAACGTGACTCTGCACAAGTCATCTCCACTCAAGTCTGCTCTCAGCACTAGACTTCCAACGAGAAGGCTGAATACTGCAGTTCCTCGTGTGCCTCTTCTGAACATACTTGAACCTCAAAATCTAGCCGCCCGATTTATACTTGTCGTCTTCAAGTTCAGAGTAGAAAATTTGCTTCGTCACTCTCTCGTTGGACATTCTAGACAGGTGTCGCACCAGCACAGCTGACGACGCATTAAATACGCCTCATACCGCCTACATTAGTACGTCGAAGCACATCGGTGTTCCTTACACGATTCGACAATCTAATACTCATTATTGACGACCGATGTGGCGCAATGGGCGGATTGCCGACTGTGAAGCGTGAGGTCGCGGGTTCGATTCCCGCTACAGGACAAATATATGTGCATTGAAAAAAAAAGCGCAAGTATTTGTTCTATGTCTGGGTGTTGTGGATCCCCGATCCTCGTAGTTTCTGATACCCTAGATACAGGGAAACCTAGTTAGGGATCAGAGCCTATGTATGTGATTGTGCGGGCATTATTATATCACGTGGACAGTTAGACACTGCAGGTATCGGTCTAGAACTCGGATGTGTCTGGAATACAAGCATCCGGTTTCCGACGCATACAACAGGTTTGGCAGAACAATCGCCATATAAAGTTTTACCTTAATAGTCAATTTAATCTCATGCGAGTGAACACTTTAGACCTTAGTTTACCAAAAGCAGCGTAAGAAACCCCAATCCTATAATTGATTTCTGCATCCAGGTCACTTATAGCAGTTGCAGTACTTCCAAGATATTTAAATCTGTCCACATGTTTTAAGCCATTTCCACCTGTCATTAGTCACAGATTCACAGATGCAAGGTCTGGTGCATCCATCATCATAACTTCAGTTTTACTTATGCTAATCTGTATACGTGAATACGTGATACCTTAAGGTCTGAGGGGACTAGTTCTTCCTTCTTCCCACATGCGCGTAAAGTACTTCCATATTATAGTATGCAACACTTCATCACCATATTTAAAAAGCTCTCCAGGAATATTGTCGATGCCTACAGCTTTTGATTAGGTTGAGCTTTAATAGCACTGACAACTTCTTGCAAACTTCATCATCTAAATAACTGTCTCGGGGATAGTCAAAGAGTGATGCCGCCGATTTACTGGTTATAAGAGAGCCATCAGTAGCTCTTAGAGGTACTTTCCCTCGTATGTGGTCCCATTTAGTTTCTGTTATTCTTTTTGTGGTGCCATCTTTTACCGGTGGTCAGCTATCATTAGGGCTATCCTAATTTTTGATGCTGCTACTCGGAACAGGGATCTTGTGCTCATTTTGAACCAAGTCCGGAGATTTTTGAGCCATGAGGTACGACTTCTTCCAGGTTTTCTCCTTCTTTGGATTTTTCCCTGAAGCTGGAGTAGCTGTTACTTTTCGTTCCTCATACTGTGACCAAGTTACTGCAGTTTACGCATTTTAATAGTGTTTAGAATTTCCACCTTGCGTAATTTTCGCAACACCTTTTCATTGGACACTATCCTATCGATATTTTCATTATTCTTCTGTATACCCAAATTTCAAATGCCTCTCAACGTTTGCATATCGTTTCTGTTAGAGTCTATGCTCCAGCTTTATAAAGAAGAACAGAAAACAAGTAGCACCGTGCTAAACGCATCCTAGTAACGAATCTTAGATCTATTGCAGATGAGATGATTTATTTGCAGAAATGCATTACGACCTTGTTCTATCCGACATTTAACTTCTACGCTGTGATCACTTTGTCATTAACGATGCAGTCCAGGTATTTGCACGATTAGACTCTCTGTACCATTTGGTCCCTTACAACCAGATTTGGTGAAATAGTTTGTGTTTTTCCGACATTCATTAATTTAGTCTTCGACCATGAACAATTATTCCTTCTTCAGCACCCTCGAGAACTTCTGCAAATATTGCCTCCTAAATATTAAAAAGGAGCGGAGAAAATACACATCTTTGACGTACTCCACGTACGATTTGTTTTGTTAGCTCTTGATCCACTCGAACTTTGCCTTTTGTTGCCAATAAAGATTTTGAATAATGGTCAGATCTATTGAGTCAGTTTCTGTATCTGAGCGTAAAAGACCCCAAGTTGGCAAAGCATATAGAGGAGAAGGAAGAATCATACAATAGTTCTAAATATCATTGGATGTTAAATAAGAAAGATAAAAGTACACTTTAAGCTAGTTTCGACATGCAAAAAGTCTTGAATACTCCTCATGGACCAGATATTACATTATAATAATATGACAGTAGAAAACTATTGGTTAAAAACTTCACTATTTATTTAGAACTGAAATCAAACAATAAATTTTAAGACCAGTTGGAGGACACAGATAGAGAAGATAGCGACTTTATTCAAGAAAATGAAAAATCTGTGTTATATAAGCAAATAATAATTATTCATAATAATTAATGAATAATATAGCCTATTACTTTTGGATAGACATTTCATTAGAACATAAAGAATTCACAATTTTGTATTTACATCAGTTTATTTTTGCCTAATTTTCCCAATATAAACTCTTACTCTATTTATGTATTACTGTAGTTTATGAACATTATGTAGGTTATAGCAACAACGAGTACTAATTTAAATTTAAAAGTCAGTTACGACAGTTTTGCGGACTCAAATAATGAAGCTAAATTAACTTTTCATACATTCACCATCAACAAGTACAGCAGTTTTGCGGTTTGAACTAGAAATCGCGAATGCTGTAACCAACATAAACTCTTTTATTACGAACTTTAGGTAAAACTTTTAAAGAGTAAATAATACTTCTTTCAAAAATACACTATTGGTAAAAATATGGAATATACAGCTCGAAAGAGTACAAAGTTATGATTTTTTTTCGAAAAATTGAAAAGTTTTTTGGCTCTGGTGAACAGTTTGGGTTTTGAGGGTTACAGCAGTATTGCTTTCCACCGTCGATATGTTTGTAATAACTTCTAAACTATTTAACATAATTTGACAATTATATATATGTATTGTGATGTCAAACAAAATTCAATGTGGCGTCCTGTACAGGACGTAAAATCATAATTTGCTGGCTCTCAAGTGTGGCTGCCGAAACGCACTGATAGGTACTTGGCGACCGATTCTTTATCTTCTATTCTTTCCTCTTTTAGATCACTCAAGTTCATTTAAGCGTGAAGGAGGAACTTATATATGCTGAGTATATATTATTTATTTATTATTTTCAGGTGAAACTAGTCCGTACAAACCCTCCAAGTGCCGAGTACTTAGCTACCGCAGCAGAGACGCACCAAGTGTACGTCAAGTATCAGATGACAATACATAACGATAAGCCCCACAAATGTTCAGAACCGAGTTTCCAGAGTTTTTTAGTGGCTAGCCCTTTATTAGTATGTATTTTATATTTTGTTTTCGTTATCCAGCAGGGACTTTTTTTTTACCAAAGCTATCCTTTTGTATAGTTTTCTTTTTCCGTACTTTAGAAGCAAAAATAAACCCTTATAGGATCACTTTGTCGTCCATCTGTCGGTCAACCCTTTTTTCTTCGCGTAGAATCATAAAGTTGAAATTTATATGCTCGGGTCTACAGTCTTTCAGCTGTACAAAAATAAAACTTGTAAAAACTTGAAGTCAACGCAATGAAAAGATATAACCGTTTTTGTCTCATAGTTTCGCAAATGTTGCGATTTGGGAATGGGAATCAAAATCTTAAAATCTTTCCTGTTGACCTACAACCATGGAATTTCTTATCGTTCGTAGACATTATAAGTGACGTCAAAATTGTATGGGTCAATGGACAATAATATATCGTATGTACTGTCGATATGTATGTATGATTGTTCATGTTGTGTATGCATATTTAGGGATGTTTTCTAGCTTAAAACTTTACGGTTCCTATAAGAATGTACTGGAAATGTCCTGTTTTGTGTACCAAATAAATAAATAAATATGAGTAAATATGTACTATGTGTGATTCTGTTGTTGCTCTGTATACTTATATAATTTTAAAAAGAAGCGTATTATTTAAAAGCCAATATATTTAATGTACTTTTATATTTTAGGAAGAATATGCAGATAATGGTCCGCCATTTGGCTACGGCTCGTTCCACCAGCAATACTGGCTGAATGGGAAAATTGTTGCCGTCGGCGTTATAGACATACTGCCCAAATGTATCTCTTCTGTCTACTTCTTCTATGACCCACAATATACGCATATGAGCTTTGGCACTTACGGTGCGCTAAGGTAAATTATTATTCTACTTTTTTACTTTTTTTTACAAGGTAGTGTTTGACTACAAGTCACCTGATGTTAAGTGACGATGTGACTGAAGGTGTTGCCATGCTACACCTGAATTGGAAACTGGCTCTCAAGCGGGGCTGTCAGAAAAAGCTTGGCGACAGAGAACTAAAAAATTCCCTACCAACCAAGCTATGGTTTCATCACATTGTTTAATACTTTAAAGATACAACCAATGTAATATGCAGCTTTGATGATCCCACGATCTTGAAAAATGGACTTGTCGCAAAATTATTAGTAAAAAATCAGTGAAATAGTCTTTTTTTGTTTTCAGAGAGATAGGTTTCACGCGGAGCTTGCATGCTCAATGTCCTGATCTTAAATACTACTACATGGGGTTCTACATTCACTCTTGCCCGAAGATGAGGTACAAGGGTAAGTTCTCACCTTCCGACCTACTATGCCCCGAGACCTACAAATGGTTCCCTATAAAGGACAGCATACCGAAACTAGAAGCATCGCCATATTCAAGACTAGATGAAGATCTCGACAGTGTAGATGAAAATTTCCCAAAGGAAAAGGAAATAAAATACATACGCTGCTGGGTCAAAGGAGCGATAGTGCCGTACAAAATAAACAGAAGAAAATGTAATAAGAAAGACGACGAACAAATACTACAATATTCGCGATTAGTAGGTGCTAAAACACTTAAGAATATTATTTTAGTTATGACATGATGCCCCGTCTTCCTCTAGATTTGTCTCTTTCATCATAGATATTACATAAGACTTAATTATTTGCTTTACCGCTAGAATCCTATAGTGTAGTTTTCTTCCACTTTTCTCATAGATATAATAAAAAATAAATTTGTTGTGGTTTAATAAGTAATTGTAAAACAGCAATCTAATTTGTAATGTGACATTTTACATGTTTCTATATTTGTTACTTAGTCACGGACGGCGCAGTTGCAGATAAAATTTGCGTACCTACTTATGTAATTATTAAATAGAGAAATCCAGAAATTGTGGACAACACTAAAATTCACTGTTTAGATATGAGACCAGCATATATTAATATTATGTTCTATATTTATTGGGGGTTGCGATAGAAACACGCGTACAACTAGTCGCGCAATACTGGTGGCTAAATTTAATAGCAGCGGCGCTCGTCGTTGATTGGCCAGCGGCATCGGCGGTCAACGCACCTTACCCTCGCGCCGACCGCTCGCCAGTTCGTTGTACCATTGCGCCGCGGTCATTCACCTATCATAAAAACTCTTCATTATCAAAAAAAGCATTCAGTGCTGTCCACTTTTTCTGGTTCTAATATTATTATATCTATACTATAATATATTATTAATATTATAAAGCTGCAGAGTTTGTTTGTTTGTTTGTTTGTTTGTTTGTTTGTTTGTTTGAACGCGCTAATCTCAGGAACTACTGGCCCGATTTGAAAAATTCTTTCAGTGTTGGATAGTCCATTTATCGAGGAAGGCTATAGGCTATATTTTATTTCCAAAAAAATTAGAGATCCGTAAGAAAATTGCTATTTTGCAACCCAAGGTGTGAAATCGAAAACCTATTTTTGCGTGCGCTGCTAAAACTATTGACACTAGAACAAAATAATGTATTACGGGTTTGTAGGTCTCATTTAGATCTACAAAAAAGTCCGCGAGAGCATATGTCTAACTATTATAGTTATGCCACAATAAGTGATCTTTTATTTAAAAAAAATTATTTTTAATGCCGCCGCTAGAAAAGGCTCTTTATTTGTATCTTGGTATTAATCCTTATCAAAATAAATTACTTCTTATTCAAAACTGCTTCAATGCCTTTATATAACTTTTTGAATCATTCAATTCGGACATTCCATTCGAAAGATATCACGAGTTTAAAAATGTAAGTAGTAGTAGAAAAATAAAACCGCCGCACCGCAGCGCAGCGGGAAACGCGATGAGGTGAGGGGGGGGGGGGGCACCGGGAGAATCTATGAAATAGGTAAAGTACGGTCGCGGACCAGGAAGACCTTTAACTGCGCGGTTCAAACGTGCGGTCCAAGAAAAATTATCTTAGAATTAAAATAGAATAATGGGTACCTTCAGCAGGTAACGCGTTGAGGGGGCACCGAAGTGCGGGAATAATTTTGGAGTATACGGAATATATACGCTATCGCGCCTATACTACTGAACCGATTTAAATGAAATTTGGTACAGAGATATTTTGAGCCCCGGGGAAGGGACATAGGATACTTTTTATCGCGATAAACTGTAGCCCACGCGGGTGAAACCGCGAGGAACAGCTAGTATATAATAATATGATGTTACCTGGAGTAGCAGATATGCATGAGTGAGTGAGAACTGGTTTCAAATAATTTATCAGATAATGTTTTTTTTTTAAATAATATTTCATTACCTATATTTCCTCCAATTTAGCGACATACAAGTGTAGGAACGTGCGACTTATTCTTAGAACTAAGTAATTAATACTTAACCTATTTGTCGCTTCCCACCTCAGTTAAACAAAGGTTTTCCCACCTAATTAAAGATTTTTCCTTGCTAGCAATAATTTACATATTGTATCTAAATTAACTTACTTAATTATTTATTAAGTAATTTGGCTTGTCAGTAGTTTTGTTAAGGCAATTTGACATTAAGTTTTGTTAGTTATTTTGACCTGAGACTTAAAATATACAAACAGGCACTCATTTCAGTGTTTTATTTGTCATTACCTATTTCAAAAATCATTACTGATATCTATGAAAGTCTCGTTGAGAATGAACTTAGGTACAGTCAGCGACAAAAGTAGCTGATCGTTCTCGATTTTCCAAATGTGTTTCATATCAGTAATTATTATTGTTTTTTTTTTACATTTTACATGGTATCATTTTGACCACAACATAACACACCTGATTTTAGATGATGATGAGGTCAAAAATTGGTGTATAAGATTATTAGGATAATAGAAAAAAGTGTGATTGTTCAGCGATTCTTGTCGTTGACTGTACCTTGTGTGACTTTGCTCGTACTTATTGAAGGACCAATAATCTTAAGTAATCGTCGTTTTTCGAATAGATGGATGAAATATATTTTTTATACCTAACAGAGAGAAACATAGGTAGGTATCGTAGTTTTACAATGCCGAAATAGATGTGGGAAATGTTAAACTCTTTTATACCTAATATGTCACATTCATCGAAATATGATAAGGTATTTCGATGGTCATTACTGCACTATTTTATTACTATAATAAAACTGTAAAGGTCAAAAAGACTGTTTGCATTTTGATAAAAACCTGTCAGTGGTGTTGGAAATAAGCAACAAAACAAGAATGTTTTATAGCTTTTTTTCTCTGACTCCATCTTTTTACCTTAGAACTCAAAAACTGCTATAGGTATAGGATTCGATGGGTTTTTCTTGTTTACATTTTAACCAACAGGGTGTGAAATGGAATGAGAAAGTTAGCCTATGTCATTTCTCAGACTCTAGACTATCTCTGTACCAAACATTTAAATCGGTTCAGTAGTTTAGGCGAGAAAGCGAGACAGACAGACATACAGATAGACAGACAGCTACTTTCATATTTATAATATTAGTCGGGAAGTAGGGATTGAATTTCATGTCAGCTTTCATGACTGGATTCGTAGGATTTGCTCTACTTCGAAGTATCAAGAATATTTATTTTGTAGTACAGACTATATTAAGCTTCAGTTAAGAAAATCCGGGTGTAAAGGTTTACTTTGGTTTTAAGTTTTCGATCAGTTCTTATACTTCTTATACAACAGGTAGGTACTTACATAGCTTATTTATGTAAAATCTTACCGGAGCGCACAAATTACCATCGAATTTGTTACAGTCTCAGTCAATTTTAAAACACTTTTATTAGCTTGACTTGTAACTAACTAACTAACTAACTAACTAACTAACTAACTAACTAACAATGTAATCAAATCTTAGAAGTCAATTTTCACCCACTTTTAATTGTCGTATCGACTTGAAACTTTGTATGTGTATGTAATCTCGGTGACAATGCAATAATTTGGTATCATCGACCTGATCTGATGATGCAGCCGGAAGGTGGGTAGGGCATCTCTGCGCTGGCTACTAGTAAACCCCTCGTGTTTGGGCTCATAAGAATCGTCTTGATGAGTACAATAGATTGAACTTGGTGACGAGGGTCTGATGATGCAACCGGAAGGTGGGTAGGGGATCTCTGCAGTGGCTACTAGTAAACCCCTCGTGTTTGGGCTCATATGAATCGTCTTGATGAGTCCAATAGATTGAACTTGGTGACGAGGGTCTGATGATGCAACCGGAAGGTGGGTAGAGGATCTATGCAGTGGCTACTAGTAAACCCCTCGTGTTTGGGCTCATATGATTCGTCTTGATGAGTCCGATAGATTGGACTTAGTAACAAAAGACTAAAAAGTAAAAAAATAAAAATATATAGTTTAAAAAACTAAAAAAAAAACACTTTAAAAACGCACTCAAAAATATAAAATAATTAAATTGACTTGTATTAGTTACGATATAATGGTTAATTCAAAAAGTGTGGAGCACTTCTTTTACTGGGTAAATAAAAGTACACACAACCAAAAAGTGCTCCACACTTTTTGAATTAACCATTATATCGGAACTAATACAAGTCAATTTAATTATTTTATATTTTTGAGTGCGTTTTTAAAGTGTTTTTTTTTTAGTTTTTTAAACTATATATTTTATCTTGACATCGTATTTTATTTATGCCTACCGGATTCTCGTCCTGTGTTGGGAACAGGACATTTCCAGTACATTCTTATAGGAACAGTAAAGTTTAAAGCCAGAAAACATCCATAAATATGCTTACACAACATGAAATTTTTTTAAGCTATATCTACGTAAGAAAGGTAATTTACCTAAACTAAATTTAATTTATAAATTGGCAAGTAGTTAAATCACCGCTGCAGTACATGAAAATGTAGTACATCGGTCATTTATCAACAAAAATACACAAAAAAAATAGTAATAAAATAAGTATTTTTTTTATGTTAATATTCGGTTCTACCATGTTTAAATCTTTGTCTGGACAATAAAAATAAAGTAACTTTATAACCTAAGGACCTACGTTATTTAGCAACGATGTTTATTATACAACATCAAATTAAAATGCAGTTTTTCGAATTTCATGGCCAATCAGTAGGCTAACGTCAAAAACAAAAGCACTAATAATTTTTGAGCAAAAAATTAAGAAAACTTTTTGATTTTAAAATATACTTACCCTGACTTGAGTAACGTCTCGTACGCTGATGGTTATGAAGATAACTATACACTGGCTTTCCTCTTATGTACTTAGATAAGTATAGTACAAAATTATTAGAAGTTCTTAATGGTTGGTATTATTTACGTAAGATTTACTATTTTACAGCTGGCCTAAAAGTGACTAAAAATTTCTTACATATATTATACCAAATAAGTTTTTTTGTGGAGTAACGTTTACCCATTTGAGCCCAAGTCAACATCTGATGTTGGTCGAAGGTGGCGCCACGCTACACCTGGACTGGGAAATTACCCTCAAGTGAGGCTGCTGGTACACAGCAAATAAGTATAGGTAGGTACTTACCATATTATACAATCCCGATATCAATTATAAGGCTCGTAGCAAAAACAAAAACAATAGGTCTAAATAGTATAAACTAAGTAAGAGAAGCAGTTGTGGTTCTCACGATAAAAGTCTAAAAAAGAAAAGAAACGCGCGCAACCTGGCAACCGTTTTTGGAGTCGGGAGCAACGCCTTCGCGCGGTAACAGGATCGTGATGTAGGTAATGAAATCTACATTAGCAGCCTTTGTAGCACTAGTGAGACTAGGGACGGACTGAGGCTGAATCTAGAATGACGCTCAAGTAAGTATAGATCAATGCTTGAGTAGCGACCGAGTGACATTTTTATATGAACTGACAGCGTCATATCTATGCTCAAGTACTGATTATCGCTTGAGCGTCTTTCTTGAATACCAGCCTAATAGATCAATACTTGAGTAGCGATTGAGTGACGTATTTATATGAAATGAAAGACTCAAATCTGCGCTTATGTACCTACCTAGAGATTACTGCTTGATCGTATACTGGCCTAAGTTACCTTACTGTTATATAGCTCCGGTTACTGTGGAAAATTGATCATTATTATGCGCTTGTTAAGCTTTTATCTATGAGGCTAGTAAGTAGGAACGTCGAACTATTTAATTTATATAGTTTTTTAAAAGAAGGTATCCAGAGTAACTTCATTTGCGACTCAATATATAGATAGGTTTAGGTACCTACCTATATCTCTTCTAGCATTGCCACCTTTTTTGTGGGAATAAAGTAATAAGTACTTTATTTTTTCAAAGGTATAAAATAAAGTAGGGTTTACTCTTAGCTAACTATTAGGTATTTTTCAGATATAATTTTTGATGCTTCTAGCAACATAATTTATGTAACATAATTTATATAATTTATGTAAAAATTTATGTAACACAAAACACAATAAAGAACGGGAAAATTACAAACAAAATGAAAACAATGATCATAGCTGGAATGGTTACACGCAAAAATTAGCTTAACACTATTGATTATTTATAACATTAAACCTTGAAATCACAATTGCCGAAATGAAGTATTTCTTTCTAAGAACCTTATTGCTCTCGAATTAACGGGGGGGGGGGGGGTGTATCATACAGTTTTACTTTTATTAACGTCGTGGTATACTAATTGCGGTACTTATTAGATACTTATACTCGTAGGTACTTATATCTAGACGCTAGACACAACAACGTTTTAATCAATGGCAAGTGTTGCTTACTTAAATTACCTTGCCATTGTTAGAGTAAGCAGGTAGCTACTTGTACTTACTTGGGTAGGTAGGTAGGTAGTATATTAAATACGTATCACGATCTACCTACTATAGATACATAAGTATGTACATATAATGGAGCCGGCGTATAATCACAGTAGATTATGGTGGCTGAAATTTGCTTGACAGATGTAGAAATTACCTAAAATTTGAAATTCTAGAAATTCCTATTTACCTAAAATTTGTACATCATTCGTTCGATTGTTAGTTAGTATTAGTCGATATCGATACCAAAATGTACGACCTTATTAGTGTTGAAATGAAATAACCATCATACGACGATCATAATAATATAGAAGACCTGCATACTTCCGTTAGTAAATACAGATACCTATTAGGTATCAGTCCATATCGCCAAATGTTCGTACCTACATACCTAGTACCAGTATACTCCTGCCAGAGGATATTAAATCTATATTTTACTACCCGCATCCAGCATTAAACCTTTACTATGATTAAACCTAACTAGTGCTAGTACTTAAAGATAGTGCGAGTTAGGTATAGATTCTAAACCTTATTTTGCTTAACCGCTTATCAAAGTTAATAAAAAAGTAATTAAGTAGTATATACTTAACTACCTACTACCTACCGCCATCACACGTAACATAATCACAGTCGTTGTCAAAGAAGATAAATTATCAGCATCATAATTAATTTAATCTTCATTCAACCTTAGATGCAAACAATTTCGCAACAAGAGGTGTGTCTGAATTCCTAAAACGTTAGGCCGTGTTTGGCTGCGAATACCGAGAAATCGTCAGCGGCGTCAAAGCGGCAATAGCCGATAGTTACCAGCACGTCAATGTCCATCGGCCATCGGGGTATCGGATGTTAGAAGTGGCACGCGACGCAAGGCCTTCGCTGCTTATGCTTCGCTCTGCGGATCTAGCGGAGACAGCGCCGGGGCAACCAGTCGCTGAAAGACAGGCGCGCGCGCAGAACGCAAACCGCGTGTTTCCGTGCTTTTACGCGCATCTCGACGCGGACGTTTCGTGTTCGTGCTAACGTGTTGCGTGCTGTAATTAAAATAAAACAGCATGAAGTTACACATTAAATATTTCGGTAAGTACTTAAATTCGTTTTTTTTTTGTTTTAATGGGAGAATTGTTAGCAGAAATCAGGTGTCTGACTTGCTAATGAGCAGATGTTGAGATAGAAACAATAGGTAAGTGTAATGTATACCAGGAATAATTTTATTTGCATTGTTATTATCACTTTGGTTGAATAGTTTTACGTAAGTATAGCAAATATTGACGTCGTATCGCGAATGTTTTATTTGTACGTAGATATCTAATTGTAGATACGAAAAAATAAGATCCTGACATAGACTTTTCTAATTTTCTTTTAATACATAAAACATATGTTCTTAACTAATCGTAATATTTTTAAGCATTAATTTCCACTATGATAGATTAACATAGCGTATAACTGCTGATTAGTTACTTATTGTTAATAATTATGCTCTGTAATTATTACAAGCAGATAGGCACTTTAATCAATTTAACGTAAAAAAGTCAAATAACTTAGGCAAATTGGGATTATAGACGTAAGTACCTAGTCTTTGATATGATATTCATTCAATTGATTCTTAGTGTACTTAGTACTTCTAAACGTTAGGTACCTAAGTAAACATATTACAAATACCTACTGAGTTAGTTATTTGACATATTTATGGCCATGGCGATAATTAGATGTCCATCCTGCTGCTTATTTAAATATTGCTATACTTAGGTTAGACAAAGGCTTAGATATCTATATCTATATAATGTATACTTATAGGTACATAAGAAATATATTTATGCATATGCGCTACAAATATTCATGGATGGATGGTCCCCAGTTCCGACCGGCTTATTATTTCAGGTCAAGGCAGCGGTCTTGGATAAAGGGTAAGGTATAGGGGGTGCTAGAGGAGCCGAAGATCAGGCTTTGTGGCGTAATTTGGGAGAGGCCTACGTCCAGCAGTGGACTGAAATTGGCTTATGATATGATAATGAAATCTGTATGTATATCCATGGCACGTATATATATGCAACTACCTTGGTACATACATACTTGGTAGTTTCCTATTTGCATTTATATTTTAAAGAAGATAGCAAAGTCAACACTGACCATATCATGAAGTTGATGGGCTAAACCAACCGGGCTTAGCTACGAGTAATACCCAACTTAGCTATAGATGTTCCCGCCGTTTCACCCGTATGGACTAGGTACCTACAGATTATCGCGATAAACAATCTTATGTCCTTCCCTAAGATTCAAATAGCAAACTATTTCAATCAAGATGAAATAGTGCTTTTATAATAGTTAATTTATTGCAATAGACATAAAAAATAAGCAGTGCCTACTAAAAATCTAAGGACTAAAATGTTCAATTGACATGTCGCTACAGCGATCTCTTCCACTCATCCATTTGGATGAAGAGAACCAACGAAATAAGTGATGTATGTGTTTATATTATCACTTTTGATGCATTTATATTATTAAACAGAATAGATGTATGTACTTACGGTTATTATCAGTTATTTAGCTAAGTACCTGTAGTACCTACTTATAAATTATATAATTGCGAAATAAACATAAACATGGATCGTTGGGTTTTATTGGGAAATTATTCAAATTAGGTGCCCAATAAATTGAATAAGCAGTATTTCGTATGGATATGTCGCTTAGTAAGTACACTTACTACTTATCATATCAAGTATTCTCTCTTCAATCATTTGTAAATTTTGTAAACGACACTAAAGGAATTAACATAAC
Source organism: Opisthograptis luteolata (assembly GCA_931315375.2). Taxonomy (NCBI): domain Eukaryota; kingdom Metazoa; phylum Arthropoda; class Insecta; order Lepidoptera; family Geometridae; genus Opisthograptis; species Opisthograptis luteolata. Next base: position 6,330,433 of record OV928048.1, read on the forward strand.
ATATTTTTTAAACAAAGGATTAGGTCGCATTTTGTATTTAACACTCAAACTAAATGTTTAGAAAAAAGCACTCTGCCCCTGATGTTGTAAAAAATGACAGACTCAGTGAGCGCTAATTATATAATCATAGACTTAAAATCGCTGCAAAATTTGTCACCGCGATTATGAAAACGCAAATTTTACTGAGCAACAAAACATCTGGTGAGGTCACGCGGCGCAGCACGGGCGGCGAGCAGTGGCCTATAGCCGACACGTTTCTTAACCACTGCTTCGCCTCTTTTCCAGCCAGCACCTAAATTAATAACATCTATTATTATAAACGAAACGCCAGACTCAGCCAGATCGCCAGGTGTCTAGAATAAACGCTTGGCTCCGGGCTCCCTTGGGCATGTCGGTTTCCTCATGATGTTTCCTTTGCCGTTTTGAACTACTGCATATCCGTGCGGGGCTGAGATGAAATTCGATATCGGCGTCTTGTAAACCGTAGGTACACATTAACTTACGGCAACCATAGCTCACTTTCAAGAAATACTAATTACACACAATTTCATATTGTAAGTTACTCATGCCTAGTTATGGAATTAATTTTATTGTTAGTCACGTATTTTTACGAGTATAATTTGTTGTTTCTCAATACGAGGACGTGTCGCACTTGAGTGGAGACCGCGATGGGGCAAACGGTAGATATTCAGGGGCCTTATTAGAGGAAGGCCGGAGAGCTGCATGGCAATGTTAGCGTAGGTTAGATTTTTTGTCCCAAGGATTTTAGTTGTTATGTAAACATATATAAACTATCCTGTCTTCTTTACTAAAAAGCAAAAAAAAAGTCAAATGTTTTTTATTCAATAGGATACATTGTGATCACTATAAACCGTCAACTTAAAACTAGCTACGCCTGTTCCAACCTCCTTACGCCGGCAAAAGAACAGGCAAGAAACGCCCGGTAGGTAATTTTTTTGGCGCGATCACATTGACAATTTTATTCTTATTACTAATTGATTGAATTGGAGCAAGTTCACAAAAATCCCAAGCTTTTTTTTGTCGTCTAATAGTCCGATATTTTTTATTTAGCTTTACTAATAAGATTTATCTTGTTTGGTTGTGCACATTGGGATATGGGAACATGAATATTAACCAGTTGCGGGATCACAAACAAAACAGACCAGACCCCACAAGCAGCACCCGTTCACGAGTTGACGCATGTGCCAGCCATCGCTCTCCTCGACCCTGCAGAGGGAAGAGGGCGACTCGACAAGCATTACCATCGCCTTATAAATAATTGAGATCCATCATGTTTGTTCTTGTGTTACAAAATTAAATTTGTATGTAGGTACCAACTTGGTAAAGAGAAGTTACAAAAAATAAACCCATCCAAATATTAGTAACACTTTGCTTTACTAAAGAACAATGATTCACTAAGTTATTGGTCGATTGGTACCTAACTTAAAGGTTTAGTAATTCTTTAGATTACTAATGTAATTATTTTAAACTGCTGTGGTTGAACGTTAATACATGGTAAATACTCGTATACCGTTTCAAAACCAAATTTTATATAGATACTGTTGAAATATATTTATTCTAAATTGTAGGTCATTAATGCTAAAGATATCTAATTTTACTAGCGTACTTATTTTTACATCTCACAGAGTATAGCTTAACACAAATCACCTGATGCTTTATACGCCTGGACTGGGAACTGGCGCTCGATTGAGTATGCGTACCTACTAACGGCAGTTACTAATAACCTATCTATCTACGGTTTGCCCTACTGGAGATAGAAATTTGACATAAGCTCCATAGCAGTAATGTCAAAGAACATTGGCCACTTTTCATACTGCCGGACCTGACCGCAATATATTTTGTATGAAAATTTTCATTTCTGTCAATGTCACTTAGTTTTTGTTCATATTTGGTAAATGATGTTGATTTTAATGACTTAATTTAAGTAGGGCCGACTTCCAAAGCGTGGAACGGAATGAAAAAGAAAATGCGGAGTGCGTTCAAAACATCCAAGCATTGTGTAAGTTAAAAAATGTCCTAAGAAACTCCTAAGTTAAAAAAATCGATATCTTTTTTTCTACACTTTCCTTAAAATATCGTTTGTATAATCTAATTAGGCAAAAAATTAATTTTTTTATCGTATAAAAATAGTTTTCATACGACCTCGGGTCCGTTTTGGCCATTATTCTTTCTATCTCTAGTAAGGCAAACCGAGGATAGATCAGTAATTGGGACGGCCGTAAGTTAATTAGGGCAGTCGTAGCTCATGTAGAGGTACATCCTTTAAGTATCTATGATTGTGAGGAGGCCAAATGTCCCATTGTGACATGTGGTGTTTCGCAGGTGTTTTAGTTACGGGTATTGAACGCGGTCAAGTGACGCGCACGCGACACGTCACTTCAAAAATTGTTTACAACTCTGCTTGAAGTACAATTCAGTGACTTTCGAAGAATTTCCAACTTGTCTAAACAGTGCGTGGGGTACTTTTTGTTGCTAGTTAATGATGTTGCTAAATCCAAATTTATATGACGCAAACCACAATTTCCGCCCTTGGAAAAACAACTTAACACCCATGTTTCCGCCGTTTCACAGTTCAACGAATTGTCACAATACACGCAGAATCGCGTTATCGATGGTGTAGGTATTTAATGATAGATAGAGTTCTTTTTTATTTAATCTCTTATATAGGGTAGCGCACCTATGACTTAACAAGTTACGTGCGGATTTGCCATTGCTCAAAACGATGAAGGAAAACATCGTGAGGAAACCCAAGAACTGCAACATTCAAGGACATGCGACATCTACCAACCCGCCAGCGGCCAGCGTGGTAGATTACAGCCCATACTCTCTCTCTGAGAGAAGGCCAGAGTCCCAGCAGTGGGAACGTCAAAGGCTGATACTGATGATAGGGTAGCGTTGAACACAAAATGATAGAAAAGCATAAGAAACGGGTTAAATTACATAATAATTATATGAATAAGAATAAGAATAAGAATAAGAATCATTTATTTGCAACAAATTATACAAAATACAAAACAAAACAATATGCAATAAGAATGTTCTACAGTTCTTAAAAATTCCATTATTCAACCGCATGTGTTGTTCTCATAAAAAAACCTTGATAAGAAACTCTAAGGAGCAATTCAAAGTGTTGCTTGGTTGTTTTTATTGAGTAATTATTTAAATTTGACAATGATTAATTATTATGGTAAGTTTAAGCTCCAAATCAGGTGGCGCGGGTGTTAGCATTACGAACAAAGTGAGAAAAACAAATGTAAATTTTTGTGTAGATTTATGCTGCTATAACCACCTGTGAAGGGAATCCCCTCGTATAATTTATATGGCCAAAGATAAATGAAAACAACTGCAGTGATTCCAAAACAATTTGGACCCCATCGAACTTTTGGTGAACGAACTGGGAGCCGGTTTTCAAAAATGATTTATTTATATTTTTTGTACTGCAAATTCGCTTGTTACGCATGAAATGAATCATTAAATTCATGAGGCTGCATGACAAGTAGGCTGCACAGTTACTGATACTATATGTATAGTACTTATTATGTATGTAAACAAAATATGCAAAGTTATTGGATGGCAACTACGTTATAAACTTGACTGATTTTGTTAAGGAGGTGATTACAAGATCAAGCTAATATTGCGGTTTATAAAAACCATTTCTCTTTTAACGAAAAAATTTATTATACAAACTGGACCATTTTCAATGTTCGTGATCGATCCTTCAATCCAATTCAACATACTTTTTTGGAAACTAGTAAAAAATACAAAATAAAAAAATACCTGCTGTAAAAACTAGAGTACACCATCGGTGATCTTAGCGCCTTGTAACAAGAAGGCATCTTGCAAAAAAACAAAGCGCTTATTGATTTCAATGCCTTAGCTGAGTTAGCTGTCTTTAAAGAAACATCTCCGAAGTTTTCTGTTGATACGCCTCCTTGCAAAGCAAACGTACACTTTCTTAAAATAGAAAAGCAGCTCGATGGCAGTAATAATAAAAAGCAAATTACGAGCGTAGGTCCTTGCTCTCACCGCGGCATACCTTTACCATACTCAGGCTAATGAAGCGCACGCAATATTCAAGGATTATAAATAAAAATGACATAAACCTCTCTTGACGGCAACAAAGTGTTATACTTACATGGGGCTGCAGGATAGCCGGTACTTTAATTATCATTAGCGTCTGGCGCCAAGGCGGTGGAGACGGCGCCAGGCTTTGCATTCTTGCACTTTCACCGACCGAGAGACTCCCAGAATGCAAGCACAAGTACAAGGCAGTGCGAGTGCTGGCCACTGTCACTACACCGTTACGCAAAGATCGCAGACTCGACACTCAATAAACCCACCGCGAGTTTGCGAGGTTAAGTAGCTCGTTCAATCACGCATTCACATTAGACAGCCGTTTTATTGGAATTGCTACTTCGCTGCGGAAATGGCTATTTAAATTTCCATTGCAGGTAACAGCTTATCTTCTTAACACTTTGTTGTCGAAGTAAATTGTTAGATTTATTTTTTTCTTACTTTTTCTGCGTAATTATGGCTATCGTTCTAAGAATAAAATTATGGAATAGTTTGCGGAATTGTTAGTTTAGTTAGGGTACTAAGTAATATCGAGGGACAATATATCGGAGGACAATTGCACACAAATTGACCTAGCCCCAAATTTTTTTTTTTTTTTTTATTATTGATTAAGTTTTTCACTACAGGCTCGAGGCCCGTACTATTGTCAATACATTTTCTTATAAAATAATTCGGTTATTCCGCGTTTAAATTTAATTACATTATACTAAAATGAGCTAATTTAAAACTAAGAGGTTGTGCACATTGGGATATGGAAACATGAACATTATACAATTAAAACATGCAGGAAAAACATTTTAACAATTATTAGTTAGCCCCAAATTAAGCTCGAAACTTGTGTTATGGGTACTAGACAACGATATACATGCTTATATAGGGAAATAAATACTTATATAGGGAAATAAATACTTATATAGATAGAAATATCCAAGACTCCGGTACAAATATTCGTGCTCATCACACATTAATATATTTACCCATACCGGGATTCGAACCCGGGACCGTTAGCTTCGCAGGCAGAGACACTACCAACTCGGCTACCGCGTCGCCGTAGGTACAAACCAGTGTCCAGTTCTAATTGCTAAGTAAGTACCGCACGTAAAAGCTATACATATTTTATGAAGGAGGTATTCCTATTAATTACGTTTAAAATATGTTCTGGTAACAAATCAAGTACCTAACAATATTGAAAGTTAAACAAAAAGAAACCGAGTAGGAGTAGGTACAACAATCTTCTATTTACAATATATAAGTGTAATTATAAACAAGTAATTATATTAAAATAACGTAAGTTGGGCTTTTGTCAACGATACATGATGATTTTGCCATCTTCGATGATTTTCTTTTCTCCTTGTCACTAAATAAGCTACACGGAGAAAAAAGACCTTCCGAAATACCGTTTTCCTTCTGAGTCAAGAGGAAAGGAATTGTAATTCAGAAGGAAAACTAAGGTAAAATAAGGAAGGAATCGGTTTTGGAAGGTAAGACTCAGAAGGAAAGTCAGGAATTTTTTCTCAGTGTACCCTTAGGTAACTATGAAATAAAGCATTTAGGTACTGCCAAGTAAGACTCGAGTTCAGTGCTGGTACTATTGGGTGCAAGTATTTAATCCAGCGTGACAATTCTGTGTGATGATGATGACACGATACCGCCAGGTCGTCAACAATGCGCCACACAATGCGGTGGATCCCCGCCCTGCTGTTTGTACCAGCTCCGCCGGCTATATTTATGTAGCTACTAGTTTTCTGTGCTAGTTTTGTCCATTTACTTCGTAATGTAACTAACTACTTATAAAATGTTGGTAACTTATATATATACACCTTTACAAGCTACTAAATGGGCAGCGCCTGCTGGAAAAAGAAGCAAAGGTAGACCACTCAAACGTTGGGCTGACGATATGAAAGAAATAGCAGGTAACAACTGGTTAAAATTTTCGAAAAATAGAGATAAATGGACGGAATTAGAGGAGGCTTTTACCCAAAAGGGGTTCGTGTAAAAGGAGCAGTAATTTATATAACAAATAAACATTATAATTTTATAAACTAACTTAGTTTAAGAAATCTACTAATACTTTGAATTGTGAACATACTTTTATACAGAAATAAAAAAGCTATTGAGAAAAATTTTTATACTAATATATATTATACACCAACATATACACCAGTACCCATAAGACAAGTTTCGAGCTTAATTTGGGGCTAGGTCAATTTGTCCCCGATATTTATTTTATTTGTTTATTTATTTATCTAGCTGTACCCCGTGATTTCCTGTTTCAGCGAGGACTAGGTAATGTTTATCGCAATAAAATACTGTGGTTCAAGCTATCTCCATACCGAATTTTAATAAGATGGGTTGAGTCATTGAGTAGTTTAAGTGTGACAAGACTGAAATTAACACATAGGCTACAATTTATCACGGAAAAAGGTTCCTGTGGGATAGCGGGAAGACGCGGGTGAAACCGGGGGCGCAACTAAGTCATTCATAAATCTGTTCTGGTTGAAGTGAAGTTGTGTTCAATAATTAACGATTTAGTTCCTGTTTTAATATTTTTTTGCTAAATTAAGTCATCACTGTTCGTAGCGTGAATTTGACCTCTCTGCCTTTAAGGCCGGTTGGATTTGTTTTTATATGAAGAGTAACAAAACATAAGTGGATTTTAATAATGTATTCTCTTGCTTGAACCGCGTTGATTCGCCGCCAGGCCGCCACTTGAGGTCAAGGTCATAGAAAAACGCAATCATGCAATAATATATTGTTACGAGATTTTATAATAGCCCCTAGTATCACTTCGCTTCTAATAAGATTATAACTCCAGAAGTGTGTTTGTTTTTGGTTTCTAGATTTGACCCTCTTACACATAGAACAAGCGATCGACGTTATTTTTTGCATAAGAATAGTTTATGGGCCGAATGGGCCAAATATTAGTAACTTACTTAATATAGTAACTTACTAATTATTCATTCTCTCTCATACTGAAGGTGCTTGCATGTCAGATTAAAATAATTTACAGTCTGTCTGATTGATTTCACTTGTTTCATTAGAGTTAATTTCGTATCCGATCTAGTTCAAGCATTCAATATGTCAAATATATGCAAATATCGGCTTTCGCTTTCACCTCACCTCGATATATAGACTATATTTATATTAGAGTATACATTTATGATAGATAGGTATGTATGAAAAGTTTCTGGTCACACAATCTGTCCGTAAATATAACAGACACATCCACAAGTGTAAAGAAAAAAGCAACGATGGCCCAATGGTATTGACGTTGGCTTTCGACCCGCAGATCGGAGGTTCGAATCCTACAATGAGCTTGAGCTTTCGGTGAAGGAAAACATTGTGATGAAACCATAGCTTGGTGGTAGAACATTTTCAATTGCTCACCTGGCTAGCAAGTTAAGAATCTGTCGCCAAGCACCTATTGTTGCGTTCCGGCAGACCCACTTGAGAGCCAGTTCCTAATCCAGGAGTAGCGTGGCGCCATCTTCAGCTGCATCGTCACTTAACATCAGGTGGCTTGTTGTCAAATACTACCCTGTATTAAGTAAAAAAAGAGAATTTTGACAATTACATAATGTAAACGAAGACTTAATGCACTGGTTTTTAAATAACCTTTAGGGTGGTGCCTGCTCTAACGCGTCGGTTGATCTAGCGGACAAGAACGGTGTGGTGTTCAGTCCATTGAACCGTTGTGGTGTTTGCCAACCTGACAGCTGATATTGACATTGTATTCGAAAGTTAACCTTCCGCGAACACTTACAGGTTCCTTCGAGGTCGGTACATTCTCAACTATTTAAATATTATATCTATTTATTGTTAGGACTAGTTTTACTTCCGCATTCTAATGGCGCCTCAATAGCTCTACACGATGGGCCACGATATCATTGTCTACCTGTAGAAGGTAATTTTTACTTGTCAATTATTATCGATAGAGATAAGATTAATTTATAGCTATATAAATGGATGGCCACTAATTGAAAAAGTATAAAAGAATTCAAAGAATTATGTACTAATATTTATTTGTAAAATAGAAACACATCTACACGTCTGCTTGCAGACTAAATACAGTGTGTCAACAATTAATTTTTAAGATCTTTTACATGTATTCTAGCTATAACAATATTTGGTTTGGTTTTACTAATGGTGGCTTATTGGAAGAAGATGCAGTTGAAAGTTAAAGTTGTCATAAGACCGTTGGGAAGGATAAGGAATTAGCGACACATATCTGATAAGAGGTGATCCAACGGCTGTAGAACTTCTGGCTTAGACACATTCAGTTTGGAATTATGGTGAAGGAAAACATTACAAGGAAACTGGCATTTCCAAAATCACATGCTTTACATGATATTTCACTTAGGAGAGTGCGGGTAGGAACCCGCAGTGAATGTGGTCTATTATCTTTTTCACAAAGTGAAGGCTTTTAGTTCCAGTAGTAGAAACTTAAAGGCTAGCGAAACCTCTATTGAATCGATTTTATTTTTACGACGCGTAAAGGTCGCCAGGTTACGGTCATGCAAAGGCTTAGCTATTGCATATTACATCATTGCTGCAAAAAATACCTATATTTCGAGGCAAAATTGATTGATAGCGAGCCATGTATTGCAGCATACATATTACACTATAATTACTACATACTAGCCTTTTCCCGCAACTTTGTGTGTGCACTGAGTAGTTTCAGGTTAAACACGCGTGGAAAATGTAATTTAATCCTGTCTTAGGAAAGTTATATGTACAATACTCATCCTGCTAATATGATAGATGTGAAAGTTTGTGAAGATGTTTGGATGAAATAAATTAGGCTCTAACCACTCTAACGGATGAACTGATCTAGCTGAAATTTGGTACAGGGATAGATATAGCCAGGATAGGGATTATAGCCTGGAATAGGATATAGGCTTTTATTCTGGTAATAGGTTCCCATGGGTTGCGGGAACGGGATCTAAATTTCATGAATACTTTTGGTCGCGATAACCGACATCCACGTGGGTGAAGCCGCGGGCATCAGCTAGTTACAAATATTCTAAAACTACTACAAAAATAATGTAGAATACTTACCTATTCTTATATATAAATACCTAGATAACTGTAAGTTTTGGCAAAATACAGCTGGCCTTTGTCACAATATACACTGAGAAAAAAATTCTGACTTTCCTTCTGAGTCTTTACCTGCCAAGACCGTTTCCTTCCTTATTTTGTATTACTTAGTTTTCCTTCTGAATCACAAGTCCTTTCCTTTTGACTCAGAAGGAAAACGGTATTTCAGAAGGTCTTTTTTCTCCGTGTACAAGCATAAAAATCGTTAGTATTACCTTCGAATCAGCAGTTTGATGATCCAACTCTTTGGACAAAAATATTCCATTTTGTTTAAAGGCAAAATCCAAATTGGAACATTTTGGAGACGAGTTTTATTTCAAGTATAACTAATAGGAATGTTACGATTGGCAGAAGTAATGAATATTCAAACAGGATCGCGATTTTAAAGGACAAGCTATCTACTTACAAGTCAAAAATGTAGTAACGACGAGTTCGATGCTCTGAGTTTTTGCAACTATTCGTACAACATCTAGACAGCAAGTGGCAAGAATAAAATTATGCGTAGCTGGCTCATACAAAAAAACATTGAGCCTATAAAAACATATTTCTTATCCATCTTCAAATTGAGGCCGCTAGAACCAGAGTGGCCTATCTGCATTTTGACAACTTTTGACCTGTTAATATTTTCGTAATATAAATACGTTATTTTACAAAACTAGACCGACCTAAAGTTTTTTATCCTGCCATCTGCGTTATGATCATGCAAACAACTTTAGGTCGGTCTGGTTTTGTAAAATAACGTATTTATATTACGAAAATATTAATAGGTCAAAAGTTGTCAAAATGCAGATAGGCCACTCTGGTTCTAGCGGCCTCAATTTATCTGGCGTGGAGTTTTACAAAACTTTAAAGAACTAAATCTTTACAAATATGTAAAAGAGACATTGCTGACTGAGTGACATTATATAAACGCAGAGCCTAAATAGCTGGTCTGGAAGCAAAGCAATCCTGTAAAAAGAAAAAATATGCCTGGAGTTTTTTGACCCATTAGGTACCTATGTCTTTTTCCAGATCATCCACTGCCTTAGATTTTACTTTGCATTATAGGTTGAACATACACATAGGATCAGGATTACTGTTATATATAGGATTCAAGCTGAAGTGGCAATGGGCTGGACATATTAGCCAAAGAGCCGATAACCGTTGAGGCAAACGTGTTCTTGAGTGGAGACCGCGGCTCGCCAAACGCAGTGTAGGACGTGGTCGATGAAACACGCAATATGGCTGGCAGCGGTTAGATGAGAGAAGCCGAAGATCGGGCACAGTGACGTACTTTTACTTTAGAACCTATTTCCAGCAGTGGTCTGAAACACGCTGATTATGATGACGACGATGATTGATAAGTAGGAGCAGTTAATTCAGTGATATGATATTATTTCCAGATGTAATCCCGGCGCGGTTCAACGTTGCCCTCATGATGTTCTTCGCTTGCTGGGTCAACTACATGCTGCGGGTCAACATGAGCGTTAACATCATTGCTATGGTGCCTGACGACTCGGATTCTACTTCGTAAGTCTGCCATACGCTTTACTTAATACCTACCAATGTCATGCTTAGCTTAGTCAAATTACAGGGCAGAGATTTATCATCACTAATAACGATAAATGTATTAATACCTCAGGGTGCCGAGCGCAGTGCGTTGCCGTGCGATTTTGAACTGTAAAAGTTCAAAATTCTGAGTGAATCTGAACTTACTCGTCTCGTCAATCGAATGCAAAAAAAAAACTAAAGTATTTTTAAATTTATTCCACATTTTTGTTACTCTACCTTTGCATTACCTATTAAATTACAAACCATTGTTTCTATAAATTCGCGTCTTGTTATTTCGTTTAAAGAATCGTGTTTTAGGTGTTCACGTTTAGTTATAAAAGATCTCAGGCCATTATAATCAGGCCAATCCTCATGTGTTTGAAGAACAGGAAAAGTCAGGAGAATATGCAAATCTGGTGGGTTTTTTTTTGTGTTAGTAATCATAAAATATACACCTATATTATGAAAGGCTATCTCGGAACTCGTTCAATAAAAATCACGAATCTAATTACAATAAGTACAGTCAACGACAAAAGTCACTGAACAATCACACTTTTTTCTATTATCCTCATCATCTTAGACACCAATTTTTGACCTCATCATCACCTAAAATCAGGTGTGTTATGTTGTGGTCAAAATGATACCATGTAAAATGTAAAAAAAAAACATAATTACTGATTTAAAACACATTTGGAAAATCGAGAACGATCAGCTACTTTTGTCGCTGACTGTACCTACCTATGTATATGTCTTGGTCTTCGGGAAAATACAGAAAACTTGGGTAAACAAGCGAAGAGCGTAATGCGCATCAAATATTGTGTTTCAATTTCAAGGTTTCGCGTATTTAGTTATGGCTGGTTTCAATTAGGTACCGATCTATCCACGGTATGCCCTACTGAAGGTATAAATTTGACATATAGGTAGGCTCCATAGAAGTAATGTCAAATTTCTATCTATAATACGGCAAACCGTGGCGTGGATAGATCGGTTATTGAAACTGGCGGCGAGGCCTTTAATCTACCGCATGGGTAAATGAGATTTAAAAACTTATTCCATAGTGCAGTGCCGTTCAGGACTTTTACACTGCAATTGTTTGAGTTAAATGCGGCGCTAACCATAAGGCAAAAGACTTTGTGAGGACTCTCTTGGTGGTATTTTCTAATGCTCGCCTAGCTAGCTACCACAATCAGTCGCCAAGTAAGCACCTTGTATTCTGGCAGCCCCACTTGAGAGCCGGTTTAAAATCCAGGTGTAGCAATGCGCTGCCTTTGTCCACATCGTCACTTAACATCAGATGATTTGTGGTCAAACGCTGCCCTGTAGGTAAGAGGTAAAAGTAAAGAGGGAAAAAAAGTTACCTATCAATCTTATATTGTCGCCACTTCACGAGATCTTCCGCGTCCTTCACCTATCTGTCTAGACATCATTATCATAACACACTAGCCTTACTTTCTATATACGCGTTAATCAAGGCAATGCGTCATCAGACCCTCAACGTCGCACTTTAATCAAAACTAGCGATCCGCCCGTCTACGTAGGCAAAAGTTTTCTCAAATCGCTTAAAAACCCATTAAAAATAAAATCAAGACAAAATTAACGTCACGTACTTTTTATAGACCTACTGGAAGATTTCTTTCATACAAACTAATAACTATCAACTTTAATCAAACCGTTTAGAAAGCGTAAGATAAAAAAAAGCTAGTTGAATAATTTTTGTCTTTTACAAATATCGTGATTTTTTACTGAAACATCTATTTTTTTATCAGAATAGGTATTAAAAACATAATTTTGGGAATTGAATCATTAGTTTGGGAGATCGCCCCCTACCTTTTTTTTTTTTTTTACTATTTACAGGGTAGCGTTTGACCACAAGTCACCTGATGTTCAATGACGATGTGGTCGAAGATGGCGCCACGCTACACCTGGACTGGGAACTGGCTCTCAAGTGAGGAGCCGGAACACACCAATAGGTGCTTGGCGACAGATTCTTAACAAGAGGGTGGTACACAAACAAACCAAAAAGATATCATTCATTATAGCACAGACAAGGGGAAAAACACGTCAATACTAATATGGTAATCTGGTTTTTAGCAACGTAGATTACACCATTATGTAGATTTGATTTTATATGGGTACGAAGGATTCTGTCTGAATCGTAACTGTTTAGTGTGGTGCGAATCGTATGAATTAGACGTGCATGGCGATGCACGTGCCATATTCTGGTTCTTACCAGATTGATAAAAATCTAGTAGTTAAGTATGAACTGTCTTACATAGTAAGATACGTTTGAAATCGTTTTTTGACAGATAATGATGACGGTTAGGTATAGCAAAGACTTTTGATTGCTAACTTTTTTAAGTAAATCAAAAAAAGTAAATTTTGTTGTGTTGCAGTATGTTGATTTTATCTTATGTGACTATACGTACCAACAAAAAAAAAAAAATAATATGTCCATTACATACTATATTATGTAGTATACGCCTCAATTGGTGCCTCAGTACGTGATTGCCAGGTTAGCGTGACAGAAATTTATGGATGATTTGTTTACTAAGTATATAAATGATATATAGAGCAAATAAGTGTGATAAAACACTAAACGGCTGTACTTATTCTCACGTTTTCATGGCATGGCATGCCTAAGAACCACATCTACCAACCTGCAGTTTGGGCCCATGTGGTAGATTATGGATCATACTTTTTCTCTAAGAAAAAACGTGTGCATGTCCCAGCTGCAGCAATGTAGATGATGATGATGTTATCAGGCACTGTTATCGGTCTTAGTCTTACATAAGAGCCAGTTCCAAGTCCAGTACAAATTAAGTGAGCGAAGGTTCGCTCACTTAATTTGTACCGCGGGGAACATCTAGTGTTTCCATAGGTTGCATTTCCTCGCTATCTATACTATTGCTGAACTAAAAGGAACTAAGTTGTAAGTATGTTACGGCTAATCTCTGGAACTTCTGTTCTTACTGATCTTTATTTAAAAAAGTCTTTCGCTGATAGAAATCTATACTAAGCCTGAGTGTCATAGAAACTGCGGGGTACAGCTAATGTGACATATAATGGTGACCTGAGATATCTCTATAGGAACACATACGAAACAGAGTGGGAAATTCTAGTCGCTGATAAACGACTCGACTCGGAAATCGATGTTAATTGCCTGTACACAGATGAACTTCAATCTGCCGGTGCATTGTGTCGTTATAATAGTATACCATTCACAGAGTACGTGACACATGGCCCACAATTGTATCGTAATCGTTGACTGTATGCACAATGTTTGTTATTCGCAGGGTGAAAAGCGAATGCAAGGCCATCGACGCCAACGACAGCTCGTTATTCAACACTACGACGACAAAGCGGGAGCTCCGGCAGGTAATTACTCTGACAATAACGAAAACATCCTTCTGTCATCGCATGAATGGTATTACGTTGCGTCCGGCGCCATTCGCATCATCAAATCCTGTGCAAAATTATGTCACAGATGTGAAACACTTGCTTGAGCTGTGTTGGTCTACTTAGGTAGGGGCTGAAGAAATGTCTTAGGTACATCAGGTGACGCTTTGTTGAACTCAATAGTTCTACCATTAACAACAGCATAATCATTATTCACCGACGAAAAAAAGGATGAGGTTCTCAAGTCGACAAGTGCATGATTTTTAAAATAAAATGTATCTATGACCACGCATAACTTTATACATATCAAAATCACAGCTCAAACAGTAAATCCTATGAAACATGAAACTTGGAATATAAACCTATATTATAGATCGTGTGCACTAAGAAAGGATTTTGATAAATGGGGAATTTGGTATGGAAAAATAGCATTTGATTGCTAATTGCATGATAAATTTATGAAATGCTAATGCATTTTTGAAACAACGTCAATTTATGCCATCAAAATGAAGTTGCAGCGTAGCACCACCTTCGACCACACCGTCATTTATCATACACACAGGTCACATCAGGTCACTTGTGGTCAAACGCCAAATGTGTACCAAAACTCAACCATATCTTATTCCTTCTTAGATATACTTACATAAAATAAAGCCTCGATTAGATACTAGAGGAAACTATCTGGATACAACTCAAATGAGCTACATTCAGTCCTCATTACTGTGCCAGCCATCTAGTTATTTTCACATGCTGACATGGATGCCATCAACCATTGCCCCAGCAAACTTGTTAGATGTGCTAGTGAAGCGGAGCAGCTCTGTTGTATGTCCAACACAAGCCATTAAGTTATTTCTGCGTATAGCTATACCTACTCAACAGTAGGGATGGCGATCTGAGATCGACTAATAAAAGAATCGATTTTTTTTTTGAATCGATTTTATTAATGCAATGGACTGATCCCACGAATCGATCCCTCATCTCAGACGAACGTGCGAAAATTTGACAATAAGATCAAATTTACCGAAATTTGGTGTGACTTTTTACTTACGGACGTTTACAAAACCGGCCCTAAATAGATCAAACCTGCTTGACTCTGATTTCCACGACAATCCCTACGCAGCCCTGCGCTACCTTTCTATATTTATTTGACCATCAAGGCCTTCAGTAACGTTATTTCCTTGGTAGGTACTTGATCTAGAGGACTTGTTTTTATTCAATTCCACTCAGTTTTATCGCTGGTATGATGTTTAACAATTTATAGGCGGATCTTTTTCATTCAAAACTTGTTACACTTCGTGGTTTCACCTGCGTCTTCCCGTTATCCCGCAGGAAACTTTTCCGGAATAAAAAGTAGCCTATGTGTTAATCCAGGGTATAAACTAGCTCTATCCCAAATTACATAAAAATCGGTTTAGTAGTTACGGTAATACGGGGCCACAAACATTCACACACACACTTTCGCATTTACTAGTAGGATATTCAAGTCAAGTCAAGGAAGTCAGAGTGAATGAATATTGTTTTAAAATGGATTTCTACTAACACTGTAGTACTGGACCAGCGTGGTAGATCATACACTCTAGTTCTGAAAGGGGCAGTTAGTTCCAGTAGTGGCAATGTACCTAATGATGATAATACATTAATTTTCATTATTTGTCACATTGCTGAACTCGCATGGACTGTGAGTCAGTAATGAGTTACAATTTTACAGTTTACTTGAGTTTACACAGATGGATATTTTCTTCTTTGTAAAAGACTACGAGTAGCAGTCACGTGCGTATTTACGTACTTGTGCAGAACCAATATGTAATACATTTCAGCGAATATCAGATGTCTATATTAAAAAAATACGTTCATTGAACGCATTCGCTTATTGTATTTGAATAAATGACCTCTCGATTGTTGTGATGGAGGTTAAGTTAGTTACCTACCTATTTGAAAATAGGTTTCTATGATTGAGTTTGTAGTCAAACCGTGCATATCGGGTTTGACTATAATATGTATTAAATAGGTATCTATTGAGCTTAGTGTATTCAGGCAGCCACATTTGAGAGCCAGCTTCTTGACATCACGTGACATGTAGTTACACGCTACCCTGTAAGTTACAAAAAAACTAGGTTTTCAAGAATCTATTCTTGGCCGAGGAATATTTGTGGAGTTGATGTCCAATTGTCGATGCCATGCGCTATACAGTAATCTAGTACGTGGGTATGAGTGTGATATATAAACTTTAATGTGTAATTATTTATTAAAATTTTTGTTTTTTAAATTCAGTTCCCGTCTAGCTTGACACCACCTTCAACCACATGCGCCCCGAGTTTCACCCGCGTGAACTACACTATATAGCGATTTTTTATATATAATGGTATAATAAGTTAATAACTAACCTACGACCTATACCCAGACCGACCAAATATACCTACACAGAAAAATAAAAATCGGTCAAGCCGTTTTGGAGGAGTTCGATACCAAACACTGACACGAGATTTTTATAAACATAAAAATTCACCTAGAAACTTCCAAATGTATCTACATATAAAAAGACTATTGTTTTTTACAAGTTCCCTAGGAAATTATATACATATTTTCTTTTTTCAGCCAGACGGCGTCACGACATTTACATGGACAGCCCAAGAGCAGGCCTACGTGCTATCAGGGTACTTCTGGGGCTACGCCATCACCTGCTTGGTCGGAGGAACAGCGGCCGAGTTCTGGGGCCCTCGCAAGCTGGTCTTCCTAACGATGTTCGTTAGCGCTGCTCTCACCATTCTGAGCCCTCAGGCTGCCAGGTGGCACTACATGGTGCTCGTAGCACTGCGATTTGTCATTGGACTCGCTTCGGTAAGAAATAATCATTTATGTACCAAGGTCATCACGTCCATCACGTTGGGTTCTTCGCTCAAAAGCGTACACAACAAAAGAGGTCTAAAACGCGAAAAGAGGAATCACACGCCATTCTCTGTTTAGTCACGTATGCAGCACGGTCAGTCGAAGCTGCACAAGCTGATTAATTGTTAAAAGCAAAATTATGCTGTATGTTATTGAAATTTGGCATAAGTTGATTGTTTTAGTTGGTTTTATAATGTTATATCCACACAAAACTTCGTTTATAGGTAAACTCAGTGCTAACTTTTTTGTCACCATTGCATTAGACCCGTTGTACATCCCTTTATACGATATTGGAAATATTATAACTATTTTATTAACTACATATCTATTTAACTTAACTAATTCTTTGTAATTTCTATTGCTCAACGACATAAGTAAGTCTTGGCCTCCAGTACACGGTTATAATTTCCTTTTAGTCCGTGTCACACAATCTTTTTCTGTCGTCTATAACTATCGAGATTGCTATGACTTATCAGTTCTATTGTTCTTTTAATAAGTGATGATCATATTAAAAACTGAATTCGATTTACTTACGTTAAGAAGGTGCTAGAGGTACTAGAACAAATGAATTTATCATTGCACGTTTGCAACAGAAATGTTGAGGACGTTTATTGCAACTGTCGACTGAGTAACAAAACAAAATATAAATTCAAAACATAAAAGTATAAAAAGGTTGTAAATGAATTGCGGTGCTGGCCGCCAACATAGAGGCTTTGCCTAAATTGGCAGTTATAAAGTAGGTGAGGTGCTTAATAAGCCTAAATTTGTGTTGCACTAACTTTAGGAACCGCCTATTTCCATTAAAAGTAGGGAATTCATGTCAGGAAATAAATTAAGCGTTGCTTAATGTTAAGTAGTAAAAACAGTACTATCTTGTTATCTTGGAAGTGCATAATAACGTGAGACCTAGATTAGTGAGATGCATATGGGACAAGTGTAATTTTGATGACTTATTTATTAATTATACTGGTCGTCTTGTCACAAGGTCTTTGAAATATTATAACATCATGTATATTAATGTAGGTCAGCCGCCTCCTTGTTAGTTTTGCATAATTAGTATTTTCTATAAAATATTGTGATGTATTTTTTACAATATGGTCGGAGCACACACACATTTTTACAGAATGTTTCAGTTGATGAAACTTGTTTCAAAATTGATACATTTCCCATACCATTTTGAGTCAATTTTTTCGCCAAACTCTTTCATGTTGATTGTACCTATTATCACAATACCCATGAAGGATGACATCATGATTTACATCAACGTTTGTATAGAATTGAGTTATTTTTCACTAGATGGATCCCGTGGTTTTCCCGCTTGAAATTTTATGAGAATTTGTTGCACCACACGTGTTCAATGGTAGTAATTACATTAACATACACACATACACACAGGCTCTCCCTCACACGCACTTGTAATTTTGCTTCTAACTTATAACTTCTTGTTTTTCATACCAAACAACTCTTATCATCCAAGTGTTTTCTGTTTACGAATGTATTACTATAATAGTTTGACAACAAGTGATTTGTTACAGTCATAAAAGTCTTTAAACTATCCATGTTAACATGTTTGTGTGCCACCTTATCGCTTGTGATTCAATATTTTCATTTGTTAACATAGATAGCACACAACTGTAAAACAATGGCATGTTACATTACCACAATTTTATGTTAAATAGCGTTACTCAACAGAATGAGGTGCACGAGTATTCTACGAATCTTTGTTACTATTACATTCTAATAATAACAAGTATATTATGTGGTTAGCCAATAATAATATACTATTATCACCCATGTGAGTAAAATACAGAAAAAGCAAGGCAATTTATTACTATGTAAAAAGTTTTATCGGTAATAACTTCAACGCGCAAAAACTGTATGGTTTAATTTGCCTTGGCTTTTGTAGTCATCATTTGAGCTGAGTTGAAGCGCTCGTAGCAGAGCTTAGTCTTTTTTAACCGATCAACTAGGTTTAAGCAACTTTTTTTACGGTCACTAATTGTATGGGTGACCAATAATGGTACTCGTATTTGTAACTGAGCGCTTCCGTGCTTCTGAGGGCACCGGTCCCGGTTGTTGTCTTAAGATAGTGGCCGTTAGGCTATATTGGAGGTCTTAGGGCAGTCTGAAAATTCCTACACTAGGACTGGCCATGCACTTATAGCCTATCGGCCAACTTGCCCTGGGCACGCATGGTGGATTATGGTCCATGCTCTATGCTCTCTCTATTAGAGAAGGCCTTTGTCCCAGCAGTGGGAACGTTATAGGCAGAATAATGGAGATAATTTGAGATATTCTTATTTGAAATCCAAACTTATTGTTTTAGTAAAAACTTGAACAGAGGTGTTGTTTTGGCAATTACATTCAACTCGTTTGAAAAATACTGAAAAAAGATCATGTGAAGAAAAATGCAATCAAGATCCACTGTGTTGAGCGGATTCTAGGAAATACGATTATTAAAGTTTTTTGTTCTCACTGGTTATTGTAATGACCAAATGGTTAGGTACTTCACCTATTAAACATACGAAGTAAACTGGAAGTTGCCAGTTAGACGATATTAGTGTGTTGGTTGATGGGACACTTATATGTCCTAAGCTCGAATCCTGGCCGGGCCGATATCCATGGAAAAGACTTCAACGAGATACAGGTCTTTACTTATTTTATGATATACTAGTTGTGACCCCATTTCCCCGTGGTTTTCCAGCAGGAATAAAGGCTCAGTTATAACAAACATAGAAACGCTCTCTCATACAATCTTTTGCACTTAAAATATTAGTAGGATCTCAGAGTTTATGTTATTAAATCTAATCATAGATATCGTTTTTTTTACTACTTACAGGGTAGCGTTTGACCACAAGTCACCTGATGTTACGTGACGATGTGGCCGAAGGTGGCGTCACGCTACACCTGGACTGGGAACTGGCTCTCAAGTGAGGCTGCCGGACCACACCGATAGGTGCTTGACGACAGATTCTTAACTTGAGGGTTGTAGCTACCCAGGCGAGCACTAGAAATTGCCCTACCACCAAGCTATGATTTCTTCACGATGTTTTCCTTCACCGAAAGCTCAAGCTCATTTTTGGATTCGTACCCACGACGTCCTACGGATCGCAAGTCGACGTCACTACCACTGAGCCATCATAGCTTTAAAGTTATGGATCCCCGATCCGCGTAGTATCTGATACTTTAGATACAGGTAATCCTAGTTAGGGTCAGAACTATAAGTATATTTGTGATTGTGTCGTCATTTTTTATTTATTTCTGTCTCAAACATGATATTTAGAAATAATATGTATGTATACACAAAAATGTGTGAATGTTAATCTCTCTCGACTAAACTTGATCGATCGTGTAATTAAGTGTTATTAGGTTCTGTTTCTTTAATCGCCAAGAATTAATACATTTGTCTATTCCAATGAAAATAGTAGATCCGTCTATTAATAACTTGCATCAGCATTTCAAATTGCCAGATCTTTTTGCTGTACCTATCTGAGTGTTACTCTATAATAATAGACAATTACAACCAGCGCGATAATTGATGGAACAATATGGAATAAAAAAATTCCATCAATTTCATATAATTTTCTGAGTGCAAAGCTATGTTTATTTATGAAATTACGTGGTACTCTTTGCTGAGTATTGCATTATTTATGTCTATTTCTACTTAGAAACAAATGCGAAATGTATCTATGACGTCTTTTGATCGGAATACAGTGCACGATATTGTAGGTTCTCTTAGAATTCTTCAGAAATCATGAGTGAAATAAAAAGAATGTACAATCAGTGACAAAAGTCGCTAAACAATATCAAACTTTCCGATTTAATTCATCATCTTAAACCCCAACCTATGGCCGCATCATCACTTTACATTTAGTGTATTGTGGTCAAACGCTTCCTTGTAAATTGTAAACAAAGAACATACATTACCGATCTAAAACACAGTTAGAAAATCGAGTATGATCAGATACTTTTGTCACTAACTTTAACTACTCTAAACTCCTACTAATATTATAAACATGAAAGTTTGTGTGTATGGACGGATGGATGGATGGATGTTTGTTACTCTTTCACGCAAAACTACTGAACGGATCTGAATGAAATTTGAAATGGAGATAGCTTATACCCTGGATAAACACATAGGACTTTTTATCCCGGAAAAAGGTTCCTAAAAAGGCGGGATAACGGGAAGACGCGGGTGAAACCGCGGGGTGCAACTAGTATTTTACATAAGTAATAGTAATAGGTGATACCTTTCCTAAGCAGTTGTTGGGTGAATTATATATATATGACGCATTTAGTAAGAGTTTTTATTTGTTTCAGGGTTTCCTTTTCCCCGCCCTTCACGCGCTGGTGGCACACTGGGCGCCTCCAGACGAGAAGGGCAAGTTTGTGAGCGCTCTGCTCGGAGGAGCTATTGGCACGGTCGTCACGTGGTCGCTTACTGGGCCGCTGATTGAAACCATGGGCTGGGATTGGGCGTTTTATGTTCCTGGTAAGTTACAATTTGTCCTCTTTAAAACTAACCAATAATTGCAGTTGCTACGTTCCTTTGTATTTCGCGCGTATTTTAGTCATCATCATCATAAAATTTTTACATTCCCACTTTTGGAACATCTGCCTTCTTTCAGAGAAAGAATCCGAGAATTAGTAAACTACCACGCTGGCCCAGTGCGGGTTGTTAAACGTCGCAAGCCTGTGAATGTTGTGGTTCTTGGACATGCCGGTTTCTTCACGATGTTTTCCTTCACCGTTTTGAGCGATTGTAAATCCGCACATAGGGGCCGAGACGATTTGAATTATTTTGAACTCGGTGTCGGTACCTTGTACGGCGCACGCGTTACCGTTCGGCCACTATCGCTTTATTGCTCATTGTATTTTAGTACGAGTGTTTAGCACAATAGTTATAAAGAGTGTCGTCAAAGTCCTTTGAGAATGTGGACCAGCCAGAGAGGTATTCGTTAGATAGAGTTGATAAAATGCAACTTCTATGCATTATAACTACTGCTCAATTGATAATAATTAAGCGGCATTGTCATTTGTTAATTTGACATATTCACACGCAATCAAATGATTCTCTTATACCGTTCCCACAATCTTGCACTTCACTTCACCATGTACGGATAATGGCATCCACACTGTCACATTCGCGTGCATGACTCCCTTCTAGGTTCGTCTCATCAGTAGCGCGAATGTGCAAATGTAGGCCCATTGTTAAATTTAATAGAATTTATATGTAGGTACTTAAATAAACATTAATATCAACGTAGGGTAGGTACATGTCGCTTGTCATCTCTTGATATATATTAATTATCGCGAACATGAACAAGCTGAATAATTTATAGAGTCTCGTAACGTCCCATTAAGTTCTTTGAGAGCGAACAATGGCGAAGAGCATTTTGACTGATTGCATGTTTAGGATAACAAAGAGGTCTGGTAAATTAAGGCTTATGGCGTAAAGCAAACAAACAAATACTAGTGTGGGAATTATACTTTGAATATAATTATCAGATGTGTTGATGTTCTTTACGTAACTACTTCCTATAAATAAAGGTGAGCTATTTTAGAAACAAAAATATTTTCTTGTTATTTAATAAAATAAACAGAATGCTCTAACCTAAATATCTACATGGAAAATATAACTATAATATATTTAAGAATACTAATTTATTGTTTCTTTTCTTACAATATAATTCTCGTGAAAAACTCTTTGATATTTGAAATGATTCTACTTAGTTAAATGTTTAAAATGTTGAAGTCAGGTTTTATTAAATAAAGGTACCTATTTACCAAATTAAATGATATAAATTAAAAGTTTGTGTTTAAGGTGCCCTTGTCTAATAAACCTCTGAGTTTTAGGGTTTCTAAGGTGTTGTAGTATTTTGCATGAACTCAAGTAAGAATCGCCTGCCCTTTTGTCTAATTACAATTTTTTCATCTTTTCTCCAGGTATAATAGCCATGGTGTGGTGTGCGTTTTGGTGGTTCCTGGTATACGACTCTCCAGTGCAGCATCCTCGTATATCTGATGAGGAGAAGCAGTACATTCTGGAAGCCATCGGCGACAAGGTCCACCAGAGTTCTAAAGAAACCAAGGTAACAATGACCAAACAATCACTAGAAGTAAACCAATGGCTAATTACCGTTAATCAACGTAAATTAGTATTAAATTATGTTAAAATAAAAAAAAACAATGTTTTGTTTCGTTTTGTTAATTTTGTACGGATATGCAAAATTAACAATTACATTCTTGTTAAAAGATAATTCTTCTCTGTATACGTCATTAAGACTAAGAAAGCGTGCATAAAATAAAAGGGTAAAAGGGAAACACTATGAAATACGTGTCTCTAGTACATAATTATAGATATGTCTTTACTCTTTTGTAACTAACTATACCTACGTTAGATGTTGCTTGTAAAACAACTCGGTAGTTAGTAATTTTCTCAATAACCTCACGTAAAACCTTGGTCCTAAGATATCAATCTAGGTTGCCTTAGTTGGCTAATGACCTAGGAATAACTGAAATATCGTGACTGAAAAAAGTAATAAAAACTTATACTTACTTAAACAGTTATTGTCAGCGCAATCATGAATATTCTATGACTCACTATGTGCTATAATTACTGATTCGCATAATTTTTCAAACATTATTTATTAGTTATCTGTACTTGGAATGTACGTCATTGCACGTCGTATATATTTAAAGGCGAGTAAAAAATAAGCGATTGTTTGATGCGATTATAGCTCAGTGGTGATGACGTCGGCTTGTGAGCTTGTGACCCAATGATCTTGAGCTTTCGGTGAAGGAAAGCGTCGTGATGAAAACCAAAGCTTGGTGGTAGAGCGACAGAATAGATATAGTACTACTGCGCATATATCCGTCTGTTTCGGTAGCCACCTTCGACTTTAATGTCGCCTAACATCAGGTGACTTACGGTTAAACAATTAAAAAAATATTGCTTCTCTTGCTAATTAAAAAAGAAAAAAAAATTGCAATGAACACTCTTACCACTAATAAACATAATTTATCACTTTTAGAGATATTTTGAAGGCGATAGAAATAGTTTTTGATCATAAAGTTGATAATTGGTTTGTGTTATCTTAAATCAGAAATCCGGGAACTATTTCATAACTTATTCCCGGAACGTTACAAACGTTACCATAATGTTGTTACGTTCCTACTGTTTGCTGGGACAGAGGCTTTCTCTGTATATATATGAGTAGACCATCTAGCATTATCGTTGGCCCGATACTAGTTGGTAGATATCGCCTGCCCTTGAATGTTATGGTTTTTTGATTAATGTCGTGTTGTATTTTCTTTTAGATCGTACCTCCTTTCAAGAAGATCTTTACATCGTTCCCGTTCCTTGCCATGGTGATTCTCCATTACGGGAGCAACTGGGGTCTATACTTCGTGATGACGGCTGCTCCCAAATTCGTTTCCAGCGCTTTGGGCTTCAATCTGACTTCGACGGGCACACTGGCATCTTTACCGTACCTTGCGAGAATGATATTCTCTCTGATCTTTGGAGCAATTGGAGACAGGTGAGCAAAGAGAAAAAAAGTTGGATGTGATTAATAGATTTTACAGCTTTTTCCTCGTATTTTTAACCGACGAAGAATGGAGGAGGTTTCTCAATTCGACCGTATATATTTTTCTACTGTTTATTGGTGATAAGAAGAAAAAAGTAGAAAGTTATGGTTATCTCTCGCAGCCATTCATGTAATTCATTTTGTTACACTTAAAAAACTACTACTATGTACATTGTACATACTTACTTACTTTTTTCGTATTTTTTTATTTAGTTATCAACAAAAGTGTTCTTAAAACCCTAACACGGTTTGAACCGTGTGTCACAGACGTCTAAGGCCATTTATGTATATTGTATGTAAGTATACTGAATTCAATCGAAATCTACAATGACATCAATCTCCACTAATCTTTACTTTTATTTTTACAGGATCGTCAAGCAAAACAAAGTGTCCACCACATTCATGAGGAAGTTCTTCTGCTTGTTTTCCCACGTGGTCCCTGGCCTATTGTTGATCGCGCTGGGGTACACTGGCTGCGCTCCAATCCTCTCAGTCACCTTCATCACCTTCTCGATGGGATCCAACGGGGCTGCCACCCTCACGAATCTGGTGAACCACCAGGATTTGGCACCAAACTTTGCCGGCACGCTATATGGAATCGCGAACGGGATCGGAAACACGGCTGGCTTTGTAACGCCGTTGGTGACTGCCCACTTTACGAGTAACGGGGTAAGTTTTGAAATACACTAAACACTATACTTACATATTTACTTCTTACAAGGTAACGTTTGACCACAAGCCACTTGACGTTAAGTGAAGATGTGGTCGCAGGTGGCGTCACGCCTACACCTGGATTGGGAACGGGCTCTCCAGTTAGGCTGCCGGAACACACCGATAAGTGCTAGGTGACACATGCTTTACTAGAAAGTGGTTGCTAGCCAGGCGATATTTGTTCCACTACGTAAATATAACTTTTATCCATCGCTTCTTAGCTCTCAATATATAATTTGGAGTTTTAACTCTGATCCTCGGAACTGTGAGAATTTTAAAGCGGCTGGAATCGAGAGATAAAGTTCAATACTTACAAGCTCTTTACTTTATGATACAGTCAGCGACAAAAGTAGCTGCACATACTCGATTTTTCAAATGTCCTCTATGTCAGTAATAGTTTTTCTTACAACATACAATGTAGTGTTTGACCAGAAGACAACACACCTGATATTAAGTGATGATGCAGTCAAAAGTTGGTGCTTAAGACGATAAAATTGATCGGAAAATTTGTTATTGTTCAGCGACTTTTGTGGCTGACTGTACTGGTGTTTTAACATTGTAGATGTATAAAATAAAGCGTAACATAACTCCTATGAGCTGATTTCATTAGCATACTGAAGTCACTAAGTATCTGTCGCTAAGCTCCTAGCTTTCAGTGTATTCCGGCTACTTCCGCCAGCCTTACTTGAGAGCCAGTTCCTATTACAAACATAGCGTGTCACCATCTTCAGCAACATTAACATTCAACAAATATATTATATAGAAAATAACCATTGTAACATGTACATTTATCTTTTTCAGAACGGCTTTGCAGAATGGCGACCGGTCTTCATCACTGGAGCATCCTTATACATCGCATCAGCCGGTTATTTCATTCTCTTCGGCACAGCGGAAACCCAATCCTGGAACCATGTGGCGCCAGTTGAGGAAGAAGAAGAAGACAAGACTCCAAGCACTAACACTACGGAAACGACCGTGTCTATCAGCATCCCACCTAAGACATAGATCTGATTATTTTTCTTAGGTATTGAGAAATTTTAGGCAATATACTCGAGCCCAAGAGATGTGGACATTTCTTTGCAAGCGGAGGCCGTTGACCAAATCGTCTCCGTCCATTGAAAAAAAACTTTTTAGGGAAAATATCTAGTAATCACTTCTCATGGGCTTGACAAGCATTAGATTAGCTTATAGGTAGGTAATCTAGAAATTAATAGTTAACTAGCAAAATTGGTTTAGCGAGTGGTTTTCCAAACACTGCATTGACTTCCGGTAGGCATTTATATTATGCACACAAATTTAATAGTTATTATAAATCTATATTATCCAGTTTTTTGTTAATACTTAGAAGGAAAGTTTTAACAAAGTCTTCAATTTATTCTAATTTTATATTTAAGAACAAATGAGTGTGAAGTTACACTACGTTATCATTTTTATATGTGAACACTAAAAAGGTTTAAGGTTACTGCAGCAGATAAATCATAATATTGAATAAAGTAAAATTATATTGTAGCCAAGTAGTCCAAACAGGATTCTCCTTGATGATTTTTTTTATTTTTGACCACAGACGCAGTTGCGGGACCCACGGGCATGTTGAGTATGAATATCTATGATTTCAGTGTGGGTCAAATAAAATGTTTCAATGTCTTTCGCCCGGCATACGGAGGCGAAAATGCTACTTTACGTCAAGAATAGTAAGAGCCACGTCTTGCCTCTATCATAGTCCACGATAAAATATTTCGTCACTCAAGAAAAGGCACTAGATGGCGTTGCACAAAAAGTTGTAGACTTGAGTGGGTACAATATGATATAAAAACTCCTGGTCCTGTTGACTATTTCATTAAAATTTCATAGGCCATAATATGATACCCGCAGCACGATAGAGAATTTTTGAAGATTTAACTGATTATATGTGTTTCAAAATACAGTGATAGTTTAAGTTATGTAAATATGCCTATGTATTATATTTTTCGTAGAAATACTTGCGATACAATGTAGGTATGGTATGACGTATCGGATTCATGATGTCCATGAGATTTATTTCTTCTTGTGGTGCCATCTCCTACCGGAGGTCGGCTATCATTAGAGCTATCCTAATTTTGGATGCTGCTGCTCGGAACAGGGATCTTGTGCTCATTTTGAACCAAGTCCGGAGATTTTTGAGCCATGAGGTACGTCGTATGAGATTTATTTGATTCTATTCAAAATGAAGCATAGAGAAGATTGACATGCAATTAAATTGATGAAGTTATGTCTCTCCCGATGCGTCACGCCAAGTACAGTAACAGTTGTAGGTAGGTACTGTTTCATAATATATTTTTAGGAGTTAAACTTGGACGTCCATATAGTTTATAATAATGCTAATAAAATGTACTTTTATATTAATGACTGTGATGATGAAGATGATGAAAATAAAGTGATTGTAAAACGGATAAATATAATTAAATTATTCAAATAAGCAAACAATGAGTATCATTTAACATACCTATCTGCTACCCTACCGCACGGTTTGTCTAAACTAGAACAATTTACGCAGCCACGTGGTGCTACGAATAGGAATCTTAGACGCCAAAAAAATTATTCCGAGAAAAAATAATGTACATACAAACAAAATTTCTCTATTATGAATGTCAAAAGTTAGTTCTTCTCGCTGAAACAGTTCAACAAATTTAAGTGAAATTCGAAAAAAAATAGCTTATTCAATGCATGGGTAGTTTTTTTTATTTGAGAAAAAGGTTCCTGCGGGATAGCTGCAAAACCGTGAGTATCTACGGGGCGAAGCTAATCTCTTACGTATTGTTTCAGACTTTCCTATACTGACCCCTAATTTAGATGGTTCCTGCGGTATATTAAGTCTGATTGCTTTTTGCCTATCAATATATTGGTGTCGATTCTTTTATGTATTTTCTAAAACTAAACTAACTTGACAGATCTAAAAGTTAATGCCGTCCTTTTCTTACTTCGGTGGTAAAAAAGGACAGAAATACTATAAGACCTGCCAAACTTAGTTTAGTTTTAGAATGTACAAAACCGACTCGACACCATTAGTTCCCGAATTATAAAATAAAAAAAACCACAAAATATAAATTACAATCGTCATTTAATACATTTTAGTACATTATCATACAATTTTCTATATACAAACAGGCAAAGGTAAGTATAATCTTACATTTTTAATACCTAGTTCACTAAAATATTTCTATGGGACTATATATAACACATCAAAGTCATAATGTAGAATTAAATAAAACTTAGACACGTCAATATTAAGAATACTGAAGACATAATTATTGATGTTACATACACAAATCTCTAGTACAATAATTTTTAATTTAATAATTCTTCGATAAAATGTTCATAATACGGTACTAAACGTATACTAAAGCCCCGTAAGACGAGTATGCTATACCTACAGTATGCTTTCTTCCTCATACCTACCTGATAAAACATGCGCTTGTGAATAGGCTCTAATTAACACGTCGACCCTTTAGAATAAAATAATAATTCATTTCTAACAACTCTGTTATCTAGGTACATAACTATTAGTTCAATACAATTGAAATATTTATCGCTCTCATCATAAAATCCATTTTAATATGATTAAGTTTGAAATTATCCTTACTTCTTTGGAATCACATCACCAAAACAGCTGCAGTTATGGTCACATATTAATTTATTTTCAGGCGGGATAAAATATCAAGTCCTTGTTAAGATGGCATAAATTATATTACGTGCAGTATTTAATAAAGATAATGATGTATCAAAATGAAATAAAGCTTTATGACATTTTGTAAGATTCTCAACCTTTTGTGCTAAGCTAATTTTTTTCATACGTATGATTCGGATTCGGTATCGGATTCCGAGCAGTCTAATGCCAAACTTTTCTGAGGCTTATCAGTTCCATTTGCGTCTCTATAGAGGCGTGGTACGGATTTAGAGCGAGACGTCTTGTCGTCTTTGTTCACATGCACCGGTTGAAACTTCTTGAGCACTCGCTGGTAGACCATCTTCCTTGGTGGCACAGGCGGTGGCATGTGAAGCGGCTTCTTGTTGTTATTCTGCTCCTTTTCCTGATACTCTGGTTGCACCGTTGTTGGAGTCGCTTTGTATATGTTATCCGAATACAGGTCCGAAGTCTTCAAAAGCTTCCATGATTTGTCTACTCGGTTGTTGTACACGGACGTATAGATCGGATCCACGTATTGTTGGGAGTAGCAGTTCTCGAAAGAGTTTTCGCTGGCCGGTGATTCCGTCGATCGACTCTTGGAGGAGTTCTGCGGTTGGTAAAGCGTGTCACTGCTGCTCGAGTCGCTGTGCATCATTATGTTTGCTAACGATTTCGACTGGTTCAATTTGTTATTGTTGTAGTTCCGAAATCGAGACTTTTTGCTTTCTTCCGAGTCGTTGCTGTGCTTGTTTTCGACGTACGAATAGGAGTTTTGCAGAGGGTTCATACGACTTTCCTGCTCTCTGTTGTTTACCGGTGTCGTACAACTCTTAGTACACATGTGTGCGGGGTCGTACTGTCTCTTGCAACATGTGTTCGTATTCATCATTTCATAATTTCCGTTCCGCATTTTATCATTAGTGTTGGTGTGTTGGTGTCCTTCGCTCGCTTCTAAGCTCTTTGTCCTAGCTGCTTGACGAGACCAGTCATTTCTTGTAAAAATGGTGGCTGCCGGTGATCCGTTTCCTTCTTTGCCCTTGGATGGTTCTCCTTGAAGTTTTCTCATTTGCCCATAGATATTTTCCGCAGTGCAGTTGCTACTTTTGGTGTAGTTGGCACTTTTCTTCTCCCAGCCGGTATAGACGCGCGCGTAGTTTGAGTTGGAGTTCGAAGTAGCTTCCGCGTGTGTCTGGTATTGGTTCTGTCGCTGAATATTCTCCGTGAACATTGCCAGGTCATGTATGTTACTATAAACGATATTTTCTTGACTAGAAACTAGGTCGCGCTTATTTTCTAAAGATTCCTGTTTCGACTCCAATATGTTGTCGGAACTTTTGGCTCTGTTGAAGTTCTTCTGTGTGATTTTTTTTTCTGTTTCTTGACTTTCAGCGAACATGCTGTATACTTTAGAGGTTCGAGCTGCTTTGGAAACGATGCTCCGTGGTGGTTTCTGTGGTTCCAAGCCTGTGATATAAATCGTAGGAGTCTTCCCGTAGATGTCAGCCGTGGAACGTTGCAGTGCCGTTTTTGATACGTAATTCCTTTCATCTATGCCGTTAGAAATTCCTATGTTTATAGAGTTATGAACGTATCTCTCGCCAATGTAAGGAGTGTTATATAAATCTTCATTGGCATTGTTGTATATTTCGGTTTTGTTTGAGTATACGTTTTGTCTCTGCGGAGCTTGAGGGAGGCCGGTGATGTTGTGGTTGTCGGTGTTGTATCTGGCGACCAGTTTGAGTTCTTGCTGTATAGTGCAGGTTGGTGCAGAAAGGCTGTGGAGGATGTTTCTTGGAGCTGGACTGTTTCCACCATTGCTGTTAGAATCGTCTTCGGAAAGTGTCAACCCCGAGTCCCTACTAAGAGACAGTTTTTCTTTCCGCGGCGTTGATAGTTCCATAGAATCTAACGATATCCCCACAGAATGTAAGCTATCGCTCTCTTCCGCTCCGGAATCTAACAACGCGTTAGAGTTTTCAGGACTGCCGTTGCCTAAGAGACCGGTTATCTGGGGTCCGAATAAGGCTTCGGCTTTGACTATGAGAAGTTCTACAACCATTGGCACTGCTTTGGGAGCTTTGTCACAGGGAGTATTGGGCCAGAGGAGACTCGGACCAACGCAGACGCCGAGATTCATTGGGCACATGAGGTTGATGTTGGACTTCTTGGCGATGGCTTGTAAGAGGCATACGAAGTACGTCAGCATCGTATAGTGAGATTTGGGCAACTTCAGGAGCAAAGAGCGTACTGCTGTTACCTTCTCGGTTTGAGGTAGACCTGTAAAAATAAAGAGTTTTGCGGTCAAAAGGTGTGCAGGTGTGGTCGTTTAATTAAATATGAAAAAGTATTGACGGAAGAGGTCATGGTGTTCCTTTCTCGCCGGAAGACTAGTGAGGGTTCAGTACGTACCGAGTACTTGTAGCCAGGCGGGGTAGAGATCTGCGGAGAGCAGTGGCTGTGGCAGCGCGCGGCAAAACTCCTTCACGAGTGCCGCTAGCAGCAGCACCGGCGCACGATCCAACTCTGCGCACTCCACCCACGGGCCTAGCGCGTCCAACTGTAGGGAAACGGAGGATTTAATACCAGAATTTTATTAAGACTGCTTGTTTGACACTTTATTGCATAAAAAATAACACTAAGCAGTCTTACCTTGTCTCTGAGTAGTCTAAGCGCCTTAGCATTAGCGCTGCGGCGGAACACGCCATGCGTAAGCGGAGCCACTGAACGCAGTCTCTTCAGCGCTTGCAGTAATGCTGGAGGAGCGGTTCCATTGCAGAGCCGCGTCAAGGGTACTCCGAAAAGGCGACCTCCACGACGGAGCAGGCGGAGACCACGACCAGGTGTTGTGTTACCACTGAAAGAGAGCATAGTACTACATGTATTGAATGTTAATGGTTTTCACTGGAGAGAGAGGTGAGAAAAATAAGGTGTGGCCGGCTTCAGTACCAAAACATTTCACAGACGTCGTAAATTACTACACACTTAAGTAACTGGGTTACTTACTTTAGTAATTCTGTTGAAATATTCTTAAAGTTCTCTTATAAATTCGCTTCGGTTGCGACAGGGACAAAATTCTTTAGTGATATTTTGTGCTCACTATAGCCATAATTAGTTAGTTACAAGTCAAGCTAATAAAAGTGTTTTAAAAAATAAACCCATTTAAGTTTGTTTTAGTCGTTTAGGTGTCGCAATTGTGTCTGCTTAATGCAGCCTGAGCCTGATAACTAAGCGTCAGCAACTTAGTGGTATACTTCAAGATTCAAGTACGGTACTTGACTTCCGAATTCAGATATCACCATTAGATATGTATAAATCATCGTAGGTCGTAAGTACTTACTTTTTCAACCCCTGATTTTTCTTCCTCAATTCAAAGACCAGACCGCACGGATTGTTCTTAGCGTTGACATGTTCTAAATCGAAGCCATCTTCATTCGACAGCGTCTGCCGTATTCTTGACATCTAGAATAGTAACGTTGCAATTAGGCAGAGCTAAACTAACGCAAGGGTTCTAAAATCAGTGGGAAACCAATCTATGAGAGCAGCATTCTTTGAAAAATTTGATGGAACTTTAAGCTCACCTGAACCGCATGAGGTCTCTCAATTCCTCGCAAAGGCATAGGTGGTGCTTCTCTTCCCGTCCTCATACATAGTGTGAACTCGTTGACTGCACCCCATCTTCCATCTCCCTCGTGATCCCCCTCCCCTTCACCGTCCCCCTCAGGTTCAGCACTGCCGTTTTGCAGCACTTGCAAGGCTTGTCGAATCACGCAGCGCGCGTTCATCTCAGGGCTCACAGATACTGTCTTACACTGAAAATGTATTTATATGATTAATTATAATTGCCAATAAGTTCTTTGTGTTGGATCATCCGATTCAAGGCCAACTGATATGTTGCAACTCGCACCCGGCATATTACAATTTCAGATTAACCACTCTTTTCTATTCCTCACAAACTTTATTAAACTCATTGGCTATGGCTTTTGCATAATATATATTAGAGCACATTATACTTACAAATTCTATTGAACTCGTTGCATCCTTGTAGAAGATTTGGATATTAGTAGACTTTGGTTCCGTGGCCAGTTGCGCATTTAAAGCATTTTGGATTTTCCTGCAATGAACACATAGTGTTAATTACTGAAGTTATCAGTCCATATCGGGTGGAAAGCGGTGTAGCGCTCGCCGTTTGCCAATTTGAAATGAAGCATAGCGAACATAAACTAACCTGTACCAAGTGTCTCTAGCCGCTTGCGTTGGGTATGTAGCGAGGTAGTTAGCTACCCCAGTCGACGTAGGCCATCCAACCAGGAAGCCCGTGTCATCTCCATCAGGCATTGACAGCCACAGTTCTGCCAATCTCACGCTCTCTTTCAACTTAAAGCAATTAGTTCCTCTCGACTTCCCGACTAGGAGCAAGTCGCTAAAGAGGAAAAAATGGCGGTCTAACGGTGGGGAGGTGGCGCCCAGTGGGCACAGCTGGGTTGGAGCCTCCATGATGAAGGTCCGAGGTGATAGCGAAGTGGTGCTTGCGCTGATCGATCCTCCAATATCCAAGCTCGGTCGCTTGCGGAGGCTCTTTTGTTTCTGTAAGATTAAAAAAAGTATTTGGTATCGTCGTTGTAAAAGTGATAAGTTGAGCAACGTCATCGATAACAACGTTACAACTTCTTGAAGAATATGGCTATCGCACCGGTAACGTGACATTAGGCATTCTATCGGAACCTCTGCTCTCTATTTTTCTGATTCAAAAACAGGGTATTTTAGTACATTAAGGACTGTAGAGCTTGAACCATGAGACAAGCATAATAGGCAAACATCTGATCCCAGGCTCATTTGATGCTAAGTGATGACCCGGTCGATGATGAAGCATGCTTGCCTAGCATATACCTATTCACTCTCGAAATGAAGGCTGCCATATTATGCTTATCGGGAAACAAAGACGCTGCCAAGGCGTTCTACCCCTACGAAGGCCAGTGTCCCAGCAGTAGGAACGTGGTTGATGATGATGATAATGTTTTTTTTTTACTAGCGTTTTACCACAAGTCACCTAATGTTAAGTGAAGATGTGGTCGAAGATGGCACCATGCTACACCTGGATTGGGAACTGGCTGTCAAGTGGGACTGCCGGAACACATCATTTGGTGCTTGGCGATAGATTCTTAATTACTTCTTTGATCACTTCTATTTAAGTTTGTGTAAGGGTGCATACCTGTGCATGATGCGAGGCGAGAGCGGCCGGCGCGTCGGCGTCGTGTAGCGCAAGGTAGTCGTGTGGGAACAGGTCCTGAACGCGCTCCAGGTCCGACAGGCGCGCGGCCCTCCGACGTCCGCAACCGCCCCCCACCAGCCTCTCATACTGGGCCAAGCGCTCGATCTGGTAACAAAGAGATTGAGTATTACTTACAGTTCTTTATGAGAGTTGGTACAAATATACAAACGTACTATTGGGGTAAATTTTGATTGTTTAGGGGCTTTGCTATACAGATTTTAGTTTTGTTAGGAAGTAAAAAATTATATCCACGAAATGCGACTGCTTAAACATAGAGTTCATCTAGCACGCTTATATTATTAATCTTATTTTGAATCAGAGCCAACATATTATGTCTCTTTGCTTATAAAAGTTAATAGGTACAGAAGTTAGTTCGTATAAATTAGAAATAATTTGTATTATGCCAACCTTAAGCACTATTTATTGATATTGGAAGACAAGCTTTTCGATTAAAATTATGCAGCATTTATTTAAAACGCATTCAGAGGCAGGAAATCATTTTCTTCGAAGCGAGCTTGATTGAGTCGATTAACATCATCTATTGTCAGTTAACTTGTAATCTAAATTCTCATCGCGTACGTGTGGAGACTCCCGAGGGTGACTTCCCGGGCGCCTGGCGACTCTCTCAACCGTGACCACGACAATGCCACCTTATTATAACCAGGACAAAGGACCGTGAGAGAATCTCAAGTCATTGTCTGCAATACATCTACAAACACCCGAAACAAAAGTGTTTACAAACGCACAGTGTAAAAAGCTATGTTTTGATGAACGTATGAAAGGGCCGATACTCACGACCGATCTTAGAAGTTTTTGCGATTCTGACTAATGGCCGAAATTAATTATCGATCTTGATCCGTTATCCGCGGTTTTGGATCGATATGTCATGTCATAATATGTCTTTTTAGTAGTAATGTGTCAGGCCCTGGTACTAAAATGTCATATTATGCATGACATGACATGACATATCGATCCAAAACCGCGGATAACGGATCAGGATCTATTATTAATTTTGAGCGTAAGTTGGACAGAGATATACTTGAGGTTATGAAATTGGGTGCGGTAAAATGTGTAACGTAAAGTATCAGTGTCCGAGTTGGCGTATTCATTGGAGCATTAAATTGTGCCTTTGACTCACAAGGAGTTCACGTAACCTACTAAATAGAGTAGGAAAAATAATCATCATGTATGTTGTGTGTAATATCCTGTCCTTCACATATTATTATCTGGGACCGAATGTTCTAATCATAAGCGCATTTTACGATGACTTTTATGTCTTCTTTGACATTGAGTTATTCCGAGATTGCGCTTTTTGTCTTCCTAAATATTGACGGTTTGACCGTTTTGACTGTTGGTCGCACAAAAAACGGCAAGGGTTATACTTGTGTGTCTGAACATTGTGGAGTTATTGTACTGTAAATAATTACGTATTAAAGTGCGCACAACCGCGACCTGACGCGCTGTGATTTCCATTTGAATGGACAGCCTGACACCGACCCGTTACACGATTAAATTGTGGACAGATCATGTGCCAACATGGCGATTATTATGAACTACGCGCATGTAAGGACGGCGGAGCACTGATTTGCTCTGCTATTGCTGCGTTCATTTTCAAGCCAATGCCCATAAACATAGTTCTAATAGTAGGTAGTGATTCTTTCTAGGAAGAGTTTTATCATTTTTCGAGAATCTCTGAGCCGAGAACAAAGGATTTTATAGCACGCGCCTGCCACTAGCAGACGGAACACAAACTTTTTAAAACATTGTTTTTATTATCTGTCTCTAATAACTCTAAAAGTAGAGATTAAAGGCTTTAGCAGAGAGTTTTTATGTTGGAGATAAAAAGGGCCAGTTAAAGCTGATTGGGCGCAGAATAGCATAACATTCCGATTGTTTTTGTTTGCCCTTACAAATATTTACCTCAGGTTAGTTCAAATCAGTGTGGGTACCACGAATTTAGAGCACCTCGAAAAGGCACGTACACGTTATCTGTACGCACGTTACACGGAACTTCACTTTCTAACTCAAATATTAACTCTGGAGTAAGTGGGTTCGAGCGTAAGTTTAAAGATAACGCATAAACTGTCCCGAAAGTTGATAAGTCGGTGCTCGTGCATAGGCCCTTGTGTCACAGTTTGGGCAATATGTTCCACGTGAAGCTTGCCTGCATTTTTAACAAATTATTATCTTTATCTGCTATCATACATTTCCTGTTAAGTGGACACTCCTAGACGCCATTTCTTCAATAGTTTAAAATGCTTCATTAAGTCATAAAACTAGCTAAACTGAGATAACGAAGCCAAACTAAGAGTAGGTATGTTCACGTGTTAAAAATAAAATAGGTATATTTTGTTCGACATAATATTGAAGTAGAATACATACCTATTACACATTCTGCTAGCGAAGTTTACGTAATTAACAACTTCGCTGAATTGCGTTTAAGTGGAGAGTTGACATCGTTAGCGATTACGTTAATTTGTACTAAATTGTTGAATATGTCTTTTGACATTAATCACGTAAATGATATTTAACTATGGCATTTGACAATATTATGATAAATCTCTCACGATACAAGTCAGATACACGGTAATATATACCTACTCCCGTATACACCTATAATAAAATTATCGATTGATTGATATCATAGATGAGATAATAATAAGCGATAAATTATTATTGGTTTATACATATAAATAAAATTTGTGATGGATATCAAAGTTTTCTTTACGTTTTTATTTTGTTAGCATTCTACGTATTAAGTAGAATTTAAACGACAAATTGTTATTATTTTTTTCTGTTTGTTTTCCGGTGATATTATATGTTGAAGCCTATTTGATTTAAAAGCTATACAAGTATAATGTGCATTGGCTTAGATAAACAATATCCTACTTTGCATTATTTCCAACTACAATATGAACTGATAAAATGCATACGTACACCTGCCTATTTTGATTAGAAGTGTTCCTGCTCACGTAGTAGATAATAAACCAAATGAAATCAATTCACATTTTTCCGTGAAGAATTCCGTGACACCTTACAAATGAGCCCTTTTCACTCGCATTAAGGCTTTCGAGGCGCCATAATTACACAGAAATTATGACTTGACATTGGTTTAAGAGCAAATTTACTGCTTTAAAGGTTATTAACGGTGCATAATGCGGTATGCAGTGTGCTGGTTTTGGTATGCAATCAGGGTGTGATTCATCAATGGATTTCAGTTCAATGGAATCGAGAGGAGGATGTTGGTATCTCTATTGAGTTTGTTAACATTGTCGATACTTAAAATACGAGTGATTACTCATGTTGCTCTTTGAACAGTCTTGATTAGCTCTTGGAAAACGTAAAAAGGTTCTGTAAAATTACTATCATTAAGAGCATTGGAGAGGTCAGAAACCCAGAATCGTCTCCTCAACATTTTAAGTTATTTAGGTGAGTTACGGGACAAATATTTCGAAAACGAAAATAAAAGGTAAGTATTTAGTATACTGTTTTAAATTACCATGGTCAATAACATTAGAATTAGGTTATAAAACAAGATAATTATCATGTTAATATTCATAATCCTACCCGCAGAAAATTTTAGTATTCTTGTGATTATGGCGCTTGCAACAGTGCCGACATATCGAGAACTCAAACAAAAACAAATACATTGTAATTATCCCGTTTCAAAACTTAATTCTAAGGTAAGTATTTGTTCTGTGTTTGGGTGTTATGGATTAATCTGGTTCAGAGCTATGTATGTGATTGTGTGAGTATATGAACAAATGAAAATAAATAAATATTTAGTTATAAATCGAGCTTTGCGCTTACATAAGCACTTTTAAGAACAATCGGTACAGCGAATAAAGATTACAGAGAATATCGTATTCGATGCAGGCGTGAGCTAAAGTTCTGAGAAGTAGCCGTTAGTAACTCTATACAGCAATACCATAGTGGAAGGATTATATAGTGAGTCAACTACTTTAATGTTGATGCCACCGCGTCGCTGTTTAGACGGGCGAGCAAAATGGCCGCTAGCCTAAGGGCTGTCACATAAAAAGATGTGTTAGTGCGCTAGGCAAAGCCTTGGCGAATGATTTTGACTCGCATTTCTACTTCTTATTATATATATATATATTGTATTTATTTTACCCGCGTTGTAATCATGAACTCTATTAATCATGAGACACAATTCTGATTTTATGTTCAAATCTAAACCAAAAATCGCATCGAAATCAATTTGGCAGTTTCAAACTATATAACTATCAAAAATTTAAAACATAGTTAGGGTTCCATGACTTCTAGTTAGCAAGTCTAGTCAGTTTTTCAAAAATATATTAGACTCCCCCCACGATTGCTCTGTCGCGCCCCGACGTCCACCGCCGAGTGGTACAACTGTACAAATACATAAACTGTGGTTTCTGTTAGTACCCATATTATAATGTCTGTTTATCATTAGCATGCTCACTTGCTTACGATAATCTTAACTTATCAAGATCGTGTTTCATTCTCGTTATTCGGTAGTTTATATTTGAGAAGTGGCAATACAATACATGTTGATGATATTTGACACTAGCTATGCGTGAACGTAAGGGTAATGTAATACCTAAAATATTATAGTGCATACAAGGCATACCTCTTATCACTGCTGTTGTTTGTAATTCTTTCTCATTATAGTTTTATTTAGTGATAACTAGCTGTTCCCCGTGGTTTCACCTGCGTGCACGGAGAAAAAAGACCTTCCGAAATACCGGTTTCCTTCTGAGTCAAAAGGGAAGGAATTGTAATTTAGAAGGAAAACTAAGGTAAAATAAGGAAGGAATCGGTCTTGGAAGGTAAGACTCAGAAGGAATGTCAGATTATTTTTCTCAGTGTGGGCTACAGTTTATCGCGATAAAAAGTAGCCTATGTCCTTTTTCAGGCTCTAGACAATCTATGTATCAAATTTCATTTAAATCGGTTCAGTAGTTTAGGCGTGAAAGACAGACAGACAGAGTTACTTTCACGATTAAAATATTAGTGGTAGGGATAATATGCAACAAATAGCAAAATTCTAAAAATGCCAGAAATCGGCACAAAAAATTCCAAACAAATACAACAACAGGCTAGGTAAGTAATAAGTATAGATAACATTGTGGGGTGAGTGTAGATAACAAAAGCTTTACTTTCGAGACATATTTCGAAGATGAGCCGGAACAATGAGTAAGCATTAAAGCGGTATTGTGGTGAGTGAAAATATTTGGCTTATCGCAGTGACATCTCAAGAGGTCGTGTCAAGGAACAGCGGGTCGTCGCCGACTTCATACTGAGGCCTCACGATCGCTTTCGTTTCCACTCGACTTTGCTATTTGCTGTTCTATGATACAATCGGAAAGTTATTGTTTTCAGAGAACTCAATTCTCAGTTCATGCGAGAGGGAAAAAATTGCAAAAAAAATTGTGTGTGGATTTTATATATACACATTAAGTAATGAAGAAGTAGCTTTACTTATTTCGTCTTAGTTTTCTTTTATTTAAATTTGAGAACCCATTATGACCATCGACTGACGAAGAGGCGCAGTCGTTAAACGCAAGTAGGGCTGTCATCAGTTAAATGGCCGATACCAGACAAATCCCCCATTTATTATTAAACTTTTTAATAAAATAGTGTTCCTAACTCACTTAGCAATGCTAAGCTAAAAAACACACACAAATTGAAATCGCAAATAAGTCGAACGGAACTGTCAACGCAACAGGCGTGAAGCGTCAGGGGGAACTCGGACGTATGGCAACCCTAGCGTTACGCATGCCTGTATCCACGTTTAAAAAACTAACGTTTTACTAGTATTGGAAGAGGTCCAAGAATAATAATTAATAAAAGACATGCGCATAGTGGCTGACAGTAGTTGGATGAGAAGAGCCGAAGACCGGGCTCAGTGGCGTACCTGGGATGATGCCTATGTCGTGCAGCGGAGTGATGCGGGCTGATAATGTTGATGAAGATATGTACATATAAGTACATTGTACCAAGTGTTAATGAAAGTGTTTAGTGCATTTGAACTTGACTTCTTTTGAGAGTTTGTTGCCAACATATTTAACTGTCGATTCATTGTTGTTGCTGAAGACAATACTCCACCATGACCGCCGATAAAAGATAACACATTTCACTCTTAAGAAAGAATACCGTTTAGTAAAAGTTATTTGTTTCAAAGGTCATAGTTAGAAATTGAAGTCGCATTGGTTTCTCTTAATTTCAATATGAGAGCACCTCTTTCTTTAAGGAAATAAGAAATTATTACATAGGTACTAGCTGACCCGGCCACGCGTTGCTGTGGCTAAAGTTTTTGTTGACAAATAATTAGCAATAAATTAAAATTGCGACTATAATTTGAGATTTAAACTATCCTATCTCTCAAGTTGGATCGAACTGCACATGGTGTGCGAATTTTATTATAATCGGTTAAGTGGTTTAGGAGTCCATTGAGGACAAACATTGTGACACGAGATTTATATATATTAAGATATATAGCAACCAAAATTGGCTAGTTAAAGTATTACAATCGACGATAAAAATATTATTACATTCTAAAATATGTATTTACCATTTTTTTTAAATGCTGATGTTCTTATTAATTTTCCTTTGGAGTAGTAAGTAGTAAGTAAGTAAAGTAGTAGATAACGATGACGTAGAGCGGTGCGGCATTACGCTTATTTAGGAACACGAAGCTTTTATGAAGTAACCAATGACCTAAAAACTAACCTACAAATACCAATTTGTACCTATTACAACACAGTGGAAAATGAGAGGTAACTAGAACATTGTGTGTTTCATTGTGTCTGTTAGAAGGCTTTGTTAATTGTGTTAATAAGTGTTAGCCTGTTTGAATCCCTACAGCAAAGAGGTAAATATT
Organism: Opisthograptis luteolata; assembly: GCA_931315375.2. Taxonomy (NCBI): domain Eukaryota; kingdom Metazoa; phylum Arthropoda; class Insecta; order Lepidoptera; family Geometridae; genus Opisthograptis; species Opisthograptis luteolata. The sequence continues at coordinate 6,371,538 of OV928048.1, forward strand.
GAACAAAATGGAGATGGACTAAGAATAGACATCAACGCGCTCATTTAGCTGTTTCGTTTGTCGCGAATCGATGTGTCTTATATTATATTTAAGATTAAATAAATAAATAATTTATATAAATCTTTATTCTTCGTCATACAACAGGGGTTCTATGTCCTTATAATAAAATTCAAAACGTATAATGCGCGTCTTTTTCGTTTTTTAGCCGCTTTTTTCCCTAGTCTGTAAATAACATTGGATTTGTTAATGCAATCAGGATGAAATAACAAAAAAAAATAGATTTTAGTTCAAAACGTAAACTTAAAAATGGGTCCGTCATAAAATGTAGCCAATTCAGTATAAATTCAGGCGGCGTTGAAAAACACTGACACAAAAATTATAATTGCTGGACGCACAGCCGCCGTAAATCATAAAGAAAGCAGCGAGCATTGGCAACGAAGAAGACATCAAGCGTGGAATTACCGATTGGCAATGATGTATGTTGGAGTGCTGCGTGGTTCCCAATAATATACATCTTGAACCAAATCACAGCGAAGATCGCGGTCAACGGCCCGCTTGCACCACCTACCTTCCAGCTCAGAGGTCGGCACGTAATTTTAAGTGATTTTTTATCCAGGTCCAAAATGAAAACATCATAATTAGGGGAGACCGAGGAGAGTTGTGACAGAGGTGAGTTGTGACAAACACGATTTCTCCGAGCCTATTATAGGTAGTGAGCTGGCAATACCGCATGCACTTTCGATACGCACTACTCGACTCAGTACTTGCCGGTGACACACTAGTCGCTGTTGCGTAAATATGACGACTGTGTGCAAAAAAAATGAAAAAGTAAGTTTTTCTTCAAAATTTCAATTGGATTTATAACATTTCTTATTATATGTGCTTTGCTTTCTTATTTTTTCTTAAGTTGTATGGTTATTCAACTCTCAAAACATTGCAACAATTTTTTGTGTGCGCATCACGATTAAAAAATATGAATTATTATTCAGATCAAGTCGTCATTTGAAACACCTAGGCGAGTTGTGACAGCCTGTCACAACTCTCCTATATTACTACATTTATAACCTTGGCTACTTCCATAAAGTTTTTTAATAATTTTTGATTTTTGTTTATGTCTTAGTCGGTAGGTATATAATGGCATACTGCATGCTGAATGGCTCATTTTGGTTTCAGAATGCCTAATAACTATACACGGAAAACTGGTGGAAGAATTCCGACTATTTTTACAGAAGAAGAGGAGAATATTAAGCGACTATTTGCTAACATGTGCAGCATCGAATTATGGTCTGACAACGAAAGAAACTAGAGTCATTGCATATAAGTTAGCCAAAAAATATAATAAAAAAGTTCCAGAGTAAAAATCCATATAATAATGATTGATCTCAAAGCGACGCCATATTTGGCTTATTAAAACTATAACTACTTATTATGAGAATGATAATATGTTAATTTTATTGATATTTAAGCATAATAAAAGTACATTTTCCTAAAAAAAAATGTTTGATTTATTAATATTAAGTGTCATGATATTTTTTATATCAATTTTAATGCTGTCACAACTTACCTCGGTGCCTGTCACAACTTACCTCGGTAGTAGGAGAGTTGTGACAGGGGGAGTGTTCTTTAATTTTGTCGATTTTCTCAGAAACCATAATACTTAAATTAGTTTTGGTGATTGATTTGAAAACAGAAGGAATGCCGCTAAATTAATCACATGGGTCGAAAACTGTAAAATGTTTCTTGAGTGAAATATGGCCCTAAAAGTAAAAACTGTCACAACTCTCCTAGGTCTCCCCTAGTAGGTACTAGTTTTAACTTTTTAAGGGCACGTAGCTATAGTATTATAAAAAAAGATGAAAGTAATTCTGTCTACCTTTTCTGCCTCCCCGCTGAACTGCTGAAACTTGGTATGGAGACAGTTTGAACCCTTAGAAAGAACATAGGAAACTTTTTATAGCGATAAACTATAGGTCCACATGGGCAGAAACGCGGTGCAAACGCTTCTCAATATAATTTAAATTGAATAGATAGGTAACAACATATTTTATGGCGGTTTAAGTTTCGACTTTCTGCGGTCCGCTTGTTGCCCACCGCAGCTCCAGCACTTCTCATTTTAAAACAAGGACAAGAAAAACGCTCGTAAAATTTTACAATCTTTCAAATGAGCTGCCAAGTTGGATTGCGCTCAGCGGCGGAGGTGATAAAACAAATTCGCGCGTTCCAATCTCTTTAATGCGCAGCCTTTAACATAGCCTGTTGAGATTTAAAAAGTATAAACGGCCATTGAAATGTGGATTGCTCCAGATAATACCCGACCATAAATTTAAGTGCTTGGATAAAGTGGATGTGATAGTGAGAATTAATAGTCAATTATTTAATTTAATTAAGTCTGTTAAATTGATTATATGAGAAATACCCTCTCAGCGTACTCCTGATTCCTGATGAAATTATAAATTAAGTTAATTAATGACAATTTTAGTAGTAAAGTCGGCAAGCCAACAAATCGTAAGTTTCATCACGTGTTACAGTTCATCAATGAAGCATTCAATAGCCCGCATATTTAGCAATCGCGCTAACATACATAACACACATAGGTTAAACGGACATTTCTGTTGCTCAACAATTAAATGGCAAGCACAAAGAATACGCATCATTACACATTAACAAAACCTACTCTTTTGAGAATATTCGTTTGAGTGACGGCACATCAAATTGGGTTACGCAACTATTTAAGTTAACAATGGAGCAAGCGTCAATCATGCGTTGGAGACGTTTTTAAATAAGTTCATGGGAGAAAGTACATCGCCCGGGGTGGGCACGTAACGCGGCGGTATGCACTCCGCCTTACATCTCGCAGTGAGCCTTGTATAGGCCGGTTAATTGAGGCGAGATCTGATCGCCCCCGCGGTCACTACCACTGACCTTTGGGCGAACTCTCCAAATAAAATGTGATACGCTCCAAGCCACGCTGCGGTGGATACGCCCCAGTATGTGTGCAATCCGCTGATTGGATTGATATGTGAAATTTACGTCAACAGTTACGCAGCGCAAGAGCACAGAAAAAGTTGATTGGCTTTTCGTTACACAAGCAGGTTTTCCGTTTAGCACCTAGAATGCAACGAAACGAAATAACCGCTCTTTGAATGTCCACCGATATGCTGTCCTATGCATTTCTTACCTAATAGTGATTTGTGAGCGGTACACAAAAAAAAGAGGTGTTTACGTAATAATCGCATTAGGCGGGTATTTTATCTCACAAAATCCAAAGTAAAGAAAAATTAATCCGAATACCGTTAAATACTTGTTCGGATTTGCGTCATCTTATGATATACGAGTCGGGATAGGCGTGACACTCAGGTAGGTAAGGAGTTAATTTATCTACCTGCGTCGGGGTTATATTTAGAGAGATGACAAATTAGTGACAAAATCGGTTGATAATGTTCTGTAGCTAAAACAATAGAAAGAGTGGGCCGTGGTTCGGTCGATTCGATAACTGACTAGCTTCTTGTTTCCCGCTTTCTCGTTGCATAAGCGGTGCGGCAGCATTGTTTATTAATTTACATCATCGGCAACACATCATCGAGTGGCCACTCGATTCACGACTCGGATCGATACCTCAATCCGGTGAAATAGTCAATCGAATACGAGTACTCGCGTGACATACATTTACGTAACTTCGTTAATCATTATCTTGTGGTTGATCTTATAATCTGATATTAAGAGTAGGGCTTTATGTAAGCATGATAGCGTTTGCGGGCCATATTTTACGAGGCTTCAATAAAAAAACAAAGTAAACTGTCATACATACGAAAATTCCCGCTAACGCAGTATCAGGGTATTGGAAACCCCTGATCCATGTAGTTTCTGTTACCCTAGACACAGAGGATCTTGGTTGGGGGTCAAAGAGGTCAAAGTTGTATGTGATTATGTAGACGTTATTATTATAGCTATAATAAATTTAAATCAAATGATTAATATTTCACTGAACAATGATTTATAGCGTAACCTTTGACTAAATCAAATAAACATCAAAATTGCTTATCTCCGTCCTAAATTTTAGTTCATACTTATTACATAAGGCGTGTTAGCGTAGATATTGAATAATTATTAGCCGTCAATGCGTGAATGCACATTGCATAATATCGCACAGTGAATACACTTAACACCTTTAATCCTAGAACAATAGAAGCTGCCAGCCATCACTGATCTTCATTCAATTACAATTAACTGTGTTATTAGTACAGCATTACTTATATAGAGTCTTTATAGTATTACTTTTCGTGACGTTTTAATTGATACCCGCTGTCAATACTATATACAATTCGTACGCTTCTATACTTGTTGTAACACTATAAAATTTACAAATTATGGTTCTAACATTAAAGCAATGCACAGTCACCTTGGGCTTGGATTACCAATAATTATTATTTACAATTATACGATAGAACAATCACGATTGCAAACAACCATTATGCATAGTATTTAAATAGCGTATCTAACATATAAATCGATAATGACGGCTCTTAGAACTGACCACTAGAAGAGGAAGCGTGTCACTGTTCTTAATTGCTAAAAACGTCACGGCACTTAAGATTACATTTCACTCTAATATGGGTGTGTGGTTGGGAAATGGAGAGAGCCCATAAGTTCTTTGGCCTAAGGGCGGTGCAGCGAACCGTGCTCCTCGAAACGTCATTCCAACGCCGCCGTGGAACACGCACAAGCTTCCCTACAATTAGGGGGTAACGGATTCCACAAAACACTTTTGTACATATTTCACAGATGATATTTAATACGAGTATTACTAGAAAATAAAGAACTGTAAGAAAAAAAAATGGTGTGAAGAATTAAAACCCGTGCACCATAGGGCGGGCGGCGCCGTAACAACTGTCCAATTCTTTCAAACAATGTATGATAGAGGGCCGTATTGCTGTGCGGCCCGTAGTGTATGCAAAAATAAATAATATATAAAAACTATATAATGTTAAATTCTTTTTAAAAGTTTTTAGTGTCTATCGTCTTACTATCGCGAATAATAATAATAATAATAATAATAAAGCCTTTTTATTTTCCTTCACCTATAACATATTTAGTTTTAAAAATTAAGTTTTATACAATTTTAAACTTTTTCAATAGCAGTTTATTGTTCTGTTGCTTCTTCTTGTGTAGGAACCCCTGTTTGGGTATAGGCCTCCTCTGGAGGATTGAAGCGAATAATCAGGATTTAAAGTCCGTTAAGAATAAGATACACATAAGTTTTAAGTCATAATTTTTATCTAGAGACGTTATGTTACGGCAATATAGGGGAAAAACTGTCAAAATTTAATAGTATTGTCATGATGTCATTCACATCTTCATTTGACAAAATAATTGTCAACTACCTGCTATTACAGCATTTTGAATCCGTAACCTAAGAGACATATTATTTTTGGCTTATAATAGTCGTCATGCTGAATGTTATAGAGTCATGTTCAGCAAATATTTTATTAAGATTCTAACATCACCAAAAGTTGACACTCCGGATTTTTTTACACGACAAACGAGATCGTTGCTTTAAAATCACGTAGTCTTTTAGAGGTGTTGGACACGAGTGGAGTTTTTTCCTGATGACAATAACCGGTCGCTGGTCCACAGGAATCCTTTCAGTTAGTCACGTCCACCACCTGGTTTAAGTGCGTACAACTGTAATTTTAACGCCCCCTTGCCCATCTTGGAAATGCGTCCAATGTTGTCCGAAACAGGTCGATGATTTTTCACGTATTCACCTCTTTTTGCCAGACTGTACCAAGTCAGAGCGCTCGCGTTTTATCTGCTTCCTTTTATTTCTTTGTTGATGCGATATTTCGTGTTCATTACAAAGCCTTCTCCTGGTATTGTAAAGTTGTTTATTGTTGGCAGAAAACAATCAAACATTTGTTGCATCGTGGTGGGCACCAACAGAGCCGATCTCTGCAGGACACCGGCTAATGACTGCCGACAATAACTCCTTACGTCAGCAGGGGGGTCACTAAACTCGCTCCTGACACGTGGTGCACACGTTATCTTGCAGAGATTACACTGAGAACTCTATTTTCGTAATGCATCCTTTGGGATCGTCGCCTACAAATAGAAAGCGTTCCTTTATGCCACGTCACGCAACCATTATGTTCACACATTACGAATTACGTGACGTTTCCTCAGTAATTCACTAATAACACGGTTGCGCTCTATGTATAGAGTGGTTTCAAAGAATTTTACTCTGTTACGAGTTCTTCCTTCAGATTTTGTATAGCTCGGTGGGAACTATTGGAGATGTACAATGATGCTAGTCCTATTAGCCGTCGATCGCGCCCAAGAAACACCATTCCGCGAACGCAGAACAATAGAGCGGGTAATTTTGTAATGTCGTCTTATTACCATGCATGCATGACGCAACACACTCTTGTAAACCATGCCTCTCAGTATTTCTACGGTTATTATTCATACAACGCTATTGGCTATTTTAAATTTAACTCTGTGCGGTCACGGTGTTTGTATTTATTTTAAAATATAGTTGTTACTTAGCTCTCTAACTTCAAGTCAACACCTGTCTTTGAAAAAGTTCTTAGTAAAAAAATGACAAGTGATATATTTAACTCGGTTTTAATTACAAACTTAAGGCTGTTACTACAATAACCTGTTGATGATCGTTATATTTCTCGACAGATGCGTGATCCTTATAAGGGTGGTTCGTCTTCAGTAATGCCATCGAATTGCCGTTTTTACGTTGGTTGGCGAGCACGCGCGCCGCCCGCCCGCCGCAGACATCCAGCCTGCGTTTTTTGCACTTGCAGAAACATCTTTAAATTAGTTTCAAGGCCCTCTGCTTTTCTTGTTTATTTTTAAAAACCTATCACAATATGTGCAACTGTATTCGAACATCAAATTCTACGTAGACGTGTGGCAATAACTGGCGAGTTAAAAGTAGTTCATTTGTCTTGACTATTCAGAATGACGCTCGTTGATAAGGCGAAGCCAAAGTGGGGCTTAGTTGATTCAACTCCCATCAGAAATGTTTCCCAAGAGGAACCAGCAAAGTAACCAAATAACTTAGTACTTAATGGGAAACAAGAAACCTAATAAGGTTGATTTTCAATAAAAAAAACAATATCTAAGTGTTTTTATTATTTTCAAAATCGACTCCCGACACCAGAATGAATAGTATAACTACGACAAAAAAGAGGTCACTATCAATGCCCCATTATGAGCAACTCTCTGTTTAATTGTTGCATACATTGTAAGTAATCTACCTACCAATAGACATTGTAACAAACCTGACTTACAATGAAATTGCTAGTAGTGCGTCTCTAAGTGCTGTTTCAACTGTGCACATACATAAAAAGTATTATTGCTTACCTATATCATTAGGAAAAATATACATAATTAAATACTTCCTCGACTACTTACATAAACGTTCGAAATTTGTCATATATGTTAATTTTAAAAGTCATTGTTTGCGCCGCTAACCACATGCACTAAAACTAATCAAAGGATTTTAATAATGTGACCACAGGGTTTATTTTAACCATAGGAAGATTTATTTCAAATAGGCTTCTTGTCTAATGCTTCAGTTTCAAAATAATTAGAACACTGATTAATTATTCAATTCCATTTAATATAAAGGCGTGGCTTTTATGAATTATGCTTATATAACTTTTTGAAAGCAGTTGGCGTCTAAATGTTAACTATTCGTTTTTTTAAGTCATAACATACAAATATTTATCCTACGAGTATTGGACGATCCCAAATAAAGGAGTGCTCATTTTCATTACATGGAAATAACCACACATTAATAATGGATGTATTCATAAATATTACGCTCCACTTTGTTTTGACACGATTTTAATTACACAGTGAAAAGAGATTAACGGGCTGGAAACGTAGTCTGTATTAAATTAATTAATTCGATTCATTCAATCACGTAATTGGTCTCGAGGTTAACTTTTAAAGAGGATTTTGGGTTACTTGCCCATAAATCTGGTTCAGAGTGGGCAATTACCGATCATTATGAAATACGATTCAATCTATCGTGTGGATGTTCGTACGTACAAGAGCTTTCCAATAGTCTTGTTTATGCAACACGCGGGAGGCTGAGGCTCGCTCAGATTGAGGTGCAACACGCTCAAAAGATCTCAATTGCCTCCAGCACTGTTGAGCCTATTCATTAGGTAATTATGAACAATTTTTCTTCGAGGTTCAGGTAAGAATGAGGCCGTTCGTAAGAACGGGTGTTCTGTTAAGCCGCTTTGGAAGATGCGCAGGTGTTTTGTTGCTTCGGATTTTCGGAAGATATTTGTTTACGTATTATAACCCATATATTATTATAACCCACTTGTTGGCAAGTTACTTAAAACTAGAATTAAGCTAAAGTATATTGACCCTGATAGGGTGTCATAGTAGGAGAGGTAGCAAATTTTCACACTACTTTTCAACAAAGCAAAAATAATTGTAATGGTTCAAATATTTGGTGCTTAACGTTTGTAACCTTGCATGACGTCCAATGATTTTAGCCTAATCATTTAGTTCCGTGCATCATACAATACATAGTTAGGTAGTTACAATGATAATTTCCGATCATGCCCAAGGTTCCATGAGAATTGCAGTGTTGTTGTGAACATTGTGTTCCATGATTACGATCAGGCTTGCTGCATAATGACAACACGTTTTTTTCCTCTCGCCATACATTACGCGTGCAGTATTGTTAGTTCGTAGTCGAATGTTTTACAAACATGCATTGTATTTGCAAATCGGATAAAGTCGTGTCAAAGGAGCTTATGGTTACAAAACGTTGAATAGGCAAAGGTAGGAAGGACTTGGTCTTCAGCATACAATTTTGTTTTCCAAGTATTTTATTTACCAAATTTGACCTGTAGGCTTTGTCATCAGGGTAGTTTTAAACCATATGTCAAGTGATAATAAGTGACGGTGTGTTCGAAGCCACTTCCTGATATTCGCCAAAGCATACGTTTACTGGGTATACAAATTAAAGGCGATGTTTTCATGGCAAGACAATGAGTCAACATACTATAGTATTATGCTAAATCAAATAACATAAAACGTTAAGACCATTGAATATTAAACATGTCACTTAACTAAGACTACAAGTGATAAGGAAAATAATAGAATACTTATGCTTGCTATAGTTGGAAAAATACCATGTTAACCATAATTATGATACGCACTTAATTGCCATACCTATGGTACTACTAAGAGCTGGTAGGTACTAACACTAAGGTCGTCCAAGGCAGGATTAAGTGCTCTGGGGGCTCTGGGCCAAAAAAATAATTTAAGGCCCCCAAGTTATTTCTCTAATAGGTCAGACAATTATTTTCATTCAATAGTTCTTATATGACAAATCCAATTCTTTCAACAAGTCAAGTAGGTAAATTTAGTAAAATACAAGAGTTAGAACTAAATTAAACTATAGCGTTAACAAGTGAAATATGTATTCTGAGGTTTTTGTTTAACTTTAGCCCTAGTCGCCTTTCCCTGAATCCGGCTCGCCACATAAACCTCACAAATACAGGATGTTTTGTAAGTTGAGGCTGTGTCCTACTATTGTAACCATCGCGCTACCTAAAGAAAATCGATTGTTATAGACACTAGAATAATAAAGTTACCAGAGACGCTATTGTTCGGTTCACAATACATAATGAACCCAACTATATTTTGGTAATCCTTCCAAATCCTTTGGCATAACCACATTATTAGTTCAATAACAATAATTCACACTAATCACATATTCTAAATGCGAAATTTTGTAAGTGAGTGAGTGCACCTATGTCCTTATAATTATGTTTGTTACCATAATAAAATAGTATCTAACTGAAATGAACGACGACGACGACGTTGAGTAAAGGTATATACATAGTTAGTTTATAATAGGCTACTTTTTATCATAAAACATGCTTGCGGGATAAAGAGGAAACTGAGGGTGTAATCGCGTGGCGCAGCTAGTTCCACATTTTTTTAGTTATTTACCTATCTATGAAAGACATAGCAATAGGATCACTCACATGCATCATTTGATAGTCCTTCCCTTATTATTTGAACTGCAGTAGCAGCTCACTGGCACAGGAACATCACTAGTTCACGGGTCACGTACGACCCGTTGTTTATATTCACTGCTTAGTTCACTAGTATCGCGAGTGCAATGCGCGGTCGGCAGTGTTGCGGAGTCGTGCGTCCTGCAGCGGTGCGCGATGGGGACTGCTGCGCAGTGCGCGCTCCCGGCCGGCGCAAGCGGCGCGACGCAGCGCCCGCGCGTCGTCCGCCCTACGCACCCGCCCGCCCTTTCACATGACTTCAAAAGTAAGCTTTCTTATAGGTCGCTTAAATGCCATATCGTTACTGTCATCGTTTCCTCAAAATGTAAAGCTAGGGATGTGTCTGGCGTGTTTTAAAAGTTAAAATATATTTATTTAGTAAGATACATGTGATTACTTTAAACGCTTTTTTAAACGCTACCCTGTAAGGACATATTAAAATACGTAATTGCAAAAGTTTGTACGTGAGTATGTATGTTTATTACTTCTTCACCCTAAAACCGCTCAGTGGATTAGAGTGAAATTTAAGACAGAGATAAATTAAACCCTGAATTAAAACATTTATCCCAGAAAAAGGTTCGAGATATCGTGAACACCACTGGTGCTATACCTATAAAAATGATTTAAAAAGGTTTTTATTGTTGTAAATTCACCATCCAACTTTATCAATACAAAATGGGTCATAGCTGCGTTTTATCGTCACATCAAAAAGTAAAAGTCAATGAATTCATATGGCGTATAAAACACTTTAATTTATGACAGCAATATATTGTCGTAGATATTTTTAATATCTCACCGAAGATCGAACAAAACAATCCTAAAAACCGGTCGTTGCAAAAAACGCCGTCGGTATCTTGATGTACTGTATACAATAGCTGCAGTGGGTCAAAGTTGCTTACGAATGACAGATGGTATATAAATCATCCGTGCAACTTATCAGCGGAGTGGTTGTAGCGAGAGGTAACAATTAAAGAGTTTCGTGATGTTGTTCGTTGAGGCAGCACGCGCCTCTAGCGATACTGGATTGCGCTTCGCTACTGGCCGGTCGCAAGTAGAGTATGCCACGTCACTTATCAATCATAACTAGAGATGCCGTGCTTAGCCGGTGTTATTCGATACAATGCGAAACATTTTCATTATTCGTTCAGGTTTGTATTTTATTCGACAACGGCGAATAAATTGTCTAACATAAATTCTGAGAGAAAAAACTACAGATTCACAAAGAATCAATATATAATTAATAGCTAGAAGGTACGTAAAATATGCACAAAAAAATGGTTGTCTTGCCAGCACTCGTAAATTTTCACAAATTAATCATTTTAATAGCCATCGTTAGATTGCAGTACGACACATAGGTGCCTACATTAAAGGTAGAGAAACCAAAAATTTGGCAGGTTCAAACCACTAATTAATTACTAATGAATAATTAAGTGTCATTGCTACATATAACTAATATACCTATACAACATCGTTTTTGATGTTGAATGATTCGAATATTCACTAATGAATAAACGCTAACCGATAATTCACAGCAACAACTAACTATTCGCGGCATCTCTAATCACAAACGCGCATACTTACCCGCATGGAGATCCAGTGCTAGATTACTTAACTCAATCGACAACACTCGAGCGCGGGTCACGCAGTCAACAACTGAACAAAACCGGCCAACGAACCAAATTAAAACCATACCGCATTAATTCATAACAGATGCTTATTATAAAATTCATCTACCTATAATGCGGTGTCGAAACTTCCGACTGCTTGCGACATACTTCTTATGGCTATCGATTGCCATTCGGTTGTCAACTCAGTTAAATAACTTCTATTGGGTAATAGTATTTAATTAAATATACAATACACACCACACGTCTTAGTGCAGTGACAGATTTTGATTAAAAATATTCTAGAGAGGGGCATAAATTAAAAACGTGCCGATGGCACTAAGTATGTCAACGGCGTTTAATTTAATAAAAGTTGTACGGGTACAAGTTGTACGAGTCGTCGTTGTATGAACATGTAGTAATTTCTGTTATGGTATTGGCCTAAATAACAAACAATGATGTTGAGGAGTTGTGTTTCTGTGGCAGAGTAACCTGAATTCATCGACCCCAACTGTGTCTGATTGAATTAAACCAGTTAAATTATATCATTGGTCTTCCGACGTCTCGTCCGTAATTCGATTAACTGCGAGTGAGACGCTCCGTTGGACAGCCACGCCGACGAGACGCCCATTCCTTTTTATAGTCCTTTCTCTCCATTTTCACTTAATTTCCAACTCGTAGGTTTTTTGATAGACGGTACTTCGAAACCTTTAACAAGCATTTCAATTTAATCTCAAGCACTATTATTTGTTCTTCTTTTATCGTAACCAAGTGCCAGTCCAGTTCATGTCTTAAAATAACAGACGTATCGATCTGTATGTTGATCGTCCACATAGTTTTGCCGTCTGCATTTATATTCTAGTTGCGTTTATATCAACTCACATATGTACGCGAACATGTGTCATATCCAAACTGGTCGAGTAATGCTTACTATAACTGGTCGAAATACGCTGAATTGTCAATTGACAATTAATGTAAATTTGCAGTGTTAGTATTGTAGCATTTGACAGATGGAAGACGTGGTTAGGCGTTGTGGCAACCAAAGTGCTTACGCAGGTTATCGTAGACGGATTCACCGCTTATGGGTCATACGTTGTAGGTGATATTCGGCACGTGTACGTTTTTATTTGTATGCAGGCATGGAGTTTTATGGAACCAAAAAGGAAAAGAACCATTGGATGGGACCTGTCAAGCCAGGTCAATAGAAACGTGAACATTTTTAGAAATTGATTAGAACATATTTGAGGCAGTGGTGTCGTTTAATTCAAGGCGAATATTTTGTAAAAGGCAAGTAAAAAGCATCACCTAACAGAGCTTTAAAATTTTCTAATGTCAACACTGCATAGCAAGTGAATTGTCGTAGAATATTGCTGCGAAATAGTTATCACGAAAGTTGGGAAACTTAACGGCTGTCACGAAAAGTGTCGCGATATTAAATTAAGACAAGAATTTGACCAGAAAACTGCTATTTCTCCATCATATAACGTATACCTCAACACAGTATACAATACTTAGTAACAACAAATACCTCGTTCCTAACAATAAAACTTTTACACATTCAACTGTAAAAATAGTAAAAATAGGGTTATTCCTTAACATTCCAGAAAATAGGTTAGTTGGTTGGTTAAAGACCTATTTTCAAAAAACTTGTTTGCGTTATAACATGAAGTTTCATTATTGCAGTTATTTACGAGGCATTATCCAATTTTCCATTTTACATACATTATAGAGCTCCTGCTCATAGCCGAGTGTGCGTGTTGCGCAGGCGCACGCGATCTGAGGCGATCTACAAACATTAGCCTAAAATGACGGTACTAATCATCTATCCAGTACATAAGCTTGAGAAAATGAAGGCAGTCGCTGTAAAAAACAATTGCAGTAGAACAAGATCTTATATTGAAAAATGAATCTATTTTTCGAAGAGACTCAATGAAAGCCGGACTCGAATGATGCTTCCGTTGTCAAAGATTAAAATGCTGTTTCATAGTCTCCTGATAGTATTATTCATAAATAGCATCTTATTCTGCTTTCCGGTATAAAATAGCAATGCTTCAATTGTGCTTGCAATAGATTATTCTGACAACTTGCAAAAACTCCTCCTTGGGCTCAGTTAGATGAAGCTGAAATACTGCATAGCGTTAAGCTTCTATTCCATCTTATTGTCGAACTAAATCGTATGGGTGGCTTAATCAAACCCATTTTGTTTCATTCCACACAATACAAAGCGATGAATCATCGTGACTTTAATTTAATCATTATCCTCCTATTTAAACATTTGCTCTCGTATCTCGTATTTTATTCGCAACGTCTTTGTTTTCTATGGAGAAAGCACAGCACCTCTTATACATTTATTAAATACTACCTACTTTCTTTAGGATGTTTTGTAGAGACCTTAAAATCAATACCTTTGTAGATTATTAGCAAACTATTGTTCTTTTGTTTATGAATTTACCGTTCTGTCCCCGTATAAAGATTCCTTTGTATCATCTTTTGATCCATAGTTCCCGTAATAATTGAATGTAGGGCAATCTAGACTATAATTTGAATGGTAATTTGGTATGAAACAATAGAGCTTAATTCAGGAATGTAAATTTAATAGTAGGGTTTAAGTTGCCATTGGAATTCTTCATTTCGTATTACCATTTAAGCTTTTACAGTACATTGGGTCTGTTCTGCTTGTACAATTTGCTGTCGTGAAGGGTAAAACTCAACAACGCTAAGTAAGTTAATAGCGTTCTCAATAGTAGAGTAGGAGTCTTATTTCTTAAACCAGTTCCACCTGTACCTATATTCGGGCAAAATGTATGAGACGTATTGATGTTGTAATCTAAAGAAACAAGATACTAAAGTCAAAAAACTCTTTAAATTTACTTCACATTCGCTTTCGAAATAACTTTCTCCAAATAAATAAATACGAATTATATGACAGTAAATTTAAAACGTAATATTACAAAATTTAGATTTTTGTAATTACGGACATGGCTTACCGTCCGCTACCGAGTGTCGTTTGAAGCTTTTGGTGAATTAATAAAGGAAGTTTTGAATACAAATGCGGTAATAAAATACGGCGGTAAATATAGAATTCATAGTCGAGAGCTTTAAGCTTAAATCAACGACGTTCACCCTCATCTTTATGCGTCGTGGTTGCGCGAGCGCATTACCCATGCGCGATGGGTTGCCTTGTCCACGACGGTACTATCGATTGTTTACTGATACACGCATGTCTTTGCTCCTCTAGAACAACGTTTAAACAAATATGCACTCTATTGCATGTTTATTAAGGAAATAAAAAGTGTAATTCCGTGAGCGGCCACACGGATCGTCCGATATGCCCATTTGAGGAGTTTTGTCACGACTGTACGCACCATCAGAATGCCACGGTTATAAAGAAGGGATATCGACTTTGACCGATGGTTATGACGTTAGAATAACTTTGAATAGAGTAATTAGATTTTGAATACAAAAGGCGAATAAGAGGACACTTTGGAAATTATTATTAGTAATATCTATTGTTTGGTTAAGGTATGTGGTTATTTAACGTTTATTGCATTTTAATTTTGGAATCTAATATTATTGTGAGAACAATATAATTTGATTCAATTACAACTTTAATTTATTGTTTGAATGTAGATAGACCGCTTTGTTCTGTGTACCATACCATTTTTTTATTGTACGTTATAGTGATTATTAGTAGTCTAGGATATTTAAAAACTTTATTACAAGAATGTGCAATACAATGGATGTTGATTCAAGTTGTGTTGTAATACTTCAAAGACATCTAATAGATAGGTGTCAAAGAGCCCTTCTTCATTTTTGTATGTCTGTCAGACATATTGTGCAAAAGTATTGAGTGAAATGTCAGTTGAAACTTGCGCTTACGTAACTTATGCCGCTTCGAACCACAGTGTAAGGTAAATAAACAAAGGAATGTAAAAAAAAAAAATCTATGACGAAAGTCTCGCAATGATTATTATTTTTAGTGTTCCGTCTATCATATTAAGAAAAACAGAATAAGTATTTATGGTCGTACATTTTTTAGCTATGTGTGGATTTGCCATCGCTCAAAAAACTGACGGAACATCGTAAGGAAACCGGCATGCCCAAGAACTGCTACATTCAATGGCAATGCGACATCTACCAACACGAACTGGGCCAGCATGGTACATTACGGCCCATACTCTCTTTCGCTGGGAGAAGGCCAGAGTCCCAGCAGTGGGAACGTAAAATGCTGATGATGATGATATTTTCTTGTCAAGCAAAACATCAACCAACAGTTAAAATTTGTGCTAAACTGACCTCCTGTAGTGAAACAAATGTTGAAAATAATACCGCTATACTTTTCTGGGCAAAACCAAAATCCAGTCGCTAAAACTGCAAAAAATGGTAGTTGGTTTTCCTCAATCAGTTAGTTCTTACTAAATGCAATCGCGCCCTAAAAATTACCCACCGGGCGTTTCTTGCCTGTTCTTTTGCCGGCGCAAAGAGGTTGCAACAGGCGTAGCGTAGTTTTAAGCTATATGTCAGATAGCGTTTGTCCTTCACTCAGTTGTGTAAAAATATTTAGACTTTTAGTTAAGTACTTCAAAATTCATTCACAGAATTTGATTCTTAGACTCGCTGCGCCCCACGGTTTCACCCGCGTAGACCACACTTTATCGGGATAAAAAAAGATACCACTTAGGGGTATGAAAAATAGATGTTGGCCGATTCTCAGACTTACACGATAGGCACAGAAAATTTCATACAAATCGGTCCACCCGTTTCGGAGGAGTTTGGTAACAAACACCGTGACACGAGAATTATATATATTAGATTTAATAGAAAACTGCACGCTCGTCGGGGGCAGGGTTAGCAAATCAATTACAGAGCGCACAAAGACGTCTACAACTCTACATGTTTGTTAAAATCGTCGAGTCATAGTGTCCATTGCTCTAGGACCATTAGTAGATGGCTTTCTAGATACAGTATGTTGTTATCCTGTCCGCCTCGCAGTTTAATTGGCACGGCTTCAACTAATATGCCACTTTACAATACAGGCACTCATTATAACTGAAGCACGGATAGAAAGTCATATCTTATAATAGGTGCTTAATCACGGACGTATATATGTATAGGGGTTTAGGGGGCTCGGTTCGCTCCCACTCTTTCCTTAATCTGTATAATACATGCTAGTAATGGCTGATACCTTTTGCCTTTTTTACTTCTTACAATGTAGCGTTTGACCACACACAAGTCACCTAAAGTTAAGGGAAGATGTGGTCGAAGTTCTCCATTGGGGCTGCCGAAACACACCCATAGGTGCTCAGTAAAAGATTCTTAACTTGGGCGTGCTGTATGCGTGACACAAAATAGTACTAGATGAAAAAAAATTAGTGCATTTGAGTATGGACGCATATATTTAACAAAATCACATTATCTTATGACTGTGTTGTAAATTAAATGTTTTATATAAAAGTAGTAAGGATTACTATCATTTGCCTTTGTATAATAAAGTGATACGTTTATGAAATTCCAATTGATTTATTGGCGTTTAGGGCTTTGTCTCTTATTGGCGTGAAGTCACGGGGAAAACCTAGTTTTCTATTGTACATTGTTAGTCCCCCTCCCTATGTGAAAGCTATAGCTACGCCCGTGGGTGTTTTTCTATGATATACACTTAACAGCATTGATAGCGAGTGTCAAATGGCTACTCGTTACATAATATATGCCGATTAAAGTTTATTAGAATTATTTATGATCTTGTAACGAAGTTTAATGTTATTATAAGCATGTCATGATAACCAAACCAGTGTTTAAATATCTCATTTAACATTTCAAAGCGATTTATGATGATTCACTCATTCACTTGCATTTGACGCACATCATTGAGAATAAATTACATGTTTGCATTTGAATAAATGTAAAAAAAATTGGAAACACTTCTCAGAAGCATTATTTACAATCATCTCCCTTCATAAATGAGCATTCCAATCGAGATTCATTTCTCAGCGTCATGAGATAAGGTAATTTACCGGACATTAGCTTTGAAACCACAATAATTCTTTCATATGGAAGAGATTACTGCGACCAATACTGTAATTTATAATCCAAATATTCTAATGCAATTGCGTCAGTGGGAGGCTAGAGGGTTACTCCAGAAATAATTTGTTGGTCGGGTAATTTGTGACGTCATTCGTTCCGAGCAATCTCTCAGAATGAATGATAGTTTTAACGAGTCCCATTAATCTCAGGTCCGTCAAAGGGATCACTTTCACTTTACTAACGAGATAAGAGACATTCATGAAACGGGGCCTTGAAATTAATAAGCCAGAGGGTCCCCGAAATTACGCAGCTTTGATGAGATAAGTTATGAAACATCATATCCATCATTTCAAATAAGTCTCTAATGAAATAAAGAGATATGTATGCAATAGATATATTATATCATATTGTGTAGAGACGAAACAAGAAATCAGAAAGAAACAAAGCAAAAAACTCGTCCAATTCAAATTGAAATATTTCTCAATGTAAATTACTCACAAAACTTAAATTGAGCTGAGTAAGCTTCAATAATGGGAAACATTATTATATCACCGAAATTTTTAATGAAGATAAATTAGGAAATAATTTAAAACTCCTTTTATCAGAATTAATATTACGTAAGGAGCCTAAAGCGTCTTGCAGATAATGATCGAATTTGTGCAAGAAAATAAATAAAGTGAAAAAATTACAAAAGTTTTTATATCAATTGCTTCGCGTTATCATAGGTTCAATAACGACGCTTAACATTTTTAAATACAGCTTGTAATGAACTCATTATTTCACTGTAAGCTTTCCTATTATGCTAATGATAGATAGGCGAGTACATATTAGGTACATCAATACCATGGCATAAGTGATTGCTGGAGGGTATCATGAATCTCACGACTGTTACATAAGTACGGTAATAGATAATACATATAATACTAATGACAAGTGATGTTTAAAATATATTAGGTACTCAGTGTCACGGCTCGTTTTGTCTAGCACTCCGCTACGTGATTGAGTGAGGCAAATTAGATAAGCGCATAGCGATCATTACTTCTACCTTTCACTTTCAGACCCTTATTTATTTCCCTACACTAGTGTTACTCAACTCATGATTTTTATAAGAGATATGAATAGGGTTCATAAGTTGATGAAGCGGTCTGAACTTAGCTAAGTAAATCGCGATAAGTCGTCATTTACAGCTTGAGTTTTCGGTAAAGGAAAACATCGCGATGAAACCAAAGCTTGGTGTTGGGGCATTGTCTAGTGATCATCTGGTTAGCTTCCACTCTAGTCTCAAGTCACCTAATGGTGTGTTCCGGCAGCCACAACCTTCCTTTAACCACATTTACGACTTCAAGTAGTCAAACGCCAGTAACGCTACACTGTAAGATGCGTTAAAAAGAATAAAACCTTCTCCTATCTCCTAATTCTAATATTTGTAGTTTTAAACGTAAATCTGATTTATAAAAAAAGTTACTAGGTACTTCAAAACGGGGAAGAAACGACTACCTACGCGTAAGCGTTTAAAGCGGACACATTATGCAATGTTTGTTTTTGCACACATTTCATCACTTGCGGGGGGACAGTTGGTTGATAATTCGCGTAATTAACAACATGCTTGTGATAGTGAACCACTTATGTTTGTACCGCGGTGTCATTTAACCTCGGAGAATGTTTGCGTACCCTGCCACATGTTTCGCGAGTTCACTCATGGCATTGCAAAAACTATTATGCGCGCCGTTCCAGTAAGTTCCAGCCCTGTGTATAATTGCCGGGCTTTAACGCGAACGCTTTTAAGTTTACAAACGATGTTACTATAAAACGCTACAATGTTGCAGATGTTCTTTGACGAAAGCATTCTTTGATGTTTCTGAGTTAATTTCGGCTGTAAACTTTAATATACTACATTACAAAAAAAAAAAACACAGAACTGGTAGAGCAATAAAATCAGTCAAAAAGGACATTAATAAAGGCTTTTTCCTTTATGGACCCTTAATGGTTTCGTAATCCGAAACGTTGACGTAAATCAGAATAGTTAACTCAAATTCTTATCGTGCATTCCTTTAGGAACTTTCACAGATAAGTGAACCAGTACCAATGAGTGGAAAATTATTTTACGAGTTGGGTACCGAAATAATAGCCTTTCTCTATATTAATTACGTCCTAGAGTGAGTAGAGAGGAGATAAATAGTGGATCAGTCGTGTCGTGAGGCTCGTGTAATAGGACAGGTAATGAACTAGTGATAGGAGCTCCCACAGATGAGCCCAGTCACCTCTCATTACGTGAGATAAGACTACTCAGCGGCTATATGTAGAGAATTTGTAGGCATCATAGCTTTTAAGATGCGTGTTATGAAATAGATTCCACGTTTCACACGTACCACCTACCTAATGTACGCATAGTTTAACAATACTAAATCTTCGATGAACCCTTACCACCTTCAGCGAAAGAGTTAACTTCAATGTGCTTACCTGAAAACAAAAGGAAATTTAAATTAGTACAGTGTTAGAAAAATAAAAACGATTTTTTTGTTTTTATGATCTACAAAATGACTCGCAGTCTTATCGTGCCTTTTTCCAGTACGACAAAACTATAGAAAACGAGACATCTTAGTAATTGTCTTAACGCTTAGAGCAATATCTACCAGACAACCTTTGGATGAAAAGTTTTTGAAAATAATTCTGCTCGTACTTCAAAGATAAAAAATAATAATTAAATTAATAAAAGTTAAAGCTCATCTTGAAGTATAAGTAATTAGAATACATTTTACTGTACATAACACGCATATAATTAAACAATAAACATTAGCAATGGTTAATGTTTTGATTTTTGATTGATTGCTGTAGCATTGTTTTTTTTCTACTATCTCTTAACTTCTAAATCCTTAACTTTCTCTGCGAAACGGAACGGAGCAATAGGGCTAGGTACCATAGATCCCTTCCAGATAATCGATTTTTAATCGAATAACTTAAATAAATTACTTTAATTTCCAAAAGCTAATAAAAGATACACTAAATTAATAATCCTCATATATAAATCTATTATTCTATTTAAATCGCTTCCTGGTGGATTTATACATCCTTTTTGTAATTATTTGCCAATTAACTACAATAATCGAGTCGCAAAATTTCGGACAAATCGATTCGACGAGTTGTCATTTTTTCTTGACCCCTTCCCTATGGCGTCACTTTTTTTTTTGGGATCCTGTCTCGGCTTCGACGACTGGTTTCCCACTGAATTGTTAAGAAACAATCCGAAATTAATGATTTGTTAATCTATTTATACCAATGAACTGAGTTTATGTAGCACAAGAAAACTGTTCATACGGAAATGGCTCCTTATCATAAATTACACAAAATAGGAAGCTGGGCACGAGTAGCCGCGTTCCTTCAATCCGTCTACACTTTCGCAAGCGGTGAATGTGTGAGCGAAACATTTGCACAACATCCGTCAATTATCGCGTGTCGCACGTTATGCGACACATGACCACATGTGTTATTAGTTGCTAGTAATTACTTGTGGGCAAGAGAAAATCTATTTCTGATTACCTACTGGGTGTCGGGTGATTACGAAGGACGGCCAACGCAGAAACTAAAACTAAACGCGATAATAGCTCAGTGGTAGAGACATCGACTTGCAATCCATAGGTTGGTACATAAAAAGAAGGTGATAAAACCATAGCTGGTGGTGCTAAATGGAAGGGCTTTTTGAGTGCTTGCCTGGCAACCATTAAGTTAAGAAGCTGTTGCCTAGTAAATCCATTCGCTTGAGAAGCTATGAATTAAAAATTTACTTCATCATACTTCTTGGGTATTTGCTAGACATCTGTGATACGACTTTGAACGAATCGTTGATTTCCATCGCGTGACATCGTGGTCAAATTCTGGTTTATAAAGACAGTTGCAAATAAATATCTATAAACCTATTATGTTAATGTTGTTTGTAAGAGGCTCTGAACGATTCACTTTCGTAGAATATTTGCATGTGCGCATAGCTCTTAATTAGTTCTAACTAATACAATTATTCGGATGATTTTGCAAGCGATTGCTGGTCTTGAACATTTAAATGGTATTCGTTCTCTTTCGAAGCGATGAAAACAAGGCACCAACGCAACATAATATATCAATTTAATACCACTACCGAAACAAGCATTTAAGAAATATTTAGACCTAAGTGCAATCACCTCGGTCACGAATATACCGTACCTACTTTTGTTTCACGATCGGCAATCTGGATCACGGCGTGTCAAACGAATTTGATTAATTAGCTTAACGAATAACGAAATACAATGCGAATCAATATCTCGATAGTTTCATAACGATAGTGATGACATAACGATTTATCTATACTTTGCGTGCGTTTTTTTACTAGACACGAGTAATGTAATGACTTGTGCATGTTAAAGCTCTTTCTTAATTTTGCATATTGATTTTATCTATGTAGGTAAAGATTCCTTGTATGTTAATGTTTTTTCTTTTTATAAAGCTAAGGTGCCAGATATGAGAGCCGTTCACCTGCTCGAAGTTGGATTTAAATTTTAATCAACTTTGCGTATGTAATACATTTTAGTTCTTACATCTCTAATTCGCATGGTACAGTCAACGACAAAAGTCGCTGAACAATAACAAACTTTCAGATTACGTTGTTCATCTTAAACCCCAGCCTATGACCGCATCATCTCTTAATATCGGGAGTGTTGTGTTGTGGTCAAAAGCTACCTTGTTAAATATAAATAAAACCCAAACATTACTGATCTAAAACACATTTGAAAAATCTTGTATGATCAGCTACTTTTGTCGCTGACTGTACTAGGGTGCTTTCGAATGATCGCTTGGAAACCCTAAATAGAAAATCTGAACACTATACAATAAGTAAGTATTTTCTTTCTAGAAGCTGTATTTAAGAACCAGTCCCATTATGGCTATTATTATAGGTTTTGCGACTTAACTTACCATCCCCGTCTACAGGTCACTTAGTGAAAACACCTAGTGACATAGTCGTCAAATTCTAAACCATATCTCAAGTAACAAGTAGGTACATAATTAATGTTAACCAGTCGTTTATTATTTACCTACGATTATATTATTTTGTTCTATTACTAAAATTATTAATAGAATTACATAAAAAACTTCGAATTTCTTTTTGATGATGTAATAACATAAAACATTAGAGACTTGACAAAATACTTATAAAAGCCTCGCTAATGTTTCAAGAAAGTTTTATTACAATATATATGAAACACGAACGAGTAGCGAAGTTTAAATTTATTACTGCAATTTAATTGCTGACTGCTAACGTGAAAGTCTGCAGCTATTAACGAGACCAAGAAACATAACACAGATAATAATTAAAATATGATATAATAAAGATAAATAAATATCAACATTTTCGATTTCAAAAACTACTTAATTGAATATGAAAATACTCTAACCTTCTTTTTACTCTAACTATAAAGATACACTGGCCTTAAAAAATCAACCGACCTTATGAGGAAAAGTTAGGTTAGGTGGGTGTATATTTTTTGTGGCCATTATACGCATATTGGATCCTAAATATTAATTGTAATCATTTTTAATTGAATGTACTAGTCTGAATACCATAGTAATTAATAACATCAACGTAATGTTATGTCTAGCTGCATAATTAATGAAATATATTTTTGACATTGAGATAAAATCAGGTGAGTTTTATCGAGGCCATATAATTATAATGAGTTGAAACCAAATACTTTGTCTGTAATTGTTATCTATTCTACGGTGACAAGTAAGGCTATATCGGTAAAAAACCTGTAGCTATATTAAGAAGGTACTTATAAATCTCTCATCTATTGTGACTTCGCGGACGATGGTAAATTTTCCACTTTCAATGTAGAAATCACAAGATTACGCCGAAAAATTGGCGGTAACTGAAACTATTTTTCTTTGGAAATGCAATTGGTAAAAATAAATAAGAATAATGCATTTTTTTAGTATTTGTGCATAATTTGTGGCAAATAAATTATTTTTATTCTTAATTAGTGTGAAAAGATCGGATTTTCTTCACAACTTTGTTACTACTTTTCAATCGAAACTTTTAATAAATACGAGATTAAGGCCTGTCTTACACTTTTAAACTCGTTATTGCTAAGCAGGTAAACATTAAAGTCCATAATTACGCGGCTTTCTGGTTACACTCGTAACTGCTTGTGGAAATCAATACTGGTAGTCAACTCTCACTGAAGCGAAAGTCAGTAACTCGTGGATATTGTTTGTTTTAGTAATTTATTGCATAGGGTTCGGTCAAAACCTTCACGTAACTTTAGATAGGAACTTGTGTTTTGAGATCAGTAAATACTTAGCAAGAGAAAACCAAGCTGCTTAGGTGTTACTACAGTATGCGACATTGAAGAACTAGTAAATTAACTTATTCAGACACGGCAGAATATTATACTCAAATATTGAGACTTATGAAAACAAAAACCTTTTCACAGCGTATAGAAAAGAATTAGAAAATTGTTGTAGCGCAATGGGCATACAACCAACTGCGAAGCGTGAGGTCACGAGTTCAATTCCAGCTAAGGGACACATTTGTGTTTTGAAAAAAGCGCAAGTATTTGTTTCGTGTATGGGTATTCTGAATCGCCGATCTGCTTAGTGTCTGATAATCTAGATCGGAGTCGGAGATCTCTATGTAGGTATGTGATTATTATTAGGTGTTAGATAAATTTATTAGGACAACTATACAATATGTATATCCAGAGGTATCTTCCTTATCCTCCGACAATCTTAAAAAGAAATGAATTTTTAGATTTTCCTTTTAGTATATAGTTTAAAGTAAAGCCGCGAGACAAGAATGGCGTACATAATAATAAGCCTAAGATATATTATATAAACTGGTGTAACGCAAAGCTAAATTACGGTTTCAAGCCATACTAGTTGCAGAGAATTAGCCGAGTTAAACGCACGTCACCGTTTTCCAGAAACAGTTATGCTGCAGTAAGATTGTGGCGACTACTTAGTCGACCTCGTCGCAGTTGTGGGGGTCGACCTCTCGCTACCGGCATTGATCCAATCAATGCTGGATAGCGAGGGGTCATGGGAGGAGGTGGTCTCCTTCTGCGAACATGTCATGTCGCAGAAGGAGAACGCGGAAAGGGAGAGGGAGATTACCTCCACTCTTCCACTGCGCAGGAGAAGGACGGGGCGGCGAAGAAGAGCATCCATCTTCGCCCTCCCTCGTCCTCCATAACTGGGGCCTAGGCGACGAACCTGGGGAGGTTCGTCGCCGATGACGTCATAGGTCCCGAGGTGGCGCGCGCTTATCAGCGCGCCTTCGTGAAGTCCGGGGTGGTAAACACCCTACTGAGGTCGGACCCATTAGAGGACCATCGCCGTCGGGGCCGCGGAAGAGTTCCAAAGCGTGCCCGTAGCCCCGGCACAAGGCGCAAGGAGGTTTTAAAAAAAAAAAAAAAAAAAAAAAAAAAAAAAAAAAATGTTAATTTTCCTAATATCATCACTATCAGACTCCAAGTAGAGATACTGAAAATCCACATTACCTTTTCACTTTTTCAATTTCTAGTAATTCCAGTAAGTAATAACCAGCGTGCCCTATGAAAAATCGTTCGACATTATCAGAATTCATTTCAGAGGAGTTACAGAATATTTTTATCAGAATTCATTTCATAGCAGTTGCCGACGACACTATTTTCATTTTTGGTGTACCAACTATTTCTCCCGAAGTGACTTCTATACAAGCTTGTGTATGCTCATGTATAAAATGAGCTCGTGTCTTTGAAGAGCAATAATGTTAGATCGTAAAGATACTCGAAGTGTAAGGAAACATTTGCTATTTGACGCATGCGCATAAACCGGACGCATCTAATGCAGTTTCTCTTTGGTAGCCGAGTCGGCGGTCACTAACACCAGTCTAAAGATAGAGAAATTAGTCGAGCGCTCCTTCGAGTGAATGCACTTCGCAGCGCCTCCTGACCATGCCTTATACGTAAAGGCGCAAACTCAGAGATCGATTACCACTAATTACTGCTCTCTGTTAGCGTCCCGCTGAATTACGCGTCAATACCTCATCGCTAACGTCCGACGATAAAGGAATTCAATCTCACTTTATTACACCGCTTACTCCATCGACCAAATAAATTAGTACCGGCGATCAGATCTCATTGTCAAATTCTTGCACCCTTATCTTTTCAGATGCATAAAATTTGTAAAGCCTGCGTGGATGAAAATTGTTATTTTTTCATGCATTTGTCGTGCTGGCCAGTGCGATAATGACATAAAGTGTTAATGCATCGTCCTAGGGACTGGCGGTATAGGATCATTATTGAATAGAAAAGATCGAATTTAATAAAATACTTTCCACGCTAGCGTAATATGCACTTTTGCACATATGTTTTAATGATATTGATAAAGAGAATTCCTTATTCCTCAATTGAAATTGAATGAACATAGAAGTTAATGTTGAAGATAGATTAAGATATCATTGCTTTGCTGGCTGGTAATTTTGCGAGCTTGCGGCGTGTGTCAACTGCAATTGCATAGTTTCTGTAGGATATCTACAATCATGCAGGTACTTACATTTCTCGGCTATGCAGCTATCCGTCAAACGGTAGAGACGTGAAAGCGGACCGATTGCACGATTACACCACAGCCATGTTTCTACACACTCATTCGACGTATTCTATTGCAAATTGATCACTTTCTATCGTGTTTACTTCATAATGATATCCTTACCTACAAAGTCGGTGTTTATCGACTTATCGGCATTTATCATTATGTTAAATCGTGTTCTAATTACCATTCAATCAGTATGTACTTCACTTTCGAATTTTACTTCTCTTGGAGACATTACCAATGTAAGTACTGATTTGATCTTAACATTTTACACCACACTTGTGTTCAGGTAGAAGTTGATAACGGGCCACGTGCCAAGTTTACCCGTTGGCTCATGAGAAACATAATAAACATTTATGCAATGCTATTAAAAAAAGCAAAGCACCAAACTACTAAAAATAGTAAGACAAACAATGCTGTCCAAACACGCAACGCATATTTGCAGTAAATGATGATGACAATGTCAATTCACACGTTATCAGAACATCGCGAGGCTGCTAGTACATGATAGCATTCCTCTGTTACACGTCCAAGACTATCTTGTTACTTAGCTAGGTATCAGATGGTTCAAACAAGCTAAATGAGCGGATATGGCCGAACGGAAAAACGTGCTCCTTAATAGGTATTAGGTACCGATACCTATGACTTTAATAAGTTGTATGCGGATTTTAATCTAAACGGTGAAGGAAAAAAATCATGAGGAAACCGGCATGTCCAATAACCACAAAATTCAAAGGGATCCGACATCAACCAACTCGCACTGGGTCAGCTTAGCAAATACTCTCTCTGGGAGGTGGTCTGTGTGACAGCAGTGGGAAGCAGTAGCTTAGCTAGGTATCAGATGGTTCAAACAAGCTAAATGAGCGGATATGGCCGAACGGAAAAACGTGCTCCTTAATAGGTATTAGGTACCTATGACTTTAATAAGTTGTATGTGGATTTTAATCTTAACGGTGAAGGAAAAAAATCATGAGGAAACCGGCATGTCCAATAACAACAAAATTCAAAGGGATCCGACATCAACCAACTCGCACTGGGTCAGCTTAGCAAATACTCTCTCTGGGAGGTGGTCTGTGTGACAGCAGTGGGAAGGTAATAGGCTAATTAATTATCGTGAAATGAGCGGCAACCCTAATTAATTAGCAACAAATTCGTTTAAAGTTTACTCCTAATATATTACATGTATCAGTTTAGTCATCCGCAATAACTTCATTAATAGCCTTGATAATTTTGCAAGGCTTTCTAGTACGTTTGTTCAAGTGGTGTTCTAGAATGAAAGGTTAAATTCTATAGAAATTAACACCTTCCATTCAGAACTGCAGAATTATTTGGCCAATAAATACATGGTCATGATGACTAAAGTCGGAAATATTTAGTCAACTGGGACACAGAATACCTCTCAAGGAATTCTCCTACCGCGGTATGTTAAACAGATTTAATGTATTCATACACATAAAATCCTGTGTGTACTGTTTTGTAAGGAATTAGTTTTACTATGGACAATTATATTTAATAGGATTTAATTGAGTTTTAAGCGGCGCGGTGGTAAGCTTGCCAATATGAATGTCAAAAAGTTCAATGGCGCTATAAAGTTTGTATAAAGTTCATTGGAATTTTTGAATGTTATACCAGATTATTCTTGGTTTTCTCTTTCCAGAATGTGACGCCAATTGTCTTAACAAATCCTGCTCGACATATCTACCAAGGCTTCAGCAACCATCAGGTTTCCCTTTAAGAGGAACGGCTAACTCTTCCTAACTCACTTTTACTGCTGATTTATATCATTGACAAGTACTGCAAGCATTTCGCTTCGTGTTCAAACGTGTATAAAAATACTATCGTTGCTTTCGTAACGTAAAAGGGAAGTAAAAGGCTTATATAACAAAATTAGAAGAACGACTTCATAAACCTTAGTTCCTGTCTTACTAAAGACACGGTTGTTTATAAGCGCAGTGTACATAAAAGGTAAGTTATCTATCCTTATAACTGATCAGTACGAAGGTGTCTTTTACACAAGGAATTGATGTTTTGACATTTTAGATTGAGATATTTGCGCACTTCGATGTGACAGAGCAAAGAGACATAATAACACTAATCACACTGTCACACTCTATTACATATTATAAATGCGATAGTTTGTGGGTAAGTGAGTTTGTATGTTCGTTACATCTTCACGCTGAAATGTCTCAACGTGTTTGCGGGAAATGCGGAATTAAGATAGCTAGATTAACTCATAGGTTACTTTTTATCCCGTAAAATGTAGAATAACGCTTAAAAAGGGAGTTAACCGCGGGGTACAGCTAGTATGTATTAAATATAGCCACCACAAAAGAATGAAAACTTATAAATCGCAACTAACTCATAGTTGATGCCAAATTACGAAATAAACGGTTAGTACGAGAAGGTTTTCAGTTTCTAATACGGGATAAGACTAAAAGATTGTTTTAATACACTGAAACCGTTCCACTAAAGTTATTGTACTGAAGATTATCCAATACCGGTTATATACAGTAGCAACTAAGCACCTAACTAAAGCAAACCGAGGAATAAAGGAAGCTTCACAAATTGCACGCGGACGTTATAATTTTCGCTTCGCTTTCCCGTTATGCACACCGCAACCGCCCATGACAATATTCTGCTTGCGCATTTGCCTGCGCATTTGCTTGCGCCTCAGGAACGCCTCGCAATCATGGTAGGCATTAACGAAACAAAGGTTATAGATGGCACCGAGTAATGAGAGACATTGGGTGCTAGCTTTGAATATGGTTGCCGACAGGAAGGTTCTAAACCTCAATCGGCAATCCTGTCGCAGAACCGTGATTAGCAGTGATTACTGATTAGGGATGAAGCATATTTACTGTATGTATATATGATATTTTATAAATACTATTCAAAGGAATTTAGTTTTCACTCAGTTACGAGTATCAGGTGAGCATCGAGTATCGAGGTAGTTATTAGTAGATACCTTTGAAGTGAAAAGAGTTTTTGTTTATAAGTTTGAGCCCATAGGTAACAAACAATCAGACTGGGATATGTAATGCATTTCCTTTAGATTTACAATTTTGATAGCTATGCTTGTGCATAAAATGAATACACTATATTTAGAATGAAATAACACAACTCTGTGTGTATATTTATGGATGGATGGGTGTTTTTATTATATGTATTATGCAAATAAAATTAATTAGATTAACTAACAGTGTTATCTAATGTGTTTGGCGAAAAAGCAATGGGTGGTCTAAAATTGTAGCGGATGTGTCCAAACTCCAAGATATTTTAGTTCATCTAATAATTATAATTCAATAAGTAATTAATTAGCATAAATTACCCTCTGACATCTTAATAATGTGTTATCGACACGACCTACTTAATTAGATTCTATAACATCCTCTCCTCTTAACCTAGATAAGACAAACTTGCAAGAGTTGATGCAGATAATTATTATTCAAAGCTGCAAGTCTTGCATGGAAATGTATTTTTGAAGGCTGCTATTTCTGTTAATGCAAGCGTCAATGTAATTTGCACGTCGATCGTTGCATCTGAAGTGGAAATCAGTGATGCCTTGATGACCGTCATTGAGAAGAGCGTTAGAATTCAACAGGTTTTTTTTGGTTTTGTACGGTAGCGTTTAACTAAAAGTCATCTGATATTGACACGTAACGATGCGGTCGAAGATAGCCCTACGTTGCACGTGGATTGGCAACTGGCTCTCAAGTGAGGCTGCCTAAACATTGAACTATAGGTGCTTGTCAACAGATTCTCAATATGAGGATGGCACCTAGATATGCGCTAGAAAATGCCCTGCCACCAAGCTCAGTTAAAGCTCTAGTTTTATTATCTCCTGATTGTATATAGATGGTATTTTATCAAAAGTGCTGCCAATTCTACCATCATTTCAATTGTGAAAATAGAAATAAATAGATGTAACATCTATATTTTAGAACGACGAGCCCAGAATATTGCAGCGCAGAATTTTAAACTGATGAAGTTCAAAATTCTGGGCGAGCCACTTTCTTGTCTCATCAGTTGCATACATCGTACAGAATTTAAAGTTATGGGAAGTAAAAACTAGGATTTTACCTACTTGAATCTAAAACTTAGTACAATTTTGAAAATTTATTGCATTACTGAGTGTAGGTAATCTATTAAGATTCTGTATTATTACATTATTTTAACGAGTATTTTACGTAATCGGAATTGGGGTAACAAACACATTCTAGCACTTTTAAACATAAGTATTAAACTAACCATTTGAAGGATTTCTTCAAACGATGCTTTGATTGCCATTTGAAACAGCTTAATGTGATGTAACTATGTAACCCACTTTATAGCTTTAGATAAAAATCTCTGGCACGCAGGTAGTACAGTACTACTTTTCGTTTTTAGACATAAAAGTCAAGTAGTGGCACTATAATGCCGTATAAGGAAATACTGTTATGTACCCACATTGGGTGAGCTTTGCGTAGATAACTGCGATCTACGTCCATAGTAATGCTTTTTAGTTAGTACAGATGTTTGTTGCGCGATACGCGAGTCGCAATCACTTTATGCCACTAGAATAACTACTTGTGGAACTCTACAAATACATAGTTACAAAGCGGACAAAAGCTACAATTTCTAACAAATACTTGCTCAAAGCTATTTACATAACCTATTATAATAGTTTGATTGTATGCTGTTGTAACGGCGGTTAAATCCGCAGAGACACATTTTAAACAATAGTGCAGATGTATACGCGTACTATTGATATTATAGATCCTATGCACCTGCAGCAAGGATGCACCTTTCACTATGCAGTGCATCGAAAGTGCATCGCTGACGTAACGACGACCTGCGCTGCGACCTCCTACCCTACCTCGCAACACCCAGCTAAGCTTTGAATCTTGATTTCTTTCATAGATAATGCCTTGAGATCATCGGATGGGATTATTACATAACCGTGCTTAGCGAACCTAGCGTGCTCTGTGCATATCTGATAGTGACTTAACTAATCGCTTGTTAAAGTTGCAGTACCAGTTCCTTACAAATAAAACATGACATCCTATTATATTTCAAAGCTTTCTGATAGAGGAAAGATAACTCAGTGTTCGCCAGAAAGGATAAATTGATGGCAAAATACGTTCGGTATAAGAATCGGCATCGATATTAATGGTCACCGGCCTCTTTTGCTTAATGGTGTTCGTTTAACCAGCTGTCAAGCGGTCACCATTTCGCCGGACAAATCGCATCGGACCACCTACTGGGAACAGTCGTAAACATGCAAATTCATAACTCGCAGATACACGGTGCATGATAAAACATTTATGTAGTCTCGTGACTGAAAAAGTGCTGGTTGTACGCTTACTTTGGTACTAACGGTTTATATGGAGAGCGAAACAGTGATACATCAGCAGGCAATAGTATTCCAAGATACGCAACGTTGACAGTTATATGTTGAGCTTATATTGAGTAACCAAATGGAAATATGTTACTCAACTAATCGCATTTTAATGGTCGAACCTTTTCTATGTATAGTTCAAATAAACAGATATAATATCCCGATGTGATTCCAACACGAATATATTATTCTGTAATTACGCTCGGGTGCAACTATAAAATTAATAGGCAAAGGTTCGTAGATATGCAAATCTCCGCTTACAAATGTCGTAAATTCTAAATGCAGTAGAATGTTGATTGAGTGTAGTTTTAAACTCGTTTTCTTATGACATATCTATAAAATGTTTTGCTGACGGGTACCGCTGTTGTTGCATTCACTCATTTATAGAGTTACTAACATAAATTGAAGCTGTAAAGTAGTAAACTGATTATGTTAGAAACAGATGCGGCTACATAAAGGAATGCGAATCCCGTTGTTATGGAAAGTACGCCCATCGCGCAATCTCTGCTATCATTTCCTGCTCAATCTCCGGGATTGGCGGCGAGGCGCGCCGATCTGACGATATAGGATAACTAATTCAGTTTATCCCTTTAATACTGTTACAAACGTTATGATTACGATGCTCTTGAAGCCGAAGTACCAGCTCGAGATCAATGCTATTAATGTTCAGTGGTAAATTAAATGAACATTTAGGAAAGTCTTGCAATTTAACTTTGTACCCTCAGGGTTAGCATTAGTCATTGCACGCATCAGTAATGCGTCTAAGAAACTCTAATTGCACATTAGCATTGACCGTACAAGGTAAATATGAATACAAATGGACGTCGTGGACGTGAGATAAGTATTTTTTAAAACACTTTCTCTGCGTAATTGGTGCCAGTCAACGCTAAATATAAGGCGACAAAAGTTGAAATGTACGTGCTGGGGATCATAGAGTTCTTCCGCCATGATTAGAAAGTAAGCCGTTGGTAGTAAAAAAGTCGCATAGTTACGGGAAGTACAGGAAAAGTGTGACCGATGGGAAACTTGGCGCTTTTCACAGCGACCGTGCATTTATCGATGTCGGCGCCGCTCTGCTTGACTTCTTGTCAAAGCAGTGGTCCCCTATTGTTTAAAAAGCAGTGCGTGAGTATAATAAAAGTAAGTTTCTACAACAGCAATAACTAACAATGATCAACAAACATTGTAGTCTCGGATGATGATAAATATATTTACTATTTACTATCTACGAGTCAACCTTCAGTCTCATTTTAATGGACAATACATTGACACTCAAGGCTAACGTAAAGACGAAAATATATTCTCGTACACACAAAATACGTCAAAGAATTAGAATCTACGCATAATTTAACAGGCGTTTTCCTCACTTAATTTGTGAGAATAACCGGTGACAACTGAGCTTTAGAGTAAATTTTATTACCACCATAACTGCATACATGCTATAGCATCTTTCAGAATGTATGTCAAGAATGATAAAGAATAATTATCTGGAGTTCTCATTACCTTATACTTACTAACGGACTCACAATGAATGGTACATACATAATTCAAGTACAATTGCAGAACTGCAATTGTATCCTGAGCGAGATGTCGTGTCATCCAGGTTATAAAAAAGAAAATATGACAATACAATGCAACGAACAATACCTATATAAATAAAATGAAAAATTTGATTGTCACTACACGAAAAGGTACACACAATAAGTAATTTTACAATCTGACTGATCTGAATGTGGCTTGAGGAAGTGACAATCGTATTTTGCTCGGCGGTTTTTGGAACTGAAATTATTATTGTATGGAAATGTCACAGAACAACTAACAGTATATTTATGGCACGCGCCCATTGAGGCGGGCTGCACCGCAATGTATTACAACATCTCTTTCAAACATTAAATAAAAAACAGAGATGTTGTGCATGACGTTTTGCGGTGCTTCTCACCCGTAGTTTGGTGCTTTATAGAGATATTCACGGTGCATCCCAATCCCAATCCATTCATTCATTTATAAACGTGAAACGTGGCAAAATAAATAAAAAAATGCGTTTCATAAACCAACAACCAACATCTTGGGTTTGTGGGAAACTTGCTCCCCTTCAATCAGTTAGTAATAAGATTTTGTTTTAGATAGATACGTACCAACATACTTAAAATCACTCCTGCTTGTAATTTTCCAGCGTAAGAAGGTTGGAAAAGGCATAGTTATTTTTAAGAATAACGTTTTAAAACTACCTACTAAAACAAGATAATATTTTGAAACAAAATTTCGGCGCGAAAGTGACTTCATGACGTCAAAATCTTTATATACCCCAGGCGAAGCCGTAAGGCGGGTTGCTATTATTGAATAAAATCGACCCACGGAAAGTAGTACAGAAGCACCGCTGCACCCAACGTAGTACGTGGGAACCAATCACCTTACTATGATGTGCAATCACCGATTGGCGATGCTGGTTTATTTACTGTTCACCACTGAGGCACGTTGTTTCAACTTGTTTCATTTACGCACGGTTCTTATTTTATTCTAAACCAGGCTTAGCATTACCGCTTCATCACACATCGAGTTTTTTTTTTATATGGTATTAAAAGGTATTTCAAATTGTGCCACCTTTAAGTAAAAATTTGATTGTTAGTAAGAAAAGGATTCTAGGATTGAACCACTCAAATTCCTCCTAGTTCAATCATAGTATTCTGAGCGTAGCGACGGTTTCAAAGGTACGAGACGCAGAATAACTTTGCTGCCGAGCGAAACACACAATTTTCCCCCTCACTACAGCGAATAAAATACTAGGTCATGCACTTTTGGACTCATATTTCGAATGATAAAAAGAATCTTTCAGAGCTCTTGCGAAAATACATTTTTTATTATTGCCTCTAAAGGCTGCTATGTATCATGTAACAAATATTTTTAATACATTTATAACGATTATAATTACAGAGATGATCGGTTGTAGTTAGCACCAATTATCATTTTGTCCTCTTAAATCGATGTGAAGCTTCAAAGTTGGTAGCTTCACGGTGTAAAACAAGTTAAATCGAACACACAAAGTCTCCACTAAGGCCCACTTGCGTCAAATAGTGGGTTAAAAATGTAATGCAAGAGTTAAGTAACTCTGTGTAAAGTGGGCCTTAGGCCCACTTGCGTCAAGCAAGGTTAGCGTAGTTAACTCGGAGTTAAGTAGTAACTCAGAGTTAAATTGATAAATGGCCTTGCACCACCGTGAGTTAAGTGTTAACTCTGAGTTAGATGGGTAAATATTTAACTCTCCGATTTTGGTGGGTTAAATAATTAACTCTGGCTTTGACGTTTATTTGTTCATGTGGTCCTTTATTTTGTATCTATATAAAAACACCACAAACACAAACGCAGTGAAAATAAAAACTACATTCAAGATTTTGAGCAGTGTCGCTATGAATAGTGATATTATGTTCGATGATTTATTCCCCGATGACGATGAAGAAATAGTGCAATACCTAGACACAGATTTTTTCAATAGAAGAGTTGAAACTCGGCAAGATCATTTTAACTCGATCAGAGAAAAGGATTTTCACAGAAGATTCAAGCTGCCATAATTATGCTCTCATTTATTTTATTCCACAAACCACAGCTATCTCACAAGAAACAAGAAAAATACCACGAAATACTTTGGTTGGAAATGCATCAAATTGACAAAAACAAAACCACTGCAATAAACACAAATTGACTTTGACAAAGACATTCATCAATCAGTGCACCGCATTTCATTCAGTATAGCCCTTTCAAAACTTATAGGGATCGTAGGATCCACCGATCGGGCGACAGCTAATGCACAAATGCACCAGTGTAAGGGAGATGGGTATATTTGGTTCATTCATTATTGTTTCTTTTACATTTTGCTCGGTAATCTAAGAACAAACGATAGACATAAAACAATACAATACGTCTGTGGCACATTGCATTATGTTGGCGACCCCGGCAGGGTTACTTAACCCAGGGGTAGTTTAGGTAGACGCAAGACAAAGAATGAGTTAACGATATACACATCTAAGGCCCACTTGCGTCAAGCAAGGTTAGCGTAGTTAACTCGGAGTTAAATAGTAACTCAGAGTTAAATTGATAAATGGCCTTGCACCACCGTGAGTTAAGTGTTAACTCTGAGTTAGATGGGTAAATATTTAACTCTCCGATTTTGGTGGGTTAAATAATTAACTCTGGCTTTGACGTTTATTTGTTCATGTCGTCCTTTATTTTGTCTCTATATAAAAACACCAGAAACACAAACGCAGTGTAAATAAAAACTACATTCAGTATTTTGAGCAGTGTCGCTATGAATAGTGATATTATGTTCGATGATTTATTCCCTGATGACGATGAAGAAATAGTGCAATACCTAGACACAGATTTTTTCAATAGAAGAGTTGAAACTCGGCAAGATCATTTTAACTCGATCAGAGAAAAGGATTTTCGCAGAAGATTCAGGCTGCCATAATTATGCTCTCATTTATTTTATTCCACAAACCACAGCTATCTCACAAGAAACAAAAAAAATACCACGAAATACTTTGGTTGGAAATGCATAAAATTGACAAAAACAAAACCACTGCAATAAAGACTGATTGCCTTTGACAAAGACATTCATCAATCAGTGCACCGCATTTCATTCAGTATAGCCCTTTCAAAACTTATAGGGATCGTAGGATCCACCGACCGGGCGACAGCTAATGCACAAATGCTCCAGTGTAAGGGAGATGGGTATATTTGGTTCATTCATTATTGTTTCTTTTACATTTTGCCCGGTAATCTAAGAACAAACGATAGACATAAAAAAATGCAATACGTCTGTGGCACATTGCATTATGTTGGCGACCCCGGCAGGGTTACTTAACCCAGGGGTAGTTTAGGTAGACGCAAGACAAAGAATGAGTTAGGCCCACTTGCGTCAAGCAAGGTTAGCGTAGTTAACTCGGAGTTAAATAGTAACTCAGAGTTAAATTGATAAATGGCCTTGCACCACCGTGAGTTAAGTGTTAACTCTGAGTTAGATGGGTAAATATTTAACTCTCCGATTTTGGTGGGTTAAATAATTAACTCTGGCTTTGACGTTTATTTGTTCATGTCGTCCTTTATTTTGTCTCTATATAAAAACACCAGAAACACAAACGCAGTGTAAATAAAAACTACATTCAGTATTTTGAGCAGTGTCGCTATGAATAGTGATATTATGTTCGATGATTTATTCCCTGATGACGATGAAGAAATAGTGCAATACCTAGACACAGATTTTTTCAATAGAAGAGTTGAAACTCGGCAAGATCATTTTAACTCGATCAGAGAAAAGGATTTTCGCAGAAGATTCAGGCTGCCATAATTATGCTCTCATTTATTTTATTCCACAAACCACAGCTATCTCACAAGAAACAAAAAAAATACCACGAAATACTTTGGTTGGAAATGCATAAAATTGACAAAAACAAAACCACTGCAATAAAGACTGATTGCCTTTGACAAAGACATTCATCAATCAGTGCACCGCATTTCATTCAGTATAGCCCTTTCAAAACTTATAGGGATCGTAGGATCCACCGACCGGGCGACAGCTAATGCACAAATGCTCCAGTGTAAGGGAGATGGGTATATTTGGTTCATTCATTATTGTTTCTTTTACATTTTGCCCGGTAATCTAAGAACAAACGATAGACATAAAAAAATGCAATACGTCTGTGGCACATTGCATTATGTTGGCGACCCCGGCAGGGTTACTTAACCCAGGGGTAGTTTAGGTAGACGCAAGACAAAGAATGAGTTAACGATATACACATCTAAGGCCCACTTGCGTCAAGCAAGGTTAGCGTAGTTAACTCGGAGTTAAATAGTAACTCAGAGTTAAATTGATAAATGGCCTTGCACCACCGTGAGTTAAGTGTTAACTCTGAGTTAGATGGGTAAATATTTAACTCTCCGATTTTGGTGGGTTAAATAATTAACTCTGGCTTTGACGTTTATTTGTTCATGTCGTCCTTTATTTTGTCTCTATATAAAAACACCAGAAACACAAACGCAGTGTAAATAAAAACTACATTCAGTATTTTGAGCAGTGTCGCTATGAATAGTGATATTATGTTCGATGATTTATTCCCTGATGACGATGAAGAAATAGTGCAATACCTAGACACAGATTTTTTCAATAGAAGAGTTGAAACTCGGCAAGATCATTTTAACTCGATCAGAGAAAAGGATTTTCGCAGAAGATTCAGGCTGCCATAATTATGCTCTCATTTATTTTATTCCACAAACCACAGCTATCTCACAAGAAACAAAAAAAATACCACGAAATACTTTGGTTGGAAATGCATAAAATTGACAAAAACAAAACCACTGCAATAAAGACTGATTGCCTTTGACAAAGACATTCATCAATCAGTGCACCGCATTTCATTCAGTATAGCCCTTTCAAAACTTATAGGGATCGTAGGATCCACCGACCGGGCGACAGCTAATGCACAAATGCTCCAGTGTAAGGGAGATGGGTATATTTGGTTCATTCATTATTGTTTCTTTTACATTTTGCCCGGTAATCTAAGAACAAACGATAGACATAAAAAAATGCAATACGTCTGTGGCACATTGCATTATGTTGGCGACCCCGGCAGGGTTACTTAACCCAGGGGTAGTTTAGGTAGACGCAAGACAAAGAATGAGTTAACGATATACACATCTAACACAGAGTTACTTAACTCTTGCTTTACATTTTTAACCCACTATTTGACGCAAGTGGGCCTTAGGCCCACTTGCGTCAAGCAAGGTTAGCGTAGTTAACTCGGAGTTAAGTAGTAACTCAGAGTTAAATTGATAAATGGCCTTGCACCACCGAGAGTTAAGTGTTAACTCTGAGTTAGATGGGTAAATATTTAACTCTCCGATTTTGGTGGGTTAAATAATTAACTCTGGCTTTGACGTTTATTTGTTCATGTGGTCCTTTATTTTGTCTCTATATAAAAACACCACAAACACAAACGCAGTGAAAATAAAAACTACATTCAAGATTTTGAGCAGTGTCGCTATGAATAGTGATATTATGTTCGATGATTTATTCCCCGATGACGATGAAGAAATAGTGCAATACCTAGACACAGATTTTTTCAATAGAAGAGTTGAAACTCGGCAAGATCATTTTAACTCGATCAGAGAAAAGGATTTTCACAGAAGATTCAAGCTGCCATAATTATGCTCTCATTTATTTTATTCCACAAACCACAGCTATCTCACAAGAAACAAGAAAAATACCACGAAATACTTTGGTTGGAAATGCATCAAATTGACAAAAACAAAACCACTGCAATAAACACAAATTGACTTTGACAAAGACATTCATCAATCAGTGCACCGCATTTCATTCAGTATAGCCCTTTCAAAACTTATAGGGATCGTAGAATCCACCGACCGGGCGACAGCTAATGCACAAATGCTCCAGTGTAAGGGAGATGGGTATATTTGGTTCATTCATTATTGTTTCTTTTACATTTTGCTCGGTAATCTAAGAACAAACGATAGACATAAAAAAATACAATACATCTGTGGCACATTGCATTATGTTGGCGACCCCGGCAGGGTTACTTAACCCAGGGGTAGTTTAGGTAGACGCAAGACAAAGAATGAGTTAACGATATACAAATCTAACACAGAGTTACTTAACTCTTGCATTACATTTTTAACCCACTATTTGACGCAAGTGGGCCTTAACGATATACACATCTAACACAGAGTTACTTAACTCTTGCTTTACATTTTTAACCCACTATTTGACGCAAGTGGGCCTTACACAGAGTTACTTAACTCTTGCATTACATTTTTAACCCACTATTTGACGCAAGTGGGCCTTAGATTTGTATATCGTTAACTCATTCTTTGTCTTGCGTCTACCTAAACTACCCCTGGGTTAAGTAACCCTGCCGGGGTCGCCAACATAATGCAATGTGCCACAGACGTATTGTATTTTTTTATGTCTATCGTTTGTTCTTAGATTACCGAGCAAAATGTAAAAGAAGCAATAATGAATAAACCAAATATACCCATCTCCCTTACACTGGAGCATTTGTGCATTAGCTGTCGCCCGGTCGGTGGATTCTACGATCCCTATAAGTTTTGAAAGGGCTATACTGAATGAAATGCGGTGCACTGATTGATGAATGTCTTTGTCAAAGTCAATCAGTGTTTATTGCAGTGGTTTTGTTTTTGTCAATTTGATGCATTTCCAACCAAAGTATTTCGTGGTATTTTTCTTGTTTCTTGTGAGATAGCTGTGGTTTGTGGAATAAAAATGAGAGCATAATTATGGCAGCCTGAATCTTCTGTGAAAGTCCTTTTCTCTGATCGAGTTAAAATGATCTTGCCGAGTTTCAACTCTTCTATTGAAAAAATCTGTGTCTATGTTTTGCACTATTTCTTCATCGTCATCGGGGAATAAATCATCGAACATAATACCACTATTCATAGCGACACTGCTCAAAATCCTGAATGTAGTTTTTATTTTCACTGCATTTGTGTTTGTGGTGTTTTTATATAGAGTCAAAATAAAGGACGACATGAACAAATAAACGTCAAAGCCAGAGTTAATTATTTAACCCACCAAAATCGGAGAGTTAAATATTTACCCATTTAACTCAGAGTTAACACTTAACTCTCGGTGGTGCAAGGCCATTTATCAATTTAACTCTGAGTTACTACTTAACTCCGAGTTAACTACGCTAACCTTGCTTGACGCAAGTGGGCCTAAGTCATGACGATTGTATTTACACGCAAATTAGCGCACCAATAGAAAGTGTGCAGCATCATCGTGTAACGTTACATAAAGGCTGAGTAAATATTATTTTTACAACTTCGAAGATTAATGGTATGTGACGTAACGCGTAGGGTGCTGACCACTATATAAATTGCCGCCTAAATTTGGCGACTGTGGGTGGACAGATGGTGAAAATAGTAAAGCGTCTCAATATTGAGTCGCTGAGCTTGGTCCCACGCACTTGACGTCATTACCTGTGATCTGTACACAGGTAGATGAAATGTTGGAAAATATAAAAGTCATAAAATGTTCTATATTCTCTTTTTAAATTTGCGTTTGGCGCTGTTTTATGATTTTTTTTAATGCGTGACGCTATTGGCAGTTTAAAGTGAATATACTCAAATGTATCTAAGAAAAACATTAGTAGATAATCAGTCTATAATTTCGAGGTTAGTAATTTTGTTATTGTTTTATCCTATTGTATTCGCTGTCTTCTACTAGAACTGATGTCTGGTCTCGACCGAGGAGAAATATGATGTGTTGCATTTTGATGTCATAATAAGAAGTTCATTGTTAAAAAAATGGAATGTTATGTCAAAGAGCAGAAGGAAAAATATGATAAAAAAAATGAATTTTACTTCCAGTCGTCATAAAACATGTAGGCTTCCCCAATAACTTAAAAAATGTATACGTCAGAGTGTTATACAAAATTCGTAGGAGTTCAAGTCATTATTCAAAGAGCATACATCCTAAAAATATCACTAAAGGCCACGACGCTGTTACGCCATCGATAGTAAAGATACGTAGGTGTACATTGTAAGTGTGCTCTTGTCACAGATTCCATACTAGTTACTACGTTTGCATCGAGTCGACTTCCGATGGTGTCGCAACTGCAGAGCTCAATACCTCTAGTACAAGTTTTAAAAAGTTTTTCGTCAACGTCAAAGTTTACCTACTACCGCCAACATGTCAAACTGGCAACACGTACTGCCTAAATTCAAAAAGTAACTCGAAAACTTTTTACGAATAAAACAAAACGGTGAAACCAAACGAGCGTAATTTTGTGAGTATAAATTCGGTAGCATAAATTCTGCTGCATTCGGTTTCATATAAAAAAGGCAGTTGAAAATTCAGTTGAACGTAAAATGAGCGACTGAAAGCACGCGACTCATGACTCACAAAACTACGCTCGTTTGGTTTACCCTAAAACGACCCCCAAGTAACCGATAAGTGACCCGAGTGACCGATAAGTCTTTCCGGTGTGCTACAAATTGCAGTCCAACGCATCGGCAACTTCCCTGGTGTTGCAAATGTCTATAGGTGACGGTGACCGCTTTTCATCAGACGGGCATTTGCTTGTTTGTCACTCTATTTCATAAAAAAAACGTATTACCGATTTTAGATCCTCAATTTTTGGGAGAAAACGAAAACATTTTTAGTATTTGTAAACTATCAAAACCTGTACATACTAAGGGTATACTGGCGTGGCACGTGTACTGCCCACACGGCGAGTTACGACCGACCCGGCGATGCACCGGCTGGCCTGACACACACGTGATGCTAATTGATGACTCGTTGACGGGTGCACTGCAGGTGACAGTATCGCACAAATGGTTTGTTTTTTGTGCCCACAGTTTGAACAGGACACCTGAATAACAAGTACGTGTCAAGCATTTTTTGTGTTGAGCAGCAATTTTAATAAGTTAATTTTAGTTGTAGCTTAATAGTTTTCAGAAGCAAGTGCGATGGTGACCGAACCGTCCGCCACCGTCGCTTGCATACGTCTTATAATGCACCGATACCGAATTTGAATCCAATCTCGACCCCGTACTTATGAGTAATTAAGTTACGTACGGTTTTGCCATCGCACAAAAACGGTGAAGGAAATCATCAAGGGCATGCGACTAATACCAACCCACGCTGGGCCAGCGTGGTATGGCCCATACTCTCTCTTTCTGAAAGAAGGCCTGTATCCCAGTAGTGGGGGGTAGTAATGCGACGAGTTACGCAAGTCTTTACAACAGGTGCAATGAATGGGTTGAAGAATGGAAAAATACTCTGAATCTTAATGCGCATCTTTACGTGTGCATCTGACTTTGTACACCATGCGACGCACAAGTACGACGTACATAGGTTACGCAACTAAAAGAAAAGGTGACTTTTCCACCGAGTTACGCAACGGAAAAATTGTGCAACCAAACCATACATAATGCATAAGCTTCAAAACTTTACCGTACAGGAAAGTTCCTCGGTACCGAGAAATTAAATTTAATAAAGCAAAAGTCGTTTTAATAAAATATATGACGGGAAAAAAGACGGTTAGCATGAGTCACAGACCGGAGAAACCGAGTATAATAACTACATGCAAATGGAACCTGTATGGGCAGAGAAGTAGCACTGTAAACTGAGTATTAGCATAATTAACTAACTATGTAATACTAGTACATAAATAAAACATCAACAGATACCATCTCATGATGCTAAAGGAAGATTTAACGAACCTACTTAGTTTTTACATTAGCAATTACCGTACGTTTTGCGATAAGCGATAGGCATTGTGTATATGTTATAACGGTCCCCTGAAACCTGACCATTGAACTCTGAGTAAGTGTAAATAATAATTAAAATACCAACGCTAACGATGCGAGTTATGCTTCAAATAACAAGTGATATAATTATGCAAATTTTAACTATGTTTACATAAGTTAATAACAACTTATTGTACAAGGTAAAACTTTTCGGAGAATACGCTTGGCTCGGTTATTACCATTGTTTGTGGTCGATTAGTATTCGTCAGCGTTAGTAGGTAAGAACAATCAAAAACTCGAAACTTAAACCCAGAATGAAGCCTTCGTTTGGCTTATGTAGTATTGGCCTGATATATACTATGACTATGTTTTGACAAGCGGTGAAGAAAAATATCTTGAGGAAACCGGCATTTGGCTACCGTAGGGGACTCCCTCCTTCACGCTAACATAAGACCTGTGTCCCAGAAATGTGAACGTAATAGGCTGATGATATTGTATCGAAAAGTCATGTTTTCAAGGTGAGCCAGTCAGATAGAGAGCTTGGCGTGCAAACAAAAACCATTCAGCGTCTGATCGTGATGCTGATTAAATAATTCTTAGAAAAAGCCAATGAAACAAAGAAATACAATTAGGTGTTTACTATTATTCCCCATTACAATAGTTCGGGTCCCTACAATATGGCTTTACTCACTGTACGCAATGAAAGAACCATGTTTTGTAAAATTAATTATTAATTTCCTCAAGAAATACCTAAGCCACAGTGAAAATAACAAGCGTTTTGGTAGCAACTGTAGCTTACTACTATGTTTTACAATAAATAAATAGGTACCTAGGTACTTAAAATAAAACTGAGTTGGACAGCGATTATAATAATTATGGTCGCATCTAAAGGTCTAGCTAGTCTGTCACTCTACAAAGACATGCATGAGAAGACTATATTTACAATATTAAAGTACACTACCTATATCACATATTGAAAACAATACCTACCATACATTACGATTACATTAGCGCACACACCTGTCTCTGGCCTAAAGTGCGGTGTGTCATAATAATCATATTCCATTTCAGTCATGCAGTAAGATCGATTCACAGTTGCATCACTATTAAGTGCCGGCTATCTCAGCACATCCATTACTCCCAACCATTATTTCACTATCGGACCCTTTTCTTTCCCATGCACCATTCCATTATTCTATCACTGCATCATAGAGAAAGTTACGCAGTACACGTAATTTCTACAACACAAAAATATTGGTAAAATCACTGCCTATTTTTAATTGCATCGTAATCGGCGAAAGTTAAATACTAGAAACCATGGTCGTAAATTAAATTTACGTGATGTTTATTTTGTTTATTTAATTATTACTGGATCATAAAATTTGAGTCTTTACTGCTACCGACTAAGCACTTAGGTAGTAGACAGTACCGATGGCTAGAAGCCTGTGGAATAG
Organism: Opisthograptis luteolata; assembly: GCA_931315375.2. Taxonomy (NCBI): domain Eukaryota; kingdom Metazoa; phylum Arthropoda; class Insecta; order Lepidoptera; family Geometridae; genus Opisthograptis; species Opisthograptis luteolata. The sequence continues at coordinate 6,415,933 of OV928048.1, forward strand.
TAATTAACCTTTACGGTGTCTGTGGTACATTACGTAGAAATTTGTTTACTATAAAATTTGCAGTGATACCGTTAGCATTAATAGTGGTCATAAATATTTGGAACTAATAAGCTTTCCTTACGAATTTAATGGAGGATTAATGCTTCACACATACCAAGGGCACCAGTCGTAATCGAAAAGAGCTGTAAAGACATTCCAAGATTTCAACATATGAATTAGAAGAAAACATGCTCAAATTGGAAAATTAACTGACTATTTTTAAGATATTGATCTTCATGTGTTCATGTATCTGTTAATTGTAATAAATGAGATTTTAAAATAGGTTTGTAATTTTCTTTGGTCGGTATTTTCAATTCGTTATAGACCATTTCGAGAAAAAAATAACTGTGCTTTCGAAACGTTTATAGATTAAAAATGTATACCATAGGTGCATTCGTTTAAGTTAAGTAAATTCAGTTCATGTTTTTGTCCGTTGTGTAAAGTTGTCTCAAGAATCGAGGTGTCGTCATTTTACGTGATGGAAAGTGGTGCTGTATTCGATGAAGATGTAATACTTGTGTTGCGAACGGCCATTCACTTTGTCACAAGCTGTTTCTGACTACATTCACGTACAATTGTGGTGTCAGGGGATGTGGATTAACCACATTACATAACTGCGTTAATTATGTATCGACGATTCAGTGAAAAAAAGCTCAAATACATTACATAAAAATCGGACCACTCTTCAAAAAGGCATACACGTAACACGTCAACAACAAAAAACTCGTCGAATGAACCTCCTCCTTTTTTTTCATCGATTAAAAATAATATTACATATTACAGCATACAGCGCTAAATTAGCGATTGCAAGATGATCGAGTCAAATTTTAAACATTCAACATCGTAATGTCTTCAATTTGATCAGTTCAGTGATTTAGACGTAAAAAGGTAACAAAGAGATAGATAGAGTTATATACTTTCGCATTTATTATATTAAAGTATAAACTTTTAATAAACAATACTCAATGTTCTCCTGATTGCTAACTAGGATTTCCTTTAACAAGTTAATTAGAAATTACGAGAACCACGGCTGAACATCCAGGCAGAATAAATACATTGTTGCAATGTTTATCATGTACAATTCCTTATCCCGTAACGAGTATCTAACGCACCCTCTGAGTTATAAATTATAATGTAGCAAACTATTACACAATTGAGAATATCAAAACAATAATAAAATAAGCCATAAATTAGTGGACTGCGGAACTTGTAGTACAATTAGTGAGCGGTAGCGCGTTGATGTCTTTTGTTTTGGCAGAATTTTAAATCAATGCGGAACTATTTTATAAGTGTGTTGTTTTGGATCAGAATTCCATTATTTTAATTTCCTTGTGAAGCGCTCGTAGCAAGGCTTTTTAGTCGTTTTTAAATGAGTAACTTACTTTGCGGTCACTACTTGGATGGGTGAACACTTACAACTATGCGCTTGCGTGCTTCAGTCCCAGTTTTAGTCTTTGGTGAATAATAAGTAGGCTGATGATTTATTTATTCGCTTGTGCCTCAAATATTGCAATAGGTAAATACTGTATCTCTCCTAGCGTTATTTTGTTATTTCATACTGTGAAAGCAGTCACCAATAAACATTTTATTATTCTACTTTATTGCTTGTATCACATATATGGACCAAGGAGTTTTTTTTAGGAAATTGTTCTTCACAACTCCAAAGTTTATAATCATTCAAGGTTTCATTTTCAGTCTTAGTTATTGATAACGACGATATAAAATTTCGCGACCATCATAGCTGATTCCACCTAATACAGGCCATAAATCTTCTTTCTCTTACGTTATTCATCCCAACTTGTATGCCAATCATTCCCAGTTCCCGCGATGCCGGTCGTAAACTATGCTTAGCTTAGCATATATGATTAAGCATAGCACGAGTACAATGAGGTGCATAATATTTAATGTTGCGCGTGAGACACGCCGCGGGTGCAGAGTGTAACAACCTCAGTACGCAATACGGGGATAAAGAAATTCGTACGTTTCATTGAACATAGCGACAATGAAGTGCTGTTGCGCCCGTTACAAACAGTTTTTGTGTGTACTGTTGTTGAAATAGAGTTTCATAGCTCTGCCAGCCTCTTCCGTTCAGTAAACATTAATATTAGGCATCCGCCACGTATTCGACGACCGATGCGCGATGTTTCGCAATGGGCGAATAGCCGACTGCGAAGCGGGATAGATTCCCGCTACGGGATAATTGAACAACGCAAGTATTTGTTCCGTGTCCGGGTGTTGAATCCCCGATCCGTGTAGTTTCTGCTACCCTCAATACGGGGAATTTTAGTTAGGGGACAGAGCCTATGTATGTGATTGTATGGAAGTTCAAGAAGAATAAAATTGTGTTCTGTGTATGTATGCGTCGTAAAAAATCTTTGTACGAGAACCAGTTTAAGCAATGCTGCGGATTTTTCGCTTTTCAGATATATCTTTAATTATTAATTAACTTGCGTGTATTTAGAAATGGTATGCATTAAATCAATTAAAGAGCTGGACTAGGTCTAGATCAAAGCCATATCATTAACCATTAACCAACCGTAAATACTTGGCATTGCTGCTCAGAAGCTTAATTAACAATGAGTATAGCGCGTTTACATTTTTCTGCATTGCAAATCGTATTTGCGTATGGAAGGAGGTCCTTGCCTGCGGTCAGGGCCGGATTAATCATTAGGCTGAGTAACCACTTAAGGGCCCCCCCTTAAGTCCCCCCGCATCGAAAAAAGGCCTCGTGCATGAAAAAAATAACGTTCATCAAACAATTTTATTTAAAAATGTGTATCCTTCCAAATGTACGCAAAATTTCCTATCATTTGATTTTTTTATGTAATAGAGTGGCAGACAAGCAGACGGCCCGCGTAAAGGTTAGACATTTGAAACACCAAGGGTGTTGTTATAGTATGTGTATAATATAGTAGTACATAATTTAATTGTGATCGTAAAAACGTATTTTAAAAACTAAGGGTAAAGGGGCCCCAAGATTTGCATTGCCTAAGGGCCCTGACAGGGATAATTCGGCCCAGCCTGCGGGGAGGAGGGGGTAGGGCTCCGGTCTCGCAGTGCGAATTCCTTCATCACCAAGGTGGACGGGTGTCGCACTCGCCGCCACAGGACACGTCTCGCGGCATTATTTAAATACTACATAGTACAAATAAACCACTGTTTTTCAACTTCTTAGTATGGGCATTTCAGCATTTTATAAATCGCTGGGGTTTTATCAAAGATTGCTGCGGTGCAAGCTCTGACAGATGAGTAAAGGCAGACGCTCGCATATCCTGCGTGGATGTGATAACTTTTTTCTATACAATAGTACCTACGTAGTAAAAATAAAAAGAAGGAATAGAAACAGTAGTGCGTAATTTCATCACAATTTGATTCTATGCAACAATAACTCATTGCCCACTATCACTTAGTAGATTCGGTGACAACGATGTAATTGCATTTTTTTAGAAATAAAGTAAACCTAAATAAGTTTAATAAAAAAACGATTAAAATGTATAATTAATAAACTACAAGTTGAACATAAACTGTCATAAAAATTTCTGTACCGCCGTGCAATTTTCCTCTCTGTACATTTTAGGAAATTCAACTTTAAGGGGCATGATTGGAGATGTTAATCACATATTTATCAGCCTCGAGTCGGCGAGGAATTCGTAAATATAATTATTTTCTTGATAAATCACTGTCCGAAATATTTACAAACAAAACTACAACGTAGCGAATAAAAATGAGCAGTGTATATGTAAATAAAACAAAATGTGTTAGCGATGGAGGCAGTTCTTCGAAGGCGATATTTTGTCCAGCCTTGACAAATGACTTGGCGTCCGCTCCGCGGCCGTTTGGAGCCTGAGAACTCTAGCTTGGCTAGACCTGCGACAGAGCACGTTATTTATTTACTTTGTAATGCTGATGTGAATTTAACTACAATTTAAACACCTTCAGAGCTTTTAATCTTTCTGTTCAAATAAACTAACGTTCGAGCTAATTGTCTCATATCCACGCGATTAAGCAAAGTAGAGTTCACAGATTTTTTTTATCGTCTTATGCTGTAAAAAATGAAAAAAACTATGAAAAAACTAAAGATGGAAAAAAATGTCTTATTAAAATTATTTGTATAATTTGTAAAAAGCTTACAATTATTACCAAAATGCTTTAACTAATGTCATATGTCAAAGTAATTACTAATGTTTCTTAAATGGTCATATAACAAGTCAGGTTGGCATTCATGTGTAAACGCATTAAGTAGGTCCTTGTAAGATTTGAACTCAAAACAGGTTCTCGTACAACCACTGAGCCATCATTACTCCAAACTAGGCATTGTCGGTTATCTGACGACTTCAAAAATAACTCGGAGCAAAAAAAATACAATACTAGCGACCTACCTGGTTTTGCCAGCTCATAACTTGATATTTTTGTATACAAGAAGAAGAAGAAGAAGAAGAAGAAGAAGAAGAAGGCGTAGATAATTATTAATTAGTACCTACCTGTTATGGAATAATCGTGCACACATAACGGCTAAGGCTAACATTAAGTAGGACGCAGATACGAGTTATAAATTCTCCACAGACAAGAACAGTTTTTTGTTTGACTATATCAAGAACAAATCCATAGAACGTACATTCTATGAATACAATTTAAAGTCCTGCCTTATTCACTGTTATATCAAGAAATCAAGACACATAGATACGTGAAATTTGAAGGCTAGCTTCCTCCGGTGTAGTGTTGTAAGAATTTAAAAATCAAAAACCCCTGATGGAATCAAATGGGATATTACAGTTTGTATGGAAAAATAACAATTTTCACGCAGGCAAAACCGCGGGGCTATTTGTTGACAAAACAAGATTCAATAGATCATGATTGCGTTGCCAAAAAAAATAATTAAATGTTTCCAAAATGCCAAGATAGAGACGACACGAATTGATTCTTTGGGCGACGAATTCATCTCAAAAAGTGGGACGTTATATTAAATTTTGTAATTGCTCACTTTCTACAAAACTGATAGAGAATAATTGCGTTTGTAAAGTAATCAAAGACAAAAGATCTGGACGGTTAGCGGTTAGCAAATTCTAAAGGCATGCGAGTGATTATTATTCTTCTACACTGGCAATCAATGTGCCCATCGACTTACAATCGGTTAATTGATCTGCTCGCCCATGGACGGCGACAAGCAGTTACTGTCCCGTTACCACTTACCATTGAGTGAAGAAGACACGAATCGCTACTGGGAATCTGACATCGCCGCCGCAAAAAATGTGTCCGCGTAAAAGGCAACTGTTAATAAAGGGAAGCAAGAATAACGCCTCGCTTAGCATTTGATTAATCACAGATTAAACATGTTATTGTGTCAGCCTCTTGCGTCATTTGTGTAATGAACTCAGCATTTATACCAACAACATTAACAGAGAAATATGGTCAATGGTCAAACATTTTTCAAATACAATTACAGCAATCTACATAATTAAACGTGCGCTTTTTTACATCTCGCCGTTCAATCTACTGGTTTATATTACGACTATTGATGATAGTAACCATAAATTAAATTGCGAAACAAAAAATGAACATGAATGTAATCGTTAGCTATAAGCTTAACTACAAAGGACCGTTGATATCCATTAGAAGCCGTACGGAATGATAGCCATCGAAAAGCAAACAAAACAATTGAGATCATCCACTGTGGCATCTCAGGCTGTATGTTGTAATTATCACTCGATCCGAATGCGCAATTGAAATTAATAAGAGGCTTTTTAACGAGACGCAGATGTTCCCATTCGGTACGTCAGATATAACGCGTTAACGCGATAGACTAGAGTTACAAAGCTAGGGACAGATGCGCGCAGGAAGATGGTGTTTGTCCGTAAATCAGACTGGCAAACAGCGCGCGCACCCCCCGTGTACAACCTTCAGCCATGAATTAGTTAACAGTTACTGCGTCGGCAGTATGGATGTGTGAGTGAGCCTGCTACCAAGGCTGCGCTAGCGCACCGTAGTACTGCCATTTCACGCGATACAGTAATGGCATGCAACATTCACTGTCACCTGACCATCAATTTTACATGCTAACATCAAAGCATGGCTGACACACATTAGCCATAATGGGCTAAAATAGCAGTACGTTTTAACAGTTCATAATTCAAAACATAATCTGACTGTAACAAATGGTCTGAAGGAGGATTTGCTTTTATTCTTGAACTTCAATGCCATCCCTTGGCATTTAATTAAGGTAATAAAAACCTGAGATTGTAATACGACGCGATGCGACGGTACAAATGATAGATATCACCAGCCCATTCAATGCAGTTGGTAGTGTGCGTGCCGTGTATTGTGTGGGTGATTTTGGAGTAAGCAGGCGTGTCTGCTAATATTTAAGCGTACCTGTCCCTACCTGGAATCTCGCATTCTTGCTCTATCTGCGCCTATCGGAGGCGTACACGAGTGGTGTAACGGTGCCTACGTGCCAGCGACTGTTGCCTGGACTTTACCTACTCGCGGACCTGTCCTCGACGACAACCCGTTTCCAATCTTTGACACATCTCACTATTGATTGACATCGTAATTATAAATGCTGGCTTGTTGTTCTGTTCACGTCCGCGAAACCTTCGAGCGGCAATTTTGAATCCATTAATGTTTTTGTGGTTACAGATAAACACAGAGTTATACCTACTAGTTTGAGAGGAAACTAAGAGGGTTTGAAAAAGGACTTAGAGGACTTAAGGACATGCACATAATACATACTAGATACTTATCAATATATAACTATAGTAATAATAACTCCCACAAAAACACATATATAGCTGTGACACCTATATATACGAGTAGCTAGGAAACTACGCAGATCATGGATCCACAATTCCCAGACACTAAACAAATATGAACTTGAACTTTTTTTTCAATGTACAAATATTTGTCTCGTAGCGGGAATTGAACCTGAAACCTCACATTCGCAGTCAACGGTTCGCACATTACGCTACTACTGATTTATTACTATTAAATCAATACCTGATGTAGTAAACAACGGCAATGAACAACCTCGCGTTCTCAATCAGTTTAAGAAGACATTGAGAATTTAGCGAGTTCGTAAAGCTTAGTTGTATCGCACTAATTGAACACCAATAATGGCATTCGTTTTAGAATATATTATTTTGATAAAATACAACAACAGCTTCAAACATCAAATTCTAATATTTATAAATATCGTCATCATTTCGTTTTTTGTTGCAGACGTGAGAAACAAGTTTTGTTTCTCTGAAGTATACCATTTTAAATGTTCTCATTTCTAACATTTGTATGCCGTGAACTATTGACATCAAAAACTTTAAGAAGTTTAGATCAAGTTTTAGGAAATTAACAATGCAAAATGCCTTGAGTTGGAGAATTGTGTGTTTGCAAAGTTTTCGAATTTAATTTGGTAGATATTTTTTGAAACTTATCTTCAAGTATAAAATTGAAAGACCTGACTCATTCACCAAAATGGCGGGGCCTAAAGATTTGTATGATAGCTTTCATTAGTAATATAGAGTTGCACAACGAAAGGATTTTTAGAAAAATCTCCCGTTATCAAGTAGGATAATAATGTTTTCATGGAAAAATACCAACATATGTAACTATAGTACCTACTGTAATATCGGTTACAAAAAATACTTTAAAGATAAAACTTATATCCGATGAGACGCAAGTACCTACTTCTCCTCACCAATTCGTATCAATTCACAGCACCTGCCAATCAATGATTTCATGGCTCTGTTTTTGCAGACCTTCCACGTAACAGCGTGAGCAGCCAATCAAAGGTACGATTACATTAATGTTCTGCATTTATCTTTTAATAAGGTACATGTAAAATAAATAATATTACGTGAGATACGAGTAGGTACCTATGAAGTACGTCGAAGGTATGTGTATCTTGAATCTCGTGTTGCATTATGATTCATGTCAGAGATCCGCCGAGTCACAGAGCATCTTGCCGTCAAATGTCGATTCCCTTGCATTGTTTGTATTGTCTTATCGGGCTCGGTATGATGCCATAGTTCATAGAACCGTCCTCGACGTCACTCAGCATTTTGCAACCTGATGGATGTTGCAGGTCGGACATGAAGCTACAAAGCGTTGGGTGCGTCTTTTGTCGGTTCATTACAGGTAATTTCGTGGCTATTTAAAAAATGGTCAAATCATATCGGTGGGTGTTGGTCGTTGTGCAACGCAGGTCGGAGGTTCAGCGGTCGGAAGTGCGGGGGGAAAGGGACGGGGTGCCGCAACAGGTGTACGAGGCCAGCGCACGTGCATGGGAGCAGCGCGAAGGCCGCCACAGCTCGTGGCGTTCTCTAATGTCGCAAGTTTAGTGATCTTGCGATTGCTGATTACGATTTCCATGATTTTTTGTGGTTCTGTCTCAGCTATGCAAATAGTTAACGTGCCGTAATACTTTCTAGTAGTAATTTTAGTGTGATTTTTAACATATAAACAACCAATAGTAGTCATGTTGTGAACTCACCTCTTTAAGACCATCGAGACGACCGAGAGACTTCGACTGCCTCAGCGGTAAGAAAGCCTTAAAGGCGTCCATGCGCGAGGAGCGCTCGGGCTCGGCATTGGTGACGGCGGTGAGGTCTGCGCAGGAGAGCCTCGCCTTGCGGCGCTTGTCCAGCAGGTGCTTGGCGCGCGAGCGGCGCGGGGCCGGCGCCTCTTCCTCGGGCTCGCTGCACACCTCGCGCGCCGCGTGCACCGTGTGCCGCCGCCGCGACACCGGCGGTGACGTCAGCCGTGACACCAGGGACTCGAACATTATCGTAGCAGCAACGACAGGCCAGCGCCGCTCACCCCGCCCTCACACAAACCCATACTTCTCGACCGTCCCGCGACGTCGAACGCCTACAACCAAACATTATTCTGTGACGACGACATCACCCACAGCGGCGGCTCCGCGGCCTCTCGATTGTAAATACATGCGATCACAGGTCGTACGCGCTCAGGTGTAGGCAATTTAGATCGTTGACCGATCCGCGTCGCTATTGTCACTGACGATGCCACTCTCGAAATAGCTTTGTTTGTGATTCATTCACACAGCGTGCGTACCGTGACGGACGGAAATGGCAAAACGCGTCCACATTTGCATGGGGGCCTTCGGCGGCCAAAAACTTTAAAATTTTGAACGAGCTCGAATAATAAATTCATACTACTGGTGTAAGTGCGAACAATAGGTGTTGATCTGTTGAAAGAGGTCCAGTGCAAGTTTTCACACGGTTTATGTATAACGCGGCATTAGTTTCGTTAACCCAGTTACCGAGTTAATATTGTAATTAAGAGAGGCTGGATCTAATTTCACAATATCTGGATCGGCGTTTAGTATCGAAAGTGCGCCGTGTCAAAGTTGAGAGTCCAATTTATTGTCATGGCAGCGTGCCATCAAGTCGTCCAAACAGAAGCTCGCAAGGCCAATAACTAGAAACGAAAATAGAAACCATCCTGATATACCTGCTGTGTTTTGTGATTTCATCCGTGCAAAACATTTTTAGGATTAAATATCGGTAGGCTACTATTACTACTATTTGAAAATACATTACAAAATTAGGTATTTTGTTAACTAAAGGTTTTATTCACGTACCTAGTTAAAAGCCCGGGTCTACTATTATTACTGGTACGTGCTTGTAAATACAATGTGCTACCCAATTTCACAACTATTCATTTTGTGCCAATGTTTCACTGCTCATTGCGTAGTAAACTTAACTCTGTCCATATTTCTCATAATATTTTACAGCCAGAAATGCCAGAATGTGTGTAACGTATTAAAATTCCCTACGTAATGCCGTAACCACTAATGATGACCTGTTACTATTGCGGTATACCTATTTTCATAGGTAAAACCATATGGGGCGAAAATACATTTTGAACGCGGCTTCAATCAACAAAGTCGTAAATGAAATGTGCTCACATTTTTCACTCACACCTGAATCAAGAAAACTGTTTATATACGTGTACATCTTTAAAGACAAGCGGGTGTGTTCTGCATGATAAAATGGATAAAAAAACACTGTAATTAATTTTATTTTGAAAACAATACGGATTTTCCTTTTCATGTCCAACTAAAATCTGTGCGTCCCTGCAATGAACGTATTTTTTGTTTATGCAAATTCTTTTTTTAGAAAGTTAAAGTATAATAGCTGGTCCTTAAAATTAGATTCTGTTAGAGGCGTGGTGCCTAAAGAGGGTTGGTGGCTTAGGTTGGTGGTGGTGACAGTCGGTAGCAATCGTTTGTGGAGCATGGCTCAGCTAATAAAACGGTTAGTCCTAAGCCAGCAACGTCGACGCAAACCGGTACTCGGACCGGTCCTGTGCGCTGACCCCGCGCGCATCGCACCTACCCGCTGCTTCTGAAATACACGCATACACGTCACCTTATCAAGAAAGCCACCGCGGCTAAGCTTCATGTCGGACCGCGCTCCTATTTCACAGCCCCGTGGACAGGACTCGTATCGGGTTTGTTGGGAACGCGGGACAAACTAGCAATATTATACGGTCAGCGGTCTGCGTAACCGCAGCTTAGAGAAAACGTAATATCCGAGAGCAATAAAACCGACGGCGTCGTGTTCTTGTCGTTCCAGCTCGATGATGCTGGTGCTGTCGCGCAAGCTGCGTTATTATGTTATGAGGTTATGATGCAACAGTCAGAATAACATATCGATAGTTTTCTCGTGAAAATCGTGAAGATATCTAATGCAGCGTGAAAACAATTGGCGAAAGTGTGGTGTAACGTTGAGTTAGCCAATCGCGAGCGCAGTGACAAAGACGTAGATTAGAAAGTGTGTTGTGTATCAGAGACCGCGATACGGGCCGCGCACACGCTCTGATTGCCGCCCTATCTTCAAATCTGTCGCGCAGCGCCGCGCGCCGCTGCCGCACGACATCGCTCGGCATACTTTTACATAATCAATTACAATATTGTATCATACCATGACTTTGCATTAAACATTGAATCATTTACATTTGAGATTGATCAGATTTTTAACCATTACTTTTTGATCCAACTACGTGAAACACGCCAAATGTTAATGAACGACTTTAGTAGCGATGGTAAAACTTTATTGCCATCAAATTGAAACAAGATTATAACAATACTATTTAAACGTTCAAAGATGAACTTTTTGTTTTCGTTTCGGCTCCAACATGAGCAGCGAAAAGACAAAATAAACAATGCATACCTCAATACTGACCAATTCCAAACTGTTTACATGATCGATGAGGTATACCGAATCCATTTATTAATATTTCAAGTTTTTACGGTCAGTTAAGACTGTCAAGGATTGACATTGCTTGATGCTTCATGTTTTGTCAGTCTTGATTTCTTGATGGAAGGACCAGAATTTTTGTCTTTATATCCAGAAAAGATCGAGGTAAACGAACTTGGGGTGAGACGCTGAGTTCAGGTTGAAAGGCTATTGAAGTTATATCACTTTGCGATTGCACAATAACGTTCTATTTTCAGGTGCGGGTTACGGAAATGAGACTCTGTTTAGGAGGTCAGGTGGTGACCTTGGCTGCAAGTGGGTCGCTCGTGAGATGGCCTATCGGGTGGCAGACGTCACGCTCCGGCCCGCCACGACCACGCCACGCTGCCCGCCGCCGCATCTTCTGACCCGTCCGACATGCGACACTGCTATCTCTCTCCGACTACACTAAAAGCACTAACCGGAAAAGCTTCCAAGAAAAACATTTGATTTTTACTGATGATATGGTAACACCCGCATCAGATATAAGTTTGATTCAGACAGGCACGTTCTATGTTGGCCGATTCTGTTAGATCTTGTAAAGAGTTATACAAATCGTACCTAAACTATGCCAAACTATTTCCGGGTGTCAATTATAAAATCAATGTAGGACTTGGTTGAATGTTTAGCCGCGGCATGGTTTTTTCCTAATGGTAAGACGTGAGTGAAAGCAGACCTTAGTCAAGCCTTTTTATTCAAAAATATTATAATGTCTAAACACAACTTATCGTTGGCACTATGTAACTATTCTATGGTACCACCACGCCCACTCTCGCACACTCGTAACGCTCTGTTGTGCGTCTTTGAAGATTTAGAGTTATACCCAATTTATTTTATTGTGATCTATTCGATGTTATGCGTAAGCTTCCGTGGCGCTCAATCTTATTTTAGTTTATAGTGTGTTTATTCGCTCTATTTTTATAGTGTTATTTGACAGTAAGCGTCTTCTAGCGGTTATGTTTAGGGAGAGAAGTGCGTGAATCGTATTTATATTACGGCACTTCGGTTGTGTAAATAACTCGTTCGTTCCGTTTGACCATTTTGTGCGGACGCGTACGGAAGCGCAGAGGCATTTCGTGTCTGTGCACCTTCGAGATGCTATGAAGGGCGAGGGCCGAGGGCCCGTTACTTGGTGCTCGTATACATTAGCTGCAGCGTGACAGAGTTATTTAAATGTTTGTAACTGTTGCCTCGATGGGAGCGCTATAACACGGCCGTTTGCTCGACTCCGGCTCCCTGCACTCAACCACCTCGCCACTACTTTGAATTATTACAGCCGAGATTATTAAACCTGTAGGTTACATTTTCTTTAATCAACTTGTTATCTGTGTAAAAAGCATTCGTTACACTTCCATAACGGTCCCTACGATTCTCGAGTCGAACCAATTACGAGTCAATAAAACGTGTTAAATGGATGCCTTGACTTCTGTTAATGCAGCGTTAATTGCTAGGTCAAGGAAGAGCTAATAGTAATAAAATTGAAACTATACTGATTCTACTCCGTATTCAAATTGATGTATGCGTACAAAGTGCTTTCTCTGGGTCAGCTGGTTTGAGGTACACCTATCTGTAACGGTAGGACAACATCTTTTAGGTCAACTAAATGTTTATCTTGTTCTCATTTATACAGCCAAAGTTATTTTTGAAATAAACTATCCAATGAGTTTAAGGCGTAGCGATGTTATTTCAGAGGAATCGTGACTGTAAAATATTTCTTCGATAAATGACAGTCTTTATTTATGTCCCTATGGTAGTTAATTATGTTGTTTCTCTTCCCGTAAAGAATTACATTTTTATTCCCTTTTGGAGAGCAATAAAATACTTTCCGATGGATTTAACTGCATTCTAATGCAGTGGGCTTTGTCACGAGCTGTAAATCCATTTAAAGTTGACGGAAACAAAAAAAACTAAGTGGCAAAACGTTTAAAAAAGTGGATAACCACTTAAGGTGTGTTTGGTGTGTTCGTTTATATGAACTGACTAGTTTCTAAGCAATAAATAGGTAATAGTGGTTAAGAAATGTATGTGTGTCGTAAACGATAAAATCAGGCTAACAATATTTGATTTCAGATAAAACACGAGAGACACGTGAAATTTGATAATTACCGAGTCCAATTATATCTTATCTTGCATCATTAACTCCGCCCACTTACGTCCACGTTTAAGATTTAGGCCAATTTTTAAAGCAGTTAAAACAACATTATGTTTTCAATAGCTCATTCGTTTCCCTTTTTTCCACTGCCTCTTAGCAAAGTTTTAGGCTTGACAAAATTTCAATTTGTTACTCGCTAAGTAAGAAAATTTGTTCTAAATTGGCGATGTTGCGTCACGAGTCATAAAAACGCGAGGTCTTGTTTTCATTACAGTAAGAATCTTTGGATCGTGTACCAAAACGACCGCTAGTTAACTGCGTTTCTTATAATTACATAAAAAAGATGCGAAAGAAGTTAAAACAAGATCAAGTTTTCAACGACTAAATAGTGCTGATAAAAAGCCTTCTTCCCCACAATTATTATTGGCTACACACAAAAAAATTAATTTGCTACCTTTTAGACTACTTCAGCTTAGCTAGTAACCAATTTACACTACAATAAATTAAGTAATACTTAACCACATTTGATAAAACTGCTAATCAGTCATTACGTCAACGTTCAAAGAGAGCCATTTACAGTAAATTTATGACTGAAGCTGTGAATGGACGAATAAATTGTACAGCCTCTGTGTTAATTAGAGAAAATCCAGTGGGTCAATGGCAACGACAACCGAAGCACAAAAACCTAAGCTCATTCAAACTTGACTGAGAATAATGGCGCAAAAACGCTGATGGTCTGATTATCTCCTAGCCCCATGATCATCCGCCGCTGCCACCGACCGAGGACTATAGCTGCATTGGCTAATGAGATTTTTATGCAGCCTGCCCTGTCAATGTAACAAACCGCTCATTTGAGTTAGAGGAGAAAGTGCAAATTACAAATGATCGCGAATTCATTACGTTCCTGAACGCAATGATGTGATTTTAATCTGTTGATTGTATTTAATGACAGCCATGATGAAATATACGCCCGTTAGCCGTATGGATATTTCATTATTTTGTAATTTGTCAACATGTCTGTCTGAGAAGGCGATGTCAGGAAATTAATAGTTAGAAACTTTTAAGCCTACGTTGATATTACCGTGATACATCTCTCTTCGAAGAACACCTGCGGTTAAGAAAATAAATGTTTTGCACACCAGCTGTGACATTGTATATTGGCAGGCGACAGACTTGGCCGAAGATAACCATCAAAAGCGTTAATATCTGGCACTGCACTGCAGTGTTTATGCGTGATTGCACCCGAGGAGAGCTCTAGACGTCAATGTATCTCGGCCACACGTGCTAGCGGGAAGCCCTATACACTAACCCTATTTACAAGATCAGGTAGTGCTAGGCATAACCTATTTAACTATACCCATTCATAGCAATAATCAATGCATGTAGCAATAACATAATATTAACATAGAATCTCCGCTACAGAACATGAAAGTCACAGTCATCAGTGTTCTACAGAAAGAGTATTGTTGTAAGAACATAATATAAACCTACCTGTTTTTGAATGAAAGGAAGTTGGACAACAACACAAATGACTTAAAAAGCCAATGCCATTAAATTTATGTAACGTCTCGTAGTAAGAACAATATAATGATAACGACATCACTAGTGACAAAACTAAAGAGACATCGCAAGTGACTTTAGTAAAAGAGAAACGGAAAGTCAAGCGACAAGTGTACATTGAAGTAATGAGGTTATAATCAGATCTTCCGCCGACGGGTCAGGTGGTGTGGTCGGGAATAGAAAGCTCTAGTTGCCAAACGAGCCCTGCAGGCCGTCGCGGATATTAACGCTGCGCTAGGGACAGAAATCAGAGCCAACAACTGGTTACAGAAAAGCAACGATTAACACTAACGATCATCTCTCATCCTCGATACATCCCATAGAGGAAGACGTAATTAACCAGCCGAGAAACGAGTTGAAACCCAAGCCCGTCATTACTTCTAATGCGCTCAACAATGTACTTCAATGTACTTAGAAATACTTCCAATTAAGGACGAATAGATGAAAGGTTAGTAAGTTCCAGAAAAATGCATTGTATGTAAAGCTGAGTTGAGAATGTTGAGATATTAGTGTTTGCTAAATAACCTTTTGCCTTTTCGGTGTTACCGGTTTGGAGCACAAGTCTGAGCCTGTGTGATGTTAAATATTTCCGTTGGAGATCTTTTTTGTTCAATTGGTTGGCGAATGGCGGGCTCAAACCTGTCTGATGAGCCCGACTAAATTATACCTTGATGACGCTATTGTTCTAGGAGTAAATTTAATTCCCGGTTAGCTCTAATATGACGAATATAAATCAAGTTTGCAATCTATATTTATAAAAAAATCGGTGTGCGTGTGTTCGTTATTCTTCCCCTCCTAACTTTTATTATTTTGTATGAACTTTTGTAAGGAGATAATCCTGGGTAAATACGTTTGATACTTCTTAATTTCTACCGCGATAATCTAGTCCGCTCGGGTGAAATCGTGGGGCACAGCTAGTATAATAGTATGTTTAATGGAATGTGGACCATGAGACCAACTATATATTTTTGTTTGTTTTTGAATAGTTTCTAAGAGACCAGATGACTATTTCTCGAACAATTTGATGATTCAGCGTAAGGAATTACTTTGGTTACTTTTTGACCATGTATATGGACGAAGTCATTTGAGATGCAAATGTATCATTCTTGTCTCGTTAGATTACAATGACTAATAATGACATTATAATATATAATTATTATTGTAACTTTGCAGTTAAAAATCGTATCGTCCTATTAATTCGTAGAAGCTTTTAGGCTTTAACGTTTTCGACTTGTTAATGACGCTTAAAACATAATTTTTGTAAAAAAATCTTAACGCGCAATTTAACACTTTTTCTAAATGTTTCAGATCAGAAAAATGTTACTCATTCGATGTCTTTAAATCAACATTTGTTTTAGGTACATACATCGGATTACAAATACACCTGTTGTTATTGACCTACTCCTGTGATCGCATGTTCAGTATAATGTACCTACCTACAGCCTTTTGTATTATGATTAATCAAAGAAATCCATAAACACTGTAAATTATAAATTTACAATACAAATCAGTTAACGGAACATTTGAGATATTAAAAATCGAGGCCACAGAGCCACCGTCTGCTGGTGGAACACATAATAACACTATCACATATCATCAGATTAATTACCGTAAATCATTGGACATCACAAATTCCGTCGCATGAGAATCGAGCACTGACTTCATCAAGGGCCACTTTCCATGTAGGTAGACGGAACAGTCACTAACACACAGCCACCGCTACCAGAGAGCGTCGCACGCGATCCAAAAGAAAAAATAACACGGTTCTTTCACTGAGTCCAATCGAACTGTTAATTCGAGTTTTATTCGGAGATCTCACATCACATAGTAAACCAGTCAATATTGTAAAGGATCACTGGAAAGTAGAGGCGCTAGTAATTTTCAACGGAGAAGTTTGTTGACAGATAGCGTGTGCCGACAGTCGAGACGTTCTCGCCGCGCTCGCGCATACTCCGGTGTGAAGTCGGCCGCGGGCTGGCACCGCGGCGGCGCGGCGCGGCGGCGGCAGGCGGCGCTGCGGTGCGCGGAGCCCTGCCTGGAATGCGCGGCACGCGGCCCGGGCCCAGAGGCTGCCTGCACCGTCCGTCCCACTAGGGATCTACGCGCACACCAAATATAATTAAATCGCAACTGCCGATCGCCACCTCAATTCTATAATGCACACTTGCCTAAGATCAGGTTCTATCCAAAGTCAGCATTAAGTCAACGGGAAAGTACAGTTAGGTGCAGGCGCGGGAATGCGTGAGCGAGGTCACGGAACTAGTTGTAAATGACAAGCCTTCCGACGAGGAGTAAGATTTTGCTCGAATAACCCAGTTCGTTTATAGTTTTAATTAGATGTAGCCATTTTGATCAGCCCTATATTAAAACGAAGATGCCGCTGATCTATGAAACAATATATTTCTAGTTCGAAACGAACCGTTCCAAATTTTAAGGACGTCGCTATCATTCCGATAGGATTTAGAGCGCAATCCAAGAGCACGAATGCAAATGAAGTGGTATTTTATCAAACAATAGGTCGATCTGAATGTAAAATCGAACCGAAGAAGTTGTGATACCTGCTGAATGCGGATCCACAAGTTTTGCGGGTCATTGACGCATAAACCGCCTACGCCACGAATTCTGGTCAAAATTTGCCTCCAAAATTAAACCAACGTTTTGCTGAGTGACTTTACGGACAACCTTCAAAATGTAAGAACAAACGAAGACATACAAACAATAAGGTTAAGAGCTCAATTTTGTCCAAACATAACCCAAAATGTTTGCGGACACGTGTGCCGGTCGTCCTTCATTTTTGTGTGTGCTCATATTGTTTGATTTGCTTTGAAGACCCCGCTTTGTGTGCACAAAAACATGTGCTTGTTTGAAGGGAGATTTTTTTATAATGGATTTAGGATTTTACAAATCTTTGATGCCAAATGTGTTATTTGACATTCTCCGAAGTCATCAATCATTATAACATAAATTTGTGACCCTGAGTCGTCTTCATTAGAAAATTTATTAAAGTTTGCATTAAGTCCAAACTCTCAGGACCAGAGATGGACTGAGAAAGTGACCACGTGGAAGGGCCCACAAGGAAAACGAAAGGAGGGAAGACCTTACACTAGATGGGATAAAGACATAAAAAAAATAGGAGGTGCAAACTGGGTTAAAGTTGCCCAATCTAGAGAAGATTGGCTAGCGTTCGAAGAGGCCTTTACTTGTGGGGGTGGTTCTTGCAAGTCAAACCCTGAGATCATGTCAGTGGTTTGCCCACCGGTTCAAATTAAGCTGTGCAATGTATTAAAGTGGCACAATGCAGCGGATGTTGCGCGTACAGTAGAAATGAGCTCGATCGGAATAAGAGCGTTTCCGCTGTGCACGCATTATTTACTCCACATAAGCATTATTTAGTTTATATAAACATCATAACTATATGTCGTGCACGCTCATGTTTCTGCTAACGTAACGGTTGCTATTGCTGAGCTGTCAGATTGGTCTAGGTTTGCATTGTAAAGAAGTAAGACGACTTTATGAACATGCAACTATGTATCTCTATTGTAATATGATTTATAAACATAAGTACAAATTGTTCGTATAAAGCTTGGGTAAATATAAACTATCCAGTTTTATTTTGAGTTAACTATTTCAGTCTTCATTATTTTATATTGAAACTAGCTGTTCCTCGCGGTTTCACCCGCGTGGGCTACAGTTTATCGCGATAAAAAGTATTCTATGTCCCTTCCCCGAGGCTCAAATTATCTCTATACCAAATGTTCGATCCTTGCAAGCATTGTGGAGGGTAGATGGTAAAAACTCCATCAATGTTTTTTTCTACAACCATTTAACGGTGGTGGTCAGTGTGTCATCGCGATTCGGGCTGAGTGAACGTTTGACTCAAAACCTACCGTTTCCTTCGACCACCTCCGTCGTGAATCTATTGGAGCCTCCCTTCAACATCGTAGGGTGCTGCTTGTTCTATGAAGTTCTGGAGTACAGTGAAACCGACTGCGCAGTTCGGCGAGCCTGAACTGACCGCTGCTGCTGCCCTGAGCGGGCGTGGATCAAAGGTTGGTGGAGTGTCCATATTCTCTATAAGGCTTGCAGGGATAGTTTTATTCGCCCCTCACCTAACGGCTCACGACGCACATCATACAGTCCACTTATTTAAAATCACCTCCCCCGAGACTGTGTAGACCGCACAATCTTTTTTGGTCACTTCGACCTAGGATACCAGTTCCTTTGTGGTTATTTACCTCCCCTTCGAATTCGTAATTCGTAGGCATTATAGTGCAGACGTTCTGTACCTATAATTTACCTCTGACCGTGTCAGGGCACCTCTCACGTAATTATCGCTGCGACGTAATTACTTTTGTTAAGACGTTCTTAACTTACCTATCTATATAATTGGCCGTGCTAATTATCTAAAAATATCCCCTTAAAATCCTTATAATTAGAAAATATTTTATATAGACGTTCTATGTAACCCCTTTTTAATCCGTCTTAATCCGGACTGGTACTTATATATTTACACACCACATACACATAATATTGTCGTACAAATATCTATTTATGTATTGTGTAATTTATTTGCATCATATTTAACGTATTTGTAGTGAAATATTCTTATATTAATTTTGTCAACCGCCAGGTGTGTCATTTCACAAAATGGCGCCACCATCTAGAAGTAAAGATGAAGTTGAAATTCCTACTGAATTAACCGTGTTAATTCATCGTAAACAACGTATGTTTCAACAAATGCAAACCGTTTACGATATGTCCCGTGATTTATCTGATGATTCAGAAACGAAGCAATTGTTTAAAATGCACGTATCTGAGATAAGTGATTTACGTAGTTCATTTGAAAAGTTGATATTTGAAATATTCGAAAGAGAACTGCGGTTAGATTCTAAGTCAACTCTTAGAAGTCATGAATTGCAAAGTTTTGATGATCTTTATTTCCGAGTCAAATTATGTGCATCCAATTTGAGCCCGAACCTGGAAGGTATTAAGAGCGAGAATCGTTCGCGCTCTGTTGAGAGCCGACCGCGTTTACCTAAACTGGAGTTATTTACCTTTGATTCAAATGTTGAGAATTTTAACACTTTTTATGAGACGTTCTGTTCTTTGGTTCATGATCAAAACCATATTCCTAAAATAGACAAATTTCATTATTTGTTAATGTGCACGAAGGGTTCTGCATTGAACATAGTTAAAAGCGTTCCAATTTCCGCCAACAATTATGATTTCGTCTGGCAAAGTTTAATTGATAAATATCAAGACAACAGGTTGTTAGTTGGTAGGTATTTGGATAAAATGTTGAACTTTTCGCCGCTGCATAAAGAATCTTCTACTCATTTAAATATGTTTATTGAGAACTTTGATCATTCATATAAAGCGATTCAGGCACTCCATATTGAGGACTTAAGTAGTTATGTAATGTGTCATATTGCATTAAGGGCATTGGACCCACAAACACGGAAATGTTTTGAGCAAAAATTAGATCAAAATTCTATACCTACGTTTAGTGAACTCATGTCATTTGTCCAAAATCAGATAAAGGTTCTAGATCATTCTGCGTCCTATTCTACTTCGTATGTGCAACCGAATAAACGTCAACAGAGTGATTCGAAACAAAGTAACATTAAAAATTATACGCATGCCTCATCTACATGTACTAAAGTCATGTGTTTGCATTGTGGAGAAGATCATATGATTTTCCGTTGTGAACAATTTCGTAAATTGTCAAACGTTCAACGCATTAGCCGTGCTAATGACTTGAAGTTGTGCCACAATTGTTTAAAACCGAACCATTTTGTAAAGTCATGTAAAAGTAACTTTAAATGCCTAATTTGTAAATTGCCTCATCACGTACTGTTGCACCGCGAAGGAAGCGTTAGTGATAATTTCAAACCGGGAACTAGTAAACATCCAATTTCACCTGTGACTATGCCGGTACCAAGTCACGTTCCAGTTGCGCCTGCGCCTGTGCCGTGCAAGGTAGATGCGCCAGCTGTAGTGAACACTTGCCACGTGACGTCAACGCTTACCTGCAACTATGCAGTGATATTGGGTACTGCGGTTGTGCATGTTTTAGATTCATTTAATAATTATCAAGCTTGCCGCGTACTTATCGACTCCGGCGCACAATCTAGTTTTATTTCGATGGAATGTTTTCAACGTTTAGGATTGTCTGCGAATAAATGTCCTTATAATATTTTCGGACTCGGTGGCGAATACGTAAAAAACTACGGAATGGTTTCGTGTACTATTCAACCTCGTCATAGTTCAACGCCGACATTTAATATCGATGCCGTCGTATTACCTAAAATTACCTCTGATTTGCCAAACGTACCTATTCCTGATAAGGTGGTTGATGAATATAAAAACCTACAGTTAGCTGACCCGTGTTTTTATATAAAGTCGCCGATTGATATAATTATATCAGGCGATCTGTTTCCGCATATTTATGATGGGAAAAAGTTTATTATTAATAGTGATGTACCAGTCGCGTTAAGTAGTGTGTTTGGTTATGTGATAACTGGAAGACTAGAGATGAACTCTTCTAGTGATCTTAATGTTGTACCGTGTACAACCTCGTTAGTGTCGTACACTATAGAAAATACCTCGTTAAATGATACTCTCAAACGGTTTTGGGAGTTGGAAGCTTTGCCGTGCGAAGTTCCGATGGATCCGTTAGACGAGTTAGCGGAGAAAATATATTTAGATAAACATTATCGTGATGAAACCGGACGTTATGTTTCTCCGATTTTATTGAACCCCGACCATGCACCTCTCGGTGATTCTTTTGATGTGGCATTGAAACGACTGAACCAGGTCGAGCGCCGCCTCGCTCGATCTCCAGACCTTCGTAAGGCATATGTAGAATTTATGAAGGAGTATGAGAACCTCGGGCATATGGAGTTGTACAAGGGTACTGAGCCATCTAGTTATTTAATACCGCACCACTGTGTGTTACGTCCTTCATCCCTTAGTACGCCCCTGCGCGTAGTTTTTGATGGTTCAGCCCAGACAAAAAATGGAACTTCCCTTAATGATGCGCTGTTGACAGGCAGGAAACTACACCAAGATCTACTAAAAATCATAATTAACTTCCGTTTGTATGATGTGTGTTTTACTGCTGACGTGTCGAAGATGTACAGGGCCGTATTAATTGATCCTGCTGATAGGAAGTACCAGCACATTCTGTGGCGTGAATCCCCAACGGAACCGGTGCGCACCTATGAACTAAAAACTAATACTTACGGCCTCCGTAGTGCGCCATACGTAGCTGTTCGCACGCTGCACCAGCTCGCCGACGATGAGCTGACTCGCGCTGAGCGGCCGCGATCTGATGCTGCTAGGGTTCTCACGCAAGGGTTTTATGTTGATGACCTGTTGTGGTCTTGCCAATCAAAAGATCAAGCTTGCACTTTGCAAGATGATTTATTATCACTTCTTAAAAGTGGTGGGTTTGACTTGAGAAAGTGGGCGAGTAACTGTCCTGAACTGCTGGATAGGATGCAAACGGACCAAGTTTCTGCTATCGACTTTCAAGACGATACGTTATCGTCATCTCTCAAGATTTTAGGTTTGACATGGTTACCTCTCAGTGATAGCTTCGCCTTTAATTACAATTTGACTGACACACAACAAACAAAACGATCTGTTTTAAAATTGCTCGCGAGTATATTCGATCCAGTAGGTTTTATTGCACCTTGCACTTTCGTCGCGAAGTGTATCATGCAAGATCTTTGGAAGCTAGGAGTTGGATGGGATGACCAGTTGCCGCCAGAGCCGTGCTCTCAGTGGAACCAGTTCATCTCCGACTTACCACTCTTATCTGAACTGCGTTTTGAGCGTCACGTCTTAATACCTAACTTTTGCAACGTTCAATTGATAACGTTCTGCGATGCGTCGTCGCGCGGATTTGCAGCTTCGATTTACCTGCGTAGCGAAGATAAGGATGGCAACGTCAAGGTTAGGTTGCTAACTAGCAAATCGAAGGTCGCGCCGTTAAACCCTCTCCTGTCAATACCTAGACTCGAACTTGAAGCAGCCGTGCTGCTTAGTAAACTTGTAAGTTTTGTCGTACAAAACATAACGAATGTAAATTATTCAATTGTCGCCCTCAGCGACTCAAAGAACGTGTTAGCGTGGATACAAACACCACCTTACATGTTAAAAACTTTTGTGGCTAACCGTGTTAGTCGGATCACTGCTGTGGTACCACCCAGCTGTTGGTATCACGTAAGGAGTGAGAATAATTGTTCGGACATATGCTCGCGCGGTGCGTTGCCTGCTCGCTTCGTGGAGGAAGCCGCGAAGTGGACCCACGGCCCCGCGTGGCTATATGACGACCGTCAGAAATGGCCTATCGAGGCATTTTATGTTAAAAAGGAATTTACGGTTCCTGAACTTAAAACGAATAGTGCAACGTTTGCATTTAATTCTTGCGAAGACAGAAACGTTTTCTGTAACGACCTCGAAGAAACTTTCGATAAGTGTTCTTCTTTTAATAGATTGCAGCGCGTAATCTCGTGGTGTCATAGGTTCGTGAATAACCTACGATGCAACATTTCAGAGCGGTCTGTAGGACCTCTGAAAACCTCTGAGCTGAAGCAAGCTCACAATACTATGATTCGTGTCATACAAGTGAATCATTTTGATTCAGAAATCTCATCCTTGAAGGAAGGCAAATATGTTGCCTCACTACGTAAGTTGTCACCCTTCGTAGATTGTCACAATTTCCTCAGGGTGGGGGGTCGCATTTTGCAAGGCGACCTTCCATACAATACGAAGCACCCGGTGTTGCTTCCAAAATGTCATACGAGCAAATTACTGATTGAATACTTTCATAAGATGCATTTACATGTAGGTCCGCGTACGTTACAAGGAATACTATGTAAAAATTACTGGCTCGTAGGTGCTCGTAGTGTCATTCGATCTGTACTATCAAAATGTAAAGTATGTTTTAAATGCCGACCTACCGCGTTACAACCTCAAATGGGTACGTTACCCGCACCTCGACTCATGCCTGGTAAAGTTTTCAACCACGTTGGTTGTGATTTAGGCGGTCCGTTCCTCGTGAAGGAAAGTTTACGTCGTAACGCGAAGGTACACAAGGCTTATTTATGTCTCTTTGTGTGCTTTTCGACAAAGGCAGTGCACTGCGAAGTACTGACCGATTTATCATGCGAATGTTTTTTAGCTGCCTTTGATCGCTTTGTAGCTCGCAGAGGACTTAGCTCCTGCTTGTACTCTGACTGCGGAACAAATTTTACCTCATCAGCTAAGCACCTCAAAGAAGTGACGAACTTCTTGAATAATAGGAAGAATCAAGACGAGATTCTTAGTGGAATGACAACACGTCAAGTTGAATGGCGAACTAATCCGCCAAATGCAGCGTCCATGGGTGGACTCTGGGAGAGTGGGATTAAGTCGGCAAAACATCTCCTTCTGAAGTGTGTAGCTGACAGATCACTTACGTTTGAGGAGTTGACAACCGTGTTTTGCAGAGTTGAAGCCGTCTTAAACTCACGCCCCTTGTGCACGTTATCAGATAATCCTAATGAATTTGATGTTTTAACCGCCGGACATTTTCTAATAGGTCAGAGTCTAGTGTCTGTGCCGGAATACGAGTTTGAGGACGTTCCGCAGAATAGATTGTCACGTTGGCAATCCATCCAGAAAGTGTCACAGACGTTCTGGAGACGCTGGTCAAACGACTACCTCCACACTCTCCAGCAGAGAGCGAAATGGTTCTCGTCACCTCCCAACCTTAAAATTGGAGATTTAGTTTTACTAAAGTCTAACTTGACTCGACCATTACAATGGCCACTCGGCAAGATTGAAGCAACACATCATGGCGTTGATAAGATAGTTCGTGTTGTTACTCTCAGAACAAAAAATGGTCTGATTAAGAGACCAGTAAACAAAATTTGCCCATTACCGTATGCAAATTAATTACCTATTATTAAAATAAATTACCTCTTAATTAAGTGAATATTATACCTCCATTATTTTATATATTTAACCTCTGTATTTAATTTATTATTATTTACCTATACAACACATTTTACACTTAGATATAGGTACACCTCGCTAATAAGCTTCGTAAGTTTATTTAGTTTATGTTTTTTTATATGTTTATGGATTATATATCCTTCACACACTACATGCATAATAGAGTAGGGAATTCATTCATGATGAATTCGGTGAGGGGTATGTTCGATCCTTGCAAGCATTGTGGAGGGTAGATGGTAAAAACTCCATCAATGTTTTTTTCTACAACCGTTTAACGGTGGTGGTCAGTGTGTCATCGCGATTCGGGCTGAGTGAACGTTTGACTCAAAACCTACCGTTTCCTTCGACCACCTCCGTCGTGAATCTATTGGAGCCTCCCTTCAACATCGTAGGGTGCTGCTTGTTCTATGAAGTTCTGGAGTACAGTGAAACCGACTGCGCAGTTCGGCGAGCCTGAACTGACCGCTGCTGCTGCCCTGAGCAGGCGTGGATCAAAGGTTGGTGGAGTGTCCATATTCTCTATAAGGCTTGCAGGGATAGTTTTATTCGCCCCTCACCTAACGGCTCACGACGCACATCATACAGTCCACTTATTTAAAATCACCTCCCCCGAGACTGTGTAGACCGCACACCAAATTTCATTTAAATCGGTTCAGTAGTTTAGGCGCGATAGCGTATATATTCCGTATACTCCAAAATCATTCCCGCACTTCGGTACCCCCTCACCGCGTTACCTGCTGTAGGTACCCATTATCCTATTTTAATTGTTAGTTAATTTTTCTTGGACCGCACGTTTGAACCGCGCAGTTATAGGCCGCGACCGCACTTTACCTATTTCATAGATTCTCCCTCACCTCGTCGCGTTTCCCGCTGCGCTGCGGTGCGCCGGGTTTATTTTAAAACACTTTTATTTTTCTACTACTACTTACATTTTTAAACTCGTGATATCTTTCGAATGGAATGTCCGAATTGAATGATTCAAAAAGTTTTATAAAGGTATTGAAACAGTTTTGAATGAGAAGTAATTTATTTTGATAAGGATTAATACCAAGATACAAATAAAGAGCCTTTTCTAGAGGCGGCATTAAAAATTAAATTTTTAAAATAAAATATCACTTATTGTGGCATAACTATAATAGTTAGACATATGCTCTCGCGGACTTTTTTGTAGATCTTAATGAGACCTACAAACCCGTAACACATTATTTTGTTCTAGTGTCAATAGTTTTTGCAGCGCACGCAAAAATAGGTTTTCGATTTCACACCTTGGGTCGCAAAATAGCAATTTTCTTACGGATCCCTAATTTTTTTGGAAATAAAATATAGCCTATAGCCTTCCTCGATAAATGGGCTATCTAACACTGAAAGAATTTTTCAAATCGGATCAGTAGTTCCTGAGATTAGCGCGTTCAAACAAACAAACAAACAAACAAACTCTGCAGCTTTATAATATTACTAGCTGTTCCCTGCGGTTTCACCCGCGTGGGCTACAGTTTATCGCGATAAAAAGTATCCTATGTCCTTCCCCGGGGCTCAAATTATCTCTTTACCAAATTTCATTTAAATCGGTTCAGTAGTTTAGGCGTAAAAGCGTATATATTCCGTATACTCCAAAATTATTCCCGCACTTCGGTGCCCCCTCACCGCGTTACCTGCTGTAGGTACTAGGTACCCATTATCCTATTTTAATTCTAAGTTATTTTTTCTTGGACCGCACGTTTGAACCGCGCAGGTAAAGGTCTTGCTGATCCGCGACCGCACTTTACCTGTTTCATAGATTCTCCCGGTGCCTCCCCCTCACCTCACCGCGTTTCCCGCTGCGCTGCGGTGCGGCGGTTTTATTTTTCTACTACTACTTACATTTTTAAACTCGTGATATCTTTCGAATGGAATGTCCAAATTGAATGATTCAAAAAGTTATATAAAGGCATTGAAGCAGTTTTGAATAAGAAGTAATTTATTTTGATAAGGATTAATACCAAGATACAAATAAAGAGCCTTTTCTAGCGGTGGCATTAAAAATTAAAAATTTAAAACAAAAGATCACTCATTGTGGCATAACTATAATAGTTAGACATATGCTCTCGCGGACTTTTTTGTAGATCTTAATGGGACCTACAAACCCGCAATACATTGTTTTGGTCTAGTGTCAATAGTTTTTGCAGCGCACGCAAAAATAGATTTTCGATTTCACACCTTGTGTTGCAAAATAGCAATTTTCTTACGGATCCCTAATTTTTTTGGAAACAAAATATAGCCTATAGCCTTCCTCGATAAATGGGCTATCCAACACTGAAAGAATTTTTCAAATCGGACCTGTAGTTCCTGAGATTAGCGCGTTCAAACAAACAAACAAACAAACAAACTCTGCAGCTTTATAATATTATAGTATAGATAGTATAGATAAGATCGCTAGTGCTTATGTCATCGCTCCATTTGTGGATTTAGCGAACACTTAAATTAAGGACTGCTTTTATTGAAACTCGTGCTAAGACTAAATGATAAAAAGACAAGTCCAGTCCAGTATTAGTCAGATGATCTGAACTCTGAGTCAGATATGAGTCACAGACCGGCAAAGAAAGCCTCGCTAAGGTTGAGTAGATACTGCTGGCGCGCGCAACAAATACCCAAAGAATCCCATTGTAACAGCGCCGCACAATTTATTGCCTTATCTTGTACGTTCAAAGTGCCTATGGTGAAATAGAGATAAAACGAGAATTTCTTTGGTAGTTCAAATCAATACCAGTAGTCGCCAATAGAGTTATGGTTCGAAAGCTTCTGTCGTAACCTGTTCACGAAGCTTTTGTCACTACAATTCAGTAGTAACCGAAACGAGAAAATCAATGTCTATTGGTGCAGGTGTGAAAACATCGAGTGTTTGTGAAAAATCGCGTGTGTACAAAAAGCAGTACCTAACATCGGGAGGCGATGGCGGTGCGGGCGCTGTCAGTGAAATCGCGCGTGTAGAAAGCAGAACTGGGAGGGGCGAGGCTGCACACGCACCACTGCAGCACAGTGGCCATTCAGTCGTGTATTTACACAACTCGTTATTTCAAACTGCAGCTAACAAACCAGAAGTGGATGGCGTAACTTGAGGAGACGATGAGGAAGTCACAATTGTTGCCTCCGTGGTTGTAGCCTCCAATTAACATATACAACAGAAATCTCGTAAAAAATTTAAGAACAAATAAAATAAAAACATCTCACTTTCAATATTGATTTAGTTACCTTTAATTTGAGGACAGTCGCTGACTCATTTTGGAATTATGCCGTCCGGGAATGGGATCAAATAGGTCAGTAATTAACAAAGAAGTAATGAAATAACTTAATCACAAGTAGTGATTTTAGTTATTTCGATTTTCACGCTAAATGAGACAGTTCAAATTAATCTAAATACAAATATTGTCATCTCATAACAAAACGTTTAAAAAAATGCAGAGTAAAATAGCTTATAGAATTTCCTACTACATATCAGCACTTAACAGTCTAATCGGACAGCACAGTACCTATTTGTAGAAAGGTTGAAAGACGTGACTTGATTTCAGTTGCATACGACTCTGCGACTCGTTTGAAGAAGCCTATTCGTAAACGTCGCAATGAAGTTGATCAATTAACAGAGCTTAAAACGAGATCGATAAAAGGTTGAGGATAAAGCTCAAATCAGCATCTTCCTACAAAATAAAGCTTAATGGTCTGTATAAAGCTTAAAGCTTCAATCATATTGGAGGCTCACTGAGTAACAACAATTAAATACATCATAAAACATTGAATAACCTATTTATTGTTATTACCCTTTCAACTGTTAACCACTTAAAACTTTCATGTTACTCGAGTTGTAGATTACAAAATAATAAACCCATATACAATCTACCATTCGAAATGTTAGAAACGTTTTTTTCCATAAAAGTCTCCTTGGTTGCTTCTCTCTCACGGATTGAAGGACCGTAACTTCGGATTGAATAAGACACTTCTCCTTATCGGTATTCTGTTTATTAACATCAAACTGTTTGGACATTCCATATTAAGTAGTCTCGTTTGAATCAGGTGTCTAGTTAATATTTCTGCGTATTCATTTCTATTATTGTAAACACAGTCAGGCTCTCGCATCTTCGACACCAGGCGTGTGTGCCTAACCAATTTGCATAACGAGTAATATTCAAAGATTCCTACAGACGTCCCAGCCCATAAAACATACCTAATATTGTCCTATTCTCCGTCTGATAAAGGATTTCTGTCTGTCAGGTTTATGGCCTCCTCGTGTCACAATAAAAATTCAAATTGAACTCGCCGAGATAGTTTTCAAATGCAGATTGATGTTTGAAAGCAAATCCTGGAATCTTAGAAGCAGGACCATAGAGTCCATTATGTTATTTCACAAGTTGAAGCTCATACATGTCATATTACCATACAAATGTACACACCATGAGAAACAAGTATCGGCGCCAGGAAAAAAAATGTTTTTAATCTTCATCAGAAACAAATTTAATTTTCTGCATGTACATTTATTACAACGTGTGTCTCTCTTTTTAGGTTGAGTGTTTCTGAAGTTCTTAATAATGTGTATCTATGTTTTAACCAAGCAAGTTTTTTAATGAAAACCTTACCTGATCACAACTTTTTTATTCCATCTATGCTTGCAATATTGTTTAACATATTTTATATGTTAAAACTAATTGCTTAATCTTTTTAAACATTTGAAGGACTGGAACTTAAAAATATCAAGATACCTGCGTCATTCATTATCTCGCCGTCGTAGATATCTAAGTTGAAGTTTAATTACGAGTATGTCCTGAAATGAGCCATCTCTTAAATGCTATCGAAGCGTCACTTTAACTCGAGATACAGCAACCGGTTGCACATTCAAGACGTTTCAATGTCATCAACTATGAATAAACTTATTACAATCGCACTTAACATTTGAATACGGGCTTCTTTCTAAACGAAATTAAACTAGGTGCGGACCATTACGAAAAGATTTCGTGACGAAATGTGCTTATTGTGAAGTACGACTTGTTGATTTATCAAGTCGTTGAAGATTAACATATTTTTAGTCTGGGCACGTATGCGGCACAAATCTGGCTGCAGAAGGAGACGTCTTGTTTCGTTAGGTAAGACGGGTACAGGTTAAATCGATGACTTTGATGGCCTAAGCTAACCATACGATGTAAGTACGAACTGAACATGGAATACTGGATATTCATATTATTCAATCGTGTTGTGTGTAGCTTTTTCAAAGACTGTTAAGTTCTCGTAGGCATTTTTTACTGGGATTTTAATTGTCATTGGGAAGGATGCACGTGTGCAATGTATTTCAATGCAAAGGAAAAATATGAACAAAAAGTATTGTTTGTTATTCAAAAAGATTTTTTTTGTTTAATATGTACTCGTCACTGACCAGGATTAAAAAAACGCATTTAGTCATGTCAAAAAGATACATAATTTTATAATCTTTTCATGTCTGATTGAATCATAGAAAATGCATTAAGTTAATCGTTAAAGAATTAGATATTAAAATTATTCTAATATTCGATTCAATGGCCTTAAAATAAAATTGTAAACTAAAACAACGTCGATGAATAATTGTGTTACCTCACCAAAGCTACATTTTTTTCAGTTTCATTTTTAGCTTTAAACTATTCACTACTTTTTGTTGTTCGCAAAATGAGCTTTCATACTTTTTGATACGGTTGAAAGTCATTAGTTTTATTGGTTTTCACGTCTATTTGAGTACGTTAGGCATGTCCGCTCCGGATGTACCTAGTGAGAGGAGAAACAAGTGAACTGCAATAGCAAACAAATGGTTATATATTTCCATTTATTTTGTTTTCTATATACGAGTACGGAACAATCAATTAGCAAATAAATAAAACTAATAATATGTAGGTAGTTGTTACGTACTCTTGTTTCTATACAAGTTTTTGGAAAGTCGCTAATAGCAATTATTTTTGGATTAAAGTTAGCTATTTTATAATCAAAGAGAACCGTTTCTTCATAACCAGTATAATACGTTCCCACTGTCGGAACTCAGGCCTTCTCTCAGAGAAAGAGAGAGAGTATGGTCACAATCTACCACGACGGCCCAGTGCCGTTTACTTCAGTTAAATAAACCTGAATTATCATTTAATTTTAGCAGTCCTTGTACCAATGTACAGTCGGAATCAGCTTGTCCTCCTTAAGACTAGTTTGTCAGTACTTGCCCACTTCTGAGGTAATCAACTCGTTCTAAAAAGGTGTTCATCGCATGTTCATATGGCTACAGCTACGCGTTAAACTTTGATCTTTTCTACTTTGCGTTTAGTTTCTGACGTGTTGCCATTTAAGGACATCATTTTAACTGCTTTTGGATAGGACAGGATTTAATTTCGCGATGTTTTTCAATGATTTCTCGTAATTGTCATAAAACTGGGTTGGGTCGCGTTAGTTACGCCAAATGCTTATGTCATGATTATACTCCAACGAACGAAAGATATAAATAAATGTTGTCTATCAACATTGACTCATTTGTTTTTTTGCTTGTTAAGTACAAATATTGAGACTAAAGGGCCCTTATTATAAATCCAATTAGACGTTTATCGTTCAATATCATCCCCTACCATCTACGCTTATCGTATCCGGGTATTAAAAAGAAATATCGTCCATCTAAAACCAGAGCCGAGTTTGTCGAGTCTGCAGAGTTAAGTATAGTGCACAAGGAATGTCGGCGTCGTATCTAAGCACAAGCATCTAGATTCTAGGGTTTGCGCGGCGGACCATTTAGCATTCCGCGTGCGGACCGCGCCGCGTCGACGCGGTCGGACGCTGTGTTCGCTTCACACTTACAGGTAGTGTTGCCGAACTATCGATGGTAAAACTATCGATAGTTTTCATCTGAAAAAGCCTATCGATAGTATCGATGAATTAAAACGAGGCAATACTAATATTAGCCATTTGCATGCAAATGGCTAATAGCCGTTCATGGTGGCGTTCAAGGGGGGAGGCCTATGTTCAGCAGTGGACTTCTTCCGGCTGTTGATGATGATGATGATGAATACTAATATTATTGATAGTACCTATTGCTGCCCGCGAAGCATAAACTATTGATAGTATCGATACTATCGATAGTATTGTTACTCGTAAATAAAAAACTATCGATAGAGTTTATGCTTCGCGGGCAGCAATACTATCGATAGTATTGCCTCGTTTTAAACTATCTATAGAATGGATAGGCCTATCGATAGTGTAACGATTAGATTTGCTATCGATAGACTATCGATTAACAGTTCCCAATCCAGGTGCAGCGTGACGCCACCTTCGACCACATCGCCACTTAACATCAGGTGACTTGCCGTCGAACGCTACCCTGTAAGTAATAAACTAATAAAAGTGTTTTAAAAAAAAACTATCGATAGTTGACTATCGATCGGCAACGCTACTTACAGGTAGGACGTACGACTCCTTAGATTGTGATTCCATGTTCAACGGAAGGTAGCTTTTGGTATTCTTTATCTCTATAACATCAAAACGGTGTTGTCACCGTATGCGCAATTTAGAAACATCACATGTAAGAATGGTACGAATTTCGTAAAGCGCTAATCAGTTGTTTGAATTTTATTTTTCTAGTCAGCGACAAAAGTAGCTGATCATACTAGATTTTCACAATGTGTTTTATATCAGTTATGATTGGGTTATTTGACAATTTACAAGATAGCGTTTTGACCACAACATAATACACCTGATTTCAAGTGATGATGTGGTCAAAGGTTGGTGTTTAAGATCCTTACGGTAATCGGGAAACGTGACATTGTTCAGCGACTTTTGTCCTTGACTGTACCAGAAACAAAATGAAACTATTCACTAGTATATTATCATGTAGCATAGCAGGAGGATTAAATTAGGAAAGCACTACACTCTGAAATTGGCAAAAAACTCAATACATTTTAAAACAGAAAAATAAGCGTAAACGTAGCACATCTTTAGGCCACTATATGGTCCCTTAAGGACTCTGTCGACCTCCCTTAGGTAGCATCCAATACTTCGCCCATAGCGCCACACCGTTCGTCAAATAGTAGGTATATAGGTAATAACTAATTGCAGCCATACTGAACATACTTGGGCAGGCCACATCGCTCGACGAACCGATAACTGATGGGGAAGAAAGGTTCTCGAGTGGCGACCACGAACCGGAAGAGGTAGGTAGGCCACTAGGTGGACCGACGACATTGTAAGAGTTGCAGGGAGCCGATTAATGCAAATGGCTAATGGCCGTTCAAAGTGGCGTTCAAAGGGGGAGGCTTATTTTCAGCAATGGACTTCTTCCGGCTGATGATGATGAAAATGTGCGTATTTGTAGAGAATATAAGAAATTTATACTAAGTATAGAAATTTATACAATGTTTATAGGTAAATGTAAAAGGTTACTCAGGTAGACACAATTTATGATTAAACGTTCAAGACGCCCATAAAATAACAGAGCACAGATAGGTACATAAATACACCACAAGCAGAAGTTATATTAAACAGCTCCTCTACGACGACGGATAAGGAAGTTTATGGAATGCGGCTTGATATATCTACGCCTGTACTAAACTAATTATAACTTTATTTATTACTAGCTGTGCCCCGCGGCTTCACCCGCGTGGAATACACTTTATCGCGATAAAAAGTACTATAAATCCTTCTCTAAGGTTTAAACTATCTCCATACAAAATTTCATCAAGATCTATACAGCAATTTAGGCATGAAAAGGTAACAACAAAGAGACAGAGGGACATAAAGAGTTACTTTCAAATTTATAATATTGAAAAGTATAGATTAGTTTCGATACGTTGTGTCACACTCAAACTATTTCGAAATGTTTGTTGAGAATTCCTAAGAAAATGACCTGCTTTAATATTTAAGTCGAACATAACTTCTTGAAAAACCTAATGAGTAAAGTTATTCAGTCGGTACGGTAAATATGTTCATCAACTCCAAAACAAAAACTCGCGAAAAATAATGTTCAAGAATGTGGATTTGATTTGGGTATACCTACTAATCTATTAAGAAAGTTTCACTCAACTTTTCACTGGCGTTATTTCGTTTGTAAACTTCTAAAACTGACTAGATTAAAGATATCTTAACCTCACAATAGAATCCTAATGTTCTAACATAACATCGTGTGTACCAACAGTCGCAAGTGAAATCCTATTTAAGCTGTGTAATTTTATGCTTTGGCATTTATTTACGACGATGGTGGAGATAAAGTATCGAATTCAATAGGATTAAGATGGTCCCTAGCGCACCAGTCAAGTGCGGCAATTTGTATGGCAGGGCAGGCGACGCGTGGGCGCGACTTTAAGCTATATTTACATCATCCAAGCACAATTTATCGAGTTCGTTTTCGATGCTAATAAGTTTGTTTTGTCAAATTATTAAGACTTAATAATGCACTACGTAACATAATCTAAACACAACATGTTTTGGATACCTAGTGGTTGAGTTTGAAGGAGGAAAACACTGGTTCTCTCTCTAAACCATTTATTAGTGTTTTAGACATAACTACACATTATACAATATGTAAGTGAATAGTTTATTTCAGCTTGTTCAATCATTCAAGTATCCTAAAAGGGAAAAAAAATCTAAAAAAAAATGATCATTTAAATCCCTAAACTGTTTCATTATAAAATAAAACGAGGGACAATATATAAAGCACTAAACTGTACCTACTTTATCCTAAAGTGTGAAAAGGACGCTTAACTCAAGTTAGATTTTTCTAAAATATACCTTGGAATGCGCGAGACTTGTCGATAGAATCGAAATCACGAATACATTTACTCACATACGAACGTCTTGTAGTAACAACAAAAGGAAAAACGCTACATCTCGAGTCGTTCAGCCATTTTATTAACATGCTAGTTGATGGCCCATTTAGAAAAACACTGTTTCGTACGTGTGCTCGATGTTAAACAAATGGTTAAACAGCATGTTTTTATCAAGTCTCGCGAATGTTACGATGTGATGCCTCATTTGAAAATGTTTGATGAACATGCCAACAGAATACGAGAATAGCAAAACGTAGCTGATGGTTAATGTGATGAAATACATTCAAGCGTACGTAGATATAGCATTGCAGCATAAAATATGCAATAATGTTGATTGGTAACAAACAAGAACTGGTTCATTGCAAGAGTTTCGGCTCCGTGTCGGGTGGCAGTGTAGCGGTGTACTGGTGTGGCGGCGCTGATTAAAACCCGAAAGTGCCGCTGCAGCGTGTCCAGGGAAACAATGGTGCAATCGCGAGAGAGAGCTATACGTGCACTCTTCCGACCCATTAGCATTGAATGGACGGCGCGTGCTCATATCTCGCGGAACATTGCACGTGCGCCCGCGATCAAACACACTCTTCATCTAAATCAATCTCCGGCGACACTCTCCACCGCATTGTTCTCGTTTCCAGCACCGATTAAACCTAATGACCACATTTGACACATCCATTACGCTCGGCTCGCTCCATCCACCGCTCCACACTCGTTAAGGTCAAGTGCAATGAGGAAACATTTGTATTGTTCACTTTCGTAATATATCTCGGTCGACAAAGTGATTCATTCGAAAGGTATATGAAACTGTTATAATTCTAGGTACTCACCGGTAGCTCCAGGTAGTTGGCGATGGTGTGTTTGGCGGCACCACGGCGGATGTCAGCGAGGGCGGTGAAGTGTTCGTCACGTCGAGCCTTCCGCCGCAGCAGCGCTTTCGCGTAGGGGTATGCCGCCAGAAACTCGTTGTAAGCATCCATCAACTCCCCAGAGAACAGCTGCTTCAACAGAATCGCGCTTTCAGTCGCGACTCCTTCTGCTGATGATGGTGGTGGAGGTGGTAGCTCTCTGCACTTCAGAGACTCAGGAATATTTTTAGTAGCAAACGTACTGCTGATTCCACTAGTCGATTCACAAGACGTAAATACATCCGTGGAATCACTCGAACCACATTTCGAAAATGGAAACGCAGACGAGGCTCCGCTTTTTTCACTACTAGCAGAACTCTGTCGTGTGGTGCATGTCTTTTCATAGTAATCCGGAAACTGTGGCTCGGAGTGGCTTTCTGTTGATGGAGTGGATTCGTCAGCTGCCGGACTCAAGTACTGCGAATTTTTGATGCAGTCATACAGGTCTTCAATCGACTCATAAGGTGTCATGCTTCCGCAAGATTCGTTTTCCTCGTCATTCAGCCTCTCATATAGATCTTCATTTTTTCGTTGAGCTATCGGAGTTAGAGCGGATTCAGATCTACTTCTTTTGACGCTCCGAACTTGGTCATAGCCAAAATCGTTAGGATTAAGAAAGTCCCACTTCACGTTCGCCCAAACATTTTCTTCTACGTCAGCTGATATTCTGTGATCAGCGCAGCACTGTCCGCTGGTCCTTATGGTAACGGTTGTAACATTATCGTTAGTCTCAACTAAGTCGCTTTCCATCATGGACTCGCTGCAATCTATGGGTATATCGACGATGACTTTCCGAAGCGAGGGACTAATGGAAGAAGTGTTGTCGTCCGATTTACGATTTTCTGTTGCATTGTAGTTAATTTCCGAACCTGTGATTACCGATGAAGCATCAACGTCTTGTTGAGAGAGCACGCCCTCCTGAATTAGTTCGGTGAGTAAGCTTTTTGTCTCGTCTTCCGGCACGGTATTTTCAGATGATTTATTTTGCTCGTCTTCGTCATTCTTGGCATCGTTTATCAACAAGCCGGAGTCTATATATTTTCTCATGCGTTCTGTGAGAGCTTCGCTGCTTTCGGAGACAGACTCCAAATAGTAAAATAGTAAATGATATTCCTCCTTCGTAATGACAGCTGCGCGTAGGAGTGGCTTGCCGTAAAGTTCCACGGCTGAGAGTAGTGTTGAAGCTGCAACGAGAAATATTAAATTAATTCATCATTCTAATGAAGTTAATAGTTCGTGTTATGAATAGGTTAATATTAGATAGGTACTGTTACTTAAATATGTGTCGGCGTTAGAAAGGTCAAATTACTCGTCGATTTATTCACCTTGCATTAAAGTTCATCTGAAGAACGACATTGACCTTTCCAGTGAAGGTTCGAGGGACAATTATTATTTTAAATGTAAAGTATGCTCTAATCAAATAACGAAATTGTTATGAAAAGAATACTAAAGTATTAAATTACGTATTTAATGAAGTATTTATCATTCACCGGCAATATCATATTGTTAAATTATGAGCATACCTTCAATTCTCAAAACTCGTCACCTAACGTATCATAATCTCATTTCCTTTTATTTCCATAGACATTATTACGTTTTATTATACAACCTACTATCCAACAAAATATTATTGTCACGGCACCTAATGCATATAGCCAAGTTCTAAGAAAGATTACCGGACAATCGTATGCGTAAGTGTAGAGCTCTTATTGCAAACCGCTTTCTACAAGCATCGCTCATGCTGCCTACTGAATACTGAATGAAGTATATACCTATATAGGTACAAGCTTGCTTCGGTTTCGACGACGAGACAGCTCTGTCATCGGCTACGAAGAAAGTTTAAGAAAACCCACGATTTCCACTTTTATGGCCTCCAACAGGATTTGAACAAACATATTATTTGCATATCTCCTTTTAAACGAAGTACAGAACCGTCAGCCTGTTCACAAGTACAATGGAACGCGATCAAGTTTAAAGACGCGCTCGTGACTACGTTTTTTTTTTCATATGCCTATTAGTTCGGTTCATTCGCACGGCTATAGAGAGTGAAATATGTATCTATATCTACAACTACCTGTGAGAAAATAATAAGAATAGTAAAACTCACGGGGAGCTTTAGCATTGTCAAACTCAGCTCGGCTAGCAAAGCCTAATATTTCTTACAGGAGAAATAACGTACCATATATCTTCTCCCATGCTATGAACGTTTCCAAGTCCCGTCCATCCCACAAGGCTGGTTGGAGTTCTGCCACCAACACTTCGCCTTCTAGAACAGCTGCTGACGCTCTCGGTTCAACAGGAGCTTTGGAACCTCCCAGGAACAACAAGGCGGCAGGTGGTGCTGGAGGCTGGGCGAGAAGTGGCAGTGGAAGCAGACCTCCCAGCGGAACTGACAGCGGAGCGGAAACCGGGCCTGAAGGTAGGCCAGCTACCACGGCTCCCACTTCGTTTAATGATTCGCAGACAACTTCGGCTACCGTGCTGTTTCCCCACACTGTCACCTGCAAAGATAAAAAAACAGGCTGCATAGGAGTTTGATGATGTCTAAGAAGACCGTTATTTAGATCTGGCCTAATTTATGGCACGTTGTGTGTGATAAAAGGAAATAAAAGTGGAGATAAAATGATAATTAAACTGTTCTTCGAATAATACGAGCCTACCGTTACGAAATTTTTTACTACCTACCCTACCTATATTTAAATGTAACCAGTCGTCCGATTCTCTGAACTTATTTGCAGAGATTATTTCGTAGAAATAGTTTTGAACATTCCCTCTTCATAACTCATGGTACTACATCCGCAGTGGCACTGGCATTATCTAAAAAGATAGCTGTCATTTGTTTTACCTTAAATGGATACTACCTCACAACCACTGACTATCTCGACCCTCCTTGTGTTTTCAAAATACAGCTGATTGGTTCTAGTTTTCGGTACTTGGTGTGATTTACTTTACTTGTGTTTTGTCTTTACCCCGACGCATATGAAATACAAAGATATGTGTGATCTTATATGTTAACTTAAAGCTCTTGGATTACAAATAAATAAATAACAAAAACCAATTCAGGCGTAGCGTAGCGCCAACTTCAACCGCATCGTCACTTAACATCTTAGACAGTACTTAGACTAGTAGGTAGTCAAACGCTACCCTCTAGGATATAAGAGAATGATTAGGTATGTACCATCGCTCAAAACGGTGAAGGAAAACATCGTGAGGAAACCGGCATGTCCAAGAACTGCAACATTCAAGGGCATGCGACATCTACCAACCCGCACTGGCCCGCGTGGTAGATTACAGCCCATACTCTGATAATGATGTACCAAAAATAATAGACTACTTATATTCTCAGGCGTCCTTTTCTTTGAAAATCTTTTTCAAAAACACTGTTTACACTAATAAGCTTCTGTCATTGCGGTATATAAGTACATACTACATCTCAATGGCGTCTTGTGCTATCTAACAGCATGATATAGTGACACAACAACACAAAGTGATTCCACCGAAGAACAGCTTATTCTAAGAACTCAGCAAATTTACACGTAAGCTTTGTCTGAGTAACAATGTAACACCGTCTACTACCGTTAGATTGTGGGTAATATAGCAGATTATGCCGCAGTAACTACTGCCTATGCATGTTTGTCGTCTGTGTTTATGATGCTGTAGAAGAGAATAAAATGCGTGATTACACTTGCATAGTGCGACTTTATTTAGTCGGAACTACTTTGCTTGTATTCTGTCGTAACTGTCAGTTATTCTACGGCCTTTTAAATACAAAAGAATTTCTAGGTCAAAAGACTTTCATCGTAGAAGAATGTATATAAAATAGCATCTTGTTCCGTCAAAAACCATTGCCGTTAAAATTAAAATAACTACGTATTCTATAGGTTTACTCAGTACAAGCTTTCAGAAGAGGGTTTTTTTAGCTTCTGAATTCTATTACTTTCAATCCAAAAGTAAAATTGTTGGTCAATAGTTTCTTTGAGAAGTTTAAAACATTCATAGCTCTGTTCAGAGGATGTTGTGTTAGAATGAATCCGCTAAAGTGCTGCACCTATCGCACCGATCGACCTTAAAGTGTTTCGTTAAATTGTTTTGATGATAAATTTCTCAAAATTACAGGTGTTTGGTTTAATGCAAAAAGAAGGTTTGCAGTTATGCTGGGGGTATGGGAGTAAAGTAATCAAGAGAATACCATAATGTGGCGGCACACACACACACACACAACCCCTCCCTCTCCTCCATACACATACACTGAAAGTTATGTATTCCTGATATTATTAGGATACAGAGTTAGTTGTGAGTTCGGGTGCAGAAGGTATCCCTCGAAACTTTTTATCCTGATTTTTGTATTGGAATCTTTGTACTTGAATGTAGCGGAAGGAGTCTCTTGCAGAGACCTTTTGGGGAAGTATCAGACCTTTGCTATTTATTAAACCACCAAGCAGTGGTGCTAAAAAAGCAATAAACATTACTGTGTTCCAGATTGAAAGGCAATGTTTCCAGTGAAATAACAGGACACAAAGAGATTTAACATCTTACATCTCACGACGAATGCCCTATCACCAAGCCATGGTTTAATCACGATGTTTTCCTACACCGAAAATTCAAGCTTATTGCAGTATTAGAACCTACGAGCTACAGGTTGCAAGTAAATTAGCCCGCTCTTAAACTCTACTAACACAGTCATAACTAGAGCATTCAATGCTGATTCAGTGCTTGAATTAGCGCTGGGCACCGGACCCTGTGACACAACACACAATTTCAAACTCTAAATATATTCAAGCATGATCTCATGATCTCAGCTTTCGTGTTAGTGTTCAAATCGTGAGCAATCGCAGATTTTTTTATACCTTTATTAGTTTTAAAACAGGACAGGTTGACAGCTGAGTGCCGACCCTGCAAGAAATCACTTCTAAGTCAGGTACTTTGAAGCCTATTAAAGTTTACTACACAGGATCGTAGCGCTATCAAGTAAGTGAGAAACTCTTGTAATAAGTATATAACAAGTTAAAGAGCTATCATGTCACTGTTAGAGGATCCTGAGGGACTTTTGCCGGGTTGGAATGACGTCATTTTTAAATTATCCGTTTTCTTAGAAGCTCTTCGGAAATACATTCTTGTAGAACTATTCAGAGAATATAAAATCAAAAGCTTTGTTTGTTTGTTTAGCGTTTTACGTCAAATCACATGATGTTCATTGATGATGTGGTTGAAGGTGGCGCCACTCTAGGCCAAGTTTGTGAACCGGCCGTCAGGTGAGGCTGCCGGAACACATGATAAGGCGTGCACTAGGAAATGCCCTATCACCAAACTATATAGGTATCAAAGTTATACAGGATACTTTCTTGTTTTAGAAGGTACTGATAGTAGGGATAGCTGGTAAGGTTGTTATCCTCGAAATTATTTACTTGATAAGGTTGTAGAGCTTTCCGGTGGGTATAAAATTGGAAGTTTATTAGATAGATATAAATACTTTAAGTACCTACCAGACCTAAGGGTATATCTAATATCACGCCTTTGCAACAAGTCTCTAAAGCTGCTGATCTGATTTTGAAAATTATTTCACTGAAAAGGCTACCCTTTAGTGTCAACGTTTATATTGCGATAAAAATCCTGTGGCAATCTTCACACCGGTGAAACCGCGGGAAACTGCTAGTTATATATAAAGATGTAAGATTGCAGGAGGTAATAATATCTGAAATGACTGATCCGATTTTGAAATTGCCTTGTGACTTATGATAGAATTGAGACCTTAGCACAATACCACTTTATAATTATGTAAATCAAGTCAAAGAAAAAAACCAATCGGATAGATATAAAAAAATTAATGTAAGTATTGCAAAAATACTGGTATAGGGTATTAAAAAAGTTCACGAAACTTACATTTAGCCTACCCGTGCGAAACCGGGGCGGGTCGTTAGTTACGTTTATGTATATTTATACTGGAGAGTAGGCTTGGCAAATGTATCGATTAATAGTAATGTATCGTCGATATTTTTGATTGCGATATATCGATATTTGTTATTTCTTTTATAGTATCGAATTCGTATTAATTTTGACATATTTTTGAAGGCAACTCTGGTTTTGATAATTTTGTACAAAACTTGCAACTTCTCGATATTTTTTGTTCGATAAAATGATTATCGATGCTGTTTAAAAATATCGATAGGTTATGTATTGTATGCCTAAGATGTTTTCACTTGCCCATCACTACTGGAGAGGCCTTGACAGCGGGGTTCACGTTGTACCGGGCCCGTGTGACGTCACCGCGGAGTTATGCGCACGCGCGCCCGCTGCCTGCCCGCTCCCGCTTGTTCCACGAGCATTCAGTAGGGTTGTCGAACATTTCCAAATATAAAATACTAGCTGTTCCCCGCGGTTTCACCCAAGTGGGAAAAAAAGCGATAAAAAGTATCTTATGTCCTTCCTCAGGGTTCCAACTATCTCCGTACCAAACATTTAAATTGGTTCAGAAGTTTAGGTGTGAAAGCGAGACAGACAGAGATTTCTTTCGCATTTATAATATTAGTAAGGATCTCGTTCGACTGTTTTACTTTGAATACTTTACTATGATAATTGAAATATTTTTACAGAGAGAGAGAGAAAAGTAAAGAATAAAGAGAGAGAGAAATTAAGGAAGATTGGGGAACTCCTTGATCTTCATTGGGCTTTTTTTTTATTTTAGTAACTTTTCAGGTGTTGCGGGAAAGGAAAAAAATAAAGAACACACTATCCTTTCTATAATTAATATATCAGTAAACGATTTTTTTATTTAATTATTTTGTAAAGTAAACTAACTAACTACCTACCTACTTAGTGAATTACTTTTTTTTTTAATTCAGCAGAAGTTTCTCCTTGCTCTAGTAAAAGTTAAAATTCAAATTATTTATTTGTGATTCACAGGTGAAACATTACGTCTTAAATTATTATTGTAGGGAAGTAAACACTAAACAGTGCCAGTATCAGCTTTATCCATATTTGACAAATTTAACAGAAATGTATTTAATTACTTTACAGCGATAACCCTACGCATCAGGGCCAATACGAAACCCAGGATAATGCGTCTGATACATCTTCAACGAGGAAAAAAATGAAACGAGATCCAGCGGGCGCGCAGCTCGGTTTTACACGGCCAACGCGTTCGGCCTCACAAAACCAGAAAGATGGATGCACGTTGATTACCTCTACAGCCTTTTTTATATGCTGTTTTTGATTTCTTGTCATCAACTTCGTAAGGCTCGTGATTATCTTTGTGGTGGAGTATTCGTAAATTATTAAAATATTCTAGCTGGTAGGTAGATATTTATAGATCAAAGTAAATTAGTAAAATGACGTTGTAATGATACATTAGCCTAAAACGCGTTTATTTTCATGTTGTTAATTGACATAGACTTTGGCTGAATTTCAATAACTCGCTGGGAACAAACAAATTTCTTGGAAACAATAAATTCATGGGTATTACTTAAACTTACCTACTTACTTTTATTTACAGATTTAACATTTATATTATCTTTGCAAATAGTACATCCAATATAAAAATAGTTATGATACATTGCATGTACTGCATACAGTACTACACCTTCAAAGATATTCTAGCAAGTTAGCGTTGGTATCGTTTTTTTCTCGAAACTCTGCCATAGCTATTACTATGCTGCCATCTATACCACTGCAAGTAAATTAAACATAACTTGTGGCGCAGCGCCATCTGTGGTAAAATACTTAAACTCTCTCCAACGGTAATATACTAGTGAGCAGCTTATCGTCGTACTATCCCCACTTTGACACAGATGGCGCTGTTAGCAATAAATTGCAGTAGCTTGTAATTTTATTGCATCGAAAATATTGAATAGATCAAGATTCAATAGATAGAGAGACGAGAGGCGACCTAGCACACCATTGTTTAAAAATCGGTCAAGTGCGAGTAGAGCTCGCGTGGAGAAAATATTCAGTTTTCCGTGTTTTTCCAGTCAACTATGAATAAGGCTCTATTCTTCATTTTTATTTTATTTTACTTTCAGCAATTTCAGAGCAAATGCTCGATTTAAAACTATACGTAACTAACATTTTAAAATTATTGAAACGTGTCAAATGATGCATTTGCACTGTTATTTTAAATCTTCTAGTATACTCCCTGAAACAAACCTCCAGAATCGGAATTCATTTACCAAAGTACAAAAATAATAGTACATTACTGCAAAGGCCACAAAAGTAGGCATTGAGGGACGAAGGTTTAAATGTGGGCCGAGGCGAAGCCGAGGCACACATACCTGAGTCCATCAATGCCTAGTTGTGGCCAAGGCTTGTATAGTACTTTTCTCAAATAATGCGCGGAAATTAAAACTAAGTAGTACCTGGGCAGAGATTTTTTCTTTCGATTTTGGCAGTAACATGTTTTCTATTACGGCTCTTGCTCTTGTCTCTTGAGTTTCAGGTGATGTTAAAGTAACTTTATCACACTTCACTCATTGTCTTCACTTGAACAAATTTTGTCAAATAATAATTATGTACTTTTCAAAACCTATGACGAACAACAAAAAAAAACCCGCGTTAAAGTGTTCATTTTTTTTCAATAAACAGTTTTCTATGTGCAAACCGGCTCGGATTTTAAATAAAACCTTTGATAAGTTACCTCCTTGGTTGGCATGTTTCGGAGCGAAAATCGTTCCATTTTTAAATAATACTACA
Source organism: Opisthograptis luteolata (assembly GCA_931315375.2). Lineage (NCBI taxonomy): Eukaryota > Metazoa > Arthropoda > Insecta > Lepidoptera > Geometridae > Opisthograptis > Opisthograptis luteolata. Next base: position 6,460,244 of record OV928048.1, read on the forward strand.
GTTAAGAGTAAATTAATTAAGCCTGAAAGTTTACATTCACCTCACACAAATAAAGTAAATGACCAGAACAACTACTGACCGATTTTCTTTACCGGAATTATGTCAGTGAAACATTATACTTTTTCTTCCGGTTGAATGTAGGGTCGAGTCACGGTGTCAGTTTGTCTGTCACGAGTCATTGGGTTCGATGCCCTTCGATGATTGCAAGAGAACTAATGAAAGACGACAAGGGCGTAACGCGAATGCCGAAAGAATATGGATCCATTCCATTCTGAATCCGATATGAAAGGACAGCCTGTCCTTTTCTTACTTTGGTGATCAAAAGAGGACAGGGTTACTTTTAAATCTGTCTTATTTCCAGAATTAATGTAATTATGATTATAATATGAAACGTAACGCCTTACGACGGCGACGCCACTGTTATTTTCGTAGCAGTAGTAGAGACTAGAGACATTTAAATTACTTCTATAGAGCTTATTTCACATTTCTATCTTCAGTAGGGCAAACCGTGGATGGATAAGTTATTGAAACTGGCCGTTAGAGAGCTCTACGTATACATGTCCCTATTTAAGAGTCTCTAATGCCCGAAATTAATGTAATTTTAGTACTATATAGGGCTTGACAGATTACTACTAAAATTACATATTATGACATGACATATCAATCCAAAATCGCGGATAACGGATCAGGGTCGATTAATAATTTCGGGCGTTAGATAATAAAATCAGACTCGCTATTGAATCCAGTTCTGTAAAGTTCCTATATCCCTCTCTGAGAGAATACCTGTGTCCCAGCAGTGGGAACATAATAGGCTATGATGACGATGATGAAAATATATGTGTGAAACCAGCATATAGCGCCCTACTAACACTATATGCAACAACAATTTTCTAACGTTTTAGTAACAAAAAAAATTACAATACTCGATAACAAGTTGAGGTGGGTCGGTATGCGAATTCGTAATACCGATACGGGTTTTGTAACAATTTATTTTAATAACTATGTATTTGTGATACATAATGATAACTGATATTGAGCTTGCTTGGTACAGTCAACGACAAATGTCGCTGAACAATCACACTTTTATCTATTATCCTCATCATCTTAGACACCAATTTTTGACCTCATCATCACCTAAAATCAGGTGTGTTATGTTGTGGTCAAAATTATACCATGTAAAATGTAAAAAAATACAATTAAAATTACTGATTTGAAACACATTTGAAAAATCGAGAACGATCAGCTACTTTTGTCGCTGACTGTACGGTTTGCACATTTTGTTGGTATTGGTGTCGATTCGATTTTGCATTCACTAACTAAACTAATTTTGAGAGGTCTAAAAGTAATGCTGTCCTGGTTTTACTTCAGTTGTTCGAAAAAGACAGCAATACTATTAGACCTATACTGTTTTAAACTACCATGGTCAAAAAAAATGTACAAAAAACAAAACGAAAAAAATATCGAGAACTCAAACAAAAACAAATACATGGTTACTATTAGACCTGTCAAACTTAGTTTAGTTTTAGTGAATGCAAAACCGAATCGACACCATTGGTTAACTAGTGTACCGTCTTTGACTAAATAATAATATAAAGATTTTTAGTTTATAGAATTAAAGACCTCTTCTAGACTTTGCAATTTGCAACACAGCTTCAACCGATAATGCTGATAAAATTATCAACCAGCGCTTAGTTCTCACAAAGTGTTTCAAGTTGGCAAAGTCCAGTTTTTTTGTGAAAGAGATTAGCAATTCGTTATAGAGTTTTACGTAAACAAAAGCGAGTCTAGAAAGTTAGTGCAACAATTACATAGAAACAAGAAGTCTTCAAAGGTGACATAGAAAACACTGTTGTTTCAGGTCAGGATAAGAATTGTCTACATTATCTTAACAATCCTAGCTAGACTAGAATTTAAGGTCATCTAAGAGTAGGTACTAAAATTTGCCATTTTTAATACTAGCATATCCTCGCGATTTCACCCGCGTGCACTACATTTTGTCGGAGTAAGAAGTTTCCTCTGTATTTCTAAGGTTCAAACTTTTTCCATAGCAAGTTTCATCGAGATCTGCTCAGCGGTTAAAACTTGAAAAGGTAACAAACAAACAGACTTTCGCATATAAAATTAAACGTTTTCCTTCAGTTGTATAAACATTGTTTGTTGTTGTTGACACTACGTTTTTTTATAGTAATAGTATATATTTGTTTTAATATTTTTTTTTTTTTCAATTACAAAATAGTTTTTTTGTGTTATTTACCCCAATTGTTATCAGCTTCATAATTGTAATATCAGCTTTAATCTATGTATATTACTGCGTATTATAAGATATGCTATATTATCTACTTAACAGTTCACAATGAATAATTGTTACAGAGCGACCTTGAACGTGCCCAACATTTAAAAGCAGTGTATGAATGGAAACGCGCTCTTTTACCGAATGTCGCCGAGTCGCCACCTGACACACTTTCCACAGGCGATGTTATAATTACATTTTATCAATACGTAAATGAAACCACGTGTAGAGCGCCCTCGGTTTGCGTTTGCATGGATAAAATCCTGTTTTTTACGTCTTACAGGTAAGCGTTTGACCACAAGACAAAGTGGTCGAAGGTCGAAGGGCTATAGGCAACTAGCAATAGCACGCAAGTGAGGTTGTCGATATAAAACAACACACCAATAGGGTGGTATCGGCAAGAAATGGAAAATCGATTGTTGATAAAATTGTAATAGGCAGTTTAATTTATAACTAGCTACAGCTTTATGCATGCAAAGTCTCAGCCCGATCGGTTAAAGTTGACAAAGTTTCCTACAAACTTTCATCCCCTATTTTATCCTCTTGGGGGCAGAATTAATCAAAATCCTTTCTTAGCAGATGCCTACGTCATAACATCTACCTGCATGTCAAATTTCAGCCCTATCCGTCCAGTGATTTGGGCTGTGCGTTGATAGATCACTAGGTCAGTCAGTCAGTCACCTTTGAGTTACATATTTTAGATTACAAGTATTTTTCTCGATGTAATTGAAGTCACCCATGCAATAAATAAACTATCTCTTTGAAATTGTATAGGAGAGGGTATAGGAAGGTATTACATTCATTTATCTACGAGTATGTTTTTGAAAAAAATTACCTACAATACTTACTTTTACTCTCTTACTCTTCTCTCTTACTTACTCTTATTATTTATGTTAGATCTACATGCTATGTATAAATTTATTTTTAAAATAAATAAGACTGGTGTAGATACTAAAATATGTAGAGCAGAATTACAGGGACAAATATATATATTATACCTACTGATGCGTTGACTTGAAAACCTCTTTCTTTTTATCTATCTGCTTTAGAGCTGTTTAAGATTTTTAAAGTAATTTTTTTAGATAATTAGTTTATCTTACGCTGTCTGCTTTATCATAGGTAAATGTTTTTCTTCCAATAGGTTTATAATTGCTTGAATATCTCATCATGTCCCAAACACTGCATGGTAAGATGGTAACCCTGCGGTCGTTGAATGCGCTCTGCGGCTAAGCTCACATTTTGTCCGCCAAATTTTTGTAAACATCTAATAAAATATGCATGTTTTCACTTTCAACTCGGTTAAAAAACTTTCTCACGTCAATCAGGCGAAAACGATAATATTAAATTTCGTTTATTGAAAGAGGACACATTACTTGTGTTAGATATTTGTTATACCTATAGCGATGATGGCTCAGTGGTAATGACGTCGGCTTGCGATCCGTAGGACGTGAGTTCGAATCCTACAATGAGCTTGGCTTTACGACTTATATAGTCAGGAACGATAGCATAACGTGCCCTCGGAAGCACGATAGCGCTCAGTAGAACATGCTACTAAATGGTCACCCATCCAAGTGATGGCCGCGCTGAGTATTGCTTTATCTGGTTGATTGATCTGTTATGTTATGATTATGACCGACCGAAACAGCTATGCCACGAGCGCTAACTTCTAACTATTTCCTAATACATACTATCTATATAACAAAATTAAATACAGCTCACTCAAATGAATGCGAGCACTACAGCGCACGTAACTATTATATCATATACTATTTCTATAGCTATATATGTATACGAAAATGTTTGTAAACAATCTTTTTAAGCGACCCGTCAAGGATCGTTACTTGGCGATTAGAAAATCGCTTCCGACCTTTGTCATCTGCGGGTCACTTTCTACCACTGTTGAAAGTTTGGCAACGGACGTGTTTCGCTCTCATTGCGATTTGAGCCTTAATTCTCTTTGTTTGTAACTTATAATCTATTGTCAATACCTACAATGGATATCAACTACAAAGGCCTAGAGGAAGGAAGCATTTAAGTAGAGGTAAGTAGGTATAGGCCCTTTAAGATTTCTTTCAAGAATAGGCTTACATTACAGTTACTATAGGTTTCATTTTTAATGCGAACGGCGAAGGTGTGGTACATCTTGCCAGAGTCTCTACTTTGTTTCCCGATAAGTATAATTTGGAAGTATTCAAGCCACGAGTGAATAGGTATCTTCTACGTAAGCATGCTTCATCTACGTCCGGTCCTTACTTACAATCAGGAGAGACTGTGGTCAAATGCTTAGCTATTGGAAATAAAAAAATTCCTAATCGACATACCTACTTTTTCGTTTCTTCTCCAAGAGCCTGAAATATTGCTTACTCCTTACGCAACTTTCATGACAGGTAAATAAAGAGCCTACAGCATACGAGGAACTTATAATCATGGATTTTCTTAGTGCGTTGAGGCAAAAATCTCTATAGGTGACAGTCACCGCCTACCATCAGACGTCGGTTTGTTTGCTACTCTATCACATAAAATAATGGTTACTAAACTAACCATAAACATAAATACCTTCGTAACTTTATTGAGTATTTATGTATAAACAACAACTTTTTATAAACTAGTCTAGATCAATATGTAACGAGACCCTATCTAGGTTGATCCATTGAAACAGAACGGGCTTCATGCACGGTTGCCTCATCAATATTATTATAATATCGATACAAAGCTTGCGGTCTATTCGCGTTAATTGATTAGATGTGGAATAATCCAATTAACTGGATATTAATTAATAAGCTAAGCATTGTAATAGGCGGTTTGGTTAACTGTTAATGAGCGCGTCTAGCTAAACGTTTCTTCCGACTTTCCGAGATCAATAAGTACCTACTTATCTCTTCTCTACATATTTGATATTTCACATAATAAGATCAAGTCAGATCTTTGTAGTTCACCACCGTATTCTGTCGTGACACTGACACCTATATAAATTATTTAATTTGGGTTCAACACGTTTAACTATATAAATTTAATAACATCCAATTGTACTACAAATATTCATGCAAATAAAATTTGATTGCTTGATTGATTTCTTTTTTAATGAAGGTAGGTAAGATACTGTAAGTGTAGCCTTTTGTGCCATACCTAAACATAATAATAAAATTGTAATTTCAAACTATAAAAAGCAATCAAAACATTGGCATCTGAACCTTGGCACAACAAGATAATAATATACAAACGCGTGTGTATACATTTCTGCCGCTTTGTCCATATCTGGCTTCCAACACATTTACAGATGACAAAGATCCATAAATCAATCACTTCAATTTGCACTTGCCAACGCTGTATAACTATAATTTTGATATTCTTAACAGAATTTGCTATAAAACACTCTATCTTGAAGACATAAAACCGAAATTACATTGCAAGTTCAAATTGGTGATAGGCTTAATTGGTGGGACATAGAGCGATTGTTATAAAATAAAGTCTCGCTATTGAATAGATACTATTGTGATCACTAACGTTGGTGTAACTTATTATGAAACAGTAATAGGTAATAGACTGCCTCGCGTCAATTGTTACCATCAATGTGACTCAGCGTGGGATTGCACTCCACATCATGATTGCCTACCAAATAATGTATGTAAAAGTAATTAACACTTCTTTTGCATAATAAGTTTGCATTTTGTTGTTATGTTGTAATTTTTCAAGATAGATATCAATTCGCCGATCTTTCTTCTATAAGTATTTGCCAAAATAAAGCTTTACCAATCTACCTGTTTTTTTAGTCTCTATATTTTTATAAGGTATCTGTTACTATCGTCTGGATTGCTCATATTTTTATTTATTTTTACATATTACTGGGTCGCATTTGACCATAAGTCACATGATGTTAAGTGATGATGTGGTCAAAGGTGGCGCCACGTTACGCCTGGATTGTGAACTGCCTCTCAAGTGAGGTTGCTGGAATACACCCATAGGTGCTTGGAGACATATTATTCATTATTATTGTTTATTTATTTTTATTTTATTACATTATATTAGACGGCCAAAGCCAATTACCTATATAATTTCAAATATACAAATATACACACAAGAAATAATAAATTTGAAAAGAAAAAGAGAGATAAAATTAGATTAGAATAATAAAAATTAACAATAATAACAAAACAAAAAAAAACAAAAACAAAGCTCAAGCAAAATACATTAAAATAAAAATAAAATTAGAATAAAAAAATATAACAATAATAAACATAGGTCAATTAAAACAAAATAATACATCAAATTCCAAAATATATACGAAACATGTCAAAGAATATATAAACAAAAACAATTAAATATAATCACAATCATACATCTCCATTACACACTCTTCTCGCAAAAGCCCAAGCATTCTGTATTGTAAGACTATTATTATAGTTGGAAGTACGTCAGTACTTATTGTTGTAATGATTAAAACTTGAATTTGAGCTGTATTATTTTGTCGTTATCTGCAATTCATGACGGAGGTTTTCTAGGCACAAAAACTACAAAAGCAATCATAAGTTTAGTTACCTAACAAACTACTACTATTGCAATGCAAGTAAAAACTCTACGGAAAATTATTTTGCACACATTATGTGATCGTTTCTTTAGCAAGGACCGTTTGTTATTTGTATGAATAAGATATGTTATTCCATTAAATAGGAAAAGGGGATCTTTACCTTTTGAATGCGTAATTCAGTAATGGCCTACAGGGATAATGCGAAAATGAACATCTAAAAGGGCCTTTTCAGGAATAAACTTACAACAAGTCAAAAAGCAGCCTTATTTAAAGCGATTATCCCTTTTCAGAATACCGTTCTCTCCTTTTACCCTTTTCTGCTTTGCAAAAAGAATCTGTGAATTTGAAATGAATTTGTTTCTAAATTTAACCTCGCACTTTCAGTAACCTTCAAACGAATAAGCGGGTTCTTGCCGTACACTTCTGGCTCGGGTTAGTTTAATTTATTCAAGGTTAAAACAATTATGTTTTTGCATAAATTATGTTTTATTATATAGACGCATTTTGGCGACTAGAGCAGTGCCAAGAATCAAGACCCATTAGCATCTTCATATATTATTTTACAACTTTTTACTTACTGTGAAATTATTTACAAGGAGATTTGTTGGCCTAAAATACTTAGTTAGAAATGGCGACGTCAAGTAAATATATATATATCTCAACTCTCACTTGAGAGCCAGTTCCCTATACAGGCGGAGGCCACCTCCAACCACATTATCAAATATTGTCAGGTGAGCTGGTGGACAAACGCTACCCTGTAAATGTGAAAGAAGATGGATCAAAATGTGTTACTTACATATAAAACCTACATTAGACACAACCTTTTTTATACCCCATTGCAGAAAATCTTTATTTTAATAACCTTTAAGCTAATTGACCTGCCTGTATATTTCCAAACGGTATTACGACATGAATGTAATGGTATCAATATTATTATACTACTTCCAATCTTACCACGATATGATTCATTTAATGCATCAATATGGTGGTTTCACAGATTATACTGAAGTTTATTCACAGTACAAACAAACGCACAGTAACTTAATTTGTCACAAAAAGCCTTCATTCACACACAACACAAGTGCATTGAAGTCATTGAACACACTTATTTATTTATTTGGTAATAGGCGAGCAGTCTGAGGCTGATGTGCTTATATCCCGCGACTTTACCCTCGTGGAATTTAATGTTTAATTTTTATCCACGCCAACTTCAATATCCTAAGGGAATTATTTCAATAAATCCCTTCTTACTTTACCCTTACACTACCAAAGGAAGCTAACTTGAAAACGTCACGTCTCTATCGCCTCTATTTTAGGTTGTACATCAAATAAAATCAGCGACATGACGACGGTTTTTTCTGGTTAGCTACCACCATCGAGTGAAGAACCTGTCGTCAAGCACCTATAAGTGTGTCCGGCTGTCCGGCAGCCCCACTTAGAGCCAGTTCCCGATCCAGGTGTAACGTGGCGCCACCTTCGACCACCTCATCACTCTGCGATGTAACGTTGCCCTGTAACTAGTAAAAAATGCTTTGAAGAAGTGTAAATAAAAATATGTTTCGTTGTTAAAAGGTTGAAAGAATCCTAACTGTCTTTTACATATTGTTCCCTGAGGGAGTTATTGATGTAGTTACGTACCTACCTGGTTGTGCCAACTTCGAGAACCAGTTTACCGGTTTCTGCGAATGTAGATAATAATAGCCGATACTATTCTGCAGGCTTGTGCCGTTTCGAATAGATCGGATTCCTTAAAACCTCCGGAGTCAGTAGCTAGAATCGCTAAAAATGATCTATAGGCAATATTTACAAAAGATATCTCGAAGGCCCTGTGAGTATTGTATTTTGTTAATAAAAAGAACGCATCGACAAGTCCTTGTTGTTTATGTAAGAGAAAAATTGTCAAATCCACCTGTAGGCACTTTTTATGTCTTTTTAAAATTATTTGAAAGTAAGGCTGTATGTAGATCGACTTACCTACCTATAGTTAACCAGTTACATCACATATAGGTTTTAATTATCCCAATTTATTGCATGATCTTGTAATCTCCGCTTTTAAAAGGTCATTGATCCATAGAAGACTGGTATATATACCTATCTAAATAAATATATCATACTTAGAACTTAATATCTATGAAGTTAATAGTCGTTCAGCTTCAAACTGGTTAAATGGCAACGCTATAATATATTATAAGCTGTAGGTATATCTATATACCTACTGGAGAATACTTTTTCCTTATTTTATTTTACATTTTGATAATGTTACATTTCGTGACACAACTTCATAATTTGCTGTGCATAATAAAATCCAGTTTTGGCTAAAGTTCATGAAACAAGTGTATGTATAACGACGAATATGTTTACATCTCACATATTTCACAAACTGAAAAAATATTTTATTTTTAAACGTGATAGCAGTTATGTTATGAGTGGTTTATTTCTGTCTCGAGAAATAAACAAAAAGTATAGTTAATAAATAAATAAATAAAATGGTTAACTATTTCCAGCGTGAAGACAGTCTTTTACATTTTGTGGTGAAGATTGTGACATAGGTGATGATAGTCAAATTGTCGTGCTGAGACTGAAATTCATATAACTAAAATATCAAGAGGTTATAAGGTTGTACCTTACTACTCAATCATACCTTTGAACACATAGCCCTCATTTTAACAACCTTATCCCCATCCTATCCTCAGGCTGTCTCTTTCTCAGCTTTGAGATAATTCTCTGAATTGCTGCCCTGAATTTTCTCTGAATTGTTAAAACGATTATGGCAACTGCGAGGTAGATTTAATTAAACTGTAACGTAACACATACTTTGATACCTAAAATGTCATTTTTTAAATTTAAAATGCAGTATTTTAACCGTCAATTACTGATTGGTACACATATATAAGTGCTCGGCCAGAAACGATTACAGGTTGACGATTACATATTTATTAACATAGAATTATAAGACATTTATTAATATCAATCAACATGTCACGTCGTGGTTGTGACACTAGCTTGATTTGATCTTGACTCCATCCTCATTGGGTACGGTCAACTACAAAACTCGCTGAACAATACCAAATTGTCCGATTCCCTTCGTAATCTTAAACACCAGCGTTTCACCGCATTATAACTGAACATCAGGTGTGTTGTGTTGTGGTCAAACGCTACCATGTAAGTTGTAAAACAAACCCAAACATTATTGATCTAAAACACATTTGAAAAATCGAGTATGACCAGCTACTTTTGTCGCTGACTGTACACATGTGGCAATTGATTTCTTAAAGCAAGACGAAAAATCTGATAAAATTATAGTTTGACTATTAAAACGTGACGTCATAGCAATTGGTTGAGAGCATTTAAAATATTGGTCTTTGCCGTTTTTCTCGTCGGTTCAAGCCTTTGCTTTTCAGTCATGATTTGAATGTACATTGCAACATATTGCTATTTATTAATTGCCATTCATAAAATAAGGTTGAATGATATATATATAACAAAAACGTGGTAATAGAATACACAGTCCACTACAAATGCTTTGTGTTTTACGTCACAAAGCGTTTCAGGACAAGGTGGCGTTAATAAAAAATGCAAACCGTAATCTCACCTTGAGTCACTCCGACAAACTTGAGTAACAACTTGTCACATCTACTCGCCATCTGAGGTCTTGTAAATATTTAAAATCTACTTAGGATGTTGCCCTATAAAATACATAATGTGTGTAAAAGAAAGACTTGGTAGTTTCTTAGAATGCACTAGCGATGAGGTATTTAAGCTAGAAAGATTAAGGCCCGTATTCTGGAATGACGCTCAAGTGTCAATCAATGCTTGAGTAGCGATTAAGTGACGTATTCGTATGAACTGACAGCGTCAAATCTGTGCTCAAGTACCGATTATATATTATCGCTTGAGCATCATTCTAGAATACGGGCTTAAGAGAAAAATTCAAGCAAGAGCATGATTAGAATAACATTCCGATAACTACCTATCCATTTCATTTTTATTCCTATTTTATATATTCACAATATACTTTTTTTTCTATACCTACAAAAAACAAAGACCAAAGAGATGATCTAACTTATGCTAATCGATTCCTCGGAAATAAAATGTACAGTTCGATAGAGTATAATGTGTAGACGAAACCACAACATTAAAATTACTTTAGTCAGGTTTTGAAGCTGTCCAATTTAATACACAAACTATGTAAATAGATTTTCATCAGCATCATCATCATCATTATCAGCCTGTATCAGTTCACTGCTGGACCTCTCCCAAGGCAAGCCACTGAGCCCGGTCTTCGGCTCTTCTCATCCAACTATGTACTGCCAGTCGACACTCCACCTTGTCGCAGGGCGTCCTAAATACTACGTTTGTCAAGTCGCGGTCTCCACTCAAGAACACGTCTACCCGGCGGTCGTCGGTTCTGCGGCTTCTTCTTCATAGGAGATAATCATAGATATTTAGACATCAAATCATCAATCTAAATAAATACAGATAGGGATTATTTTGCGAGTGAAAATAATACCACCCTAACAACGTAATTACTCTAGAACCGAGATACCATAATAATTATCCGGCTCTCTAATGGAAATCAACGAGTTAAAAAAATGCCAAAACACAGTTATCATTATGTTGTATGGTTTTATCCTACTAAATTCATATTTTTTTATTGTCACTTTAATTGCATTTTTTTTTATAATAATAGACCTACCTAGTCACTATTTTCATAAAAAGTTGTCTTAATACAACTTACTCATAAATTTATCGACTCTTGCTCAGAAACCACATTACTATTCTATTAGCTCTACCTTGAATCACTTTGCATATAGTATTGAAATCTAAAAACTTGCCTAAAATGGTACTGAACGATCTACGTTCTCTTCGCGAAGGCGACAATGCCAGTACACAAATAAACATTAAGGCTTTCCTGATTGTCCATGACTACCTTTTATGTACAGCTTGAACGAAATTGACTCTGGCTTGTAGTTATAAATGTCAAATCACAATGCACCACGAACTATACCAATCTATTGCTCTACAATAAAAGCATAATTATGTAGATTATGAAATGCAGTTGAAAAGGAATAATATTTACGAGTAAGCTTCTTTTCTTGGTGGTAGGGTATTTTCTAGTACTCGCCTGGCTAGCTATCACCCTCTTGTTAAGAATCTGTCGCCAAGCACATATCGGTGTGTTCCGGCAGCCTCACTTGAGAGCCAGTTCCCAGTCCAGGTGTAGCGTGGCGCCATCCTCGACCACATCGTCACTTAACATCAGGTGACTTGTGGTCAAACGCTACCCTGTAAATAGTAAAAAAAAAAAAACTTTGCCTGAAGGAACCAAAAAACTAAATTGATTACTTTTGTTTTTTTTTGTGCTGTAATTACTTTTACTTATTATCCCATAATCTTCTATACATATAAAAGGCTATGTCCTGCATGACTGACGGATCAACGCACAGCCCAAACCGCTCATCGTAGAGACCTGAAACTTGGAGGATGTGTTCTTTGTATCACTTAAAAAATAAAAAACGAATTAAAATCCTATGTATTAGTACCATTTTTGACTTCTACGTGGACGAAGTCGCGGGCGTAAGCTAGTTATGTATAAAACAAAAAAGCACCAGTAGGTATTTGTTTTGTGTATTACCGATTCGCATAGGCACCGCTAGTTACACGAAATTCTAGTTAGGGGGTCAGAGCTATTTGTGTATGTAATTAGGTGGGCGTCATTAATCGTTAGTTGGCTTTTGTTTGACAGTTGCTCATAACGCACATTTCTCTAATAAAAGCAAACCCGTGAAGCATCACCGAGTTACTATCACATGCAACAGTTATCTATTACGGTAACTCAATACATTGCGTGATAAAAAACTATAGCGAGGATTCCAAATATGTATCACGAATCACGAATGAAAATTCTTTGTTGAATATCTGATGCCCATTGATGTGTGATGTGTTAAATGCATATAATATGGTTCCGTGTTACATTAATTTATTACATAACACTGCATGATGGATCCACAATCGAATATGCTTGTCATCCGACACAGTCACATTGATTTGGATGCGTATAAACATCTGATTCAATAGTTATGGAATAACAAAAGACGTGATCGAAGAGTGAAGGCTGTTATTTATGTACCTATTAGGTACTGTACGAGACCTTTTAATCTTTGATAGGACATAGGTGCAGTCCCTATCTGCACTTTTGAATGTATGATATTATCTGTTTCTTCTACTATAGAGTAATACAATGGGACTTTATCTAGTGGTTTAGTTCCGGTAAATAATGTGATGAATTGAAAGCTAATTGTGTTATAGGAAGTTTATTGAATGATAAAATATCGTACGTCATACTTGAATTGAATATCTACGCCCCCTAAAATATCCATTCATTGCGTTGCATAATATGTGGACGACACAGATTATAACAAATGTGAAAGTTTATAAAATATTATGTGTGACAACTTTTAAATCCTTCACAAGTGAAATTAAAACCTGAGCATGTATTTGTGTCAGCTTTATAAACCTTGAAAAAGTGAAATTGAAACCTGTGATAACAATTATGGATCTATCTACTGTTTTGTTAATAAATATGGGTTTATTAAAGCTGCACCGCGATTTTGTCGTTATCTCGCAAGAGCCTTTTTCTGGGATAAAATGTAGCACACCTAGATATGTATGTGAAAACTTATAAATAGCCTTAAGATTAATAATTTTAATTTTATTTTTTGTTAACAAGCAAAAAAATAAACTCCTAATGTTAGTCTACCGAAAAGCACATTTACGTGAAATATGCTATATATTCGAAGTACAAGTGCATTCAGTGAGAAGAAGCAACAAACATACATATTCACTCACTCATAAACTTTATCATTTATAATTGGTATTTGTGTGAGTAGATAGGTAGGTGCTTATGTAATTGAGGTCTAAATATAAACACCTCATTATGATAAGTCGATATCCGCAACCTATGCTAACTTTGTGCTAACTTAACGACGCCCTATATTTCACGCTAATGATAATATCACTCTAGCTGTAGTAATACAACTTAGCATTACTTAGCATGGCTCTGCACATCACCCATTGCATCATCGCGTGATGCATCACGAGGACATTTGCTCGAAGCAATCTCTCCGTACCTACCTATAGCATGTTTATTTATCGAGCGAATGCTAGTTAATCATATTCAAATAGGTAAATAATGAATGAAGTTGTTGAACTCCATACAATAGTAAGCGTGAATCATAATTTCAAAAGTTGTTGTACCTTTTTTTTCATCTTACAGATTAGCGTTTGCCTCAAATCACGTGATGTTAAATGACGAAGAGCATGGTTAAAGGTGGCGCCAAGCTATACCTGGATTGGGATCTGGTTCACACTAGAAAACGCTCAACCGCCAAAACTATGGTGTCCTCACGATGTTTTCCTTAATCAAAAACTCAAGCTCATTGTAGGATACGAACCCAAGACCTACGGGTCGCAAGCCGACGTCACTATCACTGAGCTATCATCGCTTAAAAACTATACATAATGTAACTTTAGTTTTTTATTTATTTTTAAATGGTTGTGATTTTTACGTATTTGCCAATACGGTCTTGCTTAGAGTTGCTCGCGTGCGTTGTGAATGTATGATTTGGATTTCCGTCTGTCTTACTTGAATTATGTTTAATTGTTTCCAATGAGGAAGAGCAGCGCTAGCTTCCTAGAAAGATAATATAACTATACAACTATGTAAATTACCATTCCATGGCACTGCAGTTCCTCAAAATAACGTTGTGCGGGCACAACAACGGTACATAACACACAACACGCATACGTGGGCAGACGCATAAGCGCTGCTCATACCTAATTCGCACAACCGATTTACATTTTGCCCTACATACAAAGATCTCATTTTAAAAACACAGTTCGACTAAAAACTAAAAACATTAGCATGGAATAGGAACTTCCTGGGGGTTTACGATCTACTGGTACATAGTTCGGTCGGGACGAGATCGCGATATAATTTTCTAAAATAAATTAAAGATTCAAAAATAATTTAGGTAAATTGATGTTTAAATAACTTTCTCATATTCAAATTAGAAATATGTTTTTAGTAGAATACAGATATTATGTGATCACTTTAAACTTCAAACTTAAAATTACCTACTCTTGTTCTAACTTCCTTGCACCGGCAAAAGGACTAGCATGACACGCCTGGCAGATATTTTTTTTGGGAAGATCAAATTTACAATTTTTTTCACATTACTATAATACTATTTAACCGTAGCAAGTTCACTATGATCATATATCTAATCTAAGCTTTTTTGTCATTTTCATAGTGTGACATTTCATAATAAGCCTTAAATGTGTAAGGCTCAATAACTAAATTCAAAAACTAGAATTTTTTTCTACTATTTTTTGTTTGAGGATTGATGTGAGTTGAAAACGCTTGTAGGTATCAGCTGATCCAGCAATTCCAAAACATGGCTTACATAAACAGCTACAGTAGTTTACTACTTTTCCAGACAAGTGCCAGTTGGCAGAATTCCCAAACATGCTAAAAACTCTCTGTTGCCCAACGTTCCATACCTATATAGGTAACACACCAGACCAGACAATGACAGAAGCAGTAAACTATGTAAACCTGTCAAATATATACCACAGCAAATAGATATTGAACATTATCAGTTTACAAAGAAAATCTTTCGCAATGTTTGACAAATTCGTCGCACGTGTAAAGGAAAGTTGGAGTGCACTACCATACCTATTATGGTCGACTATGTTGAGTATATTTGACTATGCGAACTACTATGTATGTTCGACTGTGTCTTGATTGTCTACTCAAACTAAGGCTGTGACAGTGCATTGTGTAACACGCATAATTAATTAGTTTGCCAAACGTGCCTTAAATTTGTAATCGCTTAAATATCAATTAAGAAGCTGGTGTATTGTGCCCTTACGTTTACTTTAATAGAAAAGCTCATCAGGACTCAAATCATGCCGACTTTTCACTTGTATTGTTACGATGTTGTTATCTTATATTGTTTTAATTTTGAATACACACTCAGGTAGGTACTTCACTACAATTGTTTCTTGGTAGACCTTAACTCTCAAATGACAAAACCACACTAAACAAGGTGTACGGATTGCAGTACAGTTCAGATGAATACATGAGTGTTCGTTTTGTGAATTCTAGCACGAAGTATTATAATATCGCTCACTTTAACTCTATATTCAATTAAATATTTTAAAACAAATTTTACTGTTCATATGACATACTGTCTATGGTGCTATAAAAAACGTTCCTTAGAACGCCTCAGTTAAGGCTTATGAACTTATAATTGAGTCACCGTCACGTTATCTGACTAAAACAGGTAGCTAATTGATCAATTAAAACATTTTTCAGCGATAACCTCTACAACAAAATGTTGATTGTTAAGTTAGCTACCTTATTTATTCAACAACGTCACACTTGGTTAACCTACGTACAGTTTTAAGTATAGTATCTTAGAAGCATCTTTAAAATTCAATCAATATATGACCTCAAAGAAAATTAGCTGTGAAGTCCTTTCACGCAACCAAACTCATGATAACTTTGAAGTGCAACATATAGATGCAAACCATATATATCTTTGTAGCATGAACAAGTAGCGATGGGCGTTTTCGGATATTTACGACATCGATGCGCACCGGCATCGGAGATCCGGCATCCGATGCCCGCATCGTTATTTGGCATCGTAACAAAGTGTTGAGTTGCGTAGGGATGTGACTAGGAGATAAAAAAAACGATTAATAAATAATCGATTTATATCTCTTTAAACAAAATCGATTTGTAAAAAATCGATTATTTAAATAAAAAATAATCGATTTTATTCAATATTTTTTTTCCAACTATTCGAAAAGTTACATTTTTTGTACATTGTAATAAAATTGCCTAAAGTAAAAAAAGAACGATTTAATTTTAGAAAGTAAAAAATCGATTTTTCAAATTTAGATAATCGATTATTAAAAATCGATTAAAAGAAAAAAATAATCGATTAATATAAAAATCGATTATTTTTCACATCCCTAGAGTTGCGTAGATCAAGATATTATGATAATAGAAACTGGTGCGAGCGTGAGCGATAAGATTGTGTGATAGAATCAAGAATAATAATTTCAGATTGTTAAAAAAGTTTTTATCATCCCACAATAAATATTATGGTAAAAATGTATAAAACGGGAAATAATTACTACATTCGGCCTTGTGATAAATAACGTCACGCCATCTATATAGATTTTTAGGTTTCAAAACTTTTAATCGAGAGTAAGAAAAATATAAATTCCGCTATACATAGTAGTTACATATAAATACAATAGATGGCGTTGAAAGATACTATGCGGTTATGACCGAATACGACCGAGACCACGATATCGATGAGGCCCGAATGCCCGATGCCGATGCGGCATCGGCATCGGCATCGAAACGACGCGCCGTTTCGTTGCCGATGCCGTGCGGCGATGCCGATGCCGATGTGTGCCGATGCCGAGCAACGCACGAGACGTTACGATGCGCATCCGTTTTTCTATATCTAAGGAATCGGATGCCGGCATCGGGTACTGGCATCGTTATTTGGCATCGTTTTTTAGAAAACGGCCACCGCTATGAACAAGCAACCTTACGCTAAAGGACATTGCCCACGCCTTCGCTAAAATGTCCGTGCCACTTTCAGTGGTTCACTTACATTACAAGGCAGGACATTTGCATGTGCATGTAGGTGACCAAAAAGATGTGTAGGTGTTAGTGTGAGAACGTATTTAACTAGCATTCAAATTCAAATAAGGCATAAAAGTAGTTACTCTTTTAGAAAATTTAAGTTTTCAAAACGATCATCGTTGAGTTTGTCATTGAACGCTACTCAAAAAGTAATTGTCTTCTTTTCGTAACTAGCTATGTTATAAAGTAGGTTATGTATGTACTTTGTATTTCTTTACTTATTTGTGTAAATAGAACTAGTGACGTCACGCTTCGCAGTCGGCTTGTTACTCATTGCGATCGACGTCGACTAACCGATAGGTATATCATATAACAAATCGTATGACACCGAAAGCACAATTTTCTAGACAATACAAAACAATGCATTTTTGCAACAAAAAAAAAATACCGTTGTGGAGAATGTCTCCAAACCATATTATTATTAGTAAAATATGCCTAGTAAAAAATACCACCTTGACTCTAGCAGTAAATAGCTAGAAGAATCTTTACACAGCGGTTTTATAACCATCGGTAGGTATAATAATATGCCATATCAATGTTTATAATCACGATCGTAGAGATTTGATGCCCGAAGCGACCTCTCGCTGCTCATTTCGATAATGACAGTAATTTGGTTACGGTGGCCTCACCCGATGTTACTCTTCGACTACTTTGCAAACAAGAAGAAACGATTCGAGTTATTTAATTCAATTATGCATAGCCGATGAAATAACCGAAACCGATTGTGTTGACGACCTGCAAAACTGGAATTACACGAACTGTTATAGGTACGTTAGATAGTTCGTGTCACACTAATTTGCACTAATAAGTATTATAAATGCGAAAGTTTGTGAGTTTGTGATGTTTGACACTTCTTCAGGCATGGAGAATAGCTTATAGCCTGGATAACACATAGTAAGCAACTTTTATCGCGGAAAATGGTTCCTGCGGAATAACGAGAAAACCACGGGATGTAGCAAGTTCTATTGTTTCAACGCAATAAGTAATTCATATTTATTCTAACCTATGGCCAAGCCCGTCATCCCTTTGCTTAGTTTTTCTGCATCTGTTTGTCTCAAGATACGCAAAATTCTAGGTTAGTTCTTTTACGCGATAAAGCTCAAAGTTGTCTAGCAAATTTAAAACAACCAGGTTCAGTGGTAGACGAGCAAAAAGGAGGCAACACAATACTTCAGTTGTTCACGTTCAAAATATTAGTATAGCCTAGCAAAGTAACCGGTATTGACCCCGATTGCGAACAGTGGAGCACGACTGTGGTTTAGGTTTGGCATCGTATATTGGTATAACATTTTTGGTTCAACAACGGGCACCCTTGGACATTTTCAGGGTCATAAATATTAGTCAAGGACATTGAACAAGCCAAGGATTGATGGCATTCTTGTAAATTGTAGAGTTGGTCTCCGCGACGGCGGGAGTTGCCGCGCCGATGTGAATTTGGCTAAATACAAGTAAAATCAAAACGTTAGCTGGCTTTCACAGACCTATAATTATGTAATAGAGTCTGAGTAAAAAAGTTTATTGAAATACGATGTTTAGATGTGCAAATTTAGCTGCTCATATCGAAGGTCTTCGGGCAAAACAAATACGGCTGTCATATAGTGTTAGGCCGCGGCCTGAAAACTAGGACACCATGCGGAAGACTGGCCACTATCTCATCCGAACATTGTATCTACCTACTTACTGAATAGTCTTCAATGACATAGAATAAAATCCTTTTTGGTTTTATCTTATGTTTGAATCGTGTTGTTTACCTGAAACAAAAGAGAGTTAACATTATTAATAACATACCAAAACAACTAATAAAAACAAACAATCACTATTATTAGCTTGAATGTGAAAACTAATCTATATAATTATACGGCAGAATCGATACAATTGAAATTGTGTGTTTTACCTAGAGATAATGATACTTGTTTTCTCGATTCTCAAATACATGTATGCTAGAAACACCTGACCGTGAACTGCCTGTATCCTTAGTAGAAACCAGTTCAAAAAAGATTAAACAATAGATGAGCCGCCGTGTTATACTCAAACTAATATTTACCAGTTTAAAACAATCCAGCTGAATGTTTGCTTATATAAAGCTGTTTTAACTTTTAGTACCTATTCTTTTCGCAAACTACCTGAGTATGTACGTGGGGAATAGACGCTCGGTTTCGTTGTAACGAAGGAAGACTTTAAAGCCTTGTTCTACAGTGGACTTCTTTCGGCTGGTGATGATGATGACGAAGATGACTTTCAGATTAATGTAAGCCATGAGGGCTGGGCAAGAGGGACTTAATTGTGGATGTGAAAAGACATGCCCTAGGGCGTGGGTTAGTCCACAAATCTTCATTGAATTGCCTCATCAATGGGGATATGTTTATATCCCCATCATGAGCTTGCTCCATCTGGAGTCAACATTGCGTAAATTTCGTGCGAAGTGTAGCTGAGATTGACTTTTAGACGAAACAGAAGAACAGTGTTCTAATTTTGCTTTTAAAATTCTATTTCACATCGAGTTTGTGTTACTATTTTCAGTCGACCACGTAGGTACGTCACTGAGCTTGAAGATAACAAAAGAACTCGACAAATCCAAAAAAGAAATTGTTACAGAACTTGATATGTACATGCAACATTGAAGCTATTAATGTATGGAAAATAATAAAACAAAAGCCAATACATATCATCACACATAATAAATTAATAATGGTAAGTAAGGTCAGCAGCACAAAGGAAAGTAAACAGAGAGTTGTAATGAATGAGTAACACTTTATGCCTACGATTACATTGGAATCTGGCCGTCTACGTCTGCTTCAGTAGGTCAACTCAGTTACATATGTTGCGTTTCCTTCGTTGCCGATGACTTTTCTAATGTAAATATTGTGGTGAAAATATTTCGTAATGAAAAGTAACATTGGGATCGCGATGAAATTGCGTAATTTTTAATTAAATCATATTGTTTTGTAGTTTCCTGGCTTTTTCGTGTACCGTGTCTATCTGGCGCCAACCCTCCTAATGTCTACTTTTGGTTTAGAAATCAGGAAATACGTCATAATCATCTGTGTGCAATCAACATAGCCGAAACAGCGCTGTTGAAAATATAAGGAGTTGATTTTATATCCGCCTACCAAAACGAATCTACTCTACTAATAATAAATAAATGCAAAAATTCAGATACATATTATTTTATTGCTATTATCTAGGTATATTATACATCACATCACACTAATATTAAAAATGCGAAATTTTGTGGGTAGTAAGTGTGTCTTTGTTTAGAAAAAGGCTCCGACGTCAAAACCATGGTTGTAGGAAAACCATGGTAAACGCAGGGCGTAGATAATATGACAATACTTTTAACAGGGTTAATTGAACCAGTAGTCAAACGCTAGCTAGTAAGTAAAAAATAATAATTGGAAGTTAAGTTTTTAAAGCTTTTATAGGCAGACCACTCAACCAGCTAGCACAAACATTCCGAATACCATTGTGAATATACGCCTGAAAATTCCACGTGTCAACCGTGATAACATCTGTACAAAGAGATCCGCGGCACGCTATGATCAGCGCAAAATTACAGGCACACAACACAACAGGCCGATGGTCATTATCTCGGCTCTATGCGACTGACCGCGACCTTGCGAAGTAATGCGAAATCACATTTTTTGTAATGGAAAAAATACCGATTGTTTGTACTAAAAGACTAAAACTGCTCGATGTGAAACTCAGTGTTGATGTTTTGGTGAGGTTGCGAGTTGGAGTTTGTTTTGTTTTTTTGTGTTTTCTATCTCTTTCTGCATTCTATGGTATTTAGGAAATGAAGGAAACTGCAGCCTGATAATTTGTAGTCTGGACGATTATATGATCAGTTCTTATCGCAGTCGTCGTTCCAAGAAAACTGCCAGCAGAAACAAGGGAAGCAGAGGGTTGCTTTGTGATTTTATGATACAGATATCAATTTGAAATGCACCTATATTTTTTCAAGCAAATGTTAAAATGGTTAATAAAAGCTTATATAGGTCGGCGGTTTCAATAGCGTGAAAATGGACTATCTCAAAGAAGTGTAGGTTCGAGTGACCTGGTCACCGCGATTTTTCAACCAGCGTAAGCTAACTTGTTACTGCTAACACCAACCATAGGTCTCCCATCGTAATCGAATGTATACTAAAACCTGGAAAAATAACGGATTTGCATTCTAAACAAAAATCGTGTATCGGATCAGCGGAACTCGAGCTATAAGCGCACAAACGAACAAATGTACACAGAGACTGTGTATTATAATTTGTAGAGAAGTAGGGATGACGAGCATAATAGTAGACACAGTGCCGCTCAGGTCTTTGCATTTAATTTGCAATGCACTGCAATTACTATGGACTTGGACACGCTTTCTATTAGACGAGTATCCTGTTCGTTTCAATACTTCTACAACAATATAAAAAAACGTCTACATTTCACCATATGAACACTTGCGCAAAGTACTATGTCTAAGTAAACAGGTGGTAACATCCTCAGCTCGAGTGGACGGGCTCACTCAAAAAGTCTTCATGACCGCGTCTGTTATGTTCAGACAGTTTAACAACGCCTGCAACTAGAAAGTTGAAAAACAATACCAAGTTTCATGCCAAATTATGACATGTATAAATAGATGTTTTCGACTTCCTTCGTTCTGAAGTAGACCATCCAACTTTTTCAGGCTACTTACTATATTCATTCCAAATTCAATGCAATTTTGTTTCGTTTAGAATGATCTTTTTCATGTAAAAGTGACGTGGAAAATGCTCGCCAGATAAAAAGCATAGCGCTTACCCATTAGGTACAGTTCAGTGCAACCCAGAATGTTGAACCTCAGTCCTCAACTGTTTAAAATCTGGCGCGGCTTCGAACTGCGCTCGTCACCGCGATATATTTTTAACTTTATGCTCTGTAATTTCACTGGAAACATTGCCCTTCAATCCGGAACACAGTTTACTGCTGTTTATCACTCAGACCTTCACAGCTTCTCTAGCTCGAAACTTTACTGAGCTGATAAGCTTGGGTTGATCTTCACTGGGCGGACGCGGACTGTATCCAAACTCAATAGCTATACAAATAAACTATGCAACTTCGACGCCACATAGTGAAAATTAGAACGCATGCTAAAAAGATGACAGCTAAACCAAAATGAAATACCAATAATATATTTATAGACGCTTTATTAATCAGTAAATCAATTAATATCCACCATAAACGATGTAGAGTGATAAATATTTAAATATCTTTTCCAAAACGGACTAATACTTTCACCTATACCTAGTTACAGATCACGGGTGTTTTCGAACGAATATAGAATCGCTTTCATTACTGTATTTGTAATTACTAATTAGCTGCATGCTTCTGGTTTATGCATGTTTGGTTGAAACGCAATCACATTGGTCTCTGTTTTTGTACACCACCGTTTAGTTTACACTAAAAATAAACCACCTCACCAATAGTCCCATTAGAGATGTTGCGTCACTAGATGGGATGACTGAAACGACTTTACCTGCTGTTAGTTCTGTTTAGTATAATTGTTTTTTTTAAAACACTTTTATTAGCTTGACTCGTAACTAACTAACTAACTAACTAACAATGTAATCAAATCTTAGAAGTCAATTTTCATCTACTTTTATTTTTTTATATAACTGAGTGACAAGACGAGCCAGTCGCAAATAGTATTAAAATACATAGACTTCACACTTTAGTGCCACACAGAATTTTGAACATAAACAACTTGAAATTAAAAATTAAACATGTTTCATATTTACAGTAATAATAATTCAGTAAGTTGAATTAAATATTTAAATAATCGAGAATCGACCTACCTAGATAACGTTATCAGTCTACAAAAAGTTCATGAGAGGCGGTGCTTGTTTGCACTGAATTTCACATTTGTGGACTTGTAGACTCTACAGGCGAGCGACTGGCTCGTCTCGAAATAATATCTCGACTCTAGAGACTCAAGTTACGAATATAACTTTACTATTGTTATTTTGTCGTTAGACTTCTCATTAAAACTTTAATATTGGCAATGCCGAAACATTATTTATTTGCAATATCCACCGCGGACAGTTTCATTACCATAACTTGCCACACCACTTAAGGCGTAGGCAGCATTGTTCACATACGAACGCGCTAGTAACGTACTGTGTCGTTGTTTATACAACCAAACCTGTCCTGGCACTTAAGTATCTTGTCACAGTTAAGAAATTACTCCTCCTTTTCATATTCAAAAGAACGTCATCTTTTCTTATTGTGAGAAGGTACTGCGATGCGAACGTGTTTCGTTTCAACGAAACGTAGGCGAAAAAACTTAACAATGCATTGGCCAACTAGTAGTGAAATGACATACTCTTGCCTACCGGTGATTGTGAGAATTATTTGGACAATAGAGATTAGAATGTGACAACGCGTAAAAACTCAGCGGAAACGCCTTCAAATGTGCGACGTGTGTAAAATCTTGTAGGAATAAAAAGTTTTAGCAATATGAAAACATTTAGTTTTACTTTAACTCATATTTGTTATTCCATTTCCAAAATATACAACGCCAGCTAAATTGACGCAGTTTCATGCACGTAATGATTTATACAGGATTTTCATCACAATAGAACATGACACTCAGCGAAAAAAAAGTACTCGTATAATTAAATTACACACGGAAAATTATAATGTATGATACCTATGTATTTTTGGCAACAATTTCATTTATATTATTACTAAAACAAATGAACGATTACCTCACAAAGGAATGAACTATGAATTACGAAACGTGAATGAAACTGCGTTTATGCCGCTAACTTTTCTATTCATTAGAATATTTTTAATTGTGTGAATGTCTACAGCTTCCTCAATGCGAAAAAGTGAAATCTACATATGACAACTTTCAGTGTCGATTTGACTGCCTCACTGTTTCAACTCCTAATTTAGGTGCCAAAAAGCCTTCGATTTTATGATCCATAAACAGTGTGTCAGCCGACGACACGGGTCATCAGCTCGCACATCTGTATCTTCGGAACGAATGAGGCTACGGTGAAGTATTATAGCTCAAAATTTGAGGAAAAAATGATTGCCAAATAAAATAAAAAAATTAAGGTTCTAGCTAGAATACTTTTTGAGCTATGAGCTATAACAACTGTGTAAGCCGGCGACCCGTGTCACCAGCTCGCACATCTGTATCTCTAAAACGCGTGAAGATAGAGTTTCGCTGAATAGCTCAAACAAGGTTGTATAAATAAATACCTTGGCTGGGAAAGTTTCAAGTCTCTACATAGGATACTTATTGAGATATGAGCTAAAACAAGTGTGCGAGCCGGCGACACGGGTCCCCAGCTCGCACACCTGTATCTCTGAAACGCGTAAAGGTAGAGTTTCGTTTAATAGCTCAAAATGTAGGTCATAACTTTTCACTTTGACAACAAAATTTTCAACACCATAGACCCAGTAGTTTCAGTGCAAAAAGCAAAAAACTGATTCGCCGCCAAAAATTTCAAAATTATTTCCAAAACTTGTTCGAGCGTCGTGTTGCCGTTTCGTGCGCTACACCATTACAAGCGAATCTGGCCGTAAGGTATGAAGCAATAGGAAGCAATAAAGGTCATTTTAGTGTGGGTTCCAAAAGTCGCAGAGGTAAAAACTAAACTAATGCTATGGCCGCTCGACGAGTTAATTGCCTACTCTTGCGGTGATGCATAGGGTTGTCACTTTTGTTTTTAGTTTATAACGATGATGGCTCAGTGATAGAGACGTCGGCTTGCGATCCGTAGGACGTGGGTTCGAATCCTGCAATGAGCTTGAGCTTTCGGTGAAGGAAAAAATCGTGATGAAACCATAGCTTGGTGGTAGGGTATTTTCTAGTACTCGCCTGGCTAGCTACCACCCTCTTGTTAAGAATCTGTCGCCAAGCACCTATCGGTGTGTTCCGGCAGCCTCACTTGAGAGCCAGTTCCCAGTCCAGGTGTAGCGTGGCGCCATCTTCGACCACATCGTCACTTAACATCAGGTAACTTGTGGTCAAACGCTACCCTGTAAAAAGTAAAAAAAAGTTAAATTAAATAATAGCTGAATGACCCGGCGAACTTCGTTCCGCGTAAGAGGCAATAAATGAGCAGATTATAAAATTAATGTATGTCAATAATTAGTTGCGCCCCGCGGTTTCACCCGCGTCTTCCCGTTATCCCGCAGGAACCTTTTTCCGGGATAAAAAGCCGGGTAGCCTATGTGTTAATCCAGAGTATAAGCTATCTCCATTCTAAATTTCATTCAGATCCGTTCAGTAGTAACAAACATCCATCCATCCATACTCACAAACTTTCACGTTTATAATATTAGTAGGATCGCATAAACTCGCATGAAACAAACACATCAACCGGTCAATTTAAATTTCATCCAGAGACAACAATACGTTTAGCTGTTGGTTTTGTTATATAACACCATATCAGTTGCGTTCTGGTAACCTACCATGTATACAAATGAACGGCTAATTTTTTTTAATTCAAATAATATTATCATATTTTAATATGTACTTATTATCCTATTCCGAACGACGACATTTGGCAAAACGAGTGTGTGGATCCAATTCCGTTTATTCCAAATTACTTAAAATGAAGGTAAGTGAGTTTAGGTAACAGTAATAAATAATAATTAGCGATCGAGTGCGCGGGTGGAAGAGCGAGCGACACGGGCTTCGCGTCGCGGGCAGTACAGCAGACTGGCGAGGCGGCCGGCCGGCGGCCGCCGCGCCGCGGGCTGCGCGCGCGCAGGTACCTAGTCCACGTGGACTCACTACTACACGCGCAGCGGTGACGCGCCGCAGCTCGCGGTACGAACAATAGAGCGCGCGGCTAGGGATTCGTTTCCAATGCACAACTCAATGTAAACAAAGCGTTTAGATATTTCCTATATTTAAATATATAATATTATGTATGGGTATCTGTTAGAAAATAACTGTATATGTGAAATAAGTATTAAATATATATTATAATAATGTTTATGAATTTATGTATGTATATGTACTATGTGTGTATTTATCTAAGTAGTGTAAGTTTATAGATATGTAGTAGGTAGCCTACAGACAAATTCAACAAATCAACGATTATAAAAATTGGTCCAGCCGTTCACGTGTTATAAGTGTTGTAACACGATTTTATTTTATTATATAAAGTACTAGCTGTTCCCCGTGGTTTCTCCCGCGTGGGCTACAGTTTATCGCGATAAAAAGTATCATATGTCCTTCCCCAGGGTTCAAACTATCTATGTACCAAATTTAATTTCAATCAGTTCAGTAGTTTAGGCTTGAGAGCATAAATATTCTGTATACTCCAAAATTATTCCCGCACTTCAGTGCCCGCCGCGTAACCTACCCGCTGCGCTGCGGCCACTGCATGGCCATGGATGGCGGTGCGGGGCGCGGGCGGCGCGGTGGTTTTATTTTCCATTAGATTGACATTTTAATTTCGTAATATCTTTTGAATGAAATGCCCGATTTCAACAATTCAAAAAGTAATCTACAGGTATTGAAACGATCTTGAATACGAAATGATTTATTTTGATAAGGATATATATATATATATAAAAGTATGGATAACACGGTCTGATTTTAGTCGGCATTTTTATCAACTTTTAAAAAGTAAAAAAGTAGTTTTAGTATGTTATCCTTAAGAGATAGACATATGCCATCGTGGACTTTTTTGTAGACCTGTATAAGATACACAATTTCGCCATACATCATTTTGTTATATCTCAAAGGGTTTAGGCAGCGTTTTCATTGAAAGCTCCCAGACGGCTTTTTTTTACCAAAAAAATAAGCCGTCTGGTTTTTTTTGGCTTTGTTCTTTTTGCCAATGTATACAAAAACTTGACAAATTATATCTTAAAACCTTCCTCGAGAACCACCTATTCTCATTTATTGTTCTCTATTATTTTTCTATCTATTGGTGAAAACAGCATTAAAATCAATGCAGTAGTTTTTGAGTTTATCGCGAACAGACAGACAGACGGACGACTTTGACGCGGAGGACTTTGTTTTATAATAAGTAGTGATAGTGATGTTTTACCAATTCATAAATAGGTTTTAAATAAAATACATTTGAAATATAAAAGACATATTTTATTAATTATAAATATATTTTATTATAAACTATACAAATAAAGGGTCAGTGAGAGCAGCAGATCCGAGAGAGCGAGCAGTGTAGTACCTTCTCGAATGTCGAAGGGATGCGATCAACCGCGTGGCGCAGCCCTATTGAGTTCCCGGCCGGCCCTAGTCGTTCCCAAAAACACCGACCGCGGCGGAAGCGGCTTTTGTCAAAGGAAAAGCCGAACCAATTATACAACGGCGATAGCATTTAACAACATACTTTAAAGAAGTTGTAATAAGGTCTATTTTTCTTCTTTATCCATTAGCCGACGCATTTACAAAGGATACAGAGTGCTTTTTTAACCACGACGGAATAGTACAGGATTCGATAAACCAAATTTGATACTTCACATATTTTATAACATATTTTATTTCGCTAAAAGTAAGAAGGGTTTCACGTCTGGTCGTCTCGGACTTCAATGATGGTGTGACCTGAAGGTGAACTTCTGAGACTGCTACTGGAACTCCTCGACGAGTAGCAAGCACTAAGTCTAAGCGAGTTTGGTTTGGACTCGCTTTGTTAGCTATTTACAGTGATGGATTTATACTAGGGTAGTCGGGGCTAGTGCCCAGGGCGGCAAATTTTCTAGGGCGGCAAAATTTGGAAAGTGAGATAAAATTTTCTATACAATATATAATTAACTAATTCTTTTAAATAAACATTTTATCTTTCAAGAAATATAATTCAAGTATTATGTATCACATTCAAATTTTGTATATTATAATATAGGAAATTTAACTAAAAACGATATCAAAACTATTAAAATAAAATTAAAGTCATAGGGCGGCATTTTCTTCAGTGCCCCAGGGCGGCACAAATTTAAATCCGGCCCTGGTTATTTAAGAAACTTTTATGAACACTGCAGAAAAAAAAGATATTGATTATTTAAGTTCGTAGTGTCTAATGTAATTTTTTAACTTAGATGATGCTTGGATGGTTTGAACGCACTTCGCATTTTCTTTGCCATTATGCCATTGCCATTCCTTTTCACGCTTTGGAGGTCGGTCCTACTTAAATAAGTTATTAATTTACCAAACATAAACAAAAACGAATCTTTTTATTCTATGTACTAGCAAATTGATTAATATGTAGTTGTGTTCTGCCTACGTTACTAATTCAATAATACATACTAATTTTATTTCAGCTTTACTGGTTTCTTGGACAGCCCTTTTTCTAAATTTGTACCGTTGCCGCTATTTTTGGAAAATTATAATGACGTGACACTGGCAGAAATGTCCAAAGTAGACAATTGCCAAATATAAAAAAAAACTAGCAAATTGATTGTCACTGTCAGTGACATTGACAGGAGCGGGACATAGAGTCATAGACCATTGTTATGGATGCCCGCTTTTTGCGTCGAATCGATCTTCTGGATCGTAAATCAGAACCTAGTGAATCGATTATATTCGATCTCAAAATATCGTATCGTAATTATGTAAAAATAAATAAAAGTACACTACAGTATACAAATAATTATAGAACTCAAATCAGAAAATGCTAACTTACCCGACGATAAATTTAACAACATATCATAATATTATATTATTTTTTTACTAATTACAGGGTAGCGTTTGACCACAAGTCGCTTGATGTTTAAGGACGATGCGGTCGAAGATGGCGTCAAGCTACACCTGGACTGGGAACTGGCTCTCAAGTGAGGCTGCCGGAACACACCGATAGGTGTTTGGCGACAAATTCTTAACGAGAGGGTGGTAGCTAGCCAGGCGAGTACTAGAAAATACCCTACCACCAAGCTATGGTTTCATCACGATGTTTTCCTTCACCGAAAGCTCAAGCTCATTGCAGGATTGGAACCCACGTCCTACGGATCGCAAGCCGACGTCACTACCACTGAGCCATCATCGCCATAAAAATATTTCCTACTTTCATATATTATTGCTTTTGATTGATGTCACTCGTACTTAACTAAATAATCACATTCAATTTGTAAATGAGGCTTCATATAAATAGGTTCAGTGGTATAAGCGCGAAAGCGTAACAGACAGACAGAGTTACTTTTGCATTTATTATACATAATTATTAGAAGGAAAGTACCTACTTCCTTACTTGGGTACCACGAAAACAGAAGTTCATAGGAGACAGTATTTTGTTATATAGGTATTAGGTACATAAAAAACGATATATTTTAGCCAATAGTTTAAAGAATTTTGTATTTTTTTCTTGCATTTAACAATATAGTTTATGCATTGAGTAATAAGACTGCTTTGCCGATGCCGGTTGAATGTGTGCAAGCGTCGTGTTGCCGTCACGTTCACTACACCATTGCAAGCTTATTTGGCCGTAAAGTATGAAGCAATAGAAAGCAATAAAGGTCATTTTAGCGTGGGTTCCGAAAGTCGCAGAGAGTGGGTCGCTCTTCCTCCTTTTTGGAAATCGGTTAATTAAATAAATGGTATCTACTTTCTCTCAATCTTTTTGAAAACAAATCAAACGTAAGCATAAAAAAAATACATGGCTAGAAAAATTAAATAAAAGTAGGCTCAAGTATTAATATTGGGGTCAGGGTGCTCGATGAAATGAAACTCTCCTTTCCATAAACTTGTGGACTGTATATTTAGGTTCAGATACAACACTTTGAAGCAATACCATTAAAACAGGATTTCTCTTAGCTTAAGTACAATTTTTGTGTCGGCAACTAGTGCCAGGCACCAGTGGGTATGACGCGCCTCTCGTCCAATCAGAGCGTCGCATGGCGCGCGCGCGATCTATATCGCTGTCCCGCTCTTGCGGGAGGTGCGTCTCTTTCTAATCACAGGTCAGCACATCGTGACATTTTCTAACTTAGAATTTACTAATGATGCTATACATTTATACAGGTATACATAAAGGCTATGTAGTATAATCTGCTACTTATAATAATTAACAAAAATCGACCTAATAACAATTGACAAAATCGACTTATCTATCCGTAACAATTAAGCTGCGTCAGTTTACTCATAATTTCGACGCCTAGCGAATCCGAATGTAGTAGTAGGACTCAATACCTAAAATAGACGCGCGGCAATTCGTTCTCGTGTACCTAACTACCTATGCGTCCGTAAAGAGCTACCCACTCTCTGCGACTTTCGGAACCCACGCTAAAATGACCTTTATTGCCTTAGTAATAAGACTGCTTTACTGAAAAATTCTGTTTGTTTACATTCCCAAAAACACCGACCGCGGCGAAGGCGGCTTATTTCAAAGGAAAAGCCGAACATATTATACAACGGCGATAGCATTTAACAACATATTTACTCTAACCCAGTTATAATAAGGTCTATTTTTCTTCTAATTATCCACTAGTCGACGCATATACAAAGGATACCGAATGCTTTTTTACCTACGACGAAATAGAACAGGATTCCTTGAAGAGCGACCTTCACCGAGCTGGTTAATGGTGAAAAGTATTCCATATCAAATTAAATAGGTGGGTATGCCAATAATTTTTTTGCAAATTGCAGTGCAGATTTTTTGGGATGGAGATAGCATACCTAATTATATACCTACCCTAGATTAACACATAGGCTACTTTTTATGACGGAAAAAGGTTCCTGTGGCATGACGGGAAGATACCTACGGGTGAAACCGCGGGGCACAACTAGTATTATAAATGCGAAAGTTTGTGTGTGTGTGTGTGAATGTTTGTTATTATAATACCACGTATCACCATAACTTCTACACCGATTTTGATGAAATTCAAAATCTAGATAATTTAGGTATTGGATTAACACATGGGCTAATCTAATTATGAACAATAACCCTGAATGGGGTTAAATAGGAACAGAAAGATAGTTTTGTTTGTTCCCGTAAAACTACTAATTGAAATTAGATGAATTTGTTATCGCTACCTACCATAACCGTACCTACCGGTTGTTTTTGTTTCTAAAATTATATTTGGAGAACGAACGAAAACAGTTCTTTGCAAATTGTTAGCAAGCCCTTGGTCTTGGCTCTCAGTACAGGATCTAACCGGTTATTACCTACTCTCTCTGCGACTTTCAGAGCCCACGCTAAAATGACCTTTATTGCTTTTTATTGCTTCATACCTTACGGCCAGATTCGCTTGTAATGGTGTAGCGCACGAAACGGCAACACGACGCTCGAACAAGTTTTGGAAATAATTTTGAAATTTTTGGCGGCGAATCAGTTTTTTGCTTTTTGCACTGAAACTACTGGGTCTATGGTGTTGAAAATTTTGTTGTCAAAGTGAAAAGTTATGACCTACATTTTGAGCTATTAAACGAAACTCTACCTTTACGCGTTTCAGAGATACAGGTGTGCGAGCTGGGGACCCGTGTCGCCGGCTCGCACACTTGTTTTAGCTCATATCTCAATAAGTATCCTATGTAGAGACTTGAAACTTTCCCAGCCAAGGTATTTATTTATACAACCTTGTTTGAGCTATTCAGCGAAACTCTATCTTCACGCGTTTTAGAGATACAGATGTGCGAGCTGGTGACACGGGTCGCCGGCTTACACAGTTGTTATAGCTCATAGCTCAAAAAGTATTCTAGCTAGAACCTTAATTTTTTTATTTTATTTGGCAATCATTTTTTCCTCAAATTTTGAGCTATAATACTTCACCGTAGCCTCATTCGTTCCGAAGATACAGATGTGCGAGCTGATGACCCGTGTCGTCGGCTGACACACTGTTTATGGATCATAAAATCGAAGGCTTTTTGGCACCTAAATTAGGAGTTGAAACAGTGAGGCAGTCAAATCGACACTGAAAGTTGTCATATGTAGATTTCACTTTTTCGCATTGAGGAAGCTGTAGACATTCACACTTTTTAATTCACTATTTCCCCCAGCCGATGAAAATGTAAGTTGTCGTGAATGGGAACCGTCAAGCGATGACGCCTTTGTTACGGATTGGGCTACACTCACCGAGACAATGCTCTATAATGTTGTACTAACATTACATGTTACTAGTTTTTATATAACACGGCTATGATGAGAGCACACGCTTTAATACATTTTTATAGTGGAAACCCTAACAAAACTATACCACATCAAAATCGTCACAGCTTTCACGTAAAATTTCACCATGAGTTAAGTTTGCTCACTGAAATTAATTACCTGTTCCCGGGGCTTTACTCGCGTGGACTACAGTTCATGTTCGTCTCCCCAGGGATCAAATTATCTCGCCAAATTTTATAAAGATCAGTTCAGCTATTTAGACGTGAAAAGGTGACAGTAGAACTGATAGAGGTACTTTCATATTTACAATATGTATGAATGGATATAAATTAGATAAACATATTTAGGTTTATTTATTTAACAACGGTGGAAAGCGATTCGTATGTTTAGGTTATGTGGTTAGGCATTAATATCTATAGAAGAGAATTTAATCAATAGTTTGTAGTGTAAAAATTATAAAGACTAACTAAAGGCTGAGTCGTAAACAGAGAAGGAATGTTTAAAAAGGTTTTACCTTTTTGTAAATAGACAACATAGGAAAAAAGTAAACGTTTCATAAACCTAACATTCTAGGACACGTAACAAAGCAGCCACTGGTGTGGGTTTCAGTAAGCTGCATGACTAGTTGCTAAGATAAAGGTCCAACGATTAAATGTGGCCTCGAATTACGTCAACGGCTCGGCTAGACAATGACGAGCAATCAATAATTGCCAGGTTTGTGATTTACCAGCTGGTACTAACAAGGTTTTGTTTGACACCACTAAAACTTTGCTACACTATTTTATGAGAACACTTCGTTATCTGTCTAATCTTTTTCGGTCCAAAAACTCTTTCGTTTAAATTGGTAGAGTGAAATAGAGGTTTATCTCTCTCTATCTTGCCCTAAAAATACCTTATGAAATTATAATTCTTAATTATTACGCAGTTATTTAATCATTATTATGACTGTACATCTCTACAATATATTTTTTTCATGCGATGTTTATTCAACTTATGACCTTCCCACTGCATCCCTGCAAGGCTTCTTAGAGGGTCTATGTCAGCAGGCTATCTCACAGACACATTGAGAGCTTGAGAGCTGGCAGCTACCTCGGATAAAGAATTAGTCTAGCCATTCAAAGGAGGAACGCTGCCGGTATCTTCGGAACCTTGCCTAATGGAACTCCTTTTAATAACAAATTGTAGTTATTAGTTTATCTTTGACGACTATTGACAGCTCACATACCAAGAAATAATAAAACGTGTGATAGACTGATTTTACACAAACGAACAAATTACATAAGCATAGAGTCGTCTATATACATATATGCAGTTAGTTTTGCAACTAAGTGTTAAATGCAGTCAATGGTGTAAACTTCTTAAAAGTAGAGTAATATTATTCTACTTCTTTTAGGTACTTTTTACTTTAACTTTACTAATATTTTAATGCATTAAAAATACCTTGCATTCTTCGATTTGATTGTGAAAAGTTTTTCATAACGTTGCACGTTATGCCGGTCAAATAAATTTAATATTAATTACGAGCACTAAGCGCATTCTTAACCCATGCTAGACGAAGAGTATGTTATCATTTTCCTGTTATTAGACTAGCGACAAGCCCGTTTCCGCTATTACAAGATAAACAAAAAGAATGGCGGATATTACAGTAGCACGTGCCTTTTGAATACATCATGGTGCCTTCAGATAAGCAAAAAACGTTAATACATTCTCATTTTTTCCATGCATATAACATGCTCTTGAAAATTGTTTGATACACGAGCGGTATCGATGACAGGATGACCTTAATTGGTGTGCTGGCAAATTGAGCAAAACTGAAATTAAATGCTCTTCATTAAAATTAAAATCAAATAACAAAAAGAGCAAAGGTCATCTTTCACCCATCTATATTTTAGAACATTTAAATGAAAATACGAAAGATTAACAAGTTAATTAGACATACGCTCAAGGAATGCTTTGCTGACCTCAGTCTCGGTATATACCTATGCTAAGTTCACATTCCACGAGTATCGTAGCCATCCCTCCACTTCACTGAGATAATGATAGTGCAATGGCCACTACGAAAATGAACAAAAGAGATACTATTTATATCGATAAGTACCCGTACTACCCACACTAAATTAGTTTACCCTGTTGTGTTGTGTATGTGTGTGTAAGATTATGTTTGTGCCAAAACCTTTGGATAGACTCAGTATTTAATGAATCTCAAAAACATATACTTCGCTAGCATCAACGCTTACATTTCACTATCCATTTGTATGGAAAGAGAATTGAATGATTGCGCTTTATCATTACACGACTAAACAGATTTTTATTAGCCTTCAAAACTTATTACCGACATCTATATGTACCTACTATAATTTTATTAAAATTAATTAGTATTAGCTAACGATAACAATAAAATTGCTGTACAGCTCTAATACTTACCTACTACCACTTACCACTTTTTCGCATTTCTACATCAAACGAAGATTTTATTAAAACCGCTTCACCCATCTCCACATTATCACCATACGGAATTGTAGAGCATATAATAAATCGTTCCATCAGAACACTCTCGAAAAGTGTTGGATTTACTATCGTCGTCGTCTATCGTCTATTCCATTATTTACTTTCCTGCACACACGCTTTTTTGTTAATTATTTGAACTACCACCTGCCGGAGTTTACATTAGTTTAAATCTGCCTATTGAATGACTAGACCAAAGCAGCTTATTAGTCCTTTTAAAAATCATCAACTTCTTTGTAAATTACTATCTTCATAATACGAAACCTACTACGGTTAGTTCTATAGGATATGAGTAGTGTGTTGTGTAGTATGCAATCGTGCACATGATATCTCTGGGAAAAAAGTCAGCATTGCTGCCGTCGCGCTCGCATTTTACTTGCGATTGGATTGTTTGCTAATTACTGTCTCGGTGCAACTTACACTATCATTCATGTTATTATACTAAAAGAAGGTACTAAAAACTATTCAGGTTGAAAAAAAGGTTGAACGCAACTCTAGAATAACTACGAGAACAAAGGTGGTTTTTGAGTAAAGTGTAACAAGAGAAGTTGATATAAAATTATGGTATGAGGTTTGCAGTTTTTGTGAAATCGACTTTTTCAGTTGAAAGTAAATTAATATTGAAGCTTAATGTCTCATTAAACTTCCGAAAACCATCTCTTATTCTAATATACATACAATATATCAATATAATAACGTCATGTACTGTTTAGATTTACGACAGTGTTCGTTTTGACTAACCATGAATGACACATCGACTCAGAGCCTAAACCGATCATCCTATTGGAAATATGAAAAAGAGTATATTCTGTTTGTAACCTACGTGAGTACTAAGCAGGTATTTTTCTAAATTTCAACCCTAAATGAGATGTTAATGTTTCTAGGAATTTAAATGAAAATCGTTGAAAACTTTCAACTTCCACGCAGGGGTAGCCGCGGCACAAATCGTTTATTCTCCTATGAATACCTAATACAAAGTAAACATGGGTATTATAATTATAGGTATTGGTATAGGTATAATATAGCAAAATATTGGTAGAGATAACAAGTCACCGGCACAAAGCCAAACTAAATAAGCAGACGAGCCTAATTTTAATTATCACCACAGCTGGCGATCGTGCCAATTAATTGATATAGAAAGACGTGCATTTATCGCATCCCTGGCCAAATTTCTCGATTGCAAACTTGCTTTTATCCAACCGCTATCGTAGGTATAGCTCGCAATAAGTAACTGCTTTTTAAGTGTGCTAAAAAAATACCTCTAAAAAAGATACAAGTAGATTTCAAACTATAAAATTCGACTTCAACAACTTTGAAAACAATTAGATGACATTATTCGTGGAACGGAAAGACATGACAACAACATAATACTCTTGAAACCGGAGTAAGAAGCTAAGTATTGTATACTTATTTACAAAGAAACAACAATAACGGATTTGCAAGACATTTCAACTATGTGACGTTATGAAAAACAAAAGCAAGGAAACACTGCTTCTCTAGGAAAAAGTTATTCAGTAATGGCACGTGTTAACTTATTCACGCACGGTTTTCGCAAATGGTTGGCACTTTGGCAGTATTTGGATGATGAAGAGCCAAAGATCGGGCTCAGCTGGCACTTTGGGAGAGACCTACGTCTAGCTGTAATAAGCTAATGATGATGATGATGTATTCCTAATTATACCAAATATCGTAAGTAGAATGAAACTCAATTAAGGCTTTTCCACTTCAACCATTAGTTGACCAAGATGGCCATAATATAATAATACTATAGTACTTACTATCTACTTATATACGCTATCATCTTAGGTTATTGCTGAAACGTCTTCATACTTCTTCATACTTCATACTGCAAGAAAAAGGTATTTTGCCTTTATTCTATGCGACACAGTTTTATGAAAGTTTCGCTATACTAAATGCCATTATGTCAATTAATAGCAATTTTTCATAGAAGGCTCTACCTTCTTTTTATAATGAGGATGCTTAATCTACCCAAAGATTCTTTGTAAATAATTTCTACAATAAACTGATTTTGATAAAACATTTTTTTTTTTACTTTTTACAGGGTAGCGTTTAACCACAACGTTGACGTAACGTTTGACATTACAGACAATATATTTGTTATTCCAAAAAAAGTTCAAGACAAGAAGCATTCAATGTATAAACATCGAAATTAAACAACACTATACCAGATAGACTACTTATCCAAGCAAAAATAACAATAAAAAGAATGTTGAACCCCAATAGCAATATTTTAAAAGCAATCACATAACGATGCAACCGAAATTAACACGTCTTTCAACTGACATTTTTCAAATGTGTCTCAAAAATATTTGTAACAAACACGACGTCGACGCGTCCACGGTAACATTTCGCGTAAGAAGTAAATATTTGCATGAAACGTAATTTATTATCCGGGAGTCGGGCTATTGCGAGACTGACCCAAAACTGCCGAGAAGTTTTCATCAGAACGAAAGTAACAAACCGCGTGTCAACTTTCTCCGAGGAATTCTATTTCAGTGCGTTGTGGCATAAATTTAATCACCCGCTGGTGTGGCACAACGATTGCAGCTGGAAAAATCCATTGTCTGAGACTATAGCTACGCATGACGTCACTGAACTTTTATTGTACAATCAATCACAGATTACATTGTAGTTACTATGCGGAAATTAAAAATAGTTGTCACGTGAGATGGTAGCTTTATTTAAGCGGTTTCTCGCTGATGCTGTTTATGTTTGAAATGTCGTCGTTAAAGTAATGTTCCATAGAACGTCTACCTACTTTCACACGATCAACAGCTCATAGATCACACACGCTTGCTAGTTCTTCAAATGATTTGCATCAAACATTTATTGAAATATCATCATTTTGATGTTGTCGGTGCACGAAACTACGGACACAATATATCATTACCAGCTCTGCATCGCGGTTTCACCCGAGCCGAGCTAGTTAAATTTATCGCATTACATAGTAATGCCCAGGATCCAAACTATCTCCATACGAAATTTCATTAAGATCGGTTGAGCAGTTTATTTATACAGAAAAGGCAACAAACTGAGAGGGACAGAGAGAGTTACTTTTGCATTTTTAATATTAGTATGAAGGATTAGAAATTATTTGTGCTTGGTGGCGGAAAAACAAAGCCACTAAACCCAAACATGCAATTAGTATACAAAAAAATAAGTTTACTTATGTACTACAAGATTTGTTTTAATATTTGATCATCTTTGTAAATAGTAAATAAATACCTAAGAACCACTATAGACAAAATGCCCCTGAAAACCAATGAATCGGCAACAGCTATTTTATGCCTTACCGAACATCAAAGGGGTCCTCTCAATCGGCTGCTAATCAATTACTTAGGTGCTTACTACAAAGTTTTTTTAAACATTTTGTAAACTATTCACTTGACTAACTTTAGTTTTTAACTTTGGCACGTTTTAGCTAGAATGTTCTAATCTCTTCTACTCTATACCTACCATATTGTTTTTCAATGATGCAAACTACTTATGCTCAGCGATTGTTAGGAAAATGAATGGGCGTTATGAAATGACAACATTAGTTTGAGTGCGTACAAGAATGAAATCTTTCAAAACGCTATTTGTCTTATGTAGTTTTCTACACAATCTACACGTCTATTTTTGAGAGCTTGTTCAGAGCTGTTTTATTTGTATATATTTTCTAAAAGTGACTTTGTTTAGATTTTTAGAAGTAGCCCACTTCGGAAACGTTAACTTTCTGCTCTAAAAACATCATATATGTAAGTCATAATACTAAGTCTTTAGGACTCATGCCTAGCATGTCCTTGTAAAATGTGTAAATTGTGAGATGCTCATAAGTGATCATAAATAAATTGCATTCTAACTTATTAAGAATTCAAGCAAAAATACCTACTCGTACTTTCACACTAAACTTGTGATTAATGTTAGTACTATTATAAGACGATGACACTGATGACATACTTTAGACTTTGTCTAGTTAAATAGCACCAAGTGCTAATAATCTAGGCCATTTACTGTTCGATTTCTGATGCGTCATAATTAGTGTGAACGTAAAATAGTTTCAACTTGGGTACTTTTATATTTCACAAAGTATTACGTGCAAACTACTGCTGCAAACTACCTAGTATTTATCACAAGTTCACAAGCAAGTTACGTGAATCAAATTATCGTGTCATCGGCATATTATGTTCTACTGGGACACAGGCTTTCTTTGAGAGATAGTAAAGCACATCATCTACCACGTTGGCCCAGTGCGAGTTGCTAGTTGTTGCATGCCCTTGAATGTTGAGGTTCTTGGACATGCTTTAGGTTTCCTCACGACGATTCCCTTCAATGCACCGCTTTGAGCTAATGCTCCCATAATTCGAGATGAAATTTGAACTCGGTATCGGCACTTTGTATGTAACATTTTTTTTTAAACGTGTCACTGTCCCTCAGTAGGGGACGCGCTAGTGGTAGACATCGGGAATGAACGTACAGTACACACGTTCGGCCATATCCACTCAAACAACACAATTTAATGAAATTATAGTTCATCTGTAACTGTAACTGAATATTTGCATGTTGTCATACGGTCTTTGACCTGTCCATACAGTTTGTAAGCTGGTTCACCGACCTACCCATGTTGATGACTGATATACCTATTGTCTTCAGAATTACTCCGGCCCCATGCGACTATGCTGCTAACTCTTTTCTTAGGCTTAAATGTGCACATAAAAATACGCAAGTGCGTTTGTTAATTTTTCCTTCTTTCATGCAGCTTTGGAACTGTTTTTTGCATAGAGACATTTTTTAGGCCTGAGAAGACTAGGAACCTACTTGTTATCTGGAAAAATATGCAGGGTTCCACGCGGTTAAACCACGGGGCGTCACTAGTTTGGCAATATGTTCACAAATTTTCCATTTCACAGTTCTTCAGTCATTATTCACCTATTCAAAACTGCTACAGGTACTTGAAATTCCGACAGTCAGGTAATTCACCTTCCTTGTGCTTTTGGCATGTTTGGCGAACATCTTGTGTACTGTCGCAAAGATAAACGTTTTGGCATTTTATAGGCACACGTCGCCGTCTCGACGTATAAAAAAATATTTACTAGAGCAGAGAAACAATTCAGAAACAACGTTTCGAAACATTTAAAGTTGTCTTAACATTAATTTAATGAATAGATATTGATGTTCAAATTAAATGATTATGTTAAAAATCTGTTTTTTTATTACCAAGGTAAATAATACAAATTAGCCAAATTTCATCTAAGTGACATACGAAAATCATTACAGGATTTGTCCAGCAAAATCAAATTTCCTGTAACACTTATTACCACGATGGTTCGTGCCTTTTCATACAAACCCATAGAATATACGTTCCGTTTCACATAATTTTTGCGACGTATTCTCATCCAGCGCACGTACAGATGTCACAAAAGCACAAAGCCAGCTTTGTATGGTTCATTGGTCACAGCAAGTACTCCCTGTCTCTGATGATAACACGCTGAGAATATGCGAAAATGTTTTTTTTTACATCAATAACAACCTCGTTGGGATTTTTGCCATTAAATTTGGCTATTCGAATTAGTAGTCTATTTTTAGTCAAACAAGTATATTTTTGAAACATTTCGATAACAAAGAGATTTATTTTTCTTTTATTACGTATGTAATAGAGTGGCAAACAAGTAGACGGCCTGCTTGATAGTAAGCGGTTATCGTTGCCAATAGGTATATGGACGCTTGGCGTTGTTAATGCGTGGCCGACGCTGAAGAACTCTTTTGTTTGATATCCATCTTGAAGGACTGTATTACATATCAGCAAAATTAAATAAACAACAGCAAATAAAACTTTTTATTTTTTAAATTTAGAATTTTGGAATACTACCAATAATAGGTAGGTATGTACCTAATGCATTATGAATTCTACTCATAATAACTTGCTATATTTAGCTTGATCTATATTGAGAGGAGCACCACCAGCGTAGCCAAATTCGATTAACCTATTTCGTGACATTACGGGTTTTCATTAAGCTAATGCATCTTTCCATTAAATTTTAATCATTCTAGTAAGTTCCTTTAGTAGAAATAATTTGCTACATATAACTAATCACAATGACTAATCGTCATAACTTGTGATCAATATTAATCAGACACTACATAGAAAAAACATTTATTCATTTAAAGTAAATGACCAGTCGTTATGTTATTAGTTATTAGCCAGACAAATATCATTGTCTAGATTTAAATTTATTCCATTCTGTTTTTGTTTTTTTACATCTGATTAGATTAGCATTTGACCCTCTTTATTCTGTGGGTTGACCACGATCACACCCGATGGAAAGCGAAGATGTGGTCGAAGGTGTAGCACTTTTGTCTAGCAACTTGGACAACCCCCGGTTGTAGTATGTACCTTTCAAGACACACTAAACAAGGCAAGGCATTCCACTCCTTTGCAATTCTCAAAAACAACCAAAACGGTTTCTGCGTATTGGAATGGTGAAACAATAAAGCGTTATTTATCTAATATCTGCACAAAATTAGCATAAGTAACTCAAATCACAGCATAGATCACGATTTTATAAATTCACTTTCGCATACTTCCGTCATTTAGCGATGTCCGTAAAAACTCGGGTCTGCACATCCTTTCACCACATTTGCATAACGAAACTTAAAGTTGCATTTAAAGCGGAGATTACAAGAACAAACTGCAAATAGTAGATAATAATTAATTAAAACCATGTTTCTCTGTAACTGTAATCGAAAGAATAACCAAAAAATATATTAGAATTAGATATTGAAAACCAAAAAAAATGTGTTTTAACCAAGATTATAAATAGACCAAGGTAACAAAAAAGTGGTGAAAAAAAATAATTTTAGTGGTGTTTTCTCCCTATTTCACAAAACAAGGACGAGAATTTTGAGTACCTACGTACAAAATAAATAAAAAAATGAAATGTAAGGACCTTTGAATTTTTTCGCAAATATTGCTATTATTATTTTTACTTGTAACGATTCCGTGATGTTTTTTCCTATAACATACTTATTTTAGTTTGTGTGGTCTACAATGTCTATAAGCAAAGTTTCAACAAAATTGGTCCCGTCTTCTGATGCTTTAATAAGAAGGAAAGACAACCAACAATAAGACAACGTTAAACTTTAACAGATAAAAAAGTAAGGTACTTGTTGGGATTATATTGTGTTTCTCAGTAGCACACAGTAGGTAATGGCCAAATTAAAAATTGCAAAGTGATACTCTCGTGTGCTCGTGTCCTAACAACGTGACCGGTTCAAATCACTTTTTTGTAGCGCCTAGTGGAAGAGTTAGAAAACTAATTCCAGCCAAGCTATCTTATCTAAAGTAGAAACTGATTAACTAGATTTTATTAATAAACAAACACCTTCAAGTAATAATCTAATCATAATAATATGTAAACAAATGTTTATCCTGGCTATATATTAAAACACTAATCTAAGTAATCTATATTTATAAAAGAAAGTCGTGTTAGTTACACTACTTATAACTCAAGAACGGCTGAACCGATTTGGCTGAAAATTGGTGGGGAGGTAGCTTAAGACCAGGAAACGGACATAGGATACTTTTTATCCCAGAAAAAGTTCCAACGGGATAACGGGAAGACGCGGGTGAAACCGCGGGGCGCAGCTAGTGATAGATAGATAGATTAACTCTTTATTGGCACACTACACTACAAGGAAAATTAAAACTAGAACAACAATAAAACTTAATGGTAAGTGGCACAACGGGCGGTCTTATCGCTCAGAGCGATCTCTTCCAGACAACCCAAAACCAGAGGAATAAAAAATGAATGTAAAGGAATGTTGGTTGCAATTCGTGTTTCTTTTTTCGGGGTGCATCTAAACTTTTCGTCTATATATTTTCGTGTCGATATTAATTCAGCTGTTTGACACAGTAATAAACTACATAATATATCAATAGCCGTGTATTTTAGTCTATGCACCTAATGTCTTCTAGAGTAGGTACTTACTAAAGGAATATTCAGTTATGATGTACCTAGTTACTTCGACACTTTATGAAAGGCATTTTTAAAGTAAGCTAGAAGCACAAACTAGAGAGTTCTAAAGAAAGGGATGATGATCTGAGAAACTAGACAATTGCGTCTAAGACTTCGGAAAAGCGCTTCGTGTTAATTACGACGTCTTTTCTTAATTAGAAGAGACGTCGCGATGGCAATCATACGAAGTTTTTATGATTACCATCATTAACTTGCACTCATCTCTAACGTAGGTACTATCTGTGACTACCAGCATTTTAAAATCATGCAAAGCTACTCTCTTCAGAAAGCTTAAGCGTATATTGCAGATCTCAATGACCGATACACTGTCCATCACAGATTAGTTGGCAGTCGCCACATGTGCGCACGCGCAATCCGCATACTCGGACCGGTTTTGCAGTATCTCTACCTATCAATTTTTTTACGGTGAAGCAGTTAGTTATAGCTTTGGCTAGGCTAGGTTCAGGGTGGTGGAACAAGGATCAAACATACACAGGTACATTTCCCCTTGTCTTTCTGTGATCAGTATCTTAGTGGGATACCTACATACTTATTTTATTTATGAGGTATATTAAATTTATGAATTCGGTGGTGCGTGTCTTCATTAATCAGCTACCCTGAAGACTGGATCAATTAATGTTTAGTTTTTCGAACGATTAACAAAACCACTATTTTATTATTTTTGTCATGTAGAGTCATAATCAATCTATTACTTCTGATTATATCAAATCAGGAACGTTTGTGGTTGTTTTGAATGTTCTGCGGCGATGTTTGTAAATAAATCGACTATTAGGTGTTGGAATGGTGCCATTTCATTGATCAATGATGTGTCACATAGTCACATTGCACAATCCGTGTGATGTGCGCAACTGCATCGTGTTAGATCATAATTGCAACGATTTTACAGACCGTTCTGATTTAGATGTTTTATTTCTTCCTAAAATCTGACATATCGGCTACTGAATATTGCCTCGATAGCTACTAACAATAGGCTAATTGATAGTTCTGAGCCTAGTAAAAACTTTATCATATGTACCAGTTTGAATGAAAAATGTGATTAGAAAAACCACTACATTACAACCGCCGCGCCATCGAGAAAGTGAATGGCAGTAGTGTTTTCACATTTACATTTCATAATCACATGCTTAAAAGCTGTAGTAAAATTGATGGTCAATTACAAAATACCTTTGCGCTGAGCCTAAGCAACTTGCAACTCTTTCACTCATTCTCACAAGCTTACCGGCAACATGTTATTTGCAATGATGACTTGGCCAGGACGTCGAGTTATGCAATACCGCTACTGCATAGCCACGTCTCTAGACTTATCAAATAGGGAATATTAGCGTCCAGTTCAACAGTAACTACTTCTAGCCCATTTATGGGCATGTGAGCACAGCTTAGTTGAAGCCAGTTTTGCCTTTAAGATTT
The DNA here is from genome assembly GCA_931315375.2 of Opisthograptis luteolata. Classification (NCBI taxonomy): domain Eukaryota; kingdom Metazoa; phylum Arthropoda; class Insecta; order Lepidoptera; family Geometridae; genus Opisthograptis; species Opisthograptis luteolata. The sequence continues at coordinate 6,504,783 of OV928048.1, forward strand.
GGAGTGGACTTTTATTTGCGCGGAAACTTTCCAGATATTATTATGTTGTTGCTGGTTTCGTTTCGAAAGTGACTGATCAATCTCTTGTCAACTCCACTTACAATACGCCTGTGGCAAAGCAATTTACCTATGATACGCAAGAGACGCGGGGAGTGAACTGTGTGAGTAGATAAGACGTATTCGGGAGGTAGAGTTTTTCCCCGACTGCGAAATAAGGAGGGTTATGTTTCTCGAGTGTATGTTTGTAAATTTTTTGGCACGGCCTGTAGCCTAAAGGGTTTGACGGACTTTAACATACCTATGAGGTGTCATTAGATTCACCTTTATTGTGGAAGGGACATAGTACTCTATTTTGACGCAGTCGGGTTTTTTATTCCTTTTGTAATGTATAATCTTGTTTTTGACTACTTACAGGGTAGTGCTCGACCACAAGTCAATTAAGTGACGATGTGGTCGAAGATGGTGCCATGCTAAACCTGGACTGGGAACTGGCTCTCAAGTGAGACTACAGGAACACGCCGATAGGTGCTTGGCGACGAATTCATAGTGCTTGGTGAGAATATCTCTGTTTCAGAAAATGGTACTATGAATTGAGCATAGAAGTCAAAGTTAGCTGTACAATCTACATTCTCACGTGGTTAAACTGCCAACTGTAGTCTTCCCCGTCATCCACCATTTCCATCATATCGCATTAATTAGGTAGGTACACAAATAATGTTGACACTAATTGGGAATAGGCTAGAAAGAGAAATGTTTAACGGCGCCATAAAGGTGCAGTGAAATCTATTTAATTTTATTGTAAAAGTAATTTTAAATTGTATGTAAATAAGAACATTGCACAAGATATGTATTATTTTATTAAAAAGTAGGGTAAGTAGTATAAACTGGTATTGCTATGAGTCAAAATAGCTGCCTAGGAGCACAAAAACATTCTGCATATACCTACTGATAAAGACTGCTTACTGCAAGTGGTAGTCATTGTCAGTGACACCTGATAAAATCGCAGTTGGTTTTCTAAAGCTATAAGTTAACTCATTGCATATAACATACAAAACATTTAACATCGTAATTGCATAACGTTTCTGTATAATAAATATTACGTACCCTAATTAAAGGTTATAACCGTTATCATTCTATAATGAAAGTGAAACAATAAAAACGATTAGTCACAAACCGAGTGTAAATATAAAGCGAAACAATGAATTTACTGCTTTATTTACTATCATTATTGTTAAAAGTAGCCTGCTTAATACAGACAGGGCTGGGCTGCATTCGAATTGCCAACCAGCTGAAAAAATAAGCCCTTGGAATTTGGACGCAATCAAAGTGACTCAATTGAGAAATGGAACTCACAGGGTTGCTGTAATTACGAGTATAATAGATATATTTAGGATTCAAAACGGATTTTTTTTGAAATTTCTGGCATATTATTTGATTGATGTATAAAATAACATATAGAATAATAGAAGAAGGAAACTTGGGCCTATTCTTATTGTCACACTTGACCCGCCTACGTTCGCTTCCGCCACACTTCACTTCACTTCCGGCCGCCTTACTTGAGAGCCAGTTCCCAGTCCAGGTACAGCGTGGTGCTACCTTCGACCACGTCATCGCTTAACATCAGGAGAAAGGGGACTTGTGGTCAAAAGTTAAAATAAAATATATGTAAAAAAAATACTCATCAATGCATCTGGAACTTGATCGAAACATCGGCGTCGCTCAATGTTAATTAAAATTACGTTTTTGACGAATAGATCTTAGTCTCTCCTTACCGTAAGTTACGTATATGTACCATAGACTTCAACGTCTCTAACCTCTTTGGGTCATTTATTATTCCTATCCAGTCTGTGGTTGAAATTAAAATTCCTTCTCTATAGTCTTTGATATTTATTATCATTTTACATTACATTTTGAAAGTTTTAAATAAATAAAATGCTATTTTTGTAAAACTGAATACACCTGGATGTGACAGCAAGTGGGAGCATCTTTTACTCGAAACTGCGGGTGTCACGGGTGTGATATGGCGTCGCACAAGTACCTACAATTAATTTATTATTAAACACTAGCACTCCACACATTTTGCTTCTACCATGTCATCCGCATAGATCTCTGGCAAAGAACTATATATGGCGGAACCAAAGTCGCGGTAAGCAGTATCCAAACATGATAATTAATTTGCATAAATATTAGCTCTGTACATTTTGTAATTGCTGAGAAAAATGAAGATCCCTGCAGCCAATATTTCCTATTCGTCCTCATTAACTCTTTTGGTATAAATTACCTTACATAGGTTTACAAGCTGTAAACATTTTTGTCCCGGGTTCGAATCCCGGTAAGGACAAATATATGTGTGATGAGCACGAATATTTTTACCTGAGTCTTGGATATTTCTATCTATATAAGTAATTATTTCTCTATATAAGTGTATATCGTTGTCTAGTACCCATAACACAAGTTTCGAGCTTAATTTGGGGCTAGGTCTATTTGTGTGCAATAAATGTCCCCGATATTTATTTTTTATTTTGGGGGCACTATCCTACAGTGCTATGGAATAGAGCGCTATCCTGTAGTTCCATGCAGGGTTCACCAAACTTTAAATTGCCTTTATATTAAAGACATAAAGACTCTCGCTACGACAAAATATGTCCTACCAGTAGTCACGGAAATAAGCGCCTTATGCCACACAGTGTTCTATTATCTTTCAATTTTCAATTTAGTATCTATGTATTTATTTAAATGTTTATTTGTTAAAAACCGAAAACCGCGATTATGGACTAGACTTATAGTGCAGTTAGGAAAAATAAAAATGCAAAAACAGCTCTCTACTCGAACACCTATTATCTGATTTGTTTACAAATATGACCAGTAGTGAAATACTAAACAAACGAGAATGAGTCGCGTATTTTACCAAAACGCTGTAAACAAAAGATCGAAAAGAAACTAAGAAGGCCAGCCGGGCTTATAATAAACAGTGATGACGGAATAGTGTTGTTATCTCAAACCATAATATACACAATCTATTTTAGGAAATATCGTTTACGCTCGAGATTACTACATTCTTTTTAGATCTACAGGATAGCGTTTGACCGCAAGTCACCTGATGTTATGCGACAATATCACAGAACACTATTACTGCTACCGGAGCACCACGGTATACCTGGATTAAGAATTGGCTGTCAAGTGAGGCTGTCGGAGACCGACAGATTCTTAAAAAAGAAGGTAATGGCTAGTCAGGCGTGCACTAGAAAAATGCCTACCACCTAACTATAGTTTCATCACGATGCATATACCAGCGCAGCGTCCCCGGATCGCAAACTGACGCCACTACCACTGAGCTGTCATTACAACAAAATGAAATACCTACTAAAATGGACTCATTGCTGAGCTCAGTGTCATAGTCATAGGTAGAACTTAGGTTCTAATCCCAGCAAGAGCTAGTTTGAGCCCACGTATTTCATCAACTTTTAATGTTAGTAGATTCTGTATACCTACTACATTGTAAATTATTATACTTAGTTATCTTTTAGACTTTACCAAATTGCTCTAAATTAATAAACCGTCATGATCGACAGGAAATATAATTAACTATACTCTGCGACAACAGTAGCAGAATTAGTGACGCACACATAACTGCCCTACGTTGTTCATTTTATTTCATCCTTTTATGGAGTAACTGTTTTCAAATGCTTATTCAGAAACTGCTCAAACAACACGGCGGTTCTTGCATTTTCCTCCATAACTTCAGATGACTAGAAACAGTAACACAAGGAATATGTTGTAAGCTATTATTAAATGAGTAGCAATTGACAAATGGTATTATGTCGTTAAGTAGCTAGTTTAACTATAAATATACTAACTGGCTTGATAACCAGTAGCTATAATGATGACGCACATAACAAGCCGATGTTGCCAGAAGTCATTGCAAATAAATAAATATTGGTGGACCACACAAATTGACCTAGCCCCAAATTAAGCTCGAAATTTGTGTTAAGGGTACCTACTAGACAACGATATACATATTATACAGATTATTAAATAGATTTTAACATTATCAAAACTCCCAAAATGTGACCACTAAAAAAATATGATTCTCTATGATAAACGGAATCCCTAAACGGCTTATTAACCTTAACGGCGTTTAGGAGTTTTTTTTTTAGATTTTCTAATTGAATGCCAGAGTTACTTAACACTCAAATTTTGTCTTTCATAAATAATAAAAAGGCATGACTGTAAAGAAAAACCTAAGTTAACCTTATTACAGTATTCAGCTTACCAACAACCAAACCACAGAATATTTTTTCAGAATTTTAGTCTAGTCATAATTGAAACTTAATTTCGAACAAAATGACAACCTCTTTTGTACGTGTGTTTGTACGTGCCGTGTGTCTTTTGTAATAATTAACGATAATCTCAAAAAAAACTCCACATGTTAGGGAAACCCCCAGTCTGGCAACACTAGACAACAACCAATCCTCAGCTCATTTAGTTGCGACATCACTTTCTCTGCAATTTGCCAGTGGCAATCCATCATTCGCTGCTTATGTCACTGATGTATTCAATTACATATGTTTTAAATAATAGGCTATAAATGAGCACGCAAATTCCGCATACATTGATATATTTTTATCTATTGTGTAACTTGTCTTTCTCTTGTTAGTCCTGCTGTTCTTGAATAAAGAAATCGTTTTTATAAACATTGGATCCCAATTCGTCTAAATGTGCAATGATAAACAGATTTCAGTTCTTGATTGCTATTGTATAGATAGAGGTAACATACATTATTGTTGTGATTGCCCAGTTGTGGTTGCATGATTGTTGTCTGTGAACAAGGTCGTAAAGTATTGTTCATGTAAATGTAACAAGTAATACAATATTTCACCAAAAAGCAGCTCGTACTTTACCAGTCTATACACGATTATTATTTGAATGCGAATGACATAACTCCATTACAGAACCGTAAACACATTCAAGCCAAATGACACACCGAGCATTAACAAACAAATAAACCAATAAAAAAAACAGAGCAAAATATAATCTTGATGTATCATTCCGGATTCGCATTTCCGGTAAATTGCATTCGAGTCGGCGCAGACTGTGGGCGGGCTTCTTTATTGACCTCATTGAAAGAGACGTCGCGACGTTGTCTGCAGAATTGCACATGCGAGTAACTATCAGATTAAGCCTATTATGAAAATCAAATAGCATAAAACGCTGAAGGAATCCGCGAGAAACCGGCACGTCCAAGTTTCATAAAATTTAAGGGCATGTGTTACCTACCAAAACCCTTGGAGACATGTGGGTTATGTTATAACCAATTCCCTTATTTTTCCCTCTGTCGGCCTGAATTCTGGCAGTAGGTAATCATAATAGACTGAGTATCAAGGATCGCACACTAGTTAAATACATTTCATAATTATCAGCTTTTATTGATCTACACAACGTAAACATCACAATTCGCCTTGATTCTGAGTAGGATGCCAGTGAAGGATTTTGCTCTTAAAGCCTCCTGAGGATTCTGAAGCTTCTAGTTTTGAAATTCCAGTTGCCCTGAAATATTTACTGTAGGACTGAAAACCGTGGGAAGGCCTTTATCGAGGAGTAGGAGATAAGGAAACAGTGATAGTATCTAGTTATCTACCTAAGCTTGCAATGCATCTTATTTAAATCCAGCAGTAGACTAAAGCACGCTAAAAGCTAATATTATTGATTAAACAAACTTCTGAGATGCTTGTATGAGTCAGAATAAATAAACATAATATAACACACTCATAGCAATAAGGATTTAGAAATAACCACATTGCTTGAATTCTTGTCAAAAGATTCTGTGCTGCATAATATTTACTCTAGATATCTGAATGAAACGCTGCTTGAAATAAAACTGTCTCGATAACAGTTAAAACAGATTCAACCAGCATCATTGTCATATCCTAGAACATTCTCGCAAAATTCTCTTCTAAAACAGTAGTTTTATTACAAATAACCACTTGAATTATGAGCCGGCCCATGTATAACCGTAGTGATCTCAGGTGCAGAGTTAAGAAAGCTAGTGAATTCCGTTATGTCACACGCATTGTTTCAAGGATCTAACCATATAAAGCTTAAACAAAGACTGCGTCCTTCCCATTGTATTTTATTTTAAAGCGACAAAAACAGTTAATAATCCATTCTCTACCCACATGCGCTTATGCTCAGTATGGTAGCGATTTGGTTAACAAAGGTGAAGAGTCGCATCACTTGCAATTTGAAATCATCAAGCAAATTGGTTTAATTTTCAGTGACCGCAGCGAAGTGAGAAGTCCTAAAGTGAGACGTCAAAATGAATCGGTATAAAACAAAGAGAGGAAACATATTTATGTAGGTAGATTATTAGCTTTAGATATTGGAAAGTAAAGTATTTTTAGGAGCCTCTGTATGAAGATAACTTGATATCCCTGGTTTGCTCGTGTAAATTCACATAATACTACAATTATAAATGCGAAAATTTACTTATTAAGGCAACCCCGAGGAGCAGCTAGTGGTTAATACTAGTATAGTGCAGAGAACGTAACCACGCAATGGAAATGGCGAACGGTAGTTACCGGTAAATTAATTGAGGGTTATTTCATAAAACACTCGATTACCGGAACCGAAGTCCTTCACTTTCCAGGAAGTGGGAAACTAAAAAGTTAATTAAAGTTAGTTAACCGTGATCTTAACCAACGCCATTTAACGCTTTAAAGGTGTGAGGCGAATTTCAGTTTACTTAAGTATGATTCGTGGGTAGGTACATATATAAAATTTGGGTCTTGTTAAAAAAGTGTTATAGTAATGTTTATTGGGCACACGGCAAACGTTACAACAGACTGAAATATGTTTCGACAGATTGGTGGAACATCCTGTAATGAAATTTGAGCGGAAAAAAACATTTGTGACAAACGATATCCGTGATCGATAAATGGTCGCTATTCGCTTTGTGCTGTCATCGGTAGTTACTATTCGCGGGTAGACCCGAATTGCCCGGTTCAATGACAATGGTAAACAATGCTCAGTGGATTCAAACGCGGAGGCAATTGCACTTCGTTGTTATATCAATGGAGAAATCTGCTATGTGGGCGAGTGTGGCGAAACTTACAAGCAGCGTACTACCGGCGAAATTGCAATGAGTCAGTAAACTAATGACTTAGTCAAATGCATACCGCACCTTTGGACTCCAATAAACCATCCCAGTGTTTCGCTGACCATATCATAAACAGTACTTTTTTTCAGTTTGTTATGAATAACGTGACGCTATAACGCAATGAACACTCTGCATTATGACTTGGTGCAAAGGCTCGCGTTGATGTCTAATGTATAGCAAGTATAAATTTATTTTTTCAATGCATTTTTTGTTTTTAAACTTTGCAGTAGGTACGATTTCTTCAAGATTGGTTAATACTATTTGCCTATCGACTTTATCAGCAATAAGTTATGTATGCTATGTACAAATGACATAATTATCGTCCGAATCTGATGATAAGAAGTCAGTAACAGATAATTAATGTGTTGGCCAAAGTAAACGTTAGATAATACACATGCTTTGTTGTTGTTACTATTGAAATCTGCGATATGTGATTTATCTTCTTTTCTAGAACGCTGTTGGTTTCATCATTCAATTTGAAACCTGCATATTGTGCAACTTACTTTCTGCAAGTAAACGGGTGATTTGTAACTTGCTTACCTGTCTTTGCGTTTTATCCGGGAGAATGATCGAAAGTTCAAAGGATCGGTTCTTCTTATCGCGGCTCCCGGAGCGCATCAGCTTAGATGAGGAGCGCGTGATGCTCTGAGCTTTTTCGGGTAGCTTCAGCGCTACGATGGACATGCTGCGGCTGAGCCGGCGGCCCAGCTTGCGCGTGCGCAACGACATCGACCCACCCAGCCCGCGCTTGCCCCGGCTCTCCACCGGCACTGGGCACGACTCCTCTGCACCACCCTCCTCACTTCCACCGGCCATCGCACTATCCGTACAACAACACTACGACGTCAACATTCACATATCCATCACCATCCACAATGCACCAGACACTTTCTCCGGAAAGTCTTCTGTCACTAGTTCACTACTGAGTCATCAGTATCACTCAAACAAGTCACGATGAATGCACTTCTCAGCCGAAGATCGACATCGTGACCGCGCGCGGATATCGGAAATCAGTGCCGCGCAGGCTCCGACAGATCATATGGTCTCAAGCCGGTTTGGGAGCAGCGGCTGCCGAAACTAAATGGGGCGATCGTCGTCTGAACGCAGTTCGATAACGATCGGTTTGAATGGATCTGATTGTTGTTGATTGTTGCGTGTAAGTGGAGCGCGTTATCGTCGAGCGTGTTGCATGAGAAGCGGCGTTGCGCGGCGCGACGTGTGCGCGGGTGTTCGCGAGCGGAGAGACTAGCGCGCCCGCGGGCCGGCCGCGACGGCTGCGACGCAGCGACAGGCGCGCCGCCCCCGCCGCTTGACAATCAAATTACTTATCGAAGCGCATTATACCACTAAACACTGACAAAACAAATGCTCCGACAATGGGCCGAAGAGCGCTCCCACGAGATGTTTGACTTCAAAACGGAACATTGCTCATGAAACTACAAACTTGAGTCTCTTTTCAGAATGATAACAACGGTACCTAGGTACTGTGTTCGTTACAGTTGCACTGATACTTTACATTAACTTTACAATTACAGTTGGTAATTCTGCGGAACATAGATCGTGCCTAATGGATATTTCAGGATAAGTACACAATAGAGCAATAATTATTATCGACTGTCTACGCTTGTCTATTGAGCCAATGCCAATGGATAGAGCAGCTCTATTTAGAGTACCTACGTGCTTGATTAGTTACGGGTCAATAGATCTCAAGGCAATCATGTTTCTTTACACAACTCTTTGTAATTTAAACCTTGTTTTCTATAACCTAAGCTCTACCCGTTCTCTAACTATATTTTGAGATTAGTACCTTGAATTTTCTTTCAATGGTGTTCCCATTACTACTGGATTCCAGATATCCAGATCCTATATCTCAGAGATACTTTGAAACAGAATCCAATAACATTTTTTTTTTATGAAGTTTTCAAAAATTGCCAGTGACTGATTTTGTGTTTAAAGGATATAAAGTTATTGAACAAAAACTCACATTTGCTGTAAGTAGGTAGGGGCACACGTTAATTTTATTTTACGATGCATTCATCAGCTCATTTCATAGTCCATTTGTGTTCTGCGGTTCTTACTTACCACAAAATATCAACTGACCTCGGAGTAAGAAATACGTGCTTCGAGCAACAGTCACTTAATAAAATACTTAAGATATACCGAGGCAAAAGTTAAAAAAAACCAACTATTCAATATTCCAATTTCTATCCTAGATCTCGCAGGCGAAGTAATGTATACTTTAAAAAAATCTACCACTGTTATGGCAAGTAACATCACTAACCCCCGAAATTATTAATCGATCCTGATCCGTCATCCGCGGTTTTGGATCGATATGTAATAATATGATATGTAATACTATGTCATAATATGTCATTTTAGTAGTAATCTGTCGAGCTCTAGTACTAAACTGGCATATTATGACATGACATATCGATCCAAAACCGCGGATAACGAATCGGTTCGATTATTAATTTCGCGCGTAAATCCTTATTAGTTACATTCGTAACAATGCCACAGAACAGATATGTATAGTACAACGGCAATCCAATGTATATTGGACTTCAATAAGTCAATACCAAAATAATCTACGAACAAGATTTATTTATTTGCTACAATTTATACAAAATATATAGCAAACTTTTCTAAAAGTACTTGCTGTACAGGAAGCAGACTATTTGTAGAAATTCTTTACGCAGCCTTCGCATTGGAGAAGTATGTGTTTGTTAGCGTAGGCGTATAAATTACATTATTTAAAACGCAACATTACGCGGATAGTGCTGGATTTACGTTAGTTAGATAAACAATCGCTACTTCCACGCAAATATTTTCACGCCAATTTGGCAAACGTGATCGGACGAATCCAGCGCGGGTTAAGTGGAGCGGTGAATAACGCTTATGTATTAGGCGCTGAAAACAGATAAGAATTGAACTTAGTTGTTCAGGGAATATGTTAATATTTGACTACCAGCTCACCTACTTAGTGTGTTATCGAAGATGTTGGACGAATAGAATTAGAATTAATGAAGAATAATATAATGGTAATGGATGAAAAAATGGGACTGACTTTCAAAGACTGCTGCCGCAACACATACCCGGAGCCTTTGTCAAAGCATTACAAATGCTGCAATCATCGCACTGCCATTCTCGGAGTCACGATAACATAGACTTATTTATGCACATTTGTATACATATTAACGTAGTTCATAGGATTCCTTACTGTACGAAATTCAGGGACCCTGCATGCATAAAAAATCACGACGAAATCCAGAATTCCAGACACTAATTTTTTTCGTCTTATCCCATAAGTTTTGTCACCAAACATAGTCAATCTGTTCATTCTGTTCAAATAGGTACAAGCACTATGAAAGCTGACAAAAATTAGGACCACATTCCTTGTTTACAATGTTTACTTATCTTTATTTCAGAAAAGTTGAATCAGGATGGAGGCAAAATACAGATTGGAAAGTAAGATATTCAAAACTGTACTCGTCACGACGCACTTCTGTGTAAGTATCGTTTGATCAGAAATGTATTAAACATTAATATAAGTATGTATATACTTATTCCTTTGGAAAGTAGTATACTTACCTGAAGATATTTGAACTCTTGCGAGATGCAAATTGCGCCTCTTGACCTTAGAATGCACTGTTTTATCTCTGAATCTGCTTTCTAGTTTTACGTACAAATAAAATTTTTGTCATTTCCTTTTTTGATCGTAGAAACAAATTTTTTTATCAGAGCAGGGCTACGATGGCATACGAACAGTATTGAGGAGTTATACTTTTTTTTATTTTTTGACATAAAAGTGGAATACAATTATAAATGAGTCCATGGACTCCTGAACTAGTTAAAACTGTATTTCAGGCGCCAAGTAAAAATGCATGCGTATGTAGTAGGTATTTATATACCTGCCATCGCTGACCGCTCTAAAATGTCAGTCAACATTAATTATTATTCTGATGAATTTGTCTTCCCGCGAAGTCGTGATACTCTTCAAGGTCTACGAGGAATCAAGTTACTACCGTATAAACTAGGCAGCCCACCTCGTGATTCATCTCGTCATGACTCAATGACTAAAAAGTTAAGTAGGTACTTAGTTTGTAAATAAATTTACTGACAATAGGACTGCAATGAACTGTAAACGTTCCTCAAAATATCAAAAGAAAAAATATAGGTACTTTAGGGTTGGTTCAAAAATCATGGCTATGGAAAAGGTAAGCTACAAAATTGTCTACAAGAAGTTTAGAACTCATCAGTCATCTGATTTTTCTTTTTGAGCCACAATACGTTTTACGAAGAATCATGATCATGAATTCATGACTTCACTCTTGCTGTTATTTAGGTCGTAAGCGTAAATCATCTCAAAAGGCTCATGAATTGTTTTTGTCTTGTCATTTGCAATGCCTGACAAGCTATTGTTACGTTCTATATCTACTCGGTTCTATATTTACTTTTAACCTAATTAGTTAGTTATATGGATTTAAGTCCGTGTATTTTATCTACTTATGTATGTTATATTAAGAACAGCTTACCTTGAAAAATGGGCAGGTTCTTAAAGGATTTAAATTCCAGTGATTGTGATACGAGCATTACCTACTTTGTTTCTCAGGCCTCAAGAAGAGGAACCCCGTCGTGTTTCCTTTATGGGTAATGAGTCATCGCCGTACCAATCCTTGCTTATACGGAGTCACCGAAACAGTTTAGCATCTTCAAACGCAGTCTCTCCAACATTATCTTGTTCCTTACTGTCGGAACGTAGCGACCCATATATCAGTAATACGAGGACTGTTCAGTAAGATATTTTCTGATACCTACATGCATACATGGCCTATAAGACGTCTGAGACAGGTGATTTAAAGTATGTCTGTGGGGTTTTAGGAACACTTTTGTTGGTGGCTATATAGACCACTAAGAGTAAGGTATATGCTCTTCCACACTTTGTGCAGATGTTAGTTGGATTGGAGTCGCTGATGTGCCGTCATTTTCTGATAAATAGATACCTAGAAGTAAACCTGGAAGTCGCTAGGTGCATTTCTTTACTATTAGGTATGTGTACTAAGTGAAGCCACCCTCAGGAACTGTGTCCTGGATAGAAAGTAGCCTATCTCTCTGTTGCTGTGTGAAAGAAGGACAAACTAACAAACACACTTTCACGTATTATAAGTAGATACGGATGTGCTACAATGTGACGATTTCTTGATCAATGAGTTATGTATACCATAATAATTAATTAAGTACGTGGGTAAGAAGTATGATAGGTAAAGACAATTTCACTGATTATATTATCTTTGGGTAAACATATTATTATTCTGGGATAGAAAACGGTACATACCCCACTGATATATCATATTATGTATCTGTATCCTTTCACTTTGTTCCCATATATGCACACCAACATTATTTTTGAATCAGTTTTGTTTACGTTTAGTCACATAACATAAAATATCTGTTGTGACTGCTTATTTATGTTTTAACAAAAACTACCTACATCCAAAAAATCAATGACAAGGCATATCAAATGCTTGACATCATTATCAATAGCTGTTAGTGTAAACAACTAGAATGAGAAGCATTGTGGTATTGTAATCGGCATCAATATCAATAAAACCAGCAGACAGATATAAGTGAATCTGAAATTCAGTGCTCAACTCTATAAGACGTCTACTTATTCTTGCCCTGGTCCTATCTATTTGGGTTTGGCGCAGTAGGTATGAGTTTTTCTTTCACTCTCCCCTGTCAGCCGTCATCGCTTGATTCAAACGCCTTTCCTTCATAACGGCCCTTACAAAATCCATCCGCTTTTTCTTTACATAATCCTCTTCCCTTCAATCCACAATAATTTGCAAATGTTACTTATAGGTCAGATAACTTAGGAGGCCATGAAACGATGCTATTGGATATGGTGCGAGCGCAGAGCAGAGAAATGGATGAAGCTCATGATAAAAGCCTTGATTTGAAGGAAAATGTTTCAGATGAGTATGTTGTTTTGAAGACTTTCAATATCCTTTTAAAATAAATCTTTAGGACTAAACAATCAACAATAGCCACCGTATTGTAGCAACTAGCTCTGCTCTGAGGTTTCACCCTGCTCTGCTGAGGTTTGGAGATTCCCACAAAATTTTCATCACAATATAACAGCCCATAGCACTCAGGGCTCGTGTAACTTACTATTAAATAAATATTTTTTGCAATCAGATTAGGTAGTAGTTCCAGAAAAAACCCTACAAACTAAGAAACTTACAAACTGTATCACGGAGAAAAAAGACCTTCCGAAATACAGTTTTCCTTCTGAGTCAAAAGGGAAGGACTTGTGATTCAGAAGGAAAACTAAGGTAAAATAAGGAAGGAATCGGTCTTGGAAGGAAAATATTTTTTTCACCTCACAAGCTCGGAAAGAGTCTGTTTGTCATTCGAAATCTGAGTGCAAAAGCGCATTTTGCGCGCTAGCGTGGAAAGTATTTTTAAACTTCGAAACTTTCTATTCAATAATTTTCCATACCACCAGTCCACTTAAAATGCAAAAATACTTATTTCATGTCAGAGTGCCAACCTCTTTTTGGAATAATCGCACTGGCCAGCATGACTATTGCATGAAAAAACAAACAAACCTATTTTATCTGTTTTTCTTGCATCTAGCAATTTCCTCGCTGTAGTGAGGTGAAAAGTTGCATGTTTCGCTCGGCTGCAAAGTTATTCTGCGTCTCGTACCTTTGAAACCCTCGCTATGCTCAGGATTCTATATTTGAACCACTCGCTTCGCTCATGGTTCAATCTTAGAATCCTTCGCTTGCTCAGGTTTCAATACAAGTACTCGCGCCAAAATACAACTTTGCAGCCTTGCATAACAAATAACTATTTCTCTGTGATATATCAGCGTGATAGATAATGACCTAGACTCTCTCGAAGAGATGGCCTGTGTCCCAGCAGAGGGAACGTAATAGGCTGATGATGATGATGAGGTATTCATTTTGGTACCCGCTCCACACTTTTCAAGTATACTCGCCTATTTTAAATATCATACCTATATATGTACATTGTACATATGTACATGTATATATTTTTAAACTATTTCCTATTTCAATAACATCAACATCTAACAAAGGCTCATTAGCAAAAACGTCTCGTTTTCCCACTTTCACCCTCTGTACAATTACGTATTATATAGAGACAACTTTCTCATAGTTTTCTTAAACAATAAAGATCTTAGTATTACGACGATAGTATAATTCTGCGGTAGATATACGCAATTATTATTTCAACGCCAGTACGGTGTTATTATTATGATGGGTCGATATTGCTGTAGGTGATGTGACACGATAAATGTTAGTGGAAGTTGAACCTTCATTATTATAATCACTTTCTAACAATGCCTTTCATTTGTTAACACTACTTCTCAGTATCATGTACCTACCTAGCTACCTACTTACATATCCTTTGGTTTATTGTAACTCTATACCTCACTCGTTTTAGTAACTATGTAATACGCTATATAGGTCATCACTCATTATGCTTATATCGCCTTATGTTTGTCTGTATGTTACGCTTTCACGCCTAAACTACTGAACCGATTTAAATGAAATTTGGTACAGAGATAGTCTAGAGCCTGACAAAGGACATAAGCTACTTTTTATCGCGATAAACTGTAGCCCACGCGGGTGAAACCGCAGGGAACAGCTAGTACGATCTTTACTGTGTTTTTGTCCACTAAAAATAAATAATGCATCTGTTTGGTTTGTTACAACAGTTATATTACTAACAAGGGCTATATAATATCTTAGACATCTTCTTTAAATCTATTGGCACGTATTTACTTAGTTTTTCCTTAATCTCATTTTTAAAGAAAGACGAGCCACTGTCATATCACCTTTATCTCTAAAGTGGTTAGACTTAGCATCTTTTTTTTGGCTTTTCTCTTGTTTTTTAGGCCCTGAAACACATGTGTGTGGCAACAATGAGAATTATAATAATATAAGTTGATCCAGGAAAGTAAAATAATAAATGCTTATTTTGCCGAGCAGCCAATCGAGCGATGCGTGCACGCACGGCCTAAGCACGCGCTACACAGAGCGCAGTATGTCGAGGTCACGGTTTTCCAGAATGTCCACTAAAAGGGACATGGATATCCCCTCGATACTAGCTTTCACTACCAGCACCACGGCTCCAGTAAGTTTTAAGAGTATGCAACGGATCAAGCTATGATAATTTGCAAACTTTAGTATTTTTTTTCTTTAGTATTGAGTAATAGATGTCATGTGGCATGTCGTTTTATTACAACCAAATAAATAAACATGAATTGGCGGATTTATGTATAATTATGTAATGGGTGAAGTGGTTGCTCAGCGACAAAGCCCTTTATATAAATAAAAAAAGAATTTGCATGCGCCCACATTGCTTTTGAAAACCTACATTAATTATACGTATGCTCTCCGTATTATTAAACAATTCAAGTATAATCGGTCCGCCTCACAAGGTCACACAAATTTGTTTATTTTTATCGAGATATTCTTAGACAAAATAAAATATATTAAACTATGGCAATGATCTTATCGTATTGACATTAACACAAGTAGGTAATTTTATTTATCGACTGTCTCCATTTTAATGCCTTGATATTTGAATCTTGCAATTTTCAGATTCAGCTCGAAATTCCGGGATTTCAAAAGCTGATCTCTCCCCAAAACGAAGACGTTCCTCGGTGGTCTATTCGACGATCACTTTGTCCTGTTTGCTCCCAGAAATGGAGGGATCGAAGTTCAATAACTAATGTCAAATATTCGGGTTTGTAACTCTTTTGTACACTCAGTTCCGTAAAAACGATTGCGTAGCACTGTCTACGAAGTTGGAAAAACCGCCATTGCCATTGCACTAACGGCCATTTCCAATAACCGATCTATCCACTGTTTGCCCTACTAGATATAGCAATTTGACATTACTTCTATGGAGCTTGTGTCATATTTCTATCTCCATTATGGCAAACCGTGGATAGATCGGTTATTGGGAACGGCCGCAAATAGTTAATGAGCATTATGTTTTTGTACATGTCAGGTAAATAGGTACTAAATATAATCTATTTCCTGCTAGCATACCTTTTTCACAAATGTTGACATAATAAACATGCTTGCTTTTAAATCATTACCTATTTAGGTAACCGAGCGAAGAGACCTTTTTGGAGATAAATTGAAATTTTATTATAATTATGTAGGTACTTGGTAGTCAATAATGTTAGCATGAAAATCCATAACTGTCGAAATATACGTACCTACTTAACACGTTACAATATGCAAAGGTGTTCATTTTAGCTGTAGCTTTCTGGACCAAAAATGTAGGTAGGGGTATCTAATAAAATATTGTTCGACAGGATGCATCCGAATCTCGTCACACTGAAGAAAACAGCGCGAAGCGTGACATTTTAGTGTTAATATATAAGAATTTATTTATTTTCAAATTACTTAACCGACTTGTTTCAATATCCTACGTGGATATTCAAGTTACGAGCTTAGTTTGGGGCTAGGTCAATTTGTGAGCAATGGTCCCCCGATACCTATTTACACGTTCACCCAACAACGCCCAAAATGCTAGCCGCTGCAGTAATGCAGTTTTCCATTTCAGGTTTGAAAAGAAATTCTTCATTAGAATTCCCGACTGTGATGGCTCCGGCGCGTTTGCGGGCGTCGATAACCATGGCCTAGTAAGTGCGCCTCCTGCATATTGATAGTAATAAGTTTATAGATGTACAAAGGTCTAAGTACCTACTTATATACGTGCTGTGCGGGCATTATAAGTTATTCGAACACAATTGACCATCAGCTGTTAACTAAATGACCATGCAAGCACGCATGCTGTTTGAATGCAGAAAATGGTGTGGTTAATTAGTTAATTATTTAACCACACCATTTTCAATGTAATATGTATTTGTATGTAATTGTAATTATTTACAGCTAGCTTTTCAGGTTTTAAGCTAGCTAATATGGTGGGAGTATGAATTTCAAGTTTTCTTTTTTGGGAGATTCCGTTTCTTGGGTAACCTACCTAGCGCACTGCTTGATAGGTACTTGAGTTAGGTACTTTTCTATTAGTCTGCCCAGCATTAGATAAGCTACAAATTATAAGCATTATCGCTGTAATTTGGGAATTTCCAAGACGAGAGTGAATCCATATAACTTCCACTTATCTCTTTTTTATATAAGTCAATCAACTCGATATATGTACTAACTATTATAAAGGTAGGTAAGTATTACTAATATTATTTTCTAGCATTTTGAACTAATTGTTGCCCATATCTGAGGCATTCTGAGGTATCTTTACACAATTCCAGTGCACCACGTCCGACCCTGGCAGTGGTCGACGAAGACGTCCCAGGATACCGTTTGTTGCGCAATACGAGCGCCACCTGGCAGCTGACTCGGGCTCGAAGGTTCCGTAGCCCAAAACCACAGTTGCCTCCGCCTGAAGCTACCGCTCCGCCCAGCGCCGCTGCGCCGTTAGCAAGGAAAGATTTGGACATACGGGTCAATAAGTTTCTTACTGAATGAAAAATAAATGAATTTTTAAACATACCTAATGAATATTTAATGATTTAGTGATGAATAATTAAAGACCAGTTTTTTCCTAATTAAACCTACCCCGAACACCGATTGTGATCAATATAGTCTCGAAAGAACATATTTTTCGACCATAAAAGAAATGTGGGTGCATTTTCGGCAGCCTTTCAATGTCCCTCTACGGTTGGTATTTAAATTCTACGAAGCGGTATGGCCGTTACCTAGCCTGCCCGCACGAATCAATATTAAAAAAATATGCTTATGTCAGTAATGTCAGTAAAAAGTCACGTGACACGTCAAACGTCAACGTCAAATAAATTGAAACAAAAGTTATCAAAAATAATCAAAATCAAAACTATTTCGCTTCTCTGATCTTAGCTCAACAAAATTATAGTGCAAAATTTATGGGTGTTTTTTGGTAGTAATCGAAATCTGCTTATTCGCAAATTATAAATACAATGTCTTTTCTGCCGTTCACAAAATCGATATTAAACGTTGCAAAATGCCACTCAATGGGTTACACAAGTTTACCGGTACGGAACTTAATGTCTAAGCAGTTGGTGTACGGTGAATTCGGGGACCCGCTCCATGTTGTAAAGTTCAGAGAATGCCAAGTTCCAGCACTCGACAACCAGGAAGTTCTTGTCCGCATGCTAGCGGCGCCGGTCAATCCTGCCGACATAAACACTATTCAAGGTACAAACTTTTACAGAACAAACTATTGAAACAGTTTTACTCTTGTTATTGCGCAAAGTTTTCTGTTAGCAGATTGATTGAAAATGCAAGATTGATGTCAAGGTATTTTTCATTTCATTTTTTGCAAATACATTCAGTTTATTAAACATTAAAATAAAGGTAGTATATTTTGTTGCAGGAAAATATCCGGTCAAGCTAACTTTACCCATGGTACCAGGTAACGAAGGTGTGGGAGTGGTTAAAGCAACTGGTGCTAGTGTAAAAGATTTAAGTGAAGGCTGTAAAGTAATTGTGACCAAGCCTGCTATGGGAACGTGGAGAGACTATGGTGTGTTTCATCAAGAAGTCTTAAAGGCTGTACCCGATGACCTAGGAGTAGCTGAAGCTGCAACAATCACAGTTAATCCATGCACTGCTTACAGAATGCTCACAGATTTCAAGCCCGTGAAAGAACATGGACTTGTTGTTATACAAAATGGAGCGAACAGTGCCTGCGGCCAAAATGTTATACAAATCTGCAAGGCATGGGGTATAAAGAATATCGGCATTGTCCGAGACAGGCCTGAAATAGAACAAGTTAAGAAGTTTTTAACATCTCTTGGAGCCACTTTTGTTTTGACAGAGACTGAGTTACGTAAAACTGATATCTTTAAAAACAAGGAAATTGAGAAGCCTTCATTAGCTTTAAACTGTGTTGGAGGGAAGAGTTCTTTGGAATTATTAAGGCACTTGCAACATTCAGGGTGTATGGTGACTTATGGAGGAATGTCAAGAGAGCCTGTCACAATTCCCACTGCAGCATTTATTTTTAAAAATTTACAATTTAATGGGTTTTGGATGACTAGGTGGAATGAAACTGCAGACTCTAAGATGAAGGAAACTATGCTTAATGACATCATCAAGCTAATGCGTGATAACCAGCTTTGTGCACCTGTGCATAAAATGGTAAAATTTGAAAATTATGAAGAAGCCCTGGGAAATGCTCTTACACCAAGTGGCTTTACAGGACTTAAATATATTCTAGATTTTAATTAATTGTTGTAGCTAGATGTTTAATTCGTCTTGTATTATATTGTAATGTTTCTAATATTTTATTTTTAGGTAAGTATCTAAACAATAAATATTTTAAAGTTATATAACTTTTTATTTATTAATTTAAAACTATGGTATGCTATTCTAGGCTTGCATAACTTCTGATTCTGATGATAACAGATGATAGATTAGAAGACGGTAGATTAGAAGAGATTATTTCTAAAGTATGGAATGAGCATTTGAGTGCAGCTAAAACATGCTGGATGTTTGTCCACATTTTCAAGAAGAGCACAGAAAAAAATTATATTACTTCTAATATAAATACATAAAATTATAATATCATATTTCATATACCTAACATGTTTTAGAATCATAAATGCCCTTAGAAAAATTTAGTTATAATAACTAATAGTGTTTAATTTTTTCTAGGCAAGAATTTATATTTGCCTTGTTTACCAACAATACCAGGAGATGAAGGTGTTGGAGAAGTTGTGGAAATGGGCTCTCATGTCTGCACTGTGGAGAGAGGAGATAGAGTTGTCCTAACATCAAGACTGCTCGGCACATGGCGATACTACGGCATCTTCCACGAGAGGGATGTGCATGTTGTATCTCCTAATCTCCCACTCCCTGAAGCATCCATGCTAACAATAGCTCCGTGTATGGCATACAGAATGCTCAAGGACTTTAGAGATGTTAAACCTGGCCAAACAATCATACAAAACGCTGCTAATAGCCCTTGCGGGCAGAGTGTAATACAACTCTGCAAGGCATGGGGAATCAAAACAGTTAATATAGTTGCCAATCACTGTGGATATGAAGCTGTAAAAGAACATCTCTTGAGTATAGGTGCAACTACAGTGTGCACATTAGATGAGGCTGAAGAGATGTGTTCTTTTAGTACCTCACTCCAGAGGCCTGTCCTGGCATTAAACTGTTTAGGTGGAAGGTTTGAAGATGTCATGCTGAAGCTCCTCGAGTGTAATGGTACAATAGTTTACTATGGTTGCGCCTTCGACCTGCCCTTAACAAAACAATTCCTACGTAAAGATGCTACCTTCTGCAAGTTTCACCTAAATGACTGGAATGCACGAGCAAGTTGCATAGAAAAAGATATCATGCTAAATGAAATAATTCAACTGATGGTCCTTAACTGTTTCAAAGCACCGATACACCATGCTGTAGAGCTGAAAAATTACGTATACGTATTTAGAAATACTGTTCACTGTGAAGCTTTCTCAACTGTGAATTTTATTTTTGATTTCACAATGCCCTAAATTAAAACTTGAGAAATTAATTTTAATACAAAAATTATCTTTGTAAACGTACTTCATAGCAAAACAAACAACTGTCAACACAGTGTCAACGTCATTTTCTTATGTCAAAAACAGCTGATGCTATGTTAATAATGTTTTGATTTTTTCAAAGAAAAAAACTAATATGAGAAAGGACATGAACAGAAATTATTAATGATTGATTAATCCAATAAACGAATGCATGGTGCTATTCCGTGCACTTGAATTAACGGTAACTTATTAGAATAACCCTGACAGATATCTATTTTTCTGAAAACATTTTGCATTTCAAAAAGATGGAGAAAAGTTCGTATGAAACTTACGAATTCCTGGCTACAACAAACACTGATTCTGACACAAATCAGTTCTTCGTATTGCAAGATGATGGAACCATACTATGTGAGTGCTTATTGTGTTCATTTATGTGTTTTTACAACTAAGAGTCGAGCTCGAGACGTGCAATCTTTCACTTGATGGGCATTAACAATCGCAGTGCTACACAGAGCATTGACTTGCAACTTACAATTTCTTGTGGGCATGTTGTACCCATTACTGGCATAATTACCCAGCAAGGCACGCAGAGATATCCTTAACAAATATTATATTACTTTATTTCAATGTGTTGTTTGATACCTACACACTTTCATATTGAAGTAATTAGACTGGTAAATCTGTCTTATTCAAAGCAAAGTTCCAGTGGAACATCAGTCAAACAACAACAAAAACAGTAACAGTATTTAAGAATCTGTCACCACAAACACTTACAGGTGTGATCTGCCAGCCCCACTTAAAAATGAGTTCCTAGTTGTAGCGCAGCGTTACCTTTAACCACATCATCACTGAACATCAGGTGACTTGTGATTAAACAATACCCTGAACAAAAGTAAAAAAACTGTGCATGGAGGAAAAATATTGTTGGCTAGCTAACAACGCCTCGCAAGTCTATGCAACTTTTCAGGAGAGTAATGAAACTGTTTTACTTGTTTTTAGAGTAAATTATTGACTTGTGTGTATTACAATTTTTAATTGACGGCTTCTATTTAGTAAAAATGCTTGGAACTGACAGGTTCATAGAAGCGCACATCCAAACTGCATCTAATGGCATTAAAATGTCAATACCACAAAATTTTGGCTTGTACGGTGTTGTTTGCTAGCCAACGATATACCGTAATGTTTTAATTTTAAAATGTACGATTTATCAAGCAGTTAACAAGGAGATACAATATATCACACAAGTGGATGATAACAAGGATGCTAGTGAAAAGTTGAATCAAACAGAGGGATGTGCAGCTGTGTTTGATGTCTCTTCACAACAATACTATGCGGATGTTGAAGGCAATCCTCCTGAAATGATAACAATAAATGGTAACACCACCTTTTTGCTACCTTTGTTTTTACAAATGAATTTAATCAGACAGTACTCACAGTAATACCTGAGAGAATGATTTGTAGTGATTAACGCCCTTAATATCAATCCTGATCCGAGAGTTATCCGTGGTTTTGGATCGATATGTCATGTCATCATAATATAATATGTAATTTTAGTAGTCATCATAATATGTAATTTTAGTAGTAATATGTAAAGCCCTAGTACTAAAATGACATATATAATGACATGACATATCGATCCAAAACCGCGGATAATGGATCAGGATCAATTATTAATTTTGGGCATTAGAAATATATAATACAATACAAATATTTACTGCAATAAATGTGGTGCAAATATGGTGTTAAAAAATGGTGTAAAAAAATAGTCAATCCTCCCCAATTTCAAATTATCAATGTTTTATAAAGTCCCAGTCATAGATGTCACTGTAATGTTAAAACTTCCATCGTTTCAGATCAATTTCCGATAACGAATGGGGAACACAATGTCTACACAAGCAGCTACCTCATACAACCCGAGTCTAGCTCATCTACCCAACAGGTAACTTCAGAGAGATTGGATAGTTATTAATGTTAAACAGTATAACAATGTAAACAAAATATAGATATTAATGTTAAAAAATGTACATAGTAAATAGCTCGTAGGATTCTGTGTAATAGAATAAGATAGTAGACAAGATAAATTGCAAACACAGAGACTGTAGTCTCTGTGTTTCTCAGAGGGACAAGGAAGGGTGGGGGTTTTAGTCCGTAGGTCACCGTCGGTGAAGCCGGACATAACCCTGGAAGCCTAAGCTCCATGGTTTTCATGAGAAATTCCCCCTCCCACTAAAAAAAAACAGGTAACTTCATGAACATTGCCTTAGTATGATGTTATGTACTAAATACTTCCTATATGGCTAAAACTTGATAAAATTTAAGTATAAATCATATTTTTTAGACGGAGACAGAAGCTGTTATAGATCCACAAAAACTAGACTCGCATCAACTACAGCAACACAATGTAGAAGTGTTCAATGGCACCAAACAGGACAATGACTTAACGGAGGTAACAAGATATCAATCAATCAATCATATCATTTATCTGCTTCCAATAAAATTAAGGTACTTATTGCTGATATTTCGAATATGAGATTTGGATTTATTTATTTGCCTTTGCAGGCATGTAAATTTGAATACCAAAACATTACACACATTATTTAAAATTATACATACATATAATTATATACATTAAATTAAATACTACATTATAGTGTTCTACAGTTCTGTATTAAAAAAATGTTAATATTATGAATGCAAAAGTTTGTGAGAAGAGAACTGTATTATGCAGGTACTTTTCTAAATAGCTAGTTTCTGACAAGTGCTGAAATATTACTTAGGTACCTACCTACTGTTTTGAATTTCAGTAAAGTTGTAGATCACCTTATTTCATGTTTTTCAGATAACTCTAAGTGATGAACAGTACCAAATTCTGGAGCATAAAGGGTGGCTTTTATTGGAATCTAATGACAGAATATTTGTTTTAAATACATTGGGACTTCACGACATCACTACTGACGAAAGTGAGTTGGTTTTTAATCCATATTTATAAAAGAAAGTCGTGTTAGGTACACTACTTATAACTCAAGAACGGCTGAACCGATTTGGCTGAAAATTGGTGGGGAGGTAGCTTAGGAAATGGACATAGGATAGGATACTTTTTGTCCTGGAAAACGTTCCAACGGGATAACGGAAAGACGCGGGTGAAACCGCGGGGCGCAGCTAGTTTTTAATAAATCACCTGCTGACAGGCGAATACTTCATCTTTACATAGGCATCCTCATTTAAACGCTAAAATGAACGGCTAATACCCATTTCCATCCACGGCTCCTCTTGCGAGTTACACTATTTTCGGTCCACCAAGTAGAGGGCCTGCCAACAGCAGTTCGTAGTAATATTCATCTACTGATTTGATAAAATAAGCATTTCCTAATATCATTTCAGAACTCGTTGAAAAGTTGAAAAGAGAGCTTCAAGATGATACCGGCACAAATACCAACACTGGGTATGTATATTGTAACCATTTGTCCCGCTTCGAGTGGGTCAGTCCCGTTTTGAATCTGTGTCCCACTTTCCCACAAAGCACTCCAAAATGTCCTGCTTCGACCAGTAATTCAAAACGGGTGCCTAAGCGCTGCATGAAGTTGAATCTTGAAGTCATTCGGTAGATATTAACAAGATTCATAAATTTATAGAAAAAAAAGCTAAAATGTGGACATCACGCGTTAGAGATAAAATTAACACAGTAGGTACACAATGCGCATGCGCGGCATCACACTTTTTTCGTCCGGTTCGAACGGATTTACAGCCCTACCGCGCTTAAATAAGTTTATCTTCAAAACATGCACTCACTTATACCTTGCGACGTGTATTTTTCAGGCAATTAAAAATAGAAAGCGTCACGAGCGTACTGCCAAACGAAGGTTCTGACGAGGTCGTTCAGGAGCAAGGCGAAATGGTGGAGTATTTTATACCGAAAACGTACCCTGAACAACAACCGGAGGCGGTGGAGAATGTACAGTTCGTCCTCAATGAAAACGTAGACGAAGAAATGAGTAAGATTTTTCATTTACTTCATAAGAGTTCATAGGGGTCGGCAACGCATCGGCAACGCCCCTAGTGTTGCAAATATCCATAGGCGACGGTGACCGCTCACCATCAGGCGGCTCGTCTACTCGTTTGCTAATTTATTTAATTAAAAAATCCAAACGTTCTAAATTCGAGGTCGCTGCTGCTGCTGAAATGGCCTGAGTAATTTTTTGATGTAACCTATACAGAGCCATGATAAACTGTTTTTACCTTGTAATTTTCAGCCTTTTAGGTATCTATAATATCTAATATATTATACCGTACTAAGACAAGACAAGAAAACTAATTCGCTATGTAGGTACTTGTTGTTTATTAATGTTCAAAATTGGTCATATTTTAGGTGAACAAGCCAAACCCAATGAAACAAAGAGTTTTGTGGAAGTGCCCATGGTAATAAGCAAGCTTTTGAACAATGCTGATTATGCAATTGGGGAAACACAGAAATGCGACTCTATAAAAATTAAGACGAAGTACAGTTTTAAAGGTGAAGAAAATATTGCTTTAACATTTATTCATTTAAAATTTTGGATAGTCAGTTAAATACACCATTTCATGTATGTATTTATCTAATATTTAATGCCCTGAAAATTGGAGTATAATTTGTATATGTATAATGTATATTGTTAATTATTTCTCTGTTCGTTTCAGACATTCCAGAAAAAATATTTTTAGGAAAGTCATGCAACGGGAAAAATATATATGCTAAAGTAACCAAGCTAAACAAGAGTGTCAACAATAAAGAGAAGAAAAATAAATCTGAAAGAATAATATATGGGAAAAAAATTGAAAGGAAACCACATTGTAAGTATATTATACCCTATTATATATATTATTGGTAATCGCCATGCGACTGCCATCCAGTAGCGGATGGATCTACACATTTTCCAAGTTGATAAAATAACTGTCTCTACAAAATGTCAGGGACTAAGTAGTATATTTTTGTTATTCACCAATTTAGTTTAAATTGTACAAAACATATTTCTTTGAGTATATTTTCCGAGTTAACGAAAGCTCAATGACGTACAACTTTATAACTTAGGCTCCTGAAAATTTGCCGCCCAAGGCTATAGCTTACGCCTGCTGTTAAATCTCCAATATGACTGACTATTGACGAGCAATACTTCGTGGACAAATCACGTTTCGCGGCAATATATCCTTTGATATCTTTAGAATATATTTTCTTTGCAGACAGTACATGTCTAGACGGAGCGCGATTCACAAACCTTATCCAGGACTCGTTCCGAAATACGGCCAAAGTTAGTCCAAAGGTCGTCGCGACCGCGGACGCTGTCGTCTCGCAGTTGCTGCGGTTGCCGGACATCAAAGGCTCGATTGTAGCGGGGACCAACTTGGTTGTTACGAAGGTTGGTTGCTTACAACAGCTCGTATTAGTAACAGTCATTTTAGCGTGGTGACAAACCCGAGTGTGCTACCACGGGTCGGCCGTGATCGCGGTTCTTCACACAAGCTTTATCCATACACTGACAATGCGCATGACCACTCTGGCTCGTGCCTTACGCTAATCATATCGCGCCAACTCGATCGTTATAAATTAGCACAATTTGAAAGATTGATTTACCGTTTGCATTTTTAAACAATAGCGCATTACTGCATGATCCACACAACCACCATAAACCACCACGCTGTAACCAGTGAGGTTCTAGTAGTGAGTAGTTTGACGACTGATGTGGCGCAAAGGACGAACAGTCGAAGCGTAAGGTCGCGGGTTCGAATCGCGTTAACGAACGGGACAAATAGGTACTTGTGCCATGAAAAAATAATGCAAGTATTGTTCCGTGTTGTGGATCCGCGATCCATATAGTTGCTGATACTAGGGTATCGGAATCAATGTAGGGAAAGCCTAGATAGGGGTCAGAGCGGGTTAGAGCTATGTATGTGATTGACTTGTATAGGCGTTTATTAAATTGGTACAAATCAGACTTGCATTTACAAATATGTTTTCAGATAATAACATGCGAAACAGAAAACGGCAAAGAGGTCGGGCAACCGACAATGGTGACTGGCACAGTGAAGTTGCAAGATGGGGAAGACATTTTTATTCACGAGCCGCTCTTGCTGCATGAGCTTTTGGATAAATCAGGTGAGTGTTTTAACGTCATCATCAGCTTAAAATGTGCCACTGACAAAGAACATTAACATAACAACATTGATCATATGTTGTAGTTTTAGGACACCTACCGGTTTCCTCACGACGTTTTCCTTCACCGTTTTTTAAGCGATGGAAAATCCGTAACTTTTAAAGTCATATGATGGTAAGCGAAGATGGATCACGCTGGCCCATGAGGTGCCTATTCACTCTAATCTTAAAACAAAGAAAAAGGAGGCAAACAGCATGTGAGTAAATGTCAATCCTTTATAGAATTATTTAAAGACACCGATTTTGTTCACAGAAGACAAACCAAAATTGGATACAATGGAAACGAACAATGTGATATCAGAGGCACCCGAAGAAAAAACAGCAAGGGCATTGATAGACTTGTTCCACGTTCACGTATCAGAAGTGAGGTTTACCGATAAAGCACCGCAGACGTCTATCAATTTGAGCAAACGCAGTGAGTATGATAATGGTGTCGATTCGGTTTTGCATTCTCTTAAACTAAACTAAGTTTGACAGGTCTAAGATTAACGCTGTCCTTTTTTTACTTCAGTGGTTATAAAAAGACAGCAATACTATTAGACCTGTCAAATTTAGTTTAGTTTTAGAGAATGCAAAACCGAATCGACACCAATGTCGATAAAGCTCACACGATATTCACACCAAATCAAAATACTTAGGTATATCTGTATCCTACTAATATTATAAACGTGAAAGTTTGAGTATGGATGTTTATTACTCTTTTACGCAAAAATTACTGAACGGATTTGAGTGGAATTTGGAATGGAGATAGCTTATACCCTGGATTGACACATATGTTACTTTTTATCCCAGGAAAAGGTTCCTGCGGGATAATGGACAGACGCGGGTGAAACCGCGGGGCGCAGCTAGTATGTAGGTATATAAAATTCTAACTTCTCCGAAACGGCTAAACCAATTTTTATGATATATTTGTGTATATTTGGTAAGTCTTAGAATAGGTCGCTCTATCCAGAAAAAAAAACATATCGTGATAAAGTATTCGTAAGTGAAACAGCAGGGAACAGCTAATAATCACCGTCACCTCATCGTCACTTTACATCAGATGACTTGTGGTCAAACGCTACCCTGTAAAAAAAATAAAAAAAATAAGATTTTTCTTGATGTTTTAGAACTTGCTTTGGACGTGTTGAACGATGCTAAGAAGCGACATCCGAATCCAGTGTACGGTTGCGGCTCTTGCGGCAAAGTATTCAAATCAGAACTGTTATTGAAGGATCATCAAAACGTAAATATCCCTAAGTTTAGACCTCATAGTGGTATCTGTCTTACATATAGCCACGTCCAAAAATTTTTTAAAACGCACGCACAACATTATGGCCAGTATTCCAGAATAACTCTTAAAGTGTTGATCACTACTTGCTTTACGTTCGAGTGACGTGCGACTCAAATCTGGGGCCCAATTCTCACGTCGATTCAATACATATTTTGACATTTATTGCGATATTTATCGAATGTGTTAATATATCCCGAAATCACGACACGAGAATTGGGCCCCTGTACTCAAATAGTGATTATTGCTTGAGCCTCATTCTATAGTAATACCGCCTGAAATTAATAATGGATCCTGATCCGTTTTCCGCGGTTTTAGATCGATATGCCATTTTAGTAGTAATCTGTCAAGCCCTACTTAGTACTAAAATGACATATTATGACTTGACATATCGATCCAAAACCGCGAATAACGGATCGGATCGATTATTAATTTCGGGCATAAATATTTTGAGAAAATTATAACCGAGGTTCCGAATTCTTTTCATTTCAGAATGAATGCTTAGAGGTTGAAGATGGATTAACAATAGACACGGATGACTGTACTAACGGCAATGATATATTATATACGGTAACAGAAGAGAACAATGAGAAGTGGTATACTTGTACGCTATGCAAGGTAAAATAACAAAATTAGATCTTATCATTTTGGTTTAATGGTAGTATTGATAAAGGCACATAGTAAAATAAATTTTACGAGAGCTGATGAGCAGACTTCCAATGGGTACACTGGTGACCAATAATTAAACTCTAATGCCCGAAATTAATAATCGATCCGATCCGTTATCCGCGGTTTTGGATCGGTAAGTCATTTTAGTACTAGTGCTTGACAGATTACTACTAAAATGACATATCGATCGAAAACCGCGGATAACGGATCAGGATCGATTATTAATTTCGGGCGTAAAACATGTTTCTATACGGCTGTTTCCAATAACCGATCTATCCACAGTTTGCCTTACTAGAGATAGAAATGTTACATTCCTTCTATGGAGCATCATGTCAAATTTCTATCTGCAGTAGGTGAAAACCATGGATAGATTGGTTATTAGTAAGAAACAACATGTCACCTTACTTATTTTCTCTTATTACTAACTGATTAAATTCATTACAATCTCAAAATTTTCTGTGATCTCTGTAGTGAATAGTCTGATATTTTAAATAATAACTTATTCTGTTTCAGGCGAAATTCAGAAGAGTTTTCAACTGTAAGAAACATATAAAAGCACACAAAGCTGGTATTGAAAATAAACTCAAAGTTCACAGGTGTAAAATGTGTCCCAACACTTACTTCCATTCTTCTAGTTTGGCTAAACATATTGTGAAAACGCATATACAAATGCAACTAAATTAAACAATTTTTGATAAATTATATTTTTTTATTAATAAATCTTTATAAAAATACAGCGACTCTTTCATCTGAGAATGGATAGGGAAATCTGAAACTACAGACAAATAGCTAAAAACGCTCATAGAGGAGTTCCATTTTGTTTAGATTTTAGTAAAATCCTACAAGGCAGTAACCAGTAGGCAGTATCTATCACTTTTATCATAGTTGACGTTGATCAACACAGAGCGTCTTTTTCTCCAATCCTTGTTTTAAATTTGCCTTCCCACTAGGAAAACTCAGGAATTCAAGTGACTACAAAATATTTCTATAGAGAACATAGAAATAGTAATAAAATCAAATCACTTTACTGGATATAATAATATTGTGATACTACTGCCTGTTAAAAATATTTAACCATTTAAAAATTGTATTTTAAAATAAATCCTCTGTGAAAATACCATCTAACCCATGAAATAAATCTTCTGGGCCATTGCTTTGTTCTAAAGTTGTTCCTGAAACAAATATGACAAAGTTACATTTTTATTTATACAGATGTACAAGTTCCACCTGGTATGTAGTGCAGGGGTACGCAAACTATCAACTATTACTGTTTCTTGTATAGAAGGGATGTTTCTATTGAAATTAAAGAGCATAGAGATTTAACATCATGGCTCTGAACTGTAATGGGCGATTTCTCAACCGCAACAGTCATTTGTTAATAACAAATTGGTATTACTCAATGCAATATTACCTAAGCTGTCTGAACACTTCTCAGTTTTTATCACAGTGAATTCTTCTTCATATAAAACATTGTACCCATCAGGCAGAGGCTTTTTTTCATTTTCATTTATCACAGTTGAACTATAAATAGCCAGTATATTACTCAAGGTAATGTTTAGGTAGTGCTTCTTGAATGCACCACCCGTTGTGAGTACTGTTGGTTTCTGCAGGACCACAGCACAGCATTCAGACATAATGTATGGTGAAAATGTCGACCAGGCATCTCGGTGTAAGGTGCACTTGATGCTACCTGAAAGCATTTTTCTGTATGTTAATTTAATTTTGTGTGATTGATAGACATTTACAAAATAAATATTTAATTAAGAGAATAAAGCAGAATGTAAGTTATAGTGGCCACTGCTGGTGATTGAAATAAGCTACTTGCTTGCTTGCTCATAGAGTTATCTTAACAATTTTTTTATGTATTTCATGAGACATAAATACAAGTATGTTGGTACTTTTGTCCTTCTTTGAAAAATATGATTTGTTGCAGAGAGATAGTTGAAGGGCTGAAAATGTACAGAGGCTGCTCTTGATCCCAGAAAAATGCAGTTCCTGTGAGAATTTCTACATGAGTGAAACTGCAGGGCATATCTAGTCAAAAACATTTTTGATTTCATACCAGTGGCATCCCTTAGGATAATTAAGGGATCTATGGCAGATCTGTCTACAGCTTCCACAAATGCAGTCACAGTTTGTGCCTTTCTTCTCCTCAAGTTGCCAGAGAGGGCTTGCTGCTTGATTGCCTTTATGCCATCTATATCATCTAGTTTCCAAGACTGAGTATCGCTCAGTAATCTGTTCCATAATGGTGACATAAATAGGTCTTTTAGTAGGTTAGGCTGAGTGCAATCTATGTCCTGAAATAATATTGATGACTTACATTAGGTTTCAAATACTATCAATCAAGCATTTTTCTTTGCTATCAAACAGATTAGAGAAAGAGACTAGGCCTCAATTACTTATAATAACAGATTAACATCATTTAGTACTGTGTGAAGCAAAACTCTTGTGCACATTAAGTAATTATAATGTTTGTTTAAGTTTTTTTTGTTTAAGGCAGTGTATTATTATATTTTGGATGGAGAATTTGAGACTAAACAACATACCTGAGAAAGCAGTTCTATTTGACAAATACTTTCATCCTTATGCTCCTCAAGAGCACCAGTTAACAAGCCAGCTGGTCCTGGAAACTTTCTCTTGCATTGGTGATCAAAATATGAATTTATTATCTTTCTTTTTGTATGCTTCGGTGATACATATCGATCTGATTTTAATGCTATGTTATTTTCATTTTGTTCAAATGCATTTTCAGCAGCACACTGCCCAACTTGAACATTTGTATTAGGTTCTTCAGTCAAGAATTTACTAGCAGTTATGTTATTTTTAAAGGATGGTACAGATATTCTTTCATCTTTATCATAAATAGCTTGTTGTGTTTCCGACTGCGGTTTGCTGATAAAACTATTTGCATCTAAATTTTCACTTTCCTTTGGCACAGTAGCAACTTCAGGGAAATCAAACTGAGAAAGCACCTGCAATATCAACATAATACATGAAATTCCATCAACACGGTTATAAATAAAAATAAGTAAAAATCTATACGTACGAAGATTCAAAGATTCAAGATTCAAAGAATTTATTGCATTCCATAATGTACAATAGTTAGTTATAATATAATTAAGAACAATTATGTACCCTGTTGGGCACAACAACAACATTACTTAAAAACTAGAGAAGAGGAGGACTGCCATCAATCAACAAAAACCCCATTATTATGCCTACTAAAACCTTTATAAAAACGAAACGAAAAACGAAATTGTAACTTACTTGGTCAAAATCGTCTGACTCAAACATTTTTCCAATTTTTCGTAGGTCTAAATCCGTAGACTATAAACTACTCTAAAATCTAAATCTACGGTTTACAAAAAGTTTATTTACAAAAGTTATTTTTTTTTTTGTTTCATTTCGTTCAGAAATTATCAAAAATATTTTGAAAGACTGATTATTTTTCATAAATCTTGACATATCTAAGATTCATATTCATATCCATAGTTCAGCTGTTCAGATTTTTTGTCTGTGGTTCAGATGTTAAAGAGTACAGAGTGCATATTTTGTCCATAGACAATATTAATAGGAAGTTTTCAACAGCAGTGTTGCTAGAATGCGGAAAATACGGAAGTAGTGCTTCGTCATAAACTAAGGCGCACAGCACAGTCACTGTAGTCTGTAGGTATATTTCGTACTATTATGAATTTACATACATTTTAATGAATTGAACTCGTTTATGAAATGGAGGGTGGGTGTCATATTATAGTAGATCAAAGGTTGCAATAATTATAAAATTATCAAGCTTTAGCTCTACGAGTACATAAAAAGGTTTATAGAGGAGGCGTATACCTCCTCTGTAGACCTCTTCCGTCTAGTATCTTACCTGTTTATTTTCACTGTCTAGAAAAGTCAAGAAAAGAGAATTTTATGTTAAAATGTGAAATTTTGGAGATAACCTCGTATTATTAATTTATTTATTAGGTTACGATAAAGCTTTTTTTATAATTTTGTACCCTCAAAATTGTTTAATAATAAGACCATGGCCTATTTTGATGTTTTTGATCCATTGAAAAATGTTGAACTAGATTTTACAGAAGAACAACTTGAAGATTTTAGGCAATGGTTTGATGAGATTGCAAAACCTATACTAACTATTAACAACGGAGAACCAATTAATGTAATAACTGTTGAAGATTTGTTGGACTTTCTGGAGTTGAAAAAGTAGAGTATATTCTTACTCTGGGTCACCTTTACTCTGGGATCTCTACTCGGGGTTACATAAAAAAAAATATAACTCTAATATCTTTGATAGCATAATAATATGTATAAAAACTTAACTTGAGAAGATAATCTTGTTCTTAGAGTTCATCGGAGAAGCTTTCATTATCCAACTTATGCTGAAGTCATGCAAGAAGTGGAATTACTAAAAGCCGGAGCTTTAAGACTTTTGACAAAAGAGCAATTTATTTATGTACTTAACAAATGGGTTCTTTTACCAGAAATAAAACACGAACTAGTTCTTGCATTTCAGGTTTGAATTAAGTTGCTAATATTGTTTGCAAAGTATAGTCTAATGATAATAATAAATAAAATAAATTAAAATGACACTTTTACTTTTTTTTAGATTTTCGATACAGAAAACAGAACATTTTTAGATATTGATGAAATAAAAACTATTGTAACAACATATGCTGATATCTTTAATGAAGATGAAACAAGAGAAATTTTGCGTGATGCCAACGTTCGTGGTGATGGTAACGTTTATTACGAAGAATTTGTGGAAAGTATCTTCTGTATCGCACCAGAACTTTTCAAACTGAAGGTAGATCTGTTCATTAACTTTGCCTACTCAACGGTTATTTTCATCATTACAATGAAACATACCATAAGACAATCAGAAAATTAGTACAGCTTTCTTACAATAATAATAGGTAGTTTCAAAAATACCTAATTCTAGAAATTACTTCTTACATGAACTTTACCTTTTAATAATATTAGACACTATTAAAAAAATACATCTACTTACAATTACATACATACTGATCGGAGTTGAAGCAGTTTTCAGGTTTATGTAAGTTATTACTCCATTGTTTTTTGCAAACAATTTTGAAGCTCTTGAAAAAAATCGTTGTCTCCACGATACATATTATTCATAATTGTAGGTTACATACTTACACGATGACCCAGAAGAAGATCCTTCGGTGGCTCCTGAAGTTGAGCCTGAACCAGTGCCAGTTCCTGTAGTTCCTCCGCCTCCACCTACTGTGGCAGCCAAAGGAAAAAAAGGGAAAAAGAAATAGAACTGAAACATGTTTCCAATCATTTTTATAATAATTTACGCTTATACATAATTAAATAATGTTTAAAACCCGAAACTATTTTTAGTATATATTTACCTACATTATAATAAACTGAGTTTTAAAACTATTTACTATAATAATAATATCTACATATGTGTTTGTGAAAAGCACTAAGCGTGGTTTCGATGACGGTTTGCTCATTTGGCTGCTATTGGGTAACTAAAGTAAACAAGTTTCATAACTGAATCACAATCAGTATAGCAAAAAGCGATGCTGATATTGCATACCATTCTTTCATCTTTGACCATGTTCGATAGTCTCAGTACTCTCAGTCAACTTACAGGTCTATGGAATAGTGAGGTCTAACTGACTGTCCTCGACAATGAATGCCAGTCGGTTATCTCTCATCATTGTTGGTTCCTCACTGAGTGAAATTTGAGTGAACTATGTCTGTGAAAGTGAAGTATGAACTGAAGCGCCGAGTTCAGCCCTGTTCATGATTGACATGAGGTGAGGCATAGAGAAATAATACTTGATATTTGGTGATGGGTGACATGACATGACATCTTTGTAGCAGATAGATCATCAGAGAATTTCGAAAATATTTTCATATTCCATTCGTTCACCGTTTTATTTTGTGCAAATATGTATTATTAATTAAGAACATTTATGTGAGCTTGTACATAGCGTTAGTTTTAGACTTTTAGTTGGTGATTGTTTTCTATAGGTGTTACAAAAAAATTAGGACAAATGGATTTCGAAGACAATGCCATGGGCCTCACGTTCGAACAAACGGATAAAATACTCCAATTCCAAGATTTAACGGGTATCGAAGATATGTCAATATGCAGAGACGTTCTGCAGAGACACCAGTGGGATTTGGAGGTAAAGCTCATACATTGTTTTCTTCTTCACGTATAACTTGACACAAGCCTAGTTGTCCTTTTACAATTGGAAAACAAGAGGTTGAAACTTGCGTCGCGAGCGATGTGTTGAACTAGCTATCTAGCACAAAATATAACATGCGAATGCGCGCCTTAATATTTTCTAAAGAGCACGCGAGCGATTTCTTTCGTAGGGCTTGTTATATTTCAAGCCTCATTTGGCACGAAGCGATTCCAATACAATTTATGCAATATTTTCTTCCTTAGGTGGCGATACAGGAACAGTTGAACATTCGAGAAGGGCGGCCGTCCGTGTTCGCGACAGAAGCGCGGGCGCCGCCCGTTGTCCACGACCACATAGCACAACAAGTGTTTACTGATGAACCACCGGAGGGACCAGCAGGAGTGCGAGGGCTCTTTCGCTATGTAGTGAACCTTGTTGTCTCTGTTTGCTATAACACTTTAACTTCTGTGCTGAATCTGTTGCTCAGTTTTGTTCGCCATGATGACAGAAGATGTAAGTACTGTGATATTAGTAAAATATGTTCAGTAGAACCTGCAAAATACATGTTAGTGACACACACCTTTTGTAACAACTGTTATATGACTCAATGACTCAAAGTGAGCCTTTGCCTTCGATAATAAAAGATGCCACTTCAGTCTGTCCTGCACCACCTCCTGCCAGTCCTCCACCTGGAGTATAAGCAAGTCCTTCGTGACTTCATCATTTCCAGCTATACTTGGGAGGGCTGACTGGCTGCAACGTGGCCATCCCATGTATACTCGATTTGAAAGTAAAAACACAGCTAGACATTGAAGATTTGTCTATAGAGTTGAAAAATGTTTCCAGTACAATTGTTATTTAGTTCATACTTTAAAATCACAGAACATGTTGAATAAATGTCTTTATTACAGTGGTTACGGACCCTCTGGGTGATGTTATGGGCTTCATCAATAACTACAGTGCAAAGTACAACTCGCACCCTGTGTTCTACCAAGGCACATATGCACAGGCACTCAACGATGCTAAGAATGAATTGAAATTTCTCGTTGTTTATCTTCACTCGGAATCTGCAACAGAAACACAGAACTTTTGCAGGTTAGTTACATTTTAAACTGTGAAAAAATTGTTTTGATGTCTTCCACTTGAGAAAGATGTCATTGCACACTTGCACAATTGGCTGTCGCTGTGCGTGAATTTCGCCCGTTGTGCAGGAAAAGAAAACAAAGAAATATTAATTTTAATAGTAATGATTCAAATTTATAACATAACAATGAATTTCAGTGATAATTAATCGCTGAAACTGAACTTCATTTCATTTTTGTTATTTGTTCCAAAGCTTCTCAATTTAAACCACTTTTTAATCTTTATACTCTTTACTTCAACAGAACAACTCTAGCAGATGCCGAAATTATCCAGTACATAAACACACATGCACTGTTCTGGGGATGCTCGGTGGACAGTGCTGAAGGCTGGCGCGTGGCCCAGTCAGTAGGAGGGCGGCGGTACCCACTGATCTGCGTAGTATGTGTCAGGGAGCACCGCATGACCGTGGTTGCGAGGAGTGAGGGATCTTGCTCTCCTGCCCAACTGCTGCAACGCTTGAGGCGTGTTGTTTCTGATAATGATCCTCATTTAGCTGCTGCTAGGGCTGACAGGTAAATGACACTTCTTTATAGCCTAAGTAATTGTAGTAGAGGTTGGAAGCCTGGTACATCAGCTAACAACAGTATCCGTTTCCAATTTTGAGACTGTCATTATCGGTTTTTAAAAGTAGCCACTCAAGAACACGTCTACCCCAGTGGTTGTCGGTTCTGCCCCTACACTGTAAGAAGTAAACA
Organism: Opisthograptis luteolata; assembly: GCA_931315375.2. Taxonomy (NCBI): domain Eukaryota; kingdom Metazoa; phylum Arthropoda; class Insecta; order Lepidoptera; family Geometridae; genus Opisthograptis; species Opisthograptis luteolata. The sequence continues at coordinate 6,541,634 of OV928048.1, forward strand.
AAACACCGTCGAACTTGCAGAGTGGAACGCGAAGTGAACCAGCGGCTGCGCGCGGCGCAGGACGAGGCGTACGCGGAGTCCCTCGCGGCGGACCAGGAGAAGGAGCGCCGCCGCGCCGCCGACCGCGCCGCGCAGCTGCAGCGCGACAACGCGGTGATCGAGGCGCGCCAGCAGGAGGAGGAGAAGAAACAGGCGGTATGTGATAGTCAGCGCTGGGTCTACACTAGAGACTAGTGCCCAGGGGAGGCAAGTTAGTGGCATGAGAAAAATATTAGTGCCCTGGAAAACAAATTTGGGGCTTAAGATAAAATAATTGTGCCCAGGGCGGCGAAATAAGAGATGCGAGTTTTTTTTTTGCCTCCTTGAATATGTTTTAAAACGTGTGGGTGTTGAAACATATTTTTTTTTGTTATTAAATATTTGACAATATGTATGCCCAAATTCACGTATCGATGTTACCGATTGTTGCGTGAAAGGACTAAAGTGAAGTGAAGAACTAATTCGCCAGATCTGGTATTTTGATAGATAGGCCATCATTTTGGTATCGACAGTATCATTTCCTTATCGTTCTTCTTGTTTTACTTATGGTGTAGCGTTTGACCGCAAGTCACCTGAGCGATGTGGTCGAAGGTGGCGCCACGTTACCTGGATCAAATTGGGAACTGGTTCTCAAGTATGGCTGCCGGAACACACCTATAGATGCTTGGCGACAGATCGGTAACTCTACTTATAGTATAGATCTAAATTATCTATCACTTTGTTGCAGGTTGTAAAAGCCCGTGAGGATACGGCGGCGCGACTCCCGCCGGAACCGGCATCGGGCGCCGCCGGCTCAGTAGTGCTGCTGATCCGGCTCCCGGGCGGCGAACGTCTTACGCGCCGGTTCACGCTCTCCTGCACTACAATGGTACGTTTATCATACGTTCACCCGTTCGTTAAAGTGAGATGGGCCCCCAAAAAAACAACTTGATGTTTTTGGTCGCTATTGAATCAATTTGAAGAAATTTTATTTTCATTTCCATAACTTGTTTTTTTTTTAAGATATTTGTGGATTATTAACTATTATGTGTTCGGTAATGTAACAAGTGTAGGAAATTGAAATGAACTTGTTAATAGTGACTTCTAGTTGCTACAAAGTCTGTGTAAAGTGTCACTGATACCGCTCTACTTTTTTTTTACGCTTGATCTATCTTGATCTAGCTTTATTGTTTCACCACAACATAAAAGGAAAAATCTTAGAGCTAGTGTTACAATGACTTATCGCTTAGAGCGATTTCTAGCAGACAACCTATAATTTGCTTCACTTCAGATCAGTACCCCTAGTACAAGTTTTGAAAACGATAAAAGTTTTCGTAAACGTTGACGTTTACCACCGCCGACTTGTCAAAGTGGCAACTCGATCTGCTTAAATTCAAAAAGTAACTCAATAACATTGTTGGAATATGATTATAACGATTTAAAATAACCCGTATTAACAATTTCAGTTCCTCCCGTCTCGATAAGATTCGCTGAAAAAAAAAAATGGATGGAAACGAAAACTTTTATAGTTTTTGTAAACTATCAAAACCTGTACTAGGGGTACAGATCGCCATACCTAAATTCAATGCGTCATCCTGACTATGCACTGCATTGTTAAGGCATAATTCGTAATTGCCCTATAATAGCGCTAGCTGTATTGCCTTCGAAAATAAATGCCTATCCTCATTTCTTACAGAGCCTATATGACTTCGTGTTCAGCCATCCTCAAGCGCCCGAAGAGTTTGAGATCACTACCAACTTCCCGAAGCGGCATATCGCCCGGGGGCGTCTCAGCTTAGAAACCGTGGGCCTTAAAGACCGAGACGTACTGTTCGTTAACGACCTCAACGCATAATAACACGATTACTTCAGTCTGGTGTGATTGCGATGAATAGAAAACGTAAGATTATTAGATAGACGATCCTATTCCCACATAGTACATCTGGTATCTAAAGCTAGGGTCTTCTTCGTTGATGATCTTACCGGACATTGTACCGGCATGAAGTGCGAGTTTCAAAGTTAACTATAGTAAAAATGAAATTTAATAATACATTTTTGAAGTTAACTACGACCTAAGACGTTTACTAAGTTCGTTTCGATCTTAATTTCAGTATGCGTCTTATTTTGCTTTTCTACATGACTTGTTAGGATGAAGTGAGATCGTTGATGGTGATCTCCCCATTACGAACGGATTTCCGCTGCAGCTATCAACTATGAAAATTAAGTACATACTGTTTGCATTATTGACCAGTGACATTTTAGTTAATTATTTAGAAGCATTCATCATTTTATCGTATCATACAAGCGCCGCGTGGTGTGTTGACGTCATAATAACTGATGACATGTAATAGATTTTTCTCAAACATGCTTGGATATGCATTATTTTGACAAATTTCTTCGAGATAAATCGAAAGGTATTAATTAAGTTTCGAACTGGCTTGCAAATATAAAGCTGTTTATTGAATTTACACGTTCGTCTGTCAATGCCTCTTTTGCAGGCCGCTGCATTAATGTACTATAATGTCCGTAAAAATACATACATATTTGCTTATTTTCTACAATTTGCGAATGTGTTGTTTGCGTTTTGCGTGTAAATACTCGTAAGCTATTTAATAGTATATGTATGTGTCTATTACAAAGTACTTAAATTGAAATGTATTCTGGTGTCGGTTCTATTCTGCATTACTTAAAAATGAACTGAATTTCAATGAACATTCTTGTTACATAGCGATAAATTAATACCTTTTTTTGGCATTTGTTCAAGGAAAGAAGCAAAGACTGCCTTTGCTTTTTTCATACAGCCAAACACAAAAAAATGATTTGTCTATTAGCCATCAAACCCACTGTCAATTCGTGTTAAAAATGAATTCCTGTCTTATCAAAAATCACCATGCATGGTGGAGAAGGAAGACACAAAAATACAAGCTTATCAGATTGAATAAATGGAATAAAAGTTTTTCTTTTATTGATTTTGCTTCGGGTGCTCGCTTGCTCCATGTATTGGCAACGCCATCAATCGGACTTTTGTGAACTATTTTTTTTTAGTCCATAACGCCCGAAATTAATAATCAATCCGATCCGTTATCCGCGGTTTTGGATCGATATGTCATGTCATAATATGTCATTTTAGTACTAGGGCTTGACAGATTACTAGAGAATGCACATCAGAATCGACACCTCTTTCACCACATTATCGTTACTCAAAAATTTGTTTTCTTTCTTTCGGATTTTAAAAAATAGTTACAAAGGTAAAATATGAATTATTTATTAGTTATTTAAATCAAAATGTTGATTACTTGTTAGGCTACTGGTATACTTTTTAATTTTAGCTAGCTCGTTATATTCCTTGGGATTTATCTAAATTTGTTTTCTAATACATTAAATTGTTTGTGATAGTTGAAAGTTCTCTGCGTAGTTTTATTATTATTGTATGTATCTAGTAAGTAGTATGTATCCAATGAATACTTTTCATACAAGATGAATAAATGTTATTGATGTCGTAGATGTACTGGCGGCACTGTTAAGAGTATAAAATATATATAGCAACCAGATGGACAAAAACACTGCTTCTAAACCTGCATTCCCTACCTAAACTATGTAAGACATTAACATGTCTATATAGATGTATATGTCTATGTAGATATAATTATCTATAATAATAATATGTGTGTAGAGATAATGATGTATTGGAATAAAAATTTACAGTAAAACATTTCACGACTTTTACAGCTGTAAGAATTTTGATGATTCATCTTGTATGCGACATTTAAAATTAGTTTTGTGTTATGCGCCTACATTGCGAAGTATACAATTTTAATATTGGGTTTGTGATTGATTATCTTGAACAAAATCCTACACAATATTAAAATGTGTATTTCCAAGCAATGATTGTGTAACCATTTGGATCAAAAGGGCTTGGACACTAGGCATTTTACTGTCCGCCATGTTGAAAAATTCTCAGATTAAATGTCGAAAAGCTGAAATCAATAGAAATAAAAACATTTTGCAACATTATCTCCTATCCAAGTCTCCTCCACGGTGTAACCTTATTCTATAGGCACCGTTTTAAAATAATACCGACGTATTTTTTCTTTATGTAAGTTATGTTTGATTTTTCAATCTAATCATAAAAATACATACAGATCACAATAATTAAGATTAAGTGGAAACATGACACTTACGAGATTTTCTTGCTGAATATATTTGTTCGTACTGATGTTGTCAACCATTCGCGACTAAACATAAATATAAACAACATTCGCGTCAATTAAACTATTTTAATTCCTAAGATGGCGGACAGTTTAGTATGCCAGTGTTCTATAATGAATCGTCCTTTTAATATGAGATAAATAACTAAAACTAATTTCAAATGACATAAACATAAGTTGTGATTGTTAATGTGTAAGTTAGGTTTAGACGTAATCAAGGTTTACATACATAATATTCTGTTCTGTGTTACGTTGAGTTGCTTCAAATTTTATGTTGAAATTAATTTCCGCTGTTTCTTACGTACTTGTTTTGTATAGTGGTATAATTTATTTGAAAGTTCCACGATAATGGAAGTAAAATCGAGTACAATCAAGTCGGATTCAAAACAAGGTGCGCCAATATCGGGTTACGGATAATGCATTTATTTCAAATGTGAGCTCTGTATTGTAATTATGTTTTGTTTTTTAATAGCAATGTCTTTATGAATAACTTGGCTTTTATTTTTAGCTTCCCTCAAGTAGGTATGTCCCGGCACCTTTTCCCACTAATTTAGGGTCTTAGTTAATAGAGCTTACAAAAAGAAACACTAGTTGATTTTAAGTCATTTAATATAAATCCATAAAACAACAACACACCAAACACTTATAATAAAACAATTCACCTGGAATGTAGGCACTTTAAATGTTCACAATGAATTCATATCTACAAACTAATAATAAAAAATATGAAAATTAAAAAAAGTTTAAATGTACAAAAAAAAAAATACGCGTACTCATACATAACTATTATATTAAAAAACTATATTATTAGAAATAGTAGCCGGCAACAAAAACGACACGTTGGAAATTGCGAGAATTAGAAAAATATCGCTGATTTTATTAGCGAAACTACCTAGCAATGTGGCGATAACGGAAGGTGATTTAAATTCCGTTATCGGTATTCAAACCAATACTTAGTTTCGGTATCACGTATTCGCATACCGACCAACTAGTTCATTACCAGCGTGCCATATTTCTCGGGATCTCGAAATGTATATAAAAAATCCGGTATGTGTTGGTTTGTATTAGTAGAGTGTCATTCTACCTGACTTTTGTGTTAGATTGATATGTGTAACTTACAATGCTCTACCGTGATATCCGGATTTATAAATAAAACCTGTTATAAAAAAATAGTTTCATTGTTTCGCTCTCATAAAGTAACCACGGGTCAGCAAAGTTTAACAAAATACGTCCTCTATTAGACTTGTTTATGCGAAATTTATTTTTCTTAGAGTTAGGTTACATACAATTTACACCTATGTATACGTGCAGGTATTTCTGTTAGACATCACATAAAACTTCACTCAAGACCTAGAGCAAAAAGATCTCTCGCTTGGTATTTTTTCTAGCGTACCGCATTCTTAGGGAAATGAGTATATTTCTTTGCACTAGAGTTTGATCCAAATAAAAAAAACGAGAATGGAAACTATCCCTGTTTGAATAAATCCCTATGACTTTGATAGATATAAATTAAATTATAATAAAAATAAAATGTTATGGTTGCAGTTAACTTGGCGTAGCGTCTTTGTGTGTTAACTATGTTTGTGAACTACCCATTTGGAAATCTATAGCAACTACTATATCAATGATGAAAGAAAGAGATCTCTTCTATTTATCTATGGACAATTTACATTTTCATAGTGTCAGCCGCAATGTTGCGCCTTGCGCGTTGTATGACTTGTATGCTGACAAGGGACTATTTATGAAATCGCGCAATATCGTACTGTTGTGTTTATGTGTGATTGTTACTATTTGTCCTTGTCCTGAATGTCCTTGTATCGTGCGATATTGTGTATGTCAGAAATAAATATATTTATTTTCATTTCATTTCACTGGACGCGATTCACGAATGTCCACCATTGACACAAATACGCTACAACAAGTATTGTGTGGCCATAATAGGTAGGTAAAAAAAAGACTATAGACTATTTACAATAAGTACGTGAAGATAGTAACTTGTCTTTATGTACATTGAGCTAAATCTAATCACGTGTAGTTGATCTATTTATCATTCGTACAAACTTATATCGTTTACGGAATTTAAAAAAATAGTTTATCACATATTTTAAAGATATCAATCCTACTATAGAAAAATTATTTCTAATTTTTGTGATGCTGGTAAAATAAAACTACTTACATATTTATTTTACACTAGCTGTTCCCCGCGGATTCACCTGCGTGGAAGTTCCCGCAGGATTTTTATGACAATAAAACAGTCTGTAATAATTCTGACAATAGAAAAAAAAAATCTAAATGAAAGAATTTCAAACATTAAGAATCGCGACCATCGTGTTTTTCGGTCAGTGACGTCATGTCAGTCACGAGACAGTTGTTAGTGTTTTGGCGGAAAAAATCATAATTACTCTAATTTTGTATATTTTCTCATCGAAAATACTAATAATTTTAAATAAAATATTTTTTTATGGTAAACAAGAGTCAATCTTTAAAATAAATGCAATTTCGAAAAATGGTTAACATCCGTTATTGTGATAAAAATCCCGTGAAAATGTCCAGGCGGGTGAAACTGCGGAAAACAGAATATTATTATTATAGCATAGATGGAGGGAAGGACAAATAGGGTAAAAATATTATCTAATGACTTTCAAAGTCTACAGCTAAACTTATAGTTTAAAGACAAATTATAGACTGCGATTTGTTTAACATAATATTAATGGATACTTTAGGTTTTCTCTATATACATTACAGTTTCGGAAACAAACGTGATGACGTCACATTATTTCACAGAGCGTGCATTCACGATAGCAGACTCCTTTATCAACGATTATAATCCATAAATTGTATTTTTTTTAAACACTTGCCTGTTGAATAACAAATATACTAAAGTAAATTGCTTGTACTGTTTACGTCTATGAATATGTGTCTAATTGAAACCACGCAGATCTTATTGATCAATTTAACTTTTACACGGAATTTTGGAAGTTTAATTATACTACGATATTTCTATATTTTTCTTGGATGAGAATTTTTATAGGCTATCTCACTCCTTACTTTGGTCGCGCGACCAGCGCCTAGCTGTCAATCGCTTGAGTTGAGAATAATGATAATTGAGAATAGCGACAATGTTGGCTATTGATAGAGTCTTATTCAATTATTTTATTGTTGTCCATACTTTATGGGCGAATCTTGTTTTATGTAGGTACACACAATTTTTGAAATTATTTTGCGTACAAGCGAATATAGTACTTAATTAACACGTCGCATAAAATAGTGTTTGTAGTCTTAGCGACCGTTTTGTCACCGAAGCGACTACTCTCATTAGATTTTGTCGTAAATGATTTAACGCATATCAGGATCATAAAGATACAAATAGTATCTCCATTGTCAAGATCAACACATAATGCCCAACGTTACATAACGGGCGTCTAGCAAAATGTGCGATCACCGTATGATGGTACATACCTACAACTTCTTACTTAGCGAATGTATAATTTGATTTCTCACAACCACGATGGTGTTAAACAATTATGTAATTGGAAAGTTTCCTAACCTATTACGGTAGTTAGTTCTAAGTAATTTTTGGCGAAACGTCATCTAGCTTCTCCTATATACCGCCCATTTTCTTTTACCTTGGACTTGACACCAAATCTTAGTCATTACATTATTTAGTCCAAAAAGCCCTTATTTATGAAAAAGGAACTCCATACAGCTCAGTTTTGGAAGCTTTAAAGTTCTTGTGTAGAGTGCAATGCAAGTGTGTTACGAAGTGAAATTTCTCCAGTAACATTTTCATTTGTCTCCTTTTTCTTTCAGAAGAATAGATTTCATTTGTAAGCTGATTACCGAGAAAATAAGCACATGAAGACGTGACAATTTTCACTCTATATTTGATCACCCATTTTTAGTTGGAATATAGTTTACCCCATAAAGGCATGTAAACAGCTATCTTTCATCCCGTATTTCTGCAGTAACTGCAGACCCGTCTGAGTGAAGTCTATGGGTCCGCATAGACAAGCATAGTGAGTACATTGGGAGCTACATTTCAGGGGTTCTCTCCCGAACACTTCTGCGAGGAGGCGGCTGTCGACTCGGCCTTTGCGACCCTGCCACGAGGAGCTCGCGTCTGATAACACGTTTGTGATGTTAAGTCTGAAATATAAAGAAAGAATTCCATTAAAAAGTAGACCTAGCTTTTAGTGTTGTACGTTTGCTATTCTTCTATGGCACGTGTTCGTTTACGTACTTATAAACTTTTATCTAATCTACAAATCCAATGCTCTTTAATTGATCGAATGCATGAGATAAACCAGGGTAATTTCAGGTACCTACGTAACACGACGTCATATGAACGACTTCATATAATTGTTTCATTATCATCATATGCCGGAAGAAGTCAACTGCTGAACGTAGGCTTCCCCCCTTGAACGCCATCATGAACGGCTATTAGCCATTTGCATCCATCGTCTTTCTGCGACTCTTACAATGTCGTCGGTCCACCTAGTGGGGGGCCTACCTACGGAACATCTTCCGGTTCATGGTCACTACTCGAGAACCTTTCTTCCCCATCGGTTATCGGTTCGTCGAGCGATGTGGCCTGCCCATTGCCATTAATTGTTTGCAAACCGTAAAAATAGTCTTTGTCAGGTCGGGTTCGTTAAAAGAAACCCTTCAAACTCTTCAGATAAATAAATAAAAAAATATACCGGTCGAATTGAGAATAAAAATAATTTTTAATTATTTACCTTTCATCCTCATTGGCCATTTCTTCAAAATTACTGTTGAATAATATATCGTCTTCCGTTTTATTGAAAAACATCAAATACACGCGTTCGCTGAAAATAGAAGGGAAGAACATTGATTAGAAAACTGATCAATGTAAAGAATTTGAAAGTAGGTAATGATAGAAATTATAGGTAGGAAAAAAATTACCATCTAGGATTAGATCTTGAGAGCATGAACTTGATTAGTCCGAGCATCGGCGTGATTCCAGTGCCAGCTGCCAGTAGGTAGATAGTTTTCACAGATTTTAACTGTAATTATTAAAAATATCTATTAGGTTTAAAATTGGGAAGATGAGACTATACGAATCAATAGACAATGAATAACAATGTATGTGGTACGAAGCTTAAAATGTCCATGGAGTACATTTCATTACATTTAGCACAGCAATTGAAGTGAAAGAAGAATGAACAAAGAATCCTATGTGTATGTGGAGGCTTTTAATTGGCTTTCGTAATTTACTTTGTAACCTATTTTAAGAATAAGAATCATTTATTTGCAACGATTTATACAAAAAACAAAACAAAACAACTACTAAAGATGTATTGTTGCAAACCGGCCTCAACTCAGCGTTGTACTGCTCGTTTGACCAGCGCTGGTCTTTTGATGACGTCACTAGCATGAAGGTAATTTTAAATAACAAAAATTCATTTAAATACATTTTTTTTTGTGTTAGTAGTCTGTAAGCCATACTAATAAAGTGAAAAAATAATAATAAATATAAAAAATAATATATACAATAATATATAATAAATAAAGAATAAATCATATAAAAAGAGAATAGATGATTGTTTGTTTGTTCCGGATAAAGTTAAAAACTAGTAAATCGATCTTGGTGAATTTGTACGAACATAGGAGACTTTTTATCGCGATAAACTGTAGTCCGCGCGGGTAAAACTGCGGGGAACAGGTAAGCCATTATGACTATAGGAGTGCTCAAATAAAGAATGTTAACCAAGATACTACTGCTTAGAATTACCAGTAGTACTATTGGGGACTTTTATACTACACTTGCAGTAGTGCTAAAAGAAGTAGGTCACATTTCCACACATACCTTCTCCAATTGGAAGTTTCCAAACGGGCCAGAGAGGCATACGATGTCCCCGACGCTCAGCGCCGTAATGTGAGGTGAAAGAGTGCCGCTGTTGTAGCGTTTCACAGCGAGTCGGAGCGCCGGGGTCGCACTGCTCTCCGCGGGACCCCAGCCGTCGCCCACCGGGGTGTACGATCGGACGCATTCGGAACCTGGAAGTTGGGGAAATGAGTTTCCTATTTACGGCCAGTGTCAATAACCTAAACAACGGTTTGCCCTATACTAGAGATATAAATTTAACATTATTTCTATGGAGCTTAACGCCCGAAATTAATAATCGATCCAGATCTGTTGTCTGCGGTTTTGGAACGATATGTCATGTCATAATATGTAATTTTAGTACTAGGGCTTGACATATTACCACTATTACTACTAAAATATAATATTTTAATATTTCAAAAACAAGAGCTGCTAGAGAAAAACTGACAACAGATTTGGAATCAGCGTGGCAGAATCATACAAGATCAGGTATGAAACTTCATAAAACAAAACTACTGTTTACCAGTGTGTGTGTCGATCCTGATCCGTTATCTGCGGTTTTGGATCGATATGTCATGTCATAATATGTCATTTTAGTAGTAATATGTCCAAGCCCTAGTACTAAAATTACATATTAAGACATGACATATCGATCCAAAACCGCAGATAACGATCGATTATTAATTTCGGGCTACTAATATTATTAATGCGAAAGTAACTCTGTCTGTCGTTTTCAAGCCTAAACTACTGAACCGGAGAAAGTTTGAACCCTGAGGAAGAACAGAATACTTTTTATCGCAATAAACTGTAGCCCACACGGTTGAAACTACGGGGAACAGTTAGTTACTAATAAATTAATAAAAAATTACACGAACATAAAAAAGTTGAACACCTATAAGTTTTATTAATTCAATAATTAAACCTCACCTTCAATCGTCTTATGAACTCGCACGTGATGTCCAATGGGCATCACGACGGGCCCTGCTCCCGGTGCCACCGATACCATGGTGGTGTCGTGGCTAACAGCGCCCACGTGTGTTACCCGGCATTCCACAGGCCGCGGGCAGTCCACGCGAACGGCTGAACCGAGACTAGCCTCGCCAAAGCTTTTCCACACGCTTGGTTCTTCTTTAAAAGCCGTTATCTAGAAATATTTAGTAATTATAGGGCTCATTGATGTTATCTTCAATAGGCATACAATTTAGGAATCCTACTATTATAGTATGGATGTTTGTTACTCTTTCACGCAAAAACTACTGAACGGATTTGATTGAAATTTGGAATGAAGATAACTCATACCCTGGATTAACACATAGGCTACTTTTTTATCCCGGAAACCTACGAAATAACGGGAAGACACTGGTGAAACCGCGGGGCGCAGTTAACATCATAAATAATTATAACCAAGACCAAGTAAGACTTGAAATTGCGGCTTTAGGAAAATCGTTTTATCGTTAAGTCACGTTGCTGGTCGCATCTTCTTGGCATTTTATTGACGTCTTATGGGAACTCAACTTTAATCGATGACGCAACAGTAACAACAACCTAAACATGTAGTCAAAAATCTATTTTCTAATATTTTATCTACCTATCTGTTTTCCCAGAAAAGGCTGTACGAATTTGAATGATCATACACATTATTTTCAGCTTTTGAGCATATCTTCTTTAACGCAATAACATTCCGAAATGAAATCATAAAACACCAGTCCAATTAAACCAGTTCCGTCAGATTAACTCACTAGAGTAAAATGAAGTCAGGACCTTCACCGTAATAAACTGCAGGCGAGGGTTAGAAGTGCGATCGTTAGGTCAACCACCTTCGTAAAAGTTTAATATGTACGGTACCCGCCTGCCCTAAGTACAGCCGGGGCTTTAAATTTCACTAACACTTGCCCTGAGTTTTATAGAAAGGTACTGAAAAATACATTTCCATTTTACTGTGCAATTTGCTCACCTCTATTTTGCCACTTTCAGCGAAGATCCTTAACTGTAGTGGCTCGCGTAACTTCGCCTCTGGGGCTATTTTGAGGGTTCTCAGCCAGTCGTTCGTTGCTACTTCTATTAGGAGGAAGCCTTCAGCTATTCTCGCGCATCCACCAGGGTTTGCTAATGGCCCTGTGTATACGTAAATTGTCAGCTTAGTGGATGTCTGGATCCAATCATATCGTAAAGGCTGCGGTGTGTTGGCACTTTTGTCAGCTTTTTTCACGGGACTCGCGGCGGCTCTGCGACTTATTGAAACGGGCAAATCACTGGACTGTATTAAACTCTGCATGATTTTGCTCGGCGTACTTCCTTTGACGGTCTCTTCGCTTTTAGTTCCCATTTTCTTTCTGACCGGAGTTATACAGTTCGCTAGATTTTCCATTGATTTTCGGACTAGTTCTTGTGCTTTGGAGGGTTCTTTTAAACGATCTGATTTTGAGGATATGCTTGAGGTGTCGAAGAGTTCTTCCGCATCTGGTACATCGTGCCTTAATGGCCCGATGAGGCATTTTGCTAGAAGAGAGTCGTAGTTGACCCATGGATGTACTTTGTCGAAGAGTTGTGTGGCGTCCATACCAGCACCACGCATTAGCTCTTCTGGACCTATAAAGCCATACAATCATAGATCAAACCTAAAGTAGCTAACAAATAAAATCGATGTAAAGAAATAAGTATTGGCGGTGCATACGAACAAACGAACATACATGCTTACCTCCGGGGTGGTACGGCAGGTAATGCGTGATGTTATAGACGCGTCCACGAATAGCCAGCCAGGCATCGTCTGAAAACGATAAAACGACGAAACGTTAACAAGGGCCCGACGGAAGACGTAATTAAGGACTAAGTGGCGCGAAATCCTCCTGCATTGCGACGGCAAGAAACACCATGGTGACCCAAATTCTAGACCTCACTGCCAATGTGACAACTGTGAGATGCAGGGTTGGAGATGCCTCAACAGAAGCCCATAGTCTTGTAAAACTACTATTGGGATAGGATACACTAGTAGTCACGTTCTGTAGTAGGTAGCAAGGAGACAAGAAGAACTCAAAGGTCGAATTACTATATTATGTACCTATAGCACGTGAACGATTTTGCATCTGGGCGGAGGCTCTTTGGATATCCTAGACTCAGGGCCTAGCTCACAATTTTCAGAAATTTTGATTCAGACAATTGAGTATAACTTATTTATTAAAGTTTCAAAATCTTAGATCTTAGAATATCTATAATACGAGTAGGTACTTATGTGTATCGCAAAGATTGAATTTTAAATTTGATACGGAAATTATATACCGTGTATTGCATAACTGTAAATAGCTAATCCGAATGCTGAATGAATTGCTGGGGCAATCTTGCTTACTTTGCATAAAAGCAAGTAATTTATTAGTGCGGTGATTTCTTGTAGAAGGTCCCGGCCAGAGTCCCTGGAGACTCCAAAATTTGTTTCCTTATAGACTTAAACGTCAACTTTACTGTTCCTTAGGTCATGCTGTGCCCACATACATTTGTACTACAGTATCGCTCATTATTTATCTCTGTATCATAAAAGGTATCTTCTGTAAATATGTATATTAAAAAATAACTAGAAAAAGCTTGAACTGAAGCTTCAGACATAAATACGCATAATATGCGGAGTTTTATCATAATAGCGAACATACCAGAGCATTTTAAACATTGTTATACATACATTGTTATCCAAGACAACGGTTCGTAGCAGATTAGCAGTGATCGGAGTAGGCAGAGCTATTTCGTGTACTTATGGCAAGTTAGAATAATATGGATACTCTCCGAATTCCGCGACTGTCGGTGAACATTGAATTCTAGTGTTGCAGAAAGAGACAAAAACAGGCGCGTCACACTAGCGACAGAAACACCCTGCTATATAGTGCGGCGATATCACGAGTTTCAACAAAGCGGCCAAAATGCTTGGCAACGTGTTGCTGATGTAAAATTTACAACGTCGCTCATCGTTTTTTCATAAACCATTTTTTTATATTTATTTATAAAAATAATTTTATTCATTAAAATCCCGGAGTATTAGTCGGAATCCCATAGAATATCCATATTAACATCAATGTTTGCGGTCAATGAACCTCTCTACCTCCTCCGATCGCTGGTAGTATTCATACTAACTCTCTTTACTGTGCACCGCTAGTTCTTTTGGAGAGACGGGTCGTATCCTTCCACCAACGCCAGTCAGATCTTTTCCGGAGTTCCCGAGACGGATCCAGTCCATTAGACTGTGGCCTGGCTGGAGAGCGCATTTGTTACGGGGATTGCCTGGAAAGATAAGTAGTTTGTAATATGCGTAGATGTAGATAAATAAATTATGTACTATTACTAAACTATTCGCTAACTATAAATTGCTGTTTATAATGTTTATAACAGACGGACAGCGGAATTTTAGTAATAGGGTTACGTTTTACTCTTTGGGTACGGAACCCTAAAAAATGTTGAAATCATTGTGAATAAAAATTTAATTTCGTTTACCGGGAAAAAGTAAATTTCTGGTTTGGTTGGTGATTTATACATAATATGATTTATGTGACCTATTTATTGGTTTTTATATATAGAGTCGGGATTATGCTCCCGTGGGGAGTAGGTACCTACCTACCTATATTAATGTTCTGCATTCAATAATTCTGGTAGGTAACTAGACAGGAACTTCAGTCATTTACAACAAACCATCTAATTGAAAACAGTAGCATAGATAGATGGAGGCACAACCACTTCCGTTTACGTCATTACTAGTCAACAACCTTCCTCGACCCCCGCTAGCCATGGCTGCCTGAAACGGTAACAAATGATCCAAATTGGTTTTTCGCAAGAACTCAAGTAATTTACAAAGTGCTAAGGGATAAATAGATACTAATTTATATAAACAAGCTATTTACGATGCGGTTAAATATTTATGCGTTTACGTTACGTGATATAGGAATATTTTTTCTATGTGAATTATTCAACGAACCGCGCTTGTAATTTTACTTTATGATGCTAAATTCAAATTGGGACCTTTCAAACAAAGCGTGATTTCTTCTTATTATTTTTAAACAGATAGGAACTCCTTAGGGTAGTGTTTGACCATAAGTCACTTGATGTTAAGTAATGATGTGGTCGAAAGTGATGGCACCACGCTACACCTTGATTGGGAACTGGCTCTCAAGTACAACACACCAATAGGTGCTTGGCGACAGAATCTTAACTTGAGGATGGTGGCTAGGTTCTAATTGCCTAGAAAATGCCATACCACCACTAAGCTGTAAAATGAATAATAAAAATAAAATGCATTTATTTTAGGCAATAACCCAGATTTCACAATGAATAAAAATAACACGAAACAAGTCAATTTAAAATAGTAAAAATAAAATGAACTAATACATATTGGGCATAGTTGTATCACGATGTTTTTCTTTACCGAAGCTTATTGTAGTACATATTTGTAAAGGTCCACTATAGGCAGACTGTCGCCATACCTAGATCTAGATTCCACAAAGAGCATAGACCTAGCTTTACAAGCATAAGTAGGTTAGCTAGGTAGATCGAAGGAAGATAACATACTTTGATCCACAGACTAAGTATCCTTTGATCTAATTATAAAGTTCAAACTTTTATGATTACCTTAAATTACTTACTCTATACATTTTCGGAACTTTTTGGCGGCCGGCGGTAACATTATTTATAGCTTCTTCTTAAAAGTATCTTATTAAAATTCAAAGGAAAGACCGCATAATGTAATTTATATTCGCTATTTTTAGGAGAAGCTTCAGTTTAATCGCCTATCAAAACATTAATAATGAGGTTAAGAGTATAATTTGAAGTCCTGTATCTATTTCACCTCATTTCACATTATTTAATCTGGGCTCACGTGCCTAAGGAATACTTTTGTATTCGGTAAGATTAGAAGGTAGGTAGACAAGATCTAAATAATTTATTTCCGGATTATTCGGCTTGGTCAACGCTTTCGGAATAATAAAACAAATGTCAGGGAGCGTATTTCCGTTTACGTGTTCAATAAGAAGGCAGCACGGCTTCGAAACCCGCACATATTTGTTACGCAACTTTTCTTTTGTCTTCTAATCACGTGTTCAAGTCACGTATGCAATACATTATTATCGATCATTTATTATGATATTAGCAAGTCGCTCGCTTTTCGTTTTCGTATCACTTTTTCGCACTCAATTCAATGAAAAAGTATGTTTGAAGTAAAAAGCTTTGCTTCGCTTTACGCATTATTATCCCTTTAGCGTTCGTTATAAGGTTAACCTTTCTTAACTTTTTAACCCTCAGATTTGCGCTTCAAACCTACACGCGGCGCGTTTAAAACTGAACACGGCACGGATTTGAAAGAACAGTTGCACGACGACTTCGTGCGGGTTCGCTTTCAACTTTCGAGGCTCTGCTGCTTCCTATTGAACAAGCAAATGGGAACACGCTGGCGGGGGACACGGTCGAGGACAGATCGATAAATCACGGATAGCTAAAGTTCCGTTTCCAGCCTTGAAAGTTTCGCTTTTCCCTTTTAGATGTCAATTTACCTTTCCTGGCCTGTAATTTTCTATTTGTAATTTAAAACTGGATGGGTTAGTATAAAGGGCAAGGCATTATATTTGCATACTTATACAATACATATTTGCGTTATATTTGAATGTACATTTTTGTACAACTTTGTAACGAGACGGACTGATTGATGGTAAGGCGAGCGCCTCACGCTTCTAAATCCTGCGCAGCAATGTAGATACTCGTACTCACTAATGTTAAATCTCTTTATGCCCCGTAATTTATAGCGATGATGGCTCAGTGGTAGTGACGTCGGCTTGCGATCCGTAGGTCGTGGGTTCGAATCCTACAATGAGCTTGAGCTTTCGGTGAAGGAAAACATCGTGATGAAACCATAGCTTGGTGGTAGGGTATTTTCTAGTACTCGCCTGGCTAGCTACCACCCTCTTGTTAAGAATCTGTCGCCAAGCACCTATCGGTGTGTTCCGGCAGCCTCACTTGAGAGCCAGTTGCCTGTCCAGGTGTAGCGTGGCGCCATCTTCGACCACATCGACACTTAACATCAGGTGACTTGTGGTCAAACGCTACCCTGTAAAGAGTAAAAAATAAAAAAAAATAAAAAAAAATTCAATAGAAGCATTACCTACAAATAATACACACTACCTATACAAAATAAATTACAATTTTAAATGTATCTCGTTTACCTTAGAATAAATTCTCCATTAGTTAAATCGAGAAAAACGCCTGAAAGAGATGTCCGCTTTACGCTTGCGGCCTAATTTGGATTCCTCTCCCTCAATTTGCCAAATCATCTACCTGTAAAATGGGATTATTTTGTTCAGGAAATCTTCCCTAGCAGATTTAATTTAAAAAAACAAATTGCCTGAATCATACTGCATAACAAATGTAAGGCATAATTAAACTGTGTAAGATGAGAATGAGCTCACTTAATTTAAATTAATATTCACTTTGCATTATTCCAATGTAATTTTGCAATGTATAGAATTTTGGAGGGTAGAAGATACAAGGAACACCTCGTCATTTTTAGATGTTAAACATCTGGTCACCCTCATGTTAAAAATCTGACGTGTATTCCGGCGGCTTCCGGCGGCCTCACTTGAGAGCCAGTTCCAAGTCCAGGCGTACCTTCGATCACATCGTAAAACGGTTTTTTAATGAGCCCATAGTTTTCCTATACCCTTTATAAGCGCAGTTACTTAGCAATGATGAACCAATTGCACTTAAAAACTATTTAATTACCAGAGACGATGAGACGATGCAACCTTCGCATGAAGCTAGACAGTTATGGATAGCCCTTCACTTAAGGTAAAAAGAGTGCCTTACTAACAAATTAAGAAGGACTATGATGGATGCGTACACTTACTAAGATAAGGAAAAGTTGTTGCTAATGGAACGGTACACTGTATATACCTTCAAATATATTAGTACCTATGTAAGTTGGCAAGCTTTTTCGGCGCAAGGAGTAGACGAAGCCAATCATTACGCATCAATCCTTAGTCACTGAGGATTGATAAAAACGTTTAGTCTGTCAGAGACAGAGTACCTATCTATAGGTGTGTTTTAATTCCGTATTTAATCTGTGATTGTGACGTGCTGTTTTATAGCACTAGCTGTTCTCGCAGTTTCATCCGCGCGGACTACAATTTATCGTGATATCCTTTGTCCTTTCTCAGGATTCATACTTTCAAACCAAATATCATAAAAGATCTTTTCAGCGGGTTGTGTGTGAAAATGTAACATACAAACAGATGCCTTTAAATAAAATGACACTAATCCCTACTAATATTATAAATGCGAAAGTAACTCTGTCTGTCTGTCTTTCACGCCTAAACTACAGAACCGATTTAAATGAAATTTGGTACAGAGACAGTCTAAAGCCTGAGAAAGGACATAGGCTACTTTTTATCGCCATAAACTGTAGCCCACGGGGGGTGAAACCGCGGGGAACAGCTAGTATTTAACAAATGAGAAATTTTGTGTGTACATTGTTAACTTGTTACTCTTTCACACTCGAATGGCTGAACGGATTTGGAATTAAGATAGCTGACACATAGACTTCTTTTTATCCCTCAAAATGTGAAATAACGGGAAAACCGCTGGGCGTAACTAATATTGCTTAATATACTTTTCTACCCGTCTCTCGGTATTGACCATTTTAACGTACTGAACTAACGAGTAAGGGTTTATTTGGGTCCATCAATTTATTTTATCAACCCGATCTTCGAATTCAATTTCATGCTCATCTTTCACACAAACACATGCTACCAAATGCCAATGATAATAATATACGAGTACGTTTTCCTTACGGAGGCACAAATAGAACACGGAAACTACATTGTAGCCGAATTTTTACGCCTCTACTTCGCGAGAAAATGCCAATCTTGCTTTTTGTTCCTCCGACGTGTTAGCTAAAAGGATCTTTAGCGGATAATAATGTTAGATTGTGTTACGTAACTTTAACTTACCGGAAAAATGATAAAGTGAGATAGTAAGTATCTAGTGTCTTTGAGTAGTATGTTTTAAACTTTTTAGAGTTTATAATACAAAAGCGAATCCTGTCTAATCATCAGAATGTGACAAAACATCTAGAAAGTCTTGGATTAACCTTTTATATTAGGTTCTTCTTACAGAGTAGCGTTTAACCATAAGTCATAATGTTGTCGAATGTGGGGCGGGGATGTGCTTCACTTTGATCAAAAACTCGCTTTCAAATGGAATTGCCTCAACACATTGATAGGTGCTTGGCGACAGATTCTACCACTGAGCAATCACTGGTCAGTATAGGTAAAGACATTTACACTAAGAGGAATGCCCTGCCATGATCGGTGTTTCCTGAAAGGTACAATCCGGGGATGTTGAAGTCAAGAGTGAATAGGTAATTACTAGGCAAGCGTGCTGCACCTTCGACCACAACGTCGCATTCCATGGGGTGAGCTCGAGGTCAAACGATACCCTAGTCAGACAATATATGTACCAACATAGTCAAAGGTAGATACTACTAGGTCCTACTTCCTACTAATAATATTAACGTGAAAGTTTGTGAGTATGGTCGGATATGGATGGATGTTTGTTACTCTTTCACGCAAAAACTACTGAACGGATCCGAATGAAATTTGGAATGGAAATAGCTTATACCCTAGATTAACACATAGGCTAATTTTAATCCCGGAAAAAGGTTCCTGCGGGATAACGGGAAGACGCGGGTGAACTAGAACATAGATAAAGACATTTAAATGCCGACTTTTTAGAACTATAACAATCTACAAACAACACGAGCGGATGCCCTAGCGGCAGGTAGCTGATGTTTAACAGCAGGGAATTGCCCCATTAACGAGGCCGTGTCGAGGAATTCTCGTGTAAATCAATATTGACTCGATTAATCTGACACAGCGGCTCGTGTTGGCTCGACATTTTCGACAACCTTTAGCCGACTCCCAACTCCTACCAATTTACATTACCAGCTTAATTACGATTACCTTCTTGTTACGAAGTAATTAAGTTCGCAATAAAGGTTTTTCGGATGAACGTTATATTGGTAGCTCGAAAATTAGAGCAGCCAAATAACTTCTTCTCAGAAAGATTGTGTGTTGTGGCAAATGACAATTCATAGAAACAGAAATGATTGTTATTTTTTCTCTCTAACCTTTAGAATAAATGCAGTATCCATTGTCCATCTAATTCTAAAGTTTTCTGTAAGAAACAGTACCTATAGGCCGTCTGATTATAATTTACTTTGTATGCTATATTCTTTATTAGTATTTACTGTTTATCCCTACTAATGTTATAAATGCGAAGCTCGCTTTTACGCCTAACTACTGAACTGATTTAAATGAAATTTGGTACGGAGACAGTTTGAACCCTAAGGAAGGACATAGGATACTTTTTATCGGAATAAACTGTAGCCCACGGGGGCGCAACCGCGGGGACCAGCTATTAGTTTATACATAAAACATTATGCTACTACGTGTCTACGACAAATGTAATGCAGGAAGCAACATTAATCCTAGCCCGAGATAACGAAGATAATGGTAAGTTTAGACTACGGCGTCAACAAGTTTGTTGACCTTTCTGAAGCACCCAGCAGTGTAATTTATTCTACAATATAATATAATCTGAGTATCACAATCGCGGAGTGGTGTACAGTGAAATTGTTTGAATACTTTACCAGAGTTTAATTAAAATAGTTAAATTGGGTACAGAATAAACAAATAACAAAGTACTCGGTGACATTATTGTAACAAGACAACTTAGGTCAGTTTCAATAACCTTGATATATCAAATTTGTCCCATTGGAGATAGGAATTTGCTATGAGCTCCATAAAAGTAATGTAATTTTTTGAAACATAAAAAAATAAAAAACAAATAAACTGCCTTTAAGTTGCTCCCTCAATGATATAACTGATCCTAAAACTATTGTAAACACAAATGAATTAGAAGCGACGTTAGTTCAGCAGTAGTGACGTCGGTTAGCATACCTATGACCTACGAGTCGTAAGTCGACGTCACTACTACGAACCCGTGGGTTCGAATTCAAACTATGCGATAAATATGAGCTTTCGGTAAAAGGAAAACGTGAAAAAATCAAAGTTTGATGCAGGGCATTTCCAATCCAAGCATAACAACATACATCATGCCTTATTATTAGTGGACTTGTGAACAAACCATGCAAAATGCAAAAGGTCGCTTGTATTGACATAATTTATAATTCAATATAATAAATATTTCATTAATTAAGTCTTATGTTTATGAAGAAAAACAAAAATTTCAGTTCTGTTACAGGATATTTTAATTTAATTTAGCAAGCTTTGGCCTGAGTCCTCCTTCTCTACCTTCCTACCTATATTATTGACACAATTTCAGTTTCTTCACTCCGAAATTTCCTTTAGATACGTAAACTTATTTTCTCAGAAAGGTATGCTATTTAAATAAAGGTGGTCCTAAGCAAACCGACTTATCTATCCGAAAAATATTGATTTTATTCGGGTAATATACTTATCATTTTTTCGTGAATACTTATTGAAAGAAATATTATAATGTTTGATAAGGTATTATAAATATTTACTTGATGTCTGAAGGGAATCCGTGCGGGTAAACTTCGGCTATTTGGTTTGGTAACTTTCAAAGTGTATGTTGAAGTTAAGCCACTGAGTCTAAGCAAGCAGCGTTAGGATGACGATGTTTCGCTAATATTTTACAAAGCATTAAAAGAGTCAGTCTCGGGTTTTTGTATATTAATGAAGGACTCTTACATAAGCTCTCCATAAAAGCTGTGAAAAGATCACGGAACACTCCGAAAGACATATCTAAAGATAGCAAAAGTATTCTTGGAGGTTGTTTCTATTGAAAGTTCTCAACGCGACGGACGTGTTTGTAGACTTTCTGCTACATTTATATAAGCCTCGGCACCTTCAGTTTGCTCTATATGCCAACCTATTTTAAAATGACTTTAAAAAGCTTTTAAAACGAGATGTTTGGAATAAAACCTCTGCAGTAGTATACTGTAAAGCGCACTCATACCTTTATATGCATATAAAACAGGTAAATTGGCTTTCATAACCTTTTTAGCTCTTTGTGCCTTTCAGCTTGATGTGTGAACGTTTTCCCATTTCCCAAGCTAATAATAGAAAGATCTTTTGTTGTGAAAAAAGAACTCGTATACAGCAGTAACTGTTATGTAAGAGGCTTTCGCTTTAAGAGCTCTTTATTAGTATCCCACGGGGCGCCGTAAATCGAAAAGTTTGTTTTGGACTTATATTATTCTAACACTCAAACGTTTTATTTTATTTGGCTTACCTTCATGAATTATGTGATATATCCTTTGATGAAAACAGTTTTACAACAGAAATATCAAATACTTGCTGAAAGTAATTTTCAAAATATATATTTTTTTAATATCTAATCAAGTAACTTTTCCTTATCATTTAGTATTGTTTGAAAACCAAAAAATCGAGTGTGCATGTTTGTTACTTCTTGATGCTGGAATAGCTCAGAAAATTTGTAAGTTTTGTAAGAAAAAACTAAAAACTATACTAAAGATACCTACTACTTACTAGAAAAGCTACCCTTAAAACAAACCCAACGAAACACTCTCCAAACACTACCTCAAATTCCAAAACAAACATTGCCTATTTGAAAGTAAAATAAAGGGCTTCGCTGCGCGCCCCAAGCTGCAGTATGAGTGAAAGGAAAACCCTCAGTGCTTTAATAAACGAACACTTGAAAGTTGTCGACGGCGCCACCACTCTAATGATGTCCAAGCCCCGTCAGCGTGGAAAAATGCTCGAGTAGCTTCTTCCGAGAACTCACAAATAGACAAAGGAAAGTTCACAGAACAAGATATCATGTAGAATTGTAGATAGTTATTCGCCACGCCGCGAACAAGGCCAGTAACAGGAACCCGAAGTAAAATAGAGCAGCTATGTAATAAAAAAAACAATAAAAGCGATGGAATTTCATTTACAAAACGAGAGCATCTCGAAAATCGAGATGGATGAGCCGACGTATTCAATAAAGGAGCCTATTTTTACCTTTGGTAGACCTACCGACCTACCTCTGTGAATAAAAGATGAAGTTGCTAATGTGGAACCCGACTGCTCTTGAGTTTATATGTGGAATATCATTCGAGGTTAGACATCAGAATGTTGCGGGCAAACCTCTCTGACTGGAATATTCAGATATATTATTAAATACTCGTACAGTCAACGACAAAAGTAGCTGATCATACTCCATTTTGAAATGCATTTTACATCATTAATCTTTATTTTTTTCTTACAAATTACATGGTAGCATTTGACCATAACATAACACTGATCTTAAGTGATGATGTGGTCAAATGTTGGTGTTTAAGATGATGCCGGTAATCGGAAATTGTGCTAATGTTGAGCTACTTTTGTCGTTGACTGTACGTTATATAAATATTAATATTGGTGGTAATATTGTGAATCTACACACCTAGTACCTACTAGCCATAGTACCTATAATGCAACTTAGTAAAGATTTCAGAAAGCGAAAGAGATGTATATGGATTTTTGTTTTTTTTTTAGCTAGAAGGGTTGGAAAAATAAAAGCTGATGCAGGGGTGTAAACAAACTGATTACGGCGCGCTTCCAACTCCCAACTCCCAACGAGAACACGTCAAATAAGGCGATGGAGTAATGAAACCAGTATACAGCGAAAAATTTTAAACTAGGAATAAAGTTTAAGTTTCAAATAAAGTTGTTTCTCTAAACTGCGAAAATCTGCTTGGCTAGTTACGACGTGATTATATGGTAGCTATTCTGTTCCTAAAGCAGCAGGTATAGGTACAGTCAACGACAAAAGTCGCTGAACAATTATTTACTTTCAGATTGCGTTCATCGTCTTAAAAACCAACTTTTGACCGAATCATCACCTAACATCATGTATGTTGTGCTATGGTCAAACGCAACCTTATAAGTTGTAAGGAAAAAACAAACTTTACTGATCTAATACGCATTTGGAAAATCGAGTATGATCAGCTACTTTTGTCGCTGACTGTACCAAGCATTATTATTGTGTTATGGGCATATATATAACCAACAGACATATTCGTGTCACACCATGTCGTTACCACCATAATACGTCAAGTGGAATACTTCTTTGGACGAGCTATGTATATCACAAAAAACTAAACTACTGCTATCAGTACGAGTACATGTAATATTGTATTTATTAGTGCTCGCCTGGCTACTCAACACATAATCTCCCGTCATGCACCTAAACAACCTCACTTGAGAGCCAGTTTCCAATCAAGGCATGGAGCCAAATTCAACCTCATCGTCACTAAACATTAGGTGACCTGTGATCAAATGCTACCTTATAGGGCCACACAAAACTGCGAATTCGCATAGCATCGCAAATATCCAGGCAATATCAGTTTAGGTGTAGCGTGGCACCATCTTCGACCACATCGTCACTTAACATCAGGTGACGGCTGTTTGTCTGTTTGTCTGTTTGTTTGTGCGCGCTAATCTCAGAAACGGCTTAACCGATTTGAATGCGGTTTTCATTAATATATTGTGGTTTTCTCCACTTAACATATAGTGTTTGTTTTATTTCAATCGGTTCATAAATAAAAAAGTTATATCAGTTTAAAGCATCACGTCGGAAATTTGGTCGAGTCGATTAGATTATTGTAGCCCGGATAGCATATAGGTTCCTTTTTAACCCGGAAAAAGATTCTTGCGGGATAGTAGGGAATACCATGGGTGTAAATGCGAACCGCAGCTATCCCTATCACCATCCCCATCCCCACATTTATGAAAATGCGAAAGCGTGTTTTTCTGTTGGTTTGTTCGGCTTTCACGGCGTAACAAAACAACGAATCAGGGTATTATTTTGCATAAAGATAGTTTATGCGCCGGAGAGTAATATAGGCTACTTTTATCCCGGAATAATGCATGGGTTCCGTGGGAAAATCTAATATAACGAAATTTTTCGAAATCTTTTACATAGTTGCTAGGCATCATTCTGTTGAATTGTTTACATGTCAGGAAGAATATTATTGGCATGACAATTATTGGTGTGGATACACACGTATTAATTTATCGTAGCGATGTATCTGTTCTAATTGCTAACCGATCTCCGGTTATATCGAAAGTGTGCCTGAAAAATTGTTGTAGAATTTCTGGTTTGCGCAGATGAGCGACGGCAGTAACATTTTCTGTTCGATAAATCATTGTTGATCGACTTGACCGTATTTGCATAATTTTGATGGTAGCGTGTGTTTTGCTGCAATAAAACTGACGTCGGACACGGGCAAACAAAAAGGACCTCTTTGTAAGACGCGTCCGCGCGAAAATTGCAAGAAGAAAAATATTAGAACATTTTATACAAAGCTACAAAAACGAAAATCAAACCATGATTGTGATTAGTGATGTTCGAAATCAAAAATCAACACACTGTAATAAAATAATATAGAGCCATCTATTTAATCCTAAGTTAGTGATTACACTATACGCTCTAATCAAACCCAAGACGTTTAAATTTGTAACGATATATCGTTACGTGTGTAGCAGACATGATCTTATTATACCTTATTTACTTAGAACTACTTGGTATTGACGTTGATGTTGCGGGCTACAATAAGGGTAAGCGTATGTTGAGACGCAAGCGACGGAAGCGCATGGCATAGTCCATGAGCGATGCTGTAAATTACACAGATACACTGTAATAAAGTACAAAAAACTGGTATCAAGAACAGTATTCAAGTTGACGAATAAACTGGGTTTAATATTAAACTTATACAACATTTAATCACTTTAAAAAGACAAACTAATAACTAGCTACGTCTGTTCTAACTTTCTTGCACCAGCAAAAGAAAAGGCAAGCAACGACCGGCAGGTACTTTTCTGGTGATTTTCTCTTTTTTTTCTGGCGCGATAACGTTTACTATTTCGGAGGAGGCTATTTACCATCCTATAGATTTTTATTCAGTATTAGTGTTAGATTATGAAATTAATGAGTTATTGTTAGTTACAGTTTATAATAGCGTTGCTTCTATGTCTTCATGCTTTTTTAAAATACGTGTTATGTATGAACGTGTAATATAAATACTGTCCTACGCATTGATTAATACGCACTAACTTAATTTAGAAAAATAGTAATTGTTGCCGCAAAAAGAAAAAAGAAACATCGTATGCTGATCTTTGCTTATGCATATATATTACAAAAAATCAGCGCTACCCCGCACTGCATCGATTGCGTCTCAATATACGCTTAGCCTAAAGATTTGGACACGTGGGAACTTGGGAAGCAAAGAGTTTGCATAGATTTGTTTTTTTTTTTATGAAATAGTTTCGATATGTAGTAGAAAAAGTATTAATGGTGTGGATATATAGACCCAGAGCCTACGACAGCCAGACCTTCGTTTTTTAATGTAAAAGCTGAAAGTTTTTCTGTGCATGCCCCCTATATAGTACAGGTAAGAACATCCTGCGAATATAGAGTTTGGTTTGTGGTTACTTGGGCAGATAACAGGAAGTGCAGGTGTATAAATTACCCCCTACTAAAGATAGTACCCTAAATTCGTTAAAGTATAAAGCTCAATTTTTTTATATCTTCTTCGGGATAACTTCAGAAATTCATCTGGCTGAAATTTGGTACAAGAATAGATAATAGGACGGAATAATATATAGGATACTTTTTATTCCTGGAATAGGTTCTCATGGGTTGCGGGAACTGGATCAAAATTTCTTGATTACTTTTGGTCGCGATAACCGACATCCACGCGGGCGAAGCTGCGGGCACCAGCTAGTATATAATAAATATATCTAAACAATGTACCAAGTACAACGTACTGTTACATTTATTTCAAACATAAAAGATTTAACTTTAGCGATGCTTTTACCGGGGTTATCGCGTTAGTCTGATACAGAGTAGAGTGAGGCTTTTACTGTAATCACGTAATACAGATGGTATTGTTCGCTTAGCATCGTCTCCAGAGGATGATACAGTGCCGAGCGGTAAAATAGTCAAATGATATAATGGTATCGAAATAATATTAAGTACAATACAAATGGTTGACTTAAAAGAGATTTCATTTATTGGTTACTAGCTGTTCCCCGCAATTTCACCCATGTGGAATACTGTTTATCGTAATAAAAAGTATTATATGTCCTTTCCCAGGGTTTAAATTATATCCATACCAAATTTCATCAAGATCGGTCCAGTAGTTTCGGAGCCTATTCAATACAAACAAAAAATCAAATCTTTCCTCTTTATAATATTAGTATAGGTGTATAAAAACTACAATATATACCTTGATGCGGTATCCGATATCAATGCGAAAACGAGTCGCTATTGAAAGGAAACTATCGACTGTATTTGCATTTACTAGTTCTAGTTCTAACCTGAGGTTAATCATATTATTTGCAGAACTAACAAGCTTACTTCTATCGGGACTAGCTGTTAGTTCTATTACACGATAAATGCAATGTGGGGTCGGATATTCCGTCTGTATTATTTATTTATTAAATATGTTTATAGAAACCAAGCTATGGATCATATTCGATTTTGAATTATTAAACCATAAATAGCATTCTCTTGAAGCCTTCAACTTTTGTTACGCCTAAAGTTTTATTGTGTTTGTATTGCTTCGTCCCGGAAAGCCAAATGCCAGCCTATACATAATAAAATAGTTTTAATAGCTTTTCCAACAAAGGTACATAAATGTATATATTTTGGCAAATTGCTGTATAGTTAACGGCGAGAGTTCGCTTGTGAAGGCTTTTCGAGAACTCAAACCAAAACGGGCAGACCGACGACGCGACGTTGAAATTGGCTAACTTCAATACTAGGTAGGTACTACAATTAGATTGCGAATTCGAGATAACCCAGTTTACCATTTGCGCTCTCTCGGGGATATTCGAACGACAAAACAATTGCTCATAGCTACGGGAACCGAAAATAGATCAAATCTATTTGCTTCAAATCGAAATTCCTAACTGCATCGCCTCATTTCGCCAATCTATTAATAACTATTATAGGGGTATATCGACCTTGTTTGTTGAAATTAATAATGACATGAATGTGGATTTGCTATCTGTTTAAAAGTAAAACAATATATGATAAGAGACTACTACAGAAACAGATGAGCATGAGCATGAAAACGTTTTTCACATGTCATTGAATTTTCATAAATTTGCACAAATTGTAAATCAGTGGTCTACAAAAATGAACGAAGAGGTTTTCTGTAAAGTACCACAATTCCGTACCTACTGCAGTCTACACTACATCAACTTATATAGAATTAACAATCTTATTGAATCAATAATATTATAAAACCTCAATAAAATAGCAATTTCAATAAAACAGAATTCTCGCTGCTTCCAAAATTAAATAAGAACAAAGTATCAAGGTACCTATCCCGGATACAACTAGGAAATCCAAGTACACGTGTTACGATAAGCTTGAGATATCTTACTTGAGAGAAAGTGCACTTGCTTGCGGAAATAACTAAATCCAGGCTTTGAAACAAACGAGATCACGAAACGCTGAAAATTGTATTGAGTTTTGGTCCGGTGATAGAAGATCAGTCTGTTAGTGGCAGTATATATTTTCTATCTCCGGATTCGGAGAGAGAAAGCCTGTGTACCAGCATTGGGAACGTAATATCTTAATGATGATGGCGATGGAGATGATGACTTTAAAACATTTTTTTATCTAAAGGACAAAAAATAGAGATAAACAAACTTGATGGAAAGCAAGAACAGTCGACGACGAAAGTTACTGATTAGACCTTAATGTGTAGTCGATAATTGATGTTGTGTTCAAGAAACTTAGGAAAATTGGAGAACTGGACGTGTGCCCGAACCTTCACACGTTCCGAAATGGGATTGACGCGGGATCTAACAAAAACCATCAATCAAGATGAAATACGGGGGTGTTTAATCCAGAACTATCTTAATATAAGCTTTAATTTATAGAGCTATTCTGGACTTGAGCCATAAAAATCGTAGCTATACGAGTATGTTTGCTTGCACTCATCAATCTAGATTTGACATTAGCCTTGTTTCTGAAAACAAAGTGCAAGAAAACATCAACAACTTCCTAACAACAGGTCACTAACTCTTCTGTCTTTCACTGATGTCAAATCTTGATCAATAAGTCTGAGTTCTGAGCTTGTCCAAGTTCGCTTTGTATGTTTGGCCATTAGTTTCCGAAACTTTGATTACAAGGGCATCTTAGACAGTGCCTCTATCTGTATGCAAATTAGGGATACGAACTATAAAGCCGGCTATCTCTGCTAGTGTATGATTAATGTACAAAGTTCAAAAGACAATCATGGCGTAACAATTAATAAAGTAAACATTCCGTCTTACTCGGAGTTTGTGAAACAACAGGAATATTTGTTTTGTGATGGAGTAATTTCGTAAACATACTAATGTAATCTATATTTAGCAGTAGAACAAAGCAGAAGTAATGTACGCTTAATTGATTACTGCCAAATGCCAATTAATCAAAATTGTTTAAGACCAATAAGCTATCTTCTAAACAAACTAAAATAAGCTTTTAAATAAACCGAACAGTGTACAGTTCTAGAAAGTACAATGGCGAATGCCCGAGGATGTTTTACACGATCCTCTTCAAAGAAGTTTCTTTCGGAGATATGAAAGTAAGTTTTGAAGTTATTGAACTAGAAGGGAAGAACCGTGAGGCGGAAATGTGTACTTAACTAGAAAAGTTAGAAGGAAGGAAACCTTAAGCAACTATAATAACTATCTATTAGGTGCCGTTTAGTAAGGGACTATAATAGCTCCTCTAGGTATAGGTATAAAATAGCAAATTATGTGCTCACTATTATTCGAGAACATTACAATTGTTTATTCTTTGCTATTTACTAAGAATATAAGTTTAGACACATTACTAATGCAATTGAAAGTTCATGCTTTTCTTTACTTGCTTGCATACCTACGCATTGTAATCACTTGCTTGCACTATTTTGTTTGCTTGTCTAACGTATTGCCTTCGAAATACATGGAAAAGTCAAATGTCATCGAATTATGCATTTAACAGAGTAACACCAGTTGACCTAAATCGTCGCGCTCACAGCGAAAACGGGTAATGGAAATTGACATTTATACAGATCCAGTTTAATTATACGAAATATTATTCCGATATTGTATTTAAATATTCCACAATATTCAAGGGCGACATCTACCAACCCACGCAAGGCCAGTGTGGTAGATTATGGACCCACTAGTTGCACACCGCGGTTTCACCCGCGTCTTCCCGTTATCCCGCAGGAACCTTTTTCCGGGATAAAGGGTAGTCTATGCGTTAATCCAGAGTATAAGCTATCTCCATTCCAAATTTCATTTAGATCCGTTCAGGAGTTTTTACGTGAAAGAGTAACAAACATCCATCCATCCATCCATACATATAATACAAACTTTCGCATTGATAATATTAGTAGGAAGGATTCTCTCTCCGAGAACAGTGGGAAGACGTGATATGTTGATTGTTGGCGTTATTTGCGGTCATCGATATAAAGTCGTTTTTAAGCACCTTCCACCCTCATGTTCCAATTTTTAAAGATAAGTTCTACTATGTTTAAGAAAAAAATACCTGTTATGTTTTTGTAGAGAGACGATTATTTTACAGCTCACAAAACAATACTTTTATGAATCACTCCGTATAAATTCATTTAACGAACCGTCAAACATACGTTATTCTGTCTGAGTAAACCGTGAACGGTCCGGTGCAGGAAAATAAATTTAAATTAATGTACCATAACATGAGAGCACAGCTAGGTAGTGCTCTTATCAGTAAATCCTCCCTGTATTTTACTTGGGGATAAGCGCTCTCAATTTCATGAATAAAATTATACAGCGCAAGTTTTTGGGCAACGATGCTGTAGCGCAGTTGCTGATCGTTGTGTCCTTGGTGTGAATCCGGGGCAAAGGTTTGTGGATTAAAGGCTACGAGTAACAATTATATAAGCACCAATATTTTGTTTCGGGTCTTGGATATTTGTGTCCATGCCACGTGACATGGAATCCTGAGGGGGTGCGAGTGTGTATAGGTCGTATTATACTTTCCCAGTTTTAGTACGCGTTCTTGTAAAACTACATGAACATTTGCTTATGATGCTTACATGTCATAACTCATAGTTGTTAAGCCTTGAGGGTTCGAGGGAACTTCCGAATCACACTTAATGAACCAACTCCGTCTGTCTGTTACCTTTTCACGCCTAAACCGCTGAACCGATCTTGATGAAATTTGGTATGGATATAGTTAGAAACCTGCGGAAAGACATAGGATACTTTTTATCGCGATAAACTGTACTCCACGCGCGTGAAACCACGGGGTATAACTAGTAGAGCTATAGTCACAAGGAAGAAGGGCAAAACTTCGAGGTTCTACGACTCGTAGGTAGATTTTCTCTCTACGCTACGGCTTAAAGTTATTTGTTACGATTTGCAAACGTAACATAGGTAGTATATTTCTCTATTAAGCTTGTACGCTACGATGCTACGACCCCTACGTAGAGCCGATGATCGCGTACGAAAATTGTGAAATACCTAGCCAGAAATATAACAACATCGTCAGATTGAATCGGTGGAACAGCACCTTGCGGCGCAACCCGACTTCTTGATCGAACGTGATTTCGGTGAAGCGAAATTCAAAGTGGCGGAAGAAAGCATTTTTATAGGAGCAGGCGCGAAATTCGTAGCAAAATTTGTGACTGGAAAATTGCGTTACGCAAATATTTATTTCCTTATTACAGGGCAGGTGTTGACTAAAAATAGCATGATGTCAAGTGACGTTGAGGTCAAGCCACGCTACAACTGGAATGGAAACTGGCTCTCATCTCAAGTGAGACTACTGGAACACACCGAACCAATAGCGGTGCTCGACGAAGGTTTTTGTAAAACTTATACATATCAAAAATTATTCCGTGCCGCTTTCACGAAGATCAGCGTGTTTCCGGCTTAATTTGATTATTTGACAGAACTGCAGAGTCGACAAATATTTAGAATTCCTACTGCGAGATTAAAATTGCTCTACGTTTTTTTCATATAAAGTGAGATTCCTATGCCAGTAACTTCACCATATCATCCATTCTTTTGCACCGGAACAGGTAGAGTATAATTTATAAGAATGCATGAACGTTTTCATGATTTATGGGGTTATTCCCTACTTTATCATGCACTGTGTGAACGAATCTTATAGCTTTTTATATGGCATAGAGTGGCCGTTAGCCTATAGGTATACAGAGGACGGCGAAGACGCTCTGTATGCTTTGTCAGATAATTCTCCGTATTGCACTTCGTCTTTGTGCCTTTACATCCCTACCTATTTTACTTTCTGTTCTGTTCCTGTCAGCTATTAACTTGCAAAAAAAGCGATAAATTGATCTAGCTAGGTTTCATTTTTAGAAAACGTCGTATATCGATAATCAAAAAAACATGAACTAAAAAATTACGACTCTTCACACATTACATCTATTGGCGAGTAGTAGTATACTTTTTTGTTTGCTACTTGACAGTAGATGGCGTTGTTCAGCTATACACAAAACCAATTTTCTAAAAATACGATTTAGGAAAGAGAAAAACGGAGCAAAGCTCGGTCATCCAGATATTAATAAGATTAGCAAAGATAAAAACGGGGCAAAGCTCGGTCATCCAGGTATAATAAGATTATCTGTGCAAATAAGCAACGAATTCTCAAGTTCTGATGTAGGGGCAATCACCGCACAACGGCAAAACGGCGTGGAGTGTCACTAACGAAATTAACGCTCCTTCGCCGATCCGTCACCGCTTCTTCGTTTTTCTGACGCCCCCGGTTCCTTTTATGGCGTAGGTTTATTGTGGTTATGTGATTACGTAAAACACCCCCGCGGGATTGCTAGTTGTCGGATAGAATTGTGATATAAGGGTAACTTGAGCCTGATCAAATTAAGATGGGTTTGGTAAACGGCTCGACCCTGGTTATTAAATTAAACCCCACCGGGTCAAAATATGTACATAATTATGTAGATTTTATTGCTATGGTAATATGATTTACAATGCAAGCCGAGTTTGAAAAATCGTGTTTTCATTGACGCTACAAAAAGAAAAGCGATGTCTAATATTATGACGAACATATCCAAAGTATGGAGAAACCGATACTGAATGTACATACACCCACGATGACCCATTTCATATTTTCTGCTACCGCAAATCGATAAAGAATTAAGGACATAACTCATACCTCAATTTTTCTTGTTGGAGTTCACTTCAACTCTCGTTACTTAATTTCACGTGGCATTCGGCGTGGGTTTCGTGTAGTAAATGCCATTTCGACGGATATTAATTTTAGTTTAAAAATATGAACATTTATTTTCGAGAATTGGAGTATACTCATGGTATAATTTTTTCTTCACTGTCCTAGCAACTATTCAATTTTTGGATAAAAGTACTTTAATTATATAATAATAAATAATGTGTTATTTTAGCCAGGTGAGCAGTAAAGATCCCTTACCATTATGTCTCACGTCTCACTGTTTTCCTTCAACGAAAGCTTTAAGCTCATTGCATAGTTCAGACGAGGTACCATTGTCCCGGTATGCGGCTGTAAAATCACTGAGCCTTACCTACCAAACTACGGATTCTGAAACGGACAATTGAGGCATCGTATTTGAAGTATCATTTAGTTAGCATCCGCTATTGACTTTGTTCTACTGACTCTAATGCTTTGAGGCGTTCTGCTGTTGTCACGTCGTATAATCACAGGGAGACAAGTCCTTTGATCAGAATAGCCGCTAGGCTAAGGGTTGTCACATAAATGTCGTATTGATGCGTTGGTTTAACGAAACATTTTGACTCGCGATGAAACCATAGCTAGAAGTAGGGCATTTTCTAGTGCTCTTCTGGCTAGCTACTACCCTCAAGCTAAGAATATGTCGACAAGCATCTATCGGTGTGTTCCGACATGTGAGAGCTAGTTTCTAGTCCAGATATAGCGTGGCGCCATCTTCGACCACATCGTCGCTTAACTTCAGGTCAAACACTACCCTGTAAATAGTAAAGAAAAAGAGGGCTTGCCCGCGCACGCCCCCACGCTTGCTCTATCGCGACCACACAATGTTACATGTAAAGGAATATGTATAAACTCTGATATAATATTTCACATAAACTGTGGTATGATATTTAATTTCAGGCCTCGTCTCAGGTTTCGAACAGTGAAAACTTGCCTCAAAGCCTTTCGCTGTTATTGAAAGGAGCTTTAATGAAAAACTACGGCTTCAAAGTAGGTGTAGCATTACTGTCAGGTGGTATGACGATTGTATATCACCACTTTTCTACTATTAACAATGTTCGTGAATACAGTCTATTAGATTGTTTATTACCTCATCACACAAAAAATATTGAACCGATTCGAATGCAGTTTTCAGAGCTTGATAACATCGATCACAAAAAAAAATGCCACATCTGTCCAGCCGTTTTCAAATTACGTACTTCCCAACGAACACTATTTATAAATAAATAAATTAAACGTTTTTGAACATTATAACATGACGTGTGATATCAAACAGAATAATTAACTTTTCAGAAAAACCAATTAGTGCCTGTCCGCCTCTCCACTCTACAATCATGAGTTCATGTGAGTATAAGTACTAGCCGACATGAAAAATGGGTCGATGGACACTCTTCACTTTCATCCCTACGCAGGCGAAGGAGAGGTCAACAAGTATTAAGTACCAAGAGACTCTTAAATTACGTGTAGACGTAATGGCGTACCTATCTATATAGCCACCAACCGCATTTTATTTCATACTACTTCTGTCCATCCAAAGGTTGTCTGGTAGAAATCGCTCGAAGCTATAAGACCGCCCATTGTAACACTAGCTCGATCTTTTATATTGTTACATTTTTCAGTTGTTGTGGTGAAACAATGAAGCGTTATCTATCTATCTATTTATTCAAATTATCTCTATACTAGCTGTTCCCTGCGGTTTCACCCGCGTGGGCTACAGTTTACCGCGATAAAAAGTATCCTATGTCCTTCCACGGGGCTCAAATTATCTCTATACCAAATTTCATTTAAATCGGTTCAGTAGTTTAAGCGCGAAAGCGTATATATTCCGTATACTCCAAAATTATTCCCGCACTTCGGTGCCCCCTCAACGCGTAGGTACTCATTATCCTATTTTAATTCTAAGTTAATTTTTCTTGGACCGCACGTTTGAACCGCGCAGTTAAAGGTCTTCCTGGTCCGCGACCGCACTTTACCTATTTCATAGATTCTCTCGGTGCCCCGCTCACCTCGCCGCGTTTCCCGCTGCGCTGCGGTGCGGCGGTTTTATTTTTTTACTACTACTTACATTTTTAAACTCGTGATATCTTTCAAATGGAATGTCCGAATTGAATGATTCAAAAAGTTATATGAAGGCATTGAAGCCGTTTTGAATAAGAAGTAATTTATTTTGATAAGGATTAATACCAAGATACTAATAAAGAGCGTTTTCTAGCGGCGACATCAAAACTTAAATTTTTAAAATAAAAGATCACTTATTGTGGCGTAACTATAATAGTTAGACATATGCTCTCGCGGACTTTTTTGTAGATCTAAATGAGACCTACAAACCCGTAGTACATTATTTTGTTCTAGTGTCAATAGTTTTTGCAGCGCACGCAAAAATAGGTTTTCGATTTCACACCTTGGGTTGCAAAATAGCAATTTTCTTACGGATCCCTAATTTTTTTGGAAATAAAATATAGCCTATAGCCTTCCTCGATAAATGGACTATCCAACACTAAAAGATTTTTTTAAATCGGACCAGTAGTTCCTGAGATTAGCGCGTTCAAACAAACAAACAAACAAACTCTGCAGCTTTATAATATTAGTATAGATTAGTATTTTTATGCAACTGATAGACTGGGCGAACATTTGATGGTAAGCGTCACTTTGGCCTATTACAATTCAGCGCCATCCAGAATTTTGAACTTCAACTGTTCGTAATCCAGCGCGACATCGCACTGCGCTCGTCACCCTCAGATGTTCGATCTTAAATCTCTTTATGCTCTGTAATTTTACTGGAAACATTGCACTTCAATCGGAAACACAGTAAGGTTTGCAAACTACTGCCTGGCGAATGAGTTTGTTTGGTAAAAGAGTCCTACTACTACAAACAACAACAACTAGAAGTCTCATTCCTGAATACTGCCCCCACAACGTATTTTTGTTCTTTATTGTAATGATGTTTGTGCAAGGGTTTTATATCTCGACGTAGAAACAACAAATGAATTGAAACATATACCTCCATATACTTAGACTTCTAGACTCGAGTCTCTCTCGAGTTTTACTCTAACGAGGTATTCCCGTAGTGCATTGGTAGAGTCAAATGCATTGTTATTTTATTGTGTTGTCAGATTCAGTTTTCAAACAACAGAAGACGTTTACTTACAACGTTTAAATTTTAGTTTTAATTTAATAATTTTAGACCTCTGTCTGGTAAAATATAAAACAGAAAAAAGTGCTAATTATTTTCTACTTACAATAAACGCTTTGGAGTCTTGATAATAATTACTGAAAGCCCCTTTATACATATAGCTTTAGCCGTGGGGTAGAAATCGATAACCATCAATAGTTAAAAGTTGCCGCGAGGAAAACAGAAAACATCCATATATTTTTTAACACTTTATTTATATTTCAAAACCAAAACAAGCTACGTTTATTCTAATAAATAGAATTACCATTTTAAACCGAGCAAAATAAGTATGCTTTACAATGAAAATATCCCGACGGAACGTCCTCCAATGAATACCGTCCACCGCCTAATAAATTATTCGTCACGTACTCTCTCTCTTCCAAGAGATTCAATTTTATACATTTCCAGGAATGTCCGAATGAAACAAGATATCGATCTTATCCTTCGATTCCTGTAGGTGAAAAAAACCTTGCGATGTCACACCGGATAGGATCAGAGAGCTTTCCTGAAATGAACATATTTTTGATTGATGATGAACAGGGGTCGGAATGTGCTGTTAAATTTGCTACAAAATCTTAATATGGACATACCTTTTACTACCGAGCATTTTGGGATTCGTAAAAAAACCCAACCGCAAGCCTTGTGGAGATAGCCATAAAAGAAAAAGAAACAAAACGCACGCGGAGCGTCTAGGCGAAACCAATCGCTTTTTGAACTTAATTTTCCCAATCCAGGTGTAACCTACCTTCGACCATATCGTCACTTACCATCAGGTGACTTGTGGTCGAACGTTACCATTTGAAAAGTAACTAAAAAAAAGTATTGAAAAATCATACAATTAACACGTTACTGTTTCGAGTTTCGATTGGCATATCTACATGTTTTGATCTTCGTATCTTACTTAAAAACTCTACCTAATCCGACCCCTGATGATGAATCACTAAATTCTGTTCATTTCTTGAAAGCTCTTTGATCCGACACTACCTTCAATGTCATCATCATCATCATCATCATCAGCCTGTGTCAGTCCACTGCTGGACATAGGCCTCTCCCAAGGTACGCCACTGAGCCCGGTCTTCGGCTTTTTCTCATCCAACTACTGCCAGCCACTTGTCGCAAGTCGTCGCTTCACCTTGTCGCAGGACGTCCTACACTACGTTTGCCAAGTCGCGGTCTCCACTCAAGAACACGTCTACCCCAACGGTTATCGGTTCGGCGGCTTATGTGACCAGCCCACTGCCACTTCAGCTTGCTAATTCTGTGAGCTATGTCGGCGACCTTAGTTCTCTGACGGATTACCTCAATGTAAAGGTAATATATTTTAAAACCAGTTTCATGCTTCGCAAATTTTCCGAAGATGAGATTTTTTTTTTTTTTTTTTTTTTTTTTTCTTTTACTATTTACAGGGTAGCGTTTGACCACAAGTCACCTGATGTTAAGTGACGTTGTGGTCGAAGATGGCGCCACGCTACACCTGGACTGGGTAAAAACTGGACTGGACTGGGTGGGTGGTGGCTGGTTTGGTAGTAAAAAGTGTCTATATAAAATGCCTATTTGGATAATATGGCATTACATCTTCTTGCCATAAATAAATATCGACGTCGGCGTCGATATGTTTGGACAAAAATAATTAAATTGTATCAAGTTATGGATGTGATGATATCATCCAAGGCAGCGATGGCAAACCAATGGCACGCCATTAAACAATTTGGGCACGAAACCTTTTCTATTCCGTATTTAGGTAACTAACCGAAATTTTCATTGTGAACGAGTTTGCTTTGTTGTTGATATCTCAACAACATTTCCATCTGTCTACCTGTGAGTCATCATTTTCAGATAACACTCGCTTCGAAACCATCTGTCAGTTCAATTCAGTGCTCAGCTAGCATTCTGCTAAAAGTAACAAAGTGTGAACCTAATTTAAGATATTTGGCATTTAATTTATTCAGATTTTTTGACGTCATGTCCTCGCTAAATATTATTTTTGAAATATTGCCACGTAGATCAATAAAAGGTCATTCGTGATCTAAATATTAGAAACGAATAGAATTAGCAAGCTTAAGAGGCAGTAACCTAGTCATATAGGTAAACCGTAACAGAACCGAAAACCTTCGTCCTCTTACTACGTGGAGAGACGTCTTGCACCGAGTGGCTGGCAGTAGTTGGATGAGAAGAGCCGACGACCGGACTCTGTGGCGTTTCTTGGGAGAAACCTATGTCGATATAGTAGAGAAGTTACACGAGCTGATGATGATGATCATCTAAATATCTATCTATACGTTAGGGTAGTTCAAAAACGAATAATATCATTAAATACAATATAGGTAAAGTTACGACCGAAGATGGAATTACATCAAACACAAGCTTATCGTTATCGCTTAACCCAACATAAAACTGGGTTACCGCTGAATTGCTAACAAAAATATCTGCTCATCACATCTTTCATCCCCTATGTTTTATATCCCAGCGGATAGAGTAAAGTGATCACTAGGGCACGATATACTGGGGATATGATAAAGGGGCACGCGTTCTGTTCTAAAACAGAAATACGCATCTCTGGTGGAACACTAGAGTTTCTGATATGCATGATTATTACAGAAAATATTACTCATATAAATAATCACACATTATAACATTATGAATGAGCAAGTATGTGAGTATGTATGTTTGTTACATTTTCAAGCTGAACAGATCAATTTGAGGAAATAATGGCATACCGATACGAGTTAGTTGAATGGTTAATTGTTAATGTTTAGATATTCTAACGAAATGCAAAGAAAAAATGACACCATTCTTTGTGTCAATCAATATTTCATGATAACAATATGGATTTGGCAACTAACTCTGCCGTTGCTGCAGCCGCGCATATCTGTCCATTGATTCCTTTGCCAAGAATGAGTAGCAAGTATTAAGTACCTACCTAATGTTCTGTGTGGCGAGAAAAATTGTTGATGAACTCTTTAATCCCCTGATACAACGCATTACGGACGACCTGCGTAATATCACGTTCACGGCTATAAGCATAACGACATTATTCCCGGCTTAATGGAAATTTCACATGGGGTCATGCGAGACCATTAGTTTTTACTACCTAACCGTCCTTAAAAAGCTTATAACAGACGTAAAGCATACATATACCCAAGTATAAATTAGGTAAGGTTTAATAGAAGATATTTTTTTATATGTAAGGTGTGTTTGCGTACGCTACGAGACGCCTGGCGCCGCCACGGCCGCCCGTCGCAAAAATTTGTTTACACAGCCAAGCCTGACCTACTTTTATACCTGTCTTAATTATACGTATCAGTCAAAGGAACGACCCTTAATAAAATTAGTTTTATTGCTTCATATCTTTTGTTGTTGTTTTCTATTTAAAATGTAATCTGAATTTCCTTGTTTTTATGAAGCTTCAGTCAAAGATATTTTCTTTGTTATGTTCATGACGATTCGTACATATTTTTTACCGACAAAAAAAGGGGACACTCTACAAGAATATTTGGGAGCCTTCAAGTCAAGAGTGAATAGGTATCTTCTAGGCAGCCATAGTTGATCGAGTTTGAATAAATTTGGTTAAAAATAACTAGTAGATTAAACACCGGATTAATAAATACATAAACTAGAATACTTTTTATCGCAGAAAAAGCTTCTTCCGAAATAATGAGAAACTACGGGTGTAACCACAGGGCACAGCTAATATGTAACAGAATTAATCTAATATACACTATGATGAATTTTCTTGTTTTTCTATAGATGTCTATTAATATTAGACATAAGAAAATCGTGTATGTGTAAACTCCGTATCAACGTTTAGGTGTCAAACTCTAAAGTACTTACAAATAGATAAAAAATTCGGTACGATAGGTAGGTATATAAAAAGGGAGAAAAAAAACATTTATTTATACCGGCAAAGCCCTTCAAGTCGAGCCGGAAACGGAACTAACGAGCAATTTCGCCTCAACCGCACAACTGTTTCATTCAGTATACATAGGTTACATAGGAATACGTATGTACACGATACATATACTATGTGTATATATATGAACGTGTTTGACTCTATGTGTGTGTAAGTGTACTTTAGCTTTGGCTGGCACATCTATCTAATCGTTCATTCGCACCAGGTTAACAAAGCCCTAATGATAAAATAATATAATCGTTATGGTTCTGCAATTTGATTTTCAAGGTGATTTGGCTTGAAATTACAAAAATTCACTTGAAATATATAGCAGTAAGCAGTTTTTTTATTTTCACACTGAAAAAACATATTTTGTTATTTGTTATTTAGCCGACAGGTATGTAAGAGTTAGCTATCCATATAAGTAGATATGTTTAATTTAAAAGACCTGTTCCATTAATTGAAAATGCACAGCCTCATTTGTTGGTCTTAGGAACGTGAAATTTTCTATTAGCTTCCTTTAATAATTTCAAAGAAATGTTTTTTTAAAAGCACCTCATAGTAGGTGGGGACATAATACAAACACAAATATTTTATTGCAGTAAATATGGTACAAATATGGTGTTAAAAATGTAAGTAATGTAAGGTAGAGAGAGCGAGTTAGAGAGAGCGAGTTAGAGAGAGAGTAGTATGTATGTATGTATGTATGTGTAATGTATGTATGTATGTATGTATGCAATATATAGAGGGTGTCAAATGAGATCTTAACGTTTGTATGGAGATAATATTATATCAACTTCCACGCGGACAAAGACGCGGGGCAAGCCACTTGTTTTTAATTACAAGTAAGTATTATTCAATGTCGTTTTATGGTTTAAAGGTTTTTAAGCTCGTAATTGAATTTTCTCAAAATTATTTCTGCGAGTAATTTGGAAAATTTCACTAGCACAGTCGAAAGATGAATTATTTTATATTATTATGTCCACAAAGAATATTTTCTGTGCGCACCTGGTACGCGACTCCATTAAATTCTTCCAACCTAACGAATCCCAAAAAACCAACGAAGAGTCTGCACATTAAAAATGTTTCCCACAGTTTTTATTATATTAAATTGGAAACAAGTTAAAAAACTTCGCTGGTTATTTTAATTAAGAGATAGATAATATTGATAAAATAATTAAAAAAGCATACTTATCTATAGGTACAAATATAAATATAAGATATCATAAGATAATGTGGTATACGAGTACATACGACATCTTTTTGGTTGTCATCCAATATGTAACCTACTTAATTATGATTTTATTCTAAACTTTTCATTTACGGCCTGGGAAGATTGGATGAGAAAATTTTGCATCAA
This sequence comes from Opisthograptis luteolata, assembly GCA_931315375.2. NCBI lineage: Eukaryota > Metazoa > Arthropoda > Insecta > Lepidoptera > Geometridae > Opisthograptis > Opisthograptis luteolata. Next base: position 6,583,391 of record OV928048.1, read on the forward strand.
GTCATTCCACAAAACATGAAATAAATAAATAACCCAACGTTTCATGCCAATGAGAAATTCAACTACTGGAAAGAAATACAATAGGTTCTCTGAACTGAGGCAAGAAGTCCTTAAACTTTCTAATGATTGGCGATAAGGGTTTCTGTTTCAGCCGGAGTGAAACATTTCTGCTTCGCAACAAAGTTTAAATTGTATTAATTAAATTGTCAGCTGTAACAAATCGCTGACAAATAACGAGGTGTCACTTACACGAACCGACGGATGATGAGCTGTTATTATCGCTTGGGCTAGAAGAACGTCGCTGCACACGTACACAACAGAACATTTTACACAAGGCTAACAACGCAATTTTCTGCAACTTTTATTAAAATTCTCAAGGCACTTAACGCAATTTCACTGAGACCATTATTTCACAGAAACATTAAAGTATCTACAAGTAGGTATATGTACAAGGACTTCTGTATGGTTCGCTGAAAAAACAAAAGATACTGTAACAATGTACTCTACAAAACGTCTAGAAATCGAATGAACGGCCAACGGTCAATATACGCAAATTAACATTAACAAACAATCAATAAGCAATTAGCATGCAAGACACATTGTAGGAATTCAATAAGGCTGTATTGTTTGTTGAACGTCATCAGCGCTTAATTGATACAAAACAATGGAGCTCATAAAATAGGTCGCCACGTTTTATGAGCAGAAACTATGTCAGTGTTACGGTTACGAGTCACGAGATGGTGGAAAATTGATCATCAAATTTTAATCTGCGACTACAGAGATCTTAAGCAGCAAAGCCAACTACGTTAATAATAATACGCTAAAAGTTTGAGAATATGAATTTATGCGATACCTGATACCTACCTTACGTATTGAAAATTGATAGCTAAATCTCATGGCAAATATAAAAAAGTTTTTTTTATTGTTGGTACAATAAATTAACATAATAATGCGGCTCTGTGGCGTCACTACCTCGTAAGTCTGTCAAGAGAGAATCTAACATCGGCAACTACGTTTCTACCACATAATTGTATTGACCGTTACTATACAATATTCCGTTTCTATCTTGTGATACCTAACAAGACAAAGCAGCCTATATAAGTGGATTTATAGCGATGATGGCTCAGTGGTAGTGACGTCGGCTTGCGATTCGTAGAACGTGGGTTCGAATCCTACAATGAGCTTGAGCTTTCGGTGAAGGAAAACATCGTGATGAAACCATAGCTTGGTGGTAGGGTATTTTCTAGTACTCGCCTGGCTAGCTACCACCCTCTTGTTAAGAATCTGTCGCCAAGCACTTATCGGTGTGTTCCGGCAGCCTCACTTGAGAGCCAGTTCCCAGTCCAGGTGTAGCGTGGCGCCATCCTCGACCACATCGTCACTTAACATCAGGTGACTTGTGGTCAAACGCTACCCTGTAAATAGTAAAAAAAAAAAAAAAAATTTACTCGACAAATGATGCAGTAAGTAGATAGTGTTTACCCGTCAATATCATAAATTCTTCACTGGAGTAGGTTTGTTTGGGATTTCAAGTGGGTAATCAAAAACCACATTTATTACCTAAGGGAACGTTGTAATATATTATGATTTATGTAGAATTGTAGAGTAGACATTGCCTAGCAGCTCTAAATGTTGATTTGTATTAAACTTTTCTGAAACGGTAAGTAAAGAACTTTCTACTACTACAATGATACAAAAGATTTTTTTAATTTATTCTTAAAGTTTTTACTTTGCTACGTAAAGCTTAGAATAAGAAATGCGAGGTGCTATGTTGTTCTATTTCTATGCATGCATGCAAGTTTTCATCGCTTTGTCTTCGGAATACGTAAGTGAGGAGCTCATATATACAAACATACAAGTTTGTATATGTGTTACACATGACACATACACCGAATTTTGTCCCGTCATAATGCATTTGCCTGCTACAAAGAGCTTTATGTCGCTGAGTTATGTAAGAAAATCTGTTAAGCCGTTTAAGTAGATTTCTCTGATGAAATCGTCCATTGTCAGCCAAAGGACGACTTAAGGCCCGGGTCTCAGTAACCTCACCCCACAGGCGACTGAGGGTGTACCTCATGCCGATCCAAGAGTGCCAAAAACGTTAATCTAAAAATAATATTAAAAATTGCTCGAATACTCAGAAGGCAGTATTGTATTTTTTAATTGTTGATTGTAGTGACAAATCCTTGTTATTTATAGAACTGGAGAGAAATGATTGAAGTCGTAAAATGCTCTTTAGGCATATATGCCTAAAGTGAAAGGAAGGATTTTTTTTATATATCGGAAAAAATATTTTCCGATATTTAAAAAAAAAAACCTTGTTTTTTTTGTAAATGAATTAAGACTCTATGCTGTCTCTCGTAACTCAGTCCAATTTTCATTTTGATCTTGTAATATCCGCCTTTTATGGGATTAATATAATGTTTCAATCAAAAAGGACTTTGAGTTTGACGTTAAGCCGGATGCTGACAACATTAATAAACTTTCGTTATAGAACTGTTTCTTCTATAAAATTTCGTTTGTAGGATAACGAATGACTGTCTGACTCTGAATGCTGCTTTGCGGCAGAAATTCGTAAGTTATAATAACGCTTACACAAACACATTATACTCCTAACTAGTATTACCAGCATCTAAGGTATCAGTAACTACCTGAACCCACGAAACCCAGACACGGAAAAAATATTTTCACTTGTTTTACAGGAATATTTTCACTTGTTATTTGTCTCGTAGCGGGAATCGATCCCCGAATTCACGCTTCGTTTTTAGTCGACTGTTTGCCTATTGCGCCAAATCGATCTGTCGGTCTATTTAATTTTTATGGAACCACGCCGAAACGGCTGAACGAATAAGATAAAAAATGGACTTCGAAATAATAGGGTACTTTTTTTTCGTAGAGTGTAGTGTGGAATAAATGGAGTATTTTTGAGTGAGTGAGTGTGTATGTTTGTTACCTCTGTACGTTGTAACAGCAAAAAGGATTTGAGTGAAATTTGGAATGAAGATAGCTTGTATCATTTTATTTTTATTCTTTACAGGGTAGCGTCTGACCACAAGTCACCTAATGTTAAGTGACGATGTAGTCGAAGGTGGCGTCACGCTACACCTGGATTGGGAACTGGCTCTCAAGTGAGACTGCCTGGACACACCGATAGGTGCTTGGCGACAGATTCTTAACAAGAGGTTGGTAGCTAGCCATGCGAGTACTAGTAAACTACTTACTTACTTATTTTACTCTTTATCTAAGGATACATTTGCGAGAACACCGCAGGTGTAACCACGGGGCGTATACATCCTACTAATATTATAAATGCGAAAGTTTGTGTGTGTGTGTGAATGTTTGTTACCACGTATCACCGTAACTACTGATCCGATTTCAATGAAATTTGGAATGGAAATAGCTTATACCCTATATTAACACATATGCTACTTATCCTGGAGAAAGGTTCCTGTGTGATAAGGGGAAGACGCGGGTGAAACCGCGGGGCGCAACTAGTACTACATAATAATTGTAGTGGACGAAGCCAAACGATATAATTGGGTCCATACTTTCAGTTGAGGGTACTCCAATTTTGTCCTTGTTCGACATTGAGTCTATGTCTACTTAATCGATATATCGCACAATTTGACGGTTGTAGTTTGGAACAAACAATAACAAACGGTTGTGGTACGGTTTGTGGCGCCGTAATTCATTTGTACCTAATACTCGTAATTCCTTTCGAAGCGTGTTCAAAATCGGGATATAATAGCGACGATAATACAGGATGTTTCATCATGAATACCTAGTTCAGAAGAGTTAGATGCATGCTAGATTACTTGCAGGTGCACCTATCGGTGTGTTCCGGCAGCTTCACATGAGACTCGGGACGCCGTCTTCGATAACTTCGTCACTTAACATTAGGTGACTGACGTGTGGTCAAATGCTACTCTGCAAGAAGTAAAAAAAGGAACATTAATTAGACACTTATTTATGACCATTTCTGCGTACGTATTTGACGTACTCAAATCAATCACCTGAACAAGCTATTTTAAAGTGATCCCTTCAATTCTTACACCTAGCTTTTTGAACTACCTAGAACGGGATACTCTCTATGCTTTTATTATACAAATATTAAGCCACCAGTTAGCTAATAAATCAAATTGGTTATTTTTCCTTCTCATTAAGTTTCTTGGCTACTCACTCAAACTGAGTGGATACCTTATTATTGGACTTCCTTTTCGCAGGTTTTCTCGAGATACTGTATATCAAATAAAATACTAAATGGAGTGTAGAAATAAATCAAAGTGAAAGCTTTTCCAATAAATAGCTTTATCGAGTGCTTTCTTATTTTTCGAGGAAAATAAAAGTAAAACGTCTGAAAGGAAACGTTTTTGTTTATAAGCGTTGCTTGATAACAATGAAGTGATGAAAGTAAAAACATATATTGTGTACCTTTTCTTCAAAAGCTCAATATTCCAAGAATACTTGTACTAATTTTAAGCAGTAATCTAAAAATAACCTTCAGTGTGTGATTCGGGAGGTCGGTGTCTCTGCCTGCCGGTCCACCAGCATCCACAACAAGGCATCTCTCTTCACTTCACATCACTCAGCCGGAACATCCCATTTCCATATAAATTAACACCCGCGAATGCAATTCTGTACCCTAAGAAAGTGGCTCCAATAAGTACCTAATACGAGGCAATTTCCTTGTGTCCCTACATTTTCAAACTTTTCCCGCAGAAAGTTGTGAAAATGTTTTGGTCCGAAAATTACAAAAGTTGTTATTTCGGTACAAGGAGTTGCAGACACGCGTACTTTATGACGTAAAAGTAGATGTTTAAATTCATCGGAATGTATGAAAGGTGGCTATTGTTTTGTCGAGTACTACGATTCGGTGTTTTGTTTTGGCAGCGCGTAGATTTGGCACGCGGCCGCCCTCGCCCGCGCTCTGCGCTCAACTGCTGCGGCTGAATATGAATGAAGTCGACGAGGCTCTTTCGTTTGTTATATCCTGAAAAATTGCTAAATTCTCATGTAAGTGTGGAGACGTGAGGACGCTACGCCGAGTTTCAGTATGGGGGTATGTAGGCGCGATCGTATCTGATCAATGAGGCGGTGATATATTCGATTTCGAAGCGAATGACGTCGTGCTATTATATATTCGGTGGCGAATGACAATAATTGACCACAAGAGTTTGCATTTGGGAGTAAGCTCGTGAGGAATTCTGTTATCTGTACGTTTACAGTATTTTGACTTAAAAGAAGTGCTTAAAAAGCAAGTGCAAACTTAATTTTTAAATCTATTGTACTGCCTATTGATTTTAATAAATTACTAGCTTCTGAACGTGTGGATACTGGATAAGGCATATTATTATCGTCAGTTGTCTACGCTACGAGAGTGCTTTATATAACGCCACCTTTCTTTGTAACACATTTCGAATTGAATGTCTTTGAGGTTCTTTGAGGTAAAAAAATGAATGTCAAAGATAACTTTTATATATTTTATGAATACAAACATAGTACCTAATATATTGAACAATTGGAAAACACATATTACGTTTTCTATTTTGTTTGTCTACTTATCATTATTTTTCAACAAATTTAGTTGGCTGCAAACATATCACTTTTTGTAGCTATAGTACCTATATTATAAGTTGTATGTTATTGGTCATATTTACTGTAAGCATGTCCATCGTACATAAACTGTTAGTCCTCCATAAATTATTAGAATTAACACCTATAGATTCCAGAGTACATGGTAAAAGCTTTATCTATCTACATAGTTACTATACAAGTAACGTTTATAAACTCTATCTACTATATGACTTCCCATTAGAATGCGAAATACGAGGTTCGATCGAAATGTGATTTGGTGAACAGCGCGTGACTCAGTCACTCAGGTTCAAGTTCTGCGCCCAAAACTAAACTAAACTTGCTTTATTTGCTACTTCTGCGTTGTACGAGTAGGTAGATTTTATTGTAGGTACATATTATATAAACATAACCCATGTGATTAAGCAAATACTTATATGTACAGAGGCGAGCAGTTTTCCGACGGCAAATTTGATGAAAACGACTTGTTACTTAACTTATACATATCCAGAAAAGATGAAAAACGATAATATTTAACAAAAAGTTTGTCGCAATCGTTTTATTATTTTGAACAATTTTTTTCTATTTTTTCTTGGAAATTAAATAATGAAAAATGAAAATATTTATTTTACCAAAAATAGTACAGTAGAACCTCTACAAGTCGAACATCAAGGGAGACGCCAAAAAATTCGAGTTATAGAGTTTTCAACTTATAGAGGATTTCGACTTAGGCGGATTTTGATTCGACATAAAGAGTTTGAGGTTTATTCTTATAAATTTTGAGTTAGAGAGGTAAAATAAATCAAAATTCAACTTGCAGAGGTGACAAACATATTTTTATATTATTTCAAATCATTTTAAAATAAAAAATATGGCATTAAAAAAAGTCAGTATTTTTTTTGCTTTAGATAATTTGGTTGTTGACTATCTATAGCATTGTCTAATCTATAAAGAGCAGAAAATTCTTCTTCTTCAGAGTTACTGGTTTGCTCTATAAAATTACGTAAGGTATTAATTTTTCAGCAAGACTTAAAGTTTTTGTTTACGTTTCACAGCACTCATGTTAACTGTTGTACTAATTGATGTGTATTGCAGTGGAACCAAACTACTTCAGACAGTATTTAAGTCGAAAACAAATGACTTGCTTAGCTAAATTTCAAAGGAAATCAAAATTGAACACCTGACACCAAGCAAGCAAACACGTGTTTACGTGAGTCATAAATTTATTATCGTATACTCCTAAAATATTTTCTAAGAAACAATAGTGTACTCACATTGTCGGCAAGTTCTTAAAGTCGGTAACTTATTTTTGTTCGAACAATAGAGGTAATAAATTCCAAATGATCAAGTTGTAAAGGTTGTAAAATATGTAAAACGTTGCTATGTTCGAGATACAGAGGTCAAATTTAATTTTTCGAGGTATAGAGTGAATATATGTACCAAAATGGCTTGGAGGGACTCGGTGATTATTTCGACTAACAGAGGGTCAAGATTTCAAGTAATGGAGGTTTTGGTGTTTGAAGGGAAGGGAACAAAACATTTTTTCGAGATTTGGAGGTTTTCGACTTATCGAGGTTCGACTTAACGAGTTTCTACTGTACTAAGTTCGACAAGTTTACAATAGATTTATAAAAAGGTTGATTTATGAAGAATATTTTCCGCCTGTTACAATTGATATATTTATTTTGTTCATAAAATTGGCACACAGCGCCTCGAGAGGACAAAAAATAATGTCCCGCTGAGACCCTTTATGAGCTATGAGGCATATAACGTTAACGAAATATTATGTAGATATGAATTTTCCTGAATTCATAACAGTGTAAGCTTTTCCTCAACGACCGCTTAGTGGTATTTGCCATCGAGGGTTATTGAATATATTTTCTAAGATATATAAATAACTGAACCAAAATAACATTTATTTTTTCATACTGTTTCTTCTAAGCTCGAGTCACTTAATATTAAGTGACGATACCACGTTATCTTGGATTAGAAACTGGCTCTCAAAGACGCTATACCGGAACCAAAGGGGTTTGGTGATAGATTCTTGGAGGGAAGGTGGCTAGCCAGATTAGCACTAGAAATTGCCCTACCATCAAACAGTGTTATATAATGTTTATTGTGTGTTGTGTATACTGTGTCATGTTACATTTGAGTACCGATGGCAAAACCATTGAATACATTTATTTTTTATAAAAAAAAATTAGTCCAGATTTGGACCGCTTCCCAAGAGTTTTTTTTTTTTGGGTAACAATCAAATAAAATATTGTCGAGGACCACGAGGTAGGTACAGCGAATATTACACCTAATCAGTAATCTATTTGATCTGTTCTCTCTAACCTACATGCAATATAAATAGATTCGGTTTTATACTGATAACTAACCAACCCATCATAGTTTCAGCGAGGCAAAAGCGGGACCGAAATAAAATTATGCCGCAATAGGTATCATACAAATATTGAACGATAACTTCTAAAAAGCCTTTGACAATAGATAAAAATGAATAACTAAACACACGATTAGATTAATTAGAAGTATACTTATCTAGAGTTTACTAGTAGTGCCCTGATGCGGTTTCATACTCGTGGACTACAGTTAATCGTGATAAAAAGTATTTTAAAAAGTAGTAGTACACTTATACATTTATATTCAGTTTTTTACCTTTACTTAAATCGCATATATATCTATACTTTCCTAATACCGACACAACTGATGCGGGAATTCCAGCATGAACCCTGATAGTAATTACACCTTATCATCCAGTAGCACATTATGTAGAATAGAAATATAGTGGAGACAGCGACTTCTCAAACGTAGTATAAGACACCCTCATGCGACTAGATGGAGTCAAAGGCCGGGCTAAGTGGCGTACCTTGGGATAGGCCTATGGCAGGCAGAGGACTAGGGCAGGCTTTGATGATGATGATTAATTTTATTTACTTACCTGTAGCAGATCCAGAGTTCACCAGTTGCGTTTTCTGCGGACTAGCTGTCGGTGACGTCAGCCGTATAGGATTTGATAAGGAATTCGAGGATGCCGTCTGACCCTCGGTCTTCATAAGCGGTGACGTAGGCAATGACATAGGAGACGACAACTGGAGAGGTGAGGTGGGAGTGCGCAAGTTGGACGGGAGGGACATATTTGATTCGGAATTTACCAAAGAGTTTGTCTTTAACGACTCTGGATTGTCAGGTGATGGTTCAGGAGTACAAAGGACTGTTGGCAAGGCCATTTTGTAGGAGCTATTTCGGTCTTCTGTCGCTATTTCTGGTGAGTCATTCATTTCTGAAATAGAAACGCAAGTTTAAGCCTTTCACGAACTACCAAAGCATACCTATAGGCTTAGAATATGTTATTCTATGCCAATAGGAAAGAGAATTAAAGCTAAGACTGATTTCAACAAAAAGCGATGGCTACTAATAAACATGTAGGTACCAAAGAGTATTTACCTATATAACAACAGCTATAAAATATTAACAGCCATTGTATAAAAATTGTATGATATAGAATATGCATGTACCAAAATATTAGCCTGTGACAATTAGATGGCACTTACTATTAATATCTATAAAATAAAAATGTAAACGTTCGTTTGTTTAAAATCTTAAATCTCCGACAGTTATTCACCGATTACTTTGAAATTTATATTTGGAACAATGTATTTTTTAATGGAAAAGGTTTTCATGCTATCTACACATATGCACTTCGTTGTAATTTGCCAATAGAAGGCGCGGGCGAAGCCATTGATCGAGCGCTAGTTTACTATAAGAACAAACTCGCTACGCTGCACTTGATCGTAGATGCTATATTTGATGCCGTTTTATTATACGAATAGGTACGTATCGTAATAATTATTACATAGACTCAGTCTAAAGCAACATAATAGTTATTAGGTACAAACACATTTTGAACCTCTCAGAAGTCATCTTCTTTTTGTTGCACAATAACCCAAAGTTATAAAAAACCTGTACGCCGAAAATAAACATGCGGAAATAAGCACCACTGCCGATGTCTGTTTCGAATAAAGACAAGACAATGGGAAAAAATATCATAATGAATAGGTATATCAATAACATACTCGTATATATAAATACAAGTAAATTTTTGCTTAAATTATAATCAAGATTTAAATTTATAATATACCGGGTATATTGTGTTAATGTGCGCAGAGCAAACAAGTTTCTGCTTCTGCGTAGGCACGCTACGCTATTTATATACATATGACTATGTATATGACCTACCTTCTTTTACTTAAGTGCCTTCTAATTGCCGCATGCTAATAGACATTTACCACATGGCCTGAGAAATTTAAGGCTCGAACAGCTTAGGTACTTATTTATGTAGATGTTAAGGATTTTTAATCTTTTAGAAGTCACAAATCGCAACGACAACGTTTACTCAAAAATTGCGAGACGCGAATCGCGACTAAACCAAAAAGCTAAGGTAATTAGTAATTACCTGATCTTAAATATTGATATATTTACATACCTAAATAAAAACAGTTAATAACAGTTTTTTCATACTGACTATAGAACACAATTTAATTAGGTCATAAGGCCGCGGCCACCGATTTCAATAACCTATATATCTATCTTATAAAGGTATCCACTATCTATGATATGTACAACATACATGATTTAAGATTACTTCTTTAGTTCTTTAGAGCTTATAATATGTCATGAATCATGATTCATGCCAAATTCCTATCTCTAAAAACTGAATAGAATAATGAATAGACTGATTTATTTATTAACTGGCCAATAGGCACCATGAAAAATGCTATGCAAATTAATGTTGACCTTGTTCTATGGAGACACGACACACCGACCAATATGTAAAACTCTATCGTCTCCTTGACAAAAGAGCACCAAAGAGTTATTGACACAGACAACTTGCCATGCTTGAAACTGTCACAAAGTCACAACACAAATAATTTTTATATGGGTAATTTTTATGAGGTCAAGATCAAGGCTATTAAAATTTAATAGGCCATTTAGCTGGAGACATTATATTGTCTGATGCTGGTGCATTTATTAATAATTCATAGCCATGGCAGTCTAACTGAAGTCAACTGGAACTAAAACCACAAAACATTGGTGGCGTCATAGATTTGATGAAGCCGAGACCTTCCGAATCTTCTGATACTACCAGAAAGAGCGAGACAGAGATAGCTATGAAGTACGCAGACCGAACTACAGAACGAGTTATAACCACCAGAATCGAGCAAGCCGTTATCGTCTTAACTATATGAGAATAGCGATTAGAATTGATTGCGCTCGTACAGGGGATAGTACAGGCGGCCAGACAAAGTAACGTCCTTGACGTGTTTCACTCAGTCACACTCATTGAGTTGTCGGTCGAGCACGAGCAGTCCACCCACTGTGTACGTACAATCAGTGACAAACAGACGTATAGTCACCGGTTACCCTACGCGTCGCGCTAACAACTTCCACAACACACAGTTTTGTAAAAGTTTTTGGTATAAAGTGTACGGCCCCATGTGCAGCGGCAACTTATTTATAAATAAATTAGTGATCTGAGTATACAAAGATGAGTAATACCGATATAGACAAACCGGTCCCGCTGAAAATAAGAGTATTTCATGTTTTTCGATTGGTAGTGGCTAAAATAGCAAGGTTCCTCTTAAGTTTGTACTATGGAATTGAAGGGGAAAAGATTCCACCGATAACCGACGACATCCTGAAACTGCCGGCAATAGAAGTAGCGAAGAAAATACGGAACAAAGAGGTTAGTTACTAAGCGCTAAAGTTATACTCTTACGTCGTAGTTTATTTGCAATGTGGCTTTACCATTATGAAAGTAGTAAAACTAATAAACATACTATTATTTTAAACTCGCTATTTTTACCGATGATCCTCACATGTATATAAAAATGCGAGTGTGCCTATTGTTTTGTTAGTTTGTCCTTCTTTCACGCAGGAACGGAGCAACGGATCCACGTGTTTACCTATGCACAGATAGGTTTTTAACAGAGTGTTACAGCATAAATGTGGCTCCTTTATGAATGTCCATGCGGGTGAAACCGCGGGGCTAGCTTGTATGATATAAAACAATATAAGCATATCTAGTACTTAGTAATTATAAAGGTCTAACACAATTCGGCAGCAGCTCAGGTGTACGGTAACCGTTTATGAACAGAACGACGACGGCTTGTTTGCCAATCGTTACTAAAAACAAAGTACTTAGGTAATTACTAGAAAAAATGGAAATACATACAACTACTATTATTAGAAAAAATTGAATATATATAACAATAAGTACAAGTAATATATTAACATTAATCATGCTTGGGCTTGGGTATGTTTCACAATATACCGATTGTTGTTAGATAGCTTAACTGATAAATATTTATTGAGGCAGTCCCTTTTGTTTAGGATAAACAGAAAACGGCTTTAACAACATCTATAGGATAAGTTATTAGAAACATATTGAAATGCTGTGAAATAAGATCTTAATAATATATACTTATAATAAATTTAGGAAGTACTACAACCTTATTCAATTCCAGTTAAATAAAAATATATTGCGTGCACCCAATCAAAGCACCGCAATTACACACTGGTATTCGTAACCGATGACGCAACTGATTATCTTTTCCATTTACATAAGGTAACAAATAAAAATGTGAGAAGATATCTTTCATTATATATCGCACCTAGTGATAATGACATCACAATACATTATACAATGCTATTGCTCTAGTATATATGTAACTAGTTAACGACCACTGTGTTATATTAAGTACTGTTCAATATGAATTCCCACACGCCCGATAAGCAGCGTGATATTTTCACGTTATCAGCTCTCAATAGTGTGCCCTCATAATTAAAGTCTGAATTCATTAAATATAAGGTGTAAGTGGGTGTAACACATTTAGTATGTAACTTTTGACCAAAAGTCACGCGATATCCGATGATGAGGTAAAAGGTGATGCCACGCTACGCTTGACTTGGGAACTGGATCATAGGCTGCCGGAACACACCGATAGGTGGTTGGAGGGTGTTTGCTAGCCAGACGTACACTAGGGAATTCCCTACCACACACATACAAGTATGTTTATGTACCTACGTGTCATATTTATTACATGTCTGGAATAGCATTTAGTTAAGCTTCGCGCAAATACAAATAACGTTGGTGGCGCTGGCGAATATATGTACATTGTACATTTATGGTATAATATAGGTCTACACTCTATACACAAAGTGGAAAGCAAAATAAATATTACTTATCAAAAGAACCCAACTGTGATACAACTAATAAAAATATGTTTAGTACATAAACTCAAAATCATTGATGACGAAACATTGGTTAATATCTATATTGAACGTTCAAAGTCCGGAGTCCGGACTGACTCACTAACATATCTAAGTAAGCATAGCGTTTGAGGTTGAGCGGTTGAGGCTGAATTTCGAGGAAAGCTTGTTTAGTGTTGAAAAGATTTTATGAAAATCTTTCACATTAGCTATTAATTTATGTGTTTCAATGGGGCGTTAAAGTTTGTATGGAGAAACTCAACTTTACAGGCGCAAATCGCTAGTCAATTTCCTATGGTATCTTACAATCATCACATAGAATTTAGAATTTACAGTAATTCTGTACATTGTTATAATGTCTAAACTGGAATAGGTAAGCAATATTTGCTGTAATTTCCATAATATTTTGGCAAGTGAACATGGTTATTGAATCCAATACAATACGTTACATGTAGCGTGTCAGCGACTCAGCGCGTTGTAAAACGATTTTGCTATTGGACTTTATGAATCAATAAACTTTTTTATCATTAATCTCCTACTTAAAATATTATAAATACGAAAGTTTGTATGTGTGCGTGTATCACACTAATCGCGCCAATATTATAAATGCGATAGTTTATAAAGGGGGTATGTTTGTTTCTTCTTCACGCTGTAAAGGCTCAACGAATTCGAAGTAAATTTGGAACGGTAATAGCTTATATCCTGGATTGACACACAGGGTACTTTTATCCCAAAGTACCCTGTGTGCTTATCCAGGATATAATATCCCAAAAAGGTTCCTGCGGTGTAACGGGAAAATCCGTAGGACCTCGAGATGCAAGTATCCATCCAAGTGACAAAGTCTGCATGGCTGGGAACCATGAAAATATTGAAAATGGCTAACAGTTGTGGTAGAATTCAACCGATAACAATAACTGCTGAAAACAAACTGAATAGATCGGTTAAATTTCATTGAAATTCGTATCTAAATAAGCAATAAGTATCTGAAAGTAAATAAAGATGAGATTTAGGATCATATGTAGCCTAAAAGATGCGAAATTAAAGCATCACAATTCACAACGTGCTAAAATTCAGCTAGCCATGCTTTCAGTGTTGGAGGCACTGAGAAGCCATCGGCAGTCGGCACTGTTAGTATACCTAACAACAAGCACTTTAATCGAATGGGAACACAATAGGTGGACTGAATTGAGTGTTAGCATCATTCATGAACTAAAACGACGTCTTGATGACGGCCCACACAAAAACTGGAAAATGGGCATCAATGCTTTGGCATCGCGATGCGGGGCGCGGTTTACTAAGTCATAAAAAAAATACATATATACAGTGAAACTTGGTTAAGTGGGACCTGGATAAGTGAGAAACCTCTATTACTGGTACTCATGCTGAGGTCCCACCACTTTGGCACTGAATTACCCCTGTTAGTGGGACGAAGCAAACCTCTATATCTGGAATTCAATCTTTCGATTTTATCGTCATAGTTACCTCTATAAATGAGACAGCAAGTGAATTTTATATGCATTAACCTCTATAACTGAGATAACATTGTTATGTTTGTTTACTTATTCTTTTTCTAGCCACTTATTCCATGCTTAACTAATTTTGAGCCTTAATGACCTGCAGTATTAGTTTTGCTTTACTTTATTATACGGATGTTTATTTGAAAAATGCCGAAATAAAGGCTCAAATCGTTATCAGTACGTGAAAAACTGAAGTTAATATCCGTTTTTGAAAGTGGGAAGATACGCGATGAAGTCTAATTCGAATGTATGTGCCAAAATCTACTCTTTCTAGAATCAATCAGAATTTTTCTGAAGGACTACGAAAACTAGGATGTGTACGTTTATCAGAATATCCTGAACATTTAATTACATAATACGCTATTTTATTTAATAATCACACCTCTATAACTGAAATAACCTGTATTCTGACCTCTATTAATGGAACCCTCTGTTATGAGACAGATATTTATTTATACCTGTATATCTGAGACACTGGTTAAGTAGAATACCTCTATAAATGAGACAAATTTGCAGGTTCCTTGTGATCTCACTTAACCAGGTTTCACTGTATATGAATTATCTACCCTTAATGTTAAATCTAATAATTTACACTTCAAGTCTGTCTTTGGGTCGTAACTTTCTGAGTAACAGCGTCTGATTAACGGCCGTTCCCAATAACCGGTGGATAACAATAATATGTATTGAGATCTAGAGAGTCAAAATTACCGAGTGTTGGTTGCGATTGGTTGGTTGAGTGGAATTTCTTTTTTAAAAGCACAATTCACACTAGCAAAATATTGTTACGATTTCAGATAAAAAGCGTAGAAGTACTAGAAGCCTGCATCAGAAGAATAAAAGATGTGAATTCGGCTCTAAACTGCTTCGTGGAAGATCGGTTCGAGTTAGCGATGAAGGAAGCAAAAGCGACAGACGAGCTTATACAGAGCGGCACCAAGACATTAGAACAGTTGGAAAAGGAACAGCCGTTTCTTGGAGTGCCATTTACTACGAAAGATTGTATTGCTGTGAAAGGTAGGTATCACAGAATATTATGTTTAGGTATATAGACTACAATCTACATAATACCTGCGCAGACTAAATACATAAATATATACTCTAGACTAGAGAGACGAGGCAAGCTAGAAATTTGCGAACTAGTTTATCCACTATCCCTATACCCAAATAACCTGTTGAGTATGTAAAAAACGCGTTGCTTATACATTTTAATAGCTGAGTGTTTAAGGTATAATTTGAAGGAGGGCATCATTCTTTTAATTTTTGCCATCTAAAAGAGACGTATTGAATGAATCGGTGATTGCCAATTTCTACGCAATTCAAATAATTTAGGAGATATATTATATGGATATGTACTTGGAAGGTACTTTTACGAACACAACAAGAGTCTTAATGCTAGAGTAGACATAAAAGGTTGACCCAAATGAAGCCTTGCCTACTGTCAAGGGTCGTTGGATAAAGAACGTCTTTGGCTTTATGGAAATAATTGGTACCGGTTTTAAATTGCCCTTTCATGTTACGCAGACAATGTTCCCTTGAGGAGTAAGTACACGTAGGCACATAATAAATACTACATAGTACTAAAGTAGGTACAGCTACAGATAGTCGCGTCATAAAGCGATGATAAAGTTTTGTAAGTAGGTACTTAGTCGCGCACCAATCGGTATCAAAATAATCATTACCTATGACTAACCTCAACATCGTGGTGCATTGACCGTGGTCACGGCTTGAGACAAAATAAATTCTCCGTGGAGTAAAGTCCTCTTGAATAATATTCTGCTTTGTCATTCATTGATCTAAGAATTTCGTTGCATTTTCTATGGCTATTTGTAATGGTTGCTACGTTACGTTGCTTTGTGGTCGATGATTTTGTTTGTTTAGTCAATGTGGTACAAAAATTTGTCTTTACTTCAATTCTAGACAATATCCCCGCAAGGTTCTCCTATTTTTAATAACATTAGAAGTACGTACTTCACTTTTTATGCACCTAAATCTGGACATATTAATTTTTAGGTCTACACCAAACTTCAGGAGTGGTACTTCGCAAAGATTTCATTGCTGAAAAGGATGGCGACGTTATCCATCTACTGAGAGAGAAGGGTGCCATAATCATTGGTCTTACGAATGTTCCAGAAATTTGCATGTGGTATGTTTTTTAAAAGTTAGTAGCGTTTTGAATAATAATGACACCGGATCTTTATACTCAGTGCCTGATCACAGTAGAGACATCTTTATAGGTTACGCATTGCGTAACCAATAGTTGCCATTGCCGGAACTAAATTGTAATGTAAAAAAGCCATCTTAGTTTAAAAATACCAATTTGTTCCAGATTTCATGATTAGCAGGAGGTGAGATCACGAAAATTAAAATCTTTAATTTTAACGTAAAAAAAAATTAAATATTATGTATGTACCACTTTAGATTTCATTTTTATATTTAAACAGGTGGGAAACACACAATCACGTTCACGGCAGAACAAACAATCCTTACAACACTACAAGAATCGTCGGGGGCTCATCTGGAGGCGAGGGCAGCTGCCAAGCGGCTGCAGGCAGCATATTTGGTATAGGTAAGTTGACATACAATTTTTATAAAAATATAGCAAAGATGAGATGATGATGACCTATTTTATTAGGCTTGTTAACTTATGATATTTATCTATGATACCTAATTACCTACATTCTTATTTAGTTAGCTACCGCCAACCACATCGTCACTTAACATCAGGTGACTTGTGAAAGCTACCCTGTAACTCTGACGGTTTAGCGACTGAAATTGTGTCTTGAACCGAGAGAGCGCCACTCTTCTGTATCTCCCCACCCTGTAAGATGTAAAAAAAGCTTGTACTTTTATGAACTGAAGTTAAAATGAAATGCCTCAATATGATTTTGCAGGTTCTGACATCGGAGGATCAATTCGGATGCCAACGTACTTCAATGGTATATTTGGTCACAAGCCCTCAAGAAACGTCGTTTCAAACACTGGACAGTATCCCATGCCCGAGACGGAATTGCAGAATTCGTTTTTGGGTAATTCTTTTGAAAATACTAAATACAAAGGCACGTTCACGTAAAAAGTAAAGGTAGCTTTGATAAGACTCGGCGGTCAGTATCTGTTTACCGACAAACATTTGCAAACACGTGTTTTCTATGTGAATATGCCGTAGCAAACCCTGAGCACCTTTAAGTACTTGAATAATTATTTTAGGGTATAACTATTTCCCTACTTGGTAGTAATGAACATACAATTTATACAGGTATAGGGCCAATGGTCAGGCACGCTGTGGATCTGAAGCCTCTGTTAACCATAATGTCCGGTCAAAACTCATCAAAATTGAAGCTGAACGAACCCGTAAATATCAAGCAATTGAAAATTTTCTACCAATTCAGCAACGACGCTCCTATGGTTGACCCTGTGGATCCAGAAATCATTACTGCGATGAAGCAAGTGATCGAGTTTCTGAAGGTGCAGCATGATTTAGACGCCGAGGAGAAGAGAATACCGCTACTAAAGAAATCTTTAGCTATATGGCTCGCGACAATGAAAACCAAAGCGAGATTTGGCGAATTCATCATGGAAAATGATAGCAAAGTAAATATTTTGAAAGAAATCGTCAAGAACATCTTCGGGCTCTCTGGTAACACTCTTATTGGACTCATTACTTCTCTGTTCGACTATGGCGGTGTGGTTATTGGCAGCGATAGACATAAGCACTATATGGACCTTCGGAATAAGTTAGAAGAGACGTTTACAGAGATGCTGGGCGAGAATGGAGTATTCTTGTATCCAGTGCATCCTACCCCGGCGCCATATCACAACGAGCCGCTCTTTAGACCTTTCAACTTTTCCTACACAGCTGTAGTGAACTGTTTGGGACTTCCAGCCACAACTATACCTCTAGGGTTGAGCAGCGACGGTCTCCCGATTGGGATACAGGTGATAGCCAACTTCAATCAAGACAGGTTGTGTCTGGCAGTCGCAGAGGAGTTAGATCGCGCTTTCGGCGGTTGGTTGGAACCTCAGAAATCATAAGTTTATTTTACTTTTATACAAAGCCACAAAATGTCGCAAAAATATTTTTTGTATCTGTAATATGTTTTTTGTGAATGTAACATGTTTACATGTTTCATTCGAAAACAATATTTTGTAGATCATTTAATGTAATAATAAATGGATAAAATATGCTGTAACATTCCTGAAGTAATTTCTAAAAATGTTGGTCCTACCTACTGAACATTTTGAGTCAACACATTCTAAATAATTTTGAATAATGAAACAAATGGTTAACACTGATTTACATTTTAATTTAAAACAACCAAGATAAATTATACCAATTGTTTACATAGTTCCCGAATATAAATCTGAAGACTTGGATAGATTTTCTATGATTGTGAGAATTTCCTTTCTTTTATGACTAGGGTTGATTTTGATGAGCATATCACAGGAAGCTATGAGGCCATGGGTGTGGGCGCACTCTGCAAGTCTTTCCGCGTTGCAGAGTACATGGACTCCACAATCATAGCCATTGCTTTGCTGCAGGCAATCTCTGTCCATGAAATTAATACCTGAAATGTTAAATACTGTCAGAAATAATCACTTAATCAAGAGGAACCTATAGGGATGAGTAAATCATTTCAAGAAATCTGTATTTAGGCAACATATAAGTAATTGAGGACAGATTTAAAAATCATTTAAGATGTAACTGATTTACAACACAGTTGGTTTATAAAAGTACTGAAATAAACTTACCGCCTTTTGTCAAATATGGTATCAAGTGACTAGCAAAATCCCAGGCCACATTATGATTGCTGCCACTTGACGAGTCAAGGTGGAGGAAAATATTTTCAGGTTTAGAAAAAACGAGTAGACTCCAATGCGAGCCACCTGCCATATCTGGTGTATCATTGTCGTTTAGAGCAAAGAATACAAATTTCTTCCTATTAACACCGAGAGGTTCTAAAAAGGTGCTTATTTCTTCTGTTTTGACCATTTTCACACACTGCGTCACT
The DNA here is from genome assembly GCA_931315375.2 of Opisthograptis luteolata. NCBI lineage: Eukaryota > Metazoa > Arthropoda > Insecta > Lepidoptera > Geometridae > Opisthograptis > Opisthograptis luteolata. The sequence goes on from OV928048.1 coordinate 6,602,757, forward strand.
TCAGGTGACACAAATAGAAGATCACTGTTTTTACTGAACATCATTTTCTCAAGATATTCAAAGTAAAATGATATAATGGTGTCATTGAGCCAGTATGGTCCATTCAAAAGCTCTACGTCCGACTTACGAAGTAAAATGTCATGGAAGCTCAACACAACCGACGCTCTGGCCATTTTCGTAACTTAATTTCTTAGTTAAGTATAGTGCTCTGGAGACCTTCCTTTTTAGTTTTATTCATCTGCTAAGAAAAGGGTTTTATGATTTTCTTAGTTACGCAATACAATAAATACCTAGTACAATTTTAATAATGAATAAATAGTAGGTTAGTAAATAGGTGGCAACAATGTTTTTAAAGTGTAGTAAATTCATGCACTAAAATAATACGTAAACTAAGACTTACTAGGTAATGGTCTTTATTGATTGTAGAATTTCGGAACTTCAGCTTTATTTATCCACTGTGTAGGAACAGTTTAGTTTCACTGTTTTTGTTCGTTTAGGTCAGATAACTGTCGGTATATGCCATTTCTGATTCTAGGTTGGAGATATTTTTGCACTGCCTTGAATTCGTGAAACGACTTTGCTTACTACCGTTTTTACTTTTTTTCTCTGCAACCAGAGACCAATGACCATACGTCAAGTACGTCATGCCTGACGCATGACATGACCACAGAGTTCACAAACGAAGAATAGGTATCTTAGTATCCTTAAAGATGACAGTGACTCAGAATGTGTGAGCTTGAGAAGCATCAAGCACGATGAGATATAGTTCGATTATCTCTGGTCTTTGAAAAGAAGACGTGAAGTTCGAAAGTCCGATTACTATTCATAGTCCTAGGTCCGATTAGTGAAATTGGAATGGAAGTTTTTCCCACAGGCTATACGAGTTCTCCTTGGAAAACTAAAAAAAAAAACAGAGTTATTGACAGCTAACCATAGATTAAGTAGACTATATACTACGTATAGATGGAAATCACCCATAGAACGACACAATCGTTAGAGAAGTGAACGAAATGACCTGCGCCAGATGAAGGTTACTATGGAGTATTCTGTGACGATAGTGCTTGAAACGTCAGGCGGCAAATATCGATATCGATCTGTAGTGATGGGACATTTAAACCCAACCCACTATCGATAACCCATTCCATTTCCTATTTTATGTTTTCAATAGCTTAAGGTTTTTAAATAATGAAACTCAGTTTTAATATTTAAATTTATATTCAGATAAATAATACTACCACTTCGATTCGGAACTTTACAATTTCTTCAATCAAATCAAATTAAGTTGGGGGTTTATACAAAATTTTAATTGTTTGATATAGGTATATAATCCAAATCCAAGAAATTAGAATGGGCAAGTGCCTTTCTTGTACTAGCTACTTACAACTATTACAGCAATCAAATTAATATTAGGTACTATACAAAATTGCCAATTTGATTATAATACAAATCTAAAGAAATTATACACAGAATAGCCATGTACCTATATTAAATAAGCTACTTATTAATTATACATCAATCAAATTAAGATTAGGTTTGTACCATACAAGACTGTCAAGACTACAAGACTGTTAACTGTCTGATAAATATATGTAATACAAATCCAAGAAAATGACACATAGAATAGGCATATGCCATCATACAAATTTGTACTTACAACAGCTATACATCAATCAAATTAGGTACTATACAATATTGAACAATCTGATATACAGTGCAAATCCTAAGAAATTATATTATTATACACAGTATGGGCATGTACCTATATTAAACAAGCTACATAGAATTATACATTGATTCATCGTTATAAACCGAATATAACTAATACATAATAATATAATTGACTATCGGGTTGGGTGTAGTAACTGGGACCAGGCATTTCAAGATTTTGTGAATATGGTGGGTAAAATATGCTGCAGTACAAAAAAATTAAAAAAATACCAAACCCGATACCAGCTGGATACATATTGGCCACATTGCCATTCATGTTAGGCTCTATATCTATGTTCAATACAAAATCTCTGTTTTTATTTTTCTATTTCTATAAATGATAGGTATTACTTACTCAAGAGTCCTGGTTTCAATTTCTTTTGGTCCAAATAGGGTTGGGTCACTCACAAGCAGTTTTCTCCTCTTCCTAAGATATTTTTCCTCGAATTGATGGCCACATAATTATTGTTGGAGCATTTACATCAGCTATATATTGACTATGTGGCTGTACCAAGTCCAACTAAATTTTCCTCTGGTCTCGAGAGCCAAAAAAGCACGAGTTGATTGTTCAGCTACAATCAGCAATGCAGCGCGAGCGAGACTGCGAGAAGACATTATTATTCTAAAACAAACATAACCTAAATGTAATAAATTATTCTGTAACCTAACAAGATGCTATTTCATGTAATTTAAGTCGGCACAGGCTTAGCTCTACTTACGTTTTTGTCTGTTAGCAGTTAGTTGTTGATTGATGATACAGGTTTTTAACCTTGTGATCCTTGTCATTATAGAAATGATATGTAAGATAAAATTTAATGTAATTCTAAAGAGCAACGGTTTTAATTTCAAGTACCTAGTTTTTGTTTCTTCGTTAATCGCTTCGCAACTTTCGCAAGCAATCAAAGTGAAAAAGAGAAATTGACGAAACTGTGCGGGACCGGGAAAATATGGCGGGCGTTATTTCACAAAAAGTAAAAAAACACAAACAAAACTTCGTCTGATAGATTATAAATAATGAATTACTGAATGAAATTGAATGAATGAAGCCTGTTCAAAGTGTTCATGTTCACCAATCTCATCTGGCGCAGGTCACTTCTAAGAGCATAGACGATGTTCTGTGATTACCTGCCGTGCAGCTAACTGAAGTTCCTCATTCCTAAAATAAGGATAGATGGCGCCAGCTAACCATGAATATCAACTTCTTCGTATTTGCTCAATGAAAAATAAAGGCATCGGAGCCCATACAGCTACACACGGTTCAGCGCTAGGATGATGATGATTTTCAGCGGATGATGAGACAGAATAACTTATTTTTTATTAAATTTATCATAATATCGCGAAAATTTAATTTCCATTTCAGACAAAAATAAGGGCAGCACCCTTGATTACTTTTGACCACAGATAGTACTACCGCGGTTTCCCGTTATCCCGCAGAAACCTTTTCCGGGATAAAAAGTAGCTTAAGTTTCCAGGGCAGGTATATCTTTATAAGCTATTTCCATTTTAAATTTCACTCAAATCCGTTCAGTTTTAGCGTGAAAGAGTAACATACATCCATACTAACAATCCTTCACGATTATATTAGGACGTTCTGTAGTTACTTAACTAGATAAGCACCTAGTTTACCCAATGAATTTCATCATCGAGTTTATCCACCTATATTCTAAAGATAGGTAGGTACACCATTGCAGCTTATCTGATACTACCTTGCAACTTGCAAGTAAATCATTCGCATACATTTATAGTTCACTGCTTACTGCATTGATGGGAGAGAAGTCACCACAACTGAGACTAACATTTCTGGATGATTTATTTTATTCATACAATCGTACAATGAATCAATTGTTCTTCATTCAAATGAACTAAAAATAATATTAAATCAATAAAACGACTTGCCGAAAATATAAATTTCAAATTGTGTATGTAGGTAAAATTAATGGTTTTTACTAAATAAATAACTAGATGCATAAGATTTTACTACATGCTATACATATATTGGATATTAAAAAATCTGATAGACACTTGTTTTTAGTTAGTCTTACGTCACGAAGCATTAAGTACTCTTTTTTTTATTCTTAACTGTGCTAGGGTCAATCTGTTAACAGTTACTGGTGTTACCCATACAACGTCCTCGTGCGTCCTTGGTTGTAATATTTTCATACGCAATCACATACTTTATTGTGATTTACTTATTATCCGACACTTATGTAAGACTCGCGTTTCTTATTAAAAACTACTTTGATCAGGATCCAGGACCCTGAGACACGGAGATGTATATAAAATGCCTAAAATAATCTTAGAGAAATTAAAAAAGTATTTTGTGAGGTCCTCAATAAGTATCAAACACAGTGGTGCAGACTGCAGACTGCCTACTGAGCACTGAGCTGCATGACAGTTCAAGTTGACGTGATGACCTTTCTTTACTTGGTTAAAAATTAAAGAGACATATAAAGAACTTAAAGCCTTTACTAAATTTGTTATTAGTTCATAAAACTAATTTGGTAACAATAATGGTCATAATCTTATTACAATAAACTGAAATTTTTGTTGCCATACACAAATAATGACATGAAGGAACAATCACAATGGTTTCTAGATACCTATAATTTATTTAAATAACATTAAATACACTCACAGCATTGTTAGAGAGTATTATTACACAAGATATCTCATACTCTCCATGTAAGATAAGATAATGAACTAAAATCTAGTTATGTGACAAGATTAACATTTTAATAAATTACTGATGATACTGATTGGGCTAAAAACAAGAAGTATATTCCAGAAATATGATGGAAAATGCCTCCTATTTCAATATTTCCTAATAACAGATAGATTACTTAGTAGACTCTTTGAGGTAAGCAATGAGGTCGGCGCGCTCGTTGGCCTTCTTCAAGCCAGCAAACACCATTTTCGTGCCAGGGATGTATTTCTTAGGGTTTTCCAGGTACTCAAATAAGGTATCTTCGTTCCATGTGATGCCTGCAAGAGATAAATAATATTTAGTTCACAAGTATGTAGAATGTAGATGGTTATAATTTTTTAACAATGTTGATTACTCTGCCATCAATCAGTACAAAGTTATCTAAGACAGATAAATTTATCTTTGCAAGAATGTATAAAAAATTGATACAATTTATAGCTGATATGATAACAAATTGATACAGAATTTACTAATTATGTAACACAACTATAACTTTAATATTCAATCTAATTTTGGCAAGGAATAAATAACATCAGTGAATTCACTACACTTAGATATAACATATAATAGCAGTATATAATTATTTACCTTATACTTAGACTTGTATACCAAAATATGTAGGTATACAGGATAGTATTTACCTTGTTACATTTGACTGAAAACCAATGAATGTTTAGAAATATAAATAGAATAAAATATACCTTTGGCCTTGTTGGCATCAGAGTATGAGAAGCCAGAAGCTTGACCGGTCTTGCGGCCAAAGAATCCGTGTAGGTTGGGGCCCACCTTGTGCTTGCCACCAGCTTCAACCTATAAAATCAAAACATTATTTATAATAATATCATCTACATAGTTAGAATTATGGAACTGAAATGAACGATAAAGCTCTCAGAATTTGTATGTTGGTAGTAGTTCTATAGGTAGGCCCCCGGTGGGCCAATGACATTATGAGTAATGAGGAGCCAATGAGAGCGTGGTAGTGAACAATAGTTTTAGTTTCCTAAGACATCAATTTTAGATCAGTAATGGAATAATATATTTATAGTTATGGTTAAATTACTATAACTAGTCATGTAAGTATAAATTTAGTGGCAGTCATCCACATTTTTCTTGATGGTAGGTTATTTCACAATGATTTTAAAAATTGCATGTTGATGTTGCTTACAGTGTGACACTGGGCACATCTCTGCACAAAGATTTTCTTGCCGTTCTCGGCATTGCCTGCTGGTACTCCCATTGCTGTTCTGAAACATGAAAAAAATTAAGATATTAGGATCTAATTGATATAATGATGTAGCACATTAGAATTTATAAACTTGCTACCAGTACCCAAAAGCTTGAAAAAAAAGTAATCATAACTGAGAACACAATCATACCATAGTAATTAAAATGAATATAAAATGTAAGTACCTAGTTATGTACCTACCATGCAGGAATACATGATTGAAGTTCTAATCATGGCCTTGATGGTGAAATAAGTTCGTTTCTAAGTCCACTTCAAACCATAACTTATTGTTCAGTTAAATACTCTAGTTGTTTAATAGTTATGTAGGTAATTAGAGAAGTTGCACTATTTAAATAGTGCAACTTCTCTAATTACCTACATAACTATTAAAAGTAGGTCAGGATCAATGTCATCTGGGAATTTCAAGGCACAAGGTGTCGTAATGACATCATTACGTAAGTGGAAAAGAATCATTTTATCACAAGGAAACATGATAGTAGCACTTGCAAACTTAGGGTAATTTAATTTACGTAATGCATACAACTATAGTGAACCTTTTATACGGAAATATGATAAGAATAACCAATGTGAAGGTTATGCAAGAAGCGTTATCGTAAAACAGTTAAACTAAATTTGAATGCACCGACATAAAAAAGAGACAAATGAAAAAACACGTAAAAACTAATTTACTCACTTTTTGTTTTAAGATTTAATTCAAACGACAGCCAATTCACGGAAAATCCGTTTTCTGAATGACACACTAACACCACGCAGTTGACTTGACGCAATGTATGACGATTGTGTGACTGTGTGTCACGCACGGGCACGGCACGGCAGCAAGGCACGACAGAACGAACTTCACAGAACCTACGAAACGAATTTACGAAGAACGATAGTATAAGTCTGGTAGTGCTAGTGTTGGACCGGATTTGTTACTGGTGCTAGAAGGCGTGGAAAAAGTGTTGCCAGCACACTATAATAAAAGTTCGCTGGATTTGTAAAAAAAACGCCTTATTAGCATGCTTTTTGAAAAATATACATTAATCCGAAAATCACAAAGTAATGCTATCATATTTGTTAGGTCAAGAATACACAAACATCAATCAATAATTTAGAGAGAGTCGCGTACTCCCGTACCATTTCATTTCCCACGAGAACTTAATTCGATATTTTATTAATTTGCACGGTACCCTAAAAATTGCCTGAATGAGTGATAAGCACAAGATGATAAAGTTTGTCTTTCATTGCTAAAAAAGCACTAGCTCTAGCGACATAAGTGTTGAGTTGGTATCACTGTTTGGAAGGCACACGGAAATCGGCAGTATCGCCATAGTATATCGCGAGCACGATTTCTACGCGTGCGTTGAACAATCGATCGAGGGCTTCTCTTGGATTAGATTGTCTGTGGACTAAATAAAGCAAGAGAGTTTTTCGCGGGTTATTCAAAATTATTAATCAGAAAAGCACTGAGTTCTACATTAATATAAAATTAATATTATACATAGACATACTTGTACTATTCTAAGTAGATTTTATTACATACCCACATTAACTGCACGCTAGTCTTGTTAACTATGTAAATCTGTAAAGAATATTGCCGGATACGGAACACGTACCAAAATATTTTTTCAGTGATTAAGCGTTAAAAATGGGTTTTCCATGGCAGTAAGTACACTGATGTAACCTTTAATAAAACAGTGCGTTTCTAAATATATAAATGATCTAGTTAGCTACAACAACACAAATTAATACAATTTATGGCGTTTTTTTTTTTTTTTTTTTTTTTTTTTATGGCAATTGTTAAACATTACTGCCATCATCATGTCAGTCAGAATGATATAAAAAGTGTTATTAAAATAAACGGAATTGGAATTTTGAATTTTGAACTAAAAAAGGGAAATGAAAAATACCTTAGAAAATATAACACAAAAAAAAAATGAGCAAAAGAAGAAGTGGCATGAATAAATGAATTATAATATACAATATATACATATCATATTAAAATTTACAATTTAATGTTATTTACAGTAACAAAAGACGAAATTAAATCTATGGATGAAAGGTTTATACTACATAAAATATTATCTATATGTACAGGGAATGGAAATTTATGGTGAATTAACAATGAGAATAACAAGCTATGATCAAAGTTGGGGCAGGAAAAAAAAATATGATTTAGGTCGGCTTCATCCAAACCGCATTCACAGATAGATGAATTTTTGATACGGAGCTTTTTTAAATGCACACCCGAACAACAGTGGCCAAATCTCATCCTAGAGATGGTGGAGGAAATTCTCCTATTGCATCTGAACTTAAAAAACCAGGGTTTGGTCTGTAAGCTGGGTTGGTATTTGGCAAAGTTGGATCCCAACCGACTACTGCTTCTGGACCATCTCACTGACCACCTGGACCTTAGGTCTCGGATGGGGAGGAGCAAAAGGTCCTGGGGATAGTTCTTAAAGGGAACTTTATCACCACAGATGGTTGCATGTTTTGCAATCTCGTCCGCCTTTTCATTACCAGGGATATTGCTGTGACTAGGGATCCATGCTAGTTGGACGGTATACCCCAGAGCAGAGCATCTCACCAACAGCTCCTTACACTTAAATACAATCCAGTTTCTGGAACCCGTTTTGAAGGGATTACTTTGGAAGGCCTGAAGAGCACTCAAAGAATCAGAGAAAATGACAGATCTATGCAATTTAAACAATAATATGTAATTGATAGCCTCCATAATACCCCTGCATTCACCAACAAAGACTGAAGTTTCAGGGGGACACTTAATTTTTTGAACGATATTATAGTTCTGATGAAATACACCAACACCAACACACCCGTTTTGATCTAGTTTAGATGCATCTGTATAAATATAATGCCAGCCATTCCAAAGGCTATCTTTTACCCTTAGAAAATGTGAATTAGCAAAATAATCACCTTTAGCTAAATCTAAATTAAGATGCAAAATGGGAGAAAATATAATAGATTCATAATCAAATTCAAATAGAGGAATTTTAGGAGTTCTATGGGTAGTGAACCTAAGGTTCATAATTTTTGCATAGCTCACAACTAAACAAGGAGATTTTTTATAAACCCAATAAGCCAGTGACATGTAATTATGCAAAAGTTGCAATTTTGGGAACAAAGGATGTGAAGAGAACTGAAACAACCGAGACAAAAACATATCTGATAGATATTGACGTCTCAAATCCAAAGGAGGGTCGTCACATTCCACTTGCATAGCATTTTTAGGAGTAGACTTCATTGCTCCTATAATAATACGTAAAGCTCTTGCTTGAATCAGGTCCAGCGAGTTAAGAGCTCTTTTACAGGCAGGCTCATATAAAAATGAAGCATAGTCTATAACACTACGAATAATAGCATTATAGAGCAGCTTTAGATAAAAGGGGTGTGCCCCCCACCAAACACCTGCCAGACATCTTAGAATATTAAGATTTTTTTCGCATTTAACTGAAACATAGTTCAAATGAGATGAAAAGTTTAGTTTACTGTCTAATACGAGTCCTAGAAATTTCTTTTCGTTTTCAACAGGAATCCTAATATTGTCAAATAATATGTCAAGTCTCGGTTTCAACCGTTTTCTTGTAAAGATAACGACAGAACTTTTAAGGGGAGCTATATCAAACCCATTGTGGCCCAACCAAACACTTAATGACTCAAGAGCTTGGGATAACATATGGGCAGCACTTAATATATTACAATCAGCCCTATATATAACTAGGTCATCTGCATATTGGAGCAACCTGCAATAAGGTAACACAGACCTATTTAAGTCATAGGTGTACAGATTAAACAGGAGAGGACTTAGAACAGAGCCTTGAGGCAGACCTTTATAGACAGATCTGGAACATTTTATTTCACCAGCTAATCTAAGATGAGCTGTACGACCTAGAAAAAGATTTAGTATAAAATTAATAATTTTACCTGGAAGACCTAAGCTTTCCATCTTGATTTTAAGAATTGACAGGGAAACATTGTCATACGCAGAACATATGTCAAGAAAAGCAGCAACAATGGACTCATTCCTCGAAAATGAGAGTCTAATATCAGTAACAAAAATAGATAAACTATCTAAAGTACCTCTCCCCTTGCGGAAACCCCACTGGGATTCAGGTAAGATATTCCTACTTTCAAGCAACCATTCAAGACGATTTTTAATAAGGTGCTCCACAATTTTTGCCAAGACAGAGGACATGGCAATTGGACGATAGCTTTCAGACTTTTCAGGATTCTTGCCAGGCTTTAACACTGGAATAATAATTTGTGTTTTCATTGCAGAGGGGACGAACCCTAAATCAATCATCAAATTTATCATTTCCAGGTAATAACCTAAAACTTTCTCCCCAGCGTTAACCAAAAAGGAATACGGAATCCCATCTGGACCAGGAGAAGAATCTTTAAGAGAAGAGAGAACAAAACGTAATTCCTGCATAGAAAAAGGTAGGAAACTTGCATCATGAGCGGAGAAACCTGGAGACAAAGTATTCACAAAATTAGGAACAAAAGGAGGGGCTAGTCTATCCATAAATTGTTCAGACCAACTGTCACAACTAGGGAATGGAGGAGAAGGTTCTCTATATGAACCACGGAATTTCCGGATTGAATTCCATACAAAGGAGGAATGAACGTTAGGAGAAATAGTCGAGCAGAAATTTTTCCAACCTTCTGACTTTTTTGAGTGAAGAATTTGTTTTGTATTATCCAAAACTGTCATTAAACTTTTATAGTTTTCATTTGTCATGTTCTCACAATAGACATCCTCAGCGTTCTTCCTATCTGCTACCGCAATCATACAATCACGATCCCACCAAGGAGGAGATCTATGTTTTATATTTTGGACCTTTGCAGGAAATGAATGTCTAGCAGCTGAATGAAGACAATTTATAAGCGAGTTAAGGCAATCACTCAGAGAATGGGAAAGAATGAGGGGAAGGTCAGAAGCAGTTCGATCTAGGTACGATGAAAATTTGGACCATTCATCAGACCGAGATTTGTTAAGGTTATATTCTAATAACGGCTTAAATGGGACTGAGTTGATTACAGAAAAAGGGAGCTCAAACAGAATTGGAAAGTGATCGCTACCATAACAAGAAGATAAAGTTCTCCATAACATTGAGGGAGCTAGGCTAGCTGACACCATAGTCAGGTCAACAGCGCTAACCCGTTCAGTTGGCTTCGTACGGCGTGTAGGGGAACCAGTATTTAACAAGCACAAACCCAAACTATCCATAATATTGAATACATAATTTGCAAGTGAATCTAAGGCCTGGCAACCCCAAACTGGGTGGTGGATATTAAAATCCCCCATTATGATAAAGGGACCTTGGATGTGAGATAATAATGACAGGATTCTATTTAATATATCAAACGATGGTCTGGGAATATACAATGATACAAAAGTTAAGTTTTTCAACCTAACTGCAACTACTGAGAAGTTCTCAGAGAGATAAGATGATGGTAATTGAACAAGATGAGAATTTACAGAGTTTCTGACAAGTATGGCTGAGCCACCATACCCATCAGCTTTGTCATCCCTGAAACAGAGGTAGCGAGGGACCTTGAAAAAGGAACCGGGCTTTAGCCAAGTCTCAGAGATGGCAATAACAGTGGGATCATATTTATTGATAATGTATAAAAGATCAGACTTTTTACTACGCAGACTTTGACAATTCCATTGCAGCCCTAGAGCGGGTGCCATAATGGAGGGATTGTAACATAGGGGAGGGAGAAACTTGGGCAGCGTTGGACGGTATTAGAGCAGGAGAGTTAAGTAGCCTAGTAAGAGCTTGAATAAGCTCCAAAATGCTACCAGAGGATGAAGAGGGATCAGTGATGGGACTATTGAAGGCAACACCATTATTATTGGGCATGTGAGGGTTACTAATTATAGCTTGATGGGCAGCGCGATCATAGCCGTGACTTTGCGAACTATTAGGTAGTCTAGGCTTGAGGAAGACTGTTTTTTTATAAGAAACTGAGCTAGGAGATTTGTTGTTCAAGGGTGAAGGCACATGGGTAACGTTGGCATAGGATGTTTTAGCCGCATCACTGTAACTTTTACCCCTTATAGGGGAATGCAACCTAGAGGCTTCAGCATAGGACATACTTTTCTCTGCCATTGTGATCTTAATTTGTTTTTGCCTATCGAATTCAGGACAGCTCTTACTTGTGGCAAAGTGCAGACCAGAGCATGACAAGCAGGGGGAAGTGCCTTCCTCAACACTACAAGCATCGCCAGTGTGGGCCTCTCCACACTTGTAACATCGAGGCTTAGACCTACAGGTGTTCTTAGTGTGGCCAAAACGACAACACTGGAAGCACTGCACAGTCGGATAATAGTATCTTTCGACAACAAGCGAGTTGAAGCACATAAACACCCGAGGGGGAAGAACCTGCCCGTCAAACGAAATAACGCATGTCTGAGACGGCTTATACACAGGAGCACCATCAATTACGACCTTGTAATTCAAACGTCGAACTTTTACTATTGGTCCCCCATCATTAGGGACACGGATATTTTCTAGAACTTCATCTTCAGACCATTCAACGGGAATCCCTTTGACCAAACCCAATCGGACGGTACTGAATGAAGGTATGAAAGCTTTATAATCGTTATTTTTTAGAATCTCGCTTGTTACGAAATTGTTCGCAGAGATAGCGCTATTAAAGGATAACGATACTCTATTCCTCCCGATTCTTTGAACACTGCCATCAATTATGTCAAAAAATTTGTTCTTACTCAGAAAGCGACCAAAGTTCACCGGGTGTAGGGAGGAACCAGAGGTTGGAGAGAGCTCCACTTTTTGTACATGGACTACAAAGGGACCCTTGTCACAGGGCGTGTAGACCTGCCTGCCGGAGGGAATATAAGACGGAATTGACGGAGTTTGGGAAACAGTAGCCGGAGGGGAGGCAAATGAATCGGTGATTTGCGAATCTGGGACTGTATTTGATGATGAACAAGCTTGGCCTAAAGGTATAGTTGAGTCTTGCGACTCACTTTCCTCTTTGCTCTTTTTAGAATGCTTCTTGGAATGTCTTTTCCGCTTAACAGTATTGGAAGAGCCATTGCCCAGCAGGGGGGAACGCTCCACAACATCTGAAGAGTCAGATGCGATGGAAACAAATTCCACCGGTGACGGGATCAAAAAGCATCTATCCGTGGACGCGGTCTCAGTAGGATGGTTTTTATCAGGGGGCCTACCACCCCCATCGAAAATCTCCATGAAGATCGATAACAATGATTATCTACTTATAAAACAAATGAAGTCTATCTATGTAGCAACAAAACGAAAACCGGCAATGATATAAAGCACTACAATACTTATGAATTTTATACAGACACTTATTCTACATGAGATATATGATAATATTTTACACAAAATAATACAAGATACAATTTAAGGATATTTTTCAAATTTAAAAACTCGCCAAAGCACCCGCTCCAATCTGACAATCATCTGACCAATTTATGGCGTTTTATTTTCGAAGTTTGTCATTTTGTTATATTTTTCTTACATAGATTTTTCTCATGTCAATATCTTTTCAGAGACGTTTTTACAAAGAGGCAAGGAGGTTTAGTTTTAAGATTTTAAGAATAGTTTTAAGATTTTTCATACAATTTTTTTCCTAATTTAATATTTTTGAAGGCAAATTGATTCGTTTTATGTATGTAGGTATGTATGTGTTTTGAAATTGATTAAATTATACAATTTTTAAAACGTGGTGGAGATTATTAGGCCACGATTTAGCTACTCGGCTGTTGACGGTAGAGTTGGATGGACGTGTCTGGGGTTGAGATATTAATAAGTTAAAATAAAAATGTCGGCCTTAATATATAATAATGATAGTGAATAATTTTAAAGGGACTGAAATAAATTAGCTGATTGATTTCCCTACACAAGCTGCATCTAAATATGTTCACAATGGTGGCGCTGCTAAACTAAACTCCAACTTCGCGTGTTTCTTCCGAAGCCATAAGATATTGTTTCATAAAATTCTGAGATGGCGCCACCGGGCTTTTTGTTGGTTCATATCACCAGACTCTCTGAATTTTTGAAAACTTCTTGTATTTATCTTACTATACTCTTTGGTTTAGCCTCTATGTATACTCGTATTATTATTCAATGTCGGTTAGTGGGGTCATAATAAGTTATGATTATGACTCTAAAATCTAAACAATCTCATTGTTTTTTGCGTTTTATGCAATTGAGTGAGGAGTTGGGGACTGGACTAGGAATTTGAGGGATTGACAGGTAGTTAGCTATTCTTGCGTTAAATAATTATATTCTTGTCAGTGACACCAATATGCAAAAAAACAATCGTGTTTTAAATTCCAGTATGCATGCGTTTGTTTTTCTTCTCCTCCTACATGACTGGATCAATTTTGATGAAGTTTGGTACGTATAGAAAAATTTTGGAAGAACCACAGGGGAACAGTTATAAATATTATTATGTTCATAATATATTCAGCATTGATTTATGATAGACTTGTTTTATTTTCCTATTTGCTATTTGACATTTTACTCATATTATTTTAGTTTTTACTGCTTTTTTAATATACTTATTTTAAGTATATTATTATCTAGATAATTATTATCTTGCCCTGCGATTTAAAACAATTTTTTAATAAGTAAATATGTACCTACTAGATTACTAAGTGTGTACCTAGAGTATACCTACTTATACCTACTTACTACTCGGTCTAGTCAACTAAGTTTATTCATCATCATCATCATCAGCCTGTATCAGTACACTGCTGGACATAGGCCTCTCCCAAGGTACGCCACTGAGCCCGGTCTTCGGCTCTTCTCATCCAACTACTGCCAGCCACTCGGCGCAAGTCGGCTACACCTTGTCGCAGGACGTCCCATACTACGTTTGCCAAGTCGCGGTCAAGTTTATTGCCAGGCATAAATGTTATGTTATAGGTAAGATTAGCAAGTTACTGTTACCTTAATCTCTATAAAGAACGTATAGGTAGGTACCTTCAGTACCTACTGCTACTGACTATCCCCGAAAAATATAGTCTAGACTTATCACAAAATAGGCTCAGATTAGAATAGATAAACATAGTTTATCTTCCCACTCAAAATAACCCACTTGTTTACCTGCCACTGATGGATACAGCAAGATAAAGTACCTAGGTAGTGGGTACTGATTATGGGTAGGTATTTTACCTAATCTTAATGTTATCTTTTATATTGTCTTGAAAAAATTAGATGATAGAGCTAGGTATACTTACTGAAGGTTGAAACTTGTTATGTATTATTCAAGATATTAGACATCTAGGCTAGGTACTAATTATAGTCTTTTATCTACTAATCTACCTATGTGTACCTTACCTACCTTCAAGGTTCTGTTCTCAGTAGCCTCGCCTGGTAGGCCTTATGTTACCTTCCTTCTGCCGATCTGGCAAAATTTATCACATAAAAAATAGCTAAAAAAAATATTACATTTTCTAAAACGAATAAGGTTTTCTTCTAAATACTGTCTTATTTTGGAGAAAAACAGTTGAATTAAAATTAAAACATTTATTTTTAAACTCAAATATTACAAGGTACTAACTCCAATTGCTAAGCGACCCATGGTGTGTCTTGGCCTGCGAAATGAGAGAGTGCCATTCCTCTTTTTTATATCCTGAGCGATTTCAGCCCAGTTCAGAGACTAGACTAGAGTAAGTAAGTAAGTATAGGCTACTTATTTTTTTTCCTATAAATTGCAAGCTACAGAGAATGATCATATGACACTCATAATTATGCCCGATTACATTAGAATAGAATGCCCTGCCAAAGTTGATGTTGCCTGAAGAGCCAAAAACCAACCTAGCCAAAAGTGAATAGGTAGGTACTAAGCAAGCGACCAACATCGACCATATCGTCGCTTTCCATCGGGTGTGAGATCGTGGTCAAACGCTTGAATATAGTAAAAAAGGAGCTAGTAAAAAAAGTACCTATGTTACCAAATGTTCACAAAAAATTTCTGTATTGAAATACCTGGTTTAGGAATTATTTGGAAAGTCACTGAATAGTAAGACTGCTAGCAAATAAGCGATCCGGCAGATTGTATTCAGTCCAGACCGTGACAAGGGTTAGAGTCGCCCGATTGATTCCAATCTGAGAACTTGACTGAGCATCTGAAATGCCTTGTGATGCTGGACGTACTGGTATGCTTTCCGATGGCAAATTGGATAGACAAATAATCAAAAAGGTACTAGCATTTTGAGAAAAAAAGGATCACAATCTATATATTTGAAATCATGCAGTAGAACTTTGAGAACAATTTTATATTTTCATGGAGTAGAATATACGTAAGCATATATTTTTTGTCATTTTGTCGTGGAGTAGTTTGAGAACTTTTCTTGACGTGTACCTAGGTACGTTGGGAACATGCCTTGTAGTTTTGTTGCCCTAACAGAAGCAACAAATTAAGGTAAGAGCTATAGATGTTTTATGAAAATATAAATAACAAAAAAATCCTTTTATTACTTTATTAGAATAGAGACGGTCGACAGACGCAGACTTAAGTTAACCTTCACCAAAAAAGTATCAGCCACAGAAATACTTAAAGGTTTTTTCTCAATTTGTTATTGTCAACGTTTCCTAGGTGTTGGGGACGAGAGGTCGATAGAAGCTTCTTAACCGTTCTGATTTCCCCCGAGTCGTTACTTTGCCTTATATTTTGATTGAAAGATTTCGTGTTAGAATAAAATATATTTCATCTTCTTTTTGCGCGTCTGAGGAAAGCACTTCGCCTAATGATTGTTAGGTATATTACCTACATCACGACTGGGAATTTTTAAAATGCTAAGGTAAATTTTAATATTGAAGTCGTCTAGAGTTTGGATTGAAATGACTTTTTCATTAGTCTCACCTAATGTTTGCTACTAACATAGAAGCTTAAGTATCTTACCTACTTTACTAATTACAAAACAGTAAATAACAAAAAGTGTGTAGATATTTAATTTAATAGGTACTTAATTTAAATTCTATGTTCTAAATACTTACTCATACTCACTCTAATTATAAGGTACTTGTTTTCGTACATATAGCAATTTTACCAAAATACATGTTTGAATATCACTGATTTCATATACATATATTTCAGAAAAAATACCGACAATTGGGTGCCTACGTAGGTAGTAATGGTACGACTGTTCAATTGATATAAATAGGTCAAATAATAATTCTGACAAGCACAGATTTTAAGGTAACCTTGGTTATATTAAATTAACTCTCAGAATTTGACTACCGCCTACGCTACAACAATATTCAGCGTTAGCAAGAAATAGGTAGAGACAGCAAAACAATGACCGTGGTTGAATTCTGAATAGGGCTTAGAATAAATTTCATAAACAACATCGAAAGGGACAGCGTCGTTTGGATTTACGATTTAAATGCTTATGAAAACTTTTTGTTGAAGGTAAATGTCCAACTTAATTTTATTTAGAATCGAGTTGGATCTGCCCACTTTGTGAACTCATTTACTCAGATAACTACGTTCTACTTACTCCATTACATTTTATCATTGGTAAACCTTTATAGACTATAAATTTAGTTCACTCTCTATTATCTCTATAATTTAATAACCTTGTCTTTATAATTTAATAACCTTTGGTTATATATTATTGTTACCCATATTGTTAGATAGGTGTTTATGTTTAAGGACTTTCTAGTTATACATATTTAGGCATTTCTAACGCTTTCTATGAACTTCATGGAAACGTTATCAATATTTTTTTTGCCCATAGATCCAAGCATTTATGTGACGAGTATCTTCCACCAAACCAAACTTTGGGTAGGTACTTGACCCCCACATATCCGAGAAGAATCTGATCAACTGCACATAATAAACTGCTTCCGTTTTACTTACCTACGTCCAGAATAAAATTATGTAAACAATTTAAGACCTACAACAACTTTACAGAGCGCATTATTTCTTCATTATTTTGTCTAATAGGTGGAAGCTGCTCTACCCATTATTGAATAACAAGATAGATGGCAATGGCCAAAATAAGTAAAATTTATTATTTACCCTGGGCAGCCGAGCCTGAACAACGTAAATGCTCTATAAACAAGTCCACATTTAGAGAGATACTATTAGGCAAATGATAATTTATTAATTCTCATTAGCCCTGGGGTGTCGAGGTTCAGGCATTGGTGAAAAGTCAAAACATTCTCTAATGTATATCGCTTCAGGCGTGTTTTTTCTTGTTTTTATTTGAACCCAACGGACAGGAAATCACGACCTTACATTTTACTTAGAAGCTGCAACCTGCGGTTATCTTCCACGGCTTTCTCGCTATCATGCAGGAACATTTTACTGGGATAAAAAGTAGCCCGTTTGTTAACACGCTATCCTCATTTTAAAAAAATATTGTAAAAGTAATCGCACCCAAAAAATGACCTGCAGAGCGGCCAGTTATTTTGCCGGTGTAAAAAGGTTGGCACAGTCGTTACTAGTTTTAAATTTGATGTTTTTAAGTGATCACATGTTGCATGACTGCACGACACTAAATAAATTTATGTTAAATATAAATTTGAACAAACATACACACTCACAAACTTTTGCATATAAAATAATAATTAGTGAGATGAGATAAGTGAGATGTATTATAACGAATGTGAAAGTGACTTTCTCTGTTTCTCGAGAACAAACAGTAGTTACATTTATACACTTAAACTGTGGAACTAATTTCAATGAAATTTGCAATAGAGATAGTATGTACCCTAGGGAAGCACATAGGATGCTTTATAAACGGTAGTCCACGCGGATGAATCCGCGGTGCACAGTTAGTCACGGAAAACGTTCCTAATGTTTTCGTGGAGGTAGCAAGAATTTCAATAAATTGTTGCCGTCGCAGCTATTATTAATAGGTTTTAACTCAGAGTTTACGATTCGAATCGTGTGATAATGGTCGGCAGTAAATTTAATTTCCCTATCTCTGTGTAATCCAAGGTATTCGTTTACGTTTAATTGTTTTGAATTGAAAGCCTCTAACTCTTGAAGAATTGACGTGGTTTGAGAGTGGAAGGAGACGTTTAACTTTTCTATTACCTACGGGAGTTTTGTTATTGGAAAATGTAAGTTTAGTGGACGTGAAAAGGCCAATTTTTTTTTCATCATTTAAGTGTTATCGTAAACAGCCAATATATTTTTTCTTCATTTTTATATTGAGGCTAATGAAGTTTGTTACAAACAAACACAAATTCTTGTGGGAGATTACTCAATCTACGTTGTAAAGAAAATTGGGAGTAGAAGTGTGTAAAAATAAGCTAGGTACGAGTATAATAGGACAAGTTTTATATTTTTGACCGCAAGTTGAAGGTGGCACCGCAGCGCTACGTCTTGATCGAAAACTGGCTCACAAGCGAAGCTGCCTGAATACCTACATCGTTGCTTTGCTCTGTTGTAAATTGAAGCTCAATTACCTACTCTTGCTTGCGCATGAATTTTCATCGGGCACTAAGTATGCAGTACTTAAGTGACGTATAATACTCGCATCGATAGCTTATAAAGATCAATCGAGAGTGCTAGAAGCAAGATTCTACTGGGAACGGTGGCGAAGTGCTCGGCAATGTTTTCCCAACTCATGAATAAACAATATCTACCCGCGAGCGCTTCGCACGTAAACTTGTTTTGTTAGCGTTTCTAGGAAGTTTACAAATTACCTATCTGTATCCAGTTTTAGTAAGAACATAAAGTATCTCATGTTTATATTAACTACTTATGCAGACTAACGAAGGTAATTGCACTTCCAGAGATTGATATGTAAAACAAAGAAGCACCGGTCTAGTAGGAATACAATTGATCTTAAAGAGAAAATACTGAAATTTATCGAATTTACTATTATTTTGCTTCACGATGAAATAATCAAGAAAAACAAATACGTTATTTGCAAAAACAGAATATCACGGCTGTGAACTCTGCTGACATCAAAGCTTTACATATTGATATAAACGAGGCTAACAGACAATATGAGTTTTTCATTCGTCACGGGGCCCCAAAAAATTCATTGACAATCCCTTAACAGCACTTGGACATACCGTGTTCCAAATAGAATTTATGAAAATGTCTGCAATTCCAGCAAAAATAAATAAGGACTGTAGATCGTTAGCTAAGCTCTGAGACCGTGAAATTGCACACATACGAGTACAAGCTCTTTACTGTTTATATGCGAAGCATTTCTGAATACATTGCCATGTGAAATAATAATGAAATTATACCGTTTACGTGAGAAGAGCAGAAACAGTTCACAAAACTACCTATCATGCGGTGAGTTTCAACAGAAATAAATATAATATAAGACATCGCGGTTTTATAGTTAACTAGCTGTTCCTTGTGGTTTTGCCCGCGTGGGCTACAGTTTATTGCGATAAAAAGTATCATATGTCCTTCCTCAGGGTTCAAACTATCGCCATACCAAATTTCATTTGCATGTAAGTATCTACTGAGGCGAGCTATACAATGGGATAGGCGTTCCCACGAACATCGTTGTAGCAGATAACTGAAGAAAACTACTTATCTCTTTTTCACTTTTTAAATATTTTCAGACTGGTAAAACTTTTTACAAAAATTATTTCTGTTAGGTATCATGCATGGAATCCCTTCCAGCAAGCAGCAACAAGTAATTAACGGATCTACAGTCATTTGGAAACTTTTAACTGATCAAAAAACTATTTTCTATGATGGAAATATTAAGGAAGAAATACATAATTATATATCTGTTTATTGTTACCCAAATATTTTGTGATTTTGTTTCAACAAATATTTCATAATATAGCGCTGTCTAGTAAGTGCCTACTCTACGTCTCGTAGCGTAATATAGAGTTTGCGTTTTTCCTATTTCATTTTAATATTGTTTTTCATATAAAACCTGTCGGTACTTTTGGTTGCCCCATATGCCGTTATTAACCTCTCAGTTGCCATATATGAAAAAAATTGCAATACATATTTTTTTGGGAAAATACTTTTTTTTATTGAATAAGTAGGTAATAAACTTTTATGTACTTACTTAAAATAAGGAAAAAAATAAACAAAATTTACAATAACCACAAAACTAAGGTTTATGTTGAATTATATATGTAACAAGAAATTTAACTTATGAATATCTAATTTATCGTTTCACATTACCGTAGTAAAAAGAAAATTGAAGTGCTAATAATAAAGTTTTGTAACTCACCTATTTAAATATAACATGTGTGGCCACAGAAAAAAAAAAGAAATAAATCGCATAGGAAATGAACACCCAATAAGCCGGATCATCGAATGTCTTCGATAGGTCCATAGCAAGACTGATCAGATCAATGTTAGTATATATAGTTTGCCTAGGTTTAGGGTATATTATGATACTCAGAGTAATTGATGTTTCTTAATAGTAAAACTAGAACAATGGTAATGAGATCATGCGTCCCAGGAGAAAGGCATTGTTTGGTCTCAACAGGTGTACTTGGCAAATTCAAACATTGATGATTAAATATTATATAGAGATATATGGCTAAACTTGGACTTAGCGAATGTGGCTTATTTTTGGAGAATATAGTTCTATAATCTGAGGTATTATATTTTTTTTTATAAAAAATATCATATCTAAGTAGGTCTATGGCGAATCATAGGTTATTGATTGATCTAAGCTATATGAACTCCCTATGAGTCAGCGTAATACATGCTCTATGTACGTGTCTATGTATGTATAGTACACCCCTGCCAATATCAAGACAAGGGAAGCTATTTTTAAAGTTCTTTACTTTTTTACTTTTTTTACAGTATAACGTTTGAAAACAAGTCACCTGATGTTAAGTGACGATATGGTCGAAGATGGCGCCACGCTACACCTAGACTGGGAATTGGCTCTCAAGTGGGGCTCGGAACACACCGATAGGTTCTTGGCGACATTCTTAACAGATTCGTAGCTAGCTAGGCGAGCACTTGAAAATGCCCTACCACCAAACTATGGTTTTACCACGATATTTCTTTCACCAAAAGTTGAAGCTCAGCCATTCAATATTTATTGCGAAAAACTCAAACTAAAAAGTCAAGCATATACTTGGCCCCGTCCCGGAGTTCCCCGGATCAATTGTGCCGAGGAAATCGGGACTTGGACTGTTATAAAGCAGTGCTTTCCGTGTCGTTTGCATTGAGTGAGGTCAAGTTGTTGAAATATTACCAAGTAGTACCATTCCGTAATGACGTGCTTTGTAAGAAATCGTAGGTGGACGGACGAAATCATTTTTCTAAAAGCATATAATTTGTACTTATATTCATATTTTACTCCGTCAAAAAGTTATGCGTGGTCTTAAATAAAATAAAAAAATATATACCTCTATGCATCGATTTGAGAACCTCCTCATTTTTTACGTCAGTTAAAAATGGGATATGATGCCGATAATTATTATTTAAAATACTTTGTGTAGGTCACGCTCACGCTAACTCATCAAAATGATAGTAACTGTAACTGGAAGGAAATGGAGGAGACCTTTGCCCAGCAGTGGGATAGGTTAACAAAATAGTAATTATAAAGTTAACATTTTATTTCACGACAATGAGACTAAATTGCATGTACGTTTTCAATATAAACTGAAACTAGATAAGACCAAATACTTAATGTTGTGAATCAATAACGTAAGATATACAACTATTAAATATTTCATACAATACAAGTTAAAAAGTGCACTTTGCAATGCTGATGATTAAAACGATGATCAGATTGTAGCTATTTATGGAAAAGGCTCCGTTGCAATAATCCGAGTGGCAAAGGTTGCATGATTTGTATTTTGGTTCAATGCCAGGAACTGACGAGTCTTGGCAGGTGTTGGCACAGTCTCTGATTATGGTTAAAGAATCTGTAAAAGAAACTGTTTTATTAAATGAAGAAAAAAAGTGATCCCGTATAATGATAAATTATGTAAAAGCAGCCAATAGAAGTTAAGTCTACGTAGTTAACGAATTAATAATAGGTATTTACTTAAAAATTCGAATACCACAGAAAGATCATATACTTATGCCAAGTTTGATTTAGAACAACAAAAGAATAAAATAAATCACTACGAAGCACATGGAACCCTAATCTTAGTACTGGATTTTATTAATTACATAATATTCTGTCAATGTTTTGAAAGAAAGGAAAGGATTTTTGTTTGAGATTTAATAGAAAAAGAATAACTAGCAATGTACCAAATTAGTAACATACTTTTCACTCCAAAGGTTTTGGTTACACAGGACTGTTCCGTAGCGCAGTATTTGACTGTTGTCCTTTTATCTGGCTCCCAACACAAGGGATTGGTTGCAGTGCTACAGGCAAAGCATACTCTTGCGTTTTTCGAAAAATTATTGTTATTTCCTCGTCTTTCTGTAATTCCTGAACCCTTTTCAGGATCCTTTAATTTAATCGTCAGTTTATTCGCATTTCTATCTCCAAGACTGTCTTGTGGGCCAGCATCACGCCTCGATAATGTATCTGCTTCCGAATCTAGAGATAGCGGATAGTTATTATTGTTTTCCAATAAACTAGAATCCGCTGGCATAAATTCTTGGGGATGGTTACTGTTATATTTATCCAACAAATCAGATTGATTAGGATCTGTCATAGATCTTCTTCCAGATCCGTAACCTAATATTTTTTGTGTTTTTTCTTTGTTTTCTATGCAGTCTTTTACAATTTTTATAGCAGTTTGTTCAGCATTAGCGGAGCTTAAAAGTTTATCGTTATCAACTTCAAGCTGATCAACGCAATCTTCATCGCTCAATTTAGTATTATCTGCATTAAAGGAACGTCGTTCGGGGGAAATTTGTTCATTATTCTCGATTATGACATCTGATGTGGGTAGTGTATAAGCTTCGCTTTTCAATGCTTGTGGTTGTAAAACTGTGTTTTCGTATATAGGATGGGTAATTCGTGAGGTATAGGATGGTATCCACGGCTCATCAGCATTGTTTCTATTAGATCTTCTAGGGCATGGCTTTACTCTTTTCCGTTGTCCTTGGTAACTTGAAAGAGGCCATAGTGGAGACCCGGTGTTATAGTTGTTTATGTTTGGTGTGTAAAGGCTACTGGTGATTTCTTCAAAGTAACCTGAAATTGGTTGAAATTTTATTTTATTTAGCACATTTGTGACTTCTCAGGCTGCATGGCTCGAAGTTATGTTATGAATTCCCGATTATCTCGGCTTCGCCAGAAAGCATATTTTGTTCACATACTTAATTGTTATTGGTACGTTCAGTTGACCTCATGGAAAACTGTTGAAAAGTGGTACAAAGCGCGATATACATCGTTGTATAATGAAGCACAGTAAAGCATGTTGGAAATAACTTATTAAGATATCTCCTTCTTTAATTTATTTTTCAGTTTTAATTTGGTAAGTAGGTAGGTACTCTATTTTATTTTAGTAGATAAGTACTTATATCAAACTTTATTTGCAGGTACAATGTGATTTTTAATTTTGACTGTATCTGCAAAATGTAATAATTTCAACATACTTTCAGATGGATCACGTTAATCAACAAAAAATCTTATATTATTTATTACTTACTTATCAAAATTAACTTACCTGTTGATATTGCAGTGCACACAAAAATAAAAAATGTTAATTTTATCATTTTTATCCTAGTATCTAGTATAGTTACTAAGACCTGTTTCGTTCAGGTAATAGAAAAACTAACTAATAATTTTCAAGAAAACATTTTATACTTAAGCAAACTTGATGTGAAGAGCACTATGTGGAAATGGAATTTTATCGCTGAAAGCTGTAAACCAATATCGGTCCATTGTGAATACGCGTTCAATGGAAAGATATGGATGCAAACAAAGGATGTTCCATGAATATGGTTTTTATTGCTTTTAGTTGATCTGTGATGGAAATATTCCGATAACCATGAATATTTATGATGGTTTAGTTTTTTAGGAAAGTGGATAACGTTTGTTACATACAAAAATTTAAATCGTATATCCTGTTATGAACGGTGAGCTGTAATTTTTTCTACAACACGACAACACCTTTATGGTTTTTAATGATATTTTTATGGTATAGGTATTTTATGCTTTAGGTGACGAATACGCAAAAGAAAGAAAAGTTAAATGTATGACTTAAAAAACTATGAATAGTTTCAATAGCATTTTTTGGTCTTGGCTGATCTTTTTACATGAGTAAGTATTTTGGGCGACTACTTAAATCTGAACGTCTCCATACTCGTATATGTAAAATGTTGATATAATCCCTACTAATATTATAAATGCGAAAATAACCATGTCTGTCTGTCTGTCTCGCTTTCATGCCTAAATTTTTTTTTGGTATAGAGATAGTCTAAAGCCTGAGAAAGGACATAGGCTACTTTTTATCGCGATAAACTGTAGCCCACGCGGGTGAAAACGCAGAGAAAAGCTAGTAATTAATGTATGGATTAGTACCTACTCATTTTCGTTTATATACTTATTTCCAACTTCCAACTTCTTGTCGAATGACTTCATAAGGCTTGTTCTCACGTACCAAGAACTTACTCATCAAAGCCTCTTTATTCATGTCGAGTACAAGGCGTATAGGAAGAGCTTCAGTGCAATTGTAATTTTATCAGCCGTAAAGGAACGTGTGATGGTTTAGTTACTAAGTATGTAGGTGGTACCGTATTGAAAGTTAAAGCTTTACAAATTTTATGTCTGAAAAAGTTACTGACTTTATAATTTAGACAAAATGACGAATTAGGTAGGTACTGCTGCTTAATCGCAGAACTTGTTAAATTAAAGTTAAGTTTATGAATGACATTTACTTTAGGTCTATTTTATTTAGCTGTTTTGCTATTAAATCTAAGTACATCACGAGTATGAACTAAGGTTTGCTATGATTGACGCGGTCTTTATTCGTGATTCTCGTCAATGAGTTTCCGATTTTAATTTATTTATCTACGCTCCATAAGCTCAATATAGGTAATGTCAAATTTCTATAGTATTTCTATAGTAGGACACACCGTAGATAGATAGTTTATTAATACCAGTCGTTAGTTGTTAGAGTTCGATGACGATTATTAAAAAACTTAAAAAAGTCAAGATTTTCACACGTATCACTTTAACTTTACCTTTGAAAAACCTAGAAACTAGGGGATAAAGTTAATCTTCAATACATTTTTCATAGTTTAAATTAAATATTTAGTTATTCCAATGCATCAGTCCCTTATTTTTCAAAACGTTTGTAAATGTTACACACACACTTCCCGTAGCTTTAAAAAGCTCCTGATATAATTTATTGGAACAGGAAAAAGAAAAAACCATGGGCACCATGGAATTTCTATGAAATCCTTTGAGCACACGTCCAAAGCTAGTGTGACATAACATATTTGTATCACGGCTACATAAATATATCATGACTCAAAATATTAAATGATATCAATTTCTGCTTCCCAATATTTTCCTTCAGAGGAGCTAACATTATTTGGTAACCCAAATACACCAATACCTAGATCATTAAAAGATAACGTCGATCGCGGTTCAAAAATAATTTCTAAAAGGTTTGGGAAAGGGGACTATTAAAAGAAAGCCTTCAAGTGAACAAAAAGTGAAGAAGGTCCTCAAAAGTCTTTATTTATCGAGACGAGAGGATTTGTACGAAATTCCCACTTTGTAAAGTGAGGAAACCACTTTTTTAAGAAACCTTATTTAATATAAGAACACATTTTAAGAATGCCAACCTAATTGTTTAGCGGAATAAAATAAAAACAGTTAGCTTGGTGTTAGAGCATTTTCTAGTTCTCATCTAGCTAGTACAGTCAGCGACAAAAGTAGCTAATCATACTCGATTTACCAAATGTGTTTTAGATCAGTTATCTTTGGGTTTTTTTAACACTTACCAGGTAGCGTTTGACCGCAACACAACACACCTGAAGTTAAGTGATGATGCGGTCAAAGGTTGTCATTTAAGATGGTGAAGGTAATCGGAAAATTTGTTATTGTTCAGCGACATTTGTCGTTGACTGTACCACCCTCAATATTCTTTATTTATTACATGTAATAAAGCATTCGTCTTACTCTGATTCCAGTAAAACGAAGTTATTGAACACACCTACCATTATAAATCCGCGGTAAATAAGTTCCATTGGCGGAAATACCGCGAAATTCTCGGAGTTTATCAATGTTTTTTCACGGTGGATACGACGGATGAACTTTTGATATCTGTGTGCCGCATATTGAGTCAGTTTACGTGGAAGAGGATTGTGGAAATGTAAAAGTATACACATAGTAAAAAGTACGTATTTTTAGACCAGACGTGCGAATTTAGACAGGAAACTTGGGCTAAAATTAAAGTAAAGAAATTCCCAGCAGTGGAAACGTACCTAATAGGCACTTATTGGTGTGTTCCGGCAGCCTCACTTGAGAGCCAGTTCCCAGTCCAGGTGTAGCGTGGCGCCACCTTCGACCACATTGTCACTTAACATCAGGTGACTTGTGGTCAAACGCTACCCTGTAAATAGTAAAAAAAAAACCTTTCGCTTCCTTATTTTACCTTAGTTTTCCTTCTTTTACCTTAGTTTTCCTTCTGAGTCAAAAGTTCTTCGGAAGGTCTTTTCCTCTGTGTGGGCAGTTCGAATTCCATCTCTGCCTCTATGACTTTAATATGTAAAGCGTGGATTTTCCAATTTGGGATTTGTAACTTGAGGACGGTAGCCGAGCACAAGAGAATGCAACCAAATTTTGGTGTCGTCACGATGTAATTTACCTTCAACGAAAGCTGGATTTGAACCCACGACTTACCAGACAAAAGAAATAAATTAAAACGTTGTAAATATTCGAAAGTTAAGCCTCTAAGGTTACGTTTACCTCCACCAAACTAGATAGGTATAGATGGTTTCGTATTTCATAAGTTCAGGACTACGTAAGTTAACTCGTCTTTGATCATTAGGTCTTGCATCCTTATTACGCCTACGCTTCGCTACGCAGTGGATCCAAGTGCTCTCTATTTGAAACTCTATTTGAAATGTTTCAATGTTATTAAGTTACAAAGGTGACAGACAAACAAGGCTTACTCACTCAACAATTAAATTATCGAATCCTATATGACTGTATGTACCTACTACTGGTTTACATAGAAAGTACGACAGAACATTACGATGTTAACTTGTTAAAGCCGTCGTTTGTTTTCTCACTTCGAGAAGTTATATTTGTCGTTCCAAGTTAATCACATTCAGTTCAGACAAATTAAGCCCCAGAGCGCATTAATTTTAAGGCCGAAGTTCAGGCTAAGTAATCCCGCAGGTGTTGGACTGTGTTTGCAGTTATTAGAAACGATGGAAAACTTTACGGTGCGAGGAAGTTTGAAATTATGTTCTAGGCACATTTTCCTTGTCCGGAGCAGTCGTCTAACCGCAAGACATCTTTTTTACTTTGTTTTTACAGAGTAGCGTTTGACCGCCAGTCACCAGATGTTTAGCGAAAATGTGGCCGAAGGCTCCATAGCCACGCTACACCTGAACTAGGAACTGACTCTGAAGTAAAGCTATACCAGAACACACCGATAGTGGAGGTTGTTAACAGATTCTTAACTTGAGTGTGGTTATCCAAGGGAGCACTAGAAATGTTTCACTACCAAGCTATTTTCATCACGATATCTTTCTTTATAATCTCTAGATTCGAATCAACGATTCATGCAGATTCGCAACAGATTTAACAAAAACACAGTGAAAATCGGTTTAAAATCTGCTAGGTATTTAAATTCTGACATCCAATATTTTTTTTATCTTTTTCAGATATCAATTTTGAACATCCTCGTTCAGTATTGTCCACTATTTCTGTGTACCTACACATTTTTAAGCTCGTTGGCTAGTAGTTCCCTGCCACTTGTGGTGTTTTGTGTGGTAAATGGAAGCTGTTAACTAAACTTGAACAAACTTCGCCAGAGTTTTACTTTAAGTTGATTACTAGTTGCCATTTCAGGAAGACGCCTCGTAAGCGGTTCAAGAGTTTTTGAACTAAAGTTCACACGAGCTAAACTTGGATAAAGTTGGACGAATACTATTTCGACTGGTAGGGTAGACTATTTCGACTGTCAATCAACCTCATCAGTAGAATTCTGTTCATTTAAATGTAACTATATTTTATACGCTACTGATTTTGATGTAAGTAGCTCATTTAATAGTAGATTTTTTGCTTATATTATGGATGAACACAAAGGCTAGGTACAATAATATCTTGGAAAATGGTTCAACGTGGGTGCAACTGCGGGGCGCAGCTCTAGTATCATATAAAACTTTAAGTACAATGTAGTAAAATATCTATGTACATCGCCTCACCGAGGCTATTACTAATAAACGCCTAGGTATATACTAACTAGAAACAAAATTTTATATTTACTTGGTGAAAGGGTCTTCTATCAACGACCCTGTAGCTATAACTGAAAGCGGATACCCTTTATGTTATTATCATATTTATGAAAGAACCTTTCCTTTTATCGTTCCTATAAGAGTGTAAATGTTTTATACTGTGATATTTTATATTATTAGCAATAAACCCTACGCTAGCCTAATACGCAGACATTGTTTTTGACAAAGAAAGACACACAACCAAAATACTTACGATATAACATTTAAACTACTATTACCATAATATACGTACTTTCTTTTTTCTTTACTACATACAGGGTAGCGTTTGACCACAAGTAACCTGATGTTAAGTGACTATGTGGTCGATGATCGCGTCACACTACAAGTGAGGCTGCCGACCTACTTACTTAATTACTTTATCAAATCTAAATCACTATTTTAAAAGAGAGCATATACGAGTAAAGCAAGTATCTATATTTAAAAAAATGCCTAATACGCTTTCTCCAAAGTTTGCAAAATCATTCCTGATTCTGCAAGTTTGATGATTTTTTAATCAGAGAATTAATTTGGTCCGGCATCCTCAGAATCTGCCATATTTGCAGTTAAATCATCTCATCACGAATAATTTAAACATTGCTCTTGGTAATTTTCTGAATACTTTCATAAAGCTTTATCTTGAATATTATGTTTCGTATATAAATTTGAAAATTACAAATTTCATACACGAGAAGATTTGCATCAACTGGAATATGTTTAACATCTGGCCATTGCACTAGCTTGAAAGTTTTATCTCTATGACGTTTGCCGTTTGAAAACATACTCCTGTTTGCTGCTCGTTGATATGGATGCGCTTGAAAGTCAGAACGTACGTTGGGAGAATAAATAATATGGCCTAACGAACCTATGTCCCGGCAGTGCACGATTGACTTTTATGCATAAATCTACCCTTTTTCTTTTTAGTTGCCACGTACGTACAGGAGTATTAGCACCGTAGCTGAATTCAAAAAGGTAAGCTTCATCATTATTCGATGCTGTTTATTGAAAACAAATGAAAGTCACACTTAATGCTGATATAAGATTTCCTGGGAGTCGTAAGAACTCAATGGTCGTGAGATGTTTATGAGTTTTCTTTTGTCATTTGCTCGTTCGCTCCTAACTGTGCCGTATAAAACGGGTAATCGTTCCGCGTCAAACAAGTGAAAACTCGCGAATTTCACGTGCAAAATAGCGGACTAACGAACCAGCAGCGCGAAGCCCGTGTCCCAATAGGTTCACCAGTAGCTATAGGTACTTTCACCTCTATGCATAGTAACTAACTCATTCTTCAGCCGGTTTTCAAGCGCACTAAACTGGCTGAAAATGGACTTTTGCTTTTGGTGAGTTCTATAAAATCTTTTGTAGCAGCTCTTTTGCAGAGTCGCCTTGTAGAAGTAACACCCCTTTGCCAGTTATTATCTCATTTCGCCTCTCTTCTATGACTACATGGTAGTGCATCTAGATTAAAATAGATAAGAATCTTTTTATACTCACAAAAGAGTTTGAATGTGACAATTTCCTCCTAAATATTTTCATTTAACGGAAAACAGGAAAAGGGAAATTGCATATCTAACGTGGTTTACCGAAGAGTTATTCTGAAGTACTCACACGATTGCTGACTTAAATTTCTCATACGGCCCACCAGATAGGCTTAGTTGTTATTGAATAAGCCGGGCGGGGCTTATTGTGTCACACACTATCCTTTCGTGTGACATACGGATGTGCACGTAAGTACAAATAGGGCTTTGCGTTTGAAGGGATTAAGTTAACTTTAAGTCTTAATATTGGTAAGTAGGGCAGCTATAGTAAAGGTAGCTATCTAAGTAAGCACTGCATGAGCTTTGGGGATTGCAGGTGGAGAAATTTAGTCTAATAATCCCCTGGTATTTTGACGTATTTCTTTAATAGACACGTCGTAAATTCACGGTGATCTCTATCACAGTTTCGATGATTACAGCGCATTAACCAACTTTATTTATTTTTTAAATCTTACAGAGTAAGTAGCGTTTGATCACAAATCACCTGATGTTAAGTTACGATGTGGTTCTACACTGAGAAAAATAATCTGACTTTCCTTCTGAGTCTTACCTTCGAAGGCCGATTCCTTCCTTATTTTACCTTAGTTTTCCTTCTAAATCACAATTCCTTCCCTTTTGACTCAGAAGGAAAACGGTATTTCGGAAGTTCTTTTTTTCCGTGTAGATGGCATTGAACTACACTAGAAGTGAAACTGGCTGTCAAATGAGGCTGCCGGAACACACGGATGTGCTTATATAGCTAGCCAGTGGAGCCCTAGAAAATGCCCAAACACCAAGCTATAGTTTCATCACGACGTTTTCCTTCAGCAAAAACTCAAGTTTGCACATTCGAACCCACGATCAACTTTCAACATATTTCACACGTTTATTTTCATATAGATTGTCATTGGATTTGTATAATTTCATTTGGTCTACGCGAGCACTCATGCATACTTATCTATGCAAATGTTTACTCACCAAACCTAACTAAGTTACGAGAGTTATGGATTTGCAGTTACAGTAGCCAGTAGCCACAGTTCAACCCCAGTAGCTTCCATTCCACCCTCCAAGGGAAAATGCGTTTAGAAGCGCTTCCGCACGCACGTGCCACGCCATTACCGCAGGCACGGAACCTTTGTCAGGAGCAACAATGATGCCTTTTAACTGTGATTTATAACAGCACAGCTTCAACACAGAGTAGGTAAGTAAGACAGTAACCACGAGATGTTTTCCTCTTAAATTTTTCAAAACCTCTCGAAGATCTTTTGTAGGAAATGAGAGCGTTGATTTAGAAATAAATTTTGGAGTTCGACTTTCAAATATTTTACTGGTATCCGACCTGCAATTTCACTTGCGTGAAAACTGACATTTTGTTCATAAGAACTTCAACTACCCATTTGGTACCCTTTTTAAAAATCCTTTCTTTCTTTCCTTCCTTTCTTCCTTCCTTTCTTATCCTTCCTTACCTACGTTATATCTTCATGGAACTTCTGTGCAAAATGGCATATTTCGGAACCCACTAGTTTAGACCACAGGCTATGCGTTGGGCTGACAACAGTGCTTATATACAGATTTAAAGACGTAGCCTTGGCACAGAATAGATATAGTACTACCGTAGCCATAATAAACTCCAAATAGTAATTTATATACTGCTTGTTACGAGACTACAAATATCTGAGATCAATGAAAATGCAATATCGGATTAGTTTAATTTATAAGGTCCTTTAATTTATAAAATAAGGCAACACAAACGATACGTTTATTACTGAAACTTCGTGGAAGTTTTCTGCAAACTCTGTTATACTATATTTAAGGGAAGTGAGGGTAACAACCTAACAACTAGACTTATCAGCAATTACACTAGATCAAGTGGATCTACGAGATAAGATACTTAACCTGTTTTCACGAACATTTATCTATTTTACTTGCTTTTAGTTCTTTTCGAAAAAAAGCGATTTTGTAGCGTATTTTTTCTCTGAGATTAAATTTTACAATAAAAAGGGAAAATAAAGCCATTGCTTGCTCGAAAGGATCTCATTTACATTCGTCAGTTTTGAAAACCCTTTTTTACCGACCTCTCGTGTCAAACACAGGTTCTCATCCTTAATCAAATCATGGATGTTATTTACACAACAGAAAAGAGTTGAGTTTACTGTTTATTTCTGCATAAGGGCCTGTTGGATTTGGCTGTTTAGACATACCTATGTTGGAGAAAACCCTGAAAATTTTAAATTATGCATTTTACGCGCGGTGAACAGGCTAGTCTTAAAAATGTAGTCAATTGTAAACTTGCATGGGATCAGTTACAAGATTTAACTAAATTTCAACTCTCTATGTAAAACTTGTATCGTTTAGTTTAATATTCAGCCTTAAAATTACATTTACATTTTGATATGAAACACTAAAAAGAAAACCTTTGGAAAATTTTATAATTACAGAAACTGTTATTATTATTTGGTTTTACAATATCTTAAATCATGTAAGTAATAACATTATTTCCCTAGTTCACTAGTTGTCATTAAAAACATTTTCCATGATTTCTCTTATACTCGTACAAGTACATAATAGCCAGCTCATAAACAACGCACGTTCAATACTTACTCAGCTAAGTTTATTGTTAAAGAGTCCCTTAAATTCTCTCGGTTTCAGTTACACATGTGTTCAAGTGGAAAAGGTCGCCATTGTGTTGGACTTGAGTCGGAAATAGATGCAATGATGGCTCTCCCTTTCTTAATGGCCCTCAGAATGAGCTTTCACCGCGATATATCTATAGAGTGATAGGAAACGTGCTAAAGTATATACGGAAATGCGACATAATACGACGACCCGTTTACAGAGTTTACCGCATTTTGTTAAACTTCGAGCAAATATCTGCCGTGCTGGAGAAAAACATAAGACATTTATTTACTACAGTCACCGCTGAAAATACCTACGTGTACCCAAATAAAAGTGCTATACGCTGAACATCTTCTATAGGGTTAAAGCAGTATATATACAAAGTTTTAGCACATAAGCATTTCACTGTGCTCTCCCAGCAATGAATTAATAGATCGATGTTAACAATGTGTTCCACTTTCACTAACGAACATATTGTAAAGCGTTGAATGTAAAGTTTTAACGTCCCTCCTGTACTTACGAAACAATGAAACTGCCTGAATTGTTAGGTAATTAAAGTTACCTACCAAAATTAAATACGAAATACCTTAACATAGATCTTAGCTAAGACCGTTAACAGTAAATCGCAGTGTTAGTTCTCGCATATAAAATTAAACAGGCCAACAAATAAAGGCATAAAGCAAACATCTAAAACTGTTTGCGTATGTTTGCCCCGCAAGATCAGGTCCCTGCATCACTTTATTACTTCGATCGTGAATAATAATGATGTTTACGGCTACCTTTAACGTTATGACGGCCGGAACTTGTAGGGAAATGGTTACTCAATAGCAATTTAAGTTAATAAACACCCGCCGGCCATGTTACATTATGAGATTTATGAGTTATTGACATGTACGAGATTCAAGGACTTCACTTCTGAGCACGTGGCACTTCAGCAGTATTTTTATATAAGTAACTTTATACAGCTTATTAAAAAAAAACATGAATAGCATTTTGCGTAAACACTCATAACACTACATTATACTCACACAGTTCTCTCACTAAACTATTAATATCTTGATTTTATTTCTACCATCTAGGCGAAGCCTAAGCTGTGAAATCATTTAGTCGATAATAATACGTCACCTAGCGTGAAAAAAGTTAGATTTCCGCCCCATTGTAAACAAAGTGTTGACCAACAACTCGTAGCTTCACATTCAAATTGGTAAAGGTAGTTACATAATAACAGGATCAACAATGCATTACTTAAATGTAAGACGGATAGACTAATTCAATCCTCTCTAGCGTCGGTCTTCTGCATACACAAGTTAATGCAAATAAAGCTGAGATAGAGCCTGCTCGTGACACTACCGTAAGTAGTATGCACTCTCCTTAGATTACAGCGCGCAATCGCTTGATGTAGGCGCACTCAACTCCACTGAATTTTAAGGTTGATTGCTTTCAACGAGTAGACTTGGACGTGGTAGTGGAGGAAACCTCTACCTAACTAACTGGGATGGCGCAACGACCCGAAGTGAGTCTTGACCTCCCATAACAAAAGACGCCACTTCAGTCTGTCCTGCGCCACCTGCTGCCAGTCCTCCACCTGGAGTTTGCACAAGTCCGTCGTGACTTATAAACTTTACTTATTCCTATGTTTAAAACCTTATTAAATTTAATTTCATTAGTGCAATAAGTAAGCTCTTTGAAATCCAATTACAAGTAGTTTTGAAAGAAAGAGAAAAAGTTTTCAACCAACTTTTTACTCTGCGACTAGGTACCTGCAGTTTTCCAGTTAAAACTTCGAGATTTCCAGACGAAACAAAGGGCATGTTCTAGCCAGACAAATAGTCTTCGAAACTTCAAAATTGACTAGTCTCATCCAACTTTTCATAGAGTTGAAATTAAAGTCATGTCAAGTTAGGAAAGTATTAGGTAATGCTTATATTACAAAATAAAATTTTGTAATTTACAAGAGGTTGATTTACCTACAACAATTTAATACCAATAAGATGCTATAATTGGTAACATAAACAACAAGTTACCTAAACAAGTTACAATATATACAGTTAAATATAACTATGAGTACCTATCAAATATCTAGAAAACGTATTATAGTTGAACGATTTTTTTATTACACTATATATGCCTATGCAGGATTATCGCTTTATCACATTTGGACGAAATTATAATCAATACATTGAGGTAGCATGTCCTGATATCCATAATGGGTCAATTGAAATAGCTCTGCATTAGATGATACAAATTAATTAGTCTTATCGGTCTATGCCGATAGCGTATGTAAATGAGCAATTACGAACGGACTAGCAATCTGGATGTAATCAAACGGACCTCAAAGATAAGAAGACGTTATTCTAGCGGGAAAGTCTATCAAGTGCAGTAAGTACAATACTTTTGACGATCGTTGCATGTAATGATGTCTATAAATATATTGTCTATTGATGTGTAGCAGATTTCCGAAACGCGTAAGCTACAAAGATGCCGGAAGTTTTCTTAAAAATCAAACGAATAGCAGGATATTAAGGTGATAAATAAATATGTTCGAACATAAAACATTATAACAAAATACATTTCTATTTTTGTTATTTATTTTATTGTATTACACATGCAAAAAAATCCCAGGTCCATATGAAAAGGATTGTTGTGTAATAGAGTAGGCAAAATACAAGCAGACGACTCGTCCGATAGTAAGAGGTCACCGTAGTCTACGGCCATATTTTTGAACTTGACTTTAAATTTATTGAAATCCTGCTGGTTCTCGATATATTATATCTCAGTGAACTCTTCATGAACATCTCACACCAAACATGGCACAGGAATGGCAAACGAAACACAAATATTTAATTGCTCTAATTATCTCCCGGGACTCAAATACCAGCCAAGCAATTTAATATGCTAATTTAATCGACTAAATCGGGAACGCGCACTGTGTTCTATATAGCCATAACACACAATTATTCAGTGTTTGCGTATTATTCGGAATATGTTTTAAGCGTTTCATTTTGTGTCAGTTGGAAACCTACTTAGTACGAAATGTAATAAATGAGCAAATATTTAACCAAACCAAAATGATTTTTTGCTTTTGGTGTAAGATTCAGGCTGAACATTGAAATAGTTTTTATTAAAACGCGAAAGTAACTGTGTTTGTCTATTTGTCACCTTTTCACGACTAAACCGCTAAACAGATCTTTATGCAATTGTAGATGTGGAGATAGTAAGATCCCTGCACCAGGTCATAGGGTACTTTTTATCGCGATAAGGTGT
Organism: Opisthograptis luteolata; assembly: GCA_931315375.2. Taxonomy (NCBI): domain Eukaryota; kingdom Metazoa; phylum Arthropoda; class Insecta; order Lepidoptera; family Geometridae; genus Opisthograptis; species Opisthograptis luteolata. The sequence goes on from OV928048.1 coordinate 6,639,142, forward strand.
ACCTACGCGGGTGAAACCGCGGCGCGTAGCTAGTTTCATATAAAGAGAACGCCTTACATATTGCTTCGTGGTCGTAGATTGTTCCAACAACTACAACATTGTTTTGAAAATGATAGCATCGTGCTTTTATAGTCCTATCCAGCCACTACATAGGTATTGTTACGGGTGTGCGTATGACTAAATTAAATAATGTATCTACCTATTCCAACATAGTTTTAAGTTTTTGCAACTAACATTAGTAGAAACCTATAGTTTTCAATTTTGTTTTTGTTTTTCACATTCACCCTGCAGTAGAATTCTCTGAGTCGCGCCAGGTGACATAGAAATCATGGAATGGACACGCACATCTACATACCGACACCTCAATCATCCAAGTGCAGACCCGAAAACAAACATGCATAGCACTTGCTGTGGCCCTCGATTACATCCGCGGTTTCCATTATCCCAAAGTAACCTTTTTCCGGGTTAAGCTATATATCCATTATCCATTACAAATTTCACTCAACTCCGTTGACTCGTTTCAGCGTGATGAAGTAACAAACATATTACACTCTCACTGAACAACACTGAACAACATTCAAGGGTAGGTATAGGTAGGTACATGCGGTGGCCCATACTCTCTCTCTCTATCTTTCTCCAAGAGAAGGCCTGTGCCCCAGTAGTGGGAACGTAATAGACTGATGACGCTGACGATGTAACTCTCACTCACAAAGTTTCGCATAAATAATTACAAAATTAGTGTGATTACAAAAATTTGTTCTCGGATTCGAACCTGGGTTACTAAACTCAGCACGGACAGGTTAATGGAATTATAGTTTTTGGTATTTAACCCAGTAAAGAACAAAATTTGTAATTTACATACCGGATAAACCGGAGTAAGCCACTTGCAACCAACAGCCGTTATTTTTAAAAGGGGTTTAATAATTTAGAAGCTTATTAGGCTACTTCGGGGTTTGTAAACTTTCAGCCAAACATTTTAAGGAGGGGAAAGTTGAAAATAAATAAAAGCCATGTTCATCTACCTTTTGTATCTAGAATAAATATTATATTACTTATAATAACATTGACTCTATATAAGAAACGTTTTAAAAATGATATATCTAATATTAATTAATTATTTTAGTCCCATTTAACTAATAAAAAATTAACATAATAATACGATGAAAGGTAAACGGTGTATTGCAAAAGACTGGCTGACATTTGATGATAGTGCACAGGTGTTTTAATTTTGCGCCCCAACAAAACTTATTCAGTATCTACGTAAACGTTCTCACAGTATGATAGATTCTGGATGTGACTTATATGAGTGTGACAAAGACAAAAATAGGTATTAATTCTTCCGTGCAGCTCGAATCGGCAGTAAATGTTTTGTCTAAAAATCTGTTAAATACTTTTGATTAAAAATCTTTAATGCACATCATAATCAAGTGCAGAGAGCTCTCTTGAGATTTGCGCTCCTAGCAGCTACCCTCGCGGCCACATCCTAGCTACGACACTGAATATAGGCAAGTATCTAAAGTAGCATTAGTAGTTATTATAGCACGAAAAAATCAGAGATCCTGTTGTATTAGATACTTTTGAATTACTTCTAAATTTCTGATGCTGAAAAGTTAGGTATATTTCACAATCCAGCCAGTATACCATTCAGACTTATACAGAGAGACTTATGTCAACAATATCACGGATTTACCTGAGGATAAGTGTGTCACCGCAGGCAGAAGATTTGATGCCGTATTTATTATGATATATATATCGTCACTGTTCGAGTGTGTACCGGCTAGAGCATCCCTGCTGAGAGAGACGGAAATTATGATATTATGAATATATATTGATATCTCTTCTTGTAAGATCGAAAGGGTTTTGGTGAATGAAAACCACAATCGAATAAACATTTTATAAAGTACGGTGTGTTTTTTATCAAAATTTCTTTTAGAAGAAATCTTCAGGACTGATTCCAAACTTCCACACAGTTAAACGCTGTTGTCATTTGTTTTCTCTTCTCATTCACCGCCACAACCCGTGCCACCTTAATTGCTACCATTTGTACTAAGAAAGATTGCTATTTTTTTACGGGCGGGACTGAATTCTCCGAGGAGTGCTAGACTACACATTTATTCATGCCAATATTACTAATATTACAAAGAGGTATTTTGTTGTTTGTTGTAAACAAGGCAGCTCTCAGCATCTCCAGAACTAAATATCTGATTTTGAAAATTATCTAACTGTTTACATGATGCACTTGTGGCGTCGAACGCGCCACTTATTTAATTCTAAGGTGTTCATTCAATTTCATCCATTCAATCATTGATACACTCTTGTCTCGGCCTTCAACGATGTAACACGCACTCATTCTCTCTCTCATAACTTCGACTTCTTGTAATATATAATTTTGTTTAATCTCAGCGTACGACAGACTGTTGTTGTGATTTGTGAGACAATAAATAGGACGGAGACATCCGGACATCTAGACCACTGAAGTCTTATTCCACACCCACGCTCCACGTCCTATACACTGTTTCTGAGTGACATAGATGTTATAAGTATAAGTAACTTGCCCGATTAAATATTCCAAACACCATAATGCTACAATGTGACAGTAAGCATATGGTAATAAATCACAATTAGCGTTTCGTAGCGGTTAAATGAAACTTGAAGACGTATTAACTCGTTACTCATTATGTGCTTAAATTACACCAGACACTGAGGACTATATTCATAGCTAATAACCCACTCCGCCATTCACATTTGATCCTCTTAGGGGGTCTATGAATTTTCGGAAATCCTTAAACAATAATTAAGAATGCGTATAATATCATACTTCAGAGATACAAAATAAAAATAGGTAAAGGTTAGCGTTTCACCATAGATACTATCTCAGCTTGTATCATATGGTTAAAGATGGTATATAATCCGTTAAACTTTCAGTCTTGTTAGTAAACATAGATTAACGTCAGATTAACTTTATTTCAGTACATATTATGTTGTCAGTAGTTTTCATCCAATTATTGCGTACAAGGTAAGGTTTCAATGTTATTATATTTTGTTGACAGTTAAAAATAGATTGTGATTGGGGTCTTATGAAAAGTCCATAGTGATGCAAAACGTAGGGCAATATTTCAGTTGAAATTTTCGTGCCTAATTTTTACCGCCGTATGCCAAAGTTGTTCTCGCCATATTTCACATTAAGCTTTTGATGGGTGTTAAAAAGCCGCCATAACTTTCGACCGGGTGTGAAAGTCACCCATGTAATGGAGGGATGGTCTGTAAATCTGGTGCCTAATGTGTGTGTGGAACGAAGTGTTCCTCCATTCCTTCCTTCCTTCTGCTTTAATAATTTTATCTAATTATTCTACTAATACTATGTAGTTCAGAAGGTAGTCAAAAAGTTCAGTTTGAGCCTAGTCTTGATTTTATATCACAAAAACACAACGTTCACGCATAACACCACTGCGACATTTTATGCAACTGATACTTGACCCAAAATTACTTTTAAATTAAATTAGCAGAATTGGTATACTGACAATAACATAATTATAGTAATGATCCTGCATAGAGCGTTAAACACAGTAAGCTTTTAGCAACCTATTAAAAAGTACTTTTGCACATTAGGTCTTTCAACAAGATGTTTCATTTTAAAAGCGGGAATATTTTATTTTAATCCCAGTAAGCACAAGCTCTGAGATCAGTAATGGAACACTACCATCCAATTGTCTGCCTCGGCTTATTCTGGTCATTCTTTTAGTGAAATTGCTCATCACGTTTTCGCATAATAATAAAATTGTGGTTCTATTTGGCGAATTAACAGCTCTGATGTTGTCTTGAATCGTTGTTAGAGCATTAGCATGCCGTATAGACCTTTTCTTTAACCTAACTCCAAAGAAAAAGTCTAATGGTGTTATCGCACGATCTCGGCGGCCAATTAATGTCTCTATTTCGAGCAATCTCATGCACGTCCAGGAAATTTTTCACGCAAAAGACCAATTTTTTCACCAGTTGTGTGGCATGTTACAATAACTAACTAACTATTTATTACATTAATGCATTGTGCAAGCCTTGGAAAATTTAACAAATTCATATATTTTATGCATATGGTAGGTACCTACATACCTTCTAGTGTACTGTTTACTTATCAAATCTTTTAGATTGGCAGTTCAAAAATTGTGAAATTGGAAAGTGATGTTTATATCTTTTACTACTTACTAGTTTTATCTATTACCTAAATGAAATCGAGTGGTTTCATATTCTACCAAGCCTGCCTAAAGGTCTAGGTCGAGATAAAAGCAGCCAGCGAGGTGTATTTTGCAGATTCGCTAGACGGGACTCAAGTACTCAACAATTTCTCGTGAGTACCAAAAATTTCATATTAGTGTAACATGGTGATAGCGACTACATCGGACTACATAGTGCGGTAGAAACTATGGTAACGCCCCAACGTGCGATGTGCACAGACTTTCGCAAGCAATTACCTAATTACTGCGTGACTCGCCTTAGAATTCTACCGCAGCTATAGAGACCCGAATAAACGTAGTTTACTGCAGTATGTCCTAACCACGAATATTGGACTATTAGAACTACGAATACTGAACTATTAGCTCGGAATACTTTAGATAAACTTGTGTTGCTCCCTAGAAATTTCGAATACCTCGAGATTCTTTCATTAGTAAAATAGTAAAGCTAAACAAGAGTTCGTCCAGTAAAATGTTATACCACTATATTACTTAGTTCTATTCTATCAGTCTGAAGTTTGGTGACAATAGGTACCTACCACAAAATTATGTCTTTTAGGTGAATATGGTAAATACTATATAATTATGGTAATAGACGATAACAACAGTTGTAATCAATATAACGTGGTCTATTTTTTATTTCGTAATCTTATTTTATAAAATAATCTGCTTTACATTTTATACTATAGAAGATACTCTTCTATTTATTAATAGAACACACACACACATTTACATATTTGTAACATCGGCTCTCTAAATTCCATATACGAGCAAGCAATTTCAGCACCACGTGAGTTTTTGTCAATTTTTAAATACCAACAACTAGGAACATGGATATATTCCGGACACATGTTGTCCATTTTATGACACGGGCGGTGTATTGATGTGGATTCGCAGTTTTTAGCGCTGAATCGAGGTGATTGATAAACGGACGTTGGCAGCTTGATGTGTTTTTAATTGACTGTCCTATCCGGGGATTTTATTGAAATTGCAAGCACAATACTTATATTTTATTTATATTTACCAACATGTACCTTAATATTTTATTAGAGTAATAAACTTAGCTATTAAAAGAACTTTAACATCTAGTACTTATCAGCTTAATGCTATTGATTGCACAAACAAAGTTGTTGAAGCAACTCTAACTAAAAGAGCGCTTAAACCAATGCAGTTAACGTAGTTTTATTGTTGCCATTGTTTGAATTAACAGAACTGTACTTTTCGCCACTCCATCTATAGTGTTAGTTATATAGTTTAGGATTCTAGGACATATAATATGAAAAATAGGAAAATAGGACAGTAAAAAAAAATGTTTTGGAGATACCTCTATGCCAATAACAATCGTGTATTGGCAGTTTGGGTTTGATTGAACCCACTGCAGACAAAGTAATTATATGTCAAAGACAAGCTATTTGTAATATGATACATCAATAAGAAGAGCATAAAATAACATGAATGTCATGATATCTATCTATTATGTTTTTGGAGACCTCGAATTAGTTGTGTCCAGAAAATAACAACCGGAATAGTAACCCAGTACAACGAAACGAAAAAGAAATACCATTTTCTATCGAATAGTATACACGTTCGTATTAATGGATTGTACGGGGATACGAAGATAAAATGTTACCCAATTGCCCTATTTTTTAAATAATCAGCTTCATATTTCTCCGAGTTCTCTTTGAGTCATTACACTAATGGAGTATAAAAGGAAACATTAATAACATTGTTTGGGTATTAAATCAAGTTGTTTCAGAGATTTATTAAAGTTCCAATATAAAGAAGAGTCTAAGGTACCTAATCAATTTTAATATTTTTTATGATGATATAAAGTTTCATTAGGTATTTTTCGTCATAAAGTTTCACGTCCTATATAAGCAACGTGGTTGCAAAAGATTTTCATAATCACAGCTAATACTACTACTGCTGCTGTTACTATGTCATAACATAACATAACATAATGCTAGTTTCAAAATTATTTTATTTTGTTATCAAACTATATTCATCGTGGTAGGTTTACCACCTGTAATGGCTTCATTTAAACCACAACATTAATTTCGCTCAGTCCAAATTGGTTTAGCAAATTAATGAATAATTTCTGCCATAATAATATTGAATTGATTGAAAACCATAAAACGCTAGTGCTATTATTATAAAACGTATATGTAATATGAGTATATTTTGATATTTGATACATATTTTATAGTAACGACTGCTCGACCATAGATTAAACCAATTTTTCACTTGAGTATGATATCATAGAGTGCCAGTTTATGGGATTATAGTTAAGTCAATACATTCCACCACAGAAAGCAACGTAGAGGTGCTTGCTCTTAACCAAGCTAAAATATTGATTGGTACTCATTTTAGCATAGTTAGGGTACTTTTCCTAGGATACTTCGATACTTAATAACGTCACAAAGTTTTTAAAACAACAACAATTCTAAATTACAACCAACTTTGTTTTTATTTTATAGTTATTTGTCGCCATCAACTCGAAATGACGGTCCTGAAATTTCACCTAGCAACGAGTTTTGTAACTAGAAAAATAAGGTACAAAGTACAGAAAACAACAGTATAATAATTTGATTTGTGTGAGGGTTGTTCTATTAAAAGTTTCTTGATTAGATTACAGACTAACTGAACTTCGTCTATTATACTTGAGCAGATGAGTGAACGTGATAGTTAGAAAGTCAGTGGAGATAAAGTTTCTGTTAATAATTCATCGAGAATGTATATACGGTTGTATTTTGTTTTTTTTTAAGCCGTTATTAGTGGATGTATATAGAGTGACATACATTAACGCAGGGAACGTTAATTGTGGCATAGATTTCTTTTAGGATAGACTGCTGCTATTTGACTTTCAATCTTACAGCTTCAATGGGCTGCGAGGGGTGCGTAGGGCGCCAAAATAACACTACAGCAAAGGCATCAGGGGAAACCACGGGGTGCAGCTAGTCTCTACATAAAATAATAATTTCAATCTTTTTGCTTTTACAGGTAACGTATGAAAATGACTTGATGCTGACGCTTACATTGTCACATGCATCAGGTACAGAAAGTGTACCTTATAATGTAGGTTATTGAGTGATGCTACGCTCTACTAGAACATAATATAGATAGGTATGCGAGCAGAAATACCAATAAAAACCCAAAATGACAAGAGGTTGATCAAAAAGCTTCCGAGAATCTGCGTGTTTCTCGACTCTACATAAAGGGATTTTCATATCAGTCCACACTCACCTATGAGAGGCTCATTGTATAGAGAATACGTCGAAACAGACGAAATTAGCCCAGATATGATACGGTGAAGCTTGAAAAAGTCAGGCACAATCGTGACCAGGGTTACAATTCCAAAATTAGAAAAGAGACTAAGGTTTTAACCAAAATCCGGATATTTAAAAAAGTCCAGGCGTTTTATTCGCTAAATGAAATAATAAATCTTACGTGCAGTGTACGTTTTACAGGATGTGGAGAGGGGAGTACAGAGGTAGGCAAGGGTAATTGATTCTATAGCGTATTAAATCGTATCTAGGTATGTAACGGTTTTTGATATAGCATCTATAGATTTCGATATCTATGTATTGATTGGTTGGTATATGGTATTCTAACGTTTTGATTTTCGTATCTGTGTAATTGTAGTTTGATATTCGATACGAAGCATTTGTGTATATACCTAAGAGTAGGAGTAGTGATAATATGATTCATGTTTTGGTCTGGTTCCAGAACAACACTAGAAAATTCCCTACCACCAATCAAGCAATCTGTCAAGCCTACAACAAAAAGTCACAATTTCTTCTTATGTAAAGTGTATTGTTGGTAATATTTTAGTAATTAACCTAAAAATCAATTGCTTTATTTGGAGACTTCGAGTCACAACCAAAATATCGGTCGTAGGTAGGTACTCCCACATCAACAATACGATTGGCAATTTACATTTTTATTATGCTCTCAAACGAAACCATAATAATTGGCTTTAACGCTTTTGCCAATTCCTTTATTTATTCCCGTGTAGGAATTAAATTGAATTGATTTAAAAATAAGATAGATTTTGTTGATATCAAAATTATTGTAACCCAAGCACACTCAAGTTTACTCTTCGGAAGCGTTGAAAAACGCAATCTTTTTTTAAGGACTATTGAAGTACGATTTGCACCCCGCGGTTTCACCCGCGTCTTCCCGCTATCCCGTAGGAACCTTTTTCCGGGATAAAAAAGTAGCCCATGTGCAAGGTATAATCTATTAACATTCTAAATTTCATTCAGATCCGTTCAGTAGTTTTTGAGTGAAAGAGTAACAAACATCCATCCATCCATCCATACATCCATACATACTCACAAACTTTCACGTTTATATTATTAGTAGGATTTTAATGTACCTAGGTACCTTTAGGGCATATAAAATAAAATTACCTAATCTGTAACACTGCAAACTGCTCTAATGTAGTAAAGTAATCAACACTAGAAAAGGGGATTCATATAATGTTGGTGATTCGGGTTAGATCCTGCTTGGGTAACCAGTAACAGTGGCTTAATTAAACTTTGTTTGGTTTTAGTAAATTGCTCTAGCTTTCAAAATAAATTATATCCTTGGCGTATCGTATAAAATTTCGGTTTTAATCTAAATATTTTGTTAGAAGTAAAACCAACAAAATGTTTGTTCTCATTATACTAAATTAATTAAAAGTCATCTATCTTATCGATATCAAGGCAGCAACAGCAACTCACTTTTCTTACGCTTAAATTACTGCGAAGGTGTCTGTGGATTTGTGGCATAGTGACATTTTGTATACTTTTTTCACTTCTTTTTTAACCCCTATATCAAATAAACAAATATGCTACTTATTTTACGTAAAAGTATAGCTCAACTATGTCGTACCTATTGTACCTAACTAGATAAAGTATATATTGTTCATAAATTTTCTTTATCTTTATCTATGCGAAAGCAGGCAACTCGGTTCTGATGGGCGCATCGAGGTACAGTTTATTGAATGTTTAAACTTAGGTGTCCCATATTACTCCTTTTACGAGGGAAAACAAGGTAAAGTTGTAAAAATAATTCAATTTGCCTTTACAGCAACGACGTTTTAGGAAACTTAACAAGGGAGGTGTTTACGGAAATTCTATTTTATACTCTTGCTCCTTTGAAGAATTCTTGACAAAAAATATCAAGGTGTTCGTTAATACTCGTATATAATGCCGTTCAAAAAGCCTCCATTTATTTAAAAAGTCATTGCGAAGCGAACAACGTGTTTTATAAAGTTTATCCACCAACGTGTTTTAATGTTTGTCCATCAACGAGTTTGAATGTTTTTCACAGCGATGATAGCTCAAAGGTAATTGATATTGGCTCGCGACCCCATGGGTCGTGGATTTGAACCTGCAATTAGCTTAAAAATTAGGCTAAGGCAAACATCGTGATGGTTTCATAGCTTAGTGGTAGGGAATTGACTAGTGCTCACCTGGCTAATTACCGCTCTCAACTTAAGACTAACATTCTGTCGCTAAGCACCGCTGTCGGTGTGTTTCGGCAGCCTCACTAGAGGGCCAATTCCTATTCCAGACGTAACATAGGGCATATCACCTTCAAACACATCGGATAACGTCAATTTACTTGCCGTCAAAGTCTACCCTCTAAGATCTAAAAAGACAATGGCCCATATTTTAGAATGGCGCTCAAGCAATGGTCTCTACTTAAGCACAGATTTGTCATTTCATACAAATATGACACTCAATCGCTACTGAAGTATTGATCTACACTACTATGCTTGTATGAACTGACAGCGTCAAATTTGTGTTCAAGTACTGATCATCGCTTGAGCGTCATTAGCCTTAGACCTTTCACTACATTTTGCTATGTCACCGATGAACGGCAAAACAAACATTAACATGAACTACGATCGTTATTGTAGATAATAAGATAAGTTAGAATTAAGCAAAAAATATCAGGCCTTGTAGGACAGATGTCGGCTGCTAAGTGACATGGGTGAGATACGGTGGGATTACGAATGGAGACGAACTAATCTCAGCGAAAGGAAAAGCGTAATACTAAGGAATAAATGAAAATCGTCTCTAGCTAAGTAGATTCAGATGAACGCTATTAGAAATCTAGTCTTTCCTCAAATAGATATAGAACAGAACCAGTAAGCAACAAAGATTATCTTTTTGTGTTTTATCCTCGGAACAATGAAAAATGTTCCGAGGTTTTATTATACGAAAATAGTTAGAACCTACACTATTATTCATTTATTTCAAGCAGATAGAAAAAAAATGGACAACAACTTGCCAAATCTTTGAAATTTGCGCTTGAATGAATAACGAGTTCAACTGTCATCGATCGAAACAAAGAAAGTTGCATCCTACTATAACTGATAACTAGAACAAAACTTCTTGCTTTTTATACACGTACCTTCATGAACCCCGCAACGTTACCTGATTAAAAGCAATGAAAAGTCACTGATTCCTAAAAGAATTAGTAGGTAAGCCATGAAAGTGCATAATTCAAACCAGAGTAGTATTTAAGCTTCACTTTACGAACAAAAACGAGCAATTCCAGGCTTAGCACAATCCACACATGCATTTAAATAAAGTGCTGCACATTGAAGATTACGTTCTTTGTTTTGCTGTCACAGCGCCCCACTTCCCTGTCGCCGGAACTGAAGTTACCCATCTTCCTGCTTACGGATTTTATTAAAAAGGGGCCTGGTATTAACGAGTTTCGAACTAGACTAAGCTTTTGAGGAAAATGTATTAAGAAGTTATTCAGCTTACTTGAAACTTGGGATAAGCACGAGTTTGAAAGTGGGAGGTCCGTCTTTTATTAAGTGTAAGTAGGTAGTTATATGATTTGATATTAATTTATAAGCCAAAGTGATGTGACGGTGTCACTAGTCATTGTTTATAGTCCCATTCCGGCTTCGTCTGGGTAGGCGTTGGAGAATAAAATATTTTCATTGTTCAATTTTATTGTTTTCTTACTCTGATTTAATTGCTTAACATCGACCTGTATAATACACCCAGGAATGGAAATATAGCTTACGCACTGAATTGTAGTCATTCTATTATCTATTCTATCGGTAATAACTTTTACAAATACTTAAAAAAAAACGTATTTCACTCGATGATAAGTGATAAGTGACGATGTGATTGAATAAAACTCAATTTAATTCTAATAAGCACCTAATTCTCTAAATTTAATTTTTTTTACGTCCTTCGTCCAAAATCAAGGCCGTAGGTACACATCACGTCACAAGGAGGACGCCGGTGGTTGCGCGTTACATACAGCTGTCCTGTGCAGCAAGCAGCAGTTTGGCTGCAGGCTGCGATCCCGGGGGCGGTTATCGGTGTTGCCAGCTAACAGGAAACGTTACGATTGTGCACTTTTTTAAGAGTGCAATTAATCAGTTGTTGTTCAGATTTAAAACATTTTAGTAAAGAGACCGAGCACAAATCATTAGTAAATTTTATTAAAAAAAACTGTAAAGCTTTAGGTATTAAGTTCATAGCTGACATCGCTTTATGGGCCGTAATGATTTGTAGTATTTTTTAATTCCAATAAATTTTCAAAATAATTTATGTAAGTATAATTCAAGGATCCTCAAAGATAGAAAACGTACCGCTAATTTTCCTCCGGCGACCGCTCATATTCTGGCCTAAAACACAACTGATTTAATACGAATCTGTCCTGGCCCGCCTAAAGGACACCATAAGAGTCGCCTACTTGTTTACTACTCCTACTATTAAAATGAATTATATTGCTGACATATTCAATGTAAAATAGTTATTCAATGTTCAATGAAAAGTTCAATGTAAATAATCTGTTAAACTTCCTGTGCTACCGTAGCATTCCGCAGCGCGACCCTGGTAACACTGGCCGGGCTCGGCTAGTCCGCGACAGACGAGTCACCGCGCGAGCCGCATCCACACCTCGCTTCTCGCGCCAACTTTCCCGCACTTTTCCTCAACTCAATTCTCTCGATTGTTTGTTGACGCCCGCGTGTGACGCGTTGACGCTAACGCTTGTGCGGTAAACACTTGCGTGACTGACATTTATGTGAAGGATTTTGTTTGCAGATTTGAAGTTAAACGCCTTTTTCAAAAACCGTTGGTAAGTAATTTACGAATTAAATTAAATTTATTCAAATATGTTAAAGCACCAAATTTTGTTGACTGTGGGCTTAATTAAATCATTTTGTAAATATAAAAAAAAATGTACAAAAGCCAATTAGGTTTGGTCATATTTTTTTACATTTTATTTTAATAAACATCGCAGAAAAGCGGTTAAAGTACCAACACGTACGAATAAAAATCAATGTCATTTATCTAGGTTTATTATGTACCTTAAATAGTTTAATAGGTGAAGCTGTTCACAAATCGTTGGGAGAAGCCAACACAGCGTAATAAAAAAAGTGTTTTTAACATGAAAACAAGACAAACGGCAACTTGCCTCCAAGTTATATCGCTCGTTGCGCAAAGTAACGTACCATCCAAAATAATCTAATTTTCATGATCCAGCAGCACGAAGCCGCGGGAATAATTCCGCGGAAGATAATGAATCTCTCTGTCAACACTTGAGCGGAGCGTTTCGGGCACCGACAGGCATTTTTTCAAAGTTGAATGAAATTAGATATTGATACCACTTCTGATATCATTGCATTGCACTTTATAACGAGAAACTCACTGCGATCAATACTTTTATCACGAAACAGGCCTTCCCTCTTGATAACTAACTATAGCTGAGATGGCACAACGACCCAAAGTGAGTCTTGGCCTAAAAAGACGCCACTTCGGTCTGTCCTCCACTTGGAGCTCGTGCAAGTCCTTCGTGACTCACCTCTTGATAATTCAGGATATTTCACGTACCTACCTGTAAAAACTGTTGGTTGATACGAAAAAGAAACTAATTTTCGAAATAGTCACCTGGGCAAATCCAATTAACCCAATATTGCTTCAGTAAACTAATTAATTAATTTTGTTTTGTATATTATATATTTTGATCGAAAGTAGCACCTGGCAACGCCTAGATTGGGAATCGTCTGTCAAGGCTGACGTAACCACGGGTGTTATAGGTGTTGGAGACAGATTTTTAATATCTCGACTCTGTTTAATCTGTGCAGCAAGAAACGATACCAGTAAGGTCAACCCAAGTCCCAAAGGGCTTACATTTATTCTCATTTCCGCAAAAAAGCTAAGAACGTGTGCTCGCATTCACACAAATGTCAAACCTTCGTCAAAAGACATTAATATTGTGCTCACGACTGCAAAGATCAAACTGTTGAATGAAAATAACGGCCGAAACAACCCGTTCTTTTTTGAAATGCGCAACTCATGGAAATTGAAATTCAAACGTGGTTAGAGATTTGCATTTTCGGAAAGTCATTTCGAAAGTGGGAATCGTGAAAGAATGTCGAGAATTCGTAGTTTTGCTCACACGGCGTGAGATGGCGGATTGTCTAACATTTTCAGATTGTTTTCAAGCGAACCCTTATTGCCACATTTATGATACTGGCGTGAGAAAAGGTACCACTATGATCTTACAAATAGGTATTGCTCGGGAATTTAGTAATTAAATAAAGTATTGGGAATTTAATAATATAATTAAATAAAGTCTACCTCATTATTATGGTTAGAAACTAAACTATACGTAGGTACTTATAACATGATATTTTTTTTCTATCTAAGATTCTAAGCTATTAATTATATCTGAATTATTCTCAGAAATCTAATTTCCAATTGTACTGCGTATATTTTTTGTACATGTATTTGTAATAGGAATATTACTTCAGTACTGTTCACGTCACTTATGTAGCTTCACCTTTGTCTTACCTCTGTATTTACTTATTACTTAGCTGTCAACTCGAGTTTACTCGAATGCGACGTGGATTTTCGGCGCTTCGAATACGTGAAGTGCATTTACAATGGACGTGTTAAACTGGATGATTTACATATACATTATAAATGTACAAAGATAGGTTGATACGTAATAAGTATTTGTAATTGTTTGAAATTTAAATTTACATACCTAGTCAAATACAAATATTTATTTGAGAGACATAGTTATATTTTTATTTATTGCATCTTCAGAATGTCAACATTTAATGGTATTAAAACCAGCCAGTTACATTCAGCACAGCCAAAGAGGTTTGATTACTAATAATACATTCAAAATACGAAAATACTTTTGCCCCTACCTATTATTATTTTTAGTCTTTTCATTGATGCTTGATAATTTGTACAAGCAAGTCTTTGGTGTTCTCTTGTGGAAGAAAGAGCGGAACGGTACGTCAACTAAACCGATCTAACTAATGCAAAACACATTTGCAGTAACTGTGTACGAGCCTGCCGTTCTCGTATTGGTCTGTATGACCACCAACAAAAGTGTCCTTAAAATCCTACTGACACGGTTTAATCTCACGGACATTCAAATTAAATTAATGTAAATTAAGAGTGAGACTAACGGAGTCTTGAAGTAAATCCCAAATTTTTAAAATTCCTACATTCTGTGTGCGAAAATATGTCCGCATTTAACCTATCTGTAAGCGTAGGTAGATGGATAAATTATCAGGGCAGAGCCACGGGGTGTAATTAATTAAGCTTTACCAACGAAAGGGAAAAAACGTAGACACGCCTGTACACGCTGTCTGTCAGTTCTTTATCCAGGGGTGGTAAATTAAGTGACATCTATATGTATCTGCCTATATATTAAACTAAAATTCTCATCCATTTCAAACATCTCTGTTTTGGTTAGGATGATTCTTCAACATCTAATTAATGAATTTTAATATTATTTCAGACTTCGCTAAAGGGCCACTTTTCACAAGACAGCATACATACATATACTATATGTATGTAATACACACAGAGCTGTAAAAGCTGTAAATCTTGCGTTAGGGATAATAAAATCAGGAAGTCAATTTAAAAACGATCTACTTATTATTTTAATTTCATGATAGTGACGCTATGCGGCGCTACGACGAGAGATTCAAAGATGGGCAAGCAATAGAACCGTTTATAAAAAGTTATATTATATCCGCTACTAACAGAATTAGTAAGTGCTTAACTAACAATTCAATTAATATTAATGATTAGAAATTAATGTTAAATTTTTTTTTGTTGTTTTGTTTTGGTTTTTTTTGTTTTCTATTGTACGTCTAAGCTAACATACCATTTTCAAAAAAATCAGTGAAAGTATCGAAGATCCTTATTCGATTGCCTCGTTTAAATTCGTACCCAGTACCCAGTACAAAGGCCGCTTACATTAGGCGCCTGTTTATGAATTAACTATTTCCCAAGAGAGGCTTTCGTTACGTACTGATTAGTACCTAGTACCTACCTACTTTCCGGCCGGAACTCTTCGTCGACCTCAAACACAGGAGTATAAGCTCGCGATTATACCATGGACCGAAATGGTGAGAAGCGTTTTGTGGTCATAATACAATCAAATTGAAACGTAGTGGAACTTGTGAGCGTTTAGGCAAATGTTTTAAAGTATTCAGGGAAATATAGAATTAATTCGCTTAAAGATTTCAGGCGCGATATTATCTTACAAATTTTTGTTATCACACTTTGTAAATTTAAATTTATCTTACAAACACACACTGAGATAAAGTATCACAAGTTTCGTCCAATTGCGTTCAAGTTAACTTCTTAGACCTCAGTACACGTGAACATAAGGCTTACATCCTTCACTTTAATGACCTTAAAAGAAAACTACAGCAGTGTACCACAAATCTTCGCCGAGAGCACTCTTCCTTGATAGAGTGTCGACAATAAATAATGGTTATTGCCACGTCACCTACGACAAATAGCGGGAAAGTGTAAATGATGTAGCGATAGTGAAACATTTGAGTTTTAGCAACGAGTTTCATGAATTTTCCTTTCCTGTAAAAAAAACATGAAATACTTAGTACGAGTGACGAGTATATATTACCAATTGCTAGAAAGTTTTAGGCTGGTATCTAGCGATAATCACTACATAAGCACATGGATTTGAGTCTGTCATTTCATACAAAATACTCAAGTATTGATCAACACTTGAAAGCCTGAATGTTTATTTAGCTAATGTATTAGGTACCTTTACCTTTACATAATAGGCTCAAGGAGTTCTAACGCACTTCATAAGTAGTCTACACTGTCTAGACATCTTGAACTGCAAGAAAAGTATAGGTAAATACCACGCTCAATATGTTCACTCTAATTAAATGCAGAAACTTGAGTGTCAGTGTCTAATCTAGGTTCTAAATATCACAACAAATTTACCACTAAATTCATTATTTCATAAAAACCCTGCCCTTTAAGCAGCAAAAAAACATTAAAAAAGTCTGATATTTTTACCATTCATATAAAATGATACCATTAACCTATATTGCTTTGCCGCAAACCACACTTTGACATATTATGCCATAACGTTTGTATTTAATTAAAACTTTGGAACATACCTACATAGAAGGTATATTAAAAGTCTAATAATTAAAAAATCAACCGCACATTCACGACGTCAATAGCATACAAAACGCTCTGCTTTCATAGAGTGGCAATAAATAATGGTTATTGCTTTGTCACACGTGACAAATGGCGAAAAAGTGTAAATGATGCAGGTTGCGATAGTGATACATTATTGCGTATTAGTTGTACACATCCCGCTGTGAGCCTAATTACCTGTGCCGAATTTTTCTGTAGCTAACTGGCTTTTGGAAACAATCCGGGAAATTAATAGAATAACCAGAGTGCTTATTTTTTTACTACTGACAGGGTAGCCTATTACAAGTTTTTACCTGATGTTAAGTGACGATGTGGTCGAAGGTGGCATCACTCTACACCTGGATTGGAAACTGGCTCTCAAATGAGGCTGTCGGAATACACCGAGAAGTGCTTGGAGATCGATTTTTAACTTGAGGGTGGTAGGTATACTAGTAAGTACTAGAAAATACCCTACCATCAAGCTATGGTTTCATCACGATGTTTTTCCTACACCGAAAGCTAACAAAAGAAAAGAAAAAAGGAATAGGTTCTAGGGACGTTTATATGTCTCCTTACGTCATATCATATCACACTTAATTTAGGACCAACAGAAGAAGGTCAAAAACAAGAAATCTTAATTAACTTATTGTTTCTTTAGCACTGGAAAACGTTTTAAGCTGGTCTTAAATTGGATTTCTTAATTTTCTGTAAAAGGAAAATGTAATTTGCTGCTGTTGAGAGGATACATGTTTTCCTTATTTTGCCTGAAACAACATTGACTGAGCAAAATTGATTTTATTATTAGCAACAGAAAGTCAGGACGAAAGTAGCGACGCGCGTGACGAAGACTTGTGTAACACGACGACTGCCCACGCGTGGACTTCCGGAAATTAGGTATTTGAAGAGGGATTTAGAATGTTGTCATGAAGTATAACAATAGAGAGTGCAGTTTACGAAAATAGTTATATTTTTATAGTTTGAAACGTAAAATTCGTACCGTAAAAAAATAAATTTCGTTATGTTAATTATTCCAATAAAAAAACACAATACGTATTTTTTTACCTTACCTTTTACTGGGTGGCATTTGACCACAAGTCATCTGATGCTAAGTGACGATGTGGTAGAAGGTGGCGTCACGCTACGCCTGGAAACTGACTCTCAAGTGCGGCTGCCGATAGACACCGATAGGTGCTTGGCTGCTCGGCGACAGATTCTACCACAATGACATGTATTAAAAGGGAGAAAGATACCCAAGTCAATTCATAGAATTAACAAACGTCCCCGAATTACTTCCTTATATCAGTATCTTACAAGCCAGAATCAACGCATTTTCTAAGCGATAAATCAGGCTTACTATTTTAGTCGTGTTAGGCGGCGTGAGATTTTATCCTCTACAATATTACTATGGGAAATTCCCATGGGCGAGTTAGGGTCCGTAAACAGTATAAACTAAACATGAAGCACATTCGTTTGTATCTGAACATATAAATGAAAACAAGGAAGGAAAGAAGTTGAGATACTTCTTTCATATAGTTAGTTACATGTAGTAGGTAGGTATGCTGATTTCCCTGAAGACCCGTAATCCCGTAATACATGTTCTTGGGTTTCAATATAAAATTTATTTGCCATCCGATACGGTTTGAAAAATAAATTAGTAGTACTTATAAATATCAATTGCATTACAACAATTCATTGAAGAAAATTTCATACAAGTTGAATATTACAATTCCGAATATATGGACGTAAATGATAGTACTTAAGTATAATATATGACATTACTGCAAACAGGCTTTCAGCTATTTTTTACCTAAATAATATAAAAACAAACCAAATCGCATCATAATTCTTTCAGATACTACCCGCTTGTCATAATTCCACTCTACATTTTTAATACACGCAGCGCTAAAAAATATCAAGTGCAATATTAAATGTTTGCTCGCCGGAAACAAAAACTTACTAAGTGCGTGGGAATTTTTTATGCACAATTTCAGAAAAGTGTTGTTGATAATACGAAGCCGCTTCAGTTTACGTTGTAACGTTTTATGCACATTACAGCAAACGTTTGGTTTAATTTATCACCTACATGGCTAGAAAATGCCTACAAAGTTGGCTAAACGAGGCGCATAATATTCAAGTTAACATAAAGGAAAGTGGCACGGCGCGGAGGCGCGTAGGTTAGCCTACATTCAACCGTTCAGCCTTCAGCACATGGCG
The DNA here is from genome assembly GCA_931315375.2 of Opisthograptis luteolata. Taxonomy (NCBI): domain Eukaryota; kingdom Metazoa; phylum Arthropoda; class Insecta; order Lepidoptera; family Geometridae; genus Opisthograptis; species Opisthograptis luteolata. The sequence continues at coordinate 6,658,040 of OV928048.1, forward strand.
CCTTCTCGAGATAACGACGAGGGCTCCAGCCTATAAAAATGCTAATACAATGAAGGTGATGTTTGAAAGGTACGGAGTAACGCATCGAGAAAGGCTATCTACTCTATTTAAATTGTCTTATTTCCCCCGGGCGTATGAATCGCAGAGGTTTCGGACCAATAATGTGTAAATTCAGATAAATATGTAAGAGTTCGATGGGTCGAGAGGAATTGATTTGTTATTGGGACATGTTTTGTTAATGGATTATTTATGAGCCCCTTTTCAATTATGGAATAAAGCGTATCTACTTACTTAATACATAAAACATTTACTGACAATTATCATTAATTCACTATAAGGACTACCAGATATATATATTTGTAACAGGTTAAATCTAAACGAAGACAAAGACGTGTCATTGTCTATATAGTAAGACTTAAATATTGGCTAACTCAATATCTTCCAGAACATCTAAAATCATTACTTCAATGAGTATAAAAGAGATGTCTGCCACATCTTGTTTGTTTAGGCCCTCCTCCAGCCGACTATAAAAAGATCGTGGCGGGACCTTGACGCCTCTCCACTACAGAATGAAATGTTTCATTAAAATCACTTCGGGGTTGCTTCTTAATTTAAATACTCTGGTCTCTGGAATTTCTTTGATCGGCTAGATAACAATATTATACAAAGTATAACGTTTTCCACCGAAATAAATGGCTTACGTATTCATTCGGCGAGTGAGTTTGTATCTAGCCAGGCGGTAATAAAGATCTCAGAGAAATTTGGTACTGAGATAGTTTGACTTTGAAGCCTATACCTTACATCACAATAAATTGTAATCCACGCGGGGTACAGTATTTTTTTTTTGTAACTGTGACTTTTGTTAGGTACATATAAATTCGTAACAATACCCAGCAAAATCACACCCATTTCCCAAGTGAGAAACCATTTCCAAATTAATTTTTAGTCTAAATCCAAGCGCGTTGAAAACAAAGCGTTTACAGAACATCAAAATTTCAATAATACTTTCAACATAAACTCCCAATAATAATATTTATTATGATGAACATTTCGCACTCAAGAATCTTTCATCAAACTTTTAGAACGTGTCTCAAATAATAATGTATTAAGTTTTATTTCCCACTTCTTTATCGCTGTGATTCGCAGGCGTCTTCGTGAAACGGTATTCCGCAACACGAATAGCGTTTTAAGCCTCAACTAAGTTTGCGAACGAGTGTAGTACAATTTCCTCCAGGATTACTCCGGAACAAAGATGGAAAGGAAACGAAATTTTGCACAAACATAATAAAAACCTTTCGCGAACTTTCACTCGAGTTTTGGAAACTTGTGGTAACTTTATTTGTAGGTATACACGATATACGATACAAGCCACGTCTAGTTTCATTAACCACCATGGAAGAAGAGATGACAGTTCTGTTTCTATATAGATCTCCGTACCGCTAGAGTTAGGAGCTAAACTGAAATTACCCAGAAAAACTAATATAATTTTTTTGAGTCATATGTTGAAAGCATCGTTTAAAATGCCCAAAATGTAGAACACAAATTATTATCATTATGAATAGGTGAACTTTGCTGAATGAAGCAATCAACTTTAACGTCAGTGCATTTTCAAACGTCCGCGTTTAATTTCCAGTGAGTAGACAACGAAAAGTAATTTGCTGCATAAGCTTTTTGTTCGACAGAGCCGTGTATGGAATAGCTTGTTGCATTATGTCCTATTCAGCGACGTGGAAGCCGTTGCGAGAACAACGTTCACAATGTTTCCAGCGGATGCGGAAATCCACTTACGATATGACTGCGGAGTCCGCAAACCAAAGCAGGCGGATAAATGAGACGTAGAGTTGTAGAGTTGTGTTATATTTATGTTAGACAGTAACTAAACTCGTACTATTTACAAAAAACAAAAAGCGAAAGCTATAGGTATCGTAAGTCTAGCTAGTACCTACATGGTAATGGCACGTAGCTAAGATCAAAATTTTGTTAGCTTTGCGTATTGTTTAGCGTCGTCGTTCCACCTCTACAGGATTATAAAAAAAGTTTAGATAGAAGGTGCATGCGTTGATAACTCGTAAGTCAGAATAATTTAAGCAACAGTTGCTACAATGATGCAACTTGTATAGACTCAACAGTAACTGCGTTCTCCGATGTGCCAAATCACGTGGTAAAACAAGACATGGTAGAATTGGACTAGTAGGTATAGGCATTGCAGAAACCACCTACGTTGTTGTGTGCGACCACATCCCCTGTACCGGCGCCCTAATGCAATGTTCCAGTAACATAGCCTGAGGGTATCTCGAATACTGCTATGAAGTACATATTTATGTAGAGTAGATACGATGTGGTCCCATGTGAACACGGCAAATCAAATTAAAGCGAGATAACAACATGCATAGTAGATAAGCATTGTAGAACAATGCTGGTGCATAATGATACAATAGTTCATTACCTACTGCAGAGAACGGGAAGCGAGCAATTATAAGCGAGATATCAAATGCAGTACGAGTAAGTAGACTAAAATTGTAATATGAATCATGCGATTACGATTCCCGCCGAAGCAAGTTCGTAAATCGATTTTCTTAGAAATGTCGAGGAAGCAATGAGAGTGAGTGACAAAAAAATCGATTTGTGAAGTGTCAAAGGCGTAAGAGCAATTATATAGGTGTAACTAAATTGCGCGAGATTGATACATTTCTTCAAGTCGCTAATAGGCCTGTACCTACAAAAATTCGCCTAAGTCCATAAAATTTGTTTAAGTAGTATAAACGCTTTCATAACCGGATGTTTACGCAGCTTTTGATATACGACGCAGTATTTTGTACATCATAAGATAATTGCTCGTTTCAGTATCATCTCGAGTTTATAGCACACTGCACAAGAACCGTATGATGCCCCAAATATATTTTTCACTCGTACATCGTGACTAGATTAGTATTATTAGTTACTAGGTAAGTAGGCACTCAATTGTACCTAATCATGAGTTACGAGTCATGAGTCCAAGGGGGGAAGCCTATGTTCAGCAGTGGACTTGTTCCGGCTGATGATGATGATGATGATGAGTTACGAGGATGGATATCTATTCTTATAGTCAAGAATGCATGTCAAAACTGTTCCGAAAAAAGATCTTAGCTGGCGTAAAAACCTTTAGTAAGTCTTAATCATTAACAGATAACCCATTTATTAATAACTTGTCATAAAATTACACGAACCTATATTAGTCCGTTAATTACAAAATTAGTTTTTATAATACGTACTTCATTATTATTTACCAAATATCATCAAAGTTCATTATGATACTAGTCAACTCTCTCCTGCAGTATCTACGCTATTTGGTTCAAACGTCGAGGAAACTAGCCTGCAGAACAAAAGAAATGTCGAAAACAGATTTTAGCGAAAATAATAAGTCTTTTAATAAATGGAGGAAAAACCAGCGAACTACGAGATCCTTGTTAGCAAAGTGCACTATTCCAATACTCATCAATCAGAAGGGGTTATTTATTTCCTACCATTAAATATCTATACTTTACATTAGAGATACCACAACAAGGCATTTTCTTACAGCTCCAAGGAGGTATTGATTCAAACGATTTTATCCAAGCTTTTTTGTTGTTGTTAGAGGAGAAATCAATAAGTTTTGTCTTCTTTTTAGGATTAGGGACAAAATGAGTGTCCTGTCCTGGCACGATAAGGCTGGGGCATCGAGGTACCAAACGGTTTGGCTTATTTAATTATAGCTAACGCGAAAAATTGTTGTTAGACTTACTAATAGGTCACATTGATACTTTAGTACTTCGTTTCGATCTTAGTAGTTTTTGTCAGGTAAATACATTTCACTAACTAGGAAAGATAAAGTTTCCTAGTTAGTAAAATGTATTTACCTGAAAAAAATACTAAGAAACTCTATCTTTCCTAGTTAGTGAAATGTATTTACCTACGTAGTTAAATAATAGTTACGTAGTTATTTTTTGCGGTTTAAGCTTTAAGCAATATCATTAAAAGGATCAGTAAAATCCCTTTCTCAACCGCTGGACAGGTGTTCGCTTGAACAAATTATTCTTGCTTGTCACCATTTGATCAAAGCATTATCTTAACTGCCTCAGGGGTCGCACCTCGTGCCGTGTGATTCATCATACCTATGGGACGTCTCGCCTAAACCTCCATGAATAATCTAACATCAGACCGGAGGAGTAGGTATATATATACGTGTGAAATCTCCTATATGACGTAAGTGGAATTAGCGCGTTTCTGGCAATATAAAACCATGATGTGGGGGAAAACTTGGCTTTAGCACATCATAAGAAAAGATCAACTTTCTCATTCCCTAGATAATATTATAAATGTGATAGTAACTCTGTCTGTCTGTCTCGCGTTCACGCCTAAACTATGAAATTTGGTACGGAGATAGTTTGAACCCTGAGGAAGGACATAGAGATTTTTTATTGCGATAAACTGTAGCCCGCGCGAGTGAAACCGCAGGGAACAGCTCGTCTATTATAATTACTTGTATTATAATAATTCTCAGATAGGCTCAACAAAGTATCTAAACCCATTATCAAGATACTATTCGTAGGTTGTTCCTGTTAACAAAACCCTTCTACCCACATAATTATATTATTAGCACCAATATGAACATCAAAACTTCTTGATTACTCATAAAAAGTTGTTTCAATTAAAATTGAAATTTTGTTGGTAAAATATGTCGAGCAAGAACACCGAAATGGTGTTATGAGCTTTTGTTACGCATTCTGTACTGTCATCAAAACATAATGCTGGCTCATTTACTCCTAAATATATTATCATATTCGTCCTGTTATATCATCAATGATAATAAAAAAGCTAATTATTGTTTAAAGTAGGGTAGCAAAAAATAATAATTAATGAGAGGTAGTACAATAATTTAAACGGGTTAAGTGCGGTAAGTTGAGCCTTACACATTTAGGATAGGATTTCTCACTCACGACCATCCAAAGATAAGGAAAACTTCTTTTAAGAATAGAACCTTAAAAAGATGAGAAGAAAAAACCTTTTTGTGGTAGCCAAGTCCAGTCACAAATCAAGGTGATGTTTATTTAACAAGTGCCTAAAGCACTCGACGCATTTTTTATTACTAACTAGCTGCGCCCCGCGGTTTCGCCCACGTGGTCTGCAGTTTATCGCAATTAATTTCTCAATTTTTTCTTTCATAAAAACCTTCTCGTCGCAATAACAAACACAACAAAAAAAGAATTAGTGAAATCGGTCTAGCCGATTTCGCTAATTCTTGAAAAATACCCGTGTTACTATTGCCGTAGTAGTAACACGGGTAAGAAACGCCTTTGACTTTTCCCTAAGATAAGTTTGTCGCCATGTTTGTAAGGTTTAACTAACGAGGAGCAACGTTACTTTTAACGCAAACAACCGCGTTTCATTTAAACTCTGGAAAGGGAAAAGGCACGAGCGGTTTTTAAAGCACATGGAGATAATACTTCCGGTGAACCGCAGCATTTTACAGACATGTTTCAGGCAAGCGCAAGTACAAACTGCTCGGCGAAAAGCTAAAGATACTCATAATAACTTCCGGAATGTGAGCATTTATAAAATATTCTGCACTCAGAGCGGTTGTAGCGGGAAAATGTTAGAGCCCGTCTACACTAAATCGGAAGTAAGATGGGACAGAGGTACAAGAAGTATCGTTCAGTTTTGTGGCTGAAGTTTTTGATGATACACCTAATTTTAATTCTTGAAATACGATTACTTATTTATTTTCGTTATTTTATTTCTTATCGCTAAACTCAAGACGCGATTGTGTCGGAATGCGTTTGCGTAGGTATATATATAAGCGCTTTTTACCTACCTGCCTGAAAATCCTTGTTGGCTGTCATTTTCAAATATTATCTTAAGCTATGCCCATATCGTTTTGAAATAATTTAATGCCATAGACATATAAAAATATATAAAACTCATTGACAAACGCACACAAATCATTGTATATATACATAATTCATCATCCCGCCCGTCGACAGATTTTGTTACCTAAAGACTGCGCTGCCGCTGTCCGTATTCACGTTGATATTGATAACAGATTTCATTGAAAACAGTCGAACCGATTCCCGATATAGATTTTCGTTCTGGTGTAATAAACATTTCGTTCGGTTCATTTGAAGTTTATTAAGTGGAAACCAGCCCGATGGTGCGTCCAGCCGGCCATAGCATCGGCATCGCTTCGAAATCAGAGATTCTATCTAATCGCTTTATGTGGCGAAAGATTGCTTCGCGACGGACTCTTACGGAGGCCCACGACCTTAGCGACTTCAGTTATACAAGGAAAGCACAACTTAAAAACAACTTTCTATCCTAGACAGCTTTTATGTGAAAAACTACCAATCTGGGCGATTTTCCAAAAAATCTTTATTATCCTAGGGTAGTAAAGATTTTCTATTCTACCAAAGAAATCATCCATGAAAATTCCACGTCTCTATCAGTCAGTTAGTCAGCGATACCATGGTTTTATATTTAGATAGTAAACTTATACTTGTATCTATCTTAACCCGTATTATTCATTTGATTGTGCAACTTCGTTAACACTTCCTCAACTTTATATCCTGCTCCTCATATATATCCTTTCTAATCTACATCCTAATCCTAATGAGTTTTAACAGTAAGGAAACTTTCTTGGTGGGGAAAGTTTGCGGAAACGCGGACACGCTGAAATTGGGGCTGACCACCCCTATAATGTGATTTTGTAGTGATTTATTGCTTGTGTCACTTCGACCAATAACTCCGCCTATGTAGTTATCATATAGTACATTTTTTTTATATTCAGCTAAGATGGTGAGGCTTTCTTTTATCTGTTGGTGAACAATACGCCAATCACTATTGCACTGCAAAGTTCTTCGGGTCTGTTAATGTTTAAATTTTATACGCCCATTAATTTCATAGACTATTTCAAGAGCCACTTGAAACTGAAATACAGTAAAGCTTACACATTACTCCTCTACGGCTAAATAATACGTTAGAACCAAGGGAGACTCGAGAAAATGAGAGAATCTTAAATACTCGTAGTTTATAACTGTACAAAGTAATAAAATAACTTAGGTAGGTACTGCTTATTTACTACATCTTAGTGCCAACTAAAAGTCAGCATTTAGTCTCTTGTTATTTTGACCAAACCTAGACCTCCAATAGGTCTTTGAGACTAGTTAAGTCTACCTTTCATCCGTGTATAGTATTTGTGCGTACAGACCCGAGATAAAAACGTAGTTTTGCTGTTTCTTTCTACTTTGAGGTAAGTATATGTAAGTGGAAGACGAAAGCTTTCTAAAAGTTTCAAACTACAATCCTTATCCACTTCTCCGTTTATCCTCGATTTTGTGAAAAATCTAGTCTTATTCCACAAAAGTTTACTTCAACGATGTCTTTGTTAAGTAGAATCGTTAGTTACATTGCAGACATTATCAGTAACAATGCGTAGGTAGATGTTGTGATTTTTAGATAGTTTTGTTTATTTCATCTAACCTATATAAAGCTACAAATCTTAGCAGATTATCTTAATCTTCACCCTAATGATCTTTCTTTCTTTGTTGAATTCCGCTGGAATGAGCGCAAGATCGTGTTGCTAACAATTTAATCATCGTACCATAAACACAATTTCCTATGAATAAAGAGATTACACACCGAGAGTAACGAGACAACACGAGAACTCACGAGATACATAACGCACACAATGAACATTAATACTCGTTCGCGTTAAACAGTACGTTACAATCGCATAGGTTGGAGTCGCGATAAAATCGTGACTATATCGCCGAAAAACATTGGCGTAGTAAGGATTTGGGGGGATGGGGGTTTAAACGGTCGTGGCCGCGTCGCAACGCATACTAATCTATGAATGACAGAGTTGCATAATGTTTTGCGATGCAGCCCACTGCGGCACACTCGTCGTGTGCCACTGCTTTTAAACAGATAACTCTAGTTTTATGTAGTTATTCCATGAATCACATTTTCACTACCATAGTATGTAGGTATTTATGGCGTTATTTATAGTATGATTAGTAATTCACAAATTCCAGGAATAAAGCCTTTTTTATTCAATCAGGGCCCAGGAATTGATTGTGGATTTTGTGAAGTCTATGTAACTGTTTTTTGCCACAAATAAATATATTGTCAATTGTCCATACCCCTCGCCTAAAATCCTGATTACGCCCATGCCGTGGAGATTGGAACACTGCCCGTTGCGCAAAGCATAAATCCCGTGACCTCAAGCCATCCTCGACTCCCCGTGTCGTTAGTTTACACGTACACAGAACAGTGAGCACTTGTCACTGTCACAAACTTACTTTCGAAATAATTAAACTTTGGCGGCCATTAATTACATCGGAACGGTCCCTTTCAAATCGTTGCCTAACAAAAGCCTGACAAATGGCTCTATTACACCAGTACAATGTAGACAGCCCTAGAGTTTAGTTGCTATGCTGATGAATCTTAATAATAGTTGATTGCACCTTCATTCATTTAGCAACTGCATTTAATGCAGGTAGTTCAGCTGTGTTAAAACTTTTCTGCAATTTTGCCGCAACTTTGTCGGGACTGTTGGAATCTACTCCTTGCCTTAAACTATTTGTAGGAATTAAATATCTTTATATCTTATTGAAATAAATTCTAACTGAAACAAATAGTATGAGTAATCATTATACACTTTAGATATTATTTATCAACAACGCATTTTAAACATAAATATGTAGTCGTACTTCCTTCCATACTTCCACTGCTACAAAAGCATATCAATTTAGATCAGGGGCAAATGGAAATAGGATACATGATTCCTATTCTGGCTCCCTGACTAACTACTAGATAATCTAGGTATTTCATGCATGTGGGAGAGGTACAAAGGTGTATTTGTCCATACTCCCATCTGCCATGTGTCACGAACCCGACCCTATAAGCGTTTGATAGATACAGATTGGAGCTTTATTTATAGAGGTGTGCTACAGTTCGCAAATGAATACAAACGCAGCTGGGAAATGACTGGAAAACTGATTCTGGGCTGGATTTTACCACCTGCCTATATGTATATAAAGTAAGTAGGTATACATTAAATTCAAAGTGTTGACTCATTCTCTGAAATGTCAACACACCAGCTTCAACCACTGATCCTAGAGGCTTGAAATTTCCTTTTACTATTGTCCTTTGGTAGTGTAAAGGTGACTTAAAAAAGTTTTTACCAAATTACCTCCCAAAGGGATATTAAAATTTGTATACAAAAATAACCACGCGGGTAAAGCGGGGCTTTATAAGGTCTAAAAATTTATAAAGTTATTAAATACTGGTGCTGCGCGGATTTACCCCGTGATTTTTCCCAGATACTACTTTTTATCCTGCAAATCACGGTAGGCACACAGCATAAGTCACTGTCAGGGCTATAAACCTATGCAACAAATTCCGTCGATCCGTTGCTGCGTGAAAGAAAGTAAAAAAAACACACCTTCAAATTTATAATAGTAGCAAAGGGGTAATAGTAGCGATATTTCTAGATCTTAAGATCTTAGAGCTGTAAAATTTCAATTGTTACTTATATTTCAATGTTGAAACAAACGACGCGACTCTACATTCACACTATGTAAATGTAATGGTCGTGTTAACATATGAAATGTGGAATATTCCTCTCTTTCGTAGCAGCTACAAAGTGTTCTAGATGTTCCGATATATTTTAAGATTTGCTTGTCTTTGCTCGCTACTCCTTACATTTGTCGTCTTATTTTCGAACACATTTCGCGCATCTATACTATTAATATTATAAAGCTGCAGAGTTTGTTTGTTTGTTTGTTTGTTTGTTTGTTTGTTTGTTTGTTTGTTTGTTTGTTTGTTTGTTTGAACGCGCTAATCTCAGGAACTACAGGTCCGATTTGAAAAATTCTTTCAGTGTTGGATAGCCCATTTATCGAGGAAGGCTTTAGGCTATATTTTATTTCCAAAAAAATTAGGGATCCGTAAGAAAATTGCTATTTTACAACCCAAGGTGTGAAATCGAAAATCTATTTTTGCGTGCGCTGCAAAAACTATTGACACTAGAACAAAACAATGTATTGCGGGTTTGTAGGTCCCATTAAGATCTACAAAAAAGTCCGCGAGAGCATATGTCTAACTATTATAGTTATGCCACAATAAGTGTTTTTTTATTTAAAAAATTTAATTTTATGGCCGCCGCTAGAAAAGGCTCTTTATTTGTATCTTGGTATTAATCCTTATCAAAATAAATTACTTCTCATTCAAAACTGCTTCAATCCCTTCATATAACTTTTTGAATTATTCAATTCGGACATTCCATTCGAAAGATATCACGAGTTTAAAAATGTAAGTAGTAGTAGAAAAATAAACCCGCTGCACCGCAGTGCCGCGGGAAACGCGGTGAGGTGAGACCGAAGGCGGGAGAATATTCTATGAAAAAGGTAAACTGCGGTCGCAATTTGCGAACCAGGAAGATCTTTAGCAGCGCGGTTCAAACGCGCGCAGGATAATGGATACAGCAGGTAACGCGGTGAGGGGCACCGAATTGCGGGAATAAGTTTGGAGTATACGGAATATATACGCTTTCGCGCCTAAATTACTGAACCGATTTAAATTAAATTTGGTATAGAGATAATTTGAGCCCCGGGGAAGGACATAGGATACTTTTTATCGCGATGAACTGTAGCCCACGCGGGTGAAACCGCAGGGAACAGCTAGTTATGTGATAAATATCATGTTGTATGCAACACAAATAGCGAGAATGGAGAAAGTCTATGGCATGATATACAAGTTGCAGAAGTTGATGGTTCATCGTTTTTTTTACAGTTCTACATAAAACATGCATCTTTAGTTAAACATTTTGATAAATGTAATACCTGAGTGCGTAGGCTATGTTTTGTTTTAATAAAAAGCCCTTGCCAATCATTTTACGCGGAAGAATGCGCGTTGAACAGCTATGGGAAGCATTGGAGTAATTTACAAAGATACTTATGTATCTAATAATGAGCTAGATATGATAGGATAAATGGTGGGTTGGCGTGCGACTTACAAGACGCCGACACGGAGTTCGAATCCTCTCGGCCCCGCACTTATGTGCGGATTTGCCATAGTCAAAACGGTGAAGGAAAACATCGTGAGGAAACCGGCATGCCCAAGAACTGCAACATTTTCAAGGGCATGTGACATCTATCAACCCGCACTGGGTCTGCGTGGTAGATTATAGCCCATACTCTCTCTCTGAGAGAAGGCCAGAGTCCCAGCAGTGGGAACGTGGAAGGCTGATAATGGTGGTGGTGGTGAAATGGTTGGTGATTCATACTCGTAGGTAACTGGTACGTTTCAGTTCAATTTAGTACAAAATGTTTTTATTGCTTCTCCGTTCGTACTCTTAGATATATTTTTCTGTCGGGGCTATTGCACCGTATATCTTCCATCTGTCAAGTTGACGGAATGTTCGTATACCAATTATCTACGTACCGAATTGTACGAGTACAATTTCAGGGCGCACAGTTCGCTCACGAAACCTTATTGGAATTCATCCAGTCGTCTTGCTCATGCACTAGATTATTCTTGACTATGTCACGTTTTGTGAATCATTCCATACTCATAGCACGAATTGAGATAAAACCCCGGATCACAATTATTTACATTTTGAGTTCACTTTTATGTTTTCACTGACCTATTTATTTCATTTGCAAAGAGAGCTTTATTATCAAACCGTCAACAATGATTAACACAAATGATGTGTTTTACTGACCTACATTTACGCGAAACTACGTTCTTAATTAGAACAATTGTCTAATCATAATACCATATAAGGTTTATATAGTATCGTGAAGCCGAACTACCATAATTAAAGCGCACTGTAGGTAAATATGAGCAATCACTCAGATTCTGATTGTTTGTTAAACATACAGTTTGTTAAACATTCATAGTTTGTATTACAAACAAATCCTAAGCAAACACTGTCTATTAAAAGCGACGAAATATAGTTTAACGAACGAATAAACCGACTGCATCAACACTGGTATATCTATTTCAGCCATGGTTAAATGTAAACAGCAGTTGTTAAAACGCTATAGTCTACACAGGTATTTGCCATAGAACGAGGTACATAAACATTTTTTTGAAGTCGTGAAAATAAAAATAGGCATTGTTTTTTTTTAATGCAACTGTTGCGATTCGCTAACGTGATTGAAAACGTCACGCCTGTCGATTACAGGGCAGCGTTCGACCACAAGTCAATTGATGTATGATACACCATTATTTTTCATGTAGTATGATTTCCAAGAAATTAAATGCTGCTGCGTTAGCATACAGAGCGTCTACAAATCACACAGAAGACACTTTCTAGAAAACATAGTGTAGCTGCTAATAATGAGTTATCACGCTCCGTACATCGCTATATGATGATGGCTCAACCTACATATGCGGAGTTTTATTACGAGTTTAGTTTAACACTTTTCCGAGCTTCTATACACAATGTATAAATAGATAAGAATGTGTATTGTTGAAACTGTCTTATACATGTGGAAACTCTAATGTAGCGTTTAAATTATACAGCTGAATGACTTTCCAGAAAATTTTGTTACATATATTTTGATAGTATAATTCGGTTACTTTTATCGCGAAAAATAGATATCTTGTGGAATAGCGGAAAACCCGTGAATGTAAACTGCGGGGAGCAGGAAGTTATAAACCAAACAATATTATTATTCACCGTGCTGTTTTGTATAAGACAAAAGGAAAAATGGACGATTAATTGATTGGCTTTACTTGGTAAAAAATAATCTAGATTGATGCAAGTTTTTGCGGTCGTTTTTAAATGATTATACCATCGGTTTATTCTCAAACGTCTATCACAGCAAGTTCCATCCTCAAAAGGAGACACAAATTCTTCATGCAAGTATAGAGAGAGATATTTAGTCTTATGCGAGTTTTCACTGAGGATCCGCGCTTCAAATGCAATTTAAGACACCGACCGACGCTTACAAAGTATAATCTCCAACAAGCTACATTTTCATTTCGTACTTTAACCATGGAATGAAAAATTCACTGAACCAAATACATACATGTTTATGCTATGTACGACAAACTGGGGTACCACCGAGTTATTTCTACGTTACCTACCTAAGTTGCATCTGGGATTAGAAGTCAACAATCTCACTAACTAGGAATAACTTTCGCAATTCGCTTATTACACGAAATGGAAACTCGGAATCGAAGCAATTATGATTTACAAGTTATAGCTAAATTAACTCACTCGTGTCGACTGAACTGTTGACTTACATACTACCTACTACCTATATATAGATAGTGTTGATGCCTAGATACTGAAGTGATATAGTGATATACTTGTGAGTTAACCAAAGAACTAAACTGAAGTGTCATGTCCAATCAACTCCGAATGATATCTTCTACAAAGGTAACTAGTGACCTCTCCCCGGCTTATCTCGCGTGATATTTTTCCATACGAACTTTGATGTCCCAATACCATTCCTCATAAGGGGTGATATAAAAAGTTTTTAGAGCATCCCTACACTACCAAAGAAAGGCTGAAAACGTCTTTATCACCTCTGGATAAGGCTTTGCGTTGATATGTCAGTGAATGAGTCAGGACTAAGTATGAATTGTAAAGATACAAGTATCTTATTTTATAAATACCAACTGATATTTAATATTTATTTAAGATTGATTTTTTGTGATAAATCATTAATCTCGTATATACATATTTTACTTCCTACAGATATGGCTTTTAACCACAAGTCACCTGATGTTACGTGACGATGTGATCGATTGTTGCACTAGTTTGAGAACCGGCTCTCAAGTGAATTTGAGTGGGTTTAAAGTTACTTTCGGTAAATAATAATTGTTTCAAAATGAATATAAGTGTAGAGTAATAGTACTTTGAATCTATAACTTTCAAATTAAAGTACCAATATTATAAAAATACCTCATTTACGCATACCGCTACGTTTATCAACACGAATCCTTCGAGAGCTCTCATCAACTTTCATGAAAGTTAAATTACTCTACCGCCGTAATAATTCATGAATTCCTGAAACGTTATTGAGACTGCGTATATTACACCGCTGCCAAAACCACATTCAGTGATAATCTCTTCATCATAAAGATAAGGGCGCTATTCTCGTCGGTCAACAGCAAAATAATTAATCTTCCGGTAACTCACAGTGAGATTATTATGTATCACTAGTTGCCCCCTGCGATTTCACCCGCGTCTTCCCGTTATCTCGCAGGAACCCTTTTCCGGGATAAAAAGTAGCCTATCCAGGATATAAGCTATCTCCATTCCAAATTTCATTCAGTAGATTTTGCGTGAAAGAGTAAATAACATCCATCCATCCTTCCATCCATCCATCCACCCATCTATCCATCCATCCATCCATTCATCCATACTCACAAACTTTCACGTTTATAATATTAGTAAGATTCTTGTAATTAATAATAATACAGCTCGTCCAATATTTTCAATCATGCGAAGAAACTGACAGGTTTTTGTACGACATACTTCTTTTTCCTTCATATCGGCACCCATCATCTCATGCTTCACAATATTGTCAAATCAATGTTTGAAAGAGAGAGCGAAGTATCATATGTACCTAGAGCTGAAAAGCTTCCGGTTATGAGGAAGGATTGTATGTATTTCTATATTTTTTTATCACAAAGAACTCCGTCGTAGCAGCAAAATGAAAATATTCTTTTACAAAAAGCTTGGGCCATTAGATATTTCATTCAAATTATTTCGAAGATTATTTTCCTCTAAGTATCAATATAAATATAGCTTTATTATAACAAAGTTATTGTTAGCCGAAAACTGTTCTATGGGATGAGACCACTCTTATTATTATTATCATTTGATTCTTTCACTAATGATAACTTGCCACCCCCTCCGACGCATGTTGATTGCTTCACGGAAATTAGTGACAGGATAAATCACCACAACTCATCTCACTTATAAATTATGCTCGGGAATATCGGTGCGGAAAAATGAGAAATTATTTTTCTGAAAAAATGCTATGACTAAGTTATTTCGCTTTCTATTACCGTTGCTTTTGTATATGCCTATATACATATATAGTTCTATAGAAAAACATACTAGACTAGCACTGTATTTTTGTTTTAATAATGATAATAATCACTGGGATCACTTATTGGTCTCACACCGAAATTAGTAGAACCTATTATATTATATACTAGTGGACCGCCCCGGCTTCGCACGGGTATTAAAAAGAAATTTCATAATTAAAAATTATTGTAATACACACACATAAATCCTTCCTCCCGTACGGCCCGTACCCCGTTCCCCAGTGACGCCTACATGCATTAGACTACCACGCAACTTTTTCTACTACTTACTTTTTAATCTCGTGATATCTTTCGAATCGAATGACCAAATTGAATGATTCAAAAAGTTATATAAAGGTATTGAAACAGTTTTGATTAAAAAGTAGTTAATTTTGAGAAGAATTAATACCAAAGATACAGCTTCTAGCGGCGGCATTAAAAATTATTTTTTTTAGGTAAAAGGTCACCTATTGTGGCATAACTATAATAGTTAGACATATGCTCTCTCGGACTTTTTTGTAGATCTTAATAGCACCTACAAACCCGTAATACGTTATTTTGTTCTATTGTCAACAGTTTTTGCAGCGCACGCAAAAATAGGTTTTCGATTTCACACCTTGGGTTACAAAATAGCAATTTTCTTACGGATTCCTAATTGTTTTGGAAATAAAATATAGCCTATGTCCGTTATAAATAGTATAGCTTTCCAACAATGAAAAAGTTTTTTAAATCGGTTCAGTAGTTTCGGAGCCTTTTTGATGCAAACAAACAAACAATCAAATATAATATTAGTATAGATTAGTATAGATTTCATAAGTTTGACATTTTGTAGTTTTCATTGGCATTACGGAGGCACATAGTTAGAACTTTAAAATATGCTAAAATAAAAATACCACAGTAAACAATAGAAGCAGTAGTAGATACCTATACATGTATAATTGTATATACTAAGCAGAACATTTTTGCATCTCTACTTGCTTCGCTTATTTTACGAGCAGTAAACAAATTCCTTCATTTTTCAAAGAAAACCCGATAAACTTGGGAAACCTTAAAAAAACTTGAGTTTATCGGGAACTTAGTATACGATTCAAAATTGGTATCTAACTTTCCTGTAGTCTTTGCGAATTGCTCTTCATAATTTTTGTTAAAACTTGTAGCTAACTACATAATAAAGTTACGGCGTCTTCCCTTCCAAAGAGATATTCCCTTTCAAGTTTTGAAAGTTACGTTTCATTCAGTTTCTGCAGTCCTTTGACGAAACTCATAGAAATAACGAGCGATGAACTTTAAAGCATTAATGATACTGTTTTAAAATCTCCTTTAATCATTTGATGCCTGAATTCATACTGATTTATTCGTCATAACTGAGCTAAATTGAAATATTTATTGCAACATATTTTATTGAACTAATTACGAACTCTACCGAATACATTTTTAATAACTCTACTGTGAATTTACCTCGTCTCTTTAATTTTTACCGGTAAATAAAATGTGTTTTCATTTAAGCGCCATAAAATGTAATGAGACCTTCGTAAACCTTACATTTTTACTACTATACCTACTCAAGTACTCATGATTTTAATTGAGTTGAGTTTTTTTATTTATTACAAGTATTCATACGTTTTATTACAGTTCTACTTCTGTATATTTTCATTTATTGATGGATTTTTTATATAATAACAGTGAGAAATAAAACATTACTCATATCATTAACGTACAAAAGCAGTCAATGATTGATGTCCATTGTCCATTACAACTGTATAGAGCAACAAATGAACTTTCAAAACAAGCGAGCTCCAATTTTATCTAAAGTGCAGTGCACCGACAAACAACAAACCGCGACCGTACAAAAAAGAAGGTGTGGAGAGGTCGCCGAGACAAGTACCCGCGAGGCAAGACCACCGGATTTATATCGTAGGAGGCAGCCTCCAGCCTCCAAGCACTCATTGTTGTCAGAGGCGGAGTGACCACACCCTTCATTGAGGCTTCAACTATTGTTACTGTCAAGGAGTAGTCCGCCTGGCGTGCGACACCAATCCTTGTAGTTACAATCTCTAGACATAGAAAATTCGAGTTTAGCATCAGACCGAGTTATGCGATATGCTCTACTTTTTTATTAAATAGACTGGCAAACAAGGAGACCGCCTGATGGAGAGCGATCACCGTCGCCTATGGACATTTGCAACACTCAACTCCCCTGTTGCCGATGTGTTGCCGACCATTATGAACTCTTTTCACACCCATCTTGAAGGACTGCAGTTTGTAGCACTGCGGAAAGACTTGTGGAGGGTAATTTCCTTGCCATCTTAGATCTTATAACACATTAAAGATGATTAACAGAGTAGGAAGCAAACTTCCATCCGCATTGCAGCTGATTATATTAGACAGATCACAAGAGTTCGATTTGTCGGGTAGCTATTTGTTTCGATTGGATTGTTTGTCGGCATCCGTTAGCGGATACGCTAGGCAAGTTTACCCTATGATGTTTGGAATTAATGACGTAAAAGGGTTGAGGTCTCCGCCACAAATGCAATGTTAGACGGACAATAGCTACAAGTTTCATTGGAAATACATATAAGGATATTCAACAAAATTAGTTTTCAAAACTGCTAACTTAAAGCTATACTTGGTACAATCACTACGAGTAATCATCATAGATATACATACGGTCGAGACAAGCGTAGGTGTCTGTCTCAAACAGAGCTTCAAGCACTTATTGTGCCGAGAGGCGGAACTACCATGCCCGCTATTGAAGCACTTCTATTGTGCGTCATTGTATGTAGAAACAGTTCCTATACTCCATTTGGTTTAACAAAAGTCATATCATAAGAAATAAAATTAGTCATAACTTTTCAATGTTCCAAACATTTTGATAAAAAAAAGTCTCTTGCACACTTAATATTCTTAACTACCGCAAAAAGACACTGGCCTGATGACCTGATGCCAGACTATAAAGACAAGAACCCGTTATATGATGTCCTTACCTCTCACATGCTGTTACCAAATTTATGAGTCGGTATTAAAATGTGAGAAATGAGGACATCATAATACAAGAGGATATCATAAGCTATAAACTCACATATTACACATTTGAGTGCACGCATAAGTTCATTATCTCTGATGACCACCGGAATTATATCGCAAGATATAACTACATTTAATGTCTGAGGATTCCATTAAAGTCCGCACATTGTGCGAAAATGACGAGATGACAGCGATGACCGAAATTATCTCCCCGCCGACCCTTTTTAATGTTTCCTGAGAATTACTCACTTTGTTTAATTACTAACATTTTTGTAAGAACCTTGTTCTTATTCTCACTTTGCTAATTACCGAGAATATTTTTGTATTTATATTCTTCGTTCGTAAATCCTACTGAAGAAAAACTGTGTAAGTTAACGCTAGCAACAAGTACGCGCACCTGCGACCCGTTTTACAAGATGGATACCCGTACGACTCGATAAGCTTATTCTTTTATCGTTCGAGTGAAATATTGTAAAAGAACTGTTGACATATTTTATGTCTAGCGTAACCCTAACCTCTCTCTCATAACTTACTTTTTGTAACACATTCCTCCACGCTGTCATGGTAAATATATGAAAACTTGCGCACAAGGATACCTCAGAGTATTAACAAAAATATGTGATCATGAAGACGCAAGATTGCGTAATCATAAGTGGAAATCTGAGATACTTAACATTCGGACTTCCGTCCCTCGTGGCTATTCGATCTCATCATAGCCGGAGAACTTGTTCCACAAATCATAGCCACTAATGCTAACGAGATAAATATAAACACGAATGAATCATAGAATTTATTATTGGGAAGTAGCTACATGGAGGCTGTGGCCAGCTCGTGGACACTGGTGACGTAACCGTGGCGCCCGGGCCTTCCGTTGAATAATGATAGAGATAAATTAAACCGAATGTCCAGCTCCAGATACATCAGATAGAGACCTGACGGCTCTCTACAAATAAATTGTTGGAATGTGTTACACTAACATTAATTGTATTGCTTTATCTGACGCCAGATAGGAGACGTTATTTTATTGGAAAGATAAAGTGTATAGGCGTAAGTATATACGTAACCCACACCTCTCGCTATGTGATGCTAGTATAAGAAAACGGAAAAATAAGAAAAATGTTAACGCTTCATTTCCAAAACAAAATGAGACAGTGTTTACGAAGAAGATAGCAGGATACGACGCTAATAACGTCATCAATACCACGAGACACGTGGGGTTAACCGCATAACGCGTTGCAAAATACCAAATTACGTATTCTTCGCTGAGTATTGGATTATTAAGTCCCGTTGTAGCAATTCGAACGGTAACCAATTGTAATTCAATATCAGTGACACGATCATTCGATGTACCGATACTGGCAGGAAATTTCACAGCTGCTCTAAATTTAAGTAATATATTAAAGACTACTTCCGCAAAACCATTCAGAGCAATACACAGTAAAATTGCTCTTGCTTTGGCATTTCTTTCCTTATTTTGCAATTTTAATGCAGTATTTGGTTAGCATATTTTGCAAATAAAACGAACGAGGTACCTATCAGAAATGATGCATGGAAGAAAACAAGAAATGTCCTAGAGGGAAAATTTATCAGTTCAGTGATGTCTGAATATTTACAAAATAACGTAACAGAGACTGATGGGAGCACAGTGTTGCTCAGAGTTATGTGTCATGGTACTGAAGTTACTACGCCAGGAACCATTATATCATTCTTGCTATGGCATCTAGCCAGTAAGTTTATTAGAGAGTGAATCTTTCGCCAACATTCTGCTATTTGTCATGTCGTTAATGAATTCCAACACAATTTGCTTCACGCGTTCGTTAGTTTGTATGCTTTGTGAAGTATTTAACCGCTTCAGCTCTTCGCTCAAATGCGTTATCGTAACTATTCTCATAAATGAATAATACCCTTTAGTATAAAGAACTTTTGGAAATGTAAAACGCCTCTTTTTCCGCTCCATAAAGTGTTAAATGGAAAACCGGTTCCTTTTTCATTTAAATCTGTAAGGCTAAACCAACTGGCCCATTTATCACTGTATCTCGTAAACCATGTGGAATTTTGCTCTTTCGAGTTATAAAAGAGAGAGCGGCTATCAAAGATCTTTGTATAGAGATGTACCCAAAAACCTACTAAAAATCTTTTTACAGTGGCCATTGATTTTGTTTTCAGGTACTCAGCAATGCTGGATCCGCAGTTGAGGTGAGCAGTGAAGTGATTTGAGTTGGATGATGACTTCAGTGACGTGTGTGGTGAATATAGGGAATCCTATGTAACGATGTGGGGCTCTGTGTAGAGAATGTGCATAAACCGAGTGGTGTGCCTGGGTCGCCGAGCTGCACGGCATGCGGGGACGGGGCGCGTGACGTCACGCGCGCAGTGATAGCCGGATGCGGCGCGGCAGTGTCTACAGTGTGAGCGAGGGCGTGGAGCGGTGCGTCTGTGCTAGGTAAGCTCTACTCTTGTACCACCCTTCACGCCACCTTAAAATGACGACTCCCAGATAAAACTAAAATAAAGTATTTACAAATGATTGTATATAATTTCGATCATTATTTCTTTAGATCTATAAACTACAATAACTTGTAACCACCTACATATTAAGAAATACAATACCCAGACGACGTTAAGGCAATTTTTGAAAATTCTCTCTTTGTTTTTTTATGGTTTCGTTACTCTCAGATCAGTATGAGCTAGCTACCCACTCTATCGCCTGCGGGTTGAAGCAGTTGATACCAGGGCCTTATGTCACTACCACAATTTACTAGCAAATATTACATTCACAGTGTTACACGAGGCGCTCTAAAAAGTTAAGCCGAAAACACTTATTTTCGGCTTTGTGTCGTATTTACACATGAGCTGTCGAGGGTCGAGAACTTTTTTGAAGGACTTTCTGGGGAGAACAATTTCGCACATAGTTCTAATAGCTTAGGCAGGACGGACAACTTAAAAGAGAAGCAATGGGTTCAGCAATGTTTACAGATAAGCATCTATTGTGTAAAGGCATTTCTTTCATCAAACATAGTAAGTAAATACATTCAAAAATTCCAAAGCTGCCCTTAGAAAGGGGCAAAAAAGGGTGTTAAAGGTCCTTTGGGAAAATTATACCCATGACGTGACCGGAATAAATGGATGTAAGTAAATCATTAATGAAACAAGTATTTGTATTCCAAAGGTAGGTAGATAGATAATATTTATGTTCCCATATCCCAATGTGTACAACCAAACAAGAGAAATCTTATTAGTAAAGCAAAAAAATATCGGACTATTAGATGACAAAAAAAAGCTTGGGATTTTAGTGAATTTGCTCCAATTCAATCAATTAGTAATAAGAATAAAATTGTCAATGTGATCGCACCAAAAAAATTACCTGCCGGGCGTTTCTTGCCTGTTCTTTTGCCAGCGCGGCGTAGGTTGGAACAGGCGTAGCTAGTTTTAAGTTTAAGTGATCACAATGTATCCTATTGTTTTTTTTTTAATTTTGATGACGTTTAGGTAGGTAAGGTAGGTAGGTATCTCATGAAAACTGAAATAAAAAGACGAGAACCTTATCATTCGGGTGGCCACCAACTATAGTCCACACGGGCGAAGTCACGGGCAACAGCGAGTGCTATAAGAAGTTAAATTATAATTGACTTGTCAACATTTTACTTCTAATTCAAACGACAGAGATATATTTTGTTCATTACCTGCTGTACCTACACGGTGAAAAAGTCGCAATTACTTTACTTTCTGTTACCTCCTGAATATTGTTTCATTAAAATGTTACCTTCATTATTTGTGAGATCGACGGAATTCTTTCAATGTGCTAAAGTAGGAATAAAAATAAAACACGAATTTCAGGGATTTCAAGTAATAACCGAAAGCTTTCTGTAAGTAATTGTCTACATTCCTTTACGGCTACGGTTTTTCAATGTCGAAATGGGAGTTTAATATCGCCGTTTTTTCGAAGCTTGTAAAATGGTACGAATTTAATGTTTCGGAGACAAGTTTTTATAATCACCTTATTTTTCACAAAGACCTGAGAACCTACTTATTTTTAATAATTTGTATTTTTCCATCCTTACATTCAGTTTATTTACAGCTCTGATAGCAGCATTTTACACCTCAATTCACTTTGCTCTACTCATAATTGTGAGGAACTCGAAGAAACATTTTATGTATAAAGCATCATAACCTAACTTTAGAGGTCCATTCATTCGATATAGGAAATTTCTTTAGGACGGAAACCTCTAATTTCACTCTCATTCTGCGCTACGAAATCACAATAGAAAAAAATTAAGCATATTACAGGTAGGTAAAAATGGGTGTGTACATACAAAGGAATTTATAAATGTTGATTGTAGATTGTGTACGTATTCTTCTCTCCATATTATCTGCTTTATGCAATCGCGGGTGACGAGGACAAAAGCAAAAAGCATTTGACCCCAGTCTCACCTGATGGTAAATGATGACGAGGTCTATTCCACTCCTTCACCGCTCGTGCTATAACGCACTATATGTTACATCTAGCGACTATTTTTCTTTTTTTTTTACTATTTACAGGGTAGCGTTTGACCACAAGTCACCTGATGAGTGACGATGTGGTCGAAGATGGCACCACGCTACACCTGGACTGGGAACTGGCTCAAGTGAGGCTGCCGGAACACACCGATAGGTGCTTGGCGACAGATTCTTAACAAGAGGAGCTACCACACTCTTAGCCAGACGAGTACTAGAAAATACCCTACCACCAAGCTATGGTTTCATCACGATGTTTTCCTTCACCGAAAGCTCACGCTCATTGTAGGATTCGAACCCACGTCCTACGGATCGCAAGCCGACGTCACTACCACTGAGCCATGATCGCTATATTCGTACTAATTATGCAGGTAGCGCGGGCGCGGGTGCGGGTGCGGTTGCGGGTGCAGCCATGGCCGGCTGATGGAGCCGGGCTGGTGGTCACCCTCGCCGTCGGCCTCGCCGCCGCCGCCGCCCCGTGCCCCGCCGCCGCGCTGCCGCTGCCGGCAACCCTACTCAACCAGCTACACCTGCTTACCACATTACGGTAAGCTTTGCATACCTAACGGCCGGTTTCAGTAACCTATCTATCCACGGTTTGCCCTACTGGAGATAGAAATTTGACACAGGCTCCATAGAATAAATGTCAGATTTCTATCTCTAATAGGGCAAACCGTGGATAGATCGGTTATTGAAACCGGCCGCTACTTGATTACTACATAGCATAAAACAAAGTCGCTTCCCGCTCTCTGTCCCTATTATATACTTAAATCTTTAAAACTACGCAACGGATTTTAATACAGTTTTCAGCAATAAATAGAGTGATTCAAGAGAAACCTTTGTATAATACATACATGTATACGTACAGAAAAACCGAGAAATTTAAAGATTTGTAAAATACTGCCCCATATTAGTTAGTGTCTACAAATCTACATTGCACCCGTGCGAAGCCGAGCGGTTCGCCTGTAGTTACTATGGAAACAGAAAGCTGTGCCGAGAGCAAAATAGGCCAAGGCTACAAGGATGAACCTACCTGTGACCGCCGTTAATTTAAATCGCCAACGCTCGCTCTGAAACGAAAGAAGACTATTATCTACTCGAAAATATATAAAAACTAAAAAATCGATCATTCTTCAACCGTACAATCAGTTTTAGTGAAGCGTTATCTTCACACGATTCCAAAGACAGACGAGACGAGTCCCAGAGTAGTTTGCGGTGCTCCTTTCATTCATAATCGTGAACGCTATTCATTATTGTAGAAAGACACATTAAATTATTGCAACGCTTGGTAGAGGTAAAAGACAAATTACCTGACAAATGGGCCTGTTATTTTCAAAGTTTACGTTGAATATATTTTCCTCAACGTTCCCAACAATGGGACCCTCTATAACTGCGTCACGATCGTCATTAGGATTTCAATGGTCTTATATTCACGTGTAGACATTGATAAATCTCGTGGAATTGTTTCCTTTCTAAATATACAGTGCTTTGTCCTCCCCTTTTATTCACTGCCGGAAACGGAGCACTTAACTGCTCCGCCTAGATCTCAGCAACCCTCACATTTAAAAAAGCCCTGATGGCGGACCTCAGTCGATTAGGTAGATTTTGTTTTTAAAACTTTACATAATATTGCCTCAGTTTAAGTTCAAGATTGAGACACAATCTAAACCTTTGACTCGAGGTTGAGCAGGCTGGAGTTTTGTGTAAAATTTCCCGGTAGTCGAAAGTATGAATCGCGGGATAAGCATTTGCGAAATCTACCAAAAATGTGTTTCGTTGTTTTGTCTTCAGGAGAGAGATTTATGCTGAATAAAAATGTAGCAAAGTCACGACTCCTCGAGAAAATGTACGCAATAATAGTAAATCCCCTGAGGCGGGCACTTATTATTATTATACTGGAAGAAAAATATCTAAATAGGTATACCATGCCTATTTTGAGAGAATAACTAATTGGTGCTACACTGAACATTACAACTTCTAAAATTCAATGTTATTGTGTATTTATTAGCTGATTTATGGTTATTGCTTCCTGTCATTGGAGTTACAACATCCGAGGAAGTAAATTTTTTTTGTAAGTTTAATTGATCGAGGCTCTATTCACTTTAGTAGTAACATAAACAACATTAGGTACCCAGGGAAAATATTTTGTTCATTATTTTATACTTCCACGTAATTTGTAGGTGCAGGAACAAGTTATTAAAACACGTCAATCCTGGCAATTTTGCTGCTAAGTATGTTGTAAATACTAAATTAAGTACTTTGGCAGTTGGGCTCAAAAACTTGGAGGCATATGAGAATTTCGACGTAAAATCCAGAATGAGATTGAAATAACATGCCCTAACTATATATAAAAAAAGATATAAGAAAATTTTAGAGTTCTCAAAAAAAGCCAGCTTTCAGATGTTGTTATCGCCAAGCACCTATCGGTGCCTCACTTAAGAGCCAGTTCTCAATCTAGGTGTAGCGCGGCACTACCATCCAGCGCATCGTCTCTAAGGTGCCTTATGGTCAAACACTACCCAGTAAAATGTAAACAAGAGAAAAACAAAGTAAATATGCCTGTTCAAACGTAATTTTAAATTTTAGTTCCATGTTTTATACTAGACGGACCTGTTTTTCTTGGTCACTGTGGCAAGATTCTCCGGCGATAGTATAAGTTTAACATGTTTAAAAAAATAAATGAGATATCGCAAACTATATCACACGCCCATTTTAGATGTTTTAATTTGTCCTCTTGGGGTTGTTTTAGGCATGCAAACTGCCTTTTAAACAGTTTTAGACTGATTATTGGCTACATGGCTGGCCTTGTCTCAGAGGAAGAGGTATGGGCTGTAATATACCACGCGGGCCTGGTGCAGGTTGGCAGATGTCGCATACCCTTGAATAATGCAGCTCTTGGACATGCCAGTTTCCTTACGATTATTGGTTATGCATGACAGTTTTAAAGCTTCCTTTTTGATACAGATGGGTGGCCCGACGCTGAAGAGGAGTCGTCGGGCGGAGCGCTGCGCGAGCGCGAGCTACGGTCTCTCCATCGCACCGTGCCCGCGTTGCGCCGCCGCGAGCTCGACACCCGCGCCATCAAGCACCACTTCTATCCTGAGGGCGGCTGGGGGTACATTGTCAAACTAACTTTTATACGGCTGATGATCTCGTCTATCGTGTTTTCTACGAGGCTGTAGGTTTTGGTACCTTTGGACAGTGAAATTATTGAGTAAAAAAACATGCTGGAACATTATTTCTAGACCCACCTAAAACCTAAGAGACTTGTTCAGCGTTGTCATACATACTACTTCGTCATCTTTACTACTTATGCAAGTGAACAATAGTCTGGCATTGAGTTTTTATAGGAAAGTTCCCTCCTAAAACTCCAATTTCGTTAAATATTGTTGAATTGAATCGTTAAAAATACCCGATATTATATGATGAAACGTTTTCTTTATGAAGCGACTGAAATATAATGCGAATAAAGAAACCTCTCTCTCACAAGTAGGTGCCCGTGAAGTTTGACGACACGCTTGCTTCTTTCAGCTTCTGTATGTACTTCTAAGGAAAAGTTTTTAAATATCGTTGCGGCTTCATCTTTATTAGAATTTCATGTTTGCTGTAAAACAAACTTTAAGATCAATTTGCTTTCATGAACTTGCCATTTGAAACTTAAATATTTTTACAAATATTTTTACTAAATTTATTGTAATAAACAAAACTTTACAATTAAGTTCGTGGTAGACTGGTAAACCTACAATTAGCGAGTAAGCGCTCTGAAACAAACAAAGCAATTAATTGGATCAGACACAACACTAACTAGTAAAGAGGCACGCTCGCGTTTCACATCACCCCGTGTTGAATTACCTGCTCACTTCACTGAGGTACATGGGAAGAGGCGTCACATCTCATAACGTGCCTTAGCGCTTCGCTCTCGGATAAACGTTCCGGTAAAGAACAGGCCCGAGCGGATGAATCTCGATTTTCTTTCGCGGTTCAAATGTGATGTGACGCAAAATGAAGACATATTATATCGCCATCAGTCGCACCACTCGCGCCGGCAACTGTATTCCGACTACGGCAAGATAAATATGGGATTGCGAAAGCAAATTCAGGTAACGTCACGTCAGCGAGGGAATTTATAAATCTGATAGGGAAATAATGCAGCGATCTCATCGCCCGACGTTATACGAATTTATATTTCGGATATTGAGTGCGTGCCGAGGACTATTAATGGTATACAAGAGTCGTGTTTACGTATAGACATCGCGTCTGCTGTAAATATTCTCGTATCACTGACATTATCTGAAATTGTGTTGGTATTGGTACAATATCAAATATGGTCCGCTTAATAATATTTCATTGACATGTAGATAATAGTCATAAATAAAGCACCAATGTCATTATGGTAAATTGAATTTCCATTAATGAATACTTGATCACTCAAGGTTTATAAACCAAAAACTACTCAGTAAAAGGCCAGCACCTAAACAAAGGTGTTAAACTATGAATAACCTGAGGGTGTAGTTAACTAGTTTATCTATATTTCTTCAACCCTTGTCTTATCTCAATTACCTTGGGATTCACCGCTAGTCTACCTAACTGAATAAATCTCCTGCTTTGCATAAGCCCCAATTTTCGCTAGGCTTAGTAAGGTCACCTTATATTCTCTCTTGAGACTACAAGAACCTTTAAGCTTGGACCCTTCTTTGATTACCAATTTAGTCACTTGTATTCTGAAAATCCATTACACTCATGAATCATAAACTTTGGGGACTTGAGATATTGAATCAATTTATCGAGCAGGCGTTAAGTCTATTTATCCATACTACGAATTATGAAACCACCTACGTAACGTATAATTTAGATTCGTTATCTACCTCATCATAGCCAGTCAGGTAGCTGCGGAAATGGGGTAACAAGATATTTTAGAATCGGCTCACTTGGCTCGCTAGGCTTCAGAGCCTTGAATATCAACGGAAAGTTGCTATAGATTTATACGAAATATATGTATGTATACCCTATCCTCATCACTTCCTTGGACGATCACTTACATACGGGGAAACGATATCGTTAAGTTGTATCCACCTGTTCTCCGTAATGGATTATCATGCGTATAGGTACCTATTGTAGTGGAACTCCTTTATAGTCAAGAATGCACAATGATTAAGACAAGATTATTCATTGATCCTCAATCACATTTATTTCTTTATTTCTCAGAACCCATAAATCACAAAAATGTTAGGGTTACTTATTTACTTTGAGTTATATATAACATCCGATTTACTATAGTGGTTTTGAGAAAAGAACAAAAGTGCTAGGTGGAACCATAAAAATCTAAGGTCTAAACAAGGTTTAAATTTCAACATATTTTATTTATTAGTAAGATAGAACATGCGATCACTTTGAAACGTCAAAAATAAATAATACTTTGTAAATATGCAAGTTCTGTCTTCTGTGCTATATAAAACACATTGTTACAAAGCTGGTCGCAACGTACTTCTAAGGATAAGATTTAATTAGAATAGTTAGTTATTGTAAAGAACGTGAATGTAAAACAATGTTAATTTGATAGGTGGATCGTCTGCGGCGCCGCCTTCCTCGCCCACCTCCTGTCGACCGGCCTGCAGCTGGCCTACGGAGCACTGCACGTGTACGCGCTCCGCCACCTCGGCCCGCAAGCTGACCACGCTGGTAAGTCACACGAGAAGCATAGAACAGAAATACTTCACTGATAGTTTGTAGGACTAAAAATAGTATGCCAGCAGCGTTACTGTGTTGTTTTTTATGGACATCACTATTGACAGTGAAATAAATAGGCTTAAAGGTTGCAGAGCAGTGATGTACGTGCTCAGGAATTTAAAATCAAATTTCTAGAAGGTACTGGAATTGCTGTGGTCGATTTTCTTTCAAAACGTACATAGGTTTACTACTTTCATTTTTTCCAAGAGTTACGGCGTCAACTGGTATCAAAAAGAACACAACACCTTACTCATACATTCAACCATAAAAAATAATATATAGCGATGCTTTCGAATGAAATACTCGGCAACGAGACATTAAGACACTTTAAAAACGATTTATGCCTTGTAATTTAACACATGTTTTCTTAGTTTGATGTTCGCATTCAGAAAATAACTGAACAATTTATGTGAAATATTTTAAAGACTGAAGCATTTTCTCGTCATGTTTTCGCGAGGCAAATAAACTAAATTTGATCTGTGAAAAATTACAAATAGGGGAAATCCAGAAATAACGGGCTCTTATTTGTCGCGTCTGAAAGTAGAATTTTCGATGTAAATAATATTGAATCTTTAGCAAAAGGGAGCCACAGAGTGGAGAGTAATCTGTTTACCGCGCCCTTCCGTAACGAAGAGAAACATCTAACGACATGAATAAAAGCATAATGTCATTATGTCTAGTACAAACGACCTCACCTCGCTGGTAACTTTTAATTGCTGTCATTTTGTTAACTCCAATTTGTTAAATAAACTCATCCACAACGGTACGCAACATTCTACGAGACATGGACGAATTAATCATATAATTTTTCTTGATATTCCTAACGATGTAATTTATGTTAGCAAGTCTCGGCGCATGCTTGACAGCTAAAATTTGAATTGGTTGTTTAATAAATGAAGTTTCCTAGTCACCAGTATTTGTGGACAGGCGTGATTTATTGAATTAATTTTCCAAGATTCACGTCTCGGGCTGAATATTAAGAGGCAGAAGTAATTTCGGTTATGAGCACGGCCTTTGTTGTCGGCGGTGCCGGTGGAGACATGGGCGGCGCGGCGGAACATAAGTCTGTCAACTCGATGATAGTACTAGCTCTTGAACCGGAATATTTAGATTGTAATTAGTTAACGAGTTAAGCTAGAACCGGTTAACCAAACCGTGCCGTGAATGCGAACGAGCGCTGCTAACAAATTTCGTCGCGAATTAACGCCTCAGCAATTGATTTGTTAATTGTGTATCCTGTCTTTTATTTTATTAACTGTATCATTTATTTAAACAGCTGCTCTATTCATTGTTATATTTGCCATCACATTAATTCAACATATTAAACAACTGAAAATAAATTCACGAAAAACTGTAAGACATGAAACTCACTCATGAAACTAAACTTGATGAGAAGATACTTAAGTACCCCGCAAGACAAAAATCACATAGTCGTCCCTGTCGACATTTCAAGCAGGCATACCTATTATTGTTAATATGCGTTTACATTTATAAATAACGAGCGCGAAGGAATTTATCATGAATTTAGTAACAAACTTGCGTGTAAGGTTTTATAACGGGATAATTACCATGTATTTGTTTTTGTTTGAGTTCTCGATATTTCGGCACTGTTGCAAGCGCCACGTGAATACTAAAAGTTTCTGCGGGTAGGATTGTTGATGTTATAACGGGCAGACGTATCTATCTACCCGCTTCCTCTCACGATGACATTACCATTTTCAAACAAGTCACTCGCAACTCGATTCAAATCTTGTTATAAAACCTAATTCTTATGTTTTTGGCCATGGTAGTTTAAAACAGTATAATATTAAACTTGCGTGTATAAATTTGTTAAGTGAAACCGTCGGACGTCGTCTCTGTTCCCCAAATGGCCGCTCACAATTTAGACTAATTTCTTTAGCACCCGCTCGTGTTGTGTCCACATGGCCCGTCCCAACTACAATTTATATCGCTTGAGTTAAATAATTAGGCCTGTGATACATACATACATACATACATTAGATGATACAGCAGATTCAAACCGTGTCAGTGGGGTTTGAAGAACACTTTTGTATACAGACCAAGACGAGAACGGCAGGCTCGTCCACACTTGTGCAGATGTGATTTTTATTTGTTGTATTGGAACCTTAGACTCCTATGACACATAGGCTGCATTATTGTCTGCTGTTTTCTTCTTTTGCTGACGCTAATAATATAATACAAATGTATCTATCGTCTCGATTGAAGCACACCGCATACCTGAATATAACTGGCTAGAACATATTATTATTGTAATAACAATACGGCCTATATGTGATGAACCTTATACGTGTGCTCATTCGTTTCAACCAAGCGGATTTTCTACTCCCTTGATCTTCTAACGCCCCGCCCCGTACCTGAACGAAAGCATTTTTCGTATAGATCTGTTAATTACCGATCTGTTATAAAATTACGTTCTGGTTATAGAAAAAATTCACGCAATTTTATCAGCTAAAAAGGTTCCAAGATATAATCTCTCTCCCCTTTAAGAAGCTTTAAGAATATCGTACAATACCACAATTTATTTTTCATTGATTCTCATTCGAGGTTAGGTAATTGCTCCGATTTCGTTGTGAAACAGATTTGATGTTATTATTATAAAAAATAATCTCATGGGGTTCTTACTTTCTACATTCCATTATACAGATTATGTTTTTTTTAATATAGATAAACTGATCTGAAACTCAAGCAAATGTTTGGTTGTGCTGGCGGTGTCCAGTACCTACTGAAACCACGCTAATATTTTTAACACGCTTTTTATTTTTATGACAGTTTGGGCAGGAGCAATATGCGTGGGAGTCTCCCGAGCAGCAGGAGCCTTGGTGGCCGGACGGCGAAGGTCACCGAGGCTCGTGGCACTCGTGGGCGGACTTCTACTACCATTGGCTTGCCTCTTCACATCATTCGCAACGCAGTTTCATCAAACTTTGCTCAGTTATGGTAAGAAAAAACCTTGGACAGCTAACTTAGCTGAGTGACAACAGAAAGAACAATGATTATGATAAGCTTTTATTTTCACTGGCCTGAAAGTGGACTAACAAAAAATATGATGGCAATTTCCCTCAATCAAAACAACTTTATTAACCTTTTGTCCTCGTAATCTAGAACAAAGTCTGAATCGAATAGTCAAAAAAATGGATGGGCCATTCCATAAATTTAATGTCAGAAATAGAGTAAACAATTTCGCGAATTGCCAAAAGTTTTCATCTTTATCGACTAGACTTTATCTACTACTACGGAGGAATGATCACCATATCTAACGGTGGTGCGCTGCTTTAGTCAGGTCTCCATTCTTTATAAGCATTGTGTAAAACCTTACCGTCCCACCCGACTAACCCCCATATTCCAGGCGTGGTCCTCGGGATAGGTTGTGGTCTGGTCCGAGAGGCCGCTGGCTTGGTGCTGGGGGCATACTTCCGGAGGAGGAGACAGTTTGTGGAGCTGGTGGCCCATGCTGGTGGGGGCGTCGGCATCGCACTCTTCAGTGTCGCTTATAAAGAGGCCGTTGGGTAAGTATTGTTTGGAGAGTAAACTATGGCGTTGTTGTACTTTCAAGAGATTCTATGTAGACCTCTGTGTAATGAATCTGTCGCAGCCAACTAGCGTAAATAACAATTAACAGCCTAGCCTCTTTACTAAACGGTGCCGATCAACTAACTAGCGGCCTGAATGATATTCACGAACAACATTAAATGAACTGCCTGGTCTGTGATTAGGCCATACAAAAATAGGGTCACGACTAAATTCACTTTATTAAAACTCTTTTATTAGCTTGACTTGTAACTAACTAATTTGTCATTATACTCTTCCATTGTACCAGTTTTGTTTACGTAAACGCAATCTAACCATGTGGAAAAATATATTTTTGCTTGTCGAATGACTGAACCCACGAACTTTTGACAGTTTTGTGGGTTCAAAGTCATTGCCTATAGAATTCAGGCATCTAGTTAACGGCGCCTTTTAGTAAAGAGGCTATATATAGGCTGTTAATTGAACGCCTAATTAAGCTAGTTAGCTGCGACATATACCGTGCTCATCATATACCTCCTAAAATACATTGGCTCACGAGCTAAGTATTCTTAAAGAGGTACTTATGTTCATAGCAAAGCGTATACAAAAGCTAAATAAATCTGCGGGCATATATCCCTCGTCTGAGAAATAGTCTGTCTCTTCTCAGAAAAAGGGCGCAAGCCATAATAATTCATCACGCAAAGTCGTAGATTTGTAGAGCTTAGATGTCTTTCTTCTGGATATTATTTGTATCTTTTAATAGGTACTTGGGTACCACTTAAAGGTCACGGCGAGTAACAACTTAATACTAAATTGTACCCGTAGTATTTGGCTATATTACAAAGTGAACATTATACCCTAATATTTTATAAGGTTAGAGCGGCGCGGTGTGGCATTATAAACCGCAAACCACGCCGTTCATCATTATACCTAATCAACTAATGAGTCAATTAGTGCTCGGTTAGACTCATTGAGAAAGCAAGCGCTCAACTACCGTTGTCTTTACCAATATTAGAGGTAACATACAAAAACTAACAGGAAAACGCTTAATATCTGCGTATACATATATATGTGTATATACGGTAGTCTCTTCGTATTGGACAATAGTAGTCACGTAAACGGCGGACCCTTACTAAAATCAATTAGGTACCTACCTTTTTCGGACAACCAGGTTAAATTACGTTTGTTTTTTAATAAAATAGAAATGTATGAAACGACTGTTTTATTTTCATAGAACATTCTTTTTTTTTCTTTTTATATCTACATCTTTCTAAATGCGCATGAATATTGTTACTTGTGTGTATATAGCGGCTTCGTAAATGAAAAGTATGACTATTACCTACCTACGTAAACTAGCAAGTAATTCTTATGCGCATATGAAACAGCTCTCCTACGTGAACGCGGTGCTAAGAGTTTGTTTCATCTACTCTAGGAAACTTGGATGGCGTTTAGGGCTTCAGGCGATAACAGGCATCCTAGTGCTCGCATTCTTCCTCAGTGCAGTTTACCGAAGTGCCTCACTCTACCACCCACAACGGCGCGCCATTCTACATCTCAAAAACCAACGGCGAAAGGTAAGTAAAACCTCGCTAACTTCCTCTTTTGTAGCAGGTGGAAACCAATTTGTTATTCTTATTTGTACTGTTTACCCTTGACAGGTAAAGGAAAAGAAAGGTCTAAAAAGAACCGCCCCACTCATCGATTTGAGTCCGCTCCAATCTCGGCCCGCGAAAGTTTTGTTATTGGCCTCCGGGTTAGCAGCTTTCGGACTTTACACTCCAGTATTTTTTCTGGTAAGTCTAATTGGCAAAGTTGAGTGAGTACTGATTATGGGATTAGCTTCTGCCAAGTGGTTGATTTTTTTAAGATGAGTGCCAACACTTCACTTTTGTGGGAGAGAATTCACATTGGATGTTGATTTAACTTTAAGTAAAAATACTTGCAAAATGAATAGTATTTCCACTTATCATGGTGTCCTATATCGGTCATAAATACATTTAAAAACTGATTATGCATTGCAAGTAGGCACATAAAATAGGCGCTGATCGACTGATCGAAATAACACTACTAAAATCCATTTTTTAAGCATTAGCAGTTATAGTTAAATATTAGTACAAAAATCTGAAAAAAAATATATACAAAACTATTATGTGTCTATCTATCCTTTTAAAACATTATCCGTCGTACATTGGGGTACGTTGAAAGTTACACAAAGAACACACACCAAAAAGGTCATAACGTACAACTGCCGCCACAAATTACAACCACTTCTTTCTAGTTTAGATAGATAAATCCCCGTTGTCACCCATTCTCTAATAAGAAACGTGTTTGTCAGGCGCTGCAAGGGTTCGAGGAAGGCCTGGAAGAGAGCGCGCTGGTGCTGCTGCAGACGTTCCTGGGTTTCGCAGCAGTTCTGGGATGTGCTGGCTTTGGGCTGGTGCTGGTTCGGCCCTCAGCACAGTGTCTCGTCTCCAAGCAGTACCTTTGCCAGACCGCCATGCTGGGGATAGGTAAATAACTTGAAGAGTTTTGGAGAATTTTATTAGGAACCTGGCAATGTCAAGACTTGCTTATCAGAGACCTCTTCTGAACGTTATGGTAAATAGCATATACCATAACTTTACGTTTGGTTTTCTATTGATCTCAAGAGCGTTGTTGCAAAAGATTGCATCAACTTATTTTGCGTAAGTTTTTAATAAAGTTAATGAAGTATAAAAGCCAAGGAAAAGCTAAATCAGAATATGTATGTGTGCTCAAACGCGACTCAACGACTGCTTTGCACACGACGTACCTACCTACTCTAAGCTGAATATGTACCTAACTTTTAGTGAACCTTCCCTGCTAATTTTCAATTTCCCTGTCCAGGTATTTCAATGCTCGCTCTGAGTAGCGTGGAGGGCTACCACGGATATGTGTTGTTCACATGGATGTACGGCCTCTGCCTCGGCGGGTTCCTCTACTCAATAAAAATGCTGACAATGGAACGCGTGCGAGGGCGACACTTTTCAAAAGTTTGGGGTGAGTGCTTCACAAACCTATTCTACGTTTCATTTTAATAATGATAAAGGGCATTTCATCGAATTTCTGCCAATGCAGCAAGCGTTTTGTCAATATATTTTTCCACCTGCTATTCTATATTGACATTGATTGCCTTCGAACCTGCTTTAGTATTGTATCACGTTCGTATAAACTATTTTTGATGTCTAGATTTTCAAGTCAATCACGTACTAGTTCTATTAAAACGAGGCGCAGCTTGTTTGGTATAAAAAACGAATAGTAGGTGACGTAAACGTATACTCTATCGAGAGATACCTAATTACAAGAATTCAAGCAAGCAACAACAACGTATATTGAGCCCTCATTTTTACCATCAGGTTACATGCAAGGCGCTGAAGCGATCCCCGTCATAGTAGGCGTCCCGTTCACGGGATACATCAACGAGCAGGTGCCACGCGCCGGTTTCTACTTCTCAACAGCGGCAACCCTCGCGGGAGCAGTCTTGCTGTTCTTCGTGGGGTTCTCGAAGCGAGAGCCAGAGCCACCGCCACCAGTGCCTGCACCTACGATATCCGAGGCATGTCCGTGCGTGACGCCCCCGCTACGCTGCGAGCCGACATGGTGCGCCTGCAGCGCAGGGGGCGCCACTGCGTACTGCGTCTGGCCTGGGACCTGCAACACTCGGCTACCTAAATCCCTCTCGTACGCTGCTCCTCTAAACCGCACGTGTTGCTCAGCGGCTCACTACCCCGACTGCTGCCAACGGCCGGTGCCCCTACGCCCATCGCGGAGCGTCCCCGAGGGCCTCGCCAACCGCGGCACGTGGGCCCGCGCTGGCTCGTGCCGCTCCAACTGCCGCCGCCGGGAACACCATCTCATTGAACAGATTACGACTTCTGTATGATCAATTTTGCCCCTTGTGTGACGTGAAACTTCTTTAGTGAACTGTGCAATGAAACGTATGATCATTTGTGTAGGTTTAAGTAGATTAGTGGCTCAAGCAATAAAAATTGGTTGGAGAGTTTAATGCTCAAGTGTAACTTCCAAAGGTCACGGTGAAAGTGTTCGATATTGCTATTTTTAAGATGTAAATTCAGTGTAATACTCGTTTATAACATTAATCCTATTCCGAAATGTAAGCATGATTTTTGTTTCTAACTGGTACATGAGATAACTCGTAAATGAGAGAAATCATACAAAACATCTTAAAAGAAAATTAAACTTAGAAATCTATAAATAAAAAGTTAAACTTTCCTTATAACATAGTTTATGTACCTACATGTGTATCAACTGGCCACTCTGAAAAGTGTTCTGTAGTAATTCAGTAATATACTTATATTTAAATCAGAGTTCCATTTGACCATTTTCTTGTCTGTTTTTACCTAAGCGATGAATAGGTCTTTAGGATGAAGAACGTACGACGTCGACGTACCCAGAAGATAATTATTTAGTCTCGATTCTTAAGAAAGATTATGGCTTTCGTGATATACAGACGTTGGATATGGTGGAAAAGGTTTTATTTTACGCATAATATACATTAATTGTAATTGATTGATTAAGAAATTGAAAACCTTATCTATCAGATCTATCTACCTACGTATGACTCTTATGGTCAAAATGAACGAAATCTTACGAAATCATAAAAAAACTAGTAATTTAAATGTACTTAATGTAAAACAAATTAAATAATTCCTATTTCTTTAAACTACTCGTGGGACCTTGTCGTAGTTGAAATTTAAAGTTTTAAAGTCGATATATAATGTAGAACCCTAACATTTCCATACAGAAATGAGGAAAACTCTTCTTCTTCTGTGTCTAACATAGTATGCTATCTCTCTGAAGTCATATAATTAATTATATCCATTGTTATTATTGTAAATTTTAAGATGATGGAAATTCAAACAATACCTAAGTTCTGTAAATTAATGTAAGAAGTGTAATATTAATAAGACACGCATAATGCATATTAACAAAACATTTGTTTGTAATTGTTTATTTTTTTCATGAAAACAAGTCAATTTAAACAGTTAAATCGTAAAAATATTTATCCTTTTTAAATATTAATATCCAAACAAAAAAGATGGAGGGGTTATTAGAATGCCTCTCCGTCATTCTGCAATGTTTGTTGTTTTCAATTTTAAATATTTTTAATAGAAATTATCATTTAAAATATTTTTACATTATTTATAGTTATAAAAATTTATTGTTTGTGTACCAAAGTGAGATTTACTGTTTTGGAGATACCTAATTAATAAATTTTAGGAGAAATCTGGATTTTATTTTTAAAACACTTTTATTAGCTTGATTTTCTTACAAATAAACGTGAATATTTTAAATTCTCCCCTTTTCTAGGATTTTAGATACAAAAAACATCGCTAACATTACAAGGTAGTTAGGTATGTACATTGTACGTTGCATTTTATAAACTTTATTCCCATTTCAAATTCAATATATTATGGAAAACCCAAAAAGCACTACAATAACGTCTAGGCTGGGTTTATTACTATTAACCAATTTAACAGAATTTCGCTTGCTAATGATGAATTCCCTGCTGAGAATATTATTTACGGTGAAAGCCGCAAATGGGTACTGAACGCAAATAGGTTTATGTATCAAAATGTAATGTTATTCGATTAGAGGTAGAATATAAGTCCCTATAGGTATGGTATTCTAGCCTTGGAAATACTAACGGATGATTGTAGCTTTACTTCACGGCTATTACACTGTACACTAGTAGGTACTTAAGTAATACATACCTACGTACATAACTACAGATAAATTATATATTCTGGACTAGTATCTTGATCCAACGTCTACGTAGACTAGAAAATATGTTGCGGAAAATCTAGCACAAAAAAGCTTATTAAAAAAAGAAGGTCAAACAAATTTATTACAAAAAATCCGATTTAAACCCGACTTCATGTCCATTACGAATAAAAAAGAACCTCAAAATAAATTCGAAATTTTATTCAGTAATTTCATGGCGTGAATCGTAATTTCCACTCCATGCGACGGAGACATATGGGAGGCAGGTATATCTGTCATATAATAAGGCTGTCGTAAATAATATTTTTAATGCTTCGGTAAATAACTTTATACTCATCATCATTTTCATCATCGTGGACTTTTTACGTTCCCACTGCAGGAATAGCGACCTGCTCATGAAATAGTGAGTTACCTCTGAGCCATAAACTGCCACTTATTCAATTTTTAAGATATTTTCAACAGCTTATTTTAGACATAGATGTACAATGTCTGTACGTTTTGCTCTTTCTATATAAACTTGTCATATTTAAAAACGAGATGTGTAAAGAGTGTTTTTTTTAATGGGCCTATTAGATTCCATGTAACATAATTTATCATAAATTTACTAATTAACCATAAATCAAAGGAGGAGGAAATATTAGAATACGTTTCTACAGAAAAAACGATTCCTGCCTTTCCTCTGTATGTAAAACATAAAAAGACGTTTTCTTTTATTGTTCAAGCCCCTAACTAAACACTAAGCAAAACGCAGAACAATGAAGTAACTTCAAAACTTGGTTTGCAAGTTTGCCCACTCCGCTGCATAAGGATTTGCACATGTAGTTTCTGACGTTGCAGTTATATACAGGAAATGCTAATATTTGTAGTTAACCAGAACAATGGTGACCGTTAAGGCTAAAGCTTCATGCTTATTGTCGCAGTTGCAACAGCGAGTGGTTATGTCTTACTAACAAAGAGAAAAATAAACACATGACAGCCATCTTGAATTTGTAAAGGATTGTTACTGCCAACGCTACAATCGCCACTTTTGTCGTAAATTTTTGCTGTTGTAGTCCTTAAATTAGTTGCAATATTATAATTACATCAATGTGTGTTTATACTTAGCTACAATACACCTCTGTTTATGTTACCCTGTTTACCTCAATGTGAACATTTAAAATGAATTACAGTTACAAAAACAAATCAGCATTTATAAACTAAGTTTAACTAAGTTAATTCTCTGAAGTTACTTCAAGCTTTTATCGAAACTGGAAGATGTTTTAATATTTATCTTTGTTCTGTTTATTTGGTAAAATAATATGATGACATTAACCCCGCGTAACACGAGAGATCTTTTATTGAGTTCATTATTTCCTTTCGGAACAGTATCATCTCAAATTGAGACCTCCTCATTTGTAACGAGCAAAAGTTTACGGCTCCATTAGGCTGCGCTGTTCACAAACAATGTTTAATTTTATACGAGGTTATTCCGAAAATGTTAGTATTGTTAGCATTATTGATACATTGTGAAAGTATCGTTCACATTGTTATTTTATCTAAGTAGCTAAAGAGAAATGGTGCATTAAAATGACAATCGCCAGTAGATAAAAGTTCAGAGTTTATGAACCTTGGAATTTTTGTCTACCATCTATTGTCCATCACTACACCTACGTGTCCATCATTACTGACTCAAGCCTTCTTTCAGCAACATTGGTTTTGGTTCAATGTGGCTTGGTAAATTACTCAATCAAAGACTGGAACGATTTTTTGTAATTCTTGGATCTTGGCGGTTTCCTTACGGCATGTTTTCCTTCACCGTTTTAAAGCGAAGGTAAATCCGCACATAAATAAACTCATTGCTGCTTTGAGACGGGAAGGGAACTTATTCAATTCCATTATAGCGTGTTCTCAGAAATTGAAGCAGTATCTAAAATTATATGTCAAAAATCTAAACGCACACGTGGCAGACATACTAAGTGGACCACGTTCATTTATTTTTCCTTTACCAACCTATAATTTATGAGAACCAAGTTTCGCATTCAAACGGGCGACTAATGTATGTAGACCCTAATAATTTCAAGCAAATGCCATGGAAACACATGGTACGTGCTCCATGCCATGTTTTAGCAAAATTAGATGTGTGAATATTTCTCGCGTGCTGTACTTCGTTAGCATTGACATGGCGGTAATGTTGGCTCAATTTACATAACGGCTCATTGTCGAAGATGAATTTGTAAACGGTGTTAAAACAATTCAATTCACGTATATGGTAATGCTACCGTAGAGTTTTACATCATACACCCACTGTGCCTTTGTTTACGAAGCTGAAGTGAAACCAAAACCATTGGTCATTGATCTGAACAAGTCAGCTGAAGCCTGTTGGATAATAGTGCCGAAGTTCCAGACAGAGTTTATAGCAAACTTGGAAATCCGGGCGATAAAGACCTACTTACATCCATCTTGATTAAACCAGTCAAAGCGAGCGCAGTAAACCTTATCCTTTTACTTTCGTTTACCAAACTAATTCATCACGACGCAGAACTTTTGCTATTCATGGCACGAGCACGAAGCTTCGAATACCGCGAACTGGATAAGTTAATAAGTAGCAATGTTGTTAACTCCGCTATGGCACCAGCACTCATCGCCTAATTAGGTACGTCCATTTGCGGACTATTTACATACCTTGAATGAGTGCATTATGTTCCCTCTGCGTAATTACACCGCGAATAACGCACAGTGCATACTTTGCGAACAACGTAATTCACTTGGCTGATGTAATTAAAGCGCTTTTCAATTAAACAAGAGCGGCGGTATAACGTATTTATTTGACAAGAATTTGTACGCAACATTTGTTTCCTGTGACAGGTCGACTATTACCGTCCGTCGTCACAAATGGATTTTGTGAGCAGTTATATAAAACTGTTTTAATGAAAGCAGTTACTTTGGGAGATAATTACTAGGCAATAGATTTTCTGCATTAACAAGCAACAGTCAGGCAGATAAAGTTTGTTAACAATTCACAGATGATAATATAATGGGCTCCATTTACGGATGTAGCACGTTAAAAATGGATTACATGATATAAATGTGTCGTTCATGTTAATAAAAGGTCCAATTACGTACAATTAAATTACTTAATACGATCGTTCGCTTTTATCGATCCAATAACTCACGACGTAAATTGGATCTCGGTTGGTTGGTAATATTATTTTGCACTATGCAGTAACATTGTTTTTCTTTCATGAAAATATAGGTATAGTTTGCCGAGCGACTTGATTTATATTGGTGCCGCGGCCGCGTCCCCATATGTGCTTTCCTGAAATTTATCATACTCGGCTGAGCTATTTTAAGCACCGTAACCGCACATTTTCACTGGTCCACGTTTATAGTACGAATATAAAAATGTCACACCGCACATATTTAAAAAATACGGCAGAAAGTTGTCGCTTAAAGTTTGGACGTTTCCACGTCATGTGAACTAAATAAGCATGAAAAAGATTTTACGTGGTAAGAATGTTATGTACACTAGTAGTAGATTTTTATTTAGTGTAAGGAAATTGGCATTCAAAACACGGGCGTCTTCCATACACGATAGAATTCAAAGCTTATGCTCCAGGCGTCCCCATATCCGTAGGATATCCCGTTTGGCGCCCGCCTCGCCTATCTCTATACCTATATCTCACTACATAGGTATAGGTATTAACCGAGTTGCTAGTTACTAGAAGCGTGAAAGGAAATCTTTTCACAATGGTTCTTATGAGTTTTCCATTAAATTCGCTTAAGCACCCATTTCTGTAGATTATTTTGTTCATCCGCTTGTCACTGAGAGAGAGTAATGAGCAGGAAATACCTACTACTAGGTATACTTAGTAGAGATGAGCAAGGCCTTCCATTAAAAAACAGTTATTATATCGGAAAAAGGTCGTTTGTCTTAGGTTGAACTATTTACTATGGAATTATTGGTAAAAACAGCAATAGCATGAACTTCATTTCGTCATAGCAGGCAATTAGGTGGATTAGGTCTTTATAATCGAGCGTAGATCATAATAACAGATCATGCGAGTCTGACGTCAAACCCCCGATATCTGAAAATAATTTCTTGAATTAACTGTGTCTAGACACCAATAGCTGTAAAATTGGGCTAAATGAAAATGTCAATAGGTTGCTAGTTCTATTTACAAATGTGGGTAAATGCGCAAAAGACGATTTTGTACGTATTTTCTTTCGGTGATTGGTCTCTACATTATTTATATTGACGGTAACGCAGTCTAAAATGCGCTAAACAAGTTTATACATTTTGATTTACTTCTAAAACACAGAGCATGCATGTATTGAATATATGTATATACCAGTAACTATGCACAAACAGTTTATAGAAATTGCCGCTGGATGAAAGCGCTGCTGCTCTTCGTATTGCTCGTATAAACTCAACCTTTGTTCGTTATCGCTAAAAATATTTTATTAGCCCTCTCGCAGCATTAGCGTAAAATTTACGATAAGATATACCGTAAAACTGAACACCATCAATAGACTACGACTACAACATAAAAGTACCCTTCATAAAGTTTATAAAAACCAATCTTAATGCTCCAACTTTGCCGATTCTTTTCAATAAACGCCACAGGTGCGCATGCGCAGTACTCCAGGACCCTCTCTGCAGCGAAAGTTTTTATTATTCCCAGTGTGTACCGCAACCATCTTCCTTTCA
Organism: Opisthograptis luteolata; assembly: GCA_931315375.2. NCBI lineage: Eukaryota > Metazoa > Arthropoda > Insecta > Lepidoptera > Geometridae > Opisthograptis > Opisthograptis luteolata. The sequence goes on from OV928048.1 coordinate 6,700,329, forward strand.
TTTTAACAGTTAAATATAATTATGCGCTGGTTTGTTCCGAACAAAGTGAACTCCACTTTTATCGCATCTGGAATGAACATATATACGAAGACCTTGCCACATTCTGGTTTCACAGACTTCGTTATTGTTATATCATTTGTTAGCACAAATTTTATCGCATTTTGCAATTATCATTATCAGCCTTTCACGTTCTCACTGCTGGAACTCTGGCCTTCTCTCAGAGAGAGAGTATGGGCTGTAATCTACCACGCTGGCCCAGTGCGGGTTGGTAGATGTCGCATGCCCTTAAATGTTGCAGTTCTTGGGCATGCCGGTTCCCTTCACCGTTTTGGGCGATGGCAAATCCGCACAGAACTTATTAAGTCATAGGTGCGGGGCCGAGAGGATTCGTGTTGTTGTCTTGTAAGTCGCACGCCTAACCGTTCAGCCACCATCGCTCTAATTTTGCATTTTGCTTGAATATTATTTCTCGGATCACAAATAGATACCCACTTTCCTTCAACTGTTTTTCCATAATGTCACGGAGAATACTTTCCTAACATAAGATATTCGCTCTATCAACTCCTTTGTAACCAAAGCCATATTTATTGTGCAATTTGTCGCTGCAAATGTTATATTTGAGCAATACGATATTGACACGAGAACAACAAATATGATTCTACGAGAGGGAGAGTCGAAATTGGTCCAATAACATGAACGGTTCCAGAGATCAAAGAGCGGATAGGTGCCAGGGGAAAAGTGGATCGTTCAATAATCGAGCGTTGTTCTTTTTTCACAAGTTGAACGAGCCAGGTGAATGAGCCTCAATCCCCTGACGACTCTCTAATCTCCTTTTAACATATCTCGCTTTTACATCGCCACCGTATAATCATTTCTGCCGGTACATTATCGAAAACAAATCCGGACGTATTCCAATTTATTTTTGTCCTGGAATGCACAGATATGGTTCTAATGTTTTTTTAGTAAGTATTTTTAAAAGTTCGAAAAGATGTTATTTTGGTTCCGCTCCCCAAGTCCTCCATCAGTTGGTTTTGCAAACAATCAAACGATAACGATAATAAAAACATGATTAACTTATTCATTCGAAAAAAACATCCAGAGATAATCCTGATAAACCTAAAGTGCTTTTGGACTTTGGTCGAAGTATAATATGTATTGATTATGTTATTCAATAGTGATTGGGAGAGTTATAAAAAGAGTCGTTCTACTCATCAGTTCTTTTTAATTTGCATGGTGAAGAATTTTTGAGAATAACATTTCTCGCTTGACTCACTTTCTTAATTAAAAGTTTAATCCGAGAGATTTGGATCAGCTTTTAGTGAAGGGGTTGGATTGATCTGTCCAAACGAGTTTTTCACGTTAATGCTATAGCTAAATACGAACGAGCGTATGTAGCATTTTTTTTACATTGTAGGTTACATCGATTAAAAAAGATGGTGTTATATTTTTTTTCGTTTGTTATTTTTTTGTGTATTAATGCGATTACGGTAATTTTATTTTTGTTAATATATGCCATATTTTTCTTCTATTCTATTCGGAAATTATGGGTTAACTCTAAAATAGAAATTCTTATTTCTAAAAATTAAATGTTATATTGGTACATATAAAATATTATATGTGTCAAATCGCCATTATTTTGATCAGACATTATGTGGGCAAACGGTGGGTAACCGTGCAAATGAGTGAAATAGCTCTTTGTGATACACTTTGTTTGCTTCACAACAGGAAAGTATTTCACAATTAACTTGTAATAGCAACAGAATAACTATAACGCTTTAGCACAGATGTAAGTAACGAACGAAACGGTAGGACAGTTCCAAGACGCCTTTACTTCTTGGTGACCGAGCCGAGCTTGATACTCCGATCACCCTGAGCAATGACACCAAGACTCTGTTAAAGCGCACCATCGTGAAGTTTTCCGAGACCTCCCAAACAAAGAAGGTGCGCTTTCGTTTCGTTCCGTGACTATGGCCGGATGCGACATATATGTATGTCATGTATGTACACTGTTATATTGTAACTAGTTGTTGCCCAGCCTGAGGCCACCTTCTACTATATGCTACGGGCGTATCGTGTCATACCCATGCTCTGATTAAGTTTTAGACGGTTCATGACACCGGCCAGGAGTAAGTCAATTGCACGCACCCCTACTATATTGTCAAATCCAGCGTACGTACGTACCCGCTGTTACAAACGTCAGTCTGAGCTAGGTTGTCGATGTATGTCAGTTGAAGGCAAGCCAGGCAACTGAACGCGATAAATATTGCGTTTATTATTAACGCAATTATGTGAGTATTTAACAGTATTTCCCGTTAGTGTGGCCCTATAGCATTATATAGGTAATTAAGATGAAGAATTGGAAATATTCGCGGCAGGGCTCTTCATTTGTCTCGGCAGATACAAAACAAAGAGACCCAATATATTTTATGTACTTCAATTATCATATCTTTGACATTATTGTAGATGTAGATAATAAAAAGAAAAAACTACGAAAATCAGTTGATCTATATATAATTCAGTAAATTCAACGAATTCGTAGAGTAAATGCTTCAAATTTCCAACAAAAGCACCTTCTTTTGTTTGATTTCTATCATTGGATTGGATAGTAGGTTTGGTTGATTTTGTGTGGAGCTTTTGGAGGAGTATTTCGTTGTCATTTGAATGGTGACAATTATCCGTTGCAGAATTTTATACGTAAATACATTCTAGATTTATGCCTCCAAGAGTTAATTTACCGTTAAAAAACGATGCAATCATATTTGCAACAATTTGCGGTAAGTAATTGGTTCGAAAAATGCTGTCGGAAATAATTTCTTTCGAACGAGTATGATACAAACATTCGAATGATTAAAAAAGGTCTCGTGACACTGATTTATCACGACTCGGCAGAATATGGAACAGCATTTAATCTTTTTACCGAAATAACAATATTGATAAAGACGTAGGTATGGTAGGTAGTAGGTACCGTAGTTCATCGAGTCAAGAAATTACCGCAAGTTTAATAAAATTGTTCTACAAGTCTCATTGCACCCAATTCGTACCTACCTAGACTTCACACTTATACTCATAAACATAGACGAAGTGCCAATTTTTACTGATATATTTCGAAGTGCAAAAGAGTAATTTGATCGTATCACTACCAAATCTTTCTTTTCACATTAATCTCTTTTCGATAAGCGTGAAATTAAGAGTGACTAGACATGATGAGGCGCCATCCTCGAGTCGCGAAAAAATCACAAAAATATTGTCGCCCTTGATCTTGTCAATCGGCTTACATCTCTCTCTTTTACTTCAGCTTCCCAAATTATTATCTCAGATATTAGCTATTTTATGTTTTCTTTTGTCTTGATTATTATGTATCTATTACGTATCTATTATGTAGTCTTAACACATTCACTGAGGCATCATTTTCAAAGTACTTTCTGCTGGTGCGTTGGGGACTTAAAAGACCTTGTAACTAACCTATCCTTTAGTGCGTAGGAGACCTAATCAGTCTCCTAAAACAACAGTTACCAAAATAATTTATATCTTCCTCAAAACCATAAATATTTACGAATTCGGGTTAAGGACCGTTAGAGCCCTAATCCATCTCCAATTTTTTTTTTAACGCCATTGATTCCTACTTTAAGCTGGAAGCAAAGAGTTATATTTGTCTTACTCACAGTGTGAAAGAACACGATTTTAGATGCCGCACAATACGAAAGTCCGGCAAGAGATCTGATAGATCTCCTAACGCATCTAACGTATTAAATCGCGATCCGTCATTATTCTTCGAACTGGGATCAAACAAAGATTCTTTACAATGACGACCGAATCGAATCGCTTCAGCTTGAGAATTACATTGTCAAATTTTCGAACAAAGATAAGTTTTCATGATATGTCTAAGTAATTATGACTTTGATACAAATCACGTAGCCTATTGTTATCCAAGTTTAACTTACGTGATAAGAATTTCCTAAGCTGCGCAAACAAAGGACCACCTACTACGAGGCAATACGTGACGGTATTGCCACGTATTGCTTAATATTCAGTTTCAGTTCACCTAAAACCAACCCCGATATTAAAGAACATATTTTTTACCAACATCTTGAACGTAGTACATAGTTAAATACAGCACGTAAAGTAAAAAAGACTTGTACGGTTTGGGATCACCGTAATCTCTTCTGTCGCCGCAGCATTCAGTATAAAACCTGCAGGACTACGCAAAGAATCCCTCTCAATACCGCTAGCATATCAAATATTTACGACGGAGTATTTTCTTGACTGGATCAGCTCGCCTTTTCATACCGTCGTGTTAACGAAATTGTCATTATGAGTAGGTATGCCATTTTTTTCTCTCATCGCTCATTGCCTTCACGGTCGGTCTACTTTGTTAATGATATTGATTTCTTTTCCAATATTCCATCGCAAACACTAATTTTAAAGAAGATTGAAATTGAAACGTTCCCCTTCGTTCCTTTTAAGATAATTGTTTGGATGATCTCTTTCTGCGCGACCCACATCCCACCTTCGAGTGGTCGTGAGATAAGATTCAGCTCGTCTTTTTACAGCATCGTGTTTACAAAATTGCCATTATAATTATTTTTCTCTCATCGCTTATTGGTATTTCGATCGGTTTACTTTATTAATATTGATTTCCTTGCGAATGTATCGTGGCGAACACTTATTTAAAGAAGATTGAAATTGAAGCGTTCCCCTTCGTTTCTTTTAAGATAATTGTTTAGATGATTTCTTTCCGCGCGACCCACACCCAACCTCTGAGTGATCGTGAGATAGGATTCGTCCCACTGAAATCGAAAACTCTTTAGATTGATATGATAAAAAATCGTTTACTATTATAATGCAACGTCTCTTCGTATCCGCTCCTGTTTTTGTTTTGAATGGATCTCCTTCCCGCAGTGCCATAAAGTTTGCGTAACTCAAGACTACAAAAACATACAATGCAAATAGGTATGTTTTTTCCTAAAGCGATAACTTTTCCGGATGTATTTTCATCCAAAACATGTGTTTATCACAAAACACGATGAGGAAAACACCCATTTTATGTAAAGTTAACAAAACCGGAAATCTCTCATTTTTTTATAGTTTTGTTGATTTTCTTATTCCTTTCACTTGTGTTTGATTTTTTATTAGTTTGTGGTCGATTATGTAGATTGAGTGGTTGTCAGGCGATTACATGTGAGAGGCGAAGAGTGGAGTGCGGTGCGGCGGAGTAGTGTCAGCGCTGACGCCGCGCCACTCGACGGCGGCGCCACTCGACGGCCCTCCGCTGGGCTCTTCACATCGAGAATCAAATAACATCTGGGCTACTAGGCCTTCGAATGAGGTTACACATACAGCGACTGCTATACCAATAGCTGTGTTTTTCTTACCAATCATCGGAAAAACTGTTTTAATCTGCTATAGAACTGGATTCACTACTCGCCAAACGTGTAGATAGGTATGGAGTAGCTCAAAAAAGACGAAATTAATTTCTAAATTAAATTCCGTAACAATTTTATACTAACGAACTGAAATGCTAATGTTCCCGTTCAGAGAAATAATCTCTTTTTCACGAATCTTTCAAAGGATCCTAGAGTCGGTCCAACAAACTAAAATTCCTCAAGATCAAATGATTCAAGATTTGGCTCAGTAATATTTTACCAAGAGCTTTAATTAAATAAAACTCTGGCATCCAAGAATTTAAGGCGACACCTCAAACCAAGATTTAAATTAACTTTTTAATATATTTTTATGCTGACGACAACAGATAATTTTCAAGATCCGAGGTGTTCATTAATGTCGCATTCTTAAAGACTGCCACTTGTTTTCGACTCCAAGTATCCACTTGAAGTCGTTGTCTACTTTGATGTTTGATTCGCATTGTTATATCAGAGGAAAAGTTATAAGAGTAAGTTGTTTATGAGCGAATAAAAATTCTTCTTAAAGAATGTTATACAAATGCTTACGTACCTATATCTACCCAAAAAGTGCCTTATACTCGTACTAAACCGTGCCGAGACTAGAAGAGTAAGTGGCGATACAAATAAAGCTAATAGGCCTCGTCTAAACCTCGTATGAAGAATCCTACAGGGCTTTTATCACAATAAGACATAGCACTCAGAGATAGTGTGTAGCTTCCTATTTTTTTTAAAGAGTTTTTATAATCGAAGTATAGTTTCAGAAATTAGCCCCAACAACAAAACTAACCTCATTTATTAGTTGTATATTTATTACTTCTTACATTTGCCACCTCATGTTAAGTGGTCGAAGGTGGCACCACGCTACACCTGGAACTAGTTCAGTTAGTTAGTTATGTTTATGTAGTTAAAGATGATTCTGAAAAACATTCGTATATGTGCTTTACTTAAATTTAACAAAATTAAATCTATTCAGTCGAGTAGTCAGTCACCTTAGATTATATAAGTACCACAGTTCTCTAAAAAAGCTTTAATTGAATCGTTATTGCAGATCAAGGAATGTAACTGCGAACACGTATGAATTTATCAAAAGCAGAACATCATCTATCACAGAATTTATTGTTCGATATCATAACTTTTAACCCGGCCGCTAAACAAATCGAGCGCGTCTAAATGCGTGTTTGATATAAAATCAATTATGGGACGCCATTGGCGTGGGGCATGATAAATGAACTTTTTATAGCGGCTGGCCCACAGCCAAATCTATATTGACATTAGCGGTTTCAAGGGGCTCAATGAGTTTTTCGGGTAAATGTAATTTTCTGAAGGACTTTTCATTATTGTAGACGTGTAGTTTAACAATGATTAATATTTCCAATAAAAGACTTAAACACCGTCTTAATAATTTGATTTTCACATAATTTTTGTTACGAACAATTACTTCAAAGACAGAAATAATCTTAAACGAATAACAATTTTGTCCAAACTTTTTAAGTAAGTTCAACTTTTATCAATTATTTTATTCAATTTAACAAGTTCGATTTACAATTAAGAAGATGTATCATTGTTTCAGAATTACCTCTATAATAAAAGTAACATCAGTGTACCACTATATTAAAATTTCTTTAATAACCATAAAAAATATCCAGACGGCCGGAAAAACAATTCCTCCGTTCCAGATTCCGGACTTTTAATTAGCAATAAGGAACCTCAGTTCGTGCCTTCCGAAACAAAAGGATCCTTTTCTTTATCTTGATATTTTGATTCCTAGATGATGTGGCAAATTAGTATTCAGAGGGTGTTCGGTGGACCAAAAGGAAGTTATCCATTCGTTCCTTTAACTTTCGATCCACAATGTAAGTACCTACCGATGACTGGGAATTTGGAAATTTGTCCCTCGGGATGCGTCACGAGTAGTGACAATTTGTCTTCCCATGAATTTCAAGGAACGTGACAGCTTTCATGTTTATGTAATGGAGGAAGACTGAGGAAAATGTAAGTATTCTACCTTATCGGTCAAGAATTTTAAGCTTACTTTTCCTGCAGCTGCTATAAATTGTACGATACTATGATGTAGATACAATAGCACAGTTCCACAGACCAAAATTAAACCCGATAAAATCCCTTTGAGAACATATAGATATGAAATTGAGCGAACTCTCGCAATCTTTTCCTATTGGCAGTACAGTATAAGTACTCGTATTTATATCTGGTCGGTATGTGCTGCAGTCCTAGTACTGGTAGAGTTCAAAAGCTAAATTAATTATACAGAACAATAAGAACACTTGTTCCAATTGAAATACAAAGTTAGTTATAAAAATAATGTATAAATAAAACATCTTCTCTTAAGACCGACTTGTGAAAGGGCTAAAATATAATACCTATTTTAGGACAATTTCTGTAAAAGATCTTGAAGATTATTGTGCCCTGCAGCCAAATAATATGGAGACAAAGCGCAGTAGATACAATACAGTTGTTTGGCCCCAGTCCAAGCTGTGATACGATTGAATTTCAAAAGATGAATTTCAAGAGAAAAGATGAAGTTTTGGTATCGCATACCTACTAGAGGTTCATATTACGGAAAAGAAAACCTACGATGTACTTATAAACCGTGATACTTGTAGTATAACGTTTTTTTGATGTAGTGATTATCGTTTACTATACAGTTTATTCAAAAAAACAAACATTCTGTCCAAAATTGTATACAGTTATATTTGTAGTCGATTTAAAAAAGGAGGAGATTTTCTGAATTGTATAGGTACCTACTATTGATCAGTCCATACATACTATAAGTGTTTGGAACGGAAAGGTGGTTCTAATCATAATTAGTTGTATACTGACTTTTTCAGAATATCAGTTATGAACGCTTCACATATTCTTATTCTCATCGGATAGTTTATCACGAAAAATTTCGTTATTACAAAATATGAAAATATTTGTAATGGTTAGCATCTACTTACCAAATGGCCGCTGAACAAAACTGAAAGCATCATACTTAACAACCATTTGAAAGGGGCAATGGTTACCTACCTATAATATACTGTACCACAACAATGAAGGAAACGCTTAGGATATTAACATATTTGTATCCATTGTAAAGCCGAGCGTCCTTGTTACGCTTCAAACGCAGCACTCCTTAATCTGTATAGATACGGCAAACGGCGTCTTCGCGCCACAATATGGGACGAGGATACGGGCTTACCGAAACCCTAACCAAATTAAACAGATTATACTCCCGAGAACCCCACGAATGCGTCTTCTAAATACCGAATTATTCAAATTAAAATAGGGATATTAGGAAGTCAATTTAGGTTAGAATACAAAACGTGCCCTGACAGACGCTGAAACGCGTTTCTTCTTGGTTTTCTCGTTAAAATTTATGTTTATTCATAACTATAAAATCTCACTCACAAAAAGATTAGACAGCGCAGCAATATTATTTACATTTTATATTTTCCGTGTCAACAATCTTATGGTAGAGGAAAACACAACAAATACTATACCATAGGTACTCATAATGAAAGTAATTATTACCTGCCTAAATTAACAACAATTATAATATCCTAATACTAAAACAATATATGCCAAAATCGCGTGTGACATTAGACAAATTATAGATCCGACTACTAATTAATACCACAAATCTGTGACTAATACAATGTGTGGTGTAAAGTGGAAAATGGGTCACAAAATAAATCAATCAATCAATCAATCAATCAAAGGCATTTATTGACACAGTAGTATGTACAAAGTAATTATGAATCCTCTGGTTCCCGAACTAGTGGAAACTGTGTTTCAGGAACCAGATTCTTCTCCCATTTTTGTGTGCAATTTACATGTCAATAAGTTAAACTTAAATATTTTCTAACAGCAGTACATAATAATAAAATAAAATGTGACATCATAGTGAACAAATTATAACAAAAATTTTAAAATTTAGAATTCTAAGTAGCATGCAGATTCCAAATAGAAATGCAAAGGTATGAATGTGAAAGTTTGTTTATGTGTGTATGTGTGAGTGAGTGAGTGTGAGGGTGCATGTGTGTGTGTGTACGTGTATATAAGTGTGTAGGTGGGTGAGTGAATATGTATGTATGCGGTTAAATATGTAATGAGTAGAATGGAGTGAATGGTGGAAAGTAGTATTAGTCATTATTTGATATGAGATTACGTTACATTATTTATTTATTTATATTTTACATGCTATAAATCTGATAACATTCTTTCCACATCTTCATAGTCCAGATCCTTGAGCCAGGTGAGTATTACTTTTTTAAATTCGTTATTTGATTTTTTCTTTGTTTTGTATTGTTTGTTTACTCTATTGTACAGGTGCGGGGCTACAACATCAAAATGTTTTTGGGCAATTTTACATCGAGCACGCGGCACTGGGCATCGGTCAACTCTTTTATTGGTGACAGGTAGGTGTGGGACAATATGCTTGTGGTACCTTCTCAGGACTTGGTGTACAAACAGTTTCCTTACAGAGAGTACCTGTGCTTTCTTGTATACTTCTGTGGTGGGATGTCTGTAGCTACGCTACTACAGTCCTTTCCCACGATATTTCGTTCCCATAACACCAGAAGATAAACAAATATAAAATGCAGTTTTAACAACAATACAATTTTACTACGCACAGCAATTAAAGGAATATTTCACCGTTGCATCGTCTACGTTTCCCACCATTGAAACAAAAGAATAAATACGCCGAAAAGAACAATTGCAGTTTACGACCCAATAGCTCAAAGACCAGCCGAACTTTCCCAGCGCAATAAACAAACAGGACTCTCCGATCCTAAACACCACGTGCGACGCGCCGCCTGCCGAAGCGACCCGAGTTCCTGCCGAAGTCAAACGAAGATTAGGCTAGTTGTGTATATATAACGGAACTTTTAGTAATAAATATCATTCACTGTGAACACGCAGTACGAATCACACCACCGGCGTTTCAATAATCACACAAAAATCTCCATAACCACCACAGTACGAAGGATCCCTAAATGTCTGTAAGGTAAAAACATGAGTACTTTTAGCACAGCTCTTTGGGCTCTTTCCACATCAATCAAGTATTTCTTTGCCGCATTGCCCCAAATGCATATGCAGTAGTTTACAATACATTCGCAAAGTGCCTTGTAGGTCTGTATTAAAAGCTGATGATTTGCAACTGTGCGTAGGTTTTTAAATATATAAATCATTTTCCTAACTCTTGCCGACAGAGATGACGTGTGAGAGCTCCAGTTTAGATGATCGTCGACAGTTACACCAAGGTATTTGATGCTATCTATTCGTGCTAACTTTTCACAGGTACAACCATCAACTGCGGGGTCGTCCTGACGATTACAGGGGTATGTATGGATGGTCAGGTTAAAATCATTGGGAGGATCAGTGGCGGCTGTTTTGCTGAAGCAAAGATATTTGGTCTTACTAGTATTGAGAGATAACAGACTGTTTTCTAGCCAGGATGTTACTAATGAGAGACCTTTTTCAGCCAACTCTGCAACCGCTCCCCATGTTTTATGACGAAAAAGGAGGACTGTGTCATCAGCAAACATAAGTAGTTCCATTCCAGGCAGAGTGGCTTGACAGAGCTCATTGATGTAGATGAGGAAGAGAGATGGCCCCAGTGTACTGCCTTGTGGAACTCCAAATTTACCGAAACCAACTTCACTCTCAAACTCACTGACCCTAACTTTTTGTTGCCGATCAGTTAGGTAGTCCCTAAACCAATCTAAAGCCACTCCCCTTACACCAGCACTTTCGAGCCTAGCCAGAAGAATGGGGACAGACACTGTGTCAAAGGCTTTTTGTAGGTCAAGGAAAACTCCAATACAACGCTCTCCATTATCTAGATAGCTCTTAATACAAGTAGTAAGCTTAAGGACGGCATCTTCGGTGGATCTGTTCTCTCGAAAACCATATTGATTATGACTAAGTAACTGGTTCTTTTCTAAGTAATTCATTAACCGTTTATTGACTAGCTTTTCAAAAATTTTGGAGAGCGTAGTAAGAAGAGAGATAGGGCGATAATTAGATGGATTTATTTTATCCCCTGTTTTGAAGACTGGGCACACTGTTGCTCTTTTACAGTATTGCGGAAAAGTGCCAGTTTCAAAACTCAGATTGCAGAGGTGCGAAATGGGATCTATTATAAAAGGACTAATTTCTTTGAGGGTTAAGGTGCTAATATTGTCCCATCCCGGTGCGCAATTAGGTCTCAGTGCATTTATAACTGCTCCTACCTCATATGCATCAGTGGGAAACAGGGACATAGAGTTTAAAGGTCTATTGCTATTCGATTTAGATTTAAGGGCTAGTTCCATCTCATTAACGTTCATTTTACTGAGGATTACATCAGCTAACCTTTGTCCGACTGTAGTAAAATAATCATTAACATCATTAAGTGAATCTTTTGGATTTGTTTTAATACTCAACAGCTCGCAATTAGTAGTTTTAGTTCGGTTGAAATTACAAACATCTTTTATTATTTTCCACGTTTCTTTTATATTTCTACTGTGCTTTTCCAGCTGCGCTTGGTAATATTGTTTTTTCAGTGTCTTTATTATTCTATTGCATGTGTTTCTGTAGTCTATATATCGTTTTTTTACTGTTTCATCTTCAGGGTATTTTTTCATTTTTTTGTGTAATCTGTCTCTTTTCCTTATGGATCGTACAACACCTATTGTTATCCAGGGTTTGATTGGTCTTTTCCTATTGGGCAATTTTATAATTTGTGTGTTGGCATTAATGCAGGAGAGAAGGCGGGTACTAAAGAGTTCCATGGCAATATTCACATTATCTAATTGATATACATCAGACCAAGTCTCTTTACATAATAGTTCTTTAAGCCCGTCGTAGTTAATTTTTATTTTCTTACATGTGATGACGTTTTTAGTAATATTAGTTTTATTTATAAGCAACAATATAGGGGAATGATCAGTCAAGGGCTGCTCAAATACAAAGGTTTTCCAAGCGTGGCAACTCTTGACCATAAAATGATCGATGCACGTACTGACTCTAGTAGCTTGATTAACTCCTTGTCTGAGACCATACATGGCCATTATGTTTAAGTAACTATGTGAGTTACTGGAAAGGTTACTGGGTAGTATGTCAATGTTTATATCCCCCGTTAAAATTATATTATAGGTTGTAATACTTTGTAAAACGGTTTCTAATGAATTAAGGTAGTTATCAGGGCTTCGAAAACTTGGTGGTCTGTAAGAACACAGAATAGTGTATTGTTGGCCAAGTGTAATCAGTAGACAGTTCCCTTCTACTATGTTAGGTTCAGAAAATGTAGCGGTGATTTCTTCACGAACGTAGGCAACTACGCCGTCATTTTGGTTAAGGTTATTTTTGGTATACGACATATTATATTGATTTATGGATGGAGGTGGATTGATAGCACTCGTCCAACATTCTGTCAAAACCATAATGTCTATTTTAATTTTGATACTCGACACAAAAGCCAAGAATAGGTCCAAGTTGCAATTTATGCTACGGATATTAACAGAGATTATGCAAAGAGAACTGTCGTTGGATGATTGTGCACAATCTATGAGTTGTGCAAACTGTCCCGTATCACTAACTAGTATGCATTCAGCATCACCTGCACTGTCCACTTCAGACAGCACAAAATCATTAGTTGGACCAAATTTTATAACAAAAGTAATGTGGTGCTACTATAGTAACCCATAACTTAACTTGAGTTTCTAGTGACTGCAGCAGGGGTTGTGTAAGTTTATCCATGGTGACGGTAATTGACAAACATGTTTCTGGAAAAGTACAGATATGATGATATTTGTAGAATTTTACGTATGAAGGTTTAACTTCAACTAAAGTAGTCAATTTAAATAATCTAGAAGATTCTTTACTGTAATCTAGATTTTGAACATGGAAAGACACAACATATTTTTGTTGGAGGAAAAATATGTTTTGTATCGTGAGGTAGTATATTATTTTTGTATAATTACACAGCAATTTTATGTTTGTTTTATTTTGAAGGTACGGAAGAGTATAATAATAGTGTGTGTAGTGTGTATATGTATGAGTTTTTATTACGCTATGGTAGTTTAAAGTGTTGGAATTTGCATATAACATAGTAAAAGAAAAAAATGAGTTACAAACTATATCATAGTGAAGACAATGCAGTAATGAGAACAGTCGCAAGATAAAACCGAGTCATTGCGGTTTTAAATCATTGAGATCAGCAGGTTCGTTAACCCTGATAAGGGCTGAGCCTTCAGATTTGCGAAGGTATATTTTACCGCGCGAAGCCCAGCAGAATCTGTACGCATAATTTTTTGCAAACTCCCGAGCTAAGAAAAAGAGTTTCTTAGCTTGGAATGTGAGGCTTTCAGCTATGTATACTTGCTGACGCGGTCCGTCCAGATGTAGATGTGTGGTACTCAGTTTACAGGTCACATTACGCTTGTTGAATGTCCTGACCGCGCTGATAACCTGGTCCCTCAGGGTCACGCTTGAGAATTCAGCCACGATCGGCTTGTTATTCTCGTTCTTCGTGTTTATTCGGTAAACGTCCCGTATTTCAGCAGGCTGTATTGGAGCACTTAGCGCATCTCCCACTTTTGTAACTAGTTTCAGGAGGTCCTCCTTAGATTCACCTAGTTTTTTAGGAACATTCCTAATCTCGACGCATGAACTGCGCTGGCTACGCTCAAGTTGTTCGAGCCTGGCTTCTAGAGATTGAATGTATTTTTTATCTGAAGCTCTATCCTCCTCGAGCAGGTTAATTCTAGAAACGGCATCATCATACTTTTGGGCTAGAAAGTCCATAGATTTCCGAATTTCGTCGTTTTGCACAGTATGTGAGCGTATTCCGTCTTGCATTGCGTTCATAAGCGCTGTAAATCTTTTTTCTTGTTTTTGTTCTAAAGACTCAAACATGTCCATGAGCTCCGTCTTGCCAATAGAATACTCCTCATGCTTACGTTTGTTCTTATTGCGCATCGCAATATTAGGTTCGCTTCCAGGTTGCTCGCGCGAGAGAGTTGTGGACGCGATAATGTTCGTGTCAGAGGCGCAGTGCGTCTGCGTTCATAACGATAGTACAATTATAGCGAACATTTAATCGGTTTTTAGGTTCTAATATATTTTCAAATGATATAATGATATATTTTAGAAACGTATCAAATATTAACTGTTACGAAAAAACTTCTTCGCCTTGCTAAGCTATTTCACTCGGTCAATCTTTGCATTTGTAAATGAGCTTTATCCCAACGGACTGAGATTTTCCTTCATCATAAATTAGCATAAACTCCTAAATAAAATTTTCATTATTATCACTCAGTTTATCCCCGTGGCTGTCATTTACAACTTAATAAGCTGACAAAGTAACGAATCCTCCCTGGCCCACTTTAGAGCCTTTTGAATATTAAAACTGCAGAACACCTAACAAGCAGGCAGGTTTATTTTGTTTGATTTCATTTCTCTCTATACAGGAAGAGTTTTGTTAGTAGTTATGAAGTTAGCGCTTAATTCAATAATATAACGTTTACGTGGCGTGGTGCCAAAAGCGCTCGGCGCACTCCCAGTGCTGCGATAACTTTACTCGACGTCAGGTCCGAAAAACCCACGGGCCACGGGGATGTTTAACTGTGTGTAGCCGAGAGGGTAATCAAGTTGTTGTCGAGTCCTGCACATCGCTAACTCGCTACTCCTGGTCCGTGGCCGTGCGGTCGACCCAGCAAACTTCCTTTCGCATGCCCCTATGAACGAGCTAACAATTACACAGCGAGTTCCGCTTTGATCCCTAAATCTACATAAATTGTTCACTTTTTGATTGAGGATCTTTTTTGCGCGTAATGAACGAAACACCGACCAATTTTGCAGAAACAAAAACAATGACAATAGAAAAGGAAGCCGTCGATTACATCCGGAGGAAAAAGAATTTTCGCTGCGATTGTTTATTATGCTTTCTTTTTTCTTAATTTAGAGATTTCTACAGATTTCTGTATTTTCATGTGCCTACTGGGTGGGACTCAATGAAGGAGCATTGAGAGTGGCCACCAGGGACGTTGTATAGGTGGTTTTTTCCTATTTTTTTTTTATAGAACCTATGTAAAATAAGGATGTCCTAAAACTTAAAAATATCTTACTAATAATTGATACGTTATGTATGTATATTATAACAATATAAAGGTATGAAATCAGCCATATTTCACACCGTTATAATAGTCGGGTATTTCTGACTGAATAATGGAACAAAGGCTTAAAATAAATCTTTTATGTAAACGCAATCAATTGAAACCATAAAATACAGTCCATCTCTTCCTTGTACGACAATCACAAAGGCAGTGGTGGATGGAAGCTCGCAGCTCGATCTATATAGATAGATAACTAACCCTTTCACGAGAGATTATATTAAAATCCTATAACTTTAATATATTTTTTCTGTGTTCAGGTTGGTAACTTGTAAGACTTTGAAATAAAGACAAAAATGTGGTTTCTAAGTTTAATAAATTATTTTTTAGAATATTGACGTAAAGATTTAAAGTATCGTTTTTTACACCATATGGAAAGTATTTAAAGCTTTAAGTATATGGTATATGTGTAAGAAATTACCATCAAGAAAACCCCAGGAAAACCTTCAGGAAAACGTTTTTTGAATTAATACAATTTTTAATTAACTGCACACAGAAAAAACATAGTATGAAAAGTTGAATAAATCAATTTAATTCGTCAGCGTTTTAAAACACAAGCCATAAAGCCGCCTAACAAGCGAAGTATTGCAGGATAACAATTTTTCACCCACGAAGAAAATATTTTTCACATCGTACGTTGCCTGTCGGGTCCATATAAAATAAAAGAGGTTGTAAAACCTCGTTAACCACTGCAAAGTGGACGCGGTCTTCGTGCCTTCATGGAATGAATTACCTTTTTGTATATTTTCCTTTAGGTTTAGGTAAACATAAACTTGCTTCAACAGCTTGATTGTCCTATGTAAACATTTTAGCGGTAGTAAAATCTATATTTATGATTACCTAAGGTTTTTCAAAGGTGCAAACCATCTGTTTCCATAAAGACCGCAGTCGCCTAATTATGGCGATTAACTAAATTAACAATTCAGCCAACCGGCTCAGAGGAAATCCAATGCGGTTGATTACCCCACAAAATAGTATTGGGTTTCGAATGGCATCATAAATTTTGTATAGACCCCAAGAGGCCCAAGAGCTTACCTACAATTATTTTCGAAAAACGGTTTTGCCGTTACTAAATGTTTGATAGGAAGTTAATAGCTTGGCAATAAAACGTTACGCAACTAGCACGTGATAAGATTAGCGTTACGCAGCAAGATTTACAGTCTATTCGCAAAGATAATAGAGGGAAACGAAGCTTGAGAGCGGCATTACCTCGTCGTCGTAAAATGCGAGCGTCGGAAGAAGGCCTCAGGTCGCGCACATTTGGACTGTGCGAATTACGCAAATCGTAAAGCGACGCGCAGTTACTGCCGGAACCTTTAAGTCTCTTAAAAGTTTCACGTTACTGCCCGCCGTGGCCTTGTTCTTAGATTCCCAATTTCCCATTATCACGTCTATGTGAGCCCACGCTCTCTACCCACGTAGGTCGACAGTATCCTTCGAACTAGGCGTTCATAAAATCGAATTGTGAATGTGATCGTGTTCAAAATAAAGTCTCATGTAACACGCTGAAACCATACACGATAATTAATTAATGCCACTAACCTACCCATTATTACGCATATTTCACCTCTCTATAGCTATCCCAAAAATTTTAACGGTTAATTAAACCCTAATTACGGAACCCTCTCCAGTGACCATTTAAAGTTTCAATACACATCTAAAAGGACAATACAAGATTATTCCTGTAAACTTGATTTAGTCTACTAGATTAAATTGTTGACCGACAAAATCATTGGATTGCAAAACTATTGTCTATGCATCAATTGTCACGGTTTTGGTGAATATCGTGCAATATCTCGCTTACATAATAGAGGCAGTTCTGGTACAGCTTAAAATAGGTTCTACATGCACAAAGTAACTGTGAGAACAGTGAACTAGCTTCATGCAAACGACACATATAAATAAACCTATGTAGTAGGTGTGGCAGAACAAACTCTGTGATCATAATACTGTCTTAATTTTACCCTCCTACGTGCCAAAGCTGCATGGGGTAGAATCACATCAACAATAAAATAGCGTCATTATGACGATAAGAAACAGTAAACGGTTCATCAGCGCTCAACGTAATCAGTTCGATTTTTATCAAACTTTCCCCTTTGTCCACTCCGTCACCAATAAACCCTTCTTTAAAATTGGCAAATACAGCAACAGAAAGTAGTAGAGCTCTAATACTGTTTAGGTTCACCTCAAACTGCGCTTTAATAGAGTGCGACAAACAATAGAGATAGGCCGGTAGGTACTTTGACATCTGACTGTTCGTGTACATGACATATAATTGAATGTAGGGATTTTATAACAAAAGTTAAGACTTTTGACTGTAAAAAAATTAAGATTCTGGGTAGACTGTTCACCAATTTAATTGAAATCGAAATGTAAAATATATTAAGTACAATTTTTGGAAACTATAAAAGTTTTCGTAAACGTTAAGGTTTAATACTGCCAACTTGTCTAACGCCCGAAATTGATAATCGATCCTGATCCGTTATCCGCGGTTTTGGATCGATATGTCATGTCATAATATGTCATTTTAGTAGTAAGACTTGACATATTACTACTAAAATGACATATTATGACATGACATATCGATCCAAAAACGGATCAGGATCAGGGCGTAAGTGGCAACTCGTACAGCCTATTCAAAAAGAAACTCGGAAACTTTGTTGGAATACGAATAAAACTATTTAAAATAACCCGTATTACCTACTTTACCCGTATTACCTTCCAATTTTCGAAAAAGCGCGCTGGAAAAAAATATTTGGAAGGAAACGAAAACTGCTCCAATTCAATCAATTACTAATAAGAATAAAATTGTCAATGTGATCGCGCCAAAAAAATTACCTGCCGGGCGTTTCTTGCCTGTTCTTTTGCCGGCGTAAGGAAGTTGGAACAGGCGTAACTAGTTTCAAGTTGTCATTTTCAAGTGATCACAATGTATCCTATTGAATAAAACAAATTTTGATTTTATTTCATTGATTTATGATACTTTTTTTGTAATCTATCAAAAACTGTACTAGGGGTACAGTTCATAGTAGCTTACTGCTAAAATAAAGTCGATCTACATGCTGCTAACAGAAACTTTCACGTAAGGGGTAGTTATAGGCAGTACTTTTCCTTAAAGGTAAGGATTATGTGATCGCTTCGAGGAAACAGCGGTGTGCTTTAGAGCAATAAAAACAAACAAGAAATTATAATATCACAAGGTTAACAACGCTCAACAACAGAGTAAAGAACCGCCCACAATGGGCGCAAAGTGTTCTTTTGTTGTAGTGTTAGCGGTTTTATTTCCTCCAACCGACCGTTTTATATTGGGGCTGACAGGCCGCAAGTGTGAACGACGGACGTAAAACCATTCATGCTAGGTTTTAGAGCTGAACACAGAAAACTCTGGCACAGCCCATTTCGTTATGTAAAAATACCAGTGGTCATCATCGTTAAATGGGTGAATTGAGGTGATTCTCATTTTCTTTACTGTCTTAGACGCTTTTTTTAAGTTCACTGATTAGTAAAACCACAGAATATGTACCTATAGTGTATATACGTACTATTACAGTATAAATAATAATACAATTGCACACAAATTGACCTAGCCCCAAATTAAGCTCGAAACTTGTGTTATGGGTACTAGACAACGATATACTTATATAGAGAAATAAATACTTATATAGATAGAAATATCCAGGACTCTAGTACAAAATAATATTGGTGTTCATCACACATATATTTGCCCTTACCGGGATTTGAACCCGGGACCGCTAGCTTCGCAGGCAGGGATACTACCAACTCGGCTACCGCGTCGTCATAATGAAATATGTAGTATTGTATAACTTGCAGTTCATGTGCTTTGTCTACGCCGTAGCGAAATTCGTAGCAATGTAGATATATAGATAACGATTTATGTCCGAAATTAATAACCGATCCAATCCGTTATCCGCGGTCCAAAAATCGATATGTCATGTCATAATATGTCATTTTAGTACTAGGGCTTGACTGATTACTACTAAAATGACATAATAATATTATGACATGACATATCGATCCAAAACCGGGGATAACGGATCAGGATCGATTATTAATTTTGAGGGTTAATGTTTTACAAAAACAACAGAAAATAGAACAACATACAAGCAAATTAGACCTTGTGTTACGATAGTTGGTCTTATCACTTAGAGCGATTTTTATCGGACAACCGTCGATAGAATTTATTAGTTTTATAATTCATTTTTTTATCATTCAATTTCATACTCGCCTCTGATAGCTTAGTTATTTATCATAGTATGCAATCACATTCCTACATATTCCCACTGGTACTGTTTATTTATTATTCAGTTCGGTATGTAGTTTTATTGTATACTAGCTTTTCCCCGCGGTTTCACCCGCGTGGGGTTATGCATGCAAAGTCTCAGCAAGATCGGTTAAAAATTGACAAAGTTTCATACAAACTTTCATCCCCTATTTTATCCTCTTAGGGGTAGAATTAATCAAAATCCTTTTTAGCGGTTGCCTACGTCATAACATCTACCTGCATGCCAAATTTTAGCCCGATCCGTCCAGTGGTTTGGGCTGTGCGTTGATAGATCACTATGTCAGTCAGTCAGTCACCTTTAAGTTATATATGTATTTATATTTTAGTTAAATGTTTTTATTTTGTTATTTATATCCTACTAAACAAATATATATTACACGATTGCCCATATATTGGCAAAAACACAACATGCTTACTGCTAAAAATAAATACTTTTAGCAACAAAATATTAATTAAGTTTAAGCACAATAACCTCACATAATCCGTTCTATTTCTGTTCAGTTCACCTTTGACATTTGAGAGTTTGTATAAAAATAGCTTACACCTATTTCTTTGATCTTGTTACTCTCCCGCACCTGTACATCAGTCAGTGAAGAATTCAATCCGTCTTCGTTAAGAGGGACGTCCGCATTCTCCGAACAAACTGCCGACATCAATCAAGTTTTTATCTAATAGACGTACACCTGTACCGTGAAAAATGGCATAAACTCCTTTCTCCTTCTTATTCTGCCATAGGCCTCCTGATAAATTAGCAGCCATGCTGTTTAAATATTTCAGAGTGATGGTACACCATTAACCTTAGCTTAAATTAAATATCTTAAGATGACCAATGTGCAGTTTAAAGGACCTTTATTCTTGTTTCGATGGTAATTTTTCTTTTTTATATCTTTTGTAATCGTGAACTGGCTTACAAGTGGGGCTACCGGAACTCACTGGTATTAAAAGTGAAATCCAGATTTTAAGTAAAGTTTAAGAAGTGAAATCGAGACAGATTTTAAATTATAATAATATAATACTTTTAAACTTTAACTATAGGTACTATACTTTACGACGTACTTTTTACCCTCTCTCAGACAATGCTTATGTCTCAGCAGTGGGATGATGATTAAGTTTTCTTGTATGAAACAAAATGTATGAAAAAGGCTGATAATAGTTTTTATTATTTATTAAATTACGAGTATGTTAATTTATGATATAACTAACGTAAATAACTAATGTCAACGTTTTATTTATAATTTTTTTATTGGTCTAGTCTAGGTAATCCAACAGCGTTCCATTTGTACAATTGAAATAATTTTGTTAAGAGATAAAGTCAACGTTTAAGGGAATTAACGTTTAAAGTTATAGGGAATTACAAAGATGACATGCAAATTGGAAATACGGGGCGTCAATTCTAATAGTTTGTGGTAATGGTCTTATGTTTCTACAACTAGGAAAACTCGTAGTCATTAACGCTATGGGGCTGATTACCTACCATAATTATATTAAGGCAATTTCTCCCTGGATTAGCTAAAATCTCAAGGGTTATAATTGGATTAGGAGCAAGTGACAGTGGACCCCTGCCCTAACTGTCATCCCTAGACCTTTAATATTTTATGAGAATTGCAGATTCGGATATAAAACGTTCATTTCATTTAGCAAGGGCAGTCCTTGCGGCAGCTGTTTTCATTAGGTAAATCTTACTGTAAGTAATTTTAAAGAATTTATCTCTATTATCACTTAACTATTTGATACTTGTGCAGCAAACATGTTTATTTATGGACGAAATAGTTAAACATAGATTGTAGGGAACTAAGACAAAATGGTTGAACATATAGATTTTAGCGAACTAAACGGTAAACAAGGGTAGCTCGCTCGTACATCCCACAAATGCCTGTTCTAGATTGAATTACGAACTTCTAACTACTACTTACACGTAAGTCGTAGATCAATCTTGTGGTGAGAATCTCGCCGCATCACGGTCCCGGAATCGCGCGAGATTGCCAGATAGCTGCGGAAACAGCCCGCGAATACCGTAATAGCCACTTTCCGAATTTGTGTAGCAATAAATTTCCTCCTTAGATATTTCTCATCCGTCGACGGCAAAGCGGGCCAAAAACCCTACCCTTAAAATTCCTGAAATATTTCCTGAAGAATACCAAGGACCACCGTAGCCGTATTTTTTTGGACCGCACAATAGATGTTCTTCTCGTTAAAAATATATGGTGTCGTTAAAATGTGTACAGCGATTCGAAATAAAAATAAATTAAAATGTAGCTTTATTGATTTTTTATGGTTCAATCTCAGTAATGGTGTTAGTATTTACCTTGATGTGGTTTTCAGTTGCAGCAGTCTTTGATAATGTTAAAAAGTCGTTTCAAACAATAACTTTTTTATTTATTCATATTTGTGATCAGTTATATCCTGCGTTACGATTATTTTCGATTCATTAATTAAGATAAAATAAGTATATCTATTCCAAAGATATCGTAAACCCAGAGCTAATTAATAAGGTTAAAAATCTGCTAAAATCTAATTAATAAGGTTAAAATAGTATCTTGCAATGCTACGCATTGCTACAAGATACAATTTTAAACTAGTAACTTATCTTTCTATACAACTGTGAAGAAAAAAATTAGGGTAATTTATCTGTAAATTTCAATTCTTATTTTGTTGTTCCACCATGTTGTTTGCAACACAGCGTGGACTACAAAACTACAGTACCTGCTACTCTAAAAAAATAATCATAATGGTGTAATAATATCTATATCCCTCTTACCTTTTCACGCTTAAACGGTAAATAAATCTTGGTGAAATTTAGTATGGACATAGTTTAAAGCCTGAGAAAGGACATATGGATACTTTATATCGCTATAGTGCTCGCGGGAGAAACAGCGGAGTACGACTAGTTTTCCATTAGAAGCCTTATTTACTCATGGGCTTATAATTTATAGTCTGTGGAACTTATGAGGAAAACACTATGATTAATTCAAATATTATTTTATGTTCATGTCGTCTTCTCAAAGAAATTATTAAGAGAAATTGTATAGAGTGCTACAAGCAATTTAATTTTAGGGAAATGCGCTCGTTTTCCGCCTTGCTGACTAAGTAGAAACCCAAGATGTTTTTAACGCTGATAAATACAATATCAAAGGGCGGCTCATTTGCTATATTAAGCTCCCTTCGGAGACCTTTATTAGATTGTATCTAGACTCAAGACATATTCAAATGAGTAACAAACCAACTTTATTCCCAGGCACTATCTTTTGGAGTTATGTTTTAACCGCATTTTGCTTAATGTTATCTTTTTTTTATTGGTACTTATTGTAAATGGAATAAATTTCTTTAAATTATACGATCACTTACCGAAAAGCTTTTTCATCGCAAAATGTTCATAAACTTGGCCCTCCTATAATATTTTAAACTTTATGTCAGTGATATAAAATAAGGTACAGGAAGGTATTTGTACTATATTCTGTAAAGGTTTTCTGATATAACAGATAAAAAGTGAAATATTCTTTTCATGACATAATGACTAAATATTGTGCAGAAAATAATACAGGAAACATAAACCAGTAGGTACTTGGAAAGAGGATGGGTACACTTTGTTGGAAAAGAAACAAAAATTTCTTACAAATATTTTTGAAAGGATAGGGTAGACCTATACTTATATATGTAATTTGTTTTTTTTTTCGAGTATTAAAAAATAAGTCAAAGCATATAATACTTAAATGGTGGAGTGAATAACACATTTTACACCGTCTTACCCACCTTGCAGTTTCACCCACGTAGATATCGCAAAAAAAAAAGAATCCGATGTCCTTCTCCAGGGTCCAACCTATCTCCATAACACTTTTATCAAAATCGGTCAATCCGCCTGGGAGGAGAAGAATCAGGAACACACATAGGTACACCGAAGTTTTATACATAAAAATGCTAGATACCGATTTAGAGAAAGTATCAAGCAATCTTTTAAACGACGAAAAAAGGAGGAGGTTTTCTCGTTGACATATTTTAGTATATATTACAATGTTAAAAAGACTTTTTATTAATCGTAACACACTTTATTTTCAACACAATACCTACGGGTTGATAACTTTCTCAAACTGCAGCAGTATGATGAGATACGTGACAAGTAGGCCCATAAACTTGAATGGCAGCGAGATGTCGATGTTCAGCATACGCAGAAGTCGGAAGGACAAGTCGCGCGTCTCTGTGAACCCGAGCAAGGCGCGAGCTACTCTGCGACCAGACTTATCTAAAAATGTATTAACATGTTACTAGACTAGACTTGATACTTATATGGTAGCGTTCGACCATATCTGATGTAAGGCTACGCCACGCTACACCTGGATTGAAAACTGGCTCTCAAGTGGGCTGCTGGAACACGCCGATAGGTGCTTGGCCACTGAGTCTTAGCCAGGCGAGCGATAAAAATGCCCTACCACCAAGCTACATCACGATTTGGTTTCATCACGATGTTTTCCTACATCGAAAGCTCAAGCTCATTATAGGATTCGAACCCTTATCGTAGGCAATTACTTACTCCTGATATTGTTGGCAGTGTACTTTGCACCTATTTGAATAGAATTTGACGGCGTGTATTCCAGAAAGAGTGCGACACAAAAAACGTATTTTGAAAGCTTCATACTACTAAAGTTTAAAATTTACAAAATTACATTGTATTTTTGTAAAGATCCATCTCATGACTACATTCAAATATATTATGTTCGAATCTTTCTCCAGTTCCCGTCATACACTTCGGAATTGTGCACTGAAAATGAGGTGTCGTGCAGGCGCGGCTTAGTAGCTACAAGTCGCGCTAGAATCAAAACTTCTCGTTGGAATTCAATGAAATAACCTGTTATAACTTTTTGCCTAACAAAGTAGTTGTATATTCTGCAGTCTCGGTGGTTCTGTTTACACCAACTTTTGACTTCTTTAGAGTGTTCCTATCATCTTTATTTTAGCCAACTCAATTTCAAAGTAGAATTTAATGTAAAAAATGAGGAAGCTGAATAAGTTTTTTCAATAATAAGCATAATTACCCCTTTTCTTACTGATAACTTTTTCAAAGAGAAATTCACGTAAACGCTACTCAACGTTCTTTGTACTTTTGAGAAAACTTCTTATTAATTAAAACTTTTAAAAAATTATGGTTTGAGCAGATAAAAGTTGATGCTGACTTCTATGATTTAGTAGAAACCTTCGTTTTTGAACATTAACTAGCATGTTTA
Organism: Opisthograptis luteolata; assembly: GCA_931315375.2. Classification (NCBI taxonomy): domain Eukaryota; kingdom Metazoa; phylum Arthropoda; class Insecta; order Lepidoptera; family Geometridae; genus Opisthograptis; species Opisthograptis luteolata. The sequence goes on from OV928048.1 coordinate 6,725,407, forward strand.
AATATGAATGCACAAAGATATGTAGTTCATATTCACCTAGTTTGTTCTCGTAGAGTCTTGAAGCCAGTAACTCCCTCAGTTTTGTCACTTCGTTGTAAACGCTATCACCAAATGTGCAAGGTGCGAATAGAGGAATCATTATAATCACAGATACTCCAACTTGTAGTATAGCGTTTTCGGTCAGAACCTGGAATATATGTTATATATACAGTACATAATCACAGTTGTAGGTACAAATTTAAATGTGCCAGCTAAATTGAGCTTTCCACAAATGATAAAGTTAGAAGTGGCATTCCGCGTTAAGTAAAAAACCATTTGTGATAAAAAAAACCTCAATCAGTCACTTATTTTATGTTGTTAAGAAAAACAATAAGGCTTTAGAATATAATGTACTTTTACCTATCTAGCTTAGTTTGGTATTATAAATATTTTTATAAATTAAGCTTACCCCGCCAGATTGAATAGCTTGCAAAGAAAATATGTACAGAAAACCTAAAACTGACAGGAACGCCTTTATGATGATCACCAGAAACTGAAATAGATTAAGTTCAATGATTAAAACAATTTGATGAGAGACGAGCTCACTGATACCTAGAGTCATCGTAAAAAAACAAGTAGTAACGATGACAAATAAGATATGTCTTACCTGCCACTTAATACCTTCAATCAAAGAGTCATAAGCGTCCACTATTATCTGATAAAGGTCCATCAGTTTCTTCATTTGACATTGACCTTCTTTTGCCTCGTGTGATTTGAAATATTCATATTCCTTTAACATGGGGCTCTGCTCTGAATTGGTGCTGGACAACGAGGCTTCTATGCAATAATTTATTAGCCGCAGTCTCGGAAAAAGAAGGTTCAGGAGATGACCAAAGTAATGCACCTCGAGTACATAAACAACATGTAATGGTATGAAATGGTGCGGGCTGTACTGCGAGACGCCAATTTCCACTGGGATTACGAATAGTACTCCTATAAAGATGCACGTTAGACACGCCTGCACTGCGTTTCGAATAGAGCTGGTAGAGGCCTTCGGCCTGCAGCCGGCTTCCATATCGAATTTGCTCAGCTCGCTGTAGTACCTTTGCATCCAACAGCATCGCATATAACTTAACAAAGTAGTTATGATATTTTGCGTTAACTGGGTCACTATCATGATGGTCATTCCGCTATATGAGTAAAAATACGCTCGCAGCGTCAGAAAGATTACTACGACGTTCAAAATTAAAAATATCATAAATGTCAACGCCACGTAGATGAATTTCCCTTTACCTATCAAAGGCAGTCTATCTAAACCGAACACCACCTCCGATATAATGAACATCTTCGATATTGGATCGACGTACGGTACCTCATTTTCTTTCACAAATGTGTTGACGCGGACGGTGGGTGGCGACATTATGCGGAGTTGCGTTGATATCTACTAATGACAAGAGACACTCTGAACGTGAATTCTATAACAGGATCGATATTCTGAGTAATTACAATGTTGACATGGTTTTAATCTACCTATAGCGCAAGGTCTCATTAGATTAATTGATTAGATCGTGTCGAGTAAGCCTGACGTTGACACGACGTCAACGCGACGCTACTACCTAGGCAAGGTGGACCAAACAATGTGATGAAGCGAATCCAATATGGGTTATTGGACAGAACTATTTTGGTTATTACATTTTTATTATATTCTAAATTAGTAAAGATAGCAAAGATTCATTTACGCATTCGTATGAATGCAAATTTTTATAAAGAACCTACGACCAAGCAAATGACGTTTAAGTATTTATGCAAAAGCACTTTTTGCCTCCCTTAACACAACAAAGCTGTTATACATTTTGTAAAATTCGTTTCGGAGAGCACATGGCAGCGATTTCACATTCGGAATGATGCTATTATTCTTTTCTGTTTCCTTAGCAGTTGTATATTTACAAGGTTTTTGACATCGTCTTTTATCTTCGTGCAATCTGGTCGTATGTATATGAAAAATATAACTTGCATAACATTTTGTTTGATTACGTGACAACGTGCGTGACTGTCGCCACCGGAAGGCGCATGGAATATTTTTCCATCCAAAAGCTTAAGTTTCAATTTAATCTTGGTATATCATAGCTATATTATAGGCTGCTACGAGGCGTCGGTGAATATGGAAACTATTTTTCTACTAATTTCTGTATAGGTTAATTATTTTTTTGTTAATTATTTATAAACGATTTTAATTTTAATTTTTTTTATACGAAGGTTGTATTTTGTCAGAATAAAACAAGATAAGTATAAGTGACATCCTGACATCAGTTTGAAATGAAATAACGCAAATAATAACTCGACTGGAGAGCAAAATGACATAATCACAGCGTATAAAACCCCATGGGTTGCCGGTCTGCATGGTTTACGACACCTTTTTTATGCTTTATGATGTACCCTACAAATCGCAATTTCACTGGTGTAAGTGCGCTGTCATAAAATTATTTTATTGAAAGGCCTTATCTGCCTGCGGTCACCAACTCTCATATTAGACATCATATTTCTAAAATGATCCTGTCATCAAAAATTTTTTTAAGGAAACATATTAGTTTATTCAACAAAGAATTATAGGTACATGTTTAGTAAATATTGTCATTATTTATAACCTAACTGATATCCAATTATAAATACCTAATCATTTTTAAAGTGAAATTAAAATATTTACAATTAAAACATTGCATTTAGGTCGCCTTCTGTAGTTAGAATGCCCAAAAAGCTGGCAACATTACCTCGTTGAATAGTCAAACTAATTTGTTGTCTGAGATATATGCACCAGCTCTTTGAACGCCCGTTTCTTTTATGTTATGCTCTTGAACAAGTCCTTGTACAACCACTTGGTGTCCGGTCAATCACACAACATTATAAAAATATAAGAAATTCCTGCAGAATTTGACTATCTTGTGGAATTAGCGACGCAATATATTTTCTTTATATGCGTATAATGCAACTTTATAATAACTAAGAATAATGGATTATTCGGTTCACTGCTCCATATACACTTTCTATTAACAACTTTTCGTGGTTTTTAAAACCTTTATTTGCTCAGCTCTAAAACTCGGGTGTTGTGGCGTAAAGTTATACAATAGGACTTTTTATAATGAAAGCGAAACATTGTTCTACCTCTCCATTAGCTACACAAAGCATACCGTACCTATATAATTAAGTCTAACTGACTTTGCACAGATGATATACGATTCCAAAACTTTAATTATGACTTATACTCCGAAATAAAACGTTTAGGATTAACCAACATACAAAGACAGTTCTGGAGCCAAATTTGGCGCATGAGAAAAATGTTACAAAATGTGATCGTATTGAAAAAAGTTTTATATTAAAATAATATGTACCTTGTTTCATTTTGATTGATGAGATGAGATTGTTTAATTTAAAAACACTGCAGTGATATTTACTAAATTGTGAAAAAAGCTTCAGTTTTTAAAATTTGAGATTTTGGCTCGACAACTTTTAGTTACTGGATAAGGGTGATGGGGCGACATTTTTCTCGATGCTCCAGGGCGGCACTAAGGGTCCGGCCCTGCACACAAACATTATATTATACATTTATTTAAACATCAGTTCAACTATGCTTGTACACGGAGGATTCGTAGCGTAAGAAGTTTTCATTGAGTACACCACATTGTCAAATATAGTTCTGCTACCAAGCATCAAGCAGTAATGTGCACCGTGTTCTAGTTTCAAAGCGTGAGCACAGCGAGAGGTTGCGGGTTGCGTCTAATTACTGCGGATTGAAATAAAAGCGCAAGTTGTATCTGTTCCGTGTCTGCATGTGGTAGATCCCAGATTTGCGTCTGTGATACCCTAGTGGCATGTATTCATATGTAAGTGATTGTGTAGATGTTGTTTTTTTACCGCCCGCCTAATGGTCACCGGTCACCGTCGCCTATGGGTATTTGCAACACTAGGGGCGTTGCCAATGGATTGCCGACCCAGAAAATATGTCAACATAGGTTTGAATTTTATGCGAGAGCATCTGCATTGCGAGATGAGAGCCACTCTACATTTTGCACTATGCAAAACTGAAATCATACAAACAAATCCTAGAATTTCCTTATTCATATGTGCAGCCTTTGCTCCAATCGGAATAGTCTGAATTCAGAATATACGACGCCACCATATTGCTTTTACATTTTCATGCTGAGAATTTTATTTTTTCGTACGACAACGTAATTTCTAACCTGAAACCATTCAATGTTTTTGAAAAATGCCCACCAAGTGACCTCATCGCTATTTTCATAAACCATAATTGTATTGTTCGCTGAATTACTAATCATCATCAACTGCTATTACATTGAGACACAAACTTTCTCTCAGAGAGAGAGAGATATCCTAATATGAAACATAAAAATGTACTCAAGAACTTTTTGCACGCCTTGAGGATTTTAGCGAAATCCGACTAGTAATTATTTTAGGAAATTCGATAAACTACCTACTGGTTCTATAAAGTAAACTACACAACGCTGACTACAGACTACAGTCGGTGTCCACATGCATCGACCGACTAACAGTTTAGAAATGTTATTACGCAGCTATGGCAGGGATGAAATACGTTTCGCAGAATATCGCCTCACGAGGCTGTAGTATGTATGTACGAGTACTATACTAAAAGCTACGTAAGTAATTTCGTAAAAAGGACAACGTTCTAACTTTTTGGTAACTGGCTAGTAACTTTTTTACGCAACATTTCTCTTCGATCTCTTTGGTCACATAATAATAAGAAGAATAGATTTTTATATTTCTAATTCAAAGCTCTTTAATAGTGTCTATAACTACTAAAAGACTAAAAAGTGAGAGCAAAGTAGGTCACTTTGCTCTCACTTATCCAAGAATCACCATTTTTCTAATATATGGGAATAAATATAATTTGAATTAATTAATACTCAAAGTGATTAATTAACTAATGAATGAATTTTGATTCTGATTTTCCACTAATCATGCTAAATAGGATTTGAAATGATTTTTAAAAGATCTGGATTTCAGCTAGTTGTAAAGTGCTGCTAAACTTCAAAGGGGTTGCTTCTTTTTAGAAATACATTACCCGCACGTTACGTTAATATCTTATAATATACAGCATTTTGTAAATTATTAAGACATTTTCACCCACCTTATAACAACAATTAAGGTGGCGAGGTGGAGTTAATTTAATGAACGCGTCGTATATCATCCAGCCCCTATCGTCCTTATTATTTAATTTTATTAGAAAATACCCGCAAATATTGGTTTTCCCACTCAATTAAACTCAATTATTTCGGATATTCTCGCACAAATGAGGGATTGTGAAACGTTTTAACAAATAGCCATTTCCCGGCTTGTGTACCAATTAATAAGGGAGGAGGGTTGGTGTCCGCTGTCGCAATCAATCATCAGGCCTCATACGCGATCAAGCAATAAACATCCAAACGTCAGATTTTTGCTAGCAAAAAATCTGTATTTCATTTTTGTACCATACCTAAAATCGATCTATATAACCCCCTTAACACATATAGAAATCCACAAGTACTACGCCATAATACCTACATGAAAATTTCGATCGTAAATAAAACCATTTATATGAACCGGATATTTGATGCGGTGCGGAAAAGCTTCCTGTTCAATTTTAATATTTGATAGGTACCTACAACATACTCCTTTGGCTTCGACACCTGGCATAACAAGTTAGTCACAAAAATCACGATCGACTCACTCCTACTCGTTTTAATTGCATTTTGCAGTCTCAATTGTCAGGAAATAAAGTTCACTACAATGTTAGAGTAAAAAGTTCCTTGGAAATTGGAGAACGCGCCAAAATTCATATTTCCCAGTAGATATGTGATACCAAACACTATAAAAGAATGCTGTCATGTAGAAAATAAATATTTTTCTGCAAACAAACGTCTGACATACGATACGACATTGCACGCCTTTCAATCAACAACTTTTAACTCCCTAAAGGAAATACCCTCGCGAATCGAAGGAATGGAACTTTACTAAAGTTTATTTCTCTCTTTCCCTATCTGTAAAAGTACTTGCTTATGAAGCTAATGTAAGGACACATTTACCGCATTCTTATTAACTTGCATTTTGTCTGTCTTGTCGATGGAAACTTCTTCAAACGATTTTTTTAGGTTGGATACAAAATTCAAGAGTGTATACTTACTTATAATAAATGTACCTGTTACAATATTTTTAGACAACGCATTGCTATTTGCAGCCGTATAGAAATTGATAAGCAGTTACTCAAATATAAAAAATATTCCTGTCGAATAACGGGCATACAACGGATGCAACCGTGAGGCATAGTTAATTTCCTATCGTCGTGTCTTATACCTATTGTACATGTAGGTAAACTTTCTGTTAGCACTACATTATGAACTCACGCAAAACTATAAACATATATATGCTCTGAAACGCCGCTTGCACTGACTGGGCTCAAGTCATATTACGTTTACTCTTATGCCATACAAACTTAGTAGTGTATTCGCTAGCAACGGTCCCGAATCGTTAATATTGAGAAGCTCTTCTAGCCAAATTGTACCTTCAAATTTCATTGTTCATTGTTCTTGCGTTACATGCAACTTAACTAACTCAGATAGTTCAACGACTCCAATTTCTGTCTTGGCCTCCGAAACGAGAGAGCGCCACTCCTCTCTACCCTGAGCGATTTCAGTCCACTTCAGAATCTACCATTCGCGTAGATCCGTCTCAATCGCGTCCCTCCAGCCTACGGGCACTTGGTCGTCCCAAATATAACACGTTGTTATTAATATATCTTCCAAAAATTCCCCTCGTGTGTAAAACAAGATGATTAGGTAAACGATTGCCAATCCCAATCATACAGGGTGTTGGCGCTCGTGAACTTTCCATCAACAAGGTGCTCTCCGTGGGGTCATTAATCACTAGCGACCTCTGTTGTACACCGTTCAACAACAGTATTTTCTACACCAGTGGTTAAACTCATATTAGTTCAAGATCCAAAGCCAGTTATTAAGATTTAAAAAAATTATGCATTATCGTTTATGTATTATTCACCTCACCTTGTATGTAAATAGAAAAGATTTGATTATTTGTTTGTTCAGATAAACATAAAAACTGTTGAAGCGTTCTTGATAAAATTTGGTATGAAGATAATTTGAACCCTGAGGAACAATATAAGATACTTTTAATTGCGATGAACTGTAGTCTAAGCGGGTGAAACTTCCGGGAAGAACTATGAAAATAGTAATAATACGATTTTATTTAAAATATATGTTATAGATATAAATCATGCATACAAACTTTCCATAAAGCTTCAACACTGCGTTATATTGAGCTATTGACCTCGTAAATAATAATGCAGCGTCCCAAATTCAACCCTGGACAATGCCGGTGTCACCGCTAAAGTTTGATTAATGAACTTTCAATAAATCCAAACAAAGACCTTTTGAAGAAAACTGTTACGAAATAGATTTCCATCGTTAAAGTTTTGAAAATGAAAGGATTGTTTGGAGGGTCACGATGACTGTAGTTCACACTTTTGTCATCACTTTTAGTTTGTATGAAATTTGAGTAACTAGTTATAAACAAACTTCTACATCCCAAAACAATGTTATAGTTACACTGAACATTTACATCAATGTCATCAGCCGAAAGTCATCAACTACTGAACAAAAGTCTCTCCTATTGAACTATTAAACGCTACAATGAAAGCCTCTTAACCATTTACATTTGCATAACATAAACTGAACAAATTAATAAAAGGTTTTTTTTAAATTATATTTTAAAATCGAAGCTATACCTACTTACCTACCTAATTGAAAATAAATTAATCTATCGCTCTAGTAATAATTCATTGAACTCATTATTTAAAATAAATCATTTAAGTACCTATTTTAATATCATAAAGTCTCTAAATAGGTAAAATCTTATCACAAAATACATCATATTAAAGTTAAATATCAGAATGGAGCAAATGAAGAGAGGGTAAACACCCATTTAAACTTGCCGACCCAACTCTAGGTGGAAATGCGTGTTATCGGTAAGTTATCAACTCAAACTGTCGGCTCCAACAGTGGAACTCAAATAAATTACGATAACTTACACATATTATCCGAGGTGACTAATATACTTTTGTGGTAAGGATTGTTACGAACAACTTTACATTATAGTTGTAAGGATAGTGAACTTTAATGGCGTATGTAACAGACTGTTGCTGTTTTTCTTTTTGCATAAATCGTCAGATACTGATAATGGCAGCATTGACTTGTAACGATTAAAGTCTGCATAAGGTTTTTAAGGAAATAAAAATTTGAAAAATTACCCAGGAAATTCGGGAAAAACTGAAACTGCTTTTTTCTAAGGGATCTTTGGATTAGTTTATTTTTATTTTATTTTGCCTACCTGTGCAAAGCTGGGCAGAGTTGCTAGTTAAAATAATTAAAACTGTAACGGCTCTTGAATACGAAACCGTTCAAAGGCGGAGACTGCTTTACCTGCAAGGAGTTATTCCTCGGACTGACCGTCATTACGAGCCGGAAAGCTTAGCTCTCGAGTGGAAACGGCAACCTTAGCCAAGTTTCAAGATTTAACTGGCAACCCTCCTAATTAGTGACCTTTAATGTGTGCAACCGAACTGCGGCTTTGCCTCACTTGAAAAGTTGTGTGTGCCATTTCAGTTGCTTGGAGGCGCCTCGTAATACAAACTTATGTACACGTAGAAAGCGTATACAGTTATACACGTGTACTCATCGACACGTACTTAAGTACCCAAGGCTCAACAAATTTAAAAGTTGAAAGAATTGGAGTAAAGGCGTTCAAAGTGTTCAACTGGTTGAATCAATAGTTGAACGTATTTGGAATGTACAAACTACAAACGTCAAGTGATTTAATACTGAGATACCTAACACTTCTTGTTATGATTATTTATGTACCTACGAATTATATTTCCTTAGTTTTGTGCCGTGTTGTGGTATTTAACAAAGATTACATTGTCCATTTATTTTTAAAATAAGGACATACATAAAAGTGTTTTAATTTTAGATTGAAATTAAAGAAGTAAGTAGAAAAGTACCGAAAGGTATAAAAAACAATGTGATATTAAATAAAAATACATCCAACAACATATTAATGTCGACTTACGCTTCCAAAATTTAATTTACTACCTAGTCATAAAATAGCAATAATGCTGCAAAAACTTAATTGCACAGTTTAAAAGCGGCTCAGTACGCCTTGCATGGGGTGCGGCGTGCAACACTTTTTAATTGTTGAGCACTGTTTACAGCCTTACTAACTTACGAGTACTAATTAATTAGGCACGAGCTACGAATTAATAAAATAAACATGTTTATTTAAGCAACTGAGTAACGTGACGAGCAAGTTGCTCGGTTGATAGTAGGTAAGAGTCACATTACCAACCATACAGTGCCACCCAGAACTTTGAACTTCTAAACAAAATCTTGCATGCCAAAGAGAGCTGCGAGTTAAGATATTGTAGTTATGCTTCGTAATGAACATTTACTATCGACAAACAAAACTAATAATATTTTACTTTAGAGTATCTAAAAGAAAATAGGATGCAACGGCATAATTAAGCTACAATTGATTGAAATTTTAAATAAAATAGCGAAAGTATCCATTCCAAAACATTTTATACGCGCTCCATTGAGAAACTCAATGCATTAACATTCTGGTGAAAGCGTAACAGCACTAAATGTGTAAATGTTTAATGGATGTGTAAATGTTTAATGGTCTGCGAGGTAAGGCACCGCTGGCGCGTCCTGAGCCCAAAAACCTGACACTTTTCTTTCCACAATCTTTATTTCTAACACAAACACTCCCCGAACGCTCGCCGTCGTTGTGCGGCCCACAACACTCCGCTTTACACTTACTAAGTAGGCCTAGATAACTTTGAATTATGACACTTTGTTGTTCTTGGACGGTTTCGCATAAATATTTTTACTTGAATCGGGAAAACTTTATAAATCCAATTGTCTGTGGTGACAATTAGTTAGCATCTTGACTGTGGAACGCGGTGAAGTATTTTACACGACAATAATCAAATAATGTAAGTAAAATAATTACTTGAATTTGCCATCACATCAAACAGCAAAAAAATCGGCATGTTTAAAAACCACAAACATGTGACACTATAATATGTACCAACCCGTACTGGGCAAGCGTGGTAGATGATAGCTCATACTCACTCTCTGAAACAAGACCTATGTTCAGCAGTGGGGCCTAAAATAGACAGATGATGGTCATAAATAATGATTGTATTTGCCCGAATATACTTTTTTGTTCTACATAATTCATAAAAGATAATAAGAATAAAACTTGACTGAATCCAGTTTATATTTGGCTCGTAAAGTTTCACGGAGTTGTAAAATTCTCTGTGCGATAGCATATTGATTTGACATCCCTATCTCTACTAATATACTAACTGTACGTTTGTTTGTGCGTTTTTAATGTCAAATCAGCTGAACCAAATTCGTAGATAAGTTATGTAAAAGAAAGCAACATAGGCGAAAATTTATTGAACACAAGGAACGTTTTGTAAGTTCTGGTTATTTTGTACGACTTTAGACTGATATCTCGAGTGTTTGCAATTTAAAAACTATGGTTGGCACTGCAATTATTATCATGGGTAGATCATTAAAAAATTAAAACGTCGTAGACCATCGTCATAATTGAACAAACTACTCGTCCTTTCAATTCTTAATGCAAGGTTTTTTCTCAATTGTAGCTCTTTTCTGAGCTTAAAGGCTAGATCAAATAAGTAAACTATGTTACGGCAACTTGCGAGGGGCATTCCCTAGACAAATCTTCGCGAAGCTACGAAAGTTACATGCAGCTTCGATTGCTAGCTACAAACGAGATAAATAAACCCTCTGAGGATCTACTAGCACACCATACTGCTGTATTTTCACAATTTCAGAGCAGGCTTTCAATAGAAAATTGAGTACAGTAGTTCTCTACAAAACTAGGCATGTCTACGAAATAGCGTAGACACTTGAACTGCTACGGAAGGGCTACGAGATCGGTATTTATTTTTGAAGTGGAAAGAACGATGGATGTATTAGCATTACCAAGCGCGATTACTAAGTTCTTGTCAGTTGTTTAACTAAACATAGGTGGACCGACGACATTGTAAGAGTCGCAGGGAGCAGATGGATGCAAATGGCTAATAGCCGTTCATGGTGGCGTTCAAAGAGGGAGGCCTATGTTCAGCAGTGGACTTCTTCCAGCTGATGATGATGACCTAAACATTTCGGTCTCACTCAAAATAGATTACGAGAGAAAACCATCAAGAACCATCGAGATGTTAGAACAATCGAAACAATCGACTAATCTCGGACTCAGCCATCGCTCAAATAAATGTTCTTTAAAAATAATCGCATACTAACATGGTATGGCATAGTTAAATTATACGAGTGCAGTTTTTTGCAAAAAAAATATTCAATAAGATATTTAAAAATGATGTCGTGAGAAAAAAACATTGCCTCAAAATTAAGGCTTTTTGTGCAGTCAAAGGATAGCAAAACAAAAGCTTGAGTTCGTTACCTCCTGCCTTTAGCATTCTGAGAGACCACTTCGTGACATCTGAGTGTTTTCTCCGGTTTATTTTTCCACATTTCTGTACACGAAAAGAATTTTGAGTCTGAATGTGGTCGGAGCCGCACCTAAATCTCCCCACGTCAAACGTAATTCCGCACATTTTAGAGTAAAAATCTCTACGTCTCTGCAAAGTATCCTTCACTCCCAATGGTACAGTAAAATATGCATTATCTGGACATGTATTTTCTCCAGAGTAAAGTCTGTAATAGCTTACCAAAAAGAGTACGCAGCTCTGGTCTGACTTAGTTTGCGTTGATTAGATTGCGATGTCTTTAAAGAAAATCTTGCTTCTTCCAAGAAATAACTTTTCTTTCGTTATTGCAATTGCGACTTTCTTAGAAATTATATATAAATTTTGCAACAAAAAGTATTAGAATTTAAAATGTGGTGACATTAAATTTATAAGTAATCATTAAAAGCTTTTCGCCCTGTAGTGTCTTGCAGTTTTTATGATGTAGGTATGCTTAAAAATAATATTTATCATGGGCTCATGGCAATATATCTCAGATTGGCAGTATTAATTCATTTCTAAGAACGAAAATAAAAATCAGTGTGTTGTGTTCCATCTAGACAAAGCCGTAGTTTGAACAAAAATCTTGAATCTTTGTCTTAATCGTCCAGTCAACAGGACTAACACACGGTATCCTCCTTCCACAGCAGATTCAAACAATGGATTCAAACATGATTTATATTGTGAAACGAGGCCAAGTATAGCGTGAAATGGTTTAGAGTAAGCTTCGTCGAACAATCGACACTCACTAAAATAAATAAAACTCAAAGAGGTTATATGAAAACTCACTTTTTGATCCATCTTTGGTAAAAAGTCAAAACTCAATGGATATGCCATTGACAAGAAATGACAATGACGTGCCACAGGTCACAAATGAAAGATCACAGGCTAATAAAATTCACATAAAAATACATACTTCTGTGAATAAACGATTAAACCTGCGGGAAAATTTACTCACATCGGGATCTAAAACCATTCATTAAAACCTCAATAATGAGTGAAATCGCAAATGATGACGAAAAAAAGGCAACCAGTACCGAAGTCAAAGAACCATCAGCTTCAGAGATGCAGACTGAAGAAGTTTCTAAGCTGTACGCATTTGATATTTCTGTAAATAATCAAATTCCTAGTCGGTTAACCTCTGCTATGTCTGGATATTGCTCAATCCTTAGTTCCGTGTGTGTAAATCCACATAAGAAATCCTAGTTAGGGCTTAGAACAGCCTTTCACAAAGTGGGCGATAACGCCCCCTTATGGGTGCTGCAGGCATAAAGAGGGGCGGTGAAAGACTCAGTAAATAATGGGGCGTTGTGTAGAGGCTTAATGGGGGCGCCAAAAAATAATGTATTGTCAAAGTGGACAGTAGACAAAATAGGTTTGCGAACCCCTGTTTTAGAGAGAGTTATGTATGTGATTGTGTGGCGTTTAGGCGTTACTATTATTAATCTCTACGTATGCACTATGATAAATAAATAGTAAAAGATGCTCTTGACAGGAGCAAATCAAAGTTGCCCCTGGGGAAGATAAGTGGCCTGCGCGTCGGCAGTCTGCTGAAAGTGTGGGCGGAAGTCTCCAGGATCAACTACATGTCTTCACAGCCGCTGGACATCATTACGTTAGGTTGAAAAACTTTTGTATGGTATATTGCAGTGCAGGGAGTTCACCAGCGCATATTAGTACTCCAACCTCCAACACAGACATTACGAGTATGACATTGCCTCGGCATAATTTAATTTAGAACTGTTTATACTATTTGCTGACTTCTCATTATTTAACGCTAAAAAAGATTCGATCCAAGATATAGAAATATTCATTTTTTTATGTTGGAAAGCAAATTTGGATCGTGTAACGTGTTTTTAATGAAAATCATTTTATGAAAATGTTTATCACAAAATGAAATTTACGGAATCGGTTTCAAATAGAATTTTTATATTTCCAGGTCAAAGCATAAGACGTCGAAGCATTGGCTTACCGTCGAAAGAATATTCAATAGAATGTTTAATTCCCTCGCATCTTCGCAACAAAAGTGTAGAGGATTTGTTTTCGGAAGAAGTAAGTCATTTTTCTATAAATACCTTCGTACTCTATCGTATACAACACACTACATAACCACTGCAATATAGAAATATATGTCAACATGTTATTGTATTCATAAAGAGATGATTTTCCTCTTATGCCTATATATTAAAACAGTACCTGCACCATTTAAAAGTATTCATTTACAATTTTTTTTATTGATTTTAAGGGCTTGATTGCCGAGCGACCACATCACCCAGTAAGGATAAAAAAATCACAACATCACTTCATCATCATCATCATCAGCCTTTACATTCCTACTACTGGGACTCTGACCTTCTCTCAGAGAGAGAGAAAGAGAGAGAGAGAGAGAGAGTACAATTAAAAATAAATCCGCTAATTTATATAAAATTATGGCCTGACCCGACATAGGGCTTAACAAATCACAATTACAAAAACTAATTGCGAAAATATGGTTGGAGCTAAGCCACAATCTTCTTTCGGTTTCATTCTGCATTCACTGCAACAAAACATTTTATATACATATATTCTGAATCCTAATAAATAATTAGCAAATTTTAAGGAAAGTCTATCTAACCTCTTTTTTCAGACAAATGTTTTTAAAATGATATATCGGGGGTAAATGTAAGATTCCCTCTTATATTTACAAGGTCGTTCACGTCGCCTAATTTGATGTGTACGTGTATTTACTTCGAGCAGGTAGGGTCACATTTCATCACGCGTGCTCTACGGGACGGTATATATTTCTCAAAGGCTATTTTTATTTATCTCTGTAAAATAACGAGCATGAGGGAATGGACCTTGTTTTATTTTATGTTACGCTAGAAAATCTGGCGAAGTGAAAAGAATTTACTTTCTAAAATTTTTTCTTTCATCGACGGATATAAATCTATTTTAGCAACTTTGTTGTTATCTAATAAACCAGAGCTTTATATGCTTGTTTATTTCAAGCTGTAATTTTTTATCTCAGTTCTTATTTTTAATCACAATGATATTGCTACGGGTATTCAAGTTTGCAATAGTTTATTTTATCCAAATAATTGAGAGCGAGCAATCGTAATTAAGTCCCTGAACTAACATTTCAACGTTTTTGTTTGTTTGTTAACTTCAAGGACGATAGTTTAATTGTTTGTTTTATAGAATCTGAAAACTACAGAATCAATTTGGATTCCATTTTCAGAGCAGTGTGGCTTAAATCTTAAATTTGAAACTTAGGTATAAATAATCTGACGCTGTCTTAAATAATGTTCTAAGTACGCCTTCCATTGTAGTGCTGAGGCTAACGAGTCTGAAGTCACGCAGAAATTACTCTGCTTAGGGACGGTTTTTTGATCCATATAATCAAAGTGAACTATAGAGGAATGATAGATCAAAAAATCGGCCAAGGCAATTTCAATCGCTCTTCTTCGGTGGAGTTCGTGCTTAAAGTTTAAAATTATATCAGGTTTCTTCTCTCACAAACTCAGCGATTACAAAACTTCCCATTAATCCATAGAATTTATATACCTATTAATCAACTTGTCACCGATCGTTTTTTGCCCGCGTTACTGCCAGTCCTACTACCAGTACTAATGCGGGTAATTTGATTGCCTTTGCGAACTGCAAATGTTGAAAGAGAAATAAAAAAAAACGTGTTAATAATTCCAATCGCAAGAAAAATTTAAAATGGAATGAGTCACGATCACCATCGCAAACCATTGAAATAACTTAGGATTTTCTAACGAGTCGAAACAATTGTCAGAATTTAAATCTCCCTTTTAGTTCCCGATCAACATGACACCTCTTCTCAACGAGGATCATCTATGGGGGTGTTTCTACAATTTCCCCGAGTTGTACACCGACGTGTACTCGCCCGTCGTAAGCATCCGCAACATCGAGGACGTGCCCGAACTAGTGGGGGGCGTGCTGACAAGGGACATGGTCACTGCATGTCTGACATATTTGAAAAGAACACCAATCTTGGGAGACTTCGTTTATATCAAGCTTGATCTTTCATCGAAAGTAATTTTTCAAACATTTTTATTTAGATTTTATATTTTTGGAGAGGAAAAGTTGAACTGAAAACAACTTCTGGCGTTTGACGTTGGCAAGTCGGGCTTAAAATTATGTTTAAAGCGGGTGGGTATCACAAATTAAAAGTCAAGTTTATAAGTTTATTATTTTCAAATTGAGATTGAAACACTTCAAGTTGAATTCTCTATCAGAGATTTTCTTTTTTTAACGACTTTTAAACTTTCTTAAACTAGTAGTTATACTCAATTGCTTAACTATGTAGTTTAAATAATGAAACGTCGTATATCTATTTGAAATTTTACTTTTCTACTGTACCTACCTGCATTAGTATCGTCTATTATCAATTTTTCTTTCTTTTTTTTCAGCTTTTAATGAACATCGACGTACTGCAGCATTACAAGTACCTAGTTTACTTGGACTTGTCATCAAATTTGCTGACTGAATTGAGCATCCTCTCTCACCTCCTCTATTTGCAATATTTATCGGTTGCGTTCAACAGGCTGAACACAGTGTTGGAATATGACATTCGTAAATATTTTAACCTACTAATTGTTCATTTCATACGTCAGTGATCGGTGTACTTTACATTTATGATCATTTTTAGCTCAATGGTTCCTGACTGAAGTTCATTATAAGTTCAATTCAGTCAAGAGAATACCAGATTTGACCGTATTTTGGTCCATCACTATTCTGGATTTATCCCACAACAACATCAAGGGCATCAGCGGCTTAGAAAGGTTAAGGTACATGTTGGTTGCTTTGTTTGTTTAATCCTTTTTACACAGTAGCCGCGCCAATGCTAATAAGCCAGCCTTCTTGTTTACAGATACCTTCGCCGCTTAGACCTATCGTTTAATCATATACAGCGACTGGAAAACTTAAATCATCTGCGTCTTCTCTGGCTGGATGTCTCATACAACAACATTTCAAGCTTTGAATTCGGACCACAAGCCGGTCTTTGGACGCTACTGCATCTTGAATATCTTAACTTGAACGAAAACAACCTAACGTCCATGAAAATGTTCTCTGGATGCATAAGGTACCTACGCAATTCTCTGCGTGTTGACCTAGATTCACTATGCCTAATCTGAATCGATTCACACAGAGTTTACAATGAAAGAAAAAATGCACTCCTGATGTACATAAATCTATTGTAACCAGAATTTTATTTTTGTAGAATGCTTTTCCCTTTAAGCTTATAGAATAAAGCCAACCATCGCGTATTCAACCAGCATTTTTCTATTGCTGTTTTCTACAATCTCGACGTTGTCGCCTTGAATGTGAGTAAAAATAAGCAATCAAACTCTGAAAACCGCATCAAAGGCCTTCCAATGATTTCCGCGTCTCTCTAGCTCTCTAGCTATCTATGAGGAATTTAGGTATACAGTACCCAGAAAACACAAGGCTTGATTTTTACTTGGCCGAATTTTCAGGTTGCGAGAGTTACATGCCCGAAACAACCGTTTCAGCATGCTTTTAGAACTAGCTGTGTACATGCGTCAAATGAGGCGGTTGATCATCCTGGACCTTCGAGCCAACCCTATTTGTGCCACGTCTGGGTATAAAGACGTGGTCATCAACACATTCCCGATACTCTTGAACCTTGACGCTGAAGAGCTTAACCCCGAAGAACAGGTACCTACGTGTTACAAAATGCCAATATATCACAGCTCTAAGCGTCAAGGCATCGTTATTGGCAAAGGACCAATTGGACGAGCTTATATATTGCATGCATGCGGTGTTTCAAGCGATGGTCGTTTTTTTTTTTCTTTTTATGTACGAATTGGCCTGCGTTTAACCACATCTTACCTAATGGTAAGTGACGATGCAGTCGAGCGTGGATCACGCTGGCGCAGAAAATAAATGGAATTATACTGGCTGTAGCAAAAGATCTGTTGGATTATTACAAGCGAAACAAAACACAATTTTACTTCAAAAATTGGCAGTTCAAATTCCTTTTGTAGAGATCAGGGTCAAAGTACGAGACTATGTTCGTTGTACCATGATAGAATAATTGAGGAAATAATTAAGCATTAAACACGATATGACGCCACACGGTTCCCGCTCATGATAGCGCGGATATGACGCACTGCTACGAGACCGTAGAACCGCCCCATCATCATTTAAAAATTTTTTAATTTAACAAGGATAGAAAGATTAAAACGTCCTCATGTCTGTGTTAAGCAAACAGCCAAAATGGAGATGACACCGGACATTGGCATTTTCGCGACGCGCCGCCTGCTGCGCCTGCTCTACGTCGAGCAGCTGTCTAGAGCTCGAGTGTCACCTTTTATCCCGCCGGCTGACACTACCGAAGTGCCACTTGTTGTTTTAGTGGGATACGAAGGACTCGGTAAAGGTCAGTTACTTACTTTTTACGAAAACGCTTAAAAACTAAACGTTTTTTGCTGCCTAGAGAATTGCTAAAAATCGTAATGTTAGAGTAATCGTAGCCGCCTACGCATGTGGTCTACGAAACTCTACGCCAGCGGAAATGATTTGTAAAACATTGATTCCAATGCAGAGTCAAACAATAAATTAATATTGATGTATGAAAACTATTTAAAACAGTTCTACCTACTTCAAATATGTTCGAACACCGCGAAAATTAATAAAATGAGTCATTGTAAAAATCAAGGGAAGTTTTTGACGTCTTCGTCGCGAGACCCAAGCCGCGTACTAGTGATTACACTATTTTGGCATTGCTACTGACTCCAGCAGTTCAAACTTAATTATTTTATCATTTTTCCTAGTTTGGTGTCGAATGGAACCAATTGAAATCGACATTATTTAACTTTTAGAGACTTAATTACAATTAAATTAATAAAGCTTATAAAATACGCGGTGATTATATTTTCTTTGCTACCGGGTAGTATCTAGTATCTACGTACTGCTGAAATCCCTTCATAAATAGAGTCGCTTCCAAACAGCAATCAACGTTCCGATTTATTTATGTTTCTCTTCCAAGAAATACTCATTTGTACGTTTATTTCCTTCGTGAAAGTCAAACTGGATCTTTTTTCGTGCCAATAAGTACTTATTTGTACTTTTTTCCTCGTACAAAGTACAAATAAAGGTTCGTTCTATTTGCAACTGGGAATCGACAGCCACTAAGAGAGATCTCATTAGCATTATTGGACACACACGGAGCCAATATAACGAGAAAAGCTCTTTTAAGTCCATTCTCTCTAGAAAATAATGAGACTGAATGGCTCTCGGGTGCAGGCAAATTTGCAACTGCATTAAATATGTATAATCCCACTAATATTATAAATGCAAAAATTTGTGAGTCTGTATGTTTATTACTACTTCATGCTGAGACATCTCAACGGATATGAGTGAATTTTGAAATGGAGATATATATTATGGAGTTTAAACCCTGGACTTTTTGCTACATTTTAGATTGTCATTTACAGACAACTGGCTGTGCTTCGCGGTTTCAAACGCGTAGAGATTCCCACAGGATTTATATCACGATAAAAGATAGCTTACGACACTCAGGGGTAGTGTAACATTCCAACAGTGATAGAATTTTCAAAAGCAGATCAATAATTCTGGCGGTTAGCCGTAACATAATACAATTTATAACGAATTTTACCTATTCAAAATACGAGTAGGTATTAATATAGATCAACCCCTTTATTCGCAAAAAGTCCGATAAAACCATTTTAGTTCAAATGTTTTTTTTATCTACTTCGGTGACATTTCAGGTCAGTGAAAACAAGAGAACACAAACTTTTAACTGAAATGGGGTTTTAACGTTTTATTTTTTTACGAACTGACAGTAATAGGTAGTTTATAAGTATTTAGGTAGGTATACAATGCGTTTGACTGATTATGTTAGGCAGTACCTATTGGTGGTATTTTCAGGAGCTCTGGCGCGACGACTGGCCAAAGAATGCAGCTCCAACGTACAGGTGGCATTACAGCACACCACGGCCCCATACCATAGTATGGGACTCTACAAAGTTATAACCAGAGAGAAGTTTGATGACATGCTGCTTGCTGGAGATTTTCTCACTTACACGGAGATGGACGGCGAATCCTATGGGCTCAGTATGTATGCAGACGTTATCCAAATAGGCTTTTAGATAGCTTCGCCCGCAGTTTCACCCACATGGACTACACTTTATCGCAATAAAAAGTATTCTATATCCTTCTCCAGAGTTTGAACTATCTCCACACCAAATTTCATCAAAATCCGATCAGTAGTTTTTGTGTAAAAGAGTAGCAAACATCCGTCCGTCCAAATTTTAAAACTTCTTTCGATTTTATTCCTCCCTAATTTTATCCTGTAATATCCAGGTAGGGAAGAAGGCTTCATAAAGGATGGCAAAGTACGTGTCGCCTGCATGGATCTCATCAGTGCCCTAATGCTGAGACTGCGCGGCCGCCGCCCGTATCTGATACTCTGTTCGTGCTTGGACAAATTCAACATGATTAAAGAGCAGCAACTCCGTAAATCGTAAGAACATCAAAAACACAAGTTTATATTTATTATTTTTTTTTATTTTTTACTATTTACAGGGTAGCGTTTGACCACAAGTCACTTGATGTTAAGTGACGATGTGGTCGAAGGTGGCGCCACGCTACACCTGGACTGAGAACTGGCTCTAAAGTGAGGCTGCCGGAACACACCGATATCTTTACATTTTGCTTGTTTGAAGCGATGATGGCTAGAGATAATGACGACGGCTCGCGTCGTGGGTTCGAATCCTACAATGCGCTTGAGCTTTCGGTGTAGGAAAACATCATGATAAAACCATAGCTTGGTGGAAGGGCATTTACTAGTGCTCGCTTGGCTAGCTGCTGAAAATGCTCACGAGCTGGATTTTGATGAGAATTGAAACTGCAATAGTTAGATTTTTGATAACTCTACTCCCAGAACGGTATTCCGGATAAAACGACGTTAATTTTGCAACAAAAAAGATTGTATGTATATCTATCCTTGTTGATAGTGTATGCAATCTTGTAAACTAATAGTACTCGAATTTATACTGAAAATAGAAGGAAATAGTCTGGATACTAATATTTGAAAAATGTAAACCTAAATCCACACAGCACATTTTTTGGATGTAGGTATTCGACACCTAAAAAGCTGTAAAAACTAAATTAGAAAATAAAGTTACGACACTTACACGTATATCTGACAAAATATACAATAGAAATAAACTGAAGCAGAAACAATAAAAGGGCGTTGAATAGGCCGTGACTCTGATTGTTTTTTTTTATTGCATATAGACCTGCATTTCACTGGATATTTCCCATGAAGACAAGCAAAACGCGGTCAACGGCGTCCGTCCGTCTGTCCGTCTGTCATCAGGCTGTATCTCATGAACCGCGATAGTTAGACAGTTGAAATTTTCACAGATGACGGTTACGGTTTTTGGAATTTATTTCTCAAAAGAATAATATTCACTTAGAAACACTTAAATGGCGGTAAGCATAGTGTATATATAACTATGTAGGATAAGTACTTACAATATTAATACGTATAGGTACATATGCATAATTTCTAAGCTAATAACAAACGTTTTAAAAATGATTATGATGTGTTTCTGTTGCCGCTATAACAAAAAATACTAAAAATAGGAACAAGATTTTTTGACGTTCTTATAGATAATGGTACGGAACCCTTCGTGCGCGAGCCCGACTCGCACTTGGCCGGTTTTTATGTTTATCGCTTACAGAATACAGACACCGAGACTGGCGCGGCGGGTGGACTTTTTTATACTATGTATAGTGATATATATTCCAGGTGCCGTAACGCCGCCAATGAACAGCGGCTCTCCATGGAGGTGCCAATGGAGCGGTCCACGCTGCAGGTGCTGCTGTCTGACAGGATCATCATCACGGGGATCCTTAACGAGATCCTCCTGGTACGTGATCTATAATGACAGGACCAAGCTCGGTATCAATAGTTGCTAGTATCTACATCAACTGCTATAAATACAAATTAGTTTTCACCTCTAAGTAAAGAAACTAAAGAGAACTAAAGTCTCCGACATAGCCCACAGAATTAGCAAGCTGAAGTGGCAGTGGGCTGGTCATATAAGCCGCAGAACCGACAACCGCTGGGGTAGACGTGTTCTTGAGTGGAGACCGCGACTTGGCAAACGTAGTGTAGGACGCCCTGCAACAAGGTGGAACGACGACTTGCGCCGAGTTGTTGGATGAGAAGAGCCGAAGACCGGGCTAAGTGGCGTACCTTGGGAGAGGCCTATGTCTAGCAGTAGACTGATACGGGCTGATTATGATGATGATGATGATAAAGTTCAGAAAAAATCTATTATATATCATTCGAAATTTGAGTACAAAAGTGCATTTTATCCGCTAGTGTTGAAAGTTATTTTAAAAAATTAGAACTTTTATATTCATTAATAATAATTTTCTATACCGCCAGTCCACTGAAGATGCCACATTACCTGTGCTAATACTTATTTCATGTCAGAGCGCCAACTTCATTTTTAGAATAACCTCATTTAGCACTGGCTAGGACGACGGAAGAACCATACTTTCGCCAATTGTTCAAGGGCCAAGCAGTGGTATGCAAGCATTAGCACCTTATTTTTTCTGTTTAGATATTCATTTCCTTTTTTTTTACAACACTTTGTTTTTGTAGTGTCTTCCGGAAGAAAAAGAACAGAGCGAGTTCGTTATGGACTCCGAATGCTCATTAATGATGGACAGTGAAACTCGCCAAGCGATGCGTGAATTCGCCCGAGGGGTCAATCTGCTTACCCTTCTAGCTTCCGTAAGCTTGTACAAATAGATTTTATTTTTCTTTTATTTTTATCAGTGATATCTGTAACAAGGCAGTTTTGACCATGTCAGCAAATATTTATCTACTTACTAGCTATACTACTAGCAGTTCCGTCTTTACCATCAAAAGTAGCTTTTATATTAAAAGCTTTCGCATTTATAATATTCTAATTGGGGAAGTAGGGGTAGTAGGGATATTCATCAAGGGCATGCGAAATCTACTATATCTACTAACCTGCAATGCATAGCGTGGTAGATCATGGTCCATACTCTCTCTTCTGAGTGATTGCCTGTGTCTCAACAGTGGGATCGTATAGGCCGATGATGATAAAATCTACGTAAGTTCTAATAATTCATTCGAAATGGCAGGTACGAGGGCTTTTGCTACGTAAGTTTCTCACATCTTCTCTATTCCATAACTCTAGAGCGCCACTTCTTTAGAAGAAGCATGCAAGAGAGCCCAAGATAAGTCGAGCCAGCTCGAGCCGAGTCTGTACTCTCTCTACAAGGAGTCGCAAGGCACTGGGGAGTATAACAGCTACGCCAACGGACAAAACTCGTATCAGGAACGGAAGTCTAAGAAGTATTTTCTATTCCTTGCTTTAATTTTTTACTAAAGGTAGGTACTTTCCAGGACAGCGTTTGACCGTAAGTTATTTGACAATGTGGTCGAAGCTACGCCTGTATTAGCGACAAGCGTAAACAAGTGAGGCTATCGTGCTACCTACGAGTATAAAATTCCTAATTAAAGTTACCAAGTAGGTATGTATATTACAAAATGCATGAGATAAATTAATATTAGTTGTTCCTTATGTAGGTAATTGAGTTTCTAAGTAAACTCGAGCCTCGTGAAGAAAGAAACGATGCCTTCTATAAATTTTATGTCAAAGTAATATAACACTGGAGTTCCAGAAGCTCTCTAAACTCGCAATAAACCTGTTCTTTTCTGCTTTATCCAGAAATTCCGTCGAACAGGATCAGCCAGCTCGGGCCAAGGAGAAGCCTACAAGTCTCTCGCGGCCAAAGAGCGTTGATTTCAGCAGATACGCGTCGTCTACTTGGAAAGGCAGTTAACTCGGCTCTTATTATATTAAAACTAGTTGCGCCCCGCGGTTTCACCCGCATCTTCCCGTTATCCCACATGAACCTTGTTTCCGGAACATGTGTTAATCCAAGGTATAAGCTATCTCGATTCCAAATTTCATCAAAATCCATTCAGTAGTTTTTGCGTGAAAGAGCAACAAACACATACAGGCTCACAAACTTTCTCGTTTATAAAATTAGTAGGATAGGATTGCTATGTTTATGAAATATCCAATGTACAAAGGCGACAAACAAAATCCCAATTGTGTCAATAACATATCAGCTAAATTATGTAGTCTGTGTGCAAAGCTTTTGTTTTCTAGGTAGACAGACAGACCGCGTAGTAAACAAACGTCTTATATTTAACTCTAGTCTCGAACTACCTGTTATATAGGTCAGGGGTGGCCAACCGGTCGATCGCGATCGACTGGTCGATCGAGGATATTAGTCCAGTCGATCGTGGCGAAACAAATTACATAAAGAATAAGTAGAACAGACAGAAAAACTTGTCTTTGCTAATCTGGCGGAAGATGCCAGACTATTTCTCAAAGCTACTGAACTACGGTTTCATTTCAAATTATAAGAAGTATGTAAGTACTTGTTAGGTCGTAGGGTTTCATCAGGAAACAGTCGATCTTGGGTCTAAACAAGTTGGCTACCCCTGATATAGGTCCTACTTACCTAATAAACCTACTATTACTACCTACTTACCTACCTGATAAACAAATCTACAATAACATTGTACCTAGAGGTAAAATTTGCTTGTTTGTTTGTCTCCTAAATTACTCATCCGATTTCTTAGATTATCCCTGAGCGATGTTTTATTCTGATAGTTTTCATTAAGAAAATACGAAATTTCTAAAATAATTCTGAGATGAGCCGACTGGCTGCTTTACCGGATAGCTTAATGCATATAAAGGAAATTTACGTCTCCATTGTCTGCAGTAGATCGAGGTATCTACAAAAAAGTTCGCTACATTAAATATCTACCTTCTTTATGAACACTGATCAGTCACGTAATCTCTACCTACCCGTGAAAACCTGAGCTAGTAGATACCTAATAAAATTGCCCCTGTTTTTTTAATCCTAAGTACATAAAAGCGGTTTTATTTGTTTTCTTTCAGGGTTGTCAATGGTTCCAGACAGCGCAAAATCGTCGAAATCCGTAACATTTACGTCGACGGATGTAGAGAACCCAGATATAGATCCGATGGGTATGCTTATAGAACCTAATCTACAGACTGTTAAGGGCCATGGTAAGAACATAATACTAGTGTGGTGATATGTTTATTTAGTACTATAGCTGTGCCCCATAATAGCATTAAGAGTTAAAATTCGATTGCTTATTTGGATAGAGGGTAATCTCCTAAAATAATGATCCGATTTTGATAATTCTTTCACTAATGGGAAGCTACATTATCCCTGAATGTCATAGGCTAGGTTTTATTCTGATAAAAAAAGAGTTTTCTGTGAGAAATCACGATATTTGCAATACAAATCGGAGAAAAATTAGCGGAGTTTGTATGTTGTGTTGTGTATGAAAGAAATGTAGGCTTCCAGTTGGCCTACCAAAAATTCCGCAATTTTACATACCTAATAATCTAGCTTTTATATTTAACAGGTTTTAACGGTTTCTTGAATAGGTACTTCCTTCTGTCAAAATGTTTGCCTACCCGTGCAAGGCCGGGTTGGGTCGCTAGTATAGTTATATTGCAGTAGTGTGTGACAAACATATTTTTTTATATTGTTACTTAGGTAAGTGCCTAGTTGTTAGTAGAAAATTGTACAAACTCCAGACAAGAACAACGCGATGCGGTCGATCAGCGCCCGCATGCCGTGGACGTCGCGGGGCCCGCCGCGCCTCGGCTCCGGCGCCTCGCTCGACGACCGGGACCTGTGGCTCGCCTTCCTCACGGAGACCGGGATCATGCAAGCCAGCGACTTGACTATGGATTCGTGTAAGGACCTATCTATTTTTTTTACTACTTACAGTGTAGCGTTTGACTACAAGTCACCTGATGTTAAGTGACGATGTGGTCGAAGGGGTATCGACACGCTACACCTGGACTGGGAACCACGCATTTTTGTATTCCTTTTTGGCATTTGCTTTTGTTCAATTCCATGAGAAATTAAATGTATTTTCTTTCTTTTTTTGTATCGCATTACATAATATATTTAAGTATTATAATTAACGCATAATTGTTTGAGAACCATAAAACCACCATTATTTTTCTTTGGTTTAGTCGGGCACGTACAGTAATCAGGGGTTCATTGATATCGCTTTTTAAAATCGATAGATTGATAGATAACGCTTAAGGTCTTTAAGTTCTTTGAACAATTAAGAAAGGACATAACTTGTCCGCGATAAACCCGCATTTTATAATATTTCACTAAATAGGTACATACTTTTATGCTATTTTCAACTTGATTGCAGTTTTACCGATTTCTTTTTTCAGCCGATCAGGCGCCTATATTTCGGCACGACACTAGAGTCGACGATCCGGACATGTTGATTCATGAAATGGACTTTTTTAACAAGGTAACAGTAACATTGGTACTCCTCAAGTGGTTTTGTTCATACTCACATAAAAATCGTAATATTATGAATGCCATTCAACCAAGAACCTAAAAATGCAAATGAAGCTAAAGTAAAAAACTTATCACTTATCATAAGGCTGTTAATTTCTGCTGAACTTATTTAGGTAACAATGTATAATTTGTTTATTGTTTGTTACTTGTCTACAGACGGCTGGTGACGGGTATTCCAAAAACATCCGAGATGATTATGAAAGTATCCACCGACTTTGCCCAGGGCTCTTCTGGGACACCGTCAGTGATTCTTTAATTATTTAAGGGCCGTTTTCAATAACCGATCTATCCACGGTTTGACATTAATTTGACATTACTTGTATGTAGCTTATGTCAAATATATAGACAGGTTATTGAAACCCCACTATTAGTATACTATAATTATTATTATGCTACAGAAAAGAAAAGATTTGATTGTTTCTTTGTTCTGGAACTTAAAAACTATTACTGATTTTGATGATATTTGGTGTGGAAATAGTTTGAACCATGGAGGACATAGGATATCTACTTTTTATTGCGATAAATTGTAGACCACGCGGGTGAAACCGCGGGGAACCGCTACTTATAAAAGAGAATGTCCTAACCTGGCTGAGTAACATATCAACACAAAGCCAAAATCCAAAACAAAACTGAAGAATGCATACTACTGAAGTCACGGTAAATGTAACTCACAAAACTTTTTTAACACTGAATATTATTGATCATTATAATTTTTTCTACTTCCAGGTAATGATGGACAATCCTGACACAGCATATTTGAAAACAAAGAAAATAATTCGCAACATTGTAAATTCACAAAAGGATTTTAAACCTATGCTCGACATAGATTTCACAAACCTAGAACACTATCCTACAGTTGAGAAACGTCTTGCTAACATTTGTGAACAAATAGCTCCTCGTAGGCTTTTTTACTAAATAAATAACACCAATTAAAAAGGTTGTTTTAGTTTGTTATTATAAAGTAAATTAATACGGTATCATACATACATTAATGGAAACAGAATGGGATTCAATTTTTTTACCTTTACATTGACAAATGTGACACAAAATCATTTGAATACCATTGTATCAAGCATTGCTCCTAGATTTTGTACAATGTTGTTTGACATCAGAACGTCGACTTTCTCTTCTAAATGCCTCTTGGGATCCTGTTTGCCTACATTTTTAATGGCTAACTGTTCAGGTGTCATCTTCTCTTCATCCTCAAGAGCCTTGTTGTAGTTCTTAGCCAGCTCAAGCATATCTGTTACTGTAGTGCCATTGATGATACAGTGTTCTTTGTAGTCGGATAATGTAAGTCCATCCATCCAAGACTTTTTGTGTAGATTTAGCAGCATTTTCTGTTCCAATTCATTCTTCCTGTAGTTTATGCTGATGGAATAGTAGTGGCGATTGAGACCATGAATGAGGGCTTGCACTGAAGGCTTCTGAAGATGTCCCAAGTTTGATGTGGTCTGTCTTGGCTCCTGTCCAAGAACCATCATGTTGGGGTTGATTAGACGGAACGCATCAATCACCACCTTACCTTTGACTGACTGAATAGGATCAACGACAACTGCTACAGCTCGCTCTGACAGCGCTTCAAATGACTGCTGGGTGTTAATGTCAACTCCTGACAACCAGCAACCAAATCCAGGATGTGAATGGTACCTGCAAAACAATACAACAATTACATTCTAGTAAATTCTAAATCCTACCAATATTCTCTTTCACGCAAAAACTACTAAACGGATCTGGATGAAATTTAGAATATAGATAGCTTAGACCCTGGATTAAAACATAGGCTACTTTTTATCCCGGAAAAAGGTTCCTACGGGATAACGAGAAGACACGTGTGAAACCGCGGGGTGCAGCTAGTACAACATAATGAAGTCCAAAAAGTATCTTGTTCTAACAGTGACAAGTGGTAGGAATGTTACATGCTACAAGGAAACCCAAAAGCTTAGTGAACCTATTCATTTTTGTCAAGCTAATTAAAAAATATTGGACCGTTAGATGACAAAAAAAAGCTTGGGATTTTAGTGAACTTGCTCCAATTCAATCAAATAGTAATAAGAATAAAATTGTCAGTGATCGCGCCAAAAAAATTACATACTGGGCGTTTCTTGCCTGTTCTTTTGCCGGCGTAAGGAGGTTGGAACAGGCGTAGCTAGTTTTAAGTTGACGTTTTAAAGTGATCACAATGTATCCTATTGAATAAAAAAGATTTGAATTTTGAATTTTTTTGAATTTTCATCATCATTATCAACTGTTTCCACTGCTGAACATAGGCCTCTCCCAATGTAAACATAATAATACCAGTATTGTAGATAGATTTCAATTGATCCTCACCATCCGACTACCATCTCCGGCCGGCCAGTTTGCTTTAACATGTCCAACATCTTAGCCTGAAAGACGGGGTCAACTGCCTCTACAGACACTCCTGTTCCAGTCTGGGGCATGGCGAACACATCAATTACACGGACAGTGTAGTCGTCCACAAACTCTCCTGAAAATTTTAAATAGAGGCATAAGTATAATCTATTATTTTAAAACATTGATGGACTGAAGGGAAGACCAAAGAAAAGGTGGTGGATTGTGTTAGGGCAGATATGCATGAAACAATGACAGCTGCCAGGGGTATTTTGTAAACATGTATTGCGCCGATACAAATAAATGGGACCAGGGCAAGATGATGACATAAACATGACATCCTATCCTACTAATATTATAAACGTGAAAGTTTGTGAGTATGGATGTTTGTTACTCTTTCACGCAAAAACTACTGAACGAATTTAAGTTAAATTTGGAATGGAGATAGCTTACACCCTGGACTAACACATAAGCTACTTTTTATCCCGGAAAAAGGTTCCTGCAGGATAACGGGAAGACGCGGATGTAACCGCTTGGCGCAGCTAGTTATATTATATATAGCTTTTGTTCTAGCACAAGAGATTTGGCTCACAAAGATTAATATAATGCCAGTAAAACAATACTAAAGAATTGGTTAAAAGCATGACTCAGGGTTAGAGGCAAAGAAGGTACAGATCAGATAAAAGATCTATAGAGAAATAAAGCATGAGGCTGGTGATGTCGATTGAGGAATTACGCCGTGGAGCTGAGGTATGAAAACTGCATTGGTATACATTCAATTCAATGAGCATTTATGTTAAATATACTTTCGCGACCCGCGTATATCATGTTACATCCCTATGACATATAAAAATCGAAAGAGACATTAGCCTAAATGCATTACACATAGACTTTGCATAACCTAAACTTTGTAAAGTCAGTATTTAATATAGAAATAATCACCTAACATGAGACCCATGACCTCCATGGGTACGCCAGCGCGGCCGTGCTTCAGCATCTTTAGAAGGGCTAGCGAGGATATATACACCTGCTCCGCGGTGTCCACGGCAGGAGCGTCTGTGGGAGGCGGCGCCTGCGAGAGCCCCGCCATACCGCCACCAAGACGCAACAGACGATCCATTCTTCAGTTAAAAGCTTTCTAACTCGTCTCTGGAATATAATACAAGCATTAGCGGTACCCTTGTCTGTTTGATGAAACTACCGAATCGACACCTCACTGATAAAGCTTCTCGCTACTCGCT
The DNA here is from genome assembly GCA_931315375.2 of Opisthograptis luteolata. Lineage (NCBI taxonomy): Eukaryota > Metazoa > Arthropoda > Insecta > Lepidoptera > Geometridae > Opisthograptis > Opisthograptis luteolata. The sequence continues at coordinate 6,755,098 of OV928048.1, forward strand.
ATCCTTCAACAAACATGACAATTCAGTATTCACTAAGGATACTTTTATTTGTACTTACAAGAAGCAACTTATTAATTTATTTCTTTTATGGTTTAGGATTTGAACAGGCTAAAACTGAGGAATTACAAAATGCACAATAACGCACAAGATGACAAGACAAAACTATTTCTACGGTGATTTTCAATTTCAACTCTTATGTTGCGGCGAGTAAAGAACACAATACTTTGACTAACAATACTTTGACTTCGATCGCAGACTATATATCTGAAAAGCGCCATACATCTATAAACTTTATGCTTTCATGGAATGACACAGATAGCGCAATGGTTATAATACTATGTGATACTGTAACTCTCGGACTGTCGGTCGGTTGCTCTTTTCCGATTATACAAAGGCACTCTGTGGTTGCTCTTGCTCTTAACTTAAATATAGTCGCTCTTTGGTCGGTCGTATCGTAAATTCGTAAGGCAGTCAAAGTCCGGTTCTTGTAAAGTCATAAGAACAAAGGAACAACGTGCCTAACGTACGTGACTGAATGACTGAACTGAAGTATATTTGTTAATTTTTAAAAGTTACTGTAATGTTTCTGGGATGGAGTCTGTTACTTTATCACTGTGACGTTATTATTTACCCCACCACTACTCGTGATTGCAAAGCTAGTCTAGACTTTTTTGGCGGCAATCGAATTGTCAACGTGAAAATTTTCTTTTTATTTCCAAAACTTGTGTTTCTTCGAGTGATAATGTGTAATATTGGTGGATTATTAACTATTATGTGTTCGTTAATGTGTACGAGTGTGGGAAATTGAAATAAAGTTGTGAAAGTGACTTTTCTAATTGCTCCAAAAAAGTCCGTGTAAAGCGCCACTACTTTACTTAAACACTATCCTCATCCCATCATCTCATCATCATCATCATCATCATTATTTAAACTTGATTCAACTCTCTGAGTTTGAAATATTTTATACTTGACACTGGCAAATACACTAATCGTGTGAAGCCATAACAAAACAAAAAAAAAAAACAAAACAAAAAAGCTAGTCTACCGACCGTCGACTGTCAATGCCAAGTGTCATCAGTTAACTAGCTAGACCATTGACCTAATGAGCTAGACAGACTTTTTTGGCGGCAATCGAATTGTCAACGTGAAAAGTTTGTTTTTGTTTCCAAAACTTGTGTTTCTTCGAGTGATAATGTGTAATATTGGTGGATTATTAACCATTATGTGTTCGTTAATGTTTACGAGTGTGGGAAATTGAAATAAAGTTGTGAAAGTGACTTTTCGAGTTGCTCCAAAAATGTCCGTGTAAAGTTTAAGTAAAGCGCCACTACTTTACTTAAGCACTATCCTCATCCCTTCATCTCATCATCATCATCATCATCACCATTTAAACTTGATTCAACTCTGAGTTTGAAATATTTTATACTTGACACTGGCAAATACACTAATCGTGTGACGCCATAACAAAACAAAAAAAAAAAAAACTAGCTAGACCAGTGACAGTGACACTGACAGTCCACTTCTGAGATAAGTCGAGACTTTGAGAGTTGAGTCGATCATATTCACGATTTCTTTCTTACATTGATTAAATTATATTTTCTTGGTATGTTGTAGATGTATAGATAATTAAATTACCAAATATTATAAGTCTAAATAAAAAAATATTATGACCGCAAATAAGTCTGTCTTATCGACAAAGTATTCAGAAGGACCTCATGGCTTAGGTAACTTTATCATACATTTTTCTTTGGATAATTTTACGCTAAAACTAAAGCAAATTTCTAAACATAATATTTTGTGAATTCCAGGAGATCCAAACGATAAAACCTTGAGAAAAGTAGAAGTAGAAGTGCTCATTCCTAAGCTCATTCGAGAAAAGGCAAAAACAGAGAAATGTGTACCAGAAGTGTCAGAATTTGAAAAATGCTGCAAAGATTCTGCTCTACTGATGGTTGTAAGATGTAGAGATCAAAATTCTGCTTTGAAAGAATGTCTATCTAATTGGTATAGAAATGATCAGTTTAAAGAATACTGCACTGAAGAATACTTGAAAGAGAGAAGTGAATATAGAAGAACTGGAATCAAAAAACCAATAAAGAGAGCATAAATGTAATCACTGCATTGTATGTAAATTATTATTTAGTGTAAAATAAATGTGTGAGTTATAATTTTTAGTCCTCATTATTTATTGTGACAGGAATATTTCTAGACAGTAAGATTTCTCGCACACTGTAGTCTTTCAATCCAGCAGGCATTTTAGTTGGTTCCTTAGGATGCGTTACTTCGGCAATCAGTATATCCTGAAAAAACACTCAATGAATTTTTTGTTGGAGCACCAACTAGTTATTTGTAAAATTAAATACTTTAGGGTTCTGTCAAAAAAGTGGTGCTTAAGTAACAGTGGTGGATTTAGCAGCAGGCTGAGTAGGCTGGAGCCTAGGGCGGCAGATTTTAGGGGCGGCAAATTTAGTGTCAATTTAAAAAAAAACGTTTTAATGATATTAAAAGAGTCGTATATATGTATTTAAATATTATTATGTGCACACAAACAATTAAACATTGTTCACCACTTGATTTTTCTTCAATTTTTGTCTGATGCATAAAAAATGACACATTTAAAAAGGAAAGGCAGAGGTCATTGAGGTTATAGAGGTTGGTAGGGGCGGCAAAATTTGAATACTTCTTAGCCTACTGGCGGCAAATATGTAAATCCACCAGTGTTAAGTAATATAACATGTAAGTATTCTACTCTGCATTAATCTAGATTTTATATTACCTTTATTGTAGTGTTAGCCATTCTAACATGACCAATTATGTAAATTGGATGTAAAAAACCAAATTTGTCATCTTGATTTATTAAAACAATATAATCAGCATGGGTTTTTTCTGGTCCATCTCTGTACAATACTGAAATCAATATATTTACATTAATAAACAGAAAACAAAATGACAACTTTCTTGATTGAAACTACTGAAACTTACAATACTTACAATAGTCCCCACCAAATTTGATTCCTGGTTTCACAACATAGCCTTTTGATCTAAAGTAATGGTAAACAACATATTTTGTAGTGAAATTACAGTCGGCTAATGAGAATAGATTCCAGCATTCTTCAATGTTGAGTATGCTATGCCTCAAACTAATTATCTGTAGACAACCAAGCCCATACAAAAGGAAAAATGCTTCTTCGGGAGTTAACATTAACTTTTCTTGTAACTTCACTCTATTCACACAACATCTTGGTTTTATTTTAGCAAAATAGTTGTCTTCCTCAGAGTCACTGTTCGGCACAATCACAACTAAATCTTCTTTGTCATAGTTTTGTATTGTGTTAGCATTACATTCCAAATCACTGACATCATCATCATCATCCGTGTTTAAACTCATATTATCATCACTTACGACAAGATCTATCACGTCTTTGTTGGTTAGCTTTTCTCCATCATCAACAATCTTTGCTGTGAGTTCATCAACTTCTTTAAGGAAGGAATCAACTTCAGATGTACCTTTGCTGCCACCAAATTTTTTGTACCAATAGTTTCGTTTCAGAAACTGCCTCATTCTCATAATGTTTGCAGTGATATCTTTGTGCACATTCATCGGCCTAGAGCGTGATGCAGAACCCTTGCCAAAACATCCCATTTGGTGCAGAAGACTCATCTCTTCTGCAGACCTAACCTCAACATTAAAACCATTGTAGTAACCAGTAAAGATGATTCGCATCGATTTGTCCAGTGGAATACGCAATGATTCGATAGACATCGGAAATAAGTCGTTTAGGTCTCTCTCACAGCTATTAGGGTCATTACTTTGACAATCTTCTTGCAAAGTAGTCATGACAAAGGAACTGGCCACTTCCCAAATTTAATAACAGCCGAATGTGACGTTTTCAATTGAAGTAACAGCGCAAATGGTCCTGAAATACGATAAAATAATTTGATTCGTTAACATTGAATTTCTTCTTTTGTGTAAACTAAACATACTATGTGAAGAGTTCGTTATAACATTTTGAATACCTACGTACTAAAAATATGGAAGTGCAATTACAAGCAAACGTGGTAGAAGAAAAATACGATCGTAAGTCCATTCAATTTTTACATAAAACTGTGCTAAAACCTAATAAAAAAGGTAGGTAGGTATTTTTAATCTTTTACCTAGGATCTAGGATGAACTTTGGCGTGTCATCATGGGTCAGGCAGGTCACTGAACCCAAATCTACACTGAAGGTCTGAAGAATATTTTCCTCTCTCTAAGGCCGGATGAAGAAAATAAGATGCTATTTCCAAGATATAATATGATCTCTCTGAATGTAAATTCTAAATAAGTTTTATCGTTCTCGCCGCGCTTATCTAAAGTTAAAATTCTAAAATCGCTGTTTGTGTTGTGGATAAAAGTCTAATCGATTTTGATGTCAATTCAATTGTCAAACTTCAAAATTTTGACATTACCACAGAGTTTCACAGAGTATACACGTGATGGCGATTCAAACCAACAAGACAAGACGAATAAAATGTTAGGAATAAATTTTATGCGCTTATCCGAAGCCTGAAAGAGAAATATTATTATATTAACATCCGAAACAAACAATATACCTACGTGCTGTTATTTTTACAGAATACTTTGTTTTACATATTGGTAGATAACAATGTTAATTTTCTGCATTTTCGTTGGCCTCACGCAGTCTGACGCCATCGTTAGATTTTTTTTTTCAATGTTGTCGTTAAGATATTCATCATTACTGACAACCGTAAAACTTATATTGCTATTTCTTTCTTTCCAGACACCAGAATATTTGTTAGAGAAGGTAAGAAAATTTCGTTTCTGGCGTGAATGCAGCTAACTTCATTACCCATAGTCACAAGACTTCTCAGCTGAGCTGAGGCTGCCTGCGTTTGATTTTGCCTATTGTTAGAAAACATTGAAATTTCTTGAATCTTTTATTGGGTGTAAAAGGTGTGATTATCAATTATAAAAGCCAAAATGGCTAACATAAATGCAGAGAATGTTAGTCAACTGGTCTCCACATTGGGCGATGATAAAATCGGTAAGTAAATCACTTGCCCATAAATCTGTCTTTAATTTCTGCTCATTCTATCAAATGGTTCGATAATTTACAGACATGATCGCCGCGACCAGCGTCCTACAGATCCGCGCAAGCGATATTCGCCAGACTCAGATCAACTGGCAGTCGTATCTGCAGTAAGTACCTCTCTATTTTTTAAGGTCATTTTCTGGGCGAGTCTAGCTTTGTAACTGTGTACTATGTGCTAGGTCGCAGATGATCACGCAGCGCGACCACGACTTCATCGTGAGCTTGGACACGCGTGGCCATAGCGACCTGCCTGATAAGCACCCTGACGTTTGTGCAGATGTATTACTTAATCTGCTCACTCACATCAGCAAAGACCTCACCATCCAGTATGTTCTGGTCCTTATTGACGATGTCCTCTCTGTGAGTAACTGTTATTATTTAAAGTTTCGACTAATTCAAATCAAGAAAAACATTTTGTTTGGTCCCACCTTGATGCGCTGTACTGTAAGCATAGCATAAAATAAGCAGAAGAGAATAGATAGTTTTTAAGTATCAAATTTTGAAGCAATCCTGGTATGGTTAAGCGCATCTATTGCTGGCCAAGATTGTCAATTGTCTAGTAAAATTACCAAAATAATAATATCTCACAGCTTCACAGCAATGCTGCTTGGCACGTAGGATTAAAAATAGCAGTGGTGGGAGTATTTATTTAGACAGCTCTACTACTAATGAATTGGATAAATAATAACAGTGTATTGTGTAAATATATTTTAGGAGGACAAGTCCAGGGTGAAGATCTTCCGTGAGTCAAGAAACATAGGTAATGTCTGGCAGCCGTTTCTCAACCTGCTGAACCGCCAGGATGAGTTTGTCCAGCACATGACTTCTCGTATCATTGCCAAGCTCGCCTGCTGGCACCCACAGCTCATGGAAAAGAGCGACCTGCACTTTTATCTGTCCTGGCTGAAGGACCAACTCAAGCTGAATGTAAGTGTACCCTTGTAAGGACATCCAACTGTCAGTTGTAAAAATCTATGAATGGGACAATGAGTATTTGCAAGACTTGTTTTTCTTTTTTTATCAACAGTGAAATAATAGTATAGCATTCATTCAACATTCATTACAACTGATTGTGTAACAGTTTTTATTTCAAGTATTTACAACATTTGCATGACATTATATTATGCATTGCATGATTAATATGTATTTTTAGGGTTTTCTGATGTTTATTTTTATTTATTACATTAAATTTTTACCAAATTTTTCATTACAAATATACCCTGCTTTGCTTTAGGTTGTAGAAACATTGACTGCTTCAACTCATGTATACAACATGCACAATAAATGTTAAGTATCTTTGTATTTGTTACTAATTAAAATTAACTAGATTAACAAACAATAAGAAGAATTTTATTTGTTGAGCTCCTGTATTACATTGAACAGGTTTTGCTGCCCATAGTACGAGGTACATGGTAGAATTTACAACCCTACCGTATGTATATAATACTAGAAAATACTTCTAAACATACCTTAAGATTAAGCCTTGAACGGTTTTGAGAAAATTGCCAGCTGTCAAAAATTTTTTGCTTACCCATGCTAAACCAGAGTCGCTAGTAATATTATAAATGCAAGTGTGTTTGTTGGTTTGTCCTTCTTTCACGAAGCAACAAACCGACGTGATTTTTTTGCGTAGAGGTAGTTTACAGGCCAGAAAGTGGCAAAGCTAGTTTTCATCCCAGAAAAATGCATGGTTCCTGTGGGGGGAATATCCACGCGGCTGAAACCGTGGAGCACAGCTACTAATACGTAATGTAAACTTCACTTTTCTAGTATATAAAGTGGACATACAAAAGAATATCTCACGAATTTTGTTATATAATAATTGTCATTTAGCACATCACTCACAGTACACATCAGCTATTCAGTAGTATCAGTAGATCTATTATGCGAAGCTTAGTTAGTTACTACGGGATAATCTAACTACTACCTGTGTCTAAACCACTGAACCTGTAACACAATGTTGTAAAGCATCATCTGCAAGTGTCACGCATCGTTGGGGCTTTGTCAATACGACCATGTCACTGAAAGGTTTGTTCTGTGAAGGCGGAGAAAATGTCTGCCGAGTTAGAGCATGCAGAGCAGGTTATGCTGGAGCATGAGAAAGAGAATTTCGCCGTACACACCGATAAGCCTGATAAGCACAACAAACATCACAAGGATAAAAACATTGAGGGAGGCGACGAGAAATACGAGACCCTTTACAGCTCGTTCGATGTCCTGAAACCGCTTAAGGACTTACCTCCCGGCCTCCACAAGGTACTCTATATGTGGCCTCAAAAGTAAACCAGTGTACTGTAACAAACGATGACTAACTTGTCGTAAGTACTCTACTAACAATGTCAATACTTTTCTCAATAACATGATGTGTAAATACAGGATATATCTACGTTCTATTGCTTTGTTTACTCGTTACAGCAGTTTGATATATTTGAGTGTAAATAAAGTGCATGTGCATGCGTGATGCTTTCGAAATAAGATAGCGCTTTTTGTGAAAATATATTATGTTCTTGGAATTTGGTTTTGAATCGGGATAGTTATTATATACCATGTATTATTCGCATGATGAGTACTTCCGTGATCATGGCGCTTATAACAGTGCTGAAATATTGAGAACTCTAACACAAACAAAGGCGTAGTAAATATCCCGTTTCGAAACCAAATTCTAATGTTAATGACCATGGCAGTTTATAAAAGAATATATTATGTTACTACCTAAATAGTTAAGAACCTACTATTGTTATCTATGTTTTTCTATTCTATTTACAATTTTACATTAATCTACACGCGGCTTCGCCCGCGTAAACGATATTTTTTTCGTAAGTACCTACAAACTTCAACACTCCAGTTGACCATCTTAGGCGAAGATTTCAAAGAAATATGTTCGCTGTGAACTACACAATCTATATATGTCATGTTTTTTAGGACATACCTACCGTTTAGGCCGTGCGTTGATTGTTAGTTACAGTCAATCAACGACACGACCGTTACCAAGTGTTTGTGCCATTCCGCAGGGGGCCCAAGTTTTTAGAGCTGTGCTACTTCGTGCGTATTTTAAAAGACATCTAAGCGCATCGATGTCACAGCGCAATGAGATATGCCTCATTTTAGAATTTGAAATGTAAGCTAGCGTATTATACGAGTACCTACCCTACCCCAAAGTTCAAATGTTCTTTTTTATACTGCGCTAAGTATCCCGCTTAACTGCGAAGTTAGTATACGCGTTATCAAAATGACTCGTAATTATTTTATAATTGCTTAAGCATACTGTAAAAGAATGGAAGTACTTGTAGTCTTCTCTGTTTCTTGTGAACTAACTATAATAAGGTATCTTCTATTTCTTACTCAATCTTCGGCCACATCGCAGTCATTTTCTATCAGGTGACTTGGGGGACCGATACACCTAGTCGCACCTGCGGTTTTGTAAGTTTTATTTTTTTGTAGATGGTTTAGATTGGATCTAAAAACTATCCTAAACACCCACAGAGAATCTAGTTTAGAAAGGATTAAGAGTATACGTACAAATGTATTTGCTTCGTATAATATGTTCTGATTGTGTAACACTGTCTGTCTGTTTGTATAGAACAACGACTACATCCAGTCCGTGGCGCGCTGCCTGCAAATGATGCTGCGCGTGGACGAGTACCGCTTCGCGTTCCTCTCGGTCGACGGCATCTCCACTCTGCTTTCCATCCTGGCCTCCAGGGTCAACTTCCAGGTAACGTACTTGCTCGAATTTGGTTTAGAAACGGGATGATTGCTGAGTATTTGTTTTTATATGAGTTTAAGATATTTTGGCGCTGTTGCAAGCGCCATGATCACGAAGATACTGTAACGCGTACTTGCGTTGTGGGAACAACGCAACCACCTCCCGGGCGCGCAATATGCTCATTCAGCACCAGAATTTTGACATATTTTATGATAAGCTCAATACATTTTTAAGTATGCATATTCCCATGTAAATTTGACATATTATAATAATTAAATTGAATTGTAATATTTGTTAGACTTGGAAGTTTTTTTGGAGCTTTTTTTTTGTTTTGCATTATTCTTTCTCTTTTATGTTTTGTTTGGCGTAAGTGGCTGAAGCTGTAAACAAAAGTGTAACTGAGTTACTAGACAATACCTATTTTCGTTTCAGAACCCGCTTTTAAGTCATAGGGAGCAGCGGCGCAAAAGCTACAGATTTACCGTTCCCGTTCAACCGTGCCTAGATGTTGCCAGCATCCATTCCTCCCATTTTCTTCTCACGTATTGTAATCCCATCGTTTCAGGTGCAATACCAGCTGGTGTTCTGCCTGTGGGTGCTGACCTTCAACCCGCTGTTGGCCGAGAAGATGAACAAGTTCAACTGCATCCCGATCCTGGCTGACATCCTCAGCGACTCGGTCAAGGAGAAGGTCACTCGCATCGTGCTCGCGGTCTTCAGGAACTTGATTGAGAAGCCTGAAGATCACCAGGTAACGTAACAAACTATTAAGAAATATAAAAATACTCTATTTTTCAACCATACTATGTACTCCATTATACATGTCAATCACGATAACGTACTGACGTCACGGCACTTACACGGGCATACTTGTTCGAAGTTAGGACACTCATTTCAGAACCTTTGCTTCCCGTCAGTTATTGGTTCGTCAAACAATGTTACTGCCCACCCTTTGCTACTTCAACTTGTAAATATATATTTTACTAGACAAATGAATTAATGACATTTTAGCATTGCTGCAACAACCATATTTATGAGAAATTTCTAAAGTTTCTTTTTCCTCCCCTACTTCACCCTAATTGTCCACCTAAATGAAAGTTTTTCAATCACTCCAATCATTAGGTGGCCAAAGAGCACTGCATCGCCATGGTCCAGTGCAAGGTCCTGAAGCAGCTGTCTATCCTCGAGCAAAAGCGCTCCGACGACGAAGACATCATGAATGATGTGGACTTCCTGAACGAACGCCTGCAGGCCTCCGTGCAGGACCTCAGCTCCTTCGACCAGTATGCTACTGAGGTTAAGAGCGGACGGTGAGTGCGATGACTGATATAAAATAGAATTAACTGATAATGATATAAAACAATACTACTGATATGAAAAGGAATAATCGGAGTTATCTATTTCATCTCCTTACATTGAATAAACAACTTGGTTGTTATCTGATATGGCTATATCACACTCAAATTATAAATGCGAAAATTTGTTAGAGAGTGTATGTTTGCTACTTCTTCATGCTGAAACTGATCAACGGATTTTAGTAAAATTTGAAATGAAAACTTTTTTACTACTTACAGGGTAGCGTTCGACCATAAGTCACCTGATGTTAAGTGACGATGTGGTCGAAGATGGCATGGTACACCTGGATTGGGGACTGGCTCTCAAGTGGGGCTGCTGGAACACACCGATAGGGGCTTGGTTTCTTAACTTGAGGGTTCGAGCTAGCTATGCGAGAGGCGGAGGTAGCTTTTAAAGGGAAATCTGCTGCGTGCTACACCTTGGCTGAGATTGTGATTTGGTCTAGTCAGTTTTGTCAGTAACACACTAAATGTAATGCCGTGGTTCCATCACACCGATTCACACCCGTCGAATGACAAACAATGATTAATTCTGCATCTAACTACCGCCACGCCACCGAATAATGCTTACCTTAGAGCTGTTCGTGATTCGCAGGCTGGAGTGGTCGCCGGTGCACAAGTCTGCAAAGTTCTGGCGCGAGAACGCGGTGCGACTGAACGAGCGCGGGCAAGAGCTGCTACGCACGCTGGTGCATCTGCTGGAGAAGAGCCAAGACCCCATCGTGCTCGCCGTCGCCTGCTACGACGTGGGGGAGTACGTGCGCCACTACCCGCGCGGGAAGCAGTGAGTACACGACACCATACATGTAGGGGAGTGTTTCTGCAGCACTACCCGCGCGGAATGCAATGAGTAATAGATATAATATGGTGGGGAACTGCCGATTCGGGAAGCAGCCAGTACGCAACGCAAAGGGAGTATGTGGAGTACTCCAGTACCCGGCAAACAAGTTGAGCCACGTGAAAGGAGAAAGATCCCGCATGTGCACTTGCGTTCAAGTTCGTAGTTGGATGCTAACGTGAAACGAGCGCGGGAAGCTGATTAACCAATTATGCGCACACGTTTCGGCGAACTTCGTGCACCCGTGCACCCTTCGATCCACCTAAGAGATCTAAAAATCGTTTCTACGCAGCCAAAGTCATTGGCTCAACTTGTTTGTCGGGTACTTTACCGACGTAGAAAGTAGTACACAATACCATACATGTAGGGTAATTGTAGCACTACGCTCACTATACAATATTTTAGTAACCTTTTTTTTCAGCTATCAAATACATATAAAAATTTACTGGCTGATGTTATAAATTTGTTGTCAATTCCACAGCATCATCGAACAACTGGGCGGTAAGCAGCGCGTAATGTTCCTGCTGAGCCACGAAGATCCCAACGTGCGATATGAAGCCCTCCTCGCCGTGCAGAAACTTATGGTCCACAACTGGTATGTTCCCCTTTTTTTTTTACTTCGTACATGGTAGTGTTTGACCAAGTGTCACCTGGTGAGTAACGACGCAGTCGGAGGTGATGCCACGCTACATCTAGATCCAACAGTCGGCATCCGACGCGCCTGCTAATACAAATATTAAAAGAAAAATTGTTTGTGTAAAGTATCTGAAATAAATTACCAAAGATACTAAAATCAAAAATTGTTTATACAAATAAAATTTGGTGCAATTGATGATTTAGTTTGCTACAAACACTATAAAAACATTATAATATTATTAAAGGAATGTACAAGTGAATTCTAATTATTTTTAATGTTTCCAGGGAGTACCTCGGCAAGCAACTGGAGAAGGAACAGATCGACAAGCAGGCTGGCATGACCGTTGTCGGAGCTAAAGCTTAAAAAATATATGAAAAATATTTATTGAATATTTAATTTGTTGTTGTTGTTTGGATACGCTCGGCTCGCAGTTGCAATATAATCTTATAAAGTTGTATATATTGACTATTCTTTAGTCATGTAACTTTGTAAGTCCACGTTACTAGCCCTGCTTCTTTACTACTGTTTTAAAATGTGACTTGTAAATATAATATGCAGATATTAATTATGTTATGAAATGTTACTATTTTTATCACAAACTGCACATAATAAACTATTTAAATGTTTGATGTTTACATTCCTGGTCTATTGTTGTAACAAAAATATGTAACGTTGTAGTATTAAATCGTAGTAAATAGAATGATATTTATGATGTGATGATGACTGTAACAGTCTCCAGCAGTATTGTGAATAAAGTCCATAAATAGTTATTCGATTTTTATTTTATTTTAACACACTAGTGAAAATAAGCTGAAGGTTACCACAGTAAACTGTGAAAACCGCACTCAAATTGTTTAAGCCGTTTCTGAGATTAGTGCATATTATGCACAGTAACGCCCAGAAACATTTCTAAAAAATAATGATTCGTTTATACTTATAAAATGTATTTAGCGAAATGTAAAGCTACTAAGATGAATCTAATATCAATTTCTTATTCTCTAATCTTTATCTACGGCATTGACAACTTGATAGGGACTAAAAATACTTACCAACATTTAGTAAAATATTCGAAAAACTTATTCTAAATCAATTGCAAAGACATTTCTCAGCAAACAAATTACTTAATCAAAAACAGTTTGGCTTTACGCGTGGTCGCTCTACTACTGATGCTGGTGTCGAGTTATTAACTCACATCTATGATGCCTGGGAGGAGTCACGGGACGCTCTAGGCGTGTTCTGTGACTTGTCCAAGGCATTTGATTGTGTTCACCACGAGACACTGATCAGGAAGCTCCGGCACTATGGTATTCGAGGTGTTCCTCTGGACCTTGTAACCTCATACCTTAGTGATAGGATTCAGAGAGTTGACGTGAACGGGAAGCGATCCTCGGGGTCAGTAGTCACAATGGGAGTTCCGCAGGGTTCAATACTCGGACCTTTTCTGTTTTTAGTTTACATCAATGATTTGCCCAGCCTTGTTAGTGACAATCACGAAATAGTATTGTTTGCTGATGATACGTCGCTTTTATTTAAGTTAAAGCGACAACATAACATTTCTGACGACGTGAACAATGCTCTCTCCAAAGTTACAGACTGGTTTGATGCGAACAATTTGATGTTAAATGGAAAAAAGACAAAATGCTTGAGATTTGTGCTGCCCAATGTTAAAGAAGTACCAACAAATGTAAAAATTAAGGACGAAGAATTGGACCTTGTCAAGACTACAGTATTCTTAGGCATAACTTTAGATCACAAATTGCAATGGGGTCCACATATTGTCAGTCTATCGAGCAGACTTAGCTCTGCAGCATATGCTGTAAAGAAGATCCGTCACCTTACTGACGTTGATACAGCCAGACTAGTCTATTTCAGCTATTTTCACAGCATTATGTCCTATGGAATATTGCTGTGGGGAAACGCTGCTGATATTAACACCATATTTGTATTGCAGAAGAGAGCTGTTCGTGCGATTTATAACTAGCGATGGGCGTTTTCGGACATTTTCGACATCGATGCGCACCGGCATCGGAGATCCGGCATCCGATGCGGGCATCGTTAATTGGCATCGTAACGAAGTGTTGAGTTGTAGGGATGTGACTAGGAGATAAAAAAATCGATTAATAAATAATCGAAAAAATCGATTATTTAAATAAAAAATAATCGACTTTTTATATTATCGATATTTATTCAATAATTTTTTTGTAACTATTCGAAAAGTTGCATTTTTTTGGACATTGTAATAAAATTACCTAAAGTAACTTATAACTGCAAAATTCGATTGAAATTTGTAGTTTGGCTACACATTGGTTTAATCTTCAATAAAACAAACATTATCTCTTATTACTTAAAAAAAAGAGAGTAGGTAAAAAAAATTGAATTATTTTTAGAAAGTAAAAAATCGATTTATCAATAATCAATTTTTTAAATTTAGATAATCGATTATTAAAAATCGAAGAAAAGAAAAAAATACTCGATATACAAATCGATTATTTTTCACATCCCTAGAGTTGCGTAGATCTAGATAATTATTATGATAATAGTAACTGGTGCGAGCGTGAGCGATAAGATTGTGTGATAGAATATAGAATAATAATTTCAGATTGTTAAAAAAGTTTTTATCATCCCACAATAAATATTATGGTAAAAATGTATAAAACGGGAAATAATTACTACATAAGGCCTTGTGACAAGTACCGCCATCTATATAGATTTTTAGGTTTCAAAACTTTTAATCGAAAGTAAGAAAAAATAAATTCCGCTATACATAGTAGTTACATATAAATACAATAGATGGCGTTGAAAGATACTATGCGGTTATGACCGAATACGACCGAGATCACGATATCGATAAGGCCCGAATGCCCGATGCGGATGCGGCATCGGCATCGGCATCGAAACGACGCGCCGTTTCGTTGTCGATGCCGCGCGGCGATGCCGATGCCGATGCCGATGTGTGCCGATGCCGAGCAACGCACACTGGCGCGAGACGTTACGATGCGCATCCGTTTTTCGATATCTAAGGCATCGGATGCCGGCATCGGGTACTGGCATCGGATGCCGGCATCGTTTTTTAGAAAACGGCCACCGCTATTTATAACATGGGTCCCAGAGAATCTTTAAGAATTAAGTTTAAAGAAACCAAAATAATGACAGTTATTTGTCAATATATTTATGAAAATGTAATGTACATACGGAAAAATTTAAATAGCTTCAAAAAGAGAAGTGATTATCACAATTTTAATACTAGAAACAAAGATAAAATTGCTGTACCCACCACTAGGCTCCATAAAGTTAGCAACTCGTTCAAAGGTCAATGTGTACGCTTTTTCAACAAAATCCCAAGTGAAATTCAAGACTTGTCTATAACAAAATTTCAAATTCGTATAAAGAGAAATCTCATTAGTAAAGCTTATTATAAAATATCGGACTATCTAGATGACAAACAAGCTTGGGATTGTAGTTAATCTATCTATCTTTCTTTCTATCTATCTATTCTCCCTATTTCCCCTATTCTAACCATTTTCGGTAAACAGCCAAAACAGTCATGCTCACGAAAGTGACTTTGCTTGCAGCGGCGTCATGTGTCGGGTCGCCCTCTTCCCTCTCATATGGTCGAGGAGAGCGATGGCTGGCACATGCGTCAACTCGTGAACGGGTGCTGCTTGTGGGGTCTGGTCTGCTTTGGTTGTGATCCCGCAACTCGTTAATATTCATGTTCCCATATCCCAATGTGTACAACCAAACAAGAGAAATCTTATTATTAGTAAAGCTAAATATAAAATATCGGACTATTAGATGACAAAAAAAAAAAGCTTGGGATTTTAGTGAACTTGCTCCAATTCAATCAATTAGTAATAAGAATAAAATTGTCAATGTGATCGCGCCAAAAAAATTACCTGCCGGGCGTTTCTTGCCTGTTCTTTTGCCGGCGTAAGGAGGTTGGAACAGGCGTAGCTAGTTTTAAGTTGACGTTTTAAAGTGATCACAATGTATCCTATTGAATAAACATATTTTTGATTTTGATTTTGATTTTGAAATAGCGTGTCCTTGATCTCTATTTTCTAGTACAGACGAAGAAATTGTATGGGCGACCTAATACAGCTTTTTACTCTGTGGTTGTACTTTTGTTTGGAGGATAGTACTATAATAGTGATAGTGAGCACAAGGCTTAAGTATTATGTTTTCTGTGGAGCGTGGTGTGGGGTTTTGTTATCTATGGGATGGGGTTTGTTGAAGTTTGTTCAGGTTCATTCAGTTGTTTTGTTTTGTGTTTTTGAACAAAAATACGTTTTCAGAAATTTTTGAAAAATGGATAACATTTTAGTGCTAAAAGATTATAAAACTGTACCAGATGTTGTGCATGAATATGGACCTACGCTGAAATGCGGACACATTCCTTTGGTAATTGATAATGGTCAGTTATACATATATGAGTTTTCTAACCAAAAATAAATTTACACCTTATTTTATTCACCGTAGACGGGTTTATTTGGTCTCTGTATTTCTCTTTCTATTTTATTCACCGTAGACGGGTTTATTTGGTGTCTGGTATTCTATAAAATAACTGTTTGTAGGGTCATATCAGTGCAGAGTTGGATGGTCTATTTACGACGAGCCAAATTTGATATTCAAGAATTTGATAGCAAGACCTAGGAAAGACCGGTGTAAAAAAGATGCGGAACCTCCAGCCACTCCGCCTATACAAATTGGTAACGATATTGTCAACATAGAAGCTGTGAGGTAAGTTACCACACAGAAGTATCCATCAAACACTATATCATCAAAGTAAAGTGTTTTATAACTCCGGCCAATTACTTAAACATTTCAGGTTTATGTCATGAGCAAGTCTTGCTAAAAAATTACATAAAACAGGTTTGTTTTAAATATGCTGTTTAAAATTCTAGGTTTCAACTAAAGACTCAGTTTGACAAGAATGTAGTGACTCATTTCGAAGCCCAGGAGCAAGTCTGTGACTATGTCTTCTCTCATTTGGGAATAGACACAGATGGCAATGTTCCCCATCCAGTAGTGATGACAGAGGCTTTTGTTACACCTAATTACTGCAGGCAGTGTAAGTATCTATTTTTTTTACATAATAAAGCGGCAAATAAAGCAGATGCCTTGCCTGATGATAAGTAGCCACTGATGCCGATGAACACTTGCAACACCAGGAGTGTTGCTAATGCTGAACCATAAAAACTCTTTTCACGCCGATTTTGAAAGACTGCAATTTGTAGCACTGCGGAAAGATATTCAGTAAATCCTTAAAGTTTATTGGTTGTTCACAAGTGAGCTAATACTAAAAGTATAAAAATAATTCTAATATTCACATTTTCAGTGATGTCAGAACTCCTTTTTGAAGGTTACGGAGTACCAGGTGTGTGCTATGGAGTTGACTCTCTCTTCAGTATGTACAGAAATGATATCGGGAACACAGCTCTTATTGTTAACTGCGGATACCACACAATACACATTGTACCAGTATTGAGAGGAAGAGTGTGCGTAGAGCAAGCTAGAAGGATTAATCTAGGTAAACTAAATATTTTGTTACTTGGTGCTTATGTTGAGACATTAGTTATAATATTATGTGTGTGCAACTAGTCTGTAGATGTATACTTTATCAGCATTTCCCTAGTTGTGCAAATCCGGTTGCTAGTGGCTATATAAGAACTGTTAAAGTGATCACAATGTATCCTATTGAATAAAACTTTTAACACGAAAGGTGACGTGATCTAGATTGTTCTTAGCTATTATGATTGATGTGGGTTTTTTTAAATTTTAATTTGCCGAACGTTATTTACTGCCAATTTAAATGATATAGTTTACTATGGTAACTTCCTAACTATGTTTTAAATCTAGTACCAATTCTAACATTTTCAGGTGGCAGTGAAATGATTAGCTACCTCCACAAGCTTCTCCAACTGAAGTACCCTGTACATGTAAATGCCATCACACTGTCTCGCGCTGAAGAGATATTACAAGAACATTGTTCCATAGCGCTGGACTATCAGGAGGAAATAAAGAAATGGGCGAGTGGAGAGTACTATGAGAATAATGTGAAGATTGTGCAGCTGCCTTTTGTGCAGCCAGCTAGCTCTTCAGGGTTGACTGGTAAGTTTATTTTTTTTGATCTTACGGATTAGCTTTTGACCCCAAATCATTTTTTTTTATTACCAACAGGGTAGCATTTGACCACAAGAGACATTTAGTGACGATGCGAGAGATACAATAATTTTTGATTTATTTAATAATAGGCAAGCAGTTTGAGGCTGATGTGCGTATATCATGCTGTATTGACCTTTGGCAATATCCTAAAGAACAATGGCCTGACGAACAAAAACAGACCTGAGGTTGTATGAAAACGAGCTATGTATGAAAAAAAATGTAATTTTAGTCCTAATAAGATTATACAAACAATATTTCAAGGCGAGTCCAGAAAATTGAAATAGATTTTTTCGATATTGATCTTCTGGAAGATCGATTCAGATCAGGCAAACCTAACCCTAACCTTTGTTTGCTTTTGCTACGATACTAATCTACTATTTTTGTTTGTACTCCTTTTTCTTTTTCTGAACCTGACTGAATCTCACACACCAAAAACTGTTATAGGCCGGTCATATAACTTTAAACTATTCGTAATTTTTATACAAAATATATTGCGGTCAGGTCCAAGGCAGTATAAAAAGTGGCCAATGTTCTTTAACTATGATAACATGTTCTCCCTTTGCAAGGGATAACAATATCATAGATAACATCTTGCAACTATTGATTATGCTATAATTGAAAAACCTCAGGAGATAAAAGTTCATAGTTATATAATATACAACAACAGTTTTTTTAAACAGCTGAACAACAAAAGGAGAGAAAGAAGGAAATGGCACGACGATTGCTAGAAATCAACGCGAGAAAGCGAGAAGAAAGGCTTGCCGATGATGAGGAGCAACTCAACCAACTTCTTATTATACAGGTATTTCCTTATTATTCTAGCATCAGGTGTGTATTTGCCTGTTTAAGTCCGACTGCCCCAAAAGGAGGGCGATTTATTCGACACCACCACTAGCGAACTCTCACATTACAAAGATGTATCAAATCATGATGCTGTTGTTTATAAAACAATCGTTTAGTATTTTTTTAAACCTGATGCAAAGATAGGGGTGTCTGTCGGTGGCATTGTAGCTTCCAAAGGATGAACCGATTTAGATTTTTGCTTGAAAGATGTCTGGATCGAGAGTGTTCTTGGGTTCTTATGTTTTTTAATTTAATTGCAGGATATGATAGAAGACGGTGATACAGATGAGTTCAACGAAGCAATCAGAGGTTTTGATATAAAAAGCTACGAGGATCTTCAGGTAAACAACAAATAACAAAAATCTGAATTTGTCTTGAGACGCTTTTTGTAACATTGCCCATTAGCCCCTATTTACCTTAGTTCCCTATTTATATAGGGTGCTCACATCTTTGTGTGTATATAAATTGGAATGACAACAAAAAAAAATGTTTTTATAATGTAATCTAATTTAATAAAAATATAGTTGTTCACAGTATATTCTTACCCTTTTTAGAGACAGCTAACGAACCTCCAAACGCGTATAGATCGCAACAAGCAGCGCATAGCGGCTGCGGCGAACGCCGAAGAAAACTTGGAGGCGCGTAACACTACCGGCAGGGCGCAGCCGCCGACCGACCCGGAGATATTCCAGACTTGGCTGAGCGACACACGCACTAAGGTGTCTATTACATCCTATATTATTTATCATCATCATCATCATCAGCCGTTCTATGTTACGTTTCCACTGCTAGGACTCTGACCTTCTCTCAGAGAGTATGGGCGGTAATCAACCACACGGTTTAGTGCGGGTTGGTAGATGGCACATGCCTTTGAATAGTGTGATTCTAATGCATGCCAGCTTCCTTGCGAGTTTTCCTTCACCTTCTGAGCGGTAGCATCGTCGGAAGTCGAGATGTGATTTGTACTCGGTATCGTATCATGGGAAATAGCTCGTTTATCTTTGGGCTATCAAAAACTTCCAATCATTTTTAAATTAATCCGGAACAAAAAATAAACAAATCTTTACTCTTTATATATTACACTAGCTGTTCCCCAAGGTTTTACGCGTGGTTTTCCTGTCATCCTGGAGGAACCATTTTCCTGGATAAAAAGTAGCGTATGCACTATTCCAGACTTATCTATCTGTGCCAAATTTCATCCCGATACATTGAGCCGTTCTGGCGTGATTGAGTAACCAACATCCACCCATCCTCACATTTATAATAATTAGTAGCATCAACACAACTCACACACACACACAAAACACTCAACACTTGACGATACAACTCCTAAACCGCAAGATATATTAAAGCGTTTTATCGATAACTCTTGCGGGATCTTAACAAAAGGAGCCTTCTTAGAAACGTTTTCACGTTGAAAGAATTCTATCCCCCTTTAGTACCGCGAGCTGCTGAGCCGGCGCGAGGCGCGGCGCTCCCGCCGCTCGGCGATGGTGAAGCGGCGCACGGCGGCGGCGGCGGAGCGCATGCGCGTCATCTCGCACCTCGCCTGCGCCGGCGACGACTTCGGCAACCAGGACTCCGACTGGGACGCTTACAAGAGGTTACCTTCTATATACCTTTAGGGTGAAACCAAACGAGCGTAATTTTGCGAGTCGTGAGTTGCGTATTTTCGGTCGCTCATTTTACGTTCAACTGAAGCAGACAACTCACTCTGCGTCGTCGTGTGGCACCACCTGCCTTTTTGTATGAAACCGAATGCAGCAGAATTTATGCTACCGAAATTCTGCGACTCACGACTCACAAAATTACGCTCGTTTGGTTTCACCCTTACTTATATCAAAATTTGTCAAGTAATAGGATACACGCATACATGTGATCACTTTTAAAGGTCAAACTTAAGAGCTAGTTCCAACCTCCCCCGTGCGTCCGCTTTATTGACTACCAACTACAACTGCTTGGTATAGAGCACAGTCAAGCATATTATATTCGTCGTGAAGATTCAGGTGTCGTGAGCATTTGCTCATAACGAACAAATTCTCCATGCGAATATTCACATCGAGTGAATGCTCATGTCAGTCCCCACCTTATGATTATGTTAATGACATTTTCCAGCATAAGCCGCGACGCCGACTCGGACTCTGAGGCGGATGGCGAGCGGCTGGTAGAGCTGGAGGAGGCGCTGCGCGAGTTCGAGCCGCCGCCCGCCGCCGCCGACCAGTACCACCAGCTGCATCTCGCTATTGAACCTTTTAGGTATTTGCTACCTTTTTCTTTTTTTTTATTGTACACAGGGTAGTGTTTGACCACTACCTTTGGAAAGTGGCCCAAAACGGCCTTCATTTAGAATTTTAGACCTTTTGCTATGCTTTCAAACAAATGCCGAATAATAATTAAACTTCAATTTGCTTCAACCTACACTGTCCCACTGCTGGTAAAAGGCCTCCCCATGTATGTTTATTTATTGTTTTGCTGTTTCTGTATATATAACTAGCTGGGTCCCAGCAGTTTTACCCGCAATAAAGTCCTACAGCCTTCCCCAAAGTTCAAGCTACCTTCATACCAAATTGCATCAAGTAATTATCAGTGGTTTAAGCTTGAAAAGGCAACAAACAGACAGACTGTTACTTTAGAAGTTATTAAATGAAGTATAGATTCAATGGATTTTCTTGACTATTGTCTAAATCTCAAAATGTTAATACATACTACAATTTTGTGCATTTCTACAGAGCGCCAGAGCTGATGTTCCAGCCGTCAATGATGGGGAACTTAGAGGCGGGACTAGCCGAAAGCATGGAGTATGTCTTCAAGCACTTTACCCCAGAAGACCAGCTACTCTTGGCTAACAATGTATTCCTCACTGGAGGAGCTTCTCAGTTCCCTGGTAAGTGAAGTAATTTCTAATAAGATTAATCATATTAACTTTAAATGCTACTCAGTCTTAAAAACTCTAAGATTTGTCTTTACTGTTATAGTATAGGGCATAGTATTTAATTTTATGGTGAACAAAATGAAAACAGGAAAGTTAAATTCAGAGGTGGGACGATGATATACAGGCAGCTGTCAAAACATGGACTAACATGGATAGCGCTAAATAGAATAGAATTAAATGGCCTATCGCCGCCCTAGTTCTTGAATGGCCAACGGACCAAATTTACCAAAATAGATATTTTTATATCAAACTATAGCGACCTTGATTACGCGCTATATAATATTTTTATTTTTTATTTTTTTTGGATGTAACATGCACTAATTATCAAAAATAAAATGTCCAAGCTCCCATATAAAATTTGTTTTGAGTGCTTGTTTAGCCTAACTCCATATTTAGCTCAAATGAACGCATCCAAATATCAGTCTCCGTTCTTGTTTGCTCAATCTCCATCGACCGACCAATCACGGACAAGCTTTCCAAATTGCGAATGGCGCGATTCCGCCATTTTGTTTGTTAAAAAGAATTTATATTCTCAAATTTATCAAATAAATGCTGCTAACATGAAAACTACAACAATATTAATCTATTTCGTTCTTCAAAATTGTCATTTGAAGAACATACATTGACAGAATTGGATTCCGAAAGGTATATATGCATTTTATTGATATTCTTTTGTTTTAATGTTCGAAGTTTCTTGTGTCTGTCACGTACAGGCTGATAGTTTTTTTTTACCTGACTATAAGGAAGAGTTATGTTTTTCGCGCGTATCTTGTATGTAGTATGTATGTAATTTTATTTATTACCTCGTATCTTCTAAACTACTAGATTGATTTAAATAATATTATATATAAAAAAAAAAACCAAAGGAAACAGTAACTGTGAAACAAGAAAACAAATCAAAACATAATTTTAAAAAATGCTACAAATAAAGCCTAAAAAGGAAAGAAATAAAATCATAAAACGTATTAACGGAAGCAATTAGCCAAAAAAAAAAAGAAAAATAAACGTATGGGTAAAACACCCTACCAAAACCAAAAACCTAAAAAAAAAACCCAACCCAAAAAAAACCTTAAAACCTTGAACCTTTGGTTTATAACCTTTGATTAATAGTTGTATTTTTATTTGTTTATCTATACTCCTAACATTCTTCGGAGTTAAATTTTGTATAGAAAAATTTAACATGCTGTATGGCGTATATGATGGTAGTTTGGACAAACAAGCACTAAACTTACACTTCATTATGGAGCTCTATGTCCATGACATTATGCTCAATCTCCATCTGCATAATTTTGTTTGAGTTATTTTGGCCAATCTCCATCAATAAACGAAAAATAATCAGTATTATAATTATTATTTTTAATTACTAATTTAACATTTATATAAAGACATGCCACATGTTTCTAATTCATGAAAGATTTTAGTAAATTTCTAATAATATCATTAGCTAACTAAAAAAAACATCTCCTGTAAAATTTGCTCACTGGTCGGTTGGCCATTCAAGAACTAGAGCGGCGCTATGACAAAGCTGGGTAAACCAAGTCATCATATCTACTTGAAATGTAAATTTGCATCTGAAGAAAAGGCTTATTTTATTATTGTTATGGTAACTTTAAACATGACTGACATTGTGCCTCCTCTTCGCTTTCTCGACATGAAAAACACAAAGTTTTTTTTTTTTTGTATCCTGCTTCTTGGCAATCTGTTTACAAAAACAATAATCCAATGTGCTGGCTGTCCCTGACTGGCTTCTACTTTTACTACTTTTTTTTATTTCTACAGGTCTTAAAGAACGCCTGGAAAGAGAGCTTCTAGAAATGCGACCGTTCCAATCCACACACAAAGTAGTGACGTCGAAGAATCCTAGCCTAGACGCGTGGTACGGCGCCCGAGACTTTGCGGGAAGCAACGATTTCGAGAGCTATTGTATTACCAAAGAAGAGTACTACGAAATGGGCGGCGAGTACTTGAAAGAACACTACGCGAGTAACAATTACTTCAAGAGTCCGGCACCTATTGTCGACAACACTCTCGCACCGGCGGGCGACGCGAACGTTGTGAAGGAAGAAATAGTAGTGGATTGTTAGTTAGTATCAGTAAGTAATAAATCTTTTAACATTATTTGATGAATTTTCTTCTCCAAAAGTTATTTATACATAAAAAAAATACGACTAATTTGAACACGATTCCGGTTGGAAAATACGCCGATTATGTTGAGTAACCGATGTCACTGAGCTTTAAAAATAATGAGCTGATGATAGCTTTATCAATATACAATCCAGACACATTATAAGGTTTGTTAATCTATATAAATTTATAAAAGAAAGTAGTGTTAGTTACACTATTTATAACTCAAGAACGGCTAAAACCGATTTGACTGAAAATTGGTGGGGAGGTAGCTTAGGACCAGGAAACGGACATAGGATACTTTTTATCCCGGAAAAGGTTCCTACAGGATAACAGGAAGACGCGGGTGAGACCGCGGGGCGCAGCTAGTTGTGATCTAAAATTCACTCTGGGCGGTATAGTTCCAGACGACCGCCGCTAAAACTGCGAACACTGGTACGGGCACTACCCATTGATTTTCTATTTTCACTTGTTACGACCATCTATCTAATAGTTCCTTATGTTAGCTTACTTACTGGAATGGTGAAATGAAACGAACATATAGCCACAAATATCATGGCACGTTTATTTTTTCTCCTCTACATGGCTTTCTAAAAGAATCGTGACTTGTTATTTTGCATTTATAAATTTTCTTTTTTTATTTGCGCTTTACAGCGCTAAAGAATAATTATTTCAAAATGTATACTTTTCATAAAATTAAATGTAAGATATAAACTCTGTTTTAATTTGATCTTCTCATATAAATCACAATAAATTGAAAGAAAATTATATGTTTTGTTAGTTCGCTAATTATAATATTGATTGATGAGACTATAATAAAGAGTACATTTAAAAAATCACATTAAAGCATATACATAATGCTGACTACATAAATGCTCTTACAGCCCCGCCCTACCTTCCCATAGTCGGGAGATTGTTGACGTAACTCAGTAACAACAAACAATATGTAAGACCTCGGTTTCAAATTCATACAAACCAATTATAAGTATAATAATTTTATCACAATCGCTTCAGACTATAAAACAAATACTTTAAGTAATAACTCGTAAAGGAGGCTGTGAGAGCTATATTCACGTGCAATGTAAATACACCACAATTAACGAATCTAACTTATTCAAATACAAACTAGCCTAAACATTTTAACAATAAAGAAAAACAGCTGTAATTAAAAATATTGGTCATAAAAATCTGTAGAGCTATATCGAAATGACCGTATCAAGTTCTCATGCCATGATTTTTGCTTAAAGGTTTAATAAAAAAAAATTGCAATTAATAGGGATGTAAAATACTCCAAAACTTGTTAGCTGCGGCTTATAGCCACATAATTTTTAACGTATAATTTTATTCTTACAAATAGTATAAAACCGGCGACTTAGAAATAGCTCTCAGTAAATAAAAAAAAGTTAAAATCCTTAGGCTGTACTCTCGTATGATTATAATGTAAGCAACGCAATATGTTGGCAAAGCGGAAATTCGCGTAAATCTAACGATACAATAGAACTAAATATGTATGTACCTTAGACATTATGATTACACAAGGCTCACTGTTAGTTACCTACCACGATCAAATTGTAACTGCCGGCGGCGCTCTGCCTCTAGACTAGTCTGCCTCGACAAGGGAAGTATACATTTAACATACGCAGGGAAGGATATGTACGATTTCTTCAACAAAAACTTCAACGTGGCTTACTAAAACTGGTTGGTCCGTCACCACAACCGCTCTGATGTTACATTTTTGTTTTTATGCAAACTTAATAAAAACAATCTAACGCTGCCGATATATTTTCCTGTGAGTATTCTTTTTATTGTGAATTCCTCAGTCTTTTCTACTAACGGTCAAAAATGAAGGGATAAAACAAACCACTTTCACGATAAACAAAAATTAATCGAAATGGTTCATTATTTACCTTCTACAATATAGTATACTAACATCGGTATGTAAAATATAAGCGAAGGTTCACTAGTTGTAAGTCCGTCGGATTTGTAAAACATACAACAAGTAGTAAGCCTTCACTGATTCACTATGATGTTTTTATTCCTTACGAAATATATCTTGTATTTCAATTGCTTTCTTGTTAAGAACGTATACATTGAGAACGATGTATTTCGTAAGGAGAAATAACAATTCACTCCCAACTTGCCTATCCTCTCGGTTAGGGTGAAGCAACGATTGGTTAAATTTATAAAGATAAACAATGATAAAGAAAGCGAACATATTATAACAACATATATATTAACTAATTCTAGAATGAATAATGAAACAATCACCCTCGCCGAGCCATCGAAAAGATGGGAGACTATAATATAGTAATAATATTTAATATGTATCTAGTACACTATGTTGGTGTTTCTATTTCCATTCATATATCTATGGATATAATAAAGGTATCAAGATTGGAAAGCACACATCACTCACCGAAAGGGACACGGTGAGGTGCTATCCAACTCTGCTACGTATACGTACAAACTATTGATAACTATGGTTTTTTAAATTTCAATGGTGATTCACTTTAAAATGGTAGCTGAGATTTATTCTACTCGTTAAACCAAGTTCTAGTTTGTCTAAATAATACTGTTATCAATGGCTTGGTAAGAAACATTCTAAGATATTTTTTCTTTCTAATTTATTACGGGAAATTAATTATTTATCTGGGCAACTAAATGCATTCATATTTTATATTACATTTTATTATCTTAACATATTTAAGTGTATACATTTATTTAAAATGATAATGAGATATTGGCCTATTATTTTATGTTTCTTTCAAATACAGAACTATCAAAATATAAAAAAATATTGAGGACTATCAAACAACATCCATATGTATATATTATTTTATGTATACTTATGTATATCTACAAATTTTGATTTTTTTATAGTACCAAAGTATAGTTCTGTGCTAAATCTAATCCCAATCATATTATAATACATATTCTCAGTTCGACAGTTATCGTACAGTGAGAGTCTACACATTATAACCTCCACCTACTCTCCTTCGAATGGTTCCTCGTTTGATACACTCGAATAAATAAACGCTACCAATATGTATTTACAAGTTCTGACTCAGCACATGGACACATACAAAATGGAAAATAAAGATTTAAAAATAACAACACGGAGAATAAGAAAACAATATAAGATATAAAACGTCGTTATAATAATAATAATAATAATATATTACGAGAATATAAAGTTCTTTTCAATCATTTTTATGCCTAACCAGTTCTTCTACCCTGACCAGACTTAACTAATCTTACTCTACCACGTCATTATACAGAAATGGCACCAAACTATCTTTGATATCAATAATGGCAAACCATAAGGAATCCCCTCAGCGGACACTTTAGCTGCACGGTGCACACCCGTGCACAAGAACTGTCTCAAGGTATTGGAAGACTACTGCTCTATACACTATTCATAAGTACTATTATTCGAAATTTGAAACAAGTATTGCCAGTCGTCAAAACGACGATTAAATATAGAATCGGCTATATCCTAAATGGTGAACTTAAGACTCTGACGATGGATTATGAGACTACACTTAGGTGAATACGTGTGGAAAATAATGTTGTTACGATTGGTATTGCCTAATATCGCTATCCGCTAGAAGGCACATAAAGTTTAGTAAGAAGCTTCACAAATCATTTGCTTGACTGCGGGGCACACTGCGCCGCCTCGTCCCGCACGCGCAGTGGCCACTTCCGACGACACACATTGAACACTGAACATAATTTTTTTCAACGTAATACGTTTAAAAATATTGCCAATTTTATGTTGCAACAGGCACTTCTCTGGATTTCTCCAATAAACACCATACCTACTATAAAGTCAATGGTGAAGCTTACAATCTTCCCTCTCAGGACTCTTCGGTTTATGGAATATTTTATTTGTACTTATGTATTATTATCATAGTTATCAATTTTGCTTTCATGCGTAACCTGATTATTTCTTACGGATAAATCTCAAAGAGTATCATCATACAGAGTCCTTATAATGTTACAGTGATCAAAATACTTTCTTTCTCTTCAGTTATAACAGTATAAAATTACTGAACTTCCATATACACTGACACGTTCTAAGTTAAAGCATCGCAATAAGATATCGTTACATTTCACTACGTCTAATGGAGATGGGCGACGAGAACGATAAGCGAACGACGCACGTTAAAAATTTAGAATTTCACAGTTGGAGATTTACCATTCACGATTCCAAAATTTATCACTAAGCAAATTAGAATATGAGATCAAAAATTTAGGCCTACAATCTACGACGATGCGACTTTTAAGTATCGATTTATGAACGCCACCACTGTTGTCGATATACTTATGTGATGGTATAGATAAATCACAGTTGCGGATATAAATCACATTGCATATTATCTTAGGCGGTACCGCTACTGACTACCCGCTAGGTGTCCCTCGTCTGCGAGGATTCCCAGCACTCTGTCTCTCTCGTTCCTCTCGCGTCGCGCCGATAAACTCAACACTCGTAACAAATAAATAACTCGTAATAAAAATAAACAATAAATCTGTGCATGAGTCCATGCTGATCGGAGCTCCTGCTCCTTTTGTTGCGTTCCGTAAACATAGCTGCTCAAGTTGATGGCTGCCAATCGTATGATTCAATATTGCACTCTGTACGCGCGCATGTCAACCGAGAGCTGGAAGAAACAAACAACTTACTTCACCGTCGATTCCGAGCAACTCGTTGTCACATTGCTAAACATTTTCATGTCTTCAACAGCGAACATCTAGTAGCACATGTCACTGAATTTTAGACTTTATTACAAGGTAATAAGATTACTCACCTATTCAAACATTCAATCTGTAAGGTGCATCTGGCTCGACATCTGGGGCTGGGGCGTTGGGGTATGCGGGGGAGGGGGCGACGCTATAACAATAAATAATAACATTGTCCAATTGTCATATCATCATGTTAACATTAGCAGCTACAAGCGTTCAAATCAAGCCTAAGCTCATGGCCATTAGTGTCCTCCTATTTAAGTCTGAAACCATTCTACTTTCCTAAATTTAAAATATATAAACCACTATTCGATACTTTTTAAGGTTCGTGTTTTTCCATCAGGCACTCCAATGCTCCAACTTTAACGCAACTTTATTTTGAAAGAGATAAAAAACGAGCAAAAGTCTTTTCCAGGAATCAAATACATTACTTACAAATAGAGGCGATGGATTGTGGAGACATGGCCGACATCTTGCTCTGCGAGTCCTGCATCGAGACCTGCGTGCCCTGCGAGGTCATGTACCGGTTCACCATTGGCACAAAACTGTAACAGGTATACATGTCACAATTTTTTATTTGCAATCAAGGAAGGAATCTTCATAAGCGGTATGGGTAATTGTTAGCAGCAATTGTTAGTTGTGAACCTCGATAGTAAATTAACATGCTTGTATCTTAGAATCGGTTAGGCTGTGTTACAAGTTATAATATACTAGCTGCGCCCGAGGTATTTTCGTTATCCCCCAGGCACCGAGATAAAAGTAGCCTACATGTTAATCCGGGATATAAGCTCCATTCCAAATTCCACTCAAATCCGTTGAGTTGCTTTTGCGTGAAGAAGTAACAAACATACACAGTATACACACTCACTCATTAGTGTGAAGACCATTTTATTATCTACCGCTCACCTCAAGTCACAAACTCCTGGCGAGTCGAAGTTCCCGTTGTTGGAATTGTTGGTGTTGGTTGCGACGCTGCTCATGTTGCCGATACTGCTGGCCGACAGGTTGCTGTGGCTGGTCTCGCGGTGCACGCGGTTGTGATGTCTGGTGGAGTCGGACATACAAATGCTAATAAAGATGGATTGACTCATAAAGCTGGGAAGTATATCTCCATCTAACATTGAATTTAGGTAAATTGAAGTGATATTCCTTCATTCCTTACTAGACTTGATAAGGAACTTGGTAAACATGCATTTTGATATCAAAAAGCGTATCTCGTACACTTAAGATGTACTGGAAGTGATAATAAATCATTATGATGATCATATGATCAAACTTCTGCAGAGAGGTAACAAATAAGACAGGACATACTGTTTGCAGCAAGTATAAAAATGGAGTAAAAAGATCACAACTCTCTCTGAGAGGTCCCGTAATAGGCTGCAAAGAGAACGTAATAGGCTGAAGATGGTGAGGAAAAAAAATCACGAACTGGTATCCTAATGACGAGACGGGGAGAAAGGCAAGTCAAAAGGTAGGATGATGAAATTAATATGGCAACCGGACCTTACTGGAAAAAAGCCGCTTTGAACAGAATTTATTGGAGGAAGCTAGAGGCCTTTGCCGGTAGGCATTCCAACTTATATAGGTATTATACCTAACTGAAAAGGAGAAGCGAAAACTTTTAATAATAAGACGCAGCGTGTAAGATAGCTGTACCGCACAAACAAAAGCCCGGAAGAGGATGCGGGTATGCAGCACAGACTACAACCGGGCAGGTGCTAAATTCGTACCACCACCATCGGAGTCCTTATACATATGAATAAACGCTAACTGCAGCTTGGCGATGACATCATCAAGCTGGTTTTAAAGTCGTAGATAAAACTCACCGTATAAGGTAGCTGTCCCGCACAAACGTGCGTCCGCACACGCTGCACTCGTAACAGGGCCCGGTGGAGTGTGTGCGGATGTGAAGCGCGAACTGAGACTTGGAAGTGAACGTCATCGAACATCGGTCGCAGTTCAGCGGCTTGTCGGCCACGTGGGACCATCTGAAAACGGGATATTTGTTAACATTTGTAATGTCTGACTCAAATATCTTTTTACACATTTTTACATTTCTTGGACAAACTGAACTAAGTATTCTATATTTTTTTTAATTTTGGAATTTACCAGAACAGTTTATCGCATGCAGAAATTATTAGTAGCACTTTCCATAGAAACAGCATTTGATTTTTCATAACTTTTTATACTTATTTCAAACAGTTTAAAAAAATGATCCAATCTAATCACCAAGAGTGATTATTAAGATTTGGTTTTCGAAGAAGTTTATAGAAAAATATGAAATGAAATGTTTGAAAGACTTGCCTGTGAGCTGTTACATAGCTCTTCACAGCGAAACGTTTCTGACAGATATCACAAGCATAGGGGCGTTCACCTGAAAATGAATGATGTTGTTTTACTTCAATTTATAATAATGTAAAAACAATAAACCCATGATCTAACTATTAAAATAATGACTGGGAAAAGCAAGGAATGAAAGCAAATGATGTTAGAAAGACGGCAAGATGCAATAAGACAGATGATGCACTCTGAAATCAATGATTTTAAGCAAAGACATTTAAGACAAATACACTGAAACTAGTGATGATGTAGCGGATGAGGATGACTAGTATTTAGTTGTCGGTGCCACATCATTCAAGTTCAGACTTAATGTAACAATACCCGATATAGCAATTTGCCGTCTTCTTAACTTTGTAATCAACTCAGCAGTGATTATTCACACTACAAAAATAAAAGTAAAACATCACCGACGTCTTACTTGGCAATCGGAGGAACAAAGTTTTCGATAAATCTGTTGCAATTAGTACTTATCATTCCATCACTGTTTGATTTCTTTGATGACTTTAATTTAAAATATTATTCGTCCATTGCCGCGATGACTGTAGTGTGATCGTCACCCATTCAAAGCATTATTATTAGCAACTGATTTCTTAGTTTTCATACCGGTGTGTATTCGCTTGTGAATGTTGAGCGTGGATTTCTGCGTAAAGCGCTTGTAACAGACATCGCACTCGAAAGGGCGCTCCCCGGTGTGCGTGCGCATGTGAATCTCCAGGTACGGCTTGCAAGTGAACGCGGCCGGACACTCCATGCATTGGTACGGCCTCCCTTGCACTGTCACGCCCAACCATGGCAGAGTATCAGTAATTGTACACACACAACTAACGCGCAAGTACTCACGATACGCATTGGACTCATCGAGGTCGACTATGTGGCACCGACAACTTTAAACTCAAACAGTTATTAAATACGTTAGTCTACATCGATCGTTACAGCGATATGACATCAGGGACTCAGGAAACGAAACTGACCTGTGTGCGTTCGTTTGTGTATGTTGAGTGTAGACTTTTGCGCGAATCTCTTGAGGCAAACTTCGCACTGGTATGGGCGCTCTCCGGTGTGCGTGCGGTTGTGGATCTCAAGGTACTGCTTGCAGGTGAAGGCGGCGGGGCAGGCCAGGCACTGGAAGGGGCGGCCTTGCACTGTGAACAGACGCATGCGTCAGTACGGGCGGGTGGCCCGCCTCCCCCTCGCACGCACTCCATTCCCCACGCTGCTAGTATGGCATCTCTCTGTCGGATCGGCTCGGCACGTACCTGAGTGCGTTCGCTTGTGGATGTTGAGACTGGATTTCTGCGTGAAGCGCTTCAAGCAGATGTCGCATTGATACGGACGCTCGCCGGTGTGGGTGCGCGTGTGAATCTCCAGGTATTGCTTGCAGGTGAAGGCTGCCGGGCACGACAGGCACTGGAACGGTCTGCCCTGGACTGGTGCCCAACACAGAGTACATTATAGCGGCGGCGAGCGACGCGGACGCTAGACGCCCTCGCACTACGGAGGAGGCGCGGACCGGTCGCCGCTCGCCGCACGCTCCGCTCCAAACCTTCCGCTCTTCGCGCTGGAGGCTCGGTATGGAGGCGAAAAAAGCTCGCAAAGCGATCAGATTCTGAGACGACGCGGGGCGCGAGTGGAGACGGCGGGGGTGGGGCGGCCAGTCCGGCCCACGGCTATCACCCACCTGTGTGCGTCCGCTTATGAATATTGAGGCTGGACTTCTGCGTGAAGCGCTTGAGACACGCGTCGCACTGATAGGGCCGCTCGCCTGTGTGCGTGCGCATGTGAATGTCCAGGTTGGGGCGACGGGCGAAGGCCGCCGGGCATTGCCCGCACGCGAACGGGCGCCCTTGCACTGCGCCCAGTGCACACACAAAAGCGAGTAACGCACGTCGCCGACGCATGCTGGCAACGTTGCCATTGGCCGCCCGCCCCAGCCGATCTCTGATCGCGACCGACGCCGTTGATAGCGGCCGGTGCACACCCCAATTTTGAAACCCAATTTTGTTCATCGGTACAGAGTTACGGGTACCGAGGCGCCAAATATACACATATGCGTCATTGCGGCGATTGCATTACCGCTTTTGTGAAAAAATTAATAGTCGTGAAAATGATAAAATAATGATACAATGCTAGAATCACCGAGCCGTAGGTATGCAGAATGGGGATGCGATAGAGCGAGTGACCGCCGGGTTAATAAGTGATGGTGAGAAATTAACCGTGATGCAGAAGTTTTCGAAGCGCGCGGTTACTGCGAGTTAAAGAAATCGAGATGTTAGTCTGAAGCAACGAGATGGAAGCTATTCTATAACGAGTGTAAGTAAGACGACGGGTTAGGCGGGCAACGGAAAAATAGGGAGGAAGCATGACGCTAAATGAGATGCGTGACTGCGTGACGAGTCTCAGTAGTGGCTAACCGTGTCGAGAGGAGTACTGCGGATATAATATAAGTGGGCTACTAACCCGTATGTATCTTTTCGTGCAAATTGAGCGCGCACTTCTGCGTGAAGGACTTGAGGCAGACGGTGCACTGGAACGGCCGCTCCCCTGCGCCGCCACACACGGACACGGGGGGACAGAGAAACAAAACAAAACCACGATGGACAAATAAGTTCACACGTCGCAACCGCAGCCCAATTTAACAGTTCTACTCTCTAGTCTCTTCTCAACAGTGTGCGCTACCATGAGGGAATTTATCAACGGCGTTATTTGTCCATCAGATATACTCATCCTAGGTTGAACTAAACAAAAATCCTCACAACGTCCACATGCTTTATTATAACCGTTTGTGAATAGTTTTTGAGCGTGTGTAACCTGTGAGACCATACCACCTTTGTTATAAAAAAACATAAAAGATAAATTTGTTTTTGACCATAACTACGTTACGCTACTTAGACAAGTTCGAAACGACGGGTGTGAGGATTAGGTTTACGGGAGCCCTTAAAACTATTCACAAAACGTAGGTGTCAAAGCCACAAGAGCAAAAATGTAATTTAAGCTTGAGCCGATTATATTTTAGTATTGTGGCTTAGAGACCGATCAAAATCAAAAGGAAATGTCAAGGGACCCACCGGTGTGTATACGTTTATGAGTGCCAAGGCTGGACTTCTGCGTGAACCGCTTGTCACAGATGTCGCACTGATAGGGGCGCACTTTGTTGATCAGCGATTGGATGTGCTCCTCTAGAAATACCAACAAAACTCAGCTACAGCATCGGTCAGCCGGACGACTGCCACTCATCACAGTGCCTAGTAACGTGAGCTAACGAAATAAAATAAACAAAAATAATGTCTACATAGGATTTTAGGGGAAAATGCCTACCAGTGTGTATTTTCCCATGACGTCCCAGGCTGGACTTCTGAGTGAAGCGCATAAAACAGATGTGGCACTGGTACGGCCGCACTTTCTCTAACAGGGCTCGTCTGTGCTCCTCTATAATTTATACGAGTATCGATATAGCAACTTTGCACCCATTCAAACAACATTTTATTCAATAAACAATTGCCTAACGTGTTAAAGTATACCATTCACACACATTCAGGGGGAGGTAGGCTACGACTACAACAAAAATATACGTTAGTACCGTTCTGCCTCAAGAGGGAACGTCACGCATAAGTCGGCAGTATGATTATAAGGGACCCACCGGTGTGTATTTTTCCGTGCCGGCCCAAACTTGATTTCTGGGTGAATCGCACATAGCAGATGCCGCACTGGTAGGGCCGTTCCTTAGCCAGCAGCGCGCGTCTATGATCCTCTGAACGAAATCGTACAAGTCAATTTAAGGCGAGCAAATGATCACTACGGGGAGGCGAGACCGTGACTTTACAATTGAATGTGTAGATAGATAATAGTCACGGGCGGTGCTAAAGATGTGAACCCACCCGTGTGTATTTTCTTGTGTCGGTTGAGGCTGGAACTCTGCGTGAACCGCATCTGACAGAGCTCACACTTGTAGGGCCGGTCCTTCACCATCAACGCGCGCATGTGCTCATCTAGAACCCAGGCCATATCCAACAACACACGCTCTAAGACTGCCATAGCTGTTCTACCATAAGAACGCACAATCAACTCGTCGGCACACCGTGCTTCGACGTCAATTGTGAGTTCTTCACCTCCCCCTGTTTGCCTCACAAAGAAGCCTTCCTCACGCCCTGATCTTTACGTATAAATCTATTTACGTCTATTGGACACAACTCAAAAACTATTCACATTCGTGTATGTTAAGCATTATTTATCTGTATCAACAGCGGACTGGCTCACACCAGTGACTTTTTTCTAGATATTGTGTAATAATGTAATTATGATAGTAATTATTGTCTACCAAATGATATACCTACGTAGATGGTTTATAAAGCTCTGTTAAGAAATACGTGCTTGCGATAAATATTTGAGCACTTAGATATTCATATGTTACACAACCCTATCTAACCTTATAATTATAAAAAGTAGACAGAATAATATAAGAAAGTATGGCTCTTGTAGAACGAAGGAAGTACATATTAGAATATATAAAATATTGAAGGTATTGTACATGATTATATTGTTTCTATTGCAGGAAAAAATAGAAGAGAATATATATAATTATGCAATTAAAATAAATATGCATTCAAAATAAAATAATAACAGGAACATAAGATATTAAAAGAAAAATGGACATAACAAAAATAAACCAAATCAGGGCGTCAAAATAGGACATAAGCGTTATATAAGTTGGTATATTACTGCCAATTTTAAAAGTTAAATAATAAAATTAAAAAATAACAATCTCATCATTTTAAATTTGCGGAAACAGGAGGAGGTCGATTTGATAGAAATTATAAAAAATATAGGTATTTTACAATCCCCTCATGGTACTATGGGAGATTTATTTTTTCTTATAAATTTGTCTGCTTTTAAAATGTAACTTCCATATTAAGGGTAAACTTCTCCTATGCCTACATCCTAAACTACAAAGGGGATCATCTATTATTAAATAAATTTATCAAACAAGTTTACATAACTTTTCTCTATTGCTTTCACTAGAAATATGATATGGAAATTACATTCTGAACTGGATATAATAATCAAGTTTTTATTGTTTTAATTTTTTATATAACCTAACCTAACAGTTTACTTTCAGAGCTCTATAGTATATTTTATTTTAACAAAATTCATAGCCAAAAATGTTTGCGATAAATTAGAATAGAAAATATGATAATTATCTTAATTAGTACATATTGTATATGATTATAAATACAAAAAAAATATGGTTGAACTTGCTTGCATTTAAACATATCCATAACTACCAAACAAACAGTTTTGGCCATATTTTTTGAATAATTGTTGTATTAAATGTTTCAATACAACAATGAGGCTCCACACAATAGATAGTTAACACTACCTAGTGGGGAGCCTCTCTAAGTTACAAACTGAACTTACCTGTGTGGACGCGTTTGTGCGTGTTAAGGCTGGATTTTTGCGTGAAACGCTTTAGGCACAGATCACATTGGAAGGGCCTTTCGCCCGTGTGTGTACGCATGTGCACTTCCAAGTACGGCTTGCGGCAGAAAGCTGCGTCGCAAACCTGCGCGTACAAAATTAAACTATAACGCAGTAGCTATAGAAATCCAATTACCTAAATGAAACGTGAATTCATATTTTAAATGTAAGTAAATTAAACTTTACAATTTGTTAGAGATTTTCTTTTAATGTGACTAATAATTATGTTGCATTGATAAAATAACCATTTGCAGTTACACCGTGTTGTTAGGACATATAAAACACAAATAAACAAATTCACCAATAAGCTTTAAACAGCATTATTATTCCTGCATAGTATTCTAGTATCTCAACATGATAATATGTACTGTAAATGGTTATTTCCATGTATTTATGAATGTTTACTAACTGTGCATTGGAAAGGCTTGTTTCCTGAATGAAGCTTCATGTGGACGTAATATGATGAAGCGGACGAAAGGACTTTGCCGCAAACCTGCAAATATGATGTGACATCAATAATTTTGTGATTTGAAAAACATTATAATCAAATAGCCCATTCGATATCTAATTAACAAGAAGCAGTTGTCAACAAAATCATTTTGTCTATACTTTTAGTAGCACTGAAGATGATAAAGAAACTATAACTTGCACCTCCATTAGCATGATCTATGAAATGATTTAAATAACTGCTGTTTGCTCCACTCTCACACAATTTTTACATCAATTACTCAAGATGTTTCTTGAATACATTTCCATACAAATACCCAGTGAAGCTCAGTGTTGGTCAAAAGGTTTGACAATAATAAGAAATTTGATGCACAGATTCTTGCATTTATATAAATCAAGAGGATTATAGATAAGATTTCATGAGCGAATGAGTCAATAATGTAATACCATAATGTTTCAGATGTCTTACCTTACAGGCTTGGGGTTTTGAACGAGGGGTGTTTGGTCCACCATTTGCTACTTCCATTTTAGTTTGAACAGATCCCATGTCCACCCCCATACCCTGAGAAGTAATTGAGTCAAAATTAAATTAGTGCAAATAAAAGTTTTTCAGGGTCACGTCCTCAAATGTTGCAAATGTCCTTTAGGCAACAGTGACCACTTACCATCAAATGGGGCATCCACTTGCTACCTCCAAATTATACTTTTTTTTAAACTCATTTGCAATTTCACACTGTTGTCTTATGCAGTAAATTACTTTAGGCATGGTATTAGGTCTATAATATAAAAAATATCATCAACATTTTTAACAACATTTGAGTAAGATCCCAATTGGTCTTGCCTTTCTAGTTGAAACAGATTCTTGTTTGAAAAAATATCGGAGTTCACATAATATCCTCCAAATATTTGTGAAACATTATTGCTTAAACCAAATATATTTAAGTATATGTAATAATATTTAAGTATTGTAGGTATATTACCTGTGAACACTGTCTTGCATCCATATCCATATCAACACCTTCATCTTCCATCCCTTTAAAGCTCAGCTGGAAATCAAAAAAATAATAGTTTTGAATGTATTTTTCAATTCATACATATTACATTAAATAAATAAATATTGGGGACATACTTCTCATCTCTTACAATATAATTTTGTGAATAAAACCATAGTGAAAGGATAATAAACTGTGATAAAACATGATTAATTAAATTTATCAATAGCATATTTTGAAAGGATAAAGCTGTTAGTTACTGTTACTAGGTACATACTTGTTCCAAATTTCTGATTTCTTGATATGTTACTGGTTAGAAATAATTTGATGCTGTACTAGAACTTATGCAATTACCTCATCATCCTGTTGTTGATGCATCTCTTGCTGATGTTGTTCCATGAGATCCTGGTGGTGGTGTTGTTGTTGTTGTATTATCAGGCTGTCTTTCGAGTCCTCTTGATGCGACGGGTGTGAGAGATGGTGTGGGTTCATGTTGATGATTGGGTGGCTTGACTCGGACCGGACTATGGATGGGGGGCCGGAGTGTACGTGTGGATGCGATGAGTAGAAACTGGAAAGTACGTGAACACTCATCTTTCTGTTGCTATTCTTCACAGTCAATTTTTTAATGCCATTTTGTGTGAACTAATATTTTTGAAACTGCGCAAGTATTCACGTCGTGAAAATTGTTTAGCTATACCTAAACACACATACAGTAACGGTAGAAAACAACAAACCCAATTTAATTTTTTGAATAAATATTGAATAAACCCAATACTGTCTGAACACCCACAAAGAAAAAAATAAACAAAATAAAAACAAACGGAGGGCAAGGCAAGCAGCTGACAAGAGGCAAAGACTATAGACGCTTGCGCTTTTTTTCTCGATTTCTCGACTCGAAAAATAATAGGTTTCTCACACACTCAAAATAGCATTTTATTAAATCATGAAAACTTATTATCTATGATTAATCATAACATGATCACATCCCACCCGAACCTAAGTTCCTCCAAAGTTCAACATATTACGGTAATCTTTTATCCGCGGCTCTGCCCGCAATTCGAATTTCATACGCAATATCACGAATATCTCAGCGTGACCTCTAATATCAATGAAGATAATACAATCACTGCTACCTATGGCCACAAAACTTAATGTGATTAAATATCGAATTTTGTTTTATTATATTAAATTATGAATCCAAGAAGATTATTATTGATTTGATTGTGCAATCAAGGGACCTCAATAACTGTCTTTCGAAACATCTTATCGAGAGATTTTAAACTAAAATAATAGGTACATATGTTTACTGCATAAAAGCACATTTGAGAATTAAATTAACTTTATTTTTCCATAGATTCGTGAATTTATTTCAATATATCAGATTTACAATCCATTTTTTTGTGGTTTAACTTAAATAGCCCATAATGGATTTAATTAGTAAACCGGCAGGTCTCCACTTTTTATAGGGTAGCGTTTGGCCACATTATATACCTAATTTAAACGTACTTTTCTATTATAATACATTCACAACCTGGCTTCACTGGTCAAATCACATTCTTTAGCTGTTTACAACTTTCAGCATCTCATAATCATAAATTTATGTAATTAGCACACTTACCTCATCGGTTCAGCTTTGATTTGTTGTTCAAACATGGATATAGTGGCGAGTAGGTCGCCAGGGGGTGGCACGGGGACCCCCACGCCCCGTGCCACACCCCCGACGCCCACGCCCCAATGTGCTGGGAAACTAATGGTGCCTTTGATGCTCCTCCATTTTCGACTTCCACCTTCTGCAGACAAAAACAGTAAAATAAAGCTTGCATTGCATTTCAACTTAAGTACGTATTTGAGGCATTTTGGTCAGATGATAATCAATCCTTCAAGGTGATCGACGAAAGCATAAAGAGCCTCATTTCTAAAATTAGTTCGATTAAAATGTGCTTAAACCTTTACCTTTAGTAACATAAGTTAGAAGTTTCATTACTAAACCATGGATCATAGTTGTCCGAAATAAATAATTTGCATACATAACAAAACTGTTAATTTTTTTTTTAAACAGAATATTAATATCCTGCCCCACAGTTTCCTACTTCACTTCATACACTGGTTGGCAATTATTTTGTCAGCCTAAAGGTATACTTTTCCCGCGAAAAGTGTGTAAAAAGAAGCCAACGTGTGGCTCTGTTATATGTATTGTTAAAGTTTAAGCAAAATTGGTTCAACCGTTTTGGCGTAGTAAAAAGACAAACAACAACAGACATTTAGTATATTGAAAAAAATGTTTTATACACTTTGTGTTTTATATTCGCACATATTGGGGTTCGCGCAGTACTCAAATGTTATTGAAATCACTGTTCCGGTTCGTACATTTTTTTCTCAACCGTTCCGGTTTCTAGAGGTCACTCACGTTAAATTAGTTCAAAAAAGTGCGTAAAATATAACTTCGCAGTGTCGTAATCTTGGTGACAATGGTGTGTTTCCTGATCTAATGAATTTGTTGTAATTTTGTTCACGAAACACTGATCAGGAAGCTCCGTCATTCTAGGAATTTCGTCGTTGTTCGTGCGATCTATAGTATTATGGACCCAGAGAATCTCCAAGGACTACATAATTATGTTTAAAGATATTAAAATAATGGCAGTTATTTATTAATATTTATTATTTATGAAAATTTAAAGTACTTTTAAAATGAAAAAATATTAATAGTTTCAAAAACGAACTGGGTGTAATTTAATAAGTTTAATAAGAAGAAAATACTATTGCATTAAAAAATGACCTACGCTATGTTTCTTGCGTGTTCTTTTGCCGGTGTGGTGAGATTGGAACAGGCGTAGCAAGTGTTAATTTTGACGTTTTAAAGTCACATGGTTTATTACCGTACTAAATATAAATAGGTCTGTTTGTTATTTTTCTTATGGGTGTGGCAAAAGGAACTGGACCCCAACCCTAACTCCCAACTGCACATAAAAGTCCTATTGGTCCGACTTAACTCACAAGACCATTTTAGTAACCGTACAGTATTATTATAGCCAAGTGAAACTCACTGATTTTGTATTATATTATAGTACATTCTTAATTTTAATGAATAGCCTAATATTTGCCAAGTGATTAACTTTTGTTTCCAAAATAAATTAATATGTAAAAAAATGATTT
The DNA here is from genome assembly GCA_931315375.2 of Opisthograptis luteolata. Lineage (NCBI taxonomy): Eukaryota > Metazoa > Arthropoda > Insecta > Lepidoptera > Geometridae > Opisthograptis > Opisthograptis luteolata. Next base: position 6,795,941 of record OV928048.1, read on the forward strand.
ATTTAATTTGTAGCAATAACCAGGAATAAAATATCAAAGCCTGATTAACCTGATGCTGAAACAGAACAATAGTTATTTTAAAGTTATTCAAGCTATTATTTTAAAACAGGTTTCGGTTCAACCCCAAAGTCTATACCTACCTACAATGTTGCTCGTTTTTTTGTGTGCTTCTTTCTTTTGTTATTGTGTGCAGTTTTGCCAAATAAAGACTTTCTTTCTCTTTCTCTCTCGTTCCTATACATAGGATTACATATTATTGTAATGTAATCAAACTTTAGCAATGTTTTGCAGTTCCAAACCTTTTTTGTTTAAATGTTAATCTTATTACTATTACTACTTAATTATATGTAAAATTAACTTAATACTGGCTGGTCTTAGTCAATTTTCAAAACCCAAAGACATGACGAAAATAGCATTTATCCTTTAATTGTTATTGTTAAAGCCGTTTCGTAAATAGCTGATAACTACAATGCATTATCTGTTACTTTCCTCATTTTAAGTATTCATGCTTAAAACTATGCTAAAATAATCAGGACTATAGACCAGTTTTTTTTATACTAGAAATTATTAAAAAAAATATATGGTTGTTAAACTTTTCAATGAGTATCAAAAAATCTTTGTTGTACAAAAATAATTATTTAATTAAATACAAATAGTATGTATGTACGTAATGTTAACACAAACATATATAATATTAAGAATAATATAAATCATTTAAAGACATTACAATTTCCACGGATATATTAATAAGTTAGGTACATAGTACATTACATATGTACATATATGACGTACCTGTATATTATTATGGCTGATGGCTTAGTAACAAAAAACATAAAAATAGCGTAAAGTGTATTCTTGACATAATAATTATACGTGTTCCATTACATACACCTTTATCTTTTTAAATGATTTATTTATTTCTGTAGTTAAAGACAATAAAAAACAAAAGCGCGCCTATTTTGATATAAACAAACGTATGAACATAAAAACAAACTCAAATGTCTATTCAGTAAGTACAAGGTAACATAAACAAGACAACTTCACAAAAACATTATTGAACCTATAACAAATTATTAAATGGCGGAAGCTCACCGAGCGACTGTCTCCACCCAGCCTCCCCCCGGCCATCAATAAAATGGCCAATTCGTTATTGAATTTTGTCCCCAACTTTCTAACCGAGGCTGCGCGTCGCCGGTTGTCATCCGACAACTAATATAGTAATCACTACAACTCTAATGTAAATAATAATGCATTTTAACTCTATAATCATAATTTTGGTGAAAGTTATGTCATTATTACTCTAACGCTAGACTACAGTGCCGTTTTACATTGTGTTTAAAGTCTTTTAATCACTTTGACGAAAGTTCAGAGTCATTTCATAAATAAAAAGCCTGTTTTCCTATTGGAAATACAACGACCATTCATAATGTATGGAGGGAATGAGATATAAATGTATTATTATTAGTTTTTTATGCAAAATCTTATAAGTTTTATCGCGCTTAAGTTATTCCATCAATACTTATGTATAGTTAAAGCTGGATTCTACTCACATATGCAAAGGAACACCTAATAATAGTTGTGTAAACGGAATCACATAAATTATATCACTAATTACACAATTTCGTTAAGATTGGCCATTCGGATTATGTTTTTCTTTAGACACCGACATAAAATGGCTGCTACCTCATTGTTCTGCGCGTTCGTTCGTGCGCATAGAAGCCGCTTGGGGACTACTCCTCCGCCAATTAAAATTATGGCGCGAAATTTAAGGCGTCGTTAAATGTAATTGTATTTATAACATACATTATAATACGAGAGTTAGTTGGTAAATTCTATAACAACGTAACAAAATATGTATGTTGTAATGAAAACAATAAGTAATGCTGGAATGTACACTCGAGGGTTGCATTTATATTCTTCGGAACAATTGCCGCTCGGTGGGATACAAATTAATTTCCTTTGTTGATGAATAATCCCTTCTAAATGTTGATTTAATTGGTTATCAGAATTTGTATATATATCACAAATTGTGCAATAATATCTTCTGTATTTCTTAGGAATGTTGCTTTTTCTAGTCTTTTCCATTTTGAATTGGTTTATACAACTATGCTTTTATACGACGATAACTTCGGGCACTTACGTATGCTGAATGAGTAGGCTTATTTTATTTATTTTTTGGTAGGACTAGGCACCTACGTACATTATCAAAAAATATGGATTGTTACACGGTGCATGGTATTTATTATAATCCAAGAATCGCAAGTATAGGTATGTACAACCTGAAAATAATAAATATGTCTTACAAAAATTTACCTAAAATATAATAATAATCATCAACAGTTGCAAATATTGCAATAGGTATAGTATTTTATCTAGCAGGTATCAACGAGCTCAATGGATTGAATCTTAATTATTATACTGCAGTAAAGATGTTAGGAACTATGTCATATAATATAAGGTACACTTATTAATAAAATTACCTTCACTGCTTCCAACAAACTACTTTAATGATTGTTTTTGGGGCATTACAGTTTAGTAACCTCGGGCCGTGATGGAAAGAAAACAATCGTGATCACATCCGGCCGGCAACCTACAAGAAATGTGAAATCAAATCTTGTAAATTGTGTCAAATGTGTAATATACATGCGCCAAATATAAACTAATAAAACGTCCTTGATATGAATAATCGAATTTGACAGGTGTTTCAAAGCAATGAATGGACGGCGGGAAGTAGGCAGCCCCTAGCCCTAAATAGTGTTGTCAACGATTATTGATAAGCAACGATAAATCAATAATATTATCATTAGTCCTGTCGATATTATCGATTTATCGATTACGCCATATCATAGACGTCTATGGCCGCCCTTAATTCACAGACCATCAAGAAGTGACAGCTGTCTTGGTCATAGATAGCAAACAGCACAGCATTGACGTTGACATTATTAAATTGTGTGTGTATGTCTGTCATGTCTGTGGTTCTTTTTAAAAAGTTGTGATCATGGCGGTGGGTGTATTTTCGTATATTTAAAATTTATCCAAACCGATCAGTGAAAAAAGATGAAATTCTGCGATTTATTGAAATACACTATGATTTTTAATATGCAGTCTAAATCATGCATCATGTATTTTGAGCTACATTACACTATTTCGGGATTGATTTGTCTCTAACCTAAATGGTGTTTGAACACAAGATAAATAATACAACGCTAAGTGTGCGGTAAGTAAATGAAATATGTGTGTTACAGCGTGTACCACCGCCCGCGTTGAAGAAGGACAAGAAGGAGAAGAAGCCTCCTAAAGACAACTCTAAGAATGTTATGCGGAATCTGCATATCAGAAAACTCTGCCTGAACATCTGTGTGGGAGAGTCTGGTGATAGACTTACCCGTGCTGCTAAGGTAAGAACGTACCTAAATCAGAACCCCACCTGATATTCAGAGGGTCTACTCCTGTCTACTCTACCATAACATGATGGTCCCACCTGTCTCGGTACCTATGTTCTGTAGGATAGATGCTACATTTTACATGAGAAAAATTCTTGAAGTACGTTTTGTTTGCAAAAATATATATACATATGTGAGTTTCATACATATTGCTATAAATTATTAATACTTATCACATTGTCCTTTTAGATTGAAGTCATGCTGTCATGCTGTAAAGTTGTTATAGTGGGTAGTCACTGAACTGTATGACGAATCTAAATATGTATATACATAGACTCTGATGCAGTGAGAAATTAGCCACTGTGAGGGCATCATGTTAATAAAGTTGCACAGGGGCAGCATCTTCATATTTTTTAAGATTTTTGCAATGTGGACTATAAACTCGAATGTGCAAGGCTTACCTGGCACTTGACTTATAATTATTATACCTAAATTGCATGATTTGTTCAAGAACTACACACAATTGTGTTTTTCTTTGTAATTTCATGCCAAATTATTGTTTCTTAATTGCAACTTCTGAGTACTATATCTTACTACTCCGAATACTTAAAGAAATGACAGTTGTTTATATTTTGTATATTTTATACCTGTTTGAACTTATATTGCTAATAGCTACAAAATAGTTATTGCTGAATTTTCCATGATAAAATAATGATATATGGATGTATTCAATCTCATTCCTGAATGCAAGATACTCCCGTCACAACTTATACCATTAAAAAAAAAATATAAGCTTAATTATTTTAAAATAGTAGACCTATCTCATCAATGGCATTGGAAATTATAACCATGCAGGCTCTAATAACAATGAATGTCCATTTCCAGGTATTGGAACAACTTACTGGCCAACAACCAGTGTTTTCGAAGGCCAGGTACACTGTGCGATCCTTTGGAATTCGTCGTAATGAAAAGATTGCAGTCCACTGCACTGTACGAGGTGCCAAGGCTGAGGAAATCCTTGAAAGGGGTCTCAAAGTAAGTTAACAAGTTTTAAAGTAACACAACTAAAAATAATAAAAATATTTTCTGTTAAAAGTTTGTAAGAAAGCAAAGTTAACTGCAACTACAGCATGATATTGTTCAAGAGCTTCACCTAATGGTGTTGTTCTATGAAATGTCATGCAAAATTATTATTTCTAATTTGCAACTTCTGAGTACTGACCCATTACTACTTAGAATACTTACAGAAATTACAATTATTCTACTATCACTAAAATTGTTTTTTATATAGTTCATACAACTATAGAGTGATGCAAACACAAAAAAATATGAAAATCTACAAGTCTAGAATCTTTTGAATATATTCAATGTACAAACTACAAAGTTGATATTCCGTCCAGGTGTTGCGTGATGCCATTTTTAACCTCTTCATCACTTAATATCAGGTGACTTGTGGCCAAATGCTACCCTATAAGTTGTAAAAAAAAATATGTCTTCATTTGTAAATTAATAGATTTCTCACCGTTCTCTTTCAGGTCAGAGAATACGAGTTGAGGCGTGACAACTTTTCTGCCACCGGAAACTTTGGCTTCGGTATTCAAGAACACATTGACTTGGGTATCAAGTATGATCCTTCCATTGGTATCTACGGTCTTGACTTCTACGTTGTCTTAGGCCGACCAGGTAATCTTTTTTCTTAATATAAATCGGTCATTAGAAATATTTTGCAAAAATGAAAAGAGCAACTTACGAAATTAACACCACATCAACAAGTTACATCAAGTTAGGCTTACATGGCTCACATTAGTGACATTTCTCTCACTCATCATCATCTGAGGTGCTACAGCCCGGGGTGAGCCTTGGTCTGATCAAGAACATTCTTCCAGACTGATCTATTTTTGGTTTTTAGTTTCCAGTTTGTGACGCCTTTTCTCTCACTGATGTTTTTTGTTTTTTTTACTAATCTAAAGAGATGCAAGAATAAAGTGGTGATCCCTCTACATACCCCATAAAAGACCTATATTACAAGAGTAGTGGGCACCAATATTTAATTTGTTTCTCATAGAGCTTTTTATCCTTTCTCACTTTCTTTTTCTTTATCTTATGACAATGAAATTGTATTCTACACAACTACTATTGGAAATTGAGGGACAGACTGGAAATTTAGAAGCGCATTTAAGTTTGAGGTGTATGTACTGTAATAATATTTCAATGTAATCGTCATGTTTTGGAAACAGCGCACATTTGTTCAGGAGTGGAGAATAAATATTTCTCCACTGCGTAAATTATGTGCAAAATTAAATGGTAATGCGAAAGAAATTATTAGAAAATCTAATAATTTGTTCATAATAATTGTCATACAATTTCGTAACAGTAGCTTTAATGTGGATAATATTTATGCTTTTACATCAACCATACCTGCTGCTAAGTATCTGGTTACCATTAGTTTTGATACGGCCATACTACACCATTAGGTAAATCAAAGGCCAAAGTAGATGAGTTTTGATGCAATAAGTATTGTTTACACAAAACACTGGTCTCAATCTTTGCCCCAAGCGATTTATTTTCTAGTCCCAAAAAATACTGATCGGAAGTTGCTCATAAAATGTTTCATACAATTTTATTACTTATTGCAGGTTTCAATGTTGCACACAGAAGACGTAAGACCGGCAAGGTTGGTTTCCCCCATCGCTTGACAAAGGAAGATGCCATGAAGTGGTTCCAACAGAAATACGATGGTATCATTCTGAACAGTAAAGCAAAGTAAATTTAAGTAAACAAAATTCATAAACTTGATAGTTTTTTATTTATTATCCCTCTGATTCTCATAGTTAAGCAGATTTTTATGAGAAAATGAAAAAATGAATTTTGTGAGCCATGCCGTAGGGTGGAGAGGCATGGATAAGCATAGAGCGAGGTGTATATGATAAAATGCTCGACTCGTACATCTATACTAATACTAGCTGCGCCTAGCGGTTTCACCCGCTAGGACTACACTATACCGCGATAAAGTATTTTTTTTCTGCATAGGGCCATGCATGCTGCATTTTTTTCTCGCGTTATGGGTGATACTTTTTATTGCGATGAACTAGTCCACGCAGGTGATACAGCGGGGAACACATGCAGTGCGTACATACATGAAAAGGTTCGTTTCAAAGACAACTTCACCACAGAGAATTTAATTATTATTTTAGAGCTTAGATGATGACCTCATTTAGATGAAAACTAAGTTAGCAACGGTAACTAGGCAACCAGTGATTTGTATTTATGTTATTTATTGTAAGTTATTTCCGCTCCGCAACGATTTACCTTGGTATATAATGAAAAACTGATTTCGAAATGGCTGGTAAATTCGGAGGATTCGATGAAGAAGAGGAAAATGTCTTGGTACCCAAGGAGCCGCAGGTCACCTCGCAAAACCCTGATGAGAGAAAATCTGGCAGATTGCTGCGTATCAAACGTAGGCAGGAGGCGCTTAAAAGGTAAATCGATATTATATCCTGCTACCTGCGATATAGTATAGACACGTTTTCTTTTCTATACTATTTTAATAGAACTACATAGGTATTAGGTATACGTAGTTACCTAGTTTAGTTACTTCCCACTGGGTCAACCAAACTAATTATTTATTAGTGTTCCATAGTCAATATATTACAGGAACATGGGCCTTAACTTCCTTTATTTGTACTTTGTACCTATCTATAACAGCCCTTCTACCTTTGCATTGCTGGAAAACAGGCCTTTTTAAAGAGGGCCCTCCCCTAGCCCATAGGCTATGGCTACCACGCTAGCGCATTGCGGGTGGGTAGATGTCGCTTGCCCTTGAATATTGCGGCTCTTGGACATGTCTGTTTTCCGCAGCTGTTGGATTTCGAACTGTCCACCTTTGTAGGCGCACGCGTAAACCTTCGCTACGTCAAATATAAACGTTTATACATTATGTACAAAAATCGCTTTCAAAATACGTTTGGTGGATGCGACTTGTACAGAAATTCTTGCTTTTCTTTAAAAAAAAGTCTAAAAGTCTACAGTTCTGTTTTTGTAGCATGAAGAAGAAATGAAGCCCTATAGATTGTCCATATTAAACTTTAATCTTTAGAGCGGAACAGCCATCCGAAGAGGCGATCGCCGATGAAGAGCCAGGCCTTATTGAGCAGGCCACAACCCACGCTGCGGAGGAACTCCAGCGACTGTCCCTCGATGGAGCTGACAAGGTCACTAATGTCAAGGTCACTGCTGACGAGCGCGAGGTCGTCCGGCGCGTTTTGTTGTCGGAAAAGATGCAACGTAAGTTATTTGACTTGTTGCTGGGTTTGTCACGGATGTAAAAACTTAAGTAGGTATAGGTGCCTAGACATACCTCATCATCATCAGCCAATTACGTTCCCACGGCTTGGACTCTGCCCTTCTTCCAGAGAGACAGAGTATGAGTCGTAATCTACCACGCTGGCCCAGTGCGGGTTGGTAGATGTTGCATGTTCTTAAAACCTACCTACGAAAGCCATGTTCTTGCTCTATGTATTTTATAAAACATCAAGGTATTCATCGGTGAGAATATCAAGTAGAAAACTTGTTATTTTAGAACTAAAATCTTAGGGAACACTCTGTTATGAAACGTGCCTCGTAATAGTTAATTAGCTGGTAAAATTAACAATAAATATCTTAACAGATTTGCTACAGACAATAGAAGAAGAAGCGGGGGAGGCTCAAACTCAATACGAGGCCATCACCGCCAACTGGGCCTACATACTCGCAATCAAGGACCCCTTGGACATAGAGGCTGAAATGAAGGAGCAACGGCAGAAGTGTGATGAACTGTTGGAACAGAAAAATGAGCTTATAGCTCAACTCAAGGCCGATTTGAAGAAGATGGACTCCGATTATTATGAAGATTTAGAAAAACAAGTAAGCGCTTTGTATTTGCTGGAATTAGAAGAAAATTCTGTCTCTTTTTGGTTACGATTAGTCGAAGGTCAGTCGTAGGTATAACGATCGTTTGAATTTTTAGGACAAAGACATAAAAGAACTATCAGAAAGAATTGAAAAGCAAGTGACCGTCATGCAAAGAGCTTACGAAAAGCAGCAGTCTCTGATAGAGGAGGCCATCAACATAGAACGCAACTTAGTAGTTGACCACAATGATAAGAGATGGGAGGCGCTTTACAAGCAGCGCGATAAGGAAGAGGTCTCTCATTTGGAATATAAGTTTGAAAAGGTAATGATGAAGTTTTATTATTTGTGCCCATTCAAGCCATAGGTGCAGGACCTATGGAGGTTATCGATACAAATGGAAAATCGTGGCTTCCCTGTGGACTTAACATTTTGGGAGATATTGCACTTCCAGGTTATCCAATCACTAGCTGTTCCTCGCGGTTTCACCCGCGTGGGCTACAGTTTATCGCGATAAAAAGTATCCTACGTCCTTCCCCTGGGCTCAAACTATCTCTATAACAAATTTCATTTAAATCGGTTCAGTAGTTTAGGCGTGAAAGCGTATATATTCCGTTTACACCAAAATTATTCCCGCACTTCGATGCCCCCTCACCGCGTTATCTGTTGTAGGTATCCATTATCCTATTTTAATTCTAGGTTAATTTTTTTTCGGACCACACGTTTGAATCGTGCTGTTAAAGGTCTTCCTGGTCCGCGACCGCACTTTACCTATTTCATAGATTCTCAATCATCTCGCCGCGTTTCCCGTTGCGCTGGGGTGCGGCGGGTTTATTTCTCTACTACTACTACTTACATTTTTAAACTCGTGATATCTTTCGACTGGAATGTCTAAATTGAATGATTCAAAAAGTTTTATAAAGGCATTGAAGCAGTTTTGAATAAGAAATAATTTATTTTGATAAGGATTAATACCAAGATACAAATAAAGAGCCTTTTCTAAAGGCGGCATTAAATTTTAAATTTTTAAAATAAAATATTACTTATTGCGGCATAACTATAATAGTTAGACATATGCTCTCGCGGACTTTTTTGTAGATCTTAATGAGACCTACAAACCCGTAGTACATTATTTTGTTCTAGTGTCAATAGTTTTTGCAGCGCACGCAAAAATAGGTTTTCGATTTCACACCTTGGGTTGCAAAATAGCAATTTTCTTACGGATCCCTAATTTTTTTGGAAATAATATATAGCCTATAGCCTTCCTCGATAAATGGGCTATCTAACACTGAAAGAATTTTTCAAATCGGATCAGTAGTTCCTGAGATTAGCGCGTTCAAACAAACAAACAAACAAACAAACAAACAAACAAACTCTGCAGCTTTATAATATTAGTATAGATAACTGAAAGTTACCTTATCTGAAATTGCCTAATGTTTTCAGATAGAAGTACAGAAATTGGAAATAGAAGCAATAATGTGGAGCCACTTTGAAAAATATCGCGAAGCTAAAATCGAATTGGAATCGTTAATTCAAGAGCTTCAAAAGGAGTTGGAGAAACTTAAAGCCGTCTGTATTATCAACACAGAGAAAATTGGATATAATTATCAAGTAAGTAAAATGATAACCAGTATAGAAAGTAGCTAGCTACTGACTTCTAGCTTAAACATTTGTTTTTCTAAACATTCAGAACGTTATTAAGCTAGATAGCTTTAGCTGATCAATAACAAACATATTTCAGATTCTTAAAAAGCGAGAAGAAGAAAACGTATTCGTTCGATCACAGCAGAAGCGCAAACTGAACAAAATGTCTGACATTGCCAACAAGCTCCGAACAAAGATACGCAAAGCCGCTGAGGATGGGGCCGCCGAAGAGACGAAAGCTGATGCAGAAATTATGAAACTTATGCAGTCTATGGACGATTTGGAGAAAAAGTCTAATCAATTTTCTCACGTGAACCACTACAAGTTTAGTCAAATTTGGCGCATGGCGTCGACGAGGTGTGCGCAGTTGACTCGAGAGCTAAGGCAGGGGGAGGTGGCCTTACACGCTCATATATTGGCAGAACCACCGCCTGCACCGCCATTGCCGCCGCCTAAAAATCCTTTGACCAGATATGGTATGGGGTTTAACAGTTTCCTACGACCAATCCCATTTATCCACACATTAGGTGGCTAATGAATGTGTAGCTTATTAATTAAGTATTTCAGAGCTTGCGGAGTCACCTTCAGCTACAGGGCCGTCTCCTGATACCACTGACATGGTGGATCCTAAAAACGAGGTCGCTAAAAATGCCAAAGAAAGGCTAGTAAGTAAATTCCGAACCTACCTACGTTTAAACAAAGATTATGGCTATTTATATACCGACTTACATGGTTGTTGGAAAAATGCTAAATAACTTCTTATAGGCAATTCCCGAACATAATACAACACAAACAACTTTTGTTCTAGGACTTTTTATAATTGATGATGTTTTATGTCCCACATGAAAAAGAAAATTCGGTCGGTCTGTTTATTAGTAACTCTATGCAAAAAATCTAGATTCTAGAGTTAGACGGTCACAGAATAAACAATAATAAGATACATGTATACAGCTCAGCAGGTGGGTATACTACGGGTCACGGGTGCCTACGCTACGAATATGCTACGAAGCGCAAGGCGTTGTTGCTGTCTACGAGACGCCGCTATAAAGTGTCATTATCGTAATCGTATCTATGTATACCAGTATACCTACTAGAAAAACTTATGTAATAGCTTGTGATAAAAGTCATAGAACGAGTCGTTGATCTTATGAGGCTAATAATTAGCATTTTTCTAATATAATCCTGTTAACCATTCATAATATTATTTTGGAATATAGTTTATTTTTGTTGTGAGTAACCATATTTGAGTGTTTTCTAGGTCCGTCATATTCTTCAGCTGGTGGCAGATAATACAGGGTTTTTGGTAGAAGATCGCTTGTTGAAACTAATTGAAAAGTACCAGGTAACTGCGAGAAACTTGTGCACCCTGGACGCCATATTTATGGTAGGTATATATATAACCCTTTTTATTAAATTTCTCTTCTTAGGGTATCTAGCTACTTTACTTGTAGCAGCAGCAGCAGCAGTTGTAGAACTTCGCACCATCACATAATATTAATGGTTTATTTATATTGTTACTGATTTATTGTGCGTCTCTTTTTATTGTGTGCAGTTTTCCCAAATAAAGTCTTTCTCTCTCTGTCTCTCTCAAAATTTGTCTTGTTGCATGTTTGTAAACAGTATATGTTTAATTTATTTTTTGATAGGCTTTAGAAATACAAGCTGAAGAAGATATAGAGCTTCTTTGTAATACGTTTTTGAAGTACGCCTTCTGTCCTATCTGCGTGGGCATGGAAGCAGCGTCCGAACTGTACCCGTCGACGGCATCGCCTGAAGATTCGCAGCGGCCTAGCATCAGTGCGAGGAGTCGAGGTACCTACAAAACCTTTTAAAACCACCTGTGGGTAAATTATATTTCAGTAGTTTGTTCTTATCGCCTTTAGTCGTGGTATTTAGTTCTGTACATTCGATGAAAATCAGAACGATGTTGATGTTCTTGGCTTTGCAACGTAGGTACTCTCGGCAGCAGCTCGCCAATAGCTTTTTCTAGCGCTTTTATCAATAAACGTACATTCGTAATGAGCATTCCAAACGATTAGTACCTAAAATTTATTTTTGCATTGCCTGTAATTTTATTGTAGTTATGTTATGTGCTTTTCTAGGGGACAGAGGATCGATACGGGGACGACCAAGCGTTGCTAGAAGTATTTCGGTCAGCACATCGAGATCTCATGCCGGTTATAGGTCAGTTACAAAGTCTTTTAATATTTCTTTGATCTCAGGGTCCGTTTCAGGTTTGGTAGACCAAAAGGAGGAAATAGTATTTTAGCTTCTTTGTTTCACATAAACCTGTAATCTGTCAGTCAATACCTACCTTGCATAACTAGTAATTACCCATCCTTGATGAGTTCGGTTGTTCTGATGTGTTAAATGCGTCATTGATTTCAGAAGCCACGATTTGTCTCCAGCGGATCAAGAGATGATGGCAGAAGCAGATGAAATCATACAAAAATGTGGAGATCCGCAAACAGGTGGCTATAGCAAAAGCTACGGAAAACACTAAAATTCTATGTCTTTTCACGCATCTATCGAATGTACTCTAAGAAATACCTAATACGTATTTATAAGTTTTTATGTACCAAACTGAGTAACTAAGTGCGGGCTAAGTGCATTTTCTATAACTAAACTAAATTTGACTAAAGGTCTAAAAGTATTGCTGTCCTGTTTTGACTTCCATGGTCAGCAAAGGACAGCAATACTTTTAAACCACACACACACACATCCACACATGTGATGTGATTTTCATTCTCTGTCCACAGCAAGCACTTATATAACTGGAACTACACCTGAGGTGTCCATTACTAGTTCTGCGAAGCGCGTCGGAACTCGCGGCGTCACTGTGGCTCCCGAGGCGCTTCTATTGCCGCAGAAGACTATCGTGAACCCATTTTTGTGCCCCGGTTAGACAAGTTTATTGCAATTTATTTATTAGGGGTGGAATTTGGGCACTTATTATACATTTAGCTATAGATATTTCTTTCTGTAACACTTGCTGAATGTACCTACGCCTTATTTAATTTTTCGTAACCAGTAAAGTTTAATACTTTGAGAACATTTTTATATTTTCATGGAGTAGAATGAAACACAATTTTGAGAAATTTTCTTGGAGTACTTAACCCTTTATTGTCTATATTTTCGATGTGACCACGGCCAACTACAACCTCACACTATTTACGGAGAAATAACATTCTGTTTTTTTATAAAGCCACCTGTTATATTTATTTCCCTATTTTTGGATACCCTGTCGGTGACGGCAATTAAATTCATTTCCTTTTTAAAACACTTATCATTATTTTTTTTATTAATTCTTATTTGTATATATCTAAAAGCAAATATTTGTCTATTTTAGTGGGACATCACCTCGAAATAGAACCGATGCAGGTTCTAACGGCTTTGGGTGAATTCATTGCCATTTTTGAGCCGCCAGAGAAGAGGAAGCTTTACGATATTCAGTACGTAACGTTGATATTAGTTTTTCTTGCAGTTAAGTAGGTATATATTAGGTATCCTATAGTATCCCCTTTTCCGGGAAAAAACGTAACTTATGTGTAATCTCCATTCCAATAAACTCAAATCCGTTCAGCCGTTTCATATTCGTGAGTGCATATTTGTTAAGTAACAAATATGCACTCACAAACTTCATTCTCAAACTTTTGCACTTTTTTTGCTTTTTATGTGAAGTGTGATATTCTTCTAAATTCTGTTTGATACTTTATTTTGTATTATATTCTAGTAAATCGATATATCCGCAGCCTTCATAAAAATATAAGGATCGTATACCTATATAGCAGAATTATTTGTTTTTAGGGATAGCCTGAAACCACCAAATTTTTCGACACCGTCTCGGAAAATGAAAACTGATGAAATAGAGCAATATTGGACACAATGGAAAAGTGTTTTCCCACCTGAGAAAGATCGCTTCTGGGACGGTTTGCTCACTGGTTTAAATAACTATTTACCTATACTACAAGGTAATATAATAATATACTAACATCCATATCCCTATTAATATTATAAATCCGAAAGTAACTCTGTCTGTCTCGCGTTCACGCCCAAGTTACTGAACCGATCCCTGAGGAACGACAGGATACTTTTTATCGCGATAAAGTGTAGCCCACGCGGGTGAAATCGCTAGCAACAGTTAGTTTATTTAAGAGAAGAGATTTGATTGTTTCTTTGTTCCGGATAAATTTAAAAGCGATTGCATTGATCTTGATGATATTAGGTATGGAGATAGTTTGAGCCCTGGGAATGGACATAAGATATTTTTTTAATCATCATACTATCGTTTATGTATAAATGTAACAACAATAACGTATTTATTTTCTCAGAGCGAGAACGTCTCCACGACGAGGTAGTGCACCTGAGGCGGCGGAACGCGGCGCTGCGGCGGCTGGTGCGCGGAGCCCTGCCCGAGCTGCCGCAGGTCACGCCCAAGTACGCGCAGCCCTACCCGCCCAACTTCACCTGTACCTTCCCGGACCAGGCGCCTGACGCCTTCGCGCGTCTACCGCCAATATAAAACCGCACTTTCCTATATTCATTATTTTGTCACACGTTCGTTTGAATGTAAATTAAAATCTATGTTTTAATTTGATATGTTTTTATTTTTTCCTTACATCGATAGGGGTTGTTCTTTAGCCTCGATTACTCCCACTACTCCTACTGCCTTACTTTACGCAGACGCAATAAAATCATTCTTGTCTATTGGAGGAATATTTTTATTTTTCGTTCGCAAGCAGTCACACGCACGTATATCGGAACGGAAAGGAGGAAAAGGAAAGTGCTGTCAATGTCAACTGCTGACATAGTCGCTGACTGTCATTCGGAGTCGGACTCTCTTGAAGAAGTCTCTTGTCAACAGTCATTCAACATTCATTACATTGGTTAATTAAAATCTGTGTTGTGCTGTGTGAGGCTAACAAATCTCAAAAATCTTTCTGTGATTGTAATTTTGTTTTGTGCTAAGATTGCGTCACGGCAAATTGAATCAAAAATATAAAGTTCTATATTGTTTTGTATTGAGCTCTTGTTGTTAATTATTTCGCTAAAAGTAAGGCTCATATCATACTAAAGTTAAATTAAATCGAAACCTTTGAACTGATTCTGATAACCCGGCATCGCAATTCATAATCTAGGTACCAAAGATACGGTGGGTAGTCGATCAAAACAATAGGTAGACTTTTTGTATAGATAGCACCTCTAACCACTCTATTGTTCACAGATCAATATGTTAAAGTTCCTGTTTCACCTCATTGGGGCTCTCCAATTCGCCTATGGATGCTATTACGATTATACATACGTTGTTATACCGAGTACATCGAGTGTAGCACCTAAATTTGGAGGAAAATTAAAATACTTAACGTATTTAGATGCAGTAAGTTATAGTTATAAACCCACTATTTTTACCTTTATTTTAAACCAGCTATGTCCAGCGGTTTCACCAGCGTGGAGATTCCCCCAAGAATCTTGCTTTTTCCGGAAAAATAGTAACTTAAATCACTTTCCAACCTCAGACAGAGTTTGTAGCCTATAAACCAGCTGCGAAAAATCACGCCAGTCCATGGCTGCATGAAAGAAGGGCAAACCAACAAAAATCATTTTCACATGTATGGTGTGAATCTTCAAAATATTATTACGAAGGTTGCTATATATTCTAGGTTTATATTTACACCTTATTATTATAATTACAGATGATCCAGACTGTGTACTTCACTTTGGCCTGTCTCAATGATTTATATGGAAGCAATGAAAAGTCTCCATCAGAAAAACCTGTTATAAGACGTCTTAAAGATGCAGTGTTCAGTTCACTGGCATTCCCTGTAGCTATGTTTGTGGGCGTTTCCTTTTGGGCCTTGTATGCAGTTGACAGGGAACTTATTTTACCTAGGGCCCTGGATGAGTACTTCCCAACATGGTTGAATCATGTCATGCACACAAACGTTACTCTGTTTATCTTGATTGATCTTGTAACTTCATTCAGAATGTACCCATCCAGAAAATTTGGAATGTCTATCCTGTGCACTTTTATGCTTTGCTATGTAGTATGGGTCCAAGTTATTTACGCTAAAACTGGTATGTGGGTTTATCCTATACTGAATGTTTTGAACTGGCCCTTGAGAATTGCATTCTACATTTTTAGCCTTGGCCTAGTTAGTAGTTTTTATATCTTAGGTGAGAGATTAAACACATTAGTCTGGTCTAAGGAGGTTGAGAAAACTGTGAAATCAGGAAAGAAGAAAGCCAAATAAATTCTTAAAAATACTTTTCTCTCTACTTCTGGCACTGGGATCCTTACTTTAAGGAACATCTAATGGGTGAAAGGTTTATACTGAGCATTAATTTATGGTGAATAAGGATTAATTAAAAAAATATTTGGGAGTTGGTAATTAATAGTTCATAATAATAGTTGATAAATACACTATGAAAAATTATTTAACTTTTTGTGGGTGACATATCTGAACTTTTGAATTTCAAATTTGTCATTACGTTATCAAAAAGTATGTGCTTACATAATTCGCGTATCTTACTTTAAAATCAAAAAACTAGGGGTCAGTGTAGATTAGGCAGATAAAAGCTTGAGTATTTTTCCAATAGTAATTAAATTTTATTCTCATCCAATTCAAATGGAGTCATAAATAATATGCAAGAGATAATTTGCTAAGTAACTTAACAACTAAAAAGATTGTGGTCAAACTTATGCCTTTTGATAATTATACAAAAACTAAGGCTATAAGTAAAATAATTGTAAAAGTATAAATGGTACGAAATTAAAACCTAATTCAGCTAATAAGCATTTAAAACCCCCATTATTATGAATTAGAATGTTTTGTTTGTTTTTTGTTTGATCATTTTTTGATAAATTCAATCTTAGTGTGATAGTAAAAAAAAACAATAATTATCAAATATTGCATGATAAATTTATCTCTGAAGGTGATAAATAATTACAATAACCATTGTTCTATCACAGAGTAGGTATGTAAGTAATCATGCTACTATAGCCTACATCTATAGATTAATTGTATAGATAGAATTATATATTAATATCCTTGACTTCAGTTGGGTCCTTTGTTATTTCAACTGAGTAAATATTCTCCATTCAACAACCTCGTAAAACTTATATTTATTTAAATGATAATTACTTTTCAGCATTCCAATGTTGTTTTGTCGCCAATTCTTCATCGGAATATATATTATAGTGTAAAATATCTAATATTGTTGGGATGAGGTATATATTGGTTGTGACTTGTGAAAAAAATCGTGGCAATAACATGCTTTGTATAATATAGAAATTAGAAAGTTATGAAGCATTGTTTAGTATCTATTGTGGTAGAAAGGTCTAAATCATAACTTAATTGGTAAAAAATAGAAAAAATTGCGATTAGATTTTATCTAGCTTTATATTAACAATTACTTAGATAATTATATCTGTTGATTTCCAGTGTGTTCCAGTGAAATACGTAACGCTTATGAACATTTAGTAAACATTCGTTTTTTATTTATACCTACTTTTTATACATTCCGAAACATTAACAAACTTGAGTGTACATATAAATATATACAGTACAATACAACCCATATTACACACATTGCTCTGCCCCAAACTTGGATGAAATAATTCATTGCACTATGTATGTATTAATAATTTATTGCCTATGAGTTTGTAATTGTTTTATTTATTGTTTAAATAGGTGTAGTTAGATAATTTTTATGCACATACTGTGTAGTTTTTTTTTATAATTTTTATTTTGTTTCTGTTAACCTACATACTTACAGAAAACGTATGTAGTTAATTAACTTAAACTGTTTTTTTTTTCTGATAAGTATTCAGATTTAAAATGTTTGATTCCTATTATTTAAAAAACAAGCTACGACTGTATTATAGTTGCCGATCGCTATACACACTGTAAAGGATCAGACATCTACATGAATTGGATGTCGGGTATTTCGTCTATTGATTCTGAAACGTCGTGCATAGTAGAGGTAGAGATCATGTTGTCAAAAAGTAAGGACAAGGACATAATTGGTGGCTCTACTTCCTTTTTCAAACATTACTATTTTAAAATGTATAAAGGACGTGACCGTGACAATGCACGTTTCGACAATTTTACTGCAGAACACCTAGTGCTGTAAAAAAAGACAAATTTGCCCTAGTTGCCTACATTTATTACGTTCGAGTGCCTATCTCGCCTAAAGTGTTCAAATGTTTGCTTATCTCTCTATGCGGAGAAACCGAACAGTAAATTGTAAAGCAATAATTTTAATAAACTGTTGAAACCAATGTATCTGTTTTATTTATTTGTAAGTCATTTTTACTACTAACCTATTATAATATAATATAGATGAAGTGCTGATGACCGATGTTGGCCAAACGGTAACACGTGCGCCTTACAAGGCGCCGATACCAAGTTCGAATCCTCTCGGCCCCGCACCTAGTGTGCATTTACCAACGCCTAAAACGGTGAAGGAAAACATCGTGAGGCATGTCATAGAATCAATGTAAACTACATAGGTATTTGAGTTGCGATACTTCTATAGCATTGATTTATGATGACTCTTCAATCAATCCATCATAAATCAATGCTAAAAAAGTATGTTGTTTACCAACATACGAATATTATATTTTTTATTTCCATTCCTCCATACGAATATTAGAACGAGGTTGGCGTTAAATTATTAAAAAAAAAACGAATTTATAAAATAAAAAGCACATTTATTATGTACACTATTTCAAATATTTAATTAAGTACATCCACAGGTACATACTTGTGGCACAAGACACATTGTCAACTCATTATAAACAACACACAAATAAAATATATAAATATAGTGTAGTACGCATAATCTATCTACGACATTTATTATCTTTTACTAGGACTAGATCTTTTATTTTAAATGCACGTAAAATCATAGCGCAATAAAGAAAAAATTAAAATTTATAAACCTTTCTAAAATAATACTAGCGAATATAATATATTAATTTTCAACTTTATAGCTACAAGAAATGATTGCCTATATTTTTAAATCAACAATATTCAATTATTTTACAATGCTAAACTGGTGCTAAAAGTAGGTTAAATAAGAACAAATTACTAGCTTTGCGCTCACTTTGTTCCATAAGAACAAAATTACTTTTATATCAAGATACATATAATTAAATAACATAACAATACGTTTTGGTCCTCTCGCAAAGAATAGAAAAGAATCATTTTCCGCAGGACCAACCCGAGACGTAACTGCACTTCCAGTTTTTGTACATTATTGAGCCTTATGGGTTCTTGTTACCAGCTAACATTATAAATCTAACTACAAATACATTGCATTTAATAAGCGACACCATTGATAACAAGTTACAGGTCAAGTACTTTTTATCACGGAAATTCACGCAGGCGAAAGTACGTGAGTGAGACAGACAACATCCGTAAGCAAACAAGCGAGTTATCCTTAGTCTCCTCCAATTCAAAGCTTACTTCTAATCCGACTCAAAAATAACAACTGCGCAGCATTTGCTGGTGCTGATATCTTGAGAGCCATAAAGATCCGGTATGGGTTGTGTACAAGTCAATTTATATAACGAAGTTTATTCTACAGACTAACATTTGCCGTTAGGGTTGTCTGTATGTCACAGTCACAGCCGATTTATTTATTCTAGTCTTCTAACTTTTAACCATATTGAAAATTTATATCACTACACCTATAGACAACATATTTTGTACGTACTGACATGAATGATGTTCTTAATTCGTAGTATTAATGAGATATTAAGATAGGTACCGTCAGTATTGAAAGTTATAAATTATGTTCTAGTTCAGGGACTGTCTTTCATCTGCGAAAAGTATAAAATAGCAATGGAATTGAAACTTAACTTAGTAATAATGGTCATACCAGTTTTGGAATGTTTTCAATACCTTTAATAATACAACTTGAATTTGCTTGCCACAAAATACTTAGTTGTTTTAAAACAATAGGAACAAACATAAAAAATAATACTAGGTACATATATAATTTCATGAAAATCTTAGAACATTTTGCAATAGGAGAAAATTGCAAATTATAGCTCATAAGCCCGAATTCAAAGAATGTGACTAGTTGGTTGAAAATATTGAAAAATATAATTACAATTATATGTCGATACAAATAACAAGCATATAAAAATACTTTCGGTTCTTTTTCGATTACAATTAAAATTACAGGTAAAAAGAACAATCCCAATTTTCAGCGTGATTTTGTAATCTCCGCTTTAACTTATGAAAGCAGATTTCATATTATCCATTTTTCCATTTTTTCATACGCAAAGTTAGCCTACACATCGTTAGCTGCTTAGACTAACTTGAGTTTGCGGTTTCTCTAGAATTTTTCCACAAAAACATCAACGGTAACATTTCACTAAAGCGCCAAACACACATAAAGCGAAGGGGCAACAGAGGCGTAATTAGGCGTTCACCGGTGTTTGTATTATCATCAGCCAATTACGTTCCCACAGCTGGGACACAGGCCTTCTCGCAGGGAGAGAGTATACAGTTGCATAATTCTGTTGTGGAGCGATGGTGGCCGAACGGTTAGGCGTGCGACTTACAAGACGCCGACACCGAGTTCGAATCCTCTCGGCCTCAATAAGTTATGTGCGGATTTGCCATCGCTCAAAACGGTGAAGGAAAACATCGTGAGGAAACCGGCATGCCTAAGAACTGCAACATTCAAGGGCATGCGATATCTACCAACCCGCTCTAGGCCAGCGTGGTAGATTACAGCCATACTCTCTCACTGAGAGAAGGCCAGAGTCCCAGCAGTGGGATCGTGAAAGGCTGATAATGATGATGATGAATTCTGTTCAATTTGAAACCTGTTGGGGGCTGTACCCATTAGTTGTATTAGATAATCGGCCCGATAATGCTGAAAAGCGTGGACGCTTGCAAGCAGTCTTTCTCGCTCTAATGAAGGATGTTTCTGAGCGACAGAAAGAGATAGGACTATGTGAGAATGCGGTGCGGACGGCCTGACGCTTCCGCCACGCATTCGCCTTCTGTTTTCATACATAGACAAAGTTAACAATAAAGAATGTATGAGAAAAATGACGGCGCATAATATGGAATAATACATTTTTGGCTACATGACGGCTTAACACTACTTACTTGTACTTATAAGATCGGCTTCACTGTTGTCATCGCAACATTACATCATTGTGTTCCCTCGAATCATTTAAGGTACATTCTCGGCAGCCGCTCACGGCTTCCTAAGAGTAAAGCTACGTCTTGACTTTCCTGTTAGATTTGTAGTGTCCGTTCTTCCACCCGTTGCCTTGCGCGTCGCCGTTCATCGCTCGCGACCCGAACGCTGTCACTTTGCCTTTGGACTCGAATAGCACGTCTGAATCTGTTTCGGTTTCGGACAGATCTTTCGTTGTAACTGCAAATGATGAATAAAAACACTTACTTGTTTTTCTTTGTTTAAACGTAGCTATAAAATGAATTCTAATAAATTATCAGTTGATGAGCTTTCATGTGCGAACACGTCTAGCCCAACGGTTATCGATTCTGCGGCTTATATGACCAACCCAGTGCCACTTGGTAATTCTGTGAGCGAAGTAATAATTCAAAAAGTTTTATAAAAGTATTGAAGCAGTCTTGAATATAAAGTAATTTATTTTGATAAGGCATATCAATTAAATTTTTAAAATAAAAAACACTTATTGTGGCATAACTATAACAGATAGACATATGCTGTCACTACATTTCTTGTAAATAATAATGTGTTCTGCAAAGTCGTAGTACATTATATTATTCTATCATCAATAGTTTTCGCAGCGCAGGCGATGTAAAGAATATTATATGCATTTTTTTACACCTTGAGTTACATTATTGTAGTTTTAGTAAGGATCCCTATTTTTTTGAAAATATAATATAGCCTATGTCCGCCGCGGAAAGTGTAGCTCTCTAACAGCGAAAGAATTTTTCCAATCGATTCAGTAGTTTCGGAGGCTACTCGATGCAAACAAACAAACAAACAATCAAATCTTTCCTCTTTATAATCTATATTTATATATTTATAAAAGAAAGTCGTGTTAGTTACACTACTTATAACTCAAGAACGGCTGAACCGATTTGGCTGAAAATTGGTGGGGAGGTAGCTTAGGACCAGGAAACGGACATAGAATACTTTTTATAGCGGAAAAGGTTCCAACGGGATAACGGGAAGACGAGGGTGAAACCGCGGGGCGCAGCTAGTATTAGTTAGATTGATTACAAGAGCTACATATTTTAATACATATATATAAATCTCGTGTCACAATGTTTGTCCTCAATGGACTCCTAAACCACATAACCGATTATAATAAAATTCGCACACCATGTGCAGTTCGATCCAACTTGAGAGATAGGATAGTTTAAATCTCAAATTATAGTCGCAATTTTAATTTATTGCTAATTATTTGTCTGTTATTATTTGACAGTCACAATTACCTATCTGTTAACTCCAAATGATTCTAACAGATGTCGATACCATTCGACTGGGTTGAGTAAGTAATCAATAGATGGCGCTGCTATGGTAAATCTACGAACGTGTCATATAAGCTACATTTTAACAGCATAATTACCACGTGTTGTTGACGCTATAAAATTAAAAACTTTAGCCACAGCAACGCGTGGCCGGGTCAGCTAGTGTATATATATATATATATACTGACAGGGTTTGTCCTGCGCGTCCTTGCGCGGCAGCAGGCGGTAGGCGGTGCGCGCGCGCGGGCGGCGCAGGGCCGCGCAGGCGCGCGCCGCGAGCCGCGCGCCGCCCGCCGCCGCGCCGCACGCCAAGCACAGCGCCGCCACGCCGCCCAGCGACGCGTACACCACCGACCACTCTGTAACGTACCGCGCCAGGCTGTAGCTACTAGTCCACATCTGTTCTATGCTACATTTTTTTTTTTTTTTTTTTTTTACTATTTACAGGGTAGCGTTTGACCACAAGTCGCCTGATGTTAAGTGACGA
This sequence comes from Opisthograptis luteolata, assembly GCA_931315375.2. Taxonomy (NCBI): domain Eukaryota; kingdom Metazoa; phylum Arthropoda; class Insecta; order Lepidoptera; family Geometridae; genus Opisthograptis; species Opisthograptis luteolata. The sequence goes on from OV928048.1 coordinate 6,818,839, forward strand.
TGCGGTCGAAGATGGCGTCACGCTACACCTGGACTGGGAACTGGCTCTCAAGTGAGGCTGCCGGAACACACCGATAGGTGTTTGGCGACAGATTCTTAACGAGAGGGTGGTAGCTAGCCAGGCGAGTACTAGAAAATACCCTACCACCAAGCTATGGTTTCATCACGATGTTTTCCTTACATGACGTGAAAGAACAAAAAAATAATTAAAAATAAGAACAGCCGAAAGAGGTTTAAAACACAAAAAAAGCGCCAATCGCACTCCGGTCTCCGCTTGGTCGCGCGAGTGTGACACGGTCAATCGCAGGTAATAAATTGTTGCAAGCAAAACTGTGCATGACAAAAAATATGTTTTAGTTTGTTTATGGGTTAAATCAGTCACTCCACGCGCAGCGCGACAGTAGTAGTATAGAAGTAGTGTGACGACAACAGCAGACACTGACCGCAGTCCGGCATGGCGTCTGCGTCGAGCTGCGCCCACAGGCTCTGCATCCAGAAGGCGTCGCAGCGGCACGTGCGCGTGGCGTGGTCGCAGGCGCCGCGCCCGCTGCACGTGCTGAGGCAGCGCGTCGACCGCACGCGCGCGCTGGCCTCCACGCGCGCCGCGCTGCGGGCTAGTGGGAGGGCCCGCTTACCCTCCATCACCTTGTTCTAAGAAAGACATAGACATCATCATCAGCCTTTCACGTTCTTCCTGCTGGGACTCTCGCCTTCTCTCAGAGAGTATGGGGCGTTATCTACCACGCTGGCCCAGTGCGGACATAGACATGCCGGTTTCCTTACGATGTTTTCCTTCACCGTTTTGAGGTTTTTAGTTTGTTTATAATTTTATACATGAAACCTCGTTTATAGTTAATTCAGCATCACTTACTTTTTTTTGTTCGTATAAACTGGACGTCCATTCCTTTGTACGTGGTTCAACAAAGATTATAAACAGATTCATAGATAAGAAAACCAAGGATAACAAAAACAATTTAGGGAGCTGTTCATTGAGTGGAGTGGGTGTAAATTATTAATTTTATTTAAGACTTACATTTTCAAACAAGAAGAAAATTAGCTGCGTGTTTCCCGAATCCACCTGAGCCCTCACTTCGGTCACATTGACCTTTATGTCCCCTTTCAGAAGCAGGGTCATTTTCTGTATGAGCGTGTCGAGCTGACCCTGTGTGAAGGTCGATATGGGGACATTAAGGGTCATCTCCATGAGGCTCATTTGTAGCGGGTCTTGCTTCACTTGCACGCTCACGGTGTCCCGATCGGACTCGCCTTGGTCGTCTGTGACGGACAGCTCGAACACATATCTGCCTGGTTCTATGTTTGTTAGCTGTAATACAAAAATTTTCATAGATTTATGGCCTAAACTAACAACTATGGCTAGTTAAAAGTTTTCACATATTATACGTAGTTTTTGTAAACAGTCCTCACACTAAAGCAATTCCATTATAAAGTAGTAAAATAAAAACAAAACAATCTCTGTCACGCTCATAACCTTGACCGCGTGCGAGAGAGACAAAGAGACTTTTCATGATGCAGTGCAACGTCATGCCGTGTGGCGCCGTGCGCTTTATCACATTAGCGTAATGAGATTGTACGTGCCAACTTTAGTTAACCAATTTGTACATTGTAGACGGACGTGTACAGAATAAAGGTATCATGACCAACTTAATCGAGTATGAGTACCGGTAAAAGCAAACTTAAAAATCCACGACGGTTAAAAAGCAATTGAAAAAGGATAACATAATTTAAGAGCCCCGACTTAAAAAGAATATCCGTCGGTAGCTACCTTGTTAGCGTCGTGGGGTTTTTCAATTATTATTTTTTAATTTTTTTAGAAAAATTAGATATTTATTTTATTTTATTTATTTATTTATTCAAAAAACACTTACAGTCTAATTTACACCTTTTACAAGGATGCCGCGCATGAGTCCCTAAGACTTGTACCCAAATAGGTCGAAACCTGTGCTTGGGTGAGCTACCGATTGAAGCGAACCACAGAACAGATTGCGATAAGCGGTGAAATACTGTATGGACATTGCAAAAACCTTAAAACTAACAATTACAAGCATGCGATTGAAATTCTACACTAAATACATACGACTACATGTATACAAAATAATATGAATAAGTCTCATTGTTATCCTAGTAATAATAAATAACATATAAATATATACAAAAATATAGTAATGAATAATTATAATATATAAATACATAAATCATAGATATTTTATACACATTAAATGATAATAATATTATTTAAATATATACTAGCTTAGGTTACTGTCGCCGATCCATTTTTGCCATAATTTAATGAACTCTGATTGATCTATTTCGCCTAGTAATTTGTTGATTTTATATTTTAAATGCATTTTAACAAGAGAATCTCGGATTTTAATGGAAAGTATATATTCAATAAACTCTTCTGGCAAGGAGTTAAAAATTCTAGGAGCAAGTGCCGTAAAATGTTTCCGCGTGAAAACTGTGGTCTTGTTTGGTACCTGAAATATCTTTTGAGCAGCTGCTTTTCGCCTGGGCCTATCAGAAGACACCAAAGGCATTTCGTCTAAATGTTTCGTCATATGAATAATTGTTTGTTTTATATATATAATTTCCTGACAGTTAAAACTTTACAAAGAAGGTACAACTCGCCACTAGGAAACCTCATTGACTTTCTTTTTATTACTTTTAAGTTAAGTTTTTGAGCTTTTTCAACTCTGCCCATAACATGATTTGAACATGAGCCCCAGCTAATTATTCCGTACATTAAAAGAGACTGACTTAAAGCAAAGTAAATTTTCATTAGTAGGTTATCATCAACAATATTTCTTAGTTCTCCATACACATATCCCAATTTTCTAACTTTCGATGCTAACCCTGTTGTATGTTCATCCCAGCGCAAATGTTGATCTATTGTTAAGCCAAGGTATGAAGTACTAGCTTTCCTCAGCAGGTTTATACAACTACAGCTACTGGGAGCCAGTGTATGTACACCATTTTTGTGTATTTTCAGTGCTAAATTTGAATTTGGCAAACCAGCCTTTGTTGGAGAAAAACACATATATACTGTTTTTTCTTCATTAACGGACAACAGATTTTGACTGAACCATTCCATACCTACTTTGAGTCCCCGCTCCGCTTTAGCAAAAGTACTCTCCCATGTGTAGTCATCGAACAACAAAACCGTATCATCAGCAAAACAAATAGTCTTACAATCAGGTAGTAAAGAACAGAAAGTGTTAAGGTACATAACAAATAATAATGGCCCCAGCACACTCCCCTGAGTCACACCAAAACCTACGGTAGTTTTGTTACTAGAGGTAGAACCGATTTTGACAAGCTGCTCTCTGTTTCCTAAATAACTAGTAAGTAATTTTAGTGCATTTCCACCAATACCTATATTTTCCAGTTTCCGTAATAGAATTTTGTGCGACACGGTATCGAAAGCTTATATGCACATAACGCCCCGGGCGTTCGCCCGAAGTTTTGGTTTTGCACAAACAAATGTTTACTGCAGCGCCCCCTGGTGAGTTGTCGCCGTATCACCTATCTAAGAACTTGCACTAATCAAACCCGAACCCATCACTAGAAACTGCATCAAAATCGGACTAGTAGTTTTGGAGCAAAATGGCAACATGGATTTGCACAAACAAACATCCTCTCACCCCAAACGCATATACTCGTACCACCTCCGTTCCGTTGTGTGTCAAAAGAAGCCACCGATAAAATATAATGTTCTTTAGTGGAGACCTCGACTTGGAAACGTAGTGTAGGACGCTCGGCAACTAGGTGGAGCAACGACTTGCGCAGAGTGGCTGCCAGTAGTTGTATAAGAAGAGCTGAAGACCGGGCTCAGTGGGGTACCTTGGGAGAGGCCTATGTCCAGCAGTGGACTGACACTGATGATGATAATGTAAAACGTAACTTACCATCAGCACAGGCTGAGTGTCCGACCCCAGTATGACGGTCCCTGCCGCCAGTCCCGATCCCAATCGCGTCCATTTCCACGACACTATCCGAAAGTCGTCCGAGGACTTGGACCCGTTCAGTATAAGAACCGGCAACGGTAGGTTCAGCACTTTGTCGCCGCCCGCGTCCGCTTTCGGTGGGCTGTTTTTATCTGTGCATATGGAAATAAACTACTATTTACATCTTTTATATTGTCAGATAAATGGATTTAGAAGTGTTATTTCATGTGTTGTTTACTTCTTTCACGGTAAAAAATTGAAAGAAACCCGAATTAGCTTTTATCAGGCTGTAAATATAAAAAAACGAAGTCAAATTAGTCACAGCATTTATCACTGGACCGATTTTATGATCACTTATTAGAATAAGTATCGAAACATTGGAAAAAATTCACGACAAAAATATCAGTTGAATGTAAAGGTATGTTTCTTTGTTACATTTTCACACCTAAACCACTGAAATGATCTCGATAAAAAATGGCATGGAGATAGTTTGAACCCTGGGGAAGGACATAGGGTACATTTTATTGCGATAAACTGCGGGGAACAGCTAGTCTTTTTTACAAATAAGGCGGTGAGAATGTCAAAACGACGCATGTATATGTGTCACAGTACATCAGCTACGTCCACACTTACTCTGCGTAACGGTGATTGTCACATTATCCGCGGCGGAGTTCCCGTTGTCGTCGAGCACGGTGAGCGAGAACACGTACTGCCCCTTGGTAAGGGCTGTTGCGTTCGCGACGGACTCGTTAAAGTTGACAATGTTAGAGTTAGTGGGCCCCGCGAGGCAGCGCCAAGTGTACGCCACGATGCGGTGGTCGTCGCGAGACGTCGACCCGTTCAGCACGCTCCACGTTTGAGGCAGAGATATGAACTGCAACCAGTGCTATTGATAAACATGGTGTTACCTACGTCATACTCTGGACACTCCATTGCACACAGTTGCCGCGTTTCAAATACCGACAACGACCGTTGTGGCGCAATGGGCGAATAGCCGTCAGCGAAGAGTAAAATATTTGTGCAGTAAAAAAAGACATGGCATACAGGGCCAGGCGGATAGATTCGCACACACAATATAAGTAATAACTGTAGGTGAACCATTTCTGTACATTGAAAATATCTTAAAACAACTAACTGGTATTATTATATGTATATATATATATATATATAGGTCAGTGAAGCGCTAAGATATCATAAAAAAAATTGATTTTTGAGTTTGTTCTGGTTGGTCAGCGTACTCACCGCGTCAGGGCCGGCGTCGGCGACGGGCGGGGTGTTGGTGGGCGGTTTGACGAACACGTGAACTTCGGCGGTGGACGACTGGCTCGACGAGTCCGTCACTTTCAACACGAATGTGTACACGCCTTCCGACAGGTTTGATAGCTGGAATTAATGAACACAATCGTGTCACTACTACAACTCACCTGGGCCCTTATTCGCTATGACCATCTAAGCACATAACGCGGGCGCGTTACGCTATCTGCGTGGAATGACCGCTAAAGCACTTAATGACGTCACACGTTATTGGCAAGGAATCTTGATGGTCATAGCAAATAAGGGCCCTGATGGTGACGATATGGTCGAAGATGGCGCCAGGCTATACCTGGACAGGGAACAGGCTCTCAAGTGAGGTTTCCGGAACGCACCCGATAGGTGCTTGGCGATAGATTCTTAACTTGAGGATAGTAGCTAGCAAGACGAGTACTAGAAAATGTCCTATCACCAAGCTATGGTTTCATCACAATGTCTTCCTCCACCGAAAGCTCAAGCTCATTGTAGTATTCTACCTCTTCTCTTCAACTCCGGTATTCATTTGGTACTTTATAGATACCACAACACAATATTTCCAGTTGTTTTTGCGACGACTTGCGCCGAGTGGCTGGCAGTAGTTGGATGAGAAGCGCCGAAGACTGGGCACAGTGGCGTACCTTGGGAGAGGCCCATGTCCAACAGTGGACTGATACAAGTTGATGATGATGATGATGATGAATGTTTTCAGTGAAATCACAGGTTATAAACAGATTCTAATTCTACATTTTATATCCCAAAGAGGCACGTCACGCAATATTTTTAACTGCATGTTGAAGTTCAAAATTCCGGGTGGCACTGAACTGTAATGATCATACGTGACGCTTACCATTAGACTTGCTCGTCTCGTCACTCACTTGCACAATTCACGCATAAACCAATAAGGCGTCCGCAGGTATCTCAGTTACACGCGTTGATGTAGGTACATATATTGTAGGTATGTATGTCTGTATAACAGTTCGTAGTTAAAAAGCTAAATCAATGCTAAAACGGAAAACCATCCTATGAACCAGTTTGATAAAAGCTGATAAACGCGTCGGCATAGCAGCGTTTTGATAGTGTTTCCTGCAATCCTGTGTACATACATACTCGTAATCCTTATCATGGGATATCATTATATGTATTTATATTGTTTGTATAGTTTACTAACTCTGCCTCCGTAGTGTTACCCGCGTGGGCTACGGTTTATCGTGATAAAAAGTTTCCCATGTCCTTCCGTAAGGTTCAAACTATTTTCATACCAAATTTCATCAAGATTTAATCAGCGGTTTGGAAGTGAAAAGGTAACAAACGGATCTGTCCGACTGAGAGACTTGCTTTCGCATTTACAATATTAGTATGGATTTTATAGCTCTTGTGATAATAAATGGCATTTAGATTTAATTAGAGAGATATGGGATATGAGTAACTGTAGGCAAACAAAAAGTTTATCTATATTTTACTCAATAAACAAGACAATTAAAAATGAATGTTTTTTTTTTGCCTGTGGTTCATTACAGTTTATCGCCCCAAAAAGTACAAACTATAACATATTTTTTTTACCTGTAAGTAAGGAGAATGCGTATTTTGCATGTCGACAGCCTTGTTCTCGTCCACGGCCGACTTGGTCCACTCCCAGGAGGTTATCTCGTGGTCGTCGGTCGACAGGCTTCCGTTTAGAGTCAGGTTGTTGTTGGGCAGGTAGATTATTACATCTTGACCTGGGAATGGGCGGATTCGGTGTTCGCAACTTTGAGGATTGCAGTAGGTATACCGACCCATTGGTTGGCTGCCCATTGTAACACAAGCTCTAAGATCTTTCCTTTTAGGCAGCTTTCAATCCAGGTGTAGCGCTGCACCACTTTCGACCACATCGGCACTTAACATCAGGTGACGGTGACTTGTCGTCAAATACTTAGTAAGAAGTAAAAAGATGTAGTTCTATTTTCTTTTTTTTAATGAAATAGATTGACATAAAAGCAGACGGCCCGCCTGATCGAAAGCGGTCACCGTCGCCTATGGACATTTGCAACACCAGGGGAGTTGCCGATGCGTTGCCTACCATTAAGGACTCTTTTCACACCCATTTGCAATTTGTAGCGCTGCGGAAAGACGGAGGGAGCTCGTTCCACATTTTGCAAGTATGCTGTGTGATGTGGTGAAACAAAAGAGCATCATTTATGTATACTTTAGTGGGTTTTACTAGCTGTTATAAGATTAGTAAGATGTAAGACATTACCTGCATTAGCTTCAGGAGGATAATCCGTATGGTTTAACACAGTGATGTTAGCAGTTGTGGAATTCTTCACATGGTCCGAGTCTTCTACTCTGAGCTTGAATGTGTAGTTGCCAGGTTGCTTCAGATCTTTGAGCACAAGTGTTGGTCCGTCCAGAAGTGGAGGCTGGTACCCGATCGGCCCTGACGTTAGGTCCCAGTGCCATGATATGATTGCATCATCGTCCTGAGAAAAAGCGATAATCGCGGTAAAAAGTATCTTATATCCTTCCTCAGGGATCAAACTACTACTGTCTGTCTGTTACGCTTTCACGGCTAAACTACTGAACCGATTTAAATGAAATTTGGTACACAGATAGTCTAGAGTCTGAGAAAGGAAATAGGCTACTTTCTATGGCGATAAAATGTAGTCCACGCGGGTGAAACCGCGGGGAACAGCTGGTACTGTATTATTTAACGTTTCATTATATACCTTACTAGCACTACCATCCAATACGGCCATGGAGTTAGGCAGCTTCACTGTTTGCGTCTGCGGAGTGATGACCACCATGGGAGGGGTGTTGATCCTCTGCGGCGGCAACACGGTCACGTTGGCATAACCCTCGCCGTACGAATTGGTGCTGTTCACTGTCACCTTGAAACGGTACTGCCCTTCTGTCAGGTCTGTGAGGGTGACCGTCGCGCCGTTTTGGTTCATGTTACCTAGCAAGTAAAATAAACAATACGTGAAAATAATAATTGCGCAACAATGTGACGTTGAGCAAGTTCTTCGCTTGTTGGTAAACGTCTCATTTGACCATTAACAGTTCAGTGCCACCCAGAATTTTGAATTAAGAGTTAGGTAACTAATAAAATAAAGAATTTTGTTGAAGTTAATACTATCTTAGTTCATAGGTACCTGTAAAACCTCCCTTTGGCTGGTCAACTAATGTCCAGACATAGTTATAATGACTCATTGTTGCCTTCTCATCAGGGATGGTGTAGGCGGCCAAGGTTACTTCTTTATCGGGCAACTGGACCTTTGAAATAAAACACATTTTTTTTCATCCTATTTTTACAGGGTATTTGACAACAAGTCACCTGATGTTAAGTGACAATGTGGTTGAAGGTGGCATGTCTGGACTGCTTCTCAAGTGTAACACACCAATATGTCCCTACCAGCAAGCTATGCTTATGGTTCATATAAAAAATCATAAATATCTAAAATTATAAAACATGTATAAAAATATTTACCTGTTTAGATACAATAGACACAGTCAATGTTTGAATAGTCTTCTCTGAAGAAGACTCTTGTTTCAAAGTGTTACTTATATCAGCATCATCCTTCTTAATAGCATCTATAGGTATAGTAGGACCTATTGAAAAAGGTCTGATGGTTTGTACACAGGAACCTTGAGCATTCTCTTCAGTGCCAGGTATACATTTGCAGATTCCGTTACGTAACTTAATTCCTAAAGGAATGCATTCAGAGTTGAACGGACAGTCATCAACCCCTACTTCACATGTGATCTTTTCTAGAAAGTTTGTCGAGTCCATTATCATGTCCCTGTCATTGTTATCTAGGTACAAAGACCTTGAATCAACATCTTCCACGGGTAAATTGTTAATGAAGTGCGAGACAAAGTTGGAACTTTCATCTTCACTGAGGATGTCATTACGATGGCTTGTGTAAGGCGAGTATATTGGCTCCTCTTCAGGGGAGAAATTGTTGCTTATCTCTCTAGCACTCGATTGATCTAGTATGTCTGACCAGTTTTCTGTAAAAAAAAGGTTTATGGGCAAATTAATAAATAGGTGACAATGCTCCAATGTTCAATGCATTCAATAATGATTTAAAAAAATAAACAAAAATTATGTTACACACTTGCCATCCGGTGTACATCTTCTATGTCTCGACACTTAACTCGTTAAAAACAAAAAACTGAACTACTGATTATTCATAATGATATAATAAACTGAAAAGATTATTTAAGCTGACCACTGGTATACTGAGTACAGTCAACGACAAAAGTCACTCAACAATAACACAATTTCCGATTACCGGCATCATCTTAAACACCAACCTTTGATGACCAACCATCATATGTAATGAAAACCATGCATTACTGATCTAAGACACATTTAGGAAATTGAGAATGATCAGCTACTTTTGTTGCTGACTTGTACCATGAATATTTCTAGTTCTTACCATTAGGTAACACAGGTTGCACTAGTATCATAGAGACATGTGACTCCCAGTTGCGGCTACCAGCTCGTAGCAACGGCAGACAGAGCTCATCACTTGCACACTCTACATGGTAACACCTTGCATCCACAATGAACACAATATTACAAGACTCCGAGATGCAGCATGACATCACACACTGCTTCAGACCTTTAAGCGCAGTTTTCTCCGTGAAATTACCTGCTGTTAGGTTTCCTGAGAGAAACAAACAATGAAATGTTACTTTCCTGTGTACTGTTGGCTACTGAACACAAGTGTGAAATAAGTTTAGAGGCCTAGTTCATCAACATTCACTATAATGCCCTAGCATGATACATCATTGTTATAAATTAAGTACTGCTAAATAAACATCTATAATGTACTTTAAAATATTCTATTGGAATCAAATCGTAAGTTGGTACCGTGTCTAAACTTTGTGCTAAAAACCACAAAGCGAATAATAATTCAGTAATGAAACTTACCGACTGGCGCATAATTAACAAAATTCTTTGGATACAACTTGGGACACTTATTGCTTTCATATTTCGTACTCCAGGCTTTATTGTACTGACTTGATAAAGATATTTTCACGTTTACAGAACACATAAAAAATAAAATTAACCATAGTATTCTAGTACTGTCCATATTCATGAAAAATATGCAAAAATATGTTTTACGTTACGATATGGTGTAATTGAAAAATAACAGAGTTAACAGGACAGGAACTCTAATTTGAATTAGATATGAAATAAATTGCGTGGGAGAAGGACGATAGATAATCTACTTTTGTACATTTATATACCACCACTTGATTAGTTTACGATTTTTTACGCCACAATTTCACATAAACAAATCGATGTTGACATGACAAGATTTGACAAGACACATTAGTTGACATTAGACACACACACAAGAGACAAGATCACAAGACAGACAAGTAGAAGAATCAGAATTATTCAGAGTTTCAGACTTTTATTAATGTCACCGTCGCCGTCAGTCATTTTTGACGGTTCACGCTTTGACTTCAATATAGCAATAGCAGCTCTGTGAAAAAAATAAAAAAAATCGACTAAACAGTAGATTTAGTCGATTTATATATCGCTACTCGATACAAGACGGAGCCACAAGTTTCCGGAAAAATAAAATGTGTCCTAATGTCATAAACCACAACTATTCTTTCTATATAGCAGCTATTCTATTCTATTCTATAATATGTCTTCCTATTCACGCTGTCGATATAAGGTGGCTAGACTGGCTAGTTGGCAAGACTTGCGCTTGAAATGGTACAACGTTTGAGGTCCACCCTACCCTGCACATGGTGCAAACATTTTTTCACTTCACAAACTGTTTATCATTCGAAAATCTGAGTGCAAAGGTGCATTTTATCCCTAGCGGATAAAGCGTGGAAAAGCGTTTTTAAAATTCAAACCTTTTCATTCAATAATTTTCTATATCGCCAGTACCTACACTGAAAATGCATTATTTCATGTCAGTGCGCCAATTTATTTTTTAGAATAATCACACAGGTGTTCTTCACAGGACAGTACGGCGAACTGCATGAAAAGAAAAATTGCGCTGTTTTTCTTGCACCTAGCATTTTTTTTCGTTGCAGGCCTGTGAGGAGAAACGTTGTGATTCGCTCGGCTGCAAAGTTATTCTGCATCTCATACCTTTGAAATCATCGCTACACTCAGGATTCTATTTCTCTAATAATCGCGCTATAGGTAGGTACCACACCTACATACGTAAAATATTAATTTCTTTAATCAATTCTTCCTTCATTGAACCATTTTGTAAACACTAAAATTAAAATTGGATTAAATATTTGCTTGAGTCGTTTTGTTGTTCTCCTGGGCCACACCTGGATTTTTATTCATTACCTAAATCCTTCTGTGTTCGCTAACGAAGATGGGTGCGGGTCAGATAGGAGGCATTGCCACATTACGTAAGATTACTAGTTATGACTTTTTTTTACAAAAGATGGCACAAAAAAAGAAATGAGGTGTTTGTTCAAAAGAGGTTGTTGAAAAAGTTCTTAGTTTGGAACTCCCATCCTAGCCTTCTATGTTTCCAGTTATACAAAGGTACTTTGTGCTTCTATGGTACGTGACCGTCGCAGGCATAGGGACAAATACAAGGAACTACTTCCACGTAATAAGGGCTTCTCTCCTCACTATAAGTATATGCCCGAAAATAAAGTTCCCATTGTACATGGTTCTACTTTTTGTTTTGCAGTTGATATAGACTTTGAGAATCCAGCAGGTTTTCTCGGAGTCAAAGCTGAACCTACAGAAGCGCAGTATATTGTAAGTAATACGTAGGTAAAATATTTAGGTAGATCTTACAAGAAAAATAAAACGTTTACATATATTTTCGAGTTTAATATATTGGCAAGTGGCCCGTCCCAGTGGTCATGCTCTTCAGCATCTTTTTTTGCTAGACCTACGTTTTTACATAAAAACAGTTTGCTTTAATTTTATAAGTAAACTAGCTTTTCCCAAAGGCTTTACCCACATATATAATATTAATATGATGATAGATATTATGATAGACTACATTTAATAGCAATAAAAAGTATCATAAGTCAGGCTTGAAACTAAATACCAAATCTCATAAAGAAAGGTTCAGCGGTTTAGGCGTGAAAAAGTAACAAACAACCGGATAGACAGACATACAGTCAGATTTACTTCTGCATTTATAACAAAAACCATGGGGCCCAGCCCCTCGAACTCCTTATAAAGAGCTTGCCAAGCACCTTGTTGACACCTCAGGTGACATTGCCTCGGTCAACGCCTGTCCATCCAAAGAGGTATGTCGAACCGATAACCGATTGGGAAGAGAAGTTCTCGAGTGGCGACCACAAACCGGAAGACGCTCCGTAGGTTGGCCCCCCACTAGGTGGACCGACGACATTGTAAGAGTCGCAGGGAGTCGATGGGTGCAAATGGCTAATCACGTTCAGCAGTGGACTTCTTTCGGCTGATGATGATACTAAATTTAAACCCCCAGGTGTATTACTTGTCTCACGCTATGATGTTCTGCGTGGGTGCTCTAATAGAGGCTCACGTAGTACTGACGCCTGCAAGCTGCGTGTTCGGCGAACGCTACAAATTTGACGTCTTCGGAGGCACGCACAAGTTTGTGGAGTACGCTGGCGTTACGAGACAGGTGAATCATCTTTGTATTCATAAAGGTAAGCTCGTTTCGATATAAAAGCTTAAGACCTGCATAGGTAAGAACGTAAGTATTTCATTCATAAAAAAATTCGTGTTAAAAAAAATTGCTAGTTACATACCTGTTCCGACCGCCTTATACCAGAAAAAAATAAGCTGGAAACGCCCGGCAGGTAATTTTTGGAGAAACCATTTTTATCTTGAATTTGTTTTCTTTTATTAAAACAGGGTTCAGTAGGAACGCACTGGAACTATTTTCAATAGTAACAATGTATTTTACTCAGCCTATTTGCCACTTTTATTTTTCCTGTTTTGGTGTTACCTAAATCCAAGATATCAATAGAATGAAGAAATAATTACCTATCTTAAGTACTTAAGTAAATATGGCATTATATTGCGCTACGAGCTGTGCCGCATAGTCGATGTGATAACAAGTTTTAGTTTACGAATTTTGTTAGTAAAACGATTATACGAATAAGGTAAATCTACGTCTGTGCTCGAAAATAAGATTTAGGTATAATCGCGGAAGTGACCATACATTCATCTTGTTAATTGATTAAACCCCGTTTGATTGTCTAATTCATCAACAACTGCTAACGTGAAACGTCCGGTTGCTATTTTTTATATACTTACAAACAATTTGTATTTAGCTAGAATTATGAGTACCTATTCTTTTAAAGATTAACCTAACTATCTATGTTATGGTAATCATCATCAGCCTATTACATCCTACACTTTTTTGCTTTGCTAGGACTCAGACTTATATTATAGAGAACGTTGGTATGTGTGGCAAGTACTTACCTAACTACCAAGATTCTGATGTGCTCTTGAATTACCTACGTGGTTTTTGAACATGCAAGTTTACCAAGAAGTTTTCTTTTTCCGTTTTGAGCGATAAAAAACAGTACTTAATAAAGCACACATACACACACACAGTCAAATCGCTTGACCAGTACGGAGCCAGGTTCTGTTTTTTTTTGCCAAAACCTTGGAATAAACCGTAAACAGTATTTTTGATAAGAGATAAGAGTGCTTAGCAGGGTATTTAAGAATAGAAATGAAATTATAATTATTCCTTTAGGATATAACCACACGAATCGATTGAAAGAATGTACTCCTGACAACATTGCTCTATTGGTGCTAAACCAACAGTACTCGTTCAATAAAAGAGAGCGGGACTCTGAGTTCGTTATAAACAGAGTGAGGTACGGAGTCCAAGGGTTGGCTGAGACTCGGATTGGAGACTCCTCATGTACATACTACGGATTTGGCAGCAGGAGAAATGTAAGTTAATCATCACCATCATCATCAGCTGGAAGAAGTCCACTGCTGAAAATAGGCCTTCCCCTTTGAACGCGATATAGCGATGATGGCTCAGTGATAGTGACGTAGGCTTGCGATCCGTAGGACGTGTGTTCGAATCCTACTACGAGCTTGAGCTTTCGGTAAAGGAAAACGTCTTGATGAAACCATAGCTTGGTAGGGTATTTTCGAGTACTCGTAAGAATCTGTCACCAAGCACCTATCGGTGTGTTCCGGCAGCCTCACTTGAGAGCCAGTTCCCAATCCAGGTGTAGTGTGACGCCACCTTCAACCACATCGTCACTTAATACGCTACACCAGAATTGGGAAAATTCTTTCGAATGGGGCTGCCGGAACACACCGATAGGTGCTTGACAATCAAGTTTCATCTTGATATTTTCCTTCACCGAATGCTCAAGCTCGTTCTACGATGAGCCCACGACCTACGGATCGTAAGTCGACGTCACTACCACCGTGCCATCATCGCTATACAAATCATCATTATTTTATTACGCGAAGATTTTTGAATCCTCCAATCAAACTTCGGGATGTTATTCTGTCATTTTTAGTGAAACACACACGTGTGATCTATATAATCTACTTGTGTAATAGGTAGTGATGTAGTAATGACGATTTCTGTATACAGATAGTATTAAAGGCTCTGTCGTTACTTTATGTACAATTCGTAATATTACTACTATGTATTTGTAGTGGTTGTTAAAATTGTATATTTGTTTGAACTAACTCAACTATTGACTTGTACGTAGTTACAGAAATGAATAGATAAATATTTTCCAGGGTTACTTAATTCCACTGCTGATTCATCTTCGCCGTATGGAGGTTACGTTGCTACCTTCAGATAAATGTCTTGATTTATGGAACTACAAAGACAAATATCTCTGTTTATACCAACCGCAGTGCAAGGTACACACACCCTTTCCCTTCCTTAATAACTAATAATGCATGCCACCGATAATTATATAAGATTTCAATAACTTTTAAAACATCTGCAGTTCTTGTGTTATCAAACGAATTTAGTATATTGTTGATGGTAATTTAATAGCTTAAAGTAAGAATATTTTTTTACATCTTACGGGGTAGCGTTTGACCACAATACAACCATAATGTCACATGATGTGAAATGATAATGCAGTCAAAGGTGGCAAACTAAGCTACGCTTGAATTAGGAATGGCTCTTGTGAACCGAAACATTATGATAGTTGCTTAGCAACAGATTCTTGACATGAATGTGTTAGTTAGCCAGGCGAGAACTAGAAAATGTCTTTTTGGTACGATGTTTTCCTACACTGAAAAATTAAGTCCTCTAAAGGATTCGAACCTATAGGTTGCAATTCGATATCACTACCATTACTAGTTAAGCTATTATATTTCTTGTTATCTTCAATTGTGTGGTATTGTTGTAAAATTTTATACAAAATTTTATACTTTCATTTATTATTTACAGTCGGAAAAGTACGGGGCCTTATGTCCGGTAAGTGGCACTTAGTTTGTGGACCTCAATGACTCTTTGCGTTATTCGTCGAGCAAACAGCTTATTGTCAAGTGTCTTACTATGTAAGCATCGGGCGTAATCGACATCTATTAGATTGGGAAACGTTGATCAACTTGGTCACTAGACAAGGTTACCGTTTTTTATATACCTTTAATAACACCCACCCACACAAATCACATACATAGCCCTGACCCCTTACTACGATTTTCTGTACCTAGGTTATCTGAAGCTACACCGGCGAACACACACACACACACACACACACACACACTCACACACACACACACACACTCACACACACACACACACACACACACACACACACAAACACACACAAACACTTTTTTATACTATATACTTTATAATAACAATACACTCGCAGTTTTCTCTTTATCCTGTAGATGCTTTTTCCGGGATAAAGTGTTAATTGAGAGTGTACGCTATCTCAATTCCGTTTGAATCTGTTGAATAATTAAATTCTACCCTAATCCTAATACTTGTTTGGATTGCTATAACTCTACCGATGATCTTTTTAGTTCTTACACGTTAGCGTTGGACCAAAAGTCACTTGCAAAGATGTGGCTCTAGACGGTGCAATGATTTTAAAATTAAAAAATACGGGGTTAGATTTAATAAATCGGCCAATGTCTCCTGATCTACATGAAATGGTTATGTTTACCTAAACGTCACAAGTCGATAATGGAATGTTTGCTCATAAACAACGCAAGGCCTTACAGCCTTTTACGTTTGTATTCTGCGATCAAAGTATAACCTAGCATAATATACCACATTTTTTATATTATGTGACGCAAATGATACTGCCCTAAGTACGATAGCTGTTACCTTTGCCCATTAACATATTTATGCTACCTGGAATATTCTTATTTGCATTACTCTAAGTTGATGAATGAGATCATAATTAAGCCCACACAACATAAGTAGGTATCTACTACATATTGTTTGCTGTCTCTATTTATACAACGAAATAATAATGTACAATGATAAAGCATGCAATGAGACGCATAGGTTTGACTCTTAATTCGGCTTCTCTGTATTTAATTTTTTTTTTACTACTTACAGGGTAGCGTTTGACCACAAGTCACCTGATGTTAAGTGACGATGTGGTCTAAGATGGCGCTACGGTACACCTGGACTGGGAACTGGATCTCAAGTGAGGCTGCCGGAACACACCGATAGGTGTGTATCCCTGTATCTAGAGTATGAGAAACGAAGTGAGTCCACAACACCCGGAAAAAAATACTTATTGCGCTTTTTGGTTTCAAAGCCTACTCACAAGTTAAATTGGATTATAAAACTGTTAGCTTGTGGCATAAAAATCTGTATGGTCGGGGTCAGAAATCCAGTAGTAGTCTCAAAAAGCAATAAATAGCATGAAAGAAAATTGCGCATATGACCTTCTTATATAAGCCATTTCGCACGTATGTGTGTACGTGACCCAATCAGAAAGAGCGAGCGCGTGTGTGCGGCTATCGCTCGCACACACACACACACACACAGATATGCGGCATGCCTACCGTGCGGAAGATTATGGACATTGAGGAATTCCTAATGGAATTTTGTCCCCGTACTGTAAAAAAAACCAGCACTATTACTGGTTCCAAAATTTTTACAGCTTTGTTTTTCACCAGGATGACGTGGGCTCCCTGATAGTATGCCATGGCTTTGCCCAGGGCATGATGACCTCTCGGATGGTGGACCGTCCATGCGGCGTGGGGTTCCTTGACCTCACGCAGTACAACAAGTTCCTTACTTGCGGCGTCGACGACTCCCGTGACGTCATCGATCTTGAAGACACCATGGCTGTAGAATATACCAGCTCGCGTTCAACTCAAACTCTTGTCACGGCACCGCGTCTGAACAGCAGCGGTAGCGAGGAGGATGATATTAATAATTAACCACTGATTGATATACTACCTACTTACATTTATCGTGTATATTAATTCGTTAAATGCTTTTTTTACAACTTATAGATTAGTATTTGAAGTCACGGTCAACAGCTATAATTTGACCTTCAACATTGAAAAAAAAAATTAATAAACAAGAATTATAGGTACATAAGGAAACTAAATGCTTGTAAATTATCTTTTGGCTATTTTCCGTGTATCAAATCAGTGGCCTTCATACAAGGCAGAGCCTGTATCGTGAAGACTGGAATTTGTTGTTTTCTTTATTCGTGGGATATTGAATAAAAATGTATATTATTCGTCAACGGCACAGAATTACAACAGTGAATATATAGTCTGACATAAGTTTTGGAAGAAAAAAATTTTGAACATAAAAATATGTTTACAAGAAAGCATAATACTGACAGCAGGAAAACCGAAAATGTTTTGTAAATAAAAGATTTTTACAAAACAACTTTTTCATTCAATTTATTTCCCTTATTTATAAATGGTACATCGGTATACAATGTGTTACTATTTGTAGGTATAAAATGACTTGTATAATTAAAATCATAATATAATATTATTTCTGTTTTAATAACTACAATAATGTCAATAATTATATTAAAGGCGCATTAAACAAACCCTTTTCAGAAACACTATCTCTTCGAAACTCTGATTTGGTGACCTCTAATGGGGAACAATAACACTTCTAGTTTGAGAGGGCCGATGTCATCTGCCTCAATTTTGTAGCTCCTTATGACGGATGATAGAATACTCTTCATAATTAGCATGCCGAAATTGCGCCCTGAAAAAGTAACATTTAAAGCAATAGAAAAAAATCCTTACCGCCTATAGGATTAGGTACTGATTACTGATGCATGAACTCATGTCAGCTGACGATGCATAGGGGAGACCCAAAGATTAAAGACATGAGGAACTAATAAGATCTTTCTCATCTGGACACAAATATGTACCTTACTGGCAATATGCAAGTAAAAATCATTCACGATAGTTTTCATTACTTATGTGGTTAGACTAATCTAAACTTTGACCTCGGCCTTTTAGTATGCTAATTATTTTTTTGACCTGATCATTGGCATTTATACCTACCTAAATATACAAAAGTCAAGGTTGCAAAATATAGCTTAACGAGGATCACTATTTTATATCCCCACAATAGCGTTGATAGGTAGGTTTCTTCCTAACTTTAGTTTGTCATGAGTTTATAATTGTTGACATAGTATCTTGTGGTCTCAGCTTTTGCCAGAGTTTACAATTATAGTCTAACACTAACTGCCAGACCAAGCACCATACATAGCCTCAGCCTGTAGGTCCAGCACATTAGCGTATCTCTTTTTACATCAATGGTATATAAACTCTAGCTAGATGCATACAATTTGGAGTGTATTGTGTGTATGCAAAAGTTAACAATTAGCCATTTATTTCATGCAGTTTGGCTATAGTTAATTTTGACTACAGATCAGTCAGGTAAGGTTAATGTTTGTATGAAAAAATGATACCGCGGAAATTAATTAAAAAAATTACTATAGAATTTGCTAAAAGGTTGAATTTGACCGCAGCTGCGGATTGCGTACAAACAGCTTTCAAATTCAGTATAAAAAGTATTACTTACTTCACCTGCTTACGGGCATTACAGAAACGATGGTGGTGAATAGTTTGCACTTACCTATACAATTCCTGGAGCCGTAACTAAAGGGTAGGAAGGAAGCAGGGTGTCTGTTGGCCGATCTCTCTGGTAAGAACCTATCTGGGTCAAACTCATCAAAATCTGGTCCCCAGACGGACTTGGATCGGTGGATGGCGAAGGCACCGATTACTGCACCTGATCCAGCAGGCACTGTTACTCCGCATTTTGCTGAGGAAATTGATACAATTATCTTTGTTTGTTTTTATTTCAATAAAGTTGTTCAGTGGGTAAAAGGAAAAACTATGGCATGCAACTAATGAAGAAGAACGCACTATCTTTGGTTAGGCTAAAACCAGATTTTTTTTCTTTTTGCTAAGTCGGGTTCAATTTCATGTAGTTATAATGATAATTCCATTGCATTTGAATGTGAAATATTTCAATCAATTCACAAATATATCAAATCCCTGATAGACCCTATGCTTAGTCGGTCTTCAGGGCTATCTCTAAAAAAAAATCTAGCTAATTTTTACCAAGTGATTGATGTCAATCCAAGCCTAGAAGGTAATATAAGTATTGACTTACGTAGATAAATATCCTTGTCGATGTTTCGTCCAATAATGGGCACAACAGTGTAGAGCCTCATGCTTTCCTTGATCACTCTCTCTATGTAATGCATCTGCTGTAAGTCTTCTTTCGTAGCACCCCTCTTTGAATCGCCAAATATCGTTCTTTGCCTAAAATTGGTTAGGGTAGTTACAATCATATTACACCATGAACTTAGTAAAAAGCTTCAGTAAGGAATTAATTTCAGCCTTATCTGAAAGTTTCGTTGTATTAGAATCTATTATTACAAGATGCATGCTTTTATAGTGATATTAACGTTAATCGTATTCTTAGTCTTAGATCTTCTATCTTCTTTCTCATCAGTTTTTTTTGCTAATGCACCTATGTCAGATTCTACATCTTCTCCTATTTCGTAATAATCCTAATTAATAGCTGTTCGAATATAAACCCTTAATATATACTCACTCTTGTAATGCCTTTTCTTGTGCCTCTGGATGGTTTCCAAGTAGTACTATAGTGTATGCAATCACCAGAGCAGTGGTGTCGTTACCAGCTATTGTAATAGAGTCGATGTTCTCTCGAAGCTCTTCATCTGTGAACTCGATCTCTTGACCAAACAGCATGTCTAGAACTGCTCTGAGTTTGCCTTTTGGAAACATGTACATGCTATCAGTTATTTAGACTTCCCTCGACTCTTGAAATACTTTTAACAGGCGGCCAATATATAATCTAGCTGTTGTGTGATGTCGATTTGGTTATACTTGAGGTTTTACCTCTATCGTTTCTCTACGAAAATCATTAATTTAATGCTGATATTTTAAACATATTTGAAATAAACAAACAATATTACTTAAATTCTAATATTAGCATGCTTAAACAAGACTTTAGGACCCGCCTACTAACAAAGCGCTCGAACAACGATGATGTAGAGGTTACGTCGTAATTAAACAAAATTAAACAAAACGACAAACTTGCTGGATTAATGGTGTCAGGGTTGTCACGTAACTTCTGAGTGAATCGGGAAACATGATGTAGGTATACAGATTTGATGGCAAAGCAAACATACGCGCGCGTCCAGAGCGTCGCGTGTACCACTAGTATGAGTCTTGATAGTTACGAACGTTACTATCTCGTTTGCGTACTTTATCATTTGTACGGAAACCTGAACAACGCCTCTAGTGGATGTTTGGTTTCCATAAATAGCATAATATGCAAACATAACTTTTGTTACCGCCCTAGAGTAGGAATGGGCAAAGTACAGCCCGAGTATCAAAGAGGAACGTACAAACGTACACGTAAAAGATAAAAAAGATCAGTGTTCTACGAATAGAACACTTCATAAACAAATTATAATCGACTTCTAATGTGCGTGTGAGTTTAAACAAACACATGTTAGATTCACTCTAGCGCATTAACGCATATATGCTTAGTCTCAGTAAACATAAGAATTTGCTGTTTCTGCCGTTAGTATGACTTATGACTGTGATGATATATGGTATACTCGTATTTTACTAAACAACATCTTTCTGTGAAACAAACGCCAAAGTTTTTTTTTAAATTATACTACGCGCTAAAATTCTGCCAATGCAGTGTACACATTTTGGAAATAACTTCTTACTTACCAGATTTTTCTTCTGAGCGGCAGCTGAGTTTCTTTCTTTCGTATTCTTCTCTCTTCTTTTTTACAACCTGCAATAAAGAATAATAATTATTAAGGACTCGGGAATTTTATCTCTAGACAGAGAAATATTGTATACCTACATAAGTATTTAATGAAATTAGGAAATTGACATTATAGTTAATAGTCAATAGTTATTTATTTAATAGGATAAATTGTGATCACTTTAAAACGTCAAACTTAAAACTAACTACGCCTGTATAACTGTTTTATTAGGGTAACATAACCCATACGTGGCCTAAAAATACTTCGGCCGAGCAGTACGACTGCCGGTTAACCTCAAACTTGCACATTGTACCTAGGTATACAGAACAATAAAACGGCTCCATTCACCTCAAGGGCTGCAGAGCAAATATTTTGCCACGTGTTGATGCAATATTTGCATTGCACGACCTTACTAGCCTTACCTCGTTGTGATCTCGTGAGACGACGTCAGCATCGATCGCCTGCTGTTTGTTGCTGATGAAAACAGAAAACGCAGTGCTACACGTAACTTCATCATCATTTATCTGTGATCACCTCGCACTCGCTGCCGTAGGGAAGCGAATGCAGTAAAGAATGCAAGGCCGTTAAGGTGTATGGTTTCCATGAAATAAATAAAATTGTCTTACCTCATCAGTGAACTTGTGCGTAATGGCAATGTTGTCATTCTGTTCCTTTGCGTAAGGTGTTAGATTGAAGAGGCAGTCGGGCTGCAGCCAGACTTTGAAAAACCGCATGTTGAGGATGGTCATGACCTTATGTCGGGCGCGGAGGTACGGCGTGTCGGCAAAGTGTTGGACGTCCATGCGTTCACCCATTGCGGTTTCTTTGACAATATAAAAATGTTATAGTCTGGTTTACTTAGCTCCCAAAAATCATCATCATTGAATAGAAAACTTACCAAAAACAATATCTAGAGTGCACGCAGTGATATACTGTAGGACATCAAATTCACACTGTCCTGATCGCTCTCCCAGCCTTTCAAGAAGTGCATCGGATTGCTCGGCAATCACTCCCAAGTACTGTTCAACTATTTTGTTGTGGAAAACAGACAGCATAACTTTTCTGTGAGATTTCCACAGGCCGACTGAAAAACGGAAAAAATGGTGACGTTCCTATTTTGTTACAACTCCTCCTAGTTCGTCTTTGACTTCAAACTTAACTGAGGCCTGTTAGATGATGAAACCAGACGATGAAAGCCTGCCCTACAAATGGCTCATTACTATGTATTTGTAGTTCTTCTCTCCTTCAAAATAGTTGTCAGTGTCATTTATTATTGTACGTTAGGTTTTTCTACGAAAACAATTTGATCAGTTAAGAATCTGCTGCCAAGTCTCACTCCTTCGATCATATCGGCATAAGGTGACATGTGATCAATAGTTTACGTATTGTCAGTAAAAAATGCTCACCAGGTGCGATGAAAAGCCCATTCCCAAGCCACGGCCGGAGAAATCTGTACGTAGCATCCTTGTCTAAGCAGTTCTCTAGAACCACTTGGGCATCTTCAGGATTGCCAATAGCTAAAATATAAAACAAGTAGCGGGTTTCAAAGTCCCTAAAAAGTTACAAACTTTAATTATTTTTTTCTAACTCTTAGGGTGATTTTCCAAAAATTCTTTTTAATACATGATGAAACATGAAATTATATAAAACGATAAACATAAGCGATTTGAAGCAATAATAGTTCAGTCCTAGTAGTTACGTTGATTTGCGACCCGTCGAATACTGTAATGACAATGACTTGAGGTTTAAGGAAAAGTTCGCGATGTAACCTTATCTTGGTGCTAGGGTACTATCTAGTGCTCGCCAGATGCTTAACTTGAGGATTCAAGCCACCAATCACCAATTACCGCTAGCGGAGAGTTCCGGTCGTCTCACTTGAGAGCCAATTCTCAGTCCAAGCGTAGCGTGGCGCCAACTTCGACCACATCGTCGCATAACATCAGGTGACTTGCGGCCGAACACTACCCTATAATAACTCAATAAAAACTTATCTATATAATGCATGTGAGATCGTGTTTACTAGGTGTGTTATATTCTTACCGATATAAAGTTTTGGGCCGAGCCAAATCTTAGCAGCGCCTTTATTTCTGAGCGCTATATCAGCTATACCTCTTATATTCCTTAAAATTTCTAAAATGATAATATATTATATTATTAATATTAAGTACCATTTTGAAATACACAATATACGTTAGAGTGATTTTGACTTGAAAGGTATAGGATGACTTTTGATTCGGTTTTCGGGGTTTAATAGCTTAATTAAGTCTGAAATGAAAACTGTGTGTTATTGTTGCAAATAAACAACTTATATTTCAAATAAATACAATTAATTTAATGTTTAGAGCAAATAAAATTAAAACAGTAATGAAACGACTCACTTTCCGTATCCCCAATAAAGAGTGTAGCGTTACCAAGCAGCGGCAACCGCGGAGGGCTCGGCAACGCAGCCGTCATCCGGTCCATGCGCCGCGACTTCACGCACCAGTACACCAAGTACAGCACGCTCACGAGAACCAGACCCGCAACGATTATCATTATCAAACCCTTTTGAAGTATCTGAACGAGGTAGAAGCAGAAAATTGTGTATTTATCTAGACACGCGGCAGCGTGTCAAGCCAAGTTCAAGCAAAGGAACCGGCTAGCCAGCGCCAAGTGTATATTTACACGAACCAATTGGTGCCACTTTTGACCCTTGACTTCTCTTCTTTTAAATTACGAGTGATGGTGGCCAAACGGTAACGCATGCGCCTTACAAGGTGCTGACTACTGCCGACATCGAGTTCGAATCCTCAATCCTATGACTTAATAAGTTAATTATGTGCGGATTTACCATCACTCAAAACAGTTACATTAGTTTAGACGGCGAAAGCCAATTACCTAAATAACTTCAATCAAACAAAAAAAAAGCAGTCGGTCCCGGCTAAATTAGTCGTAGAGAAAGAAGAAAAAGTAGGTAAATATTGTCATCAGCTATAAGCATACAAATTTAGTAAAGAGATAAATTACTGTCGTTAATAGGGTTAATAAATAGGCATTTCATTAGGTTATTGCAGATTAGAACCCACGACAGCACAATGCACTGCTTAAGACTTTTGTTTTTTAATAAACTCTCAAAATAGCACGCAGAAGTTTTAATTCCGTCTTTTGCAATTTGTTCTATAGATTGTGCTAGACGATCTCGTAGCGGCGTAGCACTGCTACGTACTTTAATCAGCTATAAAAAAGTTGGTGTTTTCACAGTGCCGATAATTACATTATCATTACAAGAAGTGTAATTAATCTAAGTACGGTATCACGTATTATGAAGCACCGTGTAGGTATATAAAACCCATCAAGAAACGCGCATCAAAAAATTTTCCTTGAACTTTATGACATCATTACATCAAATTCGTTCTTACTACGCTTACTTTTTATTAAGAAATACGTTAAGTTTCATACTCACTTGAAAATGAGAAGACAGTCTAGTAAACTGTATCAGTAAAAGTAACTTCAATTGTACGAAATTAAAAAACTTAAAATCGTTCGTTTCTCTTTTTGTTCCGGTCACCACTTCTGAGTACCAAAACGCGTAATGTCAAGGAACGGCGAAAGGAGACTACTTGATCCACAATTAACTCGTCTCAGATCTCTTGTCAAGAACGCCCGGACGGTCACATCCACGAGAACTGTCAATATTTAACTACGCTATTTGGATAAATAATTAGGAGAGGCTACACTACGCTTCATAGTGCTCGCAACGTCTTAAGTTATGGATAACGTCTCACGCATTGCAAAAAATAACATTCCATGCATAATATTTTAATGAAAAGTACAGCATCGTATTTGTATGGCGTAGTTTTAGACGATACCGGGAGGCAGACAGTCATAATAGGCATACATTACACATTACATGTTATTTACATGCTAGAATTTTTTCTATGGTTAGCTTTTACACGTTCTATTTGTAATTATAGCCTAAAAAATAAAAATAAGGTATTTATTTAAAACAACAAACGTATATTACTGTTTTAAAATATCATGGTCAATAATATTACAATTAGGTTTTCGAGAACTCAAACAAAAACCAATATATGGTAATTATTCCGTTTCAAAACCTAGTTCTAACAAAAGCATATATGTATTTTAATCATTTTGTTTTATTTATTACCTACTAATTTTTTGTCTTAACTTTGAAGTTTTGTTTTCCACATAGTAGCTATGTTTAGTCTCAATAAATTATATTTAGAAATATTTACTCATTCTAATTTAGATAAAAAAAGGACAACGGCAATTTGGCCATACATTTTTGCCCATTCTCCTCTAGCATTACTTAGAAGAAGTGGTTTGGGGCTTAGGAACTAGTGTATGTGCGTGTGTTTGTGTTTGCTTGTTCAGTGTGTAGTGTGTGACACTGTATGTAAAAGTACAAGTGAGTGTGTGAAGTAGTGTGTACGAAGTCAATCACGTCAGTTAATTAACAATTTGACATACATATTTATAGCTATTTTTCTTCTTGACTGTAAATTGCAATACTATAATATTCTTGAATGTAAACTGCATGCCATTAAATTTGTTACTAACATTACTAACAATTCTTGCTACCCCCTTATCGGGTATAGATGTTGGCTACGTTTTGACATAGTTAAGACATGTTCTCGATGAAGCAAAATAAATTAATATGAATTAATATGAAGTGTGCAAAAAATTCTATGAAAAATAGGGGATTCTAATCGACACACGACCGGAGTCGCGGGCAAAAACTATTGAACCGATCGTGACAAGATTTGGTATGGAGATAATATTAACCCTGGGGAAATACATAGAATATTTTTATTGCGATGAACTGTAGTGCACGCGGGTGAAACCGCGGGGAATATCCAGTATTATAATAATAAAGTGGTAAAATTTGTCTGTTTTTTTCGATGTTGGGGGTAATAATCTCCTTAGCTACTAATCCAATTCTAAAAAATCTTTCCGCTCAGTTTTAAGACAATATTTTTTTTAAATCCTCCTAATATTATTATAAACGCGAAAGTTTGTGAGTATGTATGTATGTTTGTTGCTCTCTCACGCAAAAACTACTGAATGGACTTTGATTAAATTTTGAATGGAGATAGCTTATACCTTGGATTAACACATAAGCTACTTTTTTATCCCAGAAAGGGGTTCCTGCGGGATAACGGGAAGACGCGGGTGAAACCGCGGGGTGCAACTAGTATAATTATAATGTATGTCTAGTATATTATTATTTATTATATACCTTGCCTTAGTAAATGTTACGCTAAAAATAGATAAAGATATAGATAAAGAAAAGATACTTAAGTTAAATTACATAACCACAGATTCACTAATCAGACAGTTAAGCTGACTTTCAGTGTTAAATAAATTACAAGAGCAGTTAATATTACCTAAGGTTAACGAGAATTAAGTTCGCATAATTCACAATAATAATTTACAATATTATTAAATTTTGTTTGAAAATCTTCGCAAACAAAGTTTTCTAACCTATTTAATTTAATACAACTGAATCACTACGTAAATCAGTACCTAGTTGTGTATATATAATAACAGTTTGGAAATCACTTGTTTACACAAAATGAATAATATATTTTTTTACTCCAAATCTCGTACTTGCTACCAGCCTATTTACAAATAAGATTATTCTTACAATAAATCTAATATTTACTAAGAATAAAATATAGCACAATGTAATGTTGTTTAATATCTAAATTATTCCTACAATAGGTAGGTGTGTACAGGGCCGGATTTAAATTTGTGCCGCCCTGGGGCACTGAAGAAAATTCCGCCCTATGACTTAAAACTCAAAACTCAAAACTTTTTTGTTTAATAGGATACATTGTGATCACTTTAAAACGTCAACTTAAAACTAGCTACGCCTGTTCCAACCTCCTTACGCCGGCAAAAGAATAGGCAAGAAACGCCCGGCAGGTAATTTTTTTGGCGCGATCACTTTGACAATTTTATTCTTATTACTAATTGATTGAATTGGAGCAAGTTCACTAAAATCCCAAGCTTTTTTTTTGTCATCTAATAGTCCGATATTTTTTAATCAGGTTTACTAATAAGAAGATTTCTCTTGTTTGGTTGTACACATTGGGATATGGGAACATGAATATTAACGAGTTGCGGGATCACCACCAAAGCAGACCAGACCCCACAAGCAGCACCCGTTCACGAGTTGACGCATGTGCCAGCCATCGCTCTCTTCGACCATATGAGAGGGAAGAGGGCGACCCGACACATGACGCCGCTGCAAGCAAAGTCACTTTCGTGAGCATGACTGTTTTGGCTGACTTAAATTTTATTTTAATAGTTTTGATATCGTTTTTACTTAAATTTCCTACACAAAATTTTAATGTGATACATAATACTTGAATTATATTTCTTGAAAGATAAAATGTTTATTTAAAAGAATTAGTTAATTATATATTGTATAGAAAATTTTATCTCACTTTCCAAATTTTGCCGCCTAGAAAATTTGCCGCCCTGCGCACTAGCCCCGACTGCCCCTAGTATAAATCCATCACTGGGTATGTATATCTACCTAATATTTACATAAGAATAAAATATAGCCTAAGAAATGTCGTTTAATATCAATCTATACTATATATAATATTATAAAGCTGCAGAGTTTGTTTGTTTGTTTGTTTGTTTGAACGCGCTAATCTCAGGAACTACTGGTCCGATTTAAAAAATTCTTTCAGTGTTGGATAGTCCATTTATCGAGAAAGGCTATAGGCTATATTTTATTTCCAAAAAAATTAGGGATCCGTAAGAAAGTTGCTATTTTGCAACCCAAGGTGTGAAATCGAAAACCTATTTTTGCGTGCGCTGCAAAAACTATTGACACTAGAACAAAATAACGTACTACGGGTTTGTAGGTCTCATTTAGATCTACAAAAAAGTCCGGGAGAGCATATGTCTAACTATTATAGTTATGCCACAATAAGTGATCTTTTATTATAAAAATTTAATTTTTGATGTCGCCGCTAGAAAACGCTCTTTATTTGTATCTTGGTATTAATCCTTATCAAAATAAATTACTTTTTATTCAAAACTGCTTCAATACCTTCATATAACTTTTTGAATCATTCAATTCGGACATTCCATTTGAAAGATATCACGAGTTGCACCGCAGCGCAGCGGGAAACGGGGCGAGGTGAGCGGGGCACCGAGAGAATCTATGAAATAGGTAAAGTGCGGTCGCGGACCAGGAAGACCTTTAACTGCGCGGTTCAAACGTGCGGTCCAAGAAAAATTAACTTAGAATTAAAATAGGATAATGGGTACCTACAGCAGGTAACGCGTTGAGGGGGCACCGAAGTGCGGGAATAATTTTGGAGTATACGGAATATATACGCTTTCGCGCTTAAACTACTGAACCGATTTAAATGAAATTTGGTGTAGAGATAATTTGAGCCCCGGGGAAGGACATAGGATACTTTTTATCGCGATAAACTGTAGCCCACGCGGGTGAAACCGCAGGGAACAGCTAGTACATAATAATTATATTAATGCGAAAGTATGTTTGTTGGTCGGTCTATCATAATTTCACACAGCAATGCACAATTTAGCAACGGATTAATACTCGATTTTTGCATTGAGAATAGAGAAAGCTTACGATCCAGAGAGTGACATAGGCCTTTATACTCGTAATCTATACATATAATAACACTGTAGAGGTCGAATTTCTGTACAATGAAAAAAATGCTAAAAACCGAGTCAGGGAGATGTAAAAAGTGAAATATAATTAATTAAGATTTTTTCAAATGTTTTGTTTCTCAGTTTGTCTGTTTGTACGGGCTAATCTCCAAAACGACTAGACCGATTTAAATAAAATTTTGTATGGTGGTAGCTTCTATCCCTGTTCAACATATAGAATACTTTTTATCCCAGTAAATTAAAGAGATCCCGTGGGATAGTTAAAAAAACCACGCGAACGGGCATTAGCCAGTCACGAATAAAGTCACGGTTCCTGTGGGAAATCTTCACGTGGATGTAATAACTTCAGCGAGCAGCTATTAATAAATAATAATGAAAAACCACTGTCTGATCGATTAATTTAGTGAGCTTGCTCCAATTCAATCAATTAGTAATAAGAATAAAATTGTCAATGTGATCGCGCCAAAAAAATTACCTGCCGGGCGTTTCTTGCCTGTTCTTTTGCCGGCGTAAGGAGGTTGGAACAGGCGTAGCTAGTTTTAAGTTGACGTTTTAAAGTGATCACAATGTATCCTATTAAATAAAAAAGTTTTGATTTTGATTTTTTTGATTTTAATTATTATTACTGAATTTCAAAAACTAAAAGACCAATTAAGCCTAAATTTGCATACACATTCTTTATTACGCAAAAAAGGATTTCCAAAAATTCATTCTATTGGTGTTAATTTCTATAAAAAATACCAATATACCGCGCGGTTGGTTACTACTTACATAGTTACCTGTTAGTTTATAAAATTGTAAGTAAAAAAAAATGTGTGTATAGATATTAGTGTATTTCACTTGTTACTATGTTATCTATGCAAATAACAGCTAAACGTGAAGAAAACTACGACCATAATAGTAGATATTGAAATTTCCGTGACATCTATGACCAGCGAGTGCTCAAATTAGTCATGACAACACGATGTCTCCTAGCTTTTCACTACAAATGGTTACACGTACATCGTTTAACTCAATATAACAACCTGGCCTCGAGTTAATGTTCTCAGTATAAACGACTATTTCGTGAGGGTAACTTGCTTATAGGCTTTACCAACATCCGTTAAAGTGAACCTAAGTGAGCCCTTGGACTGAAATGTTTGTGATTGCAATTTTCTGCCTGGTTGCCTTAATGTATTATGTGAAATATCGGAGGTCTAGGAAACTTCTCTATGAATTATCTGATGCTTTACCTGATGCCGGTGGCCTGCCGATACTTGGGCAGTCTCATTGGTTTATTGGAGGACCTGAAAGTGAGTTTATATATACTGAATTAACAAGAAAAAATTATAAAAATATAAAAAAGCATGATTTAAAAAAAAACAATTAATTCGAAAACATTTTTAAGACATTTCTGTAATACAATTATTTAAGCTACTTGGTAAGCTTCTCTTGTAGTATGGTGAACATAGCTTGGCTCATAGCTTGTAGTATGGTAAACAATAATTTTATTGTTTTACACTAAGTGTAAACATGTGTCGTAGGCTTCAGATAACTCTTCTATTGCACAGTAATAAACGGCTAGAGAGGAAAAGATGAAGAAAAAGTTTATTCATATTGTCAAAGAACTCAAAAAGATTTTTATTTGTATTATTTTATTGCAAATAGACCTGCATGTGACCGCTAGTTTGCCTAATGCCAAGTGACGATGCGATGGACGGCGTAGCATACATTTTACATTTTTATAATGAATCCAAACTTCGTTGTTAGATTTTTTTATTATGTTTTTGTGGCAATGTTTGGAGAAATTAATTGTTTTAAATTTCTTACATATATGTGAAAACTTTTAAGCTAAATAGTAATTGTATTTCACGTTTGTAGTTAGTATTTCGAAAATATTGAAATAAAATACATCAAGGTTATGAAGTTTTGTTACCATGTCAACATGTCAGTAGTTAGAATATACCCTTATAGATTATAGGTAATCAGTAGTTGAACGTAGAAAGTAAAGTAAATAAAATAAATGTTTGATTTTAGGGTTGTTGAACAATATACGAACTCTGTACGGCAAATTAGAAGAAACTGCAGACTTAACAAAAATTTGGATCGGCCCACAACTGTACGTAGGTATGACTACCACCCAATCATTGAAAACAAGTACAATTAAGTTTAAGCACTTGAGTAAACAAAGTTAATTTGTCTTTTAGTGCCACTTAATTTGGATGACGTGCAGAAAATTTTGGAAAATTGTCTTGAGAAAGACTTTACGTATAAATTTCTTCAAAAGTGGCTGGGAAACGGACTTTTCGTTGCACCAGGTAAGTGATCAATGATCTCAATGACAAGTTAATGTCAAGAAGACATATAAACACACACACAAGCACGTATGTATTTACTTATACTTATACTTACTTAGGCATTTGCACTGACCATAGGTGAAACATTAAACCTTCACCTTGTTAGGTATCTAAGTGTAACCTTCAAAAACTTTACTACATACTACATATTATAATGGTGAATACCGGTTTTGCATGATGTTTGTGTTAATATCTACTATATTATATGTCCCATCAATCAAAACGGTGAAGGAAAACATTGTGAGGAAACCGGCAGGTCCAAGAACTGCAACATTCATGGGTATGCAACATCTACCAACCCAAAAATCAAAATTCAAAATTCAAAAATATATTTATTCAATAGGGATACATTGTGATCACTTTAAAACGTCAACTTAAAACTAGCTACGCCTGTTCCAACCTCCTTACGCCGGCAAAAGAACAGGCAAGAAACGCCCGGCAGATAATTTTTTTGGCGCGATCACATTGACAATTTGATTCTTATTACTAATTGATTGAATTAGAGCAAGTTCACTAAAATCCCAAGCTTTTTTTTTGTCATCTAATAGTCCGATATTTTTTAATTAGCTTTACTAATAAGATTTCTCTTGTTTGATTGTACACATTGGTTTATGGGAACATGAATACCCGCACTGGGAAAGCGTGGTAGATTACGGCCCATACTCTCTCTTTGAGAGAAGGCCATCAGAGTTCCAGCAGTGGGAATGTGAAAGGCTGATGATGATGATGATATTTTAAAATAATTATTAATGTTTTTTTACGCAACACTGTGACGAGAAAACAAGTTTCTCACCTGATGATAAGCGTCACACTTGCCTCCGCAGCAACGCGCTGCGCTTGTTACGCGACCTGAAATTTCACTGCATATATTTATTGCTTTTACAAAAACCGGCCAAGTGCGAGTTGGACTCACACACCGAGGGTTCCATACAAATTGTTTTTATTTGTTAGAAAAGTTCATATTTTCGGTTTTCAGACTTTTTCCTTTACATGTGCTGTAAGATCTTGCTTTATACCAAATTTCAAGATTCTAGCTCAACAGCGCCTCTAGCCAAGATGCATTCTGCAATACGCTAAGTCACGTGGTCAGAAATATGTCAAACCAATACTTTTTTCTTGTTTTCTACTAGCGTCAACGATTGCAGAATGCATCTTGGCTAGGGGCCCAGGAAGAAACGGTCATATATTTTGATCGTATTTATTGACAGGTGAAAGAGACCGTAAACCCAAGTATTTGATATAAATATCAACGATACCTCTCTCTACGCGTTCTTGAAAAAAGGGGTTTTGACAGACGGACAACAAAATCAGGCCTATAAGGGTTCCGTTTTTCCATTTGAGGTACGGAACCTTAAAAAGGACGTAATGATTAGGAGGACGTAAGGACGTAGATGCCAGCCGTGTCGCCCACTCCATTGGACGGAGTGTTATCGAACTTTGTTTCTATTTGAAACTGCGGAAAGCGTATATTTTGAGATACACTTGAGATGTTTGCTTCTAACTTATCATGCTAATGCGAAACGCGCAGGCTTAGATACACAAACAAAAATTTTGTTCACGTCCCTTTACTTATGTTCCTATTTACTTTTAAAATCAATTCAGTTGGCTCGTCGAACATTTTTCTTTACCTAAAGTACCTAACTGTACAATTATTGCTCTGCGCTGCTTGTGCTTGTGTTCTTTTTCTTTTGATTTATTTATTACTTGCCCATCGTTTCGCTTTAAACGTTCGTCGTTTAAACTCGTAACCACTTGCATAACAAAGAGTTACTTTACTGTGAACTCATAAAATAATGTAATAAAGCATTGTTTTTGATTCAACTTCCTTAACTGTAGGTACTACTTATATATAGTAATAAAACGTTTATTGACTGGCTCAATGGCAATGGCAATAAAACTTGTATCTTAGGATTTTTTGCTCTGTTATGGTATTTTAAGTACCTTCAACATAGGAAATGCTTAACTTAGAGGTACTCATCAATATTATAGGTACTTATTTGCTGCCATATATTATGTACTTATATATAATATTAGTTCGAGCACCACATCTTTGCAAATGATGCAACCGGCTGCACACATTACTGTGTTCTGGAGTGAAGGGCAATCAATGCTAATTATATTTAACATATATAATAGAACAGGATGACAAACGCAGTGCATATTGCATATCATCCCATAGTTGCATGAAAAAAGAGTAAGGGCTAGCGCTTACATACAACTTTTAGTTGAACAACTATTTTGTTGTGTATCATATGTTTAAAAGAATATATTAAAGCGCACATACAATCAACTCGATAGTTGTTCGACAAAAAAGTCAAAAAGCTATATCGATTTGCTTTTGATTTAAAAGTTGGACAACTATCGATCAAGCGCTCAATTTGTATTGCATTGTATTGATGTGCGCAGACCATCGACTAAACAGTCGATCCGATTAAACGTTTCTTCACTCATTCTATAATATTTGAAAAACTTGTCTGGGTGCTCTTTCAGCTTAGAATGTAACGTATGAAATATTCCACTAGATAATCTATCACTAAGTACAGGATGTACACAGTATCTTCTTTTTTTATCTCTCTTAAAATTTCTATAAAGCAAAGCACAAACTAAAAGTTTGTTGTTAATTGACATGGTTTGTAAACACCTTGACTCGAGCGTTGCTGAATAAAGATGGTCGATTTGAGAAGATATAAAATCGATTGTATACGCACTTCCATCAACTAAACTGTTCAGTTGAGTAGAAATCACGAAAAGTACACAACTCGACGAAACAGTTTAGTCGATGCAACAGTTGTATGTAAGCGCTAGCCCTAAGTAGAAAGTTGTTGAACTTGGTCCTAAGTAAAATTGAAAGATACAAATATTCTTGATTCCAATTTCTGATTATCCGCTTTTTTTAAGTATTGATTTATACTGTAATTTTGTTTTACTAAATATCTATTTTGTGTCTCAGGCAGGGTTCGATGCCTCAGTCTAGCTAGAGCACATTATTCGTAGCGGGTCCGTTGCCCGTTACAAAATACTAAAGAAAATAATGGATGTAGGTATCTAGGACCTAGGTAGTTGTTATATATGTTCAGTTTGTGACATTAAAATTTTCGATTGCAGTTGACCTTTGGAAAGTACACCGGCGCCTGCTGCTGCCTGTGTTCCACAACCGACTGGTGGAAGACTACATAGATGTGTTCGGGGAGCAAGGAGCCATCCTTGTGGACAGGCTCCGGGAGCAAGTGGGGAGGAAGGAGTTCGACATATACGAGTATGTCACCTCTTGTATGCTCGACATTGTGTTTGGTAAGTTTATCAATTCAATCTCACTACTCTAAACTGATTATGAAAACAATATTTGGAATATAGTAAAAACAAAATACAAATTCAAAATATAAAAGTATAAAAAAGGTTGTAACAAGATTGCGGTGCTGGCCGCTAACAATTATAAATGTGAAAGTTTGTGAGTGAGTGAGTGTGTATGTTTGTAACATGTTTTCGGTGCGATCACATTTTTTTTACCTACCTACTTACCAAACTTCATCAAGATCTGTTCCGCGGTTTAAGCATAAAAACCCAGTTCCATGCAAAATGTATGGCAAAAAGCACATATAAAGCGATGATGGCTCAGTGGTAGTGACGTCGGCTTGCGATCCGTAGGACGTGGGTTCAAATCCTACAGTGAGCTTGAGCTTTTGGTGAAGGAAAACATCGTGATGAAACCATAGCTTGGTGGTAGGGTATTTTCCAGTACTCGCCTGGCTAGCTACCCCCCTCCTGTTAAGAATCTGTCGCCAAGCACCTATCGGTGTGGTCCGGCAGCCTTATTTGAGAGCCAGTTCCCAGTCCAGGTGTAGCGTGGCGCCATCATCGACCACATCGTCACTTAACAGCAGGTGACGTGTGGTCAAACGCAAAAAAAAAAATAAAAAAAAATTGTGAATTTTCTAATGTTGTATTCATATTGACGCATTCTGCGGTTCGAGGCGGAGACAAATCTAACAATTCAAAAACAATAAAGATCAGTCCAGCAGTTCTCGAGGTAACAAACCCGAATTAGGATGATTGATTTATAATCATATTTGACAACACAAATTTCAGAAACCGCAATGGGAGAGAAGATGGACGTGCAGCACAACCCAGACACGCCGTACCTCCGCGCGCGGAAGACGGTCATGTCCATCATCAGCATGCGCCTGTTCAAGCCGTGGATGCAGCCCGACCCGCTCTTCAACCTCACCTCCCACAGCCGGATACAGAAGGAGAGCATCGACTTGACGCATCACTTCACTGACGAGGTAGGCACGACGTTTTTTAAACTATAGGTACTCAAAACCTGGAAGCTCTTTAGCGGCTCTTGTAGATTTCACTCATAGATATCTTCATCAGTATTTACTCGCCCTACTCCCCCCCCACACCCACACACACACACACACACACACACACACACCCACACACACATACACACACACACACACCCACACCCACACACACACACCCACACACACACACACACACACACACACACACACACTACCACAAAACTACTCCCCGAACTTGCAACCATTGTAATTATACTAGCTGCGCCCCGCGGTTTCAGCCGCGTGGACTGCAGTTTATCGCAATAATTTTTTTCTTTCATAAGAACCTTCTCCTAGCAATAACAAACACAACAAAAAATAATAAGTGAAATCGGTCCAGTCGTTCACGTGCGATGCCGTGACCAAGGGAAATAGGGATTCATTTTTATATATAAGGAAGAGATTAATCAATTTTTTTCTTTTTGTGCCATGTTATAATAATTTTAATGTGAAATTCTTTAATTGGTCTTACAATGTATAGCATTCTTTAAGCAATATAATTGTATTACGCTGTTGAGTTTCTAAATAAATAAAGTACCAAAGTACCTATAAAAGAAACCGACTAACGATATCGATAAAGCCATCATTTAAAACAAAATATTAAAACAAGAACTACTTATATCAAAGTCGGGTCTTCATTTAGGGAGCTATGGGGAGCTACGAGGCCATGCACTGACAGTAGTTACCTACGAGTATTGTACAGATGTCGGGAGTTAAAATAATAGAATTAATCTTTACTCAAATCCTCCGATAAAATCTAAAATAGGAGTAAATTTGTGACTCAAGAGTGTGAACTTGTAAAACCTGTTGGAATATTACTCTTTACCTCATCTTGTCCTACTAAAGTTCAATGAGCAACTGTTTAGACAAAAATATTCGAATTTGTTACTTTTGCTGAAAGAATCCCCTAACTTAATTTAAAGATTTAACTTACAAGGCAAATCTAACTACAACTCATTTGTTGAACATCTACCTCCATTAGCCTATTACGTTCCCACTGCTGGGACCTTCTCTCAGTCAAACAATATGGGGGCCCTAATCGACCACGCGGGATAAGAGCGCGTTGGCAGATAATGTATTTATTGTTGATTCCACAAGCAACAGAAAAGCTGTAAGTACATATTTGTATAATTCTATTTCATCAGGTGGTCATAAAGAAAAGATTGGCAGTTGAAAAGGATGGAGATGATAGCAATAAAGGTGAGTAGTTCTATACCGTTTACCTAGTAAAATCTCAGTAGAGTAGCTTTATCGAGCAAAATATTCCGTAACTCTTAAACATATATCCCATAGATATCAGATAGTACATAGATATCTACTACCCATATTTTCTTATAACAGAAAAGCATGTTTACTAAATTACTCAATGTATACAAGCGCTTCACTGACTTTTCATTATGAGGCCTGCTAAAGAATGTAATTTGCTCCCTGCTGCTTTGTTTCCATAAAAATATAACCTAGGTACCTTAAAACTAGAGTTAATAGACATCTCATGGGCCAGCGCGTCATACCATCAGGTGTGTGCATACGCAGGCCCAAACGTGCATTACAAATAATTACCTATAATTATAATGTACCTACTCTATTACAGGGAGAAAAGACATTCTAGAGCTATTACTGGCTAAGAATCCCAACTTCACCAACGAGCAGTTGCGGGAACACATCGACTCCATCACGATAGCTGGGAACGATACCACTGCGCTGGTGATTGCGTACACCCTCATGCTGTTGGGGTCTCATGAGAAAGAGCAGGCAAAAGTTTATGACGAGTAAGTTTTAAAGGGAAAAGCTGCGGTCGAAAAGGATTTTCTTCATTGCACTAACGCTTTTAATGTGAAATACCTATCTTTTATCTTTGTACCTATGTGTACAGGTTAGGTATGTATACTTCTGAATAAAATACGCTTTGCTGGCGTAGATAGATAGATAGATAAACTCTTTATTGGCACACCACAATACAAGGAAAATAAAATACATACAATGATAATGGCGTAATGATAATTAAATACTAAAATGTTGTTGTTACTAATTGTTTTACAGACTAAAATCAGTCTTTGGAGACTCAATGAGATCACCAACTAAAGAAGATTTGAACAAAATGGATCACTTAGAACGGGTGATAAAGGAAACTATGAGACTGTATACGGTTGTGCCCATAATTGCAAGAAAGACAAAGAAGGAACTCAAGCTTTGTGAGTATTACTAAGTACTTAATAGCTCCCTTACACTTCCGCATAATTATTGCTAAGAGATTTTATAAAACGGTTGAAACTTGAACTAAGAGACAGTCAAAGAAAGCAAAGTGCCACTGCCTCGACGTCACGCGCCATCTTGATTTTATCAATCAGCGCAATTGATTTTAGAAAACTCACTGCAAATACCATTAGTTTTTATTTATTTATTGATCATCGATCGATTGATCGATTTGTCAAACGATGTGGCCTGCCGTTAGTTTTACATAAAAACAAAAAGCATAATTTCTGTTTACCTCATTTATTTGGTACGGAAAAGTTCTGGTTTTTCTCAATTCATTTATTTTCAGCTACATGCACCTTGCCGGCCGGCGTAGGTTGTGGTGTTTTGGCGTTCATGCTTCATCGCTCTAAGAAGATCTGGGGCCCAGACGCAGACAGCTTCATGCCCGACAGATTTCTGCCAGAAAACTGTGCGAAGAGGCACCCCTGTGCTTTCCTGTCGTTCAGCTATGGGCTTAGAAATTGCATAGGTATGTGCAGTTTCTCATCCCTTAATTACCGGCAACCGCTTGTAGTTCATCGTTTTTTAAACTTTTTGTTGGGTTGCGTTTGACCAACAGTCACCTGATGTAACCAGACGACAGGCTGTCCCAGCTATAGCGGATATTGAACAGAAATCAGTAAAAATCAAACCAAAAATCAGTTCCCAGTCCAGGTGTAGCGTGGCGCCACCTTCAGCCACATCGTCACTTAACATCAGGTGACTTGTGGTCAAACGCTACCCTGTAAATAGATAAAAAAATAAAAAAAATACCTAACTAAAATTTGTCTATCTTATTTGTCTGTCCCCAGGTCGTCACTTCGGTATGCTAGCTATGAAAAGCATTATCGCGAACGTGCTCAGAAGTTATGAAGTAATGGCGAGGCCTTGTGATCGTTTGAAAATAGAGATTTTACTCTTCCCTGTAGCCGGACATTTAGTTACACTAAAGGAACGTAGATAAAACAAATTATTAATTTATTATACAACATACATAGGTTACTTACTATGATTAAAATGCCGATTGTTACATAAATTTAGTTTTTCTTTTCTATTTTTTTCATACATCTAAGTGTTTTTTCATCTAGGTACCTACCTGACAGTGACTATATGTGGTCGAACGTGGCGCCATTAAAATATTCCGTAACCCATGGGTTCATTGCACAATAACCAATGATATTTATTTGACTCATTGATTCTGATACTAAGTATTGTAACGCTGTCAGGTGAAACCTTGGACCAATGACCTGCGGGCTGCTTATAACCAGCAACTCGCGCAGTCTGCACCCTCTTGTTCTATAGAACAACTGAACTATACTATATATCAAAATCGTTCTAAAGTTTTAAATCGACAAATGCTACTACTACAGCATAAATGACTTCCTCAATGACGACTTCACAAAATTGCTAAAATAATGGATCGGTCCGCATTGCTTATACCCTATTCGGGTCCACTATGATCTCATGTGTACTACTAACGAACATACCTATGAATGCAATAAATGATTATAATTAAATTAATCTGTTATGATGCGTAAGAATTATAATGGGTTTGGGGTATTATACCTACTGTCACTTTTCTAATAGCATCAGTTTTTCATTTCTTCTACTTTTATGTCGGCATTTCTTTATTTACTTTAGCGCCATCTAGTGTTGAGTAGCAATAAGGTATAGACATGTGTCCGCTATAGCGAAACGTAACTGAAAACGGTTGCCGTGCCTCTAACGTACCCAACCGATATTGACATAGTTAGCAACGGCTATCAGATATCCATTTTATCAACTGACGGTGACGCGGCAACTAACTGACAATATCACAGTTGTTGGCTAGTTGGTTTCATTCAGTTATTCTCGTTTCGCTACGTTGCGGCAACCGAACGCCAATAACCATGCCCTCTCTATCATTCGTGATATGTTAAAACAGAGAGGAATTGAATATTGATAGATCAAACTATAATGGACAGTGGTTTGTTGCTAGAGCGCATGCGCTGGAAGCCGGGAACCGTTCATTATAGTTTGACCTCTATAGGGTTACTAGAGTTAAACTTTGTGTCTATTTATATAAGGTCGTGATTACGTTACGAAGTTTACGATATTCATGATATATAAAATTGGTTTATTAAGAAACATGCGCGCGCAGGTGGAATTATTAGACCGCTAGAAGTTTGTTTGGTTTTCTTGAGCGGTGTGTTTCATAAAGTTTTCTGTTTTTCGCATTGTTATAGTTTAGAATTAATTTGGCCCACCCAAATGACATTGATTGTGACTAATTTTAAAAAATAGTAAGTTGAGTGTTATAAAAGTGAAAATTTATAAAATAAAGTTTTAGTAGTTTTAGTTTAGGTAAGTACATAAGGTATAGGTAAATGTTATTTATTATTGTTGTGCAAATCTTTGTTCTATTTAAACGTTTCTGTGATTATGAAAAATGTCTGTTAGAAAGGGTATGGTGTGGAGTTGTGGACTCGTTTTGAGAAAAAAGATTTTTTTTTGACATTTGTAAATATTGCAAGCAAACTTTGTCAATTATAACATTTAATTCTCGTCTGAAAAAGGCTTATCCGTCAATTTTTTTGGCGCAACAAACTGACGCCAGGTCTTCAAATAATGAAGATGACCTGCCTCAGCAAGCGAACTCAGTGAGAGCAGCTGTCATCACGTCTGCGGTGTGTGGTAACAGTTAGCGCTAGTATTATAGTTCAGTTAGTTATGAAGACCTTTTTTTTTTTATACCTTTCTTTCCCTGAAACCTTAGTTGAAAACCCACTTTTATGCCGATGTTCGGCAACGGCAACGGTTATCAGTATCGCTATTGAAACCAAACATCAGTTATATAGCCGTTGTCAGAAATTGCTGATAGCGCCCATGTTTAATAGGGTAGCGTAGGACCACTAGATATGTCGCAAACTTTATGATTTTAGTCGATTTTATTTTATCGATACCAAATTTATTTAGGTTGGCAGGACTGCTATCATTAGACAAACAAGAACAACACTAATTAAGCAATATGGCTGGCTTCGCTTGGCTAACAAATTGACTGATAGAGGTTACAATTAAAATAAGTTTTAGGTGTGATTTTAGTTTCTATTCTTTTACATTTGTGTGTTGTGCAGTAGTGAACGAGGCGTATATAATGTTATAGCGTATTCTGAGTTTTAAGGTAAGAGAATCTACACGTACACAAGCCAAATAAATTAGCCACATAACAATAAAATGACTTGTTTGTTGGTGTATTTTGTATCATAATGAGTTTGTTTCTCTAATTAGGTATCGAAGTAGTCACTACTAACCATGGATTTC
This sequence comes from Opisthograptis luteolata, assembly GCA_931315375.2. Lineage (NCBI taxonomy): Eukaryota > Metazoa > Arthropoda > Insecta > Lepidoptera > Geometridae > Opisthograptis > Opisthograptis luteolata. The sequence continues at coordinate 6,860,175 of OV928048.1, forward strand.
GGTCAACCGCCACCGAGTATGACCAACATGGGTCCTCCGCCGGGCATGGGCATGGGCGGTCCCATGGGCCCGCCACCCATTCGTAACATGCGCCATAATTTTAGGCCTTTCAACAGCTACCAGATGCGATTTCCACCTCAGGGGCCTCTGAATATGACACAGGATGATTTCGATGGTAAACGTTTGCGAAAATCGGTAATGCGTAAAACAGTAGATTATAATGCCGCTATTATAAAAGCCTTAGAATGTCGCGTTTGGCAAAGGGACTGGCGAGACAGGCACGCCTTGCAGCCCGATGCTATGTACACCCCCGACATGTTACCCCCACCCTCCTATCCCGACAACCCCATTAATGCAGTCACAACACGTTTCGTCAAAACAGCAACAAACAAAATGAGATGTCCTATTTTCGCCGTAGCATGGACACCTGAAGGTCGTAGATTAATAACAGGAGCATCATCTGGAGAATTCACACTTTGGAACGGGTTGACATTTAATTTTGAAACTATTCTCCAAGCACATGACTCGCCTGTAAGGTCGATGGTATGGTCACATGGTGAAGGTTGGATGGTTACTGGAGATCATTCAGGGTTCATAAAGTATTGGCAAAGCAACATGAACAATGTCAAAATGTACCAGGCTCATAAAGAAGCAGTCAGAGGCATCAGTTTTAGCCCTAGTGACTCAAAGATTGTCACTTGTTCAGATGATGGAACGTTGAGAATATTTGATTTCTATAGATGCCAGGAAGAAAGAATATTAAGAGGCCATGGGGCCGATGTCAAATGTGTTCAATGGCATCCAACAAAGGCACTTATTGTGTCCGGAAGTAAAGACAATCAGCAACCAATCAAATTATGGGATCCAAAGTCAGGAATGGCCTTGGCAACTCTTCATGCTCACAAATCTACAGTCATGGATCTGAAATGGAATGATAATGGAAACTGGCTCATAACTGCCTCCCGTGATCACTTGCTTAAATTGTTTGATATCCGTAAGCTGGGTACTGAGCTGCAAATATTTAGAGGACATAAAAAGGAAGCTTCAAGTGTGGTTTGGCATCCAACACACGAAGGATTATTTTGCTCAGGGGGGTCTGACGGTGCTATTCTGTTCTGGAATGTGGGAACAGATAAAGAAGTTGGATGTATTGAAGGAGCCCATGAGTCTATTGTTTGGACTATGGCTTGGCACCCTCTGGGCCATATACTTTGCTCAGGATCGAATGATCACACATCTAAGTTTTGGACTCGAAACCGCCCAGGAGATCTTATGAGAGACAAGTACAATTTAAACACATTGCCACCCGGAGTACAGGATGATCATGACTTGGAAGAGCCTGCAGTCATACCTGGAATGGGCCCTGAAGATAAAGTAGAAATATTTCCTTCTGACACTGACAAAGTTATTCCAGGATTGGATTTGGATACCACATTGATTCATATGGATTTCGAAAAGAAGATGAAGAAAGTGCCATACAGCAAACCTATACCGAGAAACTTCCAAGCTCAATGGAATCATGGACCATCAGGGGAGGATGCTTCAGAGGCATTTACACAAGCTCTTGTGGAGTCTGTACCCGGTGCAGTGCCTCTCAGTCAAATAACAGCGTCAGCTATATTCATCTATGGGAAACTGATATCTGTAGAGGCAGGATCAAAACTCGAGAAAGCAATATCAGAAGGATCAATCGCACTTAAAAAGTACATAGCAGCAGGAGAATTGGAAGAGTTGAAAGATGTTATGCCACATTTGGAAGATGATGCAGATGAGGATAACTTTCAACCTTTTGAATATCCCTCCCATGATAATGATCAAGATGGTCAAGAAGGGGAAGATAGAGATGAAGAGAATTATGATGATTATGATGATGAAAAAGATTACTATGACAATGAAATGGATACTAGTGAGCCAAATAATCAGGGCCCAGGTCCAAATAATTATAATAACGGTCCTCCCGATATGGGAAACATGGGTCCCCCTATGGGCAACATGGGACCACCTATGGGTAACATGGGCCCTATGAGACCACCTATGGGTAACATGGGCCCTATGAGACCGCCTATGGGAGGGCCTGGAGGACCTCCAATGCATAACATGGGCCCTATGAGACCACCTATGGGAGGGCCTGGAGGACCTCCAATGCATAACATGGGTCCTCCTATGCATCAGATGGGACCTCCAATGCGACAAATGGGACCTCCAATGGGTAACATGTCACCAATGCAAAATATGCCTCCCAGAGGTAACATGCCACCTGGACCCCCTATGGGTAACATGCAATCTGGTCCTATGGGCAATATGCCTCACATGGGTAACATGCCTCCCAACAGGAACATGCCTCCTATGGGTAACATGCCTCCAATGGGTAATATGCCTCCTATGGGCATGGGAAATATGCCACCCCGGTCGCCTTTTCCTGACAACGGATTTAACAAGCCTCATTTCAATTCCGGATATGATAATCAATACCAACAAAATGAGGAAGAGTATAATGACGAAGATAATTACGATCAAGGGAATTATGATGATGAGAATAGTTATAATAATGATAATAATTACAACGAAGAAGAAAACAATGGAGATGATGGATTTGGCAGGAACCAGAGATGGGATGATGGCTACAGAGGGCGAGGGCAGAATCAAAATAGAGGTAGAGGTCGCGGCATGAACGGGCACGGGCCGGGCGGGCGCGGCAACCGGCGCGGAGGCCCGCACGGCTCCCCGCGCAGCCGGGGCCGCGGGCCCGGTAGGGGCTTCCGGAGGGGCGGCATGATTTCCAACTAGCGTAAGAACACTCATCTTGAATCTGCACAGACTATTTTATTCAAGTTTTATGTTGAAGCGATAATTTTGTGACAAATGTGTAAGTGTAAAGACGATAATAATGAAATTGCAAAAGGTTGTACATAATTTCTTTACAGCATGTATGTTATGTTGTTTTGATAAGCTGAAAACATAATAAATTTGTATTATGTCACAAGAGAGTATATTAGATTTCTGTACAGGTTATCACTCCCAGATACGTGGTGGAATTGGTGAGTTAATTTTTTTAATGTTGGTTGATTTAACTTAGGGTACTCGCTTAAATTTATTTTCTGTGGTATCAGGTAATTACTTGATGAAAAGAGAAGAGCCCGGAACCTCGCAGTAGCGGCATTCCAGTGCATTCAAGATTCTCGTTCCAGTTCGCCAGTGCGTCATCAGAACACCCTTCCCCCTAATAGTAAGAAACTGGTACTTTTTGTTTTGTCATTAATAAAGATTATGGAAATAAAGGTCTCCACGATATCGAACCATTTGTAACAAAGTTTTTCAAATAAAGGAAATTAATAAAGAATTCAAAGAATAAAAGTATGTGAAATAAAGGAATAAATATGTGAAGTCCAAGGGTATCCTATCCTTTACATGCTGGGTCAGTGTAATTATGTTTGAGACAAATAAATTCACACATTTTTTAAATCATGAATAGTTCCTTGGCATACTAATGTGTCGGATGAATAAGCTAGAATTATTGCCAGAATAGGTGCATCTAGAATCATATTTCATCGTCGCCTAGGCTCATGAATTTTAGCTTTAGCTTTTTATTTAGTTTCCCCTTTTTATTTACGTTTTTAGTATGTTTTTTAGTTGCAATTAATTATGATATAATTTAGAAATATCGGGTGGCATAGTCCGCTCCTAGATCTTACACTGGGTTTACTCTTACTAAACAGCCAAAATGCTTTTATGAGACTTTTGCGTATATCCAGTTTAACTCTATACATAAAATTTTACGATGACGGAACTGAATTAGGAAATTTTAAATCATGAGTATTAAAATGTTTAAATAAAACTCACAAAATGTGATGTGTGAACGATTACAGCTGAAACGACGCAATAGCACAACGGAAACCTTACTTAAATAATATAAACAGCCATAAAAGAAAACCTCATCATTTTTATGAGCTTACCTGGGAAGGCAACTAAATAAAGCCCTCCCAATAATCCGTAGTAACTGTATTCAAGTCTATTTTAAGCGATGTTAATTTCAGTAGAGTGCTAGCATTGTACACTGCTACCCTTATGCAGCTAGTTGGTTTATTCATTTTATAAAATAACGTTCACTGCTTGTGTTATAAGCACTAGTAAGAAAAATTTCGTAAATGTACTGAAGCAATTCTATATAGTATGTATTTTTGAAAGCTTCATCAATGTGCACTGTCATAATCAATAGCTTCAGTACACTGACCGGCCTACCTGCACATACCTTATAAACATCCTGACCCCTTGGACATTCACTGGACTGCGATTTTACATCATAAATATGCATAAGAAAAATTTAAACAATGCTTGTGAAATTAATAAATTTTTCGTATTTCAAAGGGTTTCATTTGATATCGCCCTCGACCTGCAATAAAGAATACATTGAGAAACAAAGTGTAGTTTTAATTTTTTTTATTATTATTTTTCGCCCCGACCGGTTTGCCAGATAGCAATAGTCAATGTGCCTTCCTATTGTTTCAGATGACCTCGAGATGGGCGTGGTGGCTGCTTGCGATAACCACGTGTGGCGCGAGCCAGTTCGACTCCGGCGGAGACAAGAACTCTATAACAGATATGAGCGACAATGTTACAGAACACCTTGAGGCTATCAATGGAACCCCGAACTTCAGGCTAATAAAACCGGACAAAAGTTCCCAGTGGTTTCCGGAGCGGGAAATCAAGCATGACAGCTGTGTGCGAAGAGCGCGCTGCGAGCCTCTCAACACGACTACTTGTTTGGGTTCCAAACTACCATACGACAAAACCAGCGTTCACCTTACTTTTTGTGAAAATCAAAATCAGATACAATCACAGTTAGAAGTGTATAGACAACTGATATATGTGCCAACGTGCTGGGCCGTCATACAGCCCCTGCTTTGCGCTACGTTTATGCCGAAATGCGAGAAAATACTTGGACATGACATGGTGTACCTCCCTTCATATGAAATGTGCAAGATCACGATGGAGCCATGCGCAATTCTCTACAATACCTCATACTTTCCGTCCTTTTTGAAATGTAACTCTACTTTATTCCCAACGAGATGCGATAACATTGTGCGGGGAATGAAGTTTAACACGACCGGTAAATGTCTGCCGCCACTCATACATACGGATAAAGCTCAGCATCACTATGAAGGTAATTTTTTAACTTATATTTGAACAGCTGCGCCCCGCCTATTCCTGTTATCCCGCAGGAACCTTTTTTCGGGATATAAAGTAGCTTATGTTTTAATTAAGGGTATAAGCTATCTCCAATCCAAATTTCACTCAAATCCGTTCAGTAGTTTTTGTGTCAAAGAGTAACAAACATCCATATTTCCATACTCACAAACTTTCACGTTTATTAGATTAGTAGGATTTATCAGTCTGTGATGATGCTATATTGTCAGATGGTAGAGTCTGGTTCTTGGACACGCCGGTTTCCTCACGTTGATTTCCTTTACCGTTTTGAGCGATGTTAAATCCACACAGTCTTAGGAGCAGAGCTGAGAGGAGTTGAACTCGATATCGGCGCCTAAGGCCCCCCCGCGCACTAAGCAGCTTGGCTGCGCAGCCAGGCTGCGGCAGCCAGATAAAACAGCCAATCGACGACTATTCGAAATTCGCTTACACACGCTCTGGCAGTGCGCAGCCAGCGGGCTGCCGTGCAAACAGGCGCTTTGTACCCATTCAACTTCATATGTTTTACTGGCTGCCTAGTGCGCGGGAGGTCTAAGTCGCACGCGTTACCGTTTGGTTACCATTGCTCCAATTCTGCCACCATTGCTCCAGTTCGGTCACCATCGCTCCAAAGCAAATACATATAGGTACTAATTATAAATAATTTGCAGGCATCAAAGGCTGCGGGGTGCCGTGCCGCGACCCCCTGTACACTGAGGACGAGCACAGTCAGATCCACCGGCTGGTCGCGTGGGGCGCCGGCGTGTGCCTCGCGCTCAACCTGCTCACCGTCGCGACGTTTCTCATAGACTGGCGCAGCGCCAACAAGTACCCGGCGCTCGTCATATTTTATATCAATGTGTGTTTCGCGGTTGCGTCTATGGGGTAAGGAAATTTTACATGCAGTATTTATCTTCATTATTAGGTACTGTTCATGAGTCATTATTACATTATTAATAATTATTAAACCACTCAATATAAAAAAGCATTAACGTTATCCGCGGTTATATCATGTCATAATATGTCATTTTAGTAGTAATGTGTTGACAAATTACTACTAAAATAGTACTAAAATTAAATATTTATACTTTCCCATATTTTGCAAGGGAATCAAACCAATGCTTTTTTTTGGTTCTTCTCGTTGTGTCATGAAATTTGGCATGAAGCATGGTCTTACAGCACATGTAAAAGAAAAAGTCTGTAAACCGTAAATATGGCGTTTAATAAGAAACGCAATTTTGTACGGAACCCTCGGTGCGCGAGTCCAACTCGCACTTGGCCGGTTTTTTTTTCTTCATCATAAACACGAACATTTATTTGATTGCAATATCCTTAGGTCCTTCATCAGGTCTTTTGTGCTGAGGTCAAACGCTACCTTGAAAGTTGCAAAAAAACAAACTACTCATCTAAAACACATTGGAAAATCGAGTATGAGCAGCTACTTTTGTCGCTGACTGTACATAAACCATCAGTTTGTCTTTACAGATGGCTTGTTCAGTTCGGAATTGGGTCGCGAGAAGACATTGTGTGTTCAAAAGATGGGACCAGGCGGCAAGGGGAACCTTCGGCAGAAGAAAATCTCTCCTGTGTCGTCGTATTTGTGTTGGTAAGTCTAATAAAAGATGACAAAAGAGCTTGGTATTATAGTGAAGTTCATCTTCAACTTTTTATTTGCATGGCTTCAGCGGCGTTACCACAATTTTGCTAACGTTGCGTGGTTCAATCAGATAGACATATGAAAAAAAAATGTAAATATGTATTATGAGTGCGTTCAAAAGTTACTATCGGGCGTTTCTTGCCTGTTCTTTTGCCGACATTATTAACAATGAAAAATGCCATATTCTCATAATTTGTTTCTTTTCAGGTATACTATTTTATGATGGCAGCTTGTGTTTGGTTCGTCATAATCACTTATTCGTGGCATATGAGCTTCCGAGCGTTAGGTACGTTTTTAAACTATGTATCAATATAAGTTTATCTTATATACACACACACAGACACCCTCCACACAATGTTATAATTCATTCATTTATTTCTATACTATACTTTCCTGTAGGACCCTTTTTCCATGTACAAAGTAGCCTAAGTTATCTATATTCCAAATTTCATCCAGATCCGTTTAGTTTTTGCGTGAAAGAGTAACAAACACCCATACACCCATGTTTACAAGCTTTCACGTTTATAATATTAGTAGGATTACTATATTTAATTTACTTGCAGGTTTCACGCTGGGCAAGATCCAAGACAGAATCGACAAGAAAGCGGCGTACTTCCACCTGGTGGCGTGGTCTCTGCCGCTAGTGCTCACCATAGCCACGATGGCGTTCGGCGAGGTGGACGGCAGCAGCGTCACCGGGATATGCTTCGTGGGGTACATCAACCATCCGATGCGAGCGGCGCTGCTGCTAGCTCCGCTGGCCGTCGTGCAACTGTTGGGCGGATACTTTCTTCTGAGAGGTATTTGTAAACTTTTAGTTGTTTCATCATCATCATCATCATCATCAGCCCGTATCAGTCCACTGCTGGACATAGGCCTCTCTCAAGGTACGCCACTGAGCCCGGTCTTCGGCTCTTCTCATCCAACTACTGCCAGCCACTCGGCGCAAGTCATCGCTCCACCTTGTCGCAGGGCGTCCTACACTACGTTTGCCAAGTCGCGGTCTCCACTCAAGAACACGTCTACCCCATCGGTTGTCTGTTCTGCGGCTTATATGACCAGCCCACTGCCACTTCAGCTTGTTAATTCATAAAAAAAAACAATAATATGTAATCGAAAACATGCAAACATCCCCTTTGAAGCGGTGATGGCAGAGGTAGTGACGTTGTCTTGCGACCCGTTCGAATCCTACAATGAGCTTGAATGATGAAACTATAGCTTAATGGTGAGGCATTCTCTAGTAGCTACATACCACCCTCAAGTTAAGAAACTGTCTCCAAGACGTTCGGTGTGTTCCGGCCTCACTTTGGAGTCAGATCCAATTCCAGCTTCAAACACATTGCCTCTTAACATCAGGTGATTTGTGGTCAAACGCTATGATGTCATAATTGAGTTGTATAAAGACTAAAAGGTTATCAAATCTCTGTGTTATTTGTTATTGTATTCAATGGTTGTTAATATGACATCCCCAGGTGTATTCTTCTTAGTCGCGGTACGCATCTCGAGCAAAGATGTGATATCTCCGCGCGGCGCCAACAAGATCCGGCAGACTATAATGCGGTGCTCGATCACCGCCGCGCTGGTGGCAGTCTTCATATGCGTCACGTTCGCCTGTCACATCTACGAGTTCAGGAACGCTGACCTGTGGAAGGAGTCATTTAAGAAGAATATTGTGTTAGTGCAACTTTATTTTCTATCAAAACTTGTCCTAGGGGTACTGAGCTGATCGGGGCTGGTTGGTGAATGCCACCGCGACCCTATCCTATCCTATCAATGGTGCTCATCGTTGGGTTTTTAGTCAGTAGGAGTCTGACATAACCACTCAGCTCCCTGGTCTACAGTGGTATCCTATGTAGGATTTACCCAACGTTAAGAAAAGGGGGTACTGAGCTATGACCATTCAAGTACAGTGTTGTGCCAATGGTACGCTAATTACCGTGTCCTATGGCTTTTTAATTTATCGGTTTGTATGCTCAATGTATCTAAAATGTATTAATAAGAATGAAGAAAGAAGAGTTTATTGAAAATATTCGAGATTTGTACCGGGAATAATAAGTTAAAATAAAATTTAAAGCTATTTATTAAATATGATAAATTGTTACTTTTTTTCAAACAAGTAGAGAAAATTTGCAATCATTTAAAGTCAAAATCAATCGTTTTTTTTATTTAATAGGATAATTTGTGAGCACTTTAAAAAATTGATTATTTTATTAGCATTAGCCAAATGGCGCAGTTTTAGGGTTTTTTGTTTTTTTTTAAGCAATGACACGGCCCTTCGTTGGCCTCATCCCATACAAACAGGCTGTTTTTGCTTCATGTACATGGCCGGCTTTAAATGTTCATTGGCTACACTGCCCGTTTCAGTTGCCGGCTGGAGTCCCTGCGCGAGGGCGGCGCCGCGTGCGCGGGCGGCGCGCGGCCCTCCGTGTCGGTGCTGCAGCTGCGGCTGCTGTGCTGCTTCGCGGCCGGCGCGCTGATGGCCTCCTGGACCTGGACGCCGGCCGCCGCCGCCGCCTGGAGACGATACCTGGCAAGGTCGCGGCAGAATACGTGCCCACATTATCTATTTATTTATCTCTTGCGCCCGCCCTTTTCGTCAGCGTTTATAGTTTCAGAATTTATTTCTCAATATAATATTATAACAAAAATGCATGTGAAAAAGAAAATACAGCTTAAATTATCAAAATTAGTATGCCATTAGGCGTAGGTTAGTATATAATTATTTTTAGGTTCCCACAGTATATTTATCACAATAAAACATAGCTTGACTCAGCTTTCTATCAGTGAAAGAAATTTTAGATTGGATCTGTAGATCGAAACGATACCTCCTACATTATATAAAGTACAAACAACTTTATGTATTTTTATAATAGTAGACTAGCTTTTGCCCGCGATCCCTCCACGTAGCGATTAGAATTAGAATACACATCAGATTTAAGTTAAGAACTAAGTTACCAAACCCACCTAATCTCATAACTTCATTTTTTAATCTTTCATTGCCAATTTTATTCTGTCGCATCCTATGTTGCCTTCCCTTAAAAAGCACGTCTTCTATAAATACAAGAAATAGAGCAACTGTGTCTCAACCTTTTACATTTTACAACGCGTTCAGCATTCTCTCCTCGTATGAAGAGTGTGAAAGGAAACATTCGCCCAACCCCATATCTTATAGCGTGCCTTTCTCTGGCGTGTTAGCTAAACCAATATTGAATGCGACATGCACTGCGACAGGAAGTGCGGATGCTCGGTGGAGGCTGAGGTGACGCGCCGCGCGCGCAAGCACGAGCTGATAGCGCGCGCGTACCGGCGGCGCGGAGAGTTCGCGGCGCGCGGCCGCCTCTCCATCTCGCTCGGCGGCTCGCGCCCCGACCCCGTGGGGCTGTGCCTCGACCGCACCGAGCCCGACCACTACCCCGACGGCGCCAAGCACGAGAGGTCACTACTGCATGCCTATATCTGCGTTCTGTAGGTTACTTGCTACCCGGACAGTGCTCTAAGCACCTGGGCTCACTAACTCGCTACTGCATGTTCATAAGTTATGTATTCTGTGGTTACTACCTGGACGCCGCCAAGCACAAGGATTACTCACTACTGCATGATCATATGACGTATTCTGTAAGGACGATCGACGGATCCATACAAATGTGGGACTCGAGAAGGAACTTTGTTAACACAACAGCGCTCTTGAGAGACGCAAATCAAAAGCAAGCGGAAATCTCCAGCATAGCATACTCCTACCTAAGCTACTGTCTTGCCAGTCGAAGCAACGATGAAACACTAAAGCTATGGGTTCTGTAAGGAATGTAGGGTATTTGCTACCTGGACGGCGACTGTGCCAGTGTTTACTAACTCACTACTGCATGTCCATATATTATGTATTCTGTAGGTTACTTGCTACCCGGACAGTGCCAAGCACGACAGGTCACTACTGCATGCTCATATCTGCGAATGCAATTTTTAGGTTCCTTACTACCCAGTACCCGGGCGGCGACGTTAGTCTTCTAGAACCAGTAGAAGCAGAAATTAGTCTTCCGGAGTGAACTCAAATTGATTGGTAGTCCCACGAGGTTTACTCTGGCACATCACACTTGCCAGCCTTGTGCAAATCTTGCCAGGTTTGTACCTCGATGCTGATTGTATGTCGCGTTATTTGCAGTGGCGAGCTCTCATCGTCGTGGGCGGCGACGCTGCCCCGGTTCGTGCGGAGACGCGATGCACTCGTGCTACCAATGCATACCCACCACTCGCTGAGCTCGACGCCGGACCGACGCAACTCTCAAGACTCGCAGATCAGCATCAGCCTCCGTCACGTGTCGGTCGAGTCGCGCCGCAACTCACTAGACAGCCAGCTCTCGGTCAAAATCGCAGAGATGAAAACCAAAGTCGGCCGACGTCGCACCAAACACAGCAAGGCGAAAAGAAAGGCCCGCGCCAGCGCGCGCAAGGAGAGCACGCCCTCCATCGAAAGCCAAATAAGCCGCTATTGGCTCCAAGCCGTTGCAGCTAACAATGAACCCTCGAGAGAGGAAATAAAGTTTAGTTTCGACTGAACCGAACTGAACATATCGCAGCTCTGTTGGACCGATAGAGCGTGACAGCAATATCGTATTTTTTAGGTTTATGTACAAATGTTATAATAAGTATTGCAAGAAACCAAAACTGAAATGTTCGCTGACTGAATGGATACAAAGCTTGTTAAACGAGAAGTTGAAAAGCGACATGTTTGTGATTTTTTGATACGAAGTAAAGCAAGACTGATTGGAATCTCTTTACAAACAATCCATGACAAAATACTTTGTGATAAGAACCTCATTAAGTAATTGTGCCATAAAAAGTAATCGTAGTAAGAAATATTGGATCTAAACTGATTGATTGATATTAACCTGGCTTATTTTGTAAGGAGTTATTTTACGATACTTTTACCTCTAATAATGAAAAATATCAATATTCTACCTAAATCAAATGCATTTTAATGTTAAAATATTTTTTTCTAGTGATTTAATAGGTTAAGCGTACAAGAAACGGTTGTGATGTTTTATATGAAACCAGTGAATGGATCCTTTTTACATGTTTTAGTGCTTCCAGAAACTAACTAACAAAAGCTTCCAAATGATTTTCACTTATCGGACAGAACTTCTTAATTTTTAGACTCCTTGTTACTCACTTAATTTTGTTACAAAGTGTTAAGACTTACTTGTATTTAATGTACTTCTCTATTAGCTTTAATTTTTGATATTAGGGGGCGTCCATAAATTACGTGAGGTATTTTTTTTAATTTTCTGTCCCTCCCTCCCCCCTGGTGAGATGTCGTGAGATTTTATTCAACCCCCTCCCCCATCCCCCAATCTCACGTGAGATTTTTCAAAATGTGGGTTTCTTACGTAAACGCGTTGGATTGTTACTGAAAAAAGAAAAAAAAATGCTTCGTGCTTTTATTTACAACTAGTTAAACTAGTAATCAATATTGCTGAGAGATTAAAAGTGTAATAAAAATTTAACAATAGAATACTTAAATCGTAACTACTGCGATTAAAAAAAGAAAATCTACTCTAATTCAGTCCATGGATGCTCGCGTGTGCTCTGCAAAAAAATTGTGTGATATTTGCCGAGACCCCCCCTCTCTCCAACGTAAGATTAGATGAGATTCGACTCGACTCCCTCCCCCCCTTAAACATCTCACGTAATTTATGGACGCCCCCTTACTATGAATTAGTTTAATTACCTTTTTGGAATAATAAACATGAGATTGTAACAAATTATGAAGTTGTTTGCTTTGTATGAAGTTCCTTTCTACTGGTCCTACAAAATAACAAACACATACAGTTTTAACTACGTGTATAATTTGATCTTGGTTAACCTGAACATACTTCGATTGATTTCAATAATAAGTTATCCACCTCGTCTTACTTTTTCCTCAAAATGGGGTGTGATTTTTATGGGTTGTGCAGCAGGGTCAAATTAGACGACGTTATTGGCGAGCAGTTATCTTCACGGCGGGCGTCCAATGTATATTTTATTATGTATATCTACAGAAAATTAAAATAATATCCTAATTCGCACGTTTAGGCGGAATATCCTAGTATTTCCGCGAAAAAGCCGATGTTGGTTTTAAAAACCCATTTGTTTTGGCCTGAAAGAACGAAATGAACAGACGTTTCACTTTTAATTAGGTATAAGGGGTCAAAATAAATATGGTGCCAAATCTATGTCAAAGATTCAGTATACTGGCAGGACGACAATTTCTTGAAAGGGTTAAGGAAAATAAAAGAAAAATGATCATTAAACTGTTTAATGAAAACAAAGGCAAGCAAATGATGTCAAAATTATGTCTATCCTTTCTCGGTGATGTCAAAGTAACCGGTGAACATACAGTAAATTAAAATATTATAGATAAAATCTAGAATACCTACTGCATACTATTTTGCTAGGTATACGAATCTTTTAATTTATTGGACGTTACAGTCAATGCTATATATAAATAGCTGCCTTAATACAGCATACAGGAATGTGACGAAATGACCTTAGTCGATACTGCGGGTACCTAGAGATCTGTATGGTAAGGAGATGTTTATTAGATACTGTAATAACAACTCATTGAAAAGCAAAATAAGATGCAAAATCAACAATTTGCTCTTAATTGCTCGTAATGCTTACTTCATTCATTATTATTATACAATTTCGGAAGATTTGTGGCACGAAATCTTTATATTTGAATTTAACATAAACATATCTAGGTATTAAAATTAACTCCAGCTATGTTATGATAACTTCAAATAGAAGATGCATTGATTGAGATGTTAAATTAAAATCTTCCATAAAACGATCGTACGTGATCCGAAGCAGCGCATTTGGAATACACGATAATAATTCTACAAAATGTCATTAGTATAGGGTACTATTCATCACAGATGCAACTTTCAAGTGGCAAGATGTATCATAGGTTATTTTATTTTAGTGCCTCATGCATCGTACGTTTTAAATTCTTTTGAAGATAAATGTTAAGTGCTTTTATGATCGAGTCGTAATATAGGCGGACGGCGATATTGTAGTAGATGTTACAACATATTTTATATAGTAGTTAGTGTAGTTTAAAATACTACCTACATAAAAAGTTGGCCGATTGAAATTAATTTATTGTCCTAGTTAAAATTTATCTCCAAAATAATTTAACCAAAAATTTGTCGTAAAACATGACACGATAAAACTATTTTACATAAAGTATTAAAATCATTTGCCCTCATAAATTAGCCAAGTATAATAAAATAAAAAAGAATATGAAGACATAAAATGCTGACCAGCATGCAAAATAACAAAAAAGGTAAAATATTAAATATTTAGGAAAACAACACCAAATTAAACAATAAAATCAAAAAAAAGACAACACTTAACCTTAAGCCTACAGTGAATGTAGTTTGCTCTACCTGATATAACTACGCTTTAAAATTGCACGATTGGAAAGGAAACTCGACTCTTTGGCTCTTAAAAACTAATAAAATCACAATTCAGTACTTAGTAAATAAATTCGATAATAAACTTAGTATAAAAAAAGAGAACAATCACCAAAAATAATGAGCGAACCTTATTATGTGCATTATTATGCTAAGTAGTATTTCGTAAGCCTATATAATACTATTCTTACAGTGCACACGATTTAACTTATTTATCATCGTCAATGGAACGATGGACGCAAAAAATTATGTTCTATCTAAGTAACAGATTAACTATAAAAAGAGCAATATCACACTTTCACAGCAGTCTTCCTATTGCGGCCTCGCTTTGCGTATATTCTTTTTTTCGGCGTCTGTGAAGCCGAGAATGTTCTCGATAGCGTTGAGATGCCCCTGGTGGTTCTCAGGATCCGTGAGGAAGTAGTAGATGGCCGACTTGAGGAACTGCAGAGTCACCTCCGGATCAATGTTGGTCTTACTACCCTTCTGCGACTCGACAATGCGACGGTACATTGCCTGCAATAGAAATAATCACGTTTTACTCATTGATGCTAGTTATAGAGAAAGTAAAGCATGCTGAACAAAAATTTTAAATAAACGTAGCTAGAAAAAAACAACTATGATATTAATTAATTGTTAATTTCTACTACATACTTCTTTACAAATATATTATATTGTACATTTCTAAAAGAGCCGCTAACTATCACAATTATACTTCTATTTCTACGATAATTACAGAGTTAGAAACTATTTTATTTTTTTGGGTCAAGGCCAACCATAAAATATTGTGATCCCTCAACAATATTAACGTTTTTTTTTCATTTTTGTTTGTTAGTCATGCTTGGAATCATTACATATTTGTTATATACTGGCCAAAAGAAACAATGATGTGAACAGGCATCTACTTATTATTCAAATATGATAAAAATAATAAAATTTAACAGTAATTAGTTACACAATACAATAGAAATATACGATGTGCTCGATCTAAAACAAATATGTGAATGAGAGGAAAATAAAATTATAAATAATTGTGTTTGTATAAAATTCTACAATAATACAAGTGCTGGCGCTACGCTACATTCTTAACAATATATATTACAAAATAATTTGAGTAATCTGTTTAATGTTACTAAGTACAAAAAAAAAACATAAAACTAACATAAAACTAAAAATAAAAACTAATAATTCAGGTGATACCCAAAACCAAAAGAGGCTGTTTCAAAATATTTCATGCAAAGCATAATAATTTACGAGTTAAAAAAACCGAGCCAACTACTATTTAAAAAGCGGGTTAGTATTGAATTATAAGTATTATTACTAAAATGTACTAAATATGCAAGCGTTTCCGCCAGTTTTTGGACCGTAACAACTATTTAGGTTCATATAAACCGAGCTAAGTACCGAGTTAAGCATTAATTTTACTCTACCATCCCCTGTTACCAAAATACAAGAAGAAATTATCATCATCTCTGTACAGAATGAAGTAGACACAGAAGTAATAGTGTCGACCCTGTGGCGTGGAAGCGGCGACAGGAAACAAATGGAAGGCATTGTTAAGAACCTGTCGAATTCGACTCGCACACGCTAACAGCAATGCCACATATCCCCGTCGTTAAAGGATTGTTCTTTACTTTTAAGAAAATATTGATAATGACGACTTAACGTCGACGAAGTTTCGTTTATCGGATTCAGGCCTCGAGACTGTCGACGATGTAGGTACTACAGGAATCTCGGCCATACCCTAAACCTTCATGACCTGGAGTCATTGCAGATATTGTGATGCTTGAAACTACATTAGGTATTAGGTATCTTACATTAATAAGGGTTTGTCCCACTACTAGAAGTTTAAGGCCGTCTTTTAGCAACGCATCAACAGCGTTGCATCCGAGTGTGATTGGACGCTCTAAGCATTGATTAAAATTACTAATTCGCAAGGTACTTTGAGGCTAGTTAATGTGTGCGAGTCGAAACGTTGCTGCTTCCCCGGAACTTCCCAATTTTACCACTGTGGCGGGTGACTACATAAAATAATAAACAAAAAAGTGAATAGTGAGCGCTGCTGTTCCGGTATAAAGTTCCAACCTTTCGAGCTCCTAGGACCCATAAAGAAACAGCCTCCTTTGCGCTTAGCAGTACTTGTGACTTTGCCGATCGGTCCTCTGTGAATGTCGTGTCCTGTAATGCACTAGACGTTAAAGCGAGTAATGTTAATCGCCACTACATGCACACTCTAGACCGGGCGTACAATGCGTGGGTTAATTCAAGAATTCATGGATACAAAGATATATACGACGCGCTACGATTGAGATTCAAGTCATACTATTTCTTTGGGCCTGATAATATCAATTAGCTAACTATTATAAAGGTATCTAAATGGAGAGAGTACTTACATATTTGCCAGCTCCAAAAAGCATTTCAGTATTTTGTTTGAGGTAAGAGAGTTCGTGAACTAGGATTTTATGTTACATGGATGTATTGATTCAGAAAAGTCATGTCAGGGCAAATACAGAATTAGTATGATATGAATGTCATCGCAAATCAAGTGGTGTGTTTTTTCTAATAGCAGTTTTCTACCTTCAGTGTGTTATTTCTTTATAATTTCAGCATCTGTTACATCAGACTTGTATAAGGAAAGTGTTAGAATCAGTTAAGAATGTTGGTAATCATATGAAAAGTTATGAAATGAATCACTTTGAAATACATCCAACTTATCAGTTGCATTGCACAAGAATTATGTCTTTGTAATTTTTCGAGCTGATTATTACTGAGTAACGATATTACAAAACTGCTGATACGGATAATTTTCAAGGTGATTTGTTTAGTGTTGAACGAGCGAGTAAGGTCAATCTGTGAGGTGTGTTTATGGGGACGTACTCGGACTTTCTCGAGCTCCGTCTGAGTAATCTGCAGTTGCTCCAGTAACTCTTCCACGGACACCCGGCTGGCTGGTCCTTGGGATGTGCTGGCCTCACTATCCTGTTTTATAAAATAACATTAATGATTCCCTACATACTCATATTATACATGCGAAAGCTGCTCTGTCTGTCTGTCTGTCTGTGTCGCTAAACTACTGGGCTGTTTTAAATTAAATTTGGTACGGAGATAGTTTGAACCCTGAGAAAGGACATAGGATACTTTTTATCGCATGAAACTGTAGCCCACAGGGGTGAAACCACGGGGGAAAGCTAGTATTTCATATTTAGCAAATATCTAAACAGAATTGACACACAAACATGTTGTAAACATTAGGTAATAGAAGGCAGAATTTCATCGAGTTTATTATTGAAAATAAAAAACACTAACATTATTACAAAAAGAAACAGAAAACATTTCTTTTACGTATAAAAATAATGGGCCAATTATTACATAGTACGTAAAATATATGTTGATCAGCATTTTTGTTGCAGTCAGATATAGCTGAAATAATGAGGTCAATGGAAATGCTTTACATTGTTTGTGCAAACAAAGATGGAACAAGAATGTTTGCTTGATGCAGATAAACTAACATTTTAGGAACTACACAGCACAGATACGTCAATATTATGAATTTAATAAATTTCTCTGAAGAAGACTTTTTAGGTTCTATTTTTACATTACATGATGTACAAAGAACATTGTCACTCAGTGGCTGAAAGTGTATGATTGAAAAAAACCTTGCTAACTTGCTACATAAAAAAATGTTTACATACCTTATCCACCTCATATTTAGCAGCCTCAACTCCCTTGTTGTACATTTGCAAGTACATAGATTTGTGCTTGGTCTCTTCTTCCTGCAGCTGCTTACTGGCTTCCTCCAGCTGTTTCTCAAGGGAGTAAATCCTCTCCTTAGCCTGCTCACAGTTTGGAAGCAATTCACAGTACCGAGTATTTACATCTGCCAACTTCTGTAGCAAAGCCTCAACCTTATCATTATGAGCCTTCTTCAACTCCTGTGTCTCTCCGACATGAGCCCGTATCACATCTTCAATCTTCTTCTCGTAATAGGATATTAAACTACGACGCTCTTCATCAACGTCACTCAAATCAGTCATGCAGCTAGCCTCATGTGTCAGCATATGGACAGACTCTTTGGAATGTAAGGAAGAATTAGTGAGATCGTCAAAGTGCCCCGAATCTGTGAAGGAACCCTGCATGTCATTGCGACAGCGTGTCGGAGTCTGATCTTTGAACAAAGAACTGTCAGTAACGTCAAAACTTCTGCAAGCTTCTTCAAGCTTGGGGCTTTCCTGGATAGGTTCTTCAGCATTTTCTCTGATGGTTACAACTTCACTAGAATTTGACTTCTCATCGGGCGAATATATGGATGCTTTATATAGTCTAAGTTCGACAACTTCTTTGGTAAGATGGAAAATTTCGCTGTCTTTTTTGTCCAGGTCTTTTTTGGCATGACTGAGAAGATTTTTGAGGCGTCTGATTTGCTTTTGAGCCCTCTGTGTTGGAGTAAGATATTGCTCACCTGCGAGGCCTGCGTGTGATGAGCAATGTAAGACATAACGCATGGACTTGCCACTAAAGGTGGTACCATTGAACGGTGCATAGCCAACGTCAACCGAGGCGGCTGTGGCTGCGCTTCCATAGCTGTGCAGAGATTCATCATCAGGCAAATCCTCTGGAGACCCTGGTGGTGTGTTGGCAGAGTCTGTCATGCTGAATTTCCTGTCTCCACATCCATTATGTGTTTTTATACAACACTTTTTTGGTTTTAGCTGTGCATTATTGGAATTGAATGACTGTAAATGAAACAAATAAACTTATTTTTAATAACCATAACATGAAGGTAGGCTATTTGCCAGCAAATACCCACACATTATGTAAAACAAAAGAAAAATGCATATAATTTGATTAGACAAGTAACTTGATTTAGAATTAGTCGAGTGCTGTAGTATGTAGGACACTACGTCTCGTTTGTGTTGGCTTAGCTCGGGTCGAGTAGCTATGGTAATTGTGTGTTGTGAGTTAAACAGCGGTGTGTTGTCGGAGAGTTACTTACATGGCTCCGCGGGCGATGGCCTGGCTCCAACAGGCGCGGCACATCGCTGCGCTGCTTTTGGTGCGTGTTTTCCGTGATTACTGGAATTAGTTTCCTGGTGGAAAGTGGTGAACGCTGCACCATCTTCTCCCCGCGCAGCCGCAGTGAGGAGCTGCGCCGGAAGTTCCCGTTGACATTTGCCGCGCAGCAGTGCTCGTCGTGAAATTCCGCAACTCTCCTGATATAATTTCTGCTCATTTTCTTCACTTATTCGCATCAGCGCAGCGTACTGAAAATTATTATAAATAAACAGCTGTTTAAGTATTCAAGTCTATGTACAGTGTACACATCCACACTCCACGCACACATTTGACATTACTTGCAAAAAAACAGAACAAAACAAAACGTAGGCAACGAAACTAAAACGATAAGTCAGATAAACAGAAAAAGTGACAGTTTGCGTTTTGTTATATTGGCACACTTTTATTTGCAAATCTAACAAGTAGCAAAGACCCTAAATTATTCTGCCAAGTAAGTTAATTTTATTTATTTTGTAAATTGAAATAAAAACGACTATCTTACATAAATAAATAGCAGAATTACCAAAAGATAATTTAACGTTGTTGCTATGGGTACTGGCGAATCAAAAATTAACGCCCATCGAATGCGTCAATTTATGCCGCCGTGCACTCTCTTTCTTTTATGATTGCGTGCTAATTGCAATACATGGCTATAAAACTGTCACTAGTATATTGTAGGTATCTTCATACACATTGTAAAAACACCGTTATTGTTATACACAATCTATATAACTATTTTGTAAAACATAAGAGGGTAAACCGGTGCAGAATAATTCAGAATCACGTGACTTCACACTATTGGGCTGTCTTATGTGTGACGTGGGAAAATACTCTCATGCATTGTTGTATGTATTATAGTACCCACTATACTTGCCTATTTGAACACGAATAAAACTGAGTCAAGTAATAAGCGGCCTGCTTAGACGTTTCATTACAACACGAGCCGTGGTTGCACAACCCGCCGGCAAAAGAAACAGTTACGGTTGCAAGAACGCACACACAATCAGTGAAGAGTTAAAAGCTAAGGCTATTGTAACTTTAGATTAGTAACGTATAATTATTTTTGCTGGTTCATATTTATTATAGCTAAGGTATAAACTTAATTTTGTCAAGTGTAGTAGACACTAGATATAACCAGTATAACTTACCTAGATATGTGATGAATTGATTTTTACTTTATGGAACTCGCAAATGTACATTTTGTAACACCTTTACATTATTAATGTAAATGTACATTTACATTAATAATGTAAAGGTGTTCGTTAATGTATCGATATGATACTTTCTAATGTTGGCTCTAAAAGTAAGTTATGGGACATGAGCTAAATTTCAATGGCAGCGACTCGACGCCTGCGAAAATTTATGATAAACGAACTCTTAGAAGATTACGATTAATTATATTAAATTCAAGCATTAGCTCTGACCAAGAATCTTTAAATATGTATACAACAACCAATCCCTACTTATGATTATAAATGCGAGAGTATAATAACTCTGTCTTTCTGTATGTCTCGCTTTCACGCCAAAACTACTAAACCGATTTAAATGAAATTTGATAGATACCTACGGAGATAGTTTGAACCCAACCGTGAGTGGATATTCAAATATACAAGTAGAATACTTTTTATCGCGATAAACTGTAGCCCTCGCGGGTAAAAACGCGGGGAACAGCTGGTTTAAAAATAAATGTTCATTAATAATAAACTCTAATAAGTACCTTCATAGAGAAATCTATTTCCATAAATTTTGTAGGTAAGAAGTAGGTCTGCCGTGTTCTGTACCTATACTTATAATTATTTATGATTACTTAATTGTTTGTCACCACAAGCGCAGAGATTGAATTTCAATAGAGTGCCTACCTATATGCTTTTTACGCGATGTTATTATTACAACCGAGAAAGCGTTACTGCTCTCTCTTGAGAGTTTTCCAACAAATTGAATCTCGAGGCTTAGAGGTCTGCCCGAGCTCAGCACCTGATTCCAATCAATCCCCACTTTGCCAGTGAAATCATTGAAAAGTGACAGTAGTGCTCTTGACTTTAGGGCTGCCCCATATTCTCCATCTATTGCCACTTAACTCACTAAGCTTCAGCCCTATACTCTTTGGGTTTCAATGACACCTGCTTGATATTCAGTTCTAGAAATCTGCTACTGTATTTTAACTCTCTCCAAAACTTAAAATTTGGCCATGAAAGGTAGGTATTTCATATTTCAAAATCCTGCACGGTTTCTCTTCTATTGTGGTAGAATGTATTAAACAAAAGAAATAAGCGAAAAGAGAAAAGAAACCACAGTAAGCGCTTGTCTCTGTTGACATTACCTACCATAAATCTTACACGTGCTTATATTGTTAGGTATATAATATATACATGTCTTTTGCGCAGCTACTGCATGAAAAATTAGTTTCGTGTTCGTTAAATTGTTATCATTACTCAAAAGATATTTCGAACAAAGAACTCAGACTGGTACATCTTACGAATGTATAACTATAACAGCTGTTACCTGAATTAACTCAGACAGGTGTCAAGGCATACCGTTTTGTACAGGCTGCCATGATTTCGAAATGTCGTTCAACTTTCCACAGCCATACCTAGTAGGGGCAGTTGGTAGCATGCTATCGCAGGAAGTCGGTAGTAGGTATTTTATTACCAAATTCGTTTTGCAAGTTATTTGCTACCGAGATATCACTGATGGGGGAGTTAAATCGATAGTGAAACTTATAATACCACTGCAGTAGTGGTTTGATAAGAATTATTGTTTCGATGTGAAGTTAAGTAAAAAAATATATTCTAAGTATCTACTGTTTTATAAAAACAACTTCGTAGTAGTTCGTAGCTAGGGGGCAGTTTAAGTATATTAGGTATATTTGCGCTAGGGGCTGGCCGCGGCTGACCTAAAAAAAACACGAGTTTTAATTTAACTTGCACTTGTCTTGCTTACCTACAGTAGCGCCTAAAATAATCTTTCAGTACAAAATATTCAACGCCGACTCGCGCTGAACGAAAATGTAACGTTAAGGCATACAGAAAATACACAATACCTACGTAGGTACTCTGTCTGATTGATTTGTATATTGTTTCTTGCAAAATTCAAATTTTGCCCTGGGCGCTCTTAGCTACGAAACTATAAAACCTGCTAAAGAAATTATAGATGTTACTGTAGAGGTAAACATACGAAAATACCTTAGGTCAAGAATAAACTATTTTCTTTACTACTTACAGGGTAGCGTTAGACCATCAATGTGGTCGAGCGGAGATGGCACTACGCTACACCTGGTTTGGGAACTAGCTGTCAAGTGAGGCTGCCGGAACACACCGATAGGTGCTTTACAACAGATTTTTAACTTGATGCGGTGGCTAGCCAGACGAGCACTACAAAATGCTCTACCACCAAGCTATGATTTTATCACGATGTTTTCCTTCACCGAAAGCTCAAGCACATTGCAGGATTCGAACCAACGTTACTACCACTGAGTCATCATCGCTTTAAATTATTAGATTATTTACTGTTATGTCTTCAAGGCAACTGGCATGAAAGTGTGAATAGAGAACTTAGATCAAAGGTCAATAAGCTTTAGAGAGGGATGAAAAAAAGCAAAAAAAAGTAAAAAAGAAAATAGGCTTCCATCACACCTTAGTCAACGTTACCCTTTAAGATGTCAAAAGTGTGCCTATCACATACAATCCTAATTTACGCATAAAGTACCTACTTACTGGTACCTACTAACCTGGAGTACCTACTACTGGCCCAAAGAGGTACATAATAGTTATAGGACAAAAAAAGCCGTGCTATGAACCAAATTTTCTAGAAACTAGCTATTTCAATTAGCGATTGTTATCGCTACAACATTGAATGAACGTCACAAGAAAATTAAAATGGTTCCACGTTTATAAAGAAAACATTTTCTTACCTCAGTATTCAAATTATTTAAGTCGTTCAACGTTGTTAGGTTTATTTTTTGCATTGAATTGTATGGTTTTTGTAAGCCGATTTGAAACGTGTCAGACAGACGTAACTCAAGGCCTCACGATCGAGTCTCACTGAAAACTTTTAGGTAAGTTAGTACTTCTACTTGGCTAGTACTTGCCTCTCTAAGTAACAATAGCTATTAATGTAACACATGCATATCTATTAAACACGTATGTGAAACTTAAACGTAGACGAACGTTTATTTCTAATAATACAGAAGGTATGTAACTAAGTACCTACCTAAATGTAATTTTTTTCAAAATTTTAATTAATGTAGAGCTAATTCTGTTCTGTTGGCAAAACTTGATGCATTGTTGCGATTAAGTTTATTATTTGATATGTCTTTTTTCGACTAGCAAATTTTAAGCTTTAAACTTAAAACATTAAAATTTATAGCAGTTTATTCTAGGCTCCATTATCTAAATTTAATTTGGTGTTATAAAATTAGGAGCTAGTAAATGTAACTTGATGTAGAGTTACAATGATACAAATAAGCTTAAATACTCACTAATTATATCTTGCACGAATTTTTCAAACACAATCGAGTTTAACGCAAACATCATTATTTTCGAAACATCAGCAAAACACATTGTATACAGCACAGTCGTAGTTCGAGTTCAATAAAAAGTCGTTCGCACTTTGTTTCTCGAAAGGAAAACTTGGAGTATCAACTTGAACATCGCAAATTACATAGAGTAAACCATCCACGTTAACTTTTACACTAAGAATGTTGCGGCAAGTTGTCGGAGCGCAGTGCGTGTTTGGTCAATGTTCACGCTGAGTTGGAGCGGCGAGTCGCCAGCGCCCCTCTGCGGGCGCGCTGCACAACACCCGCCGGCGTCGCCGCCGCGCTCTCCATTGTCGAACTGGCTGCGGTTACAACACAATACCTTTGCGACAACCTCAAAAAGAATAAAACAGGAACCAATCAACGACAGAGGCAAAGCCTTTTTTCTGTAAAGTTGCTGGCAAACGGAAGGCGCCATCTGGTGCGTTTGCTTTACGTTCATTGTTACATTGTTACTTTGTGTTAGAATGGTAGATGCATCTGAATTATGTAACGTTACAAGCCGTTCAATTTTTCAATTCTACGTTAAGATTGGTTTGCGCAACGGTGTGGTGTAGCACTAATACACGAGCATGTAGCAGAAGAATAAAGAAAGGTTACCGACCTTTTAACTGAACAGTTAATCATTTTAATGATTAATAAATAATTTTACTGAACGCTAATAGAAAATGACTTGATGAAGTTGTTGATAGCGATGCGGATAGAAATGAGAAGTGGTGGCGCTGGTGGCGTCGCGCGTTTTAAGTTTTTGTTCTAGCTAACACAATTATGAAGACATACTCTGTTAACTATGAAAATACGTTCGACATTTTTTAAATTAACGAGTTTCTAGTTTTCCTTTAATTATTTCCAATCGGGTTGTGTTCGTGCGGCAATCGCTCCGATAAGCAACAAGCATTGCACTCGCGCTTCTGGTTGCATGGAAACATTGGAAAGATCTAGAGACAAAAACTCTGCTACTTACCTACCTACCTAACTAAACTTTACGCAAAGCGTACGAAAGCTAACATATCTTAAAATCATTAAACATACGTAGTTGATTAGATTCAGAGATTGATAAAAAGTAAATGACAACGCCTGGCGACTGTGGGCCAGGCTTGCTCAAATCTTCGCATAAGCTTTGCATGCTTGATTAGGCTCTTGATGCCACATGGCTTTAAGCAAAATTAAAACTTTTTGTAATAAATATCGTCGGGGCCAGTTTGGCGTAGAGATATGTTGCCTTCCGTTCTCTCTTATTGAATCCCAGCATCTATCTCTAAGATTGTGAGAACCAAGCTTCGAAGGAGGAACGAATGAGAGGTTTGAAGGTATACCTAGGCTGATGTTAAACCAACTTACTTCAGCTGTTGAATAAGAAACCTTAATACCCAATAGCGCGTGGTAAATAAAGATGCACATTACAAAGTTACGGCACAATATTTCACCTTGGACCATTCACTTCACTACAAATGCATTTAATACAATTCATTTGTTATATGTAATAGGTACATGTTTGATGTTTTTGATTATGTAATTGATTACTTGCTATAAAACTGGACTGCGGAAAACGGAAAGGGTACGCTCTAATACTGTATGTTGTAGGGGAGCGGAAATCATAATTATATTATCATTTATTAATTTCGCAATCTCTGTATGTATGTGTATATCGTTCCGCTTCCGCTCTGCCGCTGCCCACTGAAAATGCAGCCTTTATGGGGTTGTAGAACAACTAGCAGAAAATAATACCTTTACCTACCTATAGGATAGGTTACCTTTTATTACGAACGTGTTATTTGTTCGATGAAGATATCACCAGAAGCATGCTATTTAAATTAGTACGACTGACGATTCTCGTGAAATCGATCTCTAATGGAATAATTCTACTTTTTATTGGTAGAACAAAGTCAACCTGGGGAAGTACCACAACTTTGTCAGTTATTCAATCCTAATCAGTAATGTGCAAACATTATTGATAATAATAATAATTTATTATATTCCGGATTGATGGGAAAATTTATTGAAATTACAGGAAACTATTTCAGAGTGACGAGCGCAGTGCATTGCTTTGCAGGATTTTGAATTTTTAACTGTTATAAAGTTCAACATTCCGGGTAGCTGTGAATTATAATGGGCAACCGTGACGGTTATACATATATAGTTATGAAACAGTGAAAAAAAAGACCTTTTTTAAAACACTTTTATTGTATGAAAGATAATTATGAAAACACAAGGTTAGATTTTAGGTACCTAACCCTGAAGCTCTATATTTCGACCTCAACAAAGAGTACAGTCTGAATAAACGTTAGCTGGCTGTTTAAAATATACTCAACACATATTCTTGTATCAAACAATCTAACGTTGCTTATAAAATCTAACCTTCGCATCATGAGTCAGCTAAAAATAAAACACGAAGGTCAATGATATGAACCAAAATGAACAAAAAAACAGCAAAGAGAGAGGTCTGACAACATTTTATTGACGATCGATGGTCACGTTCTCGTCACGATGCGGCGTGGATCTTCCTGTTAATATTAAAAGATTTTGAAACTTATTTAAGACCAAGTGGCTTATCGATGCCTGATTTTCCTGCGTCTGATCAATAATTACTGTTGAAATAATCTGATGCGAAGGATTTGCGCGAAGGATTTGCGCGAAGGATTGGCGCGAAGGATTTGCGCGAAGGATTGGCGCGAAGGATTTGCGCGAAGGATTTCCGCGAAGGATTTGCGCGAAGGATTTGCGCGAAGGATTTGCGCGAAGGATTGGCGCGAAGGATTTGCGCGAAGGATTGGCGCGAAGGATTTGCGCGAAGGATTTCCGCGAAGGATTTGCGTGAAGAATTTGCGCGAAGGATTTGCGCGAAGGATTTGCGCGAAGGATTTGCGCGAAGGATTTGCGTGAAGGATTTGCGCGAAGGATTTGCACGAAGGATTTGCGTGAAGGATTTGCGCGAAGGATTTCCGCGAAGGATTTGCGCGAAGGATTTGCGCGAAGGATTTGCGCGAAGGATTGGCGCGAAGGATTTGCGCGAAGGATTGGCGCGAAGGATTTGCGCGAAGGATTTCCGCGAAGGATTTGCGCGAAGGATTTGCGCGAAGGATTTGCGCGAAGGATTTGCGCGAAGGATTTGCGCGAAGGATTTGCGTGAAGGATTTGCGCGAAGGATTTGCGCGAAGGATTTTTAAAATTACTTTTTTCGACGCCGTATCGCAAAAACGCACCTTCCAATTCTCTCTTGTTGAACGTATCGCAGTTGTTTTCATTTTAATCCCTAACAACATCAAACACTCAAACATCTTGTAAAAGTCAAATCGTTGCAATCTTTATAAACCTGGTATGCTATTTTTAAGATATAAGCAGCAGTGGAAAGCACGCAGTAGGTTTATGAAATGTGGCTATAGCAACATTCATCGGGTCTCCAGAACCGGCCTGGCAGCCTTGCCTGCTGTGAGGCCACTTTTTGTGCACGAACATGGCTAAACGCCCAACATAATTTTATATCTTGTAAGAATGTACCTATATAGAACGTGATCGCATTACAAGCTGGTGCCAAAATAAGGCATTAAATCATGGACAGTACAAAAAGTTAAATAGCCTATAAGAATAGGGAACTTGGTTGTAAATTGACCAGGATAATTAAAATGTATACGTATGTTTTTTATGATACATCGTTGTTGAGTCACGAAAAATGATTAAAAGTGATTTGAAAAATACCATGCAATGAAGTACTAAGCTGTCGTAATGTTTTGAGTTGTAATTGGATATACTGAGAAACCAATTAGGTATCTAAACTTATTAAATATTTTTTAGCACAAATATTTCATAATTCTTGTAGGAGTACAAAATAGTAATTGTGACAGACATTTCGTTGCAAGTTAATTGGCATAATATCTAATTATAATTTAACAAGTACTTAACTATATCTAATATTTAGTATCACTAAATATATGTCTTATAACTTTAACATTTATTAATTAACATTTATAATACATTTACCTATAAACGACCTAATTATAAAAAGATTAGTAAAATTGTCTATCAATAAGTAAATTGGCTACGACGTTAGTGCCGAAATCATTTCTACTCCGACTCGTAAATCAATCGCATCGAATCAAAACACAAAATCAGCACATCGCACCACAGCTGGCTGAATAAAACAGGATCTTCATGCGAAGATCGTGTGTTAGAGGCAACAAAAAAGAATAATTACCTATGGAAACTTTCATTATCTACTCGACAACATTGATGTGTGCAATCGATGGTATTGACGGGTGCTCATCAAACCTGCACAGCACTCACTGCTCCGCTGAGCACGCTTTCTACGTTTCACGGGAGGTATTGCCGCATTTGCATGCATTTGAACTGATTATCATTATTCATTATCTGATAACTTATTATACGTTATAAGCTCATTAATTATTGAGCTTCTGACAGGCGAATTGAGATTGCTGGCTTGATTAAAGGGAAATAATATTGTATCAATTTTATTCTGGTTGTCAATTGTTGCTAATTACTTTTTTCCTGGCATGTTTAAATTACATTCGGAAATATGTATCCCCATAGCTTTTTCCTCACCATCAATATCCGATTGAATTTGCTTGTGCCACTGAACGTAGCAAAAAATGAATCTAATCTTAGCGCACATTTATTTTACGACTGATGTCCAGAGTTTATGTAGATTGTGATCACATATAAGGTTTTTAGGTGAAGAATTTGTTAACAGTACCTATGTTTTGTTTTTTTCTTCTTCTTCTTAGAGAGTTATGTTTGACCACATGTCACCTGATACTAAGTAACGATTTGCTCGAATGTGGCGCCACGCTACAGCTGCATTGGAAACTGGTACTCAAGTGGGATCGCCGCAAGACACCGATAGGTGCTTGAGCAGGAGATCACTAGAAAATGCCCTAACACGAAGCTATGTTTTCATCAGTATGTTTTCCTTCACCGAAAGCTCACGCTTATAGATAGGATTGTAGGATTCGAACCAACAATCTACTGATCGCAAGCTGACGTCACTACCACAGAGCCATCATCGCTTCGCATTCTTTTATCATGAATGACATCTTAGTTATCATAATTATATACCAGCTTTATAGAAAACCGCATTTGCTATTATGATGAAAGTCATCCAGCCAAGCAAGAATTATCAGTTTTCTAAAGCTCTACGAAAGCATTTTCTGCGAAATATGGGTCTTGATCTAACGGAAATGTGATTAGTTATTTCAAGCAATCACGGTAATGTTCTTATAAACAATATCACCGTAACCTTATGACAGGAGAACAAAAAAAAAATTACTAACGTAGCAAGATGAGTTGACAAAATAAACCTGTTCTGCTAATTCTTTTAAGTGTGTTAGTTTCTATTTCATTCCGTGTCACTGCCTCTGAATACAGCATTCTTAGATATGGCTATACCTACAGAACCCACGGACGGATGACTGAATCATGACACAAGAATCGTGATGGCCATTTGTGCACGTGAAGGTAGTCTGGACGCATCCAGGATGTATTTCTGGGAGGAGTTTCCCCCCTATTTGCATGGCTGTTAAAAATACATCAAAAAGTATTGTAAGTATTTTTATCTAAGTCATAAAGTATTGTAAGTATTTTTATCTAAGTCATAGTCTAAGCTTCTTGCAAGTCTAGCTTGGAGGGCCCCATGCCCCTGTGCCCTAGATCCGCCCTTGGTTAGTGCTGTACTTT
This sequence comes from Opisthograptis luteolata, assembly GCA_931315375.2. Lineage (NCBI taxonomy): Eukaryota > Metazoa > Arthropoda > Insecta > Lepidoptera > Geometridae > Opisthograptis > Opisthograptis luteolata. The sequence continues at coordinate 6,889,741 of OV928048.1, forward strand.
GTAGGTACATACTAATTTAAGTACTTTCACTTACTGGCTGGTAGTATTGTAAACAAAGGCCCTACTCTACTGACCCTAGTCTGAGGTTTAAAACGCCTTACAGCGAGCGCGTAAACTTTTTATGAAAAAATATTAAGCGCCTCTAGCGGAGAGTTTATGAAAATATTTTTCTTCATACAAAGAAAAATTACTAGCTGTAAAGCGCGTTCATACTGGTCATATAAAAGTCAATGCATCATTGAAATAGATCACCGTATTGTGCAAATTTTCATATTGCTATTTTTGCGCCGGCAACATTTCATGGGTCGTTAATTCGTATGCTGTTCGCATGCAGTCCTGGTTGACTATATTTGGCTATGCACTGTTTCACACGGTTCATTATCTATCCGCTTTGCATATCGTGAATTCCTGTAGATAGATACATATATATCTAGCTACTACGAGTATAGCACGTAATCTCTTATCTGATGATGAGAGAATGTAAGGTCTATCTATATTACAGTAAACTTGACTGGTAGGTACTACTTCTGGTTCATACAAGAGGTTGTTTTGTTCACTATACCTAATTCTATTTTAATGTTTTACAAACCATTAAATTTATATTCTCGTTTGAGAAGTGAGTATGGACTCACATTTATTTCTGTTATTGGATTATGTTTAAAAGTGCAATCCAAATTCAAATGACATACTTATGCTTTTTTAACTTACAGGTTTGACCACAACTCACCTGATGTAGTGGTGCCACACTACGTTTGTACCGGGAATTGGCTCTCAAGTGAGGCTGCCGGAACACACCGATAGGTGCTTGGCGACATATTCTCAACTTGAGGGTGGTGGCTAGTCAGACGAGTAATAGAAAATACCCTACCACCAAGCTATGGTTTCATCGAGCTACGATTTTTTTCTTTACTGATAGGTCAATCTCCTTGCAGGATTCAAACCTACAACCACCACCGTTGTACTTAGAGCGAATATTAGGTTGCACTTCACTATAGTTTTTACAGTAAAGGAGATGGCCTAAGATTCAAAAGTCAAAAGTCAATTTTTATTTATTCAATAGGATACATTGTGATCACTTTAAAACGTCAAACTTAAAACTAGCTACGCCTGTTCCAACCTCCTTACGCCGGCAAAAGAACAGGCAAGAAAAACCGGGCAGGTAATTTTTTTGGCGCGATCACATTGACAATTTTATTCTTATTACTAATTGATTGAATTGGAGCAAGTTCACTAAAATCCCAAGCTTTTTTTGTCATCTAATGGTCCGATATTTTTTAATTAGCTTTACTAATAATAGAATTATAGAACTACTCAATTACCATGAGTCAGATAATATTATTTTATTGTCCTACGACATTTATCTGACATTGACCTTGTTTTGTTGATGTTTATTGTCTCTTTTATCTGTAACTCGAATTAGTGTTTATTTATGATTTTAGATAACGTCCTGAGAAGTCTTATATTATTCTAGTAACCTAGTAAGTATTTCGATGAGCTGAGTGTTTATAATGTATGGATTCTGTGACCTTCTTTACAGTATACATCGCGAGGGGGTTCTTAGTATATTGGCGACAGTAGATGATTCTTTGAGAAAAGTCTGGATCCCAGCAGTACCTAATACGCTGATGATGATGATGATGAAACAAGTGCTGAAATAATACTAAGCGGAGCATGACTTAAACATTAATGTTTACATACGCGCATTGCACGCGCACACATTAACATTCAAGGTAAGTACACTTGGGGGAAAATAATACTAATCATTACGTTAAATTAACTACTTGAGTACTCGTACCTAAATATTTACACGTACTTATCGTATTTGACTTTTAACAACAACATTTAAACAAATATTAACCCTGCGTAGGCACGTAAAATAAATATCTCACGACAATTTAGCTGTCAATTTGCTAAACATTATTAAACTTTATCGCAATTCAGTATTGATGTATAAACACTAATTCGTCAATGAAGTGTATCATGGTTATATTTCATAAGTTGTACGCTATTTCGTGTCAGCGCAAGATTTCAATTTTATAAGGTATGTGAATGAATTAAATTGATTTTACTATCGCCGTTTTCTAAATTTTTTACTGATTTCCATAAAGTCGTTTGTCAGGAGGTCAAGTCGTTTGTATATCTTTACGGCATTCACTTTGCCAGACACAAACGTGGAAAATAAAACATGGAACTCATCAATTAAGCACAGCATGTGTACTTTATTTAAAAAAAGAAGAAAAGAACGGAAAGAGTTTGTTAGTTGTTTGCTTATAAAAATAATCTTTTGAAAACACAACTTTATCAGCCTCGGCTATTGTTGTATGAATATCAAAAAGTGTCACTGAAAATGATATTAAAATTGAGTACCTATTTGACAAAGTCAACAGTTTTTGGGTCGTTCTATGAAGAGCCTATGAATGAGTAGAGTATGAGTATATTGTTTACCTATTGCACATATCTATTAAAATATCGCTATTCTGTATCACCTCTAAAATAACATTAAGGCGTAGGTACTCTAACCAGACAATAGATTAAAAATTAAAATACAAATTCTGTACAAAGAATTGAGATTTCTCACAACCCAGCTGAAAGCAATTATAATAATTAGTTATAGTTAATTATGTTTAGTCTGAAAACTGAGACAACTGGCGAGACACACGATACAAGAGGGTCTAGTTTCCTCCACAATACCTCCGTTGTTATCAATTTAACCATTTTATCGATTTGGTAGATAAAGTCCTTTATCTACCTTATCTTTGAATACTCGTTTGATATCTACGTTATCTATGTGATCGATTGCTGACATCGTTTCCTAAAAACATGTGTTGAATACCTAGATAGTATAATTATATCGTGCTATAACTGTGACAAAACCACTATTTAGGTTATTTTAGAAACGGAGGATAGAGTGAGTGATTTGTGATATTGTTTGATAAATATAATCGATATCACATATTACGAGACTATATTTGTGTGACGTTAGTATTTACTACTCATGCACCGTCATCAATATTAACCTGTTTAGAGTTTGTATGTAACCACTACATGACTTTAGCTTTTGTTGCGTTAAATCTGTGACGTCCAGTCAGTCAGTCGTAGTAGTAGTGGCTTCTTGCGAGAAGGCTTGTCTTTTAGAAGTTCTACCATCAACTGTTTTTTTCCCATAAGCAGCATTATGTTCTGATTTGAATGGTTGGACGCCAGTGAAATTACAGGCACAGGCACATGAGGCAAAACTATAGCTCAGAATGACGGAATGCGGTGTCAGGTCTTTGCTGGACATCACCAACGAGATGAAGCGTGGTCATAATTACCGATTTTGGAGTTCTTATTGTAGCCTAAAAACTACAATAATTGAGTTGGCCTCTAGCATATGCGAAATCATTAACTTGTTACCTCATTACGTTACACAATAAAAAAATATATAACTTTTGCTTCGTACATGTTGGGTATGCACTTTCATCATTTCTTACTAATTCAAACAAAATTAGCATTGTATAAGCAATAATATGCATTCAGCGTTTTGTAGGCGCACTGCAAGCCACGTCGCGTCGGTATCAGACCATCTCAGGAGCTACGAAGTCGGGTCTATTTTTACCCCACGTCAGGTAGACAGCCTATTCACTGCACGAGGTCATTGACCACGCTATGCACCGATACTGTCTATTTTTTACAAGTCAATGCCTCTGGGCTGTTTGTAATTGGCTACGGTTAAAATTTCAATTACAATGTTCTTTCGGAGCGCGTTGATGTCTCTTGTTAGCATTTTTGAGTTGACCATATCTAACAGTTTTCTTTATTATCTCATCACGCGTGATTCATCACGAATTGATAAAATCAAGATTTTGCTATTCTGTTTTTACATTTTCAGGTGTTTAAAAATCAAAGTGTGAACTAAATAATGCTTTTGGGATCCATGACATAATGCGTAACACTAAATATACATTAGTAAGTGACGCGTTGATGTCTTTACTTCAAAGGATCACTTACTTCGTCTTTCATATTCAATCGGCTTTCTCTTTATTGTAGATATAAATTTGCTATTATATAACTTAACAATAGCGTAATAAATAAACATAAATCGTTCGCTTGTTAGTTTGCCTTGGGCGAACATTTCTTTTGTGGTTTCTCAACACTTAAGTTTTGTTGTTTTTTGCTGATCAATCGAGTTTTCTGTCAAGAACATAGCTATGGAACGCCTTCTTTCTCTTATGGGTATCATTAACTATTATTAATGAACCTTAAACTTAATTTAGCTGCCATTTACGGTTACAATTTGTACTAAAAGCGAACAAAGTGCGGACGTCGTACGATTTTCGGCCATCCGTTTATACAAAACGTATAAGGCTTCATAGAATAATGGTTACAAAGTATGTTATTTTCTCACTCATTCGTATAGCAGCGTCTCTCTTCTGCAAGGCTGCGTCACCGCAGAAACCAGCCAGCCAATGTGCACCCAATTGACCGGTATACTGCCAACCTTCAGTTTTTATTTTATTTATAACTCGCTCTGGCTTGGCAGCTATGCCACATTTGAAATGCAATAGTAACTTGATAAGTAATGTAAGGATTGGATGCATCACTTACCGAAAATGAAACAAAAATTAACACCTTTTACGTAGAATATTGGTGATTTAATGTATAATTTACTCGAAATCTAAAGTTTTTACGTAGTACATACATAGAATGTATTCATCAGGTAGTACCTACTCCCTTTCGTGAAAGTATGTCTCCACATTGGCAGATATAATTCTACCAAGACAAAAATGCAAAGAATAATAGCAATCAACAGTAAATAGCGATCAGTTTTCAAGTTTTATGGGCTGATGACCCAGGGTGTGAGTGCATTGCCATGTTACACAGGACTTTCCAATACCAAGTTCTGATTAGCATTACAATCATTGTTATTGGCAATGGATGGTACTTACTATTAGTCGAAAGGCTACCACTTACCATTACTTGCTAAATAGGAAATAAAATAGTGAAAACTTATGTAAACTCATAAAGAAATCGTATACGCATATTCTTGGAGTGTGTAAGTATACACAGTCCAAGAAATTCTCGCCTAGCTCCTGTTTGCATGTTCCGGCACCTTCACTTGAGAGCCAGTTTTAATTCAGATGTGGCGTGATACCACCTTCGACCACAGCATCACTCAACATCACGTAACTTGTGATGAAAAGATACCTTGTAAGATTTTTTTTTAAATACAGACTTGTTTTATAACGATAACACAGTTTGTCTGAAGATAGAAAAGAAAACATGTCGCTTTAAGATAACCTACTTACAATCGTTTGTAGGTTGTGGAAATAAAGTCAATGTATTTTTTAGTGTTTAGTGCCTTTATACTTAATAATTACGTAGACCTACCAGACGAGAGATAGAAAGAGAGAGATTGTAAGATTAAAGAAATTGTAAAAGACGGAAGTCTATCATAATACTATTCATATAGGTTATACTACGATGAGATCTTTCATTTCTCAGTGTGCATGAACGTTGTTGTTGTCAGGCACATTGCCTTTTCATTTTATTATTCTTTGATTGCGTTAGGATATACTGTTTTTCGGTGAGTGTACTTGTTTCATTTTGTGTGAAGGCAAATCTGTACGTCAATAATAAAACTATTTTATTACAATTTTATAACAGCTCAAAAACCCTACTTTATCAATATGTTACAGCAAACAAACATTAGTATTAAAAGTCATCGTTACTTAAAAATCGTTCCAGTTAGCTGGAACAAGTAAACTTGAAAAAGCCACTGGCCAAGTGTAAACAACATTATACGGTTTAATGAACGGACAGCGATGGCGGCGGAGCGCTGCGCGAGCACCGCGCGCAGTCGGCCCCGAGACGTAGACGGCGCGCGCGCACCCGCACGCTCACAGTGAAAGGACGCATGACTCACCACAAAACCAGTCATGAACGAGTACGCAGAGTACGACTGGAAGCTGCACCAGATGCAAAATGAGCGGCTCTGTGAAGTATCTAGGAAACGGCTCACAGACAGCGATCGGCAGCGGGCCTTAGACGGACTCAAAGAAGCGGTGGATTCCAGTCTCAACCTAGCCCTGCGCGACAAAAGTCGATGTCAAGACGACAATTTTCTGCGACGATTCCTGTACGCTCGGAAGCATGACGTGCAACAAAGTTTCGAGCTGTTGATTCACTACCACCAGCACCGACGGGAGCACCCAGACCTGTGGGCGGTGGCGGACGGTGGCGTGCTGCGCGCGCTGGCAGACGGGCTGCCGGGCGTGCTGGCGCAGCGCGACCGCCGCGGCCGCTGCGTGCTGCTCATGTTCGCCTCTAACTGGATACCGCATGCCTGCCCGCTGCTCTCCGTCTACAGAGCTCTATTGCTCACCCTGGAACGCACCATTGAAGACGTCCAAAACCAAGCAAACGGATACGTCATCATCGTCGACTGGACCGAGTTCACTTTCAAACAATCGTGCAGCTTACAAGCCAAGGTGCTGAAGATGATGATCGACTGCTTGCAAGATTGCATGCCAGTCAGATTTAAAAGCATACATTTTATCGGCCAGCCGTGGTATGTGGAAACCGCCCTTGCGGTTGTTAAACCATATCTCAAGGCAAAGACGCGGGAACGTATAGTGTTGCACGGCAACAATTTGTCGACATTGCACGACTCTCTCCCCTTGGATATTCTCCCGGCGGAGTTGGGAGGAGAGGGACCGTCGTACAACTCGGAACGTTGGCTTCAGGAATTTTGTAAAGGGGAGAACATAAAACCCGCACTCCCCACGCCTTCGACCGTGACAGCTGCGCCCGTAGATAACGACCTGCCTTCTGCGAAACTGGACAAAGCGTACAAACAAAAGGACAGTGTTAATTTTTCGTTTCACGGTAGCGAAAAAAGTGCAAAGTCGCAGTTACTGCGTGATAAAGACTGACCTTATCGTGCGCGCTGATCGAACAAAAAGTGGTTGGTCATTGTGGATAGCTCCTCGCTGAGCACGTCACCTGAATATCGACACAATTCATGTGCTGCGATATGCATTTTGTGATATCGAGTGTATTGTTAATTTATCTAGATCTAGAGACTGCTTGAACCCAATTATTAAATGCGTTATACGATTAAGTGTAGGAATCGTTAGGAGCCGAAATGCATTTATATGACCTCAGATTAGAGCAGCACCTCGATAGCTTGGTAGCGAGTCATATAGTGGTTTGTGGTCATTTAATTGATGATGAGTCAGTGTTGTACCGAGCCGGCGCATCCTGGCGGTGAAGCACGGTGCGGCGCGGGCGCAGGTAACGGTGCCGAGCTCTCGTTTCGACGCATCCGCTCTAATCGCGATCGTGAGCGCTGGTTAGCTCACTACCTTTAAATATACATATCTCGCTTAACGTACTACATTCTCATGCATATTTATTTATTGACTAACCAGTACCTGTAGAAACATAATATCTCGGATATCACTCTAGGTTAGTCTACGTTATAGAAGTTACGCTTTGATCATTGAGGCTTACCGCGCATTTACTCGTTACGTTAAGTCCATGTTTAGAAAATATGCGACGCCGATGCGATTTATTTTAATAATAAGTATCTATTGTTTTATAGACGAGCACAATCGGTTTCTTAATGTTTTGAATGTGAATACATTAATAAGACAGTATTACATTATTGTTCGTATAATATATCGGCTTGGCAGCGCTTGTATGTATAATGATGTATATGATGTATGGTGGTTCTTCACTTTATTGTTTTTAAGCTCTCTTCGTTATAGATTGTGTAGTATATTTATTGTAAACATAGTGAGAATCAAAGTGACCGCGTGCTGTGAGCGGTATCGCCTGTCATTTGCTTTTCAAGTGGTTGAACGAACATTCAGCGCCGCTGAACTATTAGTGACAAACGCACAGAAAGTGACGAAAATGAAAATGACTACGAACGGATTTTTTGTGTCGTATTATGTGTCAAAAGAACGAGACAGAACGACCAATCGGAAATCTCTAAACGTTTGTGAATAGTTTAGCAGGCTGACGCCTAATGTGTGTCTGATCTCTTGAAAATGAATGCCTTTGAACGTATATTGACAATGATATTAGAAAGTCTTAAAGTTATCATAAGGGTGTAATTTTTCCATTCAAATTAGTATCAACTTAGTAATCAATTGTGTATTGGCAGCTGGAAAGACTATTGTAGGTATGTTGAAAACAATGTTTAAACTATAATGATGCATTTGTAAAGAAGATAAAGTTATGAATATGAAAAATCCACTCCGCTTGAAAATAATAATAAAATTATGACTGAACAGCAAAACTGACAATAAATGTAAAATAAATAAGAATCTTGATTATAGAAATGCAGATGTTTTTATTTTTAGTATGAGGTCCAAACCCCCCAGTTAGGTGCTTAATGCTGTCTTATAACGTAGGTAATTAGCACGTTTATAGACGTGTTAACTGATTTGATTTGGAAGGCGTGATATTTGTCGAAGGTATTTTAGAAACTTATTTTATCGGATATATATTCTGATCTGTGCATTTAGAGAAGATAAATCGACTAGCTATGTCTATCATCGCGATAAGATATAAGAATGAAGATTTTTCTATATCATTTCTCGAAATTGGACTCGATTATTTCTCTGGTAAACTCACGAACAAAACAACGTAAATGTTACTTACATGACTAGTTTAATGTAACTAATCCTGCTTGAGTTTTCATTATTTAAGATGCACCTACTACATAGTTTTAACTTATTAAATAGGTGACAGTTATCGCTAATTATTATTAACTATGAATGAATACATAATTATCTGGGAGTCACAACTACCCGACCTACGTAAATCCTGGTACCCTAGGGATCCTAGTTAACGGTCAGAGCTATACATGTGATTGTGTAGGCATTATTATTAATCTAAATAAACAAAAAGTATATCTAGGTATTACACTAAAACTCTTCGCTGCCAAAGTAACTGAGAACAAAGTGTGCTTAGCTAAATAAGTATTAACTAAAGTAACATTTTAATTTTCCCTTACAATTTAGGTGTTATACTTGTTTTTTGTGAGATCATAATTATATACCAGACAATGTCATTCGTTATTTACATAAGATTTAGAACATTATCTTTATCTCTCTTTAATCTCATATGTAGATGAATATAATCTTTGCAAGGACAATAGTTAATTTTGAATGTTAGCTTATACTTTGCAAATACGCTGATGGAAATATTAGGTCGTTCACATTGTACGTAGGACATAGATACCTACATAAGTAGAGTTGACAATCGTTTCATTTAGAAAGACGTCATACCAACTAACACTATTTGAATGCCCCATCGTGTATTATGTTCCATAACAGACAGCCATCATATTTTTTTATGGCTGTGTACGGTGTACATAAAGCTAGAGATTATAGCGTACGGTTGACAATGGGCAGTGAACCGATGACAGCTGCGCACGCGCGTACCCATGTGAGTCACGTGGTGTTTCCGCTGGCGGCCCCAGCGGAAGGAACGTACCCTAGTGGTTTCACCAGGCATTTGTTTTGGTGTCGCGTTCATAGGGAAAGTCAGAATACGGTAGTTAGAGGTGAAATTGGGGAATAATGTCAAAAAAATATAAGTCGAGGTCAGATAATTTTTCATTTGTTTCTTATTTTTGTAAAATGTAACGATATGATAAATTTTATATTTTATGTACTACAGCGTGCGATCATGACATGTGATGTGAGCGCCATTATCGTAAAGTTTAGTTTGTAGGGTTACTTACTTGTTTACTAATCAACTACCTTACTTACATATTCGTTTTTACCTCTATTACTCATTTTATGCTAAGGTAAATTAACGTTCTAAACGTGAAAGTTTGAGAGTATGGATGGATGGATGGATGGGGATGGATGGATGAATGGATGGATAGATGGATGGATAGATAGGTCGATGGATGAATGGATGGATGGATGGATGGATGGATGGATGGATGGATGGGAAGGCTCCTGCGGGATAACGAGAAGCGCGGGTGAAACAGCGGGGCGCAACTAGCTGCTACATATTTTTTATAATGCGAACGACGAACGGTGGTAGCGGATAGAAAACGGTAATCCCGATAAAATTATTTGAGATGCTTCACGTCAAGAGTAAATAGGTGTCTTCTAGGCAATTATTCTCCATTATCAACATCGTTGTGTCTTACTATCAGGAGAGACTACAGTCAAATGCTTGCCTATGTGTACGTAGATCGAAAATCCACAACACCCAACTATAGACCGGTCGGTGTTATTTCTGGATTGAAAAACGCGTATTACTTTTGTCCAAGAGTATTAATTTTTTTCATAAGTGCAGTAGAGAATGCCAAGCTCCGTATCAAAAAGTACGAACCGGTTTCTAGAACTATTTATTAACTATGTAAGGTAAGTCTAACTAATCTATTACCTATTGTAAATCAACTATTGAATGTTAGATTTAATGCTGAATCATAAGATAACAGTTGTAAGAAGTGATTGTGTGTATGTTTGATTTATTTAACATAAATTCCGGTTATCGCTAGCTAGTTGATACTGATTTGTAAGTCTTTTAAACTATTTCCAAAAAGATAAGTTTTTCATGTCTTCGGCACTTATATATACGAGTATGTTTATAGTTATACCTTATACTAATTTTTAAAGTGGCTTGAATTTGTATCGTAGCTGTTTCAATTAGTTATTTCTCTCTCGTTTTGTATGTTTTAAAATGTTAGACATTAGTTTGTAATGAGTTTATTAAAATTGTGTAGTCTAAAGATATGAATACATGTATGTAATATGTACCTAAGTGTGCCTATTATTACATATATAATAATGTAAGGTCACACACAGACACAGACTAGAAGATGATGTAATTATACCTAAACTACTTAAAGCTTGAAAGGTAGAAACATATCTAACAAATAGTTTTAAATAGACTGCAGCTACTGTTACTTCTACCTACTGTATACCTACATATTTACTGTTGATAGATATCGGCAATGGGAAAATGGGAATCAAACCAGGTATGTGGGAATAAGGACATGAAAACCTTTCATATGTTGTTCGATCCTTGCAAGCATTGTGGAGGGTAGATGATAAAAACTCCATCAATGCTTTTTTCTACTACCGTTTAACGGTGGTGGTCAGTGTATCATCGCGATTCGGGCTGAGTGAACGTTTTACTCGAAACCTACCGTTTCCTTCGACCACCTCCGTCGTGACCTATTGGAGCCTCCCTTCGACATAGTAGGGTGCTGCTTGTTTTATGAAGTTCTGGAATACAGTGAAACCGACTGCGCAGTTCGGCGAGCCTGGACTGACCGCTGCTGCTGCCCTGAGCGGGCATGGATCAAAGGTTGGTGGAGTGTCCATAATTCTCTATAAGGCTTGCAGGGATAGTTTATTCGCCCCACACCTAACGGCTCACGACGCACCTCATACAGTCCACTTATTGAAAATCACCTCCCCCGAGACTGTGTAGACCGCACATATATATTGACAATTTTGGTGGCGAAAACGGGAAATGGAACTTAATTTTAAATTAATTTTATAACACTGTTTTGAGAGGCTAGAGATTTCTACTACTCCGACAACGTAAATATAGAATTAGATCATAAAACTATGGGATATTAATATACTTCGCCCACAACCATATTGTATGTCTTCTGAACCGTAAACAAATAAATAAGGCATTGTTCCGAGTTTCATCATCCGAAACAAAGCGTGCTCTTTCATGTAAGACAAAAGGACTGACGATAATAGAAGCTGATTCAATCAGCGCTAATACTCGTAGCGTATGGAATATTGCTACAAATACGTAGATCAAAGATTAACTAAGTATATTCATTATTCATTTTTAAAACTAGGTAGCTGTATTTTAGCACTAACCCACAAGGATTTTTAGAATGTCCTAAAATTTTTGTATAATTACAATCTACATCCTACGGAACGTGTCCAAAAATCTGCAAAATAGAATATTAACATTCAAATACATTGTACAATAGCATAATATATAAAACTAAATAAAATCGCATAATCTTATTCTAATGAGTGTATTTTTGGCTAAATTCTATGTCTTACTCGTTATATTTGAGATAACTCTGCCTTAATCTTTGTTAATGTTAACAGATAAAGGCTTGCGTTTTGACAACTATTTCATGAGCAAATATTTTCTTTATGACTACGACGCGGGGAGTTTCTTTTCTCGGAGACGGTGTCGCGCGGCCTCTAAAAAGTAAATGACTAATTTGTGAATTTTCCTCAGAACTGCTGCTGATTTATAAGACAAAAAGCCAAAACAACTGTTGAAACCGTACAATGTAAAGCAATTCTTTATTTCCACTCCTAAAATTATACTTACTCCACTCAGGACTGTTGGTACGCAAATAATAGCGGTCAAAGTGTCATACACAGTATACTGTAATTAAAGTACAACATGGTGTGTAGGTGTGGAGGCTGCCGGAACACACCGATAGGTCCTTAGCGACAGATTCTTAAACAATAAGTTTTTTGTTATGATTGTATAACACGCGGCCGTTGCAGTGAGCAGCAACAGCAGCACAATAATGACAAATGGTATTTTTTTCATACGTTCTTTGACTATGAATGTAACAACACAACCCGCATGCACTGCTAAGTGCTACACAAGAGTCCTTACCTATTCGCTAGGTACAATGTACAATGTATTATTGTTAAACTCTCTGATTCCTTAAATATATCATTAAATAATAATAATGGAAAGGAACTCTGTTTGATTGTTTATATATTTGTTTGTTACCTTTTCACGCCTAAACCGTTGAACCGATCATGATGAAATTTAGTATGACGATAGTTTAAATCGTGGGGAAGGACATAGGATACTTTTTATCACAGTAAACTGTAGTCTACAAGGGTGAAACCACAGGACACAGCTAGTATGTAATAAAAAATAAACATACCACACTACTATGATAAATTAATTAGTCACATGTGAAGCTAATTAAAGCGTGTTAAACCTTTATGAGTAAATACATTGTTAGGTACTTTTCACGCTGAAACAGTTCAACGGATTTGAGTGAAATTGGGACTAGGCTACTTATTAACCCAGTAAAGGTGGTAATGAATTGTGTAAGTTCTTTGGTCAGGGCTGCTATGTATGTGCTCCGTTTGGGGTTGAAACTCTTGGACCATGAGGCTTTGCCGTTCGAAATCAGAAAGTCTTATGAAGAGCTCGTCTAGCACCCGCTTGATACCACAGGTGGGTGGTGCTTACTGCTAACCTCGGTCAGAGAATCGGGCTGGCAACCCAAAGAGGTAAGGTCGCCAGCCTTTTGGGTTCGCTACCTGCAGTGCAGGCTGCGACTTAAATCAGGTTTTTTATTTATAGAAGCAGTTTAATTTAATCTAACCTAAATTTATATGTTTTTTATTAGTTATGATATGACAATACTATTACGTAAACATTTTATGGATGACGATAACTTTCCTAGATCCTTTGTTGTCAAAAGATGTTATAAGGTGACACAGGTGGTTAAAACTTGATTTATTAGGTAGAACGAGTACCTACATACAAGGTTTATAATTGCGTGACCACCAAGACACTCGACGGAGGTGGCAAGACTGAGAGTCGAGTTTCAAAACAACTGCTGTGCTACTATAGGTACTCACGCGGAAGCGCCTTGTTTTGATGTTTCACAAGAAATTCTGGTTTCTAGAATCCCAACAAATGTCTACTTTATATAATACGAGTACCTACCTACCCCGTATCCACAACTGGATCCTACTAACCAATTACTTCTCTATTAGATAAAACTAAACAGAATAAATCAATAGGAATGTGAGTTGTGACTCATCGTAGACCTTGAACATTGGTAGCCTTTATGACATAACATGTTTTTGAGTGTATTCGACAGTAACCGATTTTACCTTTCTGCCAAAGAAACAGAAAAGTCGTGAGAGGTTTTAGACCTTGAAAATGTAATATTGGCAAAGCGTTATTTAAACTTCGTGCTTGTGGTTATAAACTAAGTGGTAAGTACGTAAATTGGTATAATAAGGTAAGCATATTAAGTTACAAGTACCTACATATTAAAACGAAATAAATAGATGCATTTATTTTGGTCTCAAATTATTTTTACGTACATAAAATCATAAAACATACTCGTTCCTACTCTAGTTTTCCTCAATCCCATCACTATCGAATTACCTGCAATAAAATGAATAATATTCTATTAAAAAAGAGCATAATTTGTGTGTTTAATAGATACTAGCTGCGCTCCACGGTTTTATCACCGCATGGATAATCGTACACAAACCATGCATTGTTCTGAGATGCAAAGTAGTCTTACTCTCCGGCCTGCCTACAAATTTATCTGTAAAAAATCACGCTACTGCATGAAACAATGACGAACCAACAAACAGCAGAGTCGCTTTGCATCTAAATATTATTAAATTAGGGATAGGTAGGTAACATCTACCTGTTGCAAAAATTACTGTAGGTACCAACGGTTTTAGCGGCGCCGGCGGCGTGGTCGGCAATGTTGAAACATGTTTCAGCCTTGAGACTGGAGATTACAAGCGCCGAACTATGAAGTTGTAAAAATGCGAACGCCGAGACTAATGCTTAGCTGTAATAAGTCATGAACTGCTGTAATTAGTTAACGGTGTACCTGACAGTACCGTTCGGTGCACGGTGGGCAAATGTTGCGCTATGCGGTTTAATGCGTGTATCAGTTAGCCGCCGCAAATCCACAATTCTCGAGTATCAATGCACAAGGCAAGATGCAGTAGGGTATTTAATTTCAATTGGCTTATTAGTCATGCATGTGTGAAATGAATGATTTACCATTGCTTTGAAGGATTGTTAAGAGATACGTAGGTACCTATTATAAGAATACCATTATTTCACGTTAAGCCGTTGCGTCGGTCGGCATCCGTCGGTCCCTATTGTTGTCTTACGATAGTAGTCGTTAGACTATATATATGTCAGAGGCCTTTAGGCGGTCTGAAATCTCCGACATTAGAGCTGATCACTAGCCTATTCACCAACAGCACTGGGCCCACGTGGTGGATTATGGGCCCTTACTCTCTCTCGAGAGCGATGGTGGCCGAACGGTTAGGTGTGCGATTTACAAGACGCCGACACCGAGTTTGAATCCTCTTGGCCCCGCACCTATGACTTAATAAGTTATGTGCGGATTCGCCATTGCTCAAAACGGCGAAGGAAAACATCGTGAGGAAACCGGCATGCCCAAGAACTGCAACATTCAAGGGCATGCGACATCTACCAACCCGCACTGGGCCAGCGTGGTAGATTACAGCCCATACTCTTTCTCTTAGAGAAGGCCAGAGTTTCAGCAGTGGGAACGTGAAAGGAAGGAATGATTGATTGATTGACTCTCTCTCTCTCTCTCTCTCTCTCTCTCTCTGAGAGAAGGCCTATAGGTATGTCCCAGAAATGGGAACGTATAATAAGCTGAAAATGATGATTATTTCATGAAACTGAGTCTGTCAAATCATTTAGTAGGTTACATGATGAGATGCCCGTATTTAGACATTACATGGTGTAAACACAAATAAGGCAATTTCGTAGGACGTATTGAATCATACCTATAAATCTTTGAAGATGATTTTCTGTATAATAATCTTATCCATAGATAGAGGGACCTATTATAGTATCTACTAATCTAGGCACTTCATGCGCCATGAATTCTACACCATCATTGGCATCATTACCATTACAGCCTCTTGTTAGTACCTACGGGTGTAGGGAGCCAGAAATGACACACGTGCGCTAGATACGAAATAGTGTATTCGACTGCCGGTCGGGGGTGCGGGACGCAGCCGCGCACGCATCCTAGATCTATAACTAACATCCCTCCACCTTAAGCTAAAGAAATAGTGTATAAAAGAAATAGGAATAATTAAACATCAGAAAAATCGCTTATAGTCTACTCTTTTACGAGTACGCTTCTGAGGGGTCGAACTACACGAACTAGGGGCTGATTCATGTGAAGGTCCCGGCTCCGGGACCGGCGCGGGTGCTTCCGCGGGCGGCTCGGTGCGGTCCGCCGGCGGCGCGGCCGGCTCGACGGGTGGCGTAGCGCGCGGCGCGGGCGCCGTAGTCGTCTGCGCCGATTGCGTGATTATGACTGGCGGCAGCGTTGGCTCGCGGTTACAGGCAGGCAGCTGGTCATCGCTCGCGGTCGAGCGCTCAATGTCGTCCACATCTTCATACTCATACCACTTCTCCCCTTTTAACTTTAAAAGTTGATTTGTATGCTTTTTCACTGTAGCCCCTGATTCACATATTTGGGTGAGATACAGAGCATTACCTAGTCGTTTTACTATAGTTCCTTTTACCCAACACTGTTTTTGCGACTTGTAGACTTTAACTAACACCAATTCGTTTACGCAAAAAGTAACATTGCGTTTTCCGCCGTAGTACCTAGATTGCAAGCACTGTTTCTCTTTCACAAATGCATCGAGTGTAGCATCACATGATGACGGTATTTTTACGTCAAGAAGGTCTAACCTACTCCTTAATTTGTGGCCAAATACGAGTTCTGCGGGGGACTTCTCTGTCGTGCTATGGATTGAGTTTCTATATTGAAATAAATATTCATTCAATTTGATATTTAAGTCTCTTTGATTGGTTCCCGCCAATACAATATTTTTAATTGCTTTTTTTACTATTTTGACACAACTCTCAGCTTGACCGTTGCTCATCGGGTTATAAGTAGGAGAGGTTACATGTGTGATACTGTTCTTGTCACAGAAATGTTTGAATTGCTCAGAAATAAAAGAAGCCCCATTATCAGAACAAATGGTATGAAATAATCCAAACCTAGACATTACTTCACAAAGTTTTTCGATGACGACTCGAGTACTGTAACCGGACGACACATCAAAACATTCTATCCATTTGGAATAGGCGTCAACGACAATGAGATACGTTCGGTTGTTTATCGGGCCTAGGAAATCTAAGTGTACGCGGTACCATGGTTGCGGCGGGAACGGCCAGGGCGCGAGAGGAGCGCGTGGCGGCGCGGGGCGCAACTTCGCACAAGCGTCGCACTCCGTCACGTAGGTATGAATGTCAGCTGACATCCCTGGCCACCAAAACCTGTTCCTCGCTTCACACTTCATTTTATGTACACCCAGGTGTCCGGAGTGAAGTTCACTTAACATCTGTTTACGACAAGAGTTCGGAATAACTATTTTATGACCTCTAAGTAAACATGACTTTTCGACCGATAATTCTTGACGACACGAATAGAAGGGCTTTAATTCGTCATTTTTAAACCTAGCCGGCCAACCTTTTAAAACGTAGTCGCATACTAATAACAACTGTTGGTCCGTCTTAGTCGCCTCGACGATTTTATCTAGACTTATGAGTTGCGTTGTAGACGTTGGATCAAAAATAAAATTTACGTATGACGCTTTATCTAAGTATGAGTCATCAAGCTCTGAAACCTGATCGACCGTGGATCTGCTAAGAAAGTCGGCCGCGTTCTGAGCGCTGCTCACATATTCGATCACAAAATTATACGAGTTTAGGTAAATAGCATACCGTTGCAGCCTATTAGCTGTAACTTCTGGTACCCCTTTCATAGGATTAAAAATGGATAAAAGGGGGTTGTGATCTGTCCTTAGAACAAATGGAATGGAACGACCATACAGATATTGGTGAAATTTGCGAACTCCAAAAATAATGGCTGTGGCCTCCTTTTGAATTTGGCTATAACTTTTTTCCGCTTTAGATAATGCACGAGAAGCATATGATATTGGTTTTTCGACACCATTATCAATTTGAGACAAAATAGCACCTAGTCCCGAGGGTGATGCGTCTACTGTAAGTATAATTTTTGCATCTGGATTAAAGTGAGCCAGCGTCTGTTCAGAGGACAACTCCCGCTTTATGAATGACACTGCGTCATCATGCTCAAAGCCCCAGCGCCACGCAACATTTTTTTGCAATAAAGTGTGCAATGGGCTTAATAAAGAGGAAGCGTTCTTCACAAAGTTCCTGTAATAATTTACGAGCCCTAAAAATGACTTTAATTCTGAGACATTGGCTGGAGTCTTAGCATTCAAAATGGCTGTTACCTTATCTGGGCATTTATGAAGACCATGCTTATCAATGATGAACCCCAAGTATGAAACTGAATCTTGAAAAAGGAAGCATTTTTCCTTCTGTAAAACTAATCCAGCGTTTTGTAATCTTGTAAACACCTCATGAAGTCTAGCCTTATGGAGTGTATCAGATTTCTCGCTTATCAGAATATCATCTTGAAATATCAGGACGCCGTCTAAGCCAGATAGAATAGTTTCTATTGTTTTCTGGAACACGGCCGCAGCGCTTGACAAACCATACACCAATCTAGTGAATTTATATAAACCTTTGTGAGTATTAATACAAGTCAGCATTTGGGAGGCCTCACTCAACCTTAATTGTGCATAGGCCTGCGATAGGTCTAATTTTGTGAATTTTTGACCACCATGTAGCTGCGCGAAAAGCTCTTCTATACGAGGAAGCGGATATTTATCAATAACTAGCTGTTTATTCAGAGTGACTGAGAAATCTGCACAAAGTCGAATGCTTCCATCGTGCTTTAATACTGGTACTACTGGACTGGCATATTCAGCAAAATTCACGGGCACTAAAATGCCTTCACTTACTAGTCTGTTAATCTCCTGCTCCACCCCTGTCCGCAAGGCAAACGGGACAGGTCTAGCTTTATAAAAGATAGGTTTGACGTCTTCCTTAAGCGTTAGGCTAACCGGCGTGCCCTTAAAACAACCAAGCTTATCTGAGAACAACTGGGGATATTTTTGTGTGTATTCGTCAATAGCACTACAAGAGTTCACCACCGAAATTTGTAAATTGAACTTAGCAAAAAAATCTCGGCCTAACAATGGAACTCCTTCCGCCTCAGTTACATACACATCTAAGTCATGCGACCTTGAACTGTAGGTTACGGTGAGCTTCACAAAGCCAAGAACTTTAATACTGGTTCCGTTATAGGCACTTAAAAAGAGGTTACTAGGGCAAAGTTGTTGGTTTGCAAAACTATCACTATACAGTTTTCTCGAAATAATCGTAATAGGTGAACCGCAATCCAATTCAAAGTCTACTTGAACCCCATTAACAAGAACAGTCTCATGCATGGCCTCCCCGTTGCGCGTTCTAATGTTAGCAATAATTGACTTACCGTCGTCACTCGATACCTCATCATTATTGTTGCTACACTCGATGAAGTTATGTTTAACGCATTTCTTAGGACACATCCTTCTTAAATGGCCTTTTACACCACACATATTGCACTTATAATTCACAAATTTGCACGTTTTGATGTCGTGCCCTTGAAATCCACAGGCAGTACAGCGAAGCGAAGGATCACGCGAACGCGACGAAGATGCAGCTATTGCATTATTTTCCTGAGCGCGAACCGGCGCAGGCGCCGCCGCCATTTTTAGCAGCGTAGACGTGGCGGGCGGCCTAGTAACTGACTGCGCCGCTCCCAACCGAGCACAGCGAATAGCTTCTCCTGTTTGTATCGCCTGGCTCAGCGATAGCTCTGACATATCCATGGTGAACAGCTTGTCCCTTTCTGGCCCCGGCAACATGCCGAGCACGAACCGGTCACGTAGCGCTTCAGTTAGCATTGTTGCCGGAAAATCGCACCCAGCAGCGAGACTCCGTACCCTGGCTGCCCGCTCTGTCAGCGTTTCGTTTTCAAGTTGAGTCGAACTGTGAAATAGGTATCTTTCCGCGAACCCACATTTGGTCGGCTTGAAGTGGTTATCTAACAACTTGACCAAATGCCCGTAGTTCAGTACCGTAATGTTTGAAGGCAATGCTAAATCGCGAACCAATCTATAGGTGTTTTCTGACAGGCTGCTTACGAGTATCGCTCTGCGCTTAATTTGTGCCTTTTCATCGGCATCTATATCATTCGCAAGGAACCATTGCTCCAATCTGTCCTTGTAAATTTGCCAATCTAAAACTTCGTGGTTAAATGTGCACAAATTGCCAACAGACACCTTCGACATCGCGATTTCTTCCTTCCAGTACACGCGTAAAGAACGGACCTGTCGCCAATGTTAGTACCTACGGGTGTAGGGAGCCAGAAATGACACACGTGCGCTAGATACGAAATAGTGTATTCGACTGCCGGTCGGGGGTGCGGGACGCAGCCGCGCACGCATCCTAGATCTATAACTAACACCTCTATAACCCGTATCCGGTATCCAGGTAAATATAAATGTCTTGTTTTAATCCGAATTGGCAAATTGAGGGAAAAGGCTTTTTTTCAATAATGAGAACGTGGCTAACTAAGATCAGTGAATGGGTAAATAAGAGTAATAAGTAACTGTTTTAAATTTAGGAATAAAATCTTGAAACTTCATCAAAAATAGGTTTCTGAAAGAAAGGCTTGTTTTATTTATTTTGTCTTACATCACATACGGGACGCAACTAACGATCCGTGAGTATCATCTGGGACATATTTTGATCATTCAGCCCATAGAATTATAAGACATAATTCTATGATTCAGACTATCGAGGCTCTACTATAATAATATTATTATTATCTAAGTACCACACAGAATACTTAATTTAGATTTTATATTTTCATTTCTCATAGCAAAGAGTGTAACTACATATTATAATGCTACCATGCATGAAACAAGGTAAGGATTCATTCTTAGGATGATGATGAAGCCACCTCCAACGGCCATTGACCCACATATTGAGGTAGATAGGTAGGTACCTATACAGCGTATCTCTCGACTACATACGTTGGTACCTACCTAGTTGGTACCTGTCTACTAAGTAGTTGTACTTGTGTTGAGTTCATAAAAATCTATGTAGCTTGGCGAAAGGCTAACCTAACTGTTAACTTCTTATTTTGGGCTGTCAATTTATAATGTTGCCTATTATATTTTTTACTATATAAATGCTCTATCGGTGGCGTGATGGGCGCAATCACACTTCTCACTAATATATAAATGCGAAATTTTGTGAGTGAGATGTTTGTTACTTCTTCACGCTGAACGGTTCGCGTATTTTAGTGATATTTGGAATAGGGATTCATCGTCCTAGGCTTTTACCACGCATCGTCTTATGCTTTTACCCCGAACAAAGACTACTTTTTACCTCGAAATAAGGTTCAGCTAGTAAATTATAAAATAGAGCTAAAGATCACTGTGAACTTTTTAATCCATCTATCAACGTATCACACATTCTTCTTCCTACTAATATTATAAACGTGAAAGTTTGTGAGTATGGATGGATGGATGGATGTATGGATGTTTGTTACTCTTTCACGCAAAAATTACTGAACGGATTTGAGTTAAATTTTGAATAGACATAGCTTATACCCTGGATTAACACATAGGCCACTTTTTATCTCGAAAAAAAGGTTCCTGCAGGATAACGGGAACGCGGGTGAAACTGCAGGGCGCAGCTAGTGTCATAATAACATTGTGACAATATCATGGAACGAGTACATAATATAGTTTTCTGTTTAATTATATATTATTTTGACTAGTACAAAATACGGCAGATTTCTGACTCATCGTTAACGCACATGCGCACCGGTCAGACAAGCCAAAACAGTAAGTGTCAAGGTGCAAGTCCCCAACGGTCTGGCCGGCGCGGCGGCGCGGCGGCGCGCGGCGAAACTATGCATCATACAGATCATAGCAGACAATTTTGGCACACCGCAGCACCGCAGGTGACTAGTGCAATGGTCAAAGGCTACCCATACCTACTATGTATTGCACAAATTATAGTGGTTGAAGCACGGAAGTATTAAAAACCTAAATGACCTTGCTTGATATCAGTATAGATGTTATTAGTTGCGGTTGAAGTCGCATACTCTGCTCATCAGATGTAGGTATATAGGTAGGTACTATATTATATATATATTCTGTGCCTATTACTTATTTTATAACTTAACCTTGCCTATATGGTAGGTAATCCATCCACATTTAATAACATAGCTAAAGTACCTAACTCTCCCTGTCCCTCTGTCTGTTACCTCTTCACACCTAAACCGCTGAACAGTTCTAGATGAACTTTACTATGGAGAAAGTTTGAACCCCGGACACTTGTTCGATAGGATACTTTTACGCCCGAAATTAATAATCGATCCTGACCCGTTATTTGCGGTTTTGGATCGATATGTCATGTCATAATTATATCATTTTAGTAGTAATCTGTCAAGCCCTCGTACTAAAATGACATATTATGACATGACATACCGATCCAAAACCTCGGATAACGGATCAGATCGATTATTAATTTCGGGTATTAATTACGTTAGTCAGTCGTCCATGTGAATGAAACCGCGGGGCACAGAGTAACACTATAAAATAGAATGTTTATCGCCGAATCTCTACCTCTAGAATAGGTACTTCCTTACGTCCTAACTCCGATCAATCCAAACCTTTTAGTCTCAGTGAAGCGTAAAAAAGAAGTTTAAAAGTAAAACTCAAAGTTGCTCACGAACTGATATAAAAACCGGTCGCGGTGTGTTCGTTATATTATTATGTATCTACGTACCTACACTACAAACTGTACGTACCTATATACCTACCTACGTTCTAGAGACGTCTTTATTTTAGCGATCTGCCTGCGCCTGGGCTCCGGCACTGGTAGGCAGGCCATTTGGTCATGTCATATATTATACAAAAATAATACAACATATTTTTGTCATTTTCAATATTAATGAAAACTGCAGATTTACAAAAAAAAAAAAAAAAGTTAAACAGTTACATACCAATAATAATTTCAATATATTTCTTCTAGTCTTGTTGCATTGCTCTATTGTAATTGTATTTTATTCCTTTTTTACTATTTCATTGAACTAGCAAGAAAACAAACATATTATCTCGTCACAAAAAATATTTAATATGCATTATTCTCTTGACATTCTCTTAAATTATCCCGATTCTCCCTCTCTATTAAATAGACTTTAGTTACTCTACGTCTCTACTACGTCTCGTCAGTGCCATCTATCCATGGTTGTAGAACTACATTTCTATAACGTTTGCGCCTGCATCTCAGTCAATATGTTACATGGCAACATTTTCACCCATTTCGAATCGATATTTGACACTGACAAGTGACAATTGACATCTCTCATTTCAATTCAACAAAGAAAAAAGTTTAGTTTGATTTTGGTTTGATGGGCGGTTTTGGCCAGCAAAATTTTTCGTTCATCTGCAATGGCGAGTTCTCCGGAAGTTCAACAATTTATCAAAGAAGCTATTGCTCAAGAAAAAGTTGTAGTTTTCTCGAAATCCTACTGCCCTTACTGCAAACTAGCTAAAGATGTAAGTGCATAACTTTAACTCAAGTTTTTCATTTTTGTGAGTCATGGGGCAAAATATCGTATCACGTCACGGTACAGCATCAAGTTTAGGATACCGTGGACGTCCACAGTCGATCATTATTTTTAGAATTATTGTATTTGTGACGTATAAAAAATGTCTTACAATTCAAGTATTTTGTTTTCCTATGTTCTCATAACGAAAACGTTATATAGACGTACAGTAAGTATGGAATTCGTCGATTCACGGAAGGATGTTTCCTCGTGTAGGGAAGGACCTTTTTCCGAGATAAAATTAGCCTGTGTTTATCCAGGTACGAAGCTATCTGCATTCCAAAATTACTAATCTCCATAAGTTTTTCTCTAGAGATTTCAATATATGCTTAAAATTCAAAGTTACTTAGATATAGTCAATTCAGTTTATAATACTCTATTTCTATCTCATTTACAGGTCTTCTCAAAAGTAAAGCAGCCAATCAAAGTCATTGAACTGGACCAGCGTGACGATGGCAATGCAATCCAGGATAATCTGTCAAGTATTACGGGCTTTAGAACGGTAAGCAAAGTACCTCTAAAACTAGAAATTCATCAAAAATATTCTGTATACAAATAATGTTACGTTAAAAAGTATACTTGAAATAGCAACCAAACTAGTGTAGCATAACATGAAAGTTGCAAAAGTGAAAAATTTGTTTGGTTAGTAAAAGTTTTCTTTATCGTGTTGCTGTCCAGGATATGTCACATCCCGTGAACTGACACCCCACACACTGCAATAAAGACAACCACAAGGTGGCAAGGGAGAAGGCTATTCATGTGTCCGAGCACTCAAATAAGATGGTCAAATCTAAAATATATAACGCAAAGACTGACTGACTGACATAGTGATCTATCAACGCACAGCCCAAACCACTGGACGGATCGGGCTGAAATTTGGCATGCAGGTAGATGTTATGACGTAGGCATCCGCTAAGAAAGGATTTTGATTAAATCTACCCCTAAGGGAATAAAATAGGGGATGAAAGTTTGTATGAAACTTTGACAATTGTAAACCAATCGGGCTGAGACTTTGCATGCATAAAGCTGTAGCCCACGCGGGTAAAACCGCGGGGAACAGCTAGTAAAATATAAAAAGCCATTGTCGCAAAGAACATCATAGCGTCATTGCAAGGTATTGAGCAATTTCTCACCAGCAGTTAATCACCAGTTGAATTGCATAATGTTTGCGCAATTATTGTTTTATGTAATACTTGAAGTTTTCTTCTCTTTCAGGTCCCTCAAGTATTCATCAATGGAAACTGTGTGGGCGGTGGATCAGATGTGAAGGCTTTACTCGATGCTGGAAAACTCGAACCTATGCTCATTGGCTAGGCAGTTTGTTGTTACAATTTTTTTTTACATATTATAGAATGTATGCTATAAATTATTTATATATTTTTATACAAAGAGAGTAACTTGTTAAATGCCTTGAAATTATTTATTTATTTAATCATACATTTTTTACATTGTTAATGTAGTACAAAAATAGTTTTTAATTATTTTTAGTCATGCAGAACAATGATTATAACAATATCTCTAGCAAATAAAAACTGAAGTACTTAAACAAATAAGTACATTAAGATGTATCACAATTATTTAAAAGTTAATAGTACATAATTATGTTAAATGCTTAAAGTTGTATGTCATTAAATTCTTTTATATGAAATAAATTGTGTCAAATTTTCATTGCACTTTCTATTTAGAACTAGTTATATTATCGTGTAGACTTGGCCAAGTGTAATAATTAATTTATCATAATAATAAATAACTGTATCTGCAGCTGTAGTTCCATTAATACAATGCATTTCTATGGTAATATTTTCCGTAAGAATATAGAGCGATACTTGTAATTATGTAACCCGGTAAAGAATCGTTTTTCAGTCAACAATTCTATTTTAAAACATTTTCTTACACCCTTGCACCCACACAAGGATACGTTATGTCGTGGCTGCCAGGATTCGAACCTGAGACACCAAGAACAGCAGAAAGCGGCGCTACCAACTGCGCCACTACGCCTACGCTGTCTTCGATTCCTGTGGTTCAGAAATTTCTTTTTTATACTTTGCGTAATTGAGTAGCAAGTGACTTATAGAAGTTGATGGATGAAGTTAAAAGGCATAAAAATATTTATCATCTGATATATCAGTGTATTGTGGATCCCTGATCCGCGTAGTTTCTTATACCGACATACCGTAGATGCAGGGAATCCTGGTTAGAGCTATGTGATTGTGTAATCGTATGAAAAAAGAACAAAAAATATTCAAAGGAGTTTTAAGCTTGATTGTGTTAAAAACAAAGTATCTGGGGAATTATAAACTACTTTTTTTTTTAAATTAACTCCTAATCACATTTTTCAATTCTAGCCAGACCACTGAAAAACTTCATAATTAAGTCGCAATAACTTTGCTCTTGTTGAATACAATTTATTTAAGTATTATTCTAAAATTATCTGTAGCCACCCCTCAGTGGGGAGTGGCACAATCGCGTCGAATTAATTCTAGAGATTCCGCTATAAATCCTCGGCTAAAGTCACTTGTCCCTCTCTAAACGGTTTACGGGATGAAAACATCAGGGTCCGCTCAAGGCCACGCGCAGCCTTCCAGACACAGGATACAGTGACTCAAATGGCTCCATTTTAATACACGACTGCGCAGTTTTTATATTCACCTAAACTCCAAACTGAACGATCTGTTATAATAATGAGGTTCCTAATAAAGGCTGGAATACGTCACACAATATTCAAAAGAGCCAAAATGAGGCGTACATATCGTAGCTATGAAAAAATTATAACAGTTATTTTGAGACTAACTAAAAAACCTCTAGAACTCTTTCAGCAGATGCCATTTCACAACTAAAATTGTCAGCATTTCATTAATTTGTTCACACTTTAAATTATGTCATCGATCATCGAGTAGTTTTAGTAAGATTTTTTATTCTTTTCTTTCTTTTTGGCCCTATGTAAAATTTTTACTAGTTCGGAAGCCCTTAGATTAATTAATGATTGTTCATGTTGTTCTGTGACCTGTTTAATTCTTTGCCTGCACGACTATGAATATAAAAGCAAATCAACGCATATCTGCTGAGAATTCAGCACAAGCTCAAGTACTCTTCATAATAAATACGGTGTGTTTGGGGGGCCAACACCGTACTTACACTCAACTAACTGTGATGTAATCTGTGGAACTACCACGCGATTTTATATCTCCTATGTCATTGATAAAAGCGTCGTTTTTGCGTAACGCGAGGGGGTATTGTGTCAATTAAGGTGAAGAGTGTGCGAATGAGAGAGGAAACGCCTGCCAGAACCCTCGACCCCGGTCTCCGCCGCCCTCGACAGTTCGCGCGCCCGCCGCTAGTCGGCGCTGCGAGCCCGCCTTAACAACATGCTACTATTACACTCTATTTAGCTAATATTTATGTAAACAAACTGTATTTTGTATGATAAATCAACGTCGTTCCTTGCCATGTGTAGTCTTTGTTGTGTTCCTAAGACGTTCTAGTCGTGATTGTTGAGTGTACTTAATGTGTTTATGTGTCAGTGTGGGTGAGCAAGCTTAAGGTGAGTTATATTTACGCTTCTTTTGTCGGGATTTGAATCTTGATGTATGCTTGCGATATTGGCAGCTTAAAGCTATATTAGTACCTACTTACTATCTTGGAGTTTTGCGACATAAACAAGGGATTTGAGCGTACTGTATCTACCGTCAGTAGGTATGTTTTTGGCGCTTTAGTATTATTTTTGTTCTTTGTGGTATATGAAGAATAAAACTATAAATAAATTTAATTGAAGGTAACAAATCTGTGGTGGAGACATGTACCCTGGAAAAATCATAATTTATAGACGGGTTATAGATACTAATGTAATCTTGAATTTATGTTATATTTAATTGTGGGTATCCAATCAGAAATCTGTCCCAAGTCTATATTATGTAGTCAACCTTAGAAAAATAGTTTTCCATTTAAATAAATGCTTTACTGTACAAAATTTCGTTTCGAGTAAATTATCTGTTCTGTAAGCATTGACTAATAAATGCTTGGACAGCGCAAAAACGTATCGCAGGCTTCTGATTACACTGAATAAATAAATACATCTGTAGCCTTATGTGCAAAATTGTATGAATAAATGAACGACGAGACACCTGTCTGTTTCCGTAATGATGTACATACAATTCTATACTTTGTTACAATGGTGATACGATTGCTCATTCAGTAAAAAATATACGTACGAGCGAGCGTGTTCTAGTTTCTCTACGAACAGCAATTTACATATATTCACATGGCAAGAATAAATAAATAAGAACAGACATTTTTTTTATCTTACAGGATAGCGTTAGAACATAGTTTACGTAATGTTTAGCGACGATGTGATCGAAGGTGGCGCTACGCTACACCTCGATTGGGAATTGGCCTGGGCACACCAACAGGGGCTAGACAGCAAATTTTAAAATGAGTATGGTAGCCAGCCAGGCGAACACAGCCAAGTTATAGTATTATCACGATGTTTTCCTCCACCGAAAGCTCAAGCTCATTGTAGAAATTGAAACCACTACCTACGGGTTGTAAGTTGACGTCCTTACTACTGAGCCATCGGCATTTCGTGAGAATTGTTAAACTTTAATTAATTATTAAATTTATCTTATACCAATACCCGTCTCAGACACGCCTACTAATAGGTGGTATTGATTTATTTGTATAACATTCGAAAGTAACCTCTTATAGTACATTACTGCAAAGGCCACAAAAGTAGGCATTGAGGGACGAAGGTTTACATGTGGGCCGAGGCGAAGCCGAGGCACACATACCTGAGTCCATTAATGCCTAGTTGTGGCCAAGGCTTGTATATTACTTTTCTCAAATAATGCGCGGAAATTAAAACTAAGTAGTACCTGGGCAGAGATTTTTTCTTTCGATTTTGGCAGTAACATGTTTTCTATTACGGCTCTTGCTCTTGTCTCTTGAATTTCAGGTGGTGTTACAGTAACTTTATCACACTTCACTCATTGTCTTCACTTGAACAAATTTTGTCAAATAACAATTAGGTACTTTTCAAAACCTATGACGAAAAACAAAAAAAAAATTCAGATTTTAAAAGGTTCGGATTTTAAATAAAACCTTTGATAAGTTACCTCCTTGGTTGGCATGTTTCGGAGCAAAAACCGTTCCATTTTTAAATAACACTACAGTTAAGAGTTTACTATGTAATTTATTTGGCCGCTAAACACGACAGATATGAGTTTACTATGTCATTTATTTGGTCGGTAAACACGACAGATATGGATTTTCATACAACTTTTGCTGGCCGCTGCTCGCATATATTTGGGCAGTGCAGCAAGTTCAATTTATCTCGAAGAAGGTTGTCAAAATAATGCTCATATTTCCAAGCATGTTTGAGAAAACAACATTTGTAGATATTTGTAGGTGACGGTTGTTACAAAATCATTAGCTAGTTCAACACTTAAAATACGTATATTTATTCTATTCATCGTCCTAGGTATTTAGTTAGGATTCAGTAGGATACATAATTACGTGAGTGTAAAACGTCAAACTTGAAACTAGCTACGCCTGTTCTAACCTCCTTAAACAGACAAAAGAAGTAGCAAGAAATGCCCGGCAGGTATTATATTTGGCGCATTTGAAGAATACAGCTGGGCTGGGCAGCATTTCGAAAACTTCGTCGAGTCTTCTCGTCGCGCATACCACAATGTCTAAAGACAAAGGTCTTCAACCAGTGCGTCCTACCCGTTATGACATACGGAGCCGAGTCATGGACACTCACGGCACGACTAGTCCACCGATTTAAGGTCGCTCAGCGAGCTATGGAAAGAGCTATGCTTGGGGTTTCTCTGAGGGATCGAATCAGAAATGAGGTGATCCGTCAGAGAACTAAAGTCACCGACATAGCTCACAGAATTAGCAAGCTGAAGTGGCAGTGGGCTGGTCATATAAGCCGCAGAACCGACAACCGTTGGGGTAGACGTGTTCTTGAGTGGAGACCGCGACTTGGCAAACGTAGTGTAGGACGTCCTGCGACAAGGTGGAGCGACGATTTGCGCCGAGTGGCTGGCAGTGGTTGGATGAGAAAAGCCGAAGACCGGGCTCAGTGGCGTATCATGGGAGAGGCCTATGTCCAGCAGTGGACTGATACAGGCTGATGATGATGATGATGAATGTCATTTAGAAGTTCTTTATAGCTTCTCTTTTTTTCAATCTACCTCTTTAGTAAACTAAAAAATAAAAACAAATCAGTCAAGCCGTTTCTTAATTCTAGCGTGACTAACGAACAGCAATTGTTTTTTATTTATAAGAAAGAAGAAGACGAAAATTGTGTGCTGTGAAAATGTTACCCTGTGCAAGATTTAACTTCACACCTTATTTGCAAATAGTTTAGTTCATAAAACGATTATATCGTTGTAACCACCTATTGCCATGCCACCGTGGGATACGTATCGCGTGGTCAGAGCTGAACAAGTCCAATAATAGGACCGCAGCGGCGGCGCGGCGGTCCGTGAAAAGGAAAGGTTCATTGGCTAGAGAAAGATAAATCGTAGCTCAGAGCAAACAGACGTGCCCCGGACAAAACGCTCATTTGTAGTTTGGTTGTAATGAAACCTGCAGGTAGATTTTATGATATTTTGAACCTACATACGTAAATTGTTTTTTATTTTTGGCGGCAGTGCCAGTGTCAAGTATTAAATATTTCAAATTCAGAGAGTATTAATGATGGTGATGATGAGATGATGGGGCCCAGCAACAAGCCGGGTCAAATAGGATAGTGTTTAAGTAAAGTAGTGGCACTTTACTTAAACTTTACACGGACTTTTTTGGGCCAACTAGACAAGTCACTTTCACAACTTTATTTAAATTTTGAACACTCGTACCTACACATTAACGAACACATAATGGTCAATAATCCACCATTATCACATATTATTACTCGAAGAAACACAAGTTTTGGAAATAGAAGCAAAATGTTCATGCTGACAGATCAATTGCCACCAAAAACTTTTTGTAAATTTGTATTAAAACCTCTATTGAATTGACTACATTATCCTCCAAATTAGAACACTACTTGTTTATCACTGGCAGCCATATCGAGCAAAATAATAATTTTGGTAAATTGTTCTAAAGTCCATTAGTGAAACTTTTGCATAAAATCTCTGTACCACTTTACGAAATGATACTGCTACGCAATTTACCATCGGCACATAAACTGCAAAATACACAAACGGAAGAGATTTGTGAGCCCGTAAGTATGTTAATATAAACAAAAGCATCCGCTTTTCCCTAAAATGCGGCAATACTTACGAAGGGAAACGAGTATAGCCAACCGTACAAAGAAAAACTGTAGCGAGTCTACCCATTGAATTAAAACGGCTTCGTAGTCGTTCTTCCCGTAGCGTAGCGTACTCGGCGTAGAGGTTTAGTTTGTGCGAGAAGGGCTTGTAGCTTGGGAGCTACGGCTACTAAATAGAACAATAGTACATGTATTAAAAAAAAATTAAATCACAGTTTTCTGTTCAGCTACCTTTAACCTACGTTTTAATGTACAGGAATGGCCCATTTTGTTTTTTTCCTTACGTCTTTCGTTTGACCGGGTCACCTGCTGTTATGTGACTATGTAGTCAAAGTTGGTATGTACCACGCTCTCTTAAGTGAATTTTCCAGAGTTATACTCGTAGAAAAAAAAGCTTATAAATTCAGCCTTCAAAGTCCAGACCACAAATGCTTTGACTTTACATGACATAAATGAAAATGTAGGATATTTTAACATACCCTTAACTACGAATAAATAATAATATTGATTTATAGATCCTTATTAATGACATAATAAAGTGAAAGTTTTTACATAATTTTGTTTGAGCTCCTAAGTACCTTCATTGAGATATTAATTCGTTGAAAAATAATTGAGAAATCTTTGTACGTTTAATGTAAAATATATGATCGTGTTATTTATCCTATTTAAAGACCTGCCCAGACGCCTGAGAACTTCAATGTCCTTATTTCTCGGAAGAAATATTATGCACTGCCACAAAGCCTTGATCCAAACTCTTTTATTAAAAACTAGTTGCGCCCCGCGGTTTCTCCCGCGTCTTCCCGCTATCTCGCAGGAACCCTTTTCTGGGATAAAAAAACCTATGTGTTAATCCAGGGTATAACCTATATAATCTCCATTCCAAATTTCATCAAAATCAGTTCAGTAGTTACGGTGATACGTGGTAACAAACATTAGAAACAAACACAAACTTTTGCCTTTATAATGTTAAAAATAGCCATCAGCTCTCCGCCTATTGGGTGGGCGGAGATCATAGCTTTCGTAATATAAGGCGGGCGGCAGTCAGTCGCGGGCTCAGAGCGGCGAGGGCGCCCGCTACGTAACGGCTACAGAGCACTACGGCGTAGCTCTCGTTACGGGAAACTTTTAACGAACTTTATCCATATACTAGTACTAACAGAGTTTGTTACAATATTGTGGGTGGAAAAAGTTAATGCATTCCTCTTATTAAAACTTTAGGTAAGATTACTTTTTATTATTAACGCGTTTTTATACATATTTTTAATATTATAAATAATGTGGAATGAATAATATTTGTCAGTTTGTGGTCATAGTTTTTATCCATTTGTGGTAGGTGCTTAAACAATCTTTAGCTTCCAATTTCTAAAATGGAATTTGATTTCAAAAATTAGGTGTTGATAAGAAACGTTTTTACTCCAAAAACCTACTGTGTATGTTGAGAAAATTATTTCTCAAATGTGTTTTGAAATTTTTGCATTACTTTCATGAAAGGATAATTATTTGTTTGTAGACAAATTTACAGTGAGAAAACGGTTCATGCTTTTCAAATGCACCATTTCGGTATGACTTTTTATGTCATAAAACCTCACCTAATGCTAATCATTTTGAGGTCGGTAATGGTTTTTTTTATTTTATATGCTTTCAACTGCAATGTCGGTCTACAGTATAGCACGCTTGTCTCGAAGATATCTATTTACGTTCGTTTTGAAGTGTAACCGAAGAAAAGGCGGAGGTTCTCAATTCGACGCGTATATAATGAGTATGAGTAGTATTTAATGAATAATTTATATTTATTATATATAATATGACAAAACAACAAAATATGTATATACAATTGGATAGAAAATTAAACTAAATACTAAGAGCTGAACTACCATCTACAAATAAAAAACATGATTTAGGTCGCTGCCTGCAGATAGAGTGCCCAAGAGACTGGCGACATTACCTCTTTGAATGGCTAGGCTGATTCGTTGACCGAGGTAAGCGCCAGCCTTTTGGTCACCCGTGGCGTATTTAATTGTTATTATATACACAGGAGTTCCGTAAAAACATTTGCTCCTTACAATAACAAACATTTTTTCGTTTTAAAATAACCGGGTTCTATTCTTGAGTCACGTAGTTTATTTTAATCTATGAATGTAGTTTTTCTAAAATCGACGAAATAGTTGTTTTGAACAATTTTCCCTAAATTTTGTAGTCTTCGACTTTGCTATATACTGACTTGTCTTGACGGTATACCGAACATCGCATACCTATTAAATCGGCTCAATTGTATCATGCTTACAATGTAATAAGTTTACTAAAATGTTTCATCAAAGCAAAGCTACAAGAGTAATCGTTAAATTCATGTAAAAAACCTTCTGTAGGGCCGGTTTAATTCTGCCTACCGATTTTGCTGAAACGAACTCGTGGTTCCGTAGAAAAACGCTGATTTTTATTATGAAAGCGTTTCCGTAGAGTACCATAAGCTTATTATAATGATGCACTTGACGAGTACAAGGAAAAACGCTTTCATACAAGCGTTTTACGTGCAACTTAGAGTTTATTTGCGACGAAACATGAGCTTGTTTATAAAAGCAATGCACTTATCGCTGCATGGGGTTGAAACGCTCGTTTTTATATAAGCAGTTTACCCGCCAAATAACGCCAGTCTATTATAAAAAATGCTCTTGTCGTGCTATGGGGGAGCGCTTGATTTTTATGAAAGCATTAAAGTAAGAGAAGAAAAAAGACAAAAATGGCTTGCGTTTTGCTCGCATGTCAACAGACTCCTAGTGTAGTGAGTGCCCTTGAGTACTTTAGTAGTCGTTAATGGGGTTTAGGTGAAGGAGTTTTACGACGAGACGAGGTAGCTCCGTTTGAGCAATCAGCGCTAGCTGGCGTAGAGGTGAACTTTTAGTTTTTAATAACCTACTAGAATAATCATTGGTATAGTAGGTAGACGTTTTCACTAATCACATCACAGAAATTATAAGATAGTGTTTTTTATGGACCTCATGCATTTAGCCGTGGTAGCGATAGTTGTAGATATGTATATAAATTGAGAAAAACAAATGACAGCTACCTTAAATAAATACTGAACAATGCTCAAAATGTTCAATTCAAAACTAAACAAAATCAAAACAATATACGTATGGATATAACGGTTCTCAAATAACTGAAATCTAGTAGCATTCTCAACAAAGGGAAAAAAGGGAATAAAAAGGTAGGTACGCTAAGTTCTCTTCGAGCACCTCGTTATGGTCGGTATTTGGTAATAAATACTCATTAAATTGTTTAGACGTTATAAGCAAAGCTGTTAACCCCGAGATTGGCGTTCATTACGAATGAATACAAAAAACAAAAATGAAAGTTAATCCAGTGGCATTTTAATGAAGCTCTTAAAAACCACTCGCTAATTTTTCGAGATAAATAAATCCGCTATTTTATGAATTACAAAGTTTTGATGGAAAAATATATTAATTAAACA
Organism: Opisthograptis luteolata; assembly: GCA_931315375.2. Lineage (NCBI taxonomy): Eukaryota > Metazoa > Arthropoda > Insecta > Lepidoptera > Geometridae > Opisthograptis > Opisthograptis luteolata. Next base: position 6,923,827 of record OV928048.1, read on the forward strand.
CCGCAAATGTACCGGTTGGGGTGGCTCATCAAAAATGTATAGAATTCGTATGATTTGCATAAAAGTCATTTTATTGCCTCGAAAGACAAACAGAATGGGATATTAGCTGTCGGCTGTCGGACTGGAACGTGAAATTGCGGTGTTGACTGTACCACAGTTTTCACATTAAACTATCCTTAGGCATCTATTTACTGACAGGATCTGCAACTTATTTGCTATATAATAGTTACATTATTTATATGCCGGTAGGTATCTTCTTTATTAATGAAGAAATTAATTATTGTAAGAAGTTTGTGGAGGTAGGATACTTTTACAGAGACCAACTGGGAACGCACCACACATTTGTCAATTACTCAATCACCAAGCAGTAGTGTGCAAACTTTACTGTGTTCAGGATTGAATCATCCCCATGTTTCAAGTGAAATTACAGAGCATATATTTAATACCAGCTGTTTGTTACCCGCGGTTCATCAGTGTGGGCTACAGTTAATCCCGATAAAAAGTAGCATATTATGTCCTTTCTCAGGCTGTAGACTACCTCTGTACCAAATTTCATTTAAATCTGTTCACTAGTTTAGGCGTGAAAGACAGATAGACAGACAGACAGAGTTACTTTCGCATTTATAATATTAAGTAGGGATTAATTAGGGATCTCTTATCTCAGGGCGACGAGCGTAGTGCATTGCCGCATAGGATTTTGAACTGTTGAAGTTCAATTCACTGTAATGGACAAGCGTGACGCTTACCTTCAGGCGAGCGACTTGCTCGACTCCTACATAAAGAAGGAAGAAATTCTAGTTTAGTTGAATGATTCCTTTCACATTAAAGAGAACGTTAAACAAGTTGTGGTTCTGCAGTTCCCTGAATTTTGCACGTTGTAGTATCAAACTCTCGTAAAGGAAGAAATTTTCTATTACGCAGCGAAGTCAACTTTTAACATTAGGCAACTTAATGCGTCCTAGTTTTGTTAAGTACTGTGTGTCCGCTTAAAGCTGAAAATGTCTTTTATTTTTATGCTAGTAATCTGCCAACTAACTTTTGGTTTATTTGAAATAACATCTAGCTTACTACACTTAGCTACAGTCTATGGTACTCGTAGAGCTTGGTTTGTTCATAAACACAATGTACAATGTTGCAGTATAAGAAGTAACAATACAATTATGTATTAATAACTAAAACTTACATATTATTGGTTCTATTGTTTAATCCGTGTAAAAACACGTCTCCGCAAAAAAAGTGTGTAATATTTTTACATCTTTTTTATTTGATTCCACAGTTTCTTCTAAACGACTTACAATATGATTATTGATTAAGACATCACTAGACTTCTTATCTGTAATAAGTATTTAGAAATGTCTAGGTCTCCTTGAATTGTGTTCACATCAATAAAAATATCTGCCAAGAATTTGAACAAGTTTCTGATGGAGTTAGCGAAGAATTCAATGAGCCAACGTAATTATGTCGAGTAAGTTGGCGCATTCATTACCCGTGTTTCCTTTAATATTCATCAGGCGGTTGACGGGTAACGTTTGGGTAGATTTCGCATTTGTACAATGTACATTACAAGCTGTTCCACGCGGTTTCACCCACGTAAACTACAGTTTGTGACTATGAAGTATATCGTGCTTATGTCCTTCCCATTGGTTTAAACTATTTTCTTATTTACTTCTGCATTTAGATTGTTAGTATGGATGTTATAGGTAACTAAATGAACCCGCGGCCACATCTACGATTTCCTGTTATCGTCACTTATCTTGTGTCTCATTCCAGAACCTAAAGTAACTATGCACCATACATTTATGACAATCTCTTCATCCGTTTGTAAGCTGAGTGAAAAACAGACGCAAATCAAAATTAAGCGCGAATCTTGTGTTATGGGAACTAGACAACCATACACCTACATATACATATAAAGAAATAAATACTTATATATAGATAGAAATATCCAAGACTCAGGAAATATTCGTGCTCATCACACGTATATTTGCCCTTACCGGGATTCGAACCCAGGACCGCTAGCTTCGCGGGTAGGGACACTACCAACTCGGCTACCGCGTCGATAAAATTTTAAAACACAATAAATAAAATCTCCTTTTCCGACCGCTTAGCACTTGTACTTGCGGCTTTTTTACTTTACGACGGCAAATCCTTGCGAGAACACAAATTACATGGAAATTAGTGTAAGTTCATTTCGAGAGAGCCGCAACAAAAGCCCGCTTGTTCGCCAACTTGCAAAGTTCATTTGTGTTTGACAAATTAGAGTCGCAAGATTTAAAAATGAAAAGATGCTTTGATAAATTTCTAAAAATAGATCTGAATTATTTAGATCTATTTTTAGCTTGTTTCAAGTGTTTAAATGATACGCCATAAAAAACTCATGATTGATATCCTTAACTCGTTGTTTAAGATCTAATTTGGTTTGGTAATAACTGACCTCAAACGTAAGTATTTTTTTTGTTTCAGATGCTGAGTCGGACGTTGCGACAGCTTAATTTAGAAATAACGTAGCTTCAGAGGCTCAAAAAACTAAGTTTCAACATATAAAAATAGTACAAAAGTATCGAACTTAACAAAGCCCACCGCATTTATTTTTACAAGACAAAGCTATTTGGTAAATCGTTGCTATTTTCTACAATATATTAGTGAGGAGATAGGGTATTTAGTGGAAGTAGTTTTATCGGGGAAAACAATGGTAAAGGGTGTCGTAAAGCATCGATATCTCGGTGGTTGTGATTTTGGAAAGGTTGTGTGAGGGTAGGAGTAGGTAGGGGTAATGTGCGAAGATAAGGAGGAGACGAGAAGCGAGGCGGCGGCGGCGGCGCCTAGCCCTCGGCGGCTGTGCTGGCCGCGCCGCCCGCCCGCACCGCTGCCCGACACCAGGGGGCTCTGCTGCGCAAAGCTGCTCAGAAAGAATGGGAAACCTAAGAAGGTGAGCGTAACTTACACTAGTGCTATCTTATTTTACAAGTAATAAATTACGACACATGAGCTTGGAATTTCACCGTGAAGCTTTCCTCGTGTTTTATTTATGAACTATGTTGTAAATACTTTCAGAGCGATAATGTTACATTACCATTGTATAATTAAGCGTATCTTAACCAACAAGACTGTTAGTGAATCACTGATAATTGACTGAGAAAGGGAACTACTTTAATTAGGTTGGAAATTTCTAGAGATTAAGTTCATATTACAAAATGGTCGAAGAAACTACAAGCACTAACAAACTAATAGGAGTCCCTTGAATAACCACCGACTTAGTTAAAGACGATAAGACCACAATTTCGTGTCTAGTTTAATAACAGTTACGAAACTTGTAAGGGTATTTGAATCTTGTTATTTAAATGAAACATCGACCCGGCAGAAAGGTATTGCCCATATTTCAAGGTAGAGCGCTTTTAAGCCCAATATAATCGAAGTTTCTCAAACTTTTAGACACGGCGGTTGACTTGCGTCACACGAAATATTCAGGGTATCGTAACGTCGTATCTCATTTCATAGCACGTATATATACGTGGTGTAAGTACCTCAATCATAAGATGTACCTACAAGAGCCCACATACGTTTGAAAAAGACCCGTTCATGCGCACTGTGTTGTTATACTTTATCGTTCTGAATAAAGCCTTTAGTATCTGCCTTGAAGGTTCTTCTCGGTCGTAAATTCTGAAACGGTAGGAGTCATTAACCTTCATAAGAACCTCTTTTGGAGTCATGTGAATAAGAAATAATGACTTTTTGGGGCTGTATCTTTGGAGATAAATTCTTGAAGGACCATGCATGAACAACGACCATGTAGTTTGATTAAAATTATAGAAGACGGTTATGTTTGGGTGGGGAAATACATTCATAAAAATATGTGAGAATGCGCGTCATCATAAATAAAGTATGAAGTTTTCCAGAGCTTTACATCAACCTATAATATTTTACGGTATTGTTGGGAAGGAAATATTACGTTCACTGTGTTAGATCATAACCCGCAAGGCAAATAAGTTAGCATAAGAAAGTTGGGATCAAATTAGTTCTGCTGACATTTCCTCCCAAGTTTGATTAGCGCCTCAAGGGAACAAGTGATGTGCAACGATAAACTTTCCGCTGGAGTTATTTTAATTGGTTGAGTAATCAGCCAGAAATATGAAAATGTTAAATGTATATAAGTAAGCTAGCTGACCCGGCAAACTTCGTACTGCCTCAATCGAAAAATCAAAAAAATCAATCAACTTTATTGAATAGCAATAAAGTTCAAATTGGCTCTACATTTTATTTAGAAAACGTTTATATGGGAAAAAGAAAAAAGCGCTGTTTTTAGGGTTTTCCCGGCAATTATTCTAATTTTTCTCATTCTCTTTTTAAACCATCCCTAGACCTCAACGAACATTTCAAGACCAAAATTATCCAAATCGGTCCAGCCGTTCTCGAGTTTTAGCGAGACTAACAAATAGCAATTGATTTTTATACATAGATAAATAACTAACTAGGCCTCGCGGTTACACCCGTGGTTTTCCCATCCTTTCCCCTCGCTCAAATGTAAACCTATTTTTCTAAATTATTGTTGTCCTCACCTGTAAATACTGTAACTCAGTTAGTTTTAAGTTAATAATGAAAACTATTTCTACGTGGGTACGGTCAGCGACAAAAGTTGTTAAATACTCCCAATTCTCAAATTTTCCTAACCATCTTGAACAGCAAATATCGCTTATCTAACATGCTTTCGTAAAATTGAGTTTGACCAGCTATATAGACGAAAGGTAGCAATTTTCAGGGTAGTTTTTTATTTACGCTTGCAGTTTTATCAGCGTGGGAAACGAACATATTATGCACACAAAATCATTGTAAGCACAGAACACGCCCCTAGTAGGTATCAATATATTGCTAGTGTTCTCACCCGACCCCTGAACCGAGATTTTACGCCAAAACACATTGAAACGAGAGGTTTTTCTTTGAATCAAACAGCATCCGAGAGTGGTTGCAGTCACTATTTTGCAATTCTAAGTTTGGCAAAGATGTTTCAATCTGACTAATGTGTCTACGTGTAACCTACGTATAACTTACGGACATACGTAGGAACCTACCTACCTTTTGGCGGCGGAGACAGAGATTCGTAGATATTTTAGTGATGAGTACTCGGCAAGCTAAGAAGCTAATTAGAGAATAGGCAGGTTGACATTCAAATATAATTTAATCAACGTTCCTTAGTTAATAATGATTAAAGTTAAGAAAAAAGTCCTTAATTTATGTCGGTAGGTACCTAGTCGGAAGCACCCCTTAGCACGTTAACTGTCACCCTAATTTTCCTTTAGCGCTAATGAATTTACGTTCAGTTAATTAAGCTTTGCATAATAATTACAAAAAAAAGTCTGATTTGCTTCTTCAAAACGCGCTGAACTTGCTAATTTGTAATTAAAAGTGTTTGAAAATCTTTGTTGACGTTAAAATTATGCCGACGGAAAAAAAAATGCTTTATTGATTCCAAGACTGTCCGTTTCGTTACTGTTTCCAAGAGAAAAATCTGTGACTCATACTCGTTACTACATTAGAAATATTTTTTCTGATAATTCATATTATTGCCAGTACTCTATATTTCAGCAGCTCTGCATCTATAATGTACCATTTCACCAAAATCAAATCCGAGAAAAGTTTAGTTTATTTCTTTATTTGCTTACAACAGATTTAAATATCAATGGCAAAAAGGACAGGAAATCGATATAAGTAGTTTCACATTAACATAATCTCGTGATAATCCCCTTCCTTTCCGGGGCACGAAAATAGAGTTCAAGTTTTTGTAGCAAGAACCTACTTGAGGATTAAATTCCCATTTCTTTTCCATTTGCCTGAAAGTTTTCACACTACAGTCTCATTAGAGAATTCTTTATATAAAGCTGTTATCGTTGTTAAGTACTAGTCTGAAAGCTGTGTTAAGTTTTATTTTATTTGACAGAGAAGCTTTTGAACAAAGAGACAAAACACTTAGTGCGCAGTCACAACGTCTCTTGATGTTATTTTGTTCACGTATAAACCTAAACGTGCGTTGTTCCTCTAATATTCTTTAATATTTAGTATTACATTTGTTGTACACATATGTATCTACGTAAATGTAGGTAAAAACTTGGGCATAAATGCGTCGAGAAACGTTAACAGAAGTTATTAGCCTGCGTACGTGATGGATGTATAAAAAGATTGATTGATGTTAGTACGAGGTAGGTTAGAATGTCTAAAATGTGTAATTCAATTCCATTTCCACAGTTATAATGAGAACGTGGAAAGTAAGGAATAATGTTTAGGGAAAACGTTAGGTTGTTTGAAATCACACTTTTATAAGTAGTTATTATAAGTATGAAAGTTTGTGAGTGAGAGGATGTGAAATCTCGGAAAAAGCAGAATAACAGGAAAATCACGGGCTCAGATAATTTTCTATAAAACTCAAGGGTGTTTGAGGATTTTAAAAGTGAAAATTCTTGTTCTATGTACTTGGAAATCTTTTTCGCTTGCATAAAACAATTTCTAAAATAACAATGGTCAAAACACCGTCCGTACCTGTATTTTAAAAAGCAGTCCGTGATAAAAGTTCTTAATTTATGTAAAACTCATTGTCTGCTTGAAAGAGATTCTCCTAGTTTTGTTGCCGATCTAGATTAACGACTGTCGCTGAAGAATGGGTTTGTTAATACCCTGTATTTGGGTCTAGACATTCAGATATAGGTATTCAAAGTTTATTTATTTATTTATTTATTGGAAAACCAACAGCTTTTTACAGTAACAAAATATATATATATAAGAATAGCAATAGAAAGCCAATTACAGGTTCTCACTTATAGATATATTGTTTAAGAAAATAATGCGGCTAGAGATAGGTTGTCATTGTTTCACTTGGATTGAACGTGATAACCTGCATGCCGCCAGCGTGGTAGATTATGTCCCATATTCTTTTTGTCTGAAAGGCGCTGGTACGCAAATTTAAATTTAATATATATGTAGTAGGCATATACAAAGTAAGCAGTAAATAAATAAGATTCTGAAACATTCAGTCATGCAGAAATTATTGAAGAATTTGTTGTATGTTACTGACTCAGAAAGTACCTACAAAACAATACGATGCTGTTCGCGATCAATACAATATGATCACAAAAGTTTTACGAACAAATTTCACAACAGCTGATTAACAACGCGCAATTGTATTATAACGTGTGACTTACAAATCTGCTTAAAAATCCACCATCTTTTGATATTGACGTTTATAACCGTTTTAGTTGAGTTAGCGCTTCTTATTTTGAAATTGCTTTACTCGGACATTTTAAAATGCATCCCAGACTACGACTCAAGTTCAAACAAGAACTTATGCTTTGCTAACTACTTGCCAAGAGTTCTTTCTTCGAACCGATCCGTTTCCGAGCAGCTGTTCTGGGAAATTTCCCAGCGCCGGCTGACGATGTTGAAGAAATTCGATGAGATTTATTACAGAACTGCTTAACAAGTTTAAGTCTGGCTTAGCCTTGGGACAGTTACAATATGTTTTATAAACAACTAAATGTTCAAGTATCCCGTATTGGTACGAGCACATAGAGTAATAAATTATATGTACCTTTAAATTAGGTTACATACTTTTTCAATTCAATTCAGTCTTTAATCTAGTCTTTTGACTCAATGTTGATGAATTTTAATGACATTAGAATTAGATTTTGGAACTTTTTTTATACTCATCCTAATTCTAATACTGTTGTATTGATTATTGTGCTCTGAATTTTTTATGTGAATGTGAGATTTTCTTATGGTTCTTAATTTAGTCGTATCGTACCCTTTTATGGTTTAAATTTAGATAGAAATAAATTTGTTATGGTACTGTATGGGTTTAATTATAGCACTAGAACTTCAAGGATACTTTTTAAACTTCTTCAATATCGCAGCGAAGCCGTCGGAGAAGATTTTAAAGCGTGCAATAAGGGTGGGTCTCCAATGTGCAGGAGACTTTATAGAACGTAGAGTTTAATATAAAGCGGCGTGGAATTCTCTCTTGACATGCAAGCGCCTTGACACTTTGCAAGGATCGGGTGAACTTAGCGCTCGAAAAGGAGATAAATTTTCCTTATACACAGGGGTATCTTTGTATTTATTACTCGCTGGAAACACTCACCAAACACGCATCTTCTGGATACCGGGGTATTTGCACCGAAATAGGAAATGCTTTTCTAGAGATAAGGTGCAATAAAGGGCGTGCTCCACTGCTAGCGATGCTGGGTGGGAATTTGAATTTAATAATATATAGCGTTGCATTTCCAAGTTCTCTAAATATGCATCTTGTGTCAAGTTAATCATTACGTGCATTAGTCACCTTTCTTACGTAAGAGATTCTGTTGCAATCTTGCTCGGGGGATTAGTCTAGCCTATTTCCTGATTACTACCACTAGGTACATTTTTCGCACATTCTTGTAGCCACAATTTCACTGGCAATAAAAACAAATGACTTCTCGTTGGAGTTTCTTGGCGCTCGAACACTGGTAGTGTCAAAGGTAGTTTTTGTTCTTTTGTGGTGCTAGATTCAGCTCTAAACCAGCAGTGGAAAAATAGTTTTTCTGCTCTAAGCTCAAACTTTAGTACAAAGTATAGAATAGTTTAGCCTCCATAGTATGTTAACTGCTTTTTCTGTACAAAACTTTTGTTTCTTGTAAAAGTGCTAAATAATTACCAATTCATCACCAGCATCATCACCAATTACTTATAAACAATTCCTTTGAGGTTTGCGATTCGATATGTTACTTAAACCCAAAAGATGACTTAAGTACCTAATTCTGTATTCTAATGTGACATATGTTACAAAGCAACGCATAACGCAGTAAACTGATTGTTTTAACTCTAAAAAGCTTTTAAAAATATTTCTCACCATGTTTAGGAAATTGAAAATGGCAAATTACGTATCATATTTTGTCAAACGATTTCTTTGGTATTCAATATCTATCAGACATCGCGCTCCCCTTCCGTATTCCTTTCACTTTTCCTCCCCAGAGATTCCAACTACTGCAAGTGACCTCTTCCCACTAAATTGAAATAACTGAATCTGAACTGTGTACGTGAGTTTAAAACCCATCCAGTGTTCGGGAAAATCTCAAAATAATATTTACCTTGCCTCAGGTTTCCGACTGGCTGCCCTCTCCGCAGATAGCATCCTTTGAGGTGAAAATTGGTATTTATTCTGAGGTGTTTTGTTGCGGTGAATAAATAGCTTTCACAACCATATTCCTGTATTTGTATTTGATTATTTATCAAGAGTTTTTAAAAATTAAATTTTTCACGAACCCGATTGCATTATTCAGGCAGTATGAATGGAATTTTCATCGGCAGCAGAATAAAACTTTATGGAAGCTCGAAATAGATATGTACCTACTTGTTTACAGTGTTTGCAATTTCTGTTGACAGCGTTCATTATTTGTTTTTCAGTCCGTATTTTATACTTTTTTGTAGTTTTCGTTGACAGTACAATATCAATACAAATAATGTCTGATTAACACACGTAAGTACAGTCAACGGCAAAAGTAGCTGAACAAAAATATTTTTTCCAATTGTCCTTATCATCTTAAACACCAACCTTAGAATGAATCATCACCTAACGGCAGGTTTGTTGTGTTGTGGTACCTTGTAAGTTGTAAGGAAAAACAAACAGTACTGATCTAATAAGCATTTGTAAAATCGAGTATGATCAGCTACTTTTGTCGTTGACTGTACTACGAGTACAAACCTATTATACCATATTCAGTGAACGGAGATGTTGTTTTTATCTCCGTTCAGTGACCCTATCAGAAGTCAGGTACGTGTAATGTTATAGACGCAATCCTCACTGACACAAGATAGATATTTCGAATATCAAATGCCAATAAAACAATCGCATTGGATATTCGAGAATTCATTAAGCCGAAGAGAGACCTACCCTCAATGTCACGAGAGCTCCATTATCCCCTCGGCCGACGTGGATGGCGCTGGCAAACACTTACTGTCACCCTCATGCCTATTACATACCTATATCATACGACTATATATATATTACATATGTTGAACTCAAGCTCGTAACAGTGTGGTGCAGTGATTCATTCTAGTACAGTTGATAAAACGGTTTTAGTGAGCTATTTTATGCAGGCTCAGTCGCAACGTAGTTACTACTACGGCACTCATGAATATCATAAAAGAAATTTATCAAATAAGTTAGCTTTATTGAGCGTATTTTGAGTGTATTTTTTTGTTTAATATTTTTGCAAACAGTTACTTACATTTAATTATATTAAACGTCCGATCTGTAGATATTTGTGTATTACTTAGGTACTGTTCTGAGACAATAATATTGTGTCGATAGTAAGCGATGTGCGAATGACACTTAATACCAGGATTAAGGCTGCGATAGAGGGGTGTTTTGCGTTAAGTTTCTTAGAAATATCGTGATTGCATTATTATATTATTGTATTCTTATATTATTTAAAAGTCAACGAATAGTTAAATACTATTTTAAATCCTGCGGTAAATTCAATAGTTGAATCAAATACATAATATCTCAAAACATTTGTAGTTCAGACAGATTCATTGAAACATTTGTCACGATCAAAATTTCAAATTACGCAATGGAGAAGATCGTGGATTCATAAAATATGCAACTTATGCCATAAATGTTATTTGGACTAAAAAATACTCCCGTCGTCGTAATGATTGGTAAAAGCTTTGTCGATTTTTATGTCCCTTTCCGAATAAAAGCAATGATCGAAAATGTCCCGAAAAGTTTTTTAACGTCGATATTTTATTGAGTTTCGTATCGTAGCCATATTGTCTCTGTCTGACAATAACTGTCTGTTTTTGGCGCAGTTATGCATTGAACACTATGTGTTATTTCAGTAATTTTGGAAATAAAAAACATTATTTCTACTCGCACGCTAACTAAACAAAGATCGATGCTGAACAACGTTAAAATATGTGATAAAAAGATAGTTAATCGGTAAATAAATAAAAAAAAATGCCAAATATTCAGTAGAATTATGAAAAATATACATACAACTTGTATCTCCTGCATTTTAAATTAAAAACGTTATGCAACCGACGACATATATAAAAAAATGTACACATCGTCTTAGAACCTCATCCTTCTGTTTTTCTTCGGTTATAAATCCGATTTCATACTTCGGCAGTAGCTGTCAGTCAAAGTTTTCAACTATTCGTTGACGGAAAATGAACCAACTTGAAATTGGGAAATAGTTTAAGTTCCGTTACAGGTGTGCCTACTAACTTGAGTAAAGTTATAAATTCCTCAATTTATTTCGTGATAGGTTGTCGCTATTTTCACAACAGAAAGAATTACTTTCTTGAACGTTCTAAGCCATTATGTTAAACGTTTTATCCATCTTATAAAATTATAAAACCAATTTACCTCGGCTTTGCTCCGAACTTTTCTTGTTTAAGTATTCTTCTGAGAATGAACAAAGAGAAAATAGTTTTATAAAATACTGAGAGTCATTTAGTTCATAATACCGGGTAAAAAGGCTTTGTTTCAGTTTGAGCTCGGAGTGATTTCATCAGGTTTTTTGCTCGGGTTTTCATTTATATGGATCCTAGAAGGAGTAATTAATAGGATTGGAAGCCGGTGGCTACGACTCAATCGAAATAATTGCTGATGGGACTATGGCTTGGCTCCTCGGAGTGCGCGCCACTCGTCTTTCTAATCCGTAATATATTATATTAGCGACCCGCCCCGGTCTCGCCCGGGTTGGCAATTGCGGTATAAAATATAGCTTACATGTTCTCCAAAAAGAAGCTTCTGAATATTTACCAGTGAAAGGTAAATTGGATCAGTAATTTTACAGTAATAACAGCCAGAAAAACGGTCAGTGTTTTGATTTTACTTATGTATTTAGTGTTCATTTAGTAGTTCATTATGTAAAAAACATGTTAAGGCCATAATACCGTGTTAAAAGGAAAGGCTTCGTTTTAGTTTGTGCGAATAAAGTGTTTCTTTCTCTCTCTCATTTACTTGAATTTCTTGAAGTTGACAATAGAAAGGCGTCGGCTTTGTCCCCCATCCATGTGTTTCACTCAATAATGTCCTCTTCTTTTGTATTTGTTTGAAAGTGTTTGTTTGCAACTTTTTATTTGATAAAAGTGGGACATTCGATAAAAACCTTTTTTTGTATTCCTAACAGCAATTGCTGTAAATAAATTTATTACAAGAGCTTTTTTATACCTATGAATGTCATAGGTATGAAATATGTAGTTGTTATTGTTGTCACAAATAATACACTGATCCATTCTAAGTAGGTACCTACTATAAAATGGTCCAATAACTATGTTCGCAAGCTTATTGCTTGCAGTATGAGGGTGGTACTCTGAAAGCAAGGAAAAGCTAGTACGAAATGAGGATCGTTTCGTTCTTTCCGCGTTTCACACCAGCCGCTCAAGGCGTATCGCTAACGAACTGGAAGGGCTGCTAATTCACTAGCAGGTCATATTTATCAAATAAAAAACTAACTCCGATGGCTCAGCGACCCAAAGTGTATCTTGGCCTCCGAAACGAAAGAGCGCTTCTCTATCTTGAGCGATTTCAGCCCAGTTCAGGGTCTGGAATTCGCGTATAACTCAAAGTAAATACAAACCTACTAACATTATAAATGCGAAAGTTTGTGTGTGTGTGAATGTTTGTTACTACGTATCAACGTACCTACTCAACCGATTTTGATGAAATTTGGAATAGAGATAGCTTATACCCTGTATTAACACATATGTCACTTTTTATCCCGGAAAAAGGTTCCTGCGTTATAGCGGGAAGACGTATTTTGAATAGTTTAGAATGAGCATGGTAAGATTCACCCAACACCCTTGTCTTCAAAATTCCCCACGTGCTCCCGTTTACCCTATTTGCATGTGTGAAAGTGTTATTCATTGTTCGCTCCCGGGTTTTCAACGCGCGCCATGATAGACGTAGTCTTTTTGTAACCGCAACTGGCAACCCTATCCCATATTGCGTGTTCAGTGAACCGTCCGTCGGTCGGCGCGACTTGCGTGTTGCCCTTTTCAGAAAATTGCTAGGCGTAACTCTTTGAGATTACAGTTTAATAGTAGGTAGGTACTTCTTTTTTATTGCAATAAAAATACATGGATTTTGGTTTCATTTTAAATTTTTATTGGTGGATGTAAGATAGCTGTCAAAAACATTGAAAGTTCTAAGCAAAAAAAAAAACAAAATTAAACTCAAGAAATTCAGGTACCTACCAATATTATTGTAATATTACATATTATGCCCACTCAACTAGACTCTCACAAATTTTCACAACCCCATAAATACTGTCAAATTCTATTGAATCGATATTCAATTGTTTTTTTCGTTCCGTAAAGTGGCAATGAGTGCTCTCACGAAGGCTACCACGTAAAATACAATTGTCATTGACATTAGATTTTATAACGGTGCTTACCCATAATAATGCAGTAATAGAAGTCACTTCCACCCTTCTCCTACCGGATAATGTGATCGGTCGCTTAATAAAAACTGTTGAGGACATCGCAGCCTCCATTTGTATTCAAAACAGAGTTGGCGGAAGGGTTTTCCAACGTGAGTCCGGGCTTGAACTCTATGAGGATTGTCTTTATTTTTAGGTAGATTCTGCATAATATCTATTTATTGATATTCTTCAGTCTTGTAGTTTGGTTATTTTACAAATCTCTTAAAACTCATTGTGTCTCTCTTCTGTAGGTACTAAACAAACAAAGATTTGTTTTTTTTTATATATCAATATGTTTGCTCAACCAAACATCGCTCTAGGGTCCAGCATAACTCTCTCTCGGCACCCCTGAACCAAAGACATTTTCTGAAATACTGCCACAAAGTTTTTAAATAAAAAGAAAAGTCTACCTTTCCTCGTAGCAGCGCTTTTTTTCTCAAAACTTAATTTCTCGGCTTATAATTCATCTCACGTGGAGACCGCTAATGAAAGACTTACTTAAGTAACCGCGCCTGAGACTGGAATTAACAAGTTTCAAATACAATTCAGCCCTTAGGCAATGTTCATTTTGACGTCGGCAAAGTGGAAAAGTTCGACCGCGTCCTTTTTTCTGTGAAATGTAAAGTTTTACGTCTTTTATAACGAGGTACCCTTGCGTTTAAGGCCCAATTCTCAGTAACCACACCCTGGAGGCGACTGAGGAAGGGCCTCATGCGCCAATCTGGGAGTGACGAAAACCTTATAAAAATCGCTAAAAATGAATAACTATGGCAATTTTTGTTATTACGAAAAAATAGCTCGAAGTCCTCTGTGTTGTTTTTTTACTGATCGATTTAAGAAGTCCTTTTTTATAGAATATGAAAAGTAGCTGAAATGACAAAAAGTAAGCACTTTGTGAAGAAAATAACTGATATTGTTTATTTTACGAAGAGAAATTTTGATTTAATGAAATCCAATTTTCGTCTTTATCTTGGCTGTCGTCGCCTTAAGGGATATGATTGAGCAGCTTGCGTTTTACAGTAGCTTCTGTAATACGAAGTTGATACTGTATGGCCTCGGGCAAATGAAGTTTCGAAGCACTTGTTGTGTCTATGACCCTACGAGTGGATACTGGATACTCTAGCAAAAGGGGTAGCATATAAAATATTTTCAGTGAAGTCGTTAAACAAGTAATAGTAATTTGTTAGGCGAGGGCTGCGATGTAGAGCTTATCTGTGAGGTAATTAAGAAAAATCTCGGAGTTTTATTTTTTCTTGTACGCGAGTCTCCGCGGCTGATTGCTAATTCCACGACAAAGAACGCTGGTACGCGGCAGCAACGTTAATACAAATGAAAATATTTTCCCAGTTGTGTCTCTGTAATGCAGGTTTTTAGTTTATTTCCATCTTTTTGCCGTTCATTTTTATAGTAGCAGAACTGTTTATTTACTTATAAAGTAAAATAAAAGTAAATGTAACAAATGACAATGAAATCGGTACATCCTTCGTGTAAAAATCCTACTAATATTATGAGTGCGAAAGTTTGTGTGTATGAGTGAATGTTTGTTACCACGTATCACCGTAACTACTAAACTGACTTTGATGAAATTTGGAATGGAGATAGCTTATACCCTGGATTAACACATAGGCTACTTTTTATCCCGAAAAATGGTTCCTGCGGGATAACGGGAAGACGCGGGTGAAACCGCGAGGCGCAGCTAGTCCTAAATAAGGGTGAGAACTATGTAGGTATGTGATGTTTATCTTTTGAAATTTTAGTAACATTAAATATTCTCTTATTAATCTCCTAAGTACGGTGAATTTTTATATTCCGGTAATACCCACTGGTAATATCTACTTTCACACATTATTACCTTCCATCGATCCTTGTCAGTTGTAACCTTTGCCGGTCAATAGGCGACATGTCCATTGTCTATTATGCTGGTCAATCATTCCGCTCCTTTGTTGATAAGATGCCTTGCCTTGGATCACATAATCGTCTATTGTCTTTTTGTAGAGATCGGCAGGCCATCACTTCATTCGAAGTATGGCTCTATTTTAGGAATATATCATTATCATGAATATCATATTTCAACTACTGAGAGTTAGGTTAGGTTAGGCCTTTACTCGGAAAAGGTGTGGGGCGAAACCTACGCTCTCCAAGTGCAGGTTTGTAAATTTTGTGGATTTCGGAGGTGCCTGTTTCCTCGCAGTTTTTATCGATGGCACATTTAATAAATTGCTAGGCCATACACAGCGTTCATCGAATTCAACTTACGAACTGAAACAATTTCAAAATTGAAACTTGAACTAAGAAAACGTATAAATGAAGGTACATAGGTTGAATTATTGTTGAAGCATTAAAACTTAAGTGAAGAGGATCTCGATATTTCTATCTAACTATAAGCATCAAATTTTATTGATCTGTATATAGCTTCGTGCGTCCATTTATTTTTATCCAGTGAAATTAATCAATGCCTAATTTGTAATTAAGCGCTCAATACAACGACAACACATAACCACAGAGCTCAGATTATAGACGTTCCATTCATTAGTGTAATAACACGGAGGCAATAATCAAGGACCTGGTTAATTGGTTGCCTGTAGTTCATGTGCTCGCCTCGTGTACGCCTCATTCAAGACTATTGTAACATTAAACCGGATTACATGTTATAGGGATATAATTGACGGATGTCTTTGACGCCGACGTAACGTGGTCATTATATTGGCTGAAGGTAACAACAGCGATAAACTAATAATAATATAATGCGATAATTATACGCGTTTAGTGTAACTTGTAATTGTGTATCAATTTAAAGAAATTACTGTTAACCGCTGTTAACATAAACATCAATTGTTTGTTACTTTTTCAGAAACGCCTCAACTGATTTAAATGTAGGTAATTTATAAAGACAGCTCACACACTGTATTAACATATAAGGTACTTTTATCCTAGAAAAAATGATCCAGCAGGACAAAGCAAACACCGCGGGTGCAGCTAAATTCGCTAAAATTTAAAAATGTTTTGGGTAAAATTTAGTGGAACACGAATTTACCCTCGATTTACATTCAGGAAAGACGACGGATGGGAAGGGTCCAAATCGAATTCCTATCGTTTCTTTATCACGGAGCGGGTCAAAAGTGCGAGTTACAAGCAATTTTCGCTTGCAAGTTTCTTAAAGCTATAGAAAAATAAGGTTTTGCTATTTCCCTTGCTCACCTTTAGACTACTTTCAGATCCGTCTAAAATACCACAGTAACAGGTCAACGTAGTAACTGTACCTAGCAACTAAACAGATCACGCTAAAACACATTTTATTACCCTAAACATTAACGCACCTAAACATAGTTTCAAGTTAGCTAAAGAGGAAAAAGTTCGATAATAGGTAATTTCAAACATGAAAATCCAATACTTTCCTGACTGAGATGAAACGACTTTGTTCTTTTTGCGTGAATTCGCACAGCCATCTGGAATCTATCTCCTCGATGTATTACAATTTTCTTCCATTCATATTTACCTTAAAAATTCTTTCGGCAAGTTCTGTTTTCTTTTCGCCAGTTCAGTTCTGCTTATTTATAGAAACGAGGCGTAACAGAATTTTCTCAACTCAATTTGGGAACATTGAACGTCTAGAGAATAAAATGAGGCTTCATAATGGGAGTTTATTGATGTCGGATTACAATTTGTTGAGTAAATATTCAATAGGTCCAGCTAAGAAGCGAAGGAGTCGTTGACAAGTCTCGGTTTGAGATTTATTTGTACAAGGAAAGAGAAGTCCTTCGTGAATTTTCCATGCATTGTGTAAGGCAATTTATCCACTGGGAATGTACCGTCGTGTTCGAGTCACAAAGGGTTGGATAAATCGCATTACTGACACGCGTGAATTGTAAATTGGACATTACCCGTTACACCTCGGTGCGGTCGCATGCCGACGGTCGCCGGTTGCCGTGTGCCGGCTGCCGGTAGGTTGCGTTTGTTCTCTACGTGATGCGATTCAATGCTCAATAGACAAGACCAATGGAGAGGAATGATGCGTTATGCTAGCTGTGTATACGTTAAAACTCTAACGTTTTCGTAGGCAAAGCATATCTAGAGTGCGCGCAGTTCATGAGATAAATTGAACTGCAACGTAGACTTAAAAAAACCTTTACTTACTTTATCGGCTGCGATCTTTGTCTGTATTTATGGAGAAGAAACGTTTAAGAATGAAAAGAATTAGACATAGATAGAAAAATAACGCTTTGTTGTTTTACCTCAACAACCACAGAAAAACACACATCTTCTTTTCGAAACCAGTAAGTGGTTCATTTCCCCAGGTGGTGAGTCAGGTGAGTTACAGTAAAATTGTTAATAAGTAGAGTTCTATTTTTCACCGTGTTTCACCGGAAATATGTTGAAAATACAGCGTTTGTGTGCTTTCACCAATCACTATTAGATCCGGTTTGTATTTTCCCTGCAATCAGTCGCTGCGACCTGTAATTGGCACCCAGCGGGGAACTAACGAGCGCGTTTGTTCGCTGATGCTACATATCGCCTCGACCCCTCTTGTTTACCTCTTTAACCGTGGACGATGCTATAATGATGAACTGTACGAACTAATGGGTGTTATAGATATCACTATTTTTCGTTCAATAAAGTTTTGGCACCCCTAGCATGGGCTTGAGATATCGAGATACATTACGTCTTCCCTCCAATGTGTTTTTCCTCGGTTTATTGCCTTATGGGTTTATAGAGTGCTTTTGGAAAAGTTGTAGAAAACAATCAAAGATTTTCGGAAGCAGAACATATTTAGTACAAAACCCGTCTATTTCTTTAACCCAATGATGTACCCAGACACGTAGCAACAATTCCATTACAAGAGTCATCAAAACAGTATTGGTTATGAACGGGCGTCACAAGGACCAGGGCAACAATATTGTCCCGGCCCATGTGGGGTGGAACAAATAACGCTCATTCGAAGATATTACTAATAATGGGCCGCATGAACCAAAACACGATTTGGGAACGATCAGAACAAATATACGATATTCATGGGTGTGCGGTACATATATATACGTATACCTATGGTGGAGATTTATACTATTCACAAGAAAAGTAGACTGTCATTTGGCAATGCATTTGAAAATTATTAAAA
Organism: Opisthograptis luteolata; assembly: GCA_931315375.2. Lineage (NCBI taxonomy): Eukaryota > Metazoa > Arthropoda > Insecta > Lepidoptera > Geometridae > Opisthograptis > Opisthograptis luteolata. Next base: position 6,942,391 of record OV928048.1, read on the forward strand.
TTTTGTACTATTCAGTCATTTATTTACTACTAGCTATTTCCCGCGGTTTCAACCGCGTGTGCTACAGTTTATCGCGATAAAAAGTAGCCTATGTCCTTTCTCAGGCTCTAAACTATCTCTGTATGAAATTCCATTTCAATCGGTTTCTGTTTTTTAAAGCCGGACAGACAGGCAGACAGAGTTACTTTCGCATTTTATAATATTAGTAGGGATTACAATGTTACGATACATTTGCAACAGTAAATAGCGCATATAAGTTCCTTGTTCATCATTGAAACACGGAACTGTAGTTAGTTCCCAAGCGCTAGCTTCCAGCGAGCCCCGGGGCTCCCGTAATGTACAAAAGGCGTTAAGTGGCTCGCAGCTCATCGATGGAACAAAGGATCTGTTACTGTTACAATGAGGGGATTTTTCACACGAGGGAGAGCTGTAAATAGAGCTGTATATGTATATTGTATGTGCTTATTTATGAATGAGGTGAAATAGAACTGTGCGTTGAAAAAGGACAAGAAATTCTACATTCATCTTCTCGTAGATGTAAAAATCAATTGCTGTTCGTTAGATGCGCTAAAACCTAAAAATAGCTTGGTGGATTTGATTTATTTCATTTTATTTTGTGCTTAAGTGTCAAGGCAAGGTTCATAGAACAGAAAATGTTTGGAAAATACAAAAGGAAATTAAAAAATTCGGGAAAAAAGTGATTTGAAGACCCACCTTTTATATGTGCTTTCCCGTGCGAAGCCGGGGTGGGTCTCTAATCTAAACAGTACAAAAACAATCCTGTATTCAATCTCTGTCTACTACACCACTAAACCTGAGAAAGTTCATTTATAAGTATCCACTAACCTAATCGTATTTTCCGTACATGAGCCCAATCACAAGGAGAGTCTCATGAACCTTAACTTTACGACGTTTCCGTCCGTCATCCACGTACGGATTAGAATCTCTAACTACAGAGAGGATATAAATACGTAAGAATTGTTTTGTATGTCAGGATTTATTTCTATATTGAATTTAGGTTAATTACGAACGGTTACATATACTTCTCTATATACTGACAGCATTCGTGATTCTTTGCTTTCAAATAAGGTACAAGATTATGTAATTATGCCATCAAAAGCTTTTGTGTCTTACCTTCTTGGTGGTAAGGGTACCTACCACCCTAAAGTTAAGAATCTGTCGCCAAGCGCCTATCGGTATGTTCCGGCAGCTGTCCCAATCCAGCCTGCGACCTGCCACCTGTGACCAAATAGTCACCATCAGGACTTGTGGTCATTTCCCAAACAGCACTGTAAGAAAAAATCAAAGAACGTATCCTGTTTTCATCCCGTCATGACTTATCATCATCCCGTCGTGACCTTCTAAGTTGGTATAAGGCGAATATTGCTTTTTTTAATTTAATAAGAGGAAGTTATTTTAAAAAATATCTTTGCAAACTGGTTCATCGGGTGCAGTTTAAGGCAGTTTATCGGAATCATTGCACTAACTACAGGCGATTACCGTCGACATAAACTGTACTGCGGGACGGCGCGGCGGGACGAGCGAATTTAATAGCTGAACATAATTCAATTGTTCCAGTTTGCCGGCCTGTGAAACTACATTCCTTTTGCGTTATGAACCGCACCTCGTTCCGTTTTATTTGGGTCTTTAATTGGATACGCTTATGGGCATTGATTAATGATTTACTTTGCGATCAACAGAGTGCTTTCATATAACTATATCCATTTCAGAAATGAAAACAAATTCCTGAAACAAATACTGTTTCGTGTTTTTATTAGTTAAAATATTCGTCGTTTTCCTAGAAAAAAAGTAAGCTTGTAAGCTTAGTTTATTTCCCTTTGGGGAACATTCTGTGAACGCACATATACATTGGCATTTCCTAGGAAAAAGAATAGAAATAAAATACAACATCGTGATTCCCACGAGCTTCTTTCCAGCAAATCCAGAACTAACGTAATCGCTGTTTTAGTTACCTATATACAATTTGTAGATATATTTTACATTTAAAAGATGGAACAAAGAGCATTCAAAAGGGAATAAATCATTCGAATCTATTATTTGCGATATTAAGAACTCGTTATAAAGTTTTTAGGTTAAGAAAGTTTCGCATTATCTTAGATGTAGATAGTTAAAACGCAGTTATTTCGTTAACCGTAATTTAAACCAAATTATCTTACTCAACATTAAACGAGGTAAAGCTGGCATAGATTTAATAATAACACCTTATGATAAATAACATAGTAAAACATGGCAAATATATGATTCAGCTTATGTAGCTGATAAAATATTGTATTCATTTATATCAAACCGCTTCGTCAGTGAATGCCGATAAAGCATCTGGTCAGATAATTTTTATTGGACTTGATTTATAAATGAAATAATTTCGCACTAAATAAAACATGCAATGTCTCTATGTTACTCAGGAATAGTGCCGCTTTCTATTAGATAATAAAAATCAAATGAAAAGCATAAGGGTCTTCAAAACGTCAAGAGAATAAGTATTTTTTATGCAACCATGTTCCATCATCGACTTTGTCATCAGTTACCATCAAGGGAGACTGTGGTCAAATGCGTAACTTATGGCAATGAAAAAAAATCACAAAAAACGTTAAATATGTACTTTTTTTGTAAGATTAGGTTGGAAATGTAGATTATTTATGGCATTACTCTACTAATATGATAAATGCGAAAGTAACTCTGTCTGTCTGTCTGTCTCACTTTCACGCCTAAACTACTGAACCGTTTTAAATGAAATTTGGTACGGAGATAGTTTGAACCCTGACGAAGGACATAGGATACTTTTTATCGCTATGAACTGTAGTGTAGCCCACGCGGGTGAAACCGCGGGGAACAACTATTATTATTAGAAATGTGACGTACTTTCGTACAAAAGTAGTTTGTCTCAAGATTTCACTCATCAGTATGTATGGTAACATTTGGCCCCCGCTTCGTGTCACAAACTCCATGCATTTCTGATGAACCGATATTAGTTTACAACTTGCTTGTTTAACATAGCTTTGTACAGTTATTATAATATTCTGTGATATGCTGATGCCAGCGCAAGTTTTAATACGAATATTACCGAATATATCACACTGGGGTGGCTAAATCCGCCCTAAAGTTGAAACATCTAAGCGCAAAACTAATCCATTCAGCTACTTGTAATGCAGCGTCACAACTTGTTCTTGTCTGTTTGAAGGAATACGACTGTGGACTCATGGAGTAGATAAATATGTTAATTTTCTCCACTTTACTGCAACGTTCACGAAAAAAATCTTCCGAAAAAAATTTGAATGTCAAAGACTCATACTCATACTCATACTCTGTGTCTCTCGAGATATCAAATGAAAAAAATAGGCATGCGTTTTTTTTGTACACTGAAAAGTTTAATTGTAAGGTATAAAAGTTTGAAACCAATTGGTCTATGTCACTCCCAAGAAGCCAGCATCGCACATCCATAAAAACAAATCTGGGTCGATCCCTGTTTAATAAAGACGCATTTTTATACGTACCGCCATATATGACTGCGTATATTTTTTACGAAGTCATGTATGGTAATACGGCCCAGGCTCGTGAAATTATCTTCAAAACACACACAAACACTTTGATGGCCTGGAAACGGTTCATGTGCCAAGTTTTTTATGAAACTAGAGCCAAGGTTTTGATATATTTGCACAACAATTTCTTACGAGCACATATAACCTAGAGTAGGAAGTTGTTTTCATATACAACTACATACCGATATCGTTATGAGATATCTTTAGTTAGTATATATTTACGATTTATTAAAAAAAAGTTCTATTTGAAATCCTACTCAATATAAAACACAGCCTGATTACTATAGAGTTATCACAAACACAACAAGAACAGGATAGTCCAAACATTCAGCCTAAATAATTCTTAATCCCATTGAATTAATTCTGTTACCATTCCCTTCTCTGCATGTTAACGTACGTAATCATCAACTTGGTATGCGCCGCCATAACACCATTAGACAATCGACATTGAAACGTGGAACAGCACTCAATGCAATTCCCCTCATGTCAGCAGTAGTTGCAGTCAATTATCTGATAAGCCACATCACCCTTCCATTTTGTTTCTCGTTTTAGCTATACGCAGTTGCGCTTCGACGGTCGACCATGCCTGCTAATTCTCAGATTTAAACAGGGATTTCTTTGGTATTTTTGTGTGTTATTTTATTTTAGCGCTATGGGCCGTATTTGGATCGATGCATTCGTTTCTAGGTTTGTATAAAGTATAAATCCAGTTTGTTGCTTTTGGTACTTCCAGTATTATTTTACCAGTAGCACGATGGGTACAAAAATCTCGTAGAACAACCAAGCGATCCATCCTCCAGTAGTACCTCGGGATGTTTTTTTTACTCTTGCTTTTTATAAGTCGACATTACATAGTTTGACACCTGTCACTTTGACACCTTTCTCTTTGACACTTGTCACTTTGACTTTTACTATTTAGATATTTCTACTACCATAACACTGTTATGGAGGCTCAGTGTGAAGGTGGCTCAACCGCGAACATTTTTAACAATAAATTGGTACTACTGGATCGCTTGGTTGTTCTACGGGTTTTTTTAGTAATACTGATATCTAGTGCCATGAGCTACAAACGATATAACCGATAATATAGAATTACTATAACAAAGCAAAAAATAGCTAATCCCACCAAAGCCACAAACGAAATGATATCCGCCAATTTATTTGCTTTATTATTCCAATTAAAAGTCTCGGTTGTCTAAAATTGATTCGGTGGTCGATCCGACCTCATAACGCAATTGTCTGGGCAGGGAGTCGGGACCGTCTGGGGAGTTTTAATTTCCTAGTGTGCTGACGACGGAACAACTTCTAGATGATGGTATTTCTTAAAACAAACAATTTCCACTTTGGTCTGTGCTCTTACATTGTATTTTATTACCTTCGTAATTTCTTTGGAGACAATAATAAAGAAAGATAAATCTTCGAGGAGAAATAAAGTCGGTAGACTAGGTGGGTATTTTTCACAGTTGTACTTTTTTTTGTATTGGCGTCACACGATTAGTGTAAATACACTGGCAAATGCCAGTGTCATGTTTTAATTATTTCAAACTCAGAGAGTTGAATCAAGTATTATGATGATGAGATGACGAGACCCAGCGACAAGCCGGATCAAAGTGTTTAAGTAAAGTAGTGGCATTTTAATTAAACTTTACACGGACTGTTTTTAGAGCAACTAGAAAAGTCCCTTCCACAACTCTATTTCAATTTCCCACACTCGTACACATAATGGGTAAAATTCCACCAATATCACACATTATCACTCGAAGAAACACAAGTTTTGGAAATAAAAACAAAATTTTCATGTTGACAGTTCAATTGCCGCCAAAAAAGTCCACAGTTGGACTTGGGCTGGTAATCTAGAATGACGCTCAAGCGATAAATTAATCAATACTTGAGCACTGATTTGACACTATCAGTTCATACAAATATGTCACTTATGCTGGGGCCACACTAACGGGAAATACCGTTCAGTAGCGCGATGATTGACGTTTGACATAAGTGTGGCCACGACATTGGACAACGGCATTCACATTCACATAATAGGGTTAATAATTAACGCAATATTTAGCGCGAAGATAGGCATTGACATTTCCCTTGACGTTGACCTTAGTGTGGCCCGGGCATGACAAGCATTGGTCAACACTTGACGTCATTCTACATAGAATACCAGCCCTGAAACAGTATGGACGATGTGATTTCTAGATGTAACTTAGATTTGGTTACATCAATGTAACAAACGTCTGCCACTCTTAATGACGTACATGTCATGTACAACGGTTAACCAACTGTTCTATAAAATTAGACCTGAATGGAATGTGGCCTACATTCCCGCACACAATGCTCTTCCCTCCCATAGGAAAATAATAGCAGTGAGCGCTCACTGTGAAAACAACACTCACTACGAATAAAACCACAGTAATTATTTTAATCATTAATTTAACATGCTAATCCAAATCGTTACCTAATTCGTACTGTTAATCATACGCAAAATAATTGCATTAATGATGTGGTGTCCGGTATCGGAAACGCATCAAATTATCCGGAAATTCCATATGGTATTAAGTTAATTTGATCGTGGAAAGCATGCAAGCACATTTGATTACCTTTGTAATATTTACAGGAATATTCATTTTCACTAAATTATGATAAAACTTTTACGATTATTTGTTCTCATAAATTATTGAGTTTAGTTTGTAATGTGGGGCCACACTAACTGGGAAATTCCGTTCAATAGCGCGATGATTGACGTTTGACATAAGTGTGGCCACGACATTGGACAACGGCATTCACATTGGCGTCTGACGTTAGCCGATAATTCAAGTGCATTCACGTTGACCGTTCAAGTGTAGCCACTGACTTAGTAGCGTTAATAATTAACGCAATATTTATCGCGAAGATAGGCTTTGACATTTCCCTTGACGTTGACTTTAATGTGGCCCGGGCATTACCAATCGACAACTTCTTGCATTCAAATTCTTTTTTGTAAGTCATCATATTTCTCTTGTTTTGGCACATATCAACTTATCAGACTACGTATCTTTGTAATGTTTGATATTTCTTCTTTCTTCTTTGATATCGGATCGTAGTAGCAACATTGTCGTATAGTAGCAACACAGGATGTCTTTCAAAGCTCGCAGCTAGTCTCTTCCTATTTGAGTATTACCCGCATCTACAGCGTGTATCCGAAAATGGTCGCACCAAAGCAATAGAATTGAGCGGTTTCATGACCAAATTGCGCTCGGCCACGGAATTGAGTTAAAGCTGTATCGCATCCGGACAGTGTCCGGTCACTGTCCGCGCCCTTTGTCGCGTCATCAAACTACAAATTGGCAGTTTCTACGCCACCGGCGGACCGATGCGACGATGTAACGATGCTTCTGAAAGAACGGAAATGCACAGGTATGGAGGTACGCTCTTGCACTTTGTTCGTTAGACCTTGTTTGTTTTGTATGATCCGTGCTATACCTAGTCGGGAGAGAAACATTGTAGGCAACGGTAAACTAGACTGGTGGAGATAGGTACTTTCAAATTGACAAGACTCTAGTATATAACCTAGTGTATTGCAATTTTCTTATTTATGTAGCAGCTATTCCTAGTGTTTTGAAGTTATTTTATGTGAAACTTAACATGATTAGCTATGTAATATCATAAACAGACTAGCTGTACCCCGCAGTTTCATCAGCGTGGACTACAATTTATCATAATAAAAAGTATCCGATATCCTTTGTCTGGGTTAATAATAATATATTTATATGATACATTTCATCCAAAACTGTTCAGCTATTTAGGAACGAACGGGTAATAAACAAGCAGTGGAACGTAAGTTACTTTCCGATTTATAATATTAACTAAGGGTATAAGTCTATGATAGGCATACATAAACTGGCATGAAAAAATAAGTTAGCAAGACCCCCAAAAAAATTAACGAGTTTCGACTGGCGCACCAACCCTAATGAACCCCAATGAGCAGACTTCCGTACGCATCGCCTGTATTTTTTCTACCCGGCTAGGTTTATACTTGGCTGAATTCATTCAATTTATGGCCAAAATACTGCTGCTTTATACTTGCATGCGATAGATACATCCCAAAACGGTTAAGATTTCTAAATGAATCAGCTGAACGAGGATCTACCCAATGAAATAATAAGGGTTCTTGCGCACTAATAGATGGACTGTATCAAGACCAAGTGTTTAGCAGTTGGTGTTTTCCTTTTACGAGAATCTTTTTGTATTACCAGATAACTTTCGTACAGTGAGCGACAAAAGTAGCTGATCGTTCTCGATTTTCCAAATGTGTTTCAAATCAGTAATTATTATTGTTTTTTTTTACATTTTACATGGTATCATTTTGACCACAACATAACACACCTGATTTTAGGTGATGATGAGGTCAAAAATTAGTGTGTAAGATGATGAGGATAATAGAAAAAAGTGTGATTGTTCAGCGACTTTTGTCTCTACCTGTACCACAGAGTATTGCGTAAGCTTTACTTTGAGCCAGTTTAAAGGGCAATGAAGTCTTTGTAATGCAAAGTTTTTGACAATAGCAATGAGCACGCCTGCACCATCAGGTGAAGGATTTGCTCTTCTCGACACTCAGTTGTATTAAAAAGTACTATAAAAAAAAATATGTAAATGTTTACGTGAAAAGTATGCGATGCACCACACACTTATATAGATGTAAAAGTTTGTTTGTTTGTTAGTCAATTTTTCACGCTGCAATGTGTTTTTTCCACAAAGTTATTTTGTAGACCGTAGAGTAACATGAGCTAATTTATATCCTGGAGAAATGCATGAATCCTGTAGGAGTCTTTACACGTTAAACCGCGGGGCACAACTAACATTTTTATTTAATATCTGTGCACCCAATAGTCTTGTCGTGTGTCGAGTCGCCCTCTTCCCTCTCATATGGTCGAGGAGAGCGATGGCTGGCACATGCGTCAACTCGTGAACGAGTGCTGCTTGTGGGGTCTGGTCTGCTTTGGTTGTGATCCCGCCACTCATTAATATTCATGTTCCCATATCCCAATGTGTACAACCAAACAAGAGAAATCTTATTAGTAAAGCTAATTAAAAAATATCGGACCATTAGATGACAAAAAAAGCTTGGGATTTTAGTGAACTTGCTCCAATTCAATCAATTAGTAATAAGAATAAAATGTTCAATGTGATCGCGCCAAAAAAATTACCTGCCGGGCGTTTCTTGCCTGTTCTTTTGCCGGCGTAAGGAGGTTGGAACAGGCGTAGCTAGTTTTAAGTTTGACGTTTTAAAGTGATCACAATGTATCCTATTGAATAAATAAAAAAATGACTATTGACTATTGACTTGGTTTTGACATACGTAGTGAATCCCAAACAAGAATGTGTATTGACGGCGTACTAACGAAATGCAATGAAGCAACCCCCACGTTGCACCGGCGCACACACCCTGTATACTCGGCCAGGTTAATTAAATTTTGACGCCGAATCTACGCGTTCGATGCACTCTCGTATTTGCTGCTGACATTTGGGTCCTATTTAGTTACGAATGAAAATTGAAGCGGGAGGTTATAAACTGAATCTACGTTTAGTAGTTAGTAGTCACCTCTCCAGATCTCTCTCTATTTCTCTCGCACATCTCGTTCTTTCTCAGAATTGTTCTGGAATTCTTTATTGTGAAAGTCTTCTTGGGAGTTTATCGTTCGCTTTTAGCGCTCCGAATATCTGCTACGCTACTAACGCTACGAGACCCTACAGTGCTGTAGCGTCGTAGCTATTCACTACGGTGCTACGATGAGCATAGCTGTGCGCTACAGCGCTCGCATTATTATTTTAATAACAACTAGTTCTAACTAAATTAAACACAAGCTCTTGTTGCTATTTGTTCGTCTCGCTAAAACTAGAAAACGGCTGAACCGATTTGGCTAATTTTGGTCTTGAAATGTTCGTGGAAAAAGGTTTGAACGGTGAGAAAAATTAGAATAATTGCCGCGAAAACCCTAAGAACAGCGCATTCCTTTTTCCCACATAAACATTTTCTAAATAAAATGCAGAGTCAATTTGAACTTTATTGCTATTCGATAAAGTTGATTGATTTTGTCGATTGAGGCAGTACGAAGTCTGTCGGGTCAGCTAGTATTAATATAAATATTCGGTACCGTAATTTTCCCGTGAGCCCTACCGTATTTACAGAGTAGATATTCGAATGAAATGTCGAGTCCAGGCTATCGCTGAATATTTAACAACAATTGAGCAGCGCCCATCAATTATATGGTGGATTGTATGAACAATGAATCGATCAATGTTTAGAGTAATCAACCTGATATGAATTGTTAATTTGTACAGCCATTTGTATGTTAAATGACTTTATGATTGCGCTGCCTAATAAATCACAGCAACTTATTTTTACTTTGGATTCGGAACCAAATGATGTTGTTTTAATCATTATACTGTATTGCTCAAATTAATAAGCTGTGTTGAATCTGACTGTAGCGTAAGTCACAGCGTGAGTCGTGATTTTGATTCCCGCTACGAAACAAATATTTATACATTGAAAATTCTAGAATGACGCTCAAGCGATGATCAGCTTGAACACAGATTTGACGCTGTCAGTTCATACGAATGTGTCACTTAATCGTTACTCAAGCCTTTTTTTTTACCCGGGGAAATGCTGTTAAGCACTAACTCCTCCGGTGCAACGCCCCCCCCCCCTCCCCAGAAGGGGAGGGCTGATGCGCCATACCTCACTAAAACCCCGGGGTACTGTTCCGCATCGTCCATATGCGGGAGGGCTGGGTATCCGGCAAGCCTCAACTTCCAGCCCATCGTTACTTAAGCCTAGATCAACACTTGAGCGTCATTTAGAATACGGGCCTTAGTGTTGTGGATCACCGATCCGCGTAATATCTGATACCCTAGATACGGGAAATCCTAGTTAGGGGTCAGAGAGCTATATCTGTGTGATTGCGTGGGCATACATTTATAACTATGTACACCTTAGCTAGGCGTGTATGTGTGTGTTTTGTGGGTTAGTTAATTGAATCCTTGAGTGATACATATTTCCATTTTAATATTAAAATAGGCAATTTATCACCTCATCTTTCATAACGTTTTAAGTTACGCGATCAAGTGCGTGATGTTATAAAAGTTTTGGGAGCTACGATGAAGCATCTCATGAAGGGCACTTAGTGAGGAACCATGTCACATTATCAACATAAATCAATTTGATACTAGCCAGCCCTAAGCAAACGCATTATATTGAACAAACACGATCCGATATAGAAGAATGATAAGACACATCTTTTGACACTTTTACCCCCACGAAAATATGTAGTCTAGAGAATGGTCAGAAGAGAAATAATGTCTTGAAAAAATCACGTAAAATTCAGAAATCAATATTCAAAAGTTTTTTATTTAATAGGATACATTGTGATCACTTTAAACTAGCTACGCCTGTTTCAACCTCCTTACGCTGGCAAAAGAACAGGCAAGAAACGCCCGGTAGGTAATTTTTTTGGCGCGATCACATTGTCAATTTTATTTTTATTACTAATTGATTGAATTGGAGCAAGTTCACTAAATCCCAAGCTTTTTTGTCATCTAATAGTCCGATATTTTTTATTAAGCTTTACTTAAAAGAAGATTTCTCTTGGTTAGTTGTGCACTTCATTGGGATATTATGGAAAAATGAATATTAACGAGTTACTATAGTATAGTAGGTACAGCTAATTCTAAGAACCAGTCAAAATCGTAGCTGAACTGAAAACAACTCCCATCTCGTGCGTAACTTGTTGTGTACGTGAAACAAAACTCCTCAGTTATAAAAGACGGCAGAGAACAAAGCCGCGTAATAAATTCAAATTAAGTCACGCACCCGAGTATCATAATGGGTATTAATTGAAGAATTTAGCTCTCATAACTTTTGCGAGGGTTCAAATTGTAGCATTAGTGAAATCCCTTAAAGCGGTAATCCTCACGTCGTATTCGTAGTCCAGACTAAATCCAATTACGGGCCGCTCCGTGCCAGTGCTGGCCGGGACTCGAATCGCACTCGCGGCGTACACGGCACGCCGAGGAATTATACACGCCGTGCTGAAAGCGACACGTTGCTCTTATCGTAATGAAACATTTTGGATGCTTTAATACTGCTGTATTCTACCTGTTTAAAACGAGATTGCGGTCTGCAATAAACTAAAACGTTTTTTGCAGTAGTCAGTCTTTTTTTTTCTTCTTGCGTTTGACCACATTTCACAATAATATAATAAATAAATATCGGGGACAATTGCACACAAATTGACCTAGCCCCAAATTAAGCTCGAAACTTGTGTTATGGGTACTAGACAACGATACACATACTTATAGAGAAATAAATACTTATATAGATAGAAATATCCAAGACTCAGGTACAAATATTCGTGCTCATCTCACATTTATTTGCCCTTACCGGGATTCGAACCCGGGACCGCTAGCTTTACAGGCAGGGACACTACCAGCTCGGCTACCGCATCGTCACATTCAATGTTGTTAAGTGACGATGTGGTTGAAAGTACCGTCACGCTTGGATTGGAAACTAGCTATAAAATGTGGCTGCCGGAACACACAGATAGGTGCTTGGTGACAGATTCTAGATTCAGATTCTGGTAGCTAGCCAGGCGAATACTAGAAAATGCCCTACCACTTACTTAGCTATAGTTTGATCGCGATGTTTTCCTTTGCCGAAAGCTAAGGCTCATTGTGTATTGCTCTAAAAGAGTAATATTACTTTTAAAAATACGACGTTGACTTAAAACCCTTCTCCTTTTTTTCATTAATTTTAATAAAATGCCTCTGCTGAAAACATTGTACATGCAGCGAGTTTAAAAAGAAATGAAAAACGAACATCTTTGTTTTTTGCAATTATTATTTATTTAGAAAATTTGATCAATCAATATTTTTATGTTGTCCATTGCCGGCATCTCTTCCAGTAGTGAGACAGTATATCGAAGGCTCGTCGTTAAATGCAGCAGTGAGTAAGAGCAGTGGAGAGGTGTCGAGTGGCGGGACGTGACTGTCGACTCGCCGCGACGCAATCTGCACTCGCCCGTCAAATAGGAAATAAATAAATGTTGCTGCGCACTGCGCTATACGTGAACCACTTTCTTCGGGTATTACAGTAAATAACAAACTATTTAAAAAAAATATTGGTGAAAAGTATATCAAGGCCCTTAAATTGAGCGATGGTGGTCGAACGGTAACGCTTGTTAGGCGCTGATACCGAGTTTAAATCCTCTCGGCCCCACACTTATTAATAAGTGATGTGTGGATTTGGCATCGCTCAAACGGTGAAGAAAAAGTCCGTGTGGAAACCGGTATGTCCAAGACAACACACAACATTCAAGGGCATGCGACACGTACCAACCCTTCAGTCAGTCATTTCAGTCTATCTGAGAGAAGGTCAAATTCCCAGCAGTGGGAATTTAATAGTCTGATGATGATGAAATCAGGGCTCCGATTCTATGTCTAGATTTAAACTAGGTCATTGCCAATGCGCTGACGTTAACCTTAGTAATCTACTAAGTTAAAAAATGAATATGTGATGAATCTATGCCGTCATTAACATACAAGGTCCAAACAGACTACAAAAACTTATTTTAACGTATTAGACGATAAGAATTAAGTAGACAACCAAAACTATCAAAATCTACCATAGGTTCATAATAAATAGCAGACTTGTCCTCCTGTACATTTGTAACACATCAGTTAGACATGCTACAATCGTTTTGGTAATACTGCTGCAGCGTGTGGGTGTAGTGGATAGTGTAGGTGTCCAGAGCCGGGACATGACTGTCAAGTCAGAGGGCAATCTGCAGTCATGTGACCCGACGAGTGGGACAAATAGTATATGTATTTGTGTGAGTAACAACCGAACACGATACTCGGAAAACAATACATTTTCATACTATACATCACGTACCTACTTATGCTTATATCTTGCTTATGCAATAAACGGAAAGCACAAATTTATTGACTTACTTGCCTACTTACATTTACCTATCAGTTTACGTAAGTTGACTAAGTATTCAGAAACATAGTTAAATGTTAATAAAAGAGAAAAAAATTGGGTATAGAAATAATTGCTGAAAAAATAAAAAAAAATATTTTTTTGTGTGAACTCCAGCTTGGAATAGAACCCTCATTATAATACCTAAACAAACCCACCGTATTCAAAGGCTATAAAATCATCCTTATTTATTATCCTGTTATACAAAATACCTACCATCAAACGAAGTACAGTTCAGAGAGTAATTAATAAATCGTTTTGAGAACGTACCGTAATTGGACGACGCTCCAGAACCGTCACGCGAATTGATTGTGTCACGTACAAGCCCGCACAAAAGTGTTTTTTACAGCTTTATTTCACAGGAATAAAGTCCAAATTTTTGTCGGAAACCATATCAAAAAAGGTGTCGATATATTTCACCACGCACGGGAGCCTTTGAATATGAAGGACGAGCATTGAAGAGGCTGTCGCGTGTCGGTGGGACATGGCAGTAAGGACCCATTTAGCAATTAGGAGACTATCAAATGTCGGCATTGTCACGTCTTTGCTCATTTATCTCTGAATAGAATGCGTTAAATATGTACCAAAATTTACCTTATGCCTATTATACCTATAATGTTTGAATTACATTTTAAACGACATATTTATGCACTTTTCACTACATAAATTCAGTTCAAAGGCTTGTTTATCATCAATTTTTCACGGTTGCTACCACAAACGAGACGGAAATTCAGCTTAATTACTTCATTCATGTGAATAATTCGAATACTGAATTTTCGACATTTTGCATGTGAATTGAATTGCCATTATATTTTACCTGTCCGCCTGAAATCGTTTAGATGTGCAGACGCTATATTATGAGTCAAACTTGTATAACGGGCATTAAGTTGGCATATCCTTAGGGGAAGACTCCGGTCCTGACTAACTTCTCAGCACTGGGACAAGTTTATTCTTTAGATAAATTCTATTACGACTACTTGTAAGCCGAAGTTCACAACGGTTACGTAATAAAATTGAGACAACAGTCATAACTTTACACGTACCTACTAGTGGACTACTGGCATCTTAAAACAGGACTCAGTTTCTTTAAGCTAGGTATACATTGCAGGCAGTATAGCTCGTAACAGTAGGTGTAAGGTGAGCTTAACAACTACTGCGTACCTACACTACTGACAATGATGGAGCGAGGAGTTATATTTATTACTATTCTATGTTACAAATACTATTAATGTGAAACTTTGTGTGAGTATTGTAATAGCATCGGAATGGATGTTTACTAATTCAGGCGCTCGAATGCAAAATAACATACTTTTTTGTCTCGCTAAAATTTACAGTTCCTGTGGGGTCGAGGGAAAACCACAGGTGTTACCGCGTAGTTCAAAATACAACAGAGTTTAATGTTTCATTGCAAATTTTATATGGTCGTAGGTAACATTCATCATGATATTCTAGGGTCACCATTATCAGAATTATTATCCGTAGTAAAACTTTAAAGGACATCAAGTTGGCATACTCCCCAGTGAGCGACGCGACTCAAGTACGTACTGCGTATTAGTTCTGCAGGGTTTTGGCTATTATTTTCTCTTACCTTGGCATATTACAGGTAAGGTACAGTAACACTAGCACCAAGATTACAAAAATGAATTAATGGATAAAGAAATAAGAACATTTTTCACTTATGATAGTAGGTATGATAGCAGTTTGGTAATGGAGAAGAAGAGAAGAAGGGTCTGTAATAAAATGGTTTGTAGACCTGCGGCATTTTCGTCGCTTTGTTAAATTAACCCAAAACGCTTATAATTTCATACGTTTTTAAAGCGTAGTAATAAAATGTTCCGTCCGCAACACCCACTAAACGTAACCCTTTGTGTGCAATACTAATCTTTACTCTAATTTTAATTTACGTGACCTCTGGGTTACAGAGGAATTAATTAAGGTTGCTTTGGCGTGTCCCCGTATTAAATGCGCTAGTCGACCAACTTTGTATACCGCCGTTAGAGTACGTATAACTTCCATGAAATGTTTAACTTCACTTGAATAATAAATGTGAGTGTTTGAAAACACGGGAATTATAGTAGGTAAGGTAGGTACTTAGCTCAGTTCGTGAAGAACGTTCCCGTATGACTCCATTCATGCCAAGATTGTTCCGAGTTCGCAGTTAAAAGCAATTCAAACTTGATGTGGGTTCTCTCTTCAAACAAATTGAGTTTTAGGTTCTTACTTTATACGTAATTCACATTTTACGAAAATACCAATAAAAATGGAAAAAATGAAATCTTATAACTCAATAAATCCAATTTTTTTGTGAAGCTCTTTAAAAAAACACCCCTCTTTCCTAGAATCTGTCAATCGATGTATAAATAAGCACTTGGAAGTTATTAATTTGCTTTCTGAATTTTAAATTTCGTAACAATGAAACGCTTTTAAATCCATTAAAGAGCAGGTAGCGTTCGTCAAAGGGTCGCCGGCTAGGAGCGGACGCGAGCGACAGTGTCCCTGTCCCCACCGAATAGACGTCCCATGCGGAACTCAATCATTAGTGTGTTCACTCAATGTGAAAGCGATTTCAACCCCGGCGACTCCGCCTCTTTGAAACTGGCGCAATATTGTCGAAAGCAGGAAAACACTTTGCTACAGAAAAAAAATATAGCCAAAGACGCGGCGAAGAAAATGAGGACGGAATGCCAGGAGGCAATCGAGCGCACGAGTCTTGGCAATAAGGTTGCGTTTGCGTTATCGATGACGTCACTAGCGGAAATGCTCCGGCTGTAAACGTAAACGAGCGCCGAGTGGGTTACAGGCCGCCGCTGCTCAGCCCCGTCGCCCACGGTTGTAAACTCCGCCGCCTGAAACAACTTCGTGCTTCGTTACAACTCCCAACTCCGTACCGTTTTGTTTCTGGTCCGCAATATTAGTTTTAGTCAAAAAGCTATTTTTCAAGCGCCGCTGAAAGGCTTGTAAAGTTTTCTAATTTAGTTAATTCGCACTCAGCGTCCCGGGAAGGGAATGGCAGACGCCAGGTTCTTGTTAGATTGAAGATAACTGTATTCATTGAATAAATTCACCGAGGAATTCTGTAGAGTGTTTGTAAAGATGACATCAATGTTTATCGACCGTTTTAGTCTATTTTAATTGTTACTAAGTTTAGAAGACTTGTTTTGGAAAGTAGAAGAAGTTCTATGTCATCACGTTTGTTAACAGGTGCTGATGTTTCCGGAGGAAGGATGGGCGCGCAGCGCGTCATCTTCGTACTGGTCCCTGCAGCCGTGCTGGTGGCGGCGGTCGCGCTGCAAAGTCGTTGAAGTCGCTGGCACAAGACGGTAAATACTTCTTTGTAAAGTACTTTTTTATTTTGCTTCTTAAAATCACGTGGCTTGTGTTGAACCCCGTAATATGTAAAAATAAATAACAAGTGTGAACTTAAACTTTCAAGGCGAGTATGCTCTATCATCAACCTAATCATGAAACGACTGTGGCCAATGCTCGCTTATTTAGACATAAATACATCCAACTGTTACATCAATCAGGCTACAATTGAGATAGGATATATATTATACCTACTATGTTTGTATCGTCTTTATTGTACAAGCATACATCGGTCTCAATAGATAAATAGTATCGCTTAAAACATGCAGCAAAAGGAGAAAAATGATCCTTTTGCTACTTTTATAAAAACGTGTATCGATCGTATCATTATCGTAACATTTATATAAAACAAACTGCAAATAGGAGTCGTTAAGGAAATTATACAACACGGTGCGGAGTGGAGATGAAAAATGTAATAAAATTATTAAGCGCCTCGCGAAAGGAAGCTGTTTATCATGTTGTACCACATTAGCCGTGCTTTTAGCAATTAACCAAGGTAAAGTAAGGCGCGCCCGGAGATATCAAATGAATAGAAACATGTTTAATTCATGCTAGATTTAATACTATCACCGCAGCTTCGCACGGGTAAGCAAAGGTTTTGATAGCTTGAAGTTTTCTCGCGGATTAGAAAAAATATAGTTTTTATGTGGGTTGTCTTTGGTCTCTATATTTTGGCGTGAAAGAAGGACAATCAACGAACAGACAATGTTTACTTTTATATTTAGTAAGTATAATTATTTTTTTATTTTATTATATTTATTTGGTTTTCCAACAGACTTAACACTAGTTAGTGTTCGTAATCACAAATAAAAGAATACAATGAACGTGGGCATGGTGTAAGTCCAATGACAGGAAGACACAACATGCAAACAGAAATGCTAAGTATGGAGTGTGGTGACGGTGTGCACTGTGCACACGAACTGTCGCCCTTACGAAGATACATGAATATTTACTAATAAGTTACAAAGTACAATATATAAAATTAAAACTTAACGTTAACTACAATTATATTATATAACTTACAATATGAAAAACATCGCCTTATTATTTTATTTCATTCCGTTCCTAAATTAGAGTTATTCGATCGAACAAAAAGCTGCTAAACTGCGGTCACCATAAAGTAAACACCAAGATGGCTTAGTACAGACTGCTTTATTAATTTTAAGAAGCTACCAACGTTACATATTAATTATAAACCCACTACAATTACTACACACGGGGATTAAGTTACCTTCTTGTTCCACGGTAGAACATGAAAACATTTTTGTGCTAAACATTGTTCAGGTAAAACAATTTTCAAGCACCGAAGCCATATCTCTACTCTCAAGTGTTAATTACGCTTGTACGAAACTAATTCCCCGCTCGCGCCAGCTTTCCGCGTCTCAGGTGAGCGCGCTAAGCCCGCGCTCGTTTGACAAACGTCCGGAAGTGCCCCGGGGCGCCACTATCGCGCGATCGCAGCGCCGCGTGAGAAGTGGCGCGGACGTGCCGTAAATAAATATGGCGGACACGGCGGCCGGTGAAGGGTTTAGTGCGAATGATATACCATTTATTAGCTACATAGGCCGTATTGCGGTATCTTGCGTGGTTTATTTATATAGATTCTTGGAGATTTTTTTGTGATAAAACCTACTTTTATAGTTATATACAGTAGCTTCAGCTCAAAGTTTAAAAAGTAAAGGTATTGTTATTGAATGCTGCTACGCTAAAACTCAACGTAACTAAATATATTTTCCTGTAACTGCAGAACACACCAAATTTTCATGTTTATCGAGTTCTCGATTATATGTTAACGTTTTTTCGACTTTATTTTGTAACATAACTGTTATAAACTAATTTTCGGCGAAAGGCGTCTGCGAGAGTTAGCGAGGGCTTGATAAAATGTAACGATTATATTATTATTATTCGCTTTGGCCTCGACACTTATTAGTGATCCGCCCCAGCACATAGCAGTGAATGAGTTGTATTTCACAATAGAACCTTCATGACTATTTACAAAGAATTAGCATAGATAGACCTTTCAAATAGGTACATTGTTAGAACATGCATTGTATGATTTGTATATATATATTGTATGTACCCCACTTAGTTCCTGAGACGTATTTATAATTAACTACAATTAACTACAGAATAAATCACTTTTGGTAATAAAGATCCCAAAGATATGTTCTACCCAACTTAGTACAACGAGCCATGGAATCAGTCTTGAATCTACGCAATAAGCTTAGCTACAGAACCATCTGACAAGCATTCGACCGGTTGGTTTTACAAAGGAAATCGGGAATTTTTAAAACATTTTACCTGCGAGTTGCTTTATTTCCTTTCTGTGGTCGTCCACAAAAGAACAAGCATCCAGCATCAAACAACTTCGAACGGTTTAAAAGGTGTAAGTTTGTTTTGAACGAACGCCAAAAGCGCGCACTTAAGTTTCCAGAAAGGTAGCAGTTGCCTCGTCCGCGGTTCCGCAGACATCTATTTAATTTCACCAGCTTTTCGGGCAGTTCGAATTGCTGAGCTTTCGTACTTAGCCGATGACTGCACGTTTTGTACCAAATGGGAAAAGAAAACGGTTGAACGGAGCGTGGAGGTTTTTAATTTGTTCTCTGAAGTCGTCATGGGGTGCGGAGATGCTCAGGCTATTACAAGCCGCTATTACACCGCTGTTAGGGCTCCGGACGACGTGTTGGATTCGCGCCCTACTAACTGGTATACGTGACCGGCGTACAGAGCCTCCTCTTGGTGAACGCATCGGACAGACAAAAGTGCGTTATTTCGGCGCCACGCCGTTTTTTATTCTCAATGGTCGTTAATCGCGTTTAAATCTTAATTGAATTGGCCAGAGCTGGTGGATAAGTTCAATGCTCGCCAAATACGTACTCAGCTGTTTCAAGTATGAACAAGGAAGAGCAGTCTGCACTACGGATTGTTCGTTAGTAAAACACAATACTTACGTGTCTAGTGCAATAAGTTCGGGCTTAAAAGATACTGAGCAACAAGGCTTACGTAAATAGCAACACCTTGTGCGCAATTTTCACACGATGCTCTTGTTATCTCTAAAGAGAATAAGATCTTTTTGTGCGAAGTATAAATAGTATAATCAGATAGTTTATCTGATATTTTACACCTGTATTTTTTCTTTGAAGTTATGGGCTCATAAATATTGGAAACTCTGTCAGCCCAGCCTGATCCTTTTCCGAATCTTTCATTTGTTATTCAATAAAGAGAAGCCGAGTTTGTGCCTACTGTATGATCCAGTATTGATTTGATCGTTCTAATAAACGCACGCGTCTCTGGAAATTGCATTTCAATACTCCACACCAACCCATATTAAGTAAGCGCTCAGTAGCGAGAGAGCGCACAAGTTCTGAACACATCTATTTTATCCCAAAAGTAGCTGAACACATCTATTTTATCCCAAACATCTTGAAAAAAGAACAAACAGTGAGTGTCTGGTGCACAGTTAGAATATTGAGAAGGATCAACAATATAACATATCCCTCAAGACTAAAAGCATCCATCCGCATAGACTAAAAATCTTTAATTCTGGCTAGAGAAAAGTGCATTACATATATATACGTATGATAAGAAGCTCATATAGATATACAGATAGCTTAGCTCTTTGTTGGTATAGTATAATAATAAAAAATAAAAAAAATAGTACTAGAACTATTCAGTCTAACACATGTAACACTAAAAAAACACAAACTGTGTCTAACGTTCTACAAATCCAGATAAAACTTGTGGTGCAACTTTAACGCACACTCCGCTCCACGTTATTTAATTCAAGGCAAGGAAAACTCATTATTTTCTATATCTAAACACGTGTGGTAGAGCTCACCGCAAATAAATCACAGCTTGTCGCTCGCTAGGGCTTTGCTACAAGCTCAGGTACAGGGTACATAGTGTCCGGGCGGTACGAGCCGCACACACTAATTCTCGCTGGGGAGGCCGTGACAAACGGTCGGCGCCGCCCAGGGCCGTTGTCTCCGAGCTTGGTGACACCGGCGAACAACTGCCAACAGCTATTATTCTTGCCATTATTCCATATCTCTTCTTTACTCGCCCTTGGGTACTATCTTCGTATTTACACATAGGTGAGAAGTGCAGGTGTTAAGTGTTAAGTAATTAGTAATATCAGCGTGTGAAGTCTTTAGTGCGAGTACAAAGACATATCAACTAATCACTTCTCACCTAAATTAGTAATTATGTGATTAGTGTAAAGATTTATTGGTCTAATTTGTGCAATAGGACTCTTTGAATGATAGAAAGGAATGCACTGCTCTACTACTGGACATGTCTAAGGCTTTCGACTGTGTCGTTCCGTCTACTCTGCTAAAGCAACTAGATGCCATTGGTATCAGAGGCACTGCTCACGAACTCATGCAGTCCTATTTCGAAAATAGATTGCAGGCCACCATGCTCTCATATTACAATGGACGTACTAAAACTGTTGAAAATATACAATCAAGTTACTTGACAACTCTGCTAGGAGTACCTCAAGGCAGTATTTTGGGTCCAATGCTGTTCCTAATTTATATTAATGAGTTGCCCAACCTTACCCAACATCACTGCGTACTTTTCGCTGATGACGCGACAGTGCTTATAGTGAACGACAAGCAGAGCATGGTAGATTATAAAAAAGAGATTTCGAATACGCTAAATATAGTTATTACCTGGTTAGAGTCAGTGAATTTAAAAACAAATCTTTCAAAAACTCAATTAATCCAATTTAAAAATTATAATGCCAAGGCATTGGAACTTGACGTCTGCATCAATGGGACACAGATAGGCAAAGTTCAATCTGCGAATTTTCTGGGCCTGTGTCTCGATGAACATCTAAATTGGAAATTACACGTAGAAAAAACTAACAGCAAGATTGCCAGTTGCTGTTACGCCCTCTCGGTGCTGGTTGACGTGTCTTCGGTGGAGGTTGCTAGGAGTGCTTACTATGGTAACATTTATCCACTGCTAACGTATGGCATAATATTTTGGGGTAACTCAGTGCTCATCAATAGTACTTTTGCTCTTCAGAAACGTAGTCTACGGATCATCCACCATATGAAAAGTAATGAGTCCTTAAGACCCATATTTAAGGAAAAAAGGTACCTTACCTTAACAGGAATATATATATTGGAATTATGTTTATTCGTTAGAAACAATACCCACCTGTACTCTAGGAAATCAGAGATGCGTATTAGGAAAACACATATGAGGGGGCATGATTCCTTATACCTTCCTACGGCAAAAAGTAGAGTTTTTGAAAAGAGTACCTTGTTCTTCAGTATTAAGGTCTTCAACCATTTACCATTATTCATGCAGGAGTTACCTTATAGCCTTTTTAAAAAGACCTTAAAAAACTGGCTAATTGATTGTGTTTTTTATGACATTAATGAATTTTTTATAATGAAAACGTAATTGAATTGATTATTATTATTTAGTGCATTATTATTTAAGAATTTAACATGTTTTGATTTTAAAATGAATGTTGCATGAAATTAATTCCATTTAAATTTGAATACATATAACATACAATTCTACTAACAATACTAACACCATTTGCTACGCCCTTATCGGGTATAATGTACTCACTCTTTGACTAAATTAAGACCTGTCCTGTATCGTATTTTAAGCAAATAAATGAATATGAATATGAATATGAATATGAATAGGTGGTCCTATTATAAGTATATATTATTTTATAAGTACGTATTATTTTAACTCAAAACGAATCATTATTAAATAAAATAATAACTTAGAATCATAGACGAGGATACTATGTAGTTAGTAAGGAATAACTTCCTTGATGTGATTGAAGAAACATAGCCACATAACCCGAGCATTTCTGTATAGTTAGAGACGGAACTCTAGACATTTTTTTTTAAATATTGTATGGTAATTCGTCCTGTGCCAATCCAAGAGCCAACATCACAAAACAAAAATTGTTTTCATGGTAACATTAAGGCCAAATTTCGTCACGTCGATACTGATGTAAAATTACATGTCTACCTAAACTTTTGTTTATTTTGTTACAGGCATAGCACCCATGCACGGATGGTCATAAGTGGCGCAAATGCTGTGTACATCGTAGGCACATTCAAGCATCTTGGAACTGATGCTGATTTTAAAGTAAGTATAGATAATTAAATACATTCAATCAAGAAGGGCACGTCAATCTCGCTGTAATAAAAAAAAATATGATCTATGTAAAATTTTCTTTTAAAAAATATGTATCTAAAACAACTGTCTCTTATTATTAAAATTAATACTGTAGTTATAATGTCAGAAGTTGTCGTCTGCTTATTTGCCAATCTATTACATTAAAAAAAACACCATAATACAGAGAATAAACAAAAAAATATATATTACGACACACCTTTAGCAAGTTTAACCTTTTTACCTTTCGTGTTCTTATCATATTCGCGTATTCCCCAGCTATACCTGACCAGCAACGTGACCCAGGCGGACTTCAACATGGGGTACACGATGACGGGCACGCTGGAGCGCGGCTCCCGCTCCAACAACACCTTCCAAGTGACCCACTTCGCCGTCCTGCGCCGCTGCGACCACGACACGCACCATCTCAAGACATCTTAAACTTATACAGTTATTAATTATTTTTTGTGTCTCCACGCGATGAGTTTCTTTAGGCAGTGTCAAGTATCAAATGTATCACAAACATTAAAGTTGATGTGACCTAGTACAAGCCGAACCTAAGAGGATAGTCCCCTTTGTGTTTAAGCTCTTTACACGGAATGTTTGGAGCAACTATAGAAAGTAACTTTTAACAACCTTATTTCAGATCATAAATTAAAGAATACTACGAGTATATCTATATTTCACCCCCATTGACATTGACAAACATATATTGGTTAAAATCCACTAAAAAAACACATTATCACTAGTAAAAATAAAAGTTGTGAAAATAAAAAATTGAAATTAAAATTGTGATTAAAAAGTCCCCTTATTCTCGTATTAGTAGAAGATGTGAGATAATCGCACAATTTTCATAAACCGAAACAATTTTGATAAGACATTGTAAGTGTTGTAGGATTTAATTTTGCACCAGAATTCATAATCAAGCGGCTCAATAAACTCAATATATATACTATACTAGTCTTAAAAAAGTGTTTTAAAAATAACACGTTCGATTAATTATTTTATTTAAAATGGGTTTTCTTTTGTTTCCGTTGATGTGAAATGTCACTCGCCAAAAGTAGACAAAATAATAAGTAAAATTTGGACTCTCTTTTTATAATCAAGGAGGTGTTTAAGACTACTTTCTCAACTTGAACTAGAGATCTTGGCAATTAACGTACCAGGTTTTTAATTAATGCATTTGTAAATTAACTGCTACAATATTTTTTTTGCTCTCAACTAATGCATCAACTAAAAACGAATTACATTCAACTTTAACGAATGATCTCATGTAATTGGCTAGTCATTATTCCTAAGATTTATATTGCCAAGCGATATTATAATGTTGTGATGAAGTTAAGACAAGCTAAAATATTAATTTGATAATGTAAAATATGTTTAACAATCTCGGTGTATTTGCTCTGATTTACAATGTAGTGTATATACAGACGCTTTTCTAAATGTAGGTAAGTAGTGTTAGATGTAGACACATTATTTTTATATTTACGTGTAATCGTACTTAGCGATTGTCAACTTATATTGTAGGTGTCTTCTTTCTTACCGTGTGTAGTCTAGTAATTCTTACTTACAATTAAAGGAATAATTTAGGAAGCCTTCACTTTTTATGAATGTAGGTACTTGTGCAGTGAAAAGACTTGTTATGAAAATTTTTTATAATTAAAAATGCAATGTAATGTTATTTTAATTGATTATTAATTTGGTATTTAACCGTGATATTGAATTTTAACATGTTTATTTTGATGATTTGTATTTGTTGAGTAATTGTAATTTTGAAATTTAGTTTGCATAGCCATTTTTTGATATCTAATTTAGTTTTATTTTATTGTAATTTTATATTTTGCATGCCTAAGTACTAGGTGGAATATATAGCACTATTTTTAAATTTATTAACATCTTATATACATACTTATGTTCTTGCAAATAAAGTTGATTTATGATTTTTATTTTATGTTTAATGAAAAGATTTCTAATGCGTAGATTAAAACTGTAGTTCTCTATTGCTAAACCGTCGCGATCGCATTTACTTTCTCTACATGTAGAGTAAATAAGTGCAAAAAGTGTATTTTTTGTAGTATTTGTAAAAAATTACACGGTGTTTTGTAAAACGTCAGGAGTCACAGGTACCTGACACGAATGTCTCTCTTAGCGAAGTCATATTCTGAAACCGATATTAGAGAACGAATGTTTGATAAGTGGAAAGAAACTCATTTTCAAATGGCTGTGAGCAATATTCTGATGTAGTTCTTCACGGTTCGGTAGGCAAAATAATAATGTATTGAACCGCATCGTTCGCTATACCTAACATTATATTTATCGTTCGAGTGACCGCGCTAGCTGCCCTATACCCGAGTGGAAAAATTGATTTCTGCAAGTACAATATCGCTCAAACCCTTCCGATAGGCGAAGTTATTTGTTTTCGTGTGCAACATAACTCGTTCTAGAGAAAAACACTTTTTATGAGAATCTCTAAGCATTCGTCCTTTTTACTAAAGAACAAAATACTATGATAAAACCAAAATCCACTTCGAAACTCTTACAAGGTTACTTAATGCTAAATTAGAACGATTCGCGGTAGAGGGCTCTAATATACACACTATTTTGCTTCACACTGCTTGTGTAAAATAAATTAGTAGGAAATTCACATAAATGTTTAGTTAGGTATTCATCTGAAGTAGCTTTTCCATCACACCCACCTAAATATATAAAATTATCCGAATAAATGGATTTGCGGAAAATTAATGTGTTTCTAAGTGAGTCTGTGGTGATTTCCACCCACTTACGTTTCTGGAGATGTGATTATTTTCATCAACTTAAATACGTAACTTGTAACTAGGTATTAATGTATGTATGTGGCCGCAAACGGACCAGTTTTTGGCCACTTTCAAATAACGCTCAAGACGCCCACCGCCAACTATCGTGAATATTTCGGTATTTGTACTACGTGGCTACTGGCTACTATTGGCTACATTGCCTTTGGAAACAGTGTTGAATTGCTTGTAGCTGCCACAGAGTAGTGTACGTTTGTAGCTCGTTTAAGGTTAAGAATCGTTAAATGTAAAAATGGTGGAAAATCAGACGTCCAGTATCGCACTCCCTCCAGTGTTTATACACATCATTTTTGTACAAAGTTGTATGTATTTTATGGCTCCTATTTGGCTGTATTTATATACATTTGTATTTAAACATTAATGTATATTTCTCGCTTTACCTAGTTTCATTGTTCTATAATACGTGTAGATTTCATAAAAATGTTTCCTTCGACTGGGAATTTAATACTGACAAAAAAGAAGCCTAGGGTTTCTTGCTATGTTTATATTATTTATTCCACGAGTAGACAAAGTAACTGTACTATAAATCAGTATACATTATTTAGACTTTTGCTTGCATTGTATCTTCTTGTAGAAAATTTGATATGTCAGTAGTTTTAATGTACCTATTAGCTGGAATGTTAAAATACCATAAAGTGATATGTAACTTACAACGAAGGAATGGAGATACACATTCTCACTATCAATGGAGTACCATCAAATGAAATCCAAAACTTTTCAATTACAATAGTGGTTTTCTGTTTTAAAAATCACGTACCATCAAATAATTCGGAACATTTCCACGATATCCACTAATCAAAACAGCTAGCCGTCATTGGATTAATTTCATTCCGAGTTCATGGAAATGTTTCCCCGCATACATACTAATCCCACCACAAAATGTTAAGGAGTAGCTATAGCTACATAAACATGCAAATCGCGCTACAAATCCCACTGGGGTTTTACTGTTTCTACGGTATAATTAACAGTAGGGGCAAGATAATAAATCGAGCCATCTTTTGCCATACTTTTTTATTACAAGCTCAGATGGCTTTGCTGCTCAAACTACGTAAAATTGTATCTTTCTCCCAACTCACTTACGAGCGCAAAGAAAACTAAGTAGATTAATAATACAGTAAGTATATTATATTAGTGGTGAAACATACAATAGTTGTTACTCCATGTCTACGCAGATTTATTAAAATCTTAAACAGTTCTGTTGCCACACACATCAACATGAGGTAACTTTCGTAAAAAATCCATCACCTTCCATGTATTACTACCCTTACTGTTTGTTTGTATCGCATCCCTCTTCAAGTATTGGTACCACGACCTCCTTCAAAGATTACAAAGCATCTTTGAGATACTGATTGGTTTAAACCCCTTTCTATAACTAACGATAAGCAAATAAATCTCTTGAAGGTATAAAGCCCTTTGTCCTTTGATATTCCCTCGTTGTTTTCTCTTGATTTTTTCTTGAATTCCAATTATGAACTGATTTTTAATACAATTTAGAAGACGTGTAAAATTAATTCACGTGTTCTAAATAAATTTGAAGCAAGTCTAATCTTACAGTGAATTTTTCTCCGATAATTTAAACTTAAAGAATCATGCCAAACAATAAATCACCCTTACGCAATTGATTCATACAACTGTAGTTTTCAATCAGTTTTCACATGACCTAACAAAATACCTTAAATAATATATAGCCTAAACTGTCTGATAATCTAATCAGACTATAGTAAGGACATACTAATTATATTTATGCATTGTCGACTATTCCATGTAAAACAAAAGTTAACGTAATGCAAGTGCCAAAGACAATTTAGGGAGCTTTTATGTCTAAGTAATTAATGTACTACTCGTATTGTAAATAAAATTCGCTTCAAATTCTACACGTTGTCGTTCGTGCATCGAAATGACTTAAATAAATAGATTTAAAATTAATAATAGCAACCTTTTATTATCCTATCCTTTTATATCCTAAATCAAAAGTAAAAAAAAAAACTAATTAAGAATCAGTTTGACTACTGATGTGGCTAAACTGATGTGATAAAAGATGTACCTACCTACTACATCAAGTAGCTAATCGTCACTTTAAATAGTAAGATGCATGCAAGAAAAAGTCGCCACGAGAATGTGGTAAATGTTAGCTACAAATGATACACTTAATTAAATTTTAATCTATGTTAATATGTTACGTAAAATAGTAACAGTATATACCCGGGAAGTATCGCACGATTATGATATTGAATCCCAGCGGGCTGTGGTTACACACGCGGAAGCGTTCCCTGGCGGCCCTCTACTGTATAACCGCTTATAACGGACTCCATTGTCCCTCAGTCGTGATCCACCTTCCACGCACGATGTACCACGAAAAAGTCGTCCTCATCACTGGTGCCAGCTCAGGAATCGGGGCAGCCTGCTCGTTACAATTTGCAAAATCATCCGCCCTTTTATCTTTGATCGGAAGAAATACTGATAACCTGAAAAAAATAGCGCGATATTGCGAAGAAATCAATCGTAAAAAACCCCTTGTTATCACCGCTGATATAAGTTCACATGAAGATGTCGAGAAAATCATAACGGAAACCGTGAAACACTTTGGGCGAATTGATGTTCTCATAAACAATGCTGGCGTATCTTCAATGGTTGGAACGCAGTCAAAAATATCAGCATTTGACCAAGTAATGGCCACAAATTTACGTGGGACGTATCTCGTCACAAATCAAGCCATACCGCATCTGATAAAAACGAAAGGAAACATTGTAAACATATCAAGTGTTTTATCAAATAAACCACTAACTGTTATGACCCCCTACTGCATGACCAAAGCAGCAATCGACATGTTCACGAAATGTGCAGCATTGGAATTAGGACCCAGTGGAATCAGAGTCAATTCTGTCAACCCAGGACCAATAAAAACAGAGCTGTTTAAAAGAAGTGGTATGACTCAAGGGGATGCTGACAAAATGTTTGGGATTATTGAAGCTACATCCCCGCTGAAGAAAGTAACCAAAAGCGAAGACGTTGCAGAATTAGTGATGTTCCTGGCGAGTGACAAAGGGAGTTGTATTACTGGTTGCTGTTACGTTATCGACTGTGGCCTAATGTTGGGTGACGCAAGTAACTTTTCATAAAGTTGCAAACCTTCCTCGCGTAGGCGTGTACCTACTACTTATTCGTATAATGACAGCATAAATACCCTGAATAAGGGAAAACTTGTTTAATTAACGCCCCGCATCTTGTTTTGTGTACACCAAATATTATGTTCATAACTCCGATAACTTCGTCGAGAACGACTAATTTCTCCATGACACTCGACCGAACAAAGACGCAGAAAGATTAAAATATGTCAAGGGTGTATCGCGCAGTAACAAGCCAAGAAATAGCAAACAAAGAAAGGGTTCCAAGAGTTAGAACTGATAATCGGCGCGAGATGCTCCCCCGAGCATCGACGGCGTCGTTTAGATATCGCACACAAATCCGACAATTACATAGTATTTTGTTGGGAATGCCTGTTCTTTCCTGTTCGTTATAGCGGCAATACATTCAGCTATCTGGCGCAGGTAATCCTTCCCCAGGTGGGCGGCTAACGTCGTGTTATCTCGCGTTAATTTCCCGCGTATAATCGTCCCGCAAATTGATTGTTCTCCCCGCGGCGGCGTCACTAAAAATGAAATTAAAATTCTCTGTCCAATTTTCGCGCCCGCGCGCTGTTATTATTTAGTTTTAACCTTTTTGTGCGACGAATATTCTTATGCCCGTTTTGATAATACTTGTTAAAGTGAAACAGTAAGTTATTTTGTATTGTCACTTAATTCTAGTATTAAATTACATAGGCAATCGTGCATGGATGGCAAGATTATCGGTCGTCCATAACTCAGTGGTTGAGTTTGGTTACTGCTTACGACCAAGCGCTGTAATTAATCTGTACTCGGATTCCTAGGCCACGGCAACTTTAAAGGGTTGTATCGTAGAATATCCTCGTTAGTCGTAAACGTTGCCGCGATTAATATAATTCCGTAATTTATAGGCGGTGAGCGTTTCCTCCGTCCCATTGTTATTGGGCCAAACCGCGGATTTCAATTACGCAGCGCCACTCAAACAGATATTGCTTTTACTCTCTTCCTTAATGCTCGTAACTTTGTCAATGGCTGCTGTAATTATCTTTCTTTACAGTGTGTGTTTATTATGTACCTTATTGTACTCGTATAGCTAACTCTTTGAATACTTGCTCAATTAATTTCTGCACCTTCAGGACAAATTTGAGGTAATGAGGCTCAAATGTTACAAAACACATCTCTTTGATCAAAAAATGTAATTGAATCCATCATCATTTGCTAAGAACTACACGTGAAGTCATTATCATAACGTAAAGACACAAATCGGCTACTATTGGGAATAAAATTAAGACACAACTGCACTCTCACACGTAGCGAGTATAAACTCATTAGAAGTAAGCACCATAGCATTAGCACCTGAGAACCTGGGGATAAGTTAAGACTATTTCACCGGCGGCGGCGGCACGTAGAGAGAGTCGAAGCACCGTAGAGCTAAGATAGTCGAAGAAGAGGGACTGTATTAGAGATCTCGCCCCCTTGCAGCCCTAGTCCATGTGCTAGAGCGAACTACACGGACTCGTGTAAAACGATACGCGGTGGCTCGTGTATGCAAGTAGAAGTCAAGACAAAACCAAGACTCGGTCTTGGCCTAGGCCCACGTAGTGCGCGAGGCGCCTTACTACACTAGGTATCTACTATGTCTTTACGTGTTCAGGCTTTGTTTATGTTTATAGCGATATTAACCGAGGGATCGTGTTGTTTCATCTTTATGTGCAGCTCATGTATACACATCGAAGATAAAACCGAATTGCATAGACTCTTCTTATCGGAAGGTTAATAAGTAACCTAGAACCTGGATGTGCACCTGGAGAGAGACATAGTGGCAACTTATAAGTACTTTAGGTTACTTGTATTTCAGTTACTACTAGCTACTACCTAATTATCCGTGGTTTCCCTGTTATTTATCAAAACTATATATTTTTCAGGATGTAAAATTATTCTAGTTAATTTTGTAACTGAATTATGTAGGTTTCACAAAAATATGACAGTAAAAGTACCCAACAAAATGAACTCTGCTGAATTTGCTTACCTTGTAATATCTACTTACGTAAAGAAGAATGTGATAAATATTTCAAAGTTGCCTGATCAGAAGTTTGTAAAGCACATAACAGCTGCTGACCACAACAAATAGCAACAATTCAAGAATGCCCCCGTGAGACAAGAAAATGAAAGGCTGCAGTAGGTCGCATTATTGGACATCTCCTTTTCAGGGCACGTCGCACTGTCCTATTTGCTGACAGTAATCTTGAAGACTTGCCAGCGCCGGGCCTCCGAAATATATTGGAACTCTAGACCCTAGAGACCGAGCGCTGCGGACTCTAGGTGATCATTCCTTGTTTTGTCACGAGCACCGAAAGAAAACTAACCTTATTCACGAAAAGGTAAAGTCAAATTTCGATCTCACCCTGGCTATATTTATTTTGATAGGAAAGGGCTGGGCAATCGAAAGACGTCTATTTAAGGGGTCAGCGGATCATTTTGCTTCTAATTTGTATTGCGCGTGCCGGGAATTTCTTCATAAGTGGGGAAAATCAACACATCCTTATTGGATGATTAACTAAGTGCCCGTATTGGCTGTTAGGGAAATGTTTACAAACACGTTCCAGATAATCAACTTCTTATCATTCCTTTTCTCCGTTCTACAATATTAACAAGATCAGTTGCGTGGTTAATACGTTTTTAATTATGAATCGTATTACAAATGTATTTTTCGTATTCTTGAAATCTAGAAATGTTACATCAGTCACCAAAAGCTTTTAAATTAAGTGTACTTATGAAAACTACTATAACTTGCTTGTGAAAAATGACTGTCAAAAGTAGAATCATTATAAAACACTGCATTTTCACACATAAATTCGTGCTTTTGTACTTTGCTGGACTTCGCGAGAGTCATGAAAAATACATAGAATGGGTACCGGTGGTATGGATAGCACTATAGTGCTAGAGATATATCTCTATACTTGAGACCTTCAGAAGTTCAGCCGCTATGCCCTCGAAATCGGGCGGGCAATAAAAAAGATCGCACGCAATCATATTTTATCGGGAGAGCTATTTTCCACAGGCGGATACCGCGCCTTCCGCTGCGTTTATGGGAAGTGCCTCAATTTCCGCGCGGCTCCATAAAACAACTTCTTAACAATAATAACTGATTTTATCTCTGCTGTAGTATAGCATAGGTGAATAAAATAAAACTTATAATCATCATCATCATCATCAGCCCGTATCAGTCCACTGCTGGACATAGGCCTCTCCCAAGGTACGCCACTGAGCCCGGTCTTCGGCTCTTCTCATCCAACTACTGCCAGCCACTCGGCGCAAATCGTCGCTCCACCTTGTCGCAGGGCGTCCTACGCTACGTTAAAACTTATAATGCGTAAATATAAAAGCAAGAAAGTGACCAGAGAGGACGCTTAGTTCGGTCAATGAACCAGCCTGGCCATCCAAAGAGGTAATGTCGTCAGCCTCTTGGGGCTCCTGGGCACGCTACATAAGTACCTACCACGCTATTAGATGCTTATTTTATAGACATTTAATGAAGCTCTGTGGCTAGTAGTTTATTAGTTACATTTAAATTGGTAAAATATATTAAACTGTCTTAATTCATATTAAGTATTTCATTATCATCACTAACAGTCTATTGTACATTGCTAGCACGTTTTCTGAGAGCAGTTGTCGTTATTTACCTACCACGCGCTGGCCCAGTGCGGGTTGATAAATACTAGATATCGCTTACATAGAATACTAAATCCCTTCTACAAGCGTCCGTCCGGGGGTGCCCTGGACATTGCTAAATTGCATTGAATATTCGGTTATGCAGTATGCGAGCATTGTCTTCTTTATATTAGCAAATAAATTTTGTAATTGAATGACACGTTATGAACAGCCGTGGAATTGTTTTTCAACGATCATAAAACTGAACGTTTTGCTATAAAACCAAGCATGGTTTTACATAGGAACGCTGCATGCGCTAAATGAATACAAAACATTTTGACATAAGCTTAACAAAGAAACATCAGTTGGAGTGAAATGCATAATGTAGCTAAACCAGTTTTGCTTTTCCATCGTAGATGACCGCGGTAACCTATATCAGTATACAGGCAGATTTAATTGTAATATTCTGTCTTTTTTTTTTTTGATTTGATCGTTGCACTGTGTGATCTTTGTCTACATATATCGAGAAGCTTATCGGGAAAGACTGTAAAATATATATGATGTGGTGTAACATGTTTTTTAAGATGTTAGTTAAAAGTAAATTTGTACGCGCTAAAAGTGATAAAATATTTTAATTAGGGGATGGCTAACCTTGATGTTACAGTTTTTAGACTACCAAAAGGCCTCTGAAATTACTGCTCTAGCCAGTAGCTTTTTTACATCTTACAGGGTAGCCTTTGATCATAAGTCACCTAAGGTTAAGTGACGATATGGTCAAAGGTAGCATCACGCTACACCTGGGCAGGGAACTGACTCTCAAGTAAGGTTGCCGGAGCACATCGAGAGAGTGGTAGCTAGGCAGGCTTGAAGCTGGTGGCCTACAAAACATGGCACCGTTCACCGTTCTGCTTGTTTGCCAATCTATTACATAAAAAATAAATTTAAAAAAAGTTAGTCATATTTTCTACAGAGCTATATTTTTGCATAATAATTTAGAGTATTTATAATACAGCCAGACCTTTCTCAGTGCGATAAAATAACAAACAAGCATAAAATAAATTCCTGCAAAAATGTTTCTTGCCTATCGACACCTGTACCAAACTAACAAACTGCCCTCACGTCATAAAAACATTTCTTTATTTCCTCGTACGAATAGGTATTTTCCCTTTTATGTTGCAGAGGTAGGTGGCAAATGTATTGACGTAAATGATACACTTGTTACGCGCACCAGGAAAACTGGCTTCGGTAAATATCACAAAACATTGAAGAAAATACCCTAAAGTGTAGCTTATAATATGTTACCGGAAATATATGAAATCTAGGAATTGTATACAAATCCTAGGAAATTTATACAACTCCGAAGCTATTTAGGAAATGTATAATATATTGTTTCAAAAACTATTTAATACATAAATGTCCTAGGAAATGTGTAAAATTCCTAGGAATTGTATATAATTCCAATATCGGATTAGGAAATGTATAAAAATAATGTTTTCTGTAATAAAACACTCGACTTTGCTTATTCTTTTATTTTATTGATAGTATGTACAAAGTAAATAAAAGTGTATCAATAGGTTAGGGTGCGGTGGCTAAACCGCCAATATTTTTATTTTTATCTGTGGTGATACATTTCCGATTGCTATTTAGGAAATGTATGAATTTCTTAGGAAATGTGTCTAATATAATTTGTTTTACACATTTCCGTGCGATTTTAGTAATTACAAACATTTCCTAGGGATTGTATACAATGACGGATTACATAAATTTCCGGTAACATATATACCGACTAATGATAACTCGATTACTCCGTATTCAGCTCTGCCATAACTGAATAATTTATAACACTGTGTTTCCACACAGTTATTATTTTCAAATTAGACGAGTGCTCAGCACACGCAATATCAGATCGAGCTAATAATTAATTACGACCGTCGACTAATTCATTAAAAGTTGTTCAGCCTGAAACAGTGTTAGGTAGCATTTATATTGCATTTTCTGCGCGACTTTGTAACAGTCAACGACAAAAGAAGCTGATCATACTAGGTTTTCCAAATGTGTCATTTTAGTAATAATATTTGACATATTACCTAGTACAAAAATGACGTATTATGACATGGCATATCGATCCAAATCCGCGGATAACGGATCAGGATCGATTATTAATTTCGGGCGTTAGATGATGAAGTTAATCGGAAAATGTATTATTGTTCAGCGACTTTTGTCGTTGACAGTACAATTAGCGACAAAAGTAGCTGATCGTTCTCGATTTTCCAAATGTGTTTCAAATCAATAATTATTATTGTTTTTTTTTTTTCATTTTACATGGTATAATTTTGAACCACAACCTAACACACCTGATTTTAGGTGATGATGAGGTCAAAAATTGGTGTATAAAATGCAGAGGATAATAGAAAAAAGTGTGATTGTTCAGAGACTTTTGTCGTTGACTGTACTAGTTCAGCATT
Organism: Opisthograptis luteolata; assembly: GCA_931315375.2. Taxonomy (NCBI): domain Eukaryota; kingdom Metazoa; phylum Arthropoda; class Insecta; order Lepidoptera; family Geometridae; genus Opisthograptis; species Opisthograptis luteolata. The sequence continues at coordinate 6,977,533 of OV928048.1, forward strand.
CACGCATTCCGATATCACTCCGCAATAAAACATACTACCTTAGTATTTAAATTAAAAAAAGGTATATATACAGATAACTTATTTAAAACTTCAGCATTTTTAACTAACGTGTCTACAATGACCAGATTTTTTTTTGCTTCTATAAACTAGCTGCTCCCTGCGGTTTCACTCTTGTGGACTACATGAGTTTATCATGATAAAAGTCCTTTCCCAAGGTGCAAACTATCTCCATACCAAATTTCATCAAGATCGGTTTTGTAGTTTTTTAAGTTTATCCGGAACAAACAATGAAATCTTTTCTCGTTACATATTAGTATAGATAATAATAGATACCTAAGTATAAACGTACCATTTCGATTACTTTTAGGTTCAGCTTTGATGAGAGCCACGCCCTGCCATGCAGCAAAGTATCTTGAGACTGATCGTCTAGGAATATTCTCTATTGCTAAGTTATATATTTCAAAACGTTCCCTCCGACAACTGCATCTAGGTTAAAACCTGAAACTCGACTTTAAAGCTACCTGCCACCCCATATCTCTGTTCGACGGCGAACGATTCCCCGTTGCCACGGAAAGTGCCCGTTTATCATCAGGTATTGCGGCGAATCTCGAAGTACGTGCATATATGTAACATGTTCACAATATCACGGAACGTGACACGGCGCCAGGATCGCGGCGTATACGAATTATAGAGCAAGCAATAATTCAATCAGTGAAGGCTTAGTTTATGTTTACCTCTATCGAAGTATCGAGCTCCATTTTATGAGAGTTTCGAATTTAATTAAAACTGATTTCTATCACTCACCTATCACTTACTAGTATCAGAATAAACACGGGAAAAATATAGGTAGGAAGTATATGCAGGAATATATGCAGGAAGTGTGATGAGTGTGATAATCGTTTAAGAAAGAAATACAATACATATTTACTTATGTCTGATGAGCACGAATATTTGTGCCTGAGTCTTGGATATTTCTATCTATATAAGTATTTATTTCTCTATATAAGTATGTATATCGTTGTCTAGTACCCATAACACAAGTTTCGAGCTTAATTTGGGGCTAGATCAATTTGTGTGCAATAGTCCCCGATATTTATTTATTACTTTATTTACTTACATCATTACACCTCTATTACCTAATTCCGTTCTGATTGCTCCAATTGGTAATAAGTACTACTAATATTATAAATCCGAAAGTTTATGTGTGTGTGAATGTTTAGTACCACGTAACTACTAAACCGATTTTGATGAAATTTGGAATGGCAGCTTATAGACATAGGCTTTTTATAGTTTTAATATTTATCCCGGAAAAAAGTTCCTCCTGGATAAAGGGAAGATGCGGGTGAAACTGCGGGGCGCAACTAGTATAAAATATGTAAAAAAAACTGAATACCTAAAATGGTCACGAATAAATTATGTTTTACAAGACCAAGTAGGGTTACAATGAAAAAAATTTACTAGTTCCATGGCAAGACCCAACAAAAGCAAAAAAACAAGTTTGAAAACATTGTACGATAGTCTGAGAGAAAAATCAGTCAACACTGGACGTCAACGAAAAACTTGGCAATGATGGCTTGCTTTTTTCTCTTGTTTCCAATCATTGCTTGGCTACACATCGGAAATTGCCGCGATGAAGAGAAAATATTGAAAGGTACCTACTACAGATAATATCACCGCAAGAATTATGAAAATAAATCATTTCTCTCGAATTTTCCCCGTAATTACATCGGGATTCGGTCGAGACAATAACTGTCAAGACAATGTTTCTAATGAAACTAATTATTATTATTATTATTATTGCCGTTCTACGCCGTGGGAGCTAGTAAACCTACATACATAATGTAAATTTACCATCTACATTCATAAGTTTAGTTTGCATTCATAAGTCGATAATTAAAGTTTTCTCTTCTCGTTATCTCTTTTCAATCATTTTTTTTATTGTGAATTTAGGTACGCTAGCACTTTCATTCTTTTCACAAAGTACTTTGATGTTAATTCACTATTTTACTGACCGCATAGAAGCGGTTCCATGTAAATTTAAAAATATGGAAAAGTTGCCATTAAAAATAAAGCAAAAGTATTTTAAGGCCTAATTTTAATAAAACTTGCTGCTATGGGTTTCTTTGTTTAGTATCTAAGAATATTGGCTGTGAGAAAAAGAAATACATTCCAGTGTAAGCACTGAACACTTTTATTTCCGTTGTTCAAGGAACTCAATGCCATAGATTAAAATCTAGTGTTTGTCAGCGTAAAGCACTAAGTATACCGCCCTAAGTACCCAAGTGTGGACCACCTAGCAGCACCCTAGGGAACTGCAATGGTCGTGTGGAAACGGTTGTAAAACGAATGAAATTCTAGTGTCTAGTGCCCGCCACTAGATTTACAGTGCTTGGATACCCAATAATGTTCGGATGAGATTTATACTTGCTGGAGGTGTAAATACGTGAAATATCGTTATAAGGGACCGCCCTATCGTCTTTGTGTTTGTAGACTTGGCCTCAAGGCATGTTTGATATTATCTAGTTTGTAAAAGAGGAAGAGGATTTTTCTCTCTCACCACATATTTAAAAGTATACCTACCAGGCTTACGAAATTCCTTACAAAAAATAATTAAATTAAGTATAATGTTGTACAGATAATCAAACTTATTAACCGACACCTACTGATAATATAATTCTTACTGAAAAGCATCATAACAGATTTATTTATTTATCGACCTTGTATACATTCTTTGCTTCATCATATAACAGCGTGCTACTGGCCCAACGAGATATACGAGCCATGTTTCGGTGGGTGCGCAGAAGTGTCCTGTGACAACCCTCGAAACCACCTCCGCCCTTGCTACCCATACTGCGAGCCGGGGTGCATCTGTGAAGAGCCCTACGTGAGGGACGATCGCACTCACCAGTGCGTGCTGCCCCAGGACTGTTCTCCGTAAGTCTTTTATGTGGTCAATACACCGAGTGCAAACTCAAATGCGTTTAATTTTTCTTCTTCTTTTTTACTTCTTACAGGGTAACGTGTCACGTGTGTGTGTGTGTGTTAAGTAACGATGTGGTCGAAGGTGGCCCCACGCTACACCTGGACTGGGAACTGGCTCTCAAGTGGAACTGCCTGAACACACCGATAGGTGCTTGGCGATATATTCTTAACTTGAGAGTGGTAGCCAAGCAATGTAAAGGGATAAGGAATCAAACTTCTGTCTTCTGTTTCAGTACCCAAATGGGCATACCGGTACCAACTAAGGTAGACAGAAGATCGGATAAGCTACCACCACCCTCACTGGCATCAAAGCAAATGTACAGCAGAACAGCCAACCGGGCGCACAGCAAGCATGATGAACAATCTGACTTCGCAGAAGACCTTCCTCCACCTCCACCTATGCAAATCTCTAACTACAATAATAAAGAAGACTTTAAAAGACCTGCAGAAGTATCTAGAATGGGTAATTACTTCAACATTGTGATTGCTCCACCACCAATAAAGGCCCTGCAGCCGAGGAAAATGTTGAACAATGGCTACGGACCATCTATGAAAAGATTATCTTAAGAACATGACGATAATTAGGAACAAGTGCAACAAAAATTTCACTTTAAATAAAACAGTTGGTAGCCCATTTTCTCTTATCTATTCCCATGTACAAACCTATCCTACCAATATAAAAATATTGTACCGTACTAACGGTACGATGAAACAAAAAAATATTATATACGTATAGTTTAAACTCTATTAGAAAACATAGACTATTACTGAATAATTAAAGAGCATACAGTCTATGTTTTCTTTATCCGACGACATACCGATATAATATTAAGTATTTCGTAAATGTAAGTAGGTACTACTCTTCAAAAGTATATTTTGCCACATAATAAGAACATTGAAATTCTATGTGTAAATATGTCTTATCGAAGCAATTAGATAAAATTAAGCTCATACGAAATGTCACTTATTTATGGGTAAAGTGCGAGTTGATGCTGAATAGTATGATCCTCGCACTTTTCGTATTATTCTCTCTTAACTCTACATCAAATCAATTCGTCAGAAGTTAAAATGAACCTACACGCAATGTCTTTCTTTTTATAGTGTCTATTGCCCGAAATTAATAATCGATCCTGATGCGTTATCCGCGGTTTTGGATCGACATGTCATGTAATAATATGTCATTTTAGTAGTAAAATGTCAAGCCCTAGTACTAAAATAACATATTATGATATGACATATCGATCCAAAACTGCGGATAACGGATCAGGATCGATTATTAATTTCGGCCGTATATGTTTCTAGCAATTTATGCCTATTCATCATGATCTAGAGCATCGATATGTACCTAATTATGTACCTATATAAAAACAGAATTTTCCAAGCATCGTTAATAACCACAGCACATTGCCTTGATGCTCTTTTTTACTAGAATCGATAAAGCTACCATATACCAAGCAATCACATCCGGCTTTGTTGACTTCGTTTTTGCGAAACAAAGTTTAATTTCACTGATTAGTGCTCTACGAACTCTCTCGAAAGCGAATTGTATACTCGCCTTCTAAAACAATGTGTTGACGAAACGAGGAAAATGAGGAAACTACTGGTGCTCGCGTTTCTGCTGTGTAAGTGTTTGGCTTTACTCTATAATAGCATTGTTTGGGCACACGATGACGTCCAAGGACACAATTATATTGCAGATGATATAATAGCTATAGCTACGAGGTTAAACAATTACGACTATGACGACATCGACGGGTCAAAGAGGCATATTACGCTCGATGAAAAACGTAATTGGAGAAAAAAGGCGCTTTCGAAATCTATTGACGATCACAGGGAGTGGGATGGACGGAAAAGATACGAGTATGACAATCCGAGATACATGGATGAGATGGAGTCCAAAAGTTTCAATGGTATAGAAAGACAAAGAGAAGCAGATCCTTCGTTAGGATACAAGCAACCGAGATACGAAGAAATTGACGACAAAATGAGTATACCGTCAGGATTAAAAAGTTCAGAATTTGCGCATTCATCATCGTTTGCGTAAGTTACATTGTTTTAAAGCTATGTGTTCGTCGGTAAAGTATTAGAATGAACAGCTAAGAAATTAATGTCTGTTTCAGGGATAAAGATGTAGAAAAGAAAGTATCACTAGAAATGAGCTGCCAAAGAGAACATGAAAAGTAAGTTCAAGAACATTTCAGTCCACTGCTGGACATTGGCCTTTTTTTTACTACTTACAGGGTAGCGATTTACCACAAGTCACCTGATGTTAATAAGTGGCGATGTGATCGAAGATGGCGCCACGCTACACCTGGATTGGGAACTGGCTCTCAAATGGGACCGCCGGAAAATTGCCTACCACTAAGCGATGGTTTCATCTCAATGTGGCCACATTACGTTTACCGAGTCACGATCTCCACTCAAAAACACGTTGCTGGATCACTACATTCGATCTTTGAGGGAACTCCAAGCATAGCCCATTCCATAGCCCACTGAGTGATTACTTCAAATGTATGAACTACTTATCCGTACCGTGAGTGTCCACGTCTCGGCCCCGCATGTCAGGACAGGTTGGACGCACTAGATCGAGTTTTTTAACAGATGTATTGTTTAGATACGAGTCATGTTTCGCTGGTTGCGCGTCGGTGACGTGCGACAACCCGCGCGACCGGATGCAACCGTGCTACCCGTTCTGCGAGGCGGGGTGCGTGTGTCAGCCGCCCTATGTTCGGGACGACAGGACTCACAAGTGTGTGCTGCCAGACGAATGCACCAAGTAAGTTCTCAAGAGACCTTTTTTATTATTCTCTTTCAAAGCTCGCATAGCCATTATGTTCTAAATAAAATAAACATGGTCTTAAAATCACGACCAAACAAGCTGATATTCACCTCGTTTCGCATCTAGAGTACATACGAGTACTTACCATTCAGCAGGCTTAGCCAAGATGTTTTTCTACAATTGTAAAGAAATGTAAAATTTAATGTAGAAATAATATACTATATCTCAAAGCGTTAAGGAACGTGGTCAAACCAAACGAATACATGAATCGTAGAGAAACTTACAAGTTCAAAATTATAGATAAGAATCGTATCGTTTCTATAATGCCGATCGCAACATCCCATACAAAATAGTGGCCAAGTTGTATTAAGACAAGAGCAAACGAAATTAAATTATAAGTTTTTGAACGCTCGAGACGCGAACGCTTACGAATAAGTACGAAACTTTGGCATCTTGGCTAAGCCTTTTGTATCAATCAATGCATCTCTATTACTTGGCACCTAATCGTGAAAAGATGCCAATACACGAACTAAGTGAAGTTCGGCCATAAACTACAATAGGTAGGTAAATATACGAATCTAAATAATTTTATTATTTAATGAATATAATGCTGTTTTTTCAGGGGACTGAAAGGAATTCCTGACCTGGGAGACGATGCTTCTTCATGATATAATGTTTAAATTATTTTAATAAGATAAGAATAAAGTAGTTTTATTCATTAAGTAGATTGTATTTCAATTTCCCCTAATCTCTATTTTTTCCCAGCACCACAAATACCAGAAATATTGTAATGTTTGATATTTTTGAAATATAATGAGCTAGCTTTCTATAATATTGATGACAGAGCTGTAGATAGATAGAACAACTGAATCGAAACGGTACAAACAAAAAAAAATAGTTAAAATGAAACTGTCACAACAGAGGGTTTTTTTTTCCTCTACCAGGATAGTATTGGACCACACTGATGGTAAGTAGGTACTATCTAGAATAATGAAAATAAAAACTTTTATTTTAAGTAACAAAAACAGAAAGAACATAAAATGATTAAACTGATTTATTCATACTCAAAAATTGGATTACGCTATCTATTACACTATTCAACTTGTCTATATGACTAAAAAATCATCAGCCTATTACGTTCCCACTGTTGGGGCTCTGGCCTTCTCTCAGAGAGTCAATGTCAATGAAAATAGACAAATCACTAAATTAGCTCTACATATAACCTACTCAAATAACTACTTAGTAGTGATGTTATCATTTCAATACCGGCTTTGTTTGAGGCTAACTACAAAAAGTCACCAAAGGCAAACCTATTGTTCTGCCATCTGCAGAAACATAATTTTTCATATCACTTATGTGATTTTTCTACTCAGATGCAACGTATTTGCATTTAAATAAATCATACCTCGTTCTTTACATCTGAAAGTGTTAAAAATGTATTCTCATAAGTGCTATTACTCATGTAGATAAATACATGCATAAAATTGAAATGTTTTGACTCGGTACTGGTTTTAAAATGCTTTTGTGGATACTTATTTCGATCACTGCATCCTCGTACGGTCAGATTAGGGAGGCGGAATACGGTAATGTTACAAAAGATAATTTACTTATACCTACATTATGCTCGTTACCATAAAATATTATTATCTATTACTACAGTTGACGAACACGCCATCTTTTCAAAATTTGTTCTAATTACGATTAGAGATGTAAATACAGTGTTCAAAATTCTTATAGTAATATGAAAAAATTGGGTCTGGTCAGTTTTTTCTGACTGTGTCTTCGTTTAATTTAAATATGTTTACTTGTATAGAATGTGGACCGCACGGAAGATTCGAATATTGCATTGATGGCATTCCCGGATGTGTAATCGGGTGCCACTGTCACCCTGGGTATTACTTTGACACGGATTCGAAAATATGCGAGCCCAAGTAAGCGATTGTTTTTTTTATTTTTTAGGACTCTGCACCCAAACAATAACAACGTTGTCTTTCTGCCAGTTCATAATGAAATAGTATGGAGTAGGTAATGGTCTTTCAGTGAAAGGCAAAACTGCTCTCAGCCTTCAAAGTCACCTCCTAGTCTATCTCAAACCAGTTTCACTTATGAACCTAACTAGTATATAATGTAATAGATTAAATAAACATAATTTATAATAACACAACACTTAGGTATATAAAAAGTGGTTAGGTCCTGTGTCATACCTATCTTCTAGATGCAACATTTAGTAATTAACTTACAATTATTGATTTCAGTATTAGGCTTACCCAGAACTTTAGACGAAATTACGACCTATTTGAACCGACGCGTGTTCAGGAACCCCCGGTAACTTCACCAGTCATCGAAGAACCAGTAACCACCGTTAGTAACCCAGTCGATGAGAAAATTGACATCATAACCAAAGATGCGGATGATATCGGGGACTGGCTTTACAATCAATTCTTCAAAACAATCGAGAATCAAGTTATAAACGAAACTAAGGACGACAATGTCATAACAAGAAGAAGTGGAAGTCTCGATGCTCCCAGTTTTATGCAGACGCCTTCTAGGAGATCACACAAATATTGGAAAGCCAGAAAGAAAAAGAAGAAGAAAAAGAGGAAGAAAGGGCTGAAAAGCAAATTACTTCGTATTACAGAAGATGATAGCTTGTTTGACTCCAGCTCAGGGTCTACGGGCACATCAGACGAGAGTAGTGACAGCTCTAGCTCCAGCGATATCTCCAGCGCTGGCAGCAGGGAGAAAAAGGACCACGGCCATAAGAAAATCATTGTTTATAATAAAAGGCCCAGGCCTCCACTTCCGTCTTTCATATTTTTGCCGAACATGGAGACACCGTTCTATCCACCCATAGGCCTGCCTCCGCCACCAATACCAATGTATCCCATGGTTCCAGTACCACCAATGATGGGCCCGTATCCATTTCCAGGTTAGTTGTCCTGTTTGTTACTTTCCGAAGCAGTTCAGTTGATCAATGTTCATTTTCCAAGTTCCGATTATTCCGTATTGCATGCTCTAGGTCCAGTTACTACTAGTGCGAGCATCACTACAGCTACGGAATCTGGTTCAACTGATTCAATAGTAACAACAGCGCCAACTACTACATCCATCACCACTGAGAAAAATGATAAAGATGAAAACACAGACAATTTACCAGATCAGACCGATCATGGAGACGTGAATGAAAATGAAGATATGACAGAAGAAACTCCGTAAGCATGATCACGTATTAGGGTGGATATGAATTTATTAGAAGGTCAATAAAGATATGAAACGTTGGAAAATAAATTTATCTGTCTACAATTTTATTTATTTTCAGGCCAGGTCTGCGAGGTCGCACAAAATCTCGCGGCAAACCTCGACATAAACTGGTAAGTTCAATATTTAATAATTTATCGCAACATGCAAATTACCTTGGGTATGGTAACTTTTCGTGAGCAGTACCTAAGTCTTTTAGGGCTTTAGCGAATGTTTCCTCATTTCTTAGTTCTTACATATGCCAAGCCAACACACAAGGTAAGAAATTATAATTAAAATACAACAACTTTTCAATGTTTCAGATGCAAAAGTTACGTGAAAAAATTAAAAGGAAAAATAAACTCCAAAATTACTTTGCGAATGAATATCAAGGTCGGGAGCCATCATTAATGGATTTCGATTCGCCAGCTGACTGTATACCAAATCCAGGGCCTAAACTACACAAGACACCCTCTAAATTGAATATGGAAGAAGGAATACCTGGACTGCAAGATGTAGACTTCAAATACCTTTCACAATTAATTCATAAAGCTGATTTAAATAAAACTAATCACAGTCCATCGCCACTTGAAGAACTCGCGAAAAGTGTTGTTGCCCCACCACCACCAAGCCGCAGATATTACTATGATAGTAATCCTCATGATATCACACAGCTACTCAAGAATATAGCAAATCAACCAGCTAACTATATTCCCAACCATCCTACCTATAATGTACAACCTCCTCATAATATACCATATCGAAAGAAAATCGAAGATACTAACGACACGTATTACGCTAATCTTGGTAGACAAATAGCTTCTTTAATACGAAATATTGATGGAGATAAAGATGTTGATATAGAAATAGAAAAATCTAATTCAATACCTTCAAACAATCCTGTGTTCAATGAAAATAGCTATGGATCTGGTTCGTTATGGGAGCGATCTGTAAGATCTCCATATAAATACTTGATGAACTCATTAAAGAAAGAAATGAAGTATCTAAAAAAAAGCAATGAAAACTTATTTAGCCTTGAAAATAAAGTAGAAATCGCTGCTTCTACTGAACCAACATTGGGTTTACAAGAATTGGAAAATATTATAAGGAAAATGGACAAAGAAAAATCAAAACTGATAAACAAAAATGGAAGCATTCATCACGCGCAACCATCAAAAACTAGTTTCAACGTTAATTTATTACCCGGGCATGATCAGCCGTTTCATTTTAATGGAGTAGTTAACAAAGGATACCAAAATATTGAAACCGAATATCATCCCTATTATTACAACACGAAAACAAAAAGCCAAAATACACAATCTACGTTACAGCCTGATTTAAAAAATTTATTACTGGTTAACTTCCGTGCAATATTTCCAGACGCCGTCGAAAGCAGAAATCAAACAGTTCATGAAACAAACATTGTTTCCAATATGCGTCCTACTAGGAAACAAAACACTATAGCAGCACCACACTATAAGATGCGAAATAACAATTATAAATCTTACGCATATACAGTTCTGCCACTCCCAACAAAACTGCCACCTTTCAAAAATGAGAAGATGCAGTTCCTACAAGTTACCACACCTAAAACCCACTATCGTCAGTTTAATCCAATGGTACTCAACCATAAAAGTTTAAGTTATTACCCTAGAAACAATAATCAATTTATTTACGAGAAAGCATCCATTCCGGTCATGTATCCAACTTTTGCAAATCGGGTCGAGCCTTTCAAGCCCTACGAAACACGATTGGAACCGTCATATTTTCATCACCATTTCGATTATTTTGATGACCTCTTATAACAAGGCTACTAATAAAACATTATATTTCTATCACATAATAGAACATAACGATTACGCTTCTCCGTGTAAAAATGGACTACTCAAGTCACGGAAAAACGTGACTTAAGTGCGGGTTTAGGTAATACAGTGCTATAAAATAAACAATTCGCCACAGAAATAACACTTCGGCCCACTTTCAAATGTCATAATTTTTAGAAATGTTTTCGATATAGTTACACTACCGGCAAACTCGCAGCCAGCATGCCAAGCCTGAGCTTCCAACCAGCTGCAGTGCAGTGGATGCCACAGGATTACGTTCTGAAGTTTGCTTCAGTGACGATCTAATAAATTCCCTAAGCGTACATCGCTGCCGAGCACGCTGCGCTACTTTCCCAAATCGGTAGGGGTCACGGCAGCAATGTACTGCGAGCAGGAAATGTTTTCCGCAGAATGTGTATTGGAATAAATGTTAATCCTGTTGTATTCTTCACAGACAATTTAATTCCCATTTCATAACGTTGGACGTGTGCTCGGGCGCGGGAGAGGCGGCGGCCGCCCGTTTCGTGCCATCAGCGAGTGAATTCGAGCGCGAGCGACGCGATCGCAGCGCGAGTGCAGCTTCCAGCTTAAATTCTGCACCATATGCTTAATCTGCCAGCTGAATATTATGTAGAATTTAAGGATATACAGTAAACGTAATATACTTAGTTTTGATTGCAGTGATAGGAAAAATAAACTGTTTTACAACATCTCGATTTTTGTTTCAAGCACCTAACTGAGATGGCGCAACGACCCAAAGTGAGTCTTGGCCTCCGATAACAAAAGACTCCACTTCGGTCTGTCCTGCGCCACCTCCTGCCAGTCCTCCACCTGGAGGTATGCATGATATAAAGATAATTTCTTTTCATGTAAGTATATCAGTAAGGACAGGACAGATAGTTCAAATGGGTGTGTGATTTTAGGAATGGACACGGTATTTTCATTGGATAAAGTTTGGAACGTATTTTCATTGGATAAAGTTTGGAACATGTTTGTGCATATACGCTGTTTTACCTAAATATTCGTAAGCTTTGTGTGCGTAGCCATGTGACCTCATCCATGACGTCATATCGTGCACATTAGCGTGAAATAACAACCTAAAAAAACCTAACTGCGGTTAGCTGTTGTTGTTGCTTGGTGAGTTCCGATCGTATGAAACTAATGATAGAGAACGCCTAATAAGTAAGTCGGAACATTGTGGTATTGGCTTAGTTTATTGTAGTTATTATGACCAAAAAGTGTTATGCTCTAATTTATCAACCCCGTATAGCACTTTAAGTTTTGTGATCAAATAATTTAAACCAAAAATGTCGGAACTCGCGTTCAATAAGCCAAATATAGTGTTCCAATAAACATTTCAGCGGCAAAGCTTTAGGTAGGGAGGGACGAGTGCCTTTTTCCTGCGGCTTGGTTCTATTCAACCTGAGAAAAATCAAAAACTTCGAGGTACCTGTGCAAAAAGCTCTTGTTACATGGAACATTTAATTAATCAACATTTAATCAAGTCAGTCCTCAGCATAATCGACATCGATGATGTGGTGGTAGGTGGTAACCAATCAAAATCAGATCTCAATTTATAAAAGTTGATATAAGTATAACAATAAATCTAGCATCAAAATAAATTAAACCACTTCAAACTTAACAATTTAACCATTTCTACTATACAGACAGATATATACCACCAATTTTATATGAGTTTGATAGAAATAAATTTTGTTGTTACGATCAAATTTTGCAACTTCGCATTAGCCTTCAATTCTCGTAACTTTTCGCATAAATGGGGATTGTGCACCTTTTAGTTGTGTAATAAAAATACAACTTTCAGACGGAAATTTTATATATTTCCTAACTTATTTTCTTGTATGAAATTTATGTTATAAAGACCGGTACTAAGAGAAGTTTGTAGTGAGAAAATACATACCAATATAATTTATTATACGTATTAAAATTAATAAAAATAAGTTACTTCATTTAAAAATATTATAAACCACCTTTTTTAAATATTTGAAGAACTGATGAGCAAGATAAAACCCAAACACGGTATACGGTAAACCAGCAGTCATCCGATGAGAGGTAAGTACTTTTAATTTATACATACTTACTTACTTTTTACTCCTGATTCTCTTGTCGAAATACACAATAATAATATATAATTTGAGTGTATATTATGTGTATTGGTTATAGGTAGGTATGTGATTTCACGACTCACAAAGGAACATAAGAAGCTTGTAAAACTTGTAATTGTACTTAATAATTACCCAGACCACTATTCTTAAAAATAACAAGTAGATAAGTGTACAAAAAAAATGACAAAGGCAAAATAATGAAATTTGGTATTTACAAAGAGAAAACCAATAAAACTAATCAATCAATCAAAATCTTAAGAAAACATTTTACTTTTCGTCGTTTATAAATGTGACAAAAGCTTCAGAATAGAGTGAGCTACGGTATGGAGAAAACCACATACGCTGCAATATACTATTCTCTACAAGTACTTAATTTCAGCACACTAGACTTTGATTAAACTAGAATACCTCTCAGAAACCTCATTATATGAAGCTGTAATTAAGTAGCCTTCCCGTGAAGTGAATATATTGTAGTGAACTTTTAGACCCGTAAGTAGATAATAATAAATGTTGTATCGTGTAAACCGATACAGGTTTATGTCGAACCTTAAAATCAGCGGAGCAATATGATACAAATGTATTATTCTAAATAAATATTGCTCGGCCGTTGTAATTAAAAAATATATGATATATGATTATATGATATCTGATTTGATATAGGTAGGTAGATTGGTACATCTTTAAGTAAGTATACCCCTGTGACTAGTTAAAAAACCAACCACGATTTCATTTCGACCTACGGAATTTGGATGTTGAAAGCTTTCTTTGTAAGTATGCATAGAATTTGTTACGAACTTACTTTGTTTGGTGACCTAAAAACAGTAATTTTGTTCGAGGAATCGAAGAAAAGGTATGTTTTATTTATTTCGGTATTTAAATGGCTGACAATTTCTTTGCCCGTCTTTATTCCTTCTTCAGACACTACTCGTGTTTGTAAAATTACTTGAAAAACTAAGGATAAGGACTATGTCTATGTTCATTGAAAAACAAATTGCTGCTTCGAGTAGATTTTTCCGATAATGCTCTACAGTTGAAAATGTTAGAAAATATTCGATAGCTAAACTGCTTTGCAAAACGAAACAAAAATGCTGAAGGAAGGATGGTGCCTCTTGCCATATAAAAAGCCATAAAATGGAAAGTAAATCGTGACTACTCATGGGAAAGCAGGTACTATGTCATACACCTAAGCTATAAACACGAACGTGCAATACCCTAAAATAAAACTCACTACACTTTTTCTATACACAAAAAGTACCTAACAATCATGTTATTTGTTAGCGTTACAGTCTTATGTTATGTCTTCAGAAAGTCTACAAATTCTATTAACTTAATCAAATCACTGCGTTAGATAATATATATTCTCAAACAAGTTTACTATTTCGCTTAGTTTCTGTAGAAAGGAAACACTGTCAATATTTTGTTTTACGATACGTTGCTGAAACAAGATTTCGCCAAACAACTTAACTGCGATTTATGAAACACATACGTATGTATATATCCTAAACTGTTGAGAATTATTATTATTGAGAACTGCAAAGAGTGCATAGGCACTCAACACTCAACAGACACTCAGAACAATGACTTCTTGCGTCCGTGAAAACCTTACTAGAGTAATAAAATAAAAAGAGCAAGATAAGAGTTGTAAAAACATTTTTCAATAGAGAAATAACCTATACTTATTCGTGTAACGTGTTGAAATAAAATTCATAGAAGCACCTACCAACGCTTCACGACAACGTGTGCTGTGGTTCCGGAGACTGGATTGGAGCATTCTCTGAATACTAAACGACGATTCGTCCTCACTTTTATTTTGCGTTCAAAATAACATTTAATATCATTTTCCTAAACCAAGACCTGGCACTTGGTAAAAAAGGACACAAGATTTTGTTGACATAATAATATAAATCAGTAGTTAATACCTATTTTCCGATACGTTTAGTGATTATCTAATATCAATGTACAATTGTTTGAGTATAAATAAAACTTGGCTTCCACGAGACGAGAAAATGGATTGTAATTAGTTGAGTTTCATTGGGACTAATTTGGGACGGATGAAACGCATTAAACTCTGATGAGCAAACGTCGGGTCAGCCTCGAACCCCGGAAGATCTGGGTCAGTCGCCACAACGAGGCCCTTGCGCGGAAACCTTTTATTCTAACTCAGAATAGAAAAACCAATACCAATATCCTTTAAAAATAAACATAAGACAACTAACTAAATAATAAAGATAAAATCTTGACCCCCGCAATAAAATAACCAAATGTTCAACGATTTCCCGACCCTTTTGTTGTTTCAATCATACTGCATATGATTGAACAATGTATGGCACAATCGGTAAAGCGGAGAATACAACCACTCCGGATATTGAGGTTCGCTTACAAATAGGGTCGAAATTTATTTGACGCGATATCGGCCGGGTATTCCCAATTTTCATATATCCCACGTTGGGGCCCGCCGCGTCCCACGCGAGATATCTACTAAATCGTACCTATCGATATTTTCCGAATCCGAATTGATTTATCGCTTTTCGTACGGCCATAACTATTACTTATTTAGTATGATTCTACCGTCATTACCATGGCCGCACTGGTATTATGATTAAAAAAATTCGGCAAAATGAAAAGTTTTTATAGGAAATTGTGAAAAATGTTCCAGGAAATAGGCCACTACAACTTTTTCAAAGAAAATCCTCGGTCCAATTAGGATTATGAATCCCTAGCTATTACTAAAGAGTGTTGGTAGGTACCTACTCTACCTGAAAAACGCATAAAAAGTTAACTCGCCCGCTGAAAGAGTACAGTCGAGTCGAGTAGAGTCAGGCAAATTGCTCTTATTGTGGTAGGGAATCGTCAGGTATGAGGTGTTGACGTTGTAACCCGTAAGGCCCAATTTTCACTCCACAATGCTTAGAGCCTGGCAAATTATTCACGGCAATAGGTGAGTGCGAAACCCCCGCAAAAAGTTTGTAAAACTTGTGATCCCCGCACCGACGCCGCCCGGGCCAAAGTTGAGACAATGGCCGTGAGGATCAACATAAATGACTCGAAATAATTCGGGGAAAGCGGCGATATTAAGGAAGTTAAATATCAGAACAAATGGTTCGAGCGTTATATCGCCAGAACAAATTAGAAAGTGTGTGTGCAAATACGGGGAACGTTTTGTAACCCAGCCCTACTACATATAAAATAGCGGCTAGTACGAGTATAAAGGTTCCTTGGTCCCAGTTTTCCTCCATATGAATTCAGTTTTTGTACCTACATAAAGAAAATTAAAAAATAAAAAGATCTAAGTAAAAGTCAAATATTATTATCAAGGGTGGAATTGTCCAGGCACAGTATTTGCATATCTGTGCACGGGCTGACTAACTTTGAAGAGGGCCTCTAGAATCTCTCCACTCAAAACGTACCTACCTACCGACCACGCGGCGGCGGTGCGGCGCAAATCCTCCTACAAATTAGGATTAAATGAGGGTCTCTATGTTTTTAGGCTGAAGCGGTAAATGTAATTCCAATCGAAAACTCAATTCCCTTCCGTAATACGCAGGTAAAATAATTTCTATACGTTGTATTGAAGCAAGCCCGGTAGATTTTGTGATCATTTAATTTTGCCTATACAGTTTTACAATCTAAACATTTTGCAATTTTAGAGGATATGTAGATAATAAAATATGTATTTAAAATAATCATCAAAAATCCTTATATAAATAATTGTAAAAGTTGATAAGTATGCGTATTTGGTCGTTACATTTACTTAACGAGCGTGTTATTTTGTATATATACTATAGCTAAATATCTCCTTGGCACTTGTAGGTATTTATAGGTACGCCAAATATAAAAAAACAAGTACCTACAATTGAGTTGGTATGTAGAGATTTCGAAATGCATTACGATTTCTATTTGAAATCAGATCAAATGGAGATCTGTACTGAATAGAGCTTGAAGCACGTTATGCGATGGTTCTGCTGCAGACATTCTATTTGCTGGCAACCGTAGACCGAAGGTACTTCAAAATCTTAAAATTCGTATTTTTAGTACTTATTTAAAACCTTATTATTGACGTAGGTACTCTTTTCTTTATTCTTTTCAGAGCTTAGGTATATTTATTTTTCCCGGTTTTCCGAGTTAAAATATGTAGATTAACACCTCAGCGGTAACGTGGTTTTCCCACGTTCAAATAAAAGACACGAAAATAACACAAAAGGCAAGAGAATTCAAGCTGTAAATCATGTTACTCGCATTTTGGCGACACAGGACTCCGGCGACAGTCCCGAGGGTATCCCCACAGAGAAGAAACAAATAAGAGCAATCAAGAAAAGGCTTACGTTTTTACCTAAAGGAGCTAATCAAAGTGAGGAATATTTTGCTCTATGTTTGTCTTTCGGCAATCAAAAACTTTGCCAGAAAGTAGCTGACTGAGTAACGCCTCAGACGAATGAGATATATTTGTCTTTCGCACTTTGCAAGGCAAACGAGTCGGAGCTTCTCTAGAAGCCTTATAATCGTTTCGTTGATTTATGTGGAGGATCCATATCACATTGGCCCGTCGTACATTTTCATTTATTACCTTGCTATGTACCTTACATAGACACTTTAAGCGCTGTTGCGAGTAAAATTACTAACGTGATGAAACAAGCAGATAGGAGATATAAGAACATTTATATACAGGTACTTATTTTTTAATCTTTGTTTAGTGTATCCAATACAATTCAGCTATTCAATTGATTCTTTAGAAAAACATTTTTTTTTAGATTTTAATGTGTTTATTTTCCTTATACTACATACTTAGTTAATATCAAATAATTACTTTATCTTCTCGTATGGAACATACTTTCTAAGACTGTAATAATAGCTCACGTAAACTGCAATCATTGTTGTTTTCCGGGACCGTATAACCCGCTATCTCTCGAGCGTTGTGTAAGCAAAGCTAATTCCGGAACGCAATCCATGAAACTCGATTCCCTCCGAACGATACTTGCCTAGAAAATGCCCTCGAATCGAAAAAAACTGCTTATTTTATTACTGCGCAGAGCTTTAAGGCGGATAGGAGAGGGCTCGAGCAAACGGCCCTACCTCAATTAGGATCGGGCATATCTAGGCTCTCGTCGTCATCGATGGAACTATCCAATGACCTTAGTCATAGTTTTGCTAGGTATATAGTTCAGCTATACTCCATTTTAATAGAGTCGAAATCTATAAACTGTTCTGGCTGAATTTTTTATGGAACTCGGTGCTCTCGACTCAGAAATACATAGTATACAGGATACTGAAATTTCCAATGCATTGCGAACAATTCGATTCACGTAAAATGCTCGCGAGTCTACCTAAATTTTGATGTTATAAATAAATGCGAGCACTACAACTTCATAACTTAATTAAGTGCACCGAGGCACATGTTTTGATAAACACAGCACCTGTCGTTACGCAATATCTGTGTATCAAGTTGATAAGTCTCCGCTACACTATACTTAACAACACTGAGTTAAAGTTTTCGTCTCTAGACACGGTATTGTAATAAAATAGTTCTTTGTGTTAATTGTAGACAATCAATTTAAGATTCATAGATATACTTATATACACTATATATACCTTCTAATTAAGTATGTATCGTGTTATCGGAATCGGAACGCTAAGATATTCTTGTGAAAATGTAAGAAATCGCGTCAGAAAATTATATAAGGACAAGACAATGGAAATAAATGTATATATTATTAAGCAGTTATTCTATGTATGTATTTGAATATTACAACTTTTCTAGAGTAGCTATATCTGTTGCATTTATTTTGAGACTCGTGCTGTCATGTCTAGAGTTTCCTACATAATTTCGGTCTACAAGCTTGGGTGTTCTGCACACCGCGCAACTGTGCAGACACCACATGTTATGAATGTCATACATAAATTACAAATATGTAACCTTACACTAGCTTCTCACGTAAAACTAAGAAATTTCATAAGCTTGTTTAAAAAAGACAATGCTTCCTGCCTGACAAAGTACTTACTGTGGAACTGTGCATGAAGAGAGAAACATCGGATATTTTAAAAATATCTAGCCCTGAAATCCATAAAAAGGGTATTTTATACTTGCTCCGAAACACGCAGTTAGTAAAATAAAATAAAAAATCATATATCATTCAACATCAGATAATAAAATTATTGTGAAAATATATTTCTAGATACTTAGGTACAAGCATGTACCTACCTAACAATTTAAAATGAGTAGTAATCATCTTCCTCTAGCAATTGAAACATAAATTATTACTTTTATGTTCAGTAGCGGGTGCAAAGGCTGTTATTGCAGTCTGGTGCAAACTTGAACAACTAAATGAGAACGGCTGTGGTGCGGCGAGAAATTTGAATTTTTTACCACTTACCTGCGCCTATAAATCAAATGCAAAGTCGCCCTAAGCTCTGCGAGATAGCTCTCTCGAACATTTTAAATTAAGTACAACTCTACACCTTCGCCTGAATCATATTATTACATATGTATTGAAGGTACATACACATATATTATGTATGTATGTATATTATGTATTTAAGTAGATACCTATCACCTATGTAAACATACAATATGTTAACAATATTTTTACAGAGGTATACCTACTCAATCATTTATTAAAAGTTTTTTATTTCATGAGCTCTGATGGAAACCAAAACTCGGAAAAGTAGGTAATATGCAAGTACATATTTACATGTAAATCATTGAGTACCTATCTCAGGTTGATTGGCAGAAGTGACATCTGTTTAATACTTTCGAAATCAATTCAGTAACTACCACCTGAAGCAGTCGAGGTCCATTTCATCGCCAAGCCAGTGTGCCGTCTATGGACAAGAATATCAACTGCTATGGCTTGAGGGTTCTCGTTTGCTCAAACTTCAGGCTAACTTCAGGTTTCGTATGGTGTGTGCAGTTTAAACAAGATGAAGTGAGTTTTGACACCATCCGTTAGAGGGCGCTTTTATAGTAAATTTATATTTGGTAGAGACTAGGGGAATATTAAAAACCATGAATCAAGTTCAAGTATTTAAAAAAATATGTACGTAATAGGTAAATATTTGATAATAAACCAGAAATTATAAGGCTTAATTTAATGGTTCATTTTGAAGCCATCCGCATCCGTTCCACTGTTTTCCGGTTTTTCCGGCTGAAATTTTGTATTTCCCCAGTGTAAAAGTAACTTTTGCTGGTCTCTGTAGGTACCTATAAAATATAAGAAACCAACTACATTCTAACAAATTAATTTCGGCTGTTTTGGCATGAAAGAAAAATAAACTAACAAACAGACGATCATTTTTATAGGTAGAGATAGTGATTAAACTTAGAACGTAAATAGTGTTGCGTAAGTTGCTTTGCGACTTCACGTGCGCCGATCAACAGACGGACGTCCCGTCATATAAATCGATATCATTTCGTCATAAATCGAGATCAAAAGTCACAGAAAATTCTATCAATGTCGCGGCTTATTATACGCATTTAGTTTGTGTATCCTCATAGTGTCTGAAAAAGGCTATATCATCAGCTTGGCAATAACATGGCATAAAGCGAGTCTTTGTGTTCAGGCTGGGTTAGGTGTACATACTTACTTACTATTTAAAATGACCTCTTCTAGGAAGAGGCATTAGAGTTGTTGCAATGACCGGAACATACTTCTCGCCTTTGCTCCTCGCTTCCAGATTATGTAACAGCGTAAACATTGAACATCGTAATTCGTAATCCATGAATCAGTAGCGTTGCGCAGACTGGGCGGCGCAGAGCGTACCGAGGCGGGTGCCACTGCTGCACCTCCACCCGCCCTGCTCACTCGCCTTTTTCTCTCTGTTACATTTTCTTTACATAATAAAACTATCCGGAGTGGATTTCTAGTCTTCCATAAGCTTGTAAAAAGTAAGGTAAGTAACCTAACTAACGTTTTTTTAGTATAGCTGTACGTTTTTACTGTAGACGTGTTCATTGTAAGCTGACCCTTATGTTTTTGCTGTTTAACCTTCACCCTTTGCAGCTTTAACCTCTAAGACCTGTTATTACTCATTACATTAGGTACACCATTACAATATCACCTATAAATTCTTTGATGCACTGTGCCAGGAAATAACTTTCAATTATTTATTTGACTACACGAAAATCTAACAAGTTCACCAAACCTAATCAATACCCAATTTTGTTTTCTATATTACGTACCTAACACAAGTCACCAAGTAGTAAAGTAAAAAGTAAAGTAGGTACGTATACAATAAGTATCGGCTAATAGTCCATCGGCTATTTGGCTCTTGCCTCTTTGTTGAATCTTCTAACATAGAAAAATCATAATTATTTTGCATTACTTCGCAGTTTGTTTTGAAACATAATTACAACATTTTGTTTGTTGTAGTTACGAGCACAGTTTATATATTTTCTGTTGTCAAACTGTAATGGGGTCATGTAAATAGGTAACCCGCTGGAACGCATTTTCAGGCATAAAAAACAAAGACGTTTAAAAAATTTTGACTGTTAATATGGTATTTGGCAATATTATTTCTCTCTCTCTCTCTCTCAATCAGGTATTATTTAAAAATAGTAGATATTTCTTATAAAATCTTACGCGGTAGGTAGCGTAAAGAGTTTGAGCAAAAATCATATGCAGAAAAGCTCAACTGCAAGTACTTATTTTTAATCTACAAATTGTTTATGTATCTGAGCGTATAGCGTATGCTATTTAAACCAAGGATTTAAACTCTATAAAGGATATACGAGTAGATAAATATCTTACTATATAATTTAAATCTACGTGCTTCAGCTAAACCTTTCACATCCTAAGTGCCGAGTGCAAGATTAATTTCTGCATTCTCGCGATCTATTATAGAGCAGTTTTCTGATTCAGCCAACTTTCTTTTCATAAAAGTCCCGATAAAGCCTTGTGCGGTAACTGTGACCAAACATAACACAAATAGACGTTGTGAGTTGTGACACGCTACAATCTAAATGCCATGTCAACAATGAACCTAGCGTCCGCCGTCGACGACGCCACCGCCTGCATTACGACGCTTGCCGTGGATAAAGCCACACGCGCGAACTCTGTATTTAGGATTGTACAATGAACATTCTAGTCTAGATCCTAGTGAGAATAGTACATATTATTATCTAGTTTGAATAGTAAAGAATATAATTAATTATATCAAAACGTTTGTCGCAATACGCATCCAGCAACTTCATCTTTATGTAAGTGGAAATCAATTATTATTTATGGTAACTATCTAAGATGACAGTGATTTCAATACAGAAACCCGAAAAAAAATTACAATTCAAATATGTATGCATATAGTACTAATAATTTTGTAATTACATTTACTTATATTATCAAAGTATAATATTGTTCGTTTTTCACTTGTATGTTATTTAGAAAAAAAAACTGCATTTATTAGTAGGTAAACCTACGAATTTTTGTACTTCAGTACATACTACATAATATTTATCTTATCTGTGTGGTACTACTCTATTTTCCACCAAAACGGGAAACTGTGGGAGTTGACCTAAATTCTGTGCAGAATTGGGGCTAGGTCGTTGGCCCAGTTTTCACTCCAGTTTATTGCTTAGGTCAAATATCCCAAGTAGAAATATTTTATGGCGTGACTAAACTCGGTATTTAGTGCAAAATGCTGATATAAGTACATATTATAGTTGTGTAATCTTTTCTGGGGAGAATAATTATATAGCCATCAGCGTGGTGGATTATGGCCCATACTCTCTCTCTCTTAGAGAAGGCCAGATTATCGGCAGTGGGAACGTAAAAGGCTGATAATGATGATGAATTATGTAGCCACCATCAAAACTAACTCTTTATTTGTATCTATGTATACCACAATACAGATAACTTTAAAACTAACTACATATTATTAAAACCAGGTTGGTAAAAAGTAGGTACTTAATATTAGTAGGTATATCAACCTTGTGTCAGTTTCTGTTTGCCAGGTTCTTTAATAAGTTGTTACAAAATAAATCTAAAATATAGGTACAACATATAGCCCGAGCAGGTTTATATTATTATATAAGTTGCTTTAGCAATAGTTATTTATTGAACGATTTTACCAGAAAAGGCACGTACAACATGTACATGAATAATAAGACATATTTTACTGTATACCTACCTACCTACATAGTGACTTTACTGCGACTAAATTTTATTGTTTTAAGGCTGAGTTTACGAGATCAAGCCGAGAATTGGAGTTAATATACATAAATAAATATTCATATAATAAACTGATTTACTCATTAAACAACCACTTTTATCTGTGTTATCGAAAAACATATAAAAGAATATAAGCTAGATAATTATGTACTGATACTTACTATACCTACATGTAAATAAAAAATAGCAGAAAGCTTTTTAAAAAAAATCTAAGTATGAATCATTCAAGCTTACATCAAAAGCAAAAATTGAAAATTTGAAAGATTTGTTATTACGACAATTAGGATCAGTAAATTAAAAAATACAATTTTTAGAGAGCATTCGAGCTATAATATTTTCGTCAAACATTATTTAATTTTTAACGTTTATTTTTCTTCCTGACACGCGGGCATGTATAAACTGTACAGATACTATATTTCCTCTGTGGTGCAGTGTGGATGAGTGAAAACGAGTAACTGATGACACTATGTCGTCAGAAGTAGGAGGTAGGCAATAATAGGCGTAGTTTTATCAAGTGATTGCTCTATCTGTGTCACGGTCAGCCACATGATAAGCATTAATGTGTTCAATAAAATGGTCAAATCATCCAGTGTCTAATGGTGGAAATGTATACATACAAAAATGTCAACACTCGTAAAAGAACGGAACGTTTAAGTAAAGAATAAAAATCAATGCTTTTGTAAAAAAAAACAATTACTACTGTTAATAAAAACATTTTATTTTCTTTACTACTTACAGAGTAGCGTTTGACCACAAGTCACTTGATGTTAAGTGACGATGTGGTCGAAGATGTTTCATCACGATTTTTTCCTTCACCGAAAACTCAAACTCATCGTAGGATTCGAACCCACGACCTACGGATCGCAAGTCGACGTCAATCCAACTGAGCCATCATAGCTAAAAATTAGTTTTTACTCAGCTGTTGCTGATCCTTACCTGTTTGATGAAGCTATGAAAGTCCTCGTTCACTTCAGTGTCTCATGACAATCATTCATATATTACTGTATGCCCCTTTTTCTTTGATGAAAACTGAGAGGCGAGTCCCTAATTTTGAGCTTCTTGTTGGATTAATCACGGTCCAGTCAACTGCTGGAACCACGTTTCTTGAACTTTTTTACCTTTTCTAGTTTTTTTATTAAGCTATAATTACCTGCTAAGGTAAGGTTTTTTGAACAAAATTTTACGGTAGGTAGGTAGAACCTACACAAATAAATACCATCTATCCTTACCATATCGGCTAATTAAGTTTTAGCCTAAGGAAAACTATCTATCCACGTAGGTACCTACATAAAATGAAGTATTATAAGTAGTAGGAAGTAATGGTATAAATAGATGATGATTGCAGTGGTTCAGTCACCCTGAATCTTGAGCAAGCCATTGTTTTGGTCACGCTTGTGCCTTTTATTGTCGCAGTAGCGGCGCACCGCGCGGTGCTATAGAAATGTAATTTTACCCTACCTAAGTAGACACGTAAGCTCACATAACATACATGTACAAGAGCATGATAGAACTATACTATACTCAGTGTACCACACGCTGATAAGAAAATTAGGTAGATAGGTAACTGCTTCTAATTTAAATCTTTATATAGGTACTTTGGTAGACTACGTAATACGTAGGAAACGCGGTTGCGAAAATGTAGAAAGCACCTTACTTTTACACGATAAGCATGCCCAAGTTTATAAGGTACTATTACATATACCTGTCCTCCCTAGGTACTTGCACCACTTTATTACCACCCAACCAACAATTTGAGAAATCGTTTTTATCTTCCAGAATGACGTCACCAGCTATTACAAAGTCCCCAAAACCCGAGAAGTCCCCGTCGCACTCCACCAACGGCGCTGAGACCACCGCTCCCACCTCCACAGAAGTTGCTTCATCTTCCGCTCCTCAGCAGCCAACAGGAGCCTTCAACTGGTTTAGAGTCTTCAAGCTCGCAGATCTAATGATGAAGCAAGGCTGTTAAATGGAAACCAGAAATAATGCTTATGGCGCATTGAGACAGCACACGCCACTTCAGTTTGATTCTAGCACACAGCAAAAACGAAGATATTTAAGAAAACATCCAAATACCTAATAAAAATTAAAATATCCCAAATTTACTAAATTGTAGCGAAGAACTGCTTTTTTATCGCGGACTGCTGCTGTTGCTGTTGTCATTTCGGCCTTTACAACTTCACCGCGCTGCGGAACTGCCTATTTACCTACCTACATATTTTTGTAACATGCTAAGTTACATGCTGCAACAGAGCGCTTTGAGTTAAAAGAATGAAATTAAGCAATTATAAAGGTGTTTATTAAATTATACAGATCTTAATTATACGTTAGATATCATATTACGTAATAGAGATGTAATAATAATAATTCAAAAGACAGTAACACCGAAAGAACACGAACATTCAGCTGGATAAGAGATCTGTGTATATGGGTACACAACAATCACAAGTTTTAATTGTTCGTGGTCAAAAACTCGTCGACACCTATTGTTTTCTAAAGGCACTTGTTATGCCATCAATTTGTTGGATTGTGTGGACTGATATTTTTTCCTTGCAATCTACGATGCAGCGGCACAGAAAGGATAATATTCGTAGTACTGAAGCGATTAATAGAGTTCCTGTAATCCACAATCCTGTATACTTCAAGTCATCATTATGACTTCCATTGTTACATTTCCAATGAAGATAACCAACTACACCACCGACTACACCAGCCGCAAGGTGGGGACTCCATTTGTTTATATGGAATTCATAACTGTAATTAATAAATCCATTTATCAGTGTTGCGAATATAATATTTTGAACTTGTTTTATTACTGTGTTTTGATTCATACTA
Source organism: Opisthograptis luteolata (assembly GCA_931315375.2). Lineage (NCBI taxonomy): Eukaryota > Metazoa > Arthropoda > Insecta > Lepidoptera > Geometridae > Opisthograptis > Opisthograptis luteolata. The sequence goes on from OV928048.1 coordinate 7,003,472, forward strand.
TTTCCTAAGAACCTACATCTACCTCTATACGCAAACAAGAAGCGGAGTTGAAAATAAAAACACCTTGATGTATGTAATATTTTTTTAATAGTATTGGTAGGTAGGAGGTACATAACACACAGGAGTCTGGGTTGTTTGGATAAGGGAAGTAAAATTACAATACTATTTTCAATATGTACAAAATATACAATTATCTCGATAGCCTACATTAAGAACTATTATAATTAATTATGATCACAATATTTTCCTATCGGTACGTTCCGCCACAGTGGAACCGAACGCCGGGTGGTGCAGCGCGCGGGCTCGGGCGCAGGCGGGTCCGCGAGCGGCTGATGCTATACAACTACTCTCACTTCACTTTTGCTGCACACTTGAGATCAAATGTTATTTTTACAAATATTAAAACTCTATCATCTCTCTCACACCGGCATCGGCCGCGCGCGGAGAGCCGGCGCCCGCCGCCCGCCGCCCGCCGCTCCATCCTCATGTGATCGCCGCGACCTGACACTATCTCTGCTTTATATCTATTTATAAGTATTCAATAAACAAAACTATATTATACTTCTCACATTCAGTTTTAACCTAGTCTGCGTTAACTTATGATAATATTATCACCGACGAAAAGAAATCAAAAATTGTCGTTTGGAATTCACAATTTAAGATTATGAAAAGATTAATTATATATTAGTAATTGACATTTTTAATAGCATAACTTATGGATGCAATTATTTACTAAGCAGAATTCCTTAGGAAGCCATTTTGAAGATTTGGACAAGCATCGTCATAAAAATAGTTAATAGTTATTATCTGATGTAATAATATCTAATTACATGATGTAAAAAATATTTTATGTACGTTACGAGGATATCAAGAAGAATATAATAAGTTAAAATAATGTATCGCCTAGAAAATAACTACACCCGAGTTACAAAAATAATGAAGACAAAAACACCAACTTTACCACATTAAAATAAATATATCATCTGCGATTCTCTTTTCACTTACATAATTTGAATATCGAGACTTCTATAAACTGTACTAATAATATTTATATGCAGATATATTTACACAGAGTTCCTTCTTAAGGAATTCAAATTAGAATAAATAGTGTACATACATCATTGGGCATCTGTCCGCTAGAAATATTATATTTTTAAAATTAATGGACGAAATGACGTGTTCGTTAGTGTTCCTCCTAGCCGAGTCGAGAACTATTTACGACGGAAACATGACAAATTATAAATAATATATTACTTATACATTCTAGTATTCAAATCTTAAAAAGAATATACGTAATAATATTACATACCTGTGCTATTATATCATATCGTACATTTATTAAATTACAATACATAAAATATTTTGTACTTTGTTTTACGTACGACAGCACAGTCGCACCATTATCTAACTATACGTGCCAGTTATGCATGATGCCTACGAAAGATAGGGAAGAGGAATCTACGGTTTCTATATCGCGTAAAGTAACAGAGCTCATGAGAAGTACAATATTGTTAGTTTAAGCTGTTATAAAGAAGAGTAAAGATAGAAGCGTATACAGTATCGCAGTTGCTGCAACGCGTCGATAAAATAATTAGGGAACCAACCGCAACAAATGAGGATGGGGAGACAGGCAGGCGCACCGTGCGGCGCGACAATAAAGCAGCAATTGAGATCCGAATTTGACGACGCAGGCGAGCGGGGACCTACAGCAGCAGCGCGTATGGCACTCTGTCCAACTCCAAGGAATGCTGCCTTCCACTGCGGTTTTTGTTCATTCAAATTGTTTAAATTAGCAAATTATTAGGTTTTATTATACTCTAAACCCTCTCAACAGATTGAATTATTCTGGATTCTGATTATATATAGAGACCGTTTTAAGCATTCCTTTATAATTGGACACTTCGCCGAAGCTGTTGCTTAGCACCTTTTAACAGTCATTTCATAAATGACGAAAGACGTGTAGTCAGATGATCGATATAAATTCCAACCGTTATAAGGTACAGAGCCAGCTCTCTCGATACAAGAAATGCTGATCGCTGGGATAGCATAGCCAATTTTACAGGCAATATCTTGCACTAATATTTGCCCATAAAATTTAATATACAGTTGAAATATTAATTTAAATCCCAAACAAATATAATACGTCAAAGTCTTGTAGTAAATTTATGTTGTTTGTAGAATAACTCAAGATTAGCAGCACACGACGCATGATATTTTATAAATAAATTCAATCTTCTACGTACAGCGGTTTCGGCTGTATCGTGATAGTGTAAAACGCTCTGTTCTTTTATTAATATAGATAACATGAAACATATTACCACATACGTAATTTATTTGTACACGCAAATTAGGTATGTTGTAGTTATGACATCTACACAGATACAATAAAATGATTTTGATTGATTCGGTAAATTCTTTGAATGAGTGTGCATAATTTTTATTAGAGAGGAATGTAAAACAAATCCAAAAATTGGTTAGTAAGATGTTGTGCCGCAGAGTTATTCCACAAACAGCCTTCCGCGCCGCGATTGCGCCGTTCGCCGCACATTCATTGTTATGCTCCATAAGACTACCTAAGTCTATATAAGTCAGAATCACAGTTTATTTTCAACGTGTTTTTCCTTATGTTTTATTCTTAAATAACTATGATAATTTTTACAAGTAAAAAGTAATCATTCGACCCAGTATTCATGAGTTTTCCATTACCTACCGTAATGACCTAAGCGAATCGAATTTTAGAACGGATAGATTCGGTATTTACATTATTTAAATTACTTTAGACCTAGTCGCTTAAAACAAAATAACAATTTACACTAACAATAAAAAATGCTCGATAGATCGTCGCTCATCTAATCGGAACCCAAAGTTAAATATATTTTTATCAACTGACTTTGCCATTAATTATTTTTTATATTTTATAAATTTAAACTCCGAATATCGTCGAACCCAGTCGACCATAACAAAAGTAATTTACAAATAAGCTTATACTTATAAACTACCACTTAAATAAGTGACGGCATACTTATGTCTAGGTGAGTTTACAGGCGTGGTCGCGCGCCGCCCCGTCTGGCGGCATCGCGCGACGCAATAACAATAAATAAACCGATTTACTTCGCTACGTCCCGACGACTTCAGTTTCGCAGAGGTATTACGATTCAATTCCTACGTTTATCGATCGGGCCGTCGACAAGCTCGCCTCGACGGCCAACGTTCCCCTACCAGGTCGATCGATTGCTACCGATAAAAATAAAGATTTTAAAAAAGTTTCACAACCTGGCCTTATTTGCAACGCCTTATTTATTATAACAAAACGTCCGTGTAGGCGAAATTTAAAGTCACTTTCTATGTGGATCACCACGAGGCAGAGTGTTCTCTCCGTCGATCCCGCGGCGGGCGCGGCTCATACGGTGGCGATGACGATGAGTAGGTGCGCGATGTTGGACACGCGGTGCATGAGATCGGGCGCGATGCGGCTCAGGTTCTCGTTGGCGAAGTCGCATGACGGGAATATGTGAACCGTGAACATGGCCTGTCGACACACAATGTTACTATACAGCACCGGCTCTGTGTTCGCGACAGGAGCCGCACGGCTGGAAATATAACTGCATTTGGATCACGTGTCGTGCACGTGCATTTGGAACCAAATCTGGATGTCAATTAAAAAAGGTTCGCTAGGACGATAAAAACGATGACAACGACGTAGCAACGTATCGCCCATAAGGTCACGGCGAAGTATCCCAAGTATATAACTCATTTAATATCACGTTGTACGTGACGTACCTGTTGATGTCCGGGAGGTGCAATGTTGACAATGCCGGCAGCCGTCTTGCGCTGCAGGTAGGTGATGAAGCCGGCAGTAAGGTTGGTGGACTGCTGCAGCACGTCCATGTGGTCGCGCCCGCACGGCAGCCCTAGTAGGATGCAGTGCTCGTTTTCCAGCTGATGAAATATTCGCGTGTTAGTGAGATCAAACTCGCAAACATTACCCGGGCGGCCGGTAAACTATGACAGACTGAAAAACGTGTCAAAATATAGTACAAAGGCTGAGATAGGACCGGTACGGGAAAGACTAGTCTTGGTTGGATGAGCCAAATCTATAACCCCCTGCTCGGTTTTTTACTATTACTGTCGTTTCTGTCCGTCCTCACCCATCACCGTAGACAGCGATATCATAGGCGAGTAAACTTAAATTAAAAGCGCGTGGAGCGGACTCTCCGACATAGTATTTACGCGAAATTAAAGAACATTTAAGAGTTAGGGAAAACAACGAAGCAACGAAACAGTTCAAATAACTAAGTAGGTAGGTACTGTAGTCCATAGAGCGGTGTACGCGCATCCGGCATATTTAGTACATACTATCATTTGCCCGCAGCTCCGTAGTTTCTCAGTATAAAAGTAATAAACAAACATATACACAAACAGACAACAATTCGAGGAAGCTAATCAAAATAAATTTTAATAGCGTTCAGTAAATTCCAAATTAGTCAATCCCAAGTCCCCCAAGTGTTGGTAGTGCAGCCCGAGAACTGAGACGTATTTGAAAAAAAAAACTATGTAAGACTTAGGTTAGCCATAACGCAAAAAAACGATAGAACGACGGAGTAACCTTCATTTTCCGGTGTACTTGGTCGAGCTGCAACGGCTCGAGGCGCATGCGTTGCGCGATGCGCAGCATCGGTGTGACGAGGTCGGCGGGCCGCGCCAGCGTCTCGGTCGCGACGCCGGGGTTGCCGCCCACAAAGTGCATCTGTACCGCGGCAGAGTCGTTCTTCAGCGCCAGCAGCCCTTGCCACATCACCGGGTAACGCTGCACCAACCAAATTTATTCATTTATAAGTATCAATCGGCTAAGGTGGAACACGTCGCTGTTCGGCAAGAAAATGGGGTTGAAGGTCGCAATTCACACGTAAGTGTTTGAAAATATGATATAAATATGTAGTTATACATGCAAATGAAAATAGAAAATATATATGTTTTTATATTTTTATTTTATTATGAAGACTTACGCGTAGGAGCATCTGTAGGCTGTCGGCCTCGTGCGGCACCTGCGAGGCGTGCGGCGGGCCGGGCGCGGCGGGCGGCAGCGCGCCCGCGGACCGCGCCGCGAACCCGCCGTGCGCCGGCGGCGGCGACCGCCCGCACTTCACCGCGTACACTGCAACGAACGATACTTTATTATTTTTTTTTGTTTATTGATGCCGTGGCGACCTAGTGTGTGTAGCTCCTGTCGCCCAGTACGCACGGATACGGACACTTGTCATACAAAGCGATACAATTGTCAACGAGAGAGGAACTCGCAAAAAGTAGTCAGTTATACGTAGCGCTGTGTTCACAAAACTATAACGTTATCGCGTCCTTTTTTTACTACTCACAGCGTAGCGTTTGAGCACTATTCACCTGATATTAAGTGACTTTGCGGTCGAAGGTGGCGATACGCTACACCTGGAATGGGAACTGGCTCTCAAGTGGGGGCTGCCGGACCTGAACGATTGGTACCTGGCGACAGATTTTTAACTTGAGGGTGAAAGCTAGCTAGGCGTACACTTGGAAATGCCCTACCACCAAGCTATGCTTTTATCACGATGTTTTCCTTCATCGTAAGTTCAAGCTCATTGCTGGATTCGAACCCACGACCTACAGATTGCAAGACGACATTACTACCGCTGAGCCATCATTGCGTCTCAGATTTAGACGATGCAGCTTACTCTGACATATCGTTTTCAGTGATTATAATGAAAGTAAATGTTTATCCCGCAGGTACTCACTGATGTGTCTATCGGCTGGCGAGGGCGAGTGCGCGGGCCGAGGAACGCGCGCCGTGAGGCGGCGCAGCTCCAGCGGCGATGTTGGCGCCTCCGGGCCCTCCGCCTCCAACCTAGACACATATCCTGTTTTAAAACCGGTTTGTACACACCTTTCCCTGACACGATCGCATTTACGATTTAGAACCTTTTGCCATAGAGAAAAGTTTCTCACCCGCAGATGATTATCTAGGCGTAAAGGTAGAATGTTTGCGTTTGCATCGATGCAAACGAATCGAGTACAATCACGCGTAGTAGTAACGGGTAGTAAGGTGGAGGACGCAAACACGTCACCGGCAACCGCAACATATTGACAGTTGACAGTTTGTATCGGTGGATCTGTGCGTTTACAGCTATCCATCCAAATGCGTGACTGGATTTACGAACGTGTGAAGGCTGCAGAAGCATCGCGAATGCAGCAGCTTATTTACAATTAGTGCACGTTATCTGCGCGTAGAAGAAGAGCTGTGTTCATGGCATTCAATCAAATATAGGAAGAAAACACTGCCTGATTGACTTTTAGCATTTTTCTTATTTTCTAGTTATTTAGGTTTCACAAGACGTCTGTTCCGCGGGTGCCCCCGCGTGTAAGTTAATTTTTGTTTCCATTATTTGCAATATTGTTTAACATCCCATTTGTAAGAAACACAATTATTAAAAATATCTAATTACCGTGTAAAAGGCGCTGTTGGGGCTGCCCTTGTCTCGTGCTGGGTGGCACGGAAATGCTGTTGATACATTTGGAAGTGCTGCTGGGAGAAATGAGGGTACATGCCCTCGCCCTGCGACAAAATAAATTAAGAGTTACAAAACTTTTTCAAACTCCGTATGAAACCACAATTTTCCAAACATTAAGGAATCTAAAGAGGAGATCAAATTAAACAAAATATGTCTGAACCGAGATTGGGGCCAAAGTTATAAGATTTAATATCAATTATCTCGGATCCGAGAGATTCAGGAGTTTTTGTCAAGGAATATTATATTTTTTATTTTATAGATTTGTATTTGTTATTCTATTGTAGTATTTTCACTTTTTTTTTGCTCCATTTTATAAAAAGAGAATTTGAAAAATCTGTTGTTGGAGTAACGGGCTTTCGTCTCCCGTAACTTCAATGGTTACGGTTAAGAATCCACCGTAAGGAAGCCGCCCTTACGTACCATGCCTTTATGACCTTTGCTCCAAGCGAGAGCCTTCTTAAATATTAATACGTTTACATAATGTATTATACCGATTTTATAGGTGATGTCTGTTGGTGAGCGGGCGGCGGACTTCTGACCAAATCCGCTGACTGATCCGAGCAGCATAAAACAAAGATTCCGAATAAATTTTAAACCATCGTGAAATATCTAATAAACTTTTATATAAAGCACTCACCAAAGCCAATTGGCCCTGTGGGCTGATTGATGGAACACTTGTTATTCGAGAGGTAGCTCCTGGAACAAAAACAACGGAATAATACTAACTTATTAGTCAAATTACATGATTGTCTAGAACACCTCATAACTTCGATGTCACAGCCCGCTAAGATGAACCTATATACTATGTACGATGGTAATAGCCATTCATAGAGGATCGATCAACATCTTTAGATTTTCCAAATAACATCTTTAAGTTACTGTATAGATATGGTTTCATTACAGTGTTCTAAGGAGGAAGTGTTACGTTTATTTTCAGATGTCTATTACCAGGAATCTTTAGCGTTTAACCAGTATGTCACGGGCTGTAGACGGTCTGTGGAAACTTAGAATGGGATTGGCTCTCAAAGAATACTGCCAAAACTTATTTATTGTTCGGCGACAAATTTTTTACTTGGAACACTACGTGATATATTTTCATCAAATCTTTCTACACCGAAAGCTCCACCTCACCCCCTATTTGACCCCAGTACCCTCATCTTGACTTACAGTCGCGCTACTGGGCCATCATCGCTTAAATCACTACTCACCGTGGGGGTGATGATGGTGCGGGAGGTGGGCCACGACTCCGACGGGTATCGGCTTGGCGTGCGGCAGTGGCTCGGGCGGCGGGTGGTGCGCGCCGCGCGGCAAGCTGGCCGCGCCGCCGCCGCCCGCCACCAGCGCGCGGAACCGCACGCCCGCCGCGCCCACGGCTCCTATCGCGCCTATCGAGCCCGCTGCGCCAGCTTCGCCTTCCCCGCCTCTGCGACAGAAATCATCGATCAGTGATTCGATATTCGCTTACTCATCGACGATTGAGAGACGCGCGTTCAAATCACCCCGGTACCTGCCGACCAAGTAATAAAGATTTTTCACCTCACAAGCTCGGAAAGAGTCAGTTTATCATTCGAAATCTGAGTGCAAAAGCGCATTTTGCGCGCTAGCGTGGAAGGTATTTTTAACCTTCGAAAGTTTCTATTCAATAATTTTCCATACCGCCAGTCTACTTAAAATGCAACAATACTTATTTCATGTCAGTGCGCCAACCTCTTTTTGTAATAATCGCACTGGCCAGCATGACTATTGCATGAAAAAACAAACAAACCTATTTTATCTGTTTTTCTTGCATCTAGCATTTTCCTCGCTGTAGTGAGGTGAAAAGTTGCGTGTTTCGCTCGGCTGCAAAGTTATTCTGCGTCTCGTACCTTTGAAACCCTCGCTACGCTCAGGATTCTATATTTGAACCACTCGCTTCACTCATGGTTCAATCCTAGAAACCTTCGCTTGCTCAGGTTTCAATACAAGTACTCGCGCCAAAATACAACTTTGCAGCCTTACAAAACAAACCTTACAAATAACTATTTATGTCTTACATTAAAAGAGGTAGTGGAGAATTGATCCGAATCCGAAGACCGCGACTTTTATAAGTGACTAAACCAATTAAGTTAACAACATTCACTCGACTAACCTGATGAGGACGGGCGTGGCGCGATCGGCAGCGGCGCACTGCGCCACGGGGAGGCGGTGCGGTAGTGCCGGCGACTGTACGCGTGCGTCCGCCGCCTCGGTGGCGCCAACGGGTAGCATAGCACACGGCACACTGTCTCCCGGACGCCGTGCGTCGCCTGCCTGCGCCTCGCCAGTGGCGGGGGCGGCGGGCGGGGGGTCACGCTCTGGCTCCGGCTCAGGTCGGTGTTGGACGGTCGCCTCGAAAGCCCCCGCCAGCTTAGCACTGATCTCCGATATCATCTTCTTGGGCGGTTTGGTGATAGGCGTCGGTGCAACCAATGGCGCGACGAGCGGCGCAGCGTGGGGCGCAGCGTGCGGCGCAGCGTGCGGTGCAGCGTGCGGTGCAGCGTGCGGTGCAGCGGCCGGCGCAGCGAGCGTCGCAATGGTAAGCACAACAGGCTTCATAACAATCGGTGCGATTGGCGGCGCAACGGGTGGAGCAGAAAGGGGCGTGAGCGCAGATCCAGCGGGTGATACTTGGTGCAGTGGTGCAGGCGGCGCGGCTGGTGACATTATGCGTGATGGGATGACAATCGGGGAGACCAAAGGTGCGGCAGCGAGCGGTGGAACAGATCGCAGCGCGGGCGACGGGTTGCTGTCGATCAGAGGAGTGACAGCCTCCTCCAGGCGGGGAACCTTAAGATCACGTGGGGCCTCGTCTCTTTGGCCGTCCCCGTCTCCGCTGTCTACGGAGGCATCGGAGAGACTTCGGTCTCTAGTTCTTTTAGTACCTCTGGGCGATTTTCTCGTGTCCGCGATAAGCGCTTTATCTTGAACATTGGTGGGTTTGCTAACAGCGGATTGTCGCAATGGCCTGCGCTTCGCAGAACGAGCGTTGCGAACGCCGTCCTCTCCAATATCATCGACGACGCTGCGATGGTCCTTCTCTTGAAGCCTTCGCGATTTTCGTGTGTTCGGGGAGGGTGACACGAAATCTTCGATCTTTCCGTCCTTACTCGACTTAATCTCCTCAAATTTGTTTAGTTCTTTTTGAGCAATGCTCAAAGTCGAGGTAGCAGTCACGCCGGCTTGACCTGATAGGGGGCTCTTTATTGTCAATATCAATCTAGGGCGAGGTTCAGATTTATTGGATGATCCTTCGTCACCAGAATCTTCGTGGAAATCGTACACGTCCCCAGGTATAGTGCTTGTGTTAGTGGTGACCAAATTTTTTACTTTCTTATCTACTTTGGCTCGACCTCTACCTCTTTTTGCTGCAGTCGCTCCTCTCGGCATCTTCGCAATTTGACGCGTTTGAACCCTGTCTTGGTTCTTTTCACACTTTTTACCCCTCATATTTCTTCCACCGCGTTTAGTCATAGAAACGTTAGTAAATGTACTCATATTGGAATCATTCGCGATATTTTCAGTTGAGCTGTCAAGGTTTTCAGTATCTACATTATTGGGATGTTCATGATTTTTTGTTTCAATAACAGGTTCTAATACAGGCTTTATCGTAGGTTCTAATACAGGCTTTATCGTATCAGCTTTTTCAAATGTCAAAGTTTCGTGATTGGTCTGAAATGAATCAATAGAATCGTTGCACAAAGAGTCAACCTTTTTAATTACTGATTCTATGTTAAGATCCTTAGCACTCCATGAATCGTTTTCATCTAAAACTTTTAACTGATTTTCTATACATTCCGTCTGATTGGCTGCTTTATTTGAGAGTTCATCTAGGTTGTTGATTTTCAAAAAATCAAACGGTGTTTCTTCTTTATCAATTGAGACGTTTTCATAAGCTTTATTAAGTAGAGTGTCTGAATTTAGTGCATCATGTTTTTCCTGTTGTACGATTTCTGAAGGTTTATGATCTTTAGGATTGATATTAACACTTATCGACGGGGTCGTCAAATTTTCTTTAGTAATTGTGTCGTTAAGAGGTGAATTTCGATTTAAATCATCATCTATTGATTTATGTTTATCTTCCGTTTTCTTTAAACAAGTTTCCAATACAACTTGATTAGAACTCGGCGTGTCATGTTCCTTTACTGATGAGGCGTTCTCGATAGTCACTACATGCTGCCTGTTGTGACTTATACCCGGTGTTTTAAGAATGGTGTTTTTTTCTACATTAACACCTAATTTGTTTTCTGAATCTTTGGTAACAATGATCTTATTTGTACTATTTTTTAACAGTTCTTCAAAATCGGTTTCGCATTTAGATATATTCGCCTCTGATGAATTTTGCAAAGGTGTTTTTGGAACAGATATGTTTTGCTTTTTTAGAGGGTCACTTTCTGTTGCTGCTGCTATTTCTTTATTAATTTTACTTTCTGTTTTGGTTTCCTTGTGCACAGCCGCAACGTGGATTTGAGTATTATCTTTTTCGGGTTTCGCATTAATCTTTATGGTTTCTAATGTAGCCCCAGACTTAATTAATATTGGAGTTACTTTTGATGTAGTAGCTGTTGTGATGTTAGGAGATTCTAGCTTGGTAAGTAACGTGGATGGTCTTATGGTCGCCATTGAGAGAACCGATGGAGACACTTTGTTCATATCACGTATATTGCTAATAGACGCTGGACTTAGCAATCTTTGTGAATTTAAAGTATGTATGACGTTAGAGCCTCCTCTGCTGATGTTACTTGCTTCCTGAAGATTACATACGACTGGTTTTGTGCCACTTTGTATAATGGATGATGTCGTATGATTAACTGCACCCACATGTATAATAGGTGAGGAAACGAAAGGTGAAAGATCCGATATTTTTAGTATGTTTTCTCTTTTTTCGTTCGTTTGGTTCAACTTCTTATTTATTACAAATTTACTGTTCAAGTGTAAAGGAGAATTTATGTTTCCAATATGTACAGCATTTTGCATTGATATTAATCGGTTTTGAGCCATGACTGTAGTATTCGTATTATGCTGCAAACTTGTAGGTGATAAAATTATTTTAGCACCATCCTTTTTGTTTTCTGATAAATTTTTGAGCTCAGATTTTCTTACATCTCCAGTAATAATCTTCTGCTGGGAAAGTAGAGGTGAACTGTTCACTCCAACTCCTTTATTTGGCTGAAGAACAGTACCGACGTTAATCTGCTTAGTTATAGGAGTCAAAACTGGAGTTACAGGTAGGCGGTTATGATGGTGCAAAGATGATCCTTGTGTTTGTACCAAAACTGAATTAGGTCTATTCGGTGACACCATCGTTCTTGTTCCGGGTGGCAAATGCATAGCTTGAATCGGACTAAGTGGTGGTTTTTGCACTCGTACAACTGTTACTTGACCAGGTGATCTTTGGTGAATAGAGTTAGGTGACACCATCCCAGTGGAATTCAAACTTTGAGATGAACTTAGGACAGGTAGAGTTGGTAAACGAGGAGAGATCATACCATCACTTTGAGGACTAGATTTAGGGCTTTGCATCCTAGGGTCATTGGTAATTCTAGGGGATATGACGATTCCCTGTGATTTCTGATACAAAATGTGAGGTTCTGGTATTTTTATCGTCGGTGGTTGCATGTTAGATGCTTGAGGACGAATCATCTGATTTACAACCTGATATGGGGTACTAACTCTTGTAGGAGTTAGAACAGGTTTTACAATGTTATTGATTTGTACATTCTGCGTTTGCGGAGTTTTCATCTGTACAATATGTGTAGGTTTACTTTCGGTTTTATCTTTATTAGAAGATATATTTGATGGAATATTTATAACACGTTGTTCAAGCATTTTATTATTCGTCAATGTCCACGACGTTATCACAGGAGTTGCTGTAGATGTAATTACTTGAACATTTTCTCGTCTTGGTAATTGTATTTTAATATCTTTTTCATTAGTTTTACTTACCGCTTCTGACAAATGTGATTTAGTTGAATGTGGTTCTATAGAAGATTTTGAAACAGATACTTGTACATGCGACTCTTCACCAGGTTTACTATGCTCGGTACTGTTGGATAAGATAACGTTAGTATCAACAACATTTACAGGGTGCCTTTCAGAGGAATCTTGAGGTGTTTCATCTGTCTCTTCGGTATCGGTATCGATTAATAAGAGATCATTATCTGATACGGGAGTGTCGGGTTTCAGTTCCATTTCACAAGCATTTAAATTTTGTACCGCTTGTCTCATTTCTTCAGCATCTTCTTCTGGGATGTTTTCTGTGTTGAGCGATGTGCTTTCGATATCATTTTGATGAGCTGCACTATTTTCGGGTTCTTCATAGTTAGAAAATGTATTTATTTTGCCCCCAAAACTTTCACCTAACAGCGCAGCTACTGCATCCTCAGTTTCTTCTTGAGATATGATAGCTCTTGGTTTTTCTTCTGCCTTTTTATCAACTTTCGACGAGGGGATATCAACTCTATCGATAGGTTTGTCTACTATGGCATCGAGATCTTCTAATTTATCCGTTTCGGTTTCCGTTATAGGTATACTACGAACAGCATCTTCACTAATATCACTGTCGCTGCTCAGAGTGGCAATAAAACTATCAGACTTGGTTTCATTTACGTTGGTAGGCTCAGGATCTGCTGGCAGTGGAACTTCACTTATATCTTGGACAATGTTTTCGAACGGTGGCGGCATCGGGATTTGTTCTATTTCTATGGCTTTACTTTCTACATAGACATTATTTTCATCATCAGGCAAGATATTGTTTGATGTATTTGATGATCCACTTTTAGTCTCCACATCAAGAATAGATTGTAACAAAATCGGCGGACTTTCAGTTAATCTTGGCAAACTTGGAGATTCTGCTAGTAATTTTTCCTCTTCTTTGTTTTCATCCACAGATTGCGAATCATTCGGTAGCGGTATATCCAGTAACATTGTATTTGTCATGGTCTCTAGAATGGGCCCCTCTATAATTTCATTATCAGATTTTTCAAATGATTCTAGATGGTAAAACGGATGTTGTTCTTTACGGATTTGTCTTTCCTCCTTATTTCTTTTCTTTTTTTTCTTTTTTTCTCTACTGTCCCTTCTCAGCTTATCATGTTTAGTATTCAACTTTACCACTTCATTAAGTATACTATTATTGTCAATGTACTTGGTGTCATTGTTCTCTCTTTTCATATTTACATCGAAAGATTCTATTCGATTCTGGTTGTCGTCATCGGTTAATGATTCAGCAAAAAGTCTAGCTTCAATAGCTTTACTTACAGCATCCATATCTAAACTGTTATCATCGTCCTTTAGCCATCGCTTTTCCTTCCGCTTTTTTTCTTTTTTACGTCTTACATCGTCTTTATCTTTTAACTTCAACTCCGATGGTCCGATTATTTTTTCTTTTACAGATTCAAAGTCATGACAAGAAAAGTTATTCAGGTCTGTAGTTTCTTTTTCAGATTCATCGGATAGAGGACCGAAGATATCTTCCATTTTGCCATCTCTTTTAGTGTTGTTTGAAATAACATCAGTTCCATATTCAATGCCAATAATATTATCTGGGGACTTTTTCTCCCTTCTTGCCTTTATTTTATCATCACGTCCTTCGTCCGTATCAATACTTTCACGGGTTTTTTCTCTCCTTTTGTCTTTTTTGCTACTATGACGACGATGCTTTTCACAGATTTTTTGTCTAAGTTCCCCGTCAACTGCTGCACCGCTATCGCTATGGTCGATTTTATTATCTTCATCTGAAGATTTATGTTTTTTCGGTTTCCTTTTATGCTTTCTACGAAATTCTCCTGAATTTCTGTTTGATGTTGCAGATTCGCTTTCTGAAGATAAATCGTTGCATACTGATTTAAAACTTGTTAATTTGTAACTGTTATCATTTTCAATACTCGATTTTAGTTTGCTATCATCACTATCACATTTACCGAATAAATTTAACAATGAATTATTTTTGATTTGTTCATCAAAGTCTTTGACAGTATCTATTTTGTTTGTAATTAATGAGTCCGAGTCTGATATGTTACATTTCCTTGCCTCGTTAAGATAATTGGGACTTTTACTTTTAGATGTATCATTATCAGATGAATCTGAAATTATACGAGTCCTTGAGTTTTTACGCGCCAATTTATTACGCAAGTCATCATCGTTTGGCGTACTAAAATAATCTTCAGTTTTATTCTCGTCGAATTCTAGACTGCATGAATTCAACTTCTCGCGTTTTTTGTTTTGGATTGTTCCGCTTTCGTCTTCTGAAGAGTTATCAAGAGATGACTTTTGCGGTTTTCTACGAACTTCACTTTCCGAATCACTGTCTTCGTCCCAACTGGATCGCTTCTTCTCTTCACGTTTCGCTCTACTTTGTTTCAATTGGCTGAACTTTGCTTTTATCTTTTCTTGGCGCTTTTCTTCTTCTTGTTTTTGCATATTTTTACACGAACGAGCTTTAACTTTGTCGTACATTGAGATGTATGTTGGTCCATCATCAATAATGTCAAAAATCGAATGTTTCTTAGGTTCATCGGAATCAGATGTGTCACTACTTTGAACTTGTTTACGATTCTTCTTCTTACCATTATCGCTTTTCTCTTCGCGGCTTTTACGGTCTATAGAAAAACGTTTCTCACGGGCTGATTCCTTTTTCTTATCTTCTGATTTCACTTTTTTATCATCTTTAAGTTTACCTAACTCTCCTTGTTGCATAGCATCTTGTTGCATTTGAAGTTCTTGAATTTGTTGCAACTGTTGAATGCGCTTTTTTTCTTTCATCTCTTTTCTTAGCACTTTTTGTCTTTCGTCTTCTTCGCTTGACCTGAGTTCGAATAAAGCTAGAAAGTCTAAATTGTTATTATGCACTTCTTTTGTGTGTTCTCTAATGTGTTCAGGAATGCTTTCACAATTATCTTCTTTTATTGTCTTTTTTGACCCTTTTACGTTTGAGTTTCTTGTTTCGTTACTATCTCTGACTTCCATTAATGCCTCATCCAGAGGTTTAACTAGGCCTTTCTTATCATCTTTTGTTTTACTTTCTATTATTTTAGCAAAGTGACCTTTGCTAAATTTAGTTGTTTTATGCTTGTCCCCAGTTCGTGAATCCTTCGAATCTCTTCTTTCGGGCAGCTTTGGTTCATTTTTATTTCTTTTAGCTTCATCATACACTGCATCAAAATTATCATGAGAAGATATCCTTCTTTTATGGCCTATATTGGATGGAAGGCTAGAACACGAGTTTAGTCTCTCTTTTCTTTTAGAATCAACACTTGGAGAATCTAGAGAGTGATGTCTATGTTTTTCGATAACTTCTGCTTTCGGTTTTATATTTGATTCAGATTCAGATATTATGTCATTCTCTTTGAAAGTACTCGGTAAATTTTTTTCTTCTTTGATTTCACTTTTAATTTTTATTGAAAAATCTAACTTTACATCTTTTGTGTGAGAAGAGTCTTTCACAGCCTCGAGTTTCTCTAGTTTAAAAAACAGGTCCGTAAGTCTTACTCTGGGCTTCATGTCTTCTTTTATATCATGAATGTCTAAATCTTTTGATTTTAAGGATTCGTGGGAAGTTCTCGATGTAGAAGAGTCCGTGGAGTCTTTACGACATATATCTCTTGAAGACTCGTCCCGCGAAGATTTGCGACTTTTAATAGGTTCAGATTCCTTTTTACTTTCACGTTTTGCGTCAAAATCTTTTTTTGGCTTTTCTGTTTTATGTCTATCTTCTTTTTTTGACTTATTGTGAATCGAGTCTACCTCTGATTCCTTTCTCTTATCCTTTTCAGATTTATCTTTTTTGTGGTGATCATGCCGAGATTTTTCTTCAAGGTGCTTTAGCTTATCAACCTCAGATTTTTCTTTGTAAAGTTTTTCCGTATCTTTCTCGATTTTAGGTTTTTCAATTTTATCTATATGATTTGTTTCTACAGAATTATCTTTTATTTTTCTGTCTTTTTCACTTTTTTCCGAATTCTTCTCATTTTTATTGTTTTTGTATTTATCTTTTTCACAATCAAGTTTTTCTTTTATTAAGCGTTCTTTGTGATGCTTTAATTTATCCCGTTCGTTCCGCTCCATGCGGTCTTCAACATTTTTGACAGTTTCCGAAAGCTTCTTATCGGCAAGTAAATTTACATTATTTTGCTTCTCTTTTTCATGATGAATTTCAATATGGATGTTTTCTTTTTCTTGTTTAGTTATCTGGTAAACTTGTGAAATATTATGGTTATATCTGTCTTTGTCATTCTTATCACAACTTTTACTAACATCTGTGTAAATCACGTCTTTTTCTTTGTTACTTTTCGAAAGTGACGATAAATTCTTGTGCTGTAATTGGATTTCACATTCAACCATATCTTTATTTGTAAGACTTTGGTTTAACATTTGAATTTTATTGTTTTCAGACTTTTTGGTTTTTTCACATATTGCCATTTTGGTTTCACTATCTAATATTGGGCTAGGTTCGCCTAGTTTAAAGAAATCATATTTATTTTCATGAGTAACCTTGCAAGACATATCCAATTGAGGTTCTAGTTTTTGACCATGTTCAACTTTCTTTAATATCATGTCTATTACGTCCCGAGCACACTTTTGCTCTAATTGAAACGGTCTAGAAACGTCGGACCGTTTGTTCTCGTCGATTCGGTCACTAGCACTAGCATTTTGCGATATAGGAATCTCAACATTAGTTTGGCTCTTTTCAGTCAGTAGGCTATCCGAAGTAGATGAATTCGATCTTTCTCTTTTAATTCCTAGTTCCATTTCCTTGTCGTCTGTATCGAAAGACGACTTACTCTCCGCGTCGCAGGTTCCAGTCGCAGAGTCTCGACTCCTCGATTCAGCATCGGCATCAACGAGAGCGGGTGGCGACATTCGATCACAGTCTGGCTGAGACCGATCAGTAGAAGGCGTCCGCGGGCGAGGGCGACACTCGCCATAATAACTCTCGTTGATTTTCCCCAATTTCTCGAGCCGACAAGGCCTTTCTGGCCTATTGAGCCGCGGATCCGAAGGACGATCCGTGACGTCGGAATCCGACGGTGGGTGGTGCAGCACAGTGTGTGCAGTAGGCTTCGATGGCGGGTGCACTGGTAGAGGTGGGTACCGCGGCAAGCGCGACGCGGCACCGCGGGCCCGGCTATCGGGTGGGCTAGGCGCGCGCACGACACATTCTAGTCGCTCCGAGTCTTCATCGAATACAGAGCGCTTGGCCAGCAGCGCGCTTACCACCTCTGAGGGCTTCACTTCGTTGATGTCGACCTCAAGCAATCGGTGTCGAAGACGTGCGCGATCGGGTGCTTCTGTAAGGGCCCGCGATCCGCTCCACTTTTCGTACTTCTCGTCGAGACTCCTTATTCGCTCTTCGAGAGACGGCGAATGCGGCGCCGAGCCACCGCTCGAGGACGAAACAGAAGGCGGGCGGGGCGGCGAGTCGGGTGCTGGTGCCGGTTGCGGCGCTGGGCGTGGAGCTGCTGGTGTTGCGCGTAAGAGCTGGGCCGCGAACTTCGGCAGCGGTAGGCACATGGGAAGAGGTGGGCGGTCACGCGGAGGCCGACGCGGCTCGGCGGGCGGCGCGTCAGGCTCGTCCCGCAGCGGAGTTCCAGCGCGCGAACCGGAGCCATCGTGACGGCGTCGATGTTTCCGACGCGCCACGTGCCGTTCGCGCCCCGCTGATCCGGATCGAGAGCGTCTCGCCCCACCGCCAGCGCTACGACGGCGCTCCTGTGAATATAACTTGTCGATTAATAATAAAAGTGAGCACAAATCTCTTTTTATATTGACAACTCTGTTTTATGTTTACCTTTGAGTGTTTGCGGTCCTCCGGGCTAGAGTCACGGCGATGCCTTCTCGCACGGTGCGGTGATACAACGACGGACTGAAGTCGATCTTCAAACGGGGCATCCTCGAGCGGCGGACTAGCACCCGTTTCGTCGTATACCCTGAATGGAAAAAGATTAGTCAACGCGAGGAGAATAAGCGGAGGAGACCTCAACCTTAAAGGACTGTCGAAACCGTCGCCGAAATATCGTTTTTATCGCACAAAGCGTCCGAGCGCCCGCCGCGGCGTCCGTCGCGATGTTTACCTGTAGCGGCGGTCCGCGGCGTAGTCGACGGGGTCGTAGTGTTCGATCGCGGAGTGGCGCGGCGTGCGCGAGGAAGAGCGCCCGTAGCTGGAAGCGCGCGACCGCGGCCCGCACCCCTCGTACCTGGAAGCCGTTACCACATCACATGACTTTGCAAAAGCAAATATGTTCACGGTCCACGCGGGATGCGGGCCGGGTTTCGGTGGTGCGGCGCGTTTGGAGAGGATAGACGCGCGCGATATGAATATAATATCCAATCAATTCCCCTCCGCGACCAATCGTTTGCATTAGAACCGGTTTATGAACGCTGTTTTTCTTTTTGAGATATATTTATTTTCGATAAAGATGAGAACGTAAAGCCGCAAGCGTAGTGCGGAAGCGTTACTACATGCACTAGTCTTCCCAGTAACTCGCTTCAAATTGCTACACTTTCTGGTAGCAGAATAACATCTGCGGTACGATACACCCACTCCAACGGACTCGCGGAAAGGAGATTCACGTGGTGGCTACACGCCGTGTAATCTCAGCTACCACGAAACAGCCCTGAACCGAATTATGGATCTCCTCCTGATATTTAAGGAATGGTAAAATTGTGCGATCCTATATATGGCATAGCAACCCTAAGCACGCGGTTTTTTTTTGTTCTAGCGTCAGTCCGGTTAATTGCTGCTAACATTTCATTTTGACCGCTATTCAATCCAATCCAATCCAATCAATCTTATCAACAAATAAAAGTGTTTTAAAAACAGATTGATTGAAAGCAAATGCAGATAAGTGGCCTAGACTTATTATTTTTTTATTATTGTTTGTATTGCTACGTAAATTAGCAAACTTACGTTTTTTATCGTATAGTCAAACATTTTCTGCTTCCGACGTTCCTTGAATATTATCTTCCAATCTGATATGTTCCTTATTTTCTTCGCTTTCTCTAGTCTCTCTTGAATAATGGATCCCATTCCACTTACATCCTTAGTCCATTTATTATTCATAGTTTTAGCTGGATGCTTAATAATAACTATACTATAATCATAACTATCGCTCCCTTAACTTAGACGACTATATACTACCACTTACTACTACTTACTATTTCATAGGCGTGCCGCGTGTCATCCGGTAGCCGCGATCTGACGAAAACGTACGTGCAGCGCATCTTGGCTATTAGAGAAGATAGGCCAGTACAAACAATTTAAAAATAGCTATTTATTTTAATAATGTGCTGCTGTCGCACTGCCTGCGCCATGCCCTGAAACTGCACCGTGGGCCGATTTTCCCTAACAAAACATAGATAAAGTCGACTAAATTTCACGTCTCGCCGAGACAAATGCTGGAGTGATCACAGCTATCGAATCGTATAACACTTTTTACATGTATGTAACAAAAATTGTGTAAGAAATCAGCAAATAACCCCTGCGAAGACAACATTTATAATAAGATATCGAGCCGACAGAATAACGAACCTTGAGGACTCGTGTCGCGTGAACGGAACGTATCGTGCTGAAAGCTCGCTACCAAGCCGTTCCGAGCCTGCCAATGCTGCAGAGCCGCCATGCTTCTCCAGTTGTTCATAGAATGCATCCTGTTGAGGAAAGCCATCATAAGTAGTGAGCACACTATTTCTACAGTACATAATATTTGGTTACAAATTGGGTAGGTTAAAAAGGCGCAACGGTGCGCAATAAAAAAAAACATCTCGCCATTAATACCCTTGCGGAGTGCTAGTTGGGCTGGTGGTCGCGGCGCGGCGTCGCGGCGCAGTACGTACCTGGCACTCCCGGGACGCGTAGTCGACGCACAGGCGCGGGTGGTCGGGCTCGGCGGCCGAGGCGGCAGCGGCCACGCGGCGCAGTTCGCGCACGGCGGCGCCGGCCGCGGCCGCCTGCTCGAAGTGTACGAGCGCCGCGCCCGCCGCGCGATCCACGCACACCGACGTCGCCGCACCGCACCGCGACACCGCGCCCAGAACCTGCACAAATGCGTGCACGGAACTTTGTAGCCTCTCCAGCCACCGAGTTTACTACAGTTTCTACCCGATCACGGCGAGATGGGAATATTTCGTTATATTTAGGTTACGGGAGATGATTTACCTGTTTCTCTGTGTGCTCGGTTAGACCGTCGACCCACACGCAGGCAGTGGCGACAGGCTTGCCGAAGCCGAGCTTGACTCGCGACCCACCCACATACTCGCCGTCCATTGCCCGTATCGCCTCCACGACGCTGGAAATCGATGCGTATTGACAGAAAGCGTATCCTGCCCCTCCGCCACTCCCTTTCTTGATGTCGATCTCTATTATTCGTCCGAAATGCTTGAATTTGTCTCTCAGCTGTTGTTGCGTGACGTCCTTTTCTAAATTGCCGATAAACAGCGTCCTCGTCGCCTGCGAAAACAGATATCGTTCTAAGATTTGAAAACGTAAGCTCGACGTGACTGCATTCATAGTTCGGTATTCGCATACCTTCGGATGGTATTCGTCGATGTCGGTCTCGTAGGGTTTCGTCGAGTCTGCGTCGTCGTCGCAACTCTGATGAGGGGCAACCGAGATCTTGCATCCAAAAAAAAGCTTGTCTTGCGAAACCTCTAAGGCTTTTTCCACATCTGACGGCTTTTTGAAACGAACAACCGCGTATCGATCGGCATTCAGACCGACCACCTTTACCCATACCACTTTTCCATGCTTCTTGTACTCGTGATAAAGGCCGTCTTTGAGAGAGCTGTCGGTGGACCTCGTCGGTAAGTTTCTGACACAGATTGACAATGGTCTTCCGTTCGCCGTTGACGCCCACTGTTAAGGAAAAACGAGTATAAACTAACGACTGACGATGCCACGTGATTAATATGTGAAACGCAGAGGAAGTACGCGCGATACCTGGTGGGAGACAGCGGGCGGTGTCCGATGGTTGTTGTGATGGGAGAGCAGCGGCTGCGCGGCGGGCGTGGAGGCGCGTGAGGTGTCGCTGGGCTCCGGCGAGCTCGAGTCGGAACGGGACGACGCCGAGCCGGAGAGCCGCCGTCGCCGCCCGCTCTCGGTGCCGCCCCCTGGCGTGCTGGGCGTGCTCTCGCCGCCGGTCGCACCAGTCCGCTCGCCGCTCGCATACCATCGGTGATGAGGGGTTGTTCTGTAACAATACGTTAAAACAAGATTAGTCTCAGTAGTTTGATACTGCTATTGCAGATCAAATGAGACATTGCATCGAATTATCATGAAATTATATGTGATGTGGCTGGTTACTCCCGCAGCTCCGCTAGAACAGTGTAGCGTACGAGCGACTAAGGAATAGGGGAAGCTGAGGAGATTTGATCCCTGAGGAGACTTGATCCTAGATATCGAAATCTATAAAAGTCTTTAAAATTCCAAGTAAGCAACAATGTAGCTCTTAAATAGTTTGGAATGTTGAATGTGACATTAGTAGTCTCAAGCAGACCACTTCACACCATTGAGTGACATCAGAACTTTTGCGGCAGCTAAAGTTTTTCGGTTAGTACTTTTACTTGTTTTGTTAGATATTTTTAAAACACTTATTATCTTGACTTGTAACTAACTAACAATGTAATCTAATATTATAAGTCAATTTTATCCTACTTCTAATAATTGTCGTATCGACTTGAAACTTTGTATGTGTATGTAATCCTGATGACAATGCAATAATTTGATATCATCAACCTGATCTGATGATGGAGCCAGGAGACGGTGCTACGGACCGTACATCGATAGTGGAACTCTTTAATGGCTACTAGTAAACCCATCGAGTTTTGGCTCATTTGATTTGTTTTATTTGTTTTTTTTCGACGATTCCAATAGATTGAGCTTGATTAGGAGGGTCTGATGATGAAGCCAGGAGGAGGATAGTGGAACTCTTCAGTGGCTATTAGGAAACACCGAGTTTGGGCTCATTTGATTCATTTTGACGAGTTCAATAGATTGAGCTTGGTTACGAGGGTCTGATGATGAAGCCAGGAGGAGGATAGTGGAACTCTTCAGTGGCTACTAGGAACCCCCTCGAGTTTGGGCTCATTAGATTCGTTTTGACGAATCCAATAGATTGGGCTTGGTAACATAGACAAAAAAGTAATAAATAAAATACATTTTCTCAAACATGCTTGGAAATAAGAGTATTATTTTGACAACCTTCTTCGAGATAAATCAAACTTGCTGCACTGCCCAAATATATGCGAACAGCGGCCGGCAAAATTTGTATGAAAAACCATATCTGTCGTGTTTAGCGACCAAATAAATTACATATTAAACTCATATCGTTCGTATTATTTAAAATGGAACGATTTTTACTCCGAAAATGGGAACCAAGAAGGTAACTGATCAAAGGTTTTATTTAAATTCCGAACCGGCCTGCACATAGAAACCTGTTTGTTGAAAAAAAAACAATCGATCAATAGAACGCGGGAATTTTTTTTGTTGTTCGTTGTTCGTCATTGGTTTTGAAAACTAATTGCATTTGACAAAATGAGTTCAAGTGAAGACAATGAGTGAAGTGTGATGAGTGAAGTGCGATCTTACTTTAACGCCACCTGAAATTCAAGAGGCGGCAAGAGCCGTAATATAAATTTGTTACTGCCAAATTCGAAAGAGAAAAGTTCTGCCCAGGTACTACTTACCTAGTTTTAATTTCCGCGAATTTATTGAGAAAAGTACTATACAAGCCTTGGCCACAACTAGGCATTGATGGACTCAGGTATGTGTGCCTCGGCTTTGCCTCGGCCCACATTTACACCTTCTTCCATAATGCCTACGTTGACGGCCGTTGCAGTAATGTACTAATATAGCTTTAAAAAACTAAAAATAACACTTCTAATACGTAAATGTAAAAAAATGGCAATCTATTAGCTTTACCCGTAGAAATAACCCCACAATTTTTACATATGTTATGAATGGTAATTCGATTGAACGTGTCAACAGCATTAGGGACCTGGGGGTAATACTTGATAGTAAACTCCTATTTAACGAACATATAGACTCTATAATTATCAAAGCATACAAAAACCTTGGTTTTGTCAAGAGAGTGTGTGAGCCCTTCCATAATCCCGCCTGCATAAAATCTATATACTACGCCTATGTAAGGAGCATCTTGGAGTATGCAAGTTGCATTTGGAGCCCACAATACATTATCTATGATCACAGTATAGAACGTATACAGAGCCTGTTTCTGAAATTTCTGAACTATAAAACCAGGAAACACTTCTTAGATTACACGGAAGGCTGTAGATATCATCGTTTGCTACCATTAAAACAAAGACGAACTGTACTTGACATGCTTTTGTTATACGATGTGCTTAGGGGGCGTCTGGACAGTCCAGCCATGCTTCAGTCTATCGGATTTAATGTGCCTCGTCGTCGCACCAGACACACACCGCTATTACATGTACCCTACCATCGTACAAACTACGCTAAGAACTCCATATTCACACGCATTACCAATACATATAATAAGCACTTTGGGGAAATAGACATATTCATCGGTAATAAACACGGTTTTCGTCACAAGATAATTCAAAACCTGGAAGTTCTATAGCGGCCCTTGTAGATTTCACTCAGGTATCTTCATCAGTATTTCCTCACCCAACCCCCCCCCCCTTTTTTACACACACACACACACACACACACTATCACAAAACTACTCTCCAAACTTGCAACCATTGTAATTATCATTCATTAATTATACTGTTTTTCTTTTTTTTCATTTTGTGCCATGTTCTAATAATATTAATGTGAAACTCTTTAATTGGCCTTACAATGTTAAGTATCCTATAAGCAATATAATTGTATTACGCTGTTGAGTTTCTTAATAAATAAATAAATAAATAAATACGCTCTAAAAAATGAAAAATAATTAAATCCACTTGCATTAGTTCGATATAATGGTTAATTCAAAAAGTGTGGAGCGTTTCTTTAAGGCGCAGGTTTCCAAAAATGGGGTTAATTAAAGCTATCTTTCTGTGTAATTCTGGTCTAAAAAAAAAATCTAATAAAAATATATGTTAATCTACTTGCAGGACACCTTCAGGCCGAAAAATGAAAAAAATGTATTTATGTATTGAAAATAAAAGTGCAAAGTCCCTATTTCCTAAAAGTTTAATACTACTTTACTCCTAAACTACACACATCAACACCGTCTAGGGATATTTTGTATAAAGTTCATAAACTCAAAAAATATTGTCCAGTTTTAAATTCTTTTGAATAAAGCTTATTTTGTAAACCTTTTTAACGATTCTAAATTTGAATTTGAAAAAATAAATAATAAAGAAAAGATTTACGCGCCATAATGGTAGCGAAGTCCGAAGGTTTAATTTACCTACAGTAGTTTTTGGCTATTTTTTGTGTCCAATTTAAGTTTTTTTTAACAAGTTAGCGGTTAATTTCGAATTAATGGTATTGTGTTCATCATGCAGCGGCGCCATTTAACGAGAGAGGAAATGTTAAGGGCAGTAGGCATGCTCCAAGCTGGGGCTACTCAACGGAGTATTGCTGAGGAGATTGGAACAAGACAAATCGTGATATCACGGTTATGGTCACGTTATCGTGCTACTGGTGAAGTGACTGAAAGACACCTAGGCGGGAAGCGCGTAACCACTCAACGACAAGACCGATTTTTGCAAGTTGCCGCGAGAAGACAACCAAATGTTACGGCCTTGCAGTTGGTTCAGAGGCTCCAGTTAGACCACCAGTTGCTTGTGAGTGACCAAACTGTGAGGAGAAGGCTGCATGAAGCTAACCTTCATGCTCGTAGACCGCTTCGTACTCCAGCACTACGCTGAGGAAATCGTGGACGACGACTAGAGTGGGCTCGTGAACATTTACTGTGAGACGATAACCAGTGGTTTGTAGTGCTGTTTACCGATGAGTCCCGGTTCGGTTTCCATCCCGATACACGTAGAGTACGTGTTTGTCGAGTTTCTGGTCGTGAGAGCCGTTTGCAACATCCTCAGGAAGTTCATTCATACCACGGCGAGACAATTATGGTTTGGGCGGGAATCCGTGTTGGTGGAAGAACAGACCTCGTTTGGATCAGAAACACCATGACGGCTGAAAAATACCGTAACGAGGTGCTAGTATCAATAATCTACCCCCATCGACTACAAATGGGCCAAGAATTCACGCTCATGCACGATAACGCCCGTCCGCACACAGCGAGAGTGGTGACGAGCTGGTTGCAGGAGCACGACGTATTGGTCTTAGGCTGGCCTGCACAATCGCCTGACCTAAACCCCATAGAGCACGCGTGGGACATGCTCCAAAGAAAGGCTTTGAGGAATTTCCCTGCAAACATTGCGACGGAAGAGCAACTTTTTTTGCATCTTGGCTGGACCTGGGACAATATACCGCAGCAAGACTTGAATAACTTAATCCAAAGCATGAAAAACCGCTGCAGGACCGTTATTAACGTCATGGGTGGTTTTACTGACTACTGATGTGTCACATAACTGTTAAAAACAGATTAAGTTTCCTTTATTTTTCCCATTTTCATTAGAAACACATTCATTGTTAGTTTTACCATAACTTCACTTTTTTTCTTTATTTGAATAAAAATTTGTTTACGTAAAAAAAATAGTTTTCTTTCATTCTGGAGTGTAGTCTGATAAATGGGCTTTATAAAAATATATACATGTTGTATGTTATTTTCAATAAATTTTGAGGAAATTGAGTAAATCCAAAATATCCCTAGACAGTGTTGATGTGTGTATATATGTAACAAAGACTTGTTAATACCATCAGCTTCTAAAGAATTATAATACCCAGGACACCTTCAGGCCATTTTTGAAAATACTGCTTTAATTAATTTTTGCGAATTTTTTACGTATTTCATACTCGCAAATCGGCACGTACACCCCTCAGTCGCCCATAAAGTCAGTGCGGGACGAGCCGCCGCGCCGTGCTGAACGGACCGCGAACTTCTTTCCGCATAAGAGGCAATAAATGAGCAGATTTAGGATTTTAAAATTAATTTACGTTAATAATAAATAAACTCGCATAAAACCAAAACATCTTCAATTCACAACTTCAATATCAACCATAGACAACATTACGTTTAGCTGTCAGTTGTGTTTTGTTACACCATGTCATTTGCATTTTGGTATACCATTTACAACAAATGAATGATTAATTTTATTATTCATGAGTATCATATTTTATCTTATTCCGGACGAAGACAAATGCAAAAAATCAAAGATTATAAAAATCGGTCCAGCCGTTATCGACTTATACCTAAGTGTTGTAACTAACATGCCTTTTTTTATAGATTATATTATCTGTGTATTAATGACAGCGCTAGGTGTTTAATCACGTAATTTATTAAAATGTTTTACCAATTCATAAATGGGTTGCATATTAAAGACATTTTAATAATTATAAATTAACTAGCAAACCCGGCGAACTCCGTTTCGCCACCAGATATGGCTTCGTTTTATGTAACATTTCGTTTTGGTGATTAAAAGAAGAAAAATTTTTTTTGTTTTAAATTTGAAAAGGAAAAATTTTATTTCATTTCACAACAGTAATGAATTCATT
This sequence comes from Opisthograptis luteolata, assembly GCA_931315375.2. Lineage (NCBI taxonomy): Eukaryota > Metazoa > Arthropoda > Insecta > Lepidoptera > Geometridae > Opisthograptis > Opisthograptis luteolata. The sequence goes on from OV928048.1 coordinate 7,030,613, forward strand.
TCTACTTAAAATATTGGTTTGTAGTACATGCTATGTATCAGAGATGGCGCTGTATGTGAAAAAAGATTATCCCGCTTTTCTGTTGAAATTTTTCCTGAATTTTCTTTGCTATAAACCTCACGGAGCCCGAGACCTTTCCAACGAATGCAAAACCGTTGAAATCGGTTCGTGCGTTCTGGAGTTATAGCGTCAGGAAGGAAAACCCGACTTATTTTTATATAGTAGATAAATACGATTTATTATAAACTATACAAATAAAATAGTCAGTGGGAGCAGCAAATCCGAGCGAGCGAGCAGTGTAGTACATAACTACATACATAAAAATGCGCGCGATCAAACGCGTGGCACAGCCCTACTGAGTCCCAGGCCGGCCCCTGCGTACACGGCGCTCGCTACTCACGCGCACATTCAAATGGCGCGGCAGCGACTACTAGCCGTGCCCCGCGGCTTCGCCCGCGTGGGAATTGATGTGTTGTACAAACTTTAGAACGCCATTGCACACCCTCTAGGGGTTTTTTAAAATATAAAAAATACGTATTTAATTATTTACTTTATAGTTTATTTGTACCTACTTTTCAGAAAATCCACATAAGGAATAAAAAAAAACCATACAAACTTTAAAACTCTATGGCACACCACGTAGAAGTAATACATATCAAAAAATAAAAAATGCGTTTTCAATGATTTATTTTAAGGTTTATTTGTACCTATTTTTGAGTCAATCGAACTAAGGAATTTTCATTTCATTTTCATTTCATTTCATTTCAAGGAATGACATTTTTCATACAAACTTATCCACTTATTTAACCCCTTTCAGAGTTGACTATTCAAAATTAGATTAGCTTATGTGTTAGTCAAATACCTAAACTGTCTACATTCTAAATTTCATCAGTCAAATTCGGTTCAGTAGTTACGTGGTAACAAACATTCACACACACACAAACTTTCGCATTTATAATATTACAGTAGGATGTTGCTACTGTGTATACGTAGATACGGCGGGCTCGATTAGTAGAGGAGGTACCGCGCCGCGCCGCATGGCGAGAGCGTCGCGTCGGGCGCGTTGCCCGCAGATCGCGTAATTTTGGTGAGGGGATGCGCGGAGTGCGCGGAGCAGTTTCACTTGATCAAGCAAGGTCAACGACGTAATGCAGGGCCTTAACTGGGTAAATAAAAGTACACACAACCAAAAAGCGCTCCACACTTTTGAATTAAGCATTATATTTTCGTAACTAATACAAGTATGTAAATTTAATTATTTTATATTTTTGAGTGCGTTATAAAAGTGTGATTCTTAGTTTTTATGCTATTATATTTTTTATCCTTCTATGCTGTATTGACATTCTACCGCTTAACTTTACTTCATATAAATGTATTATAATAGTTGTACGAAAACTCCAAAACTCCGCTATTCGTGTCAGGTCTGGGCGAGTTGTGGTTTCCCGTGGTATTTTCCACCATGGTTTAAAATAGAGACACACACATTCTATGTGACATTAAATTTGTGTGACCAAAGGTTTTTTTCGTTTTAAAGTGATCAGATCACATGTTGTATCAAACTATAATAATCACAGAATAAAAGGCCCGTTTCAAAATTCAAAATTCAAAACTTTTTTATTTAATAGGATACATTGTGATCACTTTAAAACGTCAACTTAAAACTAGCTACGCCTGTTCCAACCTCCTTACGCCGGCAAAAGAACAGGCAAGAAACGCCCGGCAGGTAATTTTTTTGGCGCGATCACATTGACAATTTTATTCTTATTACTAATTGATTGAATTGGAGCAAGTTCACTAAAATCCCAAGCTTTTTTTTTGTCATCTAATAGTCCGATATTTTTTAATTAGCTTTACTAATAAGAAGATTTCTCTTGTTTGGTTGTACACATTGGGATATGGGAACATGAATATTAACGAGTTGCGGGATCACAACCAAAGCAGACCAGACCCCACAAGCAGCACCCGTTCACGAGTTGACGCATGTGCCAGCCATCGCTCTCCTCGACCATATGAGAGGGAAGAGGGCGACCCGACACATGACGCCGCTGCAAGCAGTCACTTTCGTGAGCATGACTGTTTTGGCTGTTTACCAAAAATGGTTAGAATAGGGGAAATAGGGAGAATAGATAGATAGAAAGAAAGATAGATAGATTAACTACAATCCCAAGCTTGTTTGTCATCTAGATAGTCCGATATTTTATAATAAGCTTTACTAATGAGATTTCTCTTTATACGGTTTTGATAGTTCACGCCCATAAAGTTTTCTATTTATTACCGATTGAAATGTTCTTTCACTGTCATTTATTACCCCACTCGGTCAGTGCTGTCCATAACGATTGTTTCATATTTTCCACAAACTATCGATTATGGAAAAAAGAAATCGATCAAGATAAAAAAAAAAATAAGGCCGACTTGCACTTGACCGGTTTTATTTATTTAAATACTAGTGTTAAGAACAATTTATTACTGAATATCACCAGCTGTGTTCTTTACTGAAAATTATGAGCTTGGAGCTCAAAGCTGTAAAATTAAAGAAAATGCTTGACTGGAGATTCACGTTTCTCGATTTTTTTGTGATTGAGTGAATGTTATTGTAACAAAAACATTAAAGAAAATAGAACTTTCGTAACATTGTATCACTTCAAAATACCTATAATATCAAAGTTTAAGTTAAATTTTCTAATCAGGACTATAATCCAATGCACTTTACAATACATAATATTCAAATCGATCAAATACTCATGCAAACTTGAATTGATTTATCGCGAGTATCGAGTACAAAGTCGTATGCAGTGCAGTGCGAAAAGTCGAATAGACAAATGTCAAAACGGGCCTTTTATCTATACTAATATTATAAAGAGGAAAGATTGTATTGTTTGTTTGCATCGAATAGGCTCCGAAACTACTGAACCGAATTGAAAAATTATTTCACTGCTAGAAAGCTACACTATCTGTGACGTACATAGGCTATATTATATTTCCAAAAAATTTGGGATCAGTAAGAAAATTGCTATTTTGTAACCCAAGGTGTGAAATCGAAAACCTATTTTTGCGTGCGCTGCAAAAACTATTGACAATAGAACAAAATAATGTATTGCGGGTTTGTAGGTCCCATTAAGATCTACAAAAAAGTCCGCGAGAGCATATGTCCAACTTCTATAGTTATGCCACAATAAGTGATATTTTATTTTAAAAATTTAATTTTAATGCTGCTGCTAGAAAAGGCTCTATATTTTTATCTTGGTATTAATCCTTATCACAATAAATTACTTCTTATTCAAAACTGCTTCAATACCTTTATATAACTTTTTGATTCAATTCGGACATTCCATTCGACAGATATCACGAGTTTAAAAATGTAAGCATTAGAAAAAAGTTACGTGGTAGTCAGCCGCTCACCCTTCTCGGCTAGTAGCTAGGCGTCACTGGGCCCACAGCTGTACGGGACGGAAGTCAATGTCAAGAAGTGAAGTGCCGTGGTATTATAATGTGTATTATAATTTTAGATTTTCAAATTTTTGTTAAATACCCGTGCGAAGCCGGGGCGGTCCACTAGTTCTTAATATTTATGGCACTTTCCACCAACCATCTTTATGTACCACACTTAATTTTACTGTAATATAAATAAATCTTCTTTCGTAAGAGCTAGTGGCTAAATACACTAGTGTCGGAGTTATCAGACCGCCCGAAGGCCTCCGACATGGCTTTACGACAATTTAACCGGGATCGACAGTTTAACGTACTACGTCTGAAGCACGGTAGCGCTCAGTTGAAAATGCCACTAATGGTCACCCATCCATGTGATGACCGTGCTGATTGTTGCATAACGTTGATCTGTTACGGTCGATCAGACCAGATTTGCCACGAACAAACCTTTGCGCTATAGTAGTAGTATTTTATAATTAGAATAAATTGCATTTTGTATTACATATTTAATGTACTAAAAACGGTTTTACTATTAGGTGTTGTGAAGCTAGTTGAATTTTTGCGACAATAGATAACTTTTCTTCCGAAATATGATGCGAGGTACAAGAGCGGTCTTGTTTTCCGTTAGACGTATGTTTACCTTTCGAGGTTAGGAGGTGGCGTAGAATAAGGTGCAGTGGAGTTATTTCGCTGATACCTGCCGTACGCAGCGGGCGTATTGCCACGACGACAATACTCCGTTGCACTGTCGTTGGTGCCACGCCAAGTAGCCGGCGCGGCCGCTGAAGCTGCTATCGGACACGTGGTAGCACCGGAACTGTCCTCACCGCCACTGCAACCAACAGAAAGCCTAGATAAGTAACATAACAACTAATTCAGTAAGGTTTCTCCTGAAGTTCAGAATACAGATTGAATTAAAACCGGTTTCAATAACCGATCTATTCCACGGTTTGCCCTACTAGAGATAGACATTTGACATTACTTCTATGGAGCTTTTGTCAAATTTCTATCTAGAGAAGAGCAAACCGTGGATAGGTAGGTTATTGAAACCGGCCGTTATTATAATAATTTGCCTATTTGGAACTTACTTAATATACCTTTTTTTAAAGACACAAAATGTTTTCCCATATACCAAAATAAACGTAAGGCAAAAAAAGAGGGGGAAAAAGCATGTTTTAAGCTGTCTGTTATTTTAATCCCTAACCTACCTAATTGGTGAAGAAACAATAAATCAAATTCATCTTTGTAGAATCAACCGTAAAATATATCAAGTAACCACACACATACTAGATAGATAGATAACGCTTTATTGTTTCACCACCACAACAAAAAATAGAACATCATTAAAAGAAAAATCTTGTTACGGTCTTATCGCTTAAATTCTAAGCTAGCTATTTCCACTAGAAAACATTAAATTTTGAAGTATGTTAATACATATCATCATAAATTATATTAGGGTATTGTCGACTATTATCTATACTTTTGTTTGTTTGTTTGTTTGTTTGAACGCGCTAATCTCAGGAACTACTGGTCCGATTTGAAAAATTCTTTCAGTGTTGGGTAGCCCATTTATCGAGGAAGGCTATAAGCTATATTTTGTTTCCAAAAAAATTAAGGATCCGTAAGTAAATTGCTATTTTGCAACCCAAGGTGTGAAATCGAAAATCTATATTTGCGTGCGCTACAAAAACTATTGACACTAGACCAAAACAATGTATTACGGGTTTGAAGGTCTCATTAAGATCTACAAAAAAATCCGCGAGAGCATATGTTTAACTATTATAGTTATGCCACATAAGTGATCTTTTGTTTTAAAATTTTAATTTTTAATGCCACCGCTAGAAAAGGCTCTTTATTTGTATCTTGGTATTAATCCTTATCAAAATAAATTACTTTTTATTCTAAACTGCTTCAATGCCTTTACATAACTTTTTGAATCATTCAATTCGGACATTCCATTCGAAAGATATTACGAGTTTAAAAATGTAAGTAGTAGTAGAAAAATAAAACCGCCGCACCGCAGCGCAGCGGGAAACGCGATGAGGTAAAGTGCGGTCGCGGATCAGGAAGCCCTTTACCTGCGCGGTTCAAACGTGCGGTCCACAAAATTACAAAACAAAATACATTTATTTTTAATTGTAGCTTTGGATGATACAACGTTACAAGCAGATATTTGAAACTATCCCAATATATATGTATTTGTTTTTTTGTATGTATTTGATATATATATTATAAATTTAAAAAAACTAAAAAAAAACACTTTAAAAACGCACTGAAAAATATAAAATAATAAAATTGACTTGGTGGACTTTTATTTACCCAGTCAAAGAAGCGCTCCACACTTTTTGAATTAACCATGTTATATCGTAACTAATACAAGTCATGTTTATTATTTTATATTTTTCAGTGCGTTTTTAAAGTGTTTTTATTTAGTTTTTTTAAACTACCAATTATTATTTTTTACTTTTTAGTCGTTTGTTACCAAGTCCAATCTATCGGACTCATCAAAAGGAATCATATGAGCCCAAACTCGAAGGGTTTACTATCAATGACTGCAGAGATCCCCTACCCACCTTCTGGCTGCATCATCAGACCCTCGTCACCAAGTCCAATCTATTTGACTCATCAAGACGATTCATATGAGCCCAAACACGAGGGGTTTGCTAGTAGCCACTGCAGAGATCCCCTACCCACCTTCCGGTTGCATCATCAGACCATCGTCACCAAGTCCAATCTATTGTACTCATCAAGACGATTCATATGAGCCCAAACACGAGGGGCTTACTAAAAACCATTGCAGAGATCCCCTACCCACCTTCCCGATGCATCATCAGATCAGGTCGATGATACCAAATTATTGCATTGTCACCGAGATTACATGCACATACAAAGTTTCAAGTCGATACGACAATTAGAAGTAGGTGAAAATTGACTTCTAAGATTTGATTACATTGTTAGTTAGTTACAGTTACAAGTCAAGCTAATAAAAGTGTTTTAAAAAGGAGAGCCACGTTCAATACAAAAATTATGCTTGGCTGTGGGCTTCGCCGCAAAAGGAATGGAGATCTATGAGTGCCAAGTTCTATGCAAAATCCAAATATGTATTTATAGGAACAAATGACATTATGAACAAATATTAAACATTGGATACCTATAATAATGTTAAGCTGTTATTTTTAAAAAATGTGAGATCTTAGAGTAGGTTAGATTTGACTTTGCCAGTTTTCATTACATCAGTCATTTTATAAAGTTATTCAACACTAGTGGACCGCCCCGGCTTCGCACGGGTATTTAAGGTGATGCCGTGATAAACAATGAATCTGAAATCGGCTAGAAAACTGACACACCACGGGGCACCACACCCCGCAACCCGCCTTCACCCTGCCAATCTTACGCGCCTAGCGAATACTTGCGATCAACCAGCGCTGCAGCGCTCAGCAGCCCGTACGGTCGTACAGCGATTGTCACGCTTCCCGGTGCCGCGACAAAACGACACACGTCATTATTTTATTTAAGAAAATATCAATTTGAAATTTGAATCCATCTATATACAAATAATTAAAATTGAAATGTCTGTTTGTAATTTAAAATTAACAGCTCTTCACTAAATGCATAAGTGTATAATTAAATTACACATTACATATAATGGTACTTACAAAATTTTTGTTTGTTTGTCTGTAGATTTGTTCCGGCTAATCTCTGAAACGGCCGGGACGATTTTGAGCTAATTTCATAAGGAGTAACTTAGGCTACTTTTATTTTAGAATTTTAATTTCAGACGACACACGTCATTATTTTATTGAAGAAAATATCAATTTGAAATTTGAATCCATCTATATACACATAATTAAAATTGAAATATCTGTTTGTAATTTAAAATTAACAGCTCTTCACTAAATGCATAAGTGTATAATTAAATTACACATTACATATAATGGTACTTACAAAATTTTTGTTTGTTTGTCTGTAGATTTGTTCCGGCTAATCTCTGAAACGGCCGGGACGATTTTGAGCTAATTTCATAAGGAGTAACTTAGGCTACTTTTATTTTAGAATTTTAATTTTAGGTGAAGGTCATAGGATACTTTTATCGCTATAAACTGTATCGGGTGAAACCGCGAGAAGAGCTAGTATAGGTAGCGGCACGGAAGTTTAGCGCTGAATGCTTGTGGGGTCTGGGCTGCTTTGGTTGTGATCCCGCAACTCATTAATATTCATGTTCCCATATCCCAATGTGTACAACCAAACAAGAGAAATCTTATTAGTAACTAGCTGTTCCCCGCGGTTTCACCCGCGTGGCCTACAGTTTATCGTGATAAAAAGTATCCTATGTCCTTCCCCAGGTTTCAAACCATCTATGTACCAAATTTCATTTCAATCCGTTCAGTAGTTTAGGCGTGAAAGCGTATATATATATTCTGTATACTCCAAAATTATTCCCACACTTCGGTGCCCGCCGCGTTACCCGCTGCGCTGCGGCCACTGCATGACAATGGATGGCAGGGAGGGGCGCGGGCGGCGCGGTGGTTTTATTTTCCACTAGCTGTTCCCTGCGGTTTCACCCGCGTGGGCTACAGTTTATCTCGATAAAAAGTATCCTATGTCCTTCCTCGGGGCTCAAATTATCTCTATACCAAATTTCATTTAAATCGGTTCAGTAGTTTAGGCGCGAAAGCGTATATATTCCGTAAACTCCAAAATTAATCCCGCACTTCGGTGCCCCCTCACCGCGTTACCTGCTGTAGGTACCCATTATCCTATTTTAATTCTAGGTTAATTTTTCTTGGACCGCACGTTTGAACCGCGCAGTTAAAGGTCTTCCTGGTCCGCGACCGCACTTTACCTATTTCATAGATTCTCCCTCACCTCGCCGCGTTTCCCGCTGCGCTGTGGTGCGGCGGGTTTATTTTTAAAACACTTTTATTAGCTTGACTTGTAACTACCTAACTAACTAACTAACTAACTAACTAACTAACAATGTAATCAAATCTTAGAAGTCAATTTTCACCTACTTCTAATTGTCGTATCGACTTGAAACTTTGTATGTGTATGTAATCTCGGTGACAATGCAATAATTTGGTATCATCGACCTGATCTGATGATGCACCCGGAAGGTGGGTAGGGCATCTCTGCGCTGGCTACTAGTAAACCCCTCGTGTTTGGGCTCATAAGAATCGTCTTGATGAGTACAATAGATTGGACTTGGTGACGAGGGTCTGATGATGCAACCGGAAGGTGGGTAGGGGATCTCTGCAGTGGCTACTAGTAAACCCCTCGTGTTTGGACTCATATGATTCGTCTTGATGAGTCAATAGATTGAACTTGGTGACGAGGGTCTGATGATGCAGCCAGAAGGTGGGTAGGGGATCTCTGCAGTGGCTACTAGTAAACCCCTCGAGTTTGGGCTCATATGATTCCTTTTGATGAGTCCGATAGATTGGACTTGGTAACAAAAGATTAAAAAGTAAAAATATAATAATATATAGTTTAAAAAACTAAAAAAAACACTTTAAAAACGCACTCAAAAATATAAAATAATTAAATTGACTTGTATTAGTTACGATATAATGGTTAATTCAAAAAGTGTGGAGCGCGAATCATACACAACCAAATAGCGCTACACATCACTAATTGTTACTGTTTCAATAAATACTAAGTATTGGTATGTATTTGGAAATCTTACTAATTAATACTTAAAGTTATATAACTTATTCATTATTTTAAATGATTGCGATTGTTGTAGCGTTGTAGGTCGAGTTGCTAGAATTATAATGTGTGTTAGTGAATATTCATTGAGATTGTGCTTAATCATTTGGTAAATTATAATTTAGATTGTTTTTATTGTAAAGTGGTCGAGATAAAATGGAATACAAACATATTGTGGTAACTTCAAAGGTATTTTATTATTTCCTGAACTAATAGGTGTAACATTTTCAGAAGTGGGATGAGCTCATCTCGTCGTAAGTCGTCAAGCAGATGGACATCCTGGCATCCATGTGGTTTTGATCTACGGGATACATCACTACGAAGCTTATTGGATAAACCTGGTAGGATCAATCCATATTATTCTTACGTAATGGTTAAAGCGGAAACTGGTATGTCCAAGAACCGCAGCATTCATGGGCATGCATCATCTGTCGACCCACACTGGGCCGGCTTGGTGGGTGGCGGCCCATACTCTCTCTTTAAGAGTACGCCATAGTCCTGGCAGTGGGAACGTAAGAGGCTGATGATGATGATGATTTTGGATGGTTAAAGCTGTTCTACTCTATTTAGACCCGGGAACATGTGGACTATTTTTATTAAAAATGGTTAGAAAAATTGGACAATTATGTGGTTATGAATTTATTAGGTTGAACAAAAGTAGAAAAGATGGAAATGGCATGGGATGGCTTTAAATTTTGGGATGTTGAATAGAACTACGGAAGGAAAGACGGTGACTTAATTTTTTTTGTACACGTGCACTTCAGAGATAAGTGAAGTAAGTTGAGATAATTAGACAGGCTTTTCCAGATTCTACCGCAAACGGACAATAAATATATCGTGTATATGGATGTTAAATCTGTTTAGAAATGTATTTTAGGAACGGCTTGCCAGTCTCGATCGATAGTCCTTTGTTTTGGTTTTATAAGTGGGTGATGGTTTGAATTTGTTGAATTTGGATTCGTCGAGGTTGATTTAGTATTGCCGATATGGAAAAGAAATGGGGGTTTGTCTTATTTGGATTGTGTATTTATATTACATAGGTTTTGATAGCTGACTAGAAATAATTGGAGAAAAGCTGTTTCGCGTATTACTGAAGTGTTACCTTTCCATCTTGGGATTACTGCTAGAGCTTGAAATTATAGGACAGATGGCGTACTGTACATTTAATTTCCTTGCATGAACGATAAGCGATGTCAGTTTACCTACAAATACATTTACAGCGACATAGTCCCAGCTGTAGTCAAATGGTCCCAGAATTCTATTTGTTCAAATGTAGGTAAGAGATGGGAAAGCCTTCACCGGTTTTTTTTGTTGTTGTTGTGAACCTGGTCACGTCGTTGTTTGTCAGGTTGTGTGTTGTGTGGGAAAATTTATCCATTCTTTCAGAAGGCTGTGCATATCGTGTTATAAATATTTTTATCTAGAGGCATAAAAATTTCAAAGAAGGTTTGATCATTATTATTTTGTTTTTTTGTTGTCTTGACATTGACTCGTTCCGTACCCCAGTGACGCTTACATTGTATAAAGCGCTGCCTAGCTAGCCGAGCAGGATGCGCGGCTACCACGCAACTTTTTCTTCTAATACTCACTTACATTTTTAAACTCGTGATATTTTTCGAACGGAATGTCCGAATTGAATAATTCACAAAGTTAATTAAAGGTATTGAAGCAGTTTTGGATATGAAGCAATTTAAAAAGAACAATTATTAGGGGCATAGGTTTAATAGTTACATACACACACACACACGCGCACACACACACACACATACATACACATACATACACATACATACACATATACACACACATACATACATACATATACACACTCATACACACATACACACACATACATACACACACACACACACACATACACACACACACATGCTGGCGTGACAGTTTTTGTAAACATGTAATGATGTGTTCTGCAAAATCGTTTTTTTTTTACTTGTTGTCTTGACATTGACTCGTTCCGTACCCCAGTGACGCTTACATTGTATAAAGCGCTGCCTAGCTAGCCGAGCAGGATGCGCGGCTACCACGCAACTTTTTCTTCTAATACTCACTTACATTTTTAAACTCGTGATATTTTTCGAACGGAATGTCCGAATTGAATAATTCACAAAGTTAATTAAAGGTATTGAAGCAGTTTTGGATATGAAGCAATTTAAAAAGAACAATTATTAGGGGCATAGGTTTAATAGTTACATACACACACACACACGCGCACACACACACACACATACATACACATACATACACATACACACACACGCACACACACATACATACATACATATACACACTCATACACACATACATACACACACACACACACACATACACACACACACATGCTGGCGCGACAGTTTTTGTAAACATGTAATGATGTGTTCTGCAAAATCGTTGTACATTATTTAATTCTATCATCAATAGTTTTCGCTGCGCACGCGATGTAAAGAATATTTAGGTAATTACATTATTGGAGTTTTAGTAAGGGAACATTATTGTCAATGGGTTAAAATCTTTTCAGATTTTGGCGCTTGTATGCGCAGCGGCGTACACTTAAATTTAACGTCTTGTATTACTCTTCCGATTGGGTTTATTACTTGAAATAAATGTACATGTATATATTTATATAGGTATGTGTAGTGCAGAGTTACAGTGATCAAAAGAAGTTGGACAGGGCCAATGCTGATGAAAAGGACATTACTACTTTAAGCGCTTATGCGGACATTATAGTTTATAAGTATTTCGTTCTCAGGAAACTGTCATTCCACTGCAGTTCTGAAAGTACGTCGATGTTTATGGTAACCTTCAGCTTGAGGAGTCAACTGTTCTTTTCACTAACTCTAGGTCGTATTCAATAATACTGTCAACGTGAAATTCCTTCGACGGTACATTGCTTTCTAGGTTTAGCATTGCCGATTGCAAGTTACGGTAGTACTTTTGTATGATCGAAGAGAGCGGTTGTTAGTTCTTGCTTTTGTTTCATTAGGGACACGGTTGCATAGTCAGACTTTACAGGTATAGCAGATGGTAGTAAAAGACGAGGCGTGATGAACATTGATATTCTTGTAATAAACTATGGATCTAGAATACAAATAAATTTGTTACAGCCCTTACAGACAACCACTTTCAGAAAGCTATTTCAGGTAATTTATCTGTAACAACGCGAATGCCAGCTTTGATTTGTACAGGTTGTTGAAGGATGCAGTCTGGGATCAGATGTTTAACAAGCTAAAACAGGTATTGACCTCAAGAACATTTATTTCTAACTGTTGATATTATATTATATTACATTATATTATAATTATAGGTGATATTGATATTATCCTGATGTGAGCAGCGGGGTTTAGCTTCCACAAATACAAGGTAAAACTTAAAGCCCGTTGCTTATTTCAGCTGTAAGCTGTAAGGCTAGTTAGACTATAGGTGCTCGTACGAGTTTAAGACGCTAGCTGTTGTTTCATCTATCAGAAGGTTTTATATCAATTTGTTTTAAGGTTGTAAATTGTGCAGCTTTAAAGTAGCCGATGTTGGTCAAAACTGGAGTACGATTGGAAATAATGCATTTAAACCTGGTAAGTCTTGTAGTCATAATAATATGTAGATGCTCTTAAGTTGGTTTTCAGTAGAAGCTGGGATAGTCATGCACATCGTGAATATGTATATCTCCTGGGTTGTGAATTCAAAATCAGGATGACGCCCTTTGTATCATTAAATCGGGTAGTGATGACGACTGTAGGTATAGGAAGCCCTGAGCTGACACGCTGCGACAACGAGCCGAGCCAAGGCATACCCTGCCCTTGGATCATCTGGAACATCTTGGCAAAACATTTATTTGATAGGTATATTATTTTATGGATAATTCTGTCGACTATTCGATTACGGCTACAAAAGTCACGAGATTGGAGAAGTAAATATTCTTTAAAAATTTGTCGAATAGATTTACATGTTACAGGTTAATGTTTGGAGAATTTAGTTAGACACAGATATTAAGGTATGAATATTAATTCATTTGGCAGCTAAAATAATGCAGGTAAGTTACGGAATGAGCTTTCAGCGAATTAAAAACAGGTATATCTGAAGAATTTGTCGACAATTTTCACAAATTACAGGTTAATATTAGCGCATTTAGAAGCAGATATCAAGGTAAGGGTGATAATTCTTTTAACAGCGAAGGTACTCCAGACCAGTAACAAAACAATATTTCAGAGAATTCAAGCATAATCTTGGAATAACATGCGTACTCCTCTAGCAATATATATATATAGTCCACGATTTAGTTTTATGGAAACTGTTTTAGGTTCAGAAATACAGGTGTAAGACTAAATATATGAGAGAAATAATGGACATTATTAGAGTCGTTTGCAATTATAGAAACATGATAGCTTTTGTGTAAAAGGCTAGAAGCAAACGTTATGTTAGATCACTTTGTTCAATCTTGATCCATTCCAGTATAGATGATAGCAGGATAAAATATACTGAGGAATTTAGGCTGGGATAGAATTGTTAAAACTACAAATATTGAATAAATCAAAATTGGACGGGAATGGAATAGGAATTAAGGTAGTAATACGGGTAAATAACATTATCGGGTTAAATAGTGATTTGGCATAAATTAGGTGCGTTTATTGGTAAATAACGGTTATGTTAAAACTGCACAATATTAAATACATTCAAATTGAAAGTGAAATAGGTAAATAATACTCATAGGGAAATTATGGAATAGATTTTTGGAATGGATAAGTGTTAAGGAATTTGGTTGGATATTTAAATAAATATGGTAATACTGATTGGAATTTATGAATAAATATTGTAATATTACTTGGAATACATAGATAAATATTATAATGATATTATTTGGGGTTAATTATTTTGATGTTATTTGGGTTTATGGATACCTTTATTGGATATATAAAATTCGCTGGATTATATGGGTGACGCTGTCACATTGGAAAATATGAAATTTTTGGGTGACGCTGTCACAATTGGATAATATGGTATTAATGGGTGACGCTGTCACATTGGAAAATATGAAATTTTTGGGTGACGCTGTCACATTGGAAAATATGAAATTTTTGGGTGACGCTGTCACAATTGGATAATATGGTATTAATGGGTGACGCTGTCACATTGGAAAATATGGAATTTTTGGGTGACGCTGTCACAATTGGATAATATGGTATTAATGGGTGACACTGTCACAATTGTATAATATGGTATTAATGGGTGACGCTGTCACATTGGAAAATATGGAAATGTTGGGTGACACAGTCACATTGGAAAATATGGTAATGATAGGTGACACTGTCACATTGGATGAAAAAGTCTTGAATCAATTATCGGTTTCATTAATCATTATTATTCTTCTGTGATGATCTAGGTTGTTATTTTCATGCGCTTTATTGCAGTAATGTTGTGATAAATGTTTTTATGTACAAAAATACTTTCTCTCCTTTGCAGAGACGCAAAGGTGTCAGGATGGACGAGTGTGACAAATGACAGAAATAGATACGTCAACTTATGACGTACTTCCACAAGTCCGAAGATGGCGCTGTCAAAATGCAACGGATCGACAATTTACTTCTTCTTCCGCGAGTTGCGACGTGACGTCATCCAATACGAGCCAATGAGAGCCCAGCATTTTGCCGCCAAGAAGATGGCGCCATAAGCAACTATCTACTTACCTACCTGAAAAATGTAACTGTTTAAAACATTCAGTCGGTGCTCGAATTTGGTGTCAGCCAGATAGGCAAAAGTATAGTCAAATGGTGGTTCAGATTTAAAGCTAAGTATTATTTTTATTAAAGTGATTCTATGTTTTTGGTTAAAGTTATATAACTTATTCATTATTTTAAATGATTGCGATTGTTGTAGCGTTGTAGGTCGAGTTGCTAGAATTATAATGTGTGTTAGAGAATATTCATTGAGATTGTGCTTAATCATTTGGTAAATTATAATTTAGATTGTTGTTATTGTAAAGTGGTCGAGATAAAATGGAATACAAACATATTGTGGTAACTTCAAAGGTATTTTATTATTTCCTGAACTAATAGGTGTAACATAATATCGTTATATTTTAGTCAATGTATACAAATACTTGACAAATTATATCCTAAAACCTTCCTCGAGAACCACTCTATCTATTAGTGAAAACCGCATGAAAATCGGAGCAGTAGTTTTTGAGTTTAACGCGAACAGACAGACAGACGCGGCGCGGAGGACTTTGTTTTATAATAAGTAGTGAAGCTAATTCAAAAATATCGGACCATTAGATGACAAAAAAAAGCTAGGGATTTTAGTGAACTTGCTCCAATTCAATCAATTCACAATAAGAATAAAATTGTACAGTCACGAACATGATACAATTATAAATTTAATTAATACTTAACCAAATAATTTTAAGAACATATTTAAATAAGTAGCGAGTCTATCACTGAGCGAAATGTGTCAGCATTCTGGAAACAGCATTACAAAACGTTTATTTGCTCATCGATAATGTGCTCTAAGTCACAATTTATTGTTTATTTAATTATACTTAGGTTTTTCTTTCAATGTTTCACTCTGTTTTTGGAACAATAAATATATTATTATTATTATTATTTTCATATTTTTTTGTTGATGATTCTTTAAATGTTTCCGTTTTTTCATCGGATGTAAGTAACCCTAAAGATATAAAAAATCTGCACAATGTTTGTTGCTCCACGTAGCTCATATGATGGCAAAAAGAAACCTAATCAGAGAAAGTTGTCGAAAACGTGAGAAAAATAATGAGATTGCAACTCTGTGTACATAATGTGGTCACTACAAAAGTCGCTAAAGATACTCAACTTTTCAATTTTCCTAATCATCTTTAACTCTAAAAATGCCCAATCTCGAACACATAAGAAAATTTAGTATGTTTATCTACTTTTGTCGCTAACTGTACACATTTGGACTTTGTCATGATCAGCAACATTTGTCATTGACTTGACAATATCCATGAATGAAGTAACACGTAAAACAGGTTGACAGCCAAAAAATAACAAGGTAAGTAACATTGGTTACCATGGAAACCTACTAAGTAAATATCTACAACGAAAATACAATATGTGGCGTTTACGTGTTTGTTTGTTTGCATCGAATAGGCTCCGAAACTACTAAACCGATTTGAAAAATTCTTTCACTGTTGGAAAGTTACACTATCTGTGACGGACATGGCTATATTATATTTGCAAAAAAATTAGGGATCCGTAAGAAAATTGCTATTTTGTAACCCAAGGTGTGAAATCGAAAACCTATTTTTGCGTGCGTTGCAAAAACTATTGACAATAGAACAAAACAATGTAATACCGGTTTGTAGGTCCCATTAAGTTCTACAAAAAAGTCCGCGAGAGCGTATGTCTAAAACTCTAAATATTATAGTTATGCCATAATAAGTCATCCTTTATTTAAACAAAAATAATTTTAATTCCGTCGCTAGAATAGGTTCTTTCTTTGTATATTGGTATTGATCCTTATCAAAATAAACTATTTTTTAATAAGAACTGCTTCAATACCTTTATATAACTTTTTGAATCATTCAATTTGGACATTCGATTCGAAAGATATCACGAGTTTAAAAATGTAAGTATGTACCTAGTAGAAAGAAGTTGCGTGGTAGCCTGATGGCTTGCGTACACCAAATCCGTCATCGGCCGAAGTATGCTCGGGCGTCATCGGCCGAACTCGGCCGATCAAATCAAACGGAAGTAAATGCAAGAGAGCGCTTACACTGCTACTACCGACGTCGTCCGTTGACGCCCGATAACGGACGATAAACTGACGAGTCCGAACGTGTTTGGATTTTTTGTCAGTTTTACCGGCTTCTTTCTGCTATCGAGTCGTTATTTGGATCAAGGATGGATATTGAAAAAATAATTTTCTAAAAAATACATTTCTCCGTAATCCTCCATTTTTAAAAACACGTCTGTACTCTGTAGTTGCACAGTTCAGACTTCAAAGTTCTACCGACAAGGGCCGTTATCGTCTGCAGTGTATGCAGTTGAACGTCCGAGTTACTCGTCCGAGTAGTTCTGTCCGTCATCGGCCGACAAAATCGGTTTTGGTGTACGCGTACCATTATGGCTTGGCTTTGGCTTTGTCATCGGTCACGTGCTGGGAGTGTGTGTCGCTCTATCAATACAGCGACACACACTCTCAGCACACATAGGGTTGGACCTGTCCCTGCCGAGCGTAATAACAGCAATGCTCGGCAGCGACACGGCGTGGCAGGCTGTGGCCTCCTTCTGCGAATACGCAATCACGCAGAAGGAGGCCGCGGAACGGGTCAGGGAGGCAGATCCGCTCTCTGAACCAATCCGGCACAGGCGGAGGGGCGGTAGAAGGAGGCGTTTTGCCTAAGACTAACTAAGACTTGTTAATACCATCAGTTTATAAAGAAATATAATACCCAGGATACCTTCAGGCCATTTTTTGAAAATACTGCTTTAATTATTTTTGCGAATTTTTTACGTATTTGATACTCGCAAATTGGCACGTACACCCCTCAGTCGCCCATAAAGTCAGTGCGGGACGAGCCGCCGTGCTGAACGGACCTGTGCCACTTATCTCCGCATATTTTTGTAGCTGATAGTCGTATGATGAACTACCTATAGGCTATAAGTGGTAGGTGCATAGTGCCGTGGCGAGTTAATTGCCTACTCTTGCGGTGATGCATAGGGTTGTCACTTTTATTTTTAGTTAAATACTAGCTGACCCGGCGAACTACTTTCGCATAGGAAATTAATTTACGTTAATAATAAATAAACTCGCATAAAACAACCACATCTTCAATTCACAACTTCAATATCAACCATAGACAACATTACGTTTACCATGTCAGTTGCATTTTGGTATACCATTTACAACAAATGAATGATTAATTTTATTATTTATGAGTATCACATTTTGTCTTAATCCGGACGAAGACAAATGCAAAAAATCAAAGATTATAAAAATCGGTCCAGCCGTTATCGACTTATGCCTAAGTGTTGTAACTAACATGACTTTTTTTATAGATTATATTATTTGTGTATTATGACAGCGCTTGGTGTTTAATCACGTAATATAATAAAATGTTTTACCAATTCATAAATGGGTTGCATATTAAAGACATTTTAATAATTATAAATTAATAAATACGATTTATTATAAACTATACAAATAAAATAGTCAGTGAGAGCAGCAAATCCGAGCGAGCGAGCAGTGTAGTACATACATAAATGCGCGCGATCAAACGCGTGGCACAGCCCTACTGAGTCCCAGGCCGGCCCCTGCGTACACGGCGGCGCTCGATACTCAGACTCACGCGCACATTCAAATGGCGCGGCAGCGACTACTAGCCGTGCCCCGCGGCTTCGCCGCGTGGGAATTGATGTGTTGTACAAACTTTAGAACGTCATTGCACACCCTCTAGGGGTTTTTTTATGTATAAAAAATACGTATTTAGTTATTTACTTTATAGTTTATTTGTACCTACTTTTAAGAAAATCCACATAAGGAATAAAAAAAAACCATACAAACTTTAAAACTCTATGGCACACCCCGTAGAGGTAATATCAAAAAATAAAAAATGCGTTTTCAATGATTTATTTTAAGGTTTATTTGTACCTATTTTTGAGTCAATCGAACCAAGGAATGACATTTTTCATACAAACTTATCCACATTATTTAACCCCTTTCAGAGTTGACTTTTCAAAATTAGATTAGCTTATGTGTTAATCCAATACCTAAACTATACTATCTATATTCTAAATTGCATCAGTCAAATTCGGTTCAGTAGTTACGTGGTAACAAACATTCACATACACACAAACTTTCGCATTTATAATATTATGGTAGGATGTTGCTACTGTATATACGTAGATACGGCGGGCTCGATTAGTAGAGGAGGTACCGCGCCGCGCCGCATGGCGAGAGCGTCGCGTCGGGCGCGTTGGCCGCAGATCGCGTAATTTTGGTGAGGGGAAGCGCGGAGTGCGCGGAGCAGTTTCACTTGATCAAGCAAGGTCAACGACGTAGTGCAGGACCTTAAACATAATAACCTCGTTGACAAGTCAAACAACTTTGATCTGAATAATTTCGAACTTTATTAACGAACAGTTAAAGATTCTTTTCTCTAACTCGAGTCTATTCTATACATTGTTTCAAAAGGTAATTATGTGCTCGCGATACGTTGAACGAATCAATTTGAATATCGACGAAGCTTTTCATTCCGTGACTGTACATCCAACTAACATAAGAAAATCTTACAAACTTTTAAAGTACCTACAAACTTGTAGGTTGGTGTAAAGTAGGGTAGTTTGGCAACAAAGAATGTTTCGAGTTGATTAATTGTTTTTCCTTACAAAATGTATGGGATAAGTTTTTGCTTCTTAGCAATTTCTGTCATTTCTAGTACCCATAACTCAAATGGTCTCTGAGTATTTTGATCCCTACATGAAGTAAGATCGATTGGATTTAAAAACATGTATATTCAGGATTTTTTTCGCTGACTACGTTTTTCCTAAATCTGTGAATGCAGTTCAGCATAATTATCTCAAAAAGTTATAGATGGTCTCCTAAGAACGATTTCCTGTAACTAACGGTTAAGGCCCTTACTGTCCCTTCTCAAAATCTACCCTATTCAAGGGTAGATACAAGTAATACCACGCTGATATTTTAGGGTCCGAACCTCAAAAGAAGACCAACGTCCATAAATGGATGCCCTAACTCAAATAAATACCTTCAGTACACGTGAACCAGATGTATATGGAAGTAAGATTAGTGAAGGTTGATGTCAAAAACCAACTGGTTGGTCTCAAGATGAAATTCTCAAAATGGGTTGTGATTTTTCTTCTAGTAGGTAGGCGACCCTCTACTCTCTACTATGGTATTCACTGGGATTTTTAAATAATGGCTTCATTGGAGTTGTTCCTGTACCAAAGTACAATAAGTACCTTGCCTACGTACCTAAAGGTACATATTGTATGGATCTTAAACACTTACAAAACAATTTTGGTATATAAGCTTAAGCACCAACGATTGTTCAAGGAATGTTTGTTACAAGCGATTTCACTCGTCCTCGTGATCAACCTGCAAAATTTGTCCCATGACTTGTTGTTGAATGACTTATTTCAAATCAACTACCTGTTTTCATGTTTCTTTCAGACATCTTGCCGCACAGCGCTCATTTTGCTTCTGACGTCTATCCGTCTCGTCGAATCCATGATCTCACGCCCCTACGTACCGATTCAGCACACTGTGGCTGAGGACAATTCGGATCATATTATTTTCTATTCAGGCTCTAAGACTGATGGCTATATTCACAGACAATCGGCGCGGAGATTACATGACCACGCGAATAGTTGATAATTGCAAGATTAAATAGCAATTTAATTTAATTAATAATTTATTAAACTTTTTTAATAGTGTTTTAGCATGGGGTACCCCAGCACCTCTGTATACGTAGCAATAATAAGTACGCCAGATAGTGTAGGGTTTAAGGGTTAATACTACTTGGATACAATAAATTCTTATTTGCTTTTGTGCAGAAACATTTTGGCCATGACGAGCTACTTATTGATATATTTCCTCTTTATAATATTAGTAAAAACAAATTCAATAAGTTTTTCAAGTTTAAACACACTTCCTCGTAAAGCCGACATTATAAATACCACATTATGTTGTTGTTATATGACCTTTTCTCAAACATGAAATATGAGTATTATTTTGACAACCTTCTTCGAGATAAATCGAAGTTGCTGCACTGGCCAAATACATGCTAGAAGTGGCCGGCAAAAGTTGTAGGAAAATCCATATCTGTCGTGTTTAGGGGCCAAATAATAGAAAGCTGTTTAATGAGAAAAAAAAACAAATGAGCTGAAATGAATTGATGGACTTACATTACATTTACACGTTCGTCCCTCAATGGCGTTATTGTCCCCACGGCAGTAATGTACTATTGATAGGTATAATACTAATATCATATTTAACATTTATTTTTCCAAGGAGCCTTTTTGGGCAGACAATGAACGTTTTTGTGAATAAATACATTATTTTAGGTCACCTTGATAAATCAATCATCAAAATGATCATCATTTCATCAAATTATATATTATGTATTTTACTTCAAAAGAAACTATAATTTAAGTTTTCAAACAATTTTGTAATTAATACTATTTTTAAATAGATAGGCTGGTACCCTTTTTTGAACGTGCCTGCGCGCGCATCGCTAGTGCGGCAGGTGGAAAAAAACAAAACCTGCGTGCCATTTTCCGTTAGTGATGCTTAGCAGATAAAACATCGATGTTTTAACGTCGCATTACATAAAACATCGATGTCACGGACACATAATCGAACCATTGACTGATCTGAAAAAAGATCCTTTGTAAGTTTGGAACAGTGTCATTGGTTATACTAACCCAAAGTTGATTGCGATGAGATAGATATTATTTAAGTACAGTCAGCGGCAAAAGTAGCAGAACAAAAACAAATTTTCCGATTGTCTCTATCATCTTAAGGCGCAGGTTTCCAAAAATGGGGTTAATTAAAGCTATCTTTCTGTGTAATTCTGGTCTAAAAAAAAATCTAATAAAAATATATGTTAATCTACTTGATATATAGCAGGACACCTTCAGGCCGAAAAATGCAAAAAATGTATTTATATATTGAAAACAAATGTGCAAAGTCCCCATTTCCTAAAAGTTTAATACTACTTTACTCCTAAACTATATATGTAACAAAGACTTGTTAATACCATCAGCTTATAAAGAAATATAATACCCAGGACACCTTCAGGCCATTTTTTGAAAATACTACTTTAATTATTTTTTGCGAATTTTTTACGTATTTCATACTCGCAAATCGGCACGTACACCCCTCAGTCGCCCATAAAGTCAGTGCGGGACGAGCCGCCGTGCTGAACGGACCTGTGCCACTTTTCTCCGCATATTTTTGTAGCTGAAAGTCGTACGATGAACTACCTATAGGCTATAAGTAGTAGGTGCATAGTGCCGCGGCGAGTTAATTGCCTACTCTTGCGGTGATGCATAGGGTTGTCACGTTTATTTTTAGTTAAATACTAGCTGACCCGGCGAACTTCTTTCCACATAAGAGGCAATAAATGAGCAGATTTAGGATTTTAAAATTAATTTACGTTAATAATAAATAAACTCGCATAAAACAAAAACATCTTCAATTCACAACTTCAATATCAACCATAGACAACATTACGTTTAGCTGTCAGTTGTGTTTTGTTACACCATGTCAGTTGCATTTTGGTATACCATTTACAACAAATGAATGATTAATTTTATTATTCATGAGTATCATATTTTATCTTATTCCGGACGAAGACAAATGCAAAAAATCAAAGATTATAAAAATCGGTCCAGCCGTTATCGACTTATACCTAAGTGTTGTAACTAACATGCCTTTTTTTAAAACACTTTTATTAGCTTGACTTGTAACTAACTAACTAACTAACTAACTAACTAACTAACAATGTAATCAAATCTTAGAAGTCAATTTTCACCCACTTCCAATTGTCGTATCGACTTGAAACTTTGTATGTGTATGTAATCTTGGTGACAATGCAATAATTTGATATCATCAACCTGATCTGATGATGCAGCCGGAAGGTGGGTAGGGCATCTCTGCAGTGGCTACTAGTAAACCCCTCGTGTTTGGGCTCATATGATTCGTCATCATGAGCCCAATACATTGAATTTGGTGACGAGGGTCTGATGATGCAACCGGAAGGTGGGTAGGGCATCTCTGCAGTGGCTACTAGTAAGCCCCTCGTGTTTGGGCTCATATGATTCGTCTTGATGAGTTCAATAGATTGGACTTGGTGACGAGGGTCTGATGATGGAACCGAAAGGTGGGTAGAGGATCTCTGCAGTGGCTACTAGTAAACCCCTCGTGTTTGGGCTCATATGATTCGTCTTGATGAGTCTAAATTGAACTTGGTAACAAAAAAGTAAAAAAATAAAAATATATAGTTTAAAAAAACTAAAAAAAACACTTTAAAACGCACTGAAAAATATAAAATAATAATGGTTAATTCAAAAAGTGTGGAGCGCTTCTTTTACTGGGTATATAAAAGTACACACAACCAAAAAGCGCTCCACACTTTTTGAATTAACCATTATTATTTTATATTTTTCAGTGCGTTTTAAAGTGTTTTTTTTAGTTTTTTTAAACTATATATTTTTTTTATAGATTATATTATCTGTGCATTATGACAGCGCTAGGTGTTTAATCACGTAATTTATTAAAATGTTTTACCAATTTATAAATGGGTTGCATATAAAAGACATTTTAATAATTATAAATTAATAAATACGATTTATTATAAACTATACAAATAAAATAGTCAGTGAGAGCAGCAAATCCGAGCGAGCGAGCAGTGTAGTACATACATAAATGCGCGCGATCAAACGCGTGGCACAGCCCTACTGAGTCCCAGGCCGGCCCCTGCGTACACGGCGCTCGCTACTCACGCGCACATTCAAATGGCGCGGCAGCGACTACTAGCCGTGCCCCGCGGCTTCGCCCGCGTGAGAATTGATGTGTTGTACAAACTTTAGAACGCCATTGCACACCCTCTAGGGGTTTTTTTAAATATAAAAAATACGTATTTAATTATTTACTTTATAGTTTATTTGTAACTACTTTTAAGAAAATCCACATAAGGAATAAAAAAAAACCATACAAACTTTAAAACTCTATGGCACACCCCGTAGAGGTAATATCAAAAAATAAAAAATGCGTTTTCAATGATTTATTTTAAGGTTTATTTGTACCTATTTTTGAGTCAATCGAACCAAGGAATGACATTTTTCATACAAACTTATCCACCTTATTTAACCCCTTTCAGAGTTGACTTTTCAAAATTAGTTTAGCTTATGTGTTAGTCAAATACCTAAACTGTCTACATTCTAAATTTCATCAGTCAAATTCGGTTCAGTAGTTACGTGGTAACAAACATTCACACACACACAAACTTTCGCATTTATAATATTATAGTAGGATGTTGCTACTGTGTATACGTAGATACGGCGGGCTCGATTAGTAGAGGAGGTACCGCGCCGCGCCGCATGGCGAGAGCGTCGCGTCGGGCGCGTTGGCCGCAGATCGTGTAATTTTAGTGAGGGGATGCGCGGAGTGCGCGGAGCAGTTTCACTTGATCAAGCAAGGTCAACGACGTAATGCAGGGCCTTAAACACTAACCTTTGACTGAACCATCACTTAACATCGGGGATGTAATGTTGTGTTTGTTTGTTTGAACGCGCTAATCTCAGGAACTACAGGTCCGATTTGAAAAATTATTTCAGTGTTGGATAGTCCATTTATTGAGGAAGGCTATAGGCTATATTTTATTTCCAAAAATATTAGGGATCCGTAAGAAAATTGCTGTTTTGCAACCCAAGGTGTGAAAACGAAAACCTATTTTTGCGTGCGCTGCAAAAACTATTGACTATAGAACAAAATAATGTATTACCGGTTTGTAAGTCCCATTAAAGCCCGTAGCACACCTCCGCTGCAAAACTATAACAGCGGAACCGCAGTAATTTCGCCATGTCTTGTCCGTATGTAGGAGAAGCGGAACTGCCTGTTCTAACGCATAGATTTGACTATAATTCTATCTCTTTCCCCGCGCGGTATTGTCGATCTGCTCCGACGCCATCCACACTTCCGCGCTTCGGCTGCCGTTTTGTTGCGGTGCCGCGTTGTTTTCGCACGTATTTGTGGAAGTCGACAAAAATAAAAGGCGAAACTACATTTTTTCATATAATGGACGTTAGTTTTACTGAAAAATTAATTCAAGAGGTCAGAAATAGACCTATTAGACATTTAGACTATTTTACGCCTTTTCAAAGTTAAACTCCACAATAATATTTCTTCCTCTGACTCGTTAGTTCCGCTATTCAATCTACATCAGATCGCAGCGGAATTTCTACAGCGGTTTCGCGATTGAAGTTTCGCAGCAGAGGTGTGCTACGGGCGTAAGATCTACAAAAAAGTCCGCGAGAGCATATATGTCTAACTATTATAGTTATGCCACAATAAGTGATTTTTTTATTTTAAAAATTTAATTTTATTACCACCGCTAGTAAAGGCTTTTTATTTGTATCTTGGTATTAATCCTTATCAAAATAAATTACTTCTTATTCAAAACTGCTTCAATACCTTTATAACTTTTTGAATCATTCTTCGATTCGAAAGATATCACGAGTTTAAAAATGTAAGTAGTAGTAGAAAAATAAACCCGCCGCACCGCAGCGCAACGGGAAACGCGGTGTGGTGGGCACTGAAGGGGGAGAATCTGTGAAATAGGTTAAGTGCGGTCGCGGACCAGTAGGGCTATTGAGTATCTCGGTGGATAACAAAGTGAAGAGCACTTGGTAAAGAGTCGAACTATGAACTGTCAAACAGCTACTTTCGTATTGGCTAACCTTAGTGATCAACTGGGATGACGTCATGCGCACCGAGTCTTGGTGTTATTCACTATAACTCATTTTGACAGAAGTTTTCGTATCGATAGTTTAGATTTGCGATTAGCATAGTGGACATCAAAATTGATAGCCACCGAGGTATTTTACATTTTGTGAAAGACACTGCTCAAGAGCAGTGTTTTATAGATTCTCAATGATTAACACTAGGCCGCTCACGTAAGGAGCACTAAGATTTTGATGTGACTGTGAGTTTGACTCAGTGTACATTGCATTATTACTTATTTGGATTGCTGTAGATTCTGTGATGGAACGTCTACTATTATTGAGATTTGCTCAAGAAAGTCAAGAACAGCGGAGACAAAATCTTTTGAAAATAAAGAGACGCCACCTGCACGACGTTAGTGCTGTGATCCATTGCAGTTGCCAGAGAAAGTGTTTATTGCGAATTTTCGTCTAAGTAATAAGTGAAGAAGTGGATTCCAACAAGTTCTAGAAGAGTCGATGACTAGAAAGAAGTAAATCCATTTGCCTAGGAGACACTTTTCTTGGTGCAAGCATCTGAAAAGTACAATTACTTGTTACTAACTGTGTCCTTCGGTTTCACCCGCATATATAGGCAGTGGTAATAAGTAATGATCAATCCTTCGGCCGGCCCGGGGGCCTGGAATTTATTTTTAACGCTATTGTATAGAACTTTTTTATATATTTTTAATATCAAAAAATTTACGTTTCGTAAAATTAACTACAAAAAATAATTAATGAAACAAATTATTAATAAAAATATATTACACAACTAGCTGTTCCCTGCGGTTTCACCCGCGTGGGCTACAGTTTATCGCGATAAAAAGTATCCTATGTCCTTCCCCGGGGTTCAAATTATCTCTATACCAAATTTCATTTAAATGGGCCCAGTAGTTTAGGCGCGATAGCGTATATATTCCGTATACTCCAAAATTATTCCCGCACTTCGGTGCCCCCTTAACGCGTTACCTGCTGTAGGTACCCATTATCCTATTTTAATTCTAAGTTAATTTTTCTTGGACCGCACGTTTGAACCGCGCAGTTAAAGGTCTTTCTGGTCCGCGACCGCACTTTACCTATTTCATAGATTCTCCCGGTACCCCCCTCACCTCACCGCGTTTCCCGCTGCGCTGCGGTGCGGCGGTTTTATTTTTCTACTACTACTTACATTTTTAAACTCGTGATATCTTTCGAATGGAATGTCCGAATTGAATAATTCAAAAAGTTATTTAAGGCATTGAAGCAGTTTTGAATAAGAAGTAATTTATTTTGATAAGGATTAATACCAAGATACAAATAAAAAGCCTTTTCTAGCGGCGGCATTAAAAATTATTTTTTTAAAATAAAAGATCACTTGTTGTGGCATAACTATAATAGTTAGACATATGCTCTCGCGGACTTTTTTGTAGATCTAAATGAGACCTAAAAACCCGTAATACATTATTTTGTTCTAGTATCAATAGTTTTTGCAGCGCACGCAAAAATAGGTTTTCGATTTCACACCTTGGGTTGCAAAATAGCAATTTTCTTAAGGATCCCTAATTTTTTTGGAAATAAAATTTAGCCTATAGCCTTCCTCGATAAATGGACTATCTAACACTGAAAGAATTTTTCAAATCGGACCAGTAGTTCCTGAGATTAGCGCGTTCAAACAAACAAACAAACAAACAAACAAACAAACAAACAAACAAACAAACAAACTCTGCAGCTTTATAATATTAGTATAGATATGTACTGCATTTTACTTAATTTAATTATTTACTATCACCAAGCTTCCAAACTTTTATGAACTTGTAAACAGTAATATCACTATGGGTAATATTTTTTCTCCAAAGAGAAGTTACTGTTACGAATGAATTTTCAAATTTGCCGCTCACCTCAAACGTCAGGTAGTATAAACCACATAAAATTAAATGTCCCCTTTTCACGCGTAACGCGCCTAAAAGGTATTACTTATCTTAGTCGCATAATAGTCGATAAAAAATAGTGTCGTGAAGTGGCGTGCTGAAAGGCACCGTTAGGCACTGTAAACTGATATCCACTGAGTTTGATACGCAATACCAATGTTATAGCTATCTCAGTTGACATCAAAGTTCGGTGTACAACCGAACCCGGTTGGTAACTGGAAATGTCAAAGTTAGCCAATAGGTCTGCAGGAAGACCTTTAGCTGCGCGGTTCAAACGCGCGGTCCGAAAAAAATTAACTTAGTTTTAAAATAGGATAATGGATAAAGCAGGTAACGCGGTGAGGGGGCACCGAATTGCGGGAATAATTTTGGAGTATACGGAATATATATACGCTTTTGCACCTAAACTACTGAACAGATTTAAATGAAGTTTGGTATAGAGATAGTTTGAGCCCTGGGGAAGGACATAGGATACTTCTTATCGCGATAAACTGAAGCCCACGCGGGTGAAACCGCGGGGAACAGCTAGTTGTATATCAAATTAGAGTTTGTGAGGTGTGCTTTACGATTTAAGTGTACGATAATAATTTCAAAAAGTTTACAATTAATATTTTGGCTGGAAAAAATATGACGTCATTTCGCGATCGTCGTTTGTTTACGTTAGTGGTTTGTTTATTTATTTAAATAATCTTAATCGATTGTTTTTGTTTATCTCAATGCGAAATATAAACTAAGAGACCGCGCGCACAGAGAGCGGTCAGAGTTCTGCGTTCTAACGACCGTTGACCGCCCAAGAGTTCCAACGCACACAAGCGGCGTGCAAATTCTCGCGTTCTAGTTTCGTTTGGGTCTTTGCACATGCAACATGCCACTAGAAAGTTCGTCATACAAATGTTAAAGTGATCATTTGTTTTTTTTCAACAAACAGGTTTCTATGTGCAAGCCGGTTCGGAACTTAAATAAAATCTTTGATAAGTTACCTCCTTGGTTGCCATGTTTCGGAGTAAAAATCGTTCCGTTTTTAAATAATACGACAGATATGAGTTTACTATGTAATTTATTTGACCGCTAAACACGACAAATATGAGTTTTCTATGTAATTTATTTGGCTGCTAAACACGACAGATATGGATTTTCATACAACTTTTGCCGGCCGCTGCTCGCATATGTTTAGGTAGTGCAGCAAGCTCGATTTATCTCTTAATAATCGATATAATCGATTCATTACATACTTTTTTTAGTATCTAATTTATTTAAGGGACTTTTATAATTTACTAGCGGCCCGCCCGGCTTCGCACGGGTAAAATTCAACAAAAGTAAAATTTAACTAAAAATTCATTAAAAATTATAATACACACACATTATTGGAGTTCTAGTAAGGATCCCTAATTTTATTGAAAATAGACATCAATATTTATACGATACAAACGTCACTCAATTGTTTTGCCTTTCCGGTACCTCTCCACTAACACTTGAACTTTATGATATGGTATTAAAGTTCAAATTGAATTAGAAAACGTTTGTATGGGAAATAGAAAAGGGCTGTTTTTAGGGGTTTCCCGGCAATTATTCTAATTTTTAGACCTCCACGAACATTTCAAGACCAAAATTAGCCAAATCGGTCCAGCCGTTCTCGAGTTTTAGCAAGACTAACAAATAGCAACTGATTTTTATATACATACTAGCTGTTCCCCGCGGTTTCACCCGCGTGGGCTACAGTTTATCGCGATAAAAAATATCCTATGTCCTTCCCCAGGGTTCAAATCAAACTATCTATGTATCATATTTCAAATCAATCAGTTCAGCGGATTAGGCGTGAATGCGTATATATTCTGTATACTCCAAAATCATTCCCGCACTTCGGTGCCCGCCGCGTTACCCGCTGCGCAACGGCCACTGCATGGCCATTGCCCATGGATGGCGGCGCGGGACGCGGGCGGCGCGGTGGTTTTATTTTCCATTAGATTGACATTTTAATATCGTAATATCTTTTGAATGGAATGTCCGATTTGAACAATTCAAAAAATAATCTACAGGTATTGGATTATTTGGATAAGGATTAATATAAAAGTATGGATAACACGGTCTGATTTTAGTCAGCATTTTTATCAACTTTTAAAATGTAAAAAAGTAGTTATAGTACGTTATCCTTATGAGATAGACATATGCCATCGCGGATTTTTTATAGACCTATATAAGATACACAATTCCGCCATACATCATTTTGTTATATCTCAAAGGCAGCGCTTTCGTTGAAAGCTCCCAGACGGCTTATTTTTTTCCGACACCTCCAACAAATATCGTTATATTTTAGCCAATGTATACGAAAACTTGACAAATTATATCCTAAAACCTTCCTTGAGAATCACTCTATCTATTGGTGCATGAACAGCATGAAAATCGGTGCAGTAGTTTACAGTTTAGACAGACGCGGCGCGGAGGACTTTGTTTTATAATAGTAGTGATAATATAGATTACATGTCAGTTCCAAGATTCACTCACTACTTGAATCTTATTGCATCGAATCGATCTTATTCGATCTCGAAAGATCGTATCGTAATTATGTAGAGATAAATAAAATCACACTATATGCGTGGAATATTATTTATAGTTTTAATTATTTCGCATCACAGTAATACAAATAATAGGAAATCAAATCAGAAAATGTTTATTAATATAATTGTCGGTACCGCTACCGATCAAGCCACGCCCCGCGCGAATTATAATTAATTATTATTTACCACCTATTACAGATTTATAAAATAGAAAATAATAGTGTCCGACCGAAAGTTCGGTTTCGGTTTCGACTGAGTTTCGGCCAAAATTTATGTTTCGGCGGCAATTTCGGTTTCGGCCACATTAGGCCGAAACTTTTGCCGAAAGATAAAGATTATTTATTGTAAAACATGGGTAAAACACATAGAAGAAGAAAAATAAAAAACAGAAACCGAAACTGATTTCGGAAGTTGTCGTGCACTCTCGCCTAATTTCGTTTCTCGCGGCACCGCTTTAGATTGACGATTCTTCTAAGTACAAATACAAACCAAAGTATTAATTAGTAAGATTTCCAAATACATACCAATACTTAGTATTTATTGAAACAGTAACAATTAGTGATGTGTAGCGCTATTTGGTTGTGTATGATTCGCGCTCCACACTTTTTGAATTAACCATTATATCGTAACTAATACAAGTCAATTTAATTATTTTATATTTTTCAGTGCGTTTTTAAAGTGTTTTTTTTTAGTTTTTAAACTATATATTTTTATTACACCATAACTCGATAAATATTGCATTGATTTCAAAATAGTAAACGGTTTCTAAAAGACTAATAATATGTTTCATATTTCTTTCAAAGACATTTAACATGTAATTGTTATAGTTCATGAGTTATCTTATGAAATATAGGTTTTCTCGCAAGTGCTGTAATACATTTCAAAGGGTTGTTCAGTAACCAGTAATTTTTAGAATATTTAAGTTAAGACATGATTTATAGAAGGGGAATTTAACTATTCAGAAAGTAAGCTATCATTACGCTGTCTTTAGATCACTGAGATATGTCCATCCGCGCAAACCGGGTGGCGCCGAGACGCTCAGGCGCGGTCGCTGTCGACGCCGCTCTCACTGCACTTTTTAAAACACTTTTATTAGCTTGACTTGTAACTAACTAACAATGTAATTAAATTTTAGAAATCAATTTTCACCTACTTCTAATTGTCATATCGACTTAAAAGTTTGTATGTGTATGTAATCTCGGTGACAATGCAATAATTTGGTATCATCGACCTGATCTGCAGCCGGATGGTGGGTAGGGGATCTGTGCAGTGGTTACTATAACCCCTCGTGTTTGGGCTCATATGATGGATGAATAGATGTTTTTTACTCTTTCACGCAAAAACTACTGAACGGATCTGAATGAAATTTGGATGGATTAACACATAGGCTACTTTTTATCCCAGGAAAAGGTTCCTGCGGGATAGCGGGAAGACGCGGGAAAACCGCGGGGCGCAAGTACTTGTTTCTAATTTTGCACTAAATTTTAAATAGTCAAATAAGTCAAAAAATAGGGTCAACCTCGGAATGAGAGAAAAAGCTGGAAACTTGTATACAGCTTCATTTGGTCTATTCGGCTCTACAATTTTCTAGCTTATTATCTTTCATTCCGAGGTGAAACCTTAATTTGACTGGACTAAAAAAAATTCATTCAGAGTTTCGGAAAACTTTGAGTGAAACGTCTAAACTTTCACGATAGAACTTTCTCATTATTTTATACCTATAAAAAAATCAGCTTTCTAAGAAATACTAGATGGCGGTGTATATAAAACATATTCACCTGCAGATGACGAAGCTCATTGGCAGAATATCTAGCGTAAGGCGCCACCACTATACTGAAAACTAGTTTGAAATCAATTCAAACATTATTTTGTTCCACCAAATACAGCTGTATGCTATTAATAATTTAATATTTATCACAGATTCCTAAATTTTTTCGGTCTTTTCTTTTGTAGTTCTATTTCCTTGAGCGTGATTGCTTCAATAATATACAATTACAATAATTTTATTTAGAACAAATACTCGTAGAACATTTACAGCAAGGTAATAAAAATCAGTACTTTTTTTTTTTACTACCCCGAGAACTTTTTGACATTGTCACCCTTTCTTCCCTACTACGCCATAGTTTGGTTTGTTATATATACTAATATTATAAGGAGGAAAGATTTGATTGTTTGTTTGTTTGTTTGTTTGCATCGAATAGGCTCCGAAACTACTGAACCGATTTGAAAAATTCTTTCGCTGTAAAAAGCTACACTGTCTGCGGCGGACATAGGCTGTATTATATTTATAAAAAAATTACGGATTCGTAACAAAATTGCTATTTTGTAACCCAAGGTGTGAAATCGAAAACCTATTTCTGCGTACGCTGCAATAATTATTGACAATAGAACAAAATAATGTTTTACGGGTTTGTAGGTCCCATTAAGATCTACAAAAAAGTCCACGAGAGCATATTTGTCTAACTATCACTATCACTACTTATTATAAAACAAAGTCCTCCGCCCCGCGTCTGTCTGTCTGTCTGTTCGCGATAAACTCAAAAACTACTGCACCGATGTTTATGCCGTTTTCACCAATAGATAGAGTGGTTCTCGAGGAAGGTTTTAGGATATAATTTGTCAAGTTTTTGTATACATTGGCTAAAATATAACGATATTTGTTGGAGGTGTCGGAAAAAAATAAGACGTCTGGGAGCTTTCAACGAAAACGCTGCCTAAAGCCTTTGAGATGTAACAAAATGATGTATGGTGGAATTGTGTATCTCATATAGGTCTACAAAAAAGTCTGCGATAGCATATGTCTATATCTTAAGGATAACATACTACAACTACTTTTTTACATTTTAAAAGTTGATAAAAATTCCGACTAAAATCAGACCGTGTTATCCATACCTTTATATTAATCCTTATCCAAACAAATAATTTCATATTCAAGATTGTTCCAACACCTGTAGATTACTTTTTGAATCGTTGAAATCGGACATTCCATTCAAAAGATATTACGAAATTAAAATGTCAATCTAATGGAAAATAAAACCACCGCGCCGCCCGCGCCCCGCCCCGCCCCGCCATCCGTGGCCATGCAGTGGCCGCAGCGCAGCGGGTAACGCGGCGGGCACCGAAGTGCGGGAATAATTTTGGAGAATATAATTATACACTTTCACGCCTAAACTACTAAACGGATTGAAATGAAATTTGGTACATAGACAGTTTGAACCCTGGGGAAGGACATATGACACTTTTTATCGCGATAAACTGTAGCTCACGCGGGTGAAACCGCGGGGAACAGCTACTTATAGTTATGCCACAATAGGTGATCTTTTATTTTAAAATTTTAATTCCGCCGATAGAAAAGGCTCTTTATTTGTATCTTGGTATTAATCCTTATCAAAATAAACTACTTCTTAAACAAAACTGCCTTATTACCTTTATATAACTTCATCATTCAATTCGGACATTCGATTCGAAAGATATCACGAGTTTAAAAAAATAGTAGAAAAAGTTGCGTAGTAGCCTTATGCATGTAGGCGTCACTGGGGTACAGGGGTACGGGCCGTACGGGAGGAAGGATTTATGTGTGTGTATTACAATATTTAATTATGAAATATCTTTTAAATACCCGTGCGAAGCCGGGGCGGTCCACTAGTAAATAATATAATCTTTTGAATAGAATGTCCGATTTGAACAATTCAAAAAGTAATCTATAGGTATGCCAATGTATTTAAAAACTTAACAAATCACTACTTATTATAAAACAAAGTCCTCCGCGCCGCGTCTGTTTGTCTGTTGATTTAGAATCACACTGCAGATCTTTGAGGCTGGGGCAACCCGTACTGTTGTAGGCTTTGTCCTCCTAATGCTAATACAGCTTCTATTGTGACCAGACATTTATTGTAGATTCCATCTGCTAGATTTTCATCTATAATGCCAGAAAGACTTTCCACTTGTCATTTGTAGTCTTCTGATAGGCTATCATTTTATTTTACCCAAAAACTTAGTGCGCTTGTAAATGATAAAACACCAGCATTATAGAAAAAAGTTCACGCATTTTGAATGGCAACTCGCATAAGGCTGCTTTCTCTAGGGCAGAATTCCAAGCAAGCCAAGTTTCATGCAAGCTAATTAAAAAGTTGGTTGGAGGAGTTGAGTCTTCCAGTCATCGTGGGATTGAGTTTTCAAACATATATATAATATATAAGTATGTATGTATATTTATATAAAAAAGTCATTTGAATCAAAAGCACTAAGGAGTATCAAGTATATCAACGTCGAAGCAAATCACCGCTAAAATAACTTTCTATCCCTTTTTAACCTAGTTAGGGGATGAATTTAAATAAAATACGAAACACTTCTTTCATCAATTCTGTTACAAAAGGTTTAATGCTAAATTTGAAGTAGATTGGACCAAGAAATCACGT
This sequence comes from Opisthograptis luteolata, assembly GCA_931315375.2. NCBI lineage: Eukaryota > Metazoa > Arthropoda > Insecta > Lepidoptera > Geometridae > Opisthograptis > Opisthograptis luteolata. The sequence goes on from OV928048.1 coordinate 7,065,115, forward strand.
AGTCCCATAAAAACTTTGCCCCCGTTTTTCACCTCCTTATGCCTACGTCATACAAAGAACACGCTCTCCAAGTTTCAGGTCTTTACGATCAGTGGTTAATAATTCATTTATATTTAATGCCACTTCTGCTTTTGTTTATATTTTTTTGTGTTATGTTTTCTAAGGTATTTTTCATTTCCCTTTTATAGTTCAAAATTCAAAATACCAATTTATTTTAAAAACACTTTTTAAATCTTTCTGACTGACATGATGATGGCATTAATGTTTCACAATTGCCATAAAAAAAAAAAACGATCAGCGGTTTAGGCTGTGCGTTGATCCGTTAGTCAGTCATTCAGGACAAAGCCTTTTATATGTATAGAAGAATACTAGTTGCGCCCCGCGGTTTCACCCGCGTCTTCCCGTTATCCCGCAGGAACCTTTTTCCCGGATGCAAAGTGCTATCTCCATTCCAAATTTAATTTAGATCCGTTCAGTAGTTTTTGCGTGAAAGAGTAACATACATCCATCCATCCGTTCATACAAAGTTTCACGTTTATAATATTAGTAGGATAGACAGATTATACTTGTCAATCTTACCATGGGTTTTTTGACAGATCGACGGTTGACAAAGTTAATGATGTCTTATAGAACGCAATAATCGATATCGATATATGTGCCAGGTGCCTTTTAATTTAATATTCGCTTTTTTTAAATTAATAAAAAGAGGATTCCAGAGCTACTTTGACACGCCACTTTACTGAAGATCTGCCAGAAGTCAGCCTAGACGAAATTGAGTCGGCTCTAACGCCCCAAATTAATAATTGATCTTGATCCGTTATCCGCGGTTTTGGATCGATACGTCATGTCATAATATGTCATTTTACTAGGGCTTGGCATATTACTACTAAAACGACATATTATGACATGACATATCGATCCAAAACCGCAGATAACGGATCAGGATCGTTCATTAATTTTGGGCGTAAAACAGCTTAAAAATGGAAAAGCCCCAGGTGAGGACGGAATTACAACGGAGTTGCAACGGAGCTCCTGAAAGAGAGAGGTACCTCTGCGCTTAAGCAACTTCAGCGTATATTTAATTCTGTCCTCCTCTGGGAGAACTCCAAAGGCATGGCAAAGAATTGTGATCGTTTTGTTTTTCAAAAAAGGGGACAAGACCCTTTTGAAAAACTATCGACCTATTTCGGTCCTGAGCCATATCTATAAGTTGTTTTCTAGAGTCGTCACGAATCGTCTCGCGCGGAGACTCGACGAATTCCAGCCCCAAGAGCAGGCTGGGTTTCGGAGAGGATATAGTACTATAGACCACATTCACACAGCGCAGATTATACAGAAGTCCGAAGAATATAATCAGCCCCTGTGCTTAGCGTTTGTAGACTATGAGAAGGCCTTTGACTCTATTGAAACCTGGCCTGTTCGGGAGTCTCTGTCCAAGTGTTAGGGCTAGCGCTTACATACAACTTTTAGTTGAACAACTATTTTGTTGTGTATCATATGTTTAAAAGAATATATTAAAGCGCACATACAGTCAACTCGATAGTTGTTCGACAAAAAGCCAAAAAGCTATATCGATTTGCTTTTGATTTAAAAGTTGGACAACTATCGATCAAGCGCTCAATTTGTATTGCATTGTATTGATGTGCGCAGACCATCGACTAAACAGTCGATCCGATTAAACGTTTCCTCACTCATTCTATAATATTTGAAAAACTTGTCTGGGTGCTCTTTCAGCTTAGAATGTAACGTATGAAATATTCCACTAGATAATCTATCACTAAGTACAGGATGTACACAGTATCTTCTTTTTTTATCTCTCTTAAAATTTCTATAAAGCAAAGCACAAACTAAAACTTTGTTGTTAATTGACATGGTTTGTAAACACCTTGACTCGAGCGTTGCTGAATAAAGACTGGTCGATTTGAGAAGATATAAAATCGATTGTATACGCACTTCCATCAACTAAACTGTTCAGTTGAGTAGAAATCACGAAAAGTACACAACTCGACGAAACAGTTTAGTCGATGCAACAGTTGTATGTAAGCGCTAGCCCTTAAAATGTCTCTATAACGCCGCAACAATGACCGTCCAAGTACAGAACCAGCAGACTAAAAATACGAGGTGTGAGACAGGTTTGGTGTTATTTCCCCGAAACTGTTCTCAAACGCATTGTAGGAGGAAGCGACAGCATATGTCTAACTATTATAGTTATGCCACAACAAAAGATCTTTTATTTAAAAAAAATTATTTAAATGCTGTCGCTAGAAAAGGCTCTTTATTTGTATCTTGGTATTAATCCTTATCAAAATAAATAACTTTTTATTCATGATCCTAAAGGTACAAATGGATGCGTTCAAAAACAAACCTGGGTTTTTGTCTGATATTTTTTATCTTTTGAATTTCCCATTACTGGAATTAACCTGCTTTATCCATTACTCGCGCTCACCCTGCGCAGCCCTTCCATTACCCGCACTTGGCAGCACTGCTAGTCAACCTAGCCTCAGCCCAGGAGGGGCGGATCCGCCCTTGCGCTAAGTACACTACCTCATAGGGCCTCCTCCTTCCACTTAGCTCCCATGCTTATAATCCCATGGGATTACAGTATAATATTTTTGTCGCTTTGCTCCCATGGGATATATTTTTATGTCTTTTGACTCCCATGGGATCATAGCAAATATATAGATACCAAATATATAAAACTAGCTGCTCCGCTGCTGCTGAAGACCGCAGGTTGAAAGTGCATGAGATAGCTGACACCTGTAAGATGTCAGCTGAACGTGTGCCAAATATTTTACACAACCATTTGGGCATGGAAAAGCTGTGTGCAAGATGGGTGCCGCGTTTGCTAAAAGTCGACCAAAAATTGCTTCGAAAAAACATTTGTTGTCATGGTTAAAATCAACGAATTGAAGTTCGAATTGATGCCGCATCCTCCCTATTCTGTAGACCTAGCCCCCAGCGACTATTATCTGTTTCCTAACGTTAACAAATGGTTGGCGGTAAGAGATTTGGGAGCAATGAAGAAGTGATCGAATCTGTAAATCAGTATTTTAAGGACCTTGACGAATCTACGTATAAAACTGGTATAACTAAATTAGAACACCGTTTTGAGAAATGTATCAATCATAATAGAGATTGTGTTGAGAAATAAAGCAAAAAAAAATTACAAAACATCGTTTTTCTTGGTCAGGCCGGAAACTTTTCACCCCAACCTCGTATTATAAAAAGTCCTCCGCCGCGTCTGTCTTTTCGCGATAAATTCAAAAACTACTGCATTCTCGAGGAAAGTTTTAGTATATATAATTTGTCAAGTTTTTGTACACATTAGCTAAAATATAATGATATTTGTTGGAGCAGTCGGAAAAAATCAGTACATTTTAGAACAAAGTCCTCCACCGCGTCTGTCTGTTGGCGATAAACTCAAAAACTACTTACTGCACTGATTTTCATGCTGTCTATTAGTGGTTTTCGAGGAAGGTTTAAGCTTTCAATGAAAACGCTGCCTAAACACAGAGATATAACAAAATGATGTTAGGTGGAATTGTGTATCTTATTGAGGTCTACAGAAAAGTCCGCGATGGCATATGTCTATCTCCTATGGATAACAAATTATAAGTACTTTTTTACACTTTAAAAGTTGATAGAAATGGCGACAAAAATCAGGCCATGTTATCCATACTTTTATATTAATCCTTATCCAAATCAACTAGTTCGTATTCAAGATTGTTCCAACACCTGTAGATTACTTTTTGGATTGTTCAAATCGAACATTCTATTTAAAAGATATTACGAAATTAAAATGTCAAATCTAATGAAAAAAAAATAAACCCACCGCGTCGCTCGCACCCCGCCTCGCCATCCATGGCCAGTGGCCGCAGCCCAGCGGGTAACGCGGCGGCCGGCGGGCATCGAAGTGCGGGAACAATTTTGGAGTATACAGAATATATACGATTTCACGCCTTAACTACTGTACCGATTTAAATGAAATTTAGTACATAGATTGTTTGAACCCTGGGGAAGGACACAGGATACTTTTTATCGCGATTAAGTGTAGCCCACGCGGGTGAAACCGCGGGGAGCTGGCTGTGAACTAAAAAACTATAAAAGTCAACTTTACGAACGAGTGTGTTGAAAATATGTATGTATTAAACGCATAACCATTACAATAATTAATTAATTATGCCTACCTGTGTATAATTTTGCTTGTCTGTCAACAGTGGGAACATTTTTTGCACAGTGATAATGTTTATTTTATGTCATGATGTAGTCGTCACATGATGATGTAGTCACAGGTGGAGCCTTAGAGTAGAGCATTTTAAACCCTGAGATTCTTCACTCATTTGACTATGGGAAGTTTACGGTATTCGGGAAATCCCCACTCCTGTTGCTTGCCTGGTGGTGGATTTTGTGCACTTTATAACTTTTCCCAAAATTTTAAATGGGATGGCAAATCTGGTAGGGATTGCGGTATGACTCTTTATTTATGTTAAAATAATGTTTACTTCGTATTAATTTGCGAAGTAAAATTAGCAAATGATTACTTAGTTTTTACGCCAATCTATACTTAATTACTTAATCATTTTGACTCCTGGCTAGATACACAAAATTAAAATCGATGCTTGAAATGGCTGCAAGTCGCGCTGACCTGTCGCTCGCACCGCGGCACACTACTTGATTTGGAAACTATAAAATGGCTAAACGCACTGAAAAAATACATTATAATATTTAATTAATATTTAACGTTACAAACACCAGACAAACACAGCAGTTAATAACAAGGTGCATAACAATAATAATCAAACGTTGGGGGCCGCCGCCAACCGCAGTGAATGTAGCTCTAACAGTTGGTTGATTGGTAAATCACATAAAATGTTTTCATGTGCTTGATATCACTGCATTCCTTCACACTGCACTGGGCACTATCACATTGTAAATTTTAACACGACACTTGGGCACTTGTCAATCCACACTGCAATCCAATTGAATCACTGCAATCCATAAAAGCAGACGTATTTGGAGGGGTCACTGCGAAGGCGGCGGCGGCACCGCTTAGGTGTGTACACTATACATTACATTACATGCTATTCACATGGGATTAAACACCAAAAAGCGGTTAAAATTGTATCATCGTATCATAGAAGCCGCATATGTATTTAGATTGAATTATAAGTAAATGAAAATTGAGGTATTAGAAAACAAACATGCAAGCTTGCAACCCAAGGTTGTAAAATCTTTACGTATAAAAAAACAGCTTAATATATTTATCGACATGCAACAAACACTTTACTCAAACTAGCCTCATCCCGCAGGCGACAGAGCGGGGAAGAACCTCATGCCATTTCTGCGTAACTAAAACATTCAATATACCTCTAAAAGTAAAAATAAACATTAGTTTTTGAGAAACTTGAATGTCCTCTCTAGTCTATACTAATATTATAAAGAGGAAAGATTTGATTGTTTGTTTGCGTCGAATAGGCTCCGAAACTACTGAACCCATTTGAAAAATTATTTCACTGCTAGAAAGCTACACTATCTGTGACGGACATAGGCTATATTATATTTCCAAAAAAATTTGGGATCCGTAAGAAAAAAAAGAAATAATGTATTACGGGTTTGTAGGTCCCATTAAGATCTACAAAAAAGTCCGCGAGAGCATGTCTAACTATTACAGTTATGCCAGAATAAGTCATCTTTTATTTAAACAAAAACAATTTTAATGCCGCCGCTAGAAAAGGCTCTTCATTTGTATCTTCGTATTAATCTTTATTAAAATAAATTACTTCTTAGTCAAAACTGCTTTAATACCTTTATATAACTTTTTGAATCATTCAATTCGGACATTCAGTTCGGAAAGATATCACGAGTTTAAAAATATAAGTAGTAGAAAAAAGTTGCGTGGTAGCCTTATGCATGTTGGCGTCACTGGGGTACGGGCCGTACGGGAGGAAGGATTTATGTGTGTACATTACTATTTTTAATTTAGAAATATCTTATATATATACCTGTGCGAAGCCGGGGCCGGGGCGGTCCACTAGTATTATATGTAAATATGAATAGCCCTGCCCTAATAGTCTATGTGTCTGTGTGTGTGTCATTAGCTGTTTTATTGTGATAATCGCAGGGCACAGCTAGTGATGGTAGATACAATTATATGTAGAACATGTCTGACTTTATCTCTCTTATCCTTGTGAGAGTAATAATTGTAAGGTAATTTGCGAAATCGGTGACGTTCAACCATTTCGGAAGTTACCCCTTTCCACTCCACTCCACTAGAGCCGTCTAGAGCTTACCCGATGCAAGTGCGAGGCATTCTGTCAAGAGCACAGTAGAATTGTCTCTGTGAGGAAGATAGTCATTTTTATGTTTTCTACTAGCCTCCCGCAGTGATTAAAATCCTCTAGCACATTTCCTGCGCGACAGCCGACATCTGTAGTGTTGAGTAATACTTTAATTAAAAACTAAAACCAAACTACTGAAATATCACATTCCAATCAGTATGAAACGAAAAAAAATCTCATACGAAATAACATCGGCCACTTTTCATACTGCCTGGGCCTGACAGCAATATATTTTGTACAAAAAATACGAAAAGCTTATTGAAGTTATATGGCCGGCCTAAAACAGTAATTGGTTTGTGAAATTAACGATAGGTTCAGAAAAAGAAAAATAAGTACAACAAAATTGGCAGTATATGACTTATTGTAGCGTACCAAAAGCAAACAAAAGTTGGCACTACTTATTATAAAACAAAGTCCCCCGCGCCGCGTCTGTCTGTCTGTTCGCGATAAACTCAAAAACCACCGCACCGATTTTCATGCTGTTAAATATATAAAAATAAAAAAGTAGTTATAGTATGTTATCCTTAAGAGATAAACATATGCCATCGCGGACTTTTTTGTAGATTTATCTATATAAGATATAACAAAATGATGTATGGTAGAATTGTGTATCTCAAAGGGTTTAGGCAGCGTTTTCGTTAAAAACTCCCAGACGGCTTATTTTTTTTCCGACCTCTCCAACAAATATCGTTATATTTTAGCCAATTTATACAAAAACTTAACAAATTATATCCTAAAACCTTCCTCGAGAACCTATACCTATTGGTGAAAACAGCATGAAAATCGGTGCAGTAGTTTTTGAGTTTATCGCGAACAGACAGACAGACAGACAGACGCGGCACGGGGACTTTGTTTTATAATAAGTAGTGATAGTGATGAGTGAGCGGCTCCTTGTTTCACTGAGTAGCTAGAACTGTGCTACCAAAAAGGCTGTCAAGACTAGCGCAACCTCCTACGACCTCCTATTACTAACCCTATCGTTTTATTTTTTTATTATTTTGTTGTCGAGGTCATCGCGCTGCGCTGTCGCAGTGCTGACAGGATATTATGCGATTTTGTATGAGAAAAACCTTGTCAATGTAGAACATCGGGATACTGGATAAGACCTTTTATGTGTTAATCCTAAATGTAGTCCACACGGGCAATACCACTAGCAACAGTTACTGTGAAATAATACACTATCTATGTAAATTGCATTGCCAACCAATGTTTGTATTTTAGAAGTACATCTATATATAGTTATCGCGTGACTGGTAATAGCTTTATTCTACCTGACCATTAAAAAAAATATCCTAGTTTACTATTTATTTAGAAGGTTCCACATCGTAAGAAGTTTGCCATAGAAAATAAGAGGTGACCCTTGTTGGTTTGTATGATACAGTTGAGTTTTTCAAGTTGGAGTGGATGACCAAATCTCAAAATAATAAAAGGCCTGACACTCCTTCACAATCTTTCGAGGTGGCCGAGCCAGCGAAGTTTGTGCGCTTTTATTTCGCCGATGGCGATGGCGATCTTTCAATTTCTGTTTATTCTTTTTCTCCATACTAAGATTGTACCTGACCTAAAATCTTTCTTAGGACCTGTATTTCTGTAACTAAGAGCTTGTTCCTTTTTTTGTGCCAATTTACAACGGAGGGTATATATACACGACAATCTATTTTCTCTTCCCTGATGTTAGTATCCGTTATAATGCACCCGAACTACTTTAATCTCTCAACACCCTTATAACAACTTCTTTAATTTCTCCTAATAAAGTAAGGTCATCAGGGCAGTCTATCGCCTTATGTTTTTCGTTTAGTTGCTCTCCGCCGTCTAGTGCTACCACTTTTCTTAAAACGTGTTCTAGTGCTTTAAGTTTTTAGATTTATTTTAGTTGCACCAATATAAGAGAAGCTTCTGCAGGTGAATGTAATTAAATCTAAATGAAAATTACGTAAGTAGACGATGCAAAGTTATTATTCGTAAACCAATAGCTTCCAGACGCAGCAGCATCTGCAATTCGAAGTGTTTCAGTGTTGTATAAAGCTATCGTGTAAAATATGAGGAATTCTTTACAGATTATTCTACGTATGAGGCGAATCAGAAGTTTTGTATGTAATCCATATTTACCTTTTGGTACTATAATTCATATACATTATACAATATGTATATTTACATGTATAAGTGAAACGTTCGGTTTGCTTTCCTTTCAGTTATGCTAAAATGGTTGATGTTGTAATTTTGCATATTAATAATGTAAACTATTGTAGACCAGAGACCAGTTAGACTATTATTAACACAAAGAAATATAACAAGGAATAATTAAAAAAAAGCCTGGTAAACAAACCATTGATAATGTAAAAAATAAAAAATAAAAAGCGATTCATCTGTTTGGGAGTTACGCTACGATGCCACAGCTACAGACAGACAGATACACGCGTTAAAACTTGTAGCGGTCGAAATCTTTGCCTTTACCCGTGCGAAGCGTAGGTGGATTGTTAGTTTGTTTATTATAGGTTGAAGAAAACAAATCACTTTAAATAATGGTTTTAAGTGCATTTAGAAATGAATTGAAACATATTTAGCTACTTTTTCCCTCACATCAATTAATACCTATAGATATCAGCCCTACAGAGAAGTTACGTTTAACACCTGTTAAAACGTACTAAAAGAGAGGATACAACGGCACACTTCATGATACGATGATTAATCGATGTAGCTGTACGAAATTACTTACGATAGATGATATCGCGAGGCAGAAGACGGTACTGGAACGGAATTCACGGAGGATGAAGAGCCAGAGTACCCCGAGCCGGCAGGCGAGGAACCAGCGGATGGTGCACCTGCCGTCGATGGTATCGCGGTCGGCTCGTAGTACTCTGTGGTGAGCGTGCGCTCGTCCAACACGTGCTCGGCATTGTGAGCTTTCGACGCTGACTTGATGTCCATGAAGGCGACCGTCGCACACACTCCACTAGCACCAGCACCTCCAACGCCTGCACTGGCGCATTCTGCTCGTCCCAATAGTTTGGCATTCTGGACTCGGCCATAGCTGCGAAAAAAATTTATGGGGTCATACGAAGTTCCTATTTCACTAAGACCCGGTAAACGTTCTAAAATTTAGAATTTATTTATTTAGAATCTAAATAAATGAACATAATATATGATAACACGCTTTTTTAAAGTTTAGAGCAAATTTTTTAAACTTTTTTGTAGCTTCGCACAGGGTGGCACTCGATGACGGGGCATTAAGGCTGGCTAATTGGCTACCATTAATCATTTTGAATAGCCAGTCGATTGTGAAGCTAATACAAAACCTTATACCAATTTAACTTTTAAAAAAATACAGTCTGCATGATAATCGTAATAATTTTGCAAAAAAAAACTAACAAATAACCAACAAATTGTCGAGAAGCTAACAAAATGTTTCTGTAAAATGGTCTCACTGTTATTATAACGAAATAACAATATTAAAATTCATAACGCTTTTTTGTAGGTAAGCCATACCTTCCTTTTTTTCTATGGGCAATGGTAGAAAGTAGAAACTTAGAAAGTGATTAGACTTTGGTGATACCATATCGATAACACAGAAAGATACAAGTAGTAGATTATTGCACCGAGCAGAAACAAGCGAGGATACCTTAATAGCACGAGAACAATGTTTTTGTGAGGATTTACATTACTCACGTAGAGCAAAAACGCGCAATTTTGTGTTCGCTGTATAGAGTACTAGCTGTTCCTCGCGGTTCCACCCGCGTGGGCTACAGTTTATCGCAATAAAAAGCATCCTACGTCCTTCCCCAGGGCTCAAACTATCTCTATACCAAATTTCATTTAAATCGGTTCAGTAGTTTAGGCTCGAAAGCGTATATATTCCGTATACTCCAAAATTATTCCCGCACTTAGGTGCCCCCTCACCGCGTTACCTGCTGTAGGTACCCATCATCCTATTTTAATTCTAAGTTAATTTTTCTTGGACCTCACGTTTGAACCGCGCAGTTAGTCTTCCTGGTCCGCGACCGCACTTTACCTATTTCATAGATTTTCCCGGTGCCCCCCCCCCCCCACCCTCACCGCGTTTCCCGCGGCACTGCGGTGCAGCGGGTTTATTTTTCTACTACTACTACATACATTTTTAAACTCGTGATATCTTTCGAATGGAATGTCCGAATTCAATAATTCAAAAAGTTATATGAAGGGCTTGAAGCAGTTTTGAATGAGAAGTAATTTATTTTGATAAGGATTAATACCAAGACACAAATAAGGAGCCTTTTCTACCGGCGGCATTAAAATTAAATTTTTAAAATAAAAAAAACTCTTATTGTGGCATAACTATAATAGTTAGACATATGCTCTCGCGGACTTTTTTGTAGATCTTAATGAGAACTACAAACCTGTGATACATTATTTTGTTCTATTGTCAATAGTTTTTGCAGCGCACGCAAAAATAGGTTTTCGACTTCACACCTTGGGTTACAAAATAGCAATTTTCTTACGGAACCCTAATTTTTTGGAAATAAAATATAGCCTATAGCCTTCCTCGATAAATAGACTATCCAACACTGAAAGAATTTTTTAAATCGGACCAGTAGTTCCTGAGATTAGCGCGTTCAAACAAACAAACAAACAAACAAACTCTGCAGCTTTATAATATTAATAATAGTATAGATTCGAAAGTTTGTGTGTGTGTCTGAATGTTTGTTACCATGTATCACCGTAACTACTAAACCGATTTTGAATTGGAATGAAGATAGCTTATACCCTAGGATTAACACATATTTTTTTATCCCGGAAAAAGGTTCCTGCGGGATAACGGGAAAACGCGGGTGAAACCGCGGGACGCAACCAGTATTTATATTTTTTTTTTTCTTTTAGTATATATGTATAATAAAATACAAAGGGGTTAAGAAGGGACTTTTTAATATAGTTGGGAGTCAGTCAACATAGCAATACGAGTAATCTCGGTTACTGAATGTTTTAGGAGTGTGTCCCTCCAGAAAATTATGTTTATTTTACAACATTCTAGTAATAATTCTAATAATAAACAAAAATTTGAGAGATTTCTCAACGCTGGACCCATTCGCCCAGCGTTTTTGACGTACCAGCGAACTAATGCACGTTCATTGCCCGCCTGGTTGTCATGGTACTCGACCGTCAGCACTAATAAAGGAGTACCTTATCTAGTTATCTATGTACACATACTAAAAGGAGTGATGATATTGCAACTCAGCGAGTGTGCGCCGCCGTGGGAACGTGCACTGGACCGCACCGTAATGTTATCATTTAAACTCAATCGCAGTCTTGACGAAAGTATATAAGCCTAGAACTAAAAAAATGATTATATTTTTGCCAATTATAGGACTCTCTTTTACGTCTGAATGGGTATATTCGGTCGGCTTATTTTATTCTTTGTCTATATATGGCTTTCGTAATTTGTGAAAGAAAGACAAAGAAACAAACCAACGTTTCACTTTTCAATTCAAGCTCAGGAATAGGGGTAGAAAAGTAGGTATTTATTATACATACTGTTGGGAATTTATAAACGTCCATAAATTTGTAACAAATCTTTCCAATTGGTATTTAAAAGCTATTTTAGTTAGTAGTCGAGTTTTGTAATTCTATTTACATAATATTATTTATATTTTTTTTAATATATGTATTTTTTTTTAATTTATACCAATTGAAAATACTTGTTACAAATTATAACATTGTATTTAAATATATGAGGAAAAGGAAGTTTCGAGTTCTGATTCTTCATATAATAACCTTTATGAATGTGACTTCTAAAACAAGAGTTCAATGCAGATAGCCATGTCAAAGCCTATATTACAACTACGTCATTGTATAGTCTAAAACGAGAAAACAATAGCTCGTGAAGATTCTCTGATCATCCTTTTGGCGAAAGTCGATCCTTTCAAGGGACCTGAAAACACACAAAGTTTTTTTTTGCATTGAAGGTGACTCGGCACGTTAGGAGACGTCTTATGGATTCAGAACTTGTTTGCAAGGATTGCCAAGATAGTACCACTTCTGGCGAAGGGACACAAAAAGGTCCGCTTAGATTTTGCGAGATAATATGGCAGTTGGACAAAAATACAATAGAAAAATATCTTATTTTCGGATAAAACTTAAATAGATTAGGTTCTGAAATGAATCAGTATGTACTATTTACGTTGATATGCTGAGCAAGCATTGAACCCCAGGTACACCAAAAAAGTAGTAAAGCATGGAGGAGGAAATATTAAAGTTTAAGGATGTCTTCGTAGCATGGCGTTGGGTACAAAAACCAGGAATACCAGGATAATGTCGGCTGAAACAATGTTTCCTTATGCAAAGGAGACGTTAACTGTTATGTGGATATTCCAGTATGATAACGACCTAAGCACATCGCTCAATCAGTAAAAACCTTGTATTTCTGAAGAACAAGTCGCTGTTTTAAATTGGCCTGCTAACAGCGCAGACTTAAATTCGATTGATAATAATTAATCTTTGTAGCGAAGTTAAGATGAATGTAGCCGCGAAAAGGTCTGGCAATCTCCATTCACTTTACGACGCTTTTGTAGAATCGTAGAACAATATAAGCATAAAACATGGCAACATTAAATTACTTCCACGCCTCGTAGATGGAAGGCAGTTACCACAGATCAGGATAGATACCGCATGTTCACTAGATAGTATGAAAACCGATCGTGGCATCTTTTTTATACCTACGATGACGTCGCCCCAGTCATTTAGTGATGAGCGCAACGTAAACAGAATAGTTTCAATTTGTGATGGGCCAACTCGGGATAAATTCAACTCGAATCAACTCGAGTTAGTAGGCAGGAAAAGCTAAATAAATGTATTTTTGATACCACTTTACGTTGTAACTTACTATTAAACTGATTAAGATGAAACTTGGTATGTAGGCAGCTTAAAACAGAGTAATACATAGGGTACTTTTTTTACACCGTTTTTTTGCTACTATTTACAGGGTCATCGTCATAATCAGCCCATTTCAGTCCACTGCTGGACATAGGCCTCTCCCAAAGTACGCCACTGCCCACTGCACAGCCTAGCCCTTTCCATAGCCCGCCGAGCGACTTTAAATTCGAAGCTTCCCAAATGCTGCCTGTCCAGCCCAGCTGTATTCTCCTGTTGGCTTCTCTCTCAAAGTTGTTTTTCACTAGTTGGAGCGTTTGCCCTAGGTACACATATTGGCGAACAACTTCGAGAGCAGCCCCATCTACAGCAATCGGTTCCGGTATGACAGGGTCATTGAACATAATCTTGGTTTTGTCCAAGTTCATCCGGAGACCGATGCGTTGAGAAGAATCAGCTAGACCATCCAGCATTTTTTTTAAAGGGGATCATGCGGACAACTGATATATGAAATTCAAATTAAAAATACTTATACATATTCCAAAATCGCATTATTTAATATTCCAAAAGTCCAAAATGCAATTCTCATATAACTTAAACAATTTGTCAATATAAATTTTCCATTAATCAAATCGATTTAAAAGTAACAAGTAGTACATGACTAGTATCACCATTTGACAGAAAAATGATTAAAGCCTCTGTACCACGAAACTTGACTGTTCCAAGTTTGTTTGTTGTCGTTTGCATTACATTGCGTATAGACAAGGCGCCCAATGATGGTCCCTCAAAGCAATGAAGCAATGTCAGCAATGTGAAATTAATAGTATGAAGTACGAATTTATCTTAGTAGTGTTACTTGAAAATCACAAGAAAATGATTTTAAAATTAATTACAGCTATTTGAGTAACAAAATTACTTATAGATGGTAGGTAATACCTCCATTGACTCGATTTACTACCCTAGAGGAGTTTTCACAGTTTATTACGGCAGAATTTGTCATTTCTATGTCCTCAACGACACGACCCGCCACTGACGCGGTCAAACACAAACTGAACGTAGTGGCGCGTAAGTTTGTGAATTCCACAAACTTCGGCCACACTTGGTTCGACGGCTTGCGGTATCTAGCTTACTCCAAATCTGTGGCAGTTACATATTGAAAACAAGGGCCATCCAACAAAATATTGATTAAAACCAGATTAAAATGCAGTTTTAATTTATTTTAACGAAAAGGCATTATTGGCAGTACAATAAATGCAGTTATTCTAACTGTTTCTAATCTGTGCAACGGCCTTTCTCTTTTTTTTTAATTCAACTTCACGAAGAAGTAAATAAATAATGAAGGATGTTACATAGTCTTGGAATATTTAGCATGGTGTATTAAAATATATATGTACTATGTTACCAATATTATATAATAATTCTGTAAAAAATTACACGACGAAATATGTAAATACAAACGAAAAAGTAATTTTCTTATACCTAAAAATGCCTTTAGCAAAATTTGTTTCTAATTATTGAAATCACCACTGTATTATACATAAATGCACAAAGCAAACTACCTTGCGGTCATTTTATTTGTTGCTTCGAATTTTTGGATCTAGAAATGTGGTAGGTACGGTACACAACGCGGATTAATTTGGAATTGGAACTAATAGTTCACGTTAGTATTTACTTAATCAGTCTAGCTTGGATTGGTACCTAGGTAATATAAATTACAACATGTAATCAAGTAGAAACAGTTTACTTTATACAACATTATTTACAAAAAATAACCAAATTAGGATAATCTTGTCGGTTACTATTGCAACACGATATCAAAAAATAAAATTATTATAATAAGAAAATTCAACGCCACAACCTAACGAGCGCGATTAAATTGTCTGATGCGACGTTGCCAGCTCTACAATCTTACAACATGGCCGAGCTCACCGCACCCGGTTTCCGTGTGAAACTCGACTGACTGAGCAAACTGCGCGTGTGTGTGTTCGAGGTGGTCTGACAGGCTGCCAGGCAGAGGGGCAGGGTGCGATGGGAGCGGGGGGGGTTAGGGCGCCACTGGCCTGGCTTGGCCGTGTGCTTCAGCGAAATACCCAGCGGTATATTGCGAGGGGGCGAAGAGAACGAGGTAAACATCGGCTCTGTGACGTCATTCACTTTCTGAATAGCTACTTTAGTCTAACTAATATTATTAACGATTTATTATTAAAAAAAACTGGTTCGAAGCACTATAATCCCTTTGCTACTAATATTATAAATGCGAAAGTAACTTTGTCTGTCTGTCTCGCTTTCATGCCTAAACTACTTAACCGATTTAAATGATATTTGGTAAAGAGATGGTCTACATCCTGAGAAAGGACATAGATATGCTACTTTTTATCGCGATAAACTGTAGCCCACGCGAGTGAAACCGCGGGGAACAGCGAGTGAAAAATAACTGTAACAACAACAACTCTTCACAAAATATATAATGTGTATTGAAGGACTATTTTCAAATATGGACTTAAAATTTCAAATAGGTACCACACTAAAATGTATACGAATTATATTAAACGTAGAGGAGCAGATAACATTAAAGAAATACATAATAATATAACTCGAGCACACAAGTGAGCACAAAAATGGGAAAGAGCATAATTATATTATATTATACAGACCTACATAATTAATAACTTATCAGATTAAATTTTAATCTGCTGAGATAAGTACTAGTCTACTAGGTAGGTGTGTATGTTCAGTACAGTACCGTTGGTTGGAGTCTGCAATAAGGGGGTCGACTTACCGTTAGTAAACAGTAAATTGAATGCAATCTTTCAGTTCAGACCGTTTAATACCAACACCATTGCAACAAAAACACTTTGTTTTTCTATAGGTAATAACAACAAACGCTAATTATGAATTCATAATAAAATCTCGTCACGACTCACAAGTTCATTGACATATAAATGTATAGCAGTCTTGGAGGTACTTCTTTTGAGCAATCAATTTTACGTAGGTGCTCTGGTGTTCCAAAAACGCATCGTGTGTTTCAACTTTCACCAAATAACGCCTTGCCATTTGCTGTTTCGCATGTTGAGCAACGCATAAGTTATGCCCGTCCGCCCCCCAACAGGCAACTGGTATTTAGTGCACATCATTACACAGAAGACATTCTTAATTAGACAAATCACATTATACTATATTGTTTATACGATACTATTGACCTGCCCCGGCTTCGCACGGGTAGCATTAATTATATTATCTATAGCTAGACGATATTGATTTTAGAGCTATCAAACTTCACAGGATCTCCCACCCGCTGAGCTTATAAAGATGGTGTGAAAATTTCATCAAAATCTGTCTACCTTATACTGATTTTAGTTAAATTTGGAATGGAGATAACCTTGGATTAACACAGGCTACTTTTTATCCTAGAAAAAAGTCCCTGCCGAATAGCGGGAAAAACTCGAGAGTTATACTGCACAACGTCTTTTTATCCAAATAGAAGTTCCATCTCAAGTCATCAATTCATTTTCATCGATAAAAATAGAGCCTGTTTGTTAGTACCAAAATAAACAAGAATTGTATAAAACGAGCTGGCTGGCATACGATGAGGTAGGTACATTTTGGTCGGGTTGGTCACCGAGCCCGCGACGACGACGGGTGGGTCGTGCGAGATGCGCAGGTCGATAGAACGAAGTTGTGGGAGGAGCTATACAGTATGCAGGGTGTTTTATGCCTTCACCCTCACCCCACGTGAGCCCAATACCAGCCACCAACTTTCGCATTGCATAATAATGTTACAACACCCACTCTTACCACTACCGCCGCTGACTCACCTCACACCAGTGTTCCTCTCTACTTCTCTAGAATTGTCCCGAGTTCCGCTCCCAATAACTACCCAGTCATTATAATATCATGTCCTTAAGTAGAAAAATAAGTTTTATTTGCTAACTCTCAATGCATATATATATGTCTTGTAATGATAAGGGCTGACATAAATTTGTATGTTTCCGTTTAAAACAGTTGTGAATTGTGATAGAACGTCGTGCACGAGTTGTGTGTGACTCAGGGCTCGTGTAACGTGTACTGTGGACGCGGTGATAAATAATAATCTTAGCGGACCTTCATTCGAAACAATGTTTACACCTTTGTCCACGTTACCACGATCCATTTTTCACCGGGACGGACGTACGTAAGGCCAAATAACCTACTTATTTCTATTCTGTGATACGGCAGGCGGAGGCGAAGTTAACAGCCTTGGTCCGTGCCGCGTATTTCCATTTTATACAAGGCCAGAAAGCATCCATAAGAAACAGTTCTCCTAATTTATTTTTTTAATGCTATTAGTTACATCTATGATTCCAAAATATACACGAATTTTATGTTCTGGTTATATGTACATAGTTTGTAACAAAGAAATCGGCCAACGAATTACAAATACAACTATGTCGAATTACTCATCAAGTGTTCAAAGGATAATACATTTGAAACAATTTAACATTAGCCCAGGCTCTATTCTAACAGTAGCGAACTGCTTTCGTGATTCGTTAGCGCAAGACATATTGAAACATGGACGATTCTGCCCACCGACGCGTATCACAGAGTTTGAAATAAAGCATTCCATGGCCTGAGGCACGACGTCATTGGTAGAGTTTGCACACATGATAAGATCATCCAAGGAAAAGTAAAGCTCTCTTATCTCTGCAGATGTGTAGGTACTGCTAATTGACTTCAACTGCTTCAGGATAAAGAGGGTAAGAGGTATCCAGCTGGATAGGATATTTGACTCTCCGTTAAAACTAAAAGGGAAGGTTTAGCCGTTTCGAGACGATGGTGAAGGGCATTAAGGTTCGAAGGAAGAACTCGGGTGTTGCAAAAGTCCACTAAGAAAGTGGAATTGGAACAAACACTTTCTAAATTTCGTTTGACCATAGGTGAACATTTGAGAGAATTCTGATCGGGGGACAACAGAAATAAAGTGAGACAGTTACAAAGAACAGTGGTGTGTATAATTATACTTCGTTAGCGCTAAATTATTATTTATTCATGGTATAATTAACACAAACAGTATAACCAGTGACTAGCTCTAGCGATTAGCCCATTGAAAGACTATTCGAAGGTCATGAAATAGGTAGATAACTAGGTATCAGGTAAGTAGGATAGTTCGACATTTTCAAAGTTCAATGGAAACATAATGCCAACCTCTCCCTTTAAATGTCAATGCAACAAAAGTATCCCCGTTTGTTTCTATGTTTACATAATACTAGCAAACCACCCCGGTTTCACAAGAGTAGGCGCAATAAAACAACAAAATATGTTTACTTATGGATAGTTCGTTTTCTAACTGATATGGAAAATTTTCCAATGTATATTTCCCAATTATAAGACAGATTACACTATCATAATGGAAATAGAGGTTAATTATAACAATTCTATATATATAGCAGTGAGTTAAAAAAAATAATTGAAGAAGAAACTTCAGGAAAGTAGCTGTAGGTGGATGGTCCTGAGTTTTCACAAACCGGCGGATTACATCGGTAATCTTATGGTTAGACCTCGTCATCTTAAGAACTGGACTTCCTGGCCAGTCAAAGCGGCGATAGTGGATATGTCGTGAAAGATGAAATGGGAGCCAATAGATTCATCAAACAGGATGCACAACAACCGTGCGAAGTTACTAGTGGACTAGGAAGGCGGACTCTGGCACTAGCACGATAAGCACCAGACAGAAGAATATATAATAATAAAATTAAATGTCATGATTAAGATGTAAATTGTCAACTCTCTACATAAACATAAGAAAAACAGTTATCAATATAAAAAAGGCGTACTAGGTAAGAAGGAATGATGCGTGCAAGATTCTATGGGCGCAAAATTAATATAAAATATGTATAAAATGTACCTTAGATCCATTAAATAGTGAAACATTTTCAGGATCTGGCAATGAAGAATTTCCATCGTTGATTGCAGAACTGTGTAAAGTTTCGTAAATATTTTTTCAGAGCAGTTGCTAACAGTGTCTACAGTCGTTTACTTTTAAAGTGAATAAACATAAACGTGCCCTCGTGGCTCTCCGCGCAAGCCCGGGTGTCTGCGCTGCGCGGTGGTTTCGTGCGCACCCCTCACCTCACACCCCGCAACGGTCAAGGGGTGGCAGACACCACGGACTATCATCGATCGCGGTAACTGCGTTCTGCCTGCGACCAAGCGCACTTTACAACATCCTCATGTATGTAAGATGGCAGCAATTTTTAGGTATATGACTTGTACCTAACACTATCAAACTAAGGTAAGTAGTGTACGTTTACTTACCTATCCAAAAATGTACCGAGACAAACATTTTTATTCAACCAGAAATACTGATTGTATCACTAAACCATGGCATCATTGACATCAGATCTACATGAGAAGTAGTGAGCAAATTTAATATATAAATTATAATAGCTTTGTCCCTTACATCCCGCACTCTAAGGAGATGTGCTCGTTACGTAAACAATTCATACGCGTAATGCCACGCACACACGTCTACTGAAGCCTCTTCGTTTCACCGCAAATATTCTTAAATAACATTTATCTTGGTAGATAATCTCTAATATAGTTTTATTTTTATTTTAACATATCCGTTAGTAACTTAACGCCTAGGAGTGGATAATAAAATTAGACCTACTATGGGGCTACGACACCAGAAATATATTTGGTGAGCACGAGCGTAAATGGGTCCACAAGCCACCTGCCTATATGGGATCCACTCTCATGAATCCGATATGGGCAAGTCATCAGCTAACATCCTGGTGGTCAGTGAACAGCATTGCAGAATTATTAATTTGATAACATTTCCAAAAATTTACAGAAATAGCTTAGTTTTTGCGCTCGAATAAGGTAAAGATAACGCAGTACGATTGATTGATTGATTGTAGTTTGTTGATGGGATCCCGTGCCACTTACGACACAAGGATTCCATACTTACTTATGCTTTACTGGGTTTGGGAGTGAAAAGAAACGCTTATTCGCATTTCCAGTTTCATATACAGAGGGAATTTAAATAGTTACATTATCTTATCTGTGACTTAAAGGCTGTGCGTGGTCGTGCGTACACTTGGCCGGTATTGAGTTTTTAATAAATTGCCTGGGCGGACTTAGTGAGCAGTTTTTATTATTAATACGTATTTTATGAATGTGGATCCACATAATGCCATCAATACCACAATAAAAAATGCCGAGTATTGCACTGTTCTCACTCATGCATACTAAACTGAATAACTAGGATATCGATAGTAATATAATTAATGAATATCATCAATGCCTCATCTCATTTTTGATTGTATACGTAGAAATATACCAAACCAGCAAGCCTCCATCCATAATTCAGGTAATCCGTATCCCTCAAATATCAAGCGCAATGGACAACCGCTCCGTGGCGCGTATTCATTATACCACACGCCCATATTCTTTCAGGTCCTGGAGGACCAGACAGGTAGATAATGTTATGATTCAAATAAGGTACATTGTTTGTATTATACCGTTAGCATTATTACTTACACTATAAGACTTTACCTAATATACAAGTTGATGTGCCTATTACCCTTGTGGGAACAAATAAAGTTGTTATTATTATTATATACGCAGAAAAGAAGAACAACCCGAAGGAACAGCTTAATATCCGAGAATTCATCCACAGCTTCATTCTATATTAAAAACAAAATCTAAACAAGACCGTTTATTTGGGTTCAATGACCTCAACTAACAAGTCCTAGTTATATTATTTTTATAGTATAGCTTCAATTTACAGGTATGCACAGATTCTGCATTCGTTTTATTAGTCTATAAGACAACGACTGTGCTACAATCACAGAGCGATATCATGAGTTCAGTTCAGGCAAGATAAGTATAGGCATTGAGGTATACATACACATAACACGATGCACACCAACATACAGTCAATAAAGTGTAGAGATACGAATTCAAACGAAGCATGCTCGGTCTGAGCTCACGTACAAGTTTAGTACAAAGCACGAATGCGGCGTTGCCAGATTTCTCGCCCCGCCGCACCGCACCGTGCCGCGCCGCACCCGCGCGGCCCGTTCGCTACACCGCTACACGCCATGTTGTCGTCGCTCGCTCTCTGCCCGATACGGCTTGCCGCTTGGTAATGGTATGTATACCTACGTAGCTAATAGCTACTACGTCCAATGCAACTACCTACTGTCTGCCCAAGGTGAAGTGAAAAAGAGCTGGTGTTCAACCATTCGCCTCTTTATAACATAATATCACAGTATATAAAGAACACTAGAAAAGCGCCCCGGATATGCAAAGATTTTTGAGTCCGATTGTTTCATAAAACCATTAAAAACTCTTAAAAAATAGATATACGTGGTTTTTTGATAGAACTACTACTACTATCTATGTGTGCGAAAGTTTGTGAGTATGTATGTATGTATGTGTTTGTTTCTCTTTCAAAAACTATTGATAGCTTACACCCTGGATTAACACATAGGTTACTTTTTATCCCATAAAAATGATCCTGCGAGATACTGGGAAGAACGCGGGTGAATCCGCTTGGCGCAGCTAGTACAATATATATTGCCCTTGAGTGTATGACACTATTGTTTTATTCTGTTAAGAAGTCATGACATTTGTAAAACAAGTGTGATAAGAATGAGGTGATTAGGGAATGCAATCTCGTTCTCGCGAGATTTCGGGCTTTTTAGTGAGTTCTCGTTTAACAAGATTGCACTCGTTCATAAAAACTTCTTACTCGAAGGGCGCCCTCCAACTGGCGTTAAATCCGAGAGGGCCTTCTCAGTGGCTGGTTACCTCGCCATTAATATAAGAAATTAAAAATCCGTTTAGCAAACGAATCTTTCGATATTTTGAGAGACTTTCAAAATAATTCGTAATAATGGCATGTAATGTTAACTAAACAAGCCTTTCATTTGTTTGGTATATTTTGTTATAAAGAACATTGGCCACTTTTCATACTGCCCTGGACCTGACCGCAATATATTTTGTATACAAATTTTCGTTTCTGTCAATGTCACTTGACAGTGACAGTCAATTTGATAGTACATAGATTAAAATATTACTTTTTGTTCATGTTTGGGAAACAATTTGCAAATATTGTTGATATTACTGACTTAATTTATGTAGGTCGAAATCGAATGTCGAAAGCGTGAAACGGAATGGCACAGAAATTGCGGAGTGCGTTCATAACATCCAAGCACCGTGTAACTTTAAAAAAGTCCTAAGAAACTACGAAGTTAAAAAATCAGTATCTTTTTTTCTACACGTTCTTTAAAATATCGTTTGTTATAATCTTAATAGGCAAATAATTACAATTATTATCGTATATAGATCGTTTTCATACAACCTCGGGTCCGTTTTGGCCATTGTTCTTTCTAATATAGATCTCTGAGTAGGTATAGTTTTCTTTGATAATAATATATCGGTTTAATATTCAACTCAACTTATTAACTAAGTTTCATTTTAATTTTTGACTTCTTGTTGATTTGTCATAAAAAACGGTTTTATTACTACAATACGACTTTTGTTTGTTATTATATAAAAATACTGGTTGTTTATTTCATTCATTATTTGTTTGAATAGATATGTCAAAGTTTACTACTAAAAAGTAAAAAAATAAATATAAATAGATAAACCATTTTAATAAACACTAGCAAACCCGGCGAACTCCGTTTCGCCACCAGATGGCTTCGTTTTATGTAACATTTCGTTTGGTGAAAATATGAAGAAAAATTTTATTTTTTTAACCATGCAAATGATAAATTTGTCCTTGTATCTGTAATTGCAAACAATCATTTGTTGAAGAATACGGTGTAGTACATGCTATGTATCAGAGATGGCGCTGTATGTGAAATAAGATTTTCCCGCTTTTCTGTTGAAATTTTTCCTGAATTTTCTTTGCTATAAACCTCACAGAGCCCGAGACCTTTCCAACGAATGCAAAACCGTGGAAGTCGGTTCGTGCGTTCTGGAGTTATAGCGTCAGGAAGGAAAACCCGACTTATTTTTATATAATAGATTTATAAAAGTTTCTTATGCCAAATCGTAAAAATTAAGTGTTTATTTCATAATACATACCTATAATTTTTATTATTTTTTCCCTAATTTGTTCAAATATTGTGATTATTTGCAAGAATAAACATATCAAAGAAATGTAGGTTTACGAAAATGTTCGCGACACAATACAATAAACATTTCTTTTATATTGCAGGCACATTATCAAAAATCCTTCTAATTTATCAGGAACAAAATGCTTGAATGACCGTAGAGCGTATTTATTTTCAAACAATTTGTCTTCCCGTTTATATTATAAAATAGTACCATAAGCAGAGTTACGGTAGAAGTGCTCTGATGTGGATTATCTTGCATCCATTAAATAAAACTATTCTTCTAGGTTTTACAATTCTCTATTTTATTTATTGATCAAAGTATTATAGATTAATTTGAAATATGCCTATTTACATTGGTTATTTTAAAATGCGACGGGTTCATCGACCTGTCAGTTCCCACCCGCAAGTCGTGTACACTACACATACACCGCTCTGCCAGTCTTCTTTTGGAACGCGGCATTGCAAAACCTCGACGGGGCAACCAAAGGCCATAAAATAGAACAGCGACGAAGTAAAAATATCGTCATCGCACGTCGCTATAACATATATAAGTAGGTCTAGGTACGTGATAGAATAAAAATATGGTAATATGGTTATGTATATATTATATTATACCCTACATGTTTTCAGGGTTATAATGTATTATATGTAATATGAAATTAATAATAGTAGATTACTGCACTCGTGTATTGCTCTTGCGTTATTAAAAGCCCTAGCTAGACTGTGCAATAATTAATCACTTTTTGAGGTTCATAGCTTCATTTTTTTGACAACTACCTGCTAGTACTCAATACTGCATTTAGTTATACCATGTTCAAATTTAAATAACCACATGGGAATTTGTTAAGGAGGTTTTTGCGTGGTGATAAGGTAACAGATATAATAACAGACAGTTTTTAAAAATATCTCCTAGACTTTGTTTGAAAATATTGTTACTTACAGTTTTATTAAAAGTAATAGGTAATAAGACTTTGGATCTCTTCTTTTACTGTAACATAGGTTTACAAAAACGTGAAACAAGAACAAAATTCCGTTCTGTTCTGTTCAAAAACAAAATAACAACATTTTTAAATATTTTCAAATTTTCTTATCCTACCATGTAAAACTACTGAAGCGATTTCTAATGCGGTTATCAGAATTTGAATCATTGTGATATTTCAATAAGATATCCTTGATAACGCATATGAAGTCACGCGGGGACTCTATAACAGGAAGTGCATGGGGCTTAGGGGAGAATTTTATTGATCCTTGAATCCTATATTCCACCGCGAATGTGGCTGCATTTTAGGTAACCGATGATATCTAAGTACCTAGTTAACACGAGGGTCAAATAGGTTTTCAAAATAAACGATAAATCCGCGTATCCCTGAAGAAGTGTAGCGTAGCGCCGCAAATATATAAATATGCTGTTGCTAGGCTATCGATCGCGTCGACCAGTCCAAAACCCTGGCACAGAATAAAGAGGTACAGAAGATTCACTCCTATACAAAACGCGTAAAACCTTATTATTGTGAAATCATAATTAGTGCAAGCTAATTTGTACCTTATACGCTTTAATATAGCGCGATATTCTCCGGAAATGCTCGGCCCGATGACGTAAGACGTGCCGACGCGACGCGACGGACTAGGGTTAGCTCTCGACACTCGTATCGATAGGTCCGGACTCCGGTCGCAGCTCGAGACGCGCGAACTTCACGTAAATAACGAAGTAGGTCAAAATGAAAATAAAAAAACATCCGCAGCATTGGTTGCATTTTGTGATCTCATTAAAATTCATAATGTTCGTTGGTCGCAACTCGCGACTTTTCAAAAAACCCTACGTTTAAAATAGAGCATCAATGAATATATGTATTTTCTCAAACATGCTTGGAAATAAGAGTATTATTTTGACAACCTTCTTCGAGATAAATCAAACTTGCTACACTGCCCAAATATATGCGAGCAGCGGCCGGCAAAATTTGTATGAAAAACCATATTTGTCGTGTTTAGCGGCCAAATAAATTACATAGAAAACTCATATATGTCGTGTTTAGCGACCAAATAAATTACATATTAAACTCATATCGTTCGTATTATTTAAAAATGGAACGATTTTTACTTCGAAAATGGGAACCAAGGACGTAACTGATCAAAAGTTTTATTTAAATTCCGAACCGGCTTGCACATAGAAACCTGTTTGTTGAAAAAAAAACAATCGATCAATAGAACGCGGGAATTTTTTTTGTTGTTCTTTGTTCGTCATTGGTTTTGAAAGCTAATTGTATTTGACAAAATGAGTTCAAGTGAAGACAATGAGTGAAGTGTGATCTTACTTTAACGCCATCTGAAATTCAAGAGGCGGCAAGAGCCGTAATATAAATTTGTTACTGCCAAATTCGCAAGAGAAAAGTTCTGCCCAGGTACAGTACTTACTTAGTTTTAATTTCCGCGCATTTATTGAGAAAAGTACTATACAAGCCTTGGCCACAACTAGGCATTGATGGACTCGGGTATGTGTGCCTCGGCTTCGCCTCGGCCCACATTTACACCTTCTTCCACAATGCCTACTTTGTTGGCCTCTGCAGTAATGTACTATTTATTGCATCTACTAATTTGGGTTCGCGGTAGCAAACGGAACATACTTATTATTTTATGGTATTTTATGGAGCAGGCGTGAGCGTGAATGTGGAATAGTTTTCACGGGGTCCGCGTCAGTTCCATGATCGGAGTCGGTATTATGAATTCACGACACTGATGTGCTCAAATCAAACAATGTAATCAAATCTTAGAAGTCGACTTTCACCTACTTCTAATTGTCGTATCGACTTGAAACTTTGTATGTGTGTGTAATCTCGGTGACAATGCAATAATTTGGTATCATCGACCTGATCTGATGATGCAGCCGGAAGGTGGGTTAGGGCATCTCTGCAGTGGCTACTAGTAAACCCCTCGTGTTTGGGCTCATATGAATCGTCTTGATGAGTCCAATAGATTGAACTTGGTGACGAGGGTCTGAAGATGCAACCGAAAGGTGGGTAATCTCTGCAGTGGCTACTAGTAAACCCTTCGTGTTTGGGCTCATATGATTCGTCTTGATGAGTCCAATAGATTGAACTTGGTGACGAGGGTCTGATGATGCAACCGGAAGGTGGGTAGAGGATCTCTGAAGTGGCTACTAGTAAACCCCTCGTGTTTGGGCTCATATGATTCGTCTTGATGAGTCCAATAGATTGAACTTAGTGACGAGGGGTACTGGGTAAATAAAAGTACACACAACCAAAAAGTGCTCCACACTTTTTGAATTAACCATTATATCGTAACTAATACAAGTCAATTTAATTATTTTATATTTTTGAGTGCGTTTTTAAAGTGTTTTTTTTTTAAACTCGTGATATCTTTCGAATGGAATGTCCGAATTGAATAATTCAAGTTATATGAAGGGATTGAAGCAGTTTTGAATGAGAAGTAATTTATTTTGATAAGGATTAATACCAAGATACAAATAAAGAGCCTTTCCTAGCGGCGGCATTAAAATTAAATTTTTAAAATAAAAAAAAACACTTATTGTGGCATAACTATAATAGTTAAGACATATGCTCTCGCGGACTTTTTTGTAGATCTTAATAGGACCTACAAACCCGTAATACATTGTTTCGTTCTATTGTCAATAGTTTATGCAGCGCACGCAAAAATAGGTTTTCGATTTCATACCTTGGCTTAAAAAATAGCAATTTTCTTACGGATCCCTAATTTTTTTGGAAATAAAATATAGCCTATAGCCTTCCTCGATAAATGGACTATCCAACACTGAAAGAATTTTTCAAATCAGATCAGTAGTTCCTGAGATTAGCGCGTTCAAACAAACAAACAAACAAACTCTGCAGCTTTATAATATTAGTATAGATATATGGGTGATTCTACAGAAATCGATTCTACAAATATCGCAGAGCCCCGAAGCTTCAACCTGCGTACCAGCACGCCCGCAGACAGGACGCGTAGGTATGCACGGAATATAGAAACTAAAGGCGTATTTGTCGTATATGTTGAGCATTCGTTAACACCAAAGCACTGAGTTCACAATATAATAAGCTAAAATAGGGCGTAATTATATTTGGAAGATAACTTAAATCCTCGAAGATTCTACTACTATAATCGATCAGAGGTCATTGGACCTAAAACATTGTATGCATAATTATTAACTCAGATTACCTAGAACACATACACAGACTACATAGTACCTATACCTACAGTTTTATTAGTCTCGAAAATAATAAGATGGATGCTGATTTACTTCTAACTTAAAAAGCTCTAATAAATACATGATAGTATGTAGTTAGATTAGATATAGATACCTACCTACCTTTTTACCAACTACTGTTACTTTTACATACCTACCTAATCTATTGGTCTGATTTCAAATTCAGCGCGTCTGAGACTAATAGCCGTTTATGATAAGCACGCAAACAAATGTAAATATTAAAGTTATCACACGCGCACAGGTAAAGCTGTGCAATATGTATTTGCCATTATCGCCTATTGACATAATATATGCTTGTATCAAAATCTCACACGTTAATTAAATAAAAGAATGGAGGGGCGCGCAATTTTAATTTAGACAATCACTCTATCTACCTATCCGTTCCATGAAGAAGCGAAGCAGCCTTATCTGACAAATAATCATTTCATTTCATATTATCTCCTTTTCAGTTGTTAGGTATTAGGTACCTACACTACCTACCTACCTACCTGCCCTGCCACATTCGAGCCATTGCTACTGTAATAGTTTGTATGGCCTAAGAATGTAAGAATAGATATATTATGCGTCGTGTCATCATGTGGTTCGTTTAGGACACAGGTGACTCAGTTTTGTTTAATTCTAATATCCAGTCCGTAAGCAGAATACTAGAAATGAAATAATTTCCAGATGTGGCAGATGGTTTACTCTTCAGAGTTCATAATTCGACCTGTTTCATTATTACACAAATAACCCCATTCTTGTCGGTCTGTTTCTGATTTGAATTGAGAGCGATCTGGCAACGCCTCATTATGTGGCAAACGGAAAGCTTAGTAGAGGTATATACCTACCTACTACAAACCACCGGCGTATTTGTTATAGCATGAGCGTCTGCGGCATTTATATCGTCTTCCTAGGACTTTAGGTATTTGTTTTGGTTAGGTACATAGTCTTCCTACCTCATTTCTATAATAGGCAAGATTAACCTACCGTACATAGTAAATACCTACATGCTGGAAATACCCAGGTGTCAGTAACATAAGTGTTTAGTGTTAGGGTAGGTATATGTAATTACTACCCATGTAGGTACATAAATACCAAAACCTTGTGTAGACTTCCTAATATATGACCTATAATCATCCTTTCATAATGTTATTATTATTATGTAAACGCCACTACTATCCAAACATACCTACTCTTATAATCGTGCCTGTGTTACTAGTTAGAAACGACTTCATGGGAACTTCTTTGCTATCGAATCATAGTTGTTGTACATGTACTTCTAAAATCACAAAATGGGGTGAGTATGTAGGTAGGTAAATAAATAAATAATTAATTTCAATTAGTTTGGTAGAGCCAATGGAACATTAACGTGGTCAAGTTAGCTATAGGTAGAAAGTAAATTAAAATATTTATTACCGTTTGAAGTGCTCCTTTATTCGATCTTCACGAATGTTATCGGGTAAATTTCCAACCCACAGATGCCGAGTCTCTCTAACCATCTTGTTTCAAACTCCACATTAGGACTCATTACCCGTTCGCGTCACTACGTGGCAAAAATCAATTTTGCACACAAATGTGCTTCACACATTTTGATTCAATCACTCATATAAAACCATAAACATTGTTTCGATCACATAAGTTGCACTTTTCGGTAAAAACAACACTATCTTTCACTTTACGACATTCGATAATCTCATACTCATCACAAAATCCATACTACTTCACTGTAAACACAATACACACCACGTAATAGACGCGAGCGTACTCTTCGCAGCTCTCGAATTGACAGTGAAGCCAGCCTCGACGCGAGTTTGCCGATAAGCTCCGCCTTCTGACCGCTGCCGCGCAAAGTGGAGTAGGGTTTCCAGCGCTGCTTACAAATTTTTGCCACGCCATTTGCACAGCGTTGACAACATGTTTGACAAATATATTATATAGATTTTATGTACCACAAGACCACAATTCTTGTATATTAATTTATAATCACACTGAATAGAAATCACTTACTTTACATTTAGAATTAAATAACTATATGTACATATTTCAAATAAAATAGGACAAAAGTTAAATAAATTGTTTTATATAAGGAATCTTTTTAATTTGATTTCAAAATCAAGCAAATACGTATGAAAATATATACAGAAATCTTTGAAAAATCAAATTTTGCAATGGGTAAAATGTATATTTTGGAGGTCCGTGGCCAGCATACCCGACTTATCATCTTGCTCTTTCGTTATGCAGTATTTCTCTCTTGCTCGAACTCGCGTTTATTGACATCAGTGTTGCAGGGTGTAGAAAAATACAAGAATGATTAACATTTTTAAACGTGTTTTGTTTTGGATAAGTTGATTGTTTTGAAGCATGTACCTAATGCCCAATACCCATCATGTTTTAAAATATATCGAGGTTCGTGCACTCAATTTCTATAGAACTGAATTTTATCGATTAAAAGTCACTAATCACACGCAGCATTATAACTAAACTAGCTGTTCCTCGCGGTTTCACCCGCGTGGGCTACAGTTTATCGCGATAAAAAGTATCCTATGTCCCTTCCCCGGGGCTCAAATTTCATTTAAATCGGTTCAGTAGTTTAGGCGCGATAGCGAATATATTCCGTATACTCCAAAATTATTCCCGCACTTCGGTGTCCCCTCAACGCGTTACCTGCTGTAGGTACCCATTATCCTATTTTAACTCTAAGTTAATTTTTCTTGGACCGCAAGTTTGAACCGCGCAGTTAAAGGTCTTCCTGCAGCAGGCCGACCGCGGTTGCCCGATCGTAATGGTTTTATTTTCGTTTACATTTACAATTGTCATTTACGCCAGTATAAAAATTGGTACCGGGATGAGACATCGTATTGTAATGGTTAATTGAACCAACGAAATGTCAAATGTTTTTCAACTAGTGTTGCCGATCGCTAGTAGACTATCGATGATTAATCAATTTGTGTTCAATGGTCGCCCGATATTTATTTATTTATTTATTAAATATCGATAGCCAACCAATCGAAACACTGTCGATAGTATCGATACAATCGATGTTATCGATCCTATCAATAGCTCAAAACGAAGCAATACTACAAGTGAGTACAATACTATCGATAGTATCGATATTGTTGTTGCTCGCGAAGTATAAACTATCGATAGTATCGATAGACTAAAATAATCGATACTATCGATAGTTTTTTTATTTACGAGCAGTAGGTATACTATCTATAGTTTATTCTTCGCGAGCAACAACACTATCGATAGTATTGTACTCACTCGATAGGTACTATTGCCTCATTTTGAGCTATCGGTAGTATTTATAGGCCTTTCGATAGTGTGGCTTATTCAGATGAAAACTATCGATAGTTTTACTATAGATAGTTTGGCAACACTATTTTCGTAATAAGACAGACAGAAAACAAATGACGTAAAACAAGAATAATTATATATCTATAAGAAAAATCAGATTATTTGTTTGTTTGTTTTCATTAATAGGCTCCGCAACTAGTGGACCGATTTGAGAAATTCTTTCACTGTTGGGAAAAGCTACACTATCTCCTGGTGTAATGGTTATATAATATTTTCAAAAAAATAAATTGTATCTTGGTGTTAATCCCTAACAAAATAAATTACTTCATATTCAAGACTGTTTCAATACCTTATTATGACTTTTTGATTTATTCAATTCGGACATATAATTCGAAAGATATCACGAGTTTAAAAATGCAAGTGTTGTAACACAAGCAAATTTGGCGGAAATATGGTGTAAAACGTTGTCCGAGACTCACCTTTTTCACCGTTGACTTTTACCATCGTTTTGAAATGTAAAAGTGTTTCCGCGGTACGAAATTTATCGTCTATTGTTTATTTTTGCTCAAACTACGTACCTTTTTGTTCATTCAATGTAGCCATAATGGAAATGGCTAGTCGATGGACCACGTGATAGTTCGGCGGTACCAATTGTGTCAAATTAAAAGAGTTTACGATAAAGTTTATGTCGTTTTGTGATCCGCGGTAAGCCCGCGTCCGCGACCGCACTTTACCTATTTCATAGATTCTCCCGGTGCCCCCCTCACCTCACCGCGTTTCCCGCTGCGCTGCGGTGCGGCGGTTTTATTTTTCTACTACTACTTACATTTTTAAACTCGTGATATCTTTCGAATGGAATGTCCGAATTGAATGATTCAAAAAGTTATATAAAGGCATTGAAGCAGTTTTGAATAAGAAGTAATTTATTTTGATAAGGATTAATACCAAGATACAAATAAAGAGCCTTTTCTAGCGGCGGCATTAAAAATTAAATTTTTAAAACAAAAGATCAATTATTGTGGCATAACTATAATAGTTAGATATATGCTCTCGCGGACTTTTTTGTAGATCTAAATGAGACCTACAAACCCGTGATACATTATTTTGTTCTAGTGTCAATAGTTTTCGCAGCGCACGCAAAAATAGGTTTTCGATTTCACACCTTGGGTTGCAAAATAGCAATTTTCTTACGGATCCCTAAATTTTTTGGAAATAAAATATAGCCTATAGCCTTCCTCGATAAATGGACTATCCAACACTGAAAGAATTTTTCAAATCGGACCAGTAGTTCCTGAGATTAGCGCGTTCAAACAAACAAACAAACAAACAAACTCTGCAGCTTTATAATATTATAGTATAGATTGACCAAATAATACAGGCTGCTACAGGCCAAATAACTATTTGTGTAGGACTGTAGGTATTGAAAAAAAAAGCGATAGACACAGAACAAATGGGTACAAATTCAGGATCCTCGATCCACGTATTATAGTTTCTGATACTCTAGAGTCTAGACTACATACAGGGAATCCTAGTTAGGGGTCAGAGCTTATGGATGTGACTGTGCACATAGAATTATAAGACATATAATTCTATGACTGTGCAGGCATTATTATTTTATTTTTATTTTATTTTACTCTTAGGGAAAACAAACAGCCTGAATTAACAAAGTTAGTATTTATGCTATATGTCCAAAGACAATACATACAAATGAAGTACATAATTAACAATACAATAAATAATACGATACAAATAATAAATAATACAGCCTTGAAATAAAGATAAATAATGATACCCAATAGAAACAAAAAAAAAAAAAATAATTGCCAATTATTCATAACTAATAACTTAAAGTAGGTACCTACACAATTCATTAATCACACACAGCTTTATAACTAAATTAACCAAAAAATACCCCCTACACCCGCTTGGTACAGGACAAACACCTATTTGTGTATAAAATAAATAGCCATAAAATAATTAAAAAAAACGCACTGAAAAATTTAAAATTAATTAATTTGACTTGTAATAGGTTTCAAAAAGTATGGAGTGCTTTTTGGAAAATACATATTTATGTTGTACTTTTTTAACCCAGTTAGCCCTCATTCGTACGAGAACTAAAAAAAGCGTTGCGTTAAAACTCGGCGTTGGCGCTTTTAAAACGTTTTCGATAGAGGTGGGCGTTTAAACGAAAAGCGCTTTTAAAAATAAGCACATAAGCGGGCTTATTAAAATAAGCAGACTCCGTTTAAACGTTGACCGTTTTTTTTCCAAAGTCCAAACAAATGCAAACCTTATTCCAATACGGATACAACTGAAAATCGTCGCTCTTCAAAATAAGCGTATAAGCGGGGCGCGGGCTGATGAAAATAAGCCGACTCCGTTTAAACGTTGACGACTTTTTTCCAAAGTCCAAACAAATGCAAATCTTATTCCGATAGATATACATTTCAAAATAAAATCTGATTGTTATAAGCGTAAGACTCAAAATAAAGATTTATAATTGGTTTGGATTCACATTATTTCAACCTTATTTCTATGCAATGAAGGCGCAATATTAATTGAATTAGATGTCATATTACGCGGCTAAATTACGTTCTGCTTATTTACGTAATATTTGTGGGGGACTGGCAACGCCTTGTGTTTGGTTGGTTAGTGTTTTACAACCAAACCGATTCCATTTAATTCCTCCGTCTTCCATTTAATTTTCTAGTTCGCTTTTTGTTGTTGACAAATTAAGTTCAGCGAGGGCTTATTTTGTTTATTTACATTACGCGCGCGAATGAGCTTCGAGACTTATGTGTTATGTAACAAAAAAACAACAAAAAAGGCATTATTCATGTATATATAAAACAAGAATGTAAATATACCGTAGTGAAAACAAGTGTAAATAATACATGATGTAAATAAAATCAATGAACTTCTAAGTACGCCTGAAATGAAACCCAGTGATTAATGGATTGATAATTCATTTCAGACAGTCGCCTGATAAGTACGAAGGGAAGTTCATTAATTCATAAATATTGTTACTTTGTAGTCTAAAGTATTTATTTAGTAAGATAGAAGATAAAAAATATTAAAAAAAATATATAAAAAACTATTCCAAATTACAACATAATAATAACAAATTTCTTTAAGCTAGTAACAACACTAGCAAAGCCACAAATCATTAAACGCTTTTGTTAACTCTCGGCGTTTGTCACTAGTCGCTATTAAACATGTCTCCATTGTCTCCGTTAATTCAACAAAAAGCGTTTAAGCGTTCGACGGCTTAATAATATAAGCGGAACGCTTTAAGCGCGTTGTCAATTTTAAGCCGTTTGTCACATCTTTAGTTTTCGATGTGATTGTTCATACGAACACTCTATAATCACTCTTGTCTCGGATTTAGCTTTATTCGGTAAGACGTGACAATGGTTTTTGCAAAATTACTAGCAATTGCAAAATGTGCTGCTAAGACGAATAAAAAAGCAAAAGGCATTCTGGATACATCCTCTGAATGAACAGAGATACACAAAAGGACAGTTTGTGACACTATTTATGAAGAGTTGAGGCAATACCCCACCCAATTTTTTAATTATTTTTGAATGTCTGTAACAACATTTGACAAAAGTTTTTTGGCCATGTCCTCCCTGGCATTATCCCAACTTTAATATCATAAATGCGAAAGTAACTCTGTCTGTGTCTGTCTCGATTTCACGTCTAAACTACTCAACCAATGTAAACGGGGACGTAGATAGTTTGAACCCTCAGGAAGGACAGAGGATACTTTTTATCGCGATAAACTGTACCTAGCCCACGTGGGTGAAACCGCGGGGAACAGCTATTTCTTTATAATTTTTTTTGAGTATTCTGGCAATGTCTTTGCATACAGTAATGGCCGAGCCTCCACCTCTATTAGGTTTAGAGCACTTCATGATTTACAATCCACGGCATCGTACCGGTGCCCAAGCGTGGGGTGTACAGTCAGCCACATAAGTAGCTGATCATACCTGATGTTCCAAATGCGAATAGGATCAGTAATGTTTGATTTTTTCTTACAACATACAACGTTGACGTTGTCGTTTGACTATAAGATTACACACCTGATGTTAAGTGATGATTTGGTCGAAGGTATTATTCAGCGACTTTTGTCGTTGACTGTACTGAACGCAACGCCGGAGTTTTTTTTAGCACTCGTGTAAATAATAACATCTATTCCATTTAACGCCCAACGTCCAGCGCAGAAAAAACAAGGCGCAGGTTTCCAAAAATGGGGTTATTTAAAGCTATCTTTCTGTGTAATTCTGGTCTAAAAAAAATCTAATAAAAATATATGTTAATCTACTTGATATATAGCAGGACACCTTCAGGCCGAAAAATGCAAAAAATGTATTTATATATTGAAAACAAATGTGCAAAGTCCCCATTTCCTAAAAGTTTAATACTACTTTACTCCTAAACTATATATGTAACAAAGACTTGTTAATACCATCAGCTTATAAAGAAATATAATACCCAGGACACCTTCAGGCCATTTTTTGAAAATACTACTTTAATTATTTTTTGCGAATTTTTTACGTATTTCATACTCGCAAATCGGCACGTACACCCCTCAGTCGCCCATAAAGTCAGTGCGGGACGAGCCGCCGTGCTGAACGGACCTGTGCCACTTTTCTCCGCATATTTTTGTAGCTGAAAGTCGTACGATGAACTACCTATAGGCTATGAGTGGTAGGTGCATAGTGCCGCGGCGAGTTAATTGCCTACTCTTGCGGTGATGCATAGGGTTGTCACTTTTATTTTTAGTTAAATACTAGCTGACCCGGCGAACTTCTTTCCGCATAAGAGGCAATAAATGAGCAGATTTAGGATTTTAAAATTAATTAACGTTAGTAATAAATAAACTCGCATAAAACAAAAACATCTTCAATTCACAACTTCAATATCAACCATAGACAACATTACGTTTAGCTGTCAGTTGTGTTTTGTTACACCATGTCAGTTGCATTTTGGTATACCATTTACAACAAATGAATGATTAATTTTATTATTTATGAGTATCATATTTTATCTTATTCCGGACGAAGACAAATGCAAAAAATCAAAGATTATAAAAATCGGTCCAGCCGTTATCGACTTATACCTAAGTGTTGTAACTAACATGCCTTTTTTTATAGATTATATTATCTGTGTATTATGACAGCGCAAGGTGTTTAATCATGTAATTTATTAAAATGTTTTACCAATTCATAAATGGGTTGCATATAAAAGACATTTTAATAATTATAAATTAATAAAAACGATTTATTATAAACTATACAAATGAAATAGTCAGTGAGAGCAGCAAATCCGAGCGAGCGAGCAGTGTAGTACATAAATGCGCGCGATCAAACGCGTGGCACAGCCCTACTGAGTCCCAGGCCGGTCCCTGCGTACACGGCGCTCGCTACTCACTCACGCGCACATTCAAATGGCGCGGCAGTGACTACTAGCCGTGCCCCGCGACTTCGCCCGCGTGGGAATTGATGTGTTGTACAAACTTTAGAACGCCATTGCACAACCTCTAGGGGTTTTCTTAAATATAAAAAATACGTATTTAATTATTTACTTTATAGTTTATTTGTACCTACTTTTAAGAAAATCCACATAAGGAATAAAAAAAGCCATACAAACTTTAAAACTCTATGGCACACCCCGTAGAAGTAATACATATCAAAAAATAAAAAATGCGTTTTCAATGATTTACTTTAAGGTTTATTTGTACCTATTTTTGAGTCAATCGAACCAAGGAATGACATTTTTCATACAAACTTATCTACCTTATTTAACCCCTTTCAGAGTTGACTTTTCAAAATTAGATTAGCTTATGTGTTAGTCCAATACCTAAACTGTCTACATTCTAAATTTCATCAGTCAAATTCGGTTCAGTAGTTACGTGGTAACAAACATTCACACACACACAAACTTTTTTTTTTCAACTTTTTTTTATATTTATAATATTATAGTAGGATGTTGCTACTGTGTATATGTAGATACGGCGGGCTCGATTAGTAGAGGTACCGCGCCGCGCCGCATGGCGAGAGCGTCGCTTCGGGCGCGTTGGCCGCAGATCGCGTAATTTTGGTGAGGGGATGCGCGGAGTGCGCGGAGCAGTTTCACTTGATCAAGCAAGGTCAACGACGTTATGCAGGCTCTTAAGCGTCGCGTTTTAAAAGTGCTGTCGTGTGATTAGGTTTGGGAACAAGTTTGTTCTATCTGAACGCTTTTTTAACGCCAGTTAAAAAAGCTCTCGTGCGAATGAGGCCTTATATCGTAACTAATACAAGTCAACTAATTATTTATCTATTTCAGTGTCTCAGTGGCTTGGTTACATACGTACTGAGACTCAGTACGCTTTCAGTGTTTTTTTTAGTTATTTTAATTGTCTACTTTTTAGTCTACGTATGTAACCAAGCCCAATATATTGGACTTTCAAAACGAATCAAATAAGCCTAAACTTGAAGGGTTTCCTAGTAGCCACTGAAGAGTTCCACTATCCTCCTCTTGGCTTCATCATCAGATCCTCGTAACCAAGCTCAATTTATTGGACTTGTCAATACAAATGAAATGAGCCAAAATCGATGGGTTTGCTAATAGCTAGTGAAGAGTTCCACTATCCATCTCCAGGCTCCATCATCAGATCAGGTCGATGATATCAAATTTTTGCATTGTCATCAGGATCACAGTTTCAATTCAAGTCGATTCGACAATTACAAGTAGGTTAAAATTGACTTCTATGATTTGATTACTACATTGTTTGTTAGTTAAAGTTAGTTACAAATGAAGCTTGACGACGCGGTAGCCGAGTTGGTTGGGCCCTCCCTGCCTGCGAAGCTAGCGGTCCCGGGTTCGAATCCCGGAAAGGGATCCGAACCCGGGACCGCTAGCTTAAAAAAAAGGAAATTAGCAAATTATATGTGTGATGAGCACGAATATAATTTTGTACCTGAGTCTTGGAACTCTTGGATACATATTTCTATATATATATATATTTGTTTCTCTATATAAGTATGTATATGGTTGTCAAGTACCCACAACCCATAACACAAGTTTCGAGCTTAATTTGGGGCTATGTCAATGTTAAAAAAAATAAGTTAGATAAAAGTTAGTTTTCTAACATTAATTGTTCGTAAGCGCCATCTATCCATGGTTTATGAATTACGCTTATTCAACTGTCAGAAACAGGAAATATCGGTTTTGCTAGTACTGCCATTTTCTGAAATAATAATGGTGCTGTAGTAAAAAGATATAGTTCTCCTATTCACTTCTGTTCAGTTTTGTAAATTCTTTCTAAAAATTATAAATCCTTTATGCTCTTGGCGGGGCTAGTAGGTGGTCCACAAAAGATTGCAATAAGCTGATGAGAATTGCAAAACAAAATAACAAGATTTATAAATTCAAATTAAGTTAAATAAATTATTCAGATTGTATGATAATTGATAATTAATATTGATATACATGCACAATATCCATGTAAGTTGCGAGTTTGTGAGCCATTTGTGACACGTGGTCTCCCTCTACACATAGGGATAGGAAGTTTATAATAATAATTGACGCAGTAACTGCTTATTTGTTAGCTAGTACATTTGCAAAACATAATAATAAGATTTACATTTTGTTTAACTCATAGTTCCGTTCTTTTTGAATAATAGGTGAGCTAGGCCTATCACTACGAATTTGGAACATGGCAGCATTATTTTGAAAATGACTGATGACATGTGAATCTGTCAGCTGTCTGTCACTTCGTTGAAATATATAATTATATAAATACATTTGTAATCGTAAACTTATGTCATAAGTACTGTTCATAATTTAAATCCAAAGAACAAAAGCGTGACCAAAGGCTAGATTAAATATTTAAATATAACCCAGAAAAAGTCCCACTGTATTGGATAGTTGGTTGCTTGAAAAACGCATAACTAATTATAGAAGAGATGATTTGATCGAATGTCAAAATGTTGCGTAAATCGGTTCCGCTGATGAAACTCCACAATATATTGAGAAAAAGCCTATATTCCACACAAAAGGTGGAGACTTCTCCAGTAGCCGATGGAATAGTAATAAGTGATAGCTGTGTGCAGCGGTTGAAACAGTTATGTGACGGAAATAATAGTTTCCTCAGACTTATTGTAGAGAGTGGAGGATGTTCGGGGTTTCAATATAAGTTTGACTTGGATAACACTATTGTAGATGATGACAGGTGAGTTAAGTTCTAATTTATAAACCACTAAAAACTTTGTACCAAACCAATTAAACAACCAATAAAAATTCTAAATCGCAAACTGTGATACTCATGACAAAAACGTTGTTGTAAATTTGGCACTACCTGTACTAAGACATAGGTAGGATTTTCTAAGTAAGTAAGTAGGTATTATTGTCTAAACAAACAATATATTTACAAAATATGTTATGTTTTGTTTCAGAATATTTGAAAGAGATGGAGTTAAAGTAGTTATAGATGAAACGTCACTGGAGTACATCAAGGGTTCAACCATAGACTTTCACAAAGAGTTGATCAGATCTGCATTCAGAGTAGCTCAAAATCCTAATGCGGACCTGGGATGTTCGTGTGGTGCTAGTTTTTCTATAAAAATTGACTAATGGCATTCTATTTGATACTTGTAGGGTTATTAAATGATATAATTTACTTCATAATAGTTACATTGTAATAATAAATTGAGTATAGATTTCACTACAATATGGGCTTTCGTTTGTATAAATTCATAATTAGCTGTGATAATGCAAATAGAAAAAAAAAAAAAATAATACATAACTCTTTTTATACATACTGACTAGACTTTGATCGCGGCTCTGCCCGCTCCATTAAGTTCCCCTACTTATTCGTAGCATACCCCTAAAACACATTAAATATGTAGGGTACTATAGTATATTTTCAGTCTATGAATTACGGACCACACAAATTCTAAACACCAATGATTTTAGTCCGAGGTAAATAAGATACATTTGTTTTAAAAAACTTTTTCATGATAATATGGGTTATGGTTATTATAGGAATGGCTACTTACAGTTATTAACTACTACTATTGATCGTAAGGTTGAGGTTGATTCTTATTGCAAAATATTAAGTATACAATTTTAATACAATTTATTTATGTTACTAGCTTTTGCCTGCGGCGTCACTCACATGGTAAGGAATACTCATTAGTTGATTTAAGACTATATTATTTTTCCTTTGGTTATCCTCATAGTATTAATGAGGTTATGGGGCTTTCTAAATCTTTTAACTCGACTTGTAACTGATGACATAAATCCTCTGCTTATAAACGGCCATTGGATTCCAAAGAATTCATTTCGTACAACAGTATTTTTGAAATATATGAGTATACTAGCTGTTCCCCGCGGTTCCACACGCATTGACTACAGTTTATCGCAAAAAATAAAAGTATTAAATAAATAAATATCGGGGACAATTGCACACAAATTGACCTAGCCCCAAATTAAGTTCGAAACTTGTGTATCCTATGTCCTTCCTTGGGGTTCAAACTATCTCCGTACCAATTTTTTTTTTAAATTGCTTCAGTTGTTTAGGCGTGAAAGACAGACAGGCAGACAGAGTTACTTTCATATTTATAATATTAGTAGGGAAGTAGGGATTTTAATATATTCGGTATGGTAGTTCTGGTGTTAATTGCTGACAGTTTGCTGAGAGGAAACTCCATGTAGGGGAGATGAGTTGAGATGGATGTGTGGAGTGACAAGAATAGACAAAATAAGGAATGAGTATATTAGAGGAAGTATGAAAGTCGCACCAGTGACAGATAAGTTGAAAGGGAATCTTTTGGCTTGGTATGGACACGTTATGAGGAGGGATGATAGTCATATTACAAAAAAAGTGATGAATATGAATGTTGATGGATGGAAGGGAAGAGGAAGACCAAAGAAAAGATGGATGGATTGTGTAAGGGTTGATATGAATGAAAGGGGAGTGAATGAAGCGATGACGGCTGATAGGGGAGAGTGGAAGAAGAATACATGCTGTGCCGATCACAAATAAATGGGACCAGGGAGATGAGTCCGACGAAAATGTAACAAACCGTTTTTCGGATTCTATCTATCTATTCTATTCTATCTGACATTAATTTAATAGGCAGTATGAGTACGGAGAAATCAAGGACATGGTTTTATGCTATTTGATTAGCAGTTTTTTAAGTCTTATACGCATACTGCGTATGTACGAGTAGGTATGTTATTGCGGAATAGTTACATGTTTGCGTCATGGGTACATACGCGTTCTAAGTACCACTTTCGTAGATTATTCGTAAGTAAACATTCAAAGTATTATATAATATTGTATTTATTTATTTATTAACGTTTTCAGACAAAAAATAATTTGAATAATAGATATGTATACAGAAATGTGTTTTTCGATCAATGAGACTGCGACATGGCGGTCCAAACGTTGGCTGACGGCAGGGTTATCTTGGGTTCTGGTTTGTTGACGGAAGAGGCAGCAGTCCTGAGAAAAAGCAACCATTAGTATGTAGCAGTAGCTTTCATCACTGCTAGACTGATTTTTCAGTGTTAGCACGTCCTAAAATGTCCGAAACTGTAAGATACGAATTTCCTTCCCACAGCTGGCTGAGCCTCAGGTTTTTCAATTCAATTCAATAGTACTTTATTCAATAGGATACATTGTGGTCACTTTAAAACTTCAAACTTAAAACTAGCTACGACTGTTCCAACTTCTTTACGCCGGCAAAAGAACAGGCAAGAAACGCCTGGCAGGTAATTTTTTTGGCGCGATCACATTGACTATTTTATTCTTATTACTAATTGATTGAATTGGAGCAAGTTCACCACAATCCCAAGCTTTTTTGTCATAATACAAATAGTCCGATATTTTATAATAAGCTATACCTACTTCTAGAATTTCTCTTGGTTGGTTGTGCACATTGGGATATACATGAATATTAGGGTGTCCCAAAAAAATTAAAGTGTTTTTTTTGTAACGCATACCCTCTTATTTTTTTACTTTTAGGTCAAAACAATTATAAATAAAATTTTAGGAAGGTAGGACCTCGGTAACCCGTGCCGACTTACATCGATACATCTCAGTACTTGCTCCTAAGGCTGACGCGACCTAACGTGTCGATGTGCTTGTGATTACTCGTTTTTTTTATAGAACTCGCATTGTTTTCAGTCAGCCAACATGTCAGTGCAATTACGCAGTTCTAAAAGGGTATATTTTTAATAGGTGACGTAGAACATCAAATAACGGGTTTAAAACTTCCGTTTAATGGACAAGTTCTAGCAGTTTTATTTTACAATATCCGTGAAGTGAGTTTAATTACTGTCGATGAAAGCGCGAATCTCACTATTCGCGAATGTATTATCTATTGGGGAAAGGCGCGTATTCCTACTAAATCTTGGCTAATTGTGTAAAAAGAATGTAAAAATATATATCAAGTTTGGAGGGACTGGCAAAAAAATGCACAAAAAACACAAGATCGTCAAAACTGTCAACAATTTAGATAATTTGTTTGACATTGCACATGCCGATGCGCTTCAATTAATGAAAATAAATGAGGATAGAATCTTTTTACAGCGTCAATAGCAGGAGTGGATAAAAAAATAATAATTGACTGATAGAGCGGCAAGAGCGCGCCTCAGAACTATTGAAGAAAAACGACAGACTCCTTCGACATCATGTTATGTACCGTAACAAGACGACTATCATCTGAATCTAATGAAAACTTAGATTAACAAGAGGACGTACTGAAGCCTATTGTCGACAACATGCAATCCAGAAAAACACCTCTGCGGAGAGATTTTATTACTCCATAATTAGTAGCAGCGCTAGATAGGTGTCAATTGAGTATGAAAGATTCTGTGTTCATTCTTGAAGCAACTATTGAAGCACTTTGATATAATTATGATGAATTTCCGATAATTAAGTCTTCTATCTAAATAATTCGGACAGAAAAACAGAAGGAACGCGTTGAAGCCATAAGAAATTATTACCAAAATAAGGTACCGATGGCTGTGACTGTTCATTGGGACGGCAAGCTTTTGCCTGCATTAAATGTTCGGAAATCAAAAGAAAAACGTCTTCCTATAGTTATTTCAAGCCGTAGCTAAAAGAGCGGTTAAGTTAATGCAAGACTTTCATGGATTAATCACTATTGAGGAGGAACAAAAACATTTTTTATTACG
This sequence comes from Opisthograptis luteolata, assembly GCA_931315375.2. Classification (NCBI taxonomy): domain Eukaryota; kingdom Metazoa; phylum Arthropoda; class Insecta; order Lepidoptera; family Geometridae; genus Opisthograptis; species Opisthograptis luteolata. Next base: position 7,108,107 of record OV928048.1, read on the forward strand.
TTGCGTACAAGAACACCGGAAAATTATTCCTGACTTAAAAAAACCAACTTTAAAAAATAAATTTGAACAATAATATTATTCTTTAATTTAAATTAATAAATAATTCATTCATTTACATTAAATATAATTATTTTGGGTGTATTGGAGTCTAAATTAAGTAATAAAAATTAAGTTTTTAATTCCTCTTACAGTGAGTCAGTACAAATTTTCATGTCAAAAGTTTGGCATCAAGTCGGCACGGGTTATCGTTGTCCAATCACAATAATATTTATTATTTGAGTCAAAGAGGTCAAACCTAATAAAAATAGAGGGTATGCGTAATTGATTTCGCGAAAAAAAAAATGTCCCTTATGTCTTGGGACACCCTAATGAATATACATCTGAGAGACGAAGAGACACAATTATGGGTCTTAATCCATCCTCCACGCTGACTCACCTGACTGGATAAACTGTAGCCAGTGCCTACTTCTTTAGTAAAACTGCGTAAACACGTTTTTTGAATGAAGAAAAGTACCTACCTACAGAGCCCTTATAGGAAATGAAATTAAATGAAATTTTGAAATTACTTTAGATTGGATAAATTTGGCAAAATCCTCCAGCTTTAGTAAGGATTTTAGGAAACATGAATAAAAATATTACACAAAATCCCTACTACGCAATCGACGCTGAAGCAGTGATTTCAGGGATGTCTCGATTTGATAGGATCAAATGACCCGATAGGTTTGCTATGAAACAAACATAATTTTCATTGTAGACAAGATATATTAACACAAAATGGTAAACGCATAATGGTAATACGCATATTTCTCTAAAATAAGTCATTATGCGGAGGCCAAAAACACCCCAAAAACCGCTGAGCTAGTAAATGAAAGCCGACATGAGAGTTGGAGTTGGCGGCTTTTATTTCCGAAGGTTTCCTAAGAGAAAGTAAGAAAACTGATGGCGGGCGCTGGTAAAAAGTAAAAATGTTTGTCTACCTACAAGATACTCACTGCTGCAGCTCCCCGGCAGTGAAAGAGTTAGCATCGTTGATTTTCTTCACATTGTGCGGGGAGTAGCGGTTGTAGAGTCCCCAGATGCTGTTCATTAGCTTGCTGTTGTACTTCAACGGGGATAGTTCCATGACTGTAACAGGAGAAGGGAAATTATCAACAAAATAAAATTTGTAAAACGCGAATAAAATAAGTAGGTATATTGAAGAATTTCAATTCACTACAGAGGAATACGTTGTTCTCACAGTTGGAAAAGGGTTTCCGACCTCCGGATTAGTCCAGCTTCGTCGCTGTAATTTTTCCGTCCTCCGATTATTTATTTATTAGGTACCTACTTAGAATTTTCGATTATATGCGACGCCAATCATCGAGTTCCATTGGACTCCTCATAAGGCGATATTCTGTATAATAAATAAGCGTGTGCTACTAGAAATGTTAGAGAAAGTTGTAAGTGGATAGCTTAAAATTACATAGCGTTTTGCAAAGATTAATATCAAATCTGCGTTCCTCGACAAGTATAATGTCGAATTTTGTAAAAATCTTGTCGGCTACTTCTTGCGGTTTCCGTATAAGACGCCTTACATGAAGTGTTGAAACTCTTGGTCGGTTCGTTTCCTGCCGAGCTGGTTTTCGATAGCTTCATTTCGCGGTCGTCGCGCTGAGTCTGACGGATGCGACCAGCGGAGAATGCTGAAGGCGGAATCGAAGCCATTGTTTTCAGTTGACACGCTGAAAAAGTAAGACAAAACTTCCTAAATTCCAAATCATATAAATTTATAAAACATTGTTTATTAGGCTAGATTAAGAGTATGATGTACTTATTGCTTGTTCCGTCGATAACAAAAAAGATAACCGAGTCACAAACTCACAATCTAAGGCGCTTGAAAATAAAATTGTTGACCTGTTGTTGACCCACTTTGTACCTACTTAGTGCACCGCCCAGTTGTTTGTTAAATAATGTGTTGATACAAAAAAGTAGTGGTGTGTGGGAAACGTCTCAAAGTCTTGCAAACCGATCTAGCTAAGAGACAAATTACCGCCATAGATTGGCACAATATTTGAAGAGAAGAACCTACTGCTCTCCAACGACTAGATAACGTGCCCTGGAGATATGGATAAATTTATAAGCACACTTTCCCTATAGTAACATCCGAGATTGTATTGTATTGTAGGTGGCTGTAGTTTAAGTATCTCAGTAATATAGTCGTTTCACGTAGGTTGAAAATAAATAGGTACTAGTACTACTAAGTTAAGCTTATTTTATATTAGCGATCCGAAAGTTGAAACTTTTCCGTACAACTCATTTGATACCCTTAGGGCTCAGGGGATGCTTTTTCTAAATCTTTCTCTTCCCTGATGTCTACGCAGTTAGAAACAAGGTAAATTACATGCCTCGGTTCGTAGGTCTAGTAGTTTTCGAGATCAGACAGGCAGTGATATTTCGCATTAACATACCTACCTAGGTACATCTTTATACATTTTATGCTATATTTTATTTTATATTTTCATTTAATTGTTAGATGTCAATTAAAAAATGATGTAGGTACATATTTAGGTAAGTACTAAGTACCTACCTTTACACAGTTTGAAGAATATGTTCCCAAGCGTCAGATTATTGACCGCTTCAATCTTGAGGCCGTTTACAGGGCCCTTGCAGACGCTGATCGCGCTCGTCGAGTTGATTGTGCCCAACAGCACCATGAAATCCTAATATAGATTTCAAAAATAAAGGAAGAGGAGAAAGAGCAGTGGAAGCGAAGTACGCGGGTGTCACGGGAGCCGACCGAGATACCACTGATCAAAATGGCTGCGACATGACCCCTGCCTGCCGGAGTTATCAGCTGTCGCGAGCATATAGTATGCATAATGACTACATTTTACGATAACTGCCCCAGTACGAGGGATTGGGGGCATCTAAAGTGTATGTAGATACAGAACTGCTGTTCAATTTCGAATATCCATACCAGGTTAGGTGAAATATCACCAGAAGTTATTATTGCCGGTCTGAAATAGGTAGTCACATGTACGGGTCGGAAATTGTAGCGAATGAATTGTAGAAAAATTGGTTATTTATATACTTATATATATATAGATGTAAATGTACAGTCAGCATCAGAGGGTCAATGAACAGGTGAAGAATGTAGATTAGAAAGATCGACAAGTTGCTGGACACGCGCGAATTTTCATCCTGAATACAAAATATCAGTAATAGTTTACTGATATTTCGTCTACACTGTACACATTTCAAAATCAGCAATTAAATTAGCTGACTAACTACAGAAGCATTGAGAAAAGAAAGGGAACTGGCTCTCAAGTGAGGCTGCATACCGGAACACACCGATAGGGCGACAGACTCTTTACTTGAGGGCGGTAGCTAGCCAGGCGAGTACTAGAAAGTACCCTGCCACCAAGCTATGATTTCATCACGATGTTTCCTTCACCGAAAGCTCAAGCTCATTGTATGATTCGAACCCACGTCCTACGGATCGCAAGCCGACGTCAATACCACTGAGCTATCACCGCTTCAAAGGCTTCTTTTTGGCCAAGTCCCAATTTTTACTTATTTGGTGTAGATCGACGATGTGCCTATAGCTTTATGAGTAAAATTAGTACATTTTTCGATATGTCTAGCCAGACAACTTTTTTAGATACATTTTATGTCACGTAAAATATACCTAAGCTGTTATTTTTAAGCTGGCCATATATCTCACCATAATAAAGCTAAAAACCTATTCCTATTGTTCGTCTACCACTGCTGATACACGATTCTCTTATATTTCTGGTTTTCACCATTATAGTTGACAGATGTGTAACATTGTGCAAAGTGGCTCTTCAATGAATAACAATGGTGAGAAACTGTGGGAGCTTGGATGAGATTTTCTATTTGTTCTATGTGAAAGGCACCTAAGCGCGTGTCCATATTGACGCACATGTGGAATGTAACGCTCGTGAAGTCGTGACTGTGATGTAAAAAAAAATCAAAATAATATTTTTCCAACCTCCTTACGCCGGCAAAAGAACAGGCAAGAAACGCTTGGCAGGTAATTTTTATGGCGCGATCACATTGACAATTTTTTTCTTATTACTAATTGATTGAATTGGAGCAAGTTCACTAAAATCCCAAGCTTTTTTTTATCCGATTTTTATAAATGCTTTAGTTAACAAGATTTCTCTTGGTTGGTTGTGCACGTTGGGATATGTAACGTGTTCCTCTGTAGAAGCCGTACCTAAAAGATCAGCACAGCAGGTACTGTCCCTAGGGGGTACTGTTGCTGACCGTATCACACTGTTTTTTTCCTATTCGCTTTAGACTACACAGGTACGCCTGTCTCGAGGTTGGAAATGATGCCAAGATTTATTAATACCTACTATGTAAACGTACTTGGTACCTACTACCTATCTACTTGTACAGATTCTCCCATGTATACATATCTGTATATCAAATACCTAGACGTAATGGTTGATTGAGTTCATTTCGAAGTTCAACTTACAGTCCCATTTGTTACGGCAAATAAATGAGTGTCATCTTGTTTTGTAGGTATATTTTAACGGTTGCTAATTGATAGCGCTTTTTTCAGTGTTATTACAGTGAGTATATCTCTGAATAATTTGTATTACTTTAATCACAAAAAGAGGACAACAGAAACAAATTTAGTTTATGTTTACTAGTCCAGAAAAAAGAATTCCCATGATGAATGGCTGTGTTTTTTTTTTTTTAGATAATGGTGTAGATAATTGGTAGATAACGGTAAATAATATGTCGATTCGGTTTTGCATTCTCTAGAACTAAACTAAGTTTGACAGGTCTAAAAGTAATGCTATCCTTTTTTACTTCAGTAGTTAGAAAAAGATAGCAATACGATTACACCTGTCAAACTTAGTTTATTTTTAGAGAATGCAAAACTGAATCGACGCCATTGGTTACTTTTAAGTTCTTAATCACGAGAAAATACATACCGAAATAAAGAGTGCTATAAATAAAACAAAGTAAGTTCATGGTTTCATATATGTATTTTCAAATTAACAGTATTCTTAAAATCTACACAACGTTGTACTTATGAATCGTCATAATTTCGTGTTAATACTGCAAACAATATCAAAATGTACAGAATAGTATAATTTACATTATTAAAATACTATATTACAATATTATGTCGTTATATTAGGTAGCATTCGTACGTACTATGAACAATTATATCAATGTAAGTATTTTTTTAACAAAGTGCGTAATAATTACTTTAAATTAATTATTTGAGGTCACTTTTGTGTTGTAAAGGGCAATTTTAAAAATAATACATAAAAACTTTGTGACAAATATAGAGGTTTAAAAAGTGCTATATGTGCCCAGAATGTTTACATTAAATCTCTCTAAACGGAATTATAGACTAATTAGATCATTTATTTTCATAAGTAAATCGGTGCTGCTGACGCTACGTAAACATCTAAAACCGTAATAAATGCTTGATTTAGCTAAAAAATACATTACGTATATTATTTATACATATTATAACATATTCGTACTTGATTTATATGCTTCATGTAACAAACATTCCTGGTACTGTTTCTTTGTAGATATATTATAAATATACATGTTAGTTTAATTTAGAGAGTATTTTTGCTGCTGTCAATTGTTACTCTTAATTTAGGCTACACTATAACTATTGCAACATAAAATAAGGGCATAGACCAACGTACGAACTTTTATAATGCCAAAAGGGATAGCAAATCGACGCTCTCGATTTTGTAATCCATCGGCAAGTAAAAGAAATAATGATATAAATAATGGCGTTAAATGAACAGGTCTGGGCGAGCGCGTGACACTAGTTTAGCTCAGTCAGCACCCATGATGAGATTTAATATTACCTGCAAACGAAAATATATTTTGTTAATACAACTATTATACAAACGAGAAAAAACACTAAAACAAATGTGTACAAAAAAGGCCTAATATTTAGTAAAATATTTTCATTTTGTTTTGATTTGTGCATGATGCAACACACAATATATAAAATAAAGACGCCATTTAAAATATCAACAAAATAGTGATAAAAAATTGTAATTATCTGTGTACCTGAAGCATTATAAAGATAAAAGAAAACGCCTACCGAAATATAATACACACGAGATAATTCTCGTGAGCGTTGCAGATACTATTATAAAAAGCTTTCAAGTGCAATTCGGATAGTGACGTCACAAAATGCATGTTTTTATTTTATCCTCTCCCCCGATGTTTGACAGATGTTTACGGTGACCTTTTTTTTGTTTTTGTATGGTGGTGGTCAAACATTGTGAAGAAACCGGTATGTCCGAGAACGACAAAATTAAAGGGTATGCGACGGATTTTAAAAAATGAGTTGCCATTACATTCGTCTTTATTGTGGGAGTGACAGAGGGTACTTTATTTTGGCGCTGTCAAGTGATAATCTTGTTTAATCATTGTATGTTACCTATGTTTCAGTAGGTCCTGATGACCGGCGGCACCGTCTTGCACTCCGTCTGGTCGAGCGTCGCGTCGATAACGGGCCGGTAAGTGAGCTTGGTAGCGCCGCTTGCCACGTCGGTCTCGGAGAGCGTGTGCTTGCGCCAGTGCTGCTCGAACGGTAGCTTCGTCTAACGAACATACATCGACATGATTATACGATCAGTATCGAAAATTTACATAGCCGACATAGCTTTCAGAATTTGCAAGTTGAAGTGGCAATGGGCAGGCCACATCACTCGACGAACCGATAACCTATGGGGAAGAAAGGTTCTCGAGTGGCGACCACGAACCGGAAGACGTTCTGTAGGTAGTCCCCCACTAGGTGGATCGACGACATTGTAAGAGTCGATGGATGCAAATGGCTAACAGCCGTTCATGGTGGCGTTCTAAGGGGGAGGCCTATGTTCAGCAGTGACTTCTTCTGGCTGATGATGATGATCGAAATTTTGAACCATTCAAATTTAAAATCAGCTACTTTTGTCGATGTCTGTACAAATGTGTTTTTTTTAAACTGTTAACACTTAGCGTTGATCACAAGTCACTTGATTTTAAGTAGCGAAGCGGTCGAAGATGGCACCACGCCACACTTGAACAGCAAACTGGCTCTCAAGTGAGACTGCCGGAAAACACGGATAGGTGCTTGGCGACAGAACTTGAGGGTGATAGCTAACCAGGCGAGCACTTGAGCTACTTTTGCTGACTACATAATAATTATATAAAAAACTAGTTGCGCCCCGCGGTTCCACCCGCGACTTCCCGTTATCCCGCAGGAACATTTTTCCGGGATGAAAGTATGCCTATGTGTTAATCCAGGGTATAAGCTATCTCCATTCCAAATTTCATTCAGACCCGTTCAGTAGTTTTTGCGTGAAAGAGTAACAAACATCCATCCATACTCACAAACTTTCACGTTAATAATATTAGTAGGATATTTGCTATTTTTGTTTGTTTTTTCATTAGTTGTTGGATGTGTGGTTAGGTGCCCCTTTGCGACGTCACCAAACGGTCCCAATGGAAGACCAGCGCTGGTTGACTAACCAGCATTTTGCTGAGTTGGGGCCGATTAGCGACACTGACATTTTTGTGTACTGACATTGAGTTACTGTATATTGTTTAAGCATATATTCTTCTTCTTCTACCGACCTGTCCGTCCAGAGGCTTGGAGTAGTCCAGCTCATCGCGGCGCGTCTTGAAGTCCTCCCGCGCGTGCGCGCCGCGCGACTCCTCCCTCGCCAGAGCTCCCTCCACGATCTGCACCGAGTTGATGAGCAGGTTCTGCAGCTCCAGCGTCTCCACCAGGTCGCTGTTCCAGATCAGCGAGCGGTCCGATATCTTCACGTCGCCGATCTGCTTGTAGATTTCGTGGATTTCTTTCTGGCCTGAGGGAATGAAAGATTTTATTTATATACTAGCACCCGCGTCTTCCCGTTATCGCGCAGGAACCTTGTTGCGGGATAAAAAGTATCCTATGTTTTTGTTTGTTTGTATGTTTTTTTTCTTTAATCCAGCGTATAAGCTATCTCCATTCCAAATTTCATTCAAATTCGATCAGTAGTTTTTGCATGAAAGAGTAACAAACATCCATACTCACAAACTTTCACGTTTATAACATTAATTAGTAAGATTATATATAAAGCGGTTTTTTTAACAGACAAACACGACAGATTTTCCATAGACAATATTAACAAATTTTACTTTTACTAATAGGTAAGGAAGAGCAAAAAAGGTGTCATAATTAAATAAATTAATAAGTTACACAACATTACACATAAAGAATTAACTGAAAGGGCTTGATTAATTTTCCTAAAACTAGTGTAATTATGGGAGGTCTTAGAGCAATTTCTACCACAGCCTTGGGATGAACAGAAATATTTTGGAATACAATGCTGTTGGTAGTGTTAAAATTATGATAGTATCTGACGCGATAAGCCGTACCTTGCTCAAGAGTGCTCTTTTGCCGGAAGACCGCTGCGTTCTTCTGCATGCACTTCTGCATGTGCAAGCGCAGCTCCGCGGTGGGTATCGTGCCGTTCGCGTACCGAACTTGGTCCAGGTTGGCCACGCTTGCCTCGCCCGTCGACTGGAATCAATGTATAGAGAGAGAGCTTTATTATAACAGGCATAAAAAATACTATAAGCCGTATGTACAGTCAACGACAAAAGTCGCTGAACAATCACTTTTTTTTCTATTATCCTCATCACCTTAGACACCAATTTACTACTTCATCATCACTTAAAATCAGGTGTGTTATGTTGTGGTCAGAAGGATAACATGTAAAATGTAAAAAAAACAATAATAATAACTGATTTGAAACACATTTGGAAAATCGAGAACGATCAGCTACTTTTGTCGCTGACTGTACCTATAACTTAGTTAAAATCTCGATTGTTTTTATAGATGCATTTTTATTCTAGGGCCTTTGTTAAGATGGAGGCCGACGAATGGCTTTTCAACGGACCAGACCTCTCGGCGAACGTTGAATACACCCTGCCTGTGACCGTCTGACGTTGTGCGTGCTCGTTTGATCATTCGTTAGGCCAATTTTCCAACAAATCACCGTTGGACCGGTGTGTCCGTGGTTGTGCATCCTGTGTCCCTGGTACAAGTTTTGATAGTTAACTATAAAAGTTTTCTATTCCTTCCATACACGTTTTCTTTCAGCGCCTCATTCGGAAACTTGGGAGAAACTAAAATCGGTAGTGTGAGTTATTTCAAATACATATTTGTATTCGAATTCGAACAAATTTTTCGAGTTACGTTTTGTATTTAGTCAGTACGTGTTGCCACTTTGATAATTTAGCGGCAGTAAATATTGAGGTTTACGGAAACTTGTCCTAGGTAGGGGTACTGTAACCCTTATACATATAAGTTTTGGAAACTATTGACTACTACTACTATTGATCACTAGTTCACTTGTTTCGTCTACTATTGATTACTTGTTCTTTGAGCTGGTCCAAGGCTATCCATAGAGCTGTCGACGAAGATCATTAGGCATTAGCGGAGCCGTAGCCTTACGATACGCCGTTGCGATATAAGAAGTAAAAAAATAAAGCTTACATCTTTAAGCGGCGCCTGCGCATCGCCCGGCTTGCTGGTCTCCGCGACGGTGAGTGCGCAGGCGCGGCCGAACACCACGATGTCGAGCAGCGAGTTGGCGCCGAGACGGTTGGCGCCGTGCACGGACGCGCAGGACGCCTCGCCGGCCGCTAGCAGCCCGGGGACCACCTTGTCCACGCCGGAGTGGTGGCTGATCACCTGGGGACAGATGCAGTTTAGCTAACACAGTGGGAAGTTTTCTGACAGCTCAAATAACGCCCGTTATAGTACAAGTATTTCTACATAAAAAAAACCGCAAGCTTTTGGTTTGCATCTGGGTTTTGTAGATATTTGTCTGTCACCCATGGCTATTGCCACTCCCTCACTGCTTTACGGCGTCATTCGCGTTCGATAAATAACAACAAGAACAAGAGTGATAGATTGGATACATTTTTTAACTAGCTGTTCCCCGCGGTTTCACTCGCATGAACTACAGTTTATAGCGATCAAAAGTCTAAAATAAAAGTAGCCTAAGTTACTCCTTATGACAGTAGATATCTGCCAGTGAAAGTCCCGTCAAAATCGGTCCAGCCGTTTCAGAGATTAGCCGGAACAAACAAACAGACAAAAATTTTAAAAAGTTTTTTTTATGTAACTAAGTACCGTTTTATATGCATTTAGTGAAAAGCTGCCAATTTGAAATTACAAAAAGACGCTACAATATTATTTATTTGTAAAGGTCATCTGCGATAAGTCACCTCTCCGCGGAAGTTAGTGGGCGTCCCGCCCATGTTGTAGTGCACCGTGGGCAGCACCGGGATGGGCTCCTTGGTGACATCGACGCCCGCGAAGATCATGGCGGTCTCCGAGATGCCGGGCAGCCGCTGCTTCAGCTGCTCCGGGGGCAGGTGGTGCAGCTGCAGGTGCACGTGGTCCTTCTCGGGCCCGCACCCGCGACCTGACAACAACATTCACTTATGTCCTTAACCGATCCACGGTTTGCCCAAGAAATTTGTCATTACTTCTATGGAGCTTATGTCAAATTTCTAACTCCAATAGGGCAAACCGTGGATAGATCGGTTATTGAGAACGGCCGTTAGTAGCTCTGAACCAAATGAACACAAGAACAGTGTCTTAATAGAGACAACAGTACCCTTAGTACAAATTTTGTAAACTATGTTTTCCTAACCGCCAACTTGCCAAAGTGGCAAATCGTCAGTGATTAGAACTTCTAATAAATAAATAAATAATAAATGATACATTTATTTTTCCTTACAAAGGTACAATGTAAAAGATTAAATAAGAACAATATAATATAAATATGATTATGTTGAGCACCCGTTCTGCAAGGACTTCAGTGTGAAAGTCATTTTTTTTACTCCTTTTTTAAAACACTTTTATTAGCTTCACTTGTAACTAACTAACAATGTAATCAAATCTTAGAAGTCAATTTTCACCCACTTCTAATTGTCGTATCGACTTGAAAGTTGTTTCTACTAAACTTACAAGGTAGCGTTTGACCACAAGTCACCTGATGTTAAGTCACGATGTGGTCGAAGGTGGAGGTAAACTTTCTGTGCATGAACAGTGTCTTCGGCCTAAATTTTGTCTATAAGTACCAGCTGGAAAAAAACTAATAAAAAAGTGGTTGTACCTTCCATAATCTCAACGGTCATGGCTCTCGAGACGACGTCACGAGATGCCAAATCCTTGGCGACCGGAGCGTAGCGTTCCATGAAACGTTCTCCTTTAGCGTTCACTAGAAAACCGCCCTCACCGCGGCAACCCTCGGTTATTAGGCATCCGGCGCCGTAGATTCCTGCAGGACAAAATAGTTTCTGCCATCAAATACTTACATAACAAGTTGTCTCAGAAAGGCAGAGAATAGATAAGTAAGGAACAACTTTGTCACCTATGACTTAATAAGTTTTGTGCGGATTTGCCATCCCTCAAAACGGTGAAGGAAAACATCATGAGGAAACCGGCATGCCCAAGAACTGCAACATTCAACGGCATGTGACATCTACCAACCCGCACTGGGCCAGCGTGGTAGATGACGGCCCATACTCTCTCTCTGAGAGAAGGCCAGAGTCCCAGCAGTGGGAACGTGAAAGGCTGATAATGATGATGAACTTTGTCAATCTTGTGAAATAACAGACTTTCACCGGCGCTCACGTAGTGTTGTTATCACTGAGTCATACCAACACTCTACTAAGAACTACTGGATTGTTTGCAGATTTTATATTTCAGATCTTATTCAGATCTTATCATTATGTACCAGAACAAAATGTACTACGTTGATAGCGGAAGTATTTCTTTGATTTGCAACATTTATTTCTATTGGAACTTGAACCTTACAACACTACAGAAATCCAAAATAATTTCGTCTACTTCAAAATGAATACATTGACTAAAATGATGCTTGAAATGTGTAATGCTATTTGAAACTCCTAAATACAAACGAAATAACTGCTTAAATAATGACAAAGGCGGGATGGAATTAAATGTGATTTCAAAAACGTAGGTACACAACAGAATACTGGCATAATTACTTGATAATTAAGTAGTACACAATTATCAACAACAAAAATGTCATCTAAATAAGCCATTGATTGTAGACGAGAAATTGTCGCGTTTTATCTAATTTTACTTGTAAGTTTATAATAACGTAAGTTTTTACTCATGTACATAAATGTGTGGAAGAAATGTCTGTAAACTACCATAGTTTAAAACAACACAACTACTATATTACGAGGGCCTTGAAATTATCCATGGCTATTCTCACGCGATACTCTTCTCTCGCCAATGACAAAGCAGAATGAAATATACTTCAATTGTTTTGTTCAATCCAACGCCACATTCTGAAAACCGCTTTAAAATCCGCCTAGCAGTGAGCAGCGCCTGCAGAAGGGTCTGAGGCTATAAAAAACAAACAGACTGAAAATCTTAAAAAACATACATAGACTTCTATAGTCGATCTAATATATGCTTGCTTTAAAAATTACCGGTTAAAATATTGCACAGAATACAGAAGATTCCTTGTGCAGAAATGGCACAGATACTATAAAACAACAGCTTTTCGCAAGCCAATAAAAAATAATCATATCAAATTGTTGTTCAGCCAAGTGACGAAACTTGTGTTTTAGTTTTCTGACTTGTGACGTCACACGTGTTTATTAAGTAGTCATGTGATGTGATCATGTGACGTCAGCACTAACAGCTGTTGGATATCTAGCTGTCCCTTTACTCGTTTCATTTGTGCTAATTATGTCGCCTACAGTCAACGTAGCATGATAGATTTATGACGGCGTAAGCTATGAATTATGAATATATCCGATTCGTATTTTAAATTATTCTCAATTTTCATATAAAAAAACAATCGTTCAGTATTTAATAGCTCCGCCTTGCAACTCTACCCGAAATAATTTTTTTGCGGCAAGTGTTAGTTGTTCTCCAGACGTCAGGCTTACAGACGGACACACTTTCAAATAGTTAAAAGGTATGAATAGGTTAACCTTGTTGTAGGTCAATGGACTACAATAACAATAAAAACAAGTGGCAATGGTGGCGTAAAGTAACGAAGTAGTGACGTAATGGACGCGTTCGTCATGCGACTTGATGCTCTACTCCGCAAATCGTATGCGCGCATATTGTCAGCTTGATTAGATTTCTTACTGAAAGCTTTACTTTATTACAATAAAACATAGCCTATGGCATGCAAGGATAATGCAGATTTCTATTAACGAAAGAATTTTCAGAATCGGTCCAGTAGTTTAGGAAATAGCCCCTACATCCAAACAAACAAATGTATCATTACTATAGTTGATAAATACCGCTTCTTATTCCGCGTCATAGTCCGGTTGGGCGGACCATCGTTAAAACATTTTTCGGTAGTACCGTTGACCGGACAGGCGTCAATCCTTACTAATATTATAAATGCGAAAGCAACTCTGTCTGTCTCGCTTTCACGCCTAAACTACAGTACCGATTTAAATGAAATTTGGTACGGAGATAGTTTGAACCCTAAGGAAGGACATAGAATACTTTTAATCGCGATAAACTGTAGCCCACGCGGGTTAAACCGCGGGGAACAGCTAGACAAACCATGGTACAGTCGCCGTACTTCGGTTAATATTTTTCATGCGGTAGTACAGTTAACCGGACTATTAGAATGCGTATGTGCATTGTTTAAATGATGACGTAGTGAGCTTACCCGTGGGATGGAACTGCACGAACTCCATGTCCTCGTTCTGCAGGCCGGCGCGCGCCGCCATGGCGGTCCCGTCGCCGGTGCACGTGTGCGCGGACGTGCAGCTGAAGTACGAGCGGCCCGTGCCGCCGGTCGCCAGGATCGTGTTTTTGGCTTGGAACCTACCACCAAACCCAAACCATGATGTCTTCATGTAACACGAACATGGTGTGCATTTTTTAAAACTAATCTAAGTCTGACAGTAAGGGACCATCCATAAATTACGTCACACGTTAAGGGGGAGGGAGGGGGTCGACGAAGTGTGACATTGTGTAACAAGGGCGGGGAGGGGACAAAATTTTTGTGTCATCACATTTTTTCAAAATATGTGACATCACACTAGGTAGGGAGGAGTTTCACAAATGTGACCAGCTGTGACAAGGACGGGGGAGGGGTAAAAAAATCATCAAATTGGTGTGACGTAATTTATGGATGGCCCCTAATCACTAGCTAAGCGCAGATTTGAGTTTGTCATTTCATACGAATATGTCACTCAATCGTCACTTAAGTACATATTGATCAACACTAGAATACTAAGCCTAAAAGTATTGTTGTCATTTTCGGACCACGGAGGTAAAAAAAAGAGCAGCATAACTATGAGACATATAAAAAAACGAGAGAGTCGGCAAAGCATCGACAACGTCCCTGGTGTTGCAAATGTCCATGGGCCATGGTGACCGCTTACCATCAGTCTGCTTGTTTGCCACTCTATTAAATAAAAATAAGCACCAGATATGGCGGCAAAAGTCGCTGAACATAAACATTTTTCTTTAAATTTTTAGCATTTTAACATTTTACATTACTGATCTAGTAGGTTCTACACATTTGTAGAATCGAGTACGATCAGCTACTTTCATCGCTGACCGTACCCACTGTGTTGGTTTTCTTTTACCTGTGCAAGGTTCCGTCTTCAAGGTTGATCGCGATGCATCCCTTGCAGACGCCGTCTTCCATCAGCAAGTCTAGCGCGAAGTACTCGATGAAGTATTCGCAGTCGAAGCGCAAGGACTGGCCGTACAATGTATGCAGAAGCGAGTGCCCGGTCCTGTCGATAGATAAATATATCAGTACTCATAGTAGGTACAACTCCTAGGCCGTTATTCTAAAATGACGCTAAGCGCCAGTTTCATAAACGTCCGTAAGTTAAAAGTCAGAACAAATTTCGGTACATTTGAACTGTTCAACAAATTTTCCGTACTTTTGACAATAAGATCAAACTTATCGAAATTTGGTCAGACGTTCAACTTACGGACGTTTATAAAACCGGCCCTTAGTGTAGATCAATACTTGAGTAGTGATTGTGTGATATATTTGTATGAAATGACAGATTCAAATCGGTAATTAGGTAGAGATTACTGCTTGAGCGCCAATCTAGAGTATCAGCCCTAGTCCTTCTATACCTTCTAAAGATGTGATTCATACAAAGAGAAACACAAAGAAAAGCCAAAGAAATTAGTTTTTAAGGAAAGCTCAGCACTGCAATGTCAAAGTGAATTAAAAAAAGAACGAATTCTTCAATTTTTATTTAAGACAAAAATACCAATAACAAACGAACTCAAACTTAACACAACTAAAAACAATAACAATGAACGGCAATATCAATTCACTTTAGAACGCGGCTGTAGAGTCAGAAGTCCGCGGGTCGTCGTATTGGGGCGGGGGACGGAACACGACGGCTAGCCAACCAGCGCTACGCACGCGCACCCTTCGTCCCTCTAGCCCCCCTGTGATACCTGATTTTTAACTTCTACGCAATGACGTCGAGCGCTAGAGTTTCGTGCCGCTACTTATACTTGAGCACAGATTTGACGCTGTCAGTTCATACAAATATGTCACTTCAATCGCTATTCAAGCATCGATCTATACTTGAGCGTAAATCTAGAATACCAGCCTAGGTGATAATGAAAATGATAGTGTTCCCAAATCACAGTATCAATCACGATATCTCGTCTACGTAAGATTTTTATTACTTAACGATAACATAGTCTTTTGATACCACTTCAATGGCGATAACATAACTCACATCCGTCCCACCCTGGCGGCTTGTTGATAAATTTGCTGATAAACGATTCGCGACGGTGCGATACATACTAACAATATAAATTTGAAAGTAACCCTCTCTATCCCTCGGTCTGTTTGTTACCTTTTCACGTTTTTGTTCAATGAAAAAGCAAAGGGATCGGCTGTACAAGATCTTGGGCGTCTTGGCCGAGGCGTCACTGTGTAAACATCTTTGAAGGAATGTATCGATCGTGAGCAATTCTGTAATCCAACTGACACTTTGTTGATTTTTGGGTGGACGTGACCACAACCTATTTTGAGAGCTGGATCCGCACTTTGTGGCAATTAGTACGCTTGTGGTCAAACGCTACCCTGTAAGAAATAAAAAATGAATCTTTTTGCATTGAAACCTTTTTCTGATGAGTCTCCAACGGCACATGTGTCTGATATAGTGTCTCACCTGTCGGCGACAGCGCAGCAGCGATGCGCCTGCCCGCCCTTGCCAAACTTGAGCGACTGGCCACCGAACGCGCGTTGGTAGATGCGACCCTCCGGCGTGCGGGAGAACGGCATGCCGTAGTTGTCCAGCTCGATCACCGCGTGAGGAGCCTCCTTGGTCATGTAGTGAATCGCGTCCTGTTATACAAGGGTATACAAAGTAAGATTTTGACATAAAGAATTGTGCAGTAGTGTGATTCTAATTCACTCGGCACGTTTCCGTGTCGGTTTCATTTTCGTCACTTTTGCTTCACGGAAACGTTTTCCGACAGCAAATAGGTGGCGGAAACTTTTCCGTAATTGAGCAGCTGGTTTGTCAAATTAAATATCAGTTTCCAAATTCAGATTAATGAATTGTGTCTAAAAAAATCTGAAGGATTTTTTTCCGAATCCGTGGGCGAAAGAGTTTCCGTGTGAATTAGTAGAATCGCACTGCAGCATAGCGATTCTCATTCACACGGAAACACTTCCGACCACGGATTCGGAAAAGTTTCCGTGAAAATTTTAAAAATGCGATTCACAAATCCGTATTCGGAAAATCTGACATTTAAATTCGACAAACCAGCTGTTCAACCACGGAAAAGATTCCGCCAACATTTTGCTCTCGGAAAACGTATCCGTGTAGCGAAATTAGCTTTAAAATTGTAGATATTCCTAATTTTATCACAGATAGTCTCAAGAAAAGCCAATACAACTCGTTATTTGAAGTAAGACGTTAAAAGAAATAGGTTTTATGCCTGAAAAGTTTGTTTGTTGATCTTTGAGGTTAACTATTATAAATCATACATTTTAAAGAAGGAGCACCTTAATGCAAGCAAAGTTAGAAACCGGCGTGATGGAGCGCTGCAGAGGCACATGTCTCTAAGCCTGCATTGTTCGATAAGGGATTTGGCAAATCCCTTTAACGATCTCGGCTCTATATATTCTCATAAAGTCATTTCATTGTATTAAAACTTAATAAGATAATGTAATGTTTGTCAATTTTATAGTTTCTCGCTGCCCTCCACTTTTACGCTCAAGGCAGCTACCATAGACCAGACGGGAAGGATGCTAGCGTGAGCCTAAGTCAAGCATCGGTGTCAAGAGCTATTAGCCAAACCACTAATGCTTTAAATAAGCCACTAGTTTTCGGAAAATGGGTTACGTTTCCCTGTGAACTTAATGAAAGGCAACTGACAGTGCAAAAGTATATTTAAACATTTTAAAATAAACACATGATTCGTTTTTACTAATTATATTACTATACAAGTATGTATATGTACATTTAGAGATCACATGTAAAGTTAACAATATCTTTTAACTTTGGTTACATAAAAAATTAAATCTGCATTAAGAGATCAATATAATCACATTCCTAATTTAATTTATTTTACTACATTATTTACATTGTTTTGCTGTTACAGTAATTACAGACTTTTAATATGCCCGGTGTTCTCGGCTATGTGGATGGAACACATATATTGATAAAAAACCAGCCATCCATGAAGAGCTTTATGTCAATAGAAAAGGCCGGAATTCCCTATGTTCAAGTTGTAATAATAATTATCCTTACTACAATATTATATTATTTATATTATATCAAATATGTAGGACAGATCTTTATTGAAACACTATGTTCACATAAATGCTTAAAACTAAATCATTGAAGTGCCGCAATGGGCGGTCCTAGGT
The DNA here is from genome assembly GCA_931315375.2 of Opisthograptis luteolata. Lineage (NCBI taxonomy): Eukaryota > Metazoa > Arthropoda > Insecta > Lepidoptera > Geometridae > Opisthograptis > Opisthograptis luteolata. The sequence continues at coordinate 7,126,037 of OV928048.1, forward strand.
CCTAACGCTAATAGCAATCTCTTACAGACAACCCAAATTGAACTGATATGACTTTAAGTTTCACTTATTTTTGTTGCAACGACTGAACGGATTTTGATGTGTAGATACATAGAAAAACCACAAAGCGCCGCTAGTATTAGTAGTATTGTATAATTAGTTCTAAATTTACCAGATTATACATTACAAGAGGAACAAAAAACCCGACTGCGCCAAAATAAATTACCCCACAATAAAGACAAATCTTATAACACCACATATGTTAAAAACCGTCAAGCCATTTAGGCTACAGGCCGTGCCTAAAAAATATACATACATACATACACTGGAAAAACTCGGTCAGAGTTCAGCATTCTAGTGACTGTTGACCGCCCAAGAGTTCCAATGCACACAAGCAGTATATTCTAATGAACGCCGAACACGGAACTCTGAACTCCTGACCGCTCTCTGTGTGCGCGGTCTCTAAGTACAAAATCTATGTGCTCTCAATTAATTAAAATACTTTTAGTTTTTTTTTGTTCTGCCTGCGGTGTCTCCTCCGAGTGCCCCTCTAGAAGAGACCCCGCCTCTATTATGAATGCCTCTTCTTGATTTCCATCACGGTTTTCAATCTAAAACATTAAAATGAATATCAGCCAAATAAAAGCCTTAATATATCTTTACTGTGTTTGTGTCAATAAGCTCAAATGCTCAATATCATATCATGTTTCTTACTTTAAATCTGACAGAGTTAGCTATACAAATTTAAAACTCCTATATTATATTATTTGATTTATGTAATTTTAAAATTAGGGTTACAATGAGAATGAAACGGTAAGTTGGTGAGTGTAAGTGGATGTTATATTTACCTCTAGTGGATCTGGAACACCCAGACCCTGCACCATTTCCACTCCGCAAAATTGGAGGAGTGATTCCTCCAACTTGGTCAGCGGAGCAAGTTCAGGGCCACCACCCGTTTTATTTCTATATTTTGTAATTGTCAAGGCCTTTGCCTTGACGTCGGACCGCCAGTCCTGCCAACACTAAAATAGAGGTAATCATGAAAATATTATATTTACAGACAAAAACACAACCACATTCACAACACTCACTTTTAGCCATAGCTTGGGTGTTTGGTGGCCCCTATTCCCATAGAATTGAGCAGATCCGCCAGATTTTCCAATAGACTATTTTTTTGGCGAGCTGCGTCAGGGCCACCTCTATTCCTTGCCAAATCTTCGTGGCCCATCATAAATTGTAGCAACATTTGTCTCAGCTCTTTCGAAACTCGACCGCGCTGAAAAATCGAATAGAATTTAATTTTATTACACACAATTTACGATGATTTACAAAGAAAACAAATATATATGTAGCTGTTTTAGATTTATTGAAGGAATAAATAAATACTACTATTGATAAAGATATGTTACCTTGTTCATCATTTCGTGGTGATTATCTTATTTTCTCTTGGTACCTACCGAACTGGAAAAGTAGGAAAACACGAATTGGAACAATATTTACGATATTTACAACTTTATATTTACAACAAATTTTTCAGTGTTGCCAACAAGACTAACATAAAAATGCTAAGCTCCTCTAAAAAATGAGCCAAAATGCTATCGATTTAAAATGTTGAGGGTAAAGATGTGCTAAACTGCTTTAAATTGACAATACGTTTAAACGTTTTGCTTATATTTTTTAAACCGCTTAAAAAGTGTCTTTCGTTTAAAAGCTTGTTGTTGAATTAAAAACGGAAAATTAAACTGAACGTTTCGTTGTGTTTTGTTGTATAGTTTAAACTAACCCTTATTTTCCTTCGAAACCTTGCCTTGCACTACAGACTCTAAAACAACCATTTGTTCATTCACAATCTATTAGTAGAGTTGCGAAAGTGAATAAAACACTAGGAACTTTCTTATAAGACGAAATTGGAAACCCGGCACAGGCATGGAAATCTGTCAAAACCGAGCATATGTAGTGCTTGGTTGAGTTTTGAGATTTTTTTTGACAGCACTACCATTGTAGTGTTCACGATGGAATAAGTGGCACAATCAGATTTTATTTTGAGTTGTATAATTACTGGACTATGGTTACTTTTCATCGAAATGTCTAGCATTTGTTTGAAACGTAGCCGTCAACGTTAAACGGAATCGGCTTATTTTCAGAAGCCCGCTTGTACGCTTATTTTGAAAAGTGAGTTTTTTAAACCAAAACCTCTAGTTAAGAGACTTGCATGCCGCTTTCTTGCCCATACAAAAAGAAAAATCTTATTTCTACCTCCTAATATGTCCGATTTTGATGTGTTTTCTTCTTAGATAACAAAACATACATTATTTGCTAGGCTTAGACGTTTTATTTTTTCCAGGTTATAAAGTTACTTTAAAGTTATAATGGATTTTTTATAATATATGCCAAAAAAATGCTATATACTAACAACAGAAAAATGTGCCAAATCTAGCACTAAACATTATGCTAAGTTGGCAACGCTGAAACTCAATCCGGGCCACAAACCATCTGTCGAATTGTTGATGTTTACGAAGTATGTTTCCTAGTACAATAAATTAAAAATAATAATCAACATAGTTGTATAACAATAAGTGATATAGTTTATAGCTTAAAGTTTTATATAATTTCATGTACGTTAAAAAAATTATTGTATAAATGCTATATAATCAAAAACAAATATAATTTGAAACTTCTACGGATTAATTCGTTTTCTACCATTACAAACATTCTCTGTAAACGTCAGTGTTAGTTTCCGTGACGGAAACTGTTCCGTGTATCAATCCGAGAGCCATTGTGAATCGCGTTTCTAAGCACTTTCGGAAAAGTTTTCGAATCCGTGAGATGACGTCAAATCCGAGACGGAAACTTTCCGTGTGAATGAGAATCGCTATGCAGATCATCTATGGCAGGCTCACGAACTACCCAGTAGTTCATCATTGTATTTCAAGAGCTAGTGAAAGTAGTTACTTATGTAGTTACTAAAGTTACTTATCAAGCACGTATTATGTATTCAGTGCGGTAAAAATGTTAAAAACTGTTAGTAACTCTCCTATCGTGACGGAATTTTAGAAAATGAATGTAGGTGTACCTAGGTAGTTAGGTACTTGAAAGACTCGTGAGTTACATTTCGATGTGGTTTCCGTTATCCGCGGTTTTGGATCAATATGTCATTTTAGTACTAGGGCTTGACATATTACTACTAAATGACATATTATGACTTGACATATCGATCCAAAACTGCGGATAACGGATGAGAATCGATTATTAATTTCGGGCGTAAATAACCCCACGTCGCAGGAGACTGAGGGGGTACCTAGCTCGAAGTCCTATCATGAAAGTATAAATTCAGATATACTTAAAATGAGTAAGTCAATAAAGAAAACGAGAAGGGCAAGATAAAAGTGGCGCTATCTTCGCGTTTATTTTCCTTCCAACTAGCGATAAGACATAATTATATGTACTCACTACCTACATCCTACATAAACTATATCAACTGTGTTAATTGAAAATATTCCGAGCCAACATAATGTGCTCGAAAACCAGTTAGACAAGCCAAGTCACGTTAAAAGAGGGAAAAAACGCATGACGAGTGACGACGAACAACGTTTGAATGAAATTGACGTTTGAGTTGAGAGCGGTGGTTGTATGCATTAGTGGTTGGCAGTCCATACAAACTATAATTATTGCTATGCTACAGTCAACTACTGCAGTGGAAATAATAACCTGATTGTCGTAGTCTACTCTATAGCTTGCTCTATTGTTATTGCGCAAGCGTTACAGTATTGTTGTTCATATACAAATGCATTATAGAAGCAATGTTGTTCAAATAAGTATTTCATTTCTAGTTATTTTTATGATGTCGCCAAGGTCGATGGTGATCTTTAGAAATGTCCAGGGGAACTGAAACTGCAGACAGGATAGTTTTATTGGCCTCGACCGTCCCTCGGATACCTACTGCGCGTAATAAAGTCGACGGACTACCTACTAGTTTCTATAGAATGTCTGTATTGAAATATTTGCCAACATAAAGTTCTCTTCATGGTAGGATTATTCATTCATTCTATTTGAATCTCCTTAGCGCCTTGTAAAATAAACAATTTTCACAAGGATTAACATCTACTTAACAGATTATTTTAGGCAAATATTTGGGCTTGTGCAGATCAGAGCATTTTAGCACCTAAGTCTAGCTAAATAAAGGCAAATATAACAAGTGAAATACAGACTAATTTGACAAGCAAAAATACCTACTACTTCTACATTCTAAAATACATTCATTGAGTATAAAACCAGTTTGTCAATATTGAGTAATATTCGTGTGGGAATTGGTATGCCAATTTGCCGAGCTAACAGTTTTGTCAAATAAAAACACGACGCCAAATACTAGTAAAAACATATGAATAACTTTCCACTACTTTTTATAATTTTCCCCATAGCTAAAGCATTATTTTGTATTATGGGCATCAACTTTAGTTACCTGATCTCCGAGCCAGTCAGAGCCTTTCACGGTGTCATACATATGCCATAGCCAGTTGTCTTCCTCCATGTTACCTATAACAAAACATTGCAATTTATTCTACTAAGATTTTTAGAGCATAGTAATAGTTGTTACAAAATATATACTCCAAAACAAACAACTACATTTTTATTGCACTACAATATGGCACCTAGCAGCCGCCATCTTTACTTTTACTAATTTTTTTATGCAACTTTGCGACGAGACAAGCTAATTGCTTACCTGCTGGTAAGCAAAAGCCTGTTTACAGTTAAATTAAACAATCATGAACTCCAACAGTTCAAAATCCTATGCGGCAATGTTATGTACTGCGCTGGTCACCCAGACATAATTATTAGATATTAAATCTCTTTATTCCCTGTTATTTCACTGTAAACATTGCCTTTCAAACCAGAACACACTAATGTTTGCACAAGACTGCTTGGCGGTTAAACAACACAGGTAGCACTTCACAGCGGACTGCAAATGAATCCCAACCACTACAAATTCTTTTAAACTCACTGTTAATATAACTCCTATGACATTCCATAAGCTAAATTCAGTCCAGGCTTTTAAGATATAAGAGCATAAACACATAACTATTCTTTTTTGGCAGGCCATTCATTCAAGATTTTAACAAAAAATATGTACATCTTTGTGGTCAAATGCAATGTGCCTCACCTGATGTTAGGTTGAAATCAAGTATGCTCAAGAAATTGTTGTTACTATTATTACAGTTTACTTTGAACAGATAATTACCCAATGCAGCATTGATGCCTCCCTGAGCCGCCACAGTGTGAGACCTTGTGGGGAACAGCTTTGTCACCACAGCTGTCTTGAAACCCTCCTGCACAAGTCCGAAGGCCGCGCGAAGACCCGCGCCGCCCGCTCCGATGACTAGAGCGTCATGCTTGTGGTCAATGACCTGGTAGGCCTTGGTGGTGTTGGAGTTGGCTGAGCCATCCTTGACCGGTGTAGCACCTCCAACGGATAAGTGCAAGCTTCTGTACAGACATGTTCCCTGCAACAAAGGGGATTTGTTATAAGAAAAATATGTTTATTTGTTTACCATTGTACTACATACAAATGCAACAAATTCTGGACAACTCCTGTACATGCACCCGGCTTCTGAGTGTCTTGCACTACCCCTAGTTTAACAAAAAGACATCGCATTTCTAGATGATAGATACAAAATGTTCACCCGCGTTCTAAATTCTCTACGCCCTCATACATATTTTTAATTATTATGTAGTGCATAGTTTTACCAGTTTCTTGTATGTAGTACCTTCTGTCTAACATTTTTCAAGAACCTACCTCACAAGTGGAATATCCAAAACGTTATTATGGATTACATAACTAAAAATATATCGAAACAAAATTAAGCTTCTAACTCACCAACGATGCCGGGTTTCGAGAAACGACAGTTTTTATTAATGCACTCATGATGGAACTCTCTGTCCGCACCCGGAGTACAATATTTATTTAAAACTCGTAATTTACATCCACGCGTGCAGATCAGCCTGTTTCGTTTTTCGACCCGAATCAATGTCGCCGATTGTCGCCACTCGCCGTCTCGCCGATACCGTCGTCGCTCGTCGATTGCCAATCGATTCGAGTTGATTCGACATTTCAAGACAAGTTGTCAAAGTCGAGTGTCAAGAATATCAAGTGTCAGTGTCACACTTACACATGAAGATGACATGAAGTCTGCAGAAGTGCAGAAGCCATTCAAAATAATTCAAATAAAAAGTTGAAGTTGATATGAAAGAGCCTGCCAAACAAGCCAAACTCGAGCCATCTCCAAACCGATTACAGAAGAAGAATTTAACCAAGTGTTCAACAGCTGATTCTAAACCTTACATTCTCTTTGAGCTGATTCCGTCACTGTCAAAAGATTCCACTCCGTGACAAAAAAAATATTTAATAGCTACAAAGCTACATACATATTTATTTATAGTTTTTTGTTTGTATAACTCTGGTACTCAGTAATCGGGTACAATTCTAATAAATATATGCTTAGTTATTATATGAAATGGCTAATATTTCGATTAGCGATGGTTTATCCGAAGCCGAAAGAATGAGAGGTAAAGAATAACAACGCTTACATTTTTTATTTACTTTATTTCAATAAAACTTACGTTCACTACGTTTTTCAGAGGAGGAGCTTGCTAGAGAACTAGAGCACAGTGATTCAAATGAGGAAGACACGCAAGAAATTTCCATGGAAATCGAAGAAAAGTTACTGAAAGATGAGCCCGAATGTAAGAGTAGAAATTAGTAATCAATGCTATTTAGTTTGGTGTCATCATCGATAGCCTAACTGTTTGCATTTGGTCTCATTTTACATACCTATAAGTTCATTGTTTTTATGTTTTGCAGACACTACGCTGGTAAATTATGGAGAAACTGAACCAAGTACAAACATTGATAGTGAAATTATTGAAGCATATTCCGACAGCTCTCAGAATATCGAAACCATTCACAGGACCGATGAGCTTGGTAACATATACACTGACAACTCTGACACCTTTGCAAGTTCCCAACCAGACATCCTCACTGATGTAACAGACAACTATGAGCCATACATTAACGAATACTCATTTGATAATAATGTAATGGATAAAAGCCACATAGATAACATTGAAGACAAATTTGGGGATGAAAGTAAAAATGACACCTTGACTCCGAACATAAATGATTTTCAGCAAAGTGAGGCAACAGATATTAGTAATTATGAATCTCTTATGACTGATGAAATGTTAATGAATGAAAGAGAAAGGGAGAAAAAGAGTAAAAAGGAGTTAGAAGAAGAGGAGCGAGAAAAGATGCAGTAAGTAATGAGTTGAGTTACATATGATACAATGCTGATTCCCTTTTAATATACTAACCTGTGGTTTCACCCACGTAGACTACAAAAAGTATGCTATGTCCTTCCCCAGGGCTCAAACTACATCCTTACCAAATTTCAATAAGATTGGTTCATCAGTTTAGGCGTGAAAAGGCAACAAACAAGGAAACAGAACTACTTTTGCATTTACAATACACTAGTTGCGCCCCACGGTTTCACCAGCATCTCCCCGCAGGAACCTTTTTCCGGGATAAAAAGTAGCCTATGTAATGTTAATCCAGGTTATAAAATATTATCTCTATGACAAATTTCATTAAAATTTCGTTCAGTAGTTTTTGTGTGAACAATTAACATTCATCTGTCCATACTCACAAACTTTCACGTTTATAATATTAGTAGGATATTAGTATTGATTTGTCTTGCCTTTCTTCTTAGCAGATATCATTTGTGAATGGAATGTTTTCTGGCTTGTTTCAGGGTCCTCGTGTCCAACTTTACTGAAGAGCAACTCGATAGATACGAGATGTACAGGCGAGCAGCATTCCCTAAAGCTGCTGTGAAGAGGTTGATGCAGACGATTACTGGATGCTCCATTGGACAAAACGTTGTTATTGCCATGTCTGGTATTGCTAAAGTGTTTGTTGGAGAAGTTGTGGAAGAAGGTACTTTTCGTTGTAACTATTTTTATTCATCTATATAATGAAATAACGTGATGAACCATACTGATATTAAAATAAATAATGCCTATGACAATCTTATGAAAAGTAAGAATCTGTGAATGATATTGTTTGCCTAGTTGTTTAACAAATTTTAAGGTGCAGTCTCACTAGCAGTTTACCTTGTGCTGATCTGAGCGTAACAAAAATGAAAAAACTTGCCAAAATAAAAAACTAACACAATATTTTTGACAAGTAGCTCAAAGGCCCTCTGAGTATTGTTTATTTTAATTCACTAATAATTAATTACTAAAAAGAGTACATAATTTTTATGAAATATACTTTATGGGTTATTTCATTTTTACCATAATATATCAAAAATGAATGTTTTTATTTATGATGCCCTGTTTTATCCTAAACTTGGCTGTATGTCATACAACATTCTTTTAATTTTCAGCACTTGAAGTATTGGAGAAATCTGGAGAACCAGGCCCTCTGCAGCCTAAGCACCTCAGAGAGGCTCTACGCAGGCTCCGAGTGAGAGGAGCTCTTCCACCCAGGAAAGGACACAGAGCAACATTCAGACTATAGTTCTAAGTTAATCTCATCGTTAGATTTGTAAGACTACCAGTTGTTTTGAAACATTGAATTATGTGGCAGTGGTATGTACCTACAATATAAATGCACAATTTTTTAGTTTGTTGTAAGTAATTTCGGCAAGATTCATGAAGGCAATCTTTACTTGTTCACTAATATTATCACGAGTTAAAGTTGTAAGAACTACGTTTGTTTGAAAGAAGTAATCTCTGGAACTACCACCGATTCGATTTTGAAAATTCTTTCATTTCACAGATGAAAAGAGACTATTCTCGAGTGACGTAAGCTATGTTTTGTGATGCCCGGGCTACACTAAGGTCAACGTCTAGGGAAATGTCAATGCCTATCTTTGCGATAAATATTGCGTTAATTATTTATTTATTAACGCTAATAGGTGAGTGGCTACACTTGAACGGTCAACGTGAATGCACTTGAATTATCGGCTAACGTCAAACGCCAATGTGAATGCCGTTGTCCAGTGTCGTGGCCACACATAATGCAAACGTCAATTATCGCGCTATTGAACGGAATTTCCCGTTAGTGTGGCCCCAGCTTGAGAAGTAGAGACGGGTCGCTAGTCAAACAGGCACGATGTTAGAATAATTATAAACAATCAGTGAATAACCATGCAGGATTACCCTTAGTTAAAACTATTCACACTCTATTAACTTTGAATAGAAGCTTGTTGTCTTAGATAAGTGGGTAAATTAAATAACTGAATGTGAGTGAGTGTATGCAATATTGTGACTATTGTTTAACTGGATTTTTAAAGAAAGTTGTATACATTAGCAAATATCGCCCGAAATTAATAATCGATCCTGTTGATCCTGATCCGTTTTCCGCGGTTTTGGATTGATATGTCACGTCTTCTTTATGTAATGGTGTAAAACCAATGAAACAAAACTGTTATTAAAATGTTAATTTATTACATGATAAAATTGTTATTTTTTTTAAAACAATATACAACAGTAACTAAGGATTATTTATCATTCATAGTTCAAAAACTTGAAAATAAAATCAGTCTTGTTAAAATGGCCAACTATAAGAGGTGTTATTGGAAAATCCTTGGAAGAGTAATTAAACTATAATAAAAACATTACTAAAACTATTTTTGCACATACATATTGCAAAATAAAAATAAAAACACATAAAATTCCATTCAAAACCGAAGAAAAGATTGGCACCCAAGTTTAACTACTTTAAAATCTATGAAGACCATATTTCCATATAAGCAAATGCTCAATTAATTTTTATCACAGATTTTCTGAATTTCCAAGGTTTTCGGCCAATTTGTCAATAACATGAATAGAGATTTCGCAAATAATATAACACAACCTACCATATCAAAGTACTGAATTTTCTAGCAATTTTAGAAGGCACAAATCATTCCATAGTAATTTGGTAACATTTCTAGAGGTTTCGTATTACTATTAAAATATTTTATAGCAAGGTATATATTATATTAAATATTTTTTTGGATAAAAGCTTACGTTATTTAATCTAAGCACTAATGGTCCATGGGCTTTGTGCGCAAATGTATCTTATTATAAAAATATACTCCATTAAAACCTTTGAGATACAGACATATATTAATTGTATATCCAAGGCATATTTGTAAAAAATTAAGTCTCAATAGTGTTAGATCAATTAACATTGGTTTATATTTCATTCTCGTACAAAGAATAAACGCATGATTGCAATCAATTGCAATTTTTACAATCACTACCACCAAGTTGACATACAAACCTTTCAACATGCTAATTATAAAACAACACGTGTTTCAGTTCAATTTAAATGGTTATTTCATCGTGCGAAGTAACTATATATAGGTATCTACAATTTTGTTGATACACCATTATCTTGTTACTAACAAGTTGTTAGTTTCAAGTAGGTACCGCTACTACAAATGAACAGAAAAATAACATCAGTGTATCAGTTTAGATTCGAGTCGAAACGAAATACGTGCTTACAAGCTGCCGTTATGTGGCGCAAAGTCAAACTCTTATTACGATACAACATGGACGTAGTTATTACGTCCACGCCTAACACTGTCACTACTAAAAGTATCTACAGGGTACTTCTATGACCGATCGCCCTTTGACGGCCCGCATTGTACTTTTACATTTCACCAGCATGAAAAATATGGCTGGTATAAAAGACTAGAAATCTCACACGTAACCAGTAAGTAGTCGTTTAGATGAGGAGACGTTTGACGCCGCATTCGATGCAGAATTTGGCGGAGTCCACGGAGAACTTGGTGCCGCACTCGTGGCAGAAGCGGGAGAAGCGCGGTGCGGGGGCGGAGTCCCGGCGGCCGCGGTGCAGCGACGCCTCGGAGCCGCTCGAGCTGAGCTCGCCGTGACGCCACGCGGGGCTGCGCCGAGACGACGCGCGGGAGCTGACGCGTTTCTCTGTAAGATTATTTCCATTTTCCATTAGTTTTTATAAAGCATATATGTAGCTAGCTTTTCCCTGTAACTACGTTCATATGGACTGCGGTAAAAAAAATTGACAAAAATTCTACAACCTTGTAATATAGAAGCAACCTGAAATATTTAATGGAGATGCCCTGGTCAGACACAAGAGTGATTTTATTAGGGTGCCCTTTTTACATTAGACGTACAAAACCCTAAAAAGTAGTTATAAGGAAAAAGAAAGAGTATCAAGAGATAGGTGAAAACCAAGTTTAAATATTTTTTTTGTAGGTAGTTCTATAGTATTAAAAGTATAGCCCTCAAAATCAGTACTAACTCACCTGCATTACTATTAACAGTATTGTTTTCCACTTCCTTAAAAGGAGGATGCACATCCGCCTTTGGCAAGGGTTCCTCCAGCTCTGCCGAGCGTTCCATCGCAAGAAACTCATCGCTGGAACTCTCTCCAGATCTATACCTCACGTCGTCTTTGTGACTGCTCGAGTCCGATACCGCGGGTATTTGCTCCAGGGACGGAAGGCCGTTGTGCTCTTTTGGTGCACATAAGGATAGTTTTGTTGGTGAAATCCTGTTCAGGCTGAAACATGGGACATTAACCCCCATAATTACTAACATTGCTGTTAAGTCTGCGTATGAGCTCATAGGGTCGGTAAATTCCAAAGCGATAGATAGCTAGCTTTTACTGTATTATTTATAGGCGGAAAAAACGAAATACTTTTTCTATAAAAATCACATGTTTTCCTACTCATTCCCCCCACAGCCCAAACACCCTACTACACAATTTTGGCTAACGGGAGAAAGGGAATGAGCTCAATAAAATGTGTCACTGGACTTGTTTTATAACAATAAAGGAAGCTCCACGTCGACCACGTCTTTGCCAAGTCTTGTTTAGGCTGCGCGTTGATTTTATCAGTCAGACAGCGCCACGACGCGGTGGCTTTATGTAGGTGTTCAGACTTACTCATAATATACTCTAGCACATGTGCTTTTGAAGCGACATTTTTTTTTTTTTTACTTTTTACAGTGTAGCGTTTGACCACAAGTCACCTGATGTTAAGTGACGATGTGGTCTAAGATGGCGCCACGCTACACCTGGATCGGGAACTGGCTCTCAAGTGAGGCTGCCGGAATACACCGATAGGTGCTTGGCGATAGATTCTTAACAAGAGGGTGGTAGCTAGCCAGGCGAGTACTAGAAAATACCCTACCACCAAGCTATGGTTTCATCACGATGTTTTCCTTCACCGAAAGCTCAAGCTCATTGTAGGATTCGAACCCACGTCCTACGGATCGCAAGCCGACGTCACTACCACTGAGCCATCATCGCTATGAAAACATCAAAGTGTTCGAGTTCTATATTCCACATTTTTTAAATAAATTATGTAGTTACCTGACTAACCTGCTATAAGCGGAGTCGTTGCTTGGTTTTCCGTTAGGAGTATAATTTCCATTCAAAACTTTTTCATCCTTCTTTGACTTTCGATCAGGTTTCAAACGAGTATCACGCTTTGCTGTTCCGTTCTGAACAATCGAGCTATTTTTCATAGTTTCTCTGCTCGAATGATTGGTTTCATTCTTTTCAGAAGCGTAAAATTTGTCGAAGTCTCTAAGAGACTGCATTAGATCTTGTTCGACTTGATCGGTTTTGTGGCGGCTCTTCGAATTTTCCACTTTCTGGGTGCTCTTCTTCTGGATGGAATCAAGGAAGGAAGTGGAACGTTTCACGGAGGAAGGGAAAAGGTTTTCGGTGACGATATTGTTACTGCTAAAATTGAGAGACATCGACTTATTAACTGGTATCATACCGTTCGCTATTTTAGGGGTAGAACTAACACTATTCAATCTCGAGCTCCTGTTGCTGTCTGTAAACTCGGATTGCTTTACTACTCTAGTCGTAGAACTACATGTGCGTTTATTTTCTAATTTGTGCTTAATTATTTCCTCGTCGAAAGAAGTCATGAACTCCTCTAAATCAAAATCTTCACAAAGGGATTCATCGTCTCTGATTGAAGTTTTTGAAGCTATGCTCTGTTCGAGCGATGACATAATCTTATCATAATGATTGCTCAGATCTTTGTCTTTATTTGGAGCAGTTATTTTGTTAGCATTGTTATTTTCGAGATTATCTATTTTATGGTTTGAGTCCGTATTACTGTTACGGTTTTTAATATTATTATTTAAATTACTAGAGCTAAATGATTCGAATTTAGCGGGTAAGTTTTCAGTGGTAAGGAGAGATTCCATGCTGCTTATTATATCAGGGTTGTTTAGTATTGTGTTTACATTTATGGGCAAGTTATCGTTTTCATTAATAAGCCTTGGGTCTATATAACTACTATCGGTCATTGATGAATTGTAGTCGGCTAGAATAGAATCCAAATTGACAAAACTTTTCTTTTCCTCACTTCTTTTTATCTTATCTAACTTAAGTGGTTGCTTTATGGTTGTTCTTTGGAAGCTGTGGTACATTGATGTGGCTATTTTAGGAATTTTGTCTTTTTGTTTAGGCGTACTATAATTAGATGCAGTGTAACTTGAAAACGATCTGTTTAGATTGCTGTTACGGTTAAAATAAGGTTTATCCATAGTGCTTATATTTTCCTTACTTGACTTGGTAAAGGTGGTGTTTAATTTTTGACTAGATTTTTTGTTATCATTGCGATTAACTCGGAACGAACTGCACCTACTACCGAACGAGTTATTATTGTCATTATTTGTGCTGCCGAAAGACTTCATTCTTTGCAATGTTGGCGTTTTTTGATATGATTTATTCAATGTATCTTTCATCATTTTGGTATTATTGCAAGATGGAGCTTTTTCTTTTGTAGTGCGAAGGATGGGAAGGGTCCGATTGAGGTCTTTGGAAGAGTTGGACAATTTTTTGGAAATAATGGTTTCGGAAGACATAAGTTCTTTCATTTGCCTAGCCGCTGACACAAATGGGTCGTAGTTATCATCAAGCCTGTAAAATTATAGAAAATAACTTGTTTGATTATCCGAGCAACATTTGAGAAAATTACTATGCAAAACTATGGCAGCAACTAGGCGTTGTTGGACTCACTATATTTTATGTGTCTTAGCTACGCCTCGATCCACATTTTCACGTTCATCAATCAATGCCCAATATGCTACCAAGGCTGCATTTCCATCAGAGTTGTGCGTTGCGTGAAGAAAAATCCATCAATAGGATACGAGGAGAAAGCGAGGATAGGAAATAAAGTAATCATCTTGGTAATATTACCTCGCGCACTGGTATAGCTAAGTACTTCGCACAACTCTGGTGGAAAGGCAAATACTATTTACTACCAGTAAACACATTTCTATGATAAAATTCTCGTATCTAAAGTGATGAAAAGGAACGTGTGTTAAAGAAATGATGGAAAATCGGATGAACAAAGTAACCTGACCTGTTTTTCTTACTCTCGATACGGGGAAGTTTTAAAGGTGGTGCTTCTGAGGATATGGACTGACTATCGCTATTATCATCTGAATTCATGATGAAAGTTTTGTTATCTTTGCAACTTCGCTTTTGTTCAGCTAGCATTTTGTACTTTCTATTCGGTTTGTATATTCTTTGCATCCTTTTCTTATTACATGATATTTTCTTTTCAGGTTTGTTATTTTCATCAATAGATGGCAATCTAAACTCTTTTGTAGACTCTTGTACCTCTGGAAATGCCTTTTCTACCATTGATTTTTGTTCGTAAAATTTCATTTGGTATACAGTAATATGTTCCATATCGCACACTTTGCTTGTATGACCATTAATATCATCAGATTTGTTATCATTTTCAGGTACTTGTAGTGTTTCTTTAACTCCATTACCTGCAGTGTCCAGCAATACCTTTAAATTATTTTTTAGTTCTGCAAAAGTATCTGAAAAATTGTACTTAGGTTGTTGGGATTTTTCAATGTTGTCAAAATCATCATCATCTTTGTTTATAGCTTCTAACGAATTCGTTTTTGGAGTATGTATGTTACTAATGTCTTTGTCTATTTCGAAACGTTCTCCTTCATAATTATGGTCGATCATCATTTTGTCAGTCAAATTTATGAATTCCTCTAAATCAGCAGGGTCTTCTGTGAACTTTGTGTAAGTTTCACCACTTCCGTATCGACACGCAATATCATTATTATTTTTATCCTCTGCATCGGTTTCATTTTCTACAGGATAGTTGAACATTTCATAATTGCTAGCGTCATTTTCATAGCTTTCCTCTAAATTATCTGCTGATACATCGTTCGCACTGTCACTTTTTAATTCTTCATTTGTATGGTGATCATTGTTATCTCTACTGGTAAGTTTATTGATGACGGTCTTTGAGTCTTTTTTGCTTGGGTCTTGATCACTTTGATCCACTTTAATTTTAGGGATGTTAATGTCTAGGTCTATATTATCTAAAACAAAGTTACCAGAA
The DNA here is from genome assembly GCA_931315375.2 of Opisthograptis luteolata. Taxonomy (NCBI): domain Eukaryota; kingdom Metazoa; phylum Arthropoda; class Insecta; order Lepidoptera; family Geometridae; genus Opisthograptis; species Opisthograptis luteolata. The sequence continues at coordinate 7,141,465 of OV928048.1, forward strand.
TTGCTAGTAGTAATCATTAATGAATCAAAAACTGACAGGTTTTCTTTAGAATCCGTAGATTCATATTTTTCTCTTGATTGTGTTTCACAAGAGCTCACAATGATTGGATTTTTATAAAGAAGTTCTATACTTGGCTCAGGTTTATCAAAATCAAGATCTTTATATTTGTTTTTGGGTCTTCTACCAGAATGTTTTTGCTCTGTATTATCGTGAAATATGCACGGTATGCAAAGAAGTTCAGTGTTGATACCAATAGATTGGCATTTCCTATCAGATTCTGGCTGTGCTCCATCAAGGCTATCTAGACTCATACTACTTTCTTTGATCATTTTATTTGTTTCTTTGTTCCTTGACCGTTTTTTTTCTATACTATTCGTGTTGATTTTTATTTTTATTGGATTAGATTTGTCTCTAGGTGTATTAGGTGTTTTCTTAGTGGTTTTTAACTTACACCCTTTAGATACTTTATTTAGTTGTCTTGGCGTTTCATCGGCTATGATGCTCAAATTATCAAGCTTCAGGTTTTTACCTTCAGTTTTATGTCCTTTGACTGTTTTTAAACGTGATTCTTGTAGAACACATTCTTTGATTTCTTCTGAAACTGTTTCAGTATCGCTATCAACGTCCTTAAAATTTCCATTCTGTTCCGTAATTTTCTTAACCGCATTCATTCTTGGAATCGGTATCAAACTTTTTTCGCGTTTCTTTAAGAATGATTTAGCTTCTTCCGGTTTATTTTTATTTCTTTCGTTATATTTATGAGCGAGTTCCTCTAGTTTCTTTAACTGCTGCTGTTTTTTTACGTTCATTCTGTGTTTTTGCTTATTTTTCGTCTCAGTCTTTTTGATATTTGGGTCAGTATTACTTTGTTGGACACCGGATGGTTGAGGATCTTTTGTGTTTCTAGGAAAAGGGGAAAGGAAGGGAGCTTTATTTTTACGAAGTTAGTAACAAACAAGGAGATAGGAACGACAAGACATCATTCAACTCGTATAAAAAATCCACAAAAAATCCATCCTTTCCCCTTATTTGCTACGTGACCAGAAAAGGTGAAACTATTACAACGATGTTGTATACATGTGGTAACCTTACCTGGAGCTGCTAAGATCTCTCGCTAGTCTGGCTTGTCTTGCTTTGATGTTTGCGTCGCCCGAGTAATTGTTGTGTGTATTTTTTGAGTTCTTTATCACGGGAACATGTGGGGAAGTATCTTCGTGACAATCGTTGCTTGATCCTGACTCTGTAAAATTCACCACATTCGTTTTATTCCCTTGAATTTTCGATCCTAAACAAAGACGTAGTAGTGTTTAAAGATTAATACTGTTTACCTGACGCTCTAGTACCGCGCCTGTAGTCCCCGAATTCTCTCGGTGGCGAAATGCCGCGAGACGATTCAACCGAGGCCGATCGGCTGTTAGACGATTTGTCTCGGGTTTGCGATGACCTTCAACGAGAAATATCCATATAAATAACTTTTATGACTACTTGCGATGTTACGGCACATTTCGAATTAATTTAATTTGCTTGTAATAGTCAAAATTTACATATGTGCGTTTTCTGAGCATGTAAAAGCATTTACCTATTGTAACAGACACGAATATGACACGCCACATTTTATTTTTGATTGATATAGTCACTTCATTTTCATTGTAGTGTTAACAGTTAACACACATGGCTATCGACAAATTCAAATTCATTCATTTTTAATACGCCTTTAGGGGGATTTCGCTTATATTTTGTACTTACAAAGTATCGCGTAGCGTTCGAGCGCAACCACCTGTTTTTAAATGAAGATGCGGTAGAAGGTGGCACTAAGCTACATCTGGACTCTTGACTAGGTAATAGGTTTTATGTCTATGATTGAGAGTTCAGACACCAAAGACTATCTATAAATTATTCAATTGAATACTAACTTGCGTCCCCGCACTGGAGGCGCCTTGTACTGCGTGCGCGCATTCAGTCTTTGTTTCGCATCAGCAATGTGCGGCGGTGGTTGTGCTGGCGCAGCCGGCAGGATCTTGGCCTTGTCTGCACACCACTCCACGTGACGCTCAAATGCGCGAATACCGAACGCTCGGTTACAATGGGGGCATTTTTGCAGCTTTGCCATTGGCTGAAACCATAATTATAATTCTTATAAATATGTTTCGTTTTTTGTGTAGTTCATTGTTGTTAGAGGCTAATTGAAAGTAGAAACAGTAAAGGAGATAAAATAGGTAATACTTATATTCAAATAAAAGCTACAACAGAGAAGTAGGTACCTAGCTACCTCGTTAACTACTACTACTCCGCTACTTTTCAGATACATATATTTAGTTCCAAAACGCGAGAAAAACCAGTTAACCCTTTATTTCTAAATGTCGAAATGTGAGCTTTGTTTTGCTGACGAATAGAGCCAGATTGCCTACGCATGACACATTCGAATTATAAAGAATGGAAATCTTTTATGGAAAGGTATGTTAACGACGCGGCAAAATTAACATTACAAAATACGCATAGATTAAGAGACACTTTAGTATTTTGTGGTAGTTGCTATACAGCAACTGGTCCTTACAAGTTTACAATCCATAAAATTACACTGCCTATGCTTATTGCGATAAAGTACTGAGCGAGTTAGTAGTAGGTTGTTGGCGTACAAACAATATGAGCAATATTTTACGTAAAGAAGACAGATGTGTCTGACGAAGTCGTGACTACAAGATGTTTATTTGTGTCCAACTAAAAATTATCTTCCGCTTTCATGCAATTTCTTGCGTAATCTATTTCAGCTTTTGAACGTTTACTTGTAATTTTTCCAATTTAGTAATTTCTAGTTTCGAAAGTTTGCCTTAAAAAATCTTTGAATTACTTAGTCGTTAAATTGTGAGTTGTAAATAAGTAGGTAAACAGAGAACAAACCAGAAAATCTCGGTATTTGCTGTAATCATGAAACTGAGAACTTTTACTTTTATTAACTCAATAAAAACAAGTCAAGCTAATAAAAGTGTTTTAAAATACTGACATAATGTAAAGTAGCAGTAACTGGAACGTATTAGGTACTTTAGTGCAGACGATGTGAATTTTACAAGGTAGGAAGTACTTGATAAGTTTATGTTTGCAGAATGCAGATATATTGGACACGTCTTACAGAATTACAGCTACATATTGAAAAGATAAAATATTTCTGAAGTGCAGGAACAGGAAAAAATGTTTGGTGTAGGTACAGTTGCACACGAAGAAATTAGTACAAGTGTTATTATTGTGTCCCGGATTTTAGGGCGATTTTTCAGTGAAATCAGACATGACATAAAGAGGTTTAGCATCTCATATCTCAGGATACGTCCATTACCGTGCAGGATTTTGATTTAAGTTCAAAACTCTGGGTAGCACTGAACTCTAATGAGCAAGCATGACGCTTACCATCTAGCGACGAAATTGATCATCTCGTCAGGTAACTGTCCTTGCTTTTTTTCAATTACCTAAAGGGTAGCGTTTGACCACAATTCACCTGATGTTAACTGACGATGTGGTCGAAGGTGACGTCACGCAGTGCTGCCTAGCAGTGAAACAGGCATACGAAGATGACGGAGCTTACCTTTGTGATTGCATTTCTGACAGATTGCACCTTGGGCTTAGGCGCAGGCTTGGCAGTGGGCGGCGGGCTCTTCTCGATGAACGGACTGTTCTCAGGAAGACCGAAGTTCTTTGGCAAGTATTGTTCCAAGTCTGTACCTGAAATGTGACAATGTGGAAATTAAACGATTTTAAGGTTGAGACAAAGTTGTCAAGCCATCCGTTGTAGAAAAACGTACCGTATAGATGAATACTCAAAACTAAATAAAGTCTCTTAAAAATAGGAATATAAAAAAGAAATAACACTAATTTGAATTGAGTCTGCTAAAGACACGGAACAAAACGTTAGAAAGAGGACACAAACGAGAAGAGTGAAATTAAATGTAGATATCTTTATAACAATAAATGAGTTGATTATTTTTCAATTAGGTAAGATAAAGAGACGTAGGTAAATACCTAACACAAATCACTTATATAAACAAGCAGTAGAATCTAGAATTACTAGGAAACATTCCGTCAGACAGACAATGCAAAAGAAATTACAAAATAAATGCAGTAGAGAAAATTCGTCAAGGTAACAATGTATTTAGTAGTCCCAAACATGCTTACGAAATAGCATACAAACAAACAAGTTCAGTTTGGGATGCAAGTAGGTTTACATTCAGATGAGATCTGTGTAGGTAAGTAGGTAGCTATCCAAATTAATATTAAAAAAGCGAATGTAACTCTCTCTGTCCCTTTGTTACCTTATTATCAGATCTTTATAATATTTGGTAAGGACATTGAATACTTTTTACCGCGATAAACTATGGTCCATGCGAGTGAAACCACCACAGCTATAGTAATTGATAATGCAGACATAGTGTTGAAATTTGAAATGAAAAGATAACTTATCATAATACACCTAAACCTTTTTGATGAGGACAGATCTGTAGGTTAGATACCTACAACAGAGTATGTCATTATTCTATGACAAACTATGGTATATTATACCTACGCCTTATTCAAACATCAAGATCGCTTATTAACATAATTTGTATTAACGAACCGTGTCAGTCTACTCAGTTGTGAAAGAAACATCAAGGGACATCACAGAGACAACATGACAAGCAAAAGACACGTCACAGAACTCACAAACCATGCATTTCAATTTGAAAAGAATTAATTGGTGACAACCATGGTGTTTAGAATAATGTCGTAGTAATGAGTATAACTATTAACGATAGTGGATGTTTAGTCGAGAACACACGAGTGGGCGTAGGTTGCCAAATGACATACGCAACTGAAGGCAACTCACATATTTTATATGTATGTACCTACTATGCAAATGTAATGACGCTTGGATAGGACTTGACACAATCACAGCGGATATAATGTACCTATGTAAAGCCAATGAATATTGTGTCGGAGGTATTTCGACAGTCATAGCTTCGGAAAACTGTTCAAGCGAGATTTACTGTTGCGCTCCAGTTGTAGTTAAGATAAATAATTTAAAACTGTCAAATTCTAACACAAGCCTTGAACAACCTTAGTCGAGTACTCGGCTATACAAATAAGTGTAACAGTCTGTTAGTAAGACGTTCACAAACATTACGAACGATGTTAAAGTTTAATGGACGGCAGTGAATATGTAAACGGTTCACCCACTCACCGGAATTAGCACCGTTCGCCGCGACCAGCCCTTATTACCCACAAACAACAAATAAATCATCAATATACTTAAATAAACTAACATCATGCTATACAAGAAACACAATTTGGTTATTAGGAAACCACGGGGTGATTTGGAAAATACAAGTCAACTCGCAACGCTCGAGTAAAAACAATATTCCTAGACGTCCAGCAAGAAACATCGTTTATTTCCAATGTTGTTTCCCAATCATCCCTAGGGTTTCTAAATGACCCCATTTTACGGTATCTGATTAACTTACTCTAACTACAAGTAAACAAATGTAACTCCAAGACAATAAAAGCCCCTTTACAAAACCGGGGGCATGCATTTACTTCTGTACTATAGATAAAATAAACTACGAATAGGTCATAAAAAGCGATATAAAATCAGAACGGTCTGATTAGTATGGAAACTCAATCTCGGATTCTACCACCAAACCAAGTTTAGAAGCATCAAATATATAAATAAAGAACCTTTATGGGCGATGAAAGTTTAACGGAAATGAGAAGAGTAAACTAAAATAATTACCTTCACGTCTCTGTCTGGAAGAGTCGAACGTCTTTCTTTTCTTGATTGTCATCTTTTCGCATATCTTGGCATGTTTGGCGAGGGATTGCGGGACGAACGTGCGTCCGCAGACTTGGCATGGCAGTAAGGGTAGAGGGCCTGATAGTTCTGGAGCGACGGGTGCTATGGGATGTGTGGGGACTGGCGGAGATGGGGGAGGGCCGGCTCGGGTCGGAGGAGGGGTCCTCATAAGTGGCCGGAAGTCATCATCATTAGGCGAAGCCTCCCCTGCTGGCTCTGGCGAGGCCGAGCGAGAAGACTTTGTAGATTGTTGTTGAAGTTGCCGTTTGCCTGCAAACACAAAACACAGTCTCACTACTAGAAGTTTTGGAGAATTATTCATCGTGGAACATTGCAAACAGCTCAAAGGACTGCCACGAACTGAACATTGAATTTTTTCGAACAATCGGTACCAATCTAAACGTTAGAATTTCTCATAACAAGCCATACTATGCCTCAACGCCAAGGTCATCATATCTTGAGCATAACCGTAGAGAATTTGAGAAATTGAAAAGTAAAACAAGTTTCATTGAGTTTCAAGCACATGCGAGGGTGATTGGCGTGTAAGCACGGTGACGATGACGCAAGGCGGCGGCCACAACCTCCATATTGATTAGTTAAATTACAGGCTAGGTCACGCGATCTGGGGCTAAATCGCTAAAATATTCTCCGTAGAAATGGTCTACAATAGAATTAGCAAGAATCTTGAATTCCACGAATGAAAAAACCTTTATCTACTCGTAGCTGACAGAGAGATCCTTGAGCACAGTTCAACATTGGAAATGAAGCTTGTGATTTTTTTTATTGCAGCAGGCTAAGCTAAGTATAATTCTAGGCTATTCTATTGTTTACATCGATGGGCGTAAAACCATTCTATATCATAGATGACTTTAAAAAAGTGCACGCAGTCATTAAGTTCTACCTACGTGATGAGATGACCAGTCTCAGTTTTAGTTCACTCTAAAACTGACCACATTCCTCTCTTGTAACTTCCAATTCAGTAATTCCTATTGATGTCGTAAATATTCACTACACAATGGCCATTCATCCAATAAAGCCCAAGTGTTATTTCGCACTTGAAATAGGGACATGATGTAACCGTAAATTAATTGAATTTGACAAAGACGAACCGAAAGGCACGTGGGCGTTAAATAGCCCGTCATACAGGGGGATTTTTGACCTCGCGCTAAAAGGATGAGCCTTTATTTCATATTTAGTTCATCAACAATTTCATTATCAACTTGTATTAGCCCACAGTTTGACATAGGCATCTCCTAAAGTACCTACGCCACTAAGCTAGATTTTCGGCTCGTCTCATAGCTACTTTTCGTCGCTCCACATAGACGGAGGGCTTCCTACACTACGTTTGCCGAGTTACGGTCTCCACTCGAAACGGTTGCCCCTACGGTTATCGGATCTTCGGCTGATAGGTACCTATTTAAAGCCCAACGCCACTTCAGCTTGCTGATCTTTTAGGTTATGTCAATGAACTAGTTAGTTTATAGCATAAATATCGTAATTAACCTACAAAAACGTACAAAATATAAGTAGAACATACAGCAAGAACATGTTAAGTTTCAAGTTCACCCATGTCCTGCTAATTAATTCTAAATGGACGTTGAACGGCCGTTTCCACAACCGTATTCGTACACCATTAATATTCCGGTTACACTCATACCATCGCTTACGTTTATGAAATAATCCGTAGTGATTATGTTATTTACCTAGCCATAACCGCTCGATTCCGTCTCCGAGAAACCAGACTGGCGACCTTGAATACCTTTACATAACAAAATCAAGTATTTACATTAGATATTTAAACTGAGTACGCTTGAAGTCTTGGCTGATCTTAAGCTTGGGATAGGACTGAAATGAAGTTAAACGATCAATAAATATAAATCGTAACACAACCGATACCGGGAGTGGAGAATAAAGAGCGGGTGGCTGAACTCGATGCTGGGCAAGTGCGCAGGCGCATCACATCCCGATCGAGGGCATCGAATGGCAAGCATGCGTCGCCTACTAATTGTCGTTAGTCGGACAGGGTAAAACGGTTCTCTATAGTTTGAAATAAGAACATCTCGATACGAAACCCCACGAGGAACGACACCATTCCGATACCCTGACGGTTTTTTTAAATGCGACAGACATACGTATGCAAAGAAGCAGCACAATAAACAATTAAACACCATTAGTAGCCGCACCCCGCAAGCGACTCAAGGAACTCACAGAAACAATTTTTAAATTGCAAAAAAAAGTTCGAAGTATTAGTTTGAAGTATTTTTAATTTACTTGATTGTACTTTAACAAGTCCTTAAAGATTAGGAGAAAAACGGTTGAAACAATGTACCTACAATATACCTGTGTAAATCTTTTTTTCTTTAAATTAATTGAGCTGCGCAGTCATTGTAAGTGAACCACGGAACTAGCTCATTTAACATTTTGAATTTCGGACACGTTTAAAATCTAGGCATTCTAAGAACACCATTTAAATTCTGCGCTCATTTTGCATGCTTGCTCCACTGTAGGATTTTACCAATTTGGTCCTTCGCTTTCGTATGTTCGCTGTTACCAATATTAAAGAGCATAAATCCCCTATGCGGGGCATGCACGAGGCATCACTCACGTGCACCGAACACAAATTGCTACTGGTTAAAATTTGTGGGCTTCGTATGATGTTAACATAAGTATACCAGGCCAAGTTATGGGTGTCTCCCCAAAGGCGACTGACAAGGTACCTCATGTCGATGTCATGTCGAGTCTACGTTCGTATTAACAAGGGATTGTTTCGATTAAAGTTTACAGAGAAATGAGAAATGGTGTAACCGCAAATTTCTTCACCTTAACAAGCGAGCCGCTGTCTGCCGGCTACTGCTGGCTCTCGTATAGACGGAGACGGAACACATCAAAGGCACAGCGCAAGTAATGAGCGGAAAGTCGCTAATGGACCAGCTCTGAAGTTACAAAAACACACGCTTCTCTTTGATTATAATGATGATGCTTTGGAAATTGGAACTAAAGTTGAGGAAACAACTTAAACATAGTGTACCTAAGTGTAATCGGAACTAACTCTAATGACACTAATGAGATGGCAACTCATCAAAAACAGCAGACTCTAGTCTGTGCACCCTCTCTTGATTGTGGATAGGTCAATGATAAATGAGCTTCCTTATTGTAACCTTCCTTAAAACACACAAAATGTCACAAGATGCCAAAAACAAGAAGAGTACACATACGCGTACTAGATAAGATGACTAAAAACCTTTCCGCCAAAACCTTCAAAATATTTACAATACATATGTTACGCCTGTCTACAGTGACTTGCACGGCAAACATTTATTAATTACAGCCGCGAGCAAGCCGCGACGACCTGAATATCTTCCAACGACGTGTCTTGAAGGAACCAGCGTCGATACTTGAACTGGAAATGCGATTTATCTGATAACAGACGGATTTATCAATGACTCACTGTTATTATGCAGACAAGAATTTTAAGTCAATGCCGTCTTCTTTTTCGGTGGGATTTAAAAAGATAGTAATAAGTACTTACCTAATACTAAATGTCACCATTCATCGTCCTAGTACTACTTACTACCTACTTACGTAATTTCTGAATTTCTTTCGCAATTTGTCTTGCCGAACCAATGTTTTGGAGGCATATTTGGTAGAGTGGACGATGATTTCCCAGGGGACAATAAAAGCACATACGGAGACCTCATATAAACCGACTTCAAAAAAAGTAGCTTGCTAACTAACCAGCGGGTTGAGAAAAGAAGACCCACTCCTAGCCTTTATTTAGACCGGAACTAATGTAATGATGAGCTAGGTGATATTAAAATAATGTTAATTAGCATCGATTTGAAAAAACTGTTGTAAGTATATTATTTTGTTAAATAATTATATAATGTTCATTGTTCTACTTTCGAATCGAAAGGCTGATTGACTCAATCTCTATACTAGAACAAGACTCGTATTTGGTTTTAACATTTTTATCAAACTAAATGAAAATGTAAGCTTACTTTACGGTCTTTAAAAGTAACTAAAATAAATCAGCAAAATCAGTAACCGATGAAGAATTGTTATAGCTCAAAAGACACATTTATTGGAGGGTGCAAACTGCAAACAATCATGTGATATTTATAGGGGTGAGGGTGACACAGTGCAATTTCGTTCCTGGTACCTGAATACCACTTTCTTGAGGTGTCTTGCTTGGGGGAACTCCTGTGGCTAACAACGCTTTGTTTCGTATCTTATTTATTTTAAGCAAGGAACGTATTTTGAGCAATTTTATTAACATCGAATACTGGGGCAATTATCAGTAAAGTTAACGGTAATCTTCAAATACTTGGCGGTACCGCATTACGAAATTTAGGTAAATATTAGTAACCTATGGCTAACGGTATACGTGACATCGAATTTCTAGATGTATGGTAATCATGGTATGTATTTTGAAAATAAAACTGTGGTATTACCACATAGAACGAAGCTTTTCAGTGAATAATTATGTGAGGTTCATCTTCATATCGCCTGAGAGCTATGCCTAGACTATTCTAATCATTATTTTAGCACCCTAAAACCTGTGTCTCGTTATTATAATTTAAGTCTACTTAAAAAATCCATTCTTAGAAACCACAAGTTTGTAAACTTAATACTTACTAAGAAAAATGATAAGTAGCTAAATATAATTGAAGACGAACTCGACGTTAGGATGACGATGACGTGATGTATTATTAGCACGCCCATTCGAGTAAAGACAAAGTAATTACAAACAAACATGCTACAAATAGCAATCCATCCATTTAACAAGTTACATGATGTTTTGTTACAGTACAGAGTAGTTACAGTAAAACCCTTTAACCATGCTTACTTCTTGTTTAGCTTTACAAAAGGTTAAAAATGATGTATCCAAGGTGTTGATAGGGTAGGGCCGGTCTATTAATATTCCGTGAGTTCATCAAACCGGATAAGCGGCAACGGAAAAAACATTCAATTTTAAACCTCAGGTGATCGCTGAAGCGCCTCATACCTACCTACTTCTAAGGCACGGTTTTTAAGAACTCTAACATCCGTAAAATTTTCGTCGAAATACGCGTGGAAGACATAAATATTAGGCAACGTTACGATTTTCATTAATAACGAAAGCGTATCTTTATTATGAGCTTTAATTATAACCCGCGATTCGCGTGAAGAATGTAGGTAATAAAGCACGAAATTACTTCCTATTCGAGCAAAATTATATTGCCGAAGATTACACACGGAAACAACTTTTGCTAACAATTTACATTCCAACGATATTAAACTTGAACTTTGACAGGCGAGAAGAAATTAAATTGCTCTCCGTGTGAGACAGATTTCCATTTTCTGATCTAAAGACAAGTCGCTTGACAATGATGTGAAAGGGGTACTGAAAACAACGGTAGGTCTCTATCTGCCAATCTTCATTACGAAACCTTTGTATAGCGATATGGGAGAGTAAACCGTCCGGTTTTACAATATCTGATGAACATGTATTGTCAATCAATCTTATTCTTTCATTCAACACACGAAGCTACATGACTGCTATAACGAAAGCGACCACAAGCCTTAAAACTAAGCTCAGAGACCACCTCATACTTTCATACAAAAGTTCATACCAAGCTCAGAATGGACTACCGCTTACCGGCGTATACTTTCATACAAAAGTTTACATACTGAATGCGTCCGTGGGAACTCAGATGCAATTACGCAAACAAGTGATAGGTAGGTAGGTACTGAGAACACGTGAGAGTTTATTTGAGTTTACCTACATCGTTCAAACTTCTTGTGTAAATTAGTTCTTTTTGTGAGATATTGGATAAAATTTACTAACACAAGTAGCACAAGTATCAAAGCTCAAACTGAGCAACAAATTTCAACAGGCCTGTGGAATGTCAATTAAAACACACTGGAAAATAATGATGAAAATAATTAAAACTCTAAATTAATTGCAGATGGTGAAAGTAAAATGGATCATATTTCAGAATACTTCGCTTCAGTAAACAAATAGAAAATACGATAGTATGACGAGGATTGAAACGTAATATTCGCATCTCGAATATCTTGTACAAACTATTCGTATGCGATGAATAATTCGGAGTAAAACACAATAGACTCGATATTCCTCTGATATATGATATATTATAACAATTAGGCTAACACGGTGAAGCCCCGAGCCTGACATTGTAAGAGAAATTGCAAATGTTGCATTCAAACAATCGAACAGACAACATATTTGTACAAATATTAGTCACAATTTTATTCAAATTCAACAAGTTTTAGCTCAGTAAATAATAAATGACTTAAAATTATTTCAGTTGAACAAACAATTGATTTGGCAGCTCCTGACTTATAACCCGCATGCTTGTAACCATGATGATAAAAACAATAAACTAGTCATTACCGCAGGCAAAGTCACCGCAAGCGGCGGTGGTCAAAAGTCATGGCTTGCCAGTAAGCAGTTATTATGGTAGCAACTCACTACGACAGGTTTCTTTATCTTAATAGGTTTATTGTGAGCCTTATCAAAAACCGCAGGTACTCGTTCAGAGAAAATAATTCTAAAGCAGAACTGGCAAGACGGTAATTTTAAAATCATGTCTGCGATTAAATCTACCAGCAGGAGATCAGCGCGTTCCCACGAATTAACTTTGTTTTTCTGAACGTAATGAGAGTGGTTATTATGAAATTTAGCAAATAGATATCACCGTTTTAATGGTGGCAAGTGACAGATGTGATGGATGATGAGAGAGCGCTGACTGATGATAACTTTAAGAGGATGCGGATGAAAACTATATGAAATATCAACTATAAAGACGTGCATATAGATTCTCTTTAACGTTCGTTTTTCGTTTCGTAACCACGAACACCTCGTCACTGAACTCCAGGTGAGATAAAGGTCAAAGCAAAGCAAAGTCTATTTATTCTATAAAAAATATAAAGTTACAAAAACTGAAAGTACCAGATTTCGTTTTTAGTAACTCAGCTCAGCACAAGATTAGAGAAAGAAACAAGTTAGGCTGGTTACCTTTTTTGCGGCAAAATTTTATTCCACAGAACTTAACCATATTCGAATACTTAAAATCGCTTGAATGTTCGCAACAAAACAACTGACTTCTAGAACTATATCTTACACACTGAACTGAAAACAAACAACTGTGTGGTGGCGAAATAGAGTTCAAACCACGTGCTTATCAGTCGTGCCTAGATACCTATTTTGCTTTACGTAAAGTCAACGGTATGAATAACCAGCAGCATTTAGCAGTTGACACTATTGTTTCAACATCAACATTATGTTTACACTTTGAGACTTTGGTACAAATAATAAAGCTTAACGGTTTTGGTCTATTATCCTCATCATCTTAGACACCAATTTTTTACCTCATCATCACCTAAAATCAGGTGTGTTATGTTGTGGTCAAAATAATACCATGTAAAATGTAAAAAAAAAATTATTACTGATTTGAAACATATTGGAAAATCGAGAACGATCAGCTAGTTTTGTCGCTGACTGTACTAGGTAGGTAGTGTAGTTATACCGTGACAAGAACATTTTTATAAGTAGATAAAAATAAAGTAAAACGGGACAATTAGCATGTGTTTGTTTTCTTTGAGTTATCGGTTCATTAGTATTCTCGTAATCAAGGCGCTTGCAAAACTGCCGAAATATCAAGAACTCAAACAAAAACAGGTAGGTACATGGTAATAATTATCCCGTTTCAAAACCCAATTCTAACGTAGTACAGTCAGCGACAAAAGAAGCTGATCGTTCTCGATTTTCCAAATGTGTTTGAAATCAGTAATTATTATTATTGTTTTTTTTTACATTTTACATGGTGTCATTTTGAACACAACATAACACACCTGATTTAAGGTGATGATGAGGTCAAAAATTGGTGTCTACGATGATGAGGATAATAGAAAAAAGTGTGATTGCTCAGCGAATTTTGTCGTTGACTGTAACATGGTAGTATGGTAGTTTCAAACAGTATATAAAGTGAAGAATCGTTCTTTGTTTAGTGAATGTAATTACCTATAGTTGTAACCTTTATAATTTGTGTATGTACATCAAAAAGCCTTTCTTACAACGAATAAACGTAGGTAAATAAATATAGAGAGTACGTTGCGTTGCGTGCCAAACTTACTTGTTCAGAGGTTGCTGCGTAGCGCTAATATGGTTATTTTATGAAAATTTCGGTGTTAGCGATTATACCGGTAACGATGTTATATTCAAGGCTCTGTCGCCTGTTCAATAGCATTAATGATTCTTTAATAATAGCTGTTTTATCACTGTGGCGTTTGCGTGTTTTCTTAGCTGTAATTAATTATATTAAAAAAAAATTCATTTCGCCGAAAAAATGCCTTGTTTTGTTTTTAAAACGGTTATGTATATGTATACTATGTATATGTATACTATGTACATATTAGCCGAAGGGATTATGTTTTACACAAATGCACACCTTTTTACAAACAGTATGCAGTAGGCACTCTAGGCACTACGTTTAGTATTCGATTTGAATTTACAACACTTGGACTACCGTGGAAAGGTGAATAAAATTACACAGAGATAAACTGTAATTGGTGTCGATTCGGTTTTGCATTCTCTAAAACTAAACTAAGTTTGACAGGTCTAATAGTATTGCTGTCTTTTTCTAACCACTGAAGTAAACAAAGGAAAGCATTACTCTTAGACCTGTCAAACTTAGTTTAGTTTTAGAGAATGCAAAACCGAATCGACACCATTACCTGCTTGTTATGAAGTCATGTATTGACTTTTATTTGATATCAGTCTAAAAGGAGACCGGGTCATTTACTCAAAAGGCATTATAATAATATCATATTGTTGGCGTTATCCCTTAAATCTACCTGAACAAAAAATACCGTTAAAAACTTAATAAAAGGAACAACGCCCATCTCTCACCCTTTAAGAGAGGTTCACCTTTCACAGATTCCCTTTAGAGAAATCCCGTTTGCTAGTAAAGCTAACAGCTGTTCGCAAACAGGGTCGTCGCTATGAATGTCGTAAAAACTCAAGTAAGAACTTATCTGCGGACCCAGCTGCGTTGTACCATAAATGTGTCTCACATATTCTATCGTAGAAGATCTTCATTTATATTTTTTTTGCAAAGTGCACAGCAAAGTGTGTCCGTATGTTCTCTATGGACTCCAAAACGGCTGGACCGTTTTTTTTTTTTTTTTTTTTTACTACTTACATGGTAGCGTTTGACCACAAGTCACCTGATGTTAAGTGACGATGTGGTCGAAGATGGCGCCACGCTACACATGGACTGGGAACTGGCTCTCAAGTGTGGCTGCCGGAACACACCGATAGGTGCTTGGCGACAGATTGGATTTGGATGAGAATGTGATCCTGTCAAGTTTGGTAACGGTTTTTTTTTATAAAAGCGATATGTCATCACATTTTTGACTGATCCCGATTGCTTCATGGTGACATTTTGAAAAACAAGACCTACGAAGCTATAATTTGGCATACATACGCATTATTCTTGGATACTAAGTGCGGGTAAAAAAGGGATCATGGAAAATTCATCCTCATTATGACAACTTTCCAGTAAGCTGCAGGGTGGGTGGGACTAGACTAGACGCCTTTTTTGAAAAGCAAGACCTAAACGTAGGTAAGTATACTTACTTAGTAGTAAGTAGACAACAATTGGCAATAAACGTTGTAGTTGCTATAAAAAAGAGAAATTTGAATCAATTGAAAACGCCGCTGTTGAATTAACTGAGAATGCTCTGATTGGTCGTTTCATTACAATTTTAAATCAGCATAGAAACTAAGATGGGCAGATATTTATAACGACTGAACGTAACAAGATTATATTACTTTTTTATTACCCAGTCATTAGGTATCACAATATTAGCATTAGCGTCAAAATGTATAAGTTCGAGTATAGGATTAAAAACATACGTAAATCAATAAAATTTATCGGTGAAACGTGACCAAATTCCTCAACAATACTGTTTGCGCGTTAAACCACACTTTCTTGACCCATAGAAAAAAACTGTTTAAAAAACCTTTAGAACTACACGCATGCTTGTTATACTGAGAGAATAATAAAATATTTACCTTTCTTGGAACCGAATATGGACTTAAGTTTGGATATGGTGCTTTTCTTCATTGTTTTGGTATAACTTTTTCTTCACTTTATTGACGTACAAGTGTTGTAGACATCGGTTCCCGACCGACAGAAATACACTCGACACTACGTCCTCAAGTTTTTCAGGCGATCTCTTGGCTTTTTGCTCCTTTTGCCGCTCTTATTTCCGTGCTACGAAAATAGTCCGAACGCAACACTTGCACCGACGCAGGCGCATCACTCATATGTATGCTACATACAATACTTACATGCTAACCACGAAATTAAACGACACCGCACAACTGATTGACCGGCGTCAAATATTGAATAAATTAAAATATATTCAACACGAAGACTTAAAAGAAAACATAACGAGTTTGCTGATATTCATACAATACGCACACCTCTTTTAACCCTGTAGATTATCCACACTAACGTGTCCTTATCGTTCGCTATCATTACGCAAACCGACGTCAACGTGATAACGAAAAGTCAAATAAACGATAAAATAACACCAATTACGGTCACAACTTTACGGCGGACGATCGCGGAGAAGACTGAAATTAAATACTTATAATTCCGTTCGTAAACGAGATAACATATCACGATGGCTTGATGAATTCAAAAACGGCACAAGCGGCGCGGTTACACAACTGGCCAGCGCTTTATGATCAACAACATAGCGTACGAGCCTAAATCTTCGAGGCGGGAACCATCGCGCTGACGCCTATTCTTAACCGTGCTGCGAACGCAACTAACCCGCAGCGGCGCACGCGCATCGCACGGGAATAATAGAGAGCTGACCGGTATACGCTGAACTGGAACAAAAATTGACACAATTTATGAACCCTCTTCCGTTAACAGAATCCAGTTTCCGACTAAACTCATTCAAGCATTGAAACGAATTGAACTCGTAAAGGCATCACTCGGAGAGCGCCAATGTCGCGGTGGTGACAACACCGGAGATACGGCATCCGTAGTTGGCTCCTTTTAAAAATGGAATTTTAACGTATAGCACTTTCGGGAAACGAGCCGATTCAAATCGGGACACCTAATGGGCCTGTGCTACGAATAAATCACGAAGGGTGCGAGAAGAATATAAACTTATAAAGGTTGCCTTGGGGTGAATGAGACAAAATCTAACAAAAAAACGGCAGGATAGTTTTTTTACACATTTTTGAACCTTGTGTCAATTTCTGAGGCATGCAGAACCGTGGGAAGAAATAGATCGGGCTTATGACTGCATGAACATTGAGACGTATGTACCCATAAAGATTTAAATTTTGTTCTTTTATTTTTGTTTCAACCTACATAGAGACAGTTTTCGTCTAATCGGTTCATTGCCATTGTGACGTTGCTGTTAACGGAAACATAACACATCCTCTCGGTCCGACTAATTTAGTCTTGTTGAAAATTACTTCCTTATTCTCGAATGAATGATGTTGTAAAATAAAACAACTAGTTAAAACCTCTTTGGTGGTATGAGCTTTTCGGATAAAGATAAAAGGACGACACATGCAGCCTACTTGCAGTATTACAATAAACATTAATATGTTAGCAGAAATATTTATGCATAATGTTCATTTCGTAAACTACGTATGCCAGGTGAATCGTGAAATATGTAAGTTGTTGAACAAATCATTTGTCTTGTGACACAGTGGTAAGTGTTTAAGTATGTTTGTATAGGTTTGCCTCACACTTGTTCACAACCCAAGTATTGGGAATTGGCACTGATGAAATCCTGGTTTCGGCAATAGTACAGTCTGATATTTTACGTGAGCTAATTTTAAATGTTATCCGAAATTACGTAAAGCGCAATACTAAGAATTTAACACCTGTTCGGCAAAACTGACAGACCGAAAAGTAACTTTTTTCTATCTGTTAGCTCATGAAGTCATGATATCTGTTGTTTGCGTGTTATTTGAAATAAGCAACAATTATCACAACTCGAAGGTTTTGTTATTCATAAAAAGCTTGAACATAACAAAACAAGCATCAACAAACTACATAGAGGTTCAAAAGTTAACAGAGGTCAACAGAGAATTTATATCGCTCGTTGCTGTATCATAATACTGCAAGTACAAAGAAAGGGTCAGCTTATGTGTAATGCTAAAGAGAGAAAGGGAGGAGAGAGTCATGAAATTCATAGGCGATTGGCTGATGTGCAGTGCAGCATCAGATGCAGGTATGTAATCAGGGCTGTAAAAACAATAAAACAGACTTAAAATTAACGGTATTACGCATCGTAACGTAATCAACGGTTCAACGGTTGATTGGTCAAGTAATCTTATAACGCAAACGCATTCGACAACAGTATGGTAGCTATATTTTTATGCGTTATAAAAATATCGTTAAAATAGTGCTTCAAATAAATGGATCTGCGTTTCCGATAACCATCACACAAATATATTTATTCAGATACCTAAAGAGAAAGAAATAACTTACTTTAGAGAGCCTTACCTTGCAGAACGTCGTAGGTTGGGTGTTGAGCTATTTCCATAGCTACTCTATTTCAATGTACCTACATATTTCAAAGAGCTCTGATCGAACCCCCATTCTCCCCCATGCTAAGTTACGGCCCTGATCGCACGCAATGGCGCGCGTCCGACCGTTCTCCAGGCGCACGCTTGGATGCGCATCCCGAGTCAGGCTCTTTACTCGCCTGGCCTGGCTTATGTAAAAACTTATTACATATGGCACGCATCAGCGCAGTTCTGAATGTAGTTGCCTCTACATTTGAGCTTTGCTGCATCTGCGATGACACATTCAATCAAGTTCTCGTCAATGCCCTTAGGATAAAGACACTTCATGACATCACCGTGATCTGCGATTCGAATACGATGCTTCCAAGGTTCCAAGTCAAATTGGTTTACTGTGAGTGAACATATTCGGAGCAATGTAGAATAGTGTTTATTGAATCGTGAAATTCTAATAAGGTGCGAGATAGCAAAGCTTGCAAAGTTGCAGAAGGCCTTCATCGGCGATGATATCATCATTGCCAGGATATTCAGAAATGAACTAATTTATACTTAGTATAAGAACGCTAAGTTAACTGTCATATATATAGGTATGTGTAACTGACCTTTATGTATGTTATTAATACGATACTTAAGTTTTGTAATAGTAGACGTCTCTTCCTTGTTTTAGGCGTATCAAGTCACTAAAGGTATGATTACACACCGTTCTACATCGCAGACCACAATCGGGCGAAAAGGTACACTCGATATCCAACTCGCGACATGTCCGTATCGAAATTAATACATCATATTATCGAGACGTAACAGTATCACCAATACAGACGACAAGATAATAATTATCACAATAGTAGGTACATAAGATGCTACTTAGCTTCGTTTTCTCCGACTGTTTGGAATATAAAATAAAAAAGCGACAACATTTGTTCAAAGACAATCCATCACACTAGAACAGACGCAACAGGTAATCCAACAGTCATTCACGGCACAAATGACGTCACTTCATAAAAAGCGAGACAATGGTCGATCCATATTAAGCAGACCGGCTTTGTGGATGAACCCGATTTTGAGAGGAGTGAAACAAAACGTGGTGTCGAATTTACCGAAACCTGTTTATGATCCACTACAGTCCTCGGAACAAGAAAAGGAACTGATGTAACTGAGTCACATGAGTCTGGTCTCCAGCCGAAGAGACAATAGACTCTCATTTCACAATGAACTCGAAGCATCTGAGTCGTGCTTCCTTTGGTGTCAGATGGAATGTTACATAAGAAAGCAAAACTAGTAACCATCATAAAATATGGGTGTTATTATTTATATTATGGGTGTTTTGCTGTCTACAATTTTGGTGTTTGGAACACCGGGTTAGATATAATTAGGTACACTTATAATAATTGCAAAGGGTAAGTAATTGGGTAATACCTCTTTGTGTTTATCTAAGGATAATACCGATCTTCCAAATGCTAAGTCTTATGCAATATCAAGATATTAGTTTACTATTGCATAAAAAGGCAACAGGTGTTTAAAATCAATAGCTGCTTGTGTGGGCGACTGAAGGTTTATCATACGATACTCGTATTTTCGTTTGTAATAAAAAAGAGCTACCAGTGATCATGATACAACAGTATCAATAATTAATTAAAACACACATGGAAAAAATTTATTGTGAAACACAAAAATGTTAAACAAAAGGAAAATAGGTATAATATTAGTGACGGTAACCCTATAAAAGGAAAGGATTATAATATCATTGTGAATAACGTGGCAAAAGAAATACATTTTAATATCCGTGGATATCGGTAAAGTGGTCGTCGTGTCAAACAAACATTTTAGAAATGAAAGTGACCAACACCACAGAAAATCTTTACGTATCTACCTCTATTTATTTACTAGAAATGCATCAAAGTGACGATGACGGTAAAGTAAACACATTTGTCAGCTATCAGACGTAGATAAATAGAAACAAGCTGTATTTACGGTGCTTTCCTGAGATGACTTGCATCCGTGCGGATAATGCAAAAGACGTGACTTCAATTTACAAAACGACAAGCTTGCCTACCTGCCTCAGAACACTAGCTTTAGTCGCGCGATTTAGTACGCGTTTGGAGAGATTTCGCAATGCGTTGAACGTTGTAGTGGTAAACTATCAGACTACGAAAACTGCGTCATCATCCGATAGCATAGGATATTTTACGAATGAGACTTTTGCGACAGCATGTCAATTTTCCAATGGGACATTTTGGTTTCCTCTTTGGCGTTGGACCCAAGGTGCCCACGCACAGCCCTTTCCTTCCATCGCTTTTGATGTTATTGAAGGTGTTAAAAAAACTGAAAACTGACTTAGCACGGGTCCGCATTGTGTTGGACGCAAAGTCACGCCAATGTCCAAGACTGATCTATACATGGGTGTATTGTCTCCAACGCTATATCTTGGTGCAAATATAGCTGATGTGTGGTCGCGACATAACAGAATAAAAACTTGGAAAACACCGAACAAGCCGAGGCCCTGTCGCCTTCGCTAGACCGATCTTTCTTTCGTTTAGTTACGCCCCTTGCTACCAAATACAGCTAAAAATACTGTAAAAGCATGCTAAGTCAGGAATACAGGTCAGCAGAAGAATGCATGATTGATGATGCAAATTTCCTACTGATCGTTTATAATGCTCAAGTAGGTACCTACGTCGATTTATTTGTGTTAGTGGATCGGTTTACGTATGGGAACAAATTTCACAACATAACGGGATTGATTGATATTATTAGGAGTTTAATGGGTTTGATTTAAGAGTAAGTACGTAAGTAAAAAACAATTGATGGTTGTTTTGTTACCGCATTAACTGCGTAGAGAGTACGATCTCGTATAATAAGTGTTAGCACAGTAAATTATCCTATACTTACTATAAAACCACACCTACACCTACCTATTTATTTGTATTATCAATAGATAGGCGGTAATTTCAATTTAAAATATGTTACGGAAGTACTTTTCCCATAGTCATAATTTAATTATAACAGGTATTACATCGATACAGTACAGACAGGAAATACACATACGGCCGATTTCAATAACTTATCTATCCAGTCACGGTATCCACGGTTTGCCCTACTAGGGATAGAAATTTGACATTACTTCTGTGGAGCTTATGTCAAAGAACAATGGCCAAAACGGACCCGAGGTCGTATGAAAAGGACATAATATAGGATAAAAAAATTTTTTTTTTTTTTGCCTATTAGGATTATATAAACGATATGTGAGTACGAGTGTAGAAAAAAAGAGATTGTTTTTTTTAACTTCGGAGTTTCTTAGGACATTTTTAACTTTCAGGATTCTTTGATGTTTTGAACGCACTCCGCATTTTCTTTTTCATTCCGTTTCACGCTTTGGAAGTAGGCCCTAAATCAACATTATTTACCATATATGAACAAAAACTAATCTTTTTAATCTATGTACTAGCAAATTGATTGTCACTGTCAAGTGACATTGACAGAAACGAAAATTTTTATACAAAATATATTACGTTCAGGTCCAGTATGAAAAGTGGCCAATGTTCTTTCCATCTAAAGTAGGGCAAACCGTGGATAGATAGGTTATTGGGAACGGCCATTCATACCTAATTTATAGAGTTTTATTAATCCTCCATCACATTGTTCTCAACTCTCAAGTCTCAACGTAGGCACCTTCTCTCAAAAGATAAATCGGTGGAATATAATAAAGGCAGAATTATTTTGATAATTTGAACTTTTTGTCAAATTTTCCGTACTAAAATGTGACAATAAGATCAAACTTACCGAAATTTGGTCTGACATTTAACTTATGGACGTTTATAAAACCGGCGCTTAGATACCTATCTGCCCACTGATTTTATTATTAAAGGCCTGCGAGTAAGAAAATCTCAGATTTGTAGCGGGAAATCCTAACGCTCGGGCCCAAAAAATTAAATATGTTTAGGCAAACCATGCCGTTTTTAACTACGCAAGTGATGACCACAGCATAATGTAATCGTCATACATATAGGTACTCATAACTACTTATTATTTCACAGCATTCGATCCCAGGTGGGCGACCGATGCCCACACACAAAAGTTCAAAAAACATGCGATTCTGCTACCAGCAGATATTTAGCAACATGATCTCAACATTCAGAATACACTTGACTGTGTGAATTGAATGGATATCGTGATCGAAACACTTTCACGTTATGAAATTAAAGTTATAAAGCCATGATTCAATTTTATCGCTATTTATTACATCTCAAAGGAACTATAGCTTGTCGGATGTACTTAAATGTAGCTTTGTGGCCAATAAATCTGACATAAGTTTACCGATCGCCGCCGATAGTGATCTATGCATTTTTTTTTCTATCACAATCACACCTTAAGGCGGAGATTAAAAGATCACGCTGAAAATTGGGACTAAATGTGACAATTTTGTTTTGGATAAATATGTAGATAAGTTTTCTGCTACTCGATAAAATAAGTACCTACAAATACCTATTTGTTGATAAAATCAGTAAATTAAAAATACAATACTCAAACTGCTTTCGGGAAATTTTCCTCACGTGTTGCCTTGTTAACATTTCCGTTACCTACCTATATCCCCGCATGACTTATTCCTGAGTCGCCTGATATGTGATGCTGCTATGACCCGGGCCTTAAACACTTTGTAATACGAGAAAAAGTAAAAGTCGAAGATGTAGCGATAAATGGTAAATAAGTACTAATAATAGGTACAGGTGGAATAAAGAAGCGATTGACAAACTACCTAGGTAATGATGACGTGATTAAAATAAATAAAATAAAATAAAATAGCCTTTATTTATTCCTCTTTTAGATTTCTAAACTTAAATTATTACATTTATGTATATTAATTATTAAAATTATTGTATGTATGTATCTATGTTATTATTATTATTGTTATTTCTAGTAGCCTTGAGAAAAAATTTCAACCAATCAATCAATTTTTTATATAAATATTTTTACTATACAATTCTATTTGCATTTGCATTGTTTATATATTATTATGTTCTAGGCAAAATATACCTAGTAAAACTTTTAGAGATTATAATAAGTATAACCGTTTTTTTTAATATCCACGGTGACTAGAAAGTAGAAACATTCATTTACGTTTTTTTTTTGCAATAAGATCGCTCGTTGTAATTGTGTTTTTCCTAAACGCGGTGAAAATTAATACTAGTTTGAATAAGAAACTCCCGTTACAAAACATTAAATGGGTTATGTTTACGTCAGATTTATTCATGCAAATAAGCTTATCATTCTGATTCTAAGTAGTCGATTTTATAAAAACTTGTTTTACGCTAGGTATCTATCCAAAGAATGCCAAAATTACGGTTCATTTACATAACGCTTTTATACATTTAAATAAGAGAATTAATACGAATAAAAATCTCGAAGTAAATAAAGCTTATACAAAGACTTTACAGTCACAATGACTCGGCAGAAAGTGTTATACTACATTGTCAGGTGATCATTAGTCTCTTCAGTGTGTTCGTTGATCTCTGTGCCAGCCAGAAAACCGTTGGGCATTGCTTAATACTATACGAAGTAAAGTACCTAACAAACAAAAAATCCGCTAACAATGATAAATTAACAAACATTGCAAGTCCAAGTACCTACCCACCTACTTACAGAATTACAGAGTTAGAAAGAGTAGGGAGGAGATGGGTTATAAATAAGAACTTTTTGTAAGTAGGTACACAATCACATTGAAGCTAATCAACTTTCATTCAGTTTCTTTCAAACAGGAACAGAGCACTTGCCAAGTTTTGTGCAACAGCATTTAAACATTTACGGGTTTACGTAAACGCTGAAGTTGGTATAAAGCTGATTGAGTTTAATACTGTGGGTAAAACGGTGAGCGGCTGACTGTGCTAAACGATCTAACCTAGAGAAAAACTTATCTATTACTAGCTGTTCTCCGCGGTTTTACCCGCGTGGGCTACAGTTTATCGCGATAAAAAATATATAGTTTAAAAAACTAAAAAAAAAACACTGAAAATTATAAAATAATGTAATTGACTTGTATTAGTTACGATATAATGGTTAATTCAAAAAGTGTGGAGCGCTATTTGGTTTTATGTACTTTTATTTACAGTAAAAGAAGCGCTCCACACTTTTTGAACTAACCATTATATCGTAACTAATACAAGTCAATTTTATTATTTTATATTTTTCAGTGCGTTTTTAAAGTGTTTTATTTTAGTTTTTTACACTAGAGCTCTAGAGTCTAGACTATCTCTGTACCAAATTTTATTTAAATCGGTTCTGTAGTTTAGGCGTGAAAGGCAGTGAGAGACAGACATACAGAAAGACGCGGCGGAGGATTTTGTTTTATAATATGTAGTGAAGTAGGGATCCTACATCGAGCTGTCTACGAATACAAGCTGCTGAGATGATAACGAACTTCTTCCCCACTTCAAATTTAAACAGCATTTTATTAAAGCAATAGAATTAGTTAGCCGGTACAAAAACCTGGAATCTTGCATGCCATGGCGTGATAAGAATTGAAAGTTGAAGGCGATGTACTTAAGTAGCTCGCTAACATTGCTGTGACTTCTGGGAGTGATGTCTAAGAGGCTGGGACAAGTGGGAGAGCTTTCGTTTCGTTTCCGCCAAAAGATTCGGAGAGTCATACTGTTCAGCGATTTAGGCGTAAAGAGGTAACGAACAGACAGACAGAGTTGCTTTCGCATTTAAAAAAATATTTTAAAGTATAGGATTCCTGGAGATAAAGATACGTAGGTCCTGCCTACCAGAATTTAATTATTTTAATGCAGATTATCTTAGCCGGTAGTTCGGTAGAGACGTGCGCGTTTGATATAATATGTTTAGGTATATTTGCCAAATTAAATAGCTTATCAGTAAACAAGTATCAGCGCAAGGACGCTCCATGACGTAAAGTAAATAAAGTTTATGAGAACTTTAGTCATGTGTATTAGGTATCCCTACCTACTTCAGCGGTTGACAACCTTTTAGCAGACAAGTGCCATTCTGTGACAAAATAAAGCTAAGGTGGGTCGCAATCGTCATGTGGTATATCGGAGAACAGATTTTTTTTTAGGGATGGTAACATGTTTTTTAATTTGATGTAGGAATTCTAATGGCCTGGTTTATCAGTCGCAAGACGTATGCAGGAAGGCTTCGAGCCAAGGGTTGCCGCCCGCTGGCTAATGAATATTGATATATAATAAGCACTTACACATGATTGGCAAACAGTACTTATAGGTACTGTTAGGTATAAGTTATTGATATAACAATTATATTTTCTCACCATGTAAATATCATGGTTACGCTTACGCACTCCGGAAACCTTCCATACTGGGACAAATCCGCGGAAACCCCGATAAAAGGCAAGCCTATGTCTTAGGCATACATTTTGATTTTTGAATCTTCAAAGATCTCTACTTTTCCAAAATTTGCTCTAGGCACTAGGTAATTATATATTATGCAATTTCGCCATTAAGAAGACAACGACTTTGTATTGTATCAATCAAAGAAAACGTGTTCGTTGGTAAGCGCATCACTTGACAACGGCCAGACCGACATGGCAACTTTTTTTAAATCATCGTAAAACATATTTCAAGTAAGATTTTTAGTGAAAGAAAAGTGGAAAAGTTACCTGTAAAAAGAGAAAATTCGGGAAACGTGTTTTTTACTACGGAACTTTTGTATATACTCAAGATCCGCTGCAGTTCGTCAACTTACTTACATATTTGTATTATACCTATTGTATGCAAAGTCGGGGCGGGTCGCAAGTTTTAATATAACAGGCGTTTGTTCTACTTTACGCGTGTTCCCAATTTAGAAGCCGCTCCTTATTGTACCTATTCGCATTTAGATCTCACTCTCAGTGTAAGATTCAGAAATAGCCTTTATTCTTTGGTGTTTTATTTATTTCCCCCGAGAGTTCTAAGGCACTCGTTCGTGTGACGTAACTTGGCCTATTGCGCCGCTTTGCATTATTTAATGGCTAAACATCGGCGGCTATACGACATCGTCGACTTGCCATGTTTGCCGTGCTTACCTTTACTCACAATGTTGATTGGTATTTCAAGCCTAACCTCGTGCAGTCTATGATATAGTAGGTAGATACTTATCTACATTTATGTTACATTATGTATACATATTAACTATGCATAGGTAGGTACTAGGTATAGGTAATCTATCCACACATGTGTGTGATTTCAAAGAGGAAAAATACAGGTTGAATTTAAGACAAAGATTGCATTGTCAGAACATGTATAATAGAAAATTCCTAGGTAGGTAGGTAATTTTAGTTAAGTTGAATGTTTTCTTTGATTACATACATATTTTATTTGTGGTCTAACATAGAATATTGAAGGCTCAATGTGGTATGACATAGGTTTAACAACAAGTATTTATCTATATCTTAGAATGTAAAATATTAATAATATGTGCCTAAATAAACAGATTATGTGTTAATAAATTAAAATTTCGAAGCTAAATAGTACCTACTTATATTATATGTAATATAGAAACTACTTAAGTACCTACATAAGAGATTTAGTAAGAAATTTAACATTGACATAAAAATTACACTGATTCTTTCATATTTATGTATTTTTATAGTAATGAAATGTAAGGCTTTTGTGATCTGGAAAGATTTAGAAACAAGAAAAAAGATTGTAGAAAATACAAAATTTATATTGGGTATGTATGTACCCTACTCTTGTATTGCAAATTGTTAATATTACCGGCAATTTACGCGATGTTTGCTTTGCTTTTGAGTTTATAGATATTAATTGTATATCATTTTAGAATAATCACATCACAAAAAAGACCTTCAGAGCAAACCTGTTCTTGATTTTGAATTATTTAATTTAGGCGCGCTAATAAGTTGTGTGTTTTCTCTCACTAACAATTGTCTAATAAAAAAAATTGTAATTTTAAAAGCTTACCTTCGATATTATCCATGTCGATTCCGGCTAAATAAATTATAAAATTTCTTCATAAAATTATACGTTTCTATGGCGACGCATGACAGAAAAACTCTAATCAAAATTCCGATTCCTATTGGCTCTGGCTGTGTGTGACAAGTAACAAATGTCAAATTTTTCTTGCGATGTCAATATTATGTCATTCATCCGTTAACCATAGACAAAAACATATCTAAGAGACAAAACATCTAACTCTCAAACCAAGCATACGAAGTGGACGATGAATAGTTTTCCATTGGTAAAATAGATCGATTGGCGATTTGTAATACCTAATCAAAATCAACTGAACCAAAGAACTAATGCCCATAGATAGCTTAACCTATCCAACTTTGCTATGCTGTACTGTGGAGTCTGTGGATTATAGAATTAGATGACGTGCGAGATGTTCTATTGTGTCGATTCTGTAGTCCATTTGCAGAAACTAAATTAAGTTAGTGTTTGACAAGTCTTAAAGAAGTACTGTCCTCTTCTGACAAATTAGGTAAGAAAAGGACAGCATTACTTTTAGACCACAATGTCCAACAGTCCAACCACTAGACTTGGTAGAATGAACAATTGATAATTGAACAACAAATAAGTCAGAACGTCAGCTGAGTAGACGTCACTTGACACTTGACTTGACAGTTTACTAGTTTCACTAGTTTGACGACACGATTATTTGAAGTCGAAACTTTGTTTCATTTCATTTCGTAGATTTTACAATTTCGCATAGTTTTCCTAGAGGTTTAGAGCGTTAGTGATTTTTTTGTGCCACCAAATTATTAAAGAAGTCAACTAACCATGGGTCTTACGATATCTAGTGTTTTTACCAGGCTTTTCGGCAAAAAACAGATGCGTATTCTAATGGGTGAGTATTGTACATGACAGCTCATCGTTCGATGAAAGCGTAGAATATCGTTTTGTTGACGCTATTTCGATCACTTGTTAACAAATTGTTATACGTTTACGCTTTGTTCGCAGTCGGGCTTGACGCCGCTGGTAAAACAACCATACTTTATAAGTTAAAGTTGGGTGAGATTGTGACCACGATTCCTACGATTGGATTCAACGTCGAGACTGTAGAGTACAAAAACATTAGCTTTACGGTGTGGGACGTCGGCGGCCAGGACAAGATCAGACCGCTCTGGCGCCACTATTATCAAAACACACAGGGACTGATTTTCGTAGTTGACTCCAGCGACACAAAGAGAATAGCGGAGGCCGAAAATGAATTGGCCAATATGGTACGTTTTGCTGTTATCTACAATGTACCTTTATTCTCTCCTATTACTTCAACTGCACAAGTTTCCAAGCCATGTGGAACCATGACTTTTGTTAATGAGAACTGAAAATGATGTTTTTTTGTTGTAATATGATGTAATGAAAAGCAATATTTCGTCAATCAAGCGAAGTGGAGCGTGTAGAATTGTAATTTTTTTTTTATTTCAGTTAAAAGAAGACGAACTAAATGATGCAGTCATATTGGTGTTTGCAAACAAACAGGACATGCCGAATGCCATGACTGCTTCAGAACTTACAAATGCTCTCAATCTAAACAACATGAGAAATCGCCGTGTATGTATCTATCATCCAAAACTTTTGTTTGATGTTCACCTATTTTTGGATGTGCATTAGATGTTAAATATGCTCTGAAATGAGCCTAAATTGAGTTCATTATTTAGTACTTCAGTATAGTGATCTTTGTGCACTTTATTCGAATACTGCACACATATGTACCTATAATATAATATTACTAGTTTTGCCGTGCAGTATACCTGTTGTTCTTCTGCCCTAAACTTTTTCTGGTATAAAAAGTAATCAAGGAATCTCTGGTCTCCTTTCCAAGCTTCACTCAAATCCGTTCAGCCGTTCTGGTGTGATTGAGTAACAAACATACATCTATCCAGACTTTTGCGTTTACAATAGTATAAGTAAGATAAGGTTAGTACAATATTAAATTGTGTAACAGGTACTATATGACTTTCTAACTTTTCAGTGGTATATCCAAGCTACATGTGCAACACAAGGACAGGGGCTTTACGAAGGGTTGGACTGGCTCTCCAACGAATTAGCAAAGAAGTGAAATATAAAAACATGAATAACAGTCATTGGGGGACACAATGTTCCCATATTGACTGTAAACATGCAACTTGAGAACTGTGTTCATTATATTGAACTTGAAAAACTATGGATAAATTTTATGCTTTTAGTTATATGTTTTTTTCTTATTTTATTAGGTTATTGGCTTTTTTGATAATGCCTTGCTAGATTATCTGGAGATGGCTCCTTTGTCGTGAGTGTGAGGAAAGCTCCAACTTGTTATTAATCTAGTTAATCATTCAAAGTATCTAGATATGAAGCCAATTAGTGGATATAATTTAAAGATAATTCAAACGCAACATGTCGTCTATTTGCAGTATATATTCTGTATAATCTCACCATTTATCAGTAACAATGTGGAAATTAAACGTAACACAAGACTAAACTTCAAGGATAACATTGTTGAACTGATGAAAACTAATGTTAGAATATCTTAGAAAATATTTGTAAAATGATGAAATAGTTTATTGTTTTGTTTTCTGTTATTGTTTTCTGGTATCAGCCTTCTTAGAGTCCCGTGTTTAGTTTTAACATTTCGTTAGTATAATATTTACTAAACTTTCAAATGAACGCCTTAATCAGCAGCATATTGGCTAAGTACAAAAGGTGGCTGACCAAAATGCACAAATAATAATTGTTTGTTATCTACATTATAGCTATATTTCATTTCAATATAAAAATAGAGACAATTACACATTGAAGCACTTTGAGTGATTAAGCGGAGCATAAACATTTCACATAATTCCTTCTAAAATGTAAGGTGTATTTATCATTATTTTAAATTTGCATTTAGAGTATTACATACATATTATAAGTTAATTGTACTTTGCATTTGTGGATATCAGGTTACATTATTTATAACTTTGTAATACCTATCACTTAACCTTCCTGAAGCTATCCATTCTGCTCTTATGTACGAGCTTGTAGTGGTCAACTTTATTGTTGGGGTTGTCAGGCCGCCTGAAGGCATCCGATACGGCTACGACTGATACAGCTGAAACCAACAGCCGTGCCCTTCGAAGTATGTCACCCATCCAAGTGATAGCCTTGATCTATTACTACCAACCGGATGCTATGCCAGGTCTGTTACACCACTAGCTCATACACGTCATACGAAAGAAGAAAACAAACCACAGACTACGTAAAAAACCTAAGTACCAAGTAAAAAAGCTTGGAAGAAAATGTACACTAATATCTTAAAAAAGTATATTTTGTGGTATGTTACGGCTAATTTCTGAAACTTTTGATCCTATTCTGAAACAAAGTTGTAGTCGAAAACGTAACAAAATATCATGGTATTGGAATAATAGTGATAACACCTTAGCTTGATGGGAAAGCCTTAAGTTAAGAATCAGTCGCAAAATATCACTAGCGATGTGTTTCGTCGGCAGCCTCACTTGAGAGTTAGTGTCAAATACAGGTATAGCGTGGCGCCACCTGAAACACTTAACATCAGGTGTCTTGTGGTCAAGTGCTACCCTGTACAAAGTAAAAAAGCCTTTACCTCATTCTTCCATATAACATTGTAGTAATACTTCTATGCCAAGGTACCTAAACGTAAGATTTCATATTGGCCAAATAGTACTATAATATTAATAAGTCCTTGTGTCATGTGTGCATCATCATTATGCTTCGCGATACGATAGTATATTATTTATAGTGTCAAATAAAGGATAGGTGTAAATAAAATGGCTTTTATTTGTTATATCCTATATTTAATTTTATGAATACAGTAATGTACATGTAATGTAGCAAAGTATCTAAGTACTATGATATCTGTACATTTATAAAATCAAAAAGTGCCAGGAAAATTGATTATTATCTGTAGCTGACTACGGTCGGGCCGCACCGCAAATCTTGCATTTCTGGTTTGAAAGAGATGTAGCAATGCGTTGCGGCGTAGCCCGCTTGTTATGCGTTTCATCGAAATTAAACATTTTGAGTAGTTTGTCTATTTCTCTTTTACTTCGTGTCGTCGCCGTCATCTCCAGGAGTTACGTAAATGCTTCTGTTAGTGACCGACTAGTACCTAAATGATAGGTTCTATTTGTGACTCCACTTAGCTTTCCTCTTCTCTACAAAACTCCTAATGCCTTCTTGCCCATCCTTATCGTTAATATTTCTTACCATAACATCTTCGCCTAGTTTGTAAGCTTCAAATAAGCTGAGATCAATTTGCTTGTAAAAGAATTGCTTGCCCAAAGCGATAACGCTACGGCTTTTCAGTTTTATCTTTTCTATTATTTTTTCTACTTCCGAATCTAATTCGTTGGCTAGAACGACTTTTGTAACTAGACCGCTTTCGTATGCTTCCTTCGCTGATAAGGGTTCACCTGAAACCATAAAAATGCATAGGTTATGTTTGTACGTACATAGTACTTACCTAATCATTATAATGCTAACATGTTACGTTGGCGACTAAAGACACGTGTATCGTTGTCATTTGTACACGATCATAACTATATAAGTAGAAAATGCTATAGTTTATCTTGTACTACTTAGAAACTACATCATGCATCACATTATCATGATATCATCAGCAGATTCACTTTCCGGTCAAAAATTTAATAAATAACGCCCACACAATCAATACACGTGTAGTTATGTACCTACTCACTATACTATACCTACCTATATCCATACACAACATTATAAAGGGGAAAGTAACTGTTGAGTATGACTGTAGAAAATGCTGGTAAGAATTTAAAACGAAGGACCTTTAATCAGAATAAAAATAACTGCACCAATCTAAGTGAATAGGTAATTTGGAAAGGACTCTTTGCTCAAAATAAGATAGATAATCCAGTCTGTCACCTACCTCACACTCCCACACGTACGTTTCTTCAAGAGGGCTCAGCAAGGGAATCCTCTGGTCGGCACTGGAGGGTTGGCAGAGCAAATGTTCCAAAACACCATCTATATTGGCACAGCACTGCGAGAACGTCTCACACAACAATAAGTACTGCACGGCAGTGAAATGAGTAAGCACTGGTCTATTCACGGAATAGTTTCTCAAAATGATTGAGGACACGACCGAATGTGGTAATCGCACCAGCACCAAGTTTGAACTGGTCGATCCGCTCGCACAGAGGGCGCGCGATGCGTCGCCCGTCAATTCGAAACGACGGTAGTCGTAGAAAGGCGGGTGGCAAACATAAATTATCTACCCTCTAAAAAATGAGCAAAGATCCAACATACCCCGCACCGAAATTATCATGATAATTTCAGCATAAATATTGCAAGAATTAAGTAGTAGGAAAATTGCCTTTATACGGACAAGAATATAATTATAATACAGTTACAAGTACAATGAATTTAAGCTAGGTAAAGTTTCTAATATCTAAAATGTATGTGTATAAAAAAAACATCAAATTAATTTGTATAGGGAAAAGGGCAAACCTTGTTAACAGGTCTTTTGACTATTCCTTTTTGCGTCCTCAGAGTAACGACGCGAATTATTTTGTCAGGGCCTTCATGGAGACGCTCCACTCTGGCCCGGACCCAGTTAAGTGGACGAATCAGCTCAGATTTGATGAGAACTAAATCACCAATTTTAATATTAGGAGGCGAGGTGAACCACTTTGCTCTTTGCTGCAAGGTATGCAGGTAGTCGTCAGACCACTTCTTCCAAAACGTTTGGGATATCTTTTGCAAACACTGCCAACGTGACAGTCGGTTCATCGCTACGTCCTGAATACTGTGCTCGGGCACGGCGAGCAAGCTTTGACCTATTAAAAAGTGTGCAGGCGATAAAATCTCGAATTCATCGGGATTATTAGATAACGGGCATAACGGGCGCGAGTTCATTACGGCTTCAATTTTACAGAAGACAGTGGTGAGCTCTTCAAATGTGAGTGCCTTGTCACCTACTGCCCGAATAAGGTGGCGTTTGGCCGACTTGATACCGGCTTCCCATAATCCGCCCATCGAAGCTGCTGTAGGAGGAATATTTTTCCATTCAATTGAACGAGTGGCGCAACCGTCTGCTATCAGAGCGTCACTTTCATTAAAAAAATTGCAAACATCTTTCAATTGTTTCGCAGCGGCGACCAGGTTCGTCCCGTTATCGGAATGCAGACATGAGCACAGGCCACGTCGCGCCACGAACCGATCAAGCGTGGCTAGAAAACAATCAGCTGATAAGTCACTAAGTACCTCAATATGTACAGCCTTAGTAGAAAAGCAAACAAAAAGGCACATGTAGCATTTTACAATTTTTGCGTTACGATTTAAACTAGCTTTTATGTAAAACGGGCCACCTAAATCGCAACCGACATGATCAAAAACCTTGTTTGGTTTTAACCTTTCAGCGGGTAACGTACCCATGTACGGTTGCATAGAAGTGGGGTTGCATTTAAAGCATACGATGCATTTTGACAACACACTTCGAATCACACTGCGAGCGGATACGATCCAATATCGTTTGCACAAAATTCCTTGTAAGGAACGAGGTCCTACATGTAGGTACACTTTATGAAAATGTTCTATTATTAATGTTGTTAAGTGACACTTTTTAGGTAATAACAAGGGGTGCTTGCTATTGTAGGGTAAATCTGCTTGGGAGATTCTACCCCCCACCCTGAGGAAACCATGGGCATCCACGAAGGGTGATAACTTCCGTAATGAGGAAACAAATTTATTGTTTTTTATCTGAGCTATTTCACCACAAAAGTAGGTATTTTGTGTATGTCTAATAATAGCGTCATGGGACGCATTCAACTCGTGAGTTGAGATTGTACCAACAGAACGTTCATTCCTTGGTAGCCTACAATTTTTTATAAACCGTAAACACCAAGCGACAATACGCTGCAATTTATTGAACGACGAATATTTTTCAAAAAACGTTTTTGAAGTGTCGTTCTGAACCTTTTGAGATGCACAAGAAAAGGTATCAACGTTTGTCTTCATTTCTAAAATGTCAGTCTTATCAGTGATGTAAAAAGTACTGATTGGCCATTGATGAAGGTCATCAGATAGCCATGCTGGACCATGTAGCCAAAGTTCATAATCAGCTACAAGCTGAGTAGGCATGATGCCGCGCGAACAAACGTCAGCGGCGTTGTTTTCGCTTCGCACATGATACCAGCTGTTTGACGGAACCACCTCCACTACTTGAGCGACACGAGTTGAAACGAATGTTTTCAGCTTGTAGGGAGGGGTTTGCAACCATGCGAGTGCGACACTGGAATCCGTCAAAGCAGTTAACTGAAAGTTTATGTTGTTAATATTTTGTCGAACGAACAAAACTAGTTTTGACAGCAACACGGCAGCCATAAGCTCGAGTCTAGGTATCGAAAGCGGCTTGATTGGCGCGACTTTACTTTTACTGATAAGCAATCTAGTCTTCACGTCATTGTTTGCGTCAACACTGCGTACATAAATGCACGCCGCATAACCACGGGTCGATGCATCACAAAATGCAATTAAATGCACTCCGCAGAATTTAGGTATAAGCATATGTCGCTCGATTTTAATTGACGATAGACTTGACAATGACGCAATAAAGCTAGACCATTTGTCGCGTAACTCAAACGGAAGAGGGTCGTCCCAACCGAGATTGAGCTTCCACAGATCCTGCATTATGCATTTAGCTAGAAATGTGCACGGAGACAAGAAACCGACGGGATCGAAAATGCTAGCAAGCAGTTTTAGCACTGACCGTTTAGTGTATGTGCTATCTGACATGTTGTAATCGAATGAAAAACAATCGGCGGTTGGCAGCCACTTAAGGCCTAAAACCTTGAGGGATGAGCACACAGCGTCATCACTGAAATTTATAGCGACTGCTTGGTTGGCGCCGATTCTCGAGAGTAATTCAGGGGAATTACTTGCCCATTTACGAAGGTCAAAACCACCTAGTTTTAACAGAGCAATGAGGTCGTCCTGTAACCTGCAGGCCTCCGCGACGTCTTGTGTTGACCACAACACATCATCAACAAAACATCCTTGCATGAGGATATCAGCAGCTTGAGGAAATAGCTTGCCCTCATCACTCGCTAGCTGTTGCAACGTGCGAACAGCGACAAAACCAGACGATCGCAACCCGTAGGTATTTGTAAGAAGTTCGTAGGTTTTTATTTCATGCGAAGGCGATTCCCTCCAAAGTATGTGCTGATAACATCGCTCAGCGGGATCAATGAGCACCATTCTATAGAATTTGGCTATGTCCGCGGTAAAACATACGTCATATAAACGAAAGTTGAAAATAATTTTCAAAATATCATGGTGGAGTTTTTTACCTGTAAGTAATGTGTCATTAAGTGACACACCGTTTGAGGTAGCCGCTGAGCCATCAAATACCACTCGCATTGGCGTGGTGGTACTGGAGGTCTTTACCACACAGTGGTGTGGTATGATATACCTACTCGGTTCTGTACCTACGTACGGTTTCATATGACCTAACTGTTCATACTCGCGCATGAAGTCTACGTAGGGCGCTTTTAACTCGGGTGATCGAGCGAAACGTCGCTCCAGGTGATGTAACCTACGCACGGCGTGGTTATAAGACTCGCCGAGAGCAGCGCACTTCGGGTGCATTAGGATAGGCGAGACATACCTACCGCTTTCGTCCCTATAATGACGCTCGCAATAAATTTCTTCGGCAAGCTTATCATCTGGGCTGATAGGGTTGTCACACGGTGATTCCTCTATTTCCCAAAATGATTTAAGTTGAGTGTTGATGGTGTCACTATCATTGGTGTACGACACCAAATTGCAAGACGTTGCAATGTTAGCGACATCATCGGAAGTACACGGTACTTCAATTTTCCCACACAATACGTACCCGAAAATACTGCTGAGTGCAGTGGGTAGTGTAGGGCTGACAATAATTTTATTACCGTCGTAAATGTCAGGAAATATGTCACCTGCAAGAATTATGTCTACAGGGGATTTTTTATAGAAGTAAGGATCTGCTAACAAAAGGTTTTTATAGTGCATGGAAACTTCTTCGGAAATTTCCACTGTAGGTAAATCAGAAGTAATCTGTCGTAAAATTATAGCATCAATTTTAAACGTCGGATTATCGCTATGTCTTGGCATAATAGTGCACGAAGTCATGCCAAAGTTTTTGACACTACTACCGGCTAAACCGAAAATGTTAAACGGACATTTTTGACGTGACAACCCTAGTCGTTCTAAACAATTTAGCGTTATAAAATTCGATTGAGCGCCTGAGTCGATCAGAACGCGACAAGCTTGCGGATTACCAAACGAGTCGATAACATTGACCATAGCCGTACCTAATAAGACAATATAGTTCTTAATGTTGTTACCGCTGGACGAGTGCGATGCCTTAGCGTGCAATGTATGCGTACCTACAGCTGATGACGCGCCGCTGCTATGATTGGCGGGAATAGATCGCGTAGCAGGACTGCCCTTTGAGTCTAGGTGCAGTAACGCATGATGACGCTGATTGCACGTAAAACATCTGAATTCACTTGGGCAATCAGCAGACGAATGGTTTCGTTTTAGACAGTTGTGGCACAACTTCAAATGGTCAGCACGGCTGACTCTTTGCGTTGGGGCTAATTCACGGAATTGTCCACAACGAAAAATCATATGATTTTGACCGCAATGTGCGCAATCGAAACCTTTCGATTTATTATTGTTGAATTGCGTTTGCGAAGACAATGCCTTTCTATTCAAGGTTTCACTCGACTTTCTGTTTGTGGTAGATGTAGGATACCTACCCTGCGATACTACAGTAGAACTAGAATAGGATTGTGAATGTTCCAAAATTTTTATTTGGTTATGTACGTGGGACATTAACTGATCATAGGTAGGTATTGTCTTTTGATCGATACCTTGTTCAAACGTTTTCCTAGTGTTGGGGTCTAATCCCCTCAATGCTATATGACACAGTACATAGCTAGATAAGTGCTCGATATTTAAAGCATGTATAGCGCGATAAGAATGATCGAAAGTCTCAATAAAATTATTTAGATTAACTGGAGATTCCGATTTGAGCGCGGGAAAGTTAAGCATCTTATCTAGATATTTACCTACGAGCATCCTATTGTCTTGATATTTATCAAGCAATGACTGCCACACTACGTCGTAATTACTAGAAGTAATCGGCACACTTTTAACGATGCTGTGTGCGGAACCTTTTGTGCATGACAACAAATAATGAAATTTATCGATGCTTGAAATTCCTGTTTGATTGTGCACCAAAGAACAAAATGTTTCATAAAACGTGGTGAAGTTCTCAATATTCCCATCAAATGTGAACAATTCAAGTTTTGGTAAACGTGGTCGTATGTCGACGTTTTTATCTTTCGTGTCTACGTGACCGCATGGTGGAACGTCCGCCATTTTGGTAGTCTGCTTAGAGGCGCACAGCTTTACACGAAAAAATAACTCATCGAAGCTAATCAAATCGTTATCTGAGAATTGAGTTTCAGGCTTTAAAGTTAATTGCATTTCATATATTTCCATACAAATACTTTCGAATGATTCACGCAGTGAAGTTATCTCTGAGGCACGCAATAGAAACATTTCCTTGAGGGAAGGATGATTCTCAATTTTATTCGATAAATCAAACACTTGTTGCAATTGCGAATAAATACGTTGCTTTTTAGCAAGACATTTGTTAATATTACGAATAATGTCCAATTCCTTTTTGGTTGGAATCGGAGTAGTTACTTCTGACTGAGACATTTTTAGATGTTAGAAAGAATGAAAATATTTTAAATTAATTTATATCCGGCTCGAGGGCCAAAATGTTGAGTATGACTGTAGAAAATGCTGGTAAGAATTTAAAACGAAGGACCTTTAATCAGAATAAAAATAACTGCACCAATCTAAGTGAATAGGTAATTTGGAAAGGACTCTTTGCTCAAAATAAGATAGATAATCCAGTCTGTCACCTACCTCACACTCCCACACGTGCGTTTCTTCAAGAGGGCTCAGCAAGGGAATCCTCTGGTCGGCACTGGAGGGTTGGCAGAGCAAATGTTCCAAAACACCATCTATATTGGCACAGCACTGCGAGAACGTCTCACACAACAATAAGTACTGCACGGCAGTGAAATGAGTAAGCACTGGTCTATTCACGGAATAGTTTCTCAAAATGATTGAGGACACGACCGAATGTGGTAATCGCACCAGCACCAAGTTTGAACTGGTCGATCCGCTCGCACAGAGGGCGCGCGATGCGTCGCCCGTCAATTCGAAACGACGGTAGTCGTAGAAAGGCGGGTGGCAAACATAAATTATCTACCCTCTAAAAAATGAGCAAAGATCCAACAGTAACTGTTTGTTTTGTTACCATCTCACGCCTCAACTGCTAAACAGATCTTGATGAAATCTGGTGAGGACGAAGGACATAGGATAGTAGGTAGGTACAGTCAGCGACAAAAGTAGCTGTTCATACTCAATTTTTCAAATGTGTTTTAGATCAGTAAAGTTTGGGTTTTTTTTTATAACTTACAAGGTAGCGTTAGACCGAAACAACAAAGTAAAATATGCTGTCAAAGGGTAGTGTTTATGATGATGGAAGTACTTTGGAAAGTTTGTCATTGTTCAGCTACTTTTGTCGTTGACCGTACTTTTTTAACACGATAAACTGAAGTCAGCGAGAGTAAAATCGCGGGGCACAGCTCGTAATACTTACATAAAAATTCCAAGTTCTGTCTCTCACTGACATATCAACTTGTTTATCAACGCAGAGCCTCAATCGTTAGACCAAGAGATGAAAATATTAGGAGGGTGTGTACGTTATGAAGTGTGTAATAAGAAACATTTTTTAGAAATGTCCTACTAATAGGTATTATAGACGTGAAAGTTTATGAGTATGGATGGATGTTTGTTACTCTTTCACGCAAAAACTACAGAAGGAATCTGAATGAAATTCGGAATTGAGATAATATTTTATACCCTGGATTGACACATAGGCTACTTTTTATCCCGGAAAAGGGTTCCTGCGGTATAACGGGAAGATGCGGGTGAAACTGCGGGGCGCAACTAACCTATTCTATTATTGCTTTAAATGGGGTATTAAAGTTTGTTTGGAAAAATATCTAATTCAACACGAACGAAGTCGCGGCGTAGGTCGCTAGTCTCCTAAATAGCTCTGATATCTAGGATTCCCTGTATCCAAGGCATCAGAAAATAAGCGGTTCAGGGGATCCCCACCACACCCAGGCACGGAACTAATACTTCCTCATACCTACTTTCTTATACAAACGTAGGGCATATTGCTAAAAATAAAATGTTACACACCTGTAAAAAGCATGTATGTAGCTTTAGACTTAGGCACGGACCTCCCAACTGTAATGCCTGGCGTCGAGCAAAATATTCCAAAGTTGGCTCTGCAATATCATATTCAATTTAGCAAGTCTACATAATAAAAGATTCCTTAAAATTTTGTCAGAAGGTAAACAAGATGTTGTTTACCCAGGTGTTGAGAATTTGCTGGTATCCGAACATACGATCATGTCACAGCTAGCTACTAGCTGACACCCTGCGGCTGTGGCGAATCCATTGACCTACAGAAATATAAACGTTAAGTATTATGTACAAATAATACGAGCACTTTCATCTGAACCCAATCAGAAACGGCTGTCCAAGACGTGAACTAGAGTATGAAAATATAATATTTATTTACCATTCATCCAATACATAAGAAAAAAAAAGAAGAAAAAACCAACCAAGAAGTATTGGACTTACTTAGTAGGAGAAAATATATAGTTTAAAAAGCTAAAAAAAACACTTTAAAACGCACTCAAAAATATAAAATAATGAAATTGACTTGTATTAGTTACGATATAATGGTTAATTCAAAAAGTGTGGAGCGCTTTTTGGTTGTGTGTACTTTTATTTACCTAGTAAAAGAAGCGCTCCACACTTTTTGAATTAACCATTATATCGTAACTAATACAAGTCAATTTCATTATTTTATATTTTTGAGTGCGTTTTAAAGTGTTTTTTTTAGCTTTTTAAACTATATATTTTTATTTTTTTACTTTTTAGTCTTTTGTTACCAAGTCCAATCTATCGGACTAATCAAAAGGAATCATATGAGCCCAAACTCGAGGGGTTTACTAGTAGCCACTGCAGAGATCTCCTACCCACCTTCTGGCTGCATCATCAGACCCTCGTCACCAAGTTCAATCTATTGGACTCATCAAGACGAATCATATGAGCCCAAACACGAGGGGTTTACTAGTAGCCACTGCAGAGTTCCTCTACCCACCTTCCAGTTGCATCATCAGACCCTCGTCACCAAGTTCAATATATTGGACTCATCAAGACGATTCATCTGAGCCCAAACACGAGGGGTTTACTAGTAGCCACTGCAGAGATGCCCTACCCACCTTCCGGTTGCATCATCAGACCCTCGTCACCAAGTCCAATCTATTGTACTCATCAAGACGATTCATATGAGCCCAAACACGAGGGGTTTACTAGTAGCCAGCGAAGAGATGCCCTACCCACCTTCCGATTGCATCATCAGATCAGGTCGATGATACCAAATTATTGCATTGTCACCGAGATTACATACACATACAAAGTTTCAAGTCGATACGACAATTAGAAGTGGGTGAAAATTGACTTCTAAGATTTGATTACATTGTTAGTTAGTTAGTTAGTTAGTTAGTTAGTTAGTTAGTTAGTTAGTTAGTTAGTTAGTTAGTTAGTTAGTTACAAGTCAAGCTAATAAAAGTGTTTTAAAAATAGAACGATATTAACAACAGTAGAGATAAGAAGATGTTTGGCCACTTGGTACGGCATGACGAATACATGAAAACTATTTTAGAAGGAAAATTAGAAGGGAAGAGAGGGAGAGGTAGACCGAGAAGAACATACATAGACCAAGTTAAAGAAAGGATTGACGTCATGTCGTACCAAGAGGTCAAAAGGATGGTCGAGAACAGAACGGGATGGAAAGTACTCCACCGACAAGAGTTTCGCTCTTAAATAAAAGAAGAAAGAAGAAGAATCCATACTTAACTGTCCCTTTTGTATGTTACCTTCTCACGCATAGACAGCCGATCCCAAAGAGTATAATAACAAATAGGCTGATCCCATCTTGATGTAATTTGGTATGGTGATAGTTTAAACCCTAGGGAAGGAAATAGGATGCTTTCTTACGCGCTGAACTGTAGTCCACACTGGTGAGATCTCGGGGATCAGGTAATAATAAGTATCTCGATTCCCTGAATTCCTTTCAGCTAGTTATGGGAACCAGGGTTTATTTTAAAATGACTCGTCTACTCGTCTACTTTTTTTCTATAAGTACCCAACTATGTATTTCTCCCTCTATGCCAACTCTTATCTTACTGTAAGCCCCTGTATCTTACTATACCACATTTTTGCTGTAAGCGTAGTCGCCGCGCTATAATCTATTTACAAGAGCGTTTACCTTAGCTATAACGGGCACTGGCGATAAGACAATAGACTTCATTAATTCGGTTGCTTTTCTAAATATCAACTTGTGCTGCTCAACACCTGTGCTTGATTGCTGAAAAGTATTTATGTTGGTACTTTATTAAACACATTTTAATCTAGCAAATAATCTGGCTCTAACACGCAAAAATTTGACTGCATTTGGTACAGAGATCGACCTAGCACATTGGATTGGCCAAGCTTCGGAACGCATCTAGAAAGTATAAAAATTAATAAGTTGTAGACTGAAGATGGACAAAGATACCGAGGTAGAAAAATGGTCGTCTAACGAGCTTGTTGCCTTCCAAATAAATTGCCTAAAGTCAGTAGGTAAAAGATAGAAACAACTGATAAGATCGAAGAGGAACCTTTATGTATTAATATGTAAAAAGTGCAATTACAACATAAAAACGTTAGTAGTTAGCTCTTTCGTTTCAAAATTCTCGGTAGGTATTGATTGATGATGCAATATAGTTATGTAATAATAAATCCTAATAATTGTACACTGCAAGTTATGAAATGAGATTTGTAGTAGACAATAAAATTCCAAAGAAAAACACAATAAATCACTTTTCAAATATTGTAATTCTTATCTAAGAAGGTTAATATGTCGTTGTAGATAAATCAGATATAAATATATGTATTTGTAGGTAGGTACTACATATCATAACATGAATGGGACTGGTATGTCCCAGCAGCTAAAATGATGCTTACAATGTTGATTTATTATAAAAGTCCTTTAGCTTTTAGGTAAGTAATACATAGCTATTACTTGAGTATCATACACCTAATACATATGAGAGTGACATTATAATGTGTAATAGAACTTACTAATTCTTTCAAATTATGTCCAGCAGAGAATACATTTCCTTTAGCTGATAGTACTATAGCCCTCAAAGAGACATCATTTTTATTCGAGTTGATAGCTTCTATTAGATGGTTCATCATATCCAACGATAGAGAATTCCTAGAAATAATTCCATTATTAAATAACACCCGACTAGCCTTCTTCTAACTAATCAGGGAACTAGAAACTAATAGAAATATACTTATCGAACACGCGGGTTGCCGGGTATCCCGCAGGATCCTTTCTTGAGGATACAAATGTTCTTATGGTCATTAACGTTAGAATTTGGTTTTGGAATGGTATATTTACAATTAGCTAACCGACCCGGCTTTGCACGGGTGCAATGTAGATTTGTAGATACTAATATGTGGCAGTATTTTACAAATCATTGAATTTATTTTTTCTGTACTATAATAATTATATATGTACATATTATAGTACACCTTCCCCTTGAATCACTCTATCTATTGCTGAACTGAATCAACTGCATCAAAATCCGTTGCGGAGTTTTAAAGATTTAAGCATAGGATTTTAGCATTTT
Source organism: Opisthograptis luteolata (assembly GCA_931315375.2). Lineage (NCBI taxonomy): Eukaryota > Metazoa > Arthropoda > Insecta > Lepidoptera > Geometridae > Opisthograptis > Opisthograptis luteolata. The sequence continues at coordinate 7,184,671 of OV928048.1, forward strand.
AGCATAGGTACTTATGGACATAGGGATGGATGGGATGGGAAAAATGGCCGGGACGCCGAAATAGGCATAAATCCAGATGGTTAACTATAAATAACTATCATAGACTTACTTTGTTTTGTCATGATTTAAAGTAATTTCTCTAGTACCACCACTTTCGTTTGTGATCAAATATTGGTTGTGAAAAGGATGACTGGTTACAAAGAACGGCCTGATAAAGTTCCTCTGAAATTGTAAAACTTGTTATTAAAGTCAAACTCGATAAAAACTAGTTGCATGTACTGTAATCTGTAACATAACCCTAGCTCAGTGCATTGACTTACCCGAATTGAAGTAAGCATTGTAAATATTAAAAAACCAATATAATTATAGTTAACCAATCGTTAATTTATGTCAGAAGTACTTTTTGCACATAAAAGTAACAAATAATATAATCAATTACAAATATATCAAAATGTAAACACAAATCCTATTATCTTACAGACAAAACCTTATCAAACTAAATAATCTTGTATGTATGTATTCAGTTCAGTATTGTAGTGCGCGACGATGATACCATACGAAAAATTCATCTCATAAATCTATAGACTGATTCGAATATAACTAACCTAAATTAGTATATAACTAATGACACCAACTCGACTGCCTCCGCTCGTTCTATTCGCAGCTGCGCAAGCGCATCCTAAGTTCAGTGACAGTCAGTCATCCACAGAATGCCTAAATAGGTATGTCTAATTGTAAAGTAAATTGTTCTGTAATGTTGCCATGCTTATTCTATGATATGCGTTCTCTAAAATTACAGACATATCTAGAAAACTATAAATAAGTTGTGAAAAGTTGTAGCAACTAATCGGGGAAAATTTAAATTCATCAGAAAATCAGGATCTACTCTAGTTTCTATTGTTAGAATTTAGAAAAGTCGCAAATTATATTAACTGACTATTTACCGTTTTAATTAAATAAATAAACTTGTTTATTACTAGCTGTGTGTGGCCCGCGGTTTCACCCGCGTGTCGTGTACCATAGTTTACCTTATGTCCTTCCCGACAGGATTTATGAAAAAGTTAACGAATCGTTTAAAAAACTTTTTAATTTAATGATTTGATCCTTATAAAATAGGAGAAAAACAGTTGTACGACTACAAAGTTTTATTTTTATATTAGTATACAAAATACTTAAGATTAAATATCCACATTTCGTCCGCTTCCTTCGTTTTCTTCGAACGAGTTTTCAATTATCCACATATTAGCTCTCATTAAAATTAAACTGTGTAGAAAATACTTAATAGTACTGATCCACATTTCACAGAACTTGTTTCTCTTCCAATAAATATTTAACTCATCTATGTAGTTAATGCACTAATGCCACTTTACGCTTCCATCTGTTGGAAAAGCTTCAAAGTGTTGGTCATCATCTTCGTCGCCCAAGTATTGCGTTCCCTCGTCTTCAGCTGTAATCAAATCGGTTACAGCGCTGAAAAAAAAAATGTAATTTATTCTCTTTATTTCTTATCAAAGGAAAGAGTCGGCAACGTCCCTAGGGGTGCTTGCTTGCATAAAAAAAGTTATTCTAGTCTAGACTCAAGCAAATACTTTCATGAGATTATGTACAATAAAGGAATAGTAATGGCGGTTGAAATAAAACAAAACCTACGTCAAAACCTCTTCCTCAAATTCGCTGTTCATTGTCGTCAGTTGGCCTGCAGAGTGTGCGATTTTTGATGAGAGCACTTGATCCAGCAAAGATCTCAGCTGAAAGAGAAGTTCTGCCGTCTCTTTCTTACAGCACACCTTTAGTGAAGATATCGAGATGAACGCTTCATCTGGATTGTCCGCTGTAACAAAATGAACACAGCATATTCATTTCAAGAAGAGTCTTTTATATGTGTATGAACGATAGGCTTTTCATAACTTTATTAGCGTACCTAGTATAGATGTAACGAGCAAGCTGTTTGCCTTATGCTAAACGTCACGTTTTTTTTATAGCGATGATGGCTCAGTGGTAGTGAGGTCGGCTTGCGATCCGTAGGACGTGGGTTCGAATCCTACAATGAGCTTGAGCTTTCGGTGAAGGAAAACATCGTGATGAAACCATAGCTTGGTGGTAGGGTATTTTCTAGTACTCGCCTGGCTAGCTACCACCCTCTTGTTAAGAATCTGTCGCCAAGCACCTATCGGTGTGTTCCGGCACCCTCACTTGAGAGCCAGTTCCCAGTCCAGGTGTAACGTGGCGCCATCTTAGACCACATCGTCACTTAACATCAGGTGACTTGTGGTCAAACGCTACCCTGTAAAAAGTAAAAAAGAAAAAAAAAAACGCTTGCTTTACATACACACAAAATTTTGAATTTCAACAGTTTAAAATCTTATACGGCGCTATAATTTTACTGAAAACGTTTACTTAAGAACTTTATTATCATGATCATCATATTCAGCCAGTTTCACCCCACTGCTGTACACAGGCCTTTCCCAAAGTACGCCATCGAGCCCGATCTTCGGCTTCCCCCATCCAACTGCTGCCAGCCATTTTGAAAATATAGACGCTCCACCTAGCCGGAGAGCGTCCTACCCTATGTTGGACGAGTCGTGAATAAGTACTTACCTTTTGTAAAGTTCAGGTCGCCAAAGAACATAAGTGGCAGTGTATAAACACAAGTTACGTCTAACAGAAACAGTTCTGTCGTTTTCTGCTTTAGCCAGTACACCAGCCAGTTGGCTCCAGTGTTCACGCATATAGGGCTACTTCTGCCCTCTGATTTTGAGTGCATCACACTGCTCGGGTGCATATTAACTTGTCCATCTTCCGGTGTGTAAGCTTTAATGCGTATAGCTTTTGTCATGCTTCTTTCGTTAATCCATCTGAAATGAACAATTCACTTTTAGATTTGGATTGATGAGGACATTTGAGTTTGGTCTGGTATTTATAATTTCAACTAGCAGCGCTCCACGGTTTTTTTTTCGTTTAAACTACAAACTTTATCTCACATAATACAAGAGCATGGGAGTCAGTTCACGGACTACTACAAACCAATAAAGTCTCAAATCCATTGAATAACATTTTTTAGTCAAATATGAAAGGACTTGGTCGCTAATAAGCCTTATACAATAATTAACTCCGATGCCTCAGTGACCCAAAGCGTGTCTTGGCCTCCGAAACGAGAGAGCGCCACTCTATCTTGAGCGATTACAATAGTGAAACATAATTTACCTTACAGTAGCTATATTAGGGTAAAGGGAAGCAGCAACTAGAGCTTTAAACAGGCTCAAGTTGAAAGCATTCCTGTTTTCCCAAGGAGTGCGGGTGTTAGCTTCGTCCAAGAAGCCCATTTGTTTCAGATTATCGGCGAACTGCCTTTTCATATCCGATATTAATTGCAGCGTATTGTGTGAGAGGAAGCCGGTGTAAGCGAAGTCACGCCTCTCGTAGTTGTTCCGAAGGTCCTCCCACTGGATGATGGCTTCGGAAATAGCAATGTGGTCGCTTGGTTCTCCCAATGCGAAGCTATGCTTCGATTGGTTCACTTCGCGCTCTTTGCCTGTGGAAAAAGTACCTTTGAATGAGAGTTGAATGTGTGTAAAGACTTTCTTGGTTGTTATTCTTTAGTTTTTTCTGTAAATAATTCTTAAAATATAGGTTACTTATAAACCTTAAAGAACTAAGCAAGACAAGAGTCAATACTCAATAGGTATCTTCTAGGCAAGCATGCTCCATCGTCGGCCACGTCTTCTCTTACCATCAGGTGAAACTGTGGTGTTCCGTACACACCGATGACCACCTCCTCCCATGGTCCACCTTGCAGTTATACGGACCGAAACAGCGGCTCACGCCAGCATAAGCTGATTATGTCCTACAAATGATTTGTCTCTTTACTCCCTGCGCACTTTCCCCCTTCTGGTGCTGTCTGACGACACAAACGACCTTCGCCGTCGGGCGGTTCCATCAGCTCGCGTTCTGATCGTACAGCGTGCCACTGATGCGCGAACTAGCGCATGTGCCTGAAATAACTCACCGATGACCAGTTGGAAGGGGTCCTTGAACCCCCATACAGCGGCGACGCTGGCAGCGCGGTCGAGGCATCCGAACAGAGCGCCTAGAATTAGGAGCTTGCCGGCCGCAGGGTGCACGGGCAGTCGCGCCAGGTGCCACCCGAGCGGCGTCAGCGTTTCGTTCTCATCTAAAGCGCCGATTCTGAAACAGTTAATATTCGTTACTGGATATATCTCTTGTGATATTTGCGGCCGTTATTAATAACCAATCCATCCACGGTTTGCCCTAGGTACTAGAGTTAGAAATTTGACAGAAGCTCCATACGAAGTAATGTCAAAATCTATCACTAGTAGGGCAAACCGTGGATAGTTGCCCTAACCGTGGATAGATTGGTTTTTAATTACCAGCATTAGACCCCACCTACCTATCCTACTTCCTACTAATATTATACACGTGAAAGTTTGAGTATGAATGTATGTTACTCTTTCACGAAAAAACTACTGACCGGATCTAGGTGACATTTGGAATGGAGATAGCTTATAGCCTGCCTAACACATAGGTTACTTTTAACCCGGAAAAAGGTTGCTGCTGGATAACGTGAAGAACGCGGGTGGAACCACGGGGCGCAATCTACAGTATATTTAAGAAGCCAGCCCGGAAGCAAAATTGTTACAATATTACACTATATCTTGTAAAACCAAAGCATCATAAATTTGATACCTTTTCACGCCTAAACCGTTGAACCGATCGTGATGAAATTTGGTATTGAGATACTTTGAAGGAAATAGGATACTTTTTACCGCGACAAACTGTAGTCCACGCAGATAAAACCGGGAACAGCTTGTTTCATAACACACTTACTTCTGTAAATGCGTTATAGCAGATTTGATTGTCTTCTCCGCAGGTACAGCAGGCATCATTTTCAGAGCCTCCTCTGCCTTTCCCAGCCTAAGTCTCTTGATGCAGAGCACCTCTTCAAGCAAGTTACTTCTCTGCATCTCTGGCAGCAGGCGATCTTCGAGGATTTCGGCACGGTATGTGGTGATGAGGTGGTAGCATACGCCGCGTTGGCAACGACCAGCGCGGCCGCGTCTAGAACGAAGTAAATAAATTAAACTTAATTTGTTTTTTGCAAATGGTAATAATTTAATTGGTAGACAGTAATGAGTAGATGACAAAAAAAAGCTTGGGATTTTAGTGAACTTGCTCCAATTCAATCAATTAGTAATAAGAATAAAATTGTCAATGTGATCGCACCAAAAAAATTACCTGCCGGGCGTTTGTTGCCTGTTCTTTTGCCGGCGTAAGGAGGTTGGAACAGGCGTAGCTAGTTTTAAGTTGACGTTTTAAAGTGATCACAATGTATCCTATTAAATAAAAAAAATTTTGAATTTTTGTAAAATAACCTTTACAAATGTATATTGTAGTAAGTATTCAGAAATTCAGCAAGAGCGACGAGTGCAAGAAATTTGTGATCAATTTTAATAATACGGATCGGCTCCTGACATGCAAACTTCGTGTAAACAACGAAGACAACAAGAAAAATAATTTTATCAATCTATGTACACAAATTTAATATATTACTTGTCCTCAGTCAATAAGGTATAAAAATAAGTTACAATTATTTATGGATACAATTATCTTGGAAATATATGATTGAAGGTGAACAAGATTAAAACACTTAATATACTATAACTTTATGAAAGCGGCATTTACTTTGTGATCATTGTTTTTCAAGGTACGTAACTGTTGTGTTCAGCTTAAAGTGATGTTTGCATTAAAAATGTCCAATTCTTACCTCTGCCTCAAATTCGCTTTAGAAATCCATTCGGCCTGTAGAGTGGAAATATTCTTTTCTACATTCAACCCTTTGTATTTCATTTTCCCGCAATCAACCACATATACTACGTCATCAATCGTTATTGAAGTCTCCGCTATGTTGGTAGCTATAATAATTTTTCTCACATTATAGAAAGGTCTCTTGAAAATCTCGTGTTGGTCCATGGAGGGTAGTTTCGAATGTAGAGCATAGATTTTGTTGAAATACGGCGGGAAGGCTTGACTCTTCTCCATAAATGATATCAGTTTACTGATATCGCTGATACCGGGTAGGAATACTAGTATAGCACCCGGCGGTCCTTGGCAAATGTGTTTAAGTACTTCGATGATGAGGTTCATGTTTTGTTCTTCAATTCTGTAGTCTTTTATTGTGTTGTAAATGTTTGGGTCCATGGTGTGTTTAACCGATAAGAGCCACTGACCTGGAAAAAAATAATGTAATAATGCAAGTGTTGGTTTTGTTATTAGTGTGATTACTGATCACATATACGTATATAGAATTAATTCATTTATAGACTGAGGAATACGAATTTCTTAATTTGCAGATTGTAAATTAAAGAGATTTTAATTTTAGGACATATAAAATACTGTGTAGTGTATACTTACTCTGTGGTAGTGTGTACCACATATCCGTACATAATAATGATAATAATAAATTTCGGGGACATCTACACACAAATTGAGCTAGCCCCAAATTAAGCTCGAAACTTATGTTATGGGTACTAGACAACGATATACATACTTGTTTAGAGAAATAAATACTTACATAGATAGAAATATCCAAGACTCAGGTACAAATATTCGTGCTCATCACACATATATTTGCCCTTACCGGGATTCGAACCCGGGACCGTTAGCTTCGCAGGCAGGGGCACTACCAACTCGGCTACCACGTCGTCGTCACATAGACTCTATATTGTGTGATGCTACATCACTCATACTGCCATAGCATTCATTAGCGGCAAAATTTTTGAATTGCACATCAATAAAAGTATATCAACCGACCCATGCTACTTTTTATCCTGGTAAATTATAAACTTAGGTACTACAGGTAAACTTCAGGCTGCCAAAATCATTGGCTGATCATATCTGAGAAAGTAGTGAGGCAGGTATATAATAAAACTAGATGCGCCCAGCGGTTTCACCCGCGTCATCCAGCTATCCCGCAGGCACCTTTTTCCGGGATAAGAAGTTGCCTATGTGTTAAGCTATCTCCATTCAGAATTTCATACAAATCCGTTCTGTAGTTTTTGCGTGACAGGGTAACAAACATCCATTCGACCATACATTTACACTGCTGGGCATAGGTCTCCCCCATTTCTTTCCAGATATCACGATCCCCGCAACCTCAGGCCATCGCTCTTCAAATGAGTCAAGGTCATCACGCCATCTTTTTCGGGTCCTGCCTCGTCGACGTCGCCCGTCCTCATGTACAGTCAAACAAAAGTAGCTGATCACACACACACAGCACACAGCTGTACATTTTCCAAATATGTTTTACATCAGTATTGATTGGGGTTTTTTACATTTTACACGGTAGCCGTTTGACCACAATATAACACATCTAGTTTTAAGTGATGATGTGGTCAAAGATTGGTGTTTAAGTTGATGACAATGGTAATTGGAAAATGTGTTATTGTTCAGCGACTTTTGTCGTTGACTGTACCCACTGCGTGATGATCCTTGCCAAGCTTATAATATTAGGATTAAAAAAAACAACTTACCTATACTAGCCTTGTACTGTATCTCTTTCTCCAAATCCGCCACTATTCCTTTTGCTTTCTGTCGGTCCTTAGGCATGTGACGCTTTGGCTTAAAATCCTTAAACTCGACACGAGGAGGCAACTGGAACTTGGTAATCGCTAATATTTCCTCCATGTAAACGTCTCTAACCGGGTAAGCTAGGCCTTCAATGTGGAACATTGGGCAATCGTCATAATACCTGCTGAGGCTGTCAGCGTCTATAGTGGCACTCATTAGGATCAGTTTCAGATCTTTGCGTTTTTTTAGGACCTGAAAAATAATTATGTTAAGAATTGTTACAGAAGTAAGCAAACAATAACAGGCCGATGAATAGTGGTTTAAATACTCAAGATATTTCCTATCCGATTTTTTTTTCCTATTTTTGTGTTATTTCTCCTGTGTATAAAGATATTTATTGTCAAAAGATAAAGATATTTATTATATATTTATGCATACCTATCCACTCTTGACTTGAAAGCTCCCAAATTGTACATATCGGGAAACAAAAACGCTGGCAAAGTGTACTCAAGCACTTTCAAGTTGTATTTTAAAACCACTTTGGAAAAACATGTCTAAATAAGTTTCGGTTCAGGCAGAAACTATAATTTAAAAGAAAGATACGAGATCTTTACATCTATGTTGTTCTATTTTTGTGCGTTATTTATCTATTTATATGTCGAAATTCGGTTTCGGTTTCGGCTGAAGATCTAATTTTGGTCAGTCATTGGTGTCGATTCGGTTTTGATTTCTCTAAAACTAAACTAAGTTTGACAGGTCTAATAGTATTGCTGTCCTTTTTTTTACTTCAGTGGTTAGAAAAAGACAGCAATACTATTAGACCTGTCAAACTTAGTTTAGTTTTAGAGAAATCAAAACCGAATCGACACCACTAATTATATAAGTAAGATGTCAGTACCTGTTTCAACATGCACATTGACAAATCTATCTGACAGTCACGCTCGTGCACCTCATCCACTATGATATGGCTGTATGAGCTGAGGGCTTGGTTTTGTTCCAGCTCCACTAACAGCACGCCAGTTGTGCAAAACATGATGCTGCCGCGTTCTCTGCATTGTTTTCTGTGAAGAAAACAAGTCTTTTATTCACAGCAATCTTCTAAATATATATAACTCAAAGGTGACTGACTGACATAGTGATCTATCAACGCACAGCCCAAACCACTGGACGGATCGGGCTGAAATTTGGCATGCAGGTAGATGTTATGACGTAGGCATCCGCTAAGAAAGGATTTTGATTAATTCTACCCCCAAGGGGATAAAAGTTTGTATGAAACTTTGTCAATTTTAAACCGATCGGGCTGAGACTTTGCATGCATAAAGCTGTAGCCCACGCGGTTGAAACCGCAGAGAACAGCTAGTTACTTTATATAATTATATTATTATTAATGTAGGAGTAAAATAGAAGAGTATTGGTAAAATAAATCAAAACATCAATGTGAAGAATTTTAAATTGTCATCCAAATATTTCTATGACAAAACCAGAACTGAAACCCTTGTTATTTTGCTGATGGTTTAAAACTTAATCATTACATGGAAATTTATAGCAATGATGGCTCAGTGGTAGTGACGTCGGCTTGCGATCCGTAGGACGTGGGTTCGAATCCTAAGCTAAAGTAAGCTTTAGCTTTCGGTGGAGGAAAACATTGTGATGAAATCATAGCTTGGTAGTAGGGTATTTTCTAGTACTCGCCTGGCTAGCTACCACCCTCATGTTAAGAATCTGTCGCCAAGCACCTAGCGATGTGTTCCGGCAGCCTCACTTGAGAGCCAGTTCCCAATCCAGGTGAAGCGTGATGCTACACATCATCTTCGACCACATCGTCACTTAACATCAGGAGACTTGTGGTCAAACGCTATCCTGTAAGTATTAAAATAACAAAAAAAATGCTTGTCTTCATATCAAAATGTATTTATTTTTAAGAGAATAGAGAAGAAATAACTTACGACTCAAGTCTAACAGCATATCCCACAGATTGACCAGTGCGCTCCCCTCGTTCCTCAGCTACCCTTGCTGCTAATGATGAAGCAGCAATACGTCTCGGCTCAGTGACTAGAATCTTCACATTTGATCCTCTTCCTTTTGTAATGGCATCATCTAGAATTAGTTGTGGTACCTGAGTCATAAAAAACAGGTAAAAAAAATTAAAATCACAGCAACATTTATGTAATAATACTAGTTGCACCCCACGGTTTCACCCGCATCTTCCCGTTATCCCGCAGGAACCTTATTCCGGGATATAAAGTAGCCTATGTGTTAATCCAGGGTATAAGCTATTTCCAGTCCAAATTTCATTCCGATTCAGTAGTTTTTGCTTGAAAGAGTAACAAACATCCATCCATCCCAGATTGGGAACTGGCTCTTAAGTGGGGCTGCCGGAAGGTGCTTGGCGACAGATTCTGAATTCAGAATTGAGCTGCACAATTTAGCATCTGCCTCACTAGCTGCAAGTTGAGGCAGCTCATCGCGATGTTACCTCTAATAGAGATGTACACATCAAAACAAATGATTACTCACCTGTGTTGATTTACCACATCCAGTCTCCCCACTGATCACAATTACTTGATTGTTGTTAATAACATCAAGGAGTTCTGCTGCTTTTTTGTATGTTGGTAAAGTTTCACGGAACTTCATCATTTTTTTATATTTTTCATTTTCGGTCAGCATTTTTTGGTAATTTTCTTTGAGGATAATATTCCTTTTCTCTAAGTCACGAGTTTTCATGTTAATTGTAATACCTTTTGCTATACATTCATCAAGCTTCTCTTGAAATGTTCCTGTTATGATATCTTCATATCCGTATTTGTATTCACTGCTTGTCTCTGCTTTTCTATTATGTGTCTCAGTGGTAGATGTGCTTGGTTGGACACCAGCATAATTGTTAGACACAAAAATCGCAGTTTCCTCAGGTGTATCTTTTTCTGCACCTTCAGTAATGTCTTCTGTGCTTGTATCTAAGATTTCAATTACTTCCGGCTCTTCAGTGTCAACCAAAATAACATCATCATCTCTTTTGTGTATGTTAGTAATGGGGTGCATTAGTTTATCCGAATCCGGGGCATTTATCGGAATAAAATCTAAATTCTTTGGAGGCACAACAAACTGAAGACTCTTTGCTGGTGGTAAATAGATGTTGTTGTTTCTTGCAATGTTTTCGATTTTTTCAAGGCATTTGTATATTCCGGCAATAACTGTCTTTGGAATCCTGAGGTGGATCTGAAATTTCAAATTCACAATTGAGAACAAAGAATGTTTATGAATACACACAGTTACTCCCGTCACACAGGAGTTATAATGTAAAATTTAACAGATAAAGTGTCAGCTCAATACATCTTGCCAGGAGCCCACACATGAAAGTGGTAATGTACCTTTACATCTTTCATAACATAATGAATGTACTAACAAGCTTTAAATCCTGGGATCCCTAGCAGTGCGTTGCACTCTTAGAGACACATGCTGGTGTTCTAGTATCACACTCAAATGTTGATCAATACTTGATCAGTACTTAATATAGTTGAATATTTGTATGGAATGACAGATTCAAATCTGTGCTTAGGTACTGATTATGGCTTGAGTGTTATTCTAGAGCACCAGCCTAAAAGATGTGAAAGATTGAGAATGAACTAAACATAACCCTCCTTTATTCACAATAAATAAAGGTACATATTAATAAAAAGGAAAAATTGGAATAACATAATTTCTGCTTCTATAGAGTCAATCAAACAGCAAACAAGTGAAACATACGCATGATTTATCTCTGTCCAGCTTGATGCTATTTTGTGGATTCTTTTTCATATGCAGATCCCTGTAGTAAAGTCCAATCTCCTTTCCTTTCAACTCAGGTGGGTGTGAAGGACCATTTCGGAGTAAAGGTCTTGGCTTCTTTGGTTTTTTTGAGCCGTGGCGAGGCATTGCTACTGTTTTTCGCAGGCACTTTATGTACCTTCAACTGCCTTCAATTTAACCCTGAGAAAGAACTAAAGCAGCATGTACTTCACGTATCATTTACGGCACAAGCACTGCACAAGCATGATTTCGTTGCGATTTCATTTTGCAACAAGAGTGGAAAATCCGATCGAACGAACTAACAGACGAGATCCGTAGAGTTTAAATAAATAGGTAATAATTATACGAGGCTTTAGTTTAGACAAAGAGTCCTTCTTTTCTTTAACAAAGATTAATTATTCTGTTAATTTCGGGACGAAACTGAGAGAAGAGAAAGATTTTTTTTTTTTTTTTTTTTTTTTTTAATGGCAATTGTGAAACATTACTGCCATCATCATGTCAGTCAGAATGATATAAAAAGTGTTATTAAAATAAACGGAATTGGAATTTTGAATTTTGAACTAAAAAAGGGAAATGAAAAATACCTTAGAAAATATAACACAAAAAAAAATGAGCAAAAGAAGAAGTGGCATGAATAAATGAATTATTATATACAATATATACATATCATATTAAAATTTTACAATTTAATGTTATTTACAGTAACAAAAGATGAAATTAAATCTATGGATGAAAGGTTTATACTACATAAAATATTATCTATATGTACAGGGAATGGAAATTTATGGTGAATTAACAATGAGAATAACAAGCTATGATCAAAGTTGGGGCAGGAAAAAAAAATATGATTTAGGTCGGCTTCATCCAAACCGCATTCACAGATAGATGAATTTTTGATACGGAGCTTTTTTAAATGCACACCCGAACAACAGTGGCCAAATCTCATCCTAGAGATGGTGGAGGAAATTCTCCTATTGCATCTGAACTTAAAAAACCAGGGTTTGGTCTGTAAGCGGGGTTGGTATTTAGCAAAGTTGGATCCCAACCGACTACTGCTTCTGGACCATCTCACTGACCACCTGGACCTTAGGTCTCGGATGGGGAGGAGCAAAAGGTCCTGGGGATAGTTCTTAAAGGGAACTTTATCACCACAGATGGTTGCATGTTTTGCAATCTCGTCCGCCTTTTCATTACCAGGGATATTGCTGTGACTAGGGATCCATGCTAGTTGGACGGTATACCCCAGAGCAGAGCATCTCACCAACAGCTCCTTACACTTAAATACAATCCAGTTTCTGGAACCCGTTTTGAAGGGATTACTTTGGAAGGCCTGAAGAGCACTCAAAGAATCAGAGAAAATGACAGATCTATGCAATTTAAACAATAATATGTAATTGATAGCCTCCATAATACCCCTGCATTCACCAACAAAGACTGAAGTTTCAGGGGGACACTTAATTTTTTGAACGATATTATAGTTCTGATGAAATACACCAACACCAACACACCCGTTTTGATCTAGTTTAGATGCATCTGTATAAATATAATGCCAGCCATGCCAAAGGCTATCTTTTACCCTTAGAAAATGTGAATTAGCAAAATAATCACCTTTAGCTAAATCTAAATTAAGATGCAAAATGGGAGAAAATATAATAGATTCATAATCAAATTCAAATAGAGGAATTTTAGGAGTTCTATGGGTAGTGAACCTAAGGTTCATAATTTTTGCATAGCTCACAACTAAACAAGGAGATTTTTTATGAACCCAATAAGCCAGTGACATGTAATTATGCAAAAGTTGCAATTTTGGGAACAAAGGATGTGAAGAGAACTGAAACAACCGAGACAAAAACATATCTGATAGATATTGACGTCTCAAATCCAAAGGAGGGTCGTCACATTCCACTTGCATAGCATTTTTAGGAGTAGACTTCATTGCTCCTATAATAATACGTAAAGCTCTTGCTTGAATCAGGTCCAGCGAGTTAAGAGCTCTTTTACAGGCAGGCTCATATAAAAATGAAGCATAGTCTATAACACTACGAATAATAGCATTATAGAGCAGCTTTAGATAAAAGGGGTGTGCCCCCCACCAAACACCTGCCAGACATCTTAGAATATTAAGATTTTTTTCGCATTTAACTGAAACATAGTTCAAATGAGATGAAAAGTTTAGTTTACTGTCTAATACGAGTCCTAGAAATTTCTTTTCGTTTTCAACAGGAATCCTAATATTGTTAAATAATATGTCAAGTCTCGGTTTCAACCGTTTTCTTGTAAAGATAACGACAGAACTTTTAAGGGGAGCTATATCAAACCCATTGTGGCCCAACCAAACACTTAATGACTCAAGAGCTTGGGATAACATATGGGCAGCACTTAATATATTACAATCAGCACTATATATAACTAGGTCATCTGCATATTGGAGCAACCTGCAATAAGGTAACACAGACCTATTTAAGTCATAGGTGTACAGATTAAACAGGAGAGGACTTAGAACAGAGCCTTGAGGCAGACCTTTATAGACAGATCTGGAACATTTTATTTCACCAGCTAATCTAAGATGAGCTGTACGACCTAGAAAAAGATTTAGTATAAAATTAATAATTTTACCTGGAAGACCTAAGCTTTCCATCTTGATTTTAAGAATTGACAGGGAAACATTGTCATACGCAGAACATATGTCAAGAAAAGCAGCAACAATGGACTCATTCCTCGAAAATGAGAGTCTAATATCAGTAACAAAAATAGATAAACTATCTAAAGTACCTCTCCCCTTGCGGAAACCCCACTGGGATTCAGGTAAGATATTCCTACTTTCAAGCAACCATTCAAGACGATTTTTAATAAGGTGCTCCACAATTTTTGCCAAGACAGAGGACATGGCAATTGGACGATAGCTTTCAGACTTTTCAGGATTCTTGCCAGGCTTTAACACTGGAATAATAATTTGTGTTTTCATTGCAGAGGGGACGAACCCTAAATCGATCATCAAATTTATCATTTCCAGGTAATAACCTAAAACTTTCTCCCCAGCGTTAACCAAAAAGGAATACGGAATCCCATCTGGACCAGGAGAAGAATCTTTAAGAGAAGAGAGAACAAAACGTAATTCCTGCATAGAAAAAGGTAGGAAACTTGCATCATGAGCGGAGAAACCTGGAGACAAAGTATTCACAAAATTAGGAACAAAAGGAGGGGCTAGTCTATCCATAAATTGTTCAGACCAACTGTCACAACTAGGGAATGGAGGAGAAGGTTCTCTATATGAACCACGGAATTTCCGGATTGAATTCCATACAAAGAAGGAATGAACGTTAGGAGAAATAGTCGAGCAGAAATTTTTCCAACCTTCTGACTTTTTTGAGTGAAGAATTTGTTTTGTATTATCCAAAACTGTCATTAAACTTTTATAGTTTTCATTTGTCATGTTCTCACAATAGACATCCTCAGCGTTCTTCCTATCTGCTACCGCAATCATACAATCACGATCCCACCAAGGAGGAGATCTATGTTTTATATTTTGGACCTTTGCAGGAAATGAATGTCTAGCAGCTGAATGAAGACAATTTATAAGCGAGTTAAGGCAATCACTCAGAGAATGGGAAAGAATGAGGGGAAGGTCAGAAGCAGTTCGATCTAGGTACGATGAAAATTTGGACCATTCATCAGACCGAGATTTGTTAAGGTTATATTCTAATAACGGCTTAAATGGGACTGAGTTGGTTACAGAAAAAGGGAGCTCAAACAGAATTGGAAAGTGATCGCTACCATAACAAGAAGATAAAGTTCTCCATAACATTGAGGGAGCTAGGCTAGCTGACACCATAGTCAGGTCAACAGCGCTAACCCGTTCAGTTGGCTTCGTACGGCGTGTAGGGGAACCAGTATTTAACAAGCACAAACCCAAACTATCCATAATATTGAATACATAATTTGCAAGTGAATCTAAGGCCTGGCAACCCCAAACTGGGTGGTGGATATTAAAATCCCCCATTATGATAAAGGGACCTTGGATGTGAGATAATAATGACAGGATTCTATTTAATATATCAAACGATGGTCTGGGAATATACAATGATACAAAAGTTAAGTTTTTCAACCTAACTGCAACTACTGAGAAGTTCTCAGAGAGATAAGATGATGGTAATTGAACAAGATGAGAATTTACAGAGTTTCTGACAAGTATGGCTGAGCCACCATACCCATCAGCTTTGTCATCCCTGAAACAGAGGTAGCGAGGGACCTTGAAAAAGGAACCGGGCTTAAGCCAAGTCTCAGAGATGGCAATAACAGTGGGATCATATTTATTGATAATGTATAAAAGATCAGACTTTTTACTACGCAGACTTTGACAATTCCATTGCAGCCCTAGAGCGGGTGCCATAATGGAGGGATTGTAACATAGGGGAGGGAGAAACTTGGGCAGCGTTGGACGGTATTAGAGCAGGAGAGTTAAGTAGCCTAGTAAGAGCTTGAATAAGCTCCAAAATGCTACCAGAGGATGAAGAGGGATCAGTGATGGGACTATTGAAGGCAACACCATTATTATTGGGCATGTGAGGGTTACTAATTATAGCTTGATGGGCAGCGCGATCATAGCCGTGACTTTGCGAACTGTTAGGTAGTCTAGGCTTGAGGAAGACTGTTTTTTTATAAGAAACTGAGCTAGGAGATTTGTTGTTCAAGGGTGAAGGCACATGGGTAACGTTGGCATAGGATGTTTTAGCCGCATCACTGTAACTTTTACCCCTTATAGGGGAATGCAACCTAGAGGCCTCAGCATAGGACATACTTTTCTCTGCCATTGTGATCTTAATTTGTTTTTGCCTATCGAATTCAGGACAGCTCTTACTTGTGGCAAAGTGCAGACCAGAGCATGACAAGCAGGGGGAAGTGCCTTCCTCAACACTACAAGCATCGCCAGTGTGGGCCTCTCCACACTTGTAACATCGAGGTTTAGACCTACAGGTGTTCTTAGTGTGGCCAAAACGACAACACTGGAAGCACTGCACAGTCGGATAATAGTATCTTTCGACAACAAGCGAGTTGAAGCACATAAACACCCGAGGGGGAAGAACCTGCCCGTCAAACGAAATAACGCATGTCTGAGACGGCTTATACACAGGAGCACCATCAATTACGACCTTGTAATTCAAACGTCGAACTTTTACTATTGGTCCCCCATCATTAGGGACACGGATATTTTCTAGAACTTCATCTTCAGACCATTCAACGGGAATCCCTTTGACCAAACCCAATCGGACGGTACTGAATGAAGGTATGAAAGCTTTATAATCGTTATTTTTTAGAATCTCGCTTGTTACGAAATTGTTCGCAGAGATAGCGCTATTAAAGGATAACGATACTCTATTCCTCCCGATTCTTTGAACACTGCCATCAATTATGTCAAAAAATTTGTTCTTACTCAGAAAGCGACCAAAGTTCACCGGGTGTAGGGAGGTACCAGAGGTTGGAGAGAGCTCCACTTTTTGTACATGGACTACAAAGGGACCCTTGTCACAGGGCGTGTAGACCTGCCTGCCGGAGGGAATATAAGACGGAATTGACGGAGTTTGGGAAACAGTAGCCGGAGGGGAGGCAAATGAATCGGTGATTTGCGAATCTGGGACTGTATTTGATGATGAACAAGCTTGGCCTAAAGGTATAGTTGAGTCTTGCGACTCACTTTCCTCTTTGCTCTTTTTAGAATGCTTCTTGGAATGTCTTTTCCGCTTAACAGTATTGGAAGAGCCATTGCCCAGCAGGGGGGAACGCTCCACAACATCTGAAGAGTCAGATGCGATGGAAACAAATTCCACCGGTGACGGGATCAAAAAGCATCTATCCGTGGACGCGGTCTCAGTAGGATGGTTTTTATCAGGGGGCCTACCACCCCCATCGAAAATCTCCATGAAGATCGATAACAATGATTACCTACTTATAAAACAAATGAAGTCTATCTATGTAGCAACAAAACGAAAACCGGCAATGATATAAAGCACTACAATACTTATGAATTTTATACAGACACTTATTCTACATGAGATATATGATAATATTTTACACAAAATAATACAAGATACAATTTAAGGATATTTTTCAAATTTAAAAACTCGCCAAAGCACCCGCTCCAATCTGACAATCATCTGACAGTCAAGAGAAAGATTGAAATCGATCGATACCATCATAGGGAGGCAATAATACCCGACCAAATATTACACATCCAGTAATACACGACCGATAATACACAGCCAATAATACGTGTACAAGCCAGCCATAGACAAAGATAGACTTTCGTCTCTGACGGCTGTCAATCAAGCTGAATTGATGCCTCGTTTAGAGGTGACTGATAGAAGTATTTATTTGTTAGTATTTGACTTTGCTTATTCTTTTATTTTATTGATAGTATGTAATAGGTAAATAAAGTTTAGTGTCACAGTAGGTTAGGGTGCGGCGGGATCAAACCTAGCTCAAACGTAGCATCAAGCATGGAGCATTCTATATAATCTGTGGTGATGTACACGTATTATTGGGTGTGTATTATTTGGTTGCGTATTATCGGCCGTGTATTATCGCCTGTACCAAAATTGCACACCCGATAATACGCAACCAGTATTACGCAGCCAGATATTACGAGACCATTAGCTGACGTCATTTTTTGGCTTCGTATTATTGCCAGTGCAGAAACTGACACGGGCGATAATACACGGTCAATAATACGCAACCAAATATTACACACCCAAATATTACGAGACCAAATGGTCGCGTATTATCGGGTGTGTAATATTTGGTTGCGTATTATTGGCCGTGTAATATAGGGACCCTCATCATAAATTTATAACGTCAAACGTCAAAGTGTAAGCCGGTAAAGGCGGTAAATTTACCAAAATAAAGCAGTGTTGCCAACGATTTACTAATATAATATTGTATTACTTATCTGTATTCTGTAATAATTATTATGACTATTACTAATATGAGATTTATGAGCGAGTTCACTATCGATTGCTCGCACATTTCCATGATTTTCTCTTATAGTTAGCTTTGAACTTTGAAGTGAGCCTTAATATGATGTGTAATTAACCCAAAGGAACTGATAGCGGTCAGTAATGCCTTTATTAACGAATTCGTAAACGCAATATGCAGGTATGCACGCGCGAGTTAGAAAGAGACAGCGAGAGAGAGTGTGAGATAAAGCCTCAGATAGAGCAGATGAAGAACGTAGGCACTGGGCAACGCAGACAGCATTGAGTTGGTGGACTCGAATTAATCGAAAAACATGTCGGTGGTTTAGATCAGACGACGAGCGAAATATCTATAAAATCGATTGTAATAACGAATGATTCATTCATTGTACAAATAACTCAGACTCTAACAAAAAAAAAATGAGTTTGACTTTGACAGAGTCACTTTTTTGTTTTGTTATGGCGTCACACGATTAGTGTATTTGCCAGTGTCAAGTATAAAAGATTTCAAACTCAGAGAGTTGAATCAAGTTTAAATGATGATGGTGAATGGTGATGATGATGATGAGATGAAGGGAAAGTGTTTAAGTAAAGTAGTGGTGCTTTACTTAAACTTTACACGGACTTTTTTGGAGCAACTTGAAAAGTCACTTTCACAACTTTATTTCATTTTCCCATACTCGTACACATTAACGAACACATAATGGTTAATAATCCACCAATATTACACATTATAACTCGAAGAAACACAAGTTTTGGAAATAAAAACAAAATTTTCACGTTGACAACTCAATTGCCGCCAAAAAAGTCCACTTTGTACATTTCTGCGCTGTCGAATAATCGACTTCTGTCAGTCTGGTCTGGCCATTGAGATAGAAAAGTCAATGGGTCTGGCTGGCTCTCTTGATGTTAGCAAATCGAAAATCAGACTTCAGAGTTGTTTATTGTATTTACTGATTTTTTAATTGTTTTCATATAAATTTCCGATTTGTGTTTCATAGAGAAGTATTGTGTAAAATTATGGTGTTCAATAAAAACGTAAATATTACTTTCAAGCGTGAGAACTAAGTTATTGTAACATTCAAATTACTATCCACTTGTTAATTATAATAGAAATAATAATTCAGTTAATAGTTTGCTTTATTTTTTCATTCAAAATTCTTCCGTACGATGTAGTTTTTATATGAATGTTTCAATCAATTTCCAGGACTACTGGTCGTTGTTGTGGCGAGGTCGTAAGAAGAAGATTGTCTCACTGATAGTGATTTACATACTTCTTGTTAATGCTATGTTTTACGTTAGTATAAAACTTTATAACGTGAAAAAGAATCAAAAAGAACCTTGGTATAATAGGTGAGTAAAAATAATTACAGTGGCCGTGGTTGCTCTAACTTTCTACATTAGCTGACCATGTACTTAATTATTTTTCAGTCTACATTTTGATAAGAACTCTTATGTGGATAATACTGGCATGAGAGTGATTGTGGGTCATTATGTTGGTGGGAACAGTGGCGGAAACTTATCTGAAGGTACCTAACATTTCCAAATATTTGGGTAAGATTCTAGACTTCTAGAGCTGCGTGGGATAGCGTTAGAACTAGAACTTAGAACTAGGAGTTTATAAATAAAATAAATATCGGGGGACCATTGCACACACATTGATGTAGCCCCAAATTAAGCTCGAAACTATACAAATAAAAAAAAACACATAAAAAATCAATTAAATATAATCTATACTAATATTATAGGGGAAAATTTGTATGTTTGGATGTAGGGGGCAGGGGGGTAATCTCTAAAACAGTGACATTGGCTATATTCTATTCTGATAAAGTAGAGTTTTCACTAATAAATTACGATATTTGTAAAACAAGAGAATGTATGATAAGAATTGGTGAAGGAAAACATCATGACGAAACTGGCATGTCCAAGAACCGCAACACTCAAGGGCAAGCTGTATCTACCAACCTGCACTGGGCCAGCGTGGTAGGTTATGGCCCATACTCTCTGATAGAAGGCCATAGTCTCAGCAGTAGAAATGTAATAAGCAGATGATGAGGTATGATAAGACTCCACTTTTCTAATTCCAGAAGTGATTCACTCCAATAACTACTCACCAGTGCCAGGGGCCGGGGAGTTTGGACGACCGGTAATGCTGTCGCAAAGAGAGCTCATAACAGCTCGGGAATTGTACTCCTTGCACTCGTACAATATACTTATTAGTGATAGGATATCAATTAATAGAAGCCTTCCAGATATGAGGAGCATGAGGTATGTTGTAAAACTTTTTGTATGTACATTTAATTTCATTTATTCATCTTTTTCCAGGATCAAGTCTAAACCCAGCAAAAAAAAATTACCACCAAACATGTTAACATGTTGTTCTCAGAGCAAGGACCCTTATTATTACTAATTTCAATTTTGTTTTGCTAACAAAGCGTGTCATTTTTGTGGGTTTTGGGGACAACAGGACATATAGCTTAAAAGCGTGATGTATGGTCGTGTTAGGTTTGCCTCAGCTCTTTTACTTTCATGAGTCCATTAATGCCTAAAATGCCGGCGCCAACAGTAATGCTCTTTTTTTACAATTTCAGTTGTAGAAGTGTAGAGTATGATATTGAGAATCTCCCAACTGCGACTGTGATAATAGTTTTCCACAATGAGGCGTGGTCTACGCTCATGAGAACAGTTATGTCTGTTATATTGAGGTCACCGGAAGCCTTACTGAAGCAGGTAAAATTTTATATACTGTACAAATGAAACTGATCTTATTTTTTTCATATAATTATATTTGGCGGATTTTCTATATTCTATATTCTTAAATCTAATTATGACAATACATACAAGACTTACAAGGATAACTTCCTACATTGTTCTTTCAGATAATCTTGGTAGACGACGCGAGCGACCGTCGTTACCTAGGCCAAGAGCTAGATGACGCTGTATCGAAATTGAATGGAGTACAAATACTTAGGAGCAAAATTAGGAAGGGACTGGTCGGTGCGAGACTTATTGGCGCAAGATCTGCTACGGGGGATGTGCTTGTATTTCTGGACGCTCATTGTGAGGTTAGTAGGCATACCTAGCATATAATCGCTGAGATTGGATTCTATCCACACATTATAGGGGTTTATTCCATGTGGTGGATACAATATAGGTTTGTGTGATGTTCCTGCCTGTAAATTAGTATTCGAGCATTCATTTCTACACAGTCTCTTCTGATGTTTTCGGGAATATAATTGGAATGAGAAGTTTAGGAAAACTTCAATAATAACCTTGTATTTATGTTAAGTGTTAGACATTTATCAGACCAAAGGGTTCGCGTCGCCAGCCTTGGTCAGAAGGGGAGATGAAGGGAAGGCGTCGTCGATTTATAGATTTTCAATTACATTCAATGTACACATAGGTGTGTGTTTCAGGTCACATAGCACATACATTTTACGAGTTATTTTGGAATGAGTTGTGTCCTTGATCCTGATTTATATTCGTGTTTTTGATAAGAAAAAAAAACCCAGAAAATTGACAAACGTTAAATATTACTGATACAATTTTCAGGTGACACAAGGCTGGCTCGAGCCTTTGCTAGAAAGAGCAGGCAGTGATGACGTGTTCATTTGTCCACACATTGACCTACTCTCAGAGGATACGCTTGCTTACACAAAAAGCATTGACGCACACTGGGGCGCGTTCAGCTGGCAACTACACTTCCGCTGGCTAATGCCGAGCAAGGAGGTCATGACCAAAAAAACCGAGAACCCTTCGAAACCGTACCCCACCCCAGCCATGGCCGGCGGACTGTTTGCAGTAAGAAAAAGTCTGTTTTGGCGTTTTGGAGGCTACGATGAGGGCATGCTAATATGGGGCGCAGAAAACTTGGAATTATCATGGAGAGCGTGGCAATGCGGCGCCAGAGTCGAAATCACACCATGCTCCAGAGTCGGACACATATTCCGAAGACACAGCCCTTACAAATACCCAGGTGGTGTATCCAAAGTGTTGAATTCGAATCTAGCCAGAGCAGCCACGGTTTGGATGGACGAATGGGCTGATTTCTTTTTCAAATTCAACCCCACGGTTGCGGCTATACGAGACCAACAGTTAGTCGGCGATAGAATCAACTTGCGCAACAGCTTGAACTGTAAAAGTTTTAAGTGGTATTTGGAAAACGTGTGGCCTCAGCATTTCTTTCCGACAAACGAAAGATGGTTTGGCAGAGTAAAAAACAAACGAGGGGCATGTTTGGGTATTATTGCAGCTACTCCTGGATTAGGAGGACCCGCGTCAGGTATTAAGTGCGGTATCGATTTAGATTTGCAACGACTATTAGTCTACACTCCTGAAGGTAGAATCATCGTTGATGAAGGTTTGTGCTTGGAACAAGGCAACGGTCGCGCTGTCTGGAAGAGCTGTAGTGAGAGCAAAAAGCAGATTTGGCTTCAAGAAGGTGTGAGATTGAAAAATAACAACCGGTGTCTTACTTTAGTGGACAGTGGCAAACATAAAGACGGAGTAGACGATGCGCTTACTGCTAAGAAATGTCTCAATTCCGACGGACAGATATGGTATTTTGAACGTGTGCCTTGGAGGTAACCCTGTGATATAATTTATAGTACAAACAAATATACTGTTGGTATCTTACATGCAAAGTGTAGATATATGTAGTAGAATATAATGGCATTTAATTATCACGCTGCACTGTACACAGAATTTGTTGTTAAAATGTGGTTGTGTTGTTATGTAGTAAGTAGGTAGGTATTTGGCGATTGTTAAGTACCTCGAAAATGATTGACATTCCCATTCAGTATTTTACAATTTCCATATTCACTTTAATTTTGAAAAAATGTCGCTTTAAGCGTGACGCTTAACATACAAATGTCGTTTTGTCACGATGTTGTATAAAAAACAATCGACACCAATACTAGCTTAATCTTATTACCAGTTTAATCGATGGCTGTAATAATTGGCGAAAGTATTAATTAATATGTAGGTTAAGATCGATTTAAATATAACGAGCAAAGAACGCTGTTCTTGCATGGTTTTTTCGTTTTGTCTAAAGTTTAGAAAAAAACATGCAAGAACAGCGTTCTTTGCTTTAAAGTTTATATTAGACAAAACGAAAAAACCATGCAAGAACAGCGTTCTTTGCTTATCTTTGCTTTAGACTCTAAACCAAACCAACCTTTGAAGAAACAAAAAGTAGACTTATTAGAAAACTATTTTTTTTGACTCAACTTCTATTTTTGACATGAAAATTAACTTTTCTAAAAAAAAAAACTTGTCCATTCCCTTTATGGGCCAGTTTTATAAACGTCAGTAAGTTAAATGTCATACCAAATTTCGGTAAGTTTGATCTTATTGTCAAATTTTAGTACGGAAAATTTGACAAAAAGTTGGTATGGTAGGTATAATTTGGTATGACGTTTAAGTTACGGACGTTTATAAAACCGGCGCTAACTCTATCTTTTTGACGAATGCTTAAAAATACGCATATTGCAAACACTTGTTAAAAAGTTACGTACTGCGTATAAGCTGCCTTATTTTTGATCTGACTTAAAATGGAAATTAAACCTTCTTTCACATTTTAAAGTAATCTCAGTTTTTTTTAAATAAAAATAACTATGTTTTTATAAGGTACTCTTTCTACTTTTAATTATTTTTAGGGATGAATTGGATGTTTATACAAATTTTATACAATTGTTTAGTATTGACAAGACTAACAAAAAATACAATTTTAACTCGTTTAGTCGTAATATTTATAATAAACTGTGATTTGAATTGATATTAATTTAGTTTAAGTCATTGCAATTACATATTTGTACTAAGTTGAAGAGAAATATGTATCGTATCCTGATACCAAGTTAGGATTGTTAGGATAAGATACCTTAGATTGTGAATCGTGATAAATTAAAATGTAACGTTAAATAAACAAAGTCAAAACGTATTCTCTTATATATAAAATCAATTGCTGTTTGTTAGTCTCGCTAAAACTCGAGAATGGCTGGACTGATTTGGATAATTTTGATCTTGAAATATTTGTGGAAGTTCAGGGAAGGTTTAAAAGGTGAGAAACCATAAACTTTTATTGGCGATACGAAGTTCGCCCGGTCAGCTAGTTATTTATATATATTTAATACAATTTGGATTTTGAAATATGTAATGCTCTTTACAAATAGTTCGCTTCGAATGTACATTTGTTTTA
The DNA here is from genome assembly GCA_931315375.2 of Opisthograptis luteolata. Classification (NCBI taxonomy): domain Eukaryota; kingdom Metazoa; phylum Arthropoda; class Insecta; order Lepidoptera; family Geometridae; genus Opisthograptis; species Opisthograptis luteolata. The sequence continues at coordinate 7,209,205 of OV928048.1, forward strand.
TTTTCTTCGTTAACCGAAACATTTTATTGTTTTCAGTTATTTTGGTACTTATTTGTTGAGAAGTCACATAATTAATTTAGCATGATTAGACTTGTTACCACGAGTGTAATGATAGTGAAATGAAAGCCTGATTATTAATTATTATTTTGAGATTATGAGCTAGTCGGTGGCGCTGTGAAGCACATAAATTGTTGATTTTTCAACATTGTATGTACTTCATTGTCGCAACCATAAAGAATCGTACTAAATGCATTTTGTTTAGGTATTCATTATTTTACAGCCTTGTAACATTAACAATGCTTATATTACAATGTGATGTTTGCAAAAAAGCATCACGATACAGAAAAAAACACCACTTTTTTAACCATATTTTTTTTATAAATCTTTTTTATTTTTATAAATGATTGTTTTTATTATTTTTGTAACAACAAAATTAGATAAGTACAAATCTAAAAAAATAAACATCTCACATAAAACTTGTCTATGATTCTCCCGAAAAAATGTTCTCATTTTCCCGCTCTCCCGTGTCCCTTCACCTGAGTATGAAGTACAAAGTGATAGGTAGTAAAGAATGGAGAGGGACTTGATAGCTTCGCTCAGCGGAGTTGCAGTTGTCCCCTCTGCAGATAAAGCATCTCGCGTCGCTGTGTCCTCTTGCTCTTTCAACGGCGACTAGACCGAGACAGACTGAGTCTACTTGAACTCGGGGAATGCAACCTTTGATGACGTCGACAGTGTTGCCAACTGGAACAGAACACATGATTTTGATGAGCCTTCTTTTGTCTTTGCCTTTGGTGGGGCGTACGGTGTACCACTCTCACCGATTCGCCTTATAAATACCTATGTAGAAGCAGAGTCACCTCCCACATGTAGAAATCTTTGGCTTACATATTACGTATTAGGCTTTATATCATAATAGTGAATGTATGAATAGGTAAAGATTTTGACAAACGGAAGTTTTCACAAAACCGTTAATAATAGCTATATTCAATATCGCAGACTTTGTTGTAAGCTTACATTTCTTTCATACATTGCATCAACTTTAATCAAACCGTTTAGCAAGGGTAAGCTGAGCCGTCTCATTTTTTCTCTGGCTTGTTTTACAAATATCGTGATTTTTTTTTACCGAAAACTCTACTTCATCTGAATAAATAATAGCCTATGATACTCAGGGATAATGTAGCTTTCTATTAGTAAAAGCATTTTTAAAATCAGTTCAGTAGTTCCAAAGATTACCTACTTCCTAAAAAAAATCTACGAACTTTAATCAATGTAGATTCGTTCAAAGAACTTACAAGACTTGTCATCTGGTGTTGCCACCATCTTCAGGCACCTATATTCAATGGGCACCTTCGAGTCAGTCGAAGGCGGTGGGTGTCCATAGTTGTGCAGCCACTGAGCTGACACCCATTTGCTAGGGTCACAATCGACAGGAGATCCTGGATTAAACCAGGTTTCTTCAGGGTGGCAGCCTAGGCATCTCTGGTAGAAACAGCTTTCTGGTAACACTGGAATCAGATAATATTTGAAGGTAACAGATCCGACAAACGCCATGTCCAAATTTCAAGAAACTATTTTAGTACGAATATGCCATAGGAAAAAGCAGGTTTTCCCCAATTTTCATGGTAAGTCTTCCAATTTTTCTTCCCCCTAAAAACTTTATTCAGACTGTAGACACACACTGTAGACACTGCAGCTACAGCTTAGCTTTTAGGATGTGGATAAAACACTGGGATACAATACAATATTGCTTTTAATGTAAGCATTGATCATTTTGAATAAATGTTGACAAGTGAATATTTTCGTTTCTACCTATTTGATGACGAACTTACTTGAATCGAATCAAATTCGCATTAAAAATTGGCATTTAAAAAAGAAATGTCAATCGAGAAGCTGTTTGACGAGGTGTACTTATGAAGCAATAGGGTGGTTGAGTTAACCACGCGTGTAGAGATCGCTCAAAGAATGACCGACGACACCGGGGCAGCCGAGAAAGTGGTTGATGGGCGGCTGACATAATTGCGCATGTCTAGTTGCGAGCTTATTGTATATACGTAATCCTATACGTTGTAATGTAAGCTAACGCCATCAAACATCCTGAAGCTAGATATCTTATAGATCGTGAAGACACACACAGACATTTATTCCACTTGCGAAAAGAAGAGAAAAGATGTTAGATGTTTGAGAATATTAACGGCCTTAGTCACACGTTTACTCTTTTGGTATAATTTAAAAAAGGGGTTAAATCCTCATTAAAAACACGTAGTGACCTGCCGGGAAAGTGGCTACCCTCACTTTCAATAATTACTTCGTGCGCGCGCCGAACGATTCCAAACGACGCGTGATGACCGACAAAATGGCGCGAAACGCGAGAAAATGACGTATGATTGCGGCGTTTAAAACTAACGTAAACTGCAGCCACCAGTGGCAATTTACCATTACACGGCGGGTGCGTCCACCAGGCCCCAGTGAGTGAATGCATTCGATGCACGATTGGATTGCATATATGCAATGTGCAGCCATGAAAGTACCGTAGCTAGTGCGGGTAGTTGGTGATCGGAACTAATGGCTAACTGAATGGCTATGTCAATCGGACGACGACATCAGCGCGACTGTGAAAGTGGCTTAGTTGAGACAGGGACACGAGCAAAGAAACTTCCCGACGTAAAAACGTAGATGCTGAAAATTTTTTAGTTAGGTGGTCCCAGTTCACAACGTGACCACTGCTTACGGAAGTACCACACCATCATTCCCGCTGATGGGACTGGCATCTTTTTGGCTGAAAGTTTGTGGCGCCTCATTGTACCAGCCGTCAGTTTAGTTTCAAAGATCTCGCAAATATTTGCTACGTATCCACCGTAAGTGTTTAAATTCAAAACCGCCGCACTCTCAACAGGCCTACTCAAGTAGGTACTCATGACTTATCTAAACGAAACACTGACCCAAATTCATAACAAGTGATGATCAGCATAAAGCCCCTTCCCACGCGCTTTCTGCTGCTGTGCTCGTGGCGACATGACTAGACGAGCAGCTGACAATGTAAATACGATTGTCAACAGAATGAATAAATATTTATCCTGAGGCGAGATGAGTTGGTATTCCGTCCATTGTGTCGTGCAGTAAGGAGGCAGACGCGCGGGCGGTAGCGGCCGAGACGGCCCATTCATAACGAATTGAATTCTAAAAGGACATGATGTAACAAAACGTTTTATGTAACGTTATACGTCTATTGTACAATACGCGACTTACCAAACGGCAGTAATCCAACGCTCAAAATAAACAGCAACATGTTTGAAACAATAAATCTAAATATAACACTGCACAATCAGTAACGTGTGTCGTCAACGCAGTTTTTATCGCACTAATCTTCAAGTAGGATCGTTTTATCTTTTAACAGGTGCCCTTATCATTGGGCACTAAATTATTTTGACGTTTCCAGTGGAAAACAAAGGTTTGCGCTGTGCTGTTGAAGTTTCCTATATAATGTTGTTAGATTCTAAAGACGTCAATAAAATAGATACACGGTAAACACGCGTCAGTAGTTCAGTACGGATTTAGTCGAGTAGGTACTCGGTATCACCAGTTTGTATTCTTGGCACTGTAGCACGAACCAGATCAAGTAAAGAACTAAAGACGAAACTATCGCATCACTCGAGCCTAAATAACTATCTGAAACGACAATAAACAGCCATGAATTTGTACATACTTACCTATACACAATAATAATACCTATGTATGTATTGTAGAGTTATGAAAATGTACTTACTTATTTGGTCAAGCAATAAAGACTGGTTTTAGTAAATAATTTGGCTCATGTACATATTTATTTTGACGATATCCTGTTCGTTTAATTTAATGAATAATTATAACACTTAGGCACACAAACATACGTATCCTAATTGCTTAAACATACGTAGTTGATTTATATGTTTGTAAGTCATCTGCGTATATACAGTAAACATTAATTAAGTTCTGTGATTGATCACTGATCACGTATAGTGGTCATCTAACGATCGGTTTCTGTGTCCTTACAGCTATCTATGGTTTGACCTTCTATCTAAGCCTTCTATTCTAGTTATACAATTGACATTTCTTCTATGGAACTTATGTCGCAAGTTCTTATCCCCTTTACTTAGCCATGTCGGACAAATGTCGGAGGTTTTCGGTCGGCCTATTAATATTAATTATTCTATAACTAAAAGAAGTTTACGTGTGAACTTCTTTCTGTCAGTAAACGCATTGTAATAAAGCATATTTTATACATTCTCTATTCTCAACACATAAGTGGTACATATGTAGATAAAATAACACAAATTTTCAAAAACAGCACAATATTCAAAAGATTACAAGAGAAATGGCGGCACGCTTCATCGATCGAGAGAGGTGTCATGTCACATCCTAACTCAGATCTGAGGCCAAATAGGGCTGACCGAAGGCATGTGGCAACTTTAGATAACTCCACTAGCCTTGGAAATAACAACCTTGTGTCCTTGAAGATAGAGTTTAAAGGATTTTTGGGGGTTGACAAGGTGTGAGATGCAAAGAAACAGGGCTGTATGGTCACACGCCGCGACATCGTGTCGGCATGTGGTAGTATGGATGTCTTCGATAGATAAGGCAGATCCTAAGATTGATAGCGCCAGCAAGTAGGTATGCTTTGCCGGCGAAATATGATATTAAGTTGTTTATCTACAGACTTATTGCTTTAGGATATGTCTACAGTACAGAGCAGTGCCTACTAATAATTTTATTCTTACAGCAAAATACATAGTTTCTGTAGGCGCCTTCGCCATTTTCATTGGTTTGTAGTTTGTGTGTAATTTCGTAAGTATGTAAGTATTTCACGGTTCCCAACTTAGGGGTTTTCCCCCCAGATTTAGGGGGTAAATAAGTGAGATGGGATTTTTTTAGGGGTCTGAAATTTTTAGGGGTATTTTCAGGGATTTTTTGACTCCTTAATATTTTTAAATTGATAATATTAATATTTATTTCCTGACCTATCGACATCTAGTACGTAATTCTACAACCACTCTGTGGTGTCAGGCGGCAATACTGGCACCACTGGCGGACATTTTATTGTCTGTGCTTAGGGCGGTTATTGTTGTGATGTTGTGTATATTTTTTGATACTTGTACGTATGTTTGACAAAAAAATCTTATGGCAGATAGGATACCGCCAAAAAAATAGATTAAAAATATTATTGTTATTTTGATTTTGGTTTGTACTGTGTGTCGACAAGAAATGTGTAATTGATGCCTAAGGAAAATAAATATAAAAAACGTGAATTTATATTTATATATTTTTTTAGGGGGATAACTAAATAATTAAGGCGATTTTAGGGGGTTTTGAAACAACTTTAGGGATAAATATTTTTGAGAGTTGGTAACACTGTATTTAGATTGAATTTAGTCTCACTATAAATAAATAAATAAATATCGGGAAACACAAATTGACCTAGCCCCAAATTAAGCTCGAAACTTGTGTTATGGGTACTAGACAACGATTTATACATACTTATATAGAGAAATAAATACTTATATAGAACTAATACTTATATACTATAAACCAGTGTTAATGATGTAGCTGCAATGCAAAGTTGCAGACTGACGACTCCAAACTGCCACACCATAGACGAAACACTCGTAATATCTGAGGAAAAATTTCTCCAATAATTGTCAATTTAACACATCCTCGGAGATCGTATCAGCGATCAAAATACAGCTTCGCACAACCTTGTATCTTATCGTTTTAAGATCAACCACTCCGCTGTGTTTTTGAACTTTTTGAGCGCAATAATTTGAAGTCGGCTTACTTTCACTAAAGGGAACCAATTAATTTTTCGTCGATACATTAAGCGTTCGATACATTTTTCGAAAACGCCGCGTCGGATAACGATAAGGACGGCCGGCCTCATCCACATATTAAAAAAGGTTTATTTATCTCGGACAATTTGTTAGTGTCACTCACCGAGCCTTCCGGTAGCCGAGTAAATTGAATCTTCTGGTTTTTGAAGATTTATTATGCTCATTTGATTGAGCTACCGTTTTCAGATTAGCGGCTCTATTGATGATGCGTCGCCTCGCGAACTTAATTATGTTTTTAGAGAGATAAGTCTTTATTACGGTCCGTTTATATTGAGATTGCTTTATGTTGTATTCTTAATTAGCCGGATTAAAGTAGTGGATAGTCGTAAACCGCTCGGAAAGCTAACAGTCAGGTTTCTTACCCAGTCGTTACTTACATTTTGAGTTATTAGAGTCTGAACGTGACAGCTAACAGAGGCGCGGTATCTCTTCCGCGAGAAAACCCAAGGGTTGTTGGTTAGAAAGTGTGCTATCTGCATACATTTTATTGGCTACAATTACAGCGAGATTAGAAGGACGTGGTACGTTTGTCCGACTTGCGACACAGTGACCCGAGTCCGATACGATCGAAGGACGACGCGACACCGACGCGGCGACGACGCGGGGCCGATGCGGCGCGGCGGCGGCTCGCTCGGCGCAGGCGATCGCGTGAGATATGCCCGCACACGTCCAAGCTTTGCCCTCACGATTTTGTGCCGTTATTTTAATTTATCTCATTCTTTTGGACGGTTTACAGTTCGATTCTTATCCTCTCTTAATTTTGCACTTGAATGAATAGAGTGTAGAGACTGCTCTACCACTCTACACTAAAATATAAACACTAAGCATAAAAATCACCTAACCATCACCAAATCATAAAAAAGCTCATTTTTTTTATTCATAAGACATTTATTTGTTTCAATGCGGTTATAAAGGTACCTACTAGTAGGTAAGCTTATTAGTTTGACTCAATTAAACTAAATTGCAGAGCCCTTGTAGGTTGTATCAGTAAGCGTCGCCATCTTCGGACTCTCTCTTCGAAATAATAAAAAAAAACTCTATAATAATAGACTTTGTTGCAGACCAATGCCATAATCCATGATATTACAAAATAAAAGCTTCTCGTGTCTGAAACCAATTGAATAGAATCACCGTGAAATAAAAACATGACCAAATCGCATTGTTACTAAATCAACGACCAATCTTCGCGTGACTACGGACACTGAAACTGTCCATAAGAATTCGCACACAAAATGATTACCAATAGAGAGGGCGGGGTAGGTTGTAATAACTTTTTGAAAACGTAATGAGATTTTATCTCTCTAATTTAAACCATCTAGATTTACTCAAAAACTTTCAACTCATCTTAGGTTCATTAATAAATAAAACATGCTAGGTATATTGCGGCGCAGAGTAAAAAATAACGAAGAGGCAATACCCACAGCCTTCAACGCGTTAAAATTTACAACATCAATTAAACGTTCACACCACACCGATCATTTTACATTGTTTGGTAAATTTATAAAATTATCACCCGCCGCCTATGGCGCGCACGTTATTATCATAATTTAAATTTTAAACGCGTTACACAAAAATCGATGAATGTTAAATTGAATTCGGGGAGCAGGCAAATAAGAAGGGATTGAAAAAAGAATGGAGGCGCGAAAATTGGTTGGAGCACCGTTTAAAGTATCGTTAAGGCTTGTCCCGATTGAAAATATTGTAATCGCATCGTTGAACCGATCAGCCGTAGTTTACGAGCTGTGGAAATCGGACACAATCATTATTCGGATCTGTGTTGCCAGTGGTAATTCATGAAAATACCTGTAAATATATTGACGAGCTTTCAATTCTTGTTTGAATAATTACCCCGAGCGCAGTTTTTGATCGGATAATTGTATTTTATTGAGTTAAAATAATTGATTGAAACCTATAATACACCGGAAATCGTAGTATCTACAGCATGATACCTATGTATGTGCAAATCTCAGTTCTGGCGTAGCGTGGTATTGCCTTGGAGCACATCATCACTTATCATCAGATGACTTGTAGTCGTCAAACACTACAATGTAATGTTTATCTGTTTTTCTCACAAACCTGAAACATTTCCCACTTATTCCCTAACCAACCAACTTCCCATTGTTTATAGGAGTTCTCCCACAGTGGCAGCACCGATTCGGATCGCTGATTTAGTTCATTACAAGCCCGTATTCGGATTTACTGGGGGTGGTTTCCAACGCCTCGAGGTGGTATCGCCTTTCAATTTAACTCTGCCTACTTGTAATTTTCACATCGTAACACACTTTCTTGCATGAAATTGTGAATTTGTTATTGAATTGAATTGAAAAGTACAATTTACGAGCAATACAAATGTTTAATCTTAATATTTAGCCTTTTTAGGTCAATATTACCTACAGGTAAGTCCGAGCTCGTTCATCATAAAAGTAACAAATTAGATATATAACCAACGGGAAAGCTAGAGTAATTACTGTAATTTTGAATAATTAACACAAATAATGTCATCAAACGGTATATAGTGATGCGAGAGAAGGGAGGGGAGGAAAGCCCCCTCAAAAACCCTGTTAAAAATATAGACAGGATCACAAAATCAATTTACATTAAAAAAATGAGTAGTTTGACATTAATTAATTTCTGATTCATTTCATTGAAATTACCAAATACTTACATAATACATATTTTTTGGTTGATGTTGTTGATTAGATACAAAATTTTATGCAAAAAGATTACCTAGTAAAGTGAGAATCCGTAAACATGACTTGATTAGTTCAGCTGGAACTTTTGCAATTTAAAAGCTTTAATTAATTTATGATTTATTGATAAATCCATCACGGGACGCAGTCATGCCTCAAGAGCCTCAACAACAGGGATCGATTTCGAATACGTATTTCATAATTTTGCCGGTCTGACTTGCCCTTCTAGACAGAGTCCTGGCTTCGCCCCTGGCATCAAGTAGGAACTTCTGTAACTACGGTAAAAGGGTTTGAGATTTCTGAGTGCATTTTTACTACACCGTGCTTAGGTATAAATATAGGGACAGTCTCTGTTTTACGACTTATTTATTGTTTAATTATAGTAGAAAGGCTTTACTGAGTTGTAAAAAGTGTGTAAGTGACGGGGAATCACGTGGAGTGGCGAAAGTTAATACAGAACATAATTTTAAAAGATTATTGTGGCCATTTTGTGGCGTGGAGCGCATATTAGAGGTCTACCGAAAATGGCTACTTTTTGACAGATCGATTGGCGCACCAATTCAATATCTTTATTAGAGGTATGTATTACCTATCTACGAATATTAGGATAGGATAGCTTTCTGATAGTAAAATATTTTTTGACATCGGATCACTAGTTCCGGAGACCTCCTCCAATGTCACAAATACCTCAATAATCAATAGAAAGTAAAATTCGAAATATAAAAAAAAATAAGTAAAAAAGTTATATCTACGTAAAGAAGCCAAGTTAAAAAAAAATCTTTCGTTGAGGACCTATCAAGTAGTTACCAGTCCAGGCGTAGCGTAGCGCCACCTTCGACCACATGACTTTTCAACTTGTGGTCAAACGCTACTTTTACAAGGTAAAAAGAGTACCTCATTTAGCTTTTTGTTAAGTTTTTCCCATCGCCTAATGATCTGTCAATAATGCATTATTAAACTCAACCCTACGATAAAGGTCTAGGTTTAAAAAAAAACAAAATATCAGGGTAAGTGGGTCGAAGTGTGACGGCAGGCGATCACGTACAATTTCATTGTAGAATGTAATATAGATGATAGAAATGATTGGTGGCGGCCCAAAATGGCGGCAATCATCCGTGGTTGGACGTGCTCCGGTAGCCGAAGTGTCAAGGATGTTTCTGATTAGTTTAGTTTGTAAATTATAGGTTTTACTCACTTTCATTCAGGTGCTACTTGTATTTTATTAGAGCAATACGCTGTCCAGCTGCCTTGCCTTTGAATTCTTTGATTTCTGTACTTTTGAAAATTTAAGAATAGTGATAATTAGAGATGAGATTATGTAGTTGTTATGGCAGTAGTCAGTTAGCGATTAAGTATTAAAAACACTTAAATCACGTAAAAATAGCTGAAAAGATTTTTGTTATTTATACCATTAATTGGGCGGTCGAAGTGAAGCAATATAACTGGTACCTAAATATAGTTGAGTTTTTAAATTGATACTTATGTAGAGTTGTAAGAAAAGTTAATATGTAGTTTTTCATTTTCTCGTAATCAAAAAAAAAGGAATTGACAATTTGAACTTCTTTGAAATTCTCATTTAATTCCTTATGTAGTACCTACTTAGGTACTAACTTATTATGACAATATTTTGTATTAAAAAATAGCATATATTAGTATGATGTAGTTTTTTTTTACAATTCAATCAAGATAAGTATTTGGTTCGTAAAATAGAGTAGGTAAGTATAATTTATTTGGACAGACGCAGCGGCTCGCGGTGCGGTGGTAGGCGTCTTCAGGTAAAAATATGAGTATTTTATTTTGATTGCATTTTGATGACTCTGCAATTTTGGTAAAATAAAATCTATATAACATTTTAATATAAGAACATACCTATTGAAAGTTTTGCGATTAGAATGAGTTAGGATCGAAAAGGTTGGTTGGTACCTACCTATCAAAGTTTTTGCCAGGGTTAGAAATAATTTACAAAACATTTGACTGAAATTATTGTATGTATTTTTTATAAAGCTACTGAGTTTTAATGCAGAAATTAAATTAAATTGCTTTATTTGTAACAGTGGTGATGTAAAAGTAAAGCTAAATGAAAACACTACGTAAATACTAGTAAGTATAATGGCTTAGCGGTAGTGACGTCGTCTTGCGATCCGTAGATCAAGGATTTGAATCCTACAATGAGCTTGAACTTTTAGATAATGAAAACATCGTAATGAATCCGTAGCTTGGTGGTAGGGCATTTTCCAGTGCTTGGAGCCACGCTCAAGTTGGGAATCTGGCGCCTAGCATCTGGTCGGTAAGCTCCGGCAGCCTCACTTGATACTCTCTATGCCAGTGCCGGATTTACCATATAAGTTAAAAAAGCTGAAGCTTAGGTCGGCAAAATTAGGGGGGCGGCAAAATAGACCCAAAAAAATAATTGCTACAGAAAAATAGTAAAGCTTTGCTTTAATTAGCTTAAAAATGTACCCAAAAAGTTGTAAAAATAATCTAGAAACTAGGTTATTCCATAAGAAAAGGAATTAACTTTATAGTGAACAGTGTATCTAATTTTAGAAGCGGCAAAAAATGCATAGCTTTGGGGCGGCAAATGTTTAAATCCAGCACTGTTCTATGCGGAACTGGCTCTCAAGTTGAGAGCCAGTTCCCAATCCAAGCGTAGCGTGACACCAATCTTCGGCCACATCATCACTTAACATCAGGTGACTTGCGGTCAAGCATTAATACTGTAAGGAGTAAAAATAAGCACTATTCTGTAGTTTTGCTTGATTGCTGTACCTACTCGTGTTACGCATTAACATACTGGATACACCAATAATATAATATTTTAGCCTTCGACGTGCATTATCCTGATAAGATTGTGTGCAGGTAGGCAGAATGTGTCAATAAATTAAGAGATTATATGGTAGCAAATATGCAAAAGTGTTTTTTGCAATAACACTACCTGAACTACTACGCTGTACTGTCCATATATAGCTGTAATCCCGACATTGTGTTCATTAGATATATTTACGTTTAATCTTAGATATTTATGTACAGTCAGCGACAAAAGTAGCTGATCGTTCTCGATTTTCCAAATGTGTTTTAAATCAGTAATTATTATTGTTTTTTTTTTACATTTTACATGGTATCATTTTGACCACAACGTAACACACCTGATTTTAGGTGATGATGAGATAAAAAATTGGTGTCTAAGATGATGAGGATAATAGAAAGAAGTATGATTGTTCAGCGACTTTTGTCGTTGACTGTACCTATTCTGTAGCATAAAAAAAATATTTTCTATTTGATGTTCTTTTAACTTACTAGATTTTCCTCCCCTTGCGCCCAATCTTTTTGGGCTTGCCTTGTTGATTGAATTTTATAGATCCAAAAAAATATCTCGTGAGACTAAACTTTTCAATTTCATCGGAGTAACATACTTTTTGGTATTGATGATTCATTTGATATCAAAAAGCTTCCTTTTTTACTACAAGTCACCCGATGTTAAGTGATGACGACCACGTTTCTAATTTTTACCATTAAAGTCCTCTGTTGGATCACATAAGGTAGTCATCACTCTCCTTCCACATTGTCCTCCCGTTATTTATAAAAAGTTTTCGAATTGAAAATAGAAAACTAAATATGGTTGTGTTGTGCCATCGTTTGGCCTTTTCTGCAGAAATTTGCTTCATTTGCGCTCAATCCCGAGTAAGGTCGATTCTGCATTATCTTGATACTGTCGCAAGTTCAATTAACTGCTGCAAAACTCAAAATGGACTTTTTAATTGAAAGGAGGACGTCATAGAATTGCTAATTTTAAATTAACCAAAGTATTAATCGACAAATTCACTGATAAAAGAAAGTTTTAGCACAGGAAATCTGTACTTCAATCTTGTTAACTTGACCGTTGATGATCGTAGCGTCTCATGTTGCAGACCCGATCGGGTCATTTGCATAATATCGCGATTAACAGATGATATTAGTGTAATATTTTTCTACAAGCGGTGATGCCCCCAGCAACGCCGAATAAAATGTTAAGCTTTCGTGCATTCACCAATTAAGGAGGGGGGCGTATGTCACACCGAATTAGCGATGAGAACAATAAAATGCTAATACCACCATAATATTATTGTACCTTCCTATCGCGTTTTTTGTCGGTATGTAACTAATTGATTGAAAACTCGCCATTGCCTACAAGAGTGAAGTGAGAAGTGCCTTTAAGATTTCTACTAATAATAATTCACATTTTCATCTAAGTTTTCACTCTCTAAATAAAAATGATTTCCTGGTTTCATTGAAGCACAAGTTATAAAGTTTTATAAAGATTTATCTACGTAAATGTTCTGTCGTCGTTCGTTAAAATATAATGTCGTATGTCGACTCACTTCGGTGTGACAAACGCTCAATTCAGGCAGTTATTTAGGGTTGTCAAATTACACTCTTATCGGGTCAATCGTCCCGTGCTTTTAACCGCTATTAATCATGGTTAAAGCAAGCTTGAACGCCTACCATCGATCATATATCGGAGAAAACAATAATATAGCTTGGACCATCTTTGTTGTGCCGGCTGTGCCTTCGTAATCAAGAGTGATAAATAACGTGAATTTATGATGTAATTGCTGGAGATTTGAACAGGTTTGAACAAATTATTCTGGTCAATGCTTTTCAAGTGACTCTGTTATTGGTTCATACGGTATTTTAAATTCGTGATGGCATCACGTCTTATATGACAGTAACACTACAACTTTTTTGTTACAACTTTTGTAGAGTTAATCAAGATTAGTATCTATATATACGTAGAGACTAAACAAGTCGAAAATTCAGCAAAACTTGAAAAAAACGAACGATTCAATAGACTATAAATAGACAGTAGACAATAGTTTTATTTGTAGCAAAAACGACAGCGGAAAACAATAATTACATAAACTTACGTAAACAGAACTTAAAAAATATAAATACACGAATTAATATATACTTATAATAACTGTATGATTCGTTATTTAAATGCCATATTGTCTATTATTTTCTGAAGAAAAATACCGAAGTTTCTTTCGAGTGAAAGCACCAATGTTATGTATGTGACATATTCGAATAAAGTATAATCGTATACTATACCTACCTAATAATACCTATTACCTAGGTACCTATATCTAAGTCCTCTGATGTATTTTACCTAAAACAAATGAATTATTAAGCGCTAAGCTACGCTTCCATTACAGCTTATAATCCGGCTAAACAATGACCATTAGCCAATATTCAAATTCGCATTTGAAAGGGCATCTCAGTGCTCGATATTCGAGGAGAATAAAGGAGTCGGCCGTTATCTATGGAATTCTGCGGCGGCGCGGTGAGTCACTCGGCCACACCTGACGATACCAGCCCCTGTCGAATTCCAGACGCGATTCATTTGCCCAATCCCTTTTAATTGACATCTTTAGCGCAGTTGTACAAACAACTTGCATTGGGTCGGTAAAGGTTTTGAAGTTTGGACAGATTTGTTTCATAAAACTAATATACCTAAGTAGGTAATAGGGATGCCCAATTGTATGTTTTGAATCGATCTTTTGGATCGTAATGGATCGTAACCTCATGAATCGATTCGCGATCGGAATCGTATTGCATTGAATCGATTAAAAAAATGGTAGATCGTTTGGCCGTGAATCGATCTTCCAGAAGATAGGACATCCCTAAATTAATTAGGTACTTTCTACAGCCTAGGTAGGTGTATGAAATGAGTTCTGATGTAATTATGTGGCTTCCACAGCCCCATTTCAAGTATTTGTGAAATTAAGTAGGTAGGTATACCGCAATGATTGAACTTGGATGCATGGAACAAAAATTTTAATTCTCCTTTTTCAATTTCCTATGGTGTTCAGAAAATAAATATTTAAATATAATTATATACAATCAAATTAGAAACTTCTCCTTTTTTTGGAGTGTGTTAAAACTAGTCATATCGTTGTATGGTCTATAAGTTTTAATATATTTTTGGCATGAAAGGAATTCGTCTCATCACATGTTACATCGACGTCGTTTTGTTGTGTCTGCCCTGGATACGATCACAAAACGTTTTATCAATTTTCAACAATCGTAAAAAAGTGAAACCTCTTGGATTACGTAGATAATTCGTGATAGATACAACCCGAGTTTACTGTTAAAAATTACATTGCGATGGCTTACTTTGTTCTGTGTTCTTCGCAATCATTGCTACTAGTCCGAGAGCCAGTGACATAAAGATTCTAGTCATTTGAAAGTATGTATGTACTTACATTTATGTACCTATCACTAATAGCTACCCTAATCCGTAGATAACTTTTCCGTGATAAAAAGCAGCCTAGGTACCTATACCTATGCAAATTTTAAATCCAGGGTATAAGCTCTCCATTTCAAGTCTCACTCAATGTGTTGAGCTGTTTTAGGGTCAAGAAGTAACACACACTTACTCACTGATAAATATTGTAGTATGAAGAGTTGTAAGTATGATTACTAAAATATGTATATTGTTTTGTATACCTATACAATATACATTTATCTTAGAAAAGTGATAAATGCCACCAGTAAAAACAACACTATTCGTATTAAGACATCAAAACCGAAAGTAAAAATACTCGTGCTTTTTAGAATCTCAAAATGTCAAGTGGCATTCCTAACAAATTTTTGAAATATACGTGTCAGTGCACCAGCAAACTAGCTTGTATTTTCTCGACACTAGCTCTCATTCCATACGTACGGTTCTAAAATGAGTTTTGTGGTTAAACAATCGAGCCTATCCGGGTGTAGTGTTGTCCGATTCTTAATTTCACACTACATTTGTACTCAGCTCTAGAAAGAATGGAATCAATCGGCGCAATAACTTCGCACCTACTTAGCCGTGTGAGCGTGACGACGCGTTTCTGTTTGCGGTATGAAAGTTGCATTGAAATTGGTGTAAGAGTAACCTTCATGTGCAAAGGGGGCTCTTTTTAACAGAGTACCAAAAAAAGGAGGAAGTTCTCAATTCGAATATTTGCATTTTTTTTATGTAGGTATGTTCGGGCATAAATCCGTCAAATATGGACGGTTTTGCAAAATTATTTTTTTGTTGGAAAGAACATATTTCAAAGGTGGTCTCATGATAAGGAAATTAGGGTTTCATGATGGCAGATCGGAGAAACCAAAGGCAACCTAAAGTCGGTTTTAGTTTTGTTAAAAATTTAACCTGTTTTTTTCATTTTATGTTTTGTGTACACCCAGTGATAGAAGGTATGTATTACGTAAGTAAAGGATCGATGCCTCAAGCAAAGTGTTAACAGCTTGAGAAATATTTTGACCAATATTGCATTTAATCAACTTGAACTTAAGTTTTATACTATTTTCTTTAAAAAAAAATTTAAGAAAGTATTCGGTCATACTCGTCTTTTAATTCAATGTTTTTTTTTGCACCTACGATTGTGACAAATAAATAGCTACATACTTAGTAGGAATTTCGCTAGGTTAATTTATTTATTTGTCGTACTTATGCATTTTCATTTTCTTTAATATGTATAACACTTATTGATGGCAAAACGTTAGTCAATATCAATATTAACTTACTACGACAAGGAAGTAAGGAAGTTTATACCTGAGAGATTTTATACTAGGTAATTTGTATAATCTCATAAGATTAAAAAATCCGTCTGATCAAAAATGGTAACTTCAAATAATAACATTAACAACTAGGTACACCTCAGGCCTTCGTGGTAACACGATGTATAATATTACTTTAAACATTATTTGAGAACTGCAAATTCTTATGATTACAGGTTCATCTGACTTATCAAGAACATAATTCCGTAATTGCTTCATCATATAAAACATCATCCTTTCATTTCATTGTCCAGCTAACTATTATCTTAAATTTATTTTACGAATAATTTCATTGTAAATTACGAACGTATGCAATATGATTCGATGTAATATCGGACATCATGTTAAACGAATTTATTTCGCTTTGTGAAGTATTGTTGAGTTTATAGAGCCTAAATGTAGAGATAATACAATATTATGAGTAAATCAGATCGTATCAGTTTTGTATCAGGTAGAATCTTGATCTTGGGTCGTCATAAACAAGGAACAGGCTCCATGGTTGCATTGACTCGTGAAGAATAAAGACATCAGTGTCAATATGATTCATTGCTGTAAAAGCTTTAAGGTTTTTACATTCTGTAAGCATTGATTGATGACTTCAATTTGAGGATTTCGTGTTTATCTCAGCACATTTTTAATATACACGATGGAGCAACTTTCTAAAAAAGGATTATGACAATTATGGTCACTTGTACTTGACATTTGACTGTGTTAATTTAATTTTGTTATGAATGATTAACAAAAAGAAACAAGAAGCACAAGTAGTCATTAAAAATACCTACAAGATTACAGAATATTAAGTAACAATAGTTTCCTAGGTAGGTATTTACCATCGAGGTGGGCCCGTCAAACCGTATGGATTGTTCATCGAGCTATTGGCTCACGTAATGATGTCGACTGTCAACGATTACGGGTCATTCGTGCGCTCGGGTATCGCTGTATTGCTTCGTCGCATCGCCTTTAGGAATATCGACAGAGATATAAAAATACTCCGCTGAATTAAATGCAAGAAATTATGAACAAAGGACCGCCTTCGGTCTTCAAACTACTTCAACGTTGTAATCTAACTGGGTTCTAAGTATTTGTTTGGGCTTTTGATGCAACCGTTTAGATTTTCAGAGATAACGCTGTGGAAATATTGTATCAAAATCATAGAGTAAGGAATAGTAAATCAAAATCTAAATGACATGACGATGGATTAGCAAAAATGTCACCACATCATACATTAAAGTTGCCAGGTTAAAATTTGACAAAACTCTAAATGATCATTCTCATTATTCATGTTTCGCAACTCAGTTGTCATATCAAATGTGTTTCCGTGATTCTGTTCTGTAATCTATGTATTATACGAGTTTCTACTCTCTGTAATATTATCAAGAGAATTTCAGTTGAATACTGAAAAAATAAGTTTTCGACTAAAACAAAATTCTCCACTACGTCGCAGTCACAATAAAACAATTGCTGCATGAAAGATTTATAAAATGTAGATATTACTATGGCTTATACATTGGTAGAGCCTGTTACTATCTGACCAGATGACCTGTGATACATTTAATTCGCGGTAGTGACAGGGCGTGGCGACGCGTGCGCAACTATGCTCGTTGGAGTGGCAAGGGGGGAGGGGGGAAGGGGGAGAGTATTGGAGGGACAGTGCTGGTTGGCTGTGGTGTAAGCTATGTGTGTTTGGCGTACAATATTTGACTGATCTGATCACCATCACTCTCTACTCAGAGCGACTGCATTAGGCTTGCAGAAAAAAATGCAGTAGGTATGGTCTGTTGTATCGCTATTCGCTTCTATTATTCTATTCACTGCTACTCTCTACTCACAATGTCTGCACAAAATCTATCCCCAACGATGCCTGTACAGTGTCCTTAAGAGAGAGTGCGGAATGGCCTGACGTACCCAGGGACGCTATGGGGTGACATATACATCAAAATTGATCTGTAATTGGCTTTGAGCCATAACTTCACTACCTCACTCGCTACACGGCAAGATTTCTATCAGCATGCTAATGCTAGTTTTGGGATTTATTGAAATCTTTACTATTTATTAAGTCCCGCGTTTATTTAACGAATCGCACGTGTGGCTCAAATAATCTAGTTACGAGCACCTGGGTTTTTAAAAGCTGGCGGCCCTGACGCTACCACCATGTGCCTCTATTGATATATCACTGCCACTCTCTACTCACAATGCCTCCGCAAGCTCTACTCCGTCCGTAGCCTGTGCCGTGTGCTGCAGAAGAGTGCGGCATGGCCTGTTGTACCGCCATCCGCCGCTATTGATAAATCATCGACTAGCCACGCGCGCCCCGGGCTGCGGCGGCGCTGCGCAACCGAAATACACGGCTTTGAAGTTTTTGAGCTGTTTACGGGCGTTTTGATTTAAAGTTTCTTAAAAAAACTGGCGCATAATTCTTGAGAGAAGTTCTAGAATCAAATGAAATTTATAAAAACTTTTTTCGTAAAAATAGGTACTTAATTTTTTTAGTCTTGACTTGGTTTGACCTTTTTGATTAGATACTTACAAAACTTTCTACCTAGTACAAACACACGAGTTTTATCGACATCTCCATCTGGAATGCTTACACATGCGTAGGCGGGTGACAGCCCCTATCTTAATTAAGCCCACTTATTGCTCTTGGTAATTGTCTAAGGTAAAGCCCTGATTCATTAACAAGTAAATTAGTTTAGAGTTGCCTCGTTGGTGTGATTGTGACCGTGGTTTTTATAAAAATTTAACTTTTCCAAAAGCAAGCTTTACCGATTAGGTTTGCCACATTTTTTTGGAGAAAAATTGTATTTTTCTCAACTACTTGCAATAACATATATTATTATTCTCTAATATATAGTAGGTACAATAGACTGAAATATAGTACGATATTACATATAGGTATAGTAAGGGTCGCAAGACTAGGCGAGCTAGAACACCGGGAGCCTTCCTGGCATGATCACGCGCTTGTAGGTTGGTAACTGTCCGATGTCAGTACGATAAAGGTTAAAGGTATTTAGTCCACAGTGCAATTCGGAATTAATTCGTCGTTAAAACTGGCCAAATCGTGCGTTACTGATACTGATTAAAATGTAACGCGTTGTTAATGGACCTTTGGGAGTGAGATTAGATACTGTCATAAGTTTACTTAAATACGTTAAATTTGGCGCACTAAATTATGCACCTAATTAGGTACCTACACATGACAAATGCGACAGAAATTCATCAACATAAGTAGTTAACACTACTTATTATTAATTTGATTTGGGATAGAATTCAATCCAGAATGGCTCATCAACATTTTTATAAACACAGTAATATCCATATAGTTTTCATTATTTTTAACATTAAGTTTTATTGTAGTTCTTATTTTTAAATTACTTTGTATTGTGGTGTACCAATCAAGAAGTAGTGTATCTAAAATCAGTAAGAAGTCGATGATGATATCCTGAAATACACAGTATTATCCACTAAGGCCTGCAAGGACTGATAAACTGGAGAAATAAAATAGATATAGGCTACTTTCGACCACATCCTCACTCAATATCAGGCGACTTGTGGTCAAGCGCTAACCTATAAAAAGTAATAAACAAAAACTCCTACACCTGTACTCCACTTTTTTAAATCATAATAATATGTTAAATAAATTTGATGAACTGGATAGCGCTCTTAAATCGATGCCTGACAGGGTAGATCAGATAGATCTACGCGACAAACACCACAGACAATAAACCTTTCCAATACCAGATTTGCTGACTCTTTCTATATCTTCGGAGCGGTCATAAAAAGAGGCATATCGACAACCGATACCATCGCTTAGTGAATTACCGTTGCAGCCGACCATTATTTGCTAGGACACCAGAGCTAAGTGCGCTAGAAACGATAGGGTATCTAGGTTTTGTATTGATAACAATTGATAGGAAGCTTGCCGTATTAAATAAGAGAGTACGATGTAAAG
Source organism: Opisthograptis luteolata (assembly GCA_931315375.2). NCBI lineage: Eukaryota > Metazoa > Arthropoda > Insecta > Lepidoptera > Geometridae > Opisthograptis > Opisthograptis luteolata. The sequence continues at coordinate 7,229,286 of OV928048.1, forward strand.
TTACTGGAATATCTAAAGAACAAACAACAATGGTGTCGATTCGGTTTTGCATTCTATAAAACTAAACTAAATTTGACAGGTCTAGTCTGGTCTGGTCTGGTCTAAAATTGCTGTCTTTTTCTAACCACTGAAGTAAAAAAAGGACAGCATTACTCTTAGACCTGTCAAACTTAGTTTAGTTTTAGGAATGCAAAACCGAATCGACACCAATGGCTGCAACTCCCAAAATAATACAGTATCACATTAACAATATATAAAACTAGCGCTCACACCGGCTTCGCATGGGAGACTAATTTAACTAAATAGAAGGAAAACAGACTAATCTAATTTTGGGAAAATAAAACTCTGTATTTAGGTTGCCTTCTGCAGGTAAAGTGCCTAAATGGCTGGCGACATTACCTCGTTGAATAGCCAAACTAATTCATTGGCCGAAGTATGCATCAGCTCTTTGATCACCTTATTATTTTAAAACCTCTTCTAACTTTTTTATCTACACCTCAAGTCACATGTTAAGTGACGATGTGGTGTATTCGAACTCACAATTTACGGATTGCAAAACAATGATGCTTACTGAACTATTCGTGGTTTAGCGATATAGCTAAGGAAGAACACAATCACAAAATCAGGCACAATTTGTGCTTCACACTCGGTTTCAAGATAGGCAATGATCTAAGAGTCTGAGTATCTAATAGGTACTAATTATACCTAATCTTACCGCATCCTGAAAGCCTAGATCTCTCGCCTCCGTTATTCCTTAGCTTCGCAGAGACTAATGGGCCATCAGCGCTATAATTCAGGGCTGGCTCATTGTCCACGGCCCTATCTGAAGCGTTGACAAATTTATTAATGTTCGACACCGCAACGGTACTTATTAATCTTTTGTGCCGAAGCTAATTTGATGAGCTGGCTGGCGCGAAGGGCTGCTGAATCACACTGAATCAAGCTGCAACTTGAATATAAAGACAGTAGGAAAAGCTTGTTTTTAAGTGCTACAAGGAAAAACATCAAACCTCTTTACTCGCTTAATTGTTACTTAATTCACATTTATGGTAATAAAGAAAATCGGTACAGTGCGTTGAGGAAGTAATCGAGCTACTATTGTAGGTATTGTTAACACAGATAGACTTCCTCTACTCTCAATATTACGATCCAACATAATAGACGTATAAACTATACAAGCAGCTATAAACTCAATTATTGAAATACTATCCATACTTTCATAATACAATATTATAAATGCGAAAATAATTCTCTCTAGTCTCTATGTACTTCTATCTATCTGTAAACCCTTTCACGTCTAAACCGCTGAACAGATCTTGTTAAAATTTGTCATGGAGATAGTTTGAAACCTGGGGAAGGATGTAAAATATTTCTTTTGCGATACATTGTATTCCACGTGTGTGAAACCGCGGGAACAGCTAGTTGAAGTATAAAACTATCTTCTCGAGCGGCTCATAAAAGAATGCCACTGCGGATACAGATCTTTAATTTACTCTTTGCTTGATGTAATAGCATTTGCATGCGGCTAAACAAGGCTGAAACCAATCAAGGCGTGCTTATCTAACTTTCTATTTCATACGTCAAGCATCCGTTACACAATCACCTGTCGGTGCCGCGGTCCATTAATGTATTCCTCGATTTAATTCATAATAAATACTAGATCTTTAAAAACTCGTTGTAACGCAAGGCCATCGAAAGTAATTAATCTAGTGGACCACCTTGGAGACAAGTTGGGCATTTATGGCTTCAGCCAAGGACGCGGTGCGGTCCTTAAAATGATTGCAATTTTGTGGTTTTGTGGAAAAAAATCAAGTGTAAAGTTTCAAGAATTTGATGCGCGTTTAAAAACGAAACCCACAAAGGCACTACGCTGTGCGAAGAAACATGAAACTAAGAATGTCTACTAGCTGTCAGTTTTTTTCTTATCACACTGAAGCATTTATTTAAAGAGATATACATAACAAAATAAAAACACTTAACTAAACCTTAGAATATAAAATAAAACTATACCTATCGAACTAAACAATACAACTAGGTACTTAATCTAATAAACCACTACCAGTTGGCAACGTTCCCAAAATGCTGGCCGCATTGCCGCGTTGAACGGCAATGTTTAATCGTTACGCGGAATAACAGCCAGCATTTTGGTCACGGGTAGTATCGACCAGTCGCTTCGATATATCATGATACATCGATTTCGCTCCCGGTCCCCACGGTCCAAGCGTTTCGACCCCAAAAGGCTCAATTATGTATCCACTAGCTGTCAGTAGTTTTCAGTACTTTATATTGCTATTTAACCGCAGGAGTATTGCTGCCACAGTGGTAGGCTTCCAACTCAGGCTTGAAGTACCGAGATCGTGATGGAAAGAAAAAAAAACCTAACTATAGAGAAGTTGAAGGACACACGACACGAATCGGTTGGCGTTATACGATTTGAATTGACAAATTGCTTGCAAACCGAATGTAAACCAATCAGAATGGAGTGTAGAAATGGCTGTGGGCAAACAATATACATACAGTAAATAGTTGTATTTTGGAACCTAACATCCAATTGGTCCTTGTTGTTAGCCACCCAGTTGTAAGAAAGGTACTCTTTATTACAATGATAGAAAATTAAACAAGTAGCATCCCATACCTGGGTCCCATACCCGTAGCATCCCATACCTGGGTATGGGATGCTACGGGTTTAATTTTCGATGTTGACATGAAGATGCGGGCATACGTAAAATAGATTTTTTTAAATCCTTTCAGGTAGTGTTTGACCACAGTCAATCACGGTGACGATGTGGTCAAAGGAGGCGCTATGCTACGCCTAGACAACGCTCGCGGCCCGGGCTTTGTCGATGTATAATGTACAGACTATGGTGTCGAATATCGTATCAGTATTGTTTTCATACCGTGAAATACGAGTCCGTAGCCAGTTAGCGCACTTTTAATTAGGAATGCCCTTAATTATGATAATGTCCTTGTTTTTTGTCAGCATCGCATCGCATTCCGGGCTCGGTAGGGTCACTTAGTCGTTTTAATTGACTGCAATCTGGCTTTCCTTCTTACCAGTTTGAGACACTTAAAGGACAGTCTTAAAGGTCACCGCCGCGATCGTATTTTAGGCAGTTTTCTACCTACAATAAATTCAGAGCAATTAAAATGTACAAAACGGGAGAAATACTGAAATTAATGTTACTTTCGAGAAATTGAAACTGGAATGATTCGATAGTATCCACCTTTAATTATATTGAAAAAAAAGTTCGTAAATTTTTCACTAGTGACTTATGTTAATAACTAGCCTCGCCCCATGGTTACACCCGTTCAGAAATCTTTTTCAGGTACAAAGAAGCCTATAGATGCGTTAATTCAAGGTATTCATTCCAAATTTCATTTAAATCCGTTCAGTCGTTTCAACGCGAAGAAGTGACAAACATAGGTACACACTCACTCATTAACTTTCGCATTTATAATATAGGTATTAGGTACACAATCACATAGAAGTTTTGTCCCCTAAACTAGGATTCCTTCTACAGTAAAAGAAACTACGTAGATCGGGAATTCTTAACACTTCGACACGGAACAAACTTTTGCGCTTTTTTTCATATATATTTATTACGTATTGGTTAATGAGCTAAATTCCCACCGAATATTGAGTAGGTAGTGACTGTTTGACGTAAGCGGTTACCACCAAATCTATGTATTACGATCACCATTATATAAACAAAAATGAAATTATAACTTCAGTAATTTTTTTTTTAAATAGTTTTTGTGATAGTCTATAAAATGTTTTTAGGCAAATAAATTTAAATCCGGTGTGGCAGCAGCCCCTACAGCCCGAAAAAACTGCGAGTGCTTTTTCTTCTACGGGTTTTTCGTATATATTTTTGAGTTTTTTTTGAGTTTTGTCTCATATATCTGATAATGTGACATAAGTATCGTTTTTTACTTCTTACTTTATTGTTTCGGTTTTCAGCCATGCTATGCAGTGAGAAAAAATATTGTGTTGTAAAACGGTAACATTGAAAATATTCATTTCATGAATAAATAATAGAAAGATTAATGCTCTATTTTGTAGGTTTTTTATGAAATATTTATAACGTGCTGAAATCGTGCTCTTCCACTTTCATTTCCGAGAATTCATCACATTATTTTACAACAGTGTGTTCGATCAGAATCGAAAGTGTGCGAAGTGATCGATACGCGTGCAAAGCCACAAAAACCGATGAGTTTAGTTCAACTCAACTCACCAGCTCACAAAGACAACAATCAACCGAGAATTAGGAAATAGTCCGTCATCATAACAGGTAAAAAATGTTCACGAAGTTTATCTTGCGTGAAATTGGCACGAATTTTTTTTTCACGATGCGAGTATTTTTTCATGGTAGCATATAACAGTTTCCAGATAGGAACTGGTACCAAGTGGTACTGGCTAGTTCCCACTCGTGATTCTTCGTTTGTTTATGGTTTTTTTGCAATTTTAGATGTACTTCTCACAAAATTTGATAGAACTTACAAAAACAATTTCATTGAAACTGAAAATTGAGCTACTTATAGCCTGCTCCACGGCTTCCCTCGTGGGAAAGTTGTCAGTTTTCAACAGTCATTTTAACACCTAATTTCACTCCTTACAGGAAAATTTTTAGTATTAGCCTATGGTACAAAAACATACTTTTCAAAATTTCAAGTTTCTAGAACCTATACAACTTAAGGCTCTGCGTTGATATCAGCCAGTTATGTCAGGACAAACTCTTGTTTATCCGTTTTCCGAACCTTTTTCGGAAAAGTAAAAAAGGAGTAAAAAAAATAGTCTATGCGTTAATCCAGGTTATAAGCTATCTCCATTCCAAATTTCACTCCAGTACGTTGAGACGTTTCAACGCGAAAAAACTAAACACATACACACTCACTCGCTCACAAACTTTCGCATTCATTTATAATATTAGTGCGATAGATTTTCATTGATAGATAATGTTAGATATTATTCACAAACAGCGAATCATCATGATTTGTGAATCATCATGATGATGATGATGATGATTCACAAACAGCTATTAAAATTGTTGATTATTCTTAATTTTCTAAATGTGTAATTGTGAACAGTTAACGACAAAAGTCACTGAACAATCACACTTTTTTCTATAATCCTCATCATCTTAGACACCAATTTTTGACCTCATCATCACCTTAAATCAGGTGTGTTATGTTGTGGTCAAAATGATACCATGTAAAATGTAAAAAAAAACAATAATAATTACTGATTTGAAACAAATTTGGAAAATCGAGAACGATCAGCTACACAGTATAGTCAGCGACTTTTGTCGCTGACTGTACCTACCAACTACCATCATTGACGGATAGCGCTCGGTTTCAATAACCTATCTATCCACGTTTTGCTCATAGATTGTATGTCAGATTTCTATCTCCAGTTTATAGGGCAAGCCTTGGTTATTGAAACCAGCTGAATATGAATTGGAAAACTAGCCTACATCGTCTTTTGTCACAGATCGTACCTATTTTCGAGAAAAATGTACGTAAGTGGAGCCCCTTTTTATAATTCGTTATCTACGTATTATTAACTGAAGAACCTTCACCACCTCACCGCCTCAAGGTTGCAATTACTAACTCCGAGAAGTTATCCAGAAGCAAAACAAAGTCACCTTCTGACTAACAATTATGACAAAAACACACGCCATGAAATAGGATTTGATTTTTGCAATCAAATTCAAATGATATAAAAATCGGGGCTTCCCCATTAACTGGGTTTTACTCGGAATTTAACCGGAAAAAAGGAATTCATATAAATAAATACCGATGTGTGTACGATGTTCCCTATGAACTCCAAAATGGCTAGACTGATTTAGATAAAATTTTCAGGCAATCTTCAAATTAGCGCAGTGGGTAATTTTGTGAAGTTTGGCTTGGTAGCGATCTGATCAACAGTTTTTGATGTGTTTTTTTACGATTTCGTGTTAGAAATTAATACAAAATTAGATTTTATGACATTATGTAATATGCGAATATGGTCACTGTATGTTAAATGATAATATAATTGACTACTTAATTTTTAGACCATGCCGAGGGCACTAAAATATGTAAACGTGAAATGACACAACTATCAAAAGATCTAACTGCAGATGGCGCAATTAATCGATATTAATATGACAAGTACCTTATACATGTCTACTCAGAATATAACCATGTAATCGATTATCTTGCGCAGGGTCACACAGACCTTAGGGTCAGTTTAACTGTAGTAGGTATTTGGGAGTGACGGGTGCCGCCACAAAGACGAGGCAAGGCCAAGTCGTCCGAAAGTGAACCAGTAATGACACTTTTTTAATCGATTCGTCATGTTTCGCAACACCTATAAAAATATACCTAAGATACTTTGATACATTTCCTGAAGCACTAATTTGGACCAGACACAATCACTGTAATTATGACCGACGAATTATACATTAAATAAAGCTAAGGTATTCTTAATCAAAGACTAAATGAATATATTATAGGGCGATTAGAGCGTGTGACATTTTATTACACGTGAACGTTTAAAAGTATGAAATTCTTTTAAGGCCATACAATTTTTTTTTTTTTTGTATACTATTCTTTACTGTAATGCTGTCGAATTTCATAACAATTAAAATTAGACTGAATTAAAAAAAAAATAGAAGATGACTGGAACAGCTATGCGTGAGTTAAAGCAAATAAAAGATTTAGATGAATTCTGATGATAATGTTTTAGATAAAGTTATTTAATTAGTTTGGTAAACGTTAGTTCGTTTCCTATCTAAAAGATTGGTACTATGGCTAGTTGGTGGTTTTTCTTAATTCTAATTTAACATCAAAAAATTACTGTTGATATTGAAAGTATTTTTAACAAATGACATTAAACGAACAGTAATCGATTGTTTATTGCAAGATTTATCGCAATGTAATCTTAAATGAGCAAAAACTCGTCTATGCCCACCTTTTGGCCTTCGAAACAATGCATTCTTTCAATTTGATATGAGGGCGTAAAATGTATATTATCAACATTTTATTATGTTAAGTACAGACCTATGCTGGTTCAGCTGAATAATTTATCATTGTTTTAAAATATTTTATATGCACAATTCAGGTCTCCATTTCATTTTAGATGTGTCTAACATCAAAGATTAAAAAAAAACAGCATATTCTTTTAATTTTCTATTCAGATACAAATTCACATTGCAATATTATTAACATTAGGTATATGTACCTAATTGGTGCATTTGAATAATTTTCGTTTTGTAAAAACTTTGGAACTTACGATATTTGAATCTATTTTGGTGTTTGATAGCGTCTTAACGAGTTGTGTTATTGGACGAACAATCTTTAAAAAACGAAACTTCACGCGGGAAATGTAAGTGCCTAATACCTATTATTGATTTCCAAAGCAGATTGGATCAGCAACCCGGCATTGATTCCGAATTAAACACGCGTCGTAGCGTACAGCTAAAATAAATACAGAGTTAAAGTCTCTACCGAAAACATAAGTCATTTTCTACCGTTTATAAATTTTTATAGTAGTCCAAATGGCTTGTTAATTATAATGGGTGAATATTCAAAACTCCTACATGCATATTAGTTTAATTTATGTATCAGATTAATATGTCTTAGATCTTATCGGAAACATTTAACGAAGGTGAACCGAACGGAGTCAGCACGTGCGCAATTGAAATATTCACAATAATCATCTTTCTGCTATCTCTGTTATTAAAATGCCAATAAACTAACTTTTGGTAATATTTACGGTTTCTCATTGGCTAATTCTTGTTCTTTTAGCTTCAAATAAAGTAGCAATGCAGGCGTTTTATTTATTATACATCGTGGTTCGTAATGCAGCTATTGCAAACCTTTACTATGAATAAAAAAATATCATGAGGCCTCAACATGCGGAACGTCAAAGAATCTTGCAGTAGAGGTTAAAGAGTTTTTAATAAAAACAAATCACCCTAACACTCATTATTTTCAACCAGAAATATACATTTTATAAAGAAAACAGTGTTATGTTTATTTCATTGAAAGAAACAAGTAGTTCTATTGTTGTTACAAATTACGTGCCAAAAAGTTATGTTATGTTTTATAGTTTGTTACTTTTAGCAGACTGAAGCTGAATCCAAACCTTCAGTACCGTTCTTTGTTACTATAAGCATTTGAGAGCCAGCTCCTAGTCTAGGCATATTATCTTGGCTCCATCTTCGTTCACATCGGCTCTTAACATCAGGTGACTTGTGATCAAACGCTACCCTGTAAGACAGTAATAAAAAAACTATGACCTTAAATGTAGACAAAAATAAATTGATTCGGTTATGTACTCCTTAATTAATGTCGTGTTCGAATTATTTCGTCACGTGCCATTGGTTCGCCATCACTCGAACAGAGTTTGTTTTCTAATATACACAGCGCGTGAGCTATTGGTTTAAATCGTCGCTTATTTTGCCCTCGTAAATCAGAAATAAATAAATCACTAGCCAACCCGCACTGTGCCGTGTGGTGGATTATGACTGATATTCTCTCTCTCTCTCTCTCTGAGAAAAGGCCTGTGTCCCAGCAGTGGGAACATAATAGGCTGATAATGAGAAAACACTAAAAGGGTTTATACCTAGTCTAGTCTTAAAATCAGTAATCGGCTAAAATGTAGCATTAGAATAGACTCCTAGAAGATGGATAAGTCCCAGCAGCGCGCGGTGGCAATTATATCCATACATATCAGAAACTTGTTAATTGAAATCTGCTCATTGAAATGTTCCTTAGCTATGCGCGAGGTATTAATTGCATATGATCATAGTTATAAATTATGATATTGCTAATTTTCCCGTGCCTACCTACACTTGATTACCCATTGATAAGAAGCCGTCGAGGAATATTCCTATCTGTCAGCAATAATATGCAGTATTACGCTGTCCAGAAAGTGAACAGACGCGGCCATACTTGTGATAATTCGCAGGACCTGTAAGGAATTAGTGTTGAATAGTACTGTAATTCTAGGATGGGTTACAAATTGGCAACCCATCCAGTATTGGTGATTGAAAACACACACTTTAATAAAGATAGCGTGATTGATTTGATTACAAAATTACTATGCAACTTCGTATCCTCATTATTTGATAGTTCCGTTATTTAGGTATGTCCACACTTGTGTGCTTTCATGTTCTTCTTGAGTTTTCGTCTGACGCATGCGTGAAGCGCCTTAGCGCATCCAAAACCCATGCGCATGCCCGTAGGGCACGCTATTAAAATCTACGAATCTACAACTGATTTTAACTGACCAAAGCGCATATGTGTAACAATAAGCTGCATGCGTCTTATGGCAATCAATATTGCACACGCTTGACGCAAGAAGAATTGAGAGTTGAAGACGCAAGAGGAACATGAAAGCTTGCTTGTTTGCTTGGTGGTAGCTGGTAGGGCATTTCCAAGTGCTCGCCTGGCTAGCTACCACCCTAAAGTTAAGACTGTCGCCAAGTACCTATCGGTGTGTTCCGGCAGCCCCACTTTTAGTGCCAGTTCCCAATCTAGGTGGCGCCATCTTCAACCGCATTGTCTGTCCTTGTCACTTAACATCAGGTGACTTGTGGTCAAACGCTACCCTGTATTAAGTCGTAAAAAAGTGGATTGATGTGGACATACCTTTTGATAACTTCAGCGCGAGGGCGCTAGAGGCAACGTCAGTTGTTTTCGCGGACAGAGATTCAATCGATTTGCGATCAATAGCGACTTGATTTAATTGTAATTTGAGTTGATTCACGTACCGTCATGCACGAGCGGCCAGGACCTTGAGGGCTGATCCTTTGCGCCAAGATGTGACTTGCACAACGCAGCGCCGCTATTTTCGATACAGGTCTTGTCATGCCCATTATGATGACTTTACAGCTTTTTTATTAACTTTACAATTTATAATAAAAACCTTCAATGTACAAACGACCTTAATATACGGCTCAATCAGGCTAAATTTCCGTGTTTTATGAATTCATCTCGCCTTTAGCAAATGTAACTTGAGGTTCTCATGTCATAAAAGTTTTGATTGTTTTGATGCTAAGATGGTGTCATGATACTGTGATATTCATGATTGTTTTCAACCAGTTACTTATTGCATCGTTGTTTGGATATTTTTGTATGAAAAATAAAACGCGACTGCTTGGCACCTGACCGTTTGGGTTGATGTAAAAGTTTTTAGCGATCAAGCGAGAAATAGTTACTAGGCAATCTAATACTTTCCTAATCGTAATAGCAATTGCAAGACTATTTCACAATGATGATTCTGATGTGATTCTTTTATTTATGTCGAGAAATAAATTCGTTATGAAATATCACTAAGGTCGAAAGAGTCCGTAGGAAAGTTTCTTCTTTCAAGGAACATGGTGGCATTGTTTATTTTGCATTTTCTTCAGGATACAAAGGTGACATTGTTGCTGATACGTGATACGTACGGGAGATCAATGATATTCGATCCTGAAGGATGTTAGACTGCCACCGTGGATGGTAAATCACGCTGGTTTATTACGACAGTAGTCAATAAACCTATTTGTCCGCGAACAGATTCACATAATCGACGGTACTTGACAGATATGGACCCTTAAATCATGGGATTATTTTCTTTGTAATAAACTCTCACTCGAACTTCAACCTAAACGCTATGTGATAGTGCTTAGATTAGGCTGTGTTGTTTAGTAACATGTGTCTTTTTTAAAGGTGGTACGTGTAACATGATGGTAATTTTACGAGAGGGTCTTCTGAGTATATGACAGATAGATCATAAACAATTTGAAGAAACGTAACCCACTAGGGAAACGGTCAATAACAACTAAATCAGTTTAATATCATGACATATTGTAGGTATATAGAAAATATAACTTTTCATTGTGTTTAACCTCCGTACATACAAACCTACCCCACTAGGTGGGACAATTACCTATTGTAAGAGTCACGAGGAGCCGATGGATGCCAATAGCTAAAGCTTAAAGCCGTCTTTGGTGGCGTTCATAGAGGGACGTAGGCCATGATCAGCATTGGACTTCTTCCGGCTGATGATGATGATGACATACAAACCTAAGCTCAATTGCATGTGCATCTGTTAGGTGCATATTAATCTTTAAAAGAACTGTAATGTTTCGTGCATCCATCTAATCAAATAACAAAAATCAACGAAATCTGAAATTCCTACTTTATCTGCGCAAGCGCACACACGGTCCAGTCACGAAGGCATCGTGACCTGGCAGACAAATCGAGATGAATTGCATTCTTTGCCGACTCCTTACTCTTGCTAATGTGGCAGGAACACTGCCTTAGAATGGAGTTATTATGAAACGCCTAAATCATTTATCTGCTACTAGAACTTGAAATAAGCTAAAGATCATTAGGTAACAGTAACAGTATACAGATGATTTATGGGTATCCATTTCTTGAAATTAAAATTACATCGTTTTGGAATGGTTTGGGAGCAAGCTTTTGCCGCATTTGCATTGATATTTTTTAGCATCTGATTCCAAAAGCCAAGTGTTCACAAAAACATACTATATACATACTATATATCTATAACATAATATATACCTACTCCATTAGTATATTAGTTCTCATTTATCACAGCTTCTATCAACAGCTCCTGGAATGAGTTTGAACTTTCGGTGAAGGAAGATATATCGATCAAATCATGCTTGGTGATGGCAGAACATTTCTAGAGCTCGTCTGGCTAGCTAGGATCTACTACATTCAAGTTAAGAATCTGTTGCCAAGCACTGCTATTGGCATGGTTCCTAGTCCAGACGGAGTCCAAATCGGTGACTTGCGGTCAAACGCTACCCTGCCAAAACTAAAATAAACACGTTAAAACGCTGTGAAAAATGAACCTAATTAAAATTATCAGCCAATCTTCATACCTTCCCCGCAGTAGTTAATCAGATGTACGTTTCTTCTCAAAATGTCACATGTTATAACTCTCATCTCAAAGATTAACATGTTGACAATCAAAATAGCTGGTCGAATAAGCTGAGTTATCGCGTTGGCCATCTTGCTTTATTTTCGGAAACGTTAACGGTTGTCGAATTTAATCTCATTCAATGTCAGATATTCTCAACAGGGATTAAAGTTGTAAGGTTTGAACACATGCGCTTAGTTTGCGATAAGCAGTCCAGTCATTTGAAGACTTGCGATGCCTTATCAACATTTTTTGTTCCGGTGGTTTATTTATAGCCTAACTGAACAATTGAAAACATAAGAAAAATCTTCCTGAATAAGTAAATCTACCTAATAATTGCTAAATTAATTGAAATTATAAATAAATGTTAGTAATATATAATTTTATGGACATAGGTGTGAATGATAATCGTTTATGCTTCTATAACTTTGTTATTATTTTTTTGAAAATATACGTAGATATGTCTAGCACCATTTGAATAACACGAATGTTTTAAACAAAACCAACTTGCTGCATCATCGAACTCGTCTTCACTTACCATCAGGTGAGACTGTGGTCTGCTATTAGTATATATAAAATTTAAATTTAACTAACATCATTTCATTTTGGAAAAGAGCTGATACTCTTACACTGCTGGACCGATGTTTACCAAACATAGCTAAGAAGTTTTCAGTAAGAACGACCGCAAGAAATCTGGCTTTCAAATGAATAAAAACCGCATCAAAATCGGTCCATCACTTTTAGAGCTAGGATGCTACATACAGACACACACAGACAGACATCGCCGTCAAACTTAGAATACCCCTCTTTTTGCACCGGGGGTTAAAAAAAAGCTTTTTACTTGTGTGTTGCAGCCTTAAAGTGAGAGCGGATGGCAAGTGAGCCATGGAAGTTCCATCAGAATATCAATCAAGATCAAATCGGATCTTTTAATCCGCACTCCGGACGCGGTCAGGCATAATGTACTTTTGCCTTAATTAAGGACGTCGGCACTGTAAAGTCGTTCACTGTGCAGGATTAACGGGCTGTTGAGCAATGAACTGTTGAGCCCTTTAAGTTTTATAATTGACCGGTGACGGGGGTCGGTCGGGGGCCGGGCCGGAGGCCGGTAAGGTGTTGATAGTGACTCGGAAAGTTTCCAGTCACTTTTACTTAGTTACAATAAGCAGGTTTGTTTTGTAACCTCCCAATATGAAAACCTGACCCTGACTGCTCAAAAATGTAATTAATTTTAACTAACTGAAATTGTACGGTCAGTGACAAAAGTTACTGGACACTCCGAACAATTTTCCTAAGCATTTTGAAAACCAAATGGTTTTTGATCAGTAAATTTTGTCGCTTACTGTACTAGTTGTGCCCCACGGTTTCACTCGTGGAAATCCCCACAGGAACCATGAATTTTCCGGGATTAAAAGTAGCCTATGCACTTTCCGGCACACAAACTATTTCTTGTAACAAAAAAAAAATTCATCGTGAAATAGAGATATTTCACCAAATACACTTTCGTATTTTAAAAAGTGTTATCATGTGGGACCCTATAAAATAAAAGCAACGAGTTTGACGTCATAAAAAACGAACTAAATTAGTGCTACAAAGAATTTAATATGTAAAGAAAACATGAAGTAAATTTTGTTAAGCAAATTGCTTACTATGCGGGATTTGGACTGGACTTAAACATTGAATTTAATTATATATGTCGGTTCACTTCTGAATTTAGCATTCTGTTTCCTGTCGTCTCTCTGCAATTTAATTATTTTAAAACGGTATCAAATATGGTTCGACTGTCAGGACGAGTTGCGGGAACTTGAAATGATTTCACTCCATTGGATTGCAACTTGCAAGTTACCTATCAATTTTGATGTGCATGTCAGCATGAAGCGCGTATTTTTTAAACGGTAGAGTGAATTAACAGATAATTTTGAATTAAATCCTACTAATATTATGAATGCGAAGGTTTGTGTGTGTGTGTGAATGTTTGTTACCACGTATCACCGTAACTACTGAACCGATTTTGATGAAATTTGGAATGGAGATAGCTTATACCCTGGGTTAACACATACTTTCTATCCCGGAAAAAGGTTCCTGCGGGATAACGGGAAGACGCGGGTGAAAGCACGGGGCGGAACTAGTACTTTTAATGAGAAAAAAATAAAAGTACTTCTATTTGGGCTGTGTAATTTTCCCGCCATCCCGCAGAAACCTTTTTCGGACTCGCTCACTAATTTTCACATTTTTGATATCTGTGTGATTATCGGAAGGTCTCGCTGAGAATAATGATTTGGTAGTACTGAAAACTATACCACCAGGTAAAGGCTATTTCCAGCTTATTGTCTAGAAACAGGTAGAGAAACACAATTCAACTTTTTTCGTGTATTTTACAAGTAACAAAACTCCTTGTGATTTGACATAGATTTTGGATTATATTTTGGCACTGTTGCCTGTTTTTTTTTTTTTTTACTATTTACAGGGTAGCGTTTGACCCCAAGTCACCTGATGTTAAGTGACGATGTGGTCGAAGATGGCACCACGCTACACCTGGACTGGGAACTGGCTCTCAAGTGTGGCTGCCGGAACACACCGATAGGTGCTTGGCGACAGATTCTTAACAAGAGGGTGGTAGCTAGCCAGGCGAGAAAATACCCTACCACCAAGCTATGGTTTCATCACGATGTTTTCCTTCACCGAAAGCTCAAGCTCATTGTAGGATTCGAACCCACGTCCTACGGATCGCAAGCCGACGTCACTACCACTGAGCCATCTTCGCTATATTTATTTTTTGTTTGTTTTGTGAATGCTGAAAATCAGCGCTGTGGATTTGTCCATAGCATATGCTGAGCCAAGTCGTTTTTGGGAGGTACTGTACACAGCAGCAGTGTTCGCACCATCATATAATACTTATTAATGGTTCATGTATAACGCTGCGCCCCGTGATTTCACCCACGTCTTCCCGTTTTCCCGTAGGAACTTTTTGCGGGACAAAAAGTATTCTATGTCTGTCTCCCGATTTTAAGCTACCTCCCCACCAATTTTCAGTCAAATTGGTTCAGCCGTTCTTGTGTTATAAATAGTGTAACTAACACGACTTTCTTTTATATATACTTATTCCGCTACTGTTTTTTGTGTGTTTTTGTTTCTCTTGTTGTGTGCAGTTTTCCCATATAAAGTGTTTTCTCTCTGTCTCTCTTTGAACGTTTTCACAGCTGTTTACTAATTAATCAACAACGTAAGGATCTCCGCTCATTTCACTAGAAACGAATCTACATTGGCCTTTTTGCGTTGAAATATTTCCCAGGACTAAAGGCGCATAGCACCGCGTCGAGAGTGGCCGATGCCACCCAAACTCGCATAGTTTGGGATCCACGCGTCTCTCAGACTCTCGGAGTTTCAGTCTCCGTGGGAGTTTCAACATACGACGCGTTTGTTTGCCCGAGTTATTACTGGGAGGCCTCAATTAATTACCCTAGAGGTAGAGTGGCCATTATGTTTGGGAAAAATTGAAATTGAACATGATCTTGTATTGGAACATTTACTTATTGTTCTATTACTTTGAAACATCTATTTTGATTTATTATTATTTGACTTCTTACAGGGTAGCGTTTGACCACAAGTCAATGTGGTCGAAGTTAGCGTTACGCTATTTCTAGATTGGGAACTGGCTCTCAAGTGATGTGGCCTACCGGAACACACGAATAAGTGCTTTGTGACAGATTTTTAAAGAATGGGTAGTCTTGCCAGGCTAGCACTAAAAATGCCCTAACCACCAAGCAAAAAAGCATCCATGAAAAGTTATATACATGAGTTCCTAGTTGTAAATAACACATAATGTAATTATGTGAACTAGCTGCGCCCCGCGGTTTCACCCGTATCTTCCCGTTATCCCGTAAAACCTTTTTCTAGGATAAAAAGTAGCCTATGTTTTAATCCACGGTGTAAGCTATTCCGAATTTTCTCTAGATCCGTTCAGTAGTTTTTGCGTGCAAGAGTAACAAACATCCATACATCCATGCTTGCAAACTTTCACGTTTATAATATTAGTAGGATTATGAACATTATGTTTCAAGTTGAAACTAGCCGAGAAAAGCAATACGCATGGTGACAGAACACTGACATTAACAGTAAAACTGCACTCGAATTTTTTCACTTTTACCGAAAATAATGAAGTCCCGCTGCGGGCCGAGGCAATTTGCGTGATAAATTGGAGCAGAGCAATATAGAATCGGACCTTGGGTACGTTTTCGTCCGCGTCGCGACCGAGAATTATTTCACCATTATGTAACCGGCCCGGTTCAATACTATACAATTTTGAGACAGTGCATTAGCTTCTAAATTTGCACACTAAATGAAACAAAATAAAAGCGAAATGGACAGCGGCACCTCGTTTAGTGCATGAGCTAACTTTTTATTATATTCTTTTTCTAATCTCTACTTTCTTTTTGTCTACTTTCTTCTTTTTTGTTGCTTTATTTGGCAGAATACCATGGCAACAGAATTGGTTATGCCTTAATCACGCTTGCTTTGAAAAGCAGTAGATATCCCCTGTCTTCCATAGCTTTGTTTGATAAAGATTTTCCTGTAGTAGTAGAGGTCCTGTAAATGCATTTGTATTGCAAACAATTGTGAGACTAGACATAAATATGGCCTGTGCTTAATAGACTTATTATTTGCGTTTAAATCGAACGCATCTACCAATAACATTAACGCATGATCTTACATACTGCAAACAAATTATACATTATTCTCTCGGTTACAACGCAATTATTAGACCCGCACTTGTCTCATTCTCGTCACGAGAGTCGAATCGACGTTTCGTTTTCATAAATTCGGCCATTTTGCGTAACACAATAACTGACCGGTGATATTGCACGTAATACATCGTAACTGTGAAATTGTGGCTCGCGTTCTCGCGTCATTGCTTCCAATTAGATTTGCAATCACACCACGAAGGTGGCTGCACTTACTAAGTGTTGATACCTATATTTGGGATCGTGTTTAAAGAGCATCTCTGAATGGTCTTTGAGCACATTTAAAATCGGACCAAACTAACCGCTGTAATTTTTGTTTTTTAAAGCGGTGCCATAAAACGGCGGTGTAGTAAAGCGTCGAATGGCGTCACTGATGAATTAGCCATCCAAACATAAAACACAGTTATGAGAAGGAAAAGTAAAAAGTATTGTTTCATTTCTCATATTTGGAAAGTACGCTTAGAGGGATGAAAACAGTAGGTACTTTTCGTCTATGGGAAATGATTATCCCTGCTGTTTAAAAAATTCAAAACTGCATGCAAAGCCCAAATTGTTTATACAGCCACGTTGTAAAATCGCGGTGTAAAATAGGTTGCTTTCATCTCTTGTATAACAATATACAAATTATACGATCCTCAAAATAGGCCTCCAACTCCTAACACACAAGTGGATTCTTGCAATTTTCCCCCCCTAGGTATAAAAACAGTGAAAATGCTGAGGAATTTGCATCGCTCTCAAGTCGTATAAATTATTAATGTACATGATTATCAAAGGCTGTTAAGATGTGATAGAAGGTATTTGTGGGTGTAAGCCGATGCGATGTCGTAAGGTGTCACTTATTAGCTGTGAGATTTTTCAAGGGCGATGTGCTGTCGGACTTGTTTGTAATACGTCTTATTATTGTAAGGTTTCGGGCACACCGCAGCTTGTAACGCTATAAAAAGTACTAGGTAGTTATTTCGCGAGGTTACGGCCGCGGTTCTAAAGTAGCCTATGTGTTCATCCTGGGTATATAACAGCTAGTAACGCAAGGTACAGTCAGCGAATAAAGAAGCTGATTATACTCGATTTTTCAAATGCCGTATTAGATCAGTAATGTTTCATTTTTCCTTACAACTTACAAGTTAGCGTTTGACCATAACATAAGACACATGATGTTATGTGATGATTCGGTCGAAGATTGTTGTTTATGATGATAACAAGAATCGGAAAAACGGTTTTTGTTCAGCGATTTTTGTCGTTGACTGTACTAGTTGCGTCACGAGTTTGCACCCGCGGTTCTAAAGTATGTGTTGATCCTGAGTGTAACCTATCTAGATTCCTGATTTCACTCAAATCTGTTGAACCGTTTCAGTGTAAAGAAGTAACAAACATTCAGTTACTCACAAACTTTCACATTTATGATATTAGTTAGTGTGAGCTAGCCAGGCATTAAATATACATACGTCATAATACATAAAACATACCATAACATGGTTAAGAAAATTATAGCCAAGAAATAGCGAAAGGGCTAAAAAAAAATTTGAGATGTAGCTATTTATACCTAACCCACAAAAAAGATAAGGTTCATCAACGAGTTTATATTTTGCTATATTTTTATTTTCTTTACATATTACTTACTCACACACGAAAAATGTGTTAAATAGAAATGAGTAAAACAGAAAACGACATCATAATTTTTTTTGAGGTCCGGTATTCCTAGTATAATAACTATACAGACAAAAGTTTAGTAGTTGATTTTTTCTTGTAGTATACACACATCCTAACAGTTGTTGATGTCTGTCTAGGGAGGTGCTACATGTTCAATGTTGTAAATATTGATATATAAAAAAATTACATGGAAGTTTACTGGTTTGTTGAATACATAAGATGGCATGCCTAGGGCGTCTAAATGGTCTGCAATATAATAAATATATTTAAGGCTAGTATATATTACAAGATTAGCAGACTAATAATAATAATGAAAAAATGAACTTATGCCTCATATAAGTTTCATTAATATTTCGTCAGTCACTGGATTTAAAAAAAGGAAAAAAATCTCTATACGTTTTTTGATTTTGGCTGAATACTGTTATTTTTATTTAAACTAAGAATAAACTGGTAAGTATTCAAAAAAAAACATTAAGCAAAGTAAGTAACGAGTACCAAATTATAAAAAAAAATACCAATAAATTACAGCATTTAGACCGCCTTACTGATTAATTTACTTAACTAGCATTTCAAGTAATTTACCATAATTTGTTTTCACGCTCAAAAATAATTATATAGCTCTTATTCCATCCAATCTTCAGCTTTCATTTCACCAGTTATTTATGCAAGAAAGCATACTAAGTACGAAATGTACAAAATACTACATTTAAGTCAGTAATTGTAGAGACGAGAGATAAACTGGACAGATGACACGCCTGAGTCTGTAGAGAGTGGGAGCTAATTCTATAAAACCAACTTCATGACGGTGTAATATGGACATAGCCAATAAATAGTTTTAGTAGCGGCAAACGTAGTGTAGGACGTCCTGCGACATGGTGAGCGACGACTTGCGCCGAGTGGCCGCCAGTGGTTGGATGAGAAAAGCCGAAGATCGGGCTCAGTGGCGTATCGTATATATTGATATATAATACACTAGCTGTTCCTCGCGGTTTCACCCGCGTGGGCTACAGTTTATCGCGATAAAAAGAATCCTATGTCCCTTCCCCGGGGCTCAAATTATCTCTATACCAAATTTCATTTAAATCGGGTCAGTAGTTTAGGCGCGATAGCGTATATATTCCGTATATGTACTCCAAAATTATTCCCGCACTTCGGTGCCCCCTCAACGCGTTACCTGCTGTAGGTACCCATTATCCTATTTTAATTCTAAGTTAATTTTTCTTGGACCGCACGTTTGAATCGCGCAGTTAAAGGTCTTCCTGGTCCGCGACCGCACTTTACCTATTTCATAGATTCTCCCGGTGCCCCGCTCACCTCACCGCGTTTCCCGCTGCGCTGCGGTGCGGCGGTTTTATTTTTCTACTACTACTTACATTTTTAAACTCGTGATATCTTTCGAATGGAATGTCCGAATTGAATGATTCAAAAAGTTATGTGAAGGCATTGAAGCAGTTTTGAATAAGAAGTAATTTATTTTGATAAGGATTAATACCAAGATACAAATAAAGAGCCTTTTCTAGCGGCGGCATCAAAAATTAAATTTTTAAAATAAAAGATCACTTATTGTGGCATAACTATAATAGTTAGACATATGCTCTCGCGGACTTTTTTGTAGATCTTCATGAGACCTACAAACCAGCAATACATTATTTTGTTCTAGTGTCAATAGTTTTTGCAGCGCACGCAAAAATAGGTTTTCGATTTCACACCTTGGGTTGCAAAATAGCAATTTTCTTACGGATCCCTAATTTTTTTGGAAATAAAATATAGCCTATAGCCTTCCTCGATAAATGGGCTACCCAACACTGAAAGAATTTTTCAAATCGGACCAGTAGTTCCTGAGATTAGCGCGTTCAAACAAACAAACAAACAAACAAACAAACAAACAAACAAACAAACAAACAAACTCTGCAGCTTTATAATATTAGTATAGATACATATTATATCTACGTTTATATAATGTATGCATATTTAAATTAAATCCCCTAGTTTTAGAAAAAAAACTTTCGTATGTCAGATGATGAAAGGCTCTGCAGCTTTTTATGTAACTGTATGACGAGACGAGCAAATCTCTCACCGATGGTAAACGTTAATTTACGTTAAGCTTGCCCATCACAGTCCAGTGTATCAACCTAAGATATAAGATGTTAAATCTCTTCATTGCTTTTAATTTTTCACTGTTCTATAGTGTGACGATGGACTTTATATTTCGAAGTTTATAGTTATCGTGCATCTTCACCTCTTTACTTTTTTGTACAAAAACATCCGATCCAGATGCCATAAAAGACACCGTATATTGACCTCAAGTTAAATAAATAAAACAACAATGCAAGTCCTTAACCTCTGCTTTGAACTTTTCTATAAAACAACAATCAATAATAATGTAAATTACGAGTATTGTATTTTTTCAGTGACGTCCATCCATACATTGATTACTACGCTGACTCAATGATTTATGCAGTGGCTCCGTCGAGACTACAATAAAACAAAATAAATGGATGCCACGGCCCGTTGTCTGTCTGTCTGTTGACACCGGTAGCCGTTACATCTCACACGACGCACAATATCTTACACTACTCGAGAAATCGTAAAGAGCTTTTAACGATCACTTTATCTTTTTTAAATAAAATGTAGTTAAAAAGTCAAAATGAGAACAAGGTTCAACATTTTATAGCCAAAGGTGGTAATTTCCTTTAAACACGCAACTTAATTTCACCTCATTATTGGTCGGTGCGAAATCGGTTAGTCGATCGGTTGTGAATCTCTACAGGCAGCGGAGACACCGATGCGATGTTGCCCAAAACATAAAACAAAAGCCGCCGATTAAGTGATTATTGAGTACAAAAAACGCGTAAAAATTACCGAGAATATTTATAAGAATTTCTTTTGTTGTCGTCCACTTTACCTACCTATATGTGGGTTGGGTTGAAACAGCGTTGAGCGCGCGTTGCAAGACAAGGAGAAAGGTAGCCTCTTTTATAATAAAGGCGATCGAACTTATTTAAGTCGCAATAAAAGGAATGCTTTAATGATGCTGTCGCCGATATTTATATTGGCCGGGCTCGTCGGATAAATGTAGTTATAAATTACAGATTTGGCGCTGAGGGGTTCCGTGCCTGCCCTTACTGGCGCGAGTAGATATCCATGTCTGTCAATTGTACGCACTGTACTGCTACCTACTTGTGCAATTTAATATCAACACGTGATTTATGCATTGTTGCAGGTAATGTTTAAGTGTAAATGCATGTCACTGCTCAAGTTTAGCGTTCATTGAAAGTACATATTATGAGCTAGCAATATATGTTTATATTTAGCTTACAAGAATTGACTTATTGGTCGGTATTTTGCGTAACTTATAGCTAGTTTATTAAGACGGATTGAAAGAAGTCCACTAAACATGTATTATAGAAATGTGCTACATGCAAAATCTAGTAATCTACTATTCTAAATATATAATAATAATATAATAATAATATTTATTTATTATAATATTTATTTATTACTCCTCATAATTAGAAAATTACACAAGTAGGTACAAGCAAGATGACAAGATGATATCTAACTGTATGAGGAGCTGGTTATGATTTATGGGCGCCTATTTAAACACGTATTTAAAGAGATTACATAATCTAACGTATACCTAGATATGAATATGTGTTAAGACATTTAGGTACAGTCAGCGACAAAAGTAGATGCTCGTTCTCGATTTTCCAAATGTGTTTCAAATCAGTAATTATTATTGTGTTTTACCTTTTACATGGTATCATTTTGACCACAACAAAAATTGGTGTCTAAGATGATGAGGATAAAAGAAAAAAGTGTGATTGTTCAGCAACTTTTGTGGTTGACTGTAGGACTACTATACTCAGAGTCAATTAGAGGTAATTAAAATTAAAGTCTGTCAAAACTCAAACAAAAGTAACGACTTAAAGTTAAGTATTATTTTGTCTCAGACTTCCCATTTTTCCCATTTTTGGGCAAACGTTTTCTCAAAATCCTCCACGTCTCTCTATCTCCTGCTATGTCAGACCAATCGGCTATGTAATGCCTACCAAAAATCTTCGACAAAAAAGGAGCAAACACAAAAGGCTTTAAAAATACATTTACCTCAATACCCGAATCATTTTATGCGTTTATAATAGCTTCAATAAAATGAAGAAGACTGTCCCGTCGTAAATACTGAAGAAGCGAGTCGACCGCCTGCTGCGGAAACGGTGTAAGTGTGAAATAATTAACATCCGCAGTCAGCGATCTTTATGTACTTCGTACTAGATTTCGCGATCCGAACACTGACTGTGTTCTACTGTACAGTAACCTGTGCAACTTTTTTAGTGACTTTTTTGGCGGGAATGGAACTGCCAGCATGAAAATTTTGGTTTTATTTCCAAAACTTGTGGTTTTTCGAGTGATAATGTGTGATATTGGTGGATTGTTAACCATTATGTGTTCGTTAACGTGTACGAGTGTGTGAAATTGAAATAAAGTTGTGAAAGTGACTTTTCTAGTTGCTCCAAAAAAATCCGGCTTGCTGCCGGGTCCCATCATCTCGTCGTCATCATCATCATCATCATTAATACTTGATTCTACTCGTTGAGTTAGAAATATTTTTAATACTTGACACTGGCAAATACACTTATCGTGTGAAGCCATTTGACATTTGCTAGGGCTTTTCTATTTACCGAAGTGAAAAAACAAAAAAACAATTGAAGTACATACCGGAGTGTTAATTCAATAAAATTATAATTTGATTTATTAATAAGATAACAACACCCTAACAATTCAAGAGAAAGTGTACAGGATTTGTGTCATAGTGAGCCTTTCTAGTAAACATAAAATTTGTTGTTTGTTTATTGTGTTTTCATCGTTTTATATAAATGTCCATAGACGCACTGTGCCAATGTGTCACAAAACTGTAACGCATTACAATATTTAAAGGGTTTTAGAACTGATCTGTTACAGGTATTTGCTTCTATGAATAAGTAATCTACATTGCAATGGGATTTAAAATTGATTTTCTAGAGCTCCAAGCTAAGCTCACAGGAAATTGGAGAGAAGGGAAAGAATAATATAAATAATTTATTGATACATACTACTTTTAGGAATCTATCGATGATTCTTGTTACTAAATTCCTGATATTAAAGGATTTCCATCCAACATTTGGTTATTTGCACACATAACTCATTCCGTTGAATGACGGCAAAATCTAACATTCAAAACTCGAAAAAAAGATTTATATTTTTTTTTACCAAAATATACATAGGTAAGCATAGTAGGTGACAGAGTTTACACAAATAAAATATACGCTATTGCATTCAATAAATTTGACACTATAATGTTGCTTAAAATAGAGCGTACGAGGAACAATAAACTTCTGTACCTACTTAGACGGTTTTATAGGGCATGTGAACCGAAGAGGCGAGGAAGTCAGTCGTTGCCGTCCTGCCTTCAGCAAAGCCTGGTCTACATCGACTATATAGTTATTTGTAATGCAAAGACTGCATGGATAATTTTTGGTGCGAGTATTTGTATTGAAACCTGAGCAAGCGAAGCATTCTAGGATTGAAACAAATATAGAATCCTGAGCGTAGCGATAGTTTCAAAGCTACGAGACGCAGAATAACTTTACTGACGAGCAAAACAAACAAGTTTTCACCTCACTACAGCGAGGAAAATACTAAGTGCAAGAAAAACAGCTTAACGATTGACTTTTTTGGCGGCAATTGAACTGTCAACATGAAGATTTTGTTTTTATTTCCAAAACTTGTGTTTCTTCGTGTGATATTGTGTAATATTAGTGGATTATTAACCATTTTGTGTTCGTTAATGTGTAAGAGTGGGAAATTGAAATAAAGTTGTGAAAGTGACTTTTCTAGTTGCTCCAAAAAAGTCCGTGTAAAGTTTAAGTAAAGCCACTACTTTACTTAAATACTATCCTTATCCCATCATCTCATCATCATCATCATCATTTAAACTTGATTCAACTCTCTGAGTTTGAAATACTTGACACTGGCAAATACACTAATCGTGTGACGCCATAACAAAAAAAAAAAACAGCTTGACTGTTTTCATCCTGTTGTCGTGCTGGCCAGTGCGATTTTTCTAAAAATGAGGTTGGTGAACTGACGTGACATAGGTGTTTTTTTTTAATTTGGAATGGAGATAGACTATTAAACCTTGAATTACATTATTGCGGAAAAAGGTTACTGTTGAATAACTGTAAAGCCGCGGGTGTAACCGCGGAGCGTACCTAGTAATTGATTTGTTATTTCTACACGCTGAAACCGCCCAACGGATATCACAGAAATTTGGAATATAGATAGCTTATACCCTGATATAGGCTACTTTTTATTTATTAAAAACCTTGTTATTTCTACTTTGTTTAATGTGAACTAGCCTCAGGTAGATGCCAATTTTGTGTGAACTACTGTGTTTCCTGTCATTATTAGATCAGGCTGACCGAGTGTAGGCTTGCAATTTATTAGTTCGAGCAATGCCGTATGAGTAACTTTAATATTAGTAATAAGCAGTTAGCCGATAGTGAAGCGTGAGGTCGCGGAATCGATTCCAGCTACGGAACAAATATTTTTGTAAAAAAGCGCTAGCATTGCAACAATACATTTTTTCTTGTTTCTACATAATGTTTTATTAAAAAAATAAAGGTAAATATTATATAATAAAGAAAAAAAAGTTTTATTTGTCTCAAGTGTTTTTGTATAATTTGTTTCAAATAAATAATTCTTATTCTATATTTTTTACCCGACTGCGAAAGAAGGAGGGTTATGTTTCCGAGTATATTTATGTATGTATGTATGTATATTTCTTTGGCACAACCTGTAGCCTTGACGGATTTTAACGTATGAGGTGTCATTAGATTCGTCTTTATTGTGGGAGTGACAAGGGTACTTTATTTTAACGCAGTCGGGTTTTTTGTTCCTTTTGTAATGTATAATCTTGTTTTTTCACTTCTTACAGGGTAGTGCTTGATCACAAGTCACCTTCATCATCATCATCATCATCATCATCACCATCATCAACCTGTATCAGTCCACTGCTGGAGATAGGCCTCTCCCAAGGTACGCCACTGAGCCCGGTCTTCGGCTTTTCTTATCCAACTACTGCCAGCCACTCGGCGCAAGTCGTCTCTCCACCTTGTCGCAGGACGTCCTACACTACGTCTGCCAAGTCGCGGTCTCCACTCAAGAACACGTCTACCCCAACGGTCATCGGTTCGGCGGCTTATGTGACCAGCCCACTGCCACTTCAGCTTGCTAATTCTGTGAGTCGGTGACCTTAGTTCTCTTAGTTTATTTGTTCCTTGTTGTCTGGGTTTTGAGGAAGACCGATCCGCGTAGTTTCTAATATCCTAGGTCCTGATACAGAAAGTCCTAGTATGACCTTATCATACTTATTATTTTAAAACGTACATTCTGTCATAATTTTCATATTTTAAAGTCTTTTTAAATAGGAATGTCAACGAACATAATAATGAACTTCCAATTAATCTTGAAATTGATAAGAGCTACCACAATGAGTATGACCTAATTAATCCAACTAAGGAATTCATAAGCGTGATTTAATTAAAATTCATGTAATCTCTCCGATGAAATTTATCATTACACTAAACCATGCGTAGTAATTAAACTTTCATAATACCTATTAATGGGGAATGCTTGAGATTAATTAGAAATTGTTGCCGAGATCGTCAAGATAAGTTTGTATTGTTTATCAGCCGTCATCAGGTCGACACGCCCAGTGGCCAACTCGTTCCAGCAGACTCTTTTTTTAACCACTTTGGGGTGATAGCTTTTTGAAAAAAATGTTTATTGGCTTAATACAGTAATGCTCATTCCTGTATATGTAAAATACATCATCATCATCATCAGCCGGAAGAAGTCCACTGCTGAACATAGGCATCCCCCCTTGAACGCCACCATGAACGGCATGAGCCATTTGCATCCATCGGCTCCCTGCGACTCTCACAATGTCGTCGGTCCACCTAGTGGGGGGCCTTTCTGCAGAACGTCTTCCGTAAATTACCAGTAGGCTCATGCCTAGAACGGCAGATTTAAGGGGCCGGAAAATAAGAAGAGAAAGGCATATTTCGCAAGCTCGTACAAGGAAGATTTCCCACAAAGCGTTTCGCTTCTATATCGTACTTATAATGCGAATAGCGAAAGATACCCTGCCAGCGTCATAGTTTCCCGATAAGTATAATTTGAGAGCCTTCAAGTCAAGAGTGAATAGGCATCTTCTAGGCAAGCATGCTCTACTATCATCTAATCGTCATTAGGTAGTTAATAGTGATAGCTTCGTTTATTCGTGTAATGAAGCAATTTTTTGGCGCTAAAATTTACCAGCCCACACTTGGAAATTTGTAAACCCATCACTGTACTTACTAAATACTAGTAAATACCTTTGATTAGTATCTAAGGAAATAATAGCTGGATGTTAATACTCAGGGGGTACCACAATGGACTTAATTTTGCAATAAAGCGCCTGTAGAGTGCCGCCGTAATTAGAGCTCCGTCCGGACGGTTACAGCACCCTGATTCTAACACTTATGCCTTTCATCGTTAAACGTCATATATAATCAAAACTGCTCCACAAAATAAGTCTTACTGCTAAGGAAATATAGCCTGAAATTAACTGATGAGCACAGATCATGTACTAGGACGTGTTCACGTGCTGTCCACTCCCATTCTCAACACAAAACGTCTGTAACGCATGCTGAAATTCAAAGCGAAATGTGTCTTCAGTTTTAGGTCAGAAGAGCTAGTATTTCTTAATAAGAGTTGTTTATGAGCTGTTTTATTTTTGAGAGAGACCTTTAGCCAGTTTTGCAAGAAGCTCTTCGGTATCGCATCGAATCCATATCATCTCATTATAAGCTACGGTAGCTAGTAGGCATTCATTGAACTGACGCGCCCTAGAATCAATTGTGCAGCTCACCCGTGCAAGTTCTATAACGTGCCTGTAGATGCACTTATCTGCATACGAATGCAATAACTGACGAGACGAGCAAGTCGCTTACCTGATGATAAGTGTCACGCTACTCCAAATTATGAACTTCAACAGTTCTATATCCTACGCGCCAATGCACTGTGCTCGTCACCCTATGATAAAAAATAAAATAAACCCAATTTCTTTATGACCTTTAATTTTTGCTAAGATTTTCTACAATAGGTATCTTTCTTACATACAAGATAGGCTCGATGTCAATTTTGAATTCAAGTCAACGTTGAAAAATTCACAAGAAATCCAAGAAGATTTTTTTTTTTGTTTTAAGTCTTTCTCTCTGTCTCTCTCTCATTTTAATTATTTATTTTCTTTCTTGTAGTTAATAATTATAACTTAGTAAATTATATCAATCTGCAATATATATCAATAATCTATCAGCTTGGTCCTAGTCCATTAACTGACGACATCTATAGATTATACATAAGTAGTTGTTGTGGAATCGGTGAGGATAAAAATAGTAATTTCTATTACTTTCAAATAGTTATAAGTACTCATACGCAAATCTAGTGCACTCTGCAATGCAAGGATGTTAAACATATCATTAGACATATCTTATTATGAAGCAAATATTTCAACCGATTAGCCGTAAATAATTTGAGCGGACAGGATGCTGGCAACAAGCTTCTAAATGGAAGACAAATTATTATTCATAAGATTTTCGAGTTGCGGAGATTATGATCGATCGAGGTCGCTCGGTAATTACAATCTGGATCGAATCATTGAGAAAAATACAACCCTGTTATATCAATCAACAATCAGTGGTAAGTATGTTTGTTGGGCTTAGAAAAGCCCAACAAACATACTTACCACTGAACATACTTCCACTAGCAGCTAAGGTTTTGCACGTTCACGCACGCATAATCGCATAATATCACTAGTGATTTTGTATTTGCTATCAATATATGTCAAAGCGTCTGGTCGATGTTACCTGTGACCAATTTGGCCTTTATTTTGCCAATCAACAAGATAATGCGGCCAGCATTTTGGGAAAATTTCCCACTGGAGGCGCTTTTTAGATTAACGAGTTCATTTGTTTATTTTGATAGATTAGTTTAGTGATTTCATGTTCCTATATGGTATTGAAATAAAATACTTATCTCGATGTTAAAGCGCAACTTGACATAACTTTTTATGCTATTGAACTGAAAATGGTATCAAAATCTTTAAACTACCTATCCTATGTATGAGCATGTAATCCTAGCCATATTGACCAATGGCAGTGGCTTGTTATTAACAGCTTGATTTAGGCTGTGATGAGTCGCTGTCACATCCCTCAATCAATAAAATAAGTTTGACGTTTTAAAGTGATCACAATGTATCCTATTGAATAAAGTACAATTGACTATTGAAATATGTATATAGCGTATTTAAGTGTGTCTGAAAAAGTATTAATTCTTATAGCATTTATTCTTAGTTACCTTAAGTGATTCATAGTGTCTCGTAATGTTTTACCATTTTAAGTAAAGTAAATGGAAAAATACAAAACTTGTATAATAAATAAGGACGAAATAATTCGGTCTGTTACTAAATCGAGGCCGAACACACTCAGATCCTCGGCTATAAAATTTTTATGATTACATTTGTTACCACGAGACCTCGTGAATTATGAACAAGGATTCCTTTATCGAGATTTTATGACGAGAGCAGTCATCGTTTTATAATGCCAAAGGTACTTTGAAACAATCCACAATTTCGCCGTAAAACAAATATTTACATATTTTTAATTCGGTAACGATTGTATATTTTACGTTGTGCTCGTTTTACATAATGCGACAGAGGTTGGACACGTCGGTCATTTTAAAGAAACAGTAAGGGTATTCTCAAGCTCTGTCCAATTTTGCTCAACAATATTTATTCTTAAATACTATAGAAATGCTAGCTGAAAATGGCAACGGGCTGGACATATTAGCCGAAGAACCAATAACTGTTGAGGTAAACGTGTCCTTGAGTGTAGACCGCGTCTCGGCAAACGTAGTGTAGGACGTCCTTCGTCAATGTGGAGCGATGATATACGCAAAATGGCAGGCAGCGGTTGGCTGAGAGAAGCCGAAGATCGGGCTCGGCTCAGTGGCGTACTTTGCACTTTACATGGTAATTTTTGACAATGTAAAGTGCAGTCACCTGATGCTAAGTGATAATATGGTCGAAGGTGGTATCACGCAATACCTGGAGTGAGAACTGGCTCTCAAGTGTGGTTACTGGAACATACCAAAAGGATCGAACACCACCGAAGTTACTGCATTTGTTGTCGGAATCGGTTCTACGTTGGACTACCCATACTGCTGCAATAAAGGTATACGTTGCTACACGTTTCACATTTATTGTGCTCTTGTCTTGTGAGCAGTAAGACGTCACTACATAGTGAGACAGTAACGAACTGGTGTTCCGTTTAAGGAGAGCACATTATGTTGCCTTTTGACATCATTAAGGGTAAAGCCAGTCCCGGTAACCTCAGTGGATATGTCCCAGGAATTATAAGCGAGTTTGTTTATTGTTTAATGAAGTGAACCTTCTGCTCTCGTTATGTGAAGACGTGGGTTGCGTGTGAAAACTGAAGTCTCTGTGGACAGGCACAATGGTGTTAAGGGTAGGTATGCTTTTGTCTCGCTTTTGAGAGCATAAAGAATGCAATATAGAGCCAGTTATAATTGGTTTCATTTTATCCATTTAAGTCCGATATCGACACGATTTTCACGTTACAATGAAGTAGCTGATATACGAGTGCCTCGTGACGAAGACTTGTACTTATATTTATATCGATTAAGTTACCAATTGCTAAGGATGCGGGGGTCATACGCAACAACACTACAAAACTAGTGTGTCCGTCTAAATATGGGTAAACTAAGTTGTATATGATGTCTTTGATAGAAAATATCCTAATAAGGCGCCGACATGTTTGTGATTTATCACACCATGTGTCAGTATAGTCCACCTTGGGTGGGTTGTGTTGTGCACAACAAAAGTGGCTAAACACGCCCAACTTATCAATTAAATATATTAATCCTACGCATCTTCAACATTTCAAATCGCCGCTTATGAACAACTTTTATCGCCAACTAAAACCACTTCTCAGAACTTAAACATCTGCGAACATGGTTATTAAGAGCCACTTAATCTTCGCGAAAATATGTAGCACACGTCAAAATTAAAGTGTCGATGAAAATTGAAGAGATTATCGAAATTATTTTAAATGGCTGAGAGACTAGACATCAAATCCCTATTAGTAACGTGACAGGAAAATTATGTTCAAGTGCTAGAAACGCGCCTTACAGCAATGCAGGCAATTACACGTAGAGATTATTTAAGGAGATCTTTACCTAGTGCTACAATTTTCTCACAACTCAGCTTTGCTTTTTTAACACCGTCTTTGCCATACACAGGTAATGTATATAGTTACCTAAAGGATATGTACTCGTATCTCTATACTTTCATGATCACATCACATCATAGCCGTCATAATGACATCATCTTGAAGAAGTCGACTTCAATAAGTGGAATAATACTTTCCCACTGATTTTATCGATAAGCTCGGGGTGCCCTAACATTATCTCTAACATTACCCACTTTTTCTCTTGATTGTCTCGTCTTGGTGCTGCTACTTCAGAGGTAGTCTAGATTTAGTCACATCCTTTATTACAGCAGAGAGCCTTTTGCGGTTGTCCTCCTGTGTGGTGAAAGCGGTGAAAGCTCGATAAGGAGACGATAAAGTTTCGATAAAGACGCGTGCTGCATTAATGGTAGTCAAAATTATTGATTGTCAAAAACATACATACAATTCTTCATTTTGTGTACCAAATTTTTAGCCTTAATCTACATTTCCTTACTGATTAAATTTGAAGTTGCTTCGTTCTCTATATAGGTGAATGTCGCGCTTAGGATAGTTCGGGTTTATAACCTGTCGTTCTGTCGTTAAACTAATGATTCTGGGACATTGCGGTTACTTCAAACATGCAACTCTTCACTGTGATTGAATGATTAGCACCCTAGTGTCTTAATCTCTTCTATTGAGCACATAATATATCGTGATAGATCCACGGTACCTTACTTACCTTTATAATAGAGTCAGTGAACATTACCAAAGTCATCTGAAAGCATTTGCGTGTAGCGTTTAGTCTGAAGATTGATTAGATTCGACGGTCGCACGACGGAAGAGAGTTATATCCGAGATAATACACCATAGATGACCCATCCATTAGTTCGTGACCATTATGAATTAGGAGCTGTGATTAAGCGGTCGGATTAGGTGGACATATGAAAATAGTTTGGAATTAATTAGTGCGTAACAAACGTGCGTTAACTGTTTAACTCTTAAATTAATTAACTGCGAATTATAGCAACACTTAACCGATTAATACTTAAAATTGTATGTATATAAAATAAACTTTGTGGCGAGCCGATGGCTGCAAACGGCTATTAATATACTATGTTCAGCAGTGGACGTCTTCCGGCTGATAATGAACAAAAACAGCAACTTTGCTAGTGTGCCAAAACGCCGCTTATTGCCCTCCTTCCACTTGGCTCCCATGTCTAAAATCCCATGGGATTACAGTATAATTTTTCTTCCTTTTAAATCCTAATATTCATCGGATTGAAGTTTATCAACGTTTTTCAAACACCCTCCTTCCACTTGACTCCCATGGGATCATAGGATATATTTTTACTTCTTTTGAATCCCATGGGATCATAGAAGATACCAAATATATAAAATTATTCATATAGCCTCAAGCCAAAGATGAAAGTAGCGACGTGGGTACCAGGAGAACAGAAGTTCATAGGAGATACAGTACTTTATTATATTCATAAAAAAATCAACTACCATATAATTATACACTTATTTCATATCTACTACTACATTTTGTTTGTCTTCTTTTACACTGAGAAAAAAGTTCTGACTTTCCTTCTGATTCTTACCCACCAAGACCGATTCCTTCCTTATTGTACCTTAATTTTCCTTCTGAATCACATTCAAATCAAATCAAATCAAATCTCATCAAATCTTTCCCTTTTGACTCAGAAGGAAAACGGTATTTCGGAAGGTCTTTTTTTCCGTGTACCTCGATAATCCTTGCATAAACATTGTACTGTTTCTAAAGCTATATATAGGACTTTCAAATTGGCCACTATCTTAACACTAAGGAAGTTTAACAAAAGATTTCGTTATCTAATTAAACGGACATACAATATAAGGTGGGTATACCGTCTGCTAATTTACTGTTCCAATTTATTTATATTACAGTTTTGTAGGGGTGTTACTAAAAACCAAATGTTCGTTAGGATTTCTAAAATATCTTAGTTTTGTAATATTTTATTTCATCACGTTTGTAAGATTATTAAAAAAAACCTTTGAGTAACAATCTATCGCGAAGCACTTATCAGTGTGTTCCGGCAGTCTCACTTGAGAGCCAGATCCCAGTCCAGGTGTAGAGTGGTGGCATCTTCGACCACATCATCACTTAACATCAGCTGACTAGTAATGGAGCGCTACCCAGTTAATAGCAAAAAAACATTGTCTTCATTAACTAACTCCGATGGCTCAGCGACCCAAAGTGTGTCTTGGCCTCCGAAACGAGAGAGCGGCACTCTTCTCTATCTTGAGCGATTTCAGCCCAGTTCCAGATTCCAATTTTTCATTGTGTAATTTAGTGGCAGCCCTAACATCGTTAAGGCTGAGTATAGTGAAATTTTATGGCGGATTGATGGGAGCCACGTGCCTGCCTATAGACTCTTGGAGTTATGAAACAACCGCGATGAGTACACAATAAATATCGTCTCACAAATGGTAGTTATAAAACACTTAGCTTACTCACTACTTCACTAGCATGCACTTGCTAAAATACTATTTTATTACAAAGTAATTACGATAGCAGTATCGAAGCTCCCGACGAAATATACGATTGTCAATCGTTCCAAAAAAAAATATTATTCAAAGGATACATTGTGATCACTTTAAAACGTCAACTTAAAACTAGCTACGTCTGTTCCAACCTCCTTACGTCGGCAAAAGAACAGGCAAGAAACGCCCGGCATGTACTTTTTTTGGCGCGATCGCATTGACAATTCCGTTTCGTTCTAAAATTCCATTCACAATGCTCTTTAGGTAAAGTGTATTTACTTACTAAATATAATAAGAAAGAAAAAAAAATTTTTTTTGAGAAGAGGATGATTATATTGATGATATAAAATGTGTTTGCATATTATATAATTATGTATTTGCTAGTGGAAATGGTAGTATTATAGCCAAATTAAAAACTTCACTTAGGATTTTAGGAGTCAATACTATAGGATTGCGTACTTACAATCGTAGGCCAGAGTCAATCTCATTACTCATTATAAGGTGAGATAGTGGTCAGACGTAAGACGATGTAAAGTTAATCCGACTCTAGTAAAAGTACAATAACTAGAGTACGTTGCAGCTTGTGCGGAGTTTTCTTACTGCCATGTCTGTTTATACACTGTGGCTTTACGATCCACTATGATACATAATTAACAGCTTATTTATCTGACACATTTAATTACTCAGCTCATTTTCAAAGAGGGTTTAATTACGTTGGAAGAATAAGGATTGCACTCAATTTTAAGTGGCTGTTATTCTGTTAGAATCTAGATATGAAAATTGTTTATAATTAATTTTAATCGTAGATAATAAAGCTTCACAGAATTATTGGGATAGGACTCCTCAACACTTATGTTTATTTCTGGTGCTGGCGAAAGAAAATAAACTTGGCATTTCTTACTGACGGCAAAACAAATACCTGTTGATTGATAAATGTTACATACTTATAATAGAAGAGAAAACAAACTCGAAGCAACGCAACCGAACAATTCGATCTTCTTTGCTCTTACTAATGGCTCCGAGGTATCATTGCGCTATGCCATTCAATCTCTGTAACTCATCTTCTTTATGCGTCCGTTCTATTTACATATATCGTGTTGTACCAATATGTTCTTTATCAACTTTAAGTTAGGTCAGTTTTTGACTGACAGGTTTGGTGTAGATTTGTCGTTTCAGAATGAGATGCCCACGCGTGCCTAGCTCGTGCCAATTTGTGAATAGCGCCGGACGCTTCGGGCAGCTTTCTTTCCTTCATTGCTTAACTTGTTAGTTGAATATCACTGCTAGGCTTCATAGAGCTTATTCCATCGTCAATGACATCCATATCGATACTTCATAAACCATCTATAAACGGTAGCCGCAGGACACTCCCCTTGCTGGTATTTAATATATTTTCTGAAACTAACGTGTATTTAAATTCTAATAGCCACAACTATTAAATGCATTACTCCAATTATGCAAATGGTTTCCAAGACAGTGGTTTAACAAGAACCGTTCATCTAGGCATCTCTGATACAAATCTTATATGTTTACATGATTCGATTAGAAAGTCAGGTCATGGTGACATACGAGTACGAGCTTTGGGATGCAGAAACGTGCAATCGAAGGTCTAGATCGTTTCTATCGATCGTAATTAAGGTCTAATTAGATTTTCAATCATAGTTGATGCCTATGTAGTATCGCTTTCTATGGATGGGATAGAGATTTATGAGGTATCGATAGAGCGTAGCGTTTCGGTCGATAAATCATGAGTTGATGTGAGGCATCACTATTGAGCGGCTCTCGCGACGGCCGCTGCCGGCGGCTACGCCTGCGTCGGCCTACCGACCGTCCGTCGGCTCATTAGAATGATTGATGTTGTGTTTGAATGCATAAATATGCGCCTTCCAACCGCACACCATAGCCCAGTCACGAGCCACCGACATGCGTGTAATCATACAAGACGAACACGTGACCTGTCGCCACACTGTGACGATAGAAACAACGACGGCTCTCGTTTTTTTGGCATCCAACTGATGACCAGTCTATGTAGGTTGTGGGCTTATCAAGCAATCAAATGCTCCATTAAAACACATGACAAACGTATAAACAAATAATAATCAAGTAGGTAATTTAGGCTGTCCGCCTAAGGTTCCTTGTCGCTTTTGGATTACGATCGTAAACCCACCTCTCTATAACTATTGGGCCTATCGACTTTTATTGTCGTTAACTTAATGATTCTTCTAATCATCGACTGAAAACATTTTTACAGAGACTATTAAGAGCTCTTTAACTGGTCCAATACGTTGTACAAGTGTGGAAAAAAGTGTAGGAAGTTGTTTAAAAATATTATAAAATTATAATTTAATTAATTTCGATAAAATTTTCCTATACTCTACGTTTTTGCTACGACTCGTTTCTAGAAGTAAATAATAAACTATGCAAACCCAAATAAAAAGGACAGCGTCATATATTATTGTGTATTGATGAAAAGCGAGTCGAAAATAGTGCCATAAATGCGCCGAATCAAATTGTTGTTATTTGTACATAAAAATCATAACATTATTGAAAAAAACTGCTGAAGATAGTGAAAATTTAACAAAATTTGTGTAAGACAAGTTTTATGGATTTATTCTATGATATTTTTTTTAAATTCAAATCACGTTTTCATTTTTCGTGTCCAAGTGTCCTATGTCCAAATATTAAACTTTCAGCCTTCATAGGGACTAAGACATAGCTCAACATCACAAAATCAGCACAGCTCCCTTATTAAACAGCCTTATTTAAATTAGTATTACGAACAGAAAACCAGCACATGAAAGGAAATTAGTTCAGACAATTACCTCTGATAGTCGTGTGAGATAACGTTAAAATTAAGAGATGTGTGTCCCCCGCGTGACGGGCGGCCGCGTGCTGGCTTTCTTGAGGCTTCTGTAAGTATGTTTATGCCTGTCAACTGGCCATCTTGATGGCACGATGCTTAGAGGCTGTGTTTATGTAACCAACCCATTAAACAGTAATATTTAGATGGTGGCGCTTGACAAAGAAATCTGGGTATTCATTAGGCAACAACAGGCGCGCAATGACATGACATAGAATGTCCATTACTAAAAGTATGCTGTTGTAAGCCCATTTTATTTTTCTAATACATAATGAAGGTTTTTCTGAAATAAAAGATCTAGCTATATGTTACAGCTATCACACTACAATATTATGAATGTGAAAGTTCGTGAGTAAGATATTTTAGGATTCCAACCCACGTCCTACGGATCGCTAGCCGACGTTACTACCATTGAGCAATCATCGCTATGAAAATACGAAGTGTGTATGATTGTTACTTAGTCGTCTTCACGCTGCAACCGCTGCGCTGAACGGATTTGAGTGAAATTTGAAATGGAAATAGCTTTTACTTTGGAATAACACTTAGGCTACTTTTTATTCGGAAAAAAGGCTCCTACGGGTAACGGGAACACCACTGGGCGCAGCTAGTATTTAGTTGGTCCATAGGATCCATTTTTATTAAACCTTTTAGTAATCTCGTGAAGGAATATGTTTGCTTAAAAGCTTCTAATCAATTAAGGAAGAAATTAGTTTCCTATGCAGACTAACAAACATTAATTTGCAACAAAGTTCGATAAACAGTTGCAACGAAACATATCAGATATTATAACTAAGCTTCACATTAAAGGGCCCATAAGTCAGGAATGTCAGGACGCTCAACAAAGTTGCCTAACTCCATATCGAGCTATCTCAATCATTCTATCGATGAAACTATCATTTTTTTCATCCCAAATGCTAACACTCGACCAATCCCCGCCGAACACATACAGAATCAATTCGTATTTATGATACATTTATTGCTTGGATATAAATCTGTGGAGCTAGCAAAAACACGCTCGGTGTTTCGTTGCGACATCAAAATCGCAACTCGTCATATGAATAATACATAAATATGATAAAATATATGATAAATATGACGTATGTTCGTGTCGTAGATGTAGCGGGAGTATTAGTTATGCATCGGGTTCGGTTACGGTAAGCTATTTATGAAATTCATTCGCGAGTGTTACAGCGGTTTATTCAATAACATTTTACATAATATGGTCGGCGTCTTGTGAAAACTTTGGAACTCAGAATTTTCATTTTATTTCTTTTACACATTTCTTTTTTACTACTCACAGCGTAGCGTTTGACCACAAGTCACCTGATCTTAAGTGACGATGCGGTCGAAAATGGCGCCACGCTACATCTGGACAAGGAACTGTTCTGAACTCATTAATTGAACTGGAACTGGGAACTGCATGGGGGTGCTCTATTTGCTAGTTAATTTCTTCTTCTTGTGATGCCATTTCCTTCTGAAAGTTGGCTATCATTAGGACAATCTATTTTAGATGCTACTGCTCGGAACCAGGGTTCTTGTAATTTTAATGAAATAAAACAAAAAAATAATAATAGGGACATAACATACATACATACATATTTGGTTTTTACAGGACGCCGACGATATTATATCGATATAGTGTAAGAGTATATTTATATAAGCTTGCGTAGTAATTTGCTGTGATTGGTCAAGTGAAATGGAAACCTTTCATTTTTGGAGTGGTTAAGTCAAGTATACGATTATATACTACATGGTATATACAAATTGGCTTTTAAAAAATGAGTTGTTAACACTTACGTTTAAAGGTGTGAAATGTAAAACAGGTGATGGCAAAAAATTGCGCGTGAAAACCATTAAAAAATGTAGTAAAGAAAAAATTAATGACAGACTTATATCTACGAACCAGTTCTCAACCACTCGATGTCGAACAGTTGTACGACTGCGGATTAATTTTGACTTGGTTGAGTGCTAAACGCGAGTTCACAAATTTCTGCACTTAGCTTGCACTTCAGGTGTAGTTAATTTAGCAGTGGCTCCATGTATGGGTTATGCTAGTCAGACGATTTTTACAACAGAAAAAGAAAATATATTAAGTATCTCAGAACAATACCACAATTTCTTATAAAAGATACTAATACTTGTTATGGCAATGTTAGATGTTATTTTGGTTCGTACAATGGTATTTTAAATTCATCAAACAGTCCAAACAATTAGCTGTCACAACTTACCTTGGTACCTATCACAACTTACCTCGGTGTTAGGAGAGTTGTGAGTTTGTGACACAGGGAGTAGTTTCTGATTTTGTTGATTTTCTTAGAAATCTTAATACCTTTAATTAATTCGATGATTGTTTCTAAAAGAGTATGAATTGAGCTACATAGATTCATAAAACTCATAATTGTGGAATGTTTCGTTAGCGAGATATGTTCGTTTAAGTAAAAATTGTCACAACCATCCCCGGTATCCTCTAAATTAGGCCTAATGTTATCAAATAAGACGGTGGCTAAACGTGAAATTATTCCGCTATTAAAAAAACGTCGCAATTTTAAATGCTCTAGAAGCACCAAGCGTTACTTTTCATAATCGATTTTACGGGAGTATCCAATTTAACTTGCATAAGTGTTTGTTACCAAATGATTCAATTCTAATGCATTATACGCAGTTTGGCAACTGGCATCGGTGGCAGATTGCTTTCCCACCACTGAATAGAATAGGTCATACAATAGGCTAGCAATGGATGGTACAATTTATTCAGACACAGTACAGTAACTATGCTGAATTTTGAAGATGGCTGATTATAGTTAACATTCATAAAAATCCATAAAAATTACATTCATTGTTAATTTTGTAACATATTAACTATCCGTAATTATAAATCCGAAAGTTTATGAGTGAGTGTGTATGTTTGTTACTTCTTCACGCTGAAACGGCTCAATGGATTTGAGTGAAATTTGGAATGAAAATAGCTGTATTTTAACACATAGTCACATAAACATAAAATCATTTTTTTAATGATCTGTCTGAATAAGGTTCATATGGAAAACTAAATAATTTTAGGAAAATCGAACGTCTTTTTTTGAGATTTTTGTATGAATTTTTGTTGGTTTCTTTTTATTAAGGCTCTGATCTACGCGGGTGAAATCGTGGGGCATAGCTAGTAGAGAATAGAAACCGATCAATGTGGTTGCAGATGGTTTCTTTTGAAACCACAATTACGCATTCCGTATGAAATCGCACCTATTTATTACTAGCACTAGCATTTCTCACGCAACTTTGTACGCGATTCATAGGCTATGTTGTCATGGCGCAATAAATCATGCATAATTTTTTAAATTGAAAATTTAACTATCAAACCTCAGAAACAATATAAAAAAGGAAAAAAAAATCTGTCTCTGTTTATTTTGCAACCAGATGAATCAATAGGCAAAGAAATTTTAATGTCCTAAATTCATACGTTCAATACTCCCCGAATAGCTATCTCACACCTCCCTAAGATTATCTATGCCTAGGGTAGGGTCTAGGATAAGTAGGGGTAAGTAGGGAAACTATGTGAGATCCGCATCATCCAGGAGCGGTTTTTCAACGCACATAAATATTTGCCTTAAACCTGTGACCCCACATTTTGCAGTTGGCTATTTGGCCAATGCGTCACATTGGCCATTTATCCTCTACACAGTGTTCACTAACTCCTAGTAACATTAATACAAATTCATAATATTCATAAGGAGTCCTGAAATGAAACGTACCGGTTGAACGAAACAAGATTTAATTTAGAGGCTTGTTAAATCTATAATATTACATCTAAATTCATAAAAGCAAGGCAATCGCTTACATTGCACCCACTTGATATACTCCTGAGATATGAAAAATCTATAGCTATCTATATTTCTGCTGCGTCTGCTAGCGCTTTAATATTTATGAGATTTCTTACCGCATCTCTAGGAATTAAACAACGAGAACAAGAATTTTCACTGTTTATCTTGTAATGGCTTCGCATGTCTTACAAATGCAGGCAGTATCAAGTAACTACTTAATACAACAAACCGGGCATTTAAAAAAAAATACTAACTTTTGCGGCACACACAAATGCGGCATAAAAAACGAAAAAAACTATTTTTTTAGTAAGTGACTTTAGAATCAAATCATTGCCGCTTTGCCCACCTGAAAGTTATTATTTTTTCAGAACCCTAATATTTTCATACAAACTTGTAACCTCTTTAAAGGATTATTTTCAAAAATTCCCTTCTTTGTGCACTAGATCATACGATCTAACAAACGTCACACATTCCAAGTCCATCAACAAGAGATAAAAAAGTCAATCGTCTGAGGATTGCAAAATTTGCAAAGCCAGACATAACATTTTTCATTTGTTTATTCGGGCTCGTGGTATCCAGAAGTTTAAAAATCATGAGCACGGGAATCACCATATTTTCCGCTCGTCCTCTAAGTTCCCAAGGGTTATCCATCTAAACATTAATTACTCACGCGTCCGTACTCGCCTTTCTTCCGTCTGGCGTTAAATTGCAAGTATCACGGCGATATCGACGGAATTACCATCGGAATTCGACCCTCGATCGTCAAATGCTGAAGCTACACCTCTATCGTCTATTGTGCGTAATTCTACGCAATAATTATTTTAGACAGGCGTAATGCAAGCGATTGTCTAGAACTCTAAATAGTCATTTTTTTGAAATCATTTGGTATAAATGATACTCTAGCGTCTATTAGAGGAAATTCTATGTAATTATTATTATAGACAGGCGTAATGCAAGCAATCGTCATTTGTTTTACAAATATTTGGTATAAATGATACGAAAGAAACCTAGTGCGAGGTCTAACGTGATGTTCAGGTATTAGCGTTAGTGTCTGAATGTTGAACTAAATTTTAGATAATACTTACTAGTGGAATATACAGAACAGTAATAAATCTAACAATTGTTCCAAGAACCAATTTATTTTAGTAACGTATTTGAAATTCTAACTAGGTAATAGGTGCTTAATACTTGACAAAACAAGTAAGAATGTGTACAAACTCAGGTTCCCCAGTAGGCCAAATAAAAATAGTCACATTTGATGCGGCAACTATCAGCAGTATAGATTTGACGCAGATGTGATCCAAGCATAGCCGAGAATTTACACAGCGGGAAGTTTCGCGGCTTTGCGTAGAAACTTAAAGTTATAATTATTTATGACTGGTTTTGATTCAAGAATTCATAGCAGTTCGTTCGTAGGCATGCGCGATCCAGAACACTTTAAGTTGTACATGAGAAGATTTTTTTTTGAACACGCAGTTTTATGTGGTTTTATTATCCGGGTGGTATGACAGCTATGTGTAATATGGTGCACCGTACTTGTGACATTGTAACGACTTATAATTACTCATTTATGAATATTGATAGCGATCATAAAAAGATACATATCAGTTTTTAATCATGTGTGTACTGGCAACATATACCAATAATTAAGAAAAAATATTTCGAGAAAATTCTGTGACCATTTAAACGTAGAATGTTAGTTTTTTTTACTAAATAAACAGCCAGTAATACTGCGAAGAGAGCTTGGTTTGATCTTGTTTTATTTTGCTCCGCTAACAAGTTTTTTGCTGCAAGTAAAATTTACGCACTCATCACGAGGCGAGAAAGCCAAGTTACTGGTGCAACAACATGGATCTGGAGTGGTTTTTTACAAACTATTTAAATTAATTATATTCTGTATTTCTTTTTATACAGACTTATGGAGAGAGTTGTCTACTCGCCTTGAGAATTCGACCAATTATGTAATTTTATTTCCATAAATCCATAATATTTCTCTTCCACTCCAGTTATGACTGCTACTACACGACTTGTCTGATTTAACACATTAATTTTTTTTTCAGATAAAGGGTCTCTTGAACAATAGATCAGAGCAGTCAAGATCATGTGATTGAGAACAGAATGACAGACTCTCTTATTCTAATCCAAAACAAATAGACCTTTAAAAT
Organism: Opisthograptis luteolata; assembly: GCA_931315375.2. NCBI lineage: Eukaryota > Metazoa > Arthropoda > Insecta > Lepidoptera > Geometridae > Opisthograptis > Opisthograptis luteolata. The sequence continues at coordinate 7,271,293 of OV928048.1, forward strand.
TACTCCATTTGGAATTGAAGTGTTTTGTGTCTGTGGCACATTAAAACAGTATTAAGTCCATCACAAAAAAACTTGTTGACACCAGTTTTTGTGATATCCACACAATAAAATACAATCATTCTTCAACTAACAACATAATTTGTTAGCATTTGCGTATCTACCATCGTCGACCGCATCATCATTGCTTATCACCAACGATAATGGTCAAACGCCTATCGAAGCGTAAAAAAGAGCAGACATCAAGCTACCATTTTAGCGAGTCGTTGACGACAGATCAGTGAAACCAGGCACGTAGCGTTGACCAAATGAAAAACTGTATCACCGTAGAAAATAGCGGGATGTCATAGAGAGTGAAAACGAGCCGTGGGCAACTGGATCGACCAGGCCACCTAGAGCTTTACCACATCACTATAATTTAAGAGCAAAATCTGGCCAGGGAGGTCGGCTGTGATTGGTCGGTATTTATGTTTATCACGGTCTATCAATATGTCTATTATTCCGATACGTGAGTGAAGCCCGGAGCGATTGAAGGGTGTTATTCAGTCCGCGATCTCGATGCTAAAGTAATTTTGTTTACATTGGAATCCTACATTATGTTTACACATAAACCATTGGAATGTATATCGATGGAAACTCAAGATTGTAGTACATACTTTGATACGAGGAGCGATTCATTTGCAAATTGATAGGGAAGTTAATTTTATAATTGCACTTTTATTAAGTTTGTATTGTATAATCGAGTTATTTCCTATCGTGCTGTGGTTTGTCAGCGCCCTTCCTTGATTTATCGATAATATGGTTTGTGTCTACTTAATTACATACCTTCATTTTATCCTTACAGGAAGTTGATGGATAATGTATATCTATGATTGCTGCTTGCTTGTACTTTTGGCAACATTTTTTTAAATTCTTGCAACAAACTTTATGATAAGGATCTATCTTAATTTCACTAAGAAAATATGTTTAAATCTCAGACAACAAATAATACATTTTGAAAAGCAATTCAAAATCAACCAACTCGACTTATACGGCTCATTAGAGTTTTATCATGTTCTAGTTCTCTGTGGTGTACCAATAATGAGTAAATTTTTCTTTTTATCATAAAATAATCGATTTTGCATAGTGACTATATCTTTTTCTGTTTCGTTGTCTAGGAACAAATTCGGTCGAAGTTACCTATACAACTTACACAGATACGATTTAAGTGAAATTCCACTCAAATCCGTAAAGCCGTTTCAGTTTGAAGAAGTAACGAACATACAGACTCACTCGCGCAATCATAAACTTTCCCATATTTAATATCTGAATTTGTGAGAAGTTTGATTAGTGTAGATAAAATAACTGCCAGAATTCTTCAACAAATAAAAGTCGTTATAATTATTTGCCTCCGAAACTTCGCGCCCGTTATATCAACTTATGTTACGTACAGTCAGCAACAACAGTTGCTGAACAATAACAAGGTTTCCGATTAACTTTATCATCTTAAACACCAACCTTTGACTGCATTATCACTTAACATCGGGTGTGTTGTGTTGGAGTCAAACACTACCTTGTAAGTTGTAAACAAACCCAAGCATTACTGATCTAAAATACATTTGCAAAGAACAATGGCCAAAACGGACCCGAAGTCCTATGAAAACGATTTATATACGGTAAAAATTTAAATTTTTTGCTTATTAAGAGGTTATACGATATTTTAAAGAAAGTGTAGAAAAAAAAGATAATGATTATTTAACTTCGGAGTTTCTTAGGACATTTTTTAACTTACACCACGCTTGGATGTTTTGAACGCACTCCGCATTTTCTTTTTCATTCCGTTTCACGCTTTGGAAGTCTCACGCTTTGGAAGTCGGCCCTACATAAATTAAGTCATTAAAATCAAGATTATTTACCAAATATGAACAAAAACGAATCTTTTTTAATCTATGTACTAGCAAATTGATTGTCACTGTCAAGTGACATTGACAAAATATATTGCGTTCAGGTCCAGGGCAGTATGAAAAGTGGCCAATGTTCATTGAGAATGACCAGCTACTTTTGTCGCTGCCTGTACGAGTAAGTAAGTGCAAGAAACCCGACGCATCCGTGTGTTCCGCGCCTCATTACGGTGGAATCTGCTCTTGTTTCACAACTTACCGTCCATCCTACCAGTTTGGGGTCCCGTTATACATCTGAAACACGACTGGACTGGTGCGTGTTGTGGGGTGAATAAATGGAAGCGACAAAACAAACCTATAAGGAGATCACAGCTAACTGTGCTTGCAATGCTTTTACGTGATTAATTCTTTAAAGGTGGTAGCCTTATAATAGGCAGTAGACTTATAGGTACCTAAGTAATAGACTTATACTTATAAGTAGTTGTAGACTTATAGCTAGCAGTAGACTTATAGGTGGTAGTAGACTTATAGGTAGAATATAGACTTACAGGTGGTAGTAGACTTATAGGTAGAATATAGACTTACAGGTGGTAGTAGACTTATAGGTAGTAATAGATTTTTTTACAAGTAGTAGACAGATTTTTACTGGTCAACCATTGTTAAAAATAACGAAACAATTTCTTTTATTTTAGGAACTTTCTACTCACTTAATAAAACACTAACACTGACTGATTGACAGACAGGGCACAGCCTAAGCGACTGGGAATCATGAAATTTGGCATACGAGTTCTTTGTCGCGGGGTAGGTTGAAAGTTAACCATTAAAGAGCTATCAAAGATCTTTTACTATTTAAGCGTCGTCACTATCCATCCAAGTATCAGGGGCAGGCCACTTACTATCTGTAATGCCTCTGGTAGTGCATAATATATCAGTAAACACTTTACATCAAAGAGGCCGCATGCTTGTTTGCCAAACTATGAAAAAGAAATTAATATACGTAAATAAAAAAAAGGTATGTAATGTTAACTTTTAAATTATTAGAATATTTAGCGTCTAATGGCATTGCCAACAGACATCTCGTTTTACGAAAGTGACTATATGCAGTACGTGACCAACCACGCGATTGGATCTCTACCTTAAAATGGTGTTCAGCAACATAACAGCATTAAAATCGCGAATACCTCATTTTTTTTTCGGTAAATATTCGCTAATAAGCTGTACGCGAGTTTGCAGATTAGTTTTAGACATCGCATTAAAAAGTTGAAGGTAATAATAAAGAACCGAAACGGGAAAACTGGCTGCGCCCGCGCTGAATTTATAATGCGACGAATGACGACTCGACCTGTCGGAACATCTAGATTATGACGGTGGGGTTCCGTAGGAATGTTCGGACTAATGTGCATGCTGAGTCCATCAGATCGCTGTCACGTCAGCATGTAGTCAGTTTGTTGTTCAAATACAAATAGCATTTGCGTGGTTATACACAACATGGAAGCGATGCAAATAGACATTTGTATGATACCTAACCTAACTAATGCTAGAAGAGCGGCAAAGCTACCTTTTCTATTTACTTTTTACTGGGTAGCGTTTGACAACAAGTTCCTACCTGATATTATGTGACGATGTGGTCGAAGGTGGCATCACGCTAAACCTGGATTGAGAACTGGCTCTCAAGTTCTCCAAACTGTTTTAGTTCTAATGCAATAACTTTGAGTTTAAATGAAAATTAAAGCCCTGTCTTGTAGACAGCTATTAGAGCTGCTGTTCTGTAGGTATATAGATCAATAATATTTTAATGAAATATAAAAATACACGGCAATTTATTAAACTCTAGTTGCACCCCACTGTTTCACTCGCGTCTTGCCTTTGCCTCGCAGGAAACTTTTTCCGGGATAAAAAATAGCCTTTGTTTTAATCTAGGATAAGCTAGTAGTTTTTGCGTGAAAGAGTAACAATCATCCATACATCCATACTCACAAACTTTCACGTTAATAATATTAGTAGGATTACTTCAAAACACAGATACCACAAACACGGCAGTCTTTTTTATGATGGTTGTCCGTATTCAGTTGTAGTTTTCAATCGCCTCGAAGGAACTCTAATCTTGAGGACCGGTTGACGGCTCGACGGTGTACTCTGGTTACTGTATAATTAAGTAATACAGGACGATATTATGCACAATAGTGGCGACTCTTATCGTCACCGCTACCGTGTAATTATCGATGCTTGCGCACTTATTTTATCGATACTGTTCCACTTTGCCGTCAGTGGCTCAGATTTGAGTAAAATGATGCATAACGACGGCCATTGAAATTGGCTACGTGGTGTTGAAATTGGCTACACTTGTCCAAACACACAGAAGGGCAGAATAGGGTGGCGGAGGTTTGGGCTCTGTTTAAAATGTTTGAATTTGTATGAAACCAAGCTCACCAAGCCTAGTCTGCTCGCGTCCCGTCCCGCCTTCCGCGCCACCTGGATTGAGAATTGGCGGCTAGTGCTTGGCAACAGATTTAGCAAGGCAAACACTAGGAAATGCCTTACCACCAAGCTATTCTATGGTTTGAATACGATGATTATTTTCAAAATTAGTTTCGTAAAAATTAAAAAATATCTACAAAATTCGGCCCGCTGTTGTTGCGATCCCCATCAAAATGGTTTCTGTGCGTTTTGCGATTTAAAATCAGGAAGTATTTAACAAGAACTTTTTCAATCAAACTTTTTTTTGTTGAAATTGTGCCGCCTGTGTTTGTCGAATTAAAATGCGTATTAGAGGAACCTTTATGGGATTAGGTTAATTATAGGTATTCCGAATAATTCTCATAATTATAGGGACTGCCACCTCAGGCGCCGGTCTAATTTGTTTATTACGATTTATGGACATAAAATCATACACATAATAAGCTTTTAAATCCAGTTATCACATCGTAGAATGTGTTAACGATTGAGCTGACGCATGACATTTGAAGTAAAAAAAAGTGTACTTATATGTAGGTAATGAGGATACATAAATGTACATGTATGTAATATATTATTAAAGTCGTGTGCTCTTTTGAATCGTATACCTTGATCTTTTTATATATGATTTCAAATGGAAATTTACCTCTTCTCATTTCGTTTTCAATCAAACACAGGATCACGATTATATGTATATAGCGATGATGGCTCAGTGGTAGGGACGTCGACTTGCGATCCGTAGGACGTGGGTTCGAATCCTACAATGAGCTTGAGCTTTCGGTGAAGGAAAACATCGTGATGAAACCATAGCTTGGTGGTAGGGTATTTTCTAGTACTCGCCTGGCTAGCTACCACCCTCTTGTTAAGAATCTGTCGACAAGCACCTATCGGTGTGTTCCGGCAGCCTCACTTGAGAGCCAGTTCCCAGTCCAGGTGTAGCGTGGCACTACCTTCGACCACATCGTCACTTGACATCAGGTGACTTGTGGTCAAAAGCTACCCTGTAAATAGTAAAAAAAAAATAAAAAAAATGTAGGTATTGTAGTATACACATATCAGTGTAGCGTCATGTTTAGGCAAGTGTAGTAATCTAAGAAATACATAACACAAAAAATACCAATAATTCATTTATGCAACTAAAAGTAAGTTGCCTTTGCTCGTTATAGAATTTTGAACTTCAATGGTTTTTCAATGAAAATAAAGAGATGTTAGATGTTAAATTTCCTTAGGCCCTGTAATGACACGTATCAAAATTTTCCCTTATACCTCCGAGTCTAAAGTTCTGTATACTTTTTCATTACTCCGACCAACGATATAGTACTCCACCTAGAGCTGGGCGATAAGCAAATTTTCTCGTTTATGCGACTATGTAATTAATTAATCTGCTCATCAAAATTTCTCCTCAAGGCATGAGGTCCTACCGAAGCGGGCCATATCCTTAATAGGAATCTATATGGATAGCCACTTCACTGTTAAGAGAAGCCATGAAGAAAAATGTCATTAATATGCTTAGTTTAATAATGGGTCAGTTTTTCGCTTTATATCTTATTCTATTTTCACCAATCTCGTAGTTTATTCAGTTTTCATAAAATATAAATGTTGTTTTTGGAAGATTTTAAGCAATCGAGTAACGAGATGAGCCAGTGGTCTTGTTTATGTGAAATTCGCGCGTCACGAGCTGCGACCGGACCGTATACCTTATATACCAAAATATTACTCCAATTCCATACGTTCTGTTATTTCACTGAAAACATTACTCTTCAATCCAGAACACAGTAATATTTGCAAACCACTGTATGTATATTTATGAATAAATAATGCAGATTTACACGTTCAATTACTTTGGTTACTTAACTACAATCGCGTGTTGAAGGTGTTGGTGAAAATACAGTGCACCCACCGGTTGTTTCTTTTAACTTTAACAGTTTTGGACACTAATTGAGCAAAACACTTCTTTTTAACCACGTAACTGTTAAATTAGCTTAACCTTTCTCACGCAAAGCGTTACATGTGCTGATTGAAATGATATTTCAAAAAGTATCAGCTGTTAATAAGTCCAAATTTCATTAACAGCTCGGTCTGCGACAGTTTGATCAGACGTTGTGCGTGCCTTAATTTAATTCTGCGTATTTTATACATTATGTATGTATTATGATTGTAAGTAATCTGCTGATATTGCATTTTCATGAATGAAATCCTTGAAAAGATTCATACTGTTAATACCAAAGTACTCAATTTTTTTCTAGACTGCTGTCGAATTAAGCCCTTCGATAGATGTATAAATTTGTCCCGCTTTTTCCAGATGGCAGACAGTGTTTTTTGTATGATAGAAACGAGTCAAATTTGTCCCAATTTCTGTAGCTTTATCATCATCATCATCATCATCATCAGCCTAATACGTTCACACTGCTGGAGCACAAGCCTTCTCTCAGAGAGAGAGTATGAGCCGCTCTTTGATGGGCCGTAATCTACCACGCGGGCCCAGAGTGGGTTGATAGATGTCGCATGCCCTTAAATATTGTGGTTCTTGGACATGCCCGTTTCCTCATGATGTTTTCCTTTTCCTTTTGTTCCTTAAATTATTAAAATTTTGGCATATTTCATAAATGACTTTTTACTGTGACTTTGCTTTCCAGGACAGCGGATTTTCTGCCATTTTGCCGGTGGAACTGTAAAGAGCGTGTGTTCCCTGACGTCACGCAGCAGTTCTAAATCCTTTTGTTTTCCGTATCTCAGTCAGATAAGTAAGACCAAATGACGTGCGATGAGTGAGAGGATACAGTAAAGGAGTCAGTGAAACGTGACATTGCGTCACCTGTTTTTTGACAAGTGTAGGTGCTCTAGGCCTGTTTCCTCACCGACCTTGCTTTCCGTTAATTAACCACGTCGCTGGGCTCAAGTGATGGATCGGTCACCTGTTCGACACAGAGACGTTTGTCGAATGGAAGCGACATCAATAGATCTAGCAAGAGACTAAGAGGTATTATTAATACATATTTAAAAAGAGATTATATTCATTACAGGTTTCTACTTTGGTTCTATATAAATATGTATAATATGTAGGTCGCTCTCGTTTGTCAGCCGTCATCGCTTTATTCACGCCCCTTTCTCATAATAAAATGATTAAAAGGTTTTATCAACCTTTAGACAACCTTTGAAAATAACGATAAAACATTAAAATATTTTTTTACTTTTACAAGGCACGGATCTAACGGCACTAATCTAAAGATCTTCAAGCTCAGTTGCTACAGATTATACAGAAAATAATTATATATATTTTTTTCTTTTACAGGGTACTTCTAAGGATCTTCAAGCACAGTTGCTACAGATTATACAGAAAATATACCAACCACCTTTGACCACATAATAACTCAGTGACAGTCACTTGTAGTCTCACGCTACCTTACAAAAAGTAAATAAAAACATAAAAACTTGATTACCACAGAGCAACTCTTAATTTGTCATCGTTAAAAGTTCAACTTACCACTTTTGATTTTAAGCCTACCATTTCAATACAGCTTTATATCTCGGGTACGTGTCACTGCGGCGTTCTCAAAATCACGCCGCTCTGACCACAGAGACAGGTTGATTTCAATGGTCTTTCATCTTATCTACTCGATTGTACGTGTATAGCAGGAAAGTGCTCGGGCGATGTTTCAAAACTGTGTCGTCAAATTTTGTTTTGGTGATTCAATTTTGACAACTTAGATCCGTGTACGGTGGTCTAGAGTCTAGAGTTACATCAGCTGTAGATACTTGTTAGGAATTTGACGATCAGTTACATGACCTTTTTTCTTATAAAAGAAGCAAAAAAACAAGGCATAAAGAGGTTATTTAATTTATCTAGCGTTTTAGATGAAGATCCGTGTCGAGGACTTTTTTTTTCAAAACAGAACAAAAAAAGTTGCAGTAAGTTACAGAGGTTATTTATAATAATTATGTAGAGTGATGGTAACCCAAGGGAAAGTAACATGTGTAACTCACCAGGTGCCGTTATCAACTTCGAATCCCATTTCGGTTCCTATATTGTATGACTTAATTTTATGTGTAGATTTGCCGTCACTCTAAACAGTAATAGCAAAGTGAGATTGAAATTATTATGTCCAGAAGATAAGCTGATAAATAATCAGTAAATCTTGCGAACTAGAAAGAATAGTGGCATGTCATTAAACACTTCTGGTGCCAAAGTTTTACATGGTAAAAAATAAATTAAAAAAGAAACTAGAAAATTCGGGAAAAAATAGAAGTAGTTTTTTTCCATCTTTTCATGTATGGACTTATGAACAGCTGCTTCATATTATCAACTATTAATATTAGCCTTTACTCGTGCGAAGCCGGGGCGGGTGGCTAACTGGTTTATATATATACATATTAAAGTTTATGCTAATAATTATTGTAGGTAGGACAAAAGAAGGTAGGGCTCAGCGTTATCAAAGCACGCTAGGCCTAGATTTCGTAATGTCCTATCGTACTGTCTATGTTACAGTCTTAGACAGAGACCTTTCATAATGTAATATATTTTATAGTAATAATGGTATATATATAAAGTATTCAACTGCATACGAAACTCCAATACATTTTCATTGGTTCTATAGCAAATGATAACTCATGGGGTCATGAGTTCAATAACTAAGCATTTAACCACAGTCATAGAGGTAAGTGACGACATGGATAGAGTATGCTTACGTAGAAGATCGTCACTGGTGACTTGAAGACTCCAAATTTGTATAAATCGCGAACCAAAGACGCTGGCAAGGTGACAATAAGCTTGAGCTTTTGGTGAAGGAAAACATCGCGATTAAACCATCGCTTGGTGGTAGGGCATTATCTAATTCTTACCTTGCTTGCTGAGTAGAGAATCTGTCGCCATCAAGACCTATCGGTGTGTTCTGGTTCAGGTGTAGCATGGTGCTACCTCTAATCACCGCATCACTTAAAATCTTGTGGTCAAACGCTTATGCCTGTAAAATTTGCTTAACACAATTTTCTGTGTCTACTACCCATTTAGTTTTACTACGAGCAGAATTTTTCTCAATCGAGTTAGATTTTACATCACATCCAATCGCCATACCAATTACCAACAAAAATTCATGACAAAAACTGCGTAACGAAAGCAACCGCAAAAGCCTAGAATCAGCAAAGGTTGTTTTTCAATAAGCAATAAATATTGCGTTGCAACGGTGGCAGGCGCACGCGCCGCGCGGTAACAAGGCGCCCGCGCCCGCGCCGTGCCATCGTTGCGCAACTGCCCCACCCTGCTGTGGCACTTCTAGCCGCTGCCCCATGCCACGAGTGATCTACGTGATCCAACGAAAAAAGAAGGTGGGTTTTCAAGTACATCTCTTACTAGCTGTTGCTCGCGATTTCATCTGCCTGGCCTACAGTTTATCGCAATAAAAAGTATCCCTAGTCCTTCCTTAGTTTAAAATATTTCCATACAAATTTGATCAAGATCGGTTCCATAGTTTTTAGGTTAATGTGAAACAAAGAAACAATCTAATCTTTTTTCATTAGATATATTAGTATAAATCTCTTTATGTATTTTTGGTAGACCAATTGGGTAGACCCAATCTGACTGTAACTTTAGCTTTGTTCTTCGGTCTACTTGGAATATCTATGGTGGTTTGACAGTTGCTTTTACGAGAATTTGTAAGCGGATACAATAGCTGCTCTCTGCCATGAGCCATAGGTTCGCACAAAAAGGTGAATACGCGTAGAAGTGGTATCTGAACTAGAGGAATCGGTTCGTTAATAAACACTTTTAATTTTGTAAGGTTGTATTTCTATTATTATTACTTACTTGGAATGAAGAAAATCTATGACATAAATAAAAATATAATTTCTTTTAACTCAGACCAGCTCCTTGTGATACCGTTCTTGTCCAACTTTAGTATTCACAATAGAAACCTACTACACTATTAAACGTTAAACTATACACTTTCCGCATCCACTTCGTACCTACTATTGCGTATTACATCCATCTTACAAAAACGATTCTGTAACTGGTCATCTATTGTCGCTAACAAAAAATAGATCACAATGTTGTGTCCTTCAATATGTTTTACCTTTCTAATTCTCAGTGTTACAATATCAAAAACGAGATTCTGTGTGCAGATAACGTCTTATTCATTAAGTTTGATAATTATTTCGGTTTGGGCGGGTTGAGTATAACCCAATTTATTTTATTGATGGCCAAAGGTCAGTTGAATTGTTGTGTAAGCCTTCGATTGATAAGATCTTACCAGTAGCGAGTACGCAGTAGATCGTAGAAGGTATAGGTATGCAGTAATGCTTAGATTGTGCTCGTAGTCTTGTAGTCTAATTGTCGTAAGGTAAACTGTGTTTTGTAGTCGATAAACATTTAATGTTCCTGGGTTTACACTTGACCTATCTACGAGTATTTTTAGTTAGCAGAAACTAAATATTTGTCTATGTTTGTTCAACCATTTTGACATCATTGTTGCACTTGCTAACTGAAAACGGAGCCAAAATTCAATCCTTTATTAGTCGATCAAATACCTTATTGATAGCCTGCACTGTGTATTATTCCCTCGGACCAGCCGTTGAAATTGAGTGTAGGTTAAATTCTCAGCAACTTTATTTAGAGACTGGCATCAGAAATATTCTCCTATTAGCAAAAAACATTGTCCAATATGGCGGTCAGATAGTTCTGGGCGGTTTCGCTTGTCGCAAATTAATGGTAATAAAGCACAATCATATCGCAGTTCGTGAGCGCAGGCGCAGCCCCCGGGTACTCCGATTACAAGATGGCGTTGAGAGACTGCGGTGCAGTTGTACAGTCACCGACAAAAGTAGCTGATCATAATCGATTTTCTAAATGCGAATTAGGTCAGCAATATTTGTTTTATCATACAACTTACAAGGTAATGCTTGACCACAACACAACGCATCTGATGTTAAGTGATGATTCGGTCGAAGCTTGGCGTTTAAGAACACAAAGAAAATCGGATAATTTGTAATAGTTCATTAAAATTTGTCTTTGACTGTACTTTGCTGTTGGAAATGTTTAAAACCAGGACTGTTGAAAATGCTAATGGTCCAGTTAGATACGATTTAGGTAGACTTTGAAATAGACCTCTGATTTGTTGTTAGAATAAACGTCATAGAGTTTGTTTCACTTAAAAGCGTCGATACCTGTTTAGAAAAACTAAAATTTTAATACTCTATGGATGGGCTAACCTTATATTGAACTATATTGTTTTGAGTTACCAGACCTACCGTTTTACGTCATTTAATTGAATATTAAGGAATCAATCAGTTTAGTGAATCTACTTTCAGTTGAAACAAGATTTGAGTAGCAAAGAATATAAACAAAAAACAGTAAATTGAAACTACTTATTACACAGAGAGAAATATATGAATTATATACTTTCATTATTGTAGGGCAATAGCAATAGCTAACTTCGGCTTATGCCGCGTTTATTTCTAATTGCCGCGTACTATTTCTAATCACTCGTAATAATCTACCTATATAATATCCCTATTCTAGACCTACGAGTATTATTAATATAATATATCAAGCACATAGCAACAACATATGTTTCTAAAGTAGAAACCTACTGTAAATTTCGCTTAACATCAGGTAAAATTGCGCCAAATGCTCCAAAGAGGTAATCAACTTTTGAGCTTCATTTTAACTTGGCATCCGACTTCTAAGTATCAATATACAGTATTAGAATAAGGGGTTGAAGTAAAAGTAAACATGAAAAGTTTATTATTATTTATTTCATGATGACAAGGTAATCGGTGACCTTTGAACGACTAAAAGGTATCAAAAGTATAAAAGATTACACATTACAATCTCTATTCTTATCAATACCAGTGATAAGTTAAGTAGCATCTCTGAAGCAAGATTTTGGTACTATTTGATAGCATGGCAAGGTAGACCAAATTATGGCTGCATGAAAAAATAATTAATCAATTAATTCTCTCTCAAGATCACAAAAAAAAACATTCCAAACCTTTTGGCTTAGGAATGTGTTTTGAATTTTTAGAGAAGCGTATAAAAAGTGTTTTTTTTTCATTAGTATTATTTATCCAGCCATATTTTGGTCTCTATGTTATTTTATCAAAAAGGTAACATTGGTGAAGATAAAATTAAAACATGTGATAAGGTAAATATAAATATATATTACAAAGAATGTGTACCTATTTAGTAATATATGAAATAATTATCAACAACCTTATCTTCACATCTAAGAGAGCTTTATATTTGATAAACTTTGAAAGTGTTAATATAAGGTAAAATCAACTTTACACTAGTAACAATGATAGAGATCTATCTATACTTACAGGAACGTTTAGCTAAGTTCTTTGAGAGATATTACCATGGTGTAGAATACATCCGATTGCATGCAGGCCAGCAATAAATTAAATCACAGATTTATAAATTTTCTTAATTTAAAACATTTCCGAAAATTGTTTTATAAACGTTGTATTTATAGCTACATATCTGACATTAAGATCTAAAAATCTCAGATTAACATCTAATTTGCGTAATATTTTGAAACTTAACAACAGGCTTTGCAAAACTAGTATTGTGTGAGCTTAGCCCGAAAACGATATAATTTACGCAAAACATGAAAATATACATAAAATTTCGATACGTTATATAATTTTTAAACGATTTTTCTAACATTTCATATAAGAAAATATTTATACTAATCTTCAATAAGCAACAAGTTATATTTTTATTGGTAACCGGCGTTTCCTCTCAGACTAATAATACTAATTATTTATTTTAAATCGAATAAAGCAAAATTTTACATATAAAACATTACAAGAAAATACTTACACTCATACATTTTAATTAACATATCGTTCTATCCTAAAGTAGCGAACACTCTGAAAACTTAACAATATTGTTTAATGATGACAAGGAATATATTTTTATAAACTCTATGTCTTTATCGGTAGTAGAAATTCGGTACGCTCTAATTAAAGTTAGTTTTAATATTTACATTTAGTACACAGAGCTGTGATATCACTTTATTTATACAAAATAATATAAAACTAATAGCCGACTTGGTGGCAAGTATAAATGTAGTTTTTTTCGATTCGATTGCGCTAAAGAATATTTATATATTTAAGAATAGTACGGTAACAAGGAAATCTATTACAATCACGGTTTAAGACGGTAGGATCAAGAGTGTTTCATCCAGATTTCATTGAAATCGATGACACACATACTTTGAAAATGATTTGTACCATGTGAAAAGCTTCAGAAAAATTCAGGCGCACCATACGTATACTTATATTTGATTAACACGTCATGAGTACAAACTCACTGAGATGTCAAATACATAAAGTCATTTGGATGCTTCGACCAGATTATTGTATAGGGGAATGTGGTCTCACAGGGCACACCATCAAGTGTGGTCCGCGGGACTGGCAGTAGCGGCGGCGGCAGCGCGGCGCGCCGGTGCGACCCGCCCCATAAAGGATCTGATTTCTTCAAAGTACGTCTCGTCGGGAGACCTTCTACGTCCATCGTCTCCATTCTCAGCCTCGTGCTTCTTCAAATGTCGATCGAGGTTCGTCTGCTGACCGAAGCAACGGTCGCAGTAACGACACCGAAACGGCCGCTCTTTGTTGTGAATGTTCCTCACGTGCCGTTGCAAGTTTGACGATATAGAAAATGAACGCTCACAATATTTGCAACGATAGGGTTGTTCTCCTGTGTGAGTCCGTAAATGTCTCGTTAGGTTTGCACTGCGAGGAAACGCTTTGCCGCAGTAGGAGCAGGTGTAGCGGTCTCGTGCACGCGGTGCCCCGGGGTTTTGGGGTACGGGTGGGGCACGGGGCGCCCCCGGGGCGAGCAAGGTCGCCGCAGCAGCGGGAAGGAACGGATAGCGGCCGAATGAGGCCGGTAATGCAAGCGGCAGTCTCCGACAGAACTGTAGCAGTGCTGGATGAGCCGGGTGCGCTGGGTGCGTGTGGTGCGTGGGGTGAGGAGGCGGCGAGGGTACAATGAGGTTGCAGTTTTCATCTTCGAGGCGCTGCGGGCGCTTATGCGTGACTCGCAAATCTAGGGGCTCGTCTGCTCGTGGGGAGCCAAGGGGGCTGTGGTGCTCGATGGGAGACGTCGGGGGAGACGCGAGGCGGCGCGGCGCCGCGTGCTTTTCGCGCATGGCGATCGCCGCGCACACGCTCATCGGGCTCGTGCGCCACCGACCTGTAACAAACAAAAGCACTATGTTAATAAAGGTAGTACGACCGACGTTAATTGTCGTTTGTATGTGATCGATCTTCTAAAAATGTCTCCCGAACAATTACTCATTGCGCTTAACCGCACAGACATTTAGATTAGCTGCAATGGAGTATTGATCTTTGCCCCCATCAGTGCACCAGTATGCTAAACCTCTGGTTGGTTGTGCAACGCGCAGCGGGGGTGGCCGACCGAGCGACCTGATCGATCGGCTCCTACGCGTCGCACGCCCAGCGGCTTGCGACATCGAAACTGGAGCACTCGCTACTGAAACCGACGTGTTTTTTTAGCAAATTATTAACGAGCCTTATTGGACCCAAAGAAATATTGCATCCGAAGTTGTCGTGAGCTTTTGTGGAAGTCGTAACGAGACCGGAAAGCTTTTGTAATCGGGTTGTGAGAAAAGAAATGTTGCGCGTCGAAGTCTTTACAACGAACAGGTTGATAATAAGATTAAAAAGTCGGTTGTAAAATGAGGACATGGTTTAAAAACGGTTGCGTCTTATTTTCTATGGAAACATTAACACTGCGATAGTAAAGGTACAAATATCGATAAACACCTGTAGAACAATAGCTACCACAGATTCCCTTTCGCCGTACAATGTTGCTGCCCACGTACTTACGTTTAATGCTAGAACAGATAAGCGTTATTACAAAAATAGTATGCGATAATCGTGGCCGATAGATTGGATTACTTTATTTGTATGATCGATCGACGAGACGGCGCGCATCACCCACGTCATAACGTTACTGTGGGCATGCGCCAGCTACAAAACTACAGTAAGTAAGTATACTTAATCTTGAAATTTAGAGTTATTTCTACTATGAACCTTATTCCACTGAACACTACAACTAAACAATAAAAAATCAAATAAACTTAAACCGTTGTTTCGCTTTTAAATGAACTTAGATTTCCTATTTGACAGATAAGTTACAAATAAGATACAGACTAGACATTTTTTAGCTGAAACTATTTAGACATGATGAACGTACTTCACTACTTGAGACTTTACCCTTCAGTTATTATTTCAAACGGCAATCCTTGGTCCATAATCAGTAATCTATTCAAACTATTTATTTGAGTCTTGTCTACTGTGAGCAAGTTATACGTTACTTTTATTTTTTACTTTTTGTGTTACCAGTGAAAACCCTCAGTAGCTTTCGTCGCTACTCTATTATATTCAGTACATGACACTATCATTACAGCTTATTTACGGTGATAAATCGATTTCATTTTTATGTCACAGCGGTATTGACATGCCTTTGTATTAGAATTTATGTGTAGACGTAGGCGATATGAAGATTAATGTCAGTAAGATTTAAGTTGCAGGAAGTCTTAACTAAAAGGTTTTGTCGATAGTTCTAGATATAGATGGCCAAGTTTGTTAATGCCAGATATTTTGTTGTATTTATTGTACCTGCTTTTGTTATTTGTTGTAGGTACATATTGATCTGACTTTATTAAGTTTGAAAAGCGTTTTTTTAGAATGGAAGCCTAGACCAGAGAATCACGTAAAAAGTATGTAGATAAAAATTAGTAATATTAGCATTATTATATTATGGTTTCACTTTTCTTAATGTATTCTATATCTTATTCCAGGGTTCAAACTATCTCCATACTAAATTTCATTAAGATCAGTAAAGCTTTTTGGTCTGTATGTACAGAGGGATAGAAAGTTACTTTTTTTTTTTTTCTAATTACAGGGTAGCGTTTGACCACAAGTCACCTGATGTTAAGTGACGATGTGGTCGAAGATGGCGCCACGCTACACCTGGACTGGGAACTGGCTCTCAAGTGAGGCTGCCGGAACACACCGGTGACTTACACATCATGAAGTCAAGATTATTCTGGATATTTGTTAAGCCTTTTAAAATTACATATTTGATTTGAGCTAGATTTCCAAAGCGGCTAAGCAAAAGGATCAAAGCGGGAATTAAAGGCACACATCTCCTGAGTGCTTTTACAAATTTGTTCGCTCACGCCTACGAGAGCACGCGCTAATTTGCGCCAAAAGCAGCGAGCATAAATCCATTGAACAGGGTCCGCTATCGACGTCCGAGAGCCGTATTTGGATAGATCGTGTGCCGGGACCAGAGTATGATTTGTGGGCCTTTCAGCCTGCAAGCGGACGCTTTGTGCTTAAATTAGATTGCATTCGAGAGGTGACAGGGTCGGAAGGTCATGTACGAAGACGAATGTAAAGTTTTCCTGCATGCTCAATACAATACAGTACATCTATATCTAAACTAATATAAGCATAAGTAGCAGTAGGTATGAGCAGTTTGTGGTTACTATTTTAATGGTTTTATTTTAGTTCTTTCTTGTAAGCTGGACGTGATGACATTGAAACGGCCTCAAAGAAGACATCGCTGGTTGTACAAACAGCACAATACTGAGTCGGGGACCGATTCGTGACAACTGGTAAATCGTACCAATTATTCACTTTTTATTACATACCTTGTTAAATTGCCTGTTGTCATGGATTTACATAGGCTGTATTTTAGTTTCAAAAAATGTTAGAGATCCAGAAAAATTGTAAAAATGAACTACTTTTCATCCTGGAAAAAAGTTTTTTTTAGTACATCCCGCTGAAGTATTAAAACGGATGGACTCAAACAGAAATAATCGTATCGAAACGAAATCATCGATACTGGTATCGCCATTGTTACAAATGTATCCAATTACTACTCAGGTATCGAATACTTTAAAGCGAACTCGATGGTCTAATTGGTGGCTTGGTGGCTTATGATTTACTTACTTTATCTTTTTAAAAGCTACCACATTTTCCTATGATATCAGACTGGCCTAACCATAGAGCATAGATTGATAGTACAGTCAACGACAAAAGTCGCTGAACAATCACACTTTTTCTATTATCCTCATCATCTTAGACACCAATTTTTGACCTCATCATCACCTAAAATCAGGTGTGTTATATTGTGGTCAAAATGATACCATGTAACATGTAAAAATAACAATAATAATTACTGATTTGAAACACATTTGGTAAATCGAGAAGGATCAGCTACTTTTGGCGCTGACTGTACGAGTGATGTAAGTAACTATGATAGAAAAGTATCGAGTTAGACTAAAAAAGTATCGAGTACAAAAATACTCGGCATAGTTAAACAGTATCGAGTACATGCAGGTCTTCGAGTATTCTTGCGGTTCCCTATAACTAACACATTAGGTCGCGCATCCCGCTGTCACGACTCACGACCCACTAATTACTCGTAATTAACGATGTTCGGAAGCGCCGTGACGCGCGCGCGGTAGGCGGAGCGAACAACGTTATGTATGTTAATGTAAATACCGTGGCCAATGAGCGCCGTCACGCGCGCCGCCTTGTGATATATTAGCATTTGAATCGCTTATTCGTTCGAGTGAAGCCACTCCAAACGAACCATCCACTTTTGTAGGATTTCACGCATTCCGAATAGGCGCTACGACGCCTCGCCTTCGTCCCACCACGCCGCTATGTGTAAACTTATCAATAATAAATTACGAGCGTTGTGTAAGCCAGTGCTGTGCTATAAACAAACGTTATAATTCGACTGTCGGATCTGACTTCGTCTAATATAGCAAATGCGAAAGTTTGGATGTTTGTTTCTTTGTTACGTAATCATGCCGAAACGGCAAAACGGATTCGGAGGAAGTTTTGTACAAAATTAGATTTAAGTTGCTGATCTAATCCAATTTTCCAAAAGCGTGCTAAATGAGCTGATATTTGGTATAAGGTGTTCAAGATTCTTAGGAAATTAATGAATTGGCTGTGTTTAGTTAACTTTTGGCGCTGACCGTACTTTTAATTTACTAAGAGTTTTTTTTATTTGTGGGAGGTTTTGGTTTTATTTCCCGCTACGGGACAAATATTTGAGCAAAGTAAACAAGAAAAAAACGGAATTATTTGTTCCACGACTGGGTGTTGTGGAACCCACCCATCTGCACTATTTCTGATCCCTTTGATTCAGGGAATCCGAGTTAGGGGTCAGAGTTTTCTATGTGATTGTGTGGGCGTTAGATACTTCATTTTATCTCAAGAATTACAGGGCACAGCAGGCACTAGGTACTGACATATAATTTTAAATGCACTAAGTGACTGTCAAATGAATAAAGTACTTCATTACCATTATAATAACCGTGTTACTTTCTACCGCAGTGTCTTACGCTTTAAACATAATGTTGCTGATATATAAACGTCTTCGTCGATAAATTGGTTTATTTATCAAACGGTAATAATGTAGGTAAAGTTGTAGAGGAAAGGCGAATAATAGAAATGATTCGTTGTTATTCATTTATGTTAATCTAGTTTTGTAGTAACATAGAAAGCGAGGTTCTGAGGCAGTCAGAATTAACATGTTAAAGAGTTTAATGAAAGTGTTTATTAACATGTTATAAATCTAATGGACATATTATTTTCATTATCTATTTTAGAAATATCATTAATAAAAACACAGGGTAACGTTTTACCACAGGTCCGTGGTTGATGGTAGTGCCGCGCTACGTTTGGATTGGAAACTGCCTCTCAAGTGGGGCTGCCAGAACACACTGATAAGAGGTGCTTGGTGACAGATTCTGTACTTGACGGCAGCTAACCAAGCGATTCAAAGTATAGATACCTACGTAATAGTATTGGTCTAATCTATTTATTTAAAATACCAATGAAGCGTTATTTGGTTAACGATCCGTAAAGACTGTATACATCTGTAATTATGCACTTGCATGATTGCTAGGTACGGCACGAATGTGACTCCCACCAACAAAACAACCGCCAGCAAATCGCAGACAATCGATAGCGGTAATGTCTTCATTTCATCACAATATCTCAGTGATTCCAGAATCAAAAAAAAGCGTGAACTAGACTGTTGTCTATTGTTATAGGTCGAGATTGCTCCACCATCTGTTGCCACCGCGTATCGATAGATTAGTAAAAACTAGACTGCTTCCAACACTCGCAATACTGCGTAGTCACGATGCCGGTCCTTCGCAACGCAACCATGGAATAACTGGTAAAATAATCACAGGCTTTCTTAACAAAAAAAGGAACACAAACTGTTTTCTTGTAAACGAGATGCAAGCGAATTCCTATAGTAATAAAGTTAAAAAGAGGTTAGGTAAGAGTAACAGCTTCGATTTGATTATTTTATTGTGATAGAAAATAGATCGAAATTTGTATAAATTCATCTGCAACGCGCACTTTTAAATATAACCTTGCACTACTAAAGTTAACAGCGATATTGTAAGTCGCAGCCATTAACGTACAAAGGGATAGACGCCGGGTTTTAAACTAACGTGATGAAAAAAGTGTGTGCTGAGTTAACCTTTAAGTGAGGTTTCATGGTTTAACATTATAAACCAAATTAATCTTTTTCATTTATTTCAATAAACACACAGCATAATTTTGCTTGCAATAATTTATCAGCCTGATTGCAACTTCACGCGACCAAGCGGAGACTGGCGTGTGACTCTTTTCGTTTTTAGACCTCTTTTGGTTTGGACGCATTTAAGCGAAGGACCTGACGTCTATCTCTTGGTACGTCAATGGTTACATCGTTGATTCCAGGTAATCCACATATTTCTCTCATACGATCGCGGTCGCAGCAGATTCACACGCACCGCCAGCTTCTTTAGACGGCCGATCGATGATCGCGATCTTTGATTTATTTCACATCACTACTTTAGGAAACATGTCGCGCTACTCGTTTATGGCAAGATATGAAATTACTCGCCGATTCGATGTATGAAAACGCGAGAACTGCGAGTAAATAATGTTAGATGGATCGATTATGTCCGTGGACGTTTCGCTCGCATAATACGGTGTATCATTGCAGAGCCAACTATAAAACCCCCCTATTAAGCGCACATTACTTACACCTATATCTGGGCATGTTATCTAAAGCTTCTTTATTGAATATTATCTTTGTGTACGAGTCGGTTATTTATGAGATTTTTATGTAATATTTATGCCTTCCAATATGGTCCTATCTTATCAGACTTAATTTAGCAGATGATTGAAAAAGGATTCAAACTGCTTTTTTTTTGTTTATCGATGTCATTCTCACTTGAGTAAAGTTTTTGAAGCAGAATCTTGCTTGCGATCTACTTTGCCCCACAAACGATTGTGGTCATTATTATTCAGATGGCGTTGTCGTCGACCAATAAACTATCGAGACCTGCCATACCCGAAAAGCTTTACGTATTCAAAGCATGCGCCGATGTTCAAGCTGCCATGCGAAATAATTATGTAATCCATTATCGCGCCCGCTCTCATGGACCAATCAGAAGAGAATTCAACGGATTTTAGATCAGGTATTTAATCTATGTAGTATAGAGCAAAAAGGTCGATTTTGGCCAATGATAGACTGATTTGGCACGCATGCGTTCAGACTGCAGACTTATGATGATAATGTTGTTCGTAAAATGTGCGATTGCATGTGGGAACGGGGGCGACGCGCGTCGTGGGAACCGCCGGAAATCGGTACTTTTTTAACGTACCTTGTATCGCCTTCATGCGCAGCTCATTTGCCGGCTATCACTTATGTGAACTGCCTCCGCAATTATATTTATGGACGCAGATTAGGGCAGTTGGTATCCTCTAATGATAGGTGGACAGCTGAGTGCACAGCTTTCTAAAACTTGAAGAAATATAACAGCTGTCTGTAGGGTAGGTAAGATCAAGTAGAAATAAAATGATGTAAATACTACCTTAGACAAGGTAGTATTTACATCATTTTATTTCAAATTAAAAAAAAAAAAATTATTTATTTTTTATTATTATTGTTAGTGGTAGCGCTTCTTTTGCAGAGTCCATCTTTGTAAGTATCACACCTTTGCCTTTGCTTTTTTTTGCTTTTATTCAACCGCCAAGCAGTAGTGTGCAAACATTACTGTATTCCGGATCGACAGGCAATGTTTCAAGTTCAAAATTCTAGGTGGTCAGTATGCTTAGGTACTATCAAGCGAGCGACTTGCGAGCCTCACCAGTCAGTTATATAAAAAAAGATACTAGAAACTATACGTCAAACCAGAGACAATAGGTTTCTTTCTTAGTGTTGAGATTGTTTGATGTTTTATTTTGACTCAGACAACACAACAAGCCATCAAAACATATATTAAACTTTAGAATTAGTCTTTATAACGGGATAATTACCATGTATTTGTTTTTGTTTGAGTTCTCGATATTTCGGCACTGTTGCAAGCGCCATGATCACGAGAATACTAAAAGTTTCTGCGGGTGGGATTGTTGATGTTATAACGGGCAGACGTATCTATCTACCCGCTTCCTCGCACGTTTTTTGCTTACAATGACATTACCATTTTCACACCAGTCACTCGCAACTCGATTCAAATCTCGACACACAAAACTCACGGTATCCCCTCGCGAGCTATGACAGGTGCTTTTTTCTGCTGTCACACAACCGCACCACGAACCAACCACCAACCTAATTCTAATGTTTTTGACCATTGTAGTTTAAAACAGTATATATATTAAACTTCTCTATTTCGTACAGAGAAGTCGCAAAACAGCGATAGGAATAGATCACGATGTAGCTATAGGTACATTTTCCTACTGTGCTACTTCAGGTGAGTAGTTTTAAGTAACCACAAATCAACACGAAGCATAAATTGTGAATTCATTAATCCAGTATTCAACCATAAACATCCACTTTGTTAGTAATAGCTGTCGTAGGATTGACCTGCTTCTAACTAATTACTTACATCTCGTAAAATAAGATCGCTGAGGGCACGCGCTCCTTGCGCAATTTTCATTTTACGTGTTTAGTTAAATCGTTTCATTTACGCTGTTTTATGGTTAATACGGGTGTTTGTTTAACTATTAATTTAAATACTACTACAGGCAGTTATTTTAGCGCTGACGAGAAATTGTTAACCGATAACTGATGGGGAAGAAAGGTTCTCGAGTGGCGCCCGGAAGACGTTCTGTAGGTAGGCCCCCCACTCGGTGAACCGACGACATTGTAAGAGTCGCAGGGAGCCGATGGATGCCAATGGCTCATAGCCGTTCATGGTGGCGTTCAAGGGAGGGAGGCCTATGTTCAGCAGTAGACTTTTTCCGGCTGATGATGATGAGAAATTGTTAGGCATTGATATAAATCATAATTTTCTGAATAGAATAGTAAATTATTATCATAAAAGTATGTACTATAACAATGAACTAAAAAATAAATAAAAAAAACCTAAACTAATAACTATAATATATTAGTCCCTTTAGGCAAGGTTGCGAAGATACTGGCAGCGTTCCCCCTTTGGATGGCTAGACTAATTCTTTGATTGATTGATTGTGTACTTCATAACAGGAAACATATCCCAGGTGACTTGTAGTAAAACGCTACCCTGTAATAAGTAAAAAATGCAGAGAGGAAAAACGCTACGTCACCCTAAAATCAAGCTTAATTAACAAAATTCCACCCAGCTCAAGTCCGGCCACAATTTCAAAACAGAATAATGCATTTTCATTACGTATTCCAAGTATAATCTCAACGAAATCCTATACAGAGACGCGCGCAGATAACAAAACAGGCTGTTCTGTGATTTACGGTCCACCATTAGAGTGTAGTTTAAATTCGCTGCATTACATTTGCATTGGAGATTCGGATTTGCGGTGACACGTCCAGTATTAAAATGATGTATCGTTGTTTGATTGCGAGCCGGGGAAGTCGCGCGCTATGAAATCTATTCCGGGACTCGCGCCGGCAGGTTGCTTAAGCCTCGGTCACACACAGCGAATACTCGCTGCGAGTGCAGTCGCTGCAAATAATGATCACAGCGACAATTCGCTGCCTGCTTGTCACACACAGCGAGTTCTACACGAGAATTTTAACAGTCTGTTCATGCGCAAATTCAAAAGGTCGCTAAGTGGAATGGCTATTCACAACGAGTGTCACACACAGAAAATAATAGTGGCGAATGCGCATTCGCTGAGAGTAAAATTGAACCGGCTCAATTCAAATCGCGGCGAATTCAGCTCGCGGCGACTGAATCTATTCGCAGCAAATATCCTGTCAAATACAGCGAATACTCGGCGAGTAGGCATTCGCGAATAACCGCTGTGTGTGACCAAGGCATTAGGGCATCCATGAATTATTATGTCACAGGAATTTCATGATTTTTGATTTGACACTCTCCGTACATCCTCTGGTGTGACGATACATAATGAAGGTTGCTTTACAAAATAATACCTTAGTTTAAAAAATACCCGAATTTCCTAACATTGCATCTGTTGTTTATTAATTGGCAAATTGTAAGAGACTGCTTGTGGATTTTTTTTATATGGATTTTAACGACCGGTTCTATTGAGATGTCACTTGAGAGTGTGTGTTAGGAGAAGCAAGACACTAATTCAAGTGTTAAGGTAGAGAATTTTCACCATACATTTTCCAACCCAGAAACTTCACTGAAATATAAGTACCTACGGATAAATGAGTACATATACCTATTATTGTATATAGTATCAGTCGAACATTCAAAATACTACAAATAGGCAAACATCTGAATGTGAAAGGGGCGTCTATCATACCTGACATAAATGATTATTATTTACGTTTATAACAGGAATGAAATGGCCGATGTCGTTTAAGTAAATTTAACGTTTAGCGTTTTCTTGCATAATCAGCACAGTCTGTTACTATAAGTTTCAGTCCTGAAGCTCTGCTAATTATATTTATACTAGTTTCGAAATTTGCATTTGGTAATAAAAAGGCTAAATTAACCTTCCTAATAAACATTTCACACCGCAAATCCGCACTAAGCCTTATGCTAACTTTTTGTTGCCGACAGCTCGTAAAAAGACATTTGCTCCCAGCTGCTTTGTTTTCTAAAGAATACAACCTCTTTAAGACTAGAGTGAGTTCTTAGACACCTAATGGGCCACCGTGATCCGCCTTCAACTGTAACTTGCTTACCATCATGTGGTCAAGCAAATGCCCACTCATTAAAAAAAAATTAAGAAGAGACAACCATTGGAATGAAGGCTTTTGAATGGAAACCACGATTCGATGAGCGTAGTGTAAAGGTACACCCACCGGCCGACAAGGTGGAACAACAGGATTAAAACTAGATGACTAGATCGAGGAACGATGACCTGCTAAACAAGAACAAGAGCCCATTAAGTTATTCAGCAGTTGACAAACACTGGCTGATGATAATCCGCGATGTAGCGCAATGCGCGAAAATCACACTTCACCAGACAAAAACTTGGGCATTCAAAATTGAAAAATTAAAAAATTAAAAAAATTGTTTTGTGCAGTTACAAGCCTCTAATCTTATCTTAGCATAAAATCGCTACACCCACCATCACAAGGGCGATAAATTTATCTATTTGGCAGCTCTTTTTAGCGCTTAATTAGCGAGTAAAACACCTAATTGGTATTGTAGAATCCAACTACAAGTTGTTCGGAAACTGATATTCTGCAACATAATATACGTTACAATATTGACTAGTAACACTAAATACAGTATGGACGACAGGTACAAAATGTTACAAAAAAACGAAATTACTGATTTATCCCACTCATTAGGGTCAATAAATGTAACGGTACGTAAATCAGAGACCAAACACAGCGCCTTTATTAGTATAGTTCATTCCAATCCAAGGCTATCAAATCTTTAATCATGCAGGTTTTATCGGATTACAAAGTCCTTTATCACAATGCAATTGCTATTACTGTAGTGTAGGTAAATGAACTCACCTAGTACTTAAAATGTATTATTGCCACGGCCTGTATTTTATGAGATAGCGTTTGACTAGAACACAATACACCTGATGTTAACATCAGGTGTATTGTGTTCTGTAACTAAGGTTGGCGTTTAAGATTATAGAGAAGCAACTTTTGTCGTTGACCGCACAATTAGGTCTTTTCTGCAGATTGCCCTTACTGTTTATGCTGTGCTAGTAAGATCTCGCGTCGCCAACGCCAAGTCTGGCACGTAGGTGGTCACGCCTTTATCTATACTACAATACCATAGACCGACCGCTCCGTTGGATTTTATTATGCCTCCCCTTAATAAATTCTGGAATAGCGGATAACAGGAATGTACAGGAAGATGCTTTGCATATGTTTGTGACGATGGCATCGTATTTTAGGACGTCTCTAGTGGCTACAGAACCACTAATGAACGTGCAACATTAACGTGTGATCAATGTTGTTCTAACACTTTGTAAAGACATGAAATTTTGAAAGTGAAAAACTAGTGTTAATTCTGACATATATTTTATGTACCTATTAATGTGTGCATGTTTTTAGTTTTGAACCACCTGCTTTTATTGCTGAATATCACATATTCTTCTTGTATTGAGCTTTATTCCTAACGTCTAGACATTATTAATAAATAATTAACAATAAAAATTAATATACGACGGTACACGTTCGAATATTTCAATTTTTTGTGATATTATTTATTATTATTATTTGAGGTGTCAACTTGGTACAGTCAGTGACAAAAGTAGCTGAACAAAATCAAATTTAACGATTCACTTCACAATCTTAAACACCAACCTTCGACCGAATCATCACTTAAAATCATGTGTGTTGTGTTATAGTCAAACGCAACCTTGTAAGTTGTAATAAAAAAACAAACTTTACTGATCTAATACGCATTTGGAAAATCTAGTATGATCAGCTACTTTTGTCGCTGACTGTACGTCAAAGGATATCAACATTATTTTTAAGCTTATCTATTATGTTTGGTTTACTTGGATTTATTGGTAATGTTTATAGTTTAATAAAAAAATACTACCTAACGCCTATTTTAAAATAATTACGTTTATAATTAGGTTTATCTATGTGGCCATGTTATTTAAAAATCTCTTAACAGTAGACCACCTTAAACGCTTACCTCCTTAGTGGTTCGAGATTGCACACCGGTATTAAAAACTTGTTTGATTTGATGTTAGCAGGTAGACTGTGATGCAAAATAAAATTAGCTTGTTTGCACTGAACCAATATAATATGATTAGCGCACGCCACATCAAGAAATAATTTCTCGAAACTGGTCAGCACTAGGTCTTTATGGCGCCATTAAAATTTGATTACGAAAATAATGATAGCTTCGAAAAATAAATATTAATACAGACGCAACTTTTAAATTGCCTTAATGGTAGTTGATTTTTGTACTAGTTTGGATGCGAGCGCTAGACTCATGTAGGTCTTTTGCGTCACTGATTTTATTGACAAACCCTTAGATTTTTTGTAAGTACACATATATACACATATATACAATAGAAATTTGTTGATATCAATGGAGCTGAGCCTTGTGCATTGTGTATAGTCCCATTGAAGGGCACAGGTCTCTTTCACACACTTAAATGGCCTAACGGATTTGATTGAACTTTAGAATGGGCATAGCTTGTTCCTTTGATTAACTCTTAAAGGTTTTTGCTGGCTGAAAGGAAATCAGCGGGTATGATCACAGAGCGCAGCTAGTTTTAAAATATACTAAAAAAAGATAAAAACCGCTGCGTCACATAGAAATGAAGATTCATATTAGCTCTTAGCTCATTTTATTTTCCGAGTGTTACATTGACATAGAGTCTGAGAGAAATGTTATTGTATTTTATTATTTTTTTAATAGCTTTTCCTTTTTATTAGGTAGGAAAAAAACAAAGCAAAAAAACTTGCCATTGGCATTGGCTTAAATTTCATTTTTGTCTTAAAGGTTAGAGCTATGTATGTGGTTGTGCGGGCGTTATTATTATTGATAAAATCAGCCGGTACTCGGACAAATTGCCTCAAGAATTCCATCATCATATATGTATACGACATTGTCTTCATAAGGAACAATGTGTTGCGAATGCAGGACGTTCTCTCTATTAGCCAAATAAGTCTATCGATTTGTCTATATCGAGATATCGATCGATATTACCTTGCGATTATAGAACCGGACGCGACAAGTGTACTCTACAACTCAACATCCGATATGTAGCGTACTATGCTATTATTGGATGAATATAAAACGCCTACTGCAATTAGGTATTAGGTATAATTATTCGATAAGTGAAAGTGTGCGAGAGCTTGTCTTATTTCAATCAGAATGTGATTTTATTTTACGTATAGAAGCTCAGGACCTTGCTCAGCTTATTATCGTATCTAATTAATTGTACTATGAATATAAATGTATACTATACTAGCTGTTCCCCGTGGTTTTACCCGCATGGGCTACAGTTTCCCATTTTACCCTCTTAGGGGTTGAATTTAAAAATCAATAATAAAAAAAATATTATAATAATAAAAATAACAAAAAAAATCAATAATTTAATGATTTAAAAATCTTCTCTTAGTACCCCCTTATGCATCAAGACAAACATAGCCTCCAAATTTGAAGTTTCTACGACCAGAGGTTTAGGCTATGCGTTGATATCAGTCAGTCAGGACTTTGATTTTTATATATACAGAAGATTAAAACACTTCTATATTTTATATTATATCCATGCGTCCATGTCACAAATGCTAAACTATCTCTGTGCATATGTTTGTCTCCTCTTCACGATGAAACCGCTGAACAGATCTCGATGAAATTTGGTTTGAATAAAAGTTAAAGTTAAAAACTTAAGAAAATACAGAAAAAGTAGTTCTTACAGTTGAAACCAAGACACATCACATCTAGTTTATGAATAACACAAAAAAACTTTAGAACAAGTTTAGTATTGTAATTAAAACATAGCCTTGCTACAAAAAGTTTGTACGATATATTGTTATCATAAAATATGGCATGTCATTCAAACACTATTACATAGTGTTCGACATTATTCGTACAATTGCAAGTTTTTATACGATACGAAGCGATGCAACCATCGCCTTTTACGCTCGATATGTATACGCCTGTTTTTATGGCGCTAAAATAATATCTTGAATCAATCCGTCTATCTACCTACTTCGCATTCTTTTGCGTCTCTTCTCGCCATATTCGTCCAGGTATATGTAGGGTTTGTACACGTTTGTATCTAACATGGTAACGGGTAGAAATGTTATCTAGGCGGGACGTTGATTAGGTCAAGTTGTAGGAAGCTTTTATTAGAGTTTCTGCTTGGAAAGTTGTTACACTCATATCATCATCATGATCAGCCTGTATTAGTCCTCTTCTGGACATAGGCCTCTTCCAAGGTACGTCATAGAGATCGTTCTTCGAGTCGTCTCATCCGACTTCCAGCCACTTGGCAAAAGTCGTCGCTCCAACTATAAGAAAATGTGTGAGATATTTGGCACCACTACGTCACTACGGGTTTGGGTGTTTTTATTACTGTACGTGTACCCGCGATTACATCCATGTTTCCTATTATTTCGCTGCAACTGTTTGTTGTATTTCAGAAATATCCGGATTGAATTACCGAGCTTTATCAAACTTAGCCCATACACACACGCACACACCCACACACACTGTATCATCCATCATACTCTTTATACTTCCCATTAATATTATAACTTTCGCATTTATAATCTTAAGTAGGAAGTAGAATTATAGAAGTATTACAGATACACAGGGGATATCTCTAAGACAGGGGTTCCCAAAGTGGCACCGGTCACTGCTCGCAAGGTTTTCTTTCTTTTAGTACCGGAATTAAAACAAAAAAGGTCAATAATTAAGATAAGAAACAAAAATTCAAAAACATTGTATTTCGTACTACGGGATAATTAGAAAAGATAATATACTTTTACCATCATGGAGACTAAAAAAAATTTAAAGCTTCTGTGGCTGGGGTGCGGGTGCCGTGTTTCCTTGTTTAATGGCAATAAATTGATTTTATTATTATTATTATTATTATTAAAAAGTACTAAAGTACAGTACGGGTACAGTACGGGCGCCGCTAACTGAACAAGTTTGGAAACCCGTGCTCTAAGCTATGGTGACTCTAGAAATAGCATATAATGGCGACCTTCCACATGTTCTAGTTATAACGCACAACATTATAACGTCCACGTTATGTTAATCAAGCAGTTAGCATTGTTGTTGAGGATCCAGTGCCGCTTTGACCCTATTAAGGTACTAACGATGTACTCGTATGTACAGGTTATTAAGGCACTCACAATGTAAGTACTCATGTATCCTGTCACAATGTGACTTCACATGACGTAATAGTTAGCTTTTAAGCTTTATAACTGTTACTGATCTACGTTAACATCGTTAGGAGATACACGAATTTATTGTGGATTAGGTATTTTTAAGAACAGTACAAGGTTTAAGTAGTTTAACTTCAAAAAAGGTTTTTGTTAAAACTAATGGGTACAATTTCATTTATTGTATTCTCTGTATTTTTTTGTAAATCGTTTTTGTTTTATTTTGTATGTTACTGCATGAGCCTTACTTATAACCTTTGTTTAAATAACACTAATACCAAAAAGAAGGTTCATTTATGTTTTTTTGATTCCAAAAAGTTGACGATGGAATAGAAAATATTTAGTACAGTAGGTAATTGTTATGCTAGCATACTATACATTGTACTTGAAGTTATATACGATAGCATCGAACTCAAGCATCCCTATATTCAATATTAATCGATAACATCGAGTCACCTCGACATCACATATCGTAAATCTACAGCAAGTGATGTTAATCGTGACGAGAAGTCGGGCAAGGCTGTCTCCTCCCTACAATATTCAATGCAACAAGTTCACACACAGTCATAACATAACCTAGCATTACTAACTGCAGATGGTACCACTATGTGTTATTATAGCTAATGTGTATTATTACACTTATGTGTGGTGTGTGTTTTATTGTTTGTAAGCTGATGGTTATGTTTGAGCCATTCAGCCAGTATTGCATTCAGTCCTTCAAGATGGGTGTGAAAAGAGGTCTTAAGGGTCGGCAACGCATCGGCAAGTCCCCAGGTTTGACAAATGTCGACGGTTACCGATTCCCATCAGGCGGGCTAGGCTGCCTGCTTGTTTGCTTGCTATTACATAAAAAAAATTAACACAACCCATCTGATGTTAAACGACAATGTAGTCGAAGGTGGTGTCGCTGTACACCAGAATTGGGGACTCTAAACGCTACCCTTTAGTAAGTAAAAAAAATGTGGTGCTTTGCTACGCTTGGATTGGAAACTAGGTCTCAAGTGAGCCGGTCGGAACTTACTGATAGGTGCTCGGCGACAGATTTTTAAGCGTGGTAGCTAGCCAAGCGAGCACTGGCACAAGTAATTAAATATGGTGATAGTGAATAGAAACGAGGTTTTTCACTTTTTAGGAGTAGCGCTTGGCCAAAAGTCACCTGATGTTAAGCGACTATGTGGCCGAAGGAGGCGTCACACTATGCTTGGATTGGAAACTGACTCAAGTATAACTAGTAGAACCCACCGATAGGTGCTTGGGAACCGATTCTTGAAGCTAGCTACTAAAAATGTAAATAAAAAAACGGTGATGATGAAATAAAACGATTGCACGTGTCATACATATAACTAAAAATCAGTTAAGCGGATAACATGTGCGTAATGACACCCGTGTAGTTATGAAATGCTTAGAGCACTGCATATGAGACGATGATTACAGTCATTTGTTACGTTTGAATCTGAATCAGAGTAGTAAAGATCTCTCCAAGGCAATATTTAAGATACCCATCGTAAGGTTACTGAAGTGAACTTTGGAATAAACAGGCACTTAAATTAATTATAGCGCCAGCTTTATAATTGAAAAAGTTCAAAAAAACAGTAACAGTATTTTCCAAAAAGGTAATTAAGTATTACTGGAATTGGTAAGCAGTTTTATTTTCATTTTTGCCCTTTATTTTGTCAACACTGGGTATAAATTTAATTGTTGTGACGACACAAACGCACCCAATGGCATTATTTAATAATTATATGAGACCCTTTTAGGCGGAATTTACAAGATCGAGCTAAAAATTGGGGTTAATTACAAGCATTCTTCTTTGTAACAGAAAAAAAATACACGTCTATGTGTTTTTACTCCCAGATCGGCATAAGGTACCTTCTCAGTCAACTGCCTCACTATTGAGATAGGAAATTAATTAACATTTATGGAGTTAATGCTACATTACCAATTTGGGTGTTTACGTAAACAAATATGATGTCATCTTCAATAAACTTAATTGCCGAACAAGTACCGGTGACCTTTTTATTGATTATTTTGTTTATAGTCTCATTTTTAACATGACCAATGTGGCGCAATGGGCGTCCGCTGACTGCGAAGCGTGAGGTCACGGGTTCAATTCCTGCTGCAATTTATAAATTGTTATCATTTTCAATTAAAGTTCTAGTTTTTGTAAGACACTGGCAACTTTAAAAAAAATCATCTCATTAGTAGTTACAAATTTATAGGAAATTTCCCAAACCTCTATTTGTTTTTTAATCGATTTGTGTCGAATGCAGATTTTTAGCACTTTTTAGGCATTTAGATATCAAAATCATTCATTTAAATCTGGTGACCCCGAGATTGATGCATCACGCATACATTTGCTGCAATGCACAAATTTAACCAAAACAGCGATTCCAAGTCATTTATAAAGCAAACCCCAGAAACCATTTACTAACCAAGTTTGCTATTAAAACATATCACAAAGCTGATATCATTACTATGCTTTTCCTGCATATAAAATTTACATAAAACGAGTACTAATACATACTAGATCGTAGTCGTATTCGAAATATGGGACATGTATGTAAATGACTCAATACAGACATATCAGCAGTCGTTGGTGTAATTACGAAGCATTAGTTCATCTGTAGTATCTGAAGCAATGAGTTCTGCATGTGATGCAGTTACGTCACAGGCGTCTTATACTTCTATGCGTCACAGGTAGGTACCTAGTTTGTTATGATCAACGAAGTACATATATGTTTTACAAGAAACGCTCATTAGAACACAAATTATGTAGGACAATTTTTATCTTACATTGTTATGATGTAACTAATAAATTCAGGTGTAACATGGTGCCATCTTCGAAAACACCAACACTTAAGATCCAGACCAGCTGTCGTTAGGATAAATCTAACGTCATTCTAAATCAGACTGACTAGATATATCTTTTTAAAACAAAAGAATATCGACTAGAACTGAAATATGTAAGTAGAACAATACACCTGTTCACCGTTGCAAGCATTGGAGGCAATCGACCTTTTATGATAACGAATGGCAGACCGGTGGACTACTGTCAATATGACTATTCTAGCACTATCCTAAACCCGAATAGCTTTATTTCAATTAACAGGACGCTATTGAAATGGATAGATTTCTCTTTCTGAACAACAACCTAACAACAACTACACAACAACAACAACAGAACAACTACACAACAACAACTATACAACTAGAAAAATCAATCTGTTAACCATTGCAAACATTGCAGACAATCGACCTATTTATGACATCGCGTTAAAGACCGCTAGGCTGTGAATATAGTTACTCTAGCGCGATTCCAATTAACCAAAATCCAAGTAAGTAATTTTATTTCAATGATAGGATGCCGTTTAAATAGCTAGTTCTCTCGTACACAAAACAAAATCGGCCAGTACTAATTTGAATAACTAGAACAATCCACCTGTTCACCATTGCAGCTAAAGCATTACAGGCAATCGACCTTCCAAGATAACGCGTGCCAGACCAGTGGGCTGTCATTAGGATCGATCTAGCGCCATTCAGGTACCATTCAGTGTGAGCGAGGCTTAATGTCTGTTTGCTAGGCTTGCATTAGAGATTGGAGGTCAAGATCTTTATGCGTTGATACTGTAATGACAGATGACTGAGCAGTGGCTTAGGAAAATAAGTGATAGACGATTACGAAAATTTTACTTTAATGAATTTGACGGTGCTGTTTAAGCTTAAATAGCGTAGGGAGAAAGTAATCATAGAATTTTAGATTGTGAGCATAACTTTACCTAGCTAAGTTTCGTCGCTCTGTCATAATATTGAAAGAAAATTTTTATATCATTATAGGCCAGCATCTCAATAATATATTAGCTGTTCCCCGCGGTTTCACGCTCGTGAGATTCTCGAAATACGACACTCACACAAGCCTCTGACATGAACAGTGTAGCTTTATAACGTGTAAGAATTATCAAAATCAGATAAGTAGTTCTGGACATTACCTCCTAAATCTAAATGCATAAAGATTACTTCATTATAACATTAGATAAAACTTAGTATCTAATAAATAAAAGTTTTAAAAGATAATTTCATAATAGGTATGTTTAAGCAATCTGAAAACTTCCTTTACAATGCTAGTTCTATTTATCAAAAAACCACAAAAGATTATAAATTACACCTTTTCTAGGAAGAAGACGAAAAAATCTCTAAGCTATTATATTTGTTGTAATAAATGAGACGGACAATCTACATAGATTTATAGTGTCTGTAACAAGACTTCTGTCTAGGCAGTCTAGACGGTCTAGACTTGTATGAGTAATGTTACATATAAAAACACTTTAAAGGTTCTGAAACTAGTTTGGCATCCGAAATGCCTTTCATATGCAGAGAGCATTTATAATAGTGACACAATAATAGGTGTGATATATTAAAAATTGGCAATGTTAGCATACAATAGTCTGCCCACCATCGACCTTGGCATTATGTGAAATGTCTCACTGATTCTTAAGGATGATATGAGTACCTATGTGAGTAAAAAAGAAGCAGAAAGAAAACTCTCTTTTCTGCATATAAATTAAACGTAACTTTTACAGGATAGCTTTTGACGACAACTCAGATCAATGCCACGCTACGCCTAGACTGAGCTAGCTAGCTCACAAGTGAGGGCCGGAACACGGCAGTCGGTGCTTGGCGACAGATTATTAACTTGAGGGTGGGCATGAGATAGCCAGGTGAACACTAAAAATGCTCTACTACCAAGCATTAATATAAAACGATAGTAAAATATGAAATGTTGATAATTTTGCCACATCGGTCGTCAAGCGAACTTATCCTACTGCTGTATGTATGCATAACATTGTATTTATTTTCAAAGTACTTTTAATGCAGACGACATTTGATATCGATGAGCACTGAGCATTCAATACACATGAGACATTAGTTCCGCAAATGAGCTGTCATACGAAATGTCAGTGATGTGACAAAGCAGTTCTCGTTTCGTAATAACATTTTGTGTTTGTATTATTGATTTGAATTTACTGGCACGAATATATAGGGCGTTTCTTTGAATTCCAATTGATATTAATCTGTGCTAATTTATTAAAGCAGTAAAGTTTGTTGTATATTACGGATAATCTTTAAAACTACTGATCTGATTTTGAAAATTCTTGTACTGTTGGAAAGCTGTGGGTTCTGACTGTTTTTTAATGTGATTTGCAAGTGAGATAATGGTGGCGATTCGGTTTTGCATTCTCTAAAATTAAACTAGGTTTGACAGGTCTCATAGTATTGCTGTCTTTTTCTAACCACGGAAGTAAAAAAGGACAGCATTACTTATAGACCTGTCAAATTTAGTTTAGTTTTAGAGAATGCAAAACCGAATCGACACCAATGTAGATTAGTTCAATAATGATTATGCATTTTGTGTTGTTTTTTACCACTCAATCAATATCTTTTCAATTATAAAGATGTTCTTAGTCTGGTTAAACGAGATACCCACGTAAATTAAAACCGGTTGTTCTCGTTATTTTTAATTCCTTTTTTATATTTCTTATCGGGTAATAGCGTATATCCACATAGTAAAACTAATTATAGCACTATAGCAATTAGTTCATGCATTATTGTCATGCCTAAGGTCGTATCGGAAGACTAGTCTCACTTCTCGCACTTACAGTAGTATGTTTCATACGATATTGAGCAACATCTGTTGACTTTTCAACGCCAGCCCACGTGCTTGTTGATTCAAGCTATTTCATTGTTTATAGCCCATTATTACTGTTGACGACTTGCGAACGATGTATTTGATATATTCAATCCTAATTTGAGTGGTCGGCGTCGTTGAGAAATCGATATTTATTTATGTGATGTTTGGATGATATATATTAAATGCATTAAAACTGGGATAATGGATGGTTCTTCGACCAGGATATGTCTCAGCTAGACATATGGCATTTTCAGCCAGTATAAGATACTCCCCTTTTTCACCTGTAGTCATTCAATGGAAGGTATACGTTTGTTTACTATCCGACGTTATTGCATCATCATCATTATCATCAGTAGGACGACGTCCACTGCTGAATAGGTATAGGCCTTCCTTTTTAAAGCTTTGAGTGAAATATCTCTTATCTTAGAGACTGAAATTCCATCTGTTTTCCAATATAGAGTATGTTAAATATACTTCGATAACATTCAAAAACGTAAACCTAGTTGACTGTACAAACATAGAGCTGATTGTCAACTAAAGTAATCACCATTTCATCCTTGTAAGGGTGAAATGGCAATCTTATACAAATCGGGTCAAATTAAATCGTAGTCACAGTCAGAAATTTACCGTGATACGGATTTCTATCCATTGAATAGAGCATCAATACTTCACTGTACTGTTTCACGGAATGAAGCCCAAATTGGTACAACTGAAGAAGCAATCATTTGCACTCGCCATCGCAAGATCAATGTGATTCTGGAGCGGATATGCCTCTTAAGGGCATCATTAAGCGGGAACAAAAAACGGTATTGAAGTCGCTTTGGCGTTTAAATAGCTTTTTAATTAATCAGTGTAAGGTATGGCCTGTTTTACAGTCACGGCGGCAGCGCAGCTATATTATACTCGTAATACGTACACACGTAAGGACTGAGAACTTTTTTGTGTTTTAGATGTTAGGGTAGCGTTTCACCGCAAGTCACGATAAAGAGGGCGAAAGTGGCGCCACGTTACGCCTGAACTGGGTCTCAAGTGAGGCTGCCGAAATGAACCGATAGCGGAGCTTGGTGATGGCAGATTTTTAACTTGAGGGTTATATAATGTATATGAGAGGGATTAAATGTTTGACAAAAATATTCAACTACTGAATCGATTGAAATGAAATTTGGTACGGCAATAGTTTGTTTGAAGAAAAAAGAAAGATATTAACAACAGTACTGATAAGAAGAAGAAAGATGTTTGGCCACTTGGTACGGCATGACGAATACATAAAAACCATATTAGAAGGAAAAGTAGAAGGGAAGAGAGGGAGAGGTAGACCGAGAAGAACATATATAGATCAAGTTAAAGAAAGGATTGACGTCATGTCGTACCAAGAGGTCAAAAGGATGGCCGAGAACAGAACAGGATGGAAAATACTCCACCGACAAGAGCTTCGCTCTTAAATAAAAGAAGAAGAGAAGAATAGTTTGAACCCTGAGGAAGGATATAGGATACTTTTTATTGTGATAAACTGTAGCCCACGCCTGTGAAACCACAAGGAATAGCTAGTAAATAGCTAGTAGATTTTGGAATTTGATGTATTATTTTTGTTTTGCTTGACCTATGTTTATCATTGTTATTATTATTATTATTTTCTCTATTCTAATTTTATTTTAATTTTAATGTATTTTACTTGAGTAATATTTATTATTGTTAATTTTTATTGATTTGTTATTTCTTGTATGTATATTTGTATATTTGAAATTATATAGGCTTTGGCCGTCTAATATAGTGTAATAATAAATAAATAAGTAGAAAATAAAATTTGTAATCCTCTCCTTGTCAACGTGACTTTACAACTGGCCCAGAGGCGTAATTGTAAACCCTTAGCAAGTTACGTGGATGAATACTTTCGAAACCTTCGATAATCCTGCTGTGCCTTCGGTATTGTGCAACAAGGTACTCAATGTCGGCTTAATTGGCGGAGCATGACTTACATTTTTATAATTCACGTGGTCAAGTGCAGTAATAATAAATGTGGCTCGGTGATTCGGGGAATGACTGGTTTTGGCAGAACCGAGATTATGTTCCAATAACTGAGCTGAATTATTACTATTATTTTAATTTTTAAGCCGTGGAAATATAATATTATACATAATATTGAACATTTATATATTATTCTTGAAATCATGTCACAGAACTGATAATCATAAGAGCTTCATTTTTTTTGTAAACGCTTACTAAAAATTACTGTCCCACGATTTTAATCAGCTGACTATGCATCTTGTTAATGACGTAACGAAAAAACTGTACCTATAACAAAGCTTCGCTGGCTATTATTTGACAATAGTAAGTATACCTAGTAATTTTGGCTGAAATAGGAAATGTAGATTCTAAGAGCTATATAAAAGTAATACAAAAAAATCGACCTTAGTACAGAAAATTTTTGTAGCTCAGTTATCTCAGTTCACTCAGTTATCAGTTATCTTCAAAGCTCCAAAATTATGAACGTCTTTTGTTTTATATATTTAAAAAAAAAACTCTTCTTTTCACAGCGGCCTGTACAAAACATTCATGGTATCCGTTTCTTAAAGATAAACAGTGAACGCTTGAAAATAAACTAACTTCAGACAATTAAAGCCCTAAGAACGAATAAACAGTCCCCAAGTATTGGTATCTATTAGAAATCATCGCGGTAAATGGACTTTCGCGGACCTTACTGTTTGCCATAATATCAGTGGATGGAACTCGAAAGATACGTTATATAATTATTATACGACTTCATTGATCGTCCTTGAATGTTCTTAAGTGAATAGCATACGAAAAAAAATGTATGACATAAATAGCAAAAAATACTTTTTATTCATAAATCGGATTTAGCGGGGCAGATCGCTAGTGTACCTACTTTTTTTCTGAAGCATTGAACACAAGTCACGTGATAAAAAGTAAAGTGTTACTGGACGAAGATGTCACCACGCTACATCATTGTATTGTAAAATTGTAATGTCGAAGTTATCAGCAACGTTGCAATTAGGTATAAGAGCACAAAAATCGTTTACCACTTAATGAATGACCTGGTCGTTTTGCTTCTTAAAAACCTTGAAGTAGGTAGTATTGCAACACTGCCCTTACCTTTTTTTTTGCGTAAAATCGTCTTTCACGATCAGTGGCCTCACGCGTTCTGTAGACTACTTCTTGGACTGATTTAATACGGTAGGAACTGGTTTGAGAGATCGAGCCCTTTCCTGTGTCTCCTGGCGCTTTTTGCCCCGTAATTGGGCGGTTTGTCCGAAGTAGGCATTTTCTTAACAAACCTTAACTTTTGGTACTCTTTCAAAGCGTTATTTTTCTATACTAATCTTGATCATAACCAGCCAGCTATAAAAATGTAAAGTTTGCTAGATTAGATAGGTAAGGTAATCTTTCGAGAACCACAAAACACTAAAAAAAACAAATTCTTACTACTCTATACCCGATTGTTGTAGGCTATGTTTAGGTACTGTCATGAATATTCTGTGCTATGCTACATCATCATATCATGTACCTAGATAAAAAAAAAAAAATTTTAAATATACATTACATTATTTTTTTTATATATTATTATTATTTTTTTTTTTTTTTACACAGATAATTGCTGTAATTACCTCGTAGTCGTTAGCCTGTTCAAATCTCTGAGTGTCACAGTTACTTAAAAAAGACTGGAGCGGGCCGCGCCGCAACTCATTTCTACATCTTCTATATTTTGCGGTGCGGCCCGCACGTCTTTACGTTTTACATTAAAATATATACTTCCCAGAGAGTGACTTTCAATCTCAAATGCTTGGTAAAAGGAATACTTCGTCGTGAACTAGGGAGCTTGGTATCGTCGGACAATAGCGCGTGGGCGGCCGCTTCCGAAGCGCGCAGAGCTATTGATTTGCTATTTGTTAGAAGCGGGATAAATAAATATTTATGTTGTAGTTAAATTTAATTTTGTTTGTTTCAAATGAGAGATAAAGATAGGGACAAGTAAGTTATAATATGAAGTATTCGGCGGATGGAATACTGTTATGACACATTGTGACAATACGCTTTTTTCTTCGATAAAATATTACCATATTTTTCTTAACACTCCCTTATTTTCTCACAATATTATACATATTTATTTTTTATACATGATATATTGTATATAAATAATAGTTTCTAGGTATTACTTTATATTATATTAAAACAAGTTATATATACACAATATAGTAGTTACATATATGTATATTATAGTTATATACATAACGGCGCGCAGTGGATTTAATTAATTTAAGTCGATAACATTTTGAATTAAGTCGATGGTAATGAGTGAATCGAATCGATATTGATATCGATATCAATATTGGTCTATGGCATATTTTTTAGAGCGGGTAACACCGAACGGAGTTGTAAATGTCATTGCGGTGGTGAGGTCACTTTTCTGACAGCGGCCACGCGCGATGGTCATGCGCAAACCCGTTGGCTCTTAAATCAGTTAATATTACTTTAATCCATGGTAGTTAATTATTAACCAGTGTCTCAATAATTATAATAGTGTTTACTGTAAAATCTGTGAGTGTTATTTCTGTACCACCTGCACCTAAACGCCCACCATGGACAACCTACACTCGGATAAACCTCCTGAGATATTACCTCGGCCTCCTGATGATCCGTCATCAGAAGTGGGATTACCAACAACGGCGCAGGAACACACTTCAGGTCAGAGTATTGATTCCTTAAATATTGAAAGTGGACGTTGGAAAATGTTGTTTGAAATGCAACAAAGTCAGATGATGGAACTGATTCGTGTTATTAAAGACCCTAATGCATGCGCACCAAAGCTCGTACTCCCCGAATTTAATCCTGATTCTCGAGATAGTGACGCAAGAGCTTGGTGCAACACCGTAGACTTGTGCATGCAGGAAAATTCACTATCTGGAAGTAATCTTATTATTGCAATGAGTAAAGCACTTAAGGGTACCGCAGCAACGTGGCTGTCTCAAAATAGTTTTGCTGGAATAACGTGGCCTCAGTTGAAAGGTTTATTTTTGGCTAGATTTGATTTTGTTGAAACTCCGGCAGCCACACTATGCCGGCTCTTCAATGAAAGTCCGAAGGAAGGAGAATGCTTGTCATCGTATGCTAGTCGATTTTTGAGCTCTTTGATGAGTCAGTGGCGCAGCTTATCAACAGAACAGATAGCAATTGCAGTTACCGTTGCCCACGCGACCAGGGTCGAACCAAGACTAGAAAGGCTAGCATTTACTACCGAAATCGATTCCCGAGTTAAAATGCAACAAGAATTGATGGCTTTTTCATACCGGAAAAGGGGACCTCTTGTACAGGACAAACTAAATACACCTAATGACGTTAAGAAACCAAAACTGGATTTAACAAAACGGTGCTATCATTGCGGCAAACCAGGCCATTTCGCAAGTGATTGCTTGGCCAAAAATATTCGCGATACCCCTGTTTACTCGCGCTCTCAGTTTTCAGGCTCAAGTACGTCGCATCAACCCAAGGACATCAGTGGGCAGCAGAAGAAGCCGTCGCCTACTGTCTGCTTCTACTGCGGCGAGCAGGGCCACATCGCGACACACTGTCACAAGAAGGAGGCCAAATCAAGCGATACACGTGTAGTGCGTCGAGTGGATGTCTGCACCGTCAAGCCAGCTGTGGACCATTTGATAACTGAATCCGGTGAGAAGTTTTCATTTTGCTTTGACTCGGGAGCCGAATGCTCTCTGATTAAAGAAACTGTAGCTAGTAGATTTCCCGGTAAGCGACAATATAACTCAGTGACTCTATTAGGCATAGGTAAATCTAGTTTATAGTGCAACGAACAGATTTTGTGCACTGTGACAATACATGGGTATTCTATGCAGCTGTTACTTCATGTTGTGCCTGACTATAGTATCTCTGATGTTATAATGGTGGGACGGGACTTACTTTCACTCGGATTTTCGGTAGAGGTCCTTAAAAGTCAGTTGATTTAAAATAATAATAATAATAAAATTAAAAAAAAAAAAAAAAAATAAGGTTAGTTTTTGTTTGTGATGTAGGATCGAAAGTTAGTGACTTCAACAACATAGATAGTGACGTACCTACTGATTATAGAGAGCTGAGAGCTGGTTTCCCTGCTTGAAGATAACTCTGAGTACTTTAGAAATAAAACTAGCCGATCCCAATCGAACAGTCCAACGCCGACCATATCGACTGAGCCCTGATGAGGGATAACTGGTGCGTACTAAAATAAAAGCATTGACAGAACTTGCCCCACCTCAGACAGTTACCCAACTTCGACAATTTATAGGTCTGGCGTCATATTTCAGGCAGTTTGTCCCCGGTTTCTCTCAAAAGACTGCTCCACTATATCGATTAACGTCCGGAAAAGGTAGTATTACTTGGACACCAGCCTTTGAGAACATTAGAAAAGAAATTATTGACATACTAACTGACAAACCTGTTTTGGCTATATTTGACCCAGACCAACCAATAGAGTTTCATACCGATGCCAGCGCTGAAGGCTACGGCGCTATATTAAAGCAGAAAGTTAACGGCAAACCGCAAGAAATTGAGTACTTTAGTCGACGAACCTCCAGCGCTGAGTCTCGGTATCACTTATATGAGTTAGAGACGCTTGCAGTGGTGAATGCCATAAAGCATTTTCGCTATTATTTACATGGACGAAAATTTGTGGTAGTAACCGACTGCAATGCAGTCAAAGCGTCTAAATCCAAGGTTAATCTAACTCCGCGCGTGCATAGGTGGTGGTGTTTCTTGCAAGCCGTTGAGTTTGATATCGAGTATCGACAGGGCAAGAATATGGGGCACGTAGACTTTTTATCGCGGAATCCTTTACCGCCCAATCCACAATTAACTTCGAAGGTAGAGCAGAAACGGGTTAATTTGACTGAGATCTCGGGTACGTGGTTAGTTGGTTACACGTAGAAAAACAAAAGGACAGTGAGATTAAGTCGTTAATCGATAAACTTCAGTCTAGTGAACTAACCGATGAATGTGCTAAAACTTACGAAGTTAGACGAGGAATTTTGCATCGAAAAATAGAGCGCAATAAGAGAAGTGTTTGGTTGCCAGTAGTGCCAAAAGAATTTCAGGCGGCTGTCGCAAACCACGTACATGATAGCG
This sequence comes from Opisthograptis luteolata, assembly GCA_931315375.2. Classification (NCBI taxonomy): domain Eukaryota; kingdom Metazoa; phylum Arthropoda; class Insecta; order Lepidoptera; family Geometridae; genus Opisthograptis; species Opisthograptis luteolata. Next base: position 7,313,741 of record OV928048.1, read on the forward strand.
TTATTCACTTAGGGTGGGAGAAAACTTTGGAAAAGGCTTTTTGTCATCACTGGTTTCCCAACATGTTGCACGTCAGAAATTCGTGGAGCTGCATCACTCGTAGGGTGTCTAAGTCGCACTAGGGCAAAGTTCAGGCAGAACTCCATCCTATCCCAAAAGTAATGATACCATGGCATGCAACAAGCAAGCTTAGTGGTAAACAAAAAAAAAAAAAAAAAACACTAAAGAGTACGTGTTCGTTTCTGTAGATGCTTTCACAAAGTATGTTATTTTGCATCACACATTAAAAATTGACTCCAACAGTGTGCTATAAAGGCTTTAAAATCAGGTGTGTCTTTATTCGGCGCCCCTACTCGGGTAATAGCTGACCAGGGAAGATGCTTCGCTAGAAATGAGTTTAAAAGAGTTTTGTACTGCTCACAATATAAGCTTGCATCTGATTGCCACAGGTACTAGTCGTGCTAACGGTCAAGTAGAACGGGTCATGTCCACTTTAAAGAACATACTAACGGCAGTCGAAATAGGTAACAATAAATCCTGGCAGGCAGCGCTGCCTGAAGTTCAGCTCGCTATTAACTGCACAATTAACCGCACAACCAAAGCAAGTCCTCTTGAGCCGTTGATTGGGAAGGTTGCTAGACCTTTAAAATTAATGACTTGTGACACAGACGATAATTTCTTTGAGTTAGATGTAGTCAGAGAGCAAGCGGCACAAGCAATAGAAAGATCTGCTTCAGTAGAGAAAGCTAGGTTCGATAAAATAAGGCAAAAGTAAGGCGTTTTGAAGTAGGTGATTATGTATTGCAAGAAAACTATGAACGAAACAAAACAAAGTTAGAACCTAAATTCAAAGGTCCGTATCAAGGCTAAGCTGCTTGATGGTGACAGATATCTGCTGAAGGCATTGAACTCCAATCGAACGTATAAGTATGCGCATGATCGCATACGGTCTATGACTGAATGTTACGTCCCTTTGGAGTTAAATGCTTATTTGGAAACGCCTACATGTATCACAGATTCAGGATGTCCCGATAACGGCAATGGTGAGGTTTTGTAACAGTTCGTCCATTTCTTTTGTTTGTTTAGTGACTATCTCTTTAGTCCATTCAATATTCTTTGTAGTTTCTGGCAGATAGTATGGTTTGTACCTCAGCCTGTGTGGCATAGCCAAGCTTGCGTAGCACTCTCCAGCCTGTGTGGCATTTCTAATCCTGTGTAGAGCCTGTGTGGCATTGCTAATCCTGTGTAGAGCCTGTGTGGCATTGCTAATACTGTGTAGAGCCTGTGTGGCATTGCTAATCTTGTGTAGAGCCTGTGTGGCATTGCTAATCCTGTGTAGAGCCTGTGTGGCATTGCTAATCCTGTATAGAGCCTGTGTGGCATTGCTAATACTGTGTAAAGCCTGTGTGGCATTGCTTATCTTGTGTAGAGCCTGTGTGGCATTGCTAATCCTTTGTAGTACTCCCGAGCCTGTGTGGCACTATCGAGCCTGTGTGGCACTACCGAGCCTGTGTGGCACTACCGAGCCTGTGTGGCACTATCGAGCCTGTGTGGCGCTACCGAGCCTGTGTGGCACTATCGAGCCTGTGTGGCGCTACCGAGCCTGTGTGGCACTATCGAGCCTGTGTGGCGCTACCGAGCCTGTGTGGCACTCTCGAGCCTGTGTGGCAATTCTGAGCCTGTGTGGCAATTCTGAGCCTGTGTGGCAATCGCGAACCTGTGTGTCATTCTCGAGCTAATGTAGTATTTCCGATCCTGTGTGGTGTGAATTAGTGTGTGTGACTATGTTTGTTTTATATCAGCCTCAGTGGCACTTGATCTTTATGGCACTCTTTGACCTTATTGATACTACTGAGATTAGGTGTGGAACGGTCAGAATGACCGAGTGGTTAACTGTGTGTATACCATTGGTTATTTGTTTGTCTACAGGTGACGAAGAAAACTGAAACACACGAGGACGTGTGAAGATGCAGGACGGCCGTAACGGCGCGCAGTGGATTTAATTAATTTAAGTCGATAACATTTTGAATTAAGTCGATGGTAATGAGTGAATCGAATCGATATTGATATCGATATCAATATTGGTCTATGGCATATTTTTTAGAGCGGGTAACACCGAACGGAGTTGTAAATGTCATTGCGGTGGTGAGGTCACTTTTCTGACAGCGGCCACGCGCGATGGTCATGCGCAAACCCGTTGGCTCTTAAATCAGTTAATATTACTTTAATCCATGGTAGTTAATTATTAACCAGTGTCTCAATAATTATAATAGTGTTTACTGTAAAATCTGTGAGTGTTATTTCTGTACCACCTGCACCTAAACGCCCACCATGGACAACCTACACTCGGATAAACCTCCTGAGATATTACCTCGGCCTCCTGATGATCCGTCATACACAATAATAACGTCATTGGAATTGAAAGCTTTTTAAGTAATTAAGTACTAAACCTTATTTAATTTATATCCCATCTTAAGAGTGTTAATCTTATAAAACACCCGATGAGAAATGCTAGCGTAATCGTGCATTAAGCACTTGAATTTAAGACCTACTTATCTGTAAATGCGCACTATTTCACCGCCGAATAGAGTATTCAGCTCACTAATTAGCTCTAAAACTGAGATTGACAGCGAGTGCCTGCCATCAATAAATCTTGTTTATTTTATTGCCATCACTAAAACATCCGGCTACTGGTATCCCTTATCAAAACAGTAATCTATTGAATGATTGGTTTATCACAAGGCATGTAGTCTATATAATGACGGTATCAAATAGACCGCTAACTTTGGATCGAATGGTTCTGTAATGTATCTAATTAATATTTAAACCGGCCGTCTTCCTGTTTGAGTAAATTAAAAATGTAACGGTCAAGTGTGTTGAACTTGGACTGTTGGTGTTCCGTAGTCGAGTTAAGACGGTACCTATGCTAATTTCGTGATGCTCAGTATTTGTAAATCGAATCGGACTCTATAAAGGCTATGAGTTTTATATTTGGACACATGAAATCCATGCTGTCTATATTAATTGTCAAAGTATGCTAGAATTTAACAGATGTTCAAGAAATGATTAAATACTTTTGCACATTTAATAAAATACAGAGTGTCGTGTCATTAAATAATCATATGATTATTTAAATCGATTGTAATGAATTCGTGTATACATAGATAGCTGCGTGCCAGGCATAATTAAAAAACAAGCAGTTATATATGTAAGAATGTAAGTGTTTATATAATTTTATCTATATTATACTTTATAAAGAATTTATTGTAAATTGATGTAAGTACGAGAATCATGGATAATAATCTTTAGAACTAAACTGTAATAGGCAAGCATCATGTTTACCATAAAAGAGCAACTTACTCGTCACATGTAAACGTCGTCTCATAAAAAAATCTCTGGATCGGATTTTGAAAATTCTTTAAATGTTAGATAAGTCCCTGAGTGTTATATGCCATGTTTTATTATAGTACAAACATCCTGTGGGAACCACCACGTGCGTGGGCTTCAATAGGTATTAGGTATTCAATGTTTTTCTCCTTCTGCACTGAGAAAAAAAATCTGACTTTCCTTCTGAATCTTACCTTCCAAGACGATTCCTTCCTTATTTTACCTTAGTTGCCCTTCTAAATCATAATTCCTTCCCTTTTTACTTCCCCCTTTACTCAGAAGGATAACGGTATTTAAGTCCAGTGTCCTAGTGCGTCCAGTCCCACAATGCCGAGTGTCCCATAACCACTAGTGTCCATACAAGTCCAGGTACATACCATAACGTCAAATAACTTATAAGGTTTAGTGTCTCGTAACGACTAGTGCCCAAACATGTCCAGCGTGCGTTTTGTTAAATTCGATACGGAACGCAAAAAAAATGAAGTAGCCGACAAGACTAGTTACGAAATAATCGTTTAAAAGCTCCTCGTTACGCGCAGCGGATGCAAAGTAGAGCATCGACAATTTATTGTTAGATGTTTTTTTTTGAGATACCACTAGTTAAAGGAGGAAATAATTACATTTGATAGAGAGTTGGGCGAACACATTCGATTGTGTCTTTAACCTTACGGCTTGTACCTTGACTGCAAGTCCCCTGATGTTGTAATGAACTTGCTCCAAATTAATCAATCTTAAATATATATAACTTAAAGGTGACTGACTGACATAGTGATCTATCAACGCACAGCCCAAACCACTGGAGAGATCGGGCTGAAACTTGGCATGCAGGTTAGGTTATGTTATGACGTAGGCATCCGCTAAGAAAGGATTTTGATTAATTCTACCCCCAAGGGGATAAAATAGGGGATGAAAGTTTGTATGAAACTTTGTCAATTTTAAACCGATCGGGCTGAGACTTTGCATGCATAAAGCTGTAGCCCACGCGGGTGAAACCGCGGGGAACAGCTAGTTAGTAATAAAAATAAAATTGTCCACCAGCTGTGGTTTCATCACGACGTTTTCCTTCACCAAAAGCTCAAGCTCATTGCAGGTTTCGATCCTCCGACCTACTGGTAGCAAGTTGACAGCACAGAGTTATCATCGCTTCAAAAACCCTTCCCGTCACAGTTCTGCATAGTAACTAAAACGAGATCTCGTTAATCACTGCAGGTGTTAAAGTACTTTCTCTCATTTCCTGATTTCTTATGGTCCTGAGTTCCTGAGAGAAGACATTACGCCTTACGCGTTGCAGCCTCGCATCATCTTTACATACTGGCTTGTCCAACTGTGCTCTAATTCCAAGGGATGGGAAACTGTCGGTGTTTTATTGGCTGACGATAAAATAGCCTTCATTTTACATTAACTTAGAAATAAAATAAAAAAGACATTGAAAATTGATTAATTCGGACATAACACATATCCTATTTGACTTGTAACATGGGACTTACAAATAAAAAATGACAGGAAAGAATTAAAAAAAAAGTACACAGACAGTAGCATCATTAATTTTTTTTTATCACATTCTCTAGACTGGGATTCAATAACTTTTGCTAGACAAAATATGGATTGAACTAGAATCTGAAGAAAATCTTTGTACATAATGTTTTAGAATAAAATAAAATATAGTTTCAAGATCACAATGTGCGACAAACAAGCGGTGATATTAAAAGAGAGAAAAAACTTAGCCAAGTATTATATTTTAGCTGGCAACAATTGATTTATCGACTATCGATAAAACTGTGAACGGATTCCCAGTCGTAAAACTAGTATGGGATATTTAATACGATATACACCGAAGACGTCCATGGCCATCAACGGTGAATCCACTCTTTATTTATATAGTCACAACTCGTGCACCTGCATACCTCTACGACCAACCTTGCTCGCTACACAAGAAAGAAATGTACTTAGATAAGCATTCCTTTACCACGAGACGCCACTTTTTGCACAAAATAACCGCAATTTCATCGTCATCGATATACGCAATTATATGATCAACGTAACTAATTTGAATTCAGCTTTAATTGGCACATCATTTGTAAACTTTTTGCTCAGTTAATTGCTGATTGAAAATAGATCATTAGCATGTAAATTCGCCGTTATCGACCGTAGTGTAATTGTGTTCATAAAATCGAATGCGAAATTCCTACTCGGAAGTGTTTCGGACCACACGCGAGATCATTACCTTCCGCCCAGCTCACGGAGATCTGTTCTTGTACCGAAATTTGTATAATTTTTGTAAATTGTCGCGTTATGGTGGGCACGACGTTATTTCCGAGGGTGGGCACAATACTCCAATTTGTGAAAAAACTGTGCACCGCTAATAAAAAGGAGTGAAACTTTCCCTTCTTTTATTATGATGAACTCGGGACCTACCGCGCATCCGTTAATGAGTGTAATTTTTTGTCATTGCTTTTTCGAAAATTCAAAAGGAAGACGGTGTAAAAAATGGATGAAACGTTGACTTTGACAGTAATGTGAGTGAGACCTTCCTACTTAATAAACACATAACACTGGAGCGTATTGTCACTTGAAAGCTAGTTTCCAATCCAGGTGTAGCGTGACACCACCTTCAACCACATCGTCAGTAAACATCAGGTGACTTGTCAAACGCTAAACAGTAAAATGTAATAAAACAAAAATGATGACTTGCTAATTAAAATAATTAAATCAAATGAAAAGAGCACTAAAAGTTTTAGTTTACTATGAATTAGTGCATAATACGGAAAAGCCAGCGAAATATCAGCACTGTTTATTGAACTTATGATGTATGTAAAACCAGAGACGATAAGTTTCATACGAGACAACAATGTGAATATTTGAGTGATGGTAGCGAATCGATTTGTCCTCATAATTCGATTTCACAGGATACTATCGTTAATTACAATTAGCGAGTATCGATATTTTACCGATACATATAATCGTAGAGCAAGCCCGGCCGGACAGGTTTAAGAGAAACCAGCCAGAGGTATGCAACCATCCGGGGCGGCTAACAATTCATTATAAATGGACCGTTAAAAACGCATATAAATTATCATTCATTAATTCAAACTAATCGATATCCTTAATTTATGAATAACGTTACAATTATTTGGCCGTTAATTTATGAATAGGCGTGTGGGTACGTTTTTTGCAGCTCTTTATTCGGATTTATTGTTACCAATGACTAATTGATGGTGCATTGGGTTTTCCGAATTATTTAATTTGTTACTGAATATTGCTTTTCTTTTAATAACAATTTAAAGCTACAAAGAACATGAACACGATCTTGTTGTTTTGTCTTACCAATATGGTATTTCTCCCATTGACGTTGAATTTCTGTTGACTATTCTAAAAATTACCTGAAACAAAGAAAAGTTCATTGTTAACATATATGTACAATGCATTAATCATAACTTTTTGACGTGACAACGTCTTATAATTCGATAGAGCCGGCTGCACGCACGAAAAAACATGACTCGTGCGGCGTTACCTCGCTCTGCGGCGTTACCTCGCTCTGCGGCGTTACCTCGCTCTGAGGCGTTCCATGTAAGGCTTGAAGTGCAAGCGAGAGCGCGGAACGAGCGACAAAGAAGCACAATCGGCCAATCGACGTTGTCACGTTCAACTATCGTCAGTAAACCGACTTTACAGACAACCAATTTTTTTTTGTCGTTATTCATAGTGAGGTCGAGTTCGATTCTCACTACGAGAAAAAAAAAAGAAGGATTTTTCCGTGTCTGGGTGTTATAGATCCCCGATCTACAGGTCCTAGATACAGGGATTCCTAGTAAGTGGTCAGAGTTATTTATGTGATATAATTATGAGATTGTGTAGAAAAAAATAACACTGTTTTCTAGTTCTCGCCTGCTCGTCTAGCTACCACCGCCAAACACCTATCTCTGTATTTCAGCAGCCCCACATGAGACCCATATCCTAATCCAGGTGTAACATGTCGCCTTTTTTGACATCCACACTTAAAATCAGATGACAAGTAGTTAAAAAATAGTTTAAATTTAAATGCTAGTAAAATATAAAAAAAGATATACCAGTAAAAATGTTTGTCACCCCTAGAGATTTCACCGGTGCGCACGTTCGCCGCTCGTCGCGCGGAATTTAGATACTCCGCTCTTGTTACAGGGACATCTGCGGCGCATGCAGCACATGGATGCGTTTTCTCCTCACCAACACAATGTAATAGAGCATGCAGTACGCAAACTTCCATTTCTCAACTCGTTAATCTTCATGTTACCATATCCCAATGTGCAGAACCAACCGGCCTTCACAATACAGGCTCTGCCTAGTGTGAAGACCACTGATTTGATACACTGAGGGTAGCTAAAAGATAATTTAAACTTACTAGCATTTAGTTTTCTTATGTACCTACCTATAATTCTTGTTTGTTATTAAAAAAAACATATCTAAAAAATATTTTTTATTTTTGTTTTTCATTTTCAACCACGAGAAATCTTATTAGTAAAGCTTGCTATTAAAATATCGGACTATTAAGATGACAAAAAAGCTTGGGATTTTACTGAACATGCTCCAATTCAAAAAATTAGTAGTAAGAATAAAATTGGAAATGTGATCGCGCCCAAAACAATTTTACCTGCCGGGTGTTTCTTGCCTGTTCTTTTGCCGGCGTAAGGAGCTTGGAACAGGCGTAGCTAGTTTTAAGTGATCACAATGTCTCTTATTGAATAAATATAATTGACTTTTAACTTTTGACTTGCCAACCGGACGTGCAGTAAACGATTGTAGACGGACAATGACTTGGACAGACGTCAATAATCACCAATGACATGCATCAATAATTCTAGAATTGTGTTCCAATTTTGTTTGGTTTCGTTTTTAATCATTTTAAGGTTGATAAAAAACTGGACACGTGCGAGTCGAGGCTTGAACGTTTAGGGTTCTGTTTTTCAAACATATTTCTGCTTTATGGTAATATAAAATCTAATAACTCAGGGTGCATTTCTCAGGAACTATAATGGGGAAAGTTTGACGCTTACTATCAGATGAGCGGCGTGCTCAGCTCATTTGCATGAAATTAAAATAAAATTGGCTAAGAAGTCGTGAAACACGCACGTAAGTTGGATTGTAACCTAATAAAATCGGTAATTTAAAGCAGTTGCTGGGATAAATCTGGTAAAGAATTGTGTTAAAAAAGCTGATTTGACGGCCGACAGCGGTACGCAAATCGAATGATCGTTTTTTTTTTGTGTACCACTATAAGTTTATAAAAACATAACTAGGTCTTCAAGATAAGCTTGATTTGAGACCAAGCGCTAGAATGTGTTCAATTTAATCGTAATTTCAAATGTTTGTCCGAGGCTCATATACTGTTGTAAACTGTGTCACCACTGCTTATGTAAGCCTAATTACATGAGACGCTTTATTCAAATCATTCGAAATCAGGTGGACGTTGTCGGTCCTCTGTGGAAAACTGGATATAAATCGAAAGCTTTAGATTTGCAAAGACTTGTTAGAGAGTTATGTGCTAAACACTACGATTTATTAGAGCTGTTATTATAAGTTCCTTAATAAAGATCTCTTGTACCTACTAGCAAAAAGTAAGAATTAGTATTCTTTAATGATTCGTGATGCTCATATTGTTTTCTTTTTTGTTGCTACAATAAGTGTTATTCATATAATATTATGTCTTGTCTAAGTTACTATTAATGAAATACTTTATTGAGAAAAGAGAAGTAGGAACGTTGCCAACTGGTAGTGGTTTATTAGATTTAGTTTGATAGGTAGTTTTATTTTACACTAGCTGCGCCCCGCGGTTTCACCCGCATCTTCCCGTTATCCTGTAGGAACCTTTTCCGGGATAAAAAGTATTTTATGTCCGTTTCCTGGTCCTAAGCTACCTCCCCAACAATTTTCAGCCAAATCGGTTCGGTTGTTATTGAGTTATCATTAGTGTAACTAACACGACTTTCTTTTATAAATATAGATAGATTTTAAGGTTTAGTTAAGTGTTTTTATTTTGTTATTTATATCCTACTATTGATATATTAGATTGTAATACTTGATATCAATATCGATGTTTTGTTAGTATCTCTCTTCCCCCCCGATAAACGCGAAAGTTTTTTTGATTTTTTTTATGAATACGGTTTTGTGCCATCCAATTTGTGGTAGCTCGCCACTGGTGGGTGTGGGCGAAGCCGTGGGCGGCCACTGGTATACCACAAAATAGATCATGATTACCTATACTAGTTACTCCAGTTAAACAGCTTACCTACCATTAATGCTTTATGAATTACCACACTTATCGTTACCTACCGTACAGTTTTACGGTTTTCATGATGCCTGTTAAATAATCATTATATAACACCTATTACTATTACACTTAAACTGTTACGTATTTTATGTAAGGCTTTATAAACATTATATTAAATTAGGAGAACAGGGATGTTAACCATTTTTCGGAATTGCTTTTATTTTAAAGATTGACTCTTGTTTATCATAAAAAAATATTTTATTTAAAATTATTAGTATTTTCGATGAGAAAATATACAAAATTAGAGTAATTATGAATTTTTCCGCCAAAACACTAACAACTGTCACGTGACTGACATGACGTCACTGACCGAAAAACACGATGGTCGCGATTCGTAACCATACCACCGCGCCGACCCCCGACGCCGACCCGCGGCTACCGACGCGCGGGCAACCATCGAAGCACAAATCGCCTGAGTGGTTAGTGACGTATGAAGCTCTTTTTGGTGTTTGCAGTCACGTGACAAAAGATTATAAATATAGCATTTAAAATCATTTTTATTTAAATTATTAAGTTATATTTAAATACAAAAGTACGTTTTTCGATATCTTAACAATACAAACTAACATAAAAGTAAGATTAAACATTATTTTGTAATTAGTGTTAACATCCCTATTAGTAGGGAACGACAGTTTTCTCTTCACTCGCTTTATCCGCAGTTTATGAAGTGGATTTGTTAATGTTTATGTTAAACTATTTACCCGTCTTCGCACGGATAGACAAATGTAAATAAAACATAGCCTATTATATCGAGAAAAAAAATCAGTAGTTTCATACAAACTTACATACTTAGGTGTGCCCCGCAGTTTCACTGCGCGGGGATTCCACAGAAACCGTGTATATTTCGGGAATAATAAGGCCTATAAATTATCTCTATGCAAAAAAACTTGTCGATCGATCAACTGCTACGTGAAATAAGGACAAAGCAACGAACACATTTTTGTTTTTATAAAGGAGTAAGGATATTGAGTTCGATTCAAGTCATTGTTTCTGTGCTTTGGAAGGCACGTTAAGCTGTCAGTCTTAACTGTATCAGTAAGAAAACCATGTCGGAGATAATATGAAAAAAGAAGAAGAATATTTTAATACGTATATTAAAGTGTTTAAATGTTGTCGTTGACATTTTAAAAATCAATCAATCAATCAAAATTTTATTTGCATGAATATAGTATGTATACAATTGTTGTTATAAAAGTTATAAATAGAGCGATATATTCCACCAACTAGTAACTAGGTATGCAAAAACTAAAAAATAAGATAAAACTAAATTAGAGTCATTGATAACCATCCAAATTAAATGTCAAAATTACAATTTTTAAACAATATTAATATTAAATAAAATTAAAAAACATAAAATTAATAAGAAAAAAAACAATTAAGAACAAACAAACAAAAAAAAATTGTATTTAGTATTTTTTGTATTAAATTGAGCTCTATCACATAACATGTAAGTTATCATTTCTAGTTTGAAAATAACATTGACTATCATACAATTATATACCTAATCGACCGCCGTCATACTACATTACAAAAAGTCTGGACCCTAAGTTAGAGTAACAACGCACAACCGCCGCAAATAAACATTAAACTAACTCTTATTTATATTAAATGTAATGTTTAACGTAATAACAAACATAACTTTCAACCAAGTATCTGCAGGATTGAAGAGTGGCAGCACAAATCAATTAACCGTCAGTGACCACCCATTGTTTTTGATTCAGTTGTCTTGTTAACTTGTGATTACATCGTGAAAAACAGGATTCCGTCAAAATTTATGTCCGTCATTACATTCTTTGTCGCCACGATAATATGTACTGAGCGGCATTTTAACGAAACTCAAAGCTGAAGCATGTCAGCAAAACATGATCATTGTTAAGGAGAGCATTCCGGCAGAAATATAAGTGTGTAAATGCCATATTGATGGCCTCATTACGCGCTATGTTTTTGGCTCTAATTTAATTGGGTGTATAAACTTTAGTGCTCTCTGAGTGATATTCTTGTACCGACACCGACAAGTCACCTACGGGAGTGAGAGAAATTGAGGCGGCATTTCTTTATGTTCTTACATTCTTTGATTCTTTTTATATGGAAATTTGGTTGGAAGATCCTTCTGTTTTTTGCATAATAGTTTGTGAAGAGATTCTCTGTTTTCGGAATAAGGCATAGAATTTTTTTAGCAATAGGTAAGCACATTTGACTATAGTCTCAACTACTTAATTGGAAGTGACGATAAGATCGATAGTGGAGCATGCTTGCCTAGAAGATACATATTCCGTCTTGACTTGAAGCTTGAAAGCTCCCAAATTATACCAAACTTGTCAAGACTGGCAGGGCGTTCCACTCCTTCAGCATTACCCAATTTGAGGGTATCTCATAAGCATCCGACATCCACCAACCCTGTTATGTTCTTCAATATCGCTAAAGATCTACGAGTAAGTTCTATCATGGGTTGATGATGATGAGGCATTTTATTTGTGTGTCTAACGTTGCTAGGTAACCAACCACCCGCTTGTTATCGTCCAGTCTACTTTATATAGAGATATATAGTGCAATTAAAACAGGTCGGGTGAAATTGGCTTCGGCAATCGTACATAGAGTGGTCCCATCAATTTAGTTGGACACGCATCCGGCGACAACCGAGTGGACAGGCGGACAAGCGGACGCGATTCAAAACTAATAATATTTCATGTGGCCAATAAACCGAGGTACGACGGGGACCGTGGTACACATTTGCGCAAGACACGTCTCGCCTCGCTCCTTGACTAATGAAAACGATGTCGTACGAGCGTCGCGGCTATAATGTGTCGAGTGAATTATAACGTGCGTCGGATCTTATTCATATCCAGTAACCTGTCATGTGGTACATTGGTGGTGATTGTTAAAGTTTTAAATTTTAAAGGCGTTGATAACCACACATTTTCCTTGAACTTTCGTAAAAATGAACAAACAAATTGTGATAACGTGGTCTCATAGATCAGTAACATTTGTGTTTATATAGTCGGTTGATTGACCGCGTCTCTACAACCGCTAATGCCGCCCGCCTAAGCACAGTTTGTTCATAGCTTTTTCATCGAAATTTCGATTTAACTTTTTATGAGATGATATTACCAAATAACACAATAAATATTCATCAATAAATCAATGGAAGTAAGTTTAGCGTTTTGTTACATTCTCTTGTTTGAAATATAACCAATTAGCTTCTTTCACAAGCTGTCTTAAACTGGTTCAATTAAAGTATCGAAATAAAAACGGTCGTAAATAGTAGAATGGTGATTTCGATTATAAAAATATTTATGTATCATAAACGAGAAGCACAAACATAATAGCAATATCTCTTTGATTCTCTACGCTTGTCGATAATGGACTCGTAAAACTTACCGTTTGTTCAATGATGTCAATCAAAAATTAGATTTTATGTATTTGCAAACGAATTTACTTTTAAATAAAAAAAATTTAGCCTATAATTGTCTATCTTTCTATGTATTAGTTACCTCTGGAGAGACATAGTTGAAGCGGACCTATGCGAGCTCCTGACTGTGGACTGGACTGAAACCGCTAAGGATAGAGATGAGTGGAGCTCTTTTGTTTTGGACGCCAAGACATACTTTGGGTCACTGACCTTTTAGAGTCAATTGTTTGTCTTTCTCGATGGCAATCAAACTGCAGTCAATATCGCCGTTAAAAAAAGACGATTTAGGTTCCAAGACCTACAAAAAGTAAAGATGGTTAAAAAAACGTCCGAGAATGCTATTACTTCGTGACATCAAGTATTGGACTATTAGTTGACGTGCTGCTGACTATGGCCATCAAATGTCCAAATTCAGTAATATAGATTACAGTTCGATAGCGATGTAAGGGCATCTTTTATAAAAACAGCAATATCCCCGTTCTTACCTATAAAAGACATCAACGCGCGCTTTGTTGTTTTTTGTTAACATGGCTCGACACATGCCTTTATTATAATAAACAGCTGGTAAGAAGTTTTATTTTATACCAAGTGTAATATTTAGCGACATTCGGCTGTTAACGACACATAATTTAATTAAAAATTGTCCGTAATCAGCGCGCGTCGGCGGCATCCGCCGGTAAAGGCCTTCGCAATTAAAAAGTACATTGTGAAATTCAGTAACACAGTTCGTTATTCGAAGTGATTGAATTTAATACTCGTAAAACAAAAAATATTGGAGAGATATGCTCATTGATAAATTGAAGATAAAATTAACTGAAGCGTGTATAATAAGGATGTGAAAAAGCGATAGGAGGGGCGATCGCTCGAAGGTTTTTATTATGTAATAAGTGTCTACATAGGTACCTATAAATGTACACATTTGCTGTGTCATAAAAATACTACATTATTCGTAAGGTATGTATGACAAGCACTATATTTTTACAAAAAGGCCTTGGGTATGTGGTGCGTGGGTGTAGCCTATTTAATGTAATCCAAAATTAACTTGCTTAAGTATTAATTAAATTGTACCTAAAAACGTAAAGCCGTAACATTAACTTTATATACATCATTATTCGTCAATTAAATATGTAATTAAGAAGATTTATTTAGTTATTTCAATGGAAAATTCAACTTAATCGAATTTTATGATTGTTGGTGATTCGGTTGAAGACTTTATTATAGTCGGCTACTTAGATGATGCTCAATAAACATCGATTGTTTATGGTCAATAGTCGTAAAAAGCAAGGAATAGAACAGAATAATATTTGAAGTTACCACTACTATACATTCGGAACTCACAGCTTTTGAATAAGTCATTTTGAAATTTACTACACAGCACTTATAATTTGACTCATAACTGATCACGTTATAGACGTAGGCACAACATAACAGCTCAAAATTAAGTAAAATAGACTTAACAGTCTTGTCGCTTAAGGCTTTTCTAATACAACACACACAGAAATAAACACACGTAGAACCTAATAACAAAATGGGATAAAAATGAAAAACACAAAATAAACATACATCTTAAAGGTAGCATTTGACGACAAATCTCCTGATATTAGTGACGATGTGGTTAGAGATGGATTGGGTAATGAATCTCAGCTAAGACTCAGCCAGAAGACAGATTCTTATATTCAGATTATTAGGTAGATTTATTTTTATTTTGAAGTTTATCCTTTTTACGTTTCTGTGATTTTTATTCCGAGACCAAATTGAATGAAAGCTTGTTTAGCCTTTATTACGCAACTGTTGGTATCGAATTTTTTTTTCACATATCATACCTAATAGGATTATAGAAAGGATAGGGCAGGTAATATACCTAGAAAAAATGTAAACGCAAGTGTTTTTCAAGAAACAAGTGGCTGCCAACAGTAGGTGACCACAGAAGGCAAAAACGCCGGATACTGTAACAAGTTTCTAAATTCGAGCCAATAAATAAATCAATGAATAAACTCGTAAACGCGTATGATTGGCATATTATAAATATTTGATAAAAGTGCTCCACTTCTCGGGAATTCTTAATTTATGATTCGGTGAATCTATTTGGTATCGTTAAATCAAATTTTGATAGCGTGAAGTGTACATGGGAATTTCGTATCTACAAACATTCCAAACTCTTAATAATCTGCATAATATGTCATTGACATTTTCATAGGACTAAAGGTTTTTTTTTTAAAGATAGAGTTTGACCATTATCACACTTTGGATAGCTCCCAAGTGTGATAAGTGGCGCTGTCATCAAAGATTATAATTAACAAGTTAAGTCTGGAATAGGACTTAGATACCCTCAAGTTTACAATCTGTTGCCAAGCACTTTTCAGTGTACCGACAGCTTCACTTGGGTTTAGCTTCCAGGTCCAGGTCCTAGGGGTACTGTACCCCTAGTACGAGTTTTGAAAACTATAAAAGTTTTCGTAAACATCAAAGTTTACCACCGCCAACATGTCAAAGTGGCAATTCGTACTGCCTAAATTCAAAAAGTTAGTCGAAAACTTTTTTTGGAATACTAATGAAACGATTTAAAATAACCCGTATTATCGATTTTAGGCCCTCCAAGTTTCGGGCGCGCTGAAAAAAAATGTTTGGAAAGATACGAAAACTTTTATAGTTTTTGTAACCTATCAAAACCAAAGCCTAGGGTTACAGGTGTATTGTATGTGTCATGGTGAGACTGACGACCACATCGTCGATTTTGTACTTGTAATCGAACCCCAGTATAATGTATAAATCTCACAGACTTCTGCCAAAACAAAACGACATTATTAATCTCCAATTTGCAGCACGCCATTGCAAATCAACAAAAAAAAAATTGCGTCCGAGTGATCTGAGTTGGAAATTAAACGTGGAATTAAAAAACTTCGCGAAAGCACAATAAAACACAGCAATTACACACGACATAGAGATAAGAATCGTAAGTCGTAAGTTATAAACACTTTCCTTGTCAAGTTGAAAGATTGCATCGTGTGTACTGTGCATAAGATATCGCTCAGAGCACCGCAGCTATATTTAGTTCGATACCCAATCGGGCTGCACTAATGAATCAGACCCGATTATTTTCCTTCAAAGAGCCTTAATTACGATATTCACTTAATACGCATGCTTGCGATGAGTAATATACTGTAATATAAAGAGATCGCAGTATCGTATGAAGATCTTAGCATTGAGTGATGTCAGTAATTAACTGCACTTCAATTTGGGGCAAGGCGGGTGCTTTGTAGTAACTTATTCCCATATCGGGAGGCCTAAAACTCATCAAGACTATACGTTACCAAACAGCAAGGAAAAGATAATGTCTCCGCTGATGGCGCATACGATAAAAGCAATTATAACATTTGTTTCAAAGTTTGTCTTGTCTTTTATTGCTGCCCTCGGTGGGTTCTGACCCTACCTAAGATATATCTCGTACCTAATTGTTGTATGAAGCTGTATATTTTCTGCATAACAATTATGTTCGGACAAAATTTTGCAATAATATTTCAAGTTGATACCGATCGGGAATTCAGCCACCGCGTTTTATAAAAATATTTGCTGCAAAGATGTTTTAAGGCGGAGATTACAAGATCAAGCTGAAAATTTAGATAAATTATTACCTGTTTTTTCTTTTACTGTAACTAATCGAAAAAAACTGGCTGTGAACGATTTTTTTCTATTCTATAAATAACAAGGACTTGTTAATAAAATCACGTATATTAAAAAAAAAACACAAAGGGCCTTTGAGCAATTTTTCACGAATATTGCCTTAATTTTTTTTTGCGATTTGTTTAAGCTTTTTCTTTATGTCTAGATCGATCCTTCACCTGTTGAGGTTACGGAAACCCGGGCCTTAATGAAAGCGAAAATGTTAATGCACATGTGAAAAGGTCGTCGCAATTGCGATAAGAAAGTAATATAACGGGTTATACATGATTAAATTAAATCAAAGTAGACCGGTATGTGTGATGGACAATCACACTCACACTCGGCCGTAATTCGACTTCCTACCTATCCAAGCACCCATAGGAGGTAATTTGTTGTTTTCAAAGAAATCTACTAAACAAAACGTACCTACAACAGAAACTGCTGTATTGGATATCTAAACCTGTACTCCATTATATAAAGAAGTTATTAAAAGCTAGCTTTACTATTAGGCATAAGATTATGAAGAAAATAGGGATAAAATTAGGTTAGCTGTATAAATACCAAAAAATCGCTGGCATTAAAAAATTAAATACATTATTTCAGGAAATATTGACTCATATTTGACCAGACAAAAGACAAAAACTCATATAAATGCCAAAATATTTTAAGAATCTGTATCAGTCCGTAGTATTTAGTAAAAATTAGCACGATTGATAGTCGCATGAAAAAAATATTTGTACTCGTATTTGTATGTTAAAACGTTAAAACAAAACAAAACAGCAAGCTAAATATGGTTGGTTTTAAAATCTGTTTGCTACCTTGAGTCACAAAAAGTTTGTTTTGAGAATAAAAACAAAACGAACGAAACGATGGACGAAGGAGAAATAAAAGTACCTTTAAGCTTCAAATTATTCGTTAACCTTAAACGATTGCCGCCTTGCAGAAACGTTGCGAATTCAGAAGTCAACAAGTTGCCCATAAACTTTCAACTTTCAACAGCCACCACCACTCAAACGAAAGTGAGTTTTAAAAATAAGTGAATCGCACATAAATTGGATTGTTTACAGGCTGTCCGAAGAATTACTTTGGAGCTTTACAGCCATGTTGAAACGGTCTCAATCTTGCGTAAGATGAGACATCGAGCGACCTGACAGATTACATCTCACCTTGCCTTACTACTTCATACATTCTCTTTATAATGAATGTAAAATATTGTATGACACTCGTACATTCGTCACTTAAATTCGCACTGCGCTAATTAATTTCTGTGATTAAGTTTTAGCTATAAAAAGGTGGCGAAACGCTTAACTTTCACCTCCTAAACTCGGGTGATTATTTTGCATTTTACATTGATTTATGAAACATAAACGTTTCTCTTGAAGACAATAAATTAATTTGCCAACTAAGTAATAAAACATGACTTTCAACGAAATAAAAGTACATTTATGTTTGTTAGAAGAACCTGTGTTTATCTTTCTTACTTACTTCTTACTACCCTTTTTAGGCGTAGATCTAACTTTTTCTTATTAAACCTCACTTGGGTCTCGAGAGCTCCCAGTCCAGTTTTGATTGATTGATTGATGGATTGTCACTTAACATCAGGCGACATGTGGTCAAAAGCTACCCCGTAACGTAAGACGTCAAGAATAAATAAATAAATATCGAGGACAATGGCACACAAATTGACCTAGCCCCAAATTAAGCTCGAAACTTGTGTTATGGGTACTAGACAACGATATACATACTTATATAGAGAAATAAATACCTTTATAGATAGAAATATATAATTATAGATAGAAAATCGAATTATTTTCTTACGCAGATTTTGTTGTAATGTAGTCTTTAAAGCTAAAACTAACATACCTAAACCTAATTTCAGTATAGAGTTGTTTAAGAGCCATATGATATTAAAGGGATCGTTAACGCTACTTAGCTACTTACTGAACGCTTATATGAAACTAAGTAGTGTTTCCGTTTGCGTATACAGCTCGTCCTTTCGCAATAGATATAGCCAGCGGTAATGGTAAACAACTGTACAGCCATTTGTTACGGCGTTTCCTGCAAGCCAGTCTGTAGGTAAGTTATGTCAAGTAATGTGTAACAAGTGCAGAGCAGATGGAAACAGATTTGATGATTGCTTTAAGCAGTGCTAGTGTTTGTGAGAGAGCTTGTAAGGGCAAATTTGGATCTTAGATCATTTTCGGGTAAACTCATGATATTATAGGAAAACATATAAAACCGTTTTAATTTCACAATGTGATTGAATGTATCGGAACACAGTGATAGGTGTTGGGTGTCAGATTTTTATATTCAGCACTGTTGCAAGCACCGCTGCGCACTGTTGCAAATATATAGTAAATATCCCGTTTCAAAAACTAATTCTACTACTATTATATTAGCCCTACAGCTTAGCTCGAACGAGACACATCGGGAAGCCAACGGTGAAAGTATGCAAGCAGGGCACTAGGGACAACGGTGCATTCTACGACACTGCCCTCTGTCCACTCCGTTACAGAATTAGATCGAGATACAATACACTCGCGTGCCGGCTCCGGGCTTAACCATTTTGTAAAATAATGAGGTATATTCAATACCCTTAGTACAAGTTTTGATAGTTTTACTTCCAAACATTTTTTTTTCAGCGCGCCTTCTGTAACTTGGAGTGTCTAAAATCGGTAATACTTATATTTTGTGATGTCTGCTATATAACTACCAATTGTTCTCTGTCATAAAGAACGTAATATTTACTTGATGGAGTGCAATACATATTTACAAGATTCGATGCCAGTTATACTGACAATCCCGCTCACGTATCGTTATCCATTTTGACAGGCTATAAAAAAACGATAGTATGAAAAAATAAACGAAACGATAAAAAATAAATGTTTACCTGCTCATTTCTCCACATAAGGATTTTTGTGTCATATATAGAGAGGCATCTGTTTATGTAGGGTGTATCTGTTTATATTATCGATATCGATGTCCAATCACATATTCATACCACGTAGGCATTAGATGCCAGTAATACTGACAATCACGCGTGTAAACACCATTCACGCCTCTCATGTCGAAGGAGTATCGTTATATACATCTTGACCAACTATGAAAATGACATGAGCGTCAGTTAAAATCATTACCGTCCACATGGATGGACATCAACACTAATGCAAACGTGACGAAAAAAGTGGCTGAGTGTGACTGAGTTAACCTATAAACGAGGTTTCGTAAACATTTTAATATGTATCTTGAGTTAACAACGTACAGCATAATTTTGTTTGCAACAATTAATCAAGCGGAGACTGGTGTGTAATTAGCTCGCTTTTCGCAGGCCGGTATTCTAGAATGATGCTCATGCGATAATCATTGCTTAAGCATAGATTTGAGTCAGTCAGTTCATACGCATACGTCACTTAATCGCTATTGAAGTATTGATCAACACTTGATCGTAAAAAAAGCCTGAGACCTTTTTTAGTTTGGACGCTTTTGAGCGAAGGACCCGACGTCCATCACCTTGGTACGTCAACGGTTAAGATAAAAAAAACAGTAAAAGGAAACGTTCGCCTATTGATTTCCGCACTAGGTTTCACTTTGTAATAATATATGGGACATAAAATAGAAGCATCTATTTATGTAGGTATATCTATTTACTTTATCGACATCGATATCAAATCACTTATTCATACCGCGTAAGCATTGTACCGCAAATTGCGGCTATATTTCGTAAGAACTATAGCATCATTGGACTACAATGGCTGGACAACGGGGAAGTGCCGGTATCAGGTTATCGATGGTGAATGTGGTGCATGGTTATTTAGTTTAACACAGCCTTAGTTTATACCTTCTATAAGGATTATAAGCTTTTTTCAGACCTTACCAGCCTTGATTGTACACATTTGTATGACTAACTCATCATTAGTATCACTAAGATGGGAATTTTCTAAATCATTCTCTAAATAACAAAGTACATATATTATATAAGAAAATATCAACTACCTCGCGGATGAGTTGCTAGTTACAAAAAACAAACACGAATAAACTCGTAAATTCTTAATTCAATATTAGTGGCATTAATAGTGCAGTAAAAAGTTAAATTTACGCTTTAATCAAGTTATTTGGTAAGCAAATTAAATAGAGATTAGCTGCTTAAACATATTAACTGAATAGGTCATAAATTGTTACATTGCCAACAGATAAATACAGAGCTGAAGGACATAATTATACTGTTAAAATGGAGAATGAAGTAAGTTATCTTTTACATTATACATTGTATTTATGTGTTTAGAAACAAACCATTTTCCTAGTTTTGAGGCTGAGTACAAGCTTAGCAATTCCTTAAAACGTCACTGACATAGTAATTTTCAATTTAAGTACCTAATTAGTTAAATAAAACTGTGTAGTAAACAAGCAGACCGTCTACAGGGGAGCAGTCACCGTCGCCTATGGACATTTGCGTCACTAGGGGCGTTGGCGATGCACCCCTTCTCACACCCAATTAGTATGGTTTAGGAAGTAATATATGAAAGAAATGAAAGTGATCCGAGGAGGGGGTCACGACTCTCAACTTTGAGGAAAACGACGTAGGGAGAAGGAAAAATGCGTTAAAACTTGCCTAGATTATTCATACCATTGATTGATGGGTTGACCAGGTCGCTCGCCTGATTTGATGCAACAGTTCAGTGCCTCCCAAATCCCAAAGTTTTTAATTTCAACGATTCAAAATCCTGCCTGTCAACTAATATATTCATTGCTTTGTGCAGATATCAATAAAGTTCCAAATGAACATTGCTGTCTGCACTTTTAACGAAAAGAAATGGTGTTTTCTATCAGGTCAATGGTCAGATACCATGAAACTCGACCACCTAGAAAGTACTGAACAATTCATTGTAAAATTGCCTTAAAAATGTATTTGTCGTAAATACAGATAACTGTTTCATTTACTTAGATGTGTTACCAATAAATAGAACGTTAGTTAACATTTTCTCAGTCATGAACATTAGTTGAAATTCGATAGGTTTCAATTCCCCTTTGCGATGTTTACAGTCCTGTATGTCTGAATGAACGATCTTGCGTGCTAATGAAGAGAAATACTTACTGCGACACCATAAACTACGTTTTGAGGTTGAAATCTGTTGATATGTAAAGGAAATATTATTTAGTCGTCGGTAAGTTTGACTATTCGCATTTTATATCACAATAATCGCATTAATATTATGGATACGAAAGTTTGTAAGTCTGTGAGTGTGTTAATTCAGGATATAAGCTATATTTATTCCAAAATCACACTCAAGTCCGTTTAGTATTTTCAGCGTGAGGAAGTAACACACTTATATTTATTTACACTCACTCACTCATTTACAAAATTTCCCATTTATAACAATAGCGTTCCTTTCAAAACATACCATAAAAAAGTTGCACGAAGCCTTATGATTTTAAATATGTATTAGCACAATCGAATAAAATCTTGCAATACAGCTTTAAGCTGGGCACAGAGGTCCAATATTGCACTTGTCTTATTACATTCTTTACAAGTTCAGGCTTTTTCGGGACAGAGTTACGACCCGCGAAAATTCTCCACCATTGTTGTACACGCTGGTGTGCTGATCGCAATGATAAATGTGCCGACACGAGCACAAAAGAGTATTAAGACTTTAAGAAACATTGAATTTGATTTATAACATTATCGGGAATTTTTAGGGTCACAAGTGGCACTCCCTCTCACGATTCGCCTGGAGGTGGTAAATGAAGACATCCTTTTGAATGCGCTCGTAAATCAACCGTGGGGTAGCTAGTTGAAATTTTTTTGCGAAAAGTTTATGTATAAGGAAAAAAATAATTGAAAATGGTGTCACAGAGAAACAAGATAATCTCTACCCCTGATTAACTGCTATTTAATCAAGGCCTTAGAAAGGGCCTTTTTTTACTATTTATCGGGTAGCGCGTACCTACATGTTGGGTTTATACCGGAATTTTAATGTAATAATCGTTATTGTGCGATCGCATATTGGCATCCGATCGGAATACGTCACTAACCCCAATAAGCTATCGTTGCTACTTTTCCTACTAATATTATAAACGTGAAAGTTTGTGAGGATGGACGGATGGATAGATGTTTGTTACTCTTTCACGCAAAAACTACCGAACGGATCTGAATGAAATTTGGAATGGAGATAGCTTATACCCTGGATTAAACACATATGCTACTTTTTATCCCAGAAAAAGGTTCCTGCGGGATAGCGGGAAGACGCGGGTAAAACCGCGGGGCGCATCTAGTATATTATAAATGCGAAATTGTGTTTGTTGGTTTATTCCTCTTTCGCACAGCAACGGAGCAACCGATCGACGTAGTTTCTTGCACAGATATAGTTATGGGCCGGAGAGTAACATAAGCTACTTTTTATCCAGGAAAAATGCGTGGTTCCTGTGGGAATCTTTACGCGATTGACTGTGGGAACTAGTTTTATGAAAGTGAAACGTTGTCTGTTTGTGTGTTTGTTTTTCACACCAAATCGGCTTGACCAATTCTGTTGTATATATTGCTTTGAAATAACAACTTTTTAAATAATAAACAATACACAAGCTACTTTTTCCTCAGCAAAATATTATAACTCCGTAGGAAAATAGAGAAGAGGGAATAAGAAAAGAGAAAAATCTTAAAACTAGTCATGCATTGGTTTCGTCCCTATTATTAAAAAAATTTAATATCGAAGCAAACCTAAAGAAAAATGAGTCTGACTCATCACTTGACTCAGATATAAGAATTGTTCGATGTAATTGTCCCACGTAGTGACTTCCCAGGTTATTGGCATTTCAGTACAAGAATAGCTGGTCATCTCAACGTGTTGGTGGAAATTATTATAGGACTTAATGATCGTCCTTGAATATTCTTGAGAATAACATGAGGAAGGAAATGAAAAATAGGATTGGGCAGGTCTGATGTGCACGCGCCTACACTACCTTGTACATACTATTACATCTTCTGTGGCATCCTACTCGTCCTATGTTGTGTTTGGTGCTTTTAGTAGTAAACGAGCGTTCGTTCCTTCAATACGTGTTTCCTAGCTAATGTATATTATTTTAATTCTTACAGGGTAGTCTTTGACTAGTCATCTAATGTTAAGTGACGATATGCTCGAAGGTGGCGCTACACGCTTATTAGTAAACGATGTTCAGTCAATATACATAAATGTGTTAAATTATATACGATAAGCTACATTTAACTTGAACACCCCTGAGTTGTAATTTTTAAAGAAACCTGAAAATTCATCGTAATGTTTTTAAAGTTACCTTGTAATTACGCCTAACGATTTTGTACTCTAAGTTAAACAAACGCTAGCCTAGCTTGTTGAAAAAAAAAGAACATGATATTCTTTATTTGTTATTTGTCTATTAATCAAAATCACAGACTACGATTCCACAGATACATAAATCACAGTCTATTTAATTAAACCCTGCACATTAAAATAACGGTTATTTGATTCAATAACCGTAGTAAGTCACGTTATTTTATGAAGTGACCGAGGTCTCGTAACTTGTCATCCTTACCTCATAAAGTCTCATTGGCACGACCAGCTATTCTCATTCTCGTTTTGTAACTTAATACTTATTATCGGCTCATTGGACAGATCGGTATCGATTTAAAATCGATGCTGTCGTGTACTCGATTAAGCTAAATTCTTCCTATTTACGGGCGTTTACCTTTGTACTTCGCGGACTTGATTTTTATGTCTCATCCCCATTTTTAAGGGCCGGTTTTATAAACAATGTGCCTTTTTTCGGTAACTCATTAGTAACATAACGACTCGTAAATGATACGATACGTAAATTAAACTATTCGTAAGCTCAAACCGCTACCATCTCCATCGGTAAAGAGCGTCCGTAAAATGTTACTGAAATTAAACGAACGGATTTTTATAGCACGGAAAATATGACAATTAGATCAAATTAACCGAAATAAGGTATGACATTTAATTTACGGACGTTTATAAAACTGGCCCTAAGTGTGTTTTACACACTGTGTGTGTATGTGTGTGTTCTTTTGTGTGTTGTTTATGTTGTAACATTAAGTTAAGTTTGGTAGTTTGGATGTAGAAGGTGAAATACTGCTCCAATTTTGAAAGTTTTCCATTGTTAGAAAGCTACCTTATTTTTAAGTGTTATGTTTTTGCGATATAAATAAAATTAAAGGTAGAGCTAGTTAGTTATAAGTTACATTATATACATTTTTGTGAAGTTCAATATAAGATTGTTTGTTTTTTAAATTTCTAAATGTTAATACAACGAAGGTTGCGATCAATCAATGCATAATGTGGGATTTATTATGTTTATAAGTACATATATGTGTAAGGTGATATGAAAAACATAGTTTTCCATACAACCCGCCTCGATGTAGCAATAAGCTTTGACGTCACCTATGTTAATAATATAACAAGAAAATTCATGATTTGTCTGTACTTAACAAGTAGGTAATAAGTAAAATAGGTATGAAAATGATTACGGAACTTAAAGATATTATCAATTTGTTGCAACTGTGCATTTTAGATCCCTCATAGTTCATAATCAGCTAAATGTTTACTTAGGCACAATTTATATGAGGCATTTGTTCGTGGTTCAAGTGATAGAAGATTTTTGTCTAAACACTAAGGATAGGCGGGGTCAATCTATCAATAGATTGACCAAATAATTTATTTGCTAGACTACATCTACATAAAGACCTTAAATATTAGTTGATGACTCATTGTATTCGGTCCTTTTTACAAATAAATATTATGTAAGCCATTAATTCAAAGATTATTAAATTGATTCCTGCTTAATGCCACATAACGTCACCTAATGTCATATAATAAAGTTCACTTGTTTTAACTAAAATTAGTATGGCAAAAAAAAATTACATGGCATAGGATATTGACCTATAAAGTCAGGAGGCAAATAAATTTTATAGATTAGTGAGTAGTTTATATAAGTTGAATATGAACCTACGAGCGGCAGAATTGAACGCAGAAGAATGACAAAAAACAAAAAAATGCAGTATCGACTTTTTGAATAAATTCATACTATTTAATCCGCTGACCGTTCATGACTTGTCACCTAAAAACGAGGTTATTGTGTCCACATGAATTACGGAACAGTAAATCTAGACTGCGGTCTAAGCTGAAACTGATGCGGCACTACATCAATGCAGTAACCGTCTTACTGTCCGACGGTACGCCAGCTTTATTGCGAGAGCAAGCCGTTATTGCGGGCAGGCTCCTTTGTACTTGTTAAAGAAATCTTGGAAATAAGAGGTCTAATTTTTATGTTAAGAATACAGCGCTGTTAGATTAGTAAATTATGTTGAACTATATCCGATTACCCTCATCATCTTAAACACTTCACCTCACCTCCTTAACTTATCACCTTTGACCACATCGTCACTTAACATTATGTGTGTTATGTTGTGGTCAAATGCTAACTTGTAAAATATAGTAGAAAACCAATCATTATTGTTCCAAAACACATTTGGAATATCGAATATGATCTGCTACTTTGGTCGCTGACTGTACTGGTTAAAGAAATCGTGTAAATAAGAGATCTAATTTTATGCTAAGAATACAGCGCTGTTAGAATAGTAAATTATGTAGAACTATTTGCGAAGCGTAGTTTTACCGCTATCCTGCAGGAACCTTATCCCGGTATGTAAAATTAGCCTATATGTTTATCCAGGGTACAAAATATGTCCAGTCCAAATTTCACTGAAACCTGTTAAGCCGTTTTTAGCAAGTATGCATACTCGCTCACAAAATTTTGCTTATATTATATCACTAGCTATTCTACGCGGTTTCACCCGCTTGGAGAACAGGTTAACTCGATAAAAACTATCCTAAATCCTTCACCAAGGATATACATATCTCTAAACAAATTTCATCGCGATCAGTTTAGCGGTTTAGACGTGAAAAGGTAACAAACAAACAGACAGACACACATTTATAATACATACGTATGGATATGAATTAGTGCGATTAGACAGAATCTTAATGTAAGCAACATTTTCATTAAAATTTGCGCTAAACGTTGAATTGAAAACGTATAAAACCGTCAACTTGTTAATTAAGAGATATGCCGCCGGCCAAACAGAAATAGTCAGAATTAAAATACTGGGAACAAATTGATCGACGACTATTCAACCCGCACCTAATTATTCGTCAGAACGTAAATAAATCTACCAAACAGAACACAACTGAAGAAGCTTGGTAATTGAGAACTGCGCCTGAGGCCACGCGGATACCTCGATATTATTTATGTAGACTGTGGTCCACTATTATTTATTTTTCATTAGTCTAATGTCCATGGAGAATGGTTAATGAAGATGAAGTCTATTTGTGAATTTGTGATGATTACACTGAACTTTTGTGGTTTGTTTTGATGATACAACATGTCTAGGTAGTATATATGCTACCTATTATATCCTACTAATATAATGAAAATAACTGGATGTATGTTTGATATTCAATCAAGACTAACGGGATATAATTTAAGGTCTGCCTAAGAAAATGACCTTCTCAAATTTGCAAGAGAATGATAGTTATGTGGTATTTGTTCTGTGAGTCGCTCAGAAAGATAGGTACCTATACCTATAGCTTAAGTTACTTAACTGCAGATCCCTTTAAAATACTCAATAGAACTAAACAACTCATAACAATAAATTGAACCGACGAAAATGACACTATGAGCTAAAAATAAAATGTGTCTTTTTTTCAATTAGTCATCTAAACATAACACAACTAACAAATTTTCAGTCAGCGCCAAATTTAAATGGAACCAATTTCGATTTAAGTACCCACCCTATCCAATAAAACAGGAATCAAAAATATCAGAAGCAAATAAATTGAACGGAATTGTTAAAAGGAAGCCAGAAATATGTCGAACCTCGTTTAGAAAAGCAGTAGGTACCTAAATAGTTGCATGTCAAGCCTGAATAGACAAGAAAAGGCTTGATTGGCTCCTTTCACAATGAAAGAATGAATCTGACGACAGATAGATTGATATAAACTCAATTACAAAACTTATAAGACATGTTGCAATGATTATAACGTTTCGTAAACATTTTTAACTTATTTGTTTTGCTTATTTACCTTCGTATTCAGATTATTAGGTCTTCGTTCACGCACGAACCGATCCGAATGAGAGAATGAATGAACGATCGAATGAACTTAAAAAGATTATAGAGATGGATGATACTCGTGCCACATTGGAAGGTCGTTAGAGGCTGGCGGGTGATTCTGCGAGTTGTTTCTAATATTAAATATTTTGCAAATGGTTCTATGAAAATCTTAAAATATAGATTTTATATATAGTAGATATAATAGTTGGAAAGCAGGTTATAAATTATCCTTTGAGAGATATATCACAACACTAAAAAAAAAGAAGTGAAATAGAACATTCAGGTGATAAATTCATATTATCGTTATTTCGTACTTAAAATTCGTAGAAATGTTATTTCTGTTTCATAAACTCACATATTATATAGATGGTTCTGATACCATTTTACACATGTATTATACTATACAAGAAGTGGGCAAAGACTTTCCACTAGACATTGGTAACTATTTTTTATCACCAACTTAAAATATTTATTAAACATCAGACGAAATAAAATTTATTAAAGTTTAAAAGTAAACCTAAAACTTTTTTTAATAGATATGCAGATTCAGAATCGTCCCGTAGATCATTAACGGCGCGTGCGCAGCGCGTGCGTTTCTCGATGCACCATTAAATTCGAAACAGTATATATTACTAACTATACTGGTTAATATTCTATCAGATAACTGAACTAGGGTTAGCAGCACCCTGTTTTAGAAAAACTTGAAAAGGTACTACAATGGGGAGCATTTTTTAAAAGGCTTGCGTATAAACTCTCTTTCTTAGTATTGATGGTAAGTGACGATGGGGTGTTAAATTGGGACATCTATTATATACGTATAACAACCCGCACTGGGTCATGGTAGATTACAGCCCATACGCTCTGAGAGAAGGCCAGAGTCCCAGCAGGAGAAACGTGCTGATGATGATGATGATAATTATATAAGTGTAAAAATACGTATTCAACCAAAAGGAGGTTTGAATCGTGAAGAAAAATGAGAACCCTATCTGAAAGCCAGACTAAAACTAACAAACCAACTCCGACTCTACAATGTTGAGTAAGCGACTATCAATACATTGTAGCATTGTGTTAAATTGCAATTACGCTATCTATAGTTCGTAATGAGCGTATTTGTTTCTGGTTTTATCTCTTTATAATATCTCTACTTGCCTGTTTAAGCGACGCAGGTTGACACATTTTATACGTTTAAAGACTTTTATAAATTGCTGTTACAATATTTAACATACTAATCCAAAATTACAATGTTCTGAATTTCTGAAATGCGCAACAAAAAATCCTGTGTTTTTGGTACAAAATGATTTGACACTTTTTTTGCTTTTGTTCACAATCCAGGTGTAGCGTGACACCACCTTCGACCACATCGTCACTTAAAATCAAGTGCCATAAGGTCAAAAAAAAAATTAAATTTTTTTTTGTCACAAGCCTCCATAGTAGTAACGTCAACTTTCTATCTGTAGTAGGGCAAACCGTGGATAGATCGGTTATTGAAACTGGCTATAAGTCAATGACTTTATACAAAGCATAATCAAAAAGTTTTCATAGACAACATTTTCATATAAAAACTTATTTCACGATTACCTGCTTTGTTACCGCAATTGTATAGACAATTCACATTCGTCATTAAACACATAAACCAAATACCTACAGCCCTAACCTCAATATTGGCGTGTAATTTGGCGGGTATTTTCATCGCACCTCCCGCCCACACGCGCCATCAATCTTGCGCGCGCGCCGGTCCATTACCACATGACATTCCAATGCCTTCGTTTCGCAACAGGGCAACATTTGACCGGCCAGCATTGTTTTGACTATCCTTTGTTCTGTTCCTTTTTTAAACTACACTAACTGGTACATATTTGAGGTTAGGTCTCAATCGATGCAAGCAGCCAGTGTATTTGACAGGGTTAGGTCTCATCTGCAATGTCTATTGCTACAATATTTCAGCTGTCTTTTGTCTTCTGTTATATTTTTGTGGAGGGTTAGGTCTCGTCTACGATGCGACCAGTGTCAGAGACAATAGAACAGCTAAGACGCCATCTTTTGTTACTAGTTCTATTTTTGAACTCTTTTGTCAATGTCAGCTCTAACTTTACAATGTGATTGGCTCTTCATTATGTTCAAATAGCTTTTTATAGGTTGGTTTTTACAATTTTTTTGTTTTCGGTTTTTGTTTTGTGTCTAACATCAATGGAGTTTACAACTTTATAACCGAGCTATTTGCAGTAAGTAGGCGTCAATTGCCGAGTTTATTGTCCGCCATTTAACCACTGCTGACTATCTGCGGTCAATAAATAACGCTTGTAGCAACTAACCGTGAACTATTGGTGTATGTCACAGAGTCACATTATTGTAAACTGTGGGTAGATGCGAAGGAGATTTTCGGAAGGATATACAAATTCTCGTATAACTTATGTTATTGTTTGTGTAACGGTGGAAACGGTAGGGCTGCCTCAGACAAACATTATTTCATCAGTGCCATAGATACATTTCTGAGAATGTACTTAAAAAAACTTTTCCCATGGAGAACTTATGTTTATCTATTTCAAAAACTGCATCAGATTCTTTGAAAGATTTTAATAAGAGAGTTTCGTTTAATGAACAAATGAATTTCGTAGTTTCACCAAGAGCATACTAAAATTAAGGACGCAGGAAAAATAGATACCTTGCTTTTTTAGAAGAAACTAACTGTCAACCCTATATCCGGGTTGTACTGAATCGCTTGTCCAGAGTTCAAACCCTGTCTTACACCGTGAGCTGACGTTTGTGAGTGCTGTGTCAGGATAGTATCTGTATGCAAATTGTGGCGAATTTCGTAATGTCAGGCGGCTGAGCGCGATACATCATAGAAATGTGGACGTTCTGCCCACGCACGACTAATGCTGAAGCTAAATGCATTTTACCGCGATAGCAGCGGATGTGGTATTACGAAAACTGTCTTAGAGCGCACGCATTACTTCATATTTACATACTAGCTAGTAATATTCAAAATTAAGAAGGAAACACAAACTTTACCAGCGCTCACGTTGCGTCACGGAATCCAGCAAACATAGACAGTTTATGGCGCCCAGCCAGCGTTCAGCGCAAGAGAAAACGAGTCCCCATTTCTAGTTAAAACAATTATGATGCTGCGTTGCCGCAATTTTCGCAGTAAATCAGCGAAAATATCGCTTACATTTCACATAAACTAATTTACCTTAAATTAGCTGACAAATCCAATGAATTGTTGCTATTTACCGGTCGAGTAGCGTTCAGTTGAACAGCACGAGACCATAAAATATTCATGGCGTCTGATGCGCACGCAGGATGATCTTGATAAATCGTAAAATAGATTCTGCACGTCGAAAATGGCGCCGTTAACGTGAAACTCTGTACTTATTTGAATGAAATATTTCTAAACAAGTGTTCGCCGGCATAATTGAATACAGATTTAAAGCCGAGATTGTCCTCTATTCAGATTTTATCGTAGGTCTAGATCGTTAACTATTTGGAAGCAATTTGAGAGCCGGGAATGTCTTAGTTTATCGAGTGGGACTGCGGTCATCTAACAACTATGTTTTCCGTCGTAGACGTTGCAAAATATGTATACAAATATTTGTAAATGGGTAGGCTATAAACATGTACAGATAAGAGGCGGAATGCTTTAGATATTTGACTGTCAGTCGATACTGTCACGATTATTTATGGCGGTAAAATTACTCCAGACTTCGGTGACGTGATGTATTATTTTGAGTACCTGAAAACAGTTGTATGCTTGTACTGAAGTTTGGCAAGTACAGATGCAACTTCTAACATAATAGATGGTAAAACAACAAACAGTATTTTTAAGGTTTGGAGCTGCTTTTTTACAGTATAGGTAACAGACAGCTTCAATGTATTAAATAAATGCACACAAATAGCTCACATGCATAGCTGTGATTCTTATCTTGATTTTCCTGTATCTAGGGTATGCAGAAACTATGTGGTTCGGGTACCTACAACACACAAACATAGAACAAATACTTACACATAACATAGCATGATTTAGGTGGTTTTGAAACTACAGTACCTACACCTAAACACAAAGATTTCAAGAAACAATATTTTCACTTCGTATATTCTGTTATAATTCAAGTTCTATATATAAGTCAGACAATACATACGTTGTCATTGCAGAACTAATGGCAAACAGCGGTTTGACACGGACCGCTGAAGGCGGTGCGGCTTGCTTTGTTCAAATACTCTGAGGCCTTATCAGCTATGCGTAACCTGAGAACTTTAGGGATGCTTCTATCACACTAATATTTTATTAATGCGAAAGTTTATGAGTGAGTGAGGCAGTGAATTTGTTTGTTACTTTTTCACGCTGAAACGAGTAGACGGATTTGAAGGGAATTTGGAACAGAGATAGCATATACCCTGGATTGACACAGGCTTTTTTTTATCTCGAAAAAGGCTCCTGTGGGATAACGGGAATACCGCGTGTATAACCGCAGCTAGTTGACAATAAATGAAACAATGTTATCGTTTGATTCATTAAAACTTAGATACTTTTATTACACATTTGATACATTTTATGAGCCATGTTTGTGAATCAAAATTGTTTACTAGTTCAAAAGTTGTTCTACTACATCATCCTATAAAAATAACTTTATAGTACGGAACAGGATTTGTCTATAAATAGTCAAATTATATTATCTGTAAAGCTTATCGGAAGCTGCACCCCTGCGGTTGCGCGTGCGCCGATCCTCGTCACTTCCTCAGTCAGCCGCGCGCCTTCGCCGGGGGCGGTCGTGCCCTCGCGTAATAGGTTCACCGGCCCCGTTCCATGCCATCATTTACATCGGGAACTCTAATAAAACGGATTGGAGTCAAGCCTGGCTGTTTTATAACCTTTGAAATGTTTTGAATAGTTTTACTTTATTTTTGATGTTATGTTATATTTGCAGTTGAGTTGGTCTAATTGTAGATACAATCAAATTTATAAATAGCAAATGAATAGGATTTCTATCAATGCTAAAAATCTGGCGTTTATTGATACTGGTTACTTTCTGGGGGTTTGCCTACAATTTACCAGCTTACTTCAAAAACTGCGTTCAATCATTTACTGTCCAGTAAAGAAATTCGTTCAGCCGTTATAGCATGATTGCGTAATGAGCACATAAACATTTACACATCCAATCTTTCGCATTAATTAAATATTAATTAGATAAAGTTGTCTGCAAAGGTCAACCAAAACATCAAATGATGAGTGAGTGTAATGTAACACTCACAATTTGTATTCATATTCTCATCATTAGCATCATATTAATAAGCTTTATTGTTGATTGAACTTTGTTACAACAGATTAATTATCCTATAATCATTAATTTAAGTGCATTAATTAATTTGCCATCATTTGTCACGCTGCAGTAGGTGGTAGGTGAGAATTGAGAGTAATTGTTGTGTAACATGTAATTAAAAGGTTAGGATGTTGGAACGTTAACTCGTTTCCAAGATAAAAGCAGAGTATTCTGGTTCATTCCTAAACTTCCTGTTACTTATACTATAATGAGTAAAGTTTATTGTACAGTCAACGACAAAAGTCGCTGAACAATCACACTTTTTTCTATTATCCTCATCATCTTATACACCAATTTTTGACCTCATCATCACCTAAAATCAGGTGTGTTATGTCGTGGTCAAAATGATACCATTTAAAATGTAGAAAAAACAATAATAACTACTGATTTGAAACACATTTGGAAAATCGAGAAAGATCAGCTACTTTTGTCGCTGACTGTACATACCGGATGAAAATCTGTTGTATGCTCAGCCGGGAGCTATTTATGACGTTGGGCAATATAATAATCTTGTGGGAATCTCCAACATAGTAAAACCACGGGGCACAGCTAGTATAAAATAAATTAATGACTACCTTTTTGATTAGCAGAAATGTAACTGCTATGTATCCCTGATCAAATACAAATACATATACAAATTATTTATTTATTTATAACACCTTTTTTACAAGTCAGTTACTAATTAACATTGAAAATAAATTGTTAATTGCAATTATTTCTTATTAAAATAAATTCACTATAATAATACTTATCATAATTTATAATACCTATGCTACCTCTGGTAAATTGAAAAAAAACAATGAAGTTTCTGATATCATACATAAAATACATCCTAGTTAGAGTCAGATAGCTATGTACCAGGTATGGTACCTATGTGATTATGTGGGCGTTATTAAATTGTGTACTATATGGTTCAGCGACGAGTACTTGCCCTGTTTGTAGGTTTTCTAGTTTTCATTGGTACAGTACCAATCTGAAAAAAGTACTTCCTTTTCAACTTTTTTCCTTTTTTGACATCATAATCCGAAGAGACAGGCTACCTCTACAAACATAATGATCAACAAGCTCTACTTATTTGAAAGCAGTAATTGCTTTAGTTAGTTGATGATTGCTTTTTTAACGTCTAATCTAAACTAACGAGGTCCTCATTAACTTTTTAAGACAATCGAAAGTGACTTCGCGAACACATAAAAAACTGACCGAGACCACAGCTGTGGTTGGTGCCCGGGCAAATAGTCCGATGGCGCGTAACGTCCGTCAAGTGAAAACTTACAAATAACCACTCATTACTGGCCGCGAGCGTCGAACGTTGCAACCAACAATTTCACCCTGATTTATATCATCTACACGGCATTCGACTACGAGAAAATGTGGGAAAATCTTCACGCAACTGGCAATTTGATAAGGCGAATCATCTCGGGCTCGAAAACGACAGTTTCCGATGCGACCGGTTCCAGAGAAAACTCGATCGATCGGGAAAAGTAGTCGGTTCGCCCATCCTTCTAGATGATGACTTGTAAATACCGCAATCGGTTCAGCTTGTCACACTAATCAACATAGAGCTTGTACGTAATTGCAAACTCGAGTAATAGAGAGTTTTGCAACGACATTGACTTTCATCTGACTTTTCTTACTGTTTTTACAAAGAGCAGTATAATTTTAGGTTTGTTAGTCTTGAATTTAAACGACAACATGGATTTATAGATACATTCTTTAGTGTGCCCTAAACAATAAGGAGCTTTGTGGTAAGATATTTTCTAGTGCTCTCCTCAAGTTACGAGTCTGCTAAGCTAATTGGTATGTTTTGGCATCCTCATTTTAGCGCCAGTTCTTGGTCCTAGCGTGGTGCCACCTTTAACATCATCATTTGACACACATGTAAGAAGTAGAAAAGAAAAATATTCTACAAGAAACTTTAGGTCTATGAGTCTATGTTTTAAGCATCATATTTTATTAAATTTTATTAAATTGTTTAACCGCCACTTGAAGCTAGTAACACGAAAACTACCAAATTATAATAATTGATGGTCAAAGACCAGCCATTTTGAGATGAGTCACGGCAATAACCATGAGCCAGCGGCAGACGACGGTTGCCATAAAAAATACAGTTTTAACTAGTGTGAATGTGGAGTGGTCACATCAAAAATGTCATAAGGCACGTTTGATACTCCTCAGATACGTGGAGTCAGCTCTTAATCACTTTAGTGTGTCTACAAGTTGACGATCACAGTGTCAAAGGTGCTTGAAGCAGTCCGAAAATTCTCACGAACTTGATGTCTTTGTCCATACGTGACGCATTAGAAAATGACCTTTGCATAAATTAAGTTTATTTTCGGTTACATCAAATTGACAAGGTACCTACTGCGAAAATAATGGCAAGACTTGGTAAGGTAAAAAAAGTTGTTTGTGCTCAGTAAGAGGCAATTTTGTACTCGAACTGTCGTGCAGTGACATTGTATAGTTATCTGACAATGAGGTGATGATAAATAGGAATCGTTTTAAAAGCTTTCAAAGCGTAATGGAGAGCTTTATGATGATAAAATAAAATTACTTAAATCAAAAGACCAGTAGCTTCAACGGAATTTATGCTAAATTCGATAACGCATGCCAACGACCCACATCGGGCATCATCAGAAGCGCTCGTCGGTATCTTTAAAGACTTACTTTAATTTCTTAATCCTAATTGAATTTGTTTGTTTCGAGTCTTGGTCGCGATAACGCAACCCATCGCTCGGGGCGGTCACTCGCTGATCGATTGCGGCAAGAAATCGCTATCGAAGGTTAGATAGATGGGTTTCTATTACTGATTAGACCTCTTTTGTGCTGTGTCCTCTGAACGTGAAGTAACTGGCCTCCAAACTGGCTTATCAGCATCAGCAGCTAATGGAGTAAAGTGATGTTCGAAATAACGCTGATATTAATGGTAGGAGGTACATGAAACCGGAAGGGGCTCACAAGCATTTAATTTGGTTTTTTCCCACGATGTTAACACTTACGTGCCTCAAATGTGTTCTGACGTTTTATAATCATTGCGACGAGGTTAAATGACACCATTGATGGACGTATCCGATTTTTGCAACGGACGTATAAAAAGTTACACTTTTCAGATTCGGCTGACTTTTCGCAATCTGTATCAACTTTTTTTAATGTTTCCTTTGCATTATGAAATTGAGGAAAGGTTTTTATAGCAGTTGCCTTATAAATATGATAATCGTAAAATGGAAGATTGGTGGTTTTGCTCCACTTTTACTGACTCTGCGTACCTAATTTATACATGTTACACGTACATATTATGTATATTTAAAATCCTTGAATATTTTTTTATAACAGGATGTTTAAAAGTAGGTGCTGCTTTGTTTGTATTCCAAAAAGCATAAGAAACATTAAGCACAGAAAATAAGAAAATTAAGGCACCACCAAAATCCGCCATCAACGTAAATTATTGTTACTTGCCACCACAATAACCACTTATCTGAACTCCTGTGCGAGTCCGTCAACTTCCAAATGGCAACATTAGCCCAGAGTTGGTATTTCCTCGAGATCTATATTAGACAACGCTACTATATTAGGCGAATTAGGTTTAAACAAGGCTTAGTTTATGTCCATTGTACTGTGTCACCTGTGTCGCAACGGAGGTTGTAAGTCGTCTGTCAAACCGCAAGGGCCGGTCGTGTCGTCATCCAACGACACCGAGTGGATTCGACATCGAGGAAGCGAAAGCGAATCAATCGCCTTTATCAATACTGTGCGTGACCGAGGCCGCAGTTAGGAAAGGGAAAATGGGACGCAGGCGCCACGAAAAATAGAAGAATCCGCCGGCAGCGGCAGCGCGCTTCGCTGAGCGTTTTTGTAACTTACAAGCGCGCCGTGACGTGACGCATCGGCAGTCGCGTGCTACTTCGGACGTCACTCGCAGTCACGACTCAGATTAATATGGTCATCGAATCGTAAATCTGGGAGCATCGATAAATTGAAATTCTTTCAAAACGGTCACGGCTAATCCTCTGATACTAAACAAAGAAACGCTCTCAGTTAAATTAGTTTCGGAGACCTTGGCGAATCTAAAGTTCAATCGGCACGTGCGGCGAGTCTCGCTTAAACGTTCTCTATGTGGAGTATTTCTAACATAAAGATAGGCCGTTTGAACCGGAGACCTTTCGATCTAGCATTTTACAATTGCGCCACTGTGAAATTGCGGCTGGTTGGTGGCGTGTGGTGGCCAGTTTTATTTATATTGGTTGTAGTGCGGGAGCGATCACGAGCGAGTAATTGATGCTTCGCGCGCGCGTGCCTCTGCCGGCTGCGCCGCGCACGCCCTCTCGCGCTCGTCGCACACCACCCGTTATAAGTGATCTAACACGCTGAATGAGCGCACGCTACCATTATGTGGTGCCTACTTTGTGATAACTGTAAAACATCCTTCGATGAAATGATGGATGCCTTCTGCACCAGGAATTTTTGAAGTGAAAACTTCTTTAGCGTCGTTGGG
Source organism: Opisthograptis luteolata (assembly GCA_931315375.2). Taxonomy (NCBI): domain Eukaryota; kingdom Metazoa; phylum Arthropoda; class Insecta; order Lepidoptera; family Geometridae; genus Opisthograptis; species Opisthograptis luteolata. Next base: position 7,351,445 of record OV928048.1, read on the forward strand.
ATTTTTTTTGGGAAGAGTAAAAAATGTTAAACTCGCGTCAGGACACGTGACCTGATCGAAAATTCGTAAGACGGAGGGAGAGTAAACCACCATCGCGGCGTAGGAGAGGAAGTAATATCGCCCTCTCTCTCTACGCTACCTACCACTGTGTATGTTGTAAAAATTAGGCGATCTTCGCTAGTGGTATAGGTGTCGCATATCTTTCTACTATTCAATTCACTCGAGAATTGTGCAACTATTCCAAATTCTAATGCCTCTCGAGTAATTTGAGAACTAAATGTATGAAGCCGGCGGAATCCAGAGACTGATTAAGTTGTTAAAAGTTAATTACTTACTTGAAAGAGACACCAGTTAAGTACCTACGTCGTCGGCAAAACAGTTATACGTAAACACGAAACTGTATAATAGTTGAAATATTTAAAGACGGAAGTTAGTACTTATTCTGGAGCGAGAACATTTTCAAAGATCCTTTAAAAAGTTTCAAGTCACAAGCGCCGCTCGTCAGACGTTTATGTCGGCTTTCGCGTAAATGGAGGCGAAAAAAAAGTATCTCGCCATTTCGGTAAATTGTATTAAGGCAAATGGATAAAAACGAAAATTGATAACATTTTTTCCAATCACTTTAAGTGTGAGTGCTTCGTGATTTAAGGCATCTCGATTTCTGTATCACGCTGTGATTCGTAAGTGCAGCGATAATTTTCGAATAGGTCCGTTTACGTCATAATATTTTTTAGATTGTTTACTTACATTACGAGATTTCACCTTATTTTGGTGTTACGGCAATATCTACAGTTAGTTTTCAATTGTGTGCCTTTAAAGGCTTTGTCTTTCTAGCCAAGTAAATTACTCTTTAATAAGCACTTAAGCTCATTTATCTACTTAGTTTAAAGTTAACTATTGAATGTGAAAATTACTGGTGTATTACGGTGAGATTTCGCACGTGTTCAATACAGGAAAAGGTTTTCGTCACATATTTGTAGTAAAATAAATATTTTTGTTAGAAATCTGAAAGTTCATAATTATGCAATGCTTGTTTATTATGAAATCCGTTAAAATATTATAAACGCATCCATTCTCAATTAAGTTTGAAAATATAAATTAAAGAAAAAAAAATTGCAATTATTTAAATAATTACTTTTTAATTTTTTATGCATGTAGCAAATAAGAAAATTGTATTAAGTATGCATTATAAAGATATGGCAAGATTTATATTAAATTTATAAGCAACAGAACTATTAAAGTGTAATACGATGCTAAGTAGCGATAACGCCCACGTAATTAGAATGGTGAAATCACGAGCAAAATGTCAATACCAACCAACAGATGAGCTGGGGCCAGCTCTACTAATATATTTTAAAAACAGCCAATTAAAACCCGCAAACGATTAAGAAACAGTTTGAGGCAATGACTAACAAAAATGTTTGAGCATGTACGTATTGTAGTATAAAAAAAATGATATAATATTGAAATTTGCAACTGCAGAAAATATAGGAAGGAAGTCAAAATAATTTCACATAAAACTCACAGGAAGTAATTGAACACGCTTTCGCATATATAACAAGTAGGAACAGAAAGTTGCTTTCAATATAAAGAAATGAGATGATTCCTAAGCAAATTAGAATAAAATAATTTTACTACGGTTAAACGTTCCTCTAAAAAAAGCAATAAGCTACCGCGCTTTGATTTCAAGCTGCTTAACTTCCAATAAGGTCTTAACACCTGTTTTAATTGATCGTTTACCCGATGGTAAACCGGGCTCATAGAGATGTAACCACAGAGTCGTTTAATCGAATCTCTATATCTTCTTTTACTGATGCGATAGGATAATTGGAGCGGCGTAAGTGTGCCCATTTTGTACAAGATATCTCTACTAGTCGGGTACCAGTCGATAAAGTCCATTACGTATGTACGACTACGTAGTCATCGCTATTCGTGGTTTCGCGATTTCAAAACGCAATTTCTAGTACACGTTTTAGACGATGATGCATCAATTGTTTCGAATAACGCAACGGGTTTTATTGGCGGCAGAAATACTGGAAGAAGTGATATAAAAAATAAAGATTGCCAGTAAAGAAAAATCAGATGGCAGTATGGTCGATGGCAGTTTTACTGTTACACGGCGGTACGCAATATGAACAAATTATAAAGTTTAACTATGTAATGCTGCTATCAATTGTAGTTAATAAGATCAATTGCACAAAGACTGCTTCATTGTAAGCTACTAACCTACTTTTTAATGAAATTTATCATCAAAAATACAATGAAGTTACCAATGATGCTATGCAGAAACTATTAAAATTTTAAAATCGTCTACATTTGTCGTGATTGGCGATTAGCGGCTTTGATCATTCACTGATCGTTTCAATTTTCAACTAACGGAATGGATTATTTATCGATTTATCGACTGTAAAAACTCCAAAAATAAAGTAGTAAAAAGCTTTTAGACTTTGTGACATTCGATAATTGGGCAATTTTTTCGTAAGTATAATTTAAGAGAGTATTGCATCAAACTGCTCTCAAGCTTTTACTTTTATGGTTAACAACTTTATTTATAGCGAGTCTAGATACGACAAGGCAAGTAATGAAGTGAAATTAATAGATTAAGATCAAAATGAGCTTTTAGGGTGATTTATTTGACGTAACTTCGTCATCATTGCACACATTTAAATATACTTTTATTGTGTTATAAAATAAAATATGTGCGAAGCAAAGACATTATTGTGACTAGGAAAAACTTTAACTTTATTACAAATACAGATAAATAATATGAGAATAGTAAGTTTTTAGAAAACAGATTTTTTAATGAACTAATTAATTATACAGTCTAATTAGGAGCACAATCCTGTTTCTTAAAATAGTAGCAGTTTACTCAAATAACGATACACCATTGCCTCTTTAAATAAAACTAGCTGCGCTCCACGGTTACACCCGTAGTTTTCACGTTAACCCGCGGCAATCTTTTACCAGGGTGGCAAAAACCTATGAGTGAAGTCAGTTAAATATTTCTCCATTTAGAATTCCATTCAATTTCGTTCAGATGCTACGGCATGAAAAGAAATAATAACACACACGTTCAATTTGATAATATTAGTATTGAAGTGTCTATAAGTATTGCCCTAGATATCATATTTGAATTTAAATTAAAATTGGTTTTATTTGTGTACTTAATACCACATTTAAATATAAAACCTGTTAAAATTTAAACATTAATCTATCAATTCAAAGGATACAGCTAGATACTGCTTTATTAATACAGCTTAGCAGTGAATTTGCACTGCGCCCGCGCAAGCCGCGTCGCATCGTTAAATTAGCTATGTTACAGTCTTCTTTTATCTAACTCATTTCCATACTAACACACTTTAGTACCTCGATTCGCCCGTTGTCGCTTCAAATGACTTTATCTTGAATCTAAAACGTGGTGTTTTATTTTAGAATATCGAAGAATAGGCGACGATTTGATAGGAAGTGATTTTATTAAATTGATTGTTTGGATGGTATTTTACTATCAGGAACCTGTTTTGCTGTGTTTTTAGGCGACGATTTATGTGCGAATTTGCTATCATGGCTTAGAACGGGGAAGGAAATTTTGAGGGTACAGGCAAGTGTCATCTTCCACGCCGCACTAGGCCATCATGGTAAATTATGACCCATACTCTCTCTAAATCTATGCAGGTATATAATAACACTTATATGTATTAACAAAACTTATAGCTGTGAAATAGGACCCAGATAGAACATAATAACTGCAGTCCAGTTTCGATACGTCTTTGGGGGAGCTACGTGTGGGCATATTCCAAAACATAAGAAAGTAGTGCATCAAAATTAGATACAAACACGACATCTAATGCAAGCAATTAAGCAGCTTACGAACATCATTTGTCTAAAAAATTTAGTTAGTTTCTTAGTTATTTACAAGTGAGGTTCATTTATTTCCGTCTATCTTAAAGTAAACGAAGCGACGGGTGAAACCGGTAAACCAGTTTATTCGACACGATACAGACTGATGCAAACCGCGTAATATTCAATTGTAGGAAACCGCAAAATAGCGCAGATCCGTTGCTTTCGGTGTATCGACATAGCGCTAGGAAAGTGGGCTAGTGATTCACAGCGGTGTTTGATAACTTGAGTCGCGTGGTGAGCCGCTCTATAGCTATATCAACCCTCTTTATATTAAAAAGTTTGCAGTTCACTTTTAAACAGCTCAGATCTTTTTTTTTACTACTAACAGGGTAGCGTTTGACCACAAATCACCTGATGTTAGGTGACTATGTGGTCGAAGATGGCAACACGATACACCTGGACTGGAAACTGGCCCTCAAGTGAGGCTGCCGGAACACACCGATAGGTGTTTGGCGACAGATTCTTAACATGAGGGTGGTAGCTAGCCAGGCGAGCACTAGAAAGTACCCTACCACCAAGCAAAGCAAGTCTTTTGTTTTCCATGTATTGTCTAGGAAAATGGGCTTGGTGTACAAAGTGGTTTGTTAACTTGAATGGTGTGGAGAACTGCTCTATATAATATGGTCAACATTATTGTGACCAGTCAGCCTTAGATAACTTTCTGTTTGTGTAAGTATGATAAAAAAACCAAGCTATTTTTAATATGGCAATTTTTAAACTAAATTTAGCTTGCATTAAACCTGCTATAATTTCATGTTTGATGTATCAATACTGTATTTTGATAAGGTTTTATCTACTCTAAATATATATATATATAACCGTCAGACCTTTTATGATACTCAAGAGCTATCTAAGCTCAGATTAAGAACTGTCAAAATTAATAAGCATTGGCTAGTTTAGGTGTAAAACTATCTTTTGAATCTGTTCAATTAATCGTATCTAGTTTTGTAAGCAAGCATTATGTAACTAACTCGGTAAAATATTATATTTAATTTGAATATTAAATGGCGATAACTGTCTTATCGTTTGAATTTAATGGTAAGTGCGACAGTCAATATCAACTGAGAGATTTGGCGCCCTACATTTTGATATAGGTATAGTACCAAAAAGTGTATTTTTGATGTCTGACCGCACTGAGCCAGTTGTCGCTGCCGCCGCGCCTGCATCTGTTTACACAGCTTAGCAGCTAGCTAGCTTTGGGTTCAAATCCTACAATTTGGTAAAGTAGAACTTTAGTGGTTAAAAGTATAAATATTGATCAAACTGTAATAACAGGCTAACTAGTTAATTAAAGCATAATCATCGGCCTTCAAGAAGCTGCGTTTAGAACTAATAATATGACCAGAATGAATGAAAATATAATTACATACAGATTAATTTCGTAACGTTTATTGGAAATTAATAATTAATGTGCAGGTTTGTGAGATTAATAGTAACGAAATAGATGATGTCCGTAGTAGCAAGTAGTGAGCATCATGATCTGTCAGATGGCTCATATTATAGTACCTATAAATAAATAAATAAATATCGGAGGACCATTGCACACAAATTGACCTAGCCCCAAATTAAGCTCAAAACTTGTATTATGGGTACTAGATTGACGACGCGGTAGCCGAGTTGGTAGTGTCCCTGCCTGCGAAGCTAGCGGTCCCGGGTTCGAATCCTGGTAAGGGCAAATGTATGTGTGATGAGCACTAATGTTTGTACCTGAGTCTTGGATATTTCTATCTATATAAGTATTTATTTCTCTATATAAGTATGTATATCGTTATCTAGTACCCATAACACAAGTTTCGAGCTTAATTTGGGGCTAGGTCAATTTGTGTGAAATTGTCCCAGATATTATTATAGATAACAATTTACATACATAGTTAGATAAAAATATCCAAGACTCAGGAACAAACATACGTGCTAAAAAATAATTTTCACAAATGATAACGTCTTCATTATCTGGACTCGAAGTTGCAATAAAAATAACCACACCACAGTACAGTCAGCGACAAAAGTAGCTGATTGTTCTCGATTTTCCAAATGTGTTTCAAATCAGTTATTATCATTGTTTTTTTTTTACATTTTACATGGTATCATTTTGACCACAACATAACACACCTGGTTTTAGGTGATGATGAGGTCAAAAATTGGTGTCTAAGATGATGAGGATAATAGAAAAAAGTGTGATTGTTCAGCGACTTTTGTCGTTAAATGTACAACAAAATTACTCCAATCCGTACAGCTTGAAGCCCTAACTTGGAAAATGGGTGGAATTCCTTGGAAAATTTCTCTAAGGCAGTCATTAATTGCCGTACGATTATATCGGAGCGTGTAATGCGTATGCAGTTCCACATACAGTCGGAACTATTGAGAGTTACATGGATATAAAGTAACTAGTCTTTTTGATCAATGTTTAACTAAATTTTTACTAGACGGGAAGACTGTAGTAAACATAGTGAGGATCCAGAATATTTAGTCAGAACTAATAATAGTGACATGCAATTGTTTAGATCAGTGTAAACATATTTAAAAAATATTTTAATACAGATTATGCAATAGTGAAATAGTGTTTTTAATGCGGAGAAATTTTGTAATTAGGTTTGTTTTAATTGTAAAAGACAGCATTCGCCTAGGATATTAAAAATTAATGTAATATAGTATTTCAGGTTCCATAATGGTCCTAATCTTTAAAATACTATTAGGTACAGTGACAAAAGATGAAAATTGAATATTTCCATACTATTTTTAATTAAATTCTTTTATTTTTTTCTGAAGAAAGTAACATCTACTCGACTTTATGATGTAAATAAGGAAAGTTCAACTAAATCATTATTCCAGTAGAAAAATACTGTAAAAGTAAATACACAATCTCCATCAAACTTTCTTTCTACTATAATAACCATCTTATATTGCAAGTTTTTCATTGTAAAAATAGAGAAATGAAATCTCACTGCATGACGAACATTTTTTGTAAGAAATCGCAAGTGGTTAGACTTGGCCGGTTATGGGAGCCGCTTTTTGCACTGATTTTTCTTTAATACTTGCTATTGACGGTGTCACCAGTTCGGAGTGAGATTCTTAACTTTAACAAACAATTTTCACGCTTGTCGATTTCCTAATGAGGATGTTTGGGGAATGTAAAAGTTTGCGGGATTTTAACGAGACAAAAAACGGTATTTGTTTCGTTATGAAAAGCTAGGGTTGTGTTTGTTTATGTTAGACCAATAGGGTGCCACTGAGAAATGTTAAGCTTCGTACCCATTGGCGGTCGTGGTTGTACCATTTGTGATATAAAAATAATAATAAACTAGCTGCGGGTATCAAAGAAGCAGACCCTCTGATGGTATGCGGTCACCGTCATCGATGGACATTTGCAACACAAGGGGCGTTGCCGATGCGTTGAATACTTTTCACGTCCATCTTGGTTGCATTTTGTTATCCTGTAAAAACGTTTGTGTCAAAAATGTAACTCATTCATTATAAGCTATTTCTATGTTAAAATACACTTAAATTTTTGAGCCGATTCAGTGTAAAAAAGTAAAAAATATACACACTCACTAATTTTCGTATTTATAGTATTGATGTTATACAAATGGCAGCTACAACAGCACCAAAATTCAAAATTCAAAAGATTTTTATTTAATACGATACATTGGGATCACTTTAAAACGTCAAACTTAAAACTAGCTACGCCTGTTCCAACCTCCTTACGCCGGCAAAAGAACAGGCAAGAAACGCCACCTCCGAAGCAATTTGCTCTAGCTTTCAAATTTACGCGTCTGCAGAGCGTAGTGCGCTCAAAATCACCAACGTACTGCGCTCACATCTCTTCTAGGTTTTCTCGATCACATACCATGTTAAGAGGTATTACAACGTGGGTACCTCTACCTGTAGTAGCCGACTAATCGCAGCCCCGGGGTCAAACCGTGTAGGAGCCCGACGGCCCGCCACGTTTATTATAATAAGCCCTGGTAGCCATTATAAAGTTTGCCCATCGCCCTTTTATACTAGCCAAGATTGTGTAGAGAAATTATTTTAGTATTAAATTTATTCCGCCGTAAATGGGTACTGATAGTATTTGAATATACATATTTTGGATAGCTTTTGTTTGCTTGCAAATGAGTCAAGCTCGAGTTTAAATATATTATTACCACATCATCATCATCATTATCAGTCTAACACGCTCCCACTGCAGAGGTGGAACGATGACTTGCACCGAGTGGCTGGCAGTAGTTGGATGAAAAGAGCCGAAGACCGAGCTCAATGGTGTAACTTAGAAGAGGTCCAAGTCTAGCATTGATACAGGATGATGATGATGATGTTCCCACTGCTGGGACACATGCCTTCTCTCAGAGAGAGAGTATGGGCCAAAATGATCACGCCCAGTGTGGGTTGGCATGGCAGACTGCCTCGAGGCTAGCTGTTGTCAGAGCTTCAGACCACCCGAAGGTCGCCGACATAATCTAACGACTGTTATCCAAATATTTGTTTACTTATCTATTTGTTAGTTTGTTAGTTCGTCTTTTTAGGGTAGCGTTTGACCACATGTCACCTGATGTTTAGTGACGATGTGATCGAAGGTGGCGCCACGCTACACCTGGGCTGGGACTGGCTCTCAAGTGAGGCTGCCGGAACACACCGATAGGTGCTTGGCGACAGATTCTTAACAAGAGGGTGGTAGCTAGCTTGGCAAACGTAGCGTAGGACGCCCTGCGACAAGGTGGAGCGACGACTTGCGCCGAGTGGCTGGCAGTAGTTGGATGAGAAGAGCCGAAGACCGGGCTCAGTGGCGTACCTTGGGAGAGGCCTATGTCCAGCAGTGGACTGATACGGGCTGATGATGATGATGATGGTAGCTAGCCAGGCGAGTACTAGAAAATACCCTACCACCAAGCTATGGTTTCATCACGATGTTTTCCTTCACCGAAAGCTCAAGCTCATTGTAGGATTCGAACCCATGTCCTACGGATCGCAAGCCGACGTCATTACCACTGAGCCATCATCGCTTTAAAATGAATTAGGGTGAATTTACAAAGATTAGAATTCAAAGTAACTTTCGTCTTTGCAAATTGTATAGTTCTTTAAGGAAACCGTACTTACCTATTAGCGCTTGGACGTGGTAACTGTGAATAATCTCATTTGCGGTAGTCAGCTTGGCAGCGGTGGATGTACACTGAAACAAAAGAAAACATTTCCATTAATATCACGAGGTCGTAAAAACAAAAGAAAAACGTCTCTGGATTCTATAGGTAGCATAATATAAATCATGCTTTGAGAACGGCTTCACCGATTTGGCTTACCTATTTGATTTATGTTGTGTTCTTAGGTATAAGCATGAGGTTTATATGAAATACCAGTTGCGGCCCGCGGTTTCCTCCGCGTCATCCCTTTATCCTGCGGGAACCTCTTCCGGGATAAAAAGTAGCCTATGTGCTTATCCAGCCTATAAGCTATCTCCATTCTAAATCGTTTCTCGCAAACTTTCGCATTTATAATATAAGTAGTATTTTTTTCAAGAAACTCCAACAGTAAATAAAAAAAAAACTGAAAGTGTTTCTTCTATGGGATTTTTGTATGAACTCAAACTCCATCTCATTCGTTCCTATATTTCCTGTCCGTACTGCGTTTGTCTTTCTGATTACATGTCTTTTGGCCTTTTTTCGTTTACGCCTACCGACTTACATAACACACGATGATCATTCAGCACCCATATTAACGAATTCACATCTATCCAAGTTTTTCTCGATCACAAACTGTGTTACGAATAAGCCGAAATCGAAAATTAGCCCGACATTGATGACAAATAAAGCGGCTTGTTTGGATTCATAATGACAGTGATTGACGAAACGAGTAATAATGGTAGTTAACAAATAATGAGGCGTAGTTGCGAGAAGTTAATTTCATCGCCATCCGATTCGTTGTTGCGCAACACTGTTGCTCCAGAGGTCCCCAAAAGTTTGTAGTAACGTTGCGACAAATGCTCGCCCGCAATTATTTGTTGCTGCAACATCCATGTCAAATTATAAGCATCGTGAGGACCTGGATACCTGTTTCTAGATATCCTCGATCTAGAATTAATTGCGTGATCTCTGAACTATGTATTGCCACACTGAATAAGTATATTGTTTTTAGATACTTATTCGTGATTCATGATCCGATTAATTTAATTTACAATCCGCATGTATGTTTCATAATATCCAGAACAAATAAAAGACTAAAGATTACGTGGTTTTAAGTTTTAAATGCTGGATTTAATGAGGCTATAAGGTTTTAGTTAACGACCCATTTTATGTCCTTGTCAATAAAACGTTGCGAAAATATTATTGTTTTATTAACAATTTAAATCGTATCCTTACCCAAGGCTGTTGGGTAAAGCTATGGAAATGCATGTACAGTCAGCGACAAAAGTAGCTGATCGTTCTCGATTTTCCAAATGTGTTTCAAATCAGTAATCATTATTGTTTTTTTTACATTTTACATGGTATCATTTTGACCACAACATAACACACTTGATTTTAGGAGATGATGAGGTCAAAAGTTGGTGTATAAGATGATGAGGATATTAGAAAAAAGTGTGATTGTTTAGCGACTTTTGTCGCTGACTGTACCTACGTAACTTTTGTAATCTCTATATTTTATTTCTTATCCCTATATATTATATATATATAAATATTATTTTATATCTTATTATACAGATTGAATAGATGAAAATTAGCCACAGAATATGTTATTCCCTCTTTGACTTCTACTAAAGAAAAGTGACGCGATAGTCTAGATAAAGTCGACAAAAATGCTGGATACAGAGAGTTCTAGTTATTGGTCAGATAAGACGCAGGTGAAACCGCGGGGCGCAACTAGTAAGATATATTTTGTTAAACACCTTTATAGAAGAGTACACATTACCATTAATTAATAGGAAATACTGTTTAGAAATGTAACTATTAGAAGGGAGGAAGACAGTCTCACTTTATCTATTAGAGAGCTGTCAAAACAGCCGTAAAGTCTTGCTTCTCTTGATGAAATTATAGACTCTAGAATTTATATTATACACATAGGCGGAAAATAATTTCTTTACAGCCGTGGAATCGATTAGCGCTGTTTACGATGCGCGTGCGCCGCCCGGTGCCGGCTTTATTGCAGAATAATAACGTTCGTAGTAGCTAAACTCAAAGCGCTTTTGAACGAGTACCTCGGGTGCTGTACTGAATTGGAGCATTATAGTACTAATTAATGTAAATTGCTTGAAAAGCACGCTAAAAAGGTTTTTTTTAATAAGAGATAGGCAATCATTTGGCTCCAGTCACACCTGATGGTGAGTGATGACGAGGTCGTAGATGGAGCATGATTGCCTAGAAGATACCTTTTCACTCTTAGACTTGAAGGGAAATTTACTTTACTTTTTAAATGCAATTTAAAAAAGTATAGTAAATAGTATTAGAATTTTCACCTCCTTCAATGGCTCTTTTCTTCTTCTTTATTAATTTATTTTATCTCTGCATGATAGATATTAATAAATTTTATTTTCGTTTCTTTGTGATGATAAATTGGTGGAAAGTCGTTTTATATAACAAATTTAATTAATTTAGTTTTAATGGCATTGTATTGAGATCGTTTACTGTCTCTAATCTCCAATATGGTGCCAGCTTTATTGCTATACCAGTGTTAATATTGCGACTTCTCATAAACTTCGTTATAATAACTTTCCTTTAATTACTACTGGTCATTCTAAATGATGAGATTGAATAAATGAAATGGTGCATCGACTGCAAACTAATCATAATAAATAGTGAACGATTATTGGAGATATGGTTTATATGTAACAATAACAAGAATGTTTTATTGACTGGACAAAGCGGGGCATTCCAAAAAGAGCTCCGATCTGAATAGCATTAAAGTTATTTAACAAAGCACACTATTATTTTGATTTATTTTTGCTCTGATCAGTTCCACTGCTAGTGGAAATGCAAAGAGCTGAAGGGAATGTTTTTAGTTTAGCATTCTGTCTACAATCTATCTATAAATCACTATGAAGTTTCTGCTTCGGTTCGAAAAAATCGTAGATCCGTAGACTGGATTCTATCACCCTTTCTACTTAATAACTGCTTAAAGCTTCTAGCACAGCAGCGGCTTAAACACTAAAATTTTATGGCACTATTGAAATTGTTATCTATTCTTTTACAAAAGCGACGAGTTTACTCCGCCATCTTTTCGCAGTCAATCAATATAGTATAATTCAAAAGCATCATAGCATAATAACATGTTCAATTTACGACGTATCAGACCGCGGTAGGTCCATTCAAACTGTATTTAAAATTAAAATCTCCGTATAACATGGTCTAGGACACAAATGGGCAAAGCCCGGCCCGCTGCGCACCACGGCTTTAGATCTGGCCCGCAGAGCATTTCAAAATCTTTGGAAATTGCACTCGAAAATATTAATGTTTTTTATATTACTGGCAACGAGAGTGAGGCAACGAAACTGTTTCATTTGTACCAATAGGTATACCTGTCATATTAATTCACACTACCAATAACATTATAACTATGTCATAAAATCAAAAATTAATTTCTCTTGGGCACTCTACCTGGAGGCAGCGACCTAAATCAGGTTTTTTATTTGTAGATGTTTAGTTTTATATAGATAGTTTAGCTCTAGTATTTAGTTTATTTTTTTATCCAATTGTATATATTATGTTGTTTTGTTATATTATATTATATTATGTCATAAAACTACCATCCAACGATTGTTTGGTAGAAATTGCTCTAAGCGATAGGACCAAACTCTAAGCTGTTCCTTTTTTGTTGTTTTTAATTTTTGTTGTTACTGATGTGGTTATACAATAAGGTGTTATCTATCTATGTGACTAAGGCCCGCAAATTCATGAGCCACTTACATTTTTGCCCGCGTAGTTCTAAAGCTTGCCCATACCTGGCCTATGTTATAAGGCATTGCATAATGTACCATCTATCCGAGCGCACTGCAAACAAATCATTCGAATATGATGACTGCGTTTCATAACAAATGATGATACGGTTGCTTAACAAGATGGATACTGTGTATGAATGAATTTTTGTGTCGTGTAGCCACACAAAGGTAAATAACTAACCTATGAACAATTTGTGAGTGCCATTAGAATTTTGACTGTTGAATATTGCCGCGCCTTTGCGCTATATACGGGTTTGGTGTTTTTTGCAAAGTCACGACTTTTTTATGAACCTGAGCAATGGGACGAGGATTTCACTGATGGGAAGTGTCACACTTGTCTATTACAGTTCAGTACTATCCAGAATTTAAAATTTCAGTTGCTTAAAATTCTGCGCGGCAATGCACTGTGCTTGACACCCTAAGATTTAATTTCTTTTCGCCCAGTTATTTTACTGGAAACTTTTTGTGGCTTTCAAACATTTTTCTACAATCCGAAACATATTTATAGTAATGATTGCACCCTACTGCTCGGTGGTTTAATAACTGGTAAAGGTGAGGCATTTCCCCAGGTGGACAGTGGATTAAAAATGATTGCTAAAATATATCATTGCCAAACCGATATGCTGCCTAACCTTACCATTTGTGTGTATCATACATAACATATCAGATACAATAGCATACCATGCCGATATACAAAGCGATGGGAGTCTTCATTATCAATCCTCGATGAAGATTGATGTGACACAGTGGAGCAACAAACGAAGAACTGGGTTAAGGCTCCGCGGCTCTAGTGAAGAAAGAGTTATTCAATATTGTTTAAACAATAGCCTAGGTAATGTTAGAGTTATCTAATTACATTCTGCCTATGTTGTTAAATTTTATTCATGTCTTAGATACTCTATACTACCTTTACACCGTCTACATACCCTCAGTTAACATTGGAAGTCCAGATATTATGTGGTAGTATTTGTAAAAATTCATTCAAGAAATCCCTCAGCCGCAACCTTACGCAATATCCCATTATAAGAGCCAGATGTACACAAGGTCGTAAAAAAATCGAGTGGCTAGTTTAAACTAAATGTTATGACTTCCACATAGATTATAGATGATACAGCACGCAATTACGTTCGTAGGAACAGTGGTTGGGTCGAAATAACAATAATTAAGACGCTAGCCGTCTCGACCGAGGCAATTCAATCGCTATAGACATGGAGGTAAAATGAGAGCAATTGCTCTAGTATTAGGTACGTGTGCGTATGAATGTTTGATTGTGTTTGTTTATTTACATAACCGTCGTTTGTTTTGACATGAAAAAGCTCTCAGAAATCACACTTTTCTGAGTCAGTGGATTCTCGAAATCACAAAGGTTGAGGTTAGTACCTCATACGAGAAACGTGGTAATAGTTACCGAGAAACGAAATAAAGATACGTGCAATCTTCCTCAGCACTGCCGAGATGATATTATGAATTACTTTCGGGGTTATTGCAGCATCCATTTACGATCCACGATTAAAGAGAAGGGTCCTTTTGTACCTACTGTTTTTACAACTTTCGAAAGTGATTTCTTCAGTTATTACACAACATATCATCTCCTTTACGAGGAAGATTTTAATGATCAGATTTATACGCTTTATATGGATTGTCGCTTAATTTCTGCACTGGTCATATAAAATGTCCGAGTTAGCCATAAAGGCTTCGGTTAATATTTTCTTTTTTAATAAATAATCGAGATAACATTTGGCCGATCGGGATAATGCAAACGCGTTGGGAATGTTGATTGGAGACTTGTAAGCAAGGTGGGGAATATTTTCAATTTCCGTGCCACACTGCAAACAGAGTTATAAAACGTACGAGACGCAATTTAGTAGGATGCAAGGAAAATAAATTAGCAAAAAATCCTTCAAAACCACAAACGAGGTAGCCGTTTTTGTAACATTTAAGTAAAACACACGCCAAGTTTTAATGGAAATGTTAGTCACTTATAATTGGACGTTTTTTTCCGTATATCGTCGTACGTATGTGGGTTATAAGGAAGTGCATTCAATACATAGATCATGGCAGTGCGCGCGCAGAGAATCATCAGCATTTTATTATGAGCCAACCGTTTTGCAACGTTCGGTTTGTCGAAACTGCCCCCTTTTGGTCATTATGGTAAGGTGCCATTTTTTTTCATAGGCATTATGTCTGTCTCGATATATCTGTCTTTTTTATTAGCTTTTAAGACACATTTCCAGTTAATTTCCGACGTAACTGTTAACGGGTATTCTAAAAAAATCAAATTAACAAGTTTAAAATTAAGAGTGATTTCAAAGATCGTTATAGTCAAATTTAACAAATGCTCTAAAAAGTTCAGTACATTTTGATTCAAAATAAGGCGCAAATGTCAAAGACGTAGATGTAGGTGTGGTGAATACAATAGGTACAATAAAAAAAAGTCAAAACGTAAGTTAAAGCTTGGTTGTCGGTATAACCTCACCATGCATGGGAACATAAAATATGTGTCTTAAAAATCAAGGTAGGTAATATTTAAGAAAATATTTCAGACTCAGGTGGCGTATTTAATTTTGAACAAATCGTACCTACTCACAAGTCCTTGTTATTTAAAAATATAAGAAAAAAGGCTGAACTGGATTAGCATTTTTTGCTATACACAATATCGATAAACTCTAATTTACATATTTTTTTCAGAGAATTACTGTTATGGTTATGAATATCAACAAAAATTGTTATGGACAGACAGATAGAAGAGTAAAAATAAAGAATATAAAATTAGGGTTCCGTTGTTTCATTGGATATACCTTCGGAACCTGTACGAAAAGAAAAACGTTATTATGCACCTATCCTTACCAGGCCTACATTCAGACGTGAGCACTTTAGCCAGCTAAAACGGTCTCAGTTATTAACAGTAGCATTATGTCGCACTTTTTTACCGGAGCGGCCGCCAGTTTTTCCTTTATTGCAGTGAACAAATAAAAAAACGCTTCTGCTTTGTATTTCCGCAAAATAAGCTAATAAACCACATCATTGAGGTGGCTAGTTGACTTGGATACTTGCGCAATTACTTTTAACACACTGTGCATAAATTATAAAAAAGCTTGTCGAAAAAATTTATCTTAATATTATTAAACGCGAAAGTAGGTAAGTAGGTAACTATGTCTATTTGATACCTTTTCACGCCTAAACCGCTGAAACAATCAAGCTGTTTGAACCCCCGAGAAGGATATAGAATACTTTTTGTCACAATTAACTGTGATACTACAATGAATAGGTGGGTTAAATATACATTTGTGCTCATCAGAAACTCCCTGGTTAATTGACTTGCGTATTCTGTAACGCTGTTAGATGGAAACAATGAAACCATTTCACTCAGGCTGCTTACACTCTCCGCAATGCGCAATCTCTAATACCTAATCAATAAAGAAGTCAAGGAAGAGGAAAGGCTACTTGACAACTTTTAGACCTGATCATTGTTACCAGCTAGTCTGGTCGCTTTGCTGCATTAAGCAACCAAACAATTCCTTAGCCATCATAAAATTCATAAATACTATTCTTGTAAAATCAAACAGCAGAAGAAATACAAAGATCTGATCACGATTTCCTGCCTCTTACTATGCGCATGAATAATTTGTTAACATTATTGATTTATATTATAATAAAGCACCCGAAGGATTTCACGATACCAACATGCATAAAGAAAAGCTAGCGTGCTACATCATCCGCATCATTGACTAGCATCAGATGAGATTGTGTTCAAGAGTGGCTTTAAAAGTGGTGATAGTTCAGTGCTAGTAACGTCAGCCTGCCTCCCGTAGATTGTGGGTTCAAACACTGTAATGTAATGAGCTTGAGCTCTTAGTTAAGAAAAGCATTGTGCCAAAACTTTTTAGCTTGGTGGTAGAGCCTGGCTAGCTAATATCCTTAAGATTCTGACCGGAAATTGGTTCTCAAGTGAAATAGTCGGAACACATCGATAGGTGCTTAGGAGTAGTTTAACTCATCATAATTTATAAATATTTATATCTACATATTTATGATATTATTTACAAACAAAAGTCCTGTCCAAAAATACTGGCATATCGTTCTTCTAAACCCTATAGCATTTGCAGTGGTACCCAGTTTGAAATGCACTTTGCATAACACCCCATTTTTATTAATAATTAAAAATAATAATTTTACATTTAGTCGACGATGCCACCCATATTTGTCGGGTCAGGATTATATCGGGAACGAATAAGTCTACCACTATACTCTCCTAAAGCAATTACATCTGCCTGTATTGAACAAAAACTTGAATACAAGCACATCATTCATTCATTCATTAACATCAATTGCTTTCCATGAAAGGGATTTATTCCATTGCTCACAAAAACTTGCCTCGTAATAAAGACATCAACGGGTGCCCGCCAAGCTAATGCATTTAAACATTTTTTGTTCCTTGTTTTCATTACTTCGTAAGTAAAGTTTTCGTTCTCTTAAAATATACGAAGTTCGGATGACTCGGATGTTCGTTCGCGCCGTCTTTCTATGTAGCCGTAACTGTACAGGAATTTTTTTTTTATGTGCCAAATACAAATTACTACTTATATATTGTCATTATGGTCTGACCTTAGCAGCCTACTAAGTGCAGCGGCGGTCCATTACTGTCGTCCTCGCACTTTACGAATGACCATCTATATGTAAGGCCCGGTTTTATTACAACGAAGCTTTAACGTAGGCCGGTCTGACAAACCGAAGAGCGACGACGTTGAACTCTTTTGTTCGGAGAATAACGTTCGCGACGTAAAAAAATTGCTGATGTCGTTATAAAGAATTTCGATGTTAAATTAAGCAGTCAAGTGAAAAATTGGTCACTGATCAACTGTTGCTTTACATAATTAGGTTTGAATTGCAATAATCACTTTATTAATTTAACAGCTATGATAATTAAGACCACCAACAGTTCTTGTTGAAATGTTTACGAAAGAAGTCATCCGGTAGATCCAAACAGCAGGCGCCCTCCGGTCTACGTTTAGTAAACGGAAGCCTACGTACGTTGCGATAGAATTAGAACTTTCCGAAACGTTTAGTCTCTATTAAGGCGGAATACAAATCAACGCGCTTGTAACTGTAGACATTAAATCGGACTCATCTCCGTTATTAGTCAGAAACTGGTCCGGCTTCCTATGGCCACAGGATGTTGCTCCATATTCGCCATTCATTAACTTAATGCCTTTGGGCTTGCGATAATTTTTATTGCGAAACGATCTGAATACTCTAAAGGAAAAAAAACGATCGATCGCCGCAAATCGAGTTTTAATGAAACATCTCGAATTGGCTGCATAGTGTGATGACTTTTAACGATTAGTTACGAGTACAGTTTTCGGCTTTTTTGTGTCGGACATCCTTTATTTCGTGGCGTGTAACTAGATATTTGACGGTTTAGTTAAACCCGTTTCGCTATGGATTTGATTAAATAAAGATTCGGCTATTAATCAATAGCGGATTATTCACATTTCCGATTCGGTATAGCAGTCAGAGGCTTATTTAACATGCTAATCTCTGATTGTTAACGTAAGTTGCTTCAAACGCTCCGCTGTAGTTTCTTCTTAAACAAATATCAACCTTAGGTTTACTGGTATAAAGAGTATGTTGGCGTGTTCAGTTTTAGAAAAAATCGTGTCTACAGTAGCCGAAATCAAGGGTCAGAGAGATCAAGCGTGATCGAAAACTGATATTAAAGATTGTAACGAGTGACGCACGCGTGAATGAGATATTAGTGGCGCAAGCCGGTGATGAAACGTGGTACACTACTGGACATAATTATTATCAGACAGATTTGAATATAGTAACTAATTTAATTGTATTAAAAATGTGAATATTTATAATCGGTAATAATAATTCGTTTTTTTTTTCACTCAATCATGCCGTGAAGCTGAAAGTTGGCGTAAGCAGGTGTAGTTTGTAACTTCGCAAAACAAGGCTCTTATTCACTATGACCATCAAGACTTCTTGTCAATAACGTGTGGCGTCATTACAGGCTTTACCGGTCATTCCACGCAGATAACGTAACGCGCCCGTGTTACCTGCTTAAATTGCCATTGCATAGCGAATACGGGCCAAATGTGGCAATTTTATGCCGTTATCAAATGAGCAAATAAAGCCACAACATACAAAATAACAAAAAAATATAAATACTCATAATATAAAAAACAAAGAAAAAATATCGGTACGTATTATATGTCATGTCTTCATATTCAGTGAATTAATCATTGATTACATCCACTAGTCCAATTTATAACATACCCACTTAAAAAACAGTAGGTAATATTTAAAACAATATATATAAACATAAAAAAACCTTAAGAAATGTAATAAAAAAAAAACGCTATAAAAATCTACACTTTAATCTGCCGTGAAGTATACCTACAACGCTAAAACAATAGATATTCTCAGACCTTGCACTGCATATTTGGATTTGCTATTAAGATGATAGCTGGATCTCTTGATTGCATTGACATTGCATTCAAATAAAACGTATGAGATGATATATTTAGAACGTCTTCTACAAAATGAGTAAGGTTACAGCTTCACGGCATAAAGCGTGCTTCGGTTTCATGGTTTATGATGCAATAGAACCCTAATTACAAAACTCTTGTATCGGGAAACTTTGAACCAATGAAATGAAATAAGTCTAAAAATTCGATCCCAGGCGTTGCGCGGTATAACCTTCTATCACATAGCTACTTAATCTTATTATGAGGAGACTTGTTGAAGAACTACCCTGTATGATGTAAAAGTAAGAAAGTATCAGCAAGTTACCTATGTAGGTATGTGTTAATTATTTTTTTCTGTATTAGGAAATAAGTCACTTTACGCTGATCAACTTATTAATTAAGTTACTTATTAGCAAAAAGTGTTCCTTTTTTGGATGTTAAAGAAAGTACAAATTTTAAATATTCTACAAGAAAAATGTATTAATAAATAAAAAATACCACGTCTACCTTCAAAACCATTTTAACTACCAAACAATTTTAATTTATACATTAAGATCATTACTTATTTCCACTGAAACTGGTAGCAACTTCACCTCGTTACTTTCCATATCACTCAATTATTTAAAAGCAGCCAATAATTTAAATAAGTTGACCTTTCGGCTTTTGGTGAAAATTTTAGTAATCCGAACAGGGCTGTAGTGAAAGCTTGATATACGAAACCACATTAACCGTACATCTGCTTACTTGGTGTAACGTCAAACGAGCCATTAAAATTATCGGCTACAAACGTCAACTCTAATCTGGTTAATGTTGAGGCTTCGCTGCACTGCCGCCTCACCACAGACGCAATAAACCCGGTATCGAGTACGATTAAATCGTGTTTCGTACGATTGAATCGACCATTGGGTACTTTTGAACGCGATATTAAGCGCAAAAGCGCTTCATTACCGCGTTGGCTGATTTAAGTACTAATCACACCAATGTTATAAATGCGAAAGTTTGTGACTTTTGGTGAGTGAGCGATTGTGTACATGTTTGTTACTTTTTCATGCTGAAATGGCTTAAAGGATTTGAGTGAAATATGAAATGAAGATAGCTTATACCCTGAATTATCACATGAAATACTTTATATCCCGGTAGAAGATTCATGCAAAATAAAGGAAAGCCGTGGGTGTAACCACGGAACTCATCAAGTTAAAACCAAACCGCTAATTATTCTTCAATATTGTATCGTTAAGAGTTATCTAATGTAGAGTTTGAGTTAGAGTTTTGAAGAAAAAAGGATCATCATAATTTTTCTAGCCATGTGCTTTTTTCAAGCAATTCAAAGCAGTAAATGTAGTCTCACCCTTAAATTAAGCAGCGCAATAAATAAACACAGGCCTTTGAAGTCACCGCTTTCCTTAAATTAAGGATGGCACTTCGCTCATTTGGCGGTCAATTAAGCGAAAAGTATCGCATACAAGAAAAACGCAATGCTATGGTTAAGCTCATCAAAATATTTCACCTTCATTGTTGTTTTATAGCCATTGGCGATGAAATTTGTGACAAACATGTTCTTCTTTTATATGTTGTGGCTTATTCTCGTTGGTGAGTACAAATATTTTTTATGTTTGACAAGCTACGAGGATGTAGGATTGTAGTGTAGGAAAATCTCCGACTAGGTGGAGTTACGAGTTGCGCTGAGAAATGCCATAAGAGTTGTATGAAAAGAGCCGAAGACCAGACTCAGTGACGTACCTTGGGAGAGGCCCATGTCCAACGGTGAACTGACACAGGCTGCTGATGATGATGATGATGATATGATATGGATTTTGACTACTAAGTAAAAAGCGAAAAAAGTAAGCCTGCTTATCACTAGGAAATGTTAAAATCCCAGGCAAGAAAAATGCCAGTTGTATCTAGAAATAATGTCTGATATTTTATTTGCTTTACCCGGATGTTTTCTTATTTACTCTATTACATTTTCAATAATATACATTCACCACTTAATCCTTTAAATTATTGACTGTTACGTACTCCACGATATCATTTAAGCCACTATTCGCCCCTGCATTCGATTAGCATAATCTTGTGAACTCCTACACGAAAAAACTCATCTGTATTTGCGAATTTCATTAATTTGACTATAAGATGCCTTAAATAAAATCCAGAATCGCACTGTTTCAAAGTTTTAGCAGTCTCGAAAACGCATTAAAACCTTCGTGGGTGGTTTTAAAGACGATCAAAAGAATAAACATTGCCTTAAAAGAGGATGTGTAGAAGAAGAAACCTTGAATATAGTACAATGAAAGTTCAAGTGGTAATTTAGTGTTCCGTTCTTATGCTATTATTTTAAAGAGCAGTCTTAAAATTAATTTGAACTCTGTTATGTGTTGCCAATAATTATATTATATAACTAGCTATAACTTGCGGCTTAGCCTGTGTGTATATTGTAATTTACCAAAATTTCAAATTTGGCTCTCTGATGGGTAAAAAAAAACCAAAACCCTTTCTTAAACGCGACTACGCGCTTACATTACAAAAAAGTTTATGTATCTTGAACCGTTTAGATTCTGTATTTCTATAACACTCACAGCCAGTCAAGAAAACTTATTTTATTACACCTGTTTACACCGACTTAAGCACTAGGAAGAAGCGCCCGGCAGGTAATTTTTTGGACTCATTTAAAATTTGCAATATTTTTCTTACTCCGACATAATCTCAAACTTTTTCTCAACGAAATAGTCTGATATTTTATGATAAGCTTTTCTAATTAGATTTAGTTTTATATGGACTTGAAATTTAGCCACATATTATCATAGATCTTAATCACTAAAGCTAACTAGTGATGAAGATTAATTTTATTAAAAACCTAAACTATAATTCTATAATCAGACAAGCTACGTCCATTCGCGGAGCCAAAGACCCGTGTGAAGAGACAGCTGATTCGATTCGATCGCGATACCTTACAACTGCACCACGTTATCATTAACCACCTTAATCACCTTTATGTCCATTAGCGTAAAGTTGAATACGCAATGATGTAATTGTAAATATATGTTGGTAAAGTTACGTGTCTCATCTCTACAGATCAGAGCGTCTTAATGCGTGAGGCGTGAGAATTAATTTCGTAGTGTAATGACCTTCACGTCACATTTAATCTGTGACATCTTTGTGGGAAAAAAGTTTACTAATATGGGCACTTTAATCTAGTTTAGCTGCTTATTTATGTATCCTTATGTACTTAATGGTACACGTGCGGTGCGGTTTCAAAAGAGTTAGAAAACTAACTAGAGAGTTTTAATATTAAGTTACAGTCTATAATAATTTGTTTCTTGTGGAATTATATCAATTTTTTTATTAATGCTGTTGTCATCACCCTATTACCGCCAGATTTGTAAGTGTGAGCTATATTTTTAATCTATTTATTTAACCGTTTACACTATCTACATGTTTACATAATGTACTTTTCGGTTGAAATATTACTAATCGAAAGTGTTAAGTTCAAATAATAATGACAACTTTTCCTTTAATTTAGGTTTTTATTTACATTGCTATAGTTATGAACACATAGAAGATTAAATTGAGGCAATCAACAGTTAAATAAGCTTTCAATTTTTAATGTGTTATTAAATTTGCGGAAATGACTTAAAACACCGTCGTACGTATCCCGTTATATATAGTGGGTACCACTAAAATATACACAAATTTTATTCAATAAAATATTCACTTAGTCTAGATAACTAATTCATATTTCCCATCTAAAATCTCACATGTCTTATTTATCTACTAACAAATTACGAAAGGATAAATTTAATTAGATAAAATCGGCCAGATATTTCACATCACACCGCGCTTCCCATCAATATCCTGCAAGACAAACCAGTCCAAGTTCTCACGCCAGTACACCAAAAATAGTGGTGTCACAGTCCCACAGACCATATAAAGGCAGATTTATTAAAGTCTGAAGTTCCACTGCAAACGATGCTAAGTTAGTATTAACTTAGCTTTGAGATCAGACAAAAATGTACGTATTTTTTTCGCGTATGCTGTCCAAACTGAGACCATGACCTAAATGATTGAAAGTATGTAATGACAATGTTTTAGATGCTTGTTGCCATTTGAGCTAAGCTTAGAGTATGAAACTAAAAATTAACTGTAAAAAAAAAAACCATACAACTGCACAGAAAGCTCAAACCTGTGATTGATATTTGGAGTTAAGTCAAGTATTGATTTGCCCTTATTTTTTTTTGAGGTAGGTACTACCCCACAGTTATTCAATCGCAAAGCAGTATTGTTCAAAAAATTTACCATCAGACGTTCGTTTTACTCATCTCGTCACATAACTATTTTGATAGAACAATAGCATGGTATTTCTCTGGTAATTAATATGAGATTGTATTTCTAATCATATTTGAAAATTAGGATATTTTTATTATCATGCATGCATGCTAAGTAAATCTATGTTAAAGTTTAGCTCCCAGTGGAACTTCGGCTTCATGGTCACTAGGAAGCCCCGGCGCAACCCGATACAGTTGTGGCCACGAAAACCGCCTGCGGGTGGTCGTCCATGTTCGTATATTCGATCTTCCAGTAATTAACAACCTCGATGGTTACGGATGTACTTTATAACATGAACAGACACATAACTGACTGTTGAAAAGCAGCTGAGGTATAAAGTTGTACCTACATCGATTTTTTAACTTTTGCAAAAAGTTCAATACGTTGAACTTGATGAATTCCTTTGTTGAGCTACTGCCGATAAATTTTCACTTAGCGATTCCGTTTAGGGTGGAACCAAACGAGCGTAATTTTTTTTGTGAGTCGTGTGTCGCAGAATTTCGGTAGCATAAATTCGATTTCATACAAAAAGGCAGTTGGTGCCACACGACGACGTAAAATGAGTTAACAATTCAGTTGAACGTAAAATGAGCGACCGAAAACACGCGACTCACGACTCACAAAATTACGCTCGTTTGGTTTCACCCTTAATCTTATTTTAAACCGGCAAAACAGGAGGAGCACAGATTTGGAGTAGGCGAGGAGGAGGTTATCAAGTCAACGCGTATTCTTTTTGTTTTGTTTTTGTGATTGTACCAAACGTTTAAAAAGAAAATTGGTTTGTTTTTGAACACTTTTTTGGATTTAAAACTAACGTTGCTACTGCAAGGGACGTGACTGTGACGTACAGTTGTACAACTCTTGTGATTCTCCTCTAAGGTTTTATATAATTTAGTTGCCTAATAATAAGGTAGCATACATTGTGACATAGCCAAATTAGAAATAAGGAAATTTGTATTAGCTAGTGGCCGTCTCTGATGAAGAAGTTTTCAGGTCTTTGGATATACGAGTAGGTACACTTTTTAGACATTTTAAAATGCAATCTTTTGTTTATGTGTTTTGACAAGTAGAGAGTCCTGCGCTGTCACTGTCAGGTGCCATATATAGATGACTTGTAGAAAAAGGGAAATCATTCGAATTGAATAACTAAGAAAGACGATAAGGTTGTTAAATGGATGAATTGTACATCTCAATGTATAAGAGAAAAAAGGCTGTATTATTATTTTTTGCTTACATACTTTAATTGTATCTATATACCTTAATGTATGATGAAAACGCTCAATTGACTCTAACGGTCACCCATCCTAGCGATGACCATGCCACAAATTTAATTGCCTAGTGCTAAGCTACGAACTCCAAAAACTAGACTGCATACTTGTCGTTATATATTTATACAACTCTTTTTTCAGCGTATTTAGCAAAGCTTTCAACACGATATTTACTCCAAAAACGATCATGGTTTCTGATAGACCTAATTTTACGGAGTGGGCTACAGTTGGTATTCACAAAAGCAGACAAAAGCTGTACGATCTCTACAGTGAAAAACAATATAATACTAGTAATGAGTTTAAAGAAACTGTAAAAACATACTCAAAAATTTTTAAGACGGTCTGTCACATTGCAAAGTCTCGTTATATAAGTTCTAAGCTTAAAAATAGTAATGACAAAATTAAAGCAACTTGGAAAATTATAAATAGTGAGACTGGCAAAGTCAGGTCTCAAGCTAATAATTACAACCTAAATATTGGCGATACCAGTGTCAAGACTGACATTGAAGTAGCTAAAGCATTTGAAACCTTTTTCACTGACATTCCAGTCTCTACTACTAAGTTCTTAAACTCATCGCACACCATTGCAGAATCTATGTTAAAAACAAATGTACCAGAGTGCGAAATTCCTTTTCAATTTGACTATGTTAGTTGCAAAGATGTAGTAAAAGCTTTTAATATGATTAATGTCAAGAAAACTACTGACCTCTGGGGTATATCCGTGACCGTTGTTAAGCCATTAATTGAAATGATTGCACCCGAATTAGCCCTAATATTTAACAAATGTATTGACGACGGCGTGTTTCCTGATCTGATGAAACATAGTAAGATAACACCCTTGTTTAAATCGGGTACAACGACTGACCCTACTAACTTTAGACCAATATCAGTATTACCAACATTTAGTAAAATATTCGAAAAACTTATTCTAAATCAATTGCAAAGACATTTCTCAGCAAACAAATTACTTAATCAAAAACAGTTTGGCTTTACGCGTGGTCGCTCTACTACTGATGCTGGTGTCGAGTTATTAACTCACATCTATGATGCCTGGGAGGAGTCACGGGACGCTCTAGGCGTGTTCTGTGACTTGTCCAAGGCATTTGATTGTGTTCACCACGAGACACTGATCAGGAAGCTCCGGCACTATGGTATTCGAGGTGTTCCTCTGGACCTTGTAACCTCATACCTTAGTGATAGGATTCAGAGAGTTGACGTGAACGGGAAGCGATCCTCGGGGTCAGTAGTCACAATGGGAGTTCCGCAGGGTTCAATACTCGGACCTTTTCTGTTTTTAGTTTACATCAATGATTTGCCCAGCCTTGTTAGTGACAATCACGAAATAGTATTGTTTGCTGATGATACGTCGCTTTTATTTAAGTTAAAGCGACAACATAACATTTCTGACGACGTGAACAATGCTCTCTCCAAAGTTACAGACTGGTTTGATGCGAACAATTTGATGTTAAATGGAAAAAAGACAAAATGCTTGAGATTTGTGCTGCCCAATGTTAAAGAAGTACCAACAAATGTAAAAATTAAGGACGAAGAATTGGACCTTGTCAAGACTACAGTATTCTTAGGCATAACTTTAGATCACAAATTGCAATGGGGTCCACATATTGTCAGTCTATCGAGCAGACTTAGCTCTGCAGCATATGCTGTAAAGAAGATCCGTCACCTTACTGACGTTGATACAGCCAGACTAGTCTATTTCAGCTATTTTCACAGCATTATGTCCTATGGAATATTGCTGTGGGGAAACGCTGCTGATATTAACACCATATTTGTATTGCAGAAGAGAGCTGTTCGTGCGATTTATAACATGGGCCCCAGAGAATCTTTAAGAATTAAGTTTAAAGAAACCAAAATAATGACAGTTATTTGTCAATATATTTATGAAAATGTAATGTACATACGGAAAAATTTAAATAGCTTCAAAAAGAGAAGTGATTATCACAATTTTAATACTAGAAACAAAGATAAAATTGCTGTACCCACCACTAGGCTCCATAAAGTTAGCAACTCGTTCAAAGGTCAATGTGTACGCTTTTTCA
Organism: Opisthograptis luteolata; assembly: GCA_931315375.2. Taxonomy (NCBI): domain Eukaryota; kingdom Metazoa; phylum Arthropoda; class Insecta; order Lepidoptera; family Geometridae; genus Opisthograptis; species Opisthograptis luteolata. The sequence goes on from OV928048.1 coordinate 7,378,383, forward strand.
ACAAAATCCCAAGTGAAATTCAAGACTTGTCTATAACAAAATTTCAAATTCGTATAAAGAGAAATCTCATTAGTAAAGCTTATTATAAAATATCGGACTATCTAGATGACAAACAAGCTTGGGATTGTAGTTAATCTATCTATCTTTCTTTCTATCTATCTATTCTCCCTATTTCCCCTATTCTAACCATTTTCGGTAAACAGCCAAAACAGTCATGCTCACGAAAGTGACTTTGCTTGCAGCGGCGTCATGTGTCGGGTCGCCCTCTTCCCTCTCATATGGTCGAGGAGAGCGATGGCTGGCACATGCGTCAACTCGTGAACGGGTGCTGCTTGTGGGGTCTGGTCTGCTTTGGTTGTGATCCCGCAACTCGTTAATATTCATGTTCCCATATCCCAATGTGTACAACCAAACAAGAGAAATCTTATTATTAGTAAAGCTAAATAAAAAATATCGGACTATTAGATGACAAAAAAAAAAAGCTTGGGATTTTAGTGAACTTGCTCCAATTCAATCAATTAGTAATAAGAATAAAATTGTCAATGTGATCGCGCCAAAAAAATTACCTGCCGGGCGTTTCTTGCCTGTTCTTTTGCCGGCGTAAGGAGGTTGGAACAGGCGTAGCTAGTTTTAAGTTGACGTTTTAAAGTGATCACAATGTATCCTATTGAATAAACATATTTTTGATTTTGATTTTGATTTGATTTTATAGGTATAGTTTCTTTCTAAGAATCTTTATGGTGTCTTCACTCTTCACTAATCAGGAACGACGAGCGGAAACTAGTACCTACTCAGTAATTAAAATTCTTATTAACACCATATTATTTTACGATGTGTTATACGACCCATAAAAGTTATTATAACTAGTTTTAGTACATGTAATAAAATAATACTCCTCTATTTACCATATCCTTCTTAACGCTACTTTATTATCTAATGAGGAGTTAATTAAAGTATAGTATACTAGCTAGTTAATTTCTGTTAGCTTCTGTTTAAAACATCTTGGGCCATTACGAGAGAATTGAGAGTTTATTTTAATAGTAAATCTTGGATTTCGATGTACGCAACAGAACATGCTGCCGCTGCTGCAGTGACGTCATTCTGTGCTGTGTGCTTTGAAACGATCCCTTAGCATAAACTAGCAAGTTTTTACTAGCCTTTTACAGGATTACAGCGTATTGGAACTGTGTTGTGATCATAAGCCGGAAGAAGTCCACTGCTGAACATAGGCCATGAACAGGGCTTTTAGTCATTTGCATCCATCGGCTCCCTGCGGCTCTTACACTTTTACTCTCTATGTGGTGTCTGATTCTATACAATTTTTATACTGACGCTTAAAGAGAACAATGAATCTGAAATCAGCTCCATACAAAAACGCAAGCGAGCTGACTAATGCCGTAAGGTCGTATGCGTCAAAAAAAGGTTTTTTTCGTTTAAAATGAAAACTATCGTCAATTTTATAGAACTAAACCTGTAGTTCTTTGAAGAATGTGCATAATATATACCATAAAAAATCAACTCTTAAAATTGGTTTTGCATGCCTGTAAAATGAAAATCTTTTTTCGGGCAGTTTTGGATCATTGTTTCTCTGGTATGAAAGTTAACCAATCGTGTTATCCTTCCGACAATTTGATGTCAAAAATATGATCTTTAATGTACATACATATTAGCTCTGCATGTTTTGTAATTGCTGAGAAAAAAGGAGATCCCTGCAGCCAATATTGCCAATTCCTCGTCTTAACATTTAGACGCTTTAACTATTGCCCATTAAATTGGAAGTGCTTGCACATTTTTAATTTGACATAATTTTTGATTTGTATGTTATAAAAGGACAGAGATATTAATGCCTAATGCCTATCTTACCATACCTATCCAATCTCTTCGTAAACAAACCATCACATCAGCTGGTGCTATGAGTGGAATTTTATTTCATCAAAAGTGTCACATCAAACATTCTGTCATGTGCATGTCACGCTGATGCGTGACTGCCCGTGTTCTGCCCAAAAAAGCAACGCAACATATGTCAGATTTGATATAGGAAGATAAAAATTGCTCTGAATGTATAGTACCTGTTTAGCAGATTTAGTACTCAAAGTGGGCAGAATATAGCAGCAGTTTTGGCTAAATGTATTTAATAAGGATGCATGAACGGTTATAATTCAAGTAAGGTTTTGATTTCAACAAAAAAATTGTCTTCTTGTCATACAAATGGTGAACAGATGATGTTGTGTAAGTTTGTGACAAAAGGTATAAAGTTTTTTTATATAATAGTGCGGCATTTATTTTAAGTGTCTAAACATAATGATTGCTATGTTAGATTTCCATTTCATTTTGGTAATGTATAAATGGCGTAAATAAACGGGTTTCCTATCTTTACGTATCCCCCTATTTACGATATTAAAAGGCTGACTACAAAATAAAGCAGAAAATTAGAGCTAATTACAATTTTTTTCAAAATAAGCATTTTAATTTAAATGATAACGACATATTTACATAATAATATTTATAAAAATGATTTTTAAAGATACGACCGTTTTCCTCTTGAAAACCGTCTTTCTCTTATTTCAATTGTTTTTAGCGTGTATTTTTTATTTCCTAATCGGCATGAGGTAACTCTTCTGTTACCTGTGAGGCTGTTTAAACCAGAGCTTTAATGTGATCCAACATCGCCATTTCTTGTTTTATCATAAGGTGAAACCAAACGTAAATCAATAATACACCATTACATCTACTAGTTTTTCGTATCTACAGAGAAAGCTTAGGATGTGATAATTCCATAACGTACAAGGTTGGTTATAGACAGACCACATCTCGAAAGATGTCTATAGATATGGGGTTACAAAATCCGGGGTGTGCGCACAACCTTAAATTGTAACAAGAAAGCTGACCCAACCTCATCCAAGTATGGATTCTTTCTACAATATCGTTAAAAGAAAAGGTGTACCAACTCGTCTACTTTTCACTGACATGCCTTATAAAGTTCTATTAAATCCATAAGCAATGCTACTTTGACGGGAAATCTCGACGTTCCTTGCGATAGAAAAGGGGGTTATTTTTGCAGAAGCTTCAGGTAACATGACCTTAAATCATGTATTCCTATTCTCCAAACATTACTAAGTTCACCAATTTGTGTAAGTAACAGAAGAATACTCACGCATACATTGATTTACATATATGAGAAAGTGTGTTTGTACTTTTTTCATTTTTTCACGCATATAAACATGGATTGTGAGGGAACTGACTTCAAAGTCGGGCTGAAAAAAAAAAATTCAAAATTCAAAATCTGCTTGAACACACCGGATAAGTTAATTTTTATCCCAGAAAAATCCTGCGGGAATCTCAGAGCGGGTAAAACCGCGGAGCATAGCTAGTATAATATAAAAACAAAAACCAAAGTTTCACTAATTTCAAACTTCATTATGTTGCTACGCGCCGTAACCTAGCCAATCGAAATAAACTAAAAAACAAAACCGTCGATGCCATTGGCAATGTAGCGAAAGTAAGAGTGAGAACGGAGCGCGATTAAAAGATAACAATAGGCCAGTCTCGTTATCAGGTGTTCCAAAGCTACAAATCATAGATAGCTGCCAAGGCCGGCGGCATGAAGAATTTTCGCTCGACCAAAATGCGTGAGCTAAATTCGAAGTTACGAAACACGGATCAGATAACGCGTAACGGTTGAACGAGAGACGGGGTCTTTGATGCAGCACTAGTAATATGATATCAGATGCAGAAGGCAGTAATGTAGATATGTACTCACTTAATCACGGCACGTATAGACGGGAGAAACACTAACCTGGTAGCAGGCCTTACCTTGCTTATAAAAGCAAGCTGAAAATTGAGGTTTATTGTAACAATTTTTCTCTTTAACTGCAGTTGAAAAGCTCTAATGGCTCAGCGACCCAAAGCATATCTTGGCTTCAGAAACAAAAGAGCCTCACTGCTCTCTATCCTGAGCAATTTAATCCCTTTTTAGAGTTTTGACTTCATGTAAATCTTCCTCCACTGTGTCCCTAAAGCGGCATCTAGGGCATCAAAGTTGGCAACCCTATTCAGAGGTTTCTTTTGTCAAAACTAGATTATGCTCCTGACATACGACGATGCAAACACTTGTGCACGTCACTATAATATTAAGCAATGATATAAAGTTATAATTAGTAGATGATGGTGCAACCTCATCTTGTTAGGATCGATATCAGAGCACAATATATAATGACTCATCAAGGCTTGAGACCTAAGGTGAAGGTTCTATCCCTTGACCACTCCCAGTAACCTTGCTTTCGACGTAGATCAAGAGATAAGGACAGCACTGAATCGATGCCATTAAATATGATTGAAATTGCGATGAAACGTTTAATCCGATTTCTTCCTATGACTCACATTTTTGCCGCTACCTTGCATTCTGAATGGGAACTTGAAATAACTGGTCATAGTTCCGCAAAATGACGTAAAGTAAACGTTAACGCAAACGTTGCTACAAAATAATTAGTGCTATAAACCAATCATACACCCACAATACGTCCAAAACCTGACAAGTTCTATCGAATCAAAGTTATGAATGAACAGTCATTCAATACAATTCAAGGTCGATGTCCTAAAGGGATTAAGGTTAATGGCTGTCCTCTTGATATGCTTATGCGTCGATTTTATCGCTCCCAATACGGAGTCCCAATAATGCTTCTAAGAAAGATGGGGAACAGGCTTTTTAATCTGTGGATCGATCGCACAGATGTTCTGTTACGTGTATTTGTTCGTTCGAGAACAACACATGATTGTAGCGGGTGCGATGCGCACGCGCGCGCCGATAGCATCGCGGCGCTCGAGGGGGCGTTACGAAAACCACTTAGGTACCTATCAGATGCCATCGCCGAACCACACTTATTATTTTGGCTACTCGGTATTCAAATTATAATTGTAATCTTAACAATATTTTATTTTTGATGTTGCGATCGATTGGATATTCTGAAAGTGTTCTAAAGAATGCTAGATTAATTCGTTTTGTCTGGCTTAGTCGTGACTTTGATTTGACATTTGTATGGTCAGATGAGAATAGTATGGGCAGATTTTGTGGGTCACAAATTTATCTCTACTATGCATATAACAAAACTGTAAATGTTGAAAGGTAAGTATACCTACATTGAAAATATTCTCCTCAAAACCTGTCAGGGTAGGAAATAGCATTCAAACTATATTGTGTAGTTCTTTATTTTTGTCTGCCAGTCTGTTCTGTTGTAAACTAAGGAACTATGGTATAGAATTCGATCAAATTTTCACAATTATGGTCTTTATACCTTAACCTTATCCAGTGTGAGTGGACCCAATACTATATTAGAAAAAGAATAAGCATGATAACCTAGATGATAAGCATGATAAGTCACGCAAAGATTTCACCTATTAATCACACTACAAATATCGGGTTTGAAATAGCCTTTTCTCGCGAGTGAAGCCGCAGGCATTAGCTAGTTAAAATGTATATCAATCTTCATATCGTGCTTTCATACAAGGTAAACGAATACCTTGACATTAATTAGAAAGACGAGTGTAAGAACGAATGTTTATCGGCTTTATATTCAAACATCTATATATCTGAATAGATTTTTTATAACGCAGAAATAGCTTGAGGTTTCGGTGAAAGAGAACATCGTGGTTAAACCATAGCTTAGTGGTAGGGCCTTTTCTAGTACGTATTCGTCTGCCTATAGGCACCTGCTTCAAGAAGAACCTCGCATAGCTATCAGTGTGTTCCGGCAGCCTCCACTAGAGAGCCAGTTCTCAATCCAGGCATAAAGTGGTCTTTTGACCACTTAGTATCGAATGACATGTGGTCAAACGCTACCTTCCAAGAAAAAAGTCCAGCCACTTCTACTGCCATGGTTTGAGACAAATCGAACCCGTTGCTTCCGCGTGTATGAGTCAACCTACCCAACCACTATATCACGAAGGTTGTTTTAAATCAATCTTACCGAGAGATCTAGAGATTGCCTTGAGCACCAGATCCCTCGCAAGCTTTTGAACTTACTATTAGTCTAGATACCTAAAATAACAACAATAATAACGCCCACACGATCATATGCATAGTATTTGACACTTGACTAAAAATTCCTGTGTCTTGGGTATTGGAAACTATGCTTATCGCGGCTCCGCAACATCCAGATACGAAACAAATGCTTGCTTATTTTAATGCACAGATATAATTATAATAGATTGGCAAACAAGCAGACGGCCCCCCGCCTTATGGAAAGCGGTCACCGTCGCCTATGGACATTTGCAACACCAGGGGGGTTGCCGATGCGTTGCCGACCGACCTTTAAGAACTCTTTTCACCTTCACACCCATCTTGAAGGATTGCGAACCGTAGCACAGCGTAAAGACTTGTGGAGGGAGCTCTAAATTGAACGCTTCGCAGTCATCTGTTCGCCCATTGCACTAAATCGGTCGTGAAAATAATGAATAGCACGTAATGGAGTAACATAATTTTCCAAGCAACAAAAGGTCGTTAAGACTACTTCATTATCGCTAATTTATGAGTACTTATGAGGTGTCCTATTCGCTTTACTATTGACTATTGACTGATACTTGAATGACAGATATTTATGTCATAACGCCGAATAACGTGGCTTGTCGTAAACATTCTGACAGTAAATCTACTTTAGTATTAGCTATTTGACCTCGGTTATTTCAAACTATTTCAACTTTAATTGAGAAGCATTCTTGAATTTACCGTATTGCAATACAACTTTATATGTCGAATAAAGTTGTCATTAAAATAATTATGTTTATAACATCAAAATATTTTTATGATTATTTTTATAATTATGTTTCAATTGAACTAGACCAATATTTCATAATATCAATAATATTATTTTAATCTGTTGTTGGGAACTGGCGTATGTTTGTGAATATGTGTGGTGTAATAAGATTTATTATGCTTAATATCCTGGCAATTATTCAATGTGATTGATTTCCATTATAACGCAGCTCTAATAATAGAGGAATTATTTTGTAAAAATGATGTTACTAATAATGGACCGCAATAAAAATCGTTTAAATAATTTACATCTACGATTAGTAATTAGGAACACAGCCAGATTTAAGCTCTTTAGTTAAATCGCTTTAAAATTAATCTGTCTTTAAAGTAAAGATGGGTCGGTATCATTATCATCACCCAATTACGTTCCCACTGCTGAGACTCTGGCCTTCTCACAGAGAGAGAGACAGAGTATAGGCCGTGATCTACCACACTGGCCTAGTGCAGGTTCATGGTAGATGTCACATGTCCTTGAACGTTGTGGTTCTTGGACATACCGTGTTCCTTACAATATTTTCCTTTATCGTTTCAAGCGAAAAATAACCTCAAGAATGTACCTATCGCCGACACACTATTTTTTACAGTTAAAGAATCGTTCTCTATAACAAATCACCACACATAAAAATAAAAACGTTTCGACAGTCAGTCAATCACAGAGGACAAATACGCAACTTCGACTGCAGCAATTAATACAAAGGCGATATTTTCATTTTTCACATACCACTAGTAATGGCGGTACATTATCTTGACCATCTGGACCGTTTTGTGCAACAATAGAACCATTATTGTTATGTTGAGACGTCGGTCGATACGATGTTTTCTTTATTTCGACTTCAAGGTGATGTTTTGACAGTGTAATTGGTTCGAGACTACCACTCGTTAATCTTGTGGTACACGATTATAATTAATTTCTTTTCGTTTTTTTCTTGGCGCTGTGTGGTATGTTTGTGTTCGTAGTTGTTCTTGTGTTTGTGGTTTGAATTTGGATCTTTTTTTCTTCAGCTTACTACAGATGGCATTTACTCGGCATTGTTTGCCAAAAATCACACAAATCAAAGCGAATTTTTTAAGTCCCTGATCATGGCTGGAGGGAAATTAAGATATACCTAGGTAGGCACTTACTTTGAATACCTAACACCTATTGGAAACACTAAATAGTATGTTGAATTTAAGCAAAAAAATACTCCTCAATGGCCGTCGCTTTGTTTCTATTATAAAGACGAAATTGTGTTTGTTATTTTCCCTTTTTACTGAATTTTATTTGGATACACTTAATTTTAATTTCGCTGGGCACTTAGGATACATTTATCCTAAAAAATGCACACAGGATCTTCATACGGGTGAAACCGCTACATACAGCTAGTATCAGTAAAACAGCGCAAAATATATACACACAGAATATATAACAGTACTACGTAGTATAGGTACGCATTATTTATACCATTATAGTACTAAACTGCACCCACAATTATTACTAGCATTATTTGGTGCAAAGGACACACCCAGACTTGTTATCGACCTACCTTATGCCTCGTTTATACCACTTAAAAGGACACTAAACTACTATTTTAACAGACGGGTTCTTGAACGCAACTCGGTTCCTGTGACTTAATTTAAATTATTTAATAGGTCACTTTGTCTTATAATAAAAGAACTACGAAATAAACGTAGGTACTATATTATTTAATACTACAGTACATAGTTTTGGATGAGATCGTAGTCGAGATAAGTTTTGTTTATGATTTAAGTTATGATGACCTTAGGCAAAAATTTAATATGGCGTTCAAAGTTATGTTGTAATTATAAAAGCAGTCTTTAAGGTTAGCAGTAAAGCTTAATAAGGAAATATTGCAGGCATAATTACATTTGTCTACATATGAGTTCATCTTATATTTTTGCATGTTATTAGCAACACGCGTAATGAAGAATGACTAAGCACAAAAACGACGTTCTGAGCATTTAGATTTGCAGGATTTATGTATTCTGCCTGCTGCATGTCAGTTACTGGGTCAAGTACTAAGCCGAGGGTAAACGTCGTCGAGTCACTGGCGCCAGTGCTAGACGTAGGGTATACACCCGTGTCACCGACTCCAACGCGAAACTAATCCTAGCTCATTGCGACAGCGCACAGTCTCATTGTATGTTAAGCGGGCACTTCATCTTTCAAGTCTCGTGCGCCGATTTATTGGTGGACGCGCCCCTATAGTGACACTGCGGTTTATTATAAACAGTAAGGAATCTAAGCTGAAATAGTTCGATTTGATGCTCACACTTTTAGTACGAGAATAGAACATTACCGCTCTTGTATAGGGCATCGAGGAGGGTTGTCACATCTAGAATGTGATTGCAAAGCTTACTATAGTTATTTCATTTCTTATCATTAGGAGGGTAGCATTTGACCTGTTCTTAAGTGACAATGTGGTCGAATATGGCATCATGCTATATCTGGTATGGGGACCGGCTCTCAAACGGGGATGTCGGAACACTTCATTAGTTAGCTATTAGTTAGAATGAAAGCGTAGATCAGGGTTTCTCAAAATTATAGTCCCTCGTAATTTTTTTTCGAGAATACTGCAAACCCGATATCAAATCAAATCATGAACCCTAGCTACTATCACTATCAATATAATTTATTTGCATAAACAAGGGGTTTACAATAAAAGGTGTTAGAACTAAATAGTTAGAGAACACCATATTTTCACAGCTTCGCATATAAATAGTTGTTCTCAATCACGATTTGTTTCTTGTTTTTCGATACTTATGTTTTTAATCCAAGTATCTTATACTGTTACCTTGAGTTTGCTGTTCTCCTATAGTGACAAGGCCAGATACAAGCTATCTCACCTATTTGATTGAATTAAAGCCTCTAAACTTGTCATGGAGAGATATGTTGTATCGCAAAACACGTACTCCTTTGACGTGATTAGATTACCCCTCTGACGCAGGTCTAGGGTACAAAAACGTCAAGGGGTTTGTGAATAAAGATTCTAGCTTTTTTGTAACATCTGGCTATATTACCTTTTGACCACGAAAAGCGATGATGTGGTCGAAGGCGTAGGACGGTTGTCTAGTAAATACCCATTCACTATTGACTTGGACCTTCCTGGGTAATATTTCGTTGGAAACACTCCCTATATTTTTTGTCTTTGAATTAATGTAAACTGTTTTTATACATACATGTGTTAGTATAGATGTTTGGTTGTTCTTGGCTAATCTTGAAGTTATTACTTACTGCCAGCTAGACCTTACCTGCAAGAAAAGAAAACAATATTATTTGATTGATATAAATATAACAAAAATATAATTATACTACTATAACAATGAACAAAAAAAACCTAAACTAATAACTACAATATATTATTAAAAGGAGCCCCTTTAGGCAAGGTTCCGTAGATACTGGCAGCGTTCCCCCTTTGGATGGCTAGACTAATTCTTTGTCCGAGGTAGCTGCCAGCTCTTCGGTCTCCTGTGATGTCGACTAACCTAAATAACCTAAATTGTGATCTAACATCAACTGCACATATAATCAGGTAGGTAAGATTGATATGAAATCCAATTTTAAATCAGGAGAAAGATAGTCGTCACATACAGCAGTATCCAATCTTCTCTAATACAGTATTCATTTAAAATTTTAATACTTTTGCTCGTGTTTTCTTATTGCGACAGAGTCCAAGCTTATAGCATGCAGTTTGCTCTACCGCCGGCACGCGCACTAGACGTTAGAGCACCTTTGACCTGCGCGCCATCGACACGTGCTGCCGACGTTCTGATTGGTTAGAACGAACACTTCGACGTGCATGCATTATAGTTTATTTATACCCAGAGGCAACTACGGTGAAGTTGTGCTGAACTTTTATTATCATATCGTTGTGGTATTCGGGTGATTGCATTGAAAAAACAAGCGACGAAAAGTAAAAGGGTGTCAATAAAATCGGCTACGCATTGACATTGACAGTGAGTTTCGGGACTCAGGTCTAGCGATAGTGACCGCTTACCATTGGGTCGTCTACTTATTTCCAAAATTTTAAGTATTTTTAGGAGGTAAATATGTTCAGCGGGCCTTGAGTCATAATACGAGTTTCTCCTAAAGATCGAATCAAAAATGAAGTGATCCAATAGATAACTAAACCCATCAGTGAAGCCTATAGCTTACTAGCCGAATCAATAACCGTTGGGGCGAGCGTGTTCTTGGTGGAGACCGCGACTCGGAAAATCGGGTACAATGGCGTACTTTGGGAGAGACCTATGTCCAACATTGGATTGAAATGGGCTGATTAAGATGATGATAAAGTGACCTTTAAGAATCAAATATCGACTTATTTTATGAGATTCTATAAGTATTCACGAACACAAAGTTAAGAAAACAGTTTTAAAAGTCACGTACTTTGTCGTTTTTGTTTCATCGTTTTTAATTATGTTGATTATAGTAAAAAGTTTAATTGAATAAATGTTAGTATTATCTGATAATGAATGGTCCCATATAAGGAAAGCTTATTCAATACGGCAACGCAACGAACTTGCACCTTTAACCTATACAAAGTTCAATGTCACCATCATCTTTCGACAAAGCTCATTCAATATTTTGTTTCATTGTCTGCATTATCATCTTTTATTTCGTTTCGAGAGATAAAAGATATCTTTGTGTTTGGGTATCTGAATTAATTTGATTACGAGTTACAATAAAATGCCTTAACCTGTTTTTATTTAGGTCACATTGTTTTGACCAATTCGTTTCGATTTACTCGAACAATTGAAATTGAATCGAATTGTTCGTTGCCAAAACATTTTAATAATATCGAGACATTTATGAGTGCATTATGTTTGCTGTTGCGTGACTATTTTCAGAGTGTTACAATGTACACCAGAGTTTAAGCTTTGAACAAAAGACTTGCTGATTCCGTTCACGCACACAAAGATATTGTGATTTGCAGCGCAATGCAGGTAGACAACATTTCAACTGTTTTTTCTGATACATTTAAGTTATTTGCGTGCCCAGAAGATCTTTAAATATGTAAGCTAAATGTAAAAGCTTTAGCGGCAAAAGTAAACAAAATACAAAGGCCCGTATTCTACAGTGATGCTTTAGCAACATAGAACATAAAGCGTTAAGGTGACGTATTCGTATATACAGACGGCCTCACAACTACGCTGACGTGAATTTATCGGCTTGAAACTCATTCTAGAGTATGCTTTGTCTAAAAAAACTATGTATACGGTCGAATTGAGAAACCTCCTCCGTTTTTTCGTCGATTAATAATATAAAACTTTTCAGCCCTACCCAAAGTGAACTTTAGATTTGTACGTATCTTACGTACTGCTCAGTGCTGATCAGATATATGTACCGCAATATCGTAGGAAATGCGATCACGTACGGCCTTCGACCGCTGTGACAACGGATCGAATGGTACCAGCATTGTTCTATGACATTTCAGCCTTGCTAATAACAAGCAATTTCGATTTTGAAACGTACACATTCGTTGAAATATTATCCTTTAATATCCGAATTGCTCGCACGATTTGGTTTTCTCTATCGTAAAGGTATTTTGAATGCCGTCATTAGTTTACTGTCTTCATTCTTTGGCACTTAAGTTTAGACTTAGGTACTTGTCTATTTGTCTGTAACTTTTATAGCCGATAGGCAAGTGGACGGATTTTGACGTGATTTAACTAAACATTACTGCTGTGTGCTGACGTATTGTTAAAAGAAGTTACACTGAAAATGCTATGATTGATTTTAAAAGCTGTGCAGGCAGAGTTGAAAGCGAAACCTAGTAGTATTTAATATAAAGATATACATACATAGAAATAGATACCTTCTCCTTTCACCTATGACACCTCTAACAGTAAATAAACATTCAAGACGCTTCGAAGGGTAACGACCACGACTCACAAATTAACTGTGCCAAGCCTACGTTATCTTCCAATCACGCGATGTCAAACCGGCTGTCAGGCGGCTTGTCAAGCCGTCGATGATGTGACAGCAACAGCGGGAGATGTCAACAACATCCAAAGCTGAGGACGCAAAGACACCTCTTTTAGATGGGTTTATGATAATGGGAGCAAGGCATTCTAGGTAGCTGTTTAAGTTGATGATGAGAGTACCTGGTATGACTTTGAAATAAAAAAAGAGCATTAATAACTATGAATTTAAAATTTTAAAAACTTCCGGCATCTCGGATCGATTTTCATCAAACATAGCTTAAAACACTCGCCCGTTACTCACCTTTTATACAAAAAAAAAAAAACTAAATTGAAATCGCTTCATCTGTTCACGAGCTACGGTGCCACAGACAGACAGACAGATACGTCATACTTATAACACTAGTCTTTTTGCGTCGGGGCCGAGGGTTAAAAACAGTCAAAAATACTATTTACAAATGTATTATCTACGAGTAAATGGCAAATAAATATGTACTATATGTAAGATAAACATTACAAATATACAAATCTAGTCTTTAGAAGTAAAAATTGAAGTTCTTAGGGAAGTAACAACTAAAAAAAAGTCTAGCTTCCTTCAATGTAGACAAAAAGATAGTAAGATTAAAATTGGACGTTTTTGGCGGCAATCGAATTGTCAACGTGAAAATTTTGTTTTTATTTCCAAAACTTGTGTTTCTTCGAGTGATAATGTGTAATATTGGTGGATTATTAACCATTATGTGTTCGTTAATGTGTACGAGTGTGGGAAATTGAAATAAAGTTGTGAAAGTGACTTTTCCAGTTGCTCCAAAAAAGTCCGTGTAAAGTTTAAGTAAAGCGCCACTACTTTACTTAAACACTATCCTCATCCCTTCATCTCATCATCATCATCATCATCATCATTTAAACTTGATTCAACTCTCTGAGATTGAAATATTTTATACTTGACACTGGCAAATACACTAATCGTGTGACGCCATAACAAAACAAAAAAAAAAAAAAACACAGTAATGTCAGTGTCAAGCTGTCACATTTCATCAGAGTGCGTTCAGTTCTAATTTGCCACAATGTGTGATAACAACTGCCTACTAATGAACGTCACTAATGTTGCATTCTAACCTTGCATACATCCTCAAATCATAATATTACTTTGTACCTACCTACTTTCTAAAGGAAGGAAATAATCACTCAGTTTTTGACGTAATACAATCCATATCAATGTAGATCCGCCTAAGTGATTTGTTTCTCACTGTATCAAGCGGTTCTAGTATAATTAAAAGTGGAGTTAATTTACATAGCCTGAATACAATATTAATTAGTTTCAAAATGCTCCATCAATATCTCTTGTTTCTAAAGTTTGCTAGTGCATTAATGATTCTGCCAAAAATGCTCGTTGGTTTTTAAAAGGTAAATTTTAATTTCGTTTGACTGATTAGTGCCTTCTTTTTCTACTTTGACTTTTAAGATACAACTTTTAGATCTTGATGTTTGTCTTAGCACCAAAAATCGTATTGTTTTCTAAAGCTTGAATCGGTAGTACTTAACAACATAAAAGCTGATCAACAGATGCATCAACATCAATTTACTATTAATGTTCACTATTGACCAACAGACACCGTTCACCGTTAAATAGTAGTGCCAATATCCGTTACGTTAATTCAAGTCTAATTAACCCTTTAGTTTCTGACCGCATCTCAATCAGAAACATTTGATTGAGTGCCTTCAAGCGGGCAACTTTTTGTCGCTTCCACTGATACCTTATGTAGGGTTGCTAACTATCTTACCAAAAAGACAGGGTGGTGTTCTAGAATGACGTTCAAGTGTTGATCAATGCTATTTGTATGAACTGACAGCGTCAAATCTGTGCTCAAGTACAGATTTTATCGCTTGAACGTTATTCTAAAATGCCAACCAAATACGCCATAGATGTCATGTGCACAGATGATTTGACATTCAGTTCCACAACTTGACGTTTAACAGTAGCTAAGAGCTAAACATGCCTAAGTCACGTGTTTAATTGTAAATCGAACCAGACCTTGGTTTAAAACGTGTCTGACTGTTGTCCAATTCAAGTCAGCATGAAATTTGTTTCAGGAACTAAATTTACTGCAATTTTTGTAAATTCGCTATCACGTGAAGATAATATAATTTTACGTAGTACAGACAAAATTTTTGAGTAACCTTTGGCACCAGTACAACATTGAAATGGTCACTTTTTATGTCCCGTAAGCTGTCACTAAAAGTTGCTCGTTTGCAAAGTCTCTAAATAAAAGGAAGCGAATAATGCTCTGAAGAACGGTTTAGTTCAGTAGCGGCTTCCGATATGTGGTGTTAAGAAATAATTACTGTTAGTCACGCCCTCTCCGATTGGTTTTCGTAAGCCATCATAAATCTACATTGAGCCCTGAACATGTGTTTCTCATTAGAAATATAAGTTGATGGGCGTAATTGCCTAACGTAAATGATGTAAGTGGTGGTTAACAAGTTGTTGTTTTGGACAGCCCTAGTTATTTGCCCATTCCGTCGAGTTGCTTGTCGCCGTACTGGGCAGCCGCGGTAATAGTGTCAAAACACTAGGAAAGACGCTCAGAACAGCAGTCGTATTCTGCATGTACCTTCTTTATAACAATTTTTTATATGCAACTGACGAGATAAGCAAATTGCCCGCCTAGTGGTAAGAACTCTTTAGTCTTCAAATACATACCCGTAGCTAAGCGATTTTAAATAGCTTTTAGATAATTTTATTGTGATCTTTTTTAATAACAAAGTCTAAGTGTCTCTTACAAAATTGAATGTAAGTATATGATGTTAATATAAAGAGGTAATGTTTGTGAGTTTGGGTGTAGGAAGTAATCTTCAGAACTACCAATCCGATTTTGAAAATTCTTTCAATGTTTGAAAGCCACTCATATCACAGGTGTTTTATATGTTTTGTCCCGTGGGAATCTCGATGAGTGAAACCAAATCGCAAATCGAGTTGTATATAAAACCAAATCTTTGTCGCTATTGCCTTGTTCACAATAATCTGACTTTCCATCTGAGTCTTACCTTCCTTAAGACAGATTCCTTCCTTATTTTATCTTAATTTTCCTTCTAAATCACAATTCCTTTACTTTACACTCGGACAAGGAAAACGGTATTTCGGAAGGTCTTTTTTCTCCGTGTGAATAGAAAACGGTGCATTGACGTAAAATGCTCTATATCTTGAGGCTATGCGTATATAACCGCAGGCGACAGATAGTGTGTAATACATCTACTACCAATAACTAGTTTTTGTTACAATATTCAAATGAACTGACACCGAAATTACTTCGTATTGTTAATATGATGATGCCCAAATTAATAGCATCGTAATTAGAGGTTTAGTTGCATTTTATTAGGTAATTATTATCTATTCGCAGCCAACCGTTGGTAATAAAACATTGATATTCTTTAACGAGTGCTCTAAATGCCACTTGACTTTAAAGTTTGATTATAGGATGCGTTGAAACGTAGTTACTAGGCTTGGGCAGAAATATCGATATGTATATAGTAAGTATATATTATATCGTCGATTGTTTTAATTACGATATATCGATATGCAATATTTGTAAAAGACTATCAAATTCGTATCTATCAATTTCGATATACTTATAAAGTAACTCTGGTTTTCTATTAAATGTTACTAGAAGTTATGCAAGGAAGTTGCATAACACAAGTAGACACAGAAACAGATTTATATCAAAAGCTTTGGATGAAGTTATCATTTGCCTGAGAAAATATGACGATTTATCGACGTACCGAATTTATTTACTCGAAAGTTATCGATACTAAATACATATCGATATGATAAATATCGATATGCATTTCTCACTTGCCCATCCCTAGTAGTTGCTACTACTTAATTTTTATTTTGACTACGGTAGGTAATGGTATCCTCTATTGCTTCATACAGGCATATGCGAGGACAAAGTTATTTGCTTAATACATGAAACGGAAACTGACTCATTCTGATTGATTTGATCCGTTCGAGCAAAGTGCAGTCAATTTGAGATGCAATGCCATAATACTTTTTCTCTTTTTTATTTGATTAATTAGCTTTAATTGATTTAGTGTCACTAGTTTTTGACCCACAGCCACTTATTTTGCGTCACTATTTAGTTTTCTAACAGCATTATTTGTTTATGGTTGGTCAACGGACATAAGACTTTCTGCAAGTTCTGAGCAGCATTGTACTTAAATTCTTACATTTATAATTTATAAATAAGCATTTGAATAGGCTTGGTGAAGTTTTTGAGTATAATGCCAATAAATTTTACTTATAGGACTAACCTTACCCTATTTACGCCTACTAATCACCATTTTGAACATCTAATTAGGTACCATAAAATTCACGTTACGATTCTCCGATACGCGCTAATGAAATAATTGGTGTAAAGATACCCCTGAGACACCTGAACGTAACAATCCACTGCTAAGCAGATATAAAAACTGGTATTTTCATCGTCTAATCGTCTGTTATCTTAAACCACTGTTTAACCGGCTCGGTGGCTATCTCCATCTACACGTGGGAACTCACACGGCTCCGATTGTGTGATGAACAAAACGGAATGTCAAGATGCACGGTTGTGTAAGACTATTAGGGTGCGTTTTCACTAGAACTGTGCGAGGCAGCTAAGCGGTCGTGAAAAAGAAAAACAGGAATAGAATTCCTTAAATGTTCTAGTCTTGTTAAGCGTTAGCTCTGGTGAAAAAACCTTATTGGAGTGAGATCTTTGTACATACAAAACAAGCGACAGATTTGTACAAAGAATGCGACTGATTGAAGCATGCAAATGTATGCAAAACTGTGTGTGGCTTTGAGAGTTTCTAGACCACCAGTCAATTTAGGTACGACACACCGCTTCCTCATTCCTGAACAGTCCACTCCACATCCTCGCATCTTTCAGCCTTCTCAAGCAGCTGTTGCAAAGAGTCATCCGGTTTCCCAGCTTCGCTACGCCTTTTCGCACAGCTTAGCTACCTTGCACAGTTTTAGTGCAAATGCACCTTTATGCTGCAAGCTGACATTCGGATTCGTATTGTACCCGTGTTCTTGAAGTTGTTGAAGATTTTCAGTTACCGTTCTCTTCATTGTCCAGTCCGTCATGTGCATCGTTGTAGTCTTGATTTTAGCGGGATATGTGGTTACTTAGCCGTCTTCAGTTAGAATGCCAACTGATAATACCCTAAAATTCTTAGTCTAGCTTAGATAGATCTAATACGAGAAGCTTGTACACATTGACTAGTAATATTAGTCTCATCTAAAGTCCTTTATGACCATTAAAGGGCAATTGTAAGTAAAAGTAACTATCTTCGTCTAATCATGATTGCCTTAACATGCCCAAATCATAGAACAATCGTCCTGATGAAATTTCGTATAAAGATAGTTTAAATCTTGAGGAAGGACATAAGATACTTTTTATCACGAACTAGTTAGTCATTCTGTAATCCGATTGAAGTAGTTTTTCTTCACCAGAGATGGAATAACTTGGAAGTCATGGGCGTTTTATTAATATATCCACTCAGGCGATGCGGGCTTCGATGGTTGCCCGCGCGTCGCGCGCTAAAGCGCTGCGGGTAACGATCGAAGCCCACAGCTGATTCAACGACAAGTGTTGTAAATAAGCCTCTATAATCGACTATTGTCCGTGACACACGATTATAATCGACTAAAATCATTACTAGTTGAACAGCACTATCGGATAAAAGAAAAACATCTATGGATGTAGAAAAAAAATAGACACTGGCTTCAATTTGCTTTTTTAGGTACAACTTTACAAACTTGTGGAGAATTTCGTATTTAGAATTGTGAAGTGTTTTACAGTATAACTAGTTATTGACATTTATTTTTAGCAACGTGTAACCTATCTAATTCTTATTTTGATAGAATTGTTATTTACTTTGCTATTCGGAAATTTATAAACATTTTACAACAGATGAACGTAATAATTTCATGACGACAAAGTTAAATATAAATATAAATATCGGGGACCATTGCACACAAATTGACCTAGCCCCAAATTAAGCTCGAAACTTGTGTTATGGGTACTAGGCAACGATATACATACTTATATAGAGAAATAAATACTTATATAGATAGAAATATCCATGACTCAGGAACAAATATTCGTGCTCATCACACATATATTTGCCCTTACCGGGACTCGAACCCGGGACCGCTAGCTTCGCAGGCAGGGACACTACCAACTCGGCCACCGCGTCGTCAAAGTTAACGTGGTAATGTGTATTTAAAAATATCATATTCATTATACAAATCATACTAGTGTAATGCCCAATCTGTCTACTTTCTGAAACTAATTTCAGAAATTAAATAAGTTTACTAGAAATTAAGTAAAAACGACAATATCAAAAAACAATGACGCGGTATTTTGCGGTTGGTGAATATGTTCGACCGCGCAGCGCTTTAGAGACGGTAAGGCGTGCGACGGCAGCGCCTGAGTGGCTAAGACAAAATTGGTTCTATGGGCTCTGTTCACTAAAACTTATGATGGCACCATAACAAGGCTCATTGGAAAGCATGCCATCAATTTGTACGTAACGCAACTCAATGTCAATGATGCTATTCATCATCGTCCAAACGTGTAATTTGACAAAGACACGCACAAGACACGCGTCCACAAATTGTGTTAGCGACACAAAATCTGTTTTAGATTACACTAATTTGTCAGTCAAGTACTACGAGTATTCCATTCATAGAGCCGTGTGTGGGAAATGTTATGAAATTGAAAATGATCATATTTCTTTTAAAAGACACTACGCGATTGCACAAAGATTCACCTAGTTTTCGTCGTTAACTATTCATTATTATGTGCCGTGGGAGATTTTTTGTGTGGCCATTGTTATAGTTTTGATTGGCGCATTCCAAAGGACTTGGTCCTTCGGAACGTCGTTCGATTCTACTATAAGGTAATAAAGAGTGTGACGTATGCGGACTTTATTTTATGACTCAGTGGTAGTGACGTCGGCTTGCGATCCGTAGGTCGTGGGTTCGAATCCTATAATAAGACTGAGCTTTCGGTAAAGGAACACAATTTTTTTCTAGATTTTTTAGGGTTTTTGGCGTCTAATGTCTATGCCGACCCTATCCAGGGGGTAACTTAGAACCTCATATCACAAAGGGGAAGTTGGGGTAAAAAAGTGCCCTAAAAACCTCACGAAGATAATGGGCGACTAGATAAGGTATTTTTTTTTGTTAAATGGATTTACTTTCATGAAACTAGACGTGATAGTTATAATTTTATGTAGATCATTTTATGTTTATGTTGGTTCATGTATAACAAACAGCTGTAGTATTGCTTGAAGGCTGTATGATAATTTCGGCAGATGTCTGCGCAGTTGCTGCACGTGCAGACAGAATGATGGCTTGCTATTAATTTTATTGTGGGCACACAAATTTTCCTACACTTTTTGTACTTTATATTCAAGTCTTAAAAAACTATGACCGAAAAAGTTAGACATGTGTTCAAGTTAAATTAATGGATGTTAGTTTAATGAATGTGCATTAATTAGTAACCTATGAGTAAAAATGTTTTTCTTTTATCTGCCAGTTACAATTTTTGTCTGTAATCTCGGAGGGCATTGGTTAAGATAAAAAGTTTTTATACTCTCTTTAGTCAAATACCCTAGTAGGTATTATCCCCCTAATATTACAAATGCGAAAGTTTGTGTGTGTGTGTGAATGTTTGTTACCACGTATCACGTGTGTAGCTGTTAGCAATAATGCATTTTATGAATAAAATTGAAATTGAATCACCGTAACTACTAAACCGATTTTGATGAAATATGAAATGGAGATAGCTTGTACCCTGGATTAACATATGCTACTTTTATCCCGGAAAAAGGTTACTGCGGGACAACGGGAAGTCGCGGGTGAAACAGCGGGGCGCAACTAGTATACAATACAATTTTGAGAACCAGTGTGTTATATGCCTAAAATACGACTTTAGTAATCAAGAACACTATGCATAAATTAATCTCTAAACTATGAAATATCGATGGGTGGATGTTGAATATTAAAACTGTATCGAGGTTTAAGGCAGGCGATGATTAAACTGTCGATGAAGTTTTAATTTAATTTTCATAATAATTACATGAAGTTGTTTCTGTAATTTCGATCAATTTATCAAAACCCAGTGATTATACTGTCATTGTAGTTGTAATTTAATTTTTATTTACATACTAACGGAACCGCCTTTAGCAGGACGTGGGTCCGCATAACTCTAATATCGAAAGATTTGAAATTACCCTGACGACATTAGAAGCAAGGTTTTCAGGTCTGGATAGTAATTAATTTTAGAATTAGGTTTTATAACGGGATAATTACCATGTATTTGTTTTTGTTTGAGTTCTCGATATTTCGGCACTGTTGCAAGCGCCATGATCACGAGAATACTAAAAGTTTCTGCGGGTAGGATTGTTGATGTTATAACGGGCAGACGTATCTATCTACCCGCTTCCTCGCACGTTTTTTGCTTACGATGACATTACCATTTTCACACAAGTCACTCGCAACTCGATTCAAATCTCGACACACAAAACTCACAGTATCCCCTCGCGAGCTATGACAGGTGCTTTTTCTGCTGTCACACAACCGCACCACTGGATTCCAGGCACTCGACAGTTGAAACCCGTCCTCTCGATTAAAGTTCTTTAAGTTGGTTATTTCTATTGCTCATATCCAACAAAAATACTCACTTATCTACTTGTAAAGCGTCACGATTGCCCATAACAGTTATATGGTTCAGTGCCTCCCAGCGTTTTGAACTTCAACAATTCAAAATCCTGCGCGGAAATTCACTGCGCTTGTTATCCTAAGATATCAAATCCTTTTACGCCCAGTAATTTCACCAAGAGAGTTGCAAAATATTATAAAAATAGATTAATAAAATAAATCAAATCAAATATTTATTTATTGACATAAAAGTGGGATACAATTATAAATGAGTCCATTGACTCCTGAACTAGTTAAAACTGTATTTCAAGATTAATGAGTCCATGGAAAATATATAAATATCGGGGGACCATTGCACACGAATTGGCCTAACCCCAAATTAAGCTCGTAACTTGTGTAATGGATAACAAACTTATGACTAGACAACGATAAACATACTTATGTAGAGAAATAAATACATAAATAGATAGAAATATCCAAGACTCGCGAACAACTATTCGTGCTCATCACACATACGTATATTTGCCCTTACCGGGATTCAAACCCGGGACCGCTAGTTTCATAGGCAGGGCACTACCAACTCGGCTACCACGTTGTCATATACCTATATACTATGAACGAGACAAGTACAGTGGCAGGTCAACCGTTTATAAGGCTACTAAATCTGGCATGACATGATTAAGATCAAAATCTACGAGTCATCATACCAGTTTTGGTCTAAAACCCAAATGTTGCATTAAAAATAAAATCTAACAACAATCGCGAATAATTAAAATGTTACAGCATTACTACTGATTTATAACAGCGTGCCATTTCGCAGGCCTTTAATTACAATTAGTGATCGCTAAGGGAGTTTTCGTAATTGAAAATCGGAATAAATCGATTGGAAAATGTTACTTTACAGAATGTCACATAATAACTGTGCACAAATTGACAGGCTAATGTTTAATAAATTATATGGTTCTTTGAAGTAAATACGCTGGTAAATGCTGATTAAAGAATGACACATTTGACAGAATAAATGCATGAGCCAAATGTATTCAAAATAAATAGCAGAGGTTTTCTCAGCAGGTCCAAGCTCTAATTATATGATAGAAACTATGACAGAAACTAAATAATAGTAATTTTGAAAAGAGGTCTTACGTTTTACAATTTTGCACTTGTTTTTTTTTTGATGATTTATTTATTCATTCCATACACAAGAAAGAATATTGATTGTGGTAAACTCTAATTAAAAGATACATTAATTTATTATTTTTGATAATTGCATTTTATACTGCTCTATTCATAGCGGCTACCGGCTGAGGCAAGGTACTTTTCAAAATTCTTTGAATTTAACTATGGTTTTTTTCAAACATAAATAATGTTTCTTTTAAAAATATTAGCTATACTTCTATATGTTACATGTTGCACCAGTTTAACTGAGATTCATAGCTGTTTAGAAGTAGTCATCTAACAGCTAATTTTGACGTACAAAGGCAGTAGGTATTATGAATTAAAAAAAAACCTTAATTTTATTGAATTAGACTATGCCGTGCGAATCTGATATAATTCGGCCCAGATCGAGATTATTTCCAAATCGGTAAACTATTAGCTTTGTATTAATCGGTTTCGGCAATTATTCGGATTCCGTCTTTGTGACGCAATGGCCAATTCTGCCGATTCGGAACGGCATGGGAGAATTGGTCTTATTGTTACAGATCACGATGTTGAGTGGTAGCTGGTACAGATGGGGGGTAAAATGTTAAAGTATGTACTTATATTTTACATCACTATTATATAGATAGATGATAGATTAACCCTTTCTTGGTACAGTTATTTAATGTGGGCAGAAATAATTAGAAATAAAAATGTGAATAAATACGGGAAATATAAATTCAAGTAAGTCCACTAAAAACTTTATTCATATAGATATTGAGAACTTTTCACTCATTTAATACATATAACAGACACAAGAAACAGACAGGCAAGAAAATAATCAAACCTCATGTGAAAAATAAGATTTGAAATACGAAGATATTAATTAACTTTTACCATAGTTAAAATAAACTTCACCGTAGTGAAAAATGTGAAGAGCGAGATCCCGATCGTTTCTTGTTTGACAGAAGTCTTTTGTTGATGATTGTACCCGTTAATAATCGCTAGTAATGTCTTGATCAACGCCTTTTCACTATTCGGTTTTATTTTTAGATAAAAGGCGATTTTTAGCAGTTTTTGTGTGAAACTCGTATTATTGCTAGATTTATAGCGTTACCGGGGAGCAAAAGTAAAAGTAAAATCTAGTTAGGTTAGCAAATAATTGAATATTAATTACCCAATTGAAATTTAATTATACTTACAGCATTCGATCACAAATCACCTGATTTTAAGTAATGATGTGGTCGTAGGTGTTACCACGCTACGTTTGGACTGAGACTGGGAACTAGCGGTCAAGTGAGGCTGCCGGAACACACCGATAGCGGTGCTTGGGGCGACAGATTTGAGTAAGAAAATATTGATTCATACTCCTTTAATTCTATTAAGTAAATAATTTATGCTCCATGAAATTTAATATGCCATACAATAAGGTTTAACATGGTACACAATGTGGTAATGTTGATGAGGATAGTACATATTCAAAAAGGCTTATAATATATATAGTCATATTACAAAATTAATATTACATTACCTATCTAGCTATGCCCTAAATGCATATATGTTCCTGTTTTTATTCCTGGGATAAGCTAGCAATCCACTACTAGTTTATCTGGTGGCTAATAGCGATGCGGTTGACAATGAAGTATCCTTACCTAGCAAATATCTGTTGTTCACTTGAGAAGATTCAATAAATAAAATATTCAATAAAGTTCATACCCAAAAAATAAAAAGAACAGAAACAAAAGCTAAACTAAAACAAAAGCGAAGCGTCAAGATCTTGAAAAGTAATATCCAGCAAAACAATTAGTTAATCTTGATTAAAATCATCGCGCAAACAAACAACTAATAACCGTAACTTGGCCATAAAACGCGTGAACCCAAAACATTGTAACGTCAAATTAGCCAATCATAGCCCGAATCTTACAAAAAGCCCTAGTGTTGGCCTGGCATTCATGTGCGAACGCGCTCGCTTTGAACAATAGGATTCCCATAGTGTAGTAAAATATACTAGCAATGGAAGACAGTGATTGAACTGCGCACAAATGTCTAGCTCGACATGCGCACCAATTTTATTTTCAGACTGTGAAGGTTAGATCATAACTGGGATTAGAAAAGGAATTTTGCCATAGGTGTTCAGTGCACTAACATATATGTCATCTATGCTCTTTATTAAGTATTAAATTGATCTAGTTTAGTTTTGAATACAGTCGCGTCAAGAAACATCAAGAATTTGGTCGATATTTTCGGTAAAGTAAGTTTAACAATTATTTACCTGGAAATAAAGCTTTTCTATTTTTCCAACATCACACTAATATTATAAATGTGAAAGTGAGAGTGAGTGTGTACTTTTGTTACATTTTCACGCTGAAACGGCTCAATGAAATTGAGATAAATTTGGGATAAAGATTGTTTATACCTTGAATTAACACATAGGCTACTTTTTATCCCGGTGCAAGGTTTAACCGCGGGGCGCATCTAGCGTTAATACACAGTAATAAACTTAGTCCTAAAAGTTCAACCTAATGTACTGTTCGTACCAATACATATTGCCATAGTAAACTTGAGTTACGCAACGAAGACGCATGTCATGAGATAACGAAAGCGATCTTTTTGTTAACGTGTGAGCGAACCGTATGGGCGCAGGTAAGGAGGTCTGTAGGTGAGCGGGACGTTACTTGTTAATGGTGAGATAATCATGTTAATTGGGAAAGTGAATAGATGAAGCATCATCATTTTGATTCTTGGCCGAAATAATAACACTGTACATGAGTGGGTGGCGGAAAGTGCCACTTTATTAGTCTAATCTGTCTATTTTAAAGCGTCTTACTCATTTGCAGTGACTTTAGTTCTTTCTTAGATTACCTCATATTAATAGTGGAAACCCTATAGAACCCATAACGTTCTCACGGCTATGGCAGGCTGAACTGGTTTTTTTTTGTAGTTACAAAGTTTTAAAATAACCAATGGGATATGAATCGCATAAGACTGCACTGACCCAGCCCGGTGGAAAGGCTAAATCTTTCTTTTTACGAAAAGGCCTAATACTTAAATTCCTGGTTAAAGGATTTTAATTTAAAAACAATTTCGTGGTTTCCTTTAAAAAAATGTACCTTAAAAAAATGGTTTTAGAAAAGCAGCCACATACAAAGAAAATCTTCTACCTACTCTAAGTCTAATTGAACCTCGTTGAATAATTTTCCACGCACTAACAGATATACAATAATCAAGCACATCTGTCATACACGCCGTGGACGTGTCAAGGGAAAAGCGAGATGATCTCAGTGGCACACGCTAAAGTCGATTTAGATTTATCTAGACCAGTTTATACAACCTATGTGGGCGTTACGATACCAACTGCGCCGAGAAGGGCAATGTTTTGTAACCTACGTTGTGATGAGGATAACTGAGAATAGAGCAAGTAAGGGCGAAAACAAACGAGCGTAATTTTGTGAGTCGTGAGTCACAGAATTTCGGTAGCATAAAAATTCGGCTGCATTCGGTTTCATACAAAAAGGCAGTTGGTGCCACACAACGATGCAAAATGAGTTGTCTGCCGACTCAATGTGCGTAAACTCGACCGAATTTCGGTAGTGGTGAGGGAAGGGCAAATAAAGTATGAAACTGTCCACATCAGCCTCTGAGTATTGAGTGGGTTTACCCAGCTTCTTTTTCTGGTATTTTTAATGGATTCATCGTGCTCGACGACACGAACAGTCCGTACCAACGCTCAATACTGAATAAATAAATTAAGTTCGTCTGGCAACTCAACAGAAATTCAGTTGAACGTAAAATGAGCGACTGAAAATACGCGACTCACAAAATTACGCTCGTTTGGTTTCACCCTAAAGGTACCTATAGTAAGTTGGTCTTAAGTCTCAATGTGATACTGTTTACCGTAGGGAGTATTCTCAGCTTAGACTCTGCAGTGAAATGAAGTATCTTACAGTTACTAAGAAGTTTGAACCTTCTTTCTTACTTCCTCCTTCTTATTTTTTAAAAAATCTATTTTTGTTCTTTAGTATTGCTAAAACTCAAACGGCTTGATTGATTTGAGTTTTTGTGTTTTGTTTATATTAAAAAAGTTTAGTTATGTTCACAATAAAAAAGGTGAAAAAAGGAAAAATGCAGAAGAATAAGAAATTTAAATAATAATAATTTTGAATGAAATTGGCTGATCATATCGTATAATCGTAATGATTTTCAGAAACATCATTCGTCACTAACACATCTCCATCACCATATATAATCTTTAGGATTAATATGGTATCTGAATAAATTGGCCATAAATAAACAATTAAAATTACAACCATCGAAACATTATGAATAAAGAAGGCTAGGTATATGTTAGAAGGACCATATTCCAAATTTGGTTAGTTTCTAACAAAGGTCTTCCTTGGTTAGAAACTTGTCCAAATGCAGAATATGCAAATACAATAAATTGCCTTAAATTGGACACCATTTTCATCTCAATGCCAATTAATACGCAAATGTTACATCATATTTCTTTATACATATAGAAATAAATAAATGCGTCCACTTATGCTAAACTTAAGCACTTAAAACTAAAATCAATTTACATTCTATCTCATTATTTATAATTAACTCGTTTGTGATTACTGAAGAACATCTCTAATAATGAAATGCATTAATCTTCTAGAGCCTTGGGGCATCCTTATCTACCTTCGACGATGTTAGACGGACATCCGCTTACAGAGAAAGGTGCTCTTATTTGTTTTATCGAATGTATGTACTTCTTGTATGTTTTAGTATATTTTATGTCTGTTATCTTACTATTTGCGCCCCGCGGTTTCACCTGCGTCTTCGCGTTGTCCCGCTGGAACTTTTTTCCGGGATATAAATAAGCCTATGTGTTAATCCAGGTTATAAGCTATCTCCATTCCAAATGTTATCAAAATCGGTTTAGTAGTTACGGTGATACGTGGTAACAAACATTCACACACACACACAAACCTTCGCATTTATAACTTTATATATTATTAACCGCGGGGCGCAAATAGTTCATTTTGAGTCTCAAAATTGCAGGCTTATTAGTATTCTACACCTTTTTTATGCAAATAAGTTGCTTGCCTGAAGGTTTTTGTCATGCTTGCCAAATGCACAAATATTTGTCCTGTAGCGGGAATCGAACCCGCGACCTCACGCTTGACAGTCGGCTATCCGCCTATTGCGCCATATCGGTCGTCTATTATAGTTCAGTGTCGCACAGAATTTTGAACTTGATTAGATATTATTAAATATTTTTAAGTCCTATAATTTCACATACGAGATGCGCACAAACTACGTTACTTGTTCCATCACCACTATATGATCAAGTATTAGCATATATTCAGAAGTATCGGTCTCTGTATGATAAATATATAGAGTTACGGATGACGAGACGATGGGAGTGTTAGAAAAATTAAGAAGTAAACCTTAGGCTCTTGTTAAAGTTAAGGTTTGGATTTAAAGATGACACAAACGATAGGCTTAAGCCAACTATGAGTTAGAAGACAGGATATTTATGAGTAGTCAGTTTGGTAAAAGTTGAACACCGTGTATATTTATACACCTAGCCACATTAGACAGACCGGCATCTATTGTGTGAGAATGACCTCAACCGTTCGACTGCACATTATGAAAATGAATCTAAAAATTATGCGACGCTGTCTACACCGCCGTCTGTGCATTTTTTATTATCTGAAATTTATCTGTAGTGATGTACTTGAATGCAGAATGTTTCGAATTTCCTTGAATTTAGATCAGCGTTCTGTATCCACGTCCAGCTAAACTATTTCTCGACGCAATCGATTTTAGTGGCTTTCCCTATTGATATCTTTGTCGATATGGTTCAAAACCCTGCGGTGGTAAATAATTGTTCACCCCCAAAATAGAATATATTTACCGTCTGCATGCAGTGATTCATGTGTCTACTGCAGTAGACGAATAATTGTACTTTAGCAGCGACAGATATTTTTTGTGGTTGAACGCTCGTTTTTCATGTTGAAACTGCAGCTTTAATGTCGACTGGTCTGTTTTAATTTTAAGCGGAGAAAAAACCAGTTAATAACTTGTTATGAGATAAAATGATAAGTGTCTATTGCTACTACATTGTGCAAATGCAGGTTATTTCATGAAATAATTTTTGAATAGAACATTATACATGACTTTTCAATCAAAAATACATTGTGCACGAAATAGCGTATCTGGAATTGTTTTTTTGTGAACACATACAAACAAGTTATAAATTCGATCGTCTTGCTGTACATTATTTCAATAAAACGTTTCCAGGCGTGGAATCGTCAAGTATTAATATGTTCTGAGTTTCTAGTCTTGATATAATCCGTGAAAATACTGGACATAAAATTATAAGACTTCTGTGTCGCATTTTTGACATTTTAAAATCTTTTCTGGCACTACAAATGTTATGAGTAAGCGTAATAATATACGACATTTTGCTAATACCTCGATGTACATCAATTCACACATACCTATAGTTTATTTGTAAAGAAAGAACACTAAAAAAGAGACTGCACTTTGGTGGTAATTGATAAATAGTTTTCGTACAAGTAAATGTCAATATTGAAAAAAACTTGCAGCGCTGTTTCCAAGCAATTAAGATACTAATGTAGCAAATGCTCGATATTATTTCCTACCTGTAATGTTACTCACTCTCAGTGCCAATAATTAGAAACTAGCTTGCAATTATATGCAAATGCTGGCGACAGTCTCAGCTTGTTTTGAAACCTCGCATTTCGATGTCACACCTACCCGCGCGAGTGATCCCACTCCACAAAGATAGAGCATGTTGAAATGGCACACGTCTGTCTGTTTGTAATTTACAATGAGCCTAAGAAGTACTTGTTACAGATGAATATTTACTTCGAAAAGTTAGTCGAAAGTTTTTGGTTGCAAAATAAACGACGTTCTTTTAAGTCTTCTAAGAAGTAGTTATTTAAGTAGTGTAGTGATTATTGAAACAACTTTGAAAATGGATCATAGACTACTTTAGAAAATAAATCAAAAGTGGAAATAAAATACTTAAGTGATTTTTTTTAAATATTTTCTTAGTATTAAATATTCCGTTAAATCAAAACACATTTTTCAGCAAAACTTTTTGCGCCGTTACCTAACCTAGATAACGTCATCTTCAGAAAACGTTTTGCGTTAGTATAATATAAATAACTAGAGCAAATTCTGTAAACACGCATTACTATACAATATGATATCTCCACTTACCTAGAAAAGAAACTTACTAGATCACAACAAATAGCATAAAACCATGAATACACAAAGTCAAAACTTGGCATTGGCGGCGTTTCGCGGAAGAGCGTCGCCACTCGCATTTAACGACGCAAAATCTTATTTATAAAGAGCGCAATGTGTAGAAACTGCCTGGGTAGAAATTAAAACGTGTACCTAGTGCTGTGTAGATGTAGATAAAAACCGGATACTTGTCGCAACTGATCGATATTAAAATGGACAGGTCTTACTGTTACCGAATACTGCCTACCTATTCTGTATCAGTGAAAGCGAAACGTTTAATTACTTTTTTTATAACAGAGATGACACAGCGCTTCGTATTTTTTTTAAATGCAATCTGCAGTGATAGTAGTTGAATAATAAGTAGGTAAATCGAATGTGATTGGATTTTGGACGACGTATGAAGGTTTGATTAAATTCTGTATTGGAGATTAAAAAGTGTTTTAAGTTCTTACAACAGCTTTTGTATTTTATTGTATTTCTTTATTGTAACAATTGTAACTTTGTTGTCTATGCCGCCAGAGGTTGTTTGGGACGAACAACCTTCACAAGTTATTGTGCAGATCAAGGGAGTCAATGCGTCCTCTAGCTTTAATAATAATGCAAACTTTTTTTATGGACTGTAAGGTTTTCTCTAAAACTAAACTAACTGATTAAAAGTCGTTCATTTTGGCGTTCCAATGACGAGGCCTATGTTCAGCAATAGGCGACTTATATCTGATGATGCTGATAACAAAACCAAACAAAATTTTATATGTCTTGTATCAGTACAGAAGTAAAATTTTTGTCCAATGTAGTATAAGTTTGAAATGATAAAAATTATGTTGCTTACGAGATATTATTTATTTATACATATACATATAATTAAAGTCACTAAACATGTTCCAAATTTTAAATGTACAATACAAAGTAAGTAAAGTTGTGCATCGACTGTAAACTCTCGTTTTTATAACTCCCAAACCAAATAATGTAAGAGATAAGCGCAAATTCACGAACTTGATTGCCAAGATTTTACTGCTTTTTTTGTAGTAGCCCGATGGGGAATGTCTTTTAAGGCTCTGATTTTAGTAGCTGACTGAATTAATACCCAATGCTAAGCTTGGGGTAAAAAAAAACGTTACAAAAAAACGCTACAATAAGCACGGCAATAATTAATTAGCTAGAAGGTTCTATACTCATGGGCAAATTTTTTTTATTGATTTTTGTTTAATTAGATCATCACACACAATATATACCTACAACTAAAATTAATAATTATTTACTAATATATATATAATATATATATATATATAATAAATTTCTAAATTAACGAGCCCGTTGTTATTTATAACAGATAGAAACATTTAACACTGCAAAAAAACACATTTTTTTACACTGATTGCATATTTTATCAAATAAAAGTCCAGCTGGTCGTAAAAACTTGAAATTTGGAGGGTATGTTTGTCTTGATGCGTATGGGGTACTAAGAATGTTTTGTTTTTAATTCGACCCCAAAGGGGGTAAAATTGGGAATCTGTAGCCCACGCGGGTGAAACCGCGGGGAATAGCTAGTTTAACATATATTTTTGCAGTTATTCTTTTGACAACAGCTTCAAGGGAAAATAGTTGTGACTAACGCCATTTTTTAGCTTGATCGTATAATCTGCGCCTTAAGGGGCTAATATGATGTGAGAAACGAACATTACAGTTTGATACACGTTTAAAAATCGACACATGTTTACTTTCCGAGCCTCATTTATAACTCGTGCAATATGTAAGTGTGTTTTTACAAATGACCAGTACTTGCGGTAGTTTGTACAGCAATATATACTTAACCGTATAAGGTAAGCGCATTACTAATTGTAATAGTAGTTTTTTTGGAATTATTAAGACATTTATGGACGTTTTAGGGAGTTTTTAGTGTTTGTAAGATCAATATTTCAATTTGTAACTGATATTTTTACAGAAACTGTAAATGAGCTTCCAATTTAATTTATGAGAAGCTGAAATTAGTACTATAATTTATGGAATAGAAATACGTTGCACAACATTACATTTAGACATAAAATAGGGAAAAAAACAAAAAATGAAAGAAAAAAAAATATAATCAAATAATTCATTGATAATTGAGGTAAATTTGTGCAATAAATTCGCAGGGTTAATAATTATAAAATATTGAGTTTATGTTATTTATTTATCTTAAAAAAACTGTCACCTAAACGTAAAATAGTTAAGGCTCTTAACCATTAAGAATACAGTCAATTGAATCTTTATTTATTTAAATATATTAAAAAAACTCTTACTAATGTGCATTAATGAAAGTACAAAGATTCGAAAAAGCCAAAGAAAATATTTAGTTTAAGCGGCATTTAACTTTTAGACACTGTAGCTAAACAGGCGTTGAAACGGTGTTTTTTTAATAATTTTGATGGTAACACAATAAATCTAAAACATATTATGCTGCATAACTTGAGCCTACTCAAGCACAATAGCCAAACTCGGGCAAAAAAGCGTTGCGACGGCGGGCGGCAGCGGCGGGCGGTTTCATACCGCCTTACTTTCTGGTTTACTGGGTCGAATAATCTTGTTTATTTTTTTTTATTTATTCTATCGTAACAATGAGTGAAAATGCCAGTGAAAACGAACCTTCACTTTTGTTTTTTTTTGCCGTAGGGCTAGGTCAGGGAAAAGTTTGCCGTCCAAAGTTTTGCTCTTATTCTTTTCTATTATTTTAAGACGTTTGTTTACTCTTTTTCGCTAACAACAAAAACGACTTTGAATATCATAAATCACAACCAACAATTAACGTCTGTTTAAATTAAAATGTTAAAGAAAACTCAAATGTATTCAAATTTATGTTAAACGACTGTTTAAAAACTGATAATCTCATGTAGACGTGTCCAATAAATTTGGATTAAATGGCGAGAATTGAAAAATTTGCTTTTGTGAATGAACTGTTAATAGCTGTTATGGTTTTTATGTGTGAATAATATTTTCTGGCAATAAATTAACGGTATTTTGTTTGAAATAGCAATAATACACGATAAGAATAATATAATGTGAATTATACAGTTT
This sequence comes from Opisthograptis luteolata, assembly GCA_931315375.2. Classification (NCBI taxonomy): domain Eukaryota; kingdom Metazoa; phylum Arthropoda; class Insecta; order Lepidoptera; family Geometridae; genus Opisthograptis; species Opisthograptis luteolata. The sequence continues at coordinate 7,411,274 of OV928048.1, forward strand.
TAAAACTAAATAAGCTTTATTATCGTGCTTTGTTAATTTTTTCTCTGCGAATCAGTTTGTTCTTTCTATTTTGGGAATGTTCAAGATGTTAATTTAATTTTATTATTATATACCAAGTTTTGAACACGCGCCTGTCTTTATTTTAATAAAAACCTATTTATTTTAGCACTTAATAAAAAATGTAAAGATTAACCATTTTATTGCGTTGGAATCTAGTTGTTTGATAAAAATATAAAAGTGCGCCATGTTTCATAATTACTGTAGCAGTTCAAATTTCCCTTTGGTTGAATTTGTTATACAAACGGTTAAAAATATTTCAAAACGTACCTTCTTTGTTGAATAATGTTGAAAAATTGTCTTGTCCTTTTCAACAAATCGGTTCAGTTCCAAACGACAAACCACAAAAATTAAAAGTTCAATTAAAAAATAATCCTCCTATTACAACTCGGTTACACAGAATCGGTTTCACTTTCAACACACTTTATAATAAATCCGTTTGAAGAAAAAAAAACGCAGCACTTCAAAAAGTTAAACGCGTTCAGTTATTCTCACTGAACACCAAAGAAAATATCCATTCCATCACTTGGGGGTTGAATTGTTGATTTTTTTTACAGAGTCCGCGCGAGCTTTAAGCTGCGGAGCGTCGTCGTGTGCGCGTGCGCAGGTCTCCGTGGCATCGCGTTATCAGCGCGAGCGGCGCGCCGCGCGACAACAACAGAACTTGAGAGTCGATCTCAATAATAACAAGAAAAGAAAACGGTCCAGTTTCAGTGAGGCTTCCGGATGGGTCGCGGGCTCATTGGCCGCACTGCTCGCACTACCGCTCTCTTTGTCTAACGGGACCCGCAATGATAGCGCAGTCGCACTCGCGACACCGCCCTACGTGCCCGCGAAAGCCTTCGAGGTTCGTAGGGTCTTTCCCGCCGTTTTACGCGTACGGTATGGGCTTTGGAATTATTATGTTGAAGCACGGTTTTTTTAATAATGAATGACGTCACGTTGTCTAGTAAGATAGAGTTAACTTTCACTCTTGATAGTCTTTCTTGAAATTTAATTTGCGTAGTATTTGTTGCAAATAAATGGCAAATTACATTATTTAACCTAGAGATTATTAATTTAAATTGATGATTGAATTTGACTGTAGCAGCGCGTTGATGTCTTTTGTTCTCATGAATATCACATCAATTTTAGTTTGGAAATTAGCAGTTCGTAATTAAATTTCCTTGAAATTAATTATTCATCAATAGCCATCCTTTAATTTATAGTTTTCTTTTTAATAGTATTCAATTTTACTTTTCGCGATGAATGTAAACTTTTTCACTTTAATTATTCAAATAGTGACCATTATACACACTGTTGAAGATAATGCTTATCTTGGATATAATAAATAAAATATTTTGTATTAAAAACGTTGCAAGCAAACAGTGCGAAGCCCGGAGGCCTGCGGGCAGAATCGGAGCCCTATCTTATTAAAAAGCAATAAAAATCAGGACAGTTAATCGTTTTTCGCGAGAATCGGGTAAAGTCTCTCAGAGCTCCTATCACACGTCACAGACTGTGAATGTGTTTATTGAACAATACTTACATAAGCATTATCATTATTTTTCTTTAGTTAATTACAGTAAACTTTTTTTCTTTACAGTAACTCTTTAAGTGTTTGGTGACCAATTCTTAATTTGAGGGTGGCTATCTACCACGAGCGAGCACTAGAAAATGCCCTACCAAGAAGCTACGGTTTCGTGATTTTTATGCGTGATCATTTTTTTAGTATTCTTGAATAGTTTTTAGTTTCATCGGCGAACACCAAAAGCGACATCAAATGGGATTGGTAATATTTAAAACTATGTTTCACTTTTTATGAAACAAATTAAATCCCAAACACTTTTTTCTTGTTTGATATAAGAACCTCCTTTGCTCGTACGCTCGCGATTCTTTGTGATCGTATGTCCTACTACTGTTAAAGAACAGTTCAGAAATTACTCCATTCATTATGTTAAAATCAACACCGCATTAACTCTTCATTACAGGTACGGCCTCGGGATAAATTGCCGAAAATATTCTCTGCGACAATTTATATTGTTTTAATCATTGATGTGCGAAGGGACGGACGTCGGGTCCCTCGCTCAAAAGCGTCCAAACCAAAAGAGTTCTAAAATACGAAAAAGGTGTTAGCACATGCCATTCTTTGTTTGATTGCATGCGTGTGACACGGCTAAACAAGCTGCTGCAAGCTGACAAATTGTTGAAAGCAAACAAATGGTGCATGTAGTTGACAGATGACGGGAGTTAAAATCTTTTAATTTATATGCTATTTTTCACACGACACTTCCTTTATAGGTTAACTCACTTAGCCACTTTTTTCGTCACCTTTGCATTAGACCTGAAGTCCATCCCCTTGTACTTTAATGGTTTTAATCCTACGAATTGGGATCAACTAGCAACCTCTTAATAACTGTCTAAGGAGAATAAAAACCCAACGTGTTGATTTCTTTTGTGTAGTTGGGTTCGTGGTATTGAAGTGGCCAACAGGTTTGATACATTGAGTGCTCGAGATGACCGGGATTACGAATATGGCAAGGTGCAAATTTCATCATGCACTTTGAGCGATTTTCTGGACAATTACAGTTAATTGTCAGGGCTATCTTAAGACACGTAGGGGCCCTAAGGCACAAAACAATTTGGGGACAACCTTTAGAAAGAAAAAAGAAACATTATGGTAATATAACAAAAACAGTTTTTCTTTTGTCAAATAAGTATCCGGAATTTTGGAAAAAGATTTCCTTTGCATAATGACTTACCATAAAAATAGGTTGCTGTTATGATGGAGCTGATGTAGCTAAACTTTGTATAAAGTTTATTTTCTTTCCGTGTTTCGGGGGCCCCGTGAGACTGGGGCCCTAGGTACGTGCCTCAAGTGCCCTTATGGTTAATACGGAACTGGTAATTCTGGTGCTTAAAAGCGTTCATGTAGTTTTCCAGTTTGTTCGAACTTTTGCCGACAAGTGCAATCTTCGGTATTTCCGATAATGAGATGAAAATGCTTTTGTAATTTCCTAGAATTAAATCGAGCGGCGAGAACTATGACGCGCGTTTCCCTGTAGGACTGCAGACGTCAGAAAAAGTACCTAATTGTTGTCATGACTCACGCTGTAATTTATGTTGGTCGGTGACTATAGTTTACCCCTTTTTTGTTTCTGGCAACAATAAATGTCTTACTAAAATCGAATGAACCCTTTTGATGTCTCGGGTTACGTTTTTAAATTCGCAATTTTTAGGGTTCGGTTCCCAAAGGGTAATACGGGACCCTATTACTAAGACTCCGCTGTCCGTCTGTCATCAGGTATGTATCTCATAAACCGTGATAGTTAGACAGTTGAAATTTTTACAAATGATATATTTTTATTGCCGCTATAATAACAAATACTAAAAAACAGAATAAAATAAATATTTAAGGAGACTCCCATACAATAAACGTGTTTTTTTTTTGCCGTTTTTCTAGATTATGTTACGGAGCCCTTCGTGCGCGAGTCCGACTCGCACTTGGCCGTTTTTTAACAATATATATTTGTCAATTTATTTGTCAATATATTTATGAAAATGTAATGTACATACGGAAAAATTTAAATAGCTTCAAAAAGAGAAGTGATTATCACAATTTTAATACTAGAAACAAAGATAAAATTGCTGTACCCACCACTAGGCTCCATAAAGTTAGCAACTCGTTCAAAGGTCAATGTGTACGCTTTTTCAACAAAATCCCAAGTGAAATTCAAGACTTGTCTATAACAAAATTTCAATCTAGATGACAAACAAGCTTGGGATTGTAGTTAATCTATCTATCTTTCTTTCTATCTATCTATTCTCCCTATTTCCCCTATTCTAACCATTTTCGGTAAACAGCCAAAACAGTCATGCTCACGAAAGTGACTTTGCTTGCAGCGGCGTCATGTGTCGGGTCGCCCTCTTCCCTCTCATATGGTCGAGGAGAGCGATGGCTGGCACATGCGTCAACTCGTGAACGGGTGCTGCTTGTGGGGTCTGGTCTGCTTTGGTTGTGATCCCGCAACTCGTTAATATTCATGTTCCCATATCCCAATGTGTACAACCAAACAAGAGAAATCTTATTATTAGTAAAGCTAAATAAAAAATATCGGACTATTAGATGACAAAAAAAAAAGCTTGGGATTTTAGTGAACTTGCTCCAATTCAATCAATTAGTAATAAGAATAAAATTGTCAATGTGATCGCGCCAAAAAAATTACCTGCCGGGCGTTTCTTGCCTGTTCTTTTGCCGGCGTAAGGAGGTTGGAACAGGCGTAGCTAGTTTTAAGTTGACGTTTTAAAGTGATCACAATGTATCCTATTGAATAAACATATTTTTGATTTTGATTTTTTGATTTTGATTTTGTATCGTATTTTCTCTCACCTCGGTCGAAGTGTTGTAGTTAAACTGCGGATCGTGTGAAATCGCTTTAACTTGGATCAGTTCAAGGCTGCGGAAGATTCACTGTATTGTCTTTTAACTGATATTTATTCTTATAGTTTGCATGACGCGTCAAGAGACCTCAATTTAACGTAATTAAATAAAGACAATATGTCAACACTGAGACGTTTTGCACTGCACTTAAATGAATGGGGTCATTAATTTGTAATGTTTTATAAGTCAGTTGATGCTCTTATTTTAAGGAGAAAAGTTTTTTGAAAGAACATTGGCCACTTTTCATACTGCCCTGGACCTGAACGCAATAAATTTTGTCAATGTCACTTGACAGTGACTATCAATTTTCTAGTACATAGATTAAAAAGATTAGTTTTTGTTCATATTTGATAAATAATGTTGTTTTTAATGACTTAATTTAAGTAAGGCCGACTTCCAAAGCGCGAAACGGAATGAAAAAGAAAATGTGGAGTGCGTTCAAAACATCCAAGCATCGTGTAAGTTAAAAAATGTCCTAAGAAACTCCGAAGTTAAATAATCAATATCTTTTTTTTCTACACTTTCTTTAAAATATCGTTTGCATAATCTTAAATGGCAAAAAATTAAATTTTTTATTGTATATAAATCGTTTTCATACGACTTCGGGTCCGTTTTGGCCATAGTTCTTTGTGGCATTTGTGTTTATGCAGGCGTTACAACAATAAAATTATTAATTAAGGTAGATAAGTAAATAAAAAGTGAGTTTCTCAATTCATTTTTTTAGAGACGACCGAAGTGGCGCAACAGCTGACTGCAAAACACAGCGCGTAGGTTCGATTCCCGCACCAGGACAAAAGTTCTGCATTGGAAAAAAGTGCAATTATTATTTATCCCGTGTTTGGGTGTTGTAGATAAATATATTATATAAATATTTTATGAGGTGATCCGTCAGAGAACTAAGGTCACCGACATAGCTCACAGAATTAGCAAGCTGAAGTGGCAGTGGGCTGGTCATATAAGCCGCAGAACCGGTAACCGTTGGGGTAGACGTGTTCTTGAGTGGATACCGCGACTTGGCAGACGTAGTGTAGGACGCCCTGCGACAAGGTGGAGCGACGACTTGCGCCGAGTGGCTGGCAGTAGTTGGATGAGGAGAGCCGAAGACCGGGCTCAGTGGCGTACCTTGGGAGAGGCCTATGTCCAGCAGTGGACTGATACGGGTTGATTATGATGATGATGAGATAAATATATTCGGTACTCTATCCAAGCAACGCATGACGGCACTTTCGACATTTTCGACCACCTCGTCATTTAACTTGTATTAAAAAATATATTCATTTATAAAATAGCAATTAAATATATCTCTTACGCAAAAATATCTATTAACATAATATCACATTTAAGAACCGTATCATTCATTACCATTTATTAAAACGCAATTATTTTTGGATAATTAGGGTAGTCCGATCAAAAGTGAAATGTCAAATATAATTGAAGAAATTGCACGAAATTTATGGCGATATAAAAACTGGCAGTTCAGTATGTTGACACAATAAATCATGTTGCATTTTGTTGCTCGATATTGTATTGCATTTACTTTCAGTTTCAATTAAATTGCACTTTTATCTTGGTTTATGTAACTTCGATTTGGATTACTGGTACAGGTTCTATATTATTTCGAATTTACTGGTGAAATTATTTTAAATGCCGTTTTGTGATTATATTGTAATGTTGTTGTATTGTGATCAAAGTAGGTATCATATCAAGTTTTATATAGGCTAATATTTGACCTTATTTCTTGACATATCTCTAGTAAGGGAATGAAGCCAGTTCATCGTTGTAAAATAATGCCCAATGTGTAGAAGAGTGTCCAACTAAATCCAGTGCTGGCAACACTGTGTAAGTGAGCTGACGATAAAAAATAGTATCTGATTGGAATTATACACCTTCCTTGTTCTGACGTAGATTAAATTATGCCTTTGTTTATCATTACTTTTCTTCTTCTTCATTTAATAACAGAGTTCTTGTTGATGGAGCATCTTCCATGCGTTCTGCAGGCAACTGTTGCGCCAAATCGGTGGTATCGTTAATACGTTGACATTTTCATGAAAAGGATCGTTATTAAAAAATAGTGCTCAGCTAATATTGTTGGGTACTAATTCAGTCTAGTAACTGTTTAATCTAGCGATGAAAGTACTTGGTATCACTGTTTAAACCGTGCAAACAGCCCAGAATAAAGCGCCTAGTGAATAATTTAGCGACAGATTCTTAACTTCAGAGAAGTAGCTACCTAGACAGCGATGATATATAGCTATGGTGGCTCAGTGGTAGTGACGTCGGCTTGCGATCCGTAGGATGTGAGTTTGAATCCTACAATGTGCTTGAGGTTTCGGTGAAGGAAAACATCATGCTGAAACCATAGCTTGGTGGTAGGGCATTTTCTAGTGCTCGCCTGGCTAGCCCCTCATGTTAAGAATCTGTCGCCAAGCACCTATCGATATGTTCCGCTCGCCTCACTTGAGAGCCAGTTCCCTGTCCAGGTGTTGCGTGGCGACATCTTCGACCATATCGCAACTTAACATCAGGTGACTTGTGGTCAAACGCTACCCTGTAAGTAGTAAAAAAAAAGACAGGCACTAGAAAACGCTATCGGTTTCAAGTACATATGTGTCCAATTCAATTAACTCCTTGTAACAAAAAAGTATAATTTATCGGCCGCAAAACGAAACAGCAGTGTCATTACACCAAATTGTAACAAATCGCTACCAATCTACGCGACCTTCCAAAAGAGAAAATCCAATTCAATTCTTAACTCATACTCATTTATCGATTACGTAAACAAAAATGTAAGCAGTAGGTAGTTAGTGTCGGACACCGTCGTCAGCGTTTCTTACGTTTTGTTTTTAGATAATTGTTACAACGCATCAAATCATTATAGCCGGTTCATTATATGAGACGATGCTATCGCCAAAAGGCTGGGAGGCGAAATGAACGTATGAATGGATCAGGTATAGATTAACTATAGGCATTGATGTATATACTATGACTAGCATTTTGTCCCGTGGATTCGTTCCTGTGCATATTGATTTTTCTTCCAGTATACTCTTTCTCCCATATATTATGTTAATAGAATAATTGCTTAGTTTCTGAGCATTTTCTAGTGCCGATAATGTCAGTATTCAATACATACTAGCAAAGCGCCTTATTCAACCACATCACCACTTAACATCATGTGGACAAACGTTACCCTAAAAGGTGTCCCACGAATTCAAAAACCTGACAGCGAAATTTAATTATGAAAATATACAACACGACAGTACTATTTTAATGCAAAATAAAGAAACTTATATATAACTAGCTGTTCCCCGCGGTTTCACCCGCGTGGGCTACAGTTTATCGCGGTAAAAAGTATCCTATGTCCTTCCCCAGGGTTCAAACTATCTCCGTTCCAAATTTCATTTAAATCGGTTCAGTAGTTCAGGCGTGAAAGCGTAACAGACAGACAGAAAGAGTTACTTTCGCATTTATATAAGTAGGGATAAGATGAATACACAAACCTGAAAATTAAATCATCACGCTCTTATGCGCAGTCTTGTTATAGCAAAAATTGTCATTGCACAACTTATAATGTAGCCTACGCACGTCGTTTAATATGTAGTCCGAGCAACTAATTATTATGAGCACTCAAAGCCAGACTAGTGCGTAATAGTCAACTAGGCAATAGTAGGCATCGTTGGCCATTTGAGCTAGGCGTGGTCGCGAGACCTTACAGAACGGATGTGGCAGCCTCGCCCGCCACCGATCCAGATCGACGTTTGATGATAACCGAATCGAAAACAAGAAAAAATCTTTGAGTGAAAAGGTCATACTACCGCTGCGTCGAAATTAAAGCCCAAAATAATAATCATTATAAAGAGTGCAACAGGTTTGGTGTATTGACAGCTCCGATGTTGAATCTCGGGGTCCCTTCGATGGATTTTCTTCAGAATATTATCATAATTTATGGTCTGCGAGAGGTTTCGGAGATGGCCTCGTTAACTTTTATAGCTTAATTTTGTTCGACGAAACGTCGCCGCGGGACTCGCGTCCTTTTTGTTACGATAGGAATTCGAAATTATTCGCAAATTTGACCAGCATGGCGATGAATGGCGCTATTAGGGCATACAGTAGCAAACCATAATACTTCTTCAACTGAATAATGTGGTTTTTGATTCAACCAAATCTGCTACAGTTTTGGGCAGATTTCATTCAAAGTTATATGCTCATTCTTGCTCGACTTGTACTTACATATATGGAATCTTCGCTTCAACACTACGATGGCAGGTAACAATTAAATCGTGAATTTACTCAATTTATACAAGTATGTAACATTATGAACTGTCGTCATCATTAAGTATAATAATTTACAGTACTTTTAAAAGCGGCCATTTATTCTTTAACGCATAATATAAATAAAATGTTCTGCGTTAAAATCAGATCATTATTTTAGACATATAAAAATAAATAAATCTAGCATATTTTTCTGCAACTCCGTAATTATTTTTAAATATATTACAGGGTAGAATTTGACTGCAAGTCAGCTCATATGACCATGTGGTCGAAGGTTGTGCCTGGCTATACCTGGACTGAAACTTCAGCTTCCCGTATCGGACCGTACCCACTTGCTTGCCCAGATTTCCTGAACCGATATTGATCAAACGTTTCTGTCAACGAACAAATTAAATACGGCTTTATTATAGACAAATATGAGAGCTGCATTTAATTTTATTATCCGGGTATCAATAACAAGTATGAGTGTAGTACAAGTTAAGCTTATCAATATCTGACTAATGACTGTTCGAACTGCTTGACACGCATCGAAGGACGACCAAATACACAGAACCAACTAGCTTTTTGCCCTCGGTTTCACTTGCGTGAATTAGATGAGCTTAAACACACGTGTCACTATGTCGAGAAAATGATTAATGATCTGCTTACAATTACTGGTACACACACGTAAAAAAGTCCTACGCATATTAAAAAAAAATTGAAATCTATCAAATTGTCAAAGGCACAGATAAAAGAGATATCTGACAGATAGGAAAACCAGTTTTCAAATTTCAAGTTTTATGATTAACTAGCTGTTCCAGCGGTTTCTAATGCGTGTACAGTACAGTTCACCGTAGTAAAAATTATCCCATGTCCTTCCTTATGGTTCAAACAATCTTATACTAAACTTCATCAAGATTTGTTTAGTGGTTTAGGCGCGAAAGGTGACATACAAACATACAGAGTTACTTTTGCATATAATAAATTATACGGTAAAGATGCTGTTCCGAGATTTTGTTCCTCTGGAAGACAATTGAACTTTTATTACCAACTGAATCCCAAATGCCACATACAATGTGTGTACAGATTTTCCTCCGCTAACATAGTTTATACATAGATATCCGTTATCGCTTCGCCGTAGCTTACACATTAATTATTAAATCAGAGCAATTCTTGAACATAACGGATCTAATCCGAGGTTTAGGTATATTCCGGCAAAACCAGGCGGACACAATAAAATTAATTAATGATATCACTACTTCGCGATTGAGCGTTATGCTAATTAGCTATCGGACTATCTGTGTGACAACGCCCCGTTTCAATCAGGCGCAAATAAGAAGGGGGTAGGGGGGAGGCAATTGGTGTAAGATATTGTAATCTCTGTAGGTAGGCCCCCCACTAGGTAGACCGGTGACATTGTTTTTTTTTTTTTTTTTTTTTGCTTGTGGCAACCCTACGAATAACAGCTGACTAAAACCTGTCCCGTTAAAATTTATTAATTTAATTGTTTTACGTACTATTATTGGACCCTTACCAATTTCATTGCTATAAAACAAACTAATGTACGTGTTTAGGTAGTATTAATAGTGAAATTTTTAGTATTTTTTATGTAAATGTCAACTTATTGTTGAGACATTTTCGTTTGTTTAGTTTAAAATTGTGACGTTGTTATCTCGGTTCAACACGATATTTACTCCAAAAACGATCATGGTTTCTGATAGACCTAATTTTACGGAGTGGGCTACAGTTGGTATTCACAAAAGCAGGCAAAAGCTGTACGATCTCTACAGTGAAAAACAATATAATACTAGTAATGAGTTTAAAGAAACTGTAAAAACATACTCAAAAATTTTTAAGACGGTCTGTCACATTGCAAAGTCTCGTTATATAAGTTCTAAGCTTAAAAATAGTAATGACAAAATTAAAGCAACTTGGAAAATTATAAATAGTGAGACTGGTAAAGTCAGGTCTCAAGCTAATGATTACAACCTAAATATTGGCGATACCAGTGTCAAGACTGACATTGAAGTAGCTAAAGCATTTGAAACCTTTTTCACTGACATTCCAGTCTCTACTACTAAGTTCTTAAACTCATCGCACACCATTGCAGAATCTATGTTAAAAACAAATGTACCAGAGTGCGAAATTCCTTTTCAATTTGACTATGTTAGTTGCAAAGATGTAGTAAAAGCTTTTAATATGATTAATGTCAAGAAAACTACTGACCTCTGGGGTATATCCGTGACCGTTGTTAAGCCATTAATTGAAATGATTGCACCCGAATTAGCCCTAATATTTAACAAATGTATTGACGACGGCGTGTTTCCTGATCTGATGAAACATAGTAAGATAACACCCTTGTTTAAATCGGGTACAACGACTGACCCTACTAACTTTAGACCAATATCAGTATTACCAACATTTAGTAAAATATTCGAAAAACTTATTCTAAATCAATTGCAAAGACATTTCTCAGCAAACAAATTACTTAATCAAAAACAGTTTGGCTTTACGCGTGGTCGCTCTACTACTGATGCTGGTGTCGAGTTATTAACTCACATCTATGATGCCTGGGAGGAGTCACGGGACGCTCTAGGCGTGTTCTGTGACTTGTCCAAGGCATTTGATTGTGTTCACCACGAGACACTGATCAGGAAGCTCCGGCACTATGGTATTCGAGGTGTTCCTCTGGACCTTGTAACCTCATACCTTAGTGATAGGATTCAGAGAGTTGACGTGAACGGGAAGCGATCCTCGGGGTCAGTAGTCACAATGGGAGTTCCGCAGGGTTCAATACTCGGACCTTTTCTGTTTTTAGTTTACATCAATGATTTGCCCAGCCTTGTTAGTGACAATCACGAAATAGTATTGTTTGCTGATGATACGTCGCTTTTATTTAAGTTAAAGCGTCAACATAACATTTCTGACGACGTGAACAATGCTCTCTCCAAAGTTACAGACTGGTTTGATGCGAACAATTTGATGTTAAATGGAAAAAAGACAAAATGCTTGAGATTTGTGCTGCCCAATGTCAAAGAAGTACCAACAAATGTAAAAATTAAGGACGAAGAATTGGACCTTGTCAAGACTACAGTATTCTTAGGCATAACTTTAGATCACAAATTGCAATGGGGTCCACATATTGTCAGTCTATCGAGCAGACTTAGCTCTGCAGCATATGCTGTAAAGAAGATCCGTCACCTTACTGACGTTGATACAGCCAGACTAGTCTATTTCAGCTATTTTCACAGCATTATGTCCTATGGAATATTGCTGTGGGGAAACGCTGCTGATATTAACACCATATTTGTATTGCAGAAGAGAGCTGTTCGTGCGATTTATAACATGGGCCCCAGAGAATCTTTAAGAATTAAGTTTAAAGAAACCAAAATAATGACAGTTATTTGTCAATATATTTATGAAAATGTAATGTACATACGGAAAAATTTAAATAGCTTCAAAAAGAGAAGTGATTATCACAATTTTAATACTAGAAACAAAGATAAAATTGCTGTACCCACCACTAGGCTCCATAAAGTTAGCAACTCGTTCAAAGGTCAATGTGTACGCTTTTTCAACAAAATCCCAAGTGAAATTCAAGACTTGTCTATAACAAAATTTCAAATTCGTATAAAGAGAAATCTCATTAGTAAAGCTTATTATAAAATATCGGACTATCTAGATGACAAAAAAGCTTGGGATTGTAGTTAATCTATCTATCTTTCTTTCTATCTATCTATTCTCCCTATTTCCCCTATTCTAACCATTTTCGGTAAACAGCCAAAACAGTCATGCTCACGAAAGTGACTTTGCTTGCAGCGGCGTCATGTGTCGGGTCGCCCTCTTCCCTCTCATATGGTCGAGGAGAGCGATGGCTGGCACATGCGTCAACTCGTGAACGGGTGCTGCTTGTGGGGTCTGGTCTGCTTTGGTTGTGATCCCGCAACTCGTTAATATTCATGTTCCCATATCCCAATGTGTACAACCAAACAAGAGAAATCTTCTTATTAGTAAAGCTAAATAAATAAAAAAAATATCGGACTATTAGATGACAAAAAAAAGCTTGGGATTTTAGTGAACTTGCTCCAATTCAATCAATTAGTAATAAGAATAAAATTGTCAATGTGATCGCGCCAAAAAAATTACCTGCCGGGCGTTTCTTGCCTGTTCTTTTGCCGGCGTAAGGAGGTTGGAACAGGCGTAGCTAGTTTTAAGTTGACGTTTTAAAGTGATCACAATGTATCCTATTGAATAAACATATTTTTGATTTTGATTTTGATTTTGTACAAGTCGCAGGGAGCCGATGGATGCAAATGGCTAATAGCCGTTTATGGTCTACAGTCATCATGCGTACCGCTAAGAAGTGGAACTCCTTGCCGGAGTATGTGTTACCCGATTGGTACAATTTGGAGGTACAATTTGGGGTAGGCACAATTAGGGGGATCTTCAAGGCAAGAGTGAACAGGTATACCTTCTAGGTATGTGTGTTACACCGTTGACCGCACCTATGTTCAGCACTGGACTTCTTCTGGCTGATGATGATGATGATTCTAATGAAACTCTTTCTAAATCGAAGATTTTGCAGTACTTATGCTTTTAATAACGTTAAGGTGTTTCTTCGTCGTGAAGAGTTACGAAGTATGAGATCATTTATAATGTTTTCCTTAAAAGCCTTTCCATCTGTCACTGCGGTAATTGCTCCTGAGACTGAGACAGAAATTAAGTGTTTTTATCGCGGAGACAGAAATAAGTTAACGCGATTGATGGAACATCGTGGAAAGTTGTATTAATTGCATAAAAAGGTTTCGTTTATTACCTCTGTGGATCATCATTGAGGTATCGCCCCAGCCGACTTCGATGATAGTGATGGAATCTGTTCTTTTGCTTTTTCCAATACCATTGTTTGTAGGTTATTTGAAAGTAGTGATAAACAAGTTCCTAAAAAAGAAATCTAATTAGAATTTCGTATCCAATTGTTGTAATTAAATGTCATATTAGCCCATAGGAGATCGATAATCGAGTAAGATATTCAATAGGTACATGTATGTCATTTATACTAAATACTGTTTTGTAGTACCTAAATGTAATGACGTTGAACAATACTAGCTAATGACCTGGCTAAAAGCCTTAAAATAATCGGCATAAACAGATAGATAAAGAAAAAGCCTATAACAAATTCTCAACAAGGAAACCCAAGCGCATAGATGATGTAAAGTGCCAATTAAATGGCATAAAGTAAAAGTCCTTCTAGGCGAGAAACCGTATTCCACGCGCGCAGTACTAGCCCGAGCTAGTGATAACGGCACCGCGTTATCACCGCACCCGGGTGTGCGCAGTCGCCACATTCACCGCTGCTATTATACTGCGACGTATCTTACTTGATACTTGCTCTTCTATTTCTAGGCGAGAAGCCGTATTCACGCACGCAGTATTGGCCCGAGTTAGTGATAATGATACCGCGTCATCACTGTAATGTTTTCTACTTGATACATGCTCTCAAGGAGGAAAAGGATGAGAAAAAGGTTTGAGTTTGTGACTCTTGTTGTAGTTTAATTCTGAAGCGAACATAAATAGTGTGTATTATTAGTAACCGTTTCCATTGAAAGGTTTTTTTTTTTTGAAGGAATCACTTCAATAAATAAGACTGGCTATTTTATTTCTAAAGTAAAAGTATTTTTTTAAGACATATTTTGTGCTGCTGGTAGAGCAATGTTTCCAGTGAAATTAGAGCAGAAAGCTTTTAGGCCGAAATTAATCATCTGATCAGTGAATTGCCACACGGGATTTCGAATTACTGTTAAAATTCAAAATTCTGACTGAACTGAAATAGGTACCTAAGCGTGATGCTAACCATCACGCGAGTGACTTGATCGTCTCAGTTACATAACAATAAAAAACATTATACAATAAAGTACTTCTTTATTTTACAGTGAGATCGAAAAAAAAATACTGTTAATTCTAGAGCAAGTATCAAAACCAGTGCATTTTGCTACAGTAGAGATCATGCAATGCTGGAGTCAAGGAGAGCGGCCGAGGCGACCACGCCCTTGCACCCCGCGCCTCACCCCCGCCAGAAACGCGCTTCGTATACACTATGTACAGTTACGAATAAAAGTGGTATGTGTTCAATCTGTTACTTGATAAAAATCTTACAGTGACTGACTGACTAAAAATGTACAGCCTAAACTAGTGGGCCTATAAGCTTGCATTTTATCACAGGAGTTCATTATGTAATTAAAGTGAACACTAAAGATAGTGTTGTTTAAATTTGTCCCGATAGAAGATTAGTTAGGTGCAGTGTGTCCGATGGAATTCCGTAGTCTACATAATTATGATTTTGGTTGCAATTTTTTGTGTTATTCATATTTAGGTAATACATACTATGTGAGGTCTTTCTTGGGCGCAATCCTTATACTGCAATAATTTCTGGATATATAAAGTACCATATTATATGATATGTAACTGATAAAAGTGAAACTTAGACGTAGCTTTACTATCTGTATAATTATATTTTAATCCTACGTTCTACTGAAATTGTTTAATATATTGAAAGTAAACGTGATTGTTCTATTTTAAATAATCCCTAAAAACTATATTAAGTTCGTTTGTTTTAAACACTTTTGCACGCTTCACATTTCTTGAAATGATATTGCTATATATCATCAGCAGGCGCAGTTACGTCAGCTATTCATATTTATCTGTCGTAAGAACTTTGGAAATGACTGTACGCCGATGGTTTCAATTGTTAGTCATTACGAATCCTGGTGTATAATGTATTATTATTGGCAGTAAAGGCTTGTTTATCACAAATATTTCCAATTATAACTGAGCTTCTGTAAGGCAGTAGCCTACTGCGCTTTGTAGTTACACACCATAAATCAAAAGTGAACCTATAGATTAAAATTTTAAAAAGTGTGGCAATTCTTACTGTAACACTCATCAATTCTCTTGATAAAAATCAACTGTTACTTGTTGTTTTTTGCTTGGAGTCGCAAAAAAAATTGCTTTACTGATATGAAACGGTTATCTTGAAGAAATTGATTAATGCGATAACGTCGTCTATTGTACAACAATTTTGAATTTCATTAGTAATAGCGAAGTTTTGGTAAGCTTAAATTTTCCGGTTTTGCGCTGAGTATTTGTAGGTTGTATATGAATATTAAAACAAAATGTAGTGTAGGTACTTTTTATTCCAATAAATAATTTTATTATCTATGTCTATACGAAAAGCGCAACGCTGAGTTGAGGCCCTTTTGTTTTTATCCGTTTTATCTTTTAAAAGTTACTCGGGTTGTACACATTCGGATTGATTTTTATTGGGGCGGGGGGATGTATGACTTGGCAATTTTTGACTTGAAAAAACATTGTATTAAACAGTTTTCGATAAAACATCCTGTTTGTAATTATTTATTTACCACGGCGTTTAGGTACATGTTTAAGCTCAGGACGAGTCTGACAAATCCATATGATATTTTAACGCAGAATATCAGCCTAGACAGCGTCGCGACATGTTTATTTTAAAACATAATAATATCAAAACTATTACGCAAAAAGCAATCCGAATGTAATAAATTTGAAACTCCGGCCATTGGGTGCAATTTATAATATTTACTCAACAAGCTTAAGACCATCTATTTTATGAAATATCTATTTGTTAATTTTATCATTGCCGTATTTGTCGGATTATACAAGTAAGCTAGGATTTAAACATATGATATTGCCCATAAAATATGAAGTCTTACTTATCTATTTTTATTATTAGGGCACACTGGAAGAGATGAATATAGTGTTTAATAATTTAAAGTAATTTAATGATGGCTATGAAAATAATTTATGATGGCAACTATATACCTACAAATATCATTCCACAAAATCACACTAATATTATAAATCCGCAAATTTGTGAGAGAGGGATAAGTGTTTGTGGCCTCTTCACGCTAAAACGGCTCAATGTGTCTTATTTTTTTTACCCTGGATTAGCACAAATGCTAATTTTAATGCTGGAGTAAGTCTCCTGTGGGATAAGTCTACGATATTTTTAATTTGGCAAAGCCTGGTAGTTCTTGATACTTCGTTAGAATCCCTACGTATGTCTCACAGTTTATATCAAAAGTGGGTAGCATTTATCAATAAAATGGAATATTTTATGCGAATTGTGGGCGTTCATAAGACTGATAACTCAAGTACTTGGCCCCCAGAACGATACGCGTGTTTAACATAACTATTGTCAATTTCTGTAAGGCAGCCGTTTGTGAAGTTTTATTAAATGCTGGTTTACTTTTTGTTCAGATATTTTAACATTCAAATAGACAATATATCTACAGGGGGGTATGCTATAAATTAACGCCATCAGAATGGGTTCATGACCTATAAGTTGAGAGAGTGCATGACCTCACAGGTGATCTTCGCAAAATTACGTTCATGGTTTTTAAGGGCACCGTAAAATTTTGCCATGCCTATTTAAACTCTAATATTGACTGATTTAATTTACCTAAGTTAATAGCCTAGTAATTAATACCCAATTATATGTTAGTTGCCTGGAAGAAATCGAATTGAGCGATAAAGCCATAAAGGTTTATTATTGTTCTAGTTATATAGTTCGCAATATTGTGTAAGGAAGAAGTTTACGTTATTTATTAGACCCTATTATAGTATTATCTAATAATAAAACAAAGAAGACAATGAGAATAGAGTTAATTTTGACCAAAATATTTTGTGCTAGAATTTGAGCCAGAACTATGAGCATATATCAACGATATGATCTCATATCTTTATCATTATTACTATCTTGTTCATCTGATATCTTAGGGTGATGTGCGCAGTACATTGCAGCACAGAAATGTCAACTGTTGAAGTTCAAAATTCTCGTTAGAACTGAATTGTTAGCGTCGAAGGTGACGCTAATCATCAAGCGTGTGACTTGATCGTCTCTTCACTCAGTCCTACTAATCTATACTAATATTATAAAGCTGCAGAGTTTGTTTGTTTGTTTGTTTGTTTGTTTGTTTGTTTGTTTGAACGCGCTAATCTCAGGAACTACAGGTCCGATTTGAAAAATTCTTTCAGTGTTGGATAGCCCATTTATCGAGGAAGGCTATAGGCTATATTTTGTTTCCAAAAAAATTAGGGATCCGTAAGAAAATTGCTATTTTGCAACACAAGGTGTGAAATCGAAAATCTATTTTTGCGTGCGCTGCAAAAACTATTGACACTAGACCAAAACAATGTATTGCGGGTTTGTAGGTCCCATTAAGATCTACAAAAAAGTCCGCGAGAGCATATGTCTAACTATTATAGTTATGCCACAATAAGTGATCTTTTATTTTAAATTTTTAATTTTTAATGCCACCGCTAGAAAAGGCTCTTTATTTGTATCTTGGTATTAATCCTTATCAAAATAAATTACTTCTTATTCAAAACTGCTTCAATGCCTTTATATAACTTTTTGAATCATTCAATTCGGACATTCCATTCGAAAGATATTACGAGTTTAAAAATGTAAGTAGTAGTAGAAAAATAAAACCGCCGCACCGCAGCGCAGCGGGAAACGCGGTGAGGTGAGGGGGAGGCACCGGGAGAATCTATGAAACAGGTAAAGTGCGGTCGCGGATCAGGAAGACCTTTACCTGCGCGGTTCAAACGTGCGGTCCAAGAAAAAATAACTTAGAATTAAAATAAGATAATGGGTACCTACAGCAGGTAACGCGGTGAGGGGGCACCGAAGTGCGGGAATAAATTTGGAGTATACGGAATATATACGCTTTTGCGCCTCAACTACTGAACCGATTTAAATGAAATTTGGTAAAGAGATAATTTGAGCCCCGGGGAAGGACATAGGATACTTTTTATCGCGATAAACTGTAGCCCACGCGGGTGAAACCGCAGGGAACAGCTAGTAATGTTATAAACGCGAAAGTTTGTATGTATGTTTGTTACTCTTTCACGCAAAAATTATGAACAGATTTGAGTGAAATTTGGTATGGAGTTAGCTTATACTCTGGTTTAACACATAGGCTACTTTTTTCCCGGAAAAAGGTTCCTGTGGGATAACGGGAAGACGCGGGTGAAACCGCGGGGTGCAGCTAGTTAATTATAACAATGAAAACTTCACTGTTCACCTGACTCCTGACTAACGCAAACCAGAAACCTTCCACAGTAAAGAATACATTATTATGTACTACTACAATATTCACTGTACACGGACCACGTCAAATATTTGGAGCTATATCACTGACAAAGTCATGAATTAGTTCCTACGATACCAATTCAAAGGAAGGACACGAGTCACTGCCCAATAACTCTATAAAGGCTTTTCATTTCAATGAAATATTACAAATTTCGCAAGCTATAAATAATTGTCAACCATGACGTGAACAAGCGATACATATTTCCAGAAACAACGTTAGTCAGAGTTTACAAGCTAGCCGTTACCATATACTGCTTGGTATAATATACAATACTACTATGTGATACATCATATTTTTCTACATCATACATCAAAGTTAAATGTTATGGAGCTTCCGCGTTAAGTTTCCATAACATGACGGCTATAATTTACCCTTGGTATCTAAACGGATGAAAACGGATGAAACTTAAACGGATGAAACTTTGTGGTATACATTCCTTGACATTATTCTTATTTAACACTTTCCAGATAAAAACTATCGCCAAGCATCAATCATCATCATCATCATCACCAGCCGGAAGAAGTTCACTGCTGAACATAGGCTTCCCCCCTTGAACGCCACCATGAACGGCTATTAGCCATTTGCATCCATCGGTTCCCTGCGACTCTTACAATGTCGTCGGTCCACCTAGTGGGGAGCCTACCTACAGAACGTCTTCCGGTTCGTGGTCGCCCCTCGAGAACCTTTCTTCCCCATGGGTTATCGGTTATCGGTTCGACGAGCGATGTGGCCTGCCCATTGCCACTTCAACTTGCAAATTCTTAGAGCTATGTCGGTGACCTTGGTTCTTCGGCGAATTTGCTCATTTCGGATTCTATCACGCAAAGAAACTCCAAGCATAGCTCTCTCCATGGCTCGTTGCATCAATCAGTGTGTTCAAATAGCCTCGCTTGAAAGCCAGTTTCCAGTCCAGGCGTAGCTCTGTAATACCGTCAATGACGTCACTAAAGGTACTAAACGTAAAATGTTAGTAAAAAAAATAACTTGAACTTATGCCTGGCCAGTCTATCTGCCATTCCACATTGGGCCCGCGTGGTAGATTATGGCCCAAACTCTCTCTCTGAAAAAAGGCCTGTGTCCAAGCAGTGGGAATGTTATAGGCTGGTGATGATGATGAACTACATACATATCAACTGTATCATCTTGTTTTTGTTAAAAAAAAAACAAAACACTAGTAGAGGTTGTCACCATCCTAACATTATGCTAACGCCTTAAACAATTCCATAAGCAAATGATATGCATCCATAACATTAAATGTCTACCAGCTTATTGAGCTTAATTACTAAGGAAGACACCCAGCTTCTTGATTGGCTAACACGGAAACCTTATACTACCGCACCCAAGGCAGATAATGCTAATATTTTTATTGTAATCAATACCTTCTGTTGACAATTTAATCGGCTTTAAAACTTGTTTGTATTGCTGTGGATTCCATTGAGACAAATGAAGATTGCATTTAGATTAAAAGAGGCAAATTTGAGTTACTTTAATGCTACCCCGACTTCATATTGTAGCGTTGTCTGATTTTCCATTGTTTATATAGCTTTCAGTCTCATACAGGGTAAACTGATTTTCATGCAATTTTTCACATTGAAAGTGAGATGGGCATTGCAGCGATGGAAAAACCAATCAATGTGATTTTTGACATAGAATTACTTTACGGGCTGAAGAGTAACATAGACTTTTTGTCCCGGAAAATAGCACGATTGCTGTGGGGGTGCCGGGTGAAACCGATGGGCACAGCTAGTAGATAATAAAGGTTACCTTTTACCCTGTGTAAGTTAACTTGTGATCGTAGACCTCATTGTCAATTAACACCAGTTGAGGCACAGTTACAGTCAACCTGTGTCAGTACATTGCTGGACATGGCTTGTTCCAAGATACGCCCGCCACTGAGCCTGGTCTTCGGCTCTTCTCATCCAACTCCTGCCAGCTACTCGACGCAAGTCGTCGCTTCACCTAGTCAGAGGGCATTAATATCTATAAATACATAATTTTATGTATTATTATTATGGTACGGCGCATGCTTAAATTTACAATTCAAAGTGACATCGCAGAAGCATATTGAGTTATGCAAAATTAACCATGTTATCATTTGAGAACTGATTATTACCAAGTGTTTACACCTACTTTGAATTATGTTAAGCATTATTCACTATGTATTATTTATTGTTACCATCTTGAAATACATTGTTACAATAGGTAACAAAAGGTTAAGGGTAAGAATAGAATTTCCATATCTTGATTAAATAAAGCCTGTCTTAATTCCTAAATACACCTCCAGTCCAGCAAATCGCAAGGATACCACTCTCAGATTTCCAAATGCTTATCCGATACGCATGAGATGCGTATTCCGTAAGCACCAAGGCCGTGTGCCGTATCGTCGGTGTTGGATGTCGCGCGATCGACTTACCCATCCATCAGGCGTGGAATGTCAACGCACTTGTAATTGATCAGCCACATATATGTCTGTCTACCAATAATAGTAGTATCTCAAGAGAAAAAAATGAACGACTATGAAACGAAAACGGTACTTTTGGAAATGACAAGCCTTTTCCGGTATGTTGTAGTGAAGATCTGCACAAGATAGCTGTCAGTAAATGGATGAGAAGAGTCGAAGCTTGGGCATGAATCGGTGTGAATTGAGAGAGATAGTGGGTTAGTACAGGCTGTTGATGATGTGAAAGAAACAAAATTAGCAGCTTTGACAAAAATGGAACGATATTGCAGTTGATTAAGAGAAGCCCATGACCGGGCACAATAGTATGAGTATGAGTATGAGAGACCTATGTTCAGCAGTAGACTGACACAGGCTGATAATAATGATGAGAAAGCGTTAAACATACCCAATGTACTTGCGTGTAGGAACCACAAAAAAGGATCAACCAAGCTAAGCAGAAAAATGTAAAGAGTATGAAAGATAGAGAAGATGACACTATTGCACTATTTTTTTATATGTTATAGGGTGGCAGACTTGTCTCTACAGGTCCCTCTGGACCTAAAGGTAAACGGTCTCCATCGTCTACGGACATTTACAACACCAGGAGCGTTGCTGATGCGTACACGCATACGCGTTTGAAGTAGACTCGCTGCAGTAGTATAAGATGTGCCAGAATAGTTTATTCTTATAAAAAAGATCAATAACTTCGCGCTAACCCAGATCAGCGGAATGCGATTAACGCAACCGTCCTTCGGAAATACTGTAACCGACAATTGCAACGGAACATTGACGCAACTATCTTCGCATGTCACCGCGCACTAAGCAAAACCTTACACATAAGTTTTTATAAACCGTGGAGAAATCCACATTGTGTCGGGTTTACAGCATTTAATGTGATGCTGATACGAAGAACGATTGCATGGTATTGCACAGAGAGTGGGCGGCGACACGCAAGTATCTCGAGCCATGCAAATGTTTGGCGTACACAACAACTTAGCCGATAGTGTATTTGGAATCCTGTTTGATTTGTGTGGGCATTGTTGCCCCTTGTGTACGGTTGTGGAGAAAATATTGTTATTTTTGCGTTTTCTGCCATAAACTGAAGGTTACCTTCTGTGACTTTTACTCTACGTCTTTCGAAGACGTTCCGTTTATGTTTGGTTTTCTTTTAAAATATCTCTAGTATTAGCTGTAACAATGATAAGTTTTTCTTTTTCAGTTCTTATATCAGATTCAATCCAAAGGTAAAGTTTGATGTCTTTAGTTTATTTGTCGGGAGTAATCTCTGAAACTGCTGATCTAATTTTGGAAAACCTCTAATTCAACATCCTTGGGTAGACTAAGATTTTTCTCCTCTTCTTACAGGGTAGTTTTTGGCCGCAAGTAACTTGATTTTATGTGACGGTGTATTTTAAGGTGGCGTCACGCTATATCTAGATTTTATTATGATACAAATCTTTAAGGCATTTCCACGCGAGTGAAACCTCAGAGTGAGACATCATCTAATAAAAAGTACATTTAGTATGTTGCTAATCATGAACTACGTAATAAGCTGTAAAAGTTCACAATACGATGAGGAAGCGCGAAGTAACCAAGGATGATAATCGGCAAAAGAAGTTGACCACATGATTAAGACAAACGATAGCTTTACGCCTAGTAGGAAAAGCCTCCAGCACCTATAAAAGCTGGTGCTATATTGTTGGTGTTAAACTCAAGCTCGGGGCTTGTTCTAGCGCTAATGCGCGCACATCGAGTAATCGCCCGCGCCGAAGAGCACGGTCGCTCTACAGTGGACTCATTATTTAACTTGTTTTTTCCCCTTATATTACAGGGTAGCGTTTAACCACACGTCACCTGATGATGAACTGATGTTCTTGTTGTCTACTGTTTTATTGTTTGCTGTAGTTAAGGTTAGTTAGTTAAGGTTGATTCCTTTTTGACTCCAAGTTAAAATACAATGTATTTTCACTGCACACTTACTACATATATCTATATATTATCTATTCTGTGACTGCACAGAGAGTAGGTACAACAGAACCAATGTATGCCGCGCAAAATTATTTTGAACCATTAATGTCTCAAATTCTAGGGACACTGACATATAGGTAATGGGTGAACTTGATGCTTACCATCATGCGAGTGACTAGTTCATCTCATCAGTCAGTTAAAATGTTAAAAAATATATGGCTATTATTTAATTCTAGGTTTTTTATTATTTCCAATAAATTGACTCCAAATTCGCCTTAACTAAAACTGGTGCCACTGTAGATGCGCCCAGGGCCATGACGCCTGCGGACTAGCTTGACATTAACTCGAAATAAACATTGATGATTCGCCTGCTTCATGTTAACTGCAAACCAGCCAGTCCGTCCCGCAATCCCGAGCCATCGGTGCTTGAGGTGGAAATTTATAGAGCAACCTATCTTGTGGGTTGAATGTTTGGTAATAACTAAGTGGGTTACTGTGAATTGATGTACTTTGGCTGTTATATTCATAAAATGTCAAACAAAGCTCAGTAACATTCGTAGTTCTGTTAAAATGAAGCCTCCACAAATTACATAAAATAATAAATGATTTAGTAATAGATAGATACACCTATCGGCGCGTTCCGGTAGCCTCACTTGAGAACCAGTTCCCTGTTCAGGTGTAGCGTGGGACCATCTTTGATAACATCGTCACTTAACATCAGGTGACTTGTAGTCAAAGGCAGTAAGTAGTACTAGTAGTCCTGAACCGTTTCTGACATACATATTATTATTATTTACTATATAATTATATTTTTAAGCGATGATGGCCCAGTTGTAGCGACTTCGGCTTGGAACCCATAAGTTCAGATCCTGCAATGTGCTTGAGCTTTCGGTGAAGGAAAAACGTTGTGATGAAACCATAGCTTGCGCATTTTCTAGAGCTTGTCTCCACCAAGTTCTCAAGTTAAGAATCTATCGTCAAGCACTGTAAGAAGAAAAAGATAAAAATAAAATCACTGTATTGCCACTATACAGAGATGAGTTACCTATTACTTATTTAACTATAGAGCAATAGGGGTAACTTCAGCATGTGCGGCATTCGCGTTTTAATAATTATGTGAACATAACGCTGTATTTCTAACAACCCATATGGTCAGAGAGGTTTTCACCGAGAAAATTAGTAACAAACGCTAAAAAAATGTATTCCGGGTTTTTCATAAATACTACTTTACCAACACACATACATTATCAAACACACACACTTATACATAAAAATAAAATTGGGTACATGTATGTCTGAAGTGCTGTAACGTACTACGTTACTTACCTTAATTTTTGCTTTAAAAACATACTAATTTGGCAACATCATACATGTACATCATTCCTCATGATTACAACCTGGGTTTATCGGCAGCTTTAGCAACAATTACGCGCATTTTAATTGTTTTTACACAGAATTAGTTTTATCAAAACAAAATAGCAATGATAGTTTGAGTTTAGAGTTCGGTGACATGACAGATGTCAACTTGAAAGGTGAAGTTGACAGCTGTTTCGGGACACTGACATAATGCTAGTCTAGAGCATAGACTCGTGTCTGATAGGAATCTTGTGGATTGGAACGTAAACAATACGACAAATATTTCGAATACAATTTTATTTTACAACTAAACACATTTTTCGAGAGAATAATTTGAATAGGGAAACGAACAACATTCTCACGTGACTGAACAATTAAATTGGGATTAAAATCAAAATATAATTTTACGCGACGAATGCATTGTGAACTGCGTACATCGGAGCGTGGAATGATCGACGTCTACATGATCTATGAGTTAAATTCGTGGCATTCTTGGTGAAAAAACAAAGAGAATGTAAGGTTTAGTGAAAAAAGATGACGAGGCCTTTCACTAAAGAACCTTCGTCCGAGTCGCTGCGTAGGCGGCGATCTCTGTTCGACATTTTGATAAAGTGCTTCAAAAGAACCCGTAAAAAGGTAATCATATTAATTTTATTGGCAATCCTCGAAGAAGCAATTTGGAATTCCATCCTATTGCGTCAGCCAGTTGACAGCTATGAGAATCCCAATGTAACACGCTGTTTAATTCTTTCACAGCGGGTTCTTTTTCTCGGGATAACCTCTCCGCCCTGAACCAAGCCTTTCGAGATCCTGCGCGCTAATTTTGACACCGAACCGAAGTCCCCTCGGGGCTCGATCTCGTCTTCGTGCCGGCAACCCGCCGCTTGGACCAGACCACGTCATAGCACGGTATCCTTTCCTTTTGTTCTTTCCCTGGAATATTATCCACGGTTATAGGCAAGGTTTCTTAGCCTTTGTTGCGAAGCGCACTTTAATCGACATAGTTTCGGCATTCCCGGTCCGCTTCACTTAAGCCCCGTTGGAAAATACAGTTTATTAAATTTAGGTTCTAAGTTGGATCTACCTTTGTAATTTAGATTTAATGTGTTCTATGTAACTTAGCATTATCTAGATCTTAGTAATTTAGTCTAAGCTTGGAATCTCAATTAGAGACCTTAATTAGAGATTTAGTATATGAGATAAATATTTCTGGAACCGCTCATCTATGTACTAGATTATTCAATAAAATATAAGCTCTATTCTGATACTAAATCTAAACGTTTTATTTATTTTCACAATCACAACACAACAGCTCAGTCCGCTGGCACGGCCCTCGAACCAAAAGTCCTTCCGTTGTGCCGGCTTGATCTATCCAGGTACTTTCTCCTACCCTCATTCCCAACCATCCATCCCAATTACCAACAATAGTTTTTACAATGTTACAGTGCGTAAAAAAAAAAAAAAAAAAAAAAAAAAAAAAAAGTTTCGGTGTGTGTTTTGAGCTCTGTCTTAATTAATGAATTAAGTGGTAAAAACTTTGTGTTTTGGTTGTAACTGGTGTGAATCGAATACCATTACAAACCGTGAATCGGGTGACGTAATAGAGGATACATAATAGTGCCTATTACTGGATTATTTTACGAAAACTGTGTTACTTGGTTGAAGTATTTACATCTAAAAAAGTACGCCTACCCTCTTTCTTACATCAAATCTAAAATCAGTGACTCCCGAAATAGCGATTGAGCTGACATCTAGCGTTGAGTAGCTGTGCTGCCATCTTTCGTCGACTGGCTGAACTACGACATAAACATCCATAATGCTCAAGTGTGGAGGTTGCGGGAAATTCCTGTCAGCGCCAGATGGCGCTAAATGCAATAAGTGCCTAGGCGTTTTTCACCGAGCTTGCGTCGGCTTCCCAGAAAAGGTTAGAGTCTCGTCTGGCTGGATATGTCCAACCTGTAAGGCGACGCTACCACGGGACAATAAGGCATCCACTCCGGTTAGAGGAGTGGCAGCGCAGTACCATGAAGTCGGCGAGGAGCAAGAGCAGGTAGAGCAGCCTACTCTTTCACCTGATGTAGAGTTACGTGAACCTAAAAACCGGGACCTACTTCAGAAACTGAATTCTGTCATGGAACAATTTGAGAGGGGAATACGGGAATTTGATGAGAATCGGCGATTGCTGAAGGAGGAAATTACTGATTTGAGGGAGGAACTACAGGGTACTAGGAAGAGAATGGAGATGATGGAGGCATTGGAGATGGAAGTGAAGGCTTTGCGTGCCGAGATCAGAGGATTGCATGACAGTAATAATGGAGGGAGAGCCGCTGTTGGTTCATTACTGAGAAATGCAAATGAGGAGGCAACATCAAGGCCCTCAAAAACTAGTTTTAAGAAGGGGCCAAGTCATTCTACTACAGCAACTGTGATTGTTCCTAGCGTCAATTCTGCGCCGCAGACATCAAAAAACAGGCCACTCGCATCAGACCTAATGCCTGCAGCCTCCCAGCAAGAAGTTGAACTGGTAGCTGAGCCATGGACTACGGTGACGAACAAAAAGAGTCGCCGGGTTACGATTCGAGGCGCCGGGGAGACTGATAACGAGCTGCAAGCCGTAGAGGGGCTAAAAAGGATCCACCTGTGGTCGCTTAGAGTGGACACTACTGCAGAAAATGTGGTGAGTTATATGAACAAGAAGAACCCAATAGAGGAAAACTCTTACGCTGTGGACAAACTTGAACTGAAGCACAAAAACTACGCGTCGTTTGTTGTAACAGTCCCTGAGAGTGCCTTTACCTTCTTCATGTCGGGGGAGAACTGGCCGCTTAATGCTAGAGTTAACGAGTGGTTTCGTAAAAGAAACAACCGATTTAGCTCATCGCAAGAAAAAAGTGGCTCATATACGACACTCTACACCCACACCCAGCAATAGGAATATTTTACAACTCTACTACCAGAACGTGAGGGGCTTAAGAACGAAACTGCATGAGTTCTCTACTGCTGTTGCGGTATCTCTGGCCAAGGTCTTCTTTATAACCGAGACGTGGTTGACTGATGGAATCAAGGATCAGGAAGTGGTGCCGACTGGGTATTCCATAGTTCGGGCAGATCGCCCTGGAGCACGCCGTGGGGGAGGCGTCGCCATAATCACTGCACCTGGGTACCAGCTTAGGGAAATTACATTACCAGTATATTTAGAAATCGGGTGTGAATCTGTCTGTACTGGTGTTTATCGTGGTAATAATTTATTATTTGTAGCTGTATGTGTGTATATCCCACCCAATGTTAATGAAAATGCCTATTTCAATGTTTTTGATGCTATAGAAACAATTTGTGTTGAGTATAGTAAAGTTGTTATTTGTGGCGATTTCAATTTAAATTCGTCCAATTCTTTTGTTAGCTCTAGACTCGAGTATTTAATGTCATTCTGTGAACTCATTCAGGCCAATAATATTAAAAATATTCATCATCAAATGTTGGATTTGGTGTTGGTGAGCTCAGCGTTGGATCGGGTGGAGGTGAGACGAGAAGATGAATGGTTGGTTCCTCCTGACGGTTATCATCCGCCTTTAGATGTAGAGCTGCGGTTTAATTTCGTAACATTAAATGGAAAGATAAATAGTCAAAAAAAAGGGCAGATAGTATGGAATTTTAAAAAAGCCAATTTTTTCCAATTGTATAATTTATTTAGAGTTACCGATTGGGATCCTTTATATAATTTAACGAATCCTCAACAGGCTATTGATTATTTCTATGAAGTGGTTAATACTTACTTAAATCTATGTGTTCCGACTAAACCCAGCATTGTTCAGCAATCGAAATATGTTTATCCAGAGTGGTACACAAAACGCACTATACGTAATATTAGAATCAAGGCGCATTATCACAGAGCATACAAATCATCTAGCTCCCCTGCTGATAGAAATAATTTCATGGAGTACAGAGCAGTAGTAAAGTTAAATTTGAAAGAAGACTTCCAGTTCTACAAAGAACGGATGGAAAGTGATTTCAGTCGGGATCCGGGGACGTTCTGGGGCTATGTAGCATCAAAGACGTCAAAAGGAAAGAGTGCCAAGAAACTCTACTACGAGGGTGATGTTGTAGCGGATGACAGGGCTGCTAAGTGTTTCGCCGAGTTTTTCCATTCTGTGTATTCTCAACGACCACCTCGTTTGGATGTAGATGAAGTTCTAAAAATAGCCGAAGGTGGCAGTGAACGCATACATATTTCCACAATATTAGAAGGAGATGTGAGACGAGCTATCAAGTCGCTAAAGCCTAAGCGCTCTATTGGTCCAGATGGCGTCCCACCTTTCTTAGTGAAAGATTGTGGTGAGGTGCTGCGTAAGCCTTTGTGGCATTTGTATCGGTTGTGCTTTGAACATGCTTTTTATCCTGAGGCTTGGAAGCTGTCAAGGGTGGTGCCTGTGCCGAAGGGTTCGGGATCAGAGGTCAGCGACTTTAGACCGGTGGCGGTGCTGTCAGTCTTTGGCAAGTTATTTGAGTCTATTCTGCAGTACCGAATCAGTCGCCAATTTGAGTGCCAGCTAGCCGATGCTCAGCATGGATTCAGGACTGGAAGATCAACTTCATCTAATCTTCTTTCGTTTTGGTCCTATGTTGTTGACTCGGTTGACTCTGGTAAGCAAGTTGACGCTGCCTATTTTGATTTTCGTAAGGCATTTGACACGGTAGACAACGATATCTTGATTCGGAAATTTTCTAGAGCTGGTTTTACTCCCTCATTGTTACGCTTCTTCTGTTCGTATCTGAGAAATCGTCGACAGTATGTGCAATATAAAGGTTACGTATCAGAGCCATATTTTACGTACTCTGGGGTGAGTCAAGGAAGCAATCTGGGCCCTTTAGAGTTTCTGATCATGATAAATGATTTGCCGGAGACTGTCAGCGCAGCTCGTTGTCTTTTGTTTGCTGATGATTTAAAACTTTTTACAAAGATCCAAGGGCCAGACGATTGTAATGCTTTGCAGGCAGATATTGATAGTGTACGACGTTGGAGTGAGTCAAACAAGCTTTTCTTCAATGAGAAGAAATGCTCAGTAATTTCGTTTGGACGATTAAAAAACCGAGTCACTTTTCAGTATCATCTTGGAGGCGTTGCTATCCCAAGAGTTCCCAATGTACGTGACCTGGGAGTGAACATGAGTGAGGATCTATCGTTCCGCACACATATTAGTAAAATATGTGGACAGGCTTTTCGAACACTTGGTTTCATTCTCA
The DNA here is from genome assembly GCA_931315375.2 of Opisthograptis luteolata. Taxonomy (NCBI): domain Eukaryota; kingdom Metazoa; phylum Arthropoda; class Insecta; order Lepidoptera; family Geometridae; genus Opisthograptis; species Opisthograptis luteolata. Next base: position 7,441,191 of record OV928048.1, read on the forward strand.
GACAGTCGCGACATCTTGACAGTATACCAGCTATCAAGGCCTTGTACAATGCATTTGTGAGGAGTAAGTTGGAAAGCAATGGATTGGTGTGGTGTCCATATGAAAAGAAGTATACTCAATTGGTAGAGAAGATTCAAAAAAAGTTTTTAAGGTGGCTCTACCAAAAACAGTATGGATATTTCGTTGGCTACCCATATCTGTATCCGAGCAAGTTTATTCTGGGAATGGTAGGTTACAACACTCTTGAAGTAAGACGGATTGTGTCGCTTATCGAGTATGTGTTAAATTTATTAGTAAGCCGTAGGTACAATCCATTGTTGCTAGAAAAAATAACTTTAGCGGTCCCGGACAATTATACCAGGGCTAGAAGGCATGACCTATTCGGGGGCCCGGGGTCCAGAAGCGAGTTGGGTCACCAGTCGCCGATTCCCCGAGCACTTCGCTTGCTCAACGCTGTGCTGCGCCGACACCAGGACCTGGATCTATTTTTATGCACGCAGCAGGAGTTTCACAGGGTGGCATTAGATTTTGTAGAAAAATTGTAATGTTGTTGTTTTGTGTTGTTAGTTTTTATTTTTTTATTGGTTGTTGTATTAAGTTAGTTTTGTTAGTGTTTTCTTTTGTTTTTGTTTTGTTGTGTTTTTAGTCCTTGGTGAACGAATTGGGAAACTGTCATGTTCACCAAGGGCATGTACATTAATAAATAAATAAATAAATAAATAAATAAATAAAATAAATAAAATTATGGATGAAGTAGCGTGGGCCGTGGAGTGTATATTTGTATACCTTATTGTTCTATCTGCGTGTGTGTGTGTGGTTGTGAATGTGTGCATGGATAAACAAATACACAATCGCAACAAACCTCGCCTTTTTAGAGAAATTTGAATTCCTTAAAAAAATAGAATGCATATTGCATATGAAACACGTCCGCCTCGATGGCTCGTTAGTTGACTTCCCCAGTGGAATACATCAGGCGGCAGGAAGCTAGTCCGCAGACTTGCTGACAACGTGCTAACGGGAGCACGCAGATTTGCAGGTGAACTACATGTGAGTACACAAGTGTTTTCATCCTACTAATATTATAAACGTAAAAGTTTGTGAGTATGGATGTATGGATGTTTGTTACTCTTCACACAAAAATTACTAAACAGATTTGAGTGAAATTTAGAATGGAGATAGCTTATACCCTGAATTTAATCATAGGCTACTTTTTATCCCAGAAAAAGGTTCCCGCGGGATAGCGAGAAGTAGCTTCCTTTGATAGTAGGGGTGAACTAGGAAAGAAACTTATGGAAATTCCCCAAGAGGCGTCAAGTCGTAATTCAATTTTGTATGGAAAAAGATCAAGCTCCCAAGAGGGTGAAGCCGCGAGGTCGCTATCAAAATAAGATAAAATCTCATTAAAGTATTGGATTTAAAAAAATATAAACGTCATCGGTTGGATTTAACTGTGCAATTGCTAAATCAGATAACAATAGAGTTTTATTTTCATTTTGTGCTGTTTATGATATATTTCAAAACACTTTTGTACACACCGGTTGCAGGTTCCACCGACGTATTTAATGGCGGGAAGTGGACACAAATTAAAATGGGCCCGTCAATCGGGCGGACGTCTCCGCTAGTCTCGACCAGTGAAAGTGAGATATTATCTGCGTCGCTGCTCCATCTAGAATTATGATGTCGTTGGATACGCTTCATTTGTAATTAGTGTGCGCTGCGTCTTAAGTGGTGATGAACACTTTCTAGTGCTAATCGTTATTATTTCCTCTATGAGCGAGGCACATTATATTCTAACTAACTGAGATGGCACAACGAGCCAAAGTGAGTCTTGGCCTCCAAAAACAAAAGACGCCACTTCCGTCTGTCCTGCGCCACCTCCTGCCAGTTCTCCACCTGGAGCTCGCGCTTTAAAACGTCAAACTTAAATGTGGCCTGTTCTAACCTGTTCTATCTGTGTACCTGTTCTAACCTCCTTACGCCGACAAAAGAACAGGCAAGAAACGCCGGGTGGGTAGATTTTTGGGTGAAATCACATTTAATTTAATTTCTATTATGTCTACCACTTATTTGCAATCCAACACTTAAAAAATATCGATAAAAGCGATTTATTGACAATCGATACTTCGCTCGTCTTGTGTTTACAAAATTGACAATGACACTATAGTGTAGAACAGCAGAAGCTACAGAGTAATAAAATAGCAATCATTCATTGATAAAAACAAACACTTACTACGAGTACCACTTCACTATTCCAAGTTACATCACTACGCACCTGCTTCTCTGAGACATTAATAACTTCATCTCTACGTAGAGTTATGGCCTGCCCGGTCTACCGTTGTCTGCATGTCTGTCTGTCTTTTAGCTTGATTTAGATGTCCTACAGGCTTCCTCTGTTTTTGTCGGACGATATAGTTTCTCATCTGATGTGTTTTAGTTACTGACGTGCTTTCCTATTCTTCCTATCTTTGGTATATTATATTTGTTGATTGACGGATTGTTTTTCTTTAATAGAGAATTATTTTTTATGTAATAGAGGGGCAATCAAACGGTCCATAGGTGACGGCCCACCTGATAATAAGCGGTCGCCATCACCTATGGACAGTTGTAGGACTAGAGGCGTTGCCAATCCTTAAGAACTCTTTCATACCCATCTTGAAAGACTGCAATTGGTAGCACTGAGGAAAGACTTATAACATAGATAGATTAATAAAGTTTTTTTTTATTTGAGTAGTTAATTTATTTCCATACGCTTGTCTATAGAGATTTTATAAATTTAATATAAGATACAAAAACATAATGTACGCTACTTGGGCGGCATTTAATTTGTCAAATAGACATAAAAGCGCATAATTTTTTAAGGTCCTGCCTATATTACTCATTAATTTGTCCGGTTAAATGCCACCTTGAAGTTTTATTTTAAATCTTTAAATGAAAGCATGCATTTTATTAGCAGTTAATATAATTTTGAAAGGGAACTAATTAAGCAGAAATTATGAAATGACCTCCTTAAGTTTCATGTAACTAAATTTATTTCCTTACTTAAATGGTCATATAGAATTTATAAGTTAAGGTAACAGGTATATGATAATAACTTAATTTTGCATAATAATATTGCCAGGTCAATTGCACTTTTGTATAAGGTGGTGTGTTTAGTTATATCTGTAAGCTAATATATATATTTTTTACTATTTACAGGGTAGCGTTTGACCACAAGTCACCTGATGTTAAGTTACGATGCGGTCGAAGATGGCGCCACGCTACACCTGGACTGGCTCTCAAGTGAGGCTGCCGGAACACACAGATAGGTGCTTGGCGACAGATTCTTAACAAGAGGGTGGTAGCTAGCCAGGCGAGTACTAGAAAATACCCTACCACCAAGCTATGGTTTCATCACGATGTTTTCCTTCACCGAAAGCTCAAGCTCATTGTAGGATTCGAACCCACGTCTTACGGATCGCAAGCCGACGTCACTACCACAGAGCCATCATCGCTATGTTTGATTCTACAATGTTGATGATACGTATTGGTTGTTTCCTTGATACGGCGCTCTATGGTAGAATTCCCCAAAAATAAGGTTCTCATTTCCAAATTATGGTCATTAGCATGATTATGGCCATTACCTTCCCACTTTTTTTTAAATAAATAAATCAACAAATAATAAATAAATATCGAGGGCAATTGCACACAAATTGACCTGGCCCCAAAACTTGTGTTATGGGTACTAGACAACGATATACATACCTACTTAAATAGAGAAATAAATACTTATATAGAGAGAAATATCCAAGACTCAGGTACAAACATTCGTGCTCATCACACATATATTTTCCCTTACCGGGATTCGAACCCGGGACCGCTAGCTTCGCAGGCAGGGACACTACCAACTCGGCTACCGCGTCGTCAACTCGGCTACCGCGTCACTGCTAGGGACACAGTGACACAGGCATTTTCTCAGTGAGAATGTTCGGACCTTAATCTACCCCCCCAGCCTTGTGCAAGTTGGTAAATGAATATCAGTTTCCTTATAATTTCCTGAAAATTTTCTACATTGTTTTGAGCGATGGAAATCGGTACAGGTGTGTATGATAGGTGAATTGTAAGACACATGATCACTCTTCACTCTTCAGCCAAGCTCTTTATGTCCAGATATCAATTCGATCTACTGCACTGGCTGGATAAACTAAGCTTTCTTCCATTCAATAAAACTAAACAGTAGTGGTACCCTTCCAAGAAGCCAGCCCACTATTCAACTCAATCACAGTAACACGCGGAATTGATGACACCATCCGATAGCAAAAGTACCAACAAATGCGTTAATGGAGCATTCACTAGAATTAATTAACTTGTAAAGGAAGTATCTAGCCCGATTTTATGACTAACCTAGAAGAAGCATTAATGATTTATCTTTAGATTAATGACAAATGAAACTGGAAAACAGTTATTTTAAGAGATACAATGGAAGTAGGGCTTAACGCTTAAAAAGTAAATGGTGCAGCTGAACGGACACTACTATTACTAAGATCTTGGGTTCAAAACTAACAAAAACAAAACTAATGTAATTCAAGCCAGGAGGAGAATAAATATCACCCCACACAGATTTGGATGAATCACTCTAACCAGCCACCCAAATATTTTTCCTACCAAAACTCTAATACAATCGACTGTCACTACTATTTCCCGCCAAAATCTAAATCTATCCCATCAAAATTGATGGAAAGAATATAAAGTTGCCATCCACATAAAATATGTGTAATCGTAGACATTCTGCCACAAATATAATTATTATAATTAAATGGATTAATGAGTATAATGGCAATATTTAAGTATGAGAATGAAGTTACTATGAATTCTAATTGTTACATGTTTTTTTATAGTTATATTCTGACATAAGACTTATTGCTCGTTAACACTAAATTCCGAAATAACTTGAAATTATCAAACACATTGCGATTAAAACTACCTAACTAATATTGAAGTTGATGCTAAGGTTATAATGACAAAAAATAGGAAACATGCATCCTTCGCATGAAAAAGTGTCGGTGTGTTCCAGCAGTCCCATTTGAGAACCAGTTCCTAATCCAGGTGCAGCATGGCACCACCTTCGGCCACATCGTCACTTAACATCAGGTGACTTTTGGTCAAACGCTATCATGTAAGAAGTAAAAAAAAAAATATAGCACTCCTTGTATTTTTAAATATTAACACTTTGGATCGGAACTGAGTGTTTTTTTTATTTCTTATCTATATAGGTAGATGCCCTTTTTTTCTTTATAGACCAATAGATGCGTCCTGAATTTGCAACTTTTTGTTAGATGAATCGCGGTCCAGTTAACTTTAGGACCACTGATCTATTATATTCCTCCATCCCTGCTAATCCCTACTTCATACTATAATATTATAAATGCGAAAGTAGCTTTGGCTGTCTGTCTCACTGTCACGCCTAAACAACTAAATAAAAATAATAATAATAATAATGCCCGCACAATCACATACATAGGCTCTGACCCCTAACTAGGTTTCCCTGTATCTATATCAGAACCTGGTATCAGAAACTACGAGGATCGGGGATCCACAACACCGAACAAATACTTGCGCTTTTTTTTTTAACTCGACCAATTTAAATGAAATTTGATGCGGAGATAATTTGAACCCTGAGGAAGGACATAGAATACTTTTTATCGAGATAAACTGTAACTGTAACAACTTTCTTATACACAAACGAGCCAGAAACCCTTACCATGCCTCATCTAACGGACAATTACGTAAGAAAGGCACGTGCTAGAAACAGAAGTGTCTGTTGGCCCGAAGCTGGTCGTGACAGGCCTGCGAGCGAGCCCGTAATCTCACTGCGTACTTAGCGACTCTTTATAGACCTTTTAAGGCAGAAAATTTTAGATCATCATCGACACGCTCATAATTAAGATCGTTATAGATAGACCGCTCGTGAGGCATGTGGGTGGTTCCGCTTCCGACATGGTGGTCCGATTTGGGTGCTCACTTCTTAATGAGCTGGCTGGTAATAGCAGGTGTGGTATTATTATGAGAAAGATTTTTTTCTTCTTTTGGTTTTAGCATCTATCTTAAATGTCAATAAAAAAGAAATGGTGTTCCGTGTTCGTTGGTCAGCGCATCACATGAGAACGGTTGGTCCAGAATTGGCCCTTTTGTTGTTTGGCACCTTTTAAAAATTTTAAATATGATTTTTAGAGCAAAAATAGAATTGAAAAGATGCGCGAGAAATTCAGTAAAATCTGAAAGTGCTTGTTTTATAAGTGTAGTATCTAGTAGGGCATGGTATACTTTTTTATACCTAGAGAAAAACGGAAACACGTACGTGAAACCGCGCGGCAGAGTATGTTAGTAAAGGAACGGGCATGTAAAAGTCACCGCTGTAAAAGCTGAGGAATCCCTGCGGTATGCAGAGAGCTATGAGAGGACAGAAAGCTGGTAACGCTGATTTTTAGCTGCGTACTTCTATGTTCATACTAATACTCACTATTCATAAGAGATAGATACCATTAACGAACAGCCTTAATAAACAAAACAAAAATGAAAAGTTAAAAAGAAAAAGTTTGAATTTAATTACTTATATTAAAACCAACCTATAAAAAGTGTTTTGCTGTATCTAAAATCACCAACTCAATGTAAATATCTTTCTTTATTTCTATTTCAAATTGCATCCAAGAAACGATACCTAACTAAATAAATAAGCTAACCAAGCGCTATCTGTAATTCCGCTCCAAACTATCACAAGCTAGTTGGAGCCGTTAGTTCCCTTAAGGTAGCAAGTAGCAACGTGTGTGGCATCCGCAGATACTTTGAATAATATACGTCTCTGGACGCTCCTCATATCTCAACGGGGAAGTATTTTGCATGCGGCAACCAACTATCTTTTGGAACAATCTGGTAACGGGAGCAATAAACTTAGAAACATCATAAAAAACTTCTCCGACCACGCAATTTAATACCATAACTACAGAAGCGAAGGTTCAATATGGTTTGCAGTTGCTGCGTGTTTCAGCCGTTATGGCACGGGAAGGTTCGCATCAAACGCATCATTTATCGTAAATTCGTAATTATCGATGGCAAGACTCGAAGAGAGTCCCCGCAAAGTTTAATGTCACATATTAAAATTGACGCTTGTTTGCCATCGGTAAATCCGAAGGTGTTTACATTAACGACACGTTATTACAGGGTGTGTAATTTATGCTGTAGAAAAAAAGCTGGAATTCTTAAATTATAACTCAATTCGATGAAGGTCCATGCAAATTGAAAAGAGGTATTCAGATCGCGAGATAAAAAATAAGGTTTTTTGGAGCGACGCGATGCTTGGATAACCCGTGGTTGCTATGTGCTTCGTAGGGTTGAAACAAGATCAAACACATGAAATAAAACAAGAAGGGATTAATATAAATCTATGCTTAAAAACAAAATATGTAAAAGAAAACACATTATTGTTTATAGTATAAAACTTCTAATTTAACTGCTCTAGCAAGATATATAAATCTTTGTGGCTTTCTAACTTTATGGTGATCGCACACTTGTCAACACGGCACGCGCCGTTCTCCTTACACGCGTTACCAACTCTCCTGATTTAGAATATAATGCGACGCGTACGGTGCGGATGGGTGTGCCAGCCTGCAGAGGATTTAATAGAGAGAATTCTGGAATGCGGAGCGTACTGTGCTGACAATTGTGTAATCAGCTTTATACTCCTACGCGTCGTAGCTCAGTGTATTTTTTTGTGTGGCTCTTTTTATTATTTTTTGTTCTTTTATGCAACTAAGTGACAACACGAACATGTTGCTTGGCTGATGGTAAGTGAAGCGATTGCCAATTACACTTCAGTGCTACCCAGAGTTTCCAACAGTTCAAAATCCTACGAAGGAACGCACTGCGCTCCTCACCTGATACAATTGAAGTTAAATCTCCTTATGCCTTGGAATTTCACTAGAAACATTTGCGAGACGGACTTTGTAAAGGAGTCCTAACACTACAAAGCTAAAAAAAACTTTCAATGAATCTCGTATCAGTCCATTGCTGGACATGTAGGTAGGCCTCTTTCAAGGTACGCCACTGTGCCTGGTCTTCAGCTTTTCTCAACCAACTATTATCAGCCACTCGGCACAAGTCATTGCTCCACATTTGGCCTGTTTTAATAACCGATCTATCCATAGTTTGACATAAATTTGACATTAGGTACTTCTATGGAGCTTATGTCAAATTTCCATCTCCAGTAGGGCAAATCGTGGATAGATCGTTTATTGAAACCAGCCGATGGTCGGAGGGCATCCTGCGCTACGTCTACCCCAAACGGTTGTCGGTTCTGCGGCTTATATGACCAGCCCACTGCCACTTCAGCTTGCTAACTCTGTAGGCTATATCGATTTTTTTATTGTTTTTTAGAGTTTTGTTTGAAACGCCCTGTATGCAGTGACAGCGGTGCCTCAACAATCGTAACAACACATCAGCATTAGCGCGCGAGGTGTCGCTTCGCCTGACCCTGCCTAATGAAGCGATGGCGCAGGGCACTGCGGAGACATCTGCCTCGACGATCTTGGCTCAGGTGTTTAGTAAAGCTTAAGGCCAATTGCTGATAGCAGTTTTTTACGTAAATTCTACTTTATACATCTCTCATTTATTTTGATTGAAAATAGAGTGTTTTAAGAAAATTGTGAGCTCTCTGCGCGAGTGACATGTCGCACGCTATTGCCAAGATTGAATTACAGGCAAAAGAGTAGTCAGTAACATAAGTAGCTAATCAAGTATACCTACCAGATCAGAGAAAATTAGTGTTCAAAATTCGCATAAAAATCACGCTAGCTTACCACGCACAATTTCCCAAATGAGTGCCAGATCAGCAATTGGTGTTCAAAATTCTTGTACAAAGTGCCGCTGACCGCACTTTGTCAAGCAAGCTTCTGCAAAGACCTAACAATCGGTACTCATCAAGCAATTTTGAGTTACGAGAAGTTGCTACAAAAAATACTAAACTACAGTAAGCGCTTTCTAGCCTTGCGGTTATATATCGATGGTATGTTAAAAACTCAAGTAAAGGCTAATTGTGAATGTCTAACGTAACCGCCCTGATTGATTGAGTTACAATCGGTCATTTGCTTGTTACACGCAATTAGAATTTTATTTGCATTAATCAGATGCATATAATTACGGTAAATTATTGCATATACGCGAGCGAAGACCGCATTTCATTGAAATTACGACAGGAATAAACTACTTAGTTGAATCAGTTACGTCACAATTGGAGACATACTTAGCTGGTCTCGATTAAGATTAAAATAAGTTATTTCATAAGATTGTATTTATGCTGTAATGAGAATAGATTGATCACTGTGTCACATCTTGAATTACGCTTCAAGCGGTGATACCAATGATGCGGTCTGGGATGTACTACAGCCTAGATAATATATTCACTCTCGATTTGAAGATTTCCATGAAATAGTTAATTTAAAAATACCAGCTGTTGTGTGAGTCGAACTCGCGTGAAGGTGAAACTATTCTGTTATCTGTGATTTTTTAGATTTTTTTCAGGACATTATCGGTAATGGGATATCGGATATAGAGATTCCGGTGTTATGAGATTCTTTAATTCGGTTATTCATGTTTCATTACGATACGCATGATAAGCGCTATCAATACTCTACCAAAAATCTGCGCAAAACTACGCAAAGACATCTGGGGAACGAATTTCATCAAACATGCGAGACCTATCTTCAATCTTCACGTTTCTTAACTCAACTTTATGCTACCATACATTTAAATGATCTCAAACATAACCTTAGTTCCAGAAACATTGACTTATAAAGCATGTTCGGTATTATTGTACTTACTGTTTTTAATTTATTTAGTCGGATCTAGAGGTGAATGGCCCCATGCAATTTTCGCACTTAAACACAGAATATGTAATAGTACAGAGCCTAAATCATAAACAGTCAATTCACTGAATAACAGTTTAGCCTTTTAAACTTTACAAATGAGGGTTCTGCCGGCGAGAATTGGCCGTTTATACCACTTGTTATTCCGTTTTGGCTGCGCGGTGCTATTGACACCATCTTGGTCTAGCCAGTGGCTGGCCGGGCCCATTAGGTATCACTTCCTTAACAAAAGAGGCTCGGTGCCTCCCATTCCAACAATTGTATGATCTATTTACCTTATCTGTAGTGTACCGCAATCACAACAGCTTCCTATGTCGAGTGCGATGGAAGTGTTTTGATATTTTCTCTTTGTAATGTTTTTTTATTTTGAAATGGAATTGGGTAGGTTATTTCTTGGTGGACATTATTACTTTGTACATTTTAGGGATGACTGTACACTGTCAGTTTGTTTGTATTACAAGTTGTTTTAAACATGTTGACACTATTATAAACACCGTTTCTTTAGCATGAACCAAAGCTTCTTATAAAAAACTAAGCTGCTGTGTGGGACACCAAAACATTTCCCTATAGTAAAAGTACAAGTCTTTAGGGACGAATCCTCTTTAATTTTTCTTCATAACTAACATTTTATTTACAAAGTTCGTGACATCTTTCTTCCTATTCTCCTAAACCAACGCGACCTCTTTTTCGAAGACCCATATTATATACCAGCACATAACTCGTGCGGCATTAATGAAAACTATCAAAATCCCTATCTCGCAGTACTGGGCAGGTAGAGTGGAGTGCAGAACTACCAGCAAGTACATTATAACAGCGATACGGGACGCGTGATGTGACCATACTGAGCGAGTTGATACTACGCGCCATTCCAGGTGAGAACGGTTTTGGATGCACGGTTTTGTTTATTGTCAGCTGCTCTTATAGTGGATGCGATGATAACAGCGCTAGTGTCGTAACTAACTTTTTATGTACCCGAAGCAAGCTTCTTTTTTAAGTTTTTTATTGATAATTGACTCTAGCCAACCCCAGTCTCACCTCATGTTAAGTGATGACAAGGTCGATGATGCAGCATGCTTGCCTAGAAGATACCTAAACACTCTTTACCCGAAGGCTCCTAAATTATACTTATGGGAAAACAAAAACGTTGGCAGGGTTCCACTCCTTCGCCGAAGATTTTACCACTATCAACCATATAGTCATAAGGCTCTGCTATCAACAGCTCACTGCAGGCGACAGAGGTTACGTCAAAACAACGCATGACAAGTATATACACCTGGTGGCAGCGCATTATGTCCATCACCTTGAGGCATAGGTGATACTCGTTCACCTGATAAGTCATCATCATCATTATCCTTTTTTACGTTCCCACTGATGGACTCTGGTCTTCTCTTAGAGAGACAGTATGAGCCGTAATCTACCACGCGGGCTTAGTGCGAGTTGGTAGATGTCGCATGCTCTTGAATGTCACAGTTCTTGGACATGCCGGTTTCCTCACGATGTTTTCCTTCACCGTTTTGAGCGATGGCTAATCCGCACATAACTTATTAAGTCATTGGTGCGGGGCCGAGAGGATTGTAAGTCGCACGCGTTACCGTTCGGCCACCATCACTCTCCTTATAAGTACTCAGTTTAAAATCTCTACAGCAATATGCACCCGTTCCACATAATTCTGTGTTTATTCACCTACTCTTTGTCTTGTGATTGTATCTGCAATGTTAAGATAAACGGGTTGAGTTCGGTCACGACGCTGACCACCGCGGACCGTTTTGGATGCACCTTATGCCCATAAGCTGTCACTGATAAACTAAATAACGTTCTAATCTGGTCTGATATTGCACCCGTTTTGAAATCTCACCTTTTATGGGGATATGGTAATGGGAAGGCTGCAAGAAAATAAACCGGTTAGAAAATTATCTCTTCTCTAATAAGAATTAGTAAAAGAGTATTATCTTCAAAGTCTCGGGGTTAAAACGAATCTTTCCAAATAAATACAGCATTTTTTTATAAAAATACCTTTAATTACGTTTAGTACATAGGATTATCACTTTATAAAGCTATACTTAAAACTAGCTACGTCTATTACCCCGGCGAAAGAACCAGCAAGAAATGCCTGATGGCAGGCCATTTTTTGAGCGCAACACTTAGTACACAGTCAATACACATTTTTTTATTATAATTCTAAGTTGTGTCTGCCTCCACAAAATTTGAACTACGAATAGATCATCGAATTATTAATTACTAATGGCCATAATCGAGACATCTCGAGACATCTTCATAATCGAATGAAGAAAACCGATTTTGATGAAATTTGGAATGAAGATAGCTTATACCCTGGATCAGCACATAGGCTTATCCCGGAAAAGGTTCCTGTGGGATAGCGGGAGTACGCGGGTGAAACCGCGGGGCGCAACTAATATGACATAATAACTTTAATCTTCATTTAATTTCACATTTGGACCACCTAACGACCTAGGCATAATATCACATACCGGGCAATCTCACGATTGTCGCAGAGCCCGCTTGATAAGAATAATGCAAGTTACATTTAGAAATAACGACATCTATCGAGATCCACGAGAACAATAATTTCTGCACCACAATAAACTTTATCGATTCTCTTATTAAATCTTATATTTCTGAACGTACACGGTTCAAGAGAACGACAATTAGTTTGGTATTTTATATGTTCCGTAACCAATTATGGCTAAAGACTGTACGATTCATGTTATTTGAGATTACTACAACACAACAACATGAGCAACGAGTTGGGTCTTCTTATTTTTCTTTTCAGCTTTCTTCAACTATGTCAGAGATAAATCTTATTTTGTAATATCAGACTATTTAGATGACGTAACAGCTTGAGATTTTAATGAACTTGCTCTAATTCAATTACTCGTAATTAGCAAAAACTTTTTAACAACAAAATGAAACCACCGAAAAAACTGAAAAGCAAAAAATAATAAACCAAAAAAAAATAATAACATAAATAAGTTCTTACGCTAATGTAAGTATACCTAAGTCATTTTGAGTCTGCGTTAAAGAACGGCAGATGTCGTACCTTTTTAGACACTTTTTTTTATGCTTGCGGAAACGAAAGTGAAACACCCTGTAGATGTATGACAATTTAACGAGTCTTCTGTGACAACCTGTCACCATTTTCTTCCATGAGTCTTATCATCTTTTTATCGTTGATTCCCATTTGACTGATGAACTTATTCTGACTTGGAAGAGATAAAGCGTCTAAGCATTGATATCAAAACAAAATAGCTACATTAATCAAAGTTCAAAATTATAAGTGGAATTATTCAAATAAAGATACCTAGTTCAGAATTTGGCCAAACCCATTTGTCAATCATCAGCACTGTCTAGATAACCTTAAGCGCTTTTTTGACTTACTACTACTCGTATTGTAAGTCAGAATAAATTGATTGGTTAATTATCATGTTTAAAATATAGACATCTCTACTGTTCGTAATTTTGCTGCCATTGCATTTAGTAAACAATAGATGCAGATTTTTTTTACCAGCCCTGAACTTTGGCTATGAGTCCACTGCGGAAGAAACATTTACTAACCAGACTATATAAATGAACTCATTAATATAAAAATGACTTCTGATCTAAGATAAAAGATTTGGAGATAATACGAGCTTTCAAAACAATGTAGTAGTTGCCACAAAGACTCCAGCTTTAGAATTGGTTTGTTTTATTTCATTTTAGTTCTCTTCTCTACTAGGTTTTGATGGTGTTTAATTTTTATTTTATGTAATAGATTGGCAAACAAGCAGACGGCCCGCCTGATGGAAAGCGGTCACCGTCGCCTATGGACATTTGCAACAGCAGAGGAGTTGTCGATGCGTTGCCGGCGGACTCTTTTCACACCCATCTTGAAGGATTACAGTTTGTAGCACTGCGGAAAGACTTGTGGGAGGAGCTCGATCGTTGGCTTAAGACGTAGGTCATGGGTTTTAATAGTGCAATAAATTATTTCAGTGACGTAAAACATCGTGATAAAGTCATAGCTTGTTGGTAGGGCATTTTCCAGTGCTCGTCTGATTAGTTACCACACCCTTAGCCAGTTTGAGGGCCTCAAAGTAAAAGTCTGCTGCCAAGCACCACAGCGCTATCGTCTTGACAAGCTTCCAGTCCAGGCATAGTGTAAAACTACCTTCGACCATATCGTCGCTGACTTGGGACTGTAACACGATTTTTAGGAGTTTTGTGTGCTTTAAAAGTAATAATTATATTACATTCATATAGCACTGGTTTAAATTAGTCGCGTAATTCTCGTAAGTGGATTTGATTTGTCAAATAAGGCTAATTGCTTTGATAAATTGAAGTTTTTATCATTGTTATTGCCAATAATAACCTAATAATGATTTGCCGATATTGTTCACTGAAATAATATAATATCCACTACCGCATTGCTAAGATCTCCGTTAAATGATAAGGATCAACTGTTTTTGTGCTTTGGATATAGATATTGGCTTTAATGTAATTCCCACGTCTGTTTATGCATCACATTTATTAGCATGACGTACAGTTTTATTCATGTTTTTAGGGTTCCGTAACCAAATGGCAAAAAACGGAACCCTTATGGATTCGTCATGTCTGTCTGTCCGTCCGTATGTCACAGCCACATTTTTCCGAAACTATAAGAACTATACTGCTGAAACTTGGTAAGTAGATATATTCTGTGAAACGCATTAAGATTTGCACACAAAAATAGAAAAAAAAAACAATTATATTTTGGGTTTCCCTATACTAAGAACTGACACTCAAAAAACTTTATTTTTGTTTATTATCTACATAATTATAATTATATTAGTACTTACTAACGCTTACCTCGTTTTTTTACCCTGCAGAAACGTTAACATTTTTTCGTTCAACTTAACGTCGGTCATGATTTTCAGACTTTCTTTTACTTGGACTGTGAGAGCTGTCAGGATATACGGCACTACTATTTCGAGTAAAACTTATCATATTTCCTAATTCGACACGAATGCGAGTTATCAGTCAGTGTTTATAACTTTTTCTCTAATAGAGACGTAACTTGAACAAACGCTGTAAAAACGGTTGTATAAAATTTGCAACAGAAACAACTTTACTATACCTACCTACTTGAGTAAAATAATAACAACTTGAATTTATAACTTGAATTTTGCGATTTGTAATAGAAATAAAATATTGAAATAGTGGTTTAACTATGTTTGCAGTTAGATTGCTGTTTGTATTGACTTCTCTCATTTTCAAAAGTTACAGGGTAGGAGGTATGCACTTACGACCGTTCTTAATAACCTATCTATCCACGGTTTGGCCTACTAGAGATAGAAATTTGACACAAGCTCTATAGAAGTAATGTCAAAAATCTATCTCAAGTACATAGGGTAAACTGTGGATGTTATTATTAATTTCCAGCCCCAGTGACTTGATTTATTAACATATCTAACAAGTATTTAAAATTAACCCATACTTCTAGTTCACGGTGCCTTGATGAAGAATGAAATTCAGCAAATGATGATAAATTACGTTAATCCTCTCAAGCAGTTGTCTGGTAGGTACTAGGTAAACAATTTACTTACCGAGTACTTTCGTTATAGGAAATCTAGAGATTACAATTTAATTGAAAACTTTAATAATAAAAAAAACTAAAAAAAAAACTCATATTTCGTTTTGTTTTAAATTCAGTTTAATCAGACTTATTTTATACTAGCTATGCTCTGCTGTGCTCAGTGGCTTAGGCGTGAAAAGATGTATTACAATTAATAGAATGTAAGAAACCCTAATCAAATAGACTGAGAGAGTAACTTTACAATTTATCATAATATTATCAGTAGGTAATGATAGAGTAGTATAGATAATAGCTTAAATTATCTATTTCTGGTACATCCTATATTCAATTTGCAGCAAGTTTTCCAAATCATGAAGTAGAAGTACAGGTTGAATTTCAAGCACCATCCCTGCTTCCAAAACCAGCTTTAAAACGGCGCTTATACATGTTTAAGTCACCAACTAATGGTAAGTAGAGAGCAGAGCTCATATGGGTGGCATTTTCCATCATGTACTGTCCTCAGCCATCTTTTTGACCTCTTGGTATGACCTGACGTCATTCCTTTCTTTGACTTGGTCTATGCATGTATTTGTCGGTCTACCTCTCTTCTCCTCTTCCTTTCTACTTTTCCTTCTAAGATGGTTTTTACATATCCGCCATGATATATCAAGTGGCCAAACTTTACTTCTTTTATATATTGTTGAGAGTTAACTAATTTTTATCCCCAAAATTTTTTGGTTGGTTTTCTTTCCCATTACAGCTTTGAATACTGCTGAAATTTGTTTATGTTACAGTGCGTACCGGTCCTGAAATACCAGGTGAGTTTATGTACTTATTCGGTATATTTTCATTTGTTTAATGATGTTCACTTGTAATTTGTCTTTAGTCACAGGACGTACTTTGTTTATCTGCTTGGCTATGTTACTAAAATACTAACAGACCAAGAAAAAAGTGGTTTTCTAGTAATCTATATATATAAGAATCCAAGTCTTGACTGACTGATATCAACAGCCTACACCGCTGGTTGTAGAAACTTGAAATTTGGAGGGTATGTTTCTCTTGATGCATGGGGGTGTACTAACAAAGTTTTTTGCTTTGACCAGACTCGTGAAACTTTCATTAACCCTCAACTTTTTGTTGATCAGTAGATCCTGCTACAACAACAACTACTACTACTACTACTACTACGACAACAAACTTACCACCAACACCATCTGCTCCAGAGATGCCTTTAACTGCGTCGACTCCCAAAGAAATACGTAAGAGTTTGTTTTATATCATTCGTAAAAAATTACAAGCAAAACTATTTGTTAGTGTATAAGACGTGCTTAAAGAGTCAAGTACAAATACGGGTAGCCAATAAAAAATGCTATTTCGATTACCACATATCAGGCGAGCAACACGTCTCGTCTCAGTTACAAATAAGACACATAATAATTTTCCGTTTGATTTCGATGGGTAATTGAAATTTCTTCTTATAACAAAATTATTTTACATCGTGTTCCAGTTGCTATGAGTCCCTCAAAATATGTGCAATCAAACAAGAGACCTGTTTATAAGGATGACCTGGACAAAGCATTCGCAGAATTTGAAAAGAGACTAAACCAAAATCCGAGTAAGGCAAAATGTTTTGTATCCCCTATTATATTACCCACACCTTTACCAGTTTTCAGTTGAGTACTACTGTGCTTTGGATAGCTATCGGTCCCGGCTGTATCAGTCATAAAGCCATGTCGGAAGCTTTAGGGCGGCCTGAAAACAATGACGATAGAGTTGGTAACTAGCTCATACCAAAGAAGAAAAAGATTTTTTAAGATATATTTTTTTACAGAATGGTCAGGTGACAATCATCATGACACTTCGCAACAAGATCAACAGAGCATAGTGGTTGCCAATCCCGGTCCAGAACATGGTATTAGTGGGCAGAATATGAACATCGATCACATTATAGAACTTTTGAGTAAAGGTATCTTAAAATTTACTTGATAAAAGTCTTTTCACTGTCTGACAGGCATTGTACCACCTAAACAAAATGGGTCTAGTAGCATTGAATTTTGCAGAGGACTTATTTATACACCTAACGTAGTTGAGTAGTAGAAAAGAATTTTCTGAAAATCATTTCCTTAACTGGCCAAATAAGATGTTAAAGTTCGTATGTATTTATAAAAATGTTTCAAACTTTTCCGCAGGCGAAACCACGGCTCGTGTCGCTAGTATATCTGTAAATTTGCAAACATGCCACTATTATAATTATGATCCTACTTTGTCTAGTCGAAGTCGAAGTGGTAATTATTAATTGAGCACGTCTAGACACGTTATGTAAACATTACGTGTATATTCAGATGATATAGAGTAGGTATAGCATATCATCTGAACATACCACGACCACTACCGCCGTCATATTGATCAGCCCTAGCTAAATAACTCTTTAAAGAAATATAGCTTAATTATTTCTCTCTTGCAGGAGTTAAATTACAAAGACATGTTCCCTACCCACCGGACGAGAATTTGGAATGGATGCAAATTAAAATACCCAAGTATTAAATAAAATATCTAACCTAATTGTTGATTTTTCTACTGAATCTTACGACGTGACTGTAAAAGCTCACGCACATTATTGTAGGCCGTGCCGCAACGCATTACTACATCTCTTTCACACATTCAATGAACGACAGAGATGCAAGATATTTTGCGGTACAGCCCTCCCGTAGTTTGCACGAGGCTTTATACGATTTGCTTCTCAAAATATTTCAAAAATCTTTAGTAACTTTATACTACTTAAAAATTCTAATATTGACTGATTAGATAGCGCACAGCTCAAACGGTAAATCTTAGACATATGAAACTTGGAATCTATATAAATTAGGTGATATAGAGATGTGCTACGAAACGGTTTTTTTTAATTCGCCTTCTAAAAAACGGCCAAATGGGGTGGAAAGATATATGAACTTTCTCGCAGTTAAAGGATTAAATATCATCATGCACCTGTTATATTGTCTACAAACCCAAATTGAAGGACACCTAACCACATTACTGGTCTTGCGGTCTTGTCAAACTCCGCATCGCTTAATCAAGTGAGCAAACAATGCCAATCAATTACTGGCACAAGAGCAATTATTTTAAAACGCTACTTGACCTCTGCACAGAGGCAACGTACAAAAATTAACTAGTATATTATTTATGGCCCTCGCTCGAAGATAATTCCGTAATATTATTAACTCATCGAGCGGCGATGACGTGAAATGAGTGCCGTATTTATAGGGGTTAAAGCTTATTCACATAAACCTATTATTTAGACCTGATCTTTGGTTATCAAAATATCTGGTACAGTCCGGAAAAACAGTTTCGTAACGCCTATGGCTGAATCGTCTATGCACAAACAGCAGCCGAACTTTGCCTAGTAATTAATATTTAATTTTATAAACAACAGTATGCTTTGTCAAGTGAAGAATTAGTTCTCATAAAGCCTTTTCCTTTCCCTTTCCTTCAGAGTCTTTTCCAAGTTCTGAAACAAACAAAATTTATCATAAATATATCGAACAAAAAAATTAAGTATGACTAATCAAAAATAATTGAAAATATCTCTCTTGTACAGTTATTTTGTTATACAAATAATCAGTTAATAACACATAATATGCTTAAAGTATCAACATAATAGTATCTTTATTAATTAACGAATAGCTCTGCGTTTAACCACATTTCCCCTGATGGTCGAGGTTGGATCACGCTAGCCCATGAAGTGCCCATTCACTCTAGATTTAAAGAGACCCAGATTGTACCTTTCAGGAAATAAAGCATCAGGGAGCAAATTCCAAGTCCTAACGGTCCGCAAAATAAAGGAGTCCGCGAAACGCTTGTCTTGTTAATGCTTGAATATTCAAAAGCACTAACTATAACTAAGGCCAAAGTTATGCAATTCAGATGAATAGTACAGTACAGTGAGCTTGCTAGTGACCTCCTGCCACAGATCTGTATCAGATATCGGTCGAATGCCTGCAGTACAGTACAATTAAAACATTCAGCGAAGGACGTTTGTGGTGTACTGGTTTCCTTTGTTCTCGATTAGGGATTTTATAAAAGGTTTTTGTATTATATTTGACGAGCTGTTCCCCGTGGCTTCACCCGTATGGGCGGGCTACAGTTTCTCGCGATAAAAAGTATTCTATGTTCTTCTTCAGGGTTCAAACTATCGCCGTACTTAATTTTGTTTAAATCGGTTCAGTAGTTTAGGCGTGAAAGCGAGACAGACAGAGATAGTTAATATAAAATATATTAAGGAAGGGATTTGATATGGTACTATAACGGGAGAAATTAACCTGTTTTGTGTTGGAAGCTACTCTTTTTGGATGGTCTGGTATCAGGTACTCGTAGGTTGAACATAAAAAACGAAAAAGAAAGGTAAAATCATTTTCTTTTTAACCATTGTTTTACTTCTTACAGGGTAGTAGTGTTAGGCCACAAGTCACCTCATGTTAAGTGACGATATAGATTTTAGGCTCAATCTAACACATGAACCGTGTAAATTTTTGCTTTAGTAAAGATTTGTTGTTCGTTGTATGTATGTATTTTATTGGATATGCCTAGTTATTGGATTTCAAATTTTGTTGAAAGAAGTAAGAGACCAACATTGGCTCAAATACCACCTTAATTCATCATTGAATCATCATCGTCATCAGCCTAATACATTCACACCGATCTGAAATAAGCCTTCTCTAAAGCGAGTATGGGCCATAATCAACCATGCTGGCCCAGTGCAGGTTGGTAGATAACTTATACCCTTGTCTTGAATGAATTGAATAAAGCTTGTTTGTTTATTACACCAAGCATCCACAAAAGCAAACCACTTCGAAACCACTAGCTCTTTGTGACTGCGCTAGCGCTTGCTACGTTTGGGCGCGGTCGCATCGAGCGGTCAATGCGACGCAATGATTTTGATACTTTATGCTTTAAAATTGGACATTACTGTGAACATAGACTGGCGCGTGTTCCTCTGACTGTGTAGTGTCTAAGTAGCAGATAAGGTGCAGCCAACACGGACATAGCGGTGGGATTGATAACGTAACTGATAAGATTACATCATTTTGATACTTGGAGAACTTAGGCTGGTATTTTGGAATGAGGCTCAAGTGTTGTTCAACGCTTTAGTAGCAATTAAATGACGTATTTGTGTGAACTGACAGCGTCAAATCTGTGCTCAAGTCTGATATCGCTTGAGCGTCATTCTAGAATAAACAGCCTTAGACGTTCAGATGGCATAGAACAAAGTAGGCAATTGCGTATTTACTACAAATATATTTTTAAACATTCGTTCATTCTAACGTTGAAGTATTTTTGTTGTTATGCATGTTGTTTATCTAAAGCTGGCACGTTATGAAAAAAAAGCAACAGAAATCTTTGATTCGCTCTTAACTTTGACCACGTGTGACAGGGACAAAGATATTTTTCCTGATGCGTATGATGCGACGTCATGCCGTGCGCTCATTCACAGGTAAAAATATATGAATGTATCGTACGTGACAGCTTTAAATAACCGACCTGTATCCACGCAAGGATAACGATTGATAGCGGCATTTTGACATGTATCTAAATATGTTTAAGATTGGGTTTCACTCTAAAATAGTGCTGTGAATAAGAAGCATAAAACAGATAGTTGACTATTTTAAAATGATATATCGACACGATATATTAAATGGTTAAATTGCTGACGTTTTACATTACAAAGGCCTCATAAGTGCAAGCTATTATGGGCCAAATCGCGGCGGTAACAGCACGAGCCCTGCCCTGCACCCGATACCTACGCCAGCAATCTCGTCATTACCTGACGAAATTACGGGGTCATCTATCTGGGCACTAATTGAGACAGTTTAGTTCAAGACACTGGCCGGTAGAAAGGCATCCGTAAATTGGACGTTTAAGGTGAAAGTCGGTCCATCTTGCCCTATGTGGAAATGTTAAAGGTCACTGTGGCTCCCGTCATGTCAGCTCACCTCGCTCCGGGGTGCTACAGTTTGGAGCCACTCGCAGTAAAGACGTGGTTTTTGCCACGGTGCCGGTGTGAGGGTGTTGGTTTTGTCACACAATAGAACAATTTAGTTCCAAGTAAAAATGAAAGGTTCGATGCATGCACTAATCAGAGCCTTTGATGCTGCTAATAATGGGGAGATATTTTTTTTAATACCTTACAATGTTTTGGTCGTAAGTTGCCTAAGTGAAAACGTGGCGCCACGCTAACGGTCTCTTAAGTGAGGCTGCCGGAAGACACCAAAAGGTGCGTGATGACAGATTCTTAGCTAGCCGGGCCAGCACTAGAAAATGCTCAACTAATGAATACATCGTGAAATCATGTGCGCTTTTTCTTTCTTCGTGTCTCACTTTAGCTCTATCAATAAAATATTTTTAGTGACTCTCGGCAAAAAAAAGGTTTACGCAAAATTCATATCAGATTCTTTCGACGTATTACAAGGGGAAATGAAGGGAGGTGTTTCTTTAACAGGAAGAAGAAATATTATGCAAATTGACTTCAATTTTGCATTGCGATCTAATTTTGCAAACCGCTACTTGAAGCTTTAAGTGGGTGTTTAAAATGCTAAAGCAATTTCGGTAATTTGAAGTTGATTTTTAAAAATATTAAATGATAGGTTCATGTATATTCATTGCACGTGACCTTGATCATTGATGAATCATCTAAAATAGAACAAGATGCTTCAAATTTGTTTGCATTTTGCTACAGCGTTTTGGTTATCTGCAGATTGCAATAAATATAAGCTAGAGCCAATTCTTGACAACTTGTTTGAAAGATTTGCGCGAGTTCGAGGTGGAGGACTGGCAGGAGGTGGCGCAGGACAGACCGAAGTGGCGTCTTTTGTTATCGGAGGCCAAGACTCACTTTGGGTCGTTGCGCCATTTCAGTTAGTTTAATTCTTGACAACTCAATATAAAACAGCGCAGTGTTTGATAAAACACTCGGCAAACGTTTTCATTTTGTGAACAAGGGCGTTTTATAGATTTTTGCGCTAACAGATACATACAAGTATATCCAATTTCTCACAGTCTATATCCTGGTTTCATAAACGAACGATGGTTTGAGTTTGTTGGGTTTGGATTTGGGTAAAAAAAAAACCTTTTGAATACCACAATTCAACTGCCGACGTACTGGAAATACTGATTTTAAGAACCAATTTTTTTGTGGTATTCGGAGATAACTCTTCCTGCATAACTTCTTTGCTGACTTTACCTAAAAGAAAAGGAGCAAAACTAACACTAAAACATGTACGTTATTTGAGTGTAAATAATAGCTGAATTACAAATACAATAAATAACAGTTGGCTAAAATACAAAATGCGCTTCAAACACTTCCAACATTAACCCGAGGTCCCCAATACGAACAGTTCAAAACTGTGTACTGTCCATACAATCTGATTTACGCGCCAGCTCTATCCCAAGCCCAACGTCTAGAGTAAACTATGCGCTTGCCTTTTTAGGAATGCTAATTCCGGTACATATTATTCATTGCTGTTGTCTTTGTAAATTTGTTTACATGATATTAAAAGTCACTGCGATTGTGTAAGTGCCAGTTATTTATTGTGTGTAAAATTATTACACATTTGTTTGTTTATTCGCGTTGATTTATAAACATTGCTATTTTTATTTATTTGTAGAGCGAATGCACATTCTAAACAATTATGGGCCGTATTGGAATGAGTTATGAGTTATTTTATTTAAGGTTAGGGGTGAGGATTGTTTGTTCTATGCTGTCATATTGGTGTCAGCTATTAATTCATTTTCACGCGTGGGAACGAAACATTTTTTTTTCAAAATGTTATTTTATTGCATTTGCATAAACGTCTAGGCTTTTTATTAAACACTGTTCCCCGCGGTTTCACCCGTGTTGGCTACTGTTTCCAATTTATACCCCCTAAGAGGTTGAATTTCAAAACACAACTATATACCCTCCAAATTTCAAGTTTCTACGACCAGCGGTTTAGGCTGTGCGTTAATATCAGTCAGTCAGATTCGAATAAGTTTGAAGTATTTTGAAATCATAAAATTGTTTTTTCACAATTTAATATTCTAAAATTAACTGTACCTACTATACTTTACATTAAAACGAAGGTGTGGTTTGGATATAAAATTCACTGACGAATGGATCATTAAAATAATATAATTAACATTTCATTCAATGAGTACAAAAAGTAATCACACGTCCATAACTCGTCCGAAGTTGGAATAATTAAACCGTTTAATTGAATTAAAGCTCAATAAACAAATAAAATTGCTAATAACTGACAAGTTCATCTTGCACATCAGTTAAGTAATCGATTTGATTACTAAGTAATAAATTGTTAATTGCCTAGACCTTTGTAATGAATGCCAAGGTTTTACGAAATTAGCAATTTTTGAGGAACGTGTATTTTTGATCTGTCTTGTCAAAGTAGTGGGTGAATACTATTAAAGGAAAAGTTGGCTTGGCTCTAAAATCAATAATTTGGACCTTACTCAAAACAAAGTTAGTCATTACCCAAAACCGATTTGGCCGTGGCAAGTCTCTCGATTCACTTGAGCTACGAAATACATGAGTTGCTAGAGAAAGTCTAATAATGTTGGCGACGAATTCTTTACTTGATACCTACTTGTTTGCTAGACAGGCAAGCACCAGAAAAATGTGAAATGCCCAAATAATTTTTATTTCAAACTGTTGTGCCCCGTGTCTTCCCGTTATCCCGCAGGAAACTATTTCTGGGATAAAAAGTAGTGTGTTAATCCAGGGTATAAGCTGCCTCCACTATAAACTTCATCAAAAACGGTTAAGCAGTTATGGTGATACGTGGTAACAAACATTCACACACACACACACAAACTTTCGCATTTATAATATTAGTAGGATTAGTAGGATTAATAGTTAGTCCCCTATGATGCCTAATTACATTGGCACTGTAGATAAAACCACAAAATTATTAACTTGCCGGCTTAAGCTCTTTGCCGTAATGCATATTGTGATTCTTCTTTGCAATAATAGGGATATTTTTTAGGTTCTACATTTCGTCAAGGTGCTAAAGAGTATTTATATCTGTATTAAAAGTTATTATATCCCAACTCAGC
The DNA here is from genome assembly GCA_931315375.2 of Opisthograptis luteolata. Lineage (NCBI taxonomy): Eukaryota > Metazoa > Arthropoda > Insecta > Lepidoptera > Geometridae > Opisthograptis > Opisthograptis luteolata. The sequence continues at coordinate 7,465,731 of OV928048.1, forward strand.
TCTGTTATTACTCTAACTCGTTACTTTATAAACGAGTATGAAATTACTGGACCTCACGCTGGGGTCAATTAAAATGCACGCTTTTTTACTGTATTTAGCCTAACCAGTAGTTAGTTTTTATCAGGCGTTTACACGGCATGCTTTTAAATTAGATTTTAATTGAAGTGTTCATTACGAACAATTAATTTACATGTGTATTAATTTAATTTTCTGTTACGCAAAGTCTTTGCAGTGGCACGGAATAGAGATTGGGCCTTGTAAATTAATTTATAAGCTGTTAAAATAAAACCATCTGTATTCCTTTTTTATATCATACAGAGCAACGTCCGACCACAAGTCTAATGTTAAGGGATTATGTGGTCAAAGGTGGCGCCACGCTACACTTGGAATGGGAACTACTTAACTAGAACTAGATAAAGAAAAATGAATAAAAACAAACAGTACAACATACATAATAATATATTTGTACTTATAATTCTTATAATTTTTTCAGTGTATACTACCCCAATGCTGGACAACAACCTCCCCTTTTCTAAGCTTTCCAACTATTTTTGTATGAGTATTTTTGTTTTGATCTTACACGATGGTCATTGACCACAAATCACTTAATTTTAAATTGAAATGTGCCTGCATTTAGAACTGAAATAGAGTGACACCACCCCTGACTACCGCGTCACATAACATCAGGTGATTTGTGGTCACACACAAAACAGTAAGTAAAAAAAGAGGTTCTTAACTTAAATTCAAGGTGGTTTTTCCTCTTAAGAGCGCTAGCTAATTAGGCGAACCCTAGAAAATGCTCCATGGCTGCGGTTTCAACGCAATGTTTTTCCACTAACTTGAACTAAATTCAAGTTATCGTTCATTTAATTTTATTATAAAAGATCTAAACACGTTGTTTATGTAGCTCGGACTTATCAAATCCGGTTCTTTGTCTTTATAACAACTAGTTATGCGATTTTCTGAAGATAAGTGCCACTTTATTGTGTAATGACTGTAGAACTTGACATATCAAAATCAATGTCCAATACTAAAATAGTTGACCGCAACTATGTCTCAGTAAAAATGTTACAACCTAAGAACGATGCATGTGATTCAAACATTTTTGTATTTAGTGATTTTTTTAAATAATGTTGTAATTTCACTGCCAAATTTTATTTTCAACACAATGTTTATTGGAATGAAAATGACGAATGTGCAATGCTTACGATATTTAATTTTGATATATATAGTACTTCCCCGCAGTTACATCCGCAATCTTCCCTATCTGTCACACTTTTTCACCTAACCTTAACGTTATGTTAATCTCGAGTATACATTATTTTTAAGTAACAAACATACACACTCATTTACTCACTCACAAAATTTCGCTTTTAATAATATATATTAGTGTGATTTTTAATACAACAAGTCTGCCGGGCGTTTCCTGCCTCTTCTTTTGCCGGCGTAAGGTGGTTGGAACAGGCGTTGCAAGTTTTAAGTTTGACGTTTAAAAGTGATGACAACGTATCCTATTGATTAGAAAACAATTGACTTTGACAAGGTCCCAAAACATTTTAATATAAATTTAGTTCTCTACAATTGTTTATTTGTCTTTTTGTTCACCTTGTTTCAGATAAAATGAACTGATTGTTGTTCTATATATCTGTTTTTGTGGTAGCTGCAATTACACTCTGCTTGGCATATTGCTTGGGTTCACGATTTTAATTGTACTATAATTAGTTACAGATAAGACTTAATGACTAGTTTAACAATAAAATGAGCACATTTGTTTTTTAACTGGTCACTAGGATATGCAGTTTATGCAGTTATTTTTTACAATATTAGTCCACTTCGATTGATTCGTTAGAGAACATTTCCGGGTATGAGTTATGACTAGCCCTGACTAGGCGCTTATGATTGTAATAATTATTATTGATGGTATATTATTCTACAATGAGCAATTTAGCGGTTTGGAAAAGTTTACAGTAATGTGTGCAATGGTTTCGGAGAAAAATTACAAATCTATAAATATATTATAACTCAAAGTTGACTGACTGACATAGTGATCTATCAACGCACAGCCCAAACCACTGGACGGATCGGGCTGAAACTTGGCATGCAGGTAGATGTTATGACGTAGGCATCTGATAAGAAAGGATTTTGATTAATTCTACCCCCCCAGGGGATAAAATAGGGGATGAAAGTTTGTATGAAACTTTGTCAATTTTAAACCGATCGGGCTGAGACTTTGCATGCATAAAGCTGTAGCCCACGCGGATGAAACCGCTAATTAGTCTAGACTGAAATTTGAAATAGACATAGTTTATAGCCTACATGATTTTGATAACATTTTTCCCATCTACATGATTTTGATGACTTTGTTTATCCTCAGAACGTACACCGAATAAAGTTATTGGAGTAATTTAATAATTCAAGACAGTAGGCACTTGTAAATGGACACGACGCTTTTATTATGTAAGTTACGCTTTACTGTAAACACGACTAAAAGTTTTTAATAAACTTTGAAACCTGCTCGCCCCGTACAAGCAGCTGACGTCAGTTTATCGCGATCTAACCCGGAGCGCTGTTCTAACATAACAAAAAGAAGCATAGATTAATACAACAATAAGGTAGAGGCGTGGTCGACGGGGTAACATGATGCGGAGATATCACGACCTCCGCTCTACGACCTCGCTTCCGAGTGAATCATACTTTCCGCCTTTAATTAGATCATGAATTTTGCATGGGACAACGTTTGTGAAATTAATGACCTTTGCCTGAAGCACTGTGCTGTCTGTTATATTGCTACTGCTTGATTTAAATAAATTGAAATTATTTCTCTAAGCTCTAGAATTTGGAACTATTTTTTTGCAATAGCAATAAGTTACTTAATAAACTATGCAGTTAGTTATTGCTTAATACAAAAAACATTCTGTGCGTTACGTTTCCAATACTCTTTTGTCACACTTAGATGTGTATAAGGATGATTTAGATTTAGAAATACCTAGTTTTGAAATTGTAGTTTAATTGCCAGAAAAATTTGCGTTATGATAAAGCTGAGACCAGATGAGCGTTATTTTTTAATTGCATTTTTGCATTTTTGTGTCACGTAATTTCTGTTACATTCAGTTTCATACAATGTTACACCACGACGAACACATTTTGACCGAAACTATGTAAATTTCGTACGAAGATATACTATGTCACAAAATTTGTGCAGCGAAAATTACGCCAGTCTTTGGTCATGGTTTAAAATGACCTATTAAAAAAATCTGTAATAACTTGCCTATTATACTTTTGTTATTATCTGTGGTTTCCCAGAACCAGCACAAATATTTCCGCCATTTCACCACAAACTTGTGATTATACAGTGACTCGTTAAATAACAATTTATTACATTAGTTCATATGAATGTCTCTTGACTGGTGAAAGATTACCTACTCCCAAACTAAGGTCAACCATTCTCTTCACTGTTTGTTATACCCGTGGTTAAAATGCGAACTAAAATGGATGGCTTCTTGGTTTAATGTTATATGAAAAAAACGTTTTTTTGTAAAAAAAAAAAAAGGACGTAGAAATAGGTACTTTAAATAATTGACATTGCTTAGCACTCTCCCCAAAAACAGGTTTCAAGTAATTTTTTTTCTATACATATAATTTATTACGCAAAATACACGCGTGTGCACACGTACGTACAATTTTGCGTCTGTGTATATGCCATGGATAAAATAGTAGTCATGTAACGAAAAACAAAAACAACTCTTCATCTAAAAATACCAAAAGTACCTACCCATATGCATCAATGATTTAAAATTGTAGTCATATATAAAATGCAATCTAAACTATTTTTTAGCTTATAATTTTATAAAGTTTTTGCTCTAGGTATAGCGCACGTGCCAAAATGCAGGTAAAGTTAGATACCTACCTGCTTAGTAGGTGTCTTGAAAGCCTTCGGTGTTCACCTCGAGGTACAGTCAAATACAAAACACAAGTAAACATTTACACTTAATGAACAATTATGTCGAAACGAGAGTGGTAGAAAAGTCTAGGCATCAAAAGACATTTATAAAAATTGTTATGCCATGTACCTCTCTTTTATTTTTCGCTTTTGATTTATAACTTATTATATAATAAGGTCTTATTTTAGTTGTAATTTAAACAAATATATTTATTAAACTACTATCTCAGTAAATCCATAATGGATCTAATGAATGGATCTTATGAGATTGAACCCTTACTTTCTAACTATGTGAAAAAAATATTTACTTTTATTCGGTTATCTCTATCATTGTACACCAAACTCAAATTGTAGGTAGAATAGAGCACGATCGCGATTGTTTATCTGCCTCCATTCTGCCTCCCATTTTCACTGGCGAGCGGCCGACACTCGAAGGTCAGATCGAAATTAAAAGTGTTTTAGTATCTGATTACAGAGGCTTATTACGTTCAGTGTTCAAACTAGGCGTCCGAGCAAAGCTTCCTGCCTAAAAAAAGACATAAAAGTAATAAACAACGTGAATTATTACACAGTCATTTATTATTAACTTTTAGTTTTTTTTTAGTTTTTTATTTATTTAGTTATCGTCCAGATGTAGCGTGGCGCTACCATCGACACAATTCACCTGAAGTTATGTGACGATGTGGTCAATGGTGGCGCCACGCTACACCTAGACTGAGACCTGGCTTTCAAGTGGGACTCCTAAACTCACCAATAGGTGCTAAGCGACAGATTATTAACTTAAGGGTGGTAGGTATCTAGTAGAGTATTAGAAAATGCCCTACCACCATGTTATAGTTATAGCTGCTTGCATAGGTTGTGGTGAGATTAAGATTAGTGGTAAAGGAAAAGGAAAAAATCGGGGTGAAAATATAGCTTGGAAGTAGAATATTTTCGAGTACTAGTAGAGGTTTCCTCAGTATTTTAATCACAATAAAACATAATATAAGACACTCAAAGGTCTCAAAGATAGTGTAGCTTGGTAACATGACAGTGAAAGAGTTTTCAGAATCAGATCAGTGGTTTCAGCAGTTTACCCGTAACATACCTCTATATAGCGAACTTTACCTTTTTATAATATCATTATGATATAAAAAGTCGAACAATTTCATTCAATTTTCACAAGTATAACGAAACTTGAAATTCTATTCAAGATACGCAGTCACATTGAGTCTATACGGTTGTAAAAAATAAGCAAACATAGTAATAGTAATACTGGATAAAAAGTTAATTTGCTTCTCCGGTGAAGCGCGACAGAATTCAATGAAAATGTAATCTTGCCAATTTTATTATGTAGAGAAGCTAAGAAACAAGAGACGCGCGAGCGCTAGGTGCCGTTGGAATATTGAAAAAAGTAAAGTTTAGTAGAAGTTTTGTCGGTGGTTCAAAAGAAATGTATGCACAATAAAGCCAAAAACTTTTATTTTTACTCATAATAATTCTCACTAAAAAGTCTCTTAGAATAAATTTGTTCGTATCACGATCCAGCTAAATGAATGATGACCATAGAAAAGACATCAACGCGCACAAGACTTAATATATCTTATGCATGTGTGTGTAATTTTAAACATTTCTTTATTCGCCTCACTACCACAGACAAGTGCTGGGCGACAAAGTCTTTACTTGAAGGAAAATAAAACCTAAATTATTTATGCTCTAAAGTCCCTATTTGAGTGGAACGAGTTTTCTCCATAAGTTTTTTCCGCAGTAATACAAAATACATCCCTTCAAGATGGGTGTCAAAAGAGTTCTTTAAGGTATGCAATACATTGGCAACGCCTCTATAGTGTTGCCAATGCCCATAGACCACGGTGACGGCTCATCATCTAGCGGGCCATCTGTTTGTATCGTAAAAAAACCATGTCATTCATAACATAAGCAGCTTTTACATAATTCCGCAGAAACGTAATGGGTGTAATCGTGTAACAGACGATGTGTCGGTTGATTCGCACGCGTATCGTGACGAGTGTCCATACTATCGCGCCGTCCGATGCGGATCTAGGCAATTTGTGGGCCGGCTCGTGCGCGAGCGCAGATAAACTTAACATTCGCTGCCATCACAATACAGTGAATATACAGTATGGAACCTCAGAACTTAATCGTTCTATTCGACTTTTTTTAAAGTAGCGTTTGACCACAAGGTACCTCTTGTAACGAAACGCCTGCTTTGGGAACTGGCTCTAAGTTAGGCTGCTAAAAAACAAAAGCCACCTAACATACATTATATTTGATGCAAGAACGATGAATAAGGATAGTCTTGTGTGTTCAAATCATGAAATCAGCTCAATTTGCCAAAAATAGACTGGGCCTTCAGAATTTTTAGTTGCGCTATAACAGATAATACATGAAATATTTGCAAAATAGTGGAAAACCCTACCATGGTTGATATTTCCTGAAAACAATCCGGGGTTGTTCAATATTTGCTAGGAAGCGTGCTACACCACCGACCACATTGTCACTTTTCTTCGGATGAGATCGTGATCAAACGGTAGTCTTGTAAAAAATGAAGTTTATTTAATATATTTTGCTATGTTATGCTTACGTATTTTGTAAATATTCTAAATACATATTAGCATCTAAATACAAGCAATATTAGAATATAACAAAACGTTATGTTTATAAATTTTCCCGCTCATAAATTCCTTACTGGCAATTTCATTTATGTGTTTTTGCTGCATTGTACACCAAATTATTGCATACGCAACAATATAAAGGAATATAAACTTTAGACTTTAGAAGATAAGGATTAGTGGTACTAAATAAAACGTTCACTTTAATTAAAATTTATATAACTTGTGTATTATATTATACTTCGGAGACACAACTACACGACTTCACCTGCATTGAGTTCTAAGGAATTCAGTAGGCTACATTTTATTGGTCATCTAAATTATAATTAAACTCCTTACAGTTGTAGGTATGCCACGTTTTCAACCAATCACCAACTCGGGTTTGTCGCCATACCTCTATCATGCCTTCTCTATGGAAAACAGATTTTTCATTTTTCACGTACACAAGTTGCTTAGACTTTTTTGGCGGCAATCGAATTGTCGACGTGAAAATTTTGTTTTTATTTCCAAAACTTGTGTTTCTTCGAGTGATAATGTGTAATATTGGTGGATTATTAACCATTATGTGTTCGTTAATGTGTACGAGTGTGGGAAATTGAAATAAAGTTGTGCAAGTGACTTTTCTAGTTGCTCCAAAAAAGTCCGTGTAAAGTTTAAGTAAAGCTCCACTACTTAACTTAAACACTATCCTCATCCCATCATCTCATCGTCATCATCATCATCATCATTTGAACTTGATTCAACTCGCTGAGTTTGAAATATTTTATACTTGACATTGACTAATCGTGTGACGCCATAACAAAAAAAAACAAGTTGCTTAATTTTTTTCTAATTTGAATTTTTTTTTTACTATTTACTGTGTAGCGTTTGACCACAAGTCATCTGATGTTAAGTGACGGTGAATTCATTGAACAAAATCCACAGCTCTCATTAATATTAAAAAGAACATTGATACACTTACCATAAAACCAATAACGGATTTACATTTTTTTAATGTTTCAAAACATACAGTGGCACTATACAGCATGTTACTAAAAGCAAATCGACATGTTTTTCATCCGTCACCAACGTTAATGGACCGGGATTGAACAAAAAACCCGCTTTGTCAATATTAGGAAGTAATTAAGGCGACTTTGACAGAACAATTAACTTTCGATGGGCTTTGTTCGAACCGTGTAAGGCAGTCGATGCGTCAATTTGTTTATAAACCGTAACCACTACACTTTAGAACTTTGTCTCCATAACTTGAGGCCATACCTGCCTTTATCAGTTGAGGAAGTGTGAGCGAAATGTTATTATGACAGTGCGTTTTTTTGACATAGCATGGTTTGTGTATTGGAGTTTTCTGTACAAAGAATTGATATGAATACAGTGGCTTGTCACTTTCAATGTTTTATGTCATAACATGATAAAATTCACACATGTTGTTGACAACAGATTTTCGTAAAAATGTTAAGCGATTGTATGTGAAGTGATGAAAAATATTTAAGTAGCTATGTCATGACAGGTTTAAAGTTAATCTAACTAACGATGATATTTCAAAGGTTTTGTGTTTGACGCTAGGGTAAGCCTTAGCGAATAAAAAGAAACAATCGATAAAGTATTATTTTTTGTTTGGATAATAAATGTCTGACGATTTCTTAAATCCTGCATGTCAACGTGTCCGAACCTCATCACTTTTATCAATGTACAAAATCGATTTTTTTCATGAGTTACGCAATCGTTACGTACACAATTCTAATTATCGCCCGCCTTCCGTGTGCGACGCGAACAATGAAATCGATATCGAATCGAAAACGAACGTTTCAATAACGAAATATGTAGATCTCGGTCAATCTTTTTTTGTGGCACGCAATTTGATGACTTTATTGTGATTTTTAGGGTTCCGTAGTCAATGTGGGAACTAATAACGTTGCCACTTCCGTCTTTAAATTTTTCCGTTTTTTGTACTTCACACACTTTCTCAAAAAATATTAATTTTAAAACTGTGACGTTTTACAAAAGCAGTGAAAAGGCACATTATGCAAACTACTGCAATCATAGTAAGGGAGGAACCCACTGAATGTTGACTACGGAACCCTACATTGGGCATGGTATGACACGCGCTTGGCTAGTTTTATGACGTTGCAGTTAGTTCCACTGATGTTTCAGTTATGCTTTTAGCCGTCGTTAAATGCATTATTGCATTTTTTTTAGATTATGAAATTTCTACGAATAATTAGGTACTCCACAGAAAAAATGATTCAAATCTTTTTTCATATCTCCAGACCAAATTTCATGATAATTCGTATAGTAGTTTTTGCGTGAAAGAATAACAAACGTCCATCCATTCTCAAAAACTTTCACATATACAAAATTAAGTGGGACTAGGATGAATTAACATTAACATTAGCTTTAAAATAAAAGTAAAATAAATAAATATCGGGGGACCATTGCACACAAATTGACCTAGCCCCAAATTAAAAGCACCAATTTAATCCATCGATGCTATTATGAACGCAGATGTACCTTTGCTACTTTAAAAGACAAGTCTAACATACAGGGGGCGTTACATGAATGATCGCGCGTGCTATCAACTACGGTTGCACAACATCACAGAGTAATAGCAATTACAACAGTTGCTATTGTTGTAGCGACCGATCGGCCTCATAGCCCGCGACCTTCGGCGGCTGGAGAGCACGATTTTTTGACCACTGCTCTGTAATTATCTAAAGCTGATAAAACCATCTAGATACAGGAGATGATTTACGCGGTTATGTATTAGTTTCGTCGCATGTTTTTTTTTTCATCTGAACTTACATAAGTAAAACTTGTTTAAAATACATGTACTGCTGGTTTACTAAAAATATTTCAGATTGTGCCCTAAGAGACGTCTACACATGTGTAGACGAAATTATATTATCATCAATATTGTTGTCAATTCAATAAGATAATTAATTAAACTGAACCACATTACACACAAACGACAGTACATTTTAAGGTGGATTACACTTGAGGTACCTATTCACTCTACCTTTAAATAGACCCAGGTTGAATTTGTTGAATCTCTTTAGAATAGACGAGGATAGTTTATTTTCTCAATTGTTCTCAACCTGTTGCCAAGCACTTATTGGTGTGTTCCGGGAGCCGTTATAAACTACGCTATGGTCAAAAGCTGTAAGAAATAAAAATAAATAAACTAGTAGTGTTAAATGAATAAAAGTTGGTATTATCATCTCTATAGCGATACCAACCCCGTGCTTCGCGATTGCTCCTTCTGATATTGACACTCATTAATCTATTTATTGATACTGTAGATTGGTTATCTTAAATATTACCTTATTTATATTAGTATTACCTTCTGTTAATAACGATACCGATACTGTGTTCTACATGCATTGAACACGCAATGACTCGATGTCTTGAGGAAGTCTCGTTTGATGAGTGAACGCTTTGATTTGAACTTAGGGTTGCTAATATTTTAATTCATAGTTTACTAGTATTGCTGTCTTTTTCGTACTACGGATGTAAAATAAGGAGAGCATTATTTTTAAATCTTTTAAAATAAGTTTAGTACATATCAGAATCGACACTGGTTGTCTCCTTAAGGTCATTTTGTGTTTGAAATATTTAAAGTCGGAGTTTTGTTTATAATTGTTATTAATACATTTACATATATATATTATATAGTTAAACAGAAAATATTTTGCACAATTGCAGTGTCTGTTTAACTCATCAAACATATTGGAACAAAACGTGATTAAAACTTTATTCAATGAAATAAAAAAAACATAAAAACACACAATGAGACTAAAACTAAAAACCTTAAAAAATATAATAACTAAAATATAGGTATTATTAAAAGGAGTCCCTTTAGGCAAGGTTCCGAAGATAGTGGCAGCGTTCCCCCTTTGAATGGCTAGACTAATTTTTTGCCCGAGGTAGCTGCCAGCGATGTCGACTAACCTTTTTCCTAACGTGATTTATTTCATTATTATGATTTTTTGTATAATTTGTGGTACATAAGATACGCAAATATCAAATATTGCAATATAAGTGAAATAACACCTAATCCACTTAAGAAAACGAGTCGCTTGCATGTTTTATTATTGAAAGAGTTGAGATTATAGAGCAGTCACATTTAGAATGCATTATTCATGAACTCTTCTCATTAGAGGAATTTTCTTAGATCCATCTGATAAGGTAGCCAAAGTGCTATGAAAATTATTTTATGTCACTTACATAGTAAGATCTCGTCTAAAATAACTAAATCAATAAATATTAATATATAATTGCGCAGCCCAAGCAGTGTATCAGTATTTAGTACGCCACTGATACATGAATTTTTTTTACTTTGTATGCAAATAAAAGCAAATTAATTAGTCAATTTTTATTATTATCTGCGTGAGAAACTTCACAATTTCTTCACTGATGTAATAAATAACAGAACTTAATGTAAATAAAGAGAACTCGAGCTTTTAAGGTGGAGATTACAAGTTTAAGCTGCAAATTGGAATCAATTACACCTAATTTTTAATCTCTGTAACTAATAAAATCTACAATATTAATAGAGCATAATGTTTAGCATAATGTTTTGTGTTTTTTCAAAAAATAAAGAAAAAAAGTGCTCAACAGTTTTTCTCGTATTTTATATTATTTTCAGGGTCCAAGCTATCTTCACACCGAAGTTCATCAAAATCGGTCAAGACGTTTAGGAGGAGAACAGTTACGAATACATGCACATCGGAATCTTAAATATACTTAGTATAATTCATAAATTAAAAAATACAATACTCAGAGGGTCTTTGGGCTGTATTGTGCCTCGGTTTTCTTTAGTTTTTACCGTTACTTGGGTGGCAGGTAGGTACTACTGAGGCCTGGGCCTTAAGGGTATATGGCCTTACTTTCTACTCGAGCCTTAAGGGTATCATGATATCTTACCTCTTATAAATAAAAAAACAGGATGCAATGCAATCGAAAGTTGTATTAAAAAAACCGTGAGAAATCTACTAAAACGTTTTATTTTTATCTTGAATGATTTTGTCCGTGAGCTGCAATTAAGTCTTTGGTGAAGGCTTGAAGTGACTTAGTAATAAACAACCACCTAGTTACTATTTTTATAGCCTGATCAACTTATATTCGAATCAAGCGAGCTTATTAATTAGATTAATGCAATTGATTGAAAAATCTATATTGCAGCACATCGATCGCGCTAATTTATGACCAAACAAACCACATTAAGAAACTCTTGTTTATATTTTTTCTATTCAACTGGCTTGCATGCTAGCCATACCTACCGTAAACTTTGATTATTCTAATAGTATTCCAATTAGCTTTGCATTGTCCTTGTGGGCAGTAGATCCGTTAGCGTCGTCATTATCGTTAAGAATTCAGGATGCTAAAATAAAACTATTGGCATGGCATTCCTAACGTCACCATATAATTTTTTTTCTCTCAGAGCAGGATTATGATTTACTTAAATATTTGCTTGAATAATATTGACACAGGTCTTGCTTTTAAATATAAATAGAACTTTTAACATACGAATCCTTTCAACCCTGCACCTATGACTTAATAAGTTATGTGTGGATTTGCCATCGCTCAAAACGGTGAAGGAAAACATCGTAAAGAAACCGCTATGGCTCAGAACCACAACATTCAATGGCATGCGACACCTACCAACCCGCACTGGGCAGCGTGGTAGATTTTGGCACATTTTTCCTCTCTGAGAGAACGCTACAGAGTCCCAGTAGTGAGAACTACTACGATGACGATGATTATGATAAACTTGTTTTTCCCTAGCGGGACTGTTTTGAGGATTTTGGTGACAATATTATAGAATAAATAACTACAAAGCGGGACTGTCCTTCTCCAAACGAAACGTATGGTCACGTTAGGCATACCCTGTAAACACGATGAACAAAACAAACCTTAAGCACGTACTTCCCAAGATTCATCCAAATAAAGAACACACCATACCATTTACAGGAATTACTAGACGTTTTTATGAATACAATCTACATAAATAAATTTATTTTTATCAGGCAGTAGGTATTGACGTGCAAAGATATTCGTACTGACGTATACAGGATTCACGGCTCGTACTTCCCATTCGGGATTTTTGCTCTATCTTTGGAAATAATGAACCGCTTTGGGTTTTAGTACCGGGTTTCCCTTGGAATTCACGTACGAGTAGCTTCAAACTTTGTAGTGGTTAAGATGATGATGATTAAGCCGCAGCCTCCCTACTAGCGTTGCCATAGCCAACAAATCGTAACACTATCAATAGTAAGTAAGTAAAAAGATCTATAGTAAGTAGTACTAAGTATCGACAGTATTGCTTCTATCGATAGTTTTTTTATTAACGAGTAATAATACTATTGATAGTATTGATACTATCGATAGTTTATGCTTCGCGGGCAGCAATACCATCGATAGTATCGATAACATTGCCTCGTTTTAAGCTATCGATAGGCCTGTCGATGGCATAGCTTTTTCAGATGAAAACTATCGATAGTTATACTATAGATAGTTCGGCAACACTACCCCCTACTCGACCACTCTCCGAGGAATGCTCGTAAAGACAAAAGATGATCACCTCGTCCATATCACGAAAGCATTATGCATTAACGGTAACGCATATATAATAACATGTCTTCGGCCACGCACACGTATTAAGCTTGCTTAACAGTAAGTATAGCCTCGCTCTCAATATCAGATAATTTGGCGACCTCGCAGACGGTCTTTTAATTATTATCTTAGAGGATCGAACGGTTGACAACTGAACCTCAAATGAGTAACGAGGTCAGGCTTCAGTGAGTGTCTCAGTTGAAAGTGAGCTTAGTATTTGCGAAATGATCTGCTGAGATGACTGGCAGAAGAGTTGTGGAGTCTGGATTCGATTTCAGTTGCTTCAATAGAGATTGTGACAGGCTTTTTTGATAGGACTGCTGACTGACAGCTAACCCATGAAATAAGCATAGCGATGCTGTTTTTTTCTTCTCTATTACTTTTGAATTTGATTGGATGGTTCTTCTTATGAGTCTGTTACTTCACCTTTTGTTAACGCATTTCTTAAATTTAATCAATGTTCTTATTCTAGTAGGTAGGTATAACTTTTGTCTTTTTCAACTAATTTTTGTATTTAACCCGCGACGAAAAATAGTTTTTGGTGTTTGTCTGTCTGTCTGTGATATCGTAGCTCCCAAATGGATGAACCAATTTATATTTAAGTTATTTTTTTTTAATTCAAAGGAGTTTAGATCGAGAGTGTCCTTAGCTATTATTGTCGGGGTTCTTCGTGATTTTTAATGTCAAAAATGCAAAGTACTGGTTTGAAAATTGTAGCTATAATAAGTTCTTAATTACATTATAACCACGCCTTCATAACTACATGCTACCTTGCCACAAGGATGCGTGGTACAAGTACTAAGAATGTGGAAAAAAACGAAAGTCTCTCTTGGCCATGCTAAATGCTACAAATAATTAAATAATTGACGTAGACGTGTCTGGAGCAAGGTCATTGGTTGATATTTCGTTTTTTTTATGTTTTCACTCTTGTTCCAAATTTAATGACCCGCGGTAATGATTCAAAGAATTTGGGGTTCTAAAGAAACGTGGAACCGTATATATTACCAAGTGAGATATTAAAGACAATTCAAACTTCTACAGCGCTTGGCGAGCCGCCTGCTTGTGTTTGCTACATACAAAAAACTAGCTGTTCCCCGCGGTTTCACCTGCGTTGGCTACAGTTTATCGCGATAAAAAGTATCCTAAATCCTTTCTCAGGGTTCACAGTATTTCTGTACCACATTTCATTTTAATCGGGCAGACGTTCCCGTCCGACCGACCTCTAGGAAACATAATTTCCCATCATCCCATCATCTTACGTATCGTAAAATTTAAAAGAAACATCTAGTAAAGACAAACATTCTAGCGCCTAATGATAATCCTGGGCTTACTTCTCAAAGATTCAGTTTTAATCACGTGCATTTTCTAGAATAAAAAAGTAACCACGGCCCATAAAATATAATCTTTGTGAAATCATGTTTATTCGTTTCTTTGTTTGCGTTAATGAATGTCAAACCAACATACAAACAAACACACGAGAGAGTAATAGGAGTAAAAATAACCTTATCTATACACCAAAATAATAAGATGTCTAATTAGAAAGATATATTTTATAGAAATTTTATATATGTATTCCGTTTCATTTAGCTATGTTTGATTTTCTGCAGAACCCAATACCAAAATGCGCTCTATAGCTTGCTGACTGTAGGTACGCTTATAAAGTACTTATTAAGTTACTAAAAATGATCGACATTGAAATGAAATTAAGCATTACAATGGTAATTCTGTTTATTTGGGACCTCACTTTCATTACGGTTCGACAGTTCGGTAGAAAATACTATAAGTAGTGTCAGGCGGGTTTGCTTGCACATTAGGCCATCGTGCATACTGTGGCTATCGGTCTTTTTTTGGCTGCAGGAGCATCTCGAACGACCTTGAGGAATTATAGTCATAATTTTTATAATAAGCCCTCTTCCAGACCTTAGTTCGTTCGGTTCCGGTTTTTTTCAATCAATAGCAGTATTACGAGTAAACAAAGTTACACATAATAGTTTATTGCGGATTTGTCGTTTCGCTTTACGCCACGTTTATATACTACAAATGAAACAAATACTCGTAGTGCAATAGCCATAATACCTTCTGCTCCATACTTTTTAAACTATACTAGAATTAGATTTTGAAACGGGATGTTTATGTATTTGTACTCGATATTTCAGCACTGCTGCAATCTGCTGCAAGCGTCAAGATCACAAAGAAACCAACTCCTTTGCTCCGAAGCTTCTTTAAATAATAATAATGTCTTGAAATATCTGTCTTATGACTTTCATGAACATGTCAAACCAATTAAAGAACAGCTAAATCAACAAGTTCATAGAAACTACCGCAATAATGTTTCTTTGCCCACCACAAATTAAAATCCAAAACCGCACTTACCTTCCGTTTAAACTGTGACCATGTGCGATAAATACCTAGATTTCATTGGCCTTTATTACTGTAGCGTGTGGTACTAAATTCCAATAACTCAGATGCAGTTCCTCAAACTCCACCGCCGAGATAAAATTGGTTGCAGCGTATTTTGATTTCCCAGAAGTTAGCAACTTGTCCTTGCACGCTGGAGGCTTGTTTCCTCTTTGCACCGCATCAGACTGATGCTAAGTTTGACACGAGGAATGCTAAGATAGGGCGCCATTCGTGGCCCGACACGACACAAGCGTGACTTTAAAACCTCACCAACCAGTACCAATTGACCTCCCAAAAACTTTGCACTACCCTACACAAAACAGCAATTTGACAATTAGAAGGGGGAGCGAAAGGTCGCACTAATCTGGTTATAACATAATCCTATCCGTTGTCATCTCAATGCCGTCTGAAGCACGAAGATTCGAATTTTTTCTCCTCGTCTATTAATGATAATTAATTGTATGTTGTTAATACGTAGATCTGTCAATCGTATCGCATTAATGTCAATTTGTTTGCTTTATTAGGCCAACAATGATTGTTTTGAAGAGGTATGCAAATGAATGGAGATTGTGGGTATTAGAGTTTCTCTATGAACTTTTAAAAATATGGGTGTCCATTACACTTGTATAAATGTGTTATTTAACAAAGCACAACAACAACAAAGCAATTGATTATCACAATGAAATGCTATCAGTCATTTACCAAACCTAATCCATTCTCAAGTCAATATTTAAAGTAAATTTCACAAGTTTTATAATCTTTGAAAAAGCAGATAAAGATGTGATACTAATAGATTCCTAACGTGTTCGCCCCATTTTCAGTATATTAGCAAAATGAAACAGGCTCATAAAGCGTCTTTGAATGAGCCAAATACCTTAAAAGTCGTAACCATCAATCATTTCAACAAAAATATCAAGTAACAATAAAAACTGTAAAACTATAAATCGCAATTATAAAGCAAGGACCTCCCAACACAGAATAGAAAATTGTCTTCAACCTACACACACAATAACGTCAAAGCACAAGGTGTAACCAATGATATACAAGACTATCTTTATTGTCCAAACGTTAATTTATATTATTTATTGAACTACCACCGACATTAATAGCCAATATTTCGCTCTGGTCATTTGCTTTGGTATGCATAGATAACAACCAACCAATTAAATAAGATCTGAGGAATAAGTTTTGTCTGAGTATATAAGCTTCAAAGAAATATATGTACTGGTAGACACTAGCTTACACAATGACCGTATTGGTATTATGTCATTTATGGACTAGAAAATTAAAGCAGATATCGTTCTTAATATGTTTTTTGGGCGATTTTGGGTTTGGAGATGTATATTCTTGCCGCTTTCCGCAGAGAACAAACCCGAACCCATAACTGAAAACTGCATCAAAATCGGAATCGGAATCGGATTGGAATCGGAATCGGAATAGGAAGTCAGAATCGGATCGGAGTTTTGGAGAAAAATTGACAAAAATGGCAACATGGATTTGCAAAAACAAACAAACATCCTCTCACCCCAAACGCATAATACGCTGTCTCCGTTCCGTCGTGGGTAAAAAGCGTGCCCATAAAAATAAATCATACCAAAAAGCCAAACCTGAGAGTCAGTTCCCAATCCAGACATAGAGTAGCACCTTTTTTCCTCACGAACATTATCGCTTAACATTAGAACAGGCGTTTTTCAGTCAAAGGCAAAAAAAGGTAAGATTTAAAATTAACTCATTTCTGACGCATTGAAAACGTAAGTAGGTATGTACTTCATTTGAAACGATTGGAATCTAAACAGTTTAGCGATTTGCTTTGAAATGGTGTGAGTTTAGGTACTGTCTGGAAAATACAGTTACAGCGAGTGCGTAAATTAATAACCTTTAATCTCTTAGGCAGTAAGGGTGACTTGGGTCTAAATATACTGGTTAGAGTGCCGTCTAAACTTGTGACTAACTGGGTGTATGCAAATATGTATGTACCTATTTATGATTGATGAGATCTTTCGTCAAACTGCGAAGGCTTGTCGTGGGTGCATCCTTATTTACTGCTATCTACTTCTTTATGAGAGTTGTAAGTTGTAACTCAACAGTAAAAGTAGTAAAAATAACAAATAATAAATATGAATATATGATAGATATTGTTGCACCACAACAACAAAAAAATAGAACATTAAAATGGCGTACAATGGGCGGTCTTATCGCTTAGAGTCTTATCGATTTCTACTAGACAACCTTTGGATATAATATGTGTGCAAGTTGCAAATATCACAAAATTTTCAAAAAGAATACAGCAGTCATAGTAAACAATATGTGAAGATACCTAGTAGGATACTTGTGATCACTTTACAAAGTATAATTTAAAACTAAATATGCCTATTCCAATCTCCTTACACAGGCAAAAGAAGAGGCAAGAAACTCTCCGCAGGTAATTTTTTGAGCACGGTCACATTTATTTGATAATTTTTCATATTCTTTCTTTGATTCATTGACACTTTTCCCCCTTTTTAATATGACTCAAAGCTGCTACTTTGTATCACATAAGGTAAGATTTATATTCTTTCGCAGAATCCTTAAACCACAAGAAATGCAAGAACCATACAAATAAAAGGATGCAGAACAAAATAATCTTACGTACGTCACCAACACTATCTTTAAGAAAAACAATAATTAACGACGCAGCAATGCACTAACGACGCGAACAGGATGCGAACGCGCCGTTATTTCCAATTTATTTTCGTTCATAATTGACCAAACGTCCTCGAAGGAGAGGTGAAAGTAGCGATTGGCAAAAGCCATTTAATTATGAATACAGGATATTTTATAGGATTTGGATTTATACCTTTCTAGGAAATGGCTCATTATTTTTACTGAAATAAAACAATCTATATAATTAAGAAGTCCTGACTGACTGATATCAACGCACAGTCTAAACCGCTGGTCGTAGAAACTTGAAATTGGAGGATATGTTTGTATTGATGCAAACAACTGTTGTAAGTTGACTTTAACTTAAACTTAAATCACATGGTAACTTACAATGCAAACAGGTGCTTACATATTGATTTAAGATATAAGTCAGAATTAGATAAGATCTAACACATTGAAGGTTTTGTACATGCGTAGCTTAATTATTTTTATGTTACTTTGACACTTTGTAGGCGCATTAATGTATTAAACAGGAAATTTACGAATAATTAATTATAACATGTAGTGGCGTTGTATTAATGAATTATGACAATTTTGTGGCAGGCTATTTATAATGATAGTGAAGAGTATTAACAGAAGGATATGATTGATAAGTGTTAGTATAACATTTTGGAGATAATGAGTTATTTTATTTACGAAGAATATATTTTATTTATGACACTAATAATACATGAGATAGATTGTATCGGATGATAAAAAAAATAGCTTGGGATTTTAGTGAACTTGCTCCAATTCAATCAATTAGTAATAAGAATAAAATTGTCAATGTGATCGCGTCAAAAAAATTACCTGCCGGGCGTTTCTTGCCTGTTCTTTTGCCGGCGTAAGGAGGTTGGAACAGGCGTAGCTAGTTTTAAGTTGACGTTTTAAAGTGATCACAATGTATCCTATTGAATAAAGTACTATTGACTATCTATATTGGTTACTTCTTGAATTTTAAGTATACTACTTACATTTTTAAGTGTAACATCTGTCTTTTAGATACCTATGCAATTTTTTACTCACAATATCCCGATATTCCCTGTTTTGTCCATGTTTTTGACTTGTTTGGTGTTCCCCAACCCCAACAAAGTGGTACTATGTATCTTCCATACAAATATTTACTAAGAAATCATTAATTTCTATGAAGATATAAAAAAGGGCCATACTTAATCTTAGTATAGGCCAATTTTATTGGGCGAAGACCAGGAACTGGATGTTTTACGTTATTCAGATGTGTGCTTAACTTAGGTTAAAAAAATTCAAATTTGCACTATTTATTTCTTTAACATTCATATTTCTTTATCTGTTAAATACGGCGTGAATAAATAACAAATTATTGCAACAGAAAATTAGTGAAATTCCCAATACCAGTGTTGTTATTCAGTTCACACCACTTTTCCCATCACAATATTCATAAATAAATACCCTCCTTTACGAGAGCATAATAACATAATAACTCAACAGATGGTATCACAGTAGATAGTACATAAAGGCAACATTGTTATTACTAATTGCTGCACCCGGCGATTCCCGCCCAGGCCTGCAGCGATCATTGTAAGTTATGATATTTCCCCAATGGTTTATTATTATGAGAGAGTTGATGGAATCGAGCTTTATAACTTATTTTAAAAAAATACATTTGTAAGGTATTTCATCTCGCTGAGGTTAAAGAATAAATATGCATAGTGTCTATGTATTAAGGATTTTTTTCTTTTCATAAACATTATTGAAAAAATTTGTCCCAACATTCCAAAAAATGTTGTTGTTTTAAAAACTTTCTCCTGCGAAATATATGGGAGCGTGGGAGTAATCGCAGTGGCAGCTAGTAGATCGTAAATTAAGCCATTTTAAGACAAAGCTTTCACATCAAAGATTTGTAAAACCTATTTGTACTGCATTACAAATATCTAACCGATTATTTACGTTTTTCATTCAGTTTCAATTACATTATTACCGTCTGTAGTGACGGTAGACGGTGACCACCGACGCACGTGCATACGCTTTTGCAATTTAAAATAACAATCGTACGAAATTATTTCATCATCACGAAATCTAGAATATTACCTAAAAGTGATTTTAAACTCAATACGTCTAGATTGGTTTTTGATCGATTGTTATGTGTAAAAATTTTATAAAATTGTAGGTCACGTAGACGTTTTGTTTCGAATTGGCCTAGATAACAAAATAATCGTTATCAATACAATAAATCGTCATTTATTTTTTTGGTTTTAATTGCAACGTAAGCGTCTCATTTTGATGTCAATCATCATTAACCTGTGTTAGGCCACTGCTGGACCAAGGTATCTCCCAAGACACGCCACTGAGACCGGTCTTCGGATTTTCTTTTTCAACAGTTACCAGTCACCTTGCGTAGGTATATCGTCACTCCACCTAGCCTGAGGTCATTCTACACTAAGTTTACAGAGACCTAGGCCGCATTCGAAAATACAATTTTAGCGGTTATCGGTTCGGATGAAAACCATGCGAAGGAAAGTTAAAGCGCGAACGAACAAACAAGGATGTGCGAGCGCGATCACGATCGCAAACTTCAGGTAGTGTGGGAAACGTCAATGTTATTAACAATATAAAAAATCTACAGCAGTATTTTTTTTATGTAAAAAGATTGGCAAACAGGATTGGCCCGCCTGATGGAAAGCGGTCACCGTCGCCTATGGACATTTGCAACACCAGGGGAGTTGCCGATGCATTGCCAACCCTTAAGGACTCTTTTCACACCCATATTGAAGGATTGCAGTTTGTAGCACTGTGAAAAGACTTGTGGGGGGAGCTCGTACCACAAAAAGAAAAAAAATGTAAAGAAAAAAAAATAAAGATAGTTAAAGACATTTATCATCTGATATTTTAGAGTGACGAGCGCAGTGCGTTGTCATATAAAAGATGTTCTGTTGAAGATCAAAAAATATGGGTAACACTAAACCATAATGAGCAAGCATGATCCTCAAGTGAATTCCTCGTCTCCACAACCAGTCATATAAAAAATACGCATCTGACCCTTAGGTTTTTAGCTTGCAGCCAGCACAGAGCACAGTAAGTGCGAACGCTTTACAAGAGCTAGATCGAACTTTTACACTTCTTTTTGAAACTACTTTGTAGACGTTTTTCATTTCAATTATACAAAAAGACCGTGTTACGTCTGCACTGTTTTTTTATTCGCAATTTGAACCACACCATAATACTGTAACATTCTTTAGACACGACCGTCGTTACTCAACAGCCTCAAGGTTGCGTCATTCGTGAATTTTACGCGCGTTTCGGACTAGACTTTGCTAAATTGCGTGGTTGCTCTATTTGTTCGAACGGTTATGTAACGTTACGCATAGTCTTTGGACTACTGAAATAATACGTGATCCTGCAGAGTTACGCAATTGTAGTTATTATTGTAGCAATAAAGATGACAAAATTGTGGTAAAATCAATAGACATACCGGCAGAAACAGGTATTTTCACGGATGTCAAGAAAATGTGTCTAAAGTTAACGTTAGGTATCTATCTTAAATAAAAAGGATTGACAGTATCGTTTGACATTTAAAGAAACATGAATACAGATTAAATAGAAATTTGGGATTCAATGATTTCTATCACGTTTCAGCATTTTAAAAACCCTTTTTTTAGAAAAAACATAGCCTGAGCGAAATTTTGGTGAGTTATGCTCGAAATTATTATGTCATGTCATAATATGTCATTTAAGTAGTAATACGTTAAGCCTTAGTAGGTACTAAAATGACATATCGATTCAAAACCTCGGAAAACGGACCAGGATCGATTATTAATTTCGGGCGTGAGTATATTTGCTACTTTTTCATGCTAACAACAAATTTGAGTGAAATTTGAATTGGAGAAAGCTTATACTCTGCATTAAAATATTGACTACTATCCCAAAAAAGGGTCCTGTGGGGGTTAGCGGGAAAACTGCGAGCGAAAACGCGGGGCCTAACTAGTTTTAAATAAATCAATATTTGACCTTTAATGAAACAGAATACCCCAACAACATTTTCGAACAAATAGATTTGTTCAAATTGTAAGTCTACGCACTGGCGGACCTTTGACTCGGTGACTCGGACCTAAGACGAATAGCTGAAGTATTTCTTGCGTAGCTCAACAATACACTTGCGGCCAAGAAAATACTTGCACCGTGTTAATTTTTGGCTTCAAGACATAGGTATGGTAGGTATGTATCATTTATTTATATCAAGTAAACGTGATTTAAAAAGTCTCAATGTCAAATTATTTTGGATGTGAACAAGTTTCGTCATAAGATTTCTAAATATTAGTTAGGTACATGAAACTGGTATCAACACCGATTCAAAAAAAATTGTCAATTTTTTCAACAAGTTATCTGAATACAATACAACCAATATCGGTTTTTACAAAGTAAAATTAGTAATTCTGTAGTGATGAGTGATGATAATGACGGGTGATGAATCACGTTACCAGAGGATCGAAATCAGCGTTAACGGAAGTCCTAGGTGGCACTGTAACCTTGACATGGATAGACGAAATGATATCTGAGGAAGGACTTAAGTTACTTTTTATCAAAGAACTGTACAGTTCTGGAGGGTGAAACCGGAAACAGCTAAGTAGTGAATACATCAGTACACTGACCATTTAAAATGGCCACATTTGTACGATAAGCTAGCTTATTACTCTTAGTTAGACAATGTCTGCCGACCCAACCGCTCTGCAGAATTCTCTGAATTCCAAATAAGCTTCGCCGCTTACTTAAATTAAATCAGGTGATTGAGATGTTAACCATATTTATGACTGTATCGACAACGATAAGAATCGTCACAGAGGAAATTAAAAAAACATGAGCCTCTAGCAGTTTAACTGGCAGTTTTAATCACTGTTATTGCGGATAATGACGCCTGTGTAACCTTATTGAGGATACCAAGAAACGAGGTGCTGTCCGCAACAATGATCTATGTCATAATTCAACGACGGTGACGAAGCAGTGCTTTATTGTACTTTTATGAGTAAGAAAAATACTGCAAAGCGTTACTTTGATAAAAGCCCTGTCGGTGTTTGTGTGAGGTACAGTATATCGATTACTGTATACTGTGTAACAATATCTATATTGGAAGATTCATTTGAAAACTATATGATTAAATAAACTTTAGTGCACACACACGGTTATAATAAAACGTCAAAATTTTTATAAATTGCAAACTATTACTGTTTTTTGGACTGATGGGCAATGTTTCCAATAACATAAAAATATAATAAGTCATAAAAAGATATAACTTCTACTTAATACTTATCTTAGGGTGACAAACCCAGTATATGCCCGCGCAGGATTTTGAACTGTTGAAGTTTAAAGTTTTGGTTGGTATTGATCTGCAATAGGCAAACCTGATATGGCCATCAGGCGGGCGACTTGCTCATCTCGTTGTACTAAATAGAAAAAAAAACAGGATAACCTTTGTTAATACGAGTATATACTTCTGTACATAATGCCGGAATACCCCAACGCAGACAAGCCAACATTTCTCTATCGAGTCCATTTCCCAGACATGAATCGTGCGTAAGCGAATAATTAAAGCACTTGAATCAACTCTTAGATTAATGAGTCTCTCAGACGCAGGAAACGCTAGAATCGACCGATAAGGATACAACGAGCGTCATCGTTATCAACGTCTAGTACTAGCCTAACCCGTTCACGGCACCTCTCGACAGAAGGCTTAATAAAGTACCAGAGATGTAAATGGAACACCGAGCTGGCTCGAGGCTAGGGCGGGGCCCGGACAACACTTTCATATTATTACCACAGCGCAGGGGCAGTGTGGAAGGTCTAGAGAATCGGACTAATTTATCTCACGACTACCGGTGCGTTCTTACACGACGGACTTTGAATTTTCAGTATGCAGCAGCGACAGTGTAAAGTTCAGTCAGTTTTTTAGAATAAAAAGGTTCCATATATATGTATGTATATCCGTGGTACACTTTACTACGTCACAAACAAATGGTTAATAGTTTAGTGCTGACATTTACTTCTCTTGCTATAACGCTTTAACTTTATAAGGGGTCTTCTTTTGTAGAGTCAGCCTGGGGAAGTTCCGAGCCTTTTGTGATCTTTTTTATGTATACTTCTTACAGGGTAGCGTGCGTTTTACCACAAGTGCCAGTAGTGGTGTGCAAAAATTACTGTATGGATTGAAGGGCGATATTTCCAGTGAAATTACAAGACATAAAGAGGTTTATCATTTGATATCTTAGGGTGATGAACGCAGTGTATTATTGCAAGATATTGAACAGCCAATGTTTAAAATTCTGGTAGGCACAGAACTATCTGGCGAGCCACTAGCTAACTCAGTTACATTTTCATTAAAAAGAGTGCAAGAATTTACCAGGCAACTTGATTAAATTAAAATTTAATCCCATTTTATATTTGATGTCCAACAGTATTTATGAATTGGGGCTGGATACAGCACCAGTAATCCGAGCTAGGGTACTGTTTACATTATTAGTCCGTGCTATTACGACCGCATTGCACACACACAAGCACACCGCGGCACGCACACACGCGCAGCCGTGCCCGCGATTAGATCGCTCGGGACCGGCGCGCGCGCACGCGATCTGACCACTTTCAATGATTCGTTAGCGAAATCATTAGGAGATGTAATGTCGGCGCATTGTAATACGTGTTTATGGTTATTTAAATGATTTATTTTTATTGATTGTTTTTGCCTTGTTGCGAGACAGAAAATAATGATGGTTGTATGAATAAGGCTACCATTATCGTCTGTTATTGCGAAGGTGATCGCTGCCGTGTTGTTTGAGCATTTGGTAATGGAGTATGTTACGAGAAAATGAGTTGTCAAGTAGGTTAAGTCTGGACATTCATCACTCGAAGTCCGGGCGGTGTCGAGTGTGTAGACATGTTCTGACTTCGATGGCTGCAGCTCGAGTGACTGATGTATGCAAATTTGCAATCGAATCAACAACTGACTGTCGTTGCTACGTTGGTTTTTTTGTGTTCATTGCAATGTATCTTCATGATTCATCATTACTTCTTGTAGGTATTACATACTAGCTGTTCCCCGCGGTTTCAGCCGAGGGTTTCAGATTATCGTGATGAAAAGTATCCTATGTCCTTCCTCAGGGTTCAAACTATCTCCGTACCAAATTTCATTTAAATCGGTTCAGTAGCTTAGGCGTGAAAGCGAGACTAACAGACAGACAGAGATAGTTTCGCATTTATAATATTAAATAGTTAGTAAGCAAGTAGGGATAAGGATTAATAACGGAGCTGATCCTAAAATACAGCTTTAAATCTCTTGTATTAATGAACAATGTCTTTAATAGGTTCACTACTTTCATCAAGTCTGATATTGTAATAAACATCACCGTATTATTTTCGATTTCCAAAATTAGGCCATCGTACAATCGTACACAATTAACGATACTTTCAGCAGTAACCTTATTTGTTCTTAATTCTACTTGAGATTAATATTGCATGTAGAAAAAGTGCAAGTCTCTTTTTATTGGCAGTAATGTTAAGAAAATTACATGGAAAACTGTTGCGAAACCGAAAGATCAAAAGGCCGGACCTTGAAAGATACCACGTTCGACCAATCATTAATAACAATTGTCGCAAATTCTGGGTTATAAAATTTTACAATTGTAACTGCGCCGAAACCGAATGAGATCGAATCTTGATTGCTTTATCAATTCTGATGGCCGAAGGCAAGAGCTTTTATATTATAATTTCTTTCGTTGTATAACTCAATGTTTAATTGTTGGTAGAATGTATCATTCTGATAGGTAGCAATTGATTGGAAAGTTATATTATAAGTTCTGGTCTAGTAGCTGTCTTTTATGTTTCGAAATATAACATCTGCATAAAAGCTTCTAGAAGACAGAGAGGTATCAATCTATATGTTGTGGTGTCCATAAACCAGTACAAATAAATCTATGTCAAGGATTTTAATGTAAATGGTTTGTTTGATAAAACTCACCAAGACTTTTCACAAGTTTCGCTGCCGAAAAATAAAACGAAACATAGCGATGCGTTCGCAACGGTAATTCATCAAAATGGCACGCAACCTCTTTTATAATTAATCCAGACAATAATTACCGTAAAGTGCGTTCCGGACTCAACACGAAGTGTCGTACAGACAAGCAATATCGCCTCTTTGTCGGATATTCGGATGTCGGTGATTCGGTTGTCTTCTTCACCCGACACCACTCATTAAGTTCGCATGTCCGCCTGACGCTGAGATTATTGCAATTATTTAAATTCACACCTTTGAAACGCGAAAAAGCCTCTTTTTACATTTTAATGTTTCGTAAGCGCAAGGAAATGACGTCTCATTCGAAAGGTATAATTAGGAACAACCTTGGGGCTCAGGGTTGTGCCGGATTTATGCACTTCTGACATTGTGATGTTGACGCGATAATTGTGCGATGTTTCGACATTATGCGAGCCGCGAGCGCTGCCCTAATTATCGTCAGTATTTGTATTGTTCTATCTATCACCTAAATGGGATTCGATAATCCGATTGTGGTTGTAAGATCTGGCGCAGCTGTGCGCTAGATTCGTTTCTTGGACTGCACTGCGTTATTGCATTGGAGTCATCCATAGAGATGTGCATTACTCATAGGAATTGAACTTATACGGAACGAACAATAGAAAGCCGATTACGATGCTTAATTCCAGTTAGATGACCAATGTGAATGCTTATTTGGCATGAATCTCTTGGGCAGTTTGCCTTTAAATAACACTGATAAACTTTAGTCCTTACTATGCTAATTTAAGTTTACTTGCTTTTGATATAGTCAGCAACCTATCAAATGTCATAAGTTTTCAATCTTCTAATTTGAAAGCTTAATTAATCCTTTTAAATAAAACCCTTGAACATTCCATTGGAAAATCGTGATAATAATAAATTAATCCTGCTAAGACACGCTTAGCTTCCGCGTACCCTTTAAGACACCGACTCCTGTTATATTTATACCCTGCGGGCTCTACAAGCCTTTCTGAGCGGACATCATGTAGTCCAACCGACGCTATCAATTGCCTTGGACACACCCAGGCCATGCCTCGCTCCATTATGCACCTAGATACACACAGTCGATGAT
The DNA here is from genome assembly GCA_931315375.2 of Opisthograptis luteolata. Classification (NCBI taxonomy): domain Eukaryota; kingdom Metazoa; phylum Arthropoda; class Insecta; order Lepidoptera; family Geometridae; genus Opisthograptis; species Opisthograptis luteolata. The sequence goes on from OV928048.1 coordinate 7,493,069, forward strand.
AAAACCATGTAACAGTATTAAGGTATAGATGCAATGAACTGAGCACTAGGCTTGGTGAACTGTAAAGATTTGATCTTATTGCTGGTATTGCCATTAGATTATACGCTTGACTGTTGAAATTGTAAATGTTAGATTTGTCTTTTTTTTTGTAACAGTAATGCCGAGTGTTACTATAATAATATTGTAGTGCCGTGCCGGCCAGAATATTATTACACTTTCAAGGAAGTTTTTTCATGCAACTGAGTGGCGACTCAAGCTTCAGGCTTGCCCATTATACTTCAGTACCACCTAGAATTGTATTGAATTCTTTAATACATTTTTCGTTATCTACCCTTGAAAATTTGTTTTTTAATCTATTATTTTAATGAATTCATAGATAAAATATTTTCAAGCAGGAAAATCCTACTAATATTATAAACGTGAAAGCTTGTGAGTATGGATGGATGGATGGATGGATGAATGTTTGTTACTCTTTCACGCAAAAACTACTGAACGGATCTGAATGAAATTTGGAATGGAGATAGCTTATACCCTGGATCCTGCAGGATAACGGGAAGACGCGGGTGAAACCGCGGGGCGCAACTACTCTATTATATACATAATAACGACTGAATGATCAGGCAATGTGAACCTACTTCTTTTTCCTATGCAAGTGTTCCATAAATCATCTAAAAGCTTAACTTTTAGTAAATTATGTACACGAATACGGATCACAATCACAATATAAATAGCTTTTGAATAATCTCAGTGATTGTCATCTAAACAAATGGCTACATCGTGTTTGGCCCTCCTCTTTTCACTGAGTACACCCAGAGGGTATTTCTTGACTATTAACTACCCAAGTTATGGGAAGTTCTATAGCGTTTCGATACTTTTCACTCGTTTTGTCTTCGACAGGTCTTCAACCTGAAGTTCGCGAAAATCCTTTCCACCTTCATATAATCAGCAGGTCCTGAAAAGATCTGTTCCGGCAGCCCCACTTGAGAGCCAGTTCCCAATCCTGGTGTAACGTGGCGCCTTCTTCGACCACGTCGTCATTTAATATCAGGTGACTTGAGTCAATAGTCTAGTTCATTTTTTATCTTCCTAGATAAATTTTGGTGTTCTATTAAAACAAAGGTACTCTAAAAAAAGAAATGTTATGATTTGTTAATTTGTAAGTCTGGCCACAGCCTTACCTAGTCTAAAATAGATGGCTACCCTCCCTTTCACTGGCAAAACAGTGCCGCATTCATAGTTCAAGTGATTACTTCTAATAGTAACTCATTATGAGCCATTAACAAACAATCACTGTGCTTCTTTAAATGATGTTTGGCACTCGCTGTTTTACAGACGACCTCTAGAACTTTATCATGTTAAGTTATTTGAGATTACCAAACATTTCTCCTTTATGAAAAGATCTTATTATTGTGACAAAGTGTAAATGTATGTAAGTATACCTTTTTACTTTGTTTATTTTGCCATGCTGTTGCCTCGTCAGTGGGATTGGCTAATAAATATTATGAATGAGGCTTGATGAGGTATTTTCTAGTTTCAAATTATTAAGTTACATAAGTAATGGTTATTTAATATTAGAGTACAGCAATGTCTGATGACATTTGTATTTAGGATATGAATTCTTTTGTTTGTTTTAGGTTTCAAATCTTGATAAAAAAAAGTAATTATGCGCCGAGTTAGGTTTACAATTGCACTCACAAAGGCGCTATTGGTAAGTAGAGAAATCGATAGAAACATTAGGCTGATTCCTAATAAACTAAGGATGAAGTTCGGATATTAAGCCGTCATCCTACCTGACTGTATTGTACAGTCAGTAACAAAAATGACACGCTTAATTTTTAAAATGAGTTTAAATCATTTAAGTTTCATGTTCGAGGTGCTTATGAAACATTAATACAACGATTTCTGCTACTGACCGTACTAATCTGTCCTATTCATGAAAGAAGACAAAAACGTACAAAGCTTTTGAAACGTTTTCGTGTTTAATTTATTACCTAAAGAGAGATTATCGATAAACCACTATTAGTTTTCACTATGATAACATTGGTGTAACATATTTATCTGAACCTTTTTATATACTAGTTTCACCCCGCGTTTCCCCGTTATCCCGTAGGAACCTTTTCCCGGTATATAAAGCATAGCCTATGTGTTAATTTAAGGTAATAACCTATTTCCATTCCAAATTTCATCGAAATCGGTCAAATAGTTACTTACGGTGATACGTAGTAACAGAAATTCACACACACACACACACACACAAACTTCCGCATTTATAATATTACAAAGTAGGATACATAGATAGATAACGCTTTATTGTTTCACCTCAACAACAGAAAAATAGAACAACATAAAAGGAAAGATCTTAGAGCTAGTATTACAACAAAAAAATCGTGTGTTCTGTGTGTTGTGTTTTTGTATACCTACATCATCGTTTTTACCTTACAGGTTACAGCATAAGAAACCTGTAGTCAAAGTGACGCCAAGCTACACCTAGACTGGCAACTAGCTCTGAAGTGAGACTGCCAGAACACAGCTATAGGTACTTGGAGACAAATTCTGAGACTGGCAAGAACTAGAAAATTTAACCACCAAGCAACAAATACAATAACTGTCACAAACATATTATTTCGTTAAATTTAAACATCAATCACAGCGCAAATCAAATACATTTCCAGAATTGTAAAGCAGTCACGACCCTTCACATCTAGGCACTTGTATTATCAAAGGAATCGGCCGTTCAGAATGCCCGAAGGCCACCTATCGATTCGACCAGCTGCATATAGCTAGCTTCACTGATAACAGATAACGTTGTCACTGAGGGCGGTGGCCGGCCCGTAAATATCCGTAGTGATATAGTGCGGCAGTATGTAGCGCGACGAGACTTGCGAAATTGGAGCGGTTGGCCGCCGCCCGCGCGTGGCTCTAACAACTGATTGCTAATCTGTGCTGCCGTGTATTCTATAATAGGTAGAATACTTGCTTAAATTCAATGGCTTTATTTTAAACACTAAAAAAGCTGTGGCCTGTGTTCCAGCAGTGGAAACGCAGTAGGCTGATGATGATGATAATGAAGAAACTTGAGCACGTACGTTTTGTATTTGAGCACATATAAATAAACTAAAATGTAACTACTTATTAATTAAAGAATATAAAATAAAACTACCTATCAAAGAATATAACCTGATGATCCCAAAATGCTGGCCGCATTAGCAGCCTTTGTGCAAAACAAAAGCCAGCTCTTTGGTCACGAGTTCAGTTGATTAAAACAAACACAAACTCAACAAATCAATGCAAGAAACTTAACGTGGACAATTTTTTTTTTGTGTTTTTGACTTACGTAGTTATTTTACACTTTGGTTGACTACATGTTTGTCTTGCCCCTGATAGGTACCTATTACAAAGCGGCACTCCTTAAAAATTAAGCTGCTAGAACTCGTCCGTGCGTTCCATATATGCTGCATATAATCCGACAACTTTTTTCAATACACCTGCGGCGGGGGTCGGGAAGTCCGTAAAGCTGGCCATAGCACGTACCTTTCTATTCTACTCTCTCTCGTTCTTTGTATCTAACATCTGCAATTTTCAAAGTTTAAGGACATTACAATTCTTTTAATAGTTTATATTCTACTGACACAACAGAGAACTATAAAAGCTTTTATTTAAGATTGACACAGTTAATACTCCAAAAAACAAGAAATTTAAAACATCCTGGTCAACCGGCACCAAAAAAATAACATAAAGTCACTAACATCTACTGCTTGTTCGTACGCTTTGTGCAAATTCACTTTACTTTTCTTTAGGTCATTCAAAACATGTCGATATGACTTCAAATATTTCCTTTCACAAATTTCACTTGCACCCGTAGCTAAAGGTCACCATTAACTTTCGCAATTAAAAAAGATGTTATTTGGAAATACATCAATTAGTGAGTTTAAGCTCAATTCAGCCCTTCACCAGGTCTCTACGCCTAGGTACCAATTGATTAACTCACTGTCACTTTATCACAACTACTTATCAGTCATAGAAGCAATATCGATCAATATATTAATTTTATAGTGACATTAATACTTTACAGCCAATTCGTATTTACATAAATTGTTTCGGCACTGCGTGTCAAAAAACTTTTAATTTATGAATTGTTCGAATCTATCAAGGATATACAAAGAAATATGATAACGTGAATGTACTCTATCGTTGTAAACACAACTCGTTATATTCTCCGCTATAAGCAGAGAAACGTAAAATGTTCTTATTAGGATATTGCTCTATATGAATTCATTACTTATCTTTTCTGGTTGGTCCTTTACCTTACCGATTGCATTGAGGCCCACTAACGATTCTGTATTAATATTTAACAGAACACGTTACGTATACGAGGTATCAGGTTTTTTGATATTAATAATTGACATCTCTTCTCGTAAAAACTAGATTGCCTAGACTTCAGATAAGAGGTGGACTTGTTATCTGTGCCGATAAGATAGAAAATGTCGCGCTAAAAGATATTAAAAGCTAGCTAGATAAAGAAGGGAAACAGTTACACCACTCCACCTAGATAATATCTGTCTTTTGAAAAAATAATGAAGGACATTAATTCTGGGGACCTAGCTAAGATTCATAAATCGGTGACGTTAATAAAAAATAAAATAATAAAAATGGTAATTTATACTAAGATTTTTTCTAATCGGTTCTGTAGTTTCGGAGCCTATTCGATGCAAACAAACAAACGATCAAATCTTTCCTCTTTATAATATTATATCATTAGTATAGATTATTGTGTTCGTTAATGTGTACGAGTGTGAGAAATTGAAATAAAGTTGGGAAAGTGACTTTTCTAGTTACTCCAAATAAGTCCGTGTAAAGTTTAAGTAAAGCGCCACTACTTAACTTAAACACCATCCTCATCCCATCATCTCATCATCATCACCATTTAAACTTGATTCAACTCTGTGAGTTTCAAATACTTTATACTTGACACTGGCAAATACACTAATCGTATGACACCATAACAAGAAAAAAAAATCTGACTTTGATGTTTAATTTTTTTTTTGTTATGATCGCTCACCATAGACTAAAAGCGATTTTGGCTATTTTGCAGAATGAGCGTTTATATAGCGTACATACTAGTTTCTTCTTAGTTACCACCTAAACTATTTTTGTTCTACGTTACCAATTGTTTTAGTTTTTTTCTTGATTGAAGCAAATTAAAAATATATGAGGGTGGATGTAAAAAAGAGCATAGAAATAGAAGAAGACAACAGTCGCATGCGGCGCAATAACCGCACTACCTGCTGTGAAAATGACCCTATCTTGAATTTCTTACAACCACCCATTACCACGTACCATTACCGGCCATAAAGTTCATACAAAACCATTGAATACTAAATACACTCTGTACTAAACGATGAAGATAAACGAGCTGGTATACAAATTAAACACCCACCTTGATCGATCGGCTCTCTTCATTTTTGTACGGTGCACCTTTATTAATCATGCCATCGGTGATCTTGTGAAATTTATTACCTCGAAGCGAATCTGCCTCGAGATTTATCAACGGAATGTGTGGGCTTAAATAGATGGGATTAAGTTGAGCTGGATGCGACAAGAATTTGCTTAGAAACTGGATTACTACTCGATGACTACTAGATTACTATTGGATCACTAGAGGATTACTACTCGATGACTACTAGATTACTATTGGATCACTAGAGGATTACTACGGCATAATTAATGGACTATTACTACATACACACATGGCCTTGGACGTCTGTGACAGACGATTCAAACCATGCCAGTGGGATTATAAGAACACTTTTTAGGTGGCTATACAAAACAATATGAGAACTTCAGGCTCGTCCACACTTAGTGAAGATGTGTTTTGTTTTTTTTTATGGCAATTGTGAAACATTAATGCCATCATCATGTGAGTCAGAAAGATATAAAAAGTAACATTAACTGGATTGGAGTCGCTTACGTGTCGTCTCGCTATCTCTTCAGCAAGACTGACAAACCAGATTCTATCATGTCATTGTAGTCTCTGACCGTTCTTTTTTGGACTATTTCTAATCCCCTCCCTACTAATATTATAAATGCGAAAGTAACTCTGTCTGTCTGTCTGTCTCGCTTTTACGCCTAAACTACTGAACCGATTTAAATGAAATTTGATACGGAGATAGTTTGAACCCTGAGGAAGGACATAGAATACTTTTTATCGCTTTAAACTGTAGCCCACGTAGGTGAAACCGCGGAGAACAGCTAGTTTAGTAATAAATTACTGAAATCTATATACATCACTATTTTCATCTTCAGTCAAGCCAATTTCAAAGAAAACCTCTTCCAGTTCATTGCCTAGAATGACGAAGTACAAAGGCTAGTATATGTATTTAATTTTGTAGTTTTGCAGTAGGGTAGCATAAATAAAATGTAGTAGTAGATATGAAATAAGTGTATATAGTAGGTAATATTTCGTTTTTATATATTAAGGTACTGTGTCTCTTATGAACTTCTGTTCGCCTGGTACCCACGTCGTTACTTTCATCTTTGGCTTGAGGGCTACATGAATAATTTTATATTTATTTGGTATCTTCTAAATTATGCACGTACGTTTTTCCATGGTCCGATTAACAGTACTACCGAAAGGAAAATATTAACCGTGGTACGGCGACTGTACCACGGAATGTAAAAATTAACGCTGGTCCGGTCGACTGTACTACCGAAAACATTTTTCACCATGGTCCGGTCAACTGGACTATCGCGACTGTACCACGGGTAAGAAGTGAAATAGAGCGGTTTTTTCCACAACTCGCTGAGAAACTCTGTTGGCGTTGTAATCTTTATCACATCTAGTGATTGTAAGTCGACGTAAACACCGTATAATAGAGACGACCGGCCACGACAATATTAGCCTACGCGGTATTAATAGTCTACCACCAGAACCTTACGTCCGGCTTTCTACCACTAATTCAATTTGGACGATAAGCTGGAACTACATCTGCACTAACGTCTCCTGATAAATAATAATCATCACGTTTTTGACGTGACTACGTCTTATAATTCGATAGAGCCGGCTGCACGCACGAAAAAACATGACTCATGCGGCGTTACCTCGCTCTGCGGCGTTACCTCGCTCTGCGGCGTTACCTCGCTCTGAGGCGTTCCATGTAAAGCTTGAAGTGCAAGCGAGAGCGCGGAACGAGCGACAAAGAAGCACAATCGGCCAATCGACGTTGTCACGTTCAACTATCGTCAGTAAAGCGACTTTACAGACAACCAATTTTTTTGACTTTTGACTCACGCTATTTGTTGGTAGTGACATACGCTAGTTTATTATTTGCTAGCTTTCAGTTCAATCAGTCAGTAGTATTTATTTTTTACTAGCTAGCGTACCCCGCGGTTTCTACAGTTTATCGCGATAAAAAGTAGCCAGTGTCCTTTCTCAGGCACTAGAAAATTCCCTACCACCAAGCTATAATTTCATTGATATTTTCCTTTACCGAAAGCTCAAGTTTTGTCCTAAGCATAGTAGGATTCGAACCCACGACCAAAATATAATACGATAGAAATATAACTGCTATACTATTTTCTCTATTTCAATGACATATTATTGCACTAAGCTAAAATCGTGCTCTAACCTGCGTTTATTGGTGTTCAAAGGGAGGTGTAGACCTAGCATTTTTGTAATGACAACGCAAGATGGATGACCGCCTAGGTAAGAATGCGTATCCTATGTTATTATTGTTTAATGAAATAAAACACTGTTTGCAAGCCTTGAATTCTCTTTGAATTGAAATGAATTGCAAGTATGATTCGATTCTTTGTTAAACATTTGAGTGTTGGACAAAGTAAACCGACTGTGACATTGCTTTTAACTGCCAGTTTTTTTGAAGCCTGTAGGCCCCAGTTCGTCACTTTGTAATGGTTTAAATTATTATCTGTTAGTGTCCAAGCACCATTATGACACAGCCAAGATATTATTAAAGTTAACTAGCCGTTCCCCGCGGGTTCACCCGCGTAAGCTATGAATTCCAAAAAAATCTTTTCTTGGTACACCCTATCCATCAAGACAAACATGCCCTTTGAATTTCAAGTTTCTGCGACGAGCGGTTTAGGCTGTGCGTTGATATCAGTCAGTCAGGACTTTGATTCTTATATATATAGATAGATGTCTCAAAAGTAATTGTTCAACATTTCTGTTTGATTATAAAGTGTCAATCGTAATCTTAAAAACGTGTTAAAGTGAAACTGCACTTGCTTTTTTTATCGCTATATAGTGCTGCGTCTGACCACATGTCACCTGAAGTTCAGTGATGTGGTCAAAGATGCATTGCGCTACGCCTGGACTGAAAACGGGCTATAAATTAGACTGTTGCAGTACAGATTTTTAACTTGAGACTAGCAGCTAGCCAGGCGAGCACTAGAAAATGCCTTACTACCAAGCTATCATTAATTGAATTCAAATCTCGCACTATGATAATCGAAACCTTATTTCATAAGTAAGCCTGAATGCACAACCCAGCCCCGTTATACCCCGAATAAAATATCTATTTATATGATTATTTTATACAATAAAGAAGCAGTTAGATTAAGATAATGGCGAAGTTACTATTCTAATGGGGGCTCGCGCAGATCGTCGAGGCTATCTGATGGACCGAACCATATCGGATGCCACTGGTCTAGAATCTGCTGAACAAATACGTAACCATCTGACAACTTTGTCGCAATGACTTCATTGTGACGCTTCATAGCCTTACCAATAAAATAACACAGTACTTATAACGATGCGGGGCTAGCGTTGATATATCGGGAACCACAATATTATTGGGCACGGATGGTATGGAAACAATAATATTATTAAAGTTTAATAATGGTACTTAACGGAATATTGTTTGTAATAGCGGATAATATTGCGATTGATAATATAAGGAAGAGGTTTGTACTGTCCACAGAATAATAATAGTACATTATGATACAAGTGTGCTAGGTTCGTCATTACACTGGGGCGGTGTGATTCGCGTGACGCGATTCATACGACGTTTTTTAACACACTTGTGAGGAAAAAACAGATTTATTAACTTCATTTTTCATCCTCGTAAAGTACCTAATACACCGTAATACAAGGATTGGACTTTTGCGTCGTATTGCTAGACCAAACCTTAATTTAAGCTAAGTAAGGTTCTTAGCAGCATGGAAAATGATACCAAAAATTGTGTAAGTACCTAAAACCTGTGTTATATTCCATCAAATAAGAACATGTACCATTTAAAGCTCATGGAAATCCTTATTACACTCATACATAACTTCAGCATTACAACATAATCGTGGACGGACGCTAACGATATCTTCACGGCGTTATATTAACGAGGCCGGCAGAGAGCATAATACGTTTATGTCGACACCGACACAGGGGGAAACAGTGAGGGATTTATCAGAGCCAGGAGCAGAGTTTCCTGGCTATTTATGTGCATAAGGAGTAGCCTAAGATGGAGGAAACAAAGAGATGCGGTGTCGTTATCTGTGGTCATGTGTCATTGGTTGGTCTCTACACTCTGTGGTTCGTGGGAACTATAGATACAGAAGATTTTCGACATTTTGGCGGCAATTGAACTGTCAACAGAATTTTTTTTATTTTTTCCAAAATGTGTAATAATGGTGGATAACTATGACGTGTGGTCGTAACAAGATCACATATGTAGAAAATAGAAATGAAGTTGTTTTATGTGAGTTTTCTAGTTGCTTCAATAACACTCATCATCTCATGTCATTATTTTCAAAAAAAAAATACTTGGCGCTGGCTGTGTGCATACACGAGCTGTGTGAAACCATAAATAAAAAAAGTGTTTTAAAAAGAAGCGCTATTAATTAACGCTAAGATTTAAGACGTTCGGGAACAAGGCACCCGTACATGGTTGACATTCTTCCGATCCACACAAAGCACTTCGATTCTACATTTATTTATAAAAGCAAACAGCAAAGCAGCGTCTTTGTGTCCCGATTAGTATATCTTGCACCTAGCATTTTCCTCGCTATAGTGAGGTGAAGGGGTTTCAAAAGTATTTACGAGACGCGCAATAACTTTGCTGTCGGGCGAAATACACAACTTTTCACCTCACTACAGCGAGGAAAATGCTAGGTGCAAGAAAAACAGATAAAATAAGTTTTATTTTTCATGTAACCGTCGTGCTGGCCAGTGCAATTGTTCCAAACAGAGGTTGGCACACTGACATGAAATAAGTATTGTTACATTTTAAGTGGATTGATGGTATGGAAAATTATTGAATAGAAAGGTTCGAATTTTAAAAATACACTCCACGCTAGCGTGAAAAATGCACTATGCACTCAGATTTCGAATGATAAACAGAATCTTTCCAAGCTTGTGAGGTGAAAATAACTTTTGCCTACCCGTGCGAAGCTGGTGGGTTACTAGTTTATAATGTAACCACCTCATCCAGAGTCATCTCCCAGCTTCCCAGCTCCTCAGACAAACAGATGTGCGCCGCGGGACGCCGGGGCCGAATGCCCACGCGACGATTGTGCAGTGGCTCGCCTCTTGATTTAATAACCAACTTTAACTTTTGTAAAGGGATTGTTTGGAATGTGCACCTATGGGATTAATGTATCCGACGATCCTAAGTTACAATGTACCTTTCTGTGTTCTGTGACAATGGAACAAATGACGCAATCAAATTGCAAACTGAAATCCGGTAGCTTAGGTTTGTATTAGATTCACCTGTATTTGTTATATTTTATTTCTCATTTTTTGTTTGGCCACAAGTTAATGATGATAAGTGATGATGTATTTAGCCGTAGGGGGCACCACGCTACGCCTAGAGTGGAAACAGTCTCTCTGTCTCAAGTGGGGCTGCCGGAGCACACCAGGTATAGCGACTCTTTAATTAAGGGTGGTAGCTAGCCAGGCTAGCACTAAAAAATGTCCTAGCACTAAACTTGTGTTTCTTCAAGTATGGTTGATTAACCATTGCATGTACGAGTATAGAAAACTAGCTGTTCCATGCGGTTTCACCCGCGTGGGCTACAGTTTATCGTGATAAAAGGTATCTTATGTCCCTTCCCCGGGGCTCAAATTCTCTATAAACCAAATTTCATATAAATCGGTTCAGTAGTTTAGGCGCGCGTATATATTCCGTATACTCCAAAATTATTCCCGCACTTCGGTGCCCCCTCACCGCGTTACCTGCTGTAGGTACCCATTATCATATTTTAATTCTAAGTTAATTTTTCTTGGACCGCACGTTCGAACCGCGCAGCTAGAGGTCTTCCTGGTCCGCGACCGCACTTTACCTATTTCATAGATTCTCCCGGTGCCCCCCGCACTTCACCGCGTTTCCCGCTGCGCTGCGGTGTGGCGGTTTTATTTTTCTACTACTACTTACATTTTTAAATGATATCTTTCGAATGGAATGTCCGAATTGAATGATTTAAAAAGTTATATAAAGGCATTGAAGCAGTTTTAAATAAGAAGTAATTTATTTTGATAAGGATTAATACCAAGATACATATAAAGAGCCTTTTCTAGCAGCGGCATTAAAAATTCAAATTTTAAAATAAAAGATCACTTATTGTGGCATAACTATAATAGTTAGACATATGCTCTCGCAAACTTTTTTGTAGATCTTAATGAGACCTACAAACCCGTAATACATTATTTTGTTCTAGTGTCAATAGTTTTGGCAGCGCACGCAAAAATAGGTTTTCGATTTCACACCTTGGGTTGCAAAATTGCAATTTTCTTAAGGATCCCTAATTTTTTTGGAAATAAAATATAGCCTATAGCCTTTCTCGATAAATGGACTATCTAACACTGAAAGAATTTTTCAAATCGGATCAGTAGTTCCTGAGATTAGCGCGTTCAAACAAACAAACAAACAAACAAACAAACTCTGCAGCTTTATAATATTAGTATAGATTAAAATATAAAGATAAGGAGACATTTCCAGTTGTCCCAAAAAGTCCGTCTAAAGTTTAAGTAAAGTGATACTGGTGTCGATTCGGTTTTGCATTCTCTAAAACTAAACTAGGTTTGACAGGTCTAGGAGTAATGCTGTCCTTTTTTACTTGAGAGGTTAGAAAAAGACAGCAATACTATTAGACCTGTCAAACTTAGTTTAGTTTTAGAGAATACAAAACCGAATCGACACCACTACCGTAATTAAACACTGGAAAGCGAACAAAATTCATACAAAAAGTAAAACCACAAATATACAATTCAAAGATGATACTGCACTTGACCAAGAGTTTTCAAATTCCATGCAGTCTTACGAATAAAGAGAGCGGAAAAAGAAAAACCGTTTTACACAAACCTGCTAACTCCACTATCACAGTAGTACTACATTCTCGTTATAACTTATAACCCCGGCTAGGACCGGCAACTGATAACCTCTTGTATAAGCAATTACAATGCACTCCACCTTTGTCCTATTCTACCTTACCTATTATGTAGTAAACAGATATAGACGACCGATGTGGCGCAATGGGTATACAGCCGACCACAGGATTCGATTCCAGCTACAGGACAAATATATGCCTTGAAAGAAAAGTGCATGTATTTGTTCTGTGTTTGGGTGTTGTGGATCCCCGATACGCGAAGTATCTGATACCCTAGATACAGGGAAACCTAGTTAGGGTTTAGAGCTACGTATGACCGTATGTGATTGTGTTAACGGTATCTTGTTGCACCTACACTACATATTGAGAAAAAATAAGTGTTTGTTTGTATGCACGTGGAAAAATCTTAAACTCGACTATTGTTTTCACTGATAGAAAGGCAATTTCCGCATCATACATAGTTGTTGAAATTAAATTGGCGAAAAAACTCGTTTATTATCCGACAAAAAAAAACTCTAAAGTCGACGCGTACTTTAGGCATTACTTTTTACTTATTTTAGAGTTAACCTTGCATATTTTTATAAGAATATTTGTCCATATTTTATTTGGATACAATCTAAATATAATTAATATAGGTACACTCATTACTGACTTACTGATTCTGTAACGCTGTCAGATGGAAACAATGGAACAACGACAACGCGAACGTACTGCGCACCCTCTAGTAAAGAAAATACTGTAATAAAACTCTAAAACTGTCAAGATCTGTCCTATCTACATACCTTGGTAAGACTACATACTCGTATAGGTACCATAATATAACTAGGTGCAATGTATGGCTAATACTTGGCACCAAACTAGGAAGCTGAAACAATACTGTGGAGAAGACAGGGAGATACTTCGTTTGGATATTAAATTTAGCTATTTGGGTATTAGGCAAGACCACATCGTCGCTTTTCGCTCCTTTTTCGTGGATAAACGCTAGCTTAAAAATTATAAAAGGCTGATACTTTTTCTAAAATTTCAATAGATTTTTTTAGTAAATTACAGTACATTTATCGAACTACCTTTTCTTTTTTTCAACTCTTTTTTTATATAAGATTTTTAATTACCTTATTTCTAAATAGAATTTGACTTCTTACTGGAAAAATATATGAATTGAAAACTTTTCGTCCTAGGTAATTTTCATAACCATCGCGGGCATCTCCCTTGTACTAAAGCTGTAGAAGAAATCATCAACACATAACAAGCACTCTCCATTACATTTATTAAGAATCTAAATCTAACAAACATACATACACAAAAGGAGAAACACAAACGTAAATCAAAGGCACGGCAAGAAGCTAGCGCACGCAAACGCATCCGCTGAAACACGAGGCATTCTTAAACGCGAATATGGTACTTCCGAGCTATTCCCCATTGAGATGTTACGGCTACTACGCGCTGACAAGCATACAGTCTATAGCCGCGCCAACCGCTAACCAGCCCAGCAATTTCAATAGAATGTTCCCGATGTTCACAAAGACTGCACACGCTGCGCAAACCAAATACGATGCCCAAGCATATACGAATTCCACTTACCGCACGCATTGAGACCCGCTGTGACTCAGCCGCTTTAATATGTCAACATTTTCAACTATTTCTCACATTTTATTAATGACATCCTAGATTAATTTATTACCAGTTTCAACACCCCGCTGTTGTCATCTGTTTAGTTGATTTACGGCTAAAAGTGTTCACACCTTTGTTGTTAAGTCGTAAAGGTGTTAATTACAAATTAGCACAAGACTGCCTGCTTATTTCTATATATTGATAAAGAATTTGAATTCTTCGAGTGTGTCGGTTGAAATGCCAAAGGTCTTATTCATTAGATTTCTTTATTTATAAACAAAGCGATGTCAGTTTGATTTGCGTGTCGAATTTAACATATGATCCTAATCTACATACAGTCACCTTTAGCACCGTAAACAAGTCGCATCCTAGCGTTGCATCACAACATAATATCATCCATCAAAAACTACAAGGGTCGTATGCAGATTTTATTCAAATCCGAGTGTGATTGTTGCGTTCACCCACGTGACTATTATCGTGTTCAAAAATCACCTCTGAATCCTAGGTGTCAAATAACAAAAGAACATCGACGCCGCATAGTTCTAGAGTCGACAATCATGTCATACTCTACAGTCACGAAAGTGACACTATCATCTAGTACGACTGAAACGTATTAGCTTATTTTGCATACAAAGCCATTTATGTCTCTTCTCTCAAACACGGCGTTTTGAAAGCTCGAAAGGATGACACGCGTCGATACATCCGACTGTATTTATGTTACAAAGTGGATGTTAATGTATGTAAAATAGTACCATCTCGTTATGAAATGCGTTTCTTTGAGTGAAAAGAGACAATAAATTATTATTCAATTGTGGATGCTGCGGTAGTTTGTTGACAGAACAAAACGTTTCGACCCACGCATCAACTATTCTTATGAACAAAAAATTGTGCCTACGTTTATATTTGACAGGCTGTAGTCGACAGTTTGATTTTATCACTGGCGGCGGTTCGTGGTACAAAAGTTACACTTTACGTTATGAAAAGGTTTCTGACAGTATATATAAATGACTTGAAGAAGTTTAAAATATAGTTCTAACAAGGTAATTATTTTAAGGTTTAGTTTAGTGTGTTTAATATTTCATGATTTAAATTACTCAGAGTTAAATACAAATTTTCAAAACTTAATTTGATTTCCCTACATTTTTTGCTCTCAGATCTTCGGGTATGCCGTTATCGGATTGGTCTACACAAACCTCATCCTCATCATCATAGAAAGTAAGAATTGTAACTTCATGCGAATTTTTAGAGAACATAAGTTCCTGTTTACTTCCAAACCTTTATAATTAGCATAAAGTCGTATCCTAAATCAGGTTGCCAGATATAGAATGAGGCGTATTTGCGTCTAAACGGTTGATATTTAAATAGGGTAGGAGCGGGCGGAACACTTGCTCGATTTGACAGGTGATAGCCGCGAGCCGGTGAAATATTGCTGTTCGACGGGCGATAGCTGCAGCTGGCGATCGTGTGGACCGCACCACTGGTAGCTGCTTGGTAACTTATGGGTAGAGTGTTGATAAAATGCACAGGTAAGGACTGCTATCCACGGAGGCATTGCTTCATAATTACGCATTGAAGCTGCTTGCTTATACGCATTACCAAAGATTTAATTGACTGCTGGACATAGGCCTCTGCCAAGGTACACCACCGTTCGTTGATTTTTCTCAGCCAACTACTGGCAGATCGGCGCCAGTTTTTCACTATACCTAGTCGGAGGGTCGCAGTTTTTTAAATAAACAAGTAAACCTGTACGTACTAAGTCTTACATATACATAGAAATATTGGCTGTAATTAGGAGAAGCCACTGACTTCTGGAACACAGTCAATTTATTCAACATTATATGTTGTAAATGTTTTACTTCAATTAATCACTTGTATTAGTTAGGAATATGTAATTAAAAATATGTAATAATTGTTGTGGTATTGAAAGGCCGTTCCTTTTACAATAAATAATAAAACATTTGACCAGACGCGTAATTGCCATTATTCGCTTGATAAACTTGCTTGCTGCTTGTTTACAAATCTACGAAGCTCTGTCCACTGCTCTGCGTTATTGCATGCTTGCGTAGTTTCGCGTACATTAATACGCGTCTATGAAGATACGCCTCCATGGACAGTGGGCCTAAGGTAAAGTTCATTTTCACGTTTACTGTAGTAGAGTAGAGCGCAGCAAACAGTGAACTGTTTTGTTAGTTAGTGGTTCATTGTTGTGAGCTATGATCGCAATATCATAAAATAACGCATCTAGGCATTGCTCTGTTGACGATGACTAAATTGAGAAATGAGATGACACCATTGTCATCATATGTCACCGTATCATCGTACAATTTCGTAACTTATTTAAATAAATCGGGGTCTAGATGGGATTTCAGCTCAGGCACCACCGGTCACAAAAATCTAAGCTAGATAATAGCTTAAGCATACTGATTTTTTTGGTACCCTCTTCATGCTGTAACGGTTGATTAGATTTAAATGGTATTTGGAAATACAGCCCATACTCTCTTTCTGAGAGAAGGCCAGAGTCCCAGCAATGGGAACGTGAAAGGCTGATAACGAGGTATTTGGAAATTAAATAGCTTAAACTCTGGATTAGCAGAACGATTCATTCCGAAAAAATGTGGGATAACGGGTAAAACCCGCGGAGATTAGCATGTAGAACAATTTAAGATGCCTAGTCAAATAATTACAATTTAGTACCAACACTATTAGTCAAATAGGTAATGTGAAATAGAGGACGCTGCAAACGAGAAACAATTTATCTCTTCTAGTTATCCCAAAAGCATACCAAACATATTATTAATTTCCTACACGCAAAGCAATACAACGCAGTTTCATCAGTTTCAAATTATTAGATTAATTTTATCATTTTATCACACTTCATATTTTATCAATGCAAATTTCTCGACAATAAAACAGCTCAAAGCAATAATATAATAGAGATGGCTTATAGTCTGTATGGACACATAGACAGTTTTTTATCATCATCACTTTTATCTGCCGGAAGATCTCCACCGCTGAACGTAGGCCTTAAAGTCCGGTGGTTTATGAATGGTTGACCATATATATATAATAACACCTATTGGTGTGTTCCGGCAGCCTCACTTGAGAGCCAGTTCCCAGTCCTGGTGTAGTGTGGCGCTTTCCGATCGTCACATAACATCAGGTGACTTGTGGACAAACGCTACCGTGTAAGAATAAGAATAAAAAAAACCGGCCAAATGTGAGTCGGACTCGCGCATGAAGGGTTTCGTACAAAAACGCCAAAAAAAACTCATTTGTTGTATGGGAGCCCCCTTAAACATTTATTTTATTCTGCTTTTTAGTATTTGTTGTTATAGCGGCAACAGAAAACAGTCATCTGCGAAAATTTCAACTGTCTAACCATCACGGTTCATGAGATACAGCCTGGTGGCAGATAGACAGATGGACGGACAGCGGAGTCTTAGTAATAGGGCCTCGTTTCACACTTTGGGTACAGAACCCTAAAAATTACTGAACCCGTAATAACTGCAGCCCGTTTGCAGCATCTTTTCGATTCATTACGTTACTTTTACTGTTTACTGGTCCCTGCCCTATCTGATCATCGATAAGCCCTCGTAATTAGAAGAGCTGGTTACATAATAGGTGGCATTACCAAGTGTGCGTATTATTGTGCTCGGTTAATCATGATTGTGGAACAAAAGGGCTACTTAGGTATGCATCTAAAGGTGAACGAGGAATTAAAAGGCGGGTTTGTTCTGTAGCTAGTACTTATGGATTAATTTGCGAACTGGACAAATGAAAAGAAACTTGTTTTGTTTCACGTCGATGGTTTTATGAGAACTACTGAAATAAACTAAAAGAAACTAATTTGACTCATTTGTTAATGAAGAACACCGGTTGAGTTTTCGACTTATAATCGTGAGTGCAAGACGTTCAATATTTTATTAGAAACTTTAAAATAAAAATAGAAAAATGTATTTCGAAACGTAGAAAAGTAGTTAAGTTGGCGCCACTCTACACCTGGATTTGGAACTGGCTCTCAAATGGGGCCTCCGGAATACACCGATAGGTGCTTGGCGCAAGCCAGTGAAAATGCCCACGATGTTTTCCTGAACTTGGTCGTCACTTAAAATCAGGTGATACTACCATGTAAGAAAAACAAAATCCAGTAGAATACAATCTATACAGCTATCTGTAGTTTATATCAACTAACAGTGAAAGCTTATTCGTCCTACACATACAATCGTTACTAATCAGTGAGTAACGCAGACTACACAAGTTCCTATACTAAGTACTAATACTAATAAGCTGGGCTCGCGAGCACTCCCGACACAATCACGCTCATTTGAATACAGCACTCTATATTTGAATTTGAAATTGTAGTGATTCATAAATGAAGATGTAAGTGTACTGTTACGAGTAAATGGCTGAATACGACCGTTTTAATTGAGAAGAGTTTCTATATGTTTTTGTAGAGTTGTTTTGTTTTTATGGAGGCGCATACTGGCTTTTGTTTAAATCACACAAGGGACAAACACAAATTGAATACAGCGTAGAGATGAAATCAGAAATATATAGGCAGAAAGACTTATGGAAAGACCAACTCTTTCGCGTAAACGCGCGGGATGTCGAATCTGCCTAACATCTTATAACTTGATATAAACATTTTAATAATGCCTATTTCTCACTGACGCTCAACTAAAAATAAGATATCCCCGCTACAAACAAAAAATCAAAATAAAAAATATTCTATGTCCTTCCCAAGAATTCAAGCTCGCTTCATACCAAATTTCACAGGATTCATTAGGAAGTTCATTTGTGAAAAGGTAATAAACAAACACAGAGAGGACAATGAGAGTTACTTTCACATTTTTAATAATAGTATTGAAGGATTTAACACCTAAGACATTAGGTATAAGTGCAAAAATAAAAAAATCGTTCCCACTACGTAAGGTTTTTGCGATACGAAATGCCAGTAGGTGAATTTTACGCCTAAATCGTATCACGCAAACGGGAATGAAGTTAGAAAAGCCGCAGTATATGTTGCCATTCAATTCTTATTACTCCAACATCGGACGACATGGTCTGAACAAGCTGTTAGATGCTACACTTTCGCAACAATCCCTAGACTTCCTTTTTGGAGCAGCTTTTGTAACAACAGGTCTGACGGCGTCGTCTATTCTAAATTAGAGCTGAATTTCCCCCTTTCTTAAGTTTCGTCGCACACACAATTTGTAAGGAGACACGACGTATTTTCGCAATTTATCAGTGGAACAGACCACTTAGTTAAATAAACTTGTATTTGCTGTTTTGTTGCAAGATTTGTGAAGATTAAATTCACATTTAATAATTGAGTATGGAGAAATGTTAGGAATATACTACGACGTATTGGTGTAAAATGGTCGTTTTGTTGTTTGCGTTAGATCTATATCAAAATGTTTTTTTCTGGTTTTATGAAGGTAGATAATTTAGGATAGACTTCTCTACTACTACTATTTATTATAAATATTCGTAAAAATCCAAAAAAAGGTTTTTAGGAAAATAAAAATTTGTTAATTTACCCGGAAAACTTGGGAAATATAGAATCTACTAGCTGCGCCCCGCGGTTTCACCCGCGTGGACTACACTTTATTGCGATAAAAAGTATTCTATGTCCTTCTCCAGGGCTTGAACTATCCCTGTACCAAATTTCATATAAATCGGTTCAGTAGTTTAGGCGTGAAAGTGTAACAGACAGACAGACAGAGTTACTTTCGCATTGATATATTAGTAGGGAGTAGGGAATAGGGATAAACCTTTTTTCTGTTTTTAGCTTAAAAGCAAGATCTAAAAAATAAACGTTAACTTTATAATATTATTCCCGTGGAGAAAAAATTGATTTAATAAGATATTGTTGTGCTATAAGGTACAAACAATACTCATGAGATTGCATTGTGAGGGTGCTGCAATAACACCTATAGGTACTTCACTATTTCTAATTAAATCATCAATTACATTGTACTTTACAGATATGGAAACAAATTATATCATAAAAAAGTTATCTGCGCAGCTTTTTCACACATCTGATAAATTCCAATCCGATTGCTTCTGAGACTAGTAACTTCCTATTACTCTTTCTGGAATATATTTAAAACAAATTGTTACAAAGGATTTTGAACTAAAAATCCGGATTCCTGTCTACAATGTGGAGGGAGGATGATTGATTGCTCTAACGTGGTCTGTGTAAATAGCTATTTTGACTTGAAATAACTAATGCATAGAAAAGAAGTATGTACATCGTTTTTATTAACTCTCTTGTTTTTTGTTGTTTGTTTGTTTGTCAAGTACAAATTTTGCACCTTAAACATAGCTCGGAACTAAAAAGATTAATTATCAGAAAATGATTATTAAATTAAAAATTACAAATATTTACCAAGTTCTTAAAACGAACTAGAAATAATAAGTTATCTCCTAGCTGCATTCAAATTGGATATTTCTACATACATAGATGTATGAAATCTTTGTTATCTGTGAATCTGGGTTTTAGAATAAAAGATTTTTTAAACCGTATCAAATTTTATTAGAAACAAGCGACAGTCAATGAATACAAACAGACAGGTTACTTTGACTTTGTTAGGTCTACATTACATAAAGCTATTGTATCTGAATGAATCACAATGCCTGCTCTAGGTGTTTAACAAAGCTATAATTCATCTCTCGATATAGAAATACTACTTTGACACAATGACTTTACTTGTCAGCAATTATTGCTGTTATTGTAAATGTCACATCCAACGTTTTCTCGTATATTTCAAATTGATACATCGCAGTATCGAATACGCTAGTTTTTCTTAGCACTACATAATATGTAATGTTATAGTATTAATATTCTTTAGCACGGATGTCCGTGTCCGTGTAGTGGTCCTTGCCATTTATGATACGAATAAGAACCCATTACAATTTTTAGGGATCAGTCACACTGAAACGACCTTTTTGGAGTATCCCTTGGTATATTCGATATCTTGGAACCGGTCTAAGAACTAAAAGATCACGGAAAATGGAAGCTGTTATTAGGTTGCCCATAGTAATCAATATAATATACATATATATGATTATAGGTTTATACATAATATATAGGTAGGCTTTGTCCTTCTAGGTAAATAATCAAGATGTAGCAAATCAATACTGGATTTAGTAAAGTCAGCAACGAGCTGGCTGTTGTAAAGTATGGAGACGTAACCCAAAAATATTTCATTTGTTTTTAACGTAATTGAGAGCAAGCTCACCTAAAGATAAACGTTACGCTTGCTCAAGACCAGTAAGTAGGTACTACTCAGAATTTTGAACAATTAAAATCCTGCGTGGCAATGCACTACGCTCGTCACTCTGGAATATCAAACGATAAGACTACTCTAAGTCCTCTAATTTCAATGAAAACATTGTCTTTCAATCCGGAACACAGTAAATTCTGCTAAGAAACGAGTATTCGTAGACTTCACATTTAGTTTTTGCATAGCCAGGTCATGTGACATCCGGTTTTTCATCTGCCCATAAAGTACGGAGGCTCATGTAAATACATTAATATTGATGAATGCAATCTTTAGCATAATTTATAGGTGCTTACTAGCTAAGCATAAAAATCTCCAACAGATGAAGATAGCAGGAGTATATGGCTAGCATTCCAATGTTGTTTTTACTCAATATGCCTAATCCGACAAATGCAGATGGAAATGCATTAATTAAATAGTGAAACTGTGATCCGATGAGAATCTGAACCTCTACAAAAATCTGTAAGGATTTAAGCCGAATGAGAAAACTAATATGGCATTGGCATTTTTTGTGGAGAAGTCGTATGATGACTTCGATCTAAATTTAGTGACGCTAATTAGTCTGTCGCGTGTTTGGTAAACGGTACAGAATAATTGCCCTCTGATATGAACCACTGATTATATGAAATTTAACCTGGGATCGATCCCTATGTAATGCTTTAGCAACGCATAACTTGGACGACATAAGAAACTCAATTCTCAAACTTTTACTTCCATACCTGGTAATAAGTTAGTCCACTAATAATGATTCTAAACATTGTCGTTATCCATATCCTGCTACAAAACATGGTCGAGAAGGAAAAGTCACCCAATTGAGATGAGTAGTTACTCCATATAAGCGCATAGTAAACTACTTGCACTTTCAAAATTAGACGTCCTATATCAGCGATCGCAAGCCCAAAATGGAGTTTCTGGTACTTATTAGATACCCACGTATCGACTACTCGATTAATTTAAGACCCATATTGCTAAATTCAGCAACCTGTTCGCTCAATCTGTCAATCAGCGTACGTTGAGTTTAACAAGAACTCGTAAATATCTATCGAGTAACACATGTAATCGGTTTACCCAATTAGAATCGATTACATCGCTCCCCGAGAAGTCAGCCGCATAGCGCACGCACGCGCGTTGTGACATCTTCCACATTGTGCGCATAACTAGAAGACTTAAAATATTGTTAGGCTTTAAGTAATGTAGCATCGGACTTTGTGATTAAAGTGAGGTATGCCGCCGGCGATGTTTAGGATCTTATATAAGTAGGTAACACACTTTGTTGCGCCGATAAATGCCTTCGCGAATCAATGAATACGATACCTACTCTACGGTCATGCCAGTAACATTCTTTTAAAATAGTCGCAATACTAAATAGAGACGAGTTTTCTCGAAGAGCAATGCAGCAAAAATGTTCATTCAATTTCTAATCATCGACTTATTCGTTAAAAATTAAGGTGAATTCCTAAAATATATACAGTGTTCCAACATTGGCTTATGACGATATCCTGCCATATTTGTCTCGCTTGATGACAAACACGTCTTCGTGATGAAATAGATTTCACAGAACACATGCGGCATGCCACAATTCCTCAACGGAGAGAATCCAGCTATAAAAAATGTGTATATGTACCAAACATTTTATAGGGTAGGTTTTTCATGTGGGTGTGTGATTGCGACGCGCCTCTGCCATATCGAGATGCTTTGCTGATTAGTTGAGCGAAAATGAACTCTAATTAATAAGTGATTGAACAGTCTAAGTCACTTATTGATGTGATAACATCCAAGTAGCTCGAGACTTGGTCTTAATTTTTTGCGTGCCAATGATATGGAAGAAAAAATGTGTTAAGAGCGAACCGACTTCTAAAACGAGGTTCCTTATAATTGATAAAAACTATGCAGTTAGTTTATCGAATAACTGCAAATCCTTCTACTATATATGAGAGATTATTACATGGAAAAGAATAAGGTAAAATTTAGTGTAATGTCGTGATTTATTGTATTTTCTTTCTTTCTTGCCCACAATAAAAAAACAACTAAAATTAATTGACTATCTGTCAATGACATCAGTCTAACCAATTCACATCCAATATTATGCAGATTTGTAATCATAGGTACATGTTGTGGCCTCAATAATGTATACTTTGTCAATTGCGCTATAACTATTGGCCTTACTTAAGGGTCAGTTCCGAATCCAGGCGTAGCTTGGTCCTTTGACCACATCATCGCACTTAATATAACCTGACATGAGGCCATTGCTGCCCTGTCAGACGGTAAAAAACAACGTTCACTCAGTTCATCATCGTCATCAATGTGTCGTCACTGCTGGATATAGGCTTCCTACCAAAGTACGCCACTGAGCCCGGTTTTCAGCTCTTCTTATCGAACTATTCATAATCTCTTTCTCTCGTAACTATTTAGGCTAGTACAAAACAAAATAGATGATGCCGTTTTTCTCTCGTTTTTAGAGAACCCTAAAAGATTGTCACGTCTCGTTTCCGTTACAGATAACGAAGAATTTGTTTTTTGCATACACTCAAGCATTCATTAAAACTAAGTCATCGGCTAGTGAGGACATTCTGTAATGTATACTTCGCCATAAATAGATCATACATTTTAATATGAACCAACGCGAGTGTTTCATTCTTTACGGGCATTGCAGAATGCAATAGAAGTGTTATGCATAATCTTATTAAATAATCTTGCAATTACTTACTATTTTACTTGATGCTTGTTCAGCATAATAATGATATGTAGAATGATGACTAATTTAAGCAATTAGAACCTTAAATGTAGTAAGTACCTTTGAGAAATAATAGTTTAGTAGGGTACTAGGTACCTGCAACCTATATACGGGTGTATTTTATTTTTATTTTATCAGTCTTATAGATACAGAAGGACAAATAAATATATATCGGGGACAATTGCACACAAATTGACCTAGCCTCAAATTAAGCTCGAAACTTCTGTTTCTTAGGTACTAAACAACAATATACATACTTCTATACAGAAATAAATATTTATATAGATAGAAATATCCAAAACTCAGGTACAAATTATCGTGCTTATCACACAAATGTTTCTTTTCACAGTATTATTTCTAACACAGTGAAAGGATTTGGCAAGCAAGACTTTACTCTAATGGTAAAGTCAACATAATTTGCTTACATATTTCAAATCACGGAAGTAAGTATAACATAACGAAACAACTGAAATTATTTTTATTTACATAATGAAAAGTACACTTTTATGGTATTTTTACGATCGACCTTAATGCTGGAGGTCCTTCCTTAGTCAACCGAGCTGGGCAACAAATGAAATGTGTTCTTTTCTTTATGATACAGTGACATAAGAAATAAATTTAATGATAGACGTTATCTTGATGGACAAAGTGTCAGGTGGCTAAATGGTCTTTTTGTAATACGTGAGTTATTTCGAAAAAGTTACTTTCGCTTTTGGACAGCTGGAATATTGAAAGAGGTAAGGTTTTTTAGTCAATTTAAAGTGATGTAGCATAGACACACTTTTGTTGCAGTTTCTACCGGTAGATAGAGTAGATCCTACGCAATTATGTGTGAACTTTATTTGGAGCTAAGTTTTATGAATTCTATAATTACTATTTGGATATTATCACCTATATTATGATTTAAGATACACCGCAACGTACACTGCACCAAGACAATGATGTGTACTAGCGAGCTGCCCCTGCTTCGCACGGGTATATAAGGCACATGGATATAGCACAATCAAGTCTTAAGTTCATAAGTCATATAAAAAAACGAATTATTCATGTTTTCTGGTATTTTTCCAATTTTTCTTTCACTAAAAATATTTGATAATGGATACCGTATCTATCTGGCCGTTTTTAAGTGATGCGCTTACTAACAAACAGCATTTTTGTGTGTGCGTGTGTATTTTTAAAACACTTATATTACATCTTCAATGATATGATTTACGTAGTAATAGGTTAGGTACAATAAAAGTTATGAAATAAGGTAATTAACAAACAAAAAAAAACAATTCAGTTTCTGTTTAATTTAATAATGGCCTGATCCCATCATTCTGATCCACACTTTGATAGACTTACACCGATCCATTTTGACCTTCGGACTCGGCTAACAACTTACCGGCGGACCTAGCCTCCTTTGTGCAACAATGTAGCGTTCCTCTATAGTGTAACGGACGGTTAAGTAGGTACACTTCGTAGAAATAGACTGCAGGACACCAATACTGCAGTTGCAAAGTCGATATTTAAGTAAAACGTCAGTTTGTTTTTGTTTTTTAACAACACTTCTAACATTATACTAAACGTATAAATACAATCAAACTCAATGTCTGTTTTTTAACATAACTGATTGATGAGATGAGGTAGTCGCTCTCCTAATGGTATGATTCACGCTTACGCATTCCACCAAGAATGTTAAACTTCAACAGTATCAAAATCCTGCGTAGCAATGCCCTACGCTCGTCACCCTCAGATATTAGATGCCAAATCTCTTTACGCTTTACCTCTATACTGGAAAAATTATCCTTCAATCCAGTATACGATTCGTTCTTTGAAACTTTTTAAGTAGTTAATAACCATAATGTATCAATTTTGCAATTTTGCCTTCCTGCCCTGCTTCAGTATTTTTTGCTCATATTTTATCATCGATGGAGTTTCCCGACTGCTTTGTGTATACTGTGTTCACTGAACGCTATGGCTGTAGTTATCTAACTAATATCTACACCCCTGCTCCCACACAGACCACAGGTGGCTATGATAAGCAATAATTAGCTAATAAGTTTGCTTAAGCAAGCATAATTAGACTTGTAGTGTCTATTTATGGGTGATCATTACACATATTGTAACTTGTAAGTGATATGACCTTAAACGATCGCACAGTCACAATATCGGGATCAGGAACTTTTTGAAAATTGTGTCATATTGAATGTGTTTAGCTCTTAACTCTCTAGAGCTCTCTTCCAGGAAAAAGGTTTTTTTCTTTTCTTTCTGGACACCTTTAACCACATCGACACTGAACGTCAGGTTCATTGACGATGTGGTCGAAGGTGGCACCATGTTTTGCCACTCGATTTGCCTGGACGCGGAATTGGCTCTTAAATTAGGCTGATACACACGATAAGAAATTATAGATCTTTCTATAGATTCTTAAGTTTATAATTATAGCCTAATAGGCGTATGACCGAGTATATCATTGATACTGTGAGTACCTACAGGTCTGCTGCACTGCGTTGAAAGCACGACATTAATAAGATCACAAATGGGGACAAATATTTGACAAGATTTCCAGCATTTGGCATTTTTGAGGTGTACGGATTGCAATACAGGTCAGATAAACACAGTTAGTGTTCGGATCGCAAATTCTAGTACCAAGTATACCTATATAGATCGTTGTTAAAATGATTACTCTAAAATTTTCTTAATACAATAATATATACTCGTAAACATGGTCACGGTAATTTAATGGTTTAAATACATAATAAATTTATGAAAACGAACAAGAAAAGGAATCATAAATGAAAGGGCGTTGTATCAATTATTTATGGGTATTTATATTAGGTGCGGTTACAAATAACATCGCGAGCAAAATACGTCATGAATTGCATTGGGTCAGCTTGTTAGACTTGTACTTTCATTGCGGCATGTTGAATGAGAATCAAAAAGGCTTGAAAGGACTGCTTGTATGAGTGCAATTGGAAAGACGGTCTAGTTAGACTCGCTTTTGAAGCGCACTTCCAAAGCGAGACCAAACGTATTTACTGGAAGCTGATTTATTTGTTTTGAAGTTATATTCAAGTATATATCTGTAAGATAGCTGCACCCCGCGGTAACACCCGCGTAGACTACACTTTATCGCAATAAAAAATAGTCTACGGTCTATTCTCAGACCAACCAAATATACACAAAAATTTCATAAAAATCGGTCAAGCCGTTTCGGAGGAGTTTCATAGCAAACACTGTGACACGAATTTTATATAATAGAACATAGAAAAAGAAGATGAAGTCTAACTGAGTAAGAATTGAAGCATGACTTATATCCCTGTAAAATTAACATTATATAATATAATGATGAAATTTAAGTTACATATAGTTTTGGTAAGGCGTATACACAATGAATTCTTTGTTTAAGACACATCAGGGACCTGAAATAAATGCACGTAATGCACTCGTTTCATTGTAAGTGACCTAAAAACATATCATTGGATATCCAAAATACAAGAAATGTACAGTTAGAAAAATATTATATTTTGTAATAACAGCTGCAAGTTACTGTTTTGTACCACACCCGCTCGCGTGCCGAACTTGCGACACCGCGCCGCGCCCACCAGTGATGTGCGTGCTATCGAACTATATCGATACAACATCGATACACTATCGATTACGACTCGATACACTTCCGCGACAATGTTGATTTGTAATGGCACAGTTTAAGCTGTGTTTCCTTGATTCAATTATTTCGTGATATCTATCTTCGTGTAGATCGCTCTATAAAGAAGGAAACGTAATCACTCTGTGTAGTTGGCAAATTATTATGATATTACAACAATTTATAGCGTGCGTTATGATCTCATTTTCTTAATCACAATAAATCGGTTTTAGATATGAGTTTTTATTTTTAGCTGATAAGTTACTATGAATCTGTCGCCAAGCGCCCATCGGTGTGTTCTGGCACCTTCATTTGATAGTCAACTATTAGTCCAGGTGTATTGATATACCTTTTACGACCACATCGTCACTTAACGTGAGGTTTGATTTGCCGCAGAACCGATAACCGTTGGGGTAGACGTGTTCTTGACCGCGACTTGGCAAACGTAGTGCAAGTGTGGGATGCCCTCCGACTACGACCGACGAAATATTTAAAGTAGTAAACACCTAGTGTTGTGAATACAATTTGATCGTGACAACTTTTATAGACAACAGTCCACCGTTGTCATTATATAATTTCTGGAATCAGTAATCATTCCCTGTTGTGCAAAGTGCGTGAATTTAATACACCATATACACCATTGGTAGATGTGTATATTTAGATATGAGATTTAATCATCAGCAGGGCACAATCCATCACTGACACCTGTCAAAGCTACTTATGATTTAATATAGCGTAAGTACCCCGTGTGTTCAATGTTTTATTAACCTTAATGCGTGAGAACCAATTTTAATTAAAAATTAAATCCGGTTGTTATGTAAAGTGATTAACGAATAATTAATAAATTGTATTAATATGTACTTAAAGATTCATAATAACGCTATTGTTACTATTTATAAATTGAAAATTGTTTTTTTTTTTGTAAGAGCAAATGTTTTTTGCATGTAAAAAGGTAAAAAGGTAAAAAGTTATTCTTATTCGTGTCTCTACTTCTAGTTTCTAAAATAATTTTGTTCATATGAAACGTTCCTTTTGTTTTGCAGTAGGTACCAAGGCTTAGCTTTTATCGGTCGATACGTTTTTTTTTTACATTTTCCAGGGTAGCATTTGACAAAAAGTCACCTAGTGTTAGGTGACGGTGTTGTCGAAGGTAGCGCAACGCTACGCTTGAACTAGGAACTGGCTCTCTCTGCCAGAACACATCAGACTTTGTAGTTGACGATGAAACACCTATGCTTCAAGACCTACTGACGTCATGGAGGCTTCCAAGTGGTCACAATCGGGAAACACAGATTCCGGCAATCATCAAGCCAAGCATTATAAAACAGTGAGCGGTCAAAGCCATAAGTCAATTCTAAAATAACTTTGATACATTGACATGCGTTGTTTTTCCATCATACTATTGGATATCCCAGCCCGTATCCGCAATGTCATATAACACAATCAAACGTCATAACAAACTGATTAGTCGGATAATAATTATTAAAACGGATTTAGCTTATAAAATTATCAATTCTGATTTATCTAAGCGCTAGTGGGTGGAGACTGCCGTAATAAAAGTGTTCGAAACAAAGAGGCATAAATCGGGTATGGACAATAGACTAAGCCTTAAGCCAAATAACCTTTATAATATGGAAAAATAGCACCGTTTTTTACAAGTTGTATCTTTTTTTTACCAGCGTCGATAAGAAATCCAACTCAGAATTAGTTCTAGTGTCCTTGACATCATTTGTTAGTTTTTAGCTAGACCCCACGCGTGGAGAAACGTAACATAAAATTTCGAACAACATCATTATTTTTAAGCGATCATGGTGGTACTGACTGCATGGACGCATGGACGCCACAGAATCGACCGGTTTAAAAACCGATCGTCCGGAAGGACTTTGATCCATTTTATCGTATAGCAAAAACGAAATTTTTAACACGGCCACGTGACTTTTTATTATTCTGCCATCCGATATATTGTAAATGAGCATTTAAAAACTGGAATATGTTTCCAAGAAAAATCTGATTCAATACCATAAATACTCGAAAGGTTAAGTTAAATAATCGACCTGACAAATAAAAGCTACCGAATATGCTCTCATTTCCAAAATCATTGAAAGACAAACGAGACTTAATTACTAGACAGCTAAAGCTTACTTTTGGTTGGCTAAAATACTTTTTTTGTGTCGTTAGTGATCTTACAATATCACTGAATCAATAAGCTACTCATTTTGTCACATCGCTTACATTGCAAAAAAGTTTCAAGTTCTCATTCTCATGGTACATATGAAAAAACTCGTATCATCGGCCACATTATGAAGTTCTTAACGTAGATGGACAGACGGACGGAAGATTTATTACCCTATTAATGACCGTGGTTGTATAAAAAAGGGTATAAAATTCATTCTGTTATAATAATTGCATTGGGAGAGTTCCACGCGGTGTTCTGTTATGGAATCATATTGATATGGGTGCCATTAAAATGCTTCGCGATACATTATATATTATTATATTCGGATGTCTCATTAATTGTCTCATGAGAATTGTAGAATGTTTAATGGGACATCGATTTATAGCATGGTAGTGGACAAGTCATGTGGCACGATCTCCAGACAAAATGTGGTCTAAAGAGTAACCATGTGGATAAGTCCAAAAGAAATACAAAAGCAGAGGAAACCGCAAGACAGGTGGGCTGATGAAATAGCTAAATAGCCAGCCTTAAGAAACAATGCTAACTTCAGTCTATCCAAAGGTTGTAGAATTCGCTCTTAGTGATAAGACTGTACCATCTATATATATAACTCAAAGGTGACTGACTGACTGCCATTGTGATCTATCAACGCACAGCCCAAACCACTGGACGGATCGGGCTGAAATTTGGCATGCAGGTAGATGATCTGACGTAGGCATCCGCTAAGAAAGGATTTCGCGATAAACTGTAGCCCACGCGGGTGAAACCGCGGGGAACAGCTAGTTGTAACTATAAGATCTTTCTTTCTATTTTCTGTTGTTGTGGTGAAACAATATATATATAATATATATTCGTATCCATTAAACTTTTTTTAATTTACTTAGGTACAGTCAGCGACAAAAGTAGCTGATCATACTGGATTTACCAAATGCGTGCGTAGATCAGTTATGTTTGTTTTTTCCTTACAACTTACAAGGTTGCGTTTGACCATACACGTGATGTTAAGTGACGATTGTTTCGAAGGATGGTGTTTAAGATGATTTAGAGAATCGAAAAATATGTTTTTGTTCAGCGACTTTTGTCGTTGACTGTACATATACGCCCGAAATTAACAATCGATCCTGATCCATTTTTCGCGGTTTTGGATTGATTTGTCAATCAATATGTCAAGCTTTACCCCTAAAATGACATATGATGACATGATTACCAATCCAAAACCACGAAAAACGGATCAGGATCGATTATTAATTTCGGGCGTTTGAGGCTATTACTACCTACCCCATCATACCCACAAATTTGGAAAAATAAAGAAAATAGGATACCCACATAAGCCATGTAAAAGCACAACATGCAAGCTTAATTAATTCTCAATGCCATAATACCAAATCTTATTTTCCGTAGCCGAAATCGTTCGGGATGATCTCATCATCGCCCTAACTAAAAATCCTACAAACTACATTTGCAAAGTTTGTTCCGTAACTTCATTCCCCTTGCGTGCCCAACAAACAATAAGAGCACACGGGAAGACCAACAATCCTGCTACCAATACGGACATAAAGTGGCCACACACCATTTGTGCGCGGACAGTCTCAATAAGGTGTTGTCTCCGGCAGCTGGAGACACTATCGCGACATGCAGTCACCTATCGGCCCTTGGACTGTAAGAATGGTCACCATACTGCCCACGCTTGTTGTAAGGAGCATTGCACATTGCGAGGTTTACTTTTAGTTCAATAAAGATTGGTTTAGAAACGGGATGTATTTGTTTTTGTATGAGCTCTCGATATTTCGGCACTGTTGGAAGCACCGTGATCATAAACACATATATAGCAGCGAGTATGGCTCAGTGGTAGTGACGTTGACTTACGATCTGTAAGTCGTGAATTCAAACCATGCAATAAGCTTTTGGCGAAGGAAAAAGATACTTATGAAACCATAGTTTAGTGGTAGGGCTTTCTAATACTCGCTCGTGAATCTGTACCTCCATACAAGTTTTGAACGATAAAACGATAATAAAATGTATGGCAGGAAACCCAAACTTTTATATTTTATGTAAACTATCAAAACCTGTACTAGGTGTACTGTTGCCTATACGAGTATAGCAGTGTGTTCCGACAGTCTCACTGCACTGCACGGAGAAAAAAGACCGTTCGAAACACAGAAAAAATCAAAAGGAATTTCCTTCGTTTTTAATTTAGAAGGAAAACTTAGGTAAAATATGGAATAAATCCTTTCAAAATGTAACCTTTTCCAGGTTACATTTTGAAAGGAATCGGTCTTGGAAAGTAAGACTCAGAAGGAAAGTCAGGATTTTTTTCTCAGTGTGGAGAGACAGCCCAATGCAGGCATAGCGTAGCACCACCTTCGACCACATCGTCACCTCACATCAGGTGACTTGTGTTACGTTTAACTTATTTCAAGAAGTAAAAAAAAAATACCAGTTACAAATCGAAAAGCCATAATATAAAGTGATCTTTACTAAGGCGAGCCATTGTACGTCCTTCTAGCGGCGCCGGTGTCCCGTCGCACACCCTACACGAGAAATGTGTCCTATTAGGCGCTCCTTGCAAGTTATACACTCTGTACACTTTACCAGCGCTTTTATGGCATAAATTGGGTAACACTATAATAACCTTTATAAAGAGTTGGGAAGTCAGGCATCAAGTACTGAAAATATCTCAAATATCTCGACAAACCGATAGCTGATGGGGAAGAAATGATCACGAGTTTTGGCGATCACGAAGACGTTCTGTTGGTAGACTAGGTGGACCGAAGCTCTTGTTGGAGTCACGGGGATCTGATGGATGCAAATGGCTAATAGCCGTAGATGAAGGCGCCTATATTCAGTATAGTATACTTCTTCCGGCTGAAGATGATGAGGTTGATATTGCAAAGTGACTTTTTAATGACATCTTGTGTGTCTTGTGTTGACTCATCTTTTTTTTTTAAACATTGAGGACATGCTATTTTACCTTTATTTGTTTTATGACACAAAAAAATCTAGTAAAAAATAAGTATGTAACGTTCAAATTCATAACGATTAATAAATCATCGATTTTAGTTACAGTCTCGAATCAAAGTATTTGCAAACAGAGCTACAGACAAAATGAGCTGCTACCTTTCAATTAACTACATAGGCCTCGTTTGAACTACTTAATCTTTAACCATCAGCTACACTTTATCTTACCAAGAGGCGTGTCCTCGGACCCCGATGGCCACTTAGTCCACCATTACAGGGTAGGTAGTAGCAGGGCTGTATTTACCCTAGGGCCAAAAGGGCCATGGCCGGGGCGGCAGGCTGCGAGGGGCGGTTCAAGCCGCAACACGCACAGCTTTGTGTGCCTTCTTTTTGACTTCATATGGCTGAAGTAACGATCATGGCTCAGTGGTAGTGACTTCCGCTTGTGCTTCGTAGGACGTGGGTTTGAATCCTACAATGAGCTGGAGCTTTCGGTGAAGGAAAACATCGTGATAAGACCTTAACTTGGTGGTAGGGTATTTTCCAGTACTCGTCTGGCTAGCTACCACCTTCGAGTTAAGAATCTCTCGCGCCCATCGGTGTGTTCCGGCAACCTCGCTTGAGAGCGTGTTTCCAATCCAGGTATAGCGTGACACCATTCGATCAAGGCACCCTGCTGGATTTTATTTTACGGTGAAAAGTTTGGACCCCCCTGCAGTACCGGGTCGTTGAGCCCTTAAATACGTCACTGGGTAGTAGATACTAAAGGGCCGAAGCAGGCCTCTCGATAATAAGCGTGATTGCGCTATCGCGTCCTTGTTTCGTCCTTGCTTTCACTGATAACGCTGGCCGCTCCAAATGTTATTATGTTATATAACAGCTTGATTATGGTCTGTATCTTTACTTATATTATCTATCTA
This sequence comes from Opisthograptis luteolata, assembly GCA_931315375.2. Lineage (NCBI taxonomy): Eukaryota > Metazoa > Arthropoda > Insecta > Lepidoptera > Geometridae > Opisthograptis > Opisthograptis luteolata. The sequence goes on from OV928048.1 coordinate 7,526,718, forward strand.
CTATTAAGTATGTTTAGCTGCTAACGTTCTGATCTTTGAAAATGTATTCTATTGCTTTTGGTTTCGTTTTAAAATCAAAGCTTTGTTTCTATTAGCAGTATCTAACATCAAAAAACTTGTCAAATGATATTATCTAGTAATACGTCATTATCTTTTGTGAACCTCAGAGTGCATGGTAGCATTTGAACACAAGTCACATGATTTCAAGTGACGATGTGGTCGAAGTTGGTGCCATGCTATACCTAGATTGGGCTCTCAAGTGAGCCTGCCGGAACCAATGGATGCTTGGCGACAGATTCTTAACTTGAAAGCTCAAATTCATTGTAGGATTCGAACCCATGACCTATGAGTCGCAAGTCGATGTCACTACCACTAAGAGCCGGTTTTTTGATATTACTGTCAAATTTTCCGTGCTGAAATGTAAATTAAATTGAGTCAATTAATTAATAATTTACCGAAATTTGGTATGATGACATTTAACTTAGGGACGTTTATAAAACCGGCCAAAAAAGCCAAGCACAAGCAAGCAAGCTAAGCCATCATCACTTCAAAAACTTACTTGATAAGTTAGTGGAGATATTACACTGAGAAAAAAAAACTGACTTTCCTTCTGAGTCTTTACCTTCCAAGACCGTTTCCTTCCTTATTTTGTATTAGATTTCCTTCTGTATCACAATTCCTTCCCTTTTGACTCAGAAGGAAAACGGTATTTTGGAAGGTCTTTTTTCTCCGTGTATAGGTATGATTTAAGGAAACGACATCGCAAGGTTGTATTGATTTTATTTCTCAATGTGTTACAATAGTTAAACTTGAATTCAAATTAAATAAGTTTAGTGAGCTTAACGTTAGGCATATTGATTGTATTCTGTGACAATCTAGAATCCTTAAACAATATTAGTGCCGAAGTGATATGATAAGTACGAATTTTACTTTAGAAGTATTGCATTGCTTCTCAAATTTATATTTCATACAAGACGTTATAATAAGTAAGGAATTACAATACAATTGATACAATCAAGCATTGAAAATTTTATATCGTAATTTATGTTACTACATTAGTATTTTACATTAGCTACTAATACTTAACAATATGTAGGTTATAACAGCAGTGACGTAGTTTAGCAGTAAATCATTGAAATTGGGAAGAAACTTACACATTAATTAAGTACAATACATTCCTTAAATTAAATACATCTATTTGTGCATGATTTTTATTTCAACAGCTAAAACATTTTGAGCCTTGTTTTTTAATATATAAAAACACAATGATATGCCGTCCGTTTACACGAAGTTCTATTTACAACAACGTACATATTTAATTTATAACAAATTTTAACAAATTCTTTTCGATACCTACACATTACGAGTATTTATAATATAGACTGCAAGCAAACCATTTGTATTTCTTGAAATTATAGAAATATTTATACAACAAGAAATACCTTGATTTTCTCGTATTTCATTTTGCGACAGTCTATATTATATTAACAATATTTTTTCCATATCAATTAATCATATAAATCATATCATAATTCGTCATTTAAATTCAAATATTATTTTATATTACCTTAAACTTTGGTAGTTATTTGACTAAAACAAGTTTTTTATAAATTTTGAATTCATTATTTTTAACCAATAGAAAATAATATAAAATTTAGCGACCAAAGCTCTTAATAGTAAAAACATGTAAAGTGTCTGTACTTGTTTAGTTTTACAAAACAATTTCTGTTTTAGTTTAATTTAGACTTAAGTTTGACCATGTGAAATAAAACCAAACGAAAAAAAAATCTAAATTCAAACAAAAACCATTTTTTTACAATAGGTACAATTTTTGTATATTATTTACAGAAATACCGGAAAATACGATTAAAGTTGTCAACTAGAAATAATTTTACCTACTGTGGAATCATGTATTTAATTATCTTACATTAACTTAACTATCTAACGTGTCATGTGATATTGTTTTTTTTTTCATAATAATTAGGTAAGTATTCGTCATACATTTTTCTATAAAAGTGATTTGTCTTTAGTGAGAAAAAATACACCTTTTGAGCCCTATGCAATCCGCATAACTGTTCAAAAACTGCTAAAATTTTCACTATGTATAATCCTTATTCTACTTTTCTTAGTTTACCTTGAAACATTAAGTCAAAGTCGAAAAAAGTAAGACTTAAATGTGATATTGTATGAGAAATCGATACCTTAGTGAATGTACGTTAAGAAGTTTACAATAAGAAAGACAATAAAACTACTAGTTTTAATATTGCTCTCAATGTAAACGCTAGAGAGAATTTCGTTTGTATACTCGAAAGACTGAATACTCACTATTATTGCTATGCACTGTCCCCTCAGATAATTCAACCCTATGTACACTAGGACGCTTGACGCCAAATATGGAGATAGCATAAGCTGTAATGTTATTCATAGACTACTAAACAATCGTTGAAACAATTTTGAAGATGCAGCCCAGAGCATCTCCCTCACAGTAACCTCTAGACTCCTCTAGACTCTGTTGATCTTTGACGGATATCGATGCGATAAGCAAAGAACGACTTGCAGTTGCTCAATTTATAAAAATGTTCTAAATTAGACTTCAGTTTGCGTGTCAACCCGATGTCCAGCAAATCTACAGAGAGTTACGCGTACACAAGTAAGCATCGTTTACTGGTTACTGGGCTGCAATATAGGTGCAGTGCCTACGATGTACTTGGAGCGCTTCTTGTCACAGATGTCCCACTCGTTGCATTGTATGCTACTCTACTTAAACGGCTGCGTCCAGAGCGGCGGTGGCAGCGGCAGTAAGACCACTGGCGGCTATGTTGATATGGCGAGCGAGGTGCGGTGCGGTGGGTGGGGGGGATGCGGCGCACCCGCGTGCGGGGACGTGGCTGGTGGAGAGCGCGTGCCCGGGGAACACGTCACCTTGCCCATGAAAGACCTGATATCATCAAAGTATGCGTCCTCTCGCTCTGTATCGGCAGAACTCGGAGAATCACCTCCCTCAGCCTCGTGCTTCTTCAGATGCCGATCCAAGTTGGTCTGCTGGCCGAAGCACCTGTCGCACAAAGGACATCTGAACGGTCTCTCTTTGTTGTGAATGTTCCTCACGTGCCGCTGCAAGTTTGACGAAATCGAAAACGAACGCTCGCAGTACTTACATTTGTAGGGCTGCTCTCCCGTGTGAGTACGAAGATGTCGAGTCAGATTCGCGCTTCGAGGGAATACTTTACCGCAGAACTTGCATGCGTAACGGTCACGCAGCTTTCCGGTTCCAGCGCTCAATTCGCGAAACTTCGCATACGCACTTGGTTGCCTGTCCGGGCCGTCAGTGCCGAGCAGAGGCGATAAAAAATTGAACGGGCTCGGGACGTAGGGTGAGTGTGAAGAGTTCAATATAGAATCCGTTGAATGGAAGGAAGGAAATCGCGGGCGATACATAGCATCGATAATGTTGTTGTGTTGTGGGTGGACGGGCATCGGAAATGCGAGCGGTGGGGATACAAGCTGCGGTGGGGAATCTTCACGTTTTGGCTCTACATTCTCCACATCGACATCAGTTGTGTCGTTTTCTGGAGTCTTGTTTCTCTCCACAGGACTCTCAGGTGGAGAGTATGATTTGACTGAATTGCGAAAGTAGCGCTCGTCAGCATCGGCTTCAGATTCCTTGTCACTTTGCTTACGTGAAACGGACAAGTCTAAAGGCTGCTCACCCTGATCTTTCTTAGAGTCGTACTCTCCATCTGAATACTCAGACGCCTTGTCTTCTTCAGTGTCCATCTTAGACAAATCCTTTGGTAGTGTAGGGGATACCGATTTCTTTTCACCATGGCTGTCTTTCAACGTGAATGTAAAGGGTGAATGCCTTTTGATATCGTCTCTCGTAAAGTTAAAGGGTGTATGCAGTGGAATTACTGGCGATGGTCTGTGTTGGGAAGAAGCTTCCTCAACTGATGTCGGAGACAGTTTTGAGAAATGGTTTTGAGATTTGTTAGGAGTAGTCCTGTCCGTAATGTCGCTCTTATTTGATTCAAATTCTAAGTCCTTGGACTTTTTCTGCTCCTCGAAAGAATTAGAACTATCGATGCTTTTGACTGACATGCGGCCTTCTTGTTGCTTCGCCAACTGTGCATTTGACAAAGCGAGGTCATGTTTCAGAGCCAGTGCACCTTGGACGTTAAAGAACAACGGGTTCAGGAATTCTGGGGGACAAGTGGCTGCTGCAGCCGAGAATAAAGCTGGATAGTGGGCAAATGTGTTGTATGGTAGAGGCAGACCTGGTCCTCTATACATCGAGAAAGGATTGGAGTTGTTTGGGTTATTCATTCCGACGTTTTGTAGGGATGGTATCTGGGGCAGGCCTTGTGGCATCTGACCTCGCAAGTTGACGCTAGCTGCAGTAGCCGTATCGCAGAATCTCTTGTGTTTAGTTAGTGAAGCATACGAACTGAAGGACTGGCCGCATTTCACGCATTCGACTAGGGCTCGGCAGGCGATATGCATGCGCTTATGGCGGCACAGGTTGGAGAACTGGGTGTAAGCCTAGAAAAGAAAAAAACTCAAGTTATAATAATATAATCATAAGTCAAAATAGAAAATAAAATAAAAAAATAAATATCATATATAATATTTTTGTGTGTTACACGATCAGACCAAAACAAAACTTAGACTTTGAAGGAATGTTCTTAATGATGGGAAAATGCAAAACTCCTGCGGGAAAACTAAAACCCCATTGTTTTAATCTTCAGGTGCAATTGGAGCATAAAGAATTTTGTCTGTCTATTTATTATGTTGTTCAATAATGCCTAGTAATGATTTGATACGCTTTAACAGCTGAAATATTTTACGAACAAGTATAAAGCTACGCGAAAAATGCTATTAGATAAACTAACCTTAAAGCAGACCTTGCACTGGAACGGCTTGACACTGGAGTGGATGTGGGTGTGCTGCTTGAGACCTGAAGAGGTGGAGAAGGTCTTCCCGCACTCGGGGCAGGCGTGGCTGCGCGCTCCCGCGTGCTGCGCCCGGATGTGGCGCTGGAGGTTGGAAGGATCGGTAAATACCTGCAACCACGTCAGGTTTCGCGACCGATGAAATGGTTTGCTCCGGTTTTATTGCTAAGCAAGTTGGAGAGATAGCAAGATGAGCTTAACACAAGGACTGCTCGAGTGTAGCCCGAGTCCGTAAAATCTAGAAATTATGTGGGGTAGTCTTTCTCTAATAATGGGAAAAAGTTGGCTGATAGTGATAGTGATAATTTGGAGATTGGAGAAGGTGGTTTGGTGTAGAGAGAGAAATTTGAGGTATAAATAATAGGTCTAAAAGCACTGAATTAATATATTAATGAGTACCTAACGTGAGACCTTCTTTTCCTGAGACATTTGAAAATATATTTAGAAACCTAAATTGGAGGATTAAGTTTTAAAGCAATATAATTTACAGCTTATAAAAACCTAGTCACACTCAGATGTTTATTTGTACGTTCGTTAATTTGATGCTAATTTATTCTCTGTTTTAAATCATACAGGGTAGCGTTGGACCAACAGTCTTAATGTTTGTTAACGATGTGGTGGAAGGTGATGCCACGCTACAGGATGGTTCTCATTGATTCAATTGGGAACTGGCTCTTAAATACTATACAAAATTCTACGTTCTCAAAGAAACATACCTTAGGGCAGTTCTCGCAGGGGTATTTTCTAATATCAGTGTGAGCGAGGGCTCGGTGGCGCAGTAGCAGCGTTCGGGAGGAGTAGGCACGATTGCAGAGCTCACAGTGGAACGCTGATGCTGGCTGCGCGTGCGTTTGGATCAAGTGGTGGTCTAGCCTGAAAGGAGAAAAGAGGAAAAAGGTTAACAATAACACCCAAACAATCATGAGCGAGTGGCGACTATGAACCGGGAGACGTTCTGTAGGTAGGCTCTCCACTAGGTGGACCGACGACGAAAAATTGGATGCAAATGGCTTAAAGTCGTTCATAGTGGCGTTCAAAGGAGGAGGCCTATGTTCAGCAGTGGACTTCTTCCAGCTGATGATGCTGATGAGGATGAATCATAAGCGATGGTGGCCGAACGGTAACGCGTGCGCCTTACAAGACGCCAACATAGAGTTCGAACTCAGCCCTGCACCTATGACTTAATAAGTTATGTGTGGATTTACCATCACTCAAAACGGTGAAGGAAAACATCGTCAAACCGGAATTGCCAAGAACCACAACAGTCAAGGGCTTGCGACATCTACCAACCCGCACTGGGCTAGCTTGGTAGATTGCGGCTCATTCTCTCTCTCTGAAAAAAGGCCAGAGTCCTAATAGGGAACGTAGTATGGGCCATATTTGCATCTAGTATTAAATTACTAACACCACATTTAACTTCCCACTCTTAAGTTTTCTGAATACCATTACTTTCTGCATTACAATATCGTTATTAGATCTAAAGATCGTTTACTTTACATTTTATTAGATCCAAGCTACAAAGATACGCCAAGTAGGTGTTAATATGTAAAATGAAATGGCTCAACTAAGTAAACTGGGGATAGCAGTGGCATTTTCATTGCGTCCATAAATTTTCCGACTTCATTTAATATTCTAATTGTACTTTATCTTGCCACCAACGGCTTTATTGGAAAGTGTGAAGATTACACTAACGAACCAGAATATGCAGAGCCAGTTTTGCAGGAAGAAACAAAAATAATAACATCTTTCTGCATAGGGAATCGGCTCGGCACAGACAATTTATAGTTGGTCTTTCCATATTTCAAACGTGTTAAAGTTGGTCCACGTTCCACTGAGTTCAAACCGAACCGAGTCTCGTCCGTAGCGCGGTCAACTAATATCACAAACATTATATGTAATAAGCAAACCGAGCGGCAACCGAGTGTTAGGCGAGCAACGGTCAATGCTCGGAGAAGAACCGTTCCCGCCTCGACCCGCCCTCATTCCTTGTCCCATGGCTGATTGTCATTTATAATCGAGAAATTATTACGAATACTGGTAATCGATTATTAAATTAATAACTCACAACTTTTCGTAATCTATACAAATTCGTTATACTATGTCTCACTTCGTGACGAGAACAACATCATAGGTCACATCATAGGTAGTAATTACTAATAGTTTTAAGTGAGATATCTCGATACATCGAATGATTCGAATCGAAATAGAATAGGAAAAAACATAATTCATTCGACGAATAGACAATAGGTGACTGTGCTACGGCCGAATCTCGTGTCGGTGAGAGCTCGGCGTAGTGTGGATCAACCTTTAAGGTTTCTCATGCATGCTCAAGCTTCATTTTTGCAATAAAGTCTATGAACATGCGATTTTATGAGCAAAAGCATTATTCACAATCATTATAAAGCATGCGTAAGAATTTCTAACTAGTGTCAGCTGTTTATTTTTATCATTTCCATTTAACGTGGCCTCTCACGTCAATATTATCAACATCTTTCGTCAAAGTATGAGGCCTGATAGAGGCAGCAAAACATGTTAACACGGTCGGCAACTTATGCCGACATTTGATGGAAAACGTATATCATTTGCAAAAACGGTCTCTGCGACTCTCCTTGGCATAACTGGTCCACCGCACGCAACCCTTTCTGCCGTAGGCGGTTTTCTAACATTGTATCTGCCATTTCATGTTATTAAAAGCTGCACTGCTATTTGAGATACATCGCTGCTCTTGTAACATCTAACAATAAAAGCGTCCAGTCATATGCTTCAGTGGATTTCGAACCAATTGAAAGTTTCATTGTAGTGACTATGAAAAGATGACGCATTTTCACTCTTGCGGACAGCGGATCCGTCGCAGTATCTTTTAATTAATCTGAGGTACAAAATCTACCGTCAATAATGGTTTTGTCGCTTACGCACTAACCTACACGTTACGTAGTGGTGATGTTACATTTAACTCTGAAATAGAAGGAACTCTTTACTAACTTATGTCATAGAACATCTGTGACTTTATATACTTAGTGCAATTACAGTAGCTAAGTTTTCCTATATTCAATGCGTAAAAAACGCGTTACCTGAGAGAAAGGGTAGTCTTGGTAGACAGACAGACAACAAAATGATCCTAGAAGGATTTATCTTTTTTCTTTGCTATTAAGTTACAGAATCTACGAGAATTTGTTTTTTATTCAGAGCTCAGATGACATGATTAAGTAGACATCAAAAACTGGATCGTAAAGTTAATCTAATAAAACTAAGCTATCTTTAGGCAATCAATTTACAACGACACTGTCGCAAATAAATCAACGTAACGAATTGGCATAATTGTGATTAACAAATTAATTGTGCAAGCTTTTTAATTAGCTCAATCGTTCGGTAATTTTGTAATATTTTATTAGAGCCGAGATCAAGAAACGTTAGTCGCTATCTGCGCACGCGCAAAGGTTACCGCGCACTATGTCGACGAAACAAGTGCTGGATATCTGGCAAGATTTTATGATCATCTAAAAATGTTAACAAACCAAAAATAAACCTGAATCACCTAAGCCTTCATTCAGTTTTATGTGTATCCGATACATATGGATGGTAATTATGCGCGTTTTGTGTGAATGATTAATGTGGATTTTTTGCGGGACAGTGCCAATTTACACTACGCATAACCCCAGTATGGATTTTAGATCTGCGGCTGACCGCATGGCACAAGATGTAAAGCATTACATCAAGAATATCTATATGGGTTCCGACGGAAAATATTGGGGTGGAACCTTTAACAACGTTTTTTTTAAGAACTGCAAAGGAGTGAGTCAGTCGTCAAGAGTGAATCGGTATTTTATTTTGTTAGACCAGCGTGCTACACCTTAGACCACATCGGCGCTGTCCATCGGGTGATATCATTTTCAAACGCTAGTCCAGTCGTTGTAAAGAAAAATGCATTTTTTGTAATTTTCGTTTTGTATAATATTATGATGATGTTTTGGTTAAATGTATTTATTCCCTCTTTATCTGGATCTTCAGCAACGGTGGACATTTTTACTTTTATAACCACTAGCACCCGAGTAAACGTCTGACAGACTCCAATCACGTACTTACGTAACAATTGAAAGTAAGTTTGAGTTGCGTTTTTGATGGTGCTGTATTGATTTGAAATGAATGAAGGTAATTAGACCGATATTATAATTTTTTAAAAGCGACCACTTGCGCTGAGTGGCTGGCTGCAATTGGCTGTGGCGAGCCAAAGGCCGGGCTCAGTGGTATATCTAGGGAGAGGCATATGTCCTGCATTGGATTCAATCAAGACAAACAAACAAGATAAATCTTATTAGTAAAGTTCATTATAAAAAATTCAACTATTTAGATGGCAAAAAAAGCTTGGGATTTTAGTGAACTTGATCCATTTTAATCAATTAGTAATAAGAATAAAATTGATAATGGGATCGCGTCAAAAAAAATACCTGGCTGGGGATTTCTTACCTGTTCTTTTGCCGGTGTATAATAAGGTTGACAGGCATAGCTAGTTTTAAGTTTGACGTTTAAAGTGATCAAAATGTATCCTATTGCATAAAACAACTGAATTATTTAATTATCGTTATTAAAATCTCGGAATCAAGAGAACACCACTTCTCTCCATCTTGAGCTATTTCAGCCCAGTTCAGAGTCCAAGGCTGGTTAGAATGACGCTCAAGCAGTAATCTCTACTTAAGCACAGACTTAAATTTGTCATTTCATAAAAATATGTCATAGAACCAGCCTGAGTCTCCATAATTATTTTAATGACACTATTTCGCCATACTGAAATAAATGGATTGCAGCCGAGATGTTTTCTAATCGTAAGGTAATAATGAACGTGTTGAGTTGATAACATCCAATGAACAACTTTCGTTGGAAGCTGATCCATTAAGCTCCACCCACACCTAGCTTCTGATGTTAGATAATACTTAAGATAAGATTTGTATTCAATTCAAGTACACAGATATCAAAAACAAATTAGCTCTATAAGTAGGTTTATCCGCGCTACATACGTCAAATGTAAAAAAGTACCTAATTGAAATAATCTTTCACATCGTTTTTTATCAAAAACTATACAGTTGGAGTTTGTACTCGACCTTGTAGGCATGTGTGGTATAGCATCGACCGCGTCATCGCTTAACATCAGGCGGGAGAAACACAGGCTTGTTCGCAATAAATAAATAAAAAAACAATTACATACATTTTCTTAAAGTTCATTGTTAACGAAATGTATTAAACTGAAGCTCCATAAACGAAAGATGTAGCAACGAATGTGATCACATTTTAAAATTCGTTCGTAAATCCGAAGCTCTATCAATCGGTTCTGGAATTCAACGATTCAATCGATGTTATAAAAGATATAATCGATATTACCTACTACCTTGTCTGTACTTATATAAACAATAGACGATAAACTGTTTTATTTTGTATCTCTCTATCAAGCTTTGAGGAAGGTTATTTCGCTTACTTTTTTAGTTAAGGTTTGTCAAGGTTTAATATCGACTTAAGATACTCAATTAGAATACTAGGTATTTTTTGCGCATAACTCACAATGATGATAGTTATATTATGATTGCTTCAAAAGTAGCTACTTGTGTTTGTTAATTATTGCTTTCAATCTGAATTCTTCACGTCTCAATCCGAACACCTTCGTTTTATTTCCGACCAATTTAACAACAAATTAGGTGTCTGGTGTTCTTAACAAGCACACTAGTGCGTAAAATTACTGGTTGTACAGTGCTACCTAATGTCAGCTAATTCCAGACAATCACATTTGGTTCGAAGTTAATGGAGCGTGAAAAAGCCAAATCTGACATTTTAAATAACCATGATTCAATGTGAACCTATACTTTTTTTTGCTTCGCAATTGCTACCAATCGATCTGATATCGAGTCAAGGTGTGACAGATGATTATTCGATTCCGATTCGATTCATTCCGATTGTGACAGCGGCAGCGCTCTGACGAAAGTAAGAGTGGAAGTAAGAGATGTGATAAGAAAGATTACAATGGGATTTCATAACATAAGTACATGATGCATTATACGCACGAAGAGTCTTGGAGATAATAATCATTTGAGAGATCAATAATAGTAACTAAACAAAGTGATTGCTCATATATATGAAGAGATAACTATAGTTGCTTATTGAAAGCTTTGTTTTAATCAAAGCAATCAGTCAACGGCCACACAATGACATTGGTAACGTAAAATAAAATAATAGTAAAAAGAAACTCAACCTTAACCGTTTAAATATAAATTGTGGGGCTATTAAAAATAACACAACCACTGCCCATGTAAGTACTAATCGATCTTTTGATGCCCTAGAAAGGTGATCATTTAAAACAATAGTGATGGCGCGATAATGGCCACGAGGATACTCGTTCAAAACGGTGCATGTCGATAATCTTGATCTCTGCATTATTGACGAGCCCGACGCCGCTTCAATAGAATATGATGACACACGCCATTACGACCTTCCGTCGCTTGTCACAAAGACAATAAAATCATGATATATTTTCAATCATGATGAGATAGGTACTTTTTGTTTTTAGATGGAAACAGATAGATAACTATTTGATTAATACAAATATTTTTTTGTTTTTTGTTGGAGTTCATAGTTAAGAGTTTATTGACACAGGATCGTTTTTCAGATGTCGAAGCGCGTCGCGTGCCTCGGGCTGGCTCACAACAAATCATCGACATACCGCTTATCGATTGGGCACATCACTAGCGCTAAATAAATCTTTACTGGACCGCTCCCCGACCAAATAATATTAATCGCGGGAGGCTAATGGTTTCGAAGACGTTTGAAATTGATCGACTTTGCATCTCGCGTCTACCATCTTGAATGGAGCGCTTGAACAGTGCAGACGATTGATTTGAATTTAATTTAGGTGTAGTAGTGATATGTGCCAACTGTAAATAGTATTTTACAACTGCAGCAGTGACTGACAGTAATGGCCAAGTAGTTAATGGTAACTGTATCTAATTTAAATAAAAAAGTCTATTGTCTGCGATCTCAATTAAGTCATTATGCTTTTAGTGACATTAAAATAACAGAAAATTTAACAAAATTTTTGATTCATTGTCATCGGATTCTCTAGGAGACAGAGCATGGGCCATAATCTACCATCTGCCCAGTGCGGGTTGGTAGGTGTCGCTCACGATGTTTTCCTTCACCGTTCTGAGCGATGGCAAATCCGCACATAACTTATTAAAGTCATAGGTGCGGGGTTATGTGTTAGGCTACCATCGCTCCTTGTTTTGTTTTTGATTAATTGAGTGAATAAGAAGCGTTGTTACATAAACAAGATTGATTAAAGTGATGAGTTAGTGTTTGGTTTCAACTTACACATCAATATTTGGGAATGGAGCGTCGCAGAAGGAGCACCTCGGTTCCGTGTCCTCGCGTTCCTCGTCTTCAGTCAAAGATGGAATACTAGTGCTGAACTTCTCAGAAGATTGGAGTTCTGAAAAAAAAAACAATAATTGATGGATAACCAAACATTTGCACAGAAATATCGGGTTACGGTTACACATCGGCGGAAGTCCAATAAAAAGATGCACAACAGAATTTTTTTAGTACCGATGGATTGAAGAACTTTTTTAAATGTAAATTTTTATCAATGTCTGACGGTAAGCGTCTCTCTTGCCCATTACAGTATACTACTTAGAATATTAAACTTCAACAAAACATAATATCTCTTTATGGACAGTAAATTCACTGGAAACATTACGATGAATTAACGACATAGAAATTTATGTTTAACAAAGGACTAAAAAGAGATAATGATGTAAATTAGATTTTTTTCACGTTCATGTATGGTCACTAATATTGGAAACGTTTGTAAAAAGGGACATTTACAATGCAGATTTATTGTTTCGAATTTTTGATACTTTAGTCCTGTTAACAACTTGAAACAGACTGTCTATGGTAGTTAAATGATTCTTAAGAACAGAATTATTTTTTGAAAACTATTTTTTGCACGTTTCCGTCAATGATCTTTTTACAATTAGCGGAGAAATCCGTTACATTCTCTGCGAATGTTACATTAGTTCCTGTCACAACATGATATAGCACAGCATCTACGTAGACTTATGCGTCCTGTTACGAAAGTCTTCGGCGTGATTGCAGCTTTCTATTGATTTACATGACTCAATACCTATGCGGAGTATTCAAGCTAACTACGTGTATTTTAATTTAACAAATACATCCTACTGGGTAACAACAAATAGGTTTTACTCTATCGTAGTCCTGGCCAGTTATTTAAATATTAATTACAAAAATAATAATAATCTGTATACTTGGGCCCGTGTGGAATTATGGCCTATACTCTCTGTCTCTCTCTCTCTCTCTCTGAGAGAAGGCCTGTGTGAACAGTGGGAACGTTTAGGATGACGATGATACTTATCACCATAAAATTAAAAATATAAAAGTTTGTCTGTGTGCCTTTGTGTATTACTTTACGCTGTAATGTCTCAATATATTCGAGTTACAAGGTAGCGACCAGTCATTTGGGCTTCATTGACAATGTGCTCAAATGTTGTGCCACGCTATACACCTCAATTGAGAACTGGCTCTCAAATGGCTTCCAGACCACACTGATAGATGCTTGGCGATGGCGACAGATTCGTAACTTTAGGGCAGCCAGTCGAGTACTACTACTACTCATTTCTAGTCACACGGATATATTAACTACACGACTGATCCCTAATTATAACCTGCACTTATATAGGACATTGCTGCAAGTGCTTTGCAATTAACATGTCTAGGAAAACTCATAATGACCCACACACATCTGATATAGACAAACATGCGCAAAGCTATCATTCAAAACCTCTCAGATCACGAGCGGGGCGTCGGAAGTGCCGAGTTATTCCATTGACACATGCAGAATTAATGCCAGTCACGAGAGTGCGACCACGCCTCGGGTATTGTCTAGCATCCGTGATAAGGCAAGGCTGAGATAATGTGATATCATCCAGGAAATCAAATGCTATCAAAAAGTGAGGTTTTTGAAAAAAAATGCTCTGACTTTATTTCTTTTTGGAATATAGTTAGAGATTTCGCAACATAATGCGCGCTTTAAATACTTCATATATAAATTTAAACCCGTTCTGCGATTTTCTCTAGCTGCAATTTTTCCGTTATTTCGCTGGAACCTTTTTGAGACAAAAAGTAGTCTAAATGTCAATCCAGGATATAGCTACGTCCATTTCAAATTAAACGCAAAACCGTTTCAACGTGGAAAAGTACAGTAACAAATATACTCACACTCACAAATTTTCACATTTATAACATTAAACTTGATCTTTAAAAATATTTTATGTAGTTAGTTTAGAGACAAGGGAGTAGAAAATGTAGACATTACAAAAAAAATCAAAGAGAAAATTTCGAATTTCCCACTCGGTGTAAATCACATCGCGTTACGGCAAGTGTTAAAGAGGGTAAGTTTAGTGAGCAGCAATTAAGTTAGGTGATTCACAATTTCAATGGAGTTTCCCTTTCATGCGCATTAATAATTAGATTTTCAAATGATAATATTAAAACAAAATGAGTAAATATTCACGATAAAGACGCCTCTAGTATAACTGGCCAAATAAAAGACAATCAATTTTACCTTTAAAAACAACACCAACGAGGTCGTTTAATAAATACTCGCGAACTCACTCAAAATTGACACTTCGTTAAAAACAAAAGATGTTCAGGATCCACAAAGAGATGTCACCGAGGAGGTCGTAGTTCAACTGCCCTGTGTCCTATGCCATGGTGGTGCTACAATTACACCCCCACCCCACCTGAGGGTAACATGCCCACTTGACCCAACATTTGCATGTAAGCCATCTGTGCGTGACGGGCTATTTGCGGTTTTAGGGATTGGGCGTTAACTGTTAGATTACTGATTGACTGTAAAACGACCGCAATGTCAGATTGATTTACTTTGATACAAGGATTACGATGACATTTACTTAATACATTTTTTTTTTACTATTTACAGAGTAGCGTTTGACCACACGTCACCTGATGTTAAGTGACAATGTGGTCGAAGATGGCGCCACGCTACACCTGGACTGGGAACTGGCTCTCAAGTGAGGCTGCCGGAACACACCGATAGGTGCTTGGCGACAGATTCTTAACAAGAGGGTCGTAGCTAGCCAGGCGAGTATTAGAAAATACCCTACTTGGTGGTAGAGTATTTTCTAGTAAAACAAACATTACTTTAGGTAGTACCTATTTACGTACAGTCAACGACAAAAGTCGCTGAACAATCACACATTTTCTATTATCCTCATCATCTTAGACACCAAGTTTTGACCTCATCATCACCTAAAATCAGGTGTGTTATATTGTGGTCAAAATGATAACATGTAAAATATAAAAAGAACAATAATTATTACTGATTTGAAACACATTTGGAAAATCGAGAACGATCAGCTACTTTTGTCGCTGACTGTACAATAAATTATGTTTCACGTACTTTTGTATATGTACACTTTGTCGGAAGCTTTCAGCTGGTCTGAAAACGGGGTAACACACTAGGGCTGGCCACTAAAGCCCAAATATCCATCAATCTATACTGGACTCGCGTGGTGGATTACGACTTACGACTATTTATGACCCATACTCTTTTTCTCTGAAGGAACGCCTGTGGCCCAGCAATGGGAACGTAAATAGGCTAATGATGATGATTATTTACCTATTCATTAGAGCTTTTAAGTTACCCTTTTATACCTTTCGGATTTACAATCTGATTTAAAAAAAACGTGTTGTAACTTTAGTGAGATTCAACTTAATTCACATCTGCATTGATCAGAGTAATTAACTTATATTATTTTCTACTTAACCATTGCCTTGGGAAATCACTATAACTGCAGAATACAGAGCATTCTGTGTCCTGCAACATTATGTAAATAACCTAAATATAAGACGTCTTCTATGTCATTTGTATATTGAAAATACTTGTAGAAGAACGCCCTGTACCGTGACATCTCTAACGTCTAACCAAGTTACATCACAACGAAAAAAAAAACTAAAAAATATTTTTTTATTAGTTACATATTTCCGGAATAAAAAGTAGCTTATGTGTTAATCCAGGATATAAGCTATCTCCATTCCAAATTTCATGAAAATCGGTTTAGTAGTTACGATGATACGTGGTAAGAAACATTCACACACAGAGAAACTTTCGCATTTATAATATGAGTAAGATTTTTAAGTTTTCGGATTCGAGTTTGTCTTTAAATTCTCTAACAGACATTTAGCATTTAGGGTTACCACGTCTGCGCGAGCGTTAAGTTTTCCCACGGTGACGCCAGATGGCGTGCGCCCGCGCGCGCACCGTGACGGTGACTTACCGATCTTTATTAAATTTCACCACCGACGACGGCACCTGTTGTTTCTCACATCGTTTTAAATTTGGTGGTCATTATTGTGTAAATACTGCATGTTGTCATTAAAAGATAGCACTAAAATGCTGGCAGGCACAAATCTATCGCCTTGGGAAATATTATTCCTCTAGCCAGATTTAAAAAAAAATGATGTTGCATTTAACCAATTACGATGGATGTGGTGGAAAGTCACGCTACTTGCTTAAACACACCGAGGTGCTTGGCGACAAATTGGTAGTTTATCAAACTAGTATTAGAAAACTCCCTACCACCAGCTTCAAGACTTCGCCATAGTTACATCACGATGTTTTCTTTTACCAAAAACTCAACCTCATTGCAGTCAAAAACCTCTTTCGTGAACTTAAGCTTAAAAAATCGGTCACAGTGATCTTATGAATTTTGGAATGTCATCTTTGATTTCCCGATTTTTTTATTTTTTTTACGTAACTGCAAGACAAGACGAGTAAACCTTGACCTGATAGTAAATGTCACGTTTGCCCATTCAAATTCAGTACCACCCAGAGTTTTTAACTTCAACACTTCAAAATCCTACCAAAGCCCTCGTCACCCTAAGAAATTATCGCTAAACATTCACTAGCCAACAAAAACGACAATCTATGTTCCCATCTACAGCCTAACCTAAGGATGTGACCTGCTCGCACAATCTAAACTCTCACATCCTGGAGCTGGTACCTCGCCAGCGGCGCGGCGCCGTGAAACGCATCAGGTGCGTCTGCGCAAGTTACCGTTACGGCCCGCGGGAACAATTGCGACCGGTATTGTCCGTTGCTATTTGTAGCATATCTGAACGGTATTGGAATTTGATTGTAGAAGTAACAAATGGTAAGTACGTTTTATTTTGTTTGCTTACATGTTTGCGTTTACCTACAAGTCACCAGATGTTAAGTATCGGTGTGGTCGAAGTTGGCGCCACGCTATACCTGGACTGGGAACTGGCCTCTAATGAGGCTACCGGAATAAAATAAAGCCAGGTGAGAACTAAGAAATGCGTTACCAACAAGCTATGGTTTCACCAAGATGTTTTCCATCACCGAAAGCTTAAGCTCATTGTAGGATTCGAAGCAATGATCGCTGAGCCATCATCGCATAAAAAGGACTTTTTTAGGAGTCTTATAGAAGTTCTGGTTCAAAACATCAACGTTTGCTACTATTACATAAAACAGACAACTTTATTCAGAAAGAGAAGATTGCGTATAAATGTCAGCTTAATTTAGTAACCAAAAAATATTCTATCAAAAAAATAATCCTAAATCGAAATGTGAAGTCACGATACAGCGGTCTATTGTGGGCTAGAAATTATTCAATTTCGCGTAACATCAAGATAGCAGAACGATCTAATCTACGGGCATATAAAAACCAGACAAATGCGAACCAGATTCAACCCTTCACCGGGGGCGGCGTTATTAAATTGAAATATTCCCATTTTATTGTCGGTAATATTTATTTGATTGTTAAATAAATACGCAATGTGGGACGCTGGCATTGTAAAAGGTTTAATGGGGGTGATTCTATTGTTGCTGGTTAATTTTTTGATTAATCATCTCGCGTTGGGGATTCGTTGCGATTCTGTGACGTTTCTATTTTCGCGCTCGCGACTGTATTGTGTAATGGCGCGTGGTAAGGACAATGAGATTGTTGCGGATAGATAAGTCGATTTTGTCAAATTGTTATTAGATAAGTCGATTTTGTTAATTGTTATAAGTAAGTAGCAGATTATACTACATAGCCTTTATGTATACCTATATAAATGTATAGAATCATTAGTAAATTCTAAGTTAGAAAATGTCACGATGTGCTGACCTGTGATCAGAGAGAGACGCACCTCCCGCAAGAGCGGGACAGCGATATAGATCGCGCGCGCGCCATGCGACGCTCTGATTGGACGAGAGGCGCGTCATACCCACTGGTGCCTGGCACTAGTTGCCGACACAAAAATTGTACTTAAGCTAAGAGAAATCCTGTTTTAATTGTATTGCCTCAAGGTATTGCTTCAAAGTGTTGTATCTGAACCTAAAATATACAGTCCACAAGTTTATGGAAAGGAGTCACTCAAGAGTTTCATTTCGTCGAGCACCCTGACCCCAATAGTTGTTTGGTCCATCGAGTGCCGGATACTTCAAGAAGCACTTCCAGTCGTATACAACCTGAACGCTGTTGTATGCGACGTGAAGATCATCGGCTGCAGTCGTATACAACTTGAACGTTGTTGTATGCGAAGTGAAGGTCGCCGAGGAAACCCGCCGCTTACAAATTGAACGTTTTTGTAAGCGGTGCCACCGCTGCAGTCGTATACAACCTGAACGCTGTTGTATGCGACGTGAAGATCATCGGCTGCAGTCGTATACAACCTGAACGTTGTTGTATGCGACGTGAAGATCGCCGAGGAAAACCTGCCGCTTACAAATTGAACGCTTTTGTAAGCGGTATCACCGCTGCAGTCGTATACAACCTGAACGCCGTTGTATGCGACGTGAAAATCGTCGGTTACAGTCGTATACAACTTGAACGTTGTTGTATACGGCGTGTACAAAGAAGCTACCAACGGTGCAACTACGTCGAGTCTGGGAAGATCACCCAACGGTGCAACTACGTCGAGTCTGTGAAGATCACCCAACGGTGCGACCACGACGAGTTCTGGGAAGATCACCCAACGGTGCAACTACGACGAGTGCCGTCTGCACTGCACTTCGAGTCACCGTGGAAAAACGTAATTACGTGGTTTATCCACGGCTCGGTTACCCCGGCCACCTAACGGTGCCAACGGCCAGGGTCTCAGAGTTAACGCCGCAAGGCGGTGTGGTGTTTTGTGCAACACCACCAGTCCATCAAGACCGTTCAACGGGAACGCGGACTGAAATAGCACTTCCTCGCCGGTAAGAGTGGAAATCAGTGCGGGGGCCAGACTGTAGGCACTCGCCAAAGGGGTCGGACATTCCAGCCGACTACCGAGCACCCCGTATCTGACTCCGCTCCTCTGCTGGGTGGAACCCACCTTACCTTTCCCAAAACCATCCATCCCTGAGGAAGCATATCCCGATTAAACCCGGGCCCTTCCGACGGACTGCTAGGGACAGTTAGGGAGGTAGGGACCGCTAGGGAGGTAGGCAGCGTAGGGGCGACAAGAGCCAAGAAGATGCCGACCACCAGAAGCCAAGCGGCCGAAGAAAAGAATCATCGTATATATGATGATTATCCCTCGTCACCGTCCGCACCAACGTCTGTACAACCGCGAAACACAGAGACCGTTGCCGACTTGCCCGCGACCGACCAACCGCCGCGATTAACTTCACGCGATAACGAACGTAGAACGCGAGCCCCGTCGGTTCAGTCACGACGTTCTACTGCTAGCGCGATCGCGAGAATAAGACAGGCCGAGCTCGAAGCTGAGGAGCAACTCGCTGCTATTCGACAGCAAGAACTGCTGTTGCAAGCCACCTTGGTTAGGAAACGGTTAGCCGCGGACGTCGCCACCATTCGCGAAGAGACGGATCGAGAAAGCGTTTGCGCGGAGGAGACAACGGATACCAATCGTAGAGTCAGCGATTGGATTCAAAACACTCAAAAACGAGGGGAGTGTGTCGAATCAAATTTAGAAAGGGGACCGTCACCCCCACCACCACCGGTTCGCGAAAGAAGGACTGAAAGACGTCCTCCTGTAGGGAACCCGAATCAAGTTACGTTCGAAACACCGCATCGACCCAGGTCACCCACGCCTCATAGGTCTAAAGAGCGCGGGCTCGAGCGGCTCGCAGACACGCTAGAACGAATGACGCGAAGTAACGCACCGTCTAGACAAACGTACGACTTGCCTTTGTTTTCCGGCGCCGCGGGAGAATGGTTGCCTTTCAAGGTCGCCTTTGAAGTAACAACGCAGTTACATGGTTTCTCATCCATGGAGAACTTATCGCGTCTTCGAACTTGCCTGAGAGGAAACGCACAAAAGACCGTATCCGCGTTGTTAGGTACGGCTAGGGATCCTAAAATTATCATGCGGACACTAGAACAATGTTATGGCCGGCCGGAAATCATTATCGATCAAGCGTTAGAAGACTTAAAGAAACTACCGCGAGTAGGGAATTCTGCCGTAGAACTAAATTCTTTCGCCATAAATTTACAAAGTATCGTGACGGTAATTGCGGGTATAGACGACCGAGACTACCTACGAAACCAGATGTTGTCGCGTCAAGTAATAGAGAAGCTTAGTCCACACCTTAAATCGAGATGGTGCGACTACGCTGAAGATTACGGTAATAGGACAGAGCCCGAGATAATAACCTTATCTGAATTCCTAATGCGCGAAGCTGATCGCACACTGCGACACGCGTTCTCTAACCCCGGTTCTAACCCCGGTCAGACAGGAACGGCACGAGGCGCGAGTAACTTTAAAAGAGAACCGAAAGCGAACGAACGAAACCGCGGAGCAAATGTTTACGCAACAACCGATGATACACCGTCGAAAAAGGATACGTGTTATTGTTGCGGGGCGGAGCATGCCACTCCCCAATGTAAAAAGCTCGCGGCTATGCCCATATCAAAAAGATGGGAATGGGCAAAGGAAACTCGCATATGTTTTCTCTGCTTGAATAGCAAGCACAGACGTTTTAAGTGTAAGGCGAAGCGATGCGGTGTAGAGGAATGTCGCCAATCGCATCACGCGCTCCTTCACTTAAAGCGTGAGATAGTCGCCAACGAAAAGGAAGAGTCCGTGGTCGCAGCGTCCGCACACCACGCGGAAAGCAACCAGATACTCTTAAAAGTATGTCCGATTACGATTACGGGACCAAACGGTAAAGAAGTCGATACTTACGCGTTGCTAGATGAAGGATCGACAGTAACATTGGTCGACGAAGAGATAGCCGGGATAGTCGGAGCGAACGGACCGACGCGAACGTTGCATATCCACGGAGTCACGTCGAGCCAAAAAGAACCGGACAGTCAAGCGGTCGAAATCGAGATAAGGGGCAGAGGTCAGTCACGTTACCAACCGATTAGAGCACGCACGGTTAGAAATCTCGTTCTAGGGCATCAGTCTGTGAGACCTGAGACGTTACAATACGAGCATCTACGCGAACTGAATTCAGATGACGTTTGTTACGCGAACGCGAAACCGCGAATTCTTGTAGGCGCTGATAATTGGCATCTTATCGTCACGCGTAGATTACTCACTGGCACGAATAAACAGCCAGCCGCGTCACTCACTCGACTAGGATGGGTACTCCACGGGTCCGTGACAAGACAGATCACCTCGGATAACGCGACCGTACTACACGTGAAAGCTAGGGAAACCCGCTGCGATCAGAACGACGAACTAAGCGAGCTAGTAAAAGCACACTTTGATATCGATGCTCTAGGTATTTCATCAAAGCGCAAACCGATAGCAGCAGATGAAAGAGCGAAAGCGATATTCGACGCCACCGCGAAACGCGTCGGCAATCGTTTCGAAGTAGGCTTACCATGGAATTCGGATGACGTCACTATGCCACCTAGCTACGATATGGCTCTACATCGTCTACGAGGGATCGAGAAAAAGATGGATAGATCGCCGTCCTTTAAGCTCGCGTACACGGAACAGGTAGAGAAATTGCTAGAAAAAGGATACGCATCCGAAAGTAAATTTGTAGATGACGAGAACCCGCGCGTCTGGTACTTACCACATTTCGCGGTCACGAATCCGAACAAACCCGGGAAAACGAGACTAGTTTTCGATGCCGCCGCGCGAGTCAACAACACGTGCTTAAACGACGCACTGTTAGACGGACCTGATATGTTGCGCGCGCTGTACGGTGTCTTGTTCAGATTCAGAGAACAAGCAGTAGCTGTGACCGCAGATATCCGAGAAATGTTTCTAAGAGTACAAATTAGACCGGAAGATCGCGTAGCTCAGCATTTCTTGTGGCGTGGCGATGATCGCTCTAGCCCGCCGCGGAAATACGTCATGTCATCAATGATATTTGGAGCTCGGAGCTCTCCGTTCTTGGCACACAGCGTACGGAATAGGAACGCGTCAGATTACGAGGACACACATCCGCTCGCGTACCGCGCCATAACGGAAAACCACTATATGGACGACTGGGTCGACAGCTTCGACTCAGTAGAAACGGCAGCACGCACGATAGCCGAGGTACAGGAAGTGCATTCAAAAGCTGGATTCGAGCTAGCGGGATGGAGCTCTAATCAACCGCAGCTTTTAAATCACATTCCCGACGAAAACAAAGCGAGCGCACCGAAAGAGCTAGGCGCGAACGTAAATGCCTGTGGTAAAACGTTAGGCGTATTATGGACACCGACTACGGACGAGTTATCGTTTAACACTGCAATGCATCGCGTACCCGAGGAGGTAAAGTCAAGGCTACGAACGCCTACGAAGCGCGAAGCGTTGAGCGCCGTTATGTCTCTGTTCGATCCGCTAGGCTTACTCAGTCCGTACACTATAACGGCTAAAATCATGCTGCAAGGACTGTGGAAGCAGAAAATAGGCTGGGACGACCCGCTCCCTATCGAAGAAGCGACCATATTCAACGAATGGCAGGCCGACTTAGAGTACGTACGTGACTTACGTTTACCGCGTTGCTACGACACGAGTAGGAACATCACGCATACGCAATTACACATCTTTTGCGATGCTAGCGAGCAAGCGTACGCGACGGTCGCTTACTGGCGTTTCACTCACACGGACGGTAGCGTAGGAGTAGCTCTGGTCGCCGGAAAGGCCAAAGTCGCGCCCATGAGGTCACAGAGCATACCGCGAATGGAATTACAGGCCGGACTGATAGGCGCGCGGCTCGCGGCTGAAATTATCGCCGAACATAACAAAGCGAAACCGGAAGTTATACTGTGGAGCGACTCCAAGACGGTCCTCCACTGGATAAGGAATGACGCCGTTAAATATACGCCTTATGTAGCACACCGATTGAGCGAAATAGCCGAGCTTACAGAGACAAGTCAATGGCGATGGGTGCCTACCGCGCACAATGTTGCGGACGATGCGACACGCGCCGGTAACACGCAATTAACCAGCCACGATCGTTGGTTCAAGGGCCCGGCGTTCCTGTACGATTCAGAGGAACACTGGCCGGTCGAAGACGTGCTACAACCAGATCAGGAAGAGGTGGTGGCGCTGACGACAGTAGAACACGGTTTAATAGGCGATATCGTCGTAATAGCGGATGGCCTTCTGCCGCGAAACATATGGCCTCGCGGGCAAGTCGAACGTGTTTTCACGGGTCCGGACGGCGTGGTGCGGAGCGTTGAGGTGCGGACAAGAGGAGGTATTTTTAGGAGACCTGTAAAAAGACTCATCATCCTACCTAGAAAATCATAGGCTACGAAGTTCTTCGCCGAGGGGAGAATTGTTGCGGATAGATAAGTCGATTTTGTCAAATTGTTATTAGATAAGTCGATTTTGTTAATTGTTATAAGTAAGTAGCAGATTATACTACATAGCCTTTATGTATACCTATATAAATGTATAGAATCATTAGTAAATTCTAAGTTAGAAAATGTCACGATGTGCTGACCTGTGATCAGAGAGAAACGCACCTCCCGCAAGAGCGGGACAGCGATATAGATCGCGCGCGCGCCATGCGACGCTCTGATTGGACGAGAGGCGCGTCATACCCACTGGTGCCTGGTACTAGTTGCCGACACAAAAATTGTACTTAAGCTAAGAGAAATCCTGTTTTAATTGTATTGCCTCAAGGTATTGCTTCAAAGTGTTGTATCTGAACCTAAAATATACAGTCCACAAGTTTATGGAAAGGAGTCACTCAAGAGTTTCATTTCGTCGAGCACCCTGACCCCAATAGAGATGATGGCTTATTTTAAAATGACACGAGGAATAATGAATATAATTTTTTACAAAATAATAATTCATTTTATTTTAAAACTATTCTTACTTACATAGTTATAAGAACCAACTTTTAACTTATTTTCAACATGACGATGTGACGATGTGGTTGAAGGTGGCGCCACGCTACATCTCGGGAACTGACATGAAAAGCGAGGTTAGTTATTAGAGAGATTGTAGAGAAGCTATAACAGATTGCAGAATTAACAAGTTCAAATGAATACTTTTATATCTCACGCGACGGCTGTAAGATAATAATTCCGCTTGTACTCAAATTCAAAACAACGAGTAAATCTCATTACCCCTTATCAACATTTAAAAATATAATCTCCATACTAAGATAAGAAGGCGCGCGCACACATCCATACACAATAGGGCATGCGTGTCGGACAAAGCAACGTCATCAATTTTAATCTGCGCTTGACAATTGCACGATGACAAATGTCAACCGGGTCATTCATTACGACGCTAGCGCACGCGTCGAAAAATTATGCTCGGCTAATAAAGGGTTAAACTGTTCGTTCGTTGGGCGCGAGATGGATTATTATTATGATAATAATATTTTCGATGTGATGGCTACTGTTCACTTCAGACATATTGCACATTGGATAATTTAATACATAGTACCTAACATTTCCGAACGAAATTAGGAACACAATTTTATAGGTAACTAGATACTAAAATGGTGTGTCAGTTTTGTTCTAAACTTATTGTTAGAAGTTGTCTAGGTATACATAGTTATTTACGTAGTTTAATCAGCTATTTAAAAATCTTCACAACCAAAAAAATACCAAAAATTTTTTTTTTCTTTGTTTAATACTTGAAATTAACCAAATGTATGTCTATAGGCCAAATCCAGTAGAATATATTATAACATTGTGTAATCAAGACCTGTATGTAGGAGTTAAATAAATCTGTGCCAATTTCGAATCCACTAATCTCTCTTATCTAGCCTTTTTATAATACAAACAGTACGCAAAATGCCTCGTAAATTAATGTCTGGGACGTGATCGATCAAAAGCGTCATTTTGGAATCAAATAATCGAATAATTGTATCTCGAATGAGATTAATCCTTTTGGAAAAATAACTATAGAATTCATAGAGGCGGCATGCGATAAAGATCCATCAATCATTCGGATTCTTGTGCAATGTGTTTGTTACAAGGACAAATAATCGAACAGGCCTAGTGTCGATGGGTCTGCAAATCGATTCTAATTAGGGATATTTACAAGTCATTGTATACGCTATTCTGGCGAGTCATGGTGCATTATGTGTGGCCATATAATATAGCACCAATTTGTGGAGATGTGGGTGCTAAGAGTTGCTCTTATGATTATTAAGTGTTGACGAAGTAACGAAGTTTACTTGCAAATGAATTTAACATTAATGGAAGCAAAACGCAAGCATGAAAATGCTGCTGATGTTGGTTTTCGTTACTAACAAAATAGAACTGTGCTTCCCTATGCAATATTTTACCACACAAATTTATATGAACATCGAGTTATCTACATGTGACATAATTAGCTATTCTCCGCGGATTTACTTACATAAACCACAGTTTGTCGTCATAAATAGCATCTCATTCGTCAGGATTCAATCTTTCAAACTATCTACATGTCAATTTTCATCAAAATATGTTCAGTGGTTTAGGCATTAAATGTAACAATCAAACAGAGGAACAGAAAGAGTTTCATATTTAAATTAGTAGAATTATAGATAGGTGGATGGATAATGAGGTAAAGTTTGTTGTAAGTATGTTTACGGCTCATTTCTGAAACGACTGACCTGATTCTGAAAGTTATTTCTTTAAATAGGATGCTACATTATAATTTTTGGTGATAAAAAATTCTCCCCACAGGTGAAACCACAGGGTATAGCTAGTAACTAAAACTACCTTTGCGAATATAAGAGTAATTTATTTACGACATCGAGTATATACAGCAGTCATTCTAAAAATCTGATATCATTCGTTTACAAATCAACAGAAAAGCTAGGGTGTTCAGAGTCTTTGCACCAAAATACCCAAATATTAGGTTCAAATTCGTTCCCATATCACCTCTAATTACCAAAGTCAAAGTGTAATATTATTAGACAGTCCAATTAAGTGCAATTCGAATCGCATAAATCACGTGGTGCCGGCTGCGACGCCGTCGCCGGAAGCTCTACAGGAAGTGCTGAAGACCCATAGATCATGATACGTATGAACTGGATGAGACATAGACACACACTTAGCACACATACATACATACATACATTCATAGCTGGTCTACGTCTACTAATCTACACTTAATTTAATTAATGCGAAATTACCTCGATTTGTCTATTTTTTGTTTGTTACCTTTTCAGGAATAAACGGATGAACGGATCGTAATAACTTTTGGCAAGGAAATAGATCATATCCCGGGAAAAGACTTCAAATACTTTTTATCGCAATATTCTGTAGTCCACGCAGGGTAAAACTAGTTATATACGTGAAACTTTATTAAAGCAGTACTGGTTTTGAAGCGAAGGAAAATCAAGAAATTCAGGAGGACAAAGACCTATTTTGCATGGAAGATGAATGAAGCACAGACATCAGTCACACAGTCAGTTAATAAAGACACTCAGGTTCTCATTACTTTTTTTACACGATTTCCATCATCTGTAACGTATACAAAAAATAAAAGTAAATTTATTTATAAGAAATAACATGTACTATGCTAAAAACATTATAAGAAAATTTAAGTTACGTAGGGTCGTACTAGTTTTCATACAATACTCGATAGCGAATCAAATTGATGAATAGTTGGGGTATATAGTTGCAAGCATTCTTTAGTCATACATGTTCTGTCGCTTCTAGTTCAGTCACAGATTGTCAAGTAACCCTCGCTTAACGCAAGCATATGCGTGATTTTTCAGTCCACACGGCGCATACGTCGCGATTTATCTAAATTAAATATCGTAGGACGCGTGCCGCCCGAGTGTCCGCGCCGTTTGATTGTACGCTTATACAGTGTGGTATGAACTTTATAAAAATATACTAATTTATATAATGATATAACATGAGACTACAACATTGCATTTTTTTTCCTTTTTATCGGTTTTTTTTTTGTC
The DNA here is from genome assembly GCA_931315375.2 of Opisthograptis luteolata. NCBI lineage: Eukaryota > Metazoa > Arthropoda > Insecta > Lepidoptera > Geometridae > Opisthograptis > Opisthograptis luteolata. The sequence goes on from OV928048.1 coordinate 7,554,015, forward strand.
TCGTTTGTTTTTTAAGCATAATGGGTTTTTTTGTTGGATAAAATCATGTTCTGTTTCGAAAATGTTTTTGTTTAAAGGAAGCTCGATTGATTGCAAATAGAATGCTGTTTTTTTTGTTAAATGAAATCAATTTGAGAAAATTCTATATAATGATCGATAGTTGGAGCTTAACTCTTCTAATCCATTTAAAACTACATGAATCAAATGAAATAGGTACTTAAAGTTCATGCGGCATGAGGCGCATGACTAATCTATGACGTGTGATTTTTTTTTTTAAATTTGTCAAAGAGGTAGCACGTACCCTCACAACAAAATGTGATACTGCAAACCTGTTGCAAAGCATAAATAGCGCCTGATTGTTTGTAGCACTATTTTTCATTACAAAATACAACAAACTACAAACAAATAAAAAACTGACTAAAATACAAAAAGAACCGCTATAAAACATCCTGTACAAGAAGTATGATAGGTGCGTGGACGTGACCCTCGCATGAACTACACGGAGGGCAGAGGGCAGGTGACTCCAATTACCTGCACCCTGGCCCTCGACAGAGCGTGACAGCGTCACCGTGATTCAATAGGGCATGGTATATAACATTATGAAGCCTTCCCTTCCAGAAAGCTACCTAGCAGGACTAGTAATTTCCAAAAAAGACAAAAATCTATCAAATTTTTGAGGGTATTTGTGAAACTCTGGTGTCCAAAAAATCTTCCTAGGCACACTTCAGAACAAAAAATATCTGCTGAACTATACATGGTAGATAATAATTATTCGTAATTCGTTCGTGAACGTTATTTGAAGTAGTTATATCATCATTAGCAGCCTGTAAACGCTCCCATCGCTGAGACACAGGCCTTTTCTCTAAGAAAGTATGGGCCACGATCTACCTTGCTGGCCCAGTGACGGTTGATAGATAAATCAAAAAAGTCTAAACACATTTCATTGTCACTGAAATGTACAAAAAATTGCTAAAAGTGCCGTTTTGAAAACGATGTGGGTGAGAAACTGAAATAAATGAAAACGAACACTAAGCCCATATTTCAGAAATTTTCCTCGACGTTTCTCTCGAGTTTTTACTTTACTTTGATAGAGATACTATTTAAAACTTTACAAGTAAGTTCAAGTCTGAAACTTTGGTAAAATATGGGCTTGATTTCTTTTATTTTGACTGACTAAGAATAAAACTGTTAATGTACTCACCAGGCGTAGTAGTGCCGTCACGGAGTAGCAGGGGAGTTCTCGGTCCCAGAAGCAGTTCTTGACCTGATGGTATCTCACGGATCACCTTGTACCACACCTAGAAACCAAAATAAATAATAATTAATACTTCTTCCTAACAATACGAGTGAAATACATATGTCACTCAACATTCAGAAACCTTTTTTGTTTTCTATTTTCTTACAGGCTAGCTTTTGACTACAAGTTACCTGATGTGTAGTAGGGAACGATGTGGTCGGAGGTGGCACCACTTTACACCTGGATTGGAAACTGACTTTCAAGTCTCTGCCGAAACTTACCCATAGGTACCTACTTGGCGACAGATTCTTAACTTGAGGGTAGCCAGGCAAGTATAAATCCATACTTTATTAACATTATAAATACGAAAGTAACTCTTTCTGTTACCTTGTCTGTTTGTTACCTTTTTACGCTTCGACCACTGAATAAATCTTGATGATATTTGGTATGGAGATAGTTTGAAACTTAGGAAAGGACATACATATAATACTTTTGATTACAATGCTTTTTCTTTTATATTGTAGTGCGGTGAAACTGTGAGCCACAACTATATGTACCTAATTGCAAACCAATTGTATGATCTTGAAAAATAATGAGAAATTTATACGTAGGTACAGTCAACGACGAAAGTCACTGAACAATCACACTTTTTTCTATTATCCTCATCATCTTAGACACCAATTTTTGACTTCATCATCACCTAAAATCAGGTGTGTTATGTTGTGGTCAAAATGATACAAAATGTATATGATATAAAATGTAAAAAAAAAACAATAATAATTACCTACTGATTTGAAACACATTTGGAAAATCGAGAACGATCAGCTACTTTTGTCGCTGACTGTACCTAATATTGTAAATGCCAAAGTAACTTTGTCTATTTGTTTGTTTGTTACCTCTTCACGAGTAAAAGGTCTCACCGATCTTGATGAAATTTAGTATAGAGATAGGGTGAACAATAGGGAAGTACATAGGAAACTTTTTCTCGCGATAAATATTAGTCCACGTGGGTGAAACCATGGGGATCCACTAGTTAAGATATAATTATTTCATTTTTATTTGTAACACATGTTATCGCTTGTACTAACAGTTTATTTACAACCAAAAGCCCGTGAAAGCACGTAGAGCATATTCAAATCTTGTCTTTTGCTGCCTGAGTGTCGCCTTCGAACTTTGACGCTAAGACGTGGTCGAAGAAAGTAGAAATACATATGTATTTTATTACGGTTAGCCGGATATGAATGTCCATGCAGATAATTCAACTTAGACCTTATGTAGGCAAGACCTTATATATGACTTTATTTCATATCCTCCATGATAAAAGTGACCTAAAGTCTTGGTTGACTACATACCTTCGCTTCAAAAGCTCGGACTAAGGAAAATGACAAGCTACTGTACTTTTTATAGCAAGTCGAAGGTCATCGTGCTTTTTGTGCAGAGTGCTTTTTTAAAGCTTTTCCTTTTTTACATTTTACAGGGTACCGTCACAATGACAACCTGATAGTAAGTGATGATTTACACCAACAACATTTTGTAGAAAAGGGTACCATTTCTTAATGAAAAGTGTTGTATGAAATAATTATCGAAATGTAACAAACATGAATGAAAGTGATAACGAAGAATTTCCTATTAATATTACCTAGAAATGCCAAAGTTTGTGTGTGTAAATGTTTGTTCCCACGTATCACCGTAACCACTAAACCGATTTTGATGAACTTTTTATCCCAGGAAAGGTTCTTGCGGGATAACGAAAAGACGCGGGTGAAACCACAGGGCACAACTAGTATGAAACAAGAATGAAAGTGATATTAAAGAATTTAAAACATAAAAATATAATCAAAACCGTATTTATATTAACGATGTATATAAATCAAAATCAAAATCATGAACGACTGGAAGTCGTTTTATATTTCTCACAAAATCATTGTTTTATTAACCTCAAAAGGGCAAAAATCAAATGTCAGTTAACAGAGGGCGCAAACACGTGAATCTAATCGTTGCATCTGTTAGCTCCCCTCATATTGACCGGAAGCGGGTCACAGTTGTTCAGAACACCGATTTTCTGCCACCGGAAGTACCCAACGTTACACATTCAAATTTTATTGGGGTAGTACAAAGAGTAGGGTCACGATGATAAATAATGATTCGGTGATTTATCCGTTATTTTCTTACATTGTTTTGCAAAAAACACTCTTCCCTTCATTTTGCGAAGTACTTCGTTGTATACCTGGCTATAATTTTAATTTACCTATGTGCATTGATGCATAGGACTTTGAAGCGTTGAAGTTTAAAATTCTGGGTGGCGCTAAACTGTAATAGGATAGCGTAACTTTTAGCGCCAGAGAAGACCTCAGTTACATAAAAAAATATATTTCTCAAGATAGTAAGTACTAAGTACTTAACTCTTTTTTCTGACTTAATATATTTTATTATAAGGGTCCACTGTAGGTACTACGCGTAGGACTACAGACTAGACTGAGTATAAATCCTGTTTTTTAATGGAAACGGAATGTATTATTTATAAGTAGTATTTTTTTTTACTACTTACTGGGTAGCGTTTGGCTACAAGTAACCTGATGTTAAGTGACGATGTGGCCGAAGGTGACATCACGCTACACCTGAATTGGAGACTGGCTCTCAAGTGAGGCTGCCAGAACACACCCATAGGTACCTAGAATACCTACTAGGCAATCAGAAATTGCCCACGGCTGTTCCAAGCTATGTAGAGTTTTATTTTGGAGTTTTAGGCAAGGCTTGCAAAGAAAACTGTGTAACAATCACTTAAGGAAACCTGGGAAATAAACACCTCACGAAAGAGATGCTAAGGGCTTCAACACATAGTTACGAATTCGCATCGCATCGCAAATATCTGCGAGCAAGAATAGAACTCCCGATCTAAATCGCATCGTATCGCAGTTTTTTTATGGGAGCCCTAAAATATGGAACACTACATCAAAAAAAGGAAGTCCTTACTTGACCAGCCAATAGCAAATGCTGCACGTTGACGTCATGCGGGTAGTTGGTAGAGCGCACCAGCTTCAGCCAGTTTGTCTTTTCGTTACTGCCATCAAGCCAGCCCTGGTCACCGTACCTGCCGAGGACCTGGAGACAAATAAAATTACTAGTAAATATTTTACAGGCGTTATAATGATAACGAGTTTCTAGAGTAGAGAACTATTTCTAAAGCCTGAAAAATCAGATTAATCATTGATTGTATACCGCGCCATCTAGCCATTTACTTCCGAACTTATTTCAACTTACACTTGTGTAGACTGGCGAGTTTTTAATGGTGCTATTGGCATGAACTCAAATTGCTATGTAACTGCACATTAATACTTTTTATATTTTAAGTTTGTCATTTATACTATCCCATGTAATATAACACCTACCAACATATTTAATTAGCACACTTTAATACCGCGAAGAGCATTATTGTTAATAGAGACATCTAGCGAACTTTTCCTACAACAAGATATCATTCGCACCGGACTCTGCGGTTTTACAATAGATGGCGCTATTAGTACATGTCAGACAAGATGTAACGTGTCGCAGCTTGTCCGGCAATATGTCAAGCCACCCCATTTATTTGGGGATGATAATTTAATTTTTACAATAGCAATATGTCCGAGAGATTTATCGTTCAACTTTGAAGTTGAGGAAACTTGTTTATTTATTACGTATTAAATTATTTGCCTATATTAATTCGGTATTCTGGTTTCTGATTCTTGCAATGTAAGTTAAATAATAAATAATTAAGTAGGCAAGGAAATCTTATAGATTTACTTTTTTTGACCCATTTTGTTTGTAATGTTCATATTTAAGATTTTGCTACTAATTACGTAGGCACTATATGATAAGTATTTGTTTATGACCTATAAATTAACATAAATAAAATACGGCCTGTGTCATTTTATACTACTTAGTCATCTGGGATGTGTTGAAAAAATTGTATAATTGTAACGATATTGAATTACTTAGTTCTAATCTTAGCTAATTCTAAATTAAACACCCACCAAAATCACATCAATACATACCTACTACATATTTTTATCTATATCTACTTTAGTGTACTCTACATTATTCTCTATCTAATGTCATCAGTAAGCGTCATCAGCACGCTTTGCCCATAATTCAGAGCTAGGGTTGTGCCGTGCCACTGTAACAAGTGTCCATTTTGCATCCTTGACCGACGTTCATCGATGACTGATGGCGAACATGTGCCGGGAACAGGGCGCAACTCATCGCCCGTAAGGGCGCGAGGGTTGTCGCACGCTAGTTCTCTGTTTATTTTATTTGATGGGATATGTTGCTTATATGTCACAGCAATGAGTCCTTCAACTTAAGGCACTGGCTAAGTAAGAGAAGATTAAGATTGATGAAATAAATCAATCTTACTTCTGATAGTTAGGTCACCTTGCGTGCTTGCCAAATTTATTAATTTACATAGATGTTCTAAATTATATAATTTAGGTATATAAAACAAAGTTGCGTTTGTTAAAATACTTAAATCTCGAGAACTGCTCGACCGCTTTTCATGGCTTTTGATTTTTTAGATTCGTCTCCGCCTTGAAAAGCAGAAAAACAAAAAAAAAAAACAATGGAAAATTTACTAAAAATAATTTGTGAATAATGTTACTTTTGTCATAGGTAAGTGTGGAACGGCAGATTAACGGTAATTTCTGTGTTAGACGTAGAGAGATAAGATGTCTTAAATCCCAATAAGTGGATGCGCCAACCCTGGTGAAGACGAGGGTTCCCGCTCTAAGATAATTATCTTTTTTACGCAACGCACCCGCCCAAGTTTTAATAACAGGACAAATGCTGCGGAAAGGCTTGTCGGTGACGCGTAAAGGAGGGTTTCCTTGCGATTTGATTAATACCTTACTTGTTACGTCACTTTTATTGAACACCAGATGCTTTTTATATTTTACGCGTAATTTTTTTCCGAGATAAAGCGGGGATCGCGTTTTAATTTTACGCCGAATTACGCACCTTGTTTCTTGAACTGTTTGCTTTGATACATTGCTATCAGTTATTGGGCTGTTTATAAAATATTCAGGCTGTGTGAGGAAGTAAGTAATAGATCACGCGTAAAACGTCTAATTTGTAGGTGGTAGGTAAATAAAGAACCCTCTATCGGAAAGGTGGGTAGGTATCTTCGTGAAATGTTGGCCATTATGGGGTATTATGACTCAATCGAATGTATGACGAAGGGAGTTTGAAGTGTCTGTAGTAAATTGTAGGTTTGAGTGGATCTACCCTCGTTTTGATAGCCGCGTTGTTAAGTCCTCGTAGCCCCGTTGTTTTATTTTATGCTTGTAAAACGGAGCCGTGGTATTGGGGTTACGTTATTTTGTGATGCAAGATAACCTACCTACACGTATTTGATATATTCTCTATTGTTTTTTGTTATTTTCGTTATTTTTATTAACTCCGAAAGTTTCTAGAAAATGTACTTAGTTTTCTTTAAGATTTTCATTTTAGAACCAGTTTTTAACCCTCGACTTTTTAACATATGTTATAAGTTTGTGTATGTAGCATCGTAGTTTCCAAACGGATGAACTAATTTTGATTAAGTTTTATTTTATTGCAATATGGCTTGATTGGTAATGTTCTTAGCTATGATTTTCAAAGTTTTTTTTTGTAATTTAAATACTTAATACTCAAGAATTTATTGCAAACACTAAGTAATTTACACGCAAGATGATAGAGGACATAAAAAACAAGCATAAAAACTCTATTAACTGCTTTATAATTCTATGTCACATGAAAGCAGTAACGTGGTAACATAAACCCAAACTAACCTCAAACTACGAGCGAAAACTGCGGCCTTTATCCAGTTTAATGTCCGCTTTAACATAACTGAGCACAAAGCTCCTCTGAAAGCTTCAAGCTTCGGCGGAAATATTATAAAAACGCTGGTCGCAATTTAAACGTTTTGCGGGTAGATTTGTACTTTGCGCTCGCGAGAGATCGCAATTTCCCAGTATACTCGGGAAAGCTACAAATGTAGAGTCGTTGCCGTCAGAAAATTACATTTCATAAATAGTGACGTCACGGTTTATCGATGCTTTCGTAGGTATATATTTTTTTGCTACTGATAAATGTATATGTTACTGTCTTAATCTAAACACGTAACTAAGAAAAGGATGATGAGCTTAACAAGGATAATAAAGATTGCCAAATTAATAACACGGAAGAATACAAAATAACTGTGAAAAGAATGCATGAAATTATGTATGCCACTGTTTAATTTTGACTTTAATTTTATAGTTACTACGTACACAGTAAACTAAATACGGCGTATTTTATGCTTATTTTAATTGTATGAACAATTTTACGAGTTAAATCAATGGCTTCAGCTGTCAAATAATTTACAAAGAAGTATTTTGATAATAATTTAACGTAAAGAACAATAACTTGAAAAGTTATCTTACTAACAAACATGCCTACATGCGTCAGATATCTGAGTAAACCCGTGAATGCCAGATTGAAAGGCACCGTTACTATAACTGTGACAAATTGAAAACTCCTAAATTTAAAAGTAATCTTATTTATTATGTTTATCGATAACATTATCCCATCTCTACAACGTACTGAAGAGCGTTCCCTCACTCGCGGAGATCACGCGTCGTTGAGCGAATCACACGACTCGTTTCACAAGATAACAATTTGTGAGCAGTTATTTACCAAACCGCACGCCTGCGCCAAATTGGACCACGTTATATGTTATTCGACGTATACCTAACTGTGTAGGTATTCAGTGTTTAAATTGAAATGGTGATGTGGTTTTGGAACACTGGATTTTGGTGTTTTCGGTGAGTAACCTTATTAAGTTTAACGATTAGGTATACAACAGTAACCCATATAATTGCTATTCAAATTCAAGATACGTAATTCAGGGTCTTCCTGTGCCTATTATCAGGTACAATAAAAAGATTTAAAAAAAAAGAATTGTAGGTATATTCGGCACATGCTGAAGTTACCCTTTACTTTAATTATTTAGTAAGTACAAGTACAGTACAGTAAGTATAAGACTCTGTACTTTTTTAAACCTAGATATACTTGTCTCACCCTTTGTATGGTAACAACAAATCGTTTTTCTTTTTTACAAAAATCTTGCATCCATTCGATCTTATTAAAACAAATCGGGCTACAGATTATGATCTCATTCTTTTGCCATAACAACGTCGTCTTTGTTTAAATATAAGAACGGATCGGGCCCTACTATTTCTATTTCATTTTCTGCATTTTTACCGAATCCAGAAAAAGTGCCCAAATATCTTTACGAATTGGCCTAACTCCTTTCAAATGTAGTTTTCAGTTGTTTTTGTATGTATCTGAGTAACGTGACAAGCAAGTCGCTTGAGGAATGCTTTCAGCGCCTTACATAATTTAAAACTGTTGCGAAAGTTCCCTTTCTGAATATCCGAATGTTTTTTTCATAAATCTAACATTTCAGCGCCTGACTACGAACGTTTCCTAAACTTGTCTGCTTTATCAGCCTAAGGAAAAGCATTGCTTCCGGTACCTATCTACCGGCTGAACTGTTCGTGAAACCACACTTTTATTTTTCTTTTATTTCCTACCTTTTACCGGTTTTTCTTTCAGCCTTCCTTTGTTTTCCGATGCGATTAGATAGTGTCTTGTTTTGCGGACGATATTTCCGATGTGTTTCCGATATAGGGTAGAGAGTTTATTTATTTTCTTTGTTGATTTCGAGCGCTCGTAAATGCTTTACAAAAAACTAAAGAATATATGCATTTTTGATCGTGTCAGCTTTACTTTTTTAACATTATTGTGTTGTGTTTTTTCAAATTCAATTTATATTTTACATCTTTGCATTTCAAGAATCAATAATTTATCAAGGATTAGCTGTTGTGCGTCACCAGTCCTTTTCGCCGCCGCCATCAATATCTCTCGCCATAAATTGAACGTGAACCGTTCATCTTTGTCACATTATCCCGAACAAATTATTGAGAAATTAGGAACACCTTACACGGTCACGTTTTGACCATTAAACGGAGACAAAACGGTCTAATTCCTAACACGTAGGAATATTCACGAACTGACGCTATCATTGCGCAAAAAAAAAATGCAGGAACTTAGCAACTTATTACAGTTTACCCTCAAAAACGTACCTTATTAGCGGGGCAATAAGAGTGAAGTTTTGTGTGGTTGGAATCGTAGGTGGATCTCATTGATCCAGTATCAAAAGCACCCCATTGATTGACACAAAGAACGGACTATCGTTTGTTAAATGATCGGTGAACAATCGCCACAGCTTCCAATTGTGTGTTTTGGTTTGTTTCGTTGTAACAATGACTTTGAATGGGACATTTTGTGTGATAGAATATTACACGGTTGATAGAGAATGAGTACATATATGCAATTTTAGGCATATTAGGTAGGTACGATTCGATATACTTTTTGGTTTAATTATCTAAAACCAATGTCAAATTTTAGCACGGATAATTTTACAATAAGATCAAATTTTCGGTAAATTTGGTATGATATTTTACTTTCGGACGTTTATAAAACCGGCCCTAAAAGATCTCGTGTTATACCTAATTTAATTGAAATAATAGTCAAATGAGAAGAGATATGTAATTGATCAACTTTATAATTATGTCATTTATTTGCCATAGGTAGGTATACCTATTTTGAGTAGAATAAAACAAGCAATCTTAACACAAGGATCGATAGAAGAGCAATCTCTTTGGGAACCATCGCGAATCGCCGTAGAATCATTTCACATCTGTACGCGTTAAAACGGATTACCCAGAAGATTACACCGAGAAAAAACAACCTATACCGTGACAAAGACACCGCCACGTCGACACGGTGACAATTGGTGGGATTCGGGATTATTCGGTTATTTTAAACCTTTTTTTTTACATGTTTTGCTGCCGTTTTTAGTGACAAATACTCGAACACGCTATGTGTGACTGTATTAATGTCACGCGCAGTATGCTCGTTCACACACAGCGTGACTTCTGATTTTAGTTATAGTTTAGTTTTGACGCCACAGAGTGACGTTGGTCGAACGGTCACGCGCCTATCTAGATGCCGATAACGAGTTCACATCCCGTCTCAGCTGCACGTTTACTTAATAAGTTATGTGCAGATTTCCCATCGCTCAAACCGGTGAAAGAAAACATCTTGTGGACACTGTGTCCAAGAACAACAATATTCCAGGGTATACGACATCTACTTCCTTTTGCCGTAAGGAGGTTGGAACAGACGTATGCTAGTTTTAAGTTTGACGTGTTAAAGCTATCACATGTTGTGTCATCGTATATATAAAAATCAATTGCTGTTCGTTAGTCTCGCTATAACTCGAGAAAGGCTGGACCGATTTGGCTAATTTTGATCTTGAAATGTTTGTGGTAGTTTAAGGAAGGTTTAAAAGGTGACTTTTATTGGCGATACGAAGTTCGCCGGGTCAGCTAGTTTTATGTATAAAAATCAATTGCTGTTCGTTAGTCTCGCTAAAACTCGATAACGGCTGGACCGATTTGGATATTTTTAATCCAGAAATATTTGTGGAAGTTCAGGGAAGGTTTAAAAGGTGACTTATTAGCGATACAAAGTTCGCCGGGTCAGCTAGTACTAAATAATTGACCACCAACCCTTACTGGGCTAGTGTAGTAGATTAAGGCCTATATTCTCTCTCTAACTGGAAATAGAAATGGATGATAATTATTTGTAAAAACGTTTACGGCTTCGTTACACGAGATTCACATTAATATCATTGTGAAACAACAACATAAACATTTGTAGTTGTGAAGTATTGTTGTAAAAACACGGTCCTCATTCAAAATAGAACTCCAGCTACGTCAAACTTGGCATCTGACGCATCAACAACCGCCTGTGCCATAGGTGTACATTACACTTAACCTAACCCAATAACCGTTGCTATTATATCGCATTGCTTTCGGGGTATTTCGTTATTTTGTCTACACGGATGCTGGCGATGGCACAACCAACCGTTTAAACTTGAACCGCAACTTCTTCACTATTCCTTCGTTCGGTATCTTTGAGGCGGTTCGAGTTATTTTGGTGCTTGCTAACATTGTGGTTCGTACGTGCCGTGGCTTCGACTCCACCGGCTATTATTGTTCTGGCCAGCTCAGATGAAATATTGCCCCACTGTGTACACCCGCACTGTTTTGCGAATTTGTACGTACAAATATTAGAGCAAATGAGAAGCTGCCAAGACGATTCGCGAGTAAACTATGGATGGTGATAAAGTTCTTACAATTACATAACTTTCATACCAACATGTACTCATATGTTGTATGATTTACGTACTGCTTATTACATAACATTAAGTTTTTTCGGGTAGTTTTTGATGATATAGAGTCACCTGAAATTATTTGGCGCCACGCTACTCCTAGATTAGACGCTCTAGAAATATAACAGGACATAGAAAAATTGATCATTTGATACCTCAGAGTGATAAGCACAGTGCATGGCCACACAGGATTTTGAACAGTTGAAGTTCAAAATTCTGTCTCTAGTCAGTTAAATTTAAAAAAAATACAGTTTAATGAGAATATTTTTTATTCGGGTTTTAACCGACGATATAGGAGGACATTTTCAAATTGACGCGTATACCTTTTCTTTTTTATTTATGACCTATGTTTTTACCTATGTTTTTATTTATTTTATAACCGACCAGTAATATTTCAGAAATTATTTTTTATCAAAGCAGAAGCCACCCAACGTTTAAATTTTCTTCGACAGATTACTTTTTGCATGATCTATTCATATGGCATTGCAAAAAATGGCATCGAAACCACTAAAATTAACTAAGATAAATTCACGGCGCGCACCCTAAATATTATTGCTATACCTCAAACATTGAGGGGAGACCGGGGCTAAGTGACAATGACGATACGGTAGAGATAAATTTCTATCACGCCGGGATTAGCACCTATTGTGCGACAGTGTAAGATTAACTGATAAGTGTCTACTCGTTAATAATAACAGAAATGTTTACGCTCCCTGTCTTAGGGTTGCGGATAACTTTAGTTATGCTTGTGACGTAAAAGATACGATATTTTCTATGATAGACTCGGCTATTTGTTGATATTTTTATTACAAAGTGAACCTGTAATAAATTATTCAGTTAAAGAATGTTTCGGTAAGAAAAGCTTGCTTATGTATCAACTTTTCAGACAAAATTTTCCTATACGCTTTCCTGAAAAGATAAAGTATTTGCATATTAATTATTATTCATTTTGACAACCCTACGCAAGACTTCTTCTATAATAACTACGCTAGCAGTGTTTTGTTTTCAAAAAGTACAAAACAACCGATGTGGCGCAATGGATGAAAAGCCGACTGCGAAGCGTAAGGTTGCGGGTTAGATTACCGTTGCAGTAGGTACAAATATTATCTATGCATTAAAATTTAAAGATACCACAATACATCCTCGATCCACGTAGTTTCTGATAACATAGATACAGGGAATCTTAGTTAGGGTTCAGATATAGTATGTAAGTGATTGCATAGGCGATATTATTATTATTGATGGTTTACTAGACACTTTTTTGTAAATCAACAAAAATGGTCAAGTGCAGATTCTGAACTGTTTAGTTAAAAATTCTGGGTGGCACTGAACTGTAATAGGCAAGAATGGTGCTTAACATAACTTGCTCGTAAAAAAGATGCAGTTTACATAGCGACAACACCGTAACAAACAACACAGAAACTTAAAATCTACCTATAGATAGATACCCAATAGTTTTTGTCCGTCAGTTTATATCTGCTAGCATGGTGTAGCGACCCATCTGCGCATTCTTTGTAAACGGAGATCATACGCGTATCGTATAAATATTATCAACGGTGGCAATAAATACAATAACAATAACATTTTTTTATTGTAACTATTGTAACAATATCCATGTGGGGTATGACAGCCGCCTACCGTAATGAAGATGTAATGGGGCCGCGTATCACTAATCCTTTTCTAAAGGGGGTGACCAGAACTGAAAAGATGTCACACGAATATGACAGATATTTTGACAGTAATGCAACGGACTCTACGCTTGTGATGAATGGTTTAAATTAGCGCTTTCAATTTTAAAACTCGGTAAAGGATTTAAAACAATTTTTACTATTGCATTTGAAACGCCCTCGTACTAATTTATATAGTTACATTCTATTATTAACTTGCTCTGTGTCATGGTTTCACCCGAATGAACTAAAGTTTAATAGCATACAAAAAGTATTTTATATCCTTCCCTATGGTTCTAATTCCAACTAACTCAATTTTTATCAAGATTTGTTCCAAGTTTTAGGCGTGACAAAATAAAAAAATAAACAGAACATCGCTTTTAATTTGCTATAGTTTTATTGGTCACTGGCAACAGCTTCACAGCATTTTTTGTTAAAAAGTGTAGCCCGATTTTATTTCAACGTGTAGAACAAAAGTGCTTACCTACTCTACATTATTTCCTTACCATGATAATATCAGACATGTCTAGGTATGTTTTAATCTACTCCAAACTAGATTTATGCATAAAATAATAACGAATGCAAACGACAAACGTCACAAACGAACGCGCATTTCGAGTCCATATTTAAAATAAACATCATTTACATATTACTCGAGCGCCAACGCTTCGCAGCGAAAAATCAATAGCCATAAATGATTCAGAAAGCATTGAACATTGAATACGCGCCAAATATTAACAATAATATCATTTTTAATTCATACACTGAATATTGCAATCGTAATTGGCTCATTCCATTACCCGTGTGCCAATTTTTCTATCTCCCTTTGTAATAATGCTAATGAAAATCTATAAATTCGTCTTTGATTGACGTTTGACGTTTAGATGATGCTTTGATAAACGAGTAAGCCTCATTATATATTCATCTAAAAGATAAACTTTCACATTATCCATTAATCAATATACATAACCGTGGTTTATTTATTCAAAGTGATATGATTTTATAATTGGCGTGAGCTTAATTATTGAAGTTACTTAAAAAGGTTTCGAATTAAATTTCGAATTGGCGACCGTTTTTTAAGATCTGTGAGAAAAATGTTTGCACATCTTTTCGAGTGCCAATCGAATAATATAAAGTTTTATTAGCAAATACAATTGTAAGGGAAGAGACGCATTTGAAGAGATTTCAATCGAATCTCGCCAATCAAGTTTTCATTTTAAAGTATGAATACGGTGACATCTTTCATTGTCGAATTAACCGTTGGCCCCGTCTTTTTACTTAAAAAAGTGTAAATTTATTTGAAAAAAATAATTGTAAACTGGGGTCACGCCTAAACCAAAATTAGGGGATTCGCGTAAAACCTTTCTTTGCACTTTGACACGGGATGCTTATAAAGAAATCTTTGATTACCCCGATACATTTTTTTTTGTGTAGAAGATTTTGATTGAGATATCGACATGTTGGTAACGGCGGTAACATAATGTAACCATATCCGATTCAACAATGAACCGCACCCTAAGTTTACATAGACATGTGAAATTTTTAAACGCAACTCTTTCATACCGGTGCAGATAAATTCTGTCGTTGAATCATCTTTCGTAGAAAACGTATCACTAGCAAAGTAATATTTGAGGACATTGTTAGGGCTAACAGTGTGGAAAGCATCAAAGGATCTTTGTGGTCAGTGAATCGGAAGTCGGTCGGTCAGCGTTCGTTCTAATGACGTGCCCACAATTGGCACTTTTACCCTGCTGTCACGTACAGCTAAAAGATCAAGTGACTTCGATGTTACTTGAAATAAAAATAAATTGGGTGCGAAAATAAAAGTTGTAGCGTGTTACTGATAATTATTTGGTTTCTTCTATCCGATCCTAAGCCGCCGGAATAAGTCTAGTGCTGAACATAGGCCTCCCTCTTTCAACACCTTTTTCTTGTTTAAAAAATTATCTTCAAAGTGTTATTAGATAATTTAAAAGCGTTATAATTCGATCTTAATTCACTATCAATCATTTGCTAAAACTAGACTAAATTTGACAGATTTAAAAGTGACCTTTTTTGACTTCTGTGGTCGGAAAAGGACTTTTAGACCAAAACAGTTAAAAAATATATTTAGTGTTAGAAAATGTACCTATATTAGAATCGACTTAGTTCCAAGGATGAGATATTATCTATGTCTGATAACACTGACAAAGCTATTTTATACTACAATGTCAAACGTTTTATGTTACAGACATTTCGTATCTAAATAAACCTATTCATCACCGGAACTAAATGTCCGCAAATACCACAAAAAAACGGTTTTCTGCAATATAACACCCACAATTCGATACTTGATATTTGATGCGTGTACGCATCGGTCTTTGTACTCGTACCTATCTCTATTATGATGTCCGAATTGCTTCCGGACTCTTCCTTTTTAATCCCCGACGTAAACAGAGGAGTTTTATAAGGTATGTCCACACGAGTGCTTTCATGTTCATCTTGCATTTTAGTCTGAACATGCGTGAAGCGCCATAGCGCATGCACTATGATTTAAAACTATTTCTACAACAACAGCGCATGCCTGTTATTTAGCGCACTTTAATCTACGAATCTACAAGAGTAACCGATCGAAGCGCACAAGTGTAGACAAACCTGCATGTGTCAGGCAATTAATATTGCATAGGCAAGACGCAAGACGAATTGAAAGTTGAAGACGCAAGATGAATGTGAAAGTGCATTGGTGTGGAGTGTGGACATGCCTATAAGTTAAGTTAACATATGATATTTGATGCGTGATATTTGATATTTGATGTTCTTAGCTGTTCCCCGCGGTTTCACCCGCGTAGGCTACAGTTTATCGTGATAAATAGTATCCCATGTCCTTCCTCAGGGTTCAAACTATCTCCGTACCAAATTTCATTTAAATCGGTTCAGTAGTTTAGGCGTGAAAGACAGACAGAGTTAAGTACTTTCACATTAATCATATGTATTAAGTAGGGAAGTAGGGATAGTAGGGATGAAGTGACTATCGGGCTCAGTAACTCACTTTAAGAGAGGCCTACCTACTTAAGTCCAGCAGTGGACTGAAACAGGCTGATTATAACAATAATGATGATGATAACTGAAATAGTTATAATATGTGTACCTGAGTGTCAGTCTGTGCCATCATAACTCCCAAACGGCTAGACCAATTTTGATTAAGTTTTTTTTATTTGAAATGTTACTTTATCGAGTCTATTTTTAGCTATGAATGTCGAGAATTTTAAAATCGAAAATTTATTTCTTCCAATAACGAAATAAAAATAGATAATTATTATTGACTAACTAACATGATAATTAGGTATTAAAATGTTAATGTAATCTGATTGTTCTTTTATTTGCGCAATTTAAAAGTAAAATGAAAACAACACGCGATAAACACATTTTTGGCCTATCAATTAGATAGTTTACGAACTAATTAAGTGATATAATTCATCCAAAAATAAGAAACTTATGATATTTATATATTGTTCACGGTGACTGATCACGATTTCATACAAAATCCGTCGCTACAATCGTGAATTGTATAATATGTGTATATAATAATCCGTTGTTGTCTTATTTAGGCGATAACCGGGCGATTTGTTATCGAATTATCCGATAAATATAAATATCTACCAAATTAACTCATAACATGAATTATATACCTAAGTAAATTGTACTAAAGGTTTTAGTGTCATACGTAGGTACTAGCTGCACCCCGCCGTTTCACCCGCGTGTTCCCGTTATCCCTCAGGAACCTTTTTCCGGGATAAAAAGTAGCCTATGTGTTAATCTAGGGTATAAGATATCTCTATTCCAAATTTTACTCAAATCCGTTCAGTAGTTTGTGCGTGAAAGAGCAACAAACACATACAAACTTTCGCGTTTATAATATTATAGTAGGATAATTATACAAGAGTAATTCGAAGCTAAGATTAACCCCTTCATTCAAATAGTTACATACGTTTCAGAATAAATAGACTAATTAGGTAATTAGTACAGTCAATGTCAAAAGTCGCTGAACAAAAACACATTTTCCGATAACCGTCATCATCTAATATATCAATCTTTGATCATATCATCACCTAACATCGGGTGTGTTATACTGTGCTCAAAACGCTACCTTATGTAATGTAAAAAAAACTCAATCATTACTGATCGTAAACATTAGGAAAATCTAGTAAGGTCGGCTTCTTTTTTCGTTGACTGTACTATATCTATTCTGTGCTACTAGCATTTTTATCTGAGTAAAAAAGCTGACAACCTTTTATTTCACTGCAGAGACGCTCTCGTCTTCGGCGAATTAGCAAGGAATCCAATACTACTTTATTCAAATTCGCACAATATACAACAATCGGCTTCCGTTTCCGCGCAGATAACCGCGCCACTCCCCACAGATGCAACGCATTGGTTTCTATTGAAATGATCTCATTCAGAAAGATATGTTTGGCGTCTTCGCATCGCAATCATATCTGTACATAAATTGATTGACATCTTGTCACTATGAGCGTGTGTGTCACAAAGTTTGTATGTGTGAGTATTTGTTCGTACCTACCTAAGTTAACGATTTCTTGTTTTGATCCTTTTCCTAAAATTTGTTTTAAAGTGTTATGGCTGTTCAATAAAATAACTATAATCTAAGGACTCGAACGTCGAACGTATCATTAATTTTAGAATTCCTCAAGCTAATATAGGCAATGGACTGAAATCGTAAAATAGTGTTTACATTTTACTCGTTACCGGGTAGCGTTTGATCACAAGTCACCTGATGTTAAGTGACAAGATGGTCGAAGGTGGCGTCACGTTATGTCTATACAAAGAACTGGTCCTCAAGAAATACTACCAGAGTAAAGCCAGGCGAGCGCTAGAAAATTTCCTACTATCAAGCTATGCATTCATCACGATGTTTTCCTTCACCGAAATTTCAAGCTCATTGTAATTCAAACCCTAAACTTACGGTCGCACGTCAAAGACACTACTTCTGAACTCGCTTCATAAAAGCAAAACCAAATGCCTTCCTTTAAATCGTCACTCTTTTTATGGTATACTTTTCGTCACGTTTCACGAGGTGACATCAAAATGCAAGCTCATTCATCCACACAAAAAAAAGAGTCTGAAACCATGTCACCATTCATCGTCCAAGGTTTCAACTAATCACACCGTGTCAATTTCCAATCAGTCATTTCATCCCATTTGTTTCAAAAGGTTAAGGATAACAACCTGACGAGAACAGCTAGCTACTTAAGGACATCAATAAAGTCAACACTTTATTGCATCCGCGCTCGTTACCGCCTCAAATTTTGAACATAATTTATTTTTTGTCACCCGAACTGCACTTAACTTAGAATACAAGTGGTTCATTCATATCGCTGGCTGTTCAACCCAAACACAACTTCTTGTCATAACTAATTAAAAAGTTAAGTTGATATTCTTAAGGCGGTATGTTTACTAAACCTCCTTTCTGTACCTACTTGGATACTTAGGTATAGGTACTGAAAGCTATACAACATCATTTGCAAGGTAAAAAGGTTTGATAAGTTCGTCACTCATAATGGTATGCAAATTATGAATAGGTAGGTGCTTATTACCAGATTAAATTCTAATTGTAGATTAATAGCCAATTTATTTTCTTTGTTAGGTACGTCTTACAGGGTAGCGTCTGATCACAAATGACCTGATGTTAAGTGACGATGTGATTGAATGTGGCGCCACGCTACACTTAGATTGCGAACTGGCTCTTAAGTGGGGCTCTCAGAACAAACCATAGGTTGCACTTGAAAATGCACTGCCACCAAGAACATCACGAAGTTTTTCTTGACTAAACTAAAAGCTTAATCTCATTAACATTATATAATTAAGACTCACCTCCCAGGCATATCTTCGGTCCAAAGGCTGCTTCTCCCATTTCCCAATAAAAGGTCCGTATTTAGTCCCATTAGGGATGTTAACCCTCGAAAAAATCCCTCCATTCTTAAATATCAGTTCCGTCGGTAACAAATCCGGGTCGTCGTCGTCTCTTGCATCGTATTTCTCCTTTGGACTTTTATCAAAGCCTTGGTTGGGTAAGTCCATAGGTCTGGGCAGGTAGCGTCCATAGTCCGGGAAGTTCGATGAGAGGTATGTGTCCGATAGTCCGAAGTCTATGGCACCGTAGTATTCCTTGATATCAGTACCGGGAGGCATGTTCTCCTGCTTTATATGAACTAGGGTGGGCGCTGATTCTGAAGTGGCGGAGTCTGTGGGACTCGGCGGTGGGCTACCAGACTCTTGGCTGTCGCCTGCTGCGGACAAAAGAAAACAGAATTGATATGGTTACTTTTTTATGCATATAGACTTGCAACACTGAGAACGCTACCGCTGGGCTGCGTTCAGGAACTACACTCTCGGGTAAGGTAATGTCAGGTATAGTCTGAACCTTCTAAAATGTGTGTTCCGAACGAGTGTGGACAAATTGTACCCTACCTGGAACGTTTCTGAAAACTTTCCGACTTTCTGAACGCTCTTAGGTGACGTAAGAGTGCGTCAGATCCAGTTTCCAGTCTTTCTAAAAGCGATTGAATAAATTTTACCCTACCTGGTACGTTTCTGAACGCAGCCATGCGTTGCTGACCTAGAAGAGCTCTTTTGACACCCATCTTGGACTGCTTTTTGTAGCACTACGGAATAACTTGTGGAAGGTACTCGTTCCAAGTTTATTCTTAAAAACATTTAATGCGATACATCAGACTCGATAGATATACTAGATAATTATGTCTATTACGGAAGGAATATTTTTTGTTATATTAAAAAGGATGATAAGATTATGGAGTCCTCGTTGGGTATATTTTTTTACAATAACAAGATTATTTATAGGAAATTACGATTAAAACCTGTTTATCGTTATGCCAGTAGTTTCAGTTTATAATCTTACACAATACATACTTTGTTGAGGCAGAAAATATAAACACAGTAGGTGTGTAAAAGTACTCGTACATTGTTAATGTAAACGACCTGCTGGATGTTGATATTTTTTTAACCTTAACATATTATTTTTCTTTCTTTTTTATATATCCGCGGTTCTCCCGTTATCCTCTCAGGAGTATTTTTCTGGCATAAAGTGAAGCCTATGTCTCAATCTAGGATGTAAGCTATCTCCATTTTTAATGTCATTCAAATCCGTTGAACCGTTTTAGCATGAAGAATTAACAAACATACACAACTTTCGCATTTATAATATTAATGTGATAGATTGCCTCACAGCGGTCTGTTCTTAAAAAAACTGTGATGTAAGTCACAATGTTTGAACTCAGATTGGACTACCATTGAGAAAAAAAATTAATCAGAAATTTGTAGCCATAAAACTCGTTTGCAATCCAAATTATTACACACCTGATCGTCGGGCACATTTTTTACACAGAATAAGAGCTTAAAATGAAGACGCGGCATTATTGTTGATTTCCGGAGCATACAAAGAACTTCCGTTTGTCTCTTGTGTCTAGAAGCATCCACAGAATGCAAATCCATTGAGATATCTGTGGTTTTAAGGTTTTTATTATTTTAGCGGCAAAGAGCAGCGTGTCTGGGAATATAAAAAGCATAATGCAATTTGGAATCCGTAGAATAGGTCATATACTGCTTAGAATAGTTTCGATTTTACTCGTATTTTACTCATATATAGGGCTCAGTTGTGATTTTGGTACAAAGCAGCTAGTTAGGAAAATTACCTATTATGGTCAAATGTAGAAAATGTCAAATAGTTTATTGTGTCTGCGAAACGTGATGTCGCGGGTTCGAGTCCCACTACGGGACAAATACCTATATGAGAATTGAAAAAAAGGGTAAGTGCTTTGCTCCGGGTAGATGTTGTAGGTAGGTAACTAGTGGATAACCGATCTTTATAGTTTCTGATCCAGAGATACAAGAAATCTTAGATAGGGGTCAGAGCTTTGTATGCAATTGTGAGAATGCTATTATTACCTAAGTAAGTATACTATCAAATTCTAGAATGACTCACATACCCATCTATTCAAAACCAATAAAGTACTAAATGCATTACAACCGCGATAACCTAAACGACCACATCATAAAACTTGTATGAATTATGAATTAGGGCTCTACAGAGCTACATGATTAGTCCCTAAAAATAACAAAAGACAAACATCCGAGTTCAACAAAGAAAACAAATTCGTTTAACAAACGCGCACGCGTGTCATCAATAAACTACCCCAGGCAAATACAGCTGAAAGAGACACTCCATAAATCATACAACCCCATTACTACTAATATACTTGTTAAAACAACCCTCTATCTTGTCTATAAGTCTTCTTTAGCACGTGGCGAAGAAAAAAATGCTATAAATTTAGACGCTCCGTAGAGCGATTTGAAAGAGAAATGATAACTGCTTAACATAACAAAAGTGCAGTTCCGATTTACAATTACCAGGATGTGCGCGAACTACTACGCACCTTTTTACGGGTTGCTATGCCAGACCACCTGTTTTAAATAAGACACTGATTTTGGTTTTTATTTATGGCCAGTTTCTTTTTTAATAGGGTAGTTGTATGTAGACATTAGTGACATTTATTTTGGCGTCACACTGCTTATGCATTCTGCCAAGATGATGTTGATTGGGAATTATAGTAATCCCTTAATTAGTAACAAAAAATTGTAACTTTGATTATCAACTATGTATATTTTAATCTGCATAAACTCAAAATAATGCATGAGTATTTTTTCATGTTTTAAAAATCACTTGATAAAAAAGTTTAGTGTGACCCGTAAAAAAATTAGCGTGACACATTTTTAAATCGCAAAATGATGATTTGGAATTCAAATGAACCATCTCGAGGGCCATAGAACGCTTTTGGACGAGGTTGCGTGCGTGGACAATGTGGACGAGCTGTCGTTAAATCTCCGGTTTCCTCAGAAATTCGCGCCAGATTTAAAATAAGAACGACCGATGCACAAGAACTGCGTGGAGCTGGCTGAACCTAAACGAAGATTTAAACATAGATATTTTTTTTTTTGAAGTTTAAACTTCTTTAGCGGCGTTGGCATTTTTTTTAGGATGGGTACAAAATGTTGAACTCGCGTCAGGACACGTGACCTGATCGAAAATTTGTAAGACGGAGGGAGAATAGAACGCCGTACCGGCGCGGCGTGGGAGAGGAAGTAATATTCCCCTCTCTTTCTACCGCGCGGCGAAAATGTATGCCTGCTGCTGCTGTTGTTTCGTTTAAGCGGCGCAGGGCGCTTGCAGTTTTCACTTCTGCCAGCACTGAGTGCAACACTTTTTTTATTTTACACAAAAAAGACAATCTTGTGATCTACATTCTGCCAGTCAAAACACGTAATAAAGATAAAATAATGAGGCTCACGTCACGGTAAGATAACAAAGTAGATAACCGCTGTAATCTATATCTATGAGTACCGTTATCGACTATATTTCAAACAACTAATTTGAAGAAAGCTACACGTGCCTGTAAGTCCTTTTTGTTTTGAATCTTTTTTATAAAATGTTGCCCTACATTTTGTACTCTGTGATAATTAGTAGAAGTATATACATTTAAAGTAGTTTCCTATTTAATTGTGGTTCTAAACTACCAAAAGGCTTTTATCAATTTAATATTCACATTTTTTTTAATTGAAAAGAGCTCTGCCTTTGAACGTCATCCCACCCGTTGCTAGCAATAATGCAGAAAACTTTTTTTTTGTAATATCGTGGTAAACAATCAGACTTATATCAGACCACTTATCATCAGGCCCGCCTGATGATAAGTGGCCACTGCCGCTTATGGACATTAGCAACGCTAGAGGCGTTGCAGATGCGTTACCAAACCTTAACAACTCTTTTCACACCCATCTTGAAGGCACCATTACATATCCCTACTAATATTATAAATGCGAAAGTAACTCTATCTGTCTGTCTATCCGTCTCGCTTTCACGCCTAAACTACTGAACCGATTAAAATGAAATTTGGTACAGATGTAGTTTGAACCCTGAGGAAGGTCATAGAATACTTTTTATCAGTATAAACCGTAGACCACGCGGGTGAAACCGCGGGGGACAGCCAGTCTAATATAATTTAACCAAAATTGCTAAACAGAAAGTTCTACAGCTTTTCAATATAAGACACGATTCATGTTCCAAGACCTCACCGCTAGCCGATTTCACGAGTTAGCCACGACGACTGACAATAAGCGTTTTACGTCCTGTCACTGAGACTTCACGGGCCAGCTCATGTTGACTCATAAAACTCTTTACAAAGCCCGTGCCATTCAAAATCCAACATTACATAACTACGCTTAGAGTTGAAAATAAATTATGGGGAATGTTAACCAGGCGTTAAGTTTGCTCGTCTCGTCGAAACTTCAGTCGGAGTTCATTCTGTACGAGACAATAACACATTCGAGGAAACCTGGACTTTCTAATGCCTATTGCTTTAATGAGCGGTAAACGCTTGTTAGGCAATAACGCTGGTTAGTCTTTGATCGTTTGTTTGTAACGATGTAACCGGCGAATGCAAGCGGCGTCAATATCTGTACCTAAATGGATGTTTAACATTCATAAATGCAAAGTTTTAGGCTGGTATACTAGAATGATGCTCAAGTGTAGATCAATACTTACTTACTTTTGATTGAGTTGCGTATTTGTATGAAATGACTGAGTCAAAACTGTGCTTGAGTAGAGATAACTGCTTGAATGTCATTCTAGAATACCTAAATTTCGAACTGCTTTCAGTTTTTATTTTTTATTTATGACTTCACACTGTTTGTGTATTTAGCCAGTGTCATGTATTAAATCTATACTTAATATTATAAAGCTGCAGAGTTTGTTTGTTTGTTTGTTTGTTTGTTTGTTTGTTTGAACGCGCTAATCTCAGGAACTACTGATCCGATTTGAAAAATTATTTCAGTGT
Organism: Opisthograptis luteolata; assembly: GCA_931315375.2. Taxonomy (NCBI): domain Eukaryota; kingdom Metazoa; phylum Arthropoda; class Insecta; order Lepidoptera; family Geometridae; genus Opisthograptis; species Opisthograptis luteolata. Next base: position 7,578,117 of record OV928048.1, read on the forward strand.
TTGATAGCCCATTTATCGAGGAAGGCTATAGGCTATATTTTATTTCCAAAAAAATTAGGGATCCGTAAGAAAATTGCTATTTTGCAACCCAAGGTGTGAAATCGAAAACCTATTTTTGCGTGCGCTGCAAAAACTTGTCACTAGAACAAAATAATGTATTACGGGTTTGTAGGTCTCATTTAGATCTACAAAAAAGTCCGCGAGAGTATATGTCTAACTATTATAGTTATGCCGCAATAAGTGATATTTTATTTAAAAAAATTAATTTTTAATGCCGCCTCTAGAAAAGGCTCTTTATTTGTCTCTTGGTATAAATCCTTATCAAAATAAATTACTTCTAATTCAAAACTGCTTCAATACCTTTATAAAACTTTTTGAATCATTCAACTCGGACATTCCATTCGAAAGATATCACGAGTTTAAAAATGTAAGTAGTAGTAGAAAAATAAACCCGCCGCACCCCAGCGCAGCGGGAAACGCAGCGAGGTGAGGGAGAATCTATGAAATAGGTAAAGTGCGGTCGCGGACCAGGAAGACCTTTAACAGTACGATTCAAACGCGTGGTCCGAAAAAATTTTTACCTAGAATTAAAATAGGATAATGGATACCTACTTAAAATAGGATAATGGGTACCTACAGCAGGTAACGCGGTGACCCCCCTCACCGAAGTGCGGGAATAATTTTGGAGTATACGGAATATATACGCTTTCGCGCTTAAACTACTGAACCGATTTAAATGAAATTTGGTATTGAGATAATTTGAGCCCCGGGGAAGGACATAGGATACTTTTTATCGCGATCAACTGTAGCCCACGCGGGTGAAACCGCAGGGAACAGCTAGTGTATCAAATATTGATGATGATGATGATGAGATAATGTGAGTCAGTTACAAGCTGAGCTAAATCCCTATTTAGCTCAGCTTGTAACTGACTCACATAGTCTTCTTTTGAGGCAACTACAAGAGAGTTAGGTACTTGTAACAACTTGATTTCGATTTCTTATACTCGTACGCATTAACGAACACCTAATGGTTAATAATCCACCAATATCATTATCAAACTACAAAACATCAAACTATGGAAATAAAAAAAAAATCCGTTGACAGTTCGATTGCCGCCAAAAACCCGTTTCTAAAATCAAATGAAGTATCTATATAATATAACGTCACACAAAAAGGTTTTACAGCTGAAGAAGACTCTTGAAAAAAAGTACTGGGCAAAATCAGATATCAATCGTATGACGTATGTATAACAAAAACCAATAAAGTTACTAACATAACTCGTAACGAAACCGCATCACAAAAGCCGTCATCGCTTTCGCACCTGCTTGTTGTAAACAAGCCTCTTTAGACTAAACAAATAAGGTTATTAAAGTAAACAGGGTCTACGAGCCGACGGCATTTTTCAAAAGTTCACGCCAAAAAAAAAGTTAGCGTTTATACGATTTCTTACCGCGGCTGAATAGCTAATCTTCGATTTTTTCGTTTTAGGAACTGTTAGTTATGTCCTTTCGCACACCCTTGACAGATCCATAGATAACACATGAAGGGTGAATAAAAACTGTTTTGAATCTTAAATGCTACGAGGGTTCCGTTAAATTGTAGATTTATTGAGTGTAAATATAATTTCATCGTTTCTACTTGTTCTTTTTTATATCATAGAAAGTAACTAAGTTTGAAATCTATCACCAATTTTATTAGAGTGGCAGTGGCACTCGAGGGTTTGGGAGCCGGTGGTAGGTAAGTAACATACCTACTTTTCTTTACCACCTTTTCTTTTTAAACCTAATGAATTCCCAAAAGCGATGGTGGCCGAACAGTTTGGCGTGCGACTTACAAGACGCCGACACCGAGTTCGAATCCTCTCCGTCCTGCACCTATGACTTAATAAGTTATGTGCGGATTTGCCATCGCTCAAAACGGTGAAGGAAAACATCGTGAGGAAACCGGCATGCCTAAGAACTGCAACATTTTCAAGGACATGTGACATCTACCAACCCGCACTGGGCCAGCTTGGTATATTATAGCCCATACTCTCTCTCTGAGAGAAGGCCAGAGTCTCAGCAGTGGGAACGTTGATAATGAAGATGATGAATTCCCAAATGCTGTTGTTTCCACATTGACTATGACACTTAATATTATTAACACGAAAGTTTGTGATTGAATGTGTATGTTTATTACTTCTTCACGCTAAAATAAAGTTGGAAGAGAGATATTATCCTATTGGTACCTTGTATTACTTTTTTTCTTGCATATGTGCTATTTACCAAACAAAGTTCCTGGGGACACTAGAAAAATCATGGGGCTCAACTAGTATCATATTTAAATAGACATTTGTTAATAGAATTTATGATGTCCTTTCCTTTAATAATAAATGTTATAATATTATGTGTGTGTACTATAGTGCAAAATTTAATGACTGTAAACCTAACGGTTCGGACTGTGCGTTGTCTGTTACGCAAAGTCACAAATTTTATTAAGTAGTTTCATAATATAATTAGGCTATTATAAGTTTAGGTAGGTAATTTAATTTTCGTCAGGAAAAAATGAACCACAATTATAATTATAAAAATGGAATATAGCACAGAGCTTAACGCCTCTTTAGGTTGCTTTAGACATAATGTATTTTTTTTGACATATTTGACATGTTTATTTAATTATATACTATTATAACAATAAAATAAAAACAAATAAACCTAAACTTATAACTAAAATACATTATTAAAAGAAGTCCCTTTAGGCATGGTACCGAAGATACTGGCAGCGTTCCCCTTTGGATGGCTAGACTAATTCTTTGTCCGAGGTAGCTGCCAGCTCTTCGGTCTCCGGTGATGTCGACTAACCTTTTTGTTATTTCCTTAAAAAGGCCTAAAGCGCTAGGACCCCACGGACCAAGGGTCTCGACACCGAATGGAATGTATTTTTGTTTTTAACAGTTTAAGGCCTACCTACCCATGTGTAGCTGGCGAGGGTGCTAATATATTTTAACGAAAGAAATACGCAATGATGAACTTATTAATATCGTCTCCTATAACGTGCCTACCGCACACCGCGGAAAAAAACCAAAAAAAATATATACCTACACTCAAACGTTGACCACATACTATTAATTTGTGGTCACAACAAGAACTAACAGAACTATTACATTTTTTCTAAATTGTAAAATTATAACTGAAAATCTTTATTTTTCATTCCATTTCCAAGTTAACATAATTTAATCGAATTGGAAAAACTAACGCACAATAATGTGTGAAGACTAGTAAGCAACCCTACTATAATATCCATATCAATTAGAAGGGATATAATATGTAGGTACATACATACATACATATAAGTATTTATGTAGCTACAGACCTACACAGCGTCCGTCAAATCCCAACCGACGCAAGTCAAATTAAAATAGCATTGTAGATAAGTACCTAAATTAGTACCTACTTACCAGACATCTTCATCTTCATTCCCAAATCAACGTTCAGCATATTAAAAAAGCTATGCTAATTCATTCTTGAACACAAAATGTCTTGAGCTTAACTATATCAGATCTGAATATCACACAAAATGAATTCTACAGATAAATTTCGAATTGATTTTATCGTCTTAAAAATTTAAAAAGTAAAATTTTAATTCCAAGCACAAATTATAATATTTATTTAAATTTTTACACTTCACTATTTAAATGAGATTCTATTTACAAAATTGTCACTTTGGCGAATTGCGGACAGATACAGGGTACGCGCGGAGTCCGATTCGGTTGTACGCGTACGTTCAATGCGTGATAATGCTGCACCGAGATGTATGTGCGACGGCCGCAACGAACGGTACCAGAGTAACGAGAGGAAGCGAGAGCAAGCTCATCCCTAGAATCCCAAATCACATACCCTCGCTTGCCAACCCCCCTGCTCCCCGCCGCGCGCCCCGCCTGTGTCTTTGTGTTACACCCCTCTCTCTCACACAAACGTTTCGGGGTCGCTCAAACAAGGTTACAGTCTGAAAATACTCGGCTTAGCTTTTTCAATGGAAAAGTACTACAAATATTTGGCAAAAAAAAATTACGAAATGTTAAGAGATTGTTATTCTTTTGAGCTTTTGAAAAGGTTTCGCTTGTTATTACAATTTCTATGTTTTTTTTTTCATATGCGGTGCTGTTATGTACCTATGCCTAAGCGTGAAAGCTCTTTATAGTGAACTAGCTGTTCCCCGCGGTTTCACCCGCGTGGGCTACAGTTTATGGCGTCAACAAGTAGCCTACCTATGACCTTTCTCATAGGCTTTAGACTATCTCTGTACCAAGCTTCATATCGGTTCAGTGGTTTAGGCGTGAAAGACAAACAGGCAGGCAGAGTTACTTTCACATTTATAATATTAGTAGGGAAGTGGGATTAGTAATGGTTTATATGTTGTAATTAGATGATTTTTAGCAACTAAGTATAGGTATAGTGACAAGAAACAGATGTACCTATAACATTGAACACTGCTAGAATAGTATTAGATAATGCTATGTCTAGATAACCTTGTATTATTATAACATTAGCCTTTTTATTGCTTTAAAGAAAGCTTTAACAACCAAGCTTTTCCACTACAGTTGCTTTCAGGGAACAATAACATGAAAATCCTCTCACACTGAAAGCCTCAATACTAAAGTCGTTGAACCAATAACAACATTATTACAACAATTTACATCGGAAGCTAACAAACAATGGCCCTACAGTTATCGACAGCGCTTAGGTATAACAAATCACTTGTGCAACGCGACCAAGTCAAAAAGACCTCTGATTACACCTGAATTCTCACAAGCCTTATTGCTAAAATATCAGGACGGAAAGTGTCTAGCTCAGATGGTCGACACGCGACCAGGCGCCGAATAAGAAAACAACCAGATTGAATAGCCAGCAATCTTAAGCCTTATCGCATCAGATTCAAAATTACAGTAGCTCCTGTCGCACGTTTCATAACAAACTTTAATTTATTTGAAGTTCACAATAAAACGATTTATTTATTTGCGTTTAAGCACGCGTCGATGTAGTTCCTGTTAATAACTATTATTTAGTAGGTAAATAATTACATTTGTATCATGATTACAAGGTACTACATTATAGATTATACTAAAATAATAATCAAGTCACAGTCATGTAAGTAGGTAGAGAAGTGCCTAATCAATAAAAATTACCTCGTCATGAAGGCACTTTTTGCACCTACACCAATTTTAGGAGTGCCGACATAGACAGATAAAGATAATTCGTGAAAATCTACAGGGTGGAAATTTTACGTCTGAAAACAGCTGCCGTAGATTGCGTCAAGTGAGACGGCAGATCAACTAGATAACGCTCGAGATCAGTACTCGCCGATGCGATTGGCCGGCGCGGGGAGGAGGCGTGGCCTCGCGACGGATGCACCAATGGGATGCTCCTTAATTATCTACGTCTTTGTCTGTCAGCGGATTCTGTAGTGATGTGTGCAGGTGTTTCGGGCATCAAGTGGCCGAATGGCCGCAAGGGAGTTTTCATGGCATTCTGTGTAACACCGTACACCCATAGTAGACAATTTGGTAGATGTAGACACTGTAGACTATCTATGTTACTAAATTTGGTCCTTATAGATTTCAGACATAATAACAATCTTGGAGAATATATTATGACCTCTATCAGAAGTTATTCTTCAGTTTTATAATTGTATCTTTTATTAGATTAATATTATAGGCCGTGTAGACCGCGCAGTAAAATGGACCTACCTTGCGAAGCTCTGCTACGAATATGATGTTAAAAAGTAAGTAGGTATGTACCTAAAGACATATTAACTGACTAAATATTAACTGATAACAAAATCGATTAATGTTCCAGCCGCTTCGTGAAGGTGACAACTAGAATCGATTAGCGACAGACACGTCTGATAATTGAATTATGCATCGTAGCCATAATCGATTTCATGACTATGTGTTTCTTCGATTGAAAATTGCTTCTTATACAGATGTGGGAAAAAAATGTTATCGGTAACGTTGATAATAATGCTGTTGCTTAATATATCCTAACTAAAACCTAGTAAATGTTATTTTAAACTTTCACATTGATTCTTGATTTTTTTACTTCAAGATCAGCTAGAGGTAGGTACAGTCAACGACAAAAGTCGCTGAACAATAATACATCATTTTCCGATTACCCTCATCATCTTAAACACCAACCGTTGACCACACCATCACTAAATCAGGTGTGTTATGTTGTGGTCAAAACGCTACCTTGTAAAATGACAAAAAACCCAATTATTGCTTATCTAAAACACATTTGAAAAATTTAGGATGATCAGCTAGTTTTGTCGCTGACTGTACTACCTATGCAGTAGAAAGCTATTGAGACGCGGCCTTTAAATTATCTCATTCAATCTTTATTCTTCTCTTCTTTTTTTATTGAAGAGCAGAGGTCTTGTCAGTGGAGCATTATCCATCTTGTTCTATCCTCAGCCATCTTTTCACCTCTTGGTATGACATGACGTCAATCCTTTCTTTGACTTCTGTGTAGTATGTTCTTCTCGGTCCTTTCCCTCTCTTCCCTTCTACTTTTCCTTCTTTTTTTTTAATTTTTTTTTTTAATTTTTTATTTTTTTAATTAGGGTAGCGTTTGACCACAAGTCACCTGATGTTAAGTGACGACGTGGTCGAGGATGGCGCCACGCTACACCTGGACTGGGAACTGGCTCTCAAGTGAGGCTGCCGGAACACACCGATAGGTGCTTGGCGACAGATTTTTAACAAGAGGGTGGTAGCTAGCCAGGCGAGTACTAGAAAATACCCTACCACCAAGCTATGGTTTCATCACGATGTTTTCCTTCACCGAAAGCTCAAGCTCATTGTAGGATTTGAACCCACGCCCTACGGATCGCAAGCCGACGTCACTACCGCTGAGCCATCATCGCTATGCCGCCTTCTAAAACCTCATTAGACATAAGATATTCCTAATGACTAATTGTAAAAATATCCACATTTTCATATTGTTATGGATGTCAGTCGTTCCCTCTGTCCCCGCAAATTTAAATTCAGTCCATGCATGAGAATTTATATCATCTAATATTGCGGCTATGAATTTATAGAACGCCACGAGCACGGAAAAATACTTTGCGAAATCTTTGTAATACAAATGTTGTGAAAACGACTGTTTACGATGGTACACGGAGTTTTAATGAAGCTTTTTTAAGCAGACATAAAGAGTTCTTATGTTCTTATTATTTTCGTAAGTAATACCTACTACACCTTAGCCAGTAATTCAACTGCCAAGCAGTAGGTAATGTGGAGACATAGTATACTGGATTGAAGGGCATAAAGATGATAATCTGATATCTCAAGGTGACGACTGCAGTGCATGGAGCACAGGATTTTGAACTGTTGAAGTTCAATGTTTTGGGTGTCACTGAACTATATTGCGTTAGCATTACCCAACAATCACGTAAGTGACTTAATTAAATTTAAAGAAAAGTGTTAATGTATATCGATGTAGACAAAATATTTGATACATCTATGAGTAGGTATGTGTGTGTGTATGATTGTACTATTTTGTTAACGTCTCGTATTTACCTATAGGCACCTACCTCCCTATATACCTAGTAGGTATACCGACACTCGACAGTGTCCCAGTCAAATTCAAAGTGGAATCTTTGTAAACAAACCGTAGTGCTTTCTTTATCATAGTGATAAAGACTTAGTACTTTTGCATGTTACAATAACAATCTAAATTTAATTAATCTATCATTAAACCGATATGAAATTGTAATTTTGTTTAAAATATTTAAAACAAGCCAGTAGGTATTTATTATTTATCTATATTATAAAGAGGTTAAGTTTGTGAGTTTCAATGTAATCTTCGAAAATAATGACCCAATTTTGAAAATTCTCAGATTATTAAAAAGTGTAACGTGGTGTACAGAGGTCATTCGAATCTCCCGCGCTATCGACTTATCGACGGCTGTGACATTTGACAGCTGCGGTCAAATGTCAGGCGCGAGTGTGTGGCAGGTGCGAGAACGTCAAAACAAACGTCAAAAGAGGTCTGCGTGGACTTTTATGGCGGAAAACAGTGCGATTATTGTAGAAACTTTTATTTGTATTCCCTGTGCTTATAATTTGAGTAGAATAATAAAGATAATTATATTCCTCAAAAAAGCACTTTTAAGTAAAGATACTTAATTTCAAAGAGAAAGCAATCTGAGATTACAGTTACTTACAAGCACGCTTACGATCAGCTTAGTAAATCAATAAATAGGTATCGTATGTACAAAAGTCTCTCAACACATAAAAGACACATAACGTAAGACACATAAAGCCTTTCACAATAGGAGTATTGCAAACACGAAGCACCATAGAAATTTACTATCGAAACAAACTCCCGGACGTAAAAGAAATCTCGCACTGAATTCCCAATGACTTTTCTACGTGACTGCTACGTTCACGTGACGAAGCTTCTGTGGTAACAGGGAGAGGACACAGTGTAAAGCAGTACATAAACTTTGTAAAAAAAACGATTTTGTATTGTTTTTTTGTGTGACGAGCATGGGCGTTGTTAGGTATTAGATACAACAGCTACAAAAAATATATGCCATGACATAAGATTGTCCTCCTTTTGTTTTTAGGCGATTAAAAAAAGCTCAAAAAGATATTATCCGAATACACGAACAAACAACAGTAGGAAAGTTAATCTACTACACTTTTGTTTTTGTATTGAATTCATGAGTCATGAACAAATATCCAAAAGGGACGGTGATCATTGAGCGGGCCGTCTGCTTGTTTGCCATTATGTGCGTAAATTATTATATTAAAATGCCACGAAAAAATGTATGAACGCAAAATAAAACGCTTTAACTAGGGTACTTTCTTGACAAAACCACCGTGTGGCGGCCGGGTGACAGGGCGACAGTTTTATTCGCAAACTGGCCCTACGCCTCCCTTTATAGGGAGACACTCCCTCAAGGAAAAAGGGAAACTTGACCAAAGTTTCTCCCGCTGCGGTTATTTATTGTTGGCGAGAAAGAATCTTACTCCGTTGTTGTTTCTTTTGAAGCGGATTCAGTAAGAATTAGTAATAAAAGCTCACGTAAGAGCAATTTACAAAAGACGTTGTGAAACAACAGCTTACTTACTTTTGAAACTTTTACAGAACAAGGTGGAAAATATTAAGTAAATTTATGCATCGAAAAAATGTGTAATGTCTTTGCTGATTACTCAACAGCTGTTGTAAGTATTTTGTTTGAATATGACAAAGGGAGAGTAATTTAGGTTCTATACTATACCCGATAGTGGACTTTTTTATTTTTTATGTAGGTAATAGATTATCAGCAAATAAGCAGACGGCCTGCCTGATGGAAAGCGGTCACCGTCGCCTATAGACATTTGCAACACCAGGGAAGTTGCTGATGCGCAGCCAATCTCTAAGAACTCTTTTCACACCCATCTTAAAGGATTGCAATTTGTAGCACTGCGGAAAGACATGTGGTCGCCGCTCCAAATTTTGCAAGTAGGTACTACTTAACTTCACTTAACTATTATTTACAGTTGACGAGTCTTCTAACGCCTCATTTTTTAAGTAACTAAATGACTAAACGAGCAAGTCGCTAGCCTGATGTTAAACGTCACGTTTGTCTATTGCAGTTCAATGCCACCATTGGAAACATTGCCCAATGCTACTTTTAAAACGTAAAAACAAATAAATAAATTGTATTTAGCAAGCTTCTATCATAAAAACGACTTATAAAAATTTACTTCAAAATTTCCCATTTAGTTTGCTACGACAACAAGTTTTTATGAAACGTAAAAAAAAACTAATCATAAAACGGTAATGAATTCAGATAAATGTATTCGCCAAATAATAAATGAATAAGTGTTACCATTTAATTACAACGCTACACAATACAATACAATTTCAAAAATGTAAAGTCAAATACAAAATCTCTAATTTTAATTAAATTATAACAAAAATATATACTATCACAATGAACTAAAAATAAATAAAAAAAACCTAAACTAATAACTACAATATACATATTAGTCCCTTAAGGCAAGGTTCCGAAGATACTGACAGCGTTCCCCCTTTGGATGGCTAGACTAATTCTTTGTCCGAAAAATCTCTAATTGATATTTGATTTGAAGGTAGAGTTGCAGCGCACACGTAAAAAGAGTAGACTATAAAACTTTAAAGTCCCTCTAACCGATTCGACCAAGGCGGGCGGCATTGTGATTGCTTCACTTTATCGCGTTGATAAAACGCCTCCACTGTCCATTGCTCTTGAAAGGACCACCGATAGAAAAGTTTAAAATGTCCTTTTCAAAGTGCTTTCTTTTGTCAGTTGGAGAAAGAGATTACGGGTGATGTGATCTTGGTTTGATACGTTTTCAATCTGGATAAGTTATTGTGTTTGGAAATTGTACCTTGAGTAGCATAACTAAAAACTAATGAACGCGATTTAGTTTTCTTTTAAGTTATTTGAAAATTATATCTTTTATATATGTACCTACATAAAAATCAAAGCCCTGACTGACTGATATCAACCCACAGCCTAAACCACTGGTCGTAGAAACTTGAAATTTGAAGGGTATGTATGTTTAATGCATAGGGGTGTACTAAGAAAGGGTTTCTTAAAATTCAACCCTTTAGGGGGTAAAAATGGGAAACTGTAGCCCACACGGGTGAAACCGTGGGGAACAGTTAGTTAGGAATAAAACAATTAATAGTAGTTGAAAGTTATGCTAGGCTTATAATAGATCTTTTATTTCCAAAACTAGGTTTGCGACAGCCAAAAAGACTGTCCGTAGCAGCTTTGCGCATTTCATAACATAATGACGATATAATATAAACAGCTGAAATAACTGAAGCATTATGTGAGCGATGACTTTTACGTGATTCTGCAACTTTGTCACGTTGGAACTTGAAAAGTAAACAAGAGCGAAAGTAATTTTGTAACCCAAACTTTCCATAATTGGTGAACGTATCAAAGTATGTAAAGGTCAATGAAGCCACAACAGTGATGTTGATAATATGAAATATGTTAAATTCAAATCCTACTAATATTTTAAATGTCAAAGTTTGGATGGATGGATGTTTGTTACTCATTCACGCAAAAACTACGAACTGAATTTTGACGAAACTTCTTGTGGATATAGTTTTAAACTCTGGAGAAGGATATAAGATACTTTTTATCGCGATAAAGTGTAGACGACGAGGGTAAAACCATGAGCCTAAAATGTGCGCAGTTATACACATTACCTACACGTTGATAGCACGACACTACGAACGACGTAGAAGTGAAACGTTCTACCTTGATGTTTGTTCCCAATAGGTTTAATTTTGGAGCCTACAGATTGGGAATGAATTAAATATCTTCTAGGCAAACATATTACATCATCACGTAACAATCAGATGACACTGTTATCAAATGCTCATGAAGAAAGATTAACTAGATCAGACCTTAATACAAAACGCCACTACTTGTTAAATTTTTGTTACTAAGCGAGTATTCTTTTTGTTACATCTTCATGGCCCAACTGAAATGGAGATAGCTTGTACAGTCAGCGACAAAAGTAGCTGATCGTTCTCGATTTTCCAAATGTGTTTCAAATCAGTAATTATTATTGTTTTTTTTTACATTTTACATGGTATCATTTTGACCAAAACATAACACACCTGATTTTAGGTGATGATGAGGTCAAAAAATGGTGTATAAGATTATGAGGATAATAGAAAAAAGTGTGATTGTTCAGCGACTTTTGTCGTTGACTGTACCTAGGCTAATTTGTATCCCGGAAGAAGTTCCTGCGAGATAACGGGAAAATCAGGGTTGTAATCACAGACTGCATCTAGCGAGAGTTATAAATACTGGCGTGACAGCCCTATAACATAGCCAAACGATTACTTTTCATACCTTTTTATCTGGATAGAATATAATTACTTTTGTAGTTTCAAAACAAACCCTAAGTAAGCCTGCAGCCGTCATGCAAGAAACAATTCAATCATACTTCCAGACATAATGTAACTTGCTTCGCTTCCGTTTTTGTGTTTCAAACCGTCACTTAGCTTAATTGAGATCGAGAATCATTATTTTTAATTATTTCTTTATCTTAAGTACCTACATGATGATGCTGATAAACTGGTTTGAAAATTTATATGGTAACTAATTTTTTAAACAAACATCAACTGAAAAGGTTGTTTGTTTTTAAAAGAACAGAACATTTTCATTATATGACGTGTTGACCTTTGTTTTTATCATTGTATAGAAGTTGTTGTGGTTTTATAGGCCCAGGTTAGGTATTACATAACTAAATGTAACGCAGGAACTCTGTATGTAACGCGGACAAAAACGACTTGCCAATTTCATTTCGGCCACGTACGGTGTATAAAAAATGCCTTTGATTTAAAAAAGAACGGTCTAGTGTAATCATGTCTCTGCTAAGAATAATAACGCCCACAAAATCACAAATGTACGTAGTTATAACCTAGCTAGAATATCCTGTATCTAGAGTATACGCGGATTGGCGATCCTCAACGCCCAAACGCAGAACAAATACTAGCGCTTTTTTTGCCAAAAACGTCGGCATAGCGACAAGTTCCCATGACTTTGGGCACTTACAACAGCAATCCCAGCTCAGACCGTACATTAACAGCTAGTATAACTTTCTGCGCTATTTTATTGCGTCCATAAATTGTATAGAATCGCCCCAAGAGGCGCAACCGGAGTGGCTATCGCTTTTTCGATTTAGAGCTCTCCTCACTCAAAATTGAAACGGCAAGCCCCTTTAACAATTTAAAATCGACATTTTAAAAGCGTTTTCTTTTGGTTTGCGATTGGAACGGGTGGGATTGGTTTGGATTGAACTCGCTATCTTTAGGTCACTTTAGATGAAAGATATAGAGACAGTGGGACCGTTTATCATGACTTTCAAATGTTGGATATCGCACAGGTATTGTAGATACTCTCAAGTGGGGCAATACTTAAATACAGATATTTTACTTGAGGTTAGTGTTCAGGCTAGTACTAGAAAATTCTCTACCATCAAGTCACGGTTTCATCGATCGTTTTCCTGCACCGAGAGCTTAAACTTTTTACAGAATTCGAACCTACGAAGTACGCGGGTCGCAAACCAACGTCACTACCGCTGAGCTATATTTCTTTAAAATAAGACCATGATTGTTGATTGACCAAATGCCGGAAATAATATAATCCCCGGAAGCCGGAACACTTTACCAAATTCATAATTTTCAACATTCTTTTCTTTATAGAAATGTGAGTGGGAAACTTGTCTTATTATCTTCAAAGTTTCATCATTGATATAATCTTCAAACCAAGCTTTAGCATAAATCTAAAACATGACTTCTTTACAATTTACTATGCCCCAGCAGAATGACTTCTAAAACACTCGAGGCTAATCGGGGAGTGTCAGGGTTAAGGGTATCATGTCAAATTAAGTAATCGCAGTGTAATTGTATCAACGATCAGAAAACAAGGGCGGCTCATCAATCAACCCACCCCTGCACGGGGCCCTGCAGTTCGTGGTCTTTGTGGGAAGCGGCAGCGGAAATTAATCTTTAGAGATCTTTTGGTCGAGTCAAAATGTAGTTTGTTTTTGAAGTAGTAACAATAGAGCAAATTGGTAACAAGGTGTGTTCGCTGAAAAAAGTCTCCGGACATTATTGTCCGAGGAAAAACCAAAACGACGTACAAAAAAAGTAGTTTGTTTATTTTGTTTTATTTTTAGTGTAGCATTCGACATCAAGTCCTTAAGTGATATGGTTGAAGATGTCGCTACGCTTGGATTGGGAACTGACTTTCATGTGAGGCTGCCGGATCACACCAATAAGATTCTTAATTTGGGGGTAGCCAGGTATGCATTCATTAAATCAAGTAACGGCTGCTCTTCGCTTTACCTTGTCGCAGGGCGTCCTACACTACGTCTGCCAAGTCGCGATCTCCGCTTAAGAATGCGTCTACCCCAACACTTTTTATCTGCCGATAAGAGCAACAATGAATCTTGATAAGTTATTACTATTTTCTAGACTAAATTAGCTTTACCCTTGTGTCTTTCACCATACCCTTTTTGAGGGAAATTCACCACTATCCTCACTTTAGTTTTAGTAGTCCCAACTTGGGATCCCACTAATGTGACTTGCGGTTACGCCAAGATACACTCGTTTCAGAGGGGAGAATACAAGAGAGAGAGAGATATTTAAATTTGAGAATGAGAATATGAATCTTAGCGATGGTGGCTCAGTGGTAGTGGTAGTGGTAGTGACGTCGGCTTGCGATCCGCACTGAGAAAAATAATCTGACTTTCCTTCCGAGTCTTACCTTCCAAGACCGATTCCTTCCTTATTTTACCTTAGGTTTCCTTCTAAATCACAAGTCTTTCCCTTTTGACTCAGAAGGAAAACGGTACTTCGGAAGGTCTTTTTTCTCCGTGCGTGGTACGTGGGTTCGAATCCTACTCATTGTATGAGCTTGAGCTTTCGGTGAAGGAAAACATCGTGATAAAACCATAGCTTGGTGGTATTTTCTAGTACTCGCCTGGCTAGCTACCACCCTCTTGTTAAGAATCTGTCGCCAAGCACCTATCGGTGTGTTCCGGCAGCCTCACTTGAGAGCCAGTTCCCATTCCAGGTGTACCGTGGTGCCATCATCGACCACACCGTCACTTAACATCAGGTGACGTGTGGTCAAACGCTAACCCGTAAATAGTAAAAAAAAATTATCGGTCATATTATAATTTATATTTTTCTGTATGGCCATTGGCCACGCATAACTTTTTACATAAAAGTTAGATTTTAACGATTCTTTAAGTTTTGGTCTACTTCATACATACACGCTACTATTGTTATGATAAAAATTAAAAATCTTCTGGAAATTTCCACACGGCCGGGTGAAACTGTGACGGAAAACTGTCCTACTAATATTATAAACGTGTAAGTTTGTGAGTATGGATGGATGGATGGATGTATGTGTGTTACTCTTTCACGCAAAAACTACTGAACGGATCTAAATGAAATTTGGAATGGAGATAGCTTATACCCTGGATTAACGCATAGGCTACTTTTTATCCCGGAAAAAGGTTCCTGCGGGATAACGAGAAGACGCGGGTGAATCCGCGGGGCGCAACTAGTTTTTTATATTCAGGTAAATGACACTGACGAGTAGTTAATTAGTTAAATCAAGCGTTCAACGAAAGGAAATCTAGCGTTTTAAATTGCTTCGAATAAATCTTAGACTGTTGAATTGGCATGGACTGTTGTACACATGCAATATGTATCTAATATTATAAACTTACTTAGAGAGAAATCTCCAACTGGCCAGCATAAATAAAAGAATCTCAACGTACAAAACTCAAGGGTCGCTATACTAAGTGTTCGATTTGATAACAGCGTTTGCTCCGGCATGAGGGGCCTTCGCCAAATTACACAGTACGACTCTGTAGGACCGGCAATTACTCGCAAACGACAACAGATAGATTTGTATGACAATGATCATTTTTTTGTTGAAATACGATATTGCGAGCTATTCACGAGTGCATTGTGAGAACCAATAATTGCCAGCGCAAAAATTTTGCAACAAACATTTAAGTAAATGGAAGGTTTTCGTATTCATGTAGCCGTTCATGTTCTAACGTCTTGACTTCGATTTTATTATTGTTTTGAGCTTTTGGCGACGTAGCACGCCCCTAAGGGTACGAAAATCGTAATTCTAAAAGGTTTCACTGACAGAATCAGAAGTTTCAAGAATTTGTCTCTGCTTTGCTTTTGTCTTACTTCACATTGTCGTTACGATTCGTTTCTGTGTTATGTTAGTAAAATTACGTCGAAATCGGTTTAGTTTTTTTGAAATAGAGAGAAGCATACACAAAAAAATTAACCTCCCTTTGGACGAAGGTTAAAAATATGTGATAATAGCTGCACCTGTGGTTATAACCGCGGTTTTCTTGTTATCTAGCAGGGACCATTTTCAACAATGGGACAAGTGGATAATCTAGTAAACTATGTCCATTCCAAATTTCACTCAAATCTGTTGAGCCCTTTCAGCGTGAAGAAGTAACAAACATACACGCTCAGTGCTCACTCACTGACAAACTTTCCCATTTACTATAATATTTAAGTGTGAGTTGAAAAAAATATTCAAAGTGTTTTTACGAAGTAGCAGTAGGTCTGTAAGAAGACTTTTTATATTGCTTACAGTAAAATCAAATCAATAAACCACTCTTCAAGGGTCAGCACAAACACATCATTAACGATGTCATAATGTCACACTATCTCAGTGATAAAACAGAAACCCCACGTTGTACTGCCAGACTGCTTGTTTTTTTTAATATCTTCTAAATATATACAACTCAAAGGTGACTGACTGACATAGTGATCTATCAACGCACAGCCCAAACCACTGCACGGATCGGGCTGAAATTTGGCATGCAGGTAGATGTTATGACGTAGGCATCCGCTAAGAAAGGAATTTGATTAATTCTACCTCCAAGGGGATAAAATGGGGGATGAAAGTTTGTATGAAACTTTGTCAATTTTAAACCGATCGGGCTGAGACTTTGCATGCATAAAGCTGTAGCCCACGCGGGTGAAACCGCAGGGAACAGCTAGTTGTATTATAAACCACAGAATAGATAACAGTAGCGATGACCTTTGAAGACCTTACATTGTAAGTCTTAGAAATGATAGCGGTACTTTTCACAGTTACGCCGACTGACCTAAACAACTCACTTCCGAGACAATTCACAGAACATTAATCTAATAATCTCATATTAGGTGGGTTTCTGTGAAATTTTGTAATACGTATATTTCACTTCCTTTCTCATATCTATTGAGTTACTTTATAACGCAAGCGCAATACTTTTAGACAAATAGATATCATTCTGTAACCACGACTCTATCGTTTTGCTATTGATTTACGGCCAAAATTAATAATCGATCCTGATCCGTTATCCGCGGTTTTGGTTCGATATGTCAAGTCATAATATGTCATTTTAGTAGTAATGTGTCAAACCTTAGTACTAAAATGAAATATTATGACATGACATATCGATCCAAAACCGTGGATAACGGATCGGATCGATTAATAATTTCGGGCATTAGTAAAAAAGACTTTATGTAAAACAGAGACAGAGTATGAGGCGTAATACCACGCTGGCACACAGTGCGGGCAATATTTGGGTCTTGACATTTTATCGCATGACAGCCTTACAAGATTATGACGTCACAGTCACGTGACCGCTGACTCCAATGCAGATAAACGTTGGAAAAGTCCATATTTTGGTTTCCTAGTATTTTAGTGGCAATTCAAACTGGTATCCCATATTTTATAACATTATATCTCTAAAAATCTTCGCTTTGATACAAAAAATTTCACTCTGATTATAAAGCTAGTTTTTATATTCAACTAGCATCAGCTGCATCAGCCGCACAGGGCAGGTACACTATTTTTAATTATTAGTCGACCAAATCGTCCAACTTGTCCGTTGTAAAAGCGTGTGTAAACGGCACAAAATCCGGACTGCTGTGATCAATCGCCTCCCGCTGGTCGATTTAATTTGCGCGACAAAAACCCTTTGACTCATTCACCCATGACAGATCACAGTCGGGCGTCTCTCACCTCGCTGACGTTTCCATTATCATGAAAACACGTTTTTGGAACGACAAGAAGCTGTTATAGCAATAGTAGAAGTATATTTGTTTTCGAAATATCGAGAACTCAAACAAAAATAAATACCTACCTACCTATATCCTGTTCCTTTGTACTTAGTAAATTTTTTTCACTATCTTTTCAATGGTGTCTTCGTCTTAGTGTCGGAGTTTCCAGACCGCCCGAAGGCCTTCTACTTAGCCTAACGCATGCCTTAAAACAAGAAATTCATATCGAAGTAGGCCGAAAAAAACTAGGCCAGCTCTACTATGAGCACTTCTGCCCCACGTCATCATCATCAGCCTATTATACGTTCCCACTGCTGGGTTTCTAGCCTTCTCTCAAAGTACGTGGGGTAGGTACCCCACGTACTTTGTTTCAATTTTTAAACAGTCTTAATGGAACGTTGCCCCTCAGATTGCCCCCAATTATATAATCAATCACTTTCCAAGAGAGTATACGAAATAGATTACAAAGTTACACTTCCTACCCCAGTGGAGTGTCACCGATCAAATACCTAAATAATTCTCCTCAATAAAATATTGGCACTCCCTCCCTCCCTCTCAACAGGGCCACAACTGTCGATGTCACCTTAATTTACGGCTCTCAATTATGAATTTTACATCCTCCTCTCTTTGTAACCTTTTAACGAAATTAGTATTTATTGCAAAGACTTAGAGTATCTTTTATTTTGTAACCTAAAGGGATGTTAGAAAGGCTGTCAAAGAACAAAAATTGTTACAATCAAATATCAGTGAAGGCCACAATTTGGATTGTGGATCTCAAAATTGATTTGTTCACTCACCCTTGTTTTAAAAAGAAGTTGTAAGTTTTTTATAGCAATAGATACTAGACTACCAGTGACCATGAATTTGAAAGGAAATTGGCTCCGCTGTTTTACCATTTCCTGCGGGAACTACGAATTTTTTCGTATTAAAAAGAAGAAAAAAAATCCTTTTTTGTTTCGCGTTGTCGGTTGAGTTGTTGTTAATCCAAAAGTATCACGCATTATTACTTAAAGAAAGACAAGTTTTGGAGTAACGAAGTTTGCTATTACTGTTTTAACATGATAATTATTTGATAGTTTGTAATTTTTCAATTTATTGTATTTTATGTTAATATATTTTACTTTTTAGGTATACCTAGTAAGTTTAAATGGATAAACCACGCTAATAAAATGAACGAAATTAAAAATTACATGCATTTTTATACTGAATTGGGTGGATAGGATAGTGCATGTCAGAAATACAAAAAAACGCTCGATAACACATCATAGTTAACGAACAAATAAAATTGGCTACAGCTTTTATCATTTGGTCATTAAAACTGAAAATGTAAAGATAAATTCCATGGCGTTAATTTAAAACGAGATATGGTGTTTAATGGCAGATACTACTTCCCGTAATTAAAACTGTTTGTTACAGCTAAAATGATAAACGTGGACATTAACATACCTATAACGCATTTTTGTTTTTTAAGCTTTTAAATTTATCCTCGTGTTCTAAATATTAATTATAAACGTCGTAGCAATAATAAACTATGTCCAAGCAACCGACCAAAAATTTTACATTCCGTTGCTAGTAGCAAAACCTCATCGTAACATGCCCCGCGGTTTCACCCGCGTATTCCCGTTACCTCGCAGCAACCTTTTTGCGGGATAAAAAGTAGTCTATGTGTTAATCCAGGGTATAAGTTATCTCCATGCCAAATTTTATCAAAATCGGTTTAGTAGTTACGGTGATACGTGGTAACAAACACACACACACACAAAATTTTCGCATTTATAATATTAGTGGGATTAGTAGGATAGAATAGGATTATTTAGATTAATATCTGGATTTATTATTACCTTTTTGTATGTCATAAAAGTTTCTAACCAGTATCCGATTTTATAGCGATGATGGCTCAGTGGTAGTGACGTCGGCTTGCGATCCGTAGGACGTGGGTACAAATCCTACAATGAGCTTGAGCTTTCGGTGAAGGAAAACATCGTGATGAAACCATAGCTTGGTGGTAGGGTATTTTCTAGTACTCGCCTGGCTAGCTACTAAGTACTAGCTAAGAGGGTGCTCTTGTTAAGAATCTGTCGCCAAGCACCTAACGGTGTGTTCTGGCAGCCTCACTTGAAAGCCAGTTCCCAATCCAGGTGTAGCGTGGCGCCATCTTCGACCACATCGTCACTTAACATCAAGGGACTTGTGGTCAAACGCAACGCTATACCCTGTAAAAAGTAAAAAATAACCAAGCTAAAAAAAACTAGTGACTTATTTTGAATCTATTTTTATCTAAATAATAATGAAGTCGGGAATAATGGCAGTCCTATCAGTTATCACGTTTCCTCTTAGCTGACCTCTGACACAAGATACGAATCATCCTGCTAATTAAATATTATTTGTATGGCAGTGTTCCTCTCAGAGGCAATTTATAATTAATGTACCTATTTGCGTCCTATGTACCAAACAGATCCTTAATTAATACCTACCTCGGAGTAATTAGCTTTATCTAGGATTTGCTGTTGTTTTAACCTACTCTTAATTGTAATATGTAATAGAATTACTGCTATTTATAACTATTGCTACTTATCATCACACCTTATTGTGATAATATCTGTACGTAATTGTTGTTCGTTAGAAGCGCTTACATTTTCTTTCCCAGGAAAAAAAAGGATTTTTATCCCAGGAAAAAAAAGTTTTCGAGTTAATTAAGTTATTGAGTTAGTTAACTTTTTAGTTGAACCTATTTTTATTTGACAAAAAGCGGTATTCGCAGATTAGCAACCGATCCAAACGGTAAAAAAAAACATCGCAAATAAAACGGGAAGTCCATGAACTACAAATTTCAACGCCATTTGATATTAACCAATGCGTACCTACTGGGCCAGCAGGTGAATTACGGATTATCAACTTATTTTTGCAGTGCGTGTTATGAGCCTTACGGTCTTTATAATAAAGTATTTAGTAGTACTGAACCATAGGTCAAAATGTTCATATTAAAACGTCAAACTTAAAACTGGCTACGCCTGTCCAAACTCCGTATACCGGCAAAAGAACAGGCACGAAACAAAAAACTCATCAACCAGCAGTAACCATTACATTTTTACCAATATTGACAACAATATCTATTTTGATAAATTTTAAAGCAGACACGAGCAGGCCCCATCAGAACACAAAGATGTGATTAAACTGCCAGAGACGTTCTATAAAATAAAAATCATTTGACGAGGGTCTGCCATTAATTTCAGCGACAATGTGATAAATAATGAGAGAGAGGTGTGATGGGGGCGGCATCCCTCTAATCCACGGACCAATTCATCTAAAAATTACGGTACTCTAAACTAAGGATTCGATGAATTGTCATTGAACCGTTATTTAAGATACCTTACTTTACCAAAGTGGCGGTACAGTTTTTTTAACACTGTATTATTCTTTATTTCACTAGTAAGTTTGGTAGCTATACGCTTAATTTAAATTAATTAAATAAATATAAATTAAATTAATTAATTAATTATTTTTTTTTAATTATTTTTTTTTTTTTTTTTTAATTTTTTTTTTCGCTTAATTTTGTGGTCAAACGCTACCCTGTAAATAGTAAAAAAAAAAAAAAAAAAAAAAAAATAATTTATAGCAATATAAAATTGTTAAGATAAAATATTTTAACGGTATTTTTATTGTTTAATACCGTTATTGTATTAAGTATAACGTGTTCAGTCCCTTTTTAAACGTCTAAAATGTTGCTTTGATGGCTGGTTTTGATGTTTTGACGGGTCACATCCTAATTTTCTTTCTGATGGGAGAGTGTTATCCCCTCAGCGGTTGCCAATTTTCAATAACAGTTTTTCTTTGTGGCAATATTTCAATTTAAAGTATTTTTTCTTTGAACAGTGACTTTCTTTCTCCTGCGTTATTGTTCAACTCGGTACTATTCATCTCTCTATTTTTGACTATGAAATATGTAATTATAATTAATCCATTTTACGATATTCTATCAACATGTAAAATAAGTTAATGAAGAATTTAACACATTTTTACTATCAAGAACTTGAAAAATACTAAGAAATACAATTTTGTATAGTTTTTATCTTTTTTTGCTAAACAGTGAAGGGAAATACTGTGAGAAAATCTTCATGTCCAAGAACTATAATATTTAAGAACATGCGACAATTGCCAACCTGAACTGGGCCAACGTGGTAGATTATGAAATACAAGGTGATCACTTTAAAATGTCACCCTGTTCCAACCTCCTTACGCCGGCAAATGAATAGGCAAGAAACATCCGGCAGGTTATTATTTGTGTGCGATTTCAGTTACAATTATATCCTTATTATTACTGTGTAGGTATATCTCAAGCATCTAATCTAGTACATAATATGTTATGTAACGAATACGTATGTGGTTCCATGACGTAATTGAATTAGTCCAATTCGACAACACCTCGAATTGGCGACATCAAAGGATATGTCAAGTACAGACGTAAATCCCTCAATACCTACAACAAGTTTGTATATATATATAACTACGGGAAAGTGTGGGTTATATGTTACATGGGCAAACTTTGGAAAGTCGTGGACTAATGATGTTTATGAAGTCGCAGGCCTTACGTTACACAGACGTATCGTAAACGCGAAAGTTTGCGTGTGTGTGTATGTGAATGTTTATTACCACGTATCACCGTATCTATCTACATCATCATCATCAGCCGGAAGAAGTCCACTGCTGAACATAGGCCTCCCCCTTTGAACACCGCCATGAATGGCTATTAGCTATTTGCATCCATCGGCTCCCTGCGACTCTTACAATGTAGTCGGTCCACCTAGTGGGGGGCCTACCTGCAGAACGTAACGTCTTCCGGTTCGTGGTCGTATCTACATACTAAACCGATTTTGATGAAATTTGGAATGGTGATTGCTTATACAAAAAAACAAAAGAAACTTTATATAAAAAAGTTTTTTTTTTAGATTCTATGGTTTTGTCGCTTCAATTTAGATGTTTTTCATACAAATTTTAACACCTTATTTGATCCTTTGGGGATGATTTTGAAAAGATTCTTTCATTTCACTCTCTATATCTTATACTTTCCAAGTTTTATTGGAATTACAATTTAGAGTGTGCGTTGATTGTCAGTCAGTTATTAACTTAATTATCGACGGCTTTACATACTTAAGTATGTATCATATTTATGACGTCAATCGTATCAGATTAGAAATCAACTACGATGATATGGACACTGTCATAATAATATGTTTGTAAGGCCATCGTGATCCCAGCCCCTGATTCCGATAATAATACTCGTATACGTAAGTAGAGATAACATTTATTACTTCGAGAAATACTCAGACGCGACTACGATAACAAAAAACAATAATACCTACAGAAAAAATTGTACCAAGCATAAGTGATGGGAAACACTGTGTGTCTTCTGTGTGTTCTGTATCTTGTGTGTTCTGTGTGTTTTAATGACGTCAATATGAGGTGATGCGTTTAGGCGATGTTACCGCTTAGGTGGACCATCAGCAGAAGGCAAACCTAATCATAAAATCATAACTTGGCGGTAAGGCATTTTGTAGTGCTCGCCTGGCTAGCTACCATAGTCAAGTTAGGAGTCTGTCACCAAGCACCTGTCGGTTTGTTCTGAAAATTTTACTTAAGAGCCTGTTCCCAATCCAGGTGTAGCGTAGCACCACCTTCAACCACATTGTGACTGAAAATCTGTTGAAATGTAGTCGAAGGCTAAAAATACTTCACTAGTTCCACTAGCAACTAGTGTTGTTGAAGGTAGTTTTTAAGCATGTAATATGCATTTTCTTATCCCACAAGAAGTAAAAAAAGAGAATTAATAATGCTATTTTAAGCAAAGAAGTCTCACGTACCTAATCAATAGCAAAACTAGCTGCACCCTGCGGTTTCATCCGCGTCTTCCCGTTATCCCGCAGAAAACTTTTTCTGGGATAAAAAGTAGCCTATGTGTTAATTCAGGGTATAAGCTATCTCTATTCTAAATTCCATTCAGATCCGTTCAGTAGTTTTTGCGTGAAGGAGTAGCAAACATCCATCCATCCATCCATCCATCCATCCATCCATACTCACAAACTTTCACGTTTATAATATTAGTAGGATTAGTAGAATGCAGATACTAGAACACAAACAGCGTAGCATATTGGGATACTTTAGTAAATTGAGATACATTAATAAACAGTCATAACTCAAATAGATATCGCGCGCACTCGCCACCGGTAAATCATTTAGCTTGCCTTGGCAAGGCGCGCGTGATCTGTGAAAAATTGCGCGTTTAAATCGCTATTTTTCCATCACCCTGTATAGGGATGTACAAACACTGTATCATGTAGGACATTGTGGGGCACAAAAATTGGTGAGATATTTTTTTTTACTTTTTACAGGATAGTTTTTGATCACGTGTCACCTAATGCTAAGTGACGATGTAGTTGAAGAATGGCATCAAGCAAGCTACCTGGAGTGAAAATTGGCTCTTAAATGGGACTGCCAGTATGACTGCCGGGACACACCGACCATAACTAATTGTCACTGTAAATTTGATACTTTATGTATGTAAATACATATTTTTGGACAATAGATGTTGAAGGTTAGTTTGAAGGTGGTGTAGCTAGCCGGATACAAGAGGAAGCTCTGCCACCGTTTAAGGTTTCACCGTGAAGTATTCCTTCACCGAAAACTCTAAACTTATTGAAGGACTCCTACCCACGACTTACGTTTCCACCACTGAAAACGTAATCATCATCATCATCATTATCAGCCTTTCACGTTCCCACTGCTGGGACTCTGGCCTTCTCTCAGAGAGAGAGGATGGGCTGTAATCTACCACGCTGGCCCAGTGCGGGTTGGTAGATGTCGCATGCCCTTGAATGTTACAGTTCTTGGGCATGCCGGTTTCCTCACGGTGTTTTCCTTCACCGTTTTGAGCGATGGCAAATCCGCACATAGCTTGTTAAGTCATAAGTTCGGGGCCGAGAGGATTTGAACTCGGTGTCGGCGTCTTGTAAGTCGCACGCCTAACCGTTCGGCCACCATCGCTATGGAACGTATTATTTCCTGATAAATCTATTTGAAAAAAGCAATCTTTGTTCACATAAAACTTGCAACGCTACAAAAAAGCTATAACAATTTTTTTTTTAATTTAAAAGTTTGATTTAAAAATCCACTGTATAAAGCAAAGTGTTTCCACCTTTGTACCGTGTTACTGCACGAATCGTGCTCATATATCATGCAGTGCTCATCACGTTTTTATTAAAAACTCGCGTCAGCCAGTTTGTATGTTGCAATTTTGATTGTTTTCATGAACATGCAAACAGTTATACTCCTACTTATATATACATTACAAGCTCTACCGCGTAGACTGCAGTTTATCGCGTTAAAATTTCCTTCTCCAGGGTTTTTTCTATCTCCACACTAAAGAACAATGGCCAAAACGGACCTGAGCTTGTATAAATTTATTTATTTCTTTATTTGGTTTATCAACAATTGTTACAATATTTCTTGCTTATTTAAAAAGATAAATACTACACAATGCTAAATGCACAACCTATTAAAGATAAACACTGCATGCAATTATGAAACAGTGAAGGTAACATCTTAATCTTATATTACATATATATTTAATAACGAGCTATGTATGAAAAAAATTGTAATTTAAGTCTTAATAAGATTATACAAACGATATTTCAAGGTGAGTCCAGAAAAAATGAGATTGACTTTTTCGATATTAATCTGGAAGATCTATTCAGATCAGGCAACCCTAACCCTAACCTTTATTTGCTTTTGCTACGATACTATTTTTATTTGTACTCCGTTTTCTTTTTCTGAACCTGACTAGATCTCACACACCAAAAACTGTTATAGGCCGTCGCATAACTTCAATAGACTATTCGTAATTTTTATTCAGACCTAAACCTAAATAACAAGAAATTTCATGAAAATTAGTTCACCAGCACCATATTTCTTTTGAGTTTAGTTGGTCTAAAATTTGTTTCGTCATAGAATCGATTCTATACCTATATTAGATGTAATACTACTTCAGTCATTACAAAAAAAAATTAAAATATTGCAAAGCATTGGCAATACACCTAGTACCTATTGCAAATGTCCCTAGCCGACGGTAACCGCTTACCATCAAGCGGGTCGTTCGCTTCTTTACCACTCTTTTTCCATAAAACAAGTAGGTAAGTATATAAATGCTAACGGTTTTCTCAAAGTATTTGTTTACGAACCATATACGATGGAGATTTCTTTATCTGCAGTCAAATTATAGGAATTATAAACCACGGGCCCACTTCAGACCTCTCAGGTTGCTGTCCAAATATACGTTGGGGTTCGTTATGGGTTTTGCAATCAAAAGAATTCTATCGTCAGAATTGGACCCCATATCTATTCTTACGTAGGTACCCCTAAGGTAATCAACCATGTTATTCAAAAGTGGACCTTATTTTGAAATAGCTACGGTCACTTTTTAACACGCTGCTGTAAAAGTTGAGTGTCTTGTAAAGAAATCTTCAATAAACAAAAGTTTAACTTACAATAATGTTCTATTTATTGGCTTTATGTAAGTGATTATACAGCGCGTTCAATTTTGCTTGTTTTAATATTAGTTTTATGATAAAGTCAAATCTTGATAAGTAGTAAGTATTATACTTACTTATTATAACAGCATAAGTAGAAATGTTTCAAGACTATGTACATTTCCGATTTATTTTGTTACGCCATATTTTCTTGGCTTTCCAGATTCATTGAAACTTGTACTTCCTAAATCATCAAATTGTCCCTGTTTTTAATATTAAGGATATATTATCTTTCCTAAACGACCTCAACTAAAAATTATTTTTTTTACTTTAATAAGAGTCAACCAAAACACTCTGTATAAAGGTAAACTCAGAAAAACAAACCTCCAGTCACTTGATAGAGTCCTTGAAGCAATAAAATAATGCGGACATTTATAGAAGTCACTATTCGGAGTCGTGTTCACATGCTATTGTTTCCCACCCCTAAACGCTTAAACAAAAATCTGGCCAAAAGGAAATTAAAACATTGACATTTTAATACTCTGTCACAATAAAAATTATTTGCACTTTCTTAAAGTTCAAAGAAAAGTGTCATTTTCTAATTGTGATAAAGTTTTAAAGTGTGAACATAAAAACAATTAAATTGACTTTACAAAAGATGATCTGATAAAACCAAGCTCAAATCGCTTTGATAACTTACTTGTAAGAAATAGAGGAAATTTAACCTCGAAAATTTAAAAATTGATGCTACAAAGAAAAAGCTACGTAAACGAATTTGTGTTTTTTTCACCTGAGGCCTTGTTTGTATGCTTAATAAACATTCTTCACATGATATTATTTGAAATTCTATGAAAAATCATCAACAGTCGAGTATTGTTCTCAGTACGCACTCAAAGATCAAAGAGAAATGTTAAGAAACTATTGACAAACGAGACGAATTTGAACATTATGAATAATCATCATTTTAATATTCATTTATTACAAACACAAAAATAAGTTGTCAATATCAGAGCAAAAATGTAGTTTAAAAAAAATTAACCCTCTCATTGCAAAAACGACATTTCACGATCAAAATATGACACGGTGGGGGTCACGCCGTACCATTATACCCTTTCGTTTCACTTTTTTACTTGCACGATGTTTTTTTTTATTCAAAAAAAGCTTTTCGCCATACTTTTTCCTTTGTGTAAAATTTCGCACGGTTCGTTTAGACGATCTGGGTGTCACAGTTTTTTGTGTCATACATTTGAATGTAACGCTAATTTTGGTTTTCTTTACCCTTTGACGTCGACAATAACTTTGCTACATCTATCTCTGGATACCTCGGTACCTGTCTCCATTGAGATATCAAAAAGGGTTGATCCTTCCCTTGACCTTTTGACACAGTGACTTAGGGTTACTTTTTGCAAAATGTGTGAAACTACGGAAGAATCTTTTTAATGTTTTTTTTAACAACCAGTGACATATTGTTATTCTTGATTTGTCTATTGGCAAAATCAGGTAAAGAATTATCTTCGATTGCAAGTTCTGGTGTTTTTTTATTACAAGTGATTTAATAAGATTTATGTATTAAGCAAAGCCGTTACTTTAATCAGAAAAGGTTATATTGAGACCGAAAAAGTTGATTAAAAGTTCGTTATCATTATGCGGTTTCATTAAATCTAAGAAAATATTAACATTCAACCCTTAGACAAGTTCAACTTATCAATCCCATTAAATATGTAACTGCTTTCAATCTTTACCATACAATAATGAGGACATTCCGAGGCACAATATATGACCACCTGCTGAGGCCCTTTAGGTGTCCTTACTCTATTCAGATTTCAAGACTAAACACCTTTTTGATATTCGAAATTCAATTCTATGTTTATTAAGTAAGAATTCACATTGGGTCAAAGTTTGTCTTATTCAATGTGTAGCCACAGGGCGTATCTGTGAAGTCAAGGAAATCATGTGAATAGTTCAAAAATCCTTTTAGTGATTATCATTTCAATGACAAAAGTCATGTTGTAAGGGGACAGGACAATGGTATGAACTTAATAATCGGGTCTGAACAAATATTTGAACAGCATCTAAGTGATTTAAGCACTAGCTCATGCGAAAATAATGGTAAAATCACTTTCTGAGAAAGGATTGACCTATTTTTCTAAATAACTTTAAATGAGAACTTCAAGATTGGTTTAAAAAGGTTTTTCAGGATCCCCTAGTATTGCAAATTTCCAAGGACGACGGTAATCGCTTACCAAAAAGCGGGCCGTCAGCTTATTTTCCACTCTATTACATGAATAAAATGTATTAACTTATATTATTTCTCTCTCTCTCTGAAATAACGTAAACATTTCTTCTACAATGTAGTGTTTAATAAAAATAACACAATCACATACATTGTTCTAACCTCTCACTAGAATACCCTGTATCTAGGGTATCAAACATTTTCTGGATCGGCATCCACAACACAAAGACATCGTACGAATATGTTGTCTTTTTTGTGCATCAATATTTGTGCCATAGAGTGAATTGAAACGGTAACCTCAAACTTTGCAGTCAACTGTTCGACCATTGCTTCAGAATAGAGTATTCTCAGTTGGTATATAAAGAGTTTGACTATAAATATACCTGTCCTAACATCAAATAGGTGAGTAGGTGCTCAAACTTATATGCCTACATGTTAGTACTGGTATTACATAACCACATCAAACAATTTACCACAAAGCCACACAACTACAAACACTCACACAGACAAACCTCCCACGTACACAGAACACAGATTGCCATTTACAGATCCCTCGTCATAAAGGCACATAGACACTTACGCGTGTACTCCGCACCTCACATGTTCTCAGAACGTCGGAGGAAGAGAGGCTTTTAAGAGGCCGAGAGAGTGGAGAGCGCTGTCGCGATCGGCTTCGTTGCTCACCCCGACAGTAAAAAATATGAGCATCCCCCCTTATACGTCCCCCCTGCGCGCCATCTTGAAAAACTTTGTCAATTGTAGCCGCAAATCGATCTGTGTCTACGAGGTCTACGGCGTAGCGGGCGTAGGCGTGTGTCTGATGAGGTTATTTTTTTCGTGACTTGGGCTTTTTTGTGTGCCCATTATTTTGTTACGTAAAATATTGTATGTTCGTTATGGGCGAGACTGTTGAGACGTTAATTACGTTTGAGATTAAAATAATTCTCACACAGTTTGATAATAACATTTTTACTTTACTTTTTTCTTCTACAGGGCCACGTTGGACGAGTCATCTGATGTTAAGTGACAATGTGCTCGAGGGTGGCGTCATGCTACACCTGAATTAGGAACTGGCTCTTAAGTGAGGCTGCCGGAACAAACTGATAGGAAGGTGCTTGGCGACAGGTTCTTAACTTAAGGGTTGGTAGCTAGCCAGGTGATTACTAGAAAATACTCTCTACCACTTGACACTGCTTTGAAACTGACATTGGCAATTTAGTGTTATTTTTTAAGTCTTTCAATGTAAACATACACGTACATATTTTTATTACTTGATCTTTTTCATTTGGAATTAAAAAACTTTAAAAAATATTAATCAGTCAGAAAGTATTAAAAGTTAATCAAAATCGCTACAATCTCCCGCAAAATCAACAGGGTGTAGATAAACTGGTGTATCTGTGGATAACGGAGTTGACTCGCGGCGAGTAAACACCTTGTTCTGTTTACCAGAACGGTTTCAACGAATAATGGCGCATATAGAAAACTCGGTGGTGTTATTTTAGGGGCGGGCAACCTATGTTTTTTTTTTAGGATTTATTTATTTATTAATTTATCGTAATATAATGTAATGGGTGTCTTTCCCCAGAGTCCAAACTATCTTCCTCCCGAATTTCATCAAGATTTCTTCAGTGGTTAAAGCAAGCAAACAAACAGACAGCACACACAGATTTTAGCATTTTTTTTAAGTAAAACAAATAGGATTAAAAAAGGCATAAAAGATGTGTTATCTTTATATGTATATTGTATAGGTAGGTAACAAGATTAAATTAATAAAAATGTGTTGTTTTATGTTTTATCATATTACGTGGATGTTTGTGGTGTGGTAAGGTGTGTGTGTGTGTGTGTGTGTGTGTGGTATAATATAAGTTAATGATTAAATCAAAGCACAAATAATGAGAAGCCAATGATTTAAAAAGCTGCATAGAATTATATTTAATAATAATAATAATGTATTGTGTTAACCATTGTTTGATCATCTCAATAGTACACTTTGTACATATAGATAAATTAATAAAGACTGCAAGAAATGTTTACTAGATATATAGATTTACATAGGTTGCAGTAGGCATATAGGTTTTTTGTTGATTGATGGCAGTCCTCCTCTCCTCTAGTTTTTAAGTAATGTTGTTGTTGTGCCCAACAGGGTCCATAATTGATCTTAATTATATTATGACTAACTATTGTACATTATGGAATGCAATAAATTCTTTGAATCTTTGAATGTTTGGATTATATTTATTATTAATAGTATTCGATTTTTAAATGAAATCTCGTGACGTTAATGACATGATAAACAATTTGATAGATTGAAAGCGTACCAACGTTATATTTAAGAATATCCAACTACCTCCTTTTGCCTGTCAGCCCTCAATACAGGCAATGTACACAAATCCTGTTGTACCGGTACTTGAAATTAATTTCGTATAGCCTCGGGCTATATGCAGAGAGAGGGGTACAGTCAGCACCAACCATTCAATGGTAATGCTAATACGGTCGGGTTATATTGTTTACAAATTAGGCAATTTTGAACGGAAAACTTGTTTGATTACTTTTTGAGACTCTTTTAGAGAGGAACTTGAAAAAATACAGCGTTATTGTTAGATTATTTTACTGTTACTTCAATGTATTCTCAACAACTGATTTCCAGGCAACGAACGCAGTACCTACCGTAGATTGGAGTTAATATGAAGCTCTGGGGGACTGTCGTCTATAAACGAACATGTATGGAAAATTCCACTACAATCACTAGTTGATGCAGCTAGTGGTTGGTACTGTGACTGACGTTCTGTCTAGTAAATTTTGAACTTCAACAAATCCTGCGATGCACTACGCTCGTCATATTAAAGTAGAATTATTTAGACGTTAATTCCGTTTAATGCTATACAGCGTCATTTGAAACTTTGAGTGTGTGTTTGTAGTTGTGTATGTGTGTTTGTAGATGTGTGTGTGTGTGTGTGTGTGTGTGTGTGGTTGTATGTCTTTCTCGCTTGCTTGTGATGTGTGCAGGATTCCTACTACTCCAAACAGTCCTTACACTACTTTCCTTTTCATAGGGTAAATCATTGAGCAGACCATATGAAGGCTCCCACCACAAAACTGTGAATTCACATTGCATCGCAAATATCTGCGCCACAATAACTTCCGATCTGAATCGCATCGCATCACAGTTTTTTGGTATGGTCGCCTGAACCAACGCTTTGCCGCACGAAATCGTATCGCAGCAATTCGCATCGCAAGTTCCTGCGGCTTAGTATGGCATCGAATCGCAGTTTTGTGCGGGAGCCCTTTATACCCCACGAATAGAAAGACACGTGCGGCTGGCATCAGTGGCGGTAGCGGCGGAGTAAATAGCTCGAGGCCAGCGCGGGTTCGGATTGAATAAGTTAATTATCTCAGCATGTAGGTACGTGGAAGCATATTGTTTGAGATGTGTTGCGATTGAGTGGGTGTTACGGCTCTCGTGGGGTTTTGATTTGTATCTAATGGAATTCATTTTTATTACATTTACGGGGGGCGTTTTGTTGATCAGAAGCTGCAATGTGGTGAGGTTATCAATCAACGGGATGCGTGATTAGTTATTACATTATAAAAAGGTTGTTTTGGATTATGATTTCTAACAACAAAAAAAACATTCATTCATTTTCATAATAAAACATTTTCATTTCATTTTTCATTTTTTCCATTTTTTTTTCATTTTTTCATTTTTTTTTCATTATTTTCTTCATTTTCAAAGCTATTATCAAGTAGTATCGGTTACAATAAGCATTTTTTACGGATAAGAGACAAAAGAAGAAGTAGACGAATAGGAATCTTCTCTTGCAAACTTATAGCTGTCTTGACTTGATAAATAATCACGAAAAGCTGAAAAACTGACTATAGCAACTAATATGAGTTGAAAGCCTGAAACCTGTGACACCAAAGTCAGTAAAGACTAGTTCTTTTCTATGCTCTGCGGTTTTACCCTCATGGAGATTGCCCCCGGAAAAATACATTTTTCTAGGAAAGAAAAAAGCTATGTCACTCTCCGCTTAATAAACTATCTCAGCGCAATAAAATAAGATCGATTCGTTTACCAATGCTGCGGAAGAAAAAGGATAAACCAACCGACATATTTCCATGTTCATAATAGCTTTAGGTATTCTAAAAACCAATCTATCCACAATTCACAACGCCTCGTCATGTAAACAGAACAAAGGACAGATGTACAATTTAACTTAAACAGGAATAATATCTGTTCCCTGCGAAGCCGCTCTGAGCGAGCAAGGGGGACTAAAACAAAAAGAACAAAAAACGTTGAACAATGGACACAGTTTAATGAGAGAGTTTCACGTCTATTATGGCCGAATATGGGAAGAATTGGGCATCGTGGTAATTGAAGGGAGTTTAAATTTCTACGCAAATTCTCTTATATATTAGTTATCAAATCCTTAGTGCAAAAATGTAGAGATAATGCAGTAAGTATGTATGTTATCAACTTGAAACAATATAATCAAATTAATTACAGCAATCGCCATTCCTTTTAACAAGAAATCAAATAAACATCACTAATAGAAGTAAAAATAAAATTAATCATTATTATAATCATGGAATTATTTTTGAGGGTCTCAATATTGATATAGTTTTTATGGATACAATATGTTTTTTTTGTGTGTTGATTAATTATATTTATGTAAATGCTAACTGCAACCCTTGTTTTTAAAGTATTATATGTCCTTATATATGTTGTGTTGTAAATTTCATCAATATTGGGTTAGCGGTTTAGTCTATACATATAATAAATCTGTAACTCATCACTGTCTGTACATTGAAGATAAATGAGAAATACTTTTACTGGGGGCCTTTATTAACGCAATAGAACCCAAAACAATGGTTTTTAGAATTTTTGTCTGTTTGTCTGTTTGTCTGTTTGTCTGTTTGTTTGTGCGCGATAATCTCAGAAACGGCTCAACCGATTTGGATGCGGTTTTCATTATTATATTGCGGCTTTCTCCACTTAACATTTAGTGTTTGTTTTATTACAATCGGTTCATAAATAAAAAAGTTATATCAATTTAAAGCATCACGTCCGAAAATTGGGCGGGTCGATTAGATTATTATAGCCCGGATAGCATATAGGTTCCTTTTTAACCCGGAAAAAGATTCTTGCGGGATAGTAGGGAAAACCAAGGGTGTAAACGCGAACCGCAGCTACCCCTATCGCCATCCCCATCCCCACATTTATGTAAATGCGAAAGTGTATTTTTCTGTTGGTTTGTTCGGCTTTCACGGCGTAACAAAACAACGAATCAGGGTAATTTCTTGCAGAAAGATAGTTTATGCGCCGGAGAGTAACATAGGCTACTTTTATCCCGGAATAATGCATGGGTTCCGTGGGAAAAACTAAAAAACCAAATTTTTCGAAATCTTTTACATGGTTGCTAGGCAACATTCTGTTGAATTGTTTACATGTCAGGAAGAATATTATTGGCATGATGATGATTATTGGTGTACACACGTAACAATTTATAGTAGCGATGTATCTGTTCTAATTGCTAACCGATCTCCGGTTACATCGAAAGTGTGTCTGAAAAATCGTTGCAGTATTTCTGGTTTGCGCATATGAGCGACGGCAGTAACATTTTCTGTTCGATAAATCATTGTTGATCGACTTGACCGTATTTGCATAATTTTGATAGTAGCGTGTGTTTTGCTGCAATAAAACTGACGTCGGACACGGGCAAACAAACAGGACCTCTTTGTAAGACGCGTTCGCGCGAAAGTTGAAAAATATTAGAAGATTTTATACAAAGCTACAAAAACGAAAATCAAAAGATGATTGTGATTTGTGATGTTCGAAATCAAAAATCAACACACTGTTATAAAAAAATATAGAGCCATCTACCTAATCCTAAGTTAGTGATTATACTATACGCTCTAATTAAACGTTTAAATATGTAACGATATATCGTTACGTGTGTAGCAGACATGATCTTATTATACCTTATTATTTACTTAGAACTACTTGGTATTGACGTTGATGTTGCGGGCTACAATAAGGGTAAGCGTATGTTGAGACGCAGGCGACGGAAGCGCATGGCATAGTCCATGAGCGATGCTGTAAATTACACAGATACACTGTAATAAAGTACAAAAATCTGGTATCAAGAACAGTATTCAAGTTGACGAGTAAACTGGGTTTAATATTAAACTTTTACAACATTTAATCACTTTAAAACGTCAAACTAATAACTAGCTACGTCTGTTCTAACTTCCTTGCACCAGCAAAAGAAAAGGCAAGCAACGACCGGCAGGTACTTTTCTGGGCGCGATAACGTTTACTATTTCAGAGGAGGTTCTTTACCATCCTAAAGTTTTTTATTCAGTATTAGTGTCAGATTATGAAATTAATGAGTTATTGTTAGTTACAGTTTGTAATAGCGTTGCTTCTATGTTTTCATGCTTTTTTAAAATACTATCCTACGCATTGATTCATAGGCACTAACTTAATTTAGAAAAGTAGTCATTGTTGCCGCAAAAAGAAAAGAGAAAAAAGAAACATCGTACGCTGATCTTTGCTTATGCATATATTATATTTAAAAAAATCAGCGCTGCCCCGCACTGCATCGATTGCGTCTCAATATACGCTTAGCCTAAAGATTTGGACACGTGGGAACTTGGAAAGCAAAGAGTTTGCATAGATTTGTTTTATTTTTTTTTGAAATAGTTTCGATAAGTAGTAGAAAAAAGTATTAATGGTGTGGATATATAGACCCAGAGCTCACGACAGCCAGACCTTCGTTTTTTAATGTAAACTAGCTGGTCCCCGCGGTTTCACCCGCGTGGGCTACAGTTTATCGCGATAAAAAGTATCCTATGGCCTTCCCCAGGGCTCAAACTATCTCTTTACCAAATTTCATTTAAATCGGTTCAGTAGTTTAGACGCGAAAGCGTATATATAATCCGTATAATCCAAAATTATTCCCGCACTTCGGTGCCCTCTCACCGCGTTACATGCTGTATCCATTATCCATTATCTTAATTCTAAGCTTTTTTTTTCGGACCGCGCGTTTGAACCACGCAGCTAAAGGTCTTCCTGGTCCGCGACCGCACTTTACCTATTTCATAGATTTTCCCGCCCCCCTCACCTCACCGCGTTTCCCGCTGCGCTGCGGTGCGGCGCGCGGCGGGTTTATTTTTCGATTAGTTTGACATTTTTTAATTTCGTAATATCTTTCGAATAGAATGTCCGATTTGAACAATTCAAAAAGTAATCTACAACTATTGGAACAATCTTGAATACGAAACGAAATTTATTTTGATAAGGATTAATATAAAAGTATTGAAAACACGGTCCGATTTTAGTCGGCCTTTTTATCAACTTTTAAAATGTAAAAAAGTAGTTATAGTATGTTATCCTAAAGAGATAGACATATGCCATTGGGGACTTTTTTGTAGACCTGTATAAAATACACAACTCCACAGTACATCATTTTGTTATATATAAAAGGGTTTAGGCAGCGTTTTCGTTGAAAGCTCCCAGACGGCTTATTTTTTTCCGACCTCTCCAACAAATATCGTTATATTTTAGCCAAATTATACAAAAACTTAACAAATTATATCTTAAAACCTTCCTCGAGAACCACTCTATCTATTGGTGAAAACAGCATGAAAATTGGTGCAGTAGTTTTTGAGTTTATCGCGGACAGACAGACAGACAGACAGACACACAGACAGACGCGGCGCGAAGGACTTTGTTTTATAATAAGTAGTGATAGTGATAGTGATGCTGAAAGTTGTTCTGGGCATGCACTGAAAAATAATCTGACTTTCCTTCTGAGTCTTTACCTTCCAGGACCGATTCCGTCCTTATTTTTATCTTAGTTTTCCTGCTAAATAACAATTCCTTCCCTTTGGACTCAGAAGGAAAACGGTATTTCGGAAGGTCTTTTTTCTCCGTGTGCCCGTTATGTACAGGTAAGAACATCCTGCGAATATAGAGTTTGGGTTGTGGTTACTTGGGCAGATAACAGGAAGTTCAGGTGTATAAATTAGTACCCTAAATTCGTTAAAGTACAAAGCTCAATTTTTTTATATCTTCTCGGGATAACTTCAGAAATTCATCTGGCTGAAATTTGGTACAGGAGTAGATTATAGGACGGAATAATACATAGGCTACTTTTTATTCCTGGAATAGGTTCCCATGGGTTGCGGGAACGGGATCAAAATTTCTTGATTACTTTTGGTCACGACAACCAACATCCACGCGGGCGAAGCTGCGGGCACCAGCTAGTTGTCATGAATATGGTTGTTGGATCTTTGCTCATTTTTAGAGGGTAGATAATTTATGTTTGCCACCCGCTTTTCTACGACTACCGTCGTTTTGAATTGACGGGCGACGCATCGCGCGCCCTCTGCGCGAGCGGATCGACCAGTTCAAACTTGGTGCTGGTGCGACTACCACATTCGGTCGCGTCCTCAATCATCTTGAGAAACTATTCCGTGAATAGACCAGTGTTTTTACTCATTTCACTGCCGTGCAGTACTTATTTGTTGTGTGAGACGTTCTCGCTCGTACTGTGCCAATTTAGATGGTGTTTTGGAACATTTGCTCTGCCAACCCTCCAGTGCCGACTAGAGGATTCCCTTGCTGAGCCCTCTTGAAGAAACGTACGTGTGGGAGTGTGAGGTAGGTGACAGACTGGATTATCTATCTTATTTTGAGCAAAGAGTCCTTTCCAAATTATACCTACTCACTTAGATTGGTACAGTCATTTATATTTTAATTAAAGGTCCTTCGTATAAATTCTTAAGAGCATTTTCTACAGTCATACTCAACAATGGTGTTAATTATTTAAGGACTAAAGTTGAAAAAAGTTCTCTATAGATTTCAACTATAAAATGTAGACAAAAATATATCTTTTACAAACCAGTTTCCTGTGTATTTTCTACAAATCAGCATAGGGTTGTGAAAACGATCGTTCTCCCCTCAAACTGACAAAATAGCTCCAACGCAACCGCGAAACCAATAGGAAAAACCACAAAAGGCGAACACCACTCAACGGCTCTCGACCTAAACGCTTTAACTATGTCCCAACCCCATGTACTCCAGGATTGCTCACTCTACTTGTCTCCAAAAACCCATAAATATTTTATTGGATTTTACGCCCAAATAACAGGGGAGAGGAGTTAAAGTCGCGTGGACTCCTCAAGATAATGATGGCACTTCAGCCGATGGTTATGGTTTAGCTCCTAATTGGTGCTGGTCCTCATGTAAAACTGTTGCACGTGCCACCCCTATGTACGCAGTTAAACATGAAGGAATAGCTATCATTTGATCTTGAATAGGTATTGCAGAGGATCGTTATATAACCACTTATGTACTTGGAAATATAGGGACTATTCCAATTTATAGCTACTTCAAACCTTTTGTTAAGTTATAGGTACACGACAGCTAGTTTTAACGGTTTCCGTACATACAATTTGAGCGTGCTACAGACAACGTCGAACAATTTTAATTAGTCACCGCGTCGAATGGCGTCTCGATATTTGCTAGCGCCGAAGCAATCGTTAAGCGGGTGAAATGAGCGAAACGAGCAAAAGGAGCGAAGCGAGCGAAAGGAGCGAGCGGAGGCGCTTATTAGTGGACAGAAGTTGGTTTATCGCTCTCGGGCGTGCCTCGTATCGCATTCCGATTGCGAAACCGCGACTTTACGAGCCTCCTTTAATGACATACGGTAACGATCGGGAAGAGAATCGAATCACGACCCATTTTATTATCGCGATTGTGGTCGAGAATATTACTATTGTGGCGACAGTTTGTGCTGCAGTTGGGGCATTTGGCTATTTATGTAGCAAAATGTTAAAACTTCCAGCTTCCGACGACGACAACAACAATTATGAGTAGATATTTTAGAAAGTATTATTATAATATGATTTTTCATATGATGTTATAATGATAATTAATACTGGTAGAGTAATTATATTATTAGACTGGCAACTACTAAGGAAAATAGGTGGCAACACCTTAATAATAGACATTCTGTTAGATTGGGCGGTTGTTTTTGAAGGGGGCTTAAAAATAACCTTAGAAATAAACGTAGCTATGAAAAACTGCGCGTGGAAACTTATCTTCGTTACAAAAGGCTCTGAGATATTACTTCTGGGTACTACAAAACGTGCAAATCAAGATTTATACTAAGCGTCCTTATCAAATGCTAGATATGTAACCATAATCGAACTATAGTGTTGAGATAGCACGCAAAATACGACAAATAGTTACAATCAGGTACAATACACGTCATTTTATCCATCAGTAGTAGTTGACCCTTTGAAATAGGTTAGTAACGAATACATCATTGTCGTAATCTGGTCTTTATCTTTACGTGGGTCGTAGCTTATCTATATCTTCTATCTGTACTTATAATATGATGTATTGTATTATATCATATCTATGTTATTTTTATTTATGTTTAGAAATAGGTAAGTTTTTTTAATTAGTTATTTTCGCACCATACTTCTATCATAATTAGATCCAAGCTTATGGACGCGATCACTGTACTTATACAATATGTAAATAGACGATGCCGCTGATTGCATTCTTGTTTTTAGATACTAGTTTTATTTATTGCATGCCTGTCTAAACCAATTGCTTGGTTGAGTTTTCGGTGAAGGAAAACATCGTGATGAAACCATAGCTTGGTGGTAGGGCATTTTGAAGTACTATCCTGGCTACCTAGTATCTGTAGACTTAATTTATATACGTACAGATAAAAAAAAGCGTACGTGATTAATTTATCTTTACTTGAAAAGTGTAACTGTAATCGCAATTTAACTAAACAAGCCGTTACTTAGGTTATTTTATGTACCTTTATAATTTTTATTAATATTTTTTATTCACAATAAGGTTGTTAACCGAAAAAGGCCTAAAGGTATGT
This sequence comes from Opisthograptis luteolata, assembly GCA_931315375.2. Classification (NCBI taxonomy): domain Eukaryota; kingdom Metazoa; phylum Arthropoda; class Insecta; order Lepidoptera; family Geometridae; genus Opisthograptis; species Opisthograptis luteolata. The sequence goes on from OV928048.1 coordinate 7,617,425, forward strand.
CCACACAGCGCGCTTTCATGTTCATCTTGTGTTTTTGTCTGACGCATGCGTGAACCGCCATAGCCCATGCCCTAAGGCGTGCGCTAAAACCTCAACAACAGCGCATGCCCGTAGCGCACGCTTATCTACGAATCTAGAGCTGACCGAAGCGCACAGGTATTTTTTTGTTATGCTGAGGCCACACTAAAGCCTATCATCGCGATAAATATTGCTTTAATTATATTATTCACGCAATTATTTGAGTGGCTATATACTTGAACGGTCGACGTAAATGCACTAGAGTTATCGGCTAACGTCAAACAATCAATGTGAATGCCGTTGTCAAATGTCGTGACCACACTTATGTCAAACGTCAATCATCGCGCTATTTAGCGGCATTTCCCGTTAGCGTGGCTCCAGCATTACAGAGTAACGTTTGACCACATGCCATCTGATCAAAGACGACGCCACGCTACGACTAATTTGGGACGACTTATCAAAGAAAAACATTGTTATTATAAACATGTAATATTTCATTGTAGTTTTGGATTTTGATACATTTCAGACACAACAATGTAAGTGCATCAAGATTGACGTGATCAAATCTTGATATGAAACTCATTGGTGTCCAACCGGAATGCATCAATATAAAAGATTATAAGAGCATAGCATTGACGTCACATTATCAGACAATTACATAAAGATTCTCCTGCTATCTCCATTCAAGCTGAATTCCGGATTATGATATTGTTTTATAGTGATCGAACGGCGATTTGTAAACAAAACGGATGTAATGTATTATGATAGAAGTACAAGTACAAGTACAAAATCCTCTTTTTGTTATAAATCAAGGACACAGATAACAGTGATGCGAGATAATAAAACGTGATAAAAGTGAAAGATGACCATTATCAATGTGTACAGGAGCAAATTGTCTCCTTTATTAAAGCAACTTGTCGGCTTATTTCATCCCTTCGTTAAATATAATCCTTATTGGATCAGTTAGTTTGTTTCAAATTCGTCCTTCACTGTGGTAAATGCTCTTGACTATTTTGGTGAAATAACCTCAAAGAAACACGTGCGCCGCGGTAGCATTTATCTATCTTTTTTTTTTTATGCACTATCGAGGCAAGTCTCAAAACTACCATACGACTCTTTCGCATAGTCAAATGCATGTCACTGTGCTCTAAGTGCATAATATGTGTGTGTAATGTAAGTGCGTAGAGTTCACTTTCTTGCTGCGTAAGAGCCACTGCAATACTGATGCCGTAACTGCTTTAAAATCAACTTTTACATCCATCATTCACTTTCGTTTTACCGGAAAGTATTACCTAAAACCATTATAGTATGTATGTGCTAAACTTCAAAAACGTATACGGTTATATTGATCCAAGGAGTCGACTGCACAATTTCACTGGTTTAGTGGTGGTATAAGCAATTATGTCTCGTTACTACATCAGCACCTCTATCGCTTGACCCATTGGCTAGACTTTGACTCTGGCATTGGTTGTTCCATAAAAACATAATTTAAAAACAATCGAAATTTGTTTGAATAACAACAATTACAGTGCAGTCATCGACAACAGTAGCTGATCATACTGGATTTTCCAAATGCGAATTCGATCAGTAATGTTTGTTTATTCTTTACAACTTACGTGCCAGTATTTGACCACAACATAACACACCTGATTGTACGTGATAATGTGGTCAATAGTTGGTTTTTAAGATGATGACGGTAATCTGAAAATGAGCTTTTGTTCAGTGACTTTTGTCGTTGACTGTACCAGCGACTACAGGCGATTACATTACTAGTGAATACTTGCGCCGAGTGGATGGCAGTAGTTGGATGAGAAGAGCCGAAGACCGGGCTCAGTAGCATATTTTGGGAGAGGCCTACGTCCGGTAGTAGACTGATACAGACTGATGATGATGATGATGATATTACAAGCACTTACCGAAGATTAGAAACCAATCTCAAAACTTGTAACTCACAATAATATGTCACAAAAAACGCGCAACTAATGAACAGAAAAGAAAACTACTAAAAACAGACTCACCATGAAATGGCAGCCGATGTAATTAACGTTGAACAGATACCGTCTGTAGAGAGGTAACGTGAATAGTACTGAATCACTGATAATTTTAGGAAGGGCAGACTGACATGAGTTAGTTCCTTTCAAACAGCGATGTCGCACTCATCACTGTCTGAAAGAAAAACCTCGCCACGTACATTATCTACCAGATAACATTAGATTAGACACACATACAATCGTTTTTGACAAATACAAGCGGGCTCCTCACTCATCACTGCAAGAAAAACTTGGCTACAAACACGTATCTAACTGATACCTATTGATAACAACAGATTAGACAACATACAATCATTTTTGATGAAAATAATCGTCGCTGTCTTAATCATAATTGATGATAATAATATTGGCATCGAATTTTCGGCGTAGATACTTATCGCCGAAGATATGAGATGTAAGCGTAAACCTTATACATAGAGTTGATAAGTTGCGTTAATTTTCCAGGAAACATAATGTTTTAAGCGTTTATGAAGGTTAAATATAACTACAATAATAAATAAAGTGTAGGTATAAAATGAGCGATAATAACTCAGTGATAGTTTGTGATGCGCTAGGTCATGGATTCGAATCCAACAATGAGTTCGGAGGTAGGATATTTTCTAGTACGGGTAAACCCATGGGAACAACTAGTCAACTACAATGTCCCGATACATAATACACATTATATTAATCATGTAATGCCATTAACATATTTCGTATGTATTTATTAAATTAAAACAAAAATATATACTACTAGCGACCCGCCCCGGCTTCGCACGGGTATTTAACTGAACATTCATTAAAAATTATAATACACATACATTATTGGAGTTTTAGTAAGGATCCCTTATTTTATTTAAAAAATAGACATTGATACGATACTAACATCACTCAATTGTTTTGCCTTCCCGGAACCTCTCCACGAACACTTGAACTCTAAGGTATGTTAATAAAGTTCAAATTGACTCTACATTTTAGTTAGAAAACGTTTGTATGGGAAAAAGAAAAGGGCAGTTTTTAGGGTTTTCCCGGCAATTATTTGAAATTTTCTTGACGTAAAAACCATTATTGGACTTCAAAGAACATTAAAAAAAAGAATCGGCAAAATTGGTCCAGGCGTTGTTGAGTTATGCGCTTACCAACACATATTGCGATTCATTTTTATATTATAGATAACAATGAACTAAAAAAATAAATAAAAAAAACTAAACTAATCATCATGTAATTATTTCAATGAAAAAGTACCATGGAAATGATAAATTCAACCTGCCTGTTTTGTCTTTTACAAATCTAAGTTACATACGTATGTTTTCGTCAGCATTGGCTTCTCCATTTTCATCAGATCCTGAAAAGAGAACATTACATTAATCTTTCTTGAAAACAAAATATACATAGAGAAAATTATGTACCTATTATTAGATCGCCCATTTTTGGTGTTACAGATGTTTGGGAAAATCAAAAGTTGAGTACGTTCAGCGACTTTTGTCGTTGAACATACTCAACGACGACGAAGACGACGACGTAAAACGATTTCATATTTTTTAACCTTACATGGTACTGACTACTGATTGACCTCAGGTCACTTGATGATAAGCGAAGATGCGGATTGGGAACTGGCTCTCAAATGAGGCTGCCGAAACACACCAATAGATATACTTGAGGCAAGTATGAGATAATGCCCTATACCACCAAGCTATGGTTTCATCGCGATGATAAGTCTATAATCATGTAGAGTATGGATGGAAGGATGGTTGGATGTTTGTTACTCTTTCACGCAAAAACCACTGAATGGAAATGAGTAAAATTTGGGATGGAGATAGCTTATACCTTGGATGAACACATAGGCTACTTTTTATCCCGGAAAAAGGTTCCTGCGGGATAACGGGAAGACGCGGGTGATACCGCAGGGCGCAGCTAGTCAAAGATAAAACGTTAGCTTTAGTTAATTCAAAAAACAAATTGTACTTTTGAACGCTATCATAATTACACTTCTCCCATATCAGTGGCATGTGTGACCACCCTCCACCCTCTATCAAATCACAACATCTTGACACAGAGGAAGTACAGTACAGTTACTCGCACACCTTTCCACCTACTTACTGGAAATAATAGCAACGGCACGCGACAGGACACCGGAACAAAGACGTTGCACTACAAACCATCATTATGAACAGAAATAGGTCTTTTTTAATTCAAAGTACGCTCGCAGTCGCCAGCTGCCTCCTACTTCCTCCGCATACAAAACTGTGTAATACAAGATGTACGCTTTGTAAGCCGATGTATTTTAGGGAACATTCATTACGGCACTCGAGTTTGGCGCGTGTTCTTATCTGGTTGCGTGAATGTACCTATAACGGATTTGTGTCTGTGTGCCTGTGTTGCTCAGCCGACTTGTGATCTGATCTAGACGATTGATAGCGAGAGCTGTTGCTCAAAATTTACTTACAACGCGTTTTGCGTCTTTTGCTTGCAACGAGAAAAAGAGATCCTTGATCATTTATGAAGAGCATACATGGGACAGTCGAGTGGCCGACGCCCGCTAGAAAGACAATGCCAAGAAAGTCTATGCGAGCTCCAAGTAATGGAGGTGGCGCATTACAGGCCAAAGTGGCGTCTTTTACTATTAAAGCACAAGACTCACTTTGGGTCCTGCGCCATCTCAGTTAGTTTTAATCATCTTCATCAGCCTATCACGTTCCCATTGCTGGAGAAACCACCTCGCTTTGAACAAGCTAAATGCACAGATTGAACACCGCAGGTACAAGCCATCGACAATATTTTCATGGACTTTGAAACCATACGTCATAATCGATTTTACTTTGTTATCATAATCGATCATTATTATTAATGTAGCAAAACATTTCAGTCTATCACCAAATCGCTGTTGCCATTCAAACTGTGATTCATAAATTTTTCCACCCCTAAGTCTTATGATCGACCAGACATGACCTAGCAGAGGTACAATGCGCAATGCAAGCGGCGCGTGCGCAAGACCGGTGGAAGCACAAAGCAACGGAAGACGCCGCCCCCAGCAGATGGCGCTACCATCTTGAAACTGGTTTCTAATGAATATTATTGACCTCAGTCATTCCTTCAACTATTATTTCGCGTTTGTTAATATGAGTAGTCTTTGACTGATATAATGATATGGCACGTGTCTTACCTTTGAATATGCACAAGATGTTTTTTAATATTTTGGGGTAGTATTATTAATGTTGGTGCGTGTACCGGAAGGTCTAAAGTTTTGTCGAAAATGTGCAATATCATTCTTTTGTGGGCCTCTAGGAATCTAAATAATAATGTACATATTTTGTCAAATAGTAGGTATGTGTGTAGGATACTGCTATCGGTGTTTTCCTACTGTTTGACCATACAGTCACCTAATATAAGGTCCCCGATATTTATTTATTTATTTTATTTTATTAGGTACATGCAAAATAAATAGCGCTAAGACCGCCCATAGTAACACCAAATCTATGATTTTTTTCTTTTCTGTTGTATACTACGGTTGTTGTCGCAGTGAAACAATAAAGTGTTATCTATTTAAACACTTACTTCATAATATTTTATCTTATAACGCGTAATCGCGTGGCAAATCTTAACTTTTCAAAATGAATAGCCCATTTGACAAATTAATTCGTACGTAAATGTACAGTCAGCGACAAAAGCTGATCGTTCTCGATTTTCCAAATGTGTTTCAAATCAGTGATTATTATTGTTTTATTTACATTTTACATGATATTATTTAGACCACAACATAACACACCTGATTTTAGATGATGATGAGGTCAAAAATTGGTGTCTAAGATGATGAGGATAATAGAAAAAAGTGTGATTGTTCAGCGACTTTTGTCGTTGACTGTACCTATTCATATTTTTATTCGGTCAATATTCAGTTATTCACAGCATAATATTGCTAGCTAATAAACGGTTTTAACCCTCAATTGCTCGCGGTGTCATTTAGACCCGTCCGCGTCGCCCTTGTTTGCTGTACGCCTAAGCCGATGTAACGTTGTTTATCCGCACGAATTTATGTGAATCGTTACCGTACTGTCACAAATCTACTTATCTACCAGAACCACGCCTTCAATAATATCAGCTTTGCTGTCACGGGCATCAGTGTGCCCAATTTGTAGCTAAAAAAAACCTACTTATTTGGTGTTGTAGTCGTAGGTAAGTTACAACAAGGAAAGATAAATACATTATTGAAATAAAATTGGAACAAGCAAATTACCTACTTTAGCCATGATGACGCATTTCCTCGTATGTCACATTTTAGATATTACATGGTAACTTCTGACCGATAACGTGGTCACACAGATACACTACACCTGGATTGGGAGCTGACTCTCAATAGCAACTGCCTGAACACAAAATAGCGGTGCTTTGCGATAGATTCTTAGCTTGAGGATGGTAGCTCGCCAGGCAAGCAGCACAATACCAACGAAGAGGTTCTCGCTTATATAATATTCGACGAATATCTACTTTTTTGCATCTGCAGCACAAATAGTACACGGTGAACAATTTAACATACCTAACTCCTTGGACATCCATGTGGAAGCTATAGACGCCCATGGTAGAAGGTTATTTCTCAATACAGCTAATATTAATCACTCATCGCAACGACAACGTACTTCGTGTAACCGAACAAGCGTACGAAGTACATTTCCTAAGGTTAAACAACAATAGACAAATACTGGAAACAGAACATTGAAAGCCTCATGTTATACGAAAGCCTAGGTATCAAAGTCCAAGTTGTTTGTGTAGCAAGGGCTAAACTTTAGATTACACATAGAACTTCGAAAACTGAGACTATAGAAAAGTAAGACTTCATGTTTACCGACGGTAACACTTACGTAACATGAAAGCACTAGCACGCACACAGACGAACATCAGATGAGTGTATCGGAGGTACGGGCATTGTCCATTGTGTCGACGCCTTGGCCCATTGTTTCGCTTTATATACACCTAGTCGTATACCTACCTAGCGAGCCAGATCGATCGGCTTACATACGCTGTTATGACTTGCCTATATCGCTCTAGAATGTGCCATAGGAAATCTCGGCGTAACTGACCGAACATGACTTAGGTACATGTTACAGGTGAGTGTGTAATGTTATCAAAAACGATCAGCACTTTCATGGTTGTGAACAAGGAAATTATGACTTGGAGCCTTTTCATGTTGATTAAAATGCATCTCTAGTTACAGCTAGTTACAGTAACGTATTGAATAAAAACGTAATGTCTAAACAAAAAACAGAAATAAGGACACTCTCTCTCTCTGAGAGAAGGCCGGAGTCTCAGCAGTGGGAACGTGAAAGGCTGATGATGATAAAGGAGTGAAGGAAAGAGATCTTGCATCTCACGTTTATGATGTGATTTTTTTCTAATCGTTCCACACTCTACGCCTAGCAGTTTTTAAACCAATCCACACGTTATAAGTAGGTACAAACTTAACCGCCACTGTAAATCTATGGTGTAGATGTAAACATCTTCACATTTCTGTAATGCGAAAGTGTGTTTGTTAGTTTTTCCTCAGGAATAGAGTAACGGAACGACCTGATTTTTAAAACAATTTTAAGCATAAAAATAGTCTATGAGCCGAAGAACATAGACTATACTTTTTATTTCGCAAATATTCACATCTCTTCTATTTATGATTATTGTTTTTATAACAATAATATTCAGAGGCATATTCTTTCATGTATGATTCTAGTGAAATCAAGTTATAAAATGCTGTCGTGATACGTGAATAAAACGTCCCCCTTTGTCACAAAATTTGCAGTTTATCATCGCTAAACTCCCCAAACGTAATATGCTTCCGAATATAAATTGTCATATTCTTGTAATTCTAGTAATAACCGCGTGTCACTGTCAGATGAACTGGATAAACCCACCCATAGTTAACGTAACCACATGTTACGCGTTTGGTAGGACTGTGTTAGCATATCTCCAACGGTCATAAGGGATAGTCCCGTGTTTATTCTGTTTTTCATTAGATTTTACCTGGCCAGAAGTCACCTGAACTTAAGTGATGATGTCTACACTATGCCTGAATTCGGAACAGATGATACGTGTTAGGCAATAGATTTTAAAACTGGTGGACGTAGCTAGTCAGAAAAAGACTTAGAATATGCCCAACCACCAAGCTATCGAAAACCGTCAGACTCAATATTCTAATTTTAAAACGAAAATAATCCATTTAATTCTGTATTTTATGAAGTTTATAATACAAATTATGTTAAAGTGCAATTTATAAAAATTGAAACTGCACTTGTAACAACTTTCCACTATCATTAATTCCTCTCATGTAAAAAAAAACAAAGTCCCATTTATAAACTAAAATCTGGTCACATGATCCGCTAGTGTAAAGCCACGGATACACATGTATGACTGCGGATGGAATTCGCGTTTCCTCGCCAAATTACATGATTTATTGTTTCGTGTTCGGGGCGACTTCGTAATGTGCGGAGTCTGCGTCGGGTGTGTGTGTAGCTTTATTTAGATTTTAGTGTCAACTTTACATTTATTCAAATTTATTGTACTTTCTGCTCAAGCAACATGACTTTATGAAATTTTTTATGTAGAAAAAATAAACGAATGAAGCGGCATTCCCTTCTTTCTGGCTTTTACCCTTAGATTCAAGCCATGCTCACCGCCTATCGGTTACACTCGCGTTTTTCCCGTTTCCCACCTTTTCTTATATATTACTCTTTTTGGTATAAAAAGCACTTTATCTAAGTGTTTTTTTTATGTAGAAAAATATTCTTATCCTTAAAAACATTACACGGTAGTGTCAAATATAAACACATTCACAACTCAGGGGAAAAGAGGGCCAATCCGAAAATATTATAATAAACTATAAAGCTATATTGTGAAATTGACAGTGCATGTGTCGGTCTGCGTGACCCCCGCCATGCCATTTAAGGGTTAACTCCACTGCCACAGAGAGAACACAGTGTATTGTGAAACAGTTACTCATCTCTATTTATGTTAATATTATTTAATTTTTTACGTTTTATACACTTTTTATTTGCCCAAACTCTCCAACCAAAATACATATAACAATTTATGCAGAGAACGCAGACTACTCTTCCTTAAATAAAAATAAGGAAAATATGCTCTTTATTACATACTTACCTCTTCACAGGCTCTTCGAACGTGGCTAACGCTTTTTGCAGTTATGCTCAACTGCTTGGCGACCCCTATGGTTGGTTGGTGTGTTCGAATTAGAAATTAGAACATGTCTTTGGAAGGAGCTCAGTCACTGCCTTTTACTTATACATTGAGATTTACCCGCTGACAGAGGGTCGTCTTTGTTAACTCAAAGGATTATTAAGAACAATGGTTTCCGAACATGCATCACTTTTGTTCACGCCCGGTGTACTAATAAAGATTAATAAAGTAATGACAATAACGGCAAATTGGTATTGAAGCTGAGTATTTGGTGATTAATTACCTACGTGGAAAAATCTTGAGAGAGTTCATTATCGCCAATGTTTTAAAGGAGAGTTAAGTGTGTACATTTCCAGTGCATTTAGTATTTAATTTCATCATCATTATCTGCCCATAACGTTCCCACTGCTTGAACAGAGGAGATAAACTATTATAATTAACAAGCTGCACCCCGTGGTTTCACTTATGTGGACTACACCACAACACGATGTCCTTTCTAGAGTATGAACTATCTTCACACCGAATTTCATCGAAATCCATTTAGTAGTTTTTGCGAGAAAGAGTAACAAACATCCATTCATCCATCCATCCTCAAAAACTTTTACCTTGAATTCAGTTCAAAATATATTTATTTGACTTTTTATACATTAATATATAACAAACTTCAAAGTGTTAAAAGTGATTACAAAGGAAACAATAACATGTAAGTTCTGAGCACTATTTCCGATCCCCTATCAATCCCTATCCCCCTAAGAAAACTGCATTTCCTCTAACACGTAATAAAGCGTCTGCAGTGACATCAAACAAGAATTAACTTTCAACGGAATTAGGGTTGCCACAAAAGATCACGAAGCAACGAACAAGTGGCTGAGGATTTAAAAGAAAACGTTAACTATTTCCATGAGTAGGTACTATTTTAGTCATGTTACTTTAAAATCATGTTTACAATAAATAAAAAACATTTTGTCTCTTTATGATATGAAATTGATCTAAACAAATGAAAGGCATGATACCCAGAACAGTTCAGATAAGTATTTAATTGTAATTTTGTAGGAAAATACGAAAAAAAGAGAGTCAAAACTCAAATTCAAAGTACTCTATCTCACAGGCTAAACAAGAACCAGACTAAAAGTTTCAGATGAGTTAGAAGTTATCAGTTTTAACATAAGTTGCATCAGAAAATCTATGCTTTGCCAACCCTACTTCCGAGCCCTCCCTCTATCACTCGCAAGACACGAACACGCTCAGTTAAGTGGTCTATCGGACCCTGTGGCGATTTAATTCACTTCTCACGCGAGCGTCGGCGGCGGAGGGTTAAGGGATTAAACCTGACGCAGTACAGAAGCGATGCGAAAAGCGGGACATAGAAAAATATACCAGAGTATCTCTCCCTAACTTAATAAACTTTACCGGTAAAAATTGTTCAGTGAAATCTGTACCGTAATCTGAAAAGTACTCTCTATCTTTCTTTCTTCTTTCTTTTTTCTTTTCTTTCTCTCTTTTTCTCTATTCATTTTGACGTGACAACGTCTTATAATTCGATAGAGCCGGCTGCACGCACGAAAAAACATGACTCATGCGGCGTTACCTCGCTCTGCGGCGTTACCTCGCTCTGAGGCGTTCCATGTGAGGCTTGAAGTGCAAGCGAGAGCGCGGAACGAGCGACAAAGAAGCAAAATCGGCCCATCGACGTTGTCACGTTCAACTATCGTCAGTAAACCGACTTTACAGACAACCAATTTTTTTAGAGTATGTTTTCGCTCCGCGGTTACACCCGCAGTATTCCAATTAAACTTTTTCAAGATAAGAAGTAACAAACGTACACACTCACTCACAAACTTTTGCATTTATAATATTATCTTGTTTGTGTGTGATACCAATTCCCCGTGGTTTCACCCGCGTGACGACAGAGTATCGCAATAAAAAGTGTCTTTTGCATGCTCCAAACAGTTCAAACTGTCTTTTCTCTCTCTTTTTTAAATTTCTTTAACAACTTTCATCAAATTCGTAATTTTATATGAAAATATTACAAAAATTACCTTTTTATCAGTTTCCATGGTTATACAGGCGTAGCTAGTTTTAAGTTTGAAGTTTTAAAGTGATCAGATGTATCCTATTGAATAAAAGAATTTGACTTTTGACTTCATTTTTGTCTGTCAGCAAAAAATACGTGCATACATAAAAATACGTACGTACACGATTTAAATTTTAAGGTTTAAGTTTAAGGTTTCTATAATGGGAGGGTAAGTCCTACTTTATTATGTTGTAAGAACTTCCTAGGACATGGTTTGTTTTTCCAACACGTTCTGGGGGCTAGTAGCATACCGTTATATACGTATATATGTTGCTTCTCATTTGCGCGAACTTAAACCCAACACGCGCCACGACAGATATTGTCGATTTATCTGATAGACGTAAGTAATGATGTTAATGTAATTGTCGGGAGGATTTGCGAGCTCCTCGCGCGTTTTGGAAGATTTGATAGAGTTGTTAGTTGGAGAGAATATTATGTCAGTCAACGTATGTAACCAGTACCCCTAGTACAAGTTTTGAAAACGATAAAAGTTTTTGTAAACGTCGACGTTTACCACCGCCGACTTGTCAAAGTGGCAACTCGATCTACTTAAATTCAAAAAGTAAATCAATAACAATGTTGGAATATGATTAAAACGATTTAAAATAACCCGTATTAACGATTTCAGTTCCTCCAAGTCTCGGTAAGATTCGCTGAAAAAAATATGTATGGATTGAAACGAAAACTTTTATAGTTATTGTAAACTATCAAAACCTGTACTAGGGGTACAGAACGGCCGGTTTTTGGTCGGAAGACAGAGTTAACTATAGTCAAATATGTATGAAAATTTGTCATTTCTTTCACAAGTATTTGACGATGCGAATTCGAAAGCGAATTTGTAAAATAACGCATCTATACTAATATTATAAAGCTGCAGAGTTTGTTTGTTTGTTTGTTTGTTTGTTTGAACGCGCTAATCTCAGGAACTACTGGTCCGATTTGAAAAATTCTTTCAGTGTTGGATAGTCCATTTATCGAGGAAGGCTATAGGCTATATTTTATTTCCAAAAAAATTAGGGATCCGTAAGAAAATTGCTATTTTGCAACCCAAGGTGTGAAATTGAAAACCTATTTTTGCGTGCGCTGCAAAAACTATTGACACTAGAACAAAATAATGTATTACGGGTTTGTAGGTCTCATTTAGATCTACAAAAAAGTCCGCGAGAGCATATGTCTAACTATTATAGTTATGCAACAATAAGTGATCTTTTATTTAAAAAAAATAATTTTTAATGCCACCGCTAGAAAAGGCTCTTTATTTGTATCTTGGTATTAATCCTTATCAAAATAAATTACTAATTATTCAAAACTGCTTCAATGCCTTTATATAACTTTTTGAATCATTCAATTCGGACATTCCATTCGAAAGATATCACGAGTTTAAAAATGTAAGTAGTAGTAGAAAAATAAAACCGCCGCACCGCAGCGCAGCGGGAAACGCGATGAGGTGAGGGCACCGGGAGAATCTATGAAATAGGTAAAGTACGGTCGCGGACCAGGAAGACCTTTAACTGCGCGGTTCAAACGTGCGGTCCAAGAAAAATTATCTTAGTATTAAAATAGAATAATGGGTACCTACAGCAGGTAACGCGTTGAGGGGGCACCGAAGTGCGGGAATAATTTTGGAGTATACGGAATATATACGCTATCGCGCCTAAACTACTGAACCGATTTAAATGAAATTTGGTACAGAGATATTTTGAGCCCCGGGGAAGGGACATAGGATACTTTTTATCGCGATAAACTGTAGCCCACGCGGGTGAAACCGCGAGGAACAGCTAGTACATTTATAAAGTGTTTTTTTGCCTCGCTCGCGGTTCACGTTTTCATTTCAACACCCCATCGTTTTCTAAAATTCTTTCTTATCTTTATAGTTATAGAATATTGTACAGCATCTATAATTGATTGTATTAAAGAGCTCAAAACGATATATGTATGTGGCAACGTGACGAGTTTTATTAGCTGTAGAGTAATACTAGGTGGTTTTTCTTATAAATACAGGTTTTTAGTTGTATTTCATGTGTGGCCACAAACAAGCAACTAAAATAATGTACCTAATCAAAAACTTACATTTGCGTTTTACTGCAAAATTGTAGTTAAAATATGTCGCCCTGACTGAAAACATTATAAAAATGCATCCACGCTTATCCACAACCATTACTTGCTATTATAAAGATGTCACACATTTCCATCCGCCATCGGTCACGGGGCTTACCCCTGTCCTAGATTAATGCATAGCTACTATCAACATATCACAGATTGAGTTACAGTTATTATGAAACGTTACAGATCACCCCTGTCATAGATGATTCCATAGTTACTATCATTGCGTGAAAGATTGAGCTTTAGGAAGTATTAATTTATATTGGGCGTTAGTTCTAGCCGTCACAGATTAGTTATTAGTTATTGCGTAACCCTCTGTCATAGGAGTGCATTAGCGTCGCATTGACAAATTTAAAACGATATGGTATTGGTGCAGACAAATGTGTGAAATTTATTTTAAATCATATGCTGCACTATTTCGTTATTGTTTAGTTGCATAAAAGTTAGTAAATTAGCTCAAAAATTATGTTTAAAGTGACCTTTTTTATAATAATGATATTGCTAATTAAACATTAACCTATATTAGACGTTGAAGTGATGATAGTGGTAGTAGTGTTAGTGATGTCAACCTGCAATCTGTATGTCGTGGGTTTTCATCTTGCAATGGCTTTGAACTCACAGTGAAAGTAAACATACTCGTAGCGAAGAAATAGTTTGGTAATAGAAGGGCATTTCGTAATGCTCATATGGCTAGCACTCGCGATTAAAAATTTCAAGCTCTCAACTAGGGCTGCGGGTATACACCAGGCAATGCGTAGCGTGGCTCCACCTTCGCCCACATCCTAACTTTATATCTTGTGAACAAATCATCATCATCGTCATCGGCCAGAAGAAGTCCACTGCTGAACATAGGCCTTCCCCTTTGAACGCCACCATAAACGGCTATTAGCCATTTGCATCCATCGGCTCCCTGCGACTCTTACAATGTCGTCGGTCCACCTAGTGGGGGGCCTACCTACAGAACGTCTTTCGGTTCGTGGTCGAATGCTATTATATAAATTGTAAAAAGCCATATTATAGTACCTAGACTACCTAGCGATAAAATCTGTATTGCTCCCGTAGCTATAGCCAGAGTCCCATAGTTTCCAAAAAAACGTAAATTTTTTTCAAAACACATAAAAGCTAAGAGAAACATACAGACCTTTTTCACTTGTATTTCTTTTAATTTCAGAGTGAGTGCGTGAATAATTCCGAAGTGCTTTTTATTAACTGCGTATATAAAACGAATACAAACTCCCGGGGCAAGACGAAAATACACAACAGAATTCAATTCAAAGGAGCGCGAAGCCTCGCTTGTGCTTCCACCGTATAGATAAAACAATGGTGGCACTGGGATCCGTTTGATCGTAAGCTCTCGATTTTGTACGGCATCTGAGCAAACAATTTACCTAAGACAAGTTGCTATTGTACGTATAATTGAGACGTAACCAACTGCCACGTGGGATAAGTACCTACGATTGTCTTTTTATGGTTTCTGTCCCAGTTGTTTTGATTGCGTAAGTGGCCGGACTTTCTTCATGTAATGTTTAACTGACTGGATAAACAGTGATGCAATGTTATGGCCTTGGTTACGTGGTATGGTGTAAGGAGGTTTTGAGTAAGTTTATAGATTAAAACAAAGAAGTGTAAATTTACATCATTTTTTTTTAAGGTGAATGGGCTCGTGCAATTTCCCATACAAACTCAAGAAGGGCGATATGGATCACGCGAACTATTCTAATGAAGTTTGAAAATTTTCTTAAATTGTTCAATTAATTACCCATTCGCGAACTATCAGTTTCTCTTACAAAAATTATGTTTTCCATGTAATTTTACATCGGAAAAATCGTATTATTATACACATGTGTGCGTGAGTGGCACTGAAGTTGACGGACTTGAATTAGGTGACTTTAACCTGCCATCTATCTGAATTTCGATGAACTATTTAGATGTAGACCTTGTGCAGTGAGCGAATGGTGGCATACGACAACGTTGAAGCGTCACAGAAGAAATTATAGTTTGTCAATAGCTAAAAATTATGCGACGTTGCAAGATCGGGCGTGACTAGTGAAGAATGATTTTCTGTCTCGCTTGCCACGATATTTCGACTTGCCAAGTCGTGCATGAACGATTTTGCTGATTTTGGGGCAATTTTTACTTTCCGTTCCGAAGACGTAAATCGAAACGGGTTGGTAGTCAAGGTCGTGGAGGTCTAATCCACTTTGATAACCTAAGTGATAGAATTTCGCCCAGGTAATCAAAGTAGGAAAATAAGTTAATAAATAAGTAAAGTAAATATATATCTTGCGATAGTTTCTCACACGGCCATCCGACTTGTATGTATTATGGTAACCAGGCAGCTGACAACATACTTACATTAGAACGTAAATCTAAATACATACGGTCTACGTAGATAGATACCTACTATTGATAAAATAGTTAGTTAGGTACTTGGCGGTAGAACTAGAAATGGTAGATCGCCCTTGCAAGAGGTCGCCTACCACGGTGGTAGGTATGTACCTACCTAGCTAAAATAGTTTAGGGATGTGAACAAAATAATCGATTTTTATATTAATCGATCTTTTTTTTATCGATTTTTAAAAAGTCGATGATTATATTACAAATCAATTATTTTTATTTAAATAATTGTTTTTTACAAATCGATTATATAAATAAAAACAATCGCTTAGTAAAAATTCAAACAATAATCTATATCTATCTAATATATCTAATCTATCTATAATACTAAGTCACACCCCTATATTTGATACCCAGTGTGTTGGTACCGCACTACCGCATTATCAAATAAATATTTGGTAGGTAAAGGTATGGTAGGTAAGGTACTAACTACAACATAAGTAGCTAGCGAAGTTACTGGGCTAATGAGTGTCTTATCTACTAGGTAGGTATCTGATCTAAAGTCTCAAATATTACATAATAAGCCACCATGTTGTGGTTTGGCACGATATTTTTCTTCACCGAAACCTCATACCTATTGTTGGTATTTGAACATGTGCTGTGCAGCACGGAAGTTCAATGCGCAACCGATTGAGCTATCATCGCTTCAAATCATAAACGTCAAAGAAAAAACCGAAATCAACCGATATCTATCAATGTAATACTATACATATTGTTATCAAACGGAATAAGGTATATTTTTCAATAAAACAGTCTAAGCGGTAAAGAAGACGGAATCCAAATCCACATCCACATTTACAATAAAAATTTATTTACCTATACATATAATAAAACTGTGACTGATCGCTGTCTGTACATCCTATCCTTTCCTACTAATATTATAAATGCGAAAGTTTGTGTGTGTGAATGTTTGTTGCCACGTATCACCGTAACTACTGGAATGGAAATAGCTTATAGCTACTTTTTATCCC
This sequence comes from Opisthograptis luteolata, assembly GCA_931315375.2. Taxonomy (NCBI): domain Eukaryota; kingdom Metazoa; phylum Arthropoda; class Insecta; order Lepidoptera; family Geometridae; genus Opisthograptis; species Opisthograptis luteolata. Next base: position 7,634,194 of record OV928048.1, read on the forward strand.
GGAAAAGGGTTCCTGCGGGATAACGGGAAGACGCGGGTGAAACCGCGGCTGAAAACTAGTGAAAGATAAATGAGAAAAGCTATTATTGGGGGTCTTTATCATCAACGCAATAGAACCCAAAACAATGATAAATGGAATTTTTGTCTGTTTGTCTGTGCGTTTGTGCGCGCTAATTCCAGAAACGGCTTAACCGATTAGGGTGCGGTTTTCACTAATGTATGTGTATGTGGTAAGCTTCACTTAATATTTAGTGTTTCTTTTACTACAATAGTTTTATAAAAAAAAATATCGATAAACTGTAGGACACGCGGGTGAAACTGCGGGGTGCAGCTAGTATAAACTAATCAGACTGATCTATGAGTTTTTTGGTTACGTCATTCACGTAAAATGCATTTTTGACTAGTTGCTACGTTGCTAGGCAAGTTGTTGTTTATAGTTTTACTCTGTAAAAAAGGTTGATCAACGTTGGAAAATTATTGATGGAAATCAGCAGATACAATCGTGCACCACTACGCCAGCTGAGGCCAGCAACAGCCCTGCCACATAGTACCTTTGTATAACCGGAAAAGCCCTGCTGGCTGGCTGTCACCACAAATCTAATTTTCGGAGGATCAAGGACGTTGTTCTACAACTGCCCTTGCTGAAAGTGTATTCAAATACCTTTGAAATAAACAATATGATGACATATAATTTTCCTACGCTTATTTACTTCGTAAATGACACCTTGAAATAAACGAAATTTTATTCTACTAATATTATAAATGCAAAAATTTGTGCGTGTGAATGTTTGTTACCACGTATCAACGTAACTACTAAACCAAATGAACCAATTGTGGAAACAGATTTGAAAGAAGCATGTCTCTCGAAAATTCGAGACTTCCAAAAAACAACGGAGGAAATAAAAGGAATTGAACTTCTGACCATAGGGCAACATGAAAATGATGTTTACACTACATATAAATGCGACAGGCCAGCCAGCCGATTTGGAATGGTTAGTTTTTCAAAGTCATGTTTGTTTCTTTAGTAGTGTTTAGTAGACATAAATCCGTGGTTTTCGTATGGCCAGGTTGGGATACAAATTAGAATATACTTTAATTATAGCTTTGTTGCAGATATGTAAACGAAAAGCGATAACACCATGCCACAACCACGTCAAAAGAATTTTGTATAAAAACAATGTTCTGACCAATAACATGGCATATGGCCAACACAATGAGTCTGTGGCCAGAACATAGTTCATGGAAAAAATGAAAAAAACTGTGCGACCAGCAGGACTTTATATTGACGAAGAATTGTGAATTATTGAATATTTTAAGAATGTGTAAATAAAAAGACTATTGGTGCTTGACTGTTTCTTATTTTGATACTATGTACATATATAATAAATAATCCTGATTGTTTCATAATAAAGTATTACAATAGCCAATGTCTTTATTGGTAGGAGAGTAGAGAGTATAGGTAATAAAGGGTATAGGCCATCTCCATTCTAAATTTCATCCAAATCAAAGAAAATTACCAAAAATCTGAGGCAGGGATCGAACTCGGAACCTCGTTATTAGTAAAGAACTACTGAGAGGTTTGACCACTGGTCTAACCTATACAGTAAACGAAAGAACGAAATTAGCAAATGGTTTCGTGTACAACAAGACCATTTTCTATGTGTGCGTGAATAGATCGCTGCCATACACCACTACCGCCGCGATATTGTTTGGCACAAATAAAAGTGTTTTGAAAACTAAAACACATCTGAAATATTGTTGGATACATAAAACATATTACGCCATTATCGGTAAACATAATTATTATTAAAATAATATGCACCTGTTCATTCATAATAAAATAAGATGCGTTAATTAGAAACAACGCCATCTATTGACGCTGGGCTGCTAGGCGGACCGCAAGCAACCACCTTAGATGCGTTCTAATGACATACTTTATGTCTACGTGTGCGTGTGTAAGTACGTAAATTTGTGACACCAGCAGTAAGAGAAGCGTTACGAGTAATTTATTAGTTTATTTAATGAAGATTTGGGTAATTTACAATTGAGTAACGCTATAGAACGCGCGCTTTAGTGTTTGGTTCGAATAAGATTGTTATTTTCGACGTAAAAAAATAATTTAGGTAAAAAATGACATCAGCGCCATCTCTTGACAACATAGCGTGATGAGCTCTGGGATCATCCACCTTAAATGAACTTTGTAATTCCATTCGAGATTTTATGATTCAAGCTGCGCCGTGTGATTCCCGTTATTGCTCAGGAATCAATTTTCTCGTGTAAAATGTAGCGTATGTGTTAATACAGGATATAAGCTATCTCCAATAAAAAAATCACTCAAATCTATTGGTTCGTCAGCGTAAAGAAAACAAATCTATAACTTTTCGCATTTATAATATTAATGTATGATTAGTGTAAATTTTGATCATTTGTTTAACGTAGGTATAACGTCATCGTACTGATAACACTTATTACAGTAATGTGAAGCTGTTAAATCATGTAATACCATAACTACTGTACCGTAACATGGCGTCATCACCATAGTTATAGCTTAACACCTTCGTAAACCAAATACTTTCGAAAATAAAAAAATAAAAGCAAGTTCACTCCTACAGTTTAAAATAGCTGTTGATAATTTAGGAATCTACGAACAGTGCTTCAAGGGATCGTCAGCCAATGTCGTAAAACGTTTAGTTTACGAGCTATGTAATAGCCGAGACGAAAGCTTGATCTTGAGAATGCGAAGACTGATCGTGTCTCCAACTTTATGAGTGCAAAAAAAAACGGAAACGTTTATGAGAATTTGTATCGTCAAGTTCAAGTGGACCACCTAATAAGACTTAAAGTTATATTGGAGTCATCGGAGAGGTAAGTATAACAGGTAATGTTAGGATCATGAGTGGGAGCACAACATAAATAATGTATGTGTTTTGGACGCAATATTTCCAGTGACATCACAGGACATAAAGAGTATGTCAAGGTGGTGAGCGTTATGTATGGCCGTGCAAGGTTTTGAACTGTTGAAGTTTGAAGTTCTGGGGCTATCAGGCTTATAATAATACGATTATACTCGTCTCAATTGCACTAAAAAGAAGTTACGACGTACGTGAGATGGACAAAACCGAAATTTGAAACAAGCTCCTTAGAAGTAATGTCAAATTTCGACGAAGCAACAAATCGGCGTGATATTTTGCATACTTAAACAGTGACATAAACTACTTTTTATCCCAGAAAATTTCAGTTTCTATGGGAATCTCTACGCGGATGAAACCACGGGGCACGGCTAGTAAATAAATAATAATAATAATATTACAAGGGTGCACATGTCACGACCTCACTGACATATAATAATTCACACAATTGTGCACAAAATCCCCGAATATTACACATGTCTGAGGGACTGCACAAATATAGATATGAAATAAATGGCCTCTAACCATTAGTTTTAATGACCCCCTATTATGGGCGGAGGAGTAAGCGGCTTTTTTCTATTGTACTATTTGTTGTTCGGTTAGTTTTTTTTTTATTGATAAAATGCGTATTATTGCTGTAATTCGATATAACGTTTGTTCTAAGAGAATATTCTTCAAAAGCTTCCGAATAAAACGACTATAGACTACTAGCTGATCCTCGTGGTTTCACCCGCATGGGCCACAGTTTATCGCTTTAAAAAGTATCCTACGTCCTTTTCTAGGATTTAAACTATCTCCGCACCAAATTTCATTTCAATCGGTTCAGTAGTTAAGGCGTGAAAGTGAGACAGACAGACAAATAGAGTTACTTTCGCATTCATAATATTAGTAAGGACTGAGAACTTAAGTATTTAACCTGTATTCATTCCCTTTCTGTGCCTATTTCAAACCAATTCCATTTAACATCATCGTCCGACATCTGGTGGATCACGCGATCAGGCGTTGATTCAGAATTATTGTTATTAATTAGAAGGGCCCTAGAATACAGTTGGATTAATTAAAGGCCCGATCGCGTCGTGACTCCATCTTGCCGAGCGTCTTTGTTAACATCTTGCTTGTAGTATGAGAGAAATTTAGACACGTTTCTTGTATTCTACAATCGTGAGCAAACGCAAGACCTATGTAAATTTAATAAGTAATGTCTTGTTAAAACAATCTTGTATACAAATCAGATTCTAGCAAAAAATATTCTTATAAGAATGATACTGGCTTATAATGAGTGCTAATTAGATTTTTATTTTATTTCTTAATCAAAAAGTAAGCATTTGACCACAGTCTCTGTAATGACGAGGTCGACGATGGAGTATGTGACTTGAAGGCCTTCAAATTATACTTATCGGAAAACATAAATCGTAATAATACAATTATTGTTCTTTGGTAACTTTTAGCCTTCAATATTCTTTCGTAACAATGACACAAAAACTAATAGATTTAGTTCAAACGTTTACATAGATCTTAGAACCAATCTTACCTATTTTCTAATATATTTAGGTAACTTTCACTCTCTGCTCTACTCTAAACGTCACCAATCTTCGCAGCTCTACATCACTCGTCACTCCCTCGGCGATAATGGCTCAGGATAATTTTAATCGAGCGCGAATTGCGAAGCGTAATGTCCCGACCACGTGGCGCGCAAGTACTCCTAACTCACTCAACTACTTACACTCTTAACGACTTCGAGAAATATCTTAGCGAGAAATCTCATCAGAAGTTCATCAGTTAATTGTAATTTTGAAACTGGGTTTGAGATTCGTAGCACGTGCTTCGACGGTACGGTGTTTATATGCGTAATTTGTACCTACATACGTAGAAGCTACAACGCTACGCTACGGCTTGATTATGCGGAGAACTAATATGCAGTCTCGAGGATTGCTTGATTAATAACTGGTTAATATCTACTGCAGTGTTTCGCAATTAGTGGTACGCGTGCCCCCAGGGGTACGTGAAGTTGCATCAAGGGGTACGTGCGGCCATCAGTAAAAACAAGAACAATGTCCAAAATATCATTTTACTAGCTGTGCCCCGCGGTGTTACCCGCGGTTTAAGTAGCCTATCTGTTAACCCAGGGTGTCAACTACCTGTATACCAAATTTCATCAAAATTGGTCCAGGCGTTTGAGCGTGAAGAAGTAACCAACATACACACACACTCACAAACTTTCGCATTTATAATATTAGTGTGATTGCTACAATAAGGGGTACGCAGGTATGAGGTTTTTTTTAAGTGGTACGCAGCAAAAACTAATTGGGAACCACTGATCTACTGTGAAATTTACGCTCAAGAATCTTGGTCATCTGTGCATAATGTATGCTACTGTGTTAGTGAGTTAATAAATAAATAAGTATCTATCCATTATACATGGACATCAAATTAGAACATACAAACATGACAAATGTAAGAAGAAAATAAATGCAAACTTTTTTAAATGGTAATTTTAAAGCGGTGATTCAGTGTTAGTGACGTCGACTTGCGACCGGTTAAGGGTTCAAATCCTGCAATGATCTTGAGCTTTCAATGAAGGAAAACTTCGTAATGAGGTCATATCAATACAGTGTTTACACTAGTTCAGGTGTCTTTTGACTTATTAAGATGTATCACACGCTTATGTATAAGATTAAGGACGTACTGTCCTTGACTCGTGCTTCTGCTATTAGGAGAACACGGCAGCAGCATCAAAAAATTCTTGAACATTTGATATCTGATTTGTTTTATCGCAACACAACCAATTCCTTACTAATCTAATATCAAACCTCCAAATTGTTCCACTAAACGATCCAGTCGCCTGTGTCGCAGTTATAAAGCTAAATCACAACATTTTCATTTCCCCACGCACATAGGCCGTCCCATTAATTCACCAGAAGAACGGAAATTCTTTAATTTCTTTCGCAATTAAGATCCAACGTCGGTCCGGAAAACTTCGGAGTCAGCCCAGAGTCGGAGCCGAGCCAAGTGTCATCGTAAGTTTCAGAACGCGTCATTAAGGGCATCTGCAACGCGGTAAATAAAAAGTGGGAGAGCGCGAACTGCACTTTGAATGTGAGGTTCAGTATAAAACATACATTCTTCGTATTTTTACGTTTGATTTATTTTTTATTTTTTGGTAAACGGTCAGTTTGATGGTAAGCGGTCACCGTTGCCTATGGATATTTACAATACTACTACATTGATTATATAAGCAATGCGTAACAGAGAAAGGAACACGTAGATTTAGATGAATCCCAATATATCTAATAAGAACTGAAATTATACGTACGTATTGGAAAAAACTCTTCTCTCAAATTTCGAATGTATTTTAGATCGCATACAGGAGATAAAAATTGAAAGGAATAAATTTTATAATTGTTTTTTTTTTATTATTTGAAATTCAATCTATAACCTAATATTTTGTTGAACTAATTAATACGTAGTCGTAGTTTAATAATGTTTAATTAAATAAAGCTTTATAAAGCTACTACTATGTTTTGTGCATCAAACAAAAGCATCCAATCAAAGGAACCCTAAAAAGTTAGCGTTGGGGGGAGGGGAGGAGATGAGAGATTTTATTTAACAAAGTCTATATTAACCCGATGCAATTAGAGAGCCTTAACGAGCAACCCGTAATGACTGCGCGGCGACTATTCAGTACTTGGGTAGTGCGATTTTGGTTCGAAGCTAAAGCGACTTCAATTTTCGGATTATACTTTGATGAGTTTTGTTTATGAAGAATGGGTATGGCATGCGGATTGATACAATATGTCGCGTCACAAACAAATGTTATGCGTAGAAATAGTGAGATGTAAATACAAAAAATAAAAATATCATGTATGTACAGTCAACGACAAAAGAAGCTGATCAAACTCAATTTTCCAAGTGTGTTCAGGATAGTTAGGGAAATCGAAAAATCAGCCATCCACCTTTTGTCGCTGAGATTATGCCGTAAACAAAAAGTTATGTCACACGTCGACTTGAGAACCTCCCATTTTGTTTGTTTTTTTCGTAGGTAGAAAAAGAGTGTGAATATTTATTAAGCAACTCTATCAAAAGCTGGTTTGATCAAGTTGCTTTTTTCATTGCGTTCTTTATCCATTTATACGAGTAGAGAGTACTGCAGTACCACTGACGTTTCAGTTACCAGAATAAGCTTCGTTCTCGGACTAGCTTGACACATTACGAGAGAGTGATGCGAATTTAAAGCTAGCGCTTTTGTATACAATAATCGTTACGTAAGACGTATTTATCGTTTAATTAACCCCCCAGTCCCGCATTTATACCACCATTATACCCCCCCGGTTATTGTTTATGTAATCTCGAAACAAAATTGGAGAAGTTAGAAAAAATGTGAACTGGCCGTGGTTTAGAATGTTAACGATGCTTTCGGAATTAGGCGTTTGTTTATTTCAACATAGAAGTAACCTCGTTCCCGGTTGATAAAAGATAGTCTTGTTGAATATATATCAATAATACACCATCAATCTATTTAAAAGCAATCTATTCTAAGCACCTATCAGTGTGTTCCGGCAGCCTCACTTGAGAGCCAGTTCCCAGTCCAGGTGTAACGTGGTGCCATCATCGACCACATCGTCACTTAACATCAGGTGACGTGAGGTCAAACGTTACACTGTAAATCGAAAAAAAATAATTATTACGTTCGTTCTCACATCAGGTACTCTGACCCTTTGTGAATGGATTTCCAATTCATTTCACTAATAATTTCGGGAAATCTTATAATTTTGTTAATGAACATGAAAGTAATAAAAATTTCCTTATTTAGAACGTTAAATCTCAGCTGCATCACAAGTTAAACAGTAAAAACTTTAGGATTCAATCATCATTTCATAATAATAATCGAGAGCTAACTTTTTATACTCCTTAGACCTGCTATTTTCACCTAATTCTGAAGGAAGCAGACGATAGGTAGTTACCGACAGTCATTAGTCGAAATTCAGGATAGCGTGTGTCGAATGCAATTGCGGCTGTATAGATTACCTCCTTTGCCATTTCCGACCGTCCGACCAAATTGGGTTGTTTACAGCCACCTCGCCGACAATTTAAGGAAACAACGTTCTGTTGGAATAGATAACTATCGTTCGAGTGTCATTATGCCAAATTCAGGATAGCGTGAGTGGATTGCTTGTGGTGGAGTATAGATTACCTCCTTTGCCTCAAACACTAAATTTGGCAATTCCCCGCTGATTTGATGAAACAATGCATTCATTAGAACAAGTACTTAGTAACATTTAAAGTCAGACTGGAAAAGAATATTGTTTGCTGATAAGATCACTTTCTTATTAGAATGTAAAGACCTTTTCGATCTAAATAAATACGGTTTCAGATTTTCAACTATCCCCGGAAACATAACATTATTCTTATCACGAACAAGAAATTGAATTATGATATTGTTATCCTCGGCTATCAATTACTTGCCTCAACATTATTGATGTTATGGCGGAACGGATCTTTTTGACTCCTAACCTCTGTGGACATCACCACCCTAGCTAGGCCTTCCCCACCCTTCTCTAAGCACCTAAACTCTTAGCAATAAAGTGGAGTTGTAAGAGATGTGAAGGGTCTCGTGAAGTTGGTTCGTTTAGAGGGTGCACTAAATGACATGCGCCATCTGGTGAGAGTTATAAAAACACCCCTCTTGTCGGCCAATAGTTGTTAGACGCGATAGTTTCTTGTAAAGGGTGACGATTTATCATTGGAATTAGATAGGTAGAAAAGTATTTTTCTCTACTAGTCACAATAAAAATGTAAGTAAAAGTCAAATGTAAATGAATGTGAATGTGTGTGTGTGTGTGTGTGAGTGTGTGTGTGTGTGTGTGAGTGTGTGTGTGTGTGTGTGTGTGTGTGAGTGTGTGTGTGTGTGTGTGTGTGTGTAAATGTGTGTGTGTAAATGTGTGATGTGTTGTGTGTGTGTGTGTGTGTGTTTATATTGGAAATATTTTCTTTCAGGCATTCTTTGTGTTCTAATTATGGGGTGGATAGGTGGTCCTGCTTTAAACGCCATTACATATATAAAACCACCATGAACATATACATTACCTATCTATTTCATTTCTATTTTTACAAGCATATAATTTACATTATATGCCGTTCTCAAAATTAACTAACATTTACATATTAAGTATTATTTGGAAATTCACATAAACCAATAAAAGATGTAATATGTAAATCTTATTTGAATGCAATCAGAAAAGTGCCTTTATTAGATTTTTTAACAAGTTAAGCACCTTTAAGGGTGTTTTACTAGCATCACTTGAGAGCCAGTTCCGAGTTCAGACTCTACATTCGATCACATCGTCACTTAAAATCAGGTGGCTTGTGGTCAAACGCTACCTCGTAAAATGTATAAAAATATATCCAATATTTTATGAGGTTACGCGGATAAAATACAAAAAATCGAATTTTACGGTAAGCGTGGTTAAAATCAACTTTAACCACGCTTACCGTAAAATAAATGCCCTACAAACTTCGCTTACAAGTTACAAAACACAAATTGAATTTCAAAACAAACACCCTAAAATCCTCGGCAAGAACTAACACAATCTTTTACCACTATCTCCCCCAAAATAATTAAAAGCCAATATTTAATATTTCCATTGCGTGATAACTATCAGCGAGTCAATTAAGGAGTTCAGAATTTCACATAATACTGTCTTATTTTCCGCGGCCTTATCGCCTATTCGATCTGACTGCGCGGCTAGAAATTACCCCCCTTATGGATATTTTCACCCCCCGGGGGGACACTTGACCCCCCTATCTGGATACATCATCTACCCTTAGTGTAGTAATGGACAAAGCATGCTTTAGCGAAACTAGAAACGACAATGAGGTTGTACATTTTTTATTTTAAGAGTTCTTTACAAGGGATTTTTATTAATAAAGATAACCAACAGCTGTTTTTATTTGTTACCTTTTCACGCCTAAACCGATGAAACGGTCTTGATGAAATTTACTAATGAAGATTTAAGCTTGCCATAATGCATCTTGGCTACCATTTTGTATGAGGTATAGCGATCGTCATTGTAGACGTTTGTTCTGACCACGTGACCGTTGAAATATGGCATTCCTATAAATAAAAAATACTTTTTCATTAGCGCTAACGATTGTAAAATACATCTTGGCTACGTGCGCGTGTAGCATTATTATCGCTCTTTTCTTCTAGGTAAAAAGTGTTTTAAAAAGGAGACAGCGCTACATAAATATACGCTACACCTTCGACCACATCGTCGCTTTCCATCAGGTGAGATCGTGGTCAAACGCTAGCCTAGTTAGTTGTAAAAAAAAAAAAAAAAAAAAACGCTAAGCCAATTAAAGTGCCACAATAAAAAATCGAACAGAGCTGCTGCTGAGAGGCAAACTAGTATTAATATTCAAACCACGCTCTGGGCACTTCCATCAGCAATATATCTGTGATATTTTTATACTGTCACTCTTTTATTACAATACAAAGTTGATGACTTCTTCATACCGTTAATGGATATTCAAATAAAACCCAGTAGCCGTCTATAACATGAAAAATGTATTTGTTAATGTGTGCAAGAGTATTTCTGGGATTCATCTTCATGCTGCGTTAATTACGATCCAATTCTCAAATCATTTCAATGACTTTCGGGTGATTGATTATATTTTAAAGGGACAGGGTTCACGCGTGCTTCATGTATTTTTTTATTTATCCGAGTGACGAGACAAGCAAGTCACTTGCGATGGTAAGCGTCACACACATTACAGTTCAGTGAACTTCAGAGCTACCCTGAATTTTGTACAAAAAGAAATTAGGAATAAACACTAAGAATTGAACGTCCGTCTTTCCAATTCTTATCTAGCCCCAGCCTTCTATCTTGAATCTTGATAGACTAGATTAATATTAGATTTCATAAACAAGCATTTATATCCAGAAAATAAGTTGAAATAAGGTCCTCAAACAATACTTTCTACAAAATAACGACAGACTATAATGAGCACAAATAAAAATGAAATGCTCAATAATTATAAGCTTATCGCTAAACATAAAGAAACAGCGGTCATTGACCCAATTTTTTTATGGAAAATATGAAAATGAGTTGATTAGCTGACTCACTGTCAGCCCCATGGAGTTATGGTACTTATCTGTCCTAAAGTGCCCCCCTTCCTTGCCCCCACAGCCATTGTCCACGTAATCATAACCGCTTGGCGTGACTCAAACAAATCTAAGTGAGTCGACAGTTTGACCCGTAAGAAGGTAGGATATGAGCTTACCTTTACCTACTTATGTAGGTGAACGCGGCCTTTGAAAGCTTATTTGATACAAAGTATGGGCTATTAATATACGGGTACATATTTTTGTTTACTTCTTACAGCGCTTGACCACAAGTCACCTGATGTATGGTGACGAAGTGGGAGAACGTAGCGCTACGCTTCACCTAGACTGGGAACTGGCTCTCAAGTGAGGTTGTCGGAATACACCAATATATTATTTCTATGGAAACAAAAATAAACAATACCCATTCTTAACTTAACGAATTCTAAATAATTCTTGCCATTCAAGCAACAAACAAGGAATGTAGTGAAAATTCCTCGAAATTTTTCCGAGCCTCGAAAGAAATTTGACAATTAACCAGCGCGTGCAAGATAATGAATGTGAGATATTTGTCAATTGGCCTGCGCACGCAAGACAGCGAATATCTGACGTACCTCCATGCGAGGGTCCGAGGTTCCTGGTCCGGCGCTCATTATCATGTTATAACGAGTGGAATACATTAACTAACACTTTACGAGCGCCAGCCGCTTGTCTGGGATATGCTTTCCTGAATTATGACTTATGAACACTCATTGCAACTGGACATGCATAATACTATGCAATGCAATGAAATGATACATTTACTGGAACTTCGCTTACTTTTTGTGTGAATTTCACACTTTCGGTGTCGATGAAGTCACAGTTTAAATCAATAGTTACCTTTGTTACAGTGCCAATCAAAAAAAAACAAAGCTGTCAGTAACTAACGCGTCAAATTCTGACCAAAGTGAAACTCTGTGACAATCAAGTCACAATGATTTTCGCCGGTGTTCCGCCCTCTCTGTGATCCCACTGCTGATGTTAACTGATTAATTACACTTCGTGAAACAGTACTTTATTTCTATAAAGTTATAGTATAGCAGCAGACTTTATAATAACCATACTTTACTATTAAAAATGCGAAAGTAACTTTCTTTGTCTATTTGTAACCATTTCACGCCTAAACCGCTGAATGGATCTTGATAAAATTTGATATAGAGATAGTTTGAACCCTGGCAAAGGACATAGGTTACTTGCTATTGCAATAAATGCCGCGGAGGTGAAACCGTGGGGAAGAGCTAGTATACAATAATGCTATAACTATAAATTTAAAATTTAAAAAACTCCTGACATCTTGGACCGATTTTCACCAATCATAGCTAAAAACACTCGCCCATAACTCACCTTTCATACAAAAAAAAACTAAATTGATATCGCTTCATCCATTCGCGAGCTACAGTGCCACAGACAGACAGACACATCAAACTTATTACACCCCTCTTTGTGCGTCGGGGGTTAATAAGTATGTAACTATTATGACCCTTCCCATCATAATAACACGAAAGCTTACAAAAGCTGTTCCTCCACGAACGTCCACCGAACAAAAACCAAGTCCATTAATCCAGTAGCAGGTCACGCGTGCAAGTCCTATCTCGCACACATTTTCTTCATTAACCTGTCCACGTGACTCCGCCTCCAGTTTTTTCAACGTCTTTTATATATAATATTCGCGTGTGTGCCGACGTAAATCACTGGATTGTCACTGCGGCGGACTTATAATTTTATTGTCGTAAGGCGATGTGACACGACACGGGCGTCACGCGATTGCGTCTCACACGGCGACACCGTGTAGGGATCAGTGGCATAACTACTCAGTGCGGGGCCCCGGATTGTATTTTGATGGGGCCCTTCATCATCATCAACCTGTATCAGTCCGCTGCTGGACATAGGTCTCTCCCATGATACGCCACTCGGCGCAAGTCGTCGCTCTACCTTGTCGCAGGGCGTCCTACACTCCGTTTGCCAAGTCGCGGTCTCCACTCACAAGAACACGTCTACCCCAACGGTTGTCGGTTCTGCGGCTTATATGACCAGCCCACTGCCACTTCAGCTTGCTAATTCTGTGAGCTATGTCGGTAACTCTAGTTCTCTGACGATGATGGGGCCCTTATCAAACTCCAATACGCTTTACGAAATACTTGCATGAGGTCCGAACCTCACTCCGTATTTAAGTGCAGTCAGCGACAAAAGTTCCAGATCATACTCGATTTTCCAAATGTATTTTAGATCAGTAAAGTTTATTTTTTAACCCCCGACGCAAAAGCGGGATGTTATAAGTTTGACGTCTGTCCGTGTGTGTGTGTCTATGGCATCGTAGCTCCCGAACGGATAAACCGATTTTGTTTTTTTTTGTTTGAATGGTGAAATAGTTGGGAGTGTTCTTAGCTATGTTTGATGAAAATCGGTCCAAGATCTTGGGGGATTTTTAATTTTTAAATTTATGCTTGTTTTAGAATTTGCAAGGTTTAACACAACCATTTGTAAGTAAATTCGGTCGAAGGTTGAGTTTAAGACGATAAAGAAAAGTAGATTTTTTTATATTGTTCAGGAACTTTTGTCGTTGACCGTACAACCATTTGTAGGTTGTAGGTTCGCTCAGATCGAAGGCCCCTGGCTTTTGTCAGCCCAGTTCTTTAGTCACGCCCTTAGTATGGATCCAACATTTTATTGTCCCATTTGTATTTTTATATAAGATCTCACCTGAGATTGGACGTCTAGACCCAATGGGCGTTCTTTCGTGCGAGATTAATTGTAATTGTGTGTAGTAAAGTGGATGATTAAAATATTTTGATAGCTTGCGCAGCTATGTGGAAGGCGACATGCCTCAAAACGATGGCGTTTTGAAATTACGGTTCGTGCTTAGATAAGACTTAGAGCTTTTTATAAGACGATTAGGGTGTTATGTCTGCTTTTATGACACGCGAAACGCAAATATTAAACTTTATTCTTACCTTCAAACAAAGCGTTGTCAATGTCGCTACTTAGAACAACGCGTTAGTTGTTAAATGCAATACGTTATCGCAAAAAAACTCCTTAATAGGAGGACGTTAAATCATCTGACGGTTTTGTAGCCATCATGAGCAAAAAAGTCGCGTCTCTTTTGTGCAGAACAAGTGTGACTGACAACAACATTTCGAAAGCTACTGTACGTAGATTTGACTGTCCAATTCTGAATCACCACATTCAGTTGTTTTTTGATCAATTCTCATAAATTACACATTATGCTAATTGGTTGACACGTGAATGCAGTGGGATGAATATAGAATTGGTTTTTATAGCTAAACTACTTATTTTACTATATTATTTATTTTGATTTAATTGATATTTTATTATTATAATGGACCTATGCGTCGAATAAAAGAAAATGATTTCATTATTGTCATGTATATGCCATTTTACTCTCGGCTCTCTGCCCAGACCTTTGTTAGGCTATAGCCAACGCTAAAAAGTGGGTCCATAGGTTTTCTAATTTTAATTACTAAGATCTTTTGTATACCTACTAACATATCAATGCATTAAACAATTGAGCATTGAATACTGCCAATTCAGTCTCATTCAAATTATTGTTATTATGAGTAAATCGTAGAAATCCACTCAATGCTTGTCAGGGAAACACGCCATTTTTCAGGTGGGAGCGCAATGTATCAAAAGTAGGTTGTCCAGCCCCTCAGTCGATGTCGTGATCGCCATTATGCGACAGGACGTCGGCCGCCGTAATAGGTGTCATTACTGTGTCGTTCAGAAATTGCTCTACTATCGCAGTTATCAGGTTTATAGGTAAAGATTATACGGTATATAGGCTTTGTGGGACGACACGCCCATTGGTTATTGTGCATTAGGTTTTAATTGGGCTTTTGTGGTCTTTTGTGTACGCTGTAGAGCGATGTTAAGAAATGTAAGTATGGATTCCTGATGGTCTTTATTTAGGTAGCTACAGTTAGAGGTAGTAGGGAATTGAATATTTTGCAGATGGAGAAACTAATACATATCTACTAGGTACAAAATACACACCTTACCAAATGTAATAGCTTTATTCGGAGATGACGGTGTTCTTGTCTCTTTAAAAGACCTGAATCACTGAAAACTGTTAAACGTGGGAGAAAAGAGTAGAGTAAATAAAAGTAATGAAAAATTAAAGGACTTTTGAAAAATAATAGTCATTCTTCTTCTTTGAGCAATTATGTACCTTTTTATTAGATATGCACATACACGGAGAAAAAAGGCCTTCCGAAACACATTTTCTTTCTGAGAAAACTAAGGTAAAATAAGGAAGGAAAGGGTAATATTGTGGAAGGTAAGACTCGGAAAGAAAGTCAGGATTTTTTTCTCAGTGTAGAGTTTTTTGCTATCTCGCCTGATACCAAGTAACGTCGGTGTAAGAATCATACCAAAATGGTGCCTGTGCACTCTATCTTCAAAAAATGCTAAATTATAGCGATTAAGAGTAGCAAGGAGTTCCATTCTTTAGCGGAATACATTTTCTTATCATACAAGAAAACAGTATCAAGCCGAGGGTCACCTCTGCCAAACAAATGGCGTTGCAGTGCCGGGACCAGCAAAAACCTTCATTCCGTAAACAAGCCGTCATTACAGAGGGCGGTATTAGTAGGAAGTCCAAATTCCCGCACGAAAGCACGGAAACCACGCAGAGGTACTGATAAAAAGGTTTACAGCACTTGTATTGCTATGAGAGATAACTAACACAGACTACTGCAAATATCAATTTTGTTACTAAATTTGCTCGTGAAAAAAAACGTGAAAGAAACACACTGTCGCATTTTTAATATTGGGAGGATTTTTTATTAGAGACAAATATAGTTTCACGTTTCAATCATAAAATACGCACATAAATAGAATAAGTCAATAACGAAGATAGGTTTTTGACAACAGTTTTGTTCTAATTCGTTTATCTACCATCTAAGGGTAGTTTAATTTTCCGCGAGCTTCAGGCAAAGGGCTTCATGTAAATAAACCTGCATCAGATAAGACTTTTCTTTATTTGTATTACCGACGCAGTGTAAAAATGGTGACAGTAACCAAACTGCATACTGCGTTGACATCAATGCTTTCCTCACTGAAAGTCGTGGTACAGTCAGCGACAAAAGTAGCTGATCGTTCTCGATTTTCAAATGTGTTTCAAATCAGTAATTATTATTGTTTTTTTAGTATTGGTACATGGTATCATTTTGGCCACAACATAACACACCTGATTTTAGGTGAGGATGAGGTCAAAAATTGGTGTATAAGATGATGAGGATAATAGAAAAAAGTGTGATTGTTCAGCGACTTTTGTCGTTGACTGTACTTTCAAATGTTCACCCGGCTAGTTACCTACATTTTCGTAAATATTTGTTCAGGACTTGATCGCAATGTCACTTGAAGCAAGTCATTTTGGTTAAAGCTAGGCTATTTATTAACCGACGAAAAATGACGGAGGAGGTTCTCAAGTCAACGTATATATATTTTCTTCGCCATAACAAACAAATTTCAATACTAATAAAGAACATTGGCCACTTTTCATACGGCCCTGGACCTGACCGCAATATATTTTGTATAAAAATTTTCGTTTCTGTCATTGTCACTTGACAGTGACAGTCAATTTACTAGAACATAGATTAAAAAGATTAGTTTTTGTTCATGTTTGGTAAATAATGTTGATTTTAATGACTTAATTTAAGTAGTGCCGATTTCCAAAGGGTGAAACGGAATGGCAAATAAATTGCGGAGTGCGTTCAAAACATCCAAGTATCGCGTAAGTTTAAAAATATCCTAAGAAACTACGAAGTTAAAAAATCAATATCTTTTTTTTTCTACACTTTCTTTAAAATATCGTTTGTATAACTTTAATAGACAAAAAATTACAATTTTATCGTGCATAGATCGTTTTCATACGACCTCGGGTTCGTTTTGGCTATTGTTCTTTGATTGTAACACAAAATATGTGGTTGTGTGTATGTGTGTGTACCTACAGAGAAAATAAAGCAAGAAAAATATCGAGTAAATACGTTGAAAGTAAGTACACACAGCGACAAAGCAGAAGTTTTATACACTGAAATCTATAATTCTTTTTCTATTTATAAAGCTATTTCTTTATGACCTAGTCACTAGTGAGTAACTGCTTGTATTACGCTGTGCCGCTGATGTGTGCAAATTGAAAGTTAATTGCATAAAATCTTGTAACTAGTTCGCACTAAATCGCCCCTAGTTTACTGTACTTGCTACTGAAAGAAAATATACCTATGGGCTATAAACAGCTAAATACCGGGGCATTTGTGAATACTTTCAACCGGCCCACGTAAGTAAGTGCATGTAAACTATTCTGTGAATATCTAGCTAACAAGTAGCTAATGAATATTACATCGTCTTTTGACGACTGATGTGGCGCAATGGGCGAATAGCTGACTGCGAAGCGTGAGGTCGCGGGTTCGATTCGCGCAACAGAACAAAAATTTGTGCATTGAACGTAAAAAGCGCAAGTATTTGTTCTGTGTCTGGGTGTTGTGGATCCCCGATCCTCGTAGTTTCTGATACCCTAGATACAGGGAGACCTAGTTAGGGGTCAGAGCCTATGTATGTGATTGTGCGGGCATTATTATTTATTCATTATTATTTAGTTACACTATTTATAACTCAAGAATGGCTGAACCGCTTTGGCTGAAAATTGGTGGGGAGGTAGCTTAGGAACAGGAAACGGACTTAGGATACGTCTTTAAACATCATACGTTGTTGTTGCTGTATTTAAATTAAAATTTTGTTTTTAACGGACAACAAGTCAAATTTTTAACAAAACAAAAACAGACTTCAGGTTTCTTTCGGTTTCTCTGATCTGCCATCATCAAACCCTGATTTCCTTATCATGGGACTATCTTTAAAATATCTTCTTTCCAACAAAAAAAATTTTTTTCGAAATTGTCTATATTTGACGGAGTTATGCCCAAACGTACATAAAAAAAATACAAACAACCGAATTGAGAACCTCCCTCTTTTTTGGAAGTCGATTAAAAATTTAACCATGGTCCGCTCAACAGGACTAATAATGGATAATTTGAGAATTTGAGTCTG
Organism: Opisthograptis luteolata; assembly: GCA_931315375.2. Lineage (NCBI taxonomy): Eukaryota > Metazoa > Arthropoda > Insecta > Lepidoptera > Geometridae > Opisthograptis > Opisthograptis luteolata. Next base: position 7,652,304 of record OV928048.1, read on the forward strand.
TCATTCCATACAAATGTGTCACTCAATCGCTACTCAAGTATTGATCAACGCTTGAGCGTCATTCAAAAATGCCAGCCTTAGATATTCAGATTTCTTTCAGAGATTTAAATAAAAGTCGTACCTATTGAAACTCTTTGCTTTGAAACTTTTTTATTTAATGGAGTGGCAATTAAAAGACATTTAAAACACCAGGGGCGTTGCCAATGCGCTGTGTACAAATAGTACCACCAAGATATTTGTGTTTCTCAAAGCCATGCGTGGCACTGCACTGCTACAAAGTTTCATGTCCCAATTGAAAAAATACTAATCCAAATATACTATAACTTTATAACCTTTCCTAATTAGCTTTAATGCCCACACATTAACACCTACAAGGTCGACTCCCGCAGTGACAAATTTCTTCCATAAAGCCTTAAAAACACACGCCTTATTTATTGCCCACTTGGCCCGATTCGTTAGATATAATCGGTATTATATTTAAAAAACGGTCAAGTGCAAGTCTAGGACTAAGTGTTCCGTATTAAATGGATCGCAATATCATAAAGTTGATTCCCTAAAGCTTAAGGTTACTGTAACAAACTGTACTTCTTCAAATATACTTTTCTTTCAATTTTCTCCTAACGGAAATGTTAGGCCTAATTTTGTGGTTAGTATTAAAATTTTTATTTATTAATATTACTAACAAAATTGACTTGAAATAAATCCTATCTTTATTTGATTAAATATGCATAGAAGTAATATACCGTTTAAAAAAAATAATCCTCACACTAATATAAATGCCAGATTGTGTTAGTTGGTTCTCGGTTATTGGTTTGTCCGTTTTTCAAGGGCAACAGATCAACGAATCGACGTGTTTTTTTGCATAGAGATAGGTTGCAAAACCTATGCACTGTAGGAAACTCCACTCGGGTGGAAACGGGGTGCAGCTCGTAATCAATGTTTTTTTTAGTTAGCACATGCTTACAAATGTCTAAACCATTTCTGAGGATCTAAGATCTTATAAGGGTTCCGTTCTTTTTTCTTTTGATGTATGGAACCCCAAAAAACCTGCGGGAAGATCGACCGGTCATAAGTCAAAAGTCACGAAGCTAGATTATACGGCTAATTGACGTAACTGCGCCCTGTGGAGCCTTAATAAACATTTTTGTGACGATATAGTAATAACCTCCCGCTATCAGAATAGTTAACCTATTTGGCGATTTTAAGGTAAAGAATGTCAGGTACACTTGATGTTTGTGAAATGATAAAATGTTTTGTAGCTATAAGAATGTAAATGATGACCAAATAACAGAGGAACTTTCTGACTATTAACAATAAGATCCAATCATTCTGACCCAACTATACCTTATTTGAAGTATTTTTATAGACGAGTTTTTGAAACAATAATATGGCTGTAGGTACTAACTGAATAATGCAATGCTTCGTAGGTTCATCATCAAATCCATAATTTCCCACGTTTGATCTGTGTGGGTTGGTAGATGTCGTTTGCCCTTGAATGTTGTGATTCTTGGACATCCTCATAATCTTTTCGTTTTCAAAATTACACATACTTAACTTATTGAGTCATAGGTGCGGGACCAAGATGGGATTCCGCCCACATATAGAACATAGGAAGTGCCCTACGTGGCATTGCATTATGTCCGTCACTTTGAGGCAAAGGTTTGCCTCTCGTGCCTGTAATTTCACCAACGACCATACCCACGCAAAAATTCTGCTTAGCAGCTGAAATAAGGTAAGTGTTCCAGGGAAAAGTGAACGTAGGCGGAGCTGCCAATAAACTCCGCCGAAACAATCGAATGCTCAACGAAGAAAATAATGTAGAACAATTAGAGATTTGTTTCGTAAACCTCACAGAGGGTTCGTGTGTGTAGGCAGTAACGGACATGTGGTATTTATTGACGTCACGGTCGCAACGAACACATTCTTGAATTTATGGGGAAAATATAATTGGATTTCTCTAGGACTGGACTCAAGTTTGAACAAACCTTCAAGATTTTATCAATGAAATCTGGTGGACCGTCAAGTACATCAATGCTCACACTAATATAAATGGAAAAATGTGTTGATTTGTTTTTCTTTCATGGAGCAATGTATTGACATGATTTTTATCATCTACCTATAGCTTATGGTCCGATAAGTGACATAGGATATATCCCCAAAAAATCACGGACAATTAATATTTATTAAAATAATATATTTCTGAACAAGCCGAGGTAGTGTGGTAGGTAAATTTTTGGAACAGGCGGACGGAGCGGGAGCCGATTTGTTGACGTAACCGATGCGACGGAAAATAACTGATTAGCTTAGCGTCAAACCCTACGAAAATCATAATATAATGCGTTGTTAAAGGACATCATCGGGATTTCATACATTTTTGGTCCAAATATGAAAGGGCCGGCCAATAAAAAAATATGCTGTATTCCGTTAGAACTTGTCCCCCTGATTATTTATTATTATGACACCAAAGCTAGTAGTAGTAGGGTCATTGTCCTTTGGTTTTATTGGAGTTCAAAAATTCAACATCTTCATACATTTTCAGTGAATTTTATTTATAATCCTCAAAATCACAAAACAAGATCAACATGTCCAAAATAGGTCAAGAACCAACATATCTTACTAAACGATGTTCAAAATAAAAATATGGTAGAACAAATCATTTGTTTTTGTTTATTAAATTCACTGAAAATTTATGAAGATGTTTTGATGTTTGTTAATCTTTCTGCCGGGATTGTTACACGGACGTAGGGTTGTCAGCTGAAGTCGTTTCCTAGTCCCACTCTCCACCGCAGGCATTTGGCGAATGGTGTTTTAATAAGTATACTTACGACTGGTTTCAATAACCTATATATCCACAGTTTGCCCCACTGGAGATATAAATTTGACATAAGCTCCATAGAAGTAATGTCAAATATCTCTCTAGTAGGGCAAACCGTGGATAGATCGATAATTGAAACCTTATACAGCAAAATTAAATCAACATAAACTCATCAAAATCAATCAATCAATCATTCTGTATCACCACATTCGGTTGTTGGTCAGGTGACATAATTACACATCATATTATTTGATCAGCACACGGATGTGGTGCGAAAACTTTGGAATTGGATTTTGCTACCCATTTTTACCAATTTATGTAATGTATTGTATTGTATTTTATTTACTTAATTGATGTTTTGATTATTTTAATTGTGATTAATGGATCTTCGTGTCTTAATTAATAAATGATATTATTATTATAAAATAAAAGATGCATATTTTGCTTGTTAGGATAATCTTTGGGCACAAGTACGCTTGGTGGTAGAGTATTTTCTAGTACTCGCCTGGGTAGCTACCACCCTCATGTAAAGAATCTGTCGCCAAGCACCTATCAGTGTGTTCCGACAGCCTCACTTGAGAGCCAGTTCCCAATCCAGGTGTAGCGTGACGCCACCTTCAACCACATTGTCACTTAACATCAGGTGCCTTGTGGTCAAACGCTACCCTGCAAGTAATAAAAAAAGTCATCACATGATTCTAAGTGACGATGTGGGCGAAGGTGGCGTTACGCTACATCTGGATTGGGATCTGGTGAGCATAGTGAATGCCTACCATTACACGTGTTATCTCGCATTTACGTCTCATTTTCTACTGTCCTCTTTCTTTATCGCCTTTGTTCTGTTATTTCTAGGTTTATTATAACTTATAAGATTCGATATCGCATAGATCGTTAGGTGCCACCGTAACAGTGTAATTCAGTTTCATTAGCTGAAGTAAACCGATAACCGGGGCCAATTACTCGGTTTTATCACCAATTAAATCTTTACGAGGCATCGCCATCATATGGTAGGTATATATATTGTGTTGCGTATATACTCAGTAGATGCAATCAATATTGAGAAAAATGTGAATTGGCTGAAACTGATTGCGTATGGTGGAAGACTATAGGTTTTCTCACTGGGATTTTGCTCTCTAATATGAAATCGATAGAGATACAAACATAATGTAGAATCCTACTAATCTGTCGCCAAGCACCTAGTGGTGTGTTCCGGCAGCCTCACTTGAGAGCCAGTTCCCAGTCCAGGTGTAGCGCGGCGCCATCTTCGACCTCATCGTCACATAACATCAGGTGACTTGTGGTCAAACGCTACATTGTAAGTATTAAAGAAAAAAAATTATCATCGCTAAAGTTTGTATGTTTCGCGGTTTCACCCGCGTCCTTCCGTTATCCCGCAGGAACCATTTCCGGGATAAAAAGTAACATATGTGTTAATCCATGATAAAAGCTATCTCCAGTCTAAATTTCATCAAAATAGGTTTAGTAGTTACGGCGATAAGTGGTAACAAACATTCACACTAAAATATCGTGGACGGAAAGAGTGTCCAATGAAGAGGTGTTGCGAAAATTGAGCAAGAAGGTGGAAATTCTAAACACTATTGAAATGCGTAAACTGCAGTACCTTGGTCAGACTATGAGGAACAAAAAGTACCAGCTGCTCCAGCTTTTCATGCAGAGAAAAACGCAAGGAAGGAGAAAACCTGGAAGAAGACGTACCTCATGGCTCAAAAATTTCCGGACTTGGTTCAAAATGAGCACAAGATCCCTGTTTCGGGCAGCAGCATCCAAAATTGGGATAATCCTAATGATAGCCGACCTCCAGTAGAAGATGGCACCACAAGAAGAAGAAACATTCACACACACAAAATTTTGCATTTATAATGTTAGTAGGATTGTTCAGCCACTTTTGTCGTTGACCGTACTAATAGAATCAATCGATTATGAACATGTCTCAAGATATCTCGATTATAGTCATTAGTAATGACTTATTTAGTTGTTAATCATGTGATGATCGCTTTGTTGTTTGCATTGTAGAGTGACACATTGTAAGGTATTACATAATCGATTAACGGTAATTAGTAAAATATCACGTTTATGACAATCGGTCATGATCACACACCAATTACTAGCTTTTGCCCTCCGTTACAGTTGGATCACTCAATTGAATGGCGAAGTCAGAAATAAAAACTTTCATGATATAAAGTTAAGAAAAATAGCCAAGATAAACAACAGTAACTTAGAACTTGCGCGTTATAAATTTTCATCTCAACACGGATTATACCTACCTACACATGAATGAAGATGGTTTATACCTTGGACAAATGCTACTTTTCTTCACGGAAAAGGTTTCAGCGAGATAGCGAAAAAATCACGGATGCACTCGTAACGGGTCAAAGATAACATCACTAATTTATGTATTGTTTGTTTACATCCAAATTTCGCTCCAATCCGTTCAAGCGTTTCACCGTAAAGAAGTCACAAACATTCACTCACTCGGAAACTTTCGGGTTTATACCTAATTTTATTAGAGGAAGTGTAAAGGTGTGATTAGTTAATCAAACTTTGTAGCTTGCCCTTTACCAGCTCTAATTTAAAACATCAACACGTAACTTTAACTCAAGCTGACCTATTTCCCGATGAGATTTAATAATGCCTTTGGAGTGTTTGACTCAGCATAAAAATATTTAAATCCGGCATTTTCGCGACCTCGTATAATATCATTTCTCTCATTAACGTTTCATGCTTGTGTTGCTACAAAAATGTGAGTGCTACCATGTTACTATGCGTGAGCAATTATAAATTTTAACCTAATTACCTTAATCTGATTAAACGAATGAGCGGCTGGTAATCATCGTGACTTTTAGTGTAAACAAAAATGGAGCAGAGATGTAGTCTACAGATTTCGTTCATGCTATGTTATTCGAATATTTTTGAACTTATCGATACGCTCAAAACAATTTTCATCATCAAAGACACGTTATCAGAAGTAAATAGATATTGATCTGCTTTTTTAATAACTATAGAGCTAATGTCAAAATTCTATCTCTAGTAGGGCCAACCGTGGATAGATAGGTTATTGAAACCGGCCGTAAATTACAAGATTAATCAATCGTCGATTAGTCTTACCGGTAGAGCATTATCTAGTGCTCCCCTGACTCGACTTAAAAATCTATCACTTATCAGTGTATTCCGGCAGCCTCACTTGAGCCAATTCCCATTCGAGGCGAGGAGTGGTGTCATCTTCGAACACATCATCACTCAAAACCAGGTGACTGGTGACCAAAAGCTACCCTGTAAGTACATAGTAAAAAAAGTTAAATCTCTATAAATTACACTGAAAACTTAACCATTCCAACTGAAACGCAGGCAGCATAATAACATGTATCTGCCAATGCGATGATAAACAAGTTACACAACTGAACTTTAGCAAAAGAGAGACTTCCAACTTTTAGATTGTACAGAATCATCACATAGTGAAGTCACTTCTATTGAAGTACCTACACGTCAGAACAAACTACAATTAGGCTTCTGGTTAACAACAAATAAACAATCAAAAGTAATTTACACTTACCAAGAACCTACCACTACCTCTATCTATATACAATCTCGTATATCAGTAATGTTATCCCCGGGCAATAAATTATTTAAAACAAAGAGCTTGAAGAGAGAGCGTGCCCAATCCATAAACACGAGAGATGTTTTGCCTCAGTGTCAAATCGTGAGCTTATTATGGCTACTGGCATTTTCTGTTGAGTTTGTAACAAAGGATATTTTCTGCATTTGAACAACTTAAACATCGAAACATTTTGGGAGAAATTCATCTGTCAACGTGAACTTCTTATAACTTCCAAAACATGAGTTTCTTCAAGTGTAAATGTGTGTAAAGGAAACCATGCCTTATGCCTTCCTTCAAGTTTGAATTTGCCGCGTAACCGGCAAATCATAATGTCACAACTCACAACTGACAGCTGTCTCTGTTGTGGTGACATTGACAATAATCGACATAGAAGATTGCGGGTTTTATTGAGGGTAAACAAAGTGCTACAAATTGTTAAAAAGTGAGATTATTTGATTGGATTTTTAAACAAATAAATTATGGCTTTAAATGTTGTTTCTTTTTTGAAATATAGAGAAACGCAATTACGCCTTTGTATAGTTACTTCCAAAACCAACTGTGAGGAAATAGTATTAGTAAATTATTTACCATTAAGTGTATGTGTAGGAAAACGAAATAAAGCTAAAGGTGAATTTTCTAGTTTCCCACAAAGTAGTACGTGCACAGTTTAAGTACAGTGCTACTACTTTACTTACGCGAGAGGACTAGGGACTATGTGTTAAGAGACTATCGTGCCTGCCTTGAAGTTCGGTCCGATCATCTCCTCATCTATTTTGATCAATTTAACACTTAGTTAAATACGCAAACCTTATTAATCTCGTCTTTTTCAGTTTTCCGATTGTTTCTGCCTATAACGCCCGAAATTAATAATAAAGAAATTAATAAATTAATAACCTGATCCGTTATCCGCGGGTTTGGATCGATATGACATGTCATAATTATGTCATTTTAGTAGATACTAGAGCTTGACATATTACTACTAAAATATCATATTGTGACATGACATAATAATAATAATATGCCCGCACAATCACATACATAGGCTCTGACCCCTAACTAGGTTTCCCTGTATCTAGGGTATCAGAAACTACGAGGATCGGGGATCCACAACACCCAGACACAGAAAAAATACTTGCGCTTATCGTATACATATCGATCCAAAACCGCGGATAACGGATCAGGATCGATTTATTAATTTCTGGCGTATATAAGTTAAATTTAATGTGATAATGTTTAATTTGAAACATATTGCATGCTATCCTGAAGCTTAAACTTTTACACTCACTCTAAGAGCTTTGTACATAAGTTATCGTCGAAATCTAAGTCAAAACCATTTATTTCGTGCACGTCTCGCGCTTGCCTCGGACTAGACGAGATAAGCGAATGGAACGGGAAACTCGTGACGTTTGCTTAGAAGCTTTTGTTGGTGATAAAACTTGTAATAGGTTCGTATTTATTGTTTGTATTTTATAAGAGCAGAAATGGGCTATTGGGATCAACTTATGCTGTGATAAAACGGAGTTAAGTATTTTAGTAACACATGTCAGCGTGTTATCTACATTAGTGTTCGATCAGTCTAACTGCAATAAATTTATCATTATTCACTGACATATCAACGCATAGCTTCAAGATCTGTTCCTAAAAACATGAAACATTGAGTATTTTTTGAATACCACTGCCTTAATGGGTAAAATGGGATATTCAAGTTTTAATGGAATAATGTCAAGTTACACTCGGGCAAAGCCTAGTAAAACATCTATAACTCGTATATTAAATCAACGTCATTGTTATATTGCTCAAGAAGTTTGTAGGTCAATTTTCCAAAAAGTAGCAGTATCCTATAATAATTACAAAAATAAACACACAAACAAAAAGGAGTCATTGCAGTGACATGAGACGGGGAGTACCCACTACCCATGCCAAGTCAGGAATAGGCTGCTAGCTTGCTTACTCTCTGACAAGTGATTATAAAAGAAATTTACACAATTTTTTTATATTTTTAAGTCAAAACGATTTTTTTTATACCTTACCCATATAATATGTACAATTATTATTATTAATACTATTATTATTTTTTTGATATGTAGATAAATTATGTATATATTATTTTTTTGTATATATTTTTATTAATATGCATGTATTAATATGTAAGTATATGTATAGCAATTATTTCATTTTATTTTTTGTATCTGTGTATGTCTATAATATTAAATATATAAATATATTTTACTATTATTCTCATTTTTTTTTTCCTTCACTTTGCTGCACCGCTACCGTTTTTCGTGCACGTCTAGGACGACTGGTAGAAAATGCTATCTAGCATTAAGTCCTCCTCGTACAATTTTGTGCTAAAGTATAAATAAATAATAAATAAATTATTTATCAAAAAATTGAGATAATAATATACCTGAAGATACACCAAAACTAATCAGATTCGTACAAGACGTAACTCAATCTCGGAAACTATCAAGTCAACAAAGCCAGCACTATCAATAACGTTATCATTGATAGATGGTGCGCGTTCGATTCCCGTCGCGGCGCTCCCATTGTGCGAGAGACGGATGGATGTCGGCTCAAGCTTGACGATTGTTGGGAGTCAATTAGATTGGGATGGATGAGTTCTAGGATGGAAATGCACTTAAATGAACATGAGGTCATTATCAGTTTATAATTGAGGGCTGGAAATTCGAACGAGCGAGCGAAAGCGGTAAGATAGAATTGAGATGCGATGATGGCCCGGTGGTAGTGACCTCGACTTGCAATCCGTAGATCGTGGGTTCGAACCCTACAGTGAGCTTGAGCTTTCGGTGAAGGAAAACATCGTGATGAAACCATAGCTTGGTGTGGTAGGACATTTTGCAGTGCTTACCTGGCTAGCTACCCTCAAGTTAGGAATCTGTCGCCAAGCACCTATCGGTGTGTTCCGGTAGCCTCACATGATAGCCAGTTCCTAGTCCAGGTGTAGTGGGACGCCATCATCGACCACATCGTCACTGAGCATCAGGTGACTTGTGATCAAACGCTTATACCCAAAAAAGTAAAAAAGGGATAATGGTGAAGGGTGAAATTGCTCTAGGTATAAGATACTCATTACGAAAGCTTTATCTAAAAATAGGCTAATGACTTCAAACCTGGACATTTTAACATTAGGTTACCTCTAGAAGAGAGATACAGCCAAAACAGTATTATATAATTGAGACAAGTATAATATTAAAAAATAATAATAATAATAAAAATAAAAAATATTAAAAAAAAATATTAAATAAAATAAATATTTTCAAATTTTATTTTGTAAAGTGTATGCTGTTTTTGGCCACAAATAAATATATTGTCTATTGTCTATTTAACAAAAAAAAACCGACCCTTGTGATATCTCATTTCCAACATAAAAGAATCATCAAAATTGTTTCTTAAACGACGAAGCTATCCGCGAATACACATATAAAAAAATATACGGTTGAATTGACAAACCTCCTCTATTTTTTGAAGTCGGTAAAAATAACAATAGTTTTTTAGCCTTTTCCATTGTCGAAAAAGCGATATAAACTGAAAATTCTTAAATATTAGCTGTAATTACATAGAGAAAACAGTACTGGATCGGTGATGTGACGTCATCAAAAGCGCGCGAAAAATAAGGCCGTTCAAACAGGTCAAATTTAATCGGTACTTTAAATATTATTTTAAAAATTCATTTGAACGATTTTAACAGGATTTATGTTTTTTACTATGTTATAACGAAGTAATAAGATATAATTAATTTTTATTATAAAGAAATAACACAAGTAAAAACACTTATCTAAACCTTAAAATAGTTTTTTATTCATTATGATCACTTTAAAACGTCAAACTTAAAACTAGCTATACCTGTTCCAACCTCCTTACGCCGGCAAAATAACAGGCAAGAAACACCCGGCAGGTAATTTTTTTTGGCGCAATCACATTGTCAATTTTATTCTTATTACTAATTGATTGAATTGGAGCAAGTTCACTAAAATCCCAAGCATTTTTTGTCATCTAAATAGTCCGATATTTTATAATAAGCTTTACTAATAGGATTTCTCTTGATTGTTAAAAATGGTAGATAAACGATAAAATTGCTCAAAGAGTTTGGTACTCGTCACGAAAACTTTATCCAAAAACAGGCTAACGACTTCAGACTTAGACATTTTGTACCTAGAAGACATATCGAAGCAAAAATTGATTGATCACACCCTTTTGTAATAAGGTTCGTGTCTCAAGGCCATTATGATAATAACGTCGTCGCGACGCTCGGAAGCCGATAGCATCGCATCGCGCGCACTGGACAATAACCCTTAGCTACATTCATTTATAATAATTAGCATATGGCAGACCACTGATATGACTAGGTTTAGTTTTTGTGTTAAATTTATACCATGTTGTGTAATCTATGATGTTAACTTTGAATAGTTCTAATGGAGCTCCTGCAATACTTGAAATCAAAGTCCAATACAAATTTTATTTAAAAACCTCATTCGGACTGTAAAAACATCAGGAACCAGTCTCTCCACAAAGCCGGTTTACTCAGCTTTGTTAAATTGCTACAATTACCATCTACAAATATGCCTTTTTACTAAGGAGAAAACTAACAAATTTGTTATTCATTAGCCGAATCTGTCCTCCTGTTCTCAAGTAATGTGATTAACAACGAACAGTATTTCACTTCCATTTATGTTTTACTAGCTGTTCCCCGCCGTTTCACCCGCATGGGCTACAGTTTATCGCGATAAAAAGTAGCCTATGTCCTTTCTCAGGCTCTAGACTATCTCTGTACCAAATTTCATTTAAATCGGCCCTGTAGTTTAGGCGTGAAAGCGTGACACAGACAGACAGAGTTTCTTTCGCATATAAAATATAATATTATATTAATAATATAGTAGGGATCACAATCTGTCCAGCCGTTCTCAAATAATGCGCTTACCAACGAACACCATTTAATTTCTAGTAGGATAGATTATAATATATCCTCCGCATCGCCGTAACTGTTTAAAATCCGCTATATGTCATATAAAAGAGCCAAGTATCTAACTTACTAAATAAACATTACATAATCTGTTGATTTGACAAGTTCACCTGTTTAACAAGTTTACCTGTAAGAGAAAGGGAAGAAATAGGGCTGTTAAGTAATAATCTCGTAAAACCAACAACACATCTACGACACAGGTTGCTAAGCCTGACCAATATTTCAAAACTTTCGTGATCAGGACGTGGGAACAATAATAGCAAATCGTCACCGGTAACGTTCATGTAACTTCAGATTTGGTTACGTATTGGCCGGCTCAGGTAAGCTTGTTATTGATTTGTAACCTAAAATGGACTCATTGTACTATTCAAGAGTACGTTTATACATATATATATGTTTTTTTTGTATTGTTATCACTACACAAGACTGCAATCTGCACGTGACTGCACGGGTACTAGTAAATACAGTGCTCATCCAAAATGGTTCCAAAAAGAAGTACCGTTGCTCTGAACTTCTTTGTTTTTTCGTATGAGCTATTGCCCAACTCTATTGTTAGAGATATTATGTTAGTCAAAGGCCCTTAACACGGTTGAACATATGAAGGACGGATACCTTAACGTGTCTTCCAAGGCGAGGCGGCTTGACTGATTTGCTTTATTGTATTCCTGATTGTCAGAGTAAGAATTTTTTTAGAAGATCCATTAGGAAATTAATAGATTCGGGAAGAACTAAACGGCCTTTTTACGATAGGAATTATGTACACTACGAACTCAGGGACCATGTTATATTTGCTACACATCCCCACTTATTTTAATATTATAAATGCAAAAGTAACTCTGTTTGTCTGTCTCGCTTTCACGCCTAAACTACTGAACTGATTTAAATGAAATTTGGTACGGAGATGGTTTGAACCCTGAGGAAGGACATAAGATACTTTTTATCGCGACTAACCGCGGAGAACAACTCAACGGCATTAGGGTTGAAATTACCTACGTGTATGTATATAGCTTGTATGAAGAAAAATATCAAATCGCTAATCCTAATCCCATAGCCATTCACTGCCAATTTCTCCTAACGACATCGCTGACATGCCCTGACCTTCCAAATAAGTAGAATACTTGGTATTGTTGGGCGTAGGCGTGTATACCCACAATAAAGATCTGAATGAGGAAGTTAATGTCGATATGCCATCGCGTTCCATGGCTTTGGCCCTTATAACTATTGGGGCACAAGGTCGAAGGGCCAATAACTATTCATATCATATTATTGTGAACAAGCTACTTTGAAAGGTGATTGAGTTATACCTACTAAGTTATTTGAAAACACACGTAACCCTACCAAATGTACTTGTACTTTCAAAAATGAAACCAAGTGTTTTGACGTCATAAGAAGTAGTGAGAAAGCATGTAGTTGTAGAGCCATGTCTCATGCCATAAAAACACACACATAGTATCCTACCTCCTACTAAAATTATAAAAAAGAAAGTTTGTGTGTTTGTGTGTGAATGTTTGTTACCACGTATCACCGAAACTACTAAACCGATTTTGATAAAATTTGGAATGGAGATAGTTTATACCCTGGATTAACACATAAGCTACTTTTTTTTCGGAAAAAGGTTCTTGCGGGATAACGGGAAGACGTGGGTGAAACTGTGGGGCGCAACATGTTTTAATTTAAAAGTCTAGTCCCCAAGACAATCCATTCCAATGTTGATACCGAAAAAATAAGGCTACATTGAATTCAATTCTATTAGAATTCAAGATTGTTTCCATTCATTTCTAGGTTATAAAGAAAATGATATTTCTTCCATAAAGTAAGCAGAAACATCACAATCGGGTATTAAAAGCATGAAGCATGAGGTGAGTCAGAGATAAGAATATCTCGCTGAGATCATACCGAGTATTGCTTTTCTAGGTATTGTTAAAAAAACTATGACACATGCAGCAAATGAAATCGTTGGTTGAATGCGAACAATGTCTAAGGGCCGGTTTTATCAACGTCCGTAAGTTAAATGTCATACCAAAGTTCGGCAAATTTGATCTTATTGTCAAACATTCCGTGATAAAATTTGACAATACGATCAAGTTTACCGTTTGATATGACATTTAACTAACGGACGTTTATAAAACCGGCCCTAACAAGAACCGAAGTCAAAGGATGCCTTAATGGATGTACCAGGATAACATAAGTAGAAAGAGGTAACTTTTTATTCAAGCTGTACAATTCTAACATTACACAAGAAAAGTAAAAAGTAGTCAATCCGCTAAGTATAGTCCTTTTAAGAAGTAGGTAATTTTTGCTTAAACATATTTGTCAAATATTAAAGTCTGAGAAACAATTAGACAAGCAAGGAAATCGCTTTTTAACGAATATAATTGTTAAATAACATACTTTAAGTCAGACAACTATTAGCATAATATATGCTTGAACAAAGTAGGGAATGTGGGCGAAGGAGAATTATAATTAAACCTAGAGAAGGAATAAACGAGGTCGCTGACCGGTTTCAGTTTGTAAGGATCCTTTCAATTACTTTACGGGGAGGAAAACTTTGCTCTGTGAGAAATAAAAGTTGTGATATATCTAATATATTTTTATGGAATCTAGGGTATTGTGATTCTTGTGACAGTCAATAAGATAAAGAAAATTTGTAAAAGGAGTTAGTTCACCCATATTTCTTTCTTTCAAAACTGATGATGTTTACATATAAAGGTATATGCAAAGAAAAAGAGGCTATATATCTAATGTCATTGAACGCATTCTTCCTTAGTGCGAAGAAAATGGCTAGCACCTGCATAAACCTTTTACACCACAATAAAGGCTTGTTTATAAAACTGCCAAGTTATTGTTACCAGTGCCTGTCATACGCCAACTACGCGGATAGTGCCTGGTTTACACGATGCAAGTTCCATTAAGAAGTAACTGAAGTACAGTTCATTTTTTGTGAGCAAATCGTTTGAGTTATTCCAAACGCATGTAACAGCATCTTCTAAGGCTTACTCAATCCAGTGGTCAGCCTTAACGTCAGCCTATGCTCCCACGCACTGTTGGGGTTGGGACACAGGCTTCTGACAGAGACATAATAAACCTTTTGGCCCAGTGCGGGTTAGACGATGGTCGCTCAAGCACTTTACAATACTCCATATCATTACCGATTTTAAATGCTATTTTGGCACAGACAATAAATTAAGCTATGTGTGGATTTGTCCATCGCTCACATAGTGAATGAAAACATCGCGAAGAAACCATCTCCAACTCGCACCGGGCCAGCGTGGTTTTATCTCTCCCTCTTCTCTCACTTTCTCTCTCTCTCTCTCTCTGAGAGTAGACTTGTGTCTGAGCAGTGAGAACAAAATAGACTGATGATCAACTCAATCAACTCTATCGCTATATAGTTTTGATCGAGCTACTCATCACAATACTGGATGAACACTCCGTACGACCAAGTCTAGCTACTGTCGACTAGCAGGGCAAGTGCTCGTAGCGTGTAAATGCCCCACAACATTCTTCTAACAATTTCCTTACTCGCTTTATATTTTAAACCAAGTTTATTGAGCATTGAAACTCAATCTTAATCGTGCCGGAAAACGATTTACCTATGAAACAACTAATAGCAGTTTTATACCATGTTTTATCATGAGCAAGTACTGGCTTTGTGTAAACATCTGCCAATGGAGCTTTTGTTGTGCTGCTGGATTGTTCCTGGAAAATGGCCTGTAAAGAACGTGGTGTGTCAAAGCAAAGTTTTATTAATTGCGAACATAGTAATAATAGGTAAAACCTACCTAAAAAATAGTAGTGGTTTCCGATATGCTGTAGCCAATTAAATTCTGTATTCGGTCTGATACCTAAAAGTAATCCTATTGTTATAATAAATAATAAATAAATAATAAAAAATAAAAAGCCTTTATTGCTGATTAGACTAAATAACATATAAAACTTAATAATAATAATATGCCTTAATCCTATCCTATTCTATAATTTATTTCCAATGTGAAAGCATATCGGCAACGGTTAAACAGTTTCAGCTTGTCTCCCGACAAAGGCCTCCTCCAAAGATTTCCATGTGTTCCGATCTTTTGCTGTACGGGTCCATACTGGACCGGCTACACTCGCAATCTCATCCTCCCATCTCTTAGTCTGTCTACCTCTGTTCCTTGTACTGCCTCGTGGATACCATTCTGTCACTAGTCTAGTCCACTTTTCCTTGTTCTCTCTCATCATATGCCCAGTCCATCTCCATTTTAACCGTTTACAGGTTGTGTAAGCGTTTCCAAATCCAGTTCTATGTTTTATATCTCTTAATTTTACTCGATCTTTTCTTTTAACTTCTATTGTACTTCTCTCTATTCCATTCTGACAAATTTTTATTTTGTTTGCCAGTTGTTCTGTCAATGCCCAGGTTTGACATCCGTAGAGTAAACAAGGCAAAATACACATATTAAATACTTTTCTTTTTTCTCTTATAGGCATATCTTTGTTCTTCATGACTTCGCCAAGTGACCAAAATCGTTTCCAAGTGTTGGAAATTCTTCTTTCTATTTCTTTCTGCATGCAATTTTCTGTAGATACTAACTGTCCTAAATATACATATTCCTTAACATACTCTAATGATTCATTATTTACTTTAATGTCTTCACTATATGTAGAATTTGACATTACTTTTGTTTTTGTTAAGTTCATTGACAAACCTGCTTTATCACTTTCAACCGATAGCTGTTGCAACATTAGTTCTAGAGTTTTCGGGCATTCAGAAAACAAAATTAAGTCATCAGCAAAGCGTAAGTGACTTAAGTTTTCGCCATTTATATTCAGCCCATTCTTTGTCCACTCTAGGTTCCTGAATATCAATTCAAGGACGGCTGAAAATAATTTAGGTGAAATATAAATATTGTTATAATATTTACTAACAATGTAGTGGTGTAGGCAATAAGTCTCATGTTTATTTTTATAAATAGCTAGATTAACGAATTCTTAAATTAACTTTTTATTGGTAGACCACAGTACAGATACATTAAGAGAAAAAAATTGCAATATGTTTACTTATAAATATATAATTTCTTCTAAGGAATTTCATAATTGCTAGTGTTAGCATGAAAAAAAATATTTTCATCAAAGATGAAAATCCCCCATAATGATGTAAAAAATCCTTTGGTTCTTTAGCAGTGCAGCATACTGCTGAAAAAGACGACGCTATTCAAATGACGAATGCGCCAGGAGTCATAATTTCCTGTACAATGCATAAAACAAAAGAACACGACTGGAGACGTCGTTTCTTAATTTACGAGGGCGTTGTATGGCTCACGGCGTCTTGGGCACTATGGCATGTTCTGTGACCTCGGCTCGACATATCCCAGCATCTGCAGGTAAGTTACGAGGCACGGTCAGGCACGCACCGCGCACACTTGCGCGCGCGCACGCACACTACGCCTCGCCTACTGTCCACCGCCCGAACAATCGATCGTAAATCACATTCGATAAAATTATAGGAGGGAACACAATGGACGTCTCCGGACAACATCTGCGACGCATAATCTGCCGTCGCACCATCGCAAAGAGTCCGCTTTCACGCGACACCTGGCGCTGTCTCCGCGGCGACTCTCCGTCTTCGAGATAGAGTCGACAATCGCACGTGTACTGACAAGAAATGTTTATTTTGAGAAAGTTCTCCTCGAGCGATTTTCATCTTTATTGTGTGCGATTCTGAGATGATGTTCGAATGCGATGGCATCGGTTGGCGTAATTGCGAAATTCACGCTTCGCGGTGCGGTACAAAAATAAGATTATGGATTCCGCTGAGCTCCAGCGTTATTGTGATTCGAGGATCCGTCGGTAGGTATGTCTGCTGGTTTTACGACTGCTATTCCCGGAGGAATAAACTTGGGTTATTGAATATTGTTCAGGTTATTTATGGAAGACATCGCCATTGTCCGGAAAGCAACTCGACACTCGTCATGCTAACTCTGGGTGTTTGTTTTCAGGGTATTGGGCTCGTTTATGGTTTATTTGTACATGAAGCCTTCAACGTTCGAAACTTTAATAAACGACAGAAAGCCATTTAACTGAATTTATTAACGGAAATCATTTTTTCGAGCAATGCACAAGGAATGCGGTAAAGGTACCTTTCGTTGTTTTACACAAGTTCAAAAAAATTTACATCAACGCAAAATAGGTTAGATAAATCAACTATGTCCACTCAAACTGAAACTCAAAAATATGTTTTATTTATTTTATTTTATTACAAAACAATATCCACAGCTCAGCTGTTGATTCAGTAAGATACAACATGTGATCACTATAAACATAAAACTAGATGCGCCTGTTCCAACCTCCTTAACGGCATAAGATCAGGTTTTTTTTTTTTTTTTACTATTTACAGGGTAGCGTTTGACCACAAGTCACCTGATGTTAAGTGACGATGTGGTCGAAGATGGCGCCACGCTACACCTGGACTGGGAACTGGCTCTCAAGTGAGCCTGCCGGAACACACCGATAGGTGCTTAGCGACAGATTCTTAACAAGAGGGTGGTAGCTAGCCAGGCGAGTACTAGAAAATACCCTACCACCAAGCTATGGTTTCATCACGATGTTTTCCTTCACCGAAAGCTCAAGCTCATTGTAGGATTCGAACCCACGTCCTACGGATCGCAAGCCGACGTCACTACCACTGAGCCATCATCGCTATAAAAAGGTAAAAAGGTAAAAAACGCCTTGCAGATAATTTGTTAGGTGCGATAATTTTTCCACTTTATTCTTACTAGTTTGATTAAATTGAGCAAGTCTGCTACAATCCCAAGCAACCACGTTTGTTATAAATATTATATCCCTAAACTAAAATGATTCCTAATTCTAGTCCAATTCAAAACGTATGAAGAATAAATCAAGAATTTGACCTCACCTGAGAAAATAACCTCAAACAAAGGGTTCAGGCATCGTATAGGCACCTAGTGGAACATATATCATACAGTTGCAAGCACAGCCTAGCTTTACGGCCATCGTAAATATGAAGGCGATATTATACCCGCTTTACTTATGGACAATGCAATTATACTACGCCAGGGATTATGGAATAACAGGTAATGCTGGATTAGTAGGAGTAAGTAGAATGTTTACTTTTCAAGGAATGGTTAGAAAATCTTAATTGGTAGGTAATGTTAATAACGCCCACACAATCACATACCTACGGAGAGCTTTGACCCTTAGCTAGGATTTCCTGTATCTAGGGGAACCTACACGGATTATACTCTTATAGTCGAAATATCTTTTTATAATATCGCTAGCTCAATTTGTGTGCCCCCGATATTTATTTATTTATTTATCGTCAAAATAAAAATTGGTAATTTCGTATATTATGAATTACCAGGAGGTATAAAGTCCATCGAGACATCTAGTATCTGTGTGGATTGGGATTGGATTGGTTCTGATACCCTAGATACAGGGAATCCTAGTTAAGAATCAAAGCTTTCCGTAGGTACTTTTGGGTTTCTCATAATTTTCTTTTTTCCGAAACCCTTATATTGCAGTCAAAAACAAAATTCAAATCGATCGAGCAATTTACTAGTTTTTCGAGACTAAAGCACGGGAGTTGGTTTTTATATATAGAGATAGATATACATTCTCTAGCAAATTCGTTATCAAGCAAACCTAGATATAAACTTCATACGATATAAAAAATACATAAAACTACAGCAATGGCGGACGGGCGTGACGAAATGAAACTATTCATGTGTACCATTTTAATGTCACGATAAAACCTGCCAGATATGAACGCCATATCAATATAATCTTTATGTCTAGCTGTATATAATGTATCTGAATTCTGAGTACCTATATACTAGTATTTGTAGGTTACATTAGACAAGCAGTTGATATCTCTAAACTCTTGAAACAAGAAAAATCTTATTAGTAAAGCTTATTATAAAATATCCGTCTAATTAGATGACAAAAACAGCTTGGGATTTTAGTGAACTTGCAATTCAGTCAATTAGTAAAAAGAATAAAATTGACATGTGATCGCGCCAAAAAAATTACCCGCTGGGTGTTTCTTGCCTATTCTTTTGCCGGCGTAAGGAGGTTGGAACAGGCGTAGCTAGTTTTAAATTTGACGTTTTAAAGTGATCACAATATACCTTGATAAAAAAAACCTCTGACTTTGACTTTGATGATTAGGTTAGGGTATAATGGGGCTGGCATACCATAACATGGTAAAAGACTCATAAAAATTTATGATTAAAAAAAAGACTGATGATAAATCAGTGACGTCGATATGCGAGCTTTCGGTGAAGGAAAGCATTGTAATGAAACCATAACTTGCTAGCTACTCGCCTGACTAGCTAAGAACCCCAAGTTAAGCATCTTTCGCCAAGCACTTATCGGTGTATAAAATACACACTAAACTTCTACCATTTTCCTTGTTACGGCTACGCAAATAATTTTATCATGCGTAGCAAAGAGACTAGATAATTATACAGCTACGAATCGACTGCTCATCGTAGCTATCTCTACGAATCCTCTACGAATGTAGACCAATTTTTTTAGTGACAATTTTTTTTTGTCACATGAGTAAGCAAAGACTGTTTGAAGTCACTTGAATGAGTATAAAAATGTTTAACAGCCTAGGATCGGATAGAATTTTATTCATTATTTTTATATACCTAGGCGAAAAATTTCATTAATTTTTTTTCTTCTACTACAACGCGACTTTGTTTGTATTGTCGGAATTGGCAATTCAAGGAATTTAAACAAAACAAGTTTTGTAATTTATTTGCACATGACTATTTTTAACCTCCTACGCAAAAAGAGGGGTGTTATAAATTTGACGTGTCTGTCCGTCCGTTTGTCTGCCTGTCTGTCTGTATGTTAGTGGCACCGCATCTCACGAACGGATGAAGCGATTTCAGTTTAGTTTTTTTTTTGTATGAAAGGTGAGTTACGGGCGAGTGTTTTTAGCTATGTTTGATGAAAATCGGTCCAAGATGTCGAGGGGTTTATTTAATTTTAAATTTATAGTTTTTGAAAGAAAACTCGAAAGCAATTGCAATTGCAAAGGAAATTGCTGAACGCTGCTCAAAAACTGAAATGCCATATAAATTTAAATTAAAGCAAAAAATTGTTTGTAAAACTACACGAAAATTTAATATCATACGAAGCAAGATTTGCTCGCAATAAACTCTGGGATGTAAACCAAATCGTAAAAAACTGATGATTGCCATTTCAAACGTTGTGCAATCTATGTTTTGGAAAATCTGTCTCGGTTCTGATAAACTTGTTTATAAATATGAAGAGAACTTGCGCCTTGCCAATAATAATACTTAAAGGTAATGCTGGATTTAACATGGGGAACTGGAGCTAGCCCCCAGGGCGGCAGGGCGTGAGATCAAAACATTTGTGCATTTTCGAAAACGTTGTGTGAAATGTACAAAGTATGATCGTATCCTACTAATATTATAAATGCGAAAGTTTGTGTGTATGTGTGATTGTTCTTTACTACGTATGACCGTAACTGCTAAACCAATTTTGATGAAATTTGCAAAGAAATATGGATGTATTTTTACACATATAAATATCTACTCGATAAACATTACTACATTCTAAGATAGTCGGCTAAAAATATGCGCAGACAAGTTCAATTTTCTTTCCCATAGTTTAAACAATCTCCACATCAAAATTCATCAAAAAACGTAACGTAGTTTTTAAGTGACAGAGTAACAAACATCCATTAATTTCAACAAAGCTTTCAGTATTTTAAATCAGAGTAAGTACATTATATACTCAGAGATAAAGTACTATATCTATATTAGTAGGTATTACATAGTGAAAAGCCTCCGCGCTCATCCAATGACAGATGACAACGGAAGGAACATCCCTCCTGCCCTCCACCAAAAGAAAATTGATCTTCATCGGTGTGTGATAAGGTTAGGTTTTGTAAAGCAAAGAGCGGAGGATGTCCCTTGCTATCTTGTCTGGCGAGGGAGGCGTCGACCAATCACAGCGCGCCATTGACGCATCGCACTGTCCATATCTACCTATTGCGCATCCTCACACTCAAATTTCATTGGAAAACAACTTACCTGAAAAATTTCCACGCCTTTTTTTAAATAAAATATCTATTTAAATCAAAAAAAAATGTTTTCTATTCTTTCAAAGATGTAAGTGTCCAGTATTGTATAGGATACTAACTGCGTCCCGCGGTTTCACTCGCGGCTTTCCGTTATCCCGCTGGAAACCTTTTCCGAGATAAAAAGTAGGTATACGCTATTTCCATTTCGTATTTCATCCAGATCCGTTCTGTAGTTTTTGCGTGAAAGAGTAACAAACATCCATACATCCATACTCGCAAACTTTCACATTTACAATATTAGTAGGATCTACAGCACTCACCTTGCCCATGTAACCGCCTCGCGACCGCCTTCAGCCGCATCGCCTCCACTGTGGTAAACAGGACAGTCTCCTCAATTATTAACTGCGATCGATGGCACAGCGAGGGATGTTCGGAAAAGTTTTTGAAAATTGATGTTATTGTTTGCGCGTGAGAGGTGGGCGTGGGTGGCAGTTGTGCGCGGGCGGGCGCCGTGGTCGTACGTCCCGCGTCCCGTGGGATGGGTGGGGGCAGACGTGCGCGGTCGAGAGCGCGGCGTGTCACGCGAGCGGCCGGCGGGACACTGCGTTCACGTGTTCGGCCGCACGGCGACCGCGGGGAAAGCGCTTTTCACGCGGGAAATGCGATAGTGACCGCGCTGTCTCGCCTCGGGCCGTGACTGCCGACTGTCCAACTTGTCGCCTGCCCACCTACCTGCTCCAGTACCCCTTTATTACCTTTACACATCAACGCTTAACCTGAAACACGAATGACTTAATCAAATCAAATCAAATGTTTTTATTTCGGACAACAAAAAACCATGGGTTAGTTAGAATGTTTGATAAAACTTAGAATATTTTATTATACTACAACTAAAATTATAACAAATATAAAAATACAAACCTAAAAACAATTGTATTATTATATTACACTTAGATTGAGGCTTGGTCTATCTTTATAAGTATTTATTTCTCTATATAAGTATGTATATCGTTGTCTAGTACACTTAACACAAGTTTCGAGCTTAATTTGGGGCTAGGTCAATTTGTGTGTGCCATTGTCCCTGATATTTATTTATTTTTATTCATAAATTGAAGCACCTATCGGTGTGATCCGACAGTCTCACTTGAGAGTCCGTTCCCAGTGTAGGTAGAGCGTGGTACTATCTTCGACCACATCTTTATTTAACATCAGATGACTTGTGGTCATGAACTACCCTTTAAGTAGTAAAATAAAACAAATAACATCAATTGAGGTTATTATTATCAGTCTTTCACGTTCCCACTGCTGGCCTTCTCTCAGAGAGAAAGTATGGGCTGTAATCTACCACGCTGGACCAGTGCGGGTTGGTAGATGTCGCATGCCCTTAAATGTTGCAGTTATTGGGCATGCCGGTTTCCTCACGATGTTTTCCTTCACCGTTTTGAGCGATGGCAAATCCGCACATAAGTTATTAAGTCATAAGTGCGGCACTGAGAGGATTTGAACTCGGTGTCGGCGTTTTGTAAGTCGCACACCTAACCGTTCGGCCGCCATCGCTCAATTGAGGTTACAGGGCTTAAATTAAGTAACGAGTAACGAACGATCCCAATAACCGATGTATCCACGATTTGCCCTACTGGAGATAGAACTTTGACATAAGATTATCTATATTTATACAAGACTTATGTATGTCAGTTACATTTTTCAAATGACTGGATGCCATAAATGCTATGAATTTTATAACATAGGTACTTCTCTGAAGAAAAACTTCAAGGAAAAAGGTTCCTTGTATCAAATTACGAGAATCCTTATAAGTAATCTACCCTACTTTCTACTGGCAAACTGGGACAAGAAAATATATTATGCTCCATCGATTGTTGGATGTTAAGGTTGTTGGATTGTCGATGTTTTCCTTCATAGAACCTCTATTCAGTAAAATTCTCCAATAAAATTCACGTTTGCTTCGCATTGGAGAGTAACCGAAGCAACAATTTAACGGACGATTAAACATTAATGACAGCGAAATTGATGGAAAAGTTGAAGGAAGTTGACGTAATCAGATGATTAGGTACCTTGTCGTTCGAATCAGAACCTTAACTAGCATTTTAATGTAAAAGTTATTTTCTATCCAATTAATACACACATAGAAACACCACAAACACACACACACAGTATACTGTGACACAAAACCAAAATTATTCTTTTATTGCATTGAATACAGGGTGGTGCTCAATGCTTATGTTATACAGGATGGTAGGACGGTTATGTGACCAGAGGCAATTAATATTCGAATTTGTTGCCATTACCCTGTAAGATGCAAAAAAGTGATTTCCTGCTTTCCATGATCCCTCAATTTTTAAATTGTTAAAAAAACAGAAATTAATTATAAATTTGAAACTGCAAAATATGTTAAAAAGACAAACCTAAAACTAGCTCGCCTGTTCCAACCTCCTTACACTGCAAAAGAACTGCCAAGAAACGCCCGGCAGGTCGCGCGGGCGCGGGTGCGATCACATTTTTTTAATATAATTTTCTAGATCTTTCTCTGCAAAAGTTTCCATACATGGCACTAGAAGTCAAAAAAATGTATATCCTACTAATTTTATAAACGTGAAAGTTTGTAAGTATGGATGGATGGATGGATGGATGTTTGTTACTCTTTCACGCAAAAACTACTGAACCGATCTGAATTTTGGAATGGAGATAGCTTATACCCTGGAATAACAAATAGACTACTTTTCATCCCGGAGAAAGGTTCCTGCGGGATAACGGGAAGACGTGGGTGAAACCGCAACTAGTAATACATAATATAACATTGACATCAAAGCATGTAACTGTTCTCTAAAGACTCGATAAATTGGCAAACTATTGTCAGTCTTCTTCCAAAACAACGTTTCAATCCATTGCAAAATCATTCCATCATTACGTAAGCCGGTCTTTGAAACAAACCCACTCAAACATTTACTTCCAACTTGGACTTATCAAGAACTCAGAAGTTATTGTTGCGTAACCGTTGTCTACGTGTACTCGTAGACAATTTCAACGGCTACGAGCTCGGCTCATGACTAGTCGTGTAACCGATATAATATGTACTAAGCTACATCAAGATATCGGTACCTAATATCTGGTTTAAGATATTTTTTTTCTCAAAAAGAACATAGTTCACTTATTAGAGAAAAATGAATAATGTAAAGTAGGGTACAATTTTGCTTCAGAGCATACAGTCGTATTCGTTAAATGACATAATATCGGTTTGATGAATATACATATTAATATTCGCAAATACTATCAAATAACGGTTTTAACTCACCACTACTCATGACAAGTTTGTTTTACCGTAAAGCTTTAAGTACGTAGACGACCCTTACCTCTTACCCACACCCTTGTGGTGGGCGAGAGGGGGCAGAAGCCGTAAATATGATTATCAGAAGGGGAGGCGACGGCGACTAATCATATTCTCTGCAATTTACATAAATATTAGCGTGTTCCGTGACACACGACCTCAAAGTCATTAGAAGCCTTACTTTTAATGAAAGCATAAGGCCGATGGTAGTGATGGGACTCGAGTGATTTTTTTTCACTCGAGTCACTCTGTACTGGTTGGAACCTTTCTCACTCAAATACCACTCGAGTGAAGATAAAACTCGAGTGACCAAAAGAAGAATAAAACAATATTAATTTTACATAGAAATGTGTATTCATTGTCGCATTAATGTAAAAGCTACTCAAAAAAATATTTTACTCATGTTCACCACTTTCTTATAATACAGTGATAAATAACCAAAAAATTAAACAGTAACAACTCCCACAAACAGATATACGTAATTTCAAAGAGAACATACAGTGGGTAAACTTGTCACAACTTGGATTTCTCACTCGGCTCGGTATAAACCACACGAGTAGTACGAGTAAACTCGAGTTATCAATAATTTAACTCGAGTGCGAGTAATATAAAAACTACTCGAGTCACTCGAGTGAAAAGCAACTCGAACCCCATCACTAGCCGATGGTAGATACCGGTCGACTCAGAAGTCACTTTGTCTTTTTTATGAGTGATTAATGTATAAGCCACTGTAGGGGAGTATTTGACCATGCATATTCAAAAAGAAATCATGTTGCCGCGATTTACCTACTTGTCGATTTTTAATAAGTACAATGACCAAAGTTTTTTTGCTATCGTGGAACAGTTATACTTTATTTATTTAAAAGGACTTTTAAATAAACATTGTGAAATTCATACTTAAACAAAGATGAACTACGTGACTATCGGTAAAGAAAAACATCGTAATAAAACCATAGCTTGGGGCCATACCCTCCGTATGGCCGCATTTTCTCTAATTCGCCTAGCTCGCTTGGCTCGCCTAGGATAGCTACTACCCAGATGTCAAAAATTTGTCACCAAGCACCTATCATTAAATACCGACAAACCACTTGAGAGCCAGTTCCTAATTCAGGTGTAACGAGACGTCAATCTCGACCAAATCGTCACTGAACATGACGTGACTTGTAATCGAACCTTAAGATGTAAGATAAACGTGATTAGCTTAGTTCAATAAACTCTCTATTTTATTAATATTTTAAAATAGTATCTACTATGTTACTTTAACCTTTTAACTTCTTTAACCTACTATGTTTTGTATGATATAATATGTATTGAAAAAGTCCCTACCAAAAAGCCCTTTTGAGAACTATCATTCATCCATTCCAATAAGTGCCAAGAACAATCAAATCAAAAGTATTATGAAAATGATCTGACCAACCTCTTTCCTCGTTTCAGAACTGCAAAAAAAAGTCTCAACAATATGGATTCCAACCTAACTGGAAAACAAACCACAACCGCACCATTTCCATTAGGGATTCATCTCAAAGCCAAGATAATTGCATCTCTACACCAAACCAGCTCACAATACACCCCCCATCTAGCGGGTTTCCCCGAGACCGCAAGCAATCACGAACAAAAATAAATTATTAATTACTACACCTTAAACGGAAAGCAGACTTTACCCTTCCCATAAATTAGAGGGGCCAGATGTTAACAGACTCCTAACAAACCCCAAATATCTTGTTGAGCCACCCACAGTGTCTCCAACACATATAAAGGCACGCACGCACACATACTCAAAACAGACCTCACATTAACGACCTAAAAGCTTGTTCCTGAAAACTGGTTTCTGGAAACTGCGGTTGGTGTTTTTGACTTTATAGCGCTGAGGAACTGTTTCCTCCTTATATTATATCGCATCAAGATGCTCGTACACTTCCTAAACGACTTCCTCCTTTCCTCCAAGCCTAGGGATTACAACCTTACCTTTATTAGCACAAGATTGGTTTTATGTTGAAGATGGAAGGTTGTTTGGTCCTTTCGCAGGTGTGGCCCATGTGATATGATATCAAGGCGAGACAGAAAGGGACAGTAGAGGCAGGTCCTCAGCAGACGTTTCGGTTGCCATGGCGATGCATCGATTGCTCCCCTCCCTCCGAACCTCAGCCGCCGTATCCAGGTCATCCGAAGGCATCTGAAGGCGATGTTTGTGTTAAGATTTAATTAGGTTGCTTTGGATTTACACACACAATATTTCGCGAGGAAATGTTGGTACTGAACTAATTTTATTGCATCATAAGTTTGCTATACTATGGTCTACTATGTACCTAGATGTATTAGAAAACCAGACGTGTTGAAATATCTTGTTTAATCGGGCTCGTGGTATTCAAGAGGTAAATGTTACTAGGGAAATAGATTTTGAGTCGTAGATTCTTATCACAGAAAACACACTCAGATTTTAGAATCGTTTAACGGCCGTTCCCAACAACCGATCTATCTACGATTTGCCCTACTGGTTATAGAAATTTGACATAAGCTCCATAGAAGTACCTACCTAATGTCAAATTTCTATCTCTGGTAGGGCAAACCGTGGATGGATTGATTATTGGGAACGGCCGAATGTGAATTGAAGCACATTCAAAGCCTGATCAGAAGTGTCTTACACCAACTTTACCTCATTATCTCTATAAATATACATAATATAGTGCATAGTAGGTATATAGGTAAAATTAAAAGTCCTTTTTTTTAAATTTACTGACTGTTGTATTACGAGTATAAACGCATTTTAACTGTCCGTAACTCCGTAAGTGAAAAGAAATTTTTACTTGAATTGTCTATGGCTAACTAACGCAAATGGCACAACGACCCAAAGTGAGTCTTGGCCTCGGCTCGGACAAACAACAGACGCCACTATGGCTACTTGTCATTTTATTGTCAACTGTGAAATTTCTATCAAAATTTTAATGGGAATTTTTTGGCGGCAATGGAAATGTCAAAAGTCAAAACGTCAAATTAAACTATTCGTAAGCTCAAATCGCTATTATCTCCATCGGTAAAGAGCGTCCGTAAACTGTTACAGAAATTAAAAAAAAACGGATTTATAGAACACGGAAAATTTTACAATTAGATCAAATTAACCGAAATAAGGTATGATATTTAACTTACGGACGTTTTTAAAACCGGCCCTAAGGTAGCCAAATGGGCTGTTAACGTTTGTAAAACATTCAAGTTATCTGTACACCAAGATCTTTTCAGCAGTTTAGACATGCATTATGTAAATAAGTAATAGGTAACATGACAAGACTCAATCTTGTAGTATTTTGAACTTTTTATTAAGCGCATCTGGGTAGCTTAGCCCGGATTTCACCAGGTGTGATATACCTACCAAGTAAAGACAGCTAATCTTTCCTTAGGAACAAGACAAGGGCACCTACTTTAAGGCCAACACTTTTGATTCCAAAAATGTAAATCATTACCCTACCTCAGAAAATTACCTCCATTCTACGTCAAAGGGACGCTAAAAGGGCATGAGAAGGCCGGCATACTGCCTCAAGTAGCCCTATTAGGTCCAGAGCCTTACCTTTGTCAGCCGCCGAGTTCTGACGTGTCTTTCAGATAAGATTTGGGTCGGCGGGATTTCTTTGAGACATCAAAGGCGACAGGTGAATGGAAACGAGGCCTGAATTTTGGTGAAATGATTTTGTTATTTACGTAATCATGTTTGTATTGGGTTTTGATGTGATTTTTGATGGCTTCAGGGTTCTTAATAAGTAAGTAGGTATTTTGTTCGTTATTTGTCTAAGTACCTAGTCCTCGTGGTACAAGTTCATTTCAAACGAAATCTTATTCGAAAAGTTTACTTACCATAAAATATCAGACTGTTTAGATGACGAAAATGCTTGGAACTGAACTGAACTTGCTCCAATTCAATCAGGATTTTTTTTATGTGATCACGCTAATAACTGTGAACACAAGAGCAGGCGTAGTTAGTTAAGTTTTGAAATGTCACGTTTTAAAGTATAATTAAGTATGTATTTCAATAATTTATTCTCATACATCGATTGTCAAACTATTATACTTAATAGAATTATTGTTATAATGTTTTAATTCCCTATGATACTTCCAAATTCTAACTTATAAATCCTTCGATTATATATTTCAACAATTCATTTACGTCAATAATGAATGACTATCTATTTATGTATTTGTATATCACTTTTTTTTTTTTTTTGTTTTGTTATGGCGTCACACGATTAGTGTATTTGCCAGTGTCAAGTATGAAATATTTCAAACTCAGAGAGTTGAATCAAGTTTAAATGATGATGATGATGAGATGAAGGGATGAGGATAGTGTTTAAGTAAAGTAGTGGTGCTTTACTTAAACTTTACACGGACTTTTTTGGAGCAACTCGAAAAGTCACTTTCACAATTTTATTTCAATTTCCCACACTCGTACACATTAACGAACACATAATGGTTAATAATCCACCAATATTACACATTATCACTCGAAGAAACACAAGTTTTGGAAATAAAAACGAAAATTTTCACGTTGACAATTCGATTGCCGCCAAAAAAGTCCCTGTATATCACTTTTCATCAGGCGAGTAGCAACCGTCGCAACTGCAATGAAAAAGAAGTCTAGAACTTTTGTAAACTGCCATCTCTGCGGTAGAACAGAAACTAAATTGTCTGAAAGAACACACTGAATATTCAGACCATAGAATGAAAATTCCAAAATTTCACATGATAGCGCCGCGCCACCTATAAGCCTATAACATCCATGATAGCTAAAAAGTGACATCTAGTGAATACTTTCAGAACTAACAAAGAAACAGCACTGCTACAGTAGTTTTTTTTCTGTCGAACAAGGTGGCGCTTTATTAAAAAAAAGTTATTAACTACTTTACCGACTAGTGTTGCGATGTAACAAATTTATGATCTTGTTTGCAATACCTAAAATTGTGTACATATTGCAAACAAGATCAATAATTCACAAAACACAAAATTGAAAGTCGTGGAAGTGAGTTACAGCAAGTTACTTAATACAAGTTAACAAAGGTTTGAAAATATGTACAGCATTTGGTTTTTTTCCTGTTAGACTAGAGTCTGACACAACAGGAAGATTTTTGATACGATTACTACGATATAACACAGACCTTAACTGAAAACTGACCTATGTTTTATCGCGTTGCTATAAAATCTAAAATAATGAACTAGATAATATATCTAGGTTACATTATCAAAAAATTGGAACAGATGTCAAACATGAAGATAGATAAAAAAGGACTGGTCTGTCCATCCCTAAACGACAACGTCCATAAAACCCAACTGTTTTACCGACACAGCCGTGTCGAGACGCATGCGCGTCGCACGTTTTACTTGTTCTCTTTTTCTATTGGTTTGTTTTGTGATTTGTGTCATGTTCCGACCCCCAGCTTGTAATTTGTAATCTTTCGCTTTTAAATTTTGTTTGTTTAGACTTATTTCTATTTTACTTATCGTTTTGATGGTAGAATTAGTAAAACACTATTTATAGTATTGTGATGATAAGTGCTGTGAATAAATATAGTCAGCGTCGGCAAACTAAAGCGGCACCGTGGAGTCACGTAAAAGAAGGTAACAAAAAATGTTTCCATTGTTTGTGCCGTGGCTTCAGCTGCTCACTAATAGGAAATCAATGGTCTACCCTAAAACAGACACTCACAACTACTACATAAAGGTTTCGAGACCTTCAATGAGAATTTATCGATCTGGAGATGGCTGGTGGAAATACATTTTCGGAGTACTTACGACTGTTGACGCTTACGCTGTGCACATGGGTCGATAAATTAGAATGTAAGCTTGTGAACCCGACTGCTTTGTTACTGTTAAGTATACCTACTTACCAACCAAAAAAACTTTCATATTTTATAAATAACTGCATGTTTCTCGCAGGCCAACAATTCTGACATTACACCTACCTAGCAGCCTAGCTATACGTAAAATCATTGTGTACAAAATTTAAAATGCTACATTTCTCAGCTAACATTGTCTTGTTTTACCTACTAATATTTGATGTTGATAATATTTATATTTTGTGGAAAATAAGTTACTGAATTGTATTGTATCTTTTTCAATGAAAATTTGGGTTTTGCTTGTTATTATTTGGTACTAATACAGAATATTAAAATACCTCGGTAAACAAATCATAAAAAGTTTTCTTTACCATAAGGTTAAGGTACACGTATACCTACCCTACATACGAGATTTAATCAAATTTCTGTCACTACTGAGCGGATGAAAATAAAATCAACCCAATGGCCCTGAAATCACAAAATACTTTGAGTTGAGATGAGACTACACAAAATAGAATGCTGGATAATTTTTAGATACTTATTATCATAGCTAGAATTAGCAGTAGTAGGTAGTAGTTTCATCAATCACCATATAAAATTGTTTATAAAATCAGTTTTTAGTTTGTAACTGAAATTCAGGTCCATAGTACAAATTTGTTGCATATTAATATACCACTGTTCATAGCTGTTTTGCTCAGTATGCTGATGATAATGGCTATGAAAATGGATTAGGTTTTACTTAAATCCTAAATACTGTTGTAAAATGCAAGGAATTTAAAGGATAGTTCAATAAGAAGTCTGAAGTGATGATAGCTTAGTGTTTGTGACAACAGATTCGAAGCCAAGGTTGTGGTTTCAAATGAAACTATAGCTTGGTGGTAGCGCATTTTTGAATGCTTGTCCAGGCTTGCTACCACTCTCATGTAAAGATTCTGATGCCAAGCACCTATTGGTGTATTCCAGCAACCTCACTTAGAAGCCAGTTTCCAGTCCAGCTGTAGCATGGCACCATTTTCGACCACATAGTCTTTTAACAGATGACTTGCAGTCAAACACACCCTGTAAATTTTAGAAAAAGAAGTATTGGTCTTGATTTGGTTTTACATTTTCTAAAACTAAACTAGGTTTGACAGGTCTAAAAGTAACGCTGTCCTTTTTTTACTTCAGTGGTTAGAAAAAGACAGCAATACGATGCGACCTGTCAAACTTAGTATAGTTTTAGAGAATGCAAAACTGAATCGACACCATTATCATTTTAATAATATTAATAAGTAAATAGTCCGGGATATTTATATATTAATTATCATAATCTTACCTCATAACATCTTTATAGGAAAATTAATTAACTTTCCTCTTAATTATCTTGTACTGCCGAAATAAATGGCACTTAATTTTTGAGAAACAAAAATAATAATAATAACGCCTACATAATGAATACCCATAGCTCTTACTCCTAATTAGAATTTCCTGTGTCTAGGTCCTAGCTATACTCTAGCTGTTATCAGAACCCTTGCGATTTGGTGATCCCAAAAGCCCAGACACCTAAAACAATCTAAATCTTGCAGTAAAATAGTGACTGATGAAAAGTATTAAAAAAAATTGTATCATACCTACTTAGGCGTATTTTTTTTTGTTAATCTATTATTAACTTAATTATATGTTGTAATAAATAGATGTTATATTCCGGTTCATGGATTTATCTTATGGTAACAGGCTGTAATATTATGCCATAGAAACATTTATTTTGTCCTTCTTACATGGTACATATTTGACCAAAAGTCACCTGATGATGTTAAGTGATGATGTAGTCTAATCCTGCAATGAGCTTGAGCTTTCGGAGAAGTAATGATGTGTTCCGGCAGTCTTACTTGAGTTCCCAAAACTGGCGTAGCGTGCCGCCACTTTTAAAATTGAAATTCAATAGTACTTTATTCAATAGGATACATTGTGATCGCTTTAAAACGTCAAACTTAAAACTAACTAGGCCTGTTCCAACCTCCTTACGCCGGCAAAAAAACAGACAAGAAACGCACGGCAAGTAATTTTTTCAGCACCCGTTCACGAGTTGACGCATGTGCCAGCCATCGCTCTCCTCGACCTTTTTACTTCATAGCCTTGTGGTCAAATCTTCCCTGAAAGAAAAAATATATCATATGCAATTGCAGTATTTGAACCTACGGCTACGGGCCGTAAGCCTACGTCACTTCACTACTAAAGTACCATTGCTTCAAATAGTTTACAATATTGTTTAATAAGTACCTAGATTGTACTGGTAGGGTCTTTTGTAGAGTCCGCCTGGGAAAGAATGTACTCCACTTGCCAGTTATTCAACCGCCAAGCAGTGTGCAAAGACTGCTGTTTCAATGACCGGCTTACATTATTCCAGTACAGCGATCGAATCCAGCGCTGGATTGCTTACTGGAAAAATGTAAACCGGCACTGGAATGCACTGATTTCAGTTATCCTGGATTCAGCATTACGGATAAAAGGGCAATGTTTCCAGTAAAATTATAGGGCATAAATTGATTTAACATCTAACATCTCACGGTGACGAGCGCATTGCATTTCCGCGTAGTATTTCGAACTGTTGATGTTCAAAATTTACTATGACGTTTACCACGCGTCGACCAACTTATCTCCAAAAAATAACGGTAATTGTTCATAAATATTCTCGAAAGGTAAGCGCCAAAAAAATTACCTGGCGGGCGTTTCTTGCCTGTTCTTTTGCCGGCGTAAGAAGGTTGGAACAGGCGTAGCTAGTTTTAAGTTTGACGTTTTAAAGTGATCACAATGTATCCTATTGAATAAAGAAAAATTGACTTTTGACTAACGGTATAAACGTTAATAGTTAGTTGTTATGCAAGGCTGCAAAGTTGTATTTTGGCGCCAGTACTTGTATTGAAACCTGAGCAAGCGAAGGATTCTAAGGATTAAATATAGAATCCTGAGCGTAGCGAGGGTTTCAAAGGTACGAGACGCAGAATAACTTTGCAGCCGAGCGAAACACACAACTTTTCACCTCACTACAGCGAGGAAAATGCTAGATGCAAGAAAAACAGATAAAATAAGTTTTTTTTTTCATGCTATAGTCGTGCTGGCCAGTGCCATTATTCCAAAAAGAGGTTGGAACACTGACATAAACTAAGTATTGTTGCATTTTAAGTGGACTGACTGCATGGAAAATCATTGAATAGACAGGTTCGAATTTTAAAAATACTTTCCACTCTAACGCGATCTAGATTTCGAATGATAAGCAGACTCTTTCCGAGCTTGTGAGGTGAAAATGTTATTTTAGATTCAAAACCACAATTCTGCTTGTGAATATCCCACAGCGTACGTTTTAAATACCCTGTCCGACTGAGGCACCGAGCACCGAGACTCGGTTACATACATTACAATATAAGCTCAAACCAGCCCACAGCCCACAAGAGAATGCTTTTAAAACTCGCCATAGGTATACCCAAGAGCGTATAGTACACTTATAGCACAATGTAAACGTTTATTATACATACAGCAGTCTACCTGCTCGGTCCGACCGGGAGCGACTCAGCAAAAAAGTAAAAAGATAATTTTTCGTCGAGTCGGGGTCCTCGGACGAAAAAGAACAAAGGTTTCACGTTCTTACCTAGTTATAGCTAGTTATTCGGCCTCCCCGCAGGTGTAACTTGTTATCTTTCACAGGGAATCTCTTTTTTGTGTTTTTTCTTCTTCAGGGATAAAGAGAAAACGTCTTTGGAGTGAAAGTAAGATCGTAAACTAGCGCTAACTAGCTCTGTGTTAGGCGTCCGATGACTGCTGCTCCGCGTTGAAAGATTTCCATGTTTAGTAATAGTAAAAATTTGTAACAATATTAAAATTATGTATGGACGTTAATGATACTAGGTACATACTTTATCTATCGGATCAAACTATAAGACTAAATATACCAATCCTACTTTTTATAAAGTACACACACTTCTTTTTATCTCAGAAAATATTATCGCGTTATAGCGAGAAAACCGAGGGTAAAATTGCGAATTGCAGCTAGTCCGTTTTTGAAGCGATGATGGCTCAGTGGTAGGCGTCAGCTTGCTATCAGTAAGTCGTTGGTTCGAAACCTTCAATGATCTTGAGCTTTCGGTAAAGGAAAATATCGTGATGAAATCATAGCTTGGTGGTACGGCATTTTCTAGTGCTCGCCTCGCTAACTACCACCCTCAAGTTCAAGAACCTGTTGGTGTGGTCCGGCAGCGCCGCTTTTGATCCAGCTGTAGCGTAGCGCCACCTTACATCGTCACTTATCATTAGGTGACTTGTGGTCAAACTCTGTAAACAGTAAAAAAAAATTTCTCATGAAAACCTAACTATGAAATCACATGTTAAACATTGGCAATTCCATGGGGAAAAGAAGGAAAGCTCGTTCAGAACCAAAACTACCAATATTATTTGAATTTTCATACCGGTATTACTAAACATCATAATTTTAAACCGAATGCATTTATGTTAGCGTGAGTCTATCATGCATGCATGTTTGGAGCCACGCACAGTGAATTCGTCCGAATTTTGCCGGTCGATACCGTGGGTCTGTCTGTAGCCATTACTTATTTATTAGCGACGGTCGATGTTCATCCGGCTTCGATAAGACCAGTCGTCACGTAAGCGAGTTTTGAATTTTCGATGTTGAGAAAAAAACGTGCCTAGTGGCATTCACCTGGCGCCCTTGAACCGTCCGACGGTTCACCACTCAGCTGCTGCGAGCAGTTCTAGGCCTTGAGCTCGTCTGGGCCGTTCAACCTGGACAACTGAAATAACCAGCAATTGTCAACTGAAATTGTTTGTGGTAAACACTATGACAACCCCCGCTCTGCTATTAATACCGCTGGGAGACCATTCATCTCACTCGACGTGTCAATTCTTGGTAAGGAATTCTTTGAGGCATTCAAAGCGCCCACATTTTCGTTAAAAATTGTATGCTAGTATAAGATTGTTGCGCAAAACTAAATAGCACATGGAACTTGTGGCATTTAAGCGACGTGATCATAAATTATAATGTTATTAGCTGTGCCCCGCGGTTTCACCCGCATGGAGAATTCCGTGCATTTTCTGGGATAAAAGTAGCCCATGTCACTCTCCGGATCATATATCAGATCATGTTCAAAATGCACGATGTTTCGTTACTCCGTTGTTGCATGAAAGAAGAATTACCAATAACACTTGGGTATATTCATCGTCAGCCTTTCACGTTCCCATTGCTGGGACTCTGGCCTTCTCTCAGAGAGAGAGTATGGACCGTAATACCTAACACTACTTTGATCTGTAATGTATTCTGTTTATCCGTAATATTGTCTTCCTTTCGACAAATGCTTGACGGATAATTGTTTTTAATTAGCCATTTTGTTTGTCGAGGTTGTTTTATGTCCGCTGCTTTGATATATTTGACACATTTATGTAGCCGCGTAACTTTACTAATCTAATAATCACGAACTTTTAGGATAATGTTAAAAGCTAATTGAAATATCAGATAATTAAAGTAATTTCATATTATTTCCTGTAATATTCAGTTTTGTATTAGACGTTCGTATAAAAAAGTGGCCAAGTGCCCGTCAGACTCGCGCATTCAGGGTTCCATAGTACATTTCAACAATAGAGATGGATGAATGAGCGAAGAACGTTTATATATAAATACACCTTATTTCATGGACCGCACAACTGTTATTATATAATTAACTGTTATTGTAAATTTCTCAAGAACATTCAATATCAATAGTGTAGGACAATCTCTCTTTCTCCTTGCAAGGATTAGAGAAAAGTAACCACAATTTAAAAGAGTTTGTAATGGACAATATTTAGCTCGCTTGTAGGCTGAAACTCAACAGGAGAAGATGATAAATATGTATGCTTTGAAAACGAAATTAGGAGCATGGGATGTCTGCCATGCAGTTGGACCAATATGGCTTATGATAAAGGTTATTTTCTTCATTTGAGCTACGGAACCCTAAAAAGCAACTTTTTAATAGAAATAAAATATAGATTTCTTGATCGTACTCCACAGGCCGGCTCCGTAAAACATTATCTAGGCTTATTAATCACAGCCAACGCTGACAAGACAGATTATTAATGACTAATTATAACAATGACTGGTGAACAATAACTCCTAGCCTATATTATGTAGATATTTAATAAGATTCCGCAACACGATTCCTACAGGCATTGGGCCTATCAAGTTGCCTTTCGGACGAAGATTAATTGTTTTTTAGATGCATGACCTACCTAAGCTTGTTACTTGCTTGACGCTAAGGCCGTGTTTTGTGTTCACTGAATTATTTCCTGCATAACCAATATCACTTTCTAATTTTTTTTACATGTCACGAGTCACGTGATGTTAAGAGACGATGTGGTCGATGGTGGCGCCGTGTTACACCTGGACACGGTACACGCTTTCCATTTTATCATTCCTTCAAGATTCACTGTTGCAAAATTTTAAATACTTTTACTGCAGGTAGTGCGTAACGAGGCGAGTCTGACTGGGAAGAGCTTTATGCCTTTACATTTAAATAAATCGAATATTAGCTGAGCAGGTCTCTTTACAATTTCCAGGCCTAGGTTGTTGTGCGGTTCGTGTTAATATGTATTCTTGTTAGCAGTTGCGCCATCTACTTACTTGCCGCAACCTTGCTGTTGGAGCGCCCATTTGTTAGACGTGTATGGACATAATTCGCTATTTGTGTAGGTAACCCGAGTGGGTCGTAATGTCGCATTGTTACTACCGAACCCATTAACTAACTCCAAGGACCTGAAGGGTATGCAATTATCGGCATACGACTGTTTCTTATGATATCATCAGACTGGAGTGTGCTCTGGCTTATCTCCTTTATGGCTGGACCGTTTTCAATATACTTTTAATGGTTTCGTCTAACTATCGCTGCCAGTCTCTGGCGTTACGGGCTATAAGACTCGAGTTACGAATAAAGTGCTTTAATAAAAACTTTATAACACAATTAACTGTTGCCATTAAGCGTGTAAGTTTGACTAGATAATGGAAACTGAAATGCATAGCAGTAGCAAGTATAACGCGAGCCCTCTGCAATCAGCTCACGTACGTGTTGTCAACTTTCGCAATCCCACCTCACGACACTTTAACAGTAAGGAGACTGAAGGCTAAAACAGCCGAGGTTGTAAGGCCTACGTGAGGTGCGAGGTACTACGGAGATGTATTCACTATGTATTTGTACATTAACGTATGTTTCTGCAAAGGGCATAATGATAGATATACAATCTCTGGTTTATGTCTAAATTGTTCCCTTCCCTACCTTTCAATATTCTGTGCCGTATCGCTGAAAAGTCTCCCTCATATTTTAGTACCGAGTTGTAAATTAGAATATAATTCTATTGGCGATCCCTGGCTCTCGTCGGCTATAAACAAAGACGCGATCAAAGAGTCAACGTGTACCTTAACAACAGCCAAGGCTTTAAAGTCGTGAAACGTTCATTAAAATTATCGAGTTCGTTAAAACTTTAATCATTATAATCGCCAGTGATTAAGCGGCGGTCATGCATTAAACTGGAATTGGGCAACAACAGTGCAGTAGGAACAAGGTTTCTCGGGTCAACGCGTCCTCTGCAGGCATCTTTTACTTCAGACGCCGTTCACTTCGTTCACAGAATTTCACCTTGTCAACTGCATTGTGTATTTCATCAACGTTCTCGACGTACAAAAGGTCACCGGTTATACCATCTGTAAATTTTGTTCAAGCAGCTACCGTCTGTATCGCCCTGACAACAACTACCATATTGGTTTTTGACTCAAGCTGTGAACCAAGTGATTTTATATCTGTGCCATGTGGTTAACTATGATTCATTATTTCGATACAGCATTTTTGCTTTTTTTGTTGCGACCCAAATAACATCTTTAGTATATCGGTTATATTCCATTCATTAAATCTTGACCGCAATATTGCAAACGCAATTTTAGCTATGTAACATTAATATGGCTATTAAAAGGACAAGAACCGAAAGCGATACGCCTCGGGGACTGTGACATGATAAAGATGGTATCTCATACTCTCCCGGCTGGAAAATTTCCTACTATCACTTCCTGACCCTTGATATTATATTAAAACGACTACTTTTAGCTTTTATCTAGCAGAAGATACATTAAATGGAAATTAGGCCAATGTACAGATATCGACTTGAAATATTTATTTAGACGGAAGACTTACCCTTTCTTTTAACGTTTGTCTGCTGACATCTCTACATTTCACGTTTAAAGGCTTGAAAGCAAAAACGTTTGTTTTGTCCCAAAACGTTTCGTCAAATCCGTTTTTGCGCGAGTCCCACATTCCGTTTTAATTTAATCTACGATAACCTCATTCGGTTAAGTGTTTACATTTTACATGCAGATAGCGACGCGTGTGAAAGAGTTTAAATTATAAATGATGTGACAAAATATGTTCGATGTGCCTTAAAAAGGATTTCGAGTTCATTATTGCGCTGACGGCGAGGACTGTTTGTAAATTCTTCGTTATTACGAGTGAAATCATTTAAATTGGCTTGATTGCAGTTACTTTAACAAGCTTGTAATAAGGTTTTAACGTGTTGCACGATCGGTTTAGCATCTCGTAGTGTAATGAGTAGCAGTGCGCTAACCTTGACTTACTCTTCTGGGCGATTCCCAGAAAGGAGCATTTAGTTATTATCAGCACTGATAACTGTTACGACTGAACTATTAAAATCATCAATTTACATAATAACTACTCATTTAACAGTAACTCCCATTGACTCGTGAAATTGCACGGCAAATATTAATATCTGCTTCGATTTGTCCCTTGCCATACCATTTTGACCTCTAGATATGTCCACCATAGGTGCAATAATGTCGCTTTTACCACTATCGCTGCGGTTAGTATAACTTGTATGTTCACTACTTACCACAGTTATTTAAAGCTAATGCGCACTGGTATAATTAGCAATAAATGTAGGAGTCTCTTCTGCGAGAGTTATTGATCCTGAACTGGTGGTTCCCCAGTCCCACAGTATTGCCAGATATTATTACGCGCTAAGCAGTGAAGTGTGTAATTTTGAAAGCATGACTGTTCCGGCTTAAAAGACATCAGTGAACTGAAAATTTATGACTTAAGCAACTGATGTATTTGGTTGACGAGCACAATGCAGTGCTGCACAGGACTCTGGATGGCACTGCAATGGACACACTGCAATATGGAATGTGGGCAGGCGAAAAACCAGCGATAGTGTTATATTTTTTTTTGGAATCCATATGATTGTATTGTAATCTATAGAATTCTCATTAGTCTTATCATAAAACAGATATTGAATATGACCTGGAATTAAACACAACGCCCCCTCAAAACGTAAGTAGCATGAAGTCGAGTCTGTTTTGATAGTAGTGATCTTTTAATACTGTACCGAGCTAAAAATTCATGACGAACAGTCCATATTTCATATTAGTTCGTTGCATGCATATACAGTACACAGCTATTTAAACCCGACGCTGAATGTGGATCTTCATGGTTCAGTAGGCGACGCCCGATATCGGAATGGTTTATAGCCAATGTCGTGCGTACGTGCCAAGGGTGGCGAATTGTTATTCTCCTGGCAAATCCCGTTTCATCCCGGACCATACCTAGTGCCTGCCTACCCTCCGAACTAGGGGAGACTCCGTTCGGTTTCAATTCACCTATTTCTGATTGGATCGAAATTGCATCACAGTCGCTAGTTGGTGGTGCACGAAATGTTCTAATCTTATTTCGAACTCAAAATAGATGTTTTCGGGAAGAGGATAGTTTATGGTCAGCGACGGCAAGGAAGCCTTTCATGTTTTGATGAATTTCTTGTAACATCACGTCTCGGCACTTGGTGGAGTGGTTAGGGCGCGCTGTCAGGGCTCGGGCACATGGGTCGGCCGGGATGCGCGGGGGTGGGCGATGGCGGCGCCCGCCGCGTTGCTCTCTAGTCTGCACGCGGCCTGAGCCAGACGCCAGTTCGACATCGAGCGACACACAGACCGTGCGCTCCTAGCGGCCCGCGCCTGATATCGCGCACCGACTTCGTAATATATCCCTGATAGCCCAGATAACTCTAACGATACTGACAAACTGGCAACTTAGAACTCCGGTATAACTGCATCGTATCTCTTTTTCGAATACCATAATTGGTTCTGATAATCATAACTTTAACAAAAAAAATTGGCTTCGTCGAAAAGTTTATCGACCCTACGCTAACAACCCTTATTCACTTCGCTCAGGCAGTCGCTCCCTCTAATTATTGACTCCCCTAAAGTTTGTAGAAAAATCCGGTAGCTCCAGAGTCTTCCCTTTTATTGCTTTAATATTTTTATTACTTTGCTCTTTCGATATCGCTTCCCGCTGTTCCGTAATGCTCGCAGCGCGCGGACTCTCCGCAGTAGTTGTTTCGACACTATAATTGACAC
The DNA here is from genome assembly GCA_931315375.2 of Opisthograptis luteolata. NCBI lineage: Eukaryota > Metazoa > Arthropoda > Insecta > Lepidoptera > Geometridae > Opisthograptis > Opisthograptis luteolata. Next base: position 7,693,358 of record OV928048.1, read on the forward strand.
AATGCTTCCTCGTTCCTCGTTCATTAATTGGTGTGCAGAAAGAGCGAGTGTTTTATCCTCTATTTCACTATCCGGAAAGTTGAGATCGAGGTTGTCGTGGACGTAATCCTAAGTTGCCAAACGGTTTGCGTCACCGTTATCTATGCCTATTGCAGTCAATTAACAGTCGGTGAACCATGACACTGCGTTGACATTGGTGTAGTCAGTTTCCCCAGTGTATGGTGAATGTGATATTGGTGTTCGCCGGCTGGGTGTATTTGGACCCTTGGTGCGCGGTGCATGTTCGCGTGAGGGCATTGCCGCAGCGGATGTGCACGCCGCGGCCGCCCTGGGGGTTCGTGCTGGCTGGAATGCCATCTGCTCTTGACCTAACTAGGTAAAATTTACATACATATGTCATGGCATTATCTATTCTAAACAAAACTTAACCAAACAAAATTGACTGAGCAAGAAGGCACGTTATAAAAACCAGGTTTTAAGTGATTAAATTACTTATAAAGCCGTCTCAATTAGTATGTCCAGTTCCGTGTTTTACGTCAAATTCTAAATGATGAATCTTAATTGCCTTTACAATTCAAATGTGTGAACTAACGATTTCCTTGTGATAATGCTCAAGAGCTCTTAGATTACGTTGGTTAGTACGTGGAATACCATCACCGTATGTATATTACCCTTCCCTTTGAAACTTTAAGTCTCACAAATATAGGTTGCACGTTTCTACTTTCACTTTTTATCACACCTTTTTTATATGTATTCACATTACAGTTCATCTGCAGTTTATTGATAGAAAAATATCATAGCTATTGTATTTCTTGTTGTGTTGTTTACCTTTATAGAATGTATAGTTATGTGAGTGTAATGATTGAATACAGCAGACCCGACAAAAACGGAATAAAAATCAATAGGTATGAATGTATGATTTCTACGGTTCACAAACAACGAATGAAACCACTATTGATAATTCACTCATTATATTTATACCATTAACAACAGGTATGTTGAATGACTAACGTAATAACAAAAACATAACTGATGTCATTGATGTTATCATTGCCAGCCAAACGAATTGTGAACACGATACCACAAGAACATATTAACGTTTCGTTACTTAAGTCTAATACGGCTAACACCTGCCAGTATACAATACATAGTTGAACATAAGACTTATTTGTTTACAAAATAATCTAGGTAAACGAAACTCATTCAAAATCTAAAGTAAAACTAATACGAAAATTCCTTTTCGCCGTAGCGTCTTCTCGGTTTGCGAGCTGATTCTGGCAGCTTTGAAACATATATGGAACGTTTATATTCAGCGAAGCGTACCACCCGCGTCGTTTCACTCAGAATGAGCTTCGTGATGAAATCGGAGACACCTATGTTGGTGGTGGATCGTTCACTAGTTTTAATACCACGCAGACAGTGAAACTATGTCCTTTACTGTCTATAGTTATATATTATAGTTTATCGGTCAGCGTTAGTAATTCAGTATAGAAGTTTGGAGGCAAAACAGTTTTGGTTTCAACTGATATCCTTAGAACAGCTTTTACAATAGCAATATTATCAATCTATTCTCTACTCCCTATGGGCCGTCCCGACTCGCCCATTCCCTACTCTTTGTTCCTTTAATAATATATCGTTTGTTTGACACCAAAGTCTGCGTCGCAGATATTACTTACAATATGCTACAATATATTCATCCACTGCTACTGCTAAGTCATTACTGATATTAACTTCACTCGTTATCTACAGTACATTGCTATTATTTTAAGTCTTACCTTTAATATATTGTCTGAAAGTTATAGAATATCTACATTCGATATCAAATTGTTGGCAAAGTCAATATTGTGGTTCGAGGCTTATTCTAAAGTTATGTTATTAAAGCATTTGTAGATAAAGGTAGTGATAGCACGTTAAGATGTTAAAGTACATATAGAAATGTTGCATTAATATGTAGTTTGAGATTACTTACACGCGAATATCAAATATTCAATAGATGTATGTACGTTCCTTGTAATTTTAGTATCCACAATAAAAAATACTGTAAAGACTGTGTGGCACGCAACATTTTATCAGTTGTTCTGGAATAGCGTACATACGTTCTGAATATTTTGTTTTTTAATCCTGCAATCGCTTGGAAAATGTTATAAATCGAGAGTAGATTTGGATATGTGTAAACGCTTCGTGTGTTTTATAGTTTTAAAATACCTCTGTTCGCCGATTTAAATATACAATTTTTTTGTTTGTCTGACCGACATAACCTTTGGTTTTACTGTATAGCAGTTTTTGCTCCGAGTAGACTGGCCACATATATTAGTTAATATAATTCAACTATATCATATGATATGCGACTGAGTCTCTTTAGAAGGCGGAGCTGTGGTCGGAGATGATAACGTAAAACGTGTTTAAAAATATTAAGCCGTTTCATTAACATCACTTGTGTTAAAAGTTTAGTACCTAAAGAGTTATGATCCTAAAGAAATGCACTTTACTCGTATATGTTGCTGTTTCGTCCAATGTCCTCGCGAAATTTCTCCTTATTGATTTTATTGTTCATCACCTCAAATTTCAGTCATCATTTCAGTCAACATAAATAATATATAGTAATGTTCTCTAAACGCACACATCAGATACCTACGTGCAGTAGACTATAGCATCGGATCGGTATCCGCTCTTGTCCCGATTCCAAGAACACCCAACCTATAATACAAGTTTAGTGTACTGATTACTCTCTATCTATCTATTGCGCACTAACTGATGACTGAACTGTGGCACAGGTTCTGTAGAAACTATCTACTATGCTGGTGCACTACCGGTGTGGGCTTTAAACATGTGCCAGGAAAATGCTCGTCTCTATGCTTCTGCACGTGTGAACAGTGAATACTCAAATGTTACATCTCTTCGTACAGATTTATAAGAAAATGAAACCAGTAGGTAATGTGTTTTATTTATATTTACTTGAATTTCTGAATTACCGCATTAGGATCGTACAACTATTCTTACTTCTTCTAAAGTGCTGCAATCTTTTGCAAGTTTAGCCCACTCATCAGTCTTCTTCGCTTCGCTGTCTTTAAATTCCTTCTTCCGTGTCATTAGCTTCTCGATTCGCTTCAAATCATCCTCCACAGAGTCATGTCTATACCATTTTGGAAGGTTCTTTGTAGTTTCGCTGCAATTTAAAGTTCTTCAAATTATATCAATTTAACTGAAACTCCTCGGCGTATGGTATCAGAATTTAGAACCGAGATTGACATTTTAAATCAAAATGTACAAATTATTCCGCTCAATTCCTTTTGCGAATATTATTCACTAAAAGTAGCGAATTTGGTGTCTGTGCTTAGCTTGCTTTTGCATATTCGCAAAATTATGTAGATGACATAACGCTTGTTGGAGCTTCTGAAATAGTTGAGACTAAAATTATTTTTGGAATATTATAATGTTGAAAATATGCACATTAACACAATGGTAAGCATGTTTGTTCGCGCAAGGTATACGTAAATAGCCTTTATTTATAGCACTCAATAGCTTAATTTAGCGGGTTTTTTATGTGTGAGTCATTGTATGTACCTTATTTAGGAGAATATTATTTACTAACGTTGCAGTGGCAAATAATCTAATACGCAAAAGATAATGAATATAAGTAGGTGCTAGGTCTGGTGTAGTCTAAAAAGTTTCACGTTATGTTACTAAAATATATTCTTCATTACCTATACCTATTACTTACAATAAGTCCACCGCAGCTGCACGTGTGCTGGTTTCCGTTATGAAGTCCCATGACAACACCCGCCGTGCAATAACACTGTTAATTGAAATTATAATTACTATTATGTACAAAACAGGAACAATAGGATACCGAGAGGGGTCGGCAATTTCAGGGACTACAACACTAAAATATAATTCGCCAAAAGTTTAACTAAATGTACCTACTTTCACAGGCGGAGCATTACGCCTCAAAAATACGGATGCGGTCGTTGCTTAATTTGATTTATTCGCGGCCCCGCTAAGTTTGAGGCTACGGCCGACGCTTCGCTGGAAAAAATAATGAATTATCAAGTTAAAAACTCTCCAACTTTAAATAGAGATGTCTGACGCGGCCTCATAATCAGAATCTGAATTTGAAATGTCAATTTGTGATGAAGGTTTGAAAGGTTACCTTTGGTGCTCGTGAAATGGAATTTCTCGGTATCAATTTAAAAGTGAGTCCCAAAAATGTTAAAACGTTGTTGCCAAGGAAACACAATTAATTCGAGACTAGGAGTCAGCAGTCAGCATCCACCCATGCATACAGTACGATTACGAGGTACAACGAATTATAGCGGGCGTCCATCGTGGAACTATAAAGCCTAGCGCATATACTCAAAACTGCTTCCCCCAATATACTGTTTAGTATACTTATTTTGTGTGTTCTATCCACGTCACGATTTAACAATACACTTAAACTGGTCGATAAAAGCTTTCGTATAGTCTGTAATAGTTGTACATACACATACCGTCATAGCGGTAGCATAGGACGTCACTTCGTCTAATGCGAGTCGAGAGTACTCGAGAGTTACAGATCGACTATTTACTAATGTGTATGACATATATATAGGAACGCCGGTCGCCATTACATGGCATATGGCAATACAAACTATAGCTAAATTCATCAAAAGGCAAGCGGACAACTTTTTCAAAAAATGTTAGAAAGTAATCATTACCATCCCATTTTGCTTGTTTACAAACGTGTGACGTCATAGAGTTTAGAGTTCGTCTAGAGTTTTGTGTGATTACAGTCCTGCTGCCTAAATTGTGGGGAGTTACAAGTTGATAGTAGGTATGCATAATTGCTTATCTCGAAACATTCTCAGATATTTTAGGGTGATAAACAAACAAACATTCACACACACGCAAACTTTCGCATTTATAATGTTAGTAGGATGTATGTGCACTAAGCCTAACTTGTAGGCGGCAGTTCACTAGGCATTTCCGCGTTCGTCAGCCTTCTGGCCACACCGTACTCACCGACACAAGGTCGTGTGAACGTCTTTGTCTCAATTTCGTGGTTGCCACGTTCCGAAACCAGCAATGGTTTTCAGGTAGTTCTCCGTTTGCGTTATCCTTGCAACAAACTTTGAAATAAGTAATCATTGGATTGGCAAAACAATGAATAACAATTTCTAAAAAAATATTAGGCAATATTACGCAATTTTATATTAGGTTTTGAAAGAAAGAAACGAAGACAAAAAATTGTGTCATACATCCGCAGTGGAAACTATTATTTTATTTTATTGGGGTGGCTTACAGCTACTAATACAACATAGTTCAAAAAATAAATTACAAAAACCAATTAAAAGCCTCCACAGACAAAAAGAGAAATATAATTAATGATTAACATGCAAACATAGCCTACTTACACAAAAAAAAATGAACAAGAAATTAACTAATACTACTATTACTATTGAAGAGATTTAAAAAAATTGTTCAGTAAATTCTGGTAGATGGCGTCAGCGACATATGAAGCAAGTAAATACTATATTTAAAAAAACTTACATTTCATTAATCCAATCTTTCATGCTTGTTTTTTTTGTTGTTTTACGAACTAGTATGACTCCAATTGTTAAATTTTTTTTTCGAAAGCCAATTTTTGTAGTTTTATAAATTATGATCTTGGTACAGTGATGTTATAGTAACAGTTTTATAATAATGTGAATTCCAATCAAAGTTTTGTAATTAATCAAATGATTGGTTCATTGGGTGGTTTGTATTCAGTTTTTCCACAAACTTTGCTCAAGCGATAACCTTCAATCAGTCCGCTTGGATCTAAATAATTTTCATTTTAAACTAAATATTACCGGATTTATACGCTTTGACATTACAGCTGGGTGAGGTCACATACAACTTTCACGGCGTAGTATTTAAAACTGGGCGTTCGACTTCAAATATGCAGCCCGACAAGATTTTCAAGTGATCTTTCGGATTCCATTTTGAGAACCTCCTTAAACTCACACTACGGAAAAGAAAGCCTTGTTCCCCGCTGTGTCACCGTCGTGAACTACGGTTTATGGCGATAAAAAGTATCTTTTGACCTTCCCCAGAGAAGTAAAAGAAAAGAAAAGAAAATCCCGTCAAAATCGGTCCAGCCGTTTTCAGAGATTACCCGGAACAAACAGACAGACAGACAAATATTTAAAAAAATGTTTTTTTATGTTTGTACCGTATATATACCTACTTTCAAATGCATTTAGTAAAAAGCTGAAATTACAAACAGTCATTTCAATTTCATTTATTTGTATAGTTTCCGACTATCCGAATTTCGTTAAATTCTTTATTGACTGAACTTTTACAAGGTGTATATTTTACTAACGGTCTCAGTACACGAAGGTTTTTAATTAATGAAATTGGATTCTCTAACTAGACAACACTAGATAGGGACCACTCGAAGTAAACGTTCCAAAACTGGGTGATGTTAAAATGTAATTAGCACTATGACCAACAATTTAATTTGTTAAAGTAGTCCGTCCGCTAACAGTTAATTCTTCCGTAAATTGTCTCTGATAGCAGTTGCATCATCAGAGTTTTCTCAACTGTAATTTCTGTTCAAGAAACATTCAAAGCAACGAGCGTTGGGCAGTTTTGTGCAATGGCCGCTATGACGATGCATTTGTTCTCGCTACTCGTTTCCGCAGTACGGTCAATGACAAAAGTCGTTGAACATTTTAAAAAATCTGATTACCAACATACATCATCTTAAACATCAACTTTTGGTCGCATCATCACTTAATATCAGGTGTGTTGTGTTGTTGTCAAATGCTACCTTGTTAGCTGTAATAAACTTGAACATTGCTGACCAGAAACACATGTGGAAAATGGAGTATGATCAGCTACTTTTGTCGCTAACTGTACCGATATTACACGAACCTGTATTGTTTATTTTAATATTCATTGCTTCATATTTCCTTTGCACACAGATAAATACGACTGGACAATTATTGGTATAACTGCACTGATGGAAGGTGCAAGAGTCAATTAAATGTAATTCAATTGGAAACGCAATAAAACATGACAAGACAATTGATATTACTTACTGAGTACTTATCTGCCTATTAGCGAGTAACAGAAAACGCACGTAACAAGATTATTGTTTAGTTTTTGTTAGAAGAAATGGCAGCGTTGTTAGCTGAGTCTTATCTGATCATTTCGAGTTTGCTCTTGAAATAGCTTGTATCTTTGGAAATAATTATGATGACAGCTTCATCAGCAAGTTACTCAGGACTTCTAGTGATGCAGCAGTAGTTGTAGGTTAACCGGACGCGGATCGCCCCCTCGTGCGTTGAACCGCCGGTTATATTTAACTGCGACAACACGTGTGCGTCGGCAACACGACACACGGTGCTCTCCAACATTGAGACCGTTTTGAATCGCTCAAATATTTGTGTTTGCGTCTAAAATGTTGAAGTTGAGAGCATAAGAAGGAGCCTTTATAGCTCTTCAGACAGCGCTCATAAGCTTTATCGTGTTTTGGACAACCGTAGGAAAAATGTGCCTTGACTCCACTGATGTACTCATACCAGTTTGTGTTCTTATCGTTGTTCTCAGGAAGACACCCCCTTTCTCCTGGTTGCTCTGAATTTGGTTGTATAGCTATCGCCACGAACGCAAAAAGACGTTATATATTTTTTTAAATATTAAGAAAGTAAAATACCCAAGCCACAGGATGTAGTTAAACCAAGCGAACGAGACACCATAAAGCAAAATTCTGTACTTAACTGCCGCTGTATAAAACTGTCCAAAGACGAGCACTTTACCAAACTATTCATTCACATACATCGAAAAGGCTCCGGCAAGTTTTAAAGAGTCTTTTTAAATTCGCGTAGAGGAAACGATGCTTTTAAAATTTGCATTCTTTGGTAGTTTTTAGACGCCATTCAGTCGCCGAAAGTGCATTGTGGGACGACCCTCGGGGGGCTCCAGGAAAGTTTACGCTTTCCGGCGAGGGAATACGTGTTTTGTAGGAAGGAAAGCAGCGCAAGGTGAAGGCATTCCGTAATCTGTACCTGGAGATTGACAATGGAGTTCAATCAACTCGTTGCGACGCCCACCCACTCGGCATTGTGATTTGTGACGTGCGGCGAGCGATCCTCCATTGTCACTTCCTGAATCGTATGTCGCTGTATACTCTTCTAGGTATTTAATTTAGAAACAATGGTTCTTCAGTTCACTTCAGCGTTTAGTTTCAAGGCTAAGTAATCGGGTGACGTTGTTAAGCTTGGTAAAGATCACTACCACCTCTAGTAATTATGATCTTAATTTCAGTAAACAGCACACTGAAGATCTAAAGAACAGGCTGTTGTTCTATGTTGTGAACATTTGAATATTTCTAAACTTCGACGATCCGACCGAAGCACATAATCATTATCATCATAATCAAACTTGTCAGACAATTCATTGTAAGGTTTATAATTTTAAACGCTTATTTATGTAAAGTATCTACACAGTCAGACTTGCGATGCGATAGCTTGCGAAGTCGTAGCGTACAAAGTAGTCAAAACTAAAGAGGATTAGAGTTGGCGCCTGTTTCAACTATAGTCTAAAGTTTTCTACGCAACTGCATGAGAAAGTTTTTTTTATCTCAATAATTTTTTATACTGTAGCTGAAACTCCACGCCCTAAGCAAGTCTATCGATTCAGTTAGGATCACGATTTCAGAACGGCTCAGCTCCAATCCAATCCAGCCTCAAACCTTAAGTCACGCCAGCTGTTGCCCACGTGGTTTCGGTATATTGAATAGTCAAAGTCATCATCATTAATTCATTACACACGGTTTGCCATGATGGTAATAACATTACGTTTTAATAAGACAGAAGAAAAAACTTCGTTCCAAAAATATCTTAAACATTTTTGCCGTTATTATCTCCAGTTTAGCAAATATTTTTATTGCTACTTATGACGAGCAGTTAAGTTATATTCTCATCACGAGTTATTTTGAATATTAACGCCATCTAGTTTGATCGGTTTGAATTAAAATAAGTGTTAACATATCTGTATGTAATCGGTTTTGCAGCACGGCAGCAGAGATACTGTGCATCACTATTGTTTTAGTAACACCACTCATTAACCACCTAAATTATATAATTAAGTTATTTTCCGCAGGTTGTGTGCTTCGTCCCATTAAATAGCTCCCGGTAATTTAAATCAGAGGGAACAAAATTTAGGGACAATTTTTGTCGAAACTTTATCAAAGAACCGTTTGCCTGCATCCCAAAAAAAATAGTCACACGAATTTGGAGTGAGCGTGGTGCGAACCCGACGCAACCGAGGTTATTGATCGGCGTGCGCGCGCAACCCGCCAATGTACACAGGCGGTCGCTGGAGCGTTTCTACGACATGCCACAACTCGAGTGAACACTCACTCGGCCCTACCAAAGGACCATTCACAACTGAAGATCTGACCGTAATGAGGGGAATCATCAAGGACCGAGGAGCCCTCAAATACTATTGAAACAGGTTGACGTCTAACCTACTTTTTCCCCGCTGACAATAAATTCTCATTGCAATAATCTACTCGTAATTCCCAATGTCCAGGTGTATCCATATTCGACAGTTCGCGTAAAGTTCTCTGTGAAATGTAATTGGTGCGATCAGCTGTGTGTCGCCCAACCCTCCCTCCGCGCTAGCAGCTCGGCATCGCTTATCTGACGTCCTCCCGTGATTAATCACCCCGTTAAATCTCCAGCCAGACCCTTGCCGCATGGACAAACGGTCCCTGTCGGCTGATAGAGCTAACTCTACTGTTTTGCCATTCAAATTATATAGAACGTCTGCAGATTCGCATTCTTCGCCTTGAAAACTAAGTCGCATTAATTAAACATTTTTTGTATAACATATTTCCGCATAACAATAAAACTTGCTCTAGCTCGAACACAACTGTTCCAACAATATTTTTATATCAGTCGAAGATTAATCAACCTTTGTACAGCTTTAAAGTTTTAATTACGGTAATGGCGAAGCTGCGTTGATTAAAGCGGATGATATTTAATTAAACAATTCTAACACAAGAGAGAGATCAAACCCTTGTTCAACCCTCGAGGACAGAGCGATATTGAATTGCCGACAGTCTTCACAGACGCTCCGCCACTCGGAGGTCGGATAAACTTGTACCAACGTTTTTAAGTGAAATGAGTTACGTTGAAGCAGTTTAGAAATAATATTCTGCTGTAATTCTTGGGTGTGTCAGATCGCAATTTTATCAATTGTCGTATTTAGACGTCACTCGGCTCCTCGCGCGCTGAAGCCACGAACTAGTGATGGTGTCTTAGGGTCGATTCTTGATAACGCTATTACTGTATATACCACCTATTTCCGAATAATAACGGAGTATTTAGGCATTCATTCATCATACTACTTGGAATACAGAGAATATTCTCGTTCCCGTCATAATGGCAATGATATTCAAGATAGCGTCGCTGTGAAAAAATCTTAGAATACTTACCCTATTATTTGACTACTACCTGTCAGCGTAACGTATTAGGTACCTAATACGACAAAACGACCTATGTTATCTATATATCTATTACGATTATATTAGTCACACACACACACACACCTCTAGCACGAACAGGCAAATTACAATATCTTTGTTATTTTTGCGTAAAATTCAGATAAAGTTTCTACTTTGTTTACTTTGGAAAATTGGATGTACGAAATTATTTTACGGCACATAACCTAATTGTCTGTTGTTTGCACGTCGTCATTTTGGTGCTTCATTACTTTTTCGGGCTTTTGCCCGATGATGATTTTAGCAATCTCTATTTTAGTTTCATTGGTCCCCTCGTGGCTGTCTCATCTATTATGTTGACCAGATGTACTGGCTGTACCACCTTCTTTCTCTGAGCTAGTAGCCAACTCTTTCGTCGGAGTTTTCAAGCAACCCGAAGGCTTCCGACATGCCTTTACGACAGCTGGGACCAACAGCTTAACATGTCCTCTGAAGCACGGTAGCGCTCAGTTAAAATTGTCACTAAAAGGTCACCTATCCAAGTGATGGCCGTGCTGATCGTTGCTTACCCTGGTTGATCTGGATCTGTTACGACCGGCCGGACCAGCTATGTTATGAGCGCTGTTCTACCACCAAAAGGGTTAGATTGTCAGATGAGCCATGCGTGCTTTATCCATGCATAATATTTTCCACCGACCCTGGTTCCGTACACTTGACTGTTGACCTTGCTCCGTTCGCCAGGTGACGTGGCCGCCTATTACCTTACCGCCTCATCTACTCGTCGGAGACTCGCGAGGTCGCTCCGACACGTTTGGCGCTTGATTTTTTAAGGCTTGGGTATCGGTAGCCTTATCCCGCAGGCGACTGAGGAGGCAAACAGAAACGTTTCAAAAATATCGTCGTGAAAAAAAGCTCTTCTGTGTATGTTTTTTAATTTACTGATTATGTTAGGTTTTTTTTATTTAGATGTAAAAATGGTTTTAATGAAGCCAGTACAAGGGGGCACTGCATGTTTCATTTATTTTAAAAACATGTAAAGAGTGAAGAGACGAGCAAATCGCCCACTCATCAGCTATTGCCCAATACAGTGAAGTGCCCAGAAATTTTAGATCTATTTTGTAATCGGTCCCTTAAATCTCAACTCGAATACTGAATGTACTAGGGCGGGCGGCGCGGCGCCTGTTTACTCAGTCCGCTGCGCTGGACATTGCACAACCCGCCTCGCTTGAACTTTTACCGCAAACCCAACGCTAATGGTTGGCACTCGACTTTTATATTACACCGATTAGAGTTTAAATCACCCTGCTTACCTATTATATTATCATAACATTCTGAATTTACTTGGTCATAAAGTGACTGTAGCAGTTACCGAGGCGAGTCGGCTCTAGAACTTGACCTCCTTAGGAAAACATGTTTGTGTTTTAGCATTATGCAATTAATGAGATGCCGTCTCTGTGTTATTATTACGCAACATAGTTTTAATATTATGTCCTTCACGGTCAAGGTCGTGGTCATATAAACTGACTTTGGGAGCTCTAGCTGCGTCCGTTACATCATTTTGTTATTTTCTCTCTTGTGTTATGTATTGATACGTATGAAAGGTCACCAAACGGTCGGCGCCGTCTCGTTTATGAACTGGTTAAGAGCCTGTTTGCCTTTCTAAAGTGTCCGACAATCTTGGCGAGGCAATATATTCCATGAAATATTCGCTGGAACATTAGTGTTTATTTACAGCGAAGTTTTATAATATTAGGACGTTATATTTATAGCCGTATCTCGCAGCCGGGGTGGGATAAAATTTATTATTCATAGCGGCGATATTGCTGTAGCCTCCTGCGACTCATTGATCTAACCTACATTATACCAGCGACCCGCCCCGGTTTCGCACGGGTAGGCGAATATATATTTTGATGCGCTGCAGCATAAAAACCTCATAAAAATATACACTTACAGTTATTTCCGAATTTTCAACTTTTTCAATTTTTGTTTTCGCTGAAAACCACATTAAGACTATTACGAATATAAAAAATGCCGATCCGGTCCAGCAATTCTCAAGTGGTGCGCTTACCACCAACGAACAACATTTGATTTTATATAGTATACCTACATATTATATAGATCCTTAAGATAGATACGACGTACCCAGCATAAAACGTGTCTGTCGAGCGAACAACCGTTTTGTCAAGATACAGTCACGTATACAGAAAGATATACGCAGATGAGACATGCTGTCGCAGTAGGCGCCGTAATGACAAAATATTTTTATCTACATCTTTTCTTAGCACATACATTTGCCGGATTATCATGCAAAGCATCTTACGTAGAATCCTATTATTGGGTTAAGCTTGCTTCTGTGTCTGATTTTTGGGTTTAAGATTACGGAAGGTTTGTTTCCAAGGTTACAAATAGCGTAGACTAAACATGAAACAAATGTTATCAACTAACCATCACCTCTTTGTTCCAGGTAATTCTAACCAACCTTGCCATGACGAGAAACTAAAATAAGCCTGCTTTTGTAAGTAGTATTTTAAGATAAGATTTTTTTGTATTCCAATAAAAATCACACGTGTTACAATATATGATTGTCACTTACCCGTTTAATCGCTATTTCGCTAGACGTCAAAGCTATGATGCGAGCGACAGTGTAGCACGCATGCCTAGAAATCTGATGACAACTGTGCCATCATTAACAAATTGTAATGCCAAAAAAAACTACCTGCCCTTCCGAAAATGTTCCGACTTATAACAATCTTTTGAGAGAGAAAAAAGAGAACAGAGAAATAACAACTAAACCTGAACTCACGATTGAATAATACCAATTTTTTTTTCTCTATTCATCAAGAGTACGGCTCACGTTAGTTTCTATAACGTTAGAACTAAGCTGTTCCTAAAAACCTGATCCAGATTAGCCTTAACGACACCAGTCTTCATATACACGGCGGAGTAACGGCCTTAGTGCCGAGGCATCACCATCACGAGTGCATGGAAAAACCTGTGCAAGACTAACGGCACCCCACAGATGCAGCTATCTGCAACAACTTGACACACATACTGCTGGTGTAACTAATTCGCGAGATTTGTATCTATCTCTGCCTACACTGACATCAATCATGACAGCTTTCTATGCTGGAAAAGTTACGTTTCGTGTATGACATGTGTATCAAAATTTCGCGCTGTGCGTTCTCTTTGATGTGCGGTGCTCTACGCTGTACTCTACATTCAACTGCAATCAAGCTAATGCTTGGGATTTGTTTGATCTGTAAAACTAAATATGCATGCTTACCTACCTAAATACCTACCTATGTATCACAGATTATGCATGAAATGTATTTTTGGCAGTGAATCACAAATTCGTTTTCGTGGTAGAAAACTAGACCTCACATCGATCTAGCGAGGCTGATAGTCTGATGATCGTACGAGTAGGCCCGGAGCGAAGCCTTTATTATAACCAGATTCTAAACTTGATGCTCATAAACGTCATGCTGAAACAATACTGAATTTAATTCTTACGCATTACGCTCTAGGTATATCGTATCATAAGGTAAAGTCTATAAGGGCCGGTTTTATAAACGTCCGTAAATTAAACGTCAGACCAAATTTCGGTGAATTTGAACTTTTTGACAAATTTTCCGTACTAAAATTTGACAATAAGATCAAACTACCATAATACTATAATGTCTATTGTTGAATTAAGGATCGTATTTTTCCGATCCCTTTCTTGCCTTGTCATGGAAGGGGAACGTAGTATCAGATAAGTATACAATACATAATAGTGAATAGATTTGGTAAATGTCAATCATTCACTTTATTAGTTCAAATACCTAGAACACGCTTCCATTTTTATAAATTATTCTGCCTCCATTAACTGCCAATCAAATTGTGTGCAGGGCCTCGTGCCTTTGAAGAAACTCATTTGTTAACTCTGCCTATTCATATGCTTTGAACTATATCATATTATTATTATATATTTTATAGTGAAAAGTACCTTCTACATAGGTTGTGCTTGTTGACGTAGAAATCATCAGATACGTAGCATGTTGCTGTGATTGGATCATGAGACGTGTCCGACAGAAGTGCTACCAGCACGTATTAGCAGGGCAATGGTATCGATAAGGCAAACGTCTAACGGAGCTAGCTGCGTGGGGGAAATGGACCGCTTGTAGAGCGTGTGCGCACACCGGTATCATAGATCGTCACCGGTCCCAGTTGCTTTCGGCACGCTGCACCGTGCACGAGTGTTTACAATTCACAATATTTTGGTGTTACAAACGAGTTAATCTTTCGATAGTTATGTGCATTACGTTAATCGGAGTGAAACGCGGCATTCGAAACAGTGAACTTCGTTGCAGCTGATAATGGAATCAATATTCGACTCGGCGACGCTGTGCTCTATTTGAGGTACCCGAGTTCTCAATAACTCGTATTCAGTTCGTTTATTACATTAGACATATTGAACTTTATCGCTATAGCTCTGTTGGGCTGTGTAGAAGTGTTCTCAAGTACTACTACACAACTCTTCCTTATCTTTAGATAGCGTCTAATCCTTTGAACCGTTTACCATAATTAGTAAATTTTGATGTTCAATTTCCTTATCAATTGTTAGTCCCTCGGTACAATTATATCCAACTCTGGAATATCTTTCTATTCCGACCCTCTTTAAAAGCTTCATTAAAACTTATTACGTATTAAATTATTCCCTCTACTATTTATGAAGGCTTTAAGTAATTTTCTTTTAAATGTTAGCTACGAATTAAATGAAAGAAATTAAAACGGTATTTATTTTGCTTTAGTGTCTTAAAAATTGTGTCAGATTTACGCACAGTTGTAATTATTAGTGGAATAATCTATTTGGTAGTATATAGTCGTGCATGCTATTATACCTCCAATAGGTATAGCTTTTTATCAACATAATTTAAATCAGGCTGTTTTATGTTCGTTAACATAGGAGGTATTTGATTTCAATGAACCTCGGATACCAGTCAGCTGTGAAAGTAGGTAAGGTACATTCAATAAAAATAAATTTAAAATTGTAGTGTCTGTTTGTAATGTCAAGATATCAGCTTTGTTACTAAATGTATATTGCACTACTTATGATTGTTCCAGCAATAAATAAATATGAAATATTCCCGGCTACTGTTGTAAATTTTTGGTGGACGAAAACGGGTATATTATGTTGATACTACGGCACCTGCCATTTTAGTTTAATGGGTGAATTAGGCAGGTGGTCACTGTGAGTCGTCACATCGGCCCCTTGGCGAGGGGCATCGTTTAAGTCGATAGCTAAATGTTATTGAAAGGTGTGCTGCAGTTTCTCTAAATGCTACTTCCGAATATATGCCTCTAGTACTACCATCGTTGGAGCTTGGGATCTTAGATTTTGGGTCTTTATCTCCACCCGCGGATCGGTTGTCAGGGGTCTCATTCAGCCCCAGGGTGTCTCGCAGGGTACGCGGTATCTCAAAGCTCTATCTCTACGATGTTTCTTCACATATGATTTGTAGTATTATTGTAAATACTTTCTTTCACAAAACATATAAGGACAGTACAGTGATTCTGCTAAAAATTTTACGACACATCTCAGCTATACTCGGTAATGCTTCATTTAATTTGTAGATCGTCCGACTCGGTTATCAATGACCTCATGTCATTAGTTGTTAGTGCCAGCACAAGATATACAAGTCTTCCAGAAATACGCATGAGCTTGTACGCTTATCACACTATTGCGCGGATGTGATATGTCGTAGATGTAAGTGACCCCAATCAGGTCGCAGTGACGTTTCCTCTGATTTAAAAACCAATTGGCGCTCCATACGAGACGGGTTTATTGTGCAACTGTGCTGTACAAGTAGCTACATTTGGCATTTCACATGGCATTTTTAAATCCAGCGTGATCGATATATGTATAGCATTGTTTCAAAGGAAAGAAATCTTGGTCAGAAAATCTACAAATGTAATGGATGGAATCAACTTCAATATACTTACATAATACAAACACCAGACTCAATCACTGACATATCAACGCACAGTCTTACCGCAAGTCCAAGATTAATGAAAATTAGACGTGTGTTTCTTGTTACAATTGAAATTTTTACCCGACAAAAAAGAACTAAATTCAATAATTTATTATATCAACCTCCTTTCAAGAAAGATATTTATAAAAAAAATGTATTTAACATGTGTATTTATATTTATAATGTCATACCATCTAATATTAAGGATGAAGAAGGATACCAATTTAAAAAAAAATTAAGTGACTGGCTTTTAAAATATTGTTTTTATAGTTTAAGAGAATTCATAGAGCATTGTTCGAGCAAAAACATTTGTTAACATTTGCACGTCTGCATGCAGGCTGGATACTGTACCAAATTTTACTTTAAGATCCTATTATGATGTATATTATGTATTCTTGCAAATAAATGATTGATTGATTGATTGATTGATTGATACATAATTATATACCTAAGTATCCAGAAAGAAATTTTGTTTCGAAAAGTACTTCCTAATGGAGTCAAATGGTATTCCGTTTCACTAAAAAGTGTGTATGGAAAAATATCAACTACAACGCAGGCGAAGCCGCGGGGTAGGACGCTAGTTTGGCGGCTTCATATCAAACTATTTTGTTATTACAAAATACACGTTAACGTATTTTTTACCTTGGCATTATGTAAGCATATGTAACAGACCTTGCTATATCTGTCGAAACTTATCATATTTTGAATGTGACGCATAATAAAGGACACGGACGCACGCCATTCATACAATGTTATCCTTCACTTTAAGCAAATATTCAGCATATTTGATTGTGGTGGAGTTTAAAGTATATGTATGGCGCACGTTCAGCATATGGGCGTGCGCCATACTGCCGCGTCAACACAGCCACTGAAAGTGGTAAACCTTGGTATTATCGACTTGGTAAGATTACGTGCCTAATAAGCTCTACTAAAAGGCGCTCCAAGCGAATCTAGTAAATATTTGTCGAGTCGCTCTTTGCTTAGAGCTGCAATATTAATATTCAATTCACCTGAAATGGTTCAAGTTTAATAAATCCTACTTTATTAAAAATGTTCACTGCCACTAAAGAAAAAAAAACTTGCGAATAAGGTAGAAAAATAAGTAATACTTTTAATATTTAATGCTAAAGTTTTAGCAACAATACAGAGTGTAAATAGGGATCGACTTAATTATTATCGTTGCGAAAGTTGTTCTTGCAGACACAAAATTAACATAATAAAATGCCGTTCCCTTGTATGTTAATCACTTTTGAACGCACGTCCGAAGAGTAAGATTCGTCATAAATTAACTTGTACAGAGTTAAATAAATACATGTGCTCATTCTGCGCACGGTGGCTATCAAAACGACACAAAGTTCCAAGTAATGAGGGCACGTACACTGTGTGACAAGAAACAAATACCGCGGGTGTGTTCACGGCACCAGAAAGATTTTGCACCACTCTGTGTACGTGTAGTATTCGACTGTTTCGTTTTTCCGCCGTCATTTGCTAAACAAAGAGAAATGTTTGGGGGTGTTTTGTGATTCTCTACTACGCGAAATTCTCCGTTTTCGACACATACAGACATATTTATAGAGATATACAACACAGTATGACATCGATAACAGTCTTTAATATAGTCACGCTTACATCTGCGCGCTATCTATAAAACGATATGATTTTCTAAGTTATATATGTTTATCTAAGTTACAAGGCTCAA
Source organism: Opisthograptis luteolata (assembly GCA_931315375.2). Lineage (NCBI taxonomy): Eukaryota > Metazoa > Arthropoda > Insecta > Lepidoptera > Geometridae > Opisthograptis > Opisthograptis luteolata. Next base: position 7,711,539 of record OV928048.1, read on the forward strand.
TTGTTCATTCATTATATATTGCTTAGATTTACATAATCGTCTCATACGGTTTAGTACCGAAGTGCCTTCTACGATTTCAAGGCAAATGCTTACAGATATTCGATCTTGGTATCAAGGCAACGATACCACGTAACAGCACAAGTAGATTTCTACACATAAATAAACGTACGTATCTACATAATGTATTATTATCGAAGCGATCTGTTTTAGAATTTGTACGAGCATTTTCAGGAATGTTGTTTGTTTGAATTATGCGAAGGCATCACTCAAGAACAAGTGCTAGGTTTTGTTACAACTACTACGAGGTAATAAAAAAAGTCATTCCATTCATTTCAGCAGAGTTTGCGATAGTCGTGACCTTATTTTCGAACTTATTCCTGTATACTCGTACATATTTTGATTGAAATTGAGCTAAATTAGGTAGCTAATGGGACAAACTTGTGTATATTTCTAACGACAAGTGGACATAAATGTATCGTGAACAGAAAAAATATGGACACAATATTTTCGATGTATCAAAGTGAACGTAAATAAAGCTTACAGTCAGTGCAACTTCCTTCCTAAACATATCCTACTAATATTATAAACGTGAAAGTTTGTGAGTATGGATGGATAAATGTTTGTTACTCTTTTACGCAAAAACTACTGAACGGATCTGAATGAAATTTGGAATTTTGATAGTTTATATACTGTATTAACACATAGGCTACTTTTTATCCCGGAAAAAGGTTCCTGCGGGATAATGGGAAGGAAGACGCGGGTGGAAGCGCAGGAAGCAACTAGTAACCAATAATACAAGATAGGTGGCAAAGGAGTTCTTTAGGGTCAGCAATACATTGGCAATGCCCCTAGTGTTACAAAATGTGCATAATCGATTGTGACCGATCACCATCAGGCCGTTTACTTGTTTGCCTCTATAGTGTATTAAAAAAAAGTAATGCAACACATTATGTAGTGTACGCAGAGTTTTATGAGGAGCCAGCGTAAGTTCAACCGTAGCCTGTCGTAAAGATTAAATTCTATCTGACCCTGTTTATTAGACTCTGTTAATATTACATGGTATCAAAGTCTTGTATAACACTAAGTTTTGATGCTCTAGGATGGGATCCGTAACCGGGAAACTCTGAACTACATACACCGCATCGCTTATCTATTAACCCTGTGATACGTTACGGTTACAAAACTTTCAGACTTTCAAAGAAGAACCGTTTTATTATTCAGATCTGCTTGATTTAAAGTTGGGTAACTTTGTGTGTTTCAAAATAGGTACACATTACGGCTTTAAACAAAGGTTATTTCACTCGATCTTTGTTGGTGGTATTTATACCGTTTTCTGCAACGTTAAAAGTGGTACTGACTGTAGCTTTAGAACTTTACGATGCATTACAACAGCTTTCATGTTTTTATTGTTCTCTAAAAAGTTTAGAGAATATAGGCGCTAGCTCGCGGATTTGAATTGATGATACGGATGTCGATAAAAACACGAAATAGTGCTCTCGGTCGCGCGTTTCAGTGCTCCAACAAGCATAGCTTTAGCTTCGTTAGAGCGCGGCTTTTGGCAAATCCTCTATCGGCAGCTGTGAAATTCGCTCGATGCCCCAATGAGGACGTAGCACAGCACCATTGTTATCCCACTTGGCAGTACGCTTTGGAAACGCGTAATGGAGATTCAATGCTAGCAGAAATTCTAATTCCAAAACCACTTGCAATTATTGTATTCCATAATGGTCAGACAGATTTTTTAAATATATTTATATGTAATTGAGTATCTATATACCAAGCAGACCTGATGATGAACGGTCACCGTTGCCTATGGACATTTGCAACACAAATGGCGTTGCCAATGCATTGCCGACCTTGAAGAATTCTTTTGATACCCACCTTGAAGGACTGTGCAAATGGAACTGATAGCAGTTTACAAAAATGATATTTGATTACCAGTATTTAAATCTTTTATATCGTTTTGTGTAACCAGTTGATGTTTTGAAGTAGTTTACAGAGACAAAATTTATTAAATAGCTAATGGATCTAATTGTATCAAATCGTATTAGGCTGGTTACTGTTTCAATGAAGTTAAATAGTAGGTAAGCATGAGCAATCATGTGCATATTGAATATATTTTGTAGGAGTTTATTCTCAAGGTTTTGATGGCTCGTTAGTTTCAATCTTATGCTTTAATAAACTGGCGTATTTACTTTGCGTAGTACGTCACCGCTTCGGGTTTGATCTTTTAATATATTTGTTTGTATGCCTTTGAAATTGGCGGATTTGAGGCCATTATCGTGCGAATTTGTCAACAGAACTAAGTTTTTTCTTATTCACAGCGACCTTTATTGCGTAAGACACATCGGTTCCTCTTCCTACTTGCGTACTTCGTCACAATGCCTTCGGCGACCAACTTCCGTCCGTCAGGCGATTGTTATTTGTTAGCCTTCTTTACTTTTCGTAAAAATATCACTAATAGAGGGCTAGTATAGCGTCTTGGACAAGCTGTTAAGTGCAAAATCATGGTCATGCGTTTTGTTTACCCTCTGAGTCGTTTCCACTATAACTTGGCCATAATTTTTTGTTTATATATTGTAGCACCGTTAATGTTGTTATTAATTGAAACCAAATACGTTTGTTTTGTTTGGTATCCGATGTTGCACATCCATTCATTTATATCGTCAACATGACAGGCTCCATTTTTTTCCTAGTAGCGTTTAACACACTGCGGCAATTTGCTACGTTTTTAACGATCTGATTGAAACCAGAATGTATTCATTGATAACAAACTTACCAATGAAAAGTAAACAAATAACAGGCAACTTGTAACCATTTTTTTGTAAATGCATGCAATAAAGTTTAATTCATAATATGTATTTTTAAAAAGTAAAACTTATGAGTATACCGAAGTGTTGCCCCTCATCACATAAAGTATTTATATAAATGCGATCAGATACCAACCCTTGTGTTACAAAAAGAAAGCCATATTAAAAATTTAAATTACGAGCAATTTTTGGTATACAGGTGGAAAACGTGAAAATGTTTAATTCATTTCAGCGATTTATTGCTGTTCGTGATTGCATATAAATATGAAAGGGGAGACGGAGCCCGAAAAATTTATATACCTTTTTTATCTGGGATTCAGCAACGGTTGGGCTTTCATTTTGCTGAAAAGCGCAATTTTCTCCATTCACTATGGCCGCCTAGTGGAATCGTTATCGTCTGCTGTGCGCTGCGGCGGCCATTTCCTAATGGCGGCTTCGCGTGCATTTAGCTTTTTTATTATTACGTAGCTAACCCAGTAAAGAGTCTAACTACGTCCAGCATTCGAATGTAATCTACGTATATAAACCTTTTTGATTCATATGTAATTCCCGTTTATAATAAATAAATAATCTGCGGTGGCGACGCGTTACCTAATCACTTCTGCATTGCGCTCACAATCCTGTAGCATTATCGAGTTCTTATTATCATTTTTAGTCGCGTTACCACTTTCCGCACTCTACGTACTAAAGTATTATGTCGACTATTTCGCTTTGCGTTTTCAATATCCATAAATACAACATCCTCGATAGGCTATCGCGTCTATAATGTGATTCGTAGTTCGGAAATGGTGTTCGTTTTAACGCCGCGCCGCCTCGCCCGCCGGGTCGCATCGCTTGCGCGCCCCGCCTATCATTTTTTACTACAATTTCCACAGCGTCATCGCTTCCAGTGCCCAGCATTATTAATTCGCCGAGAATTGATTTTCCACGGAAAAATGAGAGCGCTTTTGGTGCTTCAAACAAATGAGAAAACTAGAAAATCGGCCTTAAAAACAAAGTAGCTTCTTAGCATTTTAATCTTGATAATGAACGTTTCGGGAAATGTTTGCCAGTACAAAATGCGAGGCGCTGTCTACGCGCCGTGCCTTTTCAGTTTGTGACTTGTGCACAACACAATAAACTAAATTATACCGAGAACAACAGAGGCCGAGGCAAGGCAACAATGATATTTCGGTAGCGAGGAAAAAACAAGAGGGTCGTTTCTGGATCCCGTGGGAATTCACATCCCGTCTCGTTTTGTGTCCGCCGTGCCGCGCCGCAGGAAAGGCTCCAAGTAACCGGAAAATACTCAGGAATTCAGGATACGCTGTTACTATTATACGTTACTGTAATATATAGAACACCACATTCAGCCGCTGAAACAATTGGGAACGTTATATTTGTATATTAATATCATTTGATCTGAATAGGGAAATTCATTATTTCCCATAGGTTTTGCGTTTTAGACTTTTGTACAAAAAGGAACATTTATGGTATCGCCATGTTCCTCTGTTCAATCAAAATGACCACTGAAAAAAAATGTATGAATGTAACTGCTGCCCTCTCTCTGAGAAAATGCCAGGGCAGTGGGAAAGTAATAGGTTGATGATGATGAACTGCTGCTATGACTGCTTTATCTCTCATTACATTAGCGATGTGTCATACTGAACTCGGTAGATAAGATAGACATTGTACTGACCACTTGAACACGGAACCCTCCTAAAGTGCGTGATCTGACACGCACTTGGCTGGATTTTATAACGATACATCGACCAAACAGATTTCAGAACCATTAAGTAAATGTTTTGAATAAACATGAAGATAAAATAAAAACAAGACAAGAGGTGATAAAACTGACATCAATTGTGATATATAGAATAGTAATAACAATATAACGGCTGAGATAAGAAACGCCAAATCACTGGTAACGACAGACACGGTCGTTGGCATCGTTTCTCACTTAGCTTAAATGGCTATTAGGGTGCTATGGGGCAAGACGACCGGCCACCAGACAGGTGAAGGGACTTTGTGACGTTAAATATACTTACAATCGCAGGTGTGCCCTTCGGTTTCAAATGCGTTGAGTCAGGAGTCAGGTAGTAGAGTTTCCCAAACCGAAACCTCTCAAACATTGTTCAACATTCATTTATTGCGAGTTATATTATGTATATCGTATACTTTGTCGGAACCCATTATTAAAATGTCGCTAATGGCATCCAGCACTTCTTCTCCTCCGGCACTAATGCGAGTTGCGCACTGTTCTTTTGTCCAGACAAAGGGAAAAGCTATTTGCATATTCTCGGCTACTTAAAACACCCGTCTTACCACACGCTTAGCGCTGTAATCGAGCTGCTAAAAATTAAATGTAATAAACTAACTACATGAAAATATATGCTAAACAATACATTAAAAGATATGAGCCCTCGACAAAGGGTCTTCCGGACGGCCCTACATTAAGTTGACTTAATTGTTATAACACGAACTCTGGTGAAAGTTGGCCATCTCTTCAGAAATTACTCATATTTGAACAAACAATATTCACATGTAAATTAGGACGAATGCATAACTTTGGTTCTAAGTTTCTCTTAGATTTGAAGAGCACATATTGTAGACGCACTTTCCAATTAATATAATTAGGTCGTAATCGTAATTTACGAAACTGAAGAAACTTTGAAATTCAAATAATGTAATAATAGCGTTCCCTCTGATGTTTTTAAATTAATTCGTATTTCTCGCTGGTTGGTATATTTGAAAGTAGATGTGTTTTTACTCAACTTCCATCTCATCCATACGCGATGAGAACGTTCAAATACATATCAAAGAACTTTTGGCACTCAAAATCAAAATCAAAATCAAAAATATGTTTATTCAATAGGATACATTGTGATCACTTTAAAACGTCAACTTAAAACTAGCTACGCCTGTTCCAACCTCCTTACGCCGGCAAAAGAACAGGCAAGAAACGCCCGGCAGGTAATTTTTTTGGCGCGATCACATTGACAATTTTATTCTTATTACTAATTGATTGAATTGGAGCAAGTTCACTAAAATCCCAAGCTTTTTTTTTTTGTCATCTAATAGTCCGATATTTTTTATTTAGCTTTACTAATAATAAGATTTCTCTTGTTTGGTTGTACACATTGGGATATGGGAACATGAATATTAACGAGTTGCGGGATCACAACCAAAGCAGACCAGACCCCACAAGCAGCACCCGTTCACGAGTTGACGCATGTGCCAGCCATCGCTCTCCTCGACCATATGAGAGGGAAGAGGGCGACCCGACACATGACGCCGCTGCAAGCAAAGTCACTTTCGTGAGCATGACTGTTTTGGCTGTTTACCGAAAATGGTTAGAATAGGGGAAATAGGGAGAATAGATAGATAGAAAGAAAGATAGATAGATTAACTACAATCCCAAGCTTGTTTGTCATCTAGATAGTCCGATATTTTATAATAAGCTTTACTAATGAGATTTCTCTTTATACGAATTTGAAATTTTGTTATAGACAAGTCTTGAATTTCACTTGGGATTTTGTTGAAAAAGCGTACACATTGACCTTTGAACGAGTTGCTAACTTTATGGAGCCTAGTGGTGGGTACAGCAATTTTATCTTTGTTTCTAGTATTAAAATTGTGATAATCACTTCTCTTTTTGAAGCTATTTAAATTTTTCCGTATGTACATTACATTTTCATAAATATATTGACAAATAACTGTCATTATTTTGGTTTCTTTAAACTTAATTCTTAAAGATTCTCTGGGGCCCATGTTATAAATCGCACGAACAGCTCTCTTCTGCAATACAAATATGGTGTTAATATCAGCAGCGTTTCCCCACAGCAATATTCCATAGGACATAATGCTGTGAAAATAGCTGAAATAGACTAGTCTGGCTGTATCAACGTCAGTAAGGTGACGGATCTTCTTTACAGCATATGCTGCAGAGCTAAGTCTGCTCGATAGACTGACAATATGTGGACCCCATTGCAATTTGTGATCTAAAGTTATGCCTAAGAATACTGTAGTCTTGACAAGGTCCAATTCTTCGTCCTTAATTTTTACATTTGTTGGTACTTCTTTAACATTGGGCAGCACAAATCTCAAGCATTTTGTCTTTTTTCCATTTAACATCAAATTGTTCGCATCAAACCAGTCTGTAACTTTGGAGAGAGCATTGTTCACGTCGTCAGAAATGTTATGTTGTCGCTTTAACTTAAATAAAAGCGACGTATCATCAGCAAACAATACTATTTCGTGATTGTCACTAACAAGGCTGGGCAAATCATTGATGTAAACTAAAAACAGAAAAGGTCCGAGTATTGAACCCTGCGGAACTCCCATTGTGACTACTGACCCCGAGGATCGCTTCCCGTTCACGTCAACTCTCTGAATCCTATCACTAAGGTATGAGGTTACAAGGTCCAGAGGAACACCTCGAATACCATAGTGCCGGAGCTTCCTGATCAGTGTCTCGTGGTGAACACAATCAAATGCCTTGGACAAGTCACAGAACACGCCTAGAGCGTCCCGTGACTCCTCCCAGGCATCATAGATGTGAGTTAATAACTCGACACCAGCATCAGTAGTAGAGCGACCACGCGTAAAGCCAAACTGTTTTTGATTAAGTAATTTGTTTGCTGAGAAATGTCTTTGCAATTGATTTAGAATAAGTTTTTCGAATATTTTACTAAATGTTGGTAATACTGATATTGGTCTAAAGTTAGTAGGGTCAGTCGTTGTACCCGATTTAAACAAGGGTGTTATCTTACTATGTTTCATCAGATCAGGAAACACGCCGTCGTCAATACATTTGTTAAATATTAGGGCTAATTCGGGTGCAATCATTTCAATTAATGGCTTAACAACGGTCACGGATATACCCCAGAGGTCAGTAGTTTTCTTGACATTAATCATATTAAAAGCTTTTACTACATCTTTGCAACTAACATAGTCAAATTGAAAAGGAATTTCGCACTCTGGTACATTTGTTTTTAACATAGATTCTGCAATGGTGTGCGATGAGTTTAAGAACTTAGTAGTAGAGACTGGAATGTCAGTGAAAAAGGTTTCAAATGCTTTAGCTACTTCAATGTCAGTCTTGACACTGGTATCGCCAATATTTAGGTTGTAATTATTAGCTTGAGACCTGACTTTGCCAGTCTCACTATTTATAATTTTCCAAGTTGCTTTAATTTTGTCATTACTATTTTTAAGCTTAGAACTTATATAACGAGACTTTGCAATGTGACAGACCGTCTTAAAAATTTTTGAGTATGTTTTTACAGTTTCTTTAAACTCATTACTAGTATTATAATGTTTTTCACTGTAGAGATCGTACAGCTTTTGCCTGCTTTTGTGAATACCAACTGTAGCCCACTCCGTAAAATTAGGTCTATCAGAAACCATGATCGTTTTTGGAGTAAATATCGTGTTGAAAGCTTTGCTAAATACGCTGAAAAAAGAGTTGTATAAATCATCAGCATTTCTACGATCCGGTAAAAAAGGAAGTTCATCGATCAGCTTTAATTTTATTTTCTCCATCCGATCAACGGTCTCTGGTACATATGTGACAGATTTTTTTCCATTAATTTTTATTTTATTTTTAATTGTAATTAATTGACCACAATGGTCTGAATCTAATTTACTTATTACACTTTGACTAATTACATTCACATCTGTAAAAATATTATCTAAACAAGTAGCCGTAGTGGCAGTTATCCTTGTAGGCTCCATAAACAAATTTCTCAAATTAAATGATTTAAATAAATTAGTTATTCTCGTACTTAGAGTAGAAACATCCAAAAGGTTTACATTGAAATCTCCACAGATAATAATTTGTTTATTTAACTTGGATATTTTGAAAAGAACTTCCTCCATTAACTTTTCAAAATCATCATATGAACTAGTTGGAGGCCTGTACACACTTAAAATAATGAACTGCTCCAATTCTACACAAGCTATTTCGATTATTCGTTCAGCTGAGTAGTGGACGATGTCTTTGCGTTCTTTGAATTTAATTTTTTTATTTAATAGTATTAATGAACCACCATGAATTGCATTAACTCTGCTGAACGAACTACCAACTTGGTGATTGTTAAAACTAAATATGTGTTCATGATTTTTGAGCCAATGCTCAGTAATGCAAAGAATGTCAATGTTATTGTGATTCATGAACAACTCAATTTCTAAACATTTGCCCTTCATCCCTTGAATATTCTGGTGGACCAGGTTGAATTTATTTACATTTTCGTTAACTATGATTTGTGATTTTGGGCAAGATTTGTAAACAATATTTTTTGATTTAATTGGGCTAGAGACTTCCTCTATTGTCATGCCACTATGTTTAAATTATTTGGAATTGTTTCCAACTGTTGAATAGTGTTGTCAAGACAGTACTCAATAGAGCACATTTGTTTAGCCAAGTTATTGGCTGTCTTATTAAAATAATAAGATAGCGAATTAGCTACCCGTTGTTTATAATACTTTTTAAGACAATAACTGTCTTTGGTCAAAAAATATTTTTTACCAACAATATTGTTAGTGTCAATCAGATTAATTTTATTATAATTACATGACAATTCATGTAAAGTCAAATTTAACTTATACCTAAGGTTGTTTTCTGCTTGTGACAAACTGTGACTATAGGGGAAGGTAAACAATATAATTTCATTTACTTGTAATAATCTTAACGTTTTAACATATTCATTTAGCTCATTTTCATTGACATTTCCTCTATTCCCAATTAAAATTATCAGATTTGAGTTGTGGTTATATTTATATTTTTCTATTTTTGGCATCAACTCACGCAGACTAGAATTGGGCATACAATTATTTATGAGCCGGCATCCAGTGTTCATACCTACTCTTGAACCCATATGCTTACCAATTTCATCGCTGAACATAACATAATTTGTTTCATTTACACTATCACCAGACAAGACATTCAAACTGTCTGACATTTCTGGTAATGATGAAGCAGTACAAACCGGCATTGGCTGTTTTGTGAGTTGACAGTCACATGCTGTGTCAATATTTGACTCAACACACTCTAGGTTGCTGTGGCTCAATTTGAGCAATTCATCCATCGCCAATATATACTCCTTCATCATGTACTGAGACTGTTCATAACGGCCACTGATAGTAATTAGTGAAGTCTCAAGGCTGGTGATTTTTGTTTGCAGGTCCTTTATTTCAGATTGATATGTTATGCTGGTAGTTTGCAACTCTAGTTGATACATTTTAATGTTATCTAATAAAGCAATTTTATTGACACTGAAGGTATTTTCATGTTTTATAGTTTCTGATTCACATTTCGCGCCCTACTAGTTTAGTTTCAGACTGGATTTCCAGTTATAAATAATATTTCATATAGACATACAACGAGTCATAGAGATAAAAAGAATTCTTGTTACTCTATAATTTTCCTGTCGCCGTGTTGCACTGACGTAGTTAGGTTAGTTGAGAGTTTGTTTTGACGGTGAGCAGTCGCTAATCGGTTATAGCCGAGACAGCGGGCGGCAGGGCTCGAGTCTGCGAGGAGAGTGGCCGCTGACCACCCCCCCGAGCGCGTACCTGCGCGTGCGCTGCGATGCGCACCTCCGCCGCGGAAACAGCAGGTAGCAGCTCGTGGCGCGCTCCGTCGAACTTGGCTCAGTGTGCGCGTTCTCTCGCCGCCAGTGGTAGTGTACGTAGTGCGCGGACGCACACGCGATGTTCGCGAGCATGGTGCCCACACCTCGCTGGTGAACTGGTGATCGCAGTGTACTGGATGACATACGACATGTCCTGTGACAGAAGAACTAGGGCCGCCCGTTTCCTCGAGCTGCGGTGAGTTTGCCGCAAACATGCGCTTCCTGTCGAGAGCGATCCTTTGTTGAATCCTCGCAGTGACGTGTGTCCCGTCTCTTTTTAACGCGTTCTACCTGTTGGCGAACCGACCAGTGCTTCTCAGTGTTTGTGCTTTATCTCTTGTCGTTTTATGATCCTCAATTGTTTAGAGTCTACAACAAATTCAGCTGCAGTGCTATCGGCTATGGGCTGAGGAGATGCTTTTGTCCGGGAAATGACAACGCTGTTTCGTTTGAACTTGCAATCGCGTAACGGAAAATCATTGTTGCAATGACTTCTTGTAAAAACGTTAGATTTCAAGTACGAACTGATTAGTGTTGCGACCTTGGCTGGTATATTATTACGAAACAGGCGATTCAAGCACACGTAATCTGTACAAATTAGCAGTCACGATTTTTTTTCTTCTAGCTTAAAGGTTCTCAACCTTCAAAATCTCATATCTGATATGGTTACATGAAAGTCCCAAGGCCTTTCAGCTCTATAACGCAAATTGGAAGTTTTGTCAGAAAGGCCACGTTAAGAAATGTAAGTGTGATTTCTGACGTTTATTTCATGATTAATAATACAATGGCTATCATTATACAGGCAGTGGCAAACTTGTAAGAGCTGTTTGTTGTAGTCGGAATGCAGGCGGTAGGACAAGAGTGGTTTGGCCCAGGCGCAGATGTGGGGCGCGGGCATACTCCCCTCCTTGCCTCCCGGCCTTGAAAGGCTCTTGACCAGGCCAGCGCCGCCGATGTCGTATTTATTGCAACCTCCAAGATCCGTACCGACGAGGTTATTGACGCCACGCGCCTTGATGCCTTTGCTCGATGACTATTTTCCTTCATGGGAACCCTATCCCCAACCGCAACTCTGACGGCAAATGCAAGCGTTCTCCTTGAAGCGATTGTTCTCACGTCGATCTCGTTATAATGATTAACTACAATAGTTATTACGTCATTGCTAAGCGAGTTTCCGCCTTCAAAGTTTGGTAGTTAACGATATGAGTCACGCAACCGACATGGTTCTTAATAAATCTGCAATTTATGAAGTAACGTGTGTGTATGTTCAAACAAAACATAAAACTTAGGTGCAATGTCCTCTGCGCGGTCTTGTCAAACTTTTACCGCAAACGTAGGCGGCCTGGGTACATGATCTGAGTTGACTTTAAAGAAACAAGCGATTTATAAATAGGTGCACTCGTCAAGCAAGCATTGGCTCAGGATCGATGCCCACTCTGCCTAGGTGAAGGACGGTTGTTCAGTTCCTCGCCCTTTGCTTGTAGCTACTCATTGATAGCTCGTAATGACATTCACATTCTCAAACCTTTGTGACTACTCGTAATACCGACTATCATGGTAAACAAACATACATTATTTATTACTATAAAATTCTGATATATTTTCATAATATCCTCTTGTTTTGCAGATAAATATTACAGCTGTGTATACAAAAAATTATCTCTTTAAATTACAATTTCTTTTTTTAACAATAGTTATCATGATTTCTGGCTACACACTATAATGACATAACCGCTCTTAGCGATAAGACCTCTATCTTGCCTACACCCTGCAGTGTAATTTTTCTTTTTATTTTGTTATGTGTTTTGCTAAACAATAAAGCGTTATTGATTTATTGTGTAATTCATAATTGCTATCAGTTTTCTGCAGCATTATGTGTGACCTCGTTGCCTACATAATAAAAAAGTTTTTATAATATTCGACTGAAAATATCGCGCACATACCTAGTTAGCTTATGTTATATATTGAATCAGCTGTCTGGGTGCCATATGGTGTCGAAATGCACACTTCGTAAAGCGAATGGGGCCGGCATATGTTGCCGCTTTCACTCTAAATCACAATCGAAGTTGCGTATACCTTGTTTACAGTTTTTATTACACTACAAACACTTCATCGCAATTGCAGTCATGGCAGAGTCTTCACAGCTCGATGAAATAAATGTTGGATGTTGAAATTTGTAGATTCAGTTCAGCACCTTAGTTTCTTGACATGCCGTTCACAACAATGCTAAACAGTTTCTTCTTACGTTCTTTAGTTGTAACAATATTCCATCTAAAATCTATGCGCTGACTTAATAAAATGCATATATAGTTAATTGAAGTTTAGAAGCTGGCGCATGCGGCAACACGCGCGCACCCACGTCGTGCTGTGTTCGTGGGGGTAGTTTTTGCCGAAGCAGCTGGTTACCCCACTAGTGAGTCACGTCCTGTCTGCTCTACTGTAGGTCGGGGTGCGTGTCATTGACCCCACTAGCAGCCCCACACATACGCACACCACACAATTTACCCATTGCCCTTTGTGCTCTCTATTATTAATAGCTTTTGTTCACATAGATATATCTCCATTCTCTTTCAGTTCGGCACGCTTTACAACTATCCCTTTAAACTGGGACGGGTGAATTTTCTTTGGAACTTTTGTTAACACATAGCACTAAAATTGGTTTTCCAATTTGCACCATCCGTTTCCCCCATACATCAGAAGCCGTCAGAAGCTTCTATATCTAACGCAGCTGTTATATTATATAGCAAGTTATAAATTACCTTTCTTGTCTAACCGCGGCACGTTTCGAGGTTCATCTGTAGTTTGATTGTTTGCAAAGTTTTCCTCTTAAAGATACTTTAAGCGTCCCGATCTCTGATTCCCTATCTTTGTTATAAAGTGAAATTATGATAATCTTGTCGTTATAATTTTAGTATCTTTATCTTCGCCTTCACTACCTCAAACAAAGTCAGGTTTGTAAATCACGCGTGAATTGAAATCGCTGTAAATAGCAAAACGAAATTAAAACATTCCTTGAACACAAAACATGGCTAATGTAATGACATTGAAGTTATGGTCGATACCCGCGAGGCGTTTGATCCGGCCTACGCTGGCATCATTGCGCTTCGTGCCTCATACCATACCGGTTCCGAGCCAGCCGAGAGCCCGAGACGCATCGCATTGTTGATCCTTCCACAGAAAAACAAAATGAACAATTTGTTTTTTGTTCTTGGCCCGTCGCTGCTTCACGAGTCCTTGCCCCGCACTATCCTTTGCGCTATGTTTCCATTTTGTTTCACTCTCGACGCATTCTTTTGACATCTTTTTAAACTGTTTTAAAGAGTCGAGCTTGAAATCCTTAAACTCATTATTCAAAGCTGATGCTGACGGAAGTGCAAACATTCGTGGGGTCACGCTTCTTGACGCGATTTGCTTAGCAAATATTGCTGTTTCCTACTTCACTGACAATGCCAAAAATGCGTAATCCTATTTTTAAAGATATTTAGTCTCTAAAGTTATAATTAGTTGATTAAATATTCTTAAACTAAACATCATCAAGCAAGAAATAGCTACTGGTTAGATACAGAAGGAAACTTCGTTTTGTGTCGTCTGAAGTTACTTCCCTTGATGAAGGTAGATACAAGAAAACGTTGTCTCCACATATTACAATGTGACGGCTAAGGTTCTACTGTATGAATAATTCACAATTGTGCCTTGCGCCCTTGTCGCGTCCTAAACGACGTAGAACTTGGCAGAGATGCTGTATTGGGATTGGGAAGCCGTTCAGTAATATCTTATCGCAAGTAATAAATATCACTCTATAAGTCTATACCGTTGAGAATTATCGTCTAAATGGTTTCGAACATAAATTGTCTTGTTGAAAGTTAGAACCATACGTTCACTGCAAAGTTTGATTTAAATTAATTGGGCTTAGTAATGGACTCTAATTTTTTCATATTTTCATGTTATAAATCATTCCTCGTCATCCAAAAATTTATACTTCGTGGAAGAAAGTTAATGTCAAAGAAAATTAACCTTTGTTTGGCAAAATCGTCGAGTGTTTTATACCCAGTAATAAAATCATTACATTAATTGAGATTCGCGAATTTGAGAAAGTTCACACTTGAAACATCTTTGCTCGTTTCTTTGTTGTAACGCCTACTCAATGATGGTTTTGTATACATTATAATATGAAAACAAGTATGCTAAGTATGATATGATATTATGACGTAATATAACGTAGCGTCTCCTTTAAAAGTGAAGATTGTAGTTCTCTCTAAACATTATCTGAACATAATGTACAGTACCTAGTTCAAAGAGTGCCGTTTGTTTGCGCACACCACTTCACAAGCTTTACGCCTAGACTTTGTATGTGCCAAAAACGTATTTTAAACTTTACCAAGCCTTTTGAGAAACGTGGGAAACTACTCCGAGATACGAAGCAGCGAGAAAATACGAGCTAAGTGTTAACGTTGGTAATCGTATGCTTGCCATAACATAGTACGTAAAATTTTACTGAAATAACTGTAATTATTATTTAATGAGTGGACTAATGACACTTGAAGGAGATCCAATGTTCTAAGAAGGCTTGTTATTAGCAATGTGTGGTCGTAGTTGCAACAATTTCGTTTCAAATTATCTTGTGCGAAACAAAGTATAAAACATTACCAACCATTACATTACATGAGAAAGAGACAATCTAAAATTATCCATTTGTGTCGGGCACACATTTTACAACAATGTTAAGACGTTCATTGCTCATTAAATTAGATACACATTAGAAAGTCGTTTCACAAGGAAGATATTGCCAAGATTCTTCGGTTCCTCAGACGCGTAATCATTCAGCGGCGCTAAAGGCATTTAGAGGTGGAGTAGAGGGTGCGCTTATCTGCGCGGAGTGGGGTGCGGGGGAGGGGTGGCTTTGTTCACGAGCCGGCCTCTCAGCCTCTCCGACCACTTAGAAGATTGCTCGGCTTTGTCTTCGCGCGATACTTCTTTATACCCCGAGTCTCGCCTCCAATTTGGGTTTTAGATTTATTTACACCAATCTTGATTTAGTTCGCACGATTGAACGCTTTATTTTGAATCTTCTCGCGCCGATCAGATTAATTGGACATCTTCAGAGTTTGTATCGCTCTTACCGCTGCTACGTTGTTACCAGTCTATATTATCTGCCGCTAGCAGCTGGAGCGTGTCGAATACGTGTGGAATCAAAATGTTTAACGTTTAATGGAGCTGTTTGTTTGCATTAAATAGCGATGCGCAGCAGTAAGTACTACGTATACTTCATACGACGATTAAAGCCGGTGGAACAACTTCCACGAAGGCCGTGTAGTTGCTGTAGGCCGTTAAGTGAACTCCATCTCATCAATGCTATGCTAATATCCAATGACCCAGATGTTTTCGACCACCAGTTCAGTACTTCCTTATTAACTTGAGGTATCCTCGCGTCCGGTCTTCGTTATCCCAAACCGAACTTGTTTTTTTCCTCAAGAATCCTTGTGAATTTTCTATTACCAAGCAATGTTATTGATGTCACAGGGCAATGTATTCTTTTATTTGACTAGTTCACATTTTTGTGGGTGCTGGTTGAATTAGGTCGAAGCCCATTCATATCTAGTTAGTTAATATCCAACTAATATTATAAACGTGAAAGTTTGCAAGCATGGATGTATGGATGTTTGTTACTCTCTCACGCAAAAACTACTAAACGGATCTGGATGAAATATCGATAGCGTACACCCTGGATTAAAATATAGGCTACGTTTTATCCCGGAAAATGGTTCCTACGAGATAACGGTAAGTAAGACGCGGGTGGAAAGGCCGGCCCCCACCTAGTCTTCTTATATTTGTAGTTCGATTGATAGATTCACTATTATAACATAGGTGGCTGTTAACTAGTTTCAAGGCTAGTTTGAATTTGAATTGCCTTATCGGGAGTTTTTTCTCTAATATGCCTATGTAGGCTGTTGACAGGTGTGGCGGCGAAAGCAGCGCTCCCTTGACACGCCACGCCGCGCGCGCATTGCTGTCAAGGCTTGAGGCCGCCGCTTGCGCAGACCCTACCCGACCGACTACGATACCTTTCAAATCAATCCTCTGATATTTAATTTCAATAGTTTCCTCCACCGAGTCAACATCAATAATGCTTAGATCTTAAATTAGTAAGCCTAAGCACCAAAGAGCGTCCCTTAAAGCGAATAAATAACTAACACTGTAATCATAGCAAAGTTGTTAGTTTAATTGTTTAATGTCAAAAACCGAAACAGAAACCGCGAAATACGTTTCGTTCCCGCAGTGACCTAGACTCGGATGAATAATGACATCATTATAGCAAATAACACATATTCATAACAAATACGGAGGAAACGATCATTGACGTGCTATGTGCATACGCGCGGCCGTGGCACAATAGGTTCATTATAATATACCGTCAATGCATCCTTGACACACGGAGTAGTTGCAGCGAGCGGTGCATGCGCTGGCGCTTGTTATGTAATCATCTTCATCACCCACCACTATGTCATTATTCAACGCCTCTTATATCATACCGCACCTGACAAAATAAACACTAGTATCATAACCTCAACGGAGTTGTTGGAATTTTCAACATCCACACACGCTCAAAGAAGTTTCACCTTGTCTCTTGCCCGATGATGGTAATTGCGTTGCTATTTTTCAACGGATTACGTGGATAGAAGGCGTGCGAAAAATCGTTCGGGGCCAGGGAAACTGCTAAGTGGGTTTTTCCTTGACACCGAGGCCCTGTTGCAACGCGGCAATCGACACAAGGTTAGCGGACAACGCCGACACGCCCTAGCGATTATTTAATTGTTATTTGAACCAAAGACAACGGTGCATCGTTGCCGTGTCGAGGACTGCACGAGAAAACTTAATCAAGTAGAAAATGAGACAAGGACTGACGCAAAACGAATTAATGCCAATATCGAGGTGCTGTCCGTTCGGGAATGAGTCATTACTTGTGTAGACATAAAAAAATTGCAAAATACGCTTTTGTATGGTTGTTCTGTTGCCTTCACTGCAACTTTTATGTCTGTTAGGCGTTAGAATGTATTACACCTGTAAATTTACTATTATTATCATATTTTGTTCAACCTTAAGTCCTTCGGAAGATAAATATTAAACAGCTATTTAACATACGATAAGTAAACCGTACCCACGGAGCTTATCTCCTCGCAAAGAGATTACTAACTTTGGCTATCAATTTTGACAACTTTGGAGAGGGCGCGTGATAAAGGGTTTAAGGCAAGTTAGTGACGATTCAACATCGATACAATCTTATAATTTGTCTTATAGTACCGTCTATAATCGCCTCATTTCAAAATTGCAATGACTATTTTAAATAACATAAATTTATTCGAAGTATATACGACGATGTTGTAAATGAATGTAAAGTTATTTATCCATATGGCTCGGTGACACACCATATTCTTTCGCAAGATGACCCTTATATTGAAGCCAGGTCGCTTTCTACATCTGAAGAACACTTTAAATTAAACCCGTGCTTGTTACAAGATACAAGGCTTTCCATTTCGACGCTTCACTGTATCGCCGCTCAGCGGGTTCGAGTAAAATAATTTCAATTAAGTGGTTCTGTCTCATTTATCTCATCATTTCTCCAATCAGGCTCTGTTTGGCATCGTGCCGTTTTAAATTCAGTTATAATAAATGTACATGCTGTGATCCAATTAACAATTAATCCAGCCTCCGCAGTTTGCTCGGTATTCAATTCAGATTCGGGTGAACGTTTCAATTTCGTTTGTAGATGGCGTTTTTGTTTGCTTCACAAATTAAAACGTTCGAAAGGTTTTCCTTCAGAAAAAACTTACCGCCAATTACGAAAACCGAAATTCACAAGTGCTGGGAATCAGGTTTGGGATTTTCAGCTCGTTTTTAGTTATTAACTAATTCGTGAATTTATTTCTCTTTCTCTCTTCATTCTCGGTACTGTCTCATCGCCTCATTGGTATCGTGTGTCGCCAACAGGATTATTCCTTTCCTAATTGTGCTCTTGTCCTCATTTCCACTGTCCAAGTTATCTTTACTAACTTGTAGTGTTTACGCACACGATTGACTAAAGCAAGCAAGTACTCGGTATGTAGAATACCTATCCAATTACATGATTAACTCGGAACTTGTAACATTGTATTCAACTACGTACTGCCGTTTAATTACACATCGCTTCGACGGCTTCTTTCTAACTGAGTATCCTTTGAAGCGGGTTTGTTTGTGCTTCTGTTATAGCGCATAAGGTAATATTAGTTGAAACAACTTGTGATTAGTATTTCTGTATTACTCGTATATGTGGCAGCTGATCTTCAACGCTAATAGTAATAATAATTTATGTGTAAAATGTGTACATACCGGACTGGTCATTTATATGAATACTTCGAAACACAGCAACACCTGCAGCTAGCTTTGTGACGTTTTGGCTAAGTCTTGGTCCGGAATGTACGAAAGGAAATAATAATTAGAACTGTCAGAAGACAGATTGCGAGAGAGCTGTGTAGGCGCGTGCCGAGAAACTGTTTTGGTGGTGTCCCAATAGTTGAAAGGTCAATATTGTATAGTGTTTACATAAAAAGTTTGTGAATGATAATAATACTAATGTATTGGAAAATTGTTCTTTGAATTATCAGGCATTCTCAAAGTAAATGATAGAGATGTCGGAACCGGAACATTGAAACGTTTGAACATTAGCTGAAACGTTGTTCACTAGCTTCTTTGAAAAACGATACAATTTCCTTGTACAACTATAGCTGGATGACTGAACAATCAAATGGTACACCTGATGAAAAGCGGTTACCATCGTCTATCGCATTAATTCTCTGGTCACGTCCCCTTAGGACGTGTCCTACGTGACATTGCATTGCGCCCGTCACCTTGAAGCAAATATAATAAAGCCTCATAGGTCTGTAATTTCACCGGCACCCATAACCTGGAACACGGCAATGCTTCTAGCAGCTGGAACAGGTAGGATGTGGTCCTCTTTCACAATAGGCTCTGCTACTACAATACTGCTATATCTGTCGTTGCACAGTATATGAATGAAGTCTTAAGTAAACTCTTTATTGGGCCTTATCCAGCTTTTCTGGGTGGGTTAGGAAAGCAACAATGCTAAAAAGCGCAATGTTATCGCAGTCAAATGATCATTTGCTGTAGGAATTTTAGAAATCCATATCAACATACTATTTAGCGGAGCAGAGGCTGTACAAACGTTTACAATAGTGACACAGAACACACGTCATCCGGCTAGTTCATTGTGCGGGCGCGTTGGCACAAGCTAATGCTGTCGGCCTAGCAACGTTGCCACTTCCAACGTTCCATTCACCTCTCACCGAGCGTGAACGGTTATGTTGCATACAGCCGCACCCGGGCCCAATGCTCAAACATCGTATTTTAGATTGTCTTCCTGCTATGGCGCCTTGTCAAGACGGTCTTGATATTATGCTTATTTCTGCAGAACAAAATCGTATGTTTCCGTCGTCCAGCAGTCCAGTACAGTGACACGAATCAAAAGTAGATGTTATGGAGGATTTAAGACAGGACTAGGTAATTGATTAAATAAAATTAAACATTCCCTTGTTCGTGTGATGCCCGTAAAACTGCTTTAGGTTTTCTAAAGAGACACTAATTTAACAAAGGTGAAATACATGTATAGGTATTGTAACATCTGGTAGCCGTCAACAGTCGTACTTTGAGCAATGTCCGATTTACGTTCCCACAAAACAAAGCTGTGTCAGCTCCCATTGCAATGACATCACTCGCTGTAGTAGACACGATTTTACTTAGAAATCAGTTGTAAACCCCACAACATATTGTGTTTCAAACAATTGTGTGATGTGATATATCAATTTTGCTATGACTAGGACTTATTTTTCCTGTTGTAGTGGACAAATGGGTTTTACATTATGCTCAAATCAGAGCTTTTGAAATGAATGCTCGTAGAAACCAGGGTATAATATAAACACAATAACTCATAATAATCAGGACAACGAGTCAATACATACGTTCCTGCTCGTAACTAAAGGTTTATTGATAGTACAGAATCCACGTGGTTTGATTAGATGACGGTAAGACGTCACATTGAACGCGATCACGTGGACATGCTTGTTTACCGACCGCGTGGCTTGAACCGAACAGATTAACTCCTATCGGACGAATATGACCACTCAGCGAAGATAGTGAGACATTATTGGATCATCGCTGTTGACAGTATTGAATAACAAGCACTTATATAGCGACGTATGATATGTAAATACGAGTGAATATCTCAAAATGAACTCATATTTTTGGCTTAGTTTTCAGTCGTACCTAGTTGAATACCCAAGGGTGTACCCACAGATCGTTTCGCCTGAATACAACCTTTCATTGGTTACGAGACTTGCGAGTAATAAAGGGCAGATAATCTCGAGGGAAATCTATGGCTTATGTTTCTGCTTAGGAGACGAAAAACTGTTTATGGTGATAAAACTATCAGTCTACTGTTATGTTTATAAGTTATAGCAGTGGCGGTGGTGCCTGTCTAGACAAGAGGCGAAGTAACGTGGAGACGCATTCACTGCCTTTCACTTCCCGCTTTTGTCGCGTGGCTGCTCTAGCTGGCTCTAGGCGACGGGAAGGCAGCCGGCCTTGTGGGCTGCGTACCTTCTGGACATCCTTCCTTTCTCATCTTGCATAGATTAACATCAAATTCGACTCAACGTTTTCATACTGATACTCGCCACGAGATGAAATATGCCTATCATGTTGAAAATTGCTTTTCGGAACATCCACCACGACAAGGATGCAAAAAAATTTCAGCGATTACAAACATGTGGAACTTTTCGATGACATCATTATTTTTAGCAACTACCATCAGAGTTCATTTCATTAATCAATTAAGAGCAATAATACGGCCGGCCGGTCGGCCATTCCCCGACATTTGCAAGCAACATCGCCGCTACACTTTGGAAGCACCTTCGCACTAACTTTAACAATGCTGATTCTGATGGCAATCAGCAGTCAGCTACGTCCGAGCAATTAAGGAATTACCTAGCTATTACATGACATCACGGCCAAGGAAGAAATAAACAGCAATTAAATAAGTATAGAACATTCGCATGTGTACGGCTGGTTGGTGAGGGCCGCGTTAACCTTGGCTTTTGAGCGGCGACTTTCACGGTTAGACGGTCGAGCATTACATAAGATGGTACTGCGCGGACGCCGCCGACGCCCGGCATGCGCCGTGACGACACCGATGCCACTCACTAACTCAACCGGTTCCACGAACTCGGCAATTGCTATTATTGACGCTATAAATCAATTCTGTTTACAGATCGTTAGATGCTAATCTAATACCGATCGTTACCGACTGGGCAGTATTGCTTATTGTTAAATTGCATACACTTGTACAACTTTACAACAGTCATAAACTATTTCCGATCCGTGTGGCTTTCATTAACTTTAACCAGAGTCGCGAACTCGCCATTCTGCGAATTCTTTCACATTATTGTACTCGTATGTTAGTATTCGTGTTCAAGAGTCAAACCTACTGAAAAACTGTATCTTACGGGTAATGTTTAGTTTTCAAAATGAACTGTCGTTAGGAATCAATCAATCAAAACATTTATTTGCCAGTATAAATGGGTACATTGTAGGTGTTAGTAGTTTTAAATCGCCGTAACTGCTCCGATAGGAATGCAAATATCAAAATTAAGGAATAGGAAATAGGCACCGTACCCGTGTATCCTTTAGATTTTCTAAGGACCAACATAAATTGTCTCAAGTTGAACTGGTAACAGTACGATGCAAATAGCCACGCTACACCTGGATTGGGAACTGGCTCTCAAGTGGGTCTGCCGGAGCACACCGATAGGTGTTTGGGACAGATTCTGCCTTACTGGCATGCATCAAAAACTGTTCCAAGCCCAGTATTTCATCTGTGTTCTCGTTTATTTCCAGGTACAAGAGCGGGGTGCGCTCAGTGAGGGGCGGGGGCGGCGCAGGCGGCGGCGGCGCAGACGAGGCGCGGCGCAGCGGCCTCAAGGCGCTGCCGAAGCGCGCCCGCACTCGCTGCAGGGGCATGAACATGGGGCAAAAGCTCTCCGGCGGTGTGAAGTCGGTGTCGCGCGAGTGCACGGCGCCGTTCAAGGCGGTGGTGGCGCGCGAGCTGGCGCCCGAGCCTCCGCGCCCGGCGCGCCTCGACGCGCTGTTAGACGCGCCGCCCGCGCATCCTGATCTGCAGATCAAGCATGCGTGGAATCCTGATGACAGGTGGGTTGAGTACCGAGTTACCGACCGATACTCCGGAACTGATGGTTTAGCTATCTGCGGTTTCAGGATCCAATCCTGTCTGCTCAAGTTTCACGTTAGGTCCATTCAAGATCCAAGCGGTTAATTCTTTGCGATTTTGAAAATCGTGGATATATATATCGTGGAAGTTTGTAAGGATAGGTGGATGTTTGTTACTCTTTCACGCAAAAACTACTGAACGGATTTTGATAAAATTTAGTGTGGTGGTAGTTCAAACCCTGGAGAAGGACATACGATTTTTTTATCGTGATAAAGTATAATTCACACGGGTGAAACCGCTGCGCGCAACTAGCCCTAAAAAAATAAAAGGATCACATTCGTTTGCTTTATAAATAACCCTCCTCATCTTCAGCCGGAAGAAATCCACTGCTGAACATAGGCCTCCCCCGGCTATAACCCAAAATCTTATATAAAAATAAATTGCTGTTCGTTGAAATCAATTGCTTGCTAAAACTCGAGAACGGCTGGACCGATTTGGCTAATTTTGATCTTGAAATGTTTGTGGAAGGTTTAAAAGGTGACTTTTATTGGCGATACGAAGTACGCCGAGCAGCTAGTAGTCCTATATAGATGCTATTGCATTGAAGTCCCAGAACTGACCTATTGCACGTTTCTCCACATTCCAGATCACTGAACATATTCGTGAAAGAGGAGGACGCGTTAACGTTCCACCGGCACCCCGTGGCGCAGAGCACGGACTGCATCCGCGGGCGCGTGGGCTACTCGCGCGGGCTGCACTGCTGGGAGGTGGTGTGGCCGGCGCGGCAGCGCGGCACGCACGCGGTGGTCGGCGTCGCCACCAACAGCGCGCCGCTGCACTCCGTCGGGTACCAGAGCCTAGTCGGCGCCACAGACCAGAGCTGGGGGTGGGATCTGGGTAGAAATAAGGTGAGCCAAGTGGACTTTTTCTCTTTCTCTTTGTGCATGACTGATTAAGGTCGGTTTTAAGTTGCTAGTATTCCAAATGCATGCTGAGCTGAACCCGATAGTATTGCAGTAGGTAAAAATGTAATGTTGTCTGATATCCTGATTAAATGTATTCTAAATACGCTTGTACAGGCTGGCTGAAGCTGTGTTACTGTTAATGAACGAGTTGGCAAATCAGACGCCCCCAATACGATCAATGACAAATGTTGGTTAATGTCTGTCTAACTTACCCTTGACCATTCATGTTAAATTTTTTTAAATGTGTGTATTGAGGATGGTGTGCCAATTTTGAATGAAATAAATAAAATCTTGTAAAAAAAAAAGAACAGCTAGTAGGTACCTAACGTTTTGTAATTTAATTTTGTTTCTTACAAGGTAGCGTTTGAGTACAAGTCATCTGATTTTAAGTAAAGTGACGAAGGTGGCACCACGCTTGGCTCTCACACCAAGCCACCGGAACACACCTATATGTTACTTGGAGACAGATTCTTCACTTGAATCTCCCTACTTTCCTTTCCTTTCCAAGAACTCCAAGTTACTACATACCCCAACTGGTGTTCCAGGTGTACCACAACGCGAAGGGCACCGGCGGCAGCGGCGTGACGTACCCCGCGCTGCTGCGGCCCGACGAGCAGTTCCTGGTGCCCGACCGGCTGCTCGTCGTGCTCGACATGGACGAGGGCACGCTCGCCTTCTGCGCCGACGGGCGCTACCTCGGCGTCGCGGTGCGCGGCCTGCGCGGCAAGACGCTCTACCCCATCGTGTCCGCGGTGTGGGGGCACGCGGAGATCACCATGAAGTACATCGGCGGGCTCGATCGTGAGTTTGTGATTCGTTTTATGGTCATGGCTGCTTTGGCGTTGAAAGTATTTTTTGTTTTATGTATTGGGGTAAGAAACAGCAATACATAGTTATTAATAACTAGTTGAGCCGCGTATTCCCGGTATCCCGCAGGAACCATTTTCCCGGATAAAAAGTGGCCTATGTGTTAAACCAGAGCAAAAGCTATGTACATTCAAAATTTCACTCGAATCCAAGGAGCCGTTTCAGTGTGAAGAAGTAACAAACATGCACACTCATTCACAAACTTTCGCATTTATAATATTAGCTGCGCCCCGCGTTTCACCCGCGTGGACTACACTCTAACGCGATAAAAATCCTATGTCCTTCTCCGGGGTTCGAACTATCTCCACACAAAATGTCATCAAAATCCTCTCATTAGTTTTTGCATGTAAGAGTAACAAACATCCATCCATCCTCACAAACTTTCAGGTTTATAATATTAGAAGGATTAGGAGGCAGTGTCATGTAATAAGGCTAGTTATACGGCGCCGTTTAGTAAATAGGCAAGGTTGCCGGCTGATTGGTTTACCAAATGCGTATTAGATCAGCAATGATTGTTGTTTTTTAAATTTATAAGGTAGCGTTTGACCACAACACACCTGATGTTATGCAAAGAATCGATCGAATATTGGTCTATAACGCCCGAAATTAATAATCAATCCTGATCCGTTATCCGCGGTTTTGATCGATATGTACTTATGTGTATGTGTTTTAGTACTATAATAATATGACATATCGATCCAAAACCGCGGATAACGGATCAGGATCGATTATTAATTTCGGGCGTAAGACGATAAAGAAAATGTGTTATTGTTCAGCGACTTTTGTCGTTATCCGTGCCACCGTACTGAAGCAGCGTGTGTGTTGCAGCGGAGCCGCTGCCGCTGATGGAGCTGTGCCGGCGCGTGATCCGGCAGCGCGTGGGGCGCGGGCGGCTGCGCGCGGCGGCGTCGCGCCTGGCGCTGCCGCCCGCGCTCACCGCCTACCTGCTGTACCGCGCCCCCTAGCCGCCGCCGCCGCCGCCCCCGCCGCCCCCGCCGCCGCCGCCGCGCACGCAGCGCCCGGCGCCGCCACAAGCTCGCTAGCTCGGACAACCATCCCCTCGCTCGCGCATCAACTGCGCGCCTCTAGCATCCGACGCGTCATACCCCCTCCGAAAATCGGGCGGCAGCGACCTGCCAAGCAATACGACTTTGTAGTCGATTAGCCCGACAAACATTGTTCTCTCGTTCCGCGAACGAAGCACAAAACTGAAAAATATTCACGCATCTAGTCTGTAGTGTTTATTGACGCTGGGATGGCGCTCCTCGTATCCTAAAGACGCGACGTGGGAAGCGAAAGCTCGTGTTGCAACATCGACAAAAGTACTTTCTAGTTTTAAAACTGAACTGGTGTTGTAAATTCGACGAGTTGGAATTCTAAAATAGAAACGTTCCGAAATCGTTATGAACTAGAAAAAGTGAAGAGCTCCAGTTGTCGCGAGTCGATCTTAACCGGGTGTGGTTTGTCCGATAATGCGTAGTCGAGTTTGTTCAAGTGGCGGGTGCGGCGGCCGACTCAGTGTTGTGAGGTGGCGCGCCGATGAAACGTTTGAGCGTCGACTCCTGATCGATGCCAATCAATAATGGCACAGAGAACACATAACTTATTTGTAAGCACGCAGAAATCCGTAATAGACATAGACGTTTATTTTTACACCCCCTGCAAAGACACGACACGAATATCTTTTATTTTAACATTATCTGTGATAATTTATACTTTAATGACAAATTAAAATCAGAAAATTCTGAATGCATATTTTTCTTTTCCGATCCATTGACCTATTTGTATTGATTACGACTTTCATATATGTAGTCTCATTTGTATGACTTATGCGGGTTTGTAATATTCGAATATTTGTTTGTACGAAGCTCAGAGTTGTGCGAGCGTGTATCGTTTTGGAACTTTGCAAACGGTTACTGAAGTTTCATGTAGATTGTGTGACTTGTGTTGACATCGTTCCATTATGCGAGCCGCACGAGTAAAGCCATATTGATCTCTGATAAGTACGCTCTCTGCCACTCACTGCGGAATGTACGGACACACGTCTCCGTGGCAGAGGGCCGCACTTCATTTACTTGTTAATTAAATAATTTATAAGAACAAGTGCAAGTTATGTAACTCACTAGCCTCGACAATTATTGATAGCTATTATTAGAATGTGATTGTTATTAACAATAGCATTACGGCGGGCGACCGCCTCTAGGCCAGTGTATCGTTGGCAATCATTACATTACTATTTTGTAGCTCATTAAGCGACTGGTTTAATTTTAGTTGATGTCTTTAACTCCTATTGTAAAAACGTGTGAGTGTGTAATGTATATATTTTAATATACGCATCGCATTGACAGAGGTCACTGGTGATAATTTTGTGCTGTACATTTTATCATTTCTAACTACATACCTAATTAGAATGGTACATTGCTAATTGATGTGTTCACTTTGTCTTCTTTTGCGACTACATAGTTAGACTTATTAGTTATTAGATACTAATGTATAATGAAGCAATGAGTAAATTTTAAAGCACTATTTAAATAATTTGTCAGCCTTCTTGATCCAAATTAGTTGTAACCTAATGAAAAAAAAAGTGTAAGTACTTCCATTTTAATAAGATTTTTTCTTATGTAGTCTGTACGGCATAGTAGGTATCCCGCGTGGAGCTCACTATATCTCGGTTGATATTCACATTTTATCTCCGTTACAGATAAAATTAGATATTGTATATCGTACATAAATGTATTTTGTATCCAAAAATAGTAGAGTTGCGTATTATAGCGTTTTGTAATTGTTTGCGATGAGTTTCATGTGAATATTGACATGTGAGAATTACTATTATATTAACTGCCAAATGCGTCGTGTGTGCGGATTGCGAGGGTGGTAGTTTGTGTGTGCGTGTGCGTGTATTCGAGAGGGATGAATGTGCACGCGTGTTTGAGGCGTATCGCTCGATGTGCGCTACACAGATGTTTTTACCTTGCGTAAAGGCTGCACTTTACTTGGCGTAACATATTTGTGAATCGGTATCACAGACATCTACCTAGCATTAAAACTACGCCAACTAAATTGTCGCTATAAGGAATATAATCATGATAACATAAATAAATCAAGCTCGGTGTATAGTTCAATCAGTCGTTTACAATAAACCTCTTTACACGACCAATACTTTCCCACTTGTTTATTGTTCCGTTTAGCGATCAGTATCCTGCATTTCTTTCTATAGCCTAGCATTAGGGGGTTTATTGTAAGTGATTAGCATATAATTATTAGCAAAAGTAACAATTTGAAATCTATGAACCGTCAAATTTAGTCCTGTATATATTAAAGTTTATCATTATTGCGGTGTTTATGACTATTATAAGTGAAATGCATTTTAGTTTTATAAGTTGTAGGCAATATTTTTAAATGGTCATTTCTAAAAGATAACTGCGTTTGGCAGTCGAATCTCTTAGACACAATGATTTAAAAAAAAATAGGAAAACGATTGGAATAATAAATATAACTGGTTAAGAAAATAATAAATGATATGAATTAAATACATCGCTTTTTATTTCCTTTGAGTTTTATGTAAATATTAAATTGGTTAATATTAATAGGACGGATGACGTGAGCTTTAAAATACTAGATACATAGTTTTATATTTATTCCGTCTCATTTCAGTCTGAATCTCGAGTAACAGTAAATACAGGCACTTGATAATAAGTTACAGTTGATAGATTTGACACAAAGCAGATCATCTCAGTCGAAATACTGCATAATCCATTAACCTCTGGATTGCTTTAAGTACTACTTAGAAAAATAGATCTTAATTCTAATCGCATAGCGTGTGATGTTCCACGACCGTGTCGTCGGTTATGACGATGGTGTTTTCATCCGCGAAGTCTTGCGGTAGTACGATCTGTGCAGTCAACTCCTGGAGACCACCGAGGAGCTCGTTCAGTGAACCCTGGAATAGAATTCAACTGTTTTAGGTTTTCCAAAACGTCAGCCGTCAAAATGCATTGTAGTAACTGAAAGTATATTATACCAGTCGTTCCCAAAGTATTATAGGCCTTGAAAAATAGAGATCGATAGACAAAGGGGGACAGAGTCGGACGGCAGTCGCTCAAATTAAATTTTAAAATAAATTAATACGGCTGTTATGACAACAAACTATGCAAGCAAAAAAAAACGACTTCAAAGGTCGTCTCATAGATGCCATTGTCAGAACTGGACCAAATTAAAATGGGACCACACGGGAAGCACCAGCTTATCAAAATCGACAAAAAAATACAGTCTAATTGAAAACCTCCTTATGAGCTGCGTCGTAGCTAGAGGCAACCAGCTTTACATACCTTGTTTTCTTTAAAATCTGCAAGCATAGCATCGATATTTGGATCTTCACCCTCGAAACTTCCTGCCAGTACTTTGAGATGGTCATCAAGGATTGAAGTGTCCAGCACTCCACTAGATTCATCTCGAAGAATCCTGAGTGAGAATAAACTCTAGTTGCAGGCAATGGCAATGGTTTTGATGCGGTTTTTTTCAGCTACGTTTGGTTAATATCGGTCCAGTGAGTATCAGCTCTTTTCCAAAATGATGTAAGGCATTTTTAGCTATGTTTGATGAAATTCGCTCCAAGATGTCGGGGGCTTTTTAAATTTAAATTTTATAGTTATTAACAAATAACGTTTCTATTCTATAAACATTTAATATAATAATAATAATGTGGCGTAGGTTGGTTTTAAATTCACACACAATTTTAGATGTACATATATCTCTAATAATAGTTCAGATACACGAATAAGAATTTGGAAGGAGCACAAAAGAGTTACAGAAGAGAATAGCGTAAATAATAGATTAAACAATAGCACAACGCAAATAAAATATTTAGGTAGGTAGGTTAGCAAGGCGGCGTAGTCTCGCGGCGGTGTATTAGGGCAGACTGGTCGCGCGGTGTGGCGGTATGCCGATCGCTTCTCACGCGCCGGCCTATAGTATACAACTCCCGCGGCTCCGTCTTGGATTTATTGTAATATCATTTAATTATTTTATTACAACGACGCTGCAATAATGCCCGCACAATCACATACATAAGCTCTGACCCCTAACTAGGTTTCCCTGTATCTAGGGTATCAGAAACTACGAGGATCGGGGATCCACAACACCCAGACAGAACAAATACTTGCGCTTTTTTTTTCAATGCATAAATATTTGTCCTGTAGCGGGAATCGAACCCGCGACCTCGCGCTTCACAGTCGGCTATCTGCCCATTGCGCCACATCGGTCGTCAAATATATCCACAGTGACCCAAAAAAATAAATAAATATCGGTGACACACAAATTGACGAAGCCCCAAATTAAACTCGAATTTTGTGTTATGGGTTCTAGACAACGATATACATACTTATATAGAGAAATAAATAATTATCTAAATAGAAATATCCAAGACTCGGGTACAAATATTCGTGTTCATCACACACGTATTTGCCCTTACCGGTATTCGAACCTGGGACCGCTAGCTTCGCAGGCAGGGACAATACCAACTCGGCTACCGCGTCGTCGTCTACCCTTAGGTATTCAAAGAGTTTCAAACACATACTTAAGTATCCTGCGTCTTGTGATCTCCGCCCCGGTCAGCACAGTAATGTTGGCGAGCGCGGCACTGTTGACGTCCCTCGCGCGCTTCTCGACTCGCGCCCAGTCCACGAGAAGCGTAAGGCAGTGGCGCGTCCGCCCGCCCACCACGCGGT
This sequence comes from Opisthograptis luteolata, assembly GCA_931315375.2. Taxonomy (NCBI): domain Eukaryota; kingdom Metazoa; phylum Arthropoda; class Insecta; order Lepidoptera; family Geometridae; genus Opisthograptis; species Opisthograptis luteolata. The sequence goes on from OV928048.1 coordinate 7,741,794, forward strand.
CCCCGCCCAGCAGCTGGGCGGTGGGGGCTATCGATATGTATTGCACTGGAAGTAATCAATGAAACATGTAGTATTTTATGTGGACCTGCAGGTTTCCTCACGATGGTTTCCTTCACCGTTTTTGAGCGATCCATTCATAACTTATCAAGTCGTAGGTGCGCAGCCGAGTATTCGAACTCGGTATCGGCGCCTTGTAAAGCGCACGAGTTCCAGTTTGCACGACATCACAAAAAAAAATACAATGTCATCCAACATCCAACAAAGTTATTTTTAGGTTTTTACTTTTTACTGTGACAGTGTTGGTCAAAAGTAATCTGATTTTAAAACACTTTTTAAATGCACATATTCATCAAAGGTAGCGTCACGCTACACCTGGATGGGAAACTCCAGTGAGGCTGACGGAACACACCGATAGATGCTAGGCGATAGATTCTTAACTAGAGGATGGTAGCTAGCCAGGCGAGCACTAGAAAACAAAACTACTCACAGTTGAAGTTCACTTGTGCGGACAAGAAGACTGGCATGGGGCTCTTGTTATAGAGCTCCAGTTGGATGGGCTCCCGGCCCGCGGTGCGCATGAGCGCCGTGTCGCCGTACGTCACCAGCCCCGACCACCGCATGGCTTCGGCACTCGAGCACCCGTACAGTCTCACCTGCAATAACATCACTATATTTTATTTAAGAACTCATGTTCATGTTTTCATATCCCAATGTGCACAGCCAACCAACTTGTTAAGCTTATTATGAAATATCGAACTATTTAGATAACAAAAAAAGCTTGGGATTTTGGTGAAGTTGCTCCAACTCAATCAATTAGTAATAAGAATAAAATTGTCACGGTGATCGCGCCAAAAAAATTACCTGCCGGGCGTTTCTTGCCTGTTCTTTTGCCTGCAGTAAGGAAGTTGGAACAGGCGATGCTAGTTTTAAGTTTGTCGTTTAAGTGATTACAATGTATCCTATTGAATAAAAAACTATTGATTTTGTTTCTTTTTGATTTTGAAGTATTAACGTAAATACATGGCTGAAAACACATTACCCTCCTTTGCGTTGCAAATATTAGATTTGTGTTGTTCGCGAACGAACGATGTCTCAAGATACTTCAAAAAATATGATTCGTTCGTTCGATCGAACCACGAGCGTAACCAACGATTGAGAGAGGCGCCTCCGGCCGCCGATCACCGATCTTGGTTCATGAACTGGTTTGCCCACCGACTCTTTCAATGAACCAATCGATCAAATGAACGGGTCGAAATAATCGGGGTTTTTTCTAAACGGATCAGGATTAATCTGGATCTCTACAATTGAGCAAACTACACTACACTTACCTAGAATATGCAAACATATTATGTACCAAATTTCAATTTTCGTGTAGTAGATTCGGTACGAAGAGTGAATCTATTACCCTATATAAAAGTAGCACAAGTAGTACTTACATTTCTTGAGATACCGCTGTTTTTATCATAAACCAGATGCATATTCGCCGATTGTGGTACGTTTGAGGTCGGATTGAACATTATGGGAAGCGGCCGGCATTCCGACGGTCCAAACGGCAAACAATAGATTCCTTTAGACTCCATTCCCGGCAGATCTATCGTGAAACCCTCTCCGGAAATATGACATCTGATATGAATTTTCTTGTTAGTGCAGTTCTTCAGGCTTAGTTCCCTTCTGCCAGGACGCACAAATGACAACACGTTGTGGTTAGTCTTTATTGGGAAAACTTTGGGTATATCTGTGCCTCCGGTTATTTCTATGGTAGTCTTGTGGCGGGAAGAGAGCTCTTCAAAGATTAGAGTCCTGCGAAATTGTTAAATATTATGATTGTTTGGTGGATTTTGATGAGTTTGTAGTTGTCAGTTGTACCATTTTAGTGTTTTTTTTTTATAATTATGATTATTATTTATTAAAGAACATCGTAAGTTTTTTAGTCCGAAACATCCCGGTTGTCTGTTCATACCTGATCAAATACAACGAAAGACCAGCGCTGGTTTGAAAGAACTAGTAGCATCATGCTGATTTAGTGCCGGTTTGTAGCAAAAAAATGTAATTGTCTTAGTTTCATTATGTGTACATATTAATTTATGTTTATTGATTTAATTTTGTGAAGTGTATGTATGTACCTGTTGTTTTTTTTTTTGCTGCAAATAAATTGTCTATTGTATTGTAATACAGATGCTTTGATTTTTCTCAATGCATAAATATGTCTCGTATCGAGAAAGAAATGAACCAATACTACTGTCCACAATTGGCATTCCTAATCTCTATACTATTAATTAGCAATAATTTATAATCTGTATCCAGATACCAATATTTTCAGTAGGTATAAAACTTACGCATCACTAGCAACATCTTCAGGTCCACTATAGCATAAGCTGATTTTCTTCACACCCCCTGGATAGATGTCGAACTTGGATGGCGTCACTTTGAAGGGAAACCCATCGAGGGTTACATTCCCGAATTTCACAGCCCACACCCCTGGCACTGATCCCATATTGGAAAGAGAAAATATGGTCGCTTCTGAAAATTACAACTGGTGTTTTAGTTTTAAACCGATTAGTAGAACATTTAGAACTACAAACCAAAACATTATCTGGGTATATATTTTGTTTGTTTTTGATTTTCTCCGAAAGCGTTGATTTAGCGCTTTTCGATAAAATTTATATGCAAGTATGATCTATCAAACAAAAAGAATCATCAAAATCGATTCATAATTGACGAAATAATCGCGTAACATATGTGTATACAAAAAAAAACATACATTCGAATTGAGAACTACCTCCTTTTTTAAAATCGGTTAAAAACTAACTGTCATACGACTATTTCTATAGTAACGTCGACTATCCGTACACCAAGGTTCCGAATATTACAATGAAGAAATCATCGTGATGAAACTATAATTTGGTGGCAGAACATTTTTTAACGCTAGGCTCGCCAAACAACTATCAGTATATGTGCCGGCTAACTTGAAAGCCAAAAAAACAAAGGGTAATTTTCAACCTGAGGTAACAGAAAAACCGCAGGGTAGTGTGAGGTACTTACCGTTGGTCAAGTGAAGTTTCTTGTCCGGTAATTTGGCGACTAGTTTTACAGTCCCCACAATGCCGGCGAGATCGACTTTTCTTAACACTGTGCTCACACCGATTAGATTCACGTTCAAAGCGCCATTGAAGGTGACGATATTCTCTTCTGAAAACAATAATAGAAAACCCATGGTTACGGTTAAACTTATGTCTCAGTGGCAGTACAAAGCCGCGCAGGACTTTGTAACACTTGTAACGCTAAGAGTCAGAAGAGTTATTTAACTAGATTTGAAGAACTCTCACCAATTTCAAGATCAGCCAATTTGGGCGCATTGAATTGGATCGTAACCTTAATGGCATTCCCACTGGACAGTCTACAAAGCTGTTTACACATCCTTTTGCTCTTCACTTTCCCTTGTTGCCCGTCCTCCATAGAGCCTTGACAATCCGTAAGCACCTTATTAACATCACTCTTCTTTATTTCCTGAACATTATTTATGGTGAACACACTGTCTCCTGTTACGATTGACAGATCCAATTGGAGGTCAACGGGACAGTCGCTGATAAGAACGAAGGACTTAGTCAGAGCGCATTTCTCTTGAATCGGTGGGAAGGTTACTTTGTTCATTCCATCGCAGGACATCGCTTGTATGGTCGGCATCTTGATATCAACACTAACGCTCTCTTTCTGTTCAATATCACCATCAATCGCGGTATCTTTCAGAAACACCGTGTACGAAAGCGTGGTATCTATTTCAATGTTAGAAGTTATGGTAATAGCGAACTTTTCGCACTTCCCAGGCGATATGAGAAATGGTAAACGCGGTAGTTCGATGGTTATGTCTTTTCCATCGTTGGGTAGATCATCGAATTTCAATATAGCGGTTAGCCAACTGTCTGTCAGATTTGTGATTGTGATATTTACGCCGCAGCTTACCCCTGTAAATAAACAATGAAAAATGTAACATTATAGAAAACTAGCTGCGCCCTGCGGATTCACCCGCGTCTTCTCGTTATCCCGCAGGAACCTTTTTCCGGAATAAAAAGTAGCATATGTGTTAATCCAGGGTGTAAGCTAGCTCCATTCCAAATTTTACTCAAATACGTTCTGTATTTTTTTGCGTGAAAGAGTAACAAACATCCATCCATCCATCCATACTCACAAACTTTCACGTTTATAATATTAGTAGGATAGGAAGTGGGATAGTGGTAGGGTTGAATGATGTCAACGGATAACACTGTTCTGAGTGTGCTTAATTATTTGAAACTGTCAATTATGAGACTTTACCTACAAATCCATAAACGGGTGAAGTCGTAATTTCAGCCCATTGCTCTGAAAGAAAGAATTCAAATTAACTTGATTAGATATTTTTATCTCACCACTGCCTCAAGCCAAACACCTTGGTTAGAGTTGATTAAATGTGTTATCATTATCACATGTCGATTAGTAGTTGCGAACGAAATGAATACCTAAAGGGCTCCCACACAAAACTGCGATGTGATGCGAATCAGATCGTTAAATTCTCGTGGTGCATTGGTGCGAGCTCGCAGATATTTGCGATGCGATGCGAATTCGCAGTTTTGCGTGGGAGCCCTTATTCAACTTGTTTTAGAAAGGCTGATTAATATTGTTACTTTAAAAATGATTATTTCAAGTCAGCATGGTTTTTAATAACAGAATTATTATGACTTGAATATAATGTTTTTAGTTAGCTTTGTTTCCCAGTACTTTCTATAGAAGCGACCCACAAACCTTTAGCCAAGCACTCCTTTTTAAGCCGTTTCTGCAGTAACACCTCGTGCCAATCTACCGACTTATCTAACTCTCTATACTCAATGTTTGGGGAGGGTACATGTGAGTTGTTAACATCGTCTGAAAATATCAACTAGGTATTTATTTTACTACAAAAGAAATAATAGACAGTTAGTTTAGTTCTTAATAAATGTGCACATTAAATGCCTGAGGCTTCAATTAACTTTTGACTAGCATTATGTCGTTATTTTTGTATGGATTTTGACAGAATTTAATGCTAATTGAATATCTATCCATAGTACTGAAGATAGAAATTTGACACAAGCTCCATAGAAGGGGGCGTCCATTAATAACGTGAGGCATTTTTGAGAATTTTCGACCCCCCCCCCCCTCCCCCCTTGGTGAGATATCGTTAGATTTTCCTCAACTTCAACCCCCTCCCCTAATCTTACGCCAGATTCTTCAAAACTTCTACTTGGGCTGCAAACGTGTTCAAACATCAAACAAAAATTATTTTTCACGCAATTTTATCAGAAACAGTTTTCTGCGAGAAAAATAATTACGTGATATTTGCGACCCCCTCCCTCCCCCCTAAGTGAGATTTGGAAAGATTTAGCTTGATCCCCACCCCCCTTGAAACACCTCACGTAATTAATGGACGCCCCCTAATGTCAAATTTGTATCTCTAGTAGGGCAAACCGTGGATAGATCGGTTATTAAAACCGGTCTATAAGTGTCCATTAATTGACGTCTCTGAGTGTGGCAGTAAGAGTTTTTATCAATGTAATAATAGACCAGGGTTTTCGCTCAACACCGCATAGATCTCCTCAATTCGCAATTAAAAATTATTGAAAATCGTACTTTAGATTTTAGATGCAGATATGCAAGTCGTGGACCGATCAATGCAGTCTTTGGAACAGTAACAAAAAAATTAAGTTAAAGGATTGAAATATTGACAGTGCCAAGGTATTATATGACCTTTTAGCAACAGAAAGAAGTAGTTTTATTCTTAAACTCAATTTTCATATGTACATACTAGGTACTCACCTTGGCCACATGTACGTAGTGGACTATCGCCAGACTTGATGCCAGTGAAATTTTCTTGCACTGTGCTCAAAGTTGACTGACTCGACGGCGATTTCGACCTTGTACGTCGGTTTTTATCCGAAAATCCCTCAACAAGGTCTTTATTCGAGGAATTTGAAATTTTAATCATTGGAATCTCTTTCTCCTGGGCTACGTTACGCTTTTCCATCGATATGACCGTGTTCACAGTTCCGGCAGAGCTAGAAGTGTCAGTTTTTCTCGTGTCACGCAGTTTGGTGACTTGCATCTCTTCATTTTTCTTGCTTTCTTGCATGTTCATGTGACGTTCTGTGAGCGGCTGCTTTTTGGGCGGTAGTTTGTTGAGGTTGTTGAATTTGAGTATCCCGGTCACGCTGATATTCGATTCTTTACCTGTAAAAGAGTTCTTGTTAACATTCAACTAGTTCATCATCATCAGCCTTTCGCATACCCACTGCTGAGACTCTGGCCTTCTCTCAGAGAGTATGGGCCGTAATCTGCCACGCTGGCCCAGTGCGGGTTGGTAGATGTCACATGCCCTTGAATGTTGCAGTTCTTCGACACGCCGGTTTCCTCACGATGTTTTCCTTCACCGTTTTGAGCGATGGCAAATCCGCACATAACTTATTAAGTCATAGGTGCTGGTCCGAGAGGATTCGAACTCGGTGTCGTCGCCTTGTTTGCACGCGTTCGGCCACCATCGCTCGTTAACTCAAATCATCTTGTATTAAGCCACTACTGAGCATAGTCCTTTCCCAAAGTACACTACTGCGTCAGATCTTTGGTTTAGTCCCTCTTTACGCAAAACAGAACGACTGTACAACTTTTCCTGTCTTATAAAGAACTCCCCGAAAACGTTGGAGTTCTTTAAAGGTCGGACACCTCCTGCTGTTAGGAGTTTCGTGGCAAGTTATACTGTCCTCCCCAAAGTTAGTGATGCGGATTATTTTGTTGGCGAGTAAAACATTATCTATTGTAGCCTGCTTTTGTAAATAGCTGGTTCTAATGCATTAAACATGGTCCCATAAACTATATAGACACAAAAAACCTTGCTTACCGAGATAATCTGCAATTTTTGAAATACTCAACGAATTTTCAGTAGGGGCCTCGGATTCTTCATTGACCAATCTCAGTGAGTTATGCATGGCCCTAATAAGTTCATCGGTAGGTTTAGAAGACAAAGCCAAGATCGTTTTGTGATTTGCAAATGATGAGGACGCAACAGGGTTCATTGTCTTGGAAAATATCTGGGGTTCAGGCGGTTTGTTCGATGACAAGTAAGTACGCTCTGCGGGCTTATTGTATTTATCTTTCGTTTTCTCTAAATTTGTTGCTGTAAAATGGAAGCTTGGCTTCTCATAGTTCTTTGCATTGACCGGGTTGTTTATGTTGAGTTTTTCAGGTTGTGCCTCGAGACGGGGCTGGCGAACTGGCACAGAGTCCAACGATTGGTCCATTGTGTATTTTTGTGGTACCAAAGCTGGTGTTTCATCTATTGGTAGGAATGGTGTTGACACTAAAATCAATAATCACACTAATATTATGAATGCGAAAGTTTATGAGTGAGTGCGTACTATGTATGATGTTAAGTGTACAATATTACTCAAATCAGTTTACTCCAATTTATTTTGATTTTTTTTTTTTACTATTTACACGGTAGCGTTTGACCACACGTCACCTGATGTTAAGTGACGATGCGGTCGATGATGGCGCCACGCTACACCTGAACCGGGAACTGGCTCTCAAGGTAGGCTGCCGGAACACACCGATAGGTGCTTGGCGACAGATTCTTAACAAGAGGGTGGTAGCTAGCCAGGCGAGTACTAGAAAATATCCTACCACCAAGCTATGGTTTCATGACGATGTTTTCCTTCACCGAAAGCTCAAGCTCATTGTAGGATTCGAACCCACGTCCTATGGATCGCAAGCCGACGTCACTACCACTGAGCCATCATCGCTAATGGTAATATTTGAAAGAAATTGTGCTTCATTGCTGCGAGAAAGAAGGACAATCTCACACAACAACAAATACACTTTCGCATTATTAAAAGTGTAAGGATTTTGCTGGTTTTTTTTCTACTTACAGAGTAGCGTTTGACCACAAGTCACCTGACGTTAAGTGACGAGTGTGAGTGTGTGTTTCAGTTTGAAAGGCAATATAACTAGTCAGGGAAATTACTTGGAAAATTAGATCATCATTAGATGAACGTCCTTATCAACTCTGTAAGATTTCCCTACACGCAAATGATGTATACATAGATTACCTTCAGCAATACTAGGCATGGCACTGGATCTGTCTGGGCTGTCTGTCTTTCCAAGAATTCTCGCAAATTCAGGACATCTGTTTTGGAAATAGGCGCCAACTGATAAATTCGAGCTGTTTAGCCTAGAAAACAAGTGTAAATATAAAAATTGATTATTTACACCATTTTAAAAGCTTGAAGGCAGAAAGAACAGGTCAGGTCAGGTTCTTTATGTAAATATTCTCTAGTAGTATGTATGATTGATTTTTCGTGGTTTAAGCTCAAGCCTTTTTATGTTGAAAAAAATATCGCGGTAACTAGCGGGAATCGAACCTGCAACCTCACCCTTTGTGCCACATCAGTCGTACAAGTAGTACTAAAGACTAAGGAAAAATTGTATTTCAAAAGCTTTCATTAACTTTTTATCTTTAAAATGATACAAAATTTAATTGACGTTTAGTTTAAAAGTAAATACTTACGACGGGGTATCAGTGAAAATTATCTGCGTGGCGGAAGGCCGGATAGGCAAGGCTGCTTCTCGCATAACCAGTGATGCCTCATCAGCTGTTAAATCTCTCTGAAATGACAAATTCACATCATAAAAAATCTATAACTTATCAACTTTGTTTGCAGTACCACTACGTCTTAGATTACAGATCATACTCTCTGTGATAGGAGGCCTGTGGCTAGCATGGTGAGGCAGTTGGCGTTAGGGTTAGGAAAACCAGTAGGTACCTTCTTTCGCAACTACCCGCAATGTCTTCACGCCGCGCTTATTTTTGTCAGGAACATCATAACATCATAAGTTGAAACAGGTCTACAGTATAGTATTTTTCTAATACTGTAGTATGAACTGTTTTTCTTCTTCTTCTTCTTGCCCTGGTCCCATTTATTTGGGGTCGGCGCAGCATGTATTCTTCTTCCACTCTCCTCTATCAGCCGTCATCGCTTCATTCACTCCTCTTTCATTCATATCAACCCTCACACAATCCATCCATCTTTTCTTTGGTCTTCCTCTTCCCTTCCATCCATCAACATTCATATCCATCACTTTTTTTGTAATATGACTATCATCCCTCCTCATAACATGTCTATACCAAGCCAAACGATTCCCTTTCAACGTATCTGTCACTGGTGCTACTTTCATACTAAACTTCCTCTAATACTAGTAGTAGTATGAACTGTTTTTGATATAGATAAATAAATAGGACCTAGTCCTACTTTAGTTTCACACACAGTGCGTGCGTGCGTAAGTGAGTGAGTGAATGAGTGAGTGAACAAGTAATTGAATGCTATGTGAATGTGAGCTTGTGCGGGTGTTTGCATTTGCTTTAGTTTGAGATATGTAATTTATTTTAGGAAACTGATAACTGACACTTCTAAACTCTAATGCCAAACATTTTACTCACTTTGGATTGAAACAAGTAGTTAGTTGAGTTAGCATCAATGGAATATCTCATTAAATCCTGGATCTCGTTGGTCTGCTTGTTCATTTGGCTTGTGATATTGTCCAATGCTAAAGAATGGCGTCCTAGCGGCATTGCCTTATCTTCAAACTCAGTTGCACCTGTGGATCTACCCGTCATCTCGCCAGGATTGAATGTAGTCTGAAAAAATATATAAAAGCATGAAATCCTCCATAGGAAACAAGATCCAAATAATACGTAATTAATGCACCATCTAAATCGAACACTGCGCGCCACTTCTTTGCTTAGAGTGGTGCTTAACTGGAACAAACTATCTGAAGACGTTGTGTCGGCACCGTAAGTGAATTCCTTTAAAAGTGAGCTGGACAATTGGTTACGAATGAACAATGCTTCCTTGCTGCATAATTGACTTTCCCCTGAACTTTTGGACATTGCTATAATTGAACACAACATGATATAGGGTCATCGGCCTCAAGCTGCTTGCCTATTACTAAATAAATAAATAATTTAAATTGTATATTTATTTACGAAATCTACCAACTTATGTTCGGCCCAGTGTGGACTACAGTGCAAACTCTTTTTCTCAGAGAAGGCCAGAAGCCCAGCAGTGGGAAATAGGCTGAAGATATGTTAATAAAGGAACTTACAGATTTGCCAAGCGTTTCACATCCAACTCCAGATTCTCCAAACGCTGCAAGAAAAAATTATTATAGGTACCACGCAGTACTTTTAATTTTAAAACCTTCAATGAGATGATAAAGAGATAGATTTTTCATTTATTTCCTAAATTTCTATAAACAGCAAATTTGAGCCTTGATGTGAATAGTTATAGAGTGTTGTTTTGATTGGCAACCAAAAGTTTACATTGCAAAAAGTCTAAAGTCAAAATTTGTTTTATTCGATGGGGTGCATTGTGATCACTTAAAACGTCAAATTAAAATTAGCTACGCCTGTTCCAACCTCCTTACGCCGGCAAAAGAACAGGCAAGAAACGCCCAGCAGGTAATTTTTTTGGATTGCAATGGTGATAGCAATGCGCTTGTCACCCTGAGACACAGGGAGGCCAGATAGATAAACAGACAAACAACATTGTTCTTAGTTTGATTAGGGAACCCTAAATGAGTATGGCAGAAATTTAAATAAATTATGAGATTCATTAATTAAGCAATTCCAAGAGTTTCTTTAAAGTTATTCCCTAAGGAAGTAAAATGGGAAAATATCAACTTTCTTGCGGGTGAGACCACTACTCACATGTATGTTACATTATTATATAATATAATGTATTATTATGTTGATTTGTTTAGCTACGTAGCTCAGTACAAAACGATTAATTTATTTACCGTTTTATTAGAAACTTAATACAATAATCCTATCCTACTAATAATATAAATACGAAAGATTGTTAGTCTTAGTGTGTTAGTGTGTGTGTGAATGTTTGTTACCACGTATCACCGTAACTACAAAATCGATTTTGATGAAATTTGGAACAGAGATAGCTTCTAACCTGGATTAACACATAGGCTACTTTTTATCCCGGAAAAAGGTTCCTGCGGGATAGCGGGAAGACGCGGGTGAAACCGCGGGGCGCAACTATTTCATCATAAATATCTAACCACTGTGACTGCATGTGTGTGTGCATAATCCTTCGTGGTGACCTCATTGAGACGTACAAGATTTTAGGCGGTTTTTATAACCTACCAGACATCCACAACCTGTACATATGCAAGGAGAGCATGAAATCTTCAAGAGGAAATAATATGCAGATAGTACGCGCACCATCTAAATCAAACACTGCGCACCACTTCTTGGCTTCTAGAGTGGTGCACAACTGGAATAGACTGCCAGAAGACGTTGTGTCAGCTCCTTCAGTGAATTCCTTTAAAAACAGACTGGACAAGTGGTTGCGAATGAACAATGCTTCCTTGCTACAGAATTGACTTCTCTCTGCACTTTTGGACATTGGTATAATTCAACACAGCATGATATAGGCACATCAGCCTGCGGGCTGCTCGCCTGTTACCAAATAAATAAATAAATAATTATGTCTGTATGTTGTGAAATAAATAATGCATCTCACCTTCAATTTGATCCAAATCCAAAATGCCTGAAGATGATTCACAGTTCATTGTAGATTTGCTTACATGCAAATGGTTAGCTGGGACACTGTTAGAACATATTAAAAAACATGCTTTACTTTAAACTTTGGTTCTGGAGTTGACCAACATAGAATTTCTATGTTGACCAACATATTTACGAATACGGATACAGAATTACAGAAAGCCTTCCATCTTGCTCCCTATTGTACATAACTTACGAAGAAGGTGAATTCAGTTGATTTGTAGATGTGTACAGTTAAACAACAGAGGATTAATGAATAATATTACCGTTTCGCTTCATCATGGAGTAATAACCGGCGAGACAGATTGAAGGATTTATCTTCAGCTAAATGCATCAACCGTTGTATTTTACTTGGCGTCAAAGGATTATCCATTGTTTGCAGCTATTACTTTCCAGTTTCCAACAGAATAAAAGTAAAATCACAGTCTACTCAGTCACACATTCAACACAGACCACAACAGTTTTCGTTATTTTCAAAAGTTTGAAATAGTTTGAATAACAAATGTCAAACAATAATTTCGACAGTCAAATCAGCTGGTTATACAAAACAAATGTAGCAGATATTTTGTCTCGCTCACACGTTATATTGTGTAAATCTATACATCCTTCAATATGCTAAAGGACAAAAAATCGTAGCCAGAGAGAAAACAGTTCTTGAGTTCTTGTAGCATAGAGAAGTTTTGAGTCTTGCGTCGAGTTGCTCTAAAAAACATTTTTTTTTATATACATAAAACATGACTGTAATGTATGTATATGTATAGCTTTAAATCGCTTTTTAACCGACAAAAAACAGAGGTTTATTTATTTACGGCCGGTTTCAATAAACGATCTTCCATCCACGATTTGCCCTGGAGATGGTTTGAAATAAGCTCCATGGAACATAGAAGTAATGTCAAATTTATATCAAACCATGGATAGATCGCATAATGAAATCGGCCGTTAGCCCTCTTTTGTCCCCTTTGAATAACGTATGACGTATATACTATGGTTACGTTGGCCAAGGTACCATACTAATTATTTAGCATATTAATATAATTTCTAAATTACAATACAATATTCATTCTTCTGAAATTCTTTTCTATTCAATAGTAAGCATAGAACATTATGATTATGTCCTGCTGATTGCAGAGTAGTTCATCATTAAATCAGTAGAATGTCAAAGCAGGGAGAGTAAGTAACTAGGATATAAAAATAAAATAACTGTTTGTAATTATGTGGTTTAATTTCTAAATAATAACATATTTGCTTAGATTATAACATAATAGAGGTGCAGATTTCAACATAAACTAATAAATATGAAAGTCTTGATGAAATAAACAAGATTTTACTCATGACTTATTTTAGCTTGTATTTGGTCCTGTTAAGGGCAGTATATTAATTTCCTTATTGAGCCTGATTTGATCATTGATAGCCCTCCATGCATCATCCTTTTCTTTCTTTGTTATTGGCCGTTTTTTCTGTTTGGCTGCTACCATCTTTTTGTAAATATCAATACATTCAATGTCAACTTGGTCAAGTTGTTTTTTCAAATTCAGTCTAATCATCTCTTGCTTGCACAGGCCAATCAAATTTTTAAGATTACGGCAATTCTCTTTTCTCACAGCAGTCAATTCAGTCTGACATTTCTTAATTTCAGTCAAAATTTCATCATCAGCTGGATTTGTCAATGGAGGTAGGTCTTCAGGATCTAAAATGCCTTGTTCTACTAGTTCCTTTCGAAGACATTTTTCCAATGTCAAGGAATTCTTGTAGCTGTTCTTAGTGTTTGTCAACTGTTTGACTTTTATATCCGGAACATCATAAGGCATAGCATTTTCTTCCATCAGAGCTGAAACAAGTCTCTGAGTCAGTGGGCCTGTTATCATATTCTCGTTTGTTTTTTCTAGTTTTTTGCGAATACTGGAAGCATCTGGGGACATCGAAGACTTTTGTTTATTGGGATTTGAGGCGTTTTGGTCTTCAGCTAGATGTTCATCAGCCCAAACTTCAGAATAATGACGTCCAAGTGGAGGTATGGGAGGAAGAGTTGTGTTACTGCTCTGTGCCATTAATGATTCCAAGAATTTTATGTCATCTAAAGTGACTGGGGCACAGTACGGCTCTACTGAGTTCCAAAATTTATATGGAATATTATTCTTTGGCAGCGTCAGTTGTGACATTTCCAGCTTTACAGAGTTGTCCGAGTTCATCATATCATTTTGATAAGTATGAGATCCAGATGAGCTATTGGAGAAGTTTTTGAACTTTGGTACTTTAGGTTGATTGGATAGCTTGGAGTCTTTAGACTTCACCAATTTATCTTCCTGGAATTTTCTTTTCACCGGGAATTGTAACTGTTTGCCAGCGGCTTTTCCTTTCTTTTCTCTCTTGGACTCGTTTGTATCAATGCTTTCTATTTCAGTCTGAAAGTATCTAATGCGAAGGGCAGTGCTGCCTAGCAGTGTCTCCAGTTCAAGTTGCAGAGCATCAAGCTCGTCCATTCCGATTGATTCGTCAGCCGACCTGGCCGCTACGGCCGTGAAGCGGGGCAAGTGCAAAGCATTTTCCTGTATTTTAATATATGGAATAGGACATGTCTCCACTTTTATTTTTCCCACTGAAACTGCTCCAGGAATCTTAGCAGGCTTTGTGTACGGAGAAATTCCGGGACTCGACGGTTTACCGTTATCATGTCCTTTGCTTGCTAATCTTCCTTTGCTGTTATGATGCATTCTCTTCCCCAGCATGGTGATTTATTTGAATTTTGGCGCGTTATTATGGTGGACACATAGACTATCACATAGCTTGCGACATTGTTTGAGATCAATTTTTAATATGAGTTTGAGAACTAGGTTAGAAAGAACTCTAAAACATATGTTAATAAAAGGCAAATCAAACGATTATAATTACAAAATAACATTAAATCATGAACCGATTCACTTTCGTACCACTTTCATTTCATCACGACAAAACAAAATGGCGATAAAGAAAATGGTGCCAAACTTTATTTGCTCTAATGACTACAAATAAAATATAAAAAATTACGTATTACAGTATGTTTACCCAAATATAATAAAAATGATGTGAATTATTTGTATTGATTGTTATCTTGAGAATAAGGTATATATAGCAAATTATTACGCAAATTATAGTATTCATTCGTACCATTCCCTTTTCAGTCCATCCAAAAACCTGATGACAAAAATCCTATATGTAAAGTGACACGATAGTTCTAATCAAAAATAATGAATTTTAATGAGAAAACTCAACTAAACTTGAAATAGAAAGAATAAAATGGAGTGTTTGAATTTTTCACAACATAGAAATTAAGCCAATTTTAGCTATCTATAGCTAAGTTGGCAATACTAAACCTCGGTTACTGTCACAGACATCATAAATGCATAACCATTCATGAAGCCAAATACCGATCACAGACTAAATAAAGGTGGGTTCCATAGATAAATTAGAATCAGTATGTAGAACTGGGCCAAAAAATATGGAATTTCTACAAAAATGAATTTAGTTTTTTGTAAAGTAAATATAGATTTATAATTTTAAAATTATGTATATCCTACGTCAGACAAGGCAATCGCTAAGGTTCTATTCTATTTAATTGGCGAAATAAAAAAAAAAAAGAAATTGAAATGTTAGTGTCAAAAAATAATAATGTCAGTGTCACAGTCAGTGACGGCATTTTGACGTTTTGTATAAAATGGTGTGTGGCTGTGGTACCAGTGGTGTAGTTTTCGTTTCGGTGCTTTCTTCACGTTAAATCTAAATAGTGTGAAGTTCCTCAAATGTAAAATGGTTGTGTCGAGAGTTTAGATACAAACTGAATGTAGCTCTATCACTTTAGAAGTGTTAGATAGATAATGTTTACCCATAGAATGCACTCTAATATCCCTTGATGCTCGGCTACCTCAGCCTCCTTTGAAATGGGAGACCTAACATTGATTTGCCCTCTATGCTGCAACAGAATTTTTGACTCTAAAGAAGCACTACTTGAACATTTATCGACTATTATATCTAATCTGTTTTGTCCTGTTTGCAATAGCAAAGTATCTACATTAGAACAACTCTCTAAACATTTAAGACATGACAACTGTATGCCGAATGATACAGTACAAACTATAATATTTGAAGCTACAGAAAGTAATGAATATGAATCGGGAAATTCCAATCCATTGGAATATACATCTACTGATGATGGTAATTTAACAAATAATTATTCATCATTTATGATTAATATTAAGTTTTGTAGGTACTTGGATAAATATTTTTAATGCGTTTTTTATTAGCGACTTTTAACCATCTTTAACCTTATTCGCATTGGTTCTTGATTCCATAGAACACAGCCGTCTTGCTAAAAACTAATTGACCCAGGTCTTAATTCTATGCAACTGGCCCTGAGACATGAACCAGTTGTAAATCAAAAATAGTCTGTACATTACAAGAGGGACTCATTAATCACATTAAGTGATAATCTACTTATCCCCGGCCACCATTCAGCTGCTATAACATTTTATACAACCTTATTTTCTCAGCTGCACTATAAAGCCTCGCACTCACTATGGTGATGCTACACTGCAAAAAACCTTGTATTTCTGTCAATATTTGAATATTTGAAAGAGAAATAGTAATGCCCTGCACTGCAGCCCACCCTAAGGTGGGCTAGCCCTAAGCAATATGCACTATTAAAAACCAGGGGTGTTGTATTATAAGAATGCTTGGATTATTGGATTGTATGGAAAACTTACAATTTTACTAACAAATTAGTCTTACAGTAATCCTTCATTGAGGTCTGCTTATTTACGGTCCGTACTTGCACACCGGATTCATGCATTTTAAAGTCCCTTTTTAAAATGTGTGCAAGCGCGGAATGAAAGAAGGGAGAGGTAAAGGTAGCGTGAGTGTAGGTAGGCGATTATTGGACGTATCAGACTGCTAAAGTGCCTGACTAGTGAAACTTCACTGTCCTTATAATTTTAGGTAAAACAAGCATTGAACTCAGCTCTGACAATAACTTCACGAGCATGGAGTTGGTGGATTCGGGCGATGTCAATAAGGTGCAGATAGATTTGATGAAGTGCCTCCAAACTCAGGAGCTGAAGCTTATAAAGGAAGACGGGGAAAACCGGTATATAATCGTGTCGGAGGATCAAACAGGCCTAAGTGAGGAGAAGATTGTTACGAAACAGAACAAAGATGGCACTATTTCCTTGACAACAATTAAAGGTTTGGTATTTTTGATTTTTATACAAATTCACAATTTCATTTGTATATTATAGGGAGTTGCGGTCGGATTAGCTACGAGTTTTTAAGTAACAATTGACATCACACTCACTATTAAATCTTGATATGCCTTAGAATCTCGGGAGTTCCTAGTTGATAATTATAGTAACTGCATAAAAAAATGTACACACTGAGCGAAGCGGCTACTTCAATACTGTTATTGGGTTTAACTGGTGAGGTTTGATCACTTACTAGGTACGCCCCGAGGTTTCACCCGCGCCTTCCCGTTATCCGTATCAGTCCACTGCTGGACATAGGCTTCTCCCAGGGTACGCCACTGAGCCCGGTCTTCAGTTCTGCATCCAACTAACACAGTTAATTGATTCCCTAATATCTCATTTCAGACATCAAAGATGAGGAATCTGATGTCAGTACAGAGATTGAAAAAGAAGAGACTCATACAGTCATTCAGGAATACAGCTGCAGCACTTGCCAAATGTCTTTCACATCTGTCTTTGACCATATTAACAACTATCATACAGATCAGGATGTCGTAGTAGAGGTATTTATGTGTGTATGAACGGAGGGTGTCTTTCCCGTTACGGGAACTATTTGAGCATAGAATGAAATAAAGCGAAAAGTATTTGCTCCGAGTCTGGATATGGTGGATCTGCAATCCATAAATATTCTTTCTTTTTTTTACTACTTACAGGATAGCGTTTGACCACAAGTCACCTGATGTTAAGTGACGATGTGGTCGAAGGTGGCGCCACGCTACACCTGGATTGGGAACTGGCTCTCAAGTATAGCTGCCGGAATGCACCGATAGGGACTTGGCGACATGTTTAAGTTGAGGGTGGTAGCTAGCCAGGCAAGCACTAGAAAATGCCCTACCACCAAGCTATGGTTTGATCACGATGTTTTCCTTCAGCGAAAGCTCAAGCTCATTGTAGGATTCGAACCCACGACCTAAGGATCGCGAGCCGACGTCATTACCACTGAGCCATCATCGCTTCGAATTTTGCTTTCTTTCTGATACCCTACTGGTACATAAATTATTTATTTATTAACCCTTTGACGACCACGGGGACACCTGTGTCCCAAATAAGAATAATACAATAAAAGAGTGATTAAGAAACTAATTTATTTCTTTTTATAATAAAATAGTTTCTGAACACACCTTTTTCGTTATTTTTTTATAGATACACAAAATAAAATGTATAGTTTTTTTTCTATGGCTATTGGAAACTGACACTTCGTTTGGCGTGCTCATCATATATTTTGCATACGTTTTTCGGAAGTGTAAAACTATTTTTTTAGTATTTACAGTGTGAAAAAATCATTGCCCGGTAAGTATATTTTCATTCTATAAACATATAAAATTATTATTTCTATTTATTATAACAACAAGTTATTATAAACGTAATGGGACACCGGTGTCCCTGTAAGCGTAGAGGGATACTATTTATGAGGAATAGTTATCTTGTCAAAATGTATTAGTACCACAAGCAACTGATGTTTTTTTTGTCAAATACCCTCATTTTTTTAATTTTTTTCATTACAGAATATGTTTCGTAAGGGTACCGGCGTTTTCGAACTTAGAGAAAATGAAATACAACAGTTTTTGATGGCTGATAACAGTTACGTAGAGGAGACAATTTACAGGAAAATGGACAGGACTATAGAACTCGAAGAAATGAAAGCGTTTCTTGGTATGAATTTAGTCATGGGCTGTCATATCTTGCCATGATTGAGGGACTGCTGGTCTACAGAACCAGGTATGGCAGTACCATTTATATAGAATGTTATGTCGTGGGCTCGATTTGAAGAGATTTGCAGGAACCTTCATTTCTGTGACAATGAAGTAGTAGGAGACACTGATTATGATTATGATAGAGCTTGTAAAATTCGGTCAATAATAGATACTTCAATACTTCATTTCAAAATCCCCTCAGTAATACAGAAAAATAATCCATCGACTAACATATTTATGATGAAATTCAAGGGGCATAATGCAATGAAGCCAGGAGTCTGGTAAACGGTTTCAGTACCAGGCAACGTGGGATCCCGTGAGATACTTCAAAAAAGTACAGTGAGCAAATCTGTGATGCGGCAACTACCGCCGCACCCCATGGAACAATCCTTTACTAGGAAGAGAAGCGTAAATTCAAGTAAATTGTACTAAATATAAAAAAAAGCAAACAAAAAAATATGTGTTATATGAAAAGTTCATCTATGTTATACCAATGAAAGGAATTGTTTCGCTGATTACCACTAATAAATAATATTTCTACAATAAAACCGTATTATTTATGACATATTACCCCATATCCTATAAGCAAACCTAATAAAAGTGCAGTAAATTTTTCGAGTGAAAAGTATCTCTTAGAGACCATTGGGACATATTTGTCCCAGAAAATTCCCAAAAAAGTATGATGTCTAGAAATGTTTTAATTTGAAATTTTATTTTTTAAGAGCCTAATGAGTCAGTACAAACAACTAAAATTATAGCAACAAGTTTTATAACCTTATGGTCGTGAAAGGGTTAAACAAGCAAATTGAAGCATAATGTTGAGGCTGTGTTGAACTTTATCAATGTTCAAAATTTCACCAAATATCCTCACCGGTTCGCAAGAGCTGTTTTTTCTGCAACCAGCTGTCTAGCTGGATTTTAAAATGACCTCCTCACCAGACAACCTGTTCAAGTCCTGTGCTATTGTTGCTGAGGATGTGGTGAGCAGTGTACCAACTACTAATTAATCACTACATAATATAAAACAAAGTCGCTTCTCGCTGTCTATCTCTATGTATGCTTAGATCTTCAAAACTTCGGTCAGCAATGAATAGAGTGATTCAAGAGGAAGGTTTATATGCATAATACATACATATTATAGTACAGAAAGACGAAAAATTCAAAGATTTGTAAAATACTGCTCCATATCTTTATCTACAAAACTACATTGCACCCTTGCGAACTTGGGGTGGGTCGCTAGTTATTTATATAATATTCTATCAATTCCAGGGAAATATAGGAAATATGTCTACAGAATACGAAACAATTGAGGTTGATAAATCATCTACAGATACTCAAAATACTACAAGAAGGGTTATTACTGACACCGGAAACATTGTTGAGACAGTAACAGTTCCTAAAACAACTGCAGGGGAAAGGAAACGGCCAGGTTTGATTGAATTATTACAATTACTATACATGAACCCCCATACCCCGAACCCTCACTGTACTGAATGCCCTCCTGGACGCCAACCCAGCTGACTGTGATATGTTTGCTGATGAATGGAATGTAATTTTGTCAGAATGCTTGTACTGCGAGGCGAATGCGTGATAGTGGTGTCTTTATATGTAAATAATCTTTATGCTACAATTGTTCTATTTTTCCATTGTTTTCTATTCTATTAATGTTTCTATTATATTCTATTGTATTTTAATCTAATTTAATTTGATTGTGACTCTGATAATTATTTGACCTAGATATTTTTTGTTTTGACATATTTTTATAATTAGTGTAAGTGGTTTATTCGTACTGATTATTATTATTATTAAATAAATAAAAATAAATAAATGAAATAAGTAGAAGAATCTATTAATGGTAGGTGTTATAAAGAGCTGTAGAAGATATTATCCTAGCTAGAGTGGCCAAACGGTGAGGCGTACGTTTTACATGGCGTCGTAGCAAGCTAAATCCTTCGGCCTTGCATCTATGAGTTCAGAAGTTATATATGCCGCTTTGCCATCGCACAAAACGGTGAAGGAAAATATCGCGAGGAAACTGGCATGTCCAAGAACTACCATATTCAAAAGCATGCGGCATCTACCAACATGTACTGGCGTGGTAGATTACGGTTTATACTCTCTCTCTGAGAGAAGACCAGTGTCACAGCTGATTATGATTGATAAAATATACAATCACACTATTTTGTTTTGTAGTTATAATTGTTTTACATCCTACACAGTATCGTTTGACTACTAATCGCCTAACAAAATTGGTGCCACGCTATCCCTAGATTGGGGACTGGTTTTCAAATGAGGCTCCCAGTATACACTGTTATATCCCAGAAAACATCAGGGTACTCCATAGATCATCAGAACAGTTAATCCATCCATAGTTTCAGATACAACAAATGTTCTGCAAGTTAAAAGTTCAAAAGAGCTGACAACTGAAAAAGTGGGAAAGGGAACAAGTGGAAAACGCTATGTACAAATTGACAACCTGTGCGACAGTGTGATCAAAGACCTAAAAGAACCTGACCGTAAGTATAAATTTAATGACCTAAGCAAAACTACTTAGCTTTTAGAGTAGAGCTGAATCAAAAATATTAAAGTTTATGTACAGTACGAGGACAAATTACAGTAGCAACTCAATGTTCATAGTCGCGCGCACGGTGGGTTTTAGTGGAATCCTTATTTTTAGCTCGAAAATAATAAATTTTGTCGAAACACAAATTGTAAATTGTGTATAATAAATACGTAAACTTGTTAATGATCTAGAAAAATACGATTAATTAATTATTTAACTCCTTCTCACAATCAGAAAAACACGCGCAGTGCCACAAAGTGGTGGTGGCGCCGCCGGTGGTGGCACCGGACGGGAAGATCCTGAAGATGTTCCACTGCACGTCGTGCAATATGTTCGCCAGCCAGCTGAGCGACTTCAAGCCGCAGGCGTGCAAAGCAGGTATGTGTATTTTCATGGTCATTGTGCAGAAAGCACCTCTTTGGCAACTGGCTGGTTAAATGTATATTTTAGTTCTTTTTTTATGTTTTGTTTGAAACTGTCTTAGTCTTTTGTTTATGTTGTTTTTTCTATGATTATACGCTTTTACACCGAACCGAACGCATAATTTTTTTGCATATACATAAGTTTCACAATCCTAGCAACTGCATTTTGGTCCTTCGAGCCGGATTGAAGGTCCAAAATGTAGGGGTGGGATTTTTATCCGTATATCAGTCCCACAGTACTAGCTATAGTGCTACCAACATTATATCATCACTATGTTCATATGTATGTAATATGCTTGATTAATTTAATAATTCAGTACTTTATTTTTCCAGCTAAATACGAGTGCGCTCATTGTCCCGTGTCCTACGACAATTCGAAATCATTAAGCGCGCATATGAAAGTACATAAAATCAAATATGGTAAGTACTATATCTGTCTTGTTACTTTTACACTTAAGACTTCTATTTTGACGACACGGTAGCCGAGTTGGTAGTGACCCTGCTTACCGAACCCGGGACCGCTAGCTCCGGCTAGCGGTCCCGGGTTCGAATCCTGGTAAGGGCAAATGATTTGTGTGATGAGCACTTGAGCACGAATATTTGTCCCTGAGTCTTGGATATTCCTATCTATATAAGTATTTATTTCTCTATATAAGTATGTATATCGCTGTCCATAACCAAGTGCAAGTACCAAGTTTCGAACTTAATTTGGGGCTAGGTCAATTTGTGTGCAATGGTTCGCGATATGTATTTTATTTATTTATTTTGCACTAGTAGATATAGAATAGGCACATAACAGATCGATATACGACTATACTTGTATGAAGATACAATCCACGTAGTTCTGATACCCTAGATATAGGGAACCCAAGTTAGGGGACAGAGCTATGTGGGAATTGTTATTATTATTGCGTTGGACCGCCATTCACGCATCAAAAGTCAATTGTTTTTTATTCAATAGGATACATTGTGATCACTTTAAAACGTCAGACTTGAAACTAGCCACGCCTGTTCCAACTTCCTTACGCCGGCAAAAGAACAGGCAAGAAACGCCTGGCAGGCAATTTTTTTGGCGCAAATATATTGTGAATTTTACTCTTATTACTAATTGAGCCCAAGCTTTTTTGTCATCTAAACAGGCCGATATTTTATAATAAGCTTTTCTAATAAGATATCTCGCGGTTAGACGTCACTCGCCAAAAATAAATCCGATAAAATACAAACTCGTTTTTTATTTCAAATTGCTGTAGTGTATGTACTTTGCATTACAGAAGGCGTTATCGCTGAAGTGGTAGAGACTTACGAATGTGAAATATGCGGTACGGTGTTTCTGACGAACAAATCGTTAAAACTGCATAAAAGAATGCATGAGCCTGTTAGGTGAGTACGAAAAGATCTGCGATTTCTATTTGTTGTTTACCGTAGCATCAACGACAACGTTCGCTGAACCATAAAAAAAACCGATTAACTTCATCATCTTAAATACCGACCTTTGACCGCATCATCACTTAACATCATATGTGTTGTATCAGTAAAGGAAAACAAAAAACATTGCTGATCTAAAACATATTTGGAAATACAGATACAAATTATTTATTAATAACAACGTTGGCGGTCAACAAAAATAACAATTATTATAATACTAGCTGACCCGGCAGACTTCGTACTACCTCAATCCAAAAATCAAAAAAATCAATCAACTTTATTGAATAGCAATAAAGTTCAAATTGACTCTACATTTTATTTAGAAAACGTTAATATGGGAAAAAGGAAAGCGCTCTTTTTAGGGGTTTTCTGGCAATTATCCTAATTTTTCTCACGAACATTTCAAGACCATAATTAGCCAAATCGGTCCAGCCGTTCTCGTGTTTTATCGAGACTAACAAATAGCAATAGATTTTAATATATATAGATTTATCTATACTTCGAAAATCGAGTGATCAGCTCAGCTGCTTTTGTCGCTGAATGTACGGTCAGCACAAAAGTTACCCCCTCCGCACACGGCGTCGTAGCGTAAGCGTATCGTAAGACGCGCGTAGTACGAGAGCAATAATACGAGCACAAACTATTCCGTAGACGAAGCGTTGTCGCAGAGAAGCGTATATCAGTCAGCGACAAAAATAATGAATAGGTATGATTTTTTTTCTCTTTGAATTTTTCTCAATTTTCAACTTTCATCACATCAAACTCGGCTGATCTAGCAACCTTTTGGTAACTTGGCTGTGTTCAGCGCAGTCTTTACAGTAGCAAACGGTAAAACAGAAACAAAATTCATCAGTCAGGCGTTTCGTCCCTTCAAGCTGCAATTTTTGTAGCCATCATTTTTCATTTTGATTCACAGTGAACATAATTTATTTTAAGCTGCCATCTACAGCTTCTACGGCATGACTAAGTGGAATTCTTCGCTTCGTCTGCGGACTGGTTTGAAGATGTACATTATACAGTCAACGACAAAAGTCGCTGTACATTAGCACATTTTCTCATTTACTTTATCGTCTTAGTTGTTAGTAAAAAACAAACGTTACTGATTTAATCATTTGGGAAATCGAGTGTGATTAGCTACTTTTGTCGTTGACTGTACGTGGTCGTACTGCTCTCGTACTACGCGCGTCTTTCAATACGCCTATGAGACGACTACGCTTAAGACTCGTGTGCGGAAAGCCTTATTCGTCTATTTATCTGCATGTCGAACACCAATCAAAAATAGGCGTGGCGTATTTTTGTAACTTAAGGCTACACCGAAAACTATGTACTCAATATTTGTTTCATATTTCTAGGGCACGCCCTATAGACCCGCCAAAGAACTCCGTCAGTGGCCAGCGTCGCTACCAGTGTGACATTTGTCACAAGATGATACCCGAGGACTATAAGGCCATCCACAAGGCGTCGCACGAAAACGACAAAATGTTAAACTGCGGCATTTGCAACAAGAAATTTAATTCGGCGGAGTATCTAGAGATGCACATGAATGTACATAATATGGAAAAGGTATCTTGAACAACCTAGTATGTAGCTGTATCTCTTTGAAGCGATGATAGCTCGGTGGTAGTGACGTCAGCTTACGATCTGTGGCTTTGAATACTACAATAGGAATACTACTACTACTACTTTCTCCCGCATACATGCAAAATGTGGAATGAGCTTCCACAAGTGTTTCCGCTGTGCTACAGATTGCAATCCTTCAAGATGGGTGTAAAAAGAGTTCTTAAAGGTTGGCAACGCATCGGCAACTCCCCTGGTGTTGCAGATGTCCATAGGCGACGGTGACCGCTTTCCATCAGGCGGGCCGTCAGATTGTTTGCTAATCTATTACATAAAAAAAAAATAGGCTTGAGCTTTCGGTGAAAGAAAACATGAAATGGTAACTTGACAATTTCTAGTACTCGCTAGAATGGTTAGCCTTCAAGTTAAGAATCTGTTGGCAAGAACCTATCGGTGTTTTCCAGCAGCCCCACTTGAGTACCAGTTCCCAATACAGGCGTAGCGTGGCCCCAACTTCGAACCCATCGCCACTAACATCAGGTGACATGTGGCCATAAGTGTCCCTTAAATCATGCGTTTGTAATCGTAGAACTAAAATGTTTCATAGATCCTTTAAATATGTTGCAGCCGACTCAGAAGAAATCAAACAAGGTTCTGCCGTACAGCTGCATATATTGCGATAGGAAATTCGCTAGACCACATGAAAAAGTAAAACACGAACGAATACACACAGGTAAGTGACGTTTATCTTTTAACGAATGACTTAACTCGCTAACATGACTCTTAGTACCTAAAACATTAGAAATTTAAAAAAAGACACATACATACATACATGCTGTTTTTAAACTGAAGAAGTAAATTACATGTTTGTGTCTTTATGCTTTAAGCCGATAATCCACTACTGCGTACGCTTCCGTGTCAGTGTTGCCGATCGATAATCTACTATCGATGATTATTCGACAGTCTACCTATAGCCAACTAATCGTAACACTATCAAACGGTCAAACTATCTTGTGGTCAAAGGTTACCCTGTAAAAAGTAAAAAAAAATAACTATCGATATTTTTGTTGCTCGCGAAGAAAAAACTATCGATAGTATTGTTGCTTGTAAATAAAAAAAGCTATTGATACTATCGATAGGCCTATCGAGTATAGGGTAGTATGGTCTTTTCAGGTGAAAACTATCGATAGTTTTTCTATAGAGAGTTCGGCAACACTTTTCCGTGTATTGTGTCGAGCTGCGCGGGCCACGCTTAGTTTAGTGACGTCATCAAGCCACGCATCCGTGCGTAGGGTGGCCGTGGGTCGCAGAACCTCAAGTTATGATTGGGCCTAAACTTTTATACAAAGCAAAACGGCATTTGTGTGAAATTTAGTGTGGAGATAGCTTCGACACTTGCGAACGACATAGGATACTGTATATTGTAAAACTGAGTTAATCTTGGCCTCCGATAACAGAAGAGGCTTCTTCGGTCTGTCCTGCGCCACCTCCTGCCAGTAGGTACTCCACCTAAAGCTCTAGAAAGTCATCTGTGATTTCTTCTTCCCAGCGATACCTGTTACAGGTTACTGAACTTTATATCATTATTTACTATGACTTATAACTCTGTTATATTTGCAGGTGAAAAGCCGCATGAGTGTGTGATATGCGGCAAATCGTTCCGCGTGTCGTACTGCCTCACTCTTCATATGCGCACGCACACAGGCGCCAGACCTTACGCTTGCCCGCATTGTGACAAAAGGTAAGCTTTACTGCAAATGAATCTACAGTATCTTATCCTACTTATATTATTATTGCCAGTTTGTGAATGTATGTTACCACGTATCACCGTAGCTACTGGACCGATTTTGATGAAATTTGTAACGGAAATAGTTTATACCCTGGATTTTTTATGCCGGAAAAAGGTTCTAAACATTCCTATGTGTTCTGTAAGTTCTTAATCCCTATCATCGGCACTATAAACATCGATTTTCCTTAGACAAATTTACCTCGTTTTATAGAACATTAGTGTTAAATTTCAGAAAGGCCAGCGTGATAGACGATTCTAGCTCTCTCTATCTCTCCTCTCTATCTCCTCTCTCTCTCTCCTCTCTCTCCTCTCTCTCTCTCTCCTCTCGCTTTCTCTCCTCTCTCTCTCTCCTCACTCTCCTCTCTCTCTGAAAAAAAGTCGGAACGTGATAGCCTGATGACGCTGGTTATGATCACTAGATAGCAGATATTAATGTTTCATTAAAAATTTCTTTTTTCAGGTTCAAAGCTCACAGCGTGTACAACCACCATCTGCTAACTCACTCGGAGGTGCGCGCTTACAAGTGCCCCTTCTGTCCCAAGGCGTTCAAGACGTCGGTGCAGCTCGCCGGCCATAAGAATTCGCACACGAAGCCATTTTCTTGTACGCAATGTAACAGGTAAGAATCCTATACTACTAATATATCAAAGTCATAGCGATGATGGCTCAGTGGTAGTGACGTCGGCTTGCGATCCGTAGGACGTGGGTTCGAATCCTACAATGAGCTTGAGCTTTCGGTGAAGGAAAACATCGTGATGAAACCATAGCTTGGTGGTAGGGTATTTTCTAGTACTCGCCTGGCTAGCTACCACCCTCTTGTTAAGAATCTGTCGCCAAGCACCCATCGGTGTGTTCCGGCAGCCTCACTTGAGAGCCAGTTCCCAGTCCAGGTGTAGCGTGGCGACACCTTCGACCACATCGTCACTTAACATCAGGTGACTTGTGGTCAAACACTACCCTGTAATAATAATAAAAAAAAAAAAAGTTGCACACTCTTGTCTGAGTGGTCGTGGTTGCTGTGATGTTGTCATTTTTGTCTATTAATGGCGTCACGAAAGCATGGGTCAAGGATGCGTCACTTTTTGATGAGATCGATCCAGCGAGTTGGAGAACGGCCTCGGGCTCTTTTTCCCTACTAATACTTTATATTTTTTTCTCTCGTACCACATGCAGGGTAGCGTTTGACCACATGTCACCTGTATCCCTAGTACATGTTTTCATAGTTTACATTTTTTTTCTTTTAGCGTAAACTTGGAGGAACTAAAATTTGTAGTCCAAGTTATTTGAAATCGTAGTATGTATTACAAAACTTATATCGGTTTCACCGGCGACTTCGTTATCCCGCAGGAACCTTTTTCCGGGATAAAAAGTAGCCTAGGTGTAAATAAAGGATTTAAGCTATTTCCTTTCAATTTTCTTTCAAATTTCATCAAAATCGGTTTAGTAGTTACGGTGATACGTGGTAACAAACATTTAGTTTTAGTTTGTTCAGTTTTAGTGTAGAATTAGTTTTTTTGTAATTATAGTGCAATTTATTCTTGAAAAAACTTTTTTTTAACAGACCGTTCGCTTCCCTGTACGCGGTCCGCGTTCACACCGAAACGCACAGTCGTCAGAACAACCTCAAGTTCAAATGTTCGCTGTGCGGCGCGAGCTACGCGCGAGCATTCGCTCTCAAAGACCACGTCAAACAAGTGCATAAACAGGACGTCGACAACATAGACCCTTTGGTAAGTAACTAGACTGATTTAATCATAGAGTTCACTAGCATGGAGCTTACGTGGGCAAAGTTTAAATGTTCGCTGTGCGGCGCGAGCATTCACTCTCAAGGATCACGTCAAACAAGATGTGGACAATATAGACCCTTTGGTAAGCAACGGAAGTGATTTGGTTATATCATTAGCATAGAGCTTATGTGAGCAACGCCCGGCCCGCGGAACGTTTTAAAGCCCTTCAAAATTGCGCTCTAAAATAGCATTATTTCATTCATTTTTTTTTACTACTTATAGGTTATCGTTTGACCACTAGACACCTGATGTTAAGTGACAATGTGGTCGAAGATGCCGCCACGCTACACCTGGGCTGGTTACTGGCTCTCAAGTGCGACTGCCGGAACACACCGATAGGTGCTTGAAATAACTAGAAAATGCCCTACCACCAAGCGTGGTGTCATCACGGTGTATTCCTTCACCTTAAGCTCAAGCACATTGTAGGATTCGACTCTACGATCTACGGGTCGCAAGTCAACGTTACTACCATTGAGTCATCATCGCTTCAAATAAGATCGATCGATATATAAGTATAACTGGAAGGAAACTTTTTAGTAATCCTAAGCATAGCGTGGCCGCACCTTCGACCAGATAGTCACACAACATCACGTGATCTATGGTCAAACGCTAACCCTTAATATGTGCAAAAAAATAAACGGCATGCAGGTCAATTGTTGAGACAATCCAAGTCGTGGAAATTGGCTAGAAAAGGATTCAGGAAATCCATTAGTCTGTATTGCCTCTATTCACATGTTCTTATGAGAGATTGGCTCTGTGGATTGTCTCCATAATTGGCTTCATGTAAATGCTCCAATACATTGACGTAAGTATTTACTTACGTTCCGTTTAATGTTTCCGATGTGTCAATTATAAATGACATTTGGGGATCAACATCAATATTAAACCTTCCTTGATATAAACCAGAGCTCATAGCAAATCCACTTCGATAGGCATTGATGACATCATATCATAACAGATGCTGTGTACGATTTGTTGCAGATCGGACAAGACGGCTGGATTACCAAGGCCGCCGATGAAACTGAGAAGGGTTTAGCTTTAACAACTGAGGTAGGTGAATCAGAATCTGAATGAAAAGAATGAACAAAAAAAAAGAAGAATGAATGAAGTAAAGATGAAGAAGAAGATGATGAAAATGAATGGTGTGAATGTGTTTCTTACTTTCTTCATTCACAAAACCAGCAGGACCAAATTTCATTTTGTGAAATAATTATGCCATAAACAAACCAATCGTGTGAACTAATTCAGAATCATGAACGTAGAATAAGAGGTAAACGGAATGTTCACTGACACAAAACTGAAACAGCTATAGCGGACTCGTAAATATGTGAAAGTTATTGCCATGTGAAAAACATTTCTTTTCTAAAATTACGCGAGGTTCTATAGGTGTGTTCCGGCAGCCTCGCTTGAGAGCCAGTTCCCTAGGTATAGCGTAGCGCCAACTTCGACGACATCGTAACTTAACATCAGATGACTTGCCGTCAAACGCTAGCCTGTTAGATTAAGAACATAATAATTGTCTATAGTCTATAATATACTCATATACGCCCGAAATTAATAATCGATCCTGATCCGTTATCCGCGGTTTTGGATCGATATGTCATGTCATAATATGTCATTTTAGTAGTACATAATATGTCAAGCCCTAGTACCCTAGACATATCGATCCAAAACCGCGGATAACGGATCAGGATCGATTATTAATTTCGGACATATATCCATCAACATAAACGTGTACACCATGTTCACTGAATCGAATTAAAAGTTTTGTTATAAGCTGCAAACGAAACCATACTCTAATTAACTACATTTACAGCGTCGTTTTCTTTACAGATAACCGATTTGGAAATACCATCTGATGAATTCATAGTTCCTAACTAGTCAGTAAGTGTTTTAAATGTCTGCTTAGGCTGAAAATCAGTGAGACCAATAACTTTAACCGTATTTAATTGTGTTTTGAATTGTAACTAAAAAAAACTGTTATAACATTTCAACATTGACAATTTATTAATAGAGTATATATATATATAATGTATATCGAATTAAAAAGTAACTGAAGGATATAAAGGTTTAGGATATAATGCCAATAAATGAATTAGAGTTTCAATAACATTATTGTTGCCATAGATACATTCAATTCTGATAATAATTATTACTGAAAATATCGATATTTGAATTCTAAAAATTTAATATTATAGTTGGTAGAAATAATACCGCTCTGTGAAATAGCAGCTGACTAGTGTTAGATGTAAAAATACTGTTAATATTAGTTATTTTAAGTAAAGCTTGTTCATAGGCGTAAAAAGGGGTGGGAGGGACATTCAATGAAACCTGGTAAAAAAAACTAAAATCATGTCGTTTTTTTTTAAATATTCATAATTTTCTTTACTGTCTATTCAAATCAGTTCTGCATTTTTCGATAACTGATAAATGTGAGGTTTTGAATCAAGGACAGAGCCGTCCCTGTTTTTGGGTCAAGGCGGTCTTTGTCCCAAACTACTAACTACAAAAATAGACCACGCCCATGTTTTCGCTTGTCCAGCTAAATTACGATTTGTCATACACAAGGGTAAGGTTAGTACATTTTAGACAGGACTAACAAACAGCTACAGAGACAGGGGTGTACCACTGTCACTTATCGTCTGTGGACTTCTGGTACCTCTTAATTGTCAACAACAAAAGAAACAATATCTTTTTAACCGACTTCCAAAAATAGCGGTGAGCTATTTTATTTTAAGATATGTTCGGGCATAACTCCGTCAAATGTAGACGGTTTAGCGAAATTATTTTTTTGTTGGAAAGAAGATATTTCAAAGGTGGTCCCATGATAAGGTAATCAGGGTTTGATGATGGCAGACCAGAGAAACCGAAGGGAAACTGAAGTCGGTTTTTGTTTTGTAAAAAAATTTACTTTTTAACCGCACCTTTTCTCGACTTCTACAATCGATTAAAATAACCGCTTGTTTGGTTCCTAAGAAGTCTGGAAAAATTGTGGTGGATAAAGTCACTTTCTTGTTCCTCCTTTACCTACGAGTATAATATTTGCCTGTAGGTAGATAGAAGATTCCAGAAGTTCACGGACACATAGTTTTTGTACACAGTTTGATCAATAAATAGTGCTGTGATTTTTACGTTTCCTGGTAGTAAAGGCTGGTTGTTCAAATTAAACCTAATCGAAAACGACTAAGGGCTATTTTATTCACACATTTTTTATTATACTTAGTAGGTAAGTTTGACAACTGATGAAACAACACAGCTTAATACTCAGATCCGCCTAACGGTAGTGTGATAGGGCATAGGAACAAGTAGCATAATATGTATATTATATAGGTATATGTAAATTATGACACTATTATTTTCGATTTATCAAATTTTTTACAATAAAATAATTGAAAGGTTCTAAATACCATGTATAAATCCATATCGACATAAATAACTATAATGGCGTCGATTCGGTTTTGCATTCACTAAAACTAAACTAAGTTTGACAGGTCTAATAGCATTGCTGTCTTTTTCTAACCACATAAGTAAAAAAAGGCCAGCATTACTATTAGGCCTGTCAAATTTAGTTTAGTTTTAGGATACGGATAATGTAAGAGAGAGGCAATTTTATTGTAACGTTATTGTCACATTTTTACAGTGTGCTATTATAATATGTAAAATAATTAATTTACTAAAGTCACATGAATAATTTTTAGCTTGTAAACTTATTGTTACTTGTAATCAAAGACAAATACTAATGATATTACATTTTACTATACAAGAACTTTACATTGTTTAATTGTCAAATTTTTATTAGACCAATATCATGATCCTTGGTCCGTATTAGCTAATTGTATAACCATATAAGTTGTATAATTATGTTACTTGCGATCTAGTACTATTTTGATAAAGGAAACATTGTTTGAAATTAGGAAGGAATTGGATAGATTGGGATCATGTACAGTCAGCGACAAAAGTAGCTGATCGTTCTCGATTTTCCAAATGTGTTTCAAATCAGTAATTATTATTGTTTTTTTTTTACATTTTACATGGTATCAATTTGAAAACAACATAACACACCCGATTTAAGGTGATGATGAGGTAAAAAATTGTTGTCTAAGATGATGAGGTTAATAGAAAAAAGTGTGATTGTTCAGCGATTTTTGTCGTTGGACTGTACCCTCCACCTAAATACAGCGTCCGCCGGCCCTAATTATATAGGTTGAGCTAGAGAAGCGGTCGCTCTAGTGCAGAAAGTAAACTCTAGGCCCCAAGAGTCAAAAATAAGCGAGAGAAACGTAAACTAGGGAATCTGCCCTATCCTCAAACAGTGCCCCTTTTGAAAACTATAAAAATTGTCGTAAACGTCAAAGTTTACTATAGCCAACTTGTCTCGTACTGCCTTAATTCAAAAAGTAACTCAAATACTTTGTTGGAATACGAATAAAACGATTTAAAATAACCAGTAGTACCGATTTTTGACCGTCCAAATTTCGGTAAGGCGCGATGAAAAAAAATTTTTGTAAGGAAACTTTTATAGTTTTCTTAAACTATCAATACCTGTACTGCACAGGTGTGGCGGCGTGGGCCTATTTCGAATTGTTTTACTCACTAATACATACAAGTTATTTAACAGTAACAGAAATTCAAATTGATGTAAAGTCATGGGCCGATAGACAAACTTGCTAAAGCTAAAGCCAGCGCTGCCTAGAAGGAGTTTTAACAAAATGAAACGTTTTGTGAAGTTTTGTGTTAGTATACAGAATGACAGAAAACTTTAGTACATCTATAAACAAACACATTCATGCTATTGGTTTGCGAATGACGATGCATTTGTTTCGTTTGTCGGCGTGTAAAACCTACGAAAACAATAATCATGTGTCAGTTATACGAATATAACATGTATGTATATTTTTTTAGATTCCATATTGGTATGGATTGTAGATATAGGTAATGTTTGTTAGTGCTACATTGACCTAAGGTTTTTTACTGAAATAATGTACACATGTGTATTGTGTATGTGTTGTATGTATGTATATATTGTATACACTGTTGATTTCGTGCCGTTATGTGCTAAATAAAATGTTATGCATTTGTATTATAAAGCACTTTTTCGCAAATAACAGTACAATAATAATTAAGTTATTCGCTTGGGGAAAAATATTAAAGTTACCTAAAATTTATATTGATAATGTTATTTTAGATAACAAAAAACAAACATTGTTATTCCGAAAAGAATAATTTTGCCAAAAACCAAATTCACTGACATAGCTCTCAGAATTTGCAAGTTGAAGTGACAATGGGCAGGCCGCATCGCTCGACGAACCGATAACCGATGTGGCAAAAAGGTTCTCCAGTGGTGGCCATGAATCGGAAGACGTTCTGTAGGTACGAGTATATAGGTGGTCCAAGGACATCGTAAGAGTCTCGGTGAGCCGATGGATGCAAAAGGTTAATAGGTGATTATTTTGGCATTCAAAAGGGCCTTTGTTCAGCAGTGGACGTCTTTCGACTGATAATGAATATTAAACTAATAAAATACGATATTTTTGCCAACGATAGTTAAAAATACTCCGAAGGAGTCAAATAAGGTAATGTTTCTTGATGGCGTATCAATTGTCTTGAACTTTGTAGTTGTTTGTACCAAATTATTTGTGAAAATGTTCTATAATAGGGCTATAACTGTGTTACTAGTGGAAAAATCGGATGTTTTTTTTATTGTACCTATTATGTATTAATATTTTTACCATGCCGAATTTAAAAACCAGTTATCAGAGTTACCGGCCTTAGTTATGTTAACTTCGGGATTCTGTTTTAGTCTCAATTTAAAATGAAATATACCTGAGACCAAGAAGAAATCGATTTAGATCAAAAAATATAAATGTGTTTTCGAACAGAGCGCATTTTCGGGATAAGTTAAGAATCGAATTAGTAAGAAACTTTTTTTGGTACCTAAATCGATTTTCTTTAATCTCTAGTATCGAAACCTAGACAAACAGTTTATCTGCAGTACCTATTCTAGATAAATAGAAAACTTGATGAAATCTATAATATCTTCTCTTTTTACGGTCAAATCTTTGCTGGTTTGTTTTAAACCTTGTTGTTATGGCAAAACAATTTAATGCTTATTCATGTTATCATGCTAAAGGTGAATAACTATCGTTCATAGTTTTGATGTTTTATGTTGTTCTTTACACAAAAATATTTAACGTATTTTTTAAGGTATTTTATTGTATTGTTGATCTTTCCCATTTTCGATATGTAGTGTAAACACAAGCTATGTACTGTTTTATAAATATTTCATCAAAATTAAATCAACTGAATGTAGGTATTATAAAATAAAGTTATAAATCGAGTGTTAAAAGATTGTCTTTGTATTTACTATATTTGATTTTATCCGCATCTATTCGCTTTATGTTTACCGAGGAGTCTTTTATACCAACGCCTAAACTTTTCACCTTGATATGATAGAAAAAGAGGACTTTTTTTAGGGAGGAAGTTACACTACTACTGTCATACGAAATGTTTTATTGTGCTTTTTATTGTTACCTATATAGTTTTTTAATAAATCTGGGACGAAGTTTGTTCGAAATGTACCAGAATGTTGTGACCCTAAACCTGACAAGTAACGTATTTGCCTTTTAAGTTTAGACATAATTTTAGGATAGGGTGGAATTGCATTAAAAATAAATTGATCAAGTTTTAACATAATATTTTTATTTGAAAGATAATCAACAGTTATTCCTGCTATCTAATATAGTACAAATTATAATAGCAATGGCACAATGAATTCTTTTGGTATACAGCTGTATTTTGCCACTTAAAACTAATTATTTATCAAATACTTATTGGCTACAATCTTTCAGATACGCACTATCTACAACTTTTACACAACTATATACTATCGTGTTTGGCATTGATTTACCACTTATATATTAACTTATTTTTAACTATCACATCTTCAAAACATTCTTACGTCATTTAACACACTTTACTTAAATTAATAATTACAATTAGTAAACAATTTTATAATATGGAATATGAGAAGCGTCTTTTGTATTAAAATATAAAGCGGCGTTTTCCTTTGGTACTCTAGACTAACATTGCCTTCCTTGGTGTTACCGTAAACTGAAAACGTCCGCACTTGCAGGCACGTTTAAAAACTATTCAACATAATTTTTAAAACGTTAATCTAAAGTACTAAAGGAAATACAGCTTTACACATTCACAACAACATAAATCACGTCTGTCCGCCATTCGTAGTCCACTCTCCTTCCATTCTCCACACAGAGAAAGCGTAACTCAACTTATCCTGAGCGAGGTACTTGCCGTGGTCGCTGCCTGCGTCGCTACTGGCGTCGCTGTTCCCCGCAGACTCGCTGTTCGACAGGATTTGGTAAAGAAACTCTATGTACTGCGTCGCTAGCTGCAAAGTCTGTATCTTGGACAACTTATCGCTCGGCATCGACGGAATGATCTGCCGCAAACTCGCGAAAGCTTCGTTTAAACTCTGCGTCCGCTGCCTTTCTCTCACGTTCGCCATCACTCTCTGTATCTGCATCTCCTCGAAAGACTGCGATTTCTTCCGCGAAGACTTCGATCTCTTTCGCGATCTCCTCTGTTCCTCCGTCTCGTCTCTCCGCTCTTCCGTACTATAAACTACATCTCCAATCTTAGGTACGTCAGTCGTCTCGTAGTAGCTTCGGACTCCGTTCTGGGAGTTGGAGTCGTCAAAGTAGAAGTTTCTTGATATCTGTCTCTGCCGTTGGTCAATAAATTGTGGTTCGTAGGGATAGGGCGCCATGTACTCCCGGTCATCACTGCTGAAGGGTGCACACGGCCAGGGCTGTTGCGTCGGTCGTTCAGAATTGCTTAGATCCATAAGGCGAGTCGGAGAAGCAGGCGCGAAGTTCGGCGCCATCGTGTGTCTTTCCACCTCTATCGGTGCGTAGCCATAATAGTGGTCATCGTCCTCGTTATATTCGAAATCCTCCTCGCGTTTGATCGGCACCGGTGTGTTTTCACAAGTTTCGTAGTTCATGCTTTGAACAGCAATACCGCACGGTGTAGCATGCGCGCGTGAGGAGCGCAGGCGGGCTGCAGCTTCGGACTGAGTCCTGCGCCCGCGGCGGCTCGCCGTGCGCCGCCCCTACCCGTCGTCCCGTCCCTTCATTGACAACGGACAAAAAAATAACCATCTCCACCGACGCGCCTCCCAGCGAGCCGCCTCCCGCTGACTACAGCTCCTGTAGCGGCGCTTCACCTCGTGCGAGACAGGGACGGCGATACCGGAGACGCGTTGATCGCATTCTGTTTATCTTGTCCATCATCGTATTTACTACATAGGTGTATCTGTGTGGGTGTTCGGTCGCCATAACCGATCGCATTGGTGCGCGCATCCTGTAGGGATCAGAGACTTCAGTCATCTTCAGTGTCATACTAATGGAATTTTACTGTACCGCGAAGCGCACGGATGCTAAATGATTTTGAATGGTCTAACTTAAATATTTCCAGCATCAATATTAATGTTCGCGGAATTACTATTTACGCGTCCTCTTATAACAAGAGTATCATCACCCATGAAAACATGTATCAGTAGAACAAAAAACTTTTTTTAAATACTGCTTTATTTTGAAAATGTATCTTGCCGTTGATGCAGACAAATTATAAAAGAGAAGAATAAAATTTGCTTACATATAAAATTTCCATTGAACAGTTGAAATTATATACCTATTTCCTGTGTTAATAGTCCTTTCTAAATGTTTCTCGGAAATCGTTCATTCACAAACGCCGATATTGAGCAATTAAAATTCGATACGGTTCTCGAGGTCTGTAACATTTATTTCATTCCAGGCTACAACTTGATTTGGCGCCACCCTTCAGCCGTTAGTTTTTTGTCCCGCCGCGTCGTCCTGTCGCCCACTAAAAATACCCGTGGCCGTGACGCAACGCAACCAGGATTAGGGTATCCCACGCTCGCCTTTGAATATGATAAATATTTGATCTGAACATCCACGGTATTATAATAAAGATAGGGCAATGTTAGGCCTGTGTTGTGTTAAACTTCTGACGGTTCCTCGACTAGGATCCTTCGAACATTAGATGAGTAGTTAGTTATTCTTACTATCTCGTTTTTTTAGTCTGGTAATGATGAAACGGCCAGTGTGGCTGCAATGTGGTATGTTTAACGTCATTGCGAGCATTGTGGAAACCGATGATTGATGGCATGATGACTGATATTATAATAGATTATAGACTATGTACATTTTACAGTAGGTAGGTACAAGATGTCTAAGGGCCGGTTTTATAAACGTCCGTAAATTAAGTGTCTTACCAAAGAACATTGACCACTTCATACTGCCTTGGACCTGACAGCAATATATCTTGTATAAAAATTACGAATAGCTTATTGAAGTTATACGACCGGCCTAAAACAGTTATTGGTTTGTGAAATTAACTATAAGTTCATGACGTGTGGTAGCGTAGCAAAAGCAAACAAATGTCATTAGACACTACGAAACTAAAAATTCAATATTTTTTTTCTTACCATTCTTAAAATATCTTTTGTATAACCTTAATAAGCAAACAATTACAATTTTTTAAATATATTACTCGTTTTTTTACAACCTCAGGTCCGTTTTGGCCATTGTTCTTTCGGTAAGTTTGATCAATTTTAGTACGGAAAATTTGACAAAAAGTTTAAATACATATTATGTATACCGAAATTTGTTATGACGTTTTACTTACGAACGTTTATAAAACCGGCGCTAAAAAAAGAAATGAAGTTACTTTATGTACACTTCTGATTAAAATTTATTGTCAGTAGGAAGGGATCTTTTTTTTTTACTATTTACAGGGTAGCGTTTGACCACGAGTCACCTGATGTTAAGTGAATCTAGAGCTTAAAAGCTTTAATTTTGTAGATTAAGTACTAGTTGCATCTCGTGTTTTTTTTCGTTATCCCGCAAAAAGTAGTCTGTGTGTCATTCCAGGGCATCAGCTATTTCCATTTCAAATTTGACTCAAATCTGTTGAGTAGTTTCTTCTATTGTGCTCTATTATTATTATTTTATGAATATACCTAGTTAGACGTAGGTGCTTGTTCCTTAACAGGCAGACTAACTTATATACAAAAACAAACTTTTTTATTACACTAATTATCTACTAAATCATATTCAAACTAATGTTCTACAATAACTTAAGTTGGTAGGAGTTTCAAATGAAAACATGAGTATTTTAAGAAAAGCTACCGCACCGGTGACGTGTTCATCAAAAATATTAATAGTTCTTTTTCAATGTATTCTAAAATTGGCTACTTTTCTTCTTTTTTGAACTTCACTATAGATGAAAATAAGGTGTTCATTGGGAGAGATGACGTAATGCATTTATGCCCTATCAAAAAATGTATAGTTAGTTAGTATTATTTCGTTAACTAACTGCGCCTCACGCTTTTTCACGCGTGGACTACACTTTATTGCGAAAAGTATCATTTGTCCTTCTCCAGGGTTTGAACTATCTCCACACCAAATTTTATCAAGATTGGTTCAGCGGTTAAGTTGTGAAAAGGTAACAAACAAACATACAACAAAACATTAGTAGATTTTGTTGTTTCACCCTATAATAAACATTTTTTTTCAATATAACTATTGGTTAATGTTTTATAGCGATGAAGGCTCAGTGGTAGTGACGTCGGCTTGCGATCCGTAGGACATGGGTTCGAATCCTACAATGAGCTTGAGCTTTTGGTGAAGGAAAACATCGTGATGAAACCATAGCTTGGTGGTAGGGTATTTTCTAGTACTCGCCTGGCTAGCTACCACCCTCTTGTTAAGAATCTGTCGCCAAGCACCTATCGATGTGTTCCGGCAGCCTCACTTGAGAGCTAGTTCCCAGTCCAGGTGTAGCGTGGCGCCATCTTCGAACACATCGTCACTTAACATCAGGTGACTTGTGGTCAAACGCTACCCTGTAAGTAGTAAAAAAAAATGTTTAGTTTATTGATTTTATGGTTCAGTGTTATAAGTTGCGTAATAAAATATGATAAGATAATAATGCCCGCACAATCACATACATAGGCTCTGACCCCGAACTAGATTTCCCTGTGTCTAGGGTATCAGAAACTACGAGGATTGGGGATCCACAACACCCAGACACAGAACAAATACTTGCGCTTCTTTTTTCAATGCACAAATATTTGTCCTATAGCGGGAATCGAACCCGCGACCTTACGTTTCACAGTCGGCTATCCGCCCGTTGCGCCACATCGGTTGTCAAAGAATGATGGTAGGTAAAGTTTAGTCATGCCCAAAAGACACATTATAAAAGTTTTTGAACAATGCATTATAATTGTCAATTCTTCCCTTCGGTCCTGGCTCAGGTTGTTATTACCTAGTTACGCTATCTTTTAAATAAAAAAAACACAACTTCCCTACCTAGTTGTAACACGTGCAAACATCTGGTGAGAGCCCATGGGAGTTCTGACTGACTAGCGATGGTTCATTCAAGCCGACACCTACTTACCGTTATCTCGGCCGGTTCTCACGTTTGTTGATAAAGATAACTCAGTAGAGCCGACAGAGTGCTGCAATTGTTTCAGGTTAGTTGGGTATATGAAAATGCAGTCATCGAAAAAAGTCACTGAACGTGTTCATCTTTACAAAACACCTATACCTACAACATCTTTTACAGAAATCGCTGATCTACCAATGCGACAAATATCAATGAATTAAGTATATTATCACAGAAGACGGTGAATATCAATAAATCAAAACACGTTTTATTACAAAGTTCGCTGAACATTTTACAAATCGGAAAGCAAGCCGAGTGTTAATCGAATTATGTAAAAAAAAGCTAATATATATTTATTTGATATAAATATAACAAAAATATATACTACATAATCATAACAATGAACCAAAAAAACCTAAACTAATAACTACAATTTATTATTAAAAGAAGTCCATTTAGGTAAGGTTCCGAAGATACTGGCAGCGTTTCCCCTTTGGATGGCTAGACTAATTCTTTGTCCGAGGTAGCTGCCAGCTCTTCGGTCTCCGGTGATGTGTGTGTGTCTCCTCTTATTATGTAAAAATGTATTTTCAGGCTTATTGTTGCGTTTTCGCTTAGTATCTAGGTGAAAATATGACAAGCGAGCTGGTTTTTTAAACTGATGAAAGTTCAAAATTTAGTGCGGTTTTTACCATCAGGCGCAGCGACTTGCTCGTCTACTCTCTTGCATAAAAAAAACTCTCCAAATGTAGAGTACAGATAAAACGTGTCATCCCTTAGCTAAGCCTACAGATGTTTAAACTTTAGGATTAACGCCTTGCCAAGTTTATTTGGTTAACAGTTTTACAGCCCGCGGTTTATTTTCGAACTTTTTGTGCTTTGTAACTTTGTAAGTGACACCTGATTTAGATAACGAGGTATAACAAGCACTTGGGAAATGCACGTGTATTTTTCATCTTAAACCTAATCTTATTCAAAGTGGTTTAGGAGCTTTGAGAATGTGATCTGAACGAATGAGCGAAAAAGATTCGTGAATGAATACTACACCTTTTTCTTTGTTAAAAGTTTTGCTTAGGTATATCCTTGTGTAAAATATAGTTTAAAACCGTTCTGTAACTTTCTTTCTCATAAAAAAAAAATAAGTAGATTCTTTTCGGGAAATCGACGTCTCTATCTAAATAATAAATCCCATACTTATCACTTATCGACATAAGTAAATACAGTTAAAAACATCTGCGTATTTTTGGCATTGAGTTTATTCTTAGAGGATTCCTTTACCGTCATCTCCATTTTTGTATAATCCACCCTCGGATGAGTTTCATTTTGTGCAGAATATTATAATTGTTTCGTTATTAGCCAAACGTATAAAAAGAGAAAATAGACTTAAAAGGGTGGGTGACCTGCCATGGCGTTATTCATGTTTACTTAAGTATTATAGGCACCTAATAGTTTCGACCAAACTTCACCTTGTTCGACCCAACGAGCAGATGTTTTAAAACGTGCATAAACTTGAATGTAAAGATTTTCAAACAAAATTATGAGTAACGATTCTGCCATAAAAGAGGCTAAGGAAAATTATACTTTCCCACGCGCAGCAATGTTACCTACCCCACATCTGTGCACCGTATGCCCAAAATAGCAATGGCCAGTGATGACCATTGTTTCTATAATAAAAATGGAGATTAGCCTTTAAACGGCAATATCGTAATAAATAATAAAGCGTCTTGGAAATATTCGGCGTCGTAAAACATCTGCGGAGGCCTACGCAGCTGCGCTTTGAAGAAAATACGTCACACGTGCGCCCTATCTATAGCCTCCTTGGCTTCTCCCGAAACCCGACTGCGGTTTGTTTCTCTCATATTTTCGTTTTAACTGTGCTAATTAATGAATTTTGTTGCATTCATTGATCACCAGTATAATACGAGTATTATAGGTACCTAACCTACACCATTGCAATAATTATATGAATATAGTAAATGTAAGAAAGGAAGAACATTAGGTACAATTATTGAAATTAAGACTTTTTGTGCAAAATGTAATCAATGAGACAAAAAAAATAAAAACGAATAATATGTGTTGATTAAAATTTGAATGATTAAAAGTAAAGTTAATAAAATATATTATGTCGACGGAATTATCAATTCAATTCAATTCATTTATTCACCATAATAACATGTGTCGTTATTCTAGGCAAGTCAGTTGTACAATATTTACATTTATTTACTTTTTTATTTACTTACAATATCTTTCGAAATCCCGTTTTCTCGATTCTAATATTACCTATTTGTTAGTGTCAAACATATTGGGCGTCCATATATGCATATAAAAATTAAACAAGCATTAAAATTGTAATAATTTAGCATGTGTAAAAATAAATGTTTTTTTAATAATTACTTATTTTAATAAAGAACGTTTATCTACCTGCCGTCAAAAGTCAGTGTAGGTAATTAACTAATCACTAAAATGCCCAGTGCGTTTTACCTGCCTAACTGATAACGGCACCATTGTCCGCAAAAATGAATCCATTAAATGCGCCCTGCCGTTAATCAGATCTGAACACCTGCATCCAAAATAATGGATAGGTATTAGAACTAGCTGGAACTCGTATTTGTATGACAATGTGATCGGCTGATTTTAAACTTTTTCTAGGAAAGGTAAGTGCAGGTGTTGATTTTAGCCTTAGATTAATTGCTTTGGTAATATTATTATAAGACATAATTAGGCACTTAGCGACAGCATTGCAGTAGGTAGGTACGTGTATGAAGCGTATTTTTATATTTGGCAAACTTGGGTCAGTAAGTAAAATGTCTCGTATGTTTCCATGAAGTTAAGTTTACTAAGCTAAATTTCAAAAGAACGATTTTATTTTATTTACATCTGATATGCGCTGTCCTAGCGTTAATCTTTAATTTTTTTGATATCTTGAAATAATGGCGTTCTCATGGCATACTCAGTTCTCAGTTGCTGTAGGTATGTAGGTAGTAGATACTAGATACTTAGGTTAACTTAGTACTTAAATAAGTATATTTTTTAAACGCACTTGAAGAAAATAAATATATGTAAATAGTACCTATTACCAAATTGCCAGATATAATATACCTACATAATATATTGTTTGTTTTTTCCGGATAAACTTAAAAGTATTGAACCGATCTTGATGAAATTACAGAAGTAGGTATATAGGATACTTTTTATTGCGATAAACTTGTGTGAAACAACTAGTAAAAGATAAAACAAAAGCCGCCATATCTGAAAGGTGCTGAAAAGTGCGCACTATAGATACGGGCGGAAGGGTACACCTCCCGCACAGATGCGTCCCATGTGCGATGCTCTCTTCGCGCCGCCGACGACGACGCTGCTCTTGCGGACACCATCAACAACGTGGAAAGCTCGGGATAATTTAAACCGCTGAAAAATAAAACAGAAAAGCGAGAAAAAGGGTCACAAACAAATGTAAGTAATTTTGAGTCTGCCCCGAACTTTACTAATTTATATGTTACTTTTTTATATGTGAATATCTATTTTATCTATTTTTTTGTGTGTTTTTTATATGTGTGTGTGTGTGTGTGTACACTAATGTTTGTTGAATCATCAAAATCGGACCATAATCGGTAAAGATACGCGCATTAAAAAAACATGTGACTCCTCCTTTTTTGAGAATTGATTTGTTCCTGGAGGAGTGAGTGATTGAGTTATTTGGGTTATAGATTGAACAACTCTCCATGTTACCAAATTCTTATTTTATTAAGTGTATTGTAGCAAAAAAATGATTTGATTTGAAGAAACTTAGTTGCTTAAAATACTCAAGATTAAAGTAATCATGCCCTGTACGTGAATTGGGAAATCAAAATATGTCGCATGCATGTATGGCCACCCCATCTTCACCCCGTATTGTCCAGCGTTCACACGAATTGTTTTGTTTCAGCAGATGCTAATGCAACCCCACATTCCTACCTACTCGGAACTCTGCCAACTAATTACAAACGGACAAATCCGCCTGTCAGAGCCTGCTGTCACTGCGGCTTTTTCCGTGACGGTAAGAAACATGAAAAACAAGCCTGACGTGGAATTACTCACGAATCAGAAACATTAGTATCCGATTTAATGTATTCTTTGCAGCATACAAACAATGTTGTCAAATCTGATGTACATTTTCTAAAACATAACTAAATTGTACAGGTCTAAAAGTAATGCTGTCCTTTTTAAAACACTTATTACTTCCGTGGTCAGGAAAAGGACAACAATACTTTTAGACTTGTCAAATTTAATTTACTTTTAGAAAATAAGTATGTACGTTATGAGCGCATTATCTTGCCACATAAGATTTTGAACTGTCTAGGCTCAAAATTCTGGATGGCGCTTAACTTTATTACGTACTTTTGAACACAGCCTTTATAAACGCTTCATAATTTTATCGCAATAATAAGTATTCTATGTCCTTCCAGAGGTTTCATAACTTCAAACTACATATCTCCATACTAACTTTTATCAAAAATAATTCAGCTGCTTAGACTAAATGTAACAAAAACAGACAAAGTTACTTTCACATTCATTCAGGTATAAAAACCGGAAAAAAATCACTTGACACTATTTGGGGCGGAGACAAATCCAACACATAAAAGATCATAAATTACGCTACAGCCGTCTTTGATTTAGACCTAAATGGTGTAACTAAGCGAAATTTTGTTTTATATATTAAGATTGTTGATATTCCAATCATACCTACTCCCTATTTAAACTTAAACCGTTTGCCGAATTGCAAATGGCGGCGTCGGCGTCCGCTAATTCTGGATTATGTTCGGTGTCATTTCCTGTATCGATCCCTTG
Organism: Opisthograptis luteolata; assembly: GCA_931315375.2. Taxonomy (NCBI): domain Eukaryota; kingdom Metazoa; phylum Arthropoda; class Insecta; order Lepidoptera; family Geometridae; genus Opisthograptis; species Opisthograptis luteolata. Next base: position 7,786,247 of record OV928048.1, read on the forward strand.
TGTCTTGTAGTAGTTGTCATCCTACGTAATGGACGTTCGCCAGTTTATGCCAGTTTTATAGCCTCATCATGAAATTGCATTCAGTTATAAATACAGTGCCTAAGACTGTTGTGCAGTGAACATTTAGCAAATTGTGTTTTTCGATTAACTACACTTTACTTTTTTTTAGGGTTTTACCCACTCCTATTAGATTTGAGACCCCTAGTTTTTCTCTCAACTCAATTGATTACGACGAGATATGCACATCTTCCACAATTTTTTATAGGTAGTACCTACCTAGGTACTTACCTAGCCAATTTTTATCTAGCCAAACTTGCCTTTTCTTTAATATTTGCGTTTGAACATGACATATGTGATCGATAGTGGCGCTACGCTACGCCTGGACTGGGAACAGGCTCACAAGTGAGTCTGCCGAAATTTTCTTACCACTTTAGCGTTTTAAGATATGTTATTTTGCAATTTGCCAATTTAACTGTAGGTACTTACTCGCCTTACTCGAACCAATAAAAAACATTTATTAATAAAACGTGAATGTGGACTTTATTTTCAACGTTTTGAAGATATTGCGAAAATAATCGCATTTATTTTGAGAGCGTTCGGCGTTGATAACTTTAGTGGGTTCTTCCTTTCATAAGTCCATAAGTACATCCACGGCCGGTTCTCAATACCGAGTATTGATTGTATTTCATTTTAATTGACGCCTCCCTGCTTATAAAATCAAATGGCTGTAATGGCAGATTTAATTGTCGAGGCCTCGTAAATTAAATGTATTTCGTTGAGTGAACTTCATCTAGTCTTGCCAAATAGGAAGAACGACATTGTTGTAAATATCGTATGACCAGCTTGATAGCCTAGTTGAGCTTGAGGTAGCTTACGCGATTTTAGTAGCCGCTTTGGTGGTTTAATTGTTACTTTTTTGATTAAAAGTTCATTAGTATTTTTTCATAAAAAAATGTGGATAGAAAATATAATAATAAATAAACACCTACTATTTGGCTTTTTTCAAAGGTCTCCTACCACATATCGGTGTGTTCCGGCAGCCCCACTTGAGAGGCAGTTGCCAATCCAGGATGTAGCGTGGCGCTATTTTCGACCACATCGTCACTTATTATCAGGTGACTTGTGGTCAAACGCTACCATGTCTATGTACCTAGAAGGTAAATGTATGAAATAAATAAATATTTTTATATTTCATACATTTACCTTACCTATAGTATGAAATAAATAAATATTTTTCACTGGGAATTCTAATTTTAAAACTTGTTAAGTAGGTAGTATACCTACTACCTGCCTGTTTCCGGAAAAGGAATAACAAAACTGAATAAAAGTTTTATGACTAAGTATCTAGCTACTAATTATATACCTACCTGTAGTTACGTAATTGTGTATGTCAAAAAAGGAGCTTGGCAATCAATAATTGCAGTGTAACTACAAAGAGATTGAGTGATGACCTCGCGTATCGCCAGACATCGAGCAATGGTTACTGTCACACATCCTCTTGAAATATGGCGCTGCACGAATATTGACCGTCTGGCTGTTACGTCATGCTCTAATGAGGAGAGGATTATTTGCCCTATTTATTGCGCTACATTTATGTTCCTGTCCATTTTGCAGGAAGTTTCGCGTTTGATGGCATCAAACGTAAAATTTAAATATAACCTAAGTTATACCAAAGGTGGGCAAAGTTATTCCAAGTCACCAATGATCCATCGTCACATAACATCAGGTGACTTGTGGTCAAAACACTAATTACCTTGTTATTAGTAAAAAAAAGATTTGGTGATTCTGGCTCAGTGGTAGTGACGTCGGCTTGCGATCCGTAGGCGTGGGTTCAAAACCTGCGAGCTTGAGCTTTCGGTGAAGGAAAACATCGTGATGAACCCATAGCTTGGTGGTAGTGCATTTTCAATGAGAAATAAAAATGTTTGTTCATGTTATTTTTATTGTTATATCTATTATATCTATGCTTTATTTCCTTTATCAGAATCGACCCAAGTAAATACCTACCATCCGATAAGATTTATGAATCTTATAGGAAAATATGCCTATTTCGAAGTTTCCTAACGCATTATTGGTAATATCTGTCCAGTTCTGACTGTTTGTTTATTTTAGCCGCTTTTACGAGCGAACGATGAGTTATTACCCGTCCGGCAGTGACAGCCTGTCTCCGGTAACGAAATAAAATTGAAATAAAGCTCGGTAGTCGGTATGGAATAACTAAAATAACGGCGTACGGTTTCATACCTACCGCGTAATACTAAATAGTATTTAGGTAACTACCAGTTTCGTTTTTGGGCAGGTCTAACACCTTTCAAGTAATAGAGTTAAGTAGGGTACCTATTCCTAATGTACATATTTATACTATCGCTCCAAAACGGAGAAGAAAAACATTGTAAGGAAATCGGCATTTCCAAAAATCACAAACTCGCGTATAATATAAACCAATCAAAAAATATTTGTACGAAAACCAGTGTCCAGTACAGCGCCCCTAGCGGTAAATACACGTGACTAAAATTTTCAGAGAAAATTTCCGTTCCCAGTCTAAGCGTAGCGTCAAGTATGACGCCATCGCCACTTTTCCCAACCCTTACTCTACCATAAGATCATGTATGAACTATATAGATGCTATGGTTTGAAAATTGGGTATATTGTATTATAGTGTTTGATGTTTACTTTTCTCGCTTCAGTTTGCTGAACAAGAATTTGAAGATAATATTGATTGAATGAGCGTCAATATTGATATTGACCGTCAGAACTAATCTTGACCATGTAAGCAATCCTTAATTTCCATAGACAATTCGTTCATTCAGATCTGACGTACGTGTCAAGTGTCATCAATGTCATTGTCATTGTCACTGTCAGACGACAATACAAGTTAGAATCATAGATTAAGTAGACTATAATAATATGTTAGAATTAGAACTATGATTAGAACGTTTGAAGTGTTGGGCGCTATTTTACTATGAATTAATTTAAGTTTTTCAATTAAAAATTACAGCATAAAGTGCAATGGAGAGCGGAGAATCATTTTTATCATGCGCGGTATCTGTTGAATGGATAACATCACAAGGATCTATCTCAAGAAAAGTAAATTACAAGACTGCATCCCTCCGCTTGATCCGTAACGAATTTCGTGAGATGTTTATAGAGATTTCTAGTGAAAAACACGCTGCAATTAGGCTAGCATTGAAAGGAATAAATGTGTTTAAGAAGTTTATGGCAGAAGGTAAAGCTAGCGTCAAGTTTCAAGAGGCTGGCTGTACTTTGTTCTTATCAAACGCACCACCTACAAATCTCGTGTCATTTTTGAGAACACTCTTCGTAAAGATGACCGGGGAAAAAGATCAAAATCAAAACACTCCGTCCAAGCAAAGTATGCGAGCAAAACTACTAAGCGGTAAAGCTCAGGCGTTTGAACAAATCAGCCCGGTAACTGTAGCTGACATTCACAATGCAAAGAATAAGATTCCGAAGTCCACAGTGACAACACCTTCACCGCCTTCTAAGAAGCGAAAGCATGAAGATACGACCCGAGGGCCAGCACCAAAGAAATTGTACTCGCCTTCTCCATTGACTGCCACAAGTTCGTTGAACCCAGAACAGAATAGAGTTTTGGAAGCATGTCTTAGTGGGAAGAACATCTTCTTTACTGGGTCTGCTGGTACAGGAAAGAGCTTTTTGCTGAAAAGGATTGTGGCTGCATTACCACCTGATGTTACAATGCCTACAGCTTCTACTGGTGTTGCAGCATGCCATGTTGGTGAGTATGAAAAGATACCAAACAGATTTTATGAATCCACAGAGCAAGAATTATGAACTATTCTATCTATTATTACAGGTGGAACAACTCTCCATGCATTTGCCGGGATTGGCGATGGCAGTGGCACTGTAGAACACTTGTGTCAGAGGGCAACCAAACTCCCATTGGTGGCTCAGAAGTGGAGGAAATGTAAGCATCTTATTATTGATGAGATCTCGATGGTAGATGGCACATTTTTTGAGGTAAGTTTGAGACTTTTATGATTTAGGAATACTGCTCCACTAATACATATATATTTTAGTAATACAGAGTGGTGACTATACCATGAACAGATAATTAAGAACTAACCCAACCCTCGTAATTAAGGACTCAACTTACCTGGGTTTATTATGGCTCTAAAAAGATTTTGATTCTGTGAAGATACTATCTAGCAGCATTTATAAATTATAGAACTTTGTAAGTACCCCCACTCCCACAAAAACATTAACCAATGTTCAAATTAATTTTCCAGAAATTAGAAGCTGTAGCAAGACACGTCAGAAAAAATGACAAGCCATTTGGAGGCATTCAACTTATCCTGTGTGGAGATTTCCTACAGTTGCCACCCATTATTGAGAAAGGCAAAACTGGCAAAAGATTTTGTTTCCAATCACCTTGCTGGGACAAGTGCATAGAACTTTGTTTTGAGCTGAAAGAAGTTCATAGGCAGAAGGACCAGGAATTTGTATCAATACTCAACAGCATAAGAATTGGCCGCGTAACCAAAGAAATTAGTGACCGCTTGATTGGCACAGCTAGACAGAAAATTGAGAGTGATGGCATTTTAGCCACTAGATTATGCTCTCACACAAACGACTCAAAAATGATCAACAATAACAAACTCACAGATTTGGAAGGTGAAGAAAAGATGTTCTCGTCACAAGACAGTGACAATGCTACTAAAGTACTAGACATGCAGACTATCGCTCCGTCAAAACTGATACTCAAAGTTGGAGCTCAAGTTATGTTGTTGAAAAATGTTAACGTAAATGCTGGGTTGGTAAATGGCGCCAGAGGAGTGGTTGTGAGGTTTGACGAGGGCTTACCAGTTGTAAGATTTAAGAACAAAAAGGAATATACAGCCAGAACTGAACGGTGGTACGTTAAAAATTCAAACGGAACTTTGTTATGCCGAAGACAAGTTCCACTGAATTTGGCATGGGCTTTTTCTATACACAAATCTCAAGGTTTGACTCTGGATTGTGTGGAAATGTCACTGTCAAAAATATTTGAAGCCGGTCAAGCCTACGTAGCCTTGAGTAGGGCACAGAGCTTGGAAAATTTAAGAGTGCTGGACTTCGATTCTCGTCACGTGTGGGCTGACCCAAGTGTTTTAGAATTCTATCAGAAATTCAGAAGACGTTTGCAACAAATGGAAATTATTCCTCTTGGAAGACCTCTATCAGACAAGACAAATAGAAAGCTGAAGCTAAGAGAAGTTTTAGAAAAACAACTGAGAAGGAAATGACAGTAGAAGTGATTTAATTAATATAGAAATGTTGGTTGGTGTACTTAGGATATGCAAAAACTAGACTTAGGTATATAATGTATCTTTTCAACTTCTTCAAATTCTTCAAATTCAAACAATTCTTCTTCAAATGAAAATTTTATTTATTATGACCTTGTAAACTAGGCATGTATCAATGTAAGCTAGAATTAATATAATTATGTGTGTTTTTCTAATAATCTATATATTAAATAAATGAAAATCCATCCATTACATAAATGCAAAAGTGTTTTTATTGGTTTATCCCTCTTTCATGTAGCAACAGATTGACCAGTTTTCAGACTACAGTTGGTATTTTTTAAATCAACATCTTAGTCCCTTTAAATTAGATATATAAGAAGTGATACATAAAATTAAAATAAGTATAAAGACTTCCTATATGTATCTCTAATTAATGTTTAATTATGTGGAAAATGGTACAATTAAACACTTAATTCTTATCTAGATTCAATAGCAGTCAATATTTCAATTTGTTCCTCAAGAGTGGCATGCTTCTCCTGCAAACATTTCACAATATACTTCAAGGACTCAATATTTTGTTCTTGGTCTTTCCTGACTGTTCTAGACTCGTCCGTATTGTTCTGGAGTATCTCTACATGCTTCTTAGTTTGAACTACTAACTCCATAAGTCTTGTGTTAAGATTGTCCTGCTTCTTTACCATGAGCCATAGCTTGGCCTCCATAGGCGCATCAGGTTTGCATTTCAAATCATCGTTGACAAAGACGTCCAAGTTTGATGGCTCCTTCATACGAGCTAGGCTGTTTTTGATGTCAGCAGTTAACTCGGCCTGTGTCAGTTTGTTCAATAGTCTGTCAACTTTAGACTTGTGTGCATCCTGAAAGAAAGGTTGGTAAAATTATATGTATTTTACTAGTGCTGCAGCTCTGCAGGTATATTTGAAATAACCTAACAAGAACACTGACCTTTACATAAGGGCCAAATATTGTTGGTACAGCATTATCTTTCAATTTGCGCTGAGGATCAAAATATTTGCGTTCAAAGTGCTTCGAGCATATTTTGCTTTTGCCCCAATCAAGCATATAGCATTTGTGTCTGAGTATCTTCATCCACTTAACTCTCATATCGCTGTTCGTTGGGCATCTGGAATTCAAACCAATCAGACATATTTTGATCAAACTTATTAGGCTCAAGTCTCAAAGGTTCCTGTGAGAATCTCCACGCGGATGAACCGCAAGGATCAAATGAAATAAGTTTTCTGTAAATACTTCGTTGATTATGTAGCGAGACTTACGGGTGAAGAGCAATGCCAGGAAGTTTGTTATGTGCGGTGGTTTTACAATTTTCAACTATACAATGGCTAACATTAGCCATGATTGCTAAGATTTTAGTTTCACAAAGTGGTCTGAATTAAAAACAAAATAGGAATTTATTGGGAAAATAGTATTGTCCACGGACGCTTTATAAACAGAATCAACAACAAAACACCGCACAAGCCGCAAGCCCGCAACGCAAGTGGCAAACTCGCAAACAGTGGTCTCGAACGTCAAAGTGCGAAATCGGTAGAGTTGCCCTCCAAAATCGGTATATTTGTACCAAAAATCGGTAGTATATAAAAAACAATAAAGAATCAAATTCGTTTATTTATTTCTACATTAGGTACATTATATTCATATTACAAACTATTTTATTTATTTAGTATCAACTTACAGGCTTAATATTTGTACTTTTTTTTAAGTAATTTATATATAAAGATACAAATAGTCTTTTCTAGTTAGACATATGCTCTTGCGAATTTTTTTGTAGACCTTAATGGTACCTACTACAAACCCGTAATACATTATTTTGTTCTAGTGTTAATAGTTTTTGCAGCGCACGCAAAAATAGATTTTCGATTTCACACCTTGGGTTACAAAATAGCAATTTTCTTACGGATCCCTAATTTTTTTGGCAATAAAATATAGCCTATAGCCTTCCTCGATAAATGGGCTATCCAACACTGAAAGAAATTTTTCAAATCGGACCAGTAGTTCCTGAGATTAGCGCGTTCAAACAAACAAACAAACAAACTCTGCAGCTTTATAATATTAATTAATATAAGTATAGATTAGTCTAAATTAAACATAAATGAAAGGGGTTGCCAATTTATAAATGTTAAATCGCCAAAATCGGTAGAAAAATCGGGAGAATTTCAATGTATTCTCGGAAATCGTGGAAAAATCGTTGCATTTCGGTATTTCGGTAGAACAGAGCTCATATCGGTAGAAATACCGAAAAATCGGTAGGTTCGAGACCACTGCTCGCAAAGCAAAGCAAACGCAAAGCGCAACGCAGGCCTGCCTGACGTGCCTATTGACTGTCAGTGTCAACTTAACTGTCACTGTCAGTCTGGAGGCAGCCTTTCTACATAATGAACCATAGGTTAAAAAGGAAAGAAAGAATGAACGAGGATTAGTATTGTTCAAAACTATTCCAAAGATGGACACACACACACGATCAATATTAGCAGATTATCAAAACTAGCTGCGCCCTGTGGTTCCACCCGCTATTTCCACAGGTACCCTCTCAGTAGCCTGTATCTATCCAGGGTATTAGCTATCTTCAAATTTTACTCAAATCCGTCGAGTCGTTTATGCGTGAAGAAGTAAGTCATTCACAAACTTTCACATTTGTATTATTTGTGTGATATGACTACTGTTATAAAGTACAACTTGTATGTTTATGTTATACTCCTTGTTCAGCTATGTAGGAAATCCATGCAACTGTAACGAAGGTCTCAAACTCAGCAAATTCTATATTTTTGAGTCGGACTCAAATAAGAATAAAACAATACAGTTTGAATACATACGTGATTTAATATTAAATTATAAATGAACGATTAATATACCATACATTAATTTACAATAATTATCATAACTAAAAATAACCATAAATAAATAACATACAGTTGACGTCACATAAAGAAGTATTTATATTTCATGTAGCCAGTTTTACTTCTCTGTAAAACTATTATGCCATACCGAACTAACTTTGATATAATACATGTTGAGAGGTTAGCATAAAACTATAAAAGGTTCATCATCAGCTAATTACGTACCCACTGCTGGGACTCTGGCCTTCTCTCAGAGAGTATGAGCCGTAATCTACCTTGCGGACCCAATGCGGGTTGGTAGATGTCGCAAGCCATTGAATGTTGTGGTTCTTGGACATGCCGGTTTCCTTCACAGTTTTGATCAATGGTAAATCCACACAAGGATGCCGGGTGCGGAGCCGAGAGATTGGAACTCGGTGTTGTCGCTTTGTAAGGCGCACGCGGTACCGTTCGGCCACCATCGCTCACGATAAAGGTTATAAGCTACAATATTCAAGTCAGTCAGAGACGCTAATAGCTACAGGCGGTATGAATCTCCATACATGGCTCGTTTCACCTGCGCAAGGCTGTATTATGGAAGGATGGTCGGTGTCCTTCATAATAGCCTCGTCCATAGGTTCTGTGGTGGAGCATTGTATGTCTATCTTATACTCTCCGGGGGTGAGGAACACGACTGTGATTTCGTGGTGGGCTTTTGCTGACTCCGGCAATGATGTTAGTACAATTCTGAAAGAAAAAACAGAGTAATTTATATATAGCGGTATAGTGCAACTTGGTAGAATTTTTGCTATAGTGAATTCGAAGAAATGGGTAGGTGGGAGTTTTGAGAGGTTATCCACGTGATAAAGTTCACGCCTGCGTGCGAAAAAGAAGTCTAGTAGTAAACTTTTTATCATCATCATCAACCGAAAAAAGACCACTGCTGAACAAAGCCCTTTGAACGCCACCATAAACGGCTATTAGCTATTTGCATCCATCGGCTCCCTGCAACTCTTACAATGTCGTCGATCCACCTAGTGGGGAGCCTACCCACAGAGCGTCTTCGGTTGCCACTGGAGACCCTTTCTTCCCCATTGGTTATCGGTTCGTCGAGCAATGTGGCCTGCCCATTGCCACTTCAACTCGCAAATTCTGAGAGCTATGTCAGTGATTTTGGTAAACTTTTACACACTCACTTGTTGTTACCAGCTGTAGCGACGCAGTTATCCAGCTTATAGTTCATTACACCGTTATTGTGGTCCTGGTATAATTGCATCGATAGACAGAGCTTCTGCAACGGACGGCTGAGATGGTTGGTGACCGCAACGCCTAGCGAGAGGCACTCGCCGGCCACGCAGTTGTATTCCTCTTGAGGTTTGATATGTTGTTTGTTGACGCTCACTTCTGTAAAGTAAGAAAAACTTTGTAGTTTCAGCCTTTCTGTTTCATGAAAATCGGTCCAAGGTGTAGGGATTATTTTTAATTTATCTTTTTTTATAAGGTGTTACTTTCAGTATTCAGTAGAACTGTTCTGATAAACAGTGAAAAGCAGTTATAATAATAATAAATTATTAAATTTTTTTTTTTTTTTTTATAAGAGATAGGCAAGCATTTGATCTCAGTCTCACCTGATGGTAAGTGATGACGAGGTCGAAGATGGAGCATGCTTGCCTAGAAGATACCTATTCACGAACCTATTAATATACCTATTAATTATTAGGTTACTTACCTTAATAATACTTTTTTTTTTTCACTAGTTACAGGGTAGCGTTTGACCACAAGTCACCTGATGTTAAATGACGATGTGGTCGAAAATGGCGCCACGCTACACCTGCAGGTCTACTCTCTTTCTCCGAAACGAAACTTCGTTAACGAACGAAATTTAAACGAAGTTTCGTATCTGACCCTACTCTATATCATTTGCGGACGCGCACGCGAAGTTCGTTTTCATAGACAATTTTCGTGAACGATTAGAATGAACAATGTTAATAACCGACTAAGTTAAGGTGTATAAGATAACAAACGGTGTTTATAGTAACGCATGACAACCAAACTTATCCGTATTAACACAGTGCTGTCAATGTGTCAGTCGTCACGTCTTGTGAATTTTTTGTTTACATTTCAAAAAAGTTTGAATAGTTTTAAGTTTTTCTCTCAAGCTCAAGTGTAAAACGTAGTGATTATTTCCTCTGGCTCAAGTGAAGTGATAATAAATTAATAATGTTTCAAGGGCTTTTTTGTATAACTACGTCGCAAACGCGATACATATTCCATAATAACAAAGTTTCAATTTCAAGTCTTCATTTGGGTGTGTTTCGCTATAAATAAATACCTGTCGTGTCGTTTGGTTTTAGATTTAGAAAGAGTGTAAGTATTATCATATGTTTTGCACGTAAAAGTAAAGTTTTCTTCGTAGTAACAGGGTATCTCTAATGTGTTTTTACCACATCTTTTCAGTGTAAAATGGCTCCACATACGGGTTCGGCTACTCCTGAACAAATTGATACACTCTCAATTTCCTAGAAGAACATAGGAATCTTGGTCGCGGGAGATTGAGAAGTCTAGAAGGAAAAGTCCAGGCAAAAAGCAGTTCAGAAGACAGTGCAGTTGCAAAAGGTAATTTGTAGTAATATCATCAAATCGTTGCTCAGTAGGTAGTGGTCAGTGACCCTGACTTTTGATCCCGATTCCCGGCCCGGGCAAACATATTATTATGTGTTATGAATATAGGTCTTTGTTCTCGGGTCTCGGGAAAACATATATGGATTTCTGAAAACACGAAGGTCTTACCACTAAACTACAGAGGAGATTAAAATGACAAAAATACTGTTTATTGCAAAAAAAAATTGTGGTTAATTATTTACTGCAATGTAACATAATGGAATTTATTGGAATTTTTTGCAGCCTCACAATCAACATGTGTATTAGAGAGAGAGACAGTGAGGAACACCGAGCTCGCAGGCAAGGGTTGCCTTGGAGGAGATGTGTGATATGAAAACAATATTTAAATTGTTCAAGTCACTGACTTATAGGCACTTTTTTATATAGGCATTAGCATAAGTATTTAACTTTAAGAAATTTTATTTATTTTAAATTTTATTAGCATATCAGTGAATTAATTATTTACAAATAAAAATAGAAGAGTACTAAACATTTTAAAATATCCACAAACGGGTACCCAAACTTAACCGTTTACTTTAAGTAATATTTTTGAAATAAATTTATTTTAGAATAAATTGATTTGATTTTTAATTTTTTTGTTCTTGATACTAAATATTTTACTTACAAATTCTCCCATAGACTGAAGTCCAATAACATGTATTGAAATAATTAATAAATACCTATCTAAATCACTAACTTCTTTTAATATTCCTTGCCATCTAATAAACATCTAGGTATAACTAGGTCTAGGTCATCTAAGTTTATAGATATTGTAACATTATGTAGGTGAAAAATAAAACAACTAATTTTATGCCATTTGCCCGGCACTATTTCCTTGCACAACTCCTCGAATAATTCCCGACTAAGTCCGTAATTTCCTACTCTGGATCGGGAATATCCTACTAATATTCTAAACGTGAAAGTTTGTGAGTATGGATGGATGGATGGATTGATGTTTGTTACTCTTTCACGCAAAAACTACTGAACGGATCCGAATGAAATTTGGAATAAACAATGGAGATAGCTTATACCCTCGATTAAAAGCTGTCTCGTAGCCATTTTAATATATTTTATAACAAAATTGACCAAAACGAACAACAAACGAAAATGAAAAGGTAACACTTTTGGTTTCGTCAATTTGAGGTTAAAATTCCGAACAATCATCTGTCAAACTTCAATTTTCGTTCGTAACTAAATTGCATTAGAGTAGGCTTAGAGAATTTAAACGTCAAACTAATTTCGTTTCAACGAAGTTTCAACGAAGTTTCGAATCGAATGGAACCGTGGTAGGAAATGAACGAAACTTCGATCGAAATTTCGTTGTTCGTTGAATTAGAGTAGGCTTCCTGGACTGGGAACTGGCTCTCAAGTGAGGCTGCCGGAACACACCAATAGGTGCTTGGCGACAGATTCTTAACAAGAGGGTGGTAGCTAGCCAGGCGAGTACTAGAAAATACCCTACCACCAAGCAAACTTTTTTTTGTTATGAATCGATAATGACTCAGAACACAACTTATTAAGTGCGGGGCCGAGAGGATACGAATTTGGTGTCGGCGCCTTGTAAAGCGCATGTTACAGTTCAGCCACCATCACTCTCATTAATTATACTTTTGATGTTATACTTTTTTATAATTTTGTTTCTTGTATTCTAGCAAATAAAAGATTCGATTTGATAACAGAGATACGTCACATCGCGCTGTGACATCGTCTACGTACCCCAGTTGAGAGGCGACATGCGCACAATGTCCATCATGGCCTGCGACATCGTGATGCCCTTGACGCACGCGCGCCCCGATATGTCAGACTGCATCAGGTGCCAGCGCAGATCAGTGTTGTGGGTTATATGCTCAGAGCACATCAGTTCCAGACTGTTGATTGACGTGCCCGTATTTGTCGATTTTGACTCGGCTAAGTCTGAAAAATAGAACAGTGTCCATTTGGTACCTTTGGTGATAATTTGGTACTATGGAACTGAACTGATGATGGAGCCAGAAGGTCGATGGTGAAACTCTTAAACGAAAATAAGTTTTGAATTTAAAAAAGTTCTTACAGAAAACATAACGGTGCGGAACCTTCTCCAAGTAAATTCGACTTGCACTTGACCGGTTTTTAATTTAATTATCACATTAAAATAAATATTAACGATATAAGCTGTATTAAAAATCAAAACAAGAACAAAATGATAAGTGGCAGTTTGCTTCTGAAAAATACACATTATACCACATTTACTTATAAGTTGACTCGTGTATCTCCATTAAATACTACACAAACACATGATTATTTTGTTCCTGTAAAGATGAAAACAAAACACGAATTTCTAATCTGGAATCACGATTCTAGTACTCTCCGCGCGTTTACCTTGTAGCTATCCTGTGCAATGGGTGTGAATATTATAAAAGAAAAAATGGATTACGAAATTCAGGAAACTTATTCATTGCACTTACCGTCGTCTGTACATTTTGGAGGAGTACTATTGAACGGGCAGCGGTCTAACGGTACCGGCACGCGACACGACTCTTTGCTCTCGATCAGGATGTGTTTGCTGGGAGCGTAGTGGAAATCCATCTCTTCAGATGTCAGATTTGTCACATCTAGAACTAGGTAGAGTTGGGATGGGCTGTAATTAAACAAAACGTAAGAATTTATTAGCATAAGATAAGTGCATTTAACTAATCATCTACCAACCCGCACTGGGTCGCGTGGTAGATTACGGCCCATACTATCTCTCTGAGACAAGGCTAGAGTCCTGGTAGTGGGAACGTAATTGGATAATGATGATGATGAAGTGTATTCAATTGTCAACAGCTATTAGCAGCTATTAGAGAGTATTGTATGTGTAAAAAAGAAATGAGGCATTGTAGTCAACAGGAGAGCAGAGCCTGATGAATGAAAGTTGTATAATGAATGAGATACTTGTATAATTAAATGAGAGTGTTGTATAATCGAATGAGAGAGTTGTATAATTAAATGATCAAGTTTTATAATCGAATGAGAGTTGCATAATTGAATGAGAGAGTTGTATAATCAAATGGGAGAGTTGTATAATTGAATGAGAATGTTGTAAAATCGAGTGAGAAATTTGCATAATTAAATGAAAGAGTTGTATAATTGAATAAAGTTGTATAATATGATGATTAATTGTTTTACTACAGTCTGTGATTTCCTTCTATCTCACCTTTTCACTATGTATGTTTGTACTTACATTTCAGCCGGTAATACGTCCCAGTGTGTAATAGAAACGCTCGGCAACAGTTCTATGTTCATTTGAAGCGTGGATTGCCGACAGTGATCCTCTTTGCCTACGCCGCCGGAGTACCTTATCAGGAGCTAAGGAAAATAACGGATTTCAGTAATAATAAAAAACACTTTATTGCCACGATACAGAGTCTTATTACAGTAGGTAACGATTTCTTATTTAATTGTAGGGCAATTATAGGGGTAACTTCAGCATGTGTTTGTGTATAACAATAATAATGCCTACACAATCACATACCTTTGATCCCAATGTAAGATTTCCTGTATCTAGAGTATTTGAACAACATGGACCAGAGATTCGCACCACCCAGAAACAAAATATAAAATAGGTATTCACCCTTTTCTATTGCCTTTTGCAAATAGTCTTGCGTTTGAACTCTATTGCCTGAAATTAATAATCGATCCTGATCCGTTATCCGCGGTTTTGGATCGATATGTCATGTCATAATATGTCATTTTAGTAGTAATACGTCAAGCCCTAGGAAAATGACATATTATGACATGATATATCGATCCAAAACCGCCGATAACGGATCAGGGTCGATTATTAATGTCGGGCGTTAATCACCTGATGCCAAGCAATGATGCGGTCTACGCTTTTTTGTTCAATTTATAATATTTTTCCAAACAAAGAAACGGCGTTATCTTCTCATTTATAATATTAGTATCGATACAATAATTACCTGAGTTTCGATCTGCCGACCTCTAGATGGAGGCATGACAGAAATGGGCGCGGACCAGTTGGTTGTATGAGAATTTGTCGATCTGAAACATAATGAGAGTTAGGTATCCTATTATCCTACTAATATTATAAACGTGAATGTTTGTGGGTAAGGATGGATGTTTGTTACTCTTCCACGCAAAAACTACTAAACGTATGTTGATGAAATTTGGAATATAGATAGCTTTCATCCTGGATTGACACATAGTCTACTTTTATACCACGCTGGCCCAGTGCGGGGTGGTAGATGTCGCATGCTCTAGAATGTTGCAGTTCTTGGACACTTGGACGGTTAAAAATAATCCATACAAATATTACGCCATCTTTGATGATATTATGAAGTAATGAACATGATAAGAGGAGAGGAGAGCGATGGCTGGCACATGGGTCAACTCGTGAACGGGTGCTGCTTGTCTGGTCTGCTTTGGTTGTGATCCAGCAACACGTTAATATTCATGTTCCCATATCCCAATGTGTACAACCAAACAAGAGAAATCTCATTAGTAAAGCTAATTAAAAAATATCGGACTATTAGATGACAAAAAAAAGCTTGGGATTTTAGTGAACTTGCTCCAATTCAATCAATTAGTAATAAGAATAAAATTGTCAATGTGATCGCGCCAAAAAAATTTCCTGCCGGGCGTTTCTTGCCTGTTCTTTTGCCGGCGTAAGGAGGTTGGAACAGGCGTAGCGTAGTTTTAAGTTTGACGCTTTAAAGTGATCACAATGTATCTTATTGAATAAAGTAGGTAAAATTGAATTTTTAAATTTTGTTTTCACCTAAAGCTGCCTGAAGTCCTATTGGGTATCAGTCCACTACTTAGCGAGGTGTGCGCGTTGGAACTCTGCGTGGGAAGCGAAGTTTGCACGTTGGGCACGGGCGAGCCCACTCTCGACGGGTAGTTACTGTTTAAGCTGTTAGGAAACAGGTTTTCGCCTCCAACGCCTCCCAAGTCCAGGAAGTCAGCCTCGCCGTACAGTTTGATGGCGATGGTCGCTGTTTCGTTTGGCCGTATTGGGAGTTGGGCTTGGATGTCTTCGGCGGAGTATTGGAATACTTTGGACTGGAGCTGGCTATCTGTGTTGGACTGGAATTTGTATTGAGATTAATGTATATAGGGAAGACATTCTTGGATAAGAAACGACCACACAATCAATAGTGATAGCGCTTATACAATCACATACATAGCTTTGAAGCCCTAAGCTAGGTATCAGAAACTATGTGGATTGAGTTTAGGTTAGATCTACAACATGAACCAAAATTAGAGTTCAGTGCCACCCAGAATTTTAAACTACGATAGTTCAAAATCCTGCACAGAGATAGAAAAAAAACTTGAGAGGTGTCAAGGGACACCCGGATGGAACGAAGTTCCTGTCGATTAATATAAGAGAAAAACGAAACAAAAAGAAAATTAATTTAATTTTTTTTTAGAAAGATGAAACGAATATATCTGGCTTGCTTTCTATGAGAGAGAGAGAGAGAGAGAGAGACAGACAGACAGACAGTACTATAGCAGAAAGTGTCGTTACAACTTTTGGTCTTAATTTTTTTCCGTCTAGCCACCTTTCGTAACGCGCGATAAGCAACTTCGTTCCAAAACTCTGTAAGCTATATTCTATTTTTATCTTTTTTTTTAAGTCACCGGTATAAATCCTTACCTGAATAGACAAATCCAGATACTCAATAGGCACAGAACTAGTATTAGTTATCTTTATAGCACAGTCCGTACTCTCCCCATTGTACAGCGATATATTCGTCGTACTCCCTACATTCTCCACGCAAGCCGTACTCAAACAACCAGAGGGCGCCACTGTAGTCTCAATAGTGATCGTGGGAAGACTCGGTATCACTTCTATGGTGTACGAAGCGGGGAACTTGTGGGGCATCGGCATGTTTTTGAGTCTGCAGTTAGACTTTACTCCCAGGGTATGCGTCGAGTAGCCTAGTATTTGAAGTTGACCGTCTTCCTTAGGTGTTCCGTGCAAGTTGACGGTGGTGGGAGAGTCCGGGGTCAGTATTATGGTTTCCGGTATGGATTCGAACACCACGCCCGATGTTAGGAGTCGCATGTTGGACACTTTCAGTTCGAAGGGTAGCGGGTTGGTCAGTTTAAGCTGCACTTCGCATATGTCGTCCTCTACCCAGAGATATTCTGAAAATTAAATACATTACCAATGTAGGTATGTACATACCGTACTTCTCTAAACTGCGATGCCGCTTGCAACAGTGCCGAAATATCGAGAACTCAAACAAATACGTGGTAAATACCTCGGTTCCCGTTCAATGTTGAATATCTATAAATTTAAAACAGATTTTCATAACTAAAACCACCGCAAGAAAACTGGCTTTCAAATGAAAAAAAAACCGCATTGAAATCGGTCCACCCGTTTGAAAGCTACGATGCCACAGATAGACAGACATTAACGCCAAACTTATAACACCCCTTTTTGCGTCGGTTTTTGCCATTTTTTGTCGTTGTTAAAAGTATGAGATCAAATTGAATATTGGGGTCACAAGTAAAAAAAAATAAAAAAAAGTAGATGGAACCTGTCCAAGAAGATTTCTTACAGCTACTATACATATGCTAGCCGTTAGACTCACCCATCTTCCCCTCCTCTCTCTTAGCGTTCCGCTCCAAGCTTCCAAAGTGTATCGGCGTGAATATGAACGGTCCGCTCGGCGTGTTTGCCTTGACCCGGTGCGGCGTACGTGCAGGCGGCAGCGGGCGCGGGGAGAACCACGCGCACCGAGGGACGTGCGTCAGGTTGGCGGGCGGGATCACCTCGCCTGACTCCAGGACCAGAGGCACCGGCCCACCTTCGCACTGAGCTGATAGCGACTGAGGAGGTTACAACACTTTTTTAGTTTCAAAAAGTTTTTTTTTTCTTTTTTTACAGGGTAGCGTTTGAACACAAGTCACCTGATGTTAAGTGACGACGTGGTCGAGTTGGCGCCACGCTACTGGACAGGGAACTTGCTTTCAAGTGAGGCTGCCGGAATACACCGATAGGTGCTTGGCGACAGATTCTATGCTATGGTTTCATTCACTTCTACGCGGACGAAGTCGCAGGCTTAAGCTAGTTAAAATAATATAAAAATGTACGGTCAAATTGAGAAACCTACCTCTTTTTTTGAAGTCGGTTAAAAGCTGTATTGATGACCAAATTATCCTAGATAACATACCTGCAACTGGATAGCTAAGTCCCGATGCTCTTGGCTAGAGAGATGCGGCCACATGGTCTGAAGTAAGAAGGTCATATGTCTAGTTGCTAGCGCAGGGTGGCCCATACGTCGCGCGGCGCCCACCAACTCTTGTAGCAGTTGGATTTGGAGGGTTGGCCAACCTGGGAATACAAGATAAAGGACATCACCTTCTTAACAAACAAGCAAACGGCCTATCTGATAATAAATTGTCACCGTTGCCAATGCGTTGCCAAATTCCATAGTAATCCTACTAATATAGTAAAATATGAAAAGGTTTGTGAGGATGGATGGACGGATGGTTGTTTGTTACTCAATCACACCAGAACGACTGAACGGATCTAAATGAAATTTGGGACAGATACAGATTATAGTTTCGAGCTTAATTTGGGGCTAGGTCAATTTGGCTGGAGTACCATAAAGGCAATTTTTTTTTATCCCGGAAAAGGTTCCTGCGGGATGACGAGAAAACCGCGGGGCTCTGTTAGTATTATAAATGTGAAAATAATTCTGTTTTTTATTATTGTCTTTTCACGCTTAAACCGTAACCGATGTTAATAAAATTTAGTATGGAGATAGTGTGAACAATGGGCATGGACAAAGGATACCTTTTACCGCGATAAACTGTAGTCCATGCGGGTGGAACCGCGGGGAACAGCAAGTTGATAATAATTTGGTGTGAAAGCGCTATTGTATCATATACTTACCAACTTTATGTTGAATAACATAGTTCGGGTCCAGGCTGAGCCTGTGTCCTGGGAAGCTGTGCAGCAACAGGAAGTAACATCTCTGCCAGTCCGGATTCGGATTGTTAGGGCTCACTTGCCGGGACGCGGCTAGGCGCTGACAAAACGCCGCCTTACGCAGGAAACCTGGAGAATGTGACTGCATCTTTAGCATGAATATTGATTATTGTAAAGTAATAGAAGGTTGAGGGTAATGTTTGACTTCAGGGGGCCAAAATACCCCTGCGCTGCTACCAAGATACTGTTTAATCGAAAGTTTACATATATGTGTGTTTGTAACCTATTCAAGCCTTCTATTGATATTCAAAGAAGCGATTGTATAATCTATATATAAGGATAAAATAAGGAATGAGTATATTAGAGGAAGTCTGAAAGTAGCACCAGTGACAGAAAAGTTGAAAGGGAATCGTTTGGCCTGGTATGGACATGATATGGGGAGGGATGAAAGTCATATTACCAAAAAAGTTATGAATATGAATGTTGATGGATGGAAGGGAAGAGGAAGACCAAAGATGGATGGATTGTGTAAGGACCGATATGAATGAAAGGGGAGTGACTGAAGCGATGACGGCTGATAGGGGAGAGTGGAAGAAGAGTACACGCTGCGCCGACCCCAATTAGATGGGACCAGGGCAAGAAGAAGAATTACATACATCAAAAAAATTTACCTCCTATAATTCCTCGAAAGGTGACCCAATGTCTTTGGTGTTCAGTGTATTATGAAAAACTTACCTATTTCCTTATAGAGTTCCGCGAGAGTATCAAATCTTTGTATTTTCTCCTGTTCACTTAGCGTGAGGTTGATAAAGATCACGTTCTGCAGAAAACTCGAGGCGCGCAAGCTGTTGTTCTGCTCGACGGCAATCCTGGCCGCTTTGAAACATGCTTCGGTTTCAATAATACCCGCATTCTGATATTTACTGTAATGTATTATCACTTTGCGATACTTTTCGGCTATATCTTCGCCGTTCAGTAAGAACGGGGTGTTGAGCTGCGACGGCGGTTGTCTCGGGATCGACGGCAACTCGGAGCCTATGTAAGACCTGTGAAATATTACATGCTACAGTTACAGTTATTTAGTCAATTGTTTTTAAGCATTCGTGAGAGCAGAGATAGACTCCACAACTTCTCCCTACCTCGCACATGCATTTGTGAGAATGGATGGATGTTTGTTACTCTTTCACGCCAAAACTACTAAACAGATTTGGACGAAATTTGGTGTGGAGATGCTTAAAACCCAGGAGAAGGATATGAGATACTTTTTTAAATCGCGATAATGTGTAGTAGACGCAGGTGCAACTGCGGGGCGCAGCTAGTCTTCTTTAAAGTATCACAGTGAGAAAGAGTTCCCGACTTTCCTTCGGAGTCTTACCATCCACAATGTAACCTTTTCCTACCTTAGTTTTCCTTCCGAGTCAAAAGTCCTTCTCTTTTGAGTCAGAAGGAAAATGTATGTGGGAAGGTCATTTTTCTCCATGCATACCTTTGACTTTGACTCTGGTACTCAATGTCGCTTGAAGAAGCAATAGATTCCGTATCAGCGTTGTCAGTTTCCGATTGCCTCGAAGAAGTGTCTATGCTTTCTGATGACGTAGGCGTTAGTTCACTGGGTGGGTTGACTGGACTGGAGGTTTTGGAACCACGCAATGGAGATGCGGTTAGTTTGAACTTTCGAAAAGGATCAGTGTTAGCTTGGAATAAGGATAGAGCCTTAGTCTTATTGGGTGAGCTCTCTTGGAGACTCGCGTTTCTTTGGAGGGGCATTGGGTTGCGAAGGTTTGGGTAGAGGAGGATTGACGACGCTGCGCAGAGGCCTGAAACAAATCGGTAGCTGGATTTGTAATGTAAGCATACCGAACCAAAATATGATAGAAAACTGAGTTTTTAATTTTAGTTTTTGTTTTGAAAGTCAACATGGCATGTTGCAAACGTTACTACTATATACTATATTATATTATACACTCATCAATCTCATCATCAAAGACTTAGTGACTCTGTAACGCTATTCTTTAGAAACATTTGAACAATGATATGATACCCAAAGAGTGTTTTCTTGTGTCATGATTTAATAGAAAATAACAAAATCCTTTATTCTACAGACCCCAACGTAGTCCTTCATTAGTATGGCGAAACGTAAAATAATGTTTTTACCTTCTTTTGCAGCAGCAAGCCACAACCAATCATTGACGGACTTTAGTATTTCAGCTGCGGAGTGGTACAAATTAAGGCTTTCGGCGACGAGACCGGCTTGTAGTGTCAAGTCGGAGAGATTCTTGGTAACTCGACCCATACACCGCTTTTTGCTGTTCCGAGATTCCATGTCCAGACCTGGAAAGACAATTTTAAAGTGATAATGTACACCTAAAAGACGAAATAATGACTCTCTTTTAAATTTTCGGTTTTAAGCCCCACAACTTCAATTTACGATCTCTGAAAATCTCTCTCTCTGTTCTATCGCTCTTTCAACTTAGCTATACATGGTCTCATTTAGCCTAAAGTCTTCTAAAATTTTATTCTATTTTTACGATAATGTGTTACGCAATCTACTGACTTAAATTAGCACAAGCCTAAGAAAAAATTAGGTACAAGTGGAATGGGCAAGCCAGGAGAATGTAGACTATGATGGAGTACTTAATATGAAATATTGAGATTAGGTGGTGAAGCAAAGAATAAATAGAGTATACAGAACACTCTCAGTAAAATTGGCACAGTGTAAATACCATGCCTACTAATATTATAAATACAAAAGTAACTCTGTCTTTCTGTCAGTCAGCCCACGCGGGTGAAGCCGCAGGGAATGCCTAGGAAACATATTGAAAAAGTATTTACCTACGAAATCCTTCTTCTCAAAAGGTGCCAACAGCAACGTAACCTTTTCCAACTTCTCCCTAGACCGTTCCAGTCTCTTTGACTCCACTACCCAGAAGAGGGAGTTAATGAGCTCTGCTACGTTCTGCTCTAAATCCGGCACTGGGTCGTTCTCTCCGTAGAACATGGCGTGGGTCTTGAAGTTAGAGGGGGTGGTGAAATTCTCCTCTTGCATTGTAGAGGCAGTGGAGGAAATTGAGTGGGGGAAGCTTTCCCCTGACGATAGGCTGTCTAATAGTTCACTGGGTAGTGAAGTTCTGGAATTAGAGAAAGGTTAACTATGTAGGTAGACTGCCGGCATTGTAAGATGGATGCAAATAGCTATTAGCCATTCTTAGTGGTGTTCAAAGGGGGAGGCCTATGTTCAGCAGTGGACTTCTTCCGGCTGCTGATAATGATGATACTAATGTATTTCTTTTTTTACAGATTACAGAGTGTTGTTAGACCACAAGTTACTTGATGTTATGCAGCAATGGTGGCTATACCTGGATTGGGAGCTGGCGACAGATTCCTAGCTTGTGGGTGTACGCGCTTTGTATTTTGAAATAATTTTTACAACAATTTTTATTCAATGTTCATTGAGAAATAAGTCATTGTATAGTTGGTTAATAAAGAACACTCAACTCCAGACATTGGTCACTGTCAGTTTATAAAAGTTTACAAACCATTAACTTACTTGTCACCCAAGCTGCTTTCCTCTTTTGAAACCTTATCTTCATCAAAGATACTATATGTCTCGGGTTCTTGCTCAGGTTTCTTCATATTACTGATGGGTCCAAACATGAATGCTCGAGAGTCATACAGAGTGTTGGAATATTTCACTTTCAGACTCTCGTGAACTCGGCAGACTTCATTCAGCTCCACTTGATTGTTGAACTTGCTTAGAGTTAGTAGGCCTAGTAATCGCCTGGGAAAATGTTGTGTAAATTTATAGTTGAACAAGATTTATTTCACAGCGACAATGTATGATGCTCCGGAAACATGAATGGGTAGAAGTCTAATTGTACTTGGGTTACTTCAACGTCAAAATATAATACAATATGTCGTAGTATGACAATGTATGTATGTATTGTAACACTCTAAGATTTCCCCTTTTATGTTGTTCTATTTTTCTGTTAACTGTTCTGTGGTGAAACAGTAAAGCATTATCTATCTATGAAATTAAAAATGCATCTTTATATTAGAAAAAAAAGGCATGTATTAGCACCATAGATATTAAATTAATATATAAGAGATAGCCTAAACACCTTCTAATCTAATTTGATTCACATTGTTGTAAAGCGAGAAGTGACTGTTGAGAAATTTATATACTATTGTGTTATTTGACTTGTCATTTAAATCTTACCTATGAGTTTGGAAATCACCCCAATCATTGTTCTCTACTGGGTAATCTCTCACATAGCGGACCCATATGTCTCTCACTTGGCCAGTAGAATCTACAAAAACAACATAGTGATAAACTGCTGAGAGCTTAATTCGCTCATTTGATTGTTATTATTGTACTGCGGGTATATCAAGTGATCTCTTTGTAGTGTCTGTACTTGCATTTCATTTTTAGCTAGCTAAATAATTAGTAATAATGACTAACCAGTAACTTTAATATTGTTGACCCTCTGTATCCGTTCCCAGAGTTTGTTGAAGTTCTTCAGCATGCCACCCACACCTTTAACCAGCACCAGCATGCACGCATGGTGCTGCGCATGCTGACCATAGTCTGGGTGCGACATCACCGACTCTCCTGGTGCATGCGATAGAATGTAGCTCACTGAGGAGCGCATTGATATCTCATTCGTTTATCATCAACGTACAATACTCGCTCGTATCTTATCAGCTGCAACGTACGCGCGTGCCATCCGACTAAGTTTTATCTATATTAAATTAAGAGATAATTTGATTCAATTTGTTTTGAAATAAAAATATTTATTTTGTTTACGTCGCGAATTCTTTTGGGGGCGTTTTGACGTTATTCTTTTTCTTTTGCTAGTGACACCTGACACTAGTTAGTGAGTGACATAAGTCAGTGTCACAATGACATTTTTGAATAGAAAAAAAACATGAAATTATTGGTATAAAACGTTAATTGCATTAATTGAACGTTTAATACATTTGTTTAATGTTTTTATTTTGAATGTAGTTATCCTGGGTGTCTGAAATTAATTCATATTAATTTTATTTAATCAAGCGAGCCTTTGTCTATGCAACAACATTGATATAATTTTGAACGGAATATTGAATTTGACAACTGACAAATAAAATCAAAATAACATAACCTCACTTCTTCAAAATAAAACAGACCGATGCTAGGTGCTGCTAGGTGTTTCAATTTTCACTATATCGTAAAGTTTAGTTAACTTTTCTGGAACTTGAAGGCTTGAAGATTAGGGTCACCAATAAAATACAAAGAAATGGCATCAAAAGAAGGTGACAAAAATAAGGTAAGACTATTATACGCATATTATAATCCGGCATCAATTTCGTTTAAAAATATTATTGTTTTCAAATGTTTTCAGTCTCAAGGGGACAACAGAGAAAAGAGGAGGAAGGAGTCCATTCTCGACCTGAGTAAATACCTAGAAAAAAGTATTCGCGTTAAGTTCGCCGGGGGTAGAGAAGCGGCCGGTATACTCAAGGGATACGATCCACTGCTTAACCTTGTTCTCGACAATACTACAGAATTCCTCAGAGGTACTGTTTCCGAATCTATTTTATAGTATATCATAGTAAATCCTTTATAGCTATAGGGTTCTTTCATCTTTCATATTTATTTGCCAAATTGAATATGTTATTTACATACATATAACCAAAGACTCATTATTGGTTCTGTTATGTTATGGTCATCCATTCCCATGCGGGCAAACGCGGGGCACTGTTGGTACCATATCTTCCATAGAAACTCCTACTTTTCTTTATTATATTTAAGACTAGCTGTTCCCCTCGGTTTTATTCGCTTGGGCTACAGTTTATTGCGATAAAAAGTAGCTTTCTCAGACTATCTCTATACCGAATTTCATTTAAATCGGTTTAGTAGTTTAGGTGTGAAAGTCAGACTGTTACTTTCGCATTTATAATATTATGTAGGGATTAATGTTGTTTTAAAATTTTTCTCAACTCAATTAACATAGTCTTTTGTTTACCAATTGTTGTTTAAAAATTTTCAGATCCTGATGATCCGTACAAGTTACTTGAAGATACAAGAGCACTTGGCCTCGTTGTTTGCCGAGGGACATCTGTAGTCCTTATATGCCCTATGGATGGCATGGAGGCAATACCAAACCCTTTCATTACACAAGAAGGCTAGGTCTAAGTATAATTATTATGGCTTAAAATTAAGTAAACAATAAGGAAAATAAACAGAGTTTTTTTCTTTACTAAAAACTTATAAGTTACAATAAATTATTGCACAAAGTTAATCCCATTAGGGTTTTCAAAAAATAAACCTAAAGGTCTAAAATTAGGAATTAAATGATAACATTGCATCTCTATAAAAAATACCAATACTCCTGAAATTGCATAACAATTAACAATAACTTAGAAACATAAATAAAAATTATAAAACAAAAACTGAGGTGAACTTAGTTTAAACTAGATCTGCTTCAATAATATAAAAAAAACTAGGTTTAGTAACACAATCTAACTTAACAAACATTGGTAACTTTTTAACCATAGTATATTATTTACAAAAACAACTATCTAAAGGTATACTATTCGAAACCAAACTCATTCCGTAACCACGGGTAAGTTTTAGGGCAATCCATACATGTAATCATATATTTATCATGCTCTAGTACTTTGTATGACAATTTGCAGGTCTTAGGTTTGTTGCAAGCTATTTCTGCTTCTTCGAGGTGCCGTTCTTTGCACAGCCAAGGTTGGAACTTTTTGATTTCAAACACGTTAGTTGGTCGCTTTATCCAGTCAATCACTTGCTTGTATGTTACGAAATAAACATCTGACAGTTTTAGAATTTCGTTCATGAATCGCTGAAATCAAAATACAGAAATTATATTCTCATTCAAGACATGGGCAATTTTAGTACCAAAATAATACACGTTTTTGCTGTCATCATTGACATAAAGCATTTATTGAAGCTGCAAAAAATTTATTTCATTCCTATTTCTGGGCCTTCTGTTAGAGATAGAATATGAGCCATAATCTACCACGCTGGCCCTGTGCGGGTTGGTAGATGTTGCATGCCCTTGAATATTGTGGTTCTTGGACATGCCGATTTCCTCACAATGTTTTCCTTTACCATTTTGAGCAATGGGATTCGAACTGAGCGCCTTGTAGGGCGCACGCGTTACCGTTCGGCCACCATTCCTTTAATTTTATTACTGTGCTGATATTCCATAATTTTCAAGTATGTTTACATAATAATTCGTATTTCATTTTCGTACCAAGATGAGCAGACATACCTTAAAAGCAATTAGTTTTTCATTGTTTCTCAGCCAGGTCGAGCTCAGATGGATTCCAAGAGGCGCCTTGTTCGTCAGATAATGCCTCTTGAAGTTATGCATTAATGTGTTAAACACATCGTCGCCAGTCAGCGTGGATGGACAGTAGTCCAGCGTCGCGCAAGGGTAGTTTCCATTCATTAAAGGGTTGATGACCATCTCCCATAGGCCAGCATAGCTTCTTGTTGGGCAGTATTGGTTATTGCCTGTAAAATATAGGAAATATCTTCATTGTAATATTGGAAATGCAATCATTCCTACCAACGGCATACCAACAGTTATATCCTATAGTAAATTAGGAACCTGAAAATCCCAAATATATTTTGAATTACGCATCAGGCACGATATTAGGAAATCACACTAATATTATAAATGCGAAAGTTTGTAAGTGAGTGTACACAACTACACACACACCGTTTGTTACTTCTTCGCGCTATTAAATAATAATCAACATTCAAAGAAATTAATTGCGTAAACAAACTCGCAATTGGCAGTAAGTCGTAACGTGAGCAATGATTCCGCATTCATTTAATTAAACAGTGTGCATTTTGCACGCAGTTTGCATAGCAATTTCACCAGAAGCTATAGGTATCTATTCTATTCTGCTTGAAGGTACCATCAACTACATCAGTTACTGATATACCATCAGGCCTTGTAAGCAAGGGGTTGCAGGGACTGATTTTTAATTTTGTTTACGGTATTTTTCGCAAATTTCTTTCACCGGCTTAATTTCCAAATATAAATATAATAAATACATGCCCAGGTATAATAAAAGGCGTGGCGCTACCTTCGACTACAATGTCACTTAATATTAATCGAAGTATTTATTGACACAAGAAATTTTAGCATACTTATTTATTATCAAGCCTCCAAATCCGTGGGAACGGTTTCAGGTACCAGATTCTTCAGACGATTTTTCAGTTATCAGGTGACTTCTGATCAAACTAACCTGTACCTAATAACGTAAAAAGTCCGGTTCTTCCATTTCAATTTCGACAAAGTACTAAAACGTTACCATTTGTACATGTCCTAGGTACCTACTTAGATGGATATCTTCGTCACCGTCTCATAGTCATAACATCTTACTTAATCTCTCGCACGCTCTACTTAGCATAATATATCGTACTTATGTAAAATATGCATGTGGAATAACTTTGTCACATAGTTTGTCATATTAGTACGTGAGACTATTGTATTTCAATTTGCAAATAGGTTTTTGATTTATCCTAATTTTGTAATTTGTTCGTAGGTATATACTACCGTTATAAAGTAATAGAACAGCGGACAGACCGGTAAAGTTAGTCAAGATGCGATTTTGTCATCAATTACTTGGGTGCTAGCAGACTAGGCGAACACCAGAGAATGCTCAAGCTATGATTTCATCACGACGTTTTCCTTTACCGAAAGCTTAAGCTCATTGCAAGATTCGAACCCATGACCTACGGGTCGCAAGTCCACGTCACTATCACTAACTACTGAGTCATCATCGCTTACTCTAGAATGCCCTACCATCAATAATTGTTTTCCAATTGTTTTCCAATTGTTTTGGATTTCGTCAATTAAAAATGTGATGCGATCTTCTTTTATTTTTAGTGGACGGAAAAAAAGAGGTTCTCGTATATTTTTTTCTATTAATTACCTGTACATTTGTGCGGCATCTTATAATCCAGCGTGTACGGCCAGTAGGGCGGGTCCGCCACCGGCGCCACCACGGTCGCATCGTACTCGAACCCGAACTCCTGCATCATCAGGTACTGACGGTTCCAGCCCACGGACAGGTACGGGACTCGCATTCCCCTGTTAGCGGTGGAACAATAAGTAAGTGGTGATGATCACCCGAGTTGCGAGGAAATACTATTCTACACTAAGAGACTGTTGTAAACAAATAAAATATAAAGAGCCCAGTCAAAACACGTATGGCATATTATTACTATGTGTAATCGTTATTTATTTCATATATTTTGGACCGTATGTAACTTTTGACTACGGATAAAACAACTCTCGCATAGTTGGAAGTATGTTTTGGATTTTTTTCAACAAAAATGAACTACTTATATGTATATAATGTAGGTACGTAGATATTATCTTAGTAAATGCCATCGTAATTATAGGAGGGCACAGCGCAGACTGCTTACAAATATTGGGCAAAAAGGTATACCTATGCAACGTACTCAACGAAGTGTATATTATTCGCGCCCTTTCAATAATGTTAGGTAAGACAAGCTATAAACCACAATGCTTTCGTAAGTCCCAAATCTAAGTATTTGATTATAACAAATTGAAACAAAGAGCAAATGAGAAAACCATAATGGAATCATTACGTTCGACCTGCGTTTGAATGTTAACTGTTACGTAAGGCTTTAGAAAGATGAACGTGCAAACCATCCTATAGTTTTGGCCTCGTTCTGACGTGAATTATGTGATGGCTGTGGTTTGATACTTTCAAATCCCAATTTGTGGTTTTCGAAGGATTTTGTAAGTAACAATTTAGGTAGGTACTTCTTTTAACTTTCTAAGGCGCTGTACTCTTTTGATCACCTTAGCCACTTTGCAAGGCTTTTTTTTGAAGTCTCCTTCTCGCGTTGATAATAATTTCTAAACAAACTCAGCAGCATAATATGTGTAGGTAAGTACTTACTTACCAAGCTGGTGCTATCCCTAGTCCACTCTATACCGATAGCTACTCTCAACAATAACATTCTGCTTTATGTGAACGCTAACTAACTGAGATGGCGCTATCACCCAAAGTGAGTCTTGGCCTCCGATAAGACGCCACTTCGGTCTTGTCTGCCCCACCTCCTTCCAGTCCTCCGCCTGGAGTTCGCGCAAGCCCATTGTGACGCTATTAATACTCTCCTAGAAACATTATTATGTTACGTCAACCTGCCTCATTTAACAAAACTACTCAAAACCTACCCAGTTGATTTGAACTGCAGTTAACAAAAAATTTGTACTTAGTTGGTAATAGAAGTGAGAATTATCTAACCTGAAGTCTTCCATGCGCACTCTGCCAAACCTATTGATGATGTTGGCCTGCCCCACCATCTCATCGAACCAGTCTTCTATCGTCGCGTTTTTGGCCCACCAGTCTTCTGGGCCGCGGTGCCTATAATAAGAAATTAGTAGTGACAAGAATGATAGATGTTGACTACATGTCTCTTCTAGATCTTGATGGTATTGATTTTCTCTCGTTTTTACGTCTCGGCTCTCGACTCAAACTGTGGATGGTTTATGCCCACATGACGCACACGTGATCATAATACTTATATACATAGGTATGTACATATTGTACACGACAATCTAACTAGGAGTTCCTGTATCTAGGGTACCAGAAACTATGTGGATTGGGGATCCACAACACCCAGACACGAAGCAAATAATTACTCTCTTTTGTTTCAATGCACAAAAATATTTATGCGGGAATTGACCCGTGACCTCGCCCTTCCTAGTCAGATGTTCGCCCATTGCGTCACACCGGTCACCAAACTAGGGTTCGTAACTTTGTATACATTATTATCCAGTTGTTACCACTGGAAGAATTTGAACTATCATTGCTAGCTTGAACACTCAAATATTTGAACAAACGACTTAACTTTCCAACAAAACAAATATTTGCTCGACTTACGTGATCGAGTTGACTGCAATCTCATGGCCGTCATTCCACAGCTTTTGCACGTGTCTGTAGTTGGTATACTCGTGTGAAACGAAGAATGTCGCCTTTATCGGGCATCCGTTAGGATTCCTACGGTCTGGTGTGAACAGCTGTTTGGAATATGCGTCCCAGTTCTCGTGGTTTACTGCCCCGGAGAAGGTTAGGGTAATCATTTGAGGTGTCTGAAAGAAATTTCAAGATATGTATTCCATACATAAGTCGGAGAGACAAGCGGTGAAATCTGCTGATAATAAGACTCAGAATCCAGAAGTTTTATAAGAAAGGTTAACCAATAATGAACCTTCGGAGGAGTAGAAGTATATCGGTCTAATAAAATGGCCAGAAAGTCATTATTCTAATATTATAAGTACCTACCTACCTCATTTGATCCTTTTACTCATATTCTTGTATTGGCAATGAATTTGTAACCCATATATATGCCTAATTCAAAAAATATTTCAACTGTAACCACTTACGGGATTTCAGTTTCCATCCCTTGACCAAGTGTTTCTAAATAATAGAGTGAGGATTTCACTAAAAATTAAAATACATATCTTGAATAATAGTTCTGACCTTCACTTGAAGCTTTTACCTGACTAAAAACCAGGTTCCCTGGTATCGTTGTGCCGTTTTTGCTGCAGAAGCAATCAGGCAATTGACACATTGTCTGATCACATGGCTCTGATGCGTTAGGGTCGTAGTTGACATCGCACCAACCCTGTAAGCAGACTTGTTAGTTATTTATTATTATAGAGGTCCCTAGATTTAGAGTGATAGTTCCTGGTGATCTAATAGAACTTGGTAAATTCAGCCATCTCCTTTCAAAAGAAATATGATTTAGGCTGTCGTTGGCATGCAGTTAAACATTTCTTGTACCTAGGTATTATCTACTACTTAGATAAGATAAATAATAATAATACCTTACCTACATGTTAGCTTTTTGGGATAGATGGCATTAGATGGAGTTGCCGATTCCGCCTAATAAGTACACCGAAAAATCAATCAAAGTTTTAGCTTATAGATATAGTTGGTTTATTTTGGGGAGTCCAAGTAGATTTTTATATATATTTTATATACTTTTTACAGGTTAGCGTTAGACTACAAGTCGTGACGGTGTGTTATAAGGTACACGCTACACCTAGGTACATTTTATAACTAAAACATGCTATAATCAAACAACACGGAAACGATTCCGGTGATATTAATCATTTCATAGAACATCACACTCCTTAGCCGGCTCTTTAACACGAAGGTCATTATGAGCATCAAAATAGGATCGCTCAATGAACGCTTCTGTAATCAAGTGAAAGCTACATTAATCATTGCGTATTTAATCATGTTGTCATTTGTTATCGATTAGAAAACTGACACCATTTCAGGCGTTATTAACGATTTCACAAAGGTGCAAGTCACAATCTAATAACAAATTCTGATTGAGGAAACCAGGTATCCGAAGTAAGATAAAAATCTTATGCGACCTTTCCACGATCCGTACATACCTACATGTGACTTTTCGACTTTACATTTTAGTTTTTACAGGACTGCGTTTAACCGCACATGTCATGCGTGTTATGCGACAATTTGATCAAAGGACACACACACACCTTGCTTAGCCTAGACTTGGAACTGGATTTCAAGTGTTTGTATTGTTTAGCGACAGGCATAACCTGACGCACTAGAAATTGCCCTAACACCAAGTTATGATCTTTGCCTTCACCGAAAACTGACTCTCACTGACTCTACCACTGAGCATCATCACTACCAATCTTTTTGACAGGGTAACGACATTCTAAGCACATACCGTAACTTTCTCCTTGGCAAACACAGAAACCAAACAAAAGCTCTTGGCATTTCACCATTATAAAACGTTCCCTAGATTTGATTTGTATGGGTTTTCAACTTTACTTCATCTGAGGCATCGTGGCAGTCGATAGAACCGTCGCAGAAGTATTCCGCGGGTAGGCAGCTCCCGTCGGAGCACCCGAAGTGAGTTTCGTTCGCGCAGTCTGCCATATCTAGCAGGGGCTTCGGTATTACAGTCTCTGAAAATAAGAGAAGTAAATGACGGTAGAGCTATTGGGCGAGAGTCCGGAAGTTACATTTTTCCATCAACGCTGGATGAGTTAGCAGAAAGGTGCGCGAGAAAAAGTCTACCCATTGAATCACCCCCCTTAAACACGGCAGCTATAATATACATTATTGCAAGACATAGCTCCGCATAGCTCAATATATTTTGCCGTAGAACACACGGCAGCGTTAATAATGTACCTAGTTAAATTGTCGTATAGTACGATTACACCTGGTTTGTAAATGTTGAGAAGGAAGGAAACATAGAATTTAATGCATCCGCTGACCGTGACTTTAGAATTTGGTCAAGGTTTGTACTTTGTATACACTGCATTCATTACTTATGTAATTAAATTTGAAATTATGTAAGTATAAAATGTAAGTAATAAAGAAGAAATGTAAGTAAAGGTAGATGCTTGTCTAAAATAAGCCCATCCTATTGAATTAATGATGTTGCTTTTAGTTCTAGCATTTTTTTTTGTATAACTTACAGGGTAAAAAAAGACTGAATTAAAACCGAAATCGAACTGAAACTTCGTTACGAGAAGACGACTGTAGTGATGCTTGTAAATATTTATTATATGGTGCGAGTGGTCCAAAGATCTACCTGTACCTGCAGTGAGATCGCAATTGAACACATTCTGTCGCTTGTCACATAGCTGCCGGTTGACATCGAACACAAGTCCCGGCGAGCAATGGAACTCGAACACGTCGCCTTCCAGACAAAGGTAGTATTTAGCACACTCGTCCGTCGTCCATTCGATGTCTTCGGAACGGTCTGGGTTTCTACAACAAGAAATATTCGTATTCAAGTTAAGTATAACCTACAACTACACGCTCCTTAAGCAACAATAACTACTTTATTTCAGGGAGAGACAATTAGTTTTCAGTTTGGTAGGTCCTACTTACAGCTTCTCCCAGCAACCGAATCATAATACGTATTATTACGTATTTATGTAAGTTAGTTTTTAGACATTTGAATAATTAGATAGATAGGCATCCATATCAATATTATAAATGCGAAAGCGCAGTGACTCTCTCTGTCCCTTTGTCCATTTGCACACTTAGGTTAACCGCTGATCATAGCGAAATTTGGTATGGCGATAGTTTGAATTGAACCTTATTTATGAAGGACATATTTACTTACTTTTTAACGCAATAAACTGTAGACCTGAGTTGATGTTCTCGCGGGAACAGCTATATAGAATCCGTTGCCAACTTACAAAACTGAAGTGATGTTCAGAGGAAAAGGAAATATTTACAATCATTAAGATACCTACCAGCTTTCTCTTACATTTTTGCAATTCAACTCTTGATAATTTGTTTGAAAAATGTACAGTCAGCGAAACTAATGAACCGATTAGGCGATGCGGCCGTTTGAACTTTCTGCGAGAGCGCTTCCTGCCAAACAATGGTAGGTACCTACCTACTACGCTGTAATGTTTGCGGATTAGACAAACAGCGAAAGTGAATTTCTCAGGCTGTAAGAAATTGTAATGTTGCAAGCATGAACGGTAGCCACAGTCAAGGTTACAGCGAAAGCCGTGCGGGGTCGATGTCCGTGGTTCGCGGAAGTTGAATGCATTGCAGTCCGCGATGCAAATTGCAATCGCGTGACGCGTCGCTTCTTACGCGATGCAGCCAGCAGGAAGGAATTGTTTGGGGGTAGTAGAGCGAAGTCGGATGTAGGTCAGATTGGCATTAGTGATGAGGCAATAACTTGCTAATAATTAATTATGACTAAGCTGTTCCCCGCACTACAATAATTGAACATTAATGTAATTCATACGCAGCGATAATGTAACTTCATATCGGAGAAACAGTTTTCAGAATTGGTTTCAGACATTAGTCTTAGATTTTATAGTAGGTAATTAGTTTTTAAATAAGCGTACCTAAGTACAATTTTTTGTCCTGCATTGGGGTGATTGTAGCTTAATTATAATAAGTCCAAAAGACGATAGGTATGTAAGTACAGATCATGAGCTTATTTCGTTCTTGGCTTTTATGGAATTCGTTTCTCACGGAGTAAAAATGAGAAATGATCAATTAAACTTGTTAACTACCCGTAAAACCCGACAAGTTAGTCGCGCTAGCGCGAGGAACATAGTGTATACCTACTTGCTACTTATAATGCACCTGGCGCAAATTGTCCCCACAGTTTTCACTTTACAAACTTTCGTTTTTAAATCGATGAATTGGATTTCACTGCAGAATAAGTATACTTTTTAATAAAAGAAATAATTGGTTAATTATAATAGAGATATTAAAAGACATAGTACCGAATTCGTCTCTCTTCTTTCAGAAACTAAGACAAAAACATTAATATTTAATTCTAAGTGTGTCTAATTAGCTTATAGCTCATTATTTTCGCACTTATATTAATTATAAAGTATGTGTTATTTTTTTATTTTTTTAACTATTTACAGGGTAGCGTTTGACCACAAATCACCTGATGTTAAGTGACGATGTGGTCGAAGATGGCGCCACGCTACACCTGGACTGGGAACTGGCTCTCAAGTGAGGCTGCCGGAACACACCGATAGGTGCTTGGCGAATGGCGACAGATAAACCTACTCCAAATTCAACAATAGTGGACTTGCGCCCTGCTATAATACCAGTCGTTATTCTAGAATTAGTTAGGTACTATAAAAACGTCTGCAGCATTATCTGTCTAAAAATAATGATTAAAATCCGTTCAGCTGAAACATTGCAATAAACTAAAAATAACAAACAATTATAGAAACAAAATTTCTTATGGAACTAACTATAGGTCCTATCAACAGGATATAAGCTGTTTATGATAATCCAAAAAGTATTCGCAATAAAATAATGTAAGCTTAATGGGGTATGAATAAAACAATTTCCAGTGAAATAACAGGGCGTAAAGAGAATCTAAGAGTGACGAGCCCCGTGCATTGCCGCGCTTTGAACTTTTAAGTTGAAAATTCTGGGAGGCATCTATATTCTGACTTGCTCATCTCGTCATTTAGTTGCACAAAAATGTATTCCTTTTCAATCGAGTAGGTAGGTATGTATTTATTGTTCAATTAAATATAATTACAACGAAAATAAACTTTTACGATGTCTATGGCGATAAAATGCGAAAGTTTAGAGTAGGGTGTGGCAAGACAGGGTAGAGAGGTAAGATGGGGTTTCGTATTTTTTTTTCACATTTTTATCAGATGTCAAGAATTTAGTAAAGTCACAACAATAAAAACACCGTAATGTTTAATCCTCGATTGCCTTTTTAATAGACTTCCAAAAAAGGAGGAGGTTCTCAATTCAGATGTTTGTATTTCTTTTTTATAACTCAGTCAAATATAGACGGTTTTGCAAAATTATTTTTTTGTTGGAAGGAAGATATTTCAAGGTGGCCTCATGATAAAGAAATCAAGCTTTGATGATGGCAGACCAGAGAAACCGAAGAGAACCTGAAATCGGTTTTTGTTTTGTTAAAAATTTAACTTGCAAAGGAAAAATACGAAGACGAATGTCCCACGAAACAGCCACAGAACAGCCCACGCTGTATATGACGAAATTCGCCATATACAGCGTGTTTATGGACCAACCTGTAAAACTTCCCAGTTTCATGGCATTTTATGTCCATCAAGCTCCTTTCCGCAAGGTTTCCATGCACTCCTGTAAAAGTGAATAATGTAGGTAGGCGAACATACCAACAAACACAGCCACATCAAATTTCTTAATTTTATTAGTGACAACAAAACACAACACAATAAAAAACAAAAAAAAAACTTTCTACACGATGTTAGTAAATAAAAATAGAAAAAAGATATTAATTAAATCTTTTTACACGATGTTAGAAAATACCTAAGAAAATACACGCAATTGAAATGTAAGTGAGCGCACGTGAAAGGTGCAAAGCCATGTTGCAGGCCCGGTTTCTACAGTAGAACTGAGTTGATAATATCAAACAGCAATAGCGTTCTTCGTCGGATGCAATACTTTCTTTACGAGCAGTGCGCCTGCGTTGTTGTTGGCTGATTACGCACAGGCGAAAAAAAGGAAATTGCAAGCTTCCTTTTTACGCACGAGTATTTAGACTAGTTACGTCGCGTCGGAGTCGTTTTTGGGTAAGGTATGTAACAGTAACTGAGTTTAAACGGAAAATTAAGCTTGGTGATGATTTACCTATGTATCTTGACTATTCTTGACGAACTATACTTATTAGTATTGAGTGTAATGTAATTTACAGTGATATTATGTGCAAGCAGTTAGTAAAGGCATTTATTGTGTAAACTCATATTTTACTACACGCTGTTATTTATTGAATAAAATACAATAATTGTTGACTCTTATAAATACAATTGTCATTCCCTTAGCTTTCTCGTTACGAGTTTACGAGTGCAGTGAGTTGAGTAAACAAAAGAACGCGAGAAAAGTGTTACGTGTTTTGAATCTATACGGGTATTTTAAGTGTTCCCGCTATATACTGATTGGTCAAAACAAAAAAAGTGTCTAGATAAAATTGTAAGCTCAGTTTTGATTGGTTTGTTTTACCTGTGGCAGTTTAATGTCTCACTCTCACGTCATACACCCCGCCCCCCGCCGGTAAATTGATCGAACTGTCAAATTGTCATCGAAAACTCGAAAAGTGGTACTTTCTGTCGAAATAATTCAAAAAAAGTACGCAAGTTAACTGAAAACGCGAAAAAAACTAAACCATGAAATATTTGAAGACAATACTACAAATAGTTTTGCTGTTAAATGTGTGTTTTGCGACGTTATCACCGCCTTCGGATAAAAAAGGGCAAAAGGGGGTGAAACCCCAAGAAGGTCCCAGGAAAAACAATGTCTTGGACCGCAAGCTCGTTACAGAGACTCCGCTAATCAAGGATATTCTCAAGTACCATGCTACTTATCATCAAGACGTGTCAATTACTAAATTCCGTGCTACGGTTTTAGGATATGTAACGCCTGTGAGTATGGTTGTTTTTGTTTATTCACGAAATAAACACTATCGATTTTCTATCAACCTTGTAGAACTTAGCACCTATCATGTTTTGTTCGAAAATGCATAACCTAAGTGATCTCTGTATCTAGCTTAATTTTCCTGCTTTGTAGGTAATGTTGTATTTGTAATTTTGGGTTAAAATTCTGTTAGTATGAGTATGCATGTATAAAGTTCCAGTTAGGTATATCACTACTAAAAACTACAAATCCAAGTTGTTCTATTTACTATTTAGGTCTTATAACACCTACTTAAAAATTTTCTACCTATAAATTATGTAAATTATATTTTACGCTATTTTTTATTTATTAGTGGAACAATAAAGGTTACGATGTAGCTAAGACTTGGGCGCCCAAGTTCAACTATGTGTCTCCAGTGTGGCTACAGATAAAGAGGCAATCTCCCAATATCTACATCATCTCAGGGCTGCATGATGTAGACCATGCTTGGATGAAATCTGTTAAGCAGAAGGGGGAGAGCAATAATTTAAAAGGTAAGCAAGCACCTAATTAAACAACTGAGTAAACAACATCCAACCAACATGCAAAATTATTTTACCTTATCAATATCTGAGTACACATTATTATATGTAAGATGTTAATTTTATCTTTTTATAGTATCTAGTATATATCTTTGCCCCGCAGTCTCACATGGACTACACTTTATCGCCGCATCTTATGTGGTTCTCCAGAGTCTTTACACTAAATTTTATCGAAATATGTTCAGTAGTTTTTGTGTAAAAGAGTAACAAACATCCGTTCTCACAAACTTTCACATTTGTAATATTAGTAAGATTTTACTTGCAATAAATAAGACACTAAAATAGCAATTTCATTTACCTACTAATAGTTTCTAATGTTATTACAGTTGTCCCACGAATCCTTTTTGAGAACTGGCAGATCTCTGACCTCAAAGCTTTCTTCACGGAGCCAAGTTCGCACACCGAACAAAAGGCATTGATTGACGAGATAAAAAAGGCTTGCAAGCAGTGGATGTTTGATGGTGTAGTGCTTGAGATCATGTCACAGATCGGAAAGTATGTTGACCGATCTGTTAAGTTTATACAGCAATTTGGTAAGTTCTATTCAAATCATGTAAAAGTATTAGACCTGCATGGTCCTTCAACAGAACCCTAACTTATATGTTATCTACAAATTTGGCAAGGCTCATAAATGTTGAAGAAAAACCTTATTATGAAACCGGCCTAGCCTGACCAACAGATTCACTCACACAGAATGATATATGACTCACTGGACGCATCTATCTCCATTGAAAGTAGAAGCCAGTCAGGAACAGTCAGCAGTTTGGATTATTGTTTTGTAAACTGATTGCCAAGCAACAGAAATAAAAACTGCTCCAAAATTTATCCTAACCGCCAGTTATTGGATAGAAGTGAAAGAAACTAACATAGAAACATTAATATTGTCACAAACCAAATAAGAATCCATCATGCATAAGGAAATACTGACCAAGTGACCATTTTTTTCTGTCTTCAGGTCTGGAAATGCGAGAAGATGATTTAAGTCTGATTCTAGTCTACCCACCTTTCCGTGGCTATCCCACCGATGAGTTCTTCTTGCAAGCATTCAATGACATATACCCCTATGTGGATGCGGTATCAGTCATGACTTACGACTACTCCAGTCCACAAAAACCAGGTAAATCTAAACTTGCTAATTCTTTAATCAATTATTTATCTGCCACTATTCAAACATGGTGAAATAGCACAATGAGTCCATGACCCACCGTCCATCCATTTTAAATTCAACGGCAGGGGCGTTTGGAGTTTTGTGTGAGGGCCAAAATGCATGTGTTACCTAGCAATCTATGATGGCTTAGCATGGGAATATAATGGATTTGACTTAATTTTATCATGGTTTCAGTCATCAGCAGACAAGCGTTTCTTATAGTCAACTTAGTTAGTTTTTTTCTAGTGCTCATCTGGCTAAGTAGTTAGCCAGATGGGCACAGGATAGTAGTATCCTCAAGTTGAGGATCTGTCCTTTAAACACCCTTACCAGTGTGTTTCGCTAGACGCACTTTAGAGCCAGTTCCCAGTCCACATGCAGTTTGGCGGCTACCTTGGACGTTAAGTGGACATCGATCAAATGCTACCCAAGAGATACTAAACTAACTTAAAAAAAGTGTGATCTATCTTTTGCGAAGCGTTATCTGAGAAAAGAATAGCTAATTTGTTGAAATTGTTAAAGGAAATACAAATTCTTTGCTTCTAGGCCCTAATGCGCCATTGCATTGGATGAGGCTATGCGTCGAAAAGTTGATCGACAACGACGAAAGTGCACTAAAAAGATCCAAGATTCTTCTCGGGTTGAACTTCTACGGGAATTCCTATACAGCAAATGGAGGAGGCCCTATAGTCGGCACCGAGTACATTGAATTGTTGAAAAATGCCAAAAACAACCAGGCATTGTCTTATAATAATAATACAGCTGAGAATTACGTGGAAATACGGTAAGTTAACAAAGTAGATGAAAAAATAACATCTGAAGAAAATTTTTTTTTAATCTTAGTAGTATTTTTCGCATATTTTTGCGGTTTGCATAGTATCTTATCAATTTAATATAAAAGCGAAATACCCCTCTCGAATTAATCACGAAATGTTAAACAATACATGACTTACGAAGCTGAAATTTGGCATGCGCATACCTCTTGCGTACCAAGGTGTTCACTAACAAAGAATGTTTGAAATTTCAGTATCGAGAATTACAAGAATGCAAGTTACATTAATATCATATTGTTTTCTGTTACAGAACTTCTCAAGGAGCTAAAAAGATATTTTTCCCTACTCTATTTTCAATACAAAAGAGGCTCGACTTAGCTAGAGAATACGGGACAGGCGTCGCTATATGGGAACTCGGACAAGGCTTAGATTACTTTTACGATCTGTTTTAAACTTGTGATATTACTTTTAAGTTATAAATTATGATTTTTCTATGTCAAACGTTTTTTATTTAATCAACAACCTTGCTTTCTCAATGCATTTCGTCAAATACAGTTAAAACTTGTAGGTAATTAAGATTTGATGGCTCCATCCTCTTTTAACTAACTAACTACCTAACTAACTAACTAACTAGCAATGTAATCAAATCTTAGAAGTCAATTTTCACCCACTTCTAATTGTCGTATCGACTTGAAACTTTGTATGTGTATGTAATCTCGGTGACAATGCAATAATTTGGTATCATTGACCTGATCTGATGATGCAGCCGGAAGGTGGGTAGGGCATCTCTGCGCTGGCTACTAGGAAACCCCTCGTGTTTGGGCTCATATGAATCGTCTTGATGAGTACAATAGATTGGACTTGGTGACGAGGGTCTGATGATGCAACCGGAAGGTGGGTAGAGGATCTCTGCAGTGGCTACTAGTAAACCCCTCGTGTTTGGGCTCATATGATTCGTCTTGATGAGTCCAATAGATTGAACTTGGTGACGAGGGTCTGATGATGCAGCCAGAAGGTGGGTAGGGGATCTCTGCAGTGGCTACTAGTAAACCCCTCGAGTTTGGGCTCATCTGATTCCTTTTGATGAGTCCGATAGATTGGACTTGGTAACAAAAAACTAAAAAGTAAAAAAATAAAAATATATAGTTTAAAAAACTAAAAAAAACACTTTAAAAACGCACTCAAAAATATAAAATAATTAAATTGACTTGTATTAGTTACGATATAATGGTTAATTCAAAAAGTGTGGAGCGCTTCTTTTACTGTGTAAATAAAAGTATACACAACCAAAAAGCGCTCCACACTTTTTGAATTAACCATTATATCGTAACTAATACAAGTCAATTTAATTATTTTATATTTTTGAGTGCGTTTTTAAAGTGTTTTTTTTAGTTGCATGTTAGAAAACGTTCAAGGTAGATTTTGCATATAGTAAAATTAACAAATCCAATACAAAATTCTCACCTTAATATTTATTTGTATACAACCTCTATCAATTGATCCAAGTAAATGCTTTTATTTACACTTTGGGACCTATAGTTATCTAAATATTTTTTTCCCAAACAACGCTACCCTTTTTAGCCTCAAAAACAGCATTTATGATACATAATATAGACCCTGTATTAACTATGAATTTATCTATGTTCCATTGGCGTAGTATCGGTGTAGTCGAAACTGTTGCTTATCTTGCAGCAACTTTGGGTTTTCCTTTGAACTCCATCATAGATTGTGGTCCTTTCATCACTCGGTTCATTAGGTCCCAGCACATCTTTGCTGGTAGCAGGCTGAAACAAAGTTTGCTTCAATTAGAAGAGCAAAATTCAAAAACTTGTTTATCTCACAATAAAACAAGATTTTAGTCCACCTATAGTTTAGAAACTGCTTTTTGTGGCACTCCTTTATAGCACTATAAACAAGAAAAATATAAAAAGGCTGAATATTTTCTTTCTTTATTTCGCCGTCTAGCACTCGCCCCATTTAGCGCCAATTAGCAATAAATTAAATAGAGCACAAAAAAAGGTTTCAGGTATGAAGGTTTTATTTACCCGAAACTACTAACATCATCTTGTGTCGAGTAGCTGAAACATTTTTAAAAGGTTCTGATGTTTTCTTGAAGGTGGTTTTTCTCACCGGATATAGGACACGCCATCTAGCGTAGAGTAGCTCCAATATTTAAAAGTTATAACATGAAGGTTTTATATGCCGAATATCTGTAGTTCCATCTGGCGTGGAGTAGCTACAGTATAGATTTTCTTAAAAGTTTTACTTCCCTACCGGAAATGACAACGCTAAAACCTGAATATTTATTATTATGAAAGTGCAAACTAACCACTTAAGAGGTAGCAGGTATCTGACCGAGCCCGGCATGATGCAGTTAACCTCATTCTTCCTGATGGAGTCGATCATGGTCTCGGCTACGTAGTCTGGTTCCAGCATCGGCATCAACCGGGGGGTGACGCCGTCGAACATGCCAGTGTTTATGTAGTAGGGGCAGACAAGGGTGGCGTGGATTGTGTTGTGCCCGTGTGCCTGAAATAGAGGGTAGTATAATATAGGTATGTGACCACCCTTTGTAACATAATTTAAAAGATTTTTCCTTTTCTGTTGTTTAATAGTCTGTGGTTTTTTTGGTGGAACAGTAAAGCGTAAAGGTGAAGATGAATGATTCGTAAAGCGTTAATCTTATCTATAAATTCAAACACCTCTCTGCCATTCACTCGTCTTGTAATCTCGAGAAACCAGGTAAGTAGGTACAAGTACATAATTACACACAGACTTCAAACCTAAAATTTGTCGAGGTAGGTCGCAAAGACTGTGTTGTCAACATTTTATCTACTTATCGAAACGCGTTGATGTCTTTTACACTAACAGCTGTTAGTCTACGCTTTTTTTATTTTTTTGCTCTAAGTATTTTTGGAATGAAAAATAATGAAATCATTTATTTTCTCGTTGTAGTTCCTAAAAGCAAGTATTTTATTACACTGTTAAATAAGAGTAGGCTCCTAGATATAATAGAGTAGGTGACCCGTGATCAAACGCTATATTAAGTTTCGAGCTTAATTTGGGGCTAGGTCAATTTGTGTGCAATTGTCCCCGATATTTATTTATTTATTGTATATTGGCTAAAAATTGTTTATTTTTACTTTATATAAAAACTAAAAAAAGTAGTTACAACTGCTAGTTTAGACTCACTCTGAGCTCAGTAAAAAGGCTCTCATGGAAGCCGACGGTGGCAAACTTGGTGGCACTGTAGTCAGTGCAGCGGTAGGTGCCCAGCAGGCCGGCCACCGAGCCCACCGTCACGATGTGCCCCTTGCCACTCTCAATCATGTCCGGCAAGAACGCTCTTACAGTCTGAAACGAAACCAATAATAATATTAAAACGAACGAGCGTTTCGGTGGCCGGAGCCGGTTTTCCATAGCACAAAACGGGGAACCAAAATCACTGACATAGCTCTCAGAATTTACATGTTGAATTGGCAATGGGCAGGCCACATCGCTCGATGAACGATAACTGAAGGGGAACTGAAAGGTTTTCGAGTGGCGACTACGAACCGGGAGACGTTCAGCGTTCTGTAGGTAGGCCCTACTCAGGTAAACCGACGAAATTGTAAGAGTCGCAGGGCAAGGAGCCGATGTATGCAAATGCCATTTAGCCGTTCATGGTGGCTTTCAAGGGGGGCCTATGTTCAGCAGTGAACTTCTTCTGGCTGATGATGATGATGAAAACGGTGAAGGAAAACATCGTTAGCAAACCGGCAAGTCCAAGAACCACAACGTTCAAGCGCATGCGACATCTATCAACCCGTACTATATAGGCCATCGTGGTAGATTCTATCAACTCACACAAGGCCATCGTGGTAGATTCTGGCCCTTACGCTCTTTGAGGGCCTGTGTCGCAACAGTGTGAAAGTAATAGGATGATGACGATAATTAACTACCGCATCTGTAGTTTGTGCCCTGCTCCGCTGACTGTGGCACTTGAGTTTTAGGTTTTTATAAAAGTTTTATTTTTAGTGTTTATCAAAGTTATTGCAAAACCCATCCTACTAATATTATAAACGTAAAAGTTTGTGAGTATGGATGGGTGGATGGACGTTTGTTACTCTTTCACGTAAAAACTACCGAACGGATCGGAATGAAATTTGGAATGGAGGTAGCATATATTCTGGATTAACACATAGGTTACTTTTTATCCCGGAAAAGGTTCCTGTGGGATAACGTGAAGACGCGGTTGAAACCGCGGGGCGCAGTTAAGACGAGGAATTGGCAATATTGGCTGCAGGGATTTCTTTTTTTCTCAGAAATTACAAAACATCCAGAGCTAATATTTATGTGCATTAAAGATCATGTTTTTGATATCAAATTGTCGGAAGGATAACACGATTGGTTAACTTTCATAGCAGACAAAAAATGATCGAAAACTGCCCTCTAAAAAAAAGATTTTCATTTTACAGGCATACAAAACCGATTTAAGAGTTGAAACTTTTTTGTATGGTATATATACAGATTTAGTTTTATAAAATTAACGATAGTTTTCATTTTAAACGAAAAAAAACCTTTTTTGGCGTATACGAACTTACGGCATTAGTCAGCTCGCTTAGTCAGCTCGTTTTGGTATGGAGCTGATTTCAGATTCATTGTTTATCTCGGCGTCCTCTTAAGTACATAATAACATATTGAAGATACCTACTAATGGAATGAAACAACGACCCGGAGGCTACTGGGAATCTGCGTACCGCTCACTTTGGCGTATATTAAACGTAATTATAGTAAATAGTCAAGCAATTTTGCCTTACCCAGTAGTGTGCGAGAATGTTCACTTTGTAGGTGGTTTCTATCGCGGAGTCGCTGAGAT
Source organism: Opisthograptis luteolata (assembly GCA_931315375.2). Classification (NCBI taxonomy): domain Eukaryota; kingdom Metazoa; phylum Arthropoda; class Insecta; order Lepidoptera; family Geometridae; genus Opisthograptis; species Opisthograptis luteolata. The sequence continues at coordinate 7,830,274 of OV928048.1, forward strand.
CCAACAGCGTCTCTCCGAATACTGTCCCAGCGTTGTTGATCAGCACGTCCACTTTACCAACCTGACCGAAGAGTATAATAAGGTAAACGTAAGCAAACGTTAGGATTGTCACAATATGAACAAAAAAGTATTTGGCTTTATATAGAGGATAATAAAAATGAAATCGTCAATTTATTTTTCATCTTATAAGCTAGCGTTTGACCACAAGTCAGCTGATGTTAAGTGGTCAAAGGCGGAGCCATACGCTTCGCCTGGGTCGGGAATTGGCTATATTCTTATGCGGGCTTGTCGGACGGAACACATAGTGGCTGGCGTAAGCATTTTAAGATTCAGCGCCCCGGGCAAAGGCGGATCTAGCTTTCATTTAAGGTAGGGGATTTGTTTTAAGCCATTTAATTGAAGCTTGCTTCTGTGTGTTTTTTATCTTTTTATCTGACACTTACTTAAAATTTATATTTTTACCTCCTTTTTAACAATTTCAGCAGCATCGTAGACAGCAAACCGATCAGCAAGATCTACGACGTAGCTCGCGATCTCGTAGCCCTCTTCCCTTACGTCTGCACAGGTTTTCTTCAAACCTATAACCAACATGCAGTACTTTAAAAGACTGTTGTTTGTACCTTATTAATAACTAGCTATTCCCCGCGGTTTCACCCGCGTGGGCTACAGTTGATCGCGATAAAAAGTATCCTATGTCCTCTCAGGGTTCAAACTATATCCGTACCAAATATCATTTAAATCGGTTCGGTAGTTTAGGCCTGAAAGCGAGACAGACAGAGTTTCTTTCGCATTTATAATATTAGTAGGGATAGGGATAATGATAGTAATGATAGAGGGATAGAGGCGGTTTTGTGACTAGCAGTCAATGCGTGGCACCACCGCGTATCCCGAAACTATCCCTTACCCTTGACTCTTGGCTTGCTCGTCCAAGGGTGTTGCAAGAGCAAATAAACTGAGCTCCAAAGTTGACGTGTTAAAGGCATATAGCTGAGAATAGCGTTTAGTGAAACTACAGCACTATACAAATCTGCTTGAACAGCGAAAGAGAAGCATGAGTCCCGCAGCTTTCAGCTTTTCAGGGTACAGTTACCAAATACGATCCTCGTTTGGACAAAACTAATTCCATGACGTACGTTTGTTTATCTTTGCATAAAATATACCCACTAATACTACTATCTGTAAAACATATCTAACAAAACCTGTTGTTTACTAAAATTTTGAACGTAAACAAATTATTAATTCTAAAACCAGATCTAATAAAGTAGCTTTATACAGAACCTTGCTCTATTACCCAGTTAGGCAATAAGAACAAGGCTGTCTGCTAGGTATCAAACAGTAATTTAAGTTGCAACTCTCAATAATGACCTAGTACCATTCCAAATGCAAGGGGACCTAATCCGTGGCCTAAACAAAACTACGAGTTACGACTCCCACTTGTTTCTGACTGGTAATGGATAGTTTTTTTTATGAAATATAGTGACAAAATAAGCAGATTAGAATAGCGCTTCGCCTTTCTAAAACAATTGCAATGTCACCACAAATGCGTTCCAAAAACCTGCGTGGCATTGCACTCAGAGTTGAGAAATCAATTTTTAAGCCACATTATATTCCGTAATTGACTACTGAGTTGCTCTTCAGACTGGCTGGAATTACATTATTTCTTGGCAGTGCGTACCTGGTAGTGCGGTGATAGCTGTCCAGACGGACTCTCGTGAATGAGACATTCCAACAGATTCTTAACTTGAGTGCTTTAGCTATCCAGGCGAGATCCTACAACCAATACATGGTTTCATTACGATGTTTTCCTTCACCGAAAGCTCAAGCCTTAATCGCAAGCCAACTTTAATACCACTGGGCCCTCATCGCTTCACGCGTCATGTATTGTAACTGCTATAACAATATATAAACAACTCACCATCCTTGTTTATATCCCACACGACGACCTTAGCTCCTAACCGTGCCAGCCTCACCGCCAGCAGTCTCCCCACCCCTCCCCCTCCTCCTGTCACTAAAACTACATCCCCTTTAAGGCTTTTCATAGGCCTTATTGCGTTGGGCACTAAAGTCCAGAATAGCGACTCAAGCATGTAGTAACAGGAGAGTATCAGAAACAAGACGGTGTCTTTAGCGATGTCGAACACTTTAGACATTTGAGACGGGGAGTTGATCTTCGTTCCTTCCATCATGATAATGTTCTGTAACAAAAATGAATAAGATAGTCCATTTTTAACAGATTCAAAAATAATGATGGTTCTGTGATTAAATGAATAAAAAAAGAAGGAAGGAGGAAGGTGGTATGTTCGGGCATATGTTTTATAATTATTAGGAGCCGGTTTTATTGTTTTCAATTTGATTGTATCGTACTTTGGACTTCGAAGATACACCAGGGAACTTCCCAAAATCACTTTATTATCTCCCGTAATTCCAGCATTTACAAACTTGGTGAACATTTACAACTTTAAAATATTTTTTTAAATTTCTTCTTGCTCTCTCAAGATATTTAATTTATTAAGTAGGTACAGTAGGTCTAAAGTACATATAAATTACCACACTATGCTGTACCCAGATTGAGACTCCGTGACGGTAATGACCCTAAATGCATTGTAAATTGTAATTTGCCATCAGTCAGATGTCGTGAATCGTGATGTAATGTAAGTGCTTTCGAAATTACCTCGACACAAACTGCTGCAGAAGTCAACGAACATCTAAGTTTGAGGCTATACAAAACAGAAGCAGTGAAGAAAAGAGCAATATTCCACGCTACCTTTACAATGATCATTCTGTGAAACTTTTAGCAACTTTTAGCAAACTTTTAGCAACTTTTAGCAAACTTTTAGCCATTCGAAACCGAATGGAGGAAAACTTGCATATTAGAGCGGGTCGCGCCCCAATTAATTATTGCATCTCTTGTCAACAAACAAAGCTCAACAAAGCTGCTTGATTGTTGCACAGATATTTATGTGATAATTTTGTACCCACGATCGTTAATGATTTAAAGAAATTCACCCAAAGAATGCAACCGAGCATCATTCTCAGTCAATACAACGGCATCATTTTTTAATCTGCGGTGATTATGGCTAACGGTTGAAGAAACACCGCAGTTTTGCAACTTAGTAATAAGCAGCTATATTAATGGCGCAGGCAAGTATGACGGCTAGAGTTTCTACTGACAACGGACTAGATATCATGGGAGCTAATATATGTCGACTTGATGATTGAATAAATCTATGCAGCTTGTTTTCATCGACTGTTGGGTTCATTTTTTGTACATCTATATTTGTTTCCTAAATTTATAGAGTTGATCTTGGAAAAACCTTTTCTATAGAAATTTACAAACTCAGATTAATCTGAGCTCTAAATACTAACAGTCTAAACTTAGAACTTCAAACTACTATATTTTCTTTAATTGAAATAAATTCTAGTCTATTTTATAATCCCAGACAGCAAAAAACTTATTTTAATAGATGTTATTAACAACTAAATACTGACGTTAATAAAAATCCCAAGGTGCCATAATATACGTACAAAGTACAGAGTGCCCGCAGAGCATTGGATGTGCTAAGTACTGTTAAGTACAAACTTAAAATAATTAACCATACAACAAATGTAGACGTAGAAAACCTATCAAACCATGGTTTCTTAAGAACGAGCAGGGCACACGGGCGAAGCAGTGGACAGCAGCTTGTAAACCATAGAGTACTTTATGGCTCTTAAAAACTTTGTATCGTATTGTATATTGTACCTATTCGTAAGTTGTAAAATTTGTAGAGCTTTGCGTGAGCTTTGCTAGAAAGTGGGAATAGAAAGTTGTTTGTTTTGGTGCGTTACATTCCTACATCTGTTTAGAGATAAAACATAGAAAAGACAGGACTTAAATATTTCAATGTCGTTTCCAACTTAGACACACTTTGGAACCAATTGTATTTTCCAAACATGATATTAATTGATCATAATTTGTTATGGTTTTCTATTATCTTGGTGATATTCATTTGAAATAAAATCTTTCTTTTACATCAAGATCAAGAGTAGGTCGTTTCTTAATTGTACCTGCGATAGGCATTTAATTTAAAGACTTGCTTACATTACAAACTACAATAGTGCATTGCATTGCCGCGCAGAATTTTTAAACTGTTGAAGGTCTTAGGGCAAGCATGCCACTTACCATCCGCCAAACGACTTGCTCGTATGAATGAAATATATCGTCCTCTCACATTAAAAAAATGTAGAAATCTGTATTTTTTTAGTCCACTTTTACTTAGCGATAATAACCGTTTTACCTTTTCAATTCGCAAGCACTTCAAATCCAATAAATTTACGTCACCAAAACACCAATAAAAACGTGTGGAAAGTCGGGTAACGTGCGCGCGCGCCGGTCGTATGACAACTGAGCGCTCTAGCCTCTTCCTTTCACCGATAACGGTATAACAACCTACTGTTAACCACGTCTTAGAACAAATCAGAGCATTCTCAGTTGCCTTTGGGTTGTAGTTGTTAATGCATTTTGGTTGATAACGCATCAGTGATGTTTGGAGGTCGTTTTAGAACCCTGTAGCAAATTTTTCGAGCCTAATATATAGATACCTAATTAATTTAATGGTATAAAAATAGTTTTTTAATAGAGATCTAAAAAAATATCTGTGAAAAATCTGATCGTCAAAGAGTTAAAAGTAAATAATGCAGGATTCCAATATCTTTCATTTTTGCGAGTACATAAATTATTATTGTCTCATATGATATTTTAAAAGTTAAACGACAAAAATTTCATGATATTTTGAGAGACAAGTAAACTGAAAAAGGCCTTCACATCTTGTCGTAGGTTCAACGAACTTTGTTCACCCGACATGGGTTTAATTACTTAAATACTCATGTTTAAATAAGAAAACGATATTCACTCGCAAATGTTTCTTTGAAAATTTAAAACAAATATGTCGATACTTATTTGTTGAAAAATTTCGTGCTGGAAATTAAGGAAAAATATGTATTTGTCACTTGGTATATTAAAAAGAGTAGGGGGACTAAAACGCTACCTTGTGCTACGTCAAATGTAAGTAGTATAATAGCATTCAAGTAGTCTATGATTTCTTTAGCTTCGTTGAATATAAATGTATTCTACTCTATCATTCTCTAAAAGATGGACAGCATTGTAGTAACAGGTTTTCTATTGGACCTCTCGTGTACGGGACCTTAGGAAGACGACATTAAATCTATTACTTTTAAATTGCGTATAGGTTTTGTACCACATAGCATGTTCTTACGGCAATAGCAACGCGAGGACGATATGCTTAGTGCCCACAATAGACGCTGTTAAGCCAATTTGTATTCAGTTGCAGTAAAATTCTCATTAACGGAGAGGCCGCGCGTGCCGGCTATTCTTAACTAGACAACCATCGAAGTTCCTTGTCATACTAAAATCAAGTCTCATTTCCATCAAGAGAAGGAAGTCTAAGAGATTTGTTGGGTAGGACAAGGTTCTTTAATATGTGTAATGTAGCTGTGTTAGCATATATTTTATGGTGCTGATTGTATAATGTGGGTTAGAACTTTAGAAGGCGATTGTTTATCGATAGTTTGTTAGTGAATGTTATTTAGTTTCTTATATTTATGTTTAAGTTTTGATTAGTGTGCGTCCGTCTTGTTGCTTCTATATTGTTTGTTTTCTATTTGTAGAAACTTTTAATTGGCCTTCTATATATATTCTACTTTTTTATTTGTTATCCTAGCTGTTAGTTTCTAAAATTAATAAATAAAAAAAAAAAAAAAAATAATACATGAATACTAAACGGGGAGTTATAACAGCTCTGCAAATGGCTCTCATACTACCTTTACACAGATTTGCCAGATGTGTATTAAGCTATTAAGATTCTGCAGCCTGGTCTTCCATGCTCTGGTATCGAAGATAATCACGCGCCCTTAGAGATCCGTATTTTTAGAAATCATCGACTAGACCTGTTCAAATTTCCACTCAACATCTACTAAAGGAAATTTTGGTCTCTACATTTAGGTACTTACTCTACCTTATATCGTGCTACTTACTACCTATGTCCTTTAGGTTGATTCGGTCCAAGGAAGAAAGGAGGGAGTTTTTATCAAAAAAATCATGGACACAAAATTTCTAAATGGATGCCAAAATGACTAGAACATAAAATTCATTATGTTTCAGAAAATCTTACAGACAAAAAATATCGTTTTTTAAAATAATTAAGTTATAAATCTGTCTAACCCAGAAAGAAAAAATCCATATTTTTGTATTTTAGAACTGTTCCAATTTTCTTTCTAATCTGTAGGAAATAATTTATTAGGCCAATATAATTTGTTACTGGTACTGTCCTCTGGTGTAATATCTGAAGACTATAAATATCCAATATGCACCTCAGATAAACTGCAGCAAATTGGACTAAGCTCAAACAATCGTAAGAAGTTACTCGACAGAAGTGCAGATGGCGCTATATACAACATAGGATATACTAGCTGTTCCCCGCGGTTGCACCCGCGTGAACTATAGTTTGTCGTGATAAAGAGCATCCTATGACCTTCCCCAGGGTTCAAATTTCTAAAATAAAAGTAGCTTAGGTTACTCCTTATAACATTAGCTATCTACGAGTGAAAATTTCGTTAAAATCGGTCCAGCCGTTTCAGACAGTCGCTGGAACAAATAGTCAGACAGACAAAAATTTAAAACAATGATTTTTTTATGTAAGTACCGTATACTTTCATATGCACTTAGTGAACAGCAGTTAATTTGAAATTACAAACGGACATATTTATTTATATAGATTTAAATTGTGTGCAATCGCTGCTGTGCTCACTTCAAACCACTACCTAAGCAGCTGCGTTCCCGGCATGCTAGCGGCATTGCTTTGTTGAATTGCAGTGCTGATTTAAAGAACGAATAATTAGTATTTTAATAAAATTTCATGTCCCAATTTCTTCCCTGCATTTTATAATTCGACTGAAAATAGCTCATGCGTAGGTACTTTTTTTTACTGCTACATACAGAGTTAGGTAAGCATGGCATACGTTCTTTGTGATAAGAAGCTTATGCTTAGCTTACTTGATTAGATCGTAAGTATCAATGGATAAGTTTGGACTTTTTTGGCGGCAATTGAGTTGTCAACGTGAAAATTTTGTTTTTATTTCCAAAACTTGTGTTTCTTCGAGTGATAATGTGAATATTGGTGGATTATTAACCATTATGTGTTCGTTAATGTGTACGAGTGTGGGAAATTGAAATAAAGTTGTGAAAGTGACTTTTCAAGTTGCTCCAAAAAAGTCAGTGTAAAGTTTAAGTAAAGCACCACTACTTTACTTAAACACTATCCTCATCCCATCATCTCATCATCATCATCACCATCAACATTTAAACTTGATTCAACTCTCTGAGTTTGAAATCTTTTATACTTGACACTGGTAAATACACTAATCGTGTGACGCCATAACAAAACAAAAAAAAAAGTATCAATGATCGAGGAGGGAAAAGGACTTTTTTGGCGGCAATTGAGTTGTCAAAGTGAAAATTTTGTTTTTATTTCCATAACTTGTGTTTCTTCGAGTGATAATGTGTAATATTGGTGGATAATTAACCATTATGTGTTCGTTAATGTGTACGAGTGTGGGAAATTGAAATAAACTTGTGAAAGTGACTTTTCGAGTTGCTCCAAAAAAGTCCGTGTAAAGTTTAAGTAAAGCGCCACTACTTTACTTAAACACTATCCTCATTCCTTCATCTCATCATCATCATCATCATTAAAACTTGATTCAACTCTCTGATTTTGAAACATTTTATACTTGACACTGGCAAATACACTAATCGTGTGACGCCATAAGAAAACAAAAAAAAAAAGGAGGGAAAAAATCAGAATAAGAAAACAAATGAGAATGATATCGAGGGCTCGATCGTAAGTTGTCATTTATATCAAATGGTACTTTTAAAATGTGTATAAATGCTTCAATAGTGTTTGGCCTATTTTGACCCTATATCGCATCAAGCAAAAGACTTCAACGAGCGCTTTTTGCCAAATATTTTTGTGTTGTCAATACATATTGTAGTTACATTCACATTATTGTAAAAGTGAAGGTTATTATTTTAATTTGTTGTTAATAGGGTAATTAATTTAGTAATAAAAACATTGTATGTATGCATTTCGGTACGGCCTTAGTAAGGCCTTCTAGAAAATATGTTTTTAAAATGTTATTAAAACCTCTCTGTATACCTTTTAAACAGCTGTCGCGGAAAAGTTTCATTTCCATTTTTTTTTATCTGCTGGTGCCAAATAAGGAGTTTTACGTATTATCGGCCGCTTTGCTTTCAAACACAATTATTTTTCTGTAACATTTTTTATTACTCCTCAAGTTTGCTCTGATATATAACCGTCTTTGGCAAAATAATTCCTTGCTTAGAACTCCTTTTACCAAACGCAAAAGCCAAAGACGCATAGGATATGAATGCGATGATTTAAGCGATTTTGGTTGCGATCCTTGCCATATGAAAATATTAGAAACTTTTATGATAACGACTGCCGTTCGCAGTTTCATCGTGTTTCAGAAAGAGCTTTTTGTAAGCATCACATCATCGCTATTGTGAATAATTAACGAATAACAATTAACGGAAACATATTCTGCGTTTTAGTGTTTTTTTTGCATAAACCTTGTCACATTTTATTGCAAAATATACTCGTATTGTTTAAACATTGTCAATGTACACCTATTTTCTAATGAACTTGGTGTCAGAACTACCTGGCTTTGAACTAAAGTCAGAGGTAATGAATGTCATTACCAACATCATTATTTAAATTCGTATGACGGTTTATTTTTGCTTCCGAAGTTATCATTGTATAGGAAGACGATTCCGAGGTTAAGCTTATTATTGAGACATAATACAACCATATGGTGATAAGTCTAAATAAAAATGTAGTACACATTAATGTTAATCGAAATGAAATGATTTATTCACAAAAAATAGAGTACATGTTGGTCTTATAGTATTGATCTTCTATTTTGCCAATATGCTGACATGTGAAATTAAGATAATTGTAATAGGTTTGAAAATAAATGACAAAATTAAGAAAACTGAAATAGATAATAATAATTATACAAAATAACTATAAATGTCAAATCTACATCATAATCTAAAAATCAGGGGCCTTTTAGAAGGGAGAATGCAAAGAATGTAAGTGTAAAGTACTCCTTCGTTTTATGGTTACGACCATTTTGCTCCAGATTTGTAAATTACAAAGACTTTTTAGTACCACGAACATATTAAAAACAAAATACCCATAGGGCTTATAACCTATTTTTTGAAAATACTCGGTCGTATAAAAAAACATTCTTAAAGATTTCTCTAATCACAATAACAGCCTCAGGGAAAATCTTTAATTATTCAAAATAGCCCAACATGTTCATCAGATAGTTACCAGATATGATAACAATATGTTAGGTGCTTTCTGTGAAAATTGACAACGTGCTGTTTATTGAACGTTTCGCTGTGTGGTTTCACCTGCGGTTTTGCTTTCTTTACCCGCAATAACTTTACCATAGACAGGAAGGATAAAATCTGACTAGTTACGTCACTAGCGACTCTTATTATTACAGATAGTGACGCATTTCGTTCCCGTTTAGGGTTTAACATCCATTGTCGCGCCGGGAGTCACTCCGAATCGGCGTTGTGTGAAGGTCGGACGGAGCCAGACGCGCGGATCGAATGTCGCCGGTGCGCGCGCAGCCGCCGAGCGCTACACTCAGTCGATCTACGGACCCGCGACCTACCACCGGCCGGTACGCTGCCACCTGCCACACACTGGCCGGCGCGCCGATAAACAAAAACATTCACAATTCAAAAAGAACTAGAAATAAACCGCCATTCGAATAAACATAACTCTGTGCCAGTACGAGTAGTGGTGCGGTCAGACCACACACGTTTATATCGACTCCTTTTCATCGATTTTTCCAACACTATCGGTAAGTCATTTTTGTTAATGTTTAATTAAATGTTGATTCTGAGTTAGGTAAACGTTTTCGCATAGTTCACGTGGTTCGAAAGTATTTCAAGGAGATCTTGGGCCCGCTTGCTCTCGGGCGGGAGTACTCTACTAGTCTTGAGTCTACTACTGAACGTTTCGTCACTTATCGTTAGATCTCAATGATCATTACAATGTCCAATATACGGTAATTAATGACTACATTAGAGTTAAAAGTGCGTAATTAATGAAAGGATGTGGAAATGAGTTACCGCCACTCGATTTGCGTGTGGTTTAATGAAATATTTTGGTAGCATTTGTATTATGTTTCCTGAATGAATCAGAGTTTTATTAACATATTAATTTGCACCATTTGTTACATGGAGTACATCAGGAAACAATGCAAATGTTGCACCTGAACAATTAATCTTTGTGTAACGAATTGAAGGTTGAGAGTCAAAAAAATGTATTTTGCAAATACTGCTATTCAAACTAAGTTTTCGAAGGTTATTTCAGCCTATATAAAAAGGCAGTCCGATCATTTCTTAACGTCAGCTATTGCTACAAGTTGGGGTAATGTCCGTGTGGACATGGGTAGATTTCTATTAAGAAACAAAATCTAGATTAACTAATTTAGTTGGAATCAAGGGCAAATTAATTCGTTCTTGTATTATGATCAAGTTTTCGGGATTGCGAAACTTGTTTCTTTATTTTAATGTGGCCTTTAAAATGTTTGTATTATTTTTTTTATGTCTAGGTCAGATTTAATTAGTAATAGAAGAGATGGTTTTAATATTAACTACTAAGACGTTAATTAATAAAGAAACCTATAACCTACCGTGGTATCCCTGCCTGCGAAGTTAGCGGTCCCGGGTTTGAATCCCAGTAAGGGCAAACATACTCGTATGTGTGATGAGCACGAATATTTGTTCCTGAGTCTTGGATATTTCTATCTATATAAGTATTTATTTCTCTATATAAGTATGTAGGTATATCATTGTCTAGTACCCATAACACAAGTTTCGAGCTTAATTTGGGGCTAGGTCAATTTGTGTGCAATGGTTCCCCGATATTTATTTATTTATTTATAAGCATTATAATCAAGTATGGTTTCTTGCCGAGTGGCTGGCAGTAGTTGTTTGAGAAGCGCCAGTCCCCGATCCAGGCGTATCGTGACGCTAACGTCGACCACGTCGTCATTTACAGTCAGTAGCCCTACTGGAGATGGAAATATGACATATTCTCCATAGAAGTAATGTCAAATTTATGTCAAATCATGGATAGATCGCTTATTGAAACCAGCCGTTACCATCAGGTGTCTTGTGGTCAAACGCTATCCCTTTAAAAGTAATTATAATAAAAAAAATGAGATTTTTATTGGAGCGATAATTGCGTGGCTAATAGGCAAAAGAAGCTAAAAGATTTTAATTACATACCTACATGAATAAATATATTAGTGGGGAAGAAGTTTTGACTAAGTAGTTTCAGATAACATTTGAAAACATAGGTAATTATTACCAGACTAGACACTTATACATATTTATTTTGAACACGCAGTCTACTTCTTGGTCGAATTAGAATAATATTTCGTTTTAGTATTTCCAGTTATTTTAACCTTCAACCGTTCTTCCAAAAAACTCGTACCAGCTGTTGTGTATATAAATATATAACTGGATATTGTTTGTCTGATAACATGTGTATAACTATAACTCTATGGTTTTACCCGTGTGGACTACAATTAATAACGCGATAAAATGTATCCTTCGTCCTTACCCAGGGTTCAAATTAAGTTATCAAAATCGGTGTAGCTACGATTTTATAGAGATTATTTTACTCGTATTTAGATAATTATATAAATAGCTATCTTTTTATCTCTGACTGAGATGCCATAATATCGGCATGTAACATCGTGTAACCATTGACTTGTCGCTTACACACTTATAAGTTACGCAAAAAGCTGTAAAAAGATGACTTCAATTGCTGTTCATCTGTAATGATGTTATTACAAAGACCGATGTAATCACTCGTTTCTCAGGAGTTTTATTGGTACCTACCTGGGAATGTAATAAATATTATGTTTTGACTATTAATAATATATAGTTTAAAAAAACACTTTAAAAACGCACTGAAAAATATAAAATAATTAAATTGACTTGTATTAGTTACGATATAATGGTTAATTGGAGCGTGGAGTGGAGTGTGGAGCGCTTTTTGTTGTGTGTACTTTTATATACCCAGTAAAAGAAGCGCTCCACACTTTTTGAATTAACCATTATATCGTAACTAATACAAGTCAATTAAATTATTTTATATTTTTCAGTGCGTTTTTATAGTGTTTTTTTTTTAGTTTTTTTAAACTATAAATCATTATTTTTTAACTTTTTAGTCTTATTAAAATAATAATTTATAACGATCGGATTACTCTAAATCGTGCATTTTATTAGTGTTTTAGAGTACATTGGAAGATGTAGAAGGTTTAACAAATAATTCTTAACGAATGAATGCACAACAACCTGTAGTGATACTTGTTTTAACCGGTATATCAGTGCCAATGACTGATAAAAGTTCGGTTTATTTTTTTGAATGGCCAGACCACAAAGTGCTACTGAACTTCAACACTCGCTTTCATTTTGCAATCGCGTAACTTTGAATCTACAATAAACGCTCTCAGTCGTTCGTACAAACCTGCGACTAAGGTCGTTACAACTAAAATATGGTGTTATGTCGTTTTCACCTCTTATGCTGTGGTAATAGAGTTAATTGAACTGTGTACTGCAAATATAGAAGGTGCTGCACTGTTGTGCACTGCAGTATAAAAGCGTTGTATCAAGTACTGTAAAAACGTTGATCGTATTTGATGAAAGATGGAGCAAGTTCACCTTGGGAACTATAACTTTACTTGCTAAAGAAAGTTTTTTTAAAAGTATTTTATGTCCTTTTCCAGGGTTCGAACTATCTCCACACCAAATTGTATCAAGATTGATGCAGTGGTTCAGTCATGAAAATGTTACGAACTATTAAGTAGAGTTACTTTCGCATTTACAATATTAGTATGGTTATTAAAAAGTGTAAAGTATTAGTGTGAGTGTGTATGAATAGTATGTAAAAAGTGTGTGTAGCGTGTGTGGCAAACGCCGAAATACAAGCACGCTTCATCCTAAATAGCATCACCACTTTTCATCAGATGAGGTGAAACTGAGGTCAACCAAAAACTTATCATTATGCGTTACTAGCTATTCCCCAAGGTTTCATCCGCGTGGGCTTCAGTTAATCGCGATAAAAAGTAGCCTATGTCCTTTCTCAGGCTCTAGACGATCTTTGTACTTAATTTCATTTATATCGGTTCAGTAGTTTAGGCGTGAAAGGGACTGACAGCATAATGCAAAATAATGCAATAATCCAATAAAATAATGCATATTCGCATTTATAATATTAGTAGGGATGAATCTAAAATATTCAGGTAGTGTTTCTTCCATAAGCGTACCTACGTCTATGGTGTAATCGTCTAACGTGTTAGTACGTCCTTCCGACACCGGGTGTTGCCGCTTGTTGCAACAGAGAAGGCCGCCCGGACGCTACGCCATGGGCCCATGCCACTGCGCCGCGCCTTGCACAGGCGCTCGATCGATCGACGGTCATCTCGTATTTGTTATCAATCTTTGTTTATAACCCCCGACGCAAAAACGACGGGGTGTTATAAGTTTGACATATCTGTGTGTTTGTGTGTCTGTCTGTGTCATCATAACTCCCGATGAACCAATTTTGTTTTTGTTTGAAAAGTGAATTAGTCATGAGTGCTTTTAGCTGTTTCATGTTTCAAGACAATCGGTCTAAATGACGAAGGCTTTTAAAATCTTTTGATCATTGAACCGATCTTGATGACATTTGGCGTGGAGATAGCTTGAACCCTGGGGGAAGAACATATATAACTTTTTTTTAGTTTTAGTACGATAAACTGTAGTTCACGCGGGTGAAACCGCGGGGACTGTCGCTAGTAATATATAAGTCGTGCTAGTTAAATTTTATAAAATCTGAAATTTACATTAAAATCGGTCCAGTCGTTTTGGAGTCCAAACATATATACACATCAATTTTTATATTTACATATATGTACTACATACATATTGACATGATTTCACAATAGAGATTTTATCTTAACTCACATCGATTAAGTAAAAAAAAAACTGTTTTAATCCATCGAAATTGCTTTTCCCCAATCAGACGTTACCATATTCGGTAAAAAAAAGTTATGATATAATTGACACTCAAAAATTCTTGTGATCGCTCGCCACGGTGAAAGTAGAGAAAGTCGCAAAAAGAACTCAACATTCAGAATCATACAACGGTGATTTGGCCAAACCTCGGAACTGGTTTGTCTTATGGAATAACTTGGGAAGGTTTCGTAGAACGGGCAAGTGCATCAACAAGACGTCTGTCGAAATTTTTACTAATTGATTGTTTCGCGAGGCAAGACCCACTTAATATTTTCACTAAACATTAAAAAGACTTTAGAATAAATCCGTGTTCCGTAATGAATCTGTGTATTTTCAAATTAGTATCGCATAGAACTGGTAAGGTACATGGAGAAAAATATTTATTTTATTCTGTTTTTTGGTATTTGTTGTTATAGCGGCAACAGAAATACATCATCTGTGAAAATTTCAACTGTCTAACTATCACGGTTCATAAGAAACAGCCTGGCGACTACCGGACAGACGGAGTCTTAGGAATAGGGTCCTGTTTTACCCTTTGGGTATGGAACTCTAAAAAAGACCTTCCGAAATGATTTTTCTTTCTTAAAAGGGAAGGACTTCACTCAGAAGGAAAACTAAGGTGAAAAAGGGAAGGAAAAGGTTACATTTTAGAAGGAATCTGTCTTGGAAGGTAAGACTCAGAAAGAAAGTCAGTAACTTTTTTTCAGTGTACTTTTTGGTGCTCGCTAACTTACCTATAGCTACTTATTACCGCCATGTTATAGTTTTATTTTAATTTTTGTTCTTTTGCACCTGACAAAGTAGCGTTAATCTAATGATGATGGCTCCACGCGACGCTACGCTTGGATTGGGAACTAGCTCTCAAGTAATACAGCCGGAACACCGATAGGTGCTTAGTGGCAGATTCATAACTTGAAGCTAGCTAGCTAGACGAGCACTAGAAATTCCCTACCATTTTCCTTCACCAAAAGCATAAGTTACAAACTATGACCTACAAGGTCGCAAGCCAATGTCACCACCAAAGAGATATTGGTGACGAATCTAATGTGCATTATCTAAAACTAAACTGAATTTGACAGGCCTAAAAGTATTGCCGTCCTTTTTTGACCACGTTAGTAAATAAAGAACAGCATCACTTTGGAACTGTCAAACTTAGTTTAGTTTTAAAACACGTAGCTACAACAGAATCGACATCATTCGCTATAAACTATACTATATATATATTATATATAGGAGGTATGGTAGAGACTGTCTCTTTATTAATATCTGTTAGTCACTAGCTAAAATATATTTTAGTACATGACAAGTTAGGTAAGGTAGTCAAACTGCTAGTGTAGGTAAGGTACTATAATTGTATCCTTTCGAATATTAATTACATTTAATCGAGTCTCACTCGAGACAGGTGGATATCGCTCACAGCATTTCGCGTGTCAGCCGGAGAGCAAATTAACGCTACTGGTCACTCTCACAGATGCTTTCTAATCACACACACGGTATGGACAAACTCTTGTACGTAAACTACCATCTTGTATGTATTTAAATATCATTCGGAAAGACATGGGACTACTCACGTGTTACCGTGAGAAAATGTTCTCAATCTTCTCTCTAGTAGGTATGTATAAAATAAAGTCGCTATCCGCGACTGTCTGTTTGTGCGCTTGGTTAAGATATAGTAGTAGATAAGATATTCACTATTGTTCGGTGATTTTTTTCCTAACTAATATTATAAATGTAAAAGTTTGTGAGTGAGTGAGTGTTTATGTTTGTTACGTCTTCACGGTGAAACGGATTAAAACGGATTTGAGTGAAATTTGGAATGGAGATAACTTGTACTTTGAATTAACACATAGGCTACTTTTTAACCCAATTCCTGTGGGATAAAAGAAAAACCGCGGGTGTAAACGCGGGGCGCAGCTAGTTATGTCATACATGCATGTTGCATACGTATTACCCGTGCGAAGTCGAGGCGAGTCATTAATGTTTTAGAGTTGTGTTAGAGCAAGCAACCTGTTGCACACGACAATGAGTTTTACGTATAACCAGCAACCTGATGCGTACAACAATAAATTAGGTATAGGCATTGTAGTGTTGCAGCAGACGGCAGGAAGTATCTTGTTTATGACGACGCATTCAACTGAAAACAATAGAGCATCAAAAAGCCTGAAAAGTTCAAAACTCGCCGTGACACTTTATGTTATTGCCCGCTACTGCTTGCTGCGTTAAAAATGTTAATGTGTTATGTTATTAGACCTTGACTCATTTAACTAACATTTGCTGTGATAAATATATTAAATTTCTGGCAACTATAGCGAAGTCATGTGTGGTTACAATTTCACGGTTGTGTTATCTGTGTACATACTGTACGTAGCGTGGCATGTGGTAGGTATTACGTCTGAAATACATTTTATAAAGAAAGCCATTGTCAAAGAAAATGAAGATTCAAATATGTATCAGGCATCTACAGCAGAATTGCAATGTTTCAAGACCGATTAAACCAGAATTTTTTCATACACCGCTGGGAACAGCTAGTGGGGAACAAGGGTGACTCTACCTTACCTATTTCAGTAAATCAAATGAGCCCTTAGTAGCCATTGAATTCTTTTTGTTACTTGTGAACTGGCTTTCTAGTGAGGCTGCCGGAACACACCAGCTGACCAACCGAGGGTGTTACCAGCCCTTCGGCTCTGTAGTAAGATTAGTTTGATCGCATACCTACTTACATTTACAAATTATCAAATCGCTGTCCTATCCTTCTAATATTGTAAATGCGAAAGTTTGTATGTGTGAACGTTTGTTACCACGCATTACCGTAACTACCTAATGAACCGATTTTGATGAAATTTAGAATGGAGATAACTTATACTCTGGAACACATAGGCTACTTATTAACCCGGAAAAAGGATAACGGGAAGACGCGGGTGAAACTGCGGGACGCAACTAGTCTAAGTATATAAATAACTCAAAGGTGACTAACCAACGCATAGCCCAAATCACTGGACGGATCGGGCTGAAATTTGGCATGCAGGTAGATGTTATGACGTAAGCATCCGCTAAGGTTTTTGATTAATTCTACCCCCAAGGGGGTAAAATGGGGATGAAAGTTTGTATGAAACTTTGTCAATTTTAAACCGATCGGGCTGAGACTTTGCATGCATAAAGCTGTAGCCCACGCGGGTGAAACCGCAGGGAACAGCCAGTAATAAATAATTGTAAGAGGGTGAAAATCGAATTCCTAAATTCATTGAACAACTAAGTTGAAACTAGTAAAATCGCGTTAGTAAAGATACGTAATGGTTGTATGATTCATAACGCGACATTTTTTTATAACAACATTGTGTTGAATAACATGACACTTCCATTGGGTGACCCATCATTTGTAACACCCCTAAGGTCAACGAATGGCTTTTAACTGCGTTAGTAAACAATTAACATTGATTTATTAACCTTTGTACTGAGATATAATTAGACTATTTTAAGCCTTAGCTAGTCAGAATAATATATTAGAGCTAGTCAGCATTTTTGGAGACAGAATTTCTAGTTGTTGCTCTGTGTATGCCAACATCTAAAGAGTTTTATCGCGTGGTTTGTCCACGATAAATTTTAATCATTATAATACCAATACCAGTATTTCATTTTATAATATTATTTCTCATAATTTAAAATCTATAAAATTATAATGTAAAAGCTAAAATTACTCACCGATTAATCACGTAATCTTAAAAAACTGCATAATCTATGTTGGCGTGAGTACATTTCATGGATAGATAGGAAACCATTTTTGAAAATTCTTTAGAAATGTCCAGCGCACCTAGCTATTTCTGCCGCTAAGAAGCATTGCTTCGGTTTGAAGGGTGGCGGTGCCTCGAGACTTAGGTAACGAACGCAATGAAGTGCCACGTAAGGACTAAGGAACTAGTCCTAGATTGACGTAAACTACAAGGTAAAGCGTTCTTATAGGCGATGGTAACACTTTAACATCAGTTCACCAATTTTCTTATTACGTTGTCCGTTGTTTAAAAAGAGATTATTTGTGTGGCACTGAATTTTTCGCAGCGCTTGTAGGACATGTTTTAGCATACCTTTGCATGCGTCTGCAGTCCCAACATCAGTGTCTATATTTGCATGGACATATAATTAGCTGACGCGTCTAGCCATCGCACTATTAGGTATAGCCAAACCAAATAAAACAACAAGTTTTTGTGTCACTTTATGTCACGTGTCATTCAAGAGGCTGGCTGTAGCAAAAATAAACGTGGTGCACAAAAAATTATGGATTATCTATTCTAAATGCCAGATTTTGCCAATTTCTTACTTGTTTTTGATGTAATAGAGTGGCAAACGAGGAGACGGTCCGCATGGTTTTAAGCTGTCACCGTCGCCTATGGATATTTGCAACACTAGGAGTGTTGCCGACGCTTAAGAACTCTTTCACTGTTTGAAAATTAGTATATTAGAAAGATGGCCAAACTTTAACACGTGCACCTGAGAAGGCTCCGATACCGAGTTCAATCAAATGTGCGGATTTTCCATCGCTCAAAACGGTGAAGGAAAACATCTTGAGGAAACCGGCATGTCCAAGAACCATAACATTCAAGAGCATGCACCACCTACCAGCTCGCACTAGGTCAGCGTGGTAGATTATGGCCCACTCTCTCTCTCTCTCTCTCTCTGTCTCTGAGAAGAGCCCTGTGTCCCAGTAGTGGGAATGCAACTTATTCTTCTTGTCCCCGATCTGGCCCTTTCAGAGGCTGCTTTTGCGGGACCTGATAATTTTGTGTAAAGGTAAAATGTTTGAGCAGGTAACGTGTATTTTTTATCAGACGTATCACGCGAACGTAGGAACGATAATTAAATTGCATTTTTTTTTGTACAGCTGTGTGAATCAACCTTTGCTACTTACCTATTATTATTTTGTTATGAGTTCAAAGGTATGTTATTATTATATTTTGCCTCCCCAAGCCCAGACCAGCCATCACTGTATTTTGCCAAGTCCACCTAGTTATACCCATCAGAAGACACTTGTATTTACCCAACATATATTGTGACATGGCACGAAAATAAGTACCTATCTACATAATTAGAAAACTTTTTGCTCTGCAGTTTTGTCATCTGTGACATCAGCCACAATATTTTCGTAGATATACCTACGATGGTTATAATCGCTTCCATTTTCATATATGTTACATTCGTCTTTATTTCAGTCATGGAATAACGACGAATATCACAAATATGTAACTGGTAAGGATTTGTTTCTCGGTAGGTAATATATATCTGACGTATATAATACGCAAGAAATGTATTATCTTTACTTTCGGTTCCAATTGTAGGCATACAGTTAGGCTATCTATCCAGTTAGAGATAGTAATTCTAGACATCAAGATCAAGCCATCGTATTTTTTTTTTTTTTTTTTTTTTTATGAAGTTTCTACTTATTGGCGGATACTTCTACGGTATTACAATCTAGCCTATAATGGCTAATAAGTAATTTAAATATAACATAAGTTGCTAGGTAGAGTATAACTAAGAATGTGTCCATTAGCACTTTTCTTATTGTCTCTATTAAGGGGAAGACACTTTGTTTTTGTGTTCTTTAGCACTTTTAGCACTCACTGAACTACGTATTGTTTGCACTCAGATAAACTAACTCAAAAGGTTTCGTCCTTTTCAGTCGTCTCACTATGTCCGTGTTGTCGAGGAGCTGGACAGCCTCGATGTTCACATGGTGATGAAGCCTTTGTTCATGAGCTTCAGCATACTTTTTAACAATATCTGTGACCACGTCCACTTTGAGGTCCCGGTGGAGGTCATCATTTCTTACGTACCAGGGTGCGTTCACGATACCTCTGAGTACTTTATTTTGGAATCTTTGTATCATCAGTGTATTGCTTTTTTTGGTACAGCCCCATAGCTGAATACCGTACGTCCATACTGGCATGAGGACTTGTTTGTATAAGAGCAGCTTGTTGTGCACTGATAACGAAGAATATTTTCCAAGTAACCAGTACATCTTCCTGTAGCGAAGCTCTAACTCATCGCGTTTCTTTTTGACATGAGCCTTCCAGCGAAGCTTTGCGTCTAGTGTCATGCCTAGATATTTGGCTGTATTTTCGTACGGTATCGCATTGTTATTTATGTACACCGGATGATAACTTGGTCTTTTGTTTGTGAAGTCAATGTGAGCAGATTTGGACTCATTTAATTTGATTCGCCACTTTTTTGTCCAATCAAATATGATGTTGATGGCTATTTGAACTTTTTCGGCTGCTTCCGCTTGTGTAACTCCCGTTGCCATGATGGCAGTGTCATCTGCAAATGTAGCAATGGTGTTGTTTTCTAGCTCTGGGATATCACAAGTGTAAAGTAAATACAGGACTGGACCTAAGACACTGCCCTGTGGTACACCAGCTTTAATTTCCTTCAGTTCTGAATATCCGTCATCTTGTCTCACACGGAACATTCTCTGTGATAGATAAGACTCCAGAATGTCTGTAAACTGCTTTGGGAGCATATTTCTTAGCTTGTGTATAAGACCTGTGTGCCAAACCTTATCAAATGCCTGCGCAACGTCCAAAAAGACTATTGAGCAGACTTTTTTCTCTTCTAAATAAAAGCCATCGTAATGATAACGAGACATGTAGAGCGCATCCTAAGTGAACGTGACCTACGAGCCCTAGCCATCTATCCATCATTAACATGAACCTCTACGATTTTTGAGCCTAAACCCGATATTCGATGTCGGCATTTTTTTCATCTTTCCGATACAATGAAAAAGTGTGACTAGGTAATTTGTCATTTGTTTTTTTTAATGCTAAATCCCGCCCGGCCGCTACCCCGACGCCCTCCAAACTAGGACAAATTCGAGGAAATCCGAACGGCTGACAACTCTATTTATGTTGGTGTTGTTAGTTGTTACATATCTATATATTATAGGCAATTATTGTCTCTTAACAGGTGGACCATTTGCCTGTTCTGTTATCTATTTCCTTGTTTTAAAAAACCTGTTCGAAGATTTTATTAAAGTAGCATTGTCTCAGTGGTAAGCTAGCTTTACCGTCACGGTCTACGAGTTGATGTTGTCATATTGTTACTAGAAATGTCGCTACCAGCCATGTTCGTATTTCAGTTACTTTGTTCTGGGACCGTCACACACTGTAATTTCAATGGTGCTTTAGGGCGCTTTTAGATTAACGTTTATTTCCCGCGTCTAAGTTAGTTTTTGTACGCGCGTATCTCGTACGTGTGTAAACGCGCTTATAAGCTCGTACACGCGCGAGCCTTGAAACGCTTCCCAGCGTGCTAGAGGGTGCTCGCTATTGCTACTAGCTGACCCATATTGGTTCGAGCGAACGCGCGATTATAAGGGCGTAAACGCGCGTCCGGTTTATTGAAGCACTAAACGATTCGTACGTGTTATCGCGTACGCTAATACTAGCGTAAACGCGCAAAAATAGTCTGTAACCGTACTAAGTTATTTTCGTGTTTTATTATGTTATTTATGTGTATGTTGTAGGTATGTAAAACAAGTGTCAACAGGAAAAGAGTACTAAGACGACCTTGAGGTGTTTAAAATAGCCTAATATGTTTTTTTTACATATTATGTTATGTTAAATAATTTACCTCATTAAATACCAGATAAAGAGATAGATTAGTCCCAGTAACATCGTAAACAACAAACATCTTTTTAAAGTCATTACCTTGAAATTAGTAAGAACTCTAATAATACGCGACTGTAAAAAGTCCATTAAAAAAAATCTGTGGATTATTTGTATAGTACTTGTGTTTTGCATCTGATTAAATTCCTCTGCAACTATTACGGCTTGGCCGATTGCAACGATGCTAGCTGACCTTACACAGTATTAATTGGTCACTAAGTATTACTAAAAACAGTTTTTTTAATATTGATATACCTACTAAATATCGTCGTCGAACACGATAAGAAGTTTCCCGCGCCCCCGGCCTCTCATTGGTAGACAAATATGTATAAATAAAAGATATCTTACTTTAGAAAAGTGTAACTGTTTATCAGTAAAATAACTTTTTGAATCGGATCTGTATAGTCTCAAAACAGACAACAAATATATATACTTTAGTATTTACTATATACATATAATAAATGTTTAAAGTGCAAGGATTTATTCACGGTCACAATTTTCACGGTTCAAATTATAGTATTTTTTGGTAAAGCTTATATATCTACCAAGTTTATTTGACGCTAACACTCCACTAACTACTTTGTCACAATTATAGGTCACATATCAAATAAAGAAACGGTAATATGTAATCTGTATGTCAAATATTATATTCTTAATTCCACAAAGTTCTAAAAAGTCAAGGTTGACTGCCTCTATAATTTATGGTTGAACTAATCTACCAGCAAAAAACACAGCCATCCCAGCGAGAACGGTCGCTAGCCACAAAATACAGTAACGATTTGTCGAATCAAGATCATGATATAAAAGTAGGATAGGATAACAGTTTAGTCAGATTTTATGGTAGAACATAGTTTACATACACACTTCATATTTTTATACTTACCTACTAAACAGAAATAATATTTTCTTGCAACAAAAGTTTTTTTTAGTACTGAACAATAGGTAGTTACAGAAAAATGTGTGGATATTTGTCAGCGTATTTGTAAAAGAAAACATACATAATTATGTAAATTACTACATATAATTAAAAATATTATATTCTATGTGAATACTAAATATCTGTTTACATACCTACTGTGAAAATTTACAAGGCGTAGGTATATAACTAAAATCTCTAGTAAGTATAGAATTTATACAATTATTTGATTTATTGATTGTAATTAGAACGGAAAAGCTAATTAAATTTTTTTTATTATATATACAAATAAGTTATAACTTATATGTATTAAAATATGTACTTTATCATCTTTTCTTTTCCACGGTATCGGAAATTGGCTGACATCAATACCATCTGCATAAATAAAACTGTCTACTAAACATCTGTATGACGTATGGTTGTTCACTTGTGTTAGTTGCGAAGTAATAATATGAATTATGATCCGATCGAAGAAATAATTTATTTCAGGAGTGAAATTAATCTCCAGACACTAGATGTTAAAATTATGCTTCATAAACACTTTATTATTTAGCTTATCTAGGTAACTATAATACGAGCTTGTAAATTGTAAAGCCCTATAGCATAATGTTCTGAAGTGAAACTTAACTCACTCAACACTTTAATAATGTGTAGCAATGTAGATTTCAGTACTTTGGTGAGCTAAAAATTTCATGTGAAACTTGGACTTTTACTCTTAGAAAATCCTCAGAAGGGCAAAGTGCAAACGAACTTCGAAAAAAAAACTCCGATAGCACTCGCGGACGGCGCGGGGATATGGGAAGTCAGTCGCGTCAGCCTGTAAAGTGCATTCCACCGCGTTACGAAAACTCGTGACTCTATGCTTGAAGTAAGAAATTATATAGAACCAAACTAAGGTAAGCATTCTATAGCGACTAGCTACTATAACCGAACGACCTTCGAAGGCCGGTCGCAGATAGAAGTAGGGGCTAATACCTTCTCTGTGATCACGTCCTACGATGGCCTTTATATTATGTTTCTACTAGCCGTGCCCTGCGATTTCACCTGAATGAAGATTGAACTGTAATTACAATAAAACACAGCAATATAAGTGATTGACATTCAGGCTATATTTCTTATGTGGCTCTAATAACAGATGTAATTAATACATTTTTTAATCCGACTTTTAGTTGGGGTCATTACGTTATGCATCCAAACTCACAAACAAACTTTAGGTATTCAAACTTCTAGTTCTAGTCTTCAACTCTATTTATTTTATCTAAAAAGCGTATAATAAATATAATTATGTTGTTAAATATCGTGATTCCTTAACACTCTGTTCCTCAATGGCGTCAATGGTTAAATTATAACAATTACCTACGTCTTACCTACGTCCTTCGGAAATTGTTGCAATTTAATTTATTAAGTGATGAAAAAGAAACATTTTTATTTATACTTGAGTAAACACAACTTGGTAACTTTTTGTAATTACTTTACTTAGCTTAAAAACAATCGATGAAGTATAGATACATAATTACATACAAATATGCATTCATTGACGCTACGGATTTAAGTGCCTACTTTCAAGATTACGATTCGTATATAACCTATAGGGAAACTTAACTATATATTCTTCGCAATAACACAATGTATGCTAAGCAACTTACCAATGTCCTTGCAATGAAAACATCAACACAAGTATGAAATAATGATAATATTGAGAATTAACTTCCCTCGACATCAGTGACCTGCAATTGTTTGCAATTACAATAATGGAGGGTGATGCACAATAACCGCCATCCGTTATAGAATATTACAATCTAGTAACTCGCGCTCATTTTACCTAGCTATGAATGAATCTGTGGTTTTGTTAGATGTCATAATGGTACTTTTTGACCGCAAGCCACTTGATGTTAGCGGTGATGTGACCGAAGGTAGCACCACGCTACGCCTGGACTGGAAACTGGGTATAATAGTTTCTTGAATGTCTAATAAATGATTATGTATATGAAAAACAATTTTCTAATGTAAATTATTAAATAAATGAATAAATATCGGGGACAATTGCACACAAATTGATCTAGCCCCAAATAAAGCTCTACTTGTTATGGGTACTAGTACTCTAAACAGAGAAATAAATATTTATATAGATAGAAATATCCAAGACTCAGGTGCAAATTTTCGTGCTCATCACACATGTATTTGCTCTTACCGACAGCTAGCTTCGCAGGCAGGGACACTACACTACCGACTCGGCTACCGCGTTAAAGTTTGTGTGCAAAATAAACTAAACGCGTTCGTAAGCGCAATTGTTTTGTTCCGTGTCTGAGTGTTGTGGATCACCGATGCACAAAGTTTCGAGAGTAGCTATGCGTGTGTGTGATTGTGTTCAATGTTACTTACATTAATTGCTTAGTTACAGTATTTTATTAACACTCGTAACAGTAAAAACTTTTCTGATTATTACCTTAGCCATTATAATAATCGTTGTCGTTTAACCCAGTTTGTGACCGCAATGTATTTTTATCAACAAGTACCTATACTTAGGTACTATGGTTATACTCCATTATAAAACGACACACAGATGACCTCGTCAGATTGCACTTTTTGTATATTTAATAGGAATATTATCTACTAATATGAATTTAATTTTTCTAAAATAACCTTGAATAAGGTTACAAAATCACTTGCTAAACTTTTGTAGACGCTAATAATAAATAGGTTTTCACCGCATTCATATACAAGCCTAGAAATGAGTAGTAATTTCATATCAAGCTTGAAAGTAGAACAAACCTACATCTTGTTATACTTTGCTATTGATTCAACT
The DNA here is from genome assembly GCA_931315375.2 of Opisthograptis luteolata. NCBI lineage: Eukaryota > Metazoa > Arthropoda > Insecta > Lepidoptera > Geometridae > Opisthograptis > Opisthograptis luteolata. The sequence goes on from OV928048.1 coordinate 7,855,815, forward strand.
GATTCCAATGAAGGCTTAATAACTTAGGGATGTCCAGAAAGTCTACTGCACCTATCGATATATCCCATCGTAACCGTATCGCATACGTTTCAAACGATATGCGATTCAATCGAATGTACTATTATCAGTAAAAAGGATGTAATACAATAATAAACTTCTATTTAGCTTATTTTACGGTAATAAAAAGATCTATACATATACAATAATGTAAGTCGAAGCAAAAGCCTGCAGCTGTTATTCTATAAACTATTTTTCAATGGTCCCTTACTTCAAAAAACGATAAATTCAATGGCACTGATTAATTTAATTATCATATTTTATTGTGATTGTTAAGATTCACATTCCTAAAATTATGAAAAAATAAAACATTATCATTGTCATAGAGGTGGATGCGATATTTTTGTAGGAATTACAACGTATGTATCGTATGGTGAAAACATCGATATATCGTATCGTACGGTATCGATATCGCGTCGTATCGAGGATACCAATAATAATAACTGTGTTTTCAAAACAGCTGCTTTCTAGATACGTCCGGATAGTTCGTTACGAGGCGAATGAAAGGAGATGAAACTTTATACATAATATCTGACTCTTTAAAATACTTTTCTAATATTAATTTAATTAAGCTGCTGTAATTTTTTTCTTTGTTATTGTCATGTTTTATCTGATGTAAAGAAGGTGGCTCTACGTTACGTCTGGACTGGGAAATGGCCATAAAGTGAGGCTGCCGGAACAGGCCGGAACTAACAACTTTTATCTCATTTGTATTGTAACCAATGCTATTGTTGTCGTCAGGAACTCAACTATTAAAGGTTTAACAGTCTTCCTCATCGCTGTTAACGGCAAACTAGTCAGAATGATATTAGTTTTATATTTCAGCCTAAAATATTAACTAACCGAAACGGCTTACCTTTTTAGCATTTCCGTTCACAGCCTATTTCTTGCTTTGACATACTCTATGATTCCGTACAACTTGCTACTCTTTCCCGTCTAATATACTGTGTTCTTGATTGAAGGGTTTCCAGTGTTTCCAGTGAAATTACAGGACATAAACATTTTTAGTATTTTTTTTTAATTTTTTTTTAACATATATTATATTTTCTTTTTTTTTACAGTTTTTATATTTTATAGTGACGAGTGTAGAAAGTTTGAAATCTTGTGCAGCAATGTACCTAACATTGCTGCACAAGATTTCAAACTTTTTAACACCAAAATTCTGTATGGCATTGAACTCTAATGGGAAAGAACGCTTGCCTTCAGAAGAGCAATGTTCTCGCCTCGCCAAAAACTAGCAAAAAAACAATAATTATGCGTTTTGCATATTTTTCGACAAAAAAAACACTCGTGCAAAAACACGTTTTTGTCTTTGCTGACGTTTCGTAGATGTTTCTAGAAGGCTTTTGCGTCCTAAAAATTTTGCCTTCGTTCCTCTAAATTCATAATCGTGAGGTTTATTGATGGGGCGACCTTCGTATCGGAGTTGAGTCGCTCGGCTGTTGCAATCGTTGCATTCACCGGCGGCTTGCGACATGCTAGATGTGTGAACGAGTACCGGCTGCCGACCTATGGGTGATATACCAAGACTCATTCACTGCTTTGACAATTTTATATTATGACTAGTTGCGCCCCGCGGTTTCACCCGCCCCTCCCGTTATCCCGCAGGATCCTTTTTCCGGGATGAAAAGCATATGTGTTAATCCAGGGTATAAGCTATCTCCATTCCAAATTTCATAAATGTCGGTTTTGTAGTTACGTGGTAACAAACATTCGAACACACACAAGCTTTCAGATTTTATAATTATTATTAGTAGGATGTAGCTGCGCCCCGCGGTTTCACCGCTAAGGTGCTAAAATCCTGAGACAAAAACTATCCATTGAGTAAAACAAAACATAGTGAAATCAAAAAGATAACTTTGTGAGTGGAATTGAAAATGTAAATGACTTTTAATTTATGTGTTGGGTAACGATTACCCTGTGGAAATATCGCCCATAAGTCATAAAGCTTTATTCTGCATAATATCAAACATGTTTAACACTCCTAAACCTGACAATTAACACTACTGTGCGAAACATAAAACTTAAAAATGCAACTACATTACCAAACTCTGAAGGCCACAAACACACCTAATACCTTATAACTATAAAACTCTTTACTAATAAAATAATTAAATGAGGTCTATTGATTTATTTGGGGATATTTAGCAACGTCATAATACACATATTAAGGAAAATGCTTGTTTGTAAGAAATAAGGTAAAAACGTATGATAAATCTAAACATGTTATGAATACAACGTCTATCTGTCTCATTTAGATCCGTGTTTCTCAAATTATTTTTCAACTATTAAAATACTGTATATAATTTATATCTGATATACATTTCGTTATGATTTGATTGGCATTGCATGTTGGAATCAGGGTGCCAGCCGGGTGCCCCCGGGATGTTTATCGTAGTCTACGCGAGCGGAGCCACGGGCACCGCTAGTGGTAATATAGGTATATATAATGTGTATTATGAGTATATTATTCTTATGGTACATGTTACAATCAAATCAAACCTTTAAAGTCAGAAACGTATGGCTGACGCAAATACACCACTTAGCACTGCACCCGAAACTACATAATAATTTAATTCTCACTTTACAATATTTTGTTGCAGGTACATAACAACTCGAGAAACGAACAAAAAGTGATGCTGAGTTAGTGGATATTTTTATTTCTTCAAAATAAAAATTAAACAAAATCAAAATGTCACTTGAAACTCAGGAGTACATCAACGGCATGAAGCCGGGACCTCTAACAAGTGAAATACCCGAGTGTATGAGGGACAAATACACCGTCGTGCAAGCTATTATAGACGTTATAGTGTTTTGCATCGTCGGCATCGGATATGTGATACAAGCTATATATAGGAGCATAGTGGGGTATAAGAAGAAGGACCTTAAAGGAGGTATTGCTGTGGTGACCGGTGGAGGCGGTGGCCTGGGCAGTCTCATCGCCCTAAGGCTTGCTCGGCTCGGCTGCACAGTCGTGTTATGGGACATCAACACACAAGGTCAGTACTATAATATACTCTACTAATTAAGTGTAATGCTATACTTGCTCACGCACTTAAAGTTACATTGTTATTAGTAGTGTAGGTAGGCAGATCTTAATCGTGAAGAATTATTTCAACGCGTGCCTTTTGCTGTGGTTTTGTAACCATGAAATAGGTACTCGTGTTTAGCTCTGAAACTTTATTCACATCATGCACTATGTAAGTACAAATCACAAAAATGTAAAATAGCTAGTATTATTCAAAATAGAGTATTTTGTCATATTTTTATGTAACTGGAGAGAATGTGGCTCGCGCGATGATAATACTTCGGCAGACGGACAAGGTGAAAATAAACGCTAGAGGGTATCTTTCAAGTGGACGTTTATTTGGGCTTACCCATATACATAATATTATATCATACATCTATACAAGATGAACAACCATATCTATACGAGACACTAGGCAATGTGCTGATTTACGTCATAAAAGTTATTATTCTAACAAAAAAGTTACTAATTGGTTACGTGCTTAACTGCTTATGCGTGAGAAAAAAATCTTTTGTGCTATCGTAGAGTTCCTACGTCGTATAATTATTAACAATTGTGCATTTGACTATTCGAATGTTTTTATGACAGGTATAAAACTATTTTGCGCTGTGGAGGCTGCCGCGTTTTATCAATGCCGTTATAAGTTATTTAAAATATTAGTTGTAGACTGTGTGAATACACGAATAATCGAATTGAATCAACGCGATACAAAAGTAGTGCTTATTTCTTCAATTACAACTGGCTAGATGTAGGTATATGTAAATCTATATATGTACTACATATAATTACATAAGTGAAATACCGTTAACAGACTGTCTGTCTCAATCTTTGTGGTTTGGAAAACTACCAAAAGTTGAGCCGTGAGTTTAATTTTTCGGTGAAGAAAAATGTCGTCTTGCAACCAAAAGGTATTTTCTAGTGCTCGCTTGACAAGCTACCATCGTCACGCTAACAATCTGTCGCCAAGCATCTATCGGTATTCTCAGGCAGACTTGAGAGCCAGTTCCCAGTCCAGCGAATAGAATAGAATTTACGTATAATAAGGCGCCACCTTCGACCACATCGTCACTTAACATCACATGCCTTGTGATCAAACGCTACCCTGTAAGAAATAACCCAGACAAAATGTACCAAAAAAAACTGTTACACGACATGAAATCCCTATACATATGGCGGAATATATGTATGTTGTTAAGTACATAGAGGCACGAGTGCGCAAGAACTCGGTAGAGTTGTAGAGTCCGTTTCCCAACGTGTTGCAGATCTGCGCGCGAGTATCACGCGTCGTCTTATCGCTTCGCAAATTGTAAACAGTTGCAAAACGACGAGGTAATTAGATATTCTTTGGATATAATAGATTGGATAGTGCCTACATCGTAACTATTACAACTAACAAACTCTCTGAACAAGGAGTTATGTGTGTACATTATATATAATATAATTTTATAGCAGCTATACCCACCCGCACTAACCGCGATAACTTTAAACTTTGTGTAACAAAAAAACACATGACCAGAAAAATATTTATAAAAACTTTGTTATAAACTGAATATTGAATAGAAACTTTTTGCAACTGGAAATAGTTCTGCCAAAAAACTTTTTTTTTATTTTATTAATGATATGTTGTTTTAATACATTTTATGAGTTTTGAGTACCTTCTTTTCTTGTCAATGAAAAATGACTACTAATACTACGTAATACCGGGTACTGCATGCGTATATTTTTTGTTTAATTTCCGATAGTATAGTGGATTACTACATTTTAGATTGTCGATTCTATCAACAGATCTACATATAACATACTTGTCGTTAACCCGCATGGACTACAGTTTATCACGATAAAAAGTATCCTATGTCCTTTCCCAGGGTTTAAACTTTCTCCACACTAAATATCATTAAAATCGGTTCAATTTTTTTTTAAATTTTTCCGGTTCAATCAAATTTTTATCTTTTGTTTATTAACTACAAAATTTTTCCTAAAATAAACCACCAAAGGAACTCATTTTTGCATCAAATGATTGCAAACCCAACAAAATAGAAATACTGCACAAAAAAGTTGATGTTGTTTACCTTGCACGGTTTTGTCAATCTTCATCCTCAAAATATTCCATTACTACGTTCAAGATATTATTTTTATAATGGTTTTGCATCCTATTAATATATTTAACACGTCACCACTTACCTGACCACTTCCTTCGTAGTTTGAATTTTTATTTGAAGATATATATAAATGTGAAAGTGTTGCCCTGCTACGCTTGGATTGGGAACTTGACGCTAAACAAGATCTAAAATTTCTTTCAATATGGAACGAATGGAAGTAAAATTCACAATACTGTAAAAATATATTGCGCGTGTGCAATATAAAAACGATGGTGTCAAAATTTTCTTCTCTATTGACAGTTAAAATTTTCCAGACCATATTCACACGCGAAGTTTTCGTGTGTTTTGTGTAATATTTGCTGGTGTTTTCTAGGGAAATATTTCGTAACACTCTAATGCCTGTGCTAACAGTGCAGTAAGGCCAATGTCACTTTTGCAAGAATTGGCAGTAGCAGCATTATCTACTATAGAAAAGTAGGCACAAGTTACATATCTAAGTTAATTACTGTCTTATTTTAAGACTGATTTTTTAGCAGCTGATTCACACATAGCGAGTCCACTGCTGAACATAGGCTTACCTCTTTGAACGCAACCATTAACGGCTATAAGCCATTTGCATCCATCGGTTCCCCACGACTCTTACAATGTCGTCGGTCTACCTAGTGGGGGCCTACCTATAGAACGTCTTGCGGTCCGGTTCGGTTTCAGTTCCATCTAGTCATAATGTGGTCAAAGGTTTACCAATTCCTCATAATAAATAGATTTCTAGACATGGTATACACGCTAAACTATCGACCGCATCATCGCTCAACTTCTAGCAAGATTGTGGTCAAAAGCAGAATTATTCGCAATAAAAAAGACCGGTTTCATTTCAATTCATATCTAATCTTAGTTGTTGTTGTAGAGAAATCTCATAGTTAATTGCAACTTAAGGCGTTTTTTGTTGGTGGTCATCAGATGAGGGAGTAGATATACGTAATAATGTACATTATTATGAAGAACCTCTAGGTATATTTAAATATCCATCGCTCAAAATGGTGAAGGAAAACGTAGGGAGGAAACCGGCATGTCAAAGAAGTACAATATTGAAGGACATGTTGGTAGATACCAAGCCACCTTGGGCCAGCGGGGTAGATTATTTATGTTACTACCACTACTTATAAGTAAGATACTCTCTCTTTGACAGAAGGCCTCTGTAACATGTGTCCCAGCATTAACAACGTAATTTGCCTGATCATGATATAAAACTTTATGTAAAACAAACAGTATCCGATACTGACATCGACAGATTTTTCTCCAAGAAAACTATGTACCTGTAGACCTGTACTAGGTATTTAAAATTAATAGACAGAACCGGCAATTCTTAGTGACATTTAATGATGATCCTCAAGTGTCAACCAGTTTTGCAGATTAAAGTCAGTGAATTGCTAATAGGTACATTTTAAATTGATTGCAATGATAGCTTCCTCGTTGAGATAAAGTAAGGTTAATATTCCGCACATCTGATTATGATATGAGCAACAAAAACTTTATTTTACTAATTACGTAGTACCTAGTAGTAGAATAATATACCTATGTATTTTTTTTGTTATGGGGTATAACAGAACAGAACAGAACAGTTGTTGTATCTAACAAGTTTTGATTTATTTAAAATCTGAAATATTAGTAGGTAAACAAGGACTTAGGACATACATACACAGTTATTTAAAATTCTAACCTGTAATTTAATGATTATGTTCGAGTTACACGGAAATAAACTGGCCCCAAAATAGAGACTTGGGGCAAACAAGTTATTACCGTTACACAAAAATAGTTTGCAGACAAGTCGATAATGTTGTACAATATCGTTCATGAAACTAATACTTTTAAGCTTAATCTAAAAGTTAAATCAAAATGATTAACGCGTCAATTTTATAACCAAATTCATTAAATAAATGAATTATTTGTATTAAACTGTAGTTTCTTACTTACAGAACGTTCAAAGGTAGCAAAACAAAGACTTATTTAATAACACTAACGTCCCCTAAACCATTATATTATTCAATTAACATATTTATGCCTTCTGCACACCAAATTAGTCATCGCCATTATAATCTCACTCAAATATGCAGAATCCTATAAGTGCATGTAAACTTGCGAAAGGCAAAGTAGCTACTTTAGTTTTTTTGTCTGTATATAAGTAGGTGGGTATATCTATGTACAGTTGTAGCTTCGCAACTCATCAACGTTGTGAATATTCATCGCACTCCACACCGAATACCGATGTAATCTTTTGTTCTTGAATTTTGACTATAAGATGTCTAAAACAGATTCCTATAAGTGCAAGCAAACTTGCGTAAGGCAAAGTTAGTTAAATATTTTTCTCTATATTGGTGGGTATATTTATGTACAGCTGTAGCTTCGCAACTCATCAATGTTGTGAATATTCATCGCAATTCACACCGTTGTAATCTTTTGTTCTTGAATTTTTGCTATAACTTAAAAGTGCAATAATGCAAGTAAACTTGTGCAAGGCAAAGTCAGTTAAATATTTTTTCTCTATATTGGTGGGTATATATCTATGTACAATTGTAGCTTCGCAACTCATCAATGTTGTGAATATTCATCGCACTCCACACCGTTGCAATCTTTTGTTCTCGAATCTTTGTTATAACTTTTAAGTGCAGAGAGCTGTGTGTGGTGTCCACTGTTGAGATGGCGGCCTTGTGTTTGTTCATTTGTTGCTCTTGTCCGATACGCCCGTCATCGCCATCTTTGCTTTGACCAGAGTAGTGTGAACTAATCTTTAACTTTACCTTGACCGATACGAAGCTAGTAGAACGGTAGAAAAGCCTTGCTCAAATAGCGTGTAAACATTTTTAAAAAGGTATTGAATTACTAGCTTCGCTTTGCAGCTTTGCCCGTGTGGATTTTACGTAGAAAAATACTATAATATTATGTCAGAATAATAAAGAAAATTAAAAAAAACTTTTTGTGGTTAGATTTTTAGACTAATACCAGCAAAGGATGTACGTAGCTAAATTATATTATTATTGGTAAATAAATAAATTTGAATCTTTGTACGAATTTTCATCCAAATCTCTTTAGCTGTTTTGGCATTATTGAATAACAAACAAACAAACATACATCTAACTTTTGCATTTGTTCTATACAAACCTACGAATAGATAATATTTATTCGTAGGTTTTACGAATACATACATAGAACCTACGAATAAATATTATACATATTTATATTTAAATATAAAAAAAATATTACATATAATACAGTGTTTACTTCTGCGCACATAACCAATACTTTATTATTAAATACCTACAGTAGTATGAAACCTACTAACTGACTAATTAACCTTAATCGTATCGTGATTAAGGCGGTTATAACAAGATAAAACTGAAAATGAAAAAATGTGAATCTGCGTTATATACAGCAAAGAACCTTATGAACAAAAAATTATATGCAAAGTGCCCCTTTGTTGTGGTTCAACCCGTTTATCTATTGTTTTATAAATAATATGGACGTGGTAATACAGTCAGTTTTTTTTTGTAAAATTATCAAGAACTCTTCGAGCAATTTTTTTTGCAATCGGTAAATTTTCGTAATTTTCTTTTACATTTTCTTTTTTCTCAGGTTAGCATTATGAAATATACCACCACCTGCGGGGTCAGACTGTCTACTGAGACCTGGGCCTTAAATAGAGACCTAGAAAATCTAAATGAGATTGTTAAAGTTCGTTGTCTTCACAGTGTTAACGTTATAAGTAAATTAATTGTTATTTGGGTTAGCATATTATCAGGCACGTGAATAATTAAAACCGTATCAGACTCCTCAGTCGATTATTTTAATGTACTTTTAATTTGTTTTTTGAGATAGTTCAGGTGTTGTTAACTTGTTTTTGTAAAGTGGTTCTTCCTTTCTAAATATTACTTGATACAAAAAAAAACTCAACTAGGTATAACTTATCTGGATAGTCACTGGTAGAGAGAGGGCTTAAATGTATTTTTAAAAACACTTTTATTAACTTCACTTGTAACTAACAATGTAGTAAAATCTTAGAAGTCAATTTATCCTATTTCTAATTGTCGTATCAAAATGAAACTTTATAAAGGTAAAACGAATTCATATTTTGTTATTTAGATTTTTGTGGTTAACAACTGATGGTTTTGTAGCTGATCTGTAAAATCATCTCACCTTGCCAGCGTCTTTGTTTCCCGATAAGTATAACTTGGGAGCCTTCAAGTCAAGAGTGAATAGGTATCTTCTAGGCAAGCATGCTCCATCTTCGGCCTCGTCGTCACTTACCATCAGGTGAGACTGGGGTCAAATGCTTACCTATCTCAAATATAAAAAAAAAAATCAGACAAACATCAAAGAGAACTAGTTAGGATCAAATTGGTTAACCTGAATACCAAAAATGGTGATGTCGGCTTATCCTCAAACTATGTAGAGGCCACGACATACATGTCTTTAACATTCAACAGCTGCAAATTTATTTGAACACATTAAATTTATTATAAAACCTAATTAGGCACGAATTTATCTAATACAAGGCTGACAAGGTCCCTGTACTAACAAGAGTCTGTATATCATATTTTTAAATTAACATTGTTTACTGATAAATAAATTAAGTAGCATGTTAGGAATATTATGACCCATACACTGTGTGTAACCTGTATCCCAGCAGTGGGAAATAATGAGCTGATGAAGTTAATGCTTAAAATACATTACATTAAATGTGTAAAACATTCCATCAGCAATATCTAAAATTAATTATATACCTACTATTTTTTTAACAATTTAATGTTATAAACTCCCTTCTCTCGCTCACACTCTTTATCTAAAATAAGGCTTGAATTATCATGAAGATGATGATTGGTGATGAAGCTCGATATCAAAAAGGTTTCTGCTAACCGCAAAGTTTTGAATTCCAACCAGGGTCGTTTGAAACTATTATTGTCAGTAGGTACTGTTGCAATAAGACCCTCATACCGAACGTGATCTCATAACATCTATTATGTGTTATCTAAATAACGCAGCTCATGTTATTCTGGTTTCATTGATTGTGCTTTGGTATCAGAAACACACTTATCATAATTATGTACACACATATACCTACTGCAGAATACAGGAGTATTTCATAGCTAGACATAAGTACACTTTTGGGGAAGCTGATAGATCGCAGCTGGGCAATTGAGGCCGAATCTATAAATATGAGTCATTGCTAAACTTGACACCGCAGTTTAGGAAGTCGTAGAGGTTATTCTGACATTCTTACACTTATATGCGAAAGTGGGTTTCACGCAGTGACGGAAAAAAACATTGACGTGTTTTTTTTTTGCATAGTGCAGATAGATAGTTTACATAGGCTATTTTATGCCGTAGCCTATTACGCACACCTATTATGTGAACACCTATTGGCTTCTGTGGAAATGCATGCGGGAAAATCTCAGGGCACTGCTTCTGTATAAAAATATAAAAACCAAGACTGAAGGAGACGGCTTATTTGTTGTTCACACAGATTGAAGGCTGATGTTCAACGCAAATAGCATTCAACATTAACTTTAAATTAACATTTTTTCACATACTAATAAACATACATCTGAAAAACAAGACCCCTTCCTGTGACCAGGGGTTTAAATAAACTAACCAAAATAAGTAACATATTGCCAAAATTACATAAAATAGCTATAAATAACTTGGCTAGTTACTGTTGTAGAAATAGTTTGTAAAGCATAAAATAAGTGATGTCGTTGAAGTCTTTTGTTAGGAATAAGACATTTTAGTCCAATAGCATTGGCTTATTAATAATAATTTACTCAGTTGTTATCTAATTAAAATAATTATTTATATACATTGCACAATTATTAACAAAGTACCCAAATAGATGCAGAAGATTAAAAAAAAATGTAAACTACACAAACAACATAACTAACTGACTGACTGACTGATAACATATCGCTTTAACGATGAGAAACATGTAACTTGGAACATAATATAGATTGTGTGATTTATAAGTTTACGAAGAAAGAATTCCAAGAAAATCTCTTCCTAGCGGGATTAAAGTTTGTATGGAAGAGATATCAACATTTATGCAGATAGATCGCTATTAGTAGTACCATAAACATATTTAGAAAAGTCTTTGCAGCTACAAAAGGGTTAACATATATATTATTATATATGTATATGTTTTACATATTAACAAAGACCTTTAGTCGTGAATCATGTACCTTTACAACTGCACAAAAGCCGGTTTCTCTGCAAATATTTCAGTTGTACATCCTGCTTTAGCTTTTAAATGTTTATTAACATAGCAGGCACTCAGTGGTGTCATGTTTTCCTAAAAACAACAAATGGGAAGTTATTTGCTTGTATTTGTGCATTAAATATAATGATAACACATATATAGCTAATAAATAATAGTAATAGACAGACAGGTCATTCATTTTTATTACACCTAAAGCATAAGGAAAATCTATTCTTTATTGATACTTAATTGAACCTACATATAAAATAAAATGTGCTACGTAAGTGCGTATCCGTAGGTACTTTAGAGAGATATAGAGAAAAAAAATAGAACTTACTTAATCTAGATTCATTATTATTTCCAAATATAAATATGTATAATGATATATTTTCTATATTGAATAATGGTGCATACTTTTTGAGCATTATTTTCTTGCTGCAAGGTCAAAATTAGAAGTAGCACGCACCTCTTCTCAGAACAAAGTAAGGTTTGTTACCTACAAGAGGCTGTTTAAGTTTTTAACCTTCCTACATCAATTGAGAGAAAGCCAAGTCGTAAATAAGAAAATCTCGAATTTTACTGCGGCACGTTTAGAGTGAAACATCGTTTCTCCTATTATGAGTTTCAAGAGAATCGATGTCTAACTATTAAACCACTAAAAGGATTGCAAACAACAATATTAGTATTTTGGCATCCCATAAATCAGTTTCCGGGTTTACCAATAAATTTGTTTTCCTTTTTACCATACCAGGAAAGGAAAGGAAGATCTAGGCCTCGTTAGAAAAGCCCAGTTTTCCAGTGTTCGAAAGTGAAATCTAATCATGAGAAATGAGAACTTCATGGACTGATGATGATACTTTCAATGTTTCAATATCACACTTTACTAAAGTAATTGCAAATGTTTGTGAGTGAGTAGTGAATAAAAATGTGTTTTAAATGTTACTTTTTCACGCTAATACGGCTCAACGAATTTGAATGAAATTTGGAATTGGTAAAATGTAGCTAATTCCTTAGGTTACATTTGGTCCTCAAAAGTGTTCCAGTAAAACGACGGGTAATACCACGGGGTGTAGCTAGTCTTTTATACTTACTGCCGATCTACAACTTTTGCCCATTATGTTGAAATACTTAGTAAGTATATATGTACTTCTATTATGTGATTACTGATTATATAATTTTTAAGAGTATGTTTTATCAACATAAGCATCTATGGTTATATTGTTAAAAAAATCTTTGTTGAAACTTTCCCATAAAAGGACATTGTCTTCTGAGAACTGTGCTAAAACATGTTGAGTGTTTATTTTACGTACTTGTTTACATTGTTATCACAACATTGTTGCTAATTTTATGCACCAAATTAAGACGATTTACGTAAATTTGCCTTGAAAAATAATCGCAGGCTGAATTTGTTCAATGTATTTGTCTCTAGTGTATCACACGAAAAATAGACTACTTTGTATAGCGACTAGTGATCAGACATGAAATAACTAAAAGTGCGTTTCAATGGTGCGGTCCCGGGTTCGGATACCGGTAAGGGTAAATATATGTGTGATGAGCACGAATATTTGTACCTGAGTCTTGGATATTTCTATCTGTATAAGAATTTATTTCGTTATCAATCAATATTTATTTCTATAATTATATTTCTATAGTATGTATATCGTTGTCTAGTATCCATAACACAAGTTTCGAGCTTAATTTGGGGCTAGGTCAATTTGTGTGCAATTAATTGTCTCAGACATTTATTTATTATTATATGTATATTAATGGAACTTTTGACTATATATACACTTGCCTAGCGAAAAGCCGAGTATCAGGTTCAGTAACGTATCTTAGAAGAGGCATACGCCCAGCAGTGGACTAAGACTGATACAGGCTGATGATGATGATGATGACGACCCATTCGTGCGAAGCCAGATGGATCGCTAGTTAACGAATAGATCTCAATAATTGAGCGCGATTAGTTTCAGTACCGGTATCTATGCACAAACTCTACAATCTTCATGTTATTGGACATAATTTATCAAATGGAGGCAACCATTTGTAGAGCAGTACACCTGTAATCGATGCTACAGATTTATACATAATTTACAGTGCGTGGTCATTAAACGTTACGCCGGGGTGGTAAATCAATAAAACAGAAAATCTAACCTAACACATTTTAACTTCACACCAAAGTAAATGAGTGATTGTGTATGTTTGATAATACTTCTCACTGAAACACATTAGTTTTGAACTGTTGAAGTTCTCAATTCTAGGTGGACTATAATCTATGACGCTGAAATCAGTGAGAGTTGGTAGAAACTAGACGTAGATGTCCCATACCTTTTAAAATTATGTTAAGTAGGTATAGGTTATTTTGTATTATGAGAAATTATTGTTATCGTGGCGGTCGCGTCGTTATGCTATTTTTTGTCTGGGTATTGTACAAATGCACATCCTTTTGATTGATATCTATCATAACGTCGTCTATAATTATTCTACAATAATGAGTTAATGACTTTGTACTTGATTACTTAAGGAAAACGTAAGCATCATAACTTTTCTCCCACGGATTTCTATTTAATGTTAAGAATAAAACATCTCGACGAATTATGTTAGTTTAATTTTATTGCCAAATTGCCTTTTAGATTTTTGTTGCATATAGTTTTTACATGCGAATTAAAACAATTATAAAAATAATTATGTATTTCTTCATTTTTCTTGCAGTTTAATGGGTTTTAGTACATTTGGTTAGTTCTCACGATATAAAAAATGTATTCTTTGAGAATGAAACAAAAATTTAACAAAAACTATAACATCGTAATTTTGAAATAACGTAAGGAGCAAGCAAAAAAACTAGTGATAGAATTAATATGATATTATTTGATTTATTACGATATTATTTGATCGAAACTTAGAAATTCTACGGAAAAACCATTGAACAAAGGTCAGGTTTAGTACCTAATAGGTACGAATTCACTTTTCACTATATTTATCGGGATTCAATGACGCTAGCAGTGTGTTCTACTCTTTCGCCGTTCGCATTATAAATGAACCGAAGCATTTTGACCAGAACATCATGGTATATGGTTTCGATAAATATCGATAAATATAGGCAATTCTTTGAAAACGACATTGAAGATTGCATAGTAGTAACTACTCATCTCCTCGTTTCATCGTAAACCAGTTGTAGCCTCGGGTGCTAAACAGCTTTTATTTGACATGCAAAATGGTTTCGACTTTCATCTCTTGGAAAATATGGCTCTAGGTAGTCATCGACTAAGTATTGTCGCCTGAATGATATTGACCTCGTTTAAGTTACTTCTCATACGAATTTTGGGGGGCAATAACATTAAAAGTGGTTTAAGGTCATGACGAATTTTACCTGAATGGTTTGCCTTATTGGGTTTTTCTGATTATATAACGAATTACATACAGATATTATTTATATTAACGAAAAAATTAAAAAAAAATCGAGGGCATGCGACATTTTCTAACCCGCACTGGGCCATCGTGGTGTGAGAGAAGGCTTTTTTTATCCCTGCAGTGGGAATGTAGTACGTAGAGATAATGATTATTTACGAAATAAAAGATAGGTAGTAATTCCATTTAATTTAATTATTAAATTATCTAGATGCCTCAATTAAAATAAGGTGAACAACATCGTAACCGTACGTGTTACAGTTGAAAACCTAAAAGGGTGCACCTTGACCTACTGGCCCTGCAGCGCGAGTACTGTGACCTTGTCCAAAACAGCCTGCCCTGTTTACAACCACTCAATCAGTTCCTTAATGGCTGAACGGATTTCCATGGAATTTGATACATCAATATTTTACTGCCTGTCATTTCATTTTACACATTTTTTTATATGTTACTGAGTAACGCTGTTCTTAAGTGATGATATCGTCGATGATGGCGCCACGCCACATATGGATTGGGGAACTGGCTCTCAAGTGGGGCTGCTGAAAAACACAGATCTCATTTTGCTATACATTTCCACCCGGACGAAGCTATGAGTCTAACAGCTAGTAGTATAGCTAGTATTAATATTTTAGCTTGGCCTGTCCTGAGAATAGTTCTTTCAAAACATTATAATATGGTCATAGTCGTCTAACTACCTTATAATATAAACATTATGCTATATCTTTATCTTTATTGCGTCATTGCTCAGATGTATAAAAAGTTTGTTTGTCCGTCATGGTTAGCAGAAAGTCAAAAAGATATAATAATAACGCAGATTCATTTAGCTAATTAGCTAAAAACAAATCTCAGAATATTCCGCACTGTTAGTGAGTTTTACAACAAAAAACATATTATAAGTTAATTTGGCAGGTTAGAACAATTTAGACTGCAGGATACAACGTAAAAAAATTAATTAAATACATCGCCGTATGAATGAAGCTATTTATGACGTTAATTTTGTAATTACCGGGTTAAGGTCGAAGCGTCATTCATAACGCAACGGCTCAATGCTTTGAATCCTTGAAGTCAAACAAATTATTGAAATCGCTCCGTTACCAATCACTTCACCTATTAAAGTTATGAATATTCCGTGCAATCCGCGTGGAGAGGTTAGTTTTGCCTTATTTACAACGAAAATATGATGTGCCAGCAGTCGTTGCACATCTGCAAGTATAAACAATCGTGATTTTTGTAATAGTTTTTGATTCGATGCTTTACAATCATACATTTTGTTCATCGTCAGCATGAATAATTTTGCAATCGTATTCGTACAAATACAATGTAATCGAATAATAAATAATCTTACAAAGCTGGGTACGGTCAACGACAAAAAGTAGCTGAACAATATCAAATTTTCTCATCACCTTCATCATCTTTATTAGACACCGTTACATTAGGTGTGTTGCGTTGTTATCAAACGCTGCATTGTAATGTACAAAAAAATACTAAAATTACCGATCTAAAACACATTTGGAAAATCGAGTAAGATCAACTACTTTCGTCGCTGACTGTACCTAATATCGATAAATGGTCACCGAATTATTGTAAGACCAAGGTGAACATATCTTACGCAATCATGGTCGCGGACGGACATTCAATAAGTGTAGTAAAGGTAAGTACATCAAAGAGTACTTACTGCTCATTACTTATGTATCTGCATCTATCTATTGAATTATTTTTATCGCGATAAACTGTAATTTACGCAGTTGAAACCGCAGGGCATAACTAATAAATATATGTTTACATAAATATATGTTTACATATAACAGGGTAATTGTTTACAGATAATTTATATGAATTCATAAATCAATTTCTTTCCTCCATATACACTTATTAATGCTCGATAAAAGTCTAGAAAGTTTACATCATCATCAGTCTATTATGTTCCCACTGGTGGGACACAGACCTTCTCTCAGAGAGACAGTATGAGCCATAATTCGCTACGCAGGACCGCAGAGCTGGTTGGAATATTTAGACCAGTAGACAGCCCTAGTATTCGAAGGCCTCCGACCTGGCCTGCCGACTACTATTCTAAGACAACACCCCCGAAGCACGGAAGCGTTCAGTTTGTAAATAGTGGTCCCCATCCAAGTAGTGACCGCAGAGAACCCGTAAGAAGAGGCAAGCTCCGCTGCGAGCGCTTCATTTTAACGTAAATCATACAAGTAGACGTCTGATCTAGGTGATTGAGGCGTAAAATGTGCATTGTGCGTGCAACCACACCAACCAGTTGCGGAAGTGTTTCCGCGCCGCCGCTGCACTATCAATCGTCAAGCCTGCCACGAAAACTATGCACACGCAACCCTAACTTGACACACAATAGAGAGTGGTCCAACGTTATGCATTTTGGTTCTAATGGTGATAATCAGCACGAATCTAGTATTGACACTCTAAAAATGTAACGTTGATCGCACGGGAACCAGACAGCTGAGACTAATGTTACTTGTGTTATACGGAATTTTAGGCTGAAGAAATTTTATACTCTTCATATTAGGCATAAGTATTATCTCTAAAAAAACACTTAACGATGTAAAACAATTACAAAACCTGGCACCAAAAAAGAATTATCAATATTTTTTTGTGTTTGTTCCTGCAGAGTAGTACATCTATACTTAATAATATTATAAAGCTGCAGAGTTTGTTTGTTTGTTTGTTTGTTTGTTTGTTTGTTTGTTTGAACGCGCTAATCTCAGGAACTACTGGTCTGATTTGAAAAATTCTTTGAGTGTTGGATAGCCCATTTATCGAGGAAGGCTATAGGCTATATTTTATTTACAAAAAAATTAGGGATCCGTAAGAAAATTGCTATTTTGCAACCCAAGGTGAGAAATCGAAAACCGATTTTTGCGTGCGCTGCAAAAACTATTGACACTAGAACAAAATAATGTATTGCAGGTTTGTAGGTCTCATTTAGATCTACAAAAAAGTCCGCGAGAGCATATGTCTAACTATTATAGTTACGCCACAATAAGTGATCTTTTATTTTAAAAATTTAATTTTTGATGCCGCCGCTAGAAAAGGCTCTTTATTTGTATCTTGGTATTAATCCTTATCAAAATAAATTACTTCTTATTCAAAACTGCTTCAATGCCTTTATATAACTTTTTGAATTATTCAATTCGGACATTCCATTTGAAAGATATCACGAGTTTAAAAATGTGAGTAGGAGTAGAAAAATAAAACCGCCGCACCGCAGCGCAGTGGAAACGCGGTGAGGTGAGGGGGGTACCGGGAGAATCTATGAAATAGGTAAAGTGCGGTCGCGGACCAGAAAGACCTTTAACTGCGCGGTTCAAACGTGCGGTCCAAGAAAAATTAACTTAGAATTAAAATAGGATAATGGGTACCTACAGCAGGTAACACGTTGAGGGGGCACCGAAGTGCGGGAATAATTTTGGAGTATACGGAATATATACGCTATCGCGCCTAAACTACTGAACCGATTTAAATGAAATTTGGTATAGAGATAATTTGAACCCCGGGGAAGGACATAGGATACTTTTTATCGCGATAAACTGTAGCCCACGCGGGTGAAACCGCAGGGAACAGCTAGTATTATATAATTTCGCTTTTATGTTTCACGAGCCTTACAAAGAAAGATGAAAATGATAGTTGGAACTAATAGATATAATTATGTAGTTAGTAGGGTTAAAATCTTGTATCAATACCATTCGTTTCACTACTTCGTAATAGGACAAGGAATGTAAAATAAAAAATTTAGAACTACTAACCAAATCATCATCATCTACGGTTAAACACTACCCTGTAAGATGTAAAAACAAACACTAAATTAACAAGATATTACGAAATTCATAACTTAATAAAAAACAAAATAAATCTATCATCTAGAAATACATCTTGCAGATACTTTATTCTGCTTATGTAAATACGCGAGCGATGGTGACCGAACGGTTTAGGCGTGCGACTTACAAGACGCCGACACCGAGTTCGAATCCTCTCGGACCTATGACTTAATAAGTTATGTGCTGATTTGCCATCGCTCAAACCGGTGAAGGAAAACATCGTGAGGAAACCGGCATGTCCAAGAACTGCAACATTCAAGGGCATGCGACATCTACCAACCCGCACTGGGCCAGCGTGGTAGATTACAGCCAATACTCTCTCTCTGAGAGAAGGCCGGAGTCCCAGCAGTGGGAACGTGGAAGGCTGATGATGAAGTGAAATACATAGTTAATGATTGAAGGCCAATACAAACTTCGTTTCATTGCTATTATTTTATGATAATCGTGTTGCAAGTCTACTTTTAACTACTACTAATTGATTGAATGCCTAGCCCGCTCACTAAAATGTATATTTTATGCGACAACTAATACCTAACTATTGCAATCATTGACATATCAAACTGCAGTATATCATTTGAATGATTGTTTTATAAAGGTCAACTAAAAATTAAGCTACGGAAAGTTGCAATTTTGGTCAGTATAGTTAATATTAGAACTCTTTACTTCGCCTTGCGACCGAATGGCCGTAGGGCAGGCGGTCGGACGCCCTAAATACCGCTGAAGGGACGCAATGGAGGGAGACGAACTAACACGAGCACCAGACTGAACTGGGCTGAAATCAATCAGGATAGAGTAGTGGCGCTCTCTCTATACGAGTATAATATTACCTTTCTGGCTTTTCTGGAAGACATCTATATAAAAACTATTATAATAGAAGTGATCATTCTGGCTTGAAATTATTATAATTATCGTCTTACAATTCGGTTTTTATCTATTCTATTGTTATAAGTGTAAGAACAGAGTTTTGATAATAATTTAGTCACAACTTTTATTTGGCATTGTAATCGACGAATCTTATCTCTTAATTATGTTCTAAGTGCTAAAACTAGTTTTGTTTCAGTTTAGAATTTTGTTTTGAACAATGTTCTAGATGTTTTGGTCGTATTCGTAAATCTTGTCCGCCCATATGTCAAGGTAGAGGCCTTTATTCAGATCGTGTTGGGTTGAGTTTAATGTCCGAGGCAACTGCTCTTTTGAGTTTGTTTTTGTTATAAATATAATGTGAAAACAATTAATCCGGAAAATAAATCTAGGTATATTTTTGCTTTCACTACTATAAACATGCGAAAGTATGTTTCTTGGTTTATCCTTCATTCACGCAGACTTTAAGAGTAACGGAAGATCTCAGAAGTAGGATGAAATATTTGTTTATAAACACTAACTTAAATCTAATACAAAATTGGAAATGATAAGAACTAAATAAAATTAAAGCTCAGCATCTGTCGTCAAGCAACTATCGATGTGTTCCGACCACATCGTCACTAAACATCAGGTGTCTTGTGGCCCCAGTAAGAATGAAAATAAATACGCAAGCATACAAATATTTTACAAAAATAGTTCCGCTAATTCTCTCCTATAAAGTCAATGACTTCTTCTATTCAGACGCACAAAAAATATTTTATTGCTTTTACCGAGTTCCGTCCTTGCTAATAAACACCTCGATTGTTCTCGCTTCCATTTGGAGGTCAACAGACACGTTTTCGAGTTTTTTTGTTGCACACATACATGTGGCTCTAAGGCTGGCATTCTCAAATGACGCTCATGCGATAAACACTACCTAAGCACAGATTTCAGTATTTGAGGCAGTCATTTCATTTAAATACGTCACTCAATCGCTACTCAAGTATTGATTAACGCTTGAGCGTCATTCTAGAAGATTTATGGACGGTTTCAATAACCAATCTATCCACGGTTTGACAGAAAGAACAATGGCCAAAACGGACCTGAGCTTGTATGAAAACATATATATGAAAAAAATAAATTATGCCTAATAAGATTATACAAACGATCATTCAAGGCGAGTCCAGTAAAAATAAAATTGATTATTTCGATTATTGATCTTCTGGAAGATCGACTTAGATCGGGCAACCCTAACATAACCTTTGTTTGCGTTTGCTACGATACTACTCTACTATTTTTGTTTATACTCCTTTTTCTTTTTCTGAATCTGACTAAATCTCACACACGAAAAACAGTTATAAGCCAGTCGTATATAACTTCAATAGACTATTCGTAATTGTTATACAAAATATGTTGCGGTCAGGTCCAAGGCAGTATGAAAAGTGGCCGATGTTCTTTGTTTCTATGGAGCTTGTGTCAAATTTCTATCTCCAGTAGGGCAAACCGTGGATAGATCGGTTATTGGAACCGGCCGGCCGTAAGACTTCGAACGCTTAGCAGGGGTGTATTTAGGTAGGGATTTGGAGATTTAGGACATCCGAAACAAAATTGAACAATAAGAGATTTTTTTTACTACTTACTTACAGGGTAGAGTTTGACCACAAGACAACTAATGCAAAGTGACGTTGTGGAAAGGTGCTTGGCGACAGATTCTTAACTTGAGTGTGCTATAGCTAGCCAGTAGCCAGGCGAGTACTAGAAAATACTCTACCACCATGCTATGATTTCATCGCGATGTTTTCCTTCACTAAAAGCTTAAGCTCATTGTAAGATTCAAACCCACGCACGTCCTACGGATCAGCTATTTCTTAAATGTTTTGTTTTAAATAAATCGTTGGTCTTAATCGTTGTATTATTCCTTGTTGCAGGGTTGGAAGACACAGTGAAACTAGTGAGGTGTGTCGGCGGGGATTGCTATGGCTACGTTGTGGACCTCGCCAACCGAGAAGACGTCTACAAGGTCGCTAAGGATGTCGAGCGGGAAGTCGGCAGGGTGCGCTACATTTTTATTATTTTTACCGATTTTTTTTTTTTTTTACTATTTACAGGGTAGCGTTTGATCACAAGTCACCTGATGTTAAGTGACGATGTGGTCGAAAATGGCGCCACGCTACACCTGGACTGGCAACTGGCTCTCAAGTGAGGCTGCCGGAACACACCGATAGGTGCTTGGCGACAGATTCTTAACAAGAGGGTGGTAGCTAGCCAGGCGAGTACTAGAAAATACCCTACCACCAAGCTATGGTTTCATCACGATGTTTTCCTTCACCGAAAGCTCAAGCTCATTGTAGGATTCGAACCCACGAACCCAAAAGTATGTCTTATTCTTTCTGCATTGTAAGTTCATTCGCTCTTCCATATTTACCATCAGCTCAACTTTATGGGGTACCTCTATATCTCAGACCATTAGATTACCCACTAGACCCACTACCTACAGTATAGAAATATGTATGTAGACAATAGATGATTCTGATCATTATTAATGCCAAATAGAGCTGAAATTCTTATCTACCTACTGTATTTTACTCATACATGTATAATTATGTATATATATTATATATATACCTACATAAATTTACACCACCAAACGCATTATATTTCACAATACTCCTGTCCATCCAAAGATAGTCTAGTAGAAATCGCTATAAGCGATAAGACCGCCATTCTAACATTAGCTCTATGATCTTTCCCTCTATGTTATTCTATTTTGCTGTTATTTTGGTTAAACAATAAAGCGTTATCTATGACTTATAAGTTTGTAGTTAATAAGAAGTCACATACCTAGTATGTAGTAATTAAATGTAATTATTAAATATCCATTCATTTGTCTATTCACAAAACGAAAAATAATAAGTGTAAAATTATTCTGTACATATCAACATAGGTTTTCTTACATAGAATCGAAAACTGCAACTCTAAGGGTAATTATATTTTTTCAGGTAAATCTGCTAATCAACAACGCCGGAGTGGTGTCAGGCCAGTACTTACTAGATACGCCTGATCACTTGATACAGAGGACGTTTGATGTCAACATTTTGGCACATTTTTGGGTGAGAGACATACATAACATACTTACATTACTCGGATTTTGTTATGTAGCGGGTGGATGAAAGGAGCCGAAGTTTGGGCTCAGTGGCGTACTTTGGGAGAGGCTTACGTCCAGCAGTGGGCTGAAGCAGGCTGATTATGATGATGATGATTATTAAATTATGACCAAATTTCCATGATTTAGGTATAATAAAAATCTATACAATAGAAGTTGGGACATTCAAGAAATCACAGCAGAATAGGCAAAAAATAATTGCAGCAATTAATTATTAGGATGTGAAAATTCTGACAATAATTAATTAACCTTTTCTATTCCTGTTATAATTGAGCATGATTTTAATTGAAAGCAACTTAGTTTGTCTTTGTTTTGTTCTTTATTTTTGACTAGTTGCGCCCCGCGGTTTCACCCGCGTCTTCCCGTTATCCCGCAGGAACCTTATTCCGGGATAAAAATGTGTTAATCCAGAGTATAGGCTATCTCCATTCCAAATTTCATCAAGATCGGTTAAGTAGTTACGGTGATACGTGGTAGGAGACAATCACCCACACACGCTTTCGCATTTATAATACTAGTAAGATAAACAAGTGAAGCTAATACAAGTGTTTTAAAAATGTAAAGTTTTAACTTACTTTGCTTTTTTTCCACTGCTTTTATTCACTCTTTCAAACATAGTCATAATATTTTTTGTATTTTCTAGACGGTCAAAGCCTTCCTGCCAAATATGATCAAGAGCGATGACGGCCACATCGTCACCATCGCGTCCATGGCGGGCTACGTCGGCGTAGCCAAGCTGGTTGACTACTGCTCTTCTAAGTCTGCAGCGTGTGGCTTCGATGAAGCCTTGAGACTAGAGCTAGAAACAAAGGGCATCAAAGGAGTCCGCACTTCACTCATCTGCCCTTACTTCATCCGAGCAACGGGCATGTTCGAGGAAGTTAAGTCAAGGTAAATACTCGTATTATAATATTGTTTTGGATTTCCGTGGTTATAAAACTTCTGTCTCTAAGTATTTTTATACCTAATCGTTGTTTTGTTAACAATCATGTCTTTTTTGTGGCTGGGGCAACAAAGTGTTGTGGTTTTCAGCACTGCAGAATGCAAAGACGTTTTAACCACAATAATGAAATATTATCTTTAGTAGTCTTTGTTTAAAAATATCTGGTGATGTAGAAGTAATTAAGTATGCTGTTTTGTAAACTCTACATCCATAACTTGAATTTTGTATTTATTTAATTGTAAAATTATGCATTCGAAAATAAAAGTGAAAAAGACAAGACTAAAATAATTTATTATGTTAATTCATTGCCAAAAAGCAAATAACATTACCAATTAGCTCATTAATAAAAATAAAATGAGGTACGGTCAAAGACAAAAGTCGCTGAACAAACTCTACTGTTCGATTTTCTTGAGCATCTCTAACACAAAAATGGTCCATCTGGTACAGATTTGAAAAGTTTGTCGTGATCAGATACTTATACAGTAGTTTCACTAATCCGGTCACTAGTTTAGCACGTCCAATAATCCGGCACTTTGCCCGCGCCTCCCTCACCGCTCCTCCGCTCTGTGTGCAACTAAAAACTTGAACTATGAACTTTTCTATACAATCCAGTAATCCGGCACTCCTTTGTATTTAATACTGCGGAACCAATGAGTCTACAGTACTTATATATAGACTAGCGACCCACCCCGCTTGTACGGGTGCAATGAAGATGCAGTATTTTACAAATCTTTGAATTTTTCCGCTTTTCTACTTTAATATGTTTGTATTAGATATACATATAAACCTACCTCTTGACTCACTCTACCTATTGCTGAACATTGCATTAAAATTAGTTTAAAAGATCTAAGCGAACAGACAGCGGAGGTGCCTTCATTTTATACGATGTAAAAGAAGATCAATATCGTCTTGTAACAAGCAGCGTAACGTTGCAGATTCGTGCCGCAACTGAACTCGAACGAGGTTGCTGACAGAGTGATTCTTGCGATACGCACCAACGAGCCGTTCGCTCTCATACCAGGATACTTCCGAGTGCTGCTGCCTTTTAAATGGTAAGAATACATATTAAAGATATGCAAAAAAACTATGTGTAATCATAGTTCAGGAAAAAACAGCCACTAGAAAAAATCAGAAGGAACACAATCTGCGCGTACTTATTATAGTAGTGCCCCTATTATTATTATTATTACAAAAAATTGTGATACTTCACAATTTTTTTGTGTGAAAATGAGCACAGTAAGTAAAGTTTTCATTAAAATATTTCACGATAGTTGTTATCGAGCACAGTTTATGAAACTCGTCATATGGGTACTGTAGAACCAAAGCACAGAATAAACAACAGAACAAGTCAAAAGGCAGTAAGATTATATTTATGTACCTAGTATTATACCTACTAGACAGTTGCAGTAGCATCAAAAATGATTTTTCAGAATAAAAATAGCTAGCTAGCAACAAACTTCTTACTAATATGGATGTATAGATGTTTGTTTGATTACTCTTTCACGCAAAAACTACTAAACGGATATGATTGAAATTTGGAATAGAGATAGCTTATACCCTGGATTAACACATAGGATACTTTTGTCCCGGAAAAAGGTTCGGGAAGACGCGAGTGAAACCGCAGGGCGCAACCAGTTTTTAATAAATCATCTAGGTCCTACATCCGATATATATTTTGTGTACCAAATAAATAAATATATATCAATTCAAGGTTGGTTCCATGGCCGTGTATATCTGATCTGATCCGCGGCTTGGTGCCTGATGCGGTGCCTCACAACCCCTCCTACGGCAGCTCCCCCGCACGCATCACCAAACCGTCTGATATAAAACCTAAGCGAAAGAAGTCCCGAGAGTCCCAACCAATGACGCTGGTCCCGCCGCCTCTCCACGACAGACACGTCTGAACGCATGCAGAGATTATTAAACTGTAGTAATAATGTAAAATTACAGCACGAGGGACGAAATTGTTCAAAAAACACAGATACAGTGCCACAAACTTATCTGGCCCGGTGACGGTGGCACAGTCATCGAGTCTATTCCTTCAATTTCTCGGTGTCTTCATACAATGATCTTTAGTTCCACTTTTGGCCACTGGGTCTGATAAGTTTGTTGCTTTAATTTCAGAAACATAGCTCAACCATCACTGTGATGTTTTATTAAGCTTAAAATACGCTATATCACTAACACCTATACCTAGTCTAGAACAGTGTTTTTCAAACTGTGAGTCGCGGCCCCTAGGAGGTACACGCAAAGCCTTACTCGGGGGGTCGGAGGCAAAAGAAAAAAGCAAGTGTTCAAGAGAAAGAACATTATAAACGTAGCCTTTCACCTTAAACTTTTAATTTGTAATCGGGTCGCGTATTTACAACGATTGGAAAGCACTAGTCTTGACCAATAAAGTCTCATCATCATCATCAACAGCCGGAAGAAGTCCACTGCTGAACATACGCCTCTCTCCTTGAACGCCACCATGAACGGCTATTAGCCATTTGCATCCTTCGACTCCCTGCGACTCTTACAATGTCGTCGGTCCACCTAGTGGGGGGCCTACCTACAGAACGTCTTCCAGTTCGTGGTCGCCACTCCAGAACCTTTCTTCCCCATCGGTTATCGGTTCGTCGAGCGATGTGGCCTGCCCATTGCCACTTCAACTTGCAAATTCTGAGAGCTATGTCGGTGACCTTGGTCCTTCGGCGAATAAATAAAGTGCTACGTTAATTGACATTAAATTCTGTCGACATCCATGTAAAAATAACGACTTAATGCTAGTTAAAAGAAGTAGCTGTGTACGACCCTACTTTATTGGTGTACCATCACATTCGGAGACCTTCAAATGTAGGTCAAATTCATATCTATCGTATTTGTGGTAAAATCTGCAAAATGTTTGGTAAAATATCCAGATTGACGCGTGTAATATTTCATGAAAATGTAAACAAACTTAAAGGTATCATACCTAAGGTGTCTAACGTGATAATAACTGTATGGTTTTGGTATCTCATGACAGTCCCTCGCTGCAGAGGTTCGGGTTAGCTTGATAAAGCATATTAAGGTGATTTGTATCTTAGCAAAGTATCTTGATATACAATGTTGTATTGCTTTCATCAGCATCATTACATTTCCGATGCTTTCGGGTCTTCTCCCAAACATATTTGTAAAGGTTATCTACTTTAAAGTACGGGCTGGCGGTTCAAATTGTGCTATATCACTGTGTGACGTAAATCCGCACTTAAGTCGTCTGTGATATAAGTAGTCCATTTTTACAACGGAGAAGCGTGGTTTATGTCACATGAGCTATATAATAGTATACGATAAGTGTGACTTCAGTAGATCATTATTTCACTCTACGAAGTTGGTGTCCGAGCATAGCTAGGGTGCTAAACACTATTTACGTCACACGTGTCGTAATGGAAGCTTATAGGTCTCAGCTAATGCTAACAGTAAAAGCATGTCGAAGGCCTTAGCGAGGCCTGAAACCTCGCTGTTTTAACCACCAGCTTATAAACTTACTTTGCCTTATAAGATAATATTTTAAAAGTGATCCGCGACTACATAAAGGTTAAGAAACTACTATGATGTTCTTTTTTCATTTTAGGGGTAAAGCTTGACATATTGATTGACATATCGATCCAAAACCGCGAAAAAAGGATCAGAATCGATTATTAATTTCGGGCGTAAATCGATTCTCCGATATTTTAAAACAATGAGGTAGTAAGTAACAAACTAAATAAGTACTTTTTTCAATATGACATTGTATACTTCTACCACTTTACAATTTATTCCCGAATTTTGGAATAATATCAAATGCTTGAAGCTTGACAGAATTCAAAAGGTAACTAACATCCGCATTTATGTAAGAAAATTAAAACTGTGGTAGGTACTTAGTCAAACTAAGGTTATATTAAGATTTTATGAATGTGATTTTAGCGGTTAACAATAAGTTAATTGTGTACATACTGTATACAAATTATAAATAAAACTCAAGATGTAATTAATTATGAAATTATATTGAGATATTGTTTTTTGTTTATAATTAGATATATTTTGCTGATACTAAGGTAGAAACTTGTAATTATTATATTATATTTCTACATAATAATGCATGTTATTTTTATAGTGTACTTAATAACACCTTGTACTTAAATAACTATACATAATGTTAGATGACTAGAAAACAATAATAAAAACTATTGAAATCAAATCTGAAGCTTATGTACAATATAACATACTTTTTGACAAAAATTGGATAGGTAAGGGTTTACAGTTATTTATAACAGTACGCTAGTTGACTGTATTAATCGATTAATTTACCAAAAAATTGCTTGTAAATATCATCAGATGGTGTTTGAGGACTTTCATTTATTCATTTACGATTTTTTTATTTAAACGAATTAATAAAATATAATTATGTGACTTAAGCCCGAACTTAAGTCATGGTTCTCCGTGCCTTAATTAGTGCATTTTAACACGGAAAAACGTGATTTAAGTTCAGGCTAGGTCACACTAACAATAAAATATTATATTGCTTAAGTAGTCCATTATTGCGCGTTGTGATGTTAGCGCGCTGTCGTATCGTAATATTATGATTCATCTCTATTTTTAGTCAACTAGCTTAAAAATATATTTAGGCAAGCAAGTTATTTCTACTGAAACAATCTAAGTACTGATGCTTGTAAAGGTGGAATTCCGTTGGTCGCAACAGTTGCGAGTGCTGCGACTAACGCGTATGACTGACGCGTCGCGACTGAGGCGTCAGTACTAAAGTTAGTTGTAATATTATAGTGTTAGTACACTATAATATTACTATTATGAAGGTGTATTCGCCATTTTGAGACCCCGCGATTGATGCTTGCGGGGACGTCAGTAATAATTGTCATACATAAGTGTTGTTGTTAAATTGTCGCGTCAGCCGCGGTACGTCGGCCGCACGCGTCAGCGTCAGTCGTAATGGCCGCGACCAACGGAAATCCAACTTATATATTTTTTTTTATAAATAAATGGAACGATGCGTCGTTAGTGACGTTATTATATTTGTATCGGGCAAATGGGTGATTATTCCAAAAAAATATTAGATATATAAATGACGTCTTTTATTTTAATTTATCATTAGTATTAGATAACGTTATGAAGTCAAAATTAAGCATCGTTTTGAAAAATCTAGACTCCCTACACATTTCTTAACGTTTAGGGTGGTTTTTCATTGGAGCTGTGAGCAGTACGATGTAGTTAAACGGTGCATGAGGAAAAATTCACCAATAGGTTTCCTTCGTTTTCCTAACCCCGCTCCTTCTCTCCCATCCTATTGGCGGACTTTTCATCACGCACTTTTTACAGCCTAGCTACTACTACGCACCACAGCTCAGGTGAAAACGCACCCTTACTCAAGTCAGATTAGCTCAACTAAACTAAATTGATATTATTTATCAATTTAATTTTTACTTTCATAAATATTTTTTTGTAGAAAATAAAATAAGAACAGTGGAGTATATTAACAATTGTTTAATTAATCCGAATAAAAGTAATTCTAAGATTAACATTTTATATTGACTTGACTTTTCAACTATATAAATAAATTTCCAGGCACTTGCGAGGTAGCACAAAAGTATAGGAAAGTCACATGGGAACATGGTGTAATAAATTTTAATGATACAATTATAAATGGCATATAAATTAGGTCTATTAAATTAAGCAATTCTTTAAAAACATTCACTATAAACTAACTTATGTCGAACTTAAAGTCGCTAATCATTCATTTAATCAAACAAAACATGAATTAAAAAACTAATAGAACATAGTGAGGTAACCCTGTGTTAAGTACAAAACTAAGTTTAAATACGAGTTAGACTAGTAAAACATTTATTTGACAACTAGGTAAGTATATTTTTGTAGAATAAATGCTTCTACTTATAGACGCAGAGCTCCGTTTAAATTAATAATAGTATATCGTCACCGTAGACGTCAAATTTTGACCAACATATCCTTCACCGTTTTATCGTCATTTGAGCGTTTCACGTATTATTTAGTTTTATTTTTGTTCATGAATGCGGCCAGCCCCAGTATTAACTTCTACTAATATTGACTCCGAGTGCAACGAGGAGGTACTTAGGTAGGTCTAAGTGCGATAAGTCCATTCAGTGTACTGAAACGAGTGTTCTGTCGGTTCAAACACAGATCTACGAGCCCACACAGCTCACAGCTCGGCCCAGTATTATGTTATGTCTATGTCTCGCCATTTAACTCATTACACGTAATCAGGCTACATCTCCGCCCTAATCATTCTTATCCCTAGGATACGCATCCGGCAACCTGAACTCCGAAATAGGCGAAATGTACAACGGGTTCAGTTGTTGCATATTCTTCCTACTCTCCTGAGCTTCTTTAACAAATTTCGCATACGCTCTTCTATCTGACACGATCTGTGCACTCTTCACTGCTAGAATGACGATGAGTCCCGCAGCGATGACGCACGCCATTATCGCTAGGAATGACGTCATAACACGGGCGCTGGTTGGCTGCGAACACTCCTTGGACCTGATGATAATTTCCATAGCCACCAAGGATTGTAAAACAGCTGTGTACGTGTACTTGTAGTCGCATTCTAAAGAGTCTTCTTCGACCCGCAGTATGCAAGACACTTCGTCATCCGTTATTGGTTCTGAAATTAGATAAACCGAGTTGTAGAAAGGGTCTTGCAAAGAAATGGCATTGTAACAATTTCGATGGAGTTGTCGCTGTTGCGGCGTAGAAGATATAAGTATTTAAAAGAAATAAGCTCAATGACTTATTAATGTATGAAAAATGTAGTTTAATTTCACGAGCCGCGGCGCCCACTTAAAGCATGGGATAGATTTTAGGTTAGAATAAGCATAATGGATTACAAGATTCTAATTCTACGCATCTGTTGCTGTCAAGAGATACTCGTAGGTACGTATTATATTTTAAGATCACTGCAATTAGAATTTAATCACTGCGTAAGGAGAATATTACTCATGGCTATTAATAAATCAAGGAAGGCGGTAAATCAACGCACGTATAGGGACATAAAACTTCTCATATCTATGTACCTAACTACTTATCTAAATTTGTGCATCTTAATCTTTCTAAGTATTGTTCTAAATTGACTAAACAAGTCAGTGGCCCCTTTGCTTGTTTTAAAATAGTCGGACACAATTTCTCGTATAAAATTAGAGAGCTTTCGTTCAGGAATTGAATTACATTTAAACTTTTTTATTGCTTTTCAGCTCATTGCGTCAAAAATCTTTGGAAACAATTCCACTCCTGTTTTTTACATTTTACATTACAGGTAGATTAAGATTATATTTTTAGACCGTCTATTTTAGTTTAAGTGCGTGGAAGGCAACTAATCTTCGTCACCTCATACATGTTAACCATAATCTGCATATTTCTGTAATCGTGTACCCACAAACCGCACTCCGCAATATCGTTAGCCTTAAACGCACCTTTAGCTTCAATGTGAACCTAAGCTCTAAAGAGTATAATTATCATTACCGTAGTATAATTTTCGTGGTTACTATTAAGTAAACTGAAGTACAGCTGCAGCAATAACCTGCTTTCTGTAGACATTAGCATTAGTCAAGTAATGTTACATGTAACTTTAGTATTTTGTTAATAATGTTAGGTAGTGCCGTTGCGGTGGTTTTGTTGATAATGTTAAGGTATTTTCTTTCTACAAGTGGGTACAACAAAATAAAGCGACAAAAATGACGTTAAGCTACGTCTGGACAAGAAACTGGCTCTCAATAATTGAGGTTGCCGAAAATCTAGGTTGTTAGTATATGTACCTACCTATAAAGTTATTGGTTCTAATAATTCCAATTGTTTTTTTAGGTAGGTAATTTCCAAGTTTCTTACAAAAGCCAACAACTCAAATCGAAATAAAATCGGCATCTTCAACTTGTTTCATCGTATTGACATATTAATGAGTAGGTAGGTATAGGTGCTTTTGAAAATCTAGAATCTATCTTTTTTCTTCCTACTAGTACCACTGCTAAGCGTTCCTTAACGATATCACTCGCTCTTTTGCCAAACGTCTGTCTTCGCCGTTGTCTAAACAACAACTGAAGCTTCAGCGAAACTTACCAGCACCTTGCAGCCTCTCACTGACAGTGTAGTTGACATTCCCAATGGTGCACAGGTCAGTGCAGCTTGAGTTCAGGTGGCAGGTGACGCAGGGCTCCGCGCTAGCACACAGAGGGTTCTCGCAGGTGGCGCACGACTCGCAGAACATGCCAGAATACTTCGATCCTGTCTCTAGGTCCACCGCCGAGCATTCGCATCGACCTGGAAATAGTTTGAAATCTCAACATACTCTATAACTGCGTCTTACAGGGTAGCATTTGACCACAAGTTGACGATGTGGTCAGAGGGAGCGCCACGCTGCACCTACATAGATCGGGAATTGGCTCTTTAGTAGATTTTTAACTTGAACCCTAAAGCTAGCCAGGCAAGCACTTGTTAATGCTCTACCAGCAAGCTAGGTTTCATCAAGATCAATCAATCAAGGCGTTTATTGACACAATTAAATTAATATAGTAATTATGAAGCCTCTGTTTTCCTTCACCGAAGGCTCAAGCTCATTATAGGATTCGAACCTACGACCTATGAATTGCAAGCTGATGTCACTACCTAGTTAGGTCACTTATGAAAAGAAGGCAACATGCAAGTCATGGATTTTTGTTAGCATCACAGCAAAAACACTGTCACGAGATGGCCATAAAGATTTTCGCAGGCGCACTCCACGCACAAAAACACGCATCGCTACTATCTGTAAACTTGATCAAGTAAGTGATCAAGTGCACAGCACACACTCCGTCATCTCCAAGGCAGGGTTCCCGGGACATCCACCACGGGCGGCAAAATCTAAGTATGGTATGACTAACAAAGTGTTCAGCACATGTATATTTAAGGGTTCTTAGTGTTCCATTGACGAAATGTGCTAAACCATAATTGTGACTCTTTAAAGTAATTTATTATAAACGCTGTTAGCGGGGTGCCACTATCAAGTTACTGCCTCGGTTCGAAAAAATCGTAGATCGGGGCTGGTAGTCATAAGTATATTATGTACTGACCACAAACACAATCTCCGTTCCCGGAGCAAACGGAGTCGGTTCCCGGCGCGACGCACGTTTCATTCCTTTCGATGCAGTCGCACGCGCTACCGCTCCAGCCATCTGCGCAGGCGCACTGTCCGCACACACAGTCGCCGCGGCCGATGCCACCGCACTGTAAGCCGTTTTCCCTGGAAAAATAATCCATCCCTAGTTTTAGTATTACTTAAACGAACTATAATGACAAAAGATCAAGTAGTAACACTTGAACGCCAGAGGAAGTATTCATACTTATGATCAGTATGAATATAGAATCCGGTGTAAGCTCATCTATCGAATATTAAATACTAGTGATACATTTTAGGACACAGTTATATGCAAATTAGGACCTTTTCAACGTTCCGCGGTATCCGATAAATATCTATTAATATTCTCTACACAATGTGAAAAATACAAAGAACAATCAATATAAATATATAACCTACTAGGTAAGTTATCATTCATGTTTGACAGTTACAAATCATTGTTATTTATGAAGTGTTTTGTTTACATACACGTACTAAAGATTTTTTTTCGTTCCAGTTTGCAGGAAACAAATGGGCAATCACAATGACTTATGAAGTGCGTGAACTCCATAACACTTTGAATTTAATTACAAAGACGGACTTAGCAGATAATAAGCCGACAGAACTACGTGTTAACTTAATGTATACGTGTAAACTCGTACTAGCATTATACTAAAATAATCTGTTAAAACGTGAAGAGTAATTCTTAACGATGTCTGCGAAACTTCAATCTTCATTAAGTATGTTGTAACTAAGGTGACCATTTATTTTTTTCTCCTTGCGCGGGACCGTAAGGTTTTTTTTTAATAATGATGGAACTGTTGATTGATTGATTTGACTTTTTATAATTTTCTTTCCTTTTTTAAAGATTTAACTAACACTTTGGCGCCCTTTTTTGACTTTTTATCCCAGTGGGCGCTTTTATTAGTTTGGTATGTATCGATGTATATAACGGAATATTTGCACGTGATTTTCACGCCTTTCAAAACGGATTGATTTGAAATTTCACACACTTTTCAAAGACCGGTGACAATAGTTGGTCCCATTATCCTTACCAGGATCCTCAGGAATAATGTTTTTTAAACCGGAAACCCGGAAACCTCGAAAATATACCACTTTAGGTATATTTTCGAGGTTTCCGGGAAAAGCGGGACTGTCCCGTTTAAAGAGCGACGTGTGTTCACGTTAGTTGTAACAGTTATCGTTAAGAGCTGTTCGATTGACTCAGAATACTTCCGCGATCCAAATTAGCTCGGCTGGTGCTCGTGCGTAGTTAGTGGTTCACAAGTCAATTAAAACCAGATTGTTAGGATGTGCCCACAGATGGATGTCTATGTTTTATTAGGTGTTCACTGCACTATAAAGTTTGTATTTCAGTATTGTGAAATTTTTGTAATTGCACCATATAAAAATCGTTTGAACTATCTTTTGACCGTCTTTTATTAGTTCCAGCGCTCTGATAGAAATACTTATACTCGTAGGTACTCATATATGTATATGTTCGTATTCATTTCCCGTATAGATTCTTAGTAGGTATTAGGTTAAATTGTAGATAGGTAGTTTTATTTTAAGTTTAGTTTTTGTTATGTTTCCGTTATTTTATGTTTCTTGAAATGAGATAAAAATTAAATGTTGCTCGTTGAAATGCACGTCACTTGAGAACGGCTGGAGCAATATGGCAATTTTTCCGAATAAGGTTTTTAGAGAATGATAATATAGAAAAATTACCTGGAAAATTTGAGAAATACCGGGATCTTTTTTTATATTGTAGTATTTTATTGTAGTAGTAAGTCCAGTTATTTCATCAAAATTGCGAAAGTAACCTAGTTTCTTTATGTGTTTGTTAACTTTTTATGACTCAGCGGCTGAACCGATTTTGATGAAATTTGGTATGGAGGTAATTTGAACCCTGGGGAAAGACAGGATACTTTTAATCGCGATAAACTGTAGCTAATTTTTTATATACATATATGGTACTCACAAGCTGATGTCACAAGCCTTGCACTGACAGAAGCGGCCGTTGTACCCTCGGTCGCATTCGCAGCGCCCGCAGAGGCAGTCTCCAGCTCCTGAACAAGCCATACTACGCGTAGTGTTGGGCTCCCTACATTGCGCAATCAGCTCCGCTGAAGCGTTCTCGTCTTCTATCGAGCAATCGCAGGAAGGGCCTGACCTGATAACAATGGACTAAATATTACCACACATTTACAATCATTATTTTTATTTTGCTTTTAGATGGTAGCTTTTGACTACAAATCACCTGATGTTAAGTGACGATGTGGTCGAAGCTGGCGTCATGCTACACCTGGATTGGAAACTGATTCTCAAGTCAGGCTACTAGAACACACCGATAAGTGCTTGGCGAGAGATAACATCTTCCTATATTAGGCAAAGATCTGCGCAAGATATAATTAATTCAGCTGTTTCTGTCTTGCGACAGCTCTTACTTGTGCCAAAGACTTTTATCAACAAACTATTTTACCTTTTTTCTAATTGACCACAGCCGAAGCTACTACTAGAAGCTTGGTGGTAGAGCATTTTCTATGTAATGCTCTACCACTACCTCTACCACTAGCTTCCAAGTCAAGTTGGTTAGTTTATAGTGCTCAAGTTAAGAATCTGTTGCCAAGCACCGATCGGTGTATTCCGGCAGCCCCATCAGTTTCCTAGTTCATCAGTTCATAGCCCGGTGGCACCTTCGACCACATCATAATTTAACATCAGGTGACTTTCAGTCAAAAACTACGCCACAAAAAGAAATAAAAAAAACTTGTTTGTTTATCTTAATATGACAGACAGTATGATTCCAAAGTTTCAAACAGAGTCATAGATTAGTTAATAATACATACACCGTGATCAAGACATCAATAATGTATAACGAGGTTCATTATGGCGATCTTTCAAGCTCGAACGACAATTCAATTAAGGCGCAGGTTTCCAAAAATGGGGTTATTTAAAGCTATCTTTCTGTGTAATTCTGGTCTAAAAAAAATCTAATAAAAATATATGTTGATCTACTTGATATATAGCAGGACACCTTCAGGCCGAAAAATGCAAAAAATGTATTTATATATTGAAAACAAATGTGCAAAGTCCCCATTTCCTAAAAGTTTAATACTACTTTACTCCTAAACTATATATGTAACAAAGACTTGTTAATACCATCAGCTTATAAAAAAATATAATACCCAGGACACCTTCAGGCCATTTTTTGAAAATACTGCTTTAATTATTTTTTGCGAATTTTTTACGTATTTCATACTCGCAAATCGGCACGTACACCCCTCATTCGCCCATAAAGTCAGTGCGGGACGAGCCGCCGTGCTGAACGGACCTGTGCCACTTTTCTCCGCATATTTTTGTAGCTGAAAGTCGTACGATGAACTACCTATAGACTATGAGTGGTAGGTGCATAGTGCCGCGGCGAGTTAATTGCCTACTCTTGCGGTGATGCATAGGGTTGTCACTTTTATTTTTAGTTAAATACTAGCTGACCCGGCGAACTTCTTTCCGCATAAGAGGCAATAAATGAGCAGATTTAGGATTTTAAAATTAATTAACGTTAGTAATAAATAAACTCGCATAAAACAAAAACATCTTCAATTCACAACTTCAATATCAACCATAGACAACATTACGTTTAGCTGTCAGTTGCATTTTGGTATACCATTTACAACAAATGAATGATTAACTTTATTATTTATGAGTATCATATTTTATCTTATTCCGGACGAAGACAAATGCAAAAAATCAAAGATTATAAAAATCGGTCCAGCCGTTATCGACTTATACCTAAGTGTTGTAACTAACATGCCTTTTTTATAGATTATATTATCTGTGTATTATGACAGCGCAAGGTTTTTAATCATGTAATTTATTAAAATGTTTTACCAATTCATAAATGGGTTGCATATTAAAGACATTTTAATAATTATAAATTAATAAATACGATTTATTATAAACTATACAAATGAAATAGTCTGTGAGAGCAGCAAATCCGAGCGAGCGAGCAGTGTAGTACATAAATGCGCGCGATCAAACGCGTGGCACAGCCCTACTGAGTCCCAGGCCGGTCCCTGCGTACACGGCGCTCGCTACTCACTCACGCGCACATTCAAATGGCGCGGCAGCGACTACTAGCCGTGCCCCGCGGCTTCACCCGCGTGGGAATTGATGTGTTGTACAAACTTTAGAACGCCATTGCACAACCTCTAGGGGTTTTCTTAAATATAAAAAATACGTATTTAATTATTTACTTTATAGTTTATTTGTACCTACTTTTAAGAAAATTTACATAAGGAATAAAAAAAAGCCATACAAACTTTAAAACTCTGGCCCCGTATCTACCTTATTTAACCCCTTTCAGAGTTGACTTTTCAAAATTAGATTAGCTTATGTGTTAGTCCAATACCTAAACTGTCTACATTCTAAATTTCATCAGTCAAATTCGGTTCAGTAGTTACGTGGTAACAAACATTCACACACACACAAACTTTCGCATTTATAATATTATAGTAGGATGTTGCTACTGTGTATATATGTAGATACGGCGGGCTCGATTAGTAGAGGTACCGCGCCGCGCCGCATGGCGAGAGCGTCGCTTCGGGCGCGTTGGCCGCAGATCGCGTAATTTTGGTGAGGGGATGCGCGGAGTGCGCGGAGCAGTTTCACTTGATCAAGCAAGGTCAACGACGTTATGGAGGCTCTTAATGGAGTGAATCAGTAGTTTTTCGGCAGGGAGATCAAAAAGACATTATCTTTGAGCTACAGTTAC
Organism: Opisthograptis luteolata; assembly: GCA_931315375.2. Lineage (NCBI taxonomy): Eukaryota > Metazoa > Arthropoda > Insecta > Lepidoptera > Geometridae > Opisthograptis > Opisthograptis luteolata. Next base: position 7,893,337 of record OV928048.1, read on the forward strand.
TTTCTACCACAGATGATGTGTGTCCAGACCACACAAGATTTGAAATTAAAGAACCCCTCAGGTCTCTTCGTAAATTAATTTTGGTTTCAGCCGCGCGACGTTTTAATTTGTCTTAGGCATCACATCCTTATGAAGGACATAGGATCCTTTTTATTGCGACAAACTGTAGTCTACGCGGGTGATACCGCAGGGCATAGCTAGTCTATATAAAAAATGAACCCTATTTCCCTTGATCACGCCATAACTTGAGAACGACTGCACCAAATTGGATAATTATTTTTTGTAGTGTTCATTAAAGTTCGTGAATGGTTCTTAGAAACAAAAAATGAAAAAGTTTTGATAAAACGGAAGGTTATTGTAAACTTTAGTCTATCTATACCGGTGTAACGGCGGTACACCTACAGCTAGTTCAATACAAAAAACAAGGTCCTCACCATCCTTTATTGCACTGGCAAACACCGCAAACTAAGTGCGAATTGGCCGGGCACGTCAGCACCATACCCTCTATAAGGTCGCCTTCACACTTGCAGCCACACTGGATCTCCACTTGTAGGGTCAACGAGTCTTGGCCCAGTTGCGACTCAGAAATGGTGATCGTTTGTTGCGACTGCAATGGGCACAAAAACTTGTAGGAATGTCAACAACCAAGTTGGATGAGTCGAATAGTTGGGTAGGTAGTATCAATAGTGCGCTCTTGAGATTGATTGAGAGTTTCGGAATGAACTTTAAGTTTGAGCCGAGTGAATGTGTTGGTTTTGCAATGCGATGCAGAATGAGCAGGAAGCTATCAGTAAAAGATAAAGTGAAAACTAATTCAGTGAGGTACTTGTACCTACGTTATTTGCTACTTATTTTGATAAAACGTAAATGTATGTGCACAACCAACCAAGAGAAATCTAAATAGTAAAGCTTATCAAAAAATATCGGACTATTAGATGACAAAAAAAGCTTTGGATTTAGTGAACTTGCTCCAATTCAATCAATTAGTAATAAGAATAAAATTGTCAATGTGATCGCGCCAAAAAAATTACCTTGCCTGTTCTTTTGCCGGCGCGGCGTAAGGAGGTTGGAACAGACGCAGCTAGTTTTAAGTTTGACTTTCTCTAACTTCAATAACTACCTCTCAGTGACTACAAACAAAGATTAACACTGGCTGCTCTTCAACACATCACTGACTAGTGTTTTGTTATTAAAGTTTCGCTTGAAACCGTACTCAAGTCGCCAATCTCAAGAGTGCACTCAACACCGATACTCACTGTCTTGAATTCTCTACACGAATCGAGGCTGATGTGTGCTTCATAATTAACCGTCATGCCGTATTCCACGCCGGTACATCTCGTCGCTTCTATTAACATGCCGCCTTTCACTCCGCAGTCAGTAAAGTACCTGACCTTCACTGGGCCTGAACTAGAGTTGTCCTCAAAATTGACCACGCTCACAATGTCTTCGTACCCGGTCTTTACAAGCTTGAGAATGTTTGAACTGTCGCTTTCCAGCTTAGCTATGTAGGTAAAGTCTTCTAGGAGTTTGTGCAGACTGTCGTAGTGATCCTTCACGCCAGCAGTCACCGCGAATATGACATTTACCTAGAATACAAGTTGTTTATTCAACTGAGTGACGAGACGAGCAAGTCACTTGAAAGAAAGTGTCACGCTTCCCTTTACAGTTCAGTGCAATCCAGTATTTTTAACTTTTGCAGTACAAATCCTGCGCGGCAATGCACAGCGTCACCCTGATATATTAGCCGATATGGAATATCTTTACGCCTTGAATCCTGCGCGGCAATGCACTGCGCTCGTCACCCTGATATATTAGCCGATATAAAATATCTTTATGCCTTGTAATTCCATTGGAAACATTACCCTTCAATCCAGAACACGGTAATTTTAGCACACTACTGATTGGCGGTTGAAAAACTGGCAAAGGTGTGGCACTTTCCTAGATGGACTCTGGAAAAGAGTCCTAGCAGAGTCTTGCAATTTGACACTAAATCAGTACTAAGATTGCATTAACTGGAAATATGATAAATCTTGTAATGCACCAACATATAACTCGGTAGTAAACAACCCGGTAGTTTACTTAAACATACGGAAAGCAGATTTATCGGTTGCGCAGCACGCATAATCTATTTTCAAAGGAAATATTTAGATTATTTACTATGTTAGTCATCCTTATTCACGCGGTTCCACGATCCTACTATCAGTGCAAAGTGTTATGCTTCCTCGTTTATAAATGATAAATAGCTCAATAGCAACATAAAACAGAATTAGAGTTTCATTCGTTTAGTCTAGTAGATCATTCCTCATTATACGCTTCGTTATGAGCAAGCGCTAGAAAGATCTATTTCACTGTAGTTTTGGAATATTTAGCAATACTTTACACCAGAGTTGTATCTTAAACTTACCTACTTCATAATTAGGTCTTAATGGAAATTTTGCCTTACGTATAAGCTAATTCCTTTTTAGACTCTGTACCTATAACTTAGGCAATCTGAGTTTTAACCTTATATTGCTGTACTTTAAGCGTTTTGCCCATGTTTTGTCATTCTGCTTTTTATTCATACGTCAATTTTGGGTTATACGAACACATGCAAGAATCAGAAAGTGTTGGTAGACACGTAAGGCCGGGGGTTTTAAGACCAGCCCCCCACTGGTCACTGGTTTACTGTGTAGAAACTGACCACCCTTTATTCATACGTCACGCTCATAAAGGTTAACTTTAACTTAATTGGTTTAGTTTCTTGCTACGTTAATAGATACCTTATATTTATCAAGAAGTCTGTATATTTGCGAGACAGAAGGATAGTCATATGTCGTTGATTCAGAATAGTAACCGTTATCATCCAAATGGCATTTTTCATCGTTCTTTCTTATTGCACCACCTATAACAAAATATACAAACAAAACTTTAAATCATTATTGACTCGAAATGTTGATAGGCGAAAAAATACGAAGCTCTTATGTAAGTTTACTACACAAATAGATCAAAAGGTCAAAAGATTTTGACGACTAATGTGGCGCAATAGGCGAACAGACGATCGCGAAGCGAGAGGTCGCGGCTTCGATTCCTGCTGGGAGCCAAACATTTGTGCATTGTAAAAAAGTGTTTTTACCCATGTCTAGGTGTTGTAGATTCTCGATCCGTGTATTTCCTATATTACCCTAGATACAGGGAATCCTAGGGTATTCTATCAGTCAGGGTACTGCGTTGGTTTTTTAATTGATTTTACTCGTTTTTTTTTTTACTTATTATTTCACTTATGAAACAAGTAAAATAAAAAAGAAATATGTAAAGCGATAAAATTTTATCATTAGACTTTCAACTAAAGTTACACTTACCAAGCAGTCCATCCCCAGCTATATGTAAGTAACCATCGGAAGACAAGATAACAATTTTTCTGCTCCGCGCTGACCATCCGATTTTTTCTCCACAAGTCAACACCTGCATTAGGGCGTCGAGCTGGGCCTCTGCATTATCCAGGTTAGCTGTCACTGAACTACTGTTTACTTTCTTTATGAAATCGTTAACCTGAGAAATGATTTCTTCGTGTAATTTCGTAATTAAAATATCAATCATTCTTTTTGGAAAATTAAATACCAATACATTTCTGAAAGAATCATGGCTAAGTTTCGGAGAGTTACAGACAGCGAAAAAGTAGCTGGTCACACTCGATTTTCGTTTTTTACAACTTACTAAGTAGGTGTCGTTTGACCACAACATAACACACCTGATGTTAAGTGATGATGATGCGGTCAAAGATTGGTGTTTAAGATAGTGCAGGTATAATGGCAAAAGTTATTGTTCTTAAACATTTCTATGGCAGGTGGATTGAGAGCATAAAAGCATCCACATGACTCAGCAAACTGTTTACGAAGAACTACCAAGGTGTCCTTAAAGTATCAATTGAATTCCCCAAAAAAGACCTAATACACATAATAGTAAGTACCTTATTAGTAAGTGATAGATGATGTTTGAAAGCGTAAGTTGGTTCACAAGCTTCCTCTTCGACAGTGCACGGGTTTGCCCGTCTGCCATCGTCCATACTAATGAACGGCATGATAGGCTTTTCAGCAAAGCTGCCAAATCCAAGCCTGTAAAAAGATTTCAGTAATCCATACTTACTCGTAGGCACGAGTATAATAGTAGGTATAGATGCGAAAGTAAGTCTGTTTTGTGTGTTACCTTTTCACACCTCTATCGCTGAACAGATCAATGAATTTTGGTTTGGAGATAATATGTAGTTGAAATCCTAAAGAAGGATATAGTTTTACTAATTATCACGATTAATTTTAGTCAACGCGGGAGGAACAACGGAAACAGCAAATCATCAAACTGTCATTATAAACGCGAAAGTTTGTGAGTCTGTGTGTATGTTTAAAACGTCTTTACGCTGAAGCGGCTCAGCCAATTTTAGTGAAATTTGGAATGGAATTTTTACTCCAAAATAAAGTTCCTTCGGGATAACAAAGCCACGCGTGTAACCGGCGCAGTTAGGTTACGTATTATTTCTAGTAAGGTAAGGTCTTAATCCCGTCCTTTTAGAATTTCATTTTACCTGAAGTTATCAGTGAGGTTCTTCAACAGATCTGGCAAGTCGTCTCTTAGAGACACCAGCGTCTCTTTGTCATCCTTCATCGACCACGTCAGATCCATCAGATAATACAGATCTAGAGGATAATTCTTTGCTGGTCTGTAAGTAAATTGGATCCTTTTTGTTTCTCCTGGAATAAGAAAGCTGAGTTTATTAACATGATGGTAGCGATGAACCCTGGCGTTATAAATGGTTGATGTTCTGAAAAGAACTTGAGTTTGAGTTCGAATTTCTCAATTTTCCGGGTAACATTTCCAATTTTATAAAATTGTTTCTACTGAGTTTTTCTGTTCAAGTGAAAAACGTAGATGGGCGGATTGAATGTCGTGTAGGTATTGAATATTGATAGGACGTAGAGCTGCAGATGTTACGTTTTCATAGGATTACAGCTAAAGGCCTTGAAGTTTTTTACTTTATCTAGATACTGAAATAAAAGTTATTCCTAAAATTATGTTTGTGATTGTTAACTAAGCAAAAATACTTACGAGGCTTAAGAGAAAGCATAATTTTCTGCGGTTGGATTTGCACTACAGCGTCTTCACTGTCCGATTTCACATCTTGAAGCGATTTGTTCTGCACCACATTCCATATGGGCATCTCAGGCCTCTGAATCATAGCCTGACTACATCCCGTGGCCACCAAACTAAGGAAAAAATCTTGTTTTTATTTCTTACTGGGTAACGTGTAACCACAGGTCACCTGATGTTTAGTGACGATGCTGTCGCTGGTGGTACACATACCATGCTACACCTGGATTAGAAACTGGCTCTCAAGTGAAGCTGCCGAAACAAAATGATAGGTGAAAGTGGAAATTTAATGTACCTACCTCCAATTGTTACTATTAATTTACGTCACATTAGTAGTACTAATAAAATCTACGTTTAAAATCTTTTGAAGCATAACCAGCTATTTAGTTTATATGTATGCCTATAAGGTGAATAGTTTACTTGATCGACTATTATTTGGTTGTACAAACTACGTATATCAACAAACGCAGTGTGTGGCATCCATGGGAGATCCAATGCTAACCGACTTATAACGCGATGATGAAATTAACTCAGCGTGGTCCTATATAAAGCCATTGAAAAGCATTTATCCTACCGCAGTCGATATAAAAGCTCCACAATCAATAATCAATCAAACGACGATCTTTTGATTAGTCAGGCGGGCACGGGGCCCAAACTCAAATGTCGGTCAGCAAACGTGGGAAAGCACAATCGAAACTTTAAGAATGCGCTTCACTATGTACTTACGTAGAATTATTGCGCTTAGCGCAAGTGAATTTATTCACTTCGTTGAAATAGCAAACCATTGCTATTTCAAACCAAGAAAATTTGTTCAAGAACAAGAAATTTAGGGACGGAATGTTTGCACTTATGACTCGAATACTGCATTCTTCAAATTTTAAGTGAAAAGGTATCTTCTAGACAATCACGCTCCATCCTCGACCACGTCTTCACTTTCCACTTTCATTGTCTTTGTTTTTATTTCTTTCTATTAGTGAGATAGTGGTCAATAGCATGGCTAATTGAAATAAAAATAATATTTACGTTTTCGTACGATTTGTAAGCACGTGCATGCGCTTTAAATCTATATGCAAATCGATTCGGATATATAACTTTCTAAGTCTCATATTAGTAAAAGGTTACATAGTAGCTACTAGCTACCTACAAATAAGGATCGAGACGTTCTTTCTACAGTTACTATCATGAATATGCAATGATAAAATTCAATCTTTCGCCGGCGTAAGGTTGCAATGTGCTTAAATATTTATGACTTTCAATAGGGCTTGGTTCAAACAGTAAAGGGGACTTCGGATGTGGAAACAAGAAAACAATAGAATGAGTTTTGATTATCATTCACCACTTATTGATTTTTGTACGTAAAACTTGTCAAACTTGTACGCAACTGGCTTTATTTCCTACAGTTATACTACTATACTATACTATTGTGTCTTTTAGGCTAAAGATGTAAGTTTTCCAAAGGCAAAAACATAAATAAATAGCTCGCCAACAATTAGTAGTTCATCAACGCTAGAGTGATAGAAATCTACATTACTCTGTATGCAGCTGTATGGAATTTCAATTGGAAAATGTGTTCAAATAGAATTCTTAACTATTTATTGCTTAGCTTTAGGATGATAAAAATCATGACGCGTTTCGATTTTTTAATGATTTTTTGTACACCATTTTCCCTAAGTACGTATAAATAGAATTCATTTAAATTATTTTAGATAGCTGTGAAAATTATATTGAACCAGAAAAAGTTCTCGACATATTGATAATATGTACATTTACATTGGTAAGTAAGTGTTAACGTCATGTAGATTGAATATTCTCACTTGCTATTAGAAATTTCAACTAGGTACCTATATATTTGAATGGGGAGCCACACGCAAAGCTGGCGCTCTGAGCGACTGAAGCCTTGTTTACGTCGCTGTGTCCAGTTATAGATGTGGTTGTCAAACGATAGTTTGACAGTAGTTATGTCAAGTTAAGGTGCAGAAATAAATGAGTAGTAATGTAGGATCATGCGCCATCTAGCGTGAAAAAAAGTTAGTTTTCCTCCTGATTGCATGTCGCAATGGTATTTATAACAAATGTTTACCTGTCGTCATCATCACACCGAGGCGCCGCAGAGCTGAAGTAGGGATCAGCACACCACCGGCAGTGGCTGGCGGCTGCGAGGCAAGGTCCACACTCGTCATGATCGATGCACACAAGCTTGTTCAGAAGCTGTTGTTGTACTGAAATTTAAAGGCACTTTACATTCACTCTGCACTTGCACTTTACTCTAGACCAGCTTTTTCCAAAGTGGGTGATAACGCCCGTATGTGGGCGCTGCAGGCCAAAAGAGGGGCGGTAAGAGACCCAGAAAAAAAATGGGGGCGTTGTGTAGAGACCTAAGACGAAAAATTGCCAATATTGGCTGCAGGGATCTCCTTTTTTCTCAGCAATTACGAAACATACAGAGCTAATATTTATGTACATTAAAGATCATGTTTTTGACATCAAATTGTCGGAAGGCTAATACGATTGGTTAACTTTCATAGCAGAGAAACAATGATCAAAAACTGCCTTCTAAAAAAAAGATTTTCATTTTACAGGCATACAAAACCGATTTAGGAGTTGAGTTTTTTTTTGTATGGTATATACACATTCTTCCAAGAACTGCAGGTTTAGTTCTATAAAATTAACGATAGTTTTCATTTTAAACGAAAAAAACTTTTTTTGACGCATACGACCTTACGGCATTAGTCAGCTCGCTTGCGTTTTTGAATAGAGCTGATTTCAGATTCATTGTTTATCACGGCGTCCTCTTAATGGGAGAACTAAAAATTATTTATTCTCAAAGTGGGCAGTAAACAAAATAAGTTTGGGAACCCCTGCTCTAGATTCTGAACTGGGTTGAAATTGCTCAGGATAAGGAGTGGCGCTCTCTCGTTTCGGATGACAAGGCACACTTTGGGTCGCTGCTGCTGAGCCATCGGAGTTAGTTAGTTACATGATACTATCGTAAAGTGTGTTACCTACTTTCATTCTATCTTCCCATATTTTATGGTGGATAGCTATGGTAATGGGTTATTCTTAAACAAAACTGTGCTTGAGCATACAGATAAGCACCATAACGCTATACCTAACCATAGGGAAGTAACGACACATTAATAATTCATAGCCGTCATCAAAGCTCGTCGTCAAACTTTGGTTCTATTTCCAGAATAGCTTCGAATGAACAGTAAGTTAATACAGCAACCAACATCAGTCGGAAACGTGAAAACGGGCTGAAAATATCCCGGACATCTCTGAAATTGTATCGATGGAAACAGACCACCAAAATGGTTGTAATTCTGTGTTGACACAATTTATGTGGGCGTATGAGATTACGGCCAGACGCGCAAACAGATCTGATAATATAATCTACGTGTATCTATGACACACAATCATATAGAGCTACAGTTGTAATTTTGGTTATTATTCTACGGTCATGTTAATTATGACAAATAGTAGCTTTTTTCTATAGATTAGTCGAACATGGTAAAGTAATTAATCATGCCCTTGAGTTTGCCATACCTACTAGTCGTTAAATTGTGAAATTGAACGCAATATTGTCTTTTTGTGCCTTTCTTTTCTTCTTTGGTCATTTTTTGTTTTGTAAATCCCCCATTTATCAAAAATTAATGTTGTGTTGAGTTCTGCTTAAATATATTTTATTCTTACTTTAAACTGTTGCTTATTCGATTACCTTTCAACTGCCTCATTTCTACGGAATACCTAATGACTTTATCATTTATACTTATTTGCTAGATTGTTGTAAATAAAGAACTTTATATTAATAGAAGAAATGCTGTGTTCAGTCTGCAAGCAAACGTGAAAATGTTTTAAATAAATGTATCGTTTTTACAAACAAATACAAGTACAAAATTCTTTAACACAATACTTCAATAGTGATGTAGCTTTTTGTACAAAACTGACACGTGGCACGCCACAATATTGGTGTTAGCGATTGTACACAACAAATTGATTGAAGTAACGATTTCATAGAAAGCAGCGTGAGCGTGAGCCCTTTAATCAAGAGATGATGCACGTGCATTGTGTTTAGGTTACTTTGATGTTCAAGTTAATAGCTTAATAGCCTCACAAATTAAGATATTACTTCGTGGACATACCCTAATAGAAATATTTATGGGCCATATAATAATTCCTGTTACACATAGTAGGTAGGTCAGATATTTTCGCCATTTTCCATTATATTAACTAAGTATGTATATACTCATAGATATATATTAGTATAGATAGATAGTGTAAGTAGGTGTCTGTTCATCATAATTAGTTGTGAAACCTTGTAATTAGTTAGCCAAATTTTTCTTCTTATTTAAATTACTAGCTAGCAAGTTTTGCGTAAAAAATAATAAAATTAAATAGAAATGAACATCAGTATGGTAATAAGTAAAATAGAACAAACCAGTGTAACAGTTCATTTTGTAAAAAATCACAGCAAGTCATTCTTTTTAGAGCATTTTTATTGTGTGAGAGTAGGTACTTGATAGATTTTTATGAATGTACGTTATTGTTAAACAGAAGTTTTATGTTATAATCAAAGCTGTATAATGAACGATACAATGTATTCATAGACCATGGCTTTGTTGCAATTTATGGAATAAACCTCAATATTAATAAGTAGGCAGTGGACGTACCACAAGGCTGTTGGCAATGATTATAACGAACCATGATGTCATACACACAACCTACTCGCGCGAATGTTTCTTCAGCTGAAACTGTTTCAATACATAGTTAAGGATTTACATACTTACTTATATACATCTATGCTAATATTATAAAGGTAGTTTGTTGTTGTAAAATTTACACACGACTAAATTATCTAAAACTGTAAATCCGATTTAGAAAATTGTGTGTCCGTTTGCAGCTCGGCTCCGTGTCGACTGAACAGATTTTCAAGAGGTTTTTTTTGCTCAATTAAATCCTATAAATTGGTAAATTTCAAGTACGCAGATAAAAGCATGAAAACCAAGGGTAAAATTGTGGGACGCAGCTAGAATATAATATACTAATTGCGCCCCGCGGTTTCACCCGCGTCTTCCCGTTATCCCGCAGAAACCCTTTTCCGGGATAAAAGTAGCCTATGTGTTAATCCAGTGTATAAGCTATTTCCATTCAAAATTTTATATAGATCTGTTTAGTAGTTTTTGCGTGAAAGAGTAACAAACATCCATACATCCATCCATATTCACAAACTTTTACGTTTATAATATTATTAGTAGGATAATGTTATGTTGTTTTGTATTCTATTTAAAAGTCTCAAATGATCTGCTTTTAAATGTTGCCTTACTAATTCTATGCGTCTTCACTAATGCTCTGAAACTCTACGGGCTTTCAGAAGCTCAACACTGAACAAGAGAAATATATATCCTAATCCGTGTCCGTAAATAAAATTTACAACATCCCTACTACTATTATAAATTAATCCGAAAGTGTGTTTGTCAGTTGGTCCCTTTTTCACGCAGCAACGGGAATCGACGATCGAGTTTTTTATAAAGATAGTTCATGGACCAAAGGGTAACTTTTTTAAATCTGTTGTTCCACTGCTGGACAAAAATCTTCCTAATTTTTTTCCAGATATCTTGATCCCCCGCAACCTCAGAACATCACTCTTGAAAAGTGTCGAGGACATATAAACAAAAAACATTCAGTAGCATTAATAGCATTATGTTATTTTTTATCCCGCAAAAATGCATGCATTTTCCCTCATCTTCATTTTTACTTGCTTAGCGCAATAATCCCCACGTGGGTGAAACCGCGGGACACAGCTAGCAATATACATTTCTATTTCAGTGAACTAATGCCCAAAAACAGGTGGGATCCGGCCCACTGTTCAGCTTATTTTAAATTTAAAACGACATCGAATAAATCTTCCTTTGAGCATTGAACATAATTTAGATATGGAGTTGTATCTATTTTTATTATTATTTCTATGATAAGCGTTATTAGTTGTATTGCCCAATGAGCTGGTTGTTTAACCGTCCTTTTTGTAAGTAGCTGAAATTATGAATGAAATGCTATGGGTAGGTGCGCCAACGCTTCTAGTTGTTTTACGGCCAAGCTAGTGATGCAAGCGTTGGCAACCCAAGTGGCATACCTACATTATGTATCAAAGGAACAAGTCTGTAACTGCAGTGCAAATATAATGCAGTGCTGCAGAAGACGGTAGGTACCTAATTCAAACTAACTGTATTTTTGGTAGGTAAACTTTTCAAACCACTGAATGGATTTGTCACTACTACAGCTATTGTAATGACTCAAAGAACTCACACCTCGTAAATAACCACACACGACAAAAACACAAGCTGCCACGCTAATCGCTGTTATCAGCGGAAAATCTTTCAGCAACATAAAGTAAACATGAAAAACTTACCTTGACAATTCACATAATGAAGCCACAAAACACAAGAAAAACTGATCACTAATTTATACATGTTCCTAAACGGTCATGGGTGGGTATTCGCATGAATCAATGTCTAATGTGGAGCGATCGGTTTCGCGATGGAGTGATAAGGGCTGATAAGACGGCGATATGGGCGGCCGCGAGCGGCGCGGTCGCGGCGCGCCGACGACTCTCCGCGACCACATCTGAAACACCTCTACTGTAGAGCGTACACGAGACTCTATCGCCTGTTGCTTTAGGTACTCTACGCCGCTACTGTTGGTAAGTTTTCGCGGATTTTCCCGCGGAACTCTTACATTACAGTACAAGTTTTGAAAACTATAAAAGTTTTCGTAAACGTCAAAGTTTACTACCGCCAACTTCAAATTGGCAACTCGTACTGATGCCTGAATTCAAAAAGTAACTCGAAAACTTTGTACCTACTGGACCTGAAGGGATTTCATCAATCTTACTTAGAGAAGCTTATCATAAAATATCAGACTAGCTAGATGACAAAGAAGCGTGGGCTTACATGTGATCACTTTAAAGCGTCAAACTTAAAACTAGCTACGCCTGTTCCAACTTCCAACCTCCTTACGCCGGTAAAAGAACAGGCAAGAAACGCCCGACAGCAATTTTTTTTAGGCGCAATAACATTTAGGAACAATTTTATTTCCCTTTCTAACTCATTGAATCGGAGCAAGCCTTATTGTCGCCTAAATAGTCAGATATTTATTTAATAATAAGCTTTACTAATAAGATTTCGTTTTACATGGAACTGAGACTAACTGCTAACGGAGACGGGATTTGAATAGCGCAGTTAAATCTGATTTCCGATATATCTATAAGTGTATAAAATATTTATAACATTGCAGGCGGCTGTCGTGTTGTGTTACGGGCGGGAATATAATTGACATACGCAGGCGATGGCGATGGACGGTTTCAGTGATAAACTATAAAGTCTATAAACCTAGTTTTGCAGACTTTACTTTTTGAATTGGAAGTACATTGGTTCAGTTGGAGCCGTTATATTGTCCTAGTATCATTATACACTATTATTAATATTACAATTTTATGCAAGTAATAAACTTTTACAAATACCTACCTAGTTGAAAATTATAGGGCGTGTAAGGTTGTCAATTTTAGTTTCGAATGATTTCAGCGAAATTAAATATAAATGGTATTCTTTCTTATAAAGGTCAATGACCTACGAAGTTGAAATTTAGCATGTACATATATATGTGCATTCTTCTAGGACTAACTAGGAGCTCTGAGATATGATTTTTAAAAATCCATCAGAAATTGTTCAAATGGGGTATTTTTTTTTTCAATATGTTCCAGTTGGGCGGGACGCCACTTTCCTATTAAAAATCATTGATATCTACTAAGTTTTAATAGAAAGTAGATATCGTGGCCCCAGACCTATAGGTATGGCTTGTTCTATGGAGATGCAATGCGATATTGTTTAAAAACGGTATACACTGTCATCTCCAAAAACCACATATTCAAGGGTATGGGACATTAACCAACCCCACTGAGCCAGCGTGGTAGAGTAGATTACTTTAGGACCCCTCTATTTCTCTCTCACACTCTTTCTAAAAGAAGGTTTATGTCCCAGCTATGAAAACGTAATAAATAGGCTGTTCATGATGATGTACCTACCTAGTTAAAACGATGCAAATTATTCCAATTAAATATTATACAACTAATAACGATCGGAAACTAGTCATAAATTCAACTGGTGGGCAATAAAAACCAGCGTCCTTCACCGGTGGTGTCCTTCCAGCTATCTACTTAGGTATTAGTAATTGCAGTTTTAATGCCTCTTCGCAAGATATATGGCGTCAGAACACGCAGATTGCCGCTCCCTCGCCAAACTTGTGGCTTACCTCATTTTGTTACGTACAGCTAAGCATCTTGTGGATGTGCAATGTTTGTTTGTCTATCCAAGGGGAAAACAGTCAAACCGGGGTTTTCTGACAATAGTGTCCTTCCAATAAAAAAATAGTTACAGATGAGACGTCTTCGTCGAAACACAATTTACCTAGTCTCACATAATGTCAGTTGCCTATAATGCCTATACTTTATTCTTGCTTACCTCACCGGTAGTACTGTCACCAATAAAAAAAAAAATCAATAGTTTTTTATTCAATATGATACATTGTGATCACTCGTCAAACTTAAAACAAGCTAATATGTAGGTAATGTTAGTCCGTATCAATTAGTACAATCAATAATGTGAATGCTCACAAATAATGGCTCTGATTGTTTAATATAAGAACAAGTAATAAATAATAACGCACACACAATCACATACACATGCAGCTCTGACCCCCTAACTAGGACCCCCTGTATCTAGGGTATCAGAAACTACGTGAATAAGGGATCCACAACACAAATACATATTTGCGCTTTTTTGGTCAGTCGCTTACTGATTGAGCAACACGGTTTATGGTTTAAGATATCTTCATTAAATTTCGAAAATCTTTTTCACCGCTTCGCGAGTTTTTACAATAATATTGGTAACAAGGGAGGACAGGTTAGCACACTAGTCAAAAGCTCCGTGGCTAGTTCAAATCAGAGAGGTCTTCTCTAAATGGCGACGAATGTGGGTGTACATTCGAGGCCACAACAACAACGCGGCGACAAGGCTTTGTGCTTGATATCGACATGTTACAAATGAACCGTGGGTGCATGAACACTTCTGTATAATTATTACATAGCGATTACGAAAAATTATGCAAAAACATAAAGCTTTGCGGTTTAGTAATATTTTGGTGTTGAAGCGGAAGTTGGACGAAGGGAAACACGCGCGCCTTATAAGATACCTATACTGGGTTCGAATCCCTTTCCGGCCCCGCAAAGTTAAACGTGTAGATTTTCCATCGCTCCAAACGGTAAAGGAATACATCGTGAATGTCTAAGAACCTCAAGGTTCTAGGTCATGCGGCATCTAAAAACCCGCAATGGGCTAGCGAGGTAGATTATGGCCCATCCTATCTCTCTCTACAAAAGAAGGCATGTGTCCCAAACGTGGGAACGTTGGTGGGCTGCTGTCAGCAGCAGGCTGATGATTGTGTTATTTTATTACAGTGACAGTAGCAAGGGTTCCTAAATTAGCGATTGCTTGTGATAGGTATCTTTGCAACTGCTTTGTCTGACTTTTTTTTCTAACAATATTCAAACACCCATGTAACTTCGTGTCTAATTCATGTCCGTTGATTTGATTGAATGGTTCAAATCATAGGTAGCGTTTAAATACAGTTATTCCACTAATCAAGCGTGATTGTGAGCGATTGTATCGTATCAGTTTACCGTAAGTGGGTTCAAATGTTCGAGTGTCACTGGGGTCTGGGGTCTACTTGAGTATTCAACCAGTAAATGTATTTAGCAAGTGAACCAAGTAGATAGGTTTCAAAATTCCCGTCTTTGTTTACATGTGATCCTAACGACTGTTTACCTGTTGATTATAACGAGCCGGCACTTTACAGGTTCATAGCACTTCACACCGACCAAACGACATGTTTGTTATTTATTTTACTGTTAAAGTTAACTAGCCAATGTTCTTTCAAAGAGTAAAGTGTTAATTTTGAAGACGTTAAATAATGAATTCCTGCTGAGTGCCGCACCTGACCATGTGATAACTACCTCTTTCAAACTATAGATTGGACATGAAGTTTATTTGAAAGGTTGAAAGTGGATGCGTGCAAGCGTGTGATGGAGAGAAGGCGTAAATATAATCCATCTATGATGTTGAACAGGTTTATTTATGTTACAAAAGGGCAAATGTAAATTAACCTATTTATTAACGTAACAAAATTTGCTTTCTTCTCATAGACGTATATAGGTACGTACAAGGAGTTTCTGCTGTACCTACAACATAATATGCTGTAGGTACCAACATAGTCATATGTCGTAAATAACACAACAGAAATTGGTACTGCAGGTACGTGTATGTTTAGAGATAATGCTAAATTAGTGTAGATCCATTACCGTTGCATGTGATATCTCTCAATCAGATCTATCTCAGAGAAACGAAAGCGTCCAACGATTTTTGCCAAAGATCGACGATCCAACAATATGAGCACATGCGTACAACGTCGTAAAAGATCTTTTTCTTTCTTAGAAGTTTTTTATAACTCCAAGTCAGTAGAACGAAGAAAGCACTGCCCACTCCATTAATTTTCCTTATGCTTATGTCGCCGCTTTATCTTCGATTCTGAAGTGTTCTCCAGCATTGTATAGAAATGATTAACAGGTTCAAACCAACCGTACCCTGGTTCCGACTTTCCCAACCAGACATGCCCATTGGGATCAAGAAGAGTCATTTGGCCAACCGGACAGTTGTCGACAAAGTCGCATGTTAAGACACTTTCATCTGGGTATGTGTACTTCCCGTGGCCGGAGTAACACCAATCTTTGATGGTACCTTTGTATGTGGATGAGTCAACGAAGGTGATGTTCACATTTTCGTTGCCACCAAGCTTGTCGTTTTCCCAGGTGCCACTGTAAACATCGCCCTCTGCTGTTATGTAGACACCTTGTCCTACAACAAAAACGCATTAACGTAACGATTTACCACCTCAATTACTAAGAGTTTCACAGGGCATAGGTATCTACTTCTCCACAATTTGTACAAAAAAAATTTAACACATCACATCGAATAGCAGCCAGTCCATAGTGTAAAATATAGCCCACACAGTTAAAACCTTGCAAACTCTGAGGATTTTTTTCATCATCATCATCACTATCATCAGCCTATTACGTTCCCACTACCGGGACTCTACCTTCTCGAGAGAAGAGCGAATTACGGTTGGTGTTTTCCTTCACCATTTTGAGTGATGGTAAATCCACATACAACTTACTAAGTCATTGGTGCGGGGCTGAGAAGATTCGAACTCAGTGTCGGCGCCTTGTAAGGCCGCACGCTTTACCGTTCAGCCACCATCTCTCTAGCATTTTATAATTTAACACAAAACAAAGCCAAGCAATACCGACATGCAATCTTCCAATCGACATCTAAAGCAAAACTGAAATTCCAATTCAATTAATGTTTTCTCCAGTAAGTAAACAAAGAGCAATAAATATAGGCAGTGAGGCTACGAGCATCATTTGTTCAGAACACAAACGCAATGCCAGCAATTAGAGCGCATCGCTCCTCTGTGCACGGGCCCAATGGATGCGATACGGCCCATTAAATCCCACTCGATAAAAGACAAAAATGTTCAGCTCACAATATAACAGTCACAAGCACCATTCTACACAACACTTTATTACCTTGTCACTATAACAAGGCTTTACATTTTTTCGCCTGAAGCCAGGGAATGGATGAACGGTTACGGCGACATAGCACCTAGGAGAGAGTAAAGTGTGCGCGAAGTTCTATTAGTTGACTCAACTTGACTGGACAAAGGTGAACCACCTCGTGGGCTGCACTTCCTAAAACGACAAGGAGCCAATGTTTGTGTGAAATTAGTAGGCGAAAAGCAAACACTACTTGGTGGATCTTATTGTATTGTTGATGCGAGCTATGACATAACTAGGTCGAAAAAAGCCACGGAATAATTTTTGACTCGAAAATAACATGCTCATAATATATGTCAATGACATGCAGCATAATTTTTATTGCAACATATTATTAGCTTGTGAAGCTTCGTTTGACTGTGTCACACACACGCGACCAAATAGATACTGGCGTGTGATTAGCCCTTAGACCTTTTGGTTTGAAAACTTTTGAGCGAAGAACCGGACGTCCATCCCTTGGAACTTCACTCAACTTCAATGCACCCATCAAACTCTGGAGTGCCGGTTGACGCGAACATATAATATTGTTAAGATGATGCACCTTGTCTAATGAATTACCTGCAGTCACTCAGTCACGACATAAAATCATCTAACTAACTGTGTAAATATAGGTAGGTAAGACTGCGTGTGCGCATGGCCCACCATATGCACGAGTAAACAACGCAACAGATAAATGCCAATCTAAATAATGACAGACGCTGCCGCATGCATCGGTGCATGTGCTATTGAAATGTGAACTGGATACTTTCAAAGATAATTGTAGGCTTACATAAATCTTCTGCCTCTTTTATCTTGCATTTAAAAATCAACCGATTTGAACTTTTTTTGTTGTTGTTGCGTGCATAATTGTCAGGACATTTGCCTTTGCTTTTCATATGAACCTGTCATATAAAAATCAAAGGTTAAGGGCAAAGGCAAAGGTCTCCCCCGTTTCCTGCCAGACATCTCGATCACGATTGAGAGAGGCCTATGTTCAGCAGTGGATTGAAACAGGCTGATTATGACGATGATGATGTTCTTGATCCCTTGCAACCTCAAAGGGTAGGCCTGAGGACGGGAGACGTCGCCGAGGCAGGCCCCGAAAAAAATTGTTATGATCCCAACGCGTTTCAAAAAATGTAATAGAGATTAGTATTTTACTTGTATTTTACAATTACCATGCATTTTAGCAACGCGATCCTTCTTTTTAGCTTCAAAGAATCCGTTGTAAGTATCCCCCGTGGAATGCGTGAAGAATCCCTCGTCTTGAACAACAGGCACTTCCTTTACCGGCTTCTGCAAGATGGTTTCTGAAACGGTACTTTCTTCTTCTGTTGTGGCTTCAGTCATCTTCACTGACGTCGTCACAGTGGTATATCTTTTAGCTAGAGCTTTTGACTTTCCACAGTTGGTCAAAATAAACCTAAAGAAAAATGTTAGATTTCAGAATTAAGCATGGGATTTTGTTACACATGGGCCATGAGCTAAATTGGTCTTGTTGCGTTGCGCTGCTACGACAACAATTCTCTACGAAAATAAGTTTAAATAGAAAAGGTTTTTTTCACGATGTACTATACTTGCTCCCGGCGCGGCGTACTAAATATTATAAAAGCGTAGTCCTCTAAGCAGCGAAGTCGTTGAATTTAAAAAAAAGGCTATAGTAACTCGATATCACAGACTACCCGAGATCCAGTAATTTGACTTTAGATGGAAGGAGTGATCAGCTGTTTTCCGTCACTGGTAGGTATATAATTATTTATATTGCCAAGTGTCTAGCTAAGTGTGGAAATACATCTACAAACTTAAGTACTATAATAATATCCACTAGGTACATAAAAACGTTAGGTAAAGCTTATTACTAACAGTAAAAGCTCTCTTCGGGGAAGTAATTTATTTTTATATCGTACTTATTAATTTAATTTGCGCAAATGCGTGACAATCAGACCATGATCTGTCAAAAGCTAAACTTTTTGCACGCAACCAAAAAGTATGTCACTGGAGTATGTATATAATAAAAAATCTAACCACGCAACGTTTCACAGGTGGCCTTGGCCGGCGACTATCCCTGTTAATTAAATAATACTTTTTGCGTGTTAACTAATTTAATTAGAACAAATGACAGCTCGCTAATTGCCGCAAGTATTTAGCAAATCAATGATTCCGACGATAACGAGACTGGAATTCTCTATCTGGGAGTTTTTCAGACAGAGTGCAGCGTATTATAAATGAATATGTACCTACATTACCTTCCCTATTTCAAGCAATACAATCACGACGAATATGAGAATATATTAACCACTAAGATCGCATGTATATGCATACTAACATATAACTGCAATAAATAATTGAGTATTGAGTTTTTGAACGAATAAAAGACAAATTTTTCTATTAGTAAAATATATTCCACTAACGTTCATAAAATCATCTGGCATCATCAAAATATTACAATGGTAACAGTAGTCTATAATCCACTTTTGTTTCGCGGCTGTACATGTTATTTACACTGACTGCCGATTCCATAGGACATCTCAAAATAATTTCACAATACAAGCAGAAATAAATAATTATGATTAAAAAGACGCTACATAGATCTTTACTCCAGAAACCTCCATAAAATTTGTAATAAGTATCTATCTTATTTTATACAAAAAGAAGATAATAAATTGACCAAGTAAAATAAAATAAGAATCATAAATAATATGTGATATGACAACTATAGTTTCTTCGGCAGTATATAGCAATAAAATGTATTATAAAATAAACATAAAAAAAAATAAAGACGGAGATTTTAACTTTGAACATTCGTATATCGGCCACCATTTCTTACACTAAATAAATAATTTCTTATTAAAAGTATTGAACTGGACATCCTTCGAGAAATATATTTTTTTACTTGTCCGAGAACAGTACGTAAACGTATCACAGATGATAAAAAAATTACAAACCGTAAACAAAAAATATCTCACAATAAAAATTCACATCAATCGAAGGATATCACAGTGGAGACGCCTAAACAACAATTTGATGATTGGATGCTTATAAAAAAACAATCAAAAATTAAAAAGTTTTGTAACAAAAAAAAAATAAACGCAATAATAAATAACGCTTAGTTATACTTTTGTGCTTAACATTTGAAAAAAAAAACTATAGATTGCTTTGCAATAATGAGCATTAGAAACGATTAACTAAAAAAAACCGTACCCAGACCAATCGCTTTCATCGATCTTGGTCGAACCGATACGTAGAAAGAAGCAGCACCAGTCAATTGCCAATTAAATAATTATTTCCAATTGATATTCCAAAAGCCTCGCAATCACGCGAAACTAGACTTTAAAGTCATTACCATAGTATCTAAAGTCACTCATTTTCATATACACAAAAAGCGCGGTAGGCGATTTCTATACCCAAACATTGTAGTTTACATTCAAATTATCTTGATTTATAGGAAAAGGCGATTTTCAATGTTCTTAACAAGCAGTTTCCAGTCAACAAATTGCACTTGGCGACGGTGTGAGGGCTCAGAGAATCATGTTGGCCGGGTCTTCTAGGTTCTCCTTGAAAGCCTTCATGAACTGGGCGCCGACCGCTCCGTCTATTACTCGGTGGTCGGCCGAAGCGGTGAACGTTACGAATTTCGCTGTTCTGAAACTGTTCAAAGAAAAAACATTTATATAGATAACTCCCCCTATGTAGTTTTGCTCCTGCAGTTTTTTTTAGTTTTTCCTATCTGTCTGCAATTTTTAGGCTTGACTGGCTATAAGCCTAAAGTTTTAAAAATCTGGCGCCAAGCATCTGTTGAGAGCCGGTTCCCAGTTCAGGCGTAGTGTCACGCCACCTTCGATCACTAACACCTGAAATTAATAATCGATCCTGATCCGTTATACGCGGTTTTGGATCGATGTCATGTCGTAATGTGTCATTATAGTAGTAATCTGTCAAGCCTAAAATGACATGACATATCGACCCAAAACCGCGGATAACGGATCGGATCGTTTATTAATTTCGGGTAATAGTCACTTATCATTTAAACTGTTTTTTTTTATAGATTGCTTTCAAAATGTAGGAATATTAACATACCCTTGTGGTTCATTCTTGTCTGCAATAACTAGCTCCTGAAGACCACCACACGCGATGATGAGCGATTGTGGTGGGTTGATGATCGCGTTAAACATTGTGATGCCTGGAATTAAAAAACGACATCATTGATAGTGAAGTGCTATAGGATGATGACATCGGCCTGTCATAAGATACATTATGGACTACCGAGTTAATGAATGCTGTCGGTCGAGTCCAGGTCTGTAGACGTAATTCCGAAGTTTCGTGCGATTCGTATCATGAAACACATACTATACGTTCCGAAATCGTTGTTGAAGATACCACCTTACCTGACTTTTTGAATTAATTTGCCGAGTTAAGTAATAACTTAGTGATGAATTCATTGTCATCATCAGCCTATTACGTTCCCACTGATTGGACAATGGCATTCTCTCACGGGGAGAGTATAGGCCGTGATTTACTATGCTGGCTTTATCACGTTCCTACTGCTGCTGGGACAGTGGCCTCTCAAGGGGAGAGTATGGACCGTGATCTACTACGCCTGGCCCTGTGGGGGTTGGTAGATGCCGCAAGGCCTTGAATATTGTGTTTCATGGACATGCCGATTTCCTCACGATATTTTCCTTCACCTATCATTCAAGTTATCTTCATTGAAAAGTAAAGGAAGCAAGCTTATCAATGTTATTTCTAGTTCTTACCAAACATTCCCAGGTTGGAGACGGTGACTGTACCGCCCTGGTACTCGTTGGGCGCCAGGCGGCCTTCCTTGGCCTTTCCAGCTAGCTCTTTCATGCTCTTAGAGAGGTCGATGACCCCGCGCGAGTCCGCGTTGAAAAGGATAGGCGTGATGAGACCGGTAGGGGTCGCCACTGCTACGCTTACGTCTACGTTTGAGAATCTGGAATTAGAAGTTAAGGTTTCGGAATGTGACTTCTTTTTGACCAAAACTACTGCTATCTGTGACAAGGTAGTCTTATAAGCTATACGCCTGATGATCTGTCGTTTAATCGTGGCTAGTGACGTGTCCCTGTCATCGCACGGACAGGAAAATATAAGGTAGGTCTTGAGTTCCGAAAATCCCATAGAAAAGGCACTTTCAGTATCTCGCAATTTTTCGTTGGATGTTCCAAAAAAGTTCTTTGATATGAAACTTGTCCTGATAATTATGCACCTAAAAAAGAACGTTAGTTAAATTGGTCGAGACATTTTCGAGACTGACGCACGGCAAATTGATTATAAAGATGTTTATTTGTATTATCTGCAGTAAAAGTAGTCTTTATTGCTAAAGACCTAGCGTTGATATCAGTTCAGTAGAAATCAAGCGCGTTTGTGTATTAAAAATCTGAATGAATAGGTATGACGAATACCCGAAAGTTAGTGAGAGATGTTATAGAAAAACTCAATCCACGCCTACGTATACCAGCGCCATAAAAAGGGATGTTATGTAACTATTTTGGCATCAAGAACTGGTCGAAGCGCCAAAATACATAGTTTTACGAAAAGAAGACTTATTAAAAGACGTCACCAATAATTACGTGTAAAGAAAATACAACGAAATTTCGAAAAAAGAAACTGTTCTAAATTGGGACATCTCAAGTTGAGTGAACTTTCAATGTTCGCCGTCAGAATATTACATACCCATGCACTGCTGGGAGTCTGCGACTCGTTTTGAACGATAGTAAAATAGATGCGAGTTGAAATGTCATTCGGACTCGGTATATTTCGATTTATCTAAAGCTGGCATGTACAACCAACAAATTCACACATTTGTCACTGCATACGCATCATGAAGTATCCTCGTCTCTTTCGCACGCGGTCAAGGATATGAGCATGACAGAGACAGTTATTGTTTTCTTTCCACTACTGTATAATGAAATTGCTTTAGTGTGAGTACTGTGAACGTGTCAGCTTTTAATAACCAACTTCTATCGGCAACTTGTTAGACCTTTCTGACATTACGATACTCAGATACCAGTAAGATACATGCTAGCTACTAGATTCTACACACAATCTTTCTCTGATAAAGAAATAAAAAGATATCAAAGGACAAAGACTAAATGCTGCAGATGCACGTTACGGTTCCGCCTCCACTATAACAGTGAACAAACTTACTGTCTAATCAGTATAACAGCGAGTAAACTTACTGTCTTATCAGTATAACAGTGAGTAAGCTTACTATCTAATCAGTATAACAGCGAGTAAACTTACTGTCTTATCAGTATAACAGCAAGTAAACTTACTGTCTAATGTAGGATTCCATCCAGTGTGCGTTCACTGCAGGTACTCGCTTGCACGCCGCGGCCACTGCTTTTACAATGAAGTCGTTAACCGAAACCTGGAAAGAGACAGGAAAATTATATGACCATCCAGGCATTTTTGCAGCGATGATAGCTTAATTGTAGTGACGTCAACATGCGACTTGTATCTCGTGGTTTACTCTACAATGAGCTTGAGCACTCGGTGAAGGAAAATATCGTAGACATCATAGCTTGGTGATAGGGCATTTTCTAGTGCTCACTTGTTTCATCCGGTGTGTTCCGACAGCCTCATTAGAGAGCCAGTTCCCAGTCCAGTCAAAGCGCCACTTTTAATCACATCATTATTCCCACAGTCTGCGTTTTCTAAACATTAACGGACATTTGGTGTTATGAAATGATCAGTTGAGGGACTCTGGTAGAGGGAACAACCAACAAAGGACGCATTTCAGTGAGAAACATTAGGTCTGTAGTAACAATAATGTGGTATCTTCTAGGTAAGCATGCTCCATCATCAACCTCGTCATTACCTACCATTAAGTCAAATGTTTACCTATTTCTAATTACTTGGTGAGATACTAACCTTAACATCTGACTTCTCAGCAGTCAACTTGTCGTTAACCAGCTTCCTCATAGCGAGTGTCTTCTCCACATTCACCGTAGCGGACAGCTGATAATGCGGGATGGTCTGTTTCGCAGCCGTTAGCCTCTTGGCGATAGTTTCCCTCATGCCAGAGAGGGGTAGGTCCACGAAGGTGGCGCCGGGGGCGGGGGCGGGGGCTGCGGCGACGGCCGCGGAGGCCTGCGGCGCTCCTGCGAGATCCCCGCTTTTTATTGAACCGTACAGGCCTGAGCCTGGCCCTGTGGATGGCGTGAAATAAATTAGCCAAAAGTACAGCTTAGTTAACGAAGTTACAGTTTTGTGAAAGGGATAGAAGTTGTGCTTTTTTATTTCATACCATCTTCGAGGATTTTTATTCATAGTTATTAGTTTTTAATCAAATTAAGTATAAGAGCGATGGTGGCCGAACGGTTAGGCGTGCGACTTACAAGACGCCGACAGCGAGTTCGAATCCTCTCAGCCCCGCACCTATGACTCAATAAGTTATGTGCGGATTTACCATCGCTCAAAACGGTGAAGGAAAACATCGTGAGGAAACCGGCATGCCCAAGAACTGCAACATTCAAGGGCATGCGACATCTTCCAACCCGCACTGGGCCAGCGTGATAGATTACAGCCCATACCTCTCTCTCTGAGAGAAGGCTAGAGTCCCAGCAGTGGGAACGTGAAAGGCTGATAATGATGAAGTATAAGATGCGTGCTTAGTATCGTTCTATTTATCATTTGTTAGTCATGGAAGGTAATGCTGTTTCTTTTGATAAAAGTCAAAGCTGATGAGCCTGAGCTCACTGTGTGGGCGTTTTTTATTATTTATTTATTACTTCAACGATAGTTCATGGAATATAGTGACATAGGCTTTGACATAGTGTTTCCTGTAGGAACTTCCATGCGGTAGAAAGCGCGGGCAAAGCTAGTATATTTATTTAAAAAGTAGGTATAATACACAACACTTGTTATCACGAAGGTCACTAGGAACGTTAGATAAACAAGCACAGATGATACCAGGAAGAATAATATTGGGATGCAAAGTTCAGTGAACTTGAAAGTAGGAAGTATGTTTGATAATATTGTTAAATATGTAATAGCAGTTTCTTATTGACATTGACCTCTTATCGTAAGACATTTTGAATGCAGGATACTGAACATTGGGACATTAAAATAATAGCAACTACAAGCAACATTTGAATCTTAAACCTCTGAATTAGTAATATTAAGAAAATACAATGCAAGGATACAGTATTAAGAATATTGTTACTGGTTAAACAAACACATTAGTATAGCCTGGAAACACAAGTTTGAACGCAATCAAAGGAAATTTGGTGTTATACTGTTCTTCAAGCTTTCAATTTCTCCATATAATGAGGTTGTGGCCTATGTTCAGCAGAGAACTTCTTTCGGCTGATGATGCATCTCATCCTACTAATATTATAAATGCGAAAGTTTGCGTGTGTGTGTGTGAGTGTGAATGTTTTTTTTTTTTTTTTTTTTTTTTTTTTTTTTTTTTTTTTTTATTTGATAAAGTTTTCCACTACAAGCTCGAGGCCCGTACTTTTGTCAACACATTTTCTTATAATATAATTAAGTTTTTCCGCGTTTAAATATAATTATATTATACTATAAGCTAATTTAAAAACTAAGAGGTTGTGCACATTGGGATATGGAAACATGAACATTATACAATTAAAACATGCAGAAAAAAAAAACATTTTAACAATTATTAGTTACGGGATAACAACTAAAACAGACCAGACCCCACAAGCAGCACCCGTTCACGAGTTGACGCATGTGCCAGCCATCGCTCTCCTCGACCATATTAGAGGGAAGAGGGCGACCCGACACACGACGCCGCTGCAAGCAAAGTCACTTTCGTGAGCATGACTGCTTTAGTTGTTTACAGAAGATGGTTAGAATAGAGAAGGAAAGGGAGAGCTAAAACATACAACTTATAACGACTTATATACATTTTACAATTATTCATTTTACAATTAAGACATGCAGAAGAGGGAAAGTCAAAGGAAGGTTTAAGGGGGACTGCCAGCCGTGGTTCTCGCGGTCTCCAAACTCGCGAGTGCCTGAACAACTTTTTCGTTTCGGTGTTTAATAGCATTCTCGAGGTTGTAGTCCACGATCCTTTGCGTTGTAGCTGCCGCTGCTCGCTTCACGAACCTGCCTATCGCGTCGTCACTGTCATCTGTATAGTAAATACAGCTGACAGTGTGTCGCGACACTGCTACTACCGCATGCGGTACGCTGTCGTGAAGCTCCAGCTTTTTCGCTCTGGTCTGGAGGATGATAACCGACTCGTACGTAAGTCCCTGAGCTTCATGAATGGTTAGGATGCGCGATCCTTCACCACTCCCGTATCCCTTGCTGGACAGGGATTCCTTTTCCTCTTGGGTGTTAACCAGGAATAAGGTGTTGGGGAGAGTGTTGGGTATTAGGGCATCCTTGTACCCTTTTAGCGTCAAGGAACGTACGCACGGTCTTGATGAGTATATACCGGAGTATATCTCACCGAGGGCGTATGCTACATCCATCGGGTTCCGGTGCGTGCATAACAACTCCTGGCTGATGGTTGCCACCAGGTTTGGGCGATTGTACCTTAGCTCGAACAGGTTTTCCCGGTCGATATAAGGTAGTTGGTTGAGATCTCCGACAAGGACAACTTCGTTAGCACCTGACAACCGAACCGCCATGACTATGGCCCCAAAGTGGTTCATGAGAGCCTCATCAACCATGAGACGGTTGCATTTGTCTGGCTCCCTGAAACCGTTGACCAAGATTGAGGCCATAGTGCGCACCTTGGTTTTGACCGCGTCTCCTATACGGTGCGCCAGCTTTTCCTTTAGGTCTTTGGCTGCCTCGGTTGTCGTGGTGACTATTACGTCATTGTCCGCATCGAAATTCCCAACAAGCCATGTTGTTTTGCCGCATCCGGGAACTCCGTTCACCCAGTTGATTTTTGGTACCACCCAGCTTTCCGATGCTGCTCCGGGACCAAGAGTCTCTGCGATGGTTTCCGCCATCTTCAAGATCTTGTCATCCAGCATTATCTTCGTGCACCGGGCGGTAACCACTATCGGGTCGTTTGGATGTGTGTCAAATCGTAGTTGGCCTGACCGCTTTGTCTCTTCCTCGTCCAGAACCACAAAGCCACTTGTTGCATTATATGCAGCCATATATTGTCCCGTCATCGTTCCCATTATGACCTGGGAAGTGTCGTTGTTGTATACGGCCGCCTCCGCCTCTTCGAGTCTGACTTTCAGCAAATTGTTATTCTGCTGGAAAGACCGCATGATGTTCTTGCAGGTTATAAGGTTGACCTCCCTGGTCGCTCTTATAACTGCTTGAAACTCAAGGAAGGCATTTATTGCGTGGTCTAAGGGTGTCGACGCTGGTCTGAGATTCGGTCGAATGACCTGCCCCTTATCGGCTCTCGTCCTCTTTTCCTGGGGCTGTTTTGGAGCTGGAGGAGGTTTCTTCAGGAACTTTCCAAGTGCGGCTGCCTGTCTTTCCGCTTCTTGGATCGCGCCCGATTTAATCCCCTGTGTTGCTGTCATGACAGTGTTCAAGAAGCGTCCCAGCCGCGTCGTTGACTCAGCCCTCGCTTCTGGATCACCTCTTTGCTCTTCTTGGGCTTTCTCGGCAGCTGTTTTCTGCTGTAAACGTTCTGAGCCACTTATGGTAGTTATGTGTGTCGAAGTTGCTGAATCGTGTTTCGGCGCTTTGAGGAAGCTCAGGTCTTCCCCTCTGTCCTCATACACTATTACCTCATGATATTCGGAGGCTTTGATGCAGCCGATGCGGTCGGAGACATTGCCTTTCTCGTACTCGACTACCATAGCGTCTACGCTTACTTTACAGGGCGTGTTGCGCACGCCTTGCTCAGCCTCTCCAAGCTTTGTGAGCACTGAACATGCCTGAGCGAAAGGAGTCTTCTCACTCCATTCGAATAGTGCGATCGTTTTGTTTCTTGATCGCACTATTCGACAAGAGTGGTTTGCTACTTCCGTCTCTGGTAACGCGTTGAATGTTTGCGTTTCATGCTCTTTCTGGTGGTGCTCCCGTTTAGCAGAGCGGCTAAGCCTGGCGATATTGCAACATGTTTTCGGGTTCCCGCGATGCAGAAACTTATACCAAGTTTTTCGGTGTTGTTGTCCATGAAGAGGGCCACGCCTCGAAGTCGTACGCCTGGTTCACCCCTCTCTCCGCACGCCAAGAGTTGCTTTAAGGGCATGCTGCGAGGGATGAGTTTTTCGTTTTGGTGTGTGTCAATGTTGTATGGGGTTGAGGATGGTGGATTAATCTGGGGTGGGGGTAGGGGAGGGGGAGGGAGATTAGGTTCTGGGGGCTTAAGAGTACTGTTTCTCCTGGCTGCTATGCGAAAGATTTTTTCCACATAGCTCAGGAGAGACGATCTGGTTTTTGGATCAGAGAGTAGGTTGGGGATTTCGTCAAGTAGGAGATTTTGGTTAATTTTTATTTCTAGGTCATGTCGAGCTGCTAGGAAGCGAGGACAGTCAAGGATAATGTGCCACACGGTTTCTCTGACCTCGGGATCGCACTCGCATCCGGGGCTGTCTTTGAGTTTGAACCTGTGCAGGTACTCGGCTATTCCTCCATGTCCTGTCAAAGCTTGCACAACGAAGGGCGAAAACCTTTCTGTCCTCACTATCTGGTATGCTTTGATGACATCCGGGAGGAACTTCTTGGTTATTGCGCCAGTGCTGGAGGTGTCATACCGGTCTTGCCACTTGCGGACCGACTCCTCTCTGATCTTTCTTTTGACGTAAGACAGGGGGATCTTGTCGTAGTCTTGGGCAGAATTACTGAGTGCCGCCGTCTTCGCGAGCTCGTCGGCTCGTTCGTTTCCAGCGGTGCCCACGTGTGCCCTCAACCAGAATAGCCGAACATCTCTCCCTTTTGCCTTTCTGTCTCCAATGTTTTCTTTTATGGCCTTTGCTAGGGGGTGACTCACTTTGGGATTTTTTAGCAGATCGAGCGAAGATCTTGAGTCGCTCAGTATGTTTACCACTGGTTCTCTGCTAGATTTCGCCATTTGAGTCGCCCTATAGAGCGCATAAAGTTCCGATTGGAAGACGGTGCACGAGGGATGAAGACTAAAAGTGGCGTACTCGGACTCTTTTCCCTCCTCCCACCAAGTTGCGGCAGCACCAACTTTGCCCTCTATCTTGCTGCCATCCGTGTAGATTTGGGGGCCGGTTACTTGGTGGGAGTCCAGGGTTTCAAGGTCCGCGTTCTCCAAGAGCTCATATTCCATCGCAACGCTAGTGGATGGGTGAGGCAGATCGAGATGCCTCACATTGCGTTCGAGCTCTTTTCCTGCCGGAAGGTAGTCTAGGGAGAGGTTCTTTTTCGCTCTGTACAGGTTTGCCGTCTCCAGTATCCTCAAGTCAAGCGGGAGGGTTCCCGACAATACGAGTGCTGAGGTCAGCGAGACCGTGCGGTATGACTTGCAAATTTTCTGCGCAAATCCTCTTTGGAGCCTGTTGAGTTGGTCCCTATTCATTTGCAACTCTACCGCTTGGGACCATGCACACGAGGCATACGTCATGATGGGCTCCACCACTGCAACGTATATTGTTCTTATGATCTCGCCATTGAGACCCCACGTCAACTTCGCAGCACACGCTAGCTGTTTGTATATATTGGCAGCCTTTTTACATTGGGCGGACACGTGCGATTTGAAGTTGAGTTTGTGGTCTATCACCAGGCCTAGGAGTTTCATCTCGTCAACGAGATGTAGTCTCGTACCCGCCATGTAAAGATTAGGGATATCGTACTTCAGCTTTTTTGTGAGCAACATCGCATGTGTTTTCTGCGGTGCAAAATTAAGCTTGTTACGATTTCCCCAATCCACTACTGTCTCAAGGGTAGTATTGACTTTTTGCTCTAGGGTGGTGATTAGATGGCCTGAGAACACAAGAGCCACGTCATCAGCAAAGGCTTGGCAGTAGACTTCCTCACTTACCAGTTTATGCAGCAACGAGTCAAGAATGGCATTCCAGAAAGTTGGTCCTCCGATGGATCCTTGGATACAACCCTTTGTCGTCTCTTTTTCGTATGTTGCCCTGGCATAGTTGACCCGGATCTTTCGGTCACTGAGGTATGAGTCGACTAGCGTGAAAAGGTTTTTGGGACACCTTTTCTCCTTTAATTGATGTTTTAGAGCGGGCCACCACGCGTTGTCGAAGGCCCCCTCTATATCCAGGGAGATTACGAGAACGATCTTTTTATTCGTCACTTCCTCTCGTATATGCTCTACCAAGTCATAGAGGGCGTCTTCAGTGCCTCGTTGTGGCATGAAGCCGTATTGCCTGCTATTTAGGGTGGGAAGTAGGTGCCACTGGAGTCGGCCAACCATTAGCTTTTCGACGATTTTTCCAAGAACTGAGAGAAGGCCTATCGGGCGGTAAGACTTAGGATGGGTGTAGTCTTCCTTGCCAGGTTTTCGGATTATGACAATGTGAGCGATTTTCCATTGCGTTGGGAAATGCGACAGCGATAAGCATTTATTTGCAATCGCCATGAACACATCCCTGTCGCTTCGGATAGCCACATTGCATATGTCGGCTGTAAGCCCATCGGGTCCAGGGGCCTTTTTTGGATTCAAAGTTGCGAGCACCGAATCCAATTCCGCTGGCGTGAAAGATGGGTCATTTTCCGACAAATTCCCGCGTAGGTTCCTTCTTGTCAGTTCTCGAAGTCTCGTGTGGCAAGGCTGGTCTGTAGCCACAGAGTCCTCTGGGTAGAAAGTTTTGGCTAGGAGTTCCGCTGACTGTTGTGGAGTAAGGGTCCTGCCTTCAGTATTTCTCAGGAGCATATCTTCTTGTCGTCTGGCTGTCTTCCTGATCACCCTGTAGATCTTATCCCACATACTCTCCTTGTCTTGAGTGTGAATGTTACCACGTATCACCGTAACTACTAAACCGATTTTGATGAAATTTGGAATGGAGATAGCTTATGCCCTGGATTAACAAATAGACTTTTTATCCTACTAATAGGTTCCTGCGGGATAACAGGAAGACGCAGGTGAAACCGAGGGCGCAACTAGTACGCTATAAAAACAAGCACACAAAACCTCACCTCCAAGCCTCAAGTTCTTCAACTCAGCAATTCGCTTGGCGAACGGGCTGGCGTAGACGCGGCTACCGGTGTCGGGCGCCGCGGCCGCGGGGGCGGGGGCGGGGGCCACACGGGCGGCGGGGGCAGGCGCCGCGGGGGCGGATGAGGGAGCCGCGGGGGCGGCGGCGGCCGCAGCTGCACATCACAAAAATTAGTAAAGAGGAATATGATAACATAGACAAAGCTGTAAGTAATGATATGGCTCATCTCTAAAATCTTCTCATTTTTATGAAGAACATATGAAAATAATTATTTTCGTCACTGGTGTCGATTCTGCTGTGCATTTTCTAGAACTAAACTAAGTTTGACAGGTCTAAAAGTATTTCTGTAAAATGCACAAAACAATAACATCAATACCATTGTTGACTTATTGTTGATGTTGTTGACATTGAACCCATTCAAATATTTACACCATACATGCATTTGGTATCTTGGTGATGGTGATAATCGCACATAATGTTGTTTACCATGCTTTAAATAACATTGAATATTCATTCAGCCCTTTGTAACTATACGAAGTATTGTACCTACTCTAGAATAGAATAGAATAGAAATATCGTCTAAGATAATCGAATACTTAAGATATTGTGGTTTTCACGAGCGCACGTCAGCTATATACGCACACACCCACATCTCGTAGACGCCGGTAAAATCACGCACACATCCATGCGCATGCAAACTACTGCAGACATGTTACCAACGCAAATATAACTGAAGCGCACTCGTGAAAAGCATTTTTTTTTTTATAATAGATAGGAAACAAAATAACCTTGATCCTTCTTGGCAGGTTTCGGCGGAGGTCCTGTGGCTGTGGGTTTGACAAACTGTTAGTTAAATCCATGCAAAAGAAAACATTTTTTTAATATTATCTATCACACCACAATTTCAGATGCACCACATTTCAATAACAGTTGAGTAAACATTTATAAAATGTAAAATGTGTCTTTATTAGTGAAATTTAGCAATAGATTGGTGTCGATTCCGACGCGCATTTTAACTAAACTAAGTTTGACAGGTCTAAAAGTATAGATGTCCCTGTCTGACGAGGAAAGTAAGAAAAATAAAGCACTATTTTTAGACCTATCAAACTTAGTTTAGTTGTAGAAAATGCACATCAGAAACGACTCCACTGTAAACTAACTTAACATATTAATGAGATACATATTATTACTTATAATATGTATTGAAATATGGTGAGCTACCCAAAATACAAACTTTATTAAAAACCCAATAAAAAAGTTATTTTTTAATGCATGGAATGGTATCTTTCAATTATTCGTAAGACACACTATGTCATTTTATTAGGGATGGTCAGGTTTCTGCACTCAGTGCCAGTAATTATTGTAATAATTTATTATATTGCTTCTTAGTCCTTAGTACAGATTTATTTCCCATATCTACTAAGGATCTACTACAGAACAAATTCTTGAATGATCACCGACACTAAGTGCATCTGTTTTCAAATTCTTGGAAAGTATGCAATCAATCTTTTCATATTATCACCAGATAAGGAAAAACAAAAAATGGAGTAAAAAGTTCTGCACTATGGAGTTATTTATCAACTAAACCTATCTCTAATCTGTAAAATTTGATCATAAACCAATATTGATGTATAAAAATATTACGTTGAAATAGTTTAATGCTACTTTTGGTACTGTGGTCACACCTGGAAGTATGACCTGTCTATGCAAATTACACAACACATCAGCAATGCAATAAGCAAATCCAGATTTTTGTACTAATTTTGAGACACTGTAATTGCAAATGCATCTCCATGAAAAACTCTGTTTGTTACCAGTCTTATAACATTAAATAAAACCCATATAAACATATATACAAACAAACCATACTTTTACTTACAATCGTCCTTAAAGTCTTTGAAAGCTGCGACATCGTCTTTGTTTTCCACAATGATGCAAAGGAGTTTACCTACTGGCACACCCTTTGTGCCAGCCGTGATAAGCACCTTCGCGAGGTAGCCTTCCTCGGGAGTCTCAAAACCCATAGTGGCCTTGTCTGTTTCAATTTCACAGAGGAGGTCGCCTGAACAAAACAAAATAAATTATTGCTAAGGTACAAAATTTAAATCTACAGGTTGCATTATCTACAAAAGTTTAGTATGACCAACAAAAACATTTCAGGGACAATACGTACCCTCACTGAGCTTATCCCCCTCTTTCTTCTCCCAACTGACAATGGACCCACTCTCCATAGTGGGAGACAGGGCTGGAAGGTTCACCTTTGTGTGCGTAGGCAGGCTGGAGTAGTACCTCGTCTGGACTGACCATGGCGGAGTCGGAACCTTCTTGTTGTGCGAAGATAGCACTCTGGAAAGATAAGTGTAGATGTTGAAAGATATATTCGGAGTTATGAATTTGTGACTGATACTTAAGGACTATAAACTTTAAGAAAAGGTGGATGGATTTTGTGATATTATGAGTAAAAGGGGGTGAATGAAGCAATGATGGCTGATAGAGGAGGGTGAAAGAGAAAGACATAATAGATGACACAACCCCAAATAGATGGGACCAGGGCAAGAAGAATACTTAAAGACTTTACTACCCAGGGGTGACCCAAGAACAGCTTGTTATAATAATCTCTGTATAAAATACTAATATTTTATTGTATGTTATTAATAAGTAAAGTTTGTTTGTGAGTTTGGATGTCGAAGGTATTTTCGGAAGTTTTTCCAGTAAATAACCTTTTGCATTAAAAAAAATATATATTACCCCTGAGTGTTGTTAATATTGACTAGATGTGTGTGTGTGTGTGTGTGTATTGTATAAAAATCCTATGAATCTTTCAAGCGTGTGAAACCGCAGAGCACAGCTAGTCTAGCTTCACATAAATTCAGGCTATTGAAATCTTTGCCTATCTAAATCTTCAGAGATACTATTATTGTCTCATGAATTAACTCTTATCACTATTTATGAAAGTCATTCAATGATAAAAGATTAACTTGGTAATATAATATGTAACTGTGTCAATAGTGTGTCCAGACATAAAAGAATGTTTGACATTATAAAAATGTGTTCCATATTAGATATCTCAGCATGCAAATGTACATGGAGCAATAAAAACCTTGATTTTTAAGAGGAATAAAACAAAACCCCCCAATAATAGCTTCTGAATAAACAAATGAAAATAGAACTCTAAGCACCAAAGCTTTGAGTTGAATGAACTTTAATTGCAGTTAATTTTCAGCATTTATGGCCCTACGGCTCAGTTTAGATCTTGGTCCTTTACTTCTATACGTCAGTCTGATACTATAATATCTTAACCACTCAGGCGATGCGGGCTTCGATGGTTACCCGCGCGTCGCGCGCTAAAGGGCTGCGGGTAACGATCGAAGCCCACAGCTGATTCAACGACAAGTGTTGTAAATAAGCCTCTATAATCGACTGTTGTCCTTGACACACGATTATAATCGACTAAAATCATTACTAGTTGAACAGCACTATCGGATAAAAGAAAAACATCTATGGATGTAGAAAAAAAATAGACACTGGCTTCAATTTGCTTTTTTAGGTACAACTTTACAAACATGTGGAGAATTTCGTATTTAGAATTGTGAAGTGTTTTACAGTATAACTAGTTATTGATATTTATTTTTAGCAACGTGTAACCTATCTAATTCTTATTTTGATAGAATTGTTATTTACTTTGCTATACGGAAATTTATAAACATTTTACAACAGATGAACGTAATAATTTCATGACGACAAAGTTAACGTGGTAATGTGTATTTAAAAATATCATATTCATTATAACAAATCATACTAGTGTAATGCCCAATCTGTCTACTTTCTGAAACTAGTTTCAGAAGTTAAATAAGTTTGCTAGAAATTAAGTAAAAACGACAATATCAAAAAACAATACCGCGGTATTTTGCGGTTGGTGAATATGTTCGACCGCGCAGCGCTTTAGAGGCGCTAAGGCGTGCGACGGCAGCGCCTGAGTGGTTATAGTCAATGTAAATGTCAGTAATTTTTAATGTTTTTCAGTATGATAAAATTAATGTAAATCTTGGAGACAAATAGATAATTTACTATTAAAAACATCCAGAATCTTCTGATAGCCGTGGCTGTATAACTCATACAAATTTTCATACTTTTGTTAGACTTGGCAATATGCTGTTCTAGACAATAGACGGACTTTCAGATCTGCACTTGTTCACTATGGTCAACAATGTTATTCCTCAGAGGGTTTCGTCCAATTACCCTACACGTGGAAACACCGGCTGTATTCATATGACAAATTGCCAAGCCAAGGTGAAGAACACTACTGACTGACGTTTTGGTTATGCAACGAGTAATCACATATTCGGCACACGATGATAATGTCAGTTGCTATTCGTACCTATAATTTACTAGCTCAATAGCTCTATTAGTAAATAAGGGTAAATAATACAGTGAGAAACACTTACTTGTTAGAAGACTTCCTTCTCGCCAGTTCCGTACTCACACATCTTGTGATATTTGACCGGATAGCCTTTTTCAAGCCATCATTCAGTAACTGGTTTCGTACTACAATCGTTCGCAACATTTTGTTTTAGAATTTTGCTAAAACTAGCCCGTCCAGATGATCGGGAGGGTTTTTTCGAAAACCAAAAGACCAAGATCGATCGACCTTTTACGAATTTGTAGGTCGTTGATGGGATTGTGATCCGATTCAGAAACACTTTATGGTTCACCTATCAAATTGACAGCATTTTGTCCAATCCTAGCCAAAGTAACGTCAAGTTTATGCTTCCTGATTGGTCTAAGTGTTGAGAGAAAGACAGTGTTTCTCAAATAATCTCAGTCTCAGGCTCGAAATCGATGTAGCCTGTGGTATGAACTCTATGAACGTGTGACTTTTGACATGATGTAAAGATAAGTGCTGCCATGATCTAAGCTTTCCCAACGCGATTCCTAAAATCATAAATTTTAACTAACTCAATTTTTGGTCACTGAAAATTACATACAATGAAGGATTGCAGTTTGCACTGCTTCGCACTATGTAGACGTTTAACCTTAGTTTAATAATAAAGGCTGAGTCTATTCATACGGGTACTGTACGAACAATTTATAATTATTCGTACGGAAGTCGGACGAATAATTTAATTTTATCAATTGGAGTGCAAATTAAAAAAAAAATTGCGTTTCTATAGTCACTCCCAATGATAAATATCTAACTTATCTGTGGTCTGTGTTCGACCTGCCTATTATTTTATCTATACCAGTACAAATAAATTCTCTATGGAATATCGGTAGACCAATAAAATGTGAATGAAGTCTATGATTTCTTCTTTCCTGTCAACTTTTGTAGTAGACAGCTAAAAAATGGTGAGAATTTAATTTCGAAACATTTTAGCAATCTCTGTAATAATGTGCCGTGTTAATTCTCAAACTATGTGTTAGTGTTAATTTATAACCAGTGCCATAGCTATTTTTAGTGAAAAACACTTACATTTTGAAAAATTAATCATCAGTGATACACTCGTTGAATGCAGCTCAAACATGAATGTTGTATTTTCAGGCCAAACGCACGAAGAAGGTCGGAATCACTGGCAAATATGGCACACGTTATGGTGCCTCCCTCCGTAAAATGGTCAAGAAAATGGAAGTGACACAACACGCCAAATACACTTGCTCATTCTGCGGCAAGGTTAGTATCATAACAAAACATCATTTCCTTCAATCTAAGTTCTTAATAATGTACCTATGTGATACGTGTATGCATTAGTTTGTTAGTAAAGGGACATGACAGTACTATATGACTTGAGTACAGTTAAAATACCTACATAAACATAACCTCATCTCGGTCTGCAAAGGCCGTCGCTGATCTAGCGACAGAGGTTTACTTTCTATCTATCTATGCACTTATTAATTTGTAATATAGAATCGCAAAAATAGATGTCATTTATTATTATTTAACTTGTTAGTAAAAATTTGACCTGAGAGAGAAAAACTTGGCAAGTAGTAAGTACTTGCTATTTGCAAATGTAGGTAAGTGTACTTCACCAAGTGCCTAATTCGTTTTCAAAAATGACTTGTTATGACGGACTGGATAGTTGGGCTTCTCTATCACTAGTCAATTATATTTAGTTAAATGACATGAATCTGCACTGGTGTTAATTTCGTGCATTGTTAAACTCTATGAATATTCTACATATTTCCATTGCGTGATCTTTGGAAGTAAATTTAATTTGTGAAATCAGAATCCATGTAAGCAAAATTGCATTTTATAACAAGCTGCAGTATAATATAAATTGATTAGCATGTAACAATTCAATAAATAATTCTTTTCTTCACAATATGCACTGTGAATTTGCAGTTTACCTGTTTCTCTTTTCTTTACTTTTTAATATAATAAACCAATAAATAATAAAAAATAGAATCATGCCTCATTAACACTAACCTACATGGTTTATTTCCAGGACGCCATGAAGCGTTCGTGTGTTGGCATTTGGTCTTGCAAACGTTGCAAAAGGACTGTAGCAGGAGGCGCCTGGGTATTCTCCACCACTGCCGCATCGTCCTGCAGGTCTGCTGTCAGGAGGTTACGTGAAGTGAAGTAAACATCTGACATTAGCATAAGATAATAAACTAAAAAAGTCACTTGATGTCTTTTATTGAGCTGCCACAATAACCTTAAAACAACTGATGTAAAATTTTCTAGAAAGTTATTTCACCATAAACTAGTAAAATAGAACAATCATTAGGAATTATGATAGCAAGAGGTAGCAGAGTAATAAATACTGTAAATCAAACTAAAATGTGCAACAAATTTATTTAATTGTTAAAAAAGTAAATTTCATTTATCCTATGAATTATAATAAGTACATAGTTTTGTCTTCACATTGTAGCACCAGCCAATATGATAAGTAAAAAAATTTTATGTACAAGTGTTTACACAAATTATGAGTTTAGTTTAAAACACTATTGGCTATGGGTCTTTTCATTAAAAACTATCATTACCTACTTAATATTTGCAGATCAATATCGCAGCGTTCCAATGTCAGTCGAAAGTGTTTTCTTATTACAACCTAATCTATCAAACTCCAAAATCCATTGAGTAGTCTACACAATAACATTCTAGAGGTTCTTTTAGAAATAGCTGATAAAAATCCATTATTATTATTAAAAGAAATTATGCACAATAGTGTATATTTAATTTAAAATTCTAATAATACAAGATTGTAAGAGAGAAGTACCTATTAAGGGGGAGGCACATGATTTTTATTATTACTAGTACAGTGGAAACTGCAATGGCACAATTTTAGGAGTGCCACTAGCAAGTTTTCGGTAAAACCATCAAAGAATATAATATTTTGAGCTTGTAAGATATTGCACCTAATGTTTTCAGTCTCCCAGATCACTGTCTTTGTCACCTATCGCATATAGGAAACTAAATGCTGCACCTAGGAGTGCAGTGCCTAGCAAATCTCCAAGCGCAGTCAAATAAGGTATTGCTGAGTTATCAGGGTCCATTCCCATCTTCCACATCCATACAACCATAAAATGACTGATGGTGAGCAACATTAACACTTGCAGCAATGCAGCACACATGTAAACTAGTATGAATGTAGGTGTTGAGGAAGTATGTCCTGCTCTGAGGTAGCCTATAGTGTAAATGAATATGAGTTGGCCTGGTATGACCATCAGCAGCAACAATCTTGTAGTACTGCTCATCACAGACTCCTCCTTTTGCCCTGTGTGTAGTGCAGTTGATAGTCTTGAAGCATGAACCGCCACCATGTTGCCTCCTATTCCATTTATGACTAATTGGTACACTGCAATGCCTTTGTATACAGATACTGTGTGGTCTAAAATTAAACCACCAGCACTGCTGATCACCATTGCAGAAACAACAGGGACCCATCCTTCATCCAGAGCCTGTCGAGTGAAGTTGTTCTTCCAAGCTATGTATCCACAAACTGGCACTAGTACTGCACCAACAATTATAATAATAGAAGGCAAAATCACACTTGTGCCAACAGTTTTATACAACAGAGATGCTATCCAAGATAACAGTGCCAAAGTTGTTAGGTCTCCCAGGCTTGCAGCAATAGGTGTGGCAATATTATCTGGATTTATATTTATGTTTTTTGAGACCACTATTACTCCAATCATTATGATGCCAAGGACAAAACTTGCAGAGGAAGCTGTTAATACACTGGATGCACACAATAATAATGCATGATGAATATCAAATTGTCCTTCTGGTATCCAGCCCATGGCGACTGCAGCCATTGCAGCAAGAAAGCCGACAAGCACAGCTTGACATTGTATTAGACACAGATTGCCCACCACTAATGAAGTTAAACTGGTTTCCAGATGACCCAAATGAGCATGAGTTGACAGTCGTGATGCTAACGTCATCTCCAAGTTACCTTTCAGCCCTAAAAGTGCAGGTACTAATATGTAGACTTCTGATACATCGTTGAAAACATCCCAGTGTTGCACCTTATCCAGGAGTAGACTGGCCGCCACCATA
The DNA here is from genome assembly GCA_931315375.2 of Opisthograptis luteolata. Taxonomy (NCBI): domain Eukaryota; kingdom Metazoa; phylum Arthropoda; class Insecta; order Lepidoptera; family Geometridae; genus Opisthograptis; species Opisthograptis luteolata. The sequence continues at coordinate 7,932,710 of OV928048.1, forward strand.
CCAAACCCAGCCAGCAAGAAGGACACAAACATCTGCACACCAGCCACCCATGAGTTCTCTTTTTCTAACTTAATATCGGGCGGCTTTTCTCCATTAATTAGTCGATATGCACTTTTTTCTGCAACGTCCTCCGTGGACCGCTCCATCCTAGTGCTATTGTTCTTGTTTCTGTTCATGGTAATTGATAAGACAATTAATATTTTTTTATGACGAGATACGTGATTATTTTAATTCACATAAACAAAATAGACGTACTGTTTGCCAAATACTTTGTTGGTCAATTCAAACGTCGTATTTTCTTCTGTTGCTCTTGACATGTTACGAAAAGTTGATCATCAAGAAATCCAATGTGATCAAGAACAAGATTGGATTGGATTAGGTTACTCGACAATAGAAGGACGAGCAATAACGTTATTAAATAATTTATAAAATCCGCAACGTAGCGTTCTTTGCTCAAATAAACTGATGTTACGGTTAGCTAACGTCTAATTTAATAAATAAACCAAATAAAAGTATGTAATAAAAACTTAGATAGAATCCTCTGTCTCTGTGGACGTAAATAAATCGTCATCGAGTAGACTTGTCATTGACGTCACTGTCATTGTCAATGTCAATTTGTGTCGTAATCTATTGTCTCTTAAAAATTATGAGGTACTGTGAATACGTGTCTTTTAGCCATGACGTACAATTTAATCAATCACAACGCAACTTTTTCTATCAGTGTCAATGTCAGACATTGTTTTTTGATAGAAAGAGCGTAAAAATGAGCCTGTACAACGTCTTGCTTGAGCTTCATGCACAAACTATGCAAAGCGATGAATTTAAAAAAAATCGTCGATGAATTTCACCTGTCGTCAGTTGACTTGAGTGTTCACTCACTGTCACTTGTTCAGTCAGTTGCTACATCTGTGGAAACTATGTGGCAACGACAACGACACGCATGTATTCTAGTGGTGGATCTTAGCCCGCCTTAGCCTAATTAGTTTTAGTAGTTTTGTTACCATATAGGTACTGTTACAAGTGCTTCAATACAACTAGTAATTGATTGATCCATAGTTCTCCTGCAAAATGTTTTCAGTACACAAATAAAATGACATCTAAACGTGTGTACTGTGTTTAGAAAATCAAGCCAGGCTGTTTTTCCAATATAATATTTAAAAAAGCAACTTAAAAAACGGGGTCAAAGAAAGAATCTTCTACCTCTACAATAGAAGCAGAGTGCTATTCATTCGCAAAGAGATATAAAAAAAAATTAATTCCTTAAAATTTTCTTGTTTTTTAGATTCCTTACAATATAATTAATATAACTTGTCTACTATTCCTATTTACAAGTGTTATTATATCAGGTATACATATCTATGTGAACTGTGAATAAATTTTTTGCTTTCTGCATGTATCGCTAACAGCAACCTTTTTAGTATTGTTTCATTTACATAACTGTCTGAAAACTTCCCATATCGATTATTTCATTTCTGAAAATTAATCGGTTAGTACTACTAGACTACAACTCAAAACATATAAATAACCGATTATTCGAATCGGGGAATTGACATGGAACATCCCTACCCAACTACAATCCTGTCAATCTATGAATTTACTTACATACCTACGAATTAATTCCACTTTTGGATAGTGCCGCGTCGCAACTCGCTATTTGCGATGTTTTAATTTCATCGTAATCTGTTTATATTTTACAACGATATATAAAACTGCCGCACATCTGTGTATTTGAAAAGTTTCGGTGAAATAAGCGGTGCATAACATAACGTTGCCGTCGAGATCCGGAAACCTACAAAAACTGCATAGTTTTGGAATTCATAATCAGTTCAGTTTTAATTTGATATGTCTCATTGATGCCAATTAATTGTAAGCAATTAGTATAACGTGTCAGATTGGAGCCTAGACCTAGTAGGCCCGACTCAGTGATTCCAGGAATTGCGAGTAGTGTGTGAAATCGCGTGTTACAGGTGGACTTGAGGTGGACAAGGGTGCGTGACTTTTATTGTGCTGTCATGAACTTATGAGGCATTGAACTGAGTTGCGAGTGAGATCAAGTAAAATGTTTCGGAGTAAGATAAGGATACACACATGTCGCATCATACTGCTGACCTCTCTGGTGTGGCTATTGGTGGATATGGCCCTGCTGGCAATGTATTCGGACTGTTTTGGGGAAGGCTGCAACAAGAAGTCTCCTACCGACAAGGTTATACCGGTAGGTACCATAATAAATACATTTTCATTGTAGTAGTCTCCAAAGCATTTTTAAAAGTACTACCTACTTTATTTGTGCAATGTTCAAAATGTATCTATTAGTCCATAATGCTCACAAGAAAAAACAGTTAGTTTTTTTTCGTAATTAGTTGTTTAGCTGCAGCAGCAGTCTAGCATTGACCACTTCAAGCAACCTGTTCCAGTTTTGAATAAGATTTCATTACAGATATACCTACTTCATATGGGTTGCATGGCAACAAGTTCAGAGTTTTTGCTCATGTTTCAATTTAAATTTTGCTTATTTCTTTCATTCATCTTATTGTCAAACATGGGCAATATTTTTGAAAATAGCAATGCTAAGTCAATGTGAAAGAAGGAGGGTTAGATCTACTTTACTGTTACTGAGAATTAGAATGAAGCAACAGAAATGAAACTTTTTTTTAGATACCTGTATAAGTATACATCTACCCTATTTTAAAATGCATAGTGCCAAATATTGCCCATGGTTGGTGTAAATCATAATGAGAAAAAAGGTAATATAGGAATCCATTTTGTTTATATTGTGTGACTCAGTGGAATACTGCCAAATCACAGTTCTTTTCTCATCCAGTCATATCAAAATCAAAAACTGTAATAAACATTATTTAGTACTGAGCACAAGAGTCTTGCTTTGTGCAAGTACTAAACAATGTTTATTAAAGATAAGCAACAATAATAAGAACCAGAAACACTAACAAGCTTACAAAATGAGTAAAAAAAAATAACTTCCGTAGGTAAACGAAGAAAAGTATAGAGGAAAAAAGGCAGCCATTGCAGCAGCGCTGCAACAAGATAAAATAGATAGTGAAGACACAAATATAGAGGAAAATGAGATTAACCAAGAGATTATTAGTGAAGAAGGGCTTATTCTGCCCGCATACCCACGATCAAGACTGAAGAGGTGGAAACCTGCACCTACAGTCAGGCCGCAGGGAGATGGCCCTGGTGAATTGGGTATGTAGAACATTTACATAAATTACTAGCTGACCCGGCGAACTTCGTATCGCCAATAAAAGTCAGTTTAAACCTTCCCTGAACTTTCACAAATATTTCAAGATCAAAATTATCCAAATCGGTCCGGCTATTCTCGAGTTTTAAGGAGACTAACGAACAGCAATTGATTTTTATACATATATATATATAAGAGATCATAGCCCTGATAATCCCTACTAAATAATATAAATGCGAAAGTAACTTTGTCAGTCTGTCTGTCTTTCACACCTAAACTACAGAACCGGTTTTAATTAAAGGTATGTTGGTACAGAGATAGTTTGAATCCTGAGAAAGGACATAGTAGATTTTTTATCATGACAAACTGTAGCGCATGCGGCTGAAATCGCTGGGAACAGTGAGTTACCTATAAAAAAGTTTTTTTCTTAGTTTTTTTTTTTTGATGGTTCTAATTGACTAATGATAAGCATCATGCTGGCCTATTACAATTAAGCGCCACTCAGAATTTTGATATGCAACAGTACATTGCATTCCTGTGCAGCAATGCAGTACGCTCATTACCAATTTCATTATACCCGTAATTTCACTGGAGTCGTTGCCCTTCAATCCGGAACAAAACAGTACTGTTTGCTAGTTGAACAGCTGGCAAAGGTGTGGTACATCCTCAGAAGGACTGCCATTACAAAAATGCATTCACAACACATGTCCAATAAAATGAGCAAATGAGCTAGGTAGCTGATGAACAAATTAAGTGAATCGAAATAACTAACAATGCACCATTAAATGTGGGTAGAGAGATAATCATAAATGAACATGCCTACATTACAGGACCTTATACAACTATACCTAAGTACATATAACAGTGGCAATGCACTGCGCACCCTGAGATATCAGATTGTCAATCTCTGTATGCGCTGTAATTTTAGTGGAAACATTGTCCTTCAATCCCCTAGTACAGGTTTTGATAGTTTAGACAGTACGAGTTGCCACTTTCACAAGTTGGTGGTGGTGGTAAACGTTGACGTTTACGAAATTTTTATCGTTTTCAAAACTTGTACTAAGGGTACCGGAATACAGTAAAGTTTGCACACTGCTTGCTGCATGCTGGTTGAACGCTGGCAAAGGTGTCAATGACAAAAGTTGCTTAATAATAAAAAGCGATTTATTACCTTCCTTGTCTTCAACCAACCTCAACTAATCAACCTTTGACCGCATCATCACTGAACATTAGGTGTGTTGTGTTATGGTCTAATGCTACCTTTTGGGTTGTAAAATAAATCCAAACATTATTGATCTAAAACACATTTGGAACAGTCTGACCAGCTACTTTTGTTGCTGACTGTACTTCCCAAGAGACTCTGCAAAAGAACATCCACAACACTATTATTATTCAGGTTCTTGTTACAGGTAAGGCGGTGAATATCCCAATAGAACAAGAGAAGTTGATGCTGGACAAGTTTCAAGAGAATCAGTTCAATTTGATGGCCAGCGATATGATTTCGATCAACAGGTCGCTGACTGATGTGAGATTTGATAAGTAAGTTTATTTTAAATACCTAAGGGGGCGTCCATTAATTACGTGAGGCATTTTTGTGAATTTTTCGACCCTCCCTCCCTTCTTGGTGAGATATCGTAAGATTTTCCTCAACTCCCTCCCCCCCTCCTCTCCCTCCTCTAGGGGAGCCTAATCTCACGCGATATATAGAAAATTACATTCTACATTGATATCTACTACAATGGTCACACTTAGTAAAATAATTTCATTTAAATATTGACACCCCAAAGGTCAATGACACATACCACAGCAGAGCCATTTTTTTCTGTAAAATTAAAAAGATATAAAAAAAAATTAAAATGTGGGTAGGTTGTGAAGAGAACATTTGTAGAAAATAAAGATGTTTTAGTGATTTTACAGCATTTCGACATATTTTTTTGTCAATTTCAATTTCAATTTCAATTTATTTATTTATTCAATAGGATACATTGTGATCACTTTAAAACGTCAAACTTAAAACTAGCTACGCCTGTTCCAACCTCCTTACGCCGGCAAAAGAACAGGCAAGAAACGCCCGGCAGGTAATTTTTTTGGCGCGATCACATTGACAATTTTATTCTTATTACTAATTGATTGAATTGGAGCAAGTTCACTAAAATCCCAAGCTTTTTTTTGTCATCTAATGGTCCGATATTTTTTAATTAGCTTTACTAATAAGATTTATCTTGTTTGGTTGTACACATTGGGATATGGGAACATGAATATTAATGAGTTGCGGGATCACAACCAAAGCAGACCAGACCCCACAAGCAGCACCCGTTCACGAGTTGACGCATGTGCCAGCCATCGCTCTCCTCGACCATATGAGAGGGAAGAGGGCGACCCGACACACAACGCCGCCGCAAGCAAAGTCACTTTCGTGAGTATGACTGTTTTGGCTGTTTACCGAAAATGGTTAGAATAGGGGAAATAGGGAGAATAGATAGATAGAAAGAAAGATAGATAGATTAACTACAATCCCAAGCTTGTTTGTCATCTAAATAGTCCGATATTTTATAATAAGCTTTACTAATAAGATTTCTCTTTATACGGACTTGAAATTTTGCTATCGATAAGTCTTGAATTTCACTTGGGATTTTGTTGAAAAAGCGTACACATTGACCTTTGAACGAGTTGCTAACTTTATGGAGCCTAGTAGTGGGTACAGCAATTTTATCTTTGTTTCTAGTATTAAAATTGTGATAATCACTTCTCTTTTTGAAGCTATTTAAATTTTTCCTTATGTACATTAAATTTTCATAAATGTATTGACAAACAACTGTCATTATTTTGGTTTCTTTAAACTTAATTCTTAAAGATTCGATTGTGATTTGTATACTTGGGGTATGTTATCGACTTATCACCTACACTGCATTTCAGCACACCAAATGTCACTTAGCGCTCATTTACATCTATATCTGTACCTCATAAAAACCCATTCATCAATTTCAGTTTGATTAATTAATAAACAAACAGCCAAACTTTTACATTCATTCTAAGTTAGATAATTGGGCTTCAGTATTCTAGCTTGTATGAAAAATTAAATACGTATAGTCGGTTTCGGAGTTATAAACAAGGACAACTTCCTTAACTACTCTGTATGTTGATTAAACACACTTACGCTGTTGGTTTCAAACAGTAGAGTGTGGGAAAATAATTAATAGTTATAGTTTGACCTATTTTCTAAGTAGAAATTTTAAGCGAAGAATCAATGAGCTGATTGACAAAATTTCAATAAAAGTCCCGACGTAATAACTCTCTCGATCCAGTTAGATTTCACTTTCAAAAATAAAACGAAATCAAAATCGGCTCATCCGTTTGGGAGCGAAGGTGCCACAGACATATTATAAATATACAATATGTTAAACTTATAAAATCCCTATGTCTTATGCGAATGTTTGTGTGTATGATTGTTACTTCTTCACGTTGAAAAAGCTCAACGAATTTGATTGAAATTTGGTATGGAGATAGCTTATACCCGGGATTAACACTTCCTGCGGGATAACGGAAAGACTGCGGGTGTAACCGCGGGGCATAGATAGTAGAAAAATATAGTAGTGATGCGTAGACTCAAAATGAGTCTTGTTATTATAAAAATAATAATAATGCCCGCACAACCACATACATAGGCTCTGACCCCCTAATTAGGTTTCCCTGTATCTAGGGTATCAGAAACTACGAGGATCGGAAATCCACAACACCCAGACACAGAACAAATACTTGCGCTTTTTTTTAATGCACAAATATTTGTCCTGTAGCGGGAATCGAACCCGCGACCTCACGTTTCACAGACGGCTATCCGCCCATTGCGCCACATCGGTCGTCCGTATTAGTATAACTAATACTAGTACAATAGTCAGCAACAAAAGTAGCTGATCATAATAGATTCTCTAAATGTGTTTTAGATCGGTAATGCGTGGTTGTCTTTACATTTTACAAGGTGGCGCTCTGACCACAACTTATCACACCTGATTTTAAGTGATGATGTGTTCAAAGGTTGGTGTTAAACATGATGCCTGTAATCGGAAATTGTGTTATTGTTTAGCGACTTTTGTCTTTGACTGTACTTACTGGTACTGTGTATGACGTGTTTTATTGTGAGCTGTATTCAGAATACCTACTGAAAGTGATAACTGAGTAAATAACAGAATCTACGATCTAATCTAATAACCATAATCAACTCAATCTCCTTTACAAAATCACTAAACTGATAAGCAGTTGGATGAGAATCTAATCTCTACACAGCAATTAAAGTACCTGCCGCTATCTTCTTTTTGAGAGCTACAAGTGTTTGCCACTTATGATATGTCGGATTCTTTGAATACTTTACGCAGATAAACAGTAAATAACATAATCGATCAATCGAATGTTAATGTACTTTCAGTAAATATTTGGTACCTTTACTGGGGAGTATGGAAAAGTCTTAATGCCCGAAATTAATAATCGATCCTGATCCGTCATCGGACTACTACTAGTCCGTAGACCAACAGTTACAAAAAGTGTTATTTCTTATCAAGTAAATGTATACCAAACCTGTTTTGCATTTAAAAGTTAAACAGTTAAAGGTTAAACGAAACCATACAATAATAAATAACATGTTCATGAACACGCGCATTTTTATATTTTTTTAATCTTCATAAACTCCAAAACTCGCTGATCTAGTATACACTTGTAAAATTGAGCGCGATTAGCTGATTATGTCGCTGAGTGTACTACGTCCGTTATTTTGCATAAATCATTAGAAAGTGTCATAAAGCTCTGTTCCAAATATTAGTCACGGGGGCTGTTAAATGATTTATGTTACATTTATTAATCTCCTTTACAACCATACGTTGTTTCGCTAGTTGAACCACGTAGAACACAGGCCAATAGAGGCGCAATATCGCACTGCCTGGAAACTTCTTGTTTACAAACACACATGCACAACACCCAACTGCCGCTTATATTTTCAGAACGTTTATTTGCACGAATCTGTCTTTTTGGCTAATGTTTTCTTCCTGCGTTACTCTAATATTTTTCAGGAAAGCAGTGGGTTTTTTTATATTTTCTGTGGCAGGGGGATAGTCTCCAGCTTGATATCTTAGATTTAGACGCAGTGCGCCCAGCTTTCAAGTGTTTCAACCCTGAAACATGATGCCCTGAGTGGCCAATAATCTGGTACGCATTAGCGCCAAGGCACCAGGCTTCTCAGGGACTCTTGTGTTGGTAATGTTGGTATTGTCCTTACTGCTGCGGGACCATCAATATGCTCTCCTATTACGCTTACACATTACAGTGCCACTCAGAACTTTTCAAAAGTTGTGCACATTTCTCCTCTGTCGCATTGTGCACTTGATGGTTGAATCGATGTAACAGCGCGCATAATCAAACACGAAGCCTTATCGGTGTGTAAAACGTTTCGGCAATTAAGTTTTATTGTTTAGTAGGTGGAAGCTAAAATTAAAAATATTTTGCCTTTTATCAGTTAGTTTGTCTTGTTGTCAGTCATAGAGGTGTGTGTATGAGAGTGGCAAACAAGCAAAGGGTCCGCCTAATGGTAAGCGGTCACCGCCGCCTGTGGACATTTGCAACTCCAGGTGTGTTGCCCACCCCTAAAAACTCATTCTATATTGAACTCTCTTGTTCTTCACCATGTTGTGTCTATTTCTGGACATAGGTTAGTAGTTTTGGTGAGCGGCCTTGTAGTCGGTCCCGGTGTTCACCCATGCACAGTCTCCAGTCAACTAGCCTCTTGCCTAACGATCTCTGCCCGTGCCTTCATTAGGGCTAGCCCTGTTTAATTCCTTTTAGTTTCACGGTTACTTCTATACTACACACATCCTTGACTCGTTTTCCGTTATTCGTTCTCGTTTCTTTCGTTTCGCAGTAGGGCTCTAACGATATGTTTCTTTAACGCCTACTATCTGTCACTTAGAAAGCAAACATTATATTAGAACGTTTTTATTAAATCGCTTTCTTGTGTGTTAGTTTGTTTGCTCGGTACACATTTTTCATTCGGTTTTAAACTAACTTTCCGACGAGCTAGAGACTTGCATGACACTGCGATGTCTTGCCTGTTTGGGAACGCCAAGGTTCCATAGTAGAAAATAGTTATTAAACAAATAATTAGGTACCTAACCTACACTTAAGTAGGTACATAGTATTTTATAATTACCTCGTTTTTAAAACAGACAAAAGTTTGAAATCATTTCGCCTAGCGCCATACTGATTTATAACCCGAAACAGATTTATGATTGTGAATATTTAATAACTATGAAAATACTTGTCAGATTTAAAACAAGATAACGTGGAACGCAATACACATTTATATATTTTTTCGCTACAAATAAAGATTTTGTAGAATTTGTAGATAGATAAAATCGCACAGACAATAATGTAACTGTTACCGTAGGACTGCCGGAAAGGTATGCCTTGACCCACTTGCTGGAGTCAGTGAACTATCACGGCCCGCTCCAGACACTCGCAAGCTGTTTTTAATTTATTCAATACATTTCATTATTAAAAAACTATATTCTATATCTTACTAGCGACCCCCCCCGCCCCGGTGCAATATAGATTTGTAGATACTAATATGGAGCAGTATTGGACAAATCTTTGAATTTTTCGGCTTTTCTGTACTATAATATGTATGAAGGTTTATTATTATTAACCTTCGTCTTGAATCACTCTATCTATTGCTACATTAATATCCGTTACGCAGTTTTAAAGATCTCAGGGACAGACAGCGGGAAGCGACTTTGTTTTCTACGTACTGAAGTTTAATATTAGTGAGGTCTGTCTGCTCCTGTTTTAGTTAACAGTATTTCATTTGTCTTAAACATGTAACGTGCGCTTTTAGTAGAAAGTAGAAACCAAAAAAACCTCCTTAGTGTAGGTGTACCAGGGATGTATGATGTTGATGAGTGAAATGGAACGAAAGTGGCAGTGGAAGGTTATAGAAAGAAAGAGTTGTGTGTGTGATGTGATGACTATTGTGATTGTGAGGTATATCGATTTATTTTTAAAGTAGCTTCGCCCCGCTGTTTCACCCACGTAAAGGTGACTCGGGCCTCAGTAGCCTCACCTTGCGGGCGGCTGAGTTAGGAAGAACAAAAAAAGACTCTCTATGGAAAAAAAAAATCTAGGTTATTCTTACAACAAAATATCTCGCAGACCCTCCTGAGTATTGCATATGTTAATTACGATAACAAGTCCATGTTATTTATAGAATAACGATTGAAACAACTAAACTACATTAACTTTGCATGTATTTTTTTGATATTCATAGGAATACATTCTGCTAATGTGTGATAAATGATGATGTATTTTTTTGGCTATTTTTTTTATGACGGTTACAGACAAGAATTGTAATTAACCCCAATTTCTTGAAATCTCTGCCTTGTCGAATTCGAGGTGTCGGGACGGGTAAAAGTACAAATGTCTATGCAAATTTTTCTTGTGAACCAGCTTTTTCTCTTACATGATTATTCGTCTAAGAGTAAGTACATATATTATTATTTTTTACGATACAATTGCACAATCTGTTATTCTACGCCTTCTCCATGGCTCGGGAGATATTATGATAATGCCCATCATTGTGCCTAAGCATTCATTATGTTGTGTGTCACGGCCGGTCACGCCGACATTTTTTTTAATGAATATTTTAATAGCCGTTAAGTTCAGGTACTTACACTGTTTGCAGTAAAACTCAAAGGAAATTAAGTCTTGTCGTCAACTAAATATTTTAAACCGTTAATTATAATAATAATAATATGTTTATTTGCCACAATAACACTTATGGTACATAATATGGTTACATTTTATACAGATAGTACTTCTATAAAATAATAATAATAATAAATAATAATGCCCGCACAATCACATACATAGACTCTGACCCCTAACTAGGTTTCCCTGTATCTAGGGTATCAGAAACTAATAATAATAATTCTTCATTCAATTCTTTGATAAGTTAGGCAAGTATCTCAGGTTAATAGGTAAGTATGGTTACATTTTATACAAAACAGACCACAACAGACATAAATTAAGCGTCTTAAAGGGTATCGTATCGTAAATTGGTGATCAAAGTTGGCCTCCAAAGTTCAAAAAGCCGGGGCACCACAATTTTGCGATTTAAGTGTGTTTCGGCTGCCATACTTAAGAGCCAGTTTCCACATCTTCACCAGGTCAATTGTGGACAATAGCTACCATATAGGCTTTTTTGGAGGTGATTTTCAATCAATTCTACACTACCAAATGAAGCTAGCTACCTTGAAAATATTACGACTCGTATCACCTTTGGTTTAGGTTTTACATGGAATGTGAAATTTAGAAACAATAATATCGCCGCAATAATTAATGGCGGATGAAAAGGGAAACATCTTGCAGTGACCGAAGTGAGATCTCTACAAACCAGGAACGATAATAACGTACCGCGTAAGTCTACCTGGCGTCCGCTAGCGCTTTTGCCATAGAAAGTCTTTCATTGTCTCATTATCTACCCAGGTGCAAGGACAAAAGCTACGCAGACCTTCTTCCGACGACGAGTGTGGTAATCGTCTTCCATAACGAGGCTTGGACTACGCTCATAAGGACCATCTGGAGTACCATCAACCGCTCGCCTCGACCGCTGCTCAAGGAGATCATACTCGTCGACGATGCTAGTGAAAAAGGTGAGTAGTCAACAGTTAACACCTTTCATCATCATCATCTTTATCATCAGCTGTAAGAAGTCCACAGCTGCACATACAATTTTTGAACGCCACCATGAACGGCTATTAGCCATATATATGCATCCATCGGCTCCCTGCGACTCTAACAATGTCTTGTACCTAGTGGGGGTCTACCTACAGAACGTCTTCCGGTACGTGGTCGCACCTTAAAACCTTTCTTCCCCATCGGTTATCGGTTCGTCGAGCGTTGTGGCCTGCCCATTTCCACTTCAACTTGCAAATACTGAGAGCTATATCGGTGATTTTGGTTCTGCGGTTTTCTTGTTTCTGATTTCATCACACAAAGAAACAACACCTTTCAGCCAAGATCAACCAACTGGGTACTTGTTAGGTACATATAGCTATTTGTTATGCTAGGCTGCAAAGTTGTTTTTTGGCGCGAGTACTTGTATTGAATCTTGGACGTAGCGAGGGATTCAAATGTTCGAGACGCAGAATTACTTTATTGCCGAGCGAAATAACTTTTCACCTCACGGCAGCGAGGAAAATGCTAGGTGCAAGAAAACAAGTTAAGGTTTTTTTTAAATGCAGTCATCGTGCTCGCTGGTACGATTATTCTAATGATGATGTAGGCGCACTGATATGAAACAGGTATTAATGTATTTTCAGTGGACTGGTGGTAGAGAAAAATATTAAATAGAAAGGTTTAAAAACTCTTGCCACGCTATCAGATTTTGCACTCAGATTTCAAATGATAAACCGAATCTTTCCGAGCTTGTGAGGTGAAAAAGATATGTGAATATTAATTTACTCACATTTTTGATTGTACGTACACTGGTAAGAGCAGAGATTATACATTTCTTTGGTTGAAATCATAGGGGTAGTCATGATTGAGTGCCGATTGAAGTTACTGCATTCTTTGATTACCTTATGAAAGCGCTTATGCAGGCGTAAATGAAAGGGATAGCGTTATATACTTCCGCGTGCTAAAAGGGAGATGGAAGGAGTAAATCAAACGTGTCAAACTAAAACGTTATGTGAAAAACTGTCGAAGAGGACTGGTGAATATATGTTTTTTTTAGCTTCTTTTATAGAGATTGTATTGGGGATTGGGAAATCAGCGTATAAGTGCCTAATAGTGCTGTTGACGAAGGGAAGATTAAGCGCGCACCTATTGCTAGCAGCGATTTTTGGTAATTTTTTGAGTGAACACTTGACGGTCTTCCTCCGCATCATCATCAGTCGGAAGAAGTCCACTGCTGAACATAGGCCACTTGACGGTAGTGTCACAATCCATACGGTATAAACTCTTAACGTATATAAGTAACGTTTATATGTAAGTAAGTAATTTCGATAAGACTTTATTGCCCTCTTATTTGGATTTATAAGTGCACTCAGGTTGCATTTGTTATGAACATTGACAATGACAATCATGACAGCAAATAAGTGTCGTCCTACTACTACTAGCGACCTTTCATTTAGAATTAACTGTTTTTTCCATACAAATTTAACACCTCATGTGTCTCTCTTAAGAGCCTCCATTACGTCGTTGACCTTGCTTGATCAAGTGAAACTGCTCCGCGCACTCCGCGCATCCCCTCACCAAAATTACGCGATCTGCGGCCAACGCGCCCGAAGCGACGCTCTCGCCATGCGGCGCGGCGCGGTACCTCTACTAATCGAGCCCGCCGTATCTACATATACACAGTAGCAACATCCTACTATAATATTATAAATGCGAAAGTTTGTGTGTGTGTGAATGTTTGTTACCACGTAACTACTGAACCGAATTTGACTGATGAAATTTAGAATGTAGACAGTTTAGGTATTGGACTAACACATAAGCTAATCTAATTTAACTCTGAAATGGGTTAAATAAGGTGGATAAGTTTGTATGAAAAATGTCATTCCTTGGTTCGATTGACTCAAAAATAGGTACAAATAAACCTTAAAGTAAATCATTGAAAACGCATTTTTTATTTTTTGATATGTATTACTTCTACGGGGTGTGCCATAGAGTTTTAAAGTTTGTATGGTTTTTTTTTATTCCTTATGTGGATATTCTTAAAAGTAGGTACAAATAAACTATAAAGTAAATAATTACATACGTATTTTTTATATTTAAGAAAACCCCTAGAGGTAGTGCAATGGCGTTCTAAAGTTTGTACAACACATCAATTCCCACGCGGGCGAAGCCGCGGGGCACGGCTAGTAGTGGCTGCCGCGCCATTTGAATGTGCGCGTGAGTGAGTAGCGAGCGCCGTGTACGCAGAGGCCGGCCTGGGACTCAGTAGGGCTGTGCCACGCGTTTGATCGCGCGCATTTATGTATGTACTACACTGCTCGCTCGCTCGGATTTGCTGCTCTCACTGACTATTTTATTTGTATAGTTTATAATAAATCGTATTTATTAATTTATAATTATTAAAATGTCTTTAATATGCAACCCATTTATGAATTGGTAAAACATTTTAATAAATTACGCGATTAAACACCTTGCGCTGTCATAATACACAGATAATATAATCTATAAAAAAAGGCATGTTAGTTACAACACTTAGGTATAAGTCGATAACGGCTGGACCGATTTTTATAATCTTTGATTTTTTGCATTTGTCTTCGTCCGGAATAAGATAAAATATGATACTCATGAATAATAAAATTAATCATTCATTTGTTGTAAATGGTATACCAAAATGCAACTGACATGGTGTAACAAAACACAACTGACAGCTAAACGTAATGTTGTCTATGGTTGATATTGAAGTTGTGAACTGAAGATGTTTTTGTTTTATGCGAGTTTATTTATTACTAACGTAAATTAATTTTAAAATCCTAAATCTGCTCATTTATTGCCTCTCATGCGGAAAGAAGTTCGCCGAGTCAGCTAGTATTTAACTAAAAATAAAAGTGACAACCCTATGCATCACCGCAAGAGTAGGCAATTAACTCGCCGCGGCACTATGCACCTACCACTTATAGCCTATAGGTAGTCCATCGTACGACTTTCAGCTACAAAAATATGCGGAGAAAAGTGGCACAGGTCCGTTCAGCACGGCGGCTCGTCCCGCACTGACTTTATGGGCGACTGAGGGGTGTACGTGCCGATTTGCGAGTATGAAATACGTAAAAAATTCGCAAAAAATAATTAAAGCAGTATTTTCAAAAAATGGCCTGAAGGTGTCCTGGCTTTTATATTTCTTTATAAGCTGATGGTATTAACAAGTCTTTGTTACATATATAGTTTAGGAGTAAAGTAGTATTAAACTTTTAGGAAATGGGGACTTTGCACATTTGTTTTCAATATATTAATAAATTTTTTGCATTTTTCGGCCTGAAGGTGTCCTGCTATGTATCAAGTAGATTAACATATATTTTTATTAGATTTTTTTTAGACCAGAATTACACAGAGAGATAGCTTTAAAAACCCCCATTTTTGGAAACCTGCGCCTTAAGGGATGATTTTCAAAAAAAATCTTTAATGTTCCCACTGTATAACATTAAATTATACGAATGCATTCCAGGTTTCATGTTTCTAGGACTTACCGTTTAGGTTGTTCTTTGTTTGTCGGTCAGTCAGTCGTAGAGTTTTATTAAGTAGCTGATAAAATCTTTGCATAGCCTTTACGCTGCAGGAATAATTTACCGGGCATGGTATCTCGTTGCTTTATTTTTATGTTACAGTTCCAAACCTTAACCCCTTGTATTAAGAGTTAGTTTTGGAGCACTCACCTACTATAGTTGCCATACATAGGGCAGTATCAATGGGGTGGAGATCTCAAAATAGCAGCTTGATAAGCCAGGGCGCATTGCACCTTAATTAATTTAAGAGAACTCATTAAGCCAATGTAATGAAACCTTGAGTTATGTATGCCACAATATCCATGTCCAATATAAACCGATAACTAGAAAATCGCGAAATACATGGTAATTATTCTTAGCATACTTTGTAAACTCTATTCTTAAAAAAACAATACCTAATTAGAATGAAATAAAAACCGTACTAGAAAACATCTTGGTTTCCGCTGACACAAATAGATAGTTTTACGTACTGGTCTTCTAATCATGCATGACTGCTAAATCTATGTAATAATATGTACGGTTACTCATTCAATTCATACCATTGTCTTGTCGAGATGGGCAAACGATATCGTTTATGTAGTCATGGTCTAGATTGATTCAGACTGGAAATGATGCGATAAGAAGATTTCTTTGTCCAAATGTTGATAGAAACTGTCTGATATAGTAGTTCTCTTTTAAAATTTCACACTATGTCGATAAAAAGCGGCTTTGCTCTACTGTTCTTTTAATAAATAAAAAAATCTTTTTTTAATAACTTTATTCATAAGACCGCTTTACTGAGCTTTGTTTTGTTAGGAATAGCCGAGTCACAATCCTACAATAGCAAATTTTTTTAGTTTTTTAAATTGCCTTTCGCTGCCGATGAGTAGGCGAACCAGTTATTGAACTGATCGTTGCATAAGTCGACCCGTACAAATTAATATATTCATTCCTATTCCATATTAAAATCAATAAATCAACACGCCAATATTAGGTTAGATTGCTCTAATATCCTAAAGTTTAAAATTGTAGTGTTTATTTACCATCATACCTTGTTGCTAAACCACTTGGAAATCAAAATATTTATAGCTACAACTTCCGCTTCGGTTTCCATTCTTACGTGGGTTAGCCGTAAGTCCTATTTTCCCTGGACAGTTCGCTATTTTTAAAATAGTTTTATTTATGTTTAAATTTATCTACATGATCGATGTAAGAGTTCAGCGAACAATACTCTTTTATTGGTATCTCGGTGAAAGTTATTATGTATAATCTCTGCTTTTCATTACGATGATCTAACATCGTTTCGTCAGGTTGAGACATCTAGACTTGTGATCTTTGACATTTTGTTACATCCCGGACTCGGCTCGGTCGGACGGTCCTGTATCGTTGATTAAAAATTAGTCTTAATTTTCATAAAATGCCAGACAATTAGAGCACCGAAACGCCAGCGTTTCCAGCCTTGACTCAAGAGGCGCCAAAAATAGCCTTCAGAACAACCTCTTGTATTTTTTGCATGTATACATGTCGAAAAGAGAAAGTGGTCTTTAGAGAATTTATATCGCTACGTCCGGCCGACTGAAATCTGACATGGGCAAGTGATTCTAATGCACATTAGGTACGATTGGCTGGTCTAAAAGAAATACTAGGTTTTATCGCTCGTGTAGCAATCGATTTCTTTCTAATTGGTTCACTACGTTACACTATACAAATAGAGATGATTTCCGCTCCAGAATTAACAGTAGTAAACAATTTGCTTGTTAACTTGCTATTTTACATTGTTTGGTGAAATGCGAATGGTGACTAATAGCAATAGCAAAGTGGTTGAAATGAATTCGTTCAGGTAAAAGAGAGTGGCTGTATTTCGAACAATGTGGTCATTTCATTTCAATTATGTAAGGGTATTTTTGAATTGTGACAAAGATCGAGAGTGGGCGCGCAATCTTCTATACTTTATAGTCTAAAGGCTTGTCAGAAGTCGAGCACGTTTGCATTAGCACAACTTTCAGGTTAGATCGGACGAGTCTGACTTAATACTCACTAGTTGCGCCCCGCGGTTTCACCCGCGTCTTTCCGTTATCCCGCAGGAACCTTTTTCTGGGATAAAAAGTAGCCAATGTGTTAATCCGGGGTATAAGCTGTCTTCATTCCAAATTTCATTCAGATCCGTTCAGTAGTTTTGGCGTGAAAGAGTAATAAACATCCATCCATCCATACTCAAAAACTTTCACGCTTATAGTATTATTAGGATAACACCGGATTTATTATTAAAGACGAATAACGTTGACTGCACGAACATACAACAATCGATTTATTCCGATTTAGATCCGCAACACATTTCCAGAGTAGGTGACATTAGCAGTTGACCTATATGCTAAGCTAGCCCGGTTTTAGCGAACTAGTATAAATTAAATTTTGAATCGCTTGGTCGCGCAATAGCGATGAGGCAACGCAAAACAGAGTTAAAAATTCAAACAAAATGACCATTTTTGGTAAAGACAACACGCTGTAATAATTTATTATGAATCAACACGCGGCTTTGTATAAACTTCTTTTTGTGCCATATATCCTTAGCTAACAGAATAATGTTGGCGAGCATATTTTTTAATTCACTATACTGCGTCAGTATCAGTAGTATCCAGTCCAGCTTTTCAAAAAGGCATCATCTACGTTAATATCATGATGTTTAGCTATTTGTATCTCGGTCCCTACTCTCTAAACGCCCTATGAAGGCTAACGCCCGAAATTAATAATCGATCTGTTATCTCAGATGGAAATCGATCTTGGATTCCTACCGATTGTTTTGGACCAGAGGGCCAATCTGTCGATCGATGTATGGATATGGATCGATTTGTCCTCCCAAGGATATATTTAATGTAGAACAGAACCGCGAAAAACTGATCAGGATCGATTATTAATTTCCGGCGTAAGAGTATCAAACTTTGAACACACAAATCTTAGACTCATGTTCATCCTCAAAAGAGAAAATATGACGTGAAAAAATCTTGTTCATTCTTACAAATTTTTATATATATATCACGTTTTTTTTCATTTATGTAACGGATGTAACGGACGAGACGACCATGTCGCTCGCTGATGGTAAGCGTCAGGCTTGTCCATTACAATACAGTGCTACCCAGGATTTGGAACTTCAACTTTAATCTCTATGCCCTGTAATTTTACTGGAAACATTGCTCTACACTACAGTAATGGTTGAACGTACTGCTTGGGGGTTGAATGACTGGTAAAGGTGTAGTAAGTACTTTACCAAGTGCGGGCTGCGAAAGAGTTTACCTCTATACCTTTTAATTTCTTGTATATCTGACGATCTTAGGTACTGCATGTGTTAGTATGCTGTGTATTATAAAACAAACCGTGCATGAGAATGAGTGCTCGGCTATATTTGCCGTTGTATCTCATGCAAAATTCAAACGGGGAGTGCAGTGGAGTGTTTGGCCGTTTATTCCTATATTGGCTGTTTATAGTAATACTTGACATTAGCTCAACCGGTTTTACCTTTGTGATTAGCGCTGTCACAGAATATATAATAGTATTGCGGTGTATCGACATCGGCGCTAATGTTGCATTTTACCTTGGATTCCCACCTGAAGTGTTAAGAAATGCTTATTTAACTTTAAGCGAAGAGATTGCTTGGTCCTTATTTTTTGGGTTACGTTGCGTCTCATATAAAAAAGCGGACCTCTAATAGCGTCACTCTCGTATCGTTTATCACAGATTAGTTCTTCGGCGAATTTCCTCATTTCTGATTTTATCACGCAAAGAAACTCCAAGCGTGACTCTCCAGTCTCCATGGCGCGTTGTGTGACTCTGAGCTTATCGAACGGTACCCTCGCCTTTCATTATTTGACTTGTTTATTAATGTTGTTTCATTCCACCAGATCACCTGGGCAAGAAGCTGGAAGACTACATCAAGACCCTGCCTGTGTCGACGCGTCTCTTCAGAACAGAGAACAGATCGGGTCTCATAAGGGCACGGTTGCTGGGGGCGAAACACGTCAAGGGTGACGTCATCACTTTCTTGGACGCGCATTGCGAATGCACAGGTGAATATGTGATATGTTACTTACTAGGTCTGCCCCGTGGTTTCACTCCCGTGGGCAACAAGTTATAGGCGAAATATTAGTAACCCTGCCCGGTTTCACCCGCGTGCAATTAAAAGTCTGTGTTCAGTAGCGTAGCTAGGCAACCAAAGGCCCTGGGGCAAAAAAAGCTAGGGGCCCCAACTAAACTATTTAAAATCGTTTGTTCCGTATTCGTCGTGTTCCGAATTTGACGTACTCCAAATTTGTCGTAATACATTCAACTCCAAAGGGCGAGCTCAGTGGCCTCGGAGCACTGCCCCGTCGAGCTACGCCGCTGCCTGTGTTCTTCCTCAGGGTTCCAACAATCTCTACAGCAAATTTCATCAAGATCTGTTGAACAGTTTAGGTGTGAAACGGTAACAAACAGATAGAGGACAGAGAGAGTTACTTTCGCATTATTAATATTGGTATGGATGTCTCTTGCACCCGTTGGGTCATTAAACCGTCTGCATATAATATATGTATTATAGTAAAAGCGCACCGCGTCTTCTCCCGCATGGAAATTGCCACTTTTTCTAGATTCATAATAGCATCGTTTGACTTTTTCAATATTTATGAACTTTAACACTCACATAAAATGCAAAAACAAAAGAAAACACTTATTAAACCTATTTTTGCGTTTTTTTGAAACTTTACCAAAGAAATAATATTATGTCCTAGACCGCGGACTAGTTTTTAATCTCAACAAAATTCAGGTCCTAGTTTTTTCGAATGATATAACTAGGAGAGAAAGTTGTTTAAACTAACCAAGCTAGTTTTTAGTTCTTATCATTATATTAGTAGGATTACTTCACGAGTGCCATTAACATCAAGTGCAAGCAGCTACTAATTTTGTAAATTCGAAAGTGACACCGTCTGTCTGTTAAAACCCTTCACGACTAAACTACTTCTTCATCATCATCATCATCATCAGCAGCCTCTTACATTTCCACTGCTGGACGTCACATGCCTTCGCTCACATAAAGAGGTACGGGCCAAAATCTTCCATGCATTTCTTTGACATGCCGGTTTTCTCATGAAATGTTTCTTCCCCGTTTTGAGAGAGAAAAAACCGAGTAGCAAACAAATATAAAAATGGAAAATCCGCTCATTACGTTATCAGCGGTATAAAATAGCATGAATTACCGTTCGGCCACCACCGCTATAAGTAACTAACTCCCATGGCTCAGCGATCCAAAGTGTGTTTTGCCCTCTGAAACGAGAGAGCCACCACTCACTACCACCACTCTCCACTCCACTCCACCACCACCACCACCACCACCACCACCACCACCACCACCACTCCACCACCACCACTCTACCACTCTTCTCTATCTTGAGCGATTTCAGCCCAGTTCAGAGTCTGGAGTTCGCGCAGGTCCGCATCCACCGCGTCCTTCCACTGGTATCTAGGGCGTCCGAACGGCCTACGACCATTCGGTCGTCCCAAATAAGAACGCTTAGAACGCCACCATCGCTATGCTCTTTCATAACAATGCAATGTTATTTGAATAATTCTTGTTTTCTAGAGGGATGGCTGGAGCCGCTCCTAGCGAGGATAGTGGATGACAGGACCACGGTTGTCTGCCCCGTCATTGACGTCATCTCTGACACCACCTTCGAGTACATCCAGGCTTCTGACATGACCTGGGGCGGGTTCAATTGGAAACTAAACTTTAGGTGGTAAGTGAATTAGCTCTTTTTATATACATGCGTCAAAATATAGTTTTGCCATACCTGCCTATTTGAAGGTATGTCACAATCATTTGAATCACTGACTATGTTAGGTTACTGATACACACCGATAGGTTACTCCTGCTGTGACTTGGGGGTGGTAGCCAGGCGAGCACTAGAAAACACCCTACCACCAAGCTATGGTTTCATCACGATGTTTTCCTTCAACGAAATCTCAAGCTCCTTGTATGATTCGGACTCACAACCTACGTGACGCAAGTCCACTATAACATTTCACTATCATAGTTTTGCTGTTTCTCATTATATACATTTTGCTTTATAATGTGACGTAAACTGCGTAATTGCTTGCTTACATCTGAATAAATATATGTAAATATAAAAAAAAATGACACTAGCTGCACCCTGCGGTTTTGTCCGCGTTAAGATTCCCATAGGTGTACCGTGCGTTTTTGCGGGATACAAAGCAGCCTACGCCTCTCTCAGACCCATTAATCTATGTCTACGCAAAAAATCATTTCTATCCGTTACTCCTATGCTGCATGAAAGAAGGACAAACAATCAAACAAATTTTCGCATGTAAATAAATGTAAGTTTTCACTAGAGTACATAGGAATTTCCATATTTATATATGGTACCGTGTTTGTACAAATGCACTAGAATCGCGTGTTTAATGTGTTCGTTTTTCATTTACAAGTGTTATTTTATGGATTAGTTATTAATATTTGCACCGTTATTGAGTGTTTATCATTGTGACGTGATTGTGACGTTATCTAATTAATGTTTCTAGTGAAATTAATTATAGAAGAGATTTAAGATCTAATAACTTAGAGTGACGAGCGCGTTGCATTGCCTCGTAGGATTTTGTCCTATAAATGTTTTAAATTCTGGGTGGCATTGAACTACATTAGGCAGTTTATCTCAATAAAACGTATCCAACAAAAACCCCATTGAAAATAATACTTTCAGTTTTTTCCGAATTTAAAATTTTTCCTGCTAACTCTCCGATTTTTCGTAACCATAGTCCATAGTCGAATAACAACGTTAAAAAAAATTACCGGATCGATCCAACCGTTTACGAGTTTTGAGCTACACACTTAGCCCTTAATTTTTTTATTATATAATAAAAAATAAAATTATATGATGTTTGCATAAAAGAAAATGACATGAGAGGCACAATATATATTTCGAACTTCCGAATACCTATGTCTTACCGTCGCATAACGTGATTGTAAAATAAGAATAAGAATCTTTTATTTGCAACAAATTATACAAGACAACTACATTATGTGGAAATAAGGAAGAATAAAAAGAAAATGTATTGTTGCAAACCGGCCTCAACTCAGCGTTGTGCTGCTCGTTTGATCAACGCTGGTCTTCCGTTGAAGCCGCTTTTGATGACATCACTGGCATGAGGGTAATTTCAAATAACTAAATAATTAAAAATAAAAAATACATACATTTCTAAATTAAAATCTATCAGTGAGCATTTACTTACTCATTGGTGTTGAAACTACTTAGCTTTTTAAAATGTGGTGCGATAGAATAGTCATTACTGCACGCTACGCATGACATGTAGATGCATAGTTTAGAATAAGGGAGGGCCATAATTCAAAATTATACGGGCTCTATTGAGAATTATTTACAGGCGTACAGTCAGCGACATAAGTCGCTACACGTGTCCACTTTTACAAAACCGCTGTACAAAAATTTTCACAAAATTCGCTGATTCCCCATTGAGACAAAATTTTATAAGCGTCGTAATATTACAGAAGTCAGTAAACACCCATAAATTAAAAATCGGTAAACATTTTATTATGAGAGCGATGGTGGCCGAACGGTTTGGCGTGCGACTTACAAGACGCCGACACCGAGTTCGAATCCTCTCGGCCTCGTACCTATGACTAAATAAGTTATGTGCGGATTTGCTATCGCTCAAAACGGTGAAGGAAAACATCGTGAGGAAACCGGCATGCCCAAGAACTGCAACATTTTCAAGGGCATGTGACATCTACCAACCCGCACTGGGCCAGCGTGGTAGATTATAGCCCATACTCTCTCTCTGAGAGAAGGCCAGAGTCCCAGCAGTGGGAACGTGGAAGGCTGATAATGATGATGATGATAATGATGAAACATTTTATAAATCGAAAATTGAGCTGAGTGACCATCGAATTATGGAAAAAGTATGTTCAGGATGTTTTGTTGCGTATAGACTTGTCGGTGATAAAGGTAGCAGACAAGTATTGGAAAACTTGATTTTATTAATAACCGTTGACAAAAAGTTGAGGTTTTCAATTTAACACGTATAATGTTTGGCAGTGATTCTAAATAAAATAAATAAATGGTATATATACTATGTGTGTTTTTCTTTTCACTCCTTGACTTTGTAGTTTTAGGCAGGTATCCTCACCATCATCAGCTCGTCTATTTGCACTGCTAGCTATGGACCATTATTACATTCAAATCAAATGAAAACGGACGTATTTCTCTTTGGAGGTTAAATAGATATCACGAGAAAAATCTGGCTAAAAATCGATCAAGTGGTCGAATTAGCTTGGGGTTTTAGGGTTGGATGAGTGCCTTGGGTCCTGGTGAGTTGATAGAAGTAACTGGCAGACTCAACAGCGAGCAATATGTGGAAATTCTGCAGGATACCTACGGCTCGTCTGCACTTTCCTGAACCAATTACCTTTGTGCATGACAATTGCTCAATTCACAAAGCACGTCGATGCAAAGCTTGGTTCCGGGCAAATAGGGGACAAATAGTGTCCCCCTCTGGATCCACCCTGGGCTGAGACTGTTGGCTAGCAGTGCTGCCAAGTGCCAGTTAGCGGGGAATTCCCCGCATAGCGGGTAATGGAAGGGCTACGTAGGATGAGCGTGAGTAATGGATAAAAGCAGGTTTTAAAGTGACCATATTTGTATCCTCATAAATACTGAATTTTGAACTTGATAAAAAATATCCGACAAAAACCAGGTTTGTTTATGAACGCATCCATTTTTATCGCAAAATGTTAATTAAAATGTTATGATATATAATTTGTATGCTTATTTGTTTGATTGAAGGGCACACATTGCTCTCTGCTTCACTGCTCGAAACGGACCGGAATGTGCGTTCTTGTAAGGGACTTCAATTTTAAAAAGCAATTTTTTTGCCATCACTCTCGTTTTAATAATATATATACTTCAATAATTTCGCGCTCGCTCTGCTTGCGCTTTTATATCTCTTGTTACTTTTACATTCAATGTGAAAAGGAGGTCTCTTGTCCCTTGTTTTGCTAACTAGAGTAGAAATACTTCTACATTTTCGCAACCCCTCCGCTCGCGCTTTTATAAGTCTATTTACAGTTATATTCATGAATATTCATGAAGGTATCTTGTCCTTTGTTTTGCTAAATTAGAGTAGAAATATTTCAAAATTTTAGCGCTCGCTCCGCTCGCATTTCAGTTACATTGATTTCCATCGCAGAATTGAGGGTTATTTTTTTGTCGGTGACTAGTTCAATTGGAGCCAGTCATAACTCGTTTCTTGAGACGACAAAAGAGAAAAATTGATTTTGTTCCATTTATCTAATTAAAATTATTTTGACGTCCTACTTATAATATTATAAATGTGTAAGTTTGTATGGATGGATGTTTGTTACTCTTTCACGCAAAAATTACTGAACGGATCTGAATGAAATTTGGAATGGACATAGCTTATACCCTGGAAAAATGTTCCTGTGTGAAAACAGGAAGACGCAGGTGAAACCGCGGGGCGCAATTAGTATAACAATAATACTACGAGTATATCGTTTTAGTTAGGTTCATTATTGTAATTGAATTGGAGCCTGTCCTGACTAGACTTCTAGTCCTCTACTAGATAACTTCCACCCTGATTTAAAGCTAGATCCACCCTTTCATGAGGATACCTAACCAAAAAAAAACAACCACAATGTCAAGGAATGAAAAGAAAAACAACACACAGTATACCATTTATATATTATTTATCATTTATATTTATTTGTTTAAAATTACTGACAAACATTATATATGTGTTAAGTAGAAAACCTCAATTTTTGTCATCGGTTATTAATAAAATCAAGTTTTCCAATACTTGTCTGTTACCTTTATCACCGACAAGTCTATACGCAACAAAACATCCTGAACATACTTTTTTCCATAATTCGATGGTCACTCAGCTCAATTTTCGATTTATAAAATGTTTACCGATTTTTAATTTATGGGTGTTCACTGACTTCTGTAATATTACGACGCTTATAAAATTTTGTCTCAATGGGGAATCAGCGAATTTTGTGAAAATTTTTGTACAGCGGTTTTGTAAAAGTGGACACGTGTAGCGACTTATGTCGCTGACTGTACCACGACCTGCTGTTATTTACATGATAAAGCTAGGGCTAAGAATAAATAGGTATTTACGAGAGCAGGGGAGTAATTTGAGATGACGCACTAACGCCTGAAATTAGTAATCGATCCTTATCCGTTTTCGCGGTTTCGGATTGATATGTCATGTCACCATATGTCATTTTAGTGGTAAAGCTTGATATATCAATCCAAACCTGAAAACGGATCAGGATCTATTATTAATTTCTGGCCTAAGATAATATTAAGTCCTGACAATACGGTTTCATTTACTTTTGATTGAATATATTATTTATCATACATCAGATCAGTCCGTAAAAGGAAATAAATAGATTACAGAAGCAGTAGTGTCAATATGTTACTGTGATCCCGATTAAACGGTAATGTGTCCATTTAAAATTACAGGGCATACAGTCTTATATCTCAGGGTGACGAGCGCAGTACATTGGCGAGCAAGATTTTGAACTACCAATTCTGCGCGGCATTGATTGCAATGGGAAATAATTTTGCTTATCATCAGGCGAGCGACCTGCTCGATTTGTCACTCAGTTGCATCAAAAATAAAAAGAGCAGAAGAGTAGAAGTTCAAAGATAGATGTTATTGAGATATGTTCCAATTCGTGAACATTAAATGTATACTTACACATGTATTATCGAGGTATCGGAAATCTATAAATAATAACCGTGCACACAATTTGCTACACGTCCGCTATGCTTTAAGCATATTGATAAATTATTGTTTATGGGCTGTGAATTTTTTTTTCCTCGGCAGTCAGATTAAGTAGTTCCTAAGACTATCTCTATCTCTTACACCCAATTTTACCTTTTTATTATAATGTTAGTGTAAGTAATTATTAGAAATGAAATATTTCTTACCGAAGAGATAGTTATCTGCTAACAGTTTCTTCAGATAAGTAGGCTTCTGAGTATTTAGATAAGGAATGTATAAAAAATACCAGTGCCTGCGAAGTCTAAATGGGATTATGTTGTTTTGTGTCGATAAAAGTTAGTAGTACGATGATATCGTAAAAACGTAAACAGATAAATTATACTTTAAAAAATACTACCTAATATTAGGCAGGATCCTGCGTTAATATTTTAGCACTTTCGAAGGTTCTATAACCTGATAGGTCAAAAAAAATGCATTTTTTTAATTAGTATAACGTTCGCAAAGTCGCTGCTCTGACTCTTAGGGCTCCCACACAAAACTGCGAATTCGTATCGCATCGCAAATATCTGCGAGCTCGCATGAATGCGCCACAAGAACTTTCGGTCTGGTTCGCATCGCATCACAGTTTTGTGATATGGTCACCTAAGCCAACGCTTTGCCGCACGAAATCGTATCGCAGCAATTCGCGTCGCGCAATTCCTGTGATGCGGCGTCGTATCGCATCGTATCGCAGTTTTGTGTGGGTGCCCTTACTATTGGATTGGGGATCCACAACACTCAGACGCAAAACTTTTTTCTTACTCACATCTGTCCTGGGCGACCTCACGCTTCGTAGATAGTTGATCTCACACTGCACTACATCGCTCGTTAAAATTGTACAAGAAACTTCATTGAATCCTCAGGTATCGAGTACCAGAGCGCGAGATGGCTCGTCGTGGTGGCGACCGCACCGCTCCTCTCCGCACGCCCACCATGGCGGGCGGTCTCTTCGCCATAGACAAGGAGTACTTCTACAAGATCGGCTCCTATGACCAGGGGATGGACATCTGGGGCGGCGAGAACCTCGAGATGAGCTTCAGGGTAAAGTATTGAAATGTTTCCGACCGGACGTGTCAACAAAAGTCGTTGATTTTCATTATTCAGCAAGATAGGTATAGTATTACCGATACTTAAACATCGAGTGTCAATTGAACTGGTATGTCCTTGTTGATATGTTCTGATCACGGAACTAATTTTGACGATGCTAACGCCACGGAATGGGGTCTTCAATTTAGCCATTCTTTTTATCTGGTCCAAGATATATTCTGTACCGTATGCGTTAGTTAGACTAAAACAGAACTATGAACTTTGCAATGTCCCACAGATCAAAACAAAAGAACATATCAATTTAAGAGGACATCTATGTAGGCCTAAATGAAAGGGATAGCGTTATATACGTTCCCTTCCGAAGAGAGACGGAAAGAGTGTTTCAAAAAAAAAAAAGATTGATTACAAGGTTAGGAGAAGTTTTAAAAATCATATCGTGTTTTCACTTTTGAGGCTTTGACGAACATAAGTTCCATGTCTCCAAATATCAAACTTTCAGTCTTCATAGGGATCGAAATACTGACTGCTGAAAATCACAAAATCAGCACAAGTGCCTTCTTAAAGCCCTGCTTAGCCAGTAAACGCGTTTACCGTTCCTTGTAAGACCAGTGCTAGGTAACTAACCGTGCGCGTGGGTAAAGGTGTGGCAGTGCGGCGGCATCCTAGAGATAATCCCGTGCTCGCACGTCGGGCACGTATTCCGCGACAAATCGCCGTACTCCTTCCCCGGCGGCGTTCAGAACGTGGTGTTGCACAACGCGGCGCGCGTCGCCGAAGTGTGGATGGACGAGTGGGGCCAGTTCTATTACGCCATGAACCCAGGTTCGACACGAATGTGGGTGCTCGCGCTGCCAACATTTCCATTCCTTGCGAGCAAGCTTTACCTTGCCGTTAACAGGATATTGATCTCTATGACTGTGTCATCATCATCATCAGCCGGAAGAAGTCCACTGCTGAACATTGAATTGAACTGAACATCCCCCATTTGCATCCATCGGCTCCCTGCGACAATGTCGTTGATCCATCCAGTGGAGGGCCTACCTACTACAGAGCGTCTTCCGGTTCATGGTCACCACTCGAGAACCTTTCTTCCCCATCGGTTATCGGTTCGTCGAGCGATGTGACCGTGTACCTTGGGAATATTATGCTTTGGAGATATGATTGGTATCACACCTTTAATCTGTCTTGTGCCTTGTACTTTCTTTATCTTTAGCATTTTCTCTCTGTCAGAGAGAAGGCCTGAGTCTTAGCATTGCGAAGTGAGAAAGTACACTGATGATAACTAACTCCGAGGGTTCATTGACCCAAAGTGTATCTTGGCCTTCGAAACGAGAGAGCGCCACTCCTCTCTATCCTGAGCGATTACAGCCCCGTTTGGAGTCCGCTGGTGATGATGATGATGATGATGTTGATGACCTACGTATTTAGGTTCTGACTGCAATAGTAGCAAATCGATGATCGGAAAAATTAGAGAATTAAATTAGACTACAGGAACGAAATGTTGGCAGCTAAAAGCACATACTAAAGTTTTGTTGTGGCTTGGGTTTACAATAACTAACATGAAGTTAAAATTGGATTTGTTAATTAATATCATTAATATCTAATGGTAAAGCTTTAACTAAACATTAACATAACCATTGCAGCTGCATTCATTCATTTCGCATGTTGATTCATTCATTGCTTCTTCGTTCGTTCTTTGTCTATGTGTTGTGTTTGTTCTTTATATTCTTTTCAGTTTTTTTTTCTTTCTTTATTAACTTTGTTTTTAATGAAAATTTAAAAACAATTTTTTTAGACTGTACTTCTTAAATTGAGCGTCATATAAAAATGTAGTGTGATTATAATGATTTCTTTGTCCCTAGTTTTGCTCAATCTTTTTTATTATTATATTCTTCGTTATTCTATTATTAATTTATTTTTCCTTATTTCGCTTCTTCAAGTGCAGAAGCAATGAGGATACAATTATTGTTACAATTAACAGAAGTGAACCACAGCAATCCTTTTTAGACGAAGAGCTATGCAAGAAAAATATTATTGGGATATGATTTTTATCTCCAAAGAGAATTAAGAAAATACAAAATAGATTTGCCGTCAATACGTTCAAAGGTCGTCCCAAAAAAATCCTACAATATAGTTGGACCTTACTTAATCAGTTTCTATATTATATCATTTTTTAACACTGACCGTGTTCCTCATATTAACTATAGTAAAAATTAACGACATAATTAAATCAGCTTTACAGTGAATTCAACTGTCGTGGTAATAATTTGTTATTTATTGTTCTAGTTTATCGCTTCTCTTCCCATTGTGCATAATGTTTATTGTTATCAAACAAGTCAAGCTGGGTATGTTATTATCTTGTCGGGCTGCAGAGTGTAGATATCTACAGTATATATAAACTTCTGTAGCTCTTCGTCTATTCATGGCTTAATAGAATAATTCTAATTAAATGTGCCAAAATAAATCTTATTATAGATTAATTTAATAATTAATTAACTGGTAATTAGATTACATCTCCAACGACAATACCTTCTCCTGATTACAATCCATATTAGTGTCGGTTAGCTTTCTTGGAACTAATAACTATCTATATTATAAATAATCAGTATTTTCCTACTGATTTCCGCTGAATAGATTTGAAGATTAGGACACTGTTTAGATAGGATAACAAAGAGTACTTTATTCAATAGGCTTATTATTATGTAATAATTAAATAAGTTCATACGGAAGGTAGTTCGGGCATTAGGAGGCAGTATAGTAATTACAGTTCTAATTTAGTTCAGTACAGTATCTAAGAAATGTCTAGACCAAATCAGTTTTACATAAACATTTGAATTTCTATGGTATATCTGATAATTTGTTTAGGTAATTATAATTATGAATGTTCGTGCGGAAGCAAGCTAACAATTATTTATAGCAATACGTTCTAGAGCAAAAATATCGATGGAAATCGATAAAAAAAGTTCTTCACTGTTTCCCAAAAATGCAATAAGTTCGAAAAATTGCGCTTTACTGTGTCGATTTTTTTGCTGTCGAGTGTATTATTTGCTAAACAAAAATCATAATTGTTAACTTTATTCTTAAATCGGTACCGTTGATGTATCAATGTCTTGATACATGAAGGTTGCCGGTAACGAACAGAACCCTCGGCTGATTAGAACCTTTGCTTAGGGGTTCCATCATTAGCCAAGGGTTTTGTTAACGTGTATGTTGTGCTTTCTAACATTAGCCAAGGGTTTTGTTAACGTGTATGTTGTGTTTTGTTAACGTGTATGTTGTATTTATAGCCGACGGCGTTTGCTTTAGAAACAACAACGTTCACGGCGCGATTACTAAACACTGCGGGATTGTTTTGTATTACTACTCAGGGCTGGATTATCCGATAGGCAGAGTAGGCAACTGCCTAGGGGCCCTGCATCGCCTAGGGGCCCCGTGCACGCACCAAGAAAAACATTTTTTTATTCACCATAGGCAAGCATTTGACCACAGTTTCACCTGAAGGTAAGTGAAGACGTGGCCGACGATGGAGCATGCTTGTCTAGAAGATACCTATTCACTCTTGATTTGAAGACTCCCAAATTGTACTTTAAAAAAGTAACTTTCACCAAAAGTTATTTTTATTAAAAAATTTGTATTTTTCCATAAATACTCGTACTTCTCCATTGCATTGTGATTGAAAAAATGTATTAAAAAAAGTGGGTGAGAAATGGGTAGAGGAAAGGGGCCCTGAGAATAGCCTTGTCTAGGGGCCCTGAGAAGGTTAATCCGGCCCTGTTACTACTAACTACTAATAACAATCGTGAACGTTGCTGTGTAAGCCTAGCAGCGTGGCTGATCATTTGCATTGCAAATACTTGGAAATTTTGTCAATGTAAATACTGCAATCCTATCCATCTTAAAGATATCTGTCGGAGACTTTCACTTCTTTTATACCAGACTGGTGAAGAGTTACGACAATGTAGATGGTGTAACCTTCTCCGTCCAAAAATGCATATATTATTTTGTGTAAACTTTCATGGCAATCAGTAAAACTGGGTCATAGTTTATCAGTTTCATCTATATATAAAAAATATAAACCACCATCAATTTTATACATTTGTCACCAAGCATACCTACTCCAAATAAGTTACCAGATTTTTTTCTTCAGACTTTCAGATCGCTCTTGAGTCTTGATAGATTTGGTTCTTTTCTTTCACGGATAACCGTTCTATCGGACTATTCCCTGCCTTATTGGTTTTCTTGTTTCCTTTTCATTTCTCTATATTGACTTTCATTCATTCTCTTTTCTTCCTATTCGTGCTAGAACGAACTAGCTCGTGCTCTCGATTCTATTTTGTTTCATTCACTAAAAACAAGCTTGGTCGTTCCTTTCATTCTCCTTTACCTTCTTTTACGCACAATCGCCTCGTTCCCTCGATTCTTTCACTTGTACGCTAAAACAAGCCAGCTCGTTCCTTTGATCGTCTTTTATTTCGTCCCTACACGCTTTTACGCAACTCCTGTAACTTTCGCCGCCGACTCGGTCAGCTTGCCAGTGTCTTCTCGCAACTTCCCCAGACGCTTTCCGTCTTGCCATGTGTCGCGCGTCCCCCGCAAATGATCAGCAACGCCCTGCACGCTAGGTGTGGATGTGCGGCGGGCGGCTGGAGATCTCGCCGTGCTCGCACGTGGGCCACGTGTTCCGCAAGACCACGCCGTACTCGTTCCCCGGCGGCACAGGCCGCGTCGTCAACCACAACAACGCGCGCCTCGCTGAGGTCTGGCTCGACGAGTGGAAGCATTTCTACTACAATATTAACCCAGGTTGTTGTTTGAGAACGGTCGCCTCGAAATGGAATTTGCACCGATCGCCGCTCGGCGCTGTTTGGTCGCGCTTCAGAATCGTGGTCTTTGTTTTTGGTTTAATGTCAAAGGCAAAACTAAAACGTCAAATGTGGAACGTCCGTTCCAATCTCGTTACTGGCAAAAAATAACCAAAAAACGCCTGGCAGGTATATTTTGGGTGCGATCACAATTTGATTTTGTTTTAGGACTTGAAATTAATTTATCGGCACGTCTTGGATTTTTACACACTATCTATTTAGCATCGATTTTCGGCTGAAACGTCTGTAAATCTACACACTTACACAGGCCATGGTTCTGAAGCTCGAACAGCGTGGCTTACAAATAAGTATCAAACGTTTGGCATCAAGAGACATCTTTTGTAGCCATTTTTTAAAAAGGTATACTTTATACCTTGTCTTGTCGTTTGATTCTTGTAAGTCACGCTGTAAAACCAGCGCTTTCAAATTTGCGATTTTAATACAATTTACTGCTACTTTTTCAGTGTCGAATATTTATTTCACTGCAATACCGTTATTATGTGCATTTCTGCATTTTTTCATCCAAACAATATTTGATATCTGAACGGTGGAACGTAATACTGTTATAACAGTTGTATAAAACGCAATAGAATTCCATTTCGACAGACTTTAACTAATTTTAAATGCACAAAACCAAGAGTGCGGTTATTTGAAAAAGATTGTAAAGGTATAGTTTAGTTAAAAATAAAATACCTAAATAAATTTCTTAGTGCAAATGATAGCAAATGCAAACAACCGCATGAATGAGTATTATATTACTAATGACGTAATGACCCAATAAAAAATAAACATGGAAATAATTGTTCCATTGACGGCAACAAGTGTTTTCATTACTGCACGATTACAAACGTATACATTATTACTTTATTGCTGTTACTTTACAATTATTTATTTAACGATTGCAACCATTTATTAACGTTCTTATTAGCCTTCATTCGTCATTTTGTTTGTATTGGGTACATTGAATACATATATATATACGCTTTGTTTTGTGACTAACATTGGTAACATCTGTGACGTGAAACGTAACATGTTAACTAGCAACTAACACGTGTGTTAATAAATAATTAACGCTAATTAACTATTGAACTTTTTTGGAAGTCGATACTGAAAATTTTGTGAATTTATTTCAAATTATATTTTTATCTTCTGTCTCGGGCGTGCTATATCTTGCACACATAGTGTATCTTTGTTTCGTTAATTATCGAATCGGTTTCATAAATCGCACTGATTCGAAGATTATGTAATTAATAATTACATTATCAGACAGATAAAGCCAAAAGTTATGACTAGATTATGTATACAACTAAGTGACGGGACGAACATGTCGCTTGTCTAAAGGTTAGCGCCGCCTGCTCATAACAATGGCGGAACACATTTTTTAATTGGCAGTTTTCTCTGCAACCGAAGCTAACAAAACTTACATAGAATTTTTATTTAAATGGATTTTAGTTTCCGATTAGAATTACTTTACTGGTATTTCTTACAGGGTAGCATTTGATCACGAGCCACCTGATATTAAGTGACGATGTGGTCGAAGGTAGCGCCACCCTACACCTGGTCTGGGAACTGGCTCTCAAGTGAGGCTGCCGGAACACACCGATAGGTGTTTGGGGATAGAGCAACGAAACAAAGATACACGTCGGCAGTTGCATTACGGACTTTCGCATATCGTCTACAATTGTCTAGACTCCATAACCTTTACAAGTATGCTTTATTGAGCAG
Organism: Opisthograptis luteolata; assembly: GCA_931315375.2. NCBI lineage: Eukaryota > Metazoa > Arthropoda > Insecta > Lepidoptera > Geometridae > Opisthograptis > Opisthograptis luteolata. Next base: position 7,966,633 of record OV928048.1, read on the forward strand.
GCGCGCTAAACGTGCCCGTTGGTGACGTCACCGAGCGGCGCGCGCTGCGCGACAAACTCAAGTGCAAGAACTTCCGGTGGTATCTCGAGAACATCTATCCTGAGAGTCAGATGCCGCTTGATTACTACTACCTTGGAGAGGTAAGGATTTGAAGCCTCAGGGGCTGTCCACACGTGATGTTTTTTTTTTACATTTTTTAACCCCTCTCTCCCCCTTTGGTGATAAGTGGTGAGGTTTAAGACTCCTCACGGCTCACAATGTCAAATTATCTATGTTCAAGCAAACTTGGAATTTGCACTTCAACCCTATTGTTTTGATATGTTACAGATTCGTAATGCTGAGACTTCTAACTGTTTAGACACTCTCGGCGGCAAAGCGGGCCAACCGCTCGGCATGGGGTACTGTCATGGAATGGGAGGAAATCAGGTCTGCCTCATACTCTTTTATATTTTTACTAGCGACTCGTCCTAGCTTCGCACGGGTAGGCAAATAAATAGAAAGGCGGTTGTTGAGTTCGTGCAAAAAAAAAAAATACCAAAAAATCTTTCATACAAACCTTATCATAGAACACAATAAAACAAAAACAAATCGGTCCAGCTGTTTTGAGTTTTTTTTTTAATTGTGGGATGGGATACTAGCAGTTCCCCGCGTGGGCTACAGTTTATTGCGATAAAAAGTAGCCTATGTCCTTTCTCAGGCTCTAGACTATCTCTGTACCAAATTTCATTGAAACCGGTTCAGTATTTTTGGCGTGAAAGCCAGACAGACAGACAGAGTTTCGCAAGTAGGGATAAGGACTAGCGTGTCTCACGGGTTGGAAAATATAAACAGTGTCTATGTGCCATTAATATTATCATAGAAAACTAATTAAATTTCTCAGCTAGCTTTCTTGTAGTTTCTTATAGTGTGCGTCGTGTTTAATTGCAGGTGTTCGCGTACACGAAGCGTCAGCAGATAATGTCTGACGATAATTGCTTGGACGCGGCGAACCCGCGCGGGCCCATCAAGTTGATCCGCTGCCACGGCATGCGCGGCAACCAGGAGTGGACGTACGACTCCAAGGTATGCACAAGCTGATGAAATGCTGTTTTGCTCGCTCACCCATCCTGATCATTTGAGGAGGAGCGAACAAAACGTCACTTCTGAAATTGATGGGCTGTAATTCCAAAGGATCCAAAGTGCCAAAAAGAAAATAACACTAGATATTACAAAAAAATACAATCTATGTGATATAATATAAGAAACAAAAATGCAAAATAAAATTGGTACTTAGAACTAAGCCATGTAACCCTACAATTTATTTAGAAAAAAAAATGACGAATAATTAAAAATACGTTCACTTTGATGATTTTTGTGGCATGTATTTGATTATAAAATTATTAAACTTGTCAATAGCAAACTTTCTGGTCCATAAAAATGGCAAACATAATATACAAAATATCGGGACTATTTACATGACAAAAAAGCTTGGGATTGTAGTGAAATTGCTGCAATTCAATCAATTAGTATAGTAAGAATAAATTGTTAATGTGATCGGGTCCAAAAAATTATCTGCCGGGCGTTTCTCGCCTGCTATTTTGCCGGCGAACAGGCTAGTTTGTAGTTTGACGTTTTATAGTGATCACATAATATAATATCCTACTAAATAAAGATGTTTGAACGTTGATGACGAGACGTGTGTTTGTCGTCCAGACTCGCGCGATAAAGCACACGAACACGGGCATGTGCCTCGACAAGCCGGAGGCGGGTGACGTGTGGAAGCCGGTGCTGCGGCCGTGCTCGCGCGCCCGCTCGCAGCAGTGGCTCATGCAGGTCGACTTCAAGTGGCAGACGCGCCGCCACCGCGCCGCCGACAGCTAGTCTCCGCGCCCTCTGCAAGGTACACTACATTACTTCCAACACGGGCGTGTGTGGAAGGGAGGCTGGTGCTCGCAGCAGTGGCTCAGCTACGTCCGTAGCATACCAATCTAGCAGCTATCCATTTTACGCGTAGGTCACGTTACGCGGGAATTCTTTTTCAATATTCCCGGTACGTATGTGACAGAAGTATAGTTGTTTTTCTTTTGTAAAGAGGGCCCATGCATGGCTTAAGACGGCCTTCGGTATAGACCAATTTTTCCACGGAAAAACAGCTAAACCTCTCTTGTGCTATTTGGACCAGTAAAAAAATGTGACGAGCTTTTTTCATCATCTCCGAATCTAAGAACATTTACTAAATCGACTCTGTCTCTCGTATATTAATATATTTTTTGTCTTATTTCCAGGAGTGATAACGACAGACCATACCAGTCTTCCCCTCTCGTTAGATTGATATCAGATTATATTCCATATTCCTATATTATCTGTAATTTTATATCTATTAGATTTTATCTTATCGACACAATTAATGTGCTCCTGTGAATCGTTGACAATACATAAATGTATGTAATAATTAATTTATATATATATTCCCTTGTAAACATTGCTCAACTAAGTATTGCGTGTTACATTTTAGTCTGTTTTATTTAATATTGTTTCGTATTTGGATAGTCGTATATAAGGGTATGATGTTTTTCATATAGTATAATATATACCAAGAAGGACTACTTCCTTCATGATATGTAGGTACTGTTTGTTCTATCGAGAGCTAGCTCATTATTGAAATTGTTAAGTAGGTTTTTGATGAAGCGTATGGTTCCCGAGTCATTGGACTTTTGCCACTTTAACGCCATTACATAATTTATGTGCATTTAGATAAATTTTGATGTTTTTAAAAGTTACAGAACGTGTGCACAAGTTCAATGACTGTAAGCAAAGCAATACTCCAATTTTTCACCATGACGGGTTTTATTTTTGAGATCGTTTATCTGTGCGTGGATTGCGACTTGAATGTCGACAAATATCTGCGTTCACATTGAATTTATATCCGTTGTTATTACTAAGGTGCTAATTTGAACAGCTAAACAATGATATTGAAAAGAAAACATAATTTGTTCGGTGTTCTTTCACACTTGTGTTCTGAAGTGAATTGAAAAAACCTTAGTTTTGCCACAGATATAAATCTTTTTACAGATTTGTCTACACAACTCCTACATTAATATACTCTAGATTTAATTTAAACTGCCATTTACGAGAAATGTTTCAGAGTTAACGTATTCCGCTAGAGTAGAAAAGGGTTTTTTCACTTGAATTCTTGTACTCTCACTGTGTATTCACGGTTGTTGTGATATATCTTTGCGCACTGGCACGGTGAAGCTCTGTTTACGTTCTGATCATTATCATGTTGCACTTATGTTAAAACATATTTTATACTCTGTACTTGCAAAGTTTGTCTAATAGATCTAAGTACTTTAGAACTGCATAAAGCATACACGATAATGGGTCAGAACGCAAACATGAAATACTTTAAGTGTGAGATTAGTTACGAGCTGCTATTTCTTAAACTTTATTGTTATTGTTAAATCTGCAAAGATTTTATAGAGGTTTTATCGAAATTAGAAATTTAGACGGATAAAACGCTATGTTTTAATCTTGTAGATATAACAATATTTTATCATTGATAGGTATCAAGTATTTACTAATGCCTTCTTTTGTTTTATATTTACTCGTTTATATATACACTACATTTAAGGACGTGCAGGAATTGCCTATTTGAATTACATTCTTATTCTCATAGTTCATTAGAAGTTTCCGGTAGATAAACCTGTAGTATAAAATGGGGTCCATAACAACGAAGTAACGTTAACGTTAGAATAAATAATGCGCATGTGTTTGATTTATTGTGGTAGAAATATTTAATTTCAAAGTAACGAGACCGTGTCCTCACTGTCCTCCCAATACCGAATTATTATTATTTATTTTGAACTTTATTTGGTTAGTGATTTTATTTATTCAAAAATGTTTTATATTATTTATTATTTTAAACGAAAATTCGGTCATATCACTAAGTAAATTAATTCGTTAGTAATAATATAATAATTATGGAATAGGAATTTGGCGAGTTATATATTTACATCACAGTAGCTGTATTAAAATATACTGCATACGTATACATAATTCCGGAAACAGTTGAAATTTTTATGGTTTTGTATATGTTGTAACAGTTTCTTTCGGTGTGTACGTTTGTGACACAGAATATGAAGTAGTCGTGAGACAGAATATTTTGTAATTATTGTAAATAGTTGTTACGTGAAGATTCGTCCAATTGATAAACACGAACCGTTGTTGTGTTCATCGAAGAAGCATTTATTTGTGTAAGATCTGAATCTCAGAATATTTTTTATAGTTGATGAATAGAGGTGCCAATTTTGTCACTTTTTTATGTTTATGTAAATCCACACCATTCCAATAGGCAGAGGTACTGTGACTTTTTCAAAAATTAAATTATTTGGACTGAATTTTAATCTTTGGTTTTATTTTCTAAACCGGCGTGCATAAAAATTAGACAGCCATCAAATATATATCATTTTTATAAGATTTTTATGTTATATATGTACCTATTAATTGAGGTTAGCCAAATTTTTATGTTTGCCGGTATATTATCCTGTAATTTTAGTTATTAGTCCTTATGGCTGTGCAGTCAAGTTTCGAGCTTAATTTGGGACTAGGTCAATTTGTGTGCAATTGTCCCCGATATTATACTCGATACTAAAAAAAAAAAACCATGTTAACTTCAAAAATATTTATTAAACTTAACTTTATATTACACTTATCTAAACTGCTAAGCTTACGTCTATACAATAAAAACAAATACACACAGTAAACTATATAATAAACATAATTAATGAAAAAACTACAAAAAAATGGCGTCCACTTACAAATAAAGGTGCACTGTGTTTTGAAAACAACCACTTTTTATTAAAAACTTTGCCATCATCATCAAAACGAACTAAATCAGCATTCTATACAACAATTTTTTATTCAGTCGGTGGGGTCGTATAGTAAGAAAGTGCTTCTTACAAATTGTTTAGCTTGTGATAGTAGTTCGGGATGCCATAAGAGGTTAAAATTTGGGGATTGAAAAGGCAGCTAGTACTGACGAAGAGAAAGTTTTGAATAAGGCTTCTTCTTTCGAATGATTTAGTAACTAACTCTATCGTCGGAGTCTAAAAATCGCAAATTTCTTTGAAAGTGGACACTTGACCTACATAATAACTAGATTTTGAATTCACTCAATATAAACGCTAAAAGCACTAAAACGTGCTTTCGTACTAAATAATTACAAAATCATAAATTCATTTATCCAGGGAGATAATAAAATTAGTGATGATTAAAATGTGATGATAAGTACATTTTAAAATCGATAAGAGGATTAAACGTTTACAAATTCAGAACATATACGCACGACTAAAAAAACCTGTAAACAAGAGTGTCGAAGGCTCGTTTGGTGTGTTGAGATCAATGGTACGAGTGCAGTAACAGTAGTGAGAGGTTTCGCTGACACTTTTCTGCTAGGTTCGTCACTATGACCAAAACTTAAGAATAATCTGACTTAAAAAAAAAAACAGATTGTTCATAAATCCGTCAAATCAATGGCCGGTATATTCTTTGTTAGTGATGTAGTGTTTAGTCTCTACGCGCGTTTCACTTTCCCTTTCACTTGCAGCTAAACATGCACTATACGTCTGAACAATAATGAAGTGTTTAGCTTATGTCAAACTAAGTGTCGTGTCGCATTGATTGTTTGTTTTTCAGAAAACTGATATGAATAGTGTGGGATATAGCTTACTAATCACTACATACTAAACAGTGTACTAAACACTAGACTAAATGTACCGGCCATAAGGTAGCGACGCCCTCTAATCTCATCTACTTTTGTCTTTACGCGAAACTTCCTATTGCTACTCCATTGCACGAACACTTATTACGCACACACGTACGCTCGCTGCGTGCGTGTGCGCGGGTGTGTGCGTGCGCTGACGTCACGAGTGGTCACTCGTGCGGCATGTCCTCTGGAAGCGTCCACACGTCGTTATCCACCCGCGCCAGCTGCTTCCTGAGGCTGCAGAACAGTTTGATCAGCGAATCCTGTAATAAATGAAAAATGCATTGTTAATTTATTATGTAGATACATTGCGTTAGGACTACCTTAAAACTACTAGCAGACAAGGTGAAACAATGTCGGTTAATTTGTTTATTATTCACTTCTAAACCACTAGACCGACTGTGATGAAATTTTCATATCAATATTGCATATCACCGAGCAACAAGTTTATGCAACTTTATCTCCGGCAAAAATGCAAAGTTTCCGCGGAAAGCATCAAGCTGTCAAAATATTTGCCTAACTACATGATGCGGCGGCGAGGGTAGAAAACTAGTAGGTTGCTATAATATAATTTAGTAGTTTTAGTTATAATTTTCTTATTATATTTATTCGTTATAACAACTTATTTATTTTCACCTCACAAGCTCGGAAAGAGTCTGTTTGTCATTCGAAATCTGAGTGCAAAAGCGCATTTTGCGCGCTAGCGTGGAAAGTATTTTTAAACTTCGAAACTTTCTATTCAATAATATAATTCAATAACAATAATTATCCATACCACCAGTCCACTTAAAATGCAACAATACTCATTTCATGTCAGAGTGCCAACCTTTTTTTGGAATAATCGCACTGGCCAGCATGACTATTGCATGAAAAAACAAACAAACCTATTTTATCTGTTTTTCTTGCATCTAGCAATTTCCTCGCTGTAGTGAGGTGAAAAGTTGCGTGTTTCGCTCGGCTGCAAAGTTATTCTGCGTCTCGTACCTTTGAAACCCTCGCTATGCCTAGGATTCTATATATGAATCTTAGAATCCTTCGCTTGCTCAGGTTTCAATACAAGTACTCGCGCCAAAATACAACTTTGCAGCCTTGCATAACAAATAACTATTATAACCTTTGCCCACAGTGAACTTTTGTGCGGGTTGCTGGAAATATTGCCCAGAGCTAATTTCAGCAGAACTCTATTAAGTGCACAGTCGCATTTCAAGTAGTTATAATAAGAGTATGTACGTTGCCCTCATTAAACATTGTTCCCGGCAAAGCTAAGCAATTATTCATTGCTGTGGCCTAAAATGATATCGCGTAGATAAGTTCTGTGATATTTTTACAAAGACTGACCTTCTCATTTTCTAGCTGTATGATCTCCCTTTTCTGACTTAACTCATCTTTGTCCATTTTCTCTTCTAATTCTGACTTGTGTTTGCTGAGGTACGCCAGCTCCGTTTGTATCTGCAATTGGGACAAAAGTTGGTATAAGTACATTGTTAGTTTTCTTAGATGGATAAAGGAAATAAACAGCAATATAAATGAAGCAGTAAAATGTGCAAACATTATTTTTCACCTAATTTCTTTTACTTTCGAACGGAAAAAATAATGCATTTTTATTGTATCCAGATTGAAAGGCAATGGTGTCGATTCGGTTTTACATTCTCCTAAACTAAACTAAATTTGACAGGTCTAATAGTATTGCTGTCTTATTCTAACCACTGAAGTAAAAAAAAGACGGCATTGATGTAGGGAACATATATTTTAATAACTATTAATTTGTTGTATTTATTTATTTACACTTAACAAATCATTATCATTTAATATTTCATATTTATTTACGTATAGAATAACTCCCTGACACACATCACACACATACATCACGCTATCATACATCACACGGCACAAACATATTATATCGCACGGCCAAAGCCGGGCGAAACCCGTAGTGCAGCGGCGGACCGTTATTCCGTATACACATGCATACCTATGCACAGCGGCCTGCGCGCCCGCCGGCCGCTCGCCCGATCCGTCGCCAGTCGAGCCGCATCATTTCCTCGCGAAGCCCGTGTCGCTCGGCTAACCACCCGCACCTCGCGCTTACGTCTTTTATTGTTATAATTTGCCTATATCGTTCTACGTACTTTTCTACCTGTGCCTGTGCTGTATATCTTTCCATCTGTGACTCTTGAACTCTCTCCTTCTTAATTATTTTCGTACTTGTGTTTGTGCAATAAACTTTATTCTTGTGCACCGTGCTTGGGAGTTTTCATTTCAAGCCACCTTCTACAAGGGACCACGCAAGTACCTAAACTGGTGACCCCTTCGAACACGGAGAAGAGTCATGTCGAGTGGAAACGACTCTGACGTGTCCAACGTCACAATACGTCGACGACAGCGCGTAAAGATGGCGGAACGCGTGGAACGCAATTCGCCACCTCCACCGCCGGCACCGAGTCAATTACGAATCCCACCATTCTGGCCGGAAAAACCAGCGATATGGTTCGCACAGGTGGAGTGCCAATTTGCTTTGATGCGAGTGACCGATGACACGGCAAAATTTTACCACATTTTGTCCACGCTCGATCGCCAGTACGCCACCGAGGTTGAGGACATTTTAACCGGTCCACCCGACTATGCCCGTTTAAAAAGTGAACTAATAAAAAGACTTTCTACTTCACGGGCAAATAAGGTGAAACAGCTTCTGACGCACGAACAGCTCGGCACACGACATGCTGACAGCATGCTGGCCAGATCCGTTAAAGGTTCGCATCCAGTTGTGATAGAAGGAAATTCGCTGCAAGCCTTCAACGATTGCAAACAGAGTCTTTGTGAAGCAGCTCTTCTAGCTCGTCCAGACACGCAAGCTAAACTAGGACTCGTCACGGACGCCTCTGATACAGCGATAGGTGGAGTTCTTCAGCAGTGCAAGGATGGTGACTGGCAGCCCCTTGCATTTTTCTCGCGCAAGTTGAGCCCATCGCAAACGAAATACTCACCGTACGATCGCGAGCTCCTTGCCATCTACGAGAGTATAAAATACTTTCGTCACATGCTAGAGGCCACTCACTTCACCGTCTATACTGACCACAAGCCGCTGTGTTACGCTTTCCACGAACGGAAAAGTAACTGTTCGCCACGTCAGTATAGACACTTGGACTTCATCTCGCAGTTCACAACCGCGATACAGCACATATCGGGCAAAGACAACGTTGTCGCTGATGCCCTTAGCCGCGTTTGTGAACTGCAGAGGCCTGTCGATTTCGAAGTGATGGCCCAACAGCAAACCACCGATCCTGACCTCGCAGCACACCTTGAAGGCGAGACATCACTTCGCCTGGTAAAGATGTGCCTTCCTGGTAGTCGTACTGAATTGTACTGCGACGTCAGTACACCGACTCCCAGGCCATTTGTCCCCAAACAGTTGCGTCAACAGGTATTTAGCTGTCTTCACTCACTCAGCCACCCAGGTGCCAACGCTACAACCAAACTCGTTGCTCAACGCTTCGTTTGGCCACTGATGCGGAAAAACTGCCGTGAATGGGCTAAGGCATGTTTGACTTGCCAGCGCTCGAAGGTAACTAGACACGTTGCCTCACCTTTAGGTACGCACGACTTACCTTCAGCGCGGTTCAAACATGTCCATTTAGACCTGATCGGCCCGTTACCGCCCGCTGGTGACTATCGGTACTGCCTCACAGCCGTCGATCGCTTCACGCGATGGCCGGAAGTTGTGCCCATTACCGATGTCACCGCCGAAACAGTGGCCAAGGCGTTCATCACCTGTTGGGTGGCCCGATATGGTTGTCCTACCGAGATCGTAACCGATCGCGGCGGACAATTCCAGTCGGCACTGTTTCAACAGTTATCCAAGTCCATCGGTTACGATCACCGTAGGACAACGGCGTACCACCCACAGTGCAACGGTTTGGTTGAACGATTCCACCGACAGTTGAAGGCAGCTATTACCTGCCACGCGGACGCAAACTGGGTAGAAACACTACCACTCGTGCTTCTCGGCATAAGGAGCGCCTTCAAAGAAGACCTTCAATCTTCATCGGCTGAGCTGGTGTACGGTGAGCCACTTCGTCTGCCCGGAGAGTTCTTCGGCCACGACGTTGCCCACTACACCACCGACATCACCGATTTCTCAGCCCGAATGAAGTCCTTTGCCGACAAGATACGTCCCGTTCCACCTCAGCACCACTCCAACACACGCAGAACCTTCGTATTCAAGGACTTAGCCAGCTGTAGTCACGTATTCCTCAGGGAAGAAGTGCTACGTGGCGCACTTCAACCCGCTTACACCGGCCCATACGAAGTTCTGCAGAGAGGTACAAAAAACTTCAAAATCAGCGTTCGTCACAAAGACGTGACAGTTAGTATAGACCGCCTTAAGCCAGCCTATTTGCTGTCCGACAGCGACACGCCATCTCAACCTGAGATGCCACCACCAGACCCTCCGCCACCTGATCCACCGGCGACATACACAACGCGTTCGGGAAGACGAGTCCGCTTCCCGGATTATTATCGCCCGTAGACACGGTCTCTGGAGGGGAGTGATGTAGGGAACATATATTTTAATAACTATTAATTTGTTGTATTTATTTATTTACACTTAACAAATCATTATCATTTAATATTTCATATTTATTTACGTATAGAATAACTCCCTGACACACATCACACACATACATCACGCTATCATACATCACACGGCACAAACATATTATATCGCACGGCCAAAGCCGGGCGAAACCCGTAGTGCAGCGGCGGACCGTTATTCCGTATACACATGCATACCTATGCACAGCGGCCTGCGCGCCCGCCGGCCGCTCGCCCGATCCGTCGCCAGTCGAGCCGCATCATTTCCTCGCGAAGCCCGTGTCGCTCGGCTAACCACCCGCACCTCGCGCTTACGTCTTTTATTGTTATAATTTGCCTATATCGTTCTACGTACTTTTCTACCTGTGCCTGTGCTGTATATCTTTCCATCTGTGACTCTTGAACTCTCTCCTTCTTAATTATTTTCGTACTTGTGTTTGTGCAATAAACTTTATTCTTGTGCACCGTGCTTGGGAGTTTTCATTTCAAGCCACCTTCTACAAGGGACCACGCAAGTACCTAAAATTACTATTAGACCTGTCAAACTTAGTTTAGTTTTAGAGAATGCAAAATCGAATCGACACCAATGTTTCCTGTGAAATTACAGGGTATAAAGAAAGTTAATATATCTAATATCTCAAGGTGACGAGCGCAGGGTCTTGCCGCGCAGTATTTGGAAGTTCAAATCTTTTCAGAGTTGGCGGGATCAACGCTGCCATATTATCTTTTCACGCATTTCCTAAGGTTCTACAATGAATTTCATTATTCAGCCAAAACAAAACTGGCGGCCGCGAAATATCATTTTATAGCGATGATGGCTCAGTCCGTATGACGTGGGTTCGAATCCTGCAATGAGCTTGAGCTTTCGGCGAAGGAAAACATCGTGATGAAACCATAGCTTTGCTGGTAGGGTATTTTCTAGTACTCGCCTGGCTAGCTACCAGCCTCATGTTAAGAATCTGCCGCCAAGCACCTATCGGTGTGTTCCGGCAGCCTCACTTGAGAGCCAGTTCCCAATCCACGTGTAGCGTGGCGCCACCTTCGACCACATCGTCACTTAACATCAGGTGACTTGGTGGTCAAACGCTACCATGTTAGTAGTAAAAAAAATATTATGCCTACATCGGCTGCTGACCTTAAAATAATCCTGCGCCAACTGCTTGTGCTCCTCAAATATCCGCTTGGACTCGTCGTTGTTGAGGTCCGGCGAGATGGGCCGCAGGTGGGGGTCCAGCATCATGTGCATGGAGTCCAGCGCGGGGTCGGGCGTCGGCGGCGCACCACCCTCGCCCGCGGAACCGCTGCTGTTGCCTGCAGGGACAAAACGAGATTGGTCATTATTACAGTACAAATATCCTACTAATACTGTACACGCGAAAGTTTGTACGAATGGATGTACGGATTTTTGTTACTCTTTCACGCAAAAACTACAGCGCAAAGCGCAAGTACCTATATGTCCGCGTGCGCTTTACAACGCGCCGACACCGAATTTGAATCCTCTCGACCCTGCAACTATGCAACAGTTATATGCGGATTTACCATCGCTCGCAAAAACGGTGAAGGAAAACATCGTTGCGTGTCCAAGAACCACATCATTCGAGGGCATGCGACATGTACCAAGCCGTACTGAGCCAGCGTGGTGGATTACGGCCCATACTCTCTCTGAGAGAAAGCCAGAGTACCAGCAGTGGGAGCGTAATACTGATGATGATGAATAGCAAAAAAAAAAAAACGCTTGTGACATAGCCATACAAAAATAAAAAATTTAATCGTACCGCTTCCACTATTGAGTGTCCCGCTGAAAATGTAGCCGTACATTTATTATTTCTTATTTCAAATATGTTGAGTTAGGGTCGATTTTTGTGACAGTGAGAGTGTTTTATTGTTGTAAATAAACATAAATGTAAGTATTCTATTCTAATTGAATTAATAACATTGCTTTTATAAGGCCGACGCCGCGTCTAAAAACGCAAACGCAATATAGAAAAAGCATGCCCGTCTGGTGGTGAGTCACCACCAAAATAATGGTATGTATTTCATAATCACGAGAGTGTAAACAAAGAGCCTAAGTTCTCGATTCAACGCCAACCTTGTTTGATGATCCGCTAGCCGGCTTTGTCTGAACACTCCTAGCTGCCAACCAACTATTTTCTTCATAAAAAGCTTTCGAGATGAAACCCAGACGCTGTAAGTTTGTATACAAAAATTTCAGATATACGTGCATGTACGGCGTCTGATGAAAATGAGCTTTTTAATTTTACATTTGTGGTCAGGCGGTGCTGCGGCGGCGTAGGCGTAAACATTATTAGACTTTTTCAAAATATTTTTTTTTTAATGTTGACCATTGTTGTTTTTGTTGTCCTTACTAGCTCTAGCCACTATTATTAATGCGACAGTAATTCTCTCTTGTCTGTTTGTAAATTTTTACTCCTTAACCGCTAAACATATCTTAATTACATTTGGTATGGAGATAGTTTCAACCCTAGGGAAGGACATAGGAAACTTTTTATCGCGATAAACTAAAACCGAGGGGCCTGGTCACAAATAATAACATTAAAACGACAATACAGGTATGTAACGTCACTATAACAACACAGCTGCAATTTTACCATTTTCTTCGCAGTACCGCAAATTAATTCATAGTTAATTTTACATGAAAACGCAACGGACGTGATTGTAAATATAGCAATCAAACACGTTCCCGTATAATTATATATACACAGTCCTCGTGCGTACACCGCTGCTCTATGACGCGGTATATAGAGGCGATGCCGATTGTCTCTGCGGCGAGAACAATCCCAGTGTTTGTAGGTATCGTGCGCTACCACGGGGTACAACTACGTCACGAGTTAAATTTACTCCCGTTGGTGATGTCAGACGCTTCACCTAGATTTCTGATTGCAATGCGTTGTTCTTTCTCTAGCGAACAGATGGCAGCAGCGAGCAGACGCAATCGTTCGCAACTAATTTATCTCTATCGATAAACTGATTTCAGAACTATAAATCACCACTCATTATTGTTGCCATATACATTGTTTGTACACATAGCTGGCATCGTGAAGCGAAAATGTTACATCGTGAATAGATATGCTAATGTTTTGAACCCGGAAGTGAATATTTCTCACTCCTTGTACACTTTGGAATAATCACTTTCGTTACGTTTTTTAATCTATTCAAAATTGATGAAAATATTATTCATTCATATAACATTAGCTGGAGAAAACACCAAATTCAATAATGATGTAGAAAGCTCCGACTGTATAGACGAAGGGCTAATATTAAGGGATTCTGGCGCAAGACACTGCGGTGGCGAAGGCCGCGCTGAACTTCCGCGTAGGGCGGTGCGGGTGGCAACGGACGCTCGCGACACTCACTGTAAAATATCCAACTACAGCTGACCGTGTCCCTGATGGTGGTGACGATGCCGGCGGCGGCGGCGGCGTCGCACGCGTCAAGGCGGCGCAGGCGCGCGGGCAGCAGGGGCATAACGCGTCCACTCGCGGAGACAGTGCGCCGAGCACTGCCCGCTCGAAATAATCGACGGGAGAGCCGGGAGCGGGCGGTGCAACAAACAAACCGCCGCTATTCGCGGTACGGTGACTCAGCCACGTTAGCCCGAGCTAAAAGCGGACACCGTGTGCTGCCGCCCTTCGTGAGGTTTTCTGCCGTTTTCGCTGCCAGGGCGCGCGCGCGCCGCTCTCTGTACCGGTCGACGACCTGCGCCCACGCCGCCTCTTGCACCCGGCACCGCCGCAGCCGCCGCACCACCCGTGCAGTTAACCCCTCAGAAGATCGCGGCTGCTTCCATTCAGAAACCAGCTCGCATCGGCAACCAGGTAATTTCACTGAGTATACTTCGTCGATGAAGCATTGGTGAGCTTTTACATAATATGTATGTATTATGTTTTGGATGATGTTGACGTTTACAGTAAATAAACATGCGTCGCGACTACTAATGTGACGTCAGCGCGGCGCGTCTCTAGAGCTTGTGACAAAATCTATGTCCCAAACGATTACAACACAATAATGTGGCCGGCCCTATTTCTTAGAACTACTGATGCGTCTTTAGCGGCCACGCCAAGTGCAGTGCGCAAAGCCAACGTACCTCCGACGCAATGCATGTCGCATCAACATATGACAAGATCCCGATGGCCATAAAGTATGATAATGAAAGTCCTCGCCAAACGTCGAGCTTATTGACGAAAACACAATGGGGGCGAGAATGGTAGAGATTTTCCTCGTTTTAATACTTGTGATGCTATAAACAAATGGCGTCAACAGGTGTTGCGTTGTCAACTGCATTCATTGTTTCTCAAATTTATTATGAAAAGCTCTTTGGTCTCCGAAAGGGTTTAAGGATATCCGAATACTTGTTAAATCCACAAAAAAGACAACAAATACAAAATACTTCTAGCTCTAAAACATAACGCGAACGTAATTTAAACAAACAATTTACCAACGGCTCAAAAAAGCAGGATGTAGAAAACAGATCCAGGATGTCATTAAGTGAATGTCTTGCCACAACACGTGCCCTTAGAAATAATGAAGCCAGTGCCAACTTCACTGTTTTAATAGCTCATTACTCGCGGAGTATAACTTGCGTAGTCCTAAAGAGCCCAGAATAATCTGACGCATAAATCTTGCCGCGTAGCGGAAGTAGCAAGCGAAGTATTTGTTATGAACGACTGGTCCCGAAAACGCTTTGAAAACTTTGAGTGCCACTATTGTATTTAGCAAGAGCGTGAGATGATTATAGGAGAGTTTGGGTCTAATTACAGTGAAGAAGTGTTAATGAACGTGCGCGAGGCGCGGACAGGGCTGCGAACAGACTCGCCGCCTGTTGACGGATCGCCTCTGGACGAGCGTGACTAATACTTACAAGCGTTTACCACTGCTAACTCAGATGAACCATAAAACTCAAAACTAGGAAATCTTGTTTCAGCTTCGTACGAAACTAATACAGGGCAATAGGACGCTTCACTTCAACACTTACCATTACGAAAATATACATTTTGCTTTTCAATAAAGCCAAAATGTGAAGTAGCCGGGGTAAGTGACATAATCTCAACTTGCGTCAGCAACAATTTTGGGCGTCATGTTTTGACGGATCAGCTCAGGTGTCACGCTTTCAGTTATTTAGATAGCTCGCCGGTGAAAAATGACAATTGGCGAATCTTGGCAAACGCAGCACTCTTATCAGAGATCGCAACCTGTTTTATCACGTGCTTGCGCAACTCAGGGACAGTTATGGTCTTACAAACGCAACTTCTGATGATTCAACGGGTTGCTTTGATGGGCTGCTAAACCCATACAGTGTCATTCAGACGATTAGATGATATTACAATTGTCGAGCAAGTCGCAAAATAGAAGAGAGACTGGGAAAAAACTGTGTGTGCAAGCCAAACGCAGTGTCAATCAAATTAATGTTACGTTCGTGTCAGGCCATATGGAACAGTTAGCACGTTTAACGAGGAGTACGCGACGGTTAAATTAATAAGCCCGGCGCGTGAAGGAAAGCTCGCTTTGATCGGGGCGGTGGGTGCTAATATGTTATTGATTTAGCGGCGGGACGCACGGCAGACCGGCGCGGTTGCGTCAGCGGCGCGACCTCTCGCGGAAACCAGCCACTCCGCATCACTTATTCCATTAGCGAGCCGAATTTATGACCGCACACATGACATGACGGCCGACCGATCTCTGTCCACAAACTGGACTAACACTCTTTGACGTTGACATCTGGCAGAGAGGGGAAAGTTTCAGAATTAGAGATTTTCTCGTCACAAAAAGTAAGACAACTACAATCCCTTCTTACGTTAAATCGTGTGCCAAAAAATCACAGAATCTCCAAACTTTTTGATGTTGGGATCACTTTGGGCGAGTGACAGGGAATTACATCGTATCCAACATTTAAAAAAGTCTGATTCACCGGAGACACTTTCATTCGATCCGGAAATATCCACCGGGCGGATTTAGGCGTCCTTGTGTACGGATTTAAAGCGGCTAAAGGACAATGATAATACATTTGCTTTTGTAACGACGCGCAGACAATCTTAGTGAGTCACAGTGGGCTATAAGTGGATTAGACATGTTTATCATTTTTATTTTTTCAACAGCTGCGTTAAGTAAATCTTAGCGAAACTTATTGCTTTTATAATAAGACGTGAAGTCAGGGAGTGGACATTAATTCCCACGCGAGGGCACGAGGCAGAAGACAGATGGCGTACAAAAGTTTTCTATAGTTCGGCATTGGATGTTGAGCACCTAAACCTAATGGTAAAGAGGGCAGTTTACAATTTCGTGCCAACTTCAACGGAGCCAGAACTAGGCCAGTCACCGTTAATGCGCTATATAGGTGATCTTATCCAGATCACATCAAAGAACTGCCTGACGAGGGACACAAACCGGGACTCTCGCGAGGGACAGATCAGAATGGGAATTTTATTGTTTCTATCTTGGTAACCAATTGCATCATTGCTTCTTTTTCTCCGTTGCCCTAAATGAGTTCGAGATTAGAAAAGTTACGTTCAAATAATGTTAAGTACGTACCTTTTTGAACAGTGAGATGTCAGTAACTTTTAAGACTCAAGCTATCACTTAAATAGAAAGGCCCATTAAAGTTATTTCAGAAAGCTTTTTAACATGTCATGTTTTTTTAGCATGTCGTGTCACAAGGTGTAGGACTTACAATATGTAAAGGGTTATTTTATCTTACTTAGTTTTGCAGACTTGCGAGAAAAAGAAACTAAACACATTTCGGTAAATCTAAGTATCAGTGACATTTTGAGTTTTTTGGAATTAGGTCTTAACTCTTTGACATCTATTTAGAAAGTAGGTATGATATGATTATGTACTTAGAAATAATTATAAACCATACCTGGTACATATGAAAACTGCAGTTATTTCTTTTTGATCGATTGCTCTTCAATCGTTCCTGATTCGTATGGTATGTCGAGAGAGAGAGACTTTTCGCAAAACTCAATTAAACCTCAAGTGGGTTTAGAAAATAAAATTATGTAGTGAGGGGAAGCACGTGAAAGACCAGATCATAGGTAAGGAATGTTGTTGTGGTTCAGTTTACTACGACGAGTGGGCGGCGGCAGTCGGAAGAGGATTAGATACAGAATTATAAGCGTGTCGGCTCCGAGTTACGGTTACTACATTGCTATGTGTAATAGACGAGTTAACATTAGTTAATACATACATATTTTCTAATGTACGTATGTATGCCTAAAAAAAAACAAAAAAACATACCATACCATTTTGCGGGTTCGAATCCTACAATGAGCTTGAGCTTTCGGTGAAGGATTGAAGGAAAACGTCGTGATGAAACCGTAGCTTGGTGGTATGGTATTTTCCAGTAGGTACTCGCCTGGCTAGCTACCATCCTCAAGTTATGTACCTATCTGTCGTCAAGTATAACACTTTTATTTAAACGTATGTCTAATTAAAGTTAACTAAAAAAACATACCATACCTTTTAAATGTTTTACGATCCTGCAATTCAGTTTGGTAAAAAGTTAGTTTGAAGGCCATACATTTTTTTCCACAATAATCAGTAGTTATACGAAAGTAACTGTTTATCTGTTTGTTTGATATCTTTAACGCTTAAACCGATCTTGATGAAATTTGGAATGAAGCTTATGGATTAACTTAGGTTATTTTTCATCCCGGAAAAGGTATCCTGCGTGATACCCGGACAATCACGTGTTTTTTACTTCTGTCTCACGGGAAAACAGGTGCTCGGAGCAGAGGGAAGCAGCATGAATAAAGCCGAGTTTTAGTAGCTGTATCAAAAAAAGCCAATTTTACTGTGTATATAAGAGTTAAATATATGCAAAATATAACTTCTACAGCGTGTTTGTGGAAACACTAGCATTTCAGCCTCTAATTACTTGTGTAATTCCTTGAAAATCAAAAAAGTATAACTCGAACTGTCACTGGGCGGATATAACATTTACTACTGAAAGTGAGTGAAGGCGTCGCGTCGTAGCTCTCAGTAGCAAAATACTTAAACAGTGGAATTTTCAATGAAACCAAACATTAATATTTTGATGAGCACTAACGGATACGAATCGAGGTTGTTTTTTCCACTGTTTCATCGCGGCGTCCTAGTTTCATCTTATAATAGAGTTTTTAACATTAATAATCCAGTAGATATAGGTACTTTCCAGATGGTAGAATGTATATAAAATTGGAGTTTTCCACGATGGTTTTATTTATTGATATTTAGAACATGTTGGGATGTTTTCGAGTTAAGAGTGTAATTATGGTATGTGTTGTGACACGACATTTTTTTTTTCTCAAAAAACGTACTACATGTTTTGCATATTATTCTCTGCAATATAATGATATGTAGAAGTCGTTGGTGCAACGGCAGAAAAAGCACCAGTCATAGCTCGCGAGTGGATGCCGTTTTTTGTGTCGGGAATTGCATCGAGTTGAGTGACTTGGGTGACAATGGTAACGTCATTGTAAACAAAAAACGTGAGAGGAAGAGGGTTATTACCCTATATGGATACGTCTGCGTATTATAATATCATCAATCATATCCGCAGAAGCCTACTTTCGAGATCATGGCGCTTGCAACAGTGCCGAAATATCGAGAACTCAAACAAATACAATGTTAAAAAACCCGTTTCAAAACCCAAATTCTAATAATAATGATTTGCAAAAATTACGAAGTTCCGTATTGAAGGTCAGATAAGGAGATTTATGATCAGGGTGACGAGCGCAATGCATTGCAACACAGGACTTTAAACTTTAGAAGTTCAAAATTCTAGTTGACATTGAACAGTAATGGAGAAGCGTGACGCTTATCATCAGACCAGCGACTTGCGCGTGTCGTCACTCAAAAGGCATTAATTCAAAACTGTTGAACTGATTTACCAAAGTTTACTGTTAGTTTGCGTCACTAAAGCATATCAGGCAAGCTACGTTTGATCAAAGCTAAAACCATAGTACAATAAGAATTCTTAATGTACTATGATAAAACCTCGAACTAAAGTTAGCTCATCATAAAACTCATATAAAGAGTGTAGGAAAATAGCACTGAACGGCATTAGGAAGTAATACAAAAGCTATTGGAAAAGGTATCGTTGTGAAACCGCGCGCTGACTCATAAATGTATTTCGGAGCGCGCCCGACCGCGAGTGAGTCCACGTAACCAACATATACGCTACGTCTTACGCTAGTGTATGTCTGTACTATATTCGTATTGTATCTTACAAAGTTTTTAGAACCTATTTTGGATTTAGTTATGAAACTGGCGGGATACAAGCGATTTGTGGATATGCCAAAAGGAACGCTTTGGAGCCTTATTTCTATTAATGAAAGATCTTACAGTGAGTTCGAGCCTTACGTGTGCGGGGTTGGGGTTGGTCTTGTCATATTGGCCCAGTACGGCACTTAGATAATCCCTACACGATGGTGTTTTTTGAGGCCACTTTTGGCTTCGAATATAAGTACATAAAGAATCTGTTGTGACAACGAGTTGATAGGGCACCGAAGTCGCGTAACGTTTTCGCGTAAACGTAAGCAAGCGCACGCAGAGTGCGCCGCGGCCAGCCAGTGACGCAGATACGGGCCCCGACCTACTTATGTCGTCGGAAAAAAATCAGCAGATGTTTAACTTTGAGGCGGGATATATCGAGCGGGCAGAATGTGTTGTTCCGAATAGAAATAAACTTGTCACATATTTTGATTGTATCTAGAGCGGGAGCGGTTAGTCATGTCGCGCTGGCGATGCCAACGGCCCGGCCGCGGCCCGCGTCCATCCACCACAGCTATAAAGGCAATCGTAGTCCAGACTGAATCACGATCGCGGCAGGCGCCGTCTGCAAAATGTCTCACCGCTGCCTATAATTTACGTCGTACTTTGTAATTGTTATTGCGATCGAAAACGCAGCATTCCAGCCGATTTCTGCTCTGTGTTGCTCACGACGCTGTCTATCTTCTTCGACGTCTTTATGTGTCACGGGATGATTTTTTCGGTAGCTAGCCAGCGAGATCATTAAAAGAGATTCTTAGATCTTTGAGAGAATCTTAGTTAGTAATTCAATAAAAATCTTTGCCAATATCTGTTGCCTTATTTTTTACTTTTAAGTACATTCACTAATTCCTTGGTTGGTATGTGCTTCATTTTCATTACTCGATAAGGTACAAAATCGAATAAAAGTTAGGCCTTCAGCTTACTATGGTGTGACATGATGGCGTACTATGGCACATATCTATTGTTTGTACAGCTAATAATGAACTTGTAAGAAACAGATGTTAGCTTTATGTCCAAAATTCACCGATAGAGATGATAACAGAACGGGGATCACACGAGACTCGTCCCATCAAAGGGTGATACCGGCGAGTTGTAAACAAACTTATTTTCGTATCTTCAAAGAGGATTGTTTACTAACGTCGCTTCGAGATCTTCGTTACAACAAAAGAGTTAACTTTTGTTAATAAATTAAGTGCCGAAGTGATTCTGCACAGCCGTCGACGCTGCCGCAAAGGGCGGGTGAAGGCGTACAGAATAGATTTTAATAACTTTGTTTCCATCCGGCGCAACCGAGGCTGCCCGCGGCCCGCGCTCCATAAAATAGCCAGCGATGCTTAGAAACGCGTCGAAAGCGTCACTCCACGCTTTCGTAGCATTTACTCGATAGCTTTTGGCATTACCCTTAGACAGGCGATTATTCCCCTGTCGGCGATCGTTAGCGTTAAATTTACCGCGTGATCGCTGTGCCAGTCAATTTATATTTTTGCAATGATTGATGGACGCAACCAGGACCGGACGATAAACAAAAACGTACGACACAGTAGATGTGTAATTTGTTAAAACAATATTTTTTTGCCGTTTTTACCGGAAGTCCATTAGTTGTTTCATGCGCAAAAAAAAAAACGAAACATAAAACAGTGTTTTTTTAATAGGTATTCCTTCAGGAAATATCGCTCTACTGATCTACATGCTAGAGGAAGTTAGTGTTTAGTTTGAAAGATTTTATGGCAGTAATGGATTACCTATCGTCTATAAAGGGCTTAGTTTTTCTCTGCTGTAGGGACGCGAGTCGCGACTTATTGTTTTTAATAATATTTTACACAACTTGTTACATTATATTTTTGTGTATGTTTTTGTTGCACGAATTAAACACTATACTATTGTAATAAAGACACGATGATTAGGGTTAATTGTGTTAGTATAAGCTCTTCAGTTGTGAAAATCGCAAATCGGCAAAAGAAACTCCAAAAACCGATATTTAAACTGGTGATGAAATTATTTCAAATTGTGTGTAAAAGCCGAGCCGACGAACTATATGACACATAATTTTTTTCCTGCTTTAACCTAACTTACTGAGTTAAAACAAAAACCAACAAACGATTAAAACCACTAAACTACTCACTCATGAAAACGTCAACGAACACTTGTAACTTTTTGTAGTCAGGTTGCACAGTTATCGATACTTGAACGGAACAGTCCGTCTGAGGCATTTCACCGGGTGTCACAATGTCATTTGCGTCGTCCTTGTTTGCACGGAAACTAGCGAAGAACGAGCGCGATAAAGGGTATTCGCGAGGTAAGGTGATGTAGTCGTGAGGTGGCGGTGCGTGCGCGTCTGTCGTGATGCGTGCGCGGCTGCAGCGACCGAGTGCAGTGCGTGCGATGCGCCCGCGCCGCCAGCAGCGCGCGAGTCGCGAGACTGTGCGACGACGACCGCCACCTCCCCGATAACCTTAAATTAGATTAATTGTATCGCGCTGATTCACACCCGCCCCGCGGCCACCAAGCTTCTTTTTGTTGACACCGGACAAATGTGCTAGCTCGATTTAGCGCTCGATGATTAGGTATTATGAGAGGTGAATGAATTTTTCACATGCATTGCGACATGTCACTACGAGCCCGCGTTGTGAGCGTCATGTGACAGAAATGTATGCCGCATCAGCAGTTAATTGGAAAAAAATCGTAAAGTAATAATTAATTATGTAAGGGAAATCAACTTCGTATGAGATCATACGATTTGTTTAGGTACTCGCTCAAATTATTGCTGTATGAGCAAAAAGTAAAGGTCAAAGTGCGGTAAACGCCTACAAAAACATACTAAAACCCGTCGATTACCTGGTATCTAGGTGGGGAATATCCACTGGCAGATGTTTTTATACATCGATAGAGGATAAATCCGCGAAGTTGTTTCTGAGAAGGCTCAAAGGTCGGCGTTACTGTATAAAAATCAACAAGTTTGTTTATTTCAGCAACGCATAACGAGCGAGATGCCCCGCCGCGGCGGCACCTATGAAAATATTACGACTTAGCTTTACCGCAAGACTACTCAGAAAACTTTCAGTATCGTCTTTCTATCGTGGTGAACGGGTTCAGTTGCCACGAAAAAGATAAAAGTCGCATCAAAATTAAAACAAATTCTGCCTAAATTTAACAATTCACGACAACCAGTAGTAGTCCATGCGTTTCGATTCTTACCCTACTTGCAACAAGTTGCTGTTTTAAATAAACACCAATAATTACGTGTATATTCATTTCAGGTCAATTTCGTTGGTACAAGAATCAAATTGCGCAACCCCAATAAATATCGAAGTTTGAAGAAAGTTCAGAGCGCCAATCTCATCGTAATGACGTGTGACTGAGTCAGCACAGCAAGACAAGAATCAAGCGAAGTCGGTAGGGAAGCTGTCGCCTTTAAAAAATGAAGCTTTGCGGGCATTGTTTCGGATACTTTAGATTTACTATATTTCTTTATTTTTGCTCCGCGATGGCGGTGATAGTAAGCGTTTGGCTTATATGGAGATTGTGTAGGGCTCGATACGAGAGCTACCTGCTGCGTCGGCGGCAACGATACCAGCTAAGGAACCTCTCTTCGCCAACCTCAAATTCTCCTATGCGGGACACAAATGATGCGTAAAACAGCGAAAAGAGAGAAGAGAGAGTATTTGTAAAATATACATAGAGCTCATATTAGATCTCTGAAGTGTTAACAAGCATTTTTTGGTATTTTAAAATTAGATGTATAAATTTTTTTTCTAAATTTACTATTTCATAAAATATTTTTTATTATTTTTATATTCTTATTTACTTGTCCCAGTAAAAAATATAGTTAGGTACACTTAAAGCAAGTGACGGATCTTAGTGACGGACTTTTCAAGCTCTTTGAAAGCTTCCCGATTGTTTTGCGTGCCTTCTCTAAAGCACGGATGTTTGCAGTTGCAAATAGCACTAAACAGTCATATAAGAAAGGATCGAAGAGTTAAAGTGTACATACAAACATAACGAGTTAACGTACGGACCGGACAAACTGTACCAGTTCTTTTTAGTATTTGCTTTGGATATTAATACCTACTTCCTGAATAAAAAATTAATAAGTAGACCAAGATGCGCGGAAGCGACGAGTAAACAGGGAATTCGTCTCGCCTCCTGCGCAGACGCACGTCCATACGAGCAGATGTGAGCGTTATTGATCCATATAAAACTGTCGTCGCTTTTATCACCTCATGACGCAGTGACTTTAAATTTCAGAGCTGTTCAATTACAAATTCTGGAATAGGTTAGTTCTTTGCTAACTGCAACAGACGCTAAAGAAACTTATTCAACTTACATTTACGGCTAGCTTAATCATAACCGCTTTGCGGAGACACGACCGTTTCGGATTAACGAGAATAAACCTAGGAACCAATCCGATGGTGGATAAGCAACCCCGTTAGCGATCTAACAATACTCTGGGCGTTGCGATCGGTCGTTGGTCCCGCAACTCCCGGTTCCTAGAAGGTAAGCGGACACAGTCTAAAATAGTCGCGGCCTCTTCCGAGAAGCGTGAGTCACGCGGGACCGCGGGACCGTCTTGCACCGCATCTGGCCCGCACTATACATAGCGGTAATAGTGTGTACAACGATGCATTTAAAAATTGGATCAAGATACTGTAGTAGATGTGATTTATACGCACTCAGCGCAGGGTTTGATTTAGCGTTGGCCAATGACGAGGCTTTTTTGATTGGGCAATCGTATTTAACATACAGTAAGCCAGAATGTAAACATGCAACTACATTTTACTGTGTACATTAGAATTACGAAATCTATATTACACTCCTACCCCGTTCGGCATTTACACTCGGAATTTTACAATTTTCCGCAGGAACTGTGCGTTCCTTCGGAATGAACCGTACCTTCTTTCTCCGAAACGGTATTTGATTCAAATATTAGTTCTGAAGTTAGAATTCTACGGATTTTGTGCTGTGTAATCATTATGGATATAACGTTTGTTTCGAGAAATGGTCCCTGTGTTGTAATAAAATAAACGTCTGGGTTTTTGTGGAGATGGAAAAAACATGTTTTTAAAGAATCTAAGAAATGGGAAATAGCCCTTAGAATACACGTGCATATGCAAACAATGAAGATTTCTAGTAATAAGCAGTTAGTCATTTTGTTACTAATCAAACAATTTTTTATTGCATTGTTATTATGGTCATATTTTTTGCGGGTACATCCAATACTATACCTATTTAAGGCATCCTATAATAACTTATTTGTGCAATCCGGTGCATTAATGTTAAAAAAATGAAAAAGTTTTGGACAATATTGTTGCGAATTCCGCTATCATTTACGATACTTACTCGCTCCAAAAACGAAAAACCTTTTGTTTCCCGCTATACGCGAAAGGTGCAACCTGAAAAAACTCCCTAAAACACGCGATCCGACAGCTTAGTCCAATCGAATGAATCACGTGAAAGAATTAATCCGAAACTTGTACTGTTGTCATCGTATTCTGTGTCCGAAGACGAATCTTACCCGTGCAATAAAACAAATCCGTCAGCTACGATGACTAAAGGGTTTGATATTTGAAACGGCGCTCGCGATTAAATGGCGACGCGGACGAAGATACTTCACAGTTGGTGCTTCTTGGAACTGTTGACGTTATGTAAGTGCACTATAAATTAAATGGGCCCTACCTTCTAAATGTAACGAACGCGGGATTAGATAATGCGTAATGCCGAGACTGAATTAGACCCAGTTAATAGTTATTATTATTATCTACTGAAGAAAATTCCAGCAATGGTGGGCGAACGGTTACGCGTGAGTCTTAGAAAGCGCCGATACAATACAAAGTACGAATCCTCGCACCTATGACAGTAAGTTATGTGCGGATTTGTTATCGATCAAAAAAGGTGAAGGAAAACGTCGTGAGGAAACTGGGATGTTCAAGAACCACAAAATCCATAAACCTGTGTGGTAGGCTATGGCCCCTACTATCTATCTCTCTCTCTGGAAGAAGGCCTGTGTACCATCGATGGGAACGTTATTAGCTGAGGATAATGATAATTATGAAAAAAATATAGTATTTTAAAGGAAAAAAGCAGGTTGTCAAACAATTACCTAACATTAAAAAGCTTAACTCTAATCTAACTAAGACAGCTACGACTGAAGACTCACGCAAATTAGGGCGGGCCGCGCCGCTAAGCATTACTTCATCTCTTTCACACATTATATGAACGACAGAGATGCATGATATTTTGCGGTCCGGCCTGCCCGTAATGTGTGCGAGGCTTAACAGAGTGTTTCTAAACAAAGAACAACAAGCGGCTTCCTTCAACAAGTAAAGTTAGCGAGTGAATCACTGCATGTCCTGGCATCCCGGCAGAGGACTTGGCTATTTGAGCTTCGTTACTCATGCACTACAATGATGCAGTTATGGGGGAAAATGTTGTCATTTTTTCCCGCAAGAGGCACCACCACTTCTAGCGGTTATTGAAAAATGAATGTTTATTTGAACAATGATGACATTTTGTATGGAGATAGTTTGAACCTTTGTGGTGGACATTGCCGTAGGAAATAATTATAAACTTCCATCCAGCACTTGAGTACCGGCGATGTCACAGATAACATATCATTATTATTACCGGTTTCGAATCCTATCTGAAGTTTTATGTGGATTTACCATCGTTCAAAACAGTGAAAGAAAACATCGTGAGGAAACCGGCACATCCAAGAACCACAACATTCAAGAAAATGCGACATTTACCAACCCGCACGGGCGTGGTAGATCACGGCTCATACTCTCTCTCTCAGATAAGGCCAGAGTCCCAGCAGTGGGAACGTAATAGGCTGATTGATGATAATGATGATATCGTAGGTCTGACACATGCCAATAGTAAACGATTTCTCGTTGAAAACCATAAATAAATTTTATTAAATCAACGCGTGTGTCCTGGCACAGGATTGCTATTTGCGTTGAGTTACTCATGCATTGCAATGAATGATGCATCTGTAAAGGTTTAGGTGATGGTTATCGTATCTATAAGATGCGCAGTAGTTCCGAAACCGAATACTGCATTCTATCGAGAACTATTAATAAAAGGTAGCGAGTGAGCAAGCGCGTATTGCAGGTTTTTGTACCTTGAGTTCTAAGCAACTTATTTTAAGCTTGCCATTTTTCTATACAAACTTTAACACCGCGTTTGATCTGCTTAGGAAATTATTTAGTAACTTGGTGGTAGGGCATTTTCTAGCACTCTAAATTTCGATTTTTTACACCTCTTTTTACTGCATCATGTGTGACGTAAACACAATCTATATACATTACAAGTTTCTAGGACTTACCGTTTAGGCGATGTCTGTCAGTCCCAGATAAAATATGTATACCTACATTCAATACACACGAAAAATCGTAGTATAATAATCTTAGTTTTGATTAGTCTGGGTAAAATAAACTGTATGTATTTGATTAGGTCAAACTAGCCGTCTTGAATAACGAGAGCACAAACGCATCGTTCATTCGCAATCCCCATGACAACTACAATAATTTTAACAGTAATAATTTAACGACTGAAATAAAGATTGATTCATATAAGCCGCACACACCGCCTGATCGCTCGAGAGATAAATTGCACGCGTCATAAAACATTTGTGAATCACGCCGTATTATTGTTCCAGTGAAGAACCGAAATAACATCGGGATATTCGCATGCAACGGTACCGGTCGTAATTTTTACAGCATTTCAAGTACCTACTCATCTTATTAAAGTATAACAACAGGTATACTTTAAATTTCTTGGCAAGACAACTAGGCTTAAAAATGGTATAAGATTTTCATTGAAGTGTTGTTCAGTCGTTGATTATTCCGGTTAGAAAAAACCTTGCATTTAAAATGGGATTTCAGTGACTAGCAACGGCTAGTCACATGCTTCCTAAGAAGCAGCTGCATATATTTTTGGTCACTTCGCCAATAATTTCGAAAATAAAGCGCTAAATATTAATTGTTTAGATCCATTGAAGAAAAGTCATGCAAAACTTACCCGTAACTGTGTAGAACCACTTGTCGAATCCAGCCTTGTTTTTGACTCCTCCATACTCATCGAAATTATCGTCGATATATTCCCACGCGTTCTGAAAATTGTTAACACGAGCTTTTGAATCGGACTAAATATAGAAAATATATATTCTACACTCTACATTTAGGATATAATATGTAGGATATGCAAGAGCAAGAAACACATTCAAGAAAGCATAAGATGTGGTACAATACAAGAATAAATAATGGTTACACACATGCTAAATAAGGGAAGAAAACGCAAGTACATAAACATAAATAACAATGAGATAAATATACAAATAAACATATAAGTACAAGTAAATATGTGCTCTGATGTTTTATGTTGTCAGTCGACCTTCACCCAGACTGGATTCATAGATGCATTTTAGATTAATGATTATTTATCTTTGTGTTTAAACTTACGGGGTCCACTTCTATTTGTAAAGGTGTATCATAACTGGCATTGATTGGCCTCTGTGATATGTTTCCATTGAGCTCTCCAGCGGGCGACATGGGGCTGTTCGTAGCGCTCAGTCTATCGCAAACGTTCTGATTATAATCCTCCTTTCTAGAGTTGACAGTGCTCGTCACAGAGGGGCTTTGGGCAGGGGAATATCTCTCAATATTTATGTGCCTCGGATTGATATTGAGGTTTTTGATTGGGGACAGTCTCCCGGGCGAGGAACAATTGCTGAACACATGGGGGCTGGTCACGACCTGAAGCGAGTCCTGCAACGTGCTGCTGCCCTCGCTCGGCACGTAAGTCGACGGTACAGGCGAGCTGGACGTCCTGTTGATAGCGACCGGCGGCTTTCCCGTCTCGACAAAAGGCTCTATGAACTGCTTTGGAATTCGGACGGGTCCTATTCTGCTGCTAGCGTCGGCTTCGTCTTTGAACACGCCCGCGGTTCTAGGATGCGCCTCGGCGGCCATTTTGTTCCGCAGTTTACTCACTTGCGTCTCGACGTAGCTGGGGTGCGTGAGGGCCGGACTATTGTGAGTGTCGGTGGCGGTGGTGTCGGGGTAGTGTGGGGGTACTTGGGACAGCAGGTTATCAGTGTCCGGCAGGCTGTCGTGCGAGTAGGTCGTGTACTCATCGCCAGATCCCTCCGACACGTCCTCCTCGCAGTCGTCGTAGTTGATCGGCGTGTCGGCGCCGGGGAATAGCTCGCAAAGGGCTGACATTAAATCCACCACCTGAAATGAAATGGGGTATTGTGAAATGTATTAAAAGTTAGATCACATTAGGTCTGTTTAAAATGGAGAACTATTGAATGGATGGCTACATCTGGATTGGGAGCTGGCTCTCAAGTGGGGCTGCCAGAACAAACCGATAGGTGCTTGGCAACATATTCTTAACTTGAAGGTGGTAGTTAGCCAGGCGAGCACTTGAAAATGCCTTACCACCCAGCTATGCTATGGTTTCATTATGATGATAGAGAAATGTAACTGGCACATTATTAAAATTCAGAATGTTGTTTTTATTAAATGTTTTAGCATCTATACTATATTTGACAACTGACTAGTCAGGCCCCGCCCGACGATGGAGCAAGGTTATGCTATTTAAGTATTTACTGTAGCATTGATCTGGAGAAGTGGAGTAGAGTGGAAGTGGAGTAAGTGGAGTTTCTGGTGAAATTATTAGGTAATGATGTCTCAGGTTGAAAAGTGCAATACATACTGCATAGTACAAAATTCTAGCATACAACTTTTATGCTTTGCTATCAAAGAAATACCTGCTTGACATCTTACAAAAAAAATGGACATACCTTAGCCATGCTGGGTCTCTCTGCAGGGTTCTTGTGCCAACATTGCGTCATCAATTTCTCTATTGGCTCTGGGCACCCTTCAATTAGATTAGGTCTTTGACCTGCAATTTAGCACACAAACAACAATTAACTATTGCAGCTTTTTTTTTTGATTGCTTTCAGCAATGGAATTCTATTAACAGTTTCCTTACAATAACCTTTTGCATGGTGATATTGGAAAGGTTAGCAAATTATGTATTTTCAATAATTATTGCAGAGTTAAAGAACACATTAGCAAGGATATAAGATGAAGTCTGCTCGCAAACAATACAACCACTACAATGAACCCCAGTGATGCAAATCTGTGGAATGCATGACACATAAATTCTGATATCATATTTTACTGAGAACTGAATCTAGTGCCTCAATTAGATGTATCAGGTAGATGTAATATGTTATTATAAATCTTTAACAGGTATTTATATTGAGATTTGTATCAACAGTCACTGTTGTATTGTTATGGACCATATTTTTCCGAGTCAGTAGATACAGGACCGCAACTCTGCTTTAATTATTTTGTATTATTTATTATGCTGTGTAATTTCTGGTGTGCAAGTTATGTAATAATTGTCTGCTTTTCGAACTCGTTTTTATTATAATGAGTTTGTTTCAGTTAAAATCAGATTATTTATTACATACAGTCAACATTGATTTTGGATGTAGATAGATAGATAGATAACGCTTTATTGTTCACCACAACAACAGAAAAATAAAACAACATAAAAGGAGAGATCTTAGAGCTAGTGTTACAATGGGCGGTCTTATCGCTTAGAGCGATTTCTACCAGACAACCTTTGGATGGACAGAAGTGGATGTATTGTGGATCTTGTAAGTTACATAGACAAAGTTCAACTATTACAGTTAAAGTTAAATAAGGACTGATTAAGCATCTACTGTAGATCACTTAAGGCTAAGTAAATAATTCTATTGGTTGATAACATGCACTCACTACCCTGCTTAGCACAATCTCTGGTGAAAAGGCAGCCTAACATTATATAGTCTAAAATAATTTTGACATGAATACCTGTGTGCACAGCCCACATTATCCTGTATGCCGATCCTCCCTCTTCAAAAGGTTTCCTTCGAGATAACACCTCCCATAGAATAATACCCCACGAGAAGACATCACACTTTTCTGTATATGTTGAACCTTCAAAAACCTGAAAACAACAAATAATAACTGCTCAAAATTTAAGCTACAAACTGATGTTTTCATTTTTGTGGAAACCCAATTTACAAATAACTAGCTGCACCCCGGTTATCCTGTAGGAACTGTGTCTGGGATATATGTGTCAATTCAGGATATAAACTATCTCCATTCTAAAATTCACTCAAATGTGTTGAGCCGTTTCAGCATGAAGAAGTAAAAAAATACGGACTAACTCATAAAATTTAGTATTTTTATAATTTTATAATGGTATGAATGTGAGGGGCTGATGATGAATGTGATATTAGTAATTATGCTGCTAGTATACATTTATTATCGCACCTAAGTACTCCAACCCTACATATGTTTGGAAATTGAATTGCTCATAGTTACATATCGTTGATGATACTGCAATACCGCGTAACAAACAGTGGTGGATACCGCGTAACAAGTGCGAGGCATTTTTTACAGGAGAACTAGAAAAATCAAATTCTTTGTAATAATTATCGGCATGCTATGATTTTGTCGCTTTCTGATTGGATATTTACAAGTCTGTCAAAAGTCATTGGAGCCAATCAGTACAAATTGCCCACTAGCGGGAAATGTAAAATTTGCTACTTTTGTACTTACGCAGTATCCGCCACTGTTTGTTACGCGGTATTGCAGTATCATCGACAATATCTCAATCTATTTCTTTAAAACTAACATTTCTGTTTGTCATGTTATGTTAGTTCCCAGTACATGTTAGATATCTTTTGTCAACTGTGTTAGTATAGGTATTTCAATAACCTCATAAATATTTGAGCAAAATAATTTTTATTCTCTTCAAAATATTGTTTTATACAATCCAAGGTTTTTCCATATTCCAACTAGCATATAGCAAAACTATAAATGCAAATGTGTTTGTCACTCTTTCATGTAGTAATGAATTGATGCTTTTTATTGTGTGTTTAATTACCACTCTCTCTCTCTGCAAAAAATTCAAGCAGTGTGAACATTATAGGCTGATGATAAGAATTAAATAACCATAATACCTCAGGGGCCATCCAAGCAGCACTTCCTTTATTGTTAGTCATGTAAGTCGCTTTGTCCGCAGCGGTTCCAAAGTCACATATTTTGAGCCTAACACCTCCTCCGACTAGCAGCAAGTTTGGTGGCTTCAAATCCCTGTGTATAAGCGGCTTTGGTTTCATTGAGTGAAGATATGCTACACCCTGAAAATTCAAATTAAATTATGTTAATTTTTAGGGACTCGACAAGATTTCTAATGCTTAAATGTGAGGGTGAGTTGGTGCATAGCTTGGCTAACAAATCTCTCTACCTGCAGAAAGCGACCTAAATGCAGTGTTTTATTTGTAAATACTTAGTAGAAATTTACCTTATAACTAAAGTAAGAACTATAGTATCACAAAAAATATATTACGATAACCTAAACATCATGAACAAACAACATTATCGTCTTAGTCAATAAAAATATTGTAGATAAACTTCTTAATTTGAAGTGACCGTTCACTGAGTTCAAAACAACATCAGAAAAATGATGCAAGCATTGATATTACGTCCCATGATTAATTAAAAAGACCACAAAAATTTAAAAAGTTGGTATATATGAACAATAAACAAACTATGATACCTCAGCACATTGTCGAGCCCAGCTCATTGCATGTGCAGCTGTGTATTTAGGCTTAGGTCTGTTGTGGAGGACGTTATACAGAGACCCCCCTTCAGCATACTCCATCACCAGGCATACGTGGGCGCCTTTTGTGCACGCTCCAAACAACCGTACGATGTTCGGGTGGGATACGCGCGACAGCTGACGCACTTCTATTGAAAACTCCCGCTTCTCAGCCTCCGAGTTTATATGCTTCACGGCAACAAACTGGTTTCGCCATAGTCCTTTCCAAACTGCCCCGAATGCACCTTTTCCCACGAACTAAGAAAATAATCCACTATAACACACAAATGTTACAAGTTAGATGAGGAAAGAAGTACAAAAGCAATGTAATATTTACCGATAATTCTTCTATATCACTGTAATCTATCTCCTCGACAAATGTCTGCGGAACAGGCGAGTCTTGCACATTGGAAGCCATCGGTACACACGTTATCACATTATCAAAATGACTAGTAGTATTATATTAAAGCGTAATTGCTAAAAACTAACTAATTTTCTTTATAAATAAGTAAAAATAGTTGGTTATCTCAATTTTCTTAGTATTGTTTGGTTGAGAAAAGCAACTTCGACAAGGCCGCCATCTTTAAAACTGTAGGGTTGAAAAAAGAAATGTCATAGTGACATAGAGATGTCTAATCGGTGAAATCGTTTTCTACTATCTATTTACTATCGATTTGTCGTGGTCTGCAAGGAAACATTATAGAATTTATAAATAAATGTGCTTCAATAATGAAATAAGCAATGCTTTCGTGGCGTGGCGTGGAACGTGGAACAAAGATAATGTTGCTATTCAATTTATTTCTCCAACCCGCTTATAGGTATATTATTATGTACTCCTGGAACTTACACCTATGAACAATGAACATCCATGGTAATTAATTTAGGTAGGTAGCGCTCTCTATATAAAAGATTTTACCAACGATCACCTCAAAATTGCCGTTCAAATTATACTGCGCGCACTTTTTTAAACTTTTAAACTCCGATTTAGAAATGTGAAAGCAGTAAGCACTCTAATGTGACAACACTGATATTGTAATAATGATGAGAATTTAGACTTGAGTTGCGCTCAGCTGATTAGTGCAGCATCTGTCCTAAAGAGGCGGGAAATTTAAATTAAGATCTACCTACATAATTTACCACCCAAAAAATATAGGGCGAAGAGAGTAATTTGTGACTATGAAAACGTACATAATTATGTAGTCTGATAATATTTTAGCATAATATTTATTTTCATTGATTGTAGTCCAATCTCCTCAATTTTATTGCATCTTTTAAGTAGGTATTAAAGTCCAGCCTAGTCCACTAAAGAACCTGTACTTATGTACTTTAGTTTACTACTTGTATTATGGTAGGTAGGTAGTTCGGTTCGGTACATAAGTAGGATACTCGATAAATACTGAAAATTATACCCATAACCGCAAACTTCATCTATCTAGGTACTACCATACCACGATTAGGTACATGGTGGAAGAGGATATTTTTACACACGGTCTTGTCTACTTAAATAGGTGGTCTCTGATCGGGATTTATATCTTTTTCATCAGGAATCTTTACTCTACGAGCAGTTTTGAATTCTTCACTTGAACTTGACACGGAACTAGTACTAGTACTGCCGTCACTAGTGATCGAATTCCTGGAGCTAGGACAAGCTTTGGCTGATAACTCTTCTAGCAGAGCTATTGCTTCCTTACACTTGTAGACAGCAGCAAATTCTAAAGGCGTTTCACCCCTGTGATTCCTTAAACGCAAGTCTGCGCCAAGGCTGATGAGTTTTTTTATGAGTCGACAGTTGTTGCTCATCGCTGCGATGTAGAGAGCTTGCCGCCCTCCTGGCGCGTTAGGATCGTTCACCAGAGCCCCCTTTTTCACAAGCAATTCTAGTATTTCCTCATCTTCATCTGTTGGAATGCACATCATTATAAAATCTGAAACGAGACGTAACGCGTTGGAGGTAAACGTGAATGTTCAACAGAGTTTGTTGAAAGTCTATCTACTATCGCAATAAGTGGGTGCAGTGCTGTAGACTTTATAGAACTCCAAAGTTTAGAGCTTAATTATCGAGAAATTCTTTGAGTAGGTACAATCTAGGTACCAGACCAGTAGGTACCTAGTACCTGCCCCAGATATGGAAGATATGGAAACTAAGAAACATAAAACTTGCAGTGGATACATACTACAATTAGGTACCTATATTCCTTTAGTAACAGGCGCGTAGCTCTACCTTCTAAGATTTTTCTTACGTTCCACTCCAAAGGAATGTATATAGTGTTGTAATTAAAATCCCGGAAAATAGTTAGCGAAGTCACTGGTCATAATTATCTTATACCTTAATATATAAAAATCAATTGCTGTTCGTTAGTCTCGCTAAAACTCGAGAACGGCTAGAACGATTTAGCTAATTTTGATCATGAAATATTTGTGGAAGTTTAGGGAAGGTTTAAAAGGTGACTTTTATTGGCGATACGAAGTTCGCCGGGTCAGCTAGTTATTTAAAAAAAATCCTTACGCATGAATAGTCCGGCATCCACAGGGCAGTTCCGAGGCATAATGATCGCTCCATGTTCGAACAATAGGTTTGTAACTCTCAGCGAAGGGCTGGAATTATGTGATCGAGAAGGCTGGTGAATAATGAATGGTGGATGATATGATGGCGGAGCCACGCGGCTGTACAAATACAAAGGTGATTGGTTCCCTTAGGTGTGAATATAGTGAACTAGCTGTTTCCCGTGGTTTCACCCACGTGGGCTACAGTTTATTGCGCTATAAAGTATCCTATGTCCTTCCTTAGGGTTCAAACTATCTCCGTGCCAAATTTCGTTTAAATCCGTTCAGTAGTTTAGGCGTGAAAGCGAGACAGACAGACAGAGTTACTTTCGCTTTTATAATATTCAGTAGGGATTTGATCACGTATAGGTAGGTAGCGTCATTATCATCATCAGCCTGTGTCAGTCCACTGCTAGACATAGGCCTCCACTGATTGCGATGACGGCTCAATGGAAGGGACGTCAACTTGCGATCCGTAGGTCGTTGGTTCGAATCTTTCAATGAGCTTGAGTTTTTATTGAAGAAAGCTGGTGGCAAGGTATTTGCTAGTGCTCAGCTGGCTAGCTAACATCCTCACAGTTCGACTCGTCAAGCATCTATCAGTGTGTTCCGGCAGCCTCAATCCAGGTGTAGCGTGGCGCCACCTGCGACTACATGGTCACTTAACATCAAGTGACTTGTGGTCAAACGCCTAGCAAAAAAAAACGCCTTCTATTTATTAAAAAAGGCTTTTCATTTCCAACTGCTGCTACCGCAATGGTCACCGCTCCACCTAATCGCAGAGCATCCTACACTACGTTTGCCAAGTCGCGGTCTCCACGCCAGAACACGTCTACCCTAACGGTTATCGGTTTTAGTAGGTAAAGGTATCGTTTTAAAGAAAATAGAATCGAACAAGTAGCTGCGTACTTCCTCATCAAACACAGCAGCAATGGTGTCATGCCCACATTGTCCTTTACATTAGGATTGACGCCAGCTTTCAAAAGCATTTCAACTGCGCGGTCGTTCCCTGAGCATACCGCTAAATGTAAAGCGTTTCTTCCAAGTTGATCCAGTTGCTGTTTATTTGTTTTTCCATTGCTATAAAAAATACAATGAAACCACTTGAGTAAGATGA
The DNA here is from genome assembly GCA_931315375.2 of Opisthograptis luteolata. NCBI lineage: Eukaryota > Metazoa > Arthropoda > Insecta > Lepidoptera > Geometridae > Opisthograptis > Opisthograptis luteolata. Next base: position 8,002,557 of record OV928048.1, read on the forward strand.
GACGTAAAATTTAAATACCTATTATATTTTGATTCAGATTATTTCATTCATAACTTGTAGTGGTCGGGCTCTTAACAGTCTGCCTGGGCAAGTACGTATGTACCTAGTAGTACCTATCACAAATTTGCCAGTTATTCAACTGCCATGCAGTAATGTGCAAAAGTCACTGTATTCCGGATTGAAAGGCAATGCTCACAGTGAAATTTTAGGGCCTAAAGAAATCTATCGACGAATTCTATGTGTACCTACTAAGTAGGATATTTAGTGACGAGCGCAGTACGTTGCCGCACAAGGTTTTGAACAGTTGAAGATATAAATTTAATTGAATGAATTGAACTGTATCGGGCAAGCTTGACGATTACCTATTATTAACATGCTTGTCTCCTCACACTGCATAAAAAGGTTTTCTGATTAGGTACCTACCATAATAAGGTTTCTAAAAGCTTAACATCTCCAATCTCTGCTGCCTCCATGAAGATATTATCTGCGTGAAGATAGTCAAGAGCTTGTTGCAAGTCAGCATCTCTGTCTTCATTGGACACTAATGATGTCACTGATGTAAAGCTAAACGATCTTGGAGACCCGGGGTATGACGGTATGCGTGCGTCTAGAGATGTTTCCGATATATCTGTCAACATAATGTTTAACTTTCATCATCATCATAATCAGTCTGCTATTTATAACAGCAGTTGGATGAGAGAAGCCGAAGATCAGGATCAGTGGCGTACTTTGAGACACCTATGTCCAGCAGTGAATTTTTAATTTTACTGCTGCCTATAATTTATTAAGATTTGTCTGACAACTTATACCTACTTAGAGCACTTAAAAGTTACATAGATTTACCTACTACATATTATATAAGTACTAAATCCACTATTTCCTAGTCGAGTACGCAGTAAAATCTGTTTGTGACAAAAATAATACTTAAGCCCCACCTATCCTCACAAACTCACAAAGGCAACATTTTAATCGAAAAACGATTTTATTATTTTATTTCCCAAAATGTTTTGCTTATAGGCTTCTAACCTATTAGGTACATAATTGAAATTAAAACGCCTTAACAAGCTCAACACGAACTAAACTGTTTTTACTAAGGAGTTACCATCGACCAATTTCCGTCCCAATCATCTTGAAGCTATACTATGTTTGCGAAATTTTAACTCAGTCGGCGATGAAGTAGAAAATTGTGAAACTAAACCAAATTCTTTATTAAACGAATAAAGTAAATAGAGTTTTTAATATAGCTTTAGCCACTTCAATAAAACAATAACAATTTTAGCAAGTAAATGTAGAGCTTAAACATTTATGCAATAGGTAGCCCAGCCCTTCCGCTTAACAAAATGTTTTCTAATTCAGAATTGTTCATCTTCCTTTAAATTATTCTCGGAGGATAACTCACTACTCACAGTATATGCACTAAACTGTTTGCCTTCAACGATTGTCTCCATTTTAGGCACTTCTTCTAGCAACGAAGTTTTCTTTTTTGTCGATAATATCGCACCTTCTAAGTCTAAGTGTGTATCCCTATTTCGAAGGTAAGACTCTACGATAGATTGTTCCTCAATCTCAGTTTCATTATCATATAAAGGTGTTTCATTTTCACTTTGAAGGTTTATAGTTATCATTTGCATTTCGTCACAGGAAGTTGAATGCTTGAGTGATGCGGTATTATTTCGGAAGTCTCTACTCGTACTAGTGGAAGGCATATCGATAGGTTGAACATGTTTGTTACAATATTTTCTTAATACTTGTCCATTAATAACGTTTTCATCGATAAGCAGTTCTCGGGAACTGGGGCTACTGTTACAGCTTGAGTCCACAAGGAAAACAATCGGTTCTCTATCTTTAAGCAAGAATTTGTTATCCGAAGACGACAGCAACCCGAAGTCATCTTCACTGGAAAGAATATACGACTTGAAAGCGCTAAAGAGTTTTTGCACTGTTAATTACTGTAGGTAATTCGGTTTGATTGGTCGTGAGCTTTCCGGAATTAACGAAATGTTTTGGTTGCTATGTTCATTGAACGATACACTTCCTTTACGCTTGATCAGGTTGTACCTTCTATAGGTAACCGTCTGCGATTCTCGGTCAGAACGTAGGCTTCTTTGAACGTTCATGAGCTCTACAATGTGGACTGGTAAATTTTGATTACATAAAAAGTATCCAATTAGGGATTTTATTAAATCTTTAAGAAATCGATTTACAAACATTCGTATGTAAGTGAGTAACCAATAAAATGAGTCATACGTCGACCGTGCCGAGCCTTGGCCATCGTCCAGTTGTCCGCTGCTATCAGTTGATACGGCGACGTCCTTGCGTAATACCTCGACTGAGTTCTTTACACTTATTAAACTATTATTGTTCTTTCTCTCATTCATATTACTTACTAAAGTTTATTGAATTGTAAAATATGTATGCTGTTATCTGACAATTCATTATTGACTTTGAAAGGTTTGCTTTATTTTCATCTAAATCATTTTAACAAGGAGTCTCGAAATCAGAGGTATCAAAATGAAACGAGAACTCTAAGTTAATAAATTAATTGCTAATTTACTACAGCAAGTTTATCATTTACACATAAGTTTATTAATAATATGACTAAGCATTAAAACCACGAAGTTTAACTTCACCACAATCTATTGAAGTTCCGTAAATAGACAACTAATAACTACGGGACAAATCGATAAAATTGATGTATTATAATTAGTTAATTATTATTCAGAAAGATAATGTTGTAATGAAGGTAGAAGAAAACAGTACAGTTAAAATATAAATAAACACCTAATTGTTATTGTAAAAAGGTCAAATGAATACTATAGTGAAAACACGCTTCGTCTTAGGCCAAAGATGTAAATAAATTAAAAAATATTGAAACATTTACCATGAATTTGATTTAATACTATATTCCCTATGTTTAATATGTAGGTACTGTTATAATTTCCGCTACAAACTGCGAATTAAATGCACGACTATCTCCCGTCCCAGAAGAATGCCCAATAAGGCGCCCACCTGACCGTGAGCCTGTTTGGTGCCTGCTAGAGACAAGATAACCATAACAGTCTGTTCGGATGGACGCCCGACCTCAGAAGACCGCTTTACAGTATAAGTCGCCGGTACACGGGGATATCTTGCTCTTGCACTCGCGGTGCAGAGCGCAGGAGCTCCGCCAGAGTGTACAAGTCATCGCGAGGTCGGTAGTTGTTCTGCTGCATCATGCCGGAGTCGGAGCGTTTCCGCGAGACCATGAACCTCTTCACTTTATTCGCATACTGCCTCTTACGGCGAGCCTCTTCATATCTTTGAGCGAGCTCATTGGGCGCCATCTGGTTCATCGGGTAAGTATCGGGGTACGGCCTGGGAACAGCTACGCGATTTTGCTCAGAAAAGTATGAGTGGTGGGGGAAGTCGCGTTCTCTAGGGGCGATAACGACTGGCTCGTTGTACCAGATGTCTCCATTCTCGTCTACCTCAGGCTGCTCCTCTTCAGGGTTTACACGTCCATAGTAACGGTCCGCTGCCCATTGATTGGCGTTCCACTCCTGCTTTCTGCGCTCTTGGGCTTCCCATAGGTTCAGTAGAGCGCGGACATCAGCGGCACTGAGACCGGAATCTCGCTTGCGACGTTCGGAGATGGGCCTAAGGATATAACATTTCAATTAATAAAGTTTTACGTAAAACAAGTTGAGGTTTGACTCTAGTGCTGATTTTAATTTAACCTGAAGTTCTTTTTGCTTCCACCGGAGTTCTTGGTAGCGGTTTTGGCAGAAGCCGCTGCGCCGCTCACTTTTGATCCGCTGCCGCGCTTGCGACGACGTGTGTCACGGTCGTGACTCACCGAATCTACTGGCGAGAGATCGTGTTCCTCGGGCCTAAAAAGTATAACAAGATTAGTTTTATTTGCATATTATATTTATCAATGATGTAGGTGAAAAAAAAAACAAATAGGAAACGGAGGAAATGTACATTTCACATTCAAGATAGCAAATATTAATTTAAGGAAACATTCTTTTGTTTTACCTGAGCTGGAAATCGAATCCACTAAAATGCAGAAATTGACACTATTTTATTGCACCAATCGATGAGGTGTATGATACGCATTATATTATCTCTCGAATAAACATTGTTATCTCACTAAAAAGACCATGAAATCGTATCATTTTGTAAATATCGAACTGAAGGACGTTATTTAATATGCAAATTCTTACTCAGACTAGTAGACTGAATGTTGTAAGTTGTTACCGAAAGTAGACGTTAAAATTGTAATTTTCATTGATCATTGTTCATTGATTCATACATTCTTTTCTTTTATTTAGGTAGGTAGAGTAGTTCTTAGGAAATTACGAAAAATAATTATAAAAATAAATACCTAGTCTAGGGAGAGGTACCTATAGATATGTTAGATAGAGTCGATACCATAATGTTTATTCGAGAGATTTTAGACCCTATCAATTGGTATAATAAAATAGCGAACAACTATTTTGTACGTTTGTAGTTGGTCTAATCCGCAGCTCCAATAACTATTTAAAAAATCTGTGAATGTTGTTTTGTTACTTGTTCTTGTTTTTAGAAACAAAAGAAAGTGTCCTCTGAGTAAAATTAGCAATCTGTACTTTTCCTCCAAGTCCCGTTCATTTTTTCCCTACACTTTATATATTTGAATACTAACTTGAGATTTTTCTTGCCCGAACCAGATTTGGTGGCGACTTTAGTCGCAGCTCCGGCACCACCAACTTTACCGCTGCCTCGCTTGCGACGCCTCGAATCATAACCGACGGACAAGCTTTCCATAGCTGGAGGCTCCCCGTACAATTCAGGCCTCATGATCAGATTGTCCAGCTCCCCATTGGACGATGGCGAATCAAACCGCTGCTCCACTGCCTGCTCAAAACCATCCGAGTTACCTGTGACAATAATTTTCCTGAAATACCAATCGACATTCCCTCGATCCGCAAAAAGCGCTTCGCTTCCACATTTTTAATGAGAACGGCGAAAGGGCGGAACACCTTGCCAGCGGTATAATTTGGGAGTCTTCTGGAAGTCACGAGTGAATAGGTATCTTCTAGATAAGCATGTTCCCTCATCGTCATTTATTAGGTGAGACTGGTCAAATGCTTACATATTGACAATAAAAACAATTCCAACACTAATAAGCGTTATGTATACCTAAACTGTAAGGTGTTATATGCGTGGGCCATTACCTTCCTCGCTGAGTGCTAGGGGGTAGGGCTCCAGATCATTTTTGTCGCTCTTGTTCAGGAATAAAGATTGCGTATCATCTTTCGTTTGGTCCCAGTTTTCTGGTAGTTCGCCAATCGGACCACCATCTGATGAAGTTTTGACATTTAAATTTTCCTCGAAATTATTTTATGGGTTTGTTATATTATCTTCAAACATAAGTAAATATCCGGGACACAATATACCTATCCATCTATCGTCTATATATTATTTTCGAAGTATTTACGTATGTACTTTAAATTATAGGAACTCCAAACAGCTTGACCGATTTTGATGAAATATTCAGGTATCTTCAGATTAGCGATCGCTTCAACATAATTTATTTGGTTTTTTGGCAGCTTTTGTGTCATATTATCCCAAAATGAGATATTTATTTTACTAAATCAGATCGAGTGTATTTTCGTGAGGTCACTAAATCAAATATCAATGGGATAAATCGAACACTACCTACTTACGACCCATTATAATTCGACTAATGGGTCGTCACACGTCAGCATCTAAGTATTACAAAAATACAAAATGAGAAGCTCAAGTCTATTTTTAAAATAAATCAATATCTATTTAGGATCTATTGTATTGTATGTGAAAGGTCACAATTATCGGGAGAAAGGGGGAACTGCGCGGCGACATGGCGCAGGCTGGTCGACACCTGTTGCTAAATATAGAACTCTACGCCGCCGCCGCCGCCCACGGAGAATAATCGATACCTAGAGATACCCACCTTTCAAACAGCACTAATGACTTGCAACAACCGCGGCGCAACAAAAAATACTGTCTTATCCCTACCCTCTACCTTTTTTATTTTGCCATTGTTTAATGCTAGAGAAGTTTAGTAGAGAATCATAAATATTGTGTTCCGGATTGAAAGGAAATGTTTCCAGTAAAGTTACTGGGCGTCCATATCTCTGGGGGACGAGCACAATACGACGTCACCGCGCAGGATTTTGAACTGTTCAAGTTTAAAAATCTGGGTGGAACTGACTGTAATGGGCAAGCGTGATGCTTACCATTAGGCCAGCGACAAACTCGTCTCGTATGTAAAAAAAAAACAAAACAAAAATAATATTTTCTTCAGCAATTTTAAAAAGACAAAACAAACGAGAAATATTTTAGGTATGTATGTAATACACAAGCAACAATCCGTAGTACAAAATTATAATTACGCATCGTCAACTCTATGATGAGATATGGATGCTGGGAGGAAACTAAAATGGCTGTGCCCAATTAAAAAACGAAAACTTACCTTTGCTGTTAGGCGTAGGTATAGCATCTGTGACGATGAAAACCGCGACGACCGCGGTGAGACTAAGGGCTAACATCACCACGACTTAATCAATGATTATTAATTAACAATGGGTTGTGATTTAAGAGCAAGAATGCGACTGTGAGTTGACCGCGAAGGCGAACGAGTGTCGTTCGACAGAGCCCGCCTAGAGAGAAAACCCAGGGGTCCTGTCGATAAATTCGCGACATGCGCAGTGAATTGGACAGGGTTGGATTGGCGACTGGACCGATTTAATTCAACGTTTCATCTGTAAAGATACAATCCCATATTTTTAGTACGTACCTGTCTTGACATTTTATATTTTAATCGTCCCATTAGCCGCATTCCAAAAATTGTTTATTGAATTATTTTGACACGCGATAGGACATAATAGCAAAGAGGGAAAGTTTTTTTACAGTAAAATTTTATATTAGAGATAGATATTGAGATATAGGGATACACATTTTTTTATCATTTAGCTAAAGTCAAAAATACGTACATAATGTCTTACTTATAAATTAATATGATCATACCTAATGGAATTGTTAGCGTAGCCTGCCATAACGTGAGCAAATACGAAATTTGAAATGGAAATAATTATAAATGAAATGAATGTCAAATGAATCTATATACTTTTTATGTAAAAATAAAAAAAATCCTCAGAGCGTGCCAAAGAAATATACAGGTAAATAAACTGAAAAAAAACAGTAGGGTTCCCTCGTTCTTGAGCGTTAAAAAAGCGTTAAGTGTCTAGTTACAAATTTATTTGCAGGTATAAATTATTTACAGGTACCTGTCTGGTTCCTACCCAATTCCGTCCCTGTGCCGGTGTTGGCGTCTGAGCTAGCCCTTCATAAAACAAGCCTTATTGAGTGGAAGATGAGGCAAAACGGCATAGGCGACGTCGCTTATTAATTACAAAACATTTAACATGCTCCAGCTTTTTCCATTACCGTTCTGGGGGCGAATGAAGGTTGATTTCAAGGCTTATGTTGATTGCGTAACCTAGATAAGTATACATACTTCATTCAGGCTGATGTGGGTGGCTGAGTGGATGAAGCTTATTCAACATTAATGAGAGACTGCTCTGAATAAAAATAGAGAGGTTCATACCTAATTTGTATAGGAAGAATAGCTCAAAAACGGTGAAGGAAAACATCGTGAGGAAACTGTCATGTCCAAGAACAACATCATTCAAGGGCATGCGACATCTACCAACCCGCACTGGGCCAGCGTGGTAGATTATGGCCCATTCTCTCTCTCTGAGGGCAGGCGTGAGCCCCAGCAGTGGGAACGTAAAAGAGAGCTGTAGGTAGGTAGCCTAATCTACCTAGAAGTACCTACTACTTATTAATAAATAATACACTTAATTACAGTGTCACAAACATCCAGTTACGGTGGCGCTGCCATCGAATTTATTTCTTTAACTTCTCATTATCTTCATACAATGATCGTTAATTCCAGTTTGATCGTTTTTTGGCCACCGGGCCAGATAAGTTTGTGGCACTGTACGTAGGCAGGTAGGTACATCTATGTATCTACGTTTAACTTAAATTGGCATATTATTTTATCATAAGATCTAAGGTATATTTTAGCTGTACCTAATCATTTTATTGGGTCCAATTGAAACTAAGTCAGAAGACCAAAATATATCAAAAATTAATCCCGCATGCCCGCACATGTTGATGTATTCCTACCTCGGCTGGATGGCATTTAGTTGTTCACAATGGACTCCCTAACTGCTGTCATCTCCTCGTTTGGTTAAGTACTGCACAAAGGCTCAATAGAACGTTCTCGGAGTCAACAGACGAACGTCCTGTAATAACTCTGTAGGTAGGTACCTATATAAGTTCTTTGACTAACCATCATTCGTGGAGTACTAAGTAGGTAGGTATTTTTTTTAGATCTTACAGGGTAGCGTTTTACCACAAGTCAACCGTGGGCCTAGGCCTAGTGTGATACCACGAGGGTGTAAACGCGTTTTTGTATGAATAAATGTACATAGTTAGCGGCGTGTTTCTAAAAACAAAAACGCGTTTACGCGCTCGCTGCACACAAGGCCTAGGTGGTGTGGTCGAAGGTGGCGCCACGCTATGCCTGGACTGGAAACTGGGTCTCAAGAGAGGCTGCTGGAACATACCGATAGCGATAGATTGGTAGCTAGTCAGGCGAGCACTAAAAAGTGCCCTACCATCTAACAAAAACATTCATCTCTAGCGTATACTTACAAAAAAAACTTTACCTATACCTTCTACAGGCGTTATTTAGAAATTGTTAGAACAAGACGTTTTCTTGTTTAATTTTTAGTATATATTTTTATATTTTGCTAAATAAAATTACAAAACTGTAACGGCACAAAGCAAAGATACTATTCGCCAGAAGATGATGAAGATTGATAGGTTGGATGAATATTATTATACTTATTATACCAGTAATTTAACCGCCATCACTGGTGTGCACACATCAGTGTGGGCAATGTTTCTAGTGAAATTACAGGGCATAGAAAGCAAGGCTGGTAGGTATTCTAGTATGACGCAAGCACAGATTTGACTCTGTCATTTCATACAAAAAAAAAATACAAAAAATATACAAAATTTCATACAATGTCACTTGATCGCTACTCAAGCATTGATCAACACTTGAGCATCATTCTGGAATACCAGCCTAAATCATATCTCATGCTGACGAGCGCAGTGCATTACCGCGCAGGAATTTGAACTGTATCTAGATGTTCTAAGATCTGGGAGGCACTGAACTGTAATGTGCAAACAAGGCGAGGGAATTGCTTGTCTCGTTACTCAGTATCAATAAAATAGGTGACTTACCTACCTATATTTTGTTCCCGCCTGTTTGACAAAAAGATGGACCGGATCTATCGCTTGTAAATCTTGCTCGTCTCATTCACTTAGCTTCATTGAAACGGTCATCAGTCAGTCTCGTCTTAAGCTTAGATAAGCCCCATAATCGCATTTTCCTTTACCATTCTCAGTATTCTTCCAGTCCCAGCACGTCATCGTGATCTGTAAATAAAAGAATATACATTTTTAAATAAGTAACATGCGCCAAGAAGAAAGACAACGATGTTTAATATTTTTATTGTGTATTTTTACCTTTTCAAATTTCGTTTCGGACGCCTTGAACTTGCTAGATTGCTAGTTACTTAAACGGTTGCGTGAAAAGGAATTTAGAAAAGACATGTAATAGCTACCAAATTCAAAATCAAGTCAAAATAATACATAGGGCTTGGCTTATATTTTTGATTTTGACTATAGTAATAAACAGCACACAAACACATCTCCTTGTATGACAGAAACTACTTGGATCGGGGATCCACAACAACCAGAAACGGAACATATACTAGCGCTTTTTTTCTCTCCAATGAACAATTTGATCCGTGGCAGTAATCAAAGCTGCGACCTTTCGCATTGCTGTCGACTGTCTAGTGTCCAGCCATTGTACCACTTCGGCCACCTTGACTATAGTTAAAACATCAAGATTCACGCCCTACCTACCTAAACGACATAGGAAACGAGTAATTATTTAATAAAACAACAATATTTAATACCTAAGTACATTCTTTAATTTTAAAAACACATTAATTAATTAACATTAAAATTATTGCAATATTGACAATTGTAGCTATAAAGCTACAGGTATCAAGTTGTAATATGACCCAAGGCACAATTAAACAACAACAAATAAATAGTGCAGGTAGATATGGCCCGAATGGCAAGCAGTACAAAAATATATAATTTGTCCACATTAAGAAAAAAAGATAGGGTTACAAAATAAAACTTATCTGATGTATTGAACATTTCGTAAAAAATAAAAGCATGCAGATTAAATTTAGATTTTAAATTTCAAAACCAATACCACTTTTCTGGTTATTTTAAATTAACAATGTATTGTCTATCTTTCTAGAGCCACTTTATTGGGTTTGCTGTGACATCAAAGATATCCTTTGTTGTCACGTGGAACGTCGAGACGAATCTACATGATATATATAACAAAATCAAAACCTCATTTTTTGTCTAAATAAAACGTGTAGCATTAGTTAGGAGTGAACAAATGAACATAATTATATACAAACTAAGAGCGTATTGTTTAATCCTTAGTCAAAAATATACAGAAAGGAATTGGTTAGTCCACAAATTTACATTGATTTAATACATTTTGATTAAGGTTGTAACAATACCTACCCAACTTTGGGTTTGCCATAATCAGATAATGAGTTACATACAATAGTTTCTTCGAGGTTTCATTTTTTGATCAGAATAGGAATATAGATACAATATATGGGTGGCCACTACAACTAAACAGCCCCTTAAATACTAAGGACTTACCCTCAACTGGGTCTGCCAGAACACACCAAAACAAACATCATTTACGGTTTTACAGTCTTCATGCCATTTAAAATAACGTTGTTGCAATTCAGCCTCTTATCACTTTATAATAAGGATCATTAACAAGTGCAGCCACAATCGAGTGTGAGAATGCGAGCATTTGGTGCACTCATACATAATATAATAGTGAATTGTCTATAAAAATACAAACAAATCTATTTTCTACCATTCTATTTCATTGTACTTATAAAGGCTTGCATTAGATTCTAGGAAAATATCAATTTAGTAAGAGTAACCCTATTATAGCTTAATTTATTACAACTATTTGTGATACCATAAACATATCTGGCGTAACAAGGATATAATTAAAGTGGCACTTGTGTCATAACATAATAAATTATACATAACTTTTTCTAGGCTAGTATGCTTGACATTGTGCATCATTGTGTTATAAATGAATAGCATAAATCTAAAAACATTAGGTAATAATTATATTTAACTACAAATTATACTACCTATTCTGTATTATTTTTTAATTCAGAAGCAAAACCAGTTATTCATTTTCATTTGACTCGCCGCATTTTAGATTTAAAACTAGTCTTTTGCGTTACATTATAACAGTTACATATCTGCTTCTTAAAGTTAAAAGCCTAAGGCTGGCTTGCACAACACATTAAACCTATCTGGATTTAACTGAATTTTCCATACGATTTGACAAGTGGATTTAGTTAAATTAAGATTTAAATCGGTGGTGCAAGTGGGCCTAAGTGATTTGAAACATAAAAAGTACTCTTTTAAATGAGCTAGTGGCTAACTCTATTTTTGGAGTTTTCATGCCGCTTCCTTTGATTTGACTTTACGACTAATATAGCCAAGATTGACAGCAAAAGACGGTAGTGCTAGTTGAAAATGCCACTAAAAGGTCACCCATCAAGTGATGGGCATGCCGAGTGTTGCTAACCTTATAAAATTTATTACTAACATATTGTAACAACTTTCTCATTACTGCATGCAACTTCAGCTTGTCCTTATTTTAAAAAGTCACATACTTAAAGTCCTATAACTTCTTCTTAATCTTTTTACTCACTACTTTGCTGCTGACACTTTTTTTACGTTTCTTTTTACTCGGTTCACTGTCAGAACTTGAACTAGAGCTACTGGAGTCTGTGCTGCTTGAAGAACTAGAAGTTGATGATGATGACGATGATGAACTGGTGCTACTGCTTGAGGAAGAAACTTTCTTCTTCCTTCGTTTGACAGTTTTCTTTTTTCTTTCTTCTTCGCTTGATGAGCTCGACTCACTACTTGAACTTGATTCTGACGAGCTCTCCGAGGAGGAAGTTGAGTGCTTTCGTTTTTTTATTTTCAAAGTTTTGGTATTTTTCTTATTTTTGGTACTCTTCTCTGGTACTCGGGTACTCTTTTTGATACTTTTTTCATTCTTTTTGATTATTGGTGTTGGAGTTCTGGAGTTACTTTCTGTTTGATTTTTTTCCAAATTTTCTTGTCTGGGATGGGTAGATGTTTTTTTGTTATCATGACTGTGTTTTTCTTGTTCTGATTCTTTTGTAGATTTCTTGCTGTCTTCAGCATTACTACATTCACTCTCAGGATACTTGATAGAGTTCTCCTTTGTCGACTCAGATACATTGGTTTTATCATATACTGCAGTATCTTTTTCTGAATCAGAGTTTTTATACTGTGAGTTATCTGGTTGTTTTTGTTCATTGCACTCTTTTTCTGAATCATTTGTTTGATTTTTTTCTAATGATTTGTGATGTTTATCATTGGACCTACTCCTTCTTTCTGTGTCGCTTAGATATTCATCCCTTATTCTGCTATTGGTCCTTTCTCTTTCATTTCTTGGTGGTTCAGAAATTTGTGTTCTAGATCTGCTTCTACTTTTATGTTTTTCAGAGGGTTCATCTCTGGATTTTGCTAATTTAGATCTACTTCTATTTTTTCTCGATGTGCTTTTACTTCTATCCCTGCGACTTCTTGCTGATCTGTCTTTAGATTTATCCCTCCGAGATCTACTTGAACTTCTTTTCTTATAACGGCTTGTTTTCTCACTTCGTGAATTTTCTTGCCTGGTTAAACTTTTATCTGAACGATACCTTGATTTCTCCCTTGATTTTCGTGCTCTAGATCTACTGCTCTCTCTTCTTGATCTATCTCTATCACTTTTCTTATGTTTGCTATGCCTGTCACTTTTCTCATATCTGCTTTCTCTATCGCTTTTATTTCTGCTATGATCTTGATCTCTCTTATCTTGTCTTCTATCTTCAATTTTGCCATTACGGTTATCTCTCTCCTTATCTGTATCATACTTTCCATGAGATGAATGATTATTTACATTGTTGTCCTTAGATTGATTGTTATTAAAGTATTTGACACCTTTGCCTTTCCCCATCCACCGCATTCTTGAAACAGACTGAGAGAAATCTACATGTATGCGCCTATCATCAATCAATACATTATCCATCTTGAAATAAGCTTCTTCACAAGATTTCTTATCAGAAAACTCTATAAATGCATATTGTAATGAGTCACCTGTCTTTTTATCTCTAATAACTTCACACCCCACTATCGTACCAAACCGGCTGAATATAATTTCCAAGTCTTCATCTGTTGTGACTGGGTTGAGTTTACAAACAAATAATACATTCTCAGGGGGAGCTATATCTGCATCCGGTAAGTCTCCCACTATTTCTAAGATAGTTGCTCGAGCTTTGGCTTCCTTCTCCTCAATCAACTCCTGCACCTCCTGTGCAGATTTACCCTGAGCTTCATCAATGTCTTCATCAGGAGCAATTCTACCTCCTTTCAGACGCTCAGCACTTGGTGATGGTGATCTAGATGGTGCTTGAAGGCCAACAGGGTCATTAAAAGGGTCTTCCAGGACAACGGTATGTGTAATCCTGACATCACGGTATGGACGGTGGCTTTCATCACAGATAACGTCGTTCAACATTCTCAGAACATCGTGGCCCTCCGTTACTTCGCCAATAACACAATGCACGCTGTCTAAAGAATCCAAGTCAGGAGCCAGAGTGAAGAAAAACTGTGAGCCGACCATCATGTCTCCTGTACAAACCATAGAAATCGTTCCAGTGTTGGAGTGCCTGATTTTAGGCAGCTTCTCTCCCGAAAAAAACCGCTTCTCAGGACCTTGAAGAAGCCCAAAAATGGACTCTCCACCAGATCCCTCAGCTGTGGGGTCCCCAGTTTGAGCTATAAATCCACTTCTTATGGAGTGGAAGAGGTTAAAATTGTAATATTTCATCTTGCAAAGCTTCAGAAAGTTCAAACATGACACAGGTCGTTTCTCCAGATACAAATCGACAGTGATATCGCCAAGTGTTGTTTCGATTACTACAGACATCTCGATGATTTGGTATAAATGTTTAGGGTAACGAATTTATTATCATTTCATTTACAAAATCAGAAAAAGTAACAATAATCTTGACACATCACACTACAAAATTCAGAAAAATTTTGTTTGACAAATATTGACACTTCGCTTGACAGCTAACATAACCTTAAAATCTTTTGTCTGTGACTGATACTGGTCACACTGAGTTATTTTATATATTCTGACTTTCTTATTTGGTATACAAAAAATGTAATGAAAAACGTTAAAATAATAATCAATAAATCATATATATTTTGTAAAATATATTCCTCTAAATTCTGAATGTACATACATACTGAATAATACAGAACTGTAATAATATAAAATTTATTTTACGCCATCTGCTGTTGATATATTGAACCTAAATTAAAGTCATGTGTTCATTAATTTAATAAGTACTACACACCGCTGCTAGATGTCTCACTCCAGAGCTTGAATATAATATTTTTCATGCTAATAAATGTACAGACAATTTATGAATTTACACACTTTTGTAATATGTAATCAGCTTTTCAGTCAATGCCATACAGTATTAAAACGTGCAGCCTCCTCATTCTTCTCGATAGCAACTTCTATCTTACATTTATTAAAGTACTTATTGGTCGTACAAAACAGGTGCCTGATTTTAATAGGAAAATGACGAAGGGTATATAAGTGTTGGGTTTGGGACAAAAAACATGCCGTTGAAATTCAACAACTTCCTCCTTCGTTCGTATTCACCGACCTGCTGAGAAAGTAATCAACCTACTTACATACTAAGTTTTTTTTATGCTACTGAGTGGATGAGACGAGCAAGTTGCTTGGTGCCACATGAGCTGAACTACAACAGTTCAAAAATTCTACGTGACAATGTTTTGCGCTCGCCACCCTGAGATAAATCTTATCCTACTTTTAGTATTATAAACGTGAAAGTTTGTGAGGATGGATGGATGGATATTTGTTACTCTTTCACGCAAAA
The DNA here is from genome assembly GCA_931315375.2 of Opisthograptis luteolata. Classification (NCBI taxonomy): domain Eukaryota; kingdom Metazoa; phylum Arthropoda; class Insecta; order Lepidoptera; family Geometridae; genus Opisthograptis; species Opisthograptis luteolata. Next base: position 8,017,772 of record OV928048.1, read on the forward strand.
AAAACGGAACGGATCTAAATGAAATTTGGAATGGAGATAGCTTATACCCTGGATTAACACATAGGCTACTTTTTATCCCAGAAAAAGGTTCGGGAAGACGCGGGTGAAACCGCGGGGCGCAACTAGTTATATGATACCTACATCTTTTTATGCCCTGTTATGTAGGTAAGTATAAAGGTAACCCATACCTACCTAGGTAAGTCACGGAGTATAATAAGCCGATGCCAATGTAGTAAGTCCTTTCCCTACCTACATACTTACATAGACATTTTTGATAGAACACCTATGTTTATATTTACTTTATGAAAATTCTAATATCGAAGTGTCGGACGCAGCCAATGCACTGCCTACTCACGTTTCTAGAAAATCTAATAAGGGCTGTTTCACTCACCCTCCTTCCGCCCGCGTCCCTAATAAAGTGAGTATTGAAAATTTACCAACCATTCTTCGAGGAATATAAGGTTAGACCAGTATAGTGATCTTGCCAACAGTTCATAGCCCATTTTGAACTTTAAACCCTTAGCATTAAGTTTTATCTAGCAGTAAATTTAAGTGTGCAGAAAAGTGGTTTGAAATTGTTCTGGCTAGACGACGACGACGCATCGTTTCGAAATAATAAGTTTGCCAGATGAAAAATATGATATAAACAAGGCGAAGTTACTCGCACCCTCTTGAATGCAAGCTGTCACTTAAATGAAATTGTGCAATGGGTATTACAACTTACAAGTTCATTGAGGTATAAAACCAAGTTGGGACGAGAGATAGAGTACGTAGGTAAGTATCGAAAAATATTGTATTACTAGCTGTTCCTCGCGGTTTCACCCGCGTGGGCTACAGTTTATCTCGATAAAAAGTATCCTATGTCCCTTCCCCGGGGCTCAAATTATCTCTATACTCAAATTTCATTTAAATCGGTTCAGTAGTTTAGGCGCGATAGCGAATATATTCCGTATACTCCAAAATTATTCCCGCACTTCGGTGTCCCCTCAACGCGTTACCTGCTGTAGGTACCCATTATCCTATTTTAATTCTAAGTTAATTTTTCTTGGACCGCACGTTTTAACCGCGCAGTTAAAGGTCTTCCTGGTCCGCGAACGCACTTTACCTATTTCATAGATTCTCCCGGTGCCCCCCTCACCCCATCGCGTTTTCCGCTGCGCTGCGGTGCGGCGGTTTTATATTTCTACTACTACTTACATTAAACTCGTGATATCTTTCGAATGGAATGTCCGAATTGAATGATTCAAAAAGTTATATAAAGGCATTGAAGCAGTTTTGAATAAGAAGTAATTTATTTTGTTAAGAATTAATACCAAGATACAAATAAAGAGCCTTTTCTAGCGGTGGCATTAAAAATTTTTTTTTTTAAATAAAAGATCACTTATTGTGGCATAACTATAATAGTTAGACATATGCTCTTGCGGACTTTTTTGTAGATCTAAATGAGACCTACAAACCCGTAATACATTATTTTGTTCTAGTGTCAATAGTTTTTGCAGCGCACGCAAAAATAGGTTTTCGATTTCACACCTTGGGTTGCAAAATAGCTATTTTCTTACGGATCCCTATTTTTTTGGACTATATATATATATAAAAATGGAATACTATATATTTAAATGGACTATCCAACACTGAAAGATTTTTTCAAATCGGACCAGTAGTTTCTGAGATTAGCGCGTTCAAACAAACAAACAAATAAACAAACAAACAAACAAACAAACTCTTCAGCTTTATAATATTAGTATAGATGTGATTTATGAACATAAAGTTACTAGGTACAGGCGTATTAATACTCAATAGGTACACAAAAGTGAAGCAACGTTTAGCATACTAAACGCTATTCGCGCTTTCGCATGCTACTCACGATTTTATGTTAGGTTAGCTTCTAGGATAGTTAGCAGTCTCAGCTCTTGCAAGCTTGACAATTTTCCCATTAGCACCCTAAGACATGTTAGTAAAGCAAATGCGTACTTACCAGGGCTTTATTTCATAAAAATACAGGTGTAAAACGGCAAAATCTGTACTGAATCCTCAAAAAGAAGCTACGTCCATTTTGTTACAATTTAGATTGTTTGCGCTAAGCGAGAGTACCTACCGAGCACCATAGCACGCAATATACTATACGTTGAGTCATATTAGCGTGCTATTGTACAACGCTAAGCGCTATATTAACCACCTCTACATCTACCTCAGTGGTTGGTTGCTAAGCCGATTTTTCTTTCCAAACAACTGAGCCTTAACGAAAATAAACTTATTTACTTACTACATACTATAACTGAATAAGGTGCGGCAAACGTAGGTACCAGAACCGGGGCACGCGTAGAAACAGTAAACATTTGAACTAGTGATTGCGCGGGATGTTTGTCGTTCCATGTGGTGGGTACTATTAAGTATTCTGTGGCGGAGGAACTGGAACTGCACAAATATTTGTAGGTTACCTAATTATTAGATATATTTCGATGATCAATATTGATGTCTATATATAGTCATGGCCCCACTGTTTTACTTTTGTGGGTGCTGGAGCCCCCGAGCACCCACCCAGTCGGCGCCTCTACCTCCACTTCTAGTTATGATAATTACCTACTAATCCCCAAATTCATATCAATTCCATTGTCAATTCCATTGATGTTTGCAACGGCTTTCGTGGCACCGCTCAAGCCCAAATGTGTGGTCGAAGGCGGCGCTACGCTACACCTGGACTGGGAACTTAATGCTAAAATCTCTGAGTATGAGACTCCTACAACATGGTAAATCTTCACCTATACCAGTAGAAAAAGCCTGTTTACTACCTTAGTCCTTCAGTTACTTGCAACACTTATTATCTTCTTGCAACACACAGCGATTTCCCTGTAACAGTCAGCACAGAAGTTATTTTCACAAAAGGCATTAAACCATCGCGAGGCGTAACAAAACGCTATAATTACGTAGGTATGTATCTACATGAAAAAGCAATCAAATCGCGAGTGCGCGTCAAACCGAAGCTACAAAATACAAATAACGTTGGATATATTTTTAAGGAGGCGGCAGAGACCAAGGGCGACGCTTCTATTTCCATACAAATGTTGCATAATTTAAAAAGAAACTCTCTCGGTGTGCCGTTCGAGTTATAAAACCAGCGTTTTATATGTTTCATTATACAGCACAAGATACAACGATGCGTATTTGATGCGAAAGCGTTATTGAGTGAGCGCTCTGCATTTAATAACTGTTGGTATAAATAGTAACTAAATAAGCAATACATAATCTCAAAACATACCTATCTCTATAATATTTTTTTTTTCAGGTTAGCGTTTTATCATAAGTCACCTGCAGTTAAGTGACGATGTGGTCGAAGGAGACGCCACGGTAGACTTGAATTGGGAACCGGCTCTCAAATGGGATTGCCGGAACGCACCGCTGCTCGCCAATCACCGACAGCACAAAAAGTGTGACTATTTTTAAATACTTTTTCGTCAATCGACATCATCACTTTTTTAAAACTGTTCCGCAATTTAATTTAAGTAGCCCTTCGACGTCACAAGATCACGATAAGTCCATGTGAATTTGAAAGAAACCAAGATACAAGCCAATAACGGCGAACGTTTCCGGAAGACGCCCCACGGATAGATTTAATCTGTTTAAAGTCTGCAGTAAAACGTCGTCGGTAAAATAAAGTGAGAGGCGCGCAGAAATCGCAAAAATCTTCTCCTTATCGCCACCGAGCGAGATTACACATAAAAATGTTAAATGATCTCGAACGGGTATTGAAAAAATACGGGGGAAATGACGGGGGAATTGGGTACTGTTTGTACGGCGGAAGGTGGTGCGATGTCATGTTGTACGGTGGGTAGAGTCATTCAAACTCAAACTCAAAACTTTTTTATTTAATAGGATACATTGTAATCACTTTAAAACGTCAACTTAAAACTAGCTACGCCTGTTCCAACCTCCTTACGCCGGCAAAAGAACAGGCAAGAAACGCCCGGCAGGTAATTTTTTTGGCGCGATCACATTGACAATTTTATTCTTATTACTAATTGATTGAATTGGAGCAAGTTCACTAAAATCCCAAGCTTTTTTTTGTCATCTAATAGTCCGATATTTTTTATTTAGCTTTACTAATAAGAAGATTTCTCTTGTTTTGTTGTATTGTACCGTAGCTACTAGCTACGAGGGACCAATAATACCATATGTAAATCTATAAAACATAACTTGCTCGTACTATCTCTGTATATACCTAGTGTGAAAACACATAATATTTTAATAGTGCGTGCGTATACGACAGAAGAAGGCCTAAACCGATTTCAAACGATCTTGGACGTCCGGCAATGTGCTCAAAAGCTGGCCGCCTATGTAGCTTAACATAAATGAAATAGCTTAGTATTTTTCTAGAGGGAGGTATCGATTCGGTTTTGCATTCTCTAAAACTAAACCAAATTTAACAGGTCTAAAAGTAATGCTGTCCATTTTTTTACTTCAGTGGTTAGAATAAGACAGCAATACTATTAGATCTGTCAAACTTAGTTTAGTTTTAGAGAATGCAAAACCGAATCGACACCAATATCACATTTATTTGTTTTTCTATTTCTCCTTTTTAAAGCTGCAGTTGCACCTTGGTGAATTGATGTTTGTTTTTGCATCTTACAGGTTTGCATTTGTCCACAAGTCACCTGATGTTAAGTGATGTGGTCGAAGATGGCGCCACGCTACACCTGGATTGGAAATGGCCTTTAAGACTGCCGAGACACATCGATATTAGTAAATACTATCGAATTACACTTGTTACCTAATTTGTTGCAAATAAATGATTTGTATTCTTAATTCTCTGTTTTTCTCGCACCATGTTTTAGCGCGTGCCCTGCATGTGCACGACGGGGTTGCGAATTGTTCGTGACAGCGCGACACACCGCCTCTGACTTGTCGCCTCTGTCGAAATCTAATCTTGGCGGCTAATGTCGAAACCTGCGACAAACACCCGTTACGCTAAGCTCCGATTATGATCATAGTCCTTTAAACTTATTGTTTTTTAGATTTTTCTTCAACAAATAGGTAAATACATAAATTGGTTCTTGATTTAAACAGCCATTAAAATGTAATTGCTATTGTGTTTGTACATTTAGAAACTAACTGTGCCCCACGGTTTCACCCACGTGGACTTCAGTTTATCGCGATAAAAATTATCCTATATCTTTTCGAAGAGTTGAAACTATCTTCATACTAAACTTCATCAAGATCGAGACAGCGGTTTAGACATGAAGAGCTAACAAAATGGAGTTACTTTCGCATGTATAATATTAGTAAAGATGTAATTAACAGTTCGGAATAAAAAAATTATGTATCACCGGAAAACACAACCAAATTGTACCCTTGAAAGAGTTTACACTCAGCCTAAATCAACTTACAATATTAAAACCCTCCCCAAAACCAAACAAATCAGAATCAACATTGTAAAATTGTAGAATCGCACCGTGTCTACACGCGCCTATAAAATAATATTTTACGATATTACCATAGAGAAGTAATGGTATAAATAAAGAAAGTGTCGTGTAGAACGTTCGGTGGGCCGATTGGCTTCGATTATTGCCCCGCGGAGAGTAATATCCCTTTCTTTGGCGAACGTTTTTTCGGGGATGTTATTTTTGGCGCGTCGAGCGCAGCTGGCGGGGCTGGCTCGTGAAATTGAGACTATCGGAGTGTCTCCAAAGGCGCAGTTGTGACGGTAAGTGGGGTCACTTACGTTAAGTAGCCTCTTAGTCGCGCACGTGCGCTGCCATCGGCAGGTGTGCCTCAGACTATTGTGATTGAAACTGCGAAGTCGGAGAGGGACGATTTTTATTGCCAATGCTTGATGGTATTACTGTTTTTATGTAGCTTCTCTAATCTATCTAATATATTTAGAGGTCCTTTGGTATCTGAGTCGAAAGTCAACTCATGGAAGTACATTCAGCGATAAAAGTAGTTGATCGATTTTTTAACGTGTTTTAGGTCAGTGATGCTTGTTGTTTTTTACAAATTACAAGGTAGCGTTTTGACCACAAGACGACACACTTGATGTTAAGTGATGGTGCGATCAAAGGTTGGTGATTAAGAAACAGGCCGCGCTAAAGAAATTTACATACCTACATACACTCGAAAAACATTACCTTCCTTCTTTCAAAGTCGGATAAAAACTTTTCCTCATTTTTTTTATACGTTTTTTCCCGAATTCGAAACCACGGTCACTCGCTTTGCAGTCGGCTGTTCGCCCATTGCGCCACATCGCCGTCGGTTGTAAAACAAAAAACTTTGTCAGTAAATATTTTCTTAGGTCATGCGTACAGTCGTACACCACACAATCATTGATCATCAGATTGAAATGTAAAGCTTGAAATGTATATAGAATCTATATGTATATTTCTTTAGCACGGCCTGTAGCCTAAATGGCTTAATGGGTTTTAACAAATGAGGTGTCTTAGATTCGTCTTTATTGTGGGAGTGACATAGGGCACTATATTTTGGCACAGCCGGGTTTTTTGTTCAAGTTGTAATTTACCGTGTTGTGGATAGCCAACCTGTGCCGTTTCTAACACTATGAATACCCAATGGGTCCACCTAAAACGAGCCGACCCTTCAAAATCTCTAGGTAAATCAATAATAGGCAAAGCAGGAACTTAGCGGGTAAACTCTTACATCGCGCGTGTATTGCTGCACTGAGCTAGGTATAATCGAGCGCATGCAGCTGCGTCTGAGAAACGAGCAGTGGGCGTAGGGATTCAACCTGCTGTAAACAAGTATCGATATCGATGGAACAGTTTTTTGGCACCTATATAACTCGTTATCGATAAAATTTGAGTTTCTCTGTTAGGTGCTGAAATGATAATTGCCAACCATGTTGTCTTCTTATTGAATAACTAGCTGTTCCCGCGGTTTCACCCGCGTGGGCTACAGCTTTATGCATGCAAAGTCTCAGCCCGATCGGTTTAAAATTGACAAAGTTCCATACAATTTTTCATCCCCTATTTTATCCCCTTGGGGGTAAAATTAATCAAAATCCTTTCTTAGTGGATGCCTACGTCATAACATCGACCTGCATGCCAAATTTCAGCCCGATCCGTCCAGTTGTTTGGGCTGTGTTTTATCCCGAAAAAATGGTTCCTGTGGGATAACAGGAAGATGCGGGTAAAACCGCGGGGCGCAATTAGTTATTCTATAATATCAACTGCATACATACCTACCATTATTGTATTTGTAGATAAGAAGTAGTAGAAAGAAGCAAGAAGTGAATAAATGCCGCCAATCATAGCATTTCCGTAGACCCTCTACGAAATCTGTTTGCTCTTCATTTACGGCCGTTTCCAATAACCGATCTATCCACGGCTTACCCCACTGGAGATATTAATTTGACATAAACTCCAAGGAAGTAATGTCAAATTTATATCTCTAGTAGAGCAAACCGTGGACTCTAATGGGCATAGATGAATCATTAAAGTAAACCATTTCTGTCTAAAAATAACACCGTATCTTGATACACATGAAAGCATATTTTAAAATTTTCAATAGAATACAGGAAACTGAAATACACTATCAAGATCTTTTTACCATGTATTGGTAAAACAAACGTAATATTTAAAATCGACAGCCCAACTCTATCGACTCCCGTTCCGCCCAACCCTTCCGGCCGCCATATGCCGCCTCCGCCCTTAAATTACAGAAGTTCGCGCTCATAATAGAGAGATATGCCTTTAATATCTGCCGGAACTGTTCGCCTCCTTGTTTACTTTTTGCCCTGGTTCTTATATTACGCTCCGATATTACGGTTAGTAATTTCGAGATGCGCTTATTACAAATCTTCATTGCGTTTATTAAGTGCCTATGGGGTTGGTTTTAGTCTAATTAATTATGCACTGTTATTTTTGGGTGCGCGTTATCGTGAGGAAACCGGTGTAAGAACTGCAGTATTCAAGGGCACGTGATATCTACCAACCCGCGCCGGGCCACCGTGGTAGATTACCGCCCATATGCTCTCTTTGAGAGAAGGCCAGAGTCCCAGCAGTGGGAACGTAAAAAGGCTGATGATGATGACTCGATTTCTGTTTTATTTTTAATGTAATACATTGGCAAACAAGCAGACGGCCCACCTGATGGAAAGCGGTCACCGTCGCTTATGGACATTTGCAACACCAGAGGAGTTGCCGATGCGTTGCCGACCTTAAAGAACTAAACTAAATTTCCCTTGACATTTTTCCTTACAAACTTTAACAGACTACTTGACTCTTTTTGGGGATGATTTTTAAGTTATCTTTTTCTACTGCTTTTCTTCGTTATAAAAGGAACTCTTGTGCAAGATGTCATTCTTCTAGACTTTGATTCAGGCTGTGCGTTGTCTGTCAATCAATGCTAATATTGTTTTAGCCCTGAAAAGAACCAATTAATGTATATTTGTAACACGCAAGTTTCAATTGACGTATTTAAACGCGGAAAACACGAGTACCGTGCAAACATTCGGTGTATGCAAACAACACGTAAAATGGCTGTCAGAAAACATAATGTCAGCCAAAGAAAAGGGTTGGGTCGCGTGCCCTTTCCCTATTCTTAACATTTTAAATTGTTTATTTGCGAACAAGTGTCAAGTTATTTATTCTGCGACGGTGTTCGCGTTTCGCTCCGGTGCTGATGTGAGCTGTGTTTACCTTTTGGATGTGTTTAATAATTTAGGTAACTAAAGCGGAGTGTGTTCGATTTAGTAGTTGAATTTTGCTTTTTGCTACCTATGTATATATGACTGTGCTCCGCGGTTTTTTCCTGGATTCTGCAGGAACTTTTTCAGGAGCAAAGCTAATTCAGGTATAAGCTATCTCGATTTCAAACCCGTTTCAACGTGAAGGAGTTATAAACATACACACTCACAAGCTCGCATTTATAATATTAGTATATAGTAACCAAGGCAGTTGTTATTTTCGCATTTATATCCAACTAATCCTATTACATAATATTATAAATGCGAAAGTTTGTGTGAATGTTTGTTACCACGTATCACCGTAACTACTAAACCGATTTTGATGAAATTTGGAACAGAGATAACTTATGCCCTAGATTAAGACATAACCTTTTTATCCCGGAAAAGGGTTCCTGCGGGAAAACGGTAAGACGCGGGTGAAACCTAGTGTCTCATAAGCTACCTGTAAATAAATATTATATGATATTTGTTGGTAAGCGCATGTAGCACATGAGACAGATAGACAGATTTAGCATTTTCTTTGATATTCGTAGTATGGTTTTTATTTTTTGTAAAGAAATCTTTTGAAAAGTTACATAGACTTTCTTTTCTTAGAGTTTTTTGTATGAACTTAATTCCTACCCTACATCATCTATTTGCCAACCCATACGTTGCCGTGGCAGGTCGCTAGTTATTATAAACTATAGATTTAACGATATCAGTTCCCTAAAATTCTTTCAACAAACTTCTCTAGACACAAGTCGCAGCTGTTAAACGTAACATGATCCAGTCTACTATTTCCATCACGAAGGTAGTTCGTCACTAAGGCACCCGCAGCGGCGGTTAGCCAGAAAATGGTGGGCGCGTGATTAGGTCAGCCGCACGCGTTTGTTTTGATATGCCGTCGCCGCTAGCCCGCACCGTGGCCACACACCATGTAAGTTCGAGCGGTTACGGACAGTTTGCGGCCGACCTTATACTCCAGTGTATTATGTCACTTGTTTGGTTACGGTTTTGTAGGTTTCGAAGTGTTGGCGAAGTTATATTGAGCCAATGCTTTGTAACTATTGATTTTGCAAACAAGATTTTTTTCCAGGAATAAAAATTGTTATTTTGCAACAAATTAAACAAAAAAACTTAAAACAAATGCTTAATTCAAAATTTATCCAGTAGTTGAGGCGTGAAAAGGTAACAGACGAACAGTCTGATAGAGTTATTTTTGCATTTATAATATTACCAGCTGTGCCCCGCGGTTCCACCCGCGTCTTTCCATTATCCCGCAGCAACCTTTTTCTGGAATAAAAAAGTGTTTTAAAAAGGTAGCCTGTTTTAATTCAGAGTGTAAGCTAACTGTATTCCAAATTTCATCCAGATTCGTCAAGTAGTCTTTGCGTGAAAGAGACACACATATCCATACATCCATACTCACAAACTTGCACGTTTATAATATATTAGTAGGATTAATAATAGTGTACATCTATGCCCAAAATTAATAAATAATCGATCCGATCCGTTATCCGCGGTTTTGAATCAATATGTCATGTCATAATATGTCATTTTAGTACTAGGGCTTGACGGATTACTACTAAAATGACATATCGATCCAAAACCGCGGATAACGGATTAAGATCGACTATTAATTTCGGGCGATAATAATAAGCTTTTCTAATAAGACTCATCCGCTCCGCACCGCCAACCGCACCGCCAACCGCTCCGCAAAAGTTCTTCCGACAACTGTCAACTTTCCCGCGCATTTGGTGCGTTCAGCGCATGCGTAGAAGAAGAGTATCAAAACATCCTTCGTCTCTGTCTTCACGAACGAAGTCTGCGGGTCGCGGCTAACCCCCGGCGCGAGGTTTGCGGCGGCAAAAATGTGTGTTTCGGTGTGCCGATAGCGGAGCGCCGCAGCCCCGCCCAGCCCGCCAGCCCGCTAACGCGTCTTGAGCCACTTAGCCGATAAGACGGAGCGCACATTGCCGCCTTGAGCGATTCTAAGAAGATTCTAAGAAACTAAACTGACTGAACTGACGCGTCGGCAACTCTTGGTGTTGCAAAGGTCTAGAAGTGACGGCATGTTTGCCACTCGGTTACATAAAAAAAAACGAATAGCTATGGGTGATTTTAAAAGAGATGCAGTATTGGAATCATTCGATTGTGAGATGTCTCGATTATAGCTATCAGTATAGTTACAAATTTTATGACCGATTTGGGATTAATTTTTAATTAATAGAACGCTTTAGTGTTGCACCACAGCTACGGAAAATAGAACAACAGAAAAGGGAAGATCTTAGAGCTAGTGTTACAATGGACGGTCTTATCGCTTACAGATATTTCTATCAGACAACCCTTTTTGATTTACCTATTCATACAGTTCAATTAATTTATTCGTATCGTGACGTGGATATTATAGTTTATGTAGAGAACGTTTTCTTGGAAAGCTGATTCTTATGTCAAACGCTGAAGCTCATAGGTAAACAGTTGAATCTTGAGCGCAGCGGAGAAAAATACATACACCAGCCAGTACATACTTTTTTGATATAATATTTGCGTTCGATCTCTTTGGTCGCGAAACCCAAGAAACAATATTCAGAATCTTCAAACTTCATTACTGTCCTTCATGATTGTTTCTTAGAGAAAAGATTTACTTTGCTCTCGCTGGGAACCAATGTTTTTCGAGTAAATGGGATGAAAAATATAACAATATCGTAAGACGTATTAAAGTATTCTCTATGAACGCTGTCTTAGTTTCCGGCCAGATATGGAGCCGCGAGCTGTCAAAATGGAGTGGGAAAAAAGGCGGGAATGTGGCCTCGCTTTATGTGAAGCTCGTCATTGCGACAGACAGAGAGATCTCTATCTCTTGGCACTAGTGGGAGAGAGACAGCGAACACAACGTGGTTTATAAGAAAACCCAAGACGTTGGGCGTGTTTGGCGGGTGGGCGTGTGGGTTTCATGCACGTAGTGGTGACGTTGTGCATGTGTGGGTGAGTGTGGACTCAGTGTTGCTATGTGGTTGCAGGTGTGTGTGCCACGTTTCTGTGGGCCAAATGCTTGTTCTGGAACCATGCTCATCCTTTTGTCAACGATACGACGATATATCGCCCTCAGACTTTAGTTATTAAAGAGGATGTTAAACTTTACAGCGATGTAAAATTTCCATTATCGTCCGGTTGGAGAGCCATGAGGTCCTTATGTGAGGATCCTTGGCATTGAAAGCTCACCTGTTCTTAGTACCGACGCAATGAAGTTAGTTGTTTAATTTGCCGCACACTAAATAGTAGATAACGTTTTTTTTTTTATTAGATTTTATAGGATATGCCACGCTAGGCCTGGGCCAAGAACTGGCTCTCAAATAAGACTGGCAGAACACACCGTTCATTGCTTGGCTACAGATTCTTTACCACAGGGTTGAAAAAATGTCAAAAAAAAAATGTCCTACCTTGAGGCTGCCTTCATCGCGATGCTTTCCTTGACAAGCTCTAGCACTTTGTAGCGATATGCTACGCTTCACAGGCAATTCTTTTAATTTCAAAAAGTTCGTAGTTTTACCTTTGGCTCGATTTAACCTACAGATTGAGTGGAGATATATAAACACGCTGAGCCTTGGATGGAATTATTGTCCGAATACGCTTTAAGTACCTAACAAATGTATAGTTGGAGTTTTAATAAAAATAAATAACCTCGCCCATATCATTGCGGGTATGGTTTTGTAAACAAAAACGTTATTCGTTAAATTCATTTTCTCTCAGTAAAATACAAAAATAAACAAGGAAAAACATAAAGTAGGTCAGATTGAACTCAAACCAGCGTAATGAGAGTAATGGCTGAGGCGAAATTCTTTTTGCGAGATAGGAATTCCTAAAAAACAATTAGTACATTTTATCTTAGAATAGATGAGAATAAAAACAGTTATAGCGAATAGATGAATCTCATATTTCTCTAGCTGATATTTGCGTAGAGTAAATAAAGTTATTGAATCAACTGATACGGTCACGAACGCGGTGGCATGACTAAATTTTATGACTTTATACATACTCTATACAGTATGGTGTGTTTTGAGAAATAAGTTTTTCCAATTTTCTTAAAATGGAAAAAAATTGCACAAAATTTCTATGATTTTAACTATACTGCTGAAATAGGTCTCTGACTTCGACTTTCGTTGAGCATCAGCCATAACTGCGAACGGTCGTAAGACCCTTTGAAATGCGAAATTCTCAGGCCATGTACGGCGTGCGGCGACATATGGTTAGATCGTCGGGCGTAACACGTTTCTCGTGCTTGTCCCGCACCTAACTATCTCTTTTAATACTTATTTGTACCCACGCACACACAGCCACCGTCCCCCCGTGTCGCGTCAATGCAGCTTTTGCAAGTGTGGGTGGACTTCTTTCGACGTGCCCCTGTGTGCGCGCGAATTTCTTTCGAGACGTAATAAGGGGACCGTTTCTTTCCCGCTAAGGTTTTAATGTCGACCACGGTTCGGTGGCGGACGCGCGCGCTTTTCCGCGGTTACCGGTCGAACTTTTCTTTTTTTTATTTGAGTGCTGTCATAGTGCTGTGCCGATTCTAATTTTGAAGTGGATTCTTTTTGTTTTTAAAGGTTGGTTTCGAGAGAAAAGTTTGTTGTTAAGGAGGATGGATACGTTGGAAATTAATTAGTAGAAAGTTTGCTTTAAGTCCGCAAACTTGATGTGGCGGCGGGCGGGCGGGAGTACTTGCGTGTTGTTTTCCCTAAAACCGCAGCCTCATTAGCCTCGGCGCACACTACGGCGTGGAGATTAAACTCCGAGATAAAGGCGCGTGTTGTGATAACGCCACCATATGTGGCTCGTGTGATAACACTGTCGTATTATTATGTGGCTCGTGATCTAAATAACATTTTGAAATGGTTTGCTACGGGTTAGTAAGGGATATAGTGGGGTTTTCTTAATATTTTTTTGGTAATCATTGGGTTTAGTATAGCGAACAAAAGACTACTGAATTATTTTCCACTGTTTATCTCTGTACAAAAAATTACGAATAGTCAATTGTTTTTTTTAATTATTTTGAAATACTATCTAAACCTATTTAATTTTATAAAGAGATACTAGTTTGTTTTGAGTATGTTTTGCCAAATCTCCAGAACTATTCTGAACCAATTTTGAAAAATTATTTTCCTTGCGTCATTGGTTATGATTTTATTGTAGTAAAGTTTCCATGAAAACTTTCACTCTAGAAACCGAGGGACACAACAAAAAGTCTTATAAAAACTATTTTCACACTTTACTTTTTACCTTTCGAACATCAAAACCAAGTTCACAAGGTAAATTAAAAAACTTAACTGCGTATGTACCATTTGGCAAATCCCCTTTTTTAAACCAGGGGTGGTTATTAATGCGGGCGAAACAAAACAAAAGCAAATCGGTCACGCCGTTTTTGAGTTTGAGCGGGACTCACGAACAGCAATTGTTTTTATACATAAAGGAAGAGAAGAAGAAAAGAAAATGTATTTTTCTTGCGTCATAATAAATTCCCCACACGCTCTCTAACATCTCAAACCCATTATCTCCCACTTTATTAGCCGCCGAGCGGAACTTGTTAAAAAGTGCGCGCGAACTCCCATTAGAGATCCGTGAAGTTTCACCTGTAATTGTCGCGCGACGCTCGTTAGCCACTTCACGGGGAGCGCGCCCTTGCGCAACAATGCTTCATCCTACTTATAATAATAATTACTAATGCGCAAGTTTGTGTGTGTGGGTATTTGTAACCACTCAGATGTGTAGCGGCTGAACGGATTTTCATGATATATGATACCGCGATAGTCCGGTTTTTTCACTCAAATCCGTTGAGCCGTTTCAGTATGTATATACAAGTGATAATCAAAAGTACACACTGACTCATAAACTTTCACATTTATAATTCTAGTGTGCCTCGAGGTTTCACCCGCGTGGTAGCATATGAAAAACTGAAAAGTTTCAGATGAGTTACGAAATTCAAAAGCCATCTCTAATAAGAAAATATTACAGAGCCACCTTATTTATTTAATTAAAATAGCAGTGTAATTATGTTTACTTACATCAAAATCAATAATAAGTTTTGGGGAGGTCGAGATGATTCAGTAGCACATTTTATCGGGTGGGGTTGTTGGTTGCATAGTTCGCGCGCTTCGCCTTGTCGTTAGCGTAAAATTTGAATTTCGAACATGGAATTTCGAATTTTGCACGGTGTAATTTTAACGTCTTTTAATTTCCAAATATGTCCAAAAGGAACCCCTTTGCTGTCTCATTTTCAAACGAAACAAAAACATTCACCTTTGTCATAATGTTATCAATAGAATTAGGTTTTGAAACGAGAATAATAGTAAAATGTTTTAGCAGTCTAAATCTTTGTAGTACGGAACTCTGAATGTTGAAAGCTTCTCTCGCTCTTGCTAAATCCAAAAACGGCGAGAACGATCAGTTTTTTTTTGTTGTGTGCGTAATTGTCAAAATTGATTAATTCGGGAACACCTGAAAAAATCAAGACACTTTATTTTGGGTCACTAGTAGGTACTTCATAATTTCACTAGAAACATCTTTTTATATTTTCGCCCAGGCCGGAATATTTCTAATAACCTGTACGTCGCGGTTTCACCCGCGTGGGCTACAGTTTATCGCGATATAAAAACCTATGTCCTTCCTCATGGTTCAAACTATCCGTACTAAATTTCATTTAAATAGGTTCAGTAGTTTAGCCGTGAAAGCGAGACAGACAGACAGACAGACAGACAGAGTTATGTTCGCATTTATAATGTTACTAGCTGTTCCCCGCGGTTTCACCCGCGTGGGCTACAGTTTCCCATTTTTACCCCCTTAGGGGTTGAATTTCAAAAAATCCTTTCTTAGTACACCCATATGTATCAAGACAAACTTACCCTCCAAATTTCATTTTTCTACGACCAGCGGTTTAGGCGCTGATATCAGTCAGTCAGGACTTAAAGTGTTGTCTCTCAAATGAAATCTTTCCAGTATCTCCAGCTACCGAAGTGTCTCGGCTCGTGTTTTTAATAAAACCCGGGTGCATTCCAGGCGATCCCTATTTAACTGCTTGATTGTCCTACATGTTGTTTATTGTCACCAATATTGCGAAGGGGCGCGGATTAAATACTTTTTCCCGTTTTAAACTCCTTGATAACGCGGGGCATACAATTGTATTGTGAATGTTTTATTTATAGCTAGCTGTTCCCCGTGGTTTCACTCACATGGGATACAGTTTATCGTGATAAAAAGTATCCTATGCATCCCTTTTCCAGAAATTGAACTATCTCTAAGCTGAATTTCATCAAGATCGGTTCTTCAGTTTAGGCGTGAAGAAGTAACAAGAATATGAGCGCTGGTTGATCAACCAGCAATAAGCTGATTTTTGACAGTGTAATTTTTTGTGTATGGCAATATCGTTTTTATTATTTGTACCATAAGCAAAACACAAAAAAAAAAAAAAAAATACAAAATACATATATTTTATTCTATTCTATTACCATATTCTTGTCCTCAACTAAATGTAACAGTATAACTTAAAAAGTTTGAAATACAAAAAGTAGTATACCGTCACTAGGCACGGTTGGTTAGCCGCTGCGTCGCGTCAGGCCAAGTTCCACCCATCTACTCTTTGATCTTGGAAACTAGACAATTGAACACATGGATGTACGTTGCAATTGAAGGTGACATGACACGGTAGAAACGATTTTGCAGTAGAGCGTGTAGTGTCACTTTTGCTAAACATAGACTTATATATTTATACTTATTTAAAAATAAAATAATGTTCGACGAAAATGGGCCTTTGGATAAAAGAAAAAATTGAAATTTGGAAATTTAAAAATTTAACAAGTACTTATTCTGTGGTATTTTTGTATGAATTCAAGACCCGTTGCACCACATCTACTATTAATGTGAGGATGGATGTATGGATAATTATGATATGATGTTTGTTATTCTTTCACTGACAAAACCACTAAAGGATTGTGATGAAATTTGGTGTAGAGGTAGTTCAAACCCTGAAAAAGGACATAGGGTACTTTAATTGCGATAAAATATAATACACGTGGGTGAAACCACGGGGTGCAACTAGTCTTATATAATGCCCATGATAGCTCAGACAATCTTTTCAAAAGTAGAAAACGCCTTATCAACTTGCACTCCTTCGTTGATCCGACACCCATCGCCAATAATGTTCAGGATATCTCGGGGCTCCCCAAGGCGTACAAATAGGCCGTTACACGATATGTCGATTGGGATGTTAAACTTAATTCCGGCAAGGGGTGAGCCGACATGTCTTTTACTGCCTTTCATGGTGTTTACTTTGATTCTGAGATGTCGGTGGGGCCGAGATGTATTCGGTTTCTTTATGTGGATTGTTAAACATGATGTGGTGATCAGAATATGCAAAGTTTAATCTTCATAATTTTCCTACTCATAAAGATTCAAAAGAATTTTTAAAAGCTTTATTCTTTTCTTTGCTTAGTGGTAGGGAACTATCTTTCGCCTCTCTAGCTGCCACCGTTAATTTAGGAATCCATCTCCAAGCACTACTATCGGTGTGTTCCAGAAACCTTACTTGAGAGCCCATTCCCAATCCAGACGTAGCGCGGTAAAAAGTAAAGTTCTTGAATTACGTTCAAGCGATAATCAGTACTTGAGCACAGATTTGACGCTGTCATTTCATACAAATACGTCACTCTATGGCTACTCAAGTATTGATCTATGTTTAAGAGTCATTCTAGAATACCAATCTTAGGCTGATGTTGTAGAATGACGCTCAGGCATTGATCAATACTTGAGTAGCGATTGAGTGACGTATTTGTATGAAATGACAGACTCAAATCTGTGCTTAAGTAGTAATTACAGCTTGACCATCATTCTAGAACGGCCTTAATGTCGAAAAAAGTTACATTAGTCTATGGACCTTTTTTTTGTAGCAAGTTAGCAACCAAAACACATACTGTCATGTTTGAAAAATCAGTTGCAGAGTCCAACCCACTCCACCATCAACTGTGATTCCGGTCCGGATTTAAATCATGAATAGCATACCCATAAAATCTTAGCGTAAAAACATACGTAAAGGGCTCGCTCGTAAATAATAAAATATGTAAGGGCAGCACAAGTGTGCGGCATATAAATATATGCAGTAGGGGTTCTTTAGAGAAATGCTTAATTTATCCCACGCGCGTAAATGCACGTTTTAAAATACAGTGCCCATTTTTCTTTGTACAGCTAGTGACGATCAATGGGAAATAACAGTGATAGATAGGATCCAAAAGCGCCTTCGTACGTGAAAATTGGTTCGTAAGTGGAAAAAACGGCTACGTACTTTGTACAGCCAGGCGTAAGCAATAAGAATTAAAACTGTAATATGTTCCAAAAATAACTCTGTATGTGTTAACGAGTTACGTAGAAACAAAAGATAATCTCTTCTTGGTAAGGTACTGAGCGCGGGTTTCATAGGCGGCCAAATGGGCTCTAACATCAATAACAAACATCTCAAATACTTTTATAACATAACCAAATCAGAGACAGACAGACTTCTACTTAATTTTTTTAACTGAATATGCTCATATTTGATAACGATTAACCTGATAGGAAGTGAAATTGCTGGAATATGTTTTAATTTTATGGATGGGTCTCCTTCTCTTCTCAGAAAGACTTCTTCACTACTGGTCGGTTATCTAAACCTGGCACGTACAACATATTTACAAATTTGTTTGTGAATGAACGCACGACATGACGTAGCACTACATACACACTATGAAAAGTATTTTTGTCTCCCTCGCACTCGGTCAAGGTTATGAGCGCGATAGAGATTGTTATTATTATTGTTGTTACTGCATTGGTATGAGTACCGTGAAAATGCAAGGTTTAGGTAACCGACCTATAGAGATAACGTGTAGGGGCTGTAGGCGTAGAATCAGTAGGTATGTTAGTGTGCGTAAGTTAAGTCTTTAACTTGGTAGTTTCCCTACTGTTTCTTCTATTGTGACAAGTGTACCGCTCGTTACGGCCTGCACCCTTCCACAAAGGAACCGGGAATGGGGCAAAGATACATTACCGACCGTTTTTGTTTCACTGCTCGCCGGCATTTGGACATTATTTTTTAATAAAATGTTCACGCGTCACCAGCCTTCGCAATGCTTTGTCGTCGTGTTAACTTTGCATGCGACCTTTTTAAATAAATAATGTCGAAATTCAAATATTCGCTGACCAGTAATAATACATTTTCCAAAAAATACAATATCATGGCTTTGGATACCCTAGATACTTTTATTCTCTCAAAATTGTAGTCATTGATTCCAGACATTCAAACTCATGTATTTTTTTCATTGCAATATTATATTGAGTAATTCATCCAATTTTGCATTGGAAATAATCTTATAGAATTAACGTTTCTTTTCAGTCTAAAAGTCCCTAAAGTAGGTATATCGAAATTATAGAGAATCGTAAAACAATTCTCTACCAAAAATAATTCATCTTGCAATGAAAAAGCTGAAACCCATTCCAGCAGACGGTAGGACCAATATAAGGGCATGCTACCTTTAATTCAGCTAAACAAATAAAAGTAACTTCATCAATTTAGATTACAAAACGGTGTCCCATGTGCGTTCCAATAAAAGGCGTCAAGTCTGTCTCCAATAACACCTATTATCGGTCCAATTTTAAAGGGAACGCGCACCGAATCAATGGCCAGCTTGGGGCAAGAGACACGAATTCCTGAGGGCCATCCCCAAGGGCCGTGCCCCGTAGGACATGTATAATGATCGTCGGCTAGCGACGGTTACAAATGGCCCGAATGGTGCGAATGGTTCAAATGGGTAGCAAATGTAATATCCGAAGGTGTCCAAGACTGCGTGGCTTAGATATTCAAATGAACGGTCTTGGACGACAGTAGGGTAAGACGGCCGCCGGACTTCCTGATTTTAAGCTGATACGTGTGTTGAATTAAGACACCATGGGTATTGGGTTCGAATTCTATAAGTAGGATTGGGTTTATTGAAAAACATATCTTAGGCTCACTTGCACCTCCGATTTAAATCTCAATTTAACGAAATTCACTTGTCATATCTGTGGTGTATCTGCAAATACTCGCATTGTGCGGGTACGTGTAAATATATTAATGAAAGTGCACCGCCTTTAGAATAAATCACTTTACTGCCAGCCTGTGAGTTTAACTGTGCTTCCCGGATCCCGATATAGTAGTTATTCCTGTACATCCTAATATCGTATGGAAAATTGAGTTAAATCGTGTTGTGCAAGCCAGCCTTAGTACTAAAAGCTAAATCAATCCATAATCTTAGGGCATTTCACGATGTTCTGTGTTTGAACTGGAAGTGTCTAGTCTCGTATAAAAACTAAATTTAAATTTAAAAAACCCCCGACTATTATAGATAAGAACATCCACAATGAAGTCAAATAAAAAAAAAATCAATTAAAAAATAAACTAAATCTCAATCGGTTTATTCGTTCAAGTGCTACGATGCCACAGACGCACACACACACATACACACACACACACAGACACACACACACACACACGTCAAACTTATAACACTCCGTTATTTTTGTCACTCGTCAGGGATTAAAAATCACTTTTCATTAAAAATATTGACGATCATCATCATCATCATCGTCAGCCTATTACGTTCCCACTGCTGGGAATCTGGCCTTATCTCAGAGAAAGATGGGCTGTAATCTACCACGCGGGCCCAGTGCGGGTTGGTAGATGTTGCATGCCTTTGAATGTTGTGGTTCTTGGACATGCCGGTTTCCTCACGATGTTTTTTTTGAGTGAGCTATGGTGAAAAATATCGACGATGACACAGCAGTATTTTTTTTACACGAAATAAGTTTGGCTGTTGATGTTGCTTTGGTAAAACTATTGTCTACCATTTCCATGCGTACCCTACGTTGTTGTTTGGCAGTCTAAACCAATAAACATTAGTCATATCATGTTCAAAAGTTGCCAACATACGTATGACGTACAAAATCTTTATATTTCACCTTCCTTATTCGCTTGATTTGTCACCCCGTTTTCGCCGCCCTACGACGCCCTACGACCGCGCGTGTTCTTCCAACGCGGAAGTCACTTTGAAGCTTCACACTCTATTGTCAATTCAACTGAGAAGTTCAAAGGTGCTTCCGAATCATATATTACATATTAGAGGGTACATTTTTGAATTCGGTTTCGATTTCTGTTAACTACAGATGAGAATCATGGTACAAAGTAGGTAATTTAAGATGTTCAACATTTTCGGTTTCCTTTTGATGCCAAAATTACAAATGTGCTTAGTTATAAGCTGACGAGTAATTGGAAGAAGTTTTGAAGTTCTACTCTAGCTACCCTAAAAAATACTGAGATCGTGCATATTATTTCAATGTACTTTTCTTTCTTAGGAGCTCACGCTACAATGTTACCATCAAAAGAAGAAAGGCACCTACTACGAAACTCAAGGCATGACAATACCAGTCGAAAGATGACTGTCAAAGTTATGTGACGGATACTGTGAATTTAAAAGACAAAGTGTGAAGTGAACGGACTAAGATGCATTTATCGAGTGAAGTGAGTTCGACTACGAACGGACTGGGGCACGAGGCGCCTTCTTCGAGTTACGGTGGTAGCTTATCTAGTCAGCCACTGACGGCGGAGTTGCTTGCTGAGAGAACGCTGGAGGGACTGTTAGCTGACCACCCGGGAGAGTTGGTGAAAACTGGCAGCCCTCATGTGGTGAGTTGGTTTATTGTTTCTTGTGGTAATATATTGCTGTCTTTTCACTGCCTATCTCTTTCTTATTTAAACAACTGAATGGAGTCACTGGAACAACTGTTCCAAAGCCGCACTCCGGTACATATAGAAGTTGGAATGGCTCGAGTACAACCCAAGCGGGACGTATTCGCAGAACCTTCTACCCAAGCAAAAACAAAGAATAAATAGGTAGGTACAAGAAAACAAATACACATATGGGCAAAAATAAACAAAAAAAAATAATTAAATAATTTGCAAATACCTATTTCTAAAGTAAGTATAACATCAAGAGTACTTGGCGCCACCTTCGATCACATTAGCACATAACGTCAGGTAACTTGTAGACAAATCTTACATAGAAAGAAATAAAAAAAACCACCGTCCCATGTGAATTTTTTTTACTACCTACAGGGTAGCCTTTGACCACAAGTCGTTTGATGTTAAATGACGATGAAGGTGTTGTCACGCTACTCCTGGATTGCGAACTGGCTCTCAAGTGAAGCTGCCGGAACACCGATAGAGTAGGACGTGAAGAAAGGAATTGAAAAAAAATAAATGAAGTTGTAACAAAAATTAAACTTACCCGCTCACTCCCATAATTTTATTTTCAGGTGTGCACAATCCTGCCTCCACACTGGCGATCGAACAAGACACTGCCAGTTGCCTTCAAAGTGGTCGCCCTAGGAGACGTCGGTGACGGCACCCTGGTCACGGTCCGAGCTGGCAACGACGAGAACTGTTCCGCCGAGCTCAGGAACTGCACGGCAGTGATGAAGAACCAGGTCGCCAAGTTTAACGACCTGAGGTTCGTGGGGAGAAGTGGTAGAGGTAAGTTGGTTCGGTAATCGGTGGGAAGAGAAACTTTGCTTTTGTCTAGTACTCCGCGGTTTATCAGACGTGTGAACTACAGTTTATAGTTTTAAATATAATTTATTACTTCAAACTAAAAATAATGATACCATATCAATGAAATAAAAACAAATAAACCTAAACTAATAACTAAAATACATTATTAAAAGAAGTCCCTTTAGGCAAGGTACCGAAGATACTGGCAGCGTTCCCCCTTTGGATGGCTAGACTAATTCTTTGTCCGAGGTAGCTGCCAGCTCTTCGGTCTCCGGTGATGTCGACTAACCTTTTTGTTATTTCCTTAAAAAGGCTTAAAGCGCTAGGACCCCTACGTTTATAATTAAAAGTATCCTATGGACTTTTATACTAGTAAAGTGCTTTTTGCAAGGTTCAATATTGACAACGTCTATTCAATCTTCTCTAAAAGACTTGATTTTTTGTTTGTTCTGGATAAACTTAAAAACTATCTGATAACTAACTTATCTTGATGACATTTGGTATAGTATGGTAGTTTGAACCCTGGGGAACGACTTTGGATACTTTTTGTTACGATAAATGGTAGTCCATGAGGGTGAAACTGCAGGGAACAGCTAGTATTATGAGTATTATATATAGCGATGACCTATTTATTGTAAACGCGTGATATTTTCATATGGAAAATGCTTCATACTTTAACTCTCAAAGATACGTTATGTATAAAAGAAAGGAGCACGATTTCTTTGCTTAGCATTTCGACGATAATGCAAAGTTGGTGTAGCTATCCCATTACCGTAGTTTTAATAAAGAGGCTAAATTGATCGGCCGAAATTAAATTTACTTAAAACAATGGATTCCTTGCTGAGATTAGGACCACTAAACAAACGAGGTTAAGCCTATCCATCAGACCTAATTAAAGATTAACCCATAGATATTCGTATACGCCTTAACAGATCAATTACCCCCATTGACTTAATATTCCAACAAAGAGAAGACCTGTTGAAATATTCAGAAGTCGAGGCGCCCCGGGCTTTGTTTTTGAGTGCTCGCTCAAGGGAGAGGGGGCTTTTTTATGAGTAGATGCCTGCATTATCGTAAACATTCGTATATGTTTACTGTCGTAAACGTCGTAAAAAGTCGAGATATGAATGTTTAAATATGTTGTAAGTTTATCGGTCGCTTTGAGATTGCATTTGCTTAGCTGCATACGTTTTTTGACGAGACGTTTTTTGTTTGCCGATATATTTATGAAAATGTAATATGCATACGGAAAGATGTTAAAAGCTCCAAAGAGAGAAGTGATTATCACAGTTTCAACACTAGGAACAAAGATAAAATTGCTGTACCCACTACTAAGCTCTATAAAGTTAGCAACTCCTTCAAAGGTCAACGTGTAGTACTTTTTTTAACAAAATCCCAAGTGAAATTCAAGACTTTTTGACTGACTGACTGACTGCCAACTGACTGCCAATCTACTGAAGCTAAGTCGCATAAATTACGCGAGTGAGCGGTCAACCGCCTCTAGACGTTGGCGGGCGTCGCGACGGCTACACTTGTGGTGATTCGCGACGGGACAACACGATTAGTGGCTGGTTACTTAATCCTTTGTACAACTTGCTCTCTCACCTGACAGAAGGAATCGCTTTAACCCGTAGTTAGGCATCGTTTCAGTTTTCAGGTGATATCTAATTTCACTGATTAAAAATACTATATGAACACTTTACTGCAGTCGCAGACCCATATTAACACTGGTCTTATAGTCACACACATCTGTTTTGTAGTAGAATATATAAACTAACCAAGACTACATGTAAACTACAGGTATTTACTACAGGCACTAAAATAATTTGCCCCGAATGTTTTAAAAGCATTAAACAATAGTTGAAGATTAGGATTTTCTTTAAGTTATAGGTTCTTGTTTAAATAAAAACTAATATTTTGTATCTAATGGCTCTAAGTGGTTAGTCTTCGTAATAAATTTAATTCCAAATGAAAGTTAAATGGATCCAACCTGAAATATTTAAGATATCGCTTTAAATAGCAGTACCGTACATTGTACTATAGCAAAAGTTTTCATTTGTATTCTTATAAATAGTTTAATAGGTAGAAGTAATCTATCTATGCATTACATACTATTAAATGTTTTAAAGAAACGGCACATCAATCCTTAGTAAAATTTGCTGGTAATCCAAGAAATTAGAAGACAATTTTCCCTTGATTACTGCGCATGTTAAAGCGTCTGATGCACTTATAGCACTTCTAAGTAATGGATCTTATTGCGTTAAAACTGATACTTTCGCGTTACCCTTGGCTGGAGGCACGCACAATAAACCGAGTGACGACAGGTAGAAAATAAGCAAAAAATGAAAAAAAAATGGGAAAATATCTGTGAAGCTTGTTGGTATGGTATTTTCTAGTGCTCGTTTGACTAGCTATTATCCTCAAGATACGAATTGGTCCCGAATCACTTTGAGGCGTGTTTCGGCAGCCTCACTTAGAGCCAGTTCCCAATTCTGGCATAACATGGCCCCCCCATCTTCGAAAACGTCACTTAACAGGTGACAGACTGTTAGAGAAATAAATGTTTTTGACACCAGTGCAGTGGTGACATTTATACGAACATCGTGTTTTAAAAAGCTTTAAGTAAATTAATGTTCTTGTTCTAAAAATGAAAAAGTCTAGAGTTCAGACTTGAAATTCTTTTCTGTGTACAAAATCTTTGAGCATGAATTATAAACGCCGCTACACTTTTAAAATCTAAAAGCGAAAAGGTTTCTTTCACTAAATCTTGCAAAACATCCGCGCACCTTCTCTTGGCTTTAATTATTTTAATGGATAAACCTGGTTAACTTACTACTGTGTAAACGGAATGTTTTGTAAACAACATCGATCGTTACGTCACAAATGAGCAGCGAGAGGCGAATTTAAGTTTGGGGACGCAAACAGAAGAGCTCCGTCGAACCTCGCATCTCATATTCAAATAGTGAAGGGAACTAACGAAGCAAGTGGGGAGGAGGGAACGGGGGTTCAGTATATTTATGCAGCCAGTAGCTTAGGTCTCGTGCTTTCTAGAAATAGAACGCATTACTTGTTGGAGTGAAATTTGGACTGCTTATACCCTGGATTAACACGTAGGCTACTTTTACGCCAAAAGAGGTTCTTACGGGTTAACGAAAAAACCGCGGGTGTAACGGCAGGATACAGTTAGCCTTAAGTATTGTCACGTATTCTTATGAATTAAATATTTGAAAATGAACGTCACTTGTATGGCAAAGCTTTTATCGCACTACTTAATATAGGTACTATAGGCAAAAAAACGATGAAAACATCGTGGAGACTACAATCACAAAATGCTTGTGTCAAAAAAAGGTATTATTGATATAAACTTAACACAACTTTGACGAACAATCATCAAAATAACAGCCATATCTTCTGTGGCCATGGTATATCCATTGGCTTGTCAGTTCAGTAATAGACGATCTGTCCAAATCTCATACTCCAATTAATTAGAGTTGAAGTAATGGCTTCGGACACATTGGTACAATTTCCATGTTAGTATAATTCCACATTCATACAATTCCACATTCCATGAATTTGACCACAGATAAACATACACATGTTCGCGGCTTAAAAGTGACCCAAGGGTCACCTCCGCCGCATTCTAACCTACTATTACACTATGGTTAAGCTATATTTGATGTACCTTGAAGTAGCATGTTTTGAATTTATAATGTGAACGAACATGGGAAATGACTCATTAAAAATTGTACAAACTTGTATTGCCAATGCATTTGTACAAATATGGAAATTGTACCAATGTGTCCGAAGTTGAAGTAATGCCTGAAGCTAGGTCACTGTTCTATACCTACATATAGTTTGGCAAAGGGGGGTTTGGCTTAACTTGTAAGAAATATCAACTTAACCCGTGCCGGGGGAACAACTGTGTCATGTGATGTCGATACGACGAAAACAAGATGTGAATAAATATTGTATGCGGGAACTATGCGTAGTCTTTGTTTATAGAGAAATGTTGTAGAGCTGGTAAATGTTTTATCATATCATTATGTCTTACATGGTTAGGGTATGATGGGACTGGCATGCCAAATGTGGTAAAATACCCAAAATAAAACTAGAATAACAAAAGAAAATACATCAATGACAAAGAGTATTTTTTAACACGATAAATTGTATGTAGTCGAAGTAGAGTGAAACCGCGGGGAACAGCTAACGTTTCATAATATCATTCTGTCCTTAATACCAACTGAAAAGTTACTAATTATTTGTATGTTCACACATATTGTGATGTCAAAAAGTATACTTTTGAACTGTGAAGCTTTGTCAAAATTATTAGTGTTTTTTTTTACTATTTACAGGGTAGCGTTTGACCACAAGTCACCTGATGTTAAGTGACGATGTGGTCGAAGGTGGTGTCACGCTACACCTGGACTGGGAACTGGCTCTCAAGTGAGGCTGCCGGAACACACCGATAGGTGTTTGGCGACAGATTCTTAACAAAAGGGTGGTAGCTAGCCAGACGAGTACTAGAAAATACCGTACCACCAAGCTATGGTTTCATCACGATGTTTTCCTTCACCGAAAGCTCAAGCTCATTGTAGGATCTAACACACGTCCTACAGATCGCAAACCGGCGTCACTACCACTGAGCCATCATCACTATTAAAATGTTTGAAATTGGAAAATGTTTGGTAGAAAATTGGTAGCATAACGACAATTACAAATTCCACACGAAAAGTTACATCAGATTCCTTTAACAATAGGTATACTACACACACATACCTATTACCTACTACATAAACTCTACTTCAATACTTCTTCTACTTCACTTTCTATACTACATTCGTTATACAAAATCATCAACACTTACAACCATGCGCGACTGTGGTTAAATTAATTGTTAAGTAAAAAAAAACGATCCTGAAACAAAACAAACATTACAAGAAGTGAGCATTGATTTGTGTCCTCAAGCTCTAAAAAGAAAACCCTCATTAAAAATTCCTTAAACAAACAAAAGCTTTCGGCTAGCGTGTACACGAAAAAAAACCAATACAGCCCTGAGCGGCGGGAAAGTGGAAAAGAAGTTAAGAGGTGTCTATTTGTCACGTTTCTTCCTGAATAACGCTCTGCTTTCCAATTAAGGGTAAGCGCTCTCTTTGTTTATCTTAAATTGCGAGAAAATCTCACTCAAATTATCGAGTGAAAAGACAAGGGGAGATTGGGCACTGAGGGACATAACTTTCGTTGGATAAAAAGTAGCGTATCTAATGCCAGGGGAAAGGCGCGGGGAATTTTTAATAAGCGAAAAATTTAATGAGAGGCCCACTTTTTGCAAGGGATCGCTGTGTCAGCTATGGGGAACGGACAGCTTTCGCTTTTGATATTGAATGAGGATATTAATTAATATAATTTCTTCATTACCGTTTTGGTCATTCCTTTTCTCTGCCCTTTCCGAGTGGCTAGATTAAATATCGAAACCTATCCAACCATCGCAATCGACTGAAAATAAGTTCGTTACGTTTACGTTTATGATTGTGATACTACTTATAAGTAAATGCCATTAATCAGTCGCTAGAGTCCTTAATTTTTATTAAGTTGCCACCTACACTAAAAATTCTTCGAAGTTCAGAAACCTGCGAGTTATACATTTACAACCCAGGAGCGTAGGTAGTATAATACAATCTAGCCTTGTAGAATTCCTAAATGCTAGAAAATTCACGTCAATATTTAGAATTTGCCGTGTAAAACAAAATACAAACGAGCACAAACGGTAGACGAGGCATTTAAATTAAACCTTACCTTATTATACCCTCGGTCGGTGCAGTAAGAGACCAATTTATCGCGCCAGTAGTCAAGGAGTAACATCTGCTAATCGATTGATTGACCCTGCCTTAGAGCTGCGATAAAAAACGCGACAAATACGACCCCGTCTCGTTTGTCCCCACCCTCCCCGTACAAAGTCTCTTTAATTGCCTGCGTCTGCCGTGTGACTTTAATGCGAAATGCGATTGAGAATCATACTTTAATAAAATGTTGTCAGTTTATAAACATAGCTATATCTTTAATAAATATTATCAACTAGCTGTGTCTCGTGGTTTCACTCGTGTGGACTATAGTTTATCGCGATGTAAAGTATTCTTTGTCTATTCGCAGAGCTCAAACTATCATCCGAACTGATATTTCAAAAAGATCTGGTCTGATGTTTTGGCGTAAAAATAAAAAAACAAACACAGGGTCAGAGAGTTACTTTTGCATTCGGATTTAGATTAGCATGCGAAATTTGCAAAATTGTATGTTTAATTTAATATGATTTAAATTACATATTTGGTTTTAGCTAAATCCTATTTGGTTCACAATAATACAACTCGAAGTGTAGCGATATATAGAAGTAGGTACCCTCTAAAAGCAACTAAACAAACGAGTCCGCACACATCTCAAACTTTTCGTAAAACAAAGCGCCGACGGTTAACTAAACATTGTTGGTGAAACGACACAATAGGCTCGCCCTCACCTCCCCTGGCAAGAGAATTATTTTTTTATAAAGCCACGGCGGAAGGATCTCGGCCTCACCTTTCGTTATTAACTCCTCTAAGGGCCCCTTTGATGCACTGCACCCAATCCATCTGCCCTTACGAACTAATGATTATAAGCACTTTTATTTGAAACCTTACTGATGGATGACGCAACATGCGTTATATAGTGTATAAGTTAGCCTTTGTGACCCACATTATGCTAATGGACTCGCCATTAAAATTATATAAAAGCTTTTAAATGATTTTAATATGGTTTTGGGCTTATCAAAAGCTCATTGATATATACAGTATTTCAATAATAATCTGAATTTAACCTTGGATTGGGTTGCCTTGCATTGCGACCTAAAATTAATTAAAATAATGCAAGCAGGCACAAAACAACGTAAAAAGAAATTGAGACGAGGGAGTCTGAGAGGTCGAGACGCGGCGCCTCAATTAACGACAGAGATAGCAGGAGTTTCTTCTCGGTTTGGCCGTCTTTTGGAGTTGTTCTCTTTTCCGTTTTTAATTATTGAACCACTCATTCCTAATTATTGTTATTAGCGCCGGGGAGAGTGGTGAAAATTGAGGGTCTCGCGAAGTAATATTGACCGCTCGGCTTGAGGTGCGTCCCCCGGGAGGTTTTTAATTGTGCGCGCTTTTGACTTTTCCTCTTGTTCTTTTGAGACGCTTCAATAAACTTGGATTTTACGGTGTCTCGCTTGTATTAGGTGCGTCTTATTGGCGAGGGGTAAAATTTTTATACCGCTTCAATTTTATTTAAGCGAAAAGCAGCTTTATGTGCTTGCTGTCACGTCAGCAGTCATGTCAGTAACGTATGGGGTGAAGTACGAGAATGAGTTTACAGTCAATTCGCTAATGTCCCTAATGCGTATCGGTCCGCATTAGGTATTTTATATCCAAATTGGGCGAGTGAGCCGAAAATCCCCTGTAAGCCTTGAAACCGAGATCAAAGGAGCTCGCAGCCATTACGATTGTGGCTCATTTTTTATTTAGCTCTAGAGAGGAAAACTCTTATCTTAACGCGGCTCTGCGTACTTTATGACGTTATAAAGCTGATTTTTAATCTGAGGTGAAGAGGGAACTTTTGGAAATGATTCCGTTTCGTTTGCATTCGGCATGGTAATTTAATTTGGAGTTCCTAAATTACGCTCTTGAACATACCCAATTAATGTTATGTTTAAACTACATACATACATTTAAACTACATAATAAAAGAAATAATTATCTAGGTTCTTAAGGAAATGTTAATTTACACAAATTAAATTTGATATTAATTATTATCTTTTGTTTTACAATAGTAATAACACCATAATAACAACATAATCATAAAGTTAGCTTTACCTAATTATAATTTTTTTTCACTGATATATATTTTTTAGATCCAGTATGCTAGCAGAGATAAGTTCCACCACCCTCCAGTAGATGGCGCTAACAGTTTTTTTTCAATTTCAACATCGTTCACTGTGCAAAGTTTATATTGATAGGTTGGAATATAAAAAAAGTTTATTAATTAATTAGTTGATTACATTTTTAGTAAGTAAATTGAAAGCTTTACCAAACATTGCCACAACGGTTTCTACTTATATTTTTAGGGTCCCATACCTCAAAAGGAAAAACGGAACCCTTACAGGATAGATACACACTCACTGGTTGTTTGTTTCTCACTTTGTTGTCCGTCTGTCTGTCTGTCTGTCAAAACCATTTTTCTCAAGAACGTGTCGAGGTATCAAGTTAAAATGTATATCAAATACTCGGGTACTACGGTTTCTTTCGACTATAAAAATCAAACTTGTTAGTCAACACCATCAAAAGATGTAACCGTTTATGTCGCATAATTTGCAATTTCACAAGGGAATCAAAACCCATTGGGTACTTCCCGTTGACTTAGAATCATGAAATTTGGCGCGAAGCAAGATCTTACAGCTCATGTAAAGGAAAAAGTCTGAAAACCGTAAATACATATGTAGTTTAATAGAAAAATAAAAAAAAAATTGTACGGGACCCTCGTTGTGCGAGTCTAACTCGCACTCGGCCGGTTTTTTTTTCATTTCTCAGTGGACTCACATTTATCCCTCAATTGGCATAGCTATATTATTTTTTATGAACAATCAGTAGCGCCCCCTCGCGATCAATATCAGCAGTTTATGAAGTGTGTCGCACGTGCTGTGCAATATGTTAGCACCGCACCCCGTCTCCGCTCGGGGGAAGCCTTTTTATGAATAACTCAATGATTTATGAAGTTGTACTGAATTCTACGCTTTCAATGCACCCTTTGTAATGTGGTAGGTTTAGCTACTGTGCATTAGTTTTAGACCAAAGCTTTTGTGTCGTAGTTTATTACAGCTTTCGTTAGGACTTGTTGACAAGTTTTGCTGTGTTGCATTATCTGCCTTTTTAATTGTTAGAATTAGGTTTTATAACGGGATAATTACCATGTATTTGTTTTTGTTTGAGTTCTCGATATTTCGGCGCTGTAGTTGTTGTGGCATTCTAATGTTTTTGACCATGGTAGTTTAAAACAGTATATTATTTAATTGTTATCAAAAATTTGTGTCTATTTACATTTGCTTCCCCTACTTCATCACATCTAAACCACTGAATCAATCTTCATGAAATTTGGTATGGCGATTGTGTGAACAGTAGGAAAGGACATAAGATACTTTTTATTGCGAAAAACAGTAGTCCACGTGTGTGAAATAGCGAGGTACAGCTAGTTTTATCTAATTTGAAGTATGAACCAACATATGGGAAAATCCCGAAATAGGTAGCATCGATCTGTTCTTTTGCATACCTAAAACATCATACGTTTTTTTTATCTTCCAAATACGAGTAGATTTGCAAAAACAATGCCTTGGTATCTCTCAAGTTGGCCCTTACGCTGACTTTAAAAAAAATTAAGCAGGTAAAAAAAAAAAATCAACCAATATACATGAAAATTCCTACATTGGTAGCATCGATCTGTTTCCTTGCGTACAGAATACATCGGATTTTTTTTCTTCCAAATGCGAGTAGATTTGCAAAAACAATGCCTTGGTATCTCTCAAGTCGAGACTTTATGCGGGTTTTATGAAAATAAGCGGGTGGCCGCTCATTTCAGGTCGAGGGGTGGCGGTGGGGGTGTTTATACCGTTTTCATGGCTCGCAGGACCACCGCCGCGGCTTTTGGCTTGAGGCCAGACGCTGGGAATGTTACCATCTCTTTTGTTTTGTGCACCGCCGCGGTGAAATCGTACCGAGCACGTTTTTTATACCGAGTAATGATATCGTTTTGATGTATTATGTACTGTACAAAATATGGGAATGGTTTTTGATAGGAGCATTCACTTTACCAAAGTGACTCAACGGAAAGTTGTGCCCTTCTAACATCTCATTATAAATATTTATTAGTGTTTCATTACATCCATTATTTCCTCAACATTCAGTTTAAATAAGCAAATAATAAGGCACAAATAGTCATATTAAAATTGTTAGTGTCTAAAAGTTACCTACGGATCATTAAGTACAGACGCAATCATTTACCTACAAGAAAAAATACCAAATTATTAAGGGGTAGAAAAATAGTTTACGACCTATTCTCAGACCTACCCGAAATACACAAAAACAATCTTAAAAAACGGTAAAGGAGGACGGTTATTAACACTGACACAAGAATTTTATACATTGATACCTAGATAGACATCCGAATTTAGAATCGTCACGGGGCATGTTTGACGTTGAGGTTGATTTGTGGGCCAGCAGCCACCGCGTGGGAGAAACCCGAGAGAAACCGCGTGCCGACACGGCGAGCCGCGTGCCTTCGCGTATGGAGATTTAAACGAAGGGGTTGGAGAGACAATTGTTTACATAAACTTTATTTTAGTAGAATTCGTTAGATTTCTATCTTTTATATGAAAGTCAATCGTCATGCGTTAGTGTCGCAAAAAATAGAAAACGACCCGAACGATTTAGTTTGTTTTGTTCGCTGCAATGAAGCGGTGGTTTTAAAAACAAGTAAATTCCAATAGAACATGTGAAGAATCGTGATTGGTCATTTTAGATGTGAGTGGACCACTATGAAGATAATAATTGGGTTATCTAGATGAACATTATGTACAAAAATACTTGATAACTTTTCCTCCTTTTTCGGTGTTTAATAAAATAGTAGTCATTCTGAAAATGTTTATTTTTCTGCAGAGTACGTTTTTTATATTATGGACAGTATGTTTTATTCACCTTACTGGATTACTTTTTGAAAGAAAATATAATGAACCCCTTTCCAGGATAAAAAATAGTCTATAGTGTAGGATCCGTCTGTTCAACGAGAAATCCCCAAAATATAAAATAAGACAACCAGTTGCGAATAGCGTCTACAACGAAAACTCTTCATTGATACCTCACAGAAGCTTACCATCAAACTCCTTATTTCAATCACTCCAGTTCTCACATGCTGTATTCGACTAATAAACTACTACTAGCATCAAGTGTTGCGGAGGCATTCGAAATGCCATCGCAACACATCCACCGCAGAGCGGCCCCAAACATGACGGCGTTTGAACAATCAATGGCATATCGACACACGCCGAATTAGTGTTGCCGATCAATAGTCGACTATCGATAGCTAATCGATAGACTATCGGTAGCCAGCCGATCGCAACACTATCGATAGGCCTATCAATACTATCGATAGCTTAAAACGAGGCAATATCGGGGGACCATTACACACAAATTGACCTAGCCCCGAATTAAGGTCGAAACTTGTATTATGGGTACTCGACAACGATATACATACTTATATAGAGAAAAAAATACTTCTATAGATAGAAATATCCAAGACTCAGGAACAAATATTCGTGCTCATCACATATATATTTGTCCTTACCGGGATTTGAACCCGGGACCGCTAGCTTCGTAGACAGGGTCACTACCAACTAGGCTACCGCGTCGTAATGCTATCGATACTATCGATATTATTGCTGCCCGCGAAGCATAAACTATTGATAGTATCGATAGTTTTTTGTTAACGAGTAACAATACTATCGATAGTAACGATAATATCGCTGGTAACGATGCTATCGATAGTATATCCTTCGCGAGCAGCAATACTATCGATAGTATCGATAGTATTGCCTCGTTTTAAGCTATGGGTAGTATCGATACTATCGATAGTATCGATAGAATCGATACTATTTTTCAGATGAAAACTTCGTTCGGCAACACTACGCTGTATGGTTGGTGGTAAACTACATCGGTTGATATTCGAGCCTCGAATATTACTGATTACCATGTTTGCGTATGACTGGGTTTATTAGGTTGGTTACGTCTACGAACTAGTTGCTACGTAGCGTAGAGGGTCTATGAAGACGGTTGTAGATTTTACGTTTATTGTTTTAGGGAATTGGCTAAAAAAGTCAAAAATAAAACTAGTAAGGTACACCATGTGATCACTTTAAAATGTCAAACTGAAAACTAGCTATGCCTGTTCCAACCTCCTAACGCCGGCAAAAAAATAGGCACGAAACACCCGGCAGATAATTTTTTGGGTGCGATTACATTAATAATTTTATTTTATTACTAATAGATTGAATCGGAGCTAGTTCACTACAATCCCAAGCTTTTTTGTCATCTAAATAGTCCGATATTTTATAATAAGCTTTACTAATAAGATTTCTCTTTACATAGACTGCCAGTGTGGTAGATTATTCCTCCTTAAACTCTCTGAATCAGGTCTGTTTTTCTGCAGTATCAAGTTATTGGGCTCTTGATGATGGTGATTTGATTTAAGAAATTAGGGAGGTATGGGGACTGGCTTTATAGTACTAATGTTTCAAAGAAAAAAAATGAAATTGTTGTTTGTTAATTGTATATACTAATTTCGTATTTCTTTTCAGGGAAATCCTTCACGTTAACAATAATGTTGGCCACCTCGCCTCCGCAAGTAGCGACCTACCAGAAGGCCATCAAGGTGACGGTGGACGGGCCGCGGGAGCCTAGGTCCAAGACTCGACACCACGGCTTCCATCCCTTCCACTTCGGACCGAGGTTCGCACCAGACCCTCTCATGGGGTCACTGCCTTTCAAATTGTCTGGTAAGTTTTACGTCACAAACTTTACTGTAGTAACATCTTGTTAAACTAATGTTTTTCTTTTTACTTCTTACAGGGAAGCGTTGACCATAATACAGTTGATGTAAAGTGACGATTCGCCATAGATGGCGCTATGCTACACCAGGAATAATAACTTCCATTGAACTTGAGTTTGCAGGATCCAAACCCACAATAATACATTAAAAGTTAACTATTATTACATTGGGATAAATATGTACGTAACAAAAGAGCATCAGTGAATAATGTACCCTCTTAAATTTAACAAAAGTCATTTTGTTAAATTTAAGTAAAGGCAAGAGTTTTGCTTAGCGCAGTAATAAATAATTTTTGTTAAAGTTGAGCGACGATTAGGTCTATGTAAGAAGCAAAAAGAAGAACGAAATTAATGTAATTAATTAATGTAATTATGTGTGTGTTAATGTGTGTGTGTTTATGTTGTGTGTGTGTTAATGTGTGTGTGTGTGTGTGTGTGTGTTAATGTGTGTGTGTGTATGTGTGTGTTAATGTGGTTTAAAATACAACTAACGACTACTACAACTACTACAAAATGACGATCATAGTACGCCTATAACTATAAAAGTGTTTTAAAAAGACGTCTTTTATGTATAAAAATAAACTCACGGAAATAAAAGTACGTCATCATCCCAACTACGCAATATTTACAGATATAGGTACTTCCTTCATCCAGAAATAAAACAATGCCAATTTCCTTTTAATAAAATCTAAGAAATATACCTACAATGTTACATTAACGTACAAATGGAGGTGAATGTCGGATACAAGATATCTTATGTCTTACTAGCTGTTCCCCGCGGTTTCACCCATGAGGGCTACAGTTTATCGCGATTAAAAGTGTCCTATGTCCTTCCTCAAGGCTGAAACTATCCCCGTACCAAATTTAATTTAAATCGGTTCAGTAGTTTAGGCGTGAAAGCGAGACAGACAAATAGTGTTACTTTCGCAATTTATGATATTATCATAGTAGGGATTGCAGGATCTATTATTAACAATGATAACGCCCACATCACATATGTAGGCATTTATAAGTTCTAACCTCCTCTTACTAGGATTTCCTGTTAATGTAGAGTGTGAGAAACTATGTGGGTCAGGGATCCACTACACACATGGAACAAAAACTTATATAAAAACTATACCTGTAGCAAACTAATTGTACCCCGTGAAACTCCGTTGGAACCTTTTCCCGGGATAGAAAGCTTATGTGTTAGTTCAGAGCCAGATTTATATTTTTATGATTGTAGGCCATTATTTTCCGCCGCCTCATGTACATACTAAACGAATGAATTAGTCATTAAGAAAGGATGTAAACAAAAAAAAAACCAGATATAAAACCAGTGAACGTGTTTGACTTTTATCATCTGAAATCGAGTGACTGTCCTCCGAAATCTGCCGCCCCTAGGACGCTGCCGCCCCTAGGCCGCGGCCTATACGATTCAAAATTCAAAATTCAATAATGTTTATTCAATAGGATACATTGTGATCACTTTAAAACGTCAACTTAAAACTAGCTACGCCTGTTCCAACCTCCTTACGCCGGCAAAAGAACAGGCAAGAAACGCCCGGCAGGTAATTTTTTTGGCGCGATCACATTGACAATTTTATTCTTATTACTAGTTGATTGAATTGGAGCAAGTTCACTAAAATCCCAAGCTTTTTTTTTTGTCATCTAATAGTCCGATATTTTTTATTTAGCTTTACTAATAAGAAGATTTCTCTTGTTTGGTTGTACACATTGGGATATGGGAACATGAATATTAACGAGTTGCGGGATCACAACCAAAGCAGACCAGACCCCACAAGCAGCACCCGTTCACGAGTTGACGCATGTGCCAGCCATCGCTCTCCTCGACCATATGAGAGGGAAGAGGGCGACCCGACACATGACGCCGCTGCAAGCAAAGTCACTTTCGTGAGCATGACTGTTTTGGCTGTTTACCGAGAATGGTTAGAATAGGGGAAATAGGGAGAATAGATAGATAGAAAGAAAGATAGATAGATTAACTACAATCCCAAGCTTGTTTGTCATCTAGATAGTCCGATATTTTATAATAAGCTTTACTAATGAGATTTCTCTTTATACGAATTTGAAATTTTGCTATAGACAAGTCTTGAATTTCACTTGGGATTTTGTTGAAAAAGCGTACACATTGACCTTTGAACGAGTTGCTAACTTTATGGAGCCTAGTGGTGGGTACAGCAATTTTATCTTTGTTTCTAGTATTAAAATTGTGATAATCACTTCTCTTTTTGAAGCTATTTAAATTTTTCCGTATGTACATTACATTTTCATAAATATATTGACAAATAACTGTCATTATTTTGGTTTCTTTAAACTTAATTCTTAAAGATTCTCTGGGGCCCATGTTATAAATCGCACGAACAGCTCTCTTCTGCAATACAAATATGGTGTTAATATCAGCAGCGTTTCCCCACAGC
Organism: Opisthograptis luteolata; assembly: GCA_931315375.2. Taxonomy (NCBI): domain Eukaryota; kingdom Metazoa; phylum Arthropoda; class Insecta; order Lepidoptera; family Geometridae; genus Opisthograptis; species Opisthograptis luteolata. The sequence continues at coordinate 8,055,107 of OV928048.1, forward strand.
AATATTCCATAGGACATAATGCTGTGAAAATAGCTGAAATAGACTAGTCTGGCTGTATCAACGTCAGTAAGGTGACGGATCTTCTTTACAGCATATGCTGCAGAGCTAAGTCTGCTCGATAGACTGACAATATGTGGACCCCATTGCAATTTGTGATCTAAAGTTATGCCTAAGAATACTGTAGTCTTGACAAGGTCCAATTCTTCGTCCTTAATTTTTACATTTGTTGGTACTTCTTTAACATTGGGCAGCACAAATCTCAAGCATTTTGTCTTTTTTCCATTTAACATCAAATTGTTCGCATCAAACCAGTCTGTAACTTTGGAGAGAGCATTGTTCACGTCGTCATCTATTTATAAATCCAGGTCGGCTCAGAGTACATATTAGCTATCTTTATTCCAAACGTTACTCAAATGGTTTAGAGTTCAAGTTTCAAGTATGTTGGTCGCTTACCTATCACAGTTCAATGCCACGCAAAATTTTGAACTTCAAAAATTTTAATAATTCGGCCATGCACTGCGCTCATCCCCCTGTGACTAAGATTCATATTTATTAATTTATACACACATAATATTGGACAAGCAGCATTTTCTACCAGGCACCCTGGACTTGCAAGAAAAACAGTAGCGGTGCAGCAAAATTGGTAACATTAGGTTTGATCCCAAAAGCAGATATACTATTCGATACAAATATAATTTAATATTATTAGACGTGTACCTGCTCCGTTCTTGTACCCGTCGGCAACATTTCTATCCAGTTATTAAATTGTCACTTCGGACCTTTGTCACTCTCCGGTCGCCTCAAAAGGGGATTTCGTTCGGGCGACAAGTTTCTCGCAACAATTAATTATCAATTTCGCAACCCTCCTTGACACCTGGCAAGGACAGAATTTGTAACGATCAACTTTGTAATCTCGATACAGCTTCTTGTGCTACTTGCGTTATAATCATTATATTATGGGAGTGATTTAATTTCAAACTAATTTAATTTGATAGTATAGATACATACACACAGAATAGATATAGAGCTACGCTTTGGTGTGTTCCGTCAGTCCCACTTGAGAGCAAGTTCCTAATCCAGGAGTAGCTTGTCATTACTTTTGACCTCATTGTCAATTAACATAAAAGTTTTCGTTACGAGTTTTCTAAAATTACTTTTAACTTTTTTTAGTTATCCGGGAAAACAAAACACTATCATTTAATTAAGAAAACTTTCAAAGACATAAGTACTAATTTGGACGTATTATTTAAATTGACACTCCGTGTTTATGTGAATAGATATTACGTCAGTATTAATAACATTTGTACCCTCAAATTATCAGTACCCTGTGAGTCTCCTAGCGACGCGTCTATGACGGGTGTCGCTAAGAGCCACAGAGCTGACGACGCACGGTAGCAACGGATAGCTTTTTTTCTTACATCTTACAGGGCAGCGTTTGTCACCTGATGTTAAGTGACGATGTGGTCTATTTGTAAAGTTTTAATCGTTGACTAGAAAAAAAATATGGGCATCTTGTGAATTTTTCAAATAAAATTGGATTCATAATCGACTTGCACAGGTGTGCGTTTCAGGTCGTATTGCGCGGAAGTTATAAATCGTATAATACCTATGTAACTTAATTTTAAAAACATTCCTCTAGGGCTGCCCTCTCTTGTCCTTTGGCGACGCCCTCAGAGTCAAGTCTAAAGTAGTCCAAGTACAGTCAACGACAAAAGTCGCTCAGCAAATTAAATTAAATTAAATTAAATTTATTTTTAATGTGATAAAAACGACATACACCAATTACATTTATCACACAGAAAGGTTAATTATAAATAATATTATACAATAAAGTTAGCAAAATAATAATAACAATAATAATGAAAAAAGAAATAAAATGAAGAGATAATAATGAAAACCAATGAAATAATAATAAAATAAGATAAATATGTCAAAATAATCGAAGAGAATGTCATGATAATTATTACAGCATGTCATTACTCGCTATTTTCACTGTCGGAATTATGTGAATTGCTCCATTGGTCTCTGAGTCTTTCACAATAATTCAACAGTGCGGGCACAATGGTTGACCACTTGTCAAATGAAATATCAAAATCAGTGTTGGCGTCACGGAGTGCATTGAGGTGTTGCAGAGGCCGCACTAAAGGTGACATCGCGCGCGCCACCGTATGACCACTATCAATATGAAAGATATCATGTTGCCGACTGTAACCGCGCCTGTTTGGCGGGACCTCAAGTTCGTCTGGGACAGAAAGCACACACAACAGATTGTGCAGAAATAAGCAGTCAACTGATCCTTTTAGAACCTTGAGGCAGGTGGTGAGCTGGTCGACCATTCTTCTCACTTCAAGGGAATTAAAGCCAAGATGGCCGTATGTTTTTTTGAAAAACGACCTTAAGAAAGCTTTTTGTACCTTTTCGAGCTTCCTTATGTAGGTGACATGGTGCGGGTTCCAGACACATGCACTTGATTCAAGTTTATTTCCGACTAAGGAGCTAAACAAAATTGAAATAATAACACAATATCACAATATCCGATTACCGGCATCATTTTAAACACCAACCTTTGACCACATCATCACTTAAAATCAGGTGTGATAAGATGTGGTCAGAGCGCTACCTTGTAAAATGTGAAAAAAACCCACGTATTACGGATCTAAAACACATTTAAGAAATCTAGTAAGATCAGCTACTTCTGTTGCATAAATTTATGTAGTATCAAATTTTAACCCTTCCGTCAGCTCACGGCTTATCAAACACAGTCACATCTCCAAAATCTCATTCCGTCGGATTACTTGCATTATCCAAAGTGAGTCGCAAGTCGACTAGCCGAGTACGCAAGTGTTGGGAACCTCGTTACGGTGACGTCAAAGGGCTGTAACTCAATTACACACCTCGCGCCTTGACTTGCAACACTACGTACGTGTACGGGTGACAGAATCACCCTGTATTAATTCTATTTGAGTAGTGATGAAACACTTTTCAGTTTTCGTACTTTGGGGGAAGCTAAGACGGTGTTTTTGTTGAAGATGATAATTTGTGTTACTGGTTTTTTTATACAGTTATTTAAAAAAAACATTTTAACCTTCATGGTTTAGAAACAAGCTTTAATTTACTAATAATAAAGTATAACACGTGTCAAACAGTGCGTCAAAAAAGAAAGTGTAATTTAAAGCTACTACATTTTTATCAATAAATGACTGGCAAAATCATAAAAAAATGTATAGACATGATGATGATGATGATGATGACATGACATGATGATGTGTGTGTGTGTGTGTGATAATATAAGTGACCTCACTTGAGAGTCGATTTCTAATCCAGGTATAACGTGGCGCCACCCTCGACCACATCATTATTTAAACATCAGATGACTTGTGGTCAAACTTTATTTTATTATAAAATCCGCAACTCTTAAAATAACAACATATAAAACTTATAGCTATGCTTATAGCCAATCACGGATTTACATTTCATATACCTATATACTTATTATACTAAACATATATTACATTGCAAGATGTAAAAAAAGGCATGTTAAGTACAAAAAAGATAAAGGTAGTAAAGCTAAACTCTTCTGTGATTCAGCTGGTTCACAGCTCTAGGTTCAAAAGAGGTAAACTCGTGCTCTTTTGAAACAATTTCTCATTCCCTCACACTTAAACATGTAAATTCCTTGCTTCGCGGCTGATGAGCGGAAGTGAGCGACGGCCGGTGCCCTCTTAGCTGCGAGTACCAATAACCCTTGCGAAATCATGATAAATTATACACACTCACGTTCGCGATGCTCTTACAGACACAACTTTTGGGTAGGATGTGCGATGGTTTGGATGAGAACGGTAATGAGGTCGCCCAGGCTTGGTAATGAGAATTGCAGTTTTAGAAAGTCTATTAACGCTTTTAGATATAGAACAAGCCGGTGCCCTATCGCCTATAGGTACATCATTGTACAAATTTCATTATTCTGATTACCACATCGTCACTTAACATTAGGTGACATGTGACCGAGCTTGTGGACTTGTGGTCAAATTACACTGTAAGGCGAAAAAATAACTATTTTACTTCCCAAGTCGATAAACAGATATATAAAAACATGTAGATTTTTAGCTTATATAATTTAAAATAGTTAAAATAGCACGAATTTCTAATATAATAGAAAAACTGGGGTAGAGGAAATCTGAATTAGCTCTACAATATTATCTTTATAGACCATTGACGCACAAAGGGATGGACTTCGGGTCTAATGCAAATATAAAAGTGGCTACACACAGCAACAGAGCATCGGACATTTTTGCATAGTCAAAGAGTGACTTAAGCTACTTTTTGTCTCGGAAATGCCAAGTTTCTGTGGGAGTCTCAACGTAAGTAAAACCGCAAGGCACAGCTAGTCAGCACAGTCAGTCAATATTTCAATATTTGACAGTCAGTCAATATATTTTTTCAAGAATAAACACCATATTCAGTAAAGCGTGAACTTTTTCCGCCGGATGCGACATCCATATATTCGCGCATCCTTCCATCTCACGTAGCCGTGTGAGCGCCACTTAAAGTCGCAGCTTTCGCATTATTAATGAGGGAGCCTTAGAGAAAATTAAATATAGCATTAGGCCCGGAAGCAGGGATTGTGGGGCAGGGGGGAAGAAACGGGGGCTAACGGGCTAACCCTTCCCCCGCGCGACAATGCGGGTGCATAATTACGCATTTGTAAATTTTAAATGTCCCTCCCACCTCATACAGGCTTTTGTATGACGTGATTCGCGCTTTTACACTGCTTTTAAACCTTTGAATGGCGTGACGTTAGGGATGCAATGAGCTATCAGATCAGAACAAACTATGTATCTACTGTCAAACCCTAAATTCCATAAATAGATGTTGAGTTTTTTAAAGGCACAGTAAATAGAGGGTGATGCAAAAACATTGAGTTTTGTAAAAGTAGATGCCTAGATGAAGCAGGAAATTATTAAAACCCAGTTTTTTTATCCAAGTATACCTATCGTGCAAACGATATTTTGTCTGTTTCTTATCCTTATCGATAAAAGCCAAATTCGATATGAAACATTTGTAAATAAACCATCGTGCATTGTTTTATCATAGAGAACTATCGAGCACATAAACATGTTGCAAAACCAATGTAGATAAATTATGAAAGTGGTAACAAATCTTTAAGAAATTCTACTTAGGGATGTTTGACAACTCGAAACAATTAATTGATATACCTAATTGAATTTGGCGAGAATTACAGTTTATAACCATCGATATCTGGTTGAGCATCCCTACGTGGAATGAATTCTCGCAATGATGACTCGTGCGCCATTAACTCTAAATGCGATGCAATTTTCATAACTCAATATTGCCAGTCGTTTGCATGAATACATGAATCGGCCATACCTGCTTCATTTGCTGAATTCATGGAAGTAAACAATAAATAGGTATATACGATGAAATGGCTTATTGATTTTGTATAAACAGATTACCACCGTTTTAAAAGCTTTTGTATACTTATACCTTTGTTGTCAGTTAGCTATCCATTAAAGCGACACTTGGAAGTTAGTTATTAGCGTAATAAGAATCAGTTTTAATTAGGTAAGTATATTTCAAGGAATAAGTTAATAACATAATTACAAGTCAAGCTAATAAAAGTGTTTTAAAATACGCTGACTCTATGCTCTCCCTGCAAGTCTTAAAACTGATTTAAATACAACGCACAGTCTAAACCTAAAAGCCTAAAAGCATGAAACTAGGCCAAATTTTGCACAGAAGTTCTTCATATTACGTCATCTAAAATTGAGTCAAATGGGTTGTTAATTTTTATATGGAATATTGTCAACTTTTCCGCGAACGAGGCTCGCGGGGTGTGTCTTCCTTAGTTTAGCGTAAATATTTATTATACGAGGAATGTTTAGAATTACACATGCTTTTTTATGTACTTGCATTTTTTTGTTTAGGTTTTACGCCCAGACTGATTTGCTTACAGATTATATTTAAACAATTAAAGGCCGATTTTTATCTGAAAAAAATGAAGCTCACCTGGAAATTGCGGAGAAAGCCTCGGACAACTCTAAAAACAGAGTAAATCCGGTAACAAGAAAACCAATCACAATAACTTTCGACGCGCCTAATGAAGTCCTATTTTGTCACTACAAAAACAAACATCCAACCTGAAACCCCTGTCACGGCTACTATTTCCACGAAAGGTTAATTAAGCACGGCAAAAAGGGGTTAAACAAAATCAATAGACGCAAATTCATTAAGCGCTAAGCAGATTGAAATCCAACATGGCGTGCAAGATGGTGGGCGGCGGGTTAAGGCACGTTGACAAAGCGCCATCGTTAGTTCGGGAGCCCTCTTATTAACCTTATGATGTACGACGGCATCCGTCTTGGTGGCTCATGGCTGTGACGTCATCGTTCTAGCTGATATATATTTACGTGCTTACTAGGGTGAAACTATGGGTAAACTAGTTGAGGAAACTTTGGATGTGGGATGGATTTTATACCCTGTATTCAGGATTTTCCTTGTCACGGATTTTAGACACTGTCACAGAATAGATACATTGTCGTTCTCGAGTTTGTTTCTAAATCCCAATTATAAGAAAATTATGACCCGCGCTGCCTTCGCACGGGTGTATAGGTAAATTTACCACAAAATGCGTGTAAGCAATGATATCTCCATACAAATAGTATTATTAGGCATTGTGAATTTGAGTATGAGGTAACTAAGTGGTCTTATCGAAAATCTTCTAAATAGGAAACAGGTTTTAATGATGGTAGGGTAGGGTTTGCTTGGTGGTAGGGTAATTTCTAGTACTCGTCTGGCTAGCTACCACCCTCTTGTTAAGAATCTGTCGCCAAGCACCTATCGGTGTGTTCCAGCAGCCTCACTTGAGAGCCAGTTCCCAGTCCAGGTGTAGCGTGGCGCCACCTTCGACCACATCGTCACTTAACATCAGGTGACTTGTGGTCAAACGCTACCCTGTAAATAGTAAAAAAAAAACCCTTCATTAGAAAATTGTATAACTATGTAATATATTTTTTAAGACAAAGGCTAATTTTTTAGAATGGCTAATGTGATGAGTTAATTAATGTGATAGGTACAGTCAGCGACAAAAGTAGCTGAACAATAACAGATTTTCATATTAACTTCATCATCTCAAACACCAACCTTTGGCCGCATCATCACTTAACATTAGGTGTGTTGTGTTGTGGTTAAATTACTACCTTGTTAGTGGTAAGAAAAACCTAAACATTACTGACCTAAAACACATTTGAAAAATCGAGTATGACCAGCTACTTTTATCGCTGACTGTACTAGCTATGTTCCACGGATTCGCCTACGCCTAACAGAGTAAATAGGAAACCTTTTTTTATAAATAGGTACATGTCAAGCTGGCTGTATATACCTACTATCAACGTACATAATAATTAACATAAAACTGAAAGATAAAGTACCGGTGATTTCACTAAAGTTACCGAGAGCTTACCTACTCTGTGAAGAGTTTTGTCGTTTAATATTTCCTCCCTAATTTTATGACACTGAGTATAAACAATGTAGTTAAAGTCCTCGTGTGTGATCCTGACGCGTGAAACTACCAAAATTAATTTAATTTGAAACTTTCTCCAGGTGACGATATTAAACGCTTGCGCCTCTAGAACAAACAAAATGGCAATCTTAGTAGTTCACTTGAGATTATATGTGACACACCTACGCTTAAACTTAATTTAATTATACTACTTTACCATGAGGTAAAGACTCGTTCTGATGTTGAAATGGTACTTTTAATAAGTAAAGTTTATCCGTCTGTATACCTATGACGGAGCCCCATTTCATCCCTAAAATAACAGCTTAAAGACTGAATAATATTTCTATAACGGGTGACCATCTTGAGTGACATCTTATGTGTTTGTTATTTCTTACAATAGTGTCTGATCACAAGTCACGTGATTTTAAGTTGCGATATGGTCGAAGATCACCTGAATTAGAATCTGGTTCTCAGGTAAGGTTACTGGAACATACCGACAGTTCCTTGCTGATAGATTTGGTTGAGGCAAAATTTAGGTTTCCAATTAATTGCTGTCATATTATGATCTCGTATGCCATGCCTATTTTAACACGATAAAGTGGCATGCGAGGCACGTCCTACGTGTACCCTGCGAGGCTCTGCATTGCGTGACCTTACGAAGAAATACTTCTTTATCGACCATATACAGTCACGGGGGCTATTTACCAATTCCATCGTCTCGTATCTTAGATACAAAAAAATGTATATCACTTGCACTACCTGTAAAAGACTAAAGGCGCAACTTAATATAATATGTTTCATCGAAAATAGCCCTTCCGAGAAATCTACATTTATTGTCTAGAGTCTGACTTAACTCGACCCGTAACAAAAGAAAAAAGGGAAATCATTCAAGCGCAGAGCAAGTGGATGCTTCAAGAAATGTAAAATAATTACTTGAAAGGCTTTTATCAACCCTTTCTCTAATCACGGGAGGGTCTCGGAGTGTCGTTGAAAAAATCCGCCCTTTGCCCCAATCTAGGGACATCGGAATCACACTAAAACGTGGATACATTAATCCGGTTTCTTTCGGTTCTTCTTCGCGGATTATCGCGGGATTAGAGGAAAAATGCAGGACGCAATCTAGCAAATGGCATTAAAATGTTTGGATTCAACCCTCTCGCAGTGGCGCGATTTTTCAAAGTCGGAAAAACCCCTTCGTCCGGGGCAATGTAGCGGACGGGCACGTCTTCGGATGCGGCCAATCCGGTGCTACCGGGAACTCTACATTTTGATACTTTTTAAACATTGTATTTAAGTTCTTCTTCATTAAATTATGAAGTAACAAAATGTATCAATTTTAAACTATCAATCAATTCAATTTAACTATTTGTTAAATTTTTTTAGCTTCTTGTAGGTACCTACACGATATGACGTTGATTTTATTTTCGTTTTTTTTAATATAATACATCTTATAACTGACATAGCAGTCATATTCACATTTTACCTTACACACACGCAAAATATATTTTAAAAGTTAAAAGAACCCAAAACGTTTTTATGTTTCTTTTTTATAATTATACACAATATAAAAAAAAAGCCTACCTCAATCTTCACAGTAATAGATTATGTAAATACCTACACAGCTATGTATCATTTACTCGGTACTAACAGGCGTAATGCCATCCTATCTAATTAGCACGGAATAGCTAATTTGCATTACCACCTCCGGAATGTACTGACTAATGACATGATTGCTGACGTGGGCGTATCAAGGATTCAATTTTGAGGGAGGGAAGAACGACGTCATTAAATAGGAGAAAGTGAAAATAGGTTAGAACACCGAAATATTTAGCGTCTTTTGTTTCATTTTTCAAGATGATACGTATTTCAATGGAAGGCAGAAGGGGCAGTTGGACCTCTAATTCAGCTCCTGGCTACATCCTTTGCTAATTACGGACGCAGACTACTCGGTCACACTATACTACGATTACACACAAAGCTCACAACACAAATGCCAACATTTTTAACGAATGGAAATCGTCTGTAGTTGCCCTTTCTTTTGAATCTTTCAACGGAGAATACGAAATGAAACGTTGCCTGCCCATTTTTCATGTCATGGATAAGAAAAGAATTCTCGATTGTTTGGTGTCTTGACTTTACCAATTTATATTTGGGGAGCACGGTGAATTTAAAAATATTTATGTAAATAATTTTTGTTTCAATACATAATGTAAAGTATAACAGTAGCTTTGAATAGGTCTTAGAGTAGTTGACATGCTAATTTTAGTTCTGAACTTTGAACTAGATTTTACATATTTTTTTCTGAGACATGTTAGGTATGTATTGAAACATCTTATGGAACTATCAAAATGAGGTGCATCTGGACTGTATAAATGCACATAAACTAAAGTATGAGAGGCAGTCTTCCAGCCAGTCGTCAACATACCTTGGTATTTAATAATATTGAAAATATATTCTCACATCTTGTAGTGGGTATGCCACTCTACTCTTTTCTGTATTGCTTGTGCAGATAATCTCACTCGAGACTGCGCCTCGGCGGTAATCTTGAGTTTTATTTTTTGCCGTCCGCGAGCGATGCGGATATTGTCTGTGCAGCGGATGCTCTTAGCTCGAAGAAAGCTTTAAATACCGCCTCTTAGCTACTATGCCAGTATTAAATGCCATTCAAATTGCTTGGGAAAGTGCTGCATTTTATTAAAATCCATTGTTACTTGCGCTGTTAAAAAGACGAACAAAACAATGTAAGTTATCGAACGACCGAGATTCGACATCTCGAATCGTTATCGTAAAAGCCGAGCAGCCAGCCTCGAGACAGGATTAACCCTGGCTTAATCCTTAAAAGCAGCTTGTCTAATTGCAGCGAACTCATAAAGCACTACACCTATAAAGGCTAAGCGGTTGGATTCAAAATAATGTGTTTTACATTTTCGTTGCGACGGTATCTGCGACATAAAACGGCCTGTAATTTATTCTATTGCTGAAAGGGTTGGGTTGGCCCGGGGTGGGAATTACCCAAGGTGGGTGCTAAAGGGTTAAGCCGAATATACGGGGTCGCGCCGGCGAACTTTGTTAATTTATGCGCTTAAAAATGTCAACTGGAAATTATGACACCAAAACACATTTCCTATTTTTGTTTTGTGGTCGTGATCGGAGCTATAAAAACAACGTCCTTATTGTCTCATATAATATTATAAAAATATTTTTAGTATTTTATTTTGTTCGTACGATTTATTTCACTCTCAAGTCTTCGCCATAGAATTGAGGTGTCCACTGAGTCTTAAGTATCGTTGTATACAATTATGCTCAATATTATGTTCAATCGAAAACATTAAAACACTCAAAGTAGCGCATATACTATCTATGTAAGTTTATTTATAAATACGTGCGTATAAAATAACGTTAATTCCTCATCACAAACATTTCAAAGCAGACGTCAAAGGAGGCGTTTGTAGGTAACAATTGAGGAGTGCCACAGTCGAGATAAGGCGCAAAGTATAACAAGCTTGTGGTACAGTGTAAATCAGTACACAAACACTTGCCTCTGCACGATATGTGGCAATGTAAATGACAATCGCGCTATTTACATCGCCACAACAACAAAGTATCAAGGAGATGTTTAATTTAATTGAAATTATGACCTGTGTGTTTGTTAATTATTGCGTTAAATACTCAACTATACTTCTCGAAAAAAACATGACTACAATAACAATTATAACGCCCACTCAACTACTTAGGTACATATCTCTAACTCTTAATAAGGATTCTGTATCTTGGTTTCTATGTTTAAAAACAACGTGGGTTGCGCATTTCAACACCCAGACATGGAACAATATGCTTTTCAAAGCCCGAATATTTGTCCCGTAGCGGGAACCTAACCCATGCAGTTTGACATAGTTATATTCGAGATGTGTAGAGAAATACAGAGTCCCTACATGAATATCCAATAAGAAAAATCATAAAATTAATCAGTTGTAAAGGGTTTTAAAAACAAGCACGAGACTATTTATATGTTGTTTTTGATTGTAGTAAAATACTAACTGCGCCCCGTGGTTTCACCCGCGACTTCCCGTTATCCCGTAGGAACCTTTTCCGAGATAAAAAATATCCTATATCCGTCTCCTGGTTCTAAGCTACCTCCCCACCAACTTTCAGCCAAATCGGTTCAGCCGTTCTCATGTTTTAACTAACACGACTTTGTTTTATATATACTTAAGGTAGATATAACAGACAGCACTACTGCTTCATTCGTTACAACTCCATTGAATAAGTGTGAGTGTGGCATTCGCTTAGCAATCTCGCTAACTTACGTACTGTCTAGCTTAATTAATATGACAGTCCTTAAGGGAGACGGGGCGAAGTCGGCTTACTCTTTATTTAAATATTCTGATGACTGCGTTAAGCGTCCCGTTAGCGTTAGTGGAACGTTTCGCGCGATAACTCTTAAACGCTATTGTTTTGTTGATTGAATTTTGAGTAGATGGTTTTGAGACGGAGACAAAAGTGCTTTTATATTCTTGATGATAGTAACATTGTTAATGATGGTTTATGGTTACAGTTTTTTTTTTTTTTATAGTAATTATTATATCGTCTTCTGCCTAGATTGTATCCAACACTCTTATATCAATGGTCATTTGAAGCATTCTCTCAGAGACAGAATATGTATAAGGGCAATAATCTACCATAATCTAATCTACTTAGACACCGGTTTTCTTATCATGATGTTTTCTTTCACTGTTTTAAGCGATGATTAATCCGCACTTATTAAGAGTCATAGGTACACGATGGGATTCAAACTCAGTATCGGCACCTTATGAAGCTAAGGCGTTACTTTGCAGCCACCGCTGCTCGGTATTATTCTCATTCATTTTTATAATGTTTTATTTTCATTATCATCATCATCAGCCGGAAGAAATCTGTACTGTCCTTTCAACGCTACCATGAATGGCTATTAGCCATTGCTCTCTGCGACTCTTACAATGTCGTCTGTCCACCTAGTGGAGGGCCTACCTACAGAACGTCTTCCGGAGAACATTCCTCAGAGCCTTAAGACAAAAGTCTTTCGGCAGTGTATGTTGCCAGTGACGACTTATGGTTCTGGGATGTGGTCTTTGACTGTTGGCCTTCTGAATAAGCTCAGAGTCATTATCATGATTCCGAGTACAAATATGTTTTTCTCTATGCAGGTATAGCGCACCAGCTGGCCGGCTTGCCTGGCAGCGAGTGGGGTGCGCTGGCCCGCCACTATCCACCCCCGCTGCTGCCCTCTCACCCCCACTTCACGCCACACGTGCTGCCACCGGCGCATACGCAGCCGCAGCATGTACCGCCACCACCCCCTGATAATGGTAACAACCTCTTTAATTAACCCCACGCAAAAGTCTGTCTGTCTGTGTGTGTGTGGCATCGTAGCTGTCAAATGGATTAACCGATTTCGATGCGGTTTTTTTTCATTTGAAAGCCAGTTTTATTTGCGGTGGTTTTTAGCTATGTTTAATGAAAATCGGTTTAATGATTCGGGGGTTATTTACATTTAATTTTTTTTAATTTAAGGGCCTAAGTGCTATTTAATAGTCACTGATTGGCGATTATAGCCAGGAGACAAAGCGGTGATTGGTAATTTTGAGTCACGAAGGACTTACGCGAACTCCAGGTGGAGGACTGGCAGGAGGTGGTGAAGTGGCGTCTTTTATTATCAGAGGCGAAGATTCACTTTGGGTTGTTGCGTAATCTCAGTTAGTAAGATTGGCATTTTTACATGCTAGATCTTACTCTGTCACGTTATCAGCTTAGGTTCTAAGAAATGCAGTACTTTTAAGGACCAATAACGCATCAACTCAAATGGTACTTTTTTTATCAATCCTCACCTAAAAGAGTTTCAGTCTGGAAGTAAGATGTGCATATTATGTAAAATATCCACGCAATTTATCTGTACAGAGATGTGGGTTTTCTAAAAAAGAATTTTAATTACAGATGTGACGTCAGATATCCCGATAACAATGCACGCGCACAGTACGACAAGTCCGGCCAACTCACGTCCAGAATCACCTCAAGACGATGACATTTCCGTCACGGCTTCCAGTAGCCCTCCACCTGACGAGCGACCTGGAGCTTTCACCTCAGTTACGAGGAGAAAACCGCTGCAACCGCTGCCAGCACCCTCTAGCCTCTTTCACAGCGCGCTGGCCGCACAGCTGTTCCTTAACTCTCCGCTCCTGCCTACACCACCCGCATGGCTGTACTCACAACTCTACGGGGGCTACGACTGGTGGCTTCGACCTCCTCTACCTCAAGAAGACTCCAACCACTCAAGCCCGGATAGAGAGGACGACTCCACCGCTTCCGTATCAGGAAAGAAACGGCCCGCGTCACCAGAGTGGGCCGAACAAGGCGTCCGAACTCGCAGCAAATCCCTCGTCACGCCTGAAAGGCGGCCGATCGACGTCTGGCGCCCGTACTAGTGTTTCAGTGAATACAGGAATTTTCAAATACAATGCAATTTTATCAATTGGCTATTGAACTGCCGTTTACCGTCCCCGGTGTTTGACGTTTACGGTATTCGGACAATTTGTGGTCGTGCAAACGATTTTGGTCATAGTGATTGTCAATAGGTGTTTTTACGTTAGGTTTTAATGAATGTGAATCTTGATTTGTAATGTTTAAAATTGTTGACTGTATTATAAGATAATGCAAAGTGTATAAATAAAGTTATCGAAATTTTTTCATGTGCAGTTTGAAATTAAAAGCGAATGAGAAATTGGTGATCAAAAGTTGTGCGAGCAAAAAGTTTTGGATTGTATCCATTATGCTGGAAACCACATCGAGCTATTTGGCACAGGTCATTGCGTTCAGAATACGCCTAGTAATGTATGTAGCGATAAAATGTTAATGCATATCAAGTGCCTACTTATTAAATGCATTATCTCTTACAACGCAATGGCTGGCGGGTTTATTTTAACAAAGAGATGGTTGCTGTTAAATATTGTATTTATTGCTTTATTCTAATGTGGTGAATTCAAAAACAGTTCATGATTTTAGCACATAAATTATCCACGACAGTTCACTGTGTACTTTATAAAAGATTCAATACAAGAAAACTGATACATCCAACGAAATATAGGACCTGTTTTAAAACGTATTCCATGCTAAGTTCCTTAAGTTATAGGTTCACTAAGTTATAGGAATTAGCACGCTGAAGTGGCAGTGGGCTTGTCATATATAAGCCGCAGAACCGACAACTGCTGGGGTAGACGTGTTCTTGAGTGGAGACCGCTACTTGGAAAACGTAGTGGAGGACGCCCTGCGACAAGGTGGAGCGACGACTTGCGCCGAATGGTTGGAAGTTGTTTGGATGAGAAGAAGTGAAGACCGGGCTCAGTGGTGTACCTTGAGAGAGGCCTATATCCAGCAGTGGACTGATACAGGCTGATGATGTTGAAGTGATAGGTGTATATTATTTGGAGCAAACGCAAGACTGCGTGCTTCTAGTTCTCCTATCAACAAAGTCCATGAGTCTCATCACACCACTCAAAACTTCCGTAGCTGTGGATATAATTTCCTCTTTGGGCAGGAGGAATCTATGTTTTTTGCCTCTCAGTTCAAGCATATAGGTGTAGGGAATGTTGGCCACAGCATATGCCCAGTCAATGCTGGTACCAGCCGCGTAGTACATGAGGTCTTTTGTGCTGCCCACTTTGTAGGTGTGACCACTGGAGTTGTGAATTGCCTGGAATAAAGGATAGAAAATGAATTATGATAGCTCGTTTCAATATTATGGGTGTTCAGATGTGTCTGCAATCAATAAGAACAACTTTAACCACTGTAATATAAACTACTAGCTGCGCCCCGCAGTTTCACCCGCGTCCATTTTTTCTTTCATAAGAACCTTTTCCTCGCAATAACAAACACAACAAAAAAAGAATTAGCGAAATCGGTCCAGCCGTTCACGCGTGATACCGTGACCAAGGTAAATAAGGATTCATTTTTATATATTCTTAGAACCCGATCTACATAGTTTCTGATACCCATAAATTCAGGGACTTCTAGGTAGAGAATGTAGACGTTATTATTAAAAAGTTCCGACTCATTCACTGATATATTAACGTACAGCCTCAACCGCTAGTCTTACGAGATATGAAATTTTCAGGGTAGCCTCCTTAGGTAGTGTAGGGTTACACAAAGAAATGTAAATTATCCCGCGGAATGTTAGATATGAAATCTATATAATCTTGCTAATCTTAAAAAGACTTCAATCTAATATATAAAATTCTTGTGCTCCATCCTGTGTTGTATTTGTTAGCTAACTCTTCGGAAACGGCTGGACTGATTTTTATGAAATTTATTATGTATATTTGGTAGGTCTGAGAAGAGGTCCTGGGCTATTTTTTATACCCCTAGGGGATTATGGTATCCAGAAAAAAAACTTTTTATCGCGTTAAAATGTAGTCCACGCGGGTGTAACCGTGAGAAGCAGCTAGTTGTAAGTATATAAAGATCTTTACCTTGGCTATGGCAGTGCCTCCTTCGAGTAGCTCTACGTAATTAGGACACGGGTCACCGGTGTAGCCCCATGGAAATATGATCACTTCTCCATAACTATGTAATGACAGGAACACTTTGAACGGTGCCTCCGCTTGCGCTATAGCTAGCTGTAAGAAAAGGTATTAATTAGTTACAAAGTACCACTAATAAAAACAAAAATGGTGCAAAACGGTACAATAAGGTGAGACTTCAACACGTTGTGAAAAAAGATAACCTAAGATCCTATTTTTCATTAGATGAGATTAGATCTCATATATATATGCACACACTCGTAGTTTTCCCGTTAAGCCACAGGAACCTATTTTTGTGAGAAAGTAGCCTTTATATTAAACAGGGCTGAAGCTATCTTCATTCTAAATTTCACTAAAATGCATTTAGCTGTTTCAGCGTGAAGAAGTAACAAACGTCATTAGCTCACTCACTTATAAACTTTCTCCAAAAAAAAGAGGTAGGTTCTACTCACTTTTACCGCAGTTGTTTCTGGTTCAGAAAATGGTTTAGACCCTCTAAAAAATATATTTCCTGGGTCTTCTGATGAGCCTTCTTCTCCTTTCTCGCCCCAACCGTAGCTAAAATAATGCAAAGAACCTATACATGTGTATATAAGAACTAAGTTTTTATTGAATTTTACAGGTAAGCGTTTGATTATGTCATCATCATCATCAGCCAGAAGTCCATCGTCATCATCATCATCATCAGCCGGACGAAGTCCACTGCTGAACAAAGTCTTCCCCATTTGAACGCCACCATGAATGGCTAATAGCCATTAGCCATTTGCATCCATCGGTTCCCTGCGACTCTTACAATGTCGTCGGTCCACCTATTGGGTGCTTGCCCACAGAGCGTCTTCCGGTTCGTGGTCGCCACTTGAGAACCATTGATTTTGATTGTGTCACTTGATGTAAATTGACGATGTATTCAAAGGTGCCGCCAGCCTAATCGATTGAGCAGGACCAATAAGCGCTCGACGAGCTTACAGTCATTATAAATTGAGTAATAGGTAACATAGTGTAATAAAATTCTGCGAATAAACTCTGTGAATAGACTCTGTAGCTATACTCTGTGGATAGAATCTATGGATAGGGTCTGTGAATAGACTCTGTGGATTGTTTATTTGTTTCACAATAATGCAATGAAGTAATTAACTCAAAGTTTCAAAAGAAAGCAACGACGCACGATTTGCTTGCATCAATTAATTACTTGAAAAGTTAAAGTAAGTATGTCATGTATAGAAAGGCGTTGGTTACCTGAAATTCCTATTGAGATCTACTCCAACACATTCTCCGTAACGTGATCTGTTTTTCCTCCACATTCTGTCCTCAGTGTGTGTGTATTCATAACCATCTGGATTAAATACTGGGAGTATGTACCTGCAAACAAACGATACATAATTAAATAATCCAATCCAATAATTCCCAATCCAGGTGTAGCGTGACGCCATCTTTGACCACATCGTCACTTAACATCAGGTGACTTGTGATCAAACGCTACCCTGTAAATAGTAAAAAAAAACATATACAATTACGTGAAGAGAAAAAAAACTTTCTAATGGGTCACAAGTAAGTTAATAAGTTATAAATCAAGTAATGAAATGAAGTTGAAGTTTTTGTTACATTATGATTTGATTTGATACATTGCTGCTATAGTTTTTTTGTATGTCATACATACACTTTGACTTTGACCAAAAGTCATGAGATTTCAAGTGACGATGTGATGAACGCAGTGCATTGCCGCGCATGGTTCCAAGCTGTTGAAGTTCAAAATTCTCATTGGCGTTGACAATAGACAAGCTTGACGCTTGGTAGCTGCATACAAAAAAATAACTTGTATGATATATTGTAAACTTACCAATCTTTGTTAGTCACACTGTCCGGCTGTTCATGGAAAGTCCTGACAAGTTTATCAGCAATGTACGTGACCACAGCAGAGCTGATCCATTCCCGGGGGTGGATGGCACCGTCCAACCAGACGCCGAAATTACCCGATTTTCCATTCGATATTTTGAGTATCTGAAATATTAGTGGTATTATAGTAATAATAACACCTACAAAATCCCATACATAGCACTTTGACTGTATGTAATTCCCAGTTTCCAAGGTGTCAGAAACGATTACGCTTTAGAGTTAGTCGGCTCAGTCCAATCAGTTCGCAGAATGAGCCAAATTGATCATCAAGACTATTTTAAATCAAAGTAACAAACTATGAACAAATTAATTAATTAGAAGGCAATTAGTAGCAACACTGATAAAAAATGGAAACCTGTGATTGGATAAGTGTTTACCTTGAGATCTCGACCTTCAACAGTTTTCCCAATGACGTTGACTGAGCAAAGATACGGGAATTCCTGGGCAAGGTTGTCCATAAAAGAGTAGATGACGTCCAGCCGATGGTAGTTCTTCCAATCCATGGCACGACCTGAAAGGTAATGTATTGTCCACCACTCAAAATAGAATGAACTTACTAATTCTGTGTACGTATTTAAGTACTCAAATGGAATATGATAATGATGTCTTCAGAGTAATTAGGGATACAATGTATTTAAATCTAAGTACCACATACCATTTATTCAATTCATAGAATAACATACTCTTTCTTTGATAAAAGACCTGTGTCTCCAGCAGTAGGAGCGTAATAAGCTAATGATGTTGATGTTAATTGAAATTAACTAACAAGATTGGTTATATTGTACAGTCAGTGACAGAAGTAGCTGAACACACCAAAGTTTCCAAATGTATTCCAAATTGGAGAAATTGTCGTTTTCATCAACTTTTGTCGCTGTCTGTACTAGATATATATAAGACGATTATTAGTCAGAAAGTTATTAGGTAACTTGTATTATTTTTTTTTACTATTTACAGGGTAGCGTTTGACCACAAGTCATCTGATGTTAAGTGACGATGTGGTCGAAGATGGTGCCACGCTACACCTGGACTGGGAACTGGCTCTCAAGTGAGGCTGCCGGAACACACCGATAGGTGCTTGGCAACAGATTCGTAGCAAATTAATTTCCTAGCACCTTAGCTCTATCACTAACGCACACATAAACACATACATGTAAGTAATGATATACATTATACACACGCACACAACATATACCACATCCTACATAGATATTTTTAGTACAACATAAAACATGCATGCTTAAACAAATAATAACAACATAAAAGACATTATAAGTACGTAAATCACCAAAACATTTGGATAAATAAATAAAAAGAAACCTTAACACGTACGAAAACGCGCGAGTCAATCGATGCCGGTTGTAAATATTAGCGTTTACAAAACGAAACTACGTAATCATTAATTACTTAATTAGGTACTTACTTAACACTGCAACACTCACTGTGGCACGTTTCTAGACCCGATAACGTAATGTTAGCAACGATATTTCGAAAAATACTCACGTATACCAGATCCTTTTTGGAACAGCTTCGTGTATGTAGACGAAGCTCCCTGTTCTTTGTCGACTAAGTGATTCACGTCACCAACAGCAACGGCGTATGGTATCTCCCGCTCATGGAGCATGCCAGCCACCTGGGCAGTCCTTGGACCTTCCACCATAATATCCATCGTACTTCGGTCCTCTTTCCAAATGTTAATCGCTACAAAAACATAATATAAATAACTTATTGTTTGCGATGCTACAAAGTACAAGATACTCTGCGCTTTACAATTTAATTTACACTAAAATTATACTTAGTGCTAAAAGTTTACGAGCCACTTTGCAATGTTTTTAATGTTCGACATGCGTTTTGTTATTGTAATGATAATTATTGTGAGTGGTTTATGGAGTAATTGACACTGCGGCCACACTATCATTCTGTCGCGAATGGTTCTCGTTTAATTTTATTTGCGACTGATGTATTCGAATTATCGCAGGTAACGCTTTCTTTAAATTTTTTATTTACTTTACTATCCTCACTTGCTAATTTTTTGCAAGAAACCAAAGCTTGTGGTAGTTTATTCATAAGTGCTGGCTTGCTACCAGCATCAAGTTAAGAATCAAGTACCGCTATTGGTCTGTGCCAGTAGTCTCACTTGAATCTCTAAATCCATGTGTAGTGTTGCGCATACATCGACCACCTCGTCACTAAACATCAGTTTCTTCGTCTTTTGTATGAGCTAGCTAACTCTTGTAAAACCTAAATTCCCAAAACATTCGTGTGCTTTGGCCACATTATTAACTGCGTATAGTTGCCGCAGCCGGCAGACTTCTTGACGACAAAATTGTCACATCTATGGGAATGTTATTAATCGTAAAAGTTTTTTTTTTACTATTTACAGGGTAGCGTTTGACCATAAGTCATCTGATGTTAAGATGATGTGATCGAAGATGGCGCCACGCTACAACTGGATGTTTTACAAGGAGATTTTTTCGGATACTAACATGACATCAGCTAATATGAACATGAGAGATTAGTAGAAATTATTTACTTTATTACAATTTAATTATATACTATTATAACAATAAAATAAAAACAAATAAACCTAAACTAATAACTAAAATACATTATGAAAAGAAGTCCCTTTAGGCATGGTACCGAGTACCGATTAGTAGATGACGTGCACATATTCAATTATCAAGCTGAAAATTAGAGTACAATAATTGTGAAAACAGCCAACAAAATCAAGATCATGTTGTTCGACATGAGATGTAGCAGAGATAACTTCTACATCGGAAAAAAGGTAAGCAAAATGACCCGGGCCCTAATGTACCAAATACCTCCAACAGTGTCCAAATTCTTCACAAAAAACCTTTGTCCTTCTCTAGTGAATGTCACCTCCCATACTTGGGTATTTTTTTTAGGGGGTGCCACTTTGATTAGTTTTGGTAAACATAGGGTCAGATATTTGTGAAATATTTTGAAGCCGGTCACATTTACTAGGTATGAATAATTTAATTTTTGCTTACAGATAATTTAGACTTTTGATATCCAATGATTTCTTATGTTTTGACATTTTGTGGTGACTACAATTACTATCGAGTCGAAGGAGTTGCAGCTACGACCTCGAACGTTCTGAGGCACTAAAAAGTTTTTAACCTTTTTTTGTTGTCGATGAAATCACAAAAAGGTTTTAATACTTTTTTATTTGTTATGGCGTCACACGATTAGTGTATTTGCCAGTGATATGTAATAAAAATATTTCTAACTCAAAGAGTAGAATCAAGTATTAATGATGATGAGATGATGGGACCCAGCAGCAAGTCGGGTCAAAGATGATAGTGGCACTTTACTTAAACTTTACATGCAATTTTTTGGAGCAACTATAAAAGTCACTTTCACAACTTTATTTCAATTTCCCACACTCGTACACGTTAACGAACACATAATGGTTAATAATCCAACAATATCGCTTATTATCACTCGAAGAAACACAAGTTTTGGATATAAAAACAAAATTTTCATGCTGACTGTTCTATTGCCCCAAAAAAGTTGTTTTAATACTTACGAATCATCTTTAGTTCGAATCCGATAATGAATCAGTGTCGTTTATTCCTATTTCCGGTGTAGTGTAGTTATCCACGAAATTCATTAGAGCAAAAACACTGCTCAAAATCTCACGTCCGGTCTCTTCTATTTCTTCCTTGGGGAGTCTGAATTTATGTTTCTTGCTTCTCAACTCTAGCAGGTAACAGTATGGTATCCCTGCTACTCCATAGCTCCAATCATTACTAGTGCCTGATGCTCTGTACATGACGTCTTTTGAAATTCCCACTTTGTATGTATTACCAGTAGTTTGAAAGATAGCCTGGTACAAAAGTTTGTGATAAGAAAGACAATAAAACCGGCCAATAACGTATTGGACTTGCACGTTGTGGAGTTCCGTAGTAAAAGCATAAAACTATGAAGACTGTAGGATCAAGAATGAGGTTCACAAATAATTTAAAAATACTCGTAAAAAGTGTTTTAAAATAAAACGGACTTACTTCAGGCCAGGATTTACTTTAACTCTACCCATATTTTAACCTTAACTCTTAATTTATAGTGAAAGAAAAGACGAAACGTTTTTAAGAATAATCGACAAAAAAATTCACCGTCATTTAAGTGCATGAAATATGTAAATGTTAAGGGCCGGTTTTATAAACGTCCGTTAGTTAAACGTCATTTAAAATTTCAGTACATTTGACATTATTGTCAAATTTTCCATACTTAAAATTGGTATGACATTTAACTTACGGATGTTTATAAAACCGGCCCTTAGTCATAGAAACACGTACATTTTCCGTCACTGCTACGGAACCCTAAAATGAAGCGCACCCGTCACGTTCTTAGCCGGTTTTTTAATAACAAAGCAATGATAATATTCTAATGAAAGCCAAAATACGAGTATGTGACTCATAATGCCAAGAAGATATCAAGATATGGAAATCATTAGCACTTGAATCAGTTCGTAGGTAACGCTACCCTCATTCCAAGAATTAAAGAGTTAAATAAGTACATTACTTTTATGAGTAGGTACTTTGTCATGCATTTTTACCACTCATTAAGTTCATTGAACCAAATATTCTAAACATGTTTTATATCTAACTTACTAATTCCGATGGCTCAGCGACCCAAGTGTGTCTTGGCCTCTGAAACGAGAGAGCGCCAGTCTTCTCTATCCCTCTAACCTGAGCAATTTCAGCCCAGTTCAGAGTGTGGAGTAAGATTTTATGATATTAACAGTTTTAAACGTCGCTACCTCAACGAAGGACCAATACGAATTAATTTACATAATAACATTCTGATACAAAGTACGTAATGAATCCCTACTTTAATATCATAAATGCGAAACTAATCCTGTCTCGCTTTCACGCCTAAACTAATGAACCGATTTAAATGAAATTTGGTACAGATATAGTTTGGACCCTGAAGAAGGACATAGGATGCTTTTTATCGCGATAAACTGTAGCCCACGCGGGTGAAACCGCGGTGAACAGCTAGTTTACTATACATGTGATAGGATGTTTTAAACTTACTCTAGACATAACCGTTGCTCCTTCCAACAATCTCACATAGTCCGGACAAATCTCGTCTTGAAACGAAAAGGGGAAAAGTATGATCTGCCCATAGCTATGTAGGGTCAGATAAACTGAGAATGATACACCGGAATTTGACAGCATGTCCTGTGTCAAAAAAAGATTGATTATAACTAGCGTTAGATCCTTGATAGATCTATCGATTTTGGTTCTTCAGCGAATTTCCTGTAAGAGTTGTGGGGAGCCGATGGATGCAAATGGTTAAGAGCCGTTCATAGTGGCTTTCAAAGGGATAGACATATCAGTGGATGTCTTCTGACTGATGATGATGACGATGTTTCATCCCTTACGACGAGGTTGAGGGTGGTAAACAGGCTACGCTTGAATACTAAAAGCCTCTGACGTCATCGACTTCTGTCCTAAGACAACGATCGAAAACGACGGAGAAGCACGGAAGCGCTTAGTTAATACCACTAGTGATCACCTATCCAAGTAGTGATGACCTCAGAGAACGTTGCCTAACCTAGTTGATTGGTTATGATCCACTAATTCAGATCCATTGCGAACACTTTCAATAAACTGGGTTAAATCATTGCGTACTTATGCCTCCTACAGTAAATATCATTTGGAAATAAATGTGCGTTGATGCGGAATTCGTGTCATCGCCACTCCACTCGGAGATTATACGGCGAACGGTAAACAGGATTCTCTCGTAAATCAACAATGCAACGGTATTATAATTATTAGGTACATAATTATGTAAAAAGGTATTTAAATAACATGTTACAATAAAAATATATATGTAGAATTGCGAGACGAGCTGGTACGGAGTTACGGACATAATAATCCAACTCGTATTATAAATGTGATAGTTTGTGTGTATGAATGTACCTATGGATGTTTGTTACACTTCACGTTAAAACTGCTGAACGGATTTGAGTGAAATTTGGAATGGAGATAGCTTATACCCTAGATTAAAACATAAGCTACTTTTTATCCCCGAAAAAGGTTCCTGCGGGACAAAGGAAAGACGCCGGTGAAATCATATAAGGGAGAGGGTATTTAACGCAAAAATCTATTAGATCTTTGTCTTTTTATGGAGTAAAGTCAGAGGCGAAAACTAGTTTTCTTTTGTCCTTAGCTGGCAAAGTCCACATGAACGCTATAGCTAAAATTACTGTCATAGTTGTGAGCTGGGATGGGACTCGATCTTAGTAAAGGTGCCTTGTAAGGTGCATGCTTTACCATTTGGCCACCACCGCTCTACGCATACTATAACATCAAAGATTACGTGTTATTAACATCATAAATGTTGTGACACATCCTTACTCTCACAGCAGTAGATTCCGGTTCAGAGAAAGGTTCAGGTCCGCGATAAAATGCATTTGTTGGATTGTCTGAAGATGCTTTACCACCCCAGCCGTAGCTAAAACAAACACCTTTAAAGTTACCATCGAAGGCGCAGAAGGCAAAATAATTAAGGCAAGTTTTCTATTCAAGTTTTCGTAGTAACCTGAAGTTTCTATTGAGATCGACGCCTACGCATTGGCCGCCGTGCCAGGCTCGGTTCTTGCGCCACATGCGGTCATTTGTATGAGAGTATTCGTAACCATCTGGGTTCATTACTGGCAAAAAATACCTGTAATAGAAATTTAATTCATACAATTTTCATAGTTATACATCACTAGCTGCAACCTGGGATTACTTTATCGCAATAAAAGGTACTCTTTGTCCTTCTCCAGGGTTTGAACTATCTCTACACCAAATTTGATCAAAATCCGTTTTGTACTTTTTCTATGATAGAGTAACAAACATCCAACCATCCATCCTCAAAAACTTTCATATTTATAATATTAGCAGGATTAGGATTACAGCAAAA
This sequence comes from Opisthograptis luteolata, assembly GCA_931315375.2. Classification (NCBI taxonomy): domain Eukaryota; kingdom Metazoa; phylum Arthropoda; class Insecta; order Lepidoptera; family Geometridae; genus Opisthograptis; species Opisthograptis luteolata. Next base: position 8,080,004 of record OV928048.1, read on the forward strand.
GTTAAAGTTGATCGCTTCTTTGTCCATACTTTTTTCTTGTTCTATAGTATGTATGGTCAGTTGGGCTGGTGTAAAGCTATTTTTATGTAAAGCAATATGTTTGCGCAAGGAAAACAAACCAAAGCAAATTGCCTACAACCAGCGATAACAAAGGATAAAAGCACACAAATTCTGCGGCTCTTCTATGGCAGAACATATTTTAACTGACCAGTCTTTATTAGTAATGTATTCAGGCAATGTGTTAAAGTTCCTGGCAATCTTATCAGCTATGAAAGTGGCAGTGGCTGGAGCAATCCATTCCCGAGCATGGATCCCAGCGTCTATCCATACACTGGTATTGCTGGCATTGCTGTTTGATATCCTCAAAATCTAGACGAAATTCATAAAAATTAAAATAAAAAAGAAACTGCAGCAGCAAACAAATTGATTAATTATAATTAGTAAATTACATTGATACTACATTTTGTGAAATAGTTCCAGAGGTCATGAGGTGTTGTTTTGACGACTAATGCAATTAAGAACTTGAACGATGATAAAAAAATGTATAGGTATTTATTACCTTCAAATCACGTCCTTCAAGCGACTTGCCAATGTTTCCCGTGGTGCAAATTGATGGGAAATCATCTTCCAGCTTGTCCATGAAGGAATGAATCACGTCCAACTTATAGTAGTCATTCCAGTCAAGGCAAGGACGAATTAAAGGTTTCTCTTCTAAAATAAACATCGAAATGCGGAAAGCAATTATGTAGTTATGAAAACTATACCTATAGCTTGAGGGTAGGGCATTTTCTAGTACCCGCCTGGGCTCCAATCTATATATATATAACTCAAAGGTGACTGACTGATGACTGACTGACATAGTGATCTATCAACGCACAGCCCAAACCACTGGACGGATCGGGCTGAAATTTGGCATGCAGGTAGATGTTATAACGTAGGCATCCGCTAAGAAAGGATTTCGCGATAAACTGTAGCCCACGCGGGTGAAACCGCGGGGAACAGCTAGTTCTATTATAAGAATGTAGCGCCAAGCACCTATCAGTGTGTTCCTAAAGCCTCACTTGAGAGTCAGTCTCAGTTCCGAATCCAGGCGTTGTGTGGTGGCACCGTCACTCAACGTAGTGTGTCTTGTGGTACAGTCAGCGACAAAAGTAGATCAGTTATGTTTGTTTTTTCCTTACAACTTACAAGGTTGCGTTTGACCATAACACAACATCGTTCGAAGGTTGGTGTTTAAGATCATTTAGAGAATCGGAAAATATGTTTTTGTTCAGTGACTTTTGTCGTTGACTGTACTTACAACGCTGTTATGTTTATAAATTATTTTTACCTTTTATTATTTGGTTTTGGATAGGTTTGTTTCGCGCAGAACGTGATACATATATGCAAGTTTTGTGATCCTTAATCACATTTGAATTCTCCGGCTTTGCACCCTTTCTTTTGTTACCTTTCTGTTCATTTTTGTTGTCAGTTTTATTTAACCGTTTAAGGTCTTCAACTTGTGCTTTAGTATTGACAGGAGTATTTTGTTTATACGATGTATCGCAGAAGATATAGTATTGCATGGATTTAGGCCTCATTTCTGATTCTTGATGTTTCTAATTGCAAGCTTCTGGGAAAGGATTAGGCATAGCTGGGGGCGGCAGTAGTTAAAAGATGATGATGTCTTTATTTTAACATTATTTTTAATTAATGAATAGAAAATCCAGCAATACGTCTATTTTAGACTCGGAAATCCTGTGACTCATTCTAATCAATTGACCAATAATTTTAACCACCTATTTAACACCACAGAATTATAAATAGTAGAATTGAGTCAAGTTTTGGTTTCTTGCATGCATTTTCAGTTGTGTTATTGTTAGTTTTTTAAAAAAGCATGGTAAATTGTATTTTTATTTCAATGTTTTTATTGTGAATTTATAGGTTAGGTTGAGCTTATTGCACTGTGCACTGTGGGTGTGGGTGACAGTTTCTTTTTGTAGCTAAGAAGTTCCAATCAGAATTTAACTCTTTGGTTATATCCTTATTGCAACTATGGAAATCATTTAAAACATTCAGAATTCTCTTGCACAAATACTATTCCAATGAGCAAAACTTTAACTTTCAATATTCCCTAATAAAGACCTAAACACGCCAAAAATATGGTTTACTTTTACTCGGCAAGTGAATCAGTAAGTTGTAGGATTAACAATTAGTCGCAGTGGGGTAGCTAGGGGTGGCCCCTGCTTTGTTTTTCATTAGAAGCTGCTTATGGCCTGCCACTGGCACGTCATCGTAAACTCCTAACCCTGTATTAGTATTCGAACGAACGTTTAAGAGTTTTATGCATTACTTTGTAAATAGGTTGTGAAGGTGAATTTTAATTACATACCTACTATAAATTGTAGCATGGGTTACCACTACACATCCTAAAGAAGGTTAACTTTCAACTTTTTATGTGCATAAAAAAAATCAAAAATGCTCTCTCTTTTACGCGAAGACTCAAGCCACAGAATATATGTATATAGCAAAAGCTATCATTGACGAGGACCCTTCAAAAGAAGCAAAGTTTTCGTAAATTTATTTTGATCGGATTTGCATTTTTCATTGGCATCCTTATCTAGGTGTAGCATGCGTCACCTTTAACCATTTGACTACTTAACATCAGGTGTAAGATGTAAAGAAAAAAATATAAAAAGTATATCCCTTCAAATGATTGATAGAAAAAAATAGAGCTTTACTTAGGTACTTATTTTATTTATTTTCTTCCTTTGTATAGCAACAGATCCTAATCAAACGCAATCAAGCATCTAAAGTACAGAAACTTAAAATAAAAGGTACCGACTACGGATAAATCTAGCAAGTAACCAGCCACCCTGTAAGGGGTAGGGGAGGTGTACAATTAAAAAGATAAACGCGTATAAGACCGAGTCGAGGCGACACTTGGGTGGCAACGCGGCCCCACCGTCTGGTTAGCGGGCTACCGAGAGATCTGTGCCCTACCACTGGTTTTAAGTCGAATTGTTTTCGCTTCTAATTTGGTTTTAAAGATCATCATCATCATCATCATCATCAGCCCGTATCAGTCCACTGCTGGACATAGGCCTCTCCCAAGGTACGCCACTGAGCCCGGTCTTCGGCTCTTCTCATCCAACTACTGCCAGCCACTCGGCGCAAATCGTCGCTGTCGCTCCACCTTGTCGCAGGGCGTCCTACACTACGTTTGCCAAGTCGCGGTCTCCACTCAAGAACACGTCTACCTCATCGGTTGTCGGTTCTGCGGCTATATATTATTATTAAATGCAAGACATAGACAAGACGAGTGTAAAAATAATATTCTAGTGAGCAATAATTAAACGAAAATGTTATAGACGTACTCTATTAGTTTAAATTCTTTTTAACCACTTCATATAGGTATAAGTCATGGGGATAAAATGTTTCAAAACTAAATCGATTTTTTTAATGCTTGCGGTATTATTATAAAAATGCTCTAAAATTACATGTACAACACACTGCAGCTAAATTTGCGATCTCGAATAATGTTTGTTAGTTGTTCACGTTCTCATTTAGCTTAGTTTAAGTACCTCCCCAATTATTAATTAATATGTATATTGAATGAAGCGTTCACATGCAAAAAAAATGTTATTAATTTACTACAAAAATACGTAGTACATATAGAGCTTGAGTTGGAGTCAGGGCAGTCAACCGCTCACTGACTGACGCACCGCACCGAGCAGCACGTCATGCACTTCAACTGTTTTGACATCTAATCGAGTTGTCATCGCAATAAGATATCAGATTCGAGTTCCAACAGTAGTTACATTGTTTCATTAGAGGGGAGTGCATGAGCGAGACGAGGGCGACCGTCGAGGCGTTTCTGAAAATATCTGATTACACGTAATTATCGAGCGAGTTCGCGCCGGGTGGCAACTGCTACTTCTTCTGTGGCCTGGCTTAGCGCGCCCATTTGCTTGCGAGACTATTGTCTGGGACTGGGAGGTTGGAATCACGCGATTACGGATTGACGAAATCAGGCCAGTAATGCGAGGACTTAATTGAAGTCTTAAATAGATTTGTAAGTTTCCCCACTTTACAAAGAGTAGCATTGATGAATAAAGTTTTGCGACGATTTCAACATAGACAAGACCAATTTATGCAAAACTATTTTAGTAAAACCTTTTTGGATGACTTTCGCCAAAAATCTCTGACGAAATTACTGTCTCTAACGTCATTTGGTTTCTGTACAATGTCATATTCGTATCAAAATTTTCATGTGACCAAATTTAGAAATTTCAGTTGATGCCAATTTGTGGTTATTTAATCAAAATTACCAGTGCATTAAGTCGGTCAAAGTGGCACGTAATAGATATCAAATATGGGAGGTTACGTGTTTAAGAGATGGACAAAAAATGTTCTTAAAAAACTTGGATACAAAAGGCGGTAAGGGAAATTAAATGCTGCTTTAATTTCTAAGCCCAATACTACTTATCCTGAAGATATTCAGAAAATATCCTCTACAAACAAACTATACTTTGCAATATTAGAAAGGTAGTATTTTAGACGAGATTTTATTTTATCATGACGAAAGTATAAAGGGCCAATAATATGCTTTAGTTCTTCGTGAATAAAGGATCTCATGCTCTATTAGTAATTTGTATCGCTAATTTGCTATTTTAAGCTATAAGAATCTGCAAAGAACAGGATAGCAGGATGAACGTAATGGTGGAATGTACAAGAACAATGCAGGTGGGGAAAATGTTGAGTGAAAGGAGCATACCCTACGAAGTGGCCGTGTCAGATTGTTCAGCATTGGCCACGATTGGTACCTCTCGGAGAGCTCTCAGTCCGGTAATGTCTCGGCGAAAGTCTCCTAACAGTAAGTAGTATCAAAAATAATAGTATCTGTATGGACAAATGTAAAAAAATATCGTACTCAAAATTGTACTCGTACCTATACTAAATGTGAAATGTTGGTCAAATTGTTTGTGACTTACTATTTCATCATCATTAGCTTATTTCGTACCCACTGCTGATCATGTTTATCCCAACGGTTGTTCTGCTGCTTATGTGACCAGCCGACTGCCACATCAGCTTGTTAATTCTGTAAGCTATATCAAAAATTGTGTAAAATTTGCAATCTGGATTAACAAAAACGCTACTTTTTAACTCGGAAAAGGGTTTCATCGGGAAAATGGGAAAAATGCATGGCGCAGCCATATTGTCATATGCAATAAGGTTGGAATTAAACTTGAAATTCTTATTTTTAGGATATTCAATAGATTGGAAGGATTTTTATCCCATCGATAATATTTATAGGTTTTTGGGATCCCTAGAAGTGCAGTATCCGTCAACATGCACGGTTATTACGATTGGTAAATCAGTTGAAGGAAGAGATATAAAGGTATTTACTTTTTACAGGTTTTGTGATAAATTAGTTTGAAGAATTGATAGGGATGTCACTCTTAATTTCAGAACACGTTAGTTATGAGCGCACTGTAGAGCCCCACCCAAGAGTTCACAATAAAGTTGCCAATCTATACCAGCAATATCGATTATTCTATCGACAGAATCGATTATATCGCACAGAGAAGAAAAAGAAGATTAATTAAATCTAGTGCTCTATAAAAATCAATCTAATTTTGGTAAGAACGTTTTAAATTTACAGATGCTAAAAATATCCAACAGCGACGCAACGAATACTGGAGTCTGGCTAGATGGAGCTATACACGCCCGAGAATGGATCAGTGCTTCAGTAGTTACCTATATTGCTGACCAGATAGCAAAGAACTTTAACGTTCTCGGAGAAGCTGTTACTAATAAAGACTGGTAAGTAAGCGTGTCAAGCTAAAAGTTCTTTAATTTATGAGTGATTAGAAGAACAAGTCGCTCGGGCGATAGTAAGCGTCACGTTTACCCAATGCCATTCAGAATTCTAAACATCAACAGTTCAAATTCCTGCGCTAAAGATTTCAAAAAGTTATCAGATAACGAGAATAATAAGCAAAGACGCGAATGGGTATGGCGCAATGGTCGCGCTTCACTTGGCGCAGCGTATTCTATCTATAGCGATGATGGCTCAGTGGTAGTGACGTCGGCTTGCGATCCGTAGGACGTGGGTTCGAATCCTACAATGAGCTTGAGCTTTCGGTGAAGGAAAACATCGTGATGAAACCATAGCTTGGTGGTAGGGTATTTTCTAGTACTCACCTGGCTAGCTACCACCCTCTTGTTAAGAATCTGTCGCCAAGCACCTATCGGTGTGTTCCGGCAGCCTCACTTGAGAGCCAGTTCCCAGTCCAGGTGTAGCGTGGCGCCATCTTCGACCACATCGTCACTTAACATCAGGTGACTTGTGGTCAAACGCTACCCTGTAAATAGTAAAAATAAATAGTAAAAAAAAAAAGTATTCGTTTAAAGTAAATTTTCATGCGAATTTGGGTGGGTCGCACCGCAGCACATTGGTAGATTTTCTTTCAAACATAATATGAAAGACAGAGAAGCATGATGTTTTCGTTGGGCCCCTCCGTAGTATGCTATCTTCTTCACATACTAAATTGAAGCCGCTACACGGATTCGCTACGCCATGTAAAGTGCGGCAAACAGAGGCCTTTCGTAACGACGTGAAAACTTAGACACCACGTTTTTTCTCCTAATAAAACTTACCGTAGCACTGATTCTTGACGGGTATTCTTGTTCTTTCTCTGTGGATTGTCTTCAATATATGTTTTAGGTATTTTGTACCAATCGTAAACCCAGATGGATATCATTACACTTTCACGGTAGATCGCATGTGGCGCAAAAGCAGAGCTCGATCTGGAAATGCTATTACCGGTGTGGATTTGAACAGAAATTTTGGGTATGTATCTGGTTAAGGAGTGGAACAGGGATCCGAAATAAGTCCCGGTGACTGATTATAAAGCTGCCAGTCCTTTTTTGTGCCAATTTCGACCAGTCTACAAACTAGAGCTCGCGAATTTCCTTTCCAATTTCATCGCTCCAGTGGAGGTGTCAGCCACTCGGCCATCCCTCGCTACGCGTCTATATTACATAATGGAAGTAATAAGTTTATATTGTACATTTAATTCTTTGATTATGTAACTGTATGTATTGTTTTTACCGTTAAGTATCTGCACTATCTTTTTATTTAGTTATATACTTATTGCGCCCCGCCGTTTCACCCGCGTTTTTCCGTTATTCCGCAGGAACCTTTTTCCGGGACAAAAAGTAGCCTATGTATTAATCCAGGGTATAAGCTAATTCCATTTCAAATTTCACGCAGATCCGCTCCGTAGTTTTTGCGTGAAAGAGTAACAAACATTCATCCATCCATATTCACAAACTTTCACATTTATAATGTTAGTAGGATAGGATAAGATTCAATGACATAGCTAAACTGATTAATTTGTTATTTTGCAGTTATTTTTGGGGCCGAAATGGTTCCGAAATGTCTTCCAATGATCCGAATCACCTGAACTTCCGAGGAACCGAACCATTTTCGGAACCTGAAACTACCGCACTCAAGGTTTTGTCTCAAATTTCCTTAATATCAACAATAGTATTTTACACCTAGATAAGGTTTGTTTGTATGTTTGTAGAGGGTTATTTCTGGAACTACTGATCCAATATTAAGAAAACTCTTTTAACTATTACATAGTTACATTATCTCCGAGTGTCATAAATTACTACAAAGCCGGGCGATTCGCTTGTAGCATAAATGAACTTGTCAACATTGTTACAGGATATCATTTTATATTCAGGGACACCGTTCAAAATATTTTTGACGTTTCACGCGTACAGCGAAGTGATTGCATTTCCATGGTGCTATTCCGCGGAACCCTGTCCTGATTATGTAAATTTACTGGAAGGTGGAACTTGTATGGCAAAGGTAATTTGTCAGCGCCACGTTTTTGAATAGAGCTTAAGTAACTGTGTAGAAAATAATAAATGTACCAAAGCAGCCAGCGGTGGCGGTAAAGCACAAGACATGTAAAGTTAAGAAGTGATCGAAGGTGGCGTCACGCTACACCTGGATAAAAATTTGGCTCTCAAGTACAGAGGCTGCCTGATTACACCAAGGTACAACCAAGGTGCTAAACTAGATAGGCTAGCCTTTGACCACAAGTCACGTGACGTTAAGTGATAATGTGGCTGAAGGTGGCATCACCCTATGCCATATTATATCCATTATCTTTCTATGAATAAAGGAGTGAAACTCAGTACTTTAATGTAATTGCAGGCAATCTACGAAACGAACGGTCGCATGTACAAAGTCGGCAACTTCAAAGATGTGATGTACTACGCATGCGGTACGAGCATAGATTGGAGCTATGGGACTGCTCGCATACCGTTCTCATATCTCATCGAGTTGAGGAGTAAGCAGGACAAATTTCTGCTACCGAAAGACGAAATACAAATCTGCTGTAAAGAAGTCTTCAATGCCATCATGGCGTTAGCGAAATTTGTCGAAGGGAAAAAGTGCTTGAATTGCACTGTTATTCCGAAACAGTAGTTGGATTGTCTGCCTTGTGCTAGGTATATTTAATTTTTGTAGTTTTTTTTATGCCAGTGTTTAACGATGATCAAAGTATTATTTATTTGGAAAAATGAATTAAGTAAAGTCGGAAATACAAAACGTGTATTGATTCATAAACCGTACTTTTGTATAAAAGCTCACACAGCATTGTCACATATTTACAAAACAGGTACTTGGGTATGAACTGCTGAACAATTTTTTGATCTTTCAAAGAAACACCTCAATGCAGGTTTGACAGCGTCGTGGTTCAATTTTGTGTGGATACGAGAAACTTGTTTTAAAAAGCAGTAGCTTTCAAGGCACGTGATGTTAAGTGTCGAGACCGATGGTCGAAAATGCCACGCCTTTTCAAAATATCAAATTAGTGTCATTTAACAAATAATGATTTGTGTGTATTTTCACACTTTCAATTTCAATATACTAAAACTAACTGAGATTGCGCAATGACCCAAAGTGCATCTTGGCCTCCGATAAAAAGACGCCATTTCGGTCTGTCCTGCGCCACCATCTACCAGTCCTCCACTTGGAGCTCACGCAGGCCCTTCGTGACTTCGTCAATATCGTTATTTCAATATGCCAGCTCTCATAATTCTAATGTTGGTCAACGTAGTTCATCAGACTCTGCACGCCGTTCCAGATCTCCAAGCCCGTCTCCAAGATCTGATCCTTGGGTAACCTGAACTTGTGTTTTTTGCTCCTCAGCTCTATCATGTAGGAGTAGGGGATCTTAGCCACCGAGTAGCTCCAGTCTATACTGGTCCCGCAGGCAGCGTAGGTCAGGTCCTTTGTACTCCCTACCTTGTAGGTCATGCCTGTCGTTTCATATATAGCCTGAAAACGAGAGATTTTAATTATTATTTTAGACACAGGTTTTCCCAGGCATTGCTTTTCAGTCTTTGGAATATATAGATTTAAAGTAAACCGCAGGCTTAACACACATTATCATCATCATCAGCCTGTATCAGTCCACTGCAGGATATAGGTACGCCACTGAACCCGGTCTTCAGCTCTTCTCATTCAACACTCGGCGCAAGTTGTCGTGCCACCTAGTAGAGAGCATCCTACACTACGTTTGCCAAGTCGCAGTCTCCAAGAACACGTCAACCCCAACGGTTGTCGGTTCTGCAGCTTATATGACCAGCCCACTGCCATTCAGCTTGCTAATTCTGCGAGCTATTACGTAGAATATTAAAATGTTCATGTCGACTAATGCTAGACATCACCAACAATTCTATAGAGAAGGAAAGCGTTCTACCAGTTTTGATTACAGTTGAAAATTGCAGCTGATGCAATTTGACTTTGCAGCTTTTACTTCGACTTAGAATAAGAGCTCGAGCACCACGGCGGGTTTCTGGAAAGTTCGTTGACTTTGCCAATAGGTTAACGCTCTTCATAAAAAATAAAATTTTCGATAAAACCGTATTAGTTGAAATTTGTTTTCTCTTGTTTTCGCTACCGTGAATTGTTACGCTAAAATAAAACTAAAATGGGTTATTTATTATCTGAATCTTTATCTTTTTGTAAATAAGACGGCACGGATTAACGACTGATGTGGCACAATTGGCGAGCAGCTGAATGCGAGCGTGAGATCACAGGTTCGATTTCCACTATCGAGATAAATATTTGTGCATTGTAAAATAGCGCAAACATTTGCTCTCGGATATTTGCCCAGACCTATGTTAAACATTAGAGGAGGTCTAGTCAACATTAACAGGCAATTTTAAATTAAATTGATTGATTAAACAAAAACAATAGTGTAGGGAAGGAAAGTGAGGTGTACCTACTATAATAAAAAAATATCTGGGTTTTTATTCTGAACTTATAGTTAGTTGAAATGAGACTATGGGATGAGACTCCGGCAGTGTTAATTGCTATTTTATCTTATTTCTTTTTTTCTGACACAAAATTGTTAAGCCAGCGAAAGATTTAATCTATTGGCAAAGACAAGAAGCGTTCTACAAACCCGCCGCTAGTCTCTTACGTGGAGTTACCCTCGACATCGCCGCACCAGCCTCCAGCAAGTTCAGGTAGTCTGGACACGGATCTTTTGTCCATCCCCAAGGAAAGATGATCAGTTCGAAGTAACTATGGAAGGATAGGAACACTCTGAACGGTGTCAATGATCCTAATATCGTGTCCTGTGAAAGGGAAACGAAAGTGTCACGCTTTAATATATTCGTATGATACATCCTATCCCACTACCCTACTTCCTACTAATGTTATACATACGAAAGTGTGTGTGTGTGTGTGTGAATGTTTGTTACCACGTATCACCGTAACTACTAAACCGATTTTGATGAAATTTGAAATGGAGATAGCTTATACCCTAGATTAACACATAGGCTTTTAATCATTTAATCCTGGAAAAGGTTCCTGCGGGATACATAATATAAGAACTAATATTTTTCGTTGAAACTAACCCTCACAGCGATTGTTTCTGGTTCTGAGAATGGTGTAGGACCTCTGAAAAATACGTTGTTGGGGACCTCTGATGACCCTAAATCTCCACTGCTTCCCCATCCACAGCTGTAAAGTGTAGATTTAATATTACGAATACAGATAAAATAATGATATACTCCATATATCAACATAGGACTAAACCTATTTACGACACTATTTTCCTACACTATAGGTTTTTTTACTCCTTTAAGACATTTGACCACAAGTCACATGATGTTAAGTCATATAATGTCAAGATGTGATCGAAAATGGCGCAAATCTACGTCTGAACTGGGCACTGGTTCTTAAGTCAGGGTGCAGGAATCAAGATCTACCAAAACTACCACCAAGCACGATGTTTCTTTCACTGAAAGCTCAAGCTCGTGGCAGGATTCAAACTAAAAAGGAAAAAAGCAGACAGGTCGCAAGTACATATTTGAAAAGCTTACCTAAAGTTCCTATTAAGGTCAACACCCACGCACTCTCCACCGTAGCACGCTCGATTTTTCCTCCACATCCGATCGTGAGAGTGTGTGTACTCGTAACCATCTGGATTTAACACTGGAACTATGTACCTAGAAACATTTGATTTTTTTTGTGACATACTGACATCATGACGTTATCAATGACGTCACTTCACATGGCTTAGCGCATTCAAGTAGCGGTATCGCTATCCTTTCTAGTACTTAATAGTTTATGAAGAAGGGTGTCTGGCTTTGAGTGAGTGCTCATTCTAACCATACAGTTAAGGATTTTTGTGTTTTATGTAATTGGTATACAATAAAGACTATCTTGAGCTTTTGAACAAGGAAAACATCGTCATGAAACTATAGCATGGCGTAAAAGCATTTTCCAGTGCTCACCTGGCGAATTTCCACCATCAAATTATGAATCTGTCGTCAAGCCCCTTGAGAGTCAGTTGCTAATCTAACTGGTAGCGAGGTGCCACTTTTGACCACATAGTAGCTTAACATCAGGAGACTTGCGGTGAAACGCTACCCAATATAGTCAGAACTAGTATAGATACATGTTACTTAGCCTGAATTCTTACCAATCTTTATTCACAATAGCAGAAGACAATTTCTGAAAGTGCTTGACAATGTGGTTTGCGATATACGTGACAACGGATGCGCTTATCCACTCTCGAGAATGTATGGACCCGTCCAGCCAAACGGCTTTGTTCGATGCGTCACTGTTTGATATTTTCAACATCTATAGAAAAAAATGCTCTTCATTGTAGGGGCAGCACTTAACCGACTAGTTTTCTCAGTAAATGGTGCGGGAAGGACTTGTTATTATCACGAGATGCCATGCATCACCAATCTACTACTATACCATTCCGTCACCACAAACATCAAATCAGTTAAGCGGTAACCCTAAACCTGTATTCAATATCTGCATCCTTTGGTTACTCTTGTTGTTTTCCCGCTAGTTCGCAGTGCGCAAGAACCTTTTCTGATATAAATAGTAGAGTATTATTTAATCCAAAACATAAGCTATCTTCGTTCTAAGTTTCACTCGCCGTTGAACCGTTTCACGGAAGGCAGTAACAAATATACACACTCACAAAATATCGCATGTATACCCTACTAGGTACCTCTTGAATCATCGTTTGCAAATGTCGTGAGCCTATCGTAGCTAGTACCTACCTGTGCGATCATCGATAAATGTCATTATGGACGCCCAATTATCTGTTGAGAATACCAGACATCTGAGACACGTTAAGACATTAGGGAGTGATCTGCAATTAACCTTTTGCCGCCAAATACTGCCCGAATTTAATAATCGATCCTGATCCGCTATCATCGGTTTTGGATCGATATGTCATATCATAATATATAATTTTAGTAGTAATACGTCAAGCTCTAGTACCAAAATGACATATTATGACATCGATCCAACACCGCAGATAACGGATCAAGATCGATTATTAATTTAGGGCGTTTATCTGTATAAACATAGCTTTGTCCCATGGTATTAAATTGTACCTTTATATCTCGACCTTCGACTGATTTACCGATGACAGTAACTGTACAAATTGCTGGATAATCCTTCTCCAACTCGTCCATGTACGAATATATCACGTTGAGTCGGTGAAACCTATTCCAATCCATCAGTCTTACTGTAATTGCCAACAAAATTTTTGTTAGAAAGGATTAGAAGGATTGTGCAATAAATACAAGTACGATATGTATGTACAACAAATACACGAAAGTAACCAATAATAACTAGATCCAATTCAATATCCATCTTTTTTACATTTTAAAGGGTAGCGTTGAAGAAGACGCCTCGCTACCCTGGATATTGGGAACTGACCATCTAGTGGGGCTACCGGGATATACTGATATCAGCTTGGTGACAGATTCTTAACTTGAGTTTTGTAGATAGCCAGGCAAGCACTACAAAATGCTCTACCACTAAACTATGGTTTCATCACGATATTTTCCTTTATCGAAAGCAGCATACAGGTCATAAGTTAACGTCACTACCTCAGCCATCATCGCTTCAATATTTGGTACTTACTATATTTCTAATATAGTGATAAGAAATAGGAGTGGCGCTACTTACATTTTCTTTTCTTCGGCTTGCGGTTTGGTATAATAATATGTCGAATTAAGCTTTTGTGTGTTGATGCTTTATGAAGAGAACCAGTTGAAGATTTTACTGCAATTTAAAGTGATTTTCAATAGGCTCTCTTATCTGTTAGCAACTAACTATTTATCTAAGCCATGCAAAGAATTTGTAATTCAAAGTAGGTAGTAAAGTTGGTATGATGCAAGTCAGAGGCTCCATGATAGAGTCTAGTTTGACAGGCTTGCTTAAGAGCGAGAAGGTTCGTCAGCGACTCCACTGCAACTAATGCAAATAACATCTGCAATAAATGTGGACGAGCCTGCCGTTCTCGTATTGGTATGTATAGCCACCAACAAAAGTGTTCTTTAGCCGCACTGATACGGCTTGAATCGTCTGTCACAGACGTCACGTCTAACGCCATGTATATGAACCTATGCAACGTCCTTGTAAGTATGTATAATGCAGTAAGTGTGATACGCTTGTCTCGTTACTCAGTAACATAAAAAAAACGGACAATCCATCATAGTAAAGTGAACTAAAAACAAATGGTGTTAACGCTAAAATGCTCATTGTTTAGAGCGGGAGTGGCGAGGTGCATATGTCCCATCCTTGTTCCTCACCTACAATATTCCGCTCCCCGTCCTTGTCTAACTCACCTGAGGATAGTGCAATACTGCAGTGACATTGACAAGGCAGTCGCGTCCTTGACACACATCGAAGTGCGTGAACTCCCGCGCTTATAAAACGGACATTAATTGTTTTCGGCTATATCTCATTATAAACTGTTATTTGTTATTTGTGTGCTCTCATTGAGTGACAGTGTCTCCAGAATCTAATAGGATTACACGCGGGGCGCCCCCAAGCAGCTGTTTTCGAGGATTGTATGTGAGTACCTATCTATTCCATCCTTTCCTTGCATTACGCCACTGTGTATGTATTCTTGCATTAATTTCTCCGAAAAACCTTCATACAGCGCGCATACAAATGGTATAATTTAAAATCATTCGAGTATTACATACTTTTAGCTCGGCTGATTTTCGTCTGTGTGCCATTTTCAACCTTCTCGGTGCCGTCCGATGTCTCGTCATCGTTATCAGATCCATCATGGTAGAGGTCGTTCTTCTCGACCCCATTGATTGAGAGTCGTGGCCGACTGACGTTCATAGCCTCAATCATTTTATTCGGTGAAGGGTTTCTTCAAAAGCTAATTTATTAGTAAAACACAACGTTTAGAAATAGGTTAGGTTATACATAAACGTGGAATAATGTCTATTTGTTTCTGTGTCTTTCTTTCACGCCAAAACGGCTGGACTGATTTCGTTAATAATTTTCATATCGCTTTAGCACACAAATAAAAATGCCAGTTTGTGAGTGTCTATGGTTGTTACTTCTTCACGCTGAAATGGATAAACTACTCACTTGAGAGCCAGTTCCCAGTCCAGGTGTAGCGTGGCGCCATCTTCAACCACATCGTCACTTAACATCAGGTGACTTGTGGTTAAACGCAACTCTGTAAACATTAAAAAAAAAAAACTAAGTGATATGTAAACAATGTAGAATAGAGATAGCGTAGTAAACTATGGATTATCTACCTACTTTTTAACCCGGAAACTGCAGGTGTAGTTGCGGGGCGCAGCTAGTGCAATGTAGACTACAGAAAGCGACACAGGCTGTATTTTCACAGGAAAATATAGGTACTTTAAAGTGTTAAATCTTTGTTTACCGGGTCGTGGGGCAAAGTGGCAACCGGGCCAACGGAAATTAAAATATTGATTCAAATAATTTATGTCCTAAAGTAACTTGACTTTAACGTTTACATGGCCACACCAGGCTTATAATTGTGCGAGATCTTTAAGCAAATTCATGCACTAAAGACAAATTTGTGCAATCAACTTGAACTCTACAACTAGGAATATTGATCGAGTTATATTCCGCAACAACAAAATAACTTTGAATATATATAGGTGATAAAGGCAGTTACAATAAAGATGGTTGAAATAGTTTCAAGGCAAACCTAGGTTCAGATCGCTGTGCCGAATATCATTTTACAGTAGTAGGTACTTACCTGTGGGTTTCATGATTTTATTTTTGCACCTCTACTAGAATTTAACGTGAAATAATTTTACATTTCTAGACCACCTAGTTTATATTTACACTGTCAAAATCGAAAATCTAATTAAAATGTCAATGTCAAATGACTTTGGCACAGACTAAAAATACTTCTTTAAACGTAGTCTTGTTGATAAACTTTAAAAAAAGGATGAATTTGCTTTTGTTGCAACCTTTACTCTTACTATATTGAAACGCAAAAAATTGTGAGTAGACTCGAAATGAAGGTGGCTACCTAAACTTCTTACATATAGTTTACTTTTATCCCGGAAAAGAGTTCCTACAGGAAAGCGGAAAAACCACGGAGCATAGATAATGCTTCTACACATACCCACCGTCATTTTAACTCCTAACTCATAAGCTTTTCGTTAAAACTTATCGCCCATACTGCCTAACCTACCTGTAGTATTATCCAATCCCATAGTCACCAATTTTCACGCGAGCATTTTACAAAGCAAGATAACACAAATAAAACTCTTTAATTGACAACGTCCATCCACCTAAAAGTTCCACACACAGATAAAATATTCTGGCTGTGACGAAAATGTGAACAAATTTCGGTTCTCGGATTAGAAAACCACGGCTCGAAACTGAGCGTGCGCTGCCTCACCGCGTGCGGTGCGAGCCAATCACATGGCCACGTTGTCACACCGCGGAGCCTTATTCCGGAGAACAAATCAAAAAAACCGGCCAAGTGCGAGTCAGACTCGCACACGAAGGGTTCCCTACCATCCTCCTAATATTAAAAATACGAAAGTTTGTGTGTGTAAAAGTTTGTTACCGCGTACCTATCACCTTAACAACTAAACCGATTTTTATGAAATTTGGCACAAAGGCTACTTTTTATCCCGGGACAAGGTTCCTGCGCGATAACGGAAAGATGTGGGTGAAACCGCGAGGCAAAACTATTTATCTATAAAAACGGCAAATATATCACGTTTGTTGTATAAGCCCCTATATTTATTTTATTCGGGTTCTCAGTATTTGTTGTTATGGTGGCAACAGAAATATCTGTGAAAATGTCAGCTGTCTAATTATCACGATTCACGGTTCATGAATAAAGAAGCCACATTAGTTTCGTATCGAAACGGCTTCGATGTTCTCCTCCAGAATACACCTACTAACTTCACCGTTCAACTTTGATCTGTACTAGACAGACAAACTGCCGACGAAGCCTCTCTAATTGCAGACAAATGAGATTGATTGTAACGGACATGCGAGAGTACCAACGTCTACCGTGCCCTGTTAATGGGTGAAACGTTTACTTTGAAAGTGTTTATTTCAAACGGGCAATGTGGTTACGTCTAATAATAGTGATGCGGTAAGACTGGACAAGGCCTAGTAATCAAATTAAACATACAAGCACGAAAGACCTGAGAACTTCGTTAAATCCGTATGTTTCATTGTAAATGCTTCTCATTCTCATGCCTAATAGGGATGTTAACACTAATTACAAAATAATGTATAATCTTACTTTTATGTTAGTTTGTATTATTAGGATGTTGAAAAACATATTTTTGTATTTAAATATAACTTAATAATTTAAATAAAAATGATTTTAAATGCTATATTTATAATCATTTGTCACGTGACTGCAAACACCAAAAAGAAGAGTCACTACCCACTCAGGCGATTTGTGCTTCGATGGTTGCCCGCGCGTCGGTAGCCGCGGGTCGGCGTCGGGGGTCGGCGCGGTGGTATGGTTACGAATCGCGACCATCGTGTTTTTCGGTCAGTGACGTCATGTCAGTCACGTGACAGTTGTTAGCGTTTTGGCGGAAAAATTCATAGTTACTCTAATTTTGTATATTTTCTCATCGAAAATACTAATAATATTAAATAAAATATTTCTTTATGGTAAACAAGAGTCAATATTTAAAATAAAAGCAATTCCGAAAAATGGATAACATCCCTATTGGTGAATATTTTATTGGTATGGAGGTAGTTTCAACCTTAGGTATAGAAATGGATAAGATTCTTTTAATCGCGATAAACAGTATTCCACACGGGAACAACCATGTGGAACGACTAGTAAAAATATATTTAGGTATCCATCGGTGTGTTCCAGTGGCCCCACTTGAGAGCCAGTTTCCAATTTAGGTGTAGCGTGGCGTCACCTTCGACCACATCGTTGCTTGACATCTGTGACTTGTAGTCAAACAATACCCTTACTAAGCGTAGATACAGTTGACATGTAGGTCTTAGGTTGGCCATACACAGCCTGAAGCAGTCAAGATCGACTGCTTCAAACTGCGACTGTATGGAGAACTACTGCAACTGCTCGAGCGGTTCGTGTATGTAGGTACGTACGTAGAAGTCTGTAGTTCACTATACAGTCGCAGCTTTTTTTTTTTTTTACTATTTACAGGGTAGCGTTTGACCACAAGTCACCTGATGTTAAGTGATGATGTGGTCGAAGATGGCGCCACGCTACACCTAGACTGGGAACTGGCTCTCAAGTGAGGCTGCCGGAACACACCGATAGATGCTTGGCGACAGATTCTTAACAAGAGGGTGGTAGTTAGCCAGGCGAGTACTAGAAATTACCCTACCACCAAGCTATGGTTTCATCACGATGTTTTCCTTCACCGAAAGCTCAAAGCAGCTTGAAACAGTCGACAGTCTGACAGACTGTCCGTGTATGGCCAGTCTTATATGTATTGTGTAAATCATAGTGTCTCTGACCTATTTATATTTTCAAAAACAGTAACGAGATTCCCATTGTCCCTCGGCCCGTCCGTGTCCGCCGCCTCTCTGCCCTTCTCAAACTATCCTCCCCCCGGGGTTTTCCGGCCTCTTTCTTTGTAGAGCGATCCTTCCGTCCGCCCCGGGTGACCTTTACAGACGACACGTTTTAAGATTTCATAGGAAACTGCTGAGAAATGCTGATTGTGATGCATTGCTTGTAGCTTTATTTTTTAGTAGATTTTTGCTAGGCGAGAAAAAAAGTTTGACTACGATATTTTTTACTTGCCCGTTGCTCGTTTCAGTTAATATTAAAGTGAATATATTTAAAACTAGCGGCCCACCCCGGCTTCGCACGAGTTCCCGTTTTATTGCAAATAGACATCAATATTATACGATACGATACTCTAACGTCACTCAATTGTTTTGCTTTCCCGGAACAACACTTGAACTTTATGGTATGAAATATGGTATTTAAGTCTAAATTGACTCTACTTTTGGTTAGAAAACGTTGGGGAAAAAGACAAGGGCTGTTTTTAGGGTTTTCCCGGCAATTATTCTAATTTTTCTCGCCGTAAAAACCATCCTTGGACATCAACGAACATTTTAAAAAAGAATTGGCAAAATTGGTCCAGGCGTTGTTGAGTTATGCGCTTACCAACACATTTTGCGATTCATTTTTATATTATAGATTATATTCCTTTTAATATGTTAGTTAAGTTCCCACTGCCTCTTCAGCGTCAGTTGACTATTACGTTCCCACTGCTGGGACAGGTTCTCTCAAAGAGAGAGCAATGGCCGTAAACTATGTAAATGTAAATGTTGAAAGCCCTTCTTAGTTCTAGATTCTAGGGAATACTGGTTTACTCACAATATTTTCCACCACAGTTTTCAGCGATGGAAAATCAGCTCATAAATTAGCAAAATCAACCACGCAAAACTTATCAAAGTGTGGGGCCGAGATGGGATTCGAATTCGTTACAGGCGCTTTGTAAAGTGTGTATGCATTTGTTCCCGTTCAGCCACCACAGCTCTTCGATCTAATAAAAAGTTAATAAACTTTTTGGCATGTAAAATCAAACAACTTCCAAGAAATCTCGCAAGCAGTAATATGTTGAAATGAAATAAGGGTGAGTGTACAATGGGGCAGGCTGGCAGCGAGCAGGCAGGTGTCGTTCACGCTTCGCGCCTCGGCACACAGGGTCGGCCCCGCGTTACTACGACGACGAGACACAATTAACTGAGCTTGCTGCGCCTATAGCGTGTGTATGTAGCTTTATAGATGGGTGCGTGTTGTGTAAGGACTTTGGGAATTGATTGACGACAAAAATGTGGTAAAAAATATATTGACAATTCAAAAAAGTGCTTTGGCGCTTTGATCTTCATCATCATCATAGAAGTCAAAAATAAAACACCGCTGATTGACTGACAGAACAAAACTACAAGATCTGATGAAGCTGAAATTTGGCATGTATGTTTCATAAAGGTTGTAAGCTAAGAAAGGATTACTGAATATTCATCCCTTAAGGAGTCAAATGAGGTGTAAAAGTATACCTACATGGACAAATGATAAATTTCTCACGGGTAAAGTCACGGGGCGAAAATGGCTAGTCCCGATCTAGGTGTAGCGTCATGTGACTTGTGGTCAAACGCTAACCTGGAAAATGAAAAAAAGTAGAGCATTCAATGTTTCTTTTTTTCTTGAAAAAACAAGTTTTTTTTCTTGCCTTCCTGGCGTTACATTTTTTATCCAGTTTCTTTTTTTTTTGTTTTGTTATGGCGTCACACGATTAGTGTATTTGCCAGTGTTAAGTATAAAATATTTCAAATTCAAAGAGTTGAATCAAGTTTAAATGATGATGATGATGATGATGAGATGATGATAGTATTTAAGTAAAGTAGTGGTGCTTTACTTAAACTTTACACGGACTTTTTTGGAGCAACTAGAAAAGTCACTTTGACAACTTCATTTCAATTTCCCACACTCGTACACATTAACGAACACATAATGGTTAATAATCCACCAATATTTACACATTATCACTCGAAGAAACACAAGTTTTGGAAAAAAAAACTAATTTTTTTACGTTGACAATTCGATTGCCGCCAAAAAAGTCTTTTATCCAGTTCAAATGGAAAAAAGCCCTACCATACCAAAACAACTTTAAAAAAAAAGAACTGATTCTAGAAAACAGTGAAAAAAGGTTTTTAATATTCAAAAGAGCAACTTTTAAAAATAAATCAAAACCAATATTGGCCGAATGAATAAATACCCTGTTATCCGGTGTTTAACAGACCCTGGGCTAGAGGGCATCGCCCCTCCCGGCTCCTAATCAAAAAATTGAACTTTCAATAAAGGGAATCATTAATTCTGCTTAGAGAGGGGCTCCTGTAACATCCTAACGAACTCCGCAAGAATCTTGGGATGTTTTTGTCGGATAATTATTTGAAAGAAATACTTGGACGGGAGCTCGGACCACTTGGGAAATTGTTTTCGAAGGCTTTAAAAAATGTTCCGAGTAATGAGATTGGTATGCTGCGTAAATATCTAGATGGATTCGTTTAGGTATCGTCTTTTTTGTCACAGGTTTTGAAGGGTATAAGTTCAGAAAAAGAATCCAGTAGGTACTTGGTAACGCCCGACATTAATAATCTATCCTGATCCGTTATCTGCGGTTTTGGATCGATATGGCATGTCATAATTAGTCATTTTAGTAGTAATACGTCAAGGCCTAGTAGGTACTAAAATGACATATTACGACATGACATATCGATCCAAAACCACGGATAACGGATCAGGATCGATTATTAATTTCGGGTTTATATCGATTTAGATTAAGTATGTTTCACTTTCTACGTGCTTAGAAAATACGCCTTTGTCGTCAGAGCGTTATTCATAACTGACCTCTCATGGCTTTGCCCACGTGGATGTTAATATTTTTTCATACACACTTTGGTATCACATTTGACACCATAGGGGGGATGATTTGCAAAAACGTTGATTCTTAGTGCATAGTTGCACATCTTAGTAAACTACCGAATGAAACTACCCTTCAAATTTCAGAACCAGTGGTTGAGACTATGGTGCCAGTGAATCAGTTAAGATAAAGTTAAGACATTAATTATATTTCAATAGTTCGCTTTCGTTGAAAACAGTTTTTAATATGTAGTTAAATAGTTCCGTAAAATAGTTTATAAAAAGGTTGGTCAACATTTGTTAGTGACCAGTTACTATTACCAAATCAAATTATTCGTATTCCATTCTCAACCTTTGTTTAGCACACTGGCCATCAAAATCGTTCCACCCTTAAAAAAAGTGAGGTGAGGTTGGTTAACTTTTCTTGGTGGACTAACAAAAAAAAGTGCGTACGAATGTTTTGATTTGCAAATGTTAATAGCCTTTATCTCTCCAGCGTTAAATAACAAAACAGATATTCCACAACAAACACGGCTCCGGATATTGATCCGTTACTTCCCAGCGCCATTACAGGCTACAATCCTAGCATCTCCGGCGTCAACCGGCGAGAATTAATGATGTCCTTTATTGGAGACACAATTTTTTCAATCCCTCCAACGCCTGCGGCACAGCGTAATTGCGCAATGAAAACAGTAGCTAAGGTCACTCAGTTTATTGGAATCCGATTGACATAACTCACAGAGGTTGGATGGCTGACGTTACCGACTTAAATTCGAATTTTGGTCACAAAAAAGATACTAAAAGCTTGCGCAGTTTAGGGCCGCGCCGCAACGAATTACTACATCTCTTTCAAACATTAAATGAAGGATAGAGATGCATGATTTTTGCGGTGCGGGCCTTCTGCAGTATCTCCCAAAAACTGAAATTGATTCAAAATACCTCAAATTTCTGTAGGATAATTTTTTTGTGTTGCTTTTGTATTGTAAACGCTGATTTTGCCGTTTCAATGCCTCGTTGTGTTTATTATCCGACTTTCAATCTCCCAAACATCTGAGGTAGCTAATAAAGACCGTAGAGTATAGGTGTGAAAACGTGACGTGCGAAGATAACTTACAGACAGCTTGCGTTCTTTTGTGACAAGAGCTTGAGTGTGCAGTCAAATTGGATAGCATAGCCAACATAGCCCATTGCAGCAAACGCCAGCTCTAGTGAGAGTTATTCATATACAGCTAATCTGGGAGAGCTCAATCACTGGAAGCTAAGTCATACCTTCGGTAGAGACACACAAAGTCGTGTTTACACGAAGTGGGGTCTGGGTAAAAACAGTCGCTTTATGGCATTATGCGGATCTGTCAGGGCTTACGGTATTAGGTTGATGAAAGGGCTCAGCTTTTTATTGGCCATCATGAAGTGCTTGAGGCTTGTTGGCGGATAAAAATAAGAAAAGGGCTCTAAAATTTGCAAGTAAGCATAATAGGTAATCTCACATTCGCGTCTGATCTGTTTTATCTTCCTTCATTTTACTTTCTCTCTCTGTTTGTGAGAAGGCCAGGGTCCCAGCAGAGGGAATGGAATATAGGCTGATAATGATGAGGTACTTTTACAATGATGGTTCTTGTATTAGCGATGTTGCGTTAAAAAAAACTCATATTACGAGTCAGAAGGATAATGGATCGACTCAAGTAGCATTCTGCTTGACTCGAGTAAAACTATCTCGTTCTGTCATTGTTTGGCCTCTAGCGACGTTACTCGAGTAAAATTACTCGGCTCGAAGACTTTACGTTTTATGTTAGTTCTACATCTTTTACTTTTAAATTAATTTTGATGCAACAATCGTGCTGTATGTAAAGGTACTCGTACCTAAGTAAATACATGACGCATATGTGGAGTGCACAATAATGAGTAACTCAACGAGTCTTAAGCACCTACAACAGAGTCTATTTAACTCTTGTTTCTACTAGAGTAGACTGAATAGACTTTCTACTCGATTTACTCGAGTTGTGAGACTATTCGACTTGTAACGTAACATCAATATTTGGTAAAAATATTTAAAGTATATTTTTAAAATCATCATCATCAGCCTTTCACGTTCCCACTGCTGGGACTCTGGCCTTCTCTCAGAGAGAGAGAGAGAGAGTATAGGCCATAATCTACCACGCTAGCCCAGTGCGGGTCGATAGATGTCGCATGCCTTTGAATGTTGCAGTTCTTGGACATACCGGTTTCCTCACGTTGTTTTTTTTATGATATACGTTGTTTTTTAGGTATTTCAAGCACTGCGGAAATTTAAAGCGTGTCATACTATAGTCTAATTCCAGTACAGTATTAGCTACCTTCAACATAGGCTCCTAGCTCTCACAAAGCTAATACTAGTCAATAAGGCAATGCACTAGTGATATAGTCTCACTTTGACCAATCACCTGGTCAAACGTTGGGTGCAAAGTAAACACAGCATCCCAACCAGCTGACTGACCTACCGGCCAACCGACTGGGACCTACTACGGAGAGAATTCGGTAAGCCATGTTTATTATAGTCAACGCAACTTTTTTATTTAAACACTTGCCCATGACAGTTCAATGACACCTAGAATGTTGAACTTCTACAGTTCAAAATCTGCATGGCAACGCACTGCAATCTTCACTCTTACATATTAGAAAATCGCTTTATGTTTTGTAACTTCATTGGAAACATTGTCGTTCAATCTGGAACATGGTATTTCTGCTTGGCAGTTGAAGTCCTTTTCCAGACGGACTCTTGACCAGACCTCTTTGTTTAATGCACTTAAAATGTACACCAAAACGAGCAGAAAACCGGAGAGTAAGTATTGTGACAACTTGGAGTTTTTATCTTGCTTTTTTACACAGTAGCGTTTGACCACTAGTCACCCGGTGTTGAGTGACGATGTGGAAACATAGCTCTCAAGTGAGGTTGCCAGAACACACCGATAGTTGCTTGATGACAGATTCTTATCTTGAGGGTAACACTAGACAATGCCCTACCACCAAGCTATAGTTTCATCAGGATGTTTAAGTAAAGAAAAGATTCACTGCTAGTTACTTAATCTGGATAAGATAGCTTCCTTATTTTTTCCAATCTCAACCTCCCTGCATAATAAGTGTTCTGTAGCTAGGCTATCTATAAAGCAGGCGATACAAATCGCCCTTGCCACGGCCGCGAACTCGGTTATCCGTCGGTCGGCGAGACCGGTCCTGGACCGGGGGCCGAAAATCTAATTTGGCTCCGTAGCCTTCGCTCATTTGTTCGAATTATCCCGCGTCCGAGACGTGTCCGAGACACTGGGGGTCGGGCGTCGGAAAACGTTGCCAAAGTACTTAGGTACAGAAAAAAAAAGATCAGCTCGTAAAAGGATCTAAAAAGATATCTTTCAAAGAACAAAATAAGACATAGGAAGGTAGCAAAAAATACAGGAGAAATAGAGACCAGGATAAGTTCGTTGGAATATGATTTTGATACAAGAAGAATTACAAATATAAAGCCTCTCTGAGAGAAGGTCTGTGACCCAGTAGTCGAAACGTAACGTAATAGGCTGATAAAGTTTGTGAGTTGTGTAAAGTTTTGATGTTTGTCGATAGATACCTTCACAAGGGAATATTGTAATCTCTATTTATACTTCCTACTAAAATTGTAAGTGCAAAAGGCACTCTGGTCTGTTTTTGCTTTTTTACGCTTAAACCGCTGAAGCGATTGTAATGAAATTTGGTAGGTATCAAGATAATTTAAACCCCTATGTCCTTCACATAGGATATTTTTTATCGCCTCACAAACGTAATGTGGGCGCAACTAGTTATATAAAATGCAGTGTACGTGGATGAAATACGCTGTGTCACAATTTAATCAATTTAGTAATTAGAATAAAATTGTTAATGTGATCGTGCCGAAAAAATTACCTGCCGGGCGTTTCTTGCCAGTTCTTTTGTCAGCTAAAGGAGGTAGGAACAGGCTCAGCTAGTTTTAAGTTGACGTTTCAAAGTGATCACAATGTATTCTATTGAATAAAAATAAAATAAACTTTTACTCTTTACTATCGTTAAATGTTAGAGAAGAAATAGATACCTCAGGGAGTACAAAATTCAATGTAATCTACAAAGCAAGTTTAGCGCAAGGCGATTAACAAGATTACCGCTGAGATAGTGGCCACCCTGTCTGATTGAAATGTACGACGCCTTGGATGGATTTGATGGAGAAGTTTCTGTAACGTTTAAACAATCATAGTAAAAACTGGGAAAAAGCAATCTAAAAGTGTACCTGTTTCTATTTATTACTTTGAACTTACATTATGATGCTAATTATATTACAGAGAAGGCGTTAGGCGTGTTCTATCTACTTTTGGAAATTAATTATAAGCTCAAAGCTCAAAATGTTTAGGGTTCCGCACCGGAAATTAAAAACGGAACACTTATTGCATCACTTTGTTGTCGGTCTCTGTCTATCAAGACCATTTTTCTTAAGAACGCGTTGAGGTATCAAATTGAAATATAACGATCTTGGTTCTACGGTCTATTTCAACTGTTAAAGGAATCAAACTTGTAAGTCAAAGTGATCAAAAGATATGACCGTTTATGTCGCGTATTTTGCGATTTCAGAAGGGAATCAAAACCCACAGGGTACTTCTAAATTTGGCATGAAGCAAGGTCTTACAGCACATGTAAAAGAAAAAAATCTAATTAAATATGTGCTTAAATAATATTTATGTAGTTAAGTAACAAAAAAAAAACAAAGATGTACAGAACCCTCGATGCGCGAGTCCAACTCGCACTTGGCCGCTTTTTTAAATTTTATTTATCACTACCTGCGCCCCGCGGTTTCTCCCGCGTGGGCTGCACTTTATCGCAACGTTTTCATTTTTTCTTTCATAAGAACCTTCACCTGGCAATTACAAACACAACAAAAAATAATAATTGGGAAATCGGTCCAGCCGTTCACGTGTGATGCCGTGACCAAAGAAAATAGGGATTAATTTGTATATATAAAGATAAGTAGTAGTGAGCCTTTTCTGAACTACATCAAGTGCAGAGAACCCTAATGTTACTGTACTAATGCCCTTTCTGCCATATGCGATTCAATTTAGATACGCCTGTTTGAATTTGCTAAATAAATTCGAGAAATCCAATTAAAATAAGTGATAGTTTCTGCTATCGAGGGAAGTACGCATTAACGATATTCGGCGCACAATGTTATAGTTTAACTTTTCATAGTTATCTCATCCGGAGAACTTTGTCTATATCCTCACAAACGTAACAAGATGAATTTCATGCCCAGCTAACTTGATCCACTTTTCCCCTCTTGAAACATTCAGACGTAGACTTTTCGAGGGGTGTGGGAGGAAGCATGGGGCTCAAGATAGTGTGGTCGTCGAATATAACAGTGGTAATGCATAGGGGTATGTTTTTGCTTTATGTTGCGTAAAATTTTAGTGTCGTGGACGCGGGTGTCGGCGCCTCGCCATCCAATCGCTGTTTTTATGGCTGGAATATGTTTTTATTTGCAAGGGATTATAGTAATTATTTTTGAACCCAGGTTTGTGGAATAACAAATACTCGTAGGTCGTTACGTACGTAATGTTTTATGATTATACTAGCTGTTCCCCGTGGTTTCACCCGCATGGGCTACAGTTCTTCTCGATAAAAAGTAGCCTATGTCCTGTCTCAGGGTTTATTTAGGCTATCTATGTACCAAATTTCATTTACTTTAATTTGTTTAGTAGTTTAGGCGTGAAAGCGAGACAGACAGACAGACAGGGTTACTTTCACATTTATAATATAACTAGTTGCGACCCGTGGTTTCACACGCGTCTTCCCGTTATCCCGCAGGAACACTTTTCCGGGATAAAAAGTAGTATATGCGTTCCAGGGTATAAACTATCTCCATTCCAAATATCATCAAAATCGGTTTAGTAGTTATGTGGTAACAAACATTCACACACACACACAAACAAGCACAAACTTTTGCTGTTATAATATTAATAGGAAATAATATAGTTTAAAGTTTAAATTATAGTTTAATAGTTTATAGTAGGTATCCCTGTAGTAAAATGGACATGCTGATATGCCAATATAATTAAAAAGCTTGCGAACTATATCCGCTTCGCTACATTTTCAAACCATTTTTTTTGTGTAATTATTGACGAGTTTAAGTCGTTCGCCTGATGATAAGCGTCACACTTGCTCTAGCTCTAAAGTTCAATGACACCCACAGTTTTGAACAGACGAATCATTTTAAATCCGCATGAAATTTTAATGCCCGTCCAAAAATAGCGGGTTCTTTGCACTGGAAATTCCCCGTATTTACATAGCATTATCCAAATGAGACAGAAGCGGCCTCGTTGGACGTCTAACTTCGTAAATGAGAGTTGCACTAAGCATACACTGGAAGAGACCGGTGGGCAAATATTCGACTGTTTCCGGACCGGACGTGGCCCTGTTGAGTTGTCGAGCAAAGTGAGATGGACATCAGCTATGTTCTCTGGTTTTATTTACGTTGGCAATTTTGGTAGGTTCTTTTTTGAATAACAAACGAACGAGTTTTTGCATGTTTTTTATGTGGGTTGCGTTTGATCTGATGTTACGTAATGTTTGCATTTGAATGACGATAATATGTCTTGTTCGTCAGCGCATCACTTGAGAACGGCTGGACTGATTTTTGTAAATGTTCTTAATAATCTATATACATATTATATAACTCAAAGGTGACTGACTGATGACTGACTGACGTAGTGATCTATCAACGCACAGCCCAAACCACTGGACGGATCGGGCTGAAATTTGGCATGCAGGTAGATGTTATGACGTAGGCATCCGCTAAGAAAGGATTTCGCGATAAACAGTAGCCCACGCGGGGAACAGCTAGTAAGGTTATAAAACTTACGAAATTTACCCGGAGAATTGAATAATTCGGGAAAAACTGATACTGTTTTGTTCCTATAGGATTTTTGGAATTAAAGAAACAGCAACGCTCCTAGTGTTGTAAATGCCAATCAGGCGGCCGTCTGATTGTTTCCCACCCAATTACATAAAAATAAATAAAAAAGACCCGCTGCAGCACCCGGCTATTTATATTTACCTTCCCGTGCAAAGCCGGGGCGAGTCATTACTTCATTACAAAATTTGGCAATATCTTGCCAAAAATCTCAAACTCAGCGAACCTATTAACGTTTTGCTTAACATTTCCCATCTGTTATATAGAATGTTACGAATCACGGCGGCCCGAGGGACGGTGTTCGATCACAGTCACCTACCATTGTCACTAGATAGATGGTGTTAGCACTGACGGCGTGTGATGTGGAATCAGCCCCTTCGCACACGGTGTCGTGGCGTAAACGTTTCGTAAGGCGCGCGTAGTACGAGAGCAATGAGCAATGTGTAGCAATGTGACGTCACTTCACCAAACGGTTCCAACGGAAAACCAACGCTGGTTTTTCAACTAGCATTATACTGAGATGGGGTCAATTTGCGACGGTGTCATTTTTTGTGTACTCGTACGATTACTGCAATATCGTTCGACGATGCGGTAGCCGAGTTGTTAATGACCTTGCCTACAAAGCTAGTGGCCCCGGGCTTGAATCCTGGTAAGGGCAAATATATGTGTGATTGGCACGAATATTTGTTCCTGAGTCTTGGATATTTCTATCTATATAAGTATTTAATTCTCTATATAAGTATGTATATCGTTGTCGAATACCCGTAACATAAGCTTCGAAGTTTTTAATTTGGGACTAGTTCAAAGTGTGTGCAATGATCTCCCGATATTTAAATTAATTTATTTAATAGGTTTCTTATTAGGTATTATTTTGTACCATAAGTGTTATTGTTGTAAATATGCATATGCATGCATTCTATTCAATTTTCTAACCAGTCCGACGTCCGAGTAGACGAAGCGTTGTCGCAGAGAAGCGTATGGCACACCACTTCGTCTTCGGACTTATTTGAAGATGTACGTACTCGTACTCGTACTACCCGCGTCTTACAATACGCTTATGACGCCGTGTGCGGAGGGGTTTAAAACTCATTGTTGGCGGGAGTGGCAAGATTGGCTGGCAGCGTAGTGAGTCGAGTTTTTGAGGTAATTATTTGACGAGATTGATGTGAGATTGTATCTTGGTAAGTGATGACGTGAATTGGAATGGAATGAGTTTGGAGAAAAATCAAGCAGAGCTGGGTTACTATAGATTAGTATAGATGCTGCAACTTTCCTCACTTGAGAGCCAGTGATACCAATCCAGGTGTAGCGTGGCGCCATTTTTGTCCATATCGTCACTTAGCATCAGATGACTTTTGGACAAATACAAATTATTTATTTATAACACCATTGTTGCACTGTAAAAAGTAGATACAAGTAACTTTTTTTTTGTTCAGGATATAAGCTATTTTTGTTTCAAATTTCACTCAAATCCGTTAAGCCGTTTCAGCTTAAAGAAGCGACACACATATACGTACACTCACTTGTAATACTCAAAACACATGAACCCCTACAGCGTGAAGCAGTAACAAACATACAAACTCACAAGCAAACTTTCGCATCTATAACAGTAGTCTGATTAGTGTGATGCTTGACAAAGCAACCCATTATTTCCAGGATTCAAACTTCTGAAACTACTAACGATTTCAAGTGCCCCAAACATCACTTATACGCGATAAGATCCCTTCAAACTTGTCACCAAGTTTCCAAGTTCGGCCTCTCGGATACATTGGGAATATAAATATCCGCCCTAGCCCTTTCACTGCCACTTAAGACATCCGCTGTAACCCTCCTGTCCTTACCCTTACTGCCTTACCTAAGGACATGTATGGAAATGTCATCGGTTAGTGGAGATGCCCCGTGGAAAACAAAAGCTGGTTGGCTACTTTTAAGGGTGAATATCATTTGAGGATTTTGCTTGTTGACCTACTTGAGTATACTTGCAGCATTGTCTTTCCTTGGGTCATACTTTTTCAATACTCTTATCCTAGACTAGCTATGCGCAATACGGTAACCCACGTTGTCCCGCATGAACCTTTTTTGGCATAAAAACTAACCAGGGTGTAAACTATTGCCATTTCAAATTTCACTCAAATCCACGCGAAGAAGTTTTTATTACTATTTTTACACTCCCTCACTCTCTCACTCACCAACAGTTTCCAATCCAGATGTAGCGTGATGCCACCTTTGACCACATCATCACTTTAGATCAGGTGAATTGGTCAAACGCTTGTAACATGTTAAAATGCATATCAGTGTGTTCCGGCAGCCTCACTTGGGAGCCAGTCCTCAATCCAGGTGTAGCGTGATGCCACCTTCGACCACATCGTCACTTAACATCAGGTGACTTGTGGTCAAATGCTACCCTGTAAATACATAGTAGTAAATAAACACTTCGTAAATTTCGTAGTCACCTTTCACCCGACAAATTGAAAACTGAAGAAAGAGATAATTTATTTCTAAATAACTTGAAAACGTTTTTAATTGACAAATGCTACTACAGCATAAATGACTTCCTCAATGATGACTTCTCGAAATGACTAAAATGGATCGGTCCACTCCTAGATTGCTATACCCTATTCGGGTCCATATGTTCGCTAACCTTAACCTCTAAGATCTCATGTATACTAACTAACATATGAATGCAATAAATGATTGAAATTGAAAAAAAAAGATACAATTTCACCAGAATCATATAAATAGATGGATATACAAATAATCCAGTTAATCTTATTTCAGGCCATTACATATTGTAGTGACGGATATTAATTCTTTCGTCCTCTCAGCTTGCCATTTCCGTCGGGCGACCAGACAAGCATTTAATTCAATAAGTATCAACGAGCTACGACGAACTGAGATTGCTCATCACGGTATATTTTTGTCATTGCCATCAATTTCACTTTCTTTCATACTGACTTGTGGTCATAAGCTACCGCGCAAGAAGTTAAAAAATTTCATGTACTTATTTTTTTTCTGACTGCCATCAGTCATCATCATCATTACCTTTACATTAACACAAGTTTCGAGCTTAATTTGGGGCTATGTCAATTTGTGTGCAATCTGCATCCATTGGCTCCCTGCGACTCTTACAATGTCGTCGGTCCACCTAGTGGGGGGCCTACCTACAGAACGTCTTCCAGTTCGTGGTCGCCACTCGAGAATCATTCTTCCCCATCGGTTATCAGTTCGTCAAGCGATGTGGCCTGCCCATTGCCACTTTAACTGGCTTCGTGGTCAAACGCTACCCTGCAAATGGTAAAAAAAAGTTTTGCCGCATCCACCGATAACTCGTAATTTGCGAACAACACTGGGTGCCGGGGTCCGGTCGGCAAACAGCTACTTACGCTGATTGAACAAGTTTTTCCCATAAGTCGGACAGGGGGAGGGCCCACTCTTGTGTGAAATTACCCAAGAATTCTGGACGGTCGGATTTCTTGAATCGTTCATAACGAGCCTGCTACTAGTTACGGATTAATTTCTTGCGGAATGAAGGAAAGTTGGAGTGGATGGACAGTCGTAAACATGTAATCTGTGCTCCTTGTATTTGTAATTAGTTTTTGTGCCGTGCTTAGGTACTGTGAATTAATTGCTTATGTAGACTGACTGACTGAGATGGCGCAACGACCCAAAGTGAGTCTTGGCCTCCGATAACAAAAGACGCCACTTCGGTCTGTCCTGCGCCACCTCCTGCCAGTCCTCCACCTGGAGCTCGCGCTCGCCTGTCAGCCGTCCCAGATATCGCTGGATTTGCTTAAGTAGAACTCAAATCAAATCAAATCAAAATATATTTATTTCTCCTCACAATTAGTAAATTACACAAGGTAGGTACAACCAAGATTGACAAGATGATATCTAACTGTATGAGGAGCTGGTACCTCAAATAGGTTTTGAAAAACCTGTCCTACAGGTCACCAGGTCACCCCCCACAACTACAATATTTGAACAGTTTCTAGGTATTTGTGCTATCGGCTGATTTCATTAACCTATCTATCCACGGTTACAACTGGAGTTAAAAATTTGACACAAGCTCCATAGAAGTAATGTGAAATTTCTATCTCTAGTTGGACAAACAGTGGATAGATAAGTTATTGAAACCGACCGTATATCGTCAACTGCATCAGCGAATGGCAACGGATGGGATAGTGGTCAAACGCAGGTCTATTTCTAAGAAGGAGACTATTTTTGAACGAGTAAAAAGATTATTTTACTATTGAGAAATATACCCGACAAAAAAAGCAAAAAGATTTTTTTTTTCCATAACACTGATACTCTATGTATAAGTAAATACATTTGTACGCATGTATGTAGAGCCTACATAATTCATCACTGAATAGTATCAATCTGCATTATCTTGTTTGCCCAAATACTTGTGACAAACAATTACCGTTAAAGTCAGACAAACGACTTTGTCCAACTAATTAATGCCCTATTTACAGAGCATTACTAGGCATTAAGAGCTGTCAAGTGTAATTACAGGTGTTTAGCTGTGGCAGCACACTGATAGTATATCTATGCATAGATATGTATACATTACTTGAATAAAATTCTAAATTGTGAACGGGCCGGGAACGTTTGACATAAGTGTGGCCACGACATTTGACAACGGCATTCACATTGGCGTTTGACGTTAGGCATCAAAAACAAGAGCATTCACGTTGACCGTTCAAGTGTAGCCACTCACATAATTGCGTTAATAATTATTATAATTTTATCGCGATGACAGGCGTTGACATTTCCCTTGACGTTGACCTTAGCGTAACTGATATATCGACGCACAGCCTACCACTCTACCACTGGTTCTAGAAACATGACATATTCAGGGTGGCTTTTTTGGATAGACAATAGAAATGATTTTTTTCTTCAAACCATCCGTATAAATGTAGTGTATATTAAAATTTGTATGGAAAAAATCAACTTCCACGCGGACTAAATCGTAGAGCAGGTCACTATTGCTGTAAAGTCGTTTCCAAAAAACAACTTACGGGACAAACGGCTTAAGGTGGTTGCTTGCGGTCAGCTAAGCACGCCAGCGTCAATAGATGGCGTTGTTGTTATAATATAACGCATTTTATTTTATTATGAATAAACAGGTGCCTATTATTCCTTAATAATATGTTTACCGCTAATGGCGTAATATGTTTAATGTATCCAACTATATTTCAAATGTGTTTTAGTTTTCAAAACGCTTTTATTTGTGCCAAACAATATCGCGGTAGTGATGTATGGCAGCAGAACTACTCACTCACACATACATACAATGGTCTTGTTGTATACGAAACTATTTGCTAATTTCGTCCTTCCAATTACTGTATAGGTTAGACCAGTGGTCGAAACTCTCAGTAGTTCTTTACTAATAACGAGGTTCCGAGTTCGATCCCAGCCTCAGGTTTTTTTGTAATTTTCTTTGATATTATTTAAATTTAATAATCACGCTAATATTACAAAGCGATTTTTTTTGCGTGAGTTGTGTTTTGTTTATTTGTGCGTCAATCTTCTCGTTGCAACGCCTGAACGGATTTGGATGAAATTTAGAATGAAGATAGCTTAGACATTGTATTACATATACTCTCTACTCTCCTACCAATAAAGACATTGGCTATTGTAATACTTTATTATGAAACAATCAGGATTATTTATTATATAGTATCAAAAAAAAAAACAGTATATCACCAATAGTCTTTTTATTTACACATTCTTAAAATATTCAATAATTCATAATGCTTCGTCAATAAAAAGCCCTGCTGGTCGCACAATTTTTATTATTTTTTCCATGTACAATGTTCTGGCCACAGACTCATTGTGTTGGCCATAGGTATGCCATGTCATTGGTCACAATAATGTTTTATACAAAATGCTCTTGATGTGGTTGTGGCAGGGTGTTGTCGCTTTTCGTTTACATTTATCTGCAACAAAGATATAATTAAGGTATATTCTAATTTGTATCACAACCTGGCGATACGAAAAACACGGATTCATGTCTACTAAAGACTACTAAAAAAACAAACATGAGTTTGAAAAACTAACCATTCCAAATTGGCTGGCGGTGAGCCTGTCGCATCTATATGTACTAATAACGAGTAAGTGTATTAGTGTAAACATCATTTTCATGTTGCCTTATGGTCAGATGTTCGATTTCTTTTATTTCCTCCGTTGTTTTTTGGAAGGCTGGAAGTTTTGAGAAACATGCTTCTTTCAAATCTGTTTCCACTATTGGTTCATTTGGCTCTTGTGTCTTTGGGCCGTAATTGTGATCAGGTTTGGCCTTGGGGGCAAAAAGCCGTCTTCGGATGTATGTTTTCCAGGAACTTTTATGCCACTTAAGACCAGTTGAGTGTGTAAGTCCTGTAATAAATAGGGATACAGGTAATTTCTTTATATGGGTGTGGATAGCCAAATCCCAAATATAGGGATTATACAAAATGGTCAAACATGTTACGACTGCAACAAGCCAATTTGGGGTTATGTTTTCATAAACCGAAAGAACTTATATGTTCATATATGTACATTTGTATTATAATTAAGTGTATTTATTTACCTTTTGAGTTCTTCGTGGTGTCGTTTAATTTGTCCTTGAACTCGTTTGCGACTTTTCCTGGGGCCAGAGTAGTAATGATTATTGTAATCTTTTTTGAAATTCGTGGCTCCATGTCGGTTTCGAGAAACTTTTTTATTTTTTTTGTTATGGCGTCACACGTTTAGTGTATTTAGATTGAACCTTTCCCCACAAATAAATATGATCAAGACGCTCATGAAGTTTTTTACCACATTATAATAGTTGTATCATTTGATAGCCGATGGCATTTCGACAAGACTGCGTCGTTTTGACAAGTTTTGGAAATAAAAACAAAATTTTCATGTTGACAGTTCAATTGAAGCCATTTGCTGCGAAACACATCTAATCGTATGCTTGGTGTACGACACTGTCACCATTCACTCACACATTGACAAAATTAACTAATAATTTCAATCATATTTATGATAATAATCTACTATTTTATTCAGAAAATTATGATTTACCGCAAATAAAGTTCAAAATAAATGCCAGTAGCTATGATTTCAGTGTTAAATTATGCTCCATTTGTCCATAAATGGAAATATTAATTTGTATGAAAATCGAACCACCTTAAGCTACTAGCTTGAAATTTGTACAGCGTATTTTTTGAGTAACGCAGATGCGCATTTAGGATTTTGTGTGAAGCAAACGGGGAGTGTAACCTTTTGAGAGGCAACAAATACTTTAATTACCTTACATCTGATCATTAACGTTCCTGTACATAACTTCTGGACAATTATTGGGTTAGAACGGGGCAAGCATGACAGCAGAATAATTAGTTAAAATTATAATTTAATCACCCACACCATCACATACATAGCTCTGAATTTTAACTAGGATTGTCTTTATATAGGGTATCACAAAATAAGTCAATTGAGAATTTAAAATTTTTTTTTTCCAATAGCTTGGAATTATATTAATCATACAAATACAGTTGCTATCCACTACATTTTCCTACTATACATTTTTACTTCACACTACGTGTAAATAGTTTATACCATATAGGTAAGGTTAGTCAATGATAGGGTGCGTAGGGAATAAAGGGGGCCGCACGTGCGTGGAATGCAAAGCACGCCGTGCTTACACCATGACATAATATTTGCGTATCACCTGTCGATTTCAGAGGGGAATAATATCTAGTATTCAAAATATCAGTTGGTATATGTTCCAGTACATTAATGTTACAAAGAATTAAAACCAGTGCCTGATTTACACATTTTCCAAGTACAAGCTTTTAATTTTTGCCGCCCTTATCTCAACAGCCAGTATCTAATTTATTTTTGTAGGACAGAAATTTAGTAGAAATTGCACAAAAAATATAATAGGTATGTTCTTAAGCTAAAGATAGCCGGTCAGTTAAACTTTAGATAACCAAGTGACGCTATCATTGCTACTAAGGCGTTAAAAAATACTATACGTTAAGTACAAAGATAACATTGGTCCCTTAATATGCCGCCCCTAAAATCTGCCGCCCTACGCTCAAGCCTACTCAGCCTGCTTCTAAATCCACCACTGGTTAAAACGAATGACAAAGAAAGTTGGAACGCCTTATTTAACCGCAATAATCGCTACGAGTGCTACGCCGTAGATGCTCTACTCAAAGATCAGTATCGCTATTCCACACAAGTTCAATTTAGAAATAACTGGCGAGCGATACGTGAGTCCGGAGTTCTCGGGGCAGACAGACGTCGGCGAAGTTTGGCTGGTGATGTCCCGCGTGTCAACCCTGTGATCACGCCAATATAGCTTGCAACTTTTCCATAACATTACAAGCACACAAATAAATACCTTAGCGGTTGGTAAGAAGGTGCAGTTTAGAGTAAAATGTTGTTTCTAAAAATAATGTAAGATATTTCCGGCCAGTTTTCACGTGGTTGAATAGTGTTTTATTTTCATACAATTAATCTTCTGTCTTCTGTTTTACTTATAGATAAAAATCAATTGTTACTCTAAAACTCAAAAATCGGCTTGACCTATTTGAGTAATTTTCTTTTTGTAGTGTGTCTGCTGTCAGGATAAGGTCTTTCCGATTAAATTTTTTGGAAAATCCAAAGGGAAATTGGGAATATACCAGTATATTGACACACCCTAGCACATGTAAGGCGGTCCTTGAGTTTGTAGAAAATTCCCGTAGAAAAAAGCACCTTCTATTTTTGTAGAACTTCCCAATTTCCCTTTGGATTTTCCAAAAAAAAATCTGAAAGGTCAACCCTTTTTCGAGTTCTAGCGAGACTTACGAGTAATTAATCGACTTGCAGTAAAGCCTTGAACGTATGACGTCATCGCTAATTGCGTCATCAGCATGCCGATGATCGCAAGGCGGGCGTCAGACGGCGCATGCCTGGCGATCCTTCGTGTGACGGATGCCAGCTATTCAAGATATGCCTCGACTGTTGGTTGAGGAATGTGCTCAGGTATTGGCTGGTAAGACTGTAGGCTGTATACAGTGAAGAAGTATGGAGTGTAGCTTAATTAAAAATAAATATTTCGAATAGAATAAATTGTTGATTTCCTCTATTATAACCCGGTATATCTCGCCTGAAAGTAACTTGGTCATCATTAGCCTATTATGCGTTCCTAGTACTTGTACCGTAGCGGTGAGTGATTATGAGACTACTAATCGATTATGAAGTAATCTCGATTACTAATTTCATGATTGATTTATTGTTCACGTCGCGTAATAAGATTAATAAGACATTATATAACTGAACATAATAGTTATGTGAAATGCTTGTCGGCAACAAGATGACTTACCTATTATGAGAGTAGAACATAAATTAGTAAAGCGTTATTCGAATATAATAATAATTAGTAAGTTAGATTCTAATTTCATAATCGATTATTACTATTACTAAATGCATCGATTATGAAAATAAGTAGCAGTCATTTGTTTTTTAGTACCTACTTCTAAATACATCTAGTCAAAACAGTAGGTATGTAAAGGTACGTCCACATGAATATGCAGTGGGCCAGTGCTAGGAGCTGGTCTGAATTAATAATTAAGAGAGAAAGCGGGCTTAAGAGCTCACTCGATGCTACAGCCCAGGATTGTCTGTGACAGCGTTGTGTTTATTTTTACTGCTCCCAAGCTGTGTGATAGCAATGATATCAAGATTAAACCAAATCTTCTACAATTAACTGTGCATTTGTATATAAAAGAGCGGTGGCTTGCGACTTATTAGTCACCAATACCTACCTCTAAATAAAAGCGTGTCAGCAGATTATGGCTGATAATCTCTCTCCAAAAAAACCCAGTAGTGTTTTCTTCGTCTGTGTTTTGTACCATACCTAAATTAGTCATACACAGTAAAAAACAACTCAATACAAAATATATTATATAAAAAACTACATTTCTATATGTTTGGATGTAGGTAGGTACTGATCTGGTTTTGGAAGTTCTTTCAATGTTGTCTTTAGGCTATGGGTGTAACAAAAATCGCGTAGAAAAGGCAAAACCGTGGGGCACAGCAAGTTTTTTTATAACTTACTAACACAACAATTTAACCTCACTCACACATCGTAAAAAAGAATTAACAAAAACTTAAGAGCAAAGCTTCTTTCCTTTATCCTTTAAGAACTTAGTGGAAGCAAAAAAACCTAAGCTCGTTCTAAAGCTATGCAAATGTACAAAGGTCTTGAGGGTCGGAGCTAAGGGCAGGGCGAGGGGACGTGAAGGGGGAAGGGGGACTGGACAAGGGGCAAGGAACAGAATACCATCGCTTTGTACCCGGCAGTAATCCTTTAATAGCAATCGAGACGAGACTATGCAAGCCAAGCTTAAATAACGCTATAAAGTAGGTTTCTTTTGAGGAAAGCTTATTCGAGATTGCCTTTGTTTGTTTCCTTTGGGATGTAAACGGTTTTTCTTTCACTTGGGTAGCTAAAAGGAATAATATATTAAGAAATGTATTACGCCAATTTCAGGAGGTAATTTGTCAAGAGTTAACGTTAGGAACAAATTGCATTTGTTTCTTGAC
The DNA here is from genome assembly GCA_931315375.2 of Opisthograptis luteolata. Lineage (NCBI taxonomy): Eukaryota > Metazoa > Arthropoda > Insecta > Lepidoptera > Geometridae > Opisthograptis > Opisthograptis luteolata. The sequence continues at coordinate 8,118,746 of OV928048.1, forward strand.
GGCTGGTGTGGCGCAACGAGCAATAGCCGACTGCAAAGCGTAAGGTCGTCCGTTCGATTCCCAATACAGGACTAATATCAAAGTTTTAAAGAGAAAAATTCAACCCGCACTGGGCCATCGTGTTAGATTACGATCCATACTCTCTCACTGAGTGAAGGCCAGAGTCCCAACAGTGGGAACGTAATAGGCCGATTTGTTGTGGGTCCAAGTTATACAGAGACTCTTAGTTAGAAGTTGGAGCTATGTACGTATGTGCTCAAACGATTATTTTCGCGTTATTTAAGTTTTATATTACTTGAAAAGCGTTAGCAAGAGTTTTTGATATACGGTTCTACCACAAAATAACTTACTATCAACACCTACTACAAATTCTCCCCAACTAGTTGCTGGCTCGTTTGTAACCAAGTCACAGATTGGTAAACAGTCTCATGGTGCCCGCGTACTATATCATATCACGAACATAACTCACATGCACGCGTGTTATTTATCATTTCTTTGTCCACCCCAGAGATTTATTCACACACGTGATCTTTGAGCAAACGAAAATGGAAGATGTGTTACTTGCTTACATTTTTCAGACGTCGTCGCGACGACACGTCGTTCACAACTACTAGATGCGAAACTGTTTTTTTTTATTTTTTACTCCTTACAGGATAGCGTTTGACCACAAGTCACCTGATTTTAAGTTTCTCAGCGAAAGAGAGAGTATTGTATTGGATACAATCCAAGAATTACTGTGGTTACTGTATGTTCCAGATAGAAGGTTCAGTAATTTTTCTCCATTATTATTAATCAATTAATTTGTAGTAAAAATACAGAGCATGTTGATCATCTGATATCTCAGGATGACGAGCGCAATTGCGCGCACACGATTTTGAACTATTCAGGTTCAATATTTTGGGTGGCACTGTACTGGAAGTCTGACGCTTGACCATCATGCGAGCGACCTGCTCCGAAACATAAACAGCCTCGTCACTCAGAAACTTAGACAAATATTAGACTAGTGCAATTTATTAAATGGTTCATAACTATGTTCTGCACAAAAACTCACAGTAAACTGTCACTCGTATTGCCAATTTTTTACTTTCAACTATTTATCTTGGTCCATTGAACTCGTTGAGTGCGGCAAAGGTTAGAATGTATCTTTCTTTTTAATTCACCTACGGGATACGTATGACCCTGAGCTAAAGCGCGATATGAGGACGAAACGCGTTATTTACGGACTCTTCTGTCTTGGGAGCTAATTTGGCAAAGGATAGTTTATTGTAGATTGTATTAATCTTCGTACACTTTGTCATGGTTGCGTTGGCGGCGTCCATAAAAATTCAGGGTATAGCCAACACGTCATGTCTTTTTTGTGTATGAATAACCCTGCGTTTAATGTTATGGAAGGTGGATCAAGCTATAAACCTATTCACCTTTATCTTAACAGGACCCAGTTTGTATTTTTTTAAAACAAAGAAGCAAGGAGTAAGTTCTATTCCTTATGGCAGTTGTAACGTTCCAGACTTCAGTGATCTGGACCGTCACGTTCACAAATATATGTGGATCATTTTATCATAATGTTTGGTACATATTTTCAGTATCGTCTCCGCGATGTAGGAAAATGCATGCGCGACACCAACGCCACCTAGTAAGAAACGGTCGAACTAACTAAGTTAGTACTAGATAGTTCATACGATAATAAACATAGATGGCAATAATCTCAATAGAAGGCTGGCTTTAATAATGTAAAATGCAATTTTACGTGCTAAAGTATAAATAAAGAAATAAATAAAAATACAAAAAGTAATTATTATTAGTGGTTGTAAAGAAGCTAATTTTATAAAAGGGGCGAGCGCGCTGGATTCGAGGCATTTCAACAGCAGTCTTCGGTGAGTGAACACGTTCAAGCAGTATTTATTGTGGGTCTATCCCCATCTACCCTCAGTAGTATTTGTTGCGGTCGTTTCTATTATATTTAGTGTTCTTTTGGGGTGTGAATTAACATCGTGATTACAACGTGGCTTGGAGAATAGTGCAAAGCGCGTACTGATAGATTTGTGGTGATTTGTGATTTGTAGTTTTGTGGGCCTATGTTAGAATCAACGCGGCTTTGTGAATAATTAGATTCGTGCGTATGGTAGATTAATGGTAAAGACGTAATCTCATGGGAAGCTTCGTGGATCGTTTTATTATTTTACAGTCATACTAGTTTTCGTGGATAATGAGGGTCAGTGAGGAATATGCCCATCTGCTTGAACGGGTTCATTAAACGCAAACATGGTTTTGTGGGTAAAGGCTGTCTACCTTGCGGTGTTAACAGAGCTTTTACTGATAGGGACTCATTGTTAGAGCCGACAACTTTTGGAACGAGCCGGCAGTCGTTTATGCCTTCAACGAAGGAACGACTAATTGTTCCCCTATTCGGTCAGATTCTGTTTATCTGCGACGGAGATTAGTCGAAGAGAATCATGCCATTGTGCATCCGTTTAGCTATATTCAGAGTTGATTGAATCGGTCTATACACTTATATATTTATATATTCCCATACATAGTCCCTGGTCCGTCTCTCTTCTGCATCCCTATTCGACTGCGGTCGGCGGAGGAGAGATAGTAGGGTGGCGTAGGAATAGGTCTAATCGGGGTGCCTCCCCAATCCCGTAGAGATTAGTCAGGTAGATTGTTCAAACATCATGAGCAATTGACTTTGTAAGGCGGTTGTTTTACAGGGAACAACCGACTTGCCGCATTTAAATGTAAATATGAGGTTAAGCCTCTAGCTTTGATGAAACACACACCAATTCGAATAGGAGTAGTGAGTTAGGGTAGGGAACATAGATTGAATAGTAGGTTTAGAATGGGAAGTATTAGGAATACAAAATTAGGGCCAATATCTTAAATAAATATTCATCAACGATTTTGAAGGTAGTTGTACATCACGAAATTAAATGAATTTCAAGGCGAAATAATGCAACCGTTTGCTAGTAACTACTTATTGCTATTAATATATTAACTACGTATACTATTTATTGCTATAAAACTCTAAACTATAATAATACCAACGAGTACTCTAGGATTTGAACCTAAAAGGAAATACTAATAAAGAAATAATTCATAAATACTTTGATGAGAAAAGGTTACCTAGGAATAATACCATTGCATAAAGAAATGTAAAGACAAATTAGTTTCTCTGTGGAAATTATCACACTCTTTGAATCTATATCGAGTATTCTAGGATATGAATCTGAAAGGAAAGTCTAACAACGACATAGTTCATAAATCTTTTGATGAGAAAGTTCATCGTTGGTAAATTTGGTTACACTTGGCAACTTGCGATGCAGTGCCTGTAGTCACTCTCTATTGCTACAAAAGGTTAGAGATACTACGCCGTAGTCACTGACTGATTTTATCAATCATTGGAATAATAAGTACTACTATAAATGGCTTGATATTCAGAGAAGTTCCGAGAGTCTCGATAGTGAGAGTAATTGACTAAACAAAAATCTAAACTAAAATGCAAAGGCGATTGTTCAATAATTGAGTTAGTATAGGATTGTACTTATATAATAGATTTCCAACGGTTTGGAATGTTAGGTACATTTACGTTTTAGGTAGGAGGACGCCTGTGGGCCAAAGGGGCCTTCCTGTACTTACAAGCTAAGTATGGAAAAGCTCCGCAATATAACTAGATATGATGGAAGTAAGAGTTGCATTGTTGAATAACACTTAAATGTAATCCTTGTACGAAAGTGAAGTATGAAGTCAGACAAATAGTTTGACCTTGCTAAAAGATTATGCCCTCTTGACTCTTTAGCATAAAGACAAATAAAACAGACTAAAACTTTACCAAAGTACTTACTAACTTAAATTACATATCCCAGAATGTACGAAATAAAAGGTACAGAGTTAAGTGAAGGAGGGTTGACCAGTGAGGAAGTCGAGACTCACTGATTGGAGCGGGGTGGTGCTCTTATCTTTATCACAATAACTCTGATTGCGGTTATAACAATTAAAGCCAAATAAATAACCAGCAATTTCTTAGAAAACACTCAGTTCTGACATATCTTCTTATTAAATATTTACCAATAAAACTTAAGCGTCTGCATACATACTCTCCAGGTTGAATTACTTATTATTGTTTCATTGTTATATACTCGTAAATAGGATAGGCAATTACCATTCTTATACTTACAAACAAACTCATGAGAGGCGATGGGGAATCGTAGGCATACTCCAACGTACATCACGTGACTAAACATTCTTAAGACTAGGGCGTTTTCATATAGCTATAAAAGTCGGAACATATATTTATCAGGAACAGTAAAATAGGCAATAAATCAAACTCAGGTAGTACTTAGGTATAATTAGTTTATTTAACTAGGGAATTAGGGCTATCTCAGGTACCTTAAAAGAGTCAGGGTTGCGACGGATACAACGTAGGGAGACGATCACGTGGCCATAGTTAAGTTTAAATTCGATATTTCTGCAAGAGTACTTTTTGGGGCGGTTAGAAGGAACGGGGGGCTGAAGAGCGTTAAGGGGGGACGTTACAATTAGTGTGCCGTAGACCAGGATTACAGGTGCTTTTGTGGGTCAAATTGCAAGTTTAGGGTATTAGGTAGTCTTAATATAGTGTTGCGGTTCGTCCGCACAATTGTTGCCGTGAAAGAGGAGAGGTACTGAGATAGCGTTTTCACAAAAAAAAATAGTTAGTTGGTTATAGGCAATTAGGTCAATTTATACACAAGAATATAATTCAATTTAAATCTTTACGAGTTAAAAAAAAAAAAGTTGGCGGGTGTTGGGCGACGTAGGAATCGAAAGCGTAGGGATGGAAACAAAAATGTGTATATTATATAGGGTTTAGACTAAAAAAATAAATAAAATGAACAAAAATAACATACGACCACAGGAAAAAGTTAAGAGAGTGGTCCGGATCAGCAGGGAAGGGCGGTGGACTCTCAGCTAGGCGGGCTTCAGGTAGGATGGGAAGAGATGGTGTGGGTGCTGTAGTAGTAGGTGTAACAGTAGGAATAATGGAGGAAGAATAGAATAGTGAAATGTAGGGAGTGAGTGAATTGTTTACGGCTAGCTGTACAATAATTTCAAATAAGTTAGAGGCGAGGGAGTACTGTAATGGTGTCATGGGTGGAAGTGGGTAGTAGTGTGGAGTGGTGTTTGTGAATGGAAATGTAGGGCGTTGTAGTAAAATTAGTTCTGGGTGAGTGTCGGTTGTGAGTGGTAGTGTAGGGTTTTGTGGTAAAATCTGTTCAGGGTGAGTGTCGGTAGTGAGTGATAGTGTAGGGTTTTGAGTGTCATTAAGTTCCAGAAGAGTGTTCGTCGAAATTGGTTGAGGTTGCCCTTGGTGGTTAGAGCTGGTAGTCTAAAAAAAAAAAAAAAAAGAGAAATTATAGGGAAAACAGTTTCATCAAAACAAAAAGAAAAACACAACTCTAATTACATAAAAGTAAACAATAAAAAAAATAGGTCGACCACGCGAAGCGGAGGAAAACGATTTAACCTTATTTAGATTTTGGGCAATAGGTATATAATATGTCCATCTCCAGGTTTGGATCGTCTTTGCGCCGGGTGTCGCGATCGTGATCGTGATCGACTAGTGGTTTCGGGCGTTAGGAGTGAAGGAGTAGCGGACAAACAGACAGACGGGGTTGCGTTCGCTTATAGGATATTTAGAGAATAGGTTATAAAAAAAAAAAAACTAAAGAGCTTTTCAGGAAGGATGATAACACTGAAAGTGATAGCTAATTAAAATTTACAAATAATATAAATTTTATTTGTAAAATTTATGGTAGTAAGGATTATGAATGTAGTTACCGCTATTGAGGCTTGCAAGGGCGGATGCTGACGTAGATAACACTTTATTTTTCGTTTGATGTCTGCTTCGGTGAGTGGAATGTGAACCATCTTGTTGCACTCTGATAAAAGGATGGCGCGGCATCTTGATTTATATTTATAATCTCTGAAATTAAGGTCTTGACGGTCCCATAGGCAGGGAAATTGTTTGAGCAAGGTATGGAATGAATGATTTCCTTGAGCCATTGCAGATAAATAGATAAATAGTCGGGTTGCAAGCACGTTCAAAATGAAAAAAAAAAAAAAAAAACCATCAAAAAAAAGCATTATTCATGTATGTATATGACAGGAATGTAAATATACCGTAGTAGAACCGGTGATTAATGGATTGATAATTCAATTCAGACAGTCGCCTGATAGGTGCGAAGGGAGGTTCATTAATTCATAAATATTGTATAGTACTTTGTAGTCTGAGGTATTTATTTAATAAGATACAAAAAAAAAAAAAAAATTAAAATAAATTTAAAAATAAAACTATTCTATATAACAACATATTAAAAACAAATTTATTTAAAGCTAGTAACAACACTTGCAAAGCCACAAATCATTAAACGTTTTTTTTTCAAACTCTCGGCGTTTGTCACTAGTCGCTATTAAACATGTCTCAGTTGTCTCAGTTTAATTCAACAAAAAGCGTATAGGCGTTCGACGAATAAAATAGGCGGAACGCTTTAAAGCGCGTTGTCAATTTTGAGCCGTTTATCACATCTTTATTAGTTAACAGTAGATTCCCGCCAAATTTTTATGAACTGAATTATAGTGAAGTTTTTTGCGTTATAATCTAATAGGATTCGCACGGATTAAACATTCAGTCGGAATAGAGTGGAGCGGTTTGGTAGAAAGAAAACAGTCAGTTTGGTAGATAGTCAGGTTTAATAGGCTAAAAATGATATTGTAAATAGATTGCGTATAAATAACAGAAGGTTATAGGTTAGTCTAAGGAAAGTATTAATAGTGTCATAAAGTTTAACAATAGGGAGGTTGAATTGAAAAAAAAAAAAAATGAAAAAAATTTAAACATAAATAGGCGCATAAACTCTAGAAAAAAAAAACTTATTAACATCATTAATACGGGTTGAAAAAAAATAATGTTCCGATTATTATCTTAAGAAAATAAAAAACAAGAAAAAAAAATGGGTATAGGACTTCTCAAGGTTTGTTAAACAAGTGGCAACACCATTCAAACTGAGTGGATTGACATACGGGGATACCAGGGTAGTTGAAACTCAGCGAATTTAGCGGAGTTTGATGGTTGATAGAAATTTTGTCACGGCTTACTTTGTCATTTCCTTACTTTGAAAAAAAAATTATTATTAGCTAATGAATAGTCAGGTAGCTGTATTGTTACAATAGTAATAATACTATAAACGCGTTCTAGTTATCAGATTATAGGGGGAAGTACACGGTTTAATAAAAAAATCTAATATATTGCCATCATAAATTCTTGTAAATAACAAATCCTAAAAATAAACAAGTAGAGAAAATGAAAAAAAAAAAAAACGGTAAGTGGTATGCCATAGGACAAAAGAATGATTGCAGCACCAATTAGCCATTACTTAGATATTATTACAGGCAACACTTGTAGGACTTGCGCGGGAGTTAGTTAAGTTGACAGGAGATGAAAAGTTGTGGTAAAAAAAAAAAAAAAAAAAACAGAAATAAACAACTTCATTTTGTATGGTTAGTGATGGCTAAAGGGTGAAAACAATGGGGGTTGTTTACTATTCCATTTTAGGATGTGCAAGTGGGGAAAGGTTATATGTGTTAGTGCAAGAGATTAGGAATTTGTTGTAAAAATTATAATCTTCCAGTAACAAAGTGATCGAATACTACACTTCAGTTAAAAACAAGACATGACAGTGATAAAAGTAGGTAACTTAAAACAAACGCAATCAAAGCATAAAGCACAAAATATGTAAGTATAGGTGGAAACATGAAGGAATTGGCATTAATTTGCAATCAGGTAAACTTAGGTTGATAAACGGTTTATTCGTAAATAGACTGCGATTATTATTGTCCTTTTCGGGACAGATCTCTTGTATTGTTCGACAAACGACCATAAGGTATAAAGATATTTGGTCCATGGATAGTTGCTTTAACTCATTTTCATGCTGTGCGAGGTAACACTAAGGTTAAAAATGGTAAAGTGAAATTATGGTAAGTTATGAGCATAGTAAAGTTAATCCTAAAAAGCACAATTCAATTATCGTTACATGAAAGTTAGATTTTCACGCAAATTAGCTTAGCTAATAGAACTCGTGTTTGCTTATATTGTGAAGGCATGCGATGCATTTAGTTGTTTCGGTTGACGGGATTGTTCTATTAATTTTAGTCACTTTTATATCTATTCTTTACATAAAACCTGAGCTGAGGTGGAGTAACTCATACTTGCTTATGACAAAAATCTGTGTTTTATTCTGTAGATTAAGATTGCCAATTGTGAATTGCTTATAATATTGTTAATCTATGGTAAATTTAGGAATTGATAGAGGGATGTGTTACCTGGCGCCGGTGATTCATTACTTTATCAATTCAAACAAAAAAAAAAGAGTAAATTATTTGACTGAATATTCCTGATTAAATTTATGAGGTAAATATTTGAGGTACAGAAGGAAAAAGGATTGAGATTATTGATCTTCTTTCCCCTTCTACGGTAATATGGAGGTACAGAAGGAAAATGGAAGAGTATTACATTATACTTCTTTACTATAACAACACTGACTTATTGATAGGGATCTACGTACATTCTTACTTGCTTTGTTTAAATTAAAATTTATTAAGTGCATAACAAAATTGGTCGCTTCAAACTAAAAGGGATGTTGGATTATTTAGGTCTAGGGCAATGGAGTGTGCAAGTTGTAGCTAGGGGTTATGTAAAAAGATTGAAAATGAGATACTATTATATATGTATTTTATTGATATATTATGTATATTTTATATTTGGGAATGAACGTTATAAGCGATTGAATTGTAGAATAGGGACCAAAAATAATTCAACATTACCCTAAGTTGAAAGCTATTTGTCATTGCTTGAGGTCAGATAGACACTACACTTTACAAGGGCCTTGGTTATGGTGGAGTTTGGTGCTAGGATAGGTCAGATGACACTTCATCAGTAATAACTGATTCCATAAAAAGGTCCTACTCTACAATGAGGAAAGACTAAAGTATCCTGCTTACACTCCACACTCTCCGAATCATTAATGATCTGCCATTATGAAATTTCGGCCAGGGTGGGATGTTGCGATCATGAATCGTTATTGCCCAATACCTATTAAAGAAATTTTGGCTTGGATAGGATGGTGTAGGTTAGTTCTCCGCAAACTCTTAAAAAAGTGGGTTTGAAGGGGATAACAATTAATACACTGTATCATTAGGATTGATCTGCCTCACAACCAGGTTTCCTTACAGAGCCAAGATTGTCCTTGTGAGGGTGATTTCTTTTTGTCTTCAATACATTAAAAGCTCTGGACGGGTTCATATGGTGGAGTCATCCATGCTTCGGTTTAAATATACTCTCCTAGTACAACAAGTACACATTGTCTGAAGTCAAGCATTGACAAGTTAAATTACGCACACATTAGAACTTGCGAAAGACTTATGATTATTGAGTTTATCGTAAACAGACAAACGGACGGACGTGGAGCGGGATTTGTTTATAAAATATAGTGATAATATTTCTTTTTATTTAGTCTTATATTTGTGAATACATTTTGAGGTTGAAAAATTTTCTCCGGGTTAATATTTAACTACCTGTGTAAATTTTGGGGGTTGGCTGTAACGTTCCAGACTTCAGTGATCTGGACCGTCACGTTCACAAATATATGTGGATCATTTTATCATAATGTTTGGTACATATTTTCAGTATCGTCTCCGCGATGTAGGAAAATGCATGCGCGACACCAACGCCACCTAGTAAGAAACGGTCGAACTAACTAAGTTAGTACTAGATAGTTCATACGATAATAAACATAGATGGCAATAATCTCAATAGAAGGCTGGCTTTAATAATGTAAAATGCAATTTTACGTGCTAAAGTATAAATAAAGAAATAAATAAAAATACAAAAAGTAATTATTATTAGTGGTTGTAAAGAAGCTAATTTTATAAAAGGGGCGAGCGCGCTGGATTCGAGGCATTTCAACAGCAGTCTTCGGTGAGTGAACACGTTCAAGCAGTATTTATTGTGGGTCTATCCCCATCTACCCTCAGTAGTATTTGTTGCGGTCGTTTCTATTATATTTAGTGTTCTTTTGGGGTGTGAATTAACATCGTGATTACAACGTGGCTTGGAGAATAGTGCAAAGCGCGTACTGATAGATTTGTGGTGATTTGTGATTTGTAGTTTTGTGGGCCTATGTTAGAATCAACGCGGCTTTGTGAATAATTAGATTCGTGCGTATGGTAGATTAATGGTAAAGACGTAATCTCATGGGAAGCTTCGTGGATCGTTTTATTATTTTACAGTCATACTAGTTTTCGTGGATAATGAGGGTCAGTGAGGAATATGCCCATCTGCTTGAACGGGTTCATTAAACGCAAACATGGTTTTGTGGGTAAAGGCTGTCTACCTTGCGGTGTTAACAGAGCTTTTACTGATAGGGACTCATTGTTAGAGCCGACAACTTTTGGAACGAGCCGGCAGTCGTTTATGCCTTCAACGAAGGAACGACTAATTGTTCCCCTATTCGGTCAGATTCTGTTTATCTGCGACGGAGATTAGTCGAAGAGAATCATGCCATTGTGCATCCGTTTAGCTATATTCAGAGTTGATTGAATCGGTCTATACACTTATATATTTATATATTCCCATACATAGTCCCTGGTCCGTCTCTCTTCTGCATCCCTATTCGACTGCGGTCGGCGGAGGAGAGATAGTAGGGTGGCGTAGGAATAGGTCTAATCGGGGTGCCTCCCCAATCCCGTAGAGATTAGTCAGGTAGATTGTTCAAACATCATGAGCAATTGACTTTGTAAGGCGGTTGTTTTACAGGGAACAACCGACTTGCCGCATTTAAATGTAAATATGAGGTTAAGCCTCTAGCTTTGATGAAACACACACCAATTCGAATAGGAGTAGTGAGTTAGGGTAGGGAACATAGATTGAATAGTAGGTTTAGAATGGGAAGTATTAGGAATACAAAATTAGGGCCAATATCTTAAATAAATATTCATCAACGATTTTGAAGGTAGTTGTACATCACGAAATTAAATGAATTTCAAGGCGAAATAATGCAACCGTTTGCTAGTAACTACTTATTGCTATTAATATATTAACTACGTATACTATTTATTGCTATAAAACTCTAAACTATAATAATACCAACGAGTACTCTAGGATTTGAACCTAAAAGGAAATACTAATAAAGAAATAATTCATAAATACTTTGATGAGAAAAGGTTACCTAGGAATAATACCATTGCATAAAGAAATGTAAAGACAAATTAGTTTCTCTGTGGAAATTATCACACTCTTTGAATCTATATCGAGTATTCTAGGATATGAATCTGAAAGGAAAGTCTAACAACGACATAGTTCATAAATCTTTTGATGAGAAAGTTCATCGTTGGTAAATTTGGTTACACTTGGCAACTTGCGATGCAGTGCCTGTAGTCACTCTCTATTGCTACAAAAGGTTAGAGATACTACGCCGTAGTCACTGACTGATTTTATCAATCATTGGAATAATAAGTACTACTATAAATGGCTTGATATTCAGAGAAGTTCCGAGAGTCTCGATAGTGAGAGTAATTGACTAAACAAAAATCTAAACTAAAATGCAAAGGCGATTGTTCAATAATTGAGTTAGTATAGGATTGTACTTATATAATAGATTTCCAACGGTTTGGAATGTTAGGTACATTTACGTTTTAGGTAGGAGGACGCCTGTGGGCCAAAGGGGCCTTCCTGTACTTACAAGCTAAGTATGGAAAAGCTCCGCAATATAACTAGATATGATGGAAGTAAGAGTTGCATTGTTGAATAACACTTAAATGTAATCCTTGTACGAAAGTGAAGTATGAAGTCAGACAAATAGTTTGACCTTGCTAAAAGATTATGCCCTCTTGACTCTTTAGCATAAAGACAAATAAAACAGACTAAAACTTTACCAAAGTACTTACTAACTTAAATTACATATCCCAGAATGTACGAAATAAAAGGTACAGAGTTAAGTGAAGGAGGGTTGACCAGTGAGGAAGTCGAGACTCACTGATTGGAGCGGGGTGGTGCTCTTATCTTTATCACAATAACTCTGATTGCGGTTATAACAATTAAAGCCAAATAAATAACCAGCAATTTCTTAGAAAACACTCAGTTCTGACATATCTTCTTATTAAATATTTACCAATAAAACTTAAGCGTCTGCATACATACTCTCCAGGTTGAATTACTTATTATTGTTTCATTGTTATATACTCGTAAATAGGATAGGCAATTACCATTCTTATACTTACAAACAAACTCATGAGAGGCGATGGGGAATCGTAGGCATACTCCAACGTACATCACGTGACTAAACATTCTTAAGACTAGGGCGTTTTCATATAGCTATAAAAGTCGGAACATATATTTATCAGGAACAGTAAAATAGGCAATAAATCAAACTCAGGTAGTACTTAGGTATAATTAGTTTATTTAACTAGGGAATTAGGGCTATCTCAGGTACCTTAAAAGAGTCAGGGTTGCGACGGATACAACGTAGGGAGACGATCACGTGGCCATAGTTAAGTTTAAATTCGATATTTCTGCAAGAGTACTTTTTGGGGCGGTTAGAAGGAACGGGGGGCTGAAGAGCGTTAAGGGGGGACGTTACACAGTCCCAATGAGAGAGTCAGCGAAATGCTTGGTTCATGTTGTTGGCAAATCTACTTTCTATACAGCACTCTACACATATTACTGATATAGATGTCATCATGAAACACTTGAACCAAGTATATTTTTTTACAGGTTTTAGCGTGTTTTTAAAACACTTTTATTAGCTTGATTTGGAACTAACTAACTAACAATGTAATCAAATCTTAGAAGTCAATTTTAACTTCTAATTATCGTATCGAAATGAAACTTTTTTACAAATTCTTTCTTAATAATATTAGCTGAAAAGCAAGCTCAATGTAATAAGCTAGAAAATCTTAGCTTTTATTAAAAAGTACGTAGGTACCTACAATTGTATACCCAAAACTTCTCTATTGACGAAAGCTATTAGCACATCCGAGTTTGGGTTGTAATTTAATACTTTGTTGTCGATTCCGGCTCCTGAATTTCCTGATTAATTAGTAGGGCTGATATGAAAGTGCCTACAAGTTTGTTAGCCTTAATAAGCAAAGTTCGCTACAAACCGTCTTTTTGAAACTTGGCCGTTTGAAGAGACGGGCTGCTTGATGAAAATATTTGATGTGCGAAGTTTATTTCGGAAAAACTTTTTCGCCTAAATTTTGTTTGCTCTAACATTATTTAACACGCATGCTCACCTTCATTATGAAGTATCCTACTTCCTACTAATGATAAAAACGACTTCTCAAAATGACTAGAATGGATCGGTCCGCTCCTACATTGACCTATTCGGGTCCATATGTTCGCTAATCTTAACCTTTAAGATCTCATGTATACTAACTTAAGATTGAAATTGAAATTAAATACTAACGTGTGTGTGTGCGCGCGCGTGTGTGTGTATGTGTGAATGTTTGTTACCACGTATCACGGTAACTACTAAACCGAATTTGGAATGGAGATAGCTTATACCCTGGATAACACCTAGGCATTTTTATCCCGGGATAACGGAAAGACACGGAATTAGTTTAAAATAAATAAGATGGGATGGATGGATGGTGTGATGCAGTGTAGGCCTACTATTATGCTTTGTTCAAGTCAAGAGAGAATAGGTATTTGTTAGACAAAGCTACATCTTCGACCGCATCTTCTCTTTTGATCGGTTGAGTTCGCGGTCAAACGTTAGTCTAGCACATAAAAAGTTGGCAATTTTTTTTCTATTTACAGGGTGCGTTTGACCACATTTCACCTGATGGTGAGTGATTATGTGGCCGAAGATGGCGCCATGTTACAACTGGACTGGAAACTGGCTGGCAAGTTGAGCCGAAACACACCTATAGTGCTCGGCGACATAATGTTACCGGAGTGGTCGAATATGGCACCACGCTACACCCGAATTATTTCTTTTAGAAATAGATTTTCGCAGTAACTTATTAATAAAAAGAATCGCATAGCATGAATTGCGAAGATAAGATGTGTTCACACTAGATATGTATCGCAAGTTGTCCGAGGGGACCCGTGGAACGTAACATATAAATCATACTCCCGCGCCCGAGGCCGAAAGATTCGGTCTTAATACACTGCGAGAGAAAGTAACCCCTTCCTTTGCCGGACAACGAAACTCACTTTACCTCTTATGTGTTTTGTACTTTACAAGTTGAATATACCCTTTAGGTTTGAACTACTTTTCTATATAGCAAACTAGCTGCGCCCCGCTGTTACGCTCGTTAAGTTTTGGATGACTATAGAGACCATTTTCTTTGTTACCTAAAACCAGTTCACAATTAGAGTTATCAATCTAGGAAAGTTCCAGCCTACGAGAGCACCAAAAAGGCTGGCGCAATCCTTTAGCTGTTCTGAGGCACGCTCGCGACCAGAGGCGACAATAAATCAAGCCTCGAGGAAATTGCCGACTGGGGTACCGCTGCGGCACAATACACGGTAATTGCAGTATGGAAATTTACCACTATTCCGCTCCAGTAAAGTTTGATTGCTGCAAAAACTGCACCCGCTGTTTTTTCTGTTATGAGAAACCTTGTTTCCACTTAATATAAAATTTTGTGACATATGTAGTAGATAGATAAAATTTTGTCACGTCTACAAGACACATATTAAATTTTATATTTGCATTTAGCTAAACAAAAATGTATTAATCAAATATTCAGTGCCAAAAAAGAAAAATTTACTACTTAATTATAGCGAATATTATGTAACGTCATACGACACAAAATAGAGTCAAATGACATTAATAGCAAAATTATTAACGACAACGATAAACAATAGAGTTAAATAATATAAACAGACAAATTATGATACTTAAGTATCTATTTAGGTACGTTAGTTTAAGAAATGCCAGTCATTAAAATTAGGTACATATTCTCTTCTATATCATAACAATACATAATATTACTAGCTATCTCTAACGACACATCTTACTGCTTGTCTTTTGTACTGCGATTAGAGCAAGGTTGAGGAGGGGTAGCACGGGGCGAGACGGGGAGAGGAAGTCACTTTTAGCGGGGAGGGGTGGCGATTTAATTAAATCTTGCATCGAACTCCTGAGGCCGCCTAACGAACGACCATTGTATTTAAATAATGCGTGTATCGACTTTTTGTGATCGAATCACGACGGTACAATGGACAGGAATTATGCGGGGTCGGGAGGTGGGATACTGAACATTGTATATATATACTTACACAGGGTGTTAGTTATTGACGACCGATGTGGCGCAATGGGCGAATAGCCGACTGCAAAACGTGAGGTTGCGGGTTTGATTCCCGTTACAGGACAATATTTAGGTAATAAGTAATTCTTACACATCCATATTTGTACCACATTTACTGTAATAAAATATTTGAAACGTGTGCAGCGAATTTATTTAATCACTTACCCTCAACAATGTATCTGCTATAAGTTTTATAGCGATGATAGCTCAGTGGTAGTGACGTCGGCTTGCGATCCGTAGGACGTGGGTTCGAATCCTGCAATGAGCTTGAGCTTTCGGTGAAGGAAAACATCGTGATAAAACCATAGCTTGGTGGTAGGGTATTTACTCGCCTGGCTAGCTACCTGGCCACCCTCTCGTTAAGAATCTGTCGCAAAACACCTATCGGTGTGTTTCGGCAGCCTCACTTGAGAGCCAGTTCCCAGTCCAGATGTAGCGTGACGCCATCTTCCACCGCATCATCACTTAACATCAGGCGACTTGTGGTCAAACGCTACCCTGTAAATAGTAAAAAAAAAAAAGTACATGTATCTGTATGTTGACTTGACGATTCTTCGATGTAGCTGGACGCACATTTTGATCCATTCGATAATCATCTCTAATCAAAAGGCAATCTTAATTTTATTATGTGTTGTTTTTCCCTTTAGATGGGTACAAAATTAAATGTGTGCATATAATTATGATAGAGCGTTCATTTAGCTATCTATTCAATTAGCGTTAATGGACTTTTTTCTAATTTTTTTCCGATAATATATTGATTTCGCCTTTTAATTGAGTTGAAACAACTAAATATTGAAACGTCTAAACTTAATATTGAGTAATTCAATCGAAAATTAATTCTTCTTCTGCAGTTTGCTCCTTTCTGTTTTATTTTCTAAGTCTATAGGCATATCATGGGCAAGCGTGTTGCACCTTCGACTACATCGTCACTTACCATCAAGTGACATGTGATCAAAACAAAAGCCCATTCGTGAAAAAAATCTAAGCACCTCTATACCTACACATATTTTTTGCACGTTTCATGAAATTTATTTCAATGTCATTGAACCTTCATACATATTCCTTTCAGTACTTAATCAAGCGTATTTTGCCTTCAGTAAGAAGAATATCTGTGTAAAGTTAACGGGCCTGCTTAGTACTTACTCTCCTCAATGGCTCATATTTCATTTGGGGGTGCTAAATAAGGCTTTATTACGTAAATAATATCCCCCAAAATATTCTGCTAATTAATATAAGGGCTCGTTTGGGAAGGGGATGAAAGCTTGCAATGCGGTAGAATTTGCTCAAGCCTTTTTACCTTGGCGTTTTGTGTTAGTGTTATTTTCTTAGAATAAATTAAATTGATGGAAGGTTTGGATTAATTATGTTTTCTTATTTTTTTATAGAACTAGCTGATGAGATGGGCATATCGTACGCCTAATGTAAACACGCTTGCCCAATACAGTTCAGTATCAGCCAGAATTTTATAGAACTGGGCTGATGACATGGGCATATCCTACGCCTAATGTAAACACGCTTGCCCAATACAGTTCAGTGTCACCTAGAATTTTATAGAACTGGCTGATGAGATGGGCATATCGTACGCCTAATGTAAACACGCTTGCCCAATACAGTACAGTGTCACCCAGAATTTTAATCAACGTCAGTTTAAAATCCTGCATGGCAAAGATGTCACCTCGAGATATTAGATGTTACATCTCTTGACGGCCTGTTATATTATATTGCTCGTCATACGTTATAAAATGTGGCCCGTATTATAGTTCTTTTCACATCATACAGGGTAGCGTTTGACCACAATTCATTTGATGATGTGGTCCAAAGTAACGCCACCGTACGGCGGACTAAGAACTGGCCACAAGTGTGGCTAACTTATTAGACTGATAGGACCATCCGTATTACAGACGCAGACTGTGCAAGCTCTTTCACGAACTGAAAAGAGAGTTTCCTACCTGCCACCTACCACCCTAAATAAACATACATCAACAAAAATACATGATTTATGTATTATACCTACCTACAATATTACCAAAACATATTTGCATAGGTAAGCACAATCTTTGAGGGCCCCATCCGCCGACATGTCCTCTGATGAATAGTTAATGTGCACTCAAATCACAATAAGAACTCCAGCTTCAGGAAAGGAGGCATGGAATACAATATGTGGAGGCATTAAAACTGTATTACCTATCTGCAGACGTTAACAGAGTTGATTTATATTTGGACAGCAGAATATGGGACACCAACGCATTTGAACCTAAGGCTCTCCATATATGCAGAATAGACAAAACTGTACCTACACAATATGTAGAAATATAATAGAAGTGTATAAAGTGAAGCATACCTATTTGATGTCTGTAGCAAAACATTGTCTATCCTAAAAACAGCAAACACAGCTGTTGCAGCGTAGGTACTTAACCTAGTTACCTACAGTTCCTTTTACACGTTTAGGAGCCTTTGGAGTAGTTAGGATTGCAAGAATAGATTCTTTCCAGACTTTTTCAGGTTATCAAAGCGGCATCGATCCACTGCGGTTTCTGGCCGCGCCACTTAATGAAATAGAAATTTGCGACCTCTCGAAGACGACCTCCTAACCTTAGCTCGTCCCTCTCATTCCCCGGGCGATGGCCCGCTCAAGTACCGTGCGAGGGAGACAAAATATATTTATACAAAGTCAAAGACGAGCGATGAGGGGGATAGCTGTATTCATTATGAATATAATGCGGTCGCTGTTGTGTCCGTGCGTCTCAACGCGATAACGTGTGTGTGTGCGGCGAGCGCTACTACGCTACGCGCGAATCGATATTTCATCTTTGCGAAGGACGATGCCCAGATTCAAATATGCAGCACCTCATTTCTAAACATAAAAAAGGTTTACCTACCTTTTAAAAATAAACCAACCTCATTTGATTTTATGGAACGCATACATTTTTTAAAATTTGAGCTAAGTACATAGCGGTTGCAATCCAACGTCGAAAACCCGCGGGCTCCTCAAAAAAAGAATGTCATTAGTGGGATCGATGACGAGAGAAGTGACGGTCTCGCGTTGTGGTTGGTTTGCGGTTAGCAGGGCGTGGCTTGCGGTCATATTTACGATCTCCCATTGGTCGATCACCTGACCTTTGCGGTTAGTCGTGTGGTTTCTAAGATTTTCACCCTCGGAAAAATAGATGAAGAGGAAAATATATGGCGGGAAAAGCTGTGATTGGCCAGTTGGTAATTTTGTGGTTAACCGCAACACGCTATTCGTTAAGATCGTAATGGGTTGTGATTGTGGCTGCAATTGGGTATATGTCGCGGGGTTTGACGGTAACGCCACTGGTCGCTGCGGTTTGAGGGTGTATAAATAATATGGATTTTAGCAAATCGGTACAGGGGGCTGTGGAAATAAGGGCTGAGCTTTAGTTACTATACTGTAGATGTAGGGTGACGCGTTGAAGTCTTTTACTAAGAAATACGCATTAGTAGAAAACAAAAAAAAAACCGTCGCAAATCAATTTTCCATCAATGTTCCTACTTCTAACGCGACGGACGCCTGAACTAAAGCGCCTCGAACTTCTCTCAACCCCTAAGCAGTTTTCAACTGGGCGAATGCTACCGATTTTTCTTCAAAAACGTGAACGCGCCCTCTCTTGGCCCAGCGCCGAACTTTGTCGCCACTATTTTTCACGAAACACTCTCAAGAGCGAACCTTTCCGCTTTCTTCGCGTTCTTAAGAAAGTGTACTCCTTAAGAAAGTTCACATACACCGAGTTACACGCACACACTGACAAGTCAGAGCTTCCCCTAAGAAAGAAGAAGGCGTGCAAGTCGAAAACGTCGTAACAACCTTAGGATTAAATGTACACAGTGCCTTTCAGTTTTGTTCAGCGATAGAGTTTACTTCCCGAATCCAAAACGACAGAAGTCACGTTTGGCTACGGTTCACTAAAGGCTTTTTGTCACTGTGGCAGACTTTTCTCTGCAAGCAAAAACAACTATCCTTCGTTACAAGATTTGTTTTAATTTGAACGATGTTGGCAAGGAAATAGAGTTGAAATTGGCTTGGAGTTCAGTAGTGAGTTTAAAGCAAAAGTTGAGTGTAGAATTTTTGGCACTTTTACGCGGTCGCTGTGTGGGTGAGTGTGTTTACAGGGGGATAAAAAGCGTGTGTTGCTAGCGGCGCTAGTGTGCTGTCGGTGTCTGGAGCCACCGCTAGATGGCGTTACGTGAAGTTGCGGTTGGAATGAACTCCGTCTCTTGGAAACTGGAGCGTGCGTTTGAAAGGCGAGCGGAAACGCTTTCAAAAGATTACTACTGTTTGTATAAGTAGTTTTAAAGTAGATTAGTTTAATTTGTATGGGTTTGTTCTGTTTTGATGTGTAGGTATGTATGTACCTACCTACCTATATTAAAATATAGTTTTATGCTAGGAGGAAATTCTCGCACTCGCTCCTTGAATAAAGTTTATTGGGTAGTTGTACCTAATAAGTATTAGTGAAAATGATTTTAAAAGATTAGTTTAGTGTATTAATTAGATAGCTTTAATTTCTGCCTCGAGTACATGAAGTACTTACTTACATAAATAGATAATATATTATATGCGATAATTTTATGTGAGGCGAAAGTCTACACTTGCTCTACGAAAAAGTTTCTTAGAAGTTATTTAGTGCACTTGCACTTACTAGGTTCTAGTGAAAACGCTTTTAAAAAAATTTTTGCTGTCTAAATAAGTGTAGTTATTTTTAAATATCATAGGGTAAGACATTGTGATCAAAGTGGGGCCACGCTATATTAAAATTGAAACCGATACGGAACACACCAATAAAAACTTAGTTAAGACATTTTTAATGTGAGGGTAGGTAGAAAATGCACTCTAGTCTGCAACTGAGCTATGGTTTCATCACGATATTTTCCTTCATCGAAAACTCAAGCTCGTTGCAGGATTTGAACCCACGATACAGATCGCAAGCTGACGTCACTATTGAGCTATCATCGCTTCAATACGCTCTACCTTTACCTATAGGTACACATGTGAAACGAAACTGCAATTAACTAGTCTCCCTTCAAAACAGTCGGTAGCACTACCATGCATCCATTACGAGAAGCAGGCATGGATGTAGGATTACAGTAACGGGGGGAAGCATTTTTTGTGGGGGTAACATAGACTCAACCTATATTCGAGTGAAACAAGTGAATCATTTAGTGATGAGCTGATGTGTTAATAACGATCCTTGTTGACAGGTAGTGATGTCTGTATAACAATTTTAAAGTCTGGACGAAATAGGTCGAAATGAGGTGCTGCTGTCGTGAGTCAAAGCGGGCTACAGCATTGATTAATCGATGTAATCTACTTAGATTGAGGTATACTGATGATTTAAATATGATGATTCACTAGGTGGACTGACGACATTGTAAGAGTCGCAGGGAGCCGATGGTTGCAAATGGCTAATAGCCGTTCATGTTGGCGTTCAAAGGGGGAGGCCTATGTTCAGCAGTGGACTTCTTCCGGCTGATGATGATGATGATTTAATAACGATTCTTGTATAAATAGATAGTAAAGTACAAAGATGTTGAAATGTGTTCATATAGGAGTGTTTTGTTCGTGAATCAGGGGCTGGGAGGCAATTGCCCCCATCGCCCTCTCCTGTACCCGTGCCTGGCGACATCACATATCTTCCTAGTTACTGTCTATGATTACTATCATGTGTAACAGTCCTTGAAAACTAGCAAGCGTGGGGGAACCGTCCTTTAGTTTCTGTTGGAATCGTTAAAGTTAGAGTAGAAGGCATTATTTTAATGAAGTAGGTAAGTGATTGCTACATTTGATTGTAAGTAGATACTAGATACCTACAGTATAAGTATCAGTGTGTTCCTGCAACCCCACTTGAAAGCTAGTTCTCGATCCGGGCGTAGCGTGGTGCCACGTTCAACCATGCACATCGTCATTTTACATCAGGTGACATGAAGTCATGCTACCTTGTTTTGACTAAAAGAAAGTAAGTAGGAAGTGTGTATGTAAATGAAACTCGTGAAATGTGTTTAATAAATATGTGAACGAAGTATAATTCTTTCTTCTTTTCTTCTTTTTTTTCTATTATATTTTTTCTTGAGTTTTTGATATTTATATCTATATAAGTATTTATTTCTCTATATAAGTATGTATATCGTTGCCATAACACAAGTTTCGAGCTTAATTTGGGTCAATTTATGTGCAATGGTCCCCGATATTTATTTATTTATTTTATTACCTTTCGTTTAACCACAAGTGATCACTTTACATCAGGTGACTTGTAGTCAAGTACTACCCTGTGATAAGTAAAAAATTAAGTAGGACGTGTGGATATAAATGAAATTTGAGGAATGAGTTTAACAAATATGTGAACAAAATGTAGTTCTTTTTTAACTTCTTGTTTTCCTAATTTAGATGTGTTTGCGGATGAATGGATGACTATTTTGTCGGAATGCTTGGATTTTTGCGAGAAGAGTGTGTAAGGTAGTTTTGTGACTGTGATTGTGATTTGTGACAGTATTATGTTGACTTTTTTATTTAATTTTATATTTATCTTTGACATTGTATGAATTGTTGTTGTTGTTGTTTTGAATTTTTATTTTTGTTTTGTTTTCTGGCCTTTATTTATTACTATTGTTAATTTTATTTTTCTATTATTATTGTTTTATATTTTTATTTTTGAATGTTTAAAATTATTTAGGTAACTGGCTTTCGCCGTCTAAAATAATGTAACAATAAAATAAATAAATAATAAATAAATTTAACCACAAGTCACCTGATGATAAGTATGAGTAGTAGTGTGGTCGAAGGTGGCATCACGCTACACCTGTATTGGGAACTTTATTATTATTTAGCTCTAGCTCTAACTCCTGACTAGGGGGTCCTGCATTACAACCACAATATCTAGATATGGAACAAATACTTGTCCCCATACTTTTAAAGAATAAGAATTTATTTTATTGTGCTAACTGTGTATACAACAAGGTGGTGTTAGTTAAATATAGAACCAACAGTTTGCCCATTACGGGCGTACAATAAATGTACCTAGCAAAAGTAAATTACCTATTACAATATGCGTAGGTATCAACAAAACAACTATTATACTATTATATATACTATAGACTTAATAAACAAATACAACACCAGCAAAGTTAGATATAACAATAATATATAGGAGAGGGGTGGGGGGGGGGGAGTAGGGTGTGTTATTATAGGAGATCAATATAAGTTTACTATCACATTGAATCAAGATATTCATCATTAATGCATCATTAATCATTAAATGCACATAGATTTGCCCCAACAACGTGGAAACCATGCCCATGACCTCACGCTTCACAGTCAGCGGATCGACCAATTGATACCTAATTTTTTCTACTAGAATAAAAGATCTATTCGATGTATCAATCCATACTAATATCATAATGTTTTTTGTTTGTTAGTTAACTTTTCATGACTGAATCGCTGAACCGATCTTAATTAAATTTGAAGTGGAGATAGTTCAAACCATAGAAGGATATACGATACTTTTCATCGCGATAAAGTTTATTCTACGCAGGTGAAACTGCGGGCGCAGTTGACCTTCTCCAGGGTTTGACCTATATCCACAACAAATTTCATCAACATCCGTCCAGTAGTTTGTGCGTGAAAGAGTAACAAACATCTACCCATCACTGAGAAAAAAATTCTGACTTTCCTTCTGACTCTTTACCTTCCAAGACCGTTTCCTTCCTTATTTTGTATTAGGTTTCCTTCTGAATCACAATTCCTTCACTTTTGACTCAGAACGAAAACGGTATTTCGGAAGGTCTTTTTTCTCCGTGATCCACATAAACTTACACATTTAATAGTACTCTTATTAGTAGGATAGTGATGTAGCTTATTAAAAAAAGGCATTTCCTTAAAGATAACATCAGTAGGTATTCTATAGAGGTTCCTAAGTAAAGAAGGACTGAAATCAAGGCGGGCGGTAATCAGGCGGCGACCGCGTAATGGGCCCTTTGGGACCGGACCCGACGACTTGAGCCATTGCTCTCTAGGGCTGTCACCTGTTAGAAAAATACATAATACTGTTATCTAATTTTTACTGTATCTATCTAAATATATATAACTCAAAGGTGACTGACATAGTGATCTATCAAAGCACAGCCGAAACCACTGGACGGATAGGTCTGACATTTGGCATGCAGGTAGATTTTATGACGTAGGCATCCGCTAAGAAAGGATTTTGATTAATTCTACCCCCATGGGGATAAAATAGGGGATGAAAGTTTGTATAAAACTTTGTCAATTTTAAACCGATCGGGCTGAGACTTTGCATGCATAAAGCTGTAGCCCACGCGGGTGAAATCGCGGGGGGTAGTAAAAATATGTACAATGTGTAGAAATATGTACTACTTATCTATCTCCACAACAAATACTACTTAAAAGTAAGAAACAAGAGAGTTTCGTAAAGTTAGTGCAAAAATAAAGTAGGTATTTGTAGTTATAGCATGGGTATCACAGTGAAAGTGGTGATGTAGCAACTTTTAAAAGAAATGTACCAACTAACAGTTTAATTCTCCAAAAACAACAACAGTAAACACACTTGCGGCGTATTCTGGCTCAGCTATACTTGAGTGCCAGTTCACAATCCGCAGATGTAGCGTAAAAATTACGCAGTAAGTAATAAAAAATGAATTAACGTATTTGTAATTTGTAATTCTCTTTTTTTCTTAATACCCATAACACTAGCTTAATTTGGAGCTAAGTCAATTTGTGTGCAATGGTCCCCCGATACATATTTATTTTCACTTTATTAAGTGGCAACCCTATTCCGCAGTATTTCTTGGCGGGGCTTAAGACAACGGCAATGTTTATTCTTTATAGCAGTCGTGGGAAATTTACGCGTCGGTTGGTGATAATTAAAATATTCGGATTCGGGGGCGCCTTCCACCGCTTTAATTAAAAACAACAATCAGTTCGGTGATGGTAGGAAATATTAAGTGCATTTTGCAAAAGGGCTGGTTTTTACAAGTAGATTGACTAAGCTAAGAACTAACAAGTTCCGTGATATAAAATACGGAACTTGTTAGTTCTTAGTATTGCGATATAAAAAAAATATTAAAACACTCAAAGAAAGAAAAAAAATGTTCTATTTAGATAAATAAATTAAATGGAAAATCTTGTCACAGCAAAATACATAAATACTTTAAAAAAAAAATCAATAATTGAAAATAATTAAGTATGTGCTGTGTTACTAGTAATTAAATGAAAACAAAAGCGTTCCTTCCGAATTAGGAGAACTCAAATCGGAAGCAATTGTTGTTTAGCTTTAATGCCAACCTATAGAAAAATTACACTGAGCCGAGTCCTCAGAATAATAAAGTAGGTAGACAACATATTATATCCACCCTCTCGTTAAGAATCTGTCGCCAAACACCTATCGGACACTATCGGTGTGTTCCGGCAGCCTCACTTGAGAGCCAGTTCCCAGTCCAGGTGTAGCGTGGCGCCATCTTCGGCCACATCGTCACTTAACATCAGGTGACTTGTGATCAAACGCTACCCTGTAAATAGTAAAAAAAAACAAATATTTAATGATCTTAGAACAATAAATATTGCATAACCTTTGATGCGTTGCAGTCAGATGGAAAATATAAGACAATTAATATAACATAGTTAAATAAAACCAATTCAGCGATGCGAACATTTATTGCAATAATTGGCATCTTTACATTCTACAAAACACAAGTCTTCTGCTAAGCCGGTACAAAGAAATTCAAGACTCACCGTCAAACTTTCAACCTTAACCTTATGAAATTACAAGCTATATTTGTTAAGCAATATTTGCACGTATTTGTGTACGTCTTCGCATTACCTTAGTACAAAGGAACTGGTAATTAAAAGGGTTCGTATGAAAGCTCGTAATTACATACATACAATTCAATACAATAATGGTTTTAGCGTTCACATTGGCAATTAGTAGAATAAAGACATCCTTAGCGAACGGTCTTACATGCTTTGTAGGGCCTTGTACGAAACTTATGTAACAGTCTTAAGCTAGGGTTACATTTTACCAGTGTTTAGTTTTTGTTTGAAGTGTTACATTAAAGTGCAATCTCATTCTGTTTCTCTTTCTGTTTTGTTTCTGTGTTTCTGTGTCTCTTTTTATTTCTGTGTTCTGTTTTTTTATGTTTTTGTGTAAAAGTAGTGTGAAGTGAGAAGAAAAGAGAGCTTCTTCCAAATTATTCTCATTACTATTTTTTGTTCAAATCAAAATCAATCAAACCATAAAAGGAAGTATGTAGGTACTTAGGTACACACATTTGCCAGATATTTAAACACTCAGCTAATGTGTGTTAGTTTAAGGCTACTTTTTATCCCGGAAAAAGGTTCCTGCGGGGTAAAGGGAAGACGCGGGTGAAACCACCGGGCGCAACTAGTATTTTTTGTAAATTAAAACATTTCAGTTTACTTTCATCTAATTTTTAAACAAGGAATCCTGTTTATTTGACAAATCGATACTCACTCAGCCACTTCTTGCCCGTGGTGCAGTTGTGATAGTCCCGATGACCGGACCAACCTAAAAAAAAAAAAAAAAAGAGACAAGAAAAGACAAAAAGAGAAAAGACTTATAAAGTTTTGCGGTAAGACAGTTGACCGGACTGGCGTTAATTTTTAAAACCGTGGTATTGTCGTCTACACCGCCATACCTCTCAGCCACTTTTTTCGTCACGTTTGCATTAAACGCAATGTTAATGTAATTAAAAAAACCAACTTACTCTGATGGCTCAGCGACCCAAAGTGGGTCTTGGCCTCCGAAACGAGAGAGCGCCACTCTTCTCAATTCCGAGCGATTTCAGCCCAGTTCAGAGTCTGGAGTTCGCGTATTAGGTCCGCATCCACCGCATCCTTCCAGTGGTATCTAGGGCGACTGACTGGCCTTATTGTACTTAACGACATGAAATCTTTCTTTACAACCATTTTTAATTAGCTCCTTAAAACATTACCTTTAGACTAAAGCTGCACTGGTGACACACTACAGATGAAGCTTCACAATTAAGGCGGGTACACACGGTAGCTGTATTCAGGCACAGCGCATTTGCCGGTGTCACGTGCCGACCGCCTCGCACTTAATTTCGGTAGGGCGCGGTGCGGTTTAGAATTACACGATGCCGTATTTGGTAATTCTGTGGCAATTTTCTCGGTGCAAAGTACGGTACAGTAAGTAGTGAGCTCCTGCCCTTTTAGTATTTATAATAAGTTTTGCTGTGATCATAATTTTGTAATCGTTTTTTCACTCTTATGAATGTACTGTATTGAATCTGTTTTTGTAGGTAGGTACCTGTTTCATTAACGCCCGAAATTAATAATCGATCCTGATCCGTTATCCGCGGTTTTGGGTCGATATGTCATGTCAAAATATGTCATTTTAGTAGTAATATGTCAAACCCTAGTACTAAAATGACATATTAAGACATGACATATCGATCCAAAACCGCGGATAACGGATCAGGACCGATTATTAATTTTAGGTGTAAGATGTTTGAGATGGGATTCGATGAGCTCAGTGATTGTGACATTGGCTTACGATCCGTTTGTCGTGGGTTCGAATCTTGCAATGATTTTGAGCTTTAGGTGAAGGAACACATCGTGGTAAAACCATTGCTTGATGGTAAGGTATTTTGTAGAGCTTGACTGACTATAGCTACCACACTCAAGTTCAGAATCTGTTGCGAAGCACCATTGACGTGTTTTTGGTGATTTTTTTTATTACACTTTGATTTACTTTAAATTTAGTTTTAGTTTGGTCATTCATACTTACTCATATATTATGTAGAAAGGGTATAAAGTAAATTATTTACTGACAACTATCAGATATTTGTACCTTAATTTCGTTCCCATGTATCTGGTTCCAGAAACTACTCTCATCGGATTCTACAATGCACGGAACAATTAATTGCATTTTTGCTTCTTGCACAAATATTTGCCCCGAAACGGAAATCGAACTGGCGACCTCATTCTCGCAGTAGGCTGCTCATCCATTGCACCACATCGGTCGTCGCTTAAAGAATACAGAAATATTTAAAATTTAATTACATAAAACTCTCACAATAGGCGGTTTTATTGCTCGGAGCGACATAAACACCTACCGTCCACATTTCCACATGCATAGTTATGTGAACCAATATGGCGACATCAAACATTAACATAATTATTTCTTTCGGTTCACTGAGCGCTCACTGGCCCTGTATAATTCATTCTCTACAAATAAAACGCGCTACACGAGATTGTACTCTATTCGCCTAACAATACGGGCGTGTATAATTTCAGCTCATTATTGTAGTTTGAACGCATTTTCATGAAAATATTTCAGTACAAATCTACCTACATTAATACAAATACGCGCTACGCTGCGTTTTTTTAACACATAATGCAGAGTTGAGTTCGATTGAGTTCGTAATGGAACCATAGCTTGGTGTTAAGGCATTTTAGTGAGGCTAAGTAGCTAGCTACCTTCAAGTTAAGAATTAAGAATCTGTCACGAAATACGTATCAGTGCATTCCGGTAGTCTCATTTGAGAGCCAGGTGTAGCGTGATACCACCTTCGATCACAATTATCGTCACATAAGATCACACTTGACTGGTGGTCAAACGATAATCAGCAAAAAATCTTCTTATTATGTTTCAGAGATTATGGGCCTTGAATGCTGTGGTTTTTGGACAATCCGGTTTCCTCAAGATGTTTTCCTTCACTGTTTTAGAGACGAAAAATCCACACCTAACTTACTACCTTAGGTCACATTGACGGGTCAAGATGTGATTTTAAATCGATATCTGTGTCTTGTCGGAAGACTTTCTGCAGGACCCTTACTATGGACGACATTGTAAGAGTCATGGAGAGCCGATGGCTAAGCCGGTGGCGTTCAAAGGAGGCCTATATATTCAGCAGTGGTCTTCTTCCAGCTGATGATAATGATCGGTGCCTTGTAAGGCGCACGTGTGACCATTCGACCGCCATCGCTCTTACAACTACCTATTTATCTGATAAACATAATAGCAAACGCGACACCCTATAGCAGCATAAATCAGATGTCCGCTCGCCGGCCAAAATGCGCGCGTATTTAATGCTAAAAATCAATAATTAAGCGTTGTATGTAATTAATACGATGTGTTCGGTGGCGCGGCAGAGCATGCATTATAGAGGAGGGCTAAATGCGCTGCATTATGAAAATGACGACGATAAGCCGCCGCCGTCATTCAATGCTCTGCGTAGATTGGAGTTTGCTTTTAATGTATCTACAGGGTAGATTTTTGAGGCTATCTCCCCTATTGTGCCAAGGATGGTGAAACAGATACCTCAGGTCTTTGTTATCGGAGGTAGTAGCGCTTGTAGCATAGTTGGCCCGTTCGGTTGTAACAGATCTACTAGGTTAAGCAACACTCAGCACAACCATTACTTGGATGGGTGACCGTTTAGTGATAACACCAATATTCTGTTAGTAACAGCAATATTAGTCTCAAAGCTATCTGATAATTTCAACACCAGAGTTGGCTTTAGCTAATGTGATAGAAGAAACAAAAATAAAATGTTAAGAAGTAAATAGCTAAAGTGCTAGCAAAAATAGAAAAAAAAAAATAAAGCAGTAATCAGATGGATGGAAAAAGAGTTATTAAGGGGCGACGATGCCTCTATAGTATTGCAAATGTCTACAGGCGACGGTGACCGCTTATATAGGCACCATCAGGCGGGCCGTCTGCTTGTTTGCCAATCTATCCATAAAAAAAACATAATTGGTGTATACAGGTTCGTTGTTTAATATATAAGTATCTGCCTCAATACAGTTTGTGTAGCACTTTTCGGTTGGCAAAGCGCGATATTATTGATTGTTGTAATTAATTGCAAACACTGAACGCTTAAAATGAATATTTATTTAACGTAACGACCTTATTATTTGGCGATGCTGGTTCATCGGTAACGCAGGTACCGATACCGAGTTCGAATCCCTTCTCAGCTTCGGTTATGTGAAAGGAAACATCGTGAAGAAACCGGTATGTCCAAGAACCTCAACATTTAAGTGCATGTGACATCTACCAACCCGCACTGGGTCAGCTTTGTAGATTATGACCCATGCTCTCTTTGAGAGAAGGACTGTACTGTACCTATCATAAAGATATTATGTACATATATATGTAGTACTTACTGTGTGCTACCTGTTAGGCTGATAATGTTGCTGACCTTAATATTTTGGATAAACAAAAAATCTTCCATCTCTCTCTCTGTATAGTGTTTTGTAGGTCACGAACTCACGAAGCAGAGGGTAAAGCGATGACAATTATCAAAATTCGAAGAGTTCTACACTTTTGAGTCATAGGTAAACCTAATATGTAAAAAAATATGATTCGTAAAGATTAAATACAATTATATCCAGCATTAAAGTCAGAAAAGAATATCGTGGTTTACTTATTAATAGAGTTGAAAGTGATAGATTGACAGACAAACTTTACAATAGGTATACGGCGAAGGAATGTAACACCTTGCTAGCATCTTTGTTTCCATTATGTATAAATTTGGAAGCCAAGAGTCAAGAGTGAGTAAACCTTTTAGTCAAGCATACTCAATCATCAGCATTGCCATTACTTACCATCAGATGAGACTGTAATCAAAGATCTATTGCTAATTAAAAAAAAAACATGGATGGATAAACTTTCATTCTCCCACCAGCATTTCATCGCAAAAGCTTTTAATAGCATCGAGCCTGATTATAAGGTATAATGGATATATTATATCTGCAACGCAATCCATCAGGGACGGATCGGCACTAATCCTCATTACGAACCTCGCAATTTTAAATCTCATTATAGTCGTTCAAATCGGTTGAATCGATTTTTCCCTCTGAGCCCGTGCCCGCGATGGGATCGCATATGTATATTATTGCTAGTGTTGAGTGACAATATTTTAGAGAAAATTATGGAATACGCATTTAGTCGTTAATAAATAATGAGTCTGATCAACAAATATTCTTATGTAAAAAATATTCTTATATTATAAATATTCTTATATTTTTAAAAAGTTTATCACAAAAAGTTTTAGAGCCGGTTTTATAAACGTCCGTAAGTTAAATGTTTTACAAAATTTCGGTAAATTTGATCTAATTGTCAAATTTTCCGTGCTAAGATCGGCCCCTATAGGATTAAGTGTTGCAATAATATCGGTACAAGTAAAATCAAGCGAGTTACTCATATTCTACTTGTATGCTTGACGGCTTGACGTGATAAAATAATTATCGATATGAAAGAGCTGTTAATAATTTGCGGCCGGTTTCAATAACCTATATATCCACTGTTTGTCCTGCTGGAGATAAAGATTTGACACAAGCTACACAAAAGTAATGTCAAATTTCTATTTCTAGGAGAGGCCTATGTCTATCCTTGTACTACAGTACAGTTTGATGATTGTAATTGATAATGATGATGATAAAATAACCAATTATTGTGATAAGTTTTTTTTTACTACTTACAGGGTAGCGTTTGACCATAAGTCACCTGATGTTAAGTGACGACGTGGTCTAAAATGGCGCCACGCTACGCCTGGACTAGGAACTGGCTCTCAATTGAGGCTGCTGGAACACACCGATAGGTACCGGTAGTTTCTTTTGATGTAGAGTTCTCACCAATTACTCAAGTCATGGTGCACCTACAAGCAGTGGGCGTGTGTCCGGTTGTCCGTCGCATCGCATTGGCGCAAATTAATGAGCTTGGGATATTTATTTCAGTTTCGTTCGCAGCCAAATATCACTCTATGTCACGTATAGCGAGATTTATAACAAAAAGTTTCTATAGAATCGTTATAAATTCCTACTATTCCTACTTAATATTATAAATGCGAAAGTAATTCTGTCTGTCTGTCTATCTTTCACGCCTAAACCACTAAGCTGATTTAAATGAAATTTGGTATGGTTATAGTTTGAACCCTGAGGAAGGACATAGGATAGGTACTTTTTACCGCGATGAAGCCCACGCGGGTAAAACCGCAGGGAACAGCTCATTTAATTAAATTTTAGTTTTTATTTATTCTAGAATGACCCTCAAGTATTGTACCTAATCTTTATTTCTTCTTTTTTGATATCTAAGAGTAGCGTTTGATCACAAGTCATCTCATGTGTTCAAAAATGGCACCACACTACACCTGTATTGGAAGCTGGATCTAAAGTGGGGCTGCCGATACACACCGAGATAGGTGCTTGGCGACCGATTCTTAACTTTAAATAGATCTAGAGATATATCTATGTCTCTATAAATCGCCGGATGGAAAGTGTTGACGAAAATGATGTTTCCTCCAAATTCTTCGCGAAAGCGTCGGTTCCATATACGAGTATTTTCAGATCTTTAAACAAAACACCAGCTATTTGTAAATTTTATTTATTTCCAATTGAATTTCGCTAATTATAATTAACAAAAATAATAGCAACGATAATGAGGCAAATACGAAATTAGTTGCTACGCAATTAATTAGTTCACAAAATACGATAAAAATTTATTATTGCATCGATGGAAAATGACGACTGGTTTTACAAACGACATATAGCTGTTTTATTTATAACATAATAATGTAAAATAACAAATTTAAAATTGCAAAAATAACCACGTTTATTACCAAATTCAACATTACGAATTTATATTCCATAACTAATATAAGTAAAATTGTTATCAGAATCGTTTGCCTTAAAATTATACTTCTCGACATATAAAAAGACAATTGCCAATATGGTTGCAAAAAATACAAATTAAATTCCAAAATAAATAAATGTAAAAGTAATTTAACTAAGACAAATATATATCTATGATATCTACAAATGGACAGACTCAACATATTTTAACAGACATCATTACCTTAACCCTAATTTTAGTATACACCTACTCAACTTTATAATTGCACATCTATTGCACTTTACAAGATGCATTTACAACAAATTATTCACAGTTTTTATTTACACAAAAAACGAAAACATTGTATTCTTTTATTAATATGCTTTTAGTAATCAAAATCATTTCAACTTGGGTACAATCCAATGTATGATGAACGCAAGGCGGACTTTTTGTAGATGGATTTCATTTACAGCCTATCATTAAATCTTGCCTTCCGACAAACAAAAATCGTATAATCTCAGGACGGGAGTGAACATCATAAATACCATAATTTACACGTATCCATAATTACAATTAACTATCTCATTGAGATTATTTCGTTGCTTTCAAAACCGTATCAACTATATTATTGACAGCTTCTTTCTTATGAAAAACTAACGCTACATGCATTATTTGCTTACGAGATCATATAGCCAGTACACAAAACTTTACACTGAACACTTGACCTCTGGTCGTAGAAAGAGTCAACAGTCATAACCCGTATGTTCTTGGTCCTGGCCACACCGTCACATTGCACTACACTATGGCAATGTCGGTCAAATATCTCAAATTGGTGAAAAGAAAGAACTGTCACACTGATTTTAGTAAGGTCGCCACACCGCGTTGCTATCTGGTTGAGGGTTGCCTCTTTGTCCTAAATTATTTACTCTCCCATCTTCTCCCCTATTCGCTGCCGCGGCACAAGAATTCCCACCTCCTAGTAGCAGCTCTTGACCGTGACTATGTTGTCTATGATTGTTTGTCGTCGAAGAAATTTGATCCATCATCGTTTGTAACTCGTTATGGTGGTTCTGTGACGAATGTATAGAGTTCGAATGGAGAGGGTGGAAGTTGTGAGTCTGGTTAGCTGCCGTATATAGTTGGCTGTATAATAAACTCGCTGGTAAGACTGGATATAAGGAGTTATTGCAGTTACTGCTGCCGTACGAAGTGTTTTGAGATCCCATTAAGGATGGGAAGTTTGAGCTGTTCGTGTGATTATGTCCGATGTTCGTCGTCGTATTTGATGTTAGGAGATCGTCTTGCACTGGTGATTCTGGTTGGGAGCTGTTGTCACTGAGTGACCGGGGGCCCGTGGAGAGACTGTAGTCGGTGTTGTTGTTGTACCGGGGTAGCAGGCTGGTGTGGTGGGAGGGCGAGGAGCCGACCAAGCCGGAAAGCTGCTGGTCGAGGTCCACGCCCGTCGTGTCAGGGAGAACTGCGCAGAAAGAAACTAAGGTTAAGAACACATCAACGAAACTAATACATGAACATTGTTCTGGGTTTATAAAGAAGATGGTAATATCGCTATACGAATACCTACTCTACGACAAATGAAGTGCCGTTATCCCTACTTATCACTCTGAGTAGCCCTATATTGCCACTGCTGTACAAAAGTGTGTAAGTTGGTTTGTCCTCCATTCCCGCAGCAAAAAACAACGGATTGACGTGATTTTTTTTACATAGAAATAGCTTATGAACCTAACAGTATGGTTAGTTTAAAAAAAATCTAATTGACATGGTGCAAGTTGTCGCGCAAATACTTTAGCCACTCGGCTGTCCCATGCATGTATGCTCGTTTCACAGCACGATCCTCACCTATTCTTTTGAGGGAAGAGATCGTGTTTTTTTTTAACTTTTTATCCCGAAGTAATTTTCTTGTAAGAATCTCCGTTTAGATAAACGGTTAGTAAGCTACTTTAATATAAAAAAGATTATATCCTGCTATTCATGACTTAATAATCAAAATTATCAATTAAATATGGTAAGTAGAACATCCGAATAAGACAGATCTTCTGATATAAAATGTACATCGAAACATTGTTCCATTCCCGTACAGTCAGCGACAAAAGTAGCTGTTCATACTAGATTGTCCAAATGTATTTTAGATTAGTAATGTTTGAGTTTTTCTTACAACTTACAAGATAGTGTTTGATCACAAGACAACACACCTGATGTTAAGTGATGATTCGGTCAAAGATTGGTGTTCAAGATGATATAAAGGTGATTAGAAAATCTGTTATTGTTCAGTGACTTTTGTTGCTGACTGTACCAGACAACAGCTCATTAAAGCTGTAGGGTGAAATTAAATCTACCAACGGTTTAACGACATCCTGCTCGATATCACGACTACAGGCGCACTGAAAGCGACGCAAGCTACGATGCGATGCTATTTTGACAACTAAGGCTGGGTTGCACCATAATTATAGTCAAAGTTATTGTTACAGTTAAAATGAGCACAATGGGTTTACTAGTAGCCATTGAAGAGTTCCACTCTCCATCTCTTGGCTCCATCATCAGATCAGGTTATTGATTAGGTATTGGATTGTCATCGGGATTACATATACATACAAAGTTTCAAGTCGATACGACTATTAGAAGTAGTTTAAAATTGACTTCTAAGATTTGATTACATTGTTAGTTAGTTACAATTGAAGCTAATAAAAGTGTTTTAATTAACTAGCATTAACTCTAATCGTGAACTATTACTAGAACATTTTGCGCCTTCAACAAGTACTTGACAGCTTTTTGACTGGCCAGATTTGCGGGCACCGTTAAATTATGTTGTCATTATAGTCGGTGAAAAAATGTTTGCAGATGTATGTATCTTTGTTACCCTTTCATGCAAAAACTACTAAAGGAATCTAGAATTGCAGCAGCTAACTGCTTAGGGACCTACATTAACTGGAATAGTAAATCTAACAGAC
Source organism: Opisthograptis luteolata (assembly GCA_931315375.2). Lineage (NCBI taxonomy): Eukaryota > Metazoa > Arthropoda > Insecta > Lepidoptera > Geometridae > Opisthograptis > Opisthograptis luteolata. Next base: position 8,153,685 of record OV928048.1, read on the forward strand.
AGACAAGATGACCATTCTAGTGCCGTGAGATGCGTTCCTTACATTGCAATGTGGCTGTTTGTTCTCGACTTAAGACATTCTCAGGTGAGAGATATATACTCGTACGTACCTATATCTATATTATATACTCTAGCCAACGTGTTTCAGTGTTACCAGTTAGCGATGTAACCATTTACCACTGTATTTACTATAACTTTAATCATTTACTAATGTGAAATCAGATATGGTCAGTTCCACCTTTAACATAAGGAATCTGACCTGAGGGCTCTGATTGGGGCCCTAAAATACTTTTTTGTAGTTCAACTCATAATCAAATGAGTAAAACAAAGGTTGCATGGCAGAGGTTTCCTTCAATTTGACGGTAATACGCGCCCTACCCTATTTTCATATTTTGAATACAGTATCAATTCAATTTAAATGTCACGATGATTTTCATTCACAATTTTTTCCTTCTTAAAGGGCCCTGACGTTGAGTACGCTTAAGCCTTTAAGTCCTGGATTAACATCCACCACATTAAGATTGGCTCACGGTGTGGTTGGCTAAAAACAAATGACTTTCTTTGCTTTAAAACAAAACATTCTGACAAAGTCGCATAATTATGGCCATAATATGCCACAATATGAGCAGCATAGCGACGTGTCGTATCACTCGTTTCGTGTTAGACAACTGTACCGGCCGGAGACCGGACTTTAAGGTAAGCTTAAAACAAAAGACTATCTCTGACTGTATCTACTTTATGTAGCGAATCACATTTTAAACCAATAATTTTTCAAATCTGTAACCATTCTAATAAAGTCACATAATTATAGCCATAATATGCCACAATATGAGTAACATAGCGACGTGTCGCATCACTCGTGTCGTGTTAGACAACTGTACCGGCCGGAGACCGGACATTAACCGGCACTCATTATAATTTACAGCGGCTCGGACGCGTCCGATACAGCGATGAATTTATTGCCGATGCGTGCCCAAAATACCTACATAGTAAATAGCCATGTTATAATAACATTGTAATGGTGCCGTTTAACTATAGATTGAAAATGGTAACGAGAATAGACACAATGGAAAGAACTGTTTCTGGAAAACAACTAGATAGAATGCATGTTAGAAGGTCTAGTTTATAGTGACAACCCTAGCTCATTTTGTACGTTAGTATGTATGTTTTATAAGGACACTCGTCGAGGTAAGGTTAATCTTAGATTTACCTACTTGATTTAACATTTTACAGTTAACACAAAATTCATGGTATGAGATTAATAGAATGCATTTAATGCTATGTTATTACTTATAGTGCAGTAGTTCTAGGATATGCCTCTTCTGATTGAAAATGCAGTTTTAAAGACAGTTATTAGACAAGAGTATTTCACCTGATTAGTTACTACCAAGCCAGTCTTAACAATTGCAATACATACACATTACATTGAATTAACTCTACTAATCAAGATCTTAGCTAAGGAAAAAGGGCATTCTTCTCTTCAAGTCAACTCTGTCATAAGTAGTAGGTAAGAACTTTTAGGCGTGGTCATTGGTCATACAGGCATACATAAAACACGCAAAGAATTGGTGAACTTGAAAACGTCATCCTTTTCTTCATATGTTATGAAAATCAATTCTGCTCCATAAAGCAGTGTACGGATAGCGCGTTCCTGAGTTACGCGTAGTCGTGGAACGTCATATCCATACTTGCAGCTACGCGTATACGCGTGTTTTCTTCGAGAACGCGTACGTGAACCAATATACGCGCGGACAACTTATCCCGACTCCGCGTAACTCAGGAACGCGCTACCGGTATATCATTCAAGACAATAGCTACTCGTACGAAAAATGCAGTGAAACATACCTGTATTGTTGGCAGTGAAGTCCTGCGTAGGTGTCTGCTCAGGCACGGTACTTGCAAAGCCAAGAGCTGGAGGGTTGAATTGCGTCGCAGCGGGTGCGGCACAAGAGGGTAAGTAGGCTGGGTAAGCGCCCGCGCCACCGTAGCCCCAATGGGAGTTGCTCGAACTTAGTCCAAACTGACTCATGTCTGGTGGAGAGAAGGGGGAAAAGATATAGGAACTACTTTGAAGTTACAGATACATCTTGAGAAGTTCCAATCTTCTTCTATGTTCTTTCGTATTAGCTAGAGGCCATCTCTGTTTACGGAGTTTTCAGGTTTTTTTTACTATTTACAGGGTAGCGTTTGACAAGCAAGTCATCTACTGCCTTTCACCACATCGTCTCTTACCAGTAGGCTACTGGTAAGGGACGATGTGGTGAAAGGTGGCGTCGCGTTACACCTGGATTGGGGGTCAGGTCATCCGAAAGCCTCCGACGTGGCTATACAACTGATATTACTAATATGCACTTAAACCACGGATAGTTATGCTTTTATATCAATTCCCAAATATTTGTCCTATATAGGGCGGGAATCGAACCCGCGATCGCAAGCTTCACAGTGGCCTGCACGCTCATTGCGCCACATTGGTTGACGATAAATTCTACGTCTCGTATTCACAAACTAATCTGTATTTGCATTCAGTTATCAGTCGATTGTCACCTGATTGCTTTGTATCTTTTATTTTACAACATGCAAAATTAAATGTCCGTTGAAATCCGCACGGAATAACTGTCGGTAATCGAAAACAATACTCCCGCGGCGCAGCGTCCACTTATAAAGATGTCGAGAGCGAACACAGCGATCGCCACCCACGCTTTGCGTAGTACTCTTCATTTTTTCAGAGTATACCGGCTTTTATTTGTCGGTATCACAGTTCCGTTTTTGGCCGGCGATCGGCGGAGTCGGTTTTTATACGATACGCGCGTGCCCGTAGCGCCGATTTGTAAATGCTTTTATTTTTTTCCGCGCCGCATGAGTTGTTTTTGGGGTAGCCGTGGATTTAACTGGGGTTGGTGCATGCTTGTTCGATTGCGTCCGCAGTCAGTTCGCTTCTCTTTTTGGATCGGGCTGATTGAATCCGCGCTTTAGTGAACGTAGTTTAGCATCCGGACGGTTTGGTGACTCATTCGTTTTTGAACTACTCATTCCGGTTTGTGCGGCGTAGATTTTGGTTTGCGGTCATTTGTTTTGTTTCTTTTAAACCGATCTCTCTTTAAATACGTTTTTCATGACTTGCTGATTTTTCAATTTATTTCGTGAAGAGTTTAATTTGTATCTGTTACTGTTGTGATCTTTGGGTTGGTATGTTTCATTCTAGGTGGTATGCGCGGTGGTTTATAGTTGAACGGACATTGTCAAGGTCAATCTACGCAGGCTTTATTTGAAGGCTGAAATGTAAATGATGAAAAATGATTAAAACTTGATCAAACAACTTTCCTTTTGTCTTATATCTCTTAACTAAAGAATCAACATACAGCACGGTCATCACTTGCATGTGACCTTTTATTGTCATTTTCAACTGAGCGTTACTATGCTTCAGAGGGTACATTAAGCTGCCAGTTCCGGCTGTATCAGTAATAAAGCTATGTCAAAGGCTATTGAGTGGCTTAGAACCCCCAACAATAGGGTTGGCCACTAGCTAATACAAAATAAGAATTCTAAACTAATACTTACTTTGACAGGTAGTGATGGGCGGCATCCGGAACCCTCCGAGTGGATCAGGCGGGAACGGGAACGGGCGCTGACCAAACGCGAAGTGGAACTGCTGCTGCTGCCCTAGGAGAGACAACACTACATCAGTACGATACTAGCTGCCCTTAGGTACTGCGGATTACAGTGTTTGAACAGGTTGGTGACGTCATAAAAACCAAAAGAGTACTGTACCGAAAGGAAAATATTAACCGTGGTACGGCAACTGTACCACGGAATGTAAAAATTAACGCTGGTCCGGTCGACTGTACTACTGAAAAGATTTTTAACCATGGTCCGGTCAACCGGACTATCGCGACTGTACCACGGGCAAGAAGTGACATTTCGGGAAATTTACTCCAAAAATAACCCTTGCCGTATTAGTCAGGTAAAATGTCTAAATCGAACTTGTGGTAAATTTAATTATCACACTAATTACATTACACTGTGGAAGTGGGTGTGTATATTTGTAACGTCTTCGCGCTAAAACGGCTCAACGGAATGTAGGTAACTTCTACTCTGGATTAAGACATGGCTTAAAATGTTGCACAAAAACAGATAAAAAATAGCATGAAGAAGGGATTTTTTGAAAATGAATAAACTTATATTCTTAAGCCAAAAGGGATATTAAAGTTTGTATGGAAAAATATCAACTTCCCGCCGGCTGAAGCCGCGCGGCATGTCGCTATTAGAAATCATTTATTAATATTGTTCTAATCACGTATCTCATACACATCTAACAGATACATTATTACTTAGCGAGGCTCCGTAGCGATAGTGGCCGAACGGTTAGGCGTGCGACTTACAAGACGCCGATACCGAGTTATGAGTTATGTGCGGAATTGCCATCGCTCAAAACGTTGAAGGAAAACATCGTGAGGAAACCGGCATGCCCAAGAACTGCAACATTCAAGGGCATGCGACATCTACCAACCCGCACTGGGCCAGCGTGGTAGATTACAGCCCATGCTCTCTCTCTGAGAGAAGGCCAGAGTCCCAGCAGTGCGAACATGAAAGGCTGATAATGATGAGGCTCCGTACAAAAATTGCAAGTCAGTCAAGCAACCACGAAACACACACACACACATTGTGTTAGTTAAAACACAAACACATTCGTTGTCTTTCATAAGAAGCGTTTCTTAACATCTCGTACTGCATTTTGGGAATCTCCCAACACTATAATAATATTATGAACCATCCAACTTAACCCCAGCAAATATAGAGAACGGTTACAAAACGGGTTGTCGGGTTCCGTACCTCGACTAATTTCTAACATGTGCTCGGGGAGTGTCGCACGAGTGTCGATGAATTATCGAGTGTCTCGGGACAAATCGAAGGGTGTCGGGGAGGAAATGTACCTACGTGAAGGTGTCTAGTAGGCACTTTGATTTTGACAGATTAGGTGCTACTGTCTTTCCCTTTGTAGCCATACCTTTAATTATATTATGGACTAGTTGCGCTCCGTGGCTTCACCCGCGTCTTCCCGTTATCCCGTAGTAACCTTTTTCCGAGATAAAAAGCCCTGTGTTAATCCAGGGTATAAGCTATCTCCATTCCAAATTTTATCAAAATCGGTTTAGTAGTTACGGTGATACGAAAGTAACTCTCTTTGTTCGTTAACTGTCGCGACTAAATGGTTGCTATAGAGATAGTTTGAACCCTTTGAAAGGACATTTAATACTTTTTATTGCGATATACCAACTGTGGTCCAATTGGGTGAAATTGCAGGAAACAGCTAGTGTATTATGGAGATGTATTTGTATGACACTCTTTTTTTAGTGTAGATTCAGGATTCATTGTATATCAACATATTATTTTATTACTCCTCGACCATCGCCCACAACCGATTGTTATGGCAACGAGAAAGCTCTACCTACTGATTTTTATAAACTACTGTGACTAACTTTTTGATTTAATGCTCAATATATGCGAATTAGAAATGGAATAGAATAGTGAATATCCAGCAAGAAGGTAATAATTCATATCAATAGAAATTAATGTTAATGCAAAGTTATTAACAAAATATAAACACATAGCCTGCCTTACAGGGATTGCAGTTAATAACTCATAAGCTTAATGTACACGAACGAATCAAAATCGAATGTGATCATGACATTCAACTTACATACATATAACATACGGTGTCATGACATGCACATAAACACACACATGCACAAATTAACACCCCTGATTTTCTATTCAGTGTTCGCGACTCAGCACTTCCGAATTGCGTTGCAAGCCAATAGCCAACAATCAAGGACGCGTTAGGCATACCTACACATGTCTACTATATGTCAGTAGTCATACACATCTGTCTATCTGATTCAGAGAACGATTCGATTAACTCCCTGTGGATAGATTTAGATCGAGTTCACCTCGATGGGTACTCAAACTAAATTAATATCGCCGTGTTAATAAAAGACGACCTAGGAAGGCCTTCAAAACATTGCAATCAAAGTTAGGATTATTTTTTTATATATTTCCTAATTTATTATACAGATTTGTTTTATTCGCTTAATTTTATATGGCTTATAATAATATTGTTTTTTATTTACCTATGTATTTTTTATCCTTCATTCTTTCTATTTCTAATCTATTGTTGTTATGTTACGTTTCTATTTGCTGTTTTCACGTACTTATTTTTTTTTTTTTTTTTTTTTTTTTTTTTTTTTCTCTTAAATATCGGGGACAATTGCACACAAATTATTTTATTTACACTTATTTTTCTTATGTGATAAACACCTGTATTTGGCTTAATTTATTCATATCATTGTTTTTGTCTAAAATTAGAGTTAGAAAGCTGTTTGGTTGTCCAATAAAAATAAAACAAAATAAAATTGTCAGCAATCGCCCTAAGGCCGTTGATGACATGTTTTGGCAGTTTAGGTACAATTAATACTTATCTTAGGGCCAACAAAAATACGAATTCGCGAGCTCGCACGAATGCTCCACAAAAACTTCCGATCTGAATCTCATCGCATAGCAGTTTTGTGTGGAAGCCCTTACAGGGTAGCGTTTGACCACAAGTCATGTGATGATAATGTGGCAGATTGTGGTGCCATGTCACGTCTAGATTACGAGAACTGGCTCTCAATTGAGGCTGCGGAGACACAACAGATTCATGATTTAATAGCCCAAGAAAATGCAAGCTCAGGTTTTGTTACGTCATTTTCCTTCACTAAAAGCTCTTTTAGGAGGTGACAAAATTTAACTGATCTGTTAAAATTAAAGTAACAAACTAATCATGTAACTAATTAAATAACTGTTTTTTATTTACGCAACTGAGTGTTGAAACGAAAAAACCATTCCTGTCATAGTCACACATTTGCCCATTACAGTTTAGTGCTACCTAAAACTTTGAACTTCAACATATAGTCGACATATCATAGTCACATATCTATAGTCGACATCCTGAAGTGTTATTGGATGTCAAATCTCTTTATGGCGTGTAATTTAACTGAAAACATCACCCTTCCAATAAAAACCGATGCGTCTAGCCTCCAAGCAGCCTGCAGTCCAAATCGATCGGCACCCGATGCTCTTAAACAAAAAGCATTCTCAAGCGAACTTAACTCCGTCTGGACGCACACATACAAACCTCCCAAAGCGCGGCCAACTATTGCAAATACTTAGCATAATAAATCTAACTAGACCGGACGCTACCCCTTGGTAATCCTTTAATCAGGTCCACGGTAGCCCTTGCCCGCACAACGCACCCTATTTTTCCCTCCATCTGAAGCCACCCCCTACCCCCCCATTTCCCCTCGAACGGTGCAAATGACAGTTTCTAATTCCAACTTGCCATGAAAGTGTGTAATTGTTGCGTCGTTGATTTATACACTCGAACCTTTTGCGCGGGAATTGAGCATGTGTGCACGCTAGGGTTGCTGCATCAGTTTCGGGATACGATTTCGATACTGGCATCTGATTTTAATCTATTATTTAGATGTGCCATGTGGTTTATATATAATACTGGCTAAACACCATGTTTTCCCCATTCTATGTCCTTTTCCAGGGTTCAAATTATCTCTTCCTCAGTTCTATAGTCTTTAAGTTTTCTCAGAAAAAAACAAACGATCACCACATTAACATCCACTGAGTTAGTAAGTCACTATCAAATAAGATAATCGTTAATGTAACGTGTCTGATGAATTCATTACAAAATTGGTAAATGTATGTGCATGTCAAATTGTGTTATATGAAGATCTTCTTGCATATATTTTTTTTTTATTGAGAGTCATTTTCCAGTCCAGGTGTAGCGTGACGCCATCTTCGACCACATCGTCACCTAACATCAGGTGACTTGTGGTCAAACGCTACCCTGTATATAGTAAAAAAAAATAAAAAAAATTATTATTATCTATTATATGTTTCTTTTCCAGATGTATATTTCTGTGATGTAAATAAGAGATAGGCCTAGGGTATTATTATTATGTTTGACTGTTTCCAATTAACAGAACTTAATATGGATTAAACTGTAAAGTACACTTATTATAGACTTATTACTTATATGTGACTAACTGACCCCTATATATGTGTACATTCAAAATGTCTCAATTTTTCTGTAGGTTTATCCGTTTAGACTGTGCGTCATCTGTCAAACAAGGTTAGAGTTTCATTAGATGAAATAAAATGAGATTATCTCGTTTTTTGCTATGCCAGCCCTACAGGTGGGGTCACCAAAGCGTGTGTTGGGCGCGTCGGCGAATCCAATTGTGTGTCGATGTGTGCGCCTGCATTTGTCAATTGGCGCTCGCTGCCGATGAGTGCACTCATTTATGCAGTTTCTAATTATTGAAACCTTTGCCCGGGCATCATTGTTGATGCGGAAACGAGTTGAAGAGTCTTTTTTTGATCTCGTATACACTTTAGGCGTTTTGTCTATTTGGTACTGTTTATATGTGACTATGATGGTATGATGGTAACTTTATTTTATTAAGGGATGAGATAGTTACCATAAATGACATAACGGCTTAACGGCATCTATAAGCGATGCAACTTTATTACAGACAAACTATTCTTTTTACGCTAGGTATTCATTTCAATTTGTCTCTGTAACTTTCATTGAAAATTTCAATCTATATAATAGCAAGAGAAAACATACGGTGTTCTTTTCATAAAATGGATTGCTCTTTTTTCCGTTCCCCAGTTAATTTGTACTATCATAGATGACAAAAAAAAAACTTGGGATTTTAGTGAACTTGCTCCAATTCAATCAATTAGTAATAAGAATAAAATTGACAATGTGATCGTGCCAAAAAAATAACCTGCCGGGCGTTTCTTGCCTGTTCTTTTGCCGGCGTAAGGAGGTTGGAACAGGCGTAGCTAGTTTTAAGTTTGACGTTTTAGAGTGATCACAATGTATCCTATTGAATAAAGAAAAATTTACTTTTTGACTTTTTTTTTATCAGTAATTTAAAAAAACAATGCTTAGACAAATTTCAATTTTTTTTTAGTCACTTTCAAATTAACTTGAGGTCATCTGTATCACCTCTCAGTCACCTGCGGGGTTGAGGCTACTGAGTCCTATGAGTGTTTATGTATAAGTGTTTTTAGGGTTCCGTACCTCAGAAGAAAAAACAGAACTCTGATAAGACCACTTTGTCGTCTTTCTGCTTGTCTGTCTATATGTCTGTCTGTTTCGTAATAAAGTTACTCGTGATTACAAAGTAGTTTCCCATATGAACACGAAGTTGCAAGTTGTATATATATCTGTTTTGTTTACACCCTTCAATACAGCTGATGTATTCTATTACCGTGGTACATAAACAAACCCTTCTGCTCAAAGCGGTACAGGATTGAATTATGTTCGTCTCGCGTGAAGAATGTAGCGTAGACAATGCGGGATTGTCGCTTGAATTATTAAGTAAACTCTGGCCGATATCTAAACTGTAGGTTATGCATACTCGTACATACATTATACACACACATACACAGTATGTTACACATTAAACAAACACACATACATACGTATTACATAATTAAACTATTGAATTACGTGATACATTTCACATCATAACAAATTAAAACATTCAAACTGCTATATTGCAATATAATGACTGTAAATTTGCATGAAGAATGAAGTTTAGGTAAAAAAAACAGGTCAAGTGTGAGTCAGACTCGCGCACGAAGGGTTCCTTACCATTATTTTTAAAAAAGGCAAAAATTCGCGTTTTTTGTATGGGAGCCGCCTTAAATATTTATTTTATTCTATTTTTTAGTATTTGTTGTTATAGTGAGCACAGAAATACATCATCTGTGAAAATTTCGACTGTCTAAATATCACTGTTTATGAGATACAGCCTGGTGACAGACGGACAGCGGAGTCTTGAGAGTAATAGGGTCCCGTTTTACCCATTGGTTACGGAACTTTAAAAACGTACACGTTGAACGTACACATAGTCCGTCAACCTCAAACAATGTATGATTATCATAGCCCGAGTTATCCAATAAACAGCATCCTCGTAAACAATGCCCTGGGCAGCGCAAGCGCCAAGCGCGGGTGGTCCCTGCGCTTGCGCACCCAAAATAGCTGCCTTAAGAAAAACATCGTTAACGAAGAATATTAAATTGAAGGCGGCTACTGGCTGCCAGCGGTAGCGGTAAAACGAGCCACCCACTCGGACAGTAAAAATAGGGAAAGGGTTAGTACAGTGTTAGTAATATCCGCAGTTTATGGTTCGGATCTGTTCTGTCGCTCATTGTTGCAAGTGGACAAAGATAGAATATAATCTGCTACTACGAGTGAATCAGGCCGAAGTGTCGTCTTTTGTTATCGGAGGCCAAGACTCACTTTGAGCCATCTCAGTTAGTTAGCTTTGCGAGTAAATCTCACGCGGTAATTTCTTCGTTCAGCGTTGCACACAGCACTCTGACGCTTATGACGTTGCTGTTTTTTTTTGTTTTTAGGGTTCCGTACCTACTTCAAAAGTAAAAACGGAACCCTTATAGGATCACTTGGTTGTCCGTCTTTCCTTCTATCTGTCTGTCTGTCTGTCAAGACGGTTTTCTTAAGAACGTTGAGGTATCAAGTTGACATTTATAACAATCTAGTTGTGCCCCACGGTTTCACCCGCGCCGTTATCCCGCAGGAACCTTTTTCCAGGATAAAAAGTAGTCTATGTAGCCTGTATCTTTTAATCCAGGGTATCCAGCTGAATAAGCCATTCCAAATATCATCGAAATCAGCGAAGTAATTACGATGATACGTGGTAATAAACATTCACACACACACAAACTTTCGCATTTATAATTACATTAGTAGGATTAGTGGGATACTCAGCTCTACAGTCTCTTTGCGCACTTTGTAAAAAAAGCAAACTTGTACCGACCGCTTTGTGTCGCATATTTCTATTTTTTGTTGTTGTGGTGAAGCAATAAACCGATATCTATCAAGATTGTCAACATCAACGACTTGGTCTGTTTGCCCGACATTGGCAAACATAGTTTACTAAACTATCTATAAAAAGTAATCATCCAAATGTATTCTCAACATTATCTGCTTCATCAATTATCTACTCAGTTCTACTCACTTTGTTATCCTTCATCTCCCATACAAGAACCCATACATTACCGATTCTCATCGATTCAAGTGTACTGCGCCCATGTTAACACGCGTCGGAACTTACTAGAATTAAATAATATATCGTGTCGGGCTCGGCATAATAAATCAATATGCAGGGCATGCACACACGGTGAGGGGGTGGTTACCCCCCTACCCCCTCGTCCCTTTCTTGACTAATTAATTAAACAACCGATTCATTACAGCAGCCTCCTTTGTGCCCTCACATTCGTCTAGTGAGCTAAAAGTACAGATAGCAGAAGAAACGCGCATTCTCGAAATAATTTAAATTAAATTAAGTTAAAGTTATATTATATTGATAAATGTAGTTTTGATTTTTTTTAATTATAAAATATGTAACACATGATCATATATTAAAACGATTCTTCTTAATTTGTTTTCGATTTTAGCTAATGTAACAAATTGAAAATATTACAACAATACAAATGCTACGCACGGTACGTGTGCTTTTACTCCTACCAGAATTTAAATTGAGTCTTATGTTGAGAATTTTATTTATTTCCTTAATTTAATTTGATGACAATGGTGTCGATTATGCAGTGCATTTTCTAATATTTAACAAAGTTTGACAGACCGAAAAATAATGCCAACCTTGTCTTGCTTCCGTGGTCAAATAAGGATAGTAATACTTCTAGGTCTGTGAAATTATTTAGTTTTGTATAAATCGATAGCTCAAAGTGAAACACAGGTTTACTTTTCCACCGGATTTATTGTTCGACAAAATTTAAATCTCGCGGCACGTACATGTCATTTCGGAACCAAACGATACCGCGATGCAGACAATTTGTTTTTACGCCATCTGTTGATGCTCTTAGGAACTAACTTGACAGTTCAATAAGTAATGGTTCATGTTTTTGGGTTCGTATCTTAACATTCCGCCCACCAAAGGACATAATGTCCTTTCTAACGAACCGCCCACCGTGACAAAGATAACTCTTAAAATCTATACAATATTAAATAAGTGCCGTTTAGTGGCAATTGACAAAACTAACTACGTTTACAGGTTTATTCCTAATTCTTAATCTAACTAGTCTGTAACTGGCAAAATGCAGAGTTTTGAAGTGGGACGCTTGATAATACGGTTTTTACATTTTAACGACACCACTCTTGTTAACCCATCCGATCCCGGGTGCTTTTCTAGTATTTTGCCAAAAACCCATCTACATGGAGGCAAATCATCCTCCTTCACCAAAACAATATCCCCAACCTGAGGTTCAGGAATCTTGTATGCCCATTTGTAGCGGTGCATAAGATGCACCAAATATTCGTTTGACCATCTGCGCCAAAAGTTTTGTACCATAAATTGCGTCAGTTGCCATCTTTTCAGTGAGCTGACATTGGACGTTTCGTAGTTGACTTCAGGCACTGTTATGAGCGGCTCCCCGATTAGAAAGTGTCCTGGAGTTAACGGACCGTCCCCATCTGGCTCACCGCAAACAACTGACAATGGTCGTGAGTTCAGACACGCTTCTATTTGACTCAACAGAGTCGTCATCTCCTCGAATGTCAGCGTAGATTCTCCAATAACTCGTTTGAGGTGGTACTTGGTGGATTTAATACCAGCCTCCCATAATCCACCGAAATTAGGTGCCCGTGCTGGTATAAAATGCCATGTTGTACCCTGTTGCGCCAGACTATCAGCTATCTCTGGCGTCATGATAGATCTTTCTGCATTAACCATGTCCTTAAGTTCCTTTGACGATGCTACGAAATTTGTCCCATTGTCACTATACAGGTTATCACAATGTCCACGCCTTGCCACAAATCGTTTAAAAGCTTCCAAGAATCCACGCGATGTCGCCTCGCTTACAAGTTCGATGTGAACGGCTTTTGTGACCATACACACAAATAGGCACACATAACCCTTATATGCCTTGTGACCTCTACCCTTTGCAGTTCTTAGCATAATTGGGCCCGCATAGTCTACCCCGCTATTTTGAAATGCTCTAGCAGGCGTGACTCTTACTGAAGGCAGAGATCCCATTAGTTGGGTTTGTATTTTAGCCTTGTGGCGTACGCAAATCACGCATTTGCGAACGTGAAATTTGACCAAATTTTTTTCCCCGACTATCCAATACGCTGACCGTAAATAATTCACCATCAGTTGCACATCACCATGTAACGTCTTTCGGTGAGCTTCGTCAACGATTAACCTTGATAAAGCCGATTTGGGTGACAGAATAATCGGATGTTTAGCGCCTTGTGGTTCTTGTGACTTCGTTATCCTACCACCTGATCTCAGCAATCCTGATTCGTCAAGGAATGGTGTGAGGGATAAAATCTTCGAAGATTTTGACTTGACTTGTCCATGTGAGTTAATTTCTTTGACTTCTTGTTTAAACGACGCAGCCTGAGACAGCTTGATGCACGTTGTTAAAGCTTCATTCAACTCCCGTGTGTTTAAGTATCTTGTTGATGCCTCATTAGGTTTTGGTGAAACATCCCGTTTAGTGATAAATCGTCGACAGTATGCAACTACACGAACTAGTTTAGTGAGCGTTGAATACTTTTCCAGAATGGAATCATCTATTGCACCAACATTAACCTTGACGGACTGTTCTTCGTGTGTGGAATTATCCTTAAGTTTGGTGTACGTGATCTCTTTGTCCCATAAATACGTTGGACCAAACTTCCACATATCATGTTGAATTAGTTCGGATGGCCAAACTCCGCGTGATGCACAATCTGCAGGGTTATCCTTTGTACTTACATGCGACCATTGCGACGATTCAAGAGTTGAATGAATTTCCGAAACTCGGTTGGCTACAAATGTTTTCCAGTTGCTAGCATGTTTATTAAGCCAAGCTAAAACAACTGTGGAGTCAGTCCATGCTCGCACTCGGTTTCTTGGTACATTTAAGACCTCAGCAACCTCAACCAACAATTTAGCCAGTAAAACCGCGCCACAAAGCTCTAGCCGCGGTATACTGACTTGCTTCACAGGTGCTACTCTCGTTTTGGCTCCAACTAGGCTGACATGGACATTGCCTGTAGCATCTATTACGCGTAGGTATGCTACAGATGAAAAAGCCAAGGTGGAGGCGTCTGAAAATCCGTGTAGTTCTACAACTGCATCATCTAAATTCGTGTGCAGCCATCTGGGAATACGAAATTCAGACAGTTGAGTCAACTCGCTACGGTAAGTATACCAATCTTGTATTATTTCATTTGGTGGTTCCTCATCCCATCCTGTGCCTGCTATCCACAACCGCTGTATGAAAATCTTTGCTTTAATCACGCACGGTGCTAACCATCCTAGAGGGTCAAACAGACGAGCCACATCCGAAATAATTTTTCTTTTTGTTACAGGTGCTGATGGCGGCGGCAGATTCACCGAGTACTGGAATTCATCCCGGCTTCGGTTCCAGGTAAGTCCTAAAATCTTTACTATATTGTCTAGTTTAAACTCTAAGTCTCTATCTTTCTTCTTTAAGTCATTTTCTGTTTCTACTTTATCCTTTTGATCAAAGTCTTTTAATAGTTCATCCTTATTACTTGACCATTTTTGTAAGTTAAATCCTCCCTTTTGTAGTAATGCATCCATATCTTTCATCAGATCTCTTCCTTCCTCGACTGTTTGGCAGCCAGTCATCAAATCATCCATGTAAAATTCCTTTGCTACTTTCTCCGCTGCAATTGAGTGTTCTTCCTTGTGATCTATAGCTACTTGATTTAATGCTTTTACAGCCAAATATGGAGCCGAAGCTGTACCGAAGGTGACGGTAAGAAGTTTGTAGTCGCGGATCTCCTCTTCAGGTTCATTTCTCCATACGATACGTTGGTACTCACAATCTTCGTCTGCTACTCTCACCATACGGTACATCTTGACAATGTCGGCTATTATGCATACTGGATATTTTCTCCAGTTCATAATTAAATGTCGCAATTCTGGCTGTAATTTCGGTCCAATCATCAAATTGTCGTTTAATGACACGTTTTTGTTATTTTTACAGGACGCATCAAAAACTACTCTTACCTTAGACGTGGTTTTATCCTCCCTTACAACAGCGTGGTGCGGTAAGTATACTGCTTGGTCTCTCTTCTCATCAGGTACCTTCACCAACACCATGTGGTTTAATTGTAAGTATTCATTTATTACATCACTGTATCTTTCTTTTAGCATCGGATCATTAGCAAATTTCCTTTCCAGACTCTTCAATCTTTTAATCGCTATATCTCGTGAATCTCCATTTTTGCAGGCTGGATCTTCATCACGAAACGGCAATTTGACGACATATCTACCCTCATCAGTGCGTCGCGTAGTAGCTGCGAAGAAATCTTCACAACTTTGTTCTTCCTTTGTTAACAGCTTTGACTTTAATACAGGCTCTGATTCTAATTCCCAAAAGCGTTTTAATTCATTATCTTCTATATGACTATGCAAAACTGTGATGTTCTTGTTTCCTGTAGCTGAACTCACTGGTCCAGATAGTAACCAACCTAGAGTCGTGCATTGAGCTACTGGGGATCCCAAGGGTCCTCGTAGCAAACCTTCCCTTAATATCTGGCAGTAAACTTCTGCTCCAAGCAACACATCTATTTTATTTGGTACGTCGAATGCGGGATCAGCCAAACACAACTGTTGTACTTCTACCCAATTCTCAAGGGATACTCTTTTTCCTGGCAGATACGTGGTAATGTTGCTCAGAACATACGCCTTCAACTCCATTTTGAACGTCGGATCCACCCTCGATCTTATTTTTAATGCCACCATGTGTTTTGAAATGATTGACTTATCACCGCCTAGTCCTGATATGACACTTTCCACAGACCACTTCTTCAATCCCAATTTTTGAACGATGGCTTCTGTTACGAAAGAAGCTTGTGATCCCTGATCAAGTAATGCTCTTATAACTGAATACTGACCAGCCTTATCCTCAGCTTGTATTAAAGCTGTAGCCAATAGTACTTGATTACTGACTTCACTCTTGGCACAACATGCTACCGTCTCATTTGTAGTAGGCGTGTTGTTATTTGTCTCGATGTTTGGTGAATGTTTAGCTCCGCCACCTTCCCCAGAAACCCTAGCCACCGTGGGAACACTCTTCGGGTGAAGTAAGGAATGGTGCCTTTTTTTACATATCTTACAGTTTATAGGCGTTTGACAAAATCTCACCCCGTGGTTGCTACCTAAGCAGTTATAACACATTCTCTTATTTGTAACAAAGTCTCGTCTTTCCTCGTACTCTTGAGAAGCAAATTTCTTACAAAAACATAATTTGTGTTCCTCACCGCAAAACTCGCATTGCATTTTAACATTCACATTTGCCGCGTGTAAAACCTTAGCTTGACTGACCCTCTGACCTATAGGTTGCCTTGCATATGATGTACTTGGCTTGTTGACATGGTTAGGTGCAATGAATTCCAAGGCACGATATCTGCTTGTCAGAAACTCCTTAAATTGACTAAAAGTGGGCAAGGAATCTGAAGGCACGTTTGTTGTTACATTGAGCTCCCACTGTTTTCGTGATTCAGGATCTAATTTTTGCGAGAGCAAATGTATTACCATAATATCCCACGTAGAAACATCAATGTTCAGATTGCTTAGTGCATTTAAACAATCCGACGAAGTATCAATTAGTTCCTTCAGATACCCAGCCGACTCCGTAGTTGCATTCTTCTGACCTAGCAATCGTGTTAGAATACAATGTGACAAATACTTTTTGTTGCTATAGCGTTCCTCTAAAACATTCCAGCATTGTGTGTAGTTAGTGTCAGAAACCGGTATATAGCGAGTCAGCTGTTCTGCTTCGCCAGTCAAATAACCCTTTAAATATTGCAATCTTTGCACATTATCTAACGAATCATTCTTGTGAATCATTGATATGAATAAATCCCGGAACGTGACCCACTCTGTATATTTACCCGAAAACGTTGGTATGCTTATTTTGGGCAATTTGACATAACTTGACTTATTTACTTTCGAGTTTCCGTCACCACTACTTAATGGTAATGGCATAGCAACTTTACATTTGATCAAACTATTTTTTAGATCACTTTTGTAATCAATGTACTCTTCCTCAGTTCTGTCATAACAGTCATCGGTTACATATAATTCCTTATTTAATAGTTTGGGATCACTATTTTGGACTAGAGTCCTGTGACTTTGTCTAAACTCGGTCCATAATTGTTCTAGTGATTCCATTCTAAATTCGATATAATCAGAATTTACACGATCCTTTGGAGACTTCTTAAAATTTGCTCTAGCCTTAAAAATACGCTTCGATACCTCAACTTGGAAGTTGAGTAAGGATTCCATTTTTGCCATTACAAACTCCGAATTTATTCTAAGTAACTTCTAAGACAACAATTATTAAAATATTACAATTTCAACTTTTACCAAAAATTTTCTAAGTCCAAAAAAATTTCGCGAAAATTTTACAAGTGTTTGAAGACGTTTAAATCCTAAGTAAAATCGGGCGTGGAGACCCCGTACCTTCGTTTTTTCGCTTATTTTTCTAAGTCCTAAACTAAAATTCACATGCAAACTAAATCTACTGAGTCCAGTTTCAAGTTGAAATGTTCTATCTTCCCAAAGTTGAGATTCGCCTACTCAATTATTTTTAAATGTACTCACGGTTGCACTTCACACTCACGACACATATGCACACAGAACCTCTTGATATGTGACGTCGTCCTTGCTCCTCTTCCTTGGCCGCTGCCGCTCCCACAGCTTGCCAACAAGCTGGCACAGCTTGGCCCCGCTTGTCCCAGCACAGCCTCTGCGCCGCCGCTTTGCTCCTCCGGTGGTGCTGCTCCGTCCCGGCAGTCCTTCCACGTGCTCAGCCTTTGCAGCGATCCACTGCGAGCACGGGTTCAGTGGTCCCCTATGACCACCGTGAACTACTGCCACTGGACCCTCCAATCCGCTCGTAAGGACCAATGTATAAATCGATAGCTCAAAGTGAAACACAGGTTTACTTTTCCACCGGATTTATTGTTCGACAAAATTTAAATCTCGCGGCACGTACATGTCATTTCGGAACCAAACGATACCGCGATGCAGACAATTTGTTTTTACGCCATCTGTTGATGCTCTTAGGAACTAACTTGACAGTTCAATAAGTAATGGTTCATGTTTTTGGGTTCGTATCTTAACAAGTTTAGTTTTAGATTCGACACCAATTTCTTCAAAATCATTTTAAAATAAATTTATCAAAAGAATTCTACGTTAATATTTTGTACTGTGTGTAAGTGTAAAAAATTCAAATTGATATTTTAATATTATTTTAAATTGATAGTTGTTGCTGTCGCTACTTAACCCTTCAACCTCCTGCCCTGAAAGGCCGGCACTATCCCGCGGCGCGCAATTATTTTAATTTCTTCCGCGCGACGGATTGATCGAGCGTTAGGTGAGATCCGACACGTAATGAGGACGGGACGGGACCGGGACGGGATGGGAAAGCCTGCACCATTTGTTATTGTCAATGCGGGCGTCGCTAACTATTCAAATTATTTTGTTTACCGTAGTATCTTTCAAGTTATTTCAGTTATACATTTGTCTATAGATTTAGAGTACAGTTCCATGTAGTGTAAATTTCTTATTTTTGAACTGTTTGGACAAGACCAAAAATTAGATTATAGGTTTGTGGTTTTTTCAAATTTGTAATTTTTTCACTTCACAATTACATTATTACCGTATGCTATCACTATTAGAATATGTACAAAATATTAAAAATTTTATAAATATAAAAATCAATTGCTGTTCGTTAGTCTCGCTAAAACTCGAGAACGGCTGGATCGATTTGGATAATTTTGATCATGAAAAATTTGTGGTAGTTCAGGGTAGGTTTAAAAGGTGACTTTTATTGGGGATACGAAGTTCGCCGGGTCAGATAGTGTTCAATAAAAATAATGAATCTTTTTTTTGAGTAGCTGACTGATAGACAACGTACAACTTAAACCAATAGTTGAACGTCAATGGTCATAAAGACATGCAATTTGGATGGTTTCATGAAAATCATCCCTTAAAGAGGTCAAATGAGATATTACAACAGTTTTGCCACTTTCTGTACTACAAAGTGTAATTAAATCACATACACATTGTAAGCATTCGACTCGTAAAATCACATCACAGTAGTGTAAAGCAATTCTCTAACCCTTCGTTCACGCCTTGTAAACATGAAAAGGTGAAGCGTCAGTTTTCTCGCAAATTATTAATAAATTACCGCCATTAGAGCGGTGTTTCGAATGTTTTGCGGTTTGCTTTGTTTGTTGTGAAGTGTTTCAAACAACCTTTCGTGCTTTGAAGACTGTCTGGCGAATAGTTGCAGAGTTGGGCAGCGATTCTCGTGTTCAAAAGTTTTTCTATCAACTTAATTTGCAATAATATATGTTGGAGGCCTTCGTTACATTCCATTTGTTGTCTTTTACACTGCCAAAATAAAAATCTCGTGTCACAGTGTTTGTTATCGAACTCCTCCGAAACGGCTATTTGGTGATTAGGGTGTCCCTGATCAGATTTTTTAAAACTTTTTTTGGGATGTCGTGTAATTGATTCATCTCTGCCTGAGTGTAATTTTTTGGAAACTTATTATGATGTATTGAATTTACTTGATGTCACAAAAGTGCGACAATTACTTGGCGTGAATAAAACACCAAATTTCAAACGGTAAACGCACAAGTTCTACAAAAAGTTGTATGCTACGGACCCCGCGCTTGCTTAATCCGGCACTGCCTATCTAGAGATGTCTAAATTTGATTTCTAAACTGGAACCTGCCAAGTTCATACTAACTGGTTTTCGAGCGAGGTTCCCTGGGGCCGTCGACGGTGACCTTTATCGCCTTGTTGTAGGTGGTCACTTGCGGCGGCGTCGTCGATACGGTGATCGTCAGCGTGAACGACTTGCCTGAAACAAATGGAAAACATTTTTGAGAATTTAATTTCATCAAAGAGTTGACATAATGGTTTTGGTACTTAATATTTATCTAGCTGAAACAGTATCTCTATCACACTAAATGCGAATGTTTGTTGACTGTGTATGTTTGATACTTTTTAATGCTGAAACGTTTCTAGATCTTTTACCTTGGATCAATACATAGGCTACTTTTTATCCAGGACAAACTGCGGATTTAACCGCTGGGCGCAGCTAGTTTCCAGATATATGTTAGCTTGGTTGGTATATCAATCGTCCGTAAAGTAATCACTCTGTTCGAGAACATTATTTGAATAAACTTTTCACTCAAAGTGAGCGTAAGCCATAAATTCAATCTGCGGTCGTTCTCTTTCGGGAGCGCCCACTTTTTGTAGTTCGATTTTGATCACCATTCAAAAAGTTAAAAATTTATATCCGGCTCCGTTTCAATTTGTATTCCAGATGAAATTTGTTCAGTTACACGAGCTATCCTCGACGAAGTAATTGAAAGTCGAAAACCTATCAGACTTTTGTCAACAGCAAAAAAACATACGTATGTCACGTAAAATTACTCTGTTTGATCACATAGGTCGGCTGTTAATGTGACAACGAGCTTCGCAACATATCGCATAAAAACAAGCACTTGAAACGGTTTGTTCAAACATGAGTATGTAAAAGAGCAGCTCCGCCGCAACACATCAGGGCGCGTCACAAACAGCGGCCCGGCCACTTCATCACGACGTAACGTTCCCAATAAAAAAAACATTTCCATCTGCGGAAAAACCACAGTTAATATTAAATGACCGTCCGTCAAAGCTGTATTGTAGAGCGCTTTGGCAGCCGCTCGCTGCGGGATGCGGCCAATACCGATTTTGTGATTTTTCTCCCCCCGCCCGCCACCCGCCGAGGGGGGTTGCGGGAGAGTGACATGTAAGCTTTAATGGGCCCCGAAGCGGCACGCCGCCACTGGCTACACGCGAAAAAACTGAAAAAAGCCTCATTCATACGTGATTTCATGTGTAGGCTACTTTCTGCGGGCTCGGTGGCGGAGCTCGTTAAAAATGGAGCTGGTACACGCGGCTGGCTTGTTGCGGCCTATCGGAGTTTATTAACGCGAGTGGAGGAACGCTTGCATCAGTTTGCGATACAAGTGTTTACGGGTTAGGGTTTGAATTTGATATCAATTTTATTCCGGTGTATTAGATGGCCTTTCCTTTTTTTTATAGTACATGCGGTTTTTTTGGCTTCGTTTTGGAACTAGTGACATCGTTTTTTGTTTGGTGGTAGCACAGTTTCTAGTACTCACCGGGCAGACTACTGACCCCCAGTTAAGAATCTGTCGCCAAGCATCTGTTGGTGTATTTTAGCAGCCTCATTTGAGAGCCAGTTCACAGTCCAGGCGTAGCATGGCGCCGCCTTTGACCACATCATCACTTACAATTAGGTGATTTGAGGTAAGAAAATGTTGTATGTACCTTTAGCATAGCCATAATAATCTGCCTAGACTTTTACTCGTACTTTAAAATTAATGCCACTTGAATTTCAGTCTAGTGATTAAAAGCTTTACCCTTACAGTGCCAACATTATAGGAAAATGCCAATTAAATTAACCTAACGCAAGGTAAAAAAGCTGCCACAACATAAGACACGAGGCTGATTCGCTTTCAAGGCGTACCAGCCTCGGCTCGCCACCACGCTACCTAAATAAATAACCCTACTTAATGTACCCAATGCACGATACCGTTTATGAGCTCACAATTTGCTTGCCCCTTTAAACATGCTAAACGATTGACACGGAAAGTCGAGAAACTTTTCTTTGATTTGAGGGCGCCGCGGGTAATGTTGTAAATGAGTGAGGTACTTCAATTCTGGTGTGAGTTGTGGCGTTTATGAGTCTTGAAAAATTGCGGGGTTTATCGACCAGAGACACGTTTTTGTCTCACTAGAGAAACGTAGACATTTTACTATTAATTTCGTTTTGACTAACCTCGTTTCGGTATTTCGATCAAGTTGTTTTATTCAGGCGCGTTATACTTGTAGACTATAGTCTGCTTTGTGAACATGCATTATAATAGAATTAGGTTTTGAAATGGGATAATGAATGTATTGTATGATTTGTATGTATTTGTTTTTGTTTGAGTTCTCGATATTTCGGCACTGTTGCAAGCGCCATGATCACTAGAATATTAAAAGTTTCTGCGGTTAGGATTGTTGTTATAATGGGCAGACATATCTGTCTACCCGCTTCTTCTTACGTTTTCAAAGCTAATTCTAAGGTTACCTATTAATGACTTTGGTAGTCTAAAACAGTATTTGAATTATGATATTTATGTTGTATGAAATCGCGTAATATCACGGGTTTTATCTACTAGAGATACGTATTGATCTCAAAAGAGATGCTTGGGTTTATTTACGTATTAATATAATCTTTTAATGACAACGTTTTGATGACGAGGTGTATACAGGCTGTATCTTTTTCGTTCCCTTTTAGGTTAAGTTATAAGGTAGACAACCTTACACGCAAGTCTAATAACGTTAAATATTTCTACTAATAATTCTGTTTCTATATAGAACGTATCATCTTCATTTTCAGCTGATAGTTGAAACAATTAAGTTAACTGCCGTCGAAGTTTGCAACACTCGTACGACAATCCTATTTGTAAAGATGATGGAGATATTCCATTAAATACTTAAGGTATTAATTACTCAATAATAAAATAAATGAGTGTACCTACAAAAAAAAAGCAATGAATACAGCAAAAAGAAAATTTAAGATTTAAAAGCTGATCAAATTGTTTACGCTAACCTTCGAAAATCTACCTTAATTTAAGGTGAATAAACAATAATTGTAAAGTTCAGCTTTATTTGAGCCATTTTTTTCAAAATAATTTCTCGTTATTTTATTAACACTTTACTGTTCTCAATCACAAAACCTTATCCAAAATATCTAAAAGTAGACATTCTAAAACCTGTCAGACTTCCACAACAAATAAACGACGGATTAAAATAAACCGCCATAAAATTCACCGGTCAAAAACCGCAGTTCCGCAGACAGGTGAAAATTCTCATTAAGCGATATCCACACTATGCTTTCCCCGGCGACATTCCCTAATAGCTGGATGCAATCCAATTTGACAGCTGTCAAATACAGGCCGCGCCTTGTCGCAGTCGCGATTACCGGAGGACGTAACGACGTGCTAATGCCTGACGCTAATCGACTGAATTAATATGCTGATGTAATGTGCTATTATTGTTTTCGAAGAAGGTGAGAAGATGAGCTCTTATAAAAATAAGGGTTTTGCCGATTATTTCTTGTTTGGTTTTGGGTTGTCTTTGATTTACCATCATCATCATCATTATCACCACCATCATCATCATCACCATCATCATTATTATCAGCCTATTACGCTTCTACTGCTGGGACACTGTCCTTGTGATAGGGTTTAAAAAAAAATATGGTCAATATTGTGTTTTCACCAGTTAGAGAGCTGCTGTCTTCAATTGCAACGAATGCTGATTACACTTATAGGTCGCGTTCTCATAGAGGTGAGTGTTGGCCCAGTAACTGATATTGTCCCCAAAAGTTCAGCGGAGAGTTTAGAGAAAAAATAAAGAACAGCTGACCAATTGGAACTAAATGTTGTCAACTCAACAAAACTATTTTTATTTATATTTAAAAGGGTAAACTGGCAACTCTTTCAATTTCGGTAGCTCTAAATGTACGGTCACATTCTTCACTGTCATATTTTTAATTCGTGTAGGTTTTCTTTTTTTTAACTACTTACAGGGTAGCGTTTGACCACACGTCACCTTATGTTTAGTGACGATGTTGTCGAAGGTATAAGTGGAAACTGCATTTTTATTCCAACATCTCAACACTAACTACGTGCTGATCTGTCCATCACTGTCTGCCAGTTACTGGTCCTGTGTAAACTAGCTTCAACGTGAATGACAGGTTTAGTTGTCAAAAGTAGCGCAGCGAGACCCGGCTTTTGACAACTATGATAGCTACAAATGACCTGTCTCGCTGGATTGGACAAACACAGTGTGTTGTGCGTTAGCCCGGAGCAAAGCTCGTTTTGGTTTAGCTTTCTAGCTATTTGTATTTCTAAACCACTCCGTTCCAGTGCTGAAATTATCGGATAGTTAACCGTGACATGTAAATAAATAATTGGTTTGTTAGAGTTGGTACATTATGGTTAGGTTCTCGTGAGTTTTAATCAAACATTTATCTATCTTAATTATTTATCGTGATTTTTTAGATAATGTTCAAATAATGAAAACCAAGCATTGTTGCATCAGACCTAAAAGGAAACTGCCAGTGTATTGGCGGGCAAAATTATAGCTTCGGTTGTCACTGTCAAAGAGTGGTTATAGACATAAAGGCCAATGTTTTAATGGATTTGTAAATTTGGATCTATTTTACTTTAATCATTAGCAATCGAATTATCAACGTGAAAATTTTGTTTTTATTTCTTAAACTTGCTTCTAAAAAAAAAGACCTATGTTGGAGATTGGTTGGTTGGGTAGACTTATAGTTGACAGATGTTATGTCAAATCAAAGTGCAGATATAATCTAGCTACATGTAGGTACAGTCAAGCGTGAAAAAAGTTAGTTTTCCTCCCCATTGAGCCAAACAGTTCGAGTACTGCATCGTGAAAACTTTCTTATCGTAATCTTATTGGTTGTCTAAAGCTCCGATAAGCAAACTAATAATAAAACACGGTTAATAGAGCGTGAGTAAGCCCGCGTGACGCCGCAAAGCATAGTTACGCAAGTTGCGGTATCTGCTGTTAGCGCAACTACCCCGAAACCAGGGGCGACCGTAAATGAAATGGTAGTTTTCCATCGCGGCTAACCGGGTTGGTAAACCGGCCTGGTAGACCGGGCGCCGGGTCGGCCGGTTAACCGGGTTGCGGGCGCGTTATGGTTGACAAGGGCTGTTGTAGTTGACGACCGCGGCCGTGCGTGCCGCCGTCCCGCCTACACGATGTTTGCGTGCCCACGCCGAGAGAGCTGCGTTCATCGCGCCTTTTTATTACGTCACCAGTTGGCTGCTGAAGTGACAACCGTCTTTTGTTTTATTTTCAAAGGTTTTTGCCTTTTTTGCACTTTATATGGACACAACGTCATCTATTACGATGGCCCAGTGCAGGGCCAGGATTTTCTCACAATGTTTATTTTCACCGTTTTGAGCGATGGTAAATCCACACATAACTTATTAAGTCATAGGTGGGACAATTTGAACTCGTACGTACTGACTGTGACAATGTTAAGATTTGACGTGCTCATGAAACCCTGACTTCTTGATACCACCCACGCGTCTCCTTTGAACGCATCCTTAACGATATAAAAGCAGTCATAAAACATCTGCCGTAATCAAAGCGCAGTACTGTGCCCACGCACCGCGATATATTCGAAATAAAGAAGTGTTCAAAGAAGAAATTTTTATTCAAATGGTTGTGCGACCGCAGCGAGCGCGCGCCCCGCCTCTACAGAAGAAATCGTTTTCCCGACATTTTCCATTGGCTGGCGTGCCGAGAAGGCGGGCCGTTTCTTCAAGAACGCGGCATCCAACTTTTCATTTGCACAACGTTGAAATATAGCACTGTATTCTCGAGATTAAAGCGCAACCTGGAACTTCGGACTGCGGTTTCTCTCGAGACGGTTGGTCTTTTAATTCGCATGACGGACTTGCTAATGCGAGACTGCCAATTTCCTTTGATGGGATTGCGAATGTTTTTTTCTGGAGGATTTTTTCTTTCAGCTCTTGAGCTGGTAAAAATGTGAATTGAAACTCATCACATTACTGATATGTAAACTTGTGAATATAAATGGTTTACCGCAAAATGTGTACGTTAAGTGAATTAAATTTTAACACGTGGAGGAAAATATTTTTCTAGCCCACCACGTTAGGTAATAAGATTTTTATGTAGGTTCCAAGTCTAGATGTGGAGTGTCACCACCTTTGACACTTAACATCAGGTGACATTTAACTTTCTGATCAAGTAACTTAAAACGTACTTTCCGAGTATGAGAAATTAAAATGTTAATAAATCTTTTTTCCTATCAAGTGTATTGAAAAACGTCGTATGAAACACGTGTGTATCATAACATTCATAACACACTTGTATCATAATTTACTAATTTACGCAACAAATTAATAAGCAAGTTCAATCGCCAGTGACATGAGGTCACATATAAAGCGGTCATGCAGTATGGATATCTGCACTAATTTTCCAGACGAACCGGAATTTTAGTTCAATGTCTGGAAAGCGAGAAGAATTTTAAAGTGTCTGAAATTTTCAAATACAAACAGAATAATAATTACAATATTATATGAAGACTTACATACTGATCAAACAATCTTTAGGTTTTTTAACATTGCTTATAATATTTGTGCTTAAACTCCTGCAATATTTTGCAACACATCTTCCGCCTTCTCCTCTTCCGCAGTCACCACACTCACTCACGCCCACGTCTCTTACCACTTGCACTCTAAATGTTCTACACTCGTACACATGAACACCCGAAGAGACACAAATTTTGGAAATAAACATAAAAAGTTTACGTTGACAGATCAATTGTCACTAAAAAGCCTTCCCTGATTTTCTAGTACGCGCCTGGCTAGCTACCACCCTCTTGTTAAGAATCTATCGCCAAGCACCTATCGGTGTGTTCCGGCACTTGAGAGCCAGTTCCCAGTCAAGGTGTAGCGTGGCGCTATCTTCAACCACATCGTCACTTAACATCAAGTGACTTGTGGTCAAATTATGCTACCCTGCAAATAGTAAAAAAAATATTTAAATGACACACCATTTAATTACAAAACAAACTGCCTCAAAATGCTCTAGACTAATGTATATACAAAACTCATCGACACAAAAAGACTCCAGAACCTATATTCCTCTTCTCTCTTGATCTTGAATTATTTAACTATACTACTAGTTTGGATGCTAAAATTATTTTCATATCGAAGTAATAATAAATTATCCCATAATATTTTACAGTGTATGATATTTCGAGCAACGCCAACTGTTAGATTTGGTCACATAATTTGGGCATCACGTTCTAGTTGAGCTACTGCTAGCTTTTTATAAGTAGGGCAGTAATGATGTCAGTGCCGCCGGTAGCATGCTGTGCTGCCTCTACTGGGCTTGCACCTTGAGTTTTCTGAGCTACGGGTAACGATAAAAGTCGCTGAATAAAAACAAATTTTCTAATTTTCACCAACCGAATCATCACTTTAACATCATGGTGGATTGTTTTATGGCCAATCGCTAACATTAAGGTGTAAGCAAAAACAAACATTACTGATACTACGAATCAAGAATTTCTAAATTTTTTTATTAGTCATTGGCAAGTATTTGACCCCAGTCTCACTTGATGGTAAGTGTTGATTAGGTCGATGATGGAGCATGCTTGCCTAGAAGATACCTATCAATCTTGAATTGAAGGTTTCCACATTGTACCTAAAATCCAGTTGCTACTTTTGTCGCTGACTGTACACATAACATTGTTAATTTACACATGGTAATAATCTCGCTAACATTACATTATGTCTCGTTACAGTTATGTGCTGTTGTCACAAGTGATTTCAAATTAAGGATGTTGTATTTTTTTTTATAAAACATCTGTTTATAATCTTTATATTTAAAAATTTTCAAGTCGATACGACAATTAGAAGTAGGTGAAAATTGACTTCTAAGATTTGATTACATTATTAGTTAGTTAGTTAGTTACAGGTCAAGCTAATAAAAGTGTTTTAGAAAATTATTTTTTTCTTTGCCTTTGGCCTTTCTGTTACTGCTGAGTCTATTCTATGTCTGTACCAAATTTCACACTCTCACACACAGACACTCACCTAGCGGTTTTGACGTGATTGAATAAGAAATATGTAAAAAAAACATACACAATAATATTTTAAATGCTAAATTAATTACATAATAAAACACTAAAATATAAGTGCTAAAGTTTGTGAGCGAGTGACCGCGTACCTTTGTTATTTCCTCAGACTAAAACAGCTCCACAGATTTGAGTGAAATTTACAATGCAGATGACTATACTTTAAATTATTAACAAAGATTATAAACAAATTCTTAAAAAGAAAGGGAAAGATTAAAAAGAAACATAACAATGTACATAATGGTAATTATCGCCACAAACCGGCACAATGCTGATTATTCCTCAAAAAAGTTCCCACGAGATAACGGGAATACTACGAGGGTAGCTTGTTATGACATACTTAAGTAGAATTAGAAGGATAAGACGAATAATTAATAATAGTATAAAATATCATAAAAACGCCATGGACACCACCCAGTAACATGGGGCTTGCGGCAAAGACAAAATATCGGTAGCTCAGAACAAATCATCAGCACAAATTTTAGCAATAACAAAAATGCATAGAACAACCGTGAAATTATCAAACAAATACAAAAAAATGTTTAAAAGCTTATACTTACAAGATACGTGCAATGTCTTCTTTTGCATAACAGGTGGTTATCACGGTACAAGTAACGCGCAAAGTAACTTTCACCCCACGTAAAAAGTAAACTTTCTTAAGAAAGGGCGGGCGAGACGGTCGGCTGGGCGGAAATAGCCGCCCAATCTCCCGCCCTCCTTATTTGACATTCATGTAACTTCCTCAAGGAAAAAGTTACAAGTATTTTCCAATGTCAAGGACTTTTCTCCTACTTAAGATCTTTGCTGACACTTGTAAGCCTTATTATTCGCGCGTTATCTATTATTTTTGTTTGTTGAAATTTAATTGTGCATGTGTTTTGTTAGATTTTCTTTTCCTGATGAGAAAAACTTTTAATACAAATAAAAAAAACATGTCAGAAAATATTTACATATGACACAAGACAAACTAAATTGAACTAAAAAGCAAAACTTATGTAGGCACACTAAAGGAAGTAAAATATAAAAAAGACCACAGTCAGTTATTTTCATTTCTTTTTGCCCGTGGGACAGTTGTAGTTGTAGTCCTGTTAACCGGACCATCATTAATCAGTTTTTTGGTTATACCAAGATAAAACAAACACATCCCTAATACAGTTAATAACTGTACCATAAATGGAATCAACTTTATTTAGTCTAGTTGACTGAACTACAGAAAATATATTTTATTACATGTATTTATTAGAATCGTCAGCCAGAATTTGTAAAGGAAGTATTTCTCTAAGTACGAGTATATCGTTCGTCTTTCTCAGCTCAACGCAAAAAAGGTAATTCTCAATTTAGTGACAGCTACAAAATCCGGAACCCGGATTCGTGCCCAAAAATGATCTCCCAGGCATTTCTGGCCTGTTTTTTTGCCAGCGTAAGAAGATTGGAATAGGCGTAGCTATTTCTAAGTTTGACGTTTGTAGTGATCACAAAATGTTGTATCCTACTAAATAAATATATTTTGATGAGGTCTAAGCTGCCCAGCGTATAAATGAAAAAGTTAAATTAAGTTACTTAATAAATATTATCAATTATTGTGATTAAATAAACTTGATGCAAATTTATTTCAATGGAAATATCAAGCGATAGTTTAAGATTGTTGTATGAAAAAAACTTTTAAGAATAATATGAATATAAATAAAACATTCTGTGACAAAACTGCACCTTCGGCACTCACCGCGACCGCTGCGGCCGACGAACCTCAAGTCATTGAACTTGGCCACTTGGTTCTTCATCACAGCCGAGCTGTTCCTCAGCTCCGCGCAGCAGTTCTCATCGTTCCCCGCTCGGACGGTCACCAGAGTACCGTCGCCGACATCACCGAGCGCGACCACTTTGAACGCCACTGGTAGCGTTTTGTTCGACCGCCAGTGGGGAGGCAGTACCGTGCACACGAAGTGAGGGCTCCCCGTCCGCACCAGCTCCCCCGGGTGCTCCGATATGAAGTCACCCAGGGTCCGCTCCGCGAGGATGTCTGACGTCATCTTTGTGTACGTCTCGTGGAGCAGCGTCGAGCTGGTGTCGGGCGACACGGCCCCGTTGGTCGCGCCCGTCAGGTGCATCCTCGACACCCGGGCTCTCTGCGTGCTGCACATAGAATCCGATTTATTTCACCACTCCTACATCGCACTGTCCACACTCATTTCTTGTCTTCCACCACCATTTTCATTTTAGCTACAACATCACTTACTGAACCGCTCACTTCACTTCTCAAGTTACAAGTCCGCGATGACGAGATGTGACGAGTCGTTGCTAGGGAACGTAAGCGTGGCCACTTGACGCGATGACGTCACGGCGGCCTTGCCACACTTTTTTCCCCGGTGAATGAAAAGTTCGGCGGCGGGCGGGCGCGGGACGTGAGGGGCTGATTTTTTCCGGCGCGAAGGGGGTGGCTCCCCCGCGCGCGGCGAAAAAACTTTTTACTAGTTTCACTGACGGCGACACTTTTTGCGCGGTGTGTATTTACGCGATGACCGTACGCACGCCGCTTTTGCTTTCGATGTTTCTTTTTACTTTTTTTGAGTTTTCATTTTCAGTTTCGCTCTCAGCGTTCGTGTCTCGCCGATGGTGTTTACGTGGAGGGTAGGTGCGAGGCGTGCGTCTGTCGGCGCGGTCGTGATGCGACTCGCGGCGCGAGGGTGGCCTCGCTCGCTTGCGGTGACCGCTCGCGGTGGCTATTAATACGCGCGTACGTCCGCGCCCGTCGACTTCGGACAAAGTTTCGCGGGCGAGTCTGTGCGGCGTCGGCGGCGAGCGAGAGGCGGCGACGGCGCGGGCGCGGCGGGCGGCGGAGCGCACTTTGCGGTCAGGGTGGGTTGGGTTTAAAGCCGCCGAAGGATAAAACATACAAA
Organism: Opisthograptis luteolata; assembly: GCA_931315375.2. Taxonomy (NCBI): domain Eukaryota; kingdom Metazoa; phylum Arthropoda; class Insecta; order Lepidoptera; family Geometridae; genus Opisthograptis; species Opisthograptis luteolata. The sequence goes on from OV928048.1 coordinate 8,184,496, forward strand.
TAAACACGTGTTCGCGCCGGCGCGAGCGAGAGGTGCGGCGAACGCGGCGGTGCAAGCGGGACGGAGCGCCGCACTTGCGGCATTTAGCTGCCACGACGCGCTGCGCCCGCCGGCGCCGGCACCCGGCGCTGCCGCTGCCGCTGCCATCAGCTGATGCCGCCGCACTCACTACTAAGCTCAGTGCAATGTTCTTACACCAATTACACAGCATAAAAAAATACAGTGATAGTTTGGAGATAATGTGCGAGTTATACAAAGCAATTAACAGTTTGATGCAGGATTTCAGTAATATTTTTTCACAGTTATGACTGAATTATATGTAATACAAACCAGAGTTAAAAAATCATGTCAAAATGTCTTAAAGTAATCCAAAGATCTGATTTTCATAACTAACACTCTCTAAAATACGTGTCAACTACGCGAAGGCTCCTAAGGTAGGTGACACTAATTAATGAAACACTCTGAGCTAACTATAACGACGCGCTTCCTATAGACACTGTGATGATAATATACACCCGAGGTGGATCGTCCCCACAAACTGTACTATTATGTGAGGAGCCACTGTCCAATATAGTTAAATCCAATCACAAAACTTGATTTAAAAAAAATGTTAATAGGTATGCATTTGACCACAGTCTCACCTGATGGTAAGTGACGATGATGAGGCATGCTAATCTAGAAGATATCTATTCACTCGTGACTTAAAGAATCCCAAATTATACCTATCAGGAAACAAAGAAGCTGGCAAGGCGTTTATATTTTCTGAAGAGTACAACAATTAAGTTAAATTAGTGAATTTGTTAATCTTTTTCTTCGTACAAGATAGCATTTGGCCACAAGTCACCTGATATTAAGTGACAATGTCGCCAAAGGTGCCACGCTACACTTGGTTAGGAACTATGTGTTAACTGTTTGAGGACCGGAAATGCAAGACACATAGTTTTTTCCTTAGTCGGGTCTGCGATCCCCGAGAGGTTAATGTTATAAGAACCTATCTCAAAACCACCATTCCTAAAATATGTGCCATTTTGTGAAGGCTCGAAGAAGGTGACGTTAATTAATGAAACACTTTGAGCTAACTAACGACGCTCTTCCTACAGGAACCGTGATATACTCTGCAAGGATATTCCCCACAAACTATACTTTAATAGGTAAGAAGTCACTGTCTTATTTAATTACACAAGTTTTTTAAGTAAAGCCAAAATACAATTTGAAAGCATATTATAAAATACTTCCGTAAAGTAGTAGTTTTCACGTAAACTTGATTTAGATACCTAAATTTATGAAATATGGGCTACGCAAAGATTCTCTAGATAAAATACGTCAAAACATAAAATTTTTTGAGCAAGCTAGTCTGTATTTAGCTAATATAGTTGCTAGTTATTACTTACCAGCCATTATTATATTGGGCGCGTTTCACAAATAACTTAGTTATGTTAGGAACAGAATTGCCGCTTTAACTATTAACCTAAAACTTTATCGTAATATTGTTGCACAATATAGTTTATCCATACGAAATAAGTTAATGCTATACAGAATTTCTAGTCCGTGAAAGAAAAGTAGTAGGCGTTAGAATTAAAAAGTATTTCATAGAAATTATCGTATGCACTTTTATGAATCATGCTTGTGTACATTATATCATAATATATCTTCTTAAATTCAATTTCTATAAAGTAAAACAAATTAACCATATTAATTCAAAAAACAAATCATGTAAGAAAATATTAATAAACACTATCAGGAGCAATGTAAAAAGTTCCCAATCCCGGTGTAGCATGATGACCTGTAAGAAGTAAAAAAAAAGTTTTTATATAACAGTACAGTAAATAAATTTTCCAGCGTCCCATACCTACAAGGGCGAGGTTCCCCACACACCGTACTCGAGTCACAGATTAGCCCACAGTCACTAGGCAAGTAGAAGCGCGGGTCGGGATCTAGTTAACGAAGCCTATTAACCAAGCCCGGACAACCGTATCTCAAAATCTGCTTACCGGATATGTCTAGCTTTATTTTAGGGGCACATTGTGAAGCTGATTTGGCGCTCTTACTGGATTATCTAGCTAACCCTTTTTAAATTTAATTTTGTTTTGTAGGTTCAAAGTTTGGATGAAATGTTTTGTTTCTTTTACAATAAGTAGTCCTATATATACATTTTTTTGTTGACAATTTTTTACATAGAAGCCCTCTTATACTATGTAGAACAGTTGTACTATATGTCCTTCCCCAGGGTTTGAACTATCTCCATTATATCCTTCATCAAAATTGGTCGAGCCGTTTAAAGGTAGACTACACATAAACACACTAATCCTACTAATATTATAAACGCGAAAGTTTGTATGTATGGATGAATGTTTGTACTGTACTCTTTCACGCAAAAACTACTGAACGGATCTGAATGAAATTTGGAATGGAGATAGCTTATACTCTGGATTAACACATAGGGTACTTTTTATTCGGGAAAAAAGGTTCCTGTGGGAAAACGGGAAGACGCGGGTGAAACCGCGGGGTGCAACTAGTAAGGTAACATGTATTAGAAATGAGAAAGTTTGAGAGTGCGTGAGTGTGTGTTTGATACTGGTTCACGCTGAAATGACTCAACAGATTTAAACGAAATTTAGAACGGTAATAGGTTATGCTTTGATTAACATGTAGGCTACCTTTTATCGAAATAAATCATTATAGGTAACATGAGCTACGGCGTAACTCCTCTACGAGTCGTAGAGGTTCATTCATAACAGTAGAGGCACTATGTCTGATGTTTTTTTTACTAATTACAGGGTAGCGTTTGACCACAAGTCACTTGATGTTAAGTGACGATGTGGTCGAAGATGGCACCACGCTACACCTGTACTGGGAACTGGCTCTCAAGTGAGGCTGCCGGAACACACCAATAGGTGCTTGGCGACAGATTCTTAACAAAAGGGTAGTAGCTAACCAGGCGAGTACTAAAAAATACCAAGCTATGGTCGTGATGAATGTTTTCCTTCACCGATGTCAACAAAACAAAACATATTTCACTATTTGTCACCGTTATGTGAATACTGTATCGCACTCTCGTCCATCGTTTGTTCGTCGAACAATCCATTGATAGTTCAATTTGCAATCCCTACTTTCTAAAAGGCTGTTGTTGCGTCTTCGAGTCTATGGCATTGTGTTAAGGTTTGTTATAGGAAAAATGTATCGAACAGTTGGTGCAAAACAAAAATTAAATAGTCGATTTCAGGAAATGGCTAATAATATTGCGTTTTAAGTGACGATGTGGTCTAAGGTAGCACCACTGGATTTGGAACTGGAACTCAAGTGAGTCTGCCACCAGTCTATGATTTCTTCACGATGTTTTCCTTTACCAAATCTCCAGCTCATTATTGGATTCGAACCCACAATTTACGGATCGCAACCTGACTTCACTAGATCAACGCTTCAGACACTTTTATAAAGTTGCAAAATCTTCAGCAATGTTGATCAATGGCTGGTTTTATCATTGCACCGCCACATGGGCGCTGATAGCCATTAGGGTTGCAGCTGTCATTTTCACAAGCGCACCCTGTGTTCCTCTTTCTGTGATACTCTGTTGTCTGTCTAGGTTACAAACTGAGTTAGACTAGACCAACTGTGTTTTAGCTACGGCATAACAGTTATGAGGCACTGTTAAAAACTTGGGATTGTTGTGTACTTGCTTCAATGCAATCAATATATACTAATGTTTAAAGAGAAGACCAAGGCCTCTCTCTTTTTCTGATAAAAGGCCAGAATCCTAGAAGAAAGAACGGACCGCAATCTTAGAACACATCATCTCTTAAAATTAAGTAACTTGCAGTCAAATACTATCCTGAAGGTATGTCAACCATTCATAAATAAAATCGGTTTCGTTAAATTATTTAGCAATTAGCTAGCTAACAGATAATCATCCAGTTTCCTCATGAAATAGGCAACGATGAAAATAATCAAAAACGTTACAGCCCCAGGTAAGAATCTAACCAGGAAACCCTCATTACAATAAAGCAATGCAGCGGTCCTCTCCTCAAATATTGATCATAGCTCCCTTACAACACAAAATCAAACCTTTTATTTAAGTCCGAGCACACAGAGGGCGCATTGTTTGCAAGGGCCAAGGGCCGGGGGGATAGTTCAACAACCCCTACCCTTGACCAGAGAATAAGCAGAGACGATTAGAAAATTAGGATTTAATAATTCATATTAAACTTTTGAGAGAGAGACAACTTCTGATATTTGAGAGATTGTTTAACTGATTATGTGCTTTATTTATTTTTTTTCTTCATTTGCACCCCGCAGTATAGTTTTCCCTCTATTCCACAATTTTTTGGGATAAAAAGTAGCTTATGTAAAAATGTTGAGTATTGGCTATCTCCATTCCAAATTTCAGTCAAATATGTTGATCTGTTTGAAAGTGAAGAAGTAACTCTCGCAAAAACTTACATAATAAAAGTGTGATATTAGTGATAAATTAACTCTTTATGGGAACACCACAATACAGATAAATGAAAAAAACTAGAACAACAATAAAACTTAAAAAAATAAAAAAGTGTCACAAAGGATGGCCGTATTGTTCCAAACAACCTAAAAGCAGAGGAACAGTAGAAAACTTTACAGACTCTTAGTACTCCTAAATAACTATAAGAAAGTAATGAATTTAAGAATATAGATAACAGTTAGCTAGTAAACTAAATTTATAACAAAAGGGGCAGTGTAAGCTGGTAAGCAGAGGGGCATTTAACCGCCAGATTGCAATAAACATGGCGCAGTGGACGCGTAGCGCTGCTACGCTGGACACAGCTTGACTACGGAGAACGTAGAGAGCTGTAGAGACGTCATTTGGCATAAAACAATACAAAAAATCCTACTAATATTATAAACGTGAAAGTTTGTAAGTATGAATGGATGGATGTTTGTTATTCATCATCATCATCATCATCATCATCAGCCGGAAGAAGTTCACTGCTGAACATAGGCCTCCCCCCTTGAACGCCACCATGAACGGCTATTAGCCATTTGCATCCATCGGCTCCCTGCGACTCTTACAATGTCGTCGGTCCACCTAGTGGGGGGCCTACCTACAGAACGTCTTCCGGTTCGTGGTCGCCACTCGAGAACCTTTCTTCCCCATCGGTTATCGGTTCGTCGAGCGATGTGGCCTGCCCATTGCCACTTCAACTTGCAGATTCTGAGAGCTATGTCGGTGACCTTGTTTGTTATTCCTTCACGCAAAAACTACAGAATGGATCTGAATGAAATTTGGAATGCAAATAGCTTATACTCTGCATTTACACATAGGCTACTTTTTATCCCGGAAAAGGGTTCCTGCGGGATAACGAGAAGACGCGGTTGAAACCGCGGGGCGCAACTAGTAGGTAATAAAACTTGCTGCAAGTTGAGCGTTACTATCAATTTGATGTACTTTTTGAGCCATCACTTCACTCAGGCGTCACGTGGCTCCACCTTCAACCACATCAGGTGACATCATCACAAACGGGTCTTTATGATTTGTTTATTTCAATTCCTATTTCACGCTTTCAAAGCATATAATTCACTACATCCAATATAAATTCCACCCTACACTGAAACAGTAGATTTTGGTGCGGTTCCATGACCATTTTAATTTTCATACAAAATTAATTTAATCTAACGCAAGCAGTAAATTTACAAAACTCGAAAGACATCTCGTGATTATGAATTTGCAATAGTGCCTGAATACGTAAGTTGGATTTAATCATTTCTTATTTAAAAGTTAAAAGTAATGTTTAAAAAGCCTAAAATGTCATTAAATCTTTTTTTTAGTTTAGAATTTTATTACTCTGGTTGAAAACATTTTACTATTAATTTTAACTCGCATAATCTTGTTTTAGTTACATTATTGTTAAATTTACTATCGACGACTCCACGCCATCGCACGTCCAAAGGTCCTACCGAAGCGGAGTGACCGTCGCCCTCGTTAGAGAAGCTCAAATTAATGCAAGCCATTCTCCCAGTGACGCCGCCCAGTTGTTCTTAAATCTAATTACCGCTCGCCTGTACCGGCGATACGCATACACTGATTAATTGCTACACCTACATACCTGGACGGCTTGTATAATGGTCACTGTAGTGTTTTAAAGCTAGTCTGCTTTTCTCGCCTTAATCTATAAGAATCAAAGTCCTGACAGACTAATTTAAACGCACAGACTAAACCGCTGGTCGTAGAAACTTGAAATTTGGAGGGTATATATGTCTTGATGCATACATGTACTAAAAAAGGATTTTTAGAAATTCAACCCCTAAGGGTAAAAATGGGAAACTGTAGCCCACGCGGGTGAAACCATGGGGACAGTACTATATATTTCTTAAAGCACCTTCGGCTCTAAGGCATACATTTTCTGTATGATATGATCTACATTGATGGAGCAAGATACTGGGGATTTGTAGACTGACTCAAAGTAGAACATACATCAATGTTTTAGACTAATTAATTATAGTTTTACATTGAAAGAAAACGTATTTCATTCAGTGTAGCCTTTGACTTTCCCAAAAACAAATGAAATTAATGACTCTTTTATATTTTTCAAGCGTTTGATCATAAGTCACCTGATATAAAGTGACTCTGTAGTCGTAAGTGGTGCCACGCTACATCTACATAGATTGAGAACTAGCTCTAAAATATAAAAATATTCAAATAGTGTTCAATAGCAACTGCGCTACTGACCACCGTGAGATGTATTATTCCATAATGGAATGAATTGAATGTTATAAAAATCTTGTACGTACGAAGGGTTTTGATTCCACATTAATCATGCGTAGGCGTACTGGTAAGAAGTGAGTTATGTTATTTTTCTCGATCGCTACAGTTTGGGAGTCTTCTTAATCTACCAAACCCCATAGGTTTCCGCGACGCTCGAGTAAATCCACATTTAACATCATGGGCTCCCCTACTTGTGTGTGTGTGTTTATGTGAATGTTTGTTACATGTATCACCGTTACTACTAAACCGATTTCGATGAAATTTGGAATGGAGATAGCTTATACCCTGGATTAACACATAGGCTACTCCTTATCCCGGAAAAAGGTTCCTGCGGGATAACGGGACGACGCGGGTGAAACCACGTGGTGCAACTAGTGTTTATATAAAACGATATAAATGCCTACAACCTGGAATAGCTTTTGGTTTTTAATATTTTCAGACACCACATTCAGAATACCTATAAAGTTTTGCATACTCGTTAATAATTGTCGAAAACATCAGTTTTGTGGCGTTAGAAAATGTTTCATATCTATGATTCCCGGAATCGTCTGAGTTGTAAAATTAAACGTTATAACTTCAGTTTTATGTGCTAGAACATGGGAGCTATGCCCGTCTGGCTGGCCAATTAAAATATTGATTATTGTTGCCACTGTGCGACGCAGTGCTGAAGCTTTTAAAAATTTAACAAGTAAGGAGTAAAAAGACATTTAACGTAGAATGTATACAAATAAAAAAAGATTTTATTACCACCATACATACCCGAATTTTATTACAGAATGTACATATTATTATTTATTTAATTGTAGGGAAATAGGGATACCTGTAATATACCTATCACTACCACCTCCGTATCTGCCACCGCAGTGGACTGTTTGTTCAAGCCTTTACAATGAAAATTATAGGATATTTCTGTGTGCATTCGACACACAGAAATATTCATTTCGTATATCAAATCGAGTCTTTCCATTTCCTGATATATTTTTTTTACAATGCAGTATCACCTGAAGTGGTCAAATGTAGAACTGTCACAACCAAAGTGATGGCTCACTGTTGCTTAAAATCAGGTTAATCTGTTACGACCGACCAGAGAAGCTATGCTACAAGCGCTACAAAAAATTAAATACAATATTTATATTCGAAATGCTTCGTTTTGAATGCCTTCGAAGCAAGGCACAAGCTTAGGTTCTGTCTTATCAAATATTCTGTTGTATTGTGGGGTAAAGTGAAATAAATCGGCGTTTTAAAGGAACTTTTTAAACTTCCGCAAACACGCGAGGGCGCTCAGCTAAAATACAAGTTGTTGTCGAGTTTAGAATTGTTCCGACGAAAAAAGAAACTTTAATTTCTACATTTTAAAACAAAAGTCGGACTTGTGAGGGATAATGGCTTGAACGTGTTCGCCCTTCGAGTGTTGCCTACTTTGATATGTGGGTTGGTATGGGATTAGCTTTCATCAAACGCTTGTGAAGAGTTTGTTAATGGATCATACTTGTTCAGAGTTTCATTTTGTTTCTGCTGTCCTAACAGATTGTTCTTAATCGAACGAGGAAATATATCTTGTTAGACTAACTTTTCTAGTTAGACTTAAATGTTTCTTATTGGTATTTAATATTTATACCTTACATGTAATTTTCTAGTATAATTAATTATTTTAGTGTCTATCTTTTTAAGCGTAGCGTTACATAATTATCTTAATTATATTAAATCCTTTTTCCCAAAGCAACTTTTCTGAATGTCAATTAACACAAAAAAAAAGAATACTACCCTGTTTAATTAGAAAGGCTGCACCTTTTTGTACTGAAACTTATTGGAATTAATTCATGACTAGTACCAAAGAGGATATAACAACTACTTTATGAGCTTAATGGTACAGTCAGCGACAAAAGTATCTGTACACGCCCAAGTTTTTAAATGTGTACCAGATCAGACAAATTGTGTGTTAAAAATGCTTAAAAAATTGGGAAAATGGGCATGTTCAACAACTTTTGACGCCGACTGTATCGTTAGTACTTGTATGATAAATATATTCATGTGTGCTTATTCTATGGTATGTATGACAAAGATAGACAAACTTTTTCATCCTTATTCAGTATTACACGCCAAAATACCTGGACCATCGCCTTTTCAGAATGCTTTGAGTCTCCGTCGTGGAATGTATGTGCAGACAAAAAGTGCCTCTCCCTGGCTTCAAACGGAAGGGTTACCGGACTCGCCGTGGGTACTCGTTAGCTTCGGCTGTGGATCTCAAACTTTACTAATTACTAATTTAATTAATATAACCACATAACACATAACACATAATTAAAATGTCTTTGTAAAAACATGGTCATTTTCCCGACGAAATATGAGTGAGTGCAAAAATTTTCTTTTTTGTTAATCGTTTTTACTTTACCGTAATTCAAAAGAACGTGTGTCTTACAAGGCGCGAATACCGAGTTTGAGTCCCATTTCGGCCTGTATCTATTAATTTTGTAAATTTGCCCGCGTCGCTTTAACCGGTGAAGGTAAACATCGAGAGGAAATCGGTATGTCCCAGACATACATTCAAGAGCATGTGATATCCACCAACCCGCACTGGGCCAGCGTGGTAGATTTTGGCTCATACTTTCTCTCAGAGAGTAGGGCTGAACCTTATGATGATAATGATAGAACTCTATATTTGAAATGTATATTAATTGTTTGAAATATGTTATAGTGAAACTTAATTAAATAATAACTTTGTGTTGATTTAGCTTTAAATTATATTTTGTATTCTTTTCTGAGAATGTAATTGACAAACATGATACTTTCTCGTACAGTACATAATGTTAAGAATATCCGGTAATATCTGGTATAGTTATTATTTATTATAATACATTTAAGTAAGAATTCTTCCGTTAAGAAAAAACGTATTCTCACTACAAAAGTATCGTAAGTTGAGAACCATACTCGAGATCCAGCTATATAAATCTACATGCAACTACGTAATGAAAATGACCCCTTTCTTCCACGGTCAAGCGACCCTCGGACATGCCAGTGGCCCCTAATGTGGCCCGTGTGTTAAATGGAAAGCACTTGCAATTTATGTGAAAGGGTTCAGATTCTTCCCTTGGTGTGTTTTATGCGTGTATCGGAGGCTAATTTCGTGCGATTCAGCTGTTTTAACCAAGAGTAAACAATGGAATCACGGTTGTATTAAATGTAGTGTTTGTTTCGGCTTTAAGGCATACATTTTGTGTATGAAATGATCTACATTGATGGAGCAAGATGATGGGGATTTGTAGACTCAAAGTAGAACATACATCAATGTTTTAGACTAAATTATGGTTTTACATTGAAAGAAAACGTATTTCATTTAGTGTGTAGCCTTTGACTTTCCCAAAAACAAATGAAATAAATGACTCTTTTATATTTTTCAAGGGAGCGTTTGATCATAAGTCACCTGATATTAAGTGATTCTGTAGTCGTAAGTGGTACCACGCTACATCTAGATTGAGAACTAGCTCTGAAAATATAAAAATATTTTTTTGCACAAATTTGTAGGTTAAAGAATTTGCTAATTTCAAACATGCTTCACATACCTAAACAAAAGGGAATTGATTTAATAAACATAGTTTTCTAATCGATAACATTTTAATCATCGTTCTCCCCGCAAACTAATTAGCCCCCTTATACATAGCTTCTTCTAATTAGAAATTCCAATTAGATATTTGGGCCTTTATTTGGGTCGTTTCGTTGAATTCTCTGAGGTTCAAAAACAATTGCTATCGGTGGCCACCCAAGCACGAAAGCCTTTGATTCGTCGGGGAATTATTTCGTAACTTTTGGGGTACTATCAGTGAGAAAAAGGTTAATAGTTACAGTAGGTAATTTAATTAGTAGCAGTTTAGTCTATGAAAAAGTGTTTTTATTATACCTACAGTTATTATTTATTTTATTTGATTCATTGGTGTTCCAACATCATAATACAATGGTTAAATAGTTTTACAAAGTTTACGCTCTTGGGAGCTCAGTACTAAACGCTATTATAATTATAGGTATGGACTAAGTACACAAAATAGAAGCTTAGAAACTCTTGTAAGATTAAAAGATCTGATACCTATTCGTTGTTATTTTTTGCGTAGAAACAATTGAACTAATTTTAAATCTATGTTATGTCCAAATTTTAAAAATAAATCTAAAAATAAAATATGCAGAGAGGAAAATCTTACCTCAAATAAACGAAATTTTGTAATAATTATGTACGTTTTTTTATTATGACACAAGTATACATTTTTTGCACAGATATTTCACGCTTGTAAAACAGAAATAGCCGTCAGCATTATGTCCTCAACTGTACCATTCTCCCCTCACCATTCGCTCGTCCATAACACGAAGACGGAACAGATCTCTTTTTGATGTGTAACCACTTCCGAGACGTTTAGTAGGTCTGCTGTGAGCGAACATATTTGAAAAGTATATCTACCTATTATTTTACAAGGAAATAAATAATTAACTTGAGGAATACATTTATACAAATATTAGTTGCGCCCCGCGGTTCCACCCGCGTCTTTCCCGTTATCCCGTAGAGCCTTTTTCCAGGATGAAAAGCAGCCTATGTCGGTTTAGTATTTGGTGATACGTGGTAACAAATATTCAGACACACACACACACAAACTTTCACATTTACAATAGGTAGTAATAGGTGGAATACTAGCTGTGCCCCTCGGTTTCATCCGCGTGTACTACAGTTTATCCCTATAAAAAGTAATCTATGCAATGGCTCAGGAAGCCCTGAGACTATCTCCACGCCAAATTTAATCGATGCGTATAATTTTTTTGGCGTCAAAACCCCGTCGAAATATTAGTTGACGTTCCATACAAAATTAATTATTTGGCAGAACGCATTATTATTTGAAAAAAAAATATCGTGTATTTTTCAGGTATCTTATTACGTAGGTATTATTATCTTATAATATATTATTCTGCTATTCAAAGCAAATCAAAAACCATGAAAATCGGTCAGGCAGTTCTCGAATTATAAGTATTAGTAACAAATCCGACATAAGGTTAAATCATGATCCATGTATAACCGATACAAATAAAGTTCAAAACACCGTTATTTTGAGTTTAGCTGATCCACAGATACTAGGGAAACATAAAATAAATATGACGTTTTGACTTACCTGACCTCATAAATATTTCTCATGTTTTAAGTCTGTACACGCACTATGATGAGACGTACACCGGTAATGGTATTTATTTAACCACATTTAACTGCCTCGAGAATCAACGCACCTCTGTAGATTGTTTATTGAATAAACAAGCGTTAAGTTGCTATAAACTTGAAACGGGTATAACGGTTTTATTATAGGAACTTACAAATTAAAAACACAAATAAAACTACTTCCTCATGTTCACTTACTAATAACATTTTGATTAATAATCGAATTAGTACATAGTACACTATACAGTTACGACAGGGCTGGCTACTATATAGCCTATCCGTCAACCAGCACTGAGACCACGTGCTGGATTATGGCCCATACACTCTCTCTCTGAGAGAAAGCCTTTGTCCCAGCAGTGGGAACGCAATAGGCTAATGATGATATACTCTAGTCATACTAGTGACCTGCTCCGCGGCTTCACTCGCATGGAAACTTTTATACGCATCTAAAAACTAGACGTAGAACGTTCTAATTTACACAATTAAATATTATGAAAGCCAGTAACAGTTAGCAGCATATCCAGCATTTTAGCAGCACGTTTTATTGAATTGCAGTGCTAGTTGGTTAAAACAAGGTACTAAGCGACAAGCTTATTCAAGTTCATTACATTTCCAAAGCAGTTCACTATCCGAGAGGTTAAACAAAACATAAGTTCCCATATTATCATACAGAGAGCCAATTGTGCATCTATTTTCTTCGCCTACCATTAAAACAACCTAGCTAACAACACATTCACGACAAAATAAACTCTAGAAATGGTCAAATAGGGGTGATTTTGAAACGATACTAGAATAGCTTAAAGGAAATATCACCGCGTAGGCACAAGTTTGTGAATTTGCATAAGACGCTGTCAGGAGATCCTTAGAAGGGTTAAAATCTCGAGGGCTTTCCAAGTTGATCCCGTAAGCTTATCCTGATAATTATTTCAATTGTTTATGCCTGTCGACGGTGCATTTAGATGGCGTATTATAGTTTGTAGGAGTGCTGTCTTCATTACAGAAACAGTTCGCCTGTCAGCGAGTGATCTATGTGAAGGGCAGAGAGGTATAAACGATATCGCTGGCTTGGATTGAGATGAATCTCTTGGGAGTTACTGTTGTTTTGTATAGATTTTTATTGTGGCTTCTTTTTGTGGTAATAAATATAGATAACCTTTTCATCATCATCATCATAATCAGCCTGTTTCAGTCCACTGCTGGACAGAGGCCTCTTCCAAAGTACGCCATCGAGCCCGATCTTCGGCTTCTCTCATCCAACCGCTGCCAGCCATTTTGCGTATGTCGTCGCTCCACCTAGCCGGAGGGCGTCCTACACTACGTTTGCCGAGCCGCGATAAACTTTTGCTTTTACCTTTTTACCTACTTTAATTTGTGTTCTACTTTAGCAATTTGATTATCTTTTTATTTCATTTTGTTTATTTGTATCAACGGTATTAAGTCTGAACTGATGGGCCTCAGCTTTTCAAAAACATTAAGTACATATGATATCTAATTGAATCTTTCACATTAAGCAATTTGAATTTACCCAGGTGGAGATGTGCTTGTAGAATAGCATTAAAATAAGACTAAAATTAAAAAATGAAAGTGTTTCTTGCAGGTTAGCGTTTAACCACACGCCACCTGATGTTAAGTAATTATGTGGTCGAAGGTGACTCCACGCTACTTCTGGACATGAGACTCTCAAGTGAGGCTGCCGCCACTCACCAACAGGTGCTTGGTGACAGAAAAAAGACACTAAACTAGTAATCCTTCCTGCTAATATTATAAATGCGAAAGTTTGTTTGTGTGTGTGTGTGTGTGTGTGTGTCAATGTTTGTTACCACGTATCACCGTAACTACCTAACCGATATTGATTAAATTTGGAATGGAAATAGCTTATACCCTATATGCTTTTTATCACTGAAAAAGGTTCCTGCGGGATAACGGGAAAACGCGGGTGAAACCGCGTGGCGCAACTAGTTTAATTATTACGCAGAAAAACCAAATTTTGCTTACATGCTCACAGATAACAGGCTTATAATTATTCACAAAGTTTAATACCATAAGGTTTCACATAAAATACGCTTAATGAATTGTTTCCCCTCGCTTCATTACACGCACGTCGATTTCTCAAAAGTTAAATATGAGAAGCTTCCGTAATAATGTCTCATTATTGCTCGGAATTATTAAAATTAAGACGTCACATGTGTGCTGAGAGCTTTATGTTCGTATGATTTATCTGAATTATTAATCTTATTGGTGAACATCGCAACAATGTAGTTCATAGTCGATACAAGCAGTAGCGAAAAAAAGCAGTTTTTATTAAATTCTTTGCTAAAGTTTGCTTTTATAACTTTTATAAATAAATGTTCGTAATAGATTAACCAGGTTTTTTAAGCAACACTCAGTATATATCCATCACTTGGATCAACTTGGATGGGTGACCGTTTAGAGGCATTTTTAATTGAGCGTTAAATGAAAACAAAAGAGGAATAGGCCGCCCACCATCTACCTTATTTTTTACTTCTTTCAGGGTAACGTTTGACCACACAAGTCACGCTACGCCTAGATTGGAAACTGGCTCTCAAGTGAGGCTGCCGGAACACACCGATATGTGGTTGGAGACAGATTCTTAACTTGATGATGGTAGCTAGCCTAGCGAGCACTAGAAATACTCTACCACCAAGCTATTGTAGGATTCGAATCCATTGCTTATATTCACGTCTCTAAAAGCGATATTTCTTTCACAAGTGACAGGCGAAAGAGTCTTCTCACATCTCAAATACGCATACACACAGCGACTTATTGTTTACCGACGCTCATAACATTTGACGTATGCGCTTAATGAAATGGAGTGTGTATTTATTAAGTTAATTAAACCGTTCTTGAAAGCCCCGGCTTGAGTTCGGGTCGGGATCGACGGAAGATATCTGTTTGTTACGTGTGAGTAGGTTGATGTCTATATTTTATGGAAGATTTAATGTTATCATTTGGTTAGTGGCAGGGTTTACAAGGGCTTATACTGTGGCGTAGGTGCGTATCATACCTTTGTACCTGGAAAGGAATAAGTTGTTTGAAGTGTGTCACATATTATATACGACTGATTATGTAACACACATACACATATACACACATTATTCGTATATTTTCATTAAATAATAGTAATAACAACTGCCATACAAGTCATCGCTTGAGCTTTCGGTGAAGGATGATATCGTGACGAAATCATAGCTTGGCGGTAAGGCGTTTTAGTGCTTGCTTGGCTAGCTACTTTCAAACTATTGCCAAGCACCTATCAGATCTATGTGTTCCAGTAGCATCAACTTAGCCAGGCGTAGCGTAGCTCCCAGCCATTCCCTTTATTCCCACTAAATAGTCTTCACACCTTCGACCACATCATCGCTTATCATCAGGTGACTTGAGTTCAAAGGCTACCCAGTAATTAATGAAAAGAATCACATGTTCCGCTATTTGATCAATTCCCTGTATCTACGGTGTCAGAAACTATGTGGATCGTGAATCCACAACACTCATCAGTAAAACAAATATTTTCTTTTTCTTCTATAACATAGCAGATTAAACTAAGAATAGTTAGCCATAGTTTTTTATTAATCAACATCACTTTATAAAAAAAAAAAGCGTTTACACTCATAAGTTAGAAAAAATGCCACACAGTAGCAGACCTCTACCACCTTTAGTAGTTTGGAATCCGGAAACCGAAAAATACCAAATGTGACCTCCGACAAGAAAAAAATAGAATAACACTCCAGGCAGACTGCTTGGCACCAAGTTTTTGCATCCGCATGTGTCGTAGAATAAATAAAGTGGAGATTTCTCAACCAATGTGTGACCAGAGTTTTTTTACTTACATATGACCTATAAATCAACTTGTCAAATATGGTCAGGCGACCTTGTGCGTTGAGAAAATAAGAATATCGGTATAGAGTTTTTGTGGAGTCAAGTCAAGAGGAAGTGTGAGACTTATTTTTATGTTGTCTCATGGAAAAATATAAGGAAGAAGTATATACCTGCTTACACTTTTTATAATTCAGGTGAGACTGGGGTCAAATGCTTACCTATCTCATATAAAAAAAAAGAATAATTTCCAATGGGTAAACTTTGACCACAGTCTCACCTATGAATGATAAGTGACCTAAATCTTCATCAGTATGATGAGAATATGATACACATATATTTATTTTGAAAGAATATAATTAATTTATTTTTTACTATTTACAGGGTAGCGTTTGACTACAAGTCACCTGATGTTAATTGACAATGTGGTCAAAGATGGCGCCACGCTACACCTGGACTGGGAACTGGCTCTCAAGTGAGGCTGCTGGAACACACCGTTAGGTGCTTGGCGACAGATTCTTAACAAGAGGGTGGTAGCTAGCCAGGCGAGTACTAGAAAATACCCTACCACCAAGCTATGGTTTCATCACGATGTTTTCCTTCACCGAAAGCTCAAGCTCATTGTAGGATTCGAACCCACGTCCTACGGATCGCAAGCCGACGTCACTACCACTGAGCCATCATCGCTATAAAATAACAAAATAAAAACGCTTAAAATAATACATATACATTATACAATTATACATAGGTATGTATTATTGAAAAGTAAACAGTTGTGGTCGCGGGTCACATGCAGGAAGACTGCGGGCCGCATCATCTGTAAGATTAGAGATTAACTTCTTCATTCCTGTACAGTAACTTTTTACAGTTCCAATGTAATTCTAACAACCATTTGCGCTTGTTCCACTTAGTTTTAGTTAGGTCACCAGCTCTAAACTGCGCAAATTAAGCAAGGCACAGTTTCGCACCAAAGTTAATACAACACCGAGTAATTTCCCGTAATGGTCGTTTCGTAAAAACTTAAACCGACCGCGTACAATCACATCCGGCTAAAACAACAAAACCCGGGTGGGTCGTTAAATAAAACGATTACGGTCAAAACCTAACTGCTCTTCAAACACCCGGGGAAAATTACTCGGAACGGGTAAACAGGATCATCTTTGTAACACGTGTAATTTCGCGTTCACCGGTCATTACTTTTGACCGGGTTTTTGACCGGGCCCGCCCCAGGTGAATAATTGAGCGCGCGTGAGAGATGGACTCGCGGAAATATGAAATGGTCCTGTCTGGAGTGTGAAATAAGCTGTGATTTGGAGACAAATAGCCGGATATAATTCAGTTTGCTTGTTGCCTTCGTCATCCTTGTTTAGTTAGGTAATATATTATGCAAAAGACAGAGTAAAGTCATCGTTATGATAATGGCACGTATACTTAAGGCTCAAGGCTTCTAGTCTATTAAAGGCTTCGAAATGCCACAACCCAGGGTCTAAGTATTTGATCCATTTATTCATTAGATTAGTAATTGTATTGGTTTTGTTACTTCAATGCATAATCAGTGCTAATGAATTTCATTACACAATGTTCCACTTGACATAATAATATATTATGTAGCAAACTGAAATATTTCTTACTAGCTGTGCCCCGTGGCCCCGCGGTTACCGTAATCTTTTCCCGAGATAAAGGTGGTTAAAAAGGTGTGCTATGTGTCAATTCAAGGCTTATATATACCTACCTATTCAAAATTTCATTGTATTCCCAATTTGACGTGAAAAAGTAACAAACATAATCACTCACAAACATTTACAATTATAAAATTAGTGTGATTTAGTGTGATGTGATAAGTATATGTGACCCGCCTACAAATTCAACAAAATTTCGGACACGACAAGGCTAATCTCTAAAAACCCATGGCACACGTCGAGTGGTCATATTTCAGGAAGCGAATCTGACACCGTGCCATAGCTTCCGCTGTAGTAGCAAAGCACTCTGCCACAGACAGGGCAATAGTTACCAGCTCTAAAGCAAGATTAGGTACCTATATGAGCGGGCCACCAACGAGTCTTCCTGAGTTTTTGTTGCGGTAAATTTATAGTTCCGGCCACCTTTGCTGGACACGTGGATAAATATAGAAATAGGGAAGACGAATTAGCGTTGCTGACTACATCTGAAAACGACAAGCTAAAATATGCCCTACAAGACATATGTTACCTAAGTAGAAACTATAATCGGTTAATAAGTTTTTGAAGCGATGATGGCTCAGTGGTAGTGACGTTGGCTTGCGTAACGTAGGACGTGGTTTCGAATCTTACAATGAGCTTGAGCTTTCGGTGAAGGAAAACATCTTGATGAAACCATAGCTTGGTGGTAGGGTATTTTCCAGTACTCGCCTGGCTAGCTACCAACCTCAAGTTAAGAATTTGTCGCCAAGCCTTTATAAGATGTATTTAGGCAGCCTCACTTGAGAGCCAGTTCCCAATCCAGGTGTAGCGTGGCGCCACCTTCTACCAGATCGTTACTTAATATCAGGTAACTTGTGGTCAAACGCTATCCTGTAAGAAATAATAAAAAAACCTTCTCAAAAACACAGAGAAATGATTCACTGACATTCTCATACAAATTACATAGATTTACAAGTGTAAATAGAGCATGTAACGCTCGCAGCGCCATCCTCGCGTTGACGGTATACCGCCGAAGCTTCACGAGCTTACACGGAAAGCTTTCTAGTTCCACAGCTTTTGAACAGATGGCAGTTGTTTAAATTAAGTTTAATTTTTAAACATAATTTTTGTTATAAAAGAAAGTTAAAAACAAACAGTGTTGTTTATTTGATGTAAAATATCAAGTCAAAAGTGATTGTTTTTTAATTACTAGATGGTTACCCGATGTGATTGAGATGAATTATCAAAAATCCTTTCATAATGCTCAATTACGTTAAAATAGGGAATTCCTGCGTAAACTTCCATGTTTTCTAAACTAGACCCCACTGGATATAATAGGCTCTGTGTTATCTGACAGTCAATGTAGAGAGTTTTATGAGATTTTAGTGTCAAAGTTTGCTAATGGTGTCGATTCGGTATTGCATTCTCTAAAACTAAACTAAGTTTGACAGATCTAATAGTATTGCTGTCTTTTACTAACCACAAAAGTAAAAAAAGGAAAGCATTACTCTTAGACCTGTCAAACTTAATTTAGTTTTAGAGAATGCAAAACCGAATCGACACTATTGATTTTTCATTTAGGCTTTCATCCCATAATTTTAAAATTGACTAGTCGCATTCAAACAACATAAAATATGTGTATGAGAAAAATAATCTGACTTTCCTTCTGAGTCCTACCTTCCAAGACCGATTCCTTCCTTATTTTACCTTAGTTTTCCTTCTAACCCACAATTCCTCCCTCCCCTTTTGACTCAGAAGGAAAACGGTATTTCGGAAGGTCTTTTTTCTCCATGTACGTTCACAGATTAATTAGCGTTGTTAATGCATGTAAACGAGTGACCTTATTCTATAAATATATACAAATGTACTCGTTTCTGTACATAAGCAAGTAAATAAAATGCAAATAAGTCTGGCAACAACGAACGAGCGTGAAATCATTAGTTGCGGCCCGTTTTATATTTTATTCGGTAGTGGACGCGCTAAAAAGTAGAGCTGCATAATTACCTCCCGGGATCAAGGACAGAAAAAACTATGGAGTCGTGTGACATGCTACAATTATTGCAAAAGTGTGTGTTTTTTTTAATTTATTTCAGATTAAGTCAATATCCATACAGTTCAATTAAATTAAATAACATAAAAACAAATAAAACATAAATACATCAATTACCAATTCTAACTAACTCTAAGACAACAGGCACATAACAAAACAATGAACTATACTAATTTAACCTATATTTAATGGGGAAGTTGTGGTGTTTTGTGATCTGTAATAACGTTTTTATTTCGTCCTCGACGCAAGCAGAGGAGTATTCTAAGTTTAACGTGTGTATATATCTGAGAGTAAAGTAATGCTAGCTCAGTAGTAGTAATAGTTGTTGTAGTAGTAGTAGTTGTCAGCTTGCAGCCCGTAGGTCGTGGGTTGAAATCCTACAATGAGCTTGAGTTTTAGTTGAAGGAAAGCATTGGGATAAAAACTATAACGATGCTGTATATAACAAAACTACCTTCTATTAATAATTATTATCACACTCTACCCTACAAAATACACCTTACAGTTAAACTCGTTATTTTCTCGTCATCCCGCAGGAACCTATTTTTGGGATTAAAAGTAGCTATGTTATGCTAGACTATAATTTGTATCTGTGTCAAATTTCATTCAGATCCGTTCTGTCGTTCTAGCGTGATTGAATGACAAACATCTATACATCCTTCCTTACAAACTTTAACATTTAAATAGGTACCTACTATGATTAACTAATATAGTGATAGGAGGATTGGATATTTGCTAAGCGAAAAAGAAAGTGGCCGAAAAGTGTCCGAAAAGTGATGATGGCGGAGCAGTAACGCGTGCGCCTTACAAGACGCTGGCACAGAGTTCGAATCCACTCGGCCGCACCTATATGAGTTAATAAATTATGTTTGTATATGCCATGGCTCACAATGGTGAAAGAAAACATCGCGAGAAAACGAGCATGTCCAAGAACCACAACAATCAAGGGCATGCGACATCTACTAACTCGCACTGGGCCAGCGTGGTAGATTACGGCCCATAATCTCTCACTAAGAGAAGGCCAGAGTCCCAGCAGTGGGAACGTAATAGGCTGATAATGATGATTATAATCTTTGTTAAATAATAGAACGCCGAATTTACAACCATAAATTAATATTAATTAAGTTGCTAAAAACATGTCGTCTCCAAAGACGCCCCTGTCCATACTCAGCGCTTTTATATGCGTTTGTCAGTGAATTAAACCGACAGGGCTGTAGCCAGTGAAAAACTGTGTAAAGACTATTTACATTATATACCTACTCATGCCTTTGTTACGGTTAGAGTTGTACATTGAAGTTGTATTATTGGGAATTCTTGATGTACATTTTATAAATACTCTCTTTGATGCAGTATTTTACATCACCGTAGTGATACGATGGTACCTAAACTTATTGATATTCTGCAAACTAAAATAGCAGGTATCTAAACGATAAAAAACCAGTTCAGACGCATTTCTATATAATTTTCTCAGAAACAATTGTCTGTTAGTATTTTTTAGCTTTGTTTCTTTCTTCATATTTCTTCTTTAAAATGCCACGCTACGCTTGAATTAGAAACTAGCTCTCTTTCCATTAAAGTTACCAATATTTATTTAGTAATTTGATCACAAAACCCATGGGTTAACTAAAATAAATAATTTGCCAAAAAAAGATCGTAGTTCGTGCTTGAAATTACCTAAAAGGACAAGATGAGGTTATCGTATTCAAAGTAGATAAAACATGACATTATTATATTACATAAAAGGTTTTAATTTAGTAAAAGAGGAAAATATCACAGTTTGCAACACAATTTCGCCAACGGCATTAATATTTTTTTCACGGCAAACAACGGAAAATAACCCCGAAAGCCAGTCGGCGACAAAATAATTTGATTAAAGCAAAATAAAAACGGAATCGAGAGGCGCTGGCCACGAGTGTAACCGAATTATCGGTGCCTAGGGCGCGCCGGCATTCATTAGCCTTGTTTGTACAAAGCTTTTGCAGGCAAATGAATAGATTTATATACGCAGATACTTGTGTGATGATAGGGCTCTACCCTATCACGCCACCGTGCGAGCTCTGAAAACTGCACTGATGGCAGAAGCCACAACGATAGACAAACGTACGTACGTTTTTTGTATTTAAATATAACTTAATTATTTAAATAAAAATGATGCTATATTTATAATCTTTTGTCACGTGACTGCAAACACCAAAAAGAGCTTCTTACGTCATTACGAATCGGGACCATCGTGTTTTTCGATCAGTGACGTCATGTCAGTCACGTGACAGTTGTTAGTGTTTTGGCGGAAAAATTCATAGTTACTCTAATTTTGTATATTTTCTCATCGAAAATACTAATAATTTTAAATAAAATTTTATGGTTTTTTATGGTAAACAAGAATCAATCTTTAAAATAAAAGCAATTCCGAAAAATGGTTAACATCTCTATTGAGCTGAAGATAGAAAGAAAGAAATAATATAATTATGTTTAATAATAACACCATCACCCATGGTACAAAATAATAATTACAATAACGATAACAATATAGTAGTCATTTCATGTATGTACACAAAAATGTCAGCGTCGCAAATCGGCCCCAACACAGCATGATGCTGGTCTTCCGTTGAAACCGTTTGGTGACGCGAGGTCACGAGAGGTTACGGTCGTTATTAATAACCGAGATCGGTTTTCCCTAATAAAGATAGAAATTTGTTACAAGCTCAATAGAAGCTATATCATGCAATACTTTGAAGTGATGATAGCTCATCAGTTAACGTTGACTTGCGACCCGTAAGTTGATAGGTTCACATTCTAATATGAGTTTGTGCTTTCGGTGAAGTAAAACATTGTGATGTTGGTAGATAATTTTTAGTGCTCGTCTGACTTGCTCCTATCCTCAAGATAGGAATCTGTCACCAAGCACCTATTCGTGTGTTCTAGCAGTTTTACTTGAGAGCTAGTTCTCTGCCCAGGCGTAACGCTACCTTCAGCCACATCGCCACATAACATCAGGTGACTTGTGCAGTCAAACGCTCTACTATAAAATTGGTTAACAACTTTCTCTAGTTTACATTAGAAACGGGGAACCGATCTTTTCAAGGGCTGGTAACACCAGTAAGCAGTATTAGATACGGTACGGAAATGTATCTGTACCGTTTGTTGACAAGCAAAATAGAAAAAAAAACGCTTGGAAAAAAGTCACAACTGCGAAGCTCCACAGACCACCTACCAACTTCGAATGCGGACACACCGCAAACCCGAAAACCTACATAGACCGAATATCGCAAAAACAAACAAACAGAAAACGAGCGCAGCCGAGCTAAATCGATACCCTATCGAACGACTCAACCAACAAACTTTTGTAACCGCTCGCCCGAACGAACGCAGGCCAAACTCCAACCGAAACTATACAACTAAATATTCCTAATACACCGGCCCGACAAAAGAAAACATAACTCGCATTCAAAACCGAAAAAGCGTGATATCTCTGCGAACGTTTTTTGGTGAAATATCCCCAAAAGTAGGTTAGTAATTCGGGTTTCAACAAAGGATCCAGTTGAACAATACCAGCTCTCCGACACACATTACACGGTGGATATAATTAGTAATGTTGTATGGATTTAGATTTTGTTGCGATAATTTTTGTGAATGCTCCGAATAAACATCTGCTCGAGATTTGCAATCTGACAAGCGAGCAATCGCATTGAAATGTCAAGTAGAAAACTGATCCGTGTATTTACGCAACAATGACCTTCAAAAAATGGTCAGTTTTAGAGTATTATTGAATAAAATACGTTTATATTTCATCACAAATAGAGCAAGAATATCTCAAACTAGCTGCGCCCCGCGGTTTCACGCACGTCTTCCCGTTATCCAGCAGGAACCTTTTCCGGGATAAAAAGTAGCCTATGTGTTAATCCAGAGTATAAGCTATCTCCATTCCAAATTACACTTAAATCCGTTCAGCAGTTTTTGCGTGAAAGAGCAACAAACATACATACATAATTTGTGTGCAAAATAAATAATAAATAATACGTACATTCTCACAAACTTTCGCGTTTATAATATTAGTAGGATTGCATACGAATTAATAAATAATAAATAAATAAAATAAAGAATCTTCAGTTCTCAAAACTTTATTTTCAGTGAATGAATTAAGTACTAAATATACAATCCCAATCTAACAATAAATTCAAATTTGAAAAGGCTAATGACTTGAGAGCATTAACTTTTATAATAAACCATTTCCGCCCTAGTCTTATACCCCATATTTACACAAACGGAGAAACAAAACAGAGCAAAAAACTTAAACGACTGTGTTCCGGCACGCGTCTGCCCGTCACCGGGCCGTGACCTTCGTCAATCTGACAGATTACATACATACTCGCATATCTGTGTCGTGCAGCGTCCCTAGATGAAGCCAGCCGACTAGCGGTGTCCACCTAAAAATATATCGATATTTATATTCGATGTAAAACATTGGATGTTTATCGATATATCCCTAGAAAATATCTATATTTTTTCACTATCGAATACTTTCCACAAAAGTTTAAAATTGCCTTTTTCCAGTGAAAGGCGCAAAGTTTGTAGTCCTTCCATTTCGTATGTGTGAATGAAATCAGAGACTAGAGTAACATAGCTAAATTAGTAGTGTAGTTAGTTACAAGTCAAGCTAATAAAAGTGTTTTAAAATAATGTTTTTTTACGAGTGTTACTTGACGATAGTGGTGAGATGACTGACATGAGTTATACCTACATTTGTAAGCAAATATTCGATGTTCCTATAAATAAATCTATTATCGAAAACAATAGATATTTGTGAAAACATCGAATCAATCCGATATATCGCATGGAAAACATCGAATAAATTCGATATATCGATGTTAATTGAATTTCTCTACGGCCGACCCCTACCGGCTACCGGCTCCTGGCGCAGGCGGCCGGACGGGCAGTTATTGTGGCACTTGACGTGTTAACAATCAGCTACTGCCATACTGTTCGTATAGGATGCACGGTTCATTACATTTTGGCGAGCGTTATGCAATTTTCATATTGGATAGACGTTTCCTGTACTTTGCGATTTTTTTAATAGAGGCTAGTAATGCCAGTGATGAATTTTTTTTCAGTTTTTGATATTTATTATGTTCTCTGTTGCTAGGTGTAGGTGTGTTATAGTAGGTATCTATAATATACTTGCAAGCCTTAGTGCCCTTTCACATGGTTTTTGTGTGTTACTTATTTTATAGAGCACAGTCAAGAGACGATGTGGTCTACGCTACATGAAAATTAGGAACTGGCTCTCAAGTGAGGCTGCCAGAACACACCATTAGGTGTGATTGGCAGCGGACCCTTAGCTTCTGGCTAGTCATGCGAGCGCTAGAAGATACCCTACCGCTAAGCTATGGTTTCATCACCAAAAGCCCATTGTAGGATTTGAACCCAAAACTGAGTTACTGTCGCTGCAAAACTTTGTAGAATACAATATAATAGATGTATGTGGCATCTATAGCTAGTAAAAGTAGACATAAAAAGAATAAAAAGTACACCAATACAGCAAAACAAAGCTCTCCGCAAGATAACCGTCCGTCATTTTCCGGCAGCGAAGCTCCAATCTGCGTGCCTTCGTTATCGCGGCTATAAAGTCGCAGCAGCACCGAATATACGGTTGGTAGTTTTTTCTATTTCTGCCTCACTTTTTGTCCTTTTTTTCGATTTTGCTTTCCCGCTGACCACAGGAAAATTCGGTCGGGTTTTTTTATTCAGTTCACGTGTATCTGTACGCTCGTTCCTTTCAAACGGGATGGAGTTAGCGAAATAAATGTGTTCATTTTTGTGGTGGATTTTGTACGTTGTTAGAATCAACCGGCGAGATTTCACTACTAATTGATTTTTGTTTTGATTAGTTGTTTCAAGAGCTATACATAATTTGCTATTGAAATAAGGACTTATAGCTGTGTAGACTATGTGTAACAAGGTCTATTTGTCTTAGTACCTACATTATAAACACAACGTCTGTCTGTCGTCAATTTGTGCGATTTTTTGTCGTGAGTCGCAGAATTTCGGTACCATAAATTCTGCTGTTGGTGCCACACGACGACGCAAAATGAGTTGTCTGCTTCAGTTGAACACAAAATGAGCGACCAAAAATACGCGACTCGCGCACGACTCACAAAATTACGCTCGTTTAGTTTCACCCTATAACTCGAGAACCTCGGTAGGCTGACGCTGCTGATCATTGCTATAATTTAAATATAACTATTGTCTATTCAAATGCTTGCATTAACTGAAGCATCCTAAAAAGCCCCCCCCCCTTGTCCTTCTCTAGCATTTAATTATACCCCGCTGAATAATTCATTGGCATCCCGAAAAATCGAACATAAAGTCCCGCACGTTAACATAATGTTGGAGCAAATGGAGCACTTCAGAGCGCCGAGCAGTATCGAGCCTTGGAGTATTGTGGAAGGCAGCGAGTGTGACAAAGTTGTTTTATCTGCGGCGATAAGGTCGGGTCCCATTATATGGAACCGATCGGAGGCACCGACCCGTGACTATGGGCCCACGACGCGACCGCGCTCCGCCCGCATCGGTTTATGACTCTCCCTCGAGGTTGCCGCGAGGAAATGGGATTTCAAAGCATTTTCCTCGAGTGTCGAAGCTTATTGTTGAAAAAGGATAGATTGGTAGATTAACTCTTTATTGGTACACCACAATACAGAGAAATTTATAACTAGAACAACATGGTAAGTGTAGCAAATAGTGATTCGTGACGACGAGCTCGTGACGCGACCGCGCTACGCCCGCACCAGTTTATGACTATCCCTGGAGGTTGCTGCGAGGAAATGGGATATCAAAGCATTTTCCTCGAGTGTCGAAGCTCAATGTTGGTCCACCACAACACAGAGAAATTTAAAACGAGAATGACATTTAAACTTAATATGGTAGTGTCACAAACAGCGAGCGTCATTTTTAAATACCGGCCTTAGAAAGCGCCTAGTTGTTAGCCAAGATACCGCGCCGAAGGTTAATCAGCGGGATATGGGAGCGCTGATTGTTCGTCGTACAAAACGAAACGTCGGCATCTCCAATTGCCCGTTCCAGCTGTTAACTCTCCTTCATACAGATACCATATTACACTTCAGGAAACGCAATGAACCACAAACACGGCAACGGTCGGCTTATGTAACGAACCGTGTAATTTCGACTTTATAGGGTCATTAGGACCAGGAGGCAGCTTTGTTTGAGCATCGCAATTAATGCTTGAAAAGATAATCGGTGCGTAGACGCGGTAATCGGACTTGCATCCGTCTGTAGGACGGTGGTAATTTTCAATGAAACCTTTAATTTTATTCGAGGGAGGTTGTTAATATTCCGTATGTACATTTTATCGTTACTCTTTTGGAAATTGGTCACTTTGATGCCTAGAAGACATACTTTATTTAATTAGAGGTAAGTTACATGGCAATCAGAGTTTTAGCCTCAGTTGAAACCCATAGTACTATATCGATATAAATGGATGGAATCATGATTTTTAGATAATTTCAAGTTATATTTAATTTAGCAGGATACTACATACGATCATCGCCAAACGATCAGGCAATAACACATTGCAGGTCATTTTTAGGGCACCATCACATTAACAAGTAGGCTGGCGTTCTGACTAGTGGCTAAGCTAAACAAACGCAACATTTCCCCGGAAACATTCAACAATACAAACAGATTTCCCGTTCATTAAAAAAGTGCTCTTCTTCTTTTCCACGCGATGAATGCTACATTTTGAACGGAACCACCTACTCATTCTTTTCTCCCCTCAAGTGCGTACCGTCATACGCATTGTTCCCAAGATTATCTGTTTCATGACATCAGCGGAAGCATTCAATCACGGCGCTTTTTCCTCCACACAGATAAGATTGTTTCCTCCGGAGGGTGAGAGGTGACGGGGTGGGAGGGGTGAGGAAGTGGCATTTGGCACGGGCAATTGACGCCGCTGATAGAATCGCGAGCTGAGTTAGCAGGTGTAGAGGCCAGGAGGTGGCGGTACAACTTGGTATCCTATCAGTTCGTGTTGAAACGTCTTAAGTAATTCGTCATCATCAGTCAATTACGTTTCCACTGCTAGGATATAATATTATGCCTTCTCTTAAAGAGAAAGAGAGAGGAGTATCAACTATTCGCATCGGTATTTTCACGACTGACACAAAAACCCGCAGTGCAGATTCCAAAACTGACCAAAATTTTGTACAATGCACAGTAACCATTAAAAAATATTTACCAATCTGCACATACTACTTATATATTTGAGAGAAGACCTAAATCCTCGGAACTGCTCACAGAAAAAAACATATCAGCTAAGGTAACAACATAATATACATTTTGAACACTTTTGAGAACATTGCCAACTGGTAGTGGTTTATTAGATTAAGTACCGGTATTGTTTAGTTTGATAAGTAGTATATTTTAACGTTTAGTTTAATTGTGTTATTTAAGTTTCTTTATATCTGATTAAAAGCTAATTTTGAACATGCTTCAAAAATTTCAGAACAATTTTGTGTTTATAAAAATTACGAGAGCACCTTAATTAATCATAGAGCAGACTCTTAGACTATCCTCTGTTAAAGCGAACCCGGTGTGGTGTCGGTTGGCTTCCCGCTACACCGCTTCCGATAGACTTGCTACTAACACAGAATAGATACTAGTAGGTACTGCTGAATAAACTGTACTGTAAGCCTATTGTCTTTTGCACACAAATTACTCAATACGATCGTATAGAGGAAATAAAAAAAAAGACTACGGGGTGATTTTTACGATACAAGTTGTTGTTTCCAATAGAGATATGTAGTAACAGATATAGGTTTTTTTAGATCTTATAAGTAGCTTTTGATTGCAAATGAACACATGATAATATAAGCAACCATGTGGTTGAAGGTACCACGGGTCTATATTGGGAACTGGCTCTCAAGTAGGACTACCGTAATACACAAATATATGCTTGGTGACAGATTCTTAGTAGCTTGAAAGCTAGCCAGGAGGGATTCTGAATTTGAGCCTGGTAGCTAGCTTGACGAGCAAATACTAGAAAATGCCCTACCACCAAGCTATAGGTTAGCTATGTTTTATCACGATCCTTTCCTTCACCGAAAGCTCAAGCTTATTGTAAGATTAGAACCTGCGACTGAAAGTCGACAGCACTACCAATGGGCCATCATCGCTTCAAAGAAAATTAAAAAATAATTTGTATACAAGTGCGTATATATACGAAAGTGAAAAAAGTGATCACATCTACCTATCCTACAACTATAAATATTTTTGAAGTTTGAAGGTCCATAAGACGATGACCACTAAGGTCTACCGTAGTAGGACTAGTAGGGTTCTTTTTGTAAAATAAAACAGCAGGTTAATTAAATGAATTGCCTCCAAACAACAGGTTGAATATTAAACGTTGTTAATTAACGCTCCGATATACCTGCTGTTGTTTAAGACAAAAATGGTTAATCCACCTGTTACGGTTATATTTGGATACAGGGTGCTGAAATTGAGAAGAACAAGAACTAGAAAGATATTCGTTATTACTCTATTCTTGACATACAGCTTCGAATTTCGTTAAATCATACAATAGTAAAAGCCAATTCTACTACAAAATTGTTAGGGTGTAGCTCAAAACAGTACATAAAATTATTGCTTAGATGTGTTAAGGTAGATGTAATGTATGTCCCAGAATAAGAGGATTACGACTATTTCAATATTTTTTGCACATTATTTTTGCAATATTAATAGGATAAATTTTCGTATGTGCCTTTATAATTAATGAGTAAAAATTTTAAAATATACAACACCTTAAATATCTATTGTATATAATTTTTTTACGTGGCTTTCATCTCTCGACTATTTAAGCATAATTTTAAACACCCTGCATATATGATACAGATAGCACCGTTTTATTTGTTTAGAACGGCATTAGAACAAATGCCGTCATTAGGTAAGCCGCAGGAGATGCGCATTTATGACTTTATTAGCTTTTTATTGTGACTGTAAAACTAAAAAGTGACGCGTGATCGAGCGGCAACAGCTGACGCGGTTTACGAAATACATATAAGAAGTTTAGTGTAGAGTTTAAAGTTTGGAAACGATTACATGTGACTGTACCTATATTTATGGGTCTGCTTTGGTTGTGATCCCGCAACTCGTTAATATTCATGTTCCCATATCCCAATGTGTACAACCAAATAAGAGAAATCTTATTAGTAAAGCTAATTAAAAAATATCGGACTATTAGATGACAAAAAAAAAGCTTGGGATTTTAGTGAACTTGCTCCAATTCAATCAATTAGTAATAAGAATAAAATTGTCACTGTGATCGCGCCAAAAAAATTACCTGCCGGGCGTTTCTTGCCTGTTCTTTTGCCGGCGTAAGGAGGTTGGAACAGGCGTAGCTAGTTTTAAGTTGACGTTTTAAAGTGATCACAATAGATCCTACTAAATAAAAAAGTTTTGAATTTTGAATTTTGAATATGTTAGCCACTATAATGTAGGACATTACTCGTATAGTGGCTAACATAAATATAGGTTGAGAAAATTTGTAGGAAATTGTAAAAACAAACAAGCATCGTTTTTCTTTTGTTTAGTCGGGCTTATGTAAGTGCTGTTCAACGTAGCAAATGGCAATGCAGCTAATATTTTGAAAGCGTTTAGCTTATTAGCGTTTTTTAATAGACACATCTTTAACTTCATCTGGAATTTGTCAGGAAAGTTAAGGAAAACCGGAAGACTTAATTACTTTGTAAATTGTAATTTGAAGTTTTTCTGTCATTATTTGTGGATTCAGCATATCATTATATGTAATTAATTATATGCGTTGGACCGCACCATCAAATCAAAATCAAAGTGACAGATTCGAGAAAAAGAAACATTCTGGTTTGGTTTCTTTATATAGTTAATTTTAGTTAAAGTAAGAATATTTATTTTACATCATGCAAAGTGTCATATGATGTTGAAGGCGTTTAAAATAGATTTTCTCATAGAAAGTAAATACACCTATTTAATTATCTTGTAAATAAAAAAAGTACCCACCATTATACATTTCTTCTGCCGCTTAAGAATGTGGTGGGCACATAAAAGTGGTAATGACCCCAACCAGCCATGCGTCACGGTCACGTACCATTGCCTCCACCGTCGACCATTCCACATTGGTTGAACACAATCGCTGCTCCAACAATTTACATAATATAATATGTATTATTAGAAACATACACACAAATACTGTTTTAAACAATCATGACCAATAACATTAGAACTAGGTTTTGAAACGGAATAATTTGTTTGAGTTCTCGATATTTCGGCACTGTTGCAAGTGCCGTGATCACGAGAATACTAAAAGTTTTTGCGGGTAGGATTGATGATATTAAAACTGGCAGACTTATCTATCTACCCGCTTTTTCTCACGTTTTCTGCATACGATGGCGTTACCATTGTCAGTGTCACCCAAGTCACTCACAACTCGATTCAAATCTCGACACACAAAAACTGACGGTATCCGCTCGCGAACTATGACGGTACTAAAATATCAGGAACTTAAACTGTAGTGTTTTTCAATCTGTAGCCTACAGCCTGATAACTTCGACAAAAGACTTGACCACTAACTCCTATAAAAGAAGGAGAAATCCCACTACCACTACCACACTACCATAAAAAGAGCCATAAAAAGAGCAGAACCTCAATGCGTATTACGAGTACATTTCGCAGCACAGATAATTTTAATCCACGTGAAAGAGAGGAGCCGGCGAATGAATTCGACACTCCTAATCAAGATAATTAAGGGCTGTGCAAAACAAAAGTGTGATTCAAAGTATTTCAAAGGCGTCACGTCACACGGCGAGCGCCACGTGAGCTTACAATGACGCGGCGAGAGTCAGCGGGACGTCGCGGCGCGTTTGCCCACATAAGGTAGGGTTGGCAGTGTTGGCACGTATGATAATGTAGATTATAAAGGTTAATTTCTATCTACAGATATTGAGCATGTCAGACACGTAGCGTGGCAGACAACACGGCCGCGCAGACTCTGACAACAGACGATACATGTAAATCCCTACTTCCCTACTATATTAATTTATATGATAAATGCGAAAGTAACTTTGTCTGTCTGTCTGTCTGTCTTGCTTTCACGCCTAAACTACTGAACTGATTTAATCGAAATTTGGTACGGAAATAGTTTGAATCCTGAGGAAGGACGTATAATACATTTTATTGCGATAAACTGAAACACGCCACGCCGCTGAAACAGCTAGTAGAATATAATTATTACTCTTGCAATTATGTATGTTTTGGCAACCCTGTAACGTAGTATGCTCAGACAAGGACATGAACCTCACAGGGCACAGTCAGGGAACGAGTCACATTAAGGGTGTCGGCGCGTCCTTACACCGCGTTTTGTCAGCGGTCGGCGGCGCGGAAACTCTCATGTGACAACCCTCGCGGGGAGCCGCGCTCGCCGCCTGGTAACTCGTATTTATTTTCAGTTCATTTGAAAATAAAAATTTGTTCAACCCTGTTATTTTTTTGCCAACATTCGAACTGGAAATTGAGTCCGACAACTATTGATTTTGGATATTTGGCAAATTGGGTTTTCAGGCCACAGCAGTTAACAAGATACTGATGGATGGATTAATAAAAGCTTCAGTAAAACTTGCTTTTAATTTGTTTCGCATAACATATACAGGTAGGTACAACACGAAAGGTATTAAAGCCTTAATCAACTCATCTATTACTAAATAAATAAATCAATGATTCTCACTTTAAAAAACATTAGAATCGGAGTACTCTGAAAAGCTAAGTGTGGACTTCCATAAAATAAAAAGAACTATCGTTGACGCACTTGTAGCAGAGTCTACCTAGTCGTTTTCTACCGATCTCTCTGCGGACACTATACTTGGATGGGTGACCACTAGTGGTACATACAAGTGTTATTGATATTTGTATTTGTATTTAAAACTGAGCGCTGACAGGCTATGGAGGGATGCACTGGTCCCGCGTGGTGGATTGTCCTATCCTACTACCATTATAAACGTGAAAGTTTGTGAGTATAGATGGATGGATGGATGTTTGTTACTCTTTCACGCAAAAACTACTGAACGGATTTGAGTGAAATTTGGAACGGAGATAGCTTATACCCTAAGGAACCATGAGAAATGTTCTTATTTACATAACTTTGCATCAATTCCAATATATAATAATTCATTTAATTATTCATCATATAATGGTGTCGATTCGGTTTTACATTCTCCTAAACTAAACTAAATTTGGCAGGTCTAATAGTATTGCTGTCTTTTTCTAACCACTGAAGTAAAAAAAGGACGGCATTACTATTAGACCTGTCAAACTTAGTATAGTTTTAGAGAATGCAAAACCGAATCGACATCAATGTCTAATTCGGTTATGCTATATGGACTACTTTTAACCATTCGCAACTGATAATCGTTGTTACTGAAAAATATTGTTGCGTTTCAAAATAATCTAGTTCAACATTGAATGATTAAGCATTTAGAAGTATTATTCCATTTACCCTAAGTTAACACATAGGCTACTTTTTATCCCGGAAAAGGTTCCTGCGGGATAACGGAAAGACGCGGGTAAAACCGCGGGGCGCAACTAGTGATCCATATTCCATACTCTTCCTCTCTGAGAGAAGGCCTGTGGTGTCCCAGTAGTGGGCATGTAATGGGCTGATGATGATGATGATGATGTGCGTTGCTATATTCCGTAGTCGACAAAGTAGCTATTTTAGAACAGTAATGCTTGGTATTTTTTTACAACTTAAAGGTAGCATTTGACCACAACACAACACAAACGATGTTAAGTGATGATGCGGTCTATAGTTGGTGTTTAACATTATGAAAGTAATCGGAAAAATTGCTCTAATGCAGCGACTTTTGTCATTGACCGCACTAAGCTTTTATCGTGATAAACATAATTATCTGCTTCTAATACTTACGTTCTGAGCGCAACAATAAAAATAATCAATTATATAAATCAATTCCACATACCGACCAAAAAACGGAGCTTTCTCAATTCAACAGTATATATTTTGTAAACCTAAGATAAAATTGCGCAGCGTCATGTTGCCAGGGTCGGCACTCTCATCAGGGCCTCATCAGCTGATGCAGTTTCCAGCCAGCGCGCACATTGTAGCTCTCCCCATTGTGTGCGCCCAGAACGGATGCAGAAAGGAATGAAATAGACTTTTTACTATAGTTTTTGTATGTAACATTATTTTACACAAATAAAGCTCTATAACGCTCTAATAATAGACGCATGAATAAAGTAAAATGACCGTTATTTGTTTGTTGTTATAGCCTATAGCGATGGTGGCCGAATGGTAACTCTGGCGCCTTATAAGGCGCCGATATCGAGTTCGAATCCCATTCCAGTTCCCAATCCAGGCGTAGCGTGGCACCAACTTTGACCACATCAGGTGGCTTGTAGTCAAACTTTCCACTGTAAGATTTAAAGAAACCCGCATGTGTGGCTTTAATAACTTAAGTGCGGATTTTCCGGCATGTCCAAGAACCACAAAGTTCAAGGGCGTGTGATATCTGCCAACCCGCACTCGGCCAGCTCTCTCTGGGAGAAGCACTGTGTCCCAGCAGTGGTAGCTTAATAGGCTGACGATGAAAACAGTTTGTTTACTTTCGTGCATGAAACAAAAAACGAGAGCTTCGAGTAGGTACTTCCTACTAATACCCCGTGAGAGACTTCACCTTCAAAGCACCGTAAACAATAACAAATTCACGGCTCCACGCGTCTATTTAAAGTTATTACGCACTCGCCATTCTTCAATAAACTCTCCAAAAATCGATTACTCACTTTAATACAAAAAACCGTGCAGAGGGGAGTCTGGGGTAAAACGGCGTGGCAGTTAAAAATCGCGGATGTGAACATTTGTAGCAATAATTTGGGCCGCAAGCCCGTGGGGTGAGCCGCGGCTGCTGTTGAAAGAATGATACATCATCAGACCAATAATAAATCACACATGATTCAATTAGAAAAATACGGTGTGCGGGCGAAACGACGGGCTTTGTCGCATTCGCGCGGCACGCATTTGTAGGGTAATTTGACGTTTTGTATTGCGTCATCAATCAAGTGCAATCAACAATGGGCGCGGTTGATGACTCGTGATAAAGTTTCAAGCAATCAACACTTATATTTTACTGTTTATAACGGAAACATAGGACAGATTGAACTCTTCGTGTTACTACTGAAACAAAAATAATAAATTAAATAACACGTATTAAAAATTTAGATTTACTTTGGAGAATAGGACCTTCTACTGTTTGTTTGTTCTATTGTGTTGTTTGTTGTGTTATTTAGAAAAAAAATATTGTGAGGAAACTAGCATTTCAAAGAACCACATATTTCTCTCTCTTTCACTCTATTTCTGTGTCCCAAAGATGGCAGTTATAGCGTTTTCGCTGCATCCTTGTATGATAAAGTTGATAATTATATAATAGTAACTTAATAGACGTGGATGTTAATTGATCCTAGTACTCATTACAAGCCTTCTTTAAAGGACCTGTTCTGTTTTTAATTTCGCCCGCTTCCTCGTCAAACCCGAACATTAATACCGGTTAACACATGAGCTTTCCGCGCACTCAATAACTCATTGTCGAGTCGAAATATAACAGTGTTGGAGGGTGAGTGGGCGGCCAGGCCGTGTCACGTGCCGGTAATGAGTTCCGTACTCCCTGCAAGGGCCGTTTTCGGTAAAAATATACCGGTATTCAATCGGTGTGAATATTTATTCATACCGGTTGAATACCGGTATCGTTTACCGTAACTGGTTGATCAACAACGTCCAAGGATTACATACACAGATCCCATAAATTCCACATACCTACGGATTATATAAAAGGACCTTTTCAGCTAGGTAGCCTAACGGCAGCCACTGAAATGACCATAGATTAACACTAAAGCTATCTGAACTTAGAGATCGAGTATTTTTTTAATGTTTAGTGGAACGAATCAAGAGAAGATTACCGCATTGAGATACTGTTTACATTAGTGAAGTAAATAATTTAGGAAGAGAATAATAACGACAACTAGCAGGATTTAAACTGGTAACGCCATGCTGAAACAGTTCAACGGATTTGAGTGAGATTTGGAATGGAAATAGGTCATACGTTGAATTAACACACTAACTACTAATTATTCCAGACAAAAGTTATGCAAGATAACGGAAAACCTTAGTAAATTCGTATTATGTAGATTTCACATCAGAATCGGGTTAGGCAGTCCCTGCTACTCGCTCCCCACTTTCCTCTCGCTATGGAATTTCACACTGTTTGACTGTGTGCGCCTCTCATTACTCAGATTTATAGCATTTTTTGATGGCAAATATTTATGTGACAACGCGGGTTTATTCCTGAAGTTATTTGTTAGGAATTTTTGTTAGTTAAATCCCTACTACCACAATATTATACATGCGAAATTGTGTTTGTTCTTGTTTCATACAAAAACAAAGCAATGAATTGACATGACTTTTTCATAGAGTTTATGGCCAGAAGAGTAACTTTACTAACATAAAGTAGGTATAAGTAGACTACTTTTCTTGCGGGAATCCCCGTTCAGCTGAAACTGCAAAAATAGTTATTGATAAATTGAATTTAAAAAATGTTGACAGCACACTTTTATTATCGGTGTGTTCTAACAGCCTCATTTGAAAGCCAGTTCCCAGTTCAGGTGTAGCATGGCACCACCTTCGATCGCAACGTCACTTAACATCAGGTGACTTCTGGTCAAACGCTACCAATTTTTCAATTTTAACTTTCTTAGGAGCGGTTTTTGGACTTTTTTTTAACAAATTGTTCCAACCGTATTTGAGATTTGAATAAGATACATTTACAATAATCCCGTTTAGCAAACCATTATTTTTCAACGGTACAGTCTGGTTAGCATTGCTGGATACAAATTACAAACCGATGCCGATGGCACTGAATTGCCATCGCATCAAATAAAATACTACATGAAAGAGTAGGTGAAAGAAACCTATAGCTGTAAGTAGGTAATACAGTGCAACCTCGATATAACAAATCGGAGGGGAACAAGAAAATATTCGTAATATCAAGTAATTCGTTGAACTGAGGTTTGTTATGTTGAGGTTAGATTGGTCTAAAATTCGTTAGAAAGAGGTAAAAGAATAGTTTTATGACGAGCAGAGGTGTTTACATTACTTTCCATCAAAACAACAATGATTACTGTACAAACAAAAGCGTGTCGAAACATGTCGAGACATGAATCACATTATAAGATTAAGAGATATTATTGGTGGAAACTTTATATAAAGGTTTTGGGTTGGCAACATTCGTTAATTAGAGGTATGAATACTTTTTCTTGATAGTTGAAAATTCGTTATAAAGAGGTTGTACGCAAAGAATGTTCGCAATGTAAAGGTATATTTTATATTGACTCTTATGGACAATTCAAGGTGATTACGAAGAATTCGTTAAATCGAGGAAGTCGTTATATTGAGGTACGTTATATTAAGGTTGCACTGTAGCTTTAAAACAATATAACAGTATAATCACATACAACAACAACAGCATCTTATCCCCAAAACATTCTTCCTGCTTCTAAGATCTTTAATACACACATCCTGTTTCTATTGTAGGAGCACAGATTATATAATACTTACAAAGTAGAGGCGATACTCGTCCCCAGATTACGCAATAGTTGGTAACGAAGGTGTGTTCAAGGAACGGTAGATTAGGCAGTAGTTTGTAGGAAGGTACTCCATCTGTAATGGGTTGCGTTGAAGCCGCGGGCGCTTACCGGATTTGCTCTATTTGCACAATACTTACTGCCCTCCGGTCCGGTAAATATATAGAGCTAGTAAACATGTAGAGCTGGCAGTGTGTCTTTTTTTTTAAACATACGTTTTTATTGTAGCGGAGAAACATTTTTTTCTGTGTCATATGGATATTAGAAAGTTTTTGACAGAAGCGGAGAAGTCTAAATTTATTTGATCAAGTATTTTTGAAGGCTTTTCTTTCTTATCTTGAGATACCTTGAAACTGGAAGGTGCATGGGCAAACAAGCAAGCAGCCTATGGGTCGTTGTTACATCATTTCCATCTATCAACGTTACAGAACCATTGAGCTAGTAATATATTTAGATACAACATTAATGAAAGTTTTTTAAAACAAACAGATTTATCAAAACAAAACAAACTTCTCATGCCATAGTATAAAAGGTATCGTTTTTTTTTGTGTATACACCTTTGTCTTGACCCCATTCTATTTATATTAAAAAGTTAGAGTTCATAGGGTGCGTGTCTGAATATTTCAACTCTGCTCCGTAATGGTGAAACGGATCACGTCCCAAAATCCCGGAAAATTGAAAATTATTTACAAATACATATTGCGAAATACTTAACAAGAAAACAAATATGTAGATGCAGTTAGTTAAAAGAAAATTCACTTGAAAGCCCTCTCTACCGGATTCTTAACTCTACAATCAACGTTCCTTTCCGGTATCCCTTAAAACTCAAGTGGCCAATTACGAAGGTACATTAGATTCATACATTCGTGTACAAGAGCCCTTCGCCTTTGTGTCGTCCAACGTTTAGAAACATTGCGGAATAAGTGGAGACGGGAACAGCGGGGTAGCGTCTGATAGAGACGTCAGCTTTGTGACACCTTAATTCAAGTATTGAGTAGGAATTTACTTTAATAGTGCAGTGAAGTTCTTGATGCAATTTCTTAAGGTCGTTTTTGTCGATTTATTAGAATGTGTGTGTACTGATGAATAATGACGATGTTATCATTTTTTTTTAAATACTAGGCCCGTCCCTCGGCATGCCCAAGTGCAAATTAAAAAATGTCAGGTTTAATAATTTTTACAAATCTTTGATTTGTTGCATTCGTAAAATCCTTTTTTTTATCAAGTAGGCAATAGGTATCGTGTACCAACCTATACTAAATACTAACCAGTTTTTTTTACTACAACATAAAATATATTTTCGATAATATAAACTTTGAACTTGTAATAGATCCAAAAGTGCATTCAATGATGATAATTGTAATCGATTTGATACTAAAGACTACTACTACTTCCTACTATTATGTATTCTAATTAAAAGCTGAATAATTACTCCACTAAACCAGCCAGTTAATTACCTAAACTAATAACCAAAACATCCATAAAACCTCACAAACGTTTAAGTTAACCCTTCGACATTTGTCTGCAATTAAGCACAGTTAAATTTACCATTCCACGGCAGTTGCTGCACTTCCGCCCGCCAGACGATTACTCTGTCACTTCGATTGGACATATGTTTAACTGTTATAAGGTAAACTGGTATATATCACACTAATATAAATATACTAGCTGCGTCCCACGGTTTCACCCGTGTGCATTACACTTTATCGCAATGAAAAATAGCCTAGGACTTACCTTCTCAGACCTACCAAATATACACAAAACAAAGGTGAAAATCGTTCCAAGCCGTTTTGGAGGAGTTCGGTTACTAACACTGTGACACGAGTATTTTATTATACATATATAGGAGACAAATAAACGTGAAAGTGTAACTGGCCCATACATGATGACTCTTGCTCATCAAATAAAAATAGATTTCTCATCTATAAAGGTGAGAAAGATTCTGTTTATCATTCGAAATCTGAGTGCAAAACTGCCTTTTATCCACTAGCGTTATTAACGTTGTCAAGCGTCTTTCTATTCAATTATTCTCTATACCACCAGTCCACTAAAAAGGGAAAAAAATACTACCAAAATATTAAATCTAGTTAAAAAAATTTAAATAACGCGTAGTTTAGTGTAGCGTTTAACCTTCAGTTAAATTCTTTCGAAGCCAGATCCCAGTCCCGGCACCACGGAACACCTGAACTGGGAAGTGGCTCTCAAATGAGGCTTCTAGAACATACCAACATCTGCTTTTTTATCACAATAGGCAAGCATTTGACCACAGTTTCACCTGGTGGTAAGTGAAGATGCTTGTCTAGAAGATACCTATTCACTCTTGACTTACTTGGTGACAGATTTTTAACATGCAGGTGATAACTAGCCAGGCGAGCACCAGAAAATGCTATACCAAAAACCTAGCAAGACCACTTTGATTCATCATTATCAGCCTTTCACGTCCCCACTGCTAGGCCTCTGGCCTTCTCTCAGAGAGAGAGAGTATGGGCTGTAATCTACCACGCTGGCCCAGTGCCACTTTGATTAACTTACAATAACCAATACAATTTCACCAAAAGCAACAAAACGAGAATAAATTGTTATTTTCGGAGTCGATGACTCTATTCAACAATTCGGATTGAGACCAACGTTTTTTTCTATCCGAGCGGCTTTTTGACATCCCTTCAATGTTACAGCCCGAAAGTCGGTAAATAGCTGACAAAGGGGGCAACAATGGTCCAATGCCAATGTTTGGGCCAACATAAAAGGAGTCTTAGAAACGTATTGTGCGCCGGCGCATTGTTCGGCGTCGCTGCTTACCGTACGGGGTTGCACAAAACCGCTCGGTAGCTACCGGCGTGCTCTTCAAACGTACCATGTTTGCCTACAATATAATTTTTATTGCTGTAATTGAGAGAAATTCTTTGACAGATCTGTGAGAAACTGAGCACGTTAGCGTTATCTACCTTTGATGCTTTCTAATTTTTTAAGCTGGGTTTTTTCTAATGATGCTCTAATATTTTTTATCTATTCTATAGATTTTTACTTTGGAATTATCTAGGGCTCACCTGGCTAGCTATCATCATCAAGTGAAAATCTATCTTTAAGCACTTTTTATCTGTGTGTTTTGACAGCTTCAAAAAAGCCAATTCCCAATCTAAATATAGCTTTGTGATTTACTTTTCAGTGCGAAGATTATGGCTATGGCATATTCAAACATAAAACCTCTAGACCTCTAGAAGTACCACCCTTTTTACTTGCTCATACCTATAATTTTATGCGTTTTTGACCCTATAAGTTTATGTGTTTTTGAACTAGAGTTGTAAGGGGTAGTAGAGTAGTCGTTCTGTTTTATTTTATTTTATGTAATAGATTGGCAAACAAGCAGACGGCCCGCCTGATGGAAAGCGGTCACCGTCGCCTATGGACATTTGCAACACCAGGGGAGTTACGATTCTATACAAGACTTCTAACTAACAACAACATTTACCTAAGTAGACGAGTAAACCGTACACAAAAATCTGCACATTACAACCCAATATCTAATAAAGTTTACAACTCTACCCTCAAAATGAAAAATAGAGTAATAAAATATATTCGCAAACTTTTGCAGTCATAAACGTTGCTTTTCACCAATTCGGTACCGAAGCCTGTTTTAAACACCAAGCTAGTTCTATAGTGACTTGTGGTCAAACGCTACCCTGTAACGTAAAAGAAAGCCTACCTCACGGGGTATTATGGCGGAACAATGGAGATAAGACATCAAAGAGGCCGGCAAAATATGGTCTTAGAAAAACAAAAGGAGCTCGTAGATCGTAAAACAATATACTCGTTGGGGTACATTTGGGTACCTAGTTTTTGTTTTATACGATAAAGCTATAAATGGTTATGCGGCGGAATATTTGATAAGTAGGTATGCAAACCTATGGAAGAGATAAGGAATTGTAAAGTTTGTTTGCTTATAAAAGTTTAAAGATAGGTTGTAATAAAAGTTATCTCTAAGTAATTAATGCAGCTGTGATAATTAATGCAGCTGTAGTAGTTCAACCAATTATAGTCAGTCTTCCTAGTAATATTATAAACGTGAAAGTTTGTGAGTATGGATGGATGGATGGATGGATGTTTGTTACTCTTTCACGCAAAAACTACTCAACGGATTTGAGTAGAATTTGGAACGTAGATAGCTTATACTCTGTTTTAATAGGTAGACTACTTTTCATCCCGGAAAAAGGTTCCTGCGGGATAACGGGAAGTCGCGGGTGAAACCGCAGGGCGCAGCTAGTATAAAATATACCAACACCTAGTTATGCCCTGTGTTTTCACATATGTAGTAGAGAATTTATCATGATAAAAAATATCCTAACTCCTTCCCCAGGGTTCAAACTATCTCCATACCAAATGTACCACCACCAACACTATGGTTTCATCACGAAGTTTTTAGTCACCATAAGCTCATTGCAGGATTCGAACCCACCATTTTAGGATCGTAAACCAACGTTACTACCACAAAGTTGTCATCGCTTCAATAAATAAAAAATAGCAAATTTATGTACATATTAAAGATTTTAATGTATTCATAGAAGTTGAGGACTCGTCCTACACATTCGTAGAGGTCTGTCTGTCTACACGTCGTAGACACGCGTAGGTGACGCGGAGGTCCTCGCGAAAAGCGCGGGAAACTCTCGAAAGTTGTTCCCAAGTTTGTTCGCTCCGCCCGCGCTCCGCCCCCTGCGTCGTGCCATCCCGCTCGCACGCGGGCACCTCTAGCTCTCACCGCACGTCCGCGGCTAACCACGCGGTATGCCGCGGAAACTGTGGGAGAAGTCACTTTCTGCTTTGTTGCGATTTCTTTTTACAAACTTTTTTCAAACAAAAATCTTTTTCTTTACTTTTCTATTCATAAATTGGAGGTATGTAATGGCTCAGAATAGAAAATATTTACTAGAGATTTTTTATTAAAATTACTAATGAAGTTTTTTTAACTTCGAGCCACGGATATCAGATGGGAGCACGTAATTAAAATTAAAACACCATCCGAAAAGTTGTTGTGCGGAATGCGTGCAAACCGAAGGGCTTTTAAAATAATATTCTGTTCGATTGACACGGTGAATAAAAGTGTCAGTCAAAAGCCCCTTTAGAAATTCCTCGCGTGCTTCAGCGAAATGAAGTGCCACCCCGCAAGTGCGACTCTGCTCCCGCCGATTTCGAACATGAAAATCATAATTTTTCATGAGCTCGTTGATAGGTTTTCGCGCCAGCCGCGGTTTCCCGCCGCCCCGCGGCCTAATTATCGCCGCTCCGCGATACGTCACCGAGGTGATTCAAAAAAATCCACCCATCCCACTCCCTCCCGGCGCCACGCGCCGCGGCGTCCCACTCCGACGAGCATTTTTATAAAAACGCAGGGACCGCGAGCGACCGTCCCGCTCGTTCCCACCGTGCCACCGCATCACCCGCACCCTTCGTCTCCTTCCCGCTTTTTACGAGACGAAGGGGCCGCCACCCGGGTGGGGGCGGCGACCGCGCGAACGCAAAATATTGACCATCGGAAAAAGTCGCGTCGTATCACAGTCATCAGTCGAAACCGAGTTCTCGCGTGCACGCGTTCCTCGGCCGTCACTTCGGTGCGAGTCGTGAGTCTTCGGGTTGCGGTCTCGAGTCGTGCGGCCGCCCGTTTATTTTTCCAACTCCCCGCCCGGCGTCTTGTAGTCCGCGCCCAACAAGTGGCGTAGAGTGTAGACGCGACCGCGGCTCACACGGCGTCTCGCGCCCGAACTTCGCACAACTTTACCGAGCGCTCGCGCGCACGCAACTCTTCGCCGCGAGTTTCGAATTCGTTCGC
Organism: Opisthograptis luteolata; assembly: GCA_931315375.2. Classification (NCBI taxonomy): domain Eukaryota; kingdom Metazoa; phylum Arthropoda; class Insecta; order Lepidoptera; family Geometridae; genus Opisthograptis; species Opisthograptis luteolata. Next base: position 8,227,462 of record OV928048.1, read on the forward strand.
GTGTTTTAAAACTTTTATTAGAGTGTGTGTAGAGCAGTGGCGTGACACAGGACCTCAGTGGCGTGTCGAGAGTGGGTGCGGTGTTTGTTGAAGGTAGTCTGAAGTCGATGCACCTCCCGCACGCGAGCCCCCCGTCGCCCAGCATGGCCGAGGTGTATTCCCACATCCACGACTACTACCGGCAGAGTCACGGCGAGCTGGTGACGACTGGGTCACCGGCCGTGCTGTGTTCAGCGCTGCCGGGGCACTGGCGCTCCAACAAGTCGCTGCCTGTGGCGTTCAAAGTGGTGGCTTTAGACGATGTGCAGGATGGCACTTTGGTCACGATAAAAGCTGGAAACGACGAGAACGTGATGGCGGAGTTGAGAAACTGTACAGCTGTGATGAAGAACCAGGTGGCGAAGTTCAATGACCTTCGGTTTGTGGGGCGCAGCGGTCGCGGCAAGTCGTTCTCCCTCACCATCACCATCAGCTCGTACCCCAGCCAAGTGGCCACGTACATGAAAGCGATCAAAGTAACCGTGGATGGACCGCGGGAACCTAGAACTAAGCAAAGTAAGTTCCTTTTCTAACTTTACCTGAAGTAGAAGACATCAACGGGGTGCTTTAAAATTTAAACGTTGGTGTACCTACAGCTAAACATAATAAAACTATTTTCTGTTATGTTATAATGTTAACTCTTTGACTTTGTATATGTTTTGTATTAGGTATATCATTATATGAATTAGAATGAGTATACAAATTCGAAGAGTTGTTTCAAATATTAAACCATAACTCTATATTTTATTTGGTATTATAATACAGGAGGCTTTAGAGTAACACACATTTGATCATAATCACAACAAAGAGACTGCAAAAAAACTCGAGTGTAACTTTAAAATGCAGCTGCTTAATAAAAAGCAGCCAGAATTTTACCAATCAACAATTTTGTCATCCCTTATACTTTACTTATTATAAATGCGAAAGTAACTCTGTCTGTCTGTCTGTTACTCTTTCACGCCTAAACTACTGAACCGATTTAAATGAAACTTGGTACGGAGATAGTTTGAATCCTCTGGAAGGACATAGGATACTTTTTATCGCGATAAACTGTAGCCCACGCGGGTGAAACCGCGGGGAACAGCTAGTTATTCTATAATCATTAACTAAGTTACTATGCAACTCTGTTTGTATATTGCCTTTTCCCTAGAAGATCTGTTCATTAATGAAACTTAGTATGCTTTGATAAATTGAACCCTAACAAAACACACAAAGAAATATTTTTTATTGATATAAACTGTAGCACATGAAGAGGAAACGTGATAGTATAATCGTATTTGAAATTTAATGAACACCTCATAAATCATGCCTAAACTACGAAACTTGATGAAATTTGGTATCCGGACAGTTAGAACCCCAAGAAAAGCTGTAGGATACGTTTTATAAAACTAAAACTAAACTCCTAAACTTGGTGAAATTTGGTATTTTGGAGATGGTTAATAATACCCAAAGAAAAGATGTACTTAGAATACTTTTTATCGCAATAAAATTAAGCTCGCTCAACGTAAATAAAATCTAAACTTATCTTACACCTGGTAAATCAAACTATTTGACAAACACAAAAAAGAAACAATAAAAAAGAAATAGTTTTTAGTTCCCACGTCAACGATCACGATGAAATGATAAAAGTCCGTATGCGCGAGCGACTTGCTCCGGCTGGCTCACCGCCAATCCACCGAGGTCGATTCTGCGGCGCCGCGGGCTCTCACCACACTCAACCCAGTTTTATTTCTGAATCTAGCATTTAAAAAACAATATTTATACACAACACATCAATTGCATTCGCGTGACTCGTCACCGTCGACGAAACAATTGAAATGCCAATATGCTGAAAAACTTTTCTTTATTTTCAACAAGCTGTTCCCCGCGGTTTTACCCGCGTGGAGTACAATTTATCGCAATAAAAAGTATTCTATATCCTTTCCTAGGGTTCAAACTATATCTATACCAAATTTCATTACAATCGGTTTAGTATTTTTTAAGTTTCTTCCGGAACAAACAAACCATTATATCTTTTCTTTTTAGATATAAAAAATATAAGTAGGTGTAGATGAGAAAATTGATTGTAACATATAGGTAAACATTAGTAAATATCTTCATTTTTATGCTAATTAAACTTTAGAGTCTTCAAAGTTCTATTTATAGAACCAATAACGTACAAGGGACGTCTAAGATTAAAACCAAAATGAAAAAAGGCTATGTAGTGTAGAAATAAATCAGTAATGTTAATGATTTGGTGACATAAGCAAGAGTAGTTTTGAATGAACAATAATTCAAAAGTTGCGTTTTGTTTTGGTATCCTTCTCTTCCCTTCTAATTTTCCTTCTAGGATGGTTTTCGTATATTCGTCATGACATAGCAAGTGGCCAAACATCTTTTCTCTTCCTAAATTTGTTCCTAATAGTCGAAAAAAATCTCAGCCTCGCGAACATAATTACGTGCAATTGCTGGTACGCGAGAAACAGTCAATCTCTGAGACATTAATTGCTACTCCGTTTAATCTCGACTACTCGAAGAATTGCTGTAAATGCGGCGTCCCTCCAAAAATAGCCCGATTGTTGTCTGCTTTTACGAGAAGGAATTAACTCTTAAGTGAGCGTCATGTTTTGACGTGGGGCTTATAAATGGTTATTGGTGTTTACTAAGGACATGGTTTTGTACTTTGTGCATTGCGGGCTCGAATACAGTGCTTTCTTGGCTTATTGCTTGGTACAAAAATGTTAGTAGCAGCAATTTTAGTTCATTAAAAATAAAGATAAATTTAATTTGCATAGAACATGAGTGGTTAGTACAAACAAGTGATATTGTATAAATAAAGGTTAACATTAATAAAATAGCATCATATTTTGCCGTTATTGGTTATTAATTCAAATTAACTTTTGTATTCCTTTTTGACAGATGAAATGATGAGGACTTTTTTTTTTAATTCGTAATCTTTTACGTAGCAATCCAATTTTGACAATTCTTTTTTATTTGATATAATTTTATCGAAATTGGTCCTGCTAAAAAATTTGCATTGCTATTCAACGAGGCAATGCTGTTCAGCATTTTGGACACCCTACCAAATTTTTTTTGTACTGTGTTTGATTTATTTAAAAAATATTTTATACCTTGTATTCTACTTAATAAGGTACCATGTAAGTGTTGTAGACAAACAGAATAAGTAGAGTTCCTATGCAAGGTATTATAGGTGTATAGGTATTGCAAGGTCCTATTTAATATTTTTATAAGAAATTCAAAATAAGCTAACTTGCATTTTTTAGCGATTTTTTAATATTTTCTTTATTTTTTAACTAGCGAAAAAAAGGAGAAGGTTCTAAGGTAGTGTACTTTTTTAAGGTCAGGCAATATTACCTAACTAGGTGACAGAGCATTTTCTATTGCTCGCCTTGCTAACCACTTCTGACCACATCGTCGCTTAACATTAAGTGGCTTGCGGTCAGGAGCTATCACTATTCCATACTACTTACGTCATAAATTAATTGAACACTGATTGTGCCTTTGGTTGCAACCACGTGGGGGATTTTACAGGACTTTCATCACAATAAAATAGACTCAGAAATTCAAACAATTCAATAATTTTCAAAAGTATATATATAGAAGTGAAGTTTATTATAGCGCAAACTTCAAACTTATAAAGTCACAAACAAATTGTACCACTCGAAACCATTAGCATTGTCTAAAATAACACTCGAATAAATTGACACAAGTCATCAAACCACGAATCGAAACAGAATTCATAACATTTTGACACCACAGATCTATTTTAGTCGTTACAGCATTCACCAAGACCGTCTGTGTAAACAAACAGTTGCGCCCAAACTTCGGCCAATAATAAAAAGGCAGTATGCGGAAAAACTAACATCCTACCATCATAAACATCAAAGGCTCAAGTTCATAAAGCGATCAATGTGCACCGACTTAATGGCCGCGTTACAAACACACTAATTATAATTAACTAGTTAGTAAAACGAACTCGGTTTTAGCTGCAGTATAGTCTTAAATTGTTTTTCATGACATGATAAATTTAGTTTTTCGTTGGCCTACGCATTTCTCGGATGTGAATTGAAAGTTGTTTAAAAATTCTTTAGATGCGGTAGGGCTGTATATCCGTTCGAACTGGACGAAAAAAGTGTAAGCCCGAGCCCATTCGCACTACGCAGTGTGTAACCGAAAAATCATATACACGTTAACATGAGAACGTCCTTCTTTTGTTTTTCATCGGTTAAAAACAATGGCGTATATAATATGTAGTTTAACATCAATAAATTAAAAACAAAGGAACAATGACTTCAAATCGTAGAAGAGGGCGAAACCCTTATTAACTGGTTTCAAATATTCTCTAAATGAAGAAGTTGATATAACATTTTTTGTCACACAAAGTTAGGAACAAAAAACGATTTCTTTGAATTTGTTGGCCACCGGCACTGATAGTCTTTACTGTTGCGATTTGCACAAAGTTTAATAATTCCGAAAACAAAACAAGCGAGCACGGAACCATAATATCCAAAAGCTAATCCAATTTAGGCCTAATAAAAACGATTAAAATCGTTAGTACGTCATAACCTCAGGAACTATACCATAAGTTTGACCTAATGAAACAATCATGGAGTTTAGTACCACACTTGCATCGCCAGCGGTTACCAAGTTCGTCGGTGCGGCGACGGCCGAGTAACAGATGTAAACAATCTCTGGGCCGCGTCGTAAACTCCCGTTTGATCTCCCCGCGACCGCCCCGCACCCCGCACACACCCTTGCCTCTAAAATATGGATTTTATGTCCCTGCTAGTTGGTAAAATACCGCATCTAGCGACCCTCATAACCAACTAGCTCACTGTATTCTACTTGCGAACTTGCTGAGAAAATTAACGCGGAAGTTGAGGGAGTCATCAAGATCGTGTGACAAAACGGTCTTTTGGGTGAAACGAGCCTCAATGACATTGGCGAATTGACCTCTATCTCTCGTTGTGTTGTTGTATGTCGTTGTGTGTCTCGTTGTGTTGTTGCTCCATGAAACAAGTAGCAATGTACGCTGTCTACCGCCGAATAGACGTCCGTACTTTATTTATTCATATGAGCAAAAAAAACCAACTAATTTATTTCAAAGAATTAGTCTAGCCATTCAAAGGGGGAACGCTGCCAGTATCTTCGGTACCTTGCCTAAAGGGACTTCTTTTAATAATGTATTTTAGTTATTAGTTTAGATTTATTTGTTTTTATTTCTTTGTTTTGGTATATTATTTTTAGTTTGAACTAATACGTAAAATTATCTTTCTTATAATTTTTATTTTTTTATTACAATGAGATAGTAGGACTACTTTTTCCATTTAATCATCTATGTTGCACTTCTTTTAAAACAAATATTCGAAGAGATTCGTCTCTATTCATCGCATAGTACAACGATTTTTTTTTTGCGTTTTGACCGTTGATATCCCTTTAGTCCCACGCGGGTTATGAAATTATAACGGCGATCTTTAAAATAATGCACAATTTTTTTATAAGTGTCACAATGAACTTTTCTAGTTTTGATAGCCCCTTTCTTATCGTATTACGCACACAACTCTGAAACTGAACGTGACTAGACAATAAATCAATACAAAAGAGACAATTAAACTAGCCCACACCAATCCACACACACTTAGATATATACACAAATGTGAAAGTGCGTTTGTTGATTTGTCCTTCTTTTACGCAGCAACACATTACGGATGAACGTGATTTGTTACATACAGTTAGTTTATGATCGGTGATTGACTAAGTTTACTTTTTATCCCGCAAAAAATCATGGTGATAATTACTACATGGTTGAAACCGACAGCTGATCCTATTTCCTACTAATATAAAACCTGAAAGTTTGTGAGGATGGATGAATGTTTGTGACTCTCTCACGCAAAAACTTCTGAACAGATTTTCTTGAAATTTGGTGTAAAGATAGTTCAGGCTCTGGAAATGGACAAAGAATACTTTTTATCACTATAAGGTGTAGTCAACGCGGGTGAAACCACGGGACGCTGCTAGGATGCCATAAATGTAGCGTGGCCGTCGCCACCCTGCCCGCCTGCCTGGCCGAATTATGAGCCATAACTCTGATTCCATTTAACTCACGCACTCCTTACATTAATTTACGAGTGACAGCTCAGCCAGCTCGCATCTCATCTCGCAACAGTTATTTAATGCCCATTTTGACACTTATGCGTCGTATCATTCATTAGTTTATTATCCGAGCGGTACCAATTTGGCCGCGACTCTTTTGATTCCGGCCACATTCTTAACCCATTGTAAAGTTTTAGGTCGGCGGCGATTAACTGGAACGGGAATAGCTTTTATAGATTCCTACCGCGACATTAACTGAGAAATAAAATCTCTATCCTCGACGCTATTGTCTCTTCATAACTCCACTTTGCTTATTTGAATGATGCAATGTGTTCTAATTCCCTCCCGTGCGTTTTAAACAGCCGTTTGAATGTGTAATGATTAATCATTCACAATTAGAGACGCTGTAACCCTGTTAATATTGAAAGCCCCGCATGAGTATCGTTTCGGGAACTGAATTAAATTGAATACTGGCATTAACAAATGGAGCGGCCGTTTCCGAGCGAAGCATTTAACTTGTTACTGCAGCTATGCTCCTTGTCTCACTGCTGGATGGCACGTGACAACACGACAGCTCATCCATCACGCACTTAATTTAAAATACCCGCGATTTCGAAAACCCTCGCTAATCTCCCAGCTAAAGGGTTCATTCCAAATAAAGTAATTGTTTTGTAAACACCCTACACAAAAGACTGTTTACAATCAAAATTAGCCTACTCAAAACAATAACAAACATCAGATAAAGAGTTCAAAACAAAGTAGACAAAGTGCCTCGTAAACGTCTTAATCCCGTAATAAAAACGCTGATACACCTGATCGAGGCGATTGAGATTAAAAACGTTGTTAACCTAAAATAGACGTCGCCGTGGCGTCTTCAGTAGTCTATCGATTAAACAAATAAAAAATCGTTTCGCTATGAAAGGCGAAAGGCATCGTGGAGATCGTAAAAACGTATGGCACAGAGGAGCCGGCTAACTGCAGTAGTAAAACTGCTCGTTTTGTATACAGGACTCTTGTTATAGTCGGCGGGCGCGGTAAACAGCGCAGGGCGTGTGTCGCCGCCTTTACGGCGAGCCTTTGTGACTTTAGTGCTCGCCGCGTCCGTATGAGACGGCAGTAACCTTCAGCAAACATCACTAGTTCATAAAAACGCAAATCGCACATTTGCCGATTCTATTGGGTGAAGAATGACTTCAATTTTCATTGGAATCGTAAAGATCAATTTGTCTGGACACACTATTTATTCTGTACACTAATTTACGAATAAACCAATACATTTTTATTTATCTTACTAAATGTACCTTAAGAGAGATTTAAAAAATCTATAATGTACAAATTGTTTTAGGTGTGTTATGTGTTATCTGATTTCAATAAATCTTTTACTATTAGAAAGGTACTCGTATACTAACTATCCATATTGAGAGTCATTTCATTATTATAAATGCAAAATTAACTTTTTCTCAAATATAGCGGCCTAATAAATTACATAGTAAACCGACGTGTAATTTAAAAATGGAACGATCTTTTACTCATAGATATAGCAACTAAAAAGGAAACTTATCAAAGGTTTTTTTAGATTTCCAACTGGCTTGCAAATAGAAAGCTGTTTATTGAAAAAAAAAACATACGCTGGAAAAATATTTGTTGCTCGTTGTTCGTCATTGATTTCACAGAATCACATTGAAGAGACTTATATTACCTACAGCAAACTTCGACCTATTTACAATTCCCCAAACCAATACAATATCCCCGGAAATTCTACTTTAAATTTTAAAAATTGTACATTCAACAACTGCATTTTCAAATGAAGAGTTCTGCCTAGGCACTACTTAGTTTTAATTTCCACGCATTATTTGAGAAAAGCACTAAACAAGCCTTAGCCACAACTAGGCATTGATGAACTTACGTATGTCTGCCTTAGCTTCACCTCGGGCTACATTTACACGTTCGTCCATCAATGCCTCTTTTGCTGGCGTCTGCAGTAATATACTATCTCTGTTCCTCCTTCTATTTGTTACCTATGAACTGATGAGGTGAACCTGAAGGACATTTTATGTACTTAGTACTTTTTATCGCGATAAACTGTAGTTCAAATAAGGCTAGCAGGTCCCTTACTGTTATAGGAATCTTGTGAAAATCTCGGCACTCATTTATAATACTGTTAATTATATTCTATGAATACTTATCGTCTTCTCTATTGTTCTAGATTACGGCTACGGCGTCCCCGGTGCTTTTAGCCCATTCCTCCTCAACCCTGGCTGGTTAGACGCTGCCTATCTCAACTACGCGTGGGCGGACTACTTCAGGCCGCCAACAATGAGGGACCCCACGGCTGGGCTTGTCAAAGGTATGTGTAGCTTTTGATTGATGATATCGGCACCTATCGGTTTGTTCCGGCAACAACACTTGAGAGCCAGTTCCCAATCAAGGTGTAGCGAGACGCTACCTTCGCCGACATCGTCACTTAACATCTTGTGACTTGTGGTCAAACGATACAAAGAAGTCAAAAGAAGTAAGAAATAAAAAAAATCTTCAAAAGAATGTTAAGGTGTATGAGAACTACAAGAATGTGATGGCAAAAAGAGAACAAGATAAAAGTTGTTCTCACTGGGTTGATAAGTAACTTCAGGAATACTTGATAAACAACACTGAGACGAGCAAGTCACAAGCCTGATGGTAAGCGTCACGAAGACTCATTACGGTTCAGTGCCATCCAGAATTTTTAATTTCTATCGTTCAAAATCATTCGGGACAACGCAATGCGTTCGTGACCTTGCAATAAGCATACCTAAGATGTAAAATCTCTTTATAAGCTTTAGCTATTGAAAAACTGTCAAAAATTTGGTATTTCCCAATCTACAACCTAACAGGTGAAAATCGGTATTGCCTTATGAAAACGGTTTTCCAAAAACCTATACAGTTTATAGCGTACTTAGACCGGATCTATAAAATACTACGGGTTTCAATTAGCATCTTTATTGTTTGCAAATTCATTTACCTACGTTTTGTTAAGCCAAGTAGAACATTTCGCTCAGTAGTTCCGCCCTAATAACGAGAAACCAAACAAACATTCCATTTCCAACTAAAATCAATGAGCGAACTGGTATTTCTTAAATTAAAAATTCCGGATTCAGCAAACAACACTCAAAAACATGTTGCTCGCTACTGAGCTGCCCCTCAAGGCCGTACAACGCAAAGCGGCTCAAATAAAAGGAGCATCTCTTGAGCTCTGCAAAACAACACCGGTCCGACCGAAGCAAAACCACCCGCTGAAGTACGCCGGGTGCTAAGGGGGGTCCAGAAAACGGACAAAAAAGCACTGCCTTCGCGTTCGAGAGAGTGTGGAGTCAATTTTATTCCAATGTAGGCGACCGCGCCGCCGACCACTTTTTGTTTCCGTCGCAGAAACGCGAGGAGCGATGTACTCAAACACCTACGGAGTTTTATTAAACGTGCGCGCTGGAGCAGCCGGCCAGGCGAGCGGCGCGGATATTCATGAACTTTGATAATTGGACTGCATTATTTTTGGGTTTCCTTTTACCAGTATCGCACCGGCGAGAGAGAATAAAACCAATGACGAGGGCTACAATTCCAAGAGGAAATCCGCCAATACTGGTTGTTGGAAAATAATAAGAGTAATTTTTTTGTAATTGGCACAGAGTCCTTGAAATCACTACTACAGGCAATTTGAGTCACTTTATAATACTTAAAAAATATTCATCTAAGAAATAAGATTAACGGATTACAATTACATCGAATAAAAGAAGCAAACAGGGCTTAACAGAATAAACGCTAATTAAAAATAACGTTCAAACAAAACAAAATCAAATTCAACGATCGGGAATCACCTCAATCAGGCGCGACGCCGATATTGCTCCCCACCTAGCCAAATTACCCCCTAGTTACGACCCTCGCCACCCTCGCTGCCTTTTAAAGTGGTCTGCGCACTGCCACTGTTGCAAACAGAAAAAGTGCAAAAGTGTAACGAACGTAGCACCACCTTCGAGCTCTTTGTGGCCCAATCTGCGCCTCCATCGTGTCCTTTTTATACGGCAGCTTCTCTTACACGCTGTCGAGAATCAAAGCTCAAACGGCAAGAACTTTTTAACATAGATACTAATGAAAATTTCACGTTTCAAGCTCTCTTTATACGCGCGGAGATAGGTACTACCTTATCGCGATCGGGCTTTGTGAACACACGTGTACCTTGCAGCGTCACACGTGCCTCGCATCCGTAATGTGGGACTCCTCGTGGAGACTTATCGTACCGAATTACGATGTCGTGTCCGCCTCGCAAAGAACTATGTCGTGCACGGATAAATAAATACTGCACCCTCACCCTCCCAATATCGCACTAAAAAAACATCCCTTTCGGTGAAGCCGCCTTTAAACGCCTACAGATTGTACATTATCCTTAGTACGATTATGCACCCCCGTGTACTGGGAATCGATGGAGTGCCCTGCGCCCCGGGTCATCCCTGGGGGCTCGTCTCTCATATTACGTCATGTTGCCAAATCAGAAAGCGGTAGCTGCTCCCAAAAAAGTTATTCTTTAAAACAAATCCATTAATCCTATTTTTTTTTTGTCAACAGGTAGCGCAGCGCCTTTACCAACGCCGCCGGTAACGTTACCCGGTGCTGATCTATTTCCGTTCCCGCCAGCGATGACGAATCTTCCACCGAGTGGTTTGCTCCCACCGCCTGGAGCATTTTTACCTCCAAATGGACTATTACCATTCGCACCACATCCTGCTGAACTTGCACTGAAGTCGTTACCACCAGAGCTCTCGCTGAAGAACGGAATGAGCCCTTACGACGCGTTGAGACATTTACAAAATAACGTATCGCCAATGGATACTTCAAGCGCTCGCATGTCTCCGACGAGTAGTAGACAGAGTGGTAGTCCTCGGAGCATGGCCAATGCCAGTCCAGACAGATCGAAAGCCGACTCCAAATCAGAAGTGAACTCGATGCACGACGCGACAATTACCGACGAATCTGACGAAGAGCCGATTGAAGTGGTCAAGTCAGCATTCCATCCGACGCGGCCTGCGAATGTGGAACTGCAGGAGATGAAGCGTGTTCAAGCGGCGGACTCCACGGTGGCGGACAGGCCACGAATCCGCAACGAACTGAAAGCTCCCTCGCAACGGAACACAAGGGTTCTTTCCACGAGTCCGACCTCCACCAAAATCACAAACGGGACTATATCGACGCACAAATCCGTTTGGCGACCTTATTGACGTTATATTTCTAGTTGTATTAGTTTAGGTCCGGTTCCGCTGAATGGATTCGGTAAAATGTGATAAACAAAATGAGCTTGTAAATATCAAATAGTAATTATTATTATCCATAGTTAATTGACCTATAGCAGATTTTATTAATAGTTTTATCTAGGGTTTCAATTGCATAGTTTAGTGCTATAGATATAGCCTACATGGTGTTGTAGGTCGTAAATGTTGATAGATATATTGTTAGATATTTTATTGCAAATGTGTTCAAGCTTGAGAATATTTTAATTTGTATTTTATAGTCATCTATCTACAATATCACTATGTACAGTATGTAAAAATGTTAGGTAGTATTAAATGTTTTCTTATTCTTCGAAAAACGACTGATTACTTTTAACCAGCACTTGTCATTGAGTAAAGATATGTTGTGTAATTGACTAATTGTATATATTGTAAGAGATATTTATTATTATAAAGTGTACATTAAAAGATATATATGTCAAAGAATCGATGTACGTTGTATAATCTGCTTGTAAATATTGTATGTACCTAACTAGAATAGAAAAGAAAATCGATATAAAGAAAATCTCCAAATTTAACCTAACTCTTTCACTTTCTTCTCCTAACTTAAGATTCTTTAAAATAGGGCAGAAAGAAGATTTTAAAAACATGAAAGTAGGCCAAGGTTTCTCATCGCTATACAGTGTGACTTTAAAAGTGATAAACATAGCAATGTGCATAGCAGATGTTGTACCATGTAGAGTCAAGTACACTCTCATCAAGTGTAGCGTTAGTTAGTGACGTAGTCAACATGACGTCGCAAGTTTTTTCAATATAATTTACTAAGATTATTTAACAACGGACCTCAAACTATAGCCGTGTAAATAAATTGTCAGCGAGCGGTAGTATTGCCAATGCGATATAATCATAAATTGTGAGAAAACAAATGACAGTACTCAAACACAGGTTGTAGTAGGACATTTTACCGCCCCTTGTTCGTCTCTTTCATGTTAAGAATCTATCACCAAGCACAATGTTATTGGTGAGCTCCGGCACCTACACTTTAGAATCAATTCCCGATCTAGTCGTAGCGCTGCGCCACCTTTGACCACAACTTGTGGTGAAACAAAAAATATAATTTTCATTTTTGTATGGATCATCACTGCCACCAATACCGCAAAGTTTTACTTGAGACTACTGTCTCATGACAACCCACACAGTACCGCGTGACAGCTTCTGTTTGCGTAAAAATCTGGTTAGCTGATTGCCAGAGGTAGCCGCGGTCTGCCGGCACTCAAAACAGCCAGACTGGGATGAAATTAGTACTAAAAACGAATGTTAAACAAGGATGATATAAAACAAAGCCTATAGATGCATTCTGTTAGTAGACATAGACCGAGGTCTTTTGTCAGTGCCCATCAGAACCGTGTGATTGCCATTGTGTTTGCGAACAGATCTGGTTAGCTGATTGCCAGAGGTGGGAGCCATTTGCCCGCACACAAACTAGTGAGCTGCTAGACTGGAATGTAGGCATTACTAAAAACCATCACTATTAACACTTTCTTACCTATCTAGACCAAATAAGGTGAAAGCTACTAAAATTCGTGGATTATAATTCATATTCCAAATGATCCCAGTATTTTCCCGTTAATTTTTTTTTGTACTTACAGCGGGTAGCGTAAAGTAGCGTTAGACCACGAGTCACCTGATGTTAAGTGACTATGTGGTCGAAGATGGCGCCACGTTACACCTGGATTGGAAACTGGATCTCAAGTGGGGCTGCCGGAACACACCGATAGGTGCTTGGCGACAGATAACTATGGTAGTCTTATGTGGTAATTCAATGCAAAATGTTATTAAAGAAGTTCTAGATGCTTTGGCGTGATTATTTTTAGTACGAAACAAACCGGTAAACTTTGCGATCCTAAATATCATAGCGAGAATGTGTCCACGTATCAGATGGACGTGTCCAGTGCGGTATCGCTTTGAATTTTGGTGAATGGCGCTCCCCTCATTACGGCGCGCTTTGATTCACCTCCAGCACCCGCCCGTTGCTTTATGATTCACTTTTGGTGCACACCGGGCCTTAATAGTGAAGAAGGTAACGCTTAGTTTAGTTACCAGTAAAAAATTTAAAAAATCCTAAAGCCACAGATCGTGAAAGTTTGTAAGCATATGTATGTATGTTTGTTGCTCTTTCACGCAAAAACTACTGAACGGATTTGAGTAAAATTTGATATGCTTATACCCTGTGTTAACACATAGGCTACTTTTTATCCCGAAAAATGGTTCCCGCGGGGTAACGGGAAGACGCGGGTGAAACCACGGGGCGCAGCTAGTCTTTTATATATTTTCATAGCTTACTTACTAAATGTTCAGTACTTTTTTCCATTGGGGTAGAGTTAGAGTGTAGACCCTGACTTGGCATACGTAGAGTAGAACGCTCTGCGACTAGGTGGTGCGGCGACTTGCTTCGAGAGCTGCCTGTAGTTGGATAAGAAGAGCCGAAGACCAGGTTCAGTGACGTATCTTGGAAGAGGCCTATGACCAGTAATAGACTGATACAGGCTGATGATGATGGTGTTCTGTCATTGAGCAACTAAATAAGCATCTGACATGCTACTTCAACTTAAATCAGCTGTCAGATAAATAATTTATAACAGCCGCTTTTAGTGGAAAATCAAGAATTTAACGTTTCAATATTAACGATCTTCATCTTATATATAAAAATCAATTGCTGTTCGTTAGTCTCGCTAAAACTCGAGAACGGCTGGACCGATTTGGATAATTTTGATCTTGAAATATTTGTGGCAGTTCAGGGAAGGTTTAAAAGGTGACTTTTATTGGCGATACGAAGTTCGCCAGGTTCAGCTAGTCATCATAAATATAAAAATCAATTGCTGTTCATTAGTCTCGCTAAAACTCGAGAACGGCTGGACCGATTTGGATAATTTTGATCTTGAAATATTTGTGGAAGTTCAGGAAAGGTTTAAAAGGTGACTTATATTGGCGATACGAAGTTCGCCGGGTCAGCTAGTCCTAAATAAAAATAAAAGTAGAAATGAGTTACATCGTCGAGCGCCTTCATGTATGGTGTCCCAGATGGTATTAAGTTTAATACCAAAAATCATTTTTCATTCACATGTAAGTAAATTAAACAGTAGCTACCAGACTATTACATTATACTCATAACGTACTAGTATCCTATTTGGTCGTATTAAAAAGCTGCGGCCAGACGACCGCGGCCCTCCGTTGAATTTGAAATTTTGTTTGAGCCAACGCGCAAACGTTTCAATGCTCGAGTGATTATGGCATCACTATCTGATTAAACAGTATGGACACTGAACAAAACCAAACTCCAAAATCCTATACAAAAAAAAAATTACAATAAATAGATAGATAGATAGGTAGGAAAGGACATCGCTTTATTATTTCAGTACAACAACAGAAAATAGAGCAACATAAATCGAAAGATCTTTATTTAAATTGGGGGGTCTAAAAAAATAATTGATTGATTGAAGTGATTTAAAATGGTTAGAACTGTCAAATTTAGACAATAATTATTGCAAAATTATATTTTTATGTAACGTAACATGAAAATGAGCTAGAGTTGCTTTTCGTCCTGTATTTTTGATGGTCCTAACGCCACTTGTGCCTAGGAAGTTTTTTTTTTATCTTGCTTGTCCATACTAATCACTAACTTTAAGGTGTTGCGCCGTGGTCAACATATAGTTAAAACGCTAATTAAGCTTTAAATATTGTAAATTGAAGACTATTACAGTGATTTTGTTAAATAAAATCGTATATCGAGTAAATAAAAATACTCAACATTTTATATGGTAATTGTAGTTGGATGAGAAGAGCCGAAGACTAGACTCAGTGCCAACACTACTGACTGTACTGACACTGGTTGATGTTATGAAAAAGTTTTTTTTTTCCTTTAAATAAAAAAATAAAATAAAAAAGTAAAAAGAAGAAGTAGAAGCAGTAGAAGTGTATATAGTAAATATTATTTTACTCTAGGTTTATATTTGGGATTTTTGCCATATTTGGCATGCTAGTCCAGCCATGTTAATCACTAAGGCAAAAGATAATAATGGTTGGTACAGATACATAGCAGCATCGCGTGAACTAATGTCTTAATTGCATTTTTGCAATAGTGATCCTTTCTCCGTTCTGTTCCTAATACAATCCATCAAGTGGGTAGTATTTTTATATAGTTTTGTTTTCTTTCAATTACATACAATAATTATTCTCATATGTAGTAACATGTAGGTAGCACACAGTACCATTTATTTAATGAGGCCCCACGGAAAAAATAAAACGGAATCCATTGAAGCAGGAACCACGGCTTAAAAATCCGACTCGCCGCGGGCCACGCTTCGACATCGCATACCTATCGATAAGATCCCATGAGCGGTACTAAAATTTGCATATGCAGTACCTAAGATTATGCTATTTCTTCTATTACCTACATTTGACTGAATTTTCTATTTGATATATGTACTACTAGCTGCGCCCCGTGGTTTAACCCGCGTCTACCCGTTATCGTGTAGAGGAACCTTTTTCCAGGATACAAAGTACCCTATGTGTTAATCCAAGGTATAAGCAATCTCCCAAATTTCACTCAAATCCGTTCAGTCATACAAGTAGGATTTATTTATAGGTATCAGGGACTTTATTAGAGTGATTCCGTCATTCTGTAATAATTTATTTGTTTTATTTGTATATTTTTTATGTAATAGATTGGCAAACAAGAAGACGGCCTGCATGTTGGTAAGAGTTCACCGTCATCTATGGACATTTGCAATACCAGGGGCCTTGCCAATGCGTTTAACTTTTAGGGACTTTTAAACATTTTGGTAAAACATTGGTGTAAAATTGACTAGTCCTTATGATAAGTAATTAAGTGCGTAAAATATCTTCTATATTATACATGAATACAAAGTTCATGAAAACGTGAGATTTTTGAGTCATACTCTGACTTTTTCTGAATGTAAAACTTTTTTTTACATTCTTGACAATGTTTAATTTACACACACCTGAAAGCTAAAGATTATGTTCTGCATTACACTGTGACCCACGTGCTTTTATTGTTCCGTCCGGAAGACCGTAGCACCGTAGCACTCTAGTCGTTGCTACGCCGTAGTAATGTAGGTCCGCCCGTAGGCGCTATATCATCGGTAAAAAAATCTAAAAGGGAGACCGCTCCCTCTAAATTGCGATTTTATGTAGGTATGCTTGAAAGAAAAGGTGTGAAGGGTTAAAAAGTATTCAATGTAGAATTGGGAATTTAATAAATCTGTATGTAATCCTACTTCCTACTATGTAATATTATGATTGCGAAAGTTTGTGTGTGCGTGTGAATGTTTGTTACCACGTATCACCGTAACTACCTAAAACCGTAAACCTGTTTTGATGAAATTTTGAATGGAGATAGCTTATGCCCTGAATTACCACATTTTTATCCCGAAAAAAGGATAACGGGAAGACGCGGGTGGAATTACGGGGCACAACTAGCTATTCACTAAATTCAAAGAATTCCTTATTGTCGAATCTACCCTATATGAACCAAAAAGTCAGCTTTGAGTCTAAAGGTAAAATGCAGGTCCATTTATCATACATCATTCTCCCGTATTATTTTACTCAGAATTGACATATCAGATGAAACTTACCGAAAAGAACAAAAACACATTTCCGTTTTGCGATATTTTAGCAAAACACGTAAATCCCCGGTATCGTAGCGCTCGAAAGTCAAAAGGGAATGACAGGACTCGACTGGACAATGGCGTAGAAAGAAATCTCTCTGATAAAAATTTAATGCCTGTATAAAAAGGCTATAAATTTGATTTACGTTCCCCGAACCCCCGTAAAACGGGGTAATATCGAAAAGTAACATGAGATAATGTTGGCTTACAAAGTGGGGTGGCCAGGGCAGGATTAGGCGATATTTGCGTTCAGAATGTACGGAACACCGCCGCCGCGGCGAGCGGGAATTCGTTTTGCCACTTTTTACGATCGTATAAAATCGAATATTGATCTCTTCTACCATTTTAAGGAAGATTTGTAGCAGAAAAACTCTCCGTGATAAAACCCGAGCTCTTTTCGTAGGAAATAATAAAAGAATAACAACTTAAGGTTCAAGTGCTTGTACTTATTTTAGTAATTACGCACCCTCCCTTGTAAATCTCAAGCGGAGGAGGAAAAAAAATTCCAACAAGCCAAAAATTCACCTCATAAAACACATAAAAATTCGCAAAGAACTCTCTTCGAAATAATAAATTCTTTATTGGGCCGCGGCAGGAACGCAAAATGAGTAGAAGAAGCCACTTAAAAAGATTGGCACTCAGCGAACCGGCATAATCTATGTAAATTACGTCAAATTAGGAGTCGTCAACACGCTGCGCCTTCTCCTTCTAATTTGGAAGGCAAACCCTCCTTTATTAATAATTTTTATTCCGTACCGTCTTCGCACGAATTGGGAAATTTTTAAAACCCAAACGAATCTCTTCGATCGGTTGATGAACCGTGTAAATAAGATGTTTTGGTTGATTAGAAAGACTTCGTGTAGATATTTTTTTTTACTTGAAAGCCGAGCGTTACTGTAGGTACTTATATAGTCAAATATTATATGGATATTTGTATTTATTCGTAAAAATTATCCGTCTAATCAGAGTCGTCAGTCATGTTACAAAAAAAACTATGTTTTTTCTATTATACAACTTTTTGTACTGACTAAGTTCGAACGTGCTACTTCAAAGTGAGACAGGCCCACTATCAACTGAGCTGAATCCATCATCTGCTTGTAGAGTGTGCCAAAAGTGCTAGCCAAAGAAATTTATTAATAGACAAATATGAGATCTACATACGGGATACTGGGTCATTCATAGACATTTTAGTGTCACCTGCGTGTGAGGCTGCTAAATTACTTTATGAAATGTTTAAATCTAATATATAAAATTCTTCTGTCACGGGGTGCGTAATCGAACTCCTCCGAAACGGCTGGACCGATTTGTATGAAATTTTGTGTGCATATCGGGAAGGTCTGAGAATCGGCCAACATCTATTTTTTAAATTAATTTTTTTTTTTTTTAGTCCGCGCGGGTGAAACCGCGGGGCGCAGCTAGTAATTTATAATATAGTTAGTTATGTAGTAGAATCTTAGGTTAGGGTATGATGGGGCTGGCATACCATGTGGTAAAAGCCTCAAAATTAAAATCAGATTAAAAAAAAAAACTGAGCTGAATTTTATAATGAAATTAGTAGACTATCAATCGGCCTCGTGACTTCCTTCACACACGTTAATGGTGACTTTTTCCAGAATGTTCTACTTTTTCACAACTTTTTACTGCTAGGAGATATTTTCAAAAATATATAAGATGTATAATTGTACTTTGTTTAATGTAGATTACATTATACAATCTATACACGATACATTTTATGAATATTATTTTTAGGTCTTATCATTTAGGCTGTGTCTTGATTGCCAGTCAGTCAATCAGCGACAGGACTGTTTTTTATTTATTTAGATATTAAATTGCCTATTTTTATTATGTAAAACGTACCTACTTTATAAAAGTACTAAACTCTTAGAATTTTACCTGATAAGCATGTGGTATATAGAAGTTACCGATAACGCCCGAGAAAGCTTTATTCCCATTCTTCTTATTGAAACAATAGCACATACAATAGGCAATATAGACAGGCAAACAGTACCTATGGTTTTCATACAAACATTAAAGAAAGTCGGCGAGCCTTTTAAAAGCGGCGAGATAAAAGTTAGAAGCAATAAAAGTCATAAAATGACCCAAAACAATTCTCAAATAACCAAACCTGTGTTATCTTTATTACTTGGTTCTTTTTGGTGGAATAAGCTACTGTGCGCTTCGTTAGAAGTAATATTTTGACCTGCTGATTATGGTCTAAAATGCCTCCACTGCACAATACATATTTTATAGGTGAAATTATCGTGAATATCCTATCCATTCCTATTTGTAGGAAGAGTCATACCTAAGATTCAGCTTAATTTTTCCTTTTTACTAGAAGAGTGCTACATGAAATTATTTAATTCTGTAAGATATACTTTCAGCAATAAAAAAGATGTGCGTTTTATAATAATTTGGAATCTCTGTCATAGAGTTTTTTCTACAGAATTTTTATTTTATTTGACAACTTTAAAAGCTCTTTTCTTTATATAAATGCAAATTGTGAGAGAGCAAGACATTCCCACACCTATATAATGCCTAAAAGTAGAGTGGTGCCACTTTCGGCCACATTGTCACTTAATATCAGGTGTGACTTGAGGTCAAACGCTACTCTGTAGGCTGAAAAAATATAACATAAATTAGGCAATTCATGTCCCTTAAATCCAGTAATTTTACTCACTAAATTGCCCTTAAAGCAATCTAGATGTTTGTTACCACTCATAACATCAATTCTAAATATACCCAAAACATAGTTTCAACCTATCTTAAAGCATGTACGTAGTCATAACCCCGTCACGAAATCCAGTCGGCTAACCTTGCATACACAAATTGCATACGCCTAAATGGGTTTCGGCGTCCATCTACTGGGCGGCTAGTCATTAAGTCACGGAAGCGAGTACAGCGACCAATTTCCACCCGGGCGTCAATTAACGGCACTTGGGGACGAGTGGCCGACGAAGGGTTACGCAAGATGTTTGTTATGATTTACGATTGAAAGAGGGTAGACGTAAACTTTAGGGTTTAGCGGTCTTGGGCCGTTTCGATCGGAAACGGCGTGATGGGTTTGCGCTTAGGCGCCGAAAAACTTATGTTTCTTATTATATACTATTTTCATGAGCATGTTCTAGTAATAGAAATTTGTAGCTAGATGACCCGGTGAACGGGTTTAGCGGTCTTGGGCTGTTTCGACCGGAAACGGCGTAATGGGTTTGTGTGTAAGACTTTCTTACTAGACTGTATACTATTTTCATGGGCTAGTAACAGAAATCTGTATAGAACTAGTTCCTATACAAATTAACAAAATTATACTAATAGGTTTTCCCTATTTAAACCACCCCTTTATTAAAACGAACAAAATAAAACAAATACGTAAAGCCGTTTTTGAGTGTTAGAGAAACTAACGAACAGTAATTGATTTTATTTTAAAAGAAAGAAGAAATAGATTTAATATTCATTTACTGACATTAGTTACCTCTGTTGGTTGTAAATTACTGTAATAATACATTATTACAAAGTCCATTAAACCATTTTTGAACCATATTATCCCAATCATCCCTAACTAATTATAATTTGAAAAATATTAACTATCATACATTGTAGAAAAACACCATTTTTACCGCTAGTTGCTTGTAAAACCCAACATTTTTCGCTAGCGCTTAACGGTTTACTTTTTAAACGCGTTCTTTTTTTTCTGAGCAATATAAAAATGTCTTTATTTGCTTAGGTAAAAGTCAGCCGACCCAAAATTATTGCTCTACAATCGTTAAAAAGTAGAGCCCAAAAGTGTAGCATTTTTTTCGCGGACCTTTCGCTAAACTTTTACAGTTATATGTAAATATTTGTGCAACTTAAATAGGGCAGAGAAAGAAATAATTGTCGCAAAAAGTTCGGGAGCCATTGACGATGGATTCTCGGTAAAGAAATGCAATAATAAATAATTATCTGTAACGGCGTTGTTGTTATTGAAATATTGTCTTATGGTGGACAAGCAACAAAAATAAATAAATTAAAAAAAAACATAATTAAAGTAGACTCAACGTTTTTTCAAGGACACGTCATGATTCTTTCGTTTTTTGATATTCTGTTATGTTGGTTTAACATACTAACATTAAAATTTGGGAAAGTTTGTGATCGAGTGAGTGTATAATGCGTGTTACTTCTTTATGCTGAAATTACTCAACAGATTTGAGTGAAATATGCAATAGAAATATCCTATACTCTGGACAAAGGCTTCTTTTTATCCCGGAAGGTTTCTACGGAATAACGAGAAAAGCACGGGTGTACCCGCCGGTCGCAGCTAGTATTCGTAGGGGTTGAGCTATTATCCTACTTCCTACTAATATTATAAATGCCAACGTTTATGTGTGAATGTTTGTTACCACGAATCACCGTAACTACTAAACCGATTTGATGAAATTTGGGATGGAAATAGTATATAGGCTTTTTATCCCGGAAAAGGTTTCTGTGGGATAACGGAAAGACGCGTGTGAAACCGCGGGGCCCAACTAGTTAAATATATTCATAGTATTAATAAAACTTTCGATTGCTAAGTACCTACCTATATAGATTAATTTACCTTAGAAAGTAACACTAAGAATTTTCGCTGCCTGTTCCTGTGTTGTAAGCTAATTTAAATCAGCAAATAAAGTGGATAGAACTGCTCGAAGAGTGTATTCCATGCGGTTCCGAATTCGCGCCCACAACCGCTACCGTTCGGTTGATGGGCGGCGAGTTGTCACGTGCCGCCACATCCTCACCGCGCGTGTGAATACACGACCGAACACGGTTAATGTTAGATTAGGACGATATTTAGTGGATACTAGCTGACCAGCGAACTTCATTCTGCGTAATAAATGAGCAGATTTAGGATTTTAAAATTATTTAATGATTATCAAGTTAAATTTTTGTGCATTACGGCTTTGTCGGGAAAGATTAGATCTTCTTGGTCGCGGCATACTCGCATGAAACAAACACATCAGCCGGTCAGCTTCAATTTCAACCATAGATAACATTATGTTCAGCTGTCAGTTGTGTTTTGTTAAACCATTTCACTTGCGTTTTGTTACACCATGCCAGTTGCGTTTTGTTATACCATTCATAACAAATGAACGGCAAATTTTTTTTCTTGATGAATATCATATTTTAATACTAATACGAGTATATCATTTATTGCAAACGAATAATGGGATATACATAACAATATAAAAACACATAGACTAAACCTTAGATTGAAATAATGGGGGAGGATCGTGCGGTCAAACGAGCATACAGTGGACGGCCGACTGGCCGTCGCCCTGTCGGCCGTCCCAGATATCGCTGGAAAGACGAAGTCACGAAGGATTTGCTATAGATATATATTACACCTAAATACCACTATGCTATGGGCATGTGGCATTTGCTTTAACGGCGAGTACAGTTGAGATTGAGAACCATGCATGGGGTTTCTTTGCGTGATGAAATCCGAAACGAGGAAATTCGCCGAAGAACCAAAGTCACAGACATAGCTCTCAGAATTTACAAGTTGAATTGGCAATGGGCAGGCCACATTGCTCGATGAACTGATAACCGATGCGGAAGAAAAGTTTTCGAGTTGCAACCACGAACCGGAAGAAGTTTTAAGGCAAATTTAAAAAAAAAAAAGTGAAAAGGTTTAAATAAAATATTTCACTTTATTTTTTGTTTCCAACGAATTTTTTCCTTTCCACCCAAATATCCCGTGTAAACCTAACGTTCCTCCACTTCGGCACTTCTCTCCTCCGGCTTTCGCATTCATAACTTTCCTTTTGGAGCGCATTATTCAATTTGGTAACAGGTGAACACGCGAATATGAATGAAGCGAAGCCGCGGTGCGGCGCGTCACCTCACTTGGAGTTTTAAACTTTTTGACGAAAACCTGTGGCAAATTTTTGTCTTTACTTATTTAGTTCTGGCCTCTGACTAAGTGCCTGTATAACGTACATGCATATTGAATAGTATCTCAACATTAATTAGGATTCCCTATACTGAGTACAGGTACTCTGGTACTAAGCTATGATCTAATCACAAAGTCTTCCTCCACCGAAAGCTTAACCATTATAACAGAATTACGACATATAAATCGGTGATAAAATAATAATGTTCACATAAATCTAATATATTTTTAATTCTGAGCCATTAAACAACACAATTATTATATTTTACTATGTACTACTCTGCATGGTACTCATAATCGCTTTAGGCGCTCATGTTCTATTTTGCGCGGCTATTGCGTCAAACATTGAGTAAAAACCTAAATTTATAATATTCGCATAAATTTCCAAAAGAATCCGTATGCACCCCAAACAGCTTCAAGCAAAATAATGTTTACAATAGCAATTAAGGTACTGCATTCTCTACCGTCAGTCCTCGAACCCATATCGCTGCTAAATTGACAGCTTCACCAAAAAAAGCTCTCTAATGCTAACCCGAGTTTTTTCGGTGCCGTCAACAAATTGAAATTCATTAGTCCACCGGCGCGGGCGTTAAGGAGAATTAACGAGGCATATATGAATTAACACCCACATGCACAGTGGTCTGCAGCGAGACGGCCCGGATCGATAGCGGGCAATCCGCGACAGTTTTTTGAAATGGCACGAAAAGCACTGAGCTGTGAATAGGGATCGGCAAAAATACTCGAGTACTCGATACTTTTTTCCGATTGTTTTACGATACTAAGTGTGACTCGATACTTTTTAATCATAGCGAATTACATCACTTACAAATCTAGCACAGATTGGTAAGCACAATCAGATCAAGACTAAGACTGGTATTCTAGAATTACGCTCAAGTGTCGACCTCTATGTTCTGAACTCTGTTATTTCATAGAACACTGACTATTCATCTTGACTATTTACAATTTTTTTTTATCTTGACTGTTTTTTTTTTGGAAATTTAATTTTGTGCGCTTTGGTGTGTGGAATACCCTCACTTCGGCCTTACATGGACATGGACACATGACAAGGATTATGTTACACGTTGTAGAGTCAGCTTAGTATTTACTCGATACCTACTGGAGTAACTCGATACATTTGTTCGAATACCGATACAGGATTCGATGTTTTTGTTTCGATACCATATCTCTAGCAGTGAATCAAGTGTGCCTCTAGCATTGCGCCCGGACTGACAACCGACCGCGATATTTGACCGCTGAACTTTCGGAACTGTCGGCTTTACAGGCCCGCTTAGTTTATCGGATAGATAAAGTTAGGGTTTGATTGTCGACGAGACTTTGTAACTACAACTTTTATGACCAAAAAAGTTTATTTACAAACTAGCTGCGCCCGCGGTTTTCCCTTAATTCTCTATTTTTAATAAGCAGTAGTCTACGATAAGCTATCTTGATTTCAAATGTCACTGAAATCCGTTGAGCCATTGCCCATTTCAGCGAGAACAAGTAACAGACTTGGTTACTCATTCGCTCACAAACATTCGCATAATTATATTATTAGTACAGTCAACGACAAAAGTCGCTGAACAAAAACAAATTTTCCGATTCTCTTCACCATCTTAAACACCATCCTTCGACCGAATCATCACTTAACATCATATGTATTGTGTTATGGTCAAACGCAGTCATGTAAGTTTTTAGTAAAAAAAACAAACATTACAGATCTAATACGCATTAGGGAAATCTAGTATGATCAGCTACTTGCTTACTTGCTTTACTAGCTAGCTACTATAACTGTGATGTGATAGATCTGTGTTGAGAAATGACTCCATCAGATATGCTAGTTTGGCATAATTATTTTGTTGTATATATCTTTAAATACTTTCAGTGCTGGTCTGTTGTTGATTGCTTTCTGTTTATTTTTACGCGGTAGCATTTGATCACAAGCTACCTGATGTTAATTGACGATATGGTGGCGCCACGTTACATCTGGACTGAGAACTAGCTCTCAAGTGAGGTTTTTTTATCACACCGATAAGTGCATAGCGTCAGATAGCCAGATGAGTCCTAGAAGATAACACGAAGCTTCAATAGGATGTTTTCTTTCACCTAAAGCTTTAGCTCATTGCAGGATTCAAGCTATCGACACTTCAAATTCATTTTACTCATAACAGACTACACAAATATAACTGTATTACTTATATCATTCATAAGTACTACGATCGGTGTATTTCAAATATTGACATACCACCAAGATCCCATTGAAATCTCCTTTGGAATGATGTGAAACACGGTAAATCGAGAGCTCTTAATCTATTCGTAAATCCGTCCCCAAATAGCTGGAATCCGACAAGGAGCCGAATAAAGACGCGCTGGATTAGAGATACTTGTCTTACTCAACGGCTTATATGTTTAGGGAAGGTGATCTGCCGCGGGAATATGGAATTGTGCTGGGAAAATTGGGGCTCCTTACAACTATTTATTCTTTTGTAATTTCAATACTATTCAATCTAATGAAAATGTAATATGTTATATGTTGTACATGATACATGAGAAGAAAATACATAATGCAAAAAAAAAAGTATTAATTTATCTAAAAAGTGTAATTTCTTAGGCCAACCTTACACCACATCTTTTTCTAAATACATATAAATATAACTCAAAGTTGACTCACTGACATAGTGATCTATCAACGCACAACCCAAACCACTAGACGGATTGGGCTGAAATTTGGCATGCAGGTAGATGTTATGACGTAGGCATCCGCTAAGAAAGGATTTTGATTAATTCTACCTCCAAAGGGATAAAATAGGGGATGAAAGTTTGTATGAAACTTTGTCAATTTTAAACCGATCAAGCTGAGATTTTGCACGCATAAAGCTGTAGCCCACGTGGGTGAAACTGCGGGGAACAGCTAGTAATTTATATAAATTCATCAAATTTCATGTTTCTAGAACTTACCGTTTAGGTTGTGCAGTTTGTGCACCCTGACTGCAGTTCCCAACGTTGAACTGCGTTTGGTGTATTGTGAACAGGTGCTATTTTAGTAAACAAAACACCAATCAGAAAATGTGTTTGATTAAGAAAAATTGAACTTTGTTTTACGTATGCTTATGATCTTATATTAAACTAGCTGCACCCCACGGTTTCTTCACTTACTAACTACATTTCATTGTAACAAAACGTTTCCCACGTCCTCTCGTGTCTTCGAACAATAAATATCGGGGACAATTGCACACAAATTGACCTAGCCCCAAATTAAGCTCGAAACTTGTGTAATGAGTACTGACAACGATACAGTCATACTTAGAGAAATAAATACTATACCTAAAACTACCTAACCACCTACCCCACCACCACCACTTGCTAACTATATCTACATTTCATAAAAGGTTACACACAAACAGAGCTACTTTCGCATTTGTAATATTTAGTATGGATTTTATATTCATGCAATTTTAGTGCGTTTTATATACTAGCCATATATACCATGAAATTACCCTGCGCGCTATCATAGCCTGTACCAATATTAGTCAGCAGTATTGCCACTATATCAAGACTAGTGGTGGCGAGTGACATCTTAGCTATAATGTCATCGCGGCTGTGCAAACTGTAGCGGTAATCTGTGCTAATCTCGGCGGCAAACTGTGCGCATCTGTATACACTGTATTTATAGCCATTATACACAAGTGTGATTCACACACTAATAATGTCAGTGTGAAGGTTTGTGAGTGAGCGTGTGGGTATGTATGTTATCACCATTATCATCAGCCGGAAGAAGTCCACTGCTGAACATAGGCCCTTGAACGCCACCATGAACGGCTATTAGCCATTTGCATCCATTGGCTCCCTGCGACCTTACAATGTCGTCGGTCCACCTAGTGGGGGCTTACCCACAGAACGTCTTCCGGTTCGTGGTCGCCACTCGAGAACCTTTCTTCCCCATCGGTTATCGGTTCGTCGAGCGATGTGGCCTGCCCATTGCCACTTCAACTTGCAAATTCTGAGAGCTATGTCGGTGACCTTGTATGTGTATGTTTGTTACTTCTTCACTTAAAAATGGCTCAACGGAATTTGGAAAGGAGATGAGCTTTTCATTCTCGCTCTATGACACTTTGATATAAACTTATATGCATATTGGCTCATTTTCATCTTAAGAACACGACATGCGTCAAAATTTTACTTGTATTTACGACTAAACCTATATCGTAACATGATTCTTAAAGTAGTGATGATGTCAGTTAATTAACTGCCGGGCGATTCTTGCCTGTTCTTTTGCCGGTGTAAGGGGGCTGGAAAAGGCGTAGTTAGATGTTTGAAGTTTGTCGTTTTAAAGTGATCACAATATCCTACTTATTATTTTTTTTTACTTATGATGAAGAACTCTAATTACATTATCATTTTATGAAGTCAAAAAATTGCCTGTGTGTCATAACGTTTTTTTCAATAGATATATTTTGTGGCTTCTTAGAATAAAATTAACATATAGGCTCCTTATAATGGAACGTTTCATTAACCAATGCCACTACTCACACTTCTTGGACCATTCCTGTACAATGCCATCTGTCTTTGTCTAAAGCAATTCTGCATTAAAATTGCAAAAGGGATTAAAACATAATTGAACCCATTTTCTTTTCAATAATCTCTACCGCTGTGGGGGGCTACTATGCCACATCACTTTCAAACACAAAATGCTACAATTTCAAGTAACGGTGTGCATTCTCCACAGATTCGTCACACAGAAATAGGAAGTGGGCACCCTTTCACGGAGAAAGTCCTTTGTACTTTCTATTCCAAGGCCGAGCAACGTTATGCTTTGTATAACAGTTACTGTCTCTTTGTATAACTACCCGTTAATGCCATTACGGTGTCTTGTGTAATTATTCATAACGTGAAAGGGTTGCTTGAAAATGGACCAGTTAACCCGTTATTTGATTGTTTATGATGGTAACGGGACGCCGCCGCGAGATGACTTCGAAATGACGTCTGCTGTGACGTAGAAGTGTACCGTTGCCGACCAGTGCCATAATAAAAAAAAATTAAATAGTTTTGTGAAGCGAGAAAAAAGTTTTAGCTCGGTAATTGCTCCGTTATGTTCTGGGTCGTTTTCTTGTTGATGAAATGAGTTTGTACTCCTTAATTTTGTTTCAAAGGACCCCGTGTTGTTGTTTGGGAAGGAGATATAGTTATGATAATATGGTTATGATATTTACTTGTAGTAACAGCTAACATAATATTGTATGATGCAAAAAAGTATGCCTGAGTAAAAGTAACGAGTAATCTATACTTATGATATATTGCTTAGTGACTGATTACCTCATAGAAAACGAACAGCCCAAGCCATTGGACAAAGAGCTTTGAAATGGTTTTTGGATAATTTATATACTCCAAGAGGAATATAAAAGTTTGTATGGAAAAGTTTCAACCTTCACAAAAGTCACGAGGTAGGTCCCTAATATGTACCAAAACTCAAATGGGCAGTATAAATTAAAAATAGGTTTTTTCATAAATGGTCTGAATCTTAATTCGCTAATAAAATATGGTGCAAAACTGAGATTAGGTATTATGGACCTTTGTGTTTTATGAGTTCAAAACAAGATACGTATTTCACATACTTCATAAAGTTATTGCTAATTGCTATTTTAGCAATAACTTATAGTCTCAATAAATATACCTACTATTTCATTAAAAACAATTTAGAAAGCTCGAACATTAGTACGTTTTCATGCGCATGAACCCTATTTTTTGCGTCCCTAATTTTATTGTCAAACAGCTTCTGTTGTCATAAATAATATTGTCTTTGGATGGCCACTGGTGTTACTTGATTGTTTGTTTCTTTGTCATTTTGGCAACATTATTTTCGGCTTAAGATGTAAAAACTTGACCCATTTTCGTGTATTGTTTTCAGCCATTAAAAGGAAGGCCGAAATATGCTCTTCTGCTTAATAGTAGTGTAACAACTGGAGGCTTTGTTTCTTCTTTCTATTATATACGATATGGATAGGAACTTAATATCAGCCCAAACATCACAAATAAATGGAAACGAATCTTGAAACTCAACACTCACCAAGTTAAGTTAGTCTACCCTCATTTGTCGGTGTGTTCTGGCAGCCTCACTTGAGAGCCAGCTCCCAGTCTAGGTAGCGCCATTTTCGACAACATCGTCACTTAACATCTGGTGACCTGACATAATATCAAACATTTTCTCTATAGGTATAGTTTTTTTTATATTAATATTAGTTTAAGATCATTGATCCCATTTGGTATATCTTCAGGGAATCAGAGCAGAACATACGATGGTTATCACTATCGTATTGAAAATAGAGCAACCTGTAATTACTTTTACCGTTCGTCTTGACGTGTAAAGAATAGGACACACCACAGGATGTACGATAAAGGTGGTGACTAAGAACACAGTCGTCACGTCAACCTTAACGACAGGTTCCCGTCGACTCTAATAAACGTCTTCTATACGACAACAAGCAAAGATCTCAATATAGCTGCGTAAAATTGCCAACAAAGACCACAATGCATTTTACTGCATTTAACTTCCTAACAATCACACAAAGACGACAAAAACATTAAAAACAATATCCACAATACACGTATTGGAACACGACAATGGCCGATTTCTTTAACGTTCCCGGTATTGATGGCTGAATAAGAGATTCTTTTGCCTAATGACTGATTTCAGCCCGGCCGCATTGTGGGCCGTTTATGGCACCCACGCGACAAAATAATGGAATTAGTTCCAGTATTTTGCCAACAGGGCTGGTTCTTCGAAGGGGCTAGGAATCGGGACAGATATTGGTGTTAAAAAATTGAGAACGCGTGCCTTGGGTTACTTCTAGATACTACTGATGTTTAAAAAAAGAGATGAAAACGTTGACAATTGAAGCGGTGATGAATTACTGGTAGTGACTTTGCCTTGCGACCTGTAGGATGGAACAGGCGTAGCTAGTTTTAAGTTTTTTTTATTTATTAAATGCAGTCATCATGTCATTGGATGGCTTTGGGCAATAACATTATCTATCAAGGCAGTACAATTACTATAATATAATTCAAAAACTTAAAAGATGGTCTATTTTGATTGAATGGATTTTTTATGAACTTTCATGTCAGATTTTTTTATTGCCATAAAACCCAGCCCATGCGAGTGAAACCAGCTCCAACTCAGCAAGGAAAAAATCAAGTCAACAATAAATTAAGCACATCAAGTCCACAATACAAAAATAATACAATAAAAATGAATTGATCCGTCATGTACAGAGAGTCGAATCCTACTTTTTACTCGTTCCTCATTCGGATTGCAATTTGCTCGGGCACTCGTTACCCCCGAATGTTTGCCGGGCGCCGGCGACGCATGTCGAAAATACTTAGTGGGGTCGTGCCTCATTATAATCCCTGCATCACGCCGCCGCCCGCGCCCGCGCCGCCCGCCCTGCCATTCGACCGATATATTAACACATCCACGCACGATGTTTGAAAACGTGGATGCACTCTGTCGAGGCCACTACATTATACTTGATTTTATACATATGTTTTCGGGAACTTTTACAAATTTTCAATCTATATAACAATAAGTATGCCTAAAATTCAAAGTCTAGCCTTATTCATTGTCATATGAACGCGCAGCTTCAACCAAAGGTAAGAGAGAGATGCATTTTTCGGACTAGCTTTCAAATTCCAAATTTCTCTACATCTACATAACTTCTTTAACATCTTACAGAGTAGTGTCCCCTCTTTTTACTTTTCAGTGTAACGTTTGACCACAACTCACCTGATGTTAAGTGACGGTGTGCTCGATGGTGGCACCACGCACATCTGGTTCTCAAGTGGAGCTGCCGGAACACACCGATAGGTGCTTGGCGAAAGATTCTTAACTTAATTTGATTTAAAGTGACAAAGTGGTCATCTTAGTATCAAGAAATATGACTTGAATTATATTTTTGGAAGTAAGTATTGTCAAAACTAGATGACCTCGTCTCTCAACCAAATATCTTGCCTACGAAAACTATTCAGCATGTCCACGTTATGTTTACCGAAATCAGTGAGTGTTAAGAGGGCGGCGCGGCGCGCGGTGTGGCATTGTTATAATTTTCAATAAGGGCGCGATAGAGGGGCCCTATCGATCCACTACTCCAGGGGCATATCCTGGGGGCCATCGGTGCAGCATCCTTGTGGTGTGCATCCAACTATAAATATCCGCCGTTAAGCAAACTCACTGTCGTCATCGTACATTTTTATGTGCGATGTTTGATTTTGACAATTTCATACTAAACATTTGAAAAACTGGAAGCTCTAGGGGTGGTTTCCGCAGGAACTGGGCATTATTTCGGGATAGAAAGTAACCTATGTCACTCTCCGGCCCATATACGTTCCTTCATTGCTGCGCGGAAAAAAATAAACTAACAAACACACTTTTGGATTTATACTAAGTGTAAGCAAAAGGCTCTTTTTAAAATAACTATTTTAAAAAATATATTAGGCTAAATTTACATTTTTATGTTATTTTCCCATGCCATTAGCTGACAACTTTATAAAAACGTATAGTCTCGTTTCTACATAGCTCTACAAATCTCGCACCAAAGTCACGTTAACTTTGGGAATATATGAATCCTCAGTTAAGAGTTCACGAATCAATTTAAGTAAGAGAGAAATCAAACTTTGCGTTCACTAATCCCGCTAACAAATTCTCAACAGAAGCCACCACGTGCACCCCGACCTCGTCGCCCCTTGTCCGTGTACGTAACCGCCCGGGGCGCAGGCGAATTCTATTAAAATCCAAACAATGCTCACATCCCCAACTAATATCTGGACTAAATCCCTAATAAGTATGCCATTGTGTGAGAGGGACGCGGCTAAAGCGACAAAGAACACGTTATAGCGATCGGCCACGAACGCGAAACGCGAATCGTAACAACTGCATTTCCACTGCCTTCCGAATTTCAACTCTACGTTGTTGCAGATGTAGAAGGTAATTGTGTGCAGAGTTGGAAGGTAGTTAGGTTGTTTTGGGGTTGGGTGTTGTG
Organism: Opisthograptis luteolata; assembly: GCA_931315375.2. Lineage (NCBI taxonomy): Eukaryota > Metazoa > Arthropoda > Insecta > Lepidoptera > Geometridae > Opisthograptis > Opisthograptis luteolata. The sequence goes on from OV928048.1 coordinate 8,259,467, forward strand.
GGAACAGAACACGCCAGAGTGTGGTGAGCGTCTGGCCATGGAGGCTCACCGAAGCAGCCGCACTCCCCTACAAACTAGATTTGCAGTCCGGTTATAATGCTGGGCCCATTCATTACGTTCGCACTACTGTTTGATTTGAACTTTAAAGTTTTATTGTTATACGTACAGTTGTAATTTGTTACCGGATTAACGATGGCAGATGTGGACTTTTGAGTTTTGGATTGTATTGTAATTTTAGTTGAAAGAGGTCATATAGTTTGAAATCGATATTGTAATCTATAGTTGTCAAAGGCAATGTTCACTTTGTTATTGACTTTTTCAATTCAAATTTAAAAAGAAAAACATTAATTAAATTTTGATATAAATATTTATCTATTTTATAACTTAAGAACTATTTACAGCAATCAACTGATAAAATGTTACGTTAACACGGAAGTTCTCATGCGAAAAGCGTCATATACGTATACAACATATATGCAATATGTATGCATAATAAATGTCAAAAACACACAAAAATAAACTAAGTGAAACGTTTAGCTCTATTTAAAGAACCAAAATACACAAAGTATATCACCAAGAATAACTGAGTAAAGGAAAAATAAGACATCAGCTTTTATGTCATATTTTCCTCGTTATTTCACTGACTTAATTGCTTTTCAAGTGGCCTATGTTTGGAGTTGGAGATACTGGCAATGTGATTGCGCGCTAACACCAAGACGGACTCTCTAAGAAGTTCTTACACGAATTATAAGTGAATTGAAGCTTTTTCCACGAAGCAACTCGGCGACACGTGCCGCTTTTTTCGCCCTATGATTTGAATAATTTAATTATGCAGATGTCACTTCGCCTTATATTGATAACGAAAGCAAAACGTCAAAGTCGATTCGTAGAAATAGTCCCTTTAGATATCAAAAATCGACGATAGCAATTTTCGTTTTTTCTGTAATCGTGTAGGAACTGTATTAAGAGCATCAAAATACACACGGGATTCAGTTTTGTGAGTGTTATTGTTACAATTAACTTAAAAATACACTGCTAATAATAATATAAAATATAACAAGGCAGTAATTCTAAAAAATAGCCAGCCTATGGCTCTCTAGGTATTACATTTATAATATTTAGATGGCATTAACAACACTTTGTCATAAAAAAAAAACTTAAAAATGGTCATGACATTAAAAAAGGAGACACTTGTCAACTTATGTAGTCGAGGAGTCGTCGTCTTAAAAGTAAATAGTACAAATCAAAACGCGCTATTTCCAAATCCGTAATTACCGTCCAACTTTTTACTGCAATTACTAACAGCAATGATTGCGAAATGCTCCGGGAGCGAGTTGAAAGCGGAATAGGCTGTAAAGTGTAGTGTCAACATTGCTTAGTGTTTCCCGCGTCTTTGTGGGGAGACACGGTAACTGCTCACTGTCATTTACAGGGCATGAGTATCAATCACTTTTCACACTAAAATGAGGTATTTATTAAGAAAAAAGTTTTTAAATAATTATCTAGATGGAAAAGTTTTTAGGTGAGTGTAGATTTTTGTTACTTCTTCAAGAAGTAACGAACTGTAGTGAAGTTGCTCCAAAACAATCAGTTTATACCATGGAGAAAAAATTGTTCTTGTTTGTTCTTTTGCTAGCGTAAAGAGGTTGGAATAGCTTGTTTTAAGTTTGATGTTTAGAGTGATCCCATAAGATATGTTGTATCCTCATAAATAAATATATTTTGAAGTTTAAGTGTTTGAGAACCACGACCCACGTAGTTTCAGACACCCTAAGTACAGGGAATACAGAGAGTCCGAGCTATGCAAATATGCGATTGTGTAGGTGCTATTATTCTTATTAATATTACCTATGCAAAATGTAATTCATCCCTATTTTGGATTTCAAACTTGAACTTATTATCACTAAATACATTTTATCCTTTATCATTGTTACCATTGAAAAGTATCATTTACCGTGTTCCAGAGTTAGAGAAGTGCATGCAGTAGGGGTGTGAGACAATGGCGGCTAACTACCCCTTTCTTGTAACGGACGGGAGGCGCGGGCCTAACCAAGCATACACTGCGTTTTGGGGCGCCCGCTGCGGGGACTGTGGCGCACACCAGTGCTTTGGAGAATAAATCCCTTTATTGATTTTACTATCATACTATAGTTATAGGTTATAGGTTAGTGGCAGTGGGCTGGGCATATAAGCCGCAGAGCCGATAACCGTTGGGGTAGACGTGTTCTTGAGTGGTGACGGCGACTTGGCAGACGTAGTGTAGGACGCCCTGCGACGAGGTGGAGCGACGACTTGCGCCGAGTGGCTGGCAGTAGTTGGATGAGAAGAGCTGAAGACCGGGCTCAGTGGCGTACCTTGGGAGAGGCCTATGTTCAGCAGTGGACTGATACAGGCTGATGATGATGACTATAGTTATAGATGCAAAAGTTTGTGAGCGACTGTGTATGTGTGATACTTCTCCAAGCTGAAACGGCCCAATACAACAGGTTTGAGTGAAATTTGGAATGGAGATGAGCTAATACATTGGATTAATGCATAGGCTCCTTTTATCCTGGAAAAACTGTGGAATAATCATAATAGCGTGGGTGTAACGGCGGAGCGCAACTAGTTTATAAAAAATTTGCTCTGTTTGAAGACTAGATAATTTAATTTAACGTCGCATTGACTTAATGTTTCCACAAGAAAAGTTTAGAATTTAAAATGGCAAACGAAAATAGTCTCTCTCTTTCTGTCTTTTTCTTGCTCTCTCTCTCTCTCTCTTTCTCTGAATGCATTCATATTTATGATTTACAATAAGTTTACCAACGAGCTGTGCCCCTTTATTCCAAGTCAAATTCATTGATCCGTCTCTTCGTGAAGAAGTTACAAACATACACACTAAGTATTTATTACACACTCACTCATATCACATTCCAAACTAAATGAATAGCGAATATGGAAACAATCTATTTGAAATTGCAATAATTGAAAGCCTGAATATTTAGTAATAAAAAAATCCTGATAGAAATAGTAATGTGTACGCGACAGTACCCAAAACTACTACTATATGGAGCCCCGCAGACCCACAATGCAGATTTGAAACGGGGGTCGTAACCGGATCTCCAAATTGAAATGTTTTATTTCGTGCCCCAGCCCGCGGATAGTGCCGACTTTTAAATTGATAACCGAATGAATGCGTATGCGCGCCTCACGTGACAAATACCAAACTTTTTATACACTAAACGCTTTGACGAATGTTTGGTTAAATGTTTAACCGTATCGCCGCTTAAAGGCGACATTTCAAAGCTAATTTACATACGTCTCCGGTGGTGAGGAGACCGGCCGGTTCTATTGTCAGGAAGATAATTTGCATGTTTTGTGAGGATGATGTTTGTTTGTGCCACCGACTTACCCAGAAGTTGTTTTACTATGATTGATAGGCAGTAAAGCGTAGCATTTCGCACTTCATAAAAATCAGACTTCTCTTTTAGAGCATAGCATAGTGAGGCTTTGTGTAATAGAATAAAATGCTGACGCTTATTATGTGAAAAAACTTATGTAAATTTTAACTTTATGTATCGTTTTTCATGTGATTTTAATTCAAACATGTCTGTTCATGCAGGTCCACTCGCGTGGACATTTTATCGCAATAAAAGGTATCAGATGTGCTTTCCTACACTTCAAAGTATCTTTACACCAAATTTCATTAATATCAGTTCTGTGGTTTATATGTGAGAAGGTAAGAAGCAAACAGATAGACAGATCAAAAAATATTGCATTTTTATGGGTTTAATAGCGTTTCCTAATAGAGGGCGAAGCGAAGGCGTAGAGAGTCGTTTTCAAACAATATTACTCTTCACGTTTGCGTTTTAAGGGACAAAATTCAAACAAGAATGATGTACTGTAGGTATGTGTATTAAAAACGTTTCGGCACGGCATCGCTTTTGCCTGATAATAAAAGCCTTTAAGGTTAAAGTAGGTAGTATATTAAATTCTTCCATTACAGATAATTTTAATGCAATTACGATATCGAAAAACAAAAAAACGTACGATGATTAAAACGCACCCAGCCCAGAGTGGGCGCAAAAATCCTCATTTCGGTTCAATGCCCTATCATTCGATGCGCTGTAAAGCATTTCTTTTATGTATGAAGCACGTACCGCCTGGCTTGTACGTTTGTAGTGGGCCGATTCATTTTATTAGCACCATGACCAACTATGGAGTACATATATAGCATACATAGTAAAAATGTCTGATCTGGAAAATCAGAAACTACTTATAACACGATGAAGGTATTAAAACGGCAATTTTCGATGCACGAGTATCCGCAAGTCACCGCGACGATGTGGTCGAAGGTGGCGCTACGCTACACCTGGACTGGGAAACGGCTCTCAAGTAAAGCAGCCGTATCACACTGATAACAGTGCTTGGGTTAGCCAGGCGAGCACTAGAAAATGCCCTACAACCAAGCTATGACCTTACAAAAAGCTCCACCAAGTTATCGACGTTTAGCATTAATCACAACATAAGCAAGAAGAGAGAACAGGTGCCTTCTGGGTATGCGTGCTACACCGTCGACCGCATCATCGCATGGCAACAGGCGGGATGGCGGTCTAACGCACACCTATTAGCAATAAAAAAATTAAAATAAAAAAGATATAGATTTGTCTGTATTTGTATCTAAATTCGTTATACAAACGCGACTCAACACTACATTTAGCTGTTATGCTTGTATGACACTCCAGTGTTGACCAATACGCTACTCAAGTATTGGTGACATTTTTGTATGAAATTATAGACTCTAGAATACCCGCTTTAGACCCTAAAACTACGGCTAGACAAGTCTGGAACTACGGAGTTCCTTAAACCAAGTAAAAAGTGTTGGATTTGATTTTTCACACTCAGAGTTCTCTTAAGCTGGTTGCACAAGTGGTGTTAGCAAGAAGCAAGCAAGTAGAATTCTTTATCACAAAACCAGCCAGCTATATAGTTCAGCTATAATGCTCTAGTATAATTTATTCTGTGGCTGTATGGTCAATCCGTTGCGCTCCGTCGACCAGCTCGGCCGCCATATTTCTGCGTGACGGAACCGCGCGTCGATCGCACTGCTCCTATTATCGCAATGATATCGCGATCAATCGAACGAGGGGGGCACTGGAGTGTGGGAGAGGGGGAGCGGCGCAAATAAATGTATCTGCCGGCCGGCGGGATAAATACGCAAATAGTATGAAACTGCAAAAATCAAAACCCATCCGCCACTGCGATACTGCGGTAATGGGTGGTCGATATGCTCTACTTCGGTTGTGCTAAATTTAACACTTTTTTTCGGTGTGTTCCGGTCAGTCTCATTTGAAATGCAGTTCTCCGTGTCTCACCTGCAACAAACATTGTCATTTTGCATTGGGTGACTTTGTGGTGAAACGATGTGAACAGTAGACGTATAAAGCGTAACGTAGAGATTTTTCCACCAGCACAGTAATTTCAGAAAAGAAAAAGTCGACTTGGTGGTCACCATATTGAAGTACTATTGTCGCTTAAAAGTAATCACATGTTTTATGCAACTAAATAAATGTTTATTGATTTGATTTGATGTGTATGTCGCTGCACAAACCGGTGACGTCTGACACCAAAAATCACAGCGACCAATCCGAATGTAAGATAAAGTACAGACTCAATTTCAATCTTCCACATTGAAAGACCAATTTGTTCCGAACGCTCACTCGAATCTTTCATAAAATTTGATTTAACAGCTGAAGAAAATGATTGTTTTTGTAAATGGTCATAATCTGGATAAGAATGTGGCAGACAGCTATGAATTATGACAAGCCGCTACATTAATATAGAAAACAAAGAAAACTTCCATGATAACTTTTTTTGACTTTCTGAAAAAACTTACAAAGTAGAGCAACATCCGCACCAAACCCGGTTCACCAGTTCTTACTAGCATTGAATTTGCTTCGCAATGTACACCTAAACATTTTGTTTGTGAAATAAAGTATTTTCTATCTATTTATCTATTTGAAACGTGATCCCGTGACCCATGAGGCTATTATCAAGTCTATAGTTTTTTGCACCGAAAAACATACGCCGGGGTGGGGGGTAGGGTTGCCAGATGGATTCGTCGGGATTCTCGCGACATTCTCAGCGACTCCCGATAAATCTCAAAATCTCCAGAGAAATAAATAGCTCCGAAAGTTCTCTCAAACAATAATATAAAATTTAAACATACAGGTACTTAAATTAGTTATGTGTCAACAATATCATAATGTACAGTTTGAAAAAATTTACTTACTTAGTAATTTTTTTTAAATATATTTTTTTCCGACAACAACCCCGAAATCCCAACTTTTCCAAATTTTCAACCAGATATTTTACACTTCCGATCTGGCAACCCTAGAGGGGGGGTTGATCACACAATGCAGCCAACTGCTGCGCGCTCACAGTGTTCACACACCCCACTCGGCATTTGCATTCGAACTTTGGAGAGATGCGGACTTTGATTATTTATACCTACCTACTGATAAAAAATAATCGATTATGAAATTAGTAACGCCGTTTTTGTCCCCCCCTTCTTAATAAAATCACTTGAACTTCCTTCCCATACAAACATAATATACTGCTTTTCTAAATCCATGCGATGATAATTACACCTCAATATCTACCAATACTTTTGGCGCTGCTACAAAGGACTTTTGAGTAGGTACAAACATACTCTCATACTCTCCTACTTCACTTTTTTCACAGTGTATGCTGTTATTATTTTCCTTATAGGTTTGCATTTGATCACTAGTTACTTTCTGGTTGAAGGTGGCGCCACAGTATACCTGAATTGGGAACTGGCTCTCTCTCTCTAAATTTAACAGGTTTTATCTTACCAAAGAACAACTATTTCATTTGTTACAAGCTTTTAGTTTTTTGAAACAGTTCGTTTTCACATTTTAAAACGGCATTTTTGTACCGAACCAACCTAAAAAAAAGCTACAACTATCTAATAATATTGGACAGTCCGTGTGAATAAATGAAACAACCAGTGCCCGATAGGGATTAATTGACATGCGACGAGTCAAAGTGACGTGCGACGTGTCGGAGGGGCACGCGACTGTGTCACCTTCACTCAAATGTCGCAAGTTTTTAGCAAGTGCATTAAAAAGTCGTGTAATAAATAATGAAATAAAAAAATTGTTAAATTAGTTACTTAAAAAATTTCTGTTAACCAAAATAGGAACGATAGTGGCCGAACGGTAACACGTGCGCCTAATGCCCGGGCCACACTAAGGTCAACGTCAAGGAAAATGTCAATGCCTATCTTCGCGATATATATATTGCATTAATTATTAACGCTATTAAGTGAGTCGCTACACTTGAACGGTCAACGTGAATGCAATTGATTTATCGGCTAACGTCAAACACCAATGTAAATGCCGTTGTCCAATGTCGTGGCCACACTTATGTCAAACGTCAATCATCGCGCTATTGAACGGCATTTCCCGTTAGTGTGGCCTTAGCATAACAAGGCATCATCGATACCGAGTTTGAATCATCTCAGTCTCGTTCAAAAAACGGTGTAGATTATCATTTTGTGAAAACCGGCAAGTCCAAGAACCACAACATTCAAGAGCATGTGACATCAACCAACCCGCACTGGGCCAGCGTGGCTTAATACTCTCTATCCCAGCAGTTTGAACGTAATAAGCTGATTATGATGAACCAAAATAGATGGCCAATCCATGAAATATATCTGTCAAACTTGCCCACAGACTAAAAAACTATAAAGTTTTCTTTTTTCTTTGTCTACATATGTACGGAAGTCATTGTAATGAAGTAAATCCATGATGGATCTAATGAATGGATTTTATGAGATAGAACCAATCAAACATGTGAATCAAGCTTTTGTTTCTTGCAAAATCTAATACAAGTCAAAACATACTCAAATTTAGATTACAGAAAAAATGCAAATGTGTGTTTCTGCTTTCTTGAAATAGGAAACCATAGTAGTATACAGGGGCGGCTAGCTAAAAACTTTCAATTCCCAAAGAACAACATTTTTGCGGAAATAGATAAAAGCTCAGTTGAAAAATCGTCGCCCAGCAATTTGTATATATCGGTGGTCCGTGCTGGCAATAGGCGGTTCAGTTATGGACGCGTAAAAACCTGGCTCGGCGATCCCGCTGCAACCACCCAGACCGATATGATGGCTCAGCGGATTTCCACTGACACAGCAAAACGACAGCAGCTGGTGTAGTTCACTTTATTGCAGAATATGAAGTGTAGAAAACTCTTTTGAGTTCGTGATGGCAGTTGGTTCAGGGACTCTACTCTTCTAATCGTAATAATCGAAACAAAGCCGTGAATAATAATGTCCTTGGAAATGTCATGATTGCAATAGAAAAAGAATTGTCTGTAATACTACATACGACAAAGCAGAGGGTCTTGTTTTAAAAATTTATACTTACATCAAAACATATGCAGTGTCCTCTTTTTAGTGGTTTTAAGCGTTTTTCTTCTATATGTATATGGACTTGTTAATACAATCAGTATATTAGAAATACAATACTCAGAAGTCTTCTGAGCAAGTGTTTTATTGATTTTTAATAATTTTCTTTGTTATTGTTATGCTACTTCCAGATTACAGAGACATAATATCTACAAGGTGGGCCAAAAGAAGTCATATGATGTTGTTTGACTTTCTTTTTTTTTCTAAATGAAAAACTTCGATTCTGGCCGGTATAATCTTCTCGACTTGACCAATAAAATTTTAAAGGTGCAAATAAACATAATCAAAAAACAGAATCGAAGTTTTTCATTTGGAAAAAAAAAATCATAAGGAAAAAATATCAGTTGTTTTCCAAAGTATGCGCCTTTTCCCTAAAAAGGAAGGGACAAAGGCAAATTTACAGATAAAACTAACACACAGTTAATGACCACGAACTAACCTTGATCGTCCGAACTAGTTGGCGAGTTTCGTATCTTGCGTTCCCAACATGTTATTTTTCGTCATTATTTGGACTTATGACGATCTTTTCTCCATAACACTGCTTTCAACTAACTTTTTCACAAAATTTCCAATAAAATAACGAATTTAATCGATAAGTCGAAGCTGCGACGCCCGCACATAAAAAAGGAATGAAGTATGACGGAGATGACAGCACTGCCTATGACATGGAAGGTATCGTTCAGAAACAGTGAATTTTATATTTTTGTGATTTGGTTTTTATTTTTACAGCTCTAAAAATTATGTGCGACGCCTTGTGCAATAAATAGGAATACTACCAAGTGAATAAATATCGAGAATGCAACGTCGAAGTGTAATGTGACATAATGGTGTCGATTTGGTTTTGCATTATCTAAAACTAAAGTAAGTTTGACAGGTCTAAGAGTAATGCTGTCCTTTGTTTACTTCAGTGTTTAGAAAAAAACAGCAATATTATTAGACCTGTCAAATTTAGTTTAGTTTCAGAGAATGCAAAACCGAATCGACACCAATGTCTATGCGTAAAAAAATATTACCATCTTATATCAATGCGGTTTTTTCTAAGCTTTCATTGTTAAATATAAGTTCTTGGAAAAAAAACATACTCGTGGCACTTTACTGCAATGGAATACACTGTAAGAAAAAAATGACTGAACTCGCGGAAAAGAATAAAAATAATACATGGTTTCTCACTTAGTGCATTCACCAAAAACCGTAAAATTAACCAAACTAACAGAAAATAAGTACAGAGTTCCCCATAGTTCCGCTATTTTAGACTACATCGTCACTTAATATCAGGGGACTCAGAGTCAAAAGTTACCCTGTTAGATTTTTTTTAAATAAGTACTAACTTGATTCATTTCTCCAAATCATACTGGCCATAAGGGTAATGGGATCCTCAATTTACTTCGAAATATTTCACCCACTAAATCAAACTAATCCACGGCATTTTTACTCAAACTATGTATAGGTAAGTTGTTTATTAATTTCCAGCGTAAGAATCAAAGTTATCTTAATTTTCCTTGCGTGCTGACAAAATGAGACCCCTAAGAATTTGTATATTCATATGACGTATTCCGATCAAACAATGGACCCATAAAAGCGTGTCCCACTCCACAACATTCAATAAAGCAGCACAAACACATATAAATCGGGTTTACGTTCGTTGTCCAAATTATGTCATCAAATGGCACCTCCGGGCGATAACACCCGATGACACCGTTCAAACGACGGCTTCCAACCAAATTTCCATACAAATCGGTTCGCCACGCTGCCTCTGCCTTCGAGCGGGCGTCACACTTCATAAATTCCGATTTTAATATTTGCCCCCACTCTGTTTAACCCCGCATTGTGTTGGGGGGCAAATTGACGCACAAACGTTTGTTTGATGGTCAATAAATCCGATGGATAACATAATTAACCAGAATCACAATATTATTTGTGAAATTTACCTAACAGACTTTTTAACGACAGATTAATTAAGCAAATTAAAATAATTAATTAAAACGTCTAGATTTCTATGTAGTAGGCATTAGTTTCAATTCATTGGACAAGTTTCATATAATGAGCTTTTCCAACTATAAATCAGACGTTTTTCGCAGAATTTTGTTCAGAGATGAAACAAGTATCTACATATTACATGACTTTATATTTATCTACTGAACTTAATAGCTTTCAGTATAATGAATACGAGTAAATAAAACTACAGACCAGTCTCAAATAAATTTTATTTGTTCATTAAATCTATTGCATAATTATATCTAAAATTGATGACTAAAATTGATCTAGCAATTATAACTTTCAAATGAAAAAAATTTACGCGGTCGTCACTCTAATTGATACATTTTTGCGTTACTTTTTTCATTCTATACCTATTCTTGTGATTTTTGTCAATATTTTTTTTGCATTTTTTAATAGTATCAAAAGCACAAATTCACAAATAAAATAAATAGTACCTATAAACGACATTTTTACTTCCTCTTCATGCAATTTTCAAAGCTGATGTGTAGACATCGTTGCGTCTGCAATCTCATTTCCACTAACAGATAAATCTACGCCGCGCCGGTTGTTTAAAAAGTCCTTACATCCTATTGCTACACAAAAAACAGAATGGGCACTCTGTCAAATCGGTATCTGGCAACTTACGCACAAGTTGCGTGATACCGATTTGACAGATATTATTAGGTATTAGGTTTGAAATAATTAATTGTCATATGATGGAAGTAGCCTTGGCTCCTGAAATACAGTTTTTAACTAGTTCAGGAGTCAATGGACTCATTTATAATTGTATCCCACTTTTATGTCAATAAATAAATATTTGATTTGATTTGATTTGAAGCGTATTTCAAACTATCAATAGAGGACAGAACTCAGAAGTTAAACAAAGGACATCTGCATCGTGGGCTGATTTATCACTATCATCACATATAATCTAATATTAGAATGAAATAAATTATATAGACATTAATTTACCTACTATAATAATATGTTAAGATTTTTAGAGATGCTCTCCAAATAGCCTTAATTTGAATGCAGTTAGTCGTTCATTCCCGCTGTCCACCCCAGCGCGTTACCCAGTGGGGGACAGTGACACATTTGTTAAAAAAAGTGTTCTCACTGTCTCCCACTGGGGGACAGTTTACCAAAAGTCTCTGCAAGTTTCTTACTGTTGAACTGAATTAATTACATATTGAAAAATAAGCAACATTTGCATACATTCTACGCTCATTAAAACATTATCAACAACCTATATTTTATTGATTTATTCAGTCTAATTTGAAATACCAAGAAATAAAACTGTCCATACTATATATGTATATACTGCAGCCTCAGTCAATTCCTCCCGACCATAAGCCGCGTGCACACTGGCAATAACAGAGATAAGGTGCCGGCTGCGGAGACTCGATTCTATCTCCTTATTGCTATGTAAATAACCTCCATTGAGACACAGATCGCAGATACCCCGCCGATGTGGCAGCGGCTTTATGGTGCTCTTATTGTCCTTCGGGACTATAAACCATTGATATGTATAGAAACGTGTACAAACATCGTTAATGTACGTCTATGACGGTTTCTTTTGAGCCCTGAGCTTCTGAACCTTTAGTTAGAGGTCCGATAAATTAAATGGCTGAGTTTAATTGCGTCTTATAGTAGACGAGAACATCAAATCAGTCTCTCCTCATGCACGCTTGTATAGATGTATTTCTAGTTATAAAATATACAATATATTTACGAAGCAATAAGAGTAAAATTATTCTAAAACATTTTTTTTTTGTTTGGTTTGCTTTAGGACACGGTAAAATCTTTTTTCTTTGGTTTGTGGATCAGTAATATTGAGTGCTATTAAAAAAGTTAACAAAACCCATGCTGTATGTGTATATTTTTTTTATGTCTTGTAGAAACAATCTGCTTTATCTTTTCTTCTTCGCTTCTTTAATCTCTTCTTTCAGCAATCTATCTCTCTTTTTATTGGAGATGATTTTATTTCATTATGTTAATTAACATTTAAGATTTAAATATTGCTGGATAGATAAGGTACCTACAGGACTTATACAAAACCAAATGTAATTTGTTGTTTATTCTAGCTTTCAACTATGCAAAACTATTATCTAAAAACCTGTAAACGGATCCATTACACCGAAAAATGAATCCGCACATTCAACAGCAGGTCGTATCTCCCCATCGCTATAGATGCTAAGATAAAACCGTATCATTTGCTTAAAATACCCCATAAAATTAAACAACGCAACAATAACCCGGAATAGAGTTGACAAAAAATCTACAATAATAATTTTTTTTCGTCCGCATTATAGGATGATCCGTCATTGTGCCCACGGCACACAGATGGCGCTGATAAGTGGGTACATCGCTTTATTAAAATATAACAACCAGTTCACACGGACCCACTGAAAGCGACTATTGCGCCCATTCCCACCACACGTGCTTAGTTGTGATAGGGGAGTAGAGTTCAAGTTACGTTGGTCGAGGTAGTTAGTGTGTAACAACAGTATCGGACGCTCGAATCTGCTGGTTTCATTCAGGATCAGAGATGTGCACTGATTCGAAATATTTAATACCTTCCCACGAGTACTAGCCGTGGGCACACGCGCGAGTGATAACGTGGGAAGTGGGAAGGGAGTACCTGTCTGTGTGTACCCACCCTTATTTTTGCATTAATAGTGTCAGTATTAATTTGTTTGAAGAAGATTTACTATGAAGTTTATTTACAACAAACTAAATAAAGCAATTGTAAACTTCAAAGCGATGCGAATATTTATAGAGTACTAACTATGCTCCATGGTTTCACCTACTTGGAGATTTTTTCAAGAATAGTACATTTTCCTCGTGCTTAGTTTAAGTGATTTTCTGTATCTCTTACTGGTAATTACTTTTTGTAAAAATAAAGTTATCTTTATCTTTATTTTTCAAGACATAAAGGAGCCTATGTCAAAAACTATACGATCTTTTGGTGCGTAAAAGAAGACAAAATAATAAACACGCATACGCATTTCTTTCATTATTTTCCGGTGTAGGTAAGTATGTTCGTAATTCTTCTTCTCCTTAACGGCTTGACCAATTTTGATGGAATTTGGTATGGAGATAGTGTAGACCCTGCGAAAGAACATGGAGAACAAGAGTAAACTCGCGAGGAACTACTAGTTTTTTAAGGCCCGACTTGATAGTAAGGGGTGACCGTCGCCTATGGACATCTGCAACACTATAGTGGTTTTGCCGATGCGTTGCCGACCCTTAAGAATTAACTCTTTCCACACCCATCTTGAATCCCAACAGTGGGAACGTAAAGGCTGATTATGAAGAATGCAAAAATAACGCAACTATGCAACCATTTCAACAAGCAAATGAATGAAGAAAGACAGGCTCATTTTCAAAACAAAATTTAAAAGCAAAAGAGAGTCCATTCTTTACGCCGCAATTCTCTGATGGACCCTGTAAAAAGCCAAGATCAAAGAATGTGCAAAATGAAGACCATTACACCGCATTATACCGGTAATCCACCAACAGAGGCACACACGGGGTGTGCCGGGGCTCCCGAACATTTATTAAAAGTTACAGGGGTAGGGAAGCCGCATGAGGCCTAATTAAGCCTCTTTTTACAAAAAGCTTGATACGGAGGGTCTCTACTTTTTACCCTTCTGACTCCTTAATGAGCTGTTGCTGGCCATCTAGTAGCATGTATGAGACGCAGTAATCTAACTTGAGTGTAGGAAACTAATTATGACTCGACTATACTTTACACGTGAGAATTATTTAATATACAGCTCCACGGTTTCGCTGCGTTATTAATATACATATCTAGAAAAAAACTTTTTTTTACTATTTTTTAACCGACTTCAAAAAACGAGGAGGTTTCTCAACTCGACCCTTTTAATGTTTTTTCGCGGATAACTTCGTCGTTTATGAACCGATTTTGATGATTCTTTTTTTGTTGGAAAGGAGGTATACCAAGGGTACCATGATAAGGAAACCAGGATCTGATGATGGTATCCCAGAGATAAAGAGAAGTCGGTTTTTTTATTGTTAAAAATTATACAGGGTAGCGTTTGACCACAAGTCATCTGATGTAAAGTAACGATGTGGTCGAAGATGGTGCCACGCTACACTTGAACTGGGAACTGGCTTTCAAGTAACACTTAGAATAATATAAATAAATCTATTAGGGTGATTTCAAAAAAAAAAATGTACATCCTCAGTTCCTCACTTAAGATATTCAAGGTGGTAGTGAAACGCTACCCTGTAAAAATACTAAAACAATATCAACTATATTATAACGAAGCAAAACTAGGATGTTATTGGAAAAACCAAAACAAGTTAGTGACAGTAACGGTATTGTAATACCGTAATTGTAAGGAAAAATAACACCTAATGTATAAGTGTACCTACATACCTAATAACATGTACATTGCCAAGTCTCAGAGCCTAAGAGAACACACCCATAATTTGATTTGTTGGCCCTCAATTAATATTACTGTTGACGCGAAATCAGCTAAATCTGTCAGTGACAAACGTTATTTATATCGTCGGGCGAACTGAATTGACTTGAATCAGTGATCCGATGCTAACGACGCGTCGTTCGTACGCCAATGCTAATAGCACACGAGTTTTCACGCTGACGATAAGTGACGCGATAGCTGATAACAACTGCAGCACTAAAGATAAAGATAAAGATAAAGATATTTTATTTGTAAACATGTGCTGTTACATAGCAAGATTGCATGCAGATCTTCAATAAAGGGATTATAGGTACAACATGTTTTGCCTAAATGGGCGTACAAATAGTGTGGTAATTTGAACTATTCTATACTAGTTGCGCCCCGCGGATTCACCCGTGTCTTTCCATCAGCCCGCAAGAACCTTTTTCCGAGATAAGAGTAGCCTATGTGTTAATCCAGGGCATAAGCTATCTCCATTCAAAATTTCATTCAGATCCATTCAGTAGTTTTTGCTTAAAAGAGTAACAAACATCAATCCATCCATACTCACAAACTTCACGCTTATAATATTAGTAGCCAGTAGGATAGGATTCTGTGTGCTCTAGTTAGGGCTCCATATTACAAAGTTCCACAGCGTATTGATGTGCTCAAACCAATTCGCATTGAAGCAGTTGATTTTAAAGAATTTAATCACAAGTCACCTGATGCTATGTGACAATGGTGACGATGACGCTGCACTATGCCCGTTTTTGAAACTGCCGGAACGCATCAAAGCTGATGTGTGATTGGTGACTAATTCTAAGCTTAAAGTGGTAGCTAGCAAGATGAGCACTAGGGAATGCCTTACCACCAAGCTATAGTTTCATCACAATGAAAACTGAACAGAGCCTGAACTTTTGACACTTCCTTTTTTAATTGAGTTGAGCCCACCCCATGCAATACAAAGCTCGTCAACATCGTCCTCTCGTATAGTTTATTTTGAACCTGAAAGTCTTGCGAGAAGTTGTTTCACTGCGAACATTTATACTGTGCGCCTAGTATGGGACTCACGGTACCTTTGTTTTGGTATTACGCGGTGAGAGACAGCCGAAATTTATGCAATAATAATATGCGGAGAGGACAGGATGTATTAATTAAAATGCACGAGGTAAGAAACAGTATTTATATGCAGAGAAAAACCTTTTTTTAATCCCCATATAACAGCTATACCTATGCAAATCAAAAAATGTACGTGTTTGTTGGCTTTATGTTAGAACAGAAAAAAAAACTATGTCTGTCTCTTTGTTTGGTGTGGAGATAGTTTGAACCCTGAGATAGGATATAACATACATAACACACACATACACACACACACACATACATACATTTACACATTTATACACACATACATACACACACACATTGGATACATTTTATAGTTATAAAACGTAGTCCTCACGGGTGAAACCGCGGGGCAAGCTAGTTGTGTTTAAAATAAACTAGTAAGAAAAACATTACTTGAAAAGATTTTTTGTATGGATGAATGTTTAATTTGTTTTCTTGTTATTGTTACGACATTTTCATTTCTCTATATTCAAAATTTCAGTCCTAACCATACGCGTATTATGTATTGTATGGCTATAATGTTGCCAACCAAAAACCATTTTTTGTAAAAATACTGTAATAATAACTTTCCTAATTAAATAATTAACACTGGCTGATTTGAAATATCTTTTTTATCTTTTATTGTTTTAATTATAATCACTGTGTTGTCTTCTGGTTCTATTACATTTCATGACCAATGAATTTCGCATATTAATTTAATCTATCATTTACCTGTTTATAGTGCAATCCGTCACTAAGCTCCAAAACAACTAATTATAAGATGAACTCAAGTTAATCCCAGCCGTTTGGGCAGCTTAGGGCGCTTGCCTTGGGCGGCCAGCCGGCTTGGGCGGGCCTCAAGCCGGCGCAATTAAACGGATCTCGGGCCGAAGCTAAACAGAAGGTCCTTTGACGATGGTAGCGGCGCGGCGGTCAGGTACATTAAGGACATAGCTATAGGTATTGAGGTATATGCAAGCATATAAGTATACCTACAAGCTTATTAGAAATTTGAAAGGTGATAACTGTTCATAGAAGAAGCGATGGTGGCCGAACGGTTAGGCGTGCGACTTACAAGACGCTGACACCGAGTTCGAATCCTCTCGGCCGCGCACCTATAAGAAAACATCGTGAGGAAACCGGCATGCCCAAGAACTGCAACATTCAAGGGCATGCGACATCTACCTTCCCGCACTGGGCCAGCGTGGTAGATTACAGCCCATACTCTCTCTCTGAGAGAAAGCCAGAGTCCCAGCAGCGGGAACATGAAAGGCTGATAATGATAAACTGTTCATAGGAATATTTTAGTTTGTGCTCTGGAAACAAATAAAACGAACCAGCTCCGATGACTCAGCGACCCAAAGTGTGTCTTGGCTTCTGAAGCGAGAGAGCGCCACTCCTTCCTATCCTGAGTAATCTCAGTCCAGTTCAGAGTCTGAAAATATATAGATTGTTTATTATTTTTAATGTAAAAAAAACAATTGCGTTTACGAATATCCTATTAGCTAGTTTTTTAATTATCTTAATTAATGTGTTCTACGTACGGTAGTGTCCCTATATCTGTACTAATATTTAAAAAAAGAGGTAGGAGATAATAACAGAACACCTGACCCGATTTTTTAAATTCTTTCACTGTTAGAATGTTAAAGCTGATATATATGTTAGCGTCACTGTTTTATTCCATTAAAAATTCTCATAGAATCTTCACGCAGGTGAAATTGCAACATTAATAAAAGTATTTTTAATATCTTCCAGTCAAATTCTGAATGTGTGCCACCGATAAAAATAACAAATTACGTCAAACACCTTATACAAAAGTATTTTTAAAGCAAAATGACGAAATCCAACTTAAATTTCAGGTCACAGGAGGTAATAAAGTTCAATCTCGAGGCGGCACGTTTGATGTGCGAGGCGCAGCAAAGGTGAGATGGGTATCAAACGTCTTGCCCCCTCCACGGGCTGAATGTGGCCAAATTGGACGACCGGAAGCCGAGAGCCGCCCGCGACTTGACCGGAACTGCGCGCCGCCCGCCCACGACCTTTCCCGCCTTGCGGATTGTTTCCATTGTAATGCGTATACTGATTTTGCTTTAAAATAATACCAAGAATTCCTCCTGTCTAGGATCTCGTCACGTCCACTGCTGGGACTCTGGCCTTCTCTCAGAAAGACCGCATATGGTCGCGTAATTCGATATGTGATTTCTTCTTTATAATAGTTACTAGCTGTTCCCCGCGGTTTCACCCGCATGGGCTACAGTTTACCGCATTAAAAAGTAACCTATGTCCTTTCTCGACTCTAGACTATCCGTGTACCAAATTTCATTTAAATCGGTTCAGAAGTGTTGACTTGAGAGTCAGACAGACAGACAGAGTTACTTTCGCATTTATATTACTAGCCAGGAATTAATGGTATGCCTTAGTTTGTTTTGCGATCGCACATATATTTGACAGTTTATGTGGGTAGAATAATAATTAGCTTTGATATAAATTCTCAATCCAGTGAGGGTAGTTTTATAGTTGTACTACCGCTCGCTTATTCACTCGAGAGTCTCAACCGAACTCTCAACCGAAATCTTAACCTGACATCTGCTTGTGAAGCAATAAATACGGAAAACCTTAAAAATTTCGTCATCGCAGCCCCAACGCTCCAGGGCTTTGTCAGTGTTGTGCGGGACAATAATTCGTTACACTTGTGTCTAGATTTGAACTGTATCTATCTAAATTTAGTGGATTTAGGACGATGCCGTCACACTAGGTCTTGAGCTGGACTATGGTGAGTAGGTTTATGACCTTATCACGATCTCTCACTGGGATTTGTTTATCGTGATTTTCTATCATTTGGGCATTCCTCCAAAGAAAATTACCGCACCCTCACATCGCGGGGATTTTACGATTATAGATAAAATAAGTTTAGATTACGTTGTATCTTGAACATATGTTATGTTTTACACTATATTTTTAGGATTCATTCATTTCATTTGAAAGGATTCTTTTATATTCATCTCTTAATCGTTTTTCGCGTTTTAACCGTGCATACTCCATAAACGTCAAATTTACAAGTGGGGGAATGGAAACTCGCGTCTCACCCCGCGTCGGGAGGCAGTTTGTTCAGGTGAAGTAAGCGAGTTTACACCAGACAAGACTCGGCTTATTGAGGTAGGGCGCCGCACGTTACACTCTAATCGCATCATGAGACCTGATTTGGGGCATTTCTGACCAGACTGATCTAATTTACTCGAGTGTGTAGTTTATTTGAACTGTAGTTAATGGTACTTAAAAGTGTCGGTTTTAGATGGATGAAGTGAAGTAACTTTACTACTGTAAACTTACTTACTTTATATCCTATATACTTTGTATCCCTTAATAATGCTTAAAAACTGTACATTATTATATACTATTAAATTGAGAGCTAGTAAATATTCGGATGCATGTTGTGTTTGCATCTAGTAGGTCGTGCAGCCGCCATGTCGATCATGTTTACATTCGGGTACATTATAGTTTTCACGGCCAGTTTGCGAACCTAATAATAAAGAAGAAAAAAAAGAAACCCCCACTTTGGGTAAAGGTCTCCTTTATTTCAAGCCACACTATTGCTACTGGTGCCTGGTCAGCCATTTTTGGCTAGTATTTTACTATACATACGTAGTGGAAACTTGCTTTACTCTGTGAAGTCCTTTGCTACTGATAGCCATTTTTGGTCGGTATTTTACTTTAATTACCAAAAACTTTCTTAACTCCAACGCTTGTATCATTTGAAGTCTATAATTATATACATACTCAAAAGTTACTGACTGATGACTGACTGACATAGTGATCTATCAACGCACAGCCCAAACTACTGGACGGATCTGGCTGAAATTTGGCATGCAGGTAGATGTTATGAAGTAAGCATCCGCTAAGAAAGGATTTCGCGATAAACTGTAGCCCACGCGGGTGAAACCGCGGGGAACAGCTAGTATTAAATAAAATTCTAATTTAAAATGAGTCTTACCGCCGTATTCCGAGATGTTAATTGCGGTTAATTAGCATTCAATCTGTGAAAATCCATAGGTACAAAAATATCGGCTTAGTACTTGACTTAATGATAAAGGTGATTGACGTCTCTGCGTACAACACTCACGTACTTGTTAAAAAATGTTCTTTAATACAATTTCATCATCTTTTATCTAAATACATACTCAACGCCTAAGCAACACCTCACCTCAAATTTTAATCCTTCACTTACACAAGTCCAACTTAACCCGAAAATGACTTCCGAATTCAAACAGAGCAAGAACGATTTAAACAAAGCTTACCCGTGAGTCGCTGTGAGTAAACGGCCGTCAAATCCACGCATCCATTGCTCTGCGCACGATCCTACCAGATGTATGGCTGCGTCGTCCGAATGGCCTTTTGTACGGGTATCTTGAGCCATTGACCGTCAAACAAGTGGTGGCGACCCTCACGGGTTAAGCTTGATTTATGTACAGAGTTTAAGTAGGCATAGCATGTCAAAGGTGTTTAGAACGCTGAGATACGTAAACTTTAGCTAACTAAACTTAAGCTTTTCATTAAAAAATTACCCATTATAAGGACTGTTCATACAAGTTATACATCTGCATATCCATAAGTGACATGCTGCTTAAATGTTCAATTAATTCACAAACTCTAAAGATCAATCACTAGCTCTACCTCACTCACGGTCCTCCCGTTACCAGTAGGAGCCTTTCTCCGAGATAAAAAGTAACCCATGTGTTAATTCAGAGTACAACCTATCTCCATTCCAAATTTCACTCAAATTCGTTCAGCTGTTTCAGCTTGAAGAAGTCACAAGCATACACACTCACTTACTCAAAAACTTTCACATTTATTGTAGCTGCACCCCGCGGTTTCAACCACTCGTACTACACAATATCGCTT
Source organism: Opisthograptis luteolata (assembly GCA_931315375.2). Lineage (NCBI taxonomy): Eukaryota > Metazoa > Arthropoda > Insecta > Lepidoptera > Geometridae > Opisthograptis > Opisthograptis luteolata. The sequence goes on from OV928048.1 coordinate 8,280,350, forward strand.
AAAAAAGTATTCTATGTCCTTTTCCAAGGTTTGAACTATCTCCACACCAAGTTTCATTAAAATCCGTTTTGTAGTTTTTGCGTGAAAGGCATCTATCTATCCTGACAAACTTACACATTTATATCAGGATATAGAAATAGTGGTATTATCCAGCGTGTATAAATTCACACTGTATACCAATTTCAGTCTCTACACCTATATTTTGAACGCAACCATCCCCGATCTAATATCAGCCCTGAAAAATGAGCAAAACCGTTATAATACTGATAGTGCGTTCGAAAGCCTTTTAACTCCGCGCGATGGGCACAAAAGCGCCTCATCAAACGTCCATCTCCCTTCGATTTCGTGTCTTCGTTTTGGCGAGCCGGCCGTCGGGTGCTCTGCAAAAAGGACAAGAGTATGTGCTGACCCGATCATTAAATAGATTGATGGCACCTGGGCGCAAGGCTCGAGCGATAAATAGTGGCGATTCGGGTAATCCTCCCGGCGGCCGGTGCCTGACGATGGCCGGCATCCATTCTCTTTATTGGACCGTGCTTTATAGCAACCAGGCTGCAGCTCCGCCTGTCGCCTTGACGCGCGATGCGCCGCCTGCCTAACTTATTGCCGATGCGATGTGCAACGAGTCCGGGGAGATAGCGGGAGAGTGCACTCGCTTACTCTATATTGCCCGCGCTTTTGGTGGAGATGGAATAGATAGGGGAATGACTAGGAGATTTTATGTTTCAGGTAAAGTATTGCTACGTAGTGTTGTATTACAGGTAAGATGTGATCTTACAGTACACGCTTAGATTCTAATCTGAGGGTGCACGATTGAAATGTTCATGCAAAAAGCAGTCTTCATTCAGACTCATGCATCTTTTATTTGTCAATGAACTGTCATTGTTATGTCAATGTCACTTTCTTCTCGTATACAACTCAGAAACCTCAACTCGTCTCTCATAATATTAGATTTTTAGGACCTTTTTTACAAACTATAAAAATAAAAATCAGAGGTAAGCAACAAAAACAATGCAGTCTTCATTAGCACCTCCGCAGACCAAAATGTTAATGATAAATTATCCTCACCTTGTCCCTACCCAGAATATGCGATCGGACATCACCTCTAACGTTTATAATCAATTAAGGCTGCCCAAAATAACAAAAACGTTATCTATTTTATGGTTTTTAGCAAAAAAGGTGGCGTCAGGAAGGAAAACAATGGCAAATTAGCGATGACGGGTAAAAATGACGCTGGGATTGGTGGGCTAGTTATAAATGTCCGGCAAAGACGCGGCGACCCGGCGGCGGCGGCGGTGCGACCATTTATAATGCTTCAACGACATGTCGATCGTTGGCATATTTTTACCACTGCGTCACAGGAATTCGACTGGACAAAAAGAAAAAAGATAATTTGTTTAATTAATTAAAACAACAACAACTAAAATAACAATTAAAACAACCTATCAAACTGAAGAATCAATTTAATGTACCTATACCTACACAAATATGTTATTAATTTATGTATGTATACATATATACTTTTAAAATTCAATATAAATAACAAAATAAAAACACATAACTAAACCTTAAAATATAAAATTAAACTCTAAACCTATCAAACTCAACGATACAACTAACTAATCTAATAAACCGCTACCAGTTGGCAACGCTCCCAAAATGAGGTAAAAAAAAATCTAAAGGAAATAAATTAAAAACCCACAAATAACAAAAAAAATAGGCATCTATTATTGGATCATATGAACTAACTAAAGAAGGTCTAAAGATAGTTCAAACGATCCTGGATGTGTGAAAATAGTTCTTTTAGGTCGGCAAATGTCCATTGGCGATGGTGACCGCTTACCACCAGAGAATCTGCTTGTTGGCCACTTTCTCTTGTAAGTGAGAAAACAGAAATGCCATAATTCAAAAGCTCCATTTTGATGTAGCTTTTTTTATAGCATGATGTCCAAGTCATCAAGGCTATTCCGCAAAACGTAAAACAGACACCCAGCAGAACCCATGCAACGTTTTTATTTCTCATTTTTGCCCAGAACCGTAACAGAGGCGAGTAGATTCAAAGATACTTAATTAATGACGGCACATTACAGCACGTTTTTGTGCTGATCGCACGCTGATAGCGCGCAGACATCAGCTCGAGCCATCTTATGGATGTCTGCTGTCAACTCCTGTGTACGGAACGGTTTCTTTCCATTTTGATCCGTATAAAATGTCGTGTTTATCTCGACAATCTTTAATTTGATTCTTTACCATGGTACAGTCAGCGATGGAAGTTTCTGAACTCACCCAATTCTTAGATTTTCCAAAGCATATTGAACACCAAATATTGCATCTAACGTTCTTTTGGAAAATTGGGTTTGGTCCACATCTTTTGTCGTTGACTCTACGATTAGACAGTTCCACTGATGGTATACTGTGGCAATTTTTTTTTGGTGGCTATATTTGCTCCCTTGTATACGTTTCCATTGCTAGAACATAGGCCTTCTCTTTGAGAGAGAGTTTGGACCACAATCTGCCATGCTGGCCCAGTACGGATTGGTAGATGTCACATATTGCCATCAATGGTACCTACTGGTTCTTTTGATTCAAAACTTCAAATATTATTATTCAAGAAAACAGTTCATATATATACAAAACAAGCAAAGAATAGGTGTATTGCTTGTGTTTGGCAATCCCAGGCCACCTCTAAATGAATGCAAATAAAAAGGTTTCTTTTTCAAATAGTTATTAAATAAACAGGTTGATAAGTTCTCTTCGATAATCGCATTAAAGTATTACCGCACCTAAATTAATTCTTACAAATCTCTTGTTCCCAACAAACAGTCGAAACAGCAAACGTTAAAAATTCAGCACTTCCAATTTTGCCCATAGCATAGGCGCGTTAGATAATTCACAACTGGCAAAAACGAGCGATAGCGGGGACTGCGCGGCTTTATGATCCATTCTCTTGTCCGAAAAATCACGATCGCGGTCAAAATAGTACGAGTTCCGAAAGCGTGCACCAGGATACATATTTTATAAGTTAGCTTCGATTGTTCCGACGCGGTTTTGTCTTTTTTATCCTTTTTGCGCGTATCATACACCGTGCTCGTCGATGCGTCCATCGACAGCGACACATGGCTCGCTTTTTTCTTCTTTTAAAAATGCCGACGACGAGATTTGTTGTTCTGTTCTTTATGGATACTGGAGGCGTGTAGCAGTGACGTCATACTGAAGGTTAATTTTAATCAGTTTGTAGATTGGATCGCATGATTTAGGGCCGGTTATTTGACTCGGTGGTGGCCGAACGGTAACGCGTGCGCTTCACAACGCGCTGACACCGAGTTCGAATCCTCTCGGCCCCGCACCTATACTTAATAAGTTATGTGTGGATTTACCATCGCTGAAAGCGGTGAAGGAAAACATCGTGAGGAAACCGGCATGTCCAAGATCCACCACATTCAAGAGCATGCGACATCTACCAACCCGCACTGGGCCCGCGTGTAAATAACGGTCCACACTCCTCTCTCTCTCTCTCTCTCTCTCTCTCTGAGAGAAGGTCAGAGTCCCAGCAGTGGGAACGTAAATGTTGACTGTTGTCAAAAAGATATTTCAAATCTTTTAATGACATTAAATGTGATCTGCCTGACGGGGTCCATACTGCATAACGTACCTACATTAAAAAAATGTAAACCACCTCTGTACAGAATATTTTGCAATAAATAAATCTGAATCTGAATAAAAACATCATCCATATTAAATTTATTCTCTCCCACGCATTAACAGGCACCTAGGTATATTTTACGCATTCTGTTTAAAAAAAAGAGCTTCGAAGCTATCATTTTTAACGCAAAAAAAAAAACAACAATGTAGGATATCGATGGCAAGATATCGCCTCGGGCATCGATCCGGTATTGCTGGTGCATAAAACCCGCATTGCCACGGCACCGGAATTCACCGGAAGCTCTTCCTTCTCACACGGTATTCAAGGCGCGGACAAAGGACACAGTTTCATGACAAATTCGACACGGCCGATTGTCGTCCCATTCAATCACAAGCCTTTGTCTGCATATCATTTAATAAAATATATTAACACATCTATATTTTGAACTAGCTCTTGCCTGCGACCGCGTTCGCGTTGCATTTATAACCATTCAAGTAGGTATCTATATGTTAATTGTTGCAGAGAAAAAAAAAGATATTTTTCAGAACGAAAATGAAACCTATATTTTAAATTAGACCTCTAGTAATACATCGGTGAAAACTGCATTAAATTCCATTCCGTAGTTTTTGAATGCTGCATGTACAGTCAACAACAAAAGTCCTTAAATAATATCAAATTTTCCGATTTCCTTTGTCAGCTTAAACATCAACCTTCCAACGAATGATCAGGTGCGTTGTGTTGCGGCCAAAAGCTACCTTGTAAGTTGTAAAAAAAAAAACATTACTGATCTAATAACGTATTTGGAATATCGAGTATGATCAGCTACTTTTGTCGCTGACTGTACAAACATACAGAAAGAAAAAAATCTAAAAAACTGTAGTTTTGGCTACTCCCGTTTTTCTTCAATATTTATAATGTACAGACATCGACCTGTTACAACTTTATCATACGTATTCGTAGATATAGATACTGGCGAAACTTTGGACGTCCCACGCGGTCTTTTTTTCTTTTAACGAGTATTTACTTTAAGCAACGCACAACACAAAGACTACATCCAGCCATTGTACGGATGTGGAAGAGATATTAAAAGCACGTGTGGCCAAACAAAGGTTGCGTTATGCGGGGGATTATTTGCCAATTTATGGCGCTTTTTGTAAATTCCGTTGAAAGCTCCACGCCGGAAATTTGGCTCCATTTCAACAAAATAATCTTTTAACTATAAATATTACGCGCATGTTATATTTGTGTGACAAAAATTTTCAGATAAACGGATGCCACATTTTAGTCGCGAAGTTTATTATTCACCGTAATTTTTCCTTTGTTACGTATAAATATTTGAAAGTTACTACACATTTTATGTTTACTAATTAGGCAAAAAAGATTCAGCATGACTAAGTCGGTAATCCCCATCCCTACTTCCCTACTTATATTATAAATTCGAAAGTAACTCTGTCTGTCTGTCTGTTACGCTTTCACGGCTAAACTACTGAACTGATTCAAATGAAATTTGTTACGGAGATAATTTGAGCCCCGAGGAAGGACATAGGATACTTTTTATCGCGATAAACTGTAGTCCACGTGGGTGACACCGCGGGGAACAGCTAGTACATAATATATATTTTATTATACCAGTGCTTGGCAACTAGTGCCAAATGTAAAGCCGCTTAATTTAGTAGCAGTGAGATACGACCATCTCTTTATTAAATTGGAAATTCAGTAATTGATTACGTGACTTTTCACAAATACCACATTAATAAAAAATACAAGCTGCTCCCGTCGCGTCACTTGCGTAGACTACAATTCGTCTCGATATACCAGCTGTTCTTAGTGGTTTTATCCGCTTGGGCTACAGTTTATCGCGCCAAAAAGTATCCTGTGTCCTTCCCCAGGGTTCAAACTATCCCCGTACCAAATTTCATTTAAATTGGTTCAGTAGTTTAGGCGTGAAAGCGTAACAGATGGACAGACAGACAAAGTTTCTTTCGCATTTATAATATTTTTAAAGTAGGGATTGTATTATGTCCTTCCCCAGTGTTCAAACTATCTCCTTTCCAAACGTCATCAAAATCTTTTCAGCGGCGTAGGCGTGAAAAAGTTACTTTTGCATTTATAACATTGGTATGGATTAAGAAATATACTTCTCAGATATAAGGAAGGGTAACTGGGAAATAACTCATTTTAAGCATGGCGACGTGGCCGCTACAAATCACCGCGGGCGACCATTAGAGGTGATAAAATTTTATGGCTGTTCGCTACTTTCCATATACACATGCCGACGAGAAGTCGGGACAAAACGCCCCGTGTGTAGGCTTTACCGGAGGAAGGGGGGTTTACATAGCGATGTTTCGAACCGATGATGGCTCAGTGGTAGTGATGTCAGCTTGCGATCCGTAGAACGTGGGGTCGAATCCTACAATGAGCTTGAGCTTTCGGTGAAGAAAAACATCGTGGTGAAAGTAAAGCTTGGTGGTAGGGTATTTTCTAGTACTCGCCTTATTAAGAAAAGTTTCCCCAAGCTCTTATCGGTATGTTCCGGCAGCCGCACTTGAGAGCCAGTTCCCAATCCAGGTGTTGCGTGACACCTGGATTGGGACCACCTTCGACCACATCGCCTCTTGACGTCAGCTGATTTGCAGTACCCTTTAAGTAGTAAAATAAAAAAAATCGCACTGGGGCAGAGTGGAATGCTAGGTTTTTCTCGACAGCAAATAATTTAGTCAATAAATTGTTTATTCAATCAAATCAAGAAAAGTTATAAGTTCGAAAGTAATTCTATCGGTCTGTCTGTTTTCTTTGCTACATTTTCACGTATAAGCTACTGAAATTTGCAGTTTATCTTTATGAAATTTGGCATGAAGATAATTTGAACTCTAGTAAAGGGTAGGTATAGGATACTTACTATCGCGGTAAGCTGTAGTCCGCAAGAATGCTTACCATTCCATCGTCATTTAAACCTATCCATCTTAGAGCCACACCACTCAAACTAATTTTGGAACTGTATTCATCTATACTTATTTCCAAATGGGTTGGACCGATTCACTTAATTACCCCAAAGTGTTTACGCCGTTCATTCCAAATAAATATCGTTAAGAGACCTTTAATTCTTGTCGCTTCCTGTCTCCAGACATTTCAACATTTTAAAAGATATAAATTAACTGGGTTTTTATTTGAAATGTTCATTATCGTGAGCCTATTAAGTTCCCACTGCTGGGACTCTGGTATTCTCTCAGAGAGAGAGTATCAAGTGTTGTCTCAGCGATATCACCAATTCATTGCTATATTATATATCAAGGAGCAACGTTGTTTGGCGAAACTGATAACAAAACCATAATATATACATAAAATACTTATTAAACAAACACAAATAAACGTAATATCCATCATTGAATTTATCTAAATGAAAGTTTATTTACTCTCTCTAGGTAAACACGTTTCTTGCACTACTAAAAATAATTATGCAATAAAATTTTCAAGCAATCAAATTGAAATTACTATTACAGGTAGATAGATAATGATCCAATGGATATCATTTTTGTTAATAAAATTATATTACTTTCAGCAGTGTAAGTACATATCGTAGTGTTGTAGAGTAGCATAGTCCCAAACCTTCGAATGTCACACATGAATTCGAATCGTCAGGTAACTATCATTAACGCTATCATGATAAAAAAAAATGTGACCACAAGATCTATACAGAGTCCAGACAACTATCCTTGGCAAATAGCTTTCTCAATACTGCACTGACGTTTCTGTTACGTATATCTTGTCATTACTCACTATACACTCACGACCGCTTTGTCACCACTGACAGCTACCAGGGAATCGAAAAAACCAACATCAGTCGGTGACACCCCCCGCTGAAAAGAGCCTTTGCGGTGGCAAAATGTCTCAATTTCGAAACAGTCATTAAAGAAAAAAATGAATATTTATAGGCCACTTTACAGCATCGCCGTTCCAGCAGGTACACTCCCCGTAGAGAAGATAAATTTATTAAAATTACGTTTTTCACCAAACCTTAATTGAGATCTCTAGAAAGCGGTATGCAAAAAAACTCAAACCAAATCGCGTTTTAAAAAAAAAACGCAATAAAATGTTTATTTTCGCTAGTGTTAAAAGAAAGAAAAGGATGCATTTATTGCAATATTTCAGCACAATGCACTCGCAATTTGCTAAAACATAAACAAAGGGTTTATTTGCAAAGAAACAGCGATTTCTATTTTTACCCTCAACCCTGGCAATTATGAAGGGGTAGTCAGTAAAAGAAAGTCACCGGCAATAAAAGTAAACCTTTCGGCAGCAAACGTGCCGCCACCGAAGGGTTACCATTTATTTTCTATTATACGACGGTTTAGTGTGCGACGCGTCGGATCGCGCGACTCGTAAACTCAGGCCCCTTCCGAACGCGGCCGGGTTCGACTTTCAACAGACGTTCCAACAAAGGCAGCACCATTCTCAATACCGGAATTGAATCTGATATTGGAAGCCCGATCTCGGAATTCTGGTGGTGATACCGGTATTTGTACATTTTTATGAAAAAAAAATCGTTTTCTGACATTTCTGGACAGCGGAAAGCAACTTTTAAGCTTAGCTCGCCACCAAAATGTCGAATCCGTCACAATAACAAGGCAACACCGCTTGAAAATCATTTTGCTGCACGGTACGCGTTCTAAATTGTTTAATCTAGCTTTTGATGCAGGGAAAAGTTTTAATCATAGTTACTAATATTGTAATACAGACATTGGGTTCTATCAATAGCGGTATTGGAATATGGAAAATATCGTCAAAAATTCCGGTAATACGGGATTCCAGAATTCCGGTATTCACGCCCTTCCAGCGCGCTGCAGTTGTAAACTGAGCACTACGAATGACTACGAACAACAAAAAACTCACTATTGAAAACCCGCTCATAAAGTAATTTGCACAAATTCGCAAAAGGGTAAAAATTCTGCAACAGAGCCCAACTTTTATTGCAAACACCCGTTACGTATAGAATCTGAGATAAAAAGCGTTATCACCGTTAGAGTTTTAGTTTTATAACTCGTTTAGCGTTCGTTTCTGAGTAATCGCGGACTTTGTTGTCACAAAGAGTTCGACGTTTCAAACTCGATCGTAGCGATAAAGTTGAGAGGCGTTTTATGCCTTTTAATGAAGGTATTCGGCGGGTTAATCCGGCATAATTAGAGGGTGGCTAAGTACCGTCATGAAAAGAAATAAACCGTTTTATAACTGGGACTTTCTTAACCCCACGTAAAGCCGCCCGTAAAACTCATAGGAAGATCGGATCGGCGATATGAGGCGGAAATAAATCGCCATTTAAAATCAATTTGTGTAAAGGGTGTTGGGCAAAGTAGTTTGGTGAGGCGGCGGCGAAGCAAGGCGGGTCACCGTGTGGCCGCCTCGTGGCCTCGGTCACGCGCTCGTGAGCCAATTGCCTCGATCTGCCCTTTGTTGCTTACATTGTTACGATATCGCCTAAGAATCAAAAGGTCCCAGATTATGGTAGCTTTGGAAAACTTTATATGGCAATTCCATTTTGAGATATCGACTTTATTATATAGGTCGAATTTAGAGGGGTAAACCACTGCGTCTGCTGAGAACGGTCTTGATTTCTGCATTGTTACTTTAATGTATGATGAATGTAGGTAGATAATATTACGAACAAAACAACAACGATTAATCTAACAAAGGGTAGGTATGCGACGCTACAAAAAGACCTAGAAAATAAAAATGCTACCTAAAGAATCCGCTGCACATGTGCAGAAATGCAGCGCTAAGCGCATACTTATTGCATTACCTACCAGCTAAAACGCAACTTTTGCCTACAAGCGAGTTCGCCACATTGGCAGAAAAAAAGCGCGCGCCAAAAAACAGGCGAGAAAGCGCATGACTCGTTTATTTAGCACATACGGGATATCGGAAGGTGAACTGGTGGAACTTAAAGGGGTTACGGGGCTTACGCGAGTGCCGCCGCGCGCCGCGTCTCGTATTGGGGCTTACCCGTGATTTACTCGTTACGTCGCCTCGCGGCCCGCCAGCCTTCCTTTTTTTCTGTTTACTTAACGGATCAGAGGCTACCCTTTATTGGGTAAAGTCGGAAAACTGATATTCCACGCGACATAAACTTAGGCGCGAGCTTATTGGCGGTGCGAGATTTGTATGGGATTTATTTGGAATGCAATAACGCGGAATTCGATGTGTGATCGAATGTACCGGCGTCGCGGCATGTGCGCGCCGCGGCTCTGGATTTTTATAGTGGTATCGCGTCATATATACGTAGATTGGGACGGTTTATGAAATCGTTTAGCTTATTATGGGATGTAGAGCGTTCCTCGCTATTGCTCAATTTTCCTTTCATATATTAAGTGCTAGCTTTTCCTCTCGGTTTCACCCGCGCGGGCTACAGTTTATCGCGACAAAAAGTAGCTTATGTCCTTTCTCAGGCTCTAGACTATCTCTGTACCAAATTTCATTTAAATCGGTTCAGTAGTTTGGACATGAAAGCGTAACAGACAGACAGCCAGATGGACAGGCAGAGTTACTTTCGCATTTACAATATTATAACTAGGGGGGCCTTCGTGAGAACTAGTGGCTAACTCTATTTTTGTAATTCTCAGCCCGCCCGAAGACCTCTGACTTGACTTTACGATTGAGACAGTTTAACGTGCCCTCCTAAGCACGGTACCGCTCAGTTGAAATGCAACTAAACGGTCACCCATCCAAGTGCTGAATGTTGCTTAGTGTGGTTAGTCTTCGTCTGTTACGAACGGCCGAACCAGTAATATTAGAACTTACGAATGATTTAGTCAAATTTTACTTCTCAAACTGTTCGAAAACGCTACAGATTTTAGCACCTAGTAACGCTAACAATGAACAAGATCGTTAATCAACTATTGAATGACTCTGGCACGTAAGCACAAGCAAAACACGTCATTTATCAAATACCCCACATAGGTTTTCTTAAATACCCCATAAATGCCCACAATTCTTTTATTGAGAGCGTAAAATTTCGGATATCTCAACAATTATGTTCACACGGCTTTTTTTTCGTCACTTATTTTTCTAGCGAAGAGTTTGCTTGACAAAGGTTTGTATAAATCAAAGTTGAACAAGATATTAAAAGTGACGGTCGAAATGGCAAAAACTATTGTAAGTGTTACGGACGTTTTGAATGACATTTTCATTCACGTTAGCTTGTGGTCGTGGCCTTTACGGGCCCTGTCACAGACCTAACCAAGTTTATATAGATTCTACAGGGTACCTATAAACTCGCAAGCATAATTATGGATAAAGAAAATGACATAGAAGAGAAAGTGAAAAATTAGATTTTCACCTAGTTTGTAGTACGTAATTAGACGAAACTGTAGCCGAGTTGGTAGTGACCCTGTCTACGAAGCTGGCGGTCCCTGATTCGAATCCCGGTAAGTATTTGTTCCTGAGTCTTGGAAATTTCTTTATAGCGATGATGGCTCAGTGGTAGTGACGTCGGCTTGCGATCCGTAGGACGTGGGTTTGAATCCTACAATGAGCTTGAGCTTTCGGTGAAGGAAAGCGTCGTGATGAAACCATAGCTCCTCAATTTATTCAAATACATGTCATGTTCAATAAAAATGCAAGCATCCAAATCAAACAAAACACAACCGCCATCTGTACTTCACAAACTTCAGCCCACGTCTATGGGACCCCTCAACACTCTGTTTGCACACAAGGTACCCCGCGGTGTTATTTTTTACAAATCAATGAACCAGCTCCATTTTTTATCCAAATACTATTTTGACAAAGAAGGACGACATGCCTCTAAGTGGATTATACCGTACCTTCGCATAAAAGTGATTTCACGTCACATTTATTCCAGTATTGTCTACAATGCGTCGTTACGTGGGTGTTGTTGCCAATGAATAACTTAAACTTTTTATCCTGCAGAAGCTTTCAAAAAAGCGAGATAAAGTTTTGGACATCTGTCGTTGCTTTGTGGAATCCGCGGCCGAAATGATCGTAATCTCTGAAGAGACGTAAAAAGAGCAAACTTTTTATTGTACATTGGATCTGGTTACAATATCTGTGTTACACTTACATGGAGTTCTTGCGTAACACATCTACTTTATTTTTTTCTCTAAAATCTGGGCTATTAACAACCATTTTTCTATGTAATTATGATAGTGAAAATCTAAGTCTAAAATATAAAACATGTTAGAAGAAAAAAACAATAAATGTATGCGAGGTGAGGCCACTGATACCAGGACCTTAATATTACAAGTAGCGCCTTCCCCGTGGTTTCACCCGCATAAAAAAACATATTTTCCATACAAGTTTACATTAGGTGCGGAATTTCGAAAATACTTTCATGCTTTTGTTACAAAAAGAACATACTTACACAAAATTTCATGATTCAAAGTGCCAGTGGTTTATCTGCGTTGACTCAGTCACTTGGACTATATTTTTTATAATTTTTTTTTCTCCATCGACGTAAAGGTAAACCGAATGTCGATTTCATTCATTCAAGATTTGATTCATGGTTCTTGCGCGTTTACCTTCTGTCTTCAACGTTGGACCGAAGGCGTTACTCTCCCAGCACGTGCAAAACAAACACATTTCGCGGCGGTTGTCTATAAATCATGCATTATTATAAAAGGGCATGTTCGAGTGGCGGTATTGTCGCTTTATGGATGTTATGCTATTCATTACACGCCATTAAACGTATTATAATCCACTGACCAGCCACTGAAGAGCCATCTCATCGCTCCCAGAAGAACTTTTCGACATGGTGTTAATAGAAATGAGGAGTTCAAAGTGAGGTGGTCGTTCATACCTCAGAAAGCTTTGTTTGGGCGCGATGCGACAAGCCATTGATAGCCGATAATAAATGGCGAATGTTGGTAGAAAAGGCTCCTTCGTCGGTAGATTCACTATCGACAATGAATTAAATTGCAGGCCTGCTCTAGATATCATTGTTACTGTTTCTTATGCACAGATTCAAACTCAGAGTTAGATACCTACTGAAATTAATTCTAAATATTTCACTGGGAACTGTATCAACTCTTTTGTATGCAATCAGAATTTTCTACCCACATAACAAATCGTACATTGTATAAAGTGCCTTAATTGACGGGTCCACTAAATACAGCAGACAAAACACATTGAATGACTTAACACTTACAGGGAATCCTGATGTTAAGTAATGTCTGGATTGGGAACTGGCTCTCAGTGATAGCTAGCCAAGCGAGCACTAGAAAATGTTCCACTACCAAACAATGATCATCACGACGTTTTCCTTCACTGAAAGCTTTTTTTTTTTACTCCTTACTTACTTTCCTTACGGGTATCGTTTGACCAAGTCACCTGATGCTAAGTAACGATGTGGTGGTTGGTGGCGCCACGCTACACCTGGATTGGAAGCTGCCGGCTAAACTTGAGGGTAGCTAGCCAGCAGCAGCAGTTGAGAATACCCACCACCAAGCTGTGGTTTCATCACGATGCTCAAGCTCATTGCAGGATAAAATAGTGAGGGCAGGCTGTCTACCTTTTCAAAGATAAAAAACCCAAAGTTGGCAACACATTGAAATTCCGAAAAAGACATAAACTTTTTGCTATTTAATGCTATAAAAGTGAAACTCATTCATAGAGGAAAGATTAATAGTCTCAGAGCAAACGATTACCGTCTTTTTATTATCAAAGTGTAGAACTGTTAGAAAACTTTATGGTGTGGAAATAACAATTTGCAGTTCGGTGATGTTCCAGGGTTTTCATTGTGTGACACAGAGGGCGTGACCACTGCCCGGATCGACGAAAAAATATAACCTATTCAAAAATATTGTGAACGCACTATCTAAATATTTACTTACCCAGAATCCCTTTATTTATTGGCTGGATGTCCTTCGCTCTTTTGTTACCAAAGGCTGAACTTTATGAAACTGCGTCTAAGGCAGGACGGGTAAAGTAAGTAAGTGGGTGCTACCTAATTTTAAGTTCTATTTTACTATGCTTGTTATCGTTTACCTATTTTTCTACCTAGAGTAGTGTTCTTTTAGGAAAAGACGTGTGCTTCGCATCGATTGATATCTGATATTCCATTTTTTTGTCTATCGGAAACAAACTGGGATCTAACTTCAAACAAGTAGGTGGTACTATACCTACACCTACCCACTTATGGTCAATAACCTATCAACCAGTGGCGGATTTACACATTTGCCGCCAGTAGGCTAAGTATTCAAATTTTGCCGCCCCTACCAACCTCTATAACCTCTACGGCCTCTGCCTTTCCTTTTTAAATGTGTCATTTTTTTATGCATCAGACAAAAAATTGAAGAAAATTCAAGTGGTGAACAATGTTTAATTGTTTGTGTGCACATAATAATATTTAAATACATATTATATAGGTACGACTCTTTTAATATTATTAAAACATTTTTTTAAATTGACACTAAATTTGCCGCCCCTAAAATCTGCCGCCCTAGTCTCCAGCCTACTCAGCCTGCTGCTAAATCCACCACTGCTATCAACCCACGGCAGAAATATTTGACAAAAGCTCTATTGCAGTAAAATCAAATATTTATATCTCTAGTAAGACAAACCGTGAGTAGATAAGTTATTGAAATCGCCCGTTAGTAAAAAAATTACTCCTTGTTAAGGTAGAGGGAAAAGGAAAAGTTATATTTTTTAGGGCGGTAGTAAAGAAAGTAATAAATAGTAGTTCACATTTTTGTAAAATTAATCTTACAATATTATTATTTTCTTCAAAACTTGTAAAACTACAATAAAACTTTGCCAATCAGGTTTACAGCGCCATCTATTGTATATCTGTTAAACTTTTTGCTAACGCGCCATCTAGCGATTTTATAATGAAACAAGAACACGTTACGCTTGTTGCAAAGTGAGCTTTTGACGTAGTTCTTTGCGTAAGCAGTAGATGGCAGCAGTATGTATGACTATTTTTACAATTTCTGTTAGATGGCGTTGCAAACAACGATGACATATTATTGGAAGACAGCAAAAAATAAACTTTTGTTTTTTTTAACAGTCATCGCACAGCTTCGGTAACATTTATGTTAGGTGAATTATTTTATTTCTTTTCGCAGCTACTTTGATATTAATATAATTATTTGACAGGCTGGTGGCAAGCTCATTGTAGAATTTGAACCCACGACTTACGGATCGCAAACGACATCACTTTTCAGTGGCAGTTGTGGCTCAGTGAGCCATCATCGTTTCAAAACTTCCGGTTGTCAAAATCTTTGTCTACCCATGCGAAGCTTCCGGCGCGAGTCGCTATTTTATTATATTATTCATCAATTTCATCATCATCATCATCCTTGCATGTGGCAGTTCTTTGATATGCCGGTTTCCTCACGATGTTTTCCTTCACCGTTTTGAGCGATGGTAAATCTGCACATAACTTATAGGTGCGGGGCCGAGAGCATTCGAACTCGGTGATGACTTACGCCCGAAATTAATAATCAATCCTGAGCCCCTAGCCATTTCAACGCTAAGTCACGTGGTCAGAAATATGTCAAACCAATACTTTTTTCTTGTTTTCTATTAGCGTCAACGATTGCAGAATGCATCTTGGCTAGGGGCGCTAATCCGTTATCCGCGGTTTTGGATCGATATGTCATGTCATAATATTATGTCATTTTAGTATTAGGGCTTGACATATTACTACTAAAATGACATAATCGGCATAATCGGGCGATATTAAGTATTTATTAATTAGCGAGATAAAATAAAAAAAAGCAAATTAAAATTATTTATTTGCTGCATAAAAACTTTGGCTTAAATAAAAAGTAGTTTATTACATTCAATAAATTTATACACTTAATTAAGAATAAGTATGTAATTATTATAATCTCCACACTAAGCCCAACGTATCGTGGAGACCTGAGAATACAAATAATACGGTTTATTTCCTTCAAATCTGAAAAGGAGTTTTGTTATTTCGCATTGTTTTCCACAGTGGGATTAGCCGGCAGTGCGTCGGGTCCAGCTGACAGCTGAGCCGATTAGAGAGAAGACGGCGATAATTACAGGGGCGACGCCGACGGGCCCGGCTCTGCCGTTGGCATGGCATGGTAAGCGATTATAGATTATCTATAGCTGTATTATTATGAGGCTGAGTTAACAAGGACACTAGCTGTTTCAACCGCGTGGGCAACAGTTTACACGGAGAAAAAAGACCTTCCGAAATACCGTTTTCATTCTGAGTCAAAAGGGAAGGAATTGTGATTCAGAAGGAAATCTAATACAAAATAAGGAAGGAATCGGTCTTGGAAGGTTAAGACTCAGAAGGAAAGTCAGATTTTTTTTCTCAGTGTATCGCGATAAAAAGCAGCCTATGTCCTTTATCAGGCTTTAGACTATTTTAAGTACCAAATTTCATTTAAATTGGTTCAGTAGCTTATCCGTGAAAGACAGACAGAGTTACTTTCGCATATATAATATTAAAGTAAGTAGGGATTAAACCCTGATTTTTAATTTTTCTTAAGTTTACTGTCTACACCTTTTGATTTCACCCACGTGGACTAGGGTATATTTTAAAAAGTACCCTGTCCTTTTTTAGGGTTTGAACTATATCTGCGCTAAATTTCATAAAAATCCGTTTACTTGTTTTTTATCCATTTATCCTCACAAAGTTTCACGTTTATAATATTAAGTATAGGATAGGATCGTGATTTAACTTTGTTTAAACTGTAAAGAAACTGTATTTATTCTTCCCAGTACATAGGTAGAGTCAACTGGATTAATACTCTACCAGTTTTGGTAGAGTATTAAGTAATTGTATATACGTAAAGTATATTTTGTTAGTAGAGTATAGGTAATCAGTGATTCATTAAAGTTTCATTCTACTAGCTGTGTATATTAGTCGATTAGCTGGTAGAGTAAATGGGCTCAGAGTTGGCGGAAGGCAAGTGGTAGAGCACATTGGCCCCTGAATGCTAGCTACTCTACCCTTTCAAATTTCTTATCAAATTTGTTTGCATTGGGATTTTAGTTAGAAGCATAAATAATAGTGTACTACTGTGCTACTCTACCATAATAATTATATACTCTACCCGTGTACTATATAGGTACTAGCTTAACTGAGCCGTTATTGTTCATTGAAGATTTTGCTGAAAAACTATTTGCCATGAATTTAGCTCATATCTAGATGTTCACGGATGTAAGCTTCATTACATGGTAGCCTATTTCGTCACCGTTACAAAGACAAGCAAATAGAATCTAATACCTTTTACTTACATTAAAATGTTTGTACTTGAACAAAAGCTGTAAAATCCATCTTTTATTACAATATGTAGGCACATTTAATGAATCACTGTTTTACAATAACGCGATGTCAACGTCAGCCCATTTAGGGAAATCGATGATTCACAATTCATTGTTTGTCAGCTTTACGACTATTCTCTTTTACTTGCGTATTAAAGGACCTAATAAGTACTAAACTTATAACACATCCTTAAGAGTTTATATATTGTTTGAAGCGATGATGGGTGGGTTCGAATCCTACGATAGTTTGAGCTTTTGATGAAGGAAAACATTGTTTGGTGGTAGGGCATTTTCACGTGCTCGCCGGCTCAAGTTAAGAATTTGTCACCCCTATCCTTTTGTTTCGGCAGCCCCGCTTGAGAGTCAGTTCCCAATACATCCATACAGAGTAGACAACATATCCGTTGTTATATAGTATGTCTACTCTTTTTTTACACCCATTACACAATAACATATAAAATATTAATCATCACACAAAATAATTCGCAATACATAGAAAGTGAGTACAACATTGGAAAATTGGATTTGGAAAATTACAGACGTTCACAATAATCTAAACATACTTATAGCCAAAACTGTTTTCCAATTATCAACAAATAAATCAATATCCGTGTTAGCGAGTGCATTGAGATGGCGCAGGGATCGACAAAGAGGGAACCCAGCTCGGCCACAGTACGACATCCGGTAACGTCGGCCACAGTACAGGAACGTCAAACAGTATGCGTCGTCGCCTAGGTCGATGCCGCCAGAGGTCGTTTGGGATGAACAACCTGCACAAGTTATTGTGCATCATTATACATTACTGATCGAATATGCATTTACCAAATCGAGTACGATCAGGTACTTTTGTCGCTAACTGTACCTGCTAACAACAAATCTGCATAACCGTTTGTTGGTAAACAATCAGGCTTGTTAGAGCCGGGTCATTGTCTGACGGCTGTCTATGTAAAGGCATGTTACCTTACATGCTCAAACTACCCATAGTTCGAGAGGTCCTAACCGCATACGATGAATATATTAGAGGCTTTGATAACACATTATCGAGGTGAAATCTGTTTGAATTTGTCTTTAGAAAGAGGGGAGTGTTTTATATAATTTATGTGATAAATTAGCAGTTTAGAGAATCTTGTTTGCTTGTTTCTTCGTTAATATAAAACAAAAACAATTAACCTGATGTTAAGTGATGTAGCACCTATCGAAAATGGCATCATGCTATCGTTTGGAATTCGGGATAGGAAACTGACTCTCATTTAAGGTTGCTGAAACATACTAATAGCACCTTGGGGTAAGATTTTTGACTTGAGGGTAGCTAGCCAGGCTCTTATTTATGACGTACATATGTGGACATAATATGGCTACGAAGGTCTATCTCGATAATGTTTTACAGCTCTAGCTAGAGGGTATAACTAGCCAGGCTATATGTATGATGTATAGATGCTTATAATTTGGCGAGGAAGGTCCATCTCACTGATGTATCACAAGTGCACTACGCCTCCTTGCACAGATTAGCGCCTCGCACAGCTGTGATAAAAACACACCCTAAAACTTACCAATGAATTCTGCATTCGAAAACGCTTCTATACTCCACTGGAAAAGTCATCAGATTTGCGGTTATCGGCTTACAACTACGACACGCACTTGTATATACGTACCTAATTGCATAGACGCACAACGAAACCATGATAAAGAGTTTCCTTAGCTAGTAGATTTACACAACAAAGAGGAGTAACCGCGTCATCGTGACGTAGTACATAATGTAGTCAACAATTAACAGAAAAACAAGGATACCTAGTTATTGAATTGAAGTATAGTTATTGTAATAAACCTACGTAAGTATACTCGTACTACCTACTTTTACAATCCTGACAAAATGCTACAATGAGTTTGTTAGTTTGTCTGTTTTTCACGGAGCAAAGGATCTACGACGTAATCTATATCTTATCTTATTTACATAAAAGAAAGTCGTGTTAGTTACACTATTTATAGCTCAAGAACGGCTGAACCGATTTGGCTGAAAATTGGTGGGGAGGTAGCTTAGGACCAGGAAACGGACATAAGATACTTTTTATCCCGGACAAGGTTTCTTCGGGATAACGGGAAGAAACGGGTGAAACTGCGGGGCGCAGCTAGTATAATAGATAAGTATGAAAGAAAGTCGTGTTAGTTACACTATTTATAACTCAAGAACGGCTGAACCGATTTGGCTGAAAATTGGTGGGGAGGTAGCTTAGAACCAGGAGACAGACATAGGATACTTTTATATCGGAAAAGGTTCCTACGGGATAGCGGTGAAACCGCGGGGCGCAACTAGTATTTTATATAGAAAGTCTGAACCGGACGGAGAGATGAGTCCCGAAAGCACAGCTATCTAGAATACTAGATTCTAGAATGACGCTATCTGGTGTTCTAGCCCTTTACACCCGAGAGATAAAATTCTTTCAAATACTAATATAATGTGCTTATTTGGGGCCATAAGTGTACAGACCATATGAAAAAAATACTGAAAAAAAACCTGCTGGTACTGGTCTCCAGCAATCAGACCCTCACTATCGTGAGTTTCAGGAAATAATTGTAAGTCGCACGATCGTGAGTGTGTATCATTATCAGGTTATATTATATTAAATAATGGAAATCAAACTATGTTTTACAATTATATTTTTTATTTTTATTATGGGAACATAAAATCAACCTTTCTTACATGTTTTATTCAGTTTTTGGGATAATATACTTAGCTTACATAATTTTTAAATTAAACTTTAATGAGATCGACAGTAGTTGATCGGCAGCGGTACAGTTTGACGCTAGCAATACGGATTTATTGTCCTTCCATTTAACTATTGCTACAGCAATAGTATATCCTACAGGATAGCAAACACATTGCTGAGACTCGCCACGCTGCATCTCTATATCTTTCTTAAATTTGATGGTCGCTCGATCAGGAATTCGGTTCAGCATTATAGTGCCCGTTGAATGCAGACCTAATCAACGGTGATGAAATAGCGGTTGTGGTAAACACAGCTGCCAGGTGGAATACTTTTTATCAAGTTTAAGATAACAGACGGACCGAGGCCGAGGTTTGACTCGCCGAAATTCGATTTGGCACCTTTGTATATGTCAAAATCTAACATCAATTCCTCAGACGTGGTAAGGACAAAGTTTTTTAAACCTACAGGCTGTGGTTTATTTTTTACGACTTGGCGTAATTTACAGCTTCCTGAAAAAGGTATCATCTGCTCGTCTACAGAAAAGAAGCCTGGAACTCTTTCCAGACTGTTACAGGTTTGTTTCACTTTGTCTATCATAGGCTGCACTTTCCATAGTGGGTTATCAGTTTCTCCTGCAGCTGGAGAGTCAGATTCGACAACGTGAAGCGCATTTCGAAGAGTGAGAAACCTGTCTCTTGTCATGAGGTCACAGATCAAGCCTAATTTTGTACCAGCTCTCCAATACATTGATACCCGCGGATAAGGAATGCAGCCCATAATTATGTGCATTGCAAAAACTTTAGCGATTTCAGCGCCCGTACATTTCATTTCACGGCTGGTCTTCTTTCACAAATTGGGTCTCTTCCATGATTACTGATAGGTGATCTCAATCTATCTTCCGAGACAGAAGTAGAACGGGAAATCTGACGAGAATGTCTTGATTCTCGGGTTGCTGCCCTTGACGTTGATAAGAATGATGATTCGCAGTGAAGGCGATTGTGTCAATAGAACAGTTGAAGTAGATGCCGTAGATGGTCCTTCGTCAATAAATTCGTCATCTTGTTCCTCTTCAGCCACATTTTCGTCACATGTTTGCCACCCGGATCGAATCGTCCAAATCTTCCATCTCGGAGATATTGCCATTTTCCAGGAGGTCGCATATGATTCCTTCCGTTAGCGAACGTCCCTAAAGTGATATAATAAATACATTTGTAAGCCACAAAACAACAAAACAAAAACAAAACGCTCAACAATACTTAATATTAAGTTCACATACTACAACCGATATGCTACGATCATGCGTGTTTAAATTTCAAAAGTTATTCTCGACAAACTATAAACGTAATATACAAAAAACATATGTTAACTTCTTGAACAATTCATAAACAAGCGATATACAGGAAAAAGTATTTTAAAATATCTTTAATTTATTTAAATAACAAATACTTACGTGAGCGCGCGCTGTTGTCAAAAAATTGAGCCATCCTTGCCGCGTCCTTTTGATGACTGACGAGTTCTAACTTGCTTCTATGCCCATAAAGTATATTTTGGCGCGCTCTTAGATAGTCTCACGAACGATCAACATCGGTTGCGTTCGCAAAAGTTGATTCGGATACGATGTAGAATTTTTCAAAGTCAAAACTCACAATTGTATAATCTCGGGTGTAAAGGGCTAGAATGATTCTCAAGCGATAATAATCACTACCTAACCACAGATTTGAATCTGTCATTTCATACAAATATGTAACTTTTTTTACTAAGTACAGGGTAGCGTTTGTCCACAATTCACCTGATGTTAAGTGACGATGTGGTCGAAGATAGCGCCACGCTACACCTAGACTGGGAACTGTATTTCAAGTGAAGCTGCCGGAACACACCGATAGGTTAGCTAACTAGGCGAGTATTAGAAAATGCCCTAACACCAAGCTATGGTTTCCTCACGACGTGTTCCTCATTGAAGGATTGGAACCCACGACCGGGTCGGGACGTCAAGAACAATTTCTTCCAAGGTCAATTCCTCGGTAATCAAGTGCCAATAAAAACGCGTTCGCTGTTCTCAAACAGATTCACAACCCGCAATGGATCCATTGCGGGTTGTTAATTGATTCGTGGGCCCGCTGCGGTTGGTTCCTTGCCGCGCCTGGTGCCCACAAAAATAGCCGGGCGATACGGGGACCGGGTTGCGGGGTTGCGAGGTTGCGAGGTTGCGGTTATCGGCCGTGACGATGACACGCTACTTGTGTCATTACTTCACGTGGTTTCTTTTTATTACCCTCCTCTAATAAATAATGCTTCTAATGAGGATACCGTTGGGGTTAGGTCGGTTAGTGATTTAATTACAATTGTTTAAACGCAGTGCTAACTAATTGCATACTTGTAATTACTGCGGCTGAAATGCAATCAGTGTCAAATAGTATGGCAAATAATATGTACATAACCTATATACGTAGATATATACATATAAAGACTTATTTATTAAAACTAGCTACTCCCTGCGGTTTCACCCGCTCTACAGTCTATCGTAATTAAAAGTTTTACATAATTATCCTTCTTAAGGGTTCAAACAAACTCCATGCTAAATTTCATCAATATCGGTTCAATGTTTTTAAATTTATCCTGATGAAACCAACAATCAAACCTTTTCTTTTTGTACAATAGTATTGTATAGATTTATCTTCTTTTTTTACAATCTTATAGGTTGGCGTTTGAACAGTTGGACCACAACTGACGTTAAGTGATCATTGGTCAACCCGGTTATTGAGAACTAGCTGTTCCCCGCGGATTCACCCGCGTGGGCTACAGTTTATCGCGATAAAAAGAATCCTATGTCCTCCTCAGGGTTCAAAAAATCTCCGCACCAAATTTCATTTAAATCGGTTCCGCAGTTTAGGCGTGAAAGCGCGACAGAAAGACAGACAAGGCTACTTTCGCATTTATAATATTAAATGATAGGGAATAGGGATTACGAAGAATACAATTTCTAATACAGCCTGAAAGTTCAGTAAAGTTCAGCGTACGCGTGTTTAGCGCAACAAGTGAGAGCTTTCCGTATCCAAACAAGACTGCTACGTTGTGCGTTTCTGAAGCGGCGCGAATGCGGTGCGGCCGCGGTGCGGTGGCGCGCGGTTTTGCATTTTTCCGTCCGTCGGTACGCGGCTGTCTTCGCGACGGTAGGCGGGGCGCCCCGCCCAGCCGGGCGCACGCCCATCCATTCTTG
This sequence comes from Opisthograptis luteolata, assembly GCA_931315375.2. Lineage (NCBI taxonomy): Eukaryota > Metazoa > Arthropoda > Insecta > Lepidoptera > Geometridae > Opisthograptis > Opisthograptis luteolata. The sequence continues at coordinate 8,303,169 of OV928048.1, forward strand.
AGATAAACTTCAGTATTGTTTCAGCTAAAAGATAACATCACTAAATTAGCTATAGGTACCGAACGTATATATCGTTATCACAACATGAATTGAATAAAACGTTATGCTAATGAACCCACAATTTATAGGCTTAATTTTAATATGTCAAATATTATATCATTTTGGTGACAATCAAACCTCATTAGTATCACTAATTTGGACAGACATCAACTACTACTCTCAAATAGTATTATGTTACATTAAATTATATTTGCGGTCGAAATTATAACGTCTGAACTTTTAAACCCTTTCTATTTAGATGCAAACTTTACTCACAATTTTAAATAAGTTTGCTAACAAAGATGCCAACTCACTAGCATCTCCAGCGCACAGACAGATGCGTGCCTTCAAGAGAAAAAGCTCATAATATTTTCTTTTGAACAATGGAGCTAAACAAAAATATTTAATGGCATAAACTTGCACGCGTCTCACTCGCTCCTCGTGTATTAGGCGAGCGAGGGAGCGGGAGCGGAATACCGCGCATTTTCCCAACAAATGAAGCGTGGCCAAACCGCAGATTGACCGCAGAGAATGGAGGCAGCGAGTGACAGAATGGCGGCGGATCAGTAGTAGAGAGTCGCGCGGACAGTGAGCACGCGCCCAGCCTCCGCGACCGTTGACTCACCGCGTACCTGCGAGCGCGGCCAACACTCCGGACACGGGGCAATACGCTACAAACACACGCGGCTCCGCAAAAAAATACGTTTTACATAATCACACCGGCACCGTCACCGGCTGACGCGCGGGGAAACATCTTGTTTAATTAAGCTCAGCTGATGTTGACACACCGTTCGCGGCAACAGACCCGCGCGCTCTTAGAAAATTCACCGGAACTCTAAATGATCGCAAAGAATCGGACAAGTTAGACTGGAGCGCTCGTGACTCTAAAATCTAAAATGACAAAAGTGAAGTTGAAGAAATCTTCAAGGCCCGCACTAACTTTGAACTAAGTTAGAACCCTGTCAGTGAAGTTTAGACAATACAAGGAAAGAGTTCATTAATACCCGCGATTGTGACACTCACACGAGGACAATTTATGTGTGATAATACTCAAACTGTGTTTCAAAGCATTTTTTGTTTACGGACATAATAAAATAACAGACGGAGCTGTCAATCGAATCAAGAGACTGAACTAATATAATCGCCCAAAGATCGCCTAATCACTAGCAAATTATCGCGTCACCGCTCACAACAAGGTTCAGTAAACCACAGTACCAATTGTATTTACCAACATTGTTATCGATAAGAATATTTGGAAGTGCGCCGGCATCTTCATCGCGAAGAATAGTAATCTCATCCTGAAACAAGAATCCACCTGACCTCGACACGGGTGACAATTCTAATTAGTGACGTGTCCATCGAAGGTTTATTGGGAGGGGTCGTGAAAGTGGTGAGGTTGCGACCGGCGTGTGATGGTGTGAAGGATGCATTTGCCGTATGAGTCCCGGGGCCGACGCCGACGGGAGATGGCCGAGCTGGAGCCGTGGTGGCAGCAAACGTTGATAGAAGAGACTCTGCAAGAGTACCCGGACCTTGGTGAGATGTTTACACTATATATATTTACAATCCTATTAGAACAAATCAAATCAAATAATCATTTATTGACATCTGTGTGTGATGCATTCGACTCCTGAAATAGTATGAACACTGTATTTCAACTTTCAAGAGCCAAAGCTTCTTTATAAATTCGAAAGTGACTGTCTGTCTCTCTGTCTATTTATTACCTTTTTTTGGCGCATAACAACGACTTATTAAATCAAACACCCATTACCAAATTGTATATGCTTCCAAAGTGCTGTACTGTATTTACGAATATTATTAGGAAACAATTTAGCTTCAACGATGACTAACAAACATATCACAGCAGTTATTTACACTACGTAACACTGTTACAACGAGAGTGAAGGTCACATAACACCTGTCAAAAATATATTGGTGATAGAAAACTGATGATAAGGGCCCTCAAATAAAAGAGTTCAACGCGTACGGTAGAGAAAGTCGTGCGTGAGAATGTTTGCTTTTGATTAGAACGCTTCTAAACACATTATTTTTACTAGCTGTTCCCCGCGGTTTCACCCGCATGGGCTACAGTTTATCGCGATAAAAAGTATGTTATATCCTTCTTCAGAGTTCAAACTATCTCCGTACCAAATTTTGATTAAATCGGTTTAGTAGTTTAGGCGTCAAAGCGAGACAGACTGACAGACAGATAGAGTTACTTTCGTATTGTAGAGATTTTATGAAAAAATATATTTATGTTTATATAGCTTTTTAAATACACAGCGTGTTATTTCATATTTTTTGTAATAAAATAGTTTAATAGACAGGTATGTGACCACGGTCGAATTTAAATCAAAATCATTGTCGTATTGTTGTCCGATGGTGAAATAAGGTTCTATCATACATCCTATACTAAGTATTAATTTACGTAATGGGTTGGGTAATACTCTATGAATTTCAATGGGATTAAAAGTAGTATTTTTCTGATTTTCGCAATAGTAAATTTGAATGATATATTAAGTAATTGTAAAATAGTAAATTAATAAATACGAGACGAATATTTCTACTTTTTTTACATACCTATCGGTTTAAACACTAACTACGATAAAAATGTGCTAATGGAACGTAAATACTTTCGCTTAGGCACGGAAAATGTACGGGTTTTCCTTGTTTTTATTTGCGTAGACTTCCTAGTGTGAAAAAAAGTATCTATGGAATAACAGCCTTGTAATATACGTATAAATAAAAGAGGAACTTTTAAAAATGGAGTCTGTGATACTACTAGCGGCCCGCCCTGGCTTCGCGCGGGTATCGAAACAAACAAAAAACAATCTAATTATATATAACTCAAAGGACTGACATAGTGATCTATCAACGCACAACCCAAACCACTGGACGGATCAAGCTGAAATTTGGCATGCAGGTAGATGTTATGACGTAGGCATCTGTTAAGAAAGGATTTTGATGAATTCTACCCCCAATGGGATAAAATAGGGGATGAAAGTTTGTATGAAACTCTGTCAATTTTAAACCGATCGGGCTGAGACTTTGCATGCATGAAGCTGTAGCCCACGCGGGTGAAACCGCGGGGAACAGCTAGTTAAATATAAAAGCTTTTAGTTTTTAATGCTGCAGACTTTTTTGTAGGTCTGGCAGCCTTCTTTTTAATTTTATAGAGTGAAAGCAAGCAAACGACGCCTATGGACGTTTACAACACCAGGGGAGTTGCCAATGCGATGGCTCCGCTTAAGAACTCTTTTCACACCCATCTTGAAATACTGCAATTTACCACAGCCTACATTTCTTTCAAACATTATTACGTCAAGTCTATTCAAACTATTTGCAGCCCGTTGTGTCATTTCTCCGACTTGTTTTTCATATATCGTTATTTCTTACTAAAAACTCTAATTCATCAGAATAAAACTTAGTATAAGACGCTCAGGAATGATGTAGCTTTCTATTAAACTTCATGAATCACTTCTATTGGTGTATCTCTATTGGTGAAAACTGTACATAAATCTGCGTACAAACAGATAGACAGACGCGGCGCGGGCGGACATTTATAATTTACATTGATGAGTCTTAAATACTAAGTTACTAGGTTACAAACCTAACTTTTTTTAGTTTTGGGTTTTAAGTAAAATGAAATGAAAAAAAAAATACATTTATTACTGACGCACAATATCGCACAAATTAAGGACAAGAACAAAAAGTAACAATCACACATAAACAGGTACGACATTGCGCGGCGATGTCAGAAATAGGATGTCAGAATTACGGAACGGTACACGACGGTGCGGTGTAAAGACGCCCTGATTCTATTTTAGTTTTATTTAAATATTTTGCAGCTATATATAGGTCTACCAAGATCTGATGGCAAAAAAAATATTTAATAAATAGCGATTTTCATATGGCAATGAAAAAAAGTCATCTGTCAACTGAAATTTCGAGGAATTTTTATGGTTTGGCTTCAAATTAGTAGGAATGACAAGTCTTGATACTTTGGTTTATTGCATCTTTCGTGTGAACTGAAGAAGCTTTCTCTCGAATAGGGATCGATGAATGGCGAAAATCTTGTGAACATGTAATAAAAATTGAAAATCAGTTCATAGAACAAGATCGATTGAGATGCAGGAGGAAAGGTTTATCATAAATACTGCGTCTTCCTCGTCTTCCTCTTCCGTTGAAGACTTTTTTATGGATGTGCAGTATTTGGAACCATTTTCAAGTTCTGAAAGCCTTTAATTAATTAATAAACTCATGGACAGAGTAATTGGAGTTTTCATCTAAATTTCGAACCCCACATTCGCCAAAGTAAGATTTTCAAAAAATATCCTTGATCATTGGATAAATTTTTATTTTTTCATGTATCACACACAGAATCAGCCACTATAGGGAAAATGAAAGTATCAAAACGTTTTACTCCAATTTACCCCAGTATTGCTAGCGTCAATTTCTTTTTTCCCTTTTTGCCATCAGATTCTGCGAAACCTATACATACTTACATACATATAATATATTTTCTTTTTTATTGTATTTTGATTATGTCACTATGTGTTTACTTATGGGTCTGTTGCCTGATATAAACGATTTTTATTTTTTATTTATTTAAGTGGAAGTTACTTGATGTTAAGTGATTGATGATGATGTTGAAGATGACACTTTGCTAGGCCTGGACTGAGAACTGGCTCTCAAATAAGACTGCCGGAACACACCATTAACGGTGATTTGCGACAGACTTTTTGAGAGTAACAAACCAGGCGAGCACAAAAATAATACGACTTGATAATTTGACCAAGTCATTTTTTTTAAAGACGCTTTATCTACTAACCTACCACAAGTTTATTGTTGTTAATCGTTGGATACTTGAGAGACTCACGCACTTTGTTTTTTTTTTTGCACATTTTTTGCTTTTAATAGTTTTAAGTGCTGTTGCTGTCAGTTTTTAGGCAGAAATCAACATCCGGCTATATTTTGGGAGCACTGAAAAATAGCCCCTCTAGCAAAAGGCTAGGTGACTAAATTGATTGTAATTATATTTCAAAAAACTTACATATTAAAGAAAAAGCAATATTTCTATTACGACAAAGTTAAGAGCTAAGTAAGCAGCACAAAGTGTACAACACTTAGCTGTTCCCCGTGGATTCACTCGCGTTCAGGCAGGATTTTTATTACAATACAAAAAAACAATTAAACCATATTCAGTTGGATTAGCAGTTTTAAAGATTAGCTGTAAAATTTAAACAATGAACTTTCGCCTTTGTCCTACATTAGTGTGAATAAATTGAATCTTTTCACAAAAATTTGTTTCGCTTTAATAACAAAATACTAAAGAAGGCACGTTTTTTTTTACACAAAGTCTTGCCGTTATTCCGCAGAAACCTTTTTCCCGGATAATAAGTAGCATATGTGTTAATCCAGGATATAAGCTATCAAGTACATACACTCGAAAAACATAACCCTTTCTCTCGCAGTCGGGTAAACATATGCATTCTGCATGGGTAAACAACAGATTTGAGTTTCAAAACATTTTCTAATAAAAATTGGAATTTCCTTTTAACTTAGTTGAACTAAAATTTTTATTTTTTTTATTTTACAAAATCACAGCTCTCAAAAAATAACAATTGAAACTATATCTATTCATATAGCCAATAATGGATCTAAATTATATTCAATATAATTATATACATATACAAAAACAACGATTATCACTAAACAAACTAATTACTATAAAAATGTAATTTATGGGATATTTATATAATTCTACATAACAACTACTTAAAATAATGAAATAAAAGAAATAACGATAATATAAGCATGCCTGTGTATGTATGCGTGTGTGTGTGTGTGTGTGTGTGTGTGTATGCGTACGAATGTGTATGTGTGCGTGTGTGTGTATTCCTATGTGTACGAGTGCGTTTGTTTGCAACACTAAATAAAACAGTAAAACTTAAACTCTATAAAATGATTGTGCACCATTCGTTGCGATTGGCTATAACATTATTAGAGCCATAGAACTAGGGTTGCCACTGGGGACGCGTAGTGATGAGGTCGTTCCATGCAAGCTAATGAGTTCAGGGGTGCCACAGCCCACAACATATTTAATACATTTACCCTGTAAATGGGTAGCTGCTTTCGTGACATGTTTTTCCACTTTGTTTTGCAATTGATGCAGTTCAGTTTTTGTTTTCGGTATTACGTGACTACATATTATGGTAAACTTGTTTCAAGTTTTGATCTGAAATATGTCGAGAAATTCCTGATTAATTACGAGGATGTATTCAATGAAGGAAAAGAGATTTAATGGCGGCGCTTCAAACATATCATAACATGTTTATACATATGTATATATATACTTCTATACTAAGGTTATAAAGAGGTAAAATTTGTTTGGATGTAGGGTAATCTCCTAAACTAGGTAGGTACTGAACCGATTCCAGGAATTATTTTACGGAAACTAGGCACATTATCCGGTTATCCCTGAGTACCATAGGTTATGTTTTAAATAGAATTCTCAGTAAGTCAGGGAAAAATAACGTTTTTTCCAGTTGTCAAAATCTTGATCTAAGTGAATAGAATATTAATAAAATTAAATCACCGTTCACACATCAAAGAATTTGAAAAAAATGCGTGCTTGTCCATCAAGTCCTTGATCTGCAGCTGTTTTTGAAGTGATGGCCATATATTTTTGGTGTACATATTTTGAAAACATACGAACGCGTGTCCTGAAAAAAATAATATTTGTGCGTTAGCACTTTGTGGTTGCAAAGGCGAGATACAAACCTGTCTGTCGGTATTTTTTTATTTGTTGTTAGATTGCCAAAAAATTTAACAAGTAAACATTCTTGCCAAAGCTAATTATTCCAAGTGCATGAGTAAGTAAGTAGTTTAACATAGTTTTGGAATGCTGCAGTAGCAGTATAATTAAATTCAAATTATAACTGCAAATAATAGTTCTTCTTTAATTAATGTAACCGCAATCATTATGAAACAAGTTCCACAATAAATTAAATGATGTTGGTTATTATTTGTAGCCCTATCCATTATTATTGTAATATTAACGTTAAATTGGATATATATCTAAATTTAAAAAACCTACCTACCTAAATAAATTGATATAAGACAATTTACTTACATTATTTGTTTACGAGCTTATTTTTCGCTCTTTAGTCTAATTGTCTAATTATTTGGCAGTTAGTTTTTTTTAAGTGATTTAAAGACGTAGTATAGTATCAAATTCGTATAGAGAATGTTCTATACCTACTGTGAATGCCTTAAAGTTACCCAAAAGTATACATTCACAGTTGTAATTTAAACCAGTAACAAATATGACGCAGCGGAACAACAAAAATATGTTGTAGGTAAATAGTTCCATAAAAGTACCCGTAGTAGATTAAATCTAATTGTACATTTTGGCAAGCGGCAAAGAATTGTACAATCGAGTATGTATGAATCACACATCACAACAAGGTCCGCTTCATCTTCGGCACTTTATAAAAAAACCTCTTGATGATTTGTAAGATGGAAGTGGGAAACGGGGAAGGCTTTTATTTCATATTTAAGTTCGTGACGACATGGCTTATCAACGATAGGTAAAGTAAAACTTGGATGTGTCACTGTCATTAATGAAAAAAAAGAAGAGAGGAATAACAAGTCCGGCTTGTAGCTGGCCAGAATATCATGCCATAGTCATCATTATTTACATTTGCAAAATAACAGTAAAGGGAGAACCGAAAAAAACATCTGATTTTTTTTAAATAAAAACTTTTTGGATAGTGACAAGCTAGTCTTCATATTACAGCTTTACAAAAAAGCTATGACTTTTTTTTACATTTTTGGCGGCAATTGAGTTGTCAACGTAAAAATTTTGTTTTTATTTCCAAAACTTGTGTTTCTTCGAGTGATAATGTGTAATATTGGTGGATTATTAACCATTATGTGTTCGTTAATGTGTACGAGTGTGGGAAATTAAAATAAAGTTGTGACAGTGACTTTTCTAGTTGCTCCAAAAAAATCCGTGTAAAGTTTAAGTAAAGCGCCACTACTTTACTTAAAAACTATCCTCATCCCATCATCTCATCATCATCATCACCATCATCATTTAAACTTGATTCAACTCTCTGAGTTTGAAATATTTAATACTTGACACTGGCAAATACACTAATCGTGTGACGCCATAACAAATAAAATAAAAAAGATTTCAAAGAAAACTGACTTATTGCAAAAATCACTCCACATAATTATTACGTTTTGTTGAATGAATAACATGATATAGTTCGGCAACAGCGGCTGTGATGGAGTTTATACGGTGAGAGGGTTTTCACGAGAAATAACGTAATCTGCAAGGTTGCCTAAATGGATTCGTGGAAGACTAAACCAAATTATTAAATGACCATGGAGGCAATGCTTCTCTCTTTCACGCAAAATCTACTCAACGGATCTGAATAAAATTTGGAATGGAGATAGCTTATACCCTGGACTTACACATAGACTACTTTTTATCCCGGAAAAGGTTCCTGTGGGATAACGGGAAGACGCGAGGCGCAACTAGTAAGTTATACTTATAAGTATAGCCTAAGTTTTACAGACAAACCGAACCGATCCCACAGTCACCTCAGGCCGTGAAAGACCTCCCGACCGCATCGCCCGCACCGCGGTCCCACAATTTGTACGCAGCCTCAACTTCCGTAAATAGAGAAACCACACTCACTATTTAACTTTTTACGATTTCACAGACCGTTACGTGCTTCTTAAATTCCGCGATGTTAAACTGTGTGACCGCACCTTTAATTGCGTTTAGAATTTAGGATTTAGCACTTGGTTTGTTTTTAAATTGAAACATACACATAATGACACGTTCTCATCAAGTGGGACCTCTTTAGGTCCTTGGAACTTCTTGCTATTGAACCTAAACTTTTCCTACATTTATAGTGTGTGAGTCAGCGTGAGTTATTGTAGTTTTTGGTATATTTTTTTTATCTATTTATCTAAGATTGTATAATGTTTATATTTGTGCAGTTTGTAATAATATTTTTTAGATATAAATTATTAACTTGTTTTGGTAAACAGGACGTGACGTCATCGAAACGGGCCCAACGGAAGCGTTAGTTGTACGACAAGAACTATGCTGAGTTGGGGACCAATTTGTGACAACTTCCAAAAAAAAAGCACATAATTTAATTGACTTTTGTGATGAATAAATAATTTTCAATTCCATTCTATTCTTATAATTTTTAAAGTTTACATCCGATGGAATCATAAAAAAAACTCACACAAATCATCCAATTGAACTAACGAATAGTACAGTATTGTGCAGCACTACTTTAACAGCTCAATATTATACTACAAGGCTGTTTCTCGAACTAAATCAGCATTTTTTTGTCGGCAGTAAGAACTGGCAGTCCAGACTACATGTGTTCGATGCTGCCTCTACACTGGCGGTCAAACAAAACGCTCCCCGGGGGGTTCAAGGTGGTCGCCCTGGGGGAAGTTCTCGATGGGACCATGGTGACTGTTCGAGCGGGAAACGACGAGAACTGCTCCGCTGAGCTGAGGAACAACTCGGCTATCATGAAGAATAGAGTCGCCAAGTTTAATGACTTGAGGTTCGTCGGCAGGAGTGGGAGAGGTGAGTTACTTTGGCTTTTACTTTACTACCCTTAAAACTCTTTAGGGATTAGAATTAGGACAGATCTTTAGTTATTTTGAACGTTATCTATCTAAGCCATTGTGATCGATGGAGAAAATTTAAAACTTCAACTGCCAAAATCCTACAGCAAGAGGACGCAGTGAATCAATTATTTTTGTTAGAATTAGGTTTTAAACTGGCAGATTTAATAATTTTACAATGTATTTGTTTTTGTTTGAGTTCTCGATATTTCGGTGCGCCATAATCACGAGAATACTTAAAGTTTCGGCGGGTAGGATTGATTATATTTTAACGGGCAGACGTATCTACCTTGTAATTCTAATGTTAATGATGAAATTATATTTCAATTATTTTTATTTCTATACGTTTGACTACCAATCACCTGATGTTAAGCGACGATGTGATCGAAGGTGGTGGCACGCAACGCTTGGATTGGAAACTGGCTCTCATGTGAGGCTGCCGCAAAACACCGATAGCAGTGCAGATTCTTAACTTTCTTCTTAACTGAAGGAATTTTATAACGGCAAGCGCCAAGTGTGCAAGACCCTCTTTATGACGCTTTGCAACAATTTTACTAACATCAAAATATTTCAAGAGTCCTGAAATGACTCAGTAGATAGCCATCCATTCTCTACCGGCTATAAAATTGGAAATTCTGTCATTAGGTCACGCGCACACAAATCACATCCGGGCTTGGATAATCTGCCGCCCAATTACCTGGATAGACGCGGTTTATTTATCTCATAGGCTAGAATTACAAGATATTAAAGGATGTTAATTGTTATTATGTCTAACAGATTTAGAAAAAGTCAAGTAAAATCTAACACACAATTATTTTGCATTCTGTTTCAATGCTCATAATTGAGGCTAGGAATAGACTTTTTATAATGAACCGATGAATGAAATCAACAATTTTTTTACGATTATTATATCATCATTATTACAGTTCATCGGATTTAGTTGAATTACTTTTACAAACAGGTTGTTTATGATTTTGTGTCATCTTGTTCCAAAACTTTATGGTCATCTTTACAAATGTACTAAAAAGACAGAAATGAATCATTAAAAGCGGCTAACTTAACGAAACGCGGCCAGATTTATGTCACCAAATAAAAATGTGTGACCACCCACTTCGCTTCAACGAAGCGGCGAACGCCAAAGTTGTTTTGCAGGCGTTGTTTGGCCGTACCGCACCATTTGTTTTTGCGTCATTTTGATCAATTACTTTCTGGACATCTTTACCAACGTTTTAAGAAGATAATAGCAAATCATTAAAAGCGGCTAACTCACCGAAACGCGGCCAGATAAGTCACCCAATAAAAATGTGTGAGGTTACCACGCACTACGCTACAACGAACGGCAAAGTTGTTTTGAAGGCGTTGTTTGGCCGCGCCGCACCGTTTAGTGCGCTCGCTCCTTTAGTGTACAGAATCAGATGATGAAGTAGTAATCTAGCCATTATGCTGTACGCACACAAATCACACCCGGGCGGCGGCAGATTAGCCAATTATTATCCCAGAGTAATGGTTAACCGGCCCTGTAATACAGCGCTCGCTAGTATTACAAGACATTACAGTGTAATATGGTTATGTAAAGACTAAACAGAGAACACAAACAAGTTATTATCAGCGTGATACCGAATTTGGATAAGCTGTACATTAGAAGATTTTTAGAGTGCAGATATCTAAACACATTGTTGGTACCAGTAGAAAACTTTAACTGACTTTACTTGTATTTTAATCAGTTTAGATTCTAAATTGTTTATTGTCAGTCGTTAGTCTTCCTAAGATAATGATAAAATCACATAAAGTGCAGTTGTCGTCAGAAAAGAGCGCTTCCAAACTATAAAAAAACATCACTTTCCTAAACATTTTGAACAAAATTAATTATATCTATTAGATCCAAAAGTCGATGCATTAGTAATATCAATATCGCTTGTTTAATGACTTTGAACAATAAATACCATCTGGCTAATTTACGATGTAGATTGTAGCGATTTCTTTTTAATATTTTACATGGAAGTGTTTGGCCACAAGTTGTAGGTGGCGCCTGGATTCGCAACTGGCTCTAAAATTAGGCTACCGGAAAACCCCAACAGTAGGTACTTGGCGATTGGTAGCGAGCCAGGCGAAGCACCAAGCTATGGTTTCATCACGATTTTGTGTTCTTCTAAACTATTATCGTATCACCTTTTTTTATAAATAGATCTTAGCATCTACGCATTTTTTGCTAAATCGCTTGACCTCCGCCGAATGCCTACTTGAAAAAGCGATGTCATGAGCCATTTCCCAACATAATTTATTCTATGCATAAAAACTTAACTAGGAGAAAAACAAGAGTATAAAAACGCAAAAATTCCTATACGTCACAAAAAATAGGAAAATGTGTAGGAATGATGACGAAACAAAGATTTGGATGACGGGGGCGAAGAGGCAGATCACAAACCGGTTTTCCGCGTGTTGTCGTATACCGCAGTCGTGGTTTTAATTGAATATTCATACATATACGTAGTAAGTGGTTTGTGCTGCGATTTAAATCCTCGGAACAATAATAATTATGATAAGTATTATCGTCGACTTGTGACGTTAGGGGAAATAGTAGAGTTATTATAATTATTTTCAATACACGTCACTATCTGTACTTAATAACATAAATATGACATTAGGTAACCCTATTTAACTGTCATTTGTGTCTCTGGCTGATAAAATTTCGCGTCTAATTAAACAGCTGCACCAAATTAAAAAAAATATTCAAATCTTTAATGTTGCCACTGTCACAACCTGACATTGACTTCTCAATATATTATGTTAAACACTTGCTGAATGCATTCGAAACATAGAAAAATAAATGCCAGTCTAAGATTGATCAAGGTACTGGATATTAAGATACATAATAAAAGAAACAAATACCCTCATTTAAATGTGACAAACCGTAACCTTACTCCTGCATGTTTCAAAAAACTAAAACAAATTAGTTTTAGGCTGCTATTCCAGAATTACGCTCAAACGATAATATCACTACGTAAGCACAGATTTAAGTCTGTCATTTCATACAAATATGTCACATATTACTCAAATACTACTCAAGTATTGATCAACACTTGAATGGCATACTTACTAGAACACCAGCCTTAGTTTAATTTCTTTCAATCTTATTTTCAATTCGTTTTTTTTTTTACTATTTACAGGGTAGCGTTTGACCACAAGTCACCTGATGTTAAGTGACGATGTGGTCGAAGATGGCGCCACGCTACTCCTGGACTGGGAACTGGCTCTCTAGTGAGGCTGCCGGAACACACCGTTAGGTGCATGGTGACAGATATTCGTATTCGTTATCTACACCTAAAAGAAAATACAGAATTCCCACTACGATTTCCAACTCATTTTCCTTACAAACGCAGCTAAAATAAGTGAATAATAAGAAGAAACTAAACGATCACGCGATTAAGGCCCGTTCCATCCGAACCCCCTTCATAAACAAAATAATCGTTTGCGGTGAGGAAACGTGTATTTTCTAAATCACGAATGTGAAAATGCTTTTGCCACTCCGTTACGTTGTCGTGAGTTGCTAACTGATAATTTGTTAGCTGATTGAAAACTGAATGGAAAATTCCATAAAAACTATTCAAATACTAACTTAGCACAAAAAATAATAATTATACACGATACCTTCGTGTGCGATCAAACTAGTATAAGTTAAATATTTTGAAAAAGTAGTAAAATAGTAAACGATGTAGAGGTAGGTTTCCAAATTTTGTCTAACAACAGTTTTTTTAACCGAGTCTTAGTTTTTAACGATATCGTGTAATTTATTACAAAAATAGAATTAATAGGTGAGTTGAATCACCTATCTCACCTTGTGAATCGAATAATGATTCCCGCTACGGAACAAAATATGTTCTTGCATGGAAATAAAAAGCGCAAGCGTTTGTTCCCTTCCCTACCTGACCAATTCTCGCGGCGTACCTACTATATTATCGTATTCGATAAATATCGCATTAACTGTCAAAATTCAATACATATTTAATTAATGCGATATTGAACGAAAGTGATAATATATCACGCCGCGAGAATTGGGCCCCAGATGTTGTAGATCCACGTATTTTAGACAGGGAATCCTAGTTAGAGGTCAGAACTTTATAATTATGCAAGCGTTATTTATTTATTTAATAATATTGCGCAATAGTTGTGACAATGTCGCTACCTGGGTAAAGTTTCTGCGGCAAAATAAAGATTTCTATCACCTTCAAAGCGCTATTCATCTAAGTTCATAGTATAGATGATAAATTAAGAAGACCATGACCTGTCCTAATAACGGAAACTGTTTAAATACCACAAGTTTTGTGTCGTAATATGATGAATAAGTTTTATCCAATCTAAGTTGTTCTTATTGTTTAAGGTAGTTTGATAAATTGACAAAGTAACTTAATTGCTGGCAGTATATTAAACACTAGTTGCATCCCACGGTTTCGCCCGCGTCTTCCTGCAGGAACCTTTTTCCGGGATAAGACGTGTTGATCTAGGGCCTAGGGTATAAGTCATCTTCATTCCAAATTTCATCAAAATCGGTTGAGTAGTTACGGTGATACGTGGTAACCTGGTAACAAACATTCTCAACACACACACACACTCACACACAAAACAAACTTTCGCATTTATAATATTAGTATATTAGTAGGACACTTTCCCGTGTTAAATTAGTGGTATTTTTGGTAGAATGAGTTGCAAATTTCAAGACAGATTGGAGATTTTTCATTGCCATATATTTTCTCAAAACGATTTGTTCGACATATTTATTTTATTTTACCATAGCGTTATGGTTACAAATAAACAAATATTTGATTCTATTCGGGCTATCAGCTACTCACAATTCTATACTTTTAACATTATCTATTTTTCCATTCATTATGAAAAATTTCCGCAAATCTCAAGTTTTGACGTCATCAATGCAAATGCCAATTTCTTCGAAATGCCCCGGTAGACTGGTTTCAAGCGTCATTCGGTTGTAGGTCAACTGGTTTTACTATAGGCTATTATTTATAGATTGAAACTATATGAAAATAGCTAACTAACGTACTAGTTACATAATACCATCGTTCCATTAACAAGGTGTGGTAGGTAGCTACTTCTACCTAGTAGGTGATTCATCTCACCTACTATCACAGAATATATACTAGTATCTTACTATTTCCGTTTTTGTAATAAATTACATGATAGTGATCTCGTTTAACTAACTAACTCCAATAGCTCAGAACTCAGTGTGTCTTGACGTCTAGAACGAGGGAGCGCCAACTCTTCTTTATCCGAGTGCCTTCAAAGCTAGCGGTGCCGAGTTCTAATCCCGATAAGGGCAAATACAAGTGTGATGAGCACGAATATTTGTTCCCGAGTCTTGGATATTATATCTATATAAGTATTTATTTCTATATATAAGTATGTATAACGTTGTCTAGTACCCATAACACAATTTTCGAGCTTAATTTGGGGCTAGGTCAATTTGTGTGCAAATTTCCCCCGATATTTATTTATTATATTTACTTTAGCCCAGTTCAGATTCTGGAGTTCGCGTACGTCCATCTCCACCGCTTTTCTCCAGCGGTATCTAGGGCCACTGACCAGCTGACGGCTACGGCTTTCTGGTTTATGGGCTAACCCATCTCATTCGTAGGTATCGTAGAAAGTAACTAAGGGAGTTTAGAGACTCTACTACTGAACCCGGTCTTCGGCTCTTCTCCGTAACACCGAGGCATAAATACCAAATACATTTGTCGCAGTGAACGTTTTTGGATATTCTTCATAGCTCGTATAGACTCTTAATCCCTTTTTATTGAGTCTTGGATATTTCTAACTATATAAGTATTTATTTCTCTATATAAGTATGTATATCGTTGTCTAGTACCCATAACACAAGTTTCGAGCTTAATTTGGGGCTAGGTCAATTTGTGAGCAATTCTCCGTGATTTTTTTTATTTTTTTTATTGCGTTGAGGTGCTATTAAAACATGTATGTTTATTTGAAGTTTATTATTACGTTTAAAATTTGCCTTTTATTCTTATGTCGACGTTATTGAGACGGAATGTGGTAGTGGTAAAGTTGTGGCGATTATCGTGGTGCGGTAGTAGCGGTTGCCGTTATCACAGGGACGGAAGCAGAATTACATAACAGTAAATATAGCAAAAACATTCGACGACCGATGTGGCGCAATGGGCGGATAGCCGACTGCGAAGCATGACGTCTCGGATTTGATTCCCGCTACAGGACAAATATTTGTGCAATGAAATAAAAAAAGCGCAAGTATTTGTTCTGTGTCTGGGTGTTGTGGATCCCCGATCCTCGTATTTTCTGATACCCTAGATACAGGGAAACCTAATTAGGGGTCAGAGCCTATGTATGTGATTGTGCGGGCATTATTATTATTATTATTACATTATTTAATATTTTACATGGACAACATGATTTTTCCCATAAAAATGGCACGGTTGAGTGGATATTATTTGATTTGCCTTTTTTCGTGTGTATCCCATGTTTATCCTAAGTATTCCATTTACAATCACAGAATTGACTATGGTCCCTATTTTTTATGCAACTAATTTACTCAACGAGCAAGTCCCTTGACTGAAGGTACCTCAACGTCTGCCAGCCAAATTTGTGATCTTCCATCACTGTTCAAAAACATGGGCAAAAAAATGCATTGCGCTCGTCACCATGAGATATTATATACTAATCGTATGTTAAGTATCTGTACGCCCTTCCTGTACACTGGAAACATTGTCCATTTTTGCAAAATACTCGAGATTGTTTGTCTAAAAATTAAAAAATCCGATGCTATCACTTTGGTCCGCTACTCCGCTATGCTGTAGTATTAGCGTAAATTAATAACTAGGTGCGCCCCGCGGTTTCACCCGCGTTCTCCAGTTAGCCCTTAGGACCCTTTTCCGGCATAAAAAGTATCTTATGTCCGTTTCCTGGTCCTAAGCTACCTCCCCACCAATTTTTAGCCAAATCGGTTCACCCGTTCTCGAGTTATAAGTAGTGTAACTAACACGACTTTCTAAATATAGATATAAGATAGCAACACCAATAATACTTATAAAAGTATTTTTCATAATATCTAGAAACTCAACACTTTCACATGATCACAGCTTCGTCGGATCGACGCAGACTTGATTTTAATTTCCAAACCGCAGCGGGGCATAAACGATTCTCGCACTTTACTGTTCCATTGTTACAACGTCCGCCATTATAGACCCACATGTATGAATGCTGTTAAATCGATGATGTCTGAGTGACCCAAGACCGTCAAGACCGAAGAGCCCGGCAAGGCGTCATGCTTGTTTGTCCCTCATGTTTTTACTGATGAAACATATCTAGCAATCAAACTGCTGCGGAAGACGTTTTCATTTTCATTTATATCTTTGAATTATAAGCTGCGAGACTAAAATTAGTATGTACAGTGAAAAATATTGCTTACTCGTAAATTTTTCGTACACTTTAGTAACCCGATCACAATAAATAGCCGGTGTCAATAACCGATCTATCCACGATTTGCCCCCCTACTGGAGATAGAAATTTGACATAAGCTCCATAGAAATAATGTCAAATTTATGTCAAATATATAGACAACGCCTGGCCCGCTGCGGTTTTGATCCGGCCTGCGAAACATTTCCAAACAAAATATTGCATAAATCGAAATCTGCGATCGAAAATAGTAAAGTTTAGCTTGTAGGTGAATTGAAAAACCCATCATCAAACATTTCTGTCCACTTTTTGTTTGTTCTTCGTTTTTCTTGATGATTCAATGTTTTCGTCTCGTATTGAGATTGTATATTATTATAAGAATAGAAGTCCCTACTATTAATGGCATAAACAAGCTTAAATTATAATTCCATTGATTCATGCAGCCTATCTTAAACGGTTATTTCCAGGCGGGATTAAAGCAAGCAGTAATTATGAAAATAGTTTCATTATGATTTATCTGGAGTTACCAAGCCAAACAATTTACAATTAGGTACCTACTCATTTAAAAGAAGACAATATTAGTTGTACTTCACTTAATGTAATTGTGACATCATAATGAAACAATAATGGCTCAGTGGTAGTGACTACGACTACCGATTCGTAGGTCGAACCCTGTCTGTCTAATACCTTTTCACGACAAAACTGCTGAAGCAATCTTTATGAAATAATAATATACATACTCGTTAAGTGTGAACTACGAGGAAGAACAAAAGCTTTTCTTTTCCAACGTGACACACGAGCAAAGTTGTTGGACACAGCTAGCTGTCTTATAAAAACCCGAAATCAGTGAATGGAGACACCGATACCCCTGTAATGCGACACCGGTAGTTGTGAACTAAAGAATAAACTTTTTGTATATATAACTAGCTACACCCCACGGTATTTCTTTTATGCCATATACATAGTCACCTTCTTCGAGGATAAAAATAGCCTTATCTGTTAACCCAAAGTATATCCGAAGCTAGCGGTCCCGGATTCGAATCCCGGTAAGGGCAAATATATGTGTGATGAGCACGAATGTTTAAACCTGAGTCTTGGATATTTCTATTTATATAAGTATTTATTTCTCTATATAAGTATGTATATCGTTGTCTAGTATCTATAACACAAGTTTCGAGCTTAATTTGGGGCTAGGTCAATTTGTATGCAATTGTCCCCGATATTTATATTTATATATTATAGGCTATGCCCATTTCTTTCATTTCTCTCAAATCCGTTGCGCCGTTTCAGCATGAAACAATAAAAAAAACATACACAAACGCTCGCATTTTAATACTAGCTGTTTCCTGCAGTTTTACCCGTATGGACTACAGTTGACAACAGTATAAGCCATCCTATGTATCCTGGGGAAGGTCCCAGAGTTCAAACTAGCACCATATTTTACAAAAAAGTGTTCTGCAGTTTAAGCGTGAAAAAGTAACAAACGAACAGACAGACGGGAGTTTTTTTTCGCGTTTGTAATATTACGTATGGATATTGTGAGTGATAATAATCAAAAAGAACTAACTATCCATCATTAATGTTGCTACACAAAACGTTGTGACGTGCTCATCTAAATATTGACTCAGGAAAACCTGATAAGATCATTCAAACGTATATCTTACAAGGATTACCTTCAAAACGTCGCAAGGGTTCATATTTCAATATATCGATAGAAGTGACTCAAGCTTCACAGTTCCTGTTTTTATCTAAGTACATAAGTAACTATTTGAAGCACTCGTAGCGGCGCTTGCCTAGTCGTTCATTACCTACTGATTAATTATCTAGGTTAAGCAATGTTCTCCTTGGTCACTAGTTGGATGGGTGACCACCATAGTAGTACATAATATTTACAACTGACCGCTTCCGTGCTACGGACAGAGGGTCGCTAGCCTATCCGCCAGTTCGCACTGGGCCCGCGAGGTGGTTTATGTCCCATACTCCTTCTCTCTCTGAGAGAAGGCATTTGTGCCAGCAGTGGGAACGTAATATGCTGATCCTGATGAAAAAAATCTGGGTATGCACTCCATCTTCAACTGATGAAAAAAGCGCAAGAATTTGTTTCGAGTCTAAGTGCTGTGGATTCCCGATTCACGTAGATTTTGATACCCCATACAGAAACAGACAATCGTAGTCTGAGCTATGGATCATATTCTTCTTTTGTTTTGTCCGGGTATTCTTATTACTTGGAGGCATAACATCTGTTTGCAGTCTTCCAAAAAGATTGCGAGTAAGATTGGTCATGCAGTCCGAAAAGCGTTCGGTCCTAATAAAGTTATTACGGTAATAAGCATCTCGGCGTCTTATTCACGGGTAATCCTAAGCGTATTTCATAAGTGACTGTGACTAACATCTTCTTGCTCTAATCTAGTCCGTGTTGTGTCGAAAGACATCTCTTTCGAAGCTTGTCGTCAAATTGAACATATAATTAGGGACGAAGTACAGTTAGCAGCAATCTAAACTCTTTCGATGGCGTGCTTTTTTCACTATTATTTGTTTTTGTCACCATTAGCATGTTTGATGTAGCATCTCCGTTCATGGCTAAGTAGTAGTGATGAGAAAGCCAAAATGCGGCCACACTTTTGGCCTGTGTGTGCGTGGTTGGGCTTGATTGTAACTGGTTATCAATCAATACATAAGTTATATCATAATAATGCAGGAACTAGGCTATCGTATTACAGTTTTTGTCTGTAACATAATGTTCTATGAAGTTTGTGCACTACGCTCGTCAAATTAAGATATAATGATTAATACATAACACATCATGACTGTAAACAAAATCATTCATAAAAAATTGTTTTAAAGATGCATTATATATTAATGTTTTCTTCAATAATAGCCCAGAATATACCCACTACACAAAATTATTTGAGATTTAAGTTATCAGTTACTTTATTATCAGTTATTTTTGGCCATATTTTTCTGGCACGACCAGGACGGCTGGCAGAAAAATAAGTCACTAGTTTGTGTGTATAATGTGTTCTTCTTCTTTTATTTAAGAGCGAAGCTCTTGTCGGTGGAGTATTTTCCATGCCGTTCTGTTCTCGGCCATCCTTTTGACCTCTTGGTACGACATGACGTCAATCCTTTCTTTAACTTGATCTATATATGTTCTTCTCGGTCTACCTCTCCCTCTCTTCCCTTCTACTTTTCCTTCTAATATGGTTTTTAAATATTCGTCATGCCGTACCAAGTGGCCAAACATCTTTCCTCTTCTTATCTCTACTGTTGTTAATATCTCTCTCTTTTCTCCTACTAAGTCCAATACTCCTTGGTTGGTTTTTTTTTCTTTCCAGCTAATTTTTTGTTGTATAATGTGTTAATCAAACAAAAATGAATCAGGAATATATTATGTCTTTTGTACTTTACGTTATTCTGTAACTTAATTTATATGATGACTGTACGTAAACGGCGCGACGACGCTGTGACCAAATAAATTCATTTCACGGAGAGTCATCAACGCATCACGCCGGTACATTTTTTCTTGCGTCTTGATCGAGATCGCGCTCGATTCACTTGTTTGGCTTCTTGAAGTGTTTCGAATGCACCTGTAAGTCACTTGTAACATACAAACTTAAAACAGAGTTGGAAAGTTATCGTTTTTATTTCAAGACACTTATATGAGTTTTTAAAGAAACCCAAATATGCTTTTAAACTAATAAACAAAAACTATCAAACTTTAAATATTAACTCACTAATCTACGCTGATTAGCAATGTTCCAAAATGGCCACGTATCCCATTGAATGGCAATGCTTATAACCTTTGCGCAAAATAACGGCCAGAATTTTCGTCAAAATTTAAAAGTTTTTTGCAGTGAAACATTAAAATAGCATTAAACTCCTTTGCCGATCCTAAATTTCGATATTTTGATCTACAGCTTTTCATTTCTTACATTCCTTGCAATTTTAACCCCTATGAAAAGTGAACGGTCTTGTGGTTAGAGTGGCATACTTGAAGGACGGCAACATCAGTTTTTCACACTCTTGTTTGTAATGAATGATACAAACTTACATTTTGACATATTACAAATGTAATCAACGAAGCATATGTAAAGATATAAAGCAAAGAACTATCGAGAACTAAGTGCCGTTCACACATCATGAAGCAAATAACATCACTAGTTTATGTACCCCCAACAATACAATATTGAGAGCTCATGATCGGATTCATCCCACTCTGAAAACGGTACAAAACTGGCGTTTCCATTTCATTGCATTCTCAAGCCTGGGCTAGCTGCGAGTTCGCAATACCCAAGCCGCAATATAGGAGAAACCGCAAGCGAGTTTCCTGAAAATCGCGTCGTAGTGCTACACATAAGAGGCGGCGCACGATTCGTCTTCACTCACAAATGTCACTCAGGATTTACGCTCGATCGTAAATCAAGATGGCTGCCGTCCCTCTTCATCCCTCCTTGCTGGTACCCACCTGCGTCGGCGCATAATAATTGAATATTTCACGCGTCGCACTCAACACCTCCCGAAGACGTTTCGCTACATTGTATATTTTATAACTCCTCGCGTATTGTGTTAGGTCCTAAACTGCTGATGAGTGATCATGTGGAATGCATTAAGTTTAATGCCGATTTTAAAAGCAATATTTCACATCGTTCGAGACACGCCTTTAACGTTTAGTGACCAACATTTATGATGATTTGTTTCCGTATTGTAGTTTGAGTTAACTTCTCTTTGTGACAAGGACGACACCGATATTGCTTAATACATTATATGTGGTACCATCACTCAAAACGGTGAAGGAAAACATCGTGAGGAAACCGACATATCCAAGAACCACAAACTTCAAGGCCATGCTACTAACCCGCATTGGCCGTGCTTGGTATATTACGTTCCATACTCTCTCTCTCTCTCTCTCTCTGAGAGAAGGCCAGAGTCCCAGCAGTGGGAACGTAATAGGCTGATGAATGATGATTAGTGGTAGATATCCACTTTTTACGCTTGATTAGTACCTAGAATTAGCTGCACAGCACTGCGGTAACAATTGTGGTGTTCCCGCATAACTCTAGATATTAATACTCTGCTGTCCATGCGCTATTCCATATTTTAATGTCTCTGTACCAAACTTACTCAGATACGTTCCAAAACAAACAGCCAAACAAACAAGCTTTAAACTCTACTCAGCTCTAGAATTTATTATTTTATTAATACGAAACATGACACAAACAACTTTATGACTAGGTATATAGGGTACGGTAAGTAAAAAATACAATTTTCTTCCAAAACTTGCACGATTAAAAATCTAAGGCTAATTTCGTAATGTTTAGCATGTTGAATAAAACCTCTATAAGAAAAAAAACCGAAAAACCTTGTTTTGCACACGACTCTTGTGAGATTTTAAATCTTTAGGCATTTCAATATTTTTTTAATTAATAGGTATTATAGGTATTAAAAAATTTTCCGTTCTCTCAAAAGAGTTTTTTAACTAACGTTATATAATACTAGCTGTTCCTCGCGGTTTCACCCGCGTGGGCTACAGTTTATCGCGATAAAAAGTATCCTATGTCCCTTCCCCGGGGCTCAAATTATCTCTATCCCAAATTTCATTTAAATCGGTCCAGTAGTTTAGGCGCGATAGCGAAAATTATTCCCGCACTTCGGTGCCCCCTCAACGCGTTACCTGCTGTAGGTACCCATTATCCTATTTTAATTCTAAGTTAATTTTTCTTGGACCGCACTTTTGAACCGCACATTTAAAGGTCTTCCTGGTCCGCGACCGCACTTTACCTATTTCATAGATTCTCCCGGTGCCCCCCTCACCTCACCGCGTTTCCCGCTGCGCTGCGGTGCGACGGTTTTATTTTTCTACTACTACTTACATTTTTAAACTCGTGATATCTTTCGAATGGAATGTCCGAATTGAATGATTCAAAAAGTTATATAAAGGCATTGAAGCAGTTTTGAATAAAAAATAATTTATTTTGATAAGGATTAATACCAAGATACAAATAAAGAGCCTTTTCTAGCGGAGGCATTAAAAATTAAATTTTTAAAATAAAAGATCACTTATTGTGGCATAACTATAATAGTTAGACATATGCTCTCGCGGACTTTTTTGTAGATCTAAATAAGACCTACAAACCCGTAAAACATTATTTTGTTCTAGTGTCAATAGTTTTTGCAGCGCACGCAAAAATAGGTTTTCGATTTCACACCTTGGGTTGCAAAATAGCAATTTTCTTACGGATCCCTAATTTTTTTGGAAATAAAATATAACCTATAACCTTTCTCGATAAATGGACTACCCAACACTGAAAGAATTTTTCAAATCGGACCAGTAGTTCCTGAGATTAGCGCGTTCAAACAAACAAACAAACAAACTCTGCAGCTTTATAATATTAGTATTATTATTTATAATATATAGCTGTTATTTGATTTGGCACGTTTGAGGCACTCTTTTTACGTCTCTTTTTCACAAATGTAATAACTCTATTCCAAGTACATAACTCTATTCATTCAATTTAAAAGATTTTTATTGTATGTTGGGGTAGGTTTTTTCAGTGGTAGAACTCTTTTGCAGAGTCCGCCCGGGAAAGTTAAAAGTACCTACCACACCTTTGTCAGTTATTCAACCACCAAGCAGTAGTGTGCAAGCATACCTACTGTGTTCTGGATTGAAGGAAAATGGTTCCAGTGAAATTACAGGGCATCTCAGGGTGACGAACGCAGTGCGTTGCGCACAGGATTTTAGCTGTTGAAGTTCAACATTTTGGGTGGCACTGAACTTTAACGGGCCAGCGTGACGCTTACCATTAGGCGAGTGGCTTGCTCGGATCTTCACACAGTTGAAAAACCTTTTTTAACCCCCGACGCAAAAAGAGGAAGAGCCAAATGCGCAAAAAGAGCTGTCTGTCCGTCTATCGTCTGTGCCACCGTAGTAGCTCGCGAACGGATGAAGCGATTTCAATTTAGTTTTTTTTTTGTATGAAAGGTGAGTTACGGGCGTGTGTTTTTAGCTATGTTTGATGAAAATCAGTCCAAGATATCGGGGGTTTTATAAATTTTAAATTTATAGTTATTATTAAACATAATATAAGTTTTTATTCAGATACAAGCAAGACTTGTTTTAACATATTATAATTTCAGGAAACAACAGTTTACAGTGCTTAGATAACGCATATCGTAGTTCGTGAGAAACAACCAAACTCAACTTTAACTATTAACGGACAAACTGATAATAAAAATACATATAAAACTAGTAAACAATAACATGTATTTTTCTAAATCACAGACAAGCTGCTATCAACTAGCGTTCTGGCCCGCGGCTTCGCCTCTGTGAAACTTATTTTTTTCCAGGTTTTACAAGTTTTTCTTGTAAACTTTAACAGACCATTTGATCCTTATATTCCACTTTGTTGTATAATTTAGTAGCTGCGCCCCGCGGTTTCACCCGCGTCTTCCCGTTGGAACCTTTTCCGGGATAAAAAAGTATCCTATGTCCGTTTCCTCCCCACCAATTTTCAGCCAAATCGGTTCAGCCGTTCTTGAGTTATAAGTAGTGTAACTAACACGACTTTCTTTTATAAATAAAGATAAGATAGATATTGAAACGAAACATTAACGTAGATTTTCAAAATGTTAAATCAAATCAAAAAGTGAAGACTAAGTTGTTCTAGCTTTTAACTAAGTCTATGTAATAAAAGTTTATTTTTGATAATTTAAGTTTTATTGAATAATTGCAAAATTTTGAATATGAGTTTTTTAATGCGTACCTATAGGTATACAAAATATGTTCTAGTATATGCGATATATAACATACCCCAAATCAAAATAACTCATTACGTAGCACCGCAAACTGATATTCGTCATGCAATAGCTTAGAACTCAAAACAGAATATCTAATCATAACAAAATTGATTGACAAAATTCCACTGAAATCAGTTATTTATACAGCGCACTACGCAGTACACGCGAATTATCTGCATTAGACATGTTAATCCACTCATTTTAACTGTAATTTTATTCGGTATTTATCGGTGCATTCATTATTGTCGACCACAAATCGGCGCCCAAAAAGCTCGCTGTGTTCCACAATTCGGCAGTAGTTTGGACGGAATAGTAACTCTCAAAAATGAGCTTTTAACGAAAACAGCAAATTTCGGAGTTTTGTTTTCCGATACTATGTAATAATTACTTTAGTATGAACTCTGGTTATCCACTCTCGACCCACCCGCCCGTTCAAAGTATAATTACATCCACTTAGTTATGTCCGCTATTGATTATTCTAGTTAATAATTTAATTAATTCGAGTTTAACGGGTAATGGTATGTTTATGACTACATTGCTGCTGACGCCAATTTCATGTAGTATGTTGTTAAAAATCTTGCTTATGCGTGCAAATGGCTAATAGCTGATCATGGTGGCGTTCGAAAGGAAAGCTTATCAGCAGTGGATTTCTTCCTTTCTTCATTACATCACCATTTTATAATTGACGTAAAATGTGCAGTGTGACATGTTTGCATTAATATTCATGTTCCCACATTCTCAATGTGTACAACCAAACAAGAGAAATCTTATTAGTAAAGCTAATCAAAAAATATCGGACCATTAGATGCCAAAAAGAAAAAGCTTGGGATTTTAGTGAACTTGCTCCATTTCAATCAATTAGTAATAAGAATAAAATTGTCAATGTGATCGCGCCAAAAAAAATTACCTGCCGGGCGTTTCTTGCCTGTTCTTTTGGCGGCGTAAGGAGGTTGGAACAGGCGTAGCTAGTTTTAAGTTTTAAAGTGATCACAATGTATACTATTGAATAAAGAAAAATTGACTTTTGACTTTTTGGCTTTTGCCTTTGTTTTGAACTTGCATTCAAGAGTGATAGATAATAATTATACTGAAATGATTAATTAAATTAATTAAATTTTCGTCGTCTGCAAACGTAACCTCGTTTTACATTTATGAAAATGTGTGTTGTTTCAGGAAAAAGCTTCTCGCTTACCATCACGGTATCAACGAACCCACCTCAAGTAGCAACCTACCAAAAAGCTATCAAGGTGACGGTCGACGGGCCCCGGGAGCCACGGTCCAAAACCAGTGAGTTACCGACTTGTCTAATATTTATACATTTTTTATAAAAATGTGACGGCACCTCTTTATAACATGGGGATTTGTGAAAATCTTGTCCATTAATCCCCAGCCAAAGGTTAATGGGTATTTTTGGACAAAATATTCATATGGTTTTTATTGATTTTGACACGTGACATGATGCTATACTCGTACAACGCAAAACCACACGTTAAACACAATGAACAGAAACTAAAAAAAATGCGAAGTTATTAAAATTTTACGCAAAATTTTCAGGTTTTCCTTGAATTTCCATATAAAAACTGGGCAAATTAATGGGGATTTGGGGACTATATGTACCCCTATTAAGCCCATTTCATTTTTATTTCATCCATTTAATCTGTTGCAGCAAAGTACTATAGGTTGAATTAACCCAAACTGTGTATTGTCCTCCGAAACGAGAGAGCACCACTCCTCTCTATCTTGAGCGATATCAGCCCAGGGCCCGTAGCCAAGATGCATTCTGCAATCGTTGACGCTAGTAGAAAACAAGAAAAAAGTATTGGTTTGACATATTTCAACGCTAAGTCACGTGGTCAGAAATATGTCAAACCAATACTTTTTTCTTGTTTTCTACTAACGTCAACGATTGCAGAATGCATCTTGGCTGGAGGCGCAGTTCATAGTAGGTACCTACTAGGTTTAATAACGTAGAAGCAAACCAAAATAATTATAAAACTAATGTGACACGTAATTCGCTGAGCGCGTCACGAGCACATTTTGTTATTATTCGACGTTCGGGCGCAAACCACATGAGGGACGCATACAATTAAAATATGTATTATTATGAACATGGCCATGCGTACCGGGAAGACTGGGACTTTACCACTGTATGGTTTGTTTTGTTGGCAAATTTCAGGAAGGTTTTATCTCAGGGTATTTTATGCGGACGTTCAAATTGACGTTACAACATTTTTTTTAAAACTAGCAACCCGAACCAATCTTTGTTTTTCCACAAATAAAAGCTACGCGTATATTGGGCGTTGGTACGGGTTCTGATGAGATAACCAATGTTTAGACATTGGTTGTCTCATTAGAGCCTGGGTGAATATGTACCTACTCTTTATCTACCAGCAATTAATTTACAAATAATCACATTAATTTACATTTATATTTTACTAACATTCATTATTATGTTATTGATACTTGGGCCAGGATGCCAAAATAAAGAAGTTTATGATTATTATTATATCTATTTATATCAATGATATTAAAAAATTCAGAATTCATTGTTAAGAATACATTTATAGGTATATCAATGTTCTAAATTGGACAGCGTCAGTAGGTAGTTAGGTACATAAAGAGCAGTCTATTATTGTATTCACACAAATTGTATTGCGCGATACGCGGTGGTGCGACCGCGATACTGCGCTATAGATAACTGTTTCTCCCACGGGACCTGTCCCCTGATAGCGAAGATATACCTAGAGTTCCAACAGTTATATGTATATACAGTAGACATATATTTTTATATACTTTGTAATACATGTTTATTTTATTCTTTAATAGTTGTTCTTTACGGTTTCACTTTTCACTTTTTTATCGCGATAAAAAGTATGCTATGTCCTTCCCCAGAGTTCAAACTTCAAACTATCTCCATTTCAAATTTTATCAAGCTCTGTTCAAAAATTTAAATAAAAAAGATATAAACTTCGGATTTAAAATATTATCATTTCACGCGAGCGAAACCGCGGAAATAGAATAGTTATAAAATTCATCTGGTAAATCAGAGATCTAGAAGAAAATTAGTACCTACTGGTTTTTAAAGATAAAAACCACCAGTACTAATTATTATTATTTATTTTTCTTTAAAATACATCTGTATAGAACGTATACTTAGTTAAAATGTTGGAAATGTCGAAAGGCTATAAATAAAATAGAAATCTACCCATAAACCGACAGTCAGTGCGTAACACATCATAGGCACGCGGTGACTTCGTTTTTATCAAAAGCGACCAATCAAAAGTAACAAATCAGAATAACATAACTGATCAAAGTGATCAAAAGTGACATTAGCCATGAATTGAATAGCTCCAAACATAGACAGATTATCGTTCTATACTAGTAGTCGGAGCGTAACTCCTAGTCATATTATTTTGATATGGCGCGGCGGCGTCTGAACTTCATTTTTATCAAAAGTGACCAATTTCAAAAGCAATAAATCAAAAGTGACTCTGGCCATGAATTCAATAGTTCTGATTACAAACACTGGCAGATTATTATCATTCAACTTATATCGGACTATCGGTATAGTCGGTGCATAACTCGTAGGCTATTTTAAAACACTTTTATTAATTCAGCGCGGCGGCGGCGTCCCAACATAAACTGCCGGGCATTTCTTGCCTGTTCTTTTGCCGACGTAAGGAGGTTGGAACAGGCGTAGCTAGTCTCAAGTTTGACGTTTTAAAGAGATCATGTTATGTTCCCTAATAAATAAAGAATTTTGAATTTAATGTAATTAAATAGTTTTTAACGAAAACGACCAAACTCAAAAGCGACAAATCAAAAGTGACACTGATCATGATCTCAATAGCTCTGCTATCAAACACTGCCAGATTACCGTGTTTACAATTTTAAAACTACCGCACAAAGAAAACATCCACATAAATATAATACTAAAAACGATTATGTTGGTTATAATATTTTGAGTGAACCTTCAATACTTGAAACCGCTTTCAACCCCAGTCGAACTAATTAATATCATAAAACATCGTCTTCCGGCATCGCGATGTCCGCTCGGTCACGCGAAACTTCGGCCCGTATCTATAGGAAACATGAGTTCGACTTGAGTGTACTTTTACATTTATAATTTGTATTATAATTTGTTTTGTAGAGGCCCATGCATAAAAAGTTGATAGTTACAGATACAACAAATAAATTATTGCATCAATCCCATAACTCAGTGTGAAATAAGAAGCGGACAGAAACCTTTCGTGAGGTCAGGAGAGTTATTTTAATCGTTAGCCACACTTCAACTTAAGAAATGGATATTCAAAATCTTATTAGTATGTATTGAGAATCAAGTAATAAAAAAAAATAAGCAGGCCAAATTTCAGTTTTGCAAGTCTTTTAGTTTTCGAGATTAAGGGCCGGTTTATAAACGTCCGTAAATTAAATGACACACAAAATTTCGCTAAATTTGATCTTATTGTTAAATTTTAGCACGGAAAATTTGAGTAGTGGACTTAGTGAGTAATCAGTCAGTATTGATATTTCGCTTTGATATAATACGTCAAATATGATAACAACGTCAAACAAAATTATGTTAATATTTAAGTATTACCTATCCGAATTCATTCATCTACTCAATATCAACATTAATCTTGAGAGAGCTCCACCTATAGATAGCACGCACATAAGGCTTCCTTCAAAAGGAGTTCGAACTATCGACGAAATTGGCTGACAGGCGAAAAAACACGTTACGTTATGTACGCCATATGGAGTAGCAAGCCGGCGGCGAACAATAGTGAAATTATATCTGTAATAAGTCCCACTCACGCACATGCAACTGCTTTGGAAAGGATCACCTTTGTGTCTCTGTATCTTGGCGTTATAAAAAGATCGGGAATACTAAGGTTAAACCAACTAGATATTACCAAAAGGTCATATTAAAACACGTACAGGGATTGTGAAAACAACTGGTTCTTAGATTTTAGGGGCTGTGACTCAATGTTTTTCCAACAAATGATTTATACGTATGCTAATTTTTATTCTAGGAGCGAATGTGAGTTCCTAAAAGTTGGACATTTTTATTTTTTTGATTGAACTATTGCATAGTTTGGAGGTTGACTGATTGCCTATTATGTTCAATATAGCTTAAACTTATTCTAGATTTGGTGATTTGGTAAGTAGACCTAATTTTAGGATGGATTTTTAATGATACATATTTTGTTATTAGTAGGTAATTGTTATTAGGGATGTATCTAGGTACATGTCCTTAAGTTTTAATTTATCGACGAAAAACAAAAGGAGAAGGCTCTCAAGTCCTCTACAATCTACAAACTACTGAGCTGAAATAGGTAGTTTCAATTTGTTATCATGTCAGTATTATGGAACATAATTTTATTTCATTAATTCAACAATAACATGCAAACATTGTTTTCGAAGAGGAATAGGTACAACAACAGTGGGCACAAACCAATTAGCGTTTATTTTGGTTCAGATAGTGGTATAATTTTTGCTTATGTGAGAACAACTAATAAAAACCCATCCAAATTTTCATAACGAGATACCGAAAAGTCCTTCAAAATTTTTATTTCAGTCAAAACATTCATACTTTCTCTGGCAAAGCCCGCTTACTAATTTGAATGTCCATCAGAACTCTTAGCGAAGCATAACAATGAAAATCCTGTTTATTAAACAGAGCAGATATCAAAACAAAGAGTGGAAAGGGCAAACAAAAGGCAGCATACTTAACGAATAAGCCCCAAACTCCGGGGGACAAGAAAGGAAGATCTCGCGTGCGCCGCGACTTAAAAGTTGTGAGTTAATAGACTTAATTTGTAGGTGCCCCGGCATAAGCCGCTTCAGAGTGACCCTTGATGGAGATGATACTGTAGACTCCCTTAAAAATATCGACTATCGATAATTTGTACACTCAGGCTGGTATTCTAGAATGACACTCAAGCGAAAATCTATACATATATCTATAACTCAAAGGTGATTGACTGATGACTGACTGACATAGTGATCTTTTTTTTTTTTTTACAATTTACAGGGTAGCGTTTGACCACAAGTCACCTGATGTTAAGTGACGATGTGGTCGAAGATGGCGCCACGCTACACCTGGACTGGGAACTGGCTCTCAAGTGAGGCTGCCGGAACACACCGATAGGTGCTTGGCGACAGATTCTTAACAAGAGGATGGTAGCTAGCCAGGCGAGTACTAGAAAATACCCTACCACCAAGCTATGGTTTCATCACGATGTTTTCCTTCACCGAAAGCTCAAGCTCATTGTAGGATTCGAACCCACGTCCTACGGATCGCAAGCCGACGTCACCACCACTGAGCCATCATCGCTATAAATCTATCAACGCACTGCCCAAACCACTGGACGGATCGGGCTGAAATTTGGCATGCAGGTAGATGTTATGACGTAGGTATCCGCTAAGAAAGGTTTTCGCGATAAACTGTAGCCCACGCGGGTGAAACCGCGGGGGACAGCTAGTCTGTACATAAGCACAGATTTGAGTGTGTCATTTGAGTGTCATCCTAGAATACCAGCCAGTAAGTAAAGTTATAGGGGTTTATAGACAAGAGCGGCGGCAATTCGACCTGCTGTAGGATTGTGATTGATTGTGATGATATTAAGCGAGAATGTTGTGCATTAATTCTGAATTAGATTGGATATCTCTTATAGTATTCGTTTCGGCATTCCGCGCTCGTCCTGAAATTGTGAAAAAATTGACTCGGTACCAGTAGACTTTATGGTGTAGTGGGTTTCAAATTGTCTCCATTCCAAAGCTCAGTTCCTCTGTTTAGCGGTTTAAGCGTGAAAAGATAGCAAACAGACAGAGGGCTAGAGAGTGTTACTTACATTTATAATTAGTAAATAATAACATCCAGACAAATAATATTACAGCCAATAATAATACAGCCGCTAGCAAATAAATATTTGGGTAGTACTGGTTATTTACAAATTATGTCGATATACCGGTATTTTGCGGTAACATGTCCCATCACTATAGCCTATTAAATAGGCAGGCATAACAACAAATAATTAACAGACTGCATTTGTTTGCGTCGATTTCACCATATAATTGCGACATAGATAATATATTTCGTGCATTGTGTAAACTCATAAACTAATTATAAGCGCATTTTTTTCTAAAAGGTAGGCCGATTGCGGCGGTGCCTTTTTAAATAAAGGAGGTCCCTGGCCGATTATTGGGTTCGCATGAAAAAACACCACCTAATCTAATAAGGTGATTGACAGTTTGTGATGTAATTGACGACTCAGGCAGGAAGTTTAATTTAAATGTGCATTTGGTAATTTGCTTTAATTTCAATTTGATACAGAAAGGCTCTGCGCCAAGTATTTTCATTAGATAAGCCTAGTTAGAAGCCGGCAGTTTATTTTAAAATCGTCATATTCATTTAAGGTCACATTTCATAGATAGTAGTAGTAAGAGCTAGAAATTACGTGAAAGTAGACCCTCAAGAAAGAATAGCCGTGGCTTTCAAAAACGTTAACCCTTAGAATAATTTTAAACGTGTAGATAGATACCTATATTTTCTATCACAGCTTATGTTATTGAGTAACGAGACGAGCAAGTCGCTTGCCTGATGGTAAGGATCAGAATCCGGCACGGCATTGCACTGCGCTTGACAGCTCGACACCCTGAGATCTCAAATGATACATCTCTTTATGCCCTGTAATTTTACTGGAAACATAGGGGCACCTACAGTAATGTTTGCACATTATTATAGCTGCTTGGCGCTTGAATAACTAATTGATTAGTTCGATCCTTTTTTTTTTATTACTTACTTACTGAGTAGCGTTTGACCACAAGTCACCTGATGTTAAGTGACGATGTGGTCCAAGGTGGCCATCCACGCTACACCTGGATTGGAAACTGGCTCTCAAGTGAGGCTGCCGGAACACACGGCAGATTCTTAACATGAGGGTGGTAGCTAGCCACGCGAGTACTAGAAAATACCCTACCACTAAGCTATGATTTCATCACGATGTTTTCGTTCACCGAAAGCTAAAGCTCATTGTAGGATTCGAGCCTACGGACCGCAAGCCGTCACTACCACTGAGACATCATCGCTATCCCCGATCCATTTAGTTTCTGATACGTACATTCTAGTTAGAGCTGTGTATGCGATTGAGTATATGGGTGTTATTTTTACGATTACTTCTTTCCTTAATAGCTGATTTATTTTAGCAGCTTTCTTTCCACCAGGTACGAATACTCAAACGCACCAATTAAGAACGTTCGGCATCCCTCGATCGTTTATTTCGTGCGACGGCGCTCCGCTGACACTTCGCGATATGGAGTTCAAGAGCTCGCCAGCTCGGTGTCTCAGAACCTTGTCGCATGAAGAACGGGAGTACAAGACTAACGCACCTTTGCCTCCGGGAGGTGAGTTCATTAAAAAAATATTGTTGAAAAAGTTTTTTATCTCGTCTGCCCGGGCGGCCACACTAAGTTCAACGTCAAGGGAAATGTCAATGCCTATCTTCGCGATAAATATTGCGTTAATTTTATTAACGCATGCTAGAACGTACATGATCCTACTGGTCTTGAAAATTCCCATATTGTAGCGGTCGAGAAACACAGACTCGACAAGAAGTTTGACTCTTAGGTACGCATAATAAATGTGGATACAAAACACTTCAAAAGCTTTGTAATCCTGACTATATACTAGGTACCAAACTTTAGTCAATGAGCTGATAGGAGTTTAAGATACCTGCTTACATCCATAAAAGTCTTACATGGCAAGCATACATAATGACGCTTTTCCACGTAGAGTTTGAAATTAAAAAAAACATACTTATTAGAATTAGGTTTTGTAACGGGATAATTACCATGTATTTGTTTTTGTTTGAGTACTCGATATTTCGGCACTGTTGCAAGCGCCATGATCACGAGAATACTAAAAGTTTCTGCGGGTAGGATTGTTGATGTTATAACGGGCAGACGTATCTATCTACCCGCTTCCAACAAATACATGGTAATTATCCCGTTTTAAAACCTAATTCTAATGTTTTTGACCATGGTAGTTTAAAACAACATACTTATTCTTTGTTATATGCAGTTTAGTAGATGACACATGCCCATGAATTTTGTGGTTATCATACCGGTTTCTTACGATGCCATGTTTTGCATGGTTGATTGTGGCCTACAATACACTCACAACACTCTCTCTGAATGAGAGAAGGCATGAGTCTCAGATAAGGGATCTTTTTTTTGAGTTAAACGTTAACTATCCCGTATATCACACGTCACACCTAACTTTGCAACAAGCGCTGATACAGGGGGGCAATGAATGCAATTGCTGTTTTTTTTTCATTTTTCAAATCTAACTGTATTTTGCAACAGTAAATGCACTTACTTTTCTGAAAGCTATCACACAAATATTCCCACTAATTTCACCTCGCGGTTTCACCCGCGTCTTCAAAACAGTCTTACATACATAAATCGGCGCCTGTATATAGCCTATAGCTTTGAAATGAAATTCAAAGACCTGTGATTGTAGTAAGAAAGCAAAACGTAGTTACCAAGCTGTTTATTTTAGAAAAACTTGCCCCATTTCAATTTATGCAAAGATATTTGACTTACCTAAAAGTAATTTGTAAAAAAATATCCACAGCAGAGGCGGATGACTACACTAATCTTCGCGTAATTACGCCCTAAATAACTGTAAAGTGTCCGTGCCTTTGCGTTAACATTATTAATATCCGTGTCGCAGCTTAGTCCATAGTCACTACGTAATCTGTGCTCATTACTGCCAGCCAGCGTTTCAGCACAATCAAGGGGCTCTAACTGCCGCCTTATTTGCGGACAAGCTTCTGCGCAGGCGCATACAAATGTTTTAGACATAGCTTGGAAAAAAGCTATTTTTGCCATAAAATATCTAAATCTGCACAGTTGTGTGACAGCAAGCTGTTCCTATGAGACCTTAAAGACCTAATGAGAAGAATTCGTAAGTAAAAATGTTCATACTTGTATACTAGCTGTTCACCCAACTATACTTAAAGTTTTTCGCGATAAACCAAACTATCTGCAATAACAATTTTATTAGGATCTGTTCAGCGCTTTAGGCGTAAAAAGGTAACAAACAGACTAATCGGTAACACACCGGAATTTTATATCTATAGGTACTCGTAGATTTGACTGTTTGTTTGTTTCAGATAAACTTAAAAACTTTTAAACCGATCTTGATTTTTGGTACGGAGTCTGTGGAGATAGTTTAAACCCTGGGAAAGGACATGATACTTATTATTGCGATAAGCTGTACACGCAGGTGAAATCGCGTGGAACAGCTAATATATTACATTACATAGAGCTTAGATACTTACCTACATTACTTACAAAAATGGCATATTCGCATTGGTGTAAAGTAACGATATGTCTATGTAACTTTGTAGTCACATAGAGATTTTGTCAACCTAACATAGGTTTTCATCACCACAATATTTGAAGCCTTATCTCCTCTCTTTCTCTCGTGCGCGTCCTGTCTACAGTTTTCAACGTTAATTTCATAAGGTGCCCCTGCGCAGCGTTTACAAGGCAATTCCGCGCGAGTTTCATCAACGCGCCAATCTGCGCCCGCGCCGCGTTATTAGCGTCTGACACTCGCGTCAAATCGTACCTGCTACTAGGAATATTTGCGTAGGCAATTTAAAGAATAGCTATGTTCAAATAAATCATTTTCATGTTTGATTTTCAAAACCCATCCTCGAGATAAGAATCTGTCACTAAGCACCTATCGGTGTGTTCCGGCAGCCCTACTTGAGAGCCAGATCCCAAACCACATGTAGGTTATCTAAAGCTGGCAAGAGCACGTTCACAGTACTTATACCAAAGCAATTTTATTATACAGTTTGAAAACAAAACAATATCAATCTCTGTCACGCTGTCACGCAATGGACCGCGTGCGAGAGAGACAAAGCGACTTTTCATAATGCGTATGTAGCTCTACGTTATGCCGTGCAGCGCCGTGTGCTCATCCATGCACAAACATTACACAAGCGCCGTTTGTCTACATTCTGTACGTGCCATCTTTAGATAACCAGCCGTAGACTAATTATTTCTTGCGTTCAACGGTTCATTGGAAATGTATAAAATATTACATAACATGCATAAATGCAAGTTCATACATAACTTGTCACTCGTTACAGTCGTAACGCAACGCGTGCCGGCGGCACGCAAGGTGTTCCATCAGCTCGGATAATTGACCAGTTCCGATTGACCGGGACCCTCGGCCCCACGTCTACCGAAATTACCCGCCGCTACGGGCAAACAACGGCTATACACACACACACAAAACATTGTGGAATGGACGCTTGTTGAGGCGAAACATATTTTATATTATGAACATTTATCTAATTCATCTCAGAAAAATCTTCAAACCTTAGCTGGGTACTTACAACTCTATGAAAATACGTTAGAAAAAGAACTTTAAGAACGTGTTATTTCTTTGTGTTTTAGTTTTGTCACAGAATATAGAAAGTTTTGTTTTGAGTAGGTACT
The DNA here is from genome assembly GCA_931315375.2 of Opisthograptis luteolata. NCBI lineage: Eukaryota > Metazoa > Arthropoda > Insecta > Lepidoptera > Geometridae > Opisthograptis > Opisthograptis luteolata. The sequence continues at coordinate 8,339,631 of OV928048.1, forward strand.
AAATATTTTAGATACAACTAGCAGATGTCAAATACTTGATAGTACATCCATGTATCTAAAAGTTCAATAGGTTTGATGCTCACCAAATAAAGAGACAAAAAAGGAAAAATTGCTTATTATCCACAAAAGAGATATTCATTAGAGAAACGAAAAAGCTGTACCTAGATACGATATATCCAGAAAACAAAATATATACCAGCTATTAGCAAGAGCTTTACAAATTTAGTAAGCTTTTGGTAGCTCATTCCGAGCTTTTAACTCTTCGATGCGAAACGAAACATCACAGAAAAGTCTTCCATTCACAAGCTCTAACAACCTTCAAAATGCAGCTGGGCGTCATACACTCACAATCAGCAACCTTTCTTACACCCATTGAGAGATGCTGCAAGGTCGTCGACCCGTGATGTTCTCCAGAGAAATAATAACAATAACTCCAAACGCGATCTCGAGAAAAAACCGACGGCACAATGTCATTACAGACTCTGTAGCTTCGTGAGTCGTAGATCTAAGAATAATTTAGACAGGACAGAAATAATAATTTAATTTTTCTTCTGTTGTACACTTGTTTTGAAATAAGTAATACTAAATGTTCTTCAATTCGACAAGATGTAAAATCTTTTTAAACTCTACCATTGACTTCAAAACCATAATACATATTATATTTTGCAACTTCTGCAATTACTTCAGAATATCAGAGACTGGTTTTTTCGTACTTTTTGGCAAAAAAAACTTTATATCCGTAGTATATAGCAATCTGGCGCAGTGGGTGAACAGCTGCAAACGACTGCAAAGCGTGACGTCATTCCGCTACAGGACCAATATTTTCTTTTGTATTTGTTCCGTGTCTTGGTATTATGGATCTCCAATTCATATAGTTTCGGATACCTTTCAAGGAAATATACAATGAATCGTAGTTAGGAATGGGGTTTAAGTATGAATTATCTGGATTATCTATCACAATTATTTTTGGAACTAAGATCTTTGTAAATATCAACAACTCTACTAGTTTCCTAGGTGCCTGCCTATCACCAGTTGAATCCAAAGTAATCAGGCTGGTACGTTTGACGCTGAAATCTAGTGTTGCTTGCTCGTTTACTACAAACTGTATATAGGCTGTAGACGTGCATTATTATAATTTATTATCATGACTACTGTATGTTCTAATGTAATTTCTAAGTATATACAACTACGTAGTATCTAAGTGTACCATTTCTTCACTTTTGGACTTAGAGCTATTGATGATATAGCTAGGTTCCCATTATTTCGAATCCCAAATTACTTATCCTTCACACCTTCACAAAAATTATTGCCAAATCAATTTCACAAAACATTCAATTCGATGAATAACATTACATCTTATAGCGCTTTATTTCCGGTACATTTTCGATTTGATTGATCAATTTCGATTATCAATATCTCGGATCGTGATTGGCTACCGGCCGGCTACCTCGGATACTTTCGATCGTTTCACATTACAATGCCTATAATTCACGGTGTCCGGCTCGGTGAATTGAATCCAGTGAGCTATGTATAGTGAAGTTTAAATTGTTCGGCCGGGTCGCGTAGGTTTGTGGTTACACTTGCTCAAATAAAGTCAATCTTGGAGCGAGTGCGAGGGTCCGTGTGAAAATTTGATAACGAAAGCTGGCGATAGATCGGTCGATCTGCAGGCTGTGGCCGAATCTGCGGTTTCAATCGGTGCGCTACTGTGGGATGTAATAAGCGACGGGATTACCGCTGGCTGCCAGCACGCGTCCTCGTGTGGCACTGGCTTTAATCACACCTGTGTTTTACTGACCTTGATTGAGATACAGCTGTGGGCTCATACGACCTGACTAGAGTTCAAAATCTAACATAATAATCCTTCAAATAACTTGTTGAGAGCTCAATTCGAATCTACCTCAAAAATCACAATCGCTTTTGAAGAACTCTATACCTACTAGATTGATCTGTAATTTTAAAACACCACCTTGCAAAGAAAAACTCGATAGGAAACATTCGGCACATTTCATCAATGATCAAACACCGTCGTCGCCGTGAATCAAGCCCAAATCCTTAGTTGATTAGGCACGTAGACGACATGAAAATAACGTCTTTATAAAGGATTTGTACGAAAAAAATAAATTGTGTAGAGCCGGTGCAAGAATCGAGCAGCTTCTGGCTACTGAAGATGATTTCTAGGACCATTAAAACTATTAAAACGTATGATGGGCGTTCCTTTGCGGGTAGAACGAAGCTTGCCGGCCGCAAACCACAACTCCTGAATCGACCGAACAGTTAGCCCATGTGGAGTATTATCGATACGTCAATTTTATAATTGGATCATTTTTAACCGGTAGTTTGAGATAATTCGAGCGCTACTTGTCGATATCAAGAAGCTTTCAGTGTTGCAATAATCGATAAGTATTAGAAAATTCTATTCGATTGTTGAGTCGTTTCTTTTTTGTTTCTCCAAAATCACAATGTTGTTTTTTGTAAATTTTCAACGGGCAATACATTGGATAATGCGCACTAAACGCATTTAGTCACTCTTCATTTCCAAATGGTCCATTTAGCCGGGCATTGTGTGTGGAAAAGTATCAAATTAGCGGCCTAAAACCGCAGTGAAATATTCCGACGAACTTTTCCCGCTTTGATCGCTATTCTATTATTCATCGCATCACCTTACCCTAACTGATTACAATTGCCACTATTTTCCATTGTCTGCATTTTCTAGCATTCTATATGAACCCGTAAGTGCATGGTCAAATGCGGAAACCGCAATGGTTTTACGGATTTTAGCCGGCGGCGTTAGAATAACTTGCAACCTCAAAGTAACGTACATTTAAAAGTCGAATAAATTGTTGAAATTAGGCGATAAACATCTTTTCTTAGACATAAAAATATTTTTAAAGTTTAAACACAGAAAATAGCGTTCATTATGTGTTAGTAGGTGTGTAAGTAGGTAATATAATATTTTTATGTATTGATTTTTGCTACAATTTTATTTTCCATTGTAGGTATATTTTAATTCGCGCATCAACCGAAATACTGATGTTGGGCGATTTCAGCGATAAAAGTCAATAACCGAAAACTAGAAACAATTTTGTCTTCAAAAAACATAAAGTGTGTGAAAAATATGTCTTGGCATATTGTTTTACTGGTAAATTGGAGTGATATAATTTTTTTTTTTTTTTTTTTTTTTATTGCTAATAGGTGTGCGTTTGACCGCCATCCCGCCTGTTGCCAAGCGAAAAAAAAAAATAAATAATTCACTTAGTTTCACATATTTTCACACTATTAGGTTTAATAAATTCAAAAGCTTGTGTCTTTGTTCTCAATCACGCCGTAACGGCTGAACAGATTTGAATTAAATTTTGAATGAAGATAGCTTATGATACTTCTATCCCAGAAAAAGGTTCCTGCTGGATAAAAGTAAAGTTGCGAGTGTAACCGCGGAGCATAGCTAGTTGAATTATAAAACCTGTGAATATCGCGCGGTCTGCGGTGGCGACGACTTGGCTGCCCGAACGATATTGAACGTCGTGTAATACCATGTCACGCTCATTTTTTGTACGGTGACGAGACAAGCAGGTCACTCGCTTAAGCATCACGTTTATCCAATACAGTCCAGTATACCTTTTCCATGCATAGGTTGTATAATTTTTGCCACCCTTACCTCTAAAATTGAACATAAGGTGAGTTGTGGTCAAACGCTATACCCTGTATGAAGTTAAAAACAAAGCAATTTATTATTGTCAGTGCCATGTTTGTTGCAATTTACTGAAAATTGGTTCTACGAAATTTGAAAGGGCTTCCAGGTACATATATCACGTGATAATTATTTAAACAAACTTTAATTTGCTTTGCGATCAATACAACTAAAAAAAGAGGTCCAAAAATGCAAATAGTCTAAGTAGCAACACTTGTAGTTAGCAAAATGTCCAATTCATACATTGTCATAACTAAGAATATTTTAATGAGTCAAGACTTGTAAGCTTAGTGAGGTAAAAACTGTTTTTAGAGAACTGAATAAAATATTGTTTAGTTGGTGTTTTGAGTTTGAGTCCGTAAACACGAAGCCAGACCCACACCCTAATGAGTAGAATCTACATCAACTTTTGCATTAACTTAATCATTTCACATCATACTTTTCTACCATAATCGAAGTAGCACCTCAACTATCGAACTTTTATTTTACAAAAGTATGGACTTGCTCCGCGCTGCAACGCGGGCACGTAGCACGATTGAAGCATTAAACCCGCAGCATCTCCAGGTCAGGTGGCTCTCGTAATGTCTCGCATTTGCGGTCGCTGCCGGCAGGATACCCGCTTGTACAGTAATGAGCAACACATAACGAAGCCCTACAAATAATTCAACCCACGAAAAAAACACACCGAATCACGTACTCGTATCCTTCGAAGGAAAACGCGTATCGGATAGCCACGCTCACTGCGCTCGCCCACTCTCTCTTTCTTCGATACTGCAGAACGAACGAGACGCAGTATTAATATTCGTTCTTGATACCATTTTGAGGTGTCGGTCGAGCTCAATACAATCAATTATTGTTTTACGTGTTACGGCTGCCTCCTGTCGGTAATATGTTTGTTTGCAACAAAAAATGTATCGTAAAAATTGTGTCGGTAATTTGCGTAAACTCCGACTTATCCCGGGTTTCAATTTAGGGCTATATAATTTGTAAGCGAGTAAGTCTCTCGCAGATCCCTTGTTAAAGAGTTCATCCGGTCTGAAGAGAGCTAAGAACATACTTTATTCGGGTTTAGAACTAAATAAGTGATGCGCTGTCCCGTCAGCTGGTAATGATTCGATTAGCCGATGGAAAAGCACGCTCGCTGGTCAAAGCTGCAAAGTTCTCTGCTTGCAGAGTGACTTAACTGAGGCTAACTAGTGTAACTAATTTAACCGTGGATTTGTAATTTCAGATTTAACAGCATGAGCTTCTATAAAGATTTCAAAAGAATGTTTAATTTTTATATTAGATAAGTGCTTTTTTTATTGGAGTAAATTTGTGTTCTTTGCAACTTTGGCATCTAGGCAATACTTAGCACTAGTCGAAAAGTATATTTTTTTGAGGTGGGAAGGGTTGATGGGTTGACGCGTTTGGGACGACTCAAGAAATGGGATGAGGTATCTTGGGGCAAAGACGGATCAACCCAACATAAAATATAAATATATAAATCTTTAGCAAATAGTTGTCCAGCTATTAAATCAATTCCTAAGTAGTCAACTGATTATGAACTAATCACTTATTCTTCGGCAACAGGCTGCGTAGAAGGATTACGCTTTTTTTTCAGACAACTGGTTGTGAAACACAGTTGCCTAGGCATCCAGAGGGGATCAAACGTACAAACAGGAACATATTAAGATGAATTAAATCCGCTAACGCTAACGCTTCGTTCCAATTATTATCGTATCAGATACATGATCGAATACACTAGTTTCTCAACACAAATGTCAATACAAATCCGAGCGCGCGTCATACATATCTCGTGCAATAGGCATGCGTACGCGCAGCGATGTGATAGGTAACGCTAGCCGCGCGTATCGCGTGTACGCCGGATAGAGTTACATCTGTACACGCCCGGCCGGCTGTATCAACAGGCATCAATCGCCCGGATCCATTGCCTGTAACAATACCTTTGGTACGGCCATAAGATTAGCCGCAGCGTAAGCTGAAGCGCAAGCGTGAGCGTGTGAGTTATTTTGTTGAGTATATTGGTATGGGGTTCTATTCGAATTATTAGGCTTTATAAATGATTTCCCCTCGGTTCCAGCCGGGGCTTTCCGTTATCCTGCAGGAATCTTTTTTTGGAATAGAAACTAACCTATGTGTTAATCCAGAGTATAGGCTATCTCCATTCCAAATTTCATCTAGATTTTTTCAGCCGTTCTGGCGCGATCGAGTAACACTTACACGAACTTTGACATTTATAATATTAGTAGGATTTGACTCATTCGAAAATGTTGCAGATTATCCGAATGACCAGATCACAGCGTATCTTGAGATTTAAACTTTAATTTTTAGCATTCTAAGTAAGAATATTAATTACGCTCGCATCAGTCATGTGCGACACCTACCTCTACCTACCTACCTCTACTATCTTATTTCGCTCTTAATTTCGAAAACTATTATCACGTTTCTAGAAAAGCTTTGTTTTTCGTCCGATCGTCATAACGACGCATAGCATAATGTTTAGTACCTTTGACCACATCGTCACTTAACATCAGCTAATACAAGTCAAACTCGACCATTTTGTATCATACAATATAGTATATATAGTACTATATGTATTTGTCTTAAGTATTTTTGTATAATTTGTTGCAAATAAATGATTCTAATTCATTTTTTATTCTCACATTAATTAGCACAAATTGCAGAACATTAACCCTACAGATAAATTGTGGCATTGTACTTAGATGTTGATTGATCATACCGCCTGTTCAATAGCCACACGTCTAATCCCGGCAACTTACATTGAGCACAGTGAACGTGTCAGAATCTGACGCACTGAACTGGACAATGTTACCGTTTGTACTGCATTATGTGATTATTACGTTCTTCTCGAATCGGAGAGAATATGAGTGCATTGGAATAAAATCTCCTTAAGTTCTTGCAGTTCTTGTGCGTCTTCGTACGTGCCTTCTCGGCACTCTGTCGTGATTTTTGCAAAACTTGCACATGTTTTTTCAATGTACTTATACATTGTTTGCATTATTAATTCTAGAGGACACTAAGCAAAGGCTTTCTAATGCTGCTATGTAAATTGCATTTTGCTGCAGCCTGGCGAAGATCTCTGAAGCAGCGCACGGGATCTTTAAGAATTATGATCACTTATTTTTATAAGTTTTAATTAATTTAGGTATTGCGTCGTTTTGGTACTGCACTGTAGACGTTATTACTTTAGTTTAATAATTCAATAAACAAATGTAGATCAACATATATTTTTAAAGCCGAGCCGATTGGTTGGCAGTAGATGGATGAGACGAGCCGAAGAGCTGGCTCAGTGGCGTGCCTTGGGAGAGGCCTATGTCCAGCACTGGACTGATACAGGCTTATGGCTTATATTACTAAAAAAATCATGAGTATGTATTTCTCCTTACACGGTAGCGTTTGACCACAAGTCACCTGATGTTAAGTGACGATGTGGTCGAAGATGGCGCCACGCTACACCTGGACTGGGAACTGTCTCTCAAGTGAGGCTGCCGGAACACACCGATAGGTGCTTGGCGACAGATCAACAACCAAAACTCTTCAAAACAGAACAGAACTCTTCTATTACCAAAATAATTTGTTTGCTTATATCCTATGTCAGTCAGTAGTTAGCTAATTCGACTACAATTCCTAATCCTAAACCTACAATAAGCCAATCAATTATAACACTAATGACAGGCAGCTAGCACATGTAACAAGAACGAGGTGTTTGATCAAAGGTGTTAATCACGACACCTAATCAACGCGCCTTGATTGTATGACGCGTTTGTATGCTACGCTTACGAGATGGGTCTTTACGGGACTGTGAACTTAGTTGAAATTACAATAAAGATGTTAATCGGTTTTGTGATCTCTTGAACTCTACCATTGCTTGTACTTTATTATCAACTAGCTGCGCCCCGCGGTTTCACCCACGTGGACTACACTATTTCGCTACAAAAAAATATTCTATGTCCTTCGCCAGAGTCCGAGCTACCTCCATACCAAATTTCATCAAGATAGGTTCAGCGGTTTAGTCGTGAAAAGGTAACAAACAAACAGTTACTTTACCCGCCTTGCAATTTCACCCACGTATTCCAGCTATCCCGTAGGAATCTTTTTCCGGGATAAAAAGTAGCCTATGTGTTAATCCAGGGTATACGCTATCTCATATACAATACTAGCTTTTCCCCGCGGTTTCACCCGCGTTGGCTACATATCGCGATAAAAAGTATCCTATGACCTTCCCCAGGGCTCAAACTATCTCTTTACCAAATTTAATTTAAATCGGTTCAGTAGTTTAGGCGCGAAAGCGTATAATTATAATCCGTATACTCCAAAATTATTCCCGCACTTCGGTGCCCTTTCACCGCGTTACCTGCTGTATCCATTATCCATTATCTTAATTCTAAGTTTTTTTTTCGGACCGCGCGTTTGAACCGCGCAGCCTAAAGGTCTTCCTGGTCCTGGTCCGCGACCGCACTTTACCTATTTCATAGATTCTCCCGCCCCCCTCACCTCACCGCGTTTCCCGCTGCGCTGCGGTGCGGCACGCGGCGGGTTTATATTTCGATTAGTTTGACATTTTTTAATTTCGTAGTATCTTTCGAATAGAATATCCGATTTGAACAATTCAAAAATTAATCTACAGCTATTGGAACAATCTTGAATACGAAATGATCTATTTTGATAAGGATTAATATAAAAGTATTGAAAACACGGTCCGATTTTAGTCGCCTTTTTATCAACTTTTAAAATGTAAAAAAGTAGTTATAGTATGTTATCCTTAAGAGATAGACATATGCCATCGCGGACTTTTTTGTAGACCTATATAAAATACACAATTCCACAGTACATCATTTTGTTATATCTCAAAGGGTTTAGGCAGCGTTTTCGTTGAAAGCTCCCAGACGGCTTATTTTTTTCCGACCTCTCCAACAAATATCGATATATTTTAGCCAATGTATACAAAAACTTAACAAATTATATCTTAAAACCTTCCTCGAGAACCACTCTATCTATTGGTGAAAACAGCATGAAAATCGGTGCAGTAGTTTTTGAGTTTATCGCGAACAGACAGACAGACAGACAGACGCGGCGCGGAGGACTTAGTTTTATAATAAGTAGTGATTAGTAGGAATCGAAAGTTTGTGAGTGTGTGTGTGATTGTTTGTTACCACGTATTACCGTAACTACTAAACCGATTTGGATGAAATTTGGTATGGAAATAGCTTGTACCTTTTATAAGCTATCTCCATTCCAAGTTTCACTTAAATCCGTTCAGTAGTTTTAGCGTAAGGAGTAACAAACATCCCCATACATCCATACTCACAAACTTTCGTTTATGATATTAGTAGATTTAGATTAGTTTTATGGAAATAATAAGTACCTATATTATAAAGGATAAAAAAATATAAGATGATGAAGAAGTCGTGTTAAAAAGAGCATAAATCACGATACATTCTCTGTGGAAGCTTTATAAATCCCATAAGAATATTTTCTCTCACCCCTCGGTCGTTTTGTTTTTGTGCGATCGCTTACAGCGAGATGTTGTAACTCGATACATCCTGTGTTCAGTAGAGGCTGTGGAGGGAATCCTGACGATATTGTTACTAAATTGATGTACCTTGGATACCTACTGCACATTTGACTACACGGCCAAGTGCATATAATGTTGAGCATTCTGATTTATTTTTCTTAGACGCGAGATATTTTATTCAAGAAACTTAAATATTGGGGGACCATTGCACAGAAATTCACCTAGCCCCAAATTAAGCTCGAAACTTGTGCTATGGGTACTAGGACAACGAGATATGTACATACTTTTATAGAGAAATAAATACTTATATAGATAGAAATATCCAAGACTCAGGAACAAATGTTCGCGCTCATCACACATATATTTGCCCTTACCGGGATTCGAACCCGGGACCGCTAGCTTCGTAAATCCTACTAATATTATAATTGTGAACGTGTGTGAGTATGGGTGGACGGATGTTTGTTACTCTTTCACGCAAAAACTACTGAACGGATCTGAATAAAATTTGAAATGGAGATAGCTTATACTCTGGATTAACACATAAGCTACTTTTTATCCCGGAAAAAGGTTCCTGGGGGATAACGGGAAGACGCGGGTGAAACCGCGGGGCGCAACTGGTAACAAATAAACGAAAACATTTAACTAAACCTTAAAATATAAAATAAAACTACCTAGGTATCAGACTAAACAATATAGCATAAACCAGCTTAGACATTCAATTATGTCGCTAAATCAAAAATTAAACTAACAAACGGTTACATTCAGAATATCAGTTTCCAGTGCTCAAACACGATCCCACGTAAATTCGTTTAAATTTGCTATTTTAATTTGTTTCATATTTGTTAAACATTTCGCGATGTTTTGACAGTTGCGCGCGTAGGGGCGGGGGTGTTAATGTGACATTACCATCGCCCGGGGGTAGCACGGGGTGGAAGGTAGGAGTTGGTAATTATCCCATGTCACCGGCAGGCCTAGGCTCCCTGTCCGTACCTACGCGCTACCATCATAACTACCGAGATATAGCGGTAAGTAGGCACCATTTTGTTGAGAAACTGGTAGAAACTTCTAGAGAATTTTCTTGTTAAATTTTAATTTACGATAACAGCGGTTTAAGTTGGCTACCTTACGCGCTAAACCAGCGATCATTGCCTAGCCATTGCCTAATTCTTTAAATCGGCATTGACACAAATCGCGTGGTTTTCCCACTGACTCGTTAGTGCGAAATAATTTTACACGATAATGTGTCGCGAACCGCAACACTCAACAAGCTTTTATTTAGACACCTAATTAAATAGTTATTAACTGCATATCTCATTTAAACATAAAGCCGGTTTTAATTTCATGTGCGAGCGAGCAAAATTAGGAACGGTGAACGGTGGGACCGCAAAATGAAGTGGATTCGTTCAGTGCCGCGCCACTCGTATGCGACGGACCTACCTATCGGACTACTGAAAATCATTATCGAACACTTTTGGTTCATAAACTGATTCGAATTACGCCACACGATTTGGGGGATTTAACAACTTAAGTATCGATGCTGATTGTAAATCGCTTTCGCGATTTGGCGGGCATTAGGGAATAAAACACATGGTATAAAATTAGCTAATACTATAATCAGCACGTCTAATTAGATCCAGGTAGGTTTTAATAAGTTGATAATTAAATAGCAAACATCATTCTTGCAACATAGTCTCAGTTATAGACGTTGTACCCTCCCAAATTATTAAAATCTTACATGACGATAATTACTTGTTTCAATTACATAATAGAGAATAAATTATTTGGAGGAATAGTGTCTCAGAATAAAATGCTACCAAAAAAGTTGACCGCGTAGAAATTGACCTTGTAAATTCTACCAAGTCTTTAGGTAGTATTTTGAAGTATTTTTGACTTCTTTTTTTTGTAATAGAGTGGCAAACAAGCAAACGGTGGTGGTAAACCGTTACCGTCGCGTACACTAGGGGCGTTGCCAATGCATTGCCGACACTTAAGTTTTTACTAATATTCTAGATTATCTTAATCTTAAGGTTTTCTTTTAAATGACAATTCTTTGGTTTAACGCATTTGAGGCACTTGTTCCGCCTCTTTTTTCACACACTGTGTCTTTCATTTAGGCCCGAATTGGTCCTCTCGATTACAACATTTTGTGAATGAAGTAATGAACTTCAATGAACTAATATGTAGTTTCTAGTTGTAGCGGCAAGTGGCAAGGCGTCGGTAAAGTGAGTCACAAGTAGATTAGTGCGATATCTACTAGCGTTATTTATTTACAAGACATAACGTGCGTGACTGGATGACGCGGTTAAAAGTAGCATAAGTTAGGTACTCATACCTACTTCTTTCATTATCAGCTATCTGCTTCGAAAATTAGTCGGAACAAAGATACAGACAGACAGAAGACGAAAATATATTTTGCTCTACCTTAGGTATACCTACCTACATGCAATTAGTAAAAAGCTGTTATTTTGACATTTTGAAAGATTTTTTATATTTAAATAGTTATAGATGGATTACGAATATAAACTTGCTATGCCTTATATAGTAGAAAAGGCTACTTCTGACTATATTTTGCTTGGGGATTTACCAGGGTCACACGTTTGCGTCAGTTTGTATCAAATGAATTTACATTAAGATTATAAACGACATGATAAATTAATCTTCGTGCAGCGCGTGGATATTATAAATCCCCCATCCACGCAGGTTCTGATACCCTAGACACAGGGAATCCTAGTTAGGGGCCAGACAGATACATAATTTTGTCATTGTAAGGATGTCATTACTATTATTGTTTCCTTGTGCTCGGGTGACAAGAGGGCTGGCTCTTACCATGGTCAACGAATCAGCGTGACCCTCCAAATGGGTAATGTCGCCAGTCTTTTGGGCACTCTTCTTACAGGCAGCAACTTAAATTAGGTTTTTTTATTTTTAGATGATTAACTATTTATAATTAAATTTAATGTAATTTTTTATGAATCAAGTTCTCTTTCTCGGATCTTTGCCCGTACTTTTGGTAGGTACATACTAGGTATTAGTGGAGCCATAGTCATCATAGTTTGAAAAACAAAAACAAGGGCGCAGGAAAGAGGGGGTCAAAAATTGACGGAATAATTATTGTAAAGTTATTGGCAGCAGAAAAATGGGATAGATAGACCATTTGATTGCGGTTTAACTCTGACTCCTGCCAATTCAGTCTCATTCAAAAATAGTCAAAACGTCTTTGCTTTTTACTCTTTGCAGTGTAGCGTTTGACCACATGTTATCTGATGTTAAGTGACGATGTGGTCAAAGGTGGCTTAGTAGGTATGTATTATAGACTTCCCAAAAATAAGTAGGTAAATAGAAATGTCATGTGAATCATGACTGAGAAGAGAGATCTCATCAACGTCCAGACGCCGTCAATCATTTAAGCTATAAAAATTTCCATAACTCGTGTCAAAAAGAGTAAAGCCAAATACAATCCTACTCCTAAATTATTTTACAACCGCATATACAGCGTGTGTACGTGCCCCACCTCGCGTGGGCAACAATGCGAATACGACAACTGTGCGTCTGAACATACGTGAATACGTACGTAGTAAGTAGGTACTTACTAAATAAGTACTTAATAAATTATATTTTTTATCAGCGCATTGACTCAGACGCATGCATAACGTAAGCGGTTCACGTTTTGGGAACACCCCTTATGCTAATTTCGTTTTGCATTGCCGTTTTGTAGAAGCGGTGTCACTGTCATGATTCAAATTTGTTTTTAAACTAAGATGGTCTAGAACTAAGGTTTTTTTGCATCTTGCAGCGTAGCTTTTGACCACAAGTTACGTGATGTTAGTCGAAGGTGGCCCCACGCTCCGCCTGGACTGTGAACTTCTACCACCAAGTTTTGGTTTCATCACGATCGCGAAGTCTTTTGTTGATGATTTTCCTTCGCCGAAAGCGCAAGCTCATTGCAGGATTTGAATCCACGACCTACGGACCGCAAACACAAAATACAAAATACCGCAATCACAAAAACAAAATAGTTAAAAAAAAACTTTTATTGGTCAAAGATTGAATAGACAACATAATTATACGAAAATAAATATTTAGTATGCAAAAAGTAGATTCGGAGGTAACGTGCAATGCACTCACGATGCAATGTGTCTACCAATTTGTTGTTACAATCGGTTCCTGTACTTTCTTTGCAATTTGTTGCCTCACAGCCGATTGAAAATGTATAATCACAAATTGTGAATCTGGTGTCGGTATTTTCAGACCGCTCGAAAGCCTTCGACATTCAATAAGTAATGTTTATATTCAAACCCAACCCACCGGAACGAATATATGTAATAATATGTAATGTAATAATCTATTGTATTCCTGAATAGTGTTGTTCTCTCAATCGGTTACAATTTAGGTAGGAGAATTACTTATTTTTTACATGCTCTACCGGATTTTTACGATTTTTCAAACGCTTACGAATAATCATCTTTCATACCATATTTTTTTAAACAAATAAACGAAAGGATTCGTCTCTTTTATCTCTGAATACAACGGTTTTTGGCGTATTGTCCGAGCATATGCCCATGTGCCCATATTTCAACGGAAATAATAAACGAAAACATGCGCTACGATAATACAGAAGTAACTAAACGCACGAAATAACTTAAGTATTTTGTCAAATTCGAAACGTGATTGCTCAAAAGTCGTAACATGTTTTCGCATAAACCTTACTCATGTGAGCATGGACGCATAAAGTGCGGGCATCGTGCCAACGTAGGTGTCATTTTTAAAAGACTTTCACCGGATTTATATGAAATTAGTCATAACAACAAGTAATAATTTCTGACAAAGACACTTATGGAACAACAGAGTACCTACACCTTCCTAAGGGTGTACTTAACATATAAAAAATAAAACATGTATATAAAAACTTCTAATTTGTGCTGTGCCCGACCGACGGGGCCCACACGGACTAAATGTACCATTAAAATTTATAGTTTTTTTAACTTGTACAGTACGGTTGCAATAAAATATGAATATGAATTGTTTACAAATTGGAAAACTTAATTCAAACTAACTAGTTGCACCGCGCAGTTTCACCCGCGTCGCGTTATCCCGCAGGAACCTTTTTCCGAGATTAGATAATGTGTTAATCCAGGGTATCCAATCCCAATTTTCATCACAATCGGTTTAGATGTTACGGTCATACGAGGTAACAAAGATTCACACCTTCGCGTTTATAATATTAAGTAAGATAGTACGGAACCCTTAGTGTGCGAGTCCGACTAGCACTTAGCCGGTTTTTTTAAACTTGACCTCACTTTCATTTAGTTATCGCATGCCATAATCGTATGAATCAGCTGGCAATCCCTACAATTGAGTTCCTTACACGTGACTGCCATACTTAACACGCATTTACATCTTTAATAATGATTTACTGATCAATCATACATGCATATTTTTTCGGACATCCTAGACAATGACATTCGTTTATACCTATAATACGTGCTAACCTATATCTACGTGTGTTGAATAACAATCATAAACTAATTTTATTATATTTTTATGAGGAAATTAGGTGACTACAATTACCCATCATTTGATGACAGATTATCGAAATATATCCGGGATGCAAAGAAGTTCTTAGAAAACGCAATGCGTCACTAAGAAACTGTGCTACAATATAATTCTAACTTTTTCCGTAAATGGAACCTATATGTAGTTATAGATAGGTAGGCATTACGTACCTAGATACCTACTATTTTCAAAAAATAAATGAATCCAAATTCTTTTTGCGTAATTTACATAAAATCCCTTAAACAAAAAATCATTGAACTTACGATAAAATTGTGTTCTTTAAAGAGCCCTTACTATAAGGTAGGTACTACCAACTCAACCAACAACAGGGTATAGCAACTCAATCAAAATCACTCAAAATGCTGGCCGCATTGCCACGTTGAATGGCAATGCTTAGCTTCTGTGCCAAATAAACGCCAGCATTTAGATAACGGATAGCATCGACCAGTCGCTACGATAAATCTTTATAAACCGCTTTTGCTCCCGGTCCTCACGGTCCAAGCGTTTCGGGAAGCAAAAATGTACGACCAAATTATGCACAGCCTGATAATCCATGTACATGGGATTCGAAATATCAGGCCGTGTATTATCTGGTCGGCAATTATTGGCTGTACAAAATCGGTCCGTGTCCAAAATCGGACTCAGCGTTTCGACCAAAAAAGGTTCATTAACATTTTGTAACAAAACTCTTTTAATCAATTTCAGATACTGGTGGTAACATCCTGGGCGCGAGCGAGTGGAACACGGGCTATCCTTCCACGGCTACCATGTACCAAACCTACGGGCCCCTGCAACCTCCTTACTACAAGACCGACTCCTCAATACACATACCTTCTGGTGAGAAACTATTATTTTTAACTAGCTGCGTCACACGGTCACCCCTTTTCCCTTTCTCCTACTAGAATTCTATTATTTTCTAAGGTAAAAAGTAGCACGAGGCTTTTTGCCACCTACTTTAAAGTTTTATTTTAAATAATAAAATATACATATAATAAATCTGTAACTCATCGCTGTCTGTACATTGAAGATAAATGAGAAATACTTTTAGTGGGGGCCTTTATTAACGCAATAGAACCCAAAACAATGGTTTTTAGAATTTTTGTCTGTTTGTCTGTTTGTCTGTTTGTCTGTTTGTCTGTTTGTTTGTGCGCGCTAATCTCAGAAACGGCTCAACCGATTTGGATGCGGTTTTCATTATTATATTGCGGTTTTCTCCACTTAACATATAGCGTTTGTTTTATTTCAATCGGTTCATAAATAAAAAAGTTATATCAATTTAAAGCATCACGTCCGAAAATTGGGCGGGTCGATTAGATTATTATAGCCCGGATAGCATATAGGTTCTTTTTTTACCCGGAAAAAGATTCTTGCGGGATAGTAGGGAAAACCAAGGGTGTAAACGCGAACCCCAGCTACCCCTATCGCCATCCCCATCCCCACATTTATGTAAATGCGAAAGTGTATCTTTCTGTTGGTTTGTTCGGCTTTCACGGCGTAACAAAACAACGAATCAGGGTAATTTCTTGCAGAAAGATAGTTTATGCGCCGGAGAGTAACATAGGCTACTTTTATCCCGGAATAATGCATGGGTTCCGTGGGAAAAACTAAAAAACCAAATTTTTCGAAATCCTTTACATGGTTGCTAGGCAACATTCTGTTGAATTGTTTACATGTCAGGAAGAATATTATTGGCATGATGATGATTATTGGTGTATACACACGTAACAATTTATAGTAGCGATGTATCTGTTCTAATTGCTAACCGATCTCCGGTTATATCGAAAGTGTGTCTGGAAAATCGTTGCAGTATTTCTGGTTTGCGCAGATGAGCGACGGCAGTAACATTTTCTGTTCGATAAATCATTGTTGATCGACTTGACCGTATTTACATAATTTTGATAGTAGCGTGTGTTTTGCTGCAATACAACTGACGTTGGACACGGGCAAACAAACAGGACCTATTTGTAAGACGCGTTCGCGCGAAAGTTGAAAAATATTAGAAGATTGTATACAAAGCTACAAAAACGAAAATCAAAAGATGATTGTGATTTGTGATGTTCGAAATCAAAAATCAACACACTGTTATAAATAAAATATAGAGCCATCTACTTAATCCTAAGTTAGTGATTATACTATACGCTCTAATTAAACGTTTAAATATGTAACGATATATCGTTACGTGTGTAGCAGACATGATTTTATTAAACCTTATTATTTACTTAGAACTACTTGGTATTGACGTTGATGTTGCGGGCTACAATAAGGGTAAGCGTATGTTGAGACGCAGGCGACGGAAGCGCATGGCATAGTCCATGAGCGATGCTGTAAATTACACAGATACACTGTAATAAAGTACAAAAAACTGGTATCAAGAACAGTATTCAAGTTGACGAGTAAACTGGGTTTAATATTAAACTTATACAACATATAATCACTTTAAAACGTCAAACTAATAATTAGCTACGTCTGTTCTAACTTCCTTGCACCAGCAAAAGAAAAGACAAGCAACGACCGGCAGGTACTTTTCTGGGCGCGATACCGTTTACTATTTCGGAGGAGGTTCTTTACCATCCTAAAGTTTTTTATTCAGTATTAGTGTCAGATTATGAAATTAATGAGTTATTGTTAGTTACAGTTTGTAATAGCGCTGCTTCTATGTTTTCATGCTTTTTAAAAAATACGTGTTATGTATGAACATGTGATATAAATACTATCCTACGCATTGATTAATAGGCACTAACTTAATTTAGAAAAGTAGGTAGTCATTGTTGCCGCAAAAAGAAAAGAGAAAAAAGAAACATCGTACGCTAATCTTTGCTTATGCATATATTATATTTAAAAAAATCAGCGCTGCCCCGCACTGCATCGATTGCGTCTCAATATACGCTTAGCCTAAAGATTTGGACACGTGGGAACTTGGAAAGCAAAGAGTTTGCATAGATTTGTTTTTTTTTTTGAAATAGTTTCGATAAGTAGTAGAAAAAAGTATTAATGGTGTGGATATATAGACCCAGAGCCCACGACAGCCAGACCTTAGTTTTTTAATGTAAACTAGCTGTTCCTCGCGGTTTCACCCGCGTGGGCTACAGTTTATCGCGATAAAAAGTATCCTATGTCCTTCCCCAGGGCTCAAACTTTCTCTTTACCAAATTTCATTTAAATCGGTTCAGTAGTTTAGACGCGAAAGCGTATATAATTATAATCCGTATAATCCAAAATTTTTTCTGCACTTCGGTTACCTGCTGTATCCATTATCCATTATCTTAATTCTAAGCTTTTTTTTCGGACCACGCGTTTGAACCACGCAGCTAAAGGTCTTCCTGGTCCGCGACCGCACTTTACCTATTTAATAGATTCTCCCGCCCCCCTCACCTCATCGCGTTTCCCGCTGCGCTGCGGTGCGGCGCGCGGCGGGTTTATTATTCGATTAGTTTGACATTTTTTAATTTCGTAGTATCTTTCGAATAGAATATCCGATTTGAACAATTCAAAAATTAATCTACAGCTATTGGAACAATCTTGAATACGAAATGATCTATTTTGATAAGGATTAATATAAAAGTATTGAAAACACGGTCCGATTTTAGTCGCCTTTTTATCAACTTTTAAAATGTAAAAAAGTAGTTATAGTATGTTATCCTTAAGAGATAGACATATGCCATCGCGGACTTTTTTGTAGACCTATATAAAATACACAATTCCACAGTACATCATTTTGTTATATCTCAAAGGGTTTAGGCAGCGTTTTCGTTGAAAGCTCCCAGACGGCTTATTTTTTTCCGACCTCTCCAACAAATATCGATATATTTTAGCCAATGTATACAAAAACTTAACAAATTATATCTTAAAACCTTCCTCGAGAACCACTCTATCTATTGGTGAAAACAGCATGAAAATCGGTGCAGTAGTTTTTGAGTTTATCGCGGACAGACAGACAGACAGACAGACAGACAGACGCGGCGCGAAGGACTTTGTTTTATAATAAGTAGTGATAGTGATAGTGATGCTGAAAGTTGTTCTGTGCATGCACTGAAAAATAATCTGACTTTCCTTCTGAGTCTTTAACTTCCAGGACCGATTTCTTCCTTATTTTTATCTTAGTTTTCCTGCTAAATAACAATTTCTTCCCTTTGGACTCAGAAGGAAAACGGTATTTCGGAAGGTCTTTTTTCTCCGTGTGCCCGTTATGTACAGGTAAGAACATCCTGCGAATATAGAGTTTGGGTTGTGGTTACTTGGGCAGATAACAGGACGTTCAGGTGTATAAATTAGTACCCTAAATTCGTTAAAGTATAAAGCTCAATTTTTTTATATCTTCTTCGGGATAACTTCAGAAATTCATCTGGCTGAAATTTGGTACAGGAATAGATTATAGGACGGAATAATACATAGGCTACTTTTTATTCCTGGAATAGGTTCCCATGGGTTGCGGGAACGGGATCAAAATTTCTTGATTACTTTTGGTCACGACAACCAACATCCACGCGGGCGAAGCTGCGGGCACCAGCTAGTAATAAATAAATAGTTTTTACATATGAAATAAAAACTAAATTCAATTATTTATACGGTACGTATACTTATAATATTCTAAGCCATTATGTGTCCGTGTGGCAATATGACAAAATAATAATGAATTTTGCAGTAGTTCATGTTCATGTTCAGTCAGCGAGAAAAGTCGCTGAACAATTATACATTTTCCGATTGCATTCGTCATTTTAAACACCAAAATTTGACCGAAACATGACTTAACATCAGATGTAAGAATAAAACAAACATTACTGGTCTAATAGGCATTTGGAAAATCGAGTATGATACTTTTGTTGCTGACTGTACCACTATTTCAAACTTATCGAAATCGGTACAGATTTGCCATACCTAATCGAAAATAAAGTATTTTCGTTGGTGAGTTACATGCTGCAAGCTCGTTTTAAACGTTGAGGTGGGTAGAAAACAGGCTATTCAACTTATGGCTAGTTCCTTCCATGAATTCTGAGATTTCTTAAAGAATTAAAAAAGTATAAGTAATTTTTTAATTCTTCTTCTGTACCTAAGGGTACAGTTACAATAATTTAGTTCAAATCCAACAAGGTTGTACTAAAAGGAACACCCACGCGACTCATCAGGATTTTGAGTGCTCACTCCTGTCATGTGTCTATGACGTCAGCAGGGGTGGAAGGGTCAAATATATAATTATTATATTGCCGTCAGATAGATCTTCGCAACGATATATAATAACTATTTTTAAACTCTAGGGAGTATAAATCATTCAAATGTATATAATATCTATATTTTTATTTAACTAATTATTTGGAATGACCAATTTTTTAAATAGGGAAGAAATAGGGTTTTTACGAATTCATGGTATTTGAATCCTGTAACCCATATACTGTTTATAGCGCGTTAAATTTAATTTAATTAATGCGCCATAATTTTCTGAATAAACTTTATAATAAACTTCCTCATTTTATATCTATAAACACGGTAATGGAGCGGTTTACCACATGATAAATACCGAATTATGGGATTGGCAGAATGTAATAATTGCTTACAAATTGTCATACTTATCACTTTTATTTTAATCTAAAGACATAAATAAGCTTATGGCTTCATCACGATGATTTCCTTCGTCGAAAGCTCAAGCTCATTGTAGAATTCGAACACATGCCCGGATCGAATGCTGACGTCACTACCACTGAGCCATCATCGCTATCCTATGTCTTTTCTCAGGCTCTATGACTATCTCTGTACCAAATTTCATTTAAATCGGTTCTGTAGTTTAGGCGTGAAAGCGTAACAGACAGACAAACAGAGATAATTTCGCATTTATAATATTAGTAGGGATACATAGTAGGGATTTGCGTCTGAATAAAGGTTTATCTTTCTTCTATATATACATTTGTCTATGAATCAATGTCCTTGCCTCACTGATTTCAACGCATAGCTTAAACCGCTGAACGTAGCAACTTGAAATTTGGAGGATATGTTTGTCTTGATGCGTAGAAGAAAGAAAGAATTGAGAAAGGATTTTTTGAAATTCAACCCCTAAAGGGTTAAAAATGGGATACTGTAGCTAGTATTATTATATACATCTTTAGCTACATCATCAAGGTACAATCAACGACAAAAGTCGCTCAACAATGACACAATTTCCGATTACCGGCATCATCTTAAACACCAACTTTTAACCACATCATCACTTAATCAGGTGTTATAAGTTGTGGTAAGAGGGTTAACTTGTAAAATGTAAAAAACCCACGTATTACTGATCTAAAACACATTTGGGAAATCTAGTATTATCAGCTACTTTTGTTGCTGACTGTACCTGTATGAAGCATCGGAATGAATCAGTCTTGTCTCTTTCTTTCAGTGATCACAGATCCGATCCCCCTCGGACACGCGGACTACAGTAACTACCAGCCGAGCACGCCGGGGTTCGCCAGGGGCAGCCCCAGCGGCGCCAGCACCTCCCTCACCGATCTCAATGCAGCCGCCGTCCCAACACAGCGATACGAGCCCAACTACTACAACTCGTGGCCGGCGAACACCTACAACTACAACAACTATCAGTACAACAACATCAACAACAACCCCGCCTGCATACAGTCGCACGCGCCCTACATCAATCCCAACCCTCAAATGATACTCCCCAATCTTTACTCCACCGTCAATCAGAACCAAATACACGTGCATCTACACAGTTCCGCGGACAAACATAACTTGGAACAGTTCCCTAGCGAGATCAAGATCAGCGATATCGATGGAGGTATATCGATAACGACCGACCTTCAAGGCGCGGGGGAGCCGAGTGATACAAGCGATGAAGTAAAGCAGTTGTACGGCGCCTCCAGTCAAGAAGTGTGGAGACCTTACTAGGCCAGTTCGCCGCAAGCTACCTATTTCTAAGTTTGTACATAATGTGATATAAATTTACTACGAAATTGCTAAGTTAGCAATAAAATTAATGTTAAACATTAATTAGATGTCTAATTATTAATATTATTTTAGTTCTTAAGTGAAATTACAAAATAATAAATGCAAATACAGAGCATACTGCATATATTTGTATCTTTTAATCACGTTATCAAAGGAAAAAAGAAGGAAAGAATACATACAAAACCCACCTATTACCCCACTTACCCTAGAAAAGAAACCACAAATTTCCGAGACTCCCGTCCGCCTTTCCGTCCCGTCCCGTCTTTCACAAACTATACTTACCTATTTATTACTAATTTTATCACAGAAATGTTTACTTTTTATACCTTCAAGTTTCGAACTTGGAGCACTGACCTCACTAGGTAAGACAAGACCCACTCACTATAAGTATACCCACTGCGCAACAAAGTCAAAAAGGCAAAATTTTAGGATGCTAAGCATTATAATCATAAAGAATAAATAGAGATTAGGTTGTTCCAGGTTGTATAGGCTTTATTTTTCGTTTCGAAATTAGAGTAGGTACCTACCTAGGTAGAGCAGTAGCTACACTACTCCCGCCGAAATCTATTTTTTCACATTGCATTCTCTAAAACTAAACTAAGTTTGACAGGGCTAAGAGTAACGCTGTCCTTTTTTTACTTCAGTGGTTAGAAAAAGACAGCAATACTAGTAGACCTGTCTTAAGTTTAGTTTTAGAAAATGCACAACAGAATTGACACCATTACCTACCACCTTCATGGACCACTACAATGAAACTATGAACGACTAAGCATTTAGCAAGAGTAAGTATGCTCCCGTGCATCGTATAAAATAACTGTAAAAAAATCTTAAAATCTATGGTTACCGCATACCAATGAAAACCGAACAAAATTAATTCTAAGAAAAGAATGCGCCTCTAGGCTGCATATTTCCCAACTGGACGACAGCGTGAACACTGAACAGGGTAACTTTTTTAGATGGCAACTTTACTGTACAACGCGCAGTGTTACCAGGCCGTACTTTATCATACAGTTTTTCGTACTATTTATCACCCGGTCGTATCGTAACTAAATCGATTTTTGCAATTAGAGCTGAGTACATAAACGCGTCAGCATTGCTATTAGCGGTATTCAGAAGAAGCGCAAAGTTAATATTTTCTTTAGTCGCTTCACTAGCACCTTAAAAAATTAAAGTATTTCCAATTAATAAAACATTTAGTTATGTATATAAGCTGAACTTTGAGCCTTGAGTCAGGCCTATTAAAGGCCAGCCATAATGCTATTACAGTTATCTATTTCAAATACATTATAAACTACTATTAAATGTAATAATATAATAATTAACATGTCATCTCAACTTCGTTTTGAACACCCTTCACCAATAAATAGTCTACGTGATTCACGCACGTCTGTCTCGATATTACCAATTCCACGTATGTATGCATGCGGAGCAGTTTGGTGCAAACTGCATTCGCATTTTGTAATATAAGTGTCAGATTCCTGAATATTATTATATATGACTCTTGGACTCGTGACTATTATGCCTATTCAATTTTATTATTATTTCAGACAATGTTTCAAACATTTGAAGCTCCACTCTTTGATGTTTAAAATCGTACCTTTTTAAAGACATTGGTTAATCTAATCTAATCGGAAATTTATTGTTAGTTGTACTGGTAACACTGGCTACGTGATAAAATGGCGTCTGTCTTGTGTCGTTTGATGACCTAAAACATTTTATTTGTTATAGTTTTCGTGTTAGTTTCAGTTTAATTAATTACAAGCCGAAGTATAGTACTATTTTAAAAACATTAAAACCGTAAGTAAGCTAGTTTTCAGCTTAAAATTATAACTTTTTGTTTGTATTGCAGGTTTTTGATAACGGCGGAGAAAATGTAAATGAGTAGCGATCTGGTATTAATTGTGATCATTTGCTTACAGTCGAGAAAGGTGCTCTTAACGTGTTAGCAAGAGTGCAATGTCCGAGGACAGTGAACGGCATGGCGAGCCAGCGAGCGAGGTTGGCGGAGTCACCAAAGCTGTACGCGTGTTGTTGACCCCTCATCAGCTCGACGCCGCCTCAGCCGACTCACTACGCTCCGCGTGGAAAACTCAGGACTCATATATTGACCACCTCGAAACGTTGAATAAACAGCTGGAAGGTATTTACGACAGTTTCATCGGCTTGGTAGCACCTCCCGGGCGCCGCGGCGCGTGATTTGCTACTATCAAATCGACAATGCTTTAACTAAATCTAGTGATACTGATACCGCTATGTTGATGATGTGATGTTGAAAATGTTTAGTTTTACTATTGTGATACAAGGTGTATTTAGGTGTTCAGAGTAAACAAAGGTGAAGAAATGATATGTGCTAGTGTTCAGTGGAAGTGCATAAAGTTGGTACCAGGTCCAGTGATATCTGCGGTGAGACCCGGGCTTGTGTTGGTGGTGTCTGTTATCCTAGCCTCGTTACTCGGTGAGGCGATGGCAGATTCTGGTCTATACTCTCCAAAAGTAAATATATTTTCTTCACTTATTTTGCTGTACAAATAAGATTGTTTTGTTACTGCTTGTTATTTTATGTACTTGCCTACTTATTGTAACAACTTGTATTACGTTTATTATATATTCTGATAAGATAAATATTAATCTGCTGTCTAACATCCTATTTCAAGATTTCTCATACTCATTCAGATATATATTTCGGACTGTAGGAAAATGGAGCACATTTAATAATGCTATATATACAGTTACGTTTAGCTGTTGTTTTGTCTACAATTGAACCAGACTTTCCTACTTGAGTTGTTTAGAAAGGTATATTAACCAAAAGAGTGCTAGTAACACGCTATTTTAGTTCAACCTGTTGCTTCTCAAAAGTTTTTTAACTCTGAAGAACTGAGGCGTTTTATATTTATTTAGCTCTCAGCTTAGCATCCTTGTTAAACTCCAGAGTACCTACAATCCATGTCTATGAGAGGTCTAATATATCCTAGCCTGGGGCCTGGCTACATACCAAATACGCATTTGTAATCAAAATTGTTGCATTACATATATATTTTGTAGCACAAACAAATCCAATAATTAGTTAGTAGGAAACCACACTTCAAAACTTAAAACTATCTATGCTTGTTCGAACCTCCTTACACCAGCAAGAAATACTTGAACAAACAATGAAGGTTACATGCAGATATTATTGTCTTTGGTGTGCATGCCTGGTGCCTGTATGATAAACACTGCAATACTGAAGTTGCGCAACAGTTGTGATGAAACAAATGTCTGGTGTGCAACCCAGGCTTAACGCTTCATTGTTAACTGACTTTTTAAGAAGATATATCTTATCGCTAGTGTCATAAGTTTGGTTGTGCATTTTGATGACTTAGCAGGAGAATGGAAAACAAAATGCTAGAGAAATTGGATTGTAATAATTACATCACTATCAGAGTTATCTTTTTAATTGTTTTTTGTAATATTTGACTGTTAACTGTGGTATCTAAAATATGCTGCTTATTTTTAAAATTATTTGTTGCATAAAGAAGCAAGTCTATATCCGACATTATGCTACTGAGTAACTTTACATCGAATAGAGATAGAAATACCATTGGCAGCTTGACAGAAAGAGAAAAACAAAAAAATATATAATATGTCATACTCATACTCTATGCCCCTATTTAATGGTTTAAGTCTGATGTATATATCCGACTTTATGACACTAGAGTCGAGGTATTATTCTGTAATTGCACTATTTAATTTATAGATCTTGGTGTTGGTGTCTTCTTGGACTTAGATAGCTTAAACAAATAAGGGAAGCAAAAGTTTTGTAATGCCCAAGTCTCTGTATCTAAATCTATTTAAGTAATTCTTTTAGAACTGTGTCGGCCTGTTTGAAAATTCTTCTTAATTTGCATTTTATTAGACAGACAAAAAAAACTGCATATAATTTTTCACATTGTAAGTGTTGTTTGTCAAGAAAATATATGTAAACTCAATGGTGGTTTTGTTTTTCTATAGTTACAGGAATGGGTCTAATTATATGCCTAAGGATCTGTCAATTTCTGCTTCTGTTATTGGCTTTGGTGGATATTCAATCCGAATTTAATATTGTTAAAATATTTGCTAATCATTTTGTTCACCATAGCGGGTAACATGTAACACATGATCTTTGTGATGAATAGGGCCCTGGACCATTTGAAGAAACATACTTAAGGTGAAGATAGTATATTAATATGCTGGTCGGATGGATAACAATAAAATGGTTTTGAATTTTTGTTGTTGATAGCAATGTAATAATAATAAAATTATCTAGATAATTCATAACATGTATTGTATGTAAAATTCGATCTACAATGTATATCCATCTGACCTTTTGAATTTGATTAAATTTAGTATCAAAATATGCTCGATCAACAAACTTGTAAGAAAATTATTTACCTTAAATAGTGCTAAAAATGATTAAGTACTCTATGTGTTTGTGAATTGATAACAACAGATTGAGTAATTTGAATGAAAGATAAACAACAACAAACAATAATAAAGGTATGTTTGTTTGATAAATTAGTTTCCCTATAACAAATACAAATACTGAAGTCTGTTTTGTAAATTTACACACATAATAATATCATAAGTTCTAGTTAAGGTGTTGTCGATTTGTATTGTCAAAGAAATATTTGTACACATTGTTTGTATTGACATTTTGTTAATGCAAGCAATATAACTTTATTGCTTGTGAAACAGTTTTCAAAAACAACTTTAAAGAAGATAGAATTTATAAACATTTTCGTACATGCCATATTAAATGCATGATGAATTGAAAAATGTTTATAGATTTACTTCGAACACTAAACTGTTCTAAAGTGAATGTTACTGAAAATTTAATTTAATGTGTGCAGGTAGCTTGGAAAAGGCGAAAGAGGTAGAGGATAGGATCAAACAGCAATACGCAGAATCACAACACAGGGAGAAAGTGTTAGTTAGGAGGCTTGCCGCTAAGGAGCAAGAAATACAGGATTACGTAGTAAGTCTCCTTTGTTATTGTCAAAAAGGTGAACCACAATAGTGCCCTTTGAACACACATCACATCACATTCACATCTTGCGTCTTCAATTTGCTTGGCGTCCAACGTGTGCAATAATCATTGCCATAATACGCAAGCCATTTTAGTGTGTCAGAGAAAGACGCAAGATGAACATGAAAGCGCACTGGTGTGGACATACCTTATGGTATACTGTTTTAAACTACCATGGTCAAAAACATTAGAATTAGGTTTTATAACGGGAATATCGAGAACTCAAACAAAAACAAATACATGGTAATTATCCCATTATAAAACCTAATTCTAATACCTTATGGTCTTCGAATATTTTCAAGAGCTGAAGTAAAACAAAACTATCTCAGCAACTATCTGAGTCATGACCCATCAGTCTCAGTGGTTGTGATGTAGACTTGTTATGTGTAGGACATGAGTACAATCCCAGCAGTAAGATTTCAGTTAATAAAACAATTGTGATTAAATTATTGCTTGGTGGTAGAACAGTTTTCAAACCTCTCATGGCTAGCTACTAATCGTCAAGTTAAGAATGAATCGCCATACACCTATGGGGTGTTCCGGCAGCGTCACTTGAGTTCAGGAGTAGTGCCATCCTCTAACAATAATAGGAATATTTAATGTCAGTAACTGGTGCCCAATAGCTACACCAAAATAAAAGTACAAATGAAATATCTGTGATTGTAATTCCTGTACTCATAATCATGTTTCGCTTTCGCTTGGTGGTAGGGTATTTTCTAGTACTCGCCTGGCTAGCTACCACACTCTTGCTAAGAACACACCGATAGATGCTGTCGCCAAGCATCTATCGGTGTGTTCCGGCAGCCTCACTTGAGAGCCAGTTCCCAGTCCAGGTGTAGCGTGGCGCCATCTTCGACCACATCGTCACTTAACATCAGGTGACTTGTGGTAAAACGCTACCCTGTAAATAGTAAAAAAAAAAAAATGTTTTTACTGACCTTTAACATACTAGTGTACCTTACCTACTATGTTCTCTCTTCTAGTATGCTTGTGTAAGAAACATGCTTGCTAAATATTATACTGAAAATTACTAAGGCCCTAAATTAATAATCGATCCGATCCGTTTTAGTACTACTAAACTAATAAAATTACTACTAAAATGACATGTTATGACATGACATATCCACCCAAAACCGCGGATAACGGATCAGATTCGATTATTAATTTCGGGCGTAAATAGACCTCACCAGTCCTGTATTAGACCATTATTCAGTAAGGTGGTGATTGTGTAGAATATAAATTGAAGGCATATTTCAAACCTCAATTTAATCAATTTGTTTCACGTTTCAGAGTCAAATAACGGAGCTAAAATCTTCGCATGCGAGTTTAAACGGTCGACCGACGCTTTTAGACCCAGCAGTTAACGTACTGATTCAAAGGCTAAAACAAGAGTTGACATCAACAAAAGCTAGGCTAGAGGAAACGCAAAACGAACTGTCCGCATGGAAGTTCACTCCAGACTCGAATACAGGTAAAAAACTGATGGCGAAATGTCGTTTACTGCACCAAGAGAACGAAGACTTGGGACGCATGACGTCTAGCGGACGGATAGCTAAGCTAGAAGGCGATCTCGCATTGCAAAAGAGCTTTAGTGAAGAAGTCAAGAAGTCGCAATCAGGTGAGTGTCATATCGCTAATTGATACGGTCCGCTGAGACGTTGCACCACACGAATAATACTGTATCACTATTTTGCAGAATTGGACGAGATTCTTCAAGAGCTGGACGAGGATGTGGAAGGCATGCAAAGCACGGTGTTGTTCTTGCAACAGGAGCTACGGGCGTCGCATGCGACTGTGAACGGTAACCGGCCATCCTCGCCGCCGGAGAAACGGACTTACTCAGGCAGTGAATGTAGTGACACGCCCGTCGGCAAGCGGAGACGCGCCTCCGTCCTGTCCCTCGACTATAACGAGGAAGAAGAACCCCTCACAGTGACGAACGGCGATGTCGACTAGCACAGGACTCCAGTGTTCCCCTATAGAACACGCTACTTTAACATGAACTAGTGAAACGTGACCTATCCGTATCTTAAGTAGCCTCTAAAGGCCTGTTTCGCTAACTCGAAAAATTATTTCCATTGTGAGTGATCGTCAATGTCTATTTTGCGAGGTGCAACGCTGGTTCGGTGTCAATAACTCATCCCAATACGTGCTTATGTATCAGCGCATAAAGTGTAAGAGATCTATGTACTTTCATTAGAAGACAAACATTATAGATTCTGTGTCATTTCCATTGACAATTTATTGGTGATGATTGTGACATGATGTGTGAAAATGAAACTAATGAACCATTTGGAATGGTTTGAGTATTGTTTGCGTTATAAGCACAACAGTGGACCATGTGACCCGATAACAGTGAATCGTTTCTGACATTGTTTTTATACTTGAAATATTAAGACAAGACACTCTGTTGACAATTTTATAATTTATTTATGATAAGTGGATTAATTGTGATATATTAGAGGAATCCGATGATATAATGAGTGATGAAATTGACTTGAGTTCCCGTACTTCATTGCTTGTGGCATTTATTATATTTCGATGCCACATGACGTAATGTATCAAACGGAGTAGACGTGTTATTGATACCTATCACAAAACAACACCAAGCCTAATTGATTTAATGTTGTCTCATTTTATATGAAATTTATGTGGGGATTCTACGTTTCTATATTGAAATTACTATGATTGTATATAGAGTTATGTTAATAAACATATTACGAACATCAAAAGTCTATAATTTTATACTCTTGTTACAATGCTACACAAATATTAAATATCATTGTGGTAGCCAAGCAATAAAAATATATCAAGTAAAACATAAAATATGTGAAAAACATTTCCAACATTGATACCCACTAGTATACATTTTTATTACGATTTCAATGTATTATTTCATTGTATATTGTTTTTTCATATACTTGGGTAAGATTTAATATTACAAACTAAGAAAATTAACAAGGGTTGTATGTAACACAGTTAACATCATTTCTAAGATTTATTCTCCCAAGTTCCTTTATACATTATATTAAATATCTAAAAACATATTCTTAAAAATACATACCTACATTCAAACTTTCATAGTTTTAGAAAAATGCCCTTACTCATTGTCTATTCACATGAAATCATCGGGTACTGTACAAAAATGAGTTTTAAGGTATCAAGAGAACATATTATTTTCTTTGTTATAATCACGGTATGCTCGCGGTATCACCCGCGTGGGCTACAGTTTATCGCGATAAAAAGTACCTACGTCCTTTCTCAGGCTCTAGACTATCTTTGTACCAAAATTCATTTAAATCGGTTCAGTATAGTAAGCGTAACAGACAAGAGTTACTTTCGCATTTATAATGTTAGTAGGGATTATACCCTTAACTACTAGACAAATTTTGATACGATCAAAATGGTTGACACCACATCAGGCTAAGATAATAAAGAATTCTTTCGCAAGAAGTGTGTACTAATATTGCCGAATTGCGATTTTAGTTTATTAATTTCCCGTGCTGGCAACACTGGCGACCAATGTTCCAAAATGATATTTATAGAGCAACATTTTTGTTAACTCGTTTTTGTAATTAAGAATTAATTTATACTGTTTCCTTACAAGTAAGCCATGCCACGACACAAGATCAAGACGTGCCTACAACGTATGAAGGGGCACAAGTTTGGCGAATAACACTTCAAAGTGACCAAGACATTAATGCTATCAAGAAACTCGTTGATATCCAGGGTATAGATTTTCTTCACTTATTTTAAAGTATACTTAGGTATAGCTGCTGTAGAGATGGAAAATGTATTTTTTGTATTATGAAAAGTACAGAGCCCCAAGCAGCAGCGTTTATGAATCATGTTTTTATTTATTCAAAAACAGTTAACTCGTTACAAAATTCACACTAGGCAAGGGCCTCTGTTGTGTTCTTACACTGAACTCTCTATCGAGTACCTATCTTAAAATATTTGTATTATAAAAACTAGCGCAACGGTAACTACAAGTATACCTAGGTAACATTTTCATACAAAAAATTCCACGATACCTGATAGTAATAGGGGTGTATCTACAGTAACTGGGGAGAATGAAAATCAATCGCCAAGCACCTATCGGTGTGTTCCGGCAGTCACACTTGATAGCCAGTTCCCTGTCCAGTTGTAGCGTGGCACCATCTTCGACCACATCGCCATTTACCTAACATCAGGTAACTAGTGACCAAAAATAACCAAGTAAGCGTAGAAAAAAAATTTAAATGGGCAAATCACACAGCTATATCAATATGGAACCTGGAACAGAACCGAGCTGATTTCCTCATCCAGCCCAAGGACAAACTAAGCGTCAACCGTATTCTAAACGCGCAGAAACTCAACCACACCGTACTCATTATGGATGTGCAGAGGAGGGTAGACTCTTTGAGAACGGAACCTGCGCTTTGGAACGATGAGACGCTGAGGATCGGTAAGTTTTTTGGTGTTAGCTTTTTTGTTGTTGCAGTTAGCTGAAGTGGCAGTGGGCTGGTCATATAAGCCGCAGAACCAATAACCGTTGGGGTAGACGTGTTCTTATGTGGAAACTGCGACGCGGTTTCATCACGATGTTTTCCTTCACCGAAAGCTCAAGCTTATTGAAGGATTCGAACCCATTACTTACGAACGCAAGCCGACGTCTACCAAAGAGCCATCATCGTTTAAAACGTCTCGCGTTCACAGTCCCAGTACAAAAGTTTCACCGCTATCTCAAGTGGTACCTACCTTACCCTGTCACATTTTCAGGGCATCGGCTGAATTGGAAGGAATATCCAACATTAAAAATTATCGAAGAATATTTGGACTACCTGATGGAGAACTTTCCTTCCATATGTAATGTAACTACTATAGGCCACACAGCGGAATATAGATCAATAAAGGTAAAGATTGGTTTAACAAATTAAATAAATTAATTAATAATTATCGGGGACAATTGCACACATATTGACCTAGCCCCAAATTAAGCTCGACACTTGTGTTATGGGACAACGATATACATACATAAAAAGAGAAATAAATACTTATATAGACAGAAATATCCAAGACTCAGGTAGAAATATTCGTGCTCATCGCACATATATTTGCCCTTACCGGGATTCGAACCCGGGACTGCTAGCTTCGCAGGCAAGGACTACCAACTCGGCTACCGCGTCGTCAATACTTTTCAATAAGAGCTTAGGAAGCGTGGCGCCACCATCGACCACATCGTCTCATAACGTCAGGTGACTTGTGGTCAAACGCTACCCTCGACAAACAAACTAAGAATCTCACAAACTTTAGTTAGGTACCTACTTCTAAGTAGGTACATAACATTAGTGTAGAGTCTACACTACACTCTACACTGTTGACTAATGTCCTGAGATAAAAGGTCACTGAGCCTAAACAGATAGCATTTACAACTTGTATATACCTACCTAATATATAACTGAAATAGGTTGGTAATAGGTTCTTACTTAGGTACCTATTTCTAATCGCACTATGATTTATCGAAGTGTAGATATAAACTTTATAAACGCGTATCGTAGAAAGCATAAAAATTTCATAGAATTGCCAGGACTTACCTGCTCAAATTTCCTACTTTTAAGTTAGAAAAGAAGGCACAGGCGGCTATTATTGTTGTCCTTAAACTAAGTTGAATAATTCATATGTTACTATCTTTGGAACAATTTGCTGCTAAATTTAGAACCCGCTCTAGATAATAATAACGGTCCACCGATTTCTAACTTGTTTTACAAGCCCTCAAGTTGTTAGCTTGTTTGAGCTAACTACACCGTTAGTGATAGTGACTACAAGTGCATGTTTGGCCAGACTTCACTAAGCCATGTTATTTAGACCCACTGATGAAAACTCGAGGGAGACATGTCTCATGGTGCTACAGCTTCACTGTGTTTTCTTGCGGTCCTATTATATATCTACTCCCGTCGCAAGAGCATAGGTATTATAATATCTAAAACTAAGTATCTGTGCGAAATGTAACCGCATCTTTGGCTCCCGGATCGGCTTACTTACAGCCGGTACTTCTATGGAGCTCATGTCAAATTTTAATCTTCAGTAAGGCAAACCGTGGATAGATCGGTTATTGGGAGCGGACGTTAGCAATGAGCGCATATGCTTATCAGGCGCTCTTGTAGATGGATGCAGGACAATGATGATGATGATGACATGATGATGGTTAATGATGATCATAATTAGAACCCAGTGAAAGGAATTTATAGCAAGGAAATATAACTAGTAAGTATAAGGCAGGTAGGTAGGTACCTACTATCTATGTGCCATAAAGTATCTCTATGCAAAAAAAACACGTCGATCCGTAGCTCCGGTGTTGCAACGAGAAAGAAGAACCACCAACAAACAAAGTTTTGCATTTATATTGAGGTAACACAAGCTCCAATTTTGATACATAAGTACAACAGTATATACTTATAAGTAAGATTAGTGGTATATAAGTACCTAAGATAGGTTTAAAATGAATAGGTGAATATGGTTATATTGAATGGTTTACCTACTTTAGATGGTAAAAATATCAAACGGCAATCCTGACAATGAGGCGTTGTTGATAACATCTGGAGTTCACGCTCGCGAGTGGATTGCCATAGCGTCTGCCTTATACGCCCTGGACAAGATTGTCACGAATTTCGATCAACTGCCGAGCTATATGAAAACTATTGATTGGTGAGTTGTCAAACAATAATTTTTAATAAACACCAAATTACTCATTTTATAAATAATTCAAGATAATGATCATCATCAGCCTATTTTATTACCACTGCGCTGGAACACAGGCCATGCCTCAAAAAGAGTATGGGCCATATCCACCACGCAGGCACAAGTTAGCGGATAAGCTAGTGGGCAGACCTAAGCTAGTGGTCGGAACTTTTCAGATCACTCGAAGGTGCCTAATATAACCATCCCTTCTGTATTCCAAATATGTATAGCAGAGATCATGTCGACAGTAGTAGAAATCTTTGCTGCGCTACTGATATAAGTTCTACTTACTTTTAGGATATTCATACCGGTTCTGAATCCAGATGGATATGAATACACGCATACCCATGACAGGCTTTGGCGAAAGAACCGGCGTAAAATGAGGACCTGCACAGGCGTTGACCTCAACAGGAATTTCGGGTGAGTGTTCACTTAGGTACCTAATACCCTCCGCTTTTGACTTTTCTAGTATAAAGATATCTGCTTCATCATCATCAGCCTGTGTCAGTCTACTGCTAGACATAGGCCTCTCCCAAGGTACGCCACTGAGCCCAGTCTTCGGCTTATCTCATGAAACTTACTGCTAGCCACTCGGTGCAAGTCGTCGCTGCACCTGGTCGCAGGGCGTCCTACACTACATTTGCCAAGTCGCGACAAGCACCTATTGGTGTATTTTAGCAGCCAACTTGAAAGCCACTTCACTTCACTTATCATCAGGTGACTTATTGTCAAACGCTACTCTATAAAAAATACTTAACAAAAAAAGTTAAGCGGACAGGGGCTCTACCAACGGCGCCTAATAGATAGGAAAGAAGAATCATGTCTGAACGGTAACAATACCTACCTACCCTTACCCTACCTGAGACTTCTCAGTTTCTTTTGAGGGCATAGACGAACTAGAGACGCCTCACGACACCTACTATTTCATAGAACAAAAGCAGTGGCCATGTTGATCTCTTTAATGTAGGTCAGCTATCACAACAACAAGTGCAAAATATTACCTATCTACTAGCTGTTCCCCGCGGTTTCACCCGCGTGTGCTACATTTTATCGCGATAAAAAGTAGCCTATGTCCTTTCTCAGGCTCTATACTATCTCTTTACCAAATTTCATTTAAATCGGTTTAGTAGTTTAGGCCTGAAAGCGTAAAAGACAGACAGACAGAGTTACTTTCGCATTTATGAAGTAAGTAGGGATGTAAGTACATATTTAGAATTTCCATTATGTAGAGGTGTTATGCAGAACATTATCTATGTACTCTGCCTGTAAATGTGCTCGTAAGTAGGTAGGTAAGGTACCTACTGACCTACATAGCTTTTTTTAGGTAAAATCAGTGATACGGGTTATGAATGTGTACCATTATTATTATTTGCATTAGTTGGTGTATTGGTTCAACCTTCATTTAAAGGGACATTATGTAGGTATCTTCTAGGCAAGCATGTTCCATTATCGACCTCGTCAACACAATCAGGTGAGACTGGGGTTAAATGCTTAATACTTTCCTGGCAACTTTTTCAATTTCCTCTTGATGGGAACCTTCATTGAACTTCAACAAACACAACAACAAAAGAATTAGCGAAATTGTTACTATACTCGTATGTATATTAGATGTTAATGTAATAAGTTTGTGTGTAGTGTAGTGTCATATGCTATTTTAATATACCATACAGAACATAATATGGACCCGAATAGGGTAGCAATACTAGCAATGGAGGAGCGAACACGATATTTTCCTTCAGCAAAAGCTCAAGCTCATTGTAGGATACGAACTCACGACCTACGGATCGCAAGCCGATGCCACTAACACCGAGTCATCGCATCGCTTCGAAACATAGTATGTAATTTCTATTTACAATTTACTCTGCATAATAGTAACAGAATCGTGTAATTTCAGAACTGACTGGCAAGCTATTGGAATCAATAACAAGAGCGAATGCAATGAAATTTATTCGGGACTATACCCGTTTTCTGAAGCTGAATCTATTTCATTACGGGTAGGTGCTGCTCAGTCACGGAAAAACACATGGAGTTATCCCTAGCGTTCGAAAATTACCAAAGGCCGCTTGTGCCTCAAAAACGACCAATAATTTACACGACAAATCAATTACAATCGACTTAAGAATAAGGTAGACTTTTAGCTGTAATAATACGTCAGTAACCGAGTGCAAATGACGGGCGAATGTATTCGTCATTTTGGGTCAACAGTCGAACTTAGCTCCCTTGAAGAAATTCTTCCATGTCTCTTCCTTGACTGGGTGTGAGACTGTGAGGTCTTTGGCACAGAAGAGATATACAAGTACCTATATTTAGTTGCCTTTTCACATGCAGATGTAGTCTCAATTTGTAGTTTTCTTCATTCTTCTGTACACTTTGGTCCCTAACAGTAAGCATATGTTATTCGTAATAGGACCGTTGTACAGTGTACTACAACGCGGTAAGCCCTTAGTCCAGACAGGTATTAGCCCGTAACAAACTCCTACTCAAGATTGGATTC
Source organism: Opisthograptis luteolata (assembly GCA_931315375.2). NCBI lineage: Eukaryota > Metazoa > Arthropoda > Insecta > Lepidoptera > Geometridae > Opisthograptis > Opisthograptis luteolata. Next base: position 8,375,602 of record OV928048.1, read on the forward strand.
AACTGGACTCAAAATAGCCTTAAACGTAAGGAATCGAAAGAGAGGTTTTATTTTTTATACTAGCCAAAACCATTGTGTCAAAGTCATTGAAACATGAAAAAACTAGCTTGCTGGTCCACACTGGTGAAGCCTCGCAGTGTATCGCGATAAAAAATATCCTATATCTTATATCCACCGATCATCTCGTCATCGGAACAAAGCTCATCCACACATTATCGAGTCCTGGAAATCCCACACCTCGCGATTTATGCGCTCCTTTCTCCCGCATACTTGCAAAATGTGGAATGAGCTTCCCCCACAAGTGTTTCCGTTGTGCTACAGATTGCAATCCTTCAAGATGGGTGTAAAAAGAGTTCTCAAAGGTCGGCAAAGCATCGGAAACTCCCCTGGTGTTGCAGATGTCCATAGGCGACGGTGATCGCTTTCCATCAGTCGGGCCGTCAGCTTGTTTGCTAATCTATTACTTACATAAAAAAGGGTCCAAAATTGTATAAGAAAAGGCAGATTATATTATTGGTGAGTTTACTTTTCAGAACTTGATAGAGTCGATGTACAAGAAACCAAGGGCGATGATAGACTTACACTCTTATGGCCAGTTTTTAATGTACCCCTGGAGCGCTAAGGCTGAGCCTACGCCCGATGAACCGCTGCTTTGGAATTCTGCTAAAGCAATAAAAGAGGTATGAGGCTGGGAAAAGGTACCTAATGAGAGAACACATCGACGGATGCTGTAACCAAGCATCTGTCGATGTGTTCTAGCAGCCCCACTTGAGGGCCAGTTCCCACTCCACGTCTTTCGTGAAGCCTTTGCCCACATCACACATAACATCAGGTGACTCTAGATAAAAACAAACAAAACAATACCATTACCTTAACATACGAACCCAAAAAAGGTCTCCGTAGAAATCGGGGGAAAGTGGTATAACAAAGGGGAGGTTAGGTTTAGTCGGTAGGCCGCCTAGTCCCAAGGCGGAGTCCGACATCACCCGAGGCCCATGTCTGAGTATCCATGAGGATTCCCCCTCCCTGTACCAGAAAAAAAAACAAAAAAAAACAACAGATGACTTTTGGTCAAAGCTAAAATAATTCCCGTGAATCCCCATTTTACCAGGCAATTTATAACGCTACGAAAAAGACTTACACGTTCGGCTCAGTCTACCAAGCGATGTACCCTGCTACTGGCGCGGGTTTAGACTGGATGTACTCTTCGGGCATCATCATGCCCTTTGGCATGGAGCTGGGGGACACAGGTGAACACGGCTTCTTGCTGCCGCCCAAGTATATCGAACCCAATGGCGCTGACGTGCTTCTTGCCGTCAGAGAGCTGGTCAGAAAATTCGACCCGGAGTGTGTGAAACAAAGCAGGTTGTACGATTCTTGGTTCTGATAAATCCGTATCTTGGTTTTCAATTTACCTTCGAACACGTTGGTACAATTTCCATAATAATATTGGTACAACTGCATTGGCAGCACAAGTTTGTACAATTTTTAATGAGTCATATTCCATACTTGTTCAAATTATAAATTCAAAATAATATGCTACTTTTGAAGCTACATTTCGGGTGCGGCGGCCGACACCATTTATTTTTATTTGTGGTCAAATAAGTACATAGCATGTGGAATTGTACGAATGTGGGATTGTACTAATATGAAAACCAATGTGTCCGAAGCTTTCAATTTGGTAATATCATGCTGTCGTCGTATCGCAGATAATATATGTATAATGCACTCTTTTAGTACGTTTTATTCAATATACAATCCTACAATCCTACTATGCGTCAACTCGTGAACGGGTGCTGCTTGTGGGGTCTGCTGCTTTGGTTGTGATCCCGCAACTCGTTAATATTCATGTTCCCATATCCCAATGTGTACAACCAAACAAGAGAAATCTTCTTATTAGTAAAGTTTATTAAAAAATATCGGACTATTAGATGACAAAAAAAAAGCTTGGGATTTTAGTGAACTTGCTCCAATTCAATCAATTAGTAAAAAAAATAAAATTGTCAATGTGATCGCGCCAAAAAAATTACCTGCCGGGCGTTTCTTGCCTGTTCTTTTGCCGGCGTAAGGAGGTTGGAACAGGCGTAGCTAGTTTTAAGTTGACGTTTTAAAGTGATCACAATGTATCCTATTAAATAAAAAAGTTTTGAATTTTTGAATGAATTTTGAATACACACTTTCAATGTACATATTTTTATTTCCTTTCTCCCGCATCCATGCAAAATGTGGAACGAACTCCCCTCACAAATCTATCGGCAGATCTACAAAATACAGTCCTTCAAGTTGGATGTGAAAAGAGTTTTTAAGGATCGACAACGCATTGGCAACACCCCTAGTGTTGCAAATGTCCATAGTTTACTGTGACCGCTTACCATCAAGCGAGCCGTCTGCTTGTCAATATATAAATATCAAAATCCAATAACAGATAAAAATGTCAATTTCTAACTGAGCAAACAAGGGCCTAACTTTTAGAGTTACCTTCCTTAGAAAATAAAACACAGACTACACAAAATATTCTTATTTATTTTAAAGCTAAAAAGGCACCACATTATGCCATAGGTGGGTTTATTATTAAAGCGTTAGAAATTCACAAAAATAATTTGACTAGACACCTCTTTAATCTAGGAAACTCATTAAACGTATTAATTATTGAAAGAAACACGACGGCACAGCGCAAGCGGTGCCAGCATGAACTTTCGATTCGACAAATTTAGCAAATTGTCAAAATATTTTTATACATCGACTCTTATCAACAACTTAGTATAGAATAAAATTAGCCTTGGATCCTTCCGGCTCCTCAACGTGCCATCCTCTCGCCAAGAACGAAATTTATGTGACTAAAATCAATCTTAATTCTAGGACAAATCGGTAAAATTATTGAGGACCTTTATGTAGCCAACAAATTACACTAGGATCAATATAAGATTTGTCTACTTGAAATGTCCATAAATAGAAGGTACATAATTGTACGACAATCACACATAAGTACATACCTAAATAGTCGTACTTATTATTATCCATTCTATCTAAGAAATAAAAGACAGGTACTATACAGGTACTATATAGGTACTTTTATAGTGTCATCAAAACCAGCCATGGGACTATTTTTTTTTTATTATTTACTGGGTAGCGTTTGACCACAAGTCACCTGATGATAAGTGACGATGTGGTCGAAGATGGCGCCACGCTACACCTGGACTGGGAACTAGACACACTGACTAGACTGGATTGTTTTTAGGACAGAGTTATGTAGCTCTTTAATTTGTGCGCATTAATCTAAATTCATAGAATCAATACCTAATCTAAAAACAACCAACTATCACAACAGCCACCTAAGTATACCTGACTAGGCACTCGAGAACACTTCAAACCTTATATTAAAAGTCGATAAAGTACCTAATTACGTATTTAAATATCAGCATGGTCCCAAACCCTAACAAGTAGATACAATATAGTCACGGAATAAAATGTAGGCAAGTATTGATTCTTTCGGAGAATCTACCGATACAAGGACAGTAACTGCAATGCAGAGAATTGTTTCAAGATATCGTTTCTTTTTAGAATTTACTTAATTAGGTCAACAAGAAAGACTGCTTTACAATACACCTTGAATAGAGCCTGTATCGAAACATTTGTTTTGTACGCGAGTCACTATTTTGTTCAGTTTACTTTCATGAATTAAAATAGTTTTTACATAGCTTGAAGTGCATATTTAATTTTGCAAACTGTACCCCTAGTACAGGTTTTGATAGTATACAAAACTATAAAAGTTTTCGTTTCCATCCATACATTTCTTTTTCAGCGAATCTTACCGAGACTTGGAGGAACTGAAATCGTTAATACGGGTTATTATAGCTCGTTATAATCATATTCCAACAATGTTATTGAGTTACTTTTTGAATTTAAGCAGATCGAGTTGCCACTTTGACAAGTCGGCGGTTGTAAACGTCGACGTTTACGAAAACTTTTATCGTTTTCAAAACTTGTACTAGGGGTACTGGTCTTAATATAAGTATCTCATTAGTGCCAAAATGAGAAATTAAAATCTAATTCAACTTTCATTAATTTTCCATTTTCAATTTTCACTTGGTTGGAGGTGATTTACGACCATCATTTGCGACTTGTGTTCCTCAAATACACATTTCTTTAGTAATCCTTATATACCTCTACGTATCAGTTAAAAAAGTTTTGTGCAATAAACAAACACCTGAATTACGTTACTGCGCTAGAAAAGACAAAATTTCAAACACGATTCCAAAAATCTAATCAAACTAAAAACAAATCAACGCATATCCCTTTTACCACTTCTCATACTGGAATTGTCGCCTCCAGCGTGAATTTCCACATCTCTAACACCACCCTGGCACATCATGAGCTTATCTTCGGAGATCTTCACGCGGTCCTGAAGATACTCCACAGTTCTATTAAGGTTTTTGATCTCTTCTTGTAGCGGGTACACTTGCATATTCATCTGCATTAACTCTTTTTCATGGGCCAGTTGGAGAGTATGTAGCTGTAAGAAATAGATTTTCTTTGTACGCAGGCTTATCGTAGGAGTCATCGCAAACAGCGCATGTAGGTAGGAGGTATCCTAAACATAAGTATCTTACATAAAACATAAAACACATAAAACCAGTTTCTGGCACTTATTAATCATCGTTTCAAATTATACGAAACATTTTTACACCGTTAAAGCCTATGGTATGTATTCCAGAAGAGTCTAACGACTTCTAAAAACCGGAAAGAAAGACGATCCCAAAAAGAATGATTCAAGAGCATTTGATCTTGGTTCACATCATTTATGCTTAAAAAACGTGGCATAAAATCTTGATGTTTCAATTATTATTACACAATCAAATTAGTATAAAGACAAAATCATAATCAAAATAAAAGAAACAAAGGCTAGATTGCTGCCCGCAGATAGGACAGGCCGCAGGACCAAGCTACGTGTATTCAGGCCTGCAAAGTGAACAATCTCCTGACAATACGTGCCAAGAAGTAGTACTGCCTAATTCATGTGTACAAAATGCTCGACTTACCTGGACCAAACACACCAAACATTTTCTCTGCTTGCTGAGTTCTTAATTCACAATTTCTATCTAAAGAAACTTATATAACAGAGGAACGACATACACTCAAACCATACGCAAGAAAATTTCCCATTTCAATAACAACTCAGTAATAACTTGCCGGCCGGCGTAGTAGATTACGGCCCATACTCTCTCTCCGAGAGAAGGCCGGTGTTTAGTGGGAACGTAATAGGCTGATTATGAAAATAACTTACATCTTGAATCCTCTTCTTCTTCAACAATATGAACTCTTCGTTCGTCCGTTTCAGTGAGTCGAGTAAGCTGTTCCTCTCTTGAACAAGACACTCTTTCTGTTGTTTTACTTCTGTCAGCTCTGACTCCATTTCCATATTCATTCTAGCGAGTATGTTTTCAGTAGATTTGTTCTTATTGCCTCCCACTTTTTTCTGTGGGTTGAAGTTGAGCAACACTGAAAATGAAAATATTCATCAATTAATCAGGGACAAGGCAACACATACAAACCCATTTATAAAACAATTCCGTATAACGCTACGACATATTTATAAAGAAATGAACAAAAAGGGATGTGTCAAGCAAGACTCAAGATGGATGTTACGATAACGTAAATAACAAAACAGAAAACAGAATTAGATTATAATTCAAATTTGCAAACCTTCTTTTTCCTTTTGCAAGTTACGTAAATTTTTCCTTAACTCTTCGGTTTCTCTATTAATTTTAGCAATAGTACGCTGCTTGACTGTCAACTCAGACTGCAAGCCTTTGATAGTCGCTACCAAATAACTATCCTCTTTCAACTTATTTAACAGCAATGCAGAATTCTGCGACAATCTGCTAACAGCTGAGGAAGCCCTGTCAGGCTTTATAAAAGTTTGTGAAGACACTGTATGTTTAGAATTAGGCACTGTTTGGACGGCTGAATCTACGGCATTTACTCTATTTATCTTATTCTTAAGCTCAGTGTTAACTTTACGATCGTCCATCAACTGCCTCTCCACATCAATAATGTGGTTTTCATATTTCTGTTTCATATCGCCAAACTTTTCTTGTAAAGTTAGCAAAATACCCTGGAAATGATCTTCTTTGTCTTTTAATTCTTTTTCTAGTCGAGCAATGCGTTCTTCTAACAACTTTTTCTTATTATCGTCTACAGTTGATGACTTTGATGCTACTGAAATCAAATTAGAAATAGTATTATTGAAGATTTTAGGGACAATTAAGAATTTTTTTGATAAAATAGCGACTAATAAACTCACCAATCAAAGCAGAAACTGAATCGGGATGTTTCCTTTTCAATATCATCTCCATTTCTTTAACTTGCCTCTGTAGATCTTGAATTGTGGACGCATCTTTTTCACGTTGTAATGTCAAACTCTTTCTATCATTGCGCTCTCTAGTTATTTCAGCTAGAAGTCTATTTTCATTTTCTTTTATACCTTTCAATTCTGTACCTCTATTTTCGTACTCTTTACCAAGTCTACCAATAAACTTTTCGCATTCTGCAAGTTTCAAATCAGTTACGTGTTTTTCTTCGTTGACCTGATCCAATTTTTTTCGTAAAGCTTTATTGTCCTCGGTTAACTGCACATTTTGTAGTTCGAGACTCTTCGCTCTTTCATTTGTATCTTTCAGCTCTTCAATAAGGTTGTCATGTTTACAACAAGCTGTTTTTTTAGGAGAATTTGTTATAAGTTTAGTGAGTTTAACCGACTCTCTTTTCTTTGAATCGATGACGCCGGCGGAGAAAGGTCTCGACTTGGGCTTACGACGTATTTCATAGTTTTCCTTGCCATTCTGCTTTGCATACTGGTTAACCTAGAAACATAATAGTTTTCTTAAGCGTTTAGTGATAGGTATTTGAATTTTATTAATAGTACAAAAGCTTTCTTCGCTCGTGCTCTTGCACGCTACATTTTGTAGTAATAACATGTAGAGCAGATATTTCCTCACTTGGATAACGTCCTAAATACCTAGCCTATTTATTTAGGTAGAAAAAGTCATCAACGATTAGATAAATAGATCGTTAAAAACGTGTTTACTGTAAACAAAGTTTGTCATCGATGTTAAATAACTGCAATTGGTGGCAATGACCGGGCGGAGCAGCCGAGTCAAACCCATGAGGCAGGTTGTTATTCTGGTTTCAAAACAAACACAAATCGACACCGAGGCGCCTGATTTAGAAGACTTTTTGCAAATAACTACCTACAAAGAATCGATTATAACCCATGATATTTTAAAACCTGCCTCTGTTTTTTAATATTTCGTAGGTACATAAGAGGAACAGGAAAGTGAATCAACCCTGCCGGCCCCGTACATTTTTATCTTATTGTAAATATGTTACTTTGTCGTATACAAAAAAAATCAATTAGAAGCTAGTTTGAATTTACAAACAGGCAGACATACCTACAATATTTACAGAAGCATTCCTTCAGTTTTCAGGAACTGACGAATTTTATTCGGAGCCTCCAAAAAAAGGTTTACAGTATACACAGTGACGAGTGGATGATTTAATTTCAATAGGCAATCTCCATCCAGATGTCTAGACACTTCAAACTAGCTACCTAACACTATAAATTATCGCATATTCATATTGTTATCTGCTACATAAGTAGCCTAATAATTAACAACATAATAGATACCAGTAACCTTTTCTTTAATAATTAAAACGACTGCTTGTCTGACTGTTACTACCTTTGCTCTCCGAACCTTTAGAGTATTTCGTGTATTTTTATATAGGTGAGTGACGAAATGAGCTGGTCGTAACACTCGTAACCGTCACGCTTGCTCATTACAGTTCAGTCTCACCCCGAATTTTATACTCCAAAAGCTAAAAACCCTGCGCAGTGCACTGCGCTAGTCACTCAGATATAAGATCCCTTTAGCACTGGAAACATTGCCCTTTCAATCCGTAGCACAGTGATGCTTCGATGCAGTGGTGATGTGTACTTTATCTGTATTGTGGTGTACCAATAAAGAGTTGATCTATGTACGATTACCTACTACTTATTTTATTCTTATTGCTTGCATTCTTTACAAAAGAAGCTTTCGATGTTTTGTGCAACCGTCAAGTTATCACAAGCTGAAATCATTTAGACAGTGGAAAATCGCGTGCGCCGGCTAGTTGACGATAAGTTGTAGAGTCAGAGCTTAAAAGAGGAGCAAGTGTGTGCAGGCGCATCAGTGCGGTCACCTGACGGCGAGGGACCGCTAGCCACCCAGAGCAGCCAGTCACCATGGGGTCATTGACGGGCGCGGTCGCGCTACTCGTGCTGGTGGCTTCAAGTATCAGCACACCGTTCATCAACGAGTTACAACCCGGACAAGGTACGATTTGATCATGATAAAATATCGAACTATGTAGAAATTTTCGTGGAAAAAATAATATCGTCGGCCGGCGCAATCACATACATAGTATCTGAACCCTAACTGATTTCCTACATCGGAAATATTCGGAAAACAAGTGAATTGGGGATCCACAACACATACACACGTATATAATCGCAAGATGTACCTATCTAAAAATTGGGGTTAACAACTTTACGATTTTTTTCTGTTACTGTAGTCGAAAAAATCAACGAATTATGCATAGTATTAGCAGATGAAACAAAAAAAAAACTTAAATCATCGAAAAATATACAGCATCCCATTTTTTGCACTTTCAACAGTTTTTCTCTTATCTCCAAATAAAAAGGAAGTTAATTTGATCAGTAGGTAGGTACATAAAATAAAATTATTCAGTGTGCCTTAAAAACTATTTTGGCAAATATTGCCTTGATTAGTTTCCGCTTTATCCAAGTATAATATACCCAAATTGGCATGAGCCGGGCTATAAAAGCCTGATAAAACTAGATTAGTTGCATTGATAAATATTTTAACTGTGTTTTATTTTATTAATCACATTACCAGCTTGCACTTAGGTAACGAAATTAATTAGGTAGCATAAATAACAATTTGTATATTATAATTATGTGGACTTCAAAGCAAGAATTTAAATTTATACGAACGGTAAATTCAAGTTTCGGAATCAGACTGACTAAACCTGACGCAGTTCTCACATAAAAGTTTAAAAACAAACCGGAATAAAATTATACTTACCGGAAACTGATCTATCTTACATAGACATAAACGCGTCCGGTAAATCAGTTAGTCTTTTCGAATTCATCGAGATCACAGACAAACAGTTACCTTGACTCTACATCTTTACGTGAACGCAATAGAAATTACACTTAGTCGAGGAAAACATTGTATCAAGTTCGACAAACGTTACAATGAAGAAATTACGCGGCCAAACAAGAAATAGATTCTAATTTTTTATCTTGTTAACAGCTGCAAAAAATCTTTAGTCTTTTGTCTCTAACATTAGTCGAATGTGAGTTACCTCAATCGTCACAATTACCTATAGACCTACATATATGACACATACCGCTGTTCGCAGTTTAAAGATAACAGTCTAAATAAATGTTTAGATGCAATCATAAACCTAGTAACCGTTCATGGTAGCCTTCACAGAGGGACGCCCATGTTCAGCACTGGACTTCTTCCGATTGATGATAATGATAGTGAGATCTGCTACACTCTTCCAAAAGTATTCAGCAAACAAAACTTTGGGATGAAAAGAAAACAAGCCTTGGTTAGAGAAAGTCATTAAACATGTGACAGTCCGCACGAGTTTAGCATTCCAATTAACAATTGCGAAGTAGCGGGCCGCGGCGATAATGAAAACAATAGTAGAGGTGTATCGGTCGTAAATGAAGTAGTTTCTCAAATGTTTATGAATGCGATGGCACAGCTAGGACTAGAAATAGTTAACATGTATGAAAGTTAAAGTATTATGTAATCAGGACGAGTAAGTAGAAAATATGAGACAATAGTCGAAAGGTCGAAATATAGATATAGATTTAAGGACATCGCAGGAGCCAGGAGGAGGGGTATGGTAATCTTGACAGAAGTAAAATGACACATATCGCACCGACTTTTACCATGGGTAAATAATCAGGGTGGTGAAAGTATATCAACATCGAACAAACCATATAAACTATTTCTATTGATACAATAGATCTTTCTGTAAGTGTAAAGATATGAAAAAAATCACATTATGTTTAAAAGTATAAAGCATAAACCTTGATCCTCATAAAACCCGCACGTTATACCACACACACATTTTAGTTATTTCAAACGTTAGATTAATCTTTACGCACGGTAACAATTAACAATAGAATGATGGAAAAACAACAAAGTGGGACAAAGATTGTATCGTCACGAATACCTACTAGTACAAATGCATTGAACACATACCTACTATATAATTTGAACAAAAGGGAAACATAAATAACCCTAATAATTAGCTACATTCGTCCCTGCATTATAACAGGGACGATACAACGTACGTACACGTAATAATCGTACACAATGATCAATAAGTCACGACCGAAACGAACATAGGTACGAAATAATACAATGATTCGCAAATAAATGACCTCCATACTGATCACATAAATGAATAACGTAATACATTTTCAGAGTGGCCTACGCGACAGTCAGTCAAACAACCTTATCATGAAGATAATACAGAGATATCAATAGTTAAAGAAGATTCAATAACCCAAATTAGCGATGAAGCTGAGATATCAACTGATGATCCAAGAGAAGTAGAAGTCCCAGCAGGTGGATTTGTCAAATCATCTGGGTTATCGAAAGAGGAACCTGAGAAAGTTGACTACTCGGGATGCCAGTTATGGAAAGTTGTAACGAATAAAACTGGAGTTCGAGCTACCCTTGGCAGATTACGACGCAGAAACCGTAAGTATTTCCTTCATACATACCTAAATCAGTTTTTAACCCTGGTAAAAAAGAGGGACGTTTCACGTGTAACTTACATTCCCCTAAATCTCAACACTGAAGACGTCAATTTGTATGCGTATTTTTTATTCGCCCTAACTCAAAAGGAGGAGAAGCGTTATAAATACACGCGTTACAAACATACACTGTTGATAAATTGTATAAATTAAAAAGACAGTTATTTAGAATGAAATTATTTCAAAGAACTTTAACAGAAGACAAAGTTGACTAATATATAATTGAACATTTCAGTTATTTCAACATGGGGAGGCAATCAATCGTCGATCGACATATTGGTCAAGCCAAATGTCATCCAAAACGTAACGCGAATCTTACAAAGAGATAACATTTCGTATGACGTCGTGATCGATGATTTGCAAACCAGAATCAACCAGGAAAATCCTCCGCTGGATGAGAATGAGTTGGAACTACAAGACAGACGAGGTTCGTAATATTCATTTTAAAAACACAATTGTGGTTGTTCAAAAATATTCCAAAGGGTGTTCCAAAGGGTGGTTTTGTTACAGCAAGAGCTTACAATTTTTGGCGTTACAGGGGTCCTCACCGCCGAATAGGTTTCATAGGCGCATACATGGGGTATAATTCCCTCAACATACCTATGGAGTATTGGCCGAGCGCTAATTGGGGTTCGTTGTTGAAATTCAGCACCGAATCTTTGCACCATTGATGTGTGTCGTTAACTCGAGTTGTTTACTTAATTTTGGGTTTTCTGTGTCGAATGTGGTCTTACCTGGTCGTTTTGGAGAATGGAGAATGCATTAACATATTACGTGATTTACATCGTAACTAAACTAACTGCAAGCCCCCAATTTTGTGGGTCTAGAGGTCAGCTGACAAGTTCGTCACTAATCTTATTTACCCCGAGATCTTAATAAATTGGAAGAAATGTTTAATCATTTGAAGGTACTGAAAGGAAATTACAATGATTAACTCTTGCAGGACATCGCATGACGTGGAAGCAGTATCATAGGTTAGAAGATATCCACGGATTTATGGATTATCTTGCCAAAACTTACCCTTCTATAGTTAGCGTTAACACTATTGGAAAATCGTTTGAAGGACGAGATTTGAAGGTAAGGAACTAATGTTTTTTATGGTGACGGAAAAAGTGGTGAAAAAACCGGCACACACCGGTTACCAAGAACTACAATAATCAAGGGCATGTGACATCTAACAACATGCACTGAGCCAGAGTGTACATTAATACCCATGCCATCTCTGGAAAAAGGCCTGTGTACCAGCAGTGAGAATTTAATAAGCTGATTCTGATGATGTTTTTTTAGACCATAACTTTAAAGAACTGCTGAAACTTATAGGATTAAATAGACATTTTCTTCTTTTGTCAATAGGTGTTAAGGATATCAAATGGCCAGTCATCAAACAAAGCAGTATTCATCGACGGAGGCATACATGCGCGAGAATGGATCAGCCCAGCTACCGTCACGTTCTTCATCAATCAATTTGCAGAAAACTTCGACATCGAATCCGATGACGTCAAGAACATTGACTGGTACCTTATTACAATCACTTGTTCAACCGCCAAGCATGAGTGCAAATATTACCTACTATGTTCTGTATTGTAAGCGTAGTTAGTACTATAGGTGAAAGGGCAGTTTCCAGTCAAATTACAGGACAAAGAGATTTATCATCTAATATCTCAGGATGTGTGAAGTGCATCGCCAATCAGGATTTTAAACTGGTGAAGTTCAAAATTCTGGATGGTACTGAAAAGTGATGGGTATGCGTGATTGCGTGACACTACCATCAGGCGAGTCGCTTGCTGGTCTCATATGTTTAAGTCTGTATATCTTAAATGGTTGCTGGTTTCATCCCTTTTTATTTTAGGTACTTCTTACCAGTGGTAAATCCTGACGGTTACGAGTACACACACCAGACTGATCGTCTCTGGCGTAAGAATAGGAAGCCTGGTTACTCAGCAAGATGCACGGGTGCTGATCTTAATAGAAACTTCGGGTAAGTTATCCTATTCCATCAATTCAACTTGAATTTTGGAAGCTTTGCCAATAGTCATTGTGAAAATCCCACTTTACTAAATCAAAAGTGGGTAGGTATATATAAGAATTCTGTACCTTAGTTCTTTGTTTCCCGTCTATATAATATCTGTCTGTTTGTACGTCAATACCTTTTTTTAACAGTCCCCAGTCTCCAAAAACTCAAGGTCTAAAACTCTATACAATAAAAAATGTGTTTACTTTGGGTAAAATTCTAAAAACAACGTATGGGTAGGTAGGAATTTTGTTTTTGTTGTTTCTGTAATGAGTAAGATGTTTGTTTTGCTTAGCGTTCGACCACTGCACTCTTACTAATGTTGTGTTAATTGTTTCAGATATCGTTGGGGAGGTAAGGGCGCATCCAACAGTCCATGCAGTGAAATATACAGAGGGGCCAGAGCGTTTTCCGAACCTGAGACCAAAGCCTTATCGGTAAGTAAAGGTTTCCGTAAATTATTTAAGCTATGATCGAAATGAGGTCATAGAAAATGGGACATTCGGTTAACACGAAATTCTAACTCATAGCTCATAGCTGACCAAAAACGTAGATAGGGTGGTATAAGAATTCACGTTATTTTTATTTATAAACATTTTTATCGTTCTAATTTTTGGGATTTCTTATATATCATACATTCTAACTAATACTGAGATTTTCTTTTTCACAGGACTTTATCACAAGCAGTGCGAAAAAATTCTCAGCATATGTGACATATCACAGCTACGGCCAATACCTCCTGTACCCATGGGGGTACGACAATGCACTGCCCCCAGATTACAAGGATTTGGAAGCCGTTGGCAAGAGGATGGCTGAGGTAACGCTTTATTTATCCTACTACTATTATAAACGAAAAATTTGTGTTAAAAAATTTAAAAATATTTTACTACAAATAATATTGAAAACTTCCTTGACAATAATAATATAATTAAAGCGTTTGATAGATTAGTTTAGAGAAATAATCAAAGTAACCAAGTCAACAAATAATCAAATAAGTCAAGTAATAGTTACAATGTTCTGCAATATTCTCAATTAAATTACAGGGCATCAAGATATTTAACATGTAATGTCTCAGGATTAATGGAATACATTGAAGCGCAGGATTTTGAACTGTCCAAGTTCACAATTCTGGGTAAAGCTGAACTGTTACAGCCAAGCATAATGCTTACTATAAGGCGAGCAATCACTTATCTCGTCACTCAGTTTTAAATCTTTTTAATGAGAAAATGACTTGAAGTTTTCAGGTATGAAAATATGCTAAATTGAAACTTTTTTTCAGGCAATTCAACAAGAAGGTGGCTCAAAATACAGCGTAGGGTCATCCAGTGGACTTCTCTACCCTGCTGCCGGAGGTTCCGATGACTGGGCAAAGTCTCAAGGCATCAAGTACACATACACCGTGGAACTTAGTGATACAGGGCGCTACGGCTTCATCCTGCCAGTGAGCTTCGTCGAGCCAGTGGCTAAGGAATCTTTAGCCGGATTGAGGGTTTTAGCCAAACAACTTAGTATAGAGTGATTTAGTTTTACAGATGTAATTTATTTTCATTATTTGTAATCGCCCAGTTTGTGATGAGGTGAAGTGAACAAACAATAAATATTTTTAATTTTAACTCTGTGTTTAATTCTAATAATTATTATTAACCTAATAATAAGATGAATTGTTGGGATTAGTATATGAGTAGGCAGGTTCAACCTTTTGTTACATGATAGATTAATATTCCGTGCTAAAATTTGATGATAAGATCCAATTTACCGAAATGTATGACATTATTGACATTTAACATACGGACGTTTATAAAACCGGCCCTAAAACAATGACATCACATTTTTACTTATCAATCCCCTGCTCATTGGTAATAATGTGACACCATCACCCATAATACTATCTCATCCTGACATTAATTAGTAGTGAAGAAACTGATAATCAAACAACCTCAGTCCAATATTTCTCTAAGAATCTCTAACAATTAAATATTGGGGGACGATTGCAAACAAATTGACCTAGCTTCGAAGGCAGGGTCACTACCAACTCGGCTACTGCGTCGTCAACTTGATTTAAAAAGAAAAAAAAATATTTGTAGGTAGAACTCACCTTATTACCCTTTCCTGTACACTTTTCCTCTTGTTCAATATCAGGTTTTGTGACTTTAATTTGAGGAATACAAGACTCGCCGAAATGAGGAACAATACCGTTACGAGGCGCAGCTATGGGGCTGCTTTTTAATAAGTTCTGCGTTTCAAGGGCAATATCTTCAGCTCTCTTCAAAATCAACTCTACATCATCTCCATCTTCAAAAATCAACTTATCGTTATTATTACTGGCAGATAACTTATTTATCTCACTAAATATCAACTTTATTTCTTCATCGCTATCTTTGTAAGCTTCACAGGCCTTCTCAAAGTTCAGGAATTCCTTGGTCGATACACTGTTTTCGTTAGAGTCTTGGTTACTCCTTGTACTTTGCGCCATACCTCTGAACCGGTGCAATATTATATCAATTAGAGCAGTTGAATCAAATAAAACAAAATAAAACTGAAGGTACTGTAACTAAACCACTACTGAAGGACGGCAATCGACGGCATCAAACCTATTTCTTCAATTTCAGTTTTCAACCAAACATTTCGGTTGCCGGGCAACAGTGTTTGATTTGACATTGAAAACTGACAAATGACAATGCATATGAGTTCAATTGACGTTTCACTCAATGACATTTTAACTACTCTTTTCCTATTTCTATGGTTCAATACACTAACCGTGTGACGCCACGAAAAAAAAGAAAAAAATGTTAATGTCATTGTCATGTCAAGAATGTCAAAACATTTCGTCAAAATCAGCAAGAGCAAACAAGTTTTTAGTCTAAAGATGATTTTAAAAATGTTTTAGTTCTATTGGGAACAAATTAACTAGAAGAACATTTTGAATCTAATAAATCCTGAATTGATTACTCTACACGGGAAGAAACGATTCTAAACAACCATGTCTGTGCCTCCTCAGGCTTTTGTGAATAAGAACAAGAAGCATTTTCTTGGCATCCCAGCTCCACTAGGTTATGTAGCTGGTGTAGGGAGAGGGTAGGTTTTGTGTATTTACCAACAGTTTCCAAAGTAATTAGCTAACTGAGCGCCTGTTCACATAACTATGTTTTGCTTTCAGTGCTACTGGATTCACAACTCGATCTGATATCGGGCCTGCGAGAGATGCCAACGATGTATCGTAAGTATCAAGCGCAAACATTTGGACCATATTTATGTCTACTGAAAGAAGAGTAGCTATATTCATGCAATAAATATATTTATGAGGGAAGACAAGCTATTTCCTACCTACTTCAAAATTTAACATTTTCAGTGACGATCGCCATGCACCTCCCGCGACAAAACGCAAGAAAACTGAAGAAGAAGATGACGATGAAGATTTGAATGACTCCAATTATGATGAATTTTCTGGATACAGCGGTTCACTTTTCTCAAAGGTACATTTTAAAGAAACGGAAACGCACAGGATCGCAGGACACTAATGGCATTACTCCGATGATACTATACATTTCAAACAAAACCTTTGTGTTACTTATTGATACAATGCTTCTACTGCCAGGAAAATAACTTAGCTATAGTCTTCTAAACTGATTTGTACCTTAAAACTAATTGTTTTCCTTCAAAGGATCCATATGATAAAGATGACGCTGAAGCAGATGCTATCTATGAGTCTATCGACAAAAGGATGGACGAGAAGAGGAAGGAGTACAGAGAAAAGAGACTTAAAGAGGATTTGGAAAGATATCGTCAAGAAAGGTAAGTTCAGTATCAAGTCTTAACAAATTCATATTTGTTTTAAGATGTTACAGAGTATGGCTGATATTGTAGAATGACGCTCATGTGATAATCACTACATAAGCACAGATTTTTATCTGCCATTTCATATTAATACATGTCACTCAATTGCTCCTCAAGGATTGATCAACACTTGAGCGTCATTCTAGAGTACCATCCTAATAATCCTTTAAATTCCTTTACCCTTATGTACTGATACTAATCTTTTAAAAAGGTAAAGTTTTTTGTAAGTATGTTACAGCTCATCTCTTGATTGGTTCATTTTAAAAATTTATTTACTGTTAGGAAGCTACACCATCTCTGCGTGCATAGGCAATATTTTACTGAGCCAAGATAATATGCAGATTACTAGTACACAATACTAGTTGTGCCTTGCGGTTTCACCCGCGTAGTCCCGTTATCCCGCAGGAACCTTTTTCCGGTATAAAAAGTAGCATATTATATGTTAATCCAGTGTATAAGCTATCTCCATTCCAACATCAAAATCGGTTTAGTAGTTATGGTGATATGTGGTAACAAACATTCACACACAAACAAACAAACTTTCGCATTTATAATATTGGTAGGATTACCATAGAAACAACCTAATGTGCAATCATCCAGTACATAAAATAATATTATTTGTCATTTATTTAAGGCCAAAAATCCAGCAGCAGTTCTCCGACTTAAAACGTGAACTAAAAACAGTATCAGAAGATGAATGGTCAGCAATACCAGAAGTGGGCGATGCTCGTAACAGAAAACAAAGGAACCCTCGTGCAGAGAAGTTCACTCCCCTCCCAGACAGTGTGTTATCGAGGAACCTGGGTGGAGAATCTACATCATCCATTGATCCTGGCTCCGGACTGGCTTCAATGATGCCCGGGGTGATGACACCTGGAATGTTGACACCTTCTGGTAAGATCTGTTAAATTTGCAGTAGTGTTAAAGTTTACGATTTACTCTGATAACACATTCAAACTCTGACACCAACATCTTTAATCCAGAAATTCTTTTGAAGACATTTGATATCATCACCAACCACATTTCTTCAACGCAATGCTGGGTATATAATAGTTTCTTTAATTCATGCTATTTGGACCTGTGCTTGTGAGATCCAGGTAGAAACTACTGATTCCAGAATTTCAACCCACCATAATACACACACTAATATTATAAATGCAAAAGTTTGTGTGTGTGTATGTTTGTTACTTCTTCACACTGAAATAGCTTTGAATGAAATTTGGAATGGAGCTTATAACCTAGAGACCTAGATTAACACAGCGGCTACTTTTCATCCCCAAAAAGTGTGGGATGATGGCAAAACCATGGATGTGAGCGTGGAGCACAGTTAGTTTTTCTATAAACAAATGAAGCTTATGTAATAAATACTACTTAAATTATTAAACTTCAATTTCCACAGGTGACTTGGATCTACGTAAGATTGGCCAAGCCAGAAACACCCTCATGACTGTCAAACTCTCGCAAGTCTCAGACTCTGTCACGGGTCAAACTGTTGTTGACCCTAAAGGGTACCTCACGGATCTACAATCCATGATACCCACATACGGTGGTGACATCAATGATATTAAGAAAGCGAGGCTGTTATTGAAATCTGTGAGGGAAACCAATCCAAATCACCCACCCGCTTGGATTGCTAGTGCAAGATTGGAAGAAGTTACTGGTGAGTTGATTATTATTATCTTTAAGCAAACTGGCAATTTATGTTTGCCCTTCTTGCATTGTATACTACAGTTTCTTAATATGAAAGGATAAGGAAAACATCGTGATAATACCATAGCTTAGTGGGTACTTTCTAGTACTCGCCTGGCTAGCTACCACCCTCGAGTTAGGAATCTGTTGCTATGCACCGTTTGGTGTGTTCCGGCAGCCTCACTTGAGAGCTAGCTCTAGGTGTAGCGTGATGCCATCTTCGACCAAATCGTCACTTAACGTCAGGTGACTTGTGGTCAAATGCCACACAGTAAGTAGTTAAAAAAATGTGTTTACAATCGCTGATATAGTTGATAATGGTTTTGATTGTAATGTCCATTTCCTAAAACGAAACTAAATTTTGACAGTCTAAAAGTAACATTATCCTTTTCTTACTTCTGTTATGAAAAAGGGACAGCATTTCTTTTAGACTCATAAAATCAAGTTGCTTTAGAAAAAGCTCATTAGAATTGACTGATCAACTGTTAAATAAGGTAATAGCCATAATAGCTAGAAGTTGGGTTACATGGGGTGTTGAATCAGCCGTGTTCATTTTTAAGTATAATTTCAGGCAAAGTGCAATCAGCCCGTAACCTCATAATGAAAGGGTGCGAAGTGAATCCAAGCAGTGAAGAGCTTTGGCTAGAAGCAGCAAGATTACAACCGCCCGACACTGCCCGAGCAGTAATAGCCCACGCTGCCAGGAACCTGCCACATAGTGTCAGGATATGGGTGAAGGCTGCAGACTTAGAGCAGGAAGTCAAGGTAAGAATGCTATTCATATTGTTTCTCTTGTTAAATAAGATGTTATGCCCTGGATTAATACAAGCTACTTTTCATCCAAGCTCCTGTGGAATAACGAAAAAACTGGGGGTGTAACCCGTGTAACCCCGGGGTGCAGCTAGTTTCTAATACTTATCTGATTCCTGGATTTTACTAAAAGACGTCGTGGATAGGGATTACAATCCCGCAGCGCGCGTGATCCCGAATTGATGCTATAAAATCAAATTGGACCTACAGATTTTTGTGTAAAAGTCAAAATCAACTTTTCTCAAACATTTCTTACACTAAGCAATAGAAATTATTTCCTTTCTATTAATTAACTAAGTTATTGGGATTGCAATCCCTAGTCGTAAATATGATTATCGACACCATGTAGTTACCTTCCCATGCTTTCCACATAATCCTACTAATATGTATTATAAATGTGAAAGTTTGTGAAGATGGATGGATGTTTACGACCCTTTCTCGCAAAAACTACCGAACGCATTTTGATGAAATTTGTTGTGAAGATAGTTCAAACCCTGGAGAAGGACATGGTATACTTTTTATTGCTATAAAGTGTAGACCACGCGGGTGAAACCGCGAGGCGCAGCTAGTCTCTCATAAGTACTAAATGATATCCAATCACAGGCCAAACGCCGCGTCTACCGAAAAGCCCTAGAACACATTCCCAACTCGGTCCGGCTTTGGAAAGCAGCGGTAGAATTGGAGAACCCAGAGGACGCTCGCATCCTTCTCTCCCGTGCTGTAGAGTGCTGCCCAACAAGTGTTGAACTATGGCTGGCGTTAGCTAGACTGGAAACGTACGAGAACGCAAGGAAAGTGTTGAATAAGGCCAGAGAGAATGTGCCCACTGATAGACAGATCTGGGTGACCGCTGCCAAACTTGAAGAAGCTCATGGTAAGTCATTTTCCCAGTTATAAGTACTATTATATTTTATAGCAGCTCTTTTCCTACTTGGCGTAGCGTATTCGCGTAGCGGTATCGTTGGTTATGCACCGTGAAGTGCAGCCATAACCTATCCCCAGGACCAACACAAATTTCTCACGGCGTTTTCCTTCACCGTTTTGAGCGATGGAAAATCCGTACGCCGATGCCTTATGTGGCGCTCGTGTTAGCGTTTGGTGTCTATGGTTTACTATTTTCAAAATGTATGTTTGTTTTTTCAGGCAACACTCACATGGTAGAAAAGATCATTGACCGCGCGATCACATCACTTAGCGCGAATGGCGTTGAAATCAATCGAGAACATTGGTTCAAAGAGGCTATGGAAGCCGAGAAATCGGGAGCAGTGCATTCTTGCCAGGTAAATAAAATACGGCTCCTAAAATATTGCAATGGAGCACGCAACGCTGTTTGTAGATGGCGCTTTGAACGAAGTTAATTTTACTTTGTTTTTCTTACCTTGTTGTAGGCCATCATTCGCGCAGTTATTGGTATTGGTATTGATGCTGAAGATCAGAAACATACTTGGATGGAAGATGCTGACGCTGTAAGTTGTATTTTCACATAATCCTATATTGAAAAAATATATACTACACATTTACACTAGGATTTTTAATTTAATTTTTATCTTAATCCAATATTCAATACCAGCCAAATGAGCACACCATACATCGAAGCCTAGCTCATAATATCAGTTATCAACTTATGACAAATATACAGATATCAAAATAAATATTTTCAAAAACCTGTTCATCACCATCATTCCGCTCCCACTGCTGAGACTTAGACCTTCTCCTAGAGAGGGAGTATGCGCCGTAATCTACCACACTCAAAACACGCTATCGGTATCCAAACCAATACATAGTTTCGGTATTAGGTAAAATTTCGCATATCGACCTCTGTTATGTTATATTCTAAACATTCCAGTGTGCAAACGAAGGGGCCTACGAATGCGCGCGCGCAGTCTACGGTTACGCACTGTCCGTGTTCCCGTCAAAGAAGTCAATATGGCTTCGTGCAGCGTACCTCGAGAAACAACACGGCACCCGGACCAGTCTAGAGTCGTTGCTGCAGCGGGCTGTGGCGCATTGTCCCAAGTCAGAAGTACTATGGCTTATGGGGGCGAAGTCTAAATGGCTTGCAGGTAATTTTCGGTGACAAATCAAGCAGGTCGACTGATGAGTTCTTTTTACACAACTGACAGGTTTGTTTTGACGACCGATGTGGCGCAATGGGCGAACGGCTGAGAGCGAAGCATGAGGTCCCGGTTTCGATTTCCGCTGCTACGGGTCAAATTTGTCCATTATGAAATTAAATAAAGTTTAACAGTTTCTGGCTGTTGTACACATCCTATACTGCCCCTAGTATCGTACTTACAAGGACAAAGAGTTCACACATTCATCACAACTGGTTGCCATGAAGGACTAAAAATCCTTGTAGACAACTGGTTGAGAAGCACAGAAGCGATGCTGGCGGCGGCGATTCGTTTCTTTATTGACAACTGGTTGCGTAACGAGAATAAATATTTTTCTATCACAACTGGTTGCCATGAAAGACTAATATATCCTCGTAGAGCAAAGTTTCTGATACCCGATACAGGGAAAGTTGGTTAGGGGACAGAGCTGTGTATGTGATAATGAGTATAATTATTATTATTGAGTGTGGTGCAATGTGATTTTTTTTAAAAGACTCATTCCTCAAGCCTAATGCCATATGGACCATACAGCCTCGTCTGACATAAGTAAATTTATGTTCAGGTGACGTCCCGGCGGCGAGAGGTATTCTATCGCTCGCTTTCCAGGCCAACCCCAACTCTGAAGAGATTTGGTTGGCGGCCGTCAAGCTTGAGAGTGAGAACAAAGAGTATGACAGAGCGAGACGACTGTTAGCTAAAGCTCGCGCTTCTGCTCCCACTCCGAGGGTAAGTTATATTCTTTTACTTTATGTAGATTGATACAAAGTTCAAATCCCACCTTCCGTACTCATGACTATATTCTTATATATTTCCTTAAACAAAGCGGTGAAGAAAAACGAGTTTTGTTAAATAAATCAAAAGTAGTTTATTATCAGTTATCACGCACACAAGTTGCTGACAAGAGGTTATGAGAATTTTCCCTGTGTACAAAAAAAATAAAAATCAGCGGCATGAGGCTGATATGCCTATATCATGCTGTGTTGAACTTTTGCAATGTTTAAATTTTCACTACAATGTTATGTAAGGGTTCTTTAGGATTGGCAACGCATCGGCAACTCTACTAGTGTTGCAAATGTCCATAGGCGATGGTGACCGCTTACCATCAAAGGGCTTTTTGCCACTCTATTTCATAAAACAAAAAATGTCCTCATGGATTTGCAAGACATAACTTCTTTTCGCCACCTGCTGGTTTCGTCACGATGGTTTTTTTTTGACAGTGTTCTCAGATCTTGCAGTGACTACCTCCCCAGGCAACCAATATAGAATATTTCAATGAACTATTTCCCCACAGGTAATGATAAAATCAGCTAAACTGGAATGGGCACTCAACAACTTGGACGTCGCGCTGAGGCTCTTAGACGAAGCCATCAAAGTGTTCGCCGATTACGCCAAAGTGCACATGATGAAGGGACAAATTGAAGAGCAAATGGGCAAGAACGACGAAGCGCATAACACTTATACCCAGGGGGTAAGGTTGATTTTAGATCAAAACATTTTTCTTATTGTAAGGGTTGGATAAGCACCCTTTCTCGAAAAGTTTCGTTTGTTCTATTCATTCACTTGTTTTCTTGATTCTAGAAGAAATCGCTGTTAACCATAAATCTGCGTATTAATAAAATTGTATTGTTTTTATTATGTCTTGCTGTGTAATGTTTGACGACAAGCGATGTGCTCGAAGGTAGAGCTACGCCTAGACTGGGAACTGACTGGGAAATATTGTTATAAAAATCACAAAAAGCTGTTGTTTGATTTGGTTTGTTTTTTAACAAAAATTGCGTGATTCATTTAGTTTTCAATCGCTAAACTCGATTAAGAGGACGCCGTGATAAACAATGAATCTAAAATCAGCTCCATACAAAAACGCAAGCGAGCTAATGCCGTAAGGTCGTATGCGTCAAAAAAATGTTTTTCTTTTTTCGTTTAAAATGAAAACTATCGTTAATTTTATAGAACTAAACCTGTAGTTCTTTAAAGAATGTGTATATACCATACGAAAAAAAATTCAACTCCTCAATGGGTTTTGTATGCCTGTAAAATGAAAATCTTTTTTGTAGAGGGCAGTTTTCGATCACTGTTTCTCTGCTATGAAAGTTAACCAATCGTGTTATCCTTCCGACAATTTGATGTCAAAAACATGATCTTTAATGTCCATAAATATTAGTTCTGTATGTTTTGTAATTGCTGAGAAAAAAGGAGATCCCTGCAGCCAATATTGCCAATTCCTCGTCTTAACCATCTGTAATCAATCTTAAGAACTAATTACGATAATATAAGTGCAAGAGCGAAAACATTCCGTCCACCTTGCTCAGAATGTCTACACAAAAAGAAGCAAATAGGTATAAACAATAAACACCCTTTCTTACGTGTTTTTATTCGCTCACGTCATTAGTTAGCAATTTTATGTATATTCACCTTTTCCCATAGCTCAAGAAATGTGCAACAAGTATACCAATGTGGATCTTACTGTCAAGACTGGAAGAGAAAATGAAGCACATCACAAAGGCGAGATCAGTGTTGGAAAAAGCAAGACTGAGGAATCCAAAGAATGCAGAACTATGGTGAGTAACCAAAGCCTAAGTAAACAAAATGTGAAACACAGCAATTGGTGCCGATTCGGTTTTGCATTCTCTAAAACTAAACTAAGTTTGACAGGTCTAAAAGTAATGCTGTCCTTTTTTTACTTCAGTGGTTAGAAAAAAACAGCAATACTATTAGACCTGTCAAACTTAGTTTAGTTTTAGAGAATGCAAAACCGAATCGACACCATTGTCTCACCAATGTAATCTGCTTAGAAAATGAAAAGTTAATTACGATTCTTGTAAATAGGTAGTGATACATCGCCTATATCGTCATCTAACATCAGGTGACATGTAGATATGTCCTAAAACTTTTAAAAGAACATTGGCCACTTATCATACTGCCTGGACCTGAACGCAATATATTTTGTCAATGTCACTTGACAGTGACAATCAATTTGCTAGTACATAGATTAAAAAGATTAGTTTTTGTTCATATTTGGTAAATAATGTTGATTTTAATGACTTAATAGGGCCGACTTCCAAAGCGTGAAACGGAATGAAAAAGAAAGTGCGGAATGCGTTCAAAACATCCAAGCATCGTGTAAGCCAAGAAACGTCCTAAGAAACTCCGAAGTTAAATAATCAATATCTTTTTTTCTACACTTTCTTTAAAATATCGTTTGTATAATCTTAATAGGCAAAAAATTAAATTTTTTATCGTATATAAATCGTTGTCATACGGCTTCGGGTCCGTTTTGGTCATTGTTCTTTTGAAGTTCTATAAAATAAAGTGTTTCAGTCGCAAATCTGGGAGGATGGGGCGTTGTTTACCACTCTATTACATAATACAAATCTTATGTTTTTGTCTTCAGGTTAGAGAGCGTTAGGCTAGAGAGGCGGAACGGCAGTACTGAAATCGCGAACTCGGTTATGGCCAAGGCTCTGCAAGAATGCCCCACCGCTGGGCGGCTGTGGGCGGAGGCTATATTCATGGAGTCGCGACCGCAGAGGAAAACTAAAAGCGTAAGTTGTCTATGGTTTATTTGTAATAAAACTAGCTGTTCCGCGCGGTTTCACCCGCGTGGGCTACAGTTCATCCCAATAAAAAGTATCCTATGTCCTACCCCAGGGTTCAGGCTATCTCCGTAGTACTCCGTACCAAATTTCATTTCAATCGGTTCAGTAGTTTAGGCGTGAAAGCGAGACAGACAGGCAGAGTTACTTTCGCTATAATATTAAATAGGGATTATTTTAATTTATAGTTTTTATTTTATTTTATATACATATAGTCAAATCATGTACACTCACGCTTTACGGCTTTAATTATGATGTCAACAACGCATTTTCTCTAATTTTGTATGTACTTCAGAAATCCAATTTGAAAGTTTGGGACATTTGCCAAAACAAGGTCGTCAATCTAGCAAAATGCGCTCCTTGCTTTCACAAATCCTTGGTTTCAAATATGCTGAGTTCATTTAAATAAAGAATGCTCAAACTGCAACATGCATTTTGCAAGTTCTGTCTGTCTGTTACGCTTTCACGCTTAAACTACTGAACCGATTTATACGAAATTTGGTACAGGAATAGTTCAAGCCCTGAAGAAGGACATAGAATACTTTTTATCGCGATAAAGAGTTGTCCACGCGGGTGAATCCGCGGGGCTCAGCTAGTTGTCAATAAATGTTAATTGGTTACTTTAAGTACGGCAGTTTGTCGTGAAAAAGGTAGCAAATAGACAAATTCACAATCATCATCGTCATCATTAGCCTGTATCAGTCCACTGCTGCAGTGGACTTCTTCTGGCTGATAATCATCATTGACGACCGATGTGGCGCAATGGGCGGATAGCCGACTGTGAAGCGTGAGGTCGCGGGTTCGATTCCCGCTACAGGACAAATATTTGTGCATTGAAAAAAAAAGCGCAAGTAATTGTTCTGTGTCTGGGTGTTGTGGATCCCCGATCCTCGTAGTTTCTGATACACTAGATACAGGGAAACCTAGTTCGGGGTCAGAGCCTATGTATGTGATTGTGCGGGCATTATTATTTATTATTATCATCAGATCATGATGTGAGTCCACTGCTAGACATAGACCTCTCCTAAAGTACGCCACTGAACCCGGTCTTCGGCTCTTCTCATCCAAATACTGCCAGCCACTCGGCGCAAGTATTCCCTCCACCTAGTCTCAGGCTCTCAGGTTGCCAAATTGCGGTCTCCGCTCAAGAACACGTCTACCCCGACAAATTACTTTTATATTTTCAAAAGTTGTGTTTGTTATTAGGTGGATGCGTTGAAGAAATGCGAGCACGATGCACACGTATTGTTGGCGGTGTCACAGCTGTTTTGGTCTGAGAGGAAACTGAACAAGTGTCGAGAATGGTTTAACCGTACTGTAAGTATTGCTATGCAATTTCTTCTCAATATTATCATCCTATTACATTCTATCCCACTGCCCATCACTGCTGGCACTCAGACTTTTAAAGTTTTTTTTTTTTTTGTGATAGTGATTATGTGCCATAATTTACGCGTGATAGTAGATGTTGCATGCTCCCGAATATTGTGGTGCTTGGACATGCCAGTTTTCTGAATACCTTGTTCTTCACCGTTTTGAGTGATGGCAAATCCAAGTCGACGACTTGTAAGAAGCATGTGTTACCATTTGTTATATCGCTCTTCTATGTTCACCAACTTTTTAAAAGCAGGTTTTATCTTACTGCCATGTTAAAATCTCCTATAAGACTTCAAAAGAAAAAGATTATTAATGCATCTGCATCTTTCGCAGGTCAAAATCGACCCGGACCTAGGCGACGCGTGGGCGTATTTCTACAAGTTTGAGTTACTGCACGGTAACGAGCTTCAGCAAGAAGACGTGAAGACACGATGCAAAGCGGCCGAGCCACATCACGGGGAGCAATGGTGTGAGGTAAACCACAGATTAATATCTATGCAAACATGACAAAACAAAGTGGCTGATTTTATCCTATAAACGACGTTCCATGTTCAATGTACGTACGCAATAATGCTTCAAAAAGAAACGTGATTATTTCAATTTTAATATCGAGAAGAAAGATAAAATTGCTGTACTCACTACTAGGCTCCATAAAGTCAGCAACTCCTCCAACGGTTTTGTACGTTTTTTACACAAAATCTTAATATCAATTTAAAGAACTCAGTGGAAGAGTAGCCTCACTCTGTCTATGAATATTTAGTAAGATGAATAATTTTGTGTAAATAACCTGATCTCACATTTCTGTGGATTGGGCCACTTTTCCGCTGACTGGCAATTTGTAATGTTCAAAGTGTTTGCTTGGTGGTAGGTGGTTTTTTAGTGCTCTTGGGCAAGCTACCACCCTTTTATCTGTCGCCAAGCACTATCGGAGTGTTCCCGCTGCCTCGCTTGAGAGCGCACCAGTACCCCTAGTACAAGTTTTGAAAACGATAAAAGTTTTCGTAAACGTCGACGTTTACCACGGCCGACTTGTCAAAGTCAAAGTGGCAACTCGATCTGCTTAAATTCAAAAAGTAACTCAATAACATTGTTGGAATATGATTATAACGATTTAAAATAACCCGTATTAACGATTTCAGTTCCTCCAAGTCTCGGTAAGATTCGCTGAAAAAAATATGTATGGATGGAAACGAAAACTTTATAGTTCTTGTAAATTATCAAAACCTGTACTAGGGGTACAGGCGTATTGTGGCGCTACCTTCGACCACATAGTCACTTAACCTCAGGCGACTTGTGGTGAAACGTTATCCTGTAAAAAGTTAACAGAAACCTTGTGTGTTGTCAACAGGTGTCCAAAGACATCGTGAACTGGTGCTTCAGCACCGAACAAATTTTGCTACAGCTGGCTAAAAACTTGGCCATACCTACGTGAACGTAAGAATTGTTTATTGTTGTTTGGAGTAAATTAATAGACATTATTTTTATTTGTATAGGATAATTGAAGGGTCCACTGCAATAATGATGAATGTCCATTTTTTTTAAATCTTAACGAGTAATACCATTCGGTCACATAACATTATATTTAGAAATCTTGTTAGCTGACTTAGCAATATCGCTTGCAGTCTCGTGATATTCTCGATATTTTGGCTACACGGCTAGAACGCTCAACGTCACAGGTGTTCACGACTATAATAACATATTATAATCTTCGGGTGTGAGTTTTTTTACACCGTTTATAAATTTAAAACCCAATTATCTCAAAACTAAAGTTAAAGGACATTTTTCATTATTGCAATGGACCCTTCAATTATTATTAGTGTTAAGAAGTGAATATGTAATAAATGATTTAAGTACCCACCTATCGTAGTTATTTTTCTACATATCCACAATTTAATATGATAAATGTGAAAGTAGTGTGTCTGTTTGTTTCTTACGTTTTCAAGCCTAAACCGCTAAATCAATTTCGATCAAATTTAATAAATTTAGTGTAATGAAAGGAAGGGAAGGACATAGGATGCTTTTTATTGCGATAGACTGTAGTCCACGCGGGTGAAACCGCGGGGAGCAGCTAGTATTTTTAAGATGTTTTTCAGTTTTTGACTAATATACTGCATGTGTACATAGCGATGATGGCTCAGTGGTAGTGACGTCGGCTTGCGATCCGTAGGACGTGGGTTCGAATCCTGCAATGAGCTTGAGCTTTCGGTGAAGGAAAACATCGTGATGGAACCATAGCTTGGTGGTAGGGTATTTTCTAGTACTCGCCTGGCTAGCTACCACCCTCTCGTTAAGAATCTGCCGCCAAACACCTATCGGTGTGTTCCGGCAGCCTCGCTTGAGAGCCAGTTCCCAGTCTAGGTGTAGCGTGACGCCATCTTCGACCGCATCGTCACTTAACATCAGGCGACTTGTGGTCAAACGCTACCCTGTAAATAGTAAAAAAAAAATGTGTCATAACTCCGGTATGTAAATAATATCTTGATGAAGTCTTGATTTATAAAAGTTTCGTACGGTTGACACAGAATATAGAATGCTGTCGAGTCAAAGCACTTCAATATACAAAGATGTATGAGTGTATGACGTTACTGCATATATAAATAAACGTTTTGTTTATTTAAATCAGCGAACAGCCACAGCTGTTCAATTAACCGTAGGTAATCATCCGATCATGCCCACGAAAGTCGCGCATACAATATATTTCCCCTCTTCGTAGTTTCCATAGTATCAATCTCAATTTGTATTGGCTAGTTATAATAACAATTGCATACCCAGTGAGCGATAAACACCTTTTATAAATCTTCTAAAAATATACGAGTTTGTGTTGTTACTAACGTGCGCTGGCGCAGTGCCAGGAACGCGATGCGCGTGCGTTAAATAACCACGGATTTTTCACCTCTTTCTCCACACAAACCGAAACTCGCGGCCGCCTGCGATGCTCAATGACTTTTTAGTGAAAAAGTAGTGAAAGTGATACGTTAGCTAGTGAAAATGGCACCCAGACTGCCCGTGCCGCCGCTGCAAGAAATGACGCTGTCCTTAGTCGCGAGGCAGCTCATCCACACCCTGTCTCGGGTGACATCGGAAGAAGATGTCGCCTTCGAGTTTGCAATGGTATCCTCGTACTACGAAAGCATGGGCGCGACCAACGACATATTTCAAGATCTCATGAACTTAATCTTAACCTCAGAGTATCTCGATCCCTCAATAAGATATTACACCATGAAGTTACTGCTCAAAGAAAACGTGAAGACTCTAGCGACGGGCATTTTCCCGTGCCCCTATTATAAGAAAATAGTCGAGGTCATCGTTGAGCAAGGACAGCACTTGACTGCGCTCAATTTGAAAGGAGTTTGGGTCAAGGATGAGCATTTACCGCTTATGTACCAGCTGATCAAGAATTTGAAGAATCTTACCGTATTGAATATCCCTTACATAGCCAACGATGAAGTGTTGAAATGTATCGGGGAGCACAACAAGATTTTAAAACTGCTGGATATATCAGGCGAGACCGATATCACGGAGATCGGAATAGATGCAATGTTGCGAGGCAACGCGCAGCTGACACAGAGTTTAACCGTTGTAAACATAGGAATGTACGGCGAAGAGAATATTGATCATACAGATGTGGCCCTATTAATACGCGGCTTACCTAACCTTACTAATCTTGGCAGTTACTCATTTGTTGGTAAATCCATTTACCACATATCCACAGACTGCCCTCCAGGCTTCCAAACTAAACTGCAATACATCCACGATGTGCAAACCAATTTGAGAACTATGAAAGCCATTGTCGCTCTGTGTCCTCTGATCGAAACTATTTACTTAGAAGAGCCAGATTCAGGCGTGCTGCAGCACATAAAGGAATTGTCGAGCCTTAATAAAATTAAGCTAAACAAGTTCCAATGTCACGAATTGCATCAGCTGCTCGAAAAGATTGGACATAGAATTGTGACATTGATGCTCTCCGGGTCATCTGGCTCTTTCAACTTTACTAGGATAGCAGAGACTTGTAGGAATTTGGAGAGTTTAGAATTCTACCAGATTCAAACTTCAACTCATGAGGAAGAAATACCGTTTAACAAGTTGGAACATATTGAGATTATTCAGGGCAATCTGTCGATCTCCTGTCTCAAGTATTTAATGACGGGCAGTCCTAACCTCAAGAAGTTGATCATTGGCGATGAGATCAAGCTAGATGATCAGGATATGGCCCGGTAAGCTATTATTTCACGTCCTATTACTGATTTTAAATTACAATATTCTCTAGTTTATTTTCTTGGATTTAGG
Organism: Opisthograptis luteolata; assembly: GCA_931315375.2. Classification (NCBI taxonomy): domain Eukaryota; kingdom Metazoa; phylum Arthropoda; class Insecta; order Lepidoptera; family Geometridae; genus Opisthograptis; species Opisthograptis luteolata. Next base: position 8,406,217 of record OV928048.1, read on the forward strand.
AGATATTCTTAGGAACTACTGATCTGATTTTGAAACTTCTTTCTTTGTTAAAAAGCTACACTTTTCCTGAGTATGATAGGCTATGTTTTATTGTGCTAAAAGTCCTGACTCTGCGTGGGTGAAATTGTTGGGAACAATTAGTATCATCAAAATTTGTGTAAGTAAGTATATAAGAACACAATTAAATTATATCAAAATCACGTAAAAATATAAACGCTAATTTATATCAAATATATTTAGTACCTATATGTATAGGCATAGCGATTATTATGAGTTTATGACATAGCTGTTCTCAAAACCGCCTATTAGCAATATATTCTACCAAGCTTACACTTCGCTTGAAAAGGTACAATATTGGATACTTTTAATTATTATTTACCAAACTCAATCTTTCTATTTCCAGAATGGTCCGTCGATACAAATTCGACAACCTCGAAGCTATTTGGTTCCCGAACGCGCCTAGGCTGTCCTGCGAAACCGTGGAACTCTTCATGGAATGCCTTCCGAAGCTGCAGAGCTTGGGTAACCTCAGCGGCTGGAGGTTCACGCCAGATGAGATGATGCTAATGCGAGCTATCATAGCTAGCACGAACATGGATCTAGTTCTGTCGCCTCCGGGAATATTCCAACAGGGAAGCTAAATGTCTAATTGGGTTCAGACAAATACGAGCTAACGTACTCCATACCTTCGGTCAGTAACTCTAGTACGAGTTTTTAAAACTATAAATGTTATCGCAAAGATTACTACCGCTAACTTGTCGAAGTAATACTGTTTTTCACTTCCTATCAAATGGTCGAAATGCATTGATGTTTTCTATGAAATGATCAAGGCAACTTAACCTCAACAACCTTAACTTAACATCGACGTTTATTGAATCTTTAATCTTGTCTGTTCTAAAATAAGCAGTTATAGCTATTAGCTTTTCTAACGTCTGATTAGGGTTTTACAACAAGATTGGTGCATAAATTAATTACCACCTATGTAGTACTTATATATAAGTATATGGGTTCAATTAAGTTTTATTAAAAACGTATTTATCTGAAGCCAACCGACTTTCCTCTATTACTTAAATTTTGTAAGAGTAATGAAAATGGTACAAATATTGAAATAAACTGTTGTATTGCTTGTCATACTTTATTATTTTATTCAAATCATATTTTCACAGCCAAGATAAGACAAGAAACTTAATTAAAAACTAAATCATTACCTACTTCGTCAAAGTCAAACTAGTTACAGCATTTTGTCGCCGCGACGCCACTGTTTACGAAGGCCTTTGAATATTAGGTATACCTTGTCTTTCAGCTGAGATTATACTAGTTTATAGTAATTTTGCCGAAATATCGATAGTTTTCATCTGAAAAAGCCATACAAAAAGCCACATAGGCCTGTATCGATAGTATCAATACTATCGACACCACCGATAGTTTATGCTTCGCGGGCAGCAATACTATCGCTAGTATTGCCTCGTGCTATCGATAGTAGTAATAGGCCTATCAATAGTGTTTCGATAGGTTGGCTATCGATAGACTATCGATTAACTATCGATTAACAATCGATAGTCGACTGTCGATACGCTAGTTTATAGTGTGAAATTATCCATGGTATAAAGGACTAGGTTATTTACTAGTAGCAACTAGATTTGACTGTTCAAAACTTTGGGCAGGTGAATCATTTTCCTGATTGCTGGGTGATCTAGAGTCATTCAACTTCTTCGCTCGTTGTTTCCACATTTTGCATTCGTCTGCGCATTTTGTTGTGATGATCCCCCTGCAGGCAATGATAAATAATTATAGTCTTACACATAACACAGATCTGTAAATCCCATGCTGACATAGTTCCTCAGTATTATATTGAGTCATTGCGCAGCGCCCAACCAGTTTCTTACCTGACAAGATTTTCCTTCACATCGAACCTGTCCATAATTTCCATAATAACATCTGATATGATTTTAGGGTCGAGGCACATCTTTGCCGGCCGATCTAAAAATGCTGGCGATGGTTTGCCGGTCAGGGAATGCGTTGCTAAAATCCTGAAAAAAAACATTTTTTTTTTAACTTATGTAGGTATATTTTAATGAAATTACTCGCCATACGATTATTATGGGACCTAAAAACAACGAACAGCGCCGGTCGTACTCGTCTCGTACCAAAAAGATCTTCCATAATATGGACGCCATATTATGGCGTAGTGGTTGAGACGGTAGGATAAAATGTTATATTACGTGAAAAGCACATTTTCCGCAGTCAGAAAAATACCAGTTAGTAATCAATAGTTCTCGTTGATGATGGGATTCCTAATCCCTAGTGAGGTTTACGATTATTTTCATTCGGTAAAACCAATCAGAATCCAGCCTATTTACATAAACAATAAAAAAAACTATAGCTAGTGCTAGTACTTAAATCGATTAGATGTCACTGATAACCAACATCATGATGTTAGCCGCATATAGGTAGGCACAACACTCGAATTTTGATGCTTGTTTCGCGGGCCCTTATCACGCATGAAATCGATTTGAAGTACCGAGATATCTATGAAACTTGATAACGCTTACAAAATCTCGCGCGAAACTTGTTATATCGATTAAACTTACCTTCTTGGAAAAACAGCCAGCAACAATGTTCTCGTAGCTACCGTAAACGATTTCCAATTCACTTTTATGAACTGGTCCACGTGTATTAATGTTTTCCCACTTCCAATAGGTACCTGGAATTTTTATTTCAATTATAGGTATTTCTTGGGCAATAAGGTCGCATTTGATAACTGTTTATTGCATATTCATTACTGAAATGTATCTTACCCATTCGTTTTGTCCTGCATTTGATCCCTTTATCTTTGTTTCAGTATTAACTGGCTCATTCACCGAGGCAACTGTCCCATTATACTGGTTGTCATATTTATTCGTAATCAAAACATTATCATCTGAGCGATTGAATTCTTCATTTTCAAATACTTCAGTTTCTTCGCAGTCCTCTATTGTTTGTATTATAGGTTCATTTGTATGAGAGATATTTTCTATGGTATTATGCGGCACGTGCGGTTGTGGTTTTGGTGAGTTAGTCATAGGTCTTTTTAGTTCTTCTATCATTTTAAACAATACTCGGAAACTGTTACTAATTTCCGCAAGTTCACGGACATCGATTGTGACCGTTTGTCTGTTCACTTCGCTTGTATTGTTTCTTTTTGTGGAATCGGGCAGTGATTTATTAAAGGACGTGTTCCGGCTGATTCCATTGTGTGCCCTTTTGCGGCTGACGTCATTCTTCTTGGAATGGGCCTCCTGCATTATCTTTGGTATGATTGCGTTAGCTCGGTGTGAAGGCGTAAGGACTTTTTTGCTGCTTCTTCGATTTATGTATTGGCGTCTGCAGTGGTCCAATTTGATCTTTTTACAGGTTTTCTGAAAACATATTAGATAAGTGCAATTATTTTATTGATTTTATCAATAGACAGATTTCACAACAACAACATAAAAGGAAATATCTTAGAGCCAGTGTTACAATGGGCGGTCTTATCGCTTAGAGCGATTTCTACCACACAACCTTTGGATGGACAGAAGTAGTATGAAATAACATGCGGTTGGTGTTATAGAATTGAAAGTAGGTACTTAGGCATTCTAAGACTTCAAAGGAAAGAGATACTTACATGATCTGAGTCTCCAGAGGCGTCGTCATCATCGCTTGGTGCCCAGGAAGAACCTCCACTTGGAGAGAAATCTTCAGGCTCATCTTCAGGCTTAGGACTTGGTCCTGCTACTTCTTCGATCGATTTCGGGATCAGCTGATCGCGCTCTTCTGTAAAATAGGAATGAAATATGTTCATCTAGTTGAAGTTGAAGTATACCTGCAGCAGTCCTTATCGCAGTAGTTAATTAGATATCAAGTCGTACCCAGTAAAATATGATAATTTTCAAAAAGAGGTAAAGCCATCACGTGGCCTTTTGTTTTAAGTTGCACCAGCTGAAGTTACGCCAACAACTAGCTAGGGACTAGAAAGTAACTGACAATAGCTAAAAATAAGTTGAATACGAAAGAGGAACAAGGGACGGGTGTCGGCCGTGGGGATGATAAAACCGTTACGTTCAATGTTCGGGTACCGGCTCAGGTAATAGAAATAAATTACACGTGCATGAATGAAGATCTACAGTTGTAGGTTAGTATAAACTAAGCTGGTATCAATCACTAAAACGTTCCTATTGGATTGAATAATGAAATGCCTATTGATATCGATCTAATTAGCTTCAATAATTTGGTAACTCACTGGCTCGAGATATGAGAGTAGCTGTCTGCGGCTCCCCTCGTCTGTTCAGCGTCAGCACTTCACCAACCTTCAGGTCTTTAATCATAGGGCTCAAGACTGACTTGGCATGCACCACATCGCTGCCGCCTACTTTCCACTCCACCAGAAGCCAGTCCTTATTTCTCCGCGACATCGCAACACGACACTCACAATGGAACTAACTTATAGTACTGCCAGTAGACCCTCGTAGATCGAATTGCATAGAGCCAGGTAAAAGTTTCATTACAACAACCCCACTGCAGTGATTACCGCTACCCCCGCCCTTGCGGCCAAACAATGCATTTCGCCAACGGATCGAGCATTCGAGGCCCACAAAAAGCCCATCATTTTTTGCAAACCACTTCCTAGTAAGTTTCTAAGCTGAGATATGTATTCTTTTGTGTTGCACCCCAGTTTGTCTTTGCCGAGTGTCGTAAAAGATTGAGACAATAAGCTGTTCGGAAATACCCGGCTGTAAAACATTCGGTGGCGGCAAACTGTAATAATTAAGTAGGTACACAGAGCGTTCTTCTTTTGTTTTACGTTTGGTTGAGGTACTTTATTACCTCCTGCCTGATATGAATGCCAAAATAAATAGGTAGGTAGGTATGTGCGCCTCTCAAAACAATATGCTTTTGAGGAAGAGCCCTAATCCGCTAAGGTAAGCGTGTTTTTTTAATACAATTTGCAAATAATTTATGCGTTATTTGTAGGTACCGAATAGGTATACAGACCTACCTAAAACATCATTTTTTTACTTCTTACGGCTTTTAGCGTTTGACCACAAGTCTGGGATATATTACTTGAACCTAAGTTGAGGGAGGGGCTTCTATCTTCACTTGTTCTTTTGGTAAATTAGATTAATTTTAATAGTGTTTTCCCATACTAATTAGTTGCATTGCAACCAATCTTACCATCTCGGTGAACGGCGTGCGATCGGCGACGTCCACTCAGTCTAACGGTTTAGTTTACTAACAGCCAGCTGCACTTTTTTCTTGAGTAAAGGTAGAGCGTAAAATTTAGGAAGCTTTACTATTAAACTACTACTTACGCCTATGAATGATACAAAGTACAGTAGTAGAGCAGTGGGCAACATAAGCCATCCTATAAACATACATATAATTATGATGTCCCACTGCTCATCTGAGTTGAGCAGTGGCGAAGTCACGACTTTGAATCTGTTCAAAATGCCGCCACGCCCACCGTCCAAAAACAAACGTTTTGTACAGTCAACCTACCTCAGAAGAGGCAGTATCGACGTTATGACTTTAGCATGCCTGAATGAAAGAATAATAAAAAATAATTATCGTGTCACTGTCATTGTCAATGTCATATTTTTGGGGTTATCTTGCTTGTGGAATGGATTTCGTTTGTTTACATTTCATATTTTTGTAAGATTTAGTTAAATTACATGAAGTAATTATAATTATCTAAGTATGGAGATTAAAGCGGTTGAAGCTTCAACCTTACAAAAGAAAAAAACAACTATTAACAAGGCAAAAATCAAGAAAACTATCAAAAACACTTTATGTAAACCCGACCCTCTATATTGGTAACGTATAAATCATTAAATGCTTCTCGAATTGATAAATGTACATTCTCATGACATAATCTGCACCTATCTAGTATGGAAAAACAATCAAATCATCGTAAAATATTCACAGGCCTAATTTACCAGAAGAACAAGTGAAGATAATAGAAGCGGCTCTCTCAACTCACAAGGTTGAAATACCAGAATTTAAGAAACCTCACTGGAAAGAACTTAAAGCTATACCTAAGGAGCAAAGACCTAAAGAACCTAAAATAATGTAAGTTATTTCTATTAAACATTCTAGCTATATAAGATACCTACTTGTTCTTGCATTGAAGATTTTAATTCGGCCATGAAAGATACACTTATTTGTTCTTTAGAGCTAACATTAGTAGAAAATGCTATCTAGCATTAAGTCCTCCATGTACAATTTTATGTGCTAAAGTATAAATAAACATTGGGGTCAACGTATCTTTGTAAGAAATCAATTTACCTGCGACTATTTTCAGACTAATTATTGCTTTGCTTATAATTCTTATTCAACTAGATCAATATCAATAGATCTGGGAAAAAAGCAACAAAAATATTACATTTTCTTACAGAAAAGTTGAAGGTCTCATATTCGGTTTATCAGAATGTAACGAAGCAGTGAAAAGTAAAGAATGTTCGGCACTCCTAATAGAATCTACAGTCAACCCACGTATTTTGGTACAACCTTTAATTGAAGCCTGCACTTCTAACAATATACCCGTTTTATGCATGAACGGCCTCAGAAAAATCACCTCATTATACTTTAGAATACCTACAACCTGTCTCGCTATAAAAACTGGTTTCTTACAAGAACTCCTGTGCAAAATTGAAGATATAGCAAAATTACACAGTTTACCTATAGAAAAAGCAAAGGATGAAAGGGACAATGACAAAGTTCAAGAAACAATAGTTAACTCTCAATATAAAGTTGAAGTTGAAAAAACAAATAAGCAAGAGATCTCAAATAAACCAATAAGTTTCACATATCTGTACAGAGCTAGTAAGAAAACAAGAGTTTTCAACCCATCCCCAGATGAACCGAAAGCCAAGAAAGCATTCATTGGACAAGATTTTATTGAATTCTCTGTGAAACCAGACGAAGAGAAAGAAGCTGATAAGAAGGAATTCAAGAGTATGATAGTGAAGAAAGTGACTAACAATCAAAACAGGAAGAAAAACCAATAAACATTTTGTAATGAGATAAACTTTATTATATTTATAATATTTATAAAATATTAACGCTATAATGTCAAAAAAAGACATGAATTGTTAAGCATTCCCATAGGAATGTTATCCAATAGCAGCAATCAGAAATACTCTGGGATGACAGTTCGCAGCTGCCAATAAAAGAGCATTCCCATCATATTTCCAATTTCTGAAACCAAACTTTACCATTGATTATTTGTGTGATGTGATTATGGTAAAATTTGATTTGATAATTACGCTAAATATTTCATGCTGTACTCCATCACATCTACCTATACAATACTAATAACATTCAATGTATGGAGTAAAGCATGAAGGTAGATACATTTATCTTACATTTTCAATCGATGCATTGCATTTAAGTTTTTTAATCAGTTCAATTTAATAAAAATCAAACAACAAATTTCTGTGTTATTTATTATCTATAACGATATTGACTATTAGTCGATAAAATTAGCTGGCCCTTTTCACCTAAGTATAATTAATAAAATTATAATATAATAACATTTTATTTATATTAAAGATATTTAAAGGAAGCAATTAGCTAGAGAAGTCAACAAGAGTGTAAATTTATGCAATTATTTAAATAGAACATGGATTATATAATTTAACATATATGTTGGATCAATACATTGTCAACTCAACAACACAAATATAAAATATATACTACTAGCTATGCCCTGCAGCTTCACCTGTGCGGAGATTCTCACAAGAACCATGCATTGTTTAGGATAAAAGTAGCCTATGTCACTGAGGCACATAAACTATCTCTATGCTAACAATTACGTCCGTCTGTGGCTCTGTTGCTGTGCGAAAGAAGAACAAACCAAGAAATACATCTTCCCATTTATAATAGCAAAGGTAGGGTATATAATGCATTGTATGCATAGTAAGAAAAAAGTTAGTGAAAATATTCAGTGCTTAAGCACGTTAAACAATATAAAATATGATAAACAATTTTCTAATTTCTTATTCTAATTTTTACAGATAATGTATATCATTTTAAATGTCGCATCCTGATTCAGGACCTCAGCGACTCACTGGATAATAATAATTCAATAAGCAAGATTACTCAATTGCATTTTATTATAGTTGTAAAATATTTAATTACTGTTTTGTCACCAAATAAATATTATGAACAACACAATGAAATAATTTCATTTCAGTTAACGAAAACAACCATATTGTTTAAATCATTACATGACAAAACAGCACGTTAGTACTAATATTGTAGATTACAAAGTCACATAATATTTATTAGATTTTTCTGCGCGTGTCTATTGACATCATACACTTCTCAGAAGCATATATCTGCATAACATAGAAGACAATATTTCATACAAAACATAGTTATGTATAAATACAAAATGCATACTAAAAGTATGCAATAAATCGTTGGCAGCGCGGGGAATAATCGGTTTATAAAACCGAGGCCGCACGCGGAGCGCTCAGCGGCGCGGAGTCCGCGGATCGAAGTTCGATCTACGTCCAAGATCGGCGCCGCCGGCGAATGTATCGGCGTGATTTTCAACAAAAATCGGCAGTAACTCGCCGGCGGGAGTCGCGCGGGGCGTCAGTGCGGCGCCGCCTCGCTCGGGCGGTAGCGCGCCAGGATGATGGCGCACATGGTCTGCGCGTCCGTCTCCTCGGGGTGCAGCGCCATCGCCTCCGCCACCTGCGCCTCGGGGAAGATGCCGGCCAGGTGGAAGTGCATGCGGCGGCGCGCGTCCCAGTGCTGCAGCGCGCCCTCCGAGGCGGCGGGCGAGAGCGCCGCGCCGCGCGCCCCCGCCGCCCCCGCGGGCGCGGGCGCGCTGCCCGCGCGGGCCGCCGGCGCGTGCAGCCGCGGGTCGCACGCCGGGTTGAGCGTGAGCTGGCGCGCCAGCTTGCGGTGCGGGTTGGCGTCGGGCGGCGCGGGCGGCGGCTGCACCTGCGCGCGCTCGAAGTGCGTGGCGAGCGCCGCGTCGGGCAGGCGCGGCGCGGCCGAGTGCGCGCGCGCCAGCGGCCGCTTGTCGGCGGCGGGCGGCGCGCGGCCGCCGGGCGGCAGGCTCACGGTGTGCAGGTCCCGCGCGCGCAGCGTCCGCGCCGCGCGCTCCGACAGCCGCTCCGCGACCGACTTGTGCGGCCGGCCGGCGCGCTCCGGGTGGTGGAACTTGCACTTGTTGCCGTACGTGCACTTGCGGCCGTACGGGCACGCGGGCGGCGGCTCCAGGCGCGAGGGCGGCGCGCGCAGGAACGCGTCCAGCGTGGGCCCCGCGCGCCCCAGCGGGTCGTCGGGCGGCATGAAGCGGTCGTTCACGAACGAGAACATGAGCAGCCGCTCCTCGACCACCTTGCGGAAGTCGGGGCTCTCGGCGGCGAGGTCGCGGTAGTTGTCGTTGGAGACGACCACGCCGTCGGTCTCGGCGGCGAGCCGCAGCACGTAGCGGTCGTCGTAGCACACGTACCGCTTGCCGCCGAGCAGCCGGCTGGGCGTGTACACGAGCACGCGCTCGCGCTCCAGCCGCTCGAGCGCGTCCCGCTCCGCCACGGGGTTGTCGGGCCGCGACGCCTCCTTGCGCCACTTGGGCACGAACGCGGTGATCTCCGTGTGGCCGCGCGCGCGGAACCACGCCACGCAGATCTCGATGCCGCGGCACGAGAAAACTTCCTTGTTGCCGTGGCTGCGAAAACACGAAAGAGACAGTCGTGAATTATGCATCGAACGATGAGAATAGCGGATTTTGAAATCAAGTTTAATTTATACTATTTGTGAGTAACCTTTTAGCGAACCGGATTTTTCGAGGCGAGCGCGTAGTGACACGCTAAATATAATAATGTGTGGTGGGTACCTCATAGCGACGTTGCTGCCGTCGATGACGATGGGTCGGAGCGCGGCGCGGTCGGGCGGCGGGTCCCGGTCGGGCGGCGGGGGCGGCGAGGGCGCGCGCGGCGGCTGCTGCGCCGCCAGCTTGATGAGCTCGGCGAGCAGCTCGTTGCGTGGCGGGTCCGCGCCCAGCCGCGACAGCGCCGTGCGCGCCAGCCGCTCAGAGTATCCCAACTTTACTGCGAACTCGATCTTTGTCTGCAGGACGGAAATACAACGATGTTATTATTATTTTTTAATTTAAACTGCGCCAGTCTAATGACAGACGCACTCAAACCCTGACCAAACCTACACGAGACCACCATAAGAATCATACAGGAACAAAAATGTTAATAAACTTATTGGGTAAACAGTAACACATACAAAAAAAATAGTCATCTTTTTGGAAACTGTTAAAAACTCATGCCCTATAAGGGTGTTGTCAAGGGGGATCATTCTTATAGTAACTTTGTAAATTGCACTTATTTTACCTACATTAATCCATCATCTTTCCCCCCTCTGGCCCGTTCATTGGCTTTACGAAACCCTTGCGCATGGATACAGTCAATGACTGTTCCTCTTTAATGTACCTAATAGTTGATCATCATATTGAGGTCTATAGAATGTGACAGAATTATCAGTTTCATTCGAACGGTGACTATAGCACAGTATAAATACAGTAAGTACTAAGTACTATAATAGTAATGCGACATGTGTCAAGTCGTGAACGGGTGCTAAAAAAAAAATTAGATGGCAAAAAAGTTTGGGATTTTAGTGAATTTGCTCCAATTCAATCAATTAGTAATAAGAATAAAATTGGCACTGTTATTTTGCCGGCGTAAGGAGGTTGAAACAGGCGTAGCTGCTAGTTTTAAGTTTGACGTTTTAAAGTGATCACAATATATCCTATTGAATAAATAATTATTGACTATTGACACTCACCTGATTGGGTTGCGGAGGAGGTGGTGTAAGGGTGACATACTCCGCAAACTCCGCAGCGAGGGTATCAGAAGGTGTGCGAGACGCAGCGCGATGGGAGCTCTCGTCTTCGCACTCCGAGTCGTAGCTCGAGTCTTCGCCGCGCTCCCCGGCCCATCCCAGTGATGACTCCACATATTTCTGTAACAAAACGACAGCTACATCAGACAGTGGCAAAATAAAACTATTTATTTACAACTAGCTGCGCGCCACGGTTTCGCCCACGTCTTCCCGTTATCCCGCAGGAAACTTTTTTCGGGATAAAAATTAGCCTATGTGTTAATCCAGGGTATAAGCTATCTCCATTCCAAATTTCATTCAGATCCGTTCAGTAGTTTTTGCGTGAAAGAGTAACAAACAAACATCCATCCATCCATACTCACAAACTTTCACGTTTATAGTAGGACTAGGAAGACCAACAGCTTAATATAGATCCTCTTTAAAGTTACTAAAGAAAATATTGTAAGAGTTGCAGGGAGCCGATGATGGAAGCAAATGGCTAAATACTAAATACGTGGTTCACGGTGGTGTTCAAAGGGGGACCCTATGTTCACCCCAAGACTTCTTCCTGTTGATAATGAATAAAGAACAGGGAGCCCATTAGTTCTTTACTACCACACTGATATCGATATATGCGCACAATAGACCAAATTAGAGGTTTACCATTTATAGCTTCTCGGTTTCCAATTTATCATTAAAAAGCTGTTTTTGCAATGCAAATAAAAAATATTATAAACCCGAATGTTTGCGTGTAAAAGAGTGTGTCTGTGTATGTTTGACGGAATCGAGTGAAATTTGGAATAAACTCTGGGTATCGTATATCGTATAGAGTATTTTTTATACCAGAAAAACGCTCATACTGGAAAACCGCGGGGTAACCGCAGGACGCAGAAATAAAACTTAACACAATAGGGCATAAAACTTCAAATAAATAAAAAACGATTAAAATGTACTGTTAAATAATAGCGATGTTTTCAAGATTTACAACTTAAAATAGATACCTCTATATATCACTAATCGTTTCCTAATAACCATAATCGATTTATCAGAGCAACTGATAAAACACCAAAAACAATTTGAACCCTTATTCATCAATGAATGACGGAAGTCGATAAGAAAACCAAAAACAGGTATTCCGAGAAACTAGTAAAAATTTGGACTGGCCAAGGTGACATAATCGGATAGTTTGTAGCATTTCAAATAAGTTGCGGAGAAGATTTTAATGAAGACGAAAACTAAACAATTACATTGTTACGTTGTCTAACATTCAAATGTAAAGAAGAATCACATTGGAGTTCCATAAAAAAGGCACTATCGTAATTCAATCATAAATGGTTGACGTAGCTAAATACAAGAGAAAATAAAAGATTCAGATCGAATATGATTTTTGAAGACAGTTAAAAAGTAATAATAATAATAACCGAACAACGCTATTTATTGAAAACATCAATGTAACGCCCGCGCCCAAAGAAAACCTCCGGATATAATTACCCGTAAAAAATATACGACGCCTCACAGTGATGATTATTTATCGATCAATAAGCAAATTTTCTACGAGTACAACCCAAGCCGGCTGAGGACAGGGTCATGAGGGCGCCGAAGCGGATCTACAGATGATCATTGACCTTTAGCGTGTGCGCAACTTCGAGCGTACCGGTTATAATTCATTATTCTACAATATCCTCGAAAATGTCTCTCAACTCTTTAACCGCACACTCTCTCGACAGTTACAGAACTGAATAATATCCACAAAATACTGGTTAGTCATAGCCCATAGCCGAGCGAGATCCGCGTCGAGACCCAGTTGGCCGTTGCCTGTGAAACTAAACCCAGATTTGTTTCAGATTAAAATAAACCTTTACACACTGGACAAGTTCCGTGTACACACGCAATGAACTACTAATTGCATCCTATACATTTTAATCAGGAGAATCTTTAAGTGAAGCCGCCTCATGCAGCCTTATTAGAAACGATGATCACGATAAATACAGGTTGCCAACTGCACATTTCAGAGTGGATCCTTGTGTAAATTGAAATGAAGAACGAATTTTCACCTACTTAATTATATTGGAACGTGCCAGATGTTAGACTAAACAAATCATCTCAAAGTTTTCTGTGAGTTGATACATTTTCTCATTAAATATCCTTACTACGCAAAATGATAGTAGAGATAAAAATCAGTAGGTCTCTGGAGCCTACATCCGGGCGAGCACGGAAGCTACTGACACGCCTACCTTCAAACCGGATGCGACTTTCTAAAAAATATGGTGTACACAGACTGCGCGTTCGATCCGATAGCGAACGATCTATGCAATGCCTCGCATAAAAACTAGTATTGTGATTTTGTGATGCGTATACCAGTAGTGTTGTTCCATACTATACTACTGTATAGTTGCACTGCTCAAAACGATTTCGCTGTACTTGGAAACAATATGTACACATCCGGTTATTAAGTTAAAATACGTCATAGGTCTTGCCCGTTTTACTAAGTTCAAATAAATAACGCAATAATTGTTTTTGAAGTATACTCTATGTGTATTTTAAACGGAACAAAAAATTTAATTGCTTCTTAAAATAGTCATTATTAAAAATAATCCTCCCTTCTACGTCAATCATCCAAATAGTGATTTATACGCGTATGTTTTTGAGGTCAACCATAATGATGATTGCGTGGCTCATGTTACTGCTAAGTGTAAAAACATAATTAGCATCGTATCGTACCGGTATGATAGAATTACTTTATCGGTTTTGACAAATAGCTATCAAAGATAAATTTACTGGAATGAGAAAGAAAGGAGGCGTTTTAAAATACATCAAATAAGGTCTGGGCTACATTTTTGAACACTAGATAAAAAAATAGCTTACGCCAGTCAGAAACGAACGATCCTATTTTTGTATGTGGCGACATTGCATTCACTGGGCTATGAGTAAATTCGTAGAGCAAAGTTGTTTCTTGAAATTTGTTTGAGGTGTGTATTACATAGGTCACCGACATTGACCAGTAATCAAGAATAACAATAGTAAGTTCAGGAAAAGATACAGATCTATTGCGAATCTAACAATTTCCTCGTGAAGTCACGACGCAGTAGCAAAGCTTTTAAAACAAAAAACCCACTGGATTATCCCGCTCTATTAGCCACGCTCATTTCCTTTAGTCGATCTATTTGTTTACACTTTTTACATGCTAGTTTCGCCAATGAAAACGGGAATCAACAATTTGTATTTGAAGAAAATAAAGATGACTAGTGTTATTTGCCCCATCGAAACAAAATAGTGAAGCAAAGTAGACTTCAAATTGTTAATTTTATTCCATCCATTTTGACCCACCAGTGGGCGACCAAAGGCCGGTTTCAATAACCGATCTATCCACGGTTTGCCTTAGAGATAGAAATTTTACATTACTTCTATGGTTTCTTCTTTCTTTCATTATTTCTTATTCTTTTTGTGTCAAATTTTTATCTCCAGTAGGCCAAACAGTGGATACATAGGTTATTGAAACCAGTCGTAAATGGAGCAAAGTGGAATAATTCCACTGTAAAACGTAATAATCACACAGTATTAGCAATTCGCAACGAACTTTTTATCCTGAAAAGATTCATTAATTTACTGCACATCTTATTGCGGATGTCGACAATATAATTGATCGTACGGACAGTGATTCAGTCTTTATAATATGATGATTTAAATGATTGTAATACCTCATTTAATAACCATTCATGGAATTTAAGATGCCTAATTCTAATTCTAACGATTGATGTGGCGAACTTTCAAACAGTCGTCTGCGAAGCGTGACATCGCAGGTTCGATTCCCACTACATGCCAAATATTTACGTATTTAAAAACAAGGATTTATGCATTTTTAGAAAGCGCAAGTATTTCGTATTTGGGTGTTGTGGATCCCCAACCAACGTAGTTTCTGAAACTCTGGAATACTCTAGATCTGTACAGGATTACCTGTTTGGATTACTAAGAGACAGATTCTACATGTGTATGTGGTTGTTATTATTATTTTTATTATTCCATCAAGTGCTAGCAAACGTAGAACGAGTTCCGCGTTCTGTTATGTATGACATATTTCAAGCAGTTCAGCGAAATCTGAACAGGTAAAGGTAACTAAACTTCAAAATGCAAACTTATTGTAATAGTCCACAAAGTGACGTAACGCGCTAAGTGGCAGTGTCCTCGTTTATTCTCTAATTCGAGAATGTTACCGTTTAACATTTTACATTTAGACTACATAGGTACCTAAATGCTTGCTAACTATTGGGTTTCATGTGTCTTCTCACGGTTTTTTTGCGGTTTAGCGTTATTACATCACCATTAAACTTTGTCCTCGCTCGCACCTTTTGTTTCTGCATCACATTAGTTTCGAGTTGGTTGCGACCATGCCCCGCATATGTTACACTTACATTATTGGTAATGCGCGCGACTTTGGATCCTGATTAGGCTTGCCAACTGGCCCAGATTTTTCGAGACGTCCCGCTTTTGTACGTCATTTTTAGTCATCCCGGCTAGTACCCTTGTGGGTCGCCTATTGTCCCGGAAATAATTGGAATTTATAGCGATCGATATCGATTCATTTTCGAAATCATTGTTTTTATTTTTTGTTCTGAATTATATCACTTTGTGAATTTACAGGACAGGACCAGAGCGCGCTCTATACAAAAAACGCAATGCATGGTAGTTAGTTGATAATTCAGATATCAAATTCTAGAGACTATAATGTCACTACATATATTTTTAAATATCCCACACAGAGAAGAAAATCTTTTTTATAGTTGGCAATCCCAATTCTGATCCTAAAGCCTAAAGTTTAACTTGATTATTTTGTATTGATTCCTCTTCCTCAATTTATTCATTGTCCTCGTGTTTACGTGTTGATAATGACGTCAATAAATGATTTATCTAATTTATCAAGTGTACGTAAATAAAGGGCAAGTAATTAAATATGTTTTGTATGTTTACAGCTCAAATTGGCAAGGGTTATCGCCTTCATGCGTCATAGTATAGCGCAAACTTTAATCTTCAAATCTTTTGTATCTGATATATTATGTAGAGTAGGACCTAGTGTAGCAAATAGCAATAGTTTCACAATAACAAAGATGTTTTTCTTGGTTTTAAGTTTTTGTTGTATTTAATTTAACTTCGTTAAAAGTTAAAATGAACAGAAAAATAGCAGTCATGATAATTATGTACTGTAAAAGACGAGAACAAAATATTCGAAACCATGGTTTCCAATGGAATTGGAGTGTTCCAAAGAAATTGCTGAGTGTTAAACAGATTCAGTTTTACTATATTTAATTATTTTTAGTAGAGTTTACGTACTCATCGGATTACGGATAAGAGATAAAGATTATCCTCGATTCTTTTATAGAACAAAAGTATAAAATAAAAAAGAAAGATGTAAAAAAGTAAATCCAAAAATTGCCCCATTTTACTATTACCTAATAATATGCATCCAATCCAACAATATCAAAATAGCGAATCCGAAGATAACGACCGACCGACAGACGTCTTCGGGTGAGCGAGTACAATTAGTTCCGTTTGTAGAGGAGAAATTCTATTCGTGCTGGTTTGTCGAAGAGATAAGAGTAACCAATAAGCTAGAGGCGTATGAGCGACGTCGGCCCGCGCCACCTCGGCTGATGTGGCGTCACGTCGACCAGGATGCGACCACGACACACATAAGTATACACAGGGTTGCCAACGGACTCTTCTCGGTTTAAGGATTACCAGCGTCAAAAACAAAGGAGGTAATTTGAAGAGTTGTTGTGGGACGTTATTATATTCTTTTTAAAGTTTTTTTTTTTTACTATTTACAGGGTAGCGTTTGAGCACAAGTTACCTGGTATTAGGTGACGATGTGGTCGAAGATGGCGCCACGCTACACCTGGACTGGGAACTGGCTCTCAAGTGAGGCTGCCGGAACACACTGATAGATGCTTGGCGACAGATTCTTAACAAGAGGGTGGTAGCTAGCCGGGCGAGTACTAGAAAATACCCTACCACCAAGCTATGGTTTCATCACGATATTTTCCTTCTATTTTGTATTTTCTAGTTACTATTTTCTAGTATTTAGTTTTAGAACTTCAAAAGTTCTTGATTTTGAGACGCAAATGAATAAAAAGCCTAACTCTCCCTTTACTGTCAATATTTATTCAGCATTAGATAATACGGAACTTCGTTTGCCCTGTATTTTTCACCGACTTCAAAAAAGGAGGTTACCTCAGAACTATCCACAGGGTGAACCGATTTTGACGATTCTTTTTTATTTGAAATCTGGTGCTTCCCGTGTGGTCCCAATTTGGTCCTGTTCTGACAATGGCATCCATGAGAAACTGTTGAAGACAGTTTTTTTTGTAATTTTATTCTATTTATATTTGGCTAATTATGGGTTCCAATGGGATAAACCGTAAAATACGAGGCATCTGGCAACCCTACTTATACAACATGCACATGCCTACACACATTCATATGCACGCAAACAATCAGTATCCATAACAAACTGTTGATAACAATGTACTTAAACCCACCGCTCACGTATTCAATGAACCGATTTTGATTACATCCTCTAGCAGATTTGTTTTTACAAAGAAAACATTTGTTTTAGATGACTTTTTTATCTCCGTCTGACGATAAACTGTTCAAAGGTGATTCAAGTATTGATTGCTATCTTTTGTGCGACAGCAAATTAAATAATGACGTCTTTGATCTCGAGTTGAATAATTAGCAACGGCAATCATACAGTTGAATAAACATAGTATCCAGATCAGACCTCACGAAAGGCCAAGCAGTGCGAAAACCAGAGAAAAACAACTTTACACATTTTGGTAAAAAATAATTCCGTTCAACAATTTTATTTACCAAATTTGGTGTATCTGTAACATCTTTACTGGCGAAATCTTGATGTTATCAGTTTACCATTATAAGGGAGTTTACACTATAAAATTAGAGAAGTGACGCTTTCTATATGAATAAATCAACACGTAAAAACTGATGCGCCATTAATCTTAGCAAGACAGATGGCCGATTAAGTAGTGTACATTATCAGGCAGCAATAAAATAATTTAGAGCAGAAATAAATATGGTATTATACCTATTTATAGTATTTTATAGGTACTCGTACGTTATTAATGTCATCAACTTGTTTAAATATATTGTAAAAAGGATTTTCGTGGATCCATTATTTAAAGTCAAAATTAACGCTATTAGTGTTATCAGTAATTTTGATCTGTTTCTTCTTGAATTTATCTCTCAACTAAAGAATCGTTGGGAGTTAAGTTACTAGCGCGATAGCCTTGCTTGCCGTTAGCAAAATTAGCATTTGCTGACGTCACCGTGATTAAGGTTTTTTTATGAATTCTATTCTTGTCATTTGAAACCACAAGTGGGTCCCATATCGTTTCATTCGCGTTCGATGCCTACTTAGCATTCATTACATCAGAGCATAATGATACCGGATACAGGTTGATATAGGTACGTTTCATATTATAAGGTTGGCGAACAACTCTTTTTATCAGTATACACATCGATTGTTTTGACTTTGATCGCGAAACTGACTCGACTCTATTTGTGAATGTGACACGCCTGCACTTTAGAATAAGTTAGATCATTACAACAGTCCATTACGTTTACAGGGTCACAGAATGCTCAGAGCAAAAACGTGTGGAGAAGAAAGACAAAAAACTAATTGAGGTCATGATTAGAGGGATTCCCCGCGTGTTGGTGTCCTCTAATGGCAGGAATTTACCATCGTACAAAGGCAGGATACAAGTGTTGCTCAACTTATTGTTTGATATAAATGGAAAGCGTTAAGCGTCTTTCGTATTCTGCTTGTTTGTTTACTTGCGAAACATCCGTGAAGGCATATGCGTCCAATCTAGCCTTCACTCGGCTATAGTGGTACATAATAAGTAGGTATTTACTTGATGACTGGTGGAAAGTTGACGTTAGGGGCGGATAGGTGAATTCGATTCCCGCTACGGGATAAATGTTTCCATGTGCAATTGCGCATTGACAAGAACATTTGTCAACGAAAGAACTAACTGATTTTTTCGAGATCCCTGTTTGGTTTCAGATTTAGACAAATTACAATTTGACATAGCTACAGCGATAAGTGGAAGCTATATTACAGTACCATTAGCTCTCAATGTGAGAACACTTCATTAAAATCAGAAGAGAGCACTTTCCAATTTGGAGGAAAGTCTTACAAAGTTATTATGGGTGTTTTTCAATATTTTTTACTACCTACTTACACTGTAGCGTTTGACCACAAGCCATCTGATCTTAAGTGACGATGTGGTCGAAGATGGCATCACGCTACACCTGGATTGGGAACTGGCTCTCAAGTGAGGCCACAAGAACACACCAAGTGTAACTGGTCACTAGCCCAAGGTAGCACTAGATAACGCCACACCACCACACAAATCATCAGATGGGTAACATTACATGATATTGAATATGAGTGGTAAAGGAAATGACATAAATTGCTTGTTATCTATCGAGACCAGATCACAGATCCGTGATCAGCACGATTAGATATCGCACCAATATAAATAACTAGTGCTGTTGGAGGCGGAGTGAAAGTGCCCGATAGCCGAGCGCGGTTGCATCTGCGACACTGCATACGAGCTCATGAACACACAATAATTAAACTTATACACTGCTTTCACAAAACTATAAAAAAATATAACAACGATGAGACTGAATACCATCTAATGACAAGCGACCACTCTCGCGGATCTCATGACACGACGATACGATACGCTACAATGATTAACGACGACACATTACATGATATTTTTTCTGAATTCGGTAACGTTCCAAATCGAAGAAGCTGGCAGTCAGTAAATTTACGACACAAACATACACTAGAAAACCCTCCTGGAGGATTCGGGCAAAAAGCACTCGGAACAGAACACGTCCAACGTTAAATTTTGTATTCTAATTCAAACAAAACATTTTGAGCACTATCCACAATAATTACTTTAGCATCGCTATATCGGCCGTCGTGAATGAACATCGTTTTCATTACAATGCGATGTACGCAAAACCGCAGCAATATCCGCGTCCAGAGGTCGCGCGTCGCGACGGTTGCGCCTGCGACGGCGACAGGTGGTGGTAGTGTGGGGACGGACGTCGCGCTCACCTGGGAGTTGTCAACAGCGTACATAATATCGTGTTAGTGCGCGCGAGAGTTGCTGTCGCATGGCACAGGGCGTTTGCGAGCGGCGCGGGCGTGCTTCGCGAGACTACTGAGTAGTACTGAGTACGCTCAGTGCACACCTCCACGCCACGCGCGCCCGCGAGTGAAGGGGAAGCGGCAAGCGGGGCACCGCGAGATCCGGGTTGCGCGCCCACTGCGCCCGCGGCCCCCAAACAAACCGCGCGAGCTGCGCTGACCTCTGCCACTAAGACCAATATCGTTTCCAATTTGTCGCATCTAATGACACAGCGCGTCGCGCGTAACGAACCAGGAAATCACTTTTCTTTTTTTTTCGTTGCCTCTACAGGTTTGCATTTGACTTTAATATAAAAATCTTACAATTCTTACTTCTTCAATGCTAAACTTTTGGTCTGTAGCTGAGTATGTTAAGGGTGTTAAGGGGTATTAAATTTAGAGCCAGTAACAATATCACTTTCATACGGGGCTGTATTCTGTCAGTTTTAATTAAAAATTACATATCAGCAAAATCTTTATGATGCGCACAACATTACAGAAAATTTGCTTTTTTTACTGTGACCACTGAACCAATGGATCCATCAGCGTAGACCAGTAAAGTTAAATGTCTGCAATATATAAAACATATTATAGTAAATATTTTTTTTCAGAAAAGTTCTAGTACTAATGACAAATTTTAATGTAAAGGCTCAAACTTTTTTATATGTAATTCAGCCAGAGTGAACATAACCAAGGATTGTGATTATGAACAAACTAATAGAGTAATCAGCGTTAAATTTTTTGTGAGTACATAGCTTACATTGTAGTTATTCAAGGTTTACTAGTCATGCATATTGCAATCAATAGAAT
Organism: Opisthograptis luteolata; assembly: GCA_931315375.2. Classification (NCBI taxonomy): domain Eukaryota; kingdom Metazoa; phylum Arthropoda; class Insecta; order Lepidoptera; family Geometridae; genus Opisthograptis; species Opisthograptis luteolata. The sequence goes on from OV928048.1 coordinate 8,427,110, forward strand.
ATGTAATGAGTTGCTTTGGCAAATTGTAATTACTGAGCTTTCAATATAGGTAGGTAACTGTTAGGTGCCTAATAATAACATTACGATGATCACAAATATAACAATTATAATATTTTTTTGCGATTGGAATTAGTCATATATATATATCTCTCTGACAGACAATGAATAGCCTTAATTGTAAGCTGTACAAAATTAAACTTCGCATATGTATAAATTGAATGTTGTAGGGGTGTAATCCCTACTTCCCTACTAATATTATAAATTCGAAAGTAACTCTGTCTGTCTGTCTTTCATGCCTAAACTACTAAATCGATTTAAATAAAATTTGGTGCAGAAGTAGTCTAAAGCCTTAGAAAGGACATAGGCTACTTTTTATCGGTGAAACCGCAGGGAACAGCTAGTAAGAAATGTTTTTTTTAAAAGCTGTTATGCATTTTCTTTATATTGTCTAGATAATTTTTCTATTGGGACTCCACAATACAGAGAACTCTAAAACTAGAATAAAAACATAACTTATTTTTACGTGTGACTACTAAGGATAGCTGTAGCTACCTGTTTGTACATATACCTGTTTTGGAAGTTCCGATTAGCACTTAAAATGATTTTAGGTGCAGCTGTATTTAATTGCTTATATGATTAGATTATTAAACAGGACTGCGTTGATAAGAGGTTTTAGCACTACAAGCATAACAATGCGGGAACAACTTCTATTCAACGAAATTGATACAATTTGAAAGATTTGCTTATAATAAAATAAAGACATATTCATCAATTTCATTATTTCCATTTCCAACCTTGATACTAGCTTTCTAATAAGTGAAGATTATTACGACATTTTCTTTGTTTTTTTTCTATTTGACTATGTAAAAAACATGGTGAACAAGTTTATTGAATTACAAACCTGTATCCGAGTGACTAATTCTCGTGGATTGAAGCTCCCATCTGCTGGATTCAAGTTAAAGTTGACGTTGAAAAACACATAATCAGATTTTTCTGCCGCGACACTAGTTTTATTCTCAGATAACGTAACATAATAAAAAGTTTCAACTAAATTGAGGTATTTTGTATAGAATTCCTTTAGAAACGACCGAGGCACTGATATCGAAAGGTCCGCTTCTTTAGACATTATGTTTGTATGTACAACTCGAAAAACCACTCACAACACGACTTAGCGCAATTTAATATTGCATAATTCGTGATAACAAAACAACTTTAGCAATCAACCAACCATTTCTTCTGCGAGTGCGAACGATTTTACGATTTTACAGTATCAAAGCAAACTGAAAACTGACAGACAGCGTGACAGAACTGACAGAGTGCGAGAACAGTCGGCAAAATATAATGGATAATGGGCAAAATAGAAAAAAGTCGGTATGTCACATTGAGCATGATGTCATTGTCAATTTGTCAACATCGGACAGTGATGTGCGTTATTAAACTCGATAATATTTAGTCGATTCATATCTCTACATCTATGGTTTAATAGATTTATACCTATTTATGAAAAATATGCTATTTATTATTTGTATGCTGGTTTGCAAATAAAACCCTTAATATTTAGAGTTAATTATCTATTATGGTCACAGGTACCTTGGAAAGAAAATAATAAAAGACAGAATAGTTGATATAAAGACAAACATGCCATTGCCCTATTTATGTATTTCGTAATATTTTCTTAGTCTAAATCAATCTTGATTCACAGAGTACATACACATTATAATTATTCACAACTTTACAATGTTTAATTGACTGGCACACACAATATAAGTTTATAACTGATTGACTCACCTAACCAATAATTATATTCTAAGAAGTGGATTTATCTAAATTAGGAATTTTTGTTTTAATTCCAGTCAAAGTAAGATAATATGGAAAAAATATAGTGGTTTAATTTATTAACTGAAATCACCACCACCACCACCACCACCATTTATTAAATTAAACCATAGTTTTTTAATACTTTTTTCATTACTTGACGTATAACATAATATTACAATATTTTCAATACGTCGTACTGTAAAAAATACTAGCCCTTAATTTGTTTTAACTCCTATGCCTAACTTCATAGCTAAATAAATTAATATTATTTAACAATGAAAAATTCGTTCTTATATAAACACAATATAACGTCAAATTATTTTACTTCTGGTTTACGTTCATAAATATTTTATAGCATTTTTTTTTCATTTTTCTATCATGAACTTTCCGATTCAGAATCCGACGTTGTTGGAGGAATGTTCTCCCATTTTCTTTTACTGGTTCGACTCCTCTTGTTGCTCTGGCGGGTTTTGAACATTTTACTTTCATCGGCACACTTTGTTGTTATACTCGTTCTGTAACAGTTATTATTATAAATTGAGTAATCTAATCCTAAAAGTGTTCCAAAAGAATCTGATTTTACTCAAAGAGTGCGTGCCTACTTAAGATACACAACATTGCAATTATGAAAATGCTATTTACCTGACGACATTTTCTGGCACAGAACAACGCTCAACAACCGTCTGTACGATATCATTCACAAAATCATGATTTAATTTCTTTTTTGCAGGTTTATTTGGAAACGCAGGAGAAGGTTTTCCAGTGAGTGAATGCGTAGCTAGTATTCTGTAAAGTATTTAAATATTATGAACAATTTAATCAAACAAATCACAATATTTGGATCATTAAATAATAAAAAACTCCATGTTTACCTGCGTGAAAACACAGCTGTAAGTAGTTTTCGAGTAGCACTTGTATAGGAATTCCAATTTATATGTTTCAATAGCCTTGCTGGAACTTTTGCATGACCATCACCTATTGGAACCTGTAACCATCAAAAAAACTCTTAACACAGGACTGAATAAAACAATTAAGTCGTCCATCTGATTGTAAGCGTTACAAAAGATGCCCATAAATATAATGCAAAACTTGTGTTGCTCTACATTCACTTTACGACACTGATAAAAACTTTACAAACTTCATGTGACCATTACAAGACAATATAATCATTGATCACATTACGATATTTATATAATTGTAATATCAAATTATAATGATGATATAATTTACCAAATCGCTGGAGTTCGGAAATATATTGTGATTCGTTAAAACTCCGTTCTGTACTACACCATTATTCTTTTGCCCTTTGGTGCTTCTATATTCATTGAAGTGTTTCGATTGTATTTTCCGTGGATAAGCTGAATGTTGACTCGTATTAGACCCATTAATGGTATTTTCATTCGAACTCTGAAATATAAGAAACTATGTTATAAAGAGTACCTAAATTTTAGTATTGATAAGAGCAGGATTTACTTTTAATTGTAACGTACCATGTTGTAGTCGATACTTTGACTTTCATAAGATTTTTCATCCCCTTTTTCTTCGTTTTCTGAACTCACAAATCCTGAGTTTTCAGCTGGCACGTCAGAAACTTTTAATTGAGATTCTAATGAGCGGATCCGTTCATACAGATTCTTTATTGTATTCTCCATCATATCAATGTTAGGATTGAAATAACATTCTTCGGTTTGCGTTCCCATTTCGCGTGTTTTTATTTCAGGTTTGAACGTCTCATTACATTTGGTCATATTTCTTACAACAGTTCGTTTTCTTGTCTCTAATCTCGATTTTGGAGATCCTTTTGAGATGATGTTAGCATAACTATCTAATATTTCTGTACTTTTTCTGTTGAAATTTATATAATGCCCACGAATGTTTTTCTTGGGAGATAGACGAGTTCTAGAATCGTTACTATAATTTTCTAATGGTGTTGGGACTCTTGGATATTCAGCAGTGGTCACCGTTTTTTTATTAGATTCAAGCCCATTAATATTTGAAACCATCTGAAAATAATAGAATTATAATTATGTTCAATAATTATATTCATTATTTCAACTATATACCCTGAGTAACGAGGCAAATTTATTTATTTATACAACTAAGAAGCATTTGACTTACTGGATTATTAGGAGAAATAAAGCAATTCCAAAACAATTTGGCTGTTTTTTCCATATCTTCTCTGTTATCAGTAGCACGCCATACATCTGAAATTATATAACACCTGGGTAATACAATAACTATGCTTATCCACAGTAAATTTAACTTAGCCATTATGGCGCTTGCAAAGTTTCAATACGTGGTCGTTGTTTTTTGTAGTTAAAACTGAAATGTATAAACTTTTATCTTAGTACAATAATAACAATAATACATATTGTACTATGCTTATATTAAATAACTTACATGGTCCGGGATTTTCTGGTTTCATGTTTCCTTGAAGATCCAAAAGCGCTTGAGCTGCATCATAGTCTGTATTTGGAGCACTCATATTTATGGCGGACATACTTGGAGTATGCGACGCGGCAAAATTTACTGAAAAGATATCCATATTTTGACTGTCATCAACAATGAATAAGACTTATAGTTTCTTTGTTTTGTAGTTTGAATCTAAAGAACTAGATGATTGAAAACGCTCTCTTGCATATTAGCGTGGCTTATGTCTTTTAGCAGAAATAAATAATATGTGTTTAAAATTATTAACAAGCTGCAAGTAATTAGCTAATTCTAAATGAACATAGGCTATAATAACTTAAATTTTATAAAATGTTTTATTTGCCAGTAAATAACGTTCTAAACGGTATTCACCAAACAACAATTATCTCTTTTTAGGGTAATTTTAATAAAAGTGTTGTGTGTTTTAGGTATCTAAATGAAGTAATACTCTAATTTGAATCGGGTTGACAAAATCTTTTCAAAAAAAAATCGACGAATAATGGTCCTAAGATCACGCTTCTTTATAAATTACTGATTGAATCTGGCGAGTGATCATGCTTATTGAAGTGGGTAGGTATGTGCAGATTTTCCCGTGACTCCACCTTTGCAATGTTAAGAACACCCTAATCACAACATTTCCCTCCCTATTTTCACGTATTACCATACGCATTTTATTTTGAGACCTAATTTTAAATAGCATTAGCATTATTATTTATACTCATAAAATAGCATCGAAACTATTTCTATTTAATTGATATCTGATGTTACAAATGTTGAAAAAAATATTTTTTTTTAATTCATCTGTACTGTTTGTCTTTTTTTAAGTATTTACTGTCAACAATTAGAAAAAATATTTATTGTAAAACTAAAATATATATATTAATTATATTAGTTACGAATATGTAACTTAGTCATTTGCTAGTTGGGATATATTTAATGTTGTTCATTTTTTACTACATTCATTTATTTCAAGATTTTTAATTATTTACTAAGAAAGTTTCAATATCATAATTTTAGAAGAAAATTTTTTTCTTAATGGTGTGTTTAATCATATTATCAATATTAATATTAGAAATAAAAAAATAACCAATAAATGGTTGAACCAATTTTAGTGGAATTAGGTAAGAATATAGCTGAACCCCGGGAAATGTCATGGAATATTTTTTTATCGCAATAAACAATAATCTACATAGTCGAAAAATTGAAACCGCAGGAAGAGCGCGTATAGTTTAAGTATTAAAATATATTAAGTCAGTACTCACAATAATTAAACGAACAAGACTTCACTGTTATTTTCACTCAATGTTTCACGTTCACCTCAATTATCGATGTTTTAAATAATCTCAAATTAGATACGTCTACCACGAGACACTCAACTAAACTAACCAATTATTGTAATGTTCTATTAGTTTTGTACACTTTCTTGCTGACCATTAATAATAAGACCACGTTACGCGCAGTCTTAGAAGTCAGGTAGAGAAATAAATCCTATACAATTTCCCTAGACCCTATAACTTCTTATTATCTTTACAACAGTTTCGTTGAAACTAATTGTAAATATTAAACAATGGAACTCTAATTAAGTTTTAGTAAGAACAATATGGGAGTCTCGGAATGCAAAAGATTATTTTAAGCCGCTTCTAGCTATAAATAGAATAACTAATTAGTCGATGTTGCTTATTCTGGGTATTTTTTTGACTTCTGGGAATTTATTAAATAATTAGGTACTAGATAGATAAATGCCAAATTACTATTAGTATTGTTACATGTAAATATTAATCTAAAAATAAATGTAGATCATGTAAACTCAAACTTTTTTACAAATGGAAATGTTTTTTTAGTTTTCTAAAAGATCATAATAATTTATTTAATAAAAGCATAAGAGACAAATTTAACTGGATAACAAGATGAATAAGTACAATAAGTAAATAAATAACTGTAGTGTGCCACTGCGCCATCCGGCTAAAAGTATCTAAAAAACGAGGATGGCAATTCATATTACAAACAAATAAAATTTTTGTTTAATCAAATCAAAAGTTTATGTGTAAAACTCACTTTTTAAATTATCCGTCAATTTGTCTTCGAAAATACATTGATGGTTTAAGCATAAACATAAATAATATAGTATATAATTTTCATGATTTCTTTGATAAATTTATTGACCTTTCACGATATTTTATTGTTTAGTGTTTTGTAAATGGGCTAAAATGCTTGACAAAAGCACCTTTTCTCATTGAATGATTTCATAAGCTTTGTTGTGGTTGATTCCATTCCAATGTATATATTTACAGTCCCGTGTATATTAATGTTAAAATATATGTAGATATGGACTATACTGTGCACTATAACATACTAATAGCTATCTCCTGCGGCTACAGTTTATCACGATAAAAAATATTCTATGTCCTTTCTCAGGGTTCAAACTATCTTCGTAACAAAATCCATTTACTAATTTAATAGTAGTAGTAATTTAGGCATGAAAGTGAGACAGACAAAGAGACAGACAGACAGGCACTTTCGCATTTATAATATTAGAAGGGATTTCATTAATGTTGACTGAACTAGTCTCACAGCGTACAATAATAGTTAAAATATTACTGACGAATGTAATAACAATAATAGGTGTAATGTTATCTATGATTTTTGAGCACGGCATATATTTCTTGCAGCAATTAATCCCTTACTATCCCTACTAATATTATAAATGCGAAAGTAACTCTGTCTGTCTGTCGGTCTGTTACGCTTTGACGCCTAAGCTACTGAACCAATTTAAATGAAATTTAGTACAGATATAGTCTAGAGCCAGAGAAAGGACATCTATGCTGTAGATTCTATAGCCTATAGGCTACTTTTATCGCAATAAATTGTCGCCCGCGCGAGTGAAACCGTAGGGAACAGCTTGTTAACTATGATGTATTAAATTGAAACAAAAACTTATAATCTTGTCTAATTTCTTATCTTTTTAACAGCCAGACAATGGCAGTTAGTACCTGGTACCTACTACCTACATAATAACTCGTTGAAACAGATGAGGGAAATATCGGTTTATGGCAGTGTCTCTAAGCTGGGTTTTTTTTTGCCCATTATTATTCTTCGGCGGGGACGGTTAAGGTTGGGGACTCGTGATTCGAGATTTCATTGTTGAATTTTTACCTGAGTTTTATATTACAGTAAGTTTAGCGTGCATTTTAATTTAGTTACCACCGGTGCATCGTTAAGTACAGATCAGTGTTGTAATTTAACAATGTCTCGTCGTTTGTGGCTTTTAGTGGAATGGATCGACGAAAATAACGTGTTTCCAGTATACGGAGTCATACATGTTGATATATTTTCTTATAAAGAAAGTGAGCTTCAGCCAGGGCAGCAAATTTTCATAAGTTTGAAACACGATGATCCACAGCGCGCAAAAGTCATCCGGATTTCAGGTGACTATTTATAATATGTTCATTGCAATTGCAATTGGCAATTTTTACATAATACATAATGTTACACCAATAACATGCTAAAATTTGTTACAGATAACAAGCGCCAAGTTAAAGAACATAGAGATTTTTTGGAGAGACAAGACAAACAAGTCAAAAACGTATTGCAGCTGTGTATGCGTACCATAAAAGAAATGAAGTCAGACCAGGTACATAATTATTATGATTTTATTCATTTGATATAAAACAATGACCCGCCCGCCCTGTGTGTGTTATCTAGTCTAATTTACTAATATTATTTTTCAGTACTCGAGTTCTTTGGAAAATAGTCAACAATTGAATGTAACTGGGCAGCAAAGTAGCGCGCCACATGTTATAACTGCTAAAAGTGAAAATAGCGCTAGCGACAGTGATGTTGAGGTGAGTTTAATTTTAGCAATTATTTAAATCACTTTTAAGTTGTTCCTAAAAAAAGTGAATGAATATGATTACATTAAATACAAATTTGTATTGATTTAACTTAATAAATTAAAGCTAGGTTTTTAAACCCTACTTAGTTTAACTTACATTCACTCTAATGATTATAAAACATCTACTTAGTTGAAACTCCGTTTCTTTTAGACTATTAAGTCATTAATTGTATAAATGTTTTCAAAAGTGCACACTGTGTATAAATAAAAACCGTTTAACATGATTCAACTGGTCTTCAGGCTTCAATTACTTTAAAACCATAACCAAATTATTTTGAATAAAGAAGCAGCGAGCGGTCGAAGTTGAGAAGTTGAGTTTGTCTAGTCTGAGTCTAAAAAATTGTGACTACTGTAATGTGGTACTTACTTAAATCATGATAATTACTTTTTGTTTTAAATTTACTCAGATAAGTAAGTAGAAAGTAATCTTTAATTTTAATTAAACTCGATGAATACCACCTACTTGACTAGTGCAACTGAACTTAAAGAACTGTTTCTATAAACTGTCATAGTAAAGTTCAATTATTACATATTCTATTTTTTTTAGCTATTTTTGTGCTTTTGGTTGGAATGAAAGATTGAAGTCAGCTATGCTAGTTTTATCTTAGGTTCTACTATATGAAACGCTTGAAGATAAAACATTGCATGTTTTTTTTTATGTACCTTCGAATCTTAAACTTAAATATTTTTTATCTAGATCCATTCGAGAGCCCGTCAAAGTAAGATAGCTAACTATATCAATCAAACACATCATCAAACAACACGGTACGAACCGAATAGTAATAACAGTTATCGCAAGAAAGGAAGACCAAGCCCTGCTCCAAGACGGCGCTCAATTATTAGCAGCACACCTCTACCAGGAAAACATGTTCAAGATTATATTAAATTATACATTGATAAAGGAACTCAAACGGAAAACAATTGGAAGCCACCAACGACGGCTAAAATTGAAGAAGTTGAATTAGTATTGAAACATTTGTATGGCCGTTTTCAATCCCTGGTCATGAGAGTAAATAGTAGCAACAACGGAAATCAAGAAACGTCGGAGTCTGAACAAAACGGTGAAAATTGTAATGCAGAACCAAACGAATCTTGGCTTGCTTCTAATGCTGTAGCTGAAAGTCTTGGAATGGATAACGATGCTGAAGATAGTAAAGTTATCATGTGCGATATTGAAGCACAACAGAAAGAGGAAACAAAAAACGAAAGGGGAGACATTAAAATTGCTACTGTTAACATGGTAGCTGGACGTCAAAATTCTAATGACAGTACACGAGTGCGAAGAATGTCAGCACATACTACTGCAAATGAAATGGTATTCATTATTTAGTTCAGAATTTGGAGAGTTACTACCGTCTCTTAATAACAATAAACTTCATTAAATGATATTTCAGGTGCCAATTGGAAGCGGCCATGCCATGATACCTGCTCGCATGTTAAATGAAATAGACTGGTCTTCACATACAACTGCGACAAGACAGCTATTACAAGCTATTTTTCCTCGCAAGTAATATCATAATTATATTGGTTTCATTTACATATTGTGTATTTTGTAAACTTTACATACAATTAATAATTCTTATATGATTTTATTTTTAGAGTATTAGCAACTCATTCTCTCACAGGTAGACCGTCTCCAGCATATCTGAACAAACCTGTAAAGAAACTTTTGGATCCTAATGTGGTTGATGATATTGTCATGACGGTTTCAAGCAAAAGTGGAGTTCCCAAAAACTTAGTGAGGTATCTGCGGCATTTTAAATAACAAAATAGACTAAATATATAAAATAGAAGGATTGTTGGGTTGAGCCTTCATAATTTTTCCTCTTTTTCACAGGAACACTATTACCATAAAATGCACAGATGAGGCGAAGTTGTATCGTAATCGCCAGAAGTATCGGTTTTCTCGCAACGAAAAGAGTCATCAAAATAACGAAAATGTTCCTCCTCCGATAATAATGCATTCATCTGACGATTCCTTGAATTAATTTAATAGAATAGACAAAATATGTTTCTTCGAGTGTGTATATTTCGGTTCTAAGTTATAAGTGGTTTATAATTAACGATTGAAATAAAGTGTCAATTATTGTATGAGTATGTTGTTTTTTCATAATAATTATGGCACGTAATATTATTTTCAGCTAAATACCTAGTACTACCTCCTATGTTTAACGCGAGTCTTGTAATTAACATCGAGTAGCAATTGAAAGCAACTTGATTACTACTTATTGTAATAAAGGATTGTTAATCACCTCATTATTAAAACACTTTGTATTGCACAATATATTATTGTAATAATAATTATCTGTTTTAATTATTTTTCATCATCTTATCGGATTATGTACCATTTAATTTAATTATTACAACATTAAACTAAGCTGATGATGATCATTAGATTGCATCTGTTTTTATTTAATTATGTTTTAACCTTTTATTCAAGTTATATAACCAATGATAAACATGACAATATTTTTATCTACCATAAGAAAAAATAACTATTAATTAACATAATACCTTCTTTTAATGATGTAGGATATAACTAACAAAATAAAAACACTTAACTACACCTTAAAATATAAAATAAAACTACCTAACAAACTAAACAATACAACTACTTAATCTAATAAACTAAATTAAAAGAATAACTAAAAAATATAATAAAAATGCCAACTTAATTAAACCTAAAATAAAGCTACCTAACAAACTAAACAATATAATTCCATAAGTATTAAGTACTTAATCTCATAGACCGAGATTTTTTAAATCTTCATGTTGTTTGTTGGAAATCGATTATAATCGACTAAGCATCAAAACTTGACATCCCTAGTTGTTATGTCATTACTCATTAGATTAGCTGGCTGTCATTTGCAGTGGTCTCGAACCTACCGATTTTTCGGTATTTCTACCGATATGAGCTCTGTTCTACCGAAATACCGAAATGCAACGATTTCCGAGAATACATTGAAATTCTCACGATATTTATACCGATTTTGGCGATTTATAAATTGGCAACCCTTTTCATTTATGATTAATCTATACTAATATTATAAAGCTGCAGAGTTTGTTTGTTTGTTTGTTTGAACGCGCTAATCTCAGGAACTACTGATCCGCTATAGGCTATATTTTATTTCCAAACAAAATAGGGATCCGTAAGAAAATTGCCCAAGGTGTGAAATCGAAAACCTATTTTTGCGTGCGCTGCAAAAACTATTGACACTAGAAAAAAATAATGTATTACGGGTTTGTAGGTACCATTAAGGTCTACAAAAAAAATCGCAAGAGCATTTGTCTAACTATTAGCGTTATACCACAATAAGTGTTTTTTTTATTTTAAAAATGTAATTTAAATGCCTCTTCTAGAAAAGACTCTTTATTTGTATCTTTATATATAAATTACATGAAAAAAAAATTACTTCAAAAATAGTAAAATATTAAGCCTGTAAGTTGATACTAAATAAAAATAAAATAAAATAGTTTGTAATATGTATGTAATGTAGAAATAAATAAACGAATTTGATACTATATTGTTTTTTTATATACTACCGATTTTTGGTACAAATATACCGATTTTGGAGGGCAACTCTACCGATTTCGCACTTTGACGTTCGAGACCACTGGTCATTTGTCAATGGCATTCGTATTCGTATTTGAGGTTTGAGGTTATTTGATCACGTTTGTTATTAATAAAATCAGTCTTGAGAAGAGATTTTTAATAATACCAAAAATATTCTATAGTTTGAATCGTTTGTTTGATGAACATGTGGAAAAAATAATTGGCTTTAGTAAGTTTGTTGAAAAAAGTTATACACAATGGAAGATATTGGAGACTCCGAGTTCGTCGCATCAGAACACGATAGACTTGTAAGCGCAGTATCTAAACTCGATAAAACACAGCATATAGCTGAGCCTACGCGCAGTGAACCAACTATTTCCAATTCGGAATTCAATTTGATCAATAGATCTAATAAATTAAACCTTAGTGACGTTGCCAAGGTATTGGAAGAGAAATCTAATCTTCGGCATATTAGTAAAAAGATAAAGAAAAATCATGACGCAGCTAAAGTTCTACGTAAACCACTGGAGAAACCTCAAGCTGTACGTATAAAACGCGCAACGGGATATGAGGAGGCTAAGAAAAAAGTGGGACGTTGGGACCCTGTAGTAGCCAGAAGTCGTACTGCGGATTATGCTGTGTTCCCTATAAAACATGTTGAAACAAAACTGCAACCCACAAATGAATTCCTTACAAGGTTTGAACTGAAGTCGGTGTTAGAAAAGGAATTGGAAGAAGTTGACCCTCCTCTTGCTATTCAAGAAGAAGAAGTAGAGGAAAAGATATATCCAATGTCCTATGAAGAAATGGTAGAGCACAGGCAACATTCAGCCAAGTTAAGGGCACAACAGTCTTACAAAGGAGCTAAGGCTAAAAGGCAAAGTAAAATCAAGAGCAAAAAGTTCCATAGGTCAGTATCGTTGTACATAGATAGATTCTATTAGATTTACTATTTATAAAGGCAGTCTTATTACCCTTTGTGACACTCACCATTATAAGTTAAATGTTTGTTCTATTTCTACAGGTATTTAGTCAAAACCCTCATCCCTACCCATCTTTGTCATGTCTGCTAATCCAAATGTAAGATGTTTTTAGAAATTGTTTTTGAACATACAATAAGTAAAGTACCTAAACACAATGCATTGATAGGTCATGCATTGAAAAATCTTTTTAATATTGTGAATTTTCAATCAACCTTCTTCTCTGATGTAGCTCTTGAATCAGTTTATAAGGTTGACAAATCAAATACATTGTGTAACTGCTTTGGAACTATGATAAAGCATGTCTATCATGCACTTAATTGGTTTTGCTATCAATAGTACTGGGACTGTGTTTTCATGTCTACACATTTTTGACCCAAAATCCTACTAATATTATACCTCTTGGTGTGTTCTGGCAGCCTCACTTGAGAGGCAGTTCCCAGTCCAGGTGTAGCCTGGCGCCATCCTCGACCACATCGACACTTAACATCAGGTGACTTGTGGTCAAACGCTACCCTGTAAATAGAAAAAAAAAAGAAACATGAAAGTTTGTGAGTATGGATAGATGGATGGATGTTTGTTACACTTTCACGCAAAAACTACTGAACAGATCTGAATTAAATTTGGAATGGAGTTAGCTTATACCCTGGGTTAACACATAGGCTATTTTTTATCCCGGAAAATGGTTCCTGTGTTATAACGGAAGAAGACGCGAGTGATACAGCGGGGCGCAACTAGTATAATATAATTTCGCACCATCACATCACTGCTAAGTTTTGATGACAATATATTTATAAACACAAATTTTCAGGGTACTGAAGAAAGAAAGACTAAAACTGCAGTTGAAAGAATTTGAAGAACTGCAGAAAACAGACCCAGAAGAAGCATTAAAGAAACTTGAAGCTATTGAAAAAGCAAGAGCAGAGGAGCGACACACATTGAGGCACAAAAATACTGGAAAATGGGCTAAAAACAAGTTGATTAGGGCTAAATATGACAAAGATGTAATTATGTATTATATTTACTAGATAGACAAAAAGTTAGTATGCGGAGTTGAACATTTTTATACCCATAGTTATTTCTACTGTTTCCTATCTGTCACTAATAATGTTAATTCACTTTTTAATTGGTTTTCACTCGTCGCCACTATTATATACTCACGAAAACTGTAATATCGCAGAGAGCACACACAACCAGGTTGACAAGTCCAGACTGACTCGTTTTTCTCTCTCCTACCCTCACATGTACTTATAAGTACATGACAACTTATAAAAATGTTCTAGTCTACATACTAAAATAAGAATATATCTAAGATTAATATGTATGTACATATATCATTTCTTGTTTTAGGTTAGACAGCAAATAGCAGAGCAACTGGCAGTAAGCAGAGGTTTGACTAAAAAGACTCAAAATATAGAGAGTTCTGATGATGAAGCTGGTGATAATGAAGGTATTCCAGATATTGCTTTATCACAAGACCCCATGAATCCTTGGATGTTGAAACAAAGTAATAAATCTAATGTAAATGCAGAATTCAACTTTGGTTACAAGAAATATTTAAAAGACAAGATGTTAAAGTGTGCAGACAGTGACAGTGATTCTGATGATGTTGAAAAAGATAGTAATGATGAAGACCAGAAATTTGCAACAAACAAACTAAGCATCTTGAAACAGAGAATTAAGAAAATTGCTCAACAAGCAAATGTAGCCGACTCAGATGAGAATAATCACACAGATGATGCAGTTCTTTCAACAACTGACCCTAACAATAAAAGAGCACAGAGCAATAACCAATTAAATCATCTTAATTTTGCTGAAAATAATACTAGTACACAGAAACATGCCAAAAGGAGTGAAAAGAAAAATATAGCTTTTTTAAAAACCAATAGTAGTAAAAATAAAAAGAAAAAGGTTAAACTCAGTAAACCAATAGCTACATCAGGTTGGGTTGTAGAACAAATTGAAGAAACTATGGAGGAGACTAAACAGAAACCTGTCGATATATCTTCAGCTTTTGAAACTTTTGAAAGCAATGTTGCTGGACAAGTTGAGAAAAAGCTGGCAGCTATAAGGAAGCATGTTGAAATGATAGAAAAAAGTTCAAAAAATGCTAAAAAACATAAAATTGAAACAGAAGATTCCGAATTTGATAATTTGGAGTATTTAAAGCTTAAAAATAAAAAACAAAAAGTGGTAATTGATGAAGCATTAATAGAAACAGGATCAAACGGAGTTGATGAGACACAAAGTGATAATGTTACTGCTCAAGCCAAGATACTGAGAACACACCCAATGAATTCACAAGAATCTGGAGTGTCTGATATTGATCCTAACAGATTTATCAAAGTAAAACCAAAATATCTAAATACTGCTCTAGCACAAGGCGAGAACACCGCAGATTTGCTTGATGATGATGAACAAGTAGTCCCAAGAGTAAACATAGAGGAAGTGTTTGAGGAAGATGATGTTGTTGCCAGTTTTAGACAAGAAAAAGAAGATGAGATAAATAAAGATAAACCCGAAGATATTGATTTATTTTTACCTGGATGGGGAAGCTGGGGAGGCAAGGGTGTTAAAGCCCCCAAACGCAAGAAGAACAGATTTATTTTGAAAGGCGCCCCAAAGACAGCACGACGCGACGAGAACAAGGGTGATATTATTATTAAAGAGTACAAAGATCCTAAGCTTGCATTGCATAAAGTGAAGGAAATTCCTTATCCGTTCAATAGTGTTAGAGATTACGAAGCTTCCATCAGAGCCCCTCTGGGCAACACATTTATTCCTGAGAAGGCTCATAAGAAGCTTATTCGCCCAAGTGTCATCACTAAAGCTGGTACAATAATTGAACCAATGGATGAGGATGAATTGTTGCAAAAGAAGAATAGAAACTTTATGAACGAAAAGATTTTGAAAATTGTGGGACAGAAATAAAAATAAATGATTGATATTATACTTTACTTTTATTTATAAGGGAATCTTATCCTAAATACCCACACGCACTGGAGGTGAAACAAGTATTACACCATCACCTCTCACAAATAACATAGGAATATTTCTCTTTGTAGTCCTATAAACCTCTTCATAAGTTTCCTCATCAATTTCAACTGTGGTAATTGTTTCTTCTGCATCTCCCAATACCATGTTCAGATGTTGATCATAAGCCTGAAATGAAATTCCATCAATTTTTACGAGTATTAGTATGTAAAAAAAAACAAACCCACTTCAAAACTAACACTATTACATGTTCAAGGTTACATATAGAGCAGGCTTCAAGCCATTGGGTTGCGATACTCTGCATAAACAATACCGTTGTGGTCAAGTGCTACCTAGTAGGAGACTTTCGAGGCTGTTGTACAAATTAGTAATTGTAAACTGCCCGGAAAGGTAAAATAAGATGATAGAATACTTTTTGACTACTGTGAACTATTCAGAATTGATTTGAATGTGAGCTACATTACATACTATATAATAACTACCTATTTGAGGCAACAACAAAAACATACATGTAACTTTCCGCGAAGTTCCCTCTCATTGCGCATTTTCACATATATTCTCTCATCCAAACTTAGCCTGATCAGGTCCAGTGGCTCTTTCACTGTCATAACAGAAACCTGAAATATAAAAGGTTTAAATTTAGACTAAAAGGTGGTGTTGCGGCGCAAAGATCAAGGGGTATAGGGGTTTAAACTTACAAGCCAGAACAAAACATAGGTTATATGGTTATGTTTCTATTTCAGTAATAAAATGATTGGCGAAATAAACTTATTTTGAAGCCATTGTTTTGTCTCCTATTTATATATTTCGAAATGCTTAATTTACGATGATTTACAACTCATCAACTTACATTCTCTCCGTCGTCAGCCATTATTACTAGTAATACGAATACAACATACAGATATAATAAATACAAAAAGTTAAGTGAAGATGGATAAACTTTTAATATTTAAATTGATTTCGATAGAACAGCAAAGTTAAATTTATGTAAACAAAACAGACACCAATAAACTTTGTTTTTGAGGTATGAAGATTGAGGTTATGCCGGTAGGTAGAGGTAGGCTAGCCAGTGTTGCCAACTTTGTATCAGGAATTGGGCTAACAATAATAATCCTAAATGGATCCTATTGTCTAAATTACAAATAAAATACATAATTATTGATAACATCACATTGTTTAGTAACAAAACTATCATAGGTACTCGGTACTAGGTTAATATGGCATAATAAAAATTATTGAAAATTTTAAATCGGTTTCTTTTTAAGTTCCTAGAACAAAAGTAGCCTAATTGACTCCATTACATTGGCTATCTATCAGTGAAAGTCCCGTCAAAATCAGTAAAGCTGTTTCGGATATATACCGGAACGAGCTGTTTTTTTCCTATGGTGTATTACGTATATAATATGAATGCGATTTTTCCGTTTAATAAATCTTTTCCGGATTTCGACTAGGTCGAAGATGTATTTTTATTATATTATTTATTTAGGTAATCCAACAGCGTTCCAATTATAAAATAGGCAAACATTTGTTATACAATAAGGCCAAAATAGGAAAAAAAATAAACTTGATTATCTAAAAGATGTCTATTCGCTTGAAGATTTAGATATAATCAATTATTAAATTAGATGTAATTATTTTTATATACATTTTGGCTAAACACGCTGAAAAAGAGCTAAATTTAGCATATTAAGGGATAAGTAGGCATCACTGCCGGAAGCCCATTACGAAAGTCATAGATAAATAAAAGAAAACCCTGTAATTTATGGTAAAATATGTCTGTACTGTGCAATCTGTGCAATAACGTTTAGATTAATATAATTATATTTATATTCTGTGAAAGGAAAGTATACATAACATAAATACATTTCTATGATTCTGTGTCTGTGGCAGTGGTTTATGGCAGTCAACAGCGTGCTGTGACTAGTGTTACACATTTTGTGATCAAATAATTACGATATTTATGTAGGAATACTACTATTTTTGAATTACACGTATATCGTGGAAAATGGTTCGAAGCGGGTAACTAATTAGTCATTAAAACATTTAAAATGCTAAAGTGAAATCTAGCAAAGTGTCGCATTGTATTCTTGTTTTTAGGCGAGACCGCGACAGAGATCGGGATCGAAGAAGGTCGCACAGTAGATCTGCGTCCCTAGATCGCAAGCGTAGGCGCTCGCGGTCGAGGAGTCGCGATAGAACTTCGAAGTCTTCGAAGAGGAAGCGCAGTCGTAGCAGGGAGCGTGAGTCCAAGAGAGATCGTAGCAGAGACCGCGACAGGGATCGTGATAGAAAAAGGTCAGTGTGTATTTCTTTTTCCCTTCCGAATGAGATGTGTTTCTTCAGCACGACACTCTAGAGTAAAGCGTAGTTTCGTATCTAATTGGCCTTGCACCTTTGACTTATATAAAACTAGCTGTTCCCCGCGGCTTCACCCGCGTGGGCCACAGTTTATCGCGAAATCCTTTCTTAGCGGATGCCTACGTCATAACATCTACCTGCATGCCAAATTTCAGCCAAATCCGTCCAGTGGTTTGGGCTGTGCGTTGATAGATCACTATGTCAGTCAGTCATCAGTCAGTCACCTTTGAGTTACCTATATATATATATATATAAATATATATATAGATTATGTACAGATTTATTTTGTCATCACTCTCTAAATGGTATAGGGAAAACATTTAGAAACTGAGATGTATAAGAACTACAATATTCAAGTGCATCCAACATCTACCAACCCTCATTAGGTGAGCATGGTAGATTATGGGCCATAATCTCTGGGAGAATCCTCATGTCCCAGCAGTGAAAATCAAACAATGTGAGATGCTGTCCAAAGCAGTGGTGGATTTAGCAGCAGGCTGAGTAGGCTGGAGCCTAGGGCGGCAGATTTTAGGGGCGGCAAATTTAGTGTCAATTTAAAAAAATGTTTTAATGATATTAAAAGAGTCGTGCTCTCTCCAAAGTTACAGACTGGTTTGATGCGAACAATTTGATGTTAAATGGAAAAAAGACAAAATGCTTGAGATTTGTGCTGCCCAATGTTAAAGAAGTACCAACAAATGTAAAAATTAAGGACGAAGAATTGGACCTTGTCAAGACTACAGTATTCTTAGGCATAACTTTAGATCACAAATTGCAATGGGGTCCACATATTGTCAGTCTATCGAGCAGACTTAGCTCTGCAGCATATGCTGTAAAGAAGATCCGTCACCTTACTGACGTTGATACAGCCAGACTAGTCTATTTCAGCTATTTTCACAGCATTATGTCCTATGGAATATTGCTGTGGGGAAACGCTGCTGATATTAACACCATATTTGTATTGCAGAAGAGAGCTGTTCGTGCGATTTATAACATGGGCCCCAGAGAATCTTTAAGAATTAAGTTTAAAGAAACCAAAATAATGACAGTTATTTGTCAATATATTTATGAAAATGTAATGTACATACGGAAAAATTTAAATAGCTTCAAAAAGAGAAGTGATTATCACAATTTTAATACTAGAAACAAAGATAAAATTGCTGTACCCACCACTAGGCTCCATAAAGTTAGCAACTCGTTCAAAGGTCAATGTGTACGCTTTTTCAACAAAATCCCAAGTGAAATTCAAGACTTGTCTATAACAAAATTTCAAATTCGTATAAAGAGAAATCTCATTAGTAAAGCTTATTATAAAATATCGGACTATCTAGATGACAAACAAGCTTGGGATTGTAGTTAATCTATCTATCTTTCTTTCTATCTATCTATTCTCCCTATTTCCCCTATTCTAACCATTCTCGGTAAACAGCCAAAACAGTCATGCTCACGAAAGTGACTTTGCTTGCAGCGGCGTCATGTGTCGGGTCGCCCTCTTCCCTCTCATATGGTCGAGGAGAGCGATGGCTGGCACATGCGTCAACTCGTGAACGGGTGCTGCTTGTGGGGTCTGGTCTGCTTTGGTTGTGATCCCGCAACTCGTTAATATTCATGTTCCCATATCCCAATGTGTACAACCAAACAAGAGAAATCTTCTTATTAGTAAAGCTAAATAAAAAATATCGGACTATTAGATGACAAAAAAAAAAAGCTTGGGATTTTAGTGAACTTGCTCCAATTCAATCAATTAGTAATAAGAATAAAATTGTCAATGTGATCGCGCCAAAAAAAATACCTGCCGGGCGTTTCTTGCCTGTTCTTTTGCCGGCGTAAGGAGGTTGGAACAGGCGTAGCTAGTTTTAAGTTGACGTTTTAAAGTGATCACAATGTATCCTATTGAATAAACATTATTGAATTTTGAATTTTGAAATTTTATATATGTATTTAAATATTATTATGTGCACACAAACAATTAAACATTGTTCACCACTTGAATTTTCTTCAATTTTTATCTGATGCATAAAAAAATGACACATAAAAGAAAAGGCAGAGGCCGTAGTGGTTATAGAGGTTGGTAGGGGCGGCAAAATTTGAATACTTAGCCTACTGGCGGCAAATGTGTAAATCCGCCACTGGTCCAAAGTCATTTAACTACGTTTTTTAGAGTCTTGAAACAGCCCTTATGCACTACTATATGCCATACTAACGAGTCTCTTTACATCTTGCAGTGATAAAAGGGATGATAAGAGAAATGGCTCAGGCTCAAGTAAGTCTTCAAGGAAGAAAACTCCTGACAAAGACAGGGATCGGGAGGGATCTAAATCTAAGGAAAAGACTATTAAATCTGAATCGGGAGACTATAATCCAGGTTCTGTTGATAAGGTAAGATCACATTACTATAATAAACGCTACAGTTTGTATGTTACTGTCATGTCAAAAAAGTAAAACTGATTTGAATTAAGCTACTTTTTATCCTTGTGACTCATAAAGGCGCTACGTGTAGCAATGCTAGTTAGTAGTTAAACATAATATACTTCTTTGATGCTTCAAAATCAAAAAAATGTAAGTTTGGTTTGAAAATGCTGATCTGCGCAAGGAGTATGTGACGTGTCACACATCAAATTGCTTTCTCTACACCTTATTTATATGAAAATTGTATAGAAAAGGAACATTTTGACCGAAAGACTTGTAATTTTTAATTTTTTTTTTTTTTTTTTTTTACTTTTGACAGGGTAGCGTTTGACCACAAGTCACCTGATATTAAGTGAAGATGTGATCGAAGATGGCGCCACGCTACACCTGGACTGGGAACTGGCTCTCAAGTGAGGCTGCCGGAACACACCGATAGGTGCTTGGCGACAGATTCTTAACAAGAGGGTGGTAGCTAGCCAGGCGAGTACTAGAAAATACCCTACCACCAAGCTATGGTTTCATCACGATGTTTTCCTTCACCGAAAGCTCAAGCTCATTGGAGGATTCGAACCCACGTCCTATGGATCGCAAGCCGACGTCACTACCACTGAGCCATCATCGCTATAAAATAATAACAATATAATAATAATAATTAAAAAAATAATAAAATAATATAATAATTAATTTTTTTTTTTTTTTTTTATTTTTTTTTTTTTTTATTAATTTTTAATTAATCTAGGAAGAAGAACAAATTCGCCTCGAAGCAGAGATGCAGAAGCGACGGGAACGTATCGAGCGCTGGCGCGCCGACAGAAAGCGCAAAGAGTTGGAGTCCACCAAGAAAGAGGTGAAACAAGGCAGTCTGGTGTCCAATATACAGGTGCCCAAGAAATGGTCTCTGGAAGATGATTCCGGCGATGAAGGTTAGATCACATTTGGTTTGTTTGTTACTATTTCACTACCATTGTCCAAACATTGACCAAATGTTTGACGAAAGATGACAAAATAAGAAATCCCTTCAGCAAAAAAAAATTCTAAATCGTCTGGGCACTGGTATAAATAATTGACTTTCAAAACACATGCAAGGAGAGCATGAAACATCAAGAGGAAATAATATGCAGATAATGCGCGCACAATCTAAATCAAACACTGCGCTCTACTTCCTGGCTTCTAGAGTGGTGCACAACTGGAACAGTCTACCAGAAGACGTTGTGTTGGCACCTTCAGTGAATTCCTTTAAAAACAGACTGGACAAGTGGTTGCGAATAAACAATGCTTCCCTGCTACAGAATTGACTTTTCTCTGCATTTTTGGACATTGCTATAATTCAACACAGCATGATATAGGCACATCAGCCTCAGGCTGCTCGCCTATTACCAAATAAATGAAAAAGTGTAAACATGTCACTTTGAGCTAGATTATCTCAGTTCTAAGATGTTTCAGGCGTTTTGAACCAGCATTTTTGTTTTGTTTCGATGTATTGATGTTTTAACCATAGTTGAATAATGGACAAAAGTTAAAAAGACAAGTAGAGAGATCTTGTACCCAAATTTCCTCGACCTTTTTACTCAAGATCAGAACTTAACTACCAACTAAGAGAATTCAATTTCACGCGAAGTTTTGTTTGTATGCAATCGTATTAGCCTTTGCCGTAATGAGTCCCTTTTTAGGGGATCCAGATTCCGAAGCGGCGAAGGAGAAGGCAGCTGCCGAGGAAAAGGCGAAATTGGAAGCGGAAGATGAAATTGATACATTGGATGCTTATATGCAAGAAGTGCAGCAGGTAAGATTGCATTGTCTTTCATATTGGTGTCAAATATATCAAAAAATTGCAATTTTTTTACTTCAGTGAAAGTAATGGATATCGGAATTGACATTAGAAAGCTATTTAGTCAATATTGCGCTACAGCATAGCATTTCTATGTAAATCACAACAGCTCTGCTATGCTGGTACACAATATATCTTACTCAATAGTGACTTATATAATATCATGCTGGTACTGGAAATATTACTACATCACTATAGAAAAGTACTTCTAAAAAATGAATGAAACAATCCTTCAATACAATCTTATTGCAGGAAGTACGAAAAGTGAATCAAATAGACCAGCAGAGAGGTCTCATAAGCGTACCCACTGCTGGCGGCACAGGGGTAGTTATCCTAACTGGAACTGCAAAGAAAAAGGTTACAGAACAGAAAAATAAAGGTGAGATATCAAAGTAGTAGTGGTAGTGCATTTTATAGTGCTTGCTGACTAGTTACTATCATAAATTTAAAAATCTATCACCATGCCCTTCTGGCAGCTCACTGGAAAGCCGGTAGTCATTACCCAATCCAAGTGTAGCATGCACCACCTTTGATCACAACATCGCTTAACACCAGGTGAATTGGGGTCAAAAGCTTTAGAATGAAATAATATGAAAGAATATTAGGTCTAACTGTTGTTTTGTTTATAGGTGAGCTGATAGAACAGAACCAAGATGGCTTGGAGTACTCTTCAGAGGAAGAAACTGAAGATATCAAGGATGCCGCGGCAAATCTCGCCTCTAAGCAGCGGAAGGATTTGGCCAAAGTTGACCATACAAGTTTGGAATACCTTCCGTTTAGGAAAGCCTTTTATACAGAGGTACTGTTTTAATATTAATGTGAATGTAAAAGGGAATTATTTCTTTGAAAAAACTAGCTTCATTCGATAAACGTAAATCTGTAACGTAGATTTATTGTTCTCAAAAAGTTCCGATTTGTTGCCTATCCTATGCACCAAGTAACCAATTTCCTGAATGTTGATCAAAAGTAGCTTAGTACAAAGATCAAGAGGAATATGGCAGGTAGAAGACCTGTGTAGTTTAGAGGTTATTTATGTGTTTTATACTAGTAACCAAGACATGTGAAAACAGACCTTGTTCAGTAGGAAAACAAGTATTAATTTAAAAATTTCGCTGTATCTTGGTTTATCCATTTGTTTGTTTCTCTGTGCAGGTTAGTGAGTTAGCGAGAATGACTCCGGAGGAAGTGGAAGTGTACAGAACGGAACTGGAGGGGATCAGAGTTAAAGGCAAAGGGTGTCCAAAGCCAATCAGGTCGTGGGCACATTGCGGAATCAGTAAAAAGGAAATGGATATATTGAAAAAGCTCAACTTTGAGAAACCTACCCCTATCCAAGCTCAAGCTATACCGGCTATCATGTCTGGAAGGTAATCAATAAGTTATTATTAGGTTAATAGGGCTTAGCCAGCTTAGTTTTTACTCGGTTGAATTTGGCATTATTGGGCTCTTATCATATTTAAACCTACCCTCACTGTAACCCATTTTATTCTGCAGTCACTGAAATAATAGTACCAAAGTAAACATTATGCAAATCAGTTACATAAACGAATGATTTATCTTTTTAAGGGATCTAATCGGCATAGCCAAAACTGGCTCAGGCAAGACACTAGCATTCATCCTGCCAATGTTCCGGCATGTCCTGGACCAATCTCCATTGGAAGACACGGATGGTCCCATAGCGCTCATAATGACGCCCACTAGAGAGCTGTGCATGCAAATAGGGAAGGACATCAAGAAGTTTGGCAAGTCACTGGGACTCAGGACTGTTTGTGTTTATGGAGGCACTGGCATATCGGAGCAGGTGTGTTGTAGAATTCAATACTATTAAACTTTATAGTAAACAAGTGGTAATAAAAAATATCCTACATCCTTCTCCAGGATTCGAACTATCTTCACACCAAATTTCATCAAGATTGGTTCAGTTTAGTGGTGAAAAGGTAATAAACAAACCAACAGAGAGCTATTTTGAATTTATGATGTTAAGTATGGAATCCAATATGCTTTACTAATTAGTTGATTTTTGAACATTGGACCACCACTTCCTGGTATCTTCACTTTGCAAATATAAATGTGTTTTTTCGACATGCATCCTTTACCGTTTTGAGCAATGGAAAATCCGCAAATAATGTATAAATTATAAGTGCAGGGACCGAGATTGAAAAGATGCTCTCTGTTCGGCGACCACCGCTTACAGTGAATTCTGAACTAATATTTGTGACATTTCTTCCTCTAGATAGCAGAATTGAAGCGTGGTGCGGAAATGATCGTGTGCACCCCGGGACGGATGATCGACATGTTGGCCGCCAACTCTGGCCGCGTCACCAACCTCCGACGGGTCACGTACATCGTGCTGGACGAGGCTGATCGCATGTTTGATATGGGGTTTGAACCACAAGTAAGTAAAACTGTCCTATCAGTGTGTGTCAGTCTGTGTATACAGATAATTAACATCTATCATTTCAGAGTGATAGTACAGTTTTTTACGGGAGCTTTTCATCACAAGTAAACTGTTTTTAAGTGACGATGCGGGAACTGGGTTGGGTTGTCTGGAAGAGATCGCTCTGAGCGGTAAGACTGGCCTTTATGACACTTGCCAATAAGTTTTATTGTTGTTCTTGTTTTAAATTGAGTCAATCTATCTAACTGGCTATCGGGTGAGGTGGCCGGAGCACACAGGTTGATGCTTGGCGACAAATTCTTATAATGCCCTACCACCAAGCTAGTTTTCTCACGATATCGAAAGCTCAACCTCATTGTACGATTCTTATCCACAACCTACGGGTCGCGTTTGTTCGCTTTGGGTCATGAATCATAAATATATTCAACAAGTTGTTCATTCTATTTGTATGTTTCGTAATTTCTAATTTACGTTCCCGTTTGTGCAGGTAATGAAAATAATCGACAACGTGAGGCCAGACAGACAAACGGTCATGTTCAGCGCTACGTTTCCAAGACAGATGGAGGCATTGGCGAGGAGAATTCTACAGAAACCCATAGAAATACAGGTATATCTTTAATTATCATAAATAAAGTAGTTTACTATATATTGTCGGTTTGCTTTAATTAGATATGAATGGATCCTTAGAGTGAAATAAATGAGAAGTCACAAGAAAAAAAATAAAACAAATGCGGATTAAAATGAAACAAAAATAAAATACGCTATTATCTCTCTATCTATCATAAGCAGAATTATATAAACTTGCTAAATTGGTCTCTCAGGCTGTTATTCTAAAAGAACGCTCATGCGATGATCACTACTTAAGCACAGATTTGACTCTGTCAGTTCATACAAATATGTCACTTGATCGCTGCTCAAGCATTGATCAACACTTGAGCATCATTCTGGAATGCCAACCTCACAATGAGTCAACAATGCAGGCACGATGGATGTCCACTTGTCAAACGAAATGATTATTGCTTCAGGTCGGCGGCCGCAGCGTGGTCTGCAAAGAAGTGGAACAGCACGTGGCCATCCTAGAAGACGACGCCAAGTTCTTCAAACTGCTGGAGCTGCTCGGGCTGTACAGCCAGATGGGCAGCATCATAGTGTTCGTGGACAAGCAAGAGAACGCGGACAGTCTTCTCAAGGACCTGATGAAGGCGTCGTACCAGTGCATGAGTCTACACGGAGGTGAGTCCAGGCCCGATGCGGGACGCTTGTGTACGCAACTGTTGTGCCAATGTTAGAGCCAATGGGACGCAGTACAGTTGGCGACAAAAGTACCTGATCATACTCGAATTTCCAAACGTGTAGTAGGTCCTTAAGATTTTTTATTGTTATAATTTAAAAGGTAGCGTTTGTGATAATTTGGCCGTAGATTGGTGTTTAAGATGATAAAGAATATCAGAATAATTATTTTTGTTCAACGACTTTAGTCATTGACCGTACATCACGCGTCGTTTTTTAGCTAAAGATTGTGGTAATAACAAACATTTTTTCTTCAACTATGATTGTAAATACTAAATAAAAAATCCTAAATAACGGTTACAAACTATAAAAAGAAGCAGCGCCCGAAAAATTAACTTAAAGACTCAATTAGCTCCAGCATTGGATGCAACAATAGATGTGCTTCTATAAACGCTTTACGAGTTCATCAGTACCACCCACCCGTTTTGTTAAGTTATTTTTTGCTTTAAATTGATGGATAGCTGAGTTTTGTTTTCGATTCCAGTATTTTAGATATCCCAATACAGTGTCGGTGACTACACGCAGAATTTTTCCTTTTCAGGTTCGTTTAAAATGTCGACCGTTTAAAATCATGATCACATGAGGGTGTGCGACAGAAAAGTATAACGAAAAACAGGCTGTACCTTAATTTTGAGCATCAAGTATTTGAGTTATACCATCACATTTCTCAAAATCAAAATCTACTAATGACATATTTTTATTTCAGCGACCAATTCAGGAAACGACGAGGCTACGATTTTATTTTTTATATCGCGTCTACTTACTAGAAGAGAGTATTGTACCTAGCGTGAATACTTATGTTATGTGTGTTTGTATGTCATTGAAAACACGACATAAACTACTGGACCGATTTTAGTGAATGGGACATTTAATAATAATTAACAAACGCAATAATTTCTACAATCTCCGGGTCTGCCTTTTGCTTTTTTTTTGCTGACTGAGTAGTGTTCGAACATAAGTCACCTGATGTTAAGTGACGATGTGATCGATGGTGGCGCCACGCTACACCTGGACTGTGAAATGCCTTAGTGGTAACTAATACTCAGTTCGAATATAAAAAATAGTATTCCCAGATTATTCAAATCACCAGATCATTCATAGATCTTTAACACTATTCGATTTCATTAGCTCCACTCATATTGAAATGAAAGCACAGAATAACTAATAGTTCAGTCCTAATTAAAATACGACATCGACATTGCACGATGCATTGTGCGATGGGTCTACATAACCCTATTCCACCATCCCCTTTCCAATGCGCATCTTTGTTTCTCGAGAAGTATAATCTACGAGTCACGAGTCTTCAAGAAAAGAGTGAATAGGTATCTTCTAGGCAAGCACGCTTCATCAGGTCAGACTGTGGTCAAATGCTTCATCATCATCATCATCAGCCGGAAGAAGTCCACTGCTGAACGTAGCCCTCCCCCTTTGAACGACTATCTATTATCCCTTTGCATCCATCGGCTCCCTGCGACTCTTACAATGTCGTCAGGTACTCACAGACAGAGCCGGATTAACCCGGTCAGCGCCCCTAGGCGATTCCGTTCTCGGGGCCCCTTTGCGTTACCCTTTTCTTACTTTTTAAATATATTTTTCTCATCACTATTAAATTATATTCATAGTGAAAACAAATGAAAGTAGAGTATTTTTGGAAGGATACCAACTTTTGAATAAAATTTTCGTTCGTTATAAGCTTCTGGGTGCGTGCACGGGGCCCCTAGGCAGTTGCCTCAGCTGCCTTATGGTTAATCTGGCCCTGCCCACAGACAGTAAAAACAAAACAAGAACTACGTTTTTTTATCCACGTTGCAACAGACTGCGCTTTCTCCCGTCGCGTCGCTATGACCAAAGTGCGTCGTCAAACGATTATATTAACAGTGGCCTGTTACAGGTATTGATCAATTCGACAGGGACTCTACGATGGTGGACTTCAAGAACGGGAAGGTGAGACTGCTGGTGGCCACCAGCGTCGCGGCGCGCGGCCTCGACGTCAAACAACTGGTGCTGGTAGTCAACTATGACTGTCCGAATCATTACGAGGACTATGTGCATAGGTGAGACGGTTATACGGGTCCGGGGGCCAAGTCTGCTATTTACACACCGTGTTCAGTTTAGATGCATGCTGAATCTATTGCCATTGAAACGACGCTAAAGCAAGCGCGGATCCAGCCTTCAAAAAGGGTTGGGGTCGGACAAGTGGGAGTCAGACTCGCTCACGATAGATACATTGCATTCCTACAAAGGAGACGTTTGCAAAATGTCGTGGAGCATAGATTTATATTGTTTAGCAGACTTGGGCCCCCGGACAGCATTTCAGAGCTTGTTCTCCTTAGAGAACACCAGAATCTTAATTCTGCGGTTACTACTGTCGATTACATCATCACCAACCTTTGGATTGGTCACCTATCATATGCTTGTCAATGGCAAGTCTTCATATGTATTCGTATAAAGGTTGAATTTTTCAACTGGGTATGGATGCGCAAATCTGAAAATATACGGAAACGCTAAAAATGCTCTATAGGATGTCTTGATGAAAAATTCACTCTGTATATGATAGAAGCGTGTGGGTAAGGGTTCAGTTTTCTTTCTATTATTATTCAATTTAAATCCCATCGATTTTTAATGTATTTTATAACAAAAATAATTTTAATAGATTTCACATAAATGTGTCATAAAACTATACGTTCACGCTTTGTTAATGCATTTCAAATAGTTGCAAGCTCTGGTTACACAGTATAAGATGACTTAAAAAAACAGACTTTCTGAAAGTTAACAAAACTGACCAAAACAAACCTAAAATCTGTTACAGTTTTCCTTAACAAAAAGTATCCGGCAACGTAAACGCGCCTTATATCCACTTACTGAAACCAATGACGTATGCTCTATATTTTCTAGTATTCATTCTTCTCTCTCCTTGAACTCTACACAGTTTTCAATACATAAAACTTGTTCTACCACTACAGGTGCGGCCGCACAGGGCGCGCTGGCAACAAAGGTTTCGCGTGGACGTTCCTGACCCCCGAGCAGGGTCGGTACGCAGGGGACGTGTTGCGAGCCTTCGAGCTAGCCGGGGCCAACCCTCCGCCCGAGCTGAGGAAGCTGTGGGAGACGTACAAGGAGGCGCAGGAGAAGGACGGGAAGAAGGTGCATCTGGGCGGCGGGTTCAGTGGGAAAGGTTAGTATCGGGTTGTACCATACGGAGAAAAAATACCATCCCAAATGCGGAAGGAATTTCCTTCCCTTTATAGGTTACATTTTGGAAGGTAAGACTCAGTGGGAAAGTCAGGATTTTTATCTCAGTGCATCTCACGTTGGTGGTAAACAAGTCGTCTAAGCTCAAGAAACTGTGGTAGGTTCTTTGGACTAGCTAGACTATACTAAACAATTTAGTTTATAGCAAAATTTTTACAGGCTGACTCTAAACTTTCTGTTTACTAATATTCGACGCTGACTCTTAGTAAAATACTACTTTTACTGGTCAATGCCAAGTCCATAAACCGGAAGCTAAAAATAAATAATCTCAACACATTTGATTGAAATTTAAAATAGAGATAGCTTATACCCTGGATTATCACATAGGCTATATTTTATGTCAGAAAAATGTGGGGCAACGGGAAAAACGTGAACGTAACTGCGGGGCATAACTAGTTTTATACATAACAAACAAAAAGAAGAAGGTATATTACTTTAGTATAATATTAAAAGCCTAAACCATCGCAGGTTTCAAATTCGACGAGTCGGAAGCACAAGCGGCGACCGAGAAGAAGAAATACCAGAAGGCGGCGCTCGGGCTCCAGGATTCCGATGACGAGGACGTGGAGGGCGACCTCGACCAGCAGATCGAGACCATGTTCGCCGCCAAGAAGATTGTCAAAGAAATCAAGGTCAGTCTCATTTTTTTTGTTATGGTGTTTGTTTGTCTATCAGAACCCTTTTTAATCAAAGAACGTGATAAGATCAAGATTTTTATATATTGATACGTCCCCACATGGGCTACAGTTTATCGCGATAAAAAGTAAAGTGTCCTCAGGCTCTAGACGATCTCTGTAACAAATTTCATTTAAATTAGTTTAGGCGTGAAAGATAGACAGTGGTGTCGATTCGGTTTTGCGTTCTCTAAAACTAAACTAAATTTGACAGGTCTATAAGTAATGCTGTCCATTTTTTACTTCAGTGGTTAGAAAAATACAGCACTACTATTAGACCTGTCAAACTTAGTTAAGTTTTAGAGAATGCAAAACCGAATCCATACCGAAAAAAAATAGATTGGTGTCGATTCGGTTCTTTTCTAACCACTAAAGTAAAAAAAGGACAGCATTACTTAGGGCGGCTTGCATAACGTTGTGTTAAAATCGTTGTTAATTTTATTTAGCTAATTCAGTTTTAGGCGCTAAACAAGTTTATTCTAATCTAATTTAGGGTTGTCTTGCACGACGCAATTTCCGATGCCATTTAGCTAAACGTAATTAGCGCGTTGGTCAAACAGCGTTATACGTTCCGTATCACGCGCTCCTTGTGTTTTTTCGTCAAGCACGGTCAAGCCCATGTCATTTGATCAACATTGGGGTTAAAGATTTGCGTAAAATGGAGTACTGCCTACTGCGTGTCAGTGTCAAAACTGTCAAAGCATAGTTTTCGCGGTTTTCAGTCGAATGTTGATTGATAGTTGATAGCTTTCTAGTTTTGTTTTGTGTTGATTTGAGTGAATAATACGAAAAAAATGTCTGAAAATGTCAAAGGAGTGAGAACGCGTGCGGCAAACTTCACAAAACAAGAACAAACGCTGCTGTATGAGGCTTTGAAACCGTACAGTCACATTATTGAGTCCAAACAGACCGATAGTGTAAAACAAGCCGACAAGCAAATTGCTTGGGCAAAAATCACCGAAGTTTTCAACTCAAATGCTGTTGGCCAGCCAAGAACCATTGAAAATCTAATAAGCTGCTATAGAAATGTAAAAAGTAAAATAAAAAAGCAACATTCCGAGGCAAAAATGTTGCTTGTCGGTAAGTATCGTGGTATATACCTAACTATTTTCAATGATAATGCTTCGAGTTTTTTAATTTTTGTTAAAAATAACTATGAATTACTTACAATAGTTTGCTTGTTAAATTTCAACAGATCCTTCTCAAAGAGGAGCTCTTTTAATTGCAATTGAGGAAGACGGAAAAGATTGGCAAAAAGTGGCCTCTACATCGAAGTGGAATGATTCCAATCTCTGTGAGCAAGGTTTTAAACTGCTTGAGAAAGAATCTTTAAAACAAGATAACAAAATAAAAAAGTTTGCGATGGGAACAGGTAATAAATATCATAGATCTTACTTACTAGCCTGTTAAGTTTTCTTATTTCACTAGTATGTATTATTAGATCCACGAGCACAAGCTTATAGTGTCATATAAAAAAATAAAACTATTAAAAAACAAACTTGTTCAGTATTCAACGGCATCTATTTAATTTATGTTTTAATACTCCACATCTATAACTATGTCCAATGATCTCACAATTTTCAGGTGGTGGTCCTCATCTTCCAGATAAAGAAGATGAACTAGCCGGCATAAAAAAATTGATCGAACCACAAATAGATGGTTTGTTTACCATGTACGATAGTGATGCGAATTTGATGGCCCAATACCATCAAACAAAGCCAGAGGTTGAACAAAGACAACCTATAGAATCGTCTTTTATAGAAAGTACAATTAGTAAGTTATCATAATACATAACAACATTATTAGTATGTACTTATGTTGATTTACCTTTCCTATTAATATTTTTGTTTACAGCTAGCCAGGAGCCAATTGCATTGCTAGTTGCCACACCCAGAACCCATGAACCAGAGGTGGTTAGAACACCATCAAAGTCTAGGCTTGAAATTCTACGCAAAAAAAAAGAACCTGCTCTATCTCACAATGGTAACTACAACTAATACTAATTGACCAAGCAAGTGAAGTGTCCCTACATCAACTAGGCAAATTTGCTGTTTATAGATTGGAAGTTTTCTGTGGTACTATTTACCGGCTGATTTTGATAATAATTGGCTAGTTATTTATTAACCCTGCCATAAAAATCATGAGTAAAGGTGGCTAAGATAACAGCTAGCTGAGGTTAAATAATGTGACTATGTAATTAATTGATGTTTGAGTCTTCGTTACTTGAAATAAATTAAAATTACTCAGAACAAAGTAAGGCTAAAAAAAAATTTTTTTTTTATATAGTCTATTTTTGTTAATTTACAGAGACCACCTGCAGGAAGGCAACCGTCAATGAAAGCTTTAAACTGCTTTCTGAGGCGAAGTTGGAGTTGGTGCAAATGCAGAAACTTTTATTGGAGAAGGAGTTAATGCACAAACAAAAACTGCAAGAGCTTGAAACAGAAAACATTATTGCGGAAAATAAATTTAAAATAAAAATGAGAGAAAAAGAATTGGAGTTAATGGATATAAAAATTCAAAATGCTAAGAATATTTAAAATTAATTGTAGTAGTAATATAGTTCTGTAGTTTTGTTTGTTTATAAATTAGTAAATAGCTTTCAGGTTTGTAATATGTTATTGTGAGTTGTACTTATTATAGGTTACCAATCAATAGAATTTTGTTTTATTATGATGATGTATGTCTTTTCTATGTATAAGCATGAACCACATAGGTACAAAAACTAGTAGGTAAGTAAATAAGTAAAGTTTATTCAATATTAATATCACATAGGTATACTATTCTCATAATAATTCAAAGTAATTAATTAACATTTGTCTTTCTAGATTCCGGCTACCTCTTTGTTGTTGACTAACTACTGTTGTACTATTTATTAATGATGTTTCCTGTATAGATGGGAAATCTGGGTCTTCAGGAGGCATAATCTCATTTTGTATTATTGCCAAATTGTGCAATACAGCTGTAGCTATAATTATTCCTGGTACCCTATGTAGGTGAATATTAATACCTCGAGACAAGATCGGAAATCTTCTCTTCCAAACACCAAAAGCTCTTTCCACAACATTTCTTGTTTTAATGTGAGATTCTTGATAGAGAATTTCTCCTCTCGTGCTGGGGCTTCCATCTGGTAGTGGTGTCATCATAAATTTGTTCTGAGCGTATCCACTATCTCCTAGTAAATGTTTGTTGGGATATTTACTCTGGACAAAATTTCGTTTTAAAGCACAGTTATCCCAGATGTTTGAATCATGGGCAGAACCATGCCATCGTGCCACAACATCTAAGAACGTTAGGTTATTTGCAGCTACACATTGTGTGTTTATTGAAAAATACCCTTTCCGATTCCTGTAGATTTCAGCATTGTCTCCCCCAGGTGATATAATT
The DNA here is from genome assembly GCA_931315375.2 of Opisthograptis luteolata. Classification (NCBI taxonomy): domain Eukaryota; kingdom Metazoa; phylum Arthropoda; class Insecta; order Lepidoptera; family Geometridae; genus Opisthograptis; species Opisthograptis luteolata. Next base: position 8,460,373 of record OV928048.1, read on the forward strand.
CGTATATGAGTACAATCTATGGCACCAAGCACTCTAGGAAACTTAGCAATTTTATAAAATTTCGTTGCTGCCTCGTTTTGCTGTTCTTCTGAACATGGAAATTGTATGTACATGTGTCCCAAACTTGCTATAGCATGAGTCACACGGTGCACAATTCTGCAAGCAGTGGACTCGTGAACGCCAATCATATCACCACATGTAATTAGTTGGCTACCTGTGGCATAAAAACGCAACGTACATAGAAGTTGGTTCATAGTAGTCACACCAGTCACTCTGAAACAAACGGTAGATACAACACGTTTAGTTGGTAAATCAGTAGGTAGGTACTCGTAGTTACCTATCTAGTTAGATAGAATATACCAGTACCAGGCCTTCATTAATTTAATTACTTACCTATCTATCCTGGGCTTTAGATGTGTCTCTATTTGTTGTAACAAAATCACTGTGGTGGCTTTTGATAATCGAAATCTCCGCAGAAATTTCTGCTCTGAAAGTTCTTCGAACAATCTTGACCTCGGGAACAGTTGTCTTGGTGCAATGGGTCGCCTTAGATACATTATAATTTCGTCGTCATCGTCTGAGAAATCCCACAAATCCATTGTAGTTGTATAGGTAATTTTAATTTTAATTTTTAAAAACTGCTACCAATCCAAATCAACACGGCTCGCACGAAGCAAATAAAAACTAATATACAAAGACCTAAAAACCATTGTTTTTGAAACAGATGGTCATTCAAAATGGCGCTAAACAAAATTTAACTTTCTTAAATAGCCATTCCGGGGTGTTTAATTTTGACAGCTTGCTAAACACGTTTAGGAGCTAATTTTTTGTTGTGCAAGATGCTAAACGTGTTTAGTTGCCTAAATGCAATTAAGGGGTTCTTAAATACGTTTAAGGATTGTTGTGCAAGCCGCCCTTATAGACCTGTCAAACTTAGTTTAGTTTTAGAGAATGCAAAACCGAATCGACACCAATCTATTTTTTTTTTCGGTATGGTATCTTATTATAATAAGACGCTGTCGGTATAGTGGCAATACATTTCCCTTTCGTTTTTTTTAGGAGATTATTGCAAATTACATTTTGTCCCCAGCCCGGAGTGTCGGCGCCAGGCGTGCCCGCCGCGCCGGCAGCCCCGGCGGGCGCGGACGGCAAGCTGGAGCTGGCGCGGCGGCTCGCGTCGCGCATCAACATCGCCAAGGGGCTCGGCTCCGAGCAGAAGGGCGCCACGCAGCAGGCCGCCGAGGCCATCCTCAAGGGGAACACTAACGCGCACACGCTTATCACGGTAATTAATGTATGGCGACCATCACTCTTCTTATTTAAACTTAATCCACCTTCCCCATTCCAAGGCAAGACAATCAAAGACAAGACAAGACATTCATATATATACATTTTTTTAGCGATGATGGATCAGTAGCCGACGTCACTAACGTCGGCTCGCGATCCGTAGTATCCTACAATGAGCTTGAGCTTTTGGTGAAGGGAAACATTGTGATGAAACCATAGCTTGGTAATAGGGTATTTTCTAGTACTCGCCTACAAGTGTGTTCCGGCAGCCTCACTTGAGAGCCAGTTCCCAATCCAGGTGTAGCGTGGCGCCATCTTCGAACACATCGTCATTTAACATCAGGTGACTTATGGTCAAACGCTACACTGTAAGTAGTAAAAAAAAACATACATTGCCATAAACGTCTATAACAGACGATTCAAACCGTGTCAGTGGGGTTTGCACAACACTTTTGTTGGTGGCTATACAGGCCAATACGAGAACGGCAGGCTCGTCCACACTTAATGCGGATGTGACTATCATTTGTTGGATTGGGATCGATGATGAGTCGCCTCGCTCGCAAGACATTCAAGACGCACGGAAACACGTCATCCGTACATGGTTGAAATTCCCCCAATCCATACAAAGCGTTGTGCTTTGTTTACCGATAAGTATAATTTGGGAATCTTCAAATCACGAGTGAATAGGTATCTTCTAGGTAAGCATGCCCCATCATCTTAAATTAATAAATGCATCCATAAAAATAAACAATATTGGTAAGAAGGTCGGATTGGTGCTCTCCCGCCTGTTTTTGTTTCTTTTTCTGTGACCTCTAAGGCTGACCGTACACGGACAGAAAAAGTGGTCATGTGCAGCGACTTTTGTTGCTGACTGTACGTACATAAATGAACAGCTCGAGCAGTTGCAGTAGTTCAATATGCAGTCGCAGCTTGAAGCATTTCATCGTGACTACTTCAGACTGTCCGATTATGGCCAGCCTAAGAGTCGCAAGTCGACAGATGTCACTACCACTGAGCCAGCCATCATTGCTTCAACTTCAAACTAAGCGTTTAGCGTTTACTACCACGACTCGCTTGTCGCGTCAATATGTAATGTGACTGAACTTAGAGTTCAATGATATTGTCTCCTTTCCGTCCTCCACAAAGCGCACTCAACAATGTTTATAAACATATTACTATCATCATACATTGACTTTTTCAACTTTCTTAACCTCAAACTACATCCATTCATACTAACCGTTAACTCCGTTTGTTTGTTCCATTTTTACTTGTATGGACTTGAAATTTTGCTATCGACAAGTCATGAATATGACTTGGGATTTTGTTGAAGTTCGCCCTGAAGAGCCACATTAGGGCTCAAACTCGGAAGTAGAACCTAGATAGTTTTTAGGGTTGCCGTTATCGATATCGATGAGGAGGACTCTATATTTATAATATATCCTACTAATAATATAAACGTAAAAGTTTGTGAGTATGGATGAATAAATGTTTGGATGATTGTTACTCTTTCACGCAAAAACTACTGAACGGATTTCGGTGAAATTTGGAATGCAGATAGCTTATGCCCTGGAACTACATACTACATCGGCTACTATTTATCCTGGTAAAGGTTCCTGCGGGATAACAGGAAGACGCGGTTGATACCGCGGGGCGGGTAAAGTAGCTCTGTTTGTTTATTATCATTTCACGACTAAACCGCTGAACCGATCTTGATGATATTCGGTGAGGAGGTAGCTCGAACTCTGGAGAAAGACATGGGATGCTTTTTGTTGCGAAAAAGTAGTCCAAGAGGGTGAAACTGCGAGGCACAGCTAGTAAAACATATACTTACATTACAGGCGAAGACAGTTGCTGAACAGCTGGCTGCGAAACTGAACACTCGCCTGAACTACCAGCCGAGGGACGAGTCAGCCAACGAGCCGGCAGAGGAAGTGTTCAGGAAGTACGAGACGGAGCTGGAGATCAACGACTTCCCTCAGCAAGCGAGGTGGAGGGTCACCAGCAAGGTGATGTAACTTTGTATAAATATTTCACTTGAGACATTGTTGTTGTCACTGCTGACCTACATTATCTATACTAACTGAGATGGCGCAACGACCCAAAGTGAGTCTTGGCCTCCGATAATAAGACGCCACTTCGGTCTGTCCTGCGCCACCTCCTGTCCACCTGGAGCTCGCGCAAATCCTTCGTGACTATCCTTACTAATCTATACAAATATGTATGTGTTCTAAATAAACTGGCCAAATCTGTCCAGCCGTTCTCAGCGAAGCGTTTACCAACAAACACCATTTCTCTTTTATTTACATACATAGAAATATTAACTGTTTACAGCAATAAGTTTCTTCTCGATAACCTTTACATACCACAGTATAGTTATACACAGTACATGACCACAGTTTTTTTTTTATAAAGAACAAACAATCGACCTAATTTGTAGCATTTGTTTACGAAAACATCCCTACATTAACCTTAAATGATATGATAACCCTTGCACTATTTATGCAGTTTAAACGCAGTGCATCGTATACTTTGTTAGTCTATGTCGTGAGACGGTTGTGAATTGTGATCAGTACAAAAAAAACTATTGAAAATGCTGTTAAAGCTAGCTCTGATTGGAGCGTTTGTTTTCTTCTGTATCAAGATGTTGCGGCGCTCCAGGTGTCATTATTGTGCTTAGAAGTATGTTAACAATAAGGTAAAAATCACATGAATAATTGAATTGCGAAAGTTTGTGAGTGAATGTGAATGTTTGTTACGTCTTCAAGCTGTTGAGTTTTGGAAAATTCTGCCGCATTTTTGGTAGTTATAAAGGGGCACATGTTTAGCGACTGATGATGATGTTGCTTGTGCTGTGTGTGCTGTTGTGTGTGATGTTGCTTGCAGCGAGTGATATGAGTGATGTCGGCTAGACCCGGACGTGGGAGCTTGACGTCTCTAAAACTAAATTTTACAGGTTAGACCTGAATAGTGTTGTTCTATTCTTACTTCGTTGGTGTGAGAAGAATAGCATCATGTACTTTAAAATTAGCCAATTGATATACGACATCAATTGGCATCACATGATTAAAATTCCATTAAAAAAACCATACCAATAGTACGAGTATAAATTCGAAAGTAACTCTGTTTATTGTAAAATATAAAACATACTTTTAAGTTTCCACCTTAACCAACATCCTAAACTTCTCTTTGTCATAATCAAGACTTTCAATTTCACCTGCTGAGTTCGTAAGACCTACATGCTGAGTTTAGTATTCCAGTTTAGTTCCCATCTTCACGAATCTTAGATGTGTCTTTTCACGCTATCCTCAACACAGGAACCCTGGGGCAGTATTTTAACGTCATCATCATCAGCCTATTACGTTCCCACTGCTGGGACTCTAGCCTTCCCTCAGAGAGAGAGGTATGGGCCGTAATCTACCACGATGGCCCAGTGCGGGTTGGTAGATGTCGCATGCCCTTGAATGTTGTGGTTCTTAGACATACCGGTTTTCCTTCACCGTTTTGAGCGATGGTAAATTCACACGTAACTTATCAAGTCATAGGTGCAAGCCGAGAGGCACCTTTCAGCCACAATCGCTCGTGTTTTAACGTGATTAATTAAAATTCCAGGAGGCGCTAGCACTGATCAGCGAGTATTCCGAAGCCGGCATCACCGTGCGTGGCACCTACGTGCAGCCCGGCAAGAACCCGCCGGAGGGCGAGCGCAAACTCTACCTCGCCATCGAGAGTTCACAAGAACTAGCGGTAGCCAAAGCCAAGTCCGAAATCACGCGCCTTATCAAGGAAGAATTGCTGAAGCTGCAGACCTCGTCCCATCATATGGTCAACAAAGCTAGATATAAAGTTCTATAAACTATGTGTGGAATATAAACTGGCATTAGGTGTACTTATGTGTTGTTTTATTTTAATAAACTCTAACCAAGCAGGCCTCTTGCCTCTATTGAGAGTTCAAAAGCTTAAATAAAGTTAACTCGACAATAGTGATGGCGATTCTTCCTAAAAAAAGAATAGAGAGTATCGATTCGAAGTGGACAAAAGTAATCGCATAATTTTTTTTCTATGTTTAGCGTTTGATCACAAGACATGATGTTAAGTGACGATATGGTTGAAGGTAGTGTCACGCTATACCTGAATAAGGAACTGACTTTGCAGTGGAACTGCCGGAACACATAGATAGGTGCTTGGTCTTGGTGATAGAGACATAATTTGAGGGGGCAGCGCCAGCACTTTTGAAAATGCGAACCCTACCACCAAGCTATTTATTTATTTATAAAATTCATTGTAGGATTCGTACCCACGACTAAGCTATCATTGCTTCTTACACCACAGAGTCATCAAATGCTCGGTTTTCGGGGTGTTCCTTATCCAGGTGTAGCTTGGTACCACCCTCGACCACTTCCTCACTGAAATTCTGGTGACTTGTGTGACCACAAACACGTAAAAAATTATAAAACTTGAGAGCCTTCCCAATCCAGGGAGATAAGAAAAGTGCCGGTTCGATTTTCAGGGCAAACATTTGTAGTCAATAATTCCAACATCGATTAGCGAGTAGGTATCTAGTTAATTAATTTAATTGCTATCGGATTAGATCACTTCTAGTTCTGGAATCGTCGCAGACCTAAATATAAACAGAATTAAACTGGCGTTAACCTTATCTCTTCTTGGCTTCCTAGCGATAACGGTTAATTTATTATCTGTACCTACTTCATAGATAGTATGCATTGCTTGTTTGTGCAGTAACATTGTATGAATGTTATTCAGGAACCATTGCAATGGATTCAAAACTAACAAATAGGAAATCAAATTCATTGATTTTAAACTGAGGTTGTAAATAATATACCTACCTACATATAAGAGTGAAATCTTGTTCTATAGTTTACGTTCCCACTGCTGGGACTCAGGCTTTCCCTCAGAAAGAGAGTATGGGCCGTAGTCTACCACGCAAGTCCAGTGCGGGTTGGTAGACGTCGCATGCCCTTCAATCTTGTTGTTCTTGGACATGCCGGTATCCTCACGATTTTTTCATTCACCGTTATGAGGGATGGTAAACACACCGCACATAACTAATTAAGTCATAGGTGCGGGGCCGACAGGATTCGAACTCGGTATCGGCGTCTTGTAAAGCGCACGCGTTGCCGTTCGGCCACCATCGCTCACCATGGCCTAAATGTCTAGATTAAGATAATAAGATCTAGAGAAGAAAGATTAAGCCTTATTGTTTAGATCAGCATACCAAAATAACATCTATTTGTCAACCAAACTTTATATTTAACAGAGCACGTGCTGCATTAGTGACTGACGTTGAGTGAGTCAATTGTGTCAAGAGTTGGCGATTGTAGTGCTGGTACAGTCAAGGAGAGAAGCGTTAAACCGATATCATTAGTAAATAAACGCATAAAATCGGATAGTTCCAATCCAGGTGTAGCGTGACGCCACATTCGCCCACATCGTCACTTAACATCAGGTGGCTTGTGGTCAAAGGCTACCCCTGCTACTAAGCAGTAAAAAAAACAATGCCCCACTAGTGGCTTGGTGATTGCTTGAAATTTTGAAGTCTACTTTGTCCCACTTTTTGATTTACCAGGGTATGTAGGTATAGTGTTCAGGCGCGAGACATCTATTTTTCCGTCATCTCGTTGTATTAAAAATATTTGTATGTGATTTAATTTACTACAAGATTATATTATGTACATTACAAAAGGAAGAAAAAACTCGACTCCGCCAAAATAAGGCACCTTATGCCACTCCCACAATAAAGACGAATCTAATGAGACCTCATATGTTAAAAAAGCCATTTAGGCTACAGGCCGTGCCATAGAAATATACATACATACACTCGAAAAACATAACCCTCTTTCTTTCGTAGTCGGATAAAAATATATGATGAACGTTTCTTCCACGAGTGTATGCGATGTATAAATAAACAGCGGGCGGCGGTCTCGTGCCGCTGATAAGAGGTTATCGCGCGGGAAGATTCCACCGCAAACAACCGCAGCGGTACATAAAAACCTACCTAATTGGACGACTGACGACATCGGGTGGAAAGTTTGATTTGTTCATTAATTACAGCGGAATTACATACGCAGGCATTTGACATCCTGTGGCTGGAGACATGTCTGGCTTGATTTGCATACTTACCTTCTGGCTGGGGCCTTTCTACCATTTATCTTGCTACATTGTTGCTACTCACCATGTCATGCTTAAAATATAATATACTCATCTACGAAGGTTATGATTGAGGAGTTTATGTTATTTATGTTAAGGTGTTTTGGTTTTTTTTATTACCTACAGAGAAGCGTTTGCCGACAAGTCACCTGTACCCCTAGTACAAGTTTTGTTTTCGTAAACGCCGACGTTTACCACCGCCGACTTGTCAAAGTGGCAACTCGATCTGCTTAAATTCAAAAAGTAACTCAATAACATTGTTGGAATAGGATTATAACGATTAAAAATAACCCGTATATTAACGATTTCAGTTCCTCCAAGTCTCGGTAAGATTCGATGAAAAAAATATGTACCTATGGATGGAAACGAAATCTTTTATAGTTTTTGTAAACTGTCAAAACCTGTACTAGGGGTACAGATGTTAACGGATGATGTGATCGAAGGTAACATCAGAATAAATACCAAAGTCACTTACTATTCACGTAGGTTTACTTACCTGCCGGAAGTTTTAGTCTGATTGGATTATATTTATTTGATATCTGTTTATTTAGGTAGTAGCAATAGTCAGGTAGGCACTTACATGAGTATTTATTTTAAGCTGATAGCATAATATAAAAATGTTTGTTGAACAAATAACTTATGTTACAAGCTAAACCTACTTAGGTACTCTTTTTTTACTGCTTACAGGGTAACTTTTGACAACAAGACACCTGCTGTTCAGTGAAGATGTAGTCGAAGGCGGTGTCACGCTACACCTGTATTGGGAACTGGCTCTCAAGTGAGGCTGCAGGAACATACTGATTTATTATGTTATAGAGATGAGGTGTAAGTGACATGAAACTTAAAATGTCTCTAAAGATTGTGTTGGTGGTAAAGAATGTGTTAAATATACTTATAATAATTAAATACACATAACTTCTTACTTAAACGTAGGTATATTTATTACAAAAACTATAATTATTTTAAATCTAGATAAAGCTGTTACCCTACCGAAGTATGAATGGGAAAGATCTCTTAAACATTCCAGTGCTTAGAGTGGGTTTCAACGCTGCCCTTACTATTATTTCGCTGAAAACTACTTGAACATTTCGCCTGGTAACGGTAGCCTGCAGGTACTTCGCGCAGCTCCCTTCAATGATGTCATCGCTGCTAGACCGCGGCGATTGCCAACAAATGATATTTCGAAAATCTCAAACGAGGTGTGGAGAAAATATCAACTTCCATGTGAGCGAAACAGTGAGGCAATTCGCTATAACATACAAAATTCTAACAAGTTTAATAAAATTATAACGTAATATATAAAAGAATTTACGTAATGTCATAATTGAAATAACTATACCTAACGCACGCCGATAACGAGTTTTTTCTTTCGTTGTTATTGAATCCATCGGTTGTTTCTATGTCACCTTTGCTCTTACAATGATATTACTAACTTAGACTTCAGCTAGTTATCATTATCTATACTTACTTAATTCTATAAAATTTGTTTGTTTGTATTCATGTATCTACGGGGTAATCTAAATAAAGGTCTGACCCGATTCCGAAAATTCTTTTACTAGCAGAAAACTACATTATCCATGTCCCTGCGTCTCATAGGTGTCATGTTTTGCTCTGACGAAGTAGATTTTTCGATAAAAAACCACGATTTAATTTGTAAAACAGGAAGGAGAAATACCTACGAGACATTCGGCTACTTATAAGCAAGCATTTGACCCCAGTCTCACCTGATGGTAAGTGATGACGAGGTTGATGATGGAGCATGCTTGCCTAGAAGATACCTACCGATTCACTCTTGTCTTGACTTGCTCTATCAGCTTACGCTATCTATAAGGTTTCATAAGAGTTGATGTAATGAAGAAGTATTTTAATAAGTCTTTTAAAAAGTCCACGACATTAAATATATAATTTAAATTTAACAGGTGTTTAATGGTTATGAAAAAAAGGTCGGTGGTTAAAATCTTTGCCTAATGCCAAGCCGGGGCTGGTCGTTAGTTTACTATATTTTGTGACACAACGAGTTTTAAGTTGTTACTGGGCCTGCTTTAGGTATCTATCTATTAGAAATATGCGTCTTATGTATAATGTACTGGGATATATAAACATATTTTTTGTTTTCGAGATAAGCTAAAAGACAATCGAAATTTTTATATTTATGAGATTCACATGTCCGATACTCACGTGTTGAAACAATAATACGAGATTATGTATGAGGTACCTACGAGATAAGTATAAGTACCGTTTTATTTTTCTTAGTAGATATTATAGTCTCAATGACCTGGGTGGTAGTGAACAACAATGTAACGGAACCATCAAAGGTGCCTACCTAAGTACTATCCAATAAAACAATTGCGCATTTATTTGTGATTACAAAAAGTAGAGAATAGAGGTTAAAGCGAGTCAGGTATGATCGTCTGTCGATGGTAGTTTGGAAATAAGAGCGTGTATGTTTCGTACGTAGAAAAAGCTCATGTCTCAGAAGTGGGATGACTGTTACCGATATCCAAAGTACAAATAAAACCTCAATTAGGTATTAAAATTCTTAGTGTTATCTGATGTCATTATCGAAATGGCGTGATTGCATAGTGAAACGCATAACAGGCTTTTAATCTATTTGATAAACAGGTAGATGACATGAGTAGGTGGTGGTAGGCAGGTGGCACGATCCCGATATCACTTAAAGCGGTATACTTATAACTTCTCTGATAACGATATTTTCCGATAACGGCTGTAATGCGCTATTTTCGGGCAGTGACGTTACGCTTTTACAATAGAATTTCAGTGGTGACTGTTATCAATGACGTGAGGATCACGCGAGATGAAAGGTCACCGCCACCGCCTCGACCTCCACCTTGTCCGCCTCTTACTTGAACCCGCCAAAAAATTCATTTCACCAACATCGTCTGTCAAGCGGTGTCGGGAATAAAAACATTACATTACATTTATATTATACATACATAGAAAACATTTATGTATGTATAGTATGTAACTTTTTTTTTAAATTTTTTATTGGACAAAAATACCAGAGAAATTAGAGACAAAATTAAGTTGTTTGTTTTTTCTATGTTTGATTTTTAGGACGTGGAACACTTTTTATTGCGATTAAAATGCGAATTGCGATTATGATTGCATTATAAGTAATCCAAGCGGGCAAACCGCGGTGCACAACTAGTTGTACTTACAAAAATATAAATCATAATCATGTCATTGTTTACTAGGATGTTTGTTATCTCACATGAATAAACTTTCCGTTCATGAGAAGTGGAAAGTTAGTAAATTTATACATTTATTACGGCGATGTTCTAAAATTAGACGATCCGCATTCCGTGCGGCAGACGCTGACAATGGTAACTACACACCTTTATCTGCGTGAGCCTGTTATTAGGTAGCTTTGTAGAACATATTGTTTGTTACCCAAGCCTCGAATGTATACTGAACAATATGGCTCAGAAATATTAAGGGTACCCGCACTGGCAGGCCCGGATTTACCCTTATTGCCTCCCTGGGCGCTGTGAAAAATGCTGCTTCATTACCCTAATCATACTAACATTATAAATGTGAAATTTTGTAAGGGTGTATGGATATTTGTTACTCTTTCACGAAAAAACTTCTCAACGGATTTGAGTGAAATTTGTAATGGAGATAGAATTAACAGATAGGCTATTTTTTTATCCTGGAAAAGATTCCTGCGGGATAGCGGGAAGACGCGAGTGAAACTTGTTCTACATAATATGGGTTAATGTAACAATTTTCAGAAATATGTTTGTACGTAACACTGAAGTGTATTTAAATTTAATTTCTTTCAGGGAACCAATAGTGCAGTTGCTGTTGAGAAATATATTTAACTAGCAACCCGCCCCGGCTTTGCACAGATACAATGTGAATTTGTAAATACTAATATTGGGCAGTACTTTACAAATATTTAATTTTTCGGCTTTTCTGTACTACAGTATGTATGTATTACACATATAAACCTTTCTCTTGAATTACTCTATTTATTGCTGAAAACTGCATCAAAGTAGGGTTGCGTAGTTTTAAAGATCTAAGTATACATAGGGTTAGGGACAGACAGCGGGAAGCTAGTTTTAAGTTGACGTTTTAAAGTGATCACAATGTATCGTATTACTAGCTGGCCCCGCGGTTTCACCTGCGTCTTCCCGTTATCCCGTAGGAACCTTTTTCGGGATAAAAGTATCCTATGTCCGTTTCCTGGTCCTAAGCTACCTCCCCACCAATTTTCAGCCAAATCGGTTCAGCCGTTCTTTAGTTATAAGTAGTGTAACTAACACGATTTTCTTTTATAAATATAGATAAGATATAAAAAACATTTGAATTTTGAAGCGACTTTTTATACTATATAGTGAATAGTGATTCAAAAAGAAGTCCTTTGGTTATGCGTGGGGGGGGGGGGGGGGGGGGGGGGGGGGGGGGGGGGGGGCAATTGCACCCATTGCAAGTTAAGCACATCCATGACATTGGCATTACCAAAATATTACTAAGTCGACAGCGTTGCGATTGCGGCATTACTCATGGCACCGATCCGTTATAAATTATCTGATAGATATAAACTAGGGATTTTCTTTTGTTATCAATCACACCACTGTATTTTATCTATTTCATTTCGATATCTAGAACAGGCTGTTTTTCTGAGGAAAACACGCCTCTGCGACTGCTACGTCACTTAACATCAGGTGACTTGTACTACAAAGGTTCACTGTAAGAAACAAAAGAAAAATTTACCTTCTTGCTTTTCCGAACCTAACTTTCTTGCGTTAGGAGTTGTATTAATACAATAAATATAATGACATACTTTACTGCATTTTCAAATAGGTAATCACTCCTTGATCTTACGAGTACGACCACGAAAATCCAAATAAATGCACTGATCTAATGGTCTCTTTCCTTAATGTAGGGTGTTGCAGTTGTACATAATTAATTTTATTTGGTACCTAATAGGTGTGCCCCGTTGTTTCAAGTTATCGAGATAACAAGTATAAATTCATGCTATCTGAATACTAAATTTAATTAAGATCTATATCTTGTACTTTTTACTTACCATCAGTTGAGTGGGGACAAAAATGTTTATATATCCATATATTATGTACTTACCTAAATGCGAAAGTAACTGTGCTTGTTATATAGTTTATCCTTACCTTTCCACTGAACCCATCTTGATGAAATTTCGTATATGCGGCACATGCTGGAGTTACCTCCTTTAGCCTCTTTCCTGTAGTAAGACTCTCTGTATGAAAATTTGATAAATTTGATTTTTTACTTAGTATGGAGAAAATCGATATCTACCAACCCGCACTGGGCCAGCGTGGTAGATTACAGCCCATACTCTCTATCTGAGAGAAGGCCAGAGTCCCAGCAGTGGGAACATGAAAGGTTGATAATGATGATGGAGAAAATCTGAACAATGGGGAAGGCCATAGAATACTTCTTATCACGATTACCTGTAATTCACGCGGATGAAACAGCGGAGAATAGCTAGTGATAAATAAAAAGAACCTGTTCAGCGGTTTAGGTGTAAAAAGGTAACAAACATACAGATAGACAAAGTTAAGCATGGAAGTAGGTAACTACATCTCTACCCAGCGCTATCATCGTAGACACCACTGCCTAGTTACAGCTAAATTTATACATTACCAGTCGCATTCATCATAAAACGGCAAATATTCCACATGTTATCACGCGTTATCAGAGCGGCGTCACTCGACCTGCGCGCGCCCGCCGTGACGCCGTGCGCTATGAGCTATGATGCAATAGGAAGAAATTGTGCGTGAGTAACCAGTAAACATGACATTATCAGTGCACGATGTGAACTCCGGAAATGTTTGCTATAATTTTTGTTTTACTACCACCAGGCGCCTTGTTGTTCTTAAGAGAGCCATAGAGGGACGACGTGGTAGCCTAGTGGTAGTGACCCTGCCTTCGAAGCTAGTGGTCCCGGGTTCAAATCCCGGCAAGGGCAAATATATGTGTGATGAGTACGAATATTTGTTCCCGAGTCTTGGATATTTCTATCTATTTATGTTTTTTTTTTACTATTTACAGGGTAGCATTTGACCACAAGTCACCTGATGTTAAGTGACGATGTAACCGAAGATGGTGTCACGCTACACCTGGGCTGGGAACTGGCTCTCAAGTGAGGCTGCCGGAACACACCGAAAGGTGCTTGGCGACAGATTCTTAACAAGAGGGTGGTAGCTAGCCAGGCGAGTACTAGAAAATACCCTACCACCAAGCTATGGTTTCATCACGATGTTTTCCTTCACCGAAAGGTCAAGCTCATTGTAGGATTCGAACCCACGTCCTACGGATAATTCTCGTTTCTCGACTTCCGGAATCAATTAATACGAGGTCAGAAGGTTGCGAAATTTGCAACAAAAATTTGCAGTACAAATGCACATGCATCATTTACTAATTACCAAGTAGTTGTTTACGTTTAAATGAGCAAACATGCTAACAAGCGAAAACACGTATTGGCTATCTCGCTATGCGCTGCCCTTGTTTTACAGACATGACCTTCCGCGTTAATGTTGAATGACAAACATGTCACTCGTAATTAATGTGTGACTAATTAAAAAGCACTTATCACTAACGTTGTTACTGCTAATCTCAGCTATTTCTCTATTTTGTAATGATAGTATATTATGATAGTATATCCTGTATATTTAAGGTATCATAAACAACATGGATCAAAAATCTATGACACCTAGAGGGGGAACAAATACTGGAATTAACAGATTTTGTCGCAGGCCGCTGTTTCGCTCATTGCGCCACATCAGGCATCAATTGATCTTAATAAAACGTTTGTTTTGCATATTAAAATATACTAAACTGTGCTCCGCATCTTTCTACGATAGGTATATTCATAAATGCACCTACATATTTTTGTTGTTGTTTTAACACCAAACATACAATTTGAAACCGTCCCAATGCGGGGTGCATAAGGAATGATTTTGGAAATCTACAATGACTTTTTATTAATTTAAAAAATTATACACACAGTTTCAAAGCAATCAAGCCACAGAAAAAAAATTGCTAAATTATTCATTATTTTTATTTTATTGATTCTAAATTAACATTGGAACCAATAGATGGAATGGTAAAATTTTGAAGCGCGCGTTGATGTCTTTTGTGGGCGTTGAGCTAACAAGAGGCTAGAACCTTAGTTAGTGTTGGAGCTTTTCGCTAGATGGCGTGATGAAAGTTCAAGTTCAAATTTCCATAGATCCTCCAAAGATGGCGATAGTTGTCACATTTGATATCAACAACTCATATCACTCTAATGATGTTATCAATTAAACTTCATTGCAGCTTAAAAAGTAGTGTCGAAATAATCGAATCCCAGAAACAATTATTCGTTAATTAATTAATGAATATTGTAATTATTTAGTTTTCTTAAAAATATACGACGACCTTGATTGTTCAAGTAATAAACAAGCTTGACCTTCTGATCCGAGAATAGTACGTCATACATATAAAATTAGCATTTCAAATATTTTAACGACGGGGTGCTAATTACTACGAATTCACGTTGTGCGTAAACTGTTCTTATCATTTATTTATACCTGTATTTGGTATATTTTGGCGGTACTTTACCTGCTTTTGAGTATCAGCGCAGAATAAAGTATCAGATACTTGATTTTTATGAGTACCCGAAATCTGTTTATTGCACGCCGAAAAGCGGGTAATTAGTAAAAATGTTTTTAAAGTAAGTTTATGGAACGGAATGGAGTTTCTGTAGGTACGGTCTTTTTTTCAACATAGTGGCCTGAGTAGGTTATGTTGTTTGTTCTGATAGGTAAGGCTTTTATGTAACGGTACTTCAGAGGGACTCTTAATATTAGCGTGACATTTTGTTCGGGTTTGCCTTGTTTATTATATTTTGTGAATACTACTCGTAGGTAGTTAAGATATACCTAATCTCCTTTTTCTAGGATTTCATATCAAATAAGTATGTAATTTGAAATTAGCTGTATGTATGATTTTTTTTCGGAAATGATCTAGAATAGTTACGTTATCTATCCTTGAAACGCGAAAACACTAGAACCAACCAAATAATTTAATACATGTTGTATTAATGAAAGCAGTTATTCGTTGTGAGGGAGTGTGTATGTTTATTACTTCTTCATGCTGAGATGGCTTAAAGAATTTGTGTGAAATTTGTAATGGTGATAGGTTATACAATAATATAATATATCAGATTCTTGAGGGTAACGGGAAAACCGTGGGTATAACTAGTGTTAAACATTACAAGTGACACCATTTGTCCTTATCACCATCAAAAGTATTTCTTGAACATATGTAGATTACTGTAATTTAAAGAAAATAGAAAGAGCCATCTAAGTATACATAATTGAACTTACCGCTTTACGGCGTAATATTTGCCTCTGGACCAAAATGAGATATCATTCCTACTACAACTGGCCATTTTATGAAAATTAGCAGTTCTCACCCCACGAACGGCGCCGGGTATGAAGCTAGTGTCAAATTATGTAGATCAAGTAAACATATCTCTCGTAAACAGGAAAGTTACCACGCGCGGGGTCACGGGGCCAGAGCCCGGGGTCAGGCCGTGCCCTTAACCCCCTTCAATATATATTTATCTCATGTTTTATTCATACAAGTTTACTAAGTTTCCAATAGCTTCTATTTTTACGCTAGTTTTTTTTGGCTAAGCAACCAGTCTTGGTGGTAGTAAAGTAGTTGTAGATTATTTTTCCTCTTAAGTTCTAATTTTAGATTTGTTTGGCAAGTAGATGTGAACTTCAATTTTAATCTTCATTGTTGGTATGTAAAATATTTTCCTGTAGAAATATTAGTTATTTATGATGAAGGTTGCTACTAGCCTTAGAGCCTGCCTGCCTACTTTAAAATGTTTTATTATATGGACCTACCTAGTATTTCTTATATTAAGTAGGGGTTGTAGGAATAAAATTCAGAAATAGAGTTATTCATAGTATTTTTTACTAGCTCGCTCTTTTGCTAATATTTGTTCACAACAATGTGGAATCTTTCAACGATAAAAATATAACAATGCGAACTCAAGTGGCGTTCGATACAACATCTCTTATACAATAATATTTACTTTTTAATATCACAATAACCTTACAAACTACTTTTGTTTAAAGCTTTCAAGTTTGAACTTACGGCTAAATAAACCTATGTCGATTGCGAGATCTAGAGTTTAACTTTTCACAAAATCACTTCGTAGCGATGGAGGTGACGGACACTTGAGAGAGTGTGCGACTCCGAACGGTGCTGGAACAGATATGACCGCGGGGCCGGGTCCGCCAGTCCGGGCTCCAGCGGTCTACCACGGGCGCCACACAGCCGCCGCCTTGTGGAAGTTGGCGGTGGCAGAGCAGTCGAGCGGCGTGGCGGAGTGCAGAGGCGCGGGTGAGGCGGGTGGCGATGGGCTCACGTATCCCGAGGACGAGGACACGGTGGACAGCGCTGGGCTAGGTGGGCTGGCTGGCGGGGTGTCAGCGCCGGCGGCGCGCTGCATGTCGTTGAGCCGGTGCCCGAGGTGGGTCATCAGCTGCGTGCCCAGCCTCACATCCACTCCCGGAATTGAAGCCAGGCAGCGCGACACTTCGTTGGCGGCGTGGGTGAACCCTGCACGGAAGCGGTCGGCGTCCACCGTCGGCGTCAGAGACAGGCGGCGCTGGCGTCTCAGCTTGTGTAGATGGCGCACTGTCAGTTCCAAAATATCAGCCTTCTCCAACTTGGCGACGTTCTCGCCCTCCGACTGGAGAGCGCTGACCATCAGCTCCTTCAGCTCGTCAAGGCAGCGGTTGATGCGAGCGCGCCTTTTGCGCTCGAGCATCGGCTTCATCACTTTGCGATATTGATAAGTGCGCGAGACCGGCTGCGGGCCGTCGTCCGCGAGCGAATACGCGATCTCGTAAGACATGTTTGAGGTTGGTGTGCGGTGAATGTGAGTGAGTAAGCGTGCGTTAGCGCTGAGCGTTGAACGCGGAATGCGGTATGCCGGCCGGGCGGGGGCTTATATAGGTAGCGGAGGGCGCGCTATCGTGGGAACGCTCGGAGCCGTCGAGTTCCCACACGCGCCACCTGTGCAGAGCAGCTGCCGGCGCGGGCGCGCGGGGGGACACGCGCCGCGCCGCGCGTGCGCGCCGTAAACAATGCGCGCCGCGCACGCCGCAACGCCACCGCCTGGTAATTGCTGGCGACGGGGACAGATTCTGTGCTCGTACCTACATCTAATGCCCAGGTTAGGATGGCTGGGGCCGGCTGAGCCCACTCTCACCGGCGCAGCTCGTAAATATACTGTTAACGGACCCACATTTGAAGACGCAACATGTTTGTTTTGTTTACATTCATAACAGCTAGTGCAGTGTATCTGTAACAAATACAAATGAAACATTAAATATGTATTTTAAAATTGTAGAGGTTAGCATCTCGTAGCAAGCATGAATGCTCCTCGTACGCAGTACGCAGGCGGGTATTTTGTCATAATTTGTTTCGGTTCATTTATTGCGTTCTCTAATCAATCAAAGTGTTATTGCTGCATCAGATCAAACAGAGCTTCTATTTCGACATGATACATATTTAATTAAAGCTGCGTTTAATTAAGAACGCGTATTTATGTATGAAGTGTTGCGACACGATGTGTGGTGTAAGGCAATCGATCACGGGCCGCGGCGGCGCGGCGGCGCGGGCGCACAATAGCGCGGCGTCAATTACTGCGTTCGGCTCACGGCTACTGTTGGCGTTCATCAATCACGGATTACGGGCCGTAATAATTATTGACAGTTGGTATTAACATCCACGTTATACAGAATATACAACACATAACCCAGCATTTTGTGTGTCCAATGAGAGTCTTTGATTGGTATGGTTGCTTTTGCAACCGCGGGGTTTGCAGTTAGCGATGTCACGAGGCGAGTACTTTTACTCGAGTCAGATGGATAACGTGTTGACTTGAGTAGTGTTCTGCACAACTCGATTGAAACTGACACATAACTTAATTATTCAACACCACTTAGCGATGTTACTCGAATATTGTATTGTTCCAATCAACAATATCTGACTGAAAATCTGTTGCATGCTGAACCGGGACCTATTCCTAGTGTTGAGCAATGTCGTACTATAGTGTTTATTACTATGTGTGTTTGTTCTTATTGCCCTTTTTCTCTAGTTATGTGTAATATTTTCTATGTCTAGGTATGTCAGAAATATATTTCATTTTAAAAAAAATCATATCATTTCGTTGCCTTAACTTTCCATTTTTTTTTTTCATTTCTATTACGAATTAATTTGCGTGACGATTGAAATTCAAATGTAGAATTAAGAGTAACTAGTTTGGCGCTGCGTGCTCAAACAACCAAAAACCGAGTCAATTTAACTCGAATCAGTCGAGTTGCGAGATTATTCGACTCGATTGCTGCAATGGCGCTTGTTTCGATGCGTCAGCGTCAGCGCACTTAGCGCAGTAGCGGCGGCGGCATTATCTGCGCATACGCACGAGCGTGAGAGGCGCGTGCAAGTGGGCGGTCGCCTACGCGCGTCACCGTGAGACACTGTTGGTACTCTGTTGACTTTCTGACTTGGCTTCGTGTTTATTACGACTGACGGTATCGACAACGTGTTTTCTCCGAAATACACCCACTTTAACACAAATGTTGGCCAGATAACAAATGTTTTAATGCCTGCTTTTAAAACATAATACTTGCTGTTCCCGGCGGTTTCACGGTAAAAAGTAGCCTTGTCCTTTCTCAGGCTCTAAATAATATAAAATTTATTTTATTGTGATAAAAACGATACTAGTACAGTCAACGACAAAAGTCGCTGAACAATCACACTTTTTTCTATTATCCTCATCATCTTAGACACCAATTATTGACCTCATCATCACCTAAAATCAGGTGTGTTATTAATGGAGCGAATCTTAAGAATGTTTGAATGTAATATTAACATGAATAATCTATTTAGATAACTTTTTGCCGAAAATGACTTGTCTTACACCTTACAGGGAAGCGTTTGACCTGATTCTTGCGGAGTCACCTGATGTTGAGTGACGATGTGATCGAAGATGGTCCAATGCTATACTTGGATGAATTGGCAACTGGTTCCATTAAAACACCTTTAAATACTTGCCGACAGATTCTTAGGATAACTTAAAGATGGCTAGTAAAACGTTCATGCATATGAAAATAAATATATTCAAAGTAATAAAAGGCTAAAAATCTTATAAAAAGTGCGTTCGTAAACATAGTTTTCCTTAAACTATGTCATCTTTCTCTTTTTACAAATACATAAACGAATTAGCTTCCAAATTTTCCATTGTAGCCAGCAGCGGAAAAATTACAATTTGTTAGTAATTAGGCGTCTAATGGGCCTCTTAATACATATTTAGTGTTGTAATGATTACTTAGTTAGCTAATGACCATTGGAAAGTTTTGCCAACCGATACCGGTAGCTAAAGGCACTGCACAACAAGCGTTAATCAATTTTATCGATTCTAGATTCTATTTGATCAATTTTATCGATTCTAGATTGTTATTTATTAAACGGCAGTTATCGATAAACGTGTAGGCAGAAGGCATGGCTTCTTGGAAGTAAAATTGTCTTGATAAACAATTATATGGTACAAAAAATTTCACAGAAGTTGTGTATCGCATATTTTTTTCATACAATTTTATATGAATGGTTTTATAATAAACTAGTTGCACCCCGCGGTTTCACCCGCGGATCCCGTTATACCACTGGAACCCTTTCCGGGATAAAAAGTATGACGTGTTAATCCAGGGTATAAACTATCTCCATTAAAATTTCATCAAAATCGTAAGTAGCCTACCGTAGTAGTTTACCTATATATACCTAGCTATATGGTGATACGTGGTAACAAAAATTCATACACACACACAAACTTTCGCTTTTCTAATTTTAGTAGGATAATGACAACAGTTTTTATATTATTTTACGAAGTGGATTGTCGGAATTAAAATTGGGTCAAGTCAACCAAACCACACTGGTGCGGTGGGGCAAAGGGGATTGCTTGAAATGTTGAAGTCCAATTTGCCCCACGTTTTGATTTCGGTGGGGCAAATAACACCGGTATAAAACTTAGGATGACACTTTCCCACTAGGGCTGGTAATAAATGATTTTTTACCACTGACATATAAAATCGCTTTAAAATGCCAACAGGTACCTCCATTTTCCTTATTCCCTTTCCGGTCAGAGGAATATTTATAATTAACTTATCATTAGAATACTACTAAATATTCCTTTTCTAATAGCTTCTAATTGATTATACTATTAAATACCCATTTGCAATATTGTTGTGTCGATAAAATGATTCGGGTTAACTACGAGAGTCATGTTTGCTCCATTATCTTTATAAGAGTTTAATAATAGGAATTTTCCTATTTATAAACGTTCTTGTTTACTATAGTTAAGCACGCGTACGTTATTCATTTACACACATTAAACAAAGCTATCTGATAAGAAAAGTAGACGAAAATACATAAACTGGCTATCATTTTGTCCCAGTTAACATGAAGAATTTTCGTCACTTTAGCACCTAAAAATGTTTCAAATTTGTTATTGTGACAAGGTGCTAAAGAGATTACACATTTTTAGATGACTACATTTTGACATACATATAATTTGCACGTGTTATTTCTGTATGACATTGGGCTCGATTGTGTTAATACATACTTTGTGTAATAATTTATCTATTGTATTGTTTGACATTCAAAAAGGCGTTTGATATATTTTATACATGTATCTTGTTTAAGTAAAATACCAGCAAGAATGAAAACGTTGTAAGTAGGTAATAAGGCATTTGATGCAATTGATAAAGTACTTAGCTACATTGTTTAACACACGTATTGTTGGTTTGTTTTAAAAAAAACAACATGTTGTTCACAAAACTTCAATATTATTATAAAGAGATACAAACTGTGCGTTTGTTTGTATGAGGTAACCTTCGGAACTAATGATCCGATTTAACGAAATCTTTTACTATTAGGTACTAAGCTACACTATCCGTGGGTATAGTCAATTACTAAAATATGTTTTATTGAGATGAATATTTTGGAGGAATCTACGCGAGTAAAAACGCAAAGCGCGGCTAGTACGGTATAAATTACAATACAATAGACAATAATTTTTTTTGTAGCAAAAAATAAGTGTTGAGAAAAAAAATAATGCATAAACTTACACAAACAGAACAGTCATTAAAAATATAAATACACGAACTAATTTAATATATGCAAATAGTAACTGTACACAGTCATGTAAACTTTTTTACTTTATTTTATTTTATTTTATGTAACCTTTACTCAGTCAATTTCGAACATTAAAAAGAAAAATAGCCACGTACAAAAGGGCAGCATTATTTTAAAATAAGAAGATAGCTAGATTACGAAAGTCCAAAACTCTCTCCACACTACCTCGTGCTAATGTTTACCATTCTTCACATACGACGGCGGTCAAAGGTTACTAGAACGCTAAATTTCGATGCTAAATTCTGATGACTAGGTTTTATGCAAAACAGCTACGTAAGCCAAGTGCATTTTATTTACCTTGTTTTATAGCCTTAGTTAGGTGTTTTAGAGAAGCGTACGTGCCTTCACTGGCGTTTGTTTCTTGCCTAAGTTGGCACGCGATATAGCTACCTCCGGTTAAGCTATGACGCACGAGTGTGACTTGTGACCGCGTCGCAAGCGCACGTATCAGACATACTACATATTAGCTAAGCTGTGTGTCATGAGCTCATGAGACTCGCGCTCTAACACAGGAGGTAAACAGTTTCCTTGAAATACTTTGTGGCTGTTATTTTTCTTTACTTGGCAGATTTCTTGTGGACTTTGGATCGTGAGTTGTCGGAGGCGGTTGTAATTTGATTTTTGTTTATTGACTAAAGGAAGGACTGAAGTGGCGTCTTTTATAATCTTAAAATGATGTAAAAAATAATATTGAAATAGTAAAGCAATAATGGTACAAACAGAAACATACAAAAAAGTGGTTTATTGCTGTAAGTAGTCAGTCAACGTTTAGAAAGATAGAAGTATTTTTTGTCTTAAGAGTTAGCGTTAGACTCAACTTAGGTACTTGATGGTAAGTAAAGATGTGGTTCAAGATGGCGCCACGTTGGCCTAGATTAGAACTTTTCTCGCCAGTGAGGCTGCAGGAACATACATACTACCTATTAATGGTGCGTGTTGACAATTTTTCAATTGAAGGTGGTAGGTAAGCAATAGGAAATGCCCTACCATTTGCATTCATTGCCTATCATTTTACACGATGTTTTCTTTCAACGCAAGCTCAAGCCCATGGCAAGATTCGAACCTATAATCTAGCAAGGTAGCCACTACCACTAACGCATTGCACTGTACAGACAATAAGTGATTCATAGTAATTGTGCAGGGCTACAATAATAACTTTTTACGTATTTTATTTTCTAAGGATGTCAAATTGAATATGAAGTAGAATAAGTTATGCGTTGTGTTTTAAGATTTTACCTTATTACGAACATGGCAAGCAATAAGGAAAATACATACCTAGATAGATCTTTACACTGGAATGAAAAATAAATGTAGGTATGCCTATTTACTTTGAATATCCATTTATTAGAAATTTACGTGACCCGAGTCATGCCTGTTTGCTATCATAACTTTGGTATTTACCTTTTTTAAATTCTTCAGTAAAACCCAGTGAATTTTTCTTCGGATTCCCAGATTCCAAAAGAGTTTTAATACGTCACAAAAATACGCCGGATTTACCTAATCTAACAAAAAATATACAATTTCGATGAATTCTACTCACCTTTGCATTTACGGACAAAATTAGTGACGAACGTAATGCCAATTAACTTATGATGCTCTCATGTCATGACGTAAAATAGAATGACTAGCACTAGATACTCTCGTGAATTGAAAAAAATAACTTTACATTTTCATACCTTGTCGTAGTTAACATTTGATAGAAAACTCAAGTTAATCTGCCAGTTTCTGATTGCGATAAGGTATTTAACTGGTTACATATTTATGAAGCGACTCTACACGGATTAAAAGGAATCGCAAACCGGTTCGGCAATGACGACAGTATCGAATGGAAATCTGACGTGTTCACAACATTAATGATGGTGTGATGATGACGTATGGAGTTGCTCGCTTCGTGATGTCATCGTGTTTACGGAAAGACCTTTTGAAACCTGTGATTTACCTGTTTTCCCCTAGGATTTTTTCTTTGTAAACTAACGATTCATAATGACGTTGAAATTCCTTTCGTTTCTCAGATTTTGTTGTAGAAGAGTCTGAAGTGAATTTGCTATCATTTCTGAATGAATGTCTGAATGAATGACAGCCGTTTTGGAATGATTGATTTACAAACAGGTTAAATATATCAAAACACACATACATATTATTTTAGTGTAAGCTAGTGTAGACAATAATTCCTACTTCCCTACTTATTATAATTGCGAAAGTAACTCCGTCTGTCTGCCTGCCTATCTTTCACGCCTAAACTGCTGAACCGATGAAATTTGGTACAAAGATAGTCTAAGGCCTAAGAAAGGACATAGGCTACTTTTTATTGCGATAAACTGTAGGCCACGCGGGTGAAACCGCGGGGAACAGCTATCACATAATACTATGTTCTGAAAATATGGACTCTGGATTTAAATATTTGATGTCCAGAAAGCAGTTTTATGTCAATAATGTAAATGTGTGTATATAATAAATGTGTGTACGATAGTTTGATTTTCTCATGTCAAGTTATAATTATTATAAATCTTAGCATAACTGCTTTGTCTTCTGTTTATAAAATTTCAGAGGTCCACAAGCCCAGTTGTCGCTAATATCGAGAAGTATTTCCATACTATTCAACTGATGAAGATAACTAGACGCCTAGCGCACAACACGTTTGTAAACGAATTTATTTCTATGCATATTTACGAAGGCTGTGTTGACTATTGGTTCGCTACAGGTAGCATGCTGCTAATGCTTTAAATTTTCACCGAAACGTGTACAACATGTGGATTTTGGTATTAACCTGGCTGCTAATCCTACGGTCATTTGTGTTCATTCGGCGTCTCTGCAAATATTATCATAGCTGCCGTTCTTAGAAAGCTAATAGAGCGGTGCCACAAAGCGACTCGGTGGCGCCCAGATTTGCAGCCATCGCAAATATTTGAACGCCTTAGCTAATGACTAACATGTGCATGGCATTTTTTCCGCACATCTCCTCTCCAGACCGATAAGTTGACGCATTCGTGTCTCTCTTGAGAAGAGCAGAAAAAATACCCACACCGATGTTCAGATAATGCATTCCAACGCTGACGCACTTGCCTAAAAACGTTGAGATGCTGTGAAGAAAAACCACATAACCTACGTCAATCGGACGTTGGTACTTATCAATAAAAACATCAGCAAAAAGTTAACATTTACAAGCCATTCAAATGTCTTTACGTTTGAACTGAGGTTAGATTGTAAAATCATAAAAGTAAGTTTTGCCGTTATGGCCTTTGTTCTTGTCGGCTATCTGGAGAGGCTCTCGACTGGGAAACAATGACTTATCTGGTAGACAAAGCGTCATTTGCACTTGTACACGTGTACGCGGCTAATTTTTCCGAGAAGCATATCCGACAATGGATCGTAAAACAGGTACAGAGGCAAGTGCAGGGGTGTAAACAAAGGGATGGCAGCGGTAAAGACAGATCGAGCTGCGGGGGTCGTGCGGCGCCAATTTTTTGTTTCACAGATTAGAGTCAGTTGTTGAGGTGTTGGAAGCAACGACGTGAAATGTCTGGCTTTTGTACTTAAGCCCTCAAGTGTCGCGACAGAGACACTTGAATTGTCTGCATCTGGAGATATGTATACGCCCACGCCAGGGTGGATCGTAATTGGTAACGGTCGGATATGTATGTGAACGTGATGAATTACCATTTTTTTTATAAGTAAGTATACATTTTTGTATATAAGTTTTAAGCAGATAGTTAACTTTACCTCGAGTTAATATAATCTGATAAAATAATGATAAGTAGTTATAATTTGTCATTTTAAAGACTGTATTATTGGGTACCTAAATGAATATGTACTTTTCTATTTTCCAATTCAATGCATTTTTATTTCAATCGTTAACATTGAAACAGGATTTCCTTAAAGTAACTCTATTATGTTTATTGTAAGTAATGTAATTGTAATACGTTAAATTTTCTCCATAAAATTAACTTACCTTTCATTCTATTCAATGTAGATTTACTTGAATGGAAACACTACTGGGTTTATTTCGTATCAATAATTGCATTCATTGTAATTCACGGGAGCGAATGATGTTCTACTCTTACAATTACAAGGTTGTTTGTTATTTAAGAAAAGCACATTACGCGTATTCTACAGAAAATAGGTTCCGCATACAAACCGACTTGGCGTAAAAAACCAGCTTTGTATGTGATCGCAGACAACCGTGAACAATATTGATCGAAAACCATAATTTTTTTGTTGTTATTGGGATGCTATACAAATTCTTGGAAAATCATCAAACCCTTTTGGTGCAAAGTGCGCGAAATGTCCACGTGCTTGAGTACCGAGCGTCGGCCCACGCCGACAAACAGATAAGGGACTTCTCACAGCTAAGAGCCCAATTCTCATTATTACGAAGGATGCGCTAGAATAACAAAACACTTCAAAAGCCTTTGCCGATACCGCTTCCAGCCTCTCTGAATAGGCAAGGTTTCAAAGTCATATTTTATACGAATCTACCTAAATTTTACAGCCCATTATGATTTTTATTTTCTTTTACGGAGTTTTACAATCGCTTACTTTGTGGTGTCACCGCGATTTTACGGCTGGTATAATAGTAATTATCACGGGTAGATACGACTTTAATGTCTTCAAATGTGCTTTTAGCGTGTTTAGTTTGAAATTTATAGTTATCTGTAAAGTTATCGAGTTGTAAAAGTGCTGTATCATATATTAATGTCAGGTAGAGCAAGAAAGAGGCATGAAAAACGAACCAAATTGCTGAGTTCAGTTTAATTAATATGCAGGCGGTATCTCTTGGTATGTGTCATTGATGATCCAAGCTCAATTTTACAAAGCGAGGGTATGTAATTACTGAGTCAACTTCTCCAGCATTCGGTAGCTGCCTTCGACGGGTATTTTCGTGATAGTATCAGTTAATCATCGGCTTCTGTACTTTACTCCTGATAGATTGAGTGGGAAAATGTTATTTTTACGTTAACTCGTGCTATAATAATAATTCTATTCGCGATAGATCGTTTCCACAGGGTTTTTCTTTCAGGATTTGATTAAGGTCCGGGTATGATTCCGTTGTTATTTCCTCGTTGCGATTTATGTAACGAGTCTTACTCCTACGTCAATAGATGATGCGAGTAATCTTACAACGTGAATTGTTAAATCGAGTATGTAAGCGCACTTACAGGTTTATTTTCTGAGTGGAAAATTTATTGTGTAACACATTGATTACAATTCCTTGAACTTAAATGGCTCAGTGATAGTGACGCTGACTTGCGAGTCGTAAGCCGTAAGTTCAATACTAGCAATGAGTTTGAGCTTTGGGTGAAGAAAAAAATCGCAATGAAACCGTTGCTTTGTTGTAGGGCATTTTCTAGTGGCAAAGCTGAGATACTTTTCCAAGCGGACTCTGCAGTTTTACGGCTAGGTCCAAAAGAAAAAAGTAAGATCTATTTATTAAGCCTAGCTAGCACATGCGCTTAAAATATAAAAAAAAGAAATTAAAAATAATGTGTTCGATATCTATCTACATAATAGGCTTCACATAGTAGCAGCACTCGTTTACAAAACAATAACAACAAGACAGACAGACACGTCCGGCAATCAGTAGTTGTATTAACATTGCAGTACTACTGGCTGCCAGTTCATGTATTACTGACCAGTCAGTTCGTGTATTACTGATTAATATCAGCGCCTCGCCGCCGGTTTATCGGACGCCCTGACGTATTTACGACTGAGATATTAATTCCGTATAATCATTCGGACACGACCGCTACCAGCGACGCCCGCGGCGGCTAACTAAACATCTATCCGTGTAATCTCTTTTACGACTACCGGTCAGCGCTTTTTACGCTACCGAGATCTTTGGTGATTTCGCCGAATCATAGATTCGTTATCGGTGAACTTTTGATGACGATAGCCTCTGCATGTTACTTCTACAGTTAATTTCTCGGTAGCATTAAAAGCTATCTTGTAGCTACCTAGTTGAAAAAAATCTATGATTAAACATTGGGAATAATTATCTGATTGATATCGTTAATTTATTGTAGTAAGTATTAGCCTTCTAAGATTGTTTTTTCGGGATAGAAAGTAGCTAGTAGTATTGGTGTTGCAAATGTCCATAGGTGACGGTCACCGCTTCTCGTCAGACAGGCCGTCTTGTTGTTTGCCACTCTATTACATAAAAAAGTCTACATCTTCCCAGAGTATACTTCATCTCTATTCTTCATCTAAATGTCACTCAAACCCGTTGAGCCGTTTCCGTGTAAAGAAACAACAAAAGTACACACTACACACTCATTCTCAAATTTCCGGATTTATTAATTAGTGAGTCAGTGTGATTTCGGCTCTTGTTTTGTCATCCGGTGTGAATGTGGCTTCGATAAGTTTTGTCGTTTGTCAACAAATGAATAATGGTAAACTTATAATAAGTAAGAATTAGTGGGTATAGTGCTCTTCATTAGTTTTGTGGTTTCCATAGGAGATTTGCTGCTGACGTCAATGCTAATTATATCCGCAGTTAGGTATTGTTTGTGGGAAGGTCTTAGCCTGACTGTGCATGACGAATGCGATAAAGTCGAAATACTGGTCTTATTTTATGGTTGCAGTCAAAATTGGCACAAGTAAGCAATGAGGCAAGTAAATCTAATATTGGTGTCGATTCTGTAGTGCAGTTCCGAAAACGAAACTAAATTTGATAGATTTAAAAGTAATGCTGTTCTTGTTTTCCTTCCGTGGAAGCCTAGGACGGCAATACCTGTCAAAATTAATTTAGTTTTCGGAAATGCACAATCGGATTGACACCATTGTATACCTACAGGGTGGCATAGTAAAAACAAATGATTTTCATTTTTGTCTCGGCTAAATTAATATTTCTAATGAAAAAGTTTGTGAGTGTTTTGAACTTTACATAAATCACAATCAAGATAACTTTTATTTTGGCCCCTTTTTATACAAAATTGAGGAGAATTTTGTATAGTAATTTTAATATGTGGCTCAATTAATGTCTAAAGAGTCAAAAAGGTTTATTTCAAACAACAAATCATTTTATGCTGATTAAAATCGTCATCCGTGAGTAGATACTAACAGGTTTTGAGTTATAGATAACAGAAACTAATTTTGTTTTACTAGCCATAAAACACATTAAATTCTAGTTAATTTATAGCTTTATTAAAATAATTAGACAAAATAGGTAAACGCATAAAATGTATTAAGAGGAAAGACGGCGACTGTTTTCTCCATACAAAGTTTGTCCCCTACTTCTCACCTGTAGGTATTTGCTTGGTGTTTGGCCGCATTTTTTTAATATGCCATATATTATTATCTCGCTATTTATTAGTAGTAGATTGTCTGTGTTATGATTTTTTTTATATGCATATAATGGAACCTAGGACCATCCAAAAACCCTTAATTTAAACTCTTCTTATTATTTCTAATATTATAGGTAGGTATACTTACATATATAAAATGCAAAACGTACATATAATTTGTACATTTAGTCTAGTTGAAAAAAATCTTAAATTTTGATTTATTTTGGAATAGTAATAGGGAATTGTAAAATCTCAATTTTATTGAGATTAAACACTAAATCTATTTTTAAGTTTATTAGTGCTTGCCTTTCCTCTTAAAGGTTCCTTTAAATAAATCATCAAAAACGTTATTATACATTAAAAAGAAGCGATTAAATTAATCACTACACTTTCCGCTGCATCAAGATTTATTAAAACGTCTTGTCATTGTATTTATAAAATACGATGAATCTTTAACAAGGTTACATTGGAAAATAGAAACTACAAGTTAAATTAAAAAAAAAAGGATAAATCTACTCCTTTTATTTGACCTTCACAAAGTGCAACGATTATTTCATCATTACTTACTCATCTTATTTTTCAGAATTTTCTTATTCCTATGTTTAGTAAAATAAAACACTTTCTGACGCATCAACTTCCTTGCCACACACACATACACACACTTAGACTTTATATAGAGTCATATATTATGAAATATAGACTCATCATGTCTCGATACTGATCAGTCATCAAGACCGCTCCTTCAAGCAAGTTTCAATATGTCAAAGCCAAAGTAAAAGTCGTTGATACTTCTTGGCGGATCTTGATGACTGACCACCAAAATATGCGCGCTTCCGCTTCCGAGGATCGGTGATCCATAATACCCAGGTACGGAACAAATAATTAGTTTTTTTTAAAATGAGGTCATAGTTTTACTTGTTGAGAACGTCACCTCAAACGTACTTTGGCCTAGGATTTTCCCTGTTTCCTACTTCTGTCAAAAAACGTTGCAGATTTTATATACTCGTATGTAAAGGTTTATGTGTGTATAAGTGTTTTTGTTACCTCTCAGCTCCATTTTTATATATCACGTTAGGTCCTGGACCTACCTTTTATCCTGTTCAATTTATCAACTAAATAGCTGCGCCCTGCAGTTACACCTGTATTTTCCCGCTATCCCGTTGCAACCCTTTTCTGGAATCATGAATAAATAATTATTCAATTCAGAGTAAAAGCTCCAATTCAAATTTCCCTCATTCAGCGCGAATAAGTAAAAACGTACACACTTACACAAAGCACAAACTTTCATGTTTATAATTAGGACAGATTATGAATGTGAACTATTATTTCTACGCGAGTAAAGTTACAGAGCTCAGCTAGTATTATATGTATTATGATCTAAGATTTTATAGCGATTGCATAGCTTCATTTTAGCGTACGGCATTGCCGTCAGTTTTATGGTATCTCCAACGTTTATGCGATTTTAATATTTCCTTAATTAAAATTATTATGAATTCAATTAAATAAAGGAAATATTGAATATATCAAGCTTAATGTTACGCGACTGCAGTAATAAAATATATATTTTCTGTATTACTATATCCTTTTTGATTAAATAGGAACTATAAAAGAACAGTTTGCTCTATGATTTACATAAAATTATTGAGTTATGTTATGAAACTGTTGATATATGGCAATTTGTATTTTGATTATAATATTGACGGTGTAATTATTATTTTAATGTTAGGCTCTATTGATCTTTGCCGGCCTTTGCTGCAAATCTGCGTAAGCAGAATGCTACAAAACTTGATAAGGTAGTGACACTTCACAAGTCTCTGTTACTTAAGTTATTGACGCCCCGTTACCACAGTAAAGTAAGAACAGTAGGTTAGCTAAGGCCGCTCGACGAGTTAATTGCCTACTCTTGCGGTGATGCATAGGCGGCGCGTTCCGTACTGAGTGCATGGCCGCGGCCCGTCTAAGAGTATGCGGCCCCGTTTGTTTGTCGTTGCGTGCGTACACGGCGCCGCTACTCTCGCAAACATTCAAACCGGCGGCGGCGGCGGCTGATTTTTCTGAAGCTGAACTACTACTCTTTACTATGCCGTTACTCTTAGACTGGAAACTGGCTCTCAAGTAAGGCTGCTGGAATACACTGATAGGTAGGTACTACTTACTAGGTGACAGATTCCTGACTTAAGGGTTGTAACTAGTCAGGAGAGCGTTAAAAAATGTCCAGCAAATAAAAATGCAATCTCTGAAAAAAAAACAAAGATATAATAAAAGTGATCCTCATGTTGTATAGAAATTGTGCCACTTTTTCCCAGTTACAACATGTGATGTGTTATGATTTATTAGAAATGACATTCAAAAGGCAATTTAAAACTAAAACACGCAACCATCTCATCTGCCTCTTCCCAAATAAAGAATTGGCGTACTAAAGAGTGGTACTATTTTACTCTACCGGCACCCCACGGCATAATTAAATTATTGTACGAATGTTTTATTCACGATAATGTATGATTCAAGCCTTAAGTGAATGAATAAAGGAGCGATAATTCATTTTAAAGATCGTACAGCAGCATTATTTCCTGTTTACCTTCTTCAGAATAAGTATGAAACTTGAATAATAATTTTCAACAAAAACTCTATAAATGCATACAATGATGATTTTATTGAGAAATGTTAATAGCATTATAGTTGACATTTACCATAATAGTCACGAATATTTTTTGTGTAGATATTTTAAACATGTCCTGCCCTCTAGCTTCGCCTGCGTGACTATTCTTCCTATTAATATTATAAAAGCAAAAGTTTGTGTGTGTGAATGTTTGTTAGCACTTATCACCGTAACTACTCAACCGATTTTGATGAAATTTAGAATGGAGATAGCGTATACCCTGGATTAACACTATGCTACTATTTATCCCGGAAAAGGTTCCTGCGGAAAAGCTGGTGCGAGTGAAACCGCGGGGTGCAACTAGTTATACATAAAGCTGAATCAAGTGTGCTTATAATAATGGATTTATTTTATTAATCTCTTTAGCTATAATTATACGTTTGATTTGATTCCATAATCATAATCTGCATACATTGTAACCTCGTTATTATTATATTCAATTAATTTCTTATGATGACGCGGTAGCCGAGTTGGTAGTATCCCTGCCTGCGAAGCTAGCGGTCCCGGGTTCGAATCCCAGTAATCCCGTTTACAATAATTATTAAGTAGGATTTTGTGTGTATTTGTGTAATAAATAGATCGATCTATTTTCGAGTTTTGGCGAAAGTAACGCACGGCAATTGATTTTTATGCCTTAATAGGTACTCGTACCGTCAGCCCTAGATATGTATAGAGAGTAGAGACGTACCGTCGAAGTCGTGAATGGATCTTTAACTCACCACACTACTAAGTGTTCAGGCATTCACGCGTGCACTGCGGCGACGTGTACACAGGTAATTGCATAGATCCAAGAACGTACGCGAACCATGAATGAGTTGGGTTTATTAATGCAATGGAAAATTTCAATAAAGAAACGTTTCACGTGCAATCATGCGGCTAATTAAGATTTTCCTAGAAGTTATCGCAAATGGAAGATTGTTCTGGAATTTTATTTATGGTAGTTTCATTTAGAAATGGAGTTAAATCTGTAGCGCATAGTGCTCTAATCAAAGGTTTTAATAGCCTCACCCTAAAGGCCATTAAAAAGTAACAAAAGATTTGAAAAAAACACTAAAATAGTCAAGGCAATACAGGCCACAAGAGAAAAATAAGTAGAAACGAAATAGAAAATGTTAAATGTCAAACGAGCTGCAAGGCTTTCCACAGTCTGCTTGTTTGCTATTACATGAAAAAGGGACAAAAATGACTCGAAGGACCACAGATGTAAAAATAGCCTTTGAACAATCACGGTTTCATAAAATAATATCATATCAAAAATCAACAATAAAACATACTAAGACGCTAAGTACATAAAATCTATTAGTGCTATCATGTAAACATCCCAAAACAATTAACTAAACTCGATCCTACGTTAGATCCGTGACATGCGCCCGCCCACACGAAACCTCCGTAAAAAAATACAAGACTGCAACATAGTATACACGCACACAGACGCGCGCTCTAAGGCGCACGCACACACGCACACGCCACCCATTAGTATGTGAGCGGCGAGGACGTTGCGCGTGCTCGCCACTCGCTCCACGGCTTCTTATTATTATTTATTGTTGAATAATGTGAATGGTAATGCGTGGTTGTTCACGATCCCGCATAACACCTGCCGAGTTTTCCCACAGTCGGGCGCGGGCTGGACGCGAGCGCAGGAAGTGCGCGCTTGTGCGGGTGCGAGCGGGACGCGTGCACTGCACGCGCGCGACAAGGACAGATACTGTTAGAGCGAAACGGCAAGTGGGATACGACGTAGCTCGTAGACGTGCGTAGAGCCGTAGCGGTGGAAATCGTGATTTTTGATAACGATTCCATACACGAATAAATTTATTCGAATAAATTTATTCGTCTATGTTATGGACGAAAAAATTTATTCGTCTATGTCATAACTAAAATTAATGTAAAACTTGCTTTTGGATGATGGAAAGCAGATCTGAGGTCAGATGGATCAAGAGATGGTTCATAAATTCGGTTTGTTATTCTGTATTGACTTGTAAATGGCTCTTAATTTGATGACAGCTATTAAATTATGGAAATCAGCTACCTTATTTATATGTTGATTAAATTGACACAAGAATAAATTTATTTGGTTTATGAAAAAAATCTTTACTTTAACACCTAAATGCTAACCATTAAAATGGTCGATTCTAAACTTTGTGTTGCTCGTTAAAATGGAAATATAATATCTATCGGTAAGGTATTTTTATGAGTAAAGGTCAAATACTTTAAGTTATTTTTATTGGTTTTAAGCTCGTTGAATGTCATTTTAACTAAATATGGGTTATGTATGTACAAAACAAACTTTTTTATTTATGATTTAGAGTGGAACAAGTATATGGCCTGCTTAATGGTAAGCGGTCACTGGCATTGTCAACCCTGATAAAGAACTTTTTTGCGCACACGGTGTAAACACCATTAGCGGTCACCCATCCAAGTAGTGACTGCAGAGAACGTTGCTTAACCTAGTTGATCGGTTAAGAACGATTATAGGGAGGCTCTGCTTCGGGCGCTTCACTTCTTCAGACTTCTTTTCCTTTAACACATTAAGTAACAATAATACTTAATATTATAATAATGAGCCATTATTGGACAGCCTGCGGCTGTGAAAGGTTTAGTAACCTAAAGTTAAAGGCAAGATCGCTTAATTTGGAGCCATTGATTAACTGAGGCTACTTTTTAAGGGGCATAATGAATGACATCCGTTTTTGGCGCAATCGTATTTTTATTTCACGTTTTATATTTAAATTAAGATTCGTAACACTTCGAAGTGTCGCCAACTGTAAATGGAGCCCTGCTGTGATATCGTGCTGTAAGTTTTGTATCATCAAAAATGTTAAAGACGTATAAATTTTAAGTGATGAGGTCAGATAAAATATGTTGTGAAAAAAGGTCAAACTAAAAAACCGACGATGTGTTGATGTGTGATGTGGTGCAATGGGTTAACGATAGACTGCGAAGCATGAGATTACTGGTTCAATTCCTGCCATTAGGGATAAAACATGCGCTTTGAAAAAAGCGTAAGAATTTGGTTCGTATGTTTTGTTTTGGATCCCCATAGTTTCTGATTATGGGAAGTAACAGCTAATATAATATCTCTATACCACGGCACGGTACATCATCATCATCATCAGCTGGAAGAAGTCCACTGCTGAACATAGGCCTCACCTTTTGAACGCCACCATAAACGGCTAAAAGCCATTTGCATCCATCGGCTCCCTGCGACTCTCACAATGTCGTCGGTCCACCTAGTGGGGAGCCTACCTACAGAACGTCTTCGTTGTCGCCACTCGAGAAACTTTCTTCCCTAGCGGCGTCGAGCGATGTGGCCTGCCCATTGCCACTTCAACTTACAAATTCTGAGAGCTATGTCGGTGACCTTGGTTCTTCGGCGAATTTCCTCACGGTACACCTAAAAATAATGGGATATAGGTAAATAGATACTAGATAGATAAATAGTAGTCAATGCAGTACTATTACTGAAGGTCTACAAACATTGTGGATGATTTACTGTAAAAAATACCTGCCACAGAGATTTTTAAAGTGTTTATAGATACAGGTGCATTAATGTCCTCAAGACACGACCTTGCGTGTACAAATATTGTACGATCCTTGGTTACTATTGTACCTATGTTGTCATTAATGGAATTCTTGGCCTTGCTGCAGGTACTTGAATCACTGTTCCAACAAGGTTTTGGGGGTAAAACATTATTTAACTGAAAAGTATTAAGTAACAGAGGTTACTAACAGCATTTTGGGTATTGTGTTTTATATATTTTAATTTAATTATAATTGTTATCGCGTACTTTTAGTTAAATAAATGTTTTACCAGAAACAGAGTAAGATGAGATTACCGCCCATAGTCTCTCTTTGAGAGAAGGCCGTGGAAGCTTTTTTTTTTACTATTTACAGGGTAGTGTTTGACCACAAGTCACTTGATGTTAGGTGACGATGTGGCCGAAGGTGGCGCTACGCTACACCTGGACTGGGAACTGGCTCTCAATTGAGGCTGCCGGAACACACCGATAGGTGCTTGGCGACAGATTCTTCACAAGAGGGTGGTAGCTAGCCAGGCGAGTACTAGAAAATACCCTACCACCAAGCTATGGTTTCATCACGAATTTTCCCTTCACCGAAAGCTCAAGCTCATTGTAGGGTTCGAACCCACGTCCTACGGATCGCAAGCCGACGTCACTACCACTACGTAAGAGGCTGATGATGACGATGAAAATAGTAAGAAAGCAAGTCTACAGTTCTACAGATATCCTATCTATGGATAGGCAGATACGTAAAACTTTGTTACTAACAGTAGGCCTACGACATGGCTTTACGACTGATCAAATCAAATCAAATTATGTATTTGTGATTGATTTACAGATCTTAAATAACATTATATGTAGGAACATGCCGTGATCACCTTTAGCATACAAAAGTTTAGCATATAAAAGTACTGACCTTAACGTCCACAAAACACAGTAACGCATAATTGAAAAATGACGACAAACGGTCACCCATCCAAGTGACAGCGTTCCGCTTGGTTAATGTTTCACGAATTACTGGACTCGCTGTTATAAAAGTTGAGGACGTATAAATAGTAAACAATCATTCGATGTATATGAGTGGCATTTGATATCTCGTAGAAAATAATTCTAAGGCCAAAGTTGCACGTTCGCTCGCCACGATTTTGCCTTGAAGAGATTCAAACTGCATCTAATTGTCATTACTAGAGACAATTCAGACAACACAAGTGCTTTTCACTCCTTAGCGGAAAGTGTAACCATCTGATAACATCGTTGGTATTGTCTGTAAATGGGGTATTCCGTTTTCGTTGTCTGATTATAAACGGGTAGGTATAAATAAATATGTGAAGATACTGACCTATAACAAAGGTCAGTCTGCTTATCTCTGATTGTTTCACGGTTTAGATATTTTGTGGTCACAAAAAGGATACAAATATCTTAGTATTTATCTTCCGGTATTTTGGTTTGATAACCGCTAGGCGACGAGTAAGATGGCGGGTTTGATTCTCACTACAAATATTTCTGCATCCTATCCTATCCTACTAGTATATATATAAATAATGTAAGTGTGTGTGTATGTGAATGTTTGTTACCACGTATCACCGTAACTACTAAACCGATTTTGATGAAATTTGGAATAGAGATAGCTTATACCCTGGATTAACACATAGGCTTTTTATCTCGGAAAAAGGTTCCTGCGGGATAACGGGAAGACGTGGGTGAAACCGCGGGGTAGCTAGTAACGCTAGTAACAGATATAATAGAAGAAAAGATAATAAAATATCGAGTTACACCGTCAAGTGTACCAAACTTCCTTGTCTTCGCTTTGTAAAGAGTCCTCGTAACCGAAAAGACGATGTAATTTTCTTGTTATGCCGTATCAATAGAGATAATAATATTGTAGAATAGCCACCGCTTCAATAGACACCCCGGATGTTCGCAATTTAGTTTCGTTCAAGCCAATGAATGCTTCTATAGTTGGGTTAACAATAAATATTGTTCATCCCGTATCTTCGACAGATTTAGTACACGACACAGAGTATTTTTAACCTTAATGCCTTAAAAGTAAGGTTATTTTTCCAACTGTCAGTGCTGTTTTCAAGTTGTGGATTGTCGACCGTGTAGGTCAGTCTATTAAATCGACTGGTCACCGGATGGACTCGTGTTTCATTGATTTTGACAAAAACAGCTTATGTTACGTCACTTTGTAGCGTTGTTTACGCCGAGGGTGGTTTTATTGCTTCTTTATTGTAACGGCACTTTATATACGTGACAGAGTTAATTAATTTTAAGAATGACAAAAATCTATTTTTTTTCCTTTCTTTTTTTTTATGGACAGCGTAGCGTTTGACTCCAAATTTAATGAAGTTACGTTAAGTGGCGACGATGTGGTCAAAACTGGCAACACGCTATGACAGTATTGGGAACTGGCTCTCGACAGATTCCTAACTTGAAGGTTGAGGGTGGTAGGTAACCAGGCGAGCCCTAGAGAAAACCACTGCTTTTTTTCATCACTGAGCCATTGTCATCACCATTATTTGTAAATTTTAAAGTTATTTTTTTAATAAGTAAAGGTGATCATAATTCATAGCTGCCACATTATGCTAGTCTGTAGCATACTGTAGATTAGTAGAGCAAGGAGACAGAAAATTTCGTACGTGCGTTTGTGTTGTTTTGTAAGGAAACAAAATCCACATTATCGATAAAAAAACGTATGCTCTATGTCAAGATGCCACCAACAGTGATGTACCTATGTTATCTTTATTGGCGCCTAGTGGCTTAGCCGCAATTTTTTTACCGTCCCGTTCAGAACATAAATCTGTAAGGGCCGGACTTCCAGGCCGCTTCACGGCTTGCGTACCGTCCAACGTCAATGAAAGGCGACATTTGGCCAGCCCTAGAGTGTGGCGACCAAATGTGGTGTCAGCATGTAACCCGACCCACGGCGGACGCGCAGACCTCTCGCCGAGATTCGTCCACATGCTACGACACATGGCCCCAAAGGTCACCCAAGAAGGTTTACACTCTTCCGTATTTACGCCACGTCTGATTACTCTGCCTTTTTAATCCGCGCAACCGACACTTATCTCCAAGCCTACGGCCAAGACGCTAATAAACGATCTCGCCACCAATTTATTCCATTGTAACCATAGCTCCCGACTCGATCGCAATTGCAAAATAACAAACGGCTCTTAAATACAGTAGCGACGGCGACGCCTCGCCGATAAATCAACATCTCCATTACGATTTTATTCTTACTTTCGAATAAATAATACTCGTCTGTGTCCCTTTCACGCTTCGAAATTCGAACGCTCACAAATGTATTGTTGGTTCTCGTTATTTTATTGTCGTATCATTTTTTTGCTTGCGTTGTTGGTAAAGAATACGGTGGTGTCTCTTTCGGTCGTGTTGTTGTGGAGCAGTGCGTCTCGCTCGCTCTCGGCGTGGCCGCTGTGGCGTGGTAGCGTCTCAGCACGTGCGACACGTTAAGGCTTGGGTCTCAGAAGCCTCACCACGTGACTGAAAGGGGTACCTCGTACTGACTTGAGAACATAAGACTCGTAGTAATATTTCCTAAGCTTGGTTAACTCAATTTTCAGTTGTTTTTATTGATTTAAAGCAGTCCAATAGCCTCCGGCATGGCGCTAGTTTAACGAGCCACACAAAACGCGGTAGTGCTCAATTAATAAAATATCACTAATACTGGGGCCACACTAACGGGAAATGTCGTTCAATAGCGCGATGATTGACATTTAACATAAGTGTGGCCTTTACATTTGGCGTTTGACGTTAGCCGATAATTCAAGCGCATTCACGTTGACCGTTCAAGTGTCACTTAATTGCGTTAATAATTAAAGCAATATTTATCGCGATGATAGGCATTTCCCTTGACGTTGACCTAAGTGTGTCCCGGGCATTACACAATATTTACACAAAATAGTCTTGAAGCACTATTTTTCTTTTTTAAAACACTTTTATTTACCGCAATTATGTCCATCTTGAAAGCAGACCGTTCTTAAAATTTGAGGTAGGTACACAGGAAAAAGTTTTTACTGTTTTTCTTTTTTTTTTTTTTTTTTTGGTTTGTTATGGCGTCACACGATTAGTGTATTTGCCAGTGTCAAGTATAAAAGATTTTAAACTCAAAGAGTTGAATCAAGTTTAAATGATGATGGTGATGATGATGATGAGATGATGGGATTAGGATAGTGTTTAAGTAAAGTAGTGGTGCTTTACTTAAACTTTACACGGACTTTTTTGGAGCAACTTGAAAAGTCACTTTCACAACTTTATTTCATTTTCCCATACTCGTACACATTAACGAACACATAATGGTTAATAATCCACCAATATTACACATTATAACTCGAAGAAACACAAGTTTTGGAAATAAAAACAAAATTTTCACGTTGACAACTCAATTGCCGCCAAAAAAGTCCTTTTTCTTTTTTATCCGCAGTATTTTCAGCCAGCTCTTGTAATGTTCACCTCAGTTGCATAGAAAAGCGTCTTTACTTTTACTTTTTTTTTTTTTTTTTTTCTTTTTTTAACCTCAATATTTTCAGCCAGCTCTTGTAACGTTCGCCTTAAAGGCAGATCGTTCCCACGGTCGGTCGGCTCGAGCCGGCCGCGGCGCCCGCGCCCCGCCCCGCCCCGGCGCGTGATTCGACTCCGGACCTCGTGCCAATGGAATAAAGTGCCCGCACAGCACGTTCCAATTGCAAAACGCTATTTGAACACTGAAGCAATGAAAGTGGCGGAAATGGTACTCTTTCTCAAACTGTCCAATTGAGTAACAAACAGCTATGAGTTAGGTTTGTGCTAGTATTGTGAGCTAGGTTTGTGCGATGAAGATTTTGGGAGCTTTGCGGATGGCTTGTAGGTCATACAGTTTTATGCAATGCCTTCACAAGAGTAGGGAAGATTCGTTTGTTTATGTCAAGTCATTTACATTTTTGATTGATAAGACTCGATACCAAAAATTGGCTAGTAGACGACAGTATAAGGTAGTGTCATTTTACGTCTTAATTGTGGGAATGACATTGGGTACCTACTTAGACAAATAAAAAAAAAAATTACAAGGAAATATAAACAATTGTTCTTAGAAATAGGATTAGGTTCATTATAAAAAAAGAACTATATTTTTCCTACTTTTTATACATAAAAGATAATTATAATTGTCTATTTTACGTAGGTTAAATTTATATATTTATAACTTATATTTTGTATTTTGAATGGGTGGCTGCATAATGCATAACAGCATCATCAAATCTGACCAATTTACGTAAGTGAAAGGGCGCTAAAGGTTTTAATGGCACGAAATCAATTGAGCCGTTGTGAATTGTGATCGAACCTCGGAAAGGTGATCGAGTTTACGTAACTGCAGTTACCTTACCTGCTGAAACAAGCTTACTTAGTATCGAGTTATCGACTGTGTGTATTCGAGACAGTTACTAATCAGTAATCACTCTCATTAGTACTGCTCCGAGTTGGAGTTGAGTTGTTGTTTGGTAGCAGTTGGATGAAAGAGTCGAAGATCGGGCTCTGTTGTGTACCTTGAGAGGTACACAACAGAGCCCGATCTTCGATATGTCCAGCAGTGGACTTATACAGGTTGATGATGATGATGAATAAGTTGTAAAAATCGAATAATTTTACTAATTTGTCTTTCATACTTATCCTGAGAAAGTAGTTCTACTTCTGTCAGGTATAGGTCATCGTAGCGCCTGCGATTGCGCACACCATATAAGTAATATGAGTCAAAAAGCGTGTCACGTTACTATTATGATAGTATTATCATAATTATTACATCTCACTCCACGATGCGAATAGCGGAATCGATCATCAAATTAGTAATCACTAACAGCTGTAATCGAGATGTATCGAGATATATTCATAATCGAATGATTTCATTAGTAAGTAATACATAGTATGTTATGTCATAATCACCTATACCATCTAGGGTTAAACTGGTTTCAAAATCTAGATAGCTCGTCAATTTAAATATAATTTAAACAAGTGATTGTGCAAGTACAAAGAAGTTTGCCCACACGTCAATACAAGATAAAATATGTGGTTTAAGCGGTGGTTACACGCTCAGTGATATATGAATTAATGATCACTAAACTTCTGCGTTGCAAGTTTAGCGTGACGCCACCTTCGATAACATCGCCATTTTAAATAAGGTAGGTGACTTGTAAACAAAATCTATTCTGTAAAAAAACACCACTGATGTTGAAGACTTGTACACAATAGTAGACATTTACGTCAGAAATTAATAATCGACCCTTATCCGTTATCCGCGGTTTTGGATCGATATGTCATTTTAGTACTAGGGCTTGACGTATTACTACTAAAATGACATATATTATGACATGACATACCGATCCAAAACCGCGGATAACGGATCGGGTCGATTATTAATTTCGGATATCTATCCTCTAATATTTACACCTTGTCACCAATTACTTTCTGCATCATTCAAGTGGTAAGCATCACTTGGTAATCGTGTAAACCTAGCTTTATCACTCTTATAGCTACATAGTTGTCGAAAAATGTTACTTGTCATGTCTGAAAGCGCGGTGTCAAGAGTAACATGTTTGTAAAGCGCCTTCATCGGTTTATCTTTGTCTGCTTTCTCTCTTTAGAGTCTAGCTCAAATAAGTTGCAGGATTTCTTTCAAAAGACTGCGTTTTTTTTGTGATAAAAAAAAATATATACTAAATACAAATTTTATGAACTTTTTCATAAAATTTGTCGAGGAATACTTTTTCAAAAGTTTGTGTAATTGTGTATTTAGCCAGAGTCAAGTATTAAATTGTTCTGTAAATCAGATGAGACGTTATTCTTTAATGACCCAACTAAAAGCCGGACCAAGGATACTCCCCTCTGTGTTCATGTAAATTAGTAGCACTTTACATAAACTTACTGA
Organism: Opisthograptis luteolata; assembly: GCA_931315375.2. Lineage (NCBI taxonomy): Eukaryota > Metazoa > Arthropoda > Insecta > Lepidoptera > Geometridae > Opisthograptis > Opisthograptis luteolata. Next base: position 8,502,463 of record OV928048.1, read on the forward strand.
CTCTTTGGAGCAACTAGAAAAGTCTAGAAAACAACAACAACTTAACAAGTATATTTCAATTTTCTACACACGTACATATCAACGAACGCAATGGTTGATAATTCACCAATGTCACCCAAGGAAACACATGTTTTGGATATAGTCTTTCCGCAGTGCTACAAATTGCAGCCTTTCAAGATGGCTGTGAAAAGAGTTCTTAAGGATCGGCAACACATCGGCAATGCCCCTGGTGTTGCAAATGTCCATAGGCGACGGTGACCGATTACCATCGTCATGTTGACAGTTTTGCCGCCAAAAATCCGTACTCATTTTAAAGTTATTTTCCCGGAAGCAATTAGCTAAAGTGCAGTAAACACGAGTTAAGGCGTGCGACCGTGCGAGCACATAGGCGGCATTGTTGCGCGCGCGACCCCGACCGCTACGCGCCGCGCGTGCTTGTGTCAGCGTGGTGCTTGCTACAAGCTGAAGCGGGATTGTTTATGTATAAAATTGGGTTCTCTAGCTAAAGATTGAAAAAAAAAAAATAGTTTTTGACAACAGTCAAAAAAATCGAATACCAAGGCCTTGGTATTCGATTTTTGAGACTTCAATGATTGTGTCCGCTTTAAGGGTTGCTTTCCCATTTCTCGTATCATATGCAATAACTATCATCACCATAATTTTGTTAAACTATAGAATGGAAAATAGGGAACAGATAAACATACAATACAAACTTCTACAACTTTATTTATACCTATGACGCGCCAAGACTGCGATGCCATTTGCTGAACTTGGTGACATTGTATAACACACGCTTAACCCTAACTACGCGTGCGTCGTAATTTGTCTTACAACGTTTTTGGTCACAAGCGGCAGCGATTATAAAGTAATTAATGCTGTTTTGTTGAACTTTGACTTCATAAAATAATTATGCACACATGCAACATTGAAGAAATATTAGGGCGCGTGCGACCTTAAACGCTGTGTACGCGTGCGTCACTACAATCTACATGTAGCGTACTTTTGGTTTATGCGATAAGCGACAGCGATTATAGTATGTAATCCATAAATACGCTAAACTTTGACTCCATTTAATAGCTGTGCGCAGGCACGTAGGTGACATTGTGTGGAGTCTGTGACCTCAAGCGAAGATCTGCGCATGCGATGCTTACAAAGTCTCACCGTAACAAAATAAAAGCGCAAGCTATTTTGGAACACATTCGGATTTAATGTTTTACGAACTAGTTTAATTTCGATGTCTACGAAATCTCAGCCTACATCCCTACTAATCGAAATAATCAATACAGCAATTCAACACTTCACTTCCACTGAGTTATAGATAGATATTTTTCAATTAGGAAATCTACGATAAAATTTACACAAGTGTCGCGCTAAAATGGTAACATTACGAAATGTGTTATGTTAAAATAAACAATACAATGGCCTTAGTCATCGTTTACTCACATATACCGATTAATTATGTGGCAAATGTCCCATTGATTCATTCCAAGGCACGTGGCACCTCATTTACAGATTTTATAATTCTAGGTACAGGATTTTACACTGTCCGATGCTAATACAAGTCGATAGTGTCACGCTGGATCGCGATAAAGTTGCCAGCGTAAAGTGAATTCAGTAGGCAAGCCCTATCAGCTTGTTAGTAGAATATCGACTCTACAATCTGACTCTAATTAACAACTCCCAGCTCTCCACAGTTTCACATCGGAAAAATTATAATAAAAACAATTGCTAACGGAAAAAGCATGTAAAAAGTTAGAACCATTAATAGGCGCAAAAAGCGAACGCGAGAATATCTTTAAAGGAATAATAGCTAACGGAGCGCGATCGATTATCATTTTCATACAATCGCGCATCTAAAGGTCACGCGTAATGCTATTGAACGTATACACCGGGCATAATTTCATATTGAACAAACTATCCGTAAATTCTATTAAAAACACGTAACCAAAAAGTGTAAATAAAAGACACACCCTAAAACGACAACGTAGAGTCGAAATTCAACTGTAACGTTTTCGAGTAACTATTTTGTAAAAACATGAAACGTGATTCGCGCTTCAGGGCAATTTAGTTCTTGTACTCGAATCATAGAGGCGAAATTGTCGTGAGCTTTGTTTGTAAGATTGTGTATCGTAAGCCAGGAAGCGCATTGTTAGGTCACGTTCTCACAACTCCCCTTTTCTTCGAGGGGGAATAAATAATTGCACTTTTTTCTGTCGCATATGGCCAAGGAGCGAGGATTGTGCAAGATCGTTCCCACGGTTCGCCCCTCGGTACAAAGGCGAACGAGGTCAAGAAAAAATACGTGCCGTCATAATGCCGGGGTTTCTTTTATGGAGGCAGATGCGTAGTCTAGGGTTAAGCGTGGAATCGATTATGAAAAGTGAATCGGTTGACGTCATTCGTATGGGACATGCGGACTTTTTTATTTTTTGGGAGACAGTGAATCCAGATTGAGTTAATGATGACGTTTTTAACCGGTCTTGGTTGTTAGTGCTACTTGATGGCATTTTGTAACGGAACAATGTGAGAATAATTTTCAAGGAGGGTCAAACATCAAACTGGCAGTAGGTTTTGCCGGCTTTTTCCTTTTTTTTACAGCACTTTCACTGATAGTTTTTTTAATTATGGTAGCAAAGTAAAATAAAAACTCGTTAAATTATTAACTGTATGTAACTTCCTAATATTAAAGTACAAAAAATACGACCTACTATTTATTGATTAACGTTATACATATTTTATTCCAAACTTATCATCACATTAGAAATATTTAAGGGTTCCAATTTCAAAATCCATTCGACGCACGTATGGCCACTATTACAAATATAAAAACTTATCGCCACAAAAAAAAAGAATTGCACCTTTTCTAAGGCGTTCTATATTTGAAAACTGGTCGCGTTCCCACGATCGCCCGCGCCAGTTGCGCGCGTCTTCCCCCTCGAACTTATTCTTTTTTTTGCCATTATCAAGGTGATATTTGTGTGACAAGCGAGAAGGAACGACTTTGGAACGGATCTTATTTTTATAATCCCATAACAAACACGACACGTTATGTCCATAATAGATTTTTATCTAGTGAAAGCTTTTTGCCCCTTGAGATCTTATAAAACTTATGAGAAAATTCTCAAATCGTCCTCTAATGTTTTTTCTTTTTAACAATTCTTCCAGCGTGTGAGAATCTACTTTGTAACAAACACAACGAGCCTAGACTAATTAAAAACAAACAGTACTTTTAAACAACGTTTTCACGCGTACTTGGACTCCATAATGATTGTACACAGTTGATCAGTAAGAGACATGTGCATAAAAACAAAACACTATACTTCGAAACTCAAACCAATCTTACTAACAATACAACTCTATTTTGTTTAACGATTAAATTAAAAATACTTTTTGAAGTGAACTTTGTAAATGGAACTCTACGAGCCAAGTTTTAAAATTGAAATTGGAGTGCGTTGCCAGTGGGTTCGCGTCGACAGTTGAGAGGGCACACATTGCGTTCCGTGGATCCGTTCCCACGGTCCACGTGACATATGGCGCGCGCGGGTGCACTTACCCGTAATCAACGGTGACGCGTGCACAAAAAATACTCTCGGACTTAGCGGATCTATGGACGATGTGACGGTTGGAGATAAGGAAGCGTTGTAAGTCTGTTTACCTGTTGCATTTGAACTTGAAGTTTGAATATAGAATATCATCAATTAGAATAATAAATATGCATTGAGTATGGTGGATGATAAAAGTTGAAAAAAGGTTACATTTTAAAATTATACGAAATTGAGGAAATATAAATTAAGTAAGCATTAAGCAAGTTTTACGGCAAAGATATTAAAAATAAAAAATAATAAAAAAACCTTCAATAAATATAAGTACATACGTAAAATAACCAAAAGTTGTCAAAAAAAAGTATGAGAATGAAGTATTTTTTGCTCCAACTCCGTAATCATGCGACGACCATTTTTCATCCTTCATTTATTTCTCCACTCATTAACACAATAATCTGGCATGATATAAAATTCGAATTACAAACTTTCAGAAAAAAAGCTAAATACCAAGGTCGGGCGAATCGTTCTGAATTTGAATTTTCGAATGGATGTTTTTTAGCGCGGGGGGCAGGTGGCGCGCGCGCAACTGTCGTCGTTCCCACGGCTCGAGCACCGGGCCTCGATATACATTGCTATGTGAGACCGTGTCATGATTGCCAATTAACAAAATTGATGTATTTTTTTAAAGACAGTTTTGTTCCTTGTCTTTGGTAATGGACTCTATTTTTTTCAAGACTCATTTGGCGGGAAACTCGTAACGGGTCTACGGAGTCGTAGCGTAGCGCTATCTTTTTAATGTGGAGCGTTCGTTTAGTTTTGACGTTATAAAAACCAACGAAATGAAAGTAAGGAAGAATTTACCATAGATTTTTTAGGTTGGCTGAATATTTCTAAGATTTCTCCGTGCCAATAATAATTATATTAAATTTCTTGAATTCGTCATATTAAAACCTAGTAAATACTAAATAGAAAATTAGGTATTCTAAACAAGCTTGGGGTTGTTTTGAGCTCCAATTCAATCAATTAGTTATTAGAATAAAATTGTACATGTGATCGCGCCCGAATATCCTTGCCGGGCGTTTCTTGCCTTTTCTTTTGGCGGCGTAAGGAGGTCGGAACAGGCCTAAGTTCAACGTTTTATAGTGATCACATGTTGTATCCTTCTAAATAAATATATTTGACTTTGACACAAGTCACAATTCACTTATGATATAGGCACATGTTTTCCAAGTTTTACACATGTATGTATGACTCATTATTCATACAAGTTTTATTCAGTAAACGGCATTATTGTTGAAGAGTTTACTACATATTTGCACAATGACGAATGTTGTAGAAAAATGATAACGGACTTGTTCTGGATTCCTAGAACTCTTCTGTAATACCTCCTCTCCTTCGTCCTTCGTTTCGCTTATAGGCAAACATACATACATATGTCATGTTGTCTATATCACATGTATGCATACGCACACATACATACATACGAGTACATTAAATAGGAAGAAAACCAATTTAAATGGACATTATGCTAATCCTCAAAAAAAGCAGATCCTCAGCTAAAAAAAGAAAATTCCTAGCGGCAAACCGTTCCTCCGAAAAAAAATCGTTTTGATTTGTAATACAAAAAAGTTTAGAACCAAAGATAAGGAGAGATAAACCTTTTTGTAACACTTTAGCCACAGCGCCATCTATCCAACCACGCGCGAACTAGACCGGGAAGGATCATCCAATCTGCAGTAATAGACAAGGGGAGTCGGAAGTATTTGCAAGACAATAGATTCGCTGACAATGGCTCTAGGTCAAAGGGAAGTCAAAGGTAAACCGTGGGAAAGGTAAAAATTGCAATGTACGAAGGGTGATGATAGTATAAATTTTAAACATTTACAGTTTTGAGTTCAGTTATATTCGTTATTCCAACCAGGAAGTAACAAACAGGATCTGTGCATAGTTGCTGTTAAAAATGGTTTTCTAGAAGTCAATTAATTCTTGAGTATTTTATTTATCAAACGAAAGTGTTTTAAAGGTTTTCAAAAGTGTTTCAAATGTGCTACACAAAGTGTGTGAAAAACTGCTCAAATGTGTTTAGGGAGTTTAAAAATTGGTTTAAACTAGTGTTTTTACAAATTTCAGTTTATAAATACATACAACATTTAGGGACTATTCAATTACGCCATATGTTTTAAAATGTAATATAACGCATACGTGTGATACTTTGGTTTACTAACAAATTTAATTGGAAGACATATTTTCAACTTTTATAATATGTAACAAAATGTATGCCTATAAATCATTTCACTAAAAATATGTACTAAAAAGCTTCATATTGCTATTAAAGGTTTGACAAACAATTTTATTAAAAAAAAACAACTATTAAAGTGTTACAAATTCTGTCACTCTTAAAGAAGGCCCGAATCCCAGTACTTAATAGACTGATGATGATAAAAGGCAAAAAAAAAGTCATATAAAGAAACCTTTACTTTTATCCAGCAAGCTAAAGTGTCTATAAAAGAAAGCAATTTGTGAACGCTGAAATCATCTCAATTTGTTCCAGCAATGTAGAGTAAACATCCCACGCGCCGACTCATTGGAAAGTAATTTTATTGATGTTGACTATACGAGCCATACGTTGAATTTTATCACTTAGTATACGCGCGCGCCGTCACCAAACGTGCATGAGTCATGCGCGTGTTTGATTAGCGCTTAAGGGGCATAATACGTCGTCATGCATGTATTTCTGAATATTGAAACGGGGGCTAATTGGTGACTTCATTGCTAATATTGGTAGAATAGAAGGATTTACCTCTAGCCTTTTCACCAACACGTACTAACTGGGCTCGCGTGGTGGATTATGGCCCATATAAATAACTGACTTGCCGAAAATGACGAATTGTTGTTATGGTGATTAAATGAATCTAATCGAATCATAAACTAGAAGGTGTGAGTACTAAAAATTATGATAATGAAAAGGAACTCATTCATGCAAGATTTTTTTATTGAAGATTACGTAAATATTAATTCACTAACAACAAACCTACCTTTTGATATTTATAAGTCGTTTGCTATGGAAATGGCAAATTGATGTCGTTAATTATTTTCTATGTAGAATTTAATGCGTGTGTGTCTGTGATAATTTTACAGTATCCATGCATTATTCAATTACTGATTAAATTATTTCAATGGCTATTAAAATTTCCCTTATTTTGTTTACACAAAAATATTGTTTCTAAATATTCGAGCGCGTTGATGTCTTTTGAACTTTTTTGTTACAACTGTGTATGTAAAGCAAGCTCTAAATCAAACAACTAGCTTGATTAGTAGTTAGATAAGACGTGACACATTGAGATCAATTAATAGAATTAAAATTAAAATTTCTCTATTAATGTCATGTCCTAAGTAGGTATATGTATTTATTACAGAATATAATTATAATGGTCGATGAGACATTTATGTATATTGGTTTGAAATCAAATTCTTGAATTATGCGGCTTATCACGCACATACAGACGGTATTTTGACTCACCGTTATTTACTACAAAAATGCACAGACTAGACCGGGCCATGAGCAGCATGAGGCTAACTCCGCAACACTCGTCCTTTTAATTAATAAAGCCAGCTCATCATTGACGCAAGTATACCTTCACTCGTATTGACACGACTAACAACTGGACAAATAGTACAGCTGGATGATATCACCGCTAAACTAACTGTGCTCGATTGTACAGGTGCTGTTTGTTGTGCCGGTAATTATTGTAATGTTTGTGAGTGTACCTTGTATGTAGGCACGCAAGTACGTACCAATTGAATGAAAATGAACTGGAATGCTTCGCCGTCATCAAAATTGAATGCTTAGTATGCCTTTTATGGTTTTAATTAGTTGCGAGAGTAGAAGTTGCATTGGGTTAGTTGAGTTGCTGTTTGTTTAAATTGTAAAAAGTCTGCATGATAAGACATGAGCCGTCAAATTATGTTTTCTTTTTCGTGTTTGTTATGCATTTGTTTTTGTTCTCTTCATGTAGGTATTCCAATTTTAAATGCATTTATGGTGCTAGTAATGTAACTTGCGTGAAATCGCTTTAAGCGCGTGAGTTGCTCTAATTACACTTATCGAACTTAAATCATTGCCAGCTCTCAACCGGTAATATAATTGTAATTAAAAATAATTAACTCGAACGCCGAGCACAATCTTCAATTAGCCATAGATCATAATAACTGAACGTTAATAACACATCGGTTGGCGCAAGATAATTGTACCCTCTTAAAAATCCTTTCCTTTCTAAAGGCTACACGTGCATGCGAAAGAAAAGAATTTCAATCCTCGAATTATTCCAAAATTCAAAGTAACAATTGCATGTGTCCGTTCAAACATTTCGGAATTGAAGACTGAAAAAAATTAACCGAATTTTTGCAAGAGTTGCGGATCATTTCTAACCCGAGCGTCTGAACACGTGCATGAGGTAACAATACTCCGGTGACTCATCGAACAGAGTCGCGGTACCGGACCGGGCTCCGTATTATTAAAACTGGAAACGAGAAAAAAAAGATAAGCGCTCACTCGTCGTACCGCGTCAAGAATTGTACATCTGCCGAAATTTCTCACGGATCCGACGGAGGCTCGGAGCGCCTCGTATGGTATTATTACACCGGACTACTTCGCTATCTTACCCGCGTATTATAGAACTCGGTACGGTAATTATGACGAGTGGACCCTAGCGGTATCTTTGGACGGGCGATATTTTTAATCGATACTGCGATTAGCATATCGGGTTTGCGTCGTTTGGTGCGACGCGGATTACTTTATGCAAAGACGTGAAATCGCTCGATACGGATAAAGCGATTTAACGCGGTTTTAGAGCATGCAAATTTCGTTATAAATTCCATGGTTTTACATTATTGATTCTCGTTTAGTGATAAACTGTAAAGGAGTTTTGTTTTGTCTGCGTAATAATTTATCGGGATGGGGATTTCGAACCACTTTTATGATGGAGTTTTTATGGTAATTGGTTAGACTGGCGTCTACTAAACTATAATTTATTTCAGTTATTGTACATATACCTTAATAGGTAAGACATGAGACATGACATGACATGACATGTCATAAAGTAATTTTTATATGACTGATTGACTTGTAAAGCTTCTCAGCATGGGTTTTCTAAACTAAGAACATATATTATATGTCCTTTTTCTGCATTTAATGATTCTATCATCATCATCATCAGCCGGAAGAAGTCCACTGCTGAACATAGGCCTCCCCCCTTGAACGCCACCATGAACGGCTATTAGCCATTTGCATCCATCGGCTCCCTGCGACTCTTACAATGTCGTCGGTCCACCTAGTGGGGGGCCTACCTACAGAACGTCTTCCGGTTCGTGGTCGCCACTCGAGAACCTTTCTTCCCCATCGGTTATCGGTTCGTCGAGCGATGTGGCCTGCCCATTGCCACTTCAACTTGCAGATTCTGAGAGCTATGTCGGTGACCTTGGTTCTTCGGCGAATTTCCTCATTACGGATTCTATCACGCAAAGAAACTCCAAGCATAGCTCTCTCCATGGCTCGTTGTGTGACTCTGAGCTTATTCAAAAGGCCAACAGTCAAAGACCACGTCTCAGTACCATAAGTCATCACTGGCAACACACACTGCTGAAAGACTTTCGTCTTGAGGCTCTGAGGAATGTTGGACGAGAAGATGTCGCGTAATTTCCCGAACGCTGCCCATCCGAGTTGGATTCGTCGGGCGACCTCTTTGTCGAAGTTGGACCTACCTAACTGGACAGTCTGTCCAAGGTAAACATAATCGTCAACAACTTCGATAGTATCGCCTCCCACAACTACTGGTACGGGTGCGACATGGACATTGGACATGACTTTTGTCTTGTCCATGTTCATTTTAAGACCCACCTGTTGGGAAACTCTACTGAGGTCGCTGAGCATTGTACTGAGCTCTTCAAGCGACTCTGCCATGATGACTATATCATCGGCAAAACGAAGGTGAGTGATGTATTCGCCATTCACGTTGATGCCAGATCCGTTCCAGTCCAAGAGCTTGAAAACGTCCTCCAATGCGTTCGTGAACAGTTTCGGAGAGATAACGTCTCCCTGTCTCACGCCTCTCTGCAATTGGATTGGTTTCGTTCTCTGGTCCTGTAAACGAATTGACATAGTGGCGTTTTTATACAAGCACCTCAGCACTTCGATATACCTATAGTCAATTTGGCATCGCTGAAGAGACTGCAGCACCGCCCAGGTTTCGACTGAATCGAAGGCTTTCTCATAGTCCACAAACGCAAGACATAATGGCCGATTATACTCCTCAGTCTTCTGTATAATCTGCCGGAGCGTATGTATGTGGTCTATGGTGCTAAAGCCTTTACGGAACCCGGCTTGTTCGGGAGGCTGGAAATCATCAAACCTACGTGCGAGACGGTTCGTAATGACTCTCGAAAACAGCTTATAAACGTGGCTCAGAAGTGAGATGGGCCTGTAGTTCTTCAACAAAGTTTTATCACCTTTTTTGAAGAACAGCACCACCACACTTCCGTGCCACGCTTCTGGCGTAGTTCCTTCAAGTATGACGGAATTAAATAACTTCTGGAGGACTAAAAGTACCGGTTTTCCACCCGCTCTCAGAAGTTCTGTCGTGATTCCGTCATCACCAGGCGCCTTGTTGTTCTTAAGCTGTTTGAGAGCCATTCTAATCTCATACAGGCTGATGTCCGGGATATCCTCAGTATAGTGTCGGGTTAGTTTGGCTCTTGCGTCCCGAGCCGCACTTGCAACGGGTTTCCGCGTTGAGGTGTATAACTGTCCATAAAACCTCTCGAGCTCTTTCAGGATCTCCGGTTTCGATGTGATGATTCTGCCGTTGTCGATCTTCAGCTTCGTCATTTGGCTTTGCCCTATAGACGAATTCTTTGCGAACACTTTGGAGCCCTGGTTCCGCTCGATTGCGACCTTAACACGTGACGTATTATAGGTACGCAAGTCGTGTCGCATTGACTTCGAGATCCGTCTATTGAGCTCGCCATATTCCGACATATCAGCTGAAGATTGCAGTCTCATCACATCTCGGTCTTCCATTAACTTAATGGTTTCGCCTGAGAGCTTTTGAGGTTTATTTCGGCGTGGGGTTTTAATGAACTGAGACCCCACCGCTTGGACAGTTTCCACCAACCCGTTGTTTAACTCGCCCGCTGTTTCGCATTCAGCTAGGCACTGGAAGCGATTGTGAAGTTGGAGTTGAAAGCCTTCGGGGTCTTGGATTTGACCAAAGCTGGGTCGGAGCGTAGACTTCATCAGACGTGACCTCTCAAGCTTGACATTGATATTCAATGTGCCTCTTACGATGCGGTGATCACTACCGGTTTTCACCCTGCTGATCACAGAGACATCATTGAATATTCGCCTTTTGGTCGTCATGATGAAGTCGATCTCATTTTTGGTTGAACCATCGGGGCTTATCCACGTCCACTTCCTAGATGGTCGCTTTTCAAAGAAGGAGTTCATCGCAAAGAGTCCCTCCTTCTCCATGAAGTCGACCATCCGCTGGCCCCTCTGGTTCCGCCTGCCATATCCATATGACCCCACTTTCAACTCATCGCCATTCCGTGTGCCTAATTTTGCGTTGAAGTCCCCCATAACAACGGTGAAGTGCGTTTCGGAGCTATGCATGGCCTCGGATATCTCCTCATACATAGCCTCTACTTCCTCGTCTGGGTGTGTCGAGGTCGGCGCGTAAACCTGTATGACCTTCAACGAATACCGTTCGGTTATTCTGAGTATAAGGTACGCTACCCTGCTCGACACACTTTCGACTTTCACCACGTTGTTAACAAGGGACTTACGGACGAGAAACCCGACACCACCCTGGGATTTCTGATGTCCTTCCCGGTAGAAGAGCAAGTTACCGGAATTTAGAATGATCGTATCCTGTCCCTCTCTTCGGACTTCTGATAATCCCATGACATCCCATCGTAACTTGCTCAACGACTTTTCCAGCTCGTCAATCTTCTCGTCCTCCCTGAGCGTGCGCACGTTGTGTGTTGCCAGGGCCAGAGGTCGTTTTTTGGGTTGATAGCGGGGCAACTGCCGGATGATTCTATGACTGTCTATTAATTTGTATGGGATAAATATTCCGCATGATTATTGTATGGTGCGGTAATTTTTATTTTCTCGGTATTTTTTTTGTAAGCTTTCATTGGCTATGTAATTATTACCTTGCGTGTATTGAGTTGAACAACATTCATCAAAGCTAATATGTGTATGTAATAACTGTTACTGGTGAATCTAGAGCATTTAGGATATCTAGAGACTGGTAACGGAAATTTACTGTCTATCTTTTGCCGTAGTACATATTTCTGAAATTTTTGCTTGCTTTGAACTTAACCTTGTTACTTAAAACATATGACATGATTTTGAATTAATTGACCTCAACGCGTCGCAGCATGTGAATCTTTTATCGACTTTTGTTACAATTTATAAAACTGCATAACAATTAATTTTCATAGTGATGCTACTAACAATAAAAACTCACAATAACCACCGGTCGAAGCTTTGCATTTCACACGTGCAATCTACATAAATCGCGAACTTTATTGTCATCAGCATATTGTTCCTAATCGATGAATAGAGTCAATTCTTCTTTTGCACAATACTTTTTCGTTGTAAAAAGAAGGCTTTACGCGGGGGGGAAGCAAGTTGCGACTTGTCTGTGCAGCCGATTTTTGCGGCAGGTTGAGACTTGTCGCGTCCAGGGTTCGTTTTTATTCTTACTTATTTCACTGTGAAGCTGTAAGTTTTTATTGCAAGTGTGATACGCTTTACATGCAAATTACGTAGCAGGCACCGCTTATATATGAGTTCGTAATTAAACTTAATTGTAGGGCGATAAGTTTGTTTGTGTTGCGTTTATGGTAATATGGTTTTGAGTTGTTGTTGTTTATTATTTGTAATAAAATTTATTGGTTGTTTTGTTTAATGCAATAAGTTTATGTCTCAAGTAATTTAAAGAAATGTTGTTTTAAAAGTTGTAGATTTGCAGCCATTATTGCATGAATAGTTTTTTTATTTTTAATTTTCTTCCGAATTCCGCATTGCTTGGGTTATCCAAAGCCATAGTTTTATTTTGTTACGCTGCTTTAATGCTAATATTATTTAAGGTGTCTGTAAGCCGTTTTCAAGATAACGTCAATTTAAATTAAGATAGGATTGTTAAAAAATAAATTTTACACAGATTAACATTTTTGAGTTCATTGTATGCCACTAAATATTTTCTTATTCACTAGTCTATTTAAGATAAAGTTTGAATAGCAAATATCACGGTGCGCCTACATAATCTTAGTAATAGCACAAACTTGATGAACAAAAAACAATAAAATTATGTCAAGGTTTTATTGTTTCCTATATCAACCACTTCTTTGGATACTATGATATTCAAACTGAACAACTTTGCATACTTTTCTTGGCAGAAGGCTCTGTATTTATGTCTATGATAAATATTCTACTTATGGGTCTTTAGAATAGAATAGAATAGAAACTTTATTTGCCAAAAATGTGAGTTAAACTTTCCATCATATTAATAAGAAAATTGAAGCAGTATTGAAATTTAATGTAAGATTATTATAAATACAGCTCTACAAAGCTCCAGAAAGTTAAGAGATCCCTAATAGGTATATTGCTGACGCACTTCCGGAACCTAACTCATCTCAGACAAAAATTTCATCAGTTACCCGATAAAGCCTCTCAGAATTACTTACTCTTTATTGCGCTATTAGTTAATGCTGCCTAATTGTACGACATAAATAATTCTAAAACAAGAGAAAGAGCGGCGGCAAGTTAAAAAGATCATTAAAAGTCCGGTAGCGAAGCGGGCTTGCCTCGGGCCGTGCGCGTGCGACGCCGCGCCGCTCTGAATATGGTCAACTCCATAATAGGTACCAGCACTGGTTTGGTCCATAGTACGTACAAGTATGGTGGCTCGCGCCGTCGCCCGCGCCATGCCCAATCTCGTCAAACCACTTTTTGAACGGCGAGTCTCAAGCTTGAAATGGCTTTTTGATTTAATCCTTATAAGTACTAGTCTCTGATTGTTATGCTACCTGTATCTACTGTGTATTTGTCAATAACTACTGTGTTTTGTTGAGTGTTTGTACCTGCCTAATTATAGCTATTGGGTTCGGGTTTGGAGGTAAAGGAAAGATAACAAATATATTTCAATTCATGTTTATTTTCAATTCATGTCAATTCTTTTCAAATAAATTATTATCTTTAAAACAATTAAAGCTCGACAGGAAAATCACAATACAAAGCTCACTAAGCCTATACTTTATATCCTAACATACAAAACAATGTATTTTCAAAATATCACAATGAAAATGCAAAATTAAAGCTTCGAGGAGTTATCACGAGTAATGAGCGATACTACACCTAACTTATTTTTAAATGGCACATTGAACCCTACAGTACAATTAAAGCTAACATCACAGACGGTTGCTGAAACCAACGGAGCAGCACTGGTTTCACGGAAGACACTGATAGTGGTCGCAAGTTACAGGTTAGGCTTGCACCCAGCGGTCGTGGAAGGCGGGGTACTGCTGCTCCGCGGTCTGGCACTCGGTGTAGCAGTGCGCTGTCGCAAAGTCAGCATCTTGTTTGGAGGCGGCGGTCCAGAAGAAGGTCCCGGCTTCCGTCCTGGCGAAGTGCACCGGTACGTAGAAGTTCTCCGGGGTCACTGGCACGATATCGCACGTGTCATCTTCATTGTAGACGAGGAAGGCCGCTCCGGCGCGGCACGAGTCTTCCACAATCTTGCGCTCAAGCATCTCGTTGCTCGCATTCTGTTCATCCTCGAACCGCGTGTCGCAGGTTTTGGCGGGAACGCGCTTGCTTGTCTTCTTGATCATCTTCATTAGTGGCTTCAGTAGCGCCTTGAAGCCGCTGTTTTTCATCTTTTCCGTGTTGTATTTGTTCTCGTTTATCGAGTTGTTTGTCGCGATGATGTATTCGTTGTTGGCGTAGTAAGACATGTTGAAGTTGAAATGTTTGTGAGAGAGTAGAGAGCGTGTGTCGCTAGTGAGATCACAGGCGGGAATGTGGGGCTGGTTTGGCCGGCTTGGTTTATATACCCGCTGCGCCGCCCCCGATACAAAAGCTCCGTGTGCATGAAAAGCTCCCTGTGCATGTGTGGGTGAGTCAAGTGGTTTATTCGATACCCCCAATAAGTTTGATGCATCGACACAGGTTCATATTTAAATAGGCTCGTATAGTTGATGGTGCACTTGTATCTAGTAATTAATATCGACAAAATTTCGTCTTAACTTGAATTAATGATTGCTGGATCGTGAGTTACGGAGTTTGTTTATTTTGACTTTCAAATAGGATTTTCCCAAAGTTTTTTGAGTAGAGTCACATTTGATTAAGTACACTAATTCAATAAAACATAATTTCTTTTTAGGGATACAAATTTAGTATGTTATGAAAAGTAAAAGTACATGTTATGTATTCAAAATTTATGGAGATAATATAGCTTCACCCCCACACTCATCTTCCCAAACAAACTCCACGCACTTCAGTCACAATATGGCTTAATCTTCATCCTGATTGGATCAACCCCATCACAATACAGGCTAACAATAAAACAAGTGCTACAATTCATGAGAACTGCGTCCACGTGCCGTACACACGCCTCGCTGTGGCCAAACATTAGCCCTTCATACATTAGCCCTTCTGTTCATTCATTACCCCCTAGCTACGGTAAAATGACCCCTTATTACAACGGGATTGTTATCGCCCCTTCCTGTAACCTTGTGGGGTCAGCAAGTCACCCCATGACCTTTGCGTGACGCGTGGGGATCACGTGACGATGTGCACTTGATTTGGGTATTTGAGGTAGATAATGGCTTAGTGTTTTTAGAGTTGGGTCTGGTGGTCTTTTATGATGGATAGTTTCAGGAGTTTTCCACACAAGTGACTCATGACTTTTGAGTATTGCATGTTTCTTCTAGCGGGTTGTATTAACAGGCAAACGAGTCAAAATGTTTGTATATATTTTTGGATGTATAAATTAGACCCTAAATCATGATTAAACATATTTTTTTAGTTATTGAGGTAGTAAAGTAGTGGGTAGTATCAGATTTCATCTCTCATAAAGAACGGAATACGTAGGCTGAAGAATGTGGTAAGGTCACTTCCTAAAACTATGTTAACCCTATCTTAAAATCCCGCATTCAAATTCATTAGCATTTCGTTTACAAAAAAACACAACTAAAATTTCAATGCCACCTACACACAAAATAACTAACTCGTACCGGTCCAAACATGTAAGATTTTTTCTTACATGTCCGAAGAGAGTATCACAAAAAAATTAAGTTAAAAGAAATCAGTGTAGCGGTGATAGTGAGTTCTTAGCCAATGGGGTGCGCGCGCGCAGGCAGGTGTCGCGATCCGAAGGCTCTCGCACACACGCGCACACCACAAATATACGATCTTTGAACACGTGCATTCGAAGGGGATGAAAATACGCATCGCCCCGACACACGAGCGAGATGCACAATGTTTTTTATCCACATGAATAGATTCACGACTCCCTCATATCCGAAATAGGGTAACGCAAAGGCTAATTTGGTTATTGAAAATTGAGGGGTTGTTCGTGGGAACGCGCCTCGATCCTAGGTTCCCAGGGCTGCTCGCACATTGAGTTTTTTTTCGGCAATTCGAGATTCGGAAAGACGACAGATGGCAAGCGAACGTTCCCGTTCTACTTTGTTATAATAAATCGTATGGGGTATTGGAATTACACATACCATTTTGATGGCTCAGCGGTCACAGGGTGGGGGATGAAGATGTAAACAAGTGTAAAAGGGGTCAGTGGAACTCAGCCCGGGTCTATAATTAAATGTCTATTAGAGCCATTTTAAAATTATTAGGAGGTATTGTTAGGGGTAGAATTTTGATTTTATGATAATTGCTGCAAAGGATTGCTTTGGATGATTTGGTAGGAAGATTAATGTTGTAATTATGGTAAGGGGTAGTAATTTACTAAAATGACTCCTTGTATTTGGTAGTTTTTTGTATTTTGTTGAAGATTAACATTGGTAAGCAGACTTTTTAATCGATGTTGACTCCGTGTTAGTCCTGTTAGACGAATGAAATCACTATAATAGGATATTCTTGACTGCCTACGAGTTAGGTTTGTATTTACTGCCTGATTTTTGTTGTCACTTTTTCCTAGTAGCTAGTGGCCAACTTTATTGTCGAAGTTCTCAGCCCATCCGAAGCCCTTAGACATAGCTTTACAACTGATACAGCCGGACGGCTTAACGTCCCCTGTGAAGCACGCTAGCGTTCAGTTGAAAATGTGATTAAATGGTCACCCATCCAAGTGATGGCCACCACTTGGAGAGTCTAAAATCAGTATTATTGTTACAACTTCCAGCTTCCGCCGCTGACAACAACAATAAGTAGCTAATTATAAGTAGATATTTTAAAAAGGATTATGGTAATATGATTTGTCACCTGATGTGACAAATCAATGATAATTAATATTGGTAGAATAATTATATTATTAGACTGGCAACTACTAGGGAAATACGTGGTAACACCAGAACAGTAGACTTGATTCTTAGATTTGGCGGTTGGTTGGTAGGATGGATTTTGGAATAATCTGAGAAATAAACGGAGCTCTGGAAAACTGCGTGTGGAAACTCATCTTCGTTACATTATGGTTTATTTTCAATTGTTTTCTTAGTATTCCAACAATGTCTTCGAGTTACTTTTTTAATTTAGGCAGTACAAGTTGCCACTTTGACGAGTTGGCGGTAGTCAGTGACAAAAGTAGCTGATCGTTCTCGATTTTCCAAATGTGTTTCAAATCAGTAATTATTATTGCTTTTTTTACATTTTACATGGTATCATTTTGACCACAACATAACACACCTGATTTTAGGTGATGATTGGGTAAAAAATTGGTGTCTAAGATTGAGTTTGAGGATAATAGAAAAAAGAGTGATTGTTCAGCGACTTTTGTCGTTGACTACTAAACTTTGACTTGCGAAAATTTTTATGGTTTTAAAAGGGGTACAGTAGACCTTTAAGTAAGAGCAACTAGATCCTTTTTACAACAATCGTCATCAACCAACTAACTGACCGTCAATCAGTTCATCAGTCCATGTTCTTAACCTTTTTTATTACCTTTGTTTCTTTAAATGACGACGCGGTAGCCGAGTTGGTAGTGTCCCTGCCTGCGAAGCTAGCGGTCCCGGGTTGGAATCCCGGTAAGGGCAAATATATATTTGCCCTTACCGGGATTCACATATGTGTGATGAGCACGAATGTTTGCACCCGAGTCTTGGATATTTCTATTTATATAAGTATGTATATCGTTGTCTAATATCCATAACACAAGTTTCAAGCTTAATTTGGAGCTTAATTTGGGTCAATTTGTGTGCAACTGTCCCTATTTGTTTTATTTATTTATTTTAATACATTTATTACTTTTTTCAGGATTGTCCTGCATCGCATCCACCATCCCACGACCTGAAGATGCAAAAACCACGAACAATGGATCGACCAAAGAATAGATGATATGAGGGAAGACACTTTGCGTCATATTTCAATGGGGATGAAAATGCCCCCATGGCGTGACAAGTGCGTGGGATAGACGAATTTGCCTTTATAAGTAGTGGGGCAGATTTTTTAATGAATAGGCCTCTAGGGTGTATAATAAAATTGTGAACCTCTATTGTATTTGTGTGAGAACATACTTGTCGCTTTTACGTCAGGTTGGATGCGAGGTCAAATGGTTTTTGTTATAGTTTGATGCTGCGGTTGAAAATATAAGACTTGCTTTACCTGTTTATTTTTTCTAGCTTGCAGAAGTTATTGTGAGTCTATTGTCAGAAACAAAAAAGCGAAGATGATTGTTGATTTATTTAAAGGCTAAGATGATTGTGTTATGAAAAATGTATACGATTTTTGTTTTTTTGTGAGTTAAGTAATACCCAAGTTCATAACATAGCAATGGTCACGCGACGTTTATCAATGCATGGCACTGGGTCAGCGTGATCAGTTATGGCTCAATACTCTCTCTGAGAGATGTCCTGTCTCTTAGCAGTGGAAACATAATAAACTGATGTTAGTGACATTGCAATTAATTGTACGAGTACAATTAGATCTGCTCTAATCTAATAAGAATTTAATTATATAGTTTGTTATGCTTTTAACATGTAAATATTTACTTAAAATCTATATCTGTCTTCCTAATTATGTTTTTATTTTTCACACGTGCTTGTTAAAAATGATAATAAACTCTATGACTCGATGTTCAAAACATCTTTTTAATTATTATTAAACCTACCAACTGTCAAAGAAAACAAATCACAGCACTCCCCTATTGTACAGAGTGTGGGAATTTCAGTTAGGAGATGGTTTGAGCCACACTCGGGGGTGGAAAATAAAGGAATGTATAAATCACCCCTAATCGCTGCTTTTGTTAGCTTGTACACTTGTTGCGTCACCCCACCTATAAGTTTTTGAACAACATTAACTTTACAGTTCATTACAACAATCTTTTTCAAATTTAAATCTTAATTGTATCAAGGTAAGGTTTGAGATCACTGCAATCGTTTGCTAAATATGAGGTTAAGTTTGTTGCTGATAAGAATATGGGGGTGGAGAATTTTAGGGTTTGTCGAAAAGTTAACTGAATCGCAGGTAACTTATTTCGAATTGGTTAAAAAAGTGGAGAATTTGAATTGCAATTCGATAAATTATTAACATCAATAAAAAGGGCATGGTTAGGTTCCGTGTATCAGATAAATGAATACGTGAAGGTGCGTGAAAAATAAATCAACATACTTTTTTTTCGGGTAAACTGTCAAAATCTCGCATTACTTTCTTATCTTTTTAGATTTGATGATACCTATTGCGTCATAATTCCTCTCTGTTAGAAAGCTACACTATCTGTAAACTTGTTAGTATGAAAAATATGTTCAGGAATCTCGACGCGGTGACACCACGGGGAACAGCTACTTAGAAATAAATTTGATATAGCCCGCTGAACCATGCCATGATTTCTTGTAGTACTTGCCTAAAGCTTCCTGGGGCCATGAAAAGTGGCTTAATAATAAGCTTTTCATAATTGTGAAGAATTCAAAGGCTTCGTTTAATGAGATCGGATTGAAAATAAAGGAGGTGATGACACCGCGTTTTCAGGACCTCCTCGTTAGAGCTTTGGTCTCAGAACGAGCGACAAGCGAGTTAAATTTTAGAACTTAATCCATATTTACAAACCATTCATCGCACAAACGCTCTCTTGACTTTTTCTTTTTTATTTACGTCTATACATTTTACCACTGCACTTGTATTGAATATGTTTATGTAATTTGTTGCAAATAAAGGGTTCTTATTTTTTTTTTGCAACAAAAATATGGTTTTAGTCAGCAGCGTTTCCCAACAGCAATAAGCCATCAAACATAATCAAACCAGTCTTTAACTTTAGAGAAAGCATTGTTCATAAATGGACAGAAACGATGTGTTGTTTTTGTTTAATTAACAATCACATATCAGCTTATCAGACTTGTGTGTTGCACTTTAGTTGTTTTTTTGGTGCAGTCCGTTAGTAGCTTACACTTAGAACGAACCTTACCGCCATGCTTCATGGTAAATTAGCCGAACCCCGCGGTTTCCCCCGCTAGATTCTCACAGGAACTGGTTCATTTTTCCAAGATGTAAAGAGTAGCCGATAGTAAAGAGTAGCCGTAAGAAATGAGGTCGATCTGTTGCTCCATTGCTGCGAAAAAGAAGGACAAACCAACAGACAGTCTTTCACATATTTTTATAATAACACAAAGAAGGGATTTCTTTCGAATAATGAGGATTGAGAACAGGAGTAATGCTTAATAGCCGGGGAGTAGAATATCAGGTTTAATAACGTTATTCGGTTAAAGGACGGTAGTTACTTTGAAGTTTTAATTAACGATTAGCCACGCTTTGTTTTGAACCTCTGGCTCTGTTTTGAACGCGCTGTTATGAAAGTTATTATTTTTTAAGTCTTTTTTTCAAAAGGCATTTTAGATTTTCAATTCTGATTTGAGTTTCAACTCAATTATGAAGACGTAGTTTTGTTGTAATTAAAGATTAATGTTTTTTAGTTTATTTGTTTTGGAGTTGCTTAGTTACGTTGCGTAAGGACCAATTCTTTACTGTGTTGTAAAATTGGTTGTAATAAATGTATTTTATTGATCCATGGGTTTTTTAATTTATTATCCTACAACGGCCAGGTGCGTGTTGAATGAGTTTTATTATTCTTACTCTGCGTAATACTATTCTACTGGTAGTAAAGTCCTGTACAGAGATGTAGGGATAGGGTCCTTGTTTTATATGCATATACACATATATAGATAACTTCTTAGCTAGGCCCAAGAAACAGTACCGTGACTGACTGACAGACAAACTCCTATAAACTTAAAACTTGTAAGAGTCGCAAGGAGCCGATGGATACAAATGGCTAATAGCCATTCATGGTGGCGTTTAAAGGCGGATTCTTATTGTTAGCAGTGGACTTCTCCCGGCTGATGATGATGAGGTATAGGCATTCAGAATTTCGAATCAAACAATGGCTTAGTAAGTAAAAGTGTATTTGCCATCATATAATAAAAACTTTCTTTCTTTCACCACTCCGAAGAGTTTCAGCTGCCCAGTCACACGATTAATAACGAAAGCGGACTCCTAACTAGCCTAGTTTGCGGCGACAAACAACTAATAAATATAAAATACAACGTACTAAAGTGCATTGGACTGCTTGAAGCAATTTGTGGGTGTTCCGTGCGGTGTGGCGCAAAGAAATGGCGGACAGCGGTTTATTGAAACAGTGATTAAATAAGACTAGGGATAGCGTGACACCATTACCGTCGATCACTTATCATCAGGCGACTGATAGTTGAACGCTATACTTCTACTCTTCATAAATTTAAAAGCAAACTTTTGCCACTAAGTTTGATAAAAAAGCTAAAATATTATTACTAGGTACTTACTTTTATCCCTGAGAAAAACCTAAGGATAAGAGATTTATTCGTCTTATTTAAATATTTAGTTTTTCTTTCATTTTGCTGCACCACTACCGTTTTTCGTGCACGCCCAGGATGACTGGTAGAAAATTCTATCTAGCATTAAGTCCTCCTTGTCCAATTGTATGTGCTAAAGTATAAATAAATAAATCGCCTGACTTCTTTTACTTGAGCACGGTGCGTGTCAGCAGCGCAATATTACAGTAAGCAGTATCTAGTGTCGCGCGCGAGCCGCTAATTAGGGCGCCCGCCGCCATCGCCACACTCGGAGATTTACAAACAACTACTGTAATAAAACAACTCACCAGCAATTAGTGCAGTAGCTGTTCTAACAACTAGTTAATTGTAACTGGCTAATGGCGTGCGAAGTTATTCTTGAACTATTGAAAAGGAAAGCCTAGAAAGAGAAAACCTTTCCTATTCTTTCCCTACTGTCCTTATACCATGTAGGTATAATTAGTTCCAAAAGTTTGTTGGTTTGTTGTTCCTTCATACAGCTACGGATTGACGTGATTCCTTGCATAGAGACAGTATGTGGGCGGTTTAATGATTTCGGAGATAACTCCTTACATACTAAGTGGTTTATATGTAATATGGTAAGTAATATTTTCAAGTAATTTAGTGACATATTAACTTTGTGTTTTCCGACGAAAATAAAATAAATAAATACAGTTTCACAAACTTTATAGTATTAGTTTATATGAAAAAGTATTAGTAGGTAACTATCCATACAAATTATAGTTAATTGTTATCACATATCACCGCCACCTCACCGCTTCAAGTTTGTCCTTACTACACCTACCTGAACTGTGCTCTCCAAGAGTAAGACATGCCGCCTTGCCAACATCAAGATTATCGATCTCGATTAGTAGATACACAAGCCCATCTCAGATACCAATTATTTCTAACAACTACGTAAGCTAGCTGATCATGTCTCCCAGGCAGCTAATAGCTAGAGAGGCGCCGACTTTTTACACAAGTACCATTCCTATTTTATGGAGTCTGAAGCTAAGAAGGCCATGTTATGTTGCCTTGATAGGACCTCCTATAGGTAGAGCTTAGAAAGGTTAACGTTAATTGATAATGAAAATTGTTGAAAACAAAAAAACTTGCTTAGAAACACACCTAATATTATTAACGTTAATTGATAATGAAAATTGTTGAAAACAAAAAACTTGCTTAGAAACACACCTAATATTATAAATGCCAAAACTATCAAGGGGTTGTTTGTTGCCGCTGAACGAATATAGGATATAGATAAAATTTAGTCTGGAGATAGTTTGGACTCTGGGGAAAGAACTAGTGGGAAAGATCCAATTCGTAGAAGTCATTGCCATAATAATCGCTATTGGCAGTATATTTTATTTGGACATCAAAAGGCAACGATCTGAGTCTCTTAAATTAGCCTTTACTACTTTAAAACCCACATCAAGGCAAAGGAATTATTTTGCACTTTTGTTTCTTGTGTATTTTAAGTACCTACTAGTTGCGCCCCGCGGTTACACCCGCGTCTTCCCGTTATCCCGCAGGAACCTTTTTCTGTGATATAAAGTAGCCTATGTGCTAATCCAGGGTATAAACTATCTCCACTCCAAATGTACGTATACAAATGTATTAGTTAATAAGCACAAATACAAATACAAATACAAATTATTTATTTATAACACCAATGTTACAAGTCAGTCATACAACAAATTAATAATTCAACAAGTATTATAATAAATTAACAAAAATAATAATAATTATAATAATATTTATTTATACTTCAGGTATGTTGAAAATTTCATTGAAATTATAAAAATTGCATTCCGCTAGCCATTTTCGCAGGCGCGTTTTGAAAGCCCCGGTGGAGGGTGCACCACGAACGATGGCAGGGACACTTTTGTTTGTCTACATTTGTTTCTATACTCGTATTACTATGTATTTGTCGTGTAATTAGCAATTACCAACTGGCTGACGTTTAGTCGTCCCAACTTAAATTGCTTTTCAACTATTTCCTAGCATTTCCGCTTTGATCCAATCCTCTTTCAATTACTCCAACTAGCTAAGTGTTTTTGTCGCAAATAAACGTAAATTCTATTCTATTCTATTCTATTCTAAGCACCATTACTCGGTAATGGCGAGACACAAGGCGCCGCCTTTTTACTTCCCCGAAGACTTTCGATGGAATTAGATGTAATCGGCATCATTACGATGGATCTTGGATGCGTTATTTTCTTTTTGAACTAATGAATTAGGAGTTGTTTGGATTGTGACACGTGAAGATGTTGCGACGGTTTAATTCGTTTTGTCTTATTATTACGTGACTATATGTGAGGAAGAGGCATGGATGACGCAGGTCGCTTTAGTATCAGCTGCATTATTCGAGTTACTAGCTGCGCCCCGCGTTATCCCGTTATCCCGCAGGAAACTTTTTCTGGGATAAAAGTAGCCTATGTACTAATCCAATACCTGTGCTATCTACCTTCTAAATTTCATAAAAATCGGTTTAGTAGTTACGGTGATACGTGGTAACAAACAATCACACACACAAACTATCGCATTTAGTAGGAGTAGGATAGGAAGATATACTTGAGAAGTTTTATGAAGAAGTACTTTTTCTTATAGAACTGCTTGGTGATCATCTTTACTATACGATGTGTGCTTGTTCCCTATGGATTCCAAAACGGCTGGACCGATTTTTCAAAGTTTTCAGGCAACCTTCAGATGATGCCAGCGGGTGGTCGTGTAATCAAAAATTTTGATTTTGGTTTTTTGTCAATTTTGTGTCTTATTTTCTCAAGATTAGATTGTTCTTCTTTTCTTTGATTTAGTTTAGTTGGTGCTCCGTGTGAAGGCGGGTCACTTGTTTTAAATACAAATGTTTCACAAAAAACAGCTAATTAAAGTAACAAATTTCAATTTATTTTCAATAACAACAATAAAATTGATGCCTTATAAATCAGTCTATCATAACAAAGGGTTGCTCACCTCCACATGGCTATTTGTTACAAAATTAACACGTCAGTGAAGGGTTGAAACGTGATTTTGTGGAATTAACCCTTTTGTTAAGAAAAGGCAATTTAACCCTATAGCGCGGTTAACTAGCAATCAATTGGTTAAATGTGATCGTTAGAAAAACCAAATTCTCAGATATAAAACAAGATGATTGATGATTGAAAATAACTTTTTTTGGTTATAAAAACATAGAAACCATTTTTGTAAAAGTACTGTCATTTTTGTACATACTGGATAATTGGCTACTATAACCAGATTTTATTATGAAGAATACCGTAATTACATAACATTACGAGAAGTAGCCACGGCACAATCAACGTCATTTAACAGTGGTGTATTTTCACCGAAGGCTTCGGCCAATTTTGTTGTTGCCCTCGCAGCTAAAAGCTGGTTGAAAATATACAGCAATTAAGTACAGTCAGCGACAAAAGTAGCTGATCATACTAGATTTTCCAAATGCGTATTAGATCAGTAATATTTTTATTTTTTACAACTTACAAGGTAGCTTTTGACCACAACACAACACACCTGATGTTAAGTGGTGGTTTGGCAAAGATTGATGTTTGAGAAAATTTGTTTTTGTTCAGCAACTTTTGTCGTTGACTGTACTCCCGATCGAAACATACACTTCTCCAAAGGCTGCGTTGGTAATTATGCGTTGTCACGAAATAACACGGCGTTTAATTTGGGACATGGGATTTTGAAAATATCAGTAGCAAGCAGGAGTGAAATTATAAGTTACAACGTAATTTCTGTTTCTGTTTTAAATAATGAAATACTTTACGTAATTGCAATGTTTTTTTAAAGAGGTTATGTAAATTTTATGTATGATTTAAATTTAATCTATCGGTGAAGGGTAACAAAATTGCATGTGTAGAATCGAATAGCTTAGATACTTATAATTATTTGCAACTAGCAAGCAAATACTTACACAAAAATGTCACTGTCACAATACGGCCCCAACTGGAGAATAATGCTGGTTAATCACACAGCACTACAATTACAATTATTTATATAAATGATATGTGATATCATTTACGGCCGTTATTAATAACCGCCTTTTCCACAGTTTGCCCTACTAAATATAGAAATATGACACTAGCTCCATAGAAGTAAGTAATCACAAAAATCTATCTCTAGTAGGGCAAACTGTGGATGGATAGGTTATTAATTTCCAGCATTAAAAAACTTCTTGCACCCTTTTGACGATCTTAATATCGTAGGTAGTTGTTAGGAACAGATTAGGGATCAAAAAAGATTTGCAAAGGAAAATCCATATTAGGCTAGAAATTGAAAAAAAAACATATTT
This sequence comes from Opisthograptis luteolata, assembly GCA_931315375.2. NCBI lineage: Eukaryota > Metazoa > Arthropoda > Insecta > Lepidoptera > Geometridae > Opisthograptis > Opisthograptis luteolata. The sequence goes on from OV928048.1 coordinate 8,528,368, forward strand.
GTCCGTTAATTAAAACATCACGTCCTAATCAACATTGACAACATTTCTAAATGAATTAGGAAGTCTCAAATAGAAAAGCTCAAAAAATACCTTCTGACATTAAATGTGTTTTTTTCTGACCGCTTAAAATTTCTGAACAAAATTACACCCTCTCAAATTATCTCAGCCATCAGCAGACACGATTTATTCAAGACGTGATACTTTGCGACGCCATTAACAAGTTTCTTTTAAAGGAACCTGCAGTTATTCTGGAACTGACAAATTTCGGTACAAATGAGCTCACTCGTTACCAAAACCATGTAATCACCGCAGCTAAACGGTTTTTTAGACGCAAATGATACCCTTTACCCTTCGCAGGAGGCTTTAAGGCCGAAACAAGCCTCAATGACTTTTGCGACTTGACCTCTATTTTTTTCTCTCTCTCGTTGTGGCGCTCCAATTCCATGAAACAAGTAGCAATGCACGAACGCCGTCTACCTCTGAATAGACGTAGGTAGGTACTTTATTTTATCATAAAAAACAAAAACTACCGTTGTGATAAATAACGTTATTTTTTTCTCGTATAAAAACGTGCTAAGATGAGCAGTTCTCTCAATTTTTGACAATTTATTACAATTAGGTAGAAAGACTAGGTACTCATTTTTTTACAGGCATTTTCAGATTATTACGAATTTTGATAAACTATATTCAATCATCTTGATTATGTGTTTTGTACTATATTTTTTAAAAAAAAAATTTACATTACTTATATGGTAGCCACGAGTCACCTGATGTTAAGTGATGATGTGGTCGAAGGTGAAAGGAATCGTCTTTATTCATCTCAATTTTTTGGATTTTGACCGTTGATATGCCCTTAATACCGGTACAGGTTTTCGAGTAAGACTCTGGAACATAACACCTTTTTGCGTTAAATCAAGTCCGGAACACCTAATTATTGATGATTGGCGTCCATCGACTTGATTTGCTCTAATGACGGTAAATTGCAGCTGTAAAATGTGAACGGCCCGTGCGGTCCCTCCACTATTACCGGCAACCATTTACAGGGAATCTTACTTATTGACGATCATTAGTTTTACTATTTATTAATGTTTACAGTCGTCTTAATACGATTGCTTTTCAGACGCCGACCGTTCGACGATTCTTAACAGCGGCGCTTTAAAGAACTGTTACGATTTTTCAAGAAATTGGTTTTAAAAAAGTTGTAAGATAAAACATATGCCGGTTTGCCGTCTAATAGAAAATTTGGTTTAGTGACTTTTATAATTTCTTTCGCCATTTATGCGTCAGTGATAATACAATTAACATATTGCCAGTAAATGAACTTTAAAGTATTTTTGTAGAGAGGTACCTTATTTTAGCGTGAAATATTTTCTTGTTCCAAAAACTTTATTATTTTATCGCGTTCCTAAATAATGATGATAAAGTGGCAAATAAAAGAGATTTTTGGAGATAAAAACAGACCGCGTGGAGGAATTTTATCGTGATGATAATAAAATATCGCTTAGCACCACAGTAAACCCTCAAAGGGCAAAGGACTGGGTTATCTCACATCGGGGAGGCTACAAAGTGTATCCTTATCAAAAAACCAGAGACTTGTGACGGATAAAATGTTCATAACGAGGATTACAACTTACAATGCAAGATAACAAGATACTCTACTTCCATTTTGATTTTGTACTATATAGCTGGTCCCCGCGGTTAGACCCGCGTGTTCTACAGTTTATCGCGATAAAAAGTATTTAATGTCCTTCCCTAGAGTCCAAACTACCTCTATACCTAATTTCATCAAGATTGGGTCAGCGGTTCAGGCATGGACAGGTAATAAACAAACAGACAGACAGAGCTACCTTCATATTTGTAATAGTAACTACGTTCCACGGTTTCACCCGCGTGGGCTACACTTTCACAGTAAAGAGTATTTTATATCTCCACACCAAACTTCATCAATCCATGCAGTAGTTTTTGCGTTAAGGTCTATCTATGTAACCATTCTCACAAATGATAAAAGATAGTTTCCGTTTTCCGGTTGTTTCCTATAGGTATTAGGTATGTATTACTCATAAAAATTGATTCACCACTCCTACGTAAACTATGAAAATGAATGTTCCCATAACACTTTAATCCCAGTCCAAATCAAACATCCTAACTCTATAAACACCGAAATCGACTTACCGATAAACCTGTAAAAACAAAGAGGTCCAATCGATCATCGAGATGGGCCGTTGCGTCCTTCGGTAAACCGAGCACCGAACGGTTCGGGCTCCAAAATTACCGGCCTAAGAAAACAAAAAAGCGCCAGTTCCCGAAGATTTATTTAAGGGAGCGTAAAGATCTGTTTATGGTATGCGTCGGTAATTAAGGGGAGGTTGCACACGTGCGCTCACGCAAAAACGGAAAATAAAAAGTTATACCTGTTCGAGCGAGAGCGACAGGTCCGCTGACACGCTCTTCAGGGGTGCTGGGTGCTCAAACTTTGTATTCGGTTTGATATATATATTTTACTTTGGAAAAAAATGAAATGCATTTAAAGTTGGACCGACGAAACAGGGAGGTTCTCAACGAAAAAAAAGTTTTTTTACTACTTACAGGGTAGCGTTTGACCACAAGTGACGATGTGGTCGAAGGTGGCGACACGCTACACCTGGATTGGATGAATTCTAGAATATTTAAGTTATTGAAAATTTCCATGAATCAGATAACAAATTGAATTAACTAGTCACTAGTCAAATAACACTAGTGCTTAGTGCTTCTGCTTACAAAATATTCTCAAATTAACAAGGTTACGACTCGGAAAAATTTCAACGTAACTTCAATACAGTATTCTTCCAAATCTTTGAGCACCACAGCGCCCGCCTTCCCTTAATGTTATCTTATTATAGCTAAAATGACTTCGGTGTTCAGAGATAATAGCCGAAGCCCTGGGTTCACCACCATTTTTTACCGGATTTTTTCAAACGAGTCGAGATAATACTGCTTTTAGATATACCATGTTAGAGGGTTTGATTTCAGTGCTGTAAAGGTTAGCTGTTAATTATTATTTATCATATTACTTTAAGTAGGAGTAGATAATATACAATTATTACAATGAACTAGTTACGGCCCGCGGTTTCACCCATGTCATCCCGTTATACAACAGGAACCTTTTTCCGGGATAAAAAGCCTATTTGTGTTAATCCAGGTTATAAGCTAACTCCATTCCAAATTTCATTAAAATCGGTTATTAACACACACACACACACACACACACATACACACACATACACACACACACACACACACACGCGCGCACGCACGCACGCACGCACACACAAACTTTCGCATTTATACTATTAGTAGGACTAGCTGGACCAAATGTGTTGACTAGGCCACGTGGTACGCATGTGAGAGAATCGGCCAGCAAAGCATTGTTGTTTGGAACAACCAAGTGGCCGTAGGCCTTTCGGCCGCCCTAGATAAAACTGCTAATAATAATTCATACAGTTCAGTAACAAATCACGAAACTTAAATTCCCATTATAAAGCTCATGTCTCACTAATCATCGTTCTACATTAAGGTTGCCGCTTTAACCCCGACTTCCCGTCATTAATATCATCGCGGGAGACTCGAATGACAGTCAGACGACTAGCAAACATGCACGACACCCGCCGATGACAGATAGCCTTAACTTTAATTTGATTACTAAGGCACAGACTAAGGTCCCAGGGGGATGAGATAACGATTTCTGGAAACTGTCAAGTGTCAAAGACCCAAAGAAAAAGAAAAAATGTTCTGAAGTGATTAAAGATCGCTTGTACATAGTTGTTTGATTAATTAATTGATATGATGTGACATTTCGTTTCAGCTTTTTTTTCTTTGGCATTTGTCTTTGGCATCGTAGCTCTGAAACAGATAAAGCTATTTTGACTTACATTTTTTTATTTGAATTGTGATACATATTTCGATAGTGTTCTTAGCTATGATTAGCGGGTGTGGGGGTTATATTTATTTTCATTATTATTGACTTTTACATGCGTCATATGATCTATCCAATACAAAAATTCAAATATTTCATCCCAACCGGTCGCTATGCATTTCCTTCTCAACGTTACGTAACCCCTTTTGATTTTCATTATTTGTTTTTTGAATTCTTAAGTTTTTGTGTCGATAAAGTGTCCACCATAACGTTTATTTACAACATGCCTCATTCACACGGACAAAACAGGTCCTTAATTACAAAAAATAAAAGTAAATGGGACCTCCACAGCACACTCTTACTATCTAAAATCTCTGTAGTGCGGTGTTAGTTACAATGACGAGTCGGTGGTGAAAAAATGGGACAGGTTTAACAAACACATAACTGATGGTTAGCAGTTAGATGATGTCATATCTTAAGCAGGCAGCATTGTTGTTATCTTCTTCATCTTATGACGTGTGGCTCAAAATATACATCTAAATTTGCATACAATCAGTTTTTTCTTTGTGTTTTTTACGCTGAAAGACAAAACAATACCCTATGTTTGGGCTTTGTTTTGTTCTCAAACGAATTTTGTTAAAAAATGTATATATTTTTATTCATACACTTTACTTCTAATGTTCCATATTTTTTATGTATCTGATTAATGAAACGAGCAAGTCGTTCGTCTGTTTCATACTAGGAAGTCACATACATATGTTTTTATATCACTAACAAGCTAGTTATGCACGAACTAATCATCCGTTTACCATAACCACCCGTTTCTCAAGCATGCTTGTATGTTTGTAGCAGTTAATAAGTGAGAATATCGGGTATTCTTATCAGATCGCAGCCGTTTCGTCGACAACTTATCGATGCAGCCCAAGCCTTATCTGATGTCTGGAGTAATTTCTGGACCAGTGGACTGAATAAGTGTGGCACGGTAAGACTCGGTATGATTGCATTATTTATTCCTTTTATGGGATGCTGTCGATGTCTACGGAGATATCTTATCGAGTGCAGGATTAGGTTACGGTTAATATGTCGTGATAGGCCTGTTAAGTAGGAGTAGTAGAACGCAATTAGAATTATCTACGACCGTTTCTGCAGATAAATCAATGACTATCTACTGAAAAGTCCCGCAACGACAGACATGGTTTTTTGTTAAATATGTTTAGGATAGTTGTTTCCACCTACACATTCACTGGTTACTAAAGGCAATAAAAAATGAGTGCTAAACCTCGAGATTGGTTTGCGAGTATAACATACCTTACAAGCTTGATGTTGGTCCGCTCTTAATGATTTTGCCAACCCCTTTGAGTACTTTATCAGTCACGAATGTCACGATCATTTCACCATTTCATAACACTTCTGTACCTGAAGTGTGGCATAAAGTCCTCAATCACAGAATTACAGACTACCCTCAGTTTATTTGGTAAAATTCATTCATGCAATATGTTGTAGATTTTTTTTATTCAACCGACAAGCTAGCGTTTAAAATCACTGCATTCTGATGAGAAATTAATGTTTGCAGATCTATAATTACAGGGCATTAAATAAAATTATAAGAGCTAATACCCGTTCATGGTGGCCTTCAAAAGGGGAGGCCTATGTTTAGCAGTGCCTTCCGGCTAATGATGAAATGAGATTCAATATTTCAGGGTGGCAAGTGTAGTGCATTGCCACGAAAGATTTTAAACTGTCAAAGCTCAAAACTCTAGGTGGCACTGCAACGATTACCATCAGGTGAGTGACTTGCTTTTATCTTCACTTACTTGAATAGAAAAAAAACAACCGTCCATAAGATTTTAAGCATTTCCAAGCTGCACAAATAACAATGCTATCAAAATTGAATGTCATGCAAAATTTTGCATTAAGACGTTACACAATACTGAGATTATGTATCTGTTGTATAAAAATATTATGTCGTCATTGTCGCGAAGATGTTCGTCTAAATATTTGTGTAGGAAATATTGATAAACATCTCTTTGGTGGTAATCCTTGATGAATGTAGGAGCATATTGGTGTCAAGTGTACCGTGACGAGATTAGTGTATTGTGCAAATATGTGTGCGGATAATGGGAGGATATCAGGCGAGACGCTGTTTGTTTTGTTATTGGAATTTGGAGATGCGGGCGTTTTTGGTGTTTAGTTGACCGAAGTTCTTGGGTTCTTTCTTGCGTAGCCTTTGTTTGTCTTGCTAGTAAAACTAGTATTTGCTCAGTTCGTGAGGATAGTTGCACGTTTCAGTTGAAGAATTTGCCAATATTTTTCCATTTTTATGTAGGCTGTTCCTAGTCAACTACCTACTCAATATCGAAAATGTAATCATAGCATGTAGCTCTCATTTGTTGGTTGCTATATTTTCTTAGAGGATTTAAAAAAACACATAGAAGCAAAAAGTTCTTATAATGATTTGGAAAGTGTATTAGAAAATTCTTTAGCAATAAAATTGTAAGCAATAACATCAAAGCCTTTGAATTTTTTCGTGTATCAGGAAATTAAAACAAGATTTATCTACAAAATCCTTGCTTGCAGTAGCGGGTTATATCTTAAGCCCACATTAATAAAAATAAATACTACTTTTATACAACATTCTCGAAAGTAACGCCTTCACAAAAACTTTTATTAAAACATCGGTACACAGACCAAGAATATTGCAAAAAAAGTGACAGTAAAAACAAATCTTTGTTTGGAAATTAATTCAGGCGTGAATTTCGCATTCAAGGGTCAAATGAAGGTTCATATTCTATGGGTTTTATCGGCAGTTTGCGAAATGTCTTATTGTAGCTGGTCGTAAGATGGTGTCTATGAGATAAGCAAGGATTTAAAGCCCGTGTCTGTATGGAGGTTTGCATCGAACTTCTATTGAGATTTATTATGAAATTTAAGCCGTTGCTTCTAACCAGGATCTGTTTTATTGTGGCCAGGTAATAGTTTAAAAACAGCTGAAAATTTCTTAGAAAATGTTTTTCTATTTTTTTAAAGTTAAAACCACATTCTAAACAAAAATGGACAATATATTAGGCGTTTTAAGATTTACACAAAGCATGTGTTTACTTTAATTTTGATGGACTACTGAAGAATACTGTCTTCCACTTCCACCAATTAACTATTACCTACAAAATTAATAGCCTCATAAGCGAACTCCAAGAATGTCAAGTTTTTGAATTCATTGCATTCATGAAGAAAATTCCGAAGCTAGCGAACCCCTACCCCCTCTCCCCTTACTCCGCCCGCCCTCTGGTAATCGCAGCATTACTTACAAATATTTTGGAAATATTTCTCCAACTTGTCGGCGTTTTATCTACCGCTTCTTTCCGTTTAGTTGCTTATTGCGTATTGACTACCTTACAAATATAAAACGAATTACAACAGCGACATAAACAGACAGTTATATACCCTACCCCACTAAAGATAAAGTCTATTTCTAATGAAGATTTTAGGGCAGTTTCGACGTTTGTAATTGGGGACCAAATTATTTATCTAACAACAAAATCTTTACGAAAAACTAAAATGGATGCGCGCAAAAACGCAAAGATGTCAGTTTGAGGCAGGGTTGATACTTATTTAGTTTTTAAATTTAATTTAATTAATGTTTGGTTCCGGCGTAATTGGGTTAGTATTAATTAAAACTACATACTTAAATTCATCAAATGGGTTAGCGATAGGTACGCGGCACTTATAAACGGAAAAGAAAGAAGACCAAGGAATTTGGCAAATAGGTATAATATCACATAAGTAGTTTCCAAAATAGCGTCGGCCTTGAATAAGATAAATTACCTAAAATTTTTCAGTTGTTAAAAAAAATATGTTTAACAGGCGTGTTTGTTATTTTTATCAACTCTTAATTATATCTTTCCAATGTATATATTACTAACAAAAATTATGCCAAGCAATAAAAGTTTCTAATTTGAATCAACCCTAGACTTTATCTCCCATCTCGCCCCGCGTAATTTGACACTTTTCGCTGACAAAGCCCACATTTGCTCGTCACAGACACACAAACCTAGACACCGCCACGCAAAAACCTACGAGCCGATCCACAAAAAGCAATTAGTATTTTTTGCGCGACCTTTTCGTTCGAAATTAATTTTTAAAGGAATTCAGTACAAAAAATATGGTTAGCACGTGTTTAGCCGAGAATATGTGGACTGCAAAGTATGTCTTATTTTTCATAATTAGGCCGTGAAGTTTTGTGGAAGTCGCAGGGTCACATCGCATGTGAAACAAATGAGGGTGGTCTTTATGTGATGGAATCCAAGAACTAATAGGAAATGATTTATTTTGGTGCAGCGACAAAAGCATTTTGTTTTATGAAGGAGTTCATTGGTGTGTTATGTCTAATGAGGAAGCACTCGTAGCGGAAATTGCCTAGTCGGTTTAAACTGATAAACTAACCAACTAGCTTAAACAATGTTCTCTGCTGTCACTACTTGGATGGGAGACCATTAGAAGTATTTACATCTGAGCGCTTACCTGCTTCAAAAGGCGCGTTACCGGCTGGTTTCAACCGATCCGTCCACGGTTTACCCTACTGGAGATAAAAATTTGACACAAGCTCCATAGAAGTAATGTCAAATTCCTGTCAAACCGTGGATAGATCGGTTATTGAAACCGGCCGTAACTCGTTGGTCTCGGTTGTTGGCTTAGGCCCACTTGCGTCAAATAGTGGGTTAAAAATGTAAAGCAAGAGTTAAGTAACTCTGTGTTAGATGTGTATATCGTTAACTCATTCTTTGTCTTGCGTCTACCTAAACTACCCCTGGGTTAAGTAACCCTGCCGGGGTCGCCAACATAATGCAATGTGCCACAGACGTATTGCATTTTTTTATGTCTATCGTTTGTTCTTAGATTACCGAGCAAAATGTAAAAGAAACAATAATGAATGAACCAAATATACCCATCTCCCTTACACTGGAGCATTTGTGCATTAGCTGTCGCCCGGTCGGTGGATCCTACGATCCCTATAAGTTTTGAAAGGGCTATACTGAATGAAATGCGGTGCACTGATTGATGAATGTCTTTGTCAAAGGCAATCAGTCTTTATTGCAGTGGTTTTGTTTTTGTCAATTTTATGCATTTCCAACCAAAGTATTTCGTGGTATTTTTTTTGTTTCTTGTGAGATAGCTGTGGTTTGTGGAATAAAATAAATGAGAGCATAATTATGGCAGCCTGAATCTTCTGCGAAAATCCTTTTCTCTGATCGAGTTAAAATGATCTTGCCGAGTTTCAACTCTTCTATTGAAAAAATCTGTGTCTAGGTATTGCACTATTTCTTCATCGTCATCAGGGAATAAATCATCGAACATAATATCACTATTCATAGCGACACTGCTCAAAATACTGAATGTAGTTTTTATTTACACTGCGTTTGTGTTTCTGGTGTTTTTATATAGAGACAAAATAAAGGACGACATGAACAAATAAACGTCAAAGCCAGAGTTAATTATTTAACCCACCAAAATCGGAGAGTTAAATATTTACCCATCTAACTCAGAGTTAACACTTAACTCACGGTGGTGCAAGGCCATTTATCAATTTAACTCTGAGTTACTATTTAACTCCGAGTTAACTACGCTAACCTTGCTTGACGCAAGTGGGCCTTAGGATAGCAGGCGTTAGACTATGTCGGAGGCCTTGGGGCTGTCTGAAAACTCTGATTCTTGGGCTCGTTAGTCTTAAGCTTGACGTTTTAATGTGATCACAATATATATCGTATTAAATAATCACATGGTTTTGATTTTGAAAGTAAAGTCACGAATAATTTTTATTTGCGTTTTTTGCAAATAAGTATTTTTTTGCGGTCTATCTATTCTCGACTATAGGATAGGTACAAGTTAGGAATGAAAATGGATCACAGAAACGATTTTGATTTATGAACTTCACTGTAAAAAATAGCCAAACAAACCCGTAACATGCTCCATCAAGAGGCATTAAATCCAGCAGCCTTACACACCATCAATCAATACATTTTCGAATAAAATCGCGATGCGTCTCCAGATAACACAAATTCAATAAAAAAATCTATGTCCCAAGGCGATATTAGATCCGTATCTAGTGTAATCCGTACAGGAAGCTCATTGTAACCACCAGATGCGAAATTCCTTCCAATGTACAATTTCTTCCATCGAACAACGGTTCAAAGAGCCATCGTTGAATACTACACTTGCGTGGGCGTGGTTGGATTGTGCATTCCGATTTTAGGATGATTTAGGTCTAACGTTTCGTGAAAAAATGTGCCAGACAGTTAAAATGGCTCATTGTAAACGGGATTCTAGAGTTACCTTTATGCATCCGCATGAAAAAATGATAAATGAACTTTATTTAGTATTGTCAAATTCTGTGAAAAGTCTTAGCGATGGTAGCGCGTATGCCGAGTTTGAATCCCATTGCGGCCCCGCATCTATGATTTAATAAGTTATGTACGGATTTGCCGTTGCTCGAAACAGTGAAAAAAATTAGAAAACAGGAATTTTCACAGAACATGCGATATTTACCAACCTGCAGTGGGCCAGCATGGTAGATTATGGCCTTTCTGAGAGGCTTGTATCCCAGTAGTGGGAACTTGGGAATGTTATATATGCTGATGATGCCAGCAAATACAAAATTTCCGCCAGAAAGTAGGAAGACAGTGGGAGTCAAGTTTCAGGGCGGGTCGTTTGTTAATAATAATAATAATAATGCCCGCACAATCACATACATAGGCTCTGACCCCTAACTAGGTTCCCCTGTATCTAGGGTATCAGAAACTACGAGGATCGGGGATCCACAACACCCAGACACAGAACAAATACTTGCGCTTTTTTTTTCAATGCACAAATATTTGTCCTATTTGTTTTGTGTTGTGTATTTGTTAGATATAAACGTTAGATATGTTTAGTAGTTTGCAAAATATTATTGTTTGTAGATATTATAATACCAGCAACACCTTGACGAATCACTCTTTCACGATAATAAAGCACAAGGAAGCACAAAAAATGTTGTAAAACATGCGCGCGATTCTTAAAAAGAACCCAAACGGAGTAATTCAGGCGGCAAATTGATATTGAAGGGATTTTCTACTGTTTTGAAAATAGGAATAGGTACCGCGTCGGCACACTTTGAGCAGGATTAAGTTCGGATTCCAACGCAGCCCTTTAGCCCCTTTTTTGGATTGTTTTTACAGCTTACGGAACCCTTTGTCGGTTTTAACGAATTGCGGCGAATCGGGAAATAACATAATGCATTTTGGCCGTGTCATAATGTAGTAAACGCCTATTATTCGGCCCTTGAATGGGCGCTCGCCTCCTTTGCTTCAGAACTACGTGATGGTGAATAGACTTGTTTCTGTTTCATGCTTTAAGCTTTCAATGGGACAGAAAATACACATCGCCGTGTTTCAATAGGTTCTGCTGAAGTCCCCATTGTGAGGGCGTAGCTCATTCAGGTGGCGGTCTTACGTAGATGGGACAATCGTAATCTACACTTCTCGTGAAAGTTGAAATCTCTTTAAGACAGGGTAAATTTTGGGAAGTCGCACTCACCACGTCACAAATGGCGGTAAACATTTACTAAGCAAGGCTAACCATCACTCAAAGCAGAATGGAAAACATCTTGAGGAAACTGGTGTATAACATAGACATCGACCAAGCCTTGCTGGGCCAGGGTAGGCCAAAAACCTGAAGTGTGTGGAACTTATTAGAATAATGATGATGATGATGAGACATATCTATTTATTATCTTTAAGAACTCGTTTATTCTATGGTTCCCGACACAAGAGTAAAAAATTCCTTTACTCTATGACCGTTTCTTTTTTGGCATCACAAAGGACACGTCAGACAATGTGATTGAATGTGGTGGTATGTACGCAACGTCTAGACTGAAATTGGCTCTCAAGCGAGCCTGCCTGAACACACCATTAATATTCTTAGATTGTAAAGAACTAACTACCTGGCTAATTCTCATTTTCGGAATCCAGTTTTAAGCTACTGTTATTAATTCTAGGAATATGTAGCAGACTCATGCCACAATTCTGCGGGTAGTGCAATAAGTTTCACTGTATTACGACTTCATCGTAGGTCTGTTAATTAATAAGTCGCGGTGACTTTTCACACTAGGTTGGAATAGCTACCCTACTTTGTTAAGTGTTTTAAGTTGAATCTTTATCAAATATAGCCTATGTGGCATGTGATAGTGTAACATTCCTGCCTAGAAGTTATTTGTTCACTCTAGTTTTGATGATTCCCAAATTATAGCGACAGTTGCAGAAAATTGTGTCCCTCCATTATATTGAAGACTCTTCGTATCATCATGTAGGATCTCTAATGAAAGGGCATCCTTATAGCAGAAAAGCTTGTGGCAAAAATCCAAAGAAATGTTCTTGTTTGACTTGAAAAGCTAAAATATTCTATGCATTTTTTAATATATTTTCAAGCTGACAAAAGTAACTTCCACAATCGTATTAGGATGCTCAAAACGTCCTGTTCTTCTTTCTGGACATGTCAGTCATATATCCAGATTAAAGTTTCCATTATACCTGGACCATCACTAATCTCTTCTAGAGACCTTTTCAAATCACAAAAATCTATAAATCATAGGGCATATATGCATTGTTATTTTTGACAAAAAAGGGGTCTTCTTTTTTCCACAACTTTTTAGCATAACCCACTCGAAGTAGCCGGAAGCCATATGTGCACAAATATTTGAAAGTGGTTTGCCTACGGACATTTTTTTGTGACCTTTTTTGGAACGCGACCTGAATTTATTTAAGGTTACTAAGTATAAGAATTGGGCCCTTTTTTGACAACGTCTATTCGTGGTCCAAAATAGATTAGCGTTTGTATTGTCGGACATTTTTTGGAGCCCCGTGGAGGCGTTTTTGTCGAGTTCATGACAACAACTTTAATAAATAACGAATGGTCTAATGTTAATATGAAAAACTTCGCTTTTAGATTAATTTAACGTTTTCAATCGCGACGATTTTTTGTCCACTTTTTGAAATTGATTTTGGTATTGAAAAATAACTTCCTGTGATGTTTAATGAATTTTAATGCTGCCCATTTACATTTATTACCTACATGGCATAGGTAGATTTAAAATTGATGTCTCAGGGTGGAAAGGGCAGTGCAGTGCCGAGTGTAGTAGTGTCATTGGAAGGTGCACCACTTAATTTTTAGACAAACGACTTATTCATTTCCTTAGGAAATTGTATTGTAGGAAAGTGCCGAGTGTAGTAGTGTCATTGGAAGGTGCACCACTTAATTTTTAGACAAACGACTTATTCATTTCCTTAGGAAATTGTATTGTAGGAAAATTAAAACAGCATTTTTCTCAATCTTTTGATATCTACAAAAACTTTTGGACTTTTAGATAAGAATATTTTTGATACTCTGAGAGAAAACCTGTGTCCCAGCTGTGGGAACGTTATAGGCTGATAATGAAGGTGACATTTTTGATTTATGTAGGTATAAAAATTGGTTTGTGAAAAATTTTAGCCATCTTTGAAAGTGACACCAATTCTATCGGGAATTTTTTTTACTACTTGGTTGTGTTTGATCACAAGTCACCTGATGTTAAGTGACGATGTGGTCGAAGATGGCGCCACGCTACACCTGGACTGGGAACTGGCTCTGAAGTGAGGCTGCCGGAACACACCGATAGGTGCTTGGCGACAGTGATGGTAGCTAGCCAGGCGAGTACTAGAAAATACCCTACCACCAAGCTAGGGTTTCATCACGATGTTTCTCTTCACCGAAATCTCAAGCTCATTGTAAGATTACTAAAAAAGATATTATTATTAATAATATAATATTATTATTATTATTTTTTATTTTATTATTTCATTGGAAATTACTATCCTTCATAGCAGCAAAACCGTACATACCAAACAATATTGCAGTTCAATTGTCAAGAAATACCTCTGATTGATGTTGATAATATCTACACCATCTCCAATACAATAATGTTCTTACAATGGCCATTCATTGGCCCCGAATATGCCTACCAAGTGTGTCCTATAAATAATACATTATACACCTCATTGTTAACAAACTCAATGCGAAGCTTTAAGCTTGGATGATCTCTTAAAATAACAAGTGTGTGCTTCAATGATTAACAACAATACATATACCTTTAGCTGCCTATGAAAGCCTCCTTGTGATTTTGGTATAAAGTGATATTATTGTATTTTCAACATTAACGAAATTTGAAAAGTATTCCGTGGTAAATACGATACAATTTTCTTCAACTTCCTTTTAGTGGTGACTTTCTTGACTTTTTACAGCATTTTAGATTTTGCGAGGCTTCTTTAAGGTACAGTTTCGATTGTCTGAATGATAGAATTTCGATAAATTTTCGAATAAAATGTGCGTGAAACATCACGGCCAACTTGGTTCACCATCACAAAGAAACATTCATCTATTGATACTTTGCTATTTAAATGGTTTTACACATTTATATTACGAGTTACGGTAAATAGGGGCTTTTGTGATACGAGTTTTTATTTTGTTCCAAATATATTGTATGAAAATAATGCCTCTAATACTATTTCAATATTGAGACTATAAGTTTGATATGTGCTTCAAGCAAACGTAATTACTTCAAGTGTTTACAAATAGGTTTACCTATTTTCTTCTACTAAAACTGCTAAGTGAATATAAATGTGAATCTATTATGTTTTAGAACTTAAAGGTTTAAAACTGTCTTTGAAGATTATGTAGAAGTATTCTGTATGCATCAATTAAACAAAGCCAATAGACAAAACTGGGCGTCACAATCTCGTAAAGTTTTAAGATGTTAAATCCACAATTAAAAGATTCAGCTGCTTTAGAACCACGCCTTTTCGAAATTAATTACACGAAATTGAACACATCATCTGTTTAGCTATTTGTTTTTTTTGTGCCGTGAATAAAGTAGGTTATTGAGGTTCCCCGCCCAAGGTAGAGTGCCCCGCCCTGACGACGCTCGCTGCGATACAATAAATAAACAGGTCTCTGCAAAACCCGTGATTTCGTTGCGTGATATTATTTAGTGATATTATTAAGTGATAGTATTTAATTATATTACGGTTTTTATATGAATAGTTCTTTTTTTATTACTTTAGATAACTTAAATAAAAAAGGTTGAAAGTTATGAATCTTATGTATGAAAATGAATCCCTATTTCCCTTGGTCACGGCATTACGCGTGAACAACGGCTGGACCGATTTCACTTTTTTTTTATTGTGTTTATTACTGCCCGGAGAAGGTTCTTATGAAAGAAAAATGGAAAAAGACGTTTTATTGCGATAAACTGCAGTCCGCGCGGGTGAAACCGTGGAGCGCAGCTAGTATTAAATAAAATAGATATGTATACTAGGTCGGAAAATGCATTGAATTTATTAATTTAAGTGGATTATGACTTCAAATTAAATTCCAGTTGTGTAAAAATACTTTTTATAGCCAAATCATAAGCTCTATAGACGTAGACAAGACTGAATAAATGAAAAACAATATGTTTCGATTGCAGTGCTCAAACTATTAAGTAACATCAACCTATCATTTTACAAAAGCATCGTAAGTATTTAACAAGTTTGCAGCTTTCGTCGGCACGTCTAACCGCTGTAATTAATCACAACAAATTGGCGCGTTTCTAGGAACTTGTTATGAATCCAAAGAGGGAAGTTAGAACATCTCCGCCCTGAATAAATCCTGCCCCGCCCTAGGTTTCGACCGCTCCGCCCAATCACGCCCGGTGCGCGAGAATTCTCGCTAGAAAATATTTGAAGGCGGCAAAACTATCAAGTACGTGACACGTAAATTGTTTGGTCAAGATTGCCTTTCTTTGTCGGTCACATGAATGGTTTATTCTTCCATACATGTCGTAGTTTGTAACTTCCTTGAAGTGTTACTTCGTCTTCTTCGTAATGTCAGTGCACCCACTTCTTAAGTGGGTGTACTGACATTTTCAATAAAAAGTATTTTGACGCAATATTTGTTATGAGTTTTATAATGAAGCCAGAAATAGAAAAAAAAAATATTAGAATATCTTAAAATGATATTACCTCATTATTGTAACATCTATCGAACCATTGAAAAACGGTAAAACACAGATATCGTGTTAAAAATGAACTATTTCCGAGTTACGTTTTTTTACGACTGATGTAGATACGTTTGACCACGATCCACTCGATGGAAAGCGACAATGTGGTCGAAGGCGTAATACGCTTGTCTTGCAAATACCTTCTTAAATTAATTCTTGACTTGAACACGTCTATGGCTAGACTGTAAGAATAAGTAATGTAAATGAAATATAAGTACACAAAAGTTGGTATCACCATAACAGTGACACGCTCTTTCAAATCCCAATATGTAATGGACAGCTCCTTTTAATTTAAATGGCAAAATGGCGCTTTGCTTAGAAAGTATTGTCCTTAACAGCGGGGCCACTTCGTCCATCAAACTTCTAATACCGTTACAGGGCAAAAAACAAATGACACAATGAGTTTGAAGCACATCAGTGGCGCATTTTTTCGTCTCAATTATTGTGTTCGCTTTTCAATTATTGTTCAGTGTTCTTATCTTGTCCAATCTAAGTCTCGGGTACAAAAGACCCGATGTTATCTGAGTTCGATCTCAGTCTTGGGGCCTTATAATCCCGATACGGGCCCGACAATAGAGTTCTTCGCGACACGTGGACTCTATTCACTGGGTACAAATTGGTATTATGACTTGAGTATTCTGGTATAAAAGCTATTGTTTTTGCAGACAATAGTTTAAGATTTTTAGAAGAGTATAGATATTATTGTCCTAATTTCAGTTTATTATTTTTTCGTACGTATCTAGTATTTGAATTTTCAAGCGGCCCTAAGGCCTCGAACGTGGCTTTACGATTGCCTTAGTGGCGACGTGCTCTCTAAAGCACGATTGCACTCAATTGAAAATGCCACTAATGGTCACCCATCTAAGTGATGGCTGGGATTAATTTTTTCACCGGACCAGCGACGCGATGCATCGATGCAACAATATGTTTCCTGTAAGAGAAAAATAGATATTTGTTTCTTCTGTTAAAAAACATAAATACCTCGGTTAATTATTAAAAGAACCTGGACTTCAGACTAAAGTTAGAGTACTCAAAAAATGCATATTTAGAGAAGATAGCACAATATAAATACATTACAGGAATGTGATTTTTTTCTATTGCTCAATTATTAGCGTTTTCTCATTAGTGTACTGAAACATGTACAAGTGAAGAACTAAGATTTATTGTACTCTTATTACAAAATAAACTCGTAAACAGTTCAGAACACTAAAACATTAAAATCACACGTGCTTAAATAAGTCTAATTCCTTTCAAAAGTTTAGTTTTGTGCTTATTAAAGGTGTTTGAAGTCATTTCTTTAGAATATGATACTGCTAAACGTAATGAAGCGAAAGAATTTCGATTCATTTTCAACTTATAATATGTATTATTGTTATTAGAGCCATTGTCATATTTTGTCGCTTGATGTCGCACTAAACGGTTTTATATATACAGAGTGTTACATAAGAGAGTTACAATTTCAATTAGAAGTATGTTTGTTTTTTCCTTCTTTCGTTTAGACAAAAGTCACCTGATGTTAGTGGGTATGTATATTGTATGTGTTTTCGATAGCCTTTTTATTCTACCTGTAATCATTTTGTCCAAATATGTTGCGTATATATACCTAGCTACTTTAATGTATTAAAATAGGACACCTTACTTTAATGACTATTTAACATTGTAGATAAGAATTTAAAAAAAGTCAGTCAGTGAAATTGTTAAGGAAAATATTGTTCGTTGAAAATATAAAATTTAGAATGTAAATACATATACAGTAAAAATCTATATACAAATATCGAAATGAAGTAATTTTGTCTATTAATATACTGCCATAGCTTTATAATTATATAGTTGCTTGAAATTTAGAGCAGCCTGTAGTTATATTTCACGGTTTGTATCTCAAACTACAAATAACTAAGCAACAAAAGACGATATAATAGACCTCTTAGCAGTTAAAAACGAGACAAATTCACTTTAAAAGCCAATTTCAGATGTTTGTGACTCCAATTTATAACAATAAATAATATAGCTAATGCATTATTTGAACAATAAAATATAGCTATAGAGAATGTTGAGTGGAACGTGAAAAAGGTATAATGATTCTTACGTTAATATGGTGTGAGATTTTTTTACTGTTTGTTTGTAGATTATAAACTACAAGCTGCGCCCCACGGTTTCGCCTGTGATTTTCCAGAAGAAGATTAAGTCTATGTTTTATTCCAAGGTAAAAACTATTTAAAATTTCAGACCAATCTGTTCAGCCGTTTCAGCGTGACTATATAATAAACATAATATATATACACAGTCACTCACTCACAAACTTTTGCATTTATAATACCTACTAGTGTGATTAGAGCCATTGTCATTGCTTTGGTTGTGACTTGTGATCCCGTAACTCATTAATATTCATGTTCCCATATCCAAATGTGTACAACCAAACAAGAGAAATCTTATTAATAAAGCTAATTAAAAAATATCGGACTATTAGATGACATAAAAAAGCTTGGGATTTTAGTGAAATTGCTCCTATTTAATCAATTAGTAATAAGAATAAAATTGACAATGTGATCTTGCGAAAAAATTACCTGCCGGGCGTTTCTTGCCTGTTCTTTTGCCGGCGTAAGGAGGTTGAAACAGGGGTAGCTAGTTTTAAGTTTGACATTTTAAAGTGATCACAATGTATCCTATTGAATAAAGTACAATTGACTATTAATGGAAGTATGGAACTTATTCCTGGATTTTGAGCTATTTATTATGTGGCGGTAAAAATAAAACATTTCTTTGTTCATAAAATCTTATACAAAAAAGATTTATTTTTCATTACAGGTCCTGATGTAAAACGACAATGTGGTCAAAAGTGGCACTATACGCTACGTCTGGATTGGGAACTAGCTCTCAAGCGAGTCTGCCAAAACACACCAATAGGCGAGGTGCAGTGCACTGAGCCACCATCGCTTCAAATATAACCATAGGTAACGATCAACTTCACTATTGGCCTTTTTAATAATGACATCTATTTTATACACCTCATCAAGCAGTCTAGCACACTTCATTTGATATCAATGTTAACATCCCAAACATCTGCTTAAAAGCTGAGATAACATTCCTCGACATCACATCTCCGTTCCGCTTATTCATCTTCCAAGGTACAGATTCCTTTCATAATTATTGTCAAATGCCATCTTGCGCACATATTCCTCTCGCTTCAATGAATTTCTGCGCAAAATATAAAAATTTAATACGCTCAATACATTAAATTGAATGGGAAGGCATCTAAGAATCGCCTTTTAGTGAAAGGGGGACAGGATAAAGCATCATATTTATTTCATAATAAATGACAATTATCGTAAATTGATTTTCGAGTGTACAATGCGTGCTCGCAGCTAACCAAACATTGGCCAGAAAGGATCGTCCGCTGTCATTGTTGGGATCAAAAAAATATATTTCGTGCTACATTTAAGATGACGACAGAAAAAGTTTGTTGTGCTAGGTAGAGCTACAAATATTATCTATTCATTTATGTTATTACTGAGATATGAATAAATAAATACGATGATTTCGATGCTTATGAAATGATTGGCTAGTACAGTGTTGTTGTTTATGGTGCTAATGCTTCGAAAATATTATTGCAAGTTTATTTACCATGAATACCGACGGCAGTCATCTTTTTGTTGCGCTGATTAATGTTCAAATCAGTTTCGGGAATAAAATTTGTTGCGGTAATTCAAAAACTTAACCCGTAATATAATTATAGTCTTGAATTAGGTAATGCCTCAGGATCCACTCCTTCAAAGAGCTGATCTCACAGTAAAAAAATCATCGTGATGACACTACAGCTTGGAAGGGCATTCTTGAGGGCTGATTATTTATTTACTACCCTAAAGTTGAAAATCTAAGCATCGCTAATGGTGTGTTCTGACTTGACACTAAGTGCCAGTTCCCAATCCGGGCGTAGCGTGGTGCCATCTTCGATCACATCGTCACTTAGTATCACGTAACCTGTGGTCAAAGCTTTACTGATAAGTTTAATTAGAAAACAAGAAAGCAAATCTATTGACCATTCAATCGTGATGAATTCATACTTAATAGAAGATGTGATTATCAAAATAATATATATCACGGAAATCTCAATCTTCATTTTTTTTCTTATGATAGCGTAGCGTTAGACTGATGCCAAATGCTAAGTGATGAGGTCGTCGAGGGTGGCGGTATCGTACGCTGAGACTAGGCAATCCGATCCTTAATTTTGGACCAAACAAGCAATAACCGTCCATGAAACCTATTGAATCTTCATCAACTCTTTAGCTCAACCAGCTGCGTTAAATAACGACATGCCAATGTTCGCGACTTGTATTACAACTACAATGAGTGGCAAAACTAGCCATCAATTAGATTGACAGCTTCTTAAAATACATGTCCGCGTAGAGAACTAAATAACAGTCCAGGTGTGTAGACAATTAGAGATAATCACTGTATTTGGAGTGGTGTCACGGAGTTTCCAGGCATTTCTTAGAAGTGCATTGTTGGCCGCCACCCAGAGAGGCCGTGTTTGCAAACGACCTGAATAAGCTTGCCCCAATATTTGGCTTTCGAATGAACGAAACAATGCCTCCGTTGGGACAGTTAGAGGTTTCTGTGAATCGCGGGACAATGTCGCCGTGCGGGCTTGCTGAGACGAATGTTGGTTAGTTTAAGTAGTGCTCGCGAATGTTCGCAATTTTTTTTATATCTTTCGCGTCTTTGACCGCAAGACATCTCAAGCTAAGAGATGTTGTAGTCAAAGAAGGCACCATGTTACGCCTGGATTAGGTACTGGCTCTTAAGTGGGCCTACCACAGATCGATAGGTGTGCTTAGCGACAGCTTCTAAACTGTTGCCTTTTCAAAGTATTAAATTAATTTAATTGTTTTCACTGCATTCAGTAAAAACTATCAAGTTGAATTACAACCGATCATTACATTTTGTACCTTCCAAAAAGGGAGAACATTCGTCGCAGAGAAACCGCACCGTACCTTTTGGCGAGTATGTTTGCACGTTCACGAAGACGCCGCGGGAGGTTACCATCGACCACCTCCAGCTTATTGTGAATTATTTATTCAATTTACTTTATTTATAATCCTTAACAAAATAATCACAGCACGGGCGAGGTTTTGAGGTATGAGTCGTATGTTTTGTGTTTGTGACTACTTCCTTAGAATTCACGAATGAAATGTCAACTACACAAATCTGTTAACATATTTGTTAGGATTTAACACTGCACGTCAGTTGAGGTAGCCTACGTTGAAAGCTCATTCCTTACATGAAACTCTACTTTTATATATATCGTTTCGATTCCGAAAAGCCTTATATAGAGGACGCTTTATCAGCTTACGCTCTGTAAACAACATGATTAGAGTTGATGTTTGAAAGAAATATAGTTTTCCAGTCGGTCTAAAAAAGTATCTAGCTTTTATATTTAAAGGACTCTCATATTATAAAAGAGGTAAAGTTTGTGAGTTCCGACATAATTCGCTACGTGGACGTAGCGAATTATGTCGGAACTACTGAAACGATTTTGTAAATTCTATCACTGTTAGAAAGCTACATTATCATAGAATGTTATAGGCTATGTTTCATCGTGATCAAAATCCTGTAGGAATCCCTACGTACGTGAAACCACGGGACACATCTATTCGCCATATTAGCCCACTATTATTGTATATAGATAGGTAATAATTTATTACCAATTCAAGCATACCATCACGATGTCACCTCACGACAAGACCATTGTTTATAATATTATATGAAACCAGTCAGTTTGAATGTTAAGAAGGAAGTGATAAAACCAGGTAACGACCTTGCATCCTGTGTAGATACTAGATACCGACGTGGTTTACTTTACTAATACATACTTGTCTTAGGTTAGGAATTCCATTTCGATACTTAAGCAATGCAATTATTAAATTAGACTTTATATCTAAGCAGGTAAAGTTCAAAATATGTTGTTAATTTTAGAGATAATAAATAGTCTTTTGAAACGGTTGCGTTAGGTTAGGAATATCATTACTGTACAAAACTTGTCTGGGCATTTAAAATGAAACTTTATTTTTTGAGTGATAGAGATGAGTTTCGTGTTTATATGTTTGTTAACCCGTTAAAAGGGGCATTGTTTTAGTGTTGCCGTTGTCGTATGTTGGGTCAATATTGTTTCGCGGGAAGCGGAAATGTTAGATACGATGGCGTGTTTAATTCAAAGATTTGTGTTGTACTTGATAAGCCAACGTAAAGTAACATGGATTACTTTATAAAGTAATTAGTTAATTGTGTAAAATGTTTGTTTTTTTTTATCGTAATAACATAGTGTTGACGAATTCATTCAAAAATTTTTCGTAATAAGACCACCTTTTTATGAGTTTTGAAAATTGTATGCCTGAAGCATGGCGTTAGTTTCGAACAGATTAAAGCCAATATAAAACGACCTATTCATGCATCTATCTAATCATATACACACCCGCATTCATCGTAAGAACCTCATACCTTTGTCCAATAAATGGGTTCACCAACTACAAAGCGGTCTCCAATCAGAGTGGTTATAAAAAGACAGGCAATAACCTCATACTGGGCTATTATACACAGTCTGCGGCTCTTGTGACCATCACACCTAGTATCAAAGACCCTGGCTTCAATAGTTTGACAGTATTGTGAAATTTCTCACTTTGGGTCCGCGGCGACCCGCAGAGCATTGCCGGGTTGGCCATTGTAGGCACACGTGCGCGCTGAATAGGCCCTCACGATCCTTAGATTTGACAACCCTATTTATGGAAGACGCCTAATTGAATTATAGGGCGCGCTTTTATGAGGGTTTGATCTGATTTAGTTGATTAAAATTATGTTTTGGGTTGTTTTTGGTTGCTGGGATGAGGAAGCTATGAAATATGGCTGTAAGTCTAGAAAATAACAACTTTATTTAGCTTAAGCATTAAAGTACATATTATGTATATCTGATTGACAAATGAATCGTCACTTATGATTATAAGTTATAACTAGGTAAAGTTCGTTGTAAGTACATATATTAATATGGCTAATTACTGAAACCACTGAACTGATTCTTAAAAAAAATCACTACATTATCCCTGAGTGCTTTGGCTATGTTTTATTTTGATAAGAATCCTTTGGGAATCAACATGGGTATGACTGCGGGATACTGCTTGTACAGTTGCACCCAATAAATTACCTAATTTTCCTTTTACATCATTATGCTTAGCTACAACAAATGACATCTAAAATACCTCAGTTAATATCAAACAGTGAAAAGCTTCAATTGCCCACCGTGCGGTGCATTATCTTCATTTCTCTTTTCTGTGTCTATAAATCATTTGCGATATGACGTTGATATGTGTTTTTTACCTCCTTCAACTTGTTTATTCATTTGCCAAACAATTTCAAGATCAAACCTAAAAAAATCCTAACCATCATACTTAGATCCTTCAAATCGTCAAACCTGGCTGATTGTTAAGATCAACCGCCTTAGTTGAAACCCGCTGGATTCAAAATATCATTCGTTTTTGATAAATCAAACATGAAATCGGCATCCTTGAGAGCTGTGCATATATTTGTTTTGACTGAAGCTTTAGAGATTGACTTCGTGTTATCTTTGCAAACAAGCGCAGGCTAGTCAGGGTGGGGTGTGTGAAATACCATAGAAATGTATTTGTAGGGGCTTCGAGATGTTTATTCAAGCTCGTGGAGTTAAAGTAGAGATGATTAAGCTGCACATTTCTTATAGAAAAATGTATGAGATTTATTTTGCCGTTGAAACCTTATCGATTATTATTTTGTTCATCATCATCAGCCTATTACGTTGCCACTGCGCGGACTCTTGCCTTCTCTTAGAGAGAGAGAGAGAGAATGGGCCGTAATCTGCTGCGCTGGTCCAGTGCTGGTTGATTGATGTCATATGCCCTTATATGTTATGGTTCTTAGACAAAAAAGATTACTATTTTGATTGAGCATTTTTGATTAATTTCTTAGAGTAGTAGTGTATTAAAACAATTAGGTATCGGTAAAGTTTTTAAGTCTAAAAAGCCTTCTTCTTTTTACAAGGTAGTGTTTGACCACGAGTCACCTGATGTTAAAAAACGGACGTAGTAGGTGCTCAAACGTGGAGCTCACTCTACGTTTAGATTAAAACTCGCTCGTTGACTAGTTGAAGTATCTGAAAAAAGATAACCATTGTAATGAATAGGTATTCATAAAAAGTTTAAAGTTCTCTAGAAAAAGAACATTAAAAGATTTATTAAATCCATAAGAATTCAATTGAAAACTGTTCGAAACGTGCGCGTGTCTAATCAGAAAGTATCGATACCATTTCATTGAGTAAAGCGTATTATATTGTACTCGTTCTATAACAATGTACTATAGAGCAGATAATAAGGAAACGGGAATTACACGGTGAGGAACTTACAGGAGAATGTTATATACAGGGTGAATACAAGGATGTTAAAAAGGGTAACTTTTGGTACGCTAACTCACGTGATAGCTTTTCACAAAAGCATAGCTATCTTGAATTTAATAATCAAATTGAAAAATTTATTTTTAGACATTATACATGTCTGAAAAGCAACCAATGACTGACAGACTAAACTTAGTTTTAATCGGCGGGTCAAGGAAATAAGATATTTTAAGATATCCTTGTATTTATTTATTTATTCATACTTTAGCTGCTAAATTATGGATAACAATGTCATGTGCAAAAGTTTAGCACATAACATTGTACGAGGTAGATTTAGGTCCTACTGGACTTGCAAAAAAATGGTGCAAAACGGCACAAGGTACAAATATTTATGTTATTTTTTTTCAATAATTCACAAATATTTTTATCGAACCCGCAACCTAGCGTTTCGGAATTGGCTGTTCATGTTCACCCACTACGTCACATCGGTCATCACAACATACTGTATAATACATTTTAAAGGATATGCCCCTTGTAGAGAAGCCTTTTAAGATGTCCGCCATTTTTCGAGTGACCGTTGCCGTTGGTTAATCGATTGCGCATGCGGCGTCCATTCATAAACTCGTCCATGCAAAGATCCTTGACTTGAAGTATGAATGAATGAGTCTATATCTCCAATATATGCATCCGGTGCTTAAATGTTGAATGAGAGAGGTTGAAATGCCACTGTTTTGTTCGCTTGTATATAACTTTGGTCACGAGCCTTCTTGTATTTCAAAAAGGCGAATTGTGCATGTAAGATTCTCATATAGGAGTTTTTTTTCTTTCAGGTTAGCGTATGACCACAAGTCATCTAATGTTAAATCCCACATCATCACTGAACGTCAGGTGACTTGTGGTCAAACGCTACCCTGCAAGTAGTTTAAAAAATTGACAATGTGGTCGAAGGTGGCTTCACGCTACACCTGGATTGGGATCTGGCTCTCAAGTGAGGTTGCCGGAATACACCGATAGGTGCTTGGCGACAGATTCTTAACATGAGGGTGGTAGCTAATCAGGCGAGTACTAGAAAATACTTTACCACCAAGCTATGGTTTCATCAAGATGTTTTCCTTCACCAAAAGCTCAAGCTCATTGTAGGATTCGAACCCACGTCCTACGGATCGCAAGCCGACGTCACTACCACTGAGCCATCACCGCTTAAAACAGTACAATTTAGTATAATTTAGGACTCTAAATTTTAAGAGTTATCTTCGAGGCAAGCATGCTCATCATCACCTCATCATCAGGTGAGATTGTGCTCAAATATTATGTACAAAATTGGTTTTAAGTAAAACAAACTCATTATCCAATACAAAAGACATCAACGCGCAATTTTTTTTTTCAGAATGCAATAATCGTTATGATTCAAAATTGCTTCAGATAGGTTCCTAGAAAAAATGAATATTATTAGATCTATAATGAGCCCGTATAGCGCAGCATGGGTCCGAGTTTCAATCAATAAAAATTTATTGCCAAGATTCGCAAAGGTTACGCTTCCTTTACTTCTTTGAAAGTATTTTTTTTCCGGATAGATAATAGAGCGGCGCGAGCGCATACCCGCCAGCTATTATGCGTTGGATAAAAATGACAGTAAAAGTTACGCCCACTTTTTAAAATTCTTATTGTGAACACGTTGAAAAGTTTTTAAAGATTTTCGAAATCGATTTAAGTTTCTGGGCGTTTTTGTTGAGGTTTTTTAAGTGCTAAATAAGAATGACATTAGGTATATAATATAGCAGTATACCTACTTAACAAAAGTACGAATATAAATTAAATTTGAATTTCTTTATGCATAGCTCCGCAATATATGTATACAGATACTGGTTTGTTTTATCGTCAACTGCATTACGTTGGAGATTCGCGCTTTCTCCCAAAAACCAAAAAGAAGAGAGTATGCGCCATTATCTACCACGCTGTCCCAGTATGGGTCGGTGATTTTGCATGTCACATTCTATTGAACTTTTGTTTATATGGAAAGGAGATAGCTCAAGAGCAAACTCCAATAACCAGGACACAACTTTTCATTTCAAAATATCTTACCGAAATGAACCTTTTGTTTTATTTGTTGTACCTAAATAAAATTCACCCATTTTATACGGAACTTTAAAGTTTTCGTGCCACGGAACGCTAAAATTACAGGTAGAAATCACCACCGAAGTCGCGATAAGGCCATTATCGTAGATATCCGTAAACAAGCTCAAATGCCCCTCTAGTGGCCATCTAACACGTGTTCTGGGCCCTATTGTTACAAGCAACACCATGTAAAATGACATAAGTACAATTTTTAAACAATGCAATTGGGTCTTTATGCAGTTACGCTTAAGATTTATTTCTACTTTGCTCCATAATCTAAATTTGTTACCATATTGAACCTAAAGAGATTTATGACTGCACTGCCTTTTAGATCTTAACCTAATGGGTTACAGCTGTAATTCGAATGTTTGAGAGAACAACAAGAAATTTGCCATTATTGCCGTAAAAGTGAAGAATATCACTTGATTTTTAAGGGGCACTTTAAGGCTCTTCTAAGTTTTCTCGTAGCGAATGATTGTGTTACAGCTATCCATCAATCGAAGACATTTTCTATGCTTTTATTGGGCTTTTTGCCGCTCGCTCATTTCCTGTGCCCGGGGCTGAGATTTTGCCCAAATTTTTGCAAAATACAATTAGATTTTTTAAACCGTTTTTTCTTTTTCGGTCAGTGGGTAGGTATTAAGTTACCGGCATCTTCAAAATGGTTTATTTTTTAAGGTCAGGGTTTTTAAAAAAAGTAACGATAGATTTTGGGATCCTTTTGGTGAGTTTTTTCAGGCTTTTTTTTAATGAAATAGCCACATTGGCGAGCTGTTAAGTAGCTGTCGGTTTCTTTCAATAAGAATTGCACGTGCAGTCAGGTATAAAAAATGCAGGCTTATCAGGATGGTAAACCAAAAACTACGTAATGTAAAGAACTGCAGTGAAATAACTCTAATTTTTTTTTACTTGTTTTTAAGAGGTTAAGCTTTTGCATGAATTTTCAATTTTGCTTTTCTTGCGTCTAGTGTAATTTTTCATGGTGATAAACTCACGGTAATCACTGGAACAGATATTATATTCTATAAAAACTAAGAACCAATATTAATATTAAATAATTAATACCTAAGATATACGGTAGTACACAAAAAACTTAACGACAGTTGAAAATACTTCCAAAGCACACGTGTATTTTAGAAGCCTCTTCAAAAATTAGATAAGTAAATGGGAGCCGAAAAAAGATAACTGTCAGCCAAAAATTCGCCGGTTCTTTCAATCGTCGCCCAAAAATCCGCGGTTTCCGGTAAAAAACCGGAATGCACCGTAATTTAAAACCGCACAAAATTGCTGCCGTTACAAGTAACACACGTGCAGATCTTTGTAGCCAAGTTAAAAAAATCCGGAGAAGAAATATATCAAGTTTTTACTGAAACATATTTAGTTTGGTTTTTTCCCAATATTTCGTGTCACGTGTTTGTGATTTGTGTTGGAGGCAAATGGGCGCGTGTTATCGCCACATTTCCTCTCGTTGATTGCGTCAAATATTGCAGATTAGGCGCCTAGTCTGTCCGGGAAATGGTGACCATGCTTCATTATCTAAATTTGAGACAACTGTAGGTATAAATATAAATAAATAAATATCGGGGACAACGATATACATACTTATATAGAGAAATAAATACTTATATAGATAGAAATATCCAAGACTCGGGTACAAATACTCGTGCTCATCACTCATCATGACTGTATAGGTTGTATTGAACGTAAATAGGAATAAAAAAGAGAGAGCTAGTCACAGCAATTCCCAGTGCTGGGACTCTAGGTTTCTCTTTTTATTTAGGGTTATTTTCGTATAATTAAAATAAGAGACGTTGTGCTTGTGGAGTTTATTGAAAATCTATTAAGTGTCATTGACATGACAAAACACTTCGTGACTTTTCATATCATGTTTTCAATCAGAGTATAAGCTATATTCATTCCAAATTTCATTGAAATCTGTTCTGCCGTTACGGCGCGCATAGAGAACAAAATATTATGTACATTCCCGCAAAATTTTTCGTACGTATATCATTAAGTGTGATTTAAAGCTAGTTTTCATCGGACCCATTCTAGTTTCATTTCCATGGTTGCCCTACACCCAATCGGATGCGGCTAAGTGTTATACCATCACCTAATTATGGGCTCCAATAATCACTTCCTGTCATTTAACCTGTTCTTGTAACAAACAAGTGACTTGAAACATCAAGTGTTGCAACGCGACAGGAAGATGGCTAAAAGTTTAAAAGAGACACTTCAGAAATGCAATTTCTATGTTAGGCCTTAATGGTCACTTTTAGCTGTTAAGTGGTCACTTAGAAGCTGTAAAAACTAACACTTGTTTTAAGATGTGAGAATATTTCCACTTATGGTCGAGTTAACCACATTTTTTTTTACAAATATGTAGGTACGTATTTTCTTGCGTTTGTACAGGATCTCACTTGATGGAAATTGATGGAGTTACGTTAGATAATAATTGGTTTAAAAATAAGTGTTTTGGCTATCTGGGAGATATTTTTGGAAAAATTACATATTTTTTTACGGCCGTTTCCAATTACCTATCTATCCAAGGTTGGCCCGGAGATAGAAATTAGACATAAGCTCCATAGAAGTAATGTCAATTTTTTATTTCTAGTAGGGCAAGATTGGTTATTGGGAACAGCTGTACGCCTGCCATTAGTTACTTGAGAGTATATACGTCTGGTTTTTTTATTAGCAAAGAAGTGCGGTCGACCAATATAACGATCTCTAAACGTTGCATGGAGACGAATTTAATATATGGATAGAGATAACGATTGGACGAATATAATTAAAACGTCCAGCGGTTTCTTTTGACGCTTTGCCTAATCGCGTCACTATCGGTCGCCTTTGGATTTATACACACTTCCTTTGCCAAAATTCACACTGAACTCGTCAACTACAAAGCCTTCGTGTTAGTTTTCAACAAAACAAATAGACCGAGAAACACTCATTCGCACCCTCAAAAGCTCTTGTTACTTAGAGACTTGTTAACCGCGCCACTTTTAGCGTTAAGAGGCTTTTCAACAAAACATCGAAGCGTGAACTCTTTTTCTATCCCACAACTTTATAAAACGACTTAAAGAGCTCACAACTCTATTGCAATGCTTTAGAGATGAAAATCGGGTTTCCTTTTAGTTGTTCATATGTAAGTGTGAAGTTGGCACTTGACAGTTTTAGTTTTACCAACACAACATTATCCGAATTTCACGCGAGAGTTGTTTGTTTCACGGCCTTAGGTTCCGTGATTTTTATATGGCAAGTGACGGTTTCACATCGGTTTTCACGGTTCCCTAATTTGATTCACTTATTTTTGTAGAGGCGTTGTTGTTTGTTGAAAAGAGATTAGGATAGGATTAATAAATATGTTACACTAGTGTTATTTTTTTAACTTAGTTACAAGACTGTATCATTGCTGACGTTTCATTTGTTGTAATAGCAACCGAATATTGTAATTTACGAAAACTTATTGCGCCAATAAAATTGGTGGTCTTTACTGCTCGCTCTTTAGGGATGAAATGAAATGATTAAGTAAAATTATCTATGCCTAATATAGCAGAATATTTCGTTAAATAACTAATATTAGTATATATATTAGGTATAAAAAAGATATTTAGAGTAAAATCCATCGCGAATTATTTTAGATTTAACAATATACTTCTGAATAACATTTAAATCTGTTAACAGTTAGTGTAGTACATAAACCAAGTCACAAAACGTGTCCCAAATACTTGGAATACCTAGCACAAAATTGCTATATTATTCAGATCAAAGGTGCCGAAGTGACAACAAACGCGCCGCCCTTACCGCGCTATTTATGCTAAATCATTGAAATAAATAAATAAATAAAAATCAATTTATTGCCAACTATACGGAGAGTTCATTTTCATTGGTTCTGACGGTGGTATTGGCGGTATGCCAAAGGAATTGGTGTTATATTTGCCACTGTAACCTATTATACAAAGCATCTTTGAAAATATAGGCCACACTGTTTGTTGTACAAAGCAGGGATTAGAGATACTTTTGGTGTGTACTGGTGAAGTATATATATCGAGGAAGTTCACGTATTGTTTTAATAATTAAAACTTAGTATTTTATAACAACAATGAGCTTGAGCTTTTAGTGAAAGAAAACATCGTGATTTAACCATAGCTTGGTGGTAGGTATTTACTAGTGCTCGCCTAGCTGTAGCTACAAAGGTCGTTCCGGTAATGCCATTTTCATCCAAGAAACGTCACAAAATCAGTGGATTTATGGATGTCAATTAAGTGTCGGGCTTATGTTATTGAATTGGAAGATAAAAAGACAAAGCAAAAGTTTATCTACATACTATTTCTGCAATTTCTTTTGTTACCTACGAATTACGTATACAGTTTTTTCCAAGCACCATGTGTTCTACCTTCAAAGAACACGTGGAACATTTTCCGTGATATAACTGCTGGCTATTTAGTAAGATGAATGATAGCTTAGCCATCGCACAATATCTCATTGTTGCCACATGTCTAAGATCTGCAATAAATGACATTTCGTGTTAAACACAGAAGAACGACATGTAATTTTCAGGCAGCTGTGACGGAAGGTAAGTCAACATTAATGTAACGCGTCGCCAGCGTGAAATCGCTCGCGAAATCCAAAAGCCGTCTCGGATCCCTGAATGCAGTGCAAACGTTAAATCAAAGGACATGTGTTTGTCATACTGACAACCGTTCGGCGTGACGAATCGCCGAAGAAAGCCCGTACAAATCCCTAAGAAATAACCGATAAAACCGAAATTTTTCCGCGATTCGTTACGGCGTAGCGATTTCACGGGTCCCTATTACTGGATCCTTCGTTATAGCGAAGGTAGGTGTCGCGTACCTTTATGTCTACGAATATCACGGGCTCGGAACGAATTGGACTTAGAATACGACCGATTTATCATTCTTAAACGTTAGCCCGCGCTTCTTTGTGCCTCTTCAATGGACATCCTCGATTCTAATAAAATGTCACGTATTTCGATCTGTTCCTTGACACGTAGGTATCGATGGGGCCGTTAAATCGTTTGTATTATGTTTCGTGGTAGAACATTCATATTTGCATGATGGTGGACCCTTTTTACTTGCTAGATTGCTAACTACCACGTTGAAAGACTATCGGTAAAACACTAAGTGATAACTGTGTTTAACAGCATTTAAGAGCAGCAATCCGCAATTAGCAAAATCTTTAAAAATTAAGGTTAATTATATAATTTATCGATATTGCTCTATTGATAAAATTTATAAAGCAATACAGATATGGAAAATAATATAGGTACATGAGTTTATTTTATTAGTAGGCAAAGCGCTTGTAGCGGGAAGCTTGTCATTCTTAGCGTAATCAGCGGTCACTACTTAGACGGGTAACCAACAAACCAGTAGTGATATTACAACAGTACTTCCATGCTACGGAGGGCACGTGCAATTTTCGTCTCAGGATAGCAGTCATTACACTATGTCAGAGGCCTTCAGGCGGTCTGCAAACTCCGACACCAGGGCTGACCACTACTCCCCACTAACTCAGACAGGTTCCATACGGTGGATTATGGCCCATACTCTGCGAGAAGGCTAGTCCCAGCAGTGGAAACGTCATAGGCTATATAGGTGATGATGATGATAGGTGATGTACGTTTTAGACTATCAAAGAAATCATAGTTTTTTTACATAATATAATTAATTAAATGACCAAAGTGCGATGGTAGCCGAACGGTAACTCGTGCGCCTAACATAGCACCGATACCGATTACCGAGTTAGAATCTTCTCAGCACCGCACCTATGACGTAATAAGTTAACGCTCAAATAAAGGAAAACATCGTGGGGAAGCCGGCACGTCCAAGAACTGCAACATTCAAGGGCATGCGACATCTACCAACTCGCACTGGCCCACTGTGGTAAATTACGGCTTATACTCACTCTCTGATAGAAGGACCACTACACACCGTAATAGACCGTGATGATGATGACCAAAGTAATCATGTCATCAGTTTTTAATACTCTATTGAATATTGACTACTTTTGGTACCACGGCAGTCACGGCACTCAATAAAGTGGAAAAAGAGCTATTCTATATACCTCTGTAATTTTAAGGGTCCTGAGGGTGATATGGCGCAATGAGCAATCAGGCGACTGTGAAGCGTGAAGTCACGGGTTTCGATTCCCACCACGGGACAAATATTTATGCATTGAAAAAAAGGGCAAGTATTTGTTATTGTTTGTAGTTTAATATGATACCCTAGATATCTCTCTATTATCTAAAGAGATTCAAAGTCAAAGTTTAGTAGGATAACGTGATCAGATCACTATAAAACGTCAAACTTAACGCCATATCTACAATTCATAATGAGTCAGTTGATAACTTTATTACTTCAAACTAAAAATAATTATACTAATTATTACTAATTGCTTGAATTTGAGCATTTTCGCGAGGGAGTGATGGTGGTCGAACGGTTAGTCGTGCGACTTTCAAGACGCTGACACCGAGTTCGAATCCTCTCGGCCTCGCACCTATTACTAAGTTATGTGCGGATTTGCCATCGCCCAAAACGGTGAAGGAAAACATAGTGCCCAAGAACGGCAACATTCAAAGGCATGCAACATCTACCAACCCGCACTGGCCCAGCGTGGTAGATTACAGCCCATACTCTCTCTTTGAGAGAAGGCCAGAGTCCCAGCAGTGGGAACGTGAAAGGCTGATAATGATGATTGAGCATTTTCACTACAAATCGTAGTTAGGGATCAGATAACAGTAGGTAAAGGTATGTTACTGTGAGTGCGTTATTTATACATAGAATAATAGACAGACCCTTTTGGTAGCCTTATAATTTATTTGACACTTTGATACTAGAAATAAATATAATCTTAGTTGTAGATTCCATGAACATAGATACTAAAGTGTATTCGTGACTATTTGTTCCTTGTACTAATCTACTTAATATTTAGGTATAATATCTATCTGCTCCTATCTATATCTATCCTTTATTTTTGAGTGTGTAAATTAATACAGCAACTTTTTTATTGTGTAAATCCTGATTTCTAGTAATTAATGGAACGTGTATGATAAATAGGTGTAAGATATATGTTTGTAGTGATTTAATTGTTAAAGTGTATAAGGGTAAGTAAATGAAGGAAGATAATTTTTTATTGTATTATTACGTTTATTTAATTAAAAACGATCAAAGTAAGAGATCAAACGAAAGTCTTGAATATTCTTAAAAAGATCAGTCTACAAAACTACAAAATATTACTAAAATACAACTTACATTTATATAAACATAAAACTGCTAATGTGTCACACTGGAAGAATTCAGTAAAAAAATCATAAGAATAAGGCACTTACTCCAAAACTAGACTTAATTTTACAAAATTAATCAACTTATGGCTAAGCAAGATTGGCACATTCGGCCTACATTAAAGAAATACACAATACAACATAGTAAATTCATTACGAGAAGATGACAAAATGTAAGACAATATTTAAAAGAGACACGAGAAATACATTAAATTAAAACTCAAACTTTCTTATACCTATTAAAGCTTTTTATATTCCTATCCTACATATCAAACTAAATGCATGCAGTATTAGACATTTGGAGCGATCTTTATACATTGCTTTCGCCTACATTAATAAATTGTATTCCTTATCATATATATTTTATAATTCTTTTAGAGAGCTCTTTATAAATCTTCTTATCATCTAATTAAAGCTTGAATTCGTTATAATATACTCTGATATCACAGGCAACTCTTACAAACTAATGGAAGACATCCGATTGAAAACAGAAAATTAAATCAGAATCTTTAACTACGGAAGAAGTTTAGGAAGATAGCCAAAAGTTAGTGCGTTGTAATTACAGTGCAGTTCTCATTAAAGCTGTCTACCAAAACTTGTGACAATTTAAAACTAATTTGTGGACTTATGACGCGCCGCCTCGACACACTTTAACGTTAAAGATCACAGAAAAGTAACAACTAAATCACAATGAGCGATATCGAGGCATCGTATCACAGTCCACATCACTAAGTCTAATGGAAGACGTTGGATTTTGCTAGCCGATTGCTAGCGCTCACTAAACCTACTGTTGGAAGACACGATTTTGTTTTCACTGCATCTTTTAGTACCAAAAACATAGTGTAGAATTACAGAGAGGAAGAGAACTAGAGAACTTGTTAATAACAATGCTTACATACGTAACAGTTGTGGTTATTGGCGGTGTAGCAGATTTCGCGGACTTCGTTGGCCGCGTTATCGCTCATTTCAGGGCCTTCAATCAGCTCAAAGCGGTTGTTCAAGATATTCTGGTTCTCGGCGTTATCATTATCTTCTACTGGTATCGGTTTCACCGGATCCACAGGGTAGAAGTAATCAGAGAAGGGTACTAGAAGTGGCTCTTCACTGTAAGCAGTCTTGTTCGATGGCAGGTCAGGGCGGGGGCCAGAGTTGGAGATTAGCTCTCCCAACTTCGACCAACATTTATTGAGATTAACCCGCGCGGAGGTCGTCACCTTTCGTGGAAGCCGTGGCTTTGAGCTCTGCAAAGATAAATAAAAGACAATAAGACGCCGAGTCGCAAAACCGTTATGAGAAATGAAACACTTGATCTACAATTTTAAGAAATCGTTACAATACAAAGATAAAGTAACGGATTGGAATCTTACCTGTCGGTTTAGAAGCTTCGCCCAAGGCGACCGAGGCGACGACACCTCCTTCTGCGGCGATTGCGTATCATCCTTAGCCAAACACATTTTATTTATCGTATATTTACAACAAACTAAGTCTAAACGTACGACTACGTATTTATATTTACAAAGTAACGGGAGAGGCGAGTGACATGCGCGCTCGAAGCGTGAGTCAGGAGTGAAGAATCGGGAAGGGCGGCGGGGCTTATATAGGTAGTGCGGCCGGGAGCGCGCGCGGTGCGCGTGCCGGGAGAGTAGCGCGCGCTCCGCACGCGTTCTTACGATCGGTAGCGCGCGCGCTCAAAAACCCGTCTTTTCTCTTTAGTCTTTACCACTTCTACGAACGAAGGCTTTGACGCACCGCAACTTAGTTGCAGAGATGGCTCCCGTAAGGTCTTTTTGATGACTAGCTTTGCTTCAACTAATACGAAGTAGTAATTGGAAATTTGTTTTGTTTTGTTTCGTTTTGTGAACAGCTTTGTTGTGAGTGCGATTCGATTGATGTTGGATTGTTGATAGTAAAAAAGAGGTTATATCGGTTTGTAGAGGAGATAAACGTGGTAGTTGCGAGGATTGGAAACTTTTCAGGAGGGCAATTTAAAGGTTGAGTAGCTTCCATAAAAATGCAGCTACAATTTGGGAAGAATGAGATAAAAATAGTGCTCTGACACTGAAAGCTTAATTAACCAATAATTTTGTGCTTTGCATGTTTTTCTTCTAGACCATTGGTATTTAAAACGTAATCCCGCAATGACAACGCGCCTTATTCTCTCCCTAATAGATAAGACTGGTTTCCGCTCGAGCAATGCTGCGTCTAGTACATTTTCCCGTCACTCGCGGCTATCGGGAACAAACGCGCTATCTCTGCAATATGAATCACGACTAGCACCTGGCCTTCGGATAGATAAGTTCCGGCGCATACTTACCGCAGCTCGCTGTGTTGCTTCCTGCGATTAAATCGCCAGTGCGCGCTCGCTCGCAAATCACGTACACAGCACTGATAAATCATTTCCTTTAGTCGCGTAAAGGATATGGTAGGTAAATTATATTCATACTAGTTAGCTACGGTTTTGTTGTATCACTTGTGTTTTTTACATCTTAAACGCTGAACGTAAGTCGCCTGATATTAAGTGACGATGTGGTCGCCGCTACGTTTGGGGTTTTAAAGTAAGGCTGCCGGAACCCAACGATAGCGGTGTTTGGTGACAGATTCTTAACTTGCAGTCTTCTAGCCAAGCAAGCTGTAGTAAATGCTTTACCACCAAGCTATGATTTCATCGCGATGTTTTCCTTCACCAAAAGCAAGCAAGCTCATTGTAAGATTCAAAGCTACACCCTATGGGTCATAAGCCAACATCACTTTGCTAAGCGAGCAAGTGTTTTGAAGCATTTAATTGTAAGCATCAATTTTACAGGTAATTTTTTCAAAATATGTAGAATTATTAATTTTCAGTTTGTTATCTAAATGGATGCTACGGTTGCCGTAGAGCGTTCGTAGCAGCATTATGTAATTTGTTTAACGCTCACTAAAATTGTAGTGATGGTGTTTTAGGTGGTGATAGCAAGGTCGTGGGATTGAATCCTTCAATGAGCTTGAACTTTTAATGATGGAAAACATCTAGGTGAAACCATGGCTGCTCAGCAGTAGGAACAAATAGGCTGATTAATGATGATTATGAATTGAAATTCTTACAGTATAGCATCACGCGCACTGATATCGCTGTATTATATAGGTAGGTACAGTTAACGACAAAATTCATGAACGAAAACAAATTTTTAGATTCTCTTTAGCATCTTTAACACCAACTTTCGAATGACTTATCACTTAACATCATGTGTGTTGTGTTATGGTCAAACGCTATCTTGTAAGTTGTAAAGAAAAAACAAACATTACTGATCCAGTACGTATTTGGAAATCGAGTATGTTCAGCTACTTTTGTTGCTGACTGTACTAGAAACCAAGCTTAAACTTTCGCAATAACCCACAGATTTGCAAGTAATGGCAGTAAGCAAGTGAATACTGAGAAGCCAATATTAATTTTAACTGCTTTGGTTTTACGAGTGTTTAAGTAACATTTTATGGCATCAAGAAAACTAATTAAACACAAAATAATCCACCGTGTTAGATATGTAAGTGAAAAATTATCTGCAATTACGATAAAATTTTATGTTTATCTTAATAGTGAGCTTAACCTCTTATAAGGATAAAATAACCCAGTTAACTGCCACCAATTGGTTCTGTCAATCGTTAAAATAAATAAACTCAAGGTAAATAATAAAGAATAGTAATAGTAGAGACTATACTTATACCAAAAAAGGAAGTTTCTTTTGTCGTGCCATCCCAAGTGTACTTAGTGACGTTAAAGTTAAAAGCCTTGCTAATTTTTTTCCGCTTTTATAACCTGGCGCCTAATGGAATTAAAGATCATTTTGTTTTAGTTATTTTATCGTTTTACAATTAATATAATAATAGGCATTAATAAAATAAGCTTCAATGAACTCTCTAAAAAAGTGTTTAATCATCATTATTGCTATTAGAAACATGGAAATAATGAACATAATTTAATGATCTTAAAAAGTAAAAAAAGTGGTATAAATATCACAGTAATCATACTTACAAGGTACCGTTCAATCTCAATTTTGAATATTAATTAGTCAAAAAGTAAGTGATGGATATGAATGTTGATGGATGGAAGGGAAGAGGAAGACCAAAGAAAAGATGGATGGATTGTGTAGGGTTGATATGAATGAAAGGGGAGTGAATGAAGCGATGACGGCTGATAGGGGAGAGTGGAAGAAGAATACATGCTGTGCCGACCCCAAATAAATGGGACCAGGGCAAGAAGAAGAAGAAGAATTAGTCAAAACCTTTCTCTCATTGTACTTTTAGAATATAATTTAAATTATTAGGTATTATAATATATATTTTAAATATAGGCAAAATA
Organism: Opisthograptis luteolata; assembly: GCA_931315375.2. Lineage (NCBI taxonomy): Eukaryota > Metazoa > Arthropoda > Insecta > Lepidoptera > Geometridae > Opisthograptis > Opisthograptis luteolata. Next base: position 8,566,515 of record OV928048.1, read on the forward strand.
TGTAAACGACAACATTAATATTAAATTATAATATATTTCCAATAAGAATACATTATTGGGTATCAAATATCGCTTAGTAGAAACCCAATACTGATACCTACCTTGTTGTTTAGGCCTGTTAGTTAAATTAGAAGAAAGGAATGTTAAAGGCATGCTGACAGAATCTCAGGTTTGAATGATCATGCAAATTATACAAATACATAATAACGAACCATCAAGATATTATAGACAATAACAAGAACTTAACAAGTGATTACGAGATTACGTTTGTTTCATTGAATTGAAATGACTACAAAGTATTTTGTTATCTGTTCACCGTGGTTTTGCCCGCACGTATAATATTTTTGTTAGAATAAAATCTCAGAGATAGGGTAGTTTTGTCACAGTAAAATAATTGCCAAAATCGGATCAGCCCTTTAAGAGATTAGCCTGAACATCCCACAGATAAATATATCTTGTCCCTTTTACAAGTTTCGTAAACTGTATCCCACTATTAGGTATTATAAATACGAAAGTTTGTGCGTGTGTGTGAATGTTTGTTACCACGTATCACAGTAACTACTGTACCGATTTTGATGAAATTTGGAATGGAGATAGCTTACTACTTTTTATCCCAGAAAAGGGTTTCTGCGGGATACCGGGAAAATGCGGGAGAAACCGCGGGGCGTAGCTAGTTTGATATAATACTATCGTAAAAAAGAATTGTAACGTGTCTTTTGATTTTTGTCATCACTAGGAAACCTGTATTGGTTTTCATACCAATATTTTATGATACTGGATTGCGAGTCTAGTTGATGAAACTCGGAATATATACTTACTGGTTGTACGCATTAATATCTGTGTTTACAACTAACACGTTTTATTACTCAAATATCTTGCTCATTAATAATGAGTCATTATAGAGTTGTTTCAATACGTATTTGAGCTATAAAAACGCGTTAAAATAAACATGTTTTATTGAAAGATAAGTTGAAACAAGTACGCTACAACATGCGCGTGACATTTCGCGATTCCTGCGAACATGATGTACGCCGTACTTGTTCGTTATTCACATAAGGAAAATAATTTAGCTTAATTTTTTTAATTTTTTTTACCATTTACAGGGTAGCGTTTGACCACAAGTCGCCTGATGTTAAGTGACGATGCGGTCGAAGATGGCGTCACGCTACCCCTGGACTGGGAACTGGCTCTCAAGTGAGGCTGCCGGAACACACCGATAGGTGTTTGGCGACAGATTCTTAACGAGAGGGTGGTAGCTAGCCAGGCGAGTACTAAAAAATACCCTACCACCAAGCTATGGTTTCATCACGATTCCTTTATAATCGAAAAACAAAAAAAGTTACTTGATTTTACAGTTTAATCTTGTTATATCCGCCGTAAATAGTACGCGAGCTTGGCCGAACGTATGTCTCTCATAATTTATTCGCAATTTAAAACAAACATACTAATATAATTTATATCAATTGGTGGAACAGGTTTCAATTTATATGCAACTGTTAAGTTTTAAAGTCGGGCGATATTGATCTAATGGGTTTGAGTTTAATTTCATGGAAATTGCATTCGGATGTTATAATGTTTTATGAGTTTTAAGAAATTAAATAAATAAACAGTGAAGGGTGTGTTTGAAATAATGAATATTGGTCATATTTAGTATACTCAAGAATACAGGAATAAAAAATACCAATACATTTTTCTGTGTAATATAATATATTAGGTACTAAATTTACACAAAGGATGGTCTTGTATCAAGAACACCTCTACCTTTTCATTTCAGTTCAGTGTTTATTTTTTTTTTTTTTTTTTTTACTCTTTACAGGGTAGCGTTTGACCACAAGTCACCTGATGTTAAGTGACGATGTGGTCTAAGATGGCGCCACGCTACACCTGGACTGGGAACTGGCTCTCAAGTGAGGCTGCCGGAACACACCGATAGGCGCTTGGCGACAGATTCTTAACAAGAGGGTGGTAGCTAGCCAGGCGAGTACAGAAAATACCCTACCACCAAGCTATGGTTTCATCACGATGTTTTCCTTCACCGAAAGCTCAAGCTCATTGTAAGATTCGAACCCACGTCCTACGGATCGCAAGCCGACGTCACTACCACTGAGCCATCATCGCTATATTTGCTTACAATACATGTTTAAAACAACAATAAAATGATAAACAAAAAAAAACATACAAATATTAAAATTAGACTACTATTACCTGTTCCCTACATTCGATTAGTCATCATAATAAAAGCACCATAATAATAATTTTTTTATGGAAACGATTATTTTACGGTTTTTTTTTCTTATTGTTCTCATGTCTTGATCGTGAACAACGATAGTTCAGTGTGTTAGTGCAACAATTAAGCTGGTTAAAAGAGCTAAATATAGATAAATTGTTGTCTCTACACATGCAACTCTTTACTATACAATTCGGAGAAGTTTAATTAACAATGTTTGTCTTATGTGTCGTTTTAAAATGTCCTTGTGATTGCATAACCTTCATCTTATAAGAACGTGGGCTTTCTGGTTTGTTCTTTTGGTTTCATCTGAATCCTGTTAGAAAATGGCAGTAGGCATTGTAAATTGCCGTTCTGAAATGTACTGCTAAATATTAGCATCAAAATGTAGACCATGTCATAGAGAAAACATTTTTTTAATTTTTTTTTTTGGAGGATTCATTGAGTGTAGATTTTGCAAAACCATTCTTCGGCCTCAATAATACAAATAACTCTTTTGAAGACAGAAACTGCAAAAGATCTATCATCATCAAATCCTAATTTTCAACTGAATGCCAGTTCCCAATCCAGGCGTGCGTGTCACCACCTTCGACCTCATCATCATTTTACATCAGCTAACATCAAATTATCACAGTAGTAAAAAAACTAACTCATTTCTTCTCCCAAGCATCAGAATTGACACTGGCCATGTAATTAATATCTTGACTCTCTACTGAAGAATTTTACACATTATACATTCGATAAAAGAAAAAAAAACTTAGACCACAACCCGACCACGTGCAGCCTTCGGTTTTGAAAAAAGAACATAAAATGTACGTTTTTTGTCCCTTCTCCACAAGGGTAGGGTTACAAATGGAACTTTGTATTACCCTAACGTATCAAACTCTGCTTTATGGGCACTCGTACATGAATACGTAACAGGGCTGTGAGTGTGTGTGTGGAGCGTGCAACACACACGCCTGGAAAGCTTTGTTGTTGACATAGCTTTGGGGGATTTTTTCGTCAATTATGACATTTTGTATGGGCTCTTTGTCTTTTTGGGCGTTGAAAGTGTTTTAAAATAACAATACGAATCGAAAGCTTTTAAAAGAAATACTACTATTCTCGTTTCACAGCAGTTTTTTTGTTAATAATTACAAAATTGTATACGTAATATGGTAGCAAATAAAACCATGTTGTTTACCAGTTAGGATCAAAGTTCCTATATATGTATATCTCCACTCTGAACTTTACCTGTTCTTACACATTGATCCATTTTTGTAAATATAATGTCAATTGTAAAACATACACAAGATTTTTTTTCTTAAACTGACACCATATATTACAATGTTTAATAATAACCAATATATTATGCTTGCTCAAAATTGCATAAGCAATATTTGTTGCATGCGCACGCGCAGAGCACGTGACTCACCCACGCCCGCAAACCTATAATAACAAACACTAATAGAAGAACATTGGAATTTATCAGGGGTCATGAGTGTGACAGTATTAATCAAACAATTTTCGGTGACAATTGAACAATTTGATAGATAAGTGCGCGTACGCAAGCCTCGTGTCGAGCGGCGCACGCGACGCGACGCGGGCATTCCAATGGATGACATGCGGGATATGGGCGTCATTGTTTTGGAAATTTATGTTGATAATGAGCGATAACTGATACTTTCTGAAGTTTAAAAGCTATGATAGTTCGGCAACGGTGACTTGCGATCCGTAGACCGTGGATTCTAATTTTTCAGCTTGCTTTTTGTGCTTGGGCTTTGAAAACATTAAGATGAAACGATAGCTTGATGGTAGTGCAATTTTTCTAGTGCTCGCCCTCAAGTTATGGTTAAGTATTAAGTATCCATCACCAAGAACCTATCGGTATGTTCTGGCCACCTTGCTTGAGAGAACAGGTTCCAGGTTTTAAGGTAGCGTGGTGCCACATTCGGCAACATCGCCATTTAATATCAAGTGACTTGTGATCAAAAAAAAAAACAATTTATTGCCACTACACAGAGACTTATCCTAGGTTCCAGTTACACAGAAACTGTTGTTCAGATGCTACCTTTTATGATAACAGATTCAAAAAACTATTTCTATTTTTTAATTTAGAATTTTAGACATACGAGTGACAGGTGGTCACAAACAATTACAGAAGTAACCATAGACTGAGATTTTTAGCCTGTGGAAGTTACTAATGGTCACCACACACGTGTCAAAGCTTAGCGGCGCATGACACTCATTTCGATTAGGTATACCACTCTACGCTAAAGAGTGAAGGGCCGGTTGTCCCCAATTTGTATGCATACCCTATCTCTGATAAGCTTGGAATCTTCATTGGTTATAAATTAATAATAAGCTAACCCATGTAGCGAATGTTACCGTGATATAATACAAACTTCCTAGAAGAAATATTATGGAGGACAGTATTGGAATGAATAAGTTATGAGTTTGGTTGTTTACAATGATGATAATTAATTTATTAGGTTGCTTCTGTGGAACCATAATATGATGGCAAATTAAGATATGTGACAGTGACATTTTTGTGTACGTTTTTATTTCTTTTTAATCTTAGGTGTCATTGTTGCATAAAAACAAAAATTTGTTTAATCCGCTTTGAGACATGTTAATTTTGAAAGTAGGAAGATTCTAGAAAAGCTACCAAAATGACCTTACATAAAAATTACGGCGTCCGAGCCAACCCCGATCTCGTGTCTTATTTACATTTATTTCCGATATAAATTCACGTACCCTGACCATTTCGAGACAATCCACATAAAATAAATTTCAATAGACTTCTTAAAATACAGTGCGGGTACTTATCATATAGATCACAGCGATGTAAAAAGCAAACTACGGGAGCATGAAAAAATGTAACACGACTGTCGTAATCGTAGAGATAATAAGCGAATATATCAACCGGCAACACACACACACACACACAAACATAAAAGACACACATACATGTGAAGGAGTTGAAACTAAACCACAGAGTAGATATAGAATACTAAACTACTCTGTGGTGGTTTTTTTTTTATACTACAAGGTAGCGTTTGACAGATCACTTCGGTCAAAGGTGGCATCATGCTGGGAACTGGCTCTCAAGTGAGATTGCCAAAGTTGCTTGGCGATAGATTCTTATAGGGTTGTAGCTAGTCAGAGCACCAGAAAATGCCCCACCATCAAGCTATGATTTGATTAGGTATGATGTTTTTTTTGGAAAACAAGCAGACGGCTGGTAATCGGTCACCGTCACCTATGAAAATTTGCAACACTAGGAGAGTTGCCAATGCGTTGTCGACCCCTAAGAACTCTTTTCTATACAAAAAGCTCAAGCTCATGAACCCGCGACCTACGGACGTCTTAGACCCTACCATTGAGATATCATCGCTCCAAGATTAGACATAGGAGCACATAAGTACGCACACATGCAAGCGCTCGTGTAAACGCACGCGCACACGCGTCGCATCTAATCGCCGCTTTCCTTCGCGTGGCCGGCGTGTGTGTAGCATCCCCGTTAAGGGCGCAGGTGTGGCGTGGTGAATGACGCAGCCGTGGGAACTCACTGCAACCCCGAGTTCCCATGCCCACCGCCACCTGCCACCTGCCGTACTACGCATAATTCGCGTTCGTAAATGAACGGTAGTGACCACGTGGGCCGGCCATTTTTTCAACACGCGGAAGACCGAAGCCCGAACAATTCCAGCTTAATGGCACCGGAGCTGATGGCGGGATCGGAGATTTCATCGACCTAATCGATTAGACCGATTTTACAAAAGGAACTCGTTATCGTGACCAATCGCAATAAAGATAGCATCGCAATGGCTTTGGTTCTCATAGATTGGTGATGAGCGGTTGTGGACCGGAACGAATTTCGTACATTAAAAGGCTATGAATCAGTAATATTGTTTTACGACCGGCAAGATCTGTTCGGGCATGATATCAATTAAACCACTTGTACGTTAAAAGGGAAGTCAATTTCCGAGTTACGAAGGGAGAATATGCCTTTGATTAAACTCTCTTATTATTGCAACAATATTTGCAAACCACAGGGAAGCCCTATACGCAACCCCCCTTCATAGGAATTTATACTGACGACAATCGTGAACGGTCGGTATTGTTCGGGAACAATCGACGCACGCCCGCGTTTGACCTTTGACAGGTCGATTGTTGTTCCGTTTCCCGCGCACTTGTAAACGTTGTTCCGGTTTGTGCACTATGGCAGTTGGTGCCACGTGCTAATGTTGACCATTGATATCGTTATAATGGGGATACTGTTAGCAGAAGCAACATATTAAATTATTACAAATTCAAATTACCACGTCTTTTTCACTACCTATTTACGCGACTTTATAGATAGGTAATCAAAGATAACATGCCAATGTGAGAGACGAATGAAACATAGTTTTTAAGATGCAACTAAAACTACACACAAAAAGAGAGAGAGTGAAAGACCTATGGGAAAGGCTTATGTCCAGCAGTGGACTGATACAGGCTGTTTATGATGAACTCAAACGAATACCATGCATCTAAGAGTCTATAAAAAAGAAAAAGTATTTTTGAGCGAATAATTTCAATCCCAGTTAACTTCTGAAAAGCCTCTATGTTGTGATGAAATTTGACGTGGAGATAGTTCAAACCTTGGAGAAAGACATAGGACACTTTTTATCACGATAAAGTGTATTCCACGCGGGTGAAACCACGGGACGCAGCTAGTAATACTATAAAGAGGTAAAGCTGTTTGTAAGTGTAAACGTTTCTAAAACCTCTAGAATTAAGTATATCTTAACCGATATCCTTTCACTGAAAAAAAGCTATACCTACTAAGGGGGCGTCCATAATTTACGTGAGGTGTTTTTTAAAATTTTCTGTACCCCCCCTCCCCCCTGGTGAGAGTTCAAACCTTGGAGAAAGACATAGGACACTTTTTATCACGATAAAGTGTATTCCACGCGGGTGAAACCACGGGACGCAGCTAGTAATACTATAAAGAGGTAAAGCTGTTTGTAAGTGTAAACGTTTCTAAAACCTCTAGAATTAAGTATATCTTAACCGATATCCTTTCACTGAAAAAAAGCTATACCTACTAAGGGGGCGTCCATAATTTACGTGAGGTGTTTTTTAAAATTTTCTGTACCCCCCCTCCCCCCTGGTGAGATGTCGTGAGATTTTATTCAAACCCCTCCCCCATCCCCCAATCTCACGTGAGATTTTCAAAATGTGGGTTTCTTACGTAAACGCGTTGGATTGTTATTGAAAAAAGAAAAAAAATGCTTCGTGCTTTTATTTACACTAGTTAAGACTAGTAATCAATATTGCTGAGAGTTTAATCAGTGTAATAAAAATTTAACAATAGAATACTTAAATCGTAACTACTGTTAAAAAAAGAAAGATTTTCTTTTTTCTAATTACTACTCTAGTTCAGTCCATGGATGCTCGCCTGTGCTCTGCAAAAAAATTGCTTGATATTTGCCGAGACCCCCCCTCTCTCCAACGTAAGATTAGATGAGATTTGACTCGACCCCCTCCCCCCCTTAAACATCTCACGTAATTTATGGACGCCCCCTAACCCCGAGTAAACAGGCTACGTTTAATTTATATATACCCAAAAAGAGAGAGAGAGTGAAAGACCTACCCGTGCGAAGCTTGGGCGCGTCGTTAGTTTACCATATAACTAACACAGAACCCGTAAATACCTCAAGTTTTATTACTAAAGCATTCTTTTAAACTCATTTAAGCGATTCATCTTTATAGGGGTTGTTAACATCATCCTACGAACCGAAATTATACTCTTATCTTCGTTCAATCAAATTTAATTAATGAAGAAGAGTTTATTACGCAACTCGTAATACAACCCAGTCCACTTCTTGTAACCCATTTGAGCCGTGCGTCCAGTTGATTGGACACACTCAATCAACTTTTTAATTAATTGGGACTTGTTTCAAAACCGTCCCATTAATCTAACTAGAGTGGAGTAACCCGGATGACTTGCCACAAGTGAAAATAGTCGGTTTAATAAAAAAAACAAACGTTTTAATTGATATTGGATTCGCGGCGGCATCTGTTTTCTAACATTTTTTGTTACTCACAAATTCAAAACACAACTATTAGTAGGTACAGCCACTGACAAAAGTTGCCGATTACGGTAAATTTTCCAAATGTGTAATTAGTAATTTTTAGAGATGGAAAATTAAAACGTATGTTTAGTGACATAATAACATGTCGTTGACAGCTACAGTAGTCGTTTGTGCAATGCATCGACTTTCTAACAAATCATTATCCGTAAACAATTTTATTTTACGTGTCATCACCTCGCCCTTGTAAGTTACCTGAAAATATCGTTGAGATTACTTTACATAACTTAATTAAACTCAAGCTTTATATTGTATGTTGTTTAGCGTTTCAAGTAAAAAACTTTCCTTAATTGTCGTCGCTTACAAAAGAGATTCAAGGCAAACTTTAGCAGCGTTTATTAATTACGCAAAAAAGTCAGCTAATAATAACATAACGATTCTATTCCACAGATACCGATTACCGATCAAGTCGTAGATTTATCGAGAAATCAGGAACCACGCCGAGAAGCAATTAGGTACTTCAGTTGATAGCCGACCGGTCTGGTCGCCGCAAGCAGTATGACATTTTCCCTGGATACCTGCATAATTAAACTTGTTCTCTTTGTACGTAATTACGCGTTGGGCGTCGTTGTGTAAAGGGCCATCGCCTCGAGGGTGGTAATCATCAGTTTACCTGTCATACTTACCGCCCGCTACTGGATTTCACAATAAAACGTTAGGCTTGCCACAGACGCGCATAAAAACTGGATAACTATCGGTTCAACCACAAAGAAATAGTTAGGCAGTTGTAGGCTCTGTAAATAGAGCTTATCACTGATTCCCACCAAAACCACATTAGGGTAACTTACGTTTTTAACGTTTCATCAGTTGACCTGTCATACCACCCGCTACTGGATTTCAAAATAGAAGTTAGGCTTGACACAGACGCGTGGCAAACTTGGATAATTATTGGTTTGAGCTGGTTCAACCACTAAACATAGTAGGGTCACTGCCAAACTTTTTTGAGCTCTGAAAATAAAGCGTACAGCTGAAAAATCACATATTAAACACACGTAAATTAAGTTTTTAACCTATCATCAGTTTACATGTCGTACTTACCGCAAATAAAAGGACAATAAAACATTAGGCTTGAAACAGACTGCTAAAGCTAAGTTTTGGTTTAAGCCGGTTCAACTACACGAAACGACTAGGTTGTGACTTGTGGTAATAAATTTTCAGTGTTGCCACTGAAAAATTCAACTGAAACCACATGTAACATACTAACTTACAATTGTATATCCCTTATCGGTTTACCTGTCATACTTACCGCCCGCTACTGGATTTCAATTGTTTAAGTTTGATTAAAAAAAGTCAATTAATTATCTTTAAACAAAAAATCGATTCTTCGATGAATCAACTATCCATATGTCACATTATAGTTATACCTGGCAGTTTAAAAGTAGTATAATACATATTACTATTAATGATAATATTATTTTGGTTCAACTTAAAGTCTGTGGTAAGCCTAAAGATAAGCAATTTTTCTCGGATGTTTACGATGACAGTAGCAGATAGACTTCATTCTGGTATAGTAAGGTATATGGACCGACCTATCTTCAGATCTATGATTAAATGCACCGTATAGTTTAGCCTTTTTTGATATCTGATGGTATTGTTTAAATTATGATATTTATAAACAACAGAAAACCTATTATTTTATGATTCCCTTTTATTTGTCCATTGGTAAATTCTAATTTTATTCCCATTTACTAACTGAAAGCATCACAATTTAGTACGAAAAACCAAGTGTGCAATTTTATTTATTTTTTAAACCAAATGCAGATCGAATAACCAAAGAGTATAGCAACATTTTTCTGACTATTTACGTCTCTGTACTATAATTTTAAACACTTGCAAGTCCCACTCTGTAATAATACTGGTATTTAAATAGCGAGTACAGTACGTCATTACGCAGTATTTTTTTAAATCATTCTTTTCTCATAACTATACATAACAATTAAGCTTGTTTCTGTAACAGCGGGTATTTTTGTAGCTAATTGATGTATCATTAAGGACATGACATTGTCGCATGCAATTGGATCGAGTGAATTTTAATACATTCCTAGAGACCGAACCGCTTTTCATAGGTACATATTAGGTAACCTAGTGAGACAGATTATCTACAATGTATAAGTTCTGTAGAGCCTATCGACCTACCACAGTATGAGCAAAGACAAGAAGTATGAACTTTTTTATTTATAAGTAACTAAGTAGAGGCAGGGGCAGCTCGCCTGATGGTGAGCGTCACGCTAGCCCATTCAGTGACATCTAGTGTATTAAAAAAATCCTGTGGTTCCGGAGGTAATTTAATCTATCTATCTATATCTTCTTATATATAAAAATCAATTGCTGTTCGTTAGTCTCGCTAAAACTCGACAACGGCTGGACCGATTTGGCTAACTTTGGTCTTGAAATGTTCGTGGAGGTCTAGGGAAGGTTTAAAATGTGAGAAAAATTAAAATAATTGCCGGGAAGACCCTAAAAACACCGCTTTCCTTTTACCCATATAAACGTTTTCTAAATAAAATGTTGAGTCAATACATATTTTCAGTTTTATTCAAATCAACAAACAAAAGTAATAAAGCTAAGGGCAAAAAATAAAAATATTACTTTATACTGACTCAAATGGTATATTGAAAACAAGTCAAGATATTAATCCCAATTACAAATTAATCATTCCAGATACAATTGCATGGATAGCGCAATTGTACACTAATTAGGGCACGTACACACGGGACCAGCAGGTGCGCGGTGCGCTGTAATGATAGCATTATAGCACAGTTCATTGAAGTGAACAAAACAATCGGAGAAATAGAGACGTAATCGTTTTGCTTGTGAGGAGGAACAAAACTGCTTTAAATCGATAAAAATGAAGGTCTCTACTATATGTTGTGAACGTGATAAAAAAAATGGTGAGACCGCATAATATTGTTGCATAAGTACTCATTTATTTCTGATAGGTATTTAATAAACAGGTAAATTAAAAATTATATTTGTAGGTATCAAATGCCTAAGTATATATTTCTCTAATTGTTACAAATACATATGTAAATTAAAAAGACCATTCCACATGTCACCCAGATTACATGAAGGTCAAAAATTACTGTTAAGGTTTCACAGCAAAAAGTTATGGAGAAACTTCAACGTTATGCAAAATTTATATGAAAATAGATAACACAAAATTTACAGAGGTCTCCTTATCACATCTCGTCATAAAAATACGTCTACTAATTTATTCTTCAGATACATTTTTATCGGTACTTACGCAGAAAAAGAGCGGTCATTTAACGCTACATTCAAGCTAATGTACAATTAAGTAGACACAAATCGATAAGACACTCTCGATACCGTACGAATCATTTATATCTGTTCATTAAACGTCGCCTCTCCATTTAACTGCGAGGATAAGGTCACGTCGACTTAACGACTACACTTCATTTAACAGTACCAATTAAGGTTGACTCAATAAATTTAACTAAAATAAAACATGAAACATACGAGTCCTTCAAAAACATCGCAAAAAACGTCGTCTGATAACCGAGCCACACCAAAAAAGTAAGCAGTATCATTAAGCACACAAAATATGTTTTCCATTTACACAGACGCTTCAAGGCGGTTATAATTTTGTATACGGTGAGTGTTTACTCAGTAAGAAGTGCTTCAGATCGGTAACACCTGCCGCGATTTCCCACGGCACCGTTCGGCTGTCTTCGGCTAAACTCGGGCGTGCTCGGGCGTGCGGGTGTACACATGCAAAGTAATAGAAACATGCGTGCGTGCTGCATGCTTATCTCACTCGTCACGCGTCAAAATCAGTGAGGCACGACCCTAACGCTTTTTAAGTGCGTGCCTTTGCATCGCTTGGAATCATAATTTATTTCTATGACATTTTGTTATTCAAAATGAGTCGTGATTGAAATCTAATGAACATTTTTGAAATCAATATAATGATTTATGCATAGTCTAACTTTTATTGTATTCAAATGTATTAATTCAGAGAATAGAAAACAAAATAAACAACTAGCTGGCCGCGACGAGTTATAAAAAAAGTCGCGTTTATAAAAAGTATCATACGATAATTTAAAAGGCTCCGTTATAATGAGTCAATATAAAAAATAAGACTACGTTTACGCACGGTAAAGTGTAAAAATAGTACGTACTGCGTACGCTTATGGTAGTGGCAATAAGAGCAAGTGAACTTCGTCGTAGACCTGTTAAATAGCGGGTTTATTATAATAGTACAATAAACGGACCAAGTAAAACAAACAAATAGAAGTTGACTCGGCACCACCGTTATCTGGACCGGTGCCGGTGGCGAGACAATATTGTGTTCGCTATAAATTGTCAGCTCTTGAAAACTTGACGGGAAAATAAGACCATGCTGTTAGTTAATTGATTAAGTATAGTTTTAGTTGTAATATATTCAGCAAGAAGTCCGCGACTGTCTTTTTTGTAAGATTAATTGTACAATTTTAGCCATATGAAATGAAAGAAAATGCAGTAGCCCTGTAAACAGAACTGATGACTAAAATATTTTTGAGTTACTTATTACTACTAAAATTGTTACTGTTAATTGTACTTACTTATACTAAAATTGTTTTTTCTTTAAATGCAAACAAAGCAGACAGCCGACAGCCGGCCTGATGGTAAGCGGTTACCATGGACTGTAAAAATGTACACTACTAGAGGCTATTTCCAATGCGTTACTAATCCTAAGATTAACTCTTTTGGCACCCATTTTAACATTGATTTTATCTCTTTTTTTATACGGTTTCGCCCGCGTTTAATAGCAATAAAAAGTATTTTAAATGAAAGTACACAAAAACCCCATACAAAAAAACCACTTTCAGTTTTTCCTCAATTTCCCGATGGATTTTCCAAAATAAAACTTTTTACAAATACAACGAAAAAGAATTATATAATTTGGTGCAGTCGTTCTGAAGTTATGCGCCTAAATGTATGTACACATTTAGGCAATTTATTTTTATATTATACTAGTTGCGCCCCGCGGTTTCACCCGCGTTTTCCCGTTATCTCGCCTTGTCTAGGATAAAAAGTACCCTATGTATTAATCCAGCGTATAAGCTATCTTCACTCCAAATTTCATTCAGATCCGTTCAGTAGTTTTTGCGTAAAAGAGTAACTTTCACGTTTATAATATTAGTAGGATATATGAGATAGAACTAGTATGTTCTAGAACCCTAATCTAATCTAACAAGCTCTAGAGCTGTCATGGAGATGACGTTTGATATTCCTCAATAAAATATACCAATAGTAATATCACGGCCGGCACCAATTAAAAATCAATAACAAGATCGCAAAAAGTCCCCCTCCGTCATATCGTGTTCACAAACCGTCGCGGTTCCACCTGCGCGATTCTCCCACGATGTAACTTATCCTTTTTTACACTTCTTCGCTTTTTTTACACGTTTTATTCACCACTTTTGCATTTTAACGTTAACTTTCCTTCCAATTTTGCAATTTTCGAACAGTAGTAGAGCTGGTACGCGTGCTGATTTTGCCGGACAAGATTTTTGGTTTTTTCGTACCGTCTTACGGTTTTTTCTGCACATACTTTAATTTTTTATAAAATAACCTTTTCTGAAGTGTTGTTTGTCTGATTTTCTAGGAGTTATCGTTCTTTAGGATTTATTTTCCTCCTTTCGCTACTACAAATTATAAACTGCCACATTAGCGTCAACCATTTTTTCCCTTCATTTACGTGTCATAATCAACCTAATAAATTCCCACTGCTGGGACACAGGCATTCTCTCAGAGAGAGTACTACCACACTAGTCTACTGAGGGTCGGTAGAGGTCGCTTGCCCTTGAGAATGTTATTGTTATAGGACATGCCGTCTCCTCACGATGTTTTCTTTCGCCGTTTTGAGCGATGAAACTTCGCAAGTATTTAACAAAAATTGTAAGTCCAAAGCCGAATAACCGTTGGGGTAGACGTGGGACCTAAGTGAAGACCGCGACTTGGCAAACGTAGTGTAGCGACGAATGCGCCGAATGGCTGGCGGTAGTTGGATGAGAAGAGCCGAAGACTGGGCTCAGTGGCGTACCTTGGGAGAGGACTATGTGCAGGAGTGGACTGACACAGGCTGATGATGATGATAATTGGCACCTTGTAAGGGGCCTGCCACGATTGGTCTAAATTTCCCTTGTCCTCAATTTTTGAGGTTGGCGAATGGTAAGCGCCTAGTGGCAAACACCTCGTTCCTCGTTTCATTACGTCTGATGGGAAGATATAGACGCCTACGGTTCTGACGGTAATGGTTTTATTTATTAGGTTGGTACAATGTATTGTATTTTATCGCTCGCCATTTATATGAAAATGTTGGCAAGGTAGCGTAATAAACAACGAAAATATCGGTAGTTTTACCTCATTAATTCAAATGAGTTATGATGATACATCAAAAATGATTTTTAAAGGCTTTTGTAGTTGATTTACAAAAAGAGTAGGTTCTCAAACTTTTATTTTGCATGTCTTTTTTAAAAATCAATTTTGTCTTCTACCTTACGGGGAATTTTGACATATAAATTACCAGTTCGTTAGTTTTTTTCGAAACTGACACAAAATATCACCGTTGCAAAGAAATAAAAATTAAACTGACAGCACCGATGCGCTTGTTTTTCTCCAAAGCAATTAAAACAGACTTGAGATAAATTCAATTTTTTTTTTAATTGATTTTTTTTTCCCGATTTTGATTTTTAAAACACTTTTATTATGATTTAATTAACTACTAGTCTATTTTTTATATACAAACTGTTTTGTATTGGATGTAAAAAAATAAACTTAACAAAATGCTGATACGTATGTCAAAGGAGTTTTTTTTTAGCAAGTCCCATAACTACCTGCCAGTAAACTACACTCGTATTGTGCGACAGAAAAAGTTAAAATGTGATCAAAAAATATGGCAGTAACAGGTGGTCTATTGTTATATTTCAAATATGCACGGGTTTCCAATTTTGTACCCCATTGTGTGTGGGGCATTAGGGCAAACTTGGGTAGAGATTTGCCTGATAATGGTTTTTTAAAGAGGTTGGAAACTATTCTATACATTTCTTTTTGACAATTTAATTAGACCACTTTTGATAAGGCTTCTCTGTACAATAGGGATGTTAACACTAATTACAAAATAATGTTTAATCTTACTTTTATGTTAGTTTGTATTATTAGGATATCGAAAAACATATTTTTGTATTTAAATATAACTTAATAATTTAAATAAAAATGATTTTAAATGCTATATTTATAATCTTTTGTCACGTGACTGCAAACACCAAAAAGAGCTTCTTACGTCATTAACCATTCAGGCGATTTGTGCTTCGATGGTTGCCCGCGCGTCGGTAGCCGCGGGTCGGCGTCGGGAGTTGGCGCGGTGGTATGGTTACGAATCGCAACATCGTGTTTTTCGGTCAGTGACGTCATGTCAGTCACGTGACAGTTGTTAGTGTTTTGGCGGAAAAATTCATAATTACTCTAATTTTGTATATTTTCTCTTCGAAAATACTAATAATTATAAATAAAATATTATTTTTATGGCAAACAACAGTCAATCTTTAAAATAAAATCAATTCCGAAAAATGGTTAACATCCCTATTTGCCACAAGGCTTTTTAGTAGTACCGTTTTAGAATTACTTATTTGACTTTATCACTTCGATTTTAAAACTATAGATATTAGATACTTAGACCTGTACGAAAATGTCAGATAGGTTAGGTACAAACCGGACAGTGGTAGGAGTTTTATCCTGAAAAATGCACGGTTGCTGTGTACAGACACGCGTGAGGTAACCAAATAATATGAACAAAAAAAAACAAAAGAAATGAAAAAGTACTTTGTTAAAATGTCAATGCAGTGAAATAAAAATTGCAAACAATAAAAAAAAGTGAGACATGTCGATAAATTTTAAATTGACACTGTAAATTATTGTTCGTGTCGTGTGACCTAGAATTTATTTCATTTATTAATCTTGCATCTTGACATTAATCTTTTTATAAGATATATTCCTTTATATTATGAAGATATGATTACTATTAAGTGAGAATTTTCGCATCACAATCCAATTGGAAAAAGTGAAATATATATCCATTATACAATTTAATTACATTAATCTTTTCACCACTCACAGCAATTATTTAAACATTTCCTCAGCTAAATATAATTTAATCAGTTCACGACAGCGAATAGTAAAAAAAAAATACCTCCTTTAAGAACACGGATTGTTTTCATTTTTCCAGATAATCAGATTATCTTCCTCTTTGGTTACTCTGCTTCATTTTTTTTTCTGTTAGCTAACCTCTTTCCATACCTTTTTTTACAGATGGCTTGACCACAGCATTGCATTGCAAAAACTAGATTTTTAAGGTTGTTGATTCCCGCCTATTCATGAACTGTTGTCAGAATCATTGAATAAGAATATGGCCATAGACACGTTTATGTTTCTTTTTCCAATAAGCATATTTCTATTTTACATCTTACTCAATTATGTAAGTCTGTAATCGGTAAGTAGATAAACCTTGTGAAGGTTGTTGATTTTTCATAAGTTTGAAATTTTTCGCGCTTTTCTCAACAACTTTCGGCGGAGGGAAAGTGCTTCACGCCTAGGTCGGCCTCCCACCGTGATTGG
Organism: Opisthograptis luteolata; assembly: GCA_931315375.2. NCBI lineage: Eukaryota > Metazoa > Arthropoda > Insecta > Lepidoptera > Geometridae > Opisthograptis > Opisthograptis luteolata. Next base: position 8,583,477 of record OV928048.1, read on the forward strand.
AGACTGGCTGGCCAATGCCGAGGTTGGTTTCGGCCCACGGACGCCAATCGAACACGCCTTCCTAACGTTCTATTTTTGAATTTGAATAGATGAATCACTATTCACTACTGTTCTAATTGCTAGCCGTTATGTCAACGCGCGTTTGTTTTGATTCTATACCGATACATAGTTTCATCTGTTTTACTAATTAATTATTTTATTCTCAAGTTTAAAAAAAGTTATATAAAAAGTTTTAAAGTAAAGCACATAGTAAAATTAATTGTTTAATGAAACTGCTTATCTAGTACCTAACCACAAAAAAAATCATATTATGTTTATTTTGTAACATAAATACTTCGTAGAGTAGATACTAATGAAATAAAAAGAAAAAATGTGAACCTCCCTTGTTTGTTTGTTAAATAAATAATATAGTTAAACTCCACAATTTGATAAAGACAATTTTACCCATTTACAACTTGAACTATTTTAAAATTCATTAATCAAATTAATCAAGTCCAGTGACATTTAATAACGGAAGCAAGCTTCATAGGTAAATATCTACACCGACGACAAGTTATCAATGAGATAGTTGCATCTGATAACTTCAACAGCACGTCATGGAACTACACGCAAGTTGTACCCTATCACAATAAAAAAAAGTAACGTTTCTTTAAGCGACCAGCAAAAAATTTCTAAATATTAACTGAGAGAAGGTGGTTCAATTGTCCGTAAGTAGGTACTCAACATGTCGATTAAAATTTATCTGACAGTATCAAGAAGGTCACAATTATCGAATGTAATTGAATTGATAGTTTAATTGCTAATGATTGTCTTAAAGGTCGAATAATCTACGTCTCTTTGGGTTATTCGCAACAACAGTTTCATTTTATTTTAAAGAAATAATGTTAGTTTTATTTTTACCTTCAAATAAAAAAAGTCTTATTGGGTTAAATCGCACAATCTTGGCGGTAAATTGATGTCTTCATTTAATGCCTTCACCAGCTGTGTATCATGTTGTTTACTATTTTCTTACGATGCTATTTCAATGCATAGTGTGTGCGTCAAAAGATCTATACTACATGGTCAAAACCTGCTTCTTTTCACTTGTGAAGTCACACGTCACTGTCAGTTTTTTTTTGTTTTGTTATGGCTCACACGATTAGTGTATTTGCCAGTGTCATGTATAAAATATTTCAAACTCAGAGAGTTGTATCAACTTTAAATGGTGATGATGATGATGATGATGAGATGAAGGGATGAGGATAGTGTTTAAGTAAAGTAGTGGCGCTTTACTTAAAACTTTACAACAACTTTACTTGACATTTTTGGAGCAACTCGAAAAGTTACTTTCACAACCTTATTTCAATTTCCCACACTCGTACACATTAACGAACACATAATGGTTTAATAATCCACCAATATTACACATTATCATTCGAAGAAACACAAGTTTTGGAAATAAAAACAAAATTTTCACGTTGACAATTCGATTGCCGCCAAAAAAAGTCTCACTGTCAGTTTTATATGGACAGTTCAAGATAGGCGCAAAATTTTTAATGAAACTGTTCGGTGAAAGATACTAAACCATGCAATTTATTGCACTAAGTAGGTATATCTATGTTATTTAAGCGTAAGGTAAAGTTTTGGCGCAGTTGGAGTAGTTTAATTGAAACCAAAACTAATAATTTACAATATCAATTACAATAATATTATGTTAAAATATGCTCTACTATAAATTTTTAGAGGTTTCATACGATCTGTAGTATTAAACCATAAAAATAGTGCTAAGAGAACAACTACTGCCATCTAGTTGAAGATTTGAGAACTACTTACAGTGTTTTCTGTTACGACCACTTTGGCGCTGTAGTCATTTATTAACTTGATAAACTGTAAAAATATGATAAATACAAAAAGTGAATGTAGAAATGTTAAACATTCTATTTTTTTTTCACTCGTTTATTTTGAAGCAATTTTATATTAATTTTAGCAAAATACTAGTCCGTAAAGTAGCGCCATTATTTGAACTCTTCTAGACTATACTCTTAGAGATTAGAAAACAGCACTGAAATCAAAAATAGGCCACAAAAGCCGGTCGTTAAAATATTACAAGAAAAACGTAATTTTTTACATAACTACCTGAGAATAAAAACGGCGCCCTCTACCGTCATTCTGTATCGAACATCCCGGCCCGTGCTGAAACCGCCACGAGCCTAACCTATATTGCCTCCTTATCTTTTTCCATAATGTTATCTTCCATCTCTCTCTTCAAAAGCGTCGGTCGATCATTGATCTTGGAAATTCGAACGCGGTACGAGCGCGCGCGCGAGCCTTCGGCCACCGCTCCCGTCTCTCTCACACGCGCGCTCACAGTTACCGTTGTCTCGTGTTTCTTTTATTGCCGTTTTATTATTTCTTGTAGATGATCACGCGATTGTGAGCTGTCGCTTGGCGCGCACACGTCACGTCTTCCATCTCATTCTACAGCGTCAAGCTCCGCATGTTTTGTCTCGTTTACTCCGGCGCATGTCGGACGCGCTGCCGTGCGTCGATGTTTTGGGAAGTGCACCCGCTCGACGTTCCCACGGTTCACCTTCGGCCGACTTCCTTACGAAAAAAAACAAACAAGAGCACTTTGTTGAAGAAAATCGACGTCTGCCGGTCGCGTTGAATGATTAATACAATTATGATCGCGCGCTACCTACGCGGTAATAATAGCTCTTTATAGGCACGTGGTCACTGGGACTTCGTGTTTGTAGGCGAATCAGTTGTGATGGATAATGCAACAGTATCTATTATTTATATGGAATGGAATGGTAATTAGAATTTGAATTTTTTTTAAGTTTTCGGTTTTAGGTTATTGTGGGTCTACGATTACGTAGAGAGCGCGTAGCGTTTTGTTGTGCCGTTTTGTGCTTTTAATTTATTACTTGGTGTAAAATAGGTTCTGTTGAACTTTATTTAATTCAGGCTGTTAAACAGTTTGAATTACTGTATCTGAGCATATTCTATGCATGTATTACTTTAAAACTGGTTTTTCAGTTGTCAGTAGCCTCATCAGGTAACTAAAATACTTCATGTGCTATCTGGGAGTAACAAAAATGTTAAGAAAAATTGCTAAAATTAGTCAATGTTATATTTGCACATAATTTCTCAATACTCTGAGAGATGAGATTTTTTCTTTATTTTAAGTACCTACGTGTTTTTCATAGAACAGGATCAAGTCAAAACATTTTTTCTTTCATATTTAAAAAAAGACTCTCTAGCTGAATGTAATAACATGTAGATTGTAATATCTCTATAAGGTCATTCGTTTAATTTCAGTTACATACAAAACATTTTGTAACAATTGTAACCATATTTCAGCTGCATCTCGTAATCTCCTCCTTAAAGGATTTACATTTATAAGCTACTAAATAACGCTTTGTTCGACTTAGCCTAGTTAGGTCTCACAAAGTGTGATAAAGGTCACGAGGTTTAGTTTTAGCGCATAAGCCTTCTTAGTCATCTGGCAGTTTCAATGCATAAGTGGAAAGACTTGGTGTGATGGTAATTTTTGATCGTACACGACTTTTCAGAACGATTAGGTTTTTTTACTTACAGGGTAGCGTTTGATTACAAGTCACTTGAAGTAAAGTGATGAAATGGTCGAAGGTGGCGTCACGCTACACTTGGATGGGGAACTCGATATCTTTAAGGTTTTATGGAACACACTGACACTGGGCTAGCCATGTGAGCACTAGGAAATACGTAGCTGAGGTTTCATTCTGATGTTTTCCTTCACCGAAAGCTCATTGTAGGATTCAAACCTGCGGCATACGGGTCAAAAGTCAACGTCTACCATTCAGCTATCACTTACAAGTAGCTCATTCAATCCAAAGTAAATATAGATTCCTGAAAACGTTTGTTTGTTCTTAAACCCTTTCATAGAAGAGCAAAATACTTGAAAAACGTTTCTAAAATTTTATTTATACCCTATTACGCTTTTATAAGGTTCAGTTTGCAATATTAAGGTGTAGGGTGTAAATTGGTACAGGAGTGTGTTTAAAAAGAAGGAGAGGGCAGCGGCAGATGGCGAATCTTCCTTTTTATGCGGGACGCGTACTCTATCAAACGGGAGCTGGGAAAGAATAGAGTGGATATGACAAGGCTCAAGGGTAATTACTCGTTTTTTATTATAAAACTAGCTGTTCTAAAGCCGGATTTACATTACGAAATTAGTTGCATGACATTAGTTTTACAAAAAATATGCGCATAGCACGAAACTACTCCAGTGTCACAAAAGTAATGCATGCATTGTAAAACTGAACGTTTACACATGAAATTACTGGTCAAATTAGTTTTGTAAAACTAATTTCAAGCCACTAATTTCGTAATGTAAATCCGGCTTAATAGTTTCATACATGTGGAATACAATTTATTGTAAAAAATATTCTAATGCTATTTCTTTAGGTATTTTTTTTTCTTCAAGATTTGGTTATATAGTGACCAGGTGAGACTCAAATGCTTACATATTTTTTACACATTTTTGGGATCGAGTCATTAACAGATTAGTATTTAATCATTGTCACCAGCCTGTTTGAGTCCACTGCTGGATATAGCCTTTCCCAATGTAGGTACGCGACTGAGCCCGGTCTTCGGTTCTTCTCATTCAACTACTGCCTGCCACTTGGCGCATTTCGACTCTACTTTTTATCAGCGTCTATGTAGGGTAGGATTTGTGATTCAGAAGGAAAACTAAGGTAAAATAAGGAAGGAATCGGTCTTGGATAGTAAGACTCAGAAGGAAAGTCCGAATTTTTTTCTCAGTGTACCCTGTATTTTTTTTTTTTTTTTTTTTTTTTTTTTACTATTTACAGGGTAGCGTTTGACCACAAGTCACCTGATGTTAAGTGACGATGTGGTCGAGGATGGCGCCACGCTACACCTGGACTGGGAACTGGCTCTCAAGTGAGGCTGCCGGAACACACCGATAGGTGCTTGGCGACAGATTCTTAACAAGAGGGTGGTAGCTAGCCAGGCGAGTACTAGAAAATACCCTACCACCAAGCTATGGTTTCATCACGATGTTTTCCTTCACCGAAAGCTCAAGCTCATTGTAGGATTCGAACCTACGTCCTACGGATCGCAAGCCGACGTCACTACCACTGAGCCATCATCGCTGTATATAGTAAAAAACAGAAAGATGTGACAAAAAAATCTTATCCACACAATTCCAACGCGCCGCTGGCATGTGCTCAAGAAGCAATATACCTACCTACTCGCGAGATCTCCAGAGGGAGCTGCTTTCCCACGGTCCCCCTCACACGTGGCCGCCAAATAAATACCTATAGTCCTATACAATCTCAGACAGTCGTTTTGTTTCCTTTGGCCTTTTTAGTCAGAATGATTTAGCGGTTCAGGAAAGGAGACTGTCATTGAAGTAGTCAAAAGCTATATTGGTGTACTCGTAGCCTATTATAGATCTCACAAGGTAAGGCTAAGGCATAGTTAATGTTGTGCGTTAGTATTGGATAGAACAAAGCCTGACTTTAAAATATGGATGTCATCACAATCACAGTAATCAAACTGATATTGTAAATGCGAAACTTTGTGAATGAGTACGTAACTATGTAGGTATGTCTGTTCATTATTTACGCTAAAACAGGTCAATGGCTTTTGTATGAAATGTTTACATCACTGAATTGAATTGTTGAAATGGTAATCCTTACTTATAAAAGTAAAATAATTCAAAAAGCCTGGACCGATTTTTTTGAAATTTTTCATATAGATAAATATATGTAGGATAAATTAGAATCTATCAGCTTTGTTCTTCGTCTTTATTTGTAGGATGGATTTCCTCGAGAAAATGCATTTTTTGCGGGAGAACGGGAAAACTGTGGATGCAAACCCAGAAGCGTTGCTTTATCTTAGAGTTGTTGTTTGCTTATGACAAAAGTGGTTTCTCATTCAATGATACAAACAACAATACACAATACAATGATACAATGTTTCATAGGTAGGTACTTAATTCTTGTAACAAGTTCAAACGGATATGACAGCATTTATTTGGCTTTTCACCAACGAAAAAAAGGAGAAGGTTTTCAAGTCAACGCGCGTATATATTTTTTTGTAACTTTATACGGTGTGAACTTTCCAATCTTTGGGCAGATTTCAAGGCTGAGGAAAGAAACGTTGGTTTCGATATCATATTCCGAAATTGTACGGTTTCTTTTTATTAAAATAACGCGTATTTGTACAGGGGTCTCAATAGCTGTGCCTACGCTCGTCGAGGTCTGCTTTACGACCGTATTGATACCTCATAGCATTTAGTCATACATTCAGTTCGGCTTCTACGTCGTGGTTTTTCAATGTCTTAACTTAGCTCCGCCACCGCTCAACTTTGAGCTCTATTTCTTTGAGTGTTAAAGTTTAAATAAGGTAAAGATAAATAGTTAAGTGTAATTAAATGCGTGATAGCGGCTGTAGAAGCAGTAAGTGACAACACCTGTTCGCTTTTCCCACAGCGCGCGAACGGATGTCGGTGTCAAGATATCTGAAAACACATATACTTTGAGGAACACCTACGCTATTTACTTGAAATGCAATTAAATACGTGAGATTTATGAACGGAGTCCGATGAGTGGGAGGTAAAAATAATTAATTTATGGTACATTCGGAAAGGTCGAGCAGGTGATCTGGATAAATGTGAACCTTCTAGTCTACATCACACCTGAATAGTAAATTTTCTTGTTATTGAACAAGGAACGAGGTGTATTTTTTTACATCTCACATGTCACCTGATGTTAAGCGACGATGTGGTCGGAGGTGGCGCCACGCTACTCGTGGACTGGAAACTGGCTCTACAGCTTTATTTTTAATCCCTTTTGTTACTCTAATGTTTTTTTTCTCTTTTGGCAAATTGTCCCTAAGTTTATTTTTAACTTCTATTAAAATTATGTACAGACTTTTACAAAACTACAAAATGAGTATTTGCATTATTTTAACATCGTGCAGTCGTGCTTGATTACAAGTCACGTAAAGTTTAGTGACAACGTGATCAAATGATGCCAGGCTACGTCTGGATTGGGAACTGGCTCTTAAGCGAGGCCACCAGAACACACCAATAGGTGCTTGGCAACAGATTGAACCCTCAACCACCCGGTAGCTAGCCATAGCCAGGTAAGAACTAGAGATTCTAGAGAATGCCACCACCAAGTTAATCAATAACACAGAAGTTACCTAAAACCGCTTTCGTCCCCTTTCGGACACTTTTATTTTTCACAGTTAAATAGTGATCATTAATAACAATCTTCGGTAAACAACAGGTGTTTCTTTATTTTAATTAATTGTACGTTTCAAATGGTTATCTAGTAGTAGTTTGTGAAATGAGACCACCCAATGATGTATAAATCATATCGGGAGCTCTTAGCGGCGTTTTAGTTATAGCTTCGGGGGGATTTGAGCGTCCTAATCATAAGCTTTATGTTAATTTAAATAAAAGTGGTTTTGATTAAATTAATTTCACTTAGACAAAAATAATTTCAATATGTACTACGGTCAACGACTAAGGTTGGTGAACTGTAACAATTTTTTGATTTCATTTATCATCTTAAACGCCGTCGACCGAATCATCTCTTAAAATCAGAAGTTATGTGTTGTGGTCAAACGTTATCTTGTCATTCATATAATATATCAAACATCATTGATAGATCCAAAATGTATTTGGAAAATCGAATATGATGATCAGCTAGTTTTGTCGCCGACTGTACTGAGTGACAAGAATAATGCCCGAAATTAATAATCGATCCTGATCCGTTATCCGTGTTTTTCGATCGATATGTCATGTCCTAGTATGTCATTTTTGTAGTAAAATGTCAAGCCCTCTAAAACTGCGGATAACGGATCAGGACCGATTACTAATTTCGGGTGTAAGACGTCGCTCGCGTGATGGTAAGCGACACGTTTGCCTATTACAGTACAGTGTCACCTAGAATTTTGAACTTTAACCGTTCGAAATTATGCGCGACAATGCACTGCGCTCGTCATATTAAGTAAGATATACAGATGACCAATTTATCTATGCCCTAAGTAATTAATTTTAAAATTATTTCTGTGAGAGTTTAGTGAATCCTTTTTTGATCTACGATATACTAGGTATATTAAAAGTCAACGCTTCCATCCGCAAATTTTATTTATATTAAATTTTAACATCTCCAGACTAGTCTAATCTGTATTTATGGGTCTCTTCCAAACATAATTACATTAAAACGTCCAATAATCTTAGAAAATAAGTTATACCGGTATTTTAGTATTCATTCATGCAAATCAGATGACATATGTAGTATAAGTAGAAGATAGGTACGCCAATAAATTAAACATATATGCATATATTTATAAACATAGCTAAAAGGTGGTTTAGGCAGTAGTCTAAAAGACGAATCTTGTTTTTCAATTACAAGCTTACTTTTTTCTTTGCTACATACTAGCTGCGTCCCGCAGTTTCATCCGAGTGTTCCTGGTAAAGCCATAAGATTTGTACTTACCATTTTCCTGACTAAAAAGTATTTTATGACTTTTAAATGCCAGGACCTAAAAAAATTATACCATACTCGTATTTTATGAAAATCCATTCAGCTGTTACGGAGCTGAGAGGTAGGTACTATAGGAACTATAAGTAGGTACCTACTAGTTTTTTCAGAGCGATGATGATGGCCGAATGGTAACGCGTGCGACTTACAAGACGCCGAGACCGACTTAATAAGTTATGTGCGGATATGCCATCGCTCAAAACGGTGAAGGAAAACATCGTGAGGAAACCGGCATGTCCAAGAACTGCACTATTCGAGGGCATGCGACGTCTACCAACCCGCACTGGGCCAGCAAGGTAGATTTCAGCCCATACTCTCTCTCTGAGAGAAGGCCAGAGTCCCAGCTGTATGCACGTGAAAGGCTGATGATGACATGAGTTTTTTCTGGATAAAATAATGGTACGTAGGGCTTAAATTAGGTGTAAATATTAGCAACGTTCATGAAAATCCGTTAACTTGCACTAACTAATCTTTGACTTTACATAGTTGGAAAAAGTTTCAAAGCTAATTAAAATAAACTATATCAAATAAAAAATACGGACAAAAAGCTTGCCATTCACGTATAGGTATCTGCTAGGTAAGGATGCTCCATCATCGTCCACGTCGTCACGTACCATCAGGTTAGACTGTGGTCAAAAACTGACCTATCAATAAAAAAAATTTGTATAAAACGCAAGCATCAATATTATCAACAAATTTTTTATCGTTTATGCTCATCTTTTGCCAACAGTTTACATCTCTAAATCAGGAAACTTATAATTGCAATGCAATTACTTTCAAAGCGGTTTCAAGTTACCACAAATCAGATCAGATCATTCGTTTAGTCACCATCTGCCATCCTGCAATCACGGCAATTGTCTGCAATGCATTGAAACAAATGAATCGTCGTAAAATAAGCAGTTATAAGATCGTTAAGTTCAATAATGTAGCGTTTAGCAAGCCATAAACGGGGCCTAGGGGGAGACCATCCCTATTATTTTAATGGTCAAACAATCAGGAGAGACTTTTAATTTTTCTTTTTTATTATCTTACCGCATGCATTGCAGACTTTTTAAATCTGCCATTGTCTGCCTTCTTAGTGTAATGTGTTTTTTATTTTAGAAATCTCGAAATCATAAGATACGAATAGGTTTAATATAATATCGGCAACGCCCCTAGTGTTGAAAATGTCCAGAGGCGATGGTAACCGCTTACCATTAGCGCTCGAAATTAATATAATCGATCCTGATCCGTTATCCGCGGTTTTGGATCGATATGTCATGTCATAATATGTCATTTTAGTAGTAATCTGTCAAGCCCTAGTACTAAAATTACATATTATGACATGACATATTTTATCGATCCTAAACCGTGGATAACGGATCAGGATCGATTATTAATTTCGGGCGTAGGCCAACTGCTCGATTGCCAAATATTACGTAAAAGAAATCGGAGGAGACGGATGATTTAAGTACTAGTTTTTTATACAATAGACCTAAAACTTTTTCAGACAGCAGAACTAACATTACAAATCTAGATGTAAGAATTACAAACTTACTCCTATGTGCGAATTTCTTTAGAAATTAAGATTATTTCCGCTGTGAGTATATGCATATATTAAAAATATCAATCTGGTCGATATCAAAGAACACAGTTTTTTAAACTCAGTTGAAAATGTTAACTACCGCCTATTAGGCACGCAATGTCTCTATAATGACTACTAATTTAAATAAAAAATCCTACAATGACTGCGAAATACGCGTATGTAGGCAAATGTACAAAAACTCAATCTGCTTGCATACGAAGCATTTGCTACGGACATGCGTATTGGAATCCAGTAATTCACAAGAACAGTGTGACTATGATGAGAGGATCCCAAGGACCGCTAACTGTTTAATTTTTTTTAGAATTTTGCGTAAACACGTTTATACTATTTAATGAACACAGAAAACTAGTAAGGAGGACCTAGCGCTAGTTTTCGATCTATTTTCTATCAAGTAGACAATATAGTTATCACGAGTATATATTATGGTTAAGATAACTATGCATGGGTGTGTAAGTTAAGATAAGCACAATGTAATCGGTCAGTTTTGTTATAACATTACGGTAAGAGGCTAGTGATTATAAATTGAAATATTCTCATTTACAATATTAACTTTGATGTATTTTTATTTTTATTTTCTTTTATTTACGGTGCAATTTTTGTTTTAAAGTGGAGCACACCTTAGCCATGACCATGAAGTGTATGTTATTAATTCTAAACTTGAAAAAACCTAACATGTACCTATGTTAAAAAACCATGACACTGCTTCCGTAGCGAAAAACATTTTATAAATGGATTTACGTCTAAAATTTCACACGGCAGCAGCAACCGCACACACTTACTTCACCACTGATTGTACTCACTTCCGTGGTACATAACAACGTGGTCAACCTAAGCACAGTATGGCTTCTTGTGGAATATGGCTGTTCTCATAGGTCGTCGCCGGTGTCAGAGGGCCAATTTAAATCACATTACGTTGATAACTCAATTGCGAATGTTAATGCGGCGAGAGCTATGAACGTGAAGAAATGGTTTGATGGCTTTATTAGGAGCTTTATATGCATACGAGTACTATAACGACCCAACCCCTTGACTTTGCTCGCGGGAAAGTAGTCATCTTTCCTAACAAACTTTAACACCCAAGAATTACCTGCCGGGAGTTCTTTGTCTGTTCTTATGCCGGCGTAAGGAGGTTAGAACAGGCGTAGCTAGTCTTTTGTTTGACGTTTCAAAGTGATCATATTATGTATCCTATTAAATAAAGATTTTTTGAATTTTGAATTTTTTTTTCAACTTTGATCCCTTTAGGCTTTGGGGATGATTTTTGGAAAGTACTCTTTGTACATGTATAGGTATCAAGAAAGAGTATATTTACATCATTTTTACAACTTTTTTTTATCTTATAGATTCTTTGCTTTACGAGCGATTGACTATAGGTCAGATGACTTGGTCAAAGGTGGCGCCACGCTATGCCTAGAATGGCTCTCAAGTGTGGCGACCGGAACATGATGGTGATAACTAGCGAGCACTAGAAAATGTCCTACTATCAAATTAAGGTTTTACCACTATTCTTCTATTACTTTCACAAGCTTAATAAATAGATCATTTCGGAGGCAGAATAGCAAACCGATTTACCCCACCACGTAAACTTAAAAGCTATTACCGAAATCTCGTTTTATGGCGCGTGTAACTGTACATTAACATGGCACATCGTCGCTAAAACCTCCAATTTTATTTGAATCACGTAGTTGTTTAACACGTTGTACACACATTTACTTTAAACACTCAAATATTTACAATCAAACATCCTGGTTATATCCGCCTCTTATGGTTTGTAACTCTCTGCACTTTACAACTAGTGACTGATCGCGGTTTCACTGCATCCTTAATGTAAACTTTAAATAATTAAAAAGAAGTATTTCTTAGCATTAGCAGTATTAGCACTAGAAACTGCCCCATCAAAGCTAAGCTATGGCTCCATGACTCCATCACACTGTTTTCCTTCACCGAAAACTTAAGCTCCTTGCAGGATTCAAACTCACGAACTACGGTATCAGTGAATGGTTTAAAATCATCCTTTCTTAGTGCATCTTAACACTATACAATTTATATACTTAAGAACATTCTAATTAAAAAAATATCAACTTCCACGCTGGCAAAACCGCCTGCCAAGTCACTAGCATAATACATATTTATAAAATAACTAGTGCCTTAGAAGATATGCTTTTAATGTTCTAAACTGATACGTAACGTACGTAGGTACTTCGCTGGCTCGGCCACCTTAAAAGAATGGGAGAGGATCGTGTGGTCCAACGACCATTTATGGGACGGCCCAGTGGCCGTCGCCCGGTCGGCCGTTCTCAGGTATCGCTGGAAAGGCGAAGTCACGAAGGATTTGCGCGAGCTCCAGGTGGAGGACTGGCAGGAGGTAGCGCAGGACAGACCGAAGTAGCGTCTTTTATTATCGGAGGCCAAGACTCACTTTGGGTCGTTGCGCCTTCTCAGTTATATAGTTTTTGAGTGATATATGAACATTATCAAACCTAACAAATATATATCCTAATATCGTTCAGCAAACAGACAAAACTTAACTCTCCATCAATATATACATATTCCAGCTTTAGAGAAGGTACTTATGGAAATAGCGTCTATCTACATAAGTCCGATTTAAATGTTAGTGCTGGTCCCTCGTCAGGCCATTTTATTTGTCCATTAAAGGTCCCGCAGTAATATACCACATGTTAATCTGCAAATAGGGTTGTTTCGATACGCATCGTTATTGATTATGGACCCTTTAGTTTGTTCTGCATTTTTGTATCGGTAGTGGTTTCGAATTGCATTGGTGTAAATGATGGATTTCATGATTTACCTTTAATTGTCTCCGTCTTTTTGTTTGTCAAATTAATGCAGGATCAAATATTTCACATTTATTACAAGCCACACCTCGCTATTTATGCGCTCCTTTCTCCCGCATACCTGCAAAATGTGGGATGAGCTTCCCCCACAAGTGTTTCCGCTGTGCTACAGATTGCAATCCTTCAAGATGGGTGTAAAAAGAGTTCTTAAAGGTCGGCAACGCATCGGCAACTCCCCTGGTGTTGCAGATGTCCATAGGCGACGGTGACCGCTTTCCATCAGGCGGGCCGTCAGCTTGTTTGCTAATCTATTACATAAAAAAAAAAAAAAAGACGCATAGAACGATGGTGCCCGAACGGTATTGTGGACGCCTTGTAAAGCGCCGATACCGAGTTTGAATCCTCTCAGCCCCGCACCTATGACTTAATAAGTTATGTAAGGAAAACATCGTGAGGAAACTGTCATGTCCAAGAACCCCAAAATTCAAGGGCATGCGACATCTACCAACCCGCACAGGGTCAGCGTGGTAGATTACCATACTCTCTCTCTGAGAGAAGGCCCGAGTCCCAGCAGTGGGAACGTAATAGGCTGATGATGATGATAAGACGCATGTAGTTTTAATGCATGTGCTATTGCATATCCTATGGTTGCTCTGGCATGCATCAAAAGATGCGCATAGCTATTGACTCTAAGTAGAAGGTATATTAAAATAATACATAATACATATTTACTTAATGAAATGATACAGTTTTTATGTTCTTACCTATAGGTAAAGCACGTGTTGAAATGTACCTATAATAATAATAGGTAACTTTATATTTTAATAATAATAATAAACACGTGCCAAGGTTTAATAATAACTATATGATAACCAAAGTCCAAGATAATTTAAATAGCTGTCTTGTAAAAAAATATTTAGCTAACTAAGTTATTTGCTTATTATGTTCAGTACACTGTATTTACATATTTCCTACTAGCTGTTCCCCGCGGTTTTACCCGCGTGGGCTACAGTTTATCGCGGTAAAAAGTATTCTATGTCCTTCCCCAGGTTTTAAACTATCTCTGTACCAAATTTCAATTAAATCGGTTCAGTAGTTTAGGCGTGAAAGCGTAACAGACAGATAGACATAGTTACTTTCGCATTTATAATATTTTAATGTATATACATAGTAGGGATTGAATCATTTAGTTGATTCAACAGGATTTTTTTGTAAAAAGGATGACATTACAAAGAAATTTCTTTATATGTTTGAGTGTAGCACTGTAGCCGATCTTGATCTTGAATATATCTAGGCTAGGCCTTAAAGCTGACCACAGGTTAAAAATATATAAAACATTTTAAAATTCAAAAAGCAACTTGGAACATTATTTTTGTAGGTGTTGCGATACTATCAGACGCCACCATAAAACAAGCTCCACATTTCAGAGTTCTTCAACAGAACTGAATGGAACCCCTTTTAAGATTAAAAACTTTAAAGTGTTTCAAAGTAAAGAAGGGGGAAAAAATGCGTAGAAAACTATGCAACTTTTATTTACGGTGTCTATCCGGCCCTCGCTGGATCCAACTCTGGAATTCATCGGAATCGATTCCTGCTATACGGGGATAATATTTTGGCATTAGAAAACAATAAGTGCAACTATGTATTAGCACCGTGTCTGAGTGTTGACAGGGAATCATAGTTAAGAGTTAGATCTATCTAGGTATGCGATTGTGTGAGTGCTATACGGAACCTAAGACGTGAGTTAGTGCTCATCATAGCCAACGAGCAGTAAGCCAGTTCCGTTGCACTTAAAAAATGGTCGTTGACATCCACAGTCTAAAAATTTTAGTCATGAACTAGCGAATTTGACACCCGTGGCCTTAACTGGTTTTTGTGATTTTTTTCTAAAGTGTCCAGTTTCGCACGTCTGCCTTAAGAACACGGTCTCCAATAGCGTGCGAGAGTGAATATCCTGAAAGTATACTATTTGAACTCGAAGTTTTCTCGAACAGAGATTGAAATTATGTACTTTAAATTGTAATATACATATATATTGTATTGTATATTGTAAGTGCTAGCTGCGCCCCGCAGTTTCAACCACGTCTTTATCCCGTAGGAACCTTTTCCGAGATTACAAGCCTATATTTTAATCCGGGGTGTAAGTTATATTTCAAATTTCATCCAGATCCGTTTAGTAAACATCCATAGATTCATACTTACAAACCTTCACGTTTATATAATAATTAGTAGAATTTCCTAATTTTTTACACGTGTATAATTAGCTGATGGCCAGACAAATCAGTTGATAAGAACGTAATTGGCTTCAATCTTATAAATACTACAATACTATCTTCTCTTATCATTTAAGCTACACAATATCGTGGGCATGCCTACTGACAAGATCTATTAATTGTTTTGGAACACAATTTACTTTAAATTAGCAAGTGTTTGTAACACCTGAGCGATTACCACTTACGTGGTACGATACTGATACAATCGTGGAGATATCGTTGAATTCTTTAATATCGTTAAAAAGCAAATTTTTCCATTTAGTTTTACGCGATAGCGTCATTTCCGTCTTTTAATTTGTCTAAATTTAGAGTAGGTACATGATGCGTCATGTCAATGACATGCAAACTATCTTCCAAGCAATTTGTAATAATCTAACTGCAGTTGGCATCATAAAATAAAGAAATCAACTCCTGTTCCATCTTTCGTACTTCAGAAAAGTAACACAACCCAAAAAAAAACATTTTTGTTTTGTTTTTGCACACGGAGAAAATCGACCTTCCTAAATACCGTTTTTCTTCTGAGTCAAAAGGGAAGGATTTGTGATTCAGAAGGAAAACTAAGGTAAAATAAGGACGGCATCGGTCTTGGTAGGTAAGACTCAAAAGGAAAGTCAGATTTTTTTTCTCAGTGCAGTAGAGTTTAAAAAAACAATTTTATTAAGGTTGCATATATACTTTGCTAGCTTCAAGGGCCGGCAACGCCTTGTTTACCACTCAATTAAATAAACATAATAATATAAAAAAAATACTGTCACTATATACACAGAGAGTTTTATTACACAAGTTCCTATTACTTATTAAATTATAGGGCAACATGGCAGCTTCAGCATGTGCTGCATTCACATAATAATTATGCGAGTGTAGCGTCGAATTTAATTCTAGAAACAACAGTAACTCCTGACACACAGTTCACGAAGTTCAAGTCGAATTTCGCTCGAGATTGAGCGCGCAATTAGTTTTATGTTACGAGGTGGGAACTAGGAACGCGTCCGTTACTTGTTTACGGTTGAAGGCGCCGGCTGTCGCCACACCATCGGCATTGCTGCGAACTTGACTCTGAATTATGATAAAACTAGCTGCGTCCACGCATTTCACTCGCGTCTTCCCGTTATCCCGCAGGAAACTTTTTCCGGGATAAAAAACCTATGTGTTAATCCAGGGTAAAAGCTATCTCCATTCCAAATTTCATTCAGATCCGTTCAGTAGTTTTTGCGTGAAAGAGTAACAAACATCCATCCAACCATCCATCCATACTCCCAAACTTTCATGTTTATAATTTAAGTAGGAAGTAGGATTTTAAACTAGGTAATAAGTTTGTTCATTTTATCGGTTCTGGCAGTGATGAGGATCAAGATAAAATCATTTTCCCCTATTATTTGTTCCATAAAAGTTAGTAGGATCAGTCGAATACATACTGGATGGAAGGAAGTGGAACCTGTATAAAAAAAAAGGATTATTGAAAATAATTGATACGGAACCCTTCAATAAATTTTGAGTAAAAATACGTCTAACATTTTAAAAAATACTTACTAAAAAGGCAGATGCGTGTGTCAGGTGCTATTTTGAAATTAAAAAATCATACATACGTACATGATAAAAAAAAATAAATAAATATCGGGGACCATTGCACACAAATTGACCTAGCCCCAAATTAAGCTCGAAACTTGTGTTATGGGTACTAGGCAACGATATACATACTACATACATACATGATATTACCTACTTGTTTATAAAAATGTTTTCTGTTGTGTCAAAGTCCAAGTTCCAAAAGCAAGCATTTACTTGATTATATTGCAATACATATATAAATAAATAATCATAATTATCTTAACAAACGTGACTCGTGCCATTGCTTGTTTACTAAACGCAATTTAAAAACAATGCAAATATGGCAATTAAAAAATGTGTATTCAACATCAGCCTTTGCCCTTTGCACTTGCTCACACATGGCCATAGTTATTTTTGCTGACATGCATCAGAGGTGGGTTAAATATTTCTAACCATTTACATATACTTTTTCTCATCATCATCGTTACCAGCCTGTTTCAGTCCAGTACTGGACTTTTCTTTATCAAATTGTATATAGACTGCGACAAAAATGTTCTTTATTTTACTGTCTCTATATTCACCCATAATCATTATTACTAATACACAGAGAATATTTAGAGAGTAAGTATTACCTACATCTATTTATGTATATAAAATTCAAAAACTTAACTCATTCAATGAAATATCGCCGTACAGCCTCAACCGCTGGCATAGAGACATTTAGTTTTCAGGTTATCTTCCATTGATAGTGTAGGGGTGG
Organism: Opisthograptis luteolata; assembly: GCA_931315375.2. NCBI lineage: Eukaryota > Metazoa > Arthropoda > Insecta > Lepidoptera > Geometridae > Opisthograptis > Opisthograptis luteolata. Next base: position 8,600,981 of record OV928048.1, read on the forward strand.
CCTGAGAAAGGTTTTTTTTGACAATCCCCTTCCCAGGGTATCAAATGGAGTGTAAAAGTTTGAAAGGAAAAAAATAAAGGGGCGAATAGGGTTGACTATCCAGAATTACGAACGTATTGTATGAAGCCAATGATTTCGTTGTCTCATCGCTAGTTTAACATTAAATTCAAAACTGAGATCGAACTGAGCAGAAAAATTCTTCTCACACTTAAAAATTAGAATTCAAAACGTTCCATCCTCAGGCCATCGTCTAACAATCGGTAGCGTTCTGTAAACATACAGACAGACGTGGATGTTTGTACAACTCGGCTCGTGTTTGAGAAACGGCGCACAGGCGTGGCGGTAGGCGGGACTATACACATTTATATCGCATATGTACTGTAGCGAACTCTGCAGACGATTGTTGAGTAATTAACTGAAGCCTTCTTTTATGTAGTTAGTGATTGATGGAGCTATCGTGCAGAATCTACATTACTCTTCTTTAATTTCATTGAATGTTTTGTGCGGAGTTGTCATAAAATGGCCAATGTCACATAGTTACTGTTGGCTAATGATATTAGATAATCAATCGTAGTTAGCCGAATAATACCAGTAATACAATACAGCTAAAAAGTCTTGGAGTTGTCCACAAATGACCACAGTAGAACCAAAGTAGCGTAGCAGTATATAGGTGGCACAGTACAGTAACGACAGTAGCTCTGCTCTGATGTAATAGCACAATAATAGCAGGAACGTCGCACGACAGTAGTCGTACTACTCGACAGTAGTATGAAAGTAGCTCGGCAGTAGTACGACAGTAGCACTATAGTAGCATTATAATAGCTCGATCATCGTAAGACAGTAGCACTTCAATAACTCGACAGTAGCACTTGACAGTTGTTCGACAGTAGTGTGACAGTAACGCGACGGCAGCACGACAGTAGCTGACAATCATGAAGAAAGCGTTCTAAAGCTTTAGTTTTTTTTATGTTTCTAAAGGTTTGCGTTTACACTAAACCTGCAGATATATGATATTTACGAGTACATACCTACATATATGCCTAAGGATGGTGAGCACGCAAATTAATTCAAAACAATTCCTTTAAAACTAGTCTGTAAGATCAGAAGTAGCAAACAAGAACTTAATAGCTAACAAGGTGGTCCCCGTGATTTAATACACTCATCAAATAGAGCAGATCGCTTTATCTATACATAGCTTGGTATAGGTATAATTCACTACCGTACCTACGAGGCTCAATTGAATGACAAATAGCCTCATGTCTGCTTCCAGTTCTGTATCAGATCGTCATGTGACATTTAGTGCCCGTAAATATATCACACCTGTTTATTTTACATCCAATATCTTACTACCAGCCAGTGATAAAGTATTTTTCCATATCAAGTGCGCAAAGTAAATATTAACTAAGCTTTAATGTTGATTTTTTATAGATTAAACCACGATATTGTAAGTTGAGTCAATAAGTCGTACGCCTTATGCGCGTTAAGAGGTCGATACACCCGAAACTTTGGATAAATATTTGGTATCAATTATTTATCGATTACTGGAAATGTATTTTCTGGGTAGGTAATGCGTTTCAGGGTTTTGCTTTTCAGGTGTGTAAATAGTATTTGTAGGTGTTCAGTGACAACCTCTTCCGATTAAGAGGTACCCATCTCTAGACACTTAACTGCCATACCTACTCAGAGACTACAATTAAGGCTAAGTAGCATTAAAATATGTACATACAAAAATAACGACTTAATGCTAGTTAAAAAGTAATTGACGTTTCTGAGTATGACAGTCAACTTGTCATTATTTTAAATTTCATTGCCATTGTGACTCAGATCTCTACCTGCATATTGCCTCCTGAAAAAAATAACGCAGAAAAACGTATGAAAATAAGCTAAATCTAAGTACATCTTACTACACTAAGTCATTTTGTTCTTTATATACCTAAGTTTCATGCACCTTAGCACTCCAAGTATTTTTAAAATTAAAAAGTCTTCAGTGTTATTGCTGGATACTGATTTGTGTACATAATAAATAAATATATTTTTGAGTTCGCAACATTTTCGTGTAACGTAACGTGTTACAAGGCAAACATTAATATTGTTAGTGTAGGCCGAAATGAGGTGCGTATTTAAGTATGCTCGATGTAAAATCGGTCTCTACCTTTATGACTCATCATAAAAGCTTCCATGTCGCCTGGGAACTAACTTGTGTATCATTTGCATGTAACGTAACGCACTACAAAGCGAACATTACAATAGAAGTGTAGAGAAACCGAACCGAAGTGAGCACCGTCTATGCAAATGTCTGTCGTATCTACTTTTAGATACACTAGCTGTTCCCCGCGGTTTTACCCGCGTGGGTTACAGTTTCCCATTTTTACCCTCTTACTCATACCCTCTAAATTTCAAGTTTCTACGACCAGCGGTTTAGGCGGTGCGTTGATATCAGTCAGTCAGGACTTTTGATTCTTAGATATATAGATAGATAGATTAAAAACTTCCAGTCTATATCATAAATTCATAATACAATGAACGCATAAAAGTCATAATTCTACTTCTTGTAGAAACAAGTGACTGTTCTCCACTGACTTCAAGCACACGTGTACAAAGTGGCGTTTTACAAGTGCTTGTTTTAAAAATAAATGTGCTCGGAATGTGCGGATTTTATTGGTACATGCATATAACATTGAGTGTTATGACATGAACATGCTATCGACTGTTCGAAACGTAATAATATATGTGGGCGGGACTGTAAAACTGTGAGAAAATATTGAATGTTTACTCGGCTGTTATTGAGTGAGAGATACATAAATGTTTAATGTATTTAATATACATTTATGGATAAAGACTCGTTTGAACTGAGATGTGGCGCAAAGGGCAAAGAGGTTTGATTCCCGCAACAGCAAAAATATTTTTTTTAATGACAAGCATTTAATTTTGTTTTGTGTCTGGGTGATAAGGATCCCCGGTCTACGTAGTATCTGAAACCTTAGATACAGCCAAACCTAGTTAGGGGTCAGAGCTATCTATGTATGTGATTATGTGGGCATTATAAAAATATAAAGAAAATAAAAAAAGAAAACAAGAAATTACTGTTTCAGAAAAACGCGTTGCGTCTGGAATTTCACAAACAATTTTATTTTTATAGGAAGCTCGTGAGAGTAGCCTCAATAAATGTGGGAGGGGTTTTTTTTAGTTCTCTTTAAAAGATGAAGCGTGCACTAAGAAAGAATATTTTAAAAATCACCCCCAAAAGTCAAATGAGGCAGTCAAGCTAGTATTAAATAAAATATCAACTTACGTACGCGGGGCAAAGCCGCAGGGCAGGCTAACAGATAGTTTACAATCTTTGATATCTACAGAGCTTTACAGAAACTCGGTTTGTTTGTGGATAACGTAGCATTTAGCGGGATAGTCATGTTTTATGTATCTGGTGCAAATCGCTAGCACGGCCTTTACATAAATCCTACCAAAAAAACCCAAGTTAAAGTATCGACGTACGATCTAGAATCTAGATATCAAACAACAATAAAAAGAACCTAACCTTACATGGTGACAAAATTTAAAGCTATTGTTTTTTTTACTACTTACAGGGTAGCGTTTGACCACAAGTCACCTGATGTTAAGTGACGATGTAGTCGAAGATGGCGCCACGCTACACCTGGACTGGGAACTGTCTCTCAAGTGAGGCTGCCGGACAGTGCTTAGCGACAGATTCTTAACTTGAGGATTTTTGATTTTTTAGACGCAATACAACACCATTATGAGGCTTACGCCAAAGCGATGTTGTAATACACACACAAACACTTATAATTATATATATATATAATGTACAAACAATTCCATACATCAAATAAATTATTAACACTATTTATAGTACATCCTACAATATAGTTGTTTCAATGGTTCACTTTGCCACTTCAGTGAACTTCGATAGGCTATACTGGAAAATGTCAACGCGTCAGTAACGGTAGCTACTATAGTACTAGGTACTAGCCAGGCGAGTACTAGTAGTTGTATTGACTTATTATCTAGAATCTAGGTATCAAACAACAATAGAAAGAACCTGGCATTAGATGGCGACAAAATTTATAGCTAATGCAGTAAAATGGAAACGTGACAAAAAAACAACACGACCTACGGGCATGGAATGTCCTTGTTCCTTACGTCACCATCAACAAAGCGTCGTGCCCACGCGCTAATGTATTCAACGCGGCGATTGATGAAGTATAAAATTTCTTAGTACCGTCTCAGTCACAATGGAATTATGATAATTTATCGGTTGGCTTGTGCCGGTCGAGTGTGTGGGAACGCGCGCGGCACGGGCTTTCCCACGGCTAGACTAAACGGGAAAGAAGGTCGTAACTCCGTCTCAGTGGTTAAGACTTACATCTTTATTCTACCGAGCGGTTTTCTTCCTCCATTGTCATAACGACGTAAGCGGCGAAGCGACGGCGCGCGGCTCTCTAGCTAGGGTTGTCAGACGGCAGTCTTCGTCAGTTAAGCCGTTCTTCAGTCTAGTTGTGCAAGACAGAATTGGAGTAAGTAGCGTCACGGCGGCTTCGATCGCACAATGGGCCAGTGTCGAGCCGAGTAGCGGTGCTGGGAACAAACTCACACCTTTGCAAGGTGATACTCGATGTTATTGTTTTTGACTGACTAATTAGGATGGATGTTTTTATAACGCTTTGAAATGCGATGACATATGAAAAAGTACTCGGAATTAATCGTGTTTTGTGTGGTTGATTACACATTATCATTAATTACACAATGTAATTGTGTTATCTTAATAAAAAAAAAATGTAACTCACGCGCGAGTGGCTTATCTTTTCAAGTGAAATATTCTGCAACGCACAATCGTAGCTCGAAGTGGGTCACCAATGATAATTAATAACGCACTTGGGTTGTAAAAAGCGAGTGCAAGAGTAATTTCTATTCGCTTGTGAGATCGACGGAGGCGATAACACGCCTCGTGTCGCCGTAGACCTGCACCGCCCGCCGTTGTAGGGTTGCTACGCTAAATCATTTCTGAAACATAAAAATGAATTTTATATTTCGATTTATGACAATCATCATTATTATTATTTACAATATTAATAATTTGACTTAATAGGGTCTAAGTATTGTGCTACGACACTGCAGTGCCAATACTACAACTTAAACTAACTTAACTGTTACTTAAATAAAAAGAAAAAAATAATTTCTATTAAAAACTATTTTAAAATAGTTAAAGTCCTCCGTTCAACACTGCTTTAATGTAAAGCCACGAGTATTGAAAAAAATAATAGTAATGACGTTATTGTCTATTATCCAGTGTCGTAGGGTGATCTTAGGGTGCGCCTGCGCAGGGGTATGCGTGAGAACGCGTGCTGACCAGGTGACATCAGAAGGTTGGCACCCTTGTCTTGTTGAACAGCTGTTTGGAATGAGTGTGCGTTGATTTTTCAAACTTATTAATAACTTAAACTTATTCACCAAAAAAAAAATACTAAGCTACTACATAATACATAGTATAGAAGACGTAACTTTTTTTTGTATTTATTTGTAATTAACGAATAAATTAATCAAAAACTCACCTGCATAAAAATAAATGAAAAATTATTAACGTTTCTTATACTCAAAGTTAAAAATGTCTGCCTATAAATTTCAATAAGCTATTGATTTTTTTTAATACTTTTATAATTATTAAATGTCATTGAGTGTTGACTAAAAATAATTTGTATTAATCATACATACAACAGTTTTGCTACGTTTTGAAAATAAATATTAGGTAGGTACTGATAAAAATTTACTTTAGTAACTAAAAAAATATTTTCTCAGCCTAATATTGTAACAATGTTTTTAAAAATACCGTTAGCGCCACCCCTATTTTTATCACGGGCGTTTTGCCACAATCGGTGTAGGGCGCATAAAAGCGGCGCGGCGGGCGGCGCGCGCGCCATTCGCTCTCAGACTCTCGCGCGCGTCACATCACATACAATGATCCTTCCCGCTAGAACCATGTCGCCAACGCACGGCGCCTTCCACCCGCCCGCGCACGCGCACCCTGACGAAGAACCAGTCTCCAGGACATACCAATACAGAAAAGTCATGAAACCAATGCTTGAACGGAAGCGAAGAGCTCGCATCAACCGCTGCCTCGATGAACTCAAAGATCTGATGGTCACCGCACTCCAAGCTGAAGGCGAAAACGTATCCAAACTGGAAAAAGCCGACATTCTGGAACTGACGGTCAGACATCTCCACAGCCTGAAGAGACGGGGACAGTTGGTGCTGAAGCCTGAAATGTCTTACGCAGAGCGCTTCCGCGCTGGATTTACGCAGTGTGCTACGGAAGTGTCTCAGTTTATCGCCAACGCAACTTTAGCCGCGAACGCTATGCAGCGGCCAGGTCCAGTGGATCCTCAAGCTGGTGCAAGGTTGTTGCAGCATCTGAGTAATTGTATAAGAAGATTTGAGACTCCTCCAGTGGTGCAGCCGCAGCCGATTGCTCCGAATGGCGTGGCGAGGCCAACGCCGCTGCAGCCCGTTGCGGCGCAAGGAGTGCCGGTGCAGCAGTCGGTGGTAAAGCAGACGGTGTTGCAGGAGCGAGGAGTAAAGAGGCCGTCGGAGGCGCCGATAGACGTGGAAGCGGCCCTCGCGAAGCGTGCGTACGCGCCGCCTTCGCCACCGCATAGCCCCGCCTCCGAGAGCGACTCCGCCCAGTCGATGTGGCGGCCGTGGTGACCGCCAGCGCTGGTGCTCTGCTCCTAATGATCTCGCATGCTCAAGGACCGTGTGACCGCTCCGTGTGATAAACGTTTTGTTGTTTGTTTACTATTAACGTTCCTAGAACCGATGTGTGTTGAAAACGATGTTTGGTTTGTCCTGCTCGCTTTGCTTGTTGAAGTTTTTCTTTTTTGTCTAATTTAATAAAGTAAGATTTTGTTCTTGTAAGTTACTCTTATTTTTTTATATTCCTAACTTCAACATCTTCCGCGTCGGTAGCATTTATATTATCGCTTTTAAAGTAGAATGTAGCGTAGTTAGTACCTAAGTTTGTACTGTGATACATAATTGATAATAAAGTGTAGTTAGTGTTAAGTCTTTTGCAATCAACTTTAAATTTTAGATTAATTCAGAAGTTTAGAAAAAAAGAAAATAAAAATAATATGTTCATTATAAATCTTGTTTTGATACTTCGTCAACCCTATCCAAATGTGTAGACAACGCTAAAAATTAAATGATTCCACTGTGTAGATAAGACACTATTTATACGAAAAACATAAAATACGATAAAAAAATCAATACAACCAGCAAAAACTATTGAATAAGAAATCAGTTTTTGTGTTTATACGTCAAACACTGAAAGTTTCAGCATTGAATATTTAATATGTAGATATCAAATAAATATTTCACAATAATTATTTATCTACCATAACCCTCCAATCAGTTAATTAAGTAAAGTAACCATAAAAGTTTTATTTAGTACATAAATTAACAGCACATACATTCAAATGACTGTATTATACTACATATTATAACATCATAAATAAAATTATATGGCATCACTTCTTGTATAATAAACTTGAGAGAGCAATGTCATGAAAGATTCATGAAGATCTTATTATGATTAGGTTTACGGCCTCCACTTTGCCATGGGTAGTAACTTAGTAAGTAACTTGTAGATAAGTACATCAAGTTCTCACAGTAAATGTGATTAACCGCAGTAACTTAATTGGCCCTAAGGAGGTGCTTGTTTTAAATACAGCTTAAGATTAGGGTAGGTACGTATAAGGTTATCTTTGAGATGACGAATGAGGTCTAATGTAGGGAACCCCTTTAAGATGACATGGGTGAAAACGCCCACACAATCTATAAATATAAAATACTAGGTTCTGACTCATTCACTAACATATCAACGCAGTCTCAAGCGCGCTGCCCCTGCCTGGTCCTAAAGATATGAAATTTTCCACGGTGCACGAAGAAAGGATTTCAAATCACCAATTCAAATTCAAAAGTTTGCAAAGAAAAATATTAACTTTCACGCGAGCCAAGCTCGGGGCAGGTCACTAGTGTCGCTACGCTTGTCACATACATAGGTCTGTCTCCTAGAAGTTGAGATTTCTATTGTTATAAATCGCAATCGCACCCAAAATAACGGTACGTGTTTTCTTAAAGATATCTTCGGCAGTTATTTATTTGAGACAATCAGGAAAGCCGACACCGTAGGTAATAATTAGTATCTTTTTCGAAAACAATTAAACTAATGCTTTTATGCCACGGTCTTTTAGAATTGTTGGTCTTTTGTGTTTCCCGAAACGGGACTTTATTTTATGGGCGCGCATGCGCAGTGAAGTTATTGATGCTGAGCCGCAGACCTACATAAAATATGTTTTTCACAATGTAAGGTGATGTAGTTCAAAAATGCTTGCACGTATAAGCTTGTATAAAGGAACAAACCAATATTGTAGAAAATATTTAAAAATAGATAATTTACTGAACAAGTATATTTTTTACAAAAAATAACTGACTTCTCTTTCTCCGGGATACCATCATCAGATCCTGGTTTCCTTATCATGGTACCCTTGGGATGTCTCCTTTCCAACAAAAAAAGAATCATCAAAATCGGTTTATAAACAACGAAGTTATCCGCGAACACACATAAAAAATGCACTAAATACGGTCGAATTGAGAAACCTTCTCCTTTTTTGAAAGCGGTTAAAAAAGCACAAAATAGTAAAAGTATAGGAAGGGATATAACAAACCAAACAAACCTTTGTAACTCAAGATCCTACTTTAGAGTTCTAGAGTCTAGATGTGTCATCTAGGAATCAAGGAACAAGAAACACTTTTCAATACAAAATATGAATAGGTATAGAAAATTTCTGTTAGTTATCCTTTAGTGAAAATTTTTAATATTACTGCTATATGCACTATTGCATTGAACTATTGCGCTGAACTTGGCTACGCAGATAGCTACTAGCTAATTAAACAGTTCAACACCCTTTCATTATCATTACTTTTGTGTGTTTTACATAATATTGTTATATACGGTATATACCTATTTATATATATTATCTAGACCACGTTTACTTTTGTTTTATCGGGTGTTTAAATTGATTTTTTTAACATAACTACGTCATATACCATACCTACCTACTCGAGCAGTTGCGACGCACTCTCAAACTATTTCTTATCTATAAAAAATGAGGGAACAGTTTAAAAATAAATTAACAATAACAAAAATGATGAAATATCAATGCCATACAAAAATTAAGTTGACATTTTTTTTTACATCTTTCTAGTAATAGGATTCAGTAGTTTCTTCAGAGAAACCGCTAAAAAACCAAACCAACGGTTACCAAACAGTTCCAACGAAAGACCAGCCCTGGTTAACTAACCAGCATTTTGCTGAGTTGGGGCCGATTTGCGACGGTGACATTCTTGTGTACCTACCTTCAATTACTGTTATATTGTTGTATGTTATTTTTTTTATTATTCCATGTACCATGAGTGTTTTTGTCGCAAATAAACGTAAATTCTATTCTATTCTAAAAGAATTACCGAAATTAAACACGTTTAATCCAATATTATCCTACTGCACTCTTGTATCCAAGGCCACATGATAGGTAGTGTCCCCAGCAGTGGGATCGTTCAACTAACGCTTGAAATTTATAACCTATCTATCCACGGTTTATGCTACTAGAGATTGAAATTTGACATTACTTCTATGGAGCTTGTGTCAAGGAAAAAATCAAGGAAAAAATCATGGATAGATAAATTATTAACTTCGGCCGTTAATTAATGACGACGATTAGAAAAGAAAAACTGAACCATCAAGCAATCCCTCGGCTTGTCACATTCAAAATCATACTTACAAAAATCATTTAAAAAGCAGCAACAAAATAGAATAATCAGCTGCATACTAAATTATTCCACTAATTATGCTCTTTTAGGTACATGTGTGCAATAATCCCCTAATTAAAACATGAATTTATCAAAAACACTATGTATCCCTAAAAATATAACATTAGGTATAAATATGTTTGTGACGTAACAAACTTCCTCGTTAAAATATTCAAGTTAGTACTCAATCCCGATAGCACAAGGAAAATCATAATACGTGATTAGAAACCAAAGGATAAGTCCAAAAAGTTGCTAGAATGATTCAGTGGGTTCTGTTATTGGCCCTAATTGAATTACAAGCACACAAACTTCCATAGGAGCAAATGAATTAGGTTAATTCAGTTGTCTCAATCAAGTTGTCAGCAGTGGAAATCCCAGACGCTTCTGCACATTGACGCGGTGACACCTCGATGTTTCTATCTAAATTTAATGATCAGATGACACAATGAAACAATACTGGAGTGCTGACGATTTCTACACTCACAATTGCATGTATATTTCTAAATTCTTACTAGAATATCCTGTATCTAGGGTATTGAAACAAACACAAAAAAATTAAATTTTAAAAATCCTCTTCATCTTAGACCGATTTTCATCAAACATAGCTAAAATGCCTTACATCATTTGGAAAAGAGCTGATACAATGCTGGACCGATATTAACCAAGCATAGCTAAGAACCTCCGCAAGGCTTTCAAATGAAGAAAACCGGACGGAAATAGGTCCATAGTTTGAGAGCTATGATGCCACAGTTAGACATACACACACACAGACAGACGTCGATGTCAAATTCATAAAACCCCTCTTTTTGCGTCGGGGGTTAAAACAACGTGAATTAGGTATAAATACTCAGACGTGAAACAAATTTACTTGAGAGCCATTTCCCTGTTCAGGTGTAGCATAACGCCACCAAAAAGTAGCTGTCAAGCTCTCAAATTCTAATACCTATCCCATTTCATCAACTTCGTAAAGTGTAATAAAAAATCAGTTTCGCTTCACAATCAACTTCACAAATCGTAATGTCTTTCTGGGCAATTTAAATGGATAATAAACGAAGTAGCGATTGTATTCGTGGGGTCTCGGGTGCGGTGCGCACGCGCAACAAGAAATTAGTTCAGTTTTCATTAGGGCTGCATCATAAAAACAAACTTTTAGTGAATTTTTCAAAGCAAGTTACCTATAGCAAAAAGCAAATTACCAATAGGTTGTAGAAGTGGGCTCACTGGAGGCCATGTGTGCTAGTCCCGTGAGTAAATTGTGATGCCTTTAGTATGAGAATGAGATGCTACTTCCAACGCTTTCATCACTCTGTTTACTTTTTCAGTACATCGGCGTGCATAGCGGGCGGGTGCCGGGTGGCGGGCGGCGCAGAAGGCAAAATATTTTTTAAGCGTCAAGTTTATTTAACGTGTAAGTATTTTTCTTAAATTCAAATGTTTATTTTTCTGGGCCTTAGCACCTGAGACTCCTCTTCTGACTTTCAAGCCTAAACTATTGAACCGATTTAAAAAATTTGGTATACTGAGATAGTTTAGAGCCTGAAAAAAGACATAGGCTAGACCTTGGTTCCTTGGTTTTCCTCATTGCGGATTCTATCACGCAAAGAAACATCAAGCATGGCTCTCTCCATGGCTCGTTGTGTGACTCTGAGCTAATTCAAAAGGCCAACAGTCAAAGACCACGTCTCAGTACCATAAGTCATCACTGGCGACACACACTGCTGAAAGACTTTCGTCTTGAGGCTCTGAGGAATGTTGGACGAGAAGATGTCGCGTAATTTCTCGAACGCTGCCCATCCGAGTTGGATTTGTCGGACGACCTCTTTGTCGAAGCAGCAGCCCTATATCCAGCTAATTGGGTGTTGCGTTGCGTGCCTGCAACCGTGGGAAGCGCCCGGTGAAACTATGCTTCGAACGCGTCATGGATCCCCGTAATTTGGTGTTGGTTACGGGCACGACCGTGAGCTTTTTTAGAGCATACCTTTAGATATACTATTTGCTACAATTTAAACGTTAAGTACCAGTAGTCACACTATGTAGCTGTTGTTTTCAGCGTCCATCATAACAACATACATCCTTCTGATATTATAGACGCGAAAGTTTGTGAGTATGGATGTCTGGGTTTAAGGATGTTTGTTACTCTTTCACACAAAAACTACTGAACGGATTTGAGTGAAATTTGGAATAGATATAGCTTGTACCCTGGATTAAAACATTTGCTACTTTTCATGCCATAAAAAGGATCCTGCGGGGTAACGGGAAGACGTGGGTGAAACCGCGCAACTAGTCATACGAACATTAGCGAAATTTTGTGAGTGTGTCTTGTTTACGCTGAAACAACGCAACAGAAACAGAAATTTGACACAAGTAGAAGTAATGTCAAAATATCTCTAGTAGACCTAGAAAATATATGTTATTGAAATATCACATAAAACGAGTCACACGGAAATTTTGTGAATGAGTGAATGTGTGTTTATTAGTTCATCATGCTGGAACGGCTCAACTGATTTGAGTGGGATTTGGTATGCATATGGCAAATACCTTGGATTGACGCATTGTCTACTTTTTATCTCGGAAAAGGTTCCCACGGGATAACAGGAAAACGGTGATGGAAAACCGCGCGGCGCAATTAGTGTTTTGATCCATTTGATTCAGTGAGAGATGATGTTAAATTTTATTGACCGTAAATATATTTCGTATTGATATGGTTAGGTAATAAAAAGTGTTGCGTGAAGAGATACTACGGAATTACTATTTGACGGTTAGGGACTACTGGTCCATGAAGATTGGAATAAAGTATAATTGCAATGTCACGCGCAAAAAAGGCTGTTATCTACAGTTTTAAATTTAACGACCAATCTGGCGCAATGAGTGCACTGTCGACTACGAAACGTAAGGTTAAGGGGTCAATTCCCGCTATAGGACAAATATATTCTTCTCATACCTATATATAAAAATCAATTGCTGTTCGTTAGTCTCGCTAAATCTCGAGAACGGCTGGGCCGATTTGGATAATTTTGATCTTGAAATATTTGTGGAAGTTCAGGGAAGGTTTAAAAGGTGACTTTTATTGGCGATACGAAGTTCGCCGGGTCAGCTAGTGTACCTACACTAAAAATGCGCATGTATTTTTTTCCCGAATGATGGAAAACCTAATCTAATCAGAAAACAAAAAGTTTCAAAGCAAAAGGTTTAGCAAATAATTTCTATTCAGCCCCGTTTAGCGAGTAATATCTATCTAAGTATACTTATTCATGTTGAGTTAAAATAAACAAAAACAATTCATTTACAATAAATTGCGTAACTACAGTAGGTACAAACCACTTGACCAGCACAATGTAAGAATTGGAATGACCGAAAGCGTAAAAAAGTAAAAGTCGTACTTTTTATCAGCGTCGAATCTGCCTTCAGTTTACGTAATACTTTTAAATGGACACTGACACCTCTACCGAGGAAATGAATGGGTTATGGGCTAGCACTTTCAGGTTTTTTTTTGCTACTTACAGGGTTGCGTTGACCACAAATCATCTGATGTTAAGTGACGATGTGATCGAAGATGGCGCCACGCTACACCTGGATTGCGAATTGGCTGTCAAGTTGGGCTGCCGGAACACAACGATATTAGGTGCTTGGCGATAGATTCTGAACTTGGTAGCTAGCCTGGCGATCACTAGAAAATGCCCTACCACCAAGCTATGGTTTCATCGCGATGTTTTCCTTCACCGTAAGCTCAAGCTCATTGCAGGATTCGAACCCACTACTATTTATGATTTCTCGGCTACTATTTCTCTAAGGTTTAATGCTTTCAAGTGGCAGTTTTAGTGCTTAATTACTTACTTACGAAACAACTAAGACCTAGACCCAGATTTCACTCGCGGGAAAGTTAATGTCTTTCAATGTTAACTTTCATATCCAATTTCACCCCTTAGACGAACTTGAAAAAAAACCCTTTCTTACACTACAATAAAAACTACCCTGATGAATTGAATTGGTATTTGGATTTAAAAAAAGTACACACGAAAAACAAATTGAAGGCCATTTGTTGTTTCTCTTTATCAATCGATCATACGAATCATTGATACTAATCGAAGCAGCGTCGAATCGTACTAACTACATACATGTAATAAAAAAACAATGAAACTTATTCGATTTCATAACTGATTTTACAACAGTGAATGAAAACATACTTCCTCCATTACTTGTCTTCAATTGGCCGTCCATACTCATAATAATAACAATTGGATTGTACGGAAGCGTCAGTCAAAAATATTGAGGTGTCGAAACATATAGAACACTAGGTGTGCTTCGCGGTTTTTCCCGCATGGAGAGTCCACTGAGAAAAAAAAATCGGACTTTCCTTCTGAGTCTTACCGTCCAAGACCAATTCCTTCCCTTTTTTACCTTAGATTTCCTTCTGAATAACAAATCCTTCCCTTTTGACTCGGAAGGAAAACGGTATTTCGGATGGTCTTTTTTCTCTGTCCTTAAGATACGTATCCAATTTTGTATAAATAAAATAAAACAGCCCCTGAAGAGCAGCTCATGATTAATGTAACCCTCTTGCAGGCCGTGCTCGTGCAGACCTTTCGTGTAATAGTGACCGCTAGACCGCCAGTAACAATATCATTTCCGCTTCAAATAACAAAAATCTAACGTAGCATTGCCCTAGGCTTGTTACCCTGAGACGTAATTTTTCCTGTAGTTTGTGACGACTGTCCGTTTATTGAAAGTTTGACCTGCCTTGCAAAATAATTCAATTTAGGTACATAGATTTAGGACAAAAAATTAATGTAATAGCTGCGCAAACCATTATGACAAATCATGAAATGGAAGTATATGTAAAACTTATATTCGGTCAGATCTAAAGAATAGAAATGGATAGGTGGACGCAGATCGGGATAAACTTTTTTTTAAACATTTTTTTTTACAGCATACCTCATGTTAAGTGTTTATGCGGTTGAAGGTAGTGCCAGGCCTCACCTGGATTGAAAACTGGTTCTCAAGTGAGGTAAATATGGAACATACACACTAGTTACCCAAATTATTACTCACGTGGATGCGATTTGAAAGCCAACCTATTCTCACTTATGCTCAAAACACTTTCAAGACAGCAGCATACAGTCAAGTTCAAGCCTTCTTAAGTTTTTAAATTACTTATTAGACTTTCTAAATAGAAATTACAGCGAGCCGTACGAGACGTAATCGTGATGTATAAAAAGGTCATGAAACATCAAGTAAGTCTTAACACGTATCATATGAGTAAAGTGAACTTAGATTTGAATCGACAGCCGGGTCAGAGGTTTTAGATATTGAAAAACATACATTTCGTTTTATAGGTTAGTAAGTACACGTATTTATATTTATTATGTTATTTTATGTATATAGATTTACATAATCAGATGTGATGTGCAATCCAAGACTTGTCAATAACTAAATTTCAAAGCAATGATGGCTCAGAGGTTGGCTTGCAATCCGTAGGTCGCGGGTTTGAACCTTACAATAAGCTTCAGAAACATCGTCACTTAACATCAGGTGAGTTTTGGTCAATCGTTACCTTGTGAGTAAAAAGAATAAATCCAAGTTCATTTATGAAAATGAATCTTATTAGAAAAACTTGTTATTTATTAGCAACGCCCTGCGGTTACGTTTTGTTTTTTACTTCTTACAGGGTATCGTTTCGCCACAAGTCACTTGATGCTTAGTGACGATGGTCGAAGGTGACGCCACGCTACTCCTGGATTGGGAACTGGCTCTCAAGTGGAACTGCCAGAACACACCGTTAGATGCTGGTAGCTAACCACTAACCAGGCAAGCACTAGAAAATGCCTAACCATACCACCAACCTTTACAGAATCAATAAATTGTATTAGGTCCGTTAAGTGCCTCTAAATAATACACTTTTCCGGTCAAATACTTGAATATTTATGTAACTATCTCATAACATCTCTATTCCAAGCATCTCTAGTAACATCATCATCCGTTGCGGGTCATTTCTAACGCAACGCATTCAATTTGTTGTGATAGATAAAAAATAAAAAGAAATTAGAATCGTGACGGACTGTCCGTTAAGCCACAGATTAGCTCGCAGATTGTACGTAATTTCCACAGATTAGTTATCAGCTAGTACTCCAAGCTGTAGCTTAGTAAACAGTCGCTACGTAAGTTAGAGCAATGTTGTTAATTGATGGCGGCAAAAAATGGGCAAAAATGACGCAGCGATGAGTTTTTACGGACAGAATTTCAATTGTTCGAGTGGATAGCAGTCGCAATTGGAAATGCAGTGAAGTCTGACGGGTCAGACATTTACATAAACAGTTGATGAAATGTAGGTGAACAGATTGTGTTCTTTCGCCGTTTCAATAAATAACAAGCACGAAAAAGTTGTGAAAATAGGGTCGTGTTGTTTACCTAAACAACTTTACTGAACTCTCGTCTTTACTGAAACTGAACTGAACTTTACTGAATTCGATACGACGGAGTTTTGTAAGCAACCCTAAAAACCACTTAGGTACATGCTCTTTGTTTTTAAATGTACCTAATTAAATATTCGTATCGATTTATTGCGATTTAAAAAAAACTTCATCACAGTGCTAAAAATGCACGACAAATAGTTATAGTTTCTAAATTAAGCGAAAAACTATTGAGTTCGTTAAACACATAAAAATCGCTTAATCGCTTTTGACTCAACCACTCAAAACGAATTTTACAAAAGAAACAACAACACGACTTAGCGACGCTAACAATCTTTCGCGGATGCAGACCGGTGACGATAATTTCCACCTAAATCAGAATAGCATGCAAATCCGTAGTCTAGGTTACCGTCAGCAAAAAAGAGATAAAAGCAGCGGTTACGTGGACGGAGCGAGGTTGCATCAAGGAGTCGCGCGTCAGTCGTGATCGCGGCTCGCGCCGGCGTCGTCACGCGCCCGCGGTGGCTGCACGAGAATCTAGGGCCGAATCGAGGACTCCAAGCACCACTGGAAGTTCCAGCCTAGAACATATCAAATCAAAAAGTATTTATCTAGCACTACATGTCATCACTTTAAAACGTCAAAGTCTTTAAATTATCTATGCCTGTTCCACCTTCTTTACGTCGGCATGCTGGTACAGGGTAGTGTTTGACGACTAGAAACCTGCCGATGTGATTGAAGTTGGCACCACGCTATGCCTGGTTTGGAAACTGGATCTCAAATGAGATTTCTGGGCCTGGAACACAGCGACAGTTGCTTGGCGACCGATTCTTAAATTGAGATTAGTAGCTAGCAAAACGAGCCCTAGAAAATGACCTACCTCTAAGCATGGAAGAATAAGACATTATAAGATAATCTTACCGACTTGTCCAATGTTTTGTCGATATAAAGACAACAGCGGTAACACTGACAAGAGTCAATTTGCGACTAAAGTTCGCACTTACATAAGATGCAAAATCGTTGCGTGTAGGAAATTGAAATAAAGTTTCTAAACGCGACTTAAACACAAGGATGACTATCGTCGATACATTTAATACTTTACACTGGCCAAATACACAACTATGCGAAGTCACAAAAAAACCTATCTACGATGTCACTCTCAGCCAACAACCTGCACCAAGAAAGTGTTACACCCACCGAATCCGTCCCTGCACAGCGCTCGCCACAGGCGATAGTTTTCCCACGGTCTCGGCCGGCCCGCTTCGTGGCCAAGTATAGCTCTCCATTTGCATACCCGCCAAACCCCGCTTCTCCTCGCCAACCGTATTACCCTTCGAACTTTGAAAACGCAGACATTTCGACACAACGCGAACGAAATATTCGACTTTTTGATTTGACAGGGTGCGGCAATCCATTTTCTTAATAGACCGAGAGTGGTTCTAGTTTAGCTAGATTTGAATTGAGATGATGATGTTACGGCGCTGATTGTTGTGATAAAACTTTACGACGCGACTGCTGAGAGTCAATGTTTCGACTGGTTTGACACATTACTGGTTCAAAATTAGTTTATTAGCAGACAATTTTTTTATAGTTTAAAAAAAACTTTATTTATGGAATCGGTACTCAAATCAGATGTAGTGTAACTTTATATGTGTAAGTGGAAAAGTTTAAAGTTCAAGAAAAATCACAACCGTGTCTTTCTTTTTCTTCTTTTTTCTCTTAGTCTCTTTTTACATCCTTCTCTTTTTTTTTAATTTGTAAACGTTAACAGCCATTTAGTGTTTACGAAATCTGTAATAACTATAAATTTAAAATTTAAAAAACGCTTGTCATCTTGAACCGATTTTCATCAAACATAGCTAAAAACACTCACCCGAAACTCACCTTTCATACAAAAAAAAAACTAAATTGAAATGGCTTCATCCGTTCGCGAGCTACGGTGCCATAGACAGACAGACAGACAGACAGACGTCAAACTTATAACACCCCTATTTTTGTGTCAGGGGTTAATAAAAATGGTTTTACACCACTCCAAGTGGATGTCACTGTCACTACCATTATTATAACTGTCAAATAGCTATAGGTACATGCAGAAGAACCCACGTCCGAGAATTGAGTTATCGTATTACCAAACTATAATGATTTGATTAAAAAATAGTTTCATCAAGACACATCATGGCGTTTGAAATCATGTTCTGTAAAGAGGGCAAAGATCCTATATTCCAAAGAGGTATAATCAGCCTTCTAAAGAAGCGACCGAAGCTCTGAATACTATCATTATGCGCCTGCGCCGCCTATTTCAATCCTCCTTGCGCCATCTCAAGAGCGTATAAAATTAAATTAGTGGGTAGTTTTAGGTTCATCAATATTTTAACGACTTCTAAAAATCATCTCATTATGATCATTAAAACTAATTGAAACGTCGTGGATATGTGAAATATGGCGCCTTTTGAAACGTGTTTTACTTTACGCGGAGTTTTTGTTTCGTGCTCCGAAAGTGATTTCGCATCCGTAATAAGATAAGTATTCCTGAGTCTGGCAAAAGAAAACATGAATGCCAATCAGCCTTTGGAAAACATTGTAAAATCTTGAATTCACATCATTTCAGAATTAATACAGTAACATGTAGAATTGTATTACATAAAAATAAGAAATAAGACAAAATAATATTACCTACTTGTAAATACAAATAGAAAGTTTGTGAGTGAGTGAGTAATGTAACTTCTTCACACTGAAACACCTCGTCGGATTTGAATGAAATTTGGAATAGAGATAGCAAATCGTAGATTAGTAGGTAATTTTTAACACGGAAATAAATCTCTGCAGTATATCGGGACAACACATACAATATATACACGCAAATGTGCAGCTTGTGATGAATTGAAATGAAGGAAAAGGTAAATATACTTGTAGTGTATTTTTTTATTGGGAACGAAAGCTGAAAATGTACAGCTAGTGATGAATTTATATGTAGGAAAAAAAGTTCTGCTTAAATATTTTTCCTTACTTTTTACTAACAAAGAAAGCTGGCAGCAATAAAAAAAAGCATATCAAAAACACGTTACCCTAAAGCAGATAGCACTTTCCATATATGAAAATTGAACATTTGCCAGCACTAAAATTAAATTTACGACTGGGGTTACCAAAGTGCAAGCTATGTTTCATAATGATTACCACTTACCTACTGCCTTTAAATTGTTATTGCCTTACAAATGGGCAGTTTAAAAAGCACTAACTCAGTGCAGACCAATATGGTAGACATAAAAGAGCTGTAATGAGATATCAATGAACCCAGAAATCTTAACACCTACTGACTTATCCGTACTTGTGATGGTCAAACCCACGCAAGCATACCATACTGCCAGAGAACAAATTTACAAATGACGTTGATTACTTCAAAACTGACAAACACACTGACTGTGTATATCATATATACATAATAATATATTTATATCTCTACTTACTAATATAAGAAGATATAAGAAAAGGCTCGATGAATCCCAATGTCGTGGCAGAAACGTAGACTGGTGATAAAATAAAAAATCCAATAAGACTTCGATTTCCATAGTCGACTTTACGATTCGCAAGACTGAGAATGTATCAAAGAGTTATCTTTATTATAGTTGTTTGATTTTATTGAGAAACCCGATCGTCGCTGTTTCCCACGCCAAGGCTTCCGGCCGAGGCGAATTTTGACAGATATCTTCAGAATCACTAACTATATTGGTACTGGCAGCAGAAACATTAAATTGATGAATCGTCGATGATTGATTTACTTTGTGTCATCGTTTAACCAACTCTTTGACGGTTTTAATGATTATTGCCGTTGCTTGTCACGTTTGTTTATTTATCACTCCGTCTTTTGTTTGTCTTTGTCTAGCAGATTTATATATTTTGGAGTAATGACTATGACTGATAATAGCGTTTCGAAACTACAAAAAAGAATTTCATTAGACGTTTTCGCTTAGGTACTTACGTAATGGTATTATTTATTAGTTCTTGTGGCTCTTATACAATAAGTTTAGTACTTTACTATAAGGTCCATGTTAGCAGTAGCTAAACTTGGGCAATTAATCAATTACTATGGGAATAATTCTATATCAGAATGCACTTTTCTGTAAATAAAATCACCAAGCTTACTGTGTCTAACTTCACTTTCATAATTTTGTGCCATCTTTTTCATCATCTTCATAATCAGCCTATTACTTTCCCACTTCTGGGACACGAGCCTTCTCAGCATGATGCTGGGGCCACACTAACGGGAAATGCCGTTCAATAGCGCGATGATTGACGTTTGACATAAGTGGCCACGACATTGGACGACCGATTTAGATAAAATTTGGTACAGAGATAGTCTAGAGCCTGAGAAAGGACGTAGGTTACTTTTTATCGCGGTAAACTGTAACCCACGTGGGTGAAACCGCGGGGAACAACTAGTACATAATAAGTCAGTGGCAATAATACAAATAGCAAAAACAATTAACATAAAACAAAACCAAAACTTACTACTGCTTAGTAATTCTGAAATTGTAGTTATATGTCACTGCAGTTTTTAAAGTAAATTTTTTCTCGGAAAAATGTTTTTTTTAAAATCTTTTTACTTAAACGTTGTTTTGCTACCGTTCCCCGGGTGTCAATTAGTTGCGCGGGCGCCGGACTAGTTTTGTAAACCATCCGCCGCCTCTCGCTTTATTGCCCCCAGACGCAGACGGCCCGTCTAATCTAAACTGAACTTACCTAACTGTAAACTATTGTTATAACTAGCACTCCGCCAAATTTAACTATGCGAAATGTCAACAATATTTACTAACTTATATTAGCACTCTGTGGTTATTTTATTTTAATTACTTCGGAAAACATAGAGTGCATATTATTAAATTACTTTTATAGAAGATACAAGATAAAAGAATATTTAAAATTAAATTAAAAATAAATCAAACACAGTACCTACACTAAAAATTTGGTGAGCCTCCAGAAGACGGTAAGGTGCCCAAAATGCTAGCAGCATTGCCTTGTTGAATGGCAATGCTAATTTTTTGACCAAAATATGAGCCAGCATTTTGGTCACCCGTCGCGTTAAATAGAAGCTTTGCCAAGTCCAATCAATTAAATTAGAATTACGGACAGAATTTAAACAACAGCTTTTTTCATTACATATAATTTGATAATATTTTCAAGTAAATAAACACGACTATTATAGCCTTATAATAATATTATAGCCTCTTTCTGGCTGTAATTTTGAACAGGTAATATCATTGACACAAGTTTTTACAGGTTTTGCGCACCGCATTTTGTAATGTATGTATTAGGTATAGGTACCTACTCCAATACTATACTATAAGTCATAAAATAACATCTTTTTATGTAA
The DNA here is from genome assembly GCA_931315375.2 of Opisthograptis luteolata. NCBI lineage: Eukaryota > Metazoa > Arthropoda > Insecta > Lepidoptera > Geometridae > Opisthograptis > Opisthograptis luteolata. Next base: position 8,622,635 of record OV928048.1, read on the forward strand.
ATGGTATGTTATTGGATTTTTTTAATATTTATTTAATATAATCATTTTCCTTATATATGTGAATATTACGTTTATGCAATGTTTCTTAAAATGAAGCTTCGTAGTGGTGTCGGCTTGCGAGCGGTAGGTCGTGGGTTCGAATCCTATATTCTTTTTTAACATGCGTCATCGCAAACAACGATGACTCTTTACCATTTCCGGTGACTGCGACACCCACTCATCACATCCGTTGAGTCGATGTATTAATTAAGGTTAACGAAACACTGAGGTTCGATTCCCACTGCTTGCAACTTGTTTACAAGAATAACACCAATGTTTTCCTCATATCCGTCTAGATCTCGGACCCTATTGATAGCTAAAAAAAAATCATAAAATTTACTTAACATTTAATATGGTACATGCACATATGAGTATATAATATAATTTTATCTGGGCATGTACATTTTTCTCTATTCATTTGCCGGTGTAAGGAGGTTGGAACAGGAGTAGCTAACTTTAAGTTTGATGTTTTAAAATTATCACATTGTATTCTGCTCATGCTCAATGTTTTGATTGATTGATTGATTGATTGATCATTTATGTATTTTTAAATTTGAACTTATACATAAGAAGTTCAGCATATTTCAGAAAAAAACTAGCATGCAAAATGAATCAAAGGACCATCAGATATAATTTAAACACATATGGCACACAAACCCCCAGAGGGTGTTAAAAATAAAGGAAATTAAAAATAGAATCAATTTTGGCAATATAGTAATTAAATTTCATGTTAAATTTTTTGCATTATTTCGTCATGTATCATGTAGATTAACAATAGGTATATGATTTGCCATCATAATCACGTATCATGTAAATGAACCCCCTATTTTAACCATTACAAATAAAAATGTTTTTTTTACTCTTTACAGGGTAGCGTTTGACCACAAGTCACCTGTTGTTAAGTGACGATGTGGTCGAAGATGGCGCCACGCTACACCTGGACTGGGAACTGCGTCAAATGAGGCTGCCGAAACACACCGATAGGTGCTTGGCGACAGATTCTTAACAAGAGGGTGGTAGCTAGCCAGACGAGTACAGAAAATACCCTACCACCAAGCTATGGTTTCATCACGATGCAACTGATTGCGACTATAACCCCCAATTATCAGTTTAATTTCGGAGTCGCCCTCTTAACATCCAGACATCACCTTTGAATACACCTTTTTAGCGATGATGGCTCAGTGGTAGTGACGTCGGCTTGCGATCCGTAGGACGTGGGTTCGAATCCTACAATGAGCTTGAGCTTTCGGTGAAGGAAAACATCGTGATGAAACCATTGCTTGGTGGTAGGGTATTTTCTAGTACTCGCCTGGCTAGCTACCACCCTCTAGTTAAGAATCTGTCGCCAAGCACCTATCGGTGTGTTCCGGCAGCCTCACTTGAGAGCCAGTTTCCAGTCCAGGTGTAGCGTGGCGCCATCTTCGACCACATCGTCACTTAACATCAGGTGATTTGTGGTCAAACGCTACCCTGTAAATAGTAAAAAAAAAAAAAAAACCTACGTGGTTATTATGTTTATTGTTATTGTCAAAGATACATTTGTTCAGAGTATAAATTCTTCACCTCTTTCCCATATACCGGTACCTCTGTACAGATTATAGACACTAGTCGGTGTGCGTCGATCTGTGAGTCAACGTTTACTTTATCATAATAAAACAATTACTGTCTCTTCTCACACGCCACTCCAGTGACGACACGCCACATGAGATGTGTGACCAAAGATTAGATAATTGACCTAAGATGAAAAAACTGCCTAACAAAACTTTAAAAAGTCAAAAGTCAATTTTTCTTTATTCAATAGGATACATTGTGATCACTTTAAAACGTCAAACTTAAAACTAGCTACCCCTGTTCTAACCTCCTTACGCCGGCAAAAGAACAGGCAAAAAACGCCCGGCAGGTAACTTTTTGGTGCGATATCATTGACAATTTTATGCTTATTACTAATTGATTGAATGAATTGGAGCAAGTTCACTAAAATCCCAAGCTTTTTTTTGTCATTTAATGGTCCGATATTTTTTAATTAGCTTTACTAATAAGATTTCTCTTGTTTGGTTGTACACATTGGGATATGGGAACATGAATATTAATGAGTTGCGGGATCACAACCAAAGCAGACCAGACCCCACAAGCAGCACCCGTTCACGAGTTGACGCATGTGCCAGCCATCACTCTCCTCGACCTTTAGAAAAAAACTCTTTTTTTTGTTTTAAATATATGTTCTATAACCAAATTGTATGTAGACTAGCTGTGACAAGCAGTTTCATCCGCATAAAGCGCAGGCGTCACAGGATTTTTATATTAACAAAACAACCTATGGACACTCAGGGACGTACAAGTTTCACAGTGATAGACCCGTAGGTCGTTGTTTCGAATCCTACAAGAAGCTGAAGCTTTCGGTAAAGGAAATATCGTGATAAAACCATAGCTTGGTGTTAGGGAGCTTTGTAGTTCTCAATTGGTCAAGTTCAGAATCCATCGCCGAGCACCTACCTTTACGGTAGCCCCACTTGAGAGCCAGTTCCCAATCCAGGTGTAGGTAGCGTGACTTCATCTTCGACCAAATCGTCACTTAACCACAGGTGACTTGTGCTCAAATGCTTCCCAACTACCCATCATCATCGTCAGCTGGAAAAAGTCCACTACTGAACAGAGACCTACGACCCCTTTGAACACCACCATGAACAGCTATTAGTTATTTGTATCTCCCTGCGACTCTTATAATGTCGTCGGTCCACCTAGTGGGGGCCTACAGAACGTCTTCCGGTTCGTGGTCGACACTCTAGAACCATTCTTCTCCATCGGAAGAACGTTACCCAATAAAATGTAAAAAGTTGATTCTGTGAAATAAGCAAATGTCCCTTCTAGTATCTCTACTCTATAACTTTAGGCACACGAATAGAAGATACAGGCATGTGAGAATGGGCCGCTGCGTTCGATTCCCACGCGTGCCGAAGATAAACAAAAACGCCCACTGGCCTTCAGCGTCTAATGATAATAAGTTAGGTATGGGTGATACTGATGACTGGCGCGTATTTATATGATTGGTGATTGTGTTTTGTCAAATTGCTATGGAATTCTCAGTATTGCTCCTGAATTTACACTGGGCTGTTTGGAAAGGTGGAATTGTTTTAGGACAGTGTTTAAATAAAAATGCCATGCCATAAAATTGCTGTACCCACTACCAGGTTCTAAAAGTAACTCCTTCAAAGGTCAATGTGTGCGGTTTTTAAAACACTTTTATTAACTTGACTTGTAACTAACTAACTAACAATGTAATCAAATTTTAAAAGTCAATATTCACCCACTTTTAACTGTCGTCTCGGCTTGAAACTTTATATGTGTATGTAATCTCGTTGACAATGCAATATTTTTTTTAACAAAATCCAGGATTTGTCGATAACTTAATTTCAAATCCATAAAAACCTTATTATGTATATCTGTTTTAAGTTTGACGTTTTTAAATGATCACATCGATCCTACTAAAGAAAATAGATTGTGAATTTGTGAAATTGATCAATTTATTTAGACAATAACGACCTGCCCTTCGACTTTGGCCGCTTGAAAATTGTGTTGCATATTGGTTTCCTTACAAATTTTAACATCCCATTAAATTATGCATTCTGTCTTCAAAAAGAACTTGAAACCGTACTTAGTTAGGACTATTATGTTCGTACTATTTTGGCTTACATTGCAAATACATATTGTACATTTCATTATACTGACTAATATGTTTATGGTAGACATAACAACGTTTTAGAAACATCCGCCTGAGACGGTAGAGTCAATGCAAATCAAATCTATATGTAGGTTACTTGGTAATATTGTAATATTATATACTCTAAAAGATCTTGTACCCTGTGTCCTGTGTTCTATGTGTGTGAGTGTGATCTTGTTTGTGTGCATGAGTCTGAAAAAGAAAACTCTTATGTATAAGTATAATTTTTAATAAAAAAAATAACCGACTTCTCTTTCCCCTCGATTTCTCTGGGATACCATCATCAGATCCTGGTTTCCTTATCATGGTACCACCCTTGGGATATCTCCTTTCCAACAAAAAAAGAATCATCAAAATCGGTTCATAAACGACGAAGTTATCCGCGAACAAACATAAAAAAGCAAATATACGGTCGAATTTAGGTACTTTTATTTACCAGAATTCCGAGTCTGGATATTGTAGATCCCAGATTCGTACCCTAGATACAGAAATTCATCGTTAGAGGTCAAAGCTATGGGTATGTAGATATATTATGTATGTGATTTTGTGGGCGTTCATATTGTGAACTTTAGTTCTATTTTGACACGTAGGTTTTTGATACCCTACTCCTAGTGCAGGGTATCAAAAAAACGCTCCACCTTTAAAGTCTTATTTATTTTCTTAAGTCTACCCCCATAATTATCGCATTATTAAAACTTTTATAATTCAAAAGGAATGGCTGAAAGATAAACCAATCAAAAGAATGTGAGCGATGAGCTCGCGCCGTATACCTGGGCCGTTCGAAAAAAAGTTACCGCAAGGTCCATTTAAATTACGTCCCATTTTGGGTCCGTGCCATTTATATTGGACCTCTTTTATCTCAGTTTCCCTTATCTGCGCAGTAAAACACCGCCAAAAGGTAGGTAGAGCGGTAACATCAAAACTTGAGCTTAAAGCGAACTGCTAACGGTCACCACGATATCTAATTAGCAATACTGTTTACTAAATTGTTTTATGATAGTCAATGAAATTCTAAACAATGTATTCAAAGTGTTTACGCCGTTTTTGGTTTAGACAATACAGTATCTACGGTTTGGGGAGAAACTTTTGAAGTTACCGCTAAGTATGCAAACAAGAGAACTGTTAATGGCATTAGGCTTTAGTACGATTTTTTACGGTATCTGGCACATATTTTAATTAGCGCTATGGTGAAGAATGTACACAGTTTAGGTATTTACCGGTAATCAATTTACAATACCTCATTACTAGTAAGTATTTCTTAATAACTGATCAATTAAATGCAGAATTCAGATTTGAGGGTGTTAATCAATTAGGTATCAAGTATCTGTTATATTAGAATACATATTGACTAAACCTGAAAAGGTTTCGAAAAGAATTTGGTACCCAACATCCAAGTCGCATGCTGACGACAAAAAATACTCTTAAACATCGCTTGCTACCTAACTTAGAAATATATTTTTAGCTCTCCAATCCCCATTACTCACAAGTCCCCAATCGCGTGCCCACCAATTTTTTCGATAGAGTAAACAGTCCTGTTTAAAAAGCCGACGCTAAAAATACATCAAGATAAAGGCAGCTTCTTAAGCGTGCCCTGGGAAAGTATGTTACGCATGCAAGTAACCCGATCGGTTGGCCACACGTGGCTCGGCTCGCAGGGCATGAATGGCAGGGCGCGGCGGGAATGAAGGGCCTGCGCCGGGGTGCGGGGGCGAGGCGCGAAGGCTTTTTTCAGGCAGTAGATTTTGAGACGCGACGGGAGCCGCGCGTTCCGTGCTCAAAAGCTCACGCGTGCTCGAGCAGGCTCAAAGTGATCGTTGAAGTGTGAAGTTCAAGGCTGCCTCACTAAGTAAGTGTCGTTTATTATTTATTCCTCTCATTAATTATTCAAACATGATCGGAAAAATTCTGTGATCGTATACTAATTTGTATTGAAATCGGCAAAATTCGAATTGATTAATGTTGATTGAACATAAATAAGAGGACGGATCCGTATTTTTAGTGGCTGTTGATCAGATTTTTTAATGATTTAATTTCATGGATTCTCTGATGTTAAATTAGTGATTTAAATTTTTATGTTAATTTGGTTTTCTCTTGTTTAGGTAGTTATGGCTTCGGATCCGGCGCCGCTGTCTAAGACGGCGAAGTACAAAAAGATAACGAAGCCTCTTCTTGAAAGAAAGCGGCGCGCGCGCATCAACCGGTGCTTGGACGAGCTTAAAGATCTCATGGTGGGAGCTTTGGAGGTAAGTCCTATCACATTACATTTTCCTTTTTATTTAATGAGTGTTAGTAAAATAATCGAAGTGAGGATTAAAATAGCACTTTATGTTCATAATAACCTCAGCGATGGTTTAATTACTTACTGAACGCAAAAATAACGTTTTATAATGTAAATGTAATTTCCATTGTTTTTTCTACTTTTTTTCCAACTGAACGTTTGATTCTTAGCACGACCCGAGTATCTGCATATAAAAATAACTAATTGCTTCACTCGTGTTTGTTTTTACTTGCTCCTATCAGCGTTAATTGCAAGTGCGATACAAAACTTATCTTTTTACTGTTCATCAAAACACAATCCATCACCCATTCACACGGCATTTATTTTTACCCGAGACCGGTTGCCCTTCTGTTTATTACACGAACACTCGATTATCCTACCGCGAAACTGGAATAAAAGTACAAGTTCCATTAAAGAAACAGGAGTATCTACTTGTCGCGGCACACAGTTACATTAATGTGGCGGTCTGCCCTCTCGTGGCGTGAGAACCGACGCTCGCACCTGCTCCGACGCTTAACTCATTTCGTCTTTTTGCCCGCAGATCGATGACGACAACCTGAGCAAGTTGGAGAAGGCAGACATCCTTGAGTTAACCGTTAATCATCTTACAAAGTTGCACAGCCCTAAGGACCCGGTTTTGGAGGCAAAGAAGTTTCAGGCCGGCTTCGGGCAATGCGCGGCCGAGGCGTGCCGGTTCATAATGTCGGTACCGGACTTGGACGCCAACGTCAGCCAAAACTTAATCGGGCATCTATCAACGCTTATTAGTACGCAGCCGCTAACGATACAAGTTCCGGAAAGGCCCACTTTTTCCCCGCCGACTTCTCCATCTTCTATAATCTCCGACCGACATCACTATTACAGCGATCACGAGAGATCGTCCTCTGATGCAGAGGATTCTCTCTACTCTGGTGACGGCTCAAAATGGGCATACAATAGGTCGCACCGTATTCCTCAAAAAGGGTCGCCTCCTACGGCGGGTCTGCTAACCACGGCCGACAAGCTCGAGCCGTACCACGCTCCACACGAACAAATAAACGGACACATCAACGGACAAAGGAACACATATTTCAACCGAGTGCCTGCCGAGGCGAAGGATATTATCCTGCAAAAAATCAGGCAGCACATAATGGACAAGCGCGGCAACGACAATTGTGACAACGGATACGCGGAAGCGTTAGCACCAAAATATTTACACAGAGATGAATCGATGAGCAAGAGCGAGCTGGCATACCAGTACCCAGTGAGCGTTCCTAGCAGCGGCACATTAGACCTGAGAAAAGTAAGATCGCCAACGAAGGGTAATATTGAAGCAAAAAGTGCGGCCTCGTACCCCGTTGTTAATCAATTAGACGCGACTCCCATGGCCGAGAGCAAAGTTGAAGCGCCCAGGCCGCCCATCGTTCCGGAACATTGCGAATCGCCGATGGATTACAGCAACTTGCCGCCTAAAAAGAAGAGGAAGTTGATTGAGTACCAGGAGTACAAAAAACAAGAGGCGGCTAGGCGTCAACTGGAGGCTTTTTACGCGGAGAAAAACGACCGTCACAGCGACGGACCACCGGCGGACGAAGATACCAACAAATGGCGTCCTTGGTAAAACAAAATAGTATAGCCTACCCGCTATTGTGATATAAACAGTCTCTTCCACGACAAAGCTTTAATTTGTTTTAATTTATCTATAATTTTATTATTAATCTCAGCGTTATGTCTAGTTTTTAGCGTAAACAATTGTGCCTTTATTGTTGCAAGTTTGTCAGTAAATCGTAAATGATATGTTTTTAAATTTATGTGCCATTGATTTGATCTCGATGTCTTCCGATGAACGTCGAATATTTATGATGATGTAGTCTTCCTTTGAAATATCGACACTTATTGTATTAAAACTATTGTGATTATTAAATTGATTCTATTATAATTCGTGTTTTGTTTGAGCCCCGATCTCGCCTTATTATACGAGTATATCCCTCTATGTATCTCGAATAACGAAGTTAGTTTGTCATTATTTTAGATTCTTCTGCTTTTTAGTATGAGTTAGTGGCCAACTCTATTGTTGTTACCTTCTCACATAGGTACCTACCTAAAGACAACCAAAAGTACAAAATTTCATGATAGTCCAATTTCCGCAAATAGATATAGTTTTTGATAAAAATTTGGGAAATACCTACAGAACTAGAAATGTGATTTTAAATTATGTATCTATGTTAGACAAAAGAAAACAGTTTGTCAAATTAAGGGTTCAACATTCACTTAATTGCTTTTATAATATGAGTTAGGTACACTAATCGTAATCAAACGTGTCTTCGTGATTGTTGTGCAAATAACAACGAACTGTTAAATTATTAATCTAAAATTAAATAGATACCTATCGGAAATATAGAAGTTATCAGTATTCAGTCAGATCACTGGAATTACCGATGCGATTTTGTTTTATTGCGATAAAAATAGCTTTAGGCCGAAATCACTAGAAGTTGAAGAAAAATTAGGATTTTAAATTTTAAATTGGATGCGTTATCGGCGTGCGCTGATCAAACATTAGTTTAAAAAAAACGAAATGTCAACAAATTGAGGAGGCCTATTTTATGGTGTTTCATACATTTATATTAAAATAACTAGGCATAAGGTAATATTAAATCCATCTGATTTGAATAATTAATTGTCATTTTGGCACTTGCAGCGCCATCTATCCTACTAATGATGGGTTCCAAAAATCCTGTCCTGTCAGTAAAAAACACGAAGAAATAGTTTCAAAGGTAGTGTTGATTTCTGAAGTCAAAGCCTAAACAGTAAGAAGACACACCGATAGATGGCAGCTTTAACAATTAATGTGACGATTCGTAAAAGCGACATCTATGAAAATCACGTCAAACTACGATCATTATGTACGCTGCTACTCACCGCTAGATAGAGCGCAAAAAAATATTTCAAAAAGATAATAGATTAGTACATTGAACAACACTCAACCCTTACTTTATTACGCAGTTGTGTTTCTTAGAGTTTTAGGACGTTTCTTTTTTATTTTACCTAGTTATATCAGTGTTTTATGATATTTTATTTTTTGTATTATCATCCATACATTAATAGTAAAATAATATCGGGCACTCTACCTGTAGGCAGCGACCTAAATCAGGTTTTTTATTTGTAGATGTTTAGTTTTATATAGATAGTTTAGCTTTAGTATTTAGTTTAATTTTTTATCCAATTGTATATATTTGATTTGTTGTATATTTAAGTACTTTAATAAAAATTAATAGTAAATATATCGAAACTTGTTAATTACTACTTGACGATAGATGGCACTCCTCTTTACTTTGTTTACTATAATACTATCGCCCATGCCACCAATCGGCGTATCGTAGTAGAAGAGTGGGGCGTGCGAGCGAGCAGCCGAGCAAATCAAATCTAAATTCATTCATTTCATTCATTGGCGCGCCGGCCGGCCGGCCTGTCGTATCGCATCAATTGACGAATAGTCGCCTTGCGTGAATGACAAGATGTGCCGCGCGCGATTTTCAACGAACTCTTTCGAAGTTTGAAAACGAATTTGACAGTTACGTTAACTTCAAAATAAAAACAGTGAAAAACATAAAAAAATAGTGCTTTTGCTATGAGTTTTGAAGATAATTAGTGGATTTAACTGTTATAATGTGGTGTAAAGTGTTTGTCGGTGCAATGTTATTGTGAGGCGATGTTAGTTGGTGAACCATCCCCGGCGCCGCGTGTGGTGGCCGGATTGAGGAAACTACGACCGGAACTTACCCCTGGACCTGTTTTGATACCAGCGGATCCTGATTTCAGGATATCAGGTCAGTTGTAAGCAGATGTTTACAAAAGTTACCTACTTGGCAGAACTTAGCTACTGCAAAAATGAAAAAAATAATGTGTGAAGAACGGAAAATTCGCAAATATGAAGTCGATTTACATCAGTTTCAAGCTTCAATTCCTATTAACTAACTAGCGCAATATTACAAGACGTCCTTAACTTTTAAGCTTAAATAAAGAGCAAAAAATTGATAGAATATACATCATCATCATCAGCCTTTTATGTTCCCACTGCTGGGACTCTGGCCTTCTCTCAGAGAGAGAGAGAGTATGGGCTGTAATCTACCATGCTGGCCCAGTGCGGGTTGGTAGATGTCACAAAAAAAATATGCATACATAATACTCTTGCTTTATTTATTTTATTTATTTAGGTATTTAATCCAACAACATTCTAATTATGTAAAATAATTTTAATAAGATTCCAAAAAATGCTAATTTATGAGTAGGTAGTTACTGAAGAAGAATCTCTTTTTAACTTTGTTTTCCTACTTATTCATATAAAACATCCCAAAGGGTGGGTACCAATTAAATACTACCTAGCTTAGAGCATATTCCTACAAGTAAACAACAAATCTAGTAGGTTCCCAGTTAGGCACCCAATTTTTCTATAAACTGGCCCTATTTTAGTGTGTTCATTGAAGGCAACTTTTCGAAAGTGACAACTAAAGAACTGAAAATTAACTATCAAGTATGTAATAGTCGTTAGCATTCTGGATAAGCAGGTACTGTGACATCACTTTGCTAATGGCTATGTCAATTTCAATCAGCTGTAGATAGCAAAGTTTTGATTGTAGGTAGGTAGGCAATAGTTCATCCATCAATTAGATAAACATATAAGTTATAATATCAACGGTTAAAGGCTATTTGTATCAAACAACATTTTTTGAAGTTTCCAGTAGTGCAATTTAAAGGTTCCGATTTAAGAAAATAAACTACATATTTGTTTATTGTATATATATATACATATATATATACATTTAAACCGGAATTTGACACTTTTCTAATTCTTATAAATTAATTACCTAGCCTGCTGTACCTGTATGTAAAAATCTTACATCAGTTTTTTTTAACTAATTTTTTCTTTGGTAGGACCAAAGTTTTAAACAACTAAATGTAAACTTCAAAAAATGACCCCTCGATATACAGTCACCAACAAAAGAAGCCTATCACAGATAGATACAGTCAACGAAAAAAGTAGCTGAACACTTACAAATTTTCCAATCACCTTCATCATCTTAAACACCAACCATTGACCGCATCATCACTTCACATCAGGTGTGTTGTGTTGTGGTCAAACGCTGCCATGTAAGTTCCTACATTACTGATCTAAAACGCATTTGGAAAATCGAGTATGAACAGCTACTTTTGTCGCTGACTCTACTCCAATTCCCAAATGTGTTTTAGATCAGCGATGTTTGGTTTTTTTACAACTTACAAGGTAGCGTTTGACTTTAACACACACACCTGATGTTAAGTGATGATGTGGTCAAAGGTTGTTATAGAAGATAATGAAGCTAATAAAATAAAAAAATTATCCTACATTGTAGGGTGACCAAGGATTTTTTAATAATGTGGAAAGTTTTGATTATTATTTTTGATTTTCAAAATTTATTAAGTACCCTTACATGAAATAGTTTTACGTAAGGGGCTGTCCATTAATCACGTGAGGTTCAAAAGCGGGGGGGAGGGGTTCGGCAAAAATCGCGAAATATCACAAGAGGGAGGGGGGTATAGTAAGATATCACGTGTATTTATTTTTTCGTAACCTTTCTGCCTAAACATTTTTATCATGGTCCTTAATTTTCTAGAATAATATTAGATTATACTTATTGTAAGTAACTCTTTTTAAAAAAAAATAAGATTCTTTGTAGGTACATGTACTAAAAAATACACGTGATTTTTGATGGGGGGGTGGGGGATTAGTCTTAAACCTCACCACGTATCACCAAGAGGGAGGAAGGGGTTAAAAAATGTTAAAAAAAACATCACATGATTAATGCACCGATACGATTGTAAGGCGCTCGCGTTACCATTCGGCCACAACCGCTTACAAATGAGTATAATTCCAAACTAATTTCGTTCAATTTTATAACCATACAGTATTTACTTATTTTACTACATCATTATCAGCCTATTACGTTCTCACTACTGGGACTCTGGCTCACCTTTTAGACAGAGAGAGAGAGAGAGAGAGAGAGGGAGAGAGAGAGAGAGTACTATTAACTACTAGTGCAATAGTGTTACTTACTTTCGACCTAAAAACTAATCTCGAAAGCTAATCGTACCTTTATCTGTCGCCTCAATCACGCGCACACGCCATGTGAAAGCACGCTAGTTTCTAATAGTACTAACGACTTGACGAGGTTCATGCACAACCCACGGGTCCGTCTGTGATAACCTGGATCCTTATTCACTACGACCATCGAGAATTCTTGCCAATAACGTGTGATGTCTTGCCGTATTAGGGCCCGTCCATTCATTACGTGGAACGTTTAGGAGGGTAAATTTGTTTTTAATGCAATGTAATCAAGCACAAATAAACGCATTTACACTAAAACACGCATTTAGAAAAATCTCACGCGAGATTAGGAAAGAAAGGGGGCGTTTTGAGCCAAATCCAACCAACTGATCAGAGTTCAAACCTATCGGTGTTTTCCGGTAGTCTCATTTCAGAGCCAGTTTCCTGTCCAGATGTAGCCTGGCACCATCTTCGACCACATCGTCACTTAACATCAGGTGACTTGTGGTCAAACGCTACCCTGTAAGATATAAAAATAACTCATTAAAGGGGGAGAGGGGGTAACTTGCCCGCGTTACGTGCTTAGATGGTCATAGCGAATAAGGGCCTGATAATAACTATCCAGTCTGCCGGATGAACGTGACAAAGTCACTTATCTGAGTTGACTGCCTCCATAATTCATAGCGTCGTTTGTAATTGCAATTTGCAACTTGTTGAATGGAAACAGCGACATTGTAGGTAAATGATCTCATCTCAGCAAGTTCGAAGTCCTTTTAGTCCTCCAATCTCCGTGTGAGGTCTTACTTGATACAATTTCTTACAAAAACCTTGCGTTTAAATTATATGTTTTTATTATCTGTTTCCCGTGCTTACATTTTATCACGATAAAAAGTACCCTATATCCTTCCCCAGGGTTCAAACTGACTCCATACAAAGTTTTATCTAGTTAAATTTTGCGTTTTAGGTGAGATAAGGTAACAAACAAACAAACACAGTTACTTTCGCACCTATAATATTAAGTATGGATTAACATTGTGAATAATCTAAATCTAGTTCACTAAAACTCGTCTCCAAAGTAATTTAAACCAAAGATAATGTCTGTATTCACCTGTACTTTTGAGGTGACTCTTGAGTGGCAGATTGTTATCTTATCGAGTCACTTGTTCTCAATTCAAGATATAAAAGAAACATGTGTTTTATCGGTATTACTTTCATGTTACATCAGAAATTTGTTACAGTTTTGTTGTTACTAATACCTACCTATAATAATGATATACGAAATAAATAATGTACGAAGCCATATAAAACCTTGTAATCAAATTACAGCGAGTAATTTACCATAATTAACTTTATTGCATACATCACCTATTGAAGGTAATGTAATGTTTGCCGAAATTAAGTTAATGTTTGTAACATGGTCAATTGGTCGTGTTTCTGTTAGTTACGCTTACGACGTTACGACTTACTAGACTGTAGAATCGATTTAAGGTGAATGTTCTATCCTTGGACTAGTTTAAATCTAGAACTGTAAGTGTAAGTACGCGCACAGTAAATCGCACAGTAAAAATAGTAATTTTTATCACATATTATAAATGATATATGTCGTATTTCTTTATAATAATTTCATTAGGTACAGAAAGGGAAATCGTCTGTCGCTGTTAGAATAAGGAATTGAGTTTGTCTTTCGTGCAGGCTTACCAGACTCATACATCATAGGTACTAGTTAATTCCTAGAATATTCCGTCGCACTTCCTCTTATCTATACTAATATTATAAAGCTGCAGAGTTTGTTTGTTTGTTTGTTTGTTTGTTTGTTTGAACGCGCTAATCTCAAGAACTACTGATCCGATTTGAAAAATTCTTTCACTGTTAGATAGCCCATTTATCGAGGAAGGCTTTAGGCTATAATTTATTTCCAAAAAATTAGGGATCCGTAAGAAAATTGCTATTTTGCAACCCAAGGTGTGAAATCGAAAACCTATTTTTGCGTGCGCTGCAAAAACTATTGACACTAGAACAAAATAATGTATTACGGGTTTGTAGGTCTCATTAAGATCTACAAAAAAGTCCGCGAGAGCATATGTCTAATTATTATAGTTATGCCGCAATAAGTGATATTTTATTTAAAAAATTTAATTTTTATGCCGCCTCTAGAAAAGGCTCTTTATTTGTATCTTGGTATTAATCCTTATCAAAATAAATTACTTATTATTCAAAAGTGCTTCAATACCTTTATAAAACTTTTTTGAATCATTCAATTCGGACATTCCATTCGAAAGATATCACGAGTTTAAAAATGTAAGTAGTAGTAGAAAAATAAACCCGCCGCACCCCAGCGCAGCGGGAAACGCGGCGAGGTGAGGGAGAATCTATGAAATAGGTAAAGTGCGGTCGCGTACCAGGAAGACCTTTAACAGCACGATTCAAACGCGTGGTCCGAAAAAAAATTAACCTAGAATTAAAATAGGATAATGGATACCTACAGCAGGTAACGCGGTGAGGGGCACCGAAGTGCGGGAATAATTTTGGAGTATACGGAATATATACGCTTTCGCGCCTAAACTACTGAACCGATTTAAATGAAATTTGGTATAGAGATAATTTGAGCCCCGGGGAAGGACATAGGATACTTTTTATCGCGATAAACTGTAGCCCACGCGGGTGAAACCGCAGGGAACAGCTAGTACCACATAAACGCGGATAGTTAGGTAAATCATTATACCTATCAGCTCTACCTAGGCCAATAAATACTGGCCAACGATCACAAGTCACATAATAATTATTATAAACGTATTACGTACTCTGTAGAACAGAAAGTACATTGTACAAGCCCCACGTGTAGGAAAACTCAGGTGCGAAGGACCACTAGTAATAGTTGGCATTAGTCAGTTACATACTACTGATGAATTGATTGTCTCTATAAGTCATCCGATTGGCGTTAAAAGATATAAATTTAAAATGAGCTGCGGATAAACAGGTTGAGAACCATGACCGCCGTTGTAAGTCCACAATCAAGCCCTGGAAAACTCATTCCACTCGATTTGTGCTCTTCTTTTTTTCCGTCTACTTGCAAAATGTGGAATGAGCTCCCTCCGCAGTGTTTCAAATTGCATTCCTTCAAGATGGGTGTGCAAGGAGTTTTTAGGGCTCAACATCACCCCTGGTGTTGCAACTGTCCATAGGCGACGGTGACTGCTTACCATCAAGTCTGATTGTAAGCCACTCTATTGCATTAAAAAATCAATACACATCATTAGGTAGATAAGATACTTAGCCACTTCTGGTCCAAAATGAAAATGCTAACCTACCCATTTCTCCCGCAGGTGTTCTCCGACAGTATTACAATGACGACAACGAGTCGTGGGCGTGGGTTCGGTGCGCTGTCCGCAGCGGCTGCCTGCATGCCTGGCGCGACGGCACGCTGCCTCGGAGGCCGGCTGCCCGGCTGCCTCTGCGAGGCTTGCACCTGCGCACCGCCACAAAACTCCCCAACGCGTTCCAGCTATCGAGGCTCCGTGATGACGCTGCCGTTGCCACATTTCAGGTAAGAAAAGAAAGGAAAAAGAGAAAGAGTTCTTAGGGTCGGCAACGCATTGGCAAATGCCATGGTGTTGCAGATGTCAATAGGCGAAGGTGACCGCTTGCCATCAGTTGGGTCGTCTAAGAAATGTAGACTATGAACCTTAAGTGAAACAAAATGTGAATCCAGATCTGCTAAAAATGTGTACTGCGATCTTCCAATCGTAAGATAGTCGTATCGTCACAACTCAATATGAGGGATCTCCAAAAGTTCTCGACTCGACTAAAACTTGCAAATACTCATATGTGTCTGACATTGTATTAAATTTTCTGGCGTAATCAAGCAACTTTCCCTTCTCTCTCAGTTCATGAATGATTGAACCTGGAGCTACTTCTAGCAAAAAGATCTGCTGACAGACTAATGATAATCCTTTGAATTGGAATATGCAAGGAGGTAATTATAATATGCAAATAAAGCGATGCTTAGTTCTCCTTTACTTTTCCCAAGCCTTGCATCATGTTTCACTGTCAGATTACAAGTTAGTATTAATAATATGATACCCAGGTACTTAAACGTCACTTATTCGTATTAATTATAATTTGTTGTACGAATTGCTAGGTCTTGCGATAAATTTCTAGGAACTACTTTCGTATCCGCTGCTTAAGTGATTTTGCTTTGCCATGTCCGGGAAGTGCAAGCCAGCAATGGGTGAAATGAAGAAAATTGTTATCGTACTCATCACGCTATCGGTATTGGTTTCAAATTGCGGTTGTTCTGTAGCGGAACCGACTGTTTTATACCAGTTTGCTGCATCGAATCGGAAATTAAAGTACCACCCAATGAGCCATAACAGTGATAAGTTTTAACATTGGTCTGACGCACGGTTCCTACAGAAAATTAATCTTCATTTCACCAAATTATTACAGTCCTAGCTTTAGATACTCCTAGCTAGTTGGCAGTTGATGCGGAAAGTAATTGTCAAGTCAATCAGTGATGAAAAAAACATGAGCGAATCAATTATCGCTACCAATAAACTAGAATAGCAGATGATCATATGCGATTTGCCGCTCCAGTTTTTGTGGTCTATATATTTAATTCGTAACAGCAACAGAGTAACACAACAACACGCTGTCGTCGCTTGATTGCTCTAATTTCAACAAACCGATACAGACGGCAATTTTATAATTGCCTCTAATAGCATGTTTCCTATAACAGAAACCGATAAATCAATGCGGATCGCGTGTTTCACAGATTACTTTAGCACATACTGTTGGATATAAGAAGGTTGATAGGGTTGCCATCCGTTTTTTCTTTGGTTTACTTACATTAACTTACATTGCACAACGAGTAGATAACACTTTATTTTGCACTTTGAAACAGATTACAGAGATGTTCTTAATAATTTAAAAGATGATGCGGCTATATAAAGCTAAGCAGCAACATTACCTTAATCGTTGTTTGAGTGTTCTCAATCCACAATCATAATAAAATTCTTCTATATTTTGATGGATAAAAATTTGAATTCAAAGATAAAAGTTGAGCTATACATATTTATGAGGATTGTTTATTCTCTAGTAAAATGTAATTATTCTGAAACGTGTCTTGTTAATTGTTTTCGGGGACATGTCCGTCAGTTTAGCGACTTCAAGGTTTTGAGAATCAAACATATTTTTTAAAGAATCTGCTATAAATTCAGTAGAAGTATTTTGTTTATGATTTATACGTAAACTGCTAGGCGCTAGCCCTATATATATAGACAATGTTAGTTATGTGGAGTCACGTAAGCGACCACTGGTCATTGTCTGCGGACGACAATGCTTTCATAAATAATTTTGAACAGCAACGTCGTTAATATTGTTCGAGATACACGACTCCTTGCACTGGTTGCGGCTAGCGTATTGATAAATCCACCGCCTCTCGCATTCAATATAAACTGTTTATACAGAAGTTACTAACGTGCAGTATAATCAGACAAGGTCTTAAAATCACAGAATGGACAAAATGCAACGAGAAAGTGTTTTTAAACTGGTTTAACTATCCTTTCACAAAAACATCAGCTGTTCTCGATGGGACATGTTTTTATTGAGCAAACCACAATGCACCTTAGATATATCTAGGCAGGTAACGCGAGATTATTAGTGAAGTGAACGTCTTGCAAGACATTTGCCCGCTCCCCTTCGAGATTCGCCTTTCTCACGACTCGCTCGCTTTAATAGACCTCAATAAAGCGAAACACCCGTAAATCAAAGGCCTTTGTGCTCGGCGACCTTTTGCAGCTATTTACATAAGAACTGCTAGAAACGCGAAGGTGTTGACAAGTAAAGAAACACGTTTGACGAAAGAATTCTCCATAATGCCCCCTAAAAAACTCGCCTATTAATTTATTGTGACCGTGACTAGTTCTGTCCCGATCAGCTGTTACATTATTGTCACCCTACCCTATCTGCGTACGTTTTTGGTTTCATTTGTGACATTCAAATTTAAATCCGGATTCTTTTGCGTTTTATCTGGATAGATTATACGTTTAATATTTCCGTTGAATTTCCGTTTCATTTTATATGTATTGTTGCAGACTTGCAATGCGGCGGAGTACGCAAGATGGGTGCGCGCGCTGTGCGTCGAGATCCTGGGACAGACGCCGCTGCCACAGGTGCGTTTCCTGGACGTGCTGTGCGCAGCTGACACCAACAGCCGAGGACCAAAGAGAGAGGCTCCCCATCAGCTGGAGACGCCCGCCTGCCCGCCGCGCCCGCCGCCGCGAGCTCGGCGGAGGTTACTGACCTCCACGGAGACGCAGCTCGCTCGGGACCCCTCCCCCGCCGCAACGGACGAGGGCATCGTCGTGGAAGACGACGACTACGACTCCTCGTCCGATCGCAGCCTCGACTTGACCCTGTCCATCGACGCTTTGAAGACCGCGGATGTGGTCGACGCGCCGGTACGGAAAGCCGAGGTCATTAAATGCGACAGTTGCAGCAAGTTGAACGCGAAGCATCACACGCTGCCGCGGTCCGCTCGCGCCGAGTCGGAGCAAGGCCGGCGGTACCTGAAGCGCTGGGAGGGCACGGCCGGCGGCGCCGAGCGCGGCCGCCACGCAATGGAAGCGGCCCGGAGGAAGACTTCGACGCTGGATAGCAGAGCTAGGTCTTGCTCGCCGAACGCTCACGAGGCGATCACTCTGTACGTTCCGGTGAAGGAGCGTCGCGCTTTATTCGAGTCCCTGTCGCAGACGGGGGGAAGCTTGGCGCGGAGTACGGAACACTTATCGCGGCCGGTTATGCCGGCGGAGACCACGCCGAGGCGTGCTGCGTCTCTGCACAACTTGCAGGCGCCCCCGACGAGGTCCGTAAGTGATTTGCGACAGTTCTTCGAAGCGGTGGCTCGCGGCGCGGGCGCCTGTACCGTGGGCGTTGTCCAGCGACACAGCGCGCCGCCTAATGCCACCCCGCGCCCTTTCGCATCGCTCAAATGCGCTTAAACCTACTTTAAGGATGTGTAAATACTGTAGATAAACTTTGCGTTGACCGCTGTTTCACTAAGTCGTTCGTTTTAAGACTGTTACAAGTATTGTTATAGAATGTACCTAATATAAAATTAAATGAGACGTATTATCCATTATACGGTTTTTTATTTTGTAGATTGTAATCTCAATCAAAAGCGCTGCCCTTGATCTGTGATTTGCATTGTTTCATACTGATTTGTTACGGACAATTGACTCTTGAAGTCTTGTCAGGTATTTTAATAACATTCGGCGACGTAAGTACTTTTCAATACAATTAGAGTTGCTCGTACTGTACTAAAGTGAATTGAGTGCCACAAAGGTCGTCGTTTGCTGGATGTCCTTCGCATGATCTCTGTGTCGCAAGTATAAACGTGCTGTTACAAAACCAACCACATTTACCTATTGTAGTCAAACATTATTTTTTTTCTCAGAAGCGACAAATTGTGTGAGCATTCTTTGCGACATTGCTCTAAGTAGAATCATGTGAAATTTCTGTTGTGTATGTACCTATCAACTTATTTATATACAAATATCTAACTCTTTTTTTAAATAATCGTTATAATATTTATCTATACTTATCCTACCTATAAGTACTAATAGAAGTATTAAGAAAGGTAGTTTGTGAGTTTGAATGTAGGCGGTTATCATCGAAACTACAGATCTAATTTAAATTTTTTCATTTTGTGTTTCTACCTGTTAGTCAAAACTTCTTCGTAGTTTGACCAAAAAATTTGGCCACGAGGAACAACTAGTTTTATTACTGTAGAAGTTACTAAAATCTAAGATGTACAAATCTGTTGGGAAGACGGAAGTGACGAGGGATTTGCCTAAGCTCCAGGTGCAGGACTGGCAGGGGGTGACGCAGGATAGAACGAAGTGGCGTCTTATTAGCGGAGGGCAAGACTCGCTTTAGGTCGTCGCACCTTCTCAGTTACTGTAATAACCTAGGACCTACCTCAATGTTATGAAAGTTTATCAAAAATTTCAATGTGACAGACAGTATTTAAGTTATATAGTAACTAATTACATACTATGAATGGGAAGGTAATTAGGAACTAGGAACAAGATTGCGTGAACGAGATAAACTAAAATACTTTATCTTGTTGATGAATCATTAACGAAATGAATAGACGCTGATAAGGTCGTTAGGAAGTTCATTATCGCAGAAATATTTGTCCATTAGTAAGCGATGTGATTATAAACATTGTTAACTAGGGAGTCACCGTCATTACAAATAGGTACTTTGAGGAATGGTCATCAGATCAGAATAGTACAATGCAACTTATATATATGAAAGTTGAAACATAGGGATAGTTCAATTATCTCAAAGAAGATTGCATCTTCCATGTTGACACTGCAAACCTCAGAGAGTATTAAATATTATTGATGATCATGATGATGAGATGATAATATGGATCATATTATTATCTCATCATCATCATCAAAAGAGCTGACAAATTAGTTGATGCGGAGATGTTTTAGTAACTTTTTGGCACCTAGAGCACACAGCCGCTACATTCAGTCAGTGCCTAGAGTTTGTCGACATAGTTCACAGAATTAGTAAGCTGAATAGTGACAGTGGGCTGGTCACATAAGCCGCCGAACCGATAACCATTGGGGTAGACGTGTTATTGAGTGGAGACCGCGACTTGGTAAACGTAGTGTGGGACGTCCTGTGACAAGGTGGAGCGACGACTTGCGCTGAGTGGCTGGCAGTAGTTGGATGAGAAGAGCCGAAGACCGGGCTCAGTGGCGTACCTTGGGAGAGGCCTATGTCCAGCAGTGGACTGATACAGGTTGATGATGATGATATTGAGAGTCGTCAGGAAAAGAAATCTGATTGCGCCGTTGGATTGCATGACCCCATTTACCCAACCATCATCAACAACGATCTCCAGTCACGAGCACAGAGTAAATACTATTAATAAGGAATGCTAGGCACGCGGCTTGATTAACCAATGGATTAATTGGTACGCAAATTAATTGTTTAACGTCGAGAACTGTGCCGGCACTTGACACGGGTTTAAAGCTAAACGGTTTAATTAAATATACAATGAGAAGAATGACGATACCTACGATATTTAGAAGTTAGTCGAACACAAGACATTTATACAGTAACACAGCTACAAGCCGGGTACGATAGATCCCCTCGTAAAATAATGGCACTTTACTATTACTTAAACTTTACACAGACAGAGCAAATAGAAAAGTCACTCTGAATTATTTTGTTTGTAAGTAGATATCCTAGACTCGTAGGTGTAAGTATTATTGAGAAACACAAGCTTTGGAAATAGACAATTGTTTACTATCGTTGACCCAAGATGAGAAGGGATTAAGGGATAGTAAATTGCTATTGTCAAACAAAACAAATTCGACATCGACATTTATTATCAAGGATCGACAGTAGGTACATACATTCACTATTCTTGCTCCGTAACCTACACCGTTTTACGTTGTTTTTTTACCAATTTAACAACCAGTGTTGCCTGTCGAACTTATGTCACAAATTACAACGTTCTATTGCGGCCCTCGGGAACGGTCTAATCTAATCCCTCGTTGATTCCGAGAAAACGTAATGTAAGCTTTCTTTTATAACCTCTAGCTGTAAGGTCAAAACGTAGTCATCCTTTATACAAAATCATCTACGCTCACGCTACGCCCATATTTCTTTTTGTGAATACATCATTACAAACACGAATCTGTCTAGCGTACAGGACAAGGATTCTACGATCTCTTTCTAACACAACATAAAAGGAATCTACTGTCCCATTCTAACACCAGGGCTTCACGATTTAATAGTAGACCGAATTAGCAGTTGGTATGTGTGTCGAATGAGGCCTGCACCCTCACACAACCAGTAATTCGATCTTGACAAAAAATACTCCGGACAAAAGAGATAAGGGAAATAAAAAAGTAGGTAGATACCTATAAAAGAAACCAGGGGATGGCACAGGTATCGGGGATTATAAAGATTCGGACAGTTTTAAAGATGATGTTATAAAATTCTAACGGACTTCGAAGATAGAGAGTTTACGTCCCGAAGAAGGAAAAGTTTTGAATTTATTAAACTCTGAAAAGTTGCAACAAGGGTAAAAGTTTTAAACTTCTAGAGAAAAGTTTTGAAAAGTTAACAGTTGGATGGTAAATTTAAGCTAGGACTCATGGATATTAAAGAGCGATACTTATGGCTAGTTGAATTCTGCAAGGGAGCCTTTTGCAAGGGTTGGCAAATAGGTACAGTGTTGAACAAAGATGAATGAGACTTGAGCCTTGAGACCTTTGCTCTGTAGAGTCATGATAAAAAATAGGGACAAAAAAAGGAAACCGGCTATAGGTAGCAGATACGAAAAACATTGAAAACAATAGGTACATAGGTAGTAGGTACTTAGGTACTACCATAGATATAACAACAAGATTTATAAAACTGATAAGTCGGTCGGTGAATGCACTGGCCTTGAACGTGACAGCCGCTACTTTTCGGATGATAGGTAGCTGTCCACTGATCCAATTCCGCACTAAACGTATGAAAAAATCTGGTTTCCATCTCTTTTACACAAACTTCTGCTACGTAAACATGAGTGATAGATGAACTTGGTAAGTACCGAAGCAGGTGCAAGGCCATAGATATGAATAAGGTAAGGCTGCGGTCGTGATCGATAAAGTCAATTTGCCAGAACAAATGTATACGCCGTTTGATCTTTTCGTTGATATTTAAGACTCAATATTGAATGGCAAGTTAAATGTCAGCGTTAGGAAAGGCAAAGACCATGAACTCTTGTTTAGAAGGGTGCAATGTATCCATAACGAGATACGTATAACAGTTATTCCACCGAAAACATAGATTTTTATAAATTGCGGCTATGTGAGATACCGAAATAACAGGCTATCGGAACCTGTTTGTTACCTATTCAATATAACTATTTATCTACATGTCCTTCACACGAAAGACCGGTAAACTAGATAGAGACAGCTGTTTCTTTGAGAAACGGTTTCAAGATCTGGTTGAGGACAAGCTTATAACAATTGAAGAAAAGGGTTAAGTGTGGATAAATAACGATACGGTCAAAAGAGAGAGGCAGGGATAATGGAATTATTCGTATGGTTCTTTGATTTTCCTGTACAATCAGCTGACCAAATGGATTGCGTATTAGGGGCTTGAAGCATTAATATTGCCCCAAAGGATGGCAGTCCCTAGTCTGGCTTTCCTTGGAAAAAAATGCAGTCAACCATCACACCTTGATATAAATAATTCCTATTTGCCCCGCTAAGCAACTTTTAAGAAATATTTACAACCAATATCTCATGATAGTTATTAAAGAAAACATTTACTTGTGTATAGGTAATCTGGCTAGATTTGAGAACTGCTAGTGAATCTTAGTGTTTATGACTACAAGTCAATTGAAGATAATTGGCGATGTTGTTGAAGGTGGTGCCATGGACTGGTTCTCAAGTGAGGTTGCCGAAAAACACCGATAAGTGCTTGGCGACCAATTCTTAACTAGAACTAGTATGATGGGAGAACTCTACATGATTTATACCTGTCCATAACGATGTGTCAATATAGGCGATAATTAGATATGGATGGATGTGCCCATCTGGATAAGTTATTGCATGCCAATATAGAGAGTGTTTCCGAAATGATATCAATCAGCTGCAATCACAATGGGGAATGCCAAACGTCAATGACATTGCAAAATAAAGAAAGCAGAACTAGAAACCGTTCCTAACAAATGTCAAAATCAAGAGTTGACAGTAACAGATAACTATAGAAAATACGCAACAAATAACTTTAGAAAAGCACTGTTCCTAATTATTTTGCTGTCCACCGTAGGCGTATGATATACCGTTAGGAGATCTGCAAAAAGTGTAACTTCAGACAATGGTGGCCTCACTTTGACAAGTATAAAGTAGCTTGCGGTATTCAGATGAGATAGCCGTTTCAGTTCCAGTTTGCTTGATAGACATTCTTCCACCTACATCATCGTAAAGCTGTCGAAAAATAATGTGACATGGACATGACCTGAGAACTAAAAAATAAGCGAGTCTTTTGTTCTACATTAAAAGCTTGTTTGAGCACTTTCTTATCTAACATGTGTTGTCCATATATGTATTACTTATGTATGTTTTCTCATCATCATTGATGGAACCCAGATCTGTTTCAGAGAAAGAGATTAGCTGGAAAGGATTAGCGGATGTAATGACTGGTGCAACGTCTCTCTATAAGAATCGAATCTTATTGTCAGAAGTGAAAACCCTAAACCGGCAGGTACAACCTAGAGTTTCAGGCTGATTACAGTAGTATGCAGTACAGCTTAAGTAACTTAGCTGAAAAATAGAATAGCATTGCTGGTCCGGCCGCTCGTAGCATATCAACCAAGTTAAGCAACATTCAGCAAACCCATCACTTGGATGGGTGACCTTCGAGTGGTATTTTTAACTGAGCGCTTATCATGCTTCGGAGGGCACGATGAGCCATGTCAGAAGCCTTCGGGCAGCCTGAAAACTCAGACAATAGGGTTGGCCAATATACGAAAGAAGAAGCTGGAACATGTTTTAACGTTAAGTTATAGTTGGGTTGAGGGATGCAGAAAGATAAGAAAGATGTACAACTTTTTAGTTTTTAATAACGTTTCGATGTTTTTATTTGTGAACTAGTTCTAGCACGAGGTGGAGCACGTGAGGTCAATCTCATGCTATTGTTTTTCTAACAATAGCTGTAGGTATAGAGTAGATGTAATATACCTCTAACTGGAGTCACAGAATAAATAGGTATAAGTACCAACTAGAATCTATCATCATGTCACGATATCTTAATTACGTAATATAAAGCCACTCTCACACTACGGGCGGGCCGCACTGCAAAATAAACTTTTTTGGCAGTAATAAATGGTCAACATGAAAATTTTGTTTTTATTTACAAAAGTTGTGTTTCTTCGGGTAGTAATGAGTGATATTGGTGGATTATATTAACCATTATGTGTTCGTAAATGTGTACGAGTGTGGGAAATTGAAATAAAGTTGTTAAAAGTGACTTTTCTAGTTGCTCCAAAAAAGTCCGTGTAAAGTTTAAGTGGCAATCAATCCTCTTTGACACGGCTTGTTGCTGTGTCCCATCATCTCATCATCATCTTCATCATTTATTTATTTATTTACTAAGAAACTCAACAGCGTAATACAATTATATTGCTTATAGAATATTTAACATTGTAAGGCCAATTAAAGAATTTCGCATTAATATTATTAGAACATGGCACAAAAATAAAAACAGATTAATTAATGAATGGATGATAATTACAATGGTTGCAAGTTTGGAGAGTAGTTTTGTGGTAGTGTGTGTGTGGGGGGGGGGGGGGGGGTCATCATCGCTAATACTTGATACTCTCTGAATTTGATGTGTTTACTAGGTACTTGATGCTGGCAAATACGCTAATCGTGTGACGCCACTACAAAAAAAAGTGTTAATGCATATCTGTCGTTTATATAATGTTTCAGAGAGGATTGCGTTGCGGTGTGACTCCCCCTTATATGCCTTAGCCTTTAATGCATGTTAACTCACGTCAGATGCTTTTTCATTTTCACTTATTTAAGTAGGTAGGTGGATTAATAGCCAAACGGATTAGCCCAAAATTACGTAGGCATGATAAATTATTAAATTTTACTTAGGTAATAAGTTCTTGTTTTATTTCCTCATCTATGCGAGATAGAAGGTATTTGTCCCTGTGTCTGTTTATTAACTTTTCACGCTTAAACCGCTGAACAGATCTGGATGATTTTTGGCATAGAGATAGTTTAGGCTCTAGGGAAGGACATAGGATAATTCTTATCGCGATAAACCGTAGTCCACGCGGGGGAAACGGTGGGAACAGCTAGTATACACATTATGTGTGTATGTATGCTAGTAGCCACAACGTCACTTAACATCAGGTGACTTGTAGTTAAACGCTACCCTGTGAGTAGTAAAAATAATAATTATTATAAAGAGTAAGTATTAGTTTGTGAGTTTGGATTGTGATAGGTAGGTAATCTCTGGAACTGCTGATCCGATTTTGAAAATTCTTTCACTGTTGGAAAGCTCACTATCCTTGAGTGTCATAATTCATCAGTTTTATTGTAATAAAGATTGTGTAGGAATCTCTACCCGAGTGAAACCGTGCGTGGAGTTAGTCTTTCGTTCTGCCTACAGCTGCCCACTTTTTTGTCGGATTATGATTATGACATATACATACATTTTGATGTAACGATATTGATGTTGTAATAATTTACCTCAGTTCTTAAGTTAATTTAGTGCTGACCTACACTGAAGACCTTTCAATCACCAGGCTTTGTTATTGTGACATCTTATTAACAGTCGAGAGATTTTAATAACTAGTCGTTGCCGAAACGTGTTTACAAAGCAATCAATACTTATATTAATATACATATTATTGTATGTATAGGTAATGGTACATAAAGAAAAGATCGTAGACGAAAAGAAAATTCTTTACCAAGAGTTTAGGTACAAAATATATAAATGCGATTGAATTTCATCGACAATAATGTAATAGCCTTCATACACGCCAGCTATATATAATATACCACATATTAACGCTGCCACGTATGGTCTCCTGCAGGTTCTTTTAGGAAAAATATATTGCGCAGTCTTGCGACTATGCATATCATATAGGGCTCTGAACTAAGTACTTCTACTTGTATAAAAGTACCCGACTTACTACTGAAGCAGCGTAACTGTTTAGTTTGAAGGATTGTGTGAAATCACAGTCACGTAAGGCTTTACCGCCTATACCTCAAGGTGATGTACGCAATGTAGTCCCTTATAGGGCATGCACGTCCTAGGCGGACGTGATCTACGAGGTTATGCGTTGTCATAGTCAAAAAATATACATAATCTTCTTGGCTTACGTTAGAAGAAATGTTCTCGAGTGGCGACCACGAACCGAAAGACGTTCTGTAGGTTCTATAGGTATAGGTGGACCGACGACATTGTAAAAGTCGCAGAGAGCCGATGGATGCAAATGGCTAATGACTAATAGCCGTTCATGGTGGTGTTCAAAGGCCTATCAGCTGTGGACTTCCTCCGGCTGATGCTGATGTTTGAAGCCATGATAGTTCAGTGGTAATGACGTCAGCTTGCGATCCGTTAAGTCATCGTTTTAAATCCCACAATAAGCTTCAGCTTTCGAGAAAGGAAAACGTCGTGATGAAACCATGGCTTGGTGGTAGAGTATTTTCTAGTACTCGCCTATAGCTACTATCCTCAAGTTAAGAATCTGTCTCTTGACTTCTTGATTTATGGCTTATTGTTTTTTTTTTTTTTTACTATTTACAGGCTAGCGGTTGACCACAATTCACCTGATGTTAAGTGACGATGTGGTCGAAGATGGCGCCACGCTACACCTGGACTGGGAACTGGCTCTCAAGTGAGGCTGCCGGAACACACCGATAGGCGCTTGGCGACAGATTCTTAACAAGAGGGTGGTATTGTCATAATTCTGCCAAAGAATCTCAGATTTTTTTAAATCTTTTTATTGTCATTTAGCAAAAATTAAACACGAATACTTGGGAGCCGTTTAATTATGTTATAAATAAGTATGTAGTTCAAATCTTACCCAGAATTTGCCTTCAAAGTTCAACGCTTTGTAAAGTTAAAAATTATTAGAAACTTTTAAATTCCAAAAATTACAAAGGAAGATGTAAAGATCGTTAACAAAAGCTTGGAGTCATTAATCTATCGACGAACGGCGATAATAAAATGAATATAAAATATCATACGGGTGCATTTCGGAAGCGGATGTATGGTGATTTATAATATTAATTGACTTTATGGCCCCTATCTGTTTGAAGTTTGTATAACTGCTCTCTAAGAAAGATAGGCCATGATGTTTTTATTGTTATTGTTATGGAGATAGAACTTAATAAATACAATAGTCTTCTATGAAAATTTAATTAGGTAACTTTTAAGATTTGGTTAACTTGAAACTTTAATGGTGTAGAAATTGTCAGTCTGATATATTTGTTAGGGGATGGTTTATTTTTGAAAGAAAAATGTTATTAATAGTGACAAAATAATAGATAAAAACAATGTTTTAAGTTCTATGATACAATATTGCCATTTGTCACAAAACGGTAATAGGTGCTTGACGACAGGTTCTTAACTTGAGGTAGCTAGCCAAGCGAGCACTAAAATGCCCTAACACCAAGCTATGGTTTCATCACGATGTTTTCCTTCACCGGAAGCTCAAGCTCATTGTAGAATTCGAACCCACGACCTACAGGTCGCAAGCCGACGTCACTACCTCTGAGCCATCATCGCTTAAACGTGATTTAGAAATACGTGACCTTTTTCTATGGAAAAAGTTGCTGACTTTCTACATGGAGGGCCTGCTCCAGGGCCCTTACATGGTAAGGACGGTGACCCACATTGAGTCAGCCGTCAGCTCAATTTACGAAGATTATTTTTAAGTCACTGAGTCAATAGTTCGACGATTAAACTCGCTGAGTCAAGTTTGGTCGTTTAAATTAATCTGTAAGGGAATAGAAGGCGACGCATGTGGGCGACACTTGATTACTCATTGGTTGTTAAACTTACGTTCTGGCTAGACATGACTGTGTCTGGGACCTTGGCGGAATGTGTAAACAAGGAGTGAAATTTATTTATTGACTAGAATAGAATAACGTTATTTGCTATACGTATTAGTTATACAGATCTGACACATTCTCAAAACTATACTACATTTTTTTAAATTTTTTTTTACTATTTACGGGGTAGCGTTTTAGTCACCTGATGTTAAATGACTACATGGTCGAAGATGGCGCCACGCTACATTACATACGTATCCTTGCTAAAGAATAGCCAATATGTTACTAGCTCTTACCCGTGGTTTCACCTGATTCCCGATTTCCTTCTTAGAACTCGTGGGAAGAATGCACAGATGTGACATGAAAAATAATGGTCATTATAAAAATAAGAACTTGCAAACACCGTTCGGATATAAAAAGCGAAAAATCATTTTCTGACATTTTTTTCTTTTTTTTCTGAAATGTAGAATTAGGTAGGTAACTATAATAAAATAAAAACTTATCCGAAATATAAACTAGCATTTGTAGAACAAAGAGTAGATATGATATTATAAAAATATGTAGAATAGACCTAGATATAATATCGAAAATTGCCCGCGAAGTTTATTCTGCCACATAATGTCAACATAACGGATCAAGATACATCCGTTAAATGTGACGTTACCTTTGCCTACTGGTCTACATTCTAAGATGATTGCCAAATTATATTCTCAAAAAGATGGAATAAATTCTATATTTGATTTAGATATTTATTTTAGACTTACACTTTTTTACATTGCTTTTTATGCTACTGCATGAGTAACTAACGCCCGAAGTTAATAATCAATCCTGATCCGTTATCCGCGGTTTTGGATCGATATGTCATGTCATAATATTATTATGTAATATGTGTGTAGTAGTAGTAATATGTCAAGCCCTAGTATTAAAATGGCTTATCAGGATCGATTATTAATTTTGGGCGTAGATGAGCAGGTCGCTCGCCTGACGATAAGCGCCAGTTTGACCATTACAGTTCTGTGCCACCCAGAATTTTGAAAATTTCAGTGTAGATTGAAAAAATTGGCAGTTTATAATAGATATATAAGATGTTAAATTTCATTATACCCTGTAAATTCATTAGAAACATCTAGACACCCATGTTAAGTGACGTTGCGGTCGAAGGTTGTGCCGCGCTATCCTTAGATTGAGAATTAATCGATTCCAGTATTTCTTAAATAAAACCCAACTCTTATCGTTTTTACAATCATTAATTGTTTGTTTTAACCGATTTTGATATGTATGAAATGCCGTCGACGAAATGTTATAGATACTTAATGATAATTCTATTTCAATATTGCAAAAAAATATTCGATGAAGTATGTAGTATGTACCTACAAGTTAAATAAAATTGCCTAAAACTGTTTCCGTTTCATTTTTTCCGATGCAATTCGCAACGGAATTGTGCTATTCATGCAGAATAAACTTTTCCATTGAACTTGAGACCGATTGTAAAAAGCGTGACAAAAAATGGCAACTGTCACTTAGCCATCATTGTGACGGGCAATACCAATCATCGAGTCTGACTTGCAATTTAGCAAATTGGACGTAAACAGTGTTTTTGGATGTTCAACTTTTTCTGCTGTTGTTAATTATTTTCTTTGTTGTTTGTCTCCTGTCTTCTGTGTAATCACACTATTTACACGATCACACGAAGAAAATGAGGAATAAATATAGCAGTTAAGAATCTATCGGTGTGTTCCGGCAGCGACTTAAGAACCAGTTCCCAGTCCAGGTGTAGTGTGACGCCGCCTTTGACCACATCGTTGCTGAACATCAGGTGACTTGTGGTCAAACGCTACCGTGTATAATGTAAAAAACACATTTAATTTAATCAATTTCATAGCATACAATTGTTGTGTGAATAGGTACTTCAGTTACATATGTATAGTTAGTTGCCATTAGGGACGCTGTATGCTGGTTTTCATATAAATGTTGTACGATACTCGATAGCCAGTCCAGTAGATAAAACACGTAATTCTATACTGACCTGGCTGGAGAAAGTTGTCAAAAACTAAGCAAACATATCGATTGGTTAAGTGGTTACTGACCTCACGCAAGTAATTGTCGCCTCGGCACTGAGACCACCATATTAGTTCTGTGGCCAACTCAAAGGTGACAAAAGTAGCAGTTTGGTGTCTTAAAAATATTCCCCAAATAAAGTCTTGAGTCGAAATTATGGAGTTATTTTTTACAGACAGAAAAGCGAGTACTGCGATAGCGCAACGATCCGGAGTGAGTCTTGGCCTCCGATAATTTGATACGCCACTTCGGTCTGTCCTACGCTACCTCCTGCCAGTCCTCCACCTGGAGCTCGCGCAAGTCCTTCGCGTCTTTCTAACGATACCGGCAGTCGCGGATTTACACATTTGCCGCCAGAAGGCTAAGTATTCAAATTTTGCCGCCCCTACCAACCTCTATTACCTCTACGGCCTCTGCCTTCCCTTTTTAAATGTGTCATTTTTTTATGCATCAGACAAAAATTGAAGAAAAATCAAGCGGTGAACAATGTTTAATTGTTTGTGTGCACATAATAATATTTAAATACTTATATACGACTCTTTTAATATCATTAAAACATTTTTTTTTAATTGACTTTAAATTTGCCGCCCCTAAAATCTGCCGCCCTAGGCTCCAGCCTACTCAACCTGCTGCTAAATCCACCACTGGATACCGGGGCGTCGCGTCGGCCACTCGGCCGTCCCATGTATGCTCGTTTGACCACACGATCCCCTCACATTATCTCGATGTGGCCGAGCCAGCAAAGATTAGTAAAACGTGGTATAAGAGGAGAAATATTAGTATTCAATAAATAATTACATACATTTAATAAATAGATTAGGAACAGTCGTATCGTTATACCGTAACGAAGAAACCAACTATAATCAAACATAATTTCAAGCGTTCATTAATGTTAATCGACCCATTCATATCCAAGGGAAAGTCCTTTATAAATTAAATCATTTATGTTGATTTATGTTTGTTTACTAACTATCTAGGTGTGTCTGATTTTAGTTATTGGTATCGATAATTTTATATCAGGAAAATTCTTCTGATGGATAGAAGGTAATAAAAGTCTATCGTAACTTTAGCTTAACTGTTCAACGGCTAGCCATTACGATTTTGAAGCCCTGGTATTTTTTGCCTCTCATAGACACTGTAGAACAACTTCTGTTGTGGTCCATCTTTATAGAGACCTCTTCACTGACTGAGTAAATATTTTCAACTATAGAAAAGTTTGAGATATTAATGGATATTATGATTTAAAAAAATCGGGCCGCACTTTAACTCGAAACACTGAAAATATTTTTCCAACAAACTTTTTTTTAATAATCTGTCCACTGTTTGACATAAATTTGACATTACTTCTATGGTGCTTAATCAAATTTCAATCTCCAGCAGAGAAAACCGTGGATAGATCGGTTATTGAAACGCGACATTACACAGTTTATAAACGAGTTAGTGACGTGGTTAATAATTTCTTGCGAGTTTTTTTGATGTTTGTTTACTCCCAGATTGTTATGAGGTACCTCCTTTGTTGCCTGCGAGGTGACTCGATTGTATGGTAAGCAGAGTTGCACAAAAACTCAATAATAACAAGAACAATAGATAAATTAAAGATTATGCCTATTATAGGCTGGGAGATAGCGACTACGGAATTGTAAGTTTCTAGACTTATATCGAACTAAGAAACTTACTACGGATTGTAATAGGGGTCGCACCATGCAAAGTTCTGGATGGTACAGTCAGCGACAAAAGTAGCTGATCGTTCTCGAATTTCCAAATGTGTTTAAAATCAGTAATTATTTTTTTTTTTTTACATTAAACATGGTATCATTTTGACCACAACGTAATACACCTGATTTTAGGTGATGATGAGGTAAAAAGTTGGTGTCTAAGATGATGAGGATAATAGAAAAAAGAGTGATTGTTCAGCGACTTTTGTCGTTGACCTGCAACGGTTTAAAAGTTGAAGGTCCAATTCTGTCATTAAGAAAATTAAATTAATTAGATACGATTCAAAATTACCTTTATACAGTGTCGTCATTCTGTCTCTATACAAATCAATTTATGGGCAAACAAACTCTCCTTTTCAGTGAAAATAATTAATATTATCTAAAGAACAAGTTTGCAGGCACTTGATTATCTACAGATTTTCAATCAATCAAGCACAACCCACCCTGTAAGAAGTAAAACATAAAAACATAGATTTCAAAGTGGCTGGATCCTCGTCTACGTCACTGTAATTAGTCACAGAGTTGTGAAAGTGATGCTTTTTGGCGAGCAAACCCGCGGCACGACATAGACAATGGGGACCGCAGACAATCGTGTCATAGGCCTCAAAGCAAGTCTGTGTAGCGTGGAACTTTTAGAAATTGAGTTTTGGTCCTTAACGATCGACAAGTTTTGTTCGCGAATAACTTCGTCGTTGATGAACGGATTTTAATGATTATTTTTTTGTTGGAAAGGAGTTATCTTAAGGGTGGTACCATGATAAGGAAACCAGGATCTGATGATGGCATCCCAGATAAATCGAGGGAACATGAAGTCGGTTTTTAAATTATAAATATACTAGCCTTAAAATATAACTTTTCAAATAAAAAAAACTTTTGTTGTAGTTTGAGTTTGAGATACCTATTTAGTCTTTGGAGTTTGAGTTTTCAAATCAAAACTTAACTATTTATGGTCTACTTACTACACGGCTCCTGTCAAATAAAGTTTGTTTCTAAATTGCAACCTTATTGTTCCTTTTTTTTTTTGTTTATTGACTTTTCCGTAATAGTGGCCTATCTCAAGTCTTCTAACTCTATGGTCTTAAACCGATGAAGAAAGTGAGAGTGCCGATGGGATGCGCCGGCGCATCGCACTCTTACCTCATCTATGGAGCTTGAATGGCGTCGATAATTAACAAACGAGACGTTTGTTCCGCGACCTTTTTCAAGTAGATACTTAGGAACAGATACTGTTACTTTCAATAACTTCCCATTGTGTGCAGTTATTGTATGTGAGGCGTGAATACCGGAATTCCGGGAATCTCGTAATACCGGAATCTCTGAGAGAAAGAACTTAATCTCACAATTACGATATTAGAGATTAATCAGTAAAAAAACACTAGATTTTTTTCAAAAAATATTAAACACTACATTTTTTTTACAACAAAATAGTCTAGCGTCTGACCATGATCTAACCCGATGGAAAACGACCATGTGGTCGAAGGAATCCCGTGCAGCAGAACTCATTTTAGAAGTGTTGCCTTATTTTCATGTTGAATTCCCAATCCAGTTGTAGCGTGGCGCTTGTGGTGCAACAGTATATAAAAACAAAAAGAAATATCTTACATGTTAAAATAAAAATTCAATCCAGAAATTAAGCTTAGGTACTCAAAACGTGTTTTTCATATAAATTGACATTGCCGGTATCAGTAGGTACCTACCGGAATTCCGGAATTCGGGTTTCATTTCAATATCGAGGTAGAGTAGGTAGGGTCCGGTATTGCTCGCCCTTATTGTATTGAAATCTGTTTGTTGGCAGTACATTGCAGCAGCTGCTTTTGTGTTCTGGCAGTTCAAGATTTATCTCCAACTAGCTGTTGCCTGTGGTTTCACCCGCGTAGACATTTCCTCACGGCTTTCGAGTTTACTTCAGATGCTAAATAAAAATGTTTCGAATCATACACAACACGGTGTTGATATTAAAATTTCCATGATTACAAATAAACATTCCGTTATGGTCAGAGTAACAACGAAATACAACGTAATTTTCATAAAATTACATTCCGTATGTAATTTTCATGCTTCGTTAAGATGTTACATTCTGCTTACTCAAGATTATATTTTGTAACAAAAGTAAGTACTTCCTTTGTTCGTTGTACTTACTATTTTAATTACGTACCTAGATCATAATATGGTGTTCATAACGAGCATGTATGCTAAGTACCTATTCAAATTGGTATTATCTAATATTGTAGATACATAGTTTTTTATGTAAGAAATCTTAGTAGACAAAAGAGAAGTAGAGGTAAATTGCATTTGCCAAATTTCAAGCTGGTTTTCTTTTTAAGATTTTGCAGAGTTCTGAATTTTGATTTTGAGAGGATCAGCGGTTGACGTTGTGCCTTGGTTTTAATTCTTAATCCTCTAAATTTTGAGAAATATTTTATACAACTCTTAAAACATCCTTTCAGTACATATGCCTGCAAAAAATCACCTTTTTGTAAGCTTAGATAAAAACTTAAAAAGATTAAACTTTGATTTAAAGACGAGGCTTTTTGAAATCTTCAAGCGTAGCGTTTGACCGCAGCTCTATGGTTTCATCACGATATTTTCCTTCACCGAAAGCTCAAGCTCATTGCAGGATTCAAACCCATGACCTATCGCAAGCCTACATGACGTCACATCACAACCACTAAACAGCAAGTACGTATTTACTCATACTAATACTCATTCATCTAAAAGCTCTCACCGGTTTCCGGACAAAATGTAATAAAATTATCTAACATCTCAAATAGGCAGATGCACGCCTACAATGTTATGGTTTATGAGCATTTGTTGTAAACAGTATGCTACGGTAATGGGCCAGCTGTTTTACTATCACTTGTGTGTGTGACGTGGGCTCTTCCCGCCTTCCCCACTAATATATACAGGCATAGAATAATTCTATGTATACAGGGTTATTTGAAATTAGCGCCTCACCTCTTGCAGGAAGCCTCTTTACTTCAATCCCAACAACATTTGTTCTACGACTTAGTACGAATACGAATTACGAATTTGTGTTTTCCCATACAAATTTATTATTAGGTATTTAACGCCTCTGAACTGGAATTACTCTACCCAGCCTGAAGCATAAAGGGACGGTGGATTCAAACTCCCTAGGTTGACCAAGTAAGAAAAAGGCGCGGGAAACCGTAGTAGGTAGTTAGTACCGAATCATACGACGCGGGAGGCTAGGTTAGGTACCTACTCACTCTTACAAAATACAGAGTAATAAATAACAGAGCTGGCCAATTTTTTTGTGTTTTTTTGTTTTTGTGTTATTTATCAAGATTTACAAAAAGTCGTAGCACAAATGTTGTTGATATTGATGTAGAGAGGCTTCATGCAAGAGGTGATGCGCTAATTTCAAATAACCCTGTATAAATTAGTAAAAAATAAGGCACCATTCTAACTGGCTGCACCTTTTTAAAGCTCATAACTAACTTATTTAATTACATCTACGACCGGTTTTAATAACTGATCTATCCACGATTTGCCTTACTGGAGATGGAAATTTGACATAATCTCCATAGAAGTAATGTCAAATTTATGTCAAACCGTGGATAGATCGGTTATTATTAAAACCGGCCGCTAACCAATTAGGTTAGAATCTAAAGAAACATCATCAGGATCGGTCAGGTTTGGATTTGAATTATCTATACTAATATTATAAGGAGGAAAGATTTGTTGTTTGATTGATTGTTTGTTTGTTTGTTTGCAGCGAATAGGCTCCGAAACAACTGAACCGATTTGAAAAATTCTTTCGCTGTTGAAAAGCTACACTATCTGCAGCGGACATAGGCTATATTGTATTTTCAAAAAAATTAGGGATCCGTAGGAATATCGCTATTATAGATTGGTTATTAAAACCGGCCGCTAACCAATTAGGTTAGAATCTAAAGAAAGATCACCAGGATCCTTCAGGTTTGGATTTGAATTATATTTTACATAACATATTTTTTAACTACCCACTTACAGGGTAGCGTATAACCGCAAGTTTTTTGAAGTGACAATGTGGTCGAAGGTGGTGCCATGTTACACATTTTTTCGCCATTTGGCTACAAGGCTACAGGTCATGCCAACGAAATATACATACACTCGAAAAACATAACCCTCCTTCTTTCGCAGTTGGGTAAAAAGCAACTAAGTTGTCGTGACTAAGTTGTTGTTGTTGTGTTGTCGTTGTCGTGTCGTGTGTTGTCGTTGTCGTGTTGTCGTAAGTTGTTGTGTTGTGTTGTTGTCGTTGTGTGTTGTTGTTGTTGTTGTAAGTTGTGTAGTCTGTGGCGTTGCAATTTCAGTCGCTCCGGTGGGCCCATAAGCACATTACCTACGCCTAATGTGCGCGAGCCTTTAGTGAGCAATGGCAGTAAACAATAATGCTGGTGTAATGGGTTGGAACCAGCTGCTTTACTTTCTCTTCAATGGTAACGTGTGATGAAATGTATCCATACTTCGTCACACCATTGAACTAAAACTTTTTTGTAACGATGAAAGTTGCTGAACGTGCGCAGTAGGAAGTTTTTCCCAAGCTTCTTGACCACCATTTTCGTCGTTGACTGTACTAATGGCCTGCGTCGATTTCTGGATTGTATGTAACCTTTTTTTTTTTTTTTTTTTTTTTTTACCCGGGGAAATGCTGTTACGCACTAACCCCTCCGGTGCAATGCCCCCCCCAGAAGGGGAGGGGCTCGGAGGGAGTGTGGGACTCGCGCTGTACTAGTGCGCCATACCGCACTAAAACCCCGGGGTACTGTTCCGCATCGTCCATATGTGGGGGGGCTGGGTATCCAGCAAGCCTCGACTTCCAGCCCCCCAACGACGGGTGCCCGCTGTGATAGCGGGGCCTCTCCGCCCCTCTCTGACAGGAGGGGCCCGGGAATGGCCGGCAGTACATCTCGGCCAATCCCGTCCGACGGGGTGGATGGTGGACTTATTGTCCAAAATCAAAATCAAAATCAAAAATATGTTTATTCAATAGGATACATTGTGATCACTTTAAAACGTCAACTTAAAACTAGCTACGCCTGTTCCAACCTCCTTACGCCGGCAAAAGAACAGGCAAGAAACGCCCGGCAGGTAATTTTTTTGGCGCGATCACATTGACAATTTTATTCTTATTACTAATTGATTGAATTGGAGCAAGTTCACTAAAATCCCAAGCTTTTTTTTTTTGTCATCTAATAGTCCGATATTTTTTATTTAGCTTTACTAATAATAAGATTTCTCTTGTTTGGTTGTACACATTGGGATATGGGAACATGAATATTAACGAGTTGCGGGATCACAACCAAAGCAGACCAGACCCCACAAGCAGCACCCGTTCACGAGTTGACGCATGTGCCAGCCATCGCTCTCCTCGACCATATGAGAGGGAAGAGGGCGACCCGACACATGACGCCGCTGCAAGCAAAGTCACTTTCGTGAGCATGACTGTTTTGGCTGTTTACCGAAAATGGTTAGAATAGGGGAAATAGGGAGAATAGATAGATAGAAAGAAAGATAGATAGATTAACTACAATCCCAAGCTTGTTTGTCATCTAGATAGTCCGATATTTTATAATAAGCTTTACTAATGAGATTTCTCTTTATACGAATTTGAAATTTTGTTATAGACAAGTCTTGAATTTCACTTGGGATTTTGTTGAAAAAGCGTACACATTGACCTTTGAACGAGTTGCTAACTTTATGGAGCCTAGTGGTGGGTACAGCAATTTTATCTTTGTTTCTAGTATTAAAATTGTGATAATCACTTCTCTTTTTGAAGCTATTTAAATTTTTCCGTATGTACATTACATTTTCATAAATATATTGACAAATAACTGTCATTATTTTGGTTTCTTTAAACTTAATTCTTAAAGATTCTCTGGGGCCCATGTTATAAATCGCACGAACAGCTCTCTTCTGCAATACAAATATGGTGTTAATATCAGCAGCGTTTCCCCACAGCAATATTCCATAGGACATAATGCTGTGAAAATAGCTGAAATAGACTAGTCTGGCTGTATCAACGTCAGTAAGGTGACGGATCTTCTTTACAGCATATGCTGCAGAGCTAAGTCTGCTCGATAGACTGACAATATGTGGACCCCATTGCAATTTGTGATCTAAAGTTATGCCTAAGAATACTGTAGTCTTGACAAGGTCCAATTCTTCGTCCTTAATTTTTACATTTGTTGGTACTTCTTTAACATTGGGCAGCACAAATCTCAAGCATTTTGTCTTTTTTCCATTTAACATCAAATTGTTCGCATCAAACCAGTCTGTAACTTTGGAGAGAGCATTGTTCACGTCGTCAGAAATGTTATGTTGTCGCTTTAACTTAAATAAAAGCGACGTATCATCAGCAAACAATACTATTTCGTGATTGTCACTAACAAGGCTGGGCAAATCATTGATGTAAACTAAAAACAGAAAAGGTCCGAGTATTGAACCCTGCGGAACTCCCATTGTGACTACTGACCCCGAGGATCGCTTCCCGTTCACGTCAACTCTCTGAATCCTATCACTAAGGTATGAGGTTACAAGGTCCAGAGGAACACCTCGAATACCATAGTGCCGGAGCTTCCTGATCAGTGTCTCGTGGTGAACACAATCAAATGCCTTGGACAAGTCACAGAACACGCCTAGAGCGTCCCGTGACTCCTCCCAGGCATCATAGATGTGAGTTAATAACTCGACACCAGCATCAGTAGTAGAGCGACCACGCGTAAAGCCAAACTGTTTTTGATTAAGTAATTTGTTTGCTGAGAAATGTCTTTGCAATTGATTTAGAATAAGTTTTTCGAATATTTTACTAAATGTTGGTAATACTGATATTGGTCTAAAGTTAGTAGGGTCAGTCGTTGTACCCGATTTAAACAAGGGTGTTATCTTACTATGTTTCATCAGATCAGGAAACACGCCGTCGTCAATACATTTGTTAAATATTAGGGCTAATTCGGGTGCAATCATTTCAATTAATGGCTTAACAACGGTCACGGATATACCCCAGAGGTCAGTAGTTTTCTTGACATTAATCATATTAAAAGCTTTTACTACATCTTTGCAACTAACATAGTCAAATTGAAAAGGAATTTCGCACTCTGGTACATTTGTTTTTAACATAGATTCTGCAATGGTGTGCGATGAGTTTAAGAACTTAGTAGTAGAGACTGGAATGTCAGTGAAAAAGGTTTCAAATGCTTTAGCTACTTCAATGTCAGTCTTGACACTGGTATCGCCAATATTTAGGTTGTAATTATTAGCTTGAGACCTGACTTTGCCAGTCTCACTATTTATAATTTTCCAAGTTGCTTTAATTTTGTCATTACTATTTTTAAGCTTAGAACTTATATAACGAGACTTTGCAATGTGACAGACCGTCTTAAAAATTTTTGAGTATGTTTTTACAGTTTCTTTAAACTCATTACTAGTATTATATTGTTTTTCACTGTAGAGATCGTACAGCTTTTGCCTGCTTTTGTGAATACCAACTGTAGCCCACTCCGTAAAATTAGGTCTATCAGAAACCATGATCGTTTTTGGAGTAAATATCGTGTTGAAAGCTTTGCTAAATACGCTGAAAAAAGAGTTGTATAAATCATCAGCATTTCTACGATCCGGTAAAAAAGGAAGTTCATCGATCAGCTTTAATTTTATTTTCTCCATCCGATCAACGGTCTCTGGTACATATGTGACAGATTTTTTTCCATTAATTTTTATTTTATTTTTAATTGTAATTAATTGACCACAATGGTCTGAATCTAATTTACTTATTACACTTTGACTAATTACATTCACATCTGTAAAAATATTATCTAAACAAGTAGCCGTAGTGGCAGTTATCCTTGTAGGCTCCATAAACAAATTTCTCAAATTAAATGATTTAAATAAATTAGTTATTCTCGTACTTAGAGTAGAAACATCCAAAAGGTTTACATTGAAATCTCCACAGATAATAATTTGTTTATTTAACTTGGATATTTTGAAAAGAACTTCCTCCATTAACTTTTCAAAATCATCATATGAACTAGTTGGAGGCCTGTACACACTTAAAATAATGAACTGCTCCAATTCTACACAAGCTATTTCGATTATTCGTTCAGCTGAGTAGTGGACGATGTCTTTGCGTTCTTTGAATTTAATTTTTTTATTTAATAGTATTAATGAACCACCATGAATTGCATTAACTCTGCTGAACGAACTACCAACTTGGTGATTGTTAAAACTAAATATGTGTTCATGATTTTTGAGCCAATGCTCAGTAATGCAAAGAATGTCAATGTTATTGTGATTCATGAACAACTCAATTTCTAAACATTTGCCCTTCATCCCTTGAATATTCTGGTGGACCAGGTTGAATTTATTTACATTTTCGTTAACTATGATTTGTGATTTTGGGCAAGATTTGTAAACAATATTTTTTGATTTAATTGGGCTAGAGACTTCCTCTATTGTCATGCCACTATGTTTAAATTATTTGGAATTGTTTCCAACTGTTGAATAGTGTTGTCAAGTGAGTCCATCACCCGGGGGGGGGTGACGACGATCGAACTGCCGTCGTCTCCTTCCTAATCTTCGCCTGCGGATTGGCGCAGCGAGAGGATCTTCCTCCCGAGCGCGCTCCGCCGCCTCCTTTTGTGACATGACGTTCTCGCAAAAGGAGGCGACCGCTGCCCAGGCTGCCTCATCTCCCAATATGGTTTCAACCACGCTGGGGAGTGAGAGGTCCGGCCCGGTTACCGCAATCAGGCTGTTCCGCAGCTCTGACCAGGCCGGACACTCTTCGAGGGTGTGCTGCGCCGTGTCTACTGCCGCGCCACATTCGTGGCACGACGGGGTTTCCTCTCGTTGGATCCGGTGCAGGTATGAGCCAAAGCATCCGTGGCCTGACAACACCTGCACCAGGCGGAACGAGAGGAAACCGTGTGGCCTCTCAAGCCAGTCCTGTAGGACCGGCCCAACCGCGTCCAACGTTCGCCGCCCGAAGGTGGCGGAGGCGAGTTCGTCCTTCCAGTGCTGGACGACTCCTTCCTTCGCCTCCTGTCGGACGGCTTCCCGCTCTTCCGGCGTGGGGTGTTCCCCGCGCGCCTTGCGCTGCGCCGTCCACTCGTATACCCTGGCGAGCACCCACGCCTCCAGCTCCCACGGAGGGGTGCCGGCCAGGGCGCACGCTGCCGCGAAGCCTACTGAGCGGTAGGCCCTCACCACCCGCTGTGCAATGGCCCTTTGGGGCCTGCGGATGGCGGTTGCGTTCTCCCTTCTGCTCAGGGAGTCCGCCCAGATAGGAGCTCCGTAGAGAGCCATGCTCCTTATGATGCCGGCGTACAGGCGCCGGCATCGCGTCTTGGGCCCCCCCAGATTTGGGAGGAGCCATGAAAGGGCGCCCGCGGTGGATTGTATGTAACCTACATTAACTACCTCCATCTTTTTTTTAATTTTTTTTATGTAAAAGATTGGCAAACAGGCAGGCCCGCCTGATGGAAAGCGGTCACCGTCGCCTAAGGACATTTGCAACACCAGGGGAGTTGCCGATGCGTTGAGTTGTTGTTGTTGATCTTAATACAATGTATCAAAATCAATAAAAAAATTACAAAATAATGGTGAGCTAATAACCTTTTCCACTTTTAAGACTGTTTAAAATTTTCTTTTTCATATTCATTTATTTCTTTGCTTTATTAAACATCGAAGGATAGATCTTCAAATACGCCAGAATGTAAAGTGCATTAGAGTACGCATTCCCAATAAGGGGCTTGGGTTGCCAATATTGTTAGCAATGTTTACAGAATCTTCTTCGGAAATCTCCACTTTTGTAACACAGGTTTTGGCAATAACGTTATCTACCTATCTATAAATGTGTTTTCGTTATTCGCTCTTCATCGCTTATCTATTACTTGGAAACTACGACGCGGGACGTATCGAATTGAAAATGAATCCATTGAGACTATCATCGTATCGTTAGTGGACAACACTGGTCTTTTGACAGTTTCATACAAATAATGTTACTTTTGATCAATAGACTAGGGGAAGCGTTAGAAATTAATGGCTCGAAGTAATTTTTCTCTTTTTTGTTACTTCTAAACGGTAAATGGTGTGTTGTCATTTAATTTCTATGAATACTGTTTAATATGAGAAACGTTAAATTTTAACTTATTTTGTGTTGCTATTCTGGTTAGAGATAAACATCAGTTAACTTTTATGTACTCGTATATGCTGTAGAAATAAATATTTTGGATCGTAGTAGGTAATCGCCGTAACGATTTATTTACGCAAATGCTTTAAATTACCGCAAATTATAACTATAATTTTTGCATTTTCTTATCTATGAGTATCAAAAAAAAAGTATAATACCGTAACCAAACACTTAAAGTATATATATACAATTATACATGAAAGCAAATCAACTGTTTTTTGATCAAAGATTTTGTTTGACAGATTTTAATGCGGTTTTCGAACTGTGACGGAGAGATACCTACCTAGTTATAATTTAAAAACTATTTACATTTTTTTACTAAGCATTTATTTATAATGCATTTATATAATAGTTGGTTCAATATAGACACCGAAAGAAATAGATACATTGATTTATCATTCTCATTATAACACAAGGATGTTGCATCTTAATTCTCACAAAAAAAAAACAAAGTTTGGCGATGGATTCTCACCGTTATGACACAACAATTTA
Organism: Opisthograptis luteolata; assembly: GCA_931315375.2. Classification (NCBI taxonomy): domain Eukaryota; kingdom Metazoa; phylum Arthropoda; class Insecta; order Lepidoptera; family Geometridae; genus Opisthograptis; species Opisthograptis luteolata. The sequence goes on from OV928048.1 coordinate 8,665,780, forward strand.
TATTGTCAGTTGTTATCGAGTTGTTTACGATTTCTGATAAAAATCTCATTTGCATACCCCATAGATGTAAATGAGGCAATATTATAGTCTTCAAGGCATTATAATAAACACACATACTTACTTATTCAAAACAGTTAATCTCTGCCATTAAATATCTCCCAACAAACGGCACAATGAAATATTCCGACTCATTACCTTAGCTCAATGACGTATTCATCAAATTGTTTATGAGAAGGAGAACGGTTGCAAGAACTTCCAGTCTGAAAAAAAGTAAATTCAATTTATTATCTCCTTATTTATCACATTAACTTTTCAAGTGTGCGTCGCGTCGCTATAATCCTCCGCGACAAACAACATAAACAATTTTTTTTCATGTTTACAGATAGCTACAAAAATTACTAATCCACACCAAACGACATCAATGAAACCAATAAAAAGTCGAAGCTTTTGTTGATACAAAAATTAGTAGTAACATAGGTAGATGCCTAATTAAAATAGTTTTTGGATTTTAACGTAACGTAACGTAAAATCCTGGGAATTTGCAGACGTTCTGTATGACGTAGCAACCTACGATACGGAGTGGCCAATGGCCATCCTTTAACTTGTCCAATCCCGTTACAGTCCTAGACAAAACTGGATGCGCAATGCAAATCGCCATCATCATACAACTTCTTATTCCCACGGAGTAGTCACAAAGGGGTTTCTTTGTTGTCATCCCCTTACAAAATCACAAAATTTCATTTTTTATAACCGCAGTGTCACTTTAATGATGCCACCGTCCTTTCGTATTTACTTTGCGCTTTTATCTATTACATTGTAAGATCTAGGGGTGGTTTCTTTACACATTTCCTGTTATAATAGGATATTATTGACAGTGTAGATGCTATTTTTACCGTTGTTAGTTATTTATGATAGAGATATGGGATCCTGGGATATGTTTCGTAATTTGTTTTACATGTTTTTGATGGGATATCAATCGTTTCTTTTGTTGAAGCAACGGTCATCTCATCATGTCGTGCAGTTTGTGATGATGGGCATTTTTTAAGTATTAAAAAAAATCCCAGCTGTTTCATCCACGGGGACTACAGTTTATCTTAATCAAAAGTTTCTCATGTCCGTCCTCAGGGTTCAAACTATCTCCACACCAAGTTTCGTCTATCTGTTCAGTTTTTTAGGCGTCAAAAGTTATTAAACAAATAAACAAAGTTACTTTCGCATTTATAATATTGGTATGGATTAGTGTACTGTTCACACTACAGTTCAAGTTATTTGCAATGCTTTGTCAGCTCGTCTTTCTTTGTTTCAAAAGCTGCTTGCTTGAAGGTAGGGTATATTTCTCTATACTGCTTGCTTGGCTAGCTACTTAGCTACCGCACTAAAGTAAAGAATCTATCGCCAAGCATAAATCGGTGTCTTCCAGTAGCCACTTGAGAGCCAGTTCCTCATCCACATTAAATGTTAAATTAGCCGAAGCTTTCGCGTAATTAACAAGACGTAAAACCCTAGTAGAGCAAAAAGCATAAGTAAAAAAATGTGAAAAAAAGTGAAAAGTGTTAAGTGTCATGCAGCCATTTGAAAACACTGGGCAAGAAGACCAAGCACAAAAATGCAGACCTAAGCCCTCCATCATTTATATATACACCTAAATTACTGAAGGTCAGCTCTATAAACTTTACTGCTTTACTACACGTGACCGGATATTTAAAACCAAATTCGGTTTAGCGACCCTCATTAGGGCTTGCGCTAGAAAGTTACCCGTAGTTTTTTAGGGTCGTCGTCTTCAAGATTCCCTCTTGCGATACGTAGTCCCTCTTGTCTTGAAGATTTCATTCCATGTCGTTACAGCGCCGCCGCCCTTGTTTCATCAAAGCAGCATTGATCGATTCTCCAGAATACATGTAACCTTACAAAGAGAGCTTTGCACAAAGTACTGAGAAACTGTGGGTGCTGTGACTCGGGTCATTGCATTGCGTTCACATCTGGTGACCATATTCAATTAATTTGCAATGGGAAACGTTTCCATTCAATGCTTCTTTGTTTTGCGGAGGAACTTCTTGCTAAGTTCAGGGTTGTTTGGGTTCAAGTTTGTTTTGATAATTCGTTGTCGAAACTTTGTGTTACTTTTTGGTTAACGCAGGTTTTGTATCGTTGTTTTTAAAGCGTCTTAGCTTTATTCTATTTATTTCATTAATATGTATATGGAAGAAAAAAATGTTCTCAACGATGATCGTAAAAATTAATGACTGATCTCTCGTCTTGTCTTTTTATGAACCTTAAAAGGTACATTTCCCCAAAAGTAGCTGATAATGAGCAATTTTCCAGATTAGCTCTTCCTTAAATAGCTAGATGTTAGAGAGATGTTTAGGAAAATTGAAAAGTTGAGTAATATGTTTAGCGACTTTTGTCGTTGAGGGTACTTAAAAGAATTTTTGTGGGAAGTCAACACTTGTTTATCAGTCCTGCATTTCATAACATCAAACTCCTTATCAGGCTGCATGGTTCGTGTCGAACGATTAGATAAGTGATTACGTTCTTTCCTTTTATCCCACTTACGTTAAAAAGCTTTGCTCTACAAAGCCTTTTACTATCTTACTAAGCTCTTAGGAAATCCTTAAAGTTTCAAAACTACGAATAGCTTGTAAGATAAACTGAAGCCTAATGAAAAATATGACGATGGACGGGATGCAATGGGTGAACCGACATAGTGAAGTGTGGGGCGTGGGGTTGCAGGATCTATTCCCGCAATGGGACAAATATTTGTCGTTGAATAAAGAAAAGTGTAAGTATTTGTCTAGGTGTTGTGGATAGTTGGATACCCGACCAGCGTAACTTCTGATACCCTAGATAAAGGGAGCTATGATATATTATTATGTATGTTATGTGACCAAGAATCTGAATGTTAACAAGTTTTTCAAATATAGGGTTTTTAGGACGTATTTTAGTATGGTGTAGATTCTATGATCTGATCAGTATGCGTTACAAGTTCACGCCTACGAAGCACACCCATCTTAGATGCTCCAAAGTCCTTAATATATTCCTTCATCCTTCCAAGCGAGATCAGTCAAAGGAACTCCACCGGCGTCTCTAATCCAAATCGGTTCATCTAACTAAAGAGACTTAACCCGGCATAACCCCAGGCTTGCCACATTAAAGGATAATGGATACATTAGACCCCGAATGTCCCATTGTGACTGCAGCGCCTGTCAATCTTGGAGCGATTACCGTGAAATCAGTCAGCGGTTGGACCCTCCACGATGTATGATAAGGATTTGAATTTGGGGATAGTTTCAAGAGCGATGGTGGCCGAATGGTAACGCGGGCGCCTTAAACAAGGCGCCGATACCGAGTATCCTCTTGACCCAACACCGTGTGGAATTACCACTGCTCAGAACAGTGAAGGAGAACATTGCTATATAGGAAACCGGCATGCGACATCTTCCAACCCGCACTGAGCTAGCGTGGTGGATTACGGCCATACTGTGTCTTTTTTTTATGTAATAGATTAGCAAACAAGCTGCCCGCCTGATGGAAAGCGGTCACCGTCGCCTATGGACATCTGCAACACTAGGGGAGTTGCCGATGCGTTGCCGACCTTTAAGAACTCTTTTTACACCCATCTTGAAGGATTGCAATCTGAGAGAATGTCATAGTCCCAGCAGTGAGAACGTAATAGGCTGATGATGATAGATTTAGAATAACCTTACTTGACTTAGGCATGAGTTCTTCATTACACCGTAATAACCTAAAACCACTTCGAGGTAATCAAACATAACCACACTATTATATTAATAACACCCACACAATCACATACATAGCTCTGATCCCTAACTAGAATTCCTTGTATATTCTTGTAGAAACTACGCAGGTCAATGATCAAAACATAAAAATAATATTTTATATAGAAAGAGAATATCTTTATCTTAATAGTGCTCTGCAATCATGGTCCTTATATATCTGCAGCTTTTGGGAACATGCTTTATGATGGCTTCCCATGCAGTCTCAACTTTGTTTTTCGTGAGCTCAATTTCCAATGATTATTACACCGCTTTCCCCGATTTCATAGTTATTTTAAGCACTTTCCCCCATCATTCTGTTAACCATAATGGGTGCTTCAAATTGCTTATTAACTTCGTTATGTTATAGTTATATCAGATAACGACACCTATTGTTGTATCAACTCTATTAAGTAACTGCCTTTCATTTTATGTCTAGTTATCTTGTTTATTAGTTTGAGAAACAAGCAATTTTTTCACACATTATATTGAAGTTAGAGGAAGAAAAAGTATAATTCATTTTCAACAACTTACAGGTTTTTTTTTAGGTTCTTTTTGATCACAGGTCACTCTATGACTGGGAAGATGGAAATAAAACCGCCACACCTATTACCTAAAACAGCTTCAACGGAAAACCAGTGTTGGTTAAACGACCAGCAAGCGCAGCACTGAGTTGAGGTATGCAACTGGTTTGTAATTACTATGAAGGTACCTAATCCCTAATTTCTAAGTATTTTTATTGTTAATTTGTAGCAAATAAATGTTTCTCATTCTCATTTCTGTTACTTGGTGACAGATTTTCAACTTCAGGATGGCAGCTATAGCTAGGCAAGTAATAGAAAGTGCTCTACCACCAAGCTACGGTTACATAAAGAGTAAAAAGTTGCTATTTGCTAGTTGCTGTTGTTTACGTATATACTACTAGATACAATTTGATATGGAAATCGATCGATCAGCACTTAGTTACATACAACATGCATGCGGTGCATGTATGGTCGAGTTACGTCTAATGTGTCTATATAGGTACAGCAATTTCCAAACCAGCTCAGCTTTGCCTTCCTTCCTACTTCCTTGCGTGTTTCAGCTACTCATAGTAACTGACTAAAGAAGGTAATCATTCGAATACTACCTATAATGTATGTAAGATTTAATTTAAGTAGTTTAGTATACTGATAGGAGTGTGAAAAGAACAAATTAAAAGAACAAAGTGAAAATAGCGAATGATTACGATTATGACTAGAAAAACTGAGTGAATTAATAAAGTTCAGATACAGATGAAGAAGAGTCACGATGAGATGGTGAGAGAGAGAGAGAGAGGGAGAGAGACAAAAAGGAAGAGGCATACATGGTGGTGTGACTAAAATAGTCTATGAAGTCAAAGTTGAATTTAAGGAGCAAGAGATAGGAAAGATAAGAAATAAAGAAGGAGAAGAAAAGTACAATTTGTAGGAATAAGATATATATGCTGACATATATGGGGACTTTGTGCTTTATTGTTCAATAACAGGAAGCTTTCGATAGTCCCTGACGTAATAATTATTGTCAAACTTGAGCATAACAAAGAATACTGTCGTGTTTTGTTTGCGAAAGCCAAATTGTATTTACGTGCTCTGTAACAATGCGATAGTCGTGCAACTGTTTTTAATCCGTTGCGACAACTTTGGATACTAAAATGCTGCTCTATGTAGAATCTTGAGAAAATACTAAGAATTGTGAAAATAGAGACGTGACATTTGAATTGTAATAAGATACCAATACGAATTACGAATAAAATCAGGTGAGCGACTTGTTCCACTCGTCACTCAGTTGCATAAAAAGCATTCGTTTCAAAATGTAATGCAGTAATTTTGCGAAGTGTGGGTTCCATACAGTAAAATCGGTGACGTTGACTTGCAAGCCGCAGTTTGGGCGTTCGAATTCTGCAATGAACTTGAGCTTTCGGTGAAGGAAACATCGTGATGATAAGTCGTGCGTGGTGGTAGGGCATTTTCTAGTGTTCTCCTGGCTAGCCACCAATCTGTAGCCACCAAGCACCTATCGGTGTGTTCCGGCAGTCCCACTTGAGAGTCAGCTCCCAATCCAAGTCTAGCGTGGCTCCACTTTCGACTACATCGTCGCTTAAAATTAGACGTCTTGCGGTCAAACGCTAGCCTGTAAGTAAAAATAAATAACGTATACCTTGGATTCTCACGCATCACGGGACTGAGCAATTTTACGTGACAGTTGCGATTTGAAATTGATTGTTGTGAAACGAGACAGAAGTCATCTATCATTTGAAACAAGGTGTAAAGAATTGAGAATATATGCGAGACAGATGGGACTTGTTATTGAGAGGATGAGAAGTTCACTGTTAGAAAACTTACCTAAAAGTACGTACAAATGATAAATTGATTGTACACAATGACATGTCACTAGTTGTGAGGGATTATGATGAATTAAATTTGATTATTGTTGTTAAAGGCGTGACATTTTATGAATCTGTTCGTTTTCTCAAACGTCTGACACGTACAGATAAGTGCTTGGCGACAGATTCTTAATTTCAAGGGTGGTATCTACCAAGCAGGCACTAAAACTGCCCTACAACCAAACTATGGTTTCATCTTTAATCACGATGTTTTCCTTCACCGAAAGTTCTGGTTTAACTTTATTGTAGGATTCGAATCGAACTTACCCATCCTACTGGCACTAGGTCAGCGTGGTAGATTAATGCCTACATATATACTCTCTCTGCGTCCAGTGGGAATGGAATATGGAATATGGCTGATGATGATGATGATGATTATTAAGTTACTACGAACTTGAAAGTTCTAAAATTTTCAAACAGTACAATAGGTAATATTGTGACTACATGAGTCACCCACGAACTATAACAATGCTTAGCTATGGCAACATTTTAAATCACAATTATAACAACACAATGCACCCGGAGCAGAGTTGTGCAAACTCCTGCGCAGACGCAGATCGTATCACTCCAGATTGATCTGATATCTGATACGAACGGGTTTAGAATTCTTCACGGGAGCATTGTCGGCTTAAAATACTGGTATATTTTATTGCATAATCTGTAAGGTAGGTACTTCTTGATGCTTGACATATTTTGAAAGGGTTTAAAGAATAGTTGAATTCAATGCTCTGGGGGATTACCAATATCATTTATTGCGATTCGGTACATGTACAAGTGATGCTGGTACCTATTTCATTTGTTCGTAAATCAAAAGTATGTATAGGATTAGTCGCCAAGCTGTTCCGGCAGCCCCACTTGAGAGCTAGTTCCCAATCCAGGTGTAGCGTGGCGCTACCTTGACCACATTGTCACTTAACATCTGGTGACTTTTGGTCAACTGCAATGCAAAATAAGTATGTAGTAATAGAAATTCTTTTTATTTTTTACTTCTTACAGGTTAGCATAAAGCTTTTGACCACAAGTCACCTATTGTTAATGACGATGTGGTCCTTTTTAATTTGAGTGCATTTTGTCACTTTTCGCGATGTACTCGTATTTTTGCACAAGCTATTTATTGTCCCAAAATTCAGTCGCGCAACAAATCTGTTTCCGAACAATTTAACTTGAAAGAGCTCTACCGTGTACACAGAGTAGGTGTACTCGTTTGAACTTTGTTGTCGCTTATTTCGCAAAGGTTTTATTTTTCTTTTGATGTTTCCACACACGGGTTTTGTGAAACGGTGTGTTAATTTATGTTTATACACAATTTAATATCTATTTATGGACTATGTGTTAAAGTAGGTGTTTCATTGCGTATAACCTTAATATGCATGAAATATCATTTCAACACTACATAAACTTTTTAAGTATGGCCGAGGGATATGATTTCTTACCATCTATCCTGTACAATTTCGTATTGGTGTGGTCTTGCCATTGTCTGTTTTTATTTTCACCGTTTTCAGGATAGCTTTTTACCATAAGTCACCTTATGTTAAGCGACGATGTAGTCGAAGATGGCGCCATGCACGCTACATCTGGATTGGATCGGATCTATGTTGTAATCAAACATAGTAATGTTGGATTAATCCAACATAGTCGGCTGTAAACTAGATACTTGTTTACGTAATATCGAAAACCTACGATTACATTTAGGTACCTAAATATATAACTAGCTAGCTTCCCATATTTGGTACCTAATATGTATTTCTGTGTTTCTGTGTTCTAGAATTGTGGTAATGGACACCCTACCTATGCTCTCACTGACTGCAAGAACCGCATCCCACTTTTACTATTAAAAGAAGTAACCTCTTAAACTAACCAATATATGCTTTACACACTAAGAAATAACGACTGTTTTTGCATAATTAACAGCATAAGTGAATATTGCTTACGTAAGCTCTTTGTTCAAAGCAGTTTCTATAGGAATTATGCGAAGTGTGTATGTGTATGTTTATTGAATTGTCTTGTTTGTTCGCTTATTGTTAATGGGTTTGGGTTTAATTACCTAATGTTAACGAATGCTTGTCAATATTTGCGGAGGCACGCCTAAAGCAGAGGGCGAGAGCGCCATGACCTCAAGTCCATCTTCAGAACATTGGTGATATTGAAATAACTAGTCAAAGTAGTAAAATATAACAACAAAATAACAATAAAACTTTTTAACTAAAAAAATAAACCGCCAAAAAAATAAAAAGCGAAAAATAATAAACCTTAAACTTGGTATTTTAACTATTGTAAGTCTACCTTAGTAATTTTTAGTCGGTGCCAATTAATCAACAAACAAAGTACACCATCACAAATTAAAACATTTCAAAAAATGCATTCTCCGCACGACCACTCGCAACGACGAGACGAGACTATTGCCAGAAATTAATAATCGATCCTGATCCGTAATCCGCGGTTTTGGATCGATATGTCATGTCATAATATATAATTTTAGTAATAGGGCTTGACATATTACTACTAACATGACATATCGATCCAAAACCACGGATTACGGATCAGGATCGATTATTAATTTCGCTCAATAGTCTAGGGCCTGAGAAAGGCTACTTTTTAACGCGCTAAACTGTAGCTCACGCGGGTGAAATAGCTAGTGGCTTACTAGAGTACAAAAAAGGGCCTTGATTCAAGACTAGAATCTGAAATGATGAATTAAAAGAGTCGCGACCGACCCGTGGTTTCGCCCGCGTGAACTAAGTACAAGTTTTTGTAAGGCTCAACCAAATTTCATCATGATCTGTTTATATTAGTGGTTTAGGTATGGAAATGTAAGAAACATACACAGAGGGACAGAGAGAGTAACTTTTGGATTTGTGACAGCAGTATTGTAAAGCGTAACAGTACTGTGCGGGTGCCTTACCGTGAAAATTCTCTCTAGAAGCAAATTTCACACCATTTGAGTGAGTAATTCTTTTGTATTTAGTACCATACCATACTCCACTGGGCACCCGGAAATAAGCAACTAAATAGTAGCGAATAAGAATGAAACGGGCTCACGTAGGGCATGAGCTAATGATTTCTTACAAAAAGCTTTAGTCGGGAAGGTAGATTTCAAGGATAGTGTATATTTTTGGTGTGTTTAGGTTGGATAGTATTTTTTCAAGTGTAGATATGATCGAAGATAACACGAAATGTGTACCAGATCAGCGATGTTGGTGTTCAAGAAGTTTAGGAAAAGTAAAACTGAACATTTTGATGTGTTCAAAATTTTTTGTCACTGATCGTACTACCGCACCATTCGCATAGCGCTAAACAGCTCCAAGCGTTAATATAAATTCATTGGGATAATAGTGTTGTAAGCTTCATAAATACGAAATTTACTTCAAGTACATAACAATAATTGTATCTAACAATGGCTACATAATGAAATTATGAATGTAAAAAAAAACATAATACTTCGTGAATACTTTGTTTTTTTAATGTTGTTCTAGTTATTAAATGTTTCTATAGTGTGGTGTGGTGTACCAATAAAAAGTGTATTTATGTATTTACCGCCCGAGAACATAAACGCAACGCCGCGAGTTACCAAAATCTACTCAAACCCCAATAAAAAAGAGGTGGATCCACTTAACGAGTAATGTAGTAGACCACCCACTGGGCGATTATTTGGCACGTCAACGTACAAACTGAAGTACCATTATTGCTCCAGTGGTAGAGTGACGTGGGAACGACGTGGACCCTTAAACTGTGAGAGAACAATGTAAGGAGTTAATCTACTCGATGATCAAGACCGGAAGATGATTGGACTACTGTTGAACGAGCTAAGCTTTGTGAATAAGACTTTGCGATCCGAACACTCACTGTGCTCTGCAGAATTGCACAGTGGTCTGTTAAACGCGATGCGAAGAGTACTAGTAGTATTACTACGAGTACGAGTTTGAGTATTAGTTGTAATTTTTTTTGTTTTTTTTTTATATTTTAGTTTAGTAGTAGTTTACTATTTATATGGAAAAAACAATTGAAGAAAGTACTTAAGATAGAAATTAAAATTCAATAAAATAATTTTAAGTTTGTGTGTGTGTGTGTGTATGTTTGAATGTTTGTTACCACGTAAGTAGGTGCTAAACTGATTTTTATGAAATTAAGTAATGGGATAGCTTATACGCTGGAAAAAGGCTCCTAACGGGAAGACGCGGGTGAAAACGCGAGGCGCAAATAGTAAAGTATCGTATACTTGGAAAATTCTAAAACATTTGTCAATTTTCTTGGTGGTGGGACTTTTGCTTGTTCTTGTTATCAGATCAGTTTCCAAAACTATTCGTACAATTCGGCAGTTTTCGTTGGAAAGTTATAGTACCAGGCTCTACTAGTGAGTAGAGAGTAGAGTTGCCAACTCAAAAACACCTATTGACAAAACAAATTTAAAAATTAGCTATCATGGATTTTTGTTAATATGCAGCGCGTATCTAAATATGGGACAAGACTTATCCCACCGGGACATTGAAAAACGGGATCTCCCGTAACATACGGGACAAGTGGCAGGCAATCACTGGTCACTACAGTCACTACCCGTGCACTCAGTAATTGTAGGGCGAGGGCACATAAAGTCCGCTCTACGGCTAGGTTACCTGTATACGTAATAGTCGATAACTGTGCGCTAATGTATAAGTAGTACTGATATATATTCTGTGGTTCAGACTACAATGTGATGCACTAAAAGAGGCAGTGTCATACTATGTCCGCCCCGCGGTTTCACCCGCGTCTTCCCGTTATCCCGCAGGAACCTTTTTCCAGGATAAAAAGTAGCCTATGTGTTAATCCAGGGTATAAGCTATCTCCATTCCAAATTTCATTCAGATCCGTTCAGTAGTTTTTGCGTGAACGAGTAACAAACATCCATCCATCCATCCAGCCATACAGGACTACCTACTAAATTAGCTGCACTCCGTATTTTCACCTGCGTTTTTCAATTTTCCTTTTAAATCTATAAGTCATTTAGTTTACAATTTTTTTACGTAAAACAGTGGTTAACAAGCAGATGGCTCACTTAATGGTAAGCGGTCAAAGTCGCCACAGACATTTGCAACATTATGAGCATTGCCAATGCATTACTATATTATATATATTTGAAGACCCGCAGACTATTCTACCTTGCCCGTGAACTCGTGAAGGATAAGAAACTCCGGGCAGCCTGGACATCATATGGGCATCTGTACGTGAAAGTGGAGGAGGCCTCTCCTCCGTCCCGCATAGCAAATGAAGAGGACTTACATAACATTATTAAGTGACTAGATGGTCTCAAGTCTCTTATACCTTCCACCTTCTTTTCTGAGGCCCAAACATTTTTCATGCCTTGCTTTACTGCCTATGTAGTAGTTTTTGTAACAATTTTCACTTTGTTGTTTATATTTGAGATTTCATTCCACAGATTCGTCTATTTGTTTAACATGTATACACTAAACGCGCACTCACTCACTTTCACTAACACTAACACACCCCTGCACACAAACAATGATTTATACTACCTTACAAACGCACTCGCGAGCATTGTTTTAAACTACGTCAAATGCACCTTCAAACCCTTTACTGTTTCAATAAAAATCTCCAATTTGTCTACGTTACTGTTTGGTCGTCATCTATCGCAACTTCACTTCCTACCATATCCAGTCCCAAGTTCCAAAACTAAGTTATTAAATATATTAATAGTCTCATGTTATTTATTGAATGGCCTAGGCAAAATGTCTGTCCATTCGGTAAATTACTATGGATTTTAATAATATTGAACCTCTTAACTTGGGACTGGACTCGTTTTCGGTAGCAAACTCTGTAAGATGCGATGTAGAGGAACTAAGCGTTTACGTAAATCAAAACAATCACTGCCCACTAAACATCTTATTACAAAATATTAGAAGCATCAACTGTAACCTTAACAGTTTCAACACTCTCATCACTAGATCAAAAGTTGACTGGGATGTGTTGATACTCACGGAGTGTTGGCTGCAGGGTGACAAGCCTATCCCGGCTATGGAGGGTTATAACCATTTAGCTACAACGGTTCATAACAGCCAAAACGAGGGAGTTGTCGTATACTACAGGAGTCAGCTCAAGATAAAACTTGATGATGCTTCACTCTGTGATGCCAATTGTCTTGTGTTATACCTAAACTCCGATACATGCTTAATTGCTATCTACCGTCCACCAAGCCAACATAATATCACAAATTTTCTCAACTCTATAGATAAGGTTCTATCAAAAGTCTCTGCTTATAAAAATATTGTTTTTTGTGGCGACATAAATATAGATATTGTCCCGAATACTTCGGATAACCGATCGCATGAATACCTTAACCTCCTGGCGAGCCATAGTTTACTACCAGCCCACACAACTGAAACTCATGGTCAAACCTGCCTTGACCATATGTTCCTAAAAACAAAGCTTGAAGCCACCTGTTTTGTTGTCGAGTCATCTATCACTGATCATGAAGCGGTTGCCCTAAGTATGAATCTCAAAATTCAATTAAACTATACCACTAAACCTAACACTTATATTGATTTTGAATCTCTTGATCGCTCTATGCACATGCTAGATCTCCAACCCATTCTAAATTCAACTAATGCCAATGTAGCTACAGATACTTTTGTAAGCCTACTTATTGCTGCAATCAAGAAACATTCTAAGACTCGTAAAGTTTCGCGGAGGAAAAGGGTGATTAAACCTTGGATCACTAATGGCCTTCTGCGTTGTATGCGCAATAGGGATAAATTGCACAAGAAGTTAAAAAGGGATCCCGAAAATGAGATACTAAAAGTGACCTACAAAAGATACAGGAACTTTTGTAATGCTCAACTAAAAAAAGCAAAACGTAATTATGACAAGCAGGTTATTGAAAATGCGAAGGGCAACAGCAGGAAACTTTGGGAAGCAATCAAGGATATTACAGGGCAGCGTAAGTCAGTTGATTATTCGTCTAACTTACTATCGGTAGAGAACCCAAATTTAAGTGTAAACGCAGTCAATAACTTTTTTTCTAACGTAGGGAAAAATCTAGCAGAATCATCCCGAACAAGACGACGTGTTAGTTCATTTACAGGTAATTTGGATTGCGCAGACTTTTCTCCGGTCAACTCACTGGTGTTACTCCCAACTGATGAACTAGAAATTGCTGAACTCATCCAAAGCCTTAAGGATAGATGTGCTGTAGGGATAGATCAGATATCTGGGAAGTTCTTAAAAAGGTACGCGTTCCTACTCATACCTGCCATTGTGCATATTTGTAACTTAGCGCTCTCCACGGGAGTATTCCCTCAAGCTTTTAAAACTGCGCTGATCAAGCCAATTCATAAAGACGGGGATAGAGACTGCGTCAATAATTTTAGGCCAATCTCAATTCTGCCGACGCTTTCAAAGTTATTAGAACGACTCATTAATAAGAGGCTAGTGCACTACCTCGAATCTAATAAACTTCTATCACCGTCGCAGTTTGGTTTTCGTGCCAACCTGTCTACTAGTGATGCCGTTCATGAACTCACCAGTTCCATAATTCAAAATCTGGACACTAAGCGTAAATGCTTGGTTATATTTCTGGATCTGGCCAGGGCTTTTGACACAGTCTCTATTCCACATCTCCTAGATAAGCTTGATCAACTTGGAATCCGAGGAATTCCTTATAAACTTTTTCAGGACTATCTGAGCAATAGAAAGCAGAGGGTAAAGATCGACCACTTGGTAAGTGACGAACAGCTGGTCACCTATGGCGTTCCGCAGGGCAGTGTGGTCGGTCCCACGTTGTTTCTCATTTATATAGATGGCCTCTGTCGCCTTCACTTGGATGAGGGTAGGATACTCTCTTTCGCTGACGATACAGCGCTTCTGTTTAGTGGTATTAGTTGGAAAGACGTCTTCTCCTCGGCTCAAAAAGGCTTTAATAGTGTCTCCTATTGGTTACATAATAATGTACTTACTTTAAATGTCTCCAAAACTAAACTTATTGCGTTTGCTATGCGATCAAACTTCCTTCCACCAAATGACTATAATATAACTGCTCATACTTGTAACGATCTTAGCAGTTGCTCGTGCTCTTTTCTCACCAAAACTGATAAAATAAAATACCTAGGCATAATTATTGACCAATCTCTCACCTTCAAACCCCATATTACAACACTGGTCTCCCGGCTTAGGAAACTCATCTATATTTTTAAAGCGTTGAGACATGTAGCTGACCATTTTACAATCAGGCAAATCTTTGGTGCCCTCTGTCAATCTATAGTGGAATATTGTATAACCTCCTGGGGAGGAGCCGCCAAAACTCACCTTATTGAGTTAGAAAGAGCCCAGCGAACTATTTTAAAAGTAAGTGCTTGTCTTCCTTTCCGTTTCCCTACGTCAGATTTATATAAATTGTGGGACGTCCTAACGGTACGACAATCATTCGTTTTGCGCACTGTCCTTAAGCAACACTCCCTCACTATATATGACCCTGACCTGGTGAAGGATAAGCGCCGAAAGGGCACTGTATGTAGATCACAACAGTTACATACGAGTCTATCGCATAATTTCTTTTGTTTTCTGGGTCCTTATCTTTACAACTGCCTCAATAAAAAACTGTCAATTTTCCCTCAAACCAAGCACAATTGTAAAAAAACCGTTACCGCCTTTTTGAAAAATCTTAATTACAATGACACTGAAAACTTACTAACTATTCCTGCGTAATTACTTTATTTTACTTTTTTTTTTTTTTTTTTTTTTTTTTTTTTTTTCTTTGTCGTTATAGTGAATAATAGGAAATACTCGTACTATGTAAAGAAATTACAACCAACTGAATTGAAAAATTCAACTATCTAACTATCACGGTGCATGAGATACAGCCTGGTGACAAACGGACGGACATCAGAGTCTTGGCAATAATGTCGCGTTTTTACCCTTTTATCCTCTGAGTAAGAAAACCTAAAAAACAAAACCCTATAAACCAGACAGACAGACTGACAGAGCTAGCTACGTTCAATCTGTAGTTATGGATTCTAACCAGCAACTATTACCTACCTAAATATTTAACTATTCCAATTTTATTTCTTTTAACCTTATTTTGTTAATATAACAGTATTCTATCTTAGTTTCACTACAACTTTCTACCTCGAGTTACTTCACTCTCATTGCACCTTAGTTAATTGGCCTATCCCTCTCCTTGACTATAAACCTACAAAAATGTTTGGTTCACGCACACATTTATCCAATTATCTACCGCGAGGTGCTCACCCGTTTACAACATGAACAATGCTATTCACCACGAATGCACTTCTCACACATCCACACCTTACAATCGACTCGTCAACTTACTCTCACTCAAGCATACATATATTCACACATGCACCGCAACATATTCACACATACACCGCACTACACTCACTCACACATCCACTTATACTCCGCACGACACCTGTGAAATGAATCTTCTTTAACATTTATTTACCTACCCACATACAAAATTATTTTTGTTTAGAATTTAATTTTTTTTTGTTATGTTTACTTTTTGCATGCTAGTTTTAAGTGTTATGTCAGATCCGTGGAGTGGGGCCTGGTGACCTGTGACACAGGCTATTATGCCTACTGCAGGCACCAGTTCCTTGCATAACGGGTACTCAACATTATAATATTTATATTATATTGTTCTTATTTAATCTTTTACATTGTACCTTTGTAAGGAAAAATAAATGTATTATTTATTATTATTATTATTACTGACCCTGAAAAACTCCTTTGACACCCATCTTGAAGTTTAACATTTTGTAACACGACGGAAAATGTTCTAAATTTTGCAAAGATACGGGAGAAAGTATTTACAGTCTCATTCTAGAACCAAGAGTAACTTTATAGATCTACCAAATTTCATGATAAATTCTGATTACTTTTTACGGAGTTGAGTGATGTAGAACAAATATAAATATTTACCTACACACAAACAAACGTTCACATTTTTAATAATATTAAGATGGAATATATTTATTTGTAAGAGGTGACCTCAACATCTTAGAGAACTATCTGCGCCTCGCGGTTTCACCTGCGTGGACTACACTTTATCGCAATAAAAATTATCACATATCCTTTTCCAGGGTTCGAAATATCTCCACACCTTCATCATAATCGATTCAGCGGTTTTGTCTTGAAAAGGTTACAAACAAACAGAGTCACTTTCGCATTTATAATATTAGTATGGATAATGGGATCTAAGTAAAAACAAACACAATGATGTTTACACAAATATATGATTTTTCTGCATATTATGGTTATATCCATCGTGAACATCACGAGTAGGTATGTATTATATCATTATCATTATAATACTTAGCTGAAATTGTAAAGAGCAGTTTGAGTGGCAGTCGTCACAAAATAACAATGGGTAAAAAGTATTGTAATGCTAAAATCGCTAAGCATTAAGTATAGGTAACTAACTATTTTTGTTGAATTTTGTATATTATCATTATTATCGTCACATTTTTGCAATTGATGTAGCAAAAACAATTTTGAGAAGAACCATTACATCTGTTTTAGGTGACGATCTATCGGATGTCTTGTGTATTATGGCCATATTATGCAAATATGAGACTAGTGTCCTGAATTAGCGTCACTAAACATATGAAAAAAGTGTGCTTTCCAATCCTCTAAATTAATGGAAAAAATCACTTCTACTAGATACTTTTATTAGATTTCTTACAGGATAGCGTTTGACCTCAAGTCACCTGATGTTAAGTGATGATGTGGTCGAAGGTGGTTCCACGCTACATCTGGGTTAAAAACTGAAACCTAAAACACGTTTACCTAAACTGTTATCGGTTCTTTGATTGAATCCCAACCCATTGCCACTTCAGCTTACTGATGATACAGTCTATATAGATGACCACATGGTTCTGTACTAGATCACCTCAAAATAAAAGTCATCGTGAACAGCAAGGTTCAAAACTAGCCAGTTTTAAAATAAGCGGTGTAGATACAGACTTAGGTACACGACTTTTTCACCAAGTTTGTTCGTTTCTTTTGTACGGAGAAGCCGTTCTCACCCCTATCACAATTGGTTCCTGTTTCTGCCTTCTTGTTCTCAAAACTATCTCCCTACACCGCGCTTGTCCTGTTGTCAAATCTTTGCTATGGACAGAAACTAGACACATAGACACCCAATATTTCCTAATTCAAAGCATCCATCTCAGTCTTATAACCTCGTGTTTGCAACTCGCAAAGCGCAAAGGTTATCTTTGGGTTGCTGAGCTATAATTAGTCGAGTTGCACTATAGCACTGCGCCCATTCATTGATAATGTTGTAATGATTACATGTTAGTATATAATTTTTCTCCTTTACCAGTTTTGAAATTATGGAAGTGTTTAGCAATCTTTGCTTTGGAGTTACTTTCGTTTGGGTGGTCGCGTTTCTCAAGGACAGTGTTAAGGGCTAGAGGTTCTCTTATCTTCGATAGCAATTTTATAGTTTTACAATTTAAAACCCTTTCTATTATTACAACTTACAGTGTAGAGTTTGTCTACAAGACACTAGACGTTATGTGACGATTTGTTCGAAGTTGGTGCTTCATTACTCCTAGATTTGGGATGATAATTTGTATTTATTGGAATTTTTTTTTTCAAGAAGGTGTGTCTATTGTCTTCCAGTTTAGAAGTTCTATAGAATGTCACAGTGTGTTTTGATGCATATACGATTAGTATCATCTATTTTATTTAAGTGTAAGGTTTGTGAGTCATGATTAGCAAGATACTGTTAGTTTTCCAATTATTCCCTAAGAGAAGTCCCTCACTTGATGAAATCTCATGATGCCGTTGAAGGAACCGCTTCTATCATTAAGCTTGATACGAGAGAGTCACTTGGCAGTACGTCATTCCCCTTAAGATCATGCGAAGGTAGTTGGTATTAATTTGGTGTCCTTTTCAAGTTATATGTAGCATCATTTATAATATATATTAGGTCGTATTCTTAGTCATTTATTTATTGAGTCAGTACCTCCAATGCCACAATATTGCTATCAGTCCTTGCGCAATTTTTATGTTGAGAAAGTTTAACAATATAGTAGCAATAACTTTTCAAAGAATATACTCGTTTATTATGGGTAGCTGATAAGTTGAAGATAAGAAAGTGTTCCTAGAAGTCCTTTTGACAGTTTTTCCTTATCGTTGCTTGTAAATGTTGGAGGTCTGTTGATTGTTTTGTGTTTCTTCTAGCTCTTTGATCACTCTTTTAAATTACCTAGTTGATGCAAAATAAGTGATCATATAGGTACTATCGGACGCAGTCCAGTCAGCAGTCGGAGTATGTATTGGTGCGTATGAATTTTGTACTGATTCATCAGTTCAAGGGCAATGTTGAAACTTTTATCAATGAAGGTTGTGTGGTGGGTTTTAATATAAGTCAGTACGGGATATCTATTATGATATTTTTATGTTACTATTAGATTATTATTTGTTTATTTTAAAATTTAATATTCCTGTATGATTATTCCTGTTTTACATGTGGTCTAAGATAGAGCATATAGGTATCTATGAGCCATTTAAGTAACACTGAACAAATGAAACTTAGATTTTTATGATAATATGAAGTTTTAAGAACATTAGGTGCTCTCTAATACTCGTGGTTTGAAGGTATGTAAATCTTACGAGCTTTTAATAGTACGTATTTCATAAAAAATATATATGTAAAACCAATGAGGCACATTAACGCACAAATTTGTACGTTAATGATCAAGCATAACAAATATTTGTCAAAACCATGATGGCTTAAGGAAGTTTGTAAGGACAAGTATTCCATAATACTCACTTAATCAGTGTAGCCATGTAAACTAATTCTACCAAGCAGTACTGACTGACCGCTGGTCAAGCAAGGCCCATATATGCCTATACCTAGTTACGTAACACCATGGTTTATTCATGTGTAGTACCCCTCGGAATGTAGTGCCTACACCTTTGTTTATCGTTACCTGTGGTGCTGTGATTGAAGAGCTGTCGGCTAAACTGTATAATATGTTTCAAGGGTTCAAACAACCAAAGTCAAGTAAAACTTCTGAGATTCTTTTTTCAGCTTTCACTGTAGCTACATAATAATCATATAAAAAAAATCAAGAACTGCTAAATTCTATGAAATCACAGATACCCAAATATCTAATAATACAATGTTGAATCAACAATGTGCGAGATAATTATGTAGGTTGTTGTTGTTATGTATATATAGATATATGTTTGTGGGAAATCTGACCACTGGGGCTTTTAATTCCGCTGTTTGACTCACCACCAACCTATCAAGTGGGAAACATAGGTATAATGTGCCTTTTTACATAGTAGGTAAATAGTTATGTATTTTGAAATACATATACGTTACAGTACAATCTTTTTGTACATAGAGAATGAAACTAAATAAAAAAAAAACCTAGTGCAAGGCTGTGTGACTGTCTTTGCAGCAATTGCTGAGGTTTGATTAAAAAGTTCAGTTGCTAACAAAATAATAGGAGCCTCCTAGACTATACACAATACGTATGGTGTCGCCCTAGAAAATTATGTTACTACAAATGTACAATATACATAGTATAGTACTGTTCTACCAACGGACGCTATTTGCATATATTTTATATGATTGTACACACATCTCCGATTACTTATTGTGTCCATATTATAATGGAGGACATTAGTCATGGTGTCTTAAGCTAATAATTATTCCCTTCGTGTATGCCATGCCTGCGCAACGGTATGCAGGAAATATGGCTATTTTAATCTTTGATGATTTTGTATGGATTGAGATTGTTTTGTTCGGCTTAATCTTTGGTATCAGAGACGGGAACGTGTATCTATGATGGATGGGACGAGTTCTCACATTTTCAAGAATACTATACAAAGTTTGAAAGGTCTAAAAGTATTCAGGTCTTTTTCTGACCAAGGAAGTAAGAAAAGGACAGCAAAACTTTTAGACCTGTCAAACTTAGTTTTAGAAAATTCAGAATAGAATCGACACCATTATGTCTGATTTAAATTTAGACAACTACATTTTGCATCCATACTAATATTGCAAATGCGATAGTAACTGCTTGTTTGTTTGTTACCTTTTCATGTCTAAACCACTGAACCGATCTTCATGAAACTTGGTTTGAAGATAGTTCAAATTCTAGAGATGGACATAGGATACTTTTATTGCGATTAACTGTGGCTGCAAGAAGTCTGCGGGTTGTTGTTGCATAGTATCCGTTTCACAGCGTTACAGAATCAGCCTGTAACCGTTCAGTCACCATTACTTAATAGTTTCTTTAGTAGGGATAGAAATATAAGTACATGTATTTAGAGGACATTTTTAGCTTAGACTACAATATAGAAGGGACTATACATTTAAGTTGGCAAAGGACCAAAGAGGACATTGTCGTGAATGGAACTTAAAAGGAAGGAAATATTAGTAGGTAATTTAAATATGTACTTAAATAATTATGTTAGTTTTCCGTAAGTCCATTTTCCTTAACAATTACTTCGGCTTAAAAGTTACTGCCCTATTTAATGCTCCATTATAAACAATTTAGTCTTAGCCCAGTCGGGTTAGAATTTCAAGTTGCATTAATTCCCATCCCGACAATTATTGCATCATCCTTTAGGAGGCCAAAGGGAGTCTAAATAATTCAAAATGGTTACCAACCTCGACCCCGATTTTTGCCGCTAATTTGGTTTAAGTTTTTCGTTAATACCTTAGCCATTTCTCGATTCTCGAGAAATAAATATTTGGGATCATTAGTTCATTATTTGATTTTCTACATTTAGTTCCTTGTCATTTTTTTCTTCCAACCGATATTTTTCGAACTAAGCGGGAAAAGACGGGTGAATATAGTTATTGACAAACTCACATATTTTAATAATATTGACCTATGGGCCTAAAGTGTAGAAAAACGAATTTGTTTGGAACAAGGATTACATCCATTTTGATCTCTAAAAATTTTTACAGTAGGTACCAATAACATAGCTCAATTTGAATTTTAGAATTAACTTGAAGAATTTCTGCTTTCATTCCTTTTATTTTATTGAACCAGTTGATCTTGTTTTCATTGAACACAAGTCTTCAAATAGTTTTACATGACCTTGATTACGTTCATTCATTATACCCAATTGTTTTTATTTCCTCACGCGAACGAGCCAAAATTGATGCCACAGTATCGGCGGCCTCAATTAAAACTGCAAACAATTGCTTTTCAATTACAATAACATGTGAAAAACGACATTGAAATGAAGACCTTAGCACGGATATGCATCGGAAATGGCCCCAATACAACAGAATAATTAATAGTTTCTGCGCAAATAGTGTGCAGTAACTGTCACTTAATCTGTGAAGATATGATCTAGTTTCGAACTGTTGCGTATCTTTGGTAAACATCCTGACTTTGTGTCTCATATCACTTTCTTTGGTAGAGATAACGGAGTTGATGTGCCAGACGATAGTTACTAGGTAGTCACTTATTGTTACTTGCCTAGTCACAGTCAACGACAAAAGTCGCTGCACAATAATAAACTTTCCATTACATTTATCATCTTAAACACCTTTGACGATATTATAACTTAACATCAGGTGTGTTGTGTTGTGGTCAAACGTCACCTTTTAAGTTGTAAGAAAAAATCAACCATTAATGATCCTATACGCATATGGAAAATGGAGTATGATCAGCTACTATTGTAGCTGACTGTACAGTCAACGACAAAAGTCGCTGAGCAATAATAAAATTTCCATTACGTTTATCATCTTAAACATCTTTGACGGTAACATCACTTAACATCAGATGTGTGGTGTTGTGGTCAAACGCTACCTTGTAAGTTGTAAAAAAAAACATTACTGATCTAAAACACATTTGGAAACTACTGTACTACTGTACTAGAAATGATACAAAAGGTCAATAGTCGTAACAAATACGGTAAAGCCTAAAGCCACCTTGCAAAAAACTTCTACCTATGCTATTTCATTGGTTCAGAATGCTTCATACCATGCAGCATTAGCGAGTGACGACCGTACATTGGAAAGTCGCGGTGGATAAATTAATTAATTTTATTAATTATGTGATGGTGGCCAAATGGTAACGCGTGCGCCTTGTAAGGCGCTGATATCGAGTTCGATTTCTTCGGACCCGCGTCCAAAACGGTGAAGGTAAACAGCGTGAGAAAACCGGGAGGTTTTATGTGCAAGAACCACAACATTCGAAAGTATGCGACATCTGCCAGCCTTGGGCCATCGTGGTAGATTATAGCCCATGATCTCTCTCTGAGAGCAGTTCGAGTCCCAGCAGTGGAAACGTAATAGATGTCAAAGTCAAAGTCAAATGCTTTTTTTATTTAATAGGATGTGATCACTTTAAAACGTCAAACTTAAAACTAGCTACACCTGTTCCAACCTCCTTACGCCGGCAAAAGAACAGGCAAGAAACGCTCGGCAGGTAATTTTTTTGGCGCGATCACATTGCCAATTTTTTTCTTATCACTAATTGATTGAATTGGAGCAAGTTCACTAAAATCCCAAGCTTTTATGCCATCTAATAGTCCGATATTTTTTAATAAGCTTTATTTATAAGATTTCTCTTGGTTGGTTAATTGTGCACATTAGGATATGGAAACATGAATATTAATGAGTTACGGGATCACAACCAATGCAGGCCAGACCTCACAAGCAGCACCCGTTCACGAGTTGACGCATGTCAACGACGAAGTTAGTCAGTCAGTTAGTTTACTTCAATTTTATATTTAAACTTACAAGGATTAAACAAGGATAAATGATATATGGTTATTTTGTCTGACGTTATTGCATTACGGTTTGAGTTCTAACACGTAGGTACTTACTTCCTTAGAACAAATTGCCTTGTTTGCCTACAAGTAAAGGTTGGGTGCAATGTTAGGTCATGGCAACTAACAATTATTTATTTGCCTTAAAAATATGCAGAGGTTAACATTTTATTATGCACTTCTATGCTATTATAGCTACGCCCTGTGAATTTACATGCGGGATTGACTACTTTGCATTCACATTTATTACCGAAAATCGTTGCATCCGAGCCATGAGGCTTAGCATAGAAAACTCCAACTAGCTAATTCTAACCAACTAAACTAAGATGGCGCAGTGAGTCTTGGCCTCCGATAATAAAAGACACCACCTCATGCCAGTACTCCATCTGGAGTTCGCGCAAGTCTTAAATTCTAAAGACACAGAACACGACCCAAAGTGAGTCTTGGCCTCCGATAATAAAAGACACCACTTCGGTCTGTCCGACGCCACCTCTTGCCAGTACTCCACCTGGAGTTCGCGCAAGTCTTAAATTCTAAAGACACAGATCACAACCCAAAGTGAGTCTTGGCCTCCAATAATAAAAGACGCCACTTCGGTCTGTCCGGCGCTACCTCCTGCCAGTCCTTCACCTGGAGCTCGCGCAATTCTTTAATCAGCTCGTTCTAAGGACACAAAATTGCCCGAATAGCCTTACATTTGAAATCGATCACCTCACAAACCTATGTAATTGTCTCACAACAACAACAATTGACAATCAGCCAGTAAACAATAAGACATACATTTTAATTATCGCAATATTATCGAGACACAACCTCAATATGTCGTGTCTTCATTATCGGGAGTGTGAACTGACCTTTAGTACCTACTTGATTGGTGCATGCCTTTGTAAACTTGTAGCTACGTATGGCATTCAGTATATACATACAAGCATACAACACATACACAAAAACAACAACAAACAACTGTTTAATACAATACATGAGAGCCACTAGACAGCTAGCTACCAATCTAGGTGCCACCTTTGACCACCTCATCACTTGACAACATGTGACTTCAGGTCGCCAAGCACCTATCGATGTGTTCCGGTAGCTTCACTTGAGAGCCGAAGATCGGGCTCAGTAGCGGCGTAGAGGCCTACGTCCAGCAGTGGATTGAAACAGACTAATATGATGGTGAAGACGATGATAAATAGTTTCTTTTTCCGGTACAGAGTGGGGGAATCCTCAGGGATACCCAGGCACGGGCACGGGTTACGTCGGACTCCGCCTTGGGACTAGGCGACCTACCGACTAAACCTACCTCCCTGTTTTCAGACACTTTTCTACTGCTCTGTGGCAGGGACCTTGTTTAGGTAGTGTTTTTAATATCTGTATAACTTTCTTAAAAGTAAAAACAAAGTTATTTTTAACTTTGTTTAGTCATTTTGTGATGATACCTAGTTACACATTTTAAGGTAGCATTGACGACAAGCGAATGCACTAAGACTGAATAAAATTGTAATTTTTTTTATCATATCCCATATTATTCATGACAGTTCTGGCAATCCACAAAGACAATGATTGATTTACTTGAACCAATCTGTTACTTTCTCCAATTCCGATAAATCCTTTGTTTCGTGGTTTGATTAGATAAAATATAATAGGTACATCATTTCGCTCATCGTTTATAATATACTGTCATAGGATTATACCCTCTGGTACCTCAACCTGCTTCTACGTAGGTATATAGACTTACACGTTAATCTGGCTAACTTTTTATTTTGTTCTTATACAGCCGTTCCCAATAACCGATCTATCTATCCACGGTTTGCCCTACAAGATATAGAAATTTGACATTACTTCTATGGAGCTAATGTCAAATTTCTATCTCCAGTATGGCAAACCGTGGATAGATCGGTTATTGACAACGGCCGATATCGGGTAGGGTTTGATAGTGTGTCACCTGATGTTAGCGACGATGTTGTCAATGATGACGTCAGTCACTATTCTACTTCTGAATTAGGAACTGGCTCTCAAGTAAGGCTGCCGGAACACATCGACAGCAGTGCGATAGATTCTTAACTAGATAAACAACGCTTGCCTGATAGTACCTAAGCGTTGCGCTTGCCCATTATTGGTCAGTGCCACAGAAAATATTGAACTTCAACAGTCTATCACATCAATGGCAAAGCTATGCATCCTAATTTCCCACACTACATAGTTACTCGTACCATTGCACCTTCCTTGTTATTTATTCAAATGGCACTCGTGACTCTACACTTCTCGAAGTAGCTCCCTTCATATTGAATGATAAGTTGCAAATCACGTTCGTGATATTTGTTCAACTTAATTTAATATCACGACATAAACCACGGAACAGCTAGCAATAAATAGAGTCAAGACATACACTTACTTCTACTATGGTAAAAATCTAGAAACATTATTTATACAGGGTGGCGACGCGACGTGAACAGTGACAATTTTCCAACAGAATGTAAATTTATAATACTAGGTTCTCAAAAAATAAGAATTCATTTCTAATTCATCGATTAAAATATTATTCCCTACAATGACACCAATTCACAATACTGCAGCAGAGCGCGCAGGAGGGAAGAGGGAAGCGGGAATGAGATAGCAAGATCTAGGTTCTTGCTTACGCGCAGTCTGATGCCTACTGTGCGCGAAATAGACATGCATGTACGTCATTGCAGGTAGTAACGAGACGTGGTGACTGTGTTTCGTAGAAATTAATAATGTTTTGGTCATGTTAGGGTTAAAAAACTTTTTATTTTCTAATTGTTTCGTGTTTTATATCACCTGCATATTATTATAGACCTCCTTCAATTCTGTTAAACCACCCTGTATATTAGCGGCACCCCGTAAGTATAACTTGCTGCCAACCACAACGTCAATACATAACAAAGTCTCCTAGTTTGGCCTCTTCCTCATTTGACTCAGTAGACCATAAAGTTTGACCAATCCTGCTCATTGTTTTCGCCAATCGGATGTCGCCTGCTTAATGAACCCATGAGTTGTAAAGTCATTTGCAAATAAAGTATGACGACTCTATGGTACAGTAGGGTCGAACACCAGGGAGATGTTCCCGGATTTGGATTGCATTCGGGACGGAAAAGATGGTGATGATACTCTCACAGTAAGACAGTAAAAAGGCTTCTTGGCGTAGTGAAGATGTAAAAATAAAAAATAAAACAAAGTAAGTCGGTACCTAAAAGTAAAAGATCTCCCGAAACACTTAACTTTTATCTCCATCAGAATTTCCGACAACCGTCAAAACGGCATTATCCCCAGATAGTACGAGTACTAAGATTGATGCCGTAACGTTTGTCAGTCACGTCAAACTGTCAAACCTCGACCGTGACCTTCGTTTGATGAATCGACCACTCAAATATGGTGATCGTACAAAACAACATTATTGCATTCAAATAAAACAAAAATAAAGTGTAACTAAATGTGCATTTGAAAAGAAATCCGCTTAGGGAATTCTTTTGTTGTGTTTTTGGGCATACCGGTTTTCTTTTTTTTCTAATTTAGTGGCCTGGAAACCTTTTTGGTCTTTCAATTCATACAACATTTTCCTGACACAGCAAAACAAAAATTCAAATCGGTCTTGTTGTCTTGCTGTTTTTGAGTTTTAGCAAGACTAACAGCAATTGGTTTGTTTAGGAGAAAGAATGAGAATGAAGTAAGAATAAGCTTTCATATCGATAACTCCCCAAAATAGGCCATCTACACTAATGTTGCAAAGAGGATGTAAATACTTATGTTACGGCTAATCTGTCAAACTTCTTATCCCATTATGAAAATTCTTTCCCTGTTACAAACTACACAAGTGTTTTCTTGTGATAAATTTCTGTAGGAATCTCTATGCGGGTAACACTACAGGGCACAGCTAGTGTAAAGTAAAATGTGAAAGCTCTCGAAGGCTAATTGGCTATAAAATCACATCAGGGATATTATTTATGATAGGTAATTACGAAACAAATCAAAGGAAGCGGAGAAGACAGGCGCAAGCATTCTGATCAACCAAGTTAGCTACATTAAGGGCATTTTAGAAAAAAACAGTTATAAGGACAATCAATTTGTGACACTAAAGATACAAAGAAGTTATTGCTAATAATTAAGTAATTAATTGATCTCTGTTGGAGGTAAATCTACATTTATAGTATGGCATAAACCTCATTGCGTCAAGAAAGAGAAATAACAAGTTTATTGCCGTCGATATAACAGTATCAGCGCTTGGTTTCTCGGACCTATCTGGATGTTGATTGCTGTCCTCAATAGGTACTGGATGGAACCGATATTTTCACCCTAGAAAACATATACCTGCAGAGACCTTATTTGACTTACTAATCACATTATCACGTTTTTAAATTTTACAAAAGTTGCGAGTTTTTTTTTTTGCTTTTTACAGGATAACATTTGACCACAAGTAATAAGTAAGTAAGTGATGCTAAGTGACGATGTGGTCGAAGGTGGTGCCACGCTATACCTGGATTTGGAACTGGCTCACAAGTGGGGCTGCTGAAACATCCAATAAGTGCTTGGCGTAGCTACCAAGACCACTTGAAAATGCCCTACCACCAAGCTATGGTTCATCACGATGTTTTCCTTCATCGAAACCTCAAGCTCATTGCGGGATTTAAACCCTCGATCTACGGATCGCAATCCGACGTTACTACCACTGAGCCATCATCGCCTTATAATATAAGTGAGTAGTATATAGCGTTACATTATAAGTGAGTGTGTTACTACTTTACGCTGAAATGACTCAACGGATTTGCCTGAAGTTTGGAGTGGAGATAGCTTATACCTTGGATAAACACAGGCTGGTTTTTATCCAGGAAAACCTGTGGGCGTACTTAGAAATCAATACATTTAAAGAGAATAGTTCTGACTCACACACTGAAAACTCATTAACGCATTAGACTTAGAAAGCTGAAGTTTTGCACAGAGGTTCCTTTTGGACTTTATTCGGCTTACGTTTTGTGTGATGTGAAAATAGCGGTAATCCCCAAAATACGTGTCAAGTGTAATACGTGACGCGTGTCATCTGCATTATTGTAATTTTTTGATTAGGTCGCACGTATTACATTAGGTAGAGTTGTATTTACAACTTGTCAATGATTCGTTGACCACGTCGAAGAGAATACCTAAATGGTATTTAATATTGTTTTTCCTTGACCGCGCACAGGCCTACAACTTTATACAAGGGATGAGCGATATTTATCGATATTATCGACGTTTTATTATATTGATTGATGTATGTATCTAAAATATTGGAATATCAGATCTACAATATGTATTGAGATAAATAGATTAGATACCTTTCTTTTCTCTTTACTATGAGTAAAAAAACATTAATAATTTTCACTTAATCAGTCAATGTATTCCTTCATTATAGTCTCACAGCGGCAAATCCCGGGATGGTATAACCTGTTGTGAAAATATCGATATTAGGCTACCAAGATCAATATCGACAACATCTATCATCATCATCATCAGTCCACTGCTGGACATACGCCTCTCCACTGAGCCCGGTCTTCGGTTTTTCTCATCCAACCACTGCCAGCTTTTCGGCACAAGTCATCGCTCCACCTTGTACTAGGGGGTCCTACACTACGTTTGCCAAGTCGCAGTCTCCACTCAAGAACGCGTCTACCCCAATACTAGAACAATAACATCGATATTTTGTCAATAGTGCCCATCCCTACTTCATATAACTCATCAGCTGATAAAACTTACTCAGCAGGCCACAATACAACACAGTAGTATAGAAAAGGGAAAAGGCAGGGCCGCAACCGGTTGCCTCATCGCCGACCAATGGGAAACCAGTCGTTAGTACGTATGACCTACTTAGCGAAACAGGTGAGGCGCCCAGCCGTCTGCCGAAGCGCAAGCGATTTTCTTTGGAAATTCTCGTGCTTTTGAAATTTGTTTGTTTTCTAATTTTGTTCCAGTAGAAGTGATTTTATTGCGGCAGTTTCTTTAAAAAGGTTTGTGGTTCTATTATTGTTTTGAACAATTTAGTGAATGTGATCGCAACCAAAAAATTACCTGCCGTTTTTTGCTTGTTTAAGGACGTTCCAGGAGATTATTAAAATGATTTTCTATGTCTCTTTTTAACGAGCTTCATCACCAGCTGCGTTTCCACTGCTGGGACTCAGGCCTTCCCCCAAAGAGAGAAAGAGAAAACCGTAATCTACCACGTTGGCTCAGTGTGAATTGGTAGATGTCGCATGACCTGACGTGAAGTAATTTGGGAACTTTTCGTGGGGTGCTTTGGAACTTTCTGGATACAAGCCCTTTTATGGTAGCGTCACTGAGACTATGTTAGCAAACCTTTGTAGTCAATTATATCTTACTCCTGTTACTATCTTTGATTTGGTTAATAAACATGAAGTGGCGCACGAACCTACAATATTGATTACTTTGTTCGAATATCCCATTCAACCTTCCACAAAATTCCATCATAATGAGCAGACTATTCAAAACCCACGCCAGCCGTGTAAAGTACGAAGATCCTACTCAATTATTACATCAGTTGCATTCTCAACAATAGGCAATAAGTTAACTAGAATGCGCGTAGGATCATATCTCAATTACCTATTATTTCATAGAAGCAAAAATGTGCCTGGCTGACTTCTGTTGCCATCCAACTGGCTGCTCGTGCTCACGTATTTTTCATCGTTTCTGTGGGTTGAGTGAAGTTAGGAATCAAATCAAAGAATATTTAATTAATAGGACAACATGTGGTTACTTTAAAACGTCAAACTTTAATCTAGCTACGCCTGTTCCAACCTCCTTACGCCGGCAAAAGAACAGGCAAAAAACACCCAGCACGTAATTTTTTGAGCAATGAAATTCAAAGTGAAAGTCCCAAAATTCAATATACTAAATATTTCTAGTTGGCAACAGACCTATTAGCTGTGTTGAAAAGTTCATTGACTTTGACGGTCGATTTAATTGGTTATCAATAACATTTTATTGATAAAATGAGTGGCGCCGGCGCATCTAGAGAGTATTTATGGACGCGAATGCAGCCCGAAAACAAATATTGAAAATTATACCCACACAACAAAATGTCAATTTTAAAATAAGACCATAATGTCTACATTTATTTTAATTTTATTGTATTCCTAACAGGGTTGTGTTTTAATACATCATGCTCATGCTTGTGTCAGTCCATTGCTGGACACAGGCATCGGCCAAAGTAAGCCACTGAGCCCGATCTTCGTCTCGTCTCAACCAATCACTGACACAGCCCTTTTTCGTATGTCGTCGCTCCACCTAATCAGCTTACACTACCTTTGCCAAGTCACGGTCTCATCATCATAATAAGCCCAATGCTTTTGGCATAAAAGAGATATAGGTAGTACTAGTATTTCGGACTCATATGTAGATATATATATAGGTAGATATATAGTGACACAATACTTTATCACGAAACTAATGTAATGGACATAGAGTATCCGATGTATTGCCTTTATCTAGACACTTTAATAGCTATTATAATTATATATGCAATTATGATGTAATAACACACCTGCATAAGTGCAATATAAATGTTTACCTACTGTTTTGCGTGAATAAATCTAATAGCCAAGCATATTGTTTGCCCATATATATAAAATGAGACGTAAGTTTTGTATGTTTGGGGCTAAGTATAACATTACTGTGCTAATACAATTAAGCATCTTTCTTATGTTATAGCTATATTTTTAGGGAATGTAAAGCTTTATTCTACAACGCGAACCAAACCTACGCTCCCAATCAAAAATAGCCAAGGACTTAATTTGATTTCTTCTTGAATTGGCTAAGAATCTGTTTTCCCTTTTAAAATAGACAGCGTGATACATAAGTGCGCCGTAAATTTTATGCTCCGGCTCAAAATTTGGGTTTAGTCATAAGATTGCATAACCGTCATTTTTATTTGTTTTAGCTACATATATAATACAAAATTGGGAGTGTGATCGCGGGGCAGGGCTAATATGTCAAGAAAAGCGTAATGTAGCAAGAGCCCATATAAGTCATGGTTCTAAACGGCAAACCTGTGTACAAATCCTAGTTAACAAAATAGTTACCACTGACTCACGTCCTAAGCAGTTTGCAAAGTATGTGGAACGATTGCAACTGCTTGGTTGTAACTTGTAAGTCTTGTAACGGATTACTAAACAGAGTTAGTTCGTACAAAAGAGTCACTTATCCTGACGTACGATTTCTTAACAAAAATACGGTTTGAGCTGTCATTAAATGTTTCTTTTTTATTAATGTTACTCCTCAATGGTGAAACAAGCATCTTTTTAACTGCCATGTTCGGTTGCGATACATGCAATACAAAGAATTATGATTTAGAAATAAAAGTAACAAGTAAGTGCTTACTTACTTTTTCTTTGTAAAATGATGTAACCAAAATAAAACAATTGACAGTGCTATGACTTGCTACTACGTCGTTTTTATAGTAAGACTACGAGTCGGAAACTGTTTCAAAGCCACCTGATGTTGAGTGACGATGCAGTCGAAGGTGGTGCCGCGCAACACCTGTTTTAGTGTTAGGGAACACTCCTAAACAAAGTGCTTGACGAGGATGGAGGCTAGCCAAGTGCTTGGTGCATTTTAGAAAATGCCCTACCACCAAGCTATGGTTTCATTGCGATGTTTTTTTAACAATAAGTTCAAAAACAAACAAAAAACAAGGTAGGTCGCTAGTTACGTATATAAAGAGCAGAAGCATCATTTTCAATGCTTCACGTTAACAAATCAATTACAGTCTTAAAACAGACCTTCAAGTCGTACAAATCGTGGATTATAAACGCGTGCTAAAACAAAGAACAAGGCTAAGGATAATCTTTTGAGAGAACACGTAATATGTCTAAGGATTATGTTATAATGTGGGCATATTATAACATAGCTGCTCAAAACAATAATCGAACAAAACGTGTCATAGATTTGTGTGTAATAGTTCAATGGAACTATAATGTACGGTGCAAAATGCTGAGTAATTACTCAGCATTTTGCGCCGTAAATGCATTAGTTAGATGAATAATCCAAATCAACATAACCATTACATATCTTCACTTCTACATCGTGTTCTCTACAGATGGTGTTCTGAAATTCTGAACCAAAACTGTACGTCGATATGAACAGAACAAGTGGAGAAATCACCATGTATGCACACAAGGACGGATGCAGGATTTATTTCCGAGACAAGTAAGAAGTTTAATTTCCCCTTAAATTGCTCTTTACTTTTATCTCTGAGATTAATTCTGTAACAATGAACTCATCATCATCAGCCTGTATCAGTCCACTGCTGGACATAGGCCTCTCCTAAGGTACGTCTTCGGCTCTTCTCATCCAACTACTGCCAGCCACTCGGCGCAAATCGTCGTTCCACCTTGTCGCAGGACGTCCTACACTACGTTTGCCAAGTCGTAGTCTTCACTCTAGATCCGGTCTACCCCAACGGTTATCGGTTCTGCGGCTTATATGACCAGCCCACTGTCACTTCAGCTTGCTAATTCCGGCTTACAATAACTATAAAACAAACTTGTCTGCAAGAAACCATCAATGTTATCAAAACGGTAAAGTATGTATCAATCTCTCAGTCCCAACTCCTCTGTCTGAGAGGGGGTGGTCCCGTGCCCTCTGTGCCCCCTCCCCCCTACCCTGGGTTTATCCTCGTATGCATATCACTATCATGCGTGAGTGACAGACGTGTTTACAGTATGATATAGTGTACAGTACAGTCAGCAATAAAAGTTTCTGAACATAACCTTTTTTTCAATTTTCTAAGCATTTTGGACACCAAACTTTACTTTCAATTGGAAATTTGGATTATAGTAAGAGTGATTTTTGTGTAATAGAAGAAGAAGAAGTCGACGGACCGCTTAATGGTATGGTGCTTAATACAATGGCGGTCAAAATCACCTATTTGCATAAAACATGAATTTACTTTTTACTTTCACTTGTTACAGCATTTGATCACATGTTAGCAGAGGGACAATAGACAAAGATTCAGAAAAAGGATCAGGAATATAATATCATTAAATAATATTTATTCTAAAATG
The DNA here is from genome assembly GCA_931315375.2 of Opisthograptis luteolata. Lineage (NCBI taxonomy): Eukaryota > Metazoa > Arthropoda > Insecta > Lepidoptera > Geometridae > Opisthograptis > Opisthograptis luteolata. The sequence goes on from OV928048.1 coordinate 8,698,782, forward strand.
CACTACTTGAGCAAGCTAAAATAAATGTAACGATATAATACTTGGAAAGGTCGAAAACGGACCTATAAATAACAATAATGATTTGGTTAAAGAGTATGTTTAGATACTTTTGCCGTTGACTGTACCTGACTAATCTGTTAATGTACCGCGCACTATGTGCCGTGGGAATCCATTGATCACGCGCACAAGGTTGCACATTGAATAATCGATTGTTTACACTTACTTACTTCCCTGTACTTTGAGTATTAATTTTTAGATCCTATAACATTGCGTGCGATTGTAATTATTTTATTTATATATCAATAATAATGTGTACCTACAACACTACAATTTCGAATTTATTGATGTTCAACTTAGTTTTAATTTTTTTGTACTGTGGCGTACCTTTAAAGAGGTACAGTCAGCGACAAAAGTAGCTGATCGTTCTCGATTTTCCAAATGTGTTTCAAATCAGTAATTATTTTTACATGGTGTCATTTTTTTTTACATTTTACATGGTATCATTTTGACCACAACATAACACACCTGATTTTAGGTGATGATGAGGTCAAAAATTGGTGTAGAAGATGATGAGTATAATAGAAAAAATTGTGATTGTTCAGCGACTTTTGTCCAAAGACAAAACTCAAAAGTCAATTTTTCTTTATTCAATAGGATACATTGTGATCACTTTAAAACGTCAAACATAAAACTAGCTACGCCTGTTCCAACCTCCGTACGCTTTGTCGTTGACAGTACTATAAATATCATATTGTTGTTTAAATTTCATGACTCTAGGTCAGCGGGTAGTATCCTAAAGGTTTTGATTCCCTTGTGAAATCGCAAAATATGCGACATCAACAGTCGTATCTTTTGATTGCGATAACTTACAAGTTTGATTTTTTCACAGCTAAAAGAAACCGTAAAGCCAAGTATTTGTTATAAATTTCAACTTTATACTTCAACGTGTTCTTGAGAAAAAGGGTCTTGAAAGGCAGACAGACGGTAAAAGTAGCCTAAATTTTAATCCAAGGTACGAGTATGAGCTAATGGTGTCGATTCGGTTTCGCATTCTCTAAAACTAAACTAAGTTTGACAGGTCTAAAATGAATGCTGTCCTTTTTTTACTTGAGTGATTAGAAAAAGACAGCAGTACTACCACTAGTAGTAGTTTAACCTGACAAACTTAGTTTAGTTGTAGAGAATGCAAAACCGAATCGACACCACTATGTCTATCCCAAGTACAACTCATATTAGTTTCGGTACTCAAACATACACACTCATTTACTAACTTTCGCATGTAACATTAGTGTTATATTGTAATGTACATAGGTACACAAGTCCATGAAATATCATAAACACGAGTGTTTGTCCATTTGTCACGGCCAGTATAGTTATCTGAGAAGCATCACGCGCAAGGTTAGAAGTAACATGAGCCTGAATAACATTGAATATTTGCTGTATCAGTATCAAGTTATAGATCCCTTAAGTAGATATATAATACAGCTAATGTAGCTTTAACTGGGTATATTGATGGTAGAGCATCAGTTTTGTAAACAGTTGTACTTTTAACAACTATTTAATGTAAGCCAAAGTCATTTCAGTGATCTCGTGACCTGTAGGGCAGGATTTTCTAAACCTATTTCAGGCACTAACTCCTCATACTAACTTTATATCAACTTGTCAATTCTAATTGTACCTAATTTGTGTTATTTTATAACTAGGCGTAAAAAAAGGATAAATGCTTTTGAGGTTAAGGCATTTATAGTAAATTTAATGCTTTTAAGTTATTTTATCTGCAGGGAAACGAATATTAGCAACACCTACAACATTATTTAGGTGACGTGATATCTGATCACTAACTAGTATCTGACGCTACCTTCAATCACCATGTCATTTAAGATCAGCTGAGTTTGAAGCAAACGCTGTTTTTTTTTAATAACTACGTTTATTGGGAATCCACGACATCTAGAGATGGAACCGTATCGTATGCTTTTTCAATGCACCAATATTTGTCCAGTAGCGAGAATTGAATCCGCAACCTCACGTTTCGCAGTCGGCTGTTCGCCCATTGCGTCACAACTACTCACAACGGTCGTCAAACTAACAATGAGAAAGGAAATTAGCACAACGGGTATTGTAAAGTCCCTTCTTTCACTGCGTTGAGTCGTGATCGTGGCCTATGAGGGGACAAAAAACAGGCGCCGGGCGTGAAAGGCAAGCCGCTCCGCCAAGCCGCCCTGTCGCTTTTGTTCAAATGCCTTAGCTTTTAGGATTCCGCCAAGGCAACTTACTTATTTTATGCAATACAAAGAATAGTAACAGTTCATTCATCATCAGCCTATTACGTTTCCACTGATGGGACTCTGGCCTTTTCTCAGAGTGAGAGAGTTACCCTTATAGAAAATCACTAGCAAACCCGGCGAACTCCGTTTCGCCACCAGATGGCTTCGTTTTATGTAACATTTCGTTTGGTGATTAAAAGAAGAAGAAATTATTTTTTTTTGTTTTATATTTGAAAAGTAAAAATTTTATTTCATTTCACAACATACCGCTTTTCTGTTGAAATTTTTCCTAAATTTTCTTTGCTATAAACCTCACGGAGCCCGAGACCTTTCCAACGAATGCAAAACCGTGGAAATCGGTTCGTGCGTTCTGGAGTTATAGCGTCAGGAAGGAAAACCCGACTTATTTTTATATAGTAGATGACGGCTGGTAGTTTGTAGTGCCCCTGCCTACGACGCTACGTGGTTCCTAGTTTGAATCCTACCTTTTTTATATTATTTATGTAACAGAGCTGCAAACAAGCAGACGGCCCGCCTGATGCTAAGCGATGACTGACGCCTATGGACATTTGCAACACTAGGGGGCATTGCCGACCCTTTAGAACTCCTTTCATACCCATGTTGAAGGACTGAATTTTATAGCACGAAGGAAACCAGGGACCAGGGGATTTGTACTCGACTTGGCGGGAGCTTGTTACACATTTTACCTGGGGCAAATTTCATATTTGTTGCAGCACATATGGCGTCGTGTGCAGTGGTATGAATAATGTGAATGTGTAACGTTATCTCTAGCTAAAAGCGCTTACGTTTTGTTTTGACTGCTATGTAACCCAAACAACAAGTAGAAAAATTCTAATAATAATAATACATAATAAATATCGGGGACAATTGCACACAAATTGAACTAGCCCCAAATTAATATAATTAAATAAAAAAATAAATTTAAATAATTAAATTAAAGAGAAATAAATAAGTACTTATATAGATAGAAATATCCAAGACTCAGGTAATATTCGTGCTCATCACACATATATTTGTAATAAAACCAGTTTCAAATTAGACAATGAGCTTGAGCTTTCGGTGAAGAAAAACATCGTGATATCACCATGGCTTTTTCCACCATGGGTGTTTTCTAGTTCGCGCCTGGCTAGCTAGTTAAGAAGTTCAGTTTGTCACTAAGTACCTTATCAAAGTGTACTGACAACCTCTCTTGAGAGCTAGTTCCCTTTTCTGGTGTAGTCTGGCACCACCTTTGAGCACATTGTCAGAAATCAGGTGACTTATGGGCGAAACCGAAAAGTAAAAAAACGGCAATGTGAAATCTGCAAAAGATTAACTCAATTTAACTCTACAGAACCATTGACCTAAATCACTACTTACGCAAAACAGTCGACTAAATTTTTGCCATCGGTCGTAGCTCCATTTTTATCAGTCCATTTGGCGGATTTTAGCGTATCTAAAACTAAAGGGTTATCGGCAGTGGCGCCAGACAGACAAGTGCGACATTTGTCGGTGCCACAGTTATCGCAAGTTTGGAGGCCGAGTGCATTCCTGCTTCCGCTCGATTTTCAATTTGCACCATGTGAAAGGCTATTATTGTTCTGATTCATTAAATTACACTAATATCGTATCATATCCTACTAATAATATACCTACACGTGAAAGTTTGTGAGTATGAATTTATGGATGTTTCACGCAAAAACTACAAAACGGATCTGGATGACAATTGGAATGGAGATAACTTACGCCCTGTATTAACGCAAACTACTCTTTATCCCGGAAAAAGGTTCCTACGGGATAACGGGAAGACGCGGGTAAAACCGCGGGTCGCAGCTAGTTAGTAATTTTTTTTAAATGTGAAAGTTGTGAGGATGGATAGAAAGAAGGATGGATGTTTGCTTTGATTATTTACTTAAATAATCAAAGGGATGTTTGTTAATCTTTCACGGCAAAAGCTACAGGGCGGATTTTTACGAAAAATTGTGGTAGTTTAAATCCCTGGAGATGGCCAATATAACTACAATTTAGTACAATAAAAATTAACGCACGTCCTTTCTTAGTCAAATCAAAGTCACAAACGTAGGAAACCGATATACTAAAATGGTAAAAAGCGGTAGTAAAAATTTGAACTTTTATAAAGCTTTGTGTATTTAGGACGGGGACACCCACAGACTTATTTCTATTATAAAAAACATCGTTTCGCACGACATCTGGTAGCCCCAAAGGGGATTTCTAGCGGGTGGTAACTGGCTACACTTTATGACGAATTTTAATTACCCCCCTTAAAGTTTAGAGTCGTAAAAGTTTTACGGCTACAATGAGATATTTACGACTGACCATATTTTATTCTATTATCATGTTAATAATATAAACTTGTAATAAAATTAATCTGCCGGAAAGTTAAGTTAAACTGTGTTATGTCACATTGTTGTGCTCGCATAACCGTTGGGATTATAACAGTGACTTTTGTATGATTATAAAGTGTACCTACGTGAATATTTGGTACTAAAGCCGAATGAAATATTTAAAAATATAATAGTTTTGAACCTTCTCTTTATTTCATCAGTTGTGAAACTTTTAACAAGATTGTCATGTGAAAGCCACTGTACCCATTCAATAGACTAAAGTTTTGAACTTAACAAATTAGAGCTTGACAGAAATAATAATTGTATAATTATATGTACTGTTTAGTTCGATCAATATTCAATCAAAAGATCATTCATTTATATAGTATACTAGCTGTTCCCCGCGGTTTCACCCGCGTGGGCTACAGTTTATCGCGATAAAAAGTAGCCTATGTTCTTTCTCAGGCTCTAGACTATCTCTGTACCAAGTTTCATTTAAATCGGTTCAGTAGTTTAGGCGTGAAAGAGTAACAGACAGACAGAGTTACTTTCGCATTTATAATAAGTAAGGGATAATTTTTTACACCACTATCTTTGTTTGTCAAAAAGTGGTAGTTAACCCATGAGCAGTCAGTTTACTGAATGGAATTTAAAGTCGAAGTACAGTCTTATTGAAGAAATGCCCGCATGGCAGATGTATTATTCAAGTAAAATATTACATGGTGGTCATAGTTATGAATGTTATGATAGAACAATATGTGTGTGTGTGAGCGTATCTCACTGTGATCGCGGCAAGACAACTGGACATTTTTTTTTTACAGGATATCGTTTGACCACTAGTCATGTCATGTGATGTTAAGTAATGAATTTTTGTCAATTAATAAAAAAATGAAAGTCTGACATTGCAGAGTTCGTCCACCCGTAATCACTTATTTACTACAGAGTTAAAAATAGCAAATAGGTATGCTAAATGTGCTAATTGCAAACTTAATTATTAATATATTCTTCTGAGATGCAATGACGTTTACCTACGATGAAATCTGTGTTGACATTTGAACGATTTGAAACTGGCTATCTATTACAATCTCGGGCATGAAAAAGAAAGAAAATAAATAATAAATCATCCATAGAGTATAAAAAATGCGTTAGGACGATGACGCTAATCGCTTCGGTGCATCTCTGAGGCTACCTGTTTTTCATCGCCTGTTTTAGAGTAGGCCTTTTTAAATTTAAAAGTAATAGTTTTGAATCTTTGTGGCCCATAAAAATAGAAGGCAGTGTAGTATAAATAACTGCGATGATATGAATTGAAACCATCATAAACATCTTTCTTTTAATAATATGTACCTATTAAATCCTGGCAGGAGGTAGCGCAGGACGGATCGAAGTGGTGTCTTTTAATCTTTTATTATTGGAGGCCAAAACCCAGTTTCGGTCGTTGCGCCATCTCAATTAGTTAGTTTTTTAAGAAATCCTTTCTAGTTTTCAGTTGAAAGAAAACTTGGTACCAATTTAACAAGAGCAATTTTGAAAGGCGGCATATTTTTTTTTGCTTTAAATTTTTGATTCCAATTTATAAAGTCAATGAGCTGCAGGCGAGTCAAAACTTAAATGACGTAGGTTTCAGTCATAATCATAATGCGTTTTTTATGGTGTAATTTGAGTTCCAACACTTTCAGATTTTCGTCCACCTCAGTTATTTATACGTGGCACGGAAGTCATGTTATTCTTAAGAACTTAAGTTCAGCAGCTGCATTCAATTTAAAGTCATTAAACAAAGTATAACGCATACAAATTCCAATTTATGTACCACATTACCAATACTGTTTATATCAACGAGCAAACTGTAAATCTATCATTATTGAACAGTTTAAACTAGGGTTGCACGAATCGATTTGGTGTAGTGCAATCGAGTTAATTATAATTCGTTTTACGATAGTTTTAGGACTGATTATGTTTCTGTTGCGGAAAATAGATAACAAGTATAAAAATAGTTCTACTGACTTACTTAACTTGCAATTTGAGAAACTATGTTTTGTTAGAAAATACCTTGAAATGATTCCAAAAATAAAAATCGATGATTACTAGATTCGATAAAATTCTAAGCATCATATTTATACAATTAAACAGCAATCAATTAAAATTGGAAGACACTCGCTACATCCCTACTATACCCTACTTCCCATAGTATAAACACTCGTTTTTAAAAATATCCAAAGACTTAAGAAGTGATGGATGACATTCACACCTCTGCCTTTTTAATAAACAACCCCGAAATCTGGTGGTTTCCCAGAAAAATCCGCTTCATGCCAACGGTATCAATATAATAGACATTTGGATAAAGAAAAGTTAACAAACAATTTTAAAGCGTGTTTTCAGGGACTTAAGTTCAAAGTCGGAGATTCCGTTTGATAAGCGTACGTGATTTCTCACCCCTATAAAAGCGAGGTCCACGAGACATAAATACAGAATTGTGCCCTTGGGAATTTGTCCCTTTCAATTTCTTTCAAACCAAATAAATATGGTATAAAAATCTTTAGAATGCGGTATCGGTGTGAGTAATAAAAAAATCTACAATTTTATTTTATAAAGTCCTCCATAACAACGGTATACTTTATTAGCGATGTTAATCATGACCTTTTCGTTAAAAGCTACAGAGAGTTTGAACTTTTATGGCCTTAAATTGTAACACTCTGTTTTTTTTTACAATGTTAACATACACCCTATATAACCTAAACGAAATTTGTAAGAAACAGATATTTTTGAAGTTAATTTGACATTTCTGTCTTCAATTTCTTCGCAGACATATTAATCACTATGCACAAGGCATCCCATGTCAAGCCAAAGGGTTACTTGTCGCAGCGCGTCTTATTTCAACATTGTGATGAATAGCTTTGGACTTGCCATCAAAACCACGAATTTCTGTCCAAATATAAACCTTACCCCCTAGTGTTAAAGACTACAACAGCTTTGCCGCTTATGTTAGGTTAATATTGTCAACTTTGTCCTTCGAAGTACTAATTCCAGTTGCTTATTCAGATGTCTCCCCTGTGTGCAGTCAACTGCCACAAACGATTTCGTACCCTGTCGTTATAAGAGATTGGAATTTATTATAAGAGGCTGAAGGGTTTTTTGTAATTGTTACTTCGGCTAGGGATTATAGTGCCAAGATGAAGTTGAATGTCAAAATTATAAATTAAGATTGCTTTGAACGTCGTGTGGATATTTGTTATAGAGAATGTAGGGTTTCTTTTATTAGTGAGAGAAGGGGAAGTGGAAAAATTGCTCTCTTCGAATCAATGTTAATTATTTCTTCATACGTTTTGCCCATGTGGCTGTGTGTACCTTACTCTACAATACTCTACATACAGACTCTCCCTACAAAGTGCTCTACAATCGTCTCTATCGATCTTTGTCTCCGAGTTCAATGATCTGGGTAACCTAATATCATTATGAGCCGGCCCAAATAGGAGGGCTACAATCGAAGGAGTGCCCACAACTAGGTTACGGTAGAGAATAATTAGGTAAGTAGGTTTTTAATTATTACGCCCGAAACGAGAGCCTCGTAAAATATTGCTTACGCTCCGCGATTTCACACGCTGAAATTTATTGCAATAAAAAGTATTTTAGGTCCTTTCCAAGGATACAAACTACATATATGAATACCAAAATGCATGATGATGCAATGATCGCAACTGTTTAGACGTGATAAAATAACAAGCAATAAGTCATCGACCATGGTTAGCGGCAATGTTGGGGCTAGCAGGGCCGATGGTACATCAACAACAAGTCGCTGTATAATCACACCTTTTTCTATTATCCTCATCATCTTATACACCAATTTTTGACCTCATCATCCGCTTAAATCAGGTGTGTTATGTTGTGGTCAAAACGATACCATGTAAAATGTAAAAAAACAATAATAATTACTGATTTGGAAACACATTTTTTGAAACACATTTGGAGAATCGAGAACGATCAGCTACTTTTGTCGCTAACTGTACCAAGACCAAATTATCAGGAAAGCATCCTTTGGTAGTGTAGAGGTGCAGTAGGAAGAGTTTTTTGAAAATCATTGCCTAAGGTGGTTGATATTGAAATTTGTATTGAAAATGTCAACTTCCATGCGGGCGAAGCCGCGAGGCAAGTCACTAGTTTATGCATAACGACAATGTCATTATTATCATCCGCCTATTACATTCTCAGTGCTGGGACACAGGCTTTCTCGAGTATGGCCCATAATCAACCATGCTGGCCCAATACAGGTTGGCACCACTGATCAACATGCACTTATTTCAGTCACGAAAACATCGCAGTACAACAGTTTGCTCCAGTAACACAGTTTCGGAAAGGTCGCAGGTGGGCGCGTCTCTACCAGTTGACAACAACACGGTAACAGATTTGAAACTTTGTCACTACATAAATTCTACAACACTTACGTTGCGAATCGAACATTGTGTGTATTATATTTATTGTGATATGGTACTAAAGCGCAGTACTACGAGTGTGTACTTCCCAACTTCAAATTGTGAGTAGGTATTATTGACTATCCATCAAGCTCCTTCGATTGGTAGTGACTGTTACCTATTCTGTGTTTGTGACTGGCACGGGTGGTGCAATGCAAACAATAATAATGGTGGAAAATACCTGAAGGCTTTCAAAGCACGCAGGTTCTGTTTACTTTGACTTTTCATCTCTCACGATTTAGACATTACAAACCGTATATAGTTTCTGTAATTATGTATTTGTATACCTAATACTTACTTTATAGCTCACAGAATTAGCAAGTTGAAGTGGCAGTGGGCTGGTCATATAAGCCGCAGAACCGAAAACTGTTGGGGTAGACGTGTTCTTGAGTGGAGACCGCGACTTGGCAAACGTAGTGTAGGACGTCCTGCAACGAGGTGGAGCGACGACTTGCGCCGAGTGACTGTCAGTAGTTGGATGAGAAGAGCCGAAGACACCATCTATTGCAACACTAGCTCGAAGATATTTGCTTCTCTGTTGTGGTAAAACAAAGCTTTATCTATCTTTCAACCTACACTTTGAAAATTAAAAGATTACAATCGAATTATATCACTTTTAACTACTCGAAAAGTACCGTTGAAACGCCCCTAAAATTGAATGTAGTATCGATATTTCCATATCTCTCTAACCCATCTAAGATCAATACCGGAACCTTATTAATAAAAATCTTTCTCGGCGCATTTAATTTAAAATTACAAGGATATAATTATAATTAGTATGATTAGGATCTAAAACATTAATCTTGCACTAAACGCGTGGGTTTTAGCTGTTTAAGTATTCAAATATAACGTCTGGCGCAAATGAAAACCAACTCGAAAGGCACTAGCAGTTGATGGCACAGTTGGAAGAAGCATGGAGCCTACTAGCGTCTCTTATTGCGATTCAGTTTCTAGGAGGCCCCCAAGCTTAGTGATTTGTAGAAGAACAATACACGGGATAGGAGCTTTTAGTAGAGGAAGTTAATCTGGGGGCAAAACAGTGCCCCCGCCGCGCCAAGTCGAGCAAAAAAGCGGCAACGCCGTACCATCCCTTTCTTGAAACAGTTCAGTACCCCTAGTACAGGTTTTGATAGTTTACAAAAACTATAAAAAGTTTTCGTTTCCATTCATACATATTTTTTTCAGCGAATCTTACCGAGACTTGGAGGAACTGAAATCGTTAATACGGGTTATTTTAAATCGTTGTAATCATATTCCAACAATGTTATTGAGTTACTTTTTGAATTTAAGCAGATCGAGTTGCCACTTTGACAAGTCGGCGGTGGTAAACGTGGACGTTTACCAAAACTTTTATCGTTTTCAAAACTTGTACTAGGGGTACAGGCCATTTTCGACCCCCTATAACTTCGTTGTGGATAAAACTAGAAGCTTGGTAGGTACTTATTTTTGCAACATCGCATCGTAACTATTCAAAGTTGGTGTATAGTTGATAATATCAGCAAAGAGTCTGTTACTGTTTATAACGAGATGGGATCTCGAATTGCGCTTGGATGCTATGTTTCAAATCCAGCCCTAAATATTTTAATTTCCCAATTTAGCCGCATCGATTCTAATATGCGACGGACACCAATTTATTTTAAGGGATCTTGACGCGTTTACAAACTTGGTGATGAGCTGATTGTAATTACGATATGAAAAATGTAATTGGATTTTTAAAGGAAATCAATTTTGAACGAACTACACTTTGATGGTCCTTAAAGATTTATGATATGGGTGTTTTCAAATTACCGTGGAATCCGGAACCCCTTAGGCACTCTCTTCTCTACAACTTTAGTCTACTTAATATCAGTTTTGTAGGTACTGAGTAGTACTGACATGATATAGTAAGTAAAACTGAAAAAATATAAGTATTTGCAATATGTTAAGAACAGTATTTGCAATATGTTTATAGCGATGATGGCTCAGTGGTAGTGACGTCGGCTTGCGATCCGTAGGACGTGGGTTCGAATCCTACAATGAGCTTGAGCTTTCGGTGAAGGAAAATATCGTGATGAAACCATAGCTTGGTGGTGGGGTATTTTCTAGTACTCGTCTGGCTAGCTACCGCCCTCTTGTTAAGAATCTGTCGCCAAGCACCTATCGGTGTGTTCCGGCAGCCTCACTTGAGAGCCAGTTCCCATTCCAGGTGTAGCGTGGCGCCATCTTCGACCACATCGTCACTTAACATCAGGTGACTTGTGGTCAAACGCTACGCTGTAAATTGTAAGAAAAAAAAAAAAAAAAAAAAACTATGCATGGCTAAGAATAGGTGGCTGATATGTACGAGGGACCTGAGTCTCAAATGCTGGAACACACCAATGAGTGCTTAGAGGCAGGTTTTTTACTCGAGGGTGATATCTAGCATGACGAGCATTAAGAAATGTCACTAAGCAAAGAACTAAAAGTATCTCACATTACCAGCTCCTAGTAAATACTGAGAGAAACTGCACATAACACCAAACATTGTTCACATATGCCCTTTGCAAATGCAATTCAGGACATCCCGCAAGCGGCGCTTGACTCACCATGTGACACATTTGGGGCAAAGATACAAATAAGTACATTCAAAACGGTGAACAATTATTTCACAGACACTTCCACCATCACTCGCATGTTTAAAGACAGCATGAAGTAAGGCTGAAATAAAACAGCAATGGATGTTTGATACGTAAGCGTTGCACGAATTGTTACCACAGTTGTATCAACCATTGCACGCTTTTCCAGTGACTGTTTGCAAAGAAGCTTAAGTTACGCAGCAAGGGATGTATTTTCTGTAAGTTCCGAAGAATGATTTCATGAGTTAAAGTCCGGCTGCCCTGGGGAGGGCTATGTGGGAAGCACTACGCGTAGACGTATTTTTAGACTCTATCTTTTGTTAGTCATTCTGTTTTGTCCCCTGCCTTAGTAGCTCGATTAATAAAGTCAAGTGAGGAAAAAGTTGAATTGAGGAGAAACTGGCTTAGAATTATATGATCTAACTTGCTTTATAGCGTTCTTTCTATGACATAATGTATGATAGAAGTTTTATGACACACCGCTCAGTTTATGTCGTTATTAGTCAATGGTTATAAATATGACGACTGTTTGGGCCTCAGTTTATGTGATCCGAGGTTTCGCCTGATCCTGATTTATACCCATAGCTGGTGGTAGGGCATTTTCTAGTGCTCGCCTGGCTAGCTACCCTCAAGTTAAAAATCTGTAACCAAGCTCGTTATTGGTGTGTTCGGGGTGTATATGTCCACAGCCACCTACAGCTTCTTCAATGAGATTGAAGGGAAATCTACACAATGACATGCAAACTTTTAGTGTATGTCGGGTGCAATTATTGTTCAAATTAAAATGCTAAAGAAACTTCGATGCTATGAGCCTCCTTTACTGTCTGAAAACTGGCAACACGGGTGTCTACAGAATACACATGTATCCACGCTTGAGGATATGCAGGTCTAGCCGGGCACCGGTTTTACCAACATTACCACTTCGTCAGACGCCTTAACCCTTTACACCCGAGATTACACAATTGTGAGTTTTGACTTTGAAAAATTCTACATCGTATCCGAATCAACTTTTGCGAACGCAACCGATGTTGATCGTTCGTGAGACTATCTAAGAGCGCGCCAAAATATACTTTATGGGCATAGAAGCAAGTTAGAACTCGTCAGTCATCAAAAGGACGCGGCAAGGATGGCTGAATTTTTTGACAACAGCGCGCGCTCACGTAAGTATTTGTTATTTAAATAAATTAAAGATATTTTAAAATACTTTTTCCTGTATATCGCTTGTTTATGAATTGTTCAAGAAGTTAACATATGTTTTTTGTATATTACGTTTATAGTTTGTCGAGAATAACTTTTGAAATTTAAACACGCATGATCGTAGCATATCGGTTGTAGTATGTAAACTTAATATTAAGTATTGTTGAGCGTTTTGTTTTTGTTTTGTTGTTTTGTGGCTTACAAATGTATTTATTTTATCACTTTAGGGACGTTCGCTAACGGAAGGAATCATATGCGACCTCCTGGAAAATGGCAATATCTCCGAGATGGAAGATTTGGACGATTCGATCCGGGTGGCAAACATGTGACAAAAATGTGGCTGAAGAGGAACAATATGACGAATTTATTGACGAAGGACCATCTACGGCATCTACTTCAACTGTTCTATTGACACAATCGCCTTCACTGCCGATCGAGTCATCATTCTTATCAACGTCAAGGGCAGCAACCCGAGAATCAAGACATTCTCGTCAGATTTCCCGTTCTACTTCTGTCTCGGAAGATAGATTGAGATCACCTATCAGTAATCATGGAAGAGACCCAATTTGTGAAAGAAGACCAGCCGTGAACTGAAATGTACGGGCGCTGAAATCGCTAAAGTTTTTGCAATGCACATAATTGTGGGCTGCATTCCTTATCCGCGGGTACCAATGTATTGGAGAGCTGGTACAAAATTAGGCTTGATCTGTGACCTCATGACAAGAGACAGGTTTCTTACTCTTCGAAATGCGCTTCACGTTGTCGAATCTGACTCTCCAGCTGCAGGAGAAACTGATAACCCACTATGAAAAGTGCAGCCTATGATAGACAAAGTGAAACAAACCTGTAACAGTCTGGAAAGAGTTCCAGGCTTCTTTTCTGTAGACGAGCAGATGATACCTTTTTCAGGAAGCTGTAAATTACGCCAAGTCGTAAAAAATAAACCACAGCCTGTAGGTTTAAAAAACTTTGTCCTTACGACGTCTGAGGGATTGATGTTAGATTTTGACATATACAAAGGTGTCAAATCGAATTTCGGCAAGTCAAACCTCGGCCTCGGTCCGTCTGTTATCTTACACTTGATAAAAAGTATTCCACCTGGCAGCTGTGTTTACCACGACCGCTATTTCACCACCGTTGATTAGGTCTGCATTCAACGGGCACTATAATGCTGAACCGAATTCCTTATCGAGCGACCATCAAATTTAAGAAAGATATAGAGATGCAGCGTGGCGAGTCTCAGCAATGTGTTTTCTATCCTGTAGGATATACTATTGCTGTAGCAATAGTTAAATGGAAGGACAATAAATCCGTATTGCTAGCGTCAAACTGTACCGCTGCCGATCAACTACTGTCGATCTCATTAAAGTTTAATTTAAAAATTATGTAAGCTAAGTATATTATCCCAAAAACTGATTAAAACATATAAGAAAGGTTGATTTTTATGTTCACATAATAAAAATAAAAAATATAATTGTAAAACATAGTTTGATTTCCATTATTTAATATAATATAACCTGATAATGATACACACTCACGATTGTGCGACTTACAATTATTTCCTGAAACTCACGATAGTGAGGGTCTGATTGCTGGAGACCAGTACCAGCAGGTTTTTTTTCAGTATTTTTTTCATATGGTCTGTACACTTATGGCCCCAAATAAGCACATTATATTAGTATTTGAAAGAATTTTATCTCTCGGGTGTAAAGGGTTATATGGGCAAACGATACGAAAAAGTTTACATCACAATACTGGTTAATACATAAAACTGAGATCAGCGTCGATTTCTTGTCTGTGGTCAAGAATGCCAATTGCCAGCGCAGTAACTACATATTCACTAAGTGACACAGTTCAGCAAATAAACTATATACGAGCCTATTCTACTCCACATGTTACACAGGGTTAACTGTTAGCGATCCCAGAGCAATTAGCGTAACAGACAGACGAACAGATGCCAGACATAATAAGAAAAGTATTTGTTATTTTTAAATTGACGTTTTATTTGAAGTGATACTTACAATTGTTGAAATGTATGTTAAGAAAACGCCAAGTAGGTAAATATTAATGTTTTCCTGTATTTTTTTTTTGTTCTACGGCTCAACGGGCTCTAGTTCGAAGTTTTACTTTTTCTCTTTTTATTGCCACAGTCAAAAACAAACGTATCATTTCAGCTGCCTTTTTAAAATACAGACCAACAAAAAAAATAAAAGTACGACCGGACAATACACTATACAATATAATATAATCAATTTACAAAGAAATGTCAACAATCTACCGTCATTTCTATCTATTTTTATTTTAAACTAGCAAACCCGGCGAACTCCGTTTCGCCACCAGATGGCTTCGTTTTATGTAACATTTCGTTTTGGTGATTAAAAGAAGAAGAATTTTTTTTTTTTGTTTTATATTTGTAAAGGAAAAATTTTATTTCATTTCACAACAGTAATGAATTCATTTCTACTTAAAATATTGGTTTGTAGTACATGCTATGTATCAGAGATGGCGCTGTATGTGAAAAAAGATTTTCCCGCTTTGCTGTTGACATTTTTCCTGAATTTTCTTTCCTATAAACCTCACGGAGCCCGAGACCTTTCCAACGAATGCAAAACCGTGGAAATCGGTTCGTGCGTTCTGGAGTTACAGCGTCAGGAAGGAAAACCCGACTTATTTTTAAAACACTTTTATTAGCTTGACTTGTAACTAACAATGTATTATATAGTAGATATAATCGAACACCACAGGCCTTAACAAGAGTCGATACAAAATAACGCCGATATAAAGCCTACATACGTACTCCAATTATTTCAAACCAAACCGTTAAAATAAAATAGCCGAGTAAGCAATCAGCCACGAGCCCGCAACCGATATTCTACCGTCAATTCCACTCGTTTCGATTGATTGCCGACCGCAATGCTATTTCGAGTCCCACTTCGGTGTGTAACGGGCTTTAATGACATAATAATAGTGTTAATATTGGTCGTCGCGTGTGTAATTGCCCTAGTCGGTCGGGACTTAGATAAGTGTTTTTACTTCTATATATAGAAATAAGTGGAGCGCACGTATTAACCATTTCAGAGTTCGTACCCAAGGAGTAAAACGGGACCCTATTACTAAGACTCCGCTGTCCGTCCGTCCATCCGTCTGTCACCAGGCTATATCTAATGAACCGTGATGGTTAGACAGTTGAAATTTTCACAGATGATGTATTTCTGTTACCGCTATAACGACAAACAGAATAAAATAAATATATAAATAAACGTGATTTTTTGTCGTTTTTATAGATAATGGTACGGAACCCTTCATGCTCGAGTCCGACTCGCACTTGGCCGTTTTTTATTTTTATTTTGAGTGAGGCCTATCTTTCTACCAAACTGGGTCGTGATCGTGCGTGATGCGTGACCGAGAAAAAAATTTGAAATGATCCACCAAGAGAGCGTTTATTACTCGGACAAGCGTAGAACCAGCTTCCTCACTGATATTTTACTCATTTATAGAAACCCTATCCGACATTTCGACAATGGCGAACTTTTCATTCGTACCTACTGGCGTGCGCGTTAAAATAAAGCTTAGAAAGAATTATTTCACTTCTGACCAATTTATAGCGATGATGGCTCAGTGGTAGTGAGGTCGGCTTGCGATCCGTAGGACGTGGGTTCGAATCCTACAATGAGCTTGAGCTTTCGGTGAAGGAAAACATCGTGATAGCTACCACCCTCTTGTTTAGAATCTGTCTCCAAGCACCTATCGGTGTGTTCCGGCAGCCTCACTTGAGAGCCAGTTCCCAGTACAGATGTAGCGTGGCGCCATCTTCAACCACATCGTCACTTAACATCAGGTGACTTATTGTCAAACGCTACCCTATAAGTAGTCAAAAAAAACAGATTAAGGCACAGATTACAAGACGCTAATTTGAGTTTATTACAACCGTACATAATAAATTAATAACAATAAGCAAAAATCCCTTATACTTAAAAATATTTTCTTTATTAATACCTATCGAAGAAAAAATTAAAAAGGTTGTGTTACTGTCCCTCAGTGGTGGGCAGAGAGAATTAATTATGTATTTAATAAATCCGTCAGACCACCAGTGAGGGTCATCCGGGTAGAGGACAAAGGGTATATAATATACCTTCCTTTTAAATAGTTTTGATTATTTTCCTTCTCTTTAAATTACAAAGACTTGTCAGAGGAGTTATAGGTCTACCAGGATCTGATGGCAAAAAAAAGTTTAATAAATAGCGGTTTTCATATGGCAACGAAAAAAATGTCACCTGTGAACTGAAATTTCGAGGAATTATTTTTGGTTTGGCTTCAAATTAGTAGGAATGACACGTCTTGATACTTTGGTTTATTGCATTTTTCGTGTCAACTGAAGAAGCTTTCTCTCGAATAGGGATCGATGAATGGCGAAAATCTTGTGAACATGACTTTTTTATGGATGTGCAGTTTTTGGAACCAATTGCAAGTTCTGATAGCCTTTAATTAATTAATAAACTCATGGACAGAGTAATTGGAGTTTTCATCTAAATTTCGAACCCCACATTCACCACAGTAAGATTTTCAAAAATTATCCTTGATCATTGGATAAATTTTTATGTTTGCATGTATCACACACAGAATCAGCCACTATGAGGAAAAAAAGTATTAAAACGTTTTACTCCAATTTCCCCTAGTATTGCTAGCGTCAATTTCTTTTTTCCCCTTTTTGCCATCAGATCCTGGTAGATCTATAGGAGCCTTTTCTTGCGAAAGTTGTCATAATTATTTTATGTAATTTCAACGTTTCTTTTTATCTCCTGAGTCGCCTGCGGGATGTATTTATTACCCAGGCTTTCTAGTTATTTAAAGTACATAATGACTTTTCTGCGACAAGAAAAAGTGTACAGCATTAACAGAATTTATGTTTGAAATCGATACTAATAAGACACCTTAAAGCGGTCCGACTATATTATGTACATTGCATCATGGCATGTCCCATGCTACTCAATTAAATTTTATGAATTTAATCTGTCCATTACTCTATTACTTAAGATGTCCATTGCGCCATCTAAGCACACCCATCTGTTAACCTTGAATTAGGATCTTATAGTATTATGTACTCGAAGCACGAAAGTGCATAAATTGTGAAGTGAAAGTCAAAGGTGTAACTTGCTCTTTCTATGGATCTGTCGCAGTTAAGAATCGACAGCAAAAATTTAACCGAAATTATTACTTACAGATTTTTTGCTTTGGAACTAAAATGGAAAAGTTTTGGTCATAAAAGTTTTTAATGCAAGATATCAATCTCAACGACACTAATAGGTACATGCAATATTAGGTCCTGAAATTGTAACATTTAAATGGACTACACCGCATTTTAAGATGTTTTTATTTTTTTAATACCGATTTTTTGTTTTAAATCTTTTATTCCAAGTATTGTTGTAGACCTACCAAAAATTTACAAAAAATCTTAGTTCGATTTAAAATCTTAGCAAGTATACATAAGTATATTAAAAAAATAATTAGACTAAGGTAATGTTTGTAAGTTGACTGATATTTTCATTAGGTTAAAAACGCCCTAAAGAAAAATTTTGCATATAGGACTGATCAAAATAGGGTTTACAACTTTTTAGGTCTAAAAAAAACTTACTGTCTACTTTATTTTTGCATGAATATTGAATACATAATTATATATTTCTACCACCACCCCCACCATCAGCGTTCCTGTTATCTCTGTGGGTTCATGTTTGCGACGAACTCTAAGTACGTTTATAGTTTTGTCGGTACTAGCACCTATTTGAAGTAAGACCACGTGAGACTTTTTATAAAATCTCAAATTTATTTGATGTTATTGAAGTTAATCATGATTGTATAATGGCCGATTATATTTTAGGAGAAAGTGTCAAGTAGGTAAGTAAGATAGAGTAAGGAGTAGTTATTGCTACCAAGTAGAATTTTATACTTGACTGTAAAGTTATCCTATAAATTCTATTAATATTATGAATACGAAAGTTTTTGTGTGTGTTTGTTGAAAGGATTTATAAGACTTAATATATAAACTAACTTATACATAGACCTATAAACCTATATATATGATATAATTTTTAAGATCATACGTTTTTGAGCTTGCAACAGTGCCGAAACATCGTAAACTCAAACAAAAAGTAAATATTCGATTCTTACTAAATCCCGATTCTTACTTATAATCTTGTAAACCGACCAGTATAAACACTATAGCAAACAGTCGATCATGAACACACCATTTCGAGACCACGTGTCTTGTTTTTTGTCGCGCTTTTTGCCTGGATTCCTCTCCCGACGACGACGGTTATAAAAAAAAGTCCAATGGTGTCCATTGTAATTGAGATCACGTACTGTGGCACAGATTGCTTACTAGTTACAAAATGTGGCGCAGATTAAATGATAGTTACTACTGTAAATGGCACAGAAAACACAGGAGTTACTACTACAGACGACATAAAGTTAGGTGATAGGTACTACGTAGTTGATACAGATTAAGTAATAGTTACTACAACAAAAGACACAGATTAATAAAAAGTTGTACCTGTGGGAGGGATACAAGGACGAATGAGACGTCCTGACGATAACATAGACATGTATTATAATATATTTAGGTACTTACACGTGTTCTAAACACCTACGTGATGGTGATAAAATTATAGTGGTGGTATTTTGGAACTGGTAATTTTTTTGTCGTTTGTAAAGCAGATAGGTACTTCTTCAAACAACAAGGTTTGAAAACACTTACTTAAAAAAGTTCATGATAACCTACATATTTTAAAAGTAATGATATGTAGCTAGAATCTGTCGCCAAGCACCTAAGGTATGTTCCAGCCACTTGAGAACCAGTTACCAATTCAAAGAGTAGGATGGTGCCACCTTCGACTACATTGTCACTAAGATTTTGGTAATATTGGTATCTGTGGTTTCAGCCCGCAGGCGACTGAAGGGGGAAGTTAAAAATTATGCCAATGTTAATACAAAAAAAATAATCGTAGGCCCTTTGTACGAGATATTGACATTGGTGTCGATTCGGTTTTGCATTCTCTAGAACTAAACTAAGTTTGACAGGTCTAAGAGTATTGCCGTCCTTTTTTTACTTCAGTGGTTACAAAAAGACAGCAATACTATTAGACCTGTCAAATTTAGTTAAGTTTTAGAGAATGCAAAACCGAATCAACACCAATGTAGATATTCAATCAATGCTCATGGTGACTTTTTTAGCGGCACTCGAATTGTCAACGTGAAAATTTTGTGTTTATTTCCAAAACTTGTGTTTCTTCGAGTGATGTGTAATATTGGTGGATCATTAACCATTATGTGTTCGTTAATGTGTACGAGTGTGGGAAATTGAAATAAAGTTGTGAAAGTGACTTTTCTAGTTGCTCCAAAAAAGTGCGTGTAAAGTAGTGGCACTTTACTTAAACACCATCCTCATCCCATCATCTCATCATCATCATCATCATCATCATTTAGGCTTGATTTAACTCTTTGAGTTTGAATATTTTATACTTGACACTGGCAAATACACTAATCGTGTGACGCCATAAAAAACAAAAAAAAAAGAAATGCTCATGGTGCCGTCCACACTCAGAATTCGCGTTACAATAAATTTATAAAACATTCGATACATAAGAAAACTAATCTACAATTATTTTTGTAACATTGAATTTTTTAGGTTTTTGCCCATAAATAAATAAAGCAAATAAAAAAGTTACACATGTCATGCGTCTGGAATCGGCTGATAATAATGCCTATTGCTCGCGCCTTTTCAAGTTTGCGACATATCAAACAGTAGTAACTTGTGCGGCTACGTTTCATAAATAATAATAAACATTAATGCAGCCTTGGACTAAGATGATATATTGTTAAAACCACATTCCTGAACTAATTGATTGGTACTGATATAATCCCGCTGTTGTCATAACTTAATCTTAAACTTGTCATATACCCAAATGGCGGTTGGCCTTACCACAGAATAAATAAGATTGCCTTACTACAGAATACTATACTATGCCATGGGGCCTAAGCTAAGATATATATATTTATATAGATATAGATATATATTTATTTCCAATCTTTAAGCCTTGTGAAGATTCGTTTGAGCTTGTCATAATAATGCTATGATGACATTGCGTTTAGCATGACGTTTAGCAACCTTGCTAAGACACCCCGTCGTTTTTGCGTCTGGAGTTAATAACAACCGAGACCGCCGAAGCATGGAAGCGCTCAATTACCACATAAGTCACACGTATCGTAATGTAGTATTAATTAACCCCAATTTTAAGCTTGGATTAGAAACCGGCGAAATAATTGCGATAAACATAATTAGACCATAGGTATGTGTACACTTTACATGGATGCGTAACTTAATGGAATAGCAAACGTATCCCGTATTGCAGCAGCTTGCAACAAGCATTAACCGCACTTAGCGATCAGTGGAGCTCGAACATTTCGCAATGATGCGCATGAGTTATAAATAATAAATAAATATCGGGGACATTTACACACAAATTGACATAGCCCCAAATTAAGCTCGAAACTTGTGTTATGGGTACTAGACAACGATATACATACTTATATAGAGAAATAAATACTTATATAGATAGAAATATCCAAGACTCAGGTACAAATATTCGTGCTCATCACACATATATTTGCCCTTACCGGGATTCGAACCCGGGACCGCTAGCTTCGCAGGCAGGGTCACTACCAACTCGGCTACCGCGTCGTCGAGTTATGGATGATATTTCAAGTTTCATACAAATTGGTTCAACTTTTTTTATGTTGAGTACCATTTCAGCACCCATTTTCTTAGTAAATTAAATAATAGGTAGGTAAAAATAAAAAAATCGTTACAAAAATCGATTTCTTTTTTTCCGAATTTCCTAGTTTTTCGGGTAACGTTTCCAAATTTACAACAATAATGTACAAAAAAGCAAAAATGCTCAAACATTTTTCTCTTTTATGGAATCGAACTAAAAATTTAAAAAATGGATCAGAGTAAGATGATGCTGATGAGCGAGAATCGAACTATATCACTTTCTGCATCCAACATCACTTTCTGTGAAGAAATTAAAGCAACAACAGAGATAGCTGACTTCCGACAAAACCGGACATAATTAACAAAAGCACTTCCGTCCTAAGTTATTGTTCAGAAACGTGCCGGTAAACGTGCTTTGTGAACAGTGCTTAGAAGCTAATTGTTTAATTCTGTTATAAGACTTAACAATAGAGATGAAACTCCCGAAAAAATGTTCTAAACACAATGAAAACAAAAACAGCTAAGAAGGTTAATCCAGCTAAAAAAAACTTACTAGCCACCTGCCCCGGCTTTCCCGGGTAGATAAATTGTTGTGCAATAAATCACATGGAAAACAGGACTCTGTTTTTTCCGAATTTTCCAATTACACTATCATATTACTTCACTTCACATCGTAATCGAAAATTATAAAAGCGAAAGTTTGTGAGTGAGTGTATGTATGTTTGTTCCTCGCTGTAACGGCTTAACGGATATGAGTGAAATTTGGTGTGGATATAGCTTATAGTCTGGATTAACACATAGCCTACTTTTTATCCCGGAAATGGGGGATAGCGGGAAAACTACGGGTGTAACCGCTGGGCGCAGCTAGTGAGATATTCCAGAATTTATGGTGTTAAAAGGAAAACTATTGGGGTGTAGCGGCTATAGTAAATTAATAAATGAACACGAATGTGTCGCTTTTAATAACACCAAAATGTAGGACACGTACTTACATTTCCCGTCGAGCAAGTGTGTGTACTTTTTAAACTGGACACTGTCCGACTTTTCATAACAAGTTTGTTGAAAAAACTCTTAGATAATACACGTTAGAGTAAGTAGTGTATTCGGCGTGCCGTTAACTTGTGTACAGTTCACTGCAAAATCTGTTCGCACCATAGTTGCTAATATGTTGCCAAACTTTGCCAGTTTTTCAATCGCCAAGCAGCAGGTAGCAAACATTCACGGTTCTGGATTGACGGGCAATGTTCCCAGTGAAATTACAGAACATGAAGAGATATCATCATCAGAATCTTCAGCCTGTGTCAGTCTGAAAATCCCGGTTTCGATTCCTGTCATCCAGCTACTGCCAGCAGCTCTGCGCAAGGCGTCGCTCCAACTAGTCGCAGGGCGATCTACTCTACGTTTGACAAGTCGCGGTCTCCACTCAAGAAAACGCCTATATAAACTTTCGCTATTAAAACACTATTCTGCATCTGACTGTTCCGTAATTACAATCAGGTATAATTTGTTAGTTTGTAAGTCGGAATAATTTGTGTTTGCATTACTTACTGGACGTGAAATGAATATTATTTACATTTCAAATAGGTCTGCTAATATGTAGTACAGCTGGTAATTGAATGTTTTTGTTTTGGTTGTTATATTAAATTGTATTACATAAAAAAGGGTATCTTGTATGATTATGTAAGTAGTATATTATTATATCAAATTTAATTTAATAATACAACGATAATACTCGTAGTATGTAACTGTAAATATTAGATATGGTAAATGTATGGTGTACTTTAAAAGAATTGTGATAATATAATTATATAGTTATTAATGTAGAAAAGAGAAAATACTATTAAGTACAAACAAACATAATATGCTAAGTTTATAGAAATCCGCAAGCAGGTTAGAAGTTAAAGTGAAAACTCAAACAAATCATACCATAGTCTAGTAAATTAGACGCTATTATAAATTGCTATCAAGGTAAGAGGACTGCCCTTAAATCGCAGAAAAAAGAAGATACGCCTGCGAGACAAGCGATAGAATATAGCTGAGCTATGAACGTGAACTTAAATCACTTCTTTCAATTACCTGAAGTGATAAAAGTGTCATTACATTAAAAGATAGTAAAAT
This sequence comes from Opisthograptis luteolata, assembly GCA_931315375.2. NCBI lineage: Eukaryota > Metazoa > Arthropoda > Insecta > Lepidoptera > Geometridae > Opisthograptis > Opisthograptis luteolata. Next base: position 8,722,533 of record OV928048.1, read on the forward strand.
TACCTCTAACAGTACGATAATGCGGAAATTGCTTCTTACTTATATACAAATTCCATGAATGTGATGAAATGAAAATGTACGTTTATCACTAAATTTCCAAATAGTTCTTAGTTATTCTATTTATTTATTAGCTCATCAACACATATTACAAAATGTCACAGTATTTTACAAGCAAGCACATATATTAAAAAATAAGTTTTCATATGAATAAAATTAGTACTTAGTAGTACATAACAATAATGTTCTTGGGTTTAATACGGCATTGTTATAATCATTTTCCATGTCACCAATCTAGTGTACTGTTTATATGGAAGAATATTGACTACACAGCGCTAGAACTAGAACATAATTACATATCTCTTTTTTCAATCAATGGAATTGCCCTGAGAAAGTGTGTCAGCACTAATAGTCGAGGTAAACTACTTGTTTAGCACAATGATAGATGGTACGGTTGATTTGACCTCAGGTGAAAGGAGCATGGAGCCGATATACATTCTGATACATTTCAATGAAATTCTAAAATAAATATGAAAATAAATCTCTATTTCCCTTGGCCATCGCATCACGCGTGAACGGATGGAAAAATTTCCCTAAATCTTTTTTTGTTGTGTTCATTGAAGTCCAAAGAAGCTTCTTATGAAGAGAAAAAATGAAAAAGGTGCCAGAAAATTATTAAGATTTGGATAAAACGGAAAGTGCTTTTTTCTATAGGCTTTTTGTAGGTTACGTTTTGTTGCAATAAATTGCAGCCCACGCGGGTGAAACCGCGCGGCGCAGCTAGTCCTAAATAAATATGACTACAAAAATACTAGCGACCTACCCGACGGCTACTTACAAGGTAGCGTTTGACCACAAGTCATCTGAGTACCCCTGTAACCCTCCCCTCTAGATGCGTCCTTTATTATATGTACTTAAATTCAAAAGAGTTAAATTTGTCTTAGTGTGGTAGCGAATAGCGATACGTCGGCTTGCGATGCGTATCTTGTGGGTTCAAATCCTACAATGAGCTTCGATGAAGGAAAACATCGCGGTGAAAACATTGCTTGGCGATAGGGTATTTTTTATTACTCGCCTGGTTAGCTACCACATCTGTCGCCATCGCCATGCACCTACCAGTGTGTTACGTTCCGGCAGCCCCACTTGTGAACCAGTTTCTAATCCAGGTATAGCGTGGTGTTACATTCGTCACTTAACATCAGCTGATTTGTGGTCAAATGCCACCATGTAAGTAGTTTTTTTTTAATGAAAATAGCTAGTCTGGACGCCATATGATACGCGTTGAGACAGAGATCTGTCGATACGCAAAAATGATACATCTGTGGGCAAGGCCTTAAATTAGTGTGTGAGCGGAGATTACAATAACAGTGTATGTATGTAACGTTTAAGTTGTGTAATAAATGTAAGTAAATATCGCAACACTTCTTAGATAACGGCTGCTAGTCAAGTCAATGACATTAAAAAGGCAAGTTGTCAAAGATGTCGGTGGTTGCTGCATTCAGACTGCTTGATCTTATCAAATCTTATACTGCAATTACACGTACTAATTGCACCACGCCGTTTCACCCGCATGTTATTATCTATAAGCATTTTTCCGGGATAAAAAATACCCATTAGAATTAGGTTTTATAACGGGATAATTACTGGAAGACGTTCTGTAGGTAGGCCCCCCACTAGGTGGACCGACGACATTGTAAGAGTCGGAGGGAACCGATGGATGCAAATGGCTAATAGCCGTTCATGGTGGCGTTCAAAGGGGGAGGCCTATGTTCAGCAGTGGACTTCGTCCGGCTGTTGATGATGATGAATTACCATGTTACCGTGAGTTTTGTGTGTCGAGATTTGAATCGAGTTGCGAGTGACTTGTGTGAAAATGGTAATGTCATCGTAAGCAAAAAACGTGCGAGGAAGCGGGTAGATAGATAAGTCTGCCCGTTATAACATCAACAATCCTACCCGCAGAAACTTTTAGTATTCTCATGATCATGGCGCTTGCAACAGTGCCGAAATATCGAGAACTCAAACAAAAACAAATACATGGTAATTATCTCGTTATAAAACCTAATTTTAATGTTTTTGACCATGGTAGTTTAAAACAGTATAAAAAATACCCTATGACATAGAGGCAGCCTGTAAGCACAAAATTATGTCAATTCGTTTCTACTGTGTGAAAGAAGGATACACCAACATATTATGAGGAAACTCGCAATCGCATTTTTAACAGTACTGAATATTGGGCTTCGCCCGGATAGACAACAGGATTCTCACCCGGGCTATAACAGTCTCCTCTGTAAACGTTAACATCATTCCCAGATGCACTCTATTTTTGTTTTTACTTCTTGTGCTGGGGCCACACTAAGGTCAACGTCAAGGGACATATCAATGCCTATCATCGCGATAAACTATTAACGCAATTATGTGAGTGGCTAGTTGGCTACACTACTGGCAACGGGAATGCACTTGAGTTATCGGCTAACGTCAGACGCCAATGTGAATGCCGTTGTCAAATGTCGTGGTGACACTAATGTCAAACGTCAATCATCGCGCTATTTGACGACATTTCCCTTTAGTGTGGTTTAGTGTAGCGTTAAAAACAAAACCTAATTTCTTATTGTTTCCATTTAAAATATGACTAATTCATTATCTACTCTTAAGAAAACATACCTAAGTGTTTTAATGAATTAAATTTATAGGAATGCTACCAGAACGCATATTCTACAACAATTTATTAAAAAAAATGCTTGAGTAGATAAACTCAAATGGATAACATAAATATACAAAAAGCTAGACACACTATATCAATCACTATCGCACAAGGCAATGTCGAAACTGTCGCTATTTCAGTGTTTCACAGTGAAAGTACTGATAAGGCTCAGGAACAGTGTTTCCAAACTCACAAGTCTGGACTTATTTGGCGTTCCGTTTTTATTTAATTTAAATTTGACTAAACATATATACACTCATTTCAGATACTACCAACTTGTGAGAAAGGATTTCAATGATACTAGCTGTCAGAATCTTAAAATGCAATTAAAGAATATGGTAATTGGTAATGATGGTGTCGATTTTCATAAAGTAAATTAATTATGTTTGACAGATCTAAAAATATTGCAGTCATGTTTTTATGAAAAGTACAGCATTATTTTTAGATGTGTCAAATTTAGTTTTAGTTTTTCAATTAGATACCAATGTGTTATTATTATTTAATGTCTCATATATCTATAAAGACAGTGAAAAATGTATCAAATAATAACTTAATAAATTGCAAACAATACTGTGTTTTGATGACTTTTTGCGGTCGACGACATAGCACGCAAGCAAGAAACACAGTCAAAAAAATACAAATACAAGAACTAGATATGGATTTTCGTTTTGATTTTACAAGACTTGTAAAGTTGTACGATTTGTGAAACCTATATAGCACTAACTCGGCATACAATATTTACAACCGGTCGTTGGCCAACCCTGATTTATGAATACTGCTTTGATTTTGGTTTGAGTTTTATGTAATACCGTTGGCAAACATGTAGACTGTAGAGTATTTAACTAATTCTATTACCAGTCTTGAAAAATGGAGCGATGCAAAGTAGATAAATGTTGAAAGAGAATGTGAAGTAAAGGCAGTAAGTACGTTTTATGTTATTTGAATGCTTCTGAATCACACAGATTTAATGCAATCATATAAAAGAATAACACAGTCAATGGTGTCGATTCTGTTGTGCATTTTCTAAGACAAAACTAAGTTTGACAGGTCTATAAGTATTGCTGTCTTCTGTCCACGAACCAGAAGACGTCCTATAGGTAGGACCTCCACTAGGTGACTGACGAGTTGATAACATTGCAAGAGTCGAAGGGAACCGATGGATGCATATGGCTAATATATGTTCATGGTAGCGTTCAAAGAGGGCCTATGTTCAGCAGTGAACTTAGTATAATGAATTATAGTCTACAATCACAAATCACAAGTTTTTCCATAACATTATCGGTCACGGGCTCACGGGTGCTATGACACGTGGGTAGGAACCGTTTATCTCCGTCCTTCACGGATGGCGAGCGCTAATCTCTACCACTTCCTGCTCCGGTTGTTAACCGGCCTGATGAATATATTATAAAGTTATTGTTAGGTTTTGATATCAGTTTTTGTGGGAGTACAGTTCAGGGACCTAAGATTTTCATGGTCCTAGTTTTATATAGGATTTTTTTTTCGTTTAATACAGAGACTTTTGGTTCTACGCTTCTTAGAATGATTTTTAATCTGTGAATGTATGAGTGTAAACTGTGTTGGTGAGCTAATAAATAAATAAATAAATCTCTTTTATACATACTTTTTGATACCAGAAATGCTCTCTCCCTCTGACTGTTTCTTACCTTTCCACGCCCAAAGCGCTGAACGGATCTTAGTGAAATTTGCTATGAAGATAGTTAGTACCCTGAGGGTACATAGAATACTTTTTGCGATGAACTATAGTCCACGCGAGTGAAACCGCAGAGAACAGCTAGTTTTTCTATAAGACTGAAGCGATGATAGCTCAGTGACAGTGACGTCAGCTTGCAAACCATTCAACGACTGCAATTTCGCGGAATTATTTCAGTCGCAAGTGTATCAATCGATCGACTTATTTGCCTTCACAAAAAAAGCAATAAATATCGGTTCTCATTAAGAAACGTGACTATTCACAATTCGAGAATAGCTTTTAATATGACACGACTTTGATAATACCGCCTTCAAATCTTACCTGCGAATAAATCGGAATAATTGTATCTAAGTGCTTACTTACTATAGTTAAGTTATTTAAGTATATTTAGTCGAAAAACAGAACCGTCTCAACAAATTTAAACGTGCTGTTGTTTTATTTAAGAAAACATTTTGCACATAGACTCCCTATTTATAGGATTGTATAGCATAGTATTTCTAGTTAGTAAATAGTTGTTGAGTTAGTTTTGGGGATGAAGGGATGGATTTCGGGTCTAATGCAAACGTGACGGGAAATGTGGCTCAGTGAGTGCCGAGTGAACCTATTTAAACGAGTTTATTGATATGGAATTATTGTAATGTATGTTACAAATGTCAATAACATACAGCTTAATTTTGCTTGCAACTATTTATCAGCTGAAATGAAGCTTCGACTGACCGTGTCACTATTTTCAACCTATGAAGGTTCCTTTGAAAATTAGGGAACATAATAATAAACCTTATAATATAACATAAAAGTAATAGCAAACAGCGAGCTTCAATAATATCTACGTTGTTTCTTATTTGAGACAAACTGGCAAATTACACGCTCGAATATAACACACGACCACACATGGTTGTTTATTTTGCTCAAATAGTACGTTACATTTGTCTTAAGTTTTAACAAAAAGGGCCGAGGACCACATGGTCAAGTTAGAATACAATAAACGTCCCTTCTCAGAATGAGAGACTGACCTTTGGCCACAGAATAATTAATAGTATTTTCTTTTGGGTGGAGTTCGGGTGTAAATCTTTCAGCACCGTATATACACCGTGTGACGTACGATAAGGAGTGACAAAAATATCAAGTTACTAACTGAGAACTGGTCGAAGAAATGGGTCCGGAGACCAGGCGCGAAGCGTTTTTACAAGGAGTCAAGACGAGTGGTCAGAGAGCAGCTAAATTTTATTCAAGGAGTTAATGTTGCCAGCTTTTTGGACACACTACCTGCAGATGGTGACTTATTAGGTAGGTACTTATACTTAATTTGTTTTATGTAATTTTTTTAACTACTTAAACGTGGATGAGATCCATAATAAATAATAGGTACAATAAGCTGTCGAAAACTCGAAAGCAGTAAGGTGCTTTGGTTACCTGACAATTATGTCCAATTTTTCCGCTCTTCGGCTAAATGTAGCAAAATTACATGCCCCGCTACCGATTTGCAAAGAAAGCAGTATAATTTCAAGGACATTAACGCAAATTTCTGTGATATTTGTTTCATTACAAAGGTCAACGCCGTTTCTTGATACCGGACAATTTGCGCGACCGGTTAATCTCTGTCCTCGTTTCCGTGATTCGTCGTTTCCTCTGTAATTTTCCAGCAGCTTTTTTTCTAATTTGCTAAATTGCTTGTGACTGGAAAGTTGATTGGTGTCATATCTAAAGTTCAAGAGTCTCTATTGGCTAGCTTAAAAAGCACTTACTGAAAAACTCAAATTAACAAAAACATAATGAATCTTTTTTTTTTTGACCTTACAATGTAGCGTTTCAGCACAGTTCATCTGATGTTAAATGTCTCAAGTTAGGTCGCCGGAACACATGCACCGACTCGCGCTTGGCGACTGAAGGTGACGGCTAGCCAGGCACAACCAGTCAGCACCTTTGACTTCATCGTCAATTTACATCAGGCGACTATTGGTCAATCAAACGCTACCTAGTAAAAAGTAAAAAAGTAGCTATGTAAATTGAAATTACTATTCTTCCCACCACCTTCATGCAGTTTTCGCCACCGAAATGACGAACAATAGAGACATACTTGTTAAATTAAGAGTTGTCTTCTCACCATCCTGCTTCATACGATTCGTCGGTACATCGCCTTCGTCACCGAAGTGACGAAAACAATCGCTCCATTTTTCTGTTCACACGGGTACAATGACTTAATTCACAAACAATGGCACAGATTACGTTGTAGTCGCTGTAATAGCTACCTTATTAGCTCAGTCTCAAGTAACTGACCGTTCATATGCGGAAGAGAACAGCACAAAATATAAATATTTTGCTCAGTGTATACAGTTACATCCTTCTCTTTGTGTACCGTCACCGTCCATTGTGATCACCTATTGTCATTCCGCCAGATTAAAAGTTAATAGGGCCAATTGTTCCAAATTCTAGTAGCATGACTGACGACCATCACTAGAAAGGAAGGCCCAAATTCCGATGATTAGACACTTATTATTAAATTGGAGTTCCGAATTAGACCTCTGAACTTTTAAATGTACCGCAAAACTTTCCAAACGATTTCTAACATTCCCAAAATTTGGACCTTAGTAAAAGGTGCAGTTTGTTAAAATAAAAACATAACTTGCATGCTGCACACCGCTACAAATCCTACTTTACTTCACGTAGCAATGAATTGAATACCTACAGTATACTCACAATTATTATTCTCAAAATGGAATGCGCTACAAATTGAAGCGTGTAAGAAACTTGCTGCCATTACACTCGTATTTTAGTTCACTAGGCTCTCTTAAAGCCTGATATTTACTGCCCCATTCAAGAGTGCAAGTAAATTGTTAAAAAGCTCTTTGAAGACCGTTGGTATAACCAAAGGAGGAGATTGGTTATTGGCTTCTCGGGCGTGGATCACTTATGTTAGGCTTAATTAAGCTTGCCTACCTTAGTTACAGTTTAACCGCCACGTTCGAGTTTTAGACGTTTGATACGACTAATGTCGATTAATCTCAGTCGAACTTTAGCTTTTGGTACATCTTTCTATTCTTGTTGTTATTTACAGTGTACGAAATTTCAAATGCAGCTGTGTGTATGTTTGCGCGAAGTTATTGCATTGTAACAGGGCTAGTTGATAAATATTCGCTCTAAGAAGGATACTCATCGTCCTATTTGATAAGATCATCCTTAATTATGTGATACCAAATAAGCCTAGTGAAATAGGGCTGTCCTGTGATAAATATCGTCACTGAGCCCTTGGCACTTCATTGCACATTCATAGTGCGCAAAAGCAAGTTCGTTACTTGAGAATGTTTTTGCTTGCAGGCCAGAATTGCTAGAACTACTTACTTTACTAGGCTGATGATGATGATGAAATCTGTGTGAAAAATAAAGACTCTTAAAGATTCATTTTTGTTACTAAAAGCGACATACTTGAGCGCGTACTCGTTTTACATCAGGTCAAAATTAAAATAATCAGATAAATAAACAATTTTTAAGACCTAAAAGTAAGTTGGCAAGCTTCTCAAGCAAAGGGTCTTTGCCCCCGTGGGATGACAATGGAGCGGTAGGTAATTATATTCATCACATCTTGTGCTCATGCTGATAACACGTGGGCAGGACGGCAGGCTATGGAGGCAGAGGCAGTAATTAATCATGGTGCTTTATGGTTTATTTTGAGAGAGCCAGCACACGTGTCGTGAACATTTGCACATTGGGACGGCGGTGATACAGAGTCGGAGTTCGGAGTTCGCTGCGGGGGCAAGTGCCAGAGGCGCCAAACTCATGGTGGCGCCCTCGAAAACCCGTAGCTCTAAGGCCAAAACTTTATTAATAAACTTAAACTTGAGTTGTTGTTAATTTGCACTTGATTGTGAAGGGATATGCCTAAATAAATGGTGAAGCTCGCACTATGTGAGGCCAAGCGGTAGTACAGTCAGCCACAAAAGTTGTTTTTCTTAGTAGCTAGTATAGTATTAGATCAGTAACGTTAAGTGTACAAGATGCTAAGGAAATCATGTTCAGCGATTTTAGTACTTGTATATACTGTTATTTAATTTCGAGGCCAAAGTCTCTGTGCACAATTTGGTCTCCACGCAGACAAAAAAAAATGTTTGAATGCTTCTGTTCTATGACTATAAGCTAATATAACACGCGGAAGTGTACTTCAAATTACTTTTATATCACGACACGACGCAGTAATTAGGTAGGCACGCTGATATTGTAATCGAGCCCTTTGCCCTTCTCAACAATATATCCGATAATAACATCCGTTTCCGGTTTCAAATTCAGTCCATTATCATCTCAAGTAAAAATGTTGCTGTTTTACTTTTGACCCATTTCATTGAAATCAATGCGAAGAATGTTAAATTGACATTTGATTCCCATAACGGTTTGAACCCCTCGACAGTTGGAGCCGCGATTAAATCGACGTAGTACAATATATTACGTTAACAGTAGATCAACTATGTACGACTACCATTTAAATCATTACAAATTACAATTTACAACAGTTTAACATAAAACAAACCTAAAGCTTTCCAAAACTATAGTTATTTTGACTTTTCAGCCTTTGAAGGTGATTGTTTTTTTAATGGCGTTTTACATTCGTTACATTCGGAACAGGACTTTATATTGATTCGTTTTTAGTGTTTGTAACTTTGCATAGCTGTGCATTTTTGGTCCAGTAATTTTCCTGTTCCTATCGATTACATAAATAAATTTATATTCATTACACCAAAAATTAAATTCGTTACAGTAAGCCAAATTGCAACAAAAATACACTGTTTCATCATGGCTTTACTACTGTTAACACCAACACTAATTCTTTAAAGCTATCGTAATATATTATGCGAAAACATTTCACCAGTCGAATCTACTTTTGCATGAAGTTGACTTACTGCTTCTATTGTGATCTATAACGTTAGCAATATATACTTCCTGCAGAACGGTTCCTGTAGAATATAGGGGAATAAGTAGGTTACATGTCCGGCGGTGGAGTCGCGAAGGTAGAGGTATGTTCTTGAGAACTAATTGTATCATAGTCATTATCGTGGGACAAATAAGGGTGGTTAAAGGAGCGTAAATTTTCGGTGAAACCAAACGAGCATTGGTATAGAACTTTTAAACCTAAGCCACAAAAGTGTTTTCACTCAGTGTAGTTTTGATTACAGTATTGTCACCTGATATTCAGTGACGATGTGGTCGAAGGTGGCGCCGCGCTACATCTGGATCGGGAACTGGCTCTCAAGTGGTGCTCAAGTTTCCTGACTGACTGGGTGAATGTGTATGATTGTTACTTCTTCACCCTAAAACAGATTAACGTATTTGTATGCAATTTGCAAAGGAGATTATTTTAAACCCTGGATTAACACAGGCTACTTTTTAGTATGGAAAAAAAATCATGCGGGACAACGAAAACACTGCAGGTATAACTGAGCAGCTTGTAATAGCGAAAGTTTGGTTTGTTTTTCTTGCCTTTTAGAGTCCTAAATTATAGCGATCAAGGACTTCCACTCTTTGACTGTACTTTACTATACTAATTCTTTCCAGATCCGAGTTCAACGACCTTTGGAAGAAGACTTGGCTCGACAACCAACATTAATGCCCTGGAAGTTTGCCAGACTGTTTGGCGCAATACGGGCCTGCGACTAATAGATACAGATGTGGTAGTTGGCTGAACAAATGACCCATACTTGGGGTTTATTCCACATTATGTAGAGATCGGATAATAGGATGCATCACACTTATATAAATGCGCAAGTGTTTGGTGTTGTTTAGTTCTTCCTTCACGCCGCAAGGGATTGACGTGACTTTGCATAACTATGCCGAAGAGCGATACTTTTTATGCCACTATTTATAGTTCCTGCATGGTGAGTAAAACCACAGTACACAGCTAGTACTAAACTACACTTAAAAATAAGGTGCATCAAAGGCTGGGATCAGTAGTTAAAATTATAAAAAAACGTTTGACTGCCATCTCGCTTAATAGTAAACGACGGATGGCAGTAGGTATTTGTGTCAACCATGAAATGAGTCCGCAAGAACGAATGAGTTAAAGCATCTTCTCGTTTCCAACCACATAAAAAGTGAACACGCAAAAACGCCTTCACATCAATCTAAATGCAGAGGTCAAAGACCCGCGAGGTTGGTAATTAATTACTTCATCAGCTCGAATAATTAGCATAAAGTGATACGTAACGGCCGCTGGAGCGTGCCTTTCGTTTGCAACAAAAAAAATGAACAAAAAGTGAACATGTCCGAACACAAATGATCAATCACCAGTAGGTTGACTGTTAGGCAATTTGTGTTGCGCGAACATTAGCTAAATTATGTGTTTGGAAAAGTAGATAAGCGAAATGAAACAGGCACATTAAGCTACTGGCTATTTATACTTCTATACTCGTATTAATAAGAGATAAAATTGGTTTCCATATCGCACCTATACTGGTGTGTTCCGGCAGCCCCACTTGAGTTACCAATCGAAGTGTAGCGTGCCGCCACCTTCGACCGCATAAGTGATGACTTGTTGAGAAACTCTACCCTGTAAGAAGTAAAAAAGTATCTATTTGTTTGTTTGCTTGGATGTAGGGAATAATCTCCCAAACTATTGATCTGAATTCGGAATTTCTTTCACTTCTTGGAAGCTACATTATTTCTTTAGTTTCTTACTAAACCGCGATATTTGTTAAACAACTCAGAGAAAAATGGTGCAACTGATTTTTCTATTAGCAGAGAAAGTCATCAAGGGTAGATTCTTATAAAAGTTTCATCAATTATTTTTTGTTTTAAAGGAAATTAATAACTACCATATTTGTTAACAAAGAAACATTCAATTAAAATATTTTGAATAATTCATGAGGTTTTTTTTTTGTATAATTAATAACAATGGATGATGGTTATCGTTGCTTCGCCGTTCACAAATGTTTGGTAGCGATGATTCAAGTATGCAATGCAAAAAAAAATATCTAAAAGAAAAAAACTCTTTGCTTTGTTACGTGAGAATGTGTTGACTACCTATGATTGCGTCAATTTTTTGTTTGGAAACTTGAAAACAAAGGCTTCGTAAAAGTGTGCTTGTCATTATTTTTGTGGGATTTCTTTACATCGATAGCTTTAGCACCTTGACTTCTTGCGACAAAACTAAGTAGTAGCACACTTATTGCTTCGTATAAATTATATGAGATGTCTTTTAACGTGAATTCAATGAACAGCATTGCAGAAAATGAAAGAAAGCTCTTTAATTAACCTCGTCTCACATGATGGTAAGTGTTGACGAAGTCGATGATGGAGCATGCTTGCTTATAAAATACCCATTCACTCTTGACTTGAAGGCTCCCAAATTATCCTTAACCGATCCGGGCGAAATCCGGTCTAAAAAACCTATCATATAAATCCAGTCAGACGGTAACCCTAACTACAATGTCTGTACGGTGATTTCGTAAACCGCTCTAGTGTGAAAATGTAAAAGTCTTGTAAACACTTCCATAAGATACGGTCCATCAACTCGTTTCTTGTAGTACTTACCTATTTACGTATATTCACTCGATTTCTTATATTTTCGCTATCATTCCATGTCCATGTTCGAAAGTGATTGCCTGCTTAACTTAATATGGGAATGTAGAAGTTACATTAGAAGTGCTTGCTACGTTAGCGCAAGCTTTCGTTTTATTAGCTTTATCTGCCTTAGAGAAAAAATGCTTTTTGAATATCACTCTTAGGATAATTAAGTATATGTAAAGTCAAGTAAATTATGTGTAGTTTATATAAATACATACCCCTGGCATAATATAATATAGAATAAATCAAATCATTTATTTGCAATAAGCTATACAAAAATACTACACAAAAAAAACACATTTTTATTTTACATTTGGACACATTTTCCCCCCATCAAAAAATTTTCAATCGCTGTTTCATCAAAATCAAATAAAAATAAATGTGTTTAGTGAGATACAATATGTATCTTTAAAACGTCACACTTAAAACTAGCAAGGCCTTTTCCAACCTCTTTATGGTAAAGAACAAGCAAGAAACGCCCGGCTGGTCTGCCCATCGCTTCTGTCCCCTTTGCGTTAACTAATCACTTTGAGTAAAGTACCTAGCCACCTGCTTGCCCCCGTGAGGCCGTGCATCCAGGCACGTTTCTCCACTGACGTTGTGGTCTGTCCCCACAGCTCCTCGATATCGTGTCAACCGCAAACAGAGCACGTTGTGAGGTCATTTCCCAGCTGACCATTCATTGTAGTCCGTCGCTAATTTGAATAGACTGTATAGCTGTTAGTTGACGTGTCACACGTAAAAAGGGATTGGTTTAAAAGAGGTGCCTCTTTATATTATAATTGCGAGGGTTTTTGAGTGAGCGAGTGTGTACGTTGTGTGTAGAATTAGCAAGCTGAAGTGGCAGTGGGCTGGTCATATAAGCCGCAGAACCGACAACCGCTGGGGTAGACGTGTTCTTGAGTGGAGACTGCGACTTGGCAAACGTAGTGTAGGACGCCCTGCGACTAGGTGGAGCGACGACTTGCGCCGAGTGGCTGGCGGTAGTTGGATGAGAAGAGCCGAAGACCGGGTTCAGTGGCGTACCTTGGGAGAGGCCTATGTCCAGCAGTGGACTGATACAGGCTGATGATGATGATGATGATGAGTGTCTACGTTTGTTACTTATTCACGCTGAAACGATTTAACGGATTTGATTCAAATTTGCAAAGCTTTCGCCAGATTTAATATTATTTATTATCAAGCCGGAAAAATGTTCCTATGGGATAGTGGGAAAACCACGGGTGTAAACAAAGGGCGTGGATTCGCAGCAACTCCAATAGTTGTAGTGTATGTTACAAAAGCGAAAGATTGTGAGTGAGTGAGTATTTATGATACCTCTTCAGCTCTTCACGCTATAGAACGACACAACGGATTTGAGTAAAATGTTCCTACGTCACTGTAAGATGTAAAACAGGTTTTGTTTTACTTTCGCATGAAACTGCATGAGTATTTGAGTAATAAGACAAGTCGTGAGCCTGATGGTAATCGTCATCAAGTTAAGAAGTACAGGCAGCAACAAATCTAGATTTGGACGTGTTCAGCTAGCTGAACACGTCCAAGTTTCCAACTTTTTACCAGATAAACAAAGTTTGAAGTTCAAACTGCTTAGTTAATAAGAAAAATAGGCAAGGTCAGCAAATTTTGTCGCTGACTGTACATCCTACTACCTGCTAATATTATAAACGTGAAAGTTTGTGAGTATGGATGGATGGATGGATGGATGGATGGATGTTTGTTGCTCTTTCACGCAAAAACTTCTAAACGGATCCGAGTGAAATTTGGAATAGCTTATACCCTGGATTAACACATAGGCTACTTTTTATCCCGGAAAATGGTTCCTGCGGGTTAACAGGAAGACGAGGGTGAAACCGCCGGGCGCAACTAGTTCTACATAAAAAAATCTAGACGTAACACTCGCGATATTCATTGACGTAAAACGCCAAACACCAATTGATCATTATGCATATCTGATACCGGAGACAAAATGCCGTTTCGAGGAAACCGAGTGCGTGCGCGATTGTTCGCTTGCGCACGCGCCGACGCGGAGTGCCGTCGGAGGAATTAAAGTGGAAACAATCGATTAATTGCGTGTGGGAAGTAATAAAATTCCGATATAAGTACCATAATTTACACTACCTAAAATTCTACACTTAGGTATAGGTATATTTTTATGCGAGCTTTTGTATGTTAAGGCGAAGTTTAAAAATCAAGCTGTAAAAGACAAAGGGTTTCATGTCAAACTAATTTATATACTTATCTAATTTTATTTTCATAATTATTATTGTCATAATATGGCTTATACTTTTTCAGGTTATGTAATCGAAATAAAACTCAAATAAATCTTAAATTATGCAATAATGCTACCTATCAAACTAAACAACATAGCTACCGAGTCTAGGTTTATAAAGGTTTTTTTTGATAGTGAAATAAATATGCTATGCAAATGTACCTTTTTTAACTGACGAAAAAAGAAGTGGAGGTTGTCAAGTCAACGTGTAAAGATATCGAAAGGCATTTTTTTAGTACCTAAGTAAAGTAAGTAGTAAGTATAGTTTCAACCGCTTTTCAACTTCAATCAAAGACTTGCCCTTGGGGACCTTGGCCCGTTTCGAATGAAGGACGACTAAACGCTTTGCCAACCGTCATACATTAGGTAGTACGTGTCGTAAAGCACACAAATTGTATAGCAACTTATTTTTTATGTATATTTTCCTTGTTATTGACCAGAGAGTTGAGTCAAAACATTGCTATAAACGCGTTATGTTATTTCCTAGCCGTTTCCCGCGGTTTCACCCGCGTAGGCTACAGCTTTATGCATGCAAAGTCTCAGCCCGATCGGCTTAAAATTGCCAAAGTTTCATACAAACTTTCATCCCCTATTTTATCCCCTTGGGGGTAGAATTAATCAAAATTCTTTCTTAGCGGATGCTTACGTTATAACATCTACCTGCATGCCAAATTTCAGCCCGATCCGTCCAGTGGTTTGAGCTGTGCGTTGATAGATCACTATGTCAGTCAGTCACCTTTGAGTTTATAATCTCGTCAATATCTATATATATAAGTATAATTATATAGATATTGACAACAACAGATTTAATAATGCGACTTTTAAATCGTTATCTAGCACCATATCCTTTGCAAACATTGACTTGTTTAAAACGTCCGATAAATCTGGCTGGCGCCTATTACCTACTCTAGAGTATTTTTGTTTGGCAGAGCATAGGTGGTTTTAAATCAGGGATGGGCAAACCTTTTTCAGTAGGGGCTAGAAAAACGTAAGAAATGTTAAGGGGGCCAGACTGAAGACTAATAAAGACGCAAAAATTGCATTTAGGAGGTTTGATATATACAATTTTGATAATGTATAATGTTTAAGCTTATTTTAAAAAAACTGTGCCCTCCATCGCTCGGTTCAGGCGGGGAAGAAACGTCAATTCTTATTTCGCTCGCATGCTCTACGCAACGCGGTTACATAACAGTTGTTTAACTTTTTGATTGAAATTTACGTAGACGATTCTCTCAAAATTAATTTCTGAGGGCTTCATATATACCTACTTTGGGAAAGACATTGGTGGGCCGGATAAAGTGCTTCGCGGGCCGAACTTTTACCACCTCTGTTAGCTTAAAATACTTATATGTTAATACATAGATATGAAATAATCTCACTGCACCATTCAAAGGCTCTTTGATAGTTTTGTTTACATTTTACAAGACAGTCTCTAATGCAGGTTTTACGATCTATCCTTAGACACTTTGTTTTTACGTTTGTCTGTCTGCCCTTAAGAGACGCAGTAAATTTCAGTTTTATTACGTTTTGTGGTTAAAGCTAAGTTTAAATAAGCAGTAAAGTTTATATGTCCTTTTTATTCTTGTTTGTGTTCAAATTTGATGTGAAAGAAAACACAATATAGGTACCTACCTACCTATGTATTAATAAAATTATAATTATGTACATCATCATTATCATCATTATCAGCCTTCCACGTTCCCACTGCTGGGACTCTGGCCTTCTCTCAGAGAGAGAGTATGGGCTATAATCTACCACGCTGGCCCAGTGCGGGTTGGTAGATGTCACATGCCCTTGAAAATGTTGCAGTTCATGGGCATGCCGGTTTCCTCACGATGCTTTCCTTCACCGTTTTGAGCGATGGCAAATCCGCACATAACTTATTGAGTCATAGGTGCGGGGCCGAGAGGATTCGAACTCGGTGTCGGCGTCTTGTAAGTCGCACGCCAAACCGTTCGGCCACCATCGCTCTTATTATGTACATAAATCATAAAAATAATTATGTATATAAAATCAATATAATAAAATTAACATTTTATACTAGGTACTTGTAAAAAGGCAATTATAAAACAGCGATGTTTATAGTTTTCGAGTAAATATTTATTTCGTATCTATATTTTACGGACTTGGACTTCAGATCAATTATCATAAGTATGAGACACCAATTCATATACTAACGGCCGGTTTCAATAACAGATCTATCCACTGTTTGACATAAATTTGACATTACTTCTGTGGTGCTTATGGTCAAATTTCCATCTCCACACGGAGAAAAAAGACCTTCCGAAATACCGTTTTCCTTCTGAGTCAAAAAGGAAAGACTTGTGATTCAGAAGGAAAACTAAGGTAAAATAAGGAAGGAATCGGTCTTGGAAGGTAAAGACTCAGAAGGAATGTCAGAATTTTTTTCTCAGTGCAATAGGGAAAATCGTGGATAGATCAGTTATTGAAACGCGACATATAACAAGAACCAACAGTCTAACAATCCATCAATGATATAAAAACCCAGACAAACTTTACAAGTAGGTTTGTAAGCAAAACAGCAAAGTGTTTTGTTTTTTATCGGCATACACAATCACAAAACAAAGCTCAAAAAAGCGAGTGAATAGATTCTGTTTTGCTACAGATCTGTGTAGAACATTATACACTCACTGAACCGTTACCAATGGCACTGGAACCGTGAAGGCCAGAGACGGCCAGACCTGACCCAGACGTTTCCTAGCTGAGAAGGAGGACTAGGTAGAAAGAGGAAGCGGCTTCACCCGCGTCTTCTCGGTATCCCGCAGGAACCTTGTTCCGGGATAAGTAGCCTATGTGTTAATCCAGGGTATAAGCTATCTCCATTCCAAATTGCATCAAAATAGGTTTAATAGTTACGTTGATACGTGTTAACAAACATTCACACACACAAACTTCCGCATTTATAATTAGTAGGATATGATAGGACTGCAGCGATGATGGCTCAGTAATAGTGACGTCGGCTTGCCACTCGTAGGTTTTGTGGTTGAAACCTATATAATGAGAAAGTACGTAGGTGGTGCCTAAATATTTACCCAATGAATGTAGCTACTACATAGATTTAAACCGAGTTATTACAAACTGTACATATAAAGCCATGATAGTGATTATGACTAAAATCGTTAATCCGCTAGTTATACATTGATACATTTCACTACTAGAGACATCTGTTAACAACTACGCACATTACGAAATGTTTGTATTAAACTGCCATCTAGCGGTGAGTAGCAAAACTAACTTAGCATCTATCTTTTTTTTTTTTTTTTTTTTTTTGTTTTGTTATGGCGTCACACGATTAGTGTATTTGCCAGTGTCAAGTATGAAATATTTCAAACTCAGAGAGTTGAATCAAGTTTAAATGATGATGATGATGAGATGAAAGGATGAGGATAGTGTTTAAGTAAAGTAGTGGTGCTTTACTTAAACTTTACACGGACTTTTTTGGAGCAACTCGAAAAGTCACTTTCACAATTTTATTTCAATTTCCCACACTCGTACACATTAACGAACACATAATGGTTAATAATCCACCAATATTACACATTATCACTCGAAGAAACACAAGTTTTGGAAATAAAAACGAAAATTTTCACGTTGACAATTCGATTGCCGCCAAAAAAGTCCAGCATCTATCTTCTCAGCAGTTTTGTTAGCACCGCTACAGTTCCTTATGGCCCTGATAGAAACTAGGTGGCGCTAGTAATACTTGGTACAGTGTAAACCATGTAAAAAGTATGGTTTTATCAGCTGTGTTATTGAATTGAAACTACAAAAACATTAATAAAGATGAAATCAGCTATGTCAACAAATTATGTTTATCATTGAAAACGGAATAGTACTAACAACCAACCCTTTAAATTTGTCCTATGTAATACGAGCTGCGGTGTCCGAGTGGTTAAGGAGATGGACTTGAAATCCATTGGGTTCTGCCCGCACAGGTTCGAATCCTGTCCGCAGCGTTCATTTTTGCGCTTTGCTTATTAAATTTCATTACCGTTCTAAAAGTTCTGACTCAATGTACTTAGATAATAATATTTTCTGGATAAATCTCTTTTGTTTGATTCTGAGTACATATTTATTTCAATAATGTTTATGTGGAAATATGAAAAAAAAAGGTTTATTAAATTTTTATTTTATTTTATTATATAATATGTACAATATGTATGTACTATCAGGTGGATTAAAAACTTCTTTAAAATATACATACTGGAAAATATTAAAGAAGACTGAAATGTATGACATCTTCACAATACCAAGCAGTGACAAATAAATAATCAAATACCTAGCTAAAGTAAGGTAAGGTCATATTGTTTCAGTCAAACATGTATGAATAAATAACAAACGATTTATTGTTAGACACACATAATTATGTACGTTTAATTGATTTTTTAACACATCATAAACTTAAAAAAATTGTACAAAAAGACTCCTTCGAGCCGGATTTGAACCAGCGACCTATGGATATCAGTGCTTTTTCCTCTACAGTCCACCGCTCTACCAACTGAGCTATCGAAGGTTGATACTTTAGTACTAAATTATGTCTTAAATATTCAAAGTGTATTAATCATCTTTAATTTTTAAAATTTTGTGCAAGGTTACCAATTTACCGCTGCTAATTATGATAATAATAAAATTACACTTGGCTTGTATGGGTTTCTAACAAAGTTATAAGCTCATAAGTATCTGCCTAACTGCCTACCTTTAAATACCTAATTATTAAATTTAATTAATGTTTTAAAATTTACATACCTAAGCAAGCGCGTTAAAATTATTTTGACATCAAGAAATAGACCATAAACATTGCAAACTCTGCGTTCTTACTTTTTAATAACCTTGTTATATTTTCGTTGCGAGAAAAAGAAAAACAAATGCTACACGCGCCGCAGCCGCAGGCCGAATCCGGAACAAAAACAAAAGGCAATAAAGTCGACAGGAAACCGCCATTGTTGGACACCGCCGATAACCCGGGAGTAACTTTGTTACCAGTTCATTTCCGATCAAACATTATGGAATTCTACCTATTTGTATTTATATTTTCCAATAATAGATCCAGTTTTAGGTCGCTGCATACGTGACGGGTTTTTATGCGGACGGGACGGAAAGTTTTGGAAATATCGTTTCATACAAAATGTACGTGAGTGCCACGTTCCCGTCCCGTCCGTGTCTCCGTGACATATGTACATCATGTACATTTTGTATGAAACGATATTTCCAAAACTTTCCGTCCCGTCCCGTCCGTATAAAAACCCGTCACGTATGCAACGACCTTTTATTGGTTAAATAGCAAGGCCACTACTCAGCTTCGCACGACAACATTTCTGACAGTAAAAAAACCAATAGGTATGTTTAGGTTTTTTTGGGAAAACATTTTTTTCCGCGAAAAACTAGCCTGTCTGTTTATATTATTATGAACTATGAAACAAGTAATTTTAGTAGTTCGTGCTGTTTTGGCATGAAACAAAGACAAACAAAGCAACTTTTCAATATAATAATAAGCTGCGCCGCCCGTACTTGCATTCGCGTTTTTCCTAATATGTCCCACAGGAAACATTATTCCCAAATAAAAAGTTGCCTATCTTCATTTCTATTCGAAATTTCGCTTACCTACCTAAATCCATTGTGCCGTTTCATTGAGAAGAATTAACAAACACTAGCTGACCCTGCGAACTTCGTATCGCCAATAAAAGTCACCTTTTAAACCTTCTCTGAACTTCCACGAATATATCAAGATCAAAATTATCCAAATCGGTCCAGCCAATCTCGAGTTTTCGAGACTAACGAACAGCAATTGATTTTTACAATAAGAAAAATACACACTCGATCACTCATTAACATTTGCACTTTCCTACTTATTTAAAAAGTGTGAAGTATGGTAGCGTGTATAGTGTGATATTACTGATATTATTAGTGGGTAAGGTCAGGGATAACTAACGCAAGTTATCTCCATCCAAATATGTAGTAGCATTGAAGCAACAATTCTGTATTATCCTTCATAATACAAGCTTACACAAACTTCAAAAGTTTTGGTAGGTACCTACTGCATTTCGGCACGCGATATTTCTTTGCAAAGAAAAAAACTATCATGAAATTACTCACTCGAATGTTTACAAACAGCCTCAGTCTTAGTCTATTTTCACGACATCGAAGTTCAACAAGCCAATGATCTGAAGCGTATTAATTTGTGCCTACTACCGACGCGACGCCCCCGCTATATCTGGCTGGACCAATTTACCTGTCTGCGCCTATTTCCATCCCAAATACGTTCAAGAGCACTGACCGCGAGTGCGAACAATGAGACTAGAATAGAACCTTCGGCAGAGTATAGTGGGCCTGAAGTTTTATCCTGGTTGCGTAAAGCCGCGTACGGATAGCGCGTTCCTGAGTTACGCGTAGTCGCGTGCGTACCGCGTAGCTGCAAAAATGCGCATACTTGCAGCTACGCGGTACGCGTGGGCAACGTTTCCCGGCTACGCGTAACGTTCGACGAGACGCGTAACCGACTACGCGTACCCAATGTACTTACGCGCTGTCCGTACGCGGAAAAGTGTATCTACCTTGTTTTAGGTGAAACCTAGTTTAGGTTTAAAGACACTTTTCTCTTTCAGGCTCTACAATAATTTTATAGGGACCAGAAGGTCTTTAAGATATAAAGGTTCTACGATCAAGTTTTAGGCATAGGTCCATAAGTTCCATAACATATAATACATACTATCTGTTCCCCCCGTGGAGATTACCACTGAAGTTTTATCAATAGACAATAGACAATAATTTTATTTGTAGCAAAAAACAAGTGATATAAAAATAATGCATAAACTTACACAAACAGAACAGTAATTAAAAATATCACAATAAAACATAGCTGAATTTAACTTTACAACAATGAAATAACTTTCAAAATCGGATCAGTGCCTACGGAAATTAGTAGTAACATATATGACACAAGCCTGCAATCTTTGTAATATAGATGTAGGTCGTGACTCCAGATCCTTACTCTAGAACTCCTTACATAATCAGATGCTACGGGAACATATGATATTGTCCTAAAAACCCAGACAAGTGACAATGTAGGTTACTTACTGCTTTATTGTCGGTATGCAAATTGCAAACATAATCTCGTAGCGCGAATCGAGAGAATGCGAAATAGCCAAGATTGTTAAACATGACATGATAAAGAAAAATGCAAGAACGATGATTGGTTAGCTTACTTATTTTACTTATTTGACTCACTTTATGAGAGTAACAAACAAGGATGTATCCACGTAAAACATATTTTCAGTGAAAACCGCTGCTTCGCTTGGGACGCATTATAGAGACGTATGTTTACCTAAAGGTTGCCTTTACCCTCGATCTCAGGCTCATCCACTAGGCACAAGTAGGGTCTTATCTCTAAAATATGACGGCTACTCTACCAATCGACATACAAAAACAGTAGATCAGTAAATTTATACCAAGCCCTGTAAGAATATGTTCTTTGATTTTCAGTAGGTATCAATTTCCAAAGGTTTATTCTTTAGTTAAAACGCCTACGTTTATTCCAAAAATACGCGATAGTTGCTCAATATAAGACTTTCAATAGAAAGGTATTTAAATGGTAACAGCAAACTAGTTTAAACCTATAACCACCACCCGCAATAATTTATAGGGCGCCCGAATTTTTTCCAGAAAATGAAAGCCCGCTTTTAAAAACGCTTTGATGCTCAATTCAAATTCGCAACAGTTTTCGCGTCAACGCTCTGCCATCCTCATTGACGTCACAGCCTCCGTACCTACTGTAGCTTCAATACCATTGTCAAACACATATTTAATTACCATCGTGTGCAGTGCGGCACACGCAATGCCTTCACAAAAAAGCCTTACCGACCACTTAGCAGTCAGGGGAAAAGCTGTTCTATGACGCGAGAAAAAGGTTTAATTTTCAGAGTTTTTGGATTGGGGGTTGGACTTTTGTACCCAAGAAAGCGAGGGTGAATTTCGGACGATCCTGCGTTGTACTACGCTTGCGCAAAAAATACTCAAACGGTGTTTAGTCAAATACAGGCGGCGCGCCGGCTCGCGCGCTCGCCAGCCGGTCTGATGTACCGCGGCCGGGACCCTCACCATCACTTAAACTATGTCCCAAGTTTCACTTAAATGTTTGTGTGATCGTGCCGTGAACTGCCGTGTCAATTAGGAGTCGATTCAGCGTTGACATGCATGTCCGCTACGTAGTGTCTTCCGAAAGTATACAGTAGAGAGCGTTGTTTTGAGGTGAGTTGCAGCGTCCGTAAGGTCGAAGGTTGGCCTTGATGTGTGCCAAGTTGACCAGTACCTTCATGTGGCAAATTGGTCGCGTGCATGCTTGTAACAATGAGAACTGCTGTGTTGATGCAGCAATGTATGCTTTCCATTATAGCTGTGCAGCGATTTGACGCTGCACGAAAAGGCGGCGAGAAAAACTGTGTAAGAAAGCAAAGATTTGCTAAGATTTCATAGAGTTTCATTCATAAATTGAACTCTTGTGGAGTGACAAAGATGGCGAGAAGTTATTGCGCGAACAATTATTAAACAGTATTGATTATAATGAAAATTTTTCACAGACTGTGAAGGCTCAACACGAACCGTAAAGAAAACTCAGAGCAGAAGTTATCTTAGAAAATATTTGTTTTGTTCTTAACATTTTTTGACCAGGAAAAGTGTTCAACATTCTCAGACACAGCACCTGTACATAGTTCAAATTCTGCTGAAGTAGTGACGTCGACTTGCGATGCGTAGGTCGTGGTTTTGATGAAGTAAAACATCGTGATGAAACCCGTAACTTGGCATTTTCTAGTACTCGCCTGGATAGCTACACCATTCAAGTTAAAAATCTGCCACCAAGCACCACTACCAGTGTATTCCGGCAGCTTCATCAGCCAGTTCCTAATCCAAGAGTAGCGTAAGCAGAACCTTGGAGCACACTGTCTTTTACAAAACGTAAAAAAATATAAAATAAGATTACTTGCAAATCATACAAAGTACTAAAAGCTGTTCCCCGCGGTTTTACCCGCGTGAAGATTCCCACAAGATTTTTATCACAATAAAACATAGCCTGTGTATGTTCAGGGATAGTATAACTGCCTAACAAAGAAATAGTTATTTGCTATGCAAGGCTGCAAAGTTATATTTTGGCGCGAGTACTTGTATTGAAACCTGAGCAAGTGAAGGATTCTAGGATTCAAATATAGAATCCTGAGCGTAGCGAGGGTTTCAAAGGTACGAGATGCAGAATAACTTTGCAGCCGAGCGAAACACGCAACTTTTCACCTCACTATAGCGAGGAAAATGCTAGATACAAGAAAAACAGATAAAATAAGTTTGTTTTTTGTTTCATGCAATAGTCGTGCTGGCCAGTGCCATTATTTCAAAAAGAGGTTGGAAAACTGACATGAACTAAGTATTGTTGCATTTTAAGGTGACTGACTGTATGGAAAATCATTGAATAGAAAAGATCGAATTTTAAAAATACTTTCCACGCTAGCGCGCAAAATGCGCTTTTGCACTCAGTTTTCGAATGATAAACAGACTCTTTCCGAGCTTGTAAGGTGAAAAGGTTTTTATTTTCGGATCAATAGTTCCGGAGACCTCTTTCATACAAACTCATAAACTTTACCTCATTATAATATAATACACTAGCGACCCATAAGAGTATATTATTACACTAGCGACCCGCTTCGGCTCCGCGCAAAATTTTTAACAACTGGAAGTTTTCTCGGAACCGTAAAAAAACCATTACAAAATATAAGACCTAGTTCTTTAATGTCACGGAAGTTTTGTAGACCTGCTAGAAGCTTACACTTATTTCATACATTAAATCTATTCTAATCAAACTGTTTAGACAGCGTAAGCTGCTAAAGTAGCAAATTGTCTAATTTTTCTCAGACTTGTTTTATAAATATCGTGATTTCTTACTGAATACTATCAGAATAAAACATAGCACTCACTGATGATGTAGCTTCCTTGTTGGATCTTTGCTCATTTTTAGAGGGTAGATAATTTATGTTTGCCACCCGCCTTTCTACGACTACCGTCGTTTTGAATTGACGGGCGACGCATCGCGCGCCCTCTGTGCGAGCGGATCGACCAGTTCAAACTTGGTGCTGGTGCGATTACCACATTCGGTCGCGTCCTCAATCATCTTGAGAAACTATTCCGTGAATAGACCAGTGCTTTTACTCATTTCACTGCCGTGCAGTACCTATTTGTGGTGTGAGACGTTCTCGCAGTGCTGTGCCAATTTAGATGGTGTTTTGTAACATTTGCTCTGCCAACCCTCCAGTGCCGACTAGAGGATTCCCTTGCTGAGCCCTCTTGAAGAAACGTACGTGTGGGAGTGTGAGGTAGGTGACAGACTGGATTATCTATCTTATTTTGAGCAAAGAGTCCTTTCCAAATTACCTATTCACTTAGATTGGTGCAGTTATTTTTATTCTGATTAAAGGTCCTTCGTTTAAATTCTTACCAGCATTTTCTACAGTCATACTCTACATTCCTATTAGTAAAATATCTTTTCTAAATCGTAGTAGTAGTTAAGAAAATTATCAAACAAACAAATTGTACCTCGTCGTAACATTAGTTAAGATCAAGGAATAAAAGCTAGTTTTACTGCAAACCCAGTATAATTCTTATGAATTTTACATCTGAAAAGTTTTAATACAACAAAAAGCTTGATAAAAAGCTCGAAGAAAAAGCCATGTGTTAATGATCACACCTTCACGAAGGGCGTTAGCGTTACCTACTTCGTAATAGCTACGATTAGAGCCCTAGTTACGTTTGCCTTATGCCACACGAATAAAAACACATTATCTATGTACATACATTTTTATGAATCGTTAGCGCATTAGTGATTAAACATTTGTTAACTATAGGCCTTGTTAAATATGTATTTAAATGCAATAACCACATAATGTGGTGTGCGTGGTGGTATCTATATTATAGACTAGTTGCGCCCGGCGTCTTCCCATTATCCCTCAGGAACCTTTTTCCGGGATAAAAAGTAGCTTATGCGTTAATGAGCTATCACCGTTCCAAATTTCATCAAAATCGTTTTTGTAGTTTTCTCATTTATAATATTAGTAGGATTAAACTTCTTTTTTTATGTAACCAGTGACGATACGAGCAAGACACTCGCTTGATGGTAAGCGTCGCGTTTTGCTACAGGTCTGTCCCATTCAGAATTTGAAATTTCAACATTTCAAATGCTGTGCGGCAATGCACTGTGCTCTTCGCCCTAAGATATTAAATGTAGGTAAAAATATCTCATTATGTCCAGAAATTTCAATGGAAGCCTTATTGCCCTTCAACCCGGAACACAAACAGATTGATCAATTCTTTTTTAAATGTTCGTTATTCGCCGAGTAAGGTTTTTAGGGAAAACAAATTGTAAAAGTTTGAGATTCGAAAATTGTGGAAATCTGATCGCGCTTTTTCTATGGAACATTTGTGTAAACTTCGCGATAAAACGTAAAACGTGAGTGAAACCGCGGGGCAGATCTAGTTTCATGGTATAAATAGCACACCTTTCTCATTCACTAAGGTCCTGAAATAGAATGCTATCTTCAAAATAAACCCAACAGTTTGTAACTTAGTTTATTCCACGCCGCCGGCGCCGCCCGTGCCGGTTCTCAGTTGCGTGAGGCCTGTGTTGCCAGTGCAGCGGCAATTACCGTGTTCTACGGCTTTCAGGCCTAAAAATCACAAACTCCACGGTCTACGGCTGCAACCCTGGTACTATGACTTTTCGCAAATTCTACGGTATGCATTAATTCATGGGTGTGTTTGGTATTGAAACATGTACTCAATACGAGGATACCAAAAAAATTAGACGAGAATTTTTTTTTAATTAATGTAGATAAAAAAAAATAATTAAAAATTAAATATAAAGCTATTAACAATTACAAATTGTTTTTTTTTAAATAAATAGAGATTTTCAAACATTTTATTAAAGATTTTTCCTGTTGCAGTGACAAGGCCCGCCGTTAGTATTTTTCCATATAAATACGGCTTTTTTACCTACTTAGTGTACATGGCCGGCTAAAATGTTCATTGGCAACACTGCGTGAGGCTGCCTTGTAAGCCGCTTACCCCACCCCTGTTACGAAAGGTTCGGTCTGAAAGGATTTACCAAAACGGAATGATTAATGAGACACCTGACGTCGTCGGTATTATGCCATTCTCTTTGTTTCGTCGTTTTGATCTTCTTTGAGCATGTCCACACCAGTGCGCTTTTATGTCCATCTTGCATCTCTCTCTGACGCATGTCTGAGCAACCATAGCGCATGCAATAGCGCATGCACTAAAACTGCACCTATATAATGGCATTAACCCTGCAATGAGCTTGAGCTTTTGGTGAAGGAAAACATCGTGATGAAACCATAGCTTGGTGGTAGGGCATTTTCAAGTGCTCGCCTAAAATTAAGAATCTGTCGCCACACCTGTCGGTGTGTTACAGCACTACTAGTATAACATACAGGCAGTCACTTTCGGTTCACACTATGATTATCGCCGACTAGTAGTATTCCCCAGCCAATTAAATTCAGTCGTTCAATTTCTCATCCCATTCCAAAAGGAGTCCATCCTCGATCTAGCGACGGTTCCAAATATATGTAAACTGTAAAACTATTAACCTAGTTCTAGAAAACCCAATTAAACTTAACAATTGTAACTGGCAACCCATTCAAACGATGCAGACCTATCTTATAGTCTTCGAACTCAATCTCATCTACAACAGCGAGTGTCGTGAGCTCGTAGGGGTAATTATAGTTTGTTGAATGTTCCTATTCAGCTAGTTTCTACTAGTCACCCAACAAAAGTTTCGGTTTCGGCCAGTTTCGGCTGAAAAATTCGGTTTCAGCCAGAAACTGGCCGAAACATCGGTCTTACCGAAACACGTTCGTGTATTTTCGGACCACGTTCAACATTCCGGGTGCGTATGGATTTGTCAGCTGACTTCAGCAGGTGATATGATTCATGAGGTGTCTCTTTAAGCGTATAGTAAGAAATATAGTAGTACTTGATTGTTTTTGTTTTTTCTAATACGTTTTAATAACTTCACTTATAAGTTGTATGTGAATAAAACTTAAAAAACACTAGAATTCTGTGAAAAATTCAAATATTGTTTGGATATGTTTCAGTTTCAGCCGAAACTAATTAAAGCCGAAATTCGGTTTCGGTTTCGGCACAAAATCTAGTTTCAGTCGGTCCCTAGTTTATACCACAAAACTTGTTTGCACGTGCATTCAGCTAAGTTTGTGAAACAAACATTGTATATTAGAGTGAAATTTAGTACTGTATGACGAGGTGGGGTGGTTTGTTAACCTTTCCTAAAGTTCAGGTAAAAGGGTACAAATTGTGGAGCTTGGCTAAGCTGTTTGCATCATAGTAATTGCTTTTATGGAGCTCGAATACCCTCGTTATTAGTTGTTTAATGATCTAGCTACCTGCCCCGCGACTTCGCCCGGTAGTTGATGTATTTTCCATACAAACTTTAACACTTCATCTCTATGATGAAGGGATGATTTAAAAAATCCTTGCATATTAGTGCAGCTCTACACTACCAAGCACACTTCTGTCTAGGACTAGTGCAGCGGTTGGGGCTTTGCTTTGATAATTTTGATATATTTATGTCAGTGAATGTGTGTACGTGACATAATGCTGAAATTTTTCGCTTTTCTCATCCGGTAAAAAAATGCGGTTCGAGAAATTATTATTCAAACTCGTATTTTGCGATGTAATTTTTTTTCAGTTTCTTTGCTGGTTACTTAGCAAATATTTGTTCCTTGAAAGAAAAGCGCATACCTACATTTGTTCCTTGTCTGAGGCTGGTATGCTAGTATGGCGCTCAAGTGTTGATCACTACTTGATTTTCGATTAAGTGACATATTTGTATGAAATTACAGACTCAAATAGATTCTCCCTTAAAGAGTGTCATTCTAGAAGCCTAAGTGTTTCTTCGTATGGTTCTCCGACACGCGTAGTTTCTGATACAGGAAATCCTAGAAAGTGGACGTTATTATAAACTTACATAAAGCAACAATGAATAGTCATTTCTAAAAATAGACGGCTCAAGACTGTGCCATACTTCGGCCGTGAGAAAGAATCGTGTGTCTACATTGTGTCTACGAATAAAATATTCAGACACGACAAGCTGCTAGGATCCCGTGAACTCTATTATAAAAGGGTGGGCGGGACGCGTTAACGGATGAAGAATTACTCTAGGATCTATGTAAACTGAACATTGATTATGTAGCCTTGGGACTTGGGTATCAGTATCAGCATAGCATCAGTCATATGCGACTGAGGATGTTGTACACAAAGAAAAAAGACCTTTCGAAATAAATTTTCCTTCTGAGTCAAAAGAGAAGGACTTTTAATTCAGAAGGAAAACTAAGGTTAAAAAAGGAAGTAATCGGTCTTGGAAGGTAAGACTCAGAAGGAAAGAATGTTTTCTCACTGTACTTTATGTCGAAATAATAGTGACATTAGACACCACTTTTAAATGATTATTTTTCCAAATTTCAAATCAATAAATCAATTTCATAAAACAGATAACTTTAGTTTTTGAACACACTGTCACCTCGCCGATTGTGTCTGTTTTTTGTTCAAAGCCATTAACACTGATTGGTTTTACATAATCGCGTTCGAATTTTGGTAAAAAATGTTCGGATACGCACGTCTCTTTTAATATATTGACATTTTAAACAGCAAAGCTGAATTTACATCGTGCATCCACGCGTACTGAATACGTGGGCGGTGCTGTTGAAAATAATTTTCAACCAGGGCGAAGTTATGTAATAAACATGCTAAAATATTTTTTTTTAATAAATAGTTTTTAAACTTTGGGTACGTGCCCTTTAGCCTACGTTTAAGTAGTGTGGGTGATGTTGCCGCAATAGAACTAAAAATACTACAGAAAGCAATGTAGCAAAGGTAATATTTCATTAAGTCGTAAGCATGACCTAGGATAAGCCTCTGTGTTATAGTGGTAATTAATTGATTTTTTATTTATTTTATTTATTTATGACTAGCATGTTATATTATTTGTTTTGCTACGATTGACTGGACGAATATCCGCGATCGACCGGTTGGCCACCCCCTGATTAACAGAGGCTACATTTCACCACGGAAAAAGGTTACATAGATTAATCGAAAAGCAATATTCCTGCGGGATAACAGGAAAAACGCGGGTGTAACTGCGGTCCTTACACGCTACGATATTTCAGTTGTTTAGGTACTCAGAGAAGCGTACCGAACTCGTTTCTCCTTGGGGGACGTACAGAATAGAAAAAGTTATATTCGCGACCTTTGCCGGCCCACTATAAGAATAAGCGAAATATGGAATAGAATAGAATTATTTATTTGCATAAAATGTCTGTTAGTAAAGATGGAATTAGTACATAATAGTGCCAAATACATTTTGCCGCACAATAGGGCGTGCAAATCTTGATTATACAAAATGATATTAAATAATTATTTGGTCATCTAAATATATTTAACTCAAAGGTGACTCACTGACATAGTAATCTATCAACGCACAGCCCAAACCAGTGAACGGATCAGGCTGAAATTTGGCATGCAGGTAGATGTTATGACGTAGGCATGCGCTAAGAAAGGATTTTGATTAATTCTACCCCCAAGGGGATAAAATAGGGGATGAAAGTGTGAATGAAACTTTGTCAATTTAAACCGATCGGGCTGAGACTTTGCATGCATAAAGCTGTAGCCCACGCGAGTGAAACCGCGGGGAACAGCTAGTTACATTAATAAAACATATTAATTTATCAGCATTATAAATAAAAACTTATTTGATGAAGTCTTTAGCAGTATAGAAACATTTTCCCGTTAGCCACAATTTATGTTTTTTGTTAAATCTATTATTTGTTATGCTTTTTATGTCCGTTCCTACAGTGAAGTTTTTGGGACCTTGGCTAGAACAATTGTATCTGGATCTTTCGTGTTTCTAGGCTATTTATTTAACTATAGCCGTTATGAATAAGTCACGGTGTGTTCTTAAAAATGGCTAGAGCTAGTCTAGTCTAGAGCTTTAGCCGGTCAAAATTACCTACGTGCTGCTACGAGCTACGTGCCTACGCGTAACTACGGGTGAGTGTGGGAAAACGTGCTCCAGCATTAGGCTTTCAGAATTTAAACTGAAGTCTGAATAACGTTTTTTTTCAATATTCGAATAATGTTTTTTCATATTTTCTTCTTCTGAATTTGTAAAGAAAAAGAAAAACACCAACTACTAACTTACAAAAAAAAAAGAATGTGTTTTTATTTTATTTAACAGCGTTTAATACTTACCTACTTTAAGTTGTTATTACAAGCTATCATTCTTACGTTACCTACCTCTAGGTAGTTGGCGTAAATTATTTAAGGAAGTAATCTTTTTTATTCACTTTGCATTTCTTATAATATGCGTTAGGTAAAAAAAAATGTTCTTAAAATTGCCGTTACTAAACAGCTGGAAAAGTAATTATCTTTCATCTGTTTCGAATAAGTTTCTTACAAAAAATATCTTTCTTTGTCTGTGCATAAAATACATTGCGGCAATATCATAATTTGCGGCGGACAGCGAGAATGTCCGCGGCTTTGGCGCGGCATCGCCAGTGCGGATTGCGCGAGTGACGTCACCACCGCACTGCCCATTGAATTGACCAGCCTACGCGTTTTATATTCATTCATCTACGGACATCGTTAGTAAAGATTATAAAAAAAAACACTTTATTGGTATACCATAACATAATACAGATCAATTTAAAGCTAGAATAATAAAACTTAATACGTATCAGAAAGAACGATTTTATCACTGTCTTTCAGATAATCCAAAAGCAAAAAAGTTACGCGTGGTAATATGATGGTAATACATACATAAAACATCGGCCAAGTGCGAGTTCAACTCGCGCACCGAGGGTTCCGTACAAACTAGTTTTTTTTTTTGTTATTAAACTACATATTTATGGTTTTCAGATTTTTTCGTTTACATGTGCTGTGAGAACTTACATCAACGGGAAGTACCCTATTATAGGTTTCAATTTCCTTGTGAAATCGCAAAATGTACGTAAATATGCGACGTAACGGAACCCTAAAAAATATACCTACACGTTGATTTGAGAACCTTCATTTTTTTCATCGGTAAAAATAAAGAAGAGGTGTTAAAAGCGACTTCGTTGCTAATCTACAAACAAAGCTAAAGGTGAATGAAAGTCAAATGAAAACTGACTGAGGTTAAACAAACACGACGAAAAAGTTCAGCAGAAAAACGGGGGTTGCGTAGGAAGCTTGATTTCCTGCTAATAAGTATGAATGACGTGTGACCTTTAGACTTTGACATTTAGTCTTGGCTAAGCTGGTTTATTTATTCAGCATTTTTACTTGAAATCACATCAATCAAAATAGGACTTTTTCTCAAACATGCTTAGAAATGAGAGCATTATTTTTACAACCTTCTTCGAGATAAATCGAACTTGCTGCTACCCCACATGTACACGCTTGTCCATCAAGCCCTCTGTTACTTGCCATGGCAGTAATGTACTATGGCAGAATTTCTCTTATTTTATAAACTGTCGAAAAAGGAGGTGGTTCTCAGTTCGTTTTTTTTTATTTAAAAGAAAAAAATTACATCAAAATCGGTTCAATAGCATTTGCTTTCGTTTTGTGGCAGACTAAGGCCGTCCGCACACGAGTCGTAAGCGTGTCGTAAAAACGCAACGAGTACGAAACCTGCATGGAGAGCAACAAAAATCTCATAAGCTATACGCTGCAACGCCGCTTCGTCAAGAACGTGCTCGTAATGCTCTTATGCTACGCGCGTATTATGATATGCTTACGCTACGACGCCGTGTGCGGAGAGGTTTACCTACATAGCTTTTGTCACTGGGTCAGAGAATCAGGGCCGCATAATTACAGCCTTCCTGTATACGACTAGTTGTATATTGTATACTTACCTAGGTATACGAAGAGGAAAACATTTTTCTTCGTTATTAATTCACTGTAGGTGCGAAATTGGGTGGCATGGGTTCTATTGTATTAACACGTACCTAACGCTGAATTTACGTGTATACCAATTCGTATTGGCCAAATTGCACAAAGAGTCTATCTTCGAAGTGAAATTTCGTTTATTTAATTTAATTACCTTTGATTCGTCGTTAATCTGTATCAATATAAATTGTGTTTGCAAATTAAATCTTTAAATATCTATACCTGACGACCGATTTGGCGCAATGGGTGAATAGCCAACTACGATGCATGACATCGCAGGTTTAATTACCACTGCAGTTTAAATATTAGTCCATTTAAAAATGAGCGCAAGTATTTGCTTTGTGTCTAAGTAGTATCTGATAACCTAGATACAGGGAATCCTAGTTGGTCAGAGCTATGTATGTTTTTTTGTGGGTGGTGTTTATTGATTTGTTACCTTCCTACTAATAATAAAACATACATTCACAATTTAGTATCAACGAATTTAGTCAATAACACACACACTCGAAATAATATTATTTCTGGATAATAATTATTCCATAATTCAGTTTATGTCTACGATTTTGATAGATCATTCTGAGCTAGATTCGAAGCTAAAGGCTAAATCAAACCAGCATTACAAGGCCTAGATCTGATTTGAGTTAGCTTTACTAACAGAAAATGAGAACTGCCAGACAAGTGTAAGTAACAACCCAATTACAGTAATGTCATTTGGCCCTTATTCAGCGGTAACTCAAAGCTCTGCTTTTACGCTGATTACCCTCTTGAAGAGTGTCTCACTGCACGGTTTTTGAATCTCACAAACCGCGATCCTCTTTCATTAAATAGAGTCTCGGGAAGTTGGAATTGGAGCTTGTTTACAATGTCTGCTTGCATTTTCTTTTATTGGTAGAGAGATGAGAGAGCGTGTCCTGTGGTTACAACCGCAATTTTCCATTTTCTCGCAGTAGTTTTGCGTTTTCCTAAAAAAAAATCATATGTCCTTTGCCCATATCCGTAGTCTGTAAAAATATATCTCTTTTTATACAAATTTTATACCTTTCGCTGTTTTTTTTTTTTTTTGAAAATAATTATCTTAAGTAAGATACATGAAAACAAAAAAAAAATTGTATTATTCAACAAATTAAAAAAATTAAACCATTTTCTATTCCTTGTAACAAATTTTTATCAACCTCAAAAAATCTTTCCTAATATAAAAAAACCTTAGAAACCTTTTTTGAAAAAAGTTTTTACCGTTGGTGGTATGCTGTCCCAAAACTTACGCTAGTTCATTGACATAAAAAGCTAAATAGAATGGTAAGAGTTCAGTGACTGCCCTAGTATTATAAAGTTAGGAGGCCAATAAGTGTTTCCATGAAATGCCTTCAAGTGGGTAGGCTTTTTGTTGTTATAATTTTCGATATCGCTGTATCAATAACCATTTGACATCAATTAGAGATAATAGGCGGGACCTTATTAGGGCACTAGGACTAATTATTCTTTGTTTATTGTTGTGGTAGGGCTCCTTTACAGAGTCCACCAGGTGAAATACCTAACCTTCGCCAGTTATTCAACTGACAAGCAGTAGTGTGCAAACATTACCACTTGAATGCCAGTTCTATTTCAATTTATTCATATTCATAAAAAATGCAATATTGCTAACAGCATACGCCAAAACACAATAGAACCCATTATTTAAATTTAAACGATTATAATCAATGATTTCAATTTTTTTTTATTAAAAAAGTAACCAAATAAAAACAAAACACAGAACAAAAATGAAAATAATTTTAGCATTTTTTCTGTTTAGATAGTTACTATCCCTTAGAAACCAACGGTCTGGTAATGGTCCAGCGGTAAAACATGCATCGATGCACTAGCTTAGCTTGGTTTAGTCTAATATCAGTTATCCAGTGAAGCAATCAAGCGAAAACCATTTTACTTCGTCGCTTTCGTAGGGATGTCACTGTCTTTCAACTTTTCCAATGATACTTAGTACCTATCCTTGATTACAATTTATGCTACTATTTATTGTATTTACTTCTTTCTATACATATTACTAAACTGTAAATGGCCATGTCTGTACGTTTATCAACATTTATGGAAAATTATTGTCAACAATATAACATGGCCATAAAGGCATTTAAAAAAAATTTCATATGCCTATGTCTCTTTGAACACGAATACAAACGCTGAAACTACTGGACTACTTTCTATGTATCTTGGTATGGTGACAGCATTAAATTTAGGTAATTTGATGAAAAAACTGTGAGCTAGAGTTTAAGTGTAAATGCTAAGTAATTGAGCAAGATATTAATTACATTGTTTCTGTGGCATTTTATGAGCTACGCAGACCGGTCAGATAGGCAGATAAACTTATCAGGATAAAATATATTATTGGCAGCCCTATCATCACCTTTCGTCGAACCGGGCGCTCAGAGAGAAAACTTGAGACTAAGTTCAAAAGAAACGGTCAGATGGGGAATTAAACTCAATAATGTTGATAGGAAACTTTGTACATTGTATGAATATCGGCTTTGTTTCAAGATGAGACAGCTTCTCTGAAAAATATTGTGTTTAGCAAGAATAAAAAAGGTCTACCTATGTATTTTATTTACATGAAGGGTTACATGTTATAAAGGTATGGCCACAATACTACATGATTAAAACATGTAACATGTTCTGCGCCGCTCTTTAAGCTGCTTTTTTACCAGAGCTTTGCAAAGGTAGCTTAGCTGTGCGTGAGACAAAAATGCACCAATAGGATTACTTCATTTTCTTAGCCTCGCTTCTCTCGTATCCTATTGGTGGATTCTAGCCCCGCGCACTGCTTAGCTACCTTGCACAGCTCTCAAGACAGCCTTATGCGGCATTTCAATTGCTCTACGCTACGCCGTAGCGTATTGGTGTAACGGTTTTACTATTTTCTTTTACCTAGCGTTTATGAAGAAGATAAAGATACCTATATATTAATTAGATTACGAATTTCATCAAGCGACGCCAACAGGAAAGCTGTCGTTTACATATCTGATGCGTTACGTAAGCAACAAGGCAGGCACACGAGCGTGACTTTTCCACGAGTATTATTTATTCAGTGGATTCTGTATTGGTAGTTTAAAATCATTAACGTACAAACGTCAGGTGTTATGCAAACGTGACAAGAAAATTGGCTTAATGAGTCAGTACTCAGTAGTTACCTACAAACGATGTTTTGATGAATAAACAAGTCATATCATGTTAATACCATACACACAGCACACACATACAGCATTGCTATCAATTATATCGGTTTATGCATTGTCTACACATAAACTGATGTCTTTATGACCGGCTAACATAAAGAGACTGCCGTGTTATTAGCATTCTTTTCGCGTTTTGGAACTCTTTTATCTTAGACGCTTTTGAGCGAAGGATCCGACCTCCATCCCTAGCTACGTCGATGCCTAAATATCGTTTTTTATGGATGATTCACTATCGAACAGATCTTTGCGGTTCAGTGTTACTACTCAATCAATAAAATACAAACGGAATCGACCACATCGTCACTTAACATCTGGAGACTTGTGGTCAGAATCTACCGTGTAAATACTGAAAAAAAGATACGTTAACAAATGATTTGTTCACTTTTATAACACTGGTAAAGTAAAGAAAAATATACGTAATACAAAAAAACGTTGTCGGTTTTAACCTTGGCCCCGTCTCGCATTTTAGAAGATTGTACAGAATTACGCGGCCGGAGCGGGGCGTGGGAAATACTGATAAAATGAAAAACATTTTATTGTACACGAAATATTACGACATCTTGCGAAAACCATTTTAGTAAAGCATGGTTTCTTGTTCAAGGATCTTACGTACCTATACATATACAATATGTATAATATGAACGAATTGAATACATACAATTTTATATTTCGTAATAGTAAAACTGTTTTTTTACATCTTGCAGTACCTACAGCGTTTGAGTACCAGTCACCTATGTTAAGTGACGATGTGGTCAGATGGTATATGTTAAGTGACGATGTGGTCAAAGATAGCATATGTTAAGTAACGATTTGGTCGAAGAAGACATCGCGCTTTGCCTGGACAGGGAAATGGCTTTCAAGTGGGATTGCCGCAATACACCGCGACAAACACAAACAAACGCACAAACGCCACCCTGTAAGATGCAAAAAAGACTATAGAATCTTTCTCTTAATAAATAAATCTGAAATCCAAAACCCATAACTATACCAAATACCTCTTCAGATGTCTATCAAAACATTTTCATGTCGATCAAATCGCATCAATACTGTCAGCTGACTGGCACGGCCTTATACCGATGCTATGCGATGTTATGTATAGCCAATGTAGGCATATTGAATCTATAGGCCCCTCAGTAGCTTCACCTCGCAGACGATAGTAGAAAAGTGATAGCGAAAAAAAAGCAACGTTCCAATAATCACTCTTTCGTATTTACAACTAGCTGTTCGTCGCAGTTTCACCCGCGTGGGCTACAGTTTGTCGCAATAAAAAGTAGCTCTTGTCCTTTCTCAGGCTCTAGACTATTTCTGTACCAAATTTCATTTAAATCGGTTCAGTAGTTTAAGCGTGAAAGCGAGACAAACAGACAGACAGAGATACTTTCGCATTTATAATATTAGTAGGGAGTAGAGATTATAAGGAACAAGGAGTAAGGATTCTCGTCTACTTTTCTTATATTTTATACAAAACGATTTCAAAAGAATTCAATTTTCTTTTCTTAGCTTTCTCGTAGATCTGCTCCTCAAAGCATATCATTTCTTTAGTTTGAAAAGCTACAAGTACTTACAGAATTCTCGGAAGAAACGTCTTTCTGAGTAATAGATCACTTCCACCTAATACATACTTATTTTGCATTTGAAATTATTTCGCAGGTGAGCAAGCGTAGTTAGTAGGTATGTACTTAGGACGACCGAGTAGGTATCGCTAGAAGGACGAAGTCAACAAGGACTTGTGCGAGCTCTAGGTGGAGTACTGGCAGGAGGTGGCGCAGGACAGACAAAAGTACATGAAAGAGGCCATTTTTTGAGTCTTGACTCACTTTGAGTCGTTGCACCATCTCAGTTAGTTACTTCATAGGGAAAACCTTATCTAGGCCAAAGCACCAGTTTGTTTCCTCTTTAAAATAATACAAATTTAAATAGATATTGCAGTATTGGTGGTTATCAGAGCACTTTAGGTTCACGAACAGCAATTTGCCGCCACACGGGAAATTAATTAACTGACAGCAAGCTTGCCAATATTCTCTCCAAAAATAGAGTTAACAGGCAACCTGATTTGATAGCTCCCCCGGACCAATAATTTCATTACGGCAGGCGAGGATTCCGAGGGAGGGAGAATGGGTGCAATTTCCCCTCCTGACTCTACCGAAATGCATCTGCTGAGAGGTCAGGTCATTCTCTTCACTAATGAAAACGGCTCAAAGGTCTTGTCTGCGTGCACATTCACAAGCATATGAAGGTTCTGGAAGATAGGTATGGTCACACAATAATACCACGCTTGGATGACGGGTAGTAATACCGCCTGAAAAGTTTCTATTGACCTGATAGAAAACTGTGATCTTTCAGTTTTTAATAAATGTTTCTTTTGTTACAGGTCCGGAATGAAACGCAAAAGCCTTTAAGTATTCTCGTGTAAATAGGTCTATTACTAAAGCAATAATTAAAAACGTAGAAACCCCGTGGTGACGCTATAAAAAGTGCTAATTAATCTTAGATCGTTAAAATTCTTCCATATTGTTAAGTGATTCAAATAACATAAAAAAAACACTGTGCGTATCGGATTCCTTAGCTCGAAAAGTTTTGAAACATTTAAAAATGGTTTCTCAGTTCGTTAGCGAAATTCAATTTAGGTTGCTATTAACAAATAAAGAGGACAGACCAGTGTCGCGTATCACCGAAGCGCGTATCACAATATCGTCGACAGCAGTGTATGGTGTACTGATGGCAGCGACCGAGGAATGCGGTTAAGATGCCTGCCCGGAGTGGATCGTCGACGTTAATGCGACCGTTCGTGGTGTTGGCGCTGCCCGGGATGTACCTGTTGTATAAGTACAACCAGTACCGCCAGCAGCAAATGGAGACGGCGCGCCGGAGAGTCACCGAGCGGGAGCTTCTGCACCTTAACACCAAAATTGTAAGTACCTAGACCTAGAATGTAGGTCATAAGTAGTTAAAGTTCCTGAAACAAACGCGAGTTGGTAAACATGCATTTGAGAACAAAGATTATTTTTATTTTTTATTTTATTTTATTTTAATTGGACAACCAATTAAAATAAGCTTTCTTACGAACTAAATTTAGACAAAACAGATGATAGATATAAATTAAGCCAAAAATAGGTGTCACTAATAAAAGTAATAAGGTAGGTGAAAAACAAAAAATAGAAACGTAACATAACAACAACAATAGACTAGAAAGGAAAGAAAAGAAAGAAAAGATTATATTGAAACAAATGAGCCGCGCGGAACGGGCAGGCCACACTGCAACACATCATTCATCTCTGTCGTTTATTTGACGTTTGAAAGAGATGTAGTGATGCGTTTGCGGCACGGCCCGCCCTAACGTTCACGAACTGAAATTGACGAAAGCAATGATATTAAATAGCAGATTAGCTTTATCATTATATTTATGCATAGTTGAGTAAGAATCGTCCATTCCGTGTATTAAATGAAATAGTAACACCCACGTTTTAACGTCACGTAAAGGCCGCAGTTGTTGAAGAAAAAACCCTGTGTTTCATGGTCTTGGCCAACTAAAAACGCCTGACATTCCTTGCATATTTCAAAGTTTTTAATGTTATAATTACCTACTACTACGTTTTATTTTGTGCGGAATATAAACAGAACATTGTTTTTACAATCTGAAGCATGTTTTATTGTTTTTTCAATGAACAATTGACAAACAAAATATATGTTGGATTTAAGATAAGTACTTACCTTCCATCGCTCAAAACGGTGAACATCAAATGGTGACATCGCGAGGAAACCGGCATGTCCAAGAACTGTAACATTCAAGGGCATGCGACATCTACCAACACGCACTGGGCCCGCGTGGTAGTTTACGGCCCGTACTCTCTCTCTGAGAGAAGGCCTGAGTCCCAGCAGTGGGAACGTAAAGCTTGATGATGATGATGACTTACATAGATAATAAAATTTACTAACTAATATTGATACGCTTCGACTTATATATAATGGGGTAGTATCATGATTCATGACGTGTGAACAACTAATATTTTTGATATAATATTATATAACATATATATGTTCGTCGCTTTTCTATTTACCAAATTATACGTAAAGGAATAATTATTATTAGAACTGACCGCCAACTCGTTAGTCGGTCGCAAAGGCATCAATCTTGCCTGGAAGCATTATTCAAACGTTCCATACGCATGAAGGAAGCCTTCACGTCATATTGCTCACATGAAATAAGAACTCGACATGCTTTTTAATTACCCTAAATACCAAATTAAAAAGTCATTTGTCTATAACGTATTTGTATAAACGAAAAACATTAATGAAAAACATTAAGAGAAGAAGAGGATTTAAAAACATTAAATCTATGAATATATACACATTAATGGCTATTTGTTAGTCTCACTATAACTCGAGAACGGCTTGACCGATTTGGCTAATTTTGGTCTTGAAATGCTCGTGAAGGTCTAGGAAAGGTTTAAAAGGTAAAAAAATTTTGAATAATTGCTGGGAAAACCTTAAAAAGCGCTTTCCTTATTGCTATTCAATAAATTTGATTGATTTTTAGATTTTTCGATTGAGGCAGTACGAAGTCTGCCGGGTCGGCTAGTAATTATAGAGATGTTAGGGGATTTTCCAGTGCTATCCTAGCTAGCTAATTGCCAAACACTAACGCCCGAAATAAATAATCGATCCTGAACATTGTTAAACTCTATGGCTGTCTCAGTGTTATTTTAATAATTATTGCACGAAGGCATTAGGTATATATTTTAACCATTCCATTCCGCCATTGGAATAATTTTACTGAGGACATAACATAGTGAAAATCACGGCCGTTTTGCTTAGGCCACTGGACGAGGGCGTGTCGGGTGTAGGTACACGCGATATGGTGTTAATCAGGTTAGCTACCTATACTTACTAAAAAGCGCTTCTGAAACATTTTGAAGGAAATTATTACAGAAAGTTTATTAAAAACGTTTTCAATCGATTTTTTGGTATTTGATGCAAAATACGTGGTTCAAAAAGTGGTAGAGTATTTGAAGGAATTACGATCTGCCTCTAAATCATTACTATTAACATCTCAGCAAGAAGACGTTTACCCATTCACGTAGTAAAACTACAGTTTTATAATAGCTGTACAAGTAATGTGCCACGGGAAAGACAAAATTAAAATTTACTGAAAATTACGTCCTGGCGATTTGCCGGCCACTGCCGCGGCATACTGGCTATATATCCTAACTTATTTTCCTCGTCGTAGGGTACTTTACTCTGGCCAAATACAACGTTAAAAATTGAGCAATATAATTTTATAGACTAGCTGCTCCCGCGGGGGCGCTATCGTGACATAAAGTAGCTTAAATATCTAAATATATAAATCAAAGGTGACCGACTGACATAGTGATCTATCAACGCACAGCCCAAACCACTGGATGGATCGGGCTGAAATTTGGCATGCAGGTAGATGTTATGACGTAGGCATCCGCAAAGAAAGGATTTTGATTAATTCTACCCCCAAGGGCATAAAAAAGGGGATGGAAGTTTGTATGAAACTTTGTCAATTTTAAACCGATCGGGCTGAGACTTTGCATGCATAAAGCTGTAGCCCACGCGGGTGAAACCGCGGGGAACAGCTAGTTTAATTTAAATCGGTTTAGTAGTTTCGGCGTAAAAGCGTAACAGACAGACAGAGTTACTTTCGCATCTATAATATTAGTAGGGATAATTAAAAACACAGCAAAAACGCAGCAACGAGTGAAGCGAGTGTACCGCGCCAGCAACCAGCAAAGCGCCAGAACCTAATTACGCTTATAAAGTTCTAGTTATTACTTGGTAGTTCTAGTATTAACTAAGCCATTCAGCTAAAATTAGTTCCATCTAGGGAACGTGTATTTTAACTTAATACGGGTTTTCACTTTTACATATACTCGCGTATAATATACCTACACCTACCTAAATTTAATCTCGAAGCTTCCAAGACGCTCATGTTTCATCTTGAATATCTCTTCTATCACTTCCAATCATAAATTCAACATCATTCATACATTTCGAGTTAGGTACAACACTTTCTAGACCCATATTCTTTGTAAGTAGGTCATGAATTACACACATATTTTATTACACATACACATTTTCACGATTTATTTTATAAAAATTAACCAGTTTTTCTATAAAAAATCTAAGCCACTACTAAGTTCTTCTCTAATCTAATATTAGATCCTATAGACCGCCACATCCTTTCAATACACCCTTAATATCCATGAAGTAAAGAGGAAATAGGAATATACCTATTATAGCATCAACTCAATCACGCAATTTCCTGAGTTTAGACATCATGATGGATCACCTATTCACCACTGAAAGCTAGCAAATTCTTTTCTTACATATTTTTCTACACCTACAGTACATAGTTGTTTCACCCGCACTACTGTATATCGCGATAAAAATGTTCTATGTCCTTGTCCAGATTTTGAACCATCTCCATACTAAATCATCAAAATGAGTTTAGTGGGTTAGGCATGACAAGGTAACAAACAAAACAAGTTTTTTGCACATCCTATCCTTCCTACTAATATTGTAAACGCGAGTTTGTGAGTATGTATGTTTGTTGCTCTTTAACGCAAAAATAGTGAACGGATTTGAGTGAAATTTGGAATGAAGATAGCTTACACCCTGGATTAACACATTCCGGAAAAAGGTTCCTGCGGGATAACAGAAAGACGATTTTAGGATTTTTAGGATAGCGTTTGACCACAAGTCACCTGATGTTAAATGACGATGGTCGAAGGTGGCGCCACGCTACACTTGGACTGGGAACTGGCTCTTAAGTGAGGCCGGAACACACCGAAAACGCAAGTAACAAAAACCAACCTAATTAGTTTGAGTTACGTATTCATAAAATGAACTCAATTCTCCAATAACTAACTCCCAAATAGCACCCGTAATTTCGTTTCTAACTTCCGTTTTGCTACAAACTACGACCACAGTATATATAGAACAGTAGGTTAGCTAAGGCCGCTCGACGAGTTAATTGCCTACTTTTGCGGTGACGCATAGGTGGCGCGTTCCGTACTGAGTGCATGGCCGCGGCCCCGGCCGCCTCCTTTCGTTTATGTGATTGTGTGCATGAAAAGTGCATGCGTACACGGTGCCGCTACTCACGCACACATTCAAACCGGCGATGGCCGATTTATATGAAGCTGAACTACTACTCCTTTACTATGCTACGACCCGCGTCCGCTCCTAACTAAATTTCGCCATGGCCTCGCAGGGTTGCTAGTGCTGCTACTGATTTTAATTCGGGAGGCTCTGTATCTTCCTACTAATATTATAAATGCGAAAGTTTGTGTGTGTGTGAATGTTTGTACAACGGAAGACCAGCGCTGGTTAACTAAACAGCATTTTGCTGAGTTGGGGCCGATTTGCGACGGTGACATTCTTGTGTACCTTCAATTACCGCTATATTGTTTTTTTTTTCCATGTACCATGAGTGTTGTTGTTGCAAATAAACGTAAATTCTATTCTATTTTTCTATTCTGTTACCACGTATCTATCACCGTAACTACTAAACCGATTTTAATGAAATTTGAAATGGAGATAGCTTATACCCTGGATTAACACATAGGCTCTTTTTTTTATCGGAAAAGGGTCCCTGCGGGATAACGGAAAGGAGCGCGTGAAACCACGAGGCGCAAGTTTACATAATTTTCATAAAATGGATATATATTTTCTTCAGGAAACACTGAATACTCTGAAACTAGAATATTAACAGAAAAATACAGACTGAAAGTTACCGTTATCAGGCGAAAATATTATTTTGCACCACATTAATTTAACTCTTTTTTTGCTTTACCACAATTGCTGCCTTGACCAAAAATAAATTTGACGGAATACTGTAACATGCCAAAAAGGGACTTACGTAACACGAAATTGACGAAAAGTGGATTTGACGAAACCCAAACATGACTAATAAGGGATTTGACGAAAGTCATTCCAACCGACGACCTCTGTCCTGATAAATTTGCAAAACGAGAATAATTTACGGACATCAAATGTATAAGATATGAAGCGAACTGAAAACCTTTGATGTCGGCTAAAAAGCATGAAACATTGCCAACCCTGCACCAAAATTCCCTTTAATTGGTTCCCCTCGCTCAACGTTAACTGAGAAT
Source organism: Opisthograptis luteolata (assembly GCA_931315375.2). Taxonomy (NCBI): domain Eukaryota; kingdom Metazoa; phylum Arthropoda; class Insecta; order Lepidoptera; family Geometridae; genus Opisthograptis; species Opisthograptis luteolata. The sequence continues at coordinate 8,766,133 of OV928048.1, forward strand.
CCACTCACTTTGAGTACTTACTCAACTTGAATATTTTCATCCATTTAAAATATTTACCTTTTTCGTCTGATACCTGCGGACCTGTAAAATGAATTACGCCCACGTAGAGTTTAGAACGTTTAGAGTTAAACGCTGAGCGAGTTTTCGGCCGGTTAAGGTCTCAGTTGGGTGTAAAGTGTAAAATAACGGATGCAGTAGCTGGGAAAATAAGATACAGCCGGTGTAGAGATGCGCAGCTGCACCTGATGTTTTTAGTCTACAGAGTAGGTTATGACGTTGAGAAATGGAGTTAGAAGGCCTTGTGTGGAAATTCAAAGGTTTGAGTAGGCTCTATAAGTCAAAATACTTCTGGTAAATTAATACTCATACATATATATAATAATAATATATAATGCCCGCACAATCACATACATAGGCTCTGACCCCTAACTAGGTTTCCCTGTATCTAGGGTATCAGAAACTACGAGGATCGGGGATCCACAACACCCAGACACAGAACAAATACTTGCGCTTTTTTTTTCAATGCACAAATATTTGTTCTGTAGCGGGAATCGAACCCGCGACCTCAAGCTTCACAGTCGGCTATCCGCCCATTGCGCCATATCAGTCATATATGCATAAATAGCAAAGATAAGGCTGAAAAATTCATCTTTTATATTATAAAAAGTGTTTCAAAGATCAATTGCTGTTCGTTAGTCTCGCTTAAACTCGAGAATGCCAATGTGGATAATTTTCATCTTGAAATATTTGTGGAAGTTCGGGGAAGGTTTAAGAGGTGACTTTTATTGGCGATACGAAGTTCGCCGGGTCAGCTAGTATCAAAATATTTTTTAGGCTTAAATCTCTACTATATTTGATGCTTGACCAAACGGTTTGGCTAGACAAGGTTTGTATGAAATATTTTTTTAAGAAATTCCACCTGGGAAATGGAAAATTAGGGAAAAACTGGAAGTGTTTGTTTTGTAGAGGAATTTTGTATGAACGCTTTATATTTGCCTGCCTAGTTTGAGATAAAGAATGAAGGGGAAAATAGGCCAACACCAGCCGAGAGTAGGCTATTAATACTGCAGAGTCAAGGCAGCGCATTGACGCTTGCTTTCACTATCGTCCTCTATAAATACTGAAGGTTTTATATTAGGCCCTAGGGGTGCCAATTATTGTAATTCTTTGTACGTTTTTTTTAGTTTAGACTAAATATAAAAATCTATCTTGCTTTAAAATAACCAATCCTATAAAAGAAACATGTTTTTTTTTTTACGTCGATATAATAAATCTTGCAAAAGTTTTTTGTCTTTGTTCATCTATTTAAGGTGAAACGTCCTTAGGTTGAGGCCTTGAAATGTACCATTCCATAATAATTTATGAAATGTATTAAGGTGAATTTAAATTTCAAGAAAATATTTATAGAGCGGTAATAATGCCCACATAAGTGCTCGGTCCATAGAGCAACACTGGGTGAGATTTTATTTGTAAGTCCTTAAGTTCTTTCACTTCACATCTTAACACCTTAACTTACCTATCTTAGTCAATCATTTGTTATTATATAAATAATAATGCCAAAAGATCGCACACGTTTTTGTTGAGTAACGTCCATTATACTCTTGGCATAAATGATACAGCGGCAGCCCTAACTGAAGTCATCCCTCGGCACATAAACACGAGTTTTGTATTGGATGCCCCTGTTTGTTTATTGGATTAATATGACTGATACTCTTTTGCTCGTGGAACACATCTTTATAGCGATGATGGCTAGACTGGCTGGTGAGTGGTAGTGACGTCGGCTTGCGATCCGTAGGACGTGGGTTCGAATCCTACAATATGCATGAGCTTTCGGTGAAGGAAAACATCGTGATGAAACCATAGCTTGGTGGTGTATTTTCTAGTACTCGCCTGGCTAGCTACCACCCTCTTGTTAAGAATCTGTCGCCAAGCACCTATCGGTGTGTTCCGGCAGCCTCACTTGAGAGCCAGTTCCCAGTCCAGGTGTAGCGTGGCGCCATCCTCGACCACATCGTCACTTAACATCAGGTGACTTGTGGTCAAACGCTACCCTGTAAATAGTAAAAAAAAAGAATTATCACATATTTTCGAATTATTTACGAATTATATATTATTATTTATTAAGTGTTCCATAAAATGTCCTTGGCACAATTTCTCCTCCAAAGAAAGTATTATATTCAATTTATGACCTCTCCGCAACAAGATGTTAAAACTCTGGCCTTCGTTAAATTTTTCTTCCCCTACCATATTAAAAGAAAATGTACCTCATTGTAAACGTCAAATACGTCAAATAAAGTAAAAAATCACAGCAGCAAATTCAGTGATAAAATTTGTATACAATTCAAAATTCTTGTCTAAACAGCAGTCTTATAATAAAACGATGTATCCTTCAAGTCTACTAACTAAAACGAAGAATTTGTGGTCGAATTTTACGGATCTATCAAAACTTGTGAGCTGTAGTCGTGATAGAATTTTTAATCGTTCCTATGCCAAGAAGTCTGATGACAGCAGCTGCCGAAGGGCTATTGTAGATATCCCAAAAGATCCAGACACGATATGTCCACAACCTTGCGAGAGGAGGAAGAAAAAAAAACAGGGAATACTGCACAGAATTAAGCTGAGACTAATCGAAGGAGGCACCAACTTTGGAAGTGAGTATGCAGTATTTATCATATTCAATGTTAAGAAAGTTTATTTGTAAACATTGTTATAATATCTAAAGCTACTCTACTACTTTAATCATCCTTGAAATTAGTTATAGAAAATCTAGACACCTGTCAAATGATCATCATACTCAGCCTTCTACGTTCCTACTGCTAAAACTCGCGCTTCTTCTCCGAGGGATGGTATGCAGTATGAACCATTATCTATAAGTCAGCGTAATACAGGTAGGCTCACGTTCAACTCAGTAACAAGATATGGGTCAGTCAGTTATCTAAAACTGGCATTAATTTAGTATTTAAATGAGCGCACGGCATGATTTCACACTGCATATGCATCGTGAAAAGTGAAAACTTTCTTGGTGTCCCTCGCTCGCAGTTATGTTTATGAGCTTGACAGCGATCGTTATTGTTTTGTTTTTACTACAGCACAATGAAATTGCTTTCGTGTGATGTGAGTAACATGAACGTACCAGTTTTAGATAACCCTATGGACTCTTGCAGAAAAGTCCCGATTGCGACTTTTACAAATATAGAAATAGAGAAATGGCGATGATCTTCCTCAGCTCCGTTTCGTCGTGTTGAATGCAAAAAACCGGTGTGCACGGAGGTCGAAGTATCTGAGCCGAAAGCGCTGCCCCCGCCGGAGCGGAAGGTGCTTCCCATCCCGGAATCTCGGGATGGCGTGCAAGTATCAGTGCTTGGCGCGGACACTGCTATAGGGCAATACGTAGCCCTACTGCTTAAGAAGTGCCCGTGTATTAAGAAGTAAGTCGCCCTACCGGTGGTTAACTGGATACTCCAATTCTTTCTCTAATTTCGACTCTTTAAATCTCTTTCTTACCTATATAAGGTTTAGTTGACTGACTGACTGATCGACAACGTACAGCCTAAACTGCTAGACGTAGAGACTTGAAAGGAGAGGTGCAAACGCACACTAAGAAAGGATTTTAGAAAACTCATACTCCAAGTTGCTACCTGAATGGAAAATTACTGGTGATTGCAATCGTTTGACGTTTCAAAGTGATCACATGTATCCTATAAACTATTTTATGCATGCATTCTCACCATTGTTTGTTGTTATAGAATAGTTTTGGTTTACTAGAGAATGATGTCGCAAAATTTGGCTATATTCTGTGCTATAGATCACTTAATAATAAGACAGAATAATTAAGCAGCCTTAGAGATAAAAGTTCTAACTTAAAAAAGGAGTATGTATACGATTCATTTTAATCCAGATGATTTTAATTTCTTGCTCTACCCAATTTTATGTTTTTAGAGTCTCTTATTCGTAAAATCCTCCCAGTTTTCCAATTCCAAGTAATTAAATGTATTCGAATGAGCCTCCAGGCGAGCAACCTTATCCGGTCTCAACCTCGTAATGAGTTAATTAAGTTTTTTAAGGTCGTAAACCCTGTTACGTTACAGTATTACATACTTACCATAAAAGTAAGTTAAGTGTCAATTTACAGTCCTGTCTTAGTACATACTTTATCTCTATTCGTGGTACTGCTATAGTGCTATCACAAATATGGGTAGGAAAAATAAAAGCTAAGCTTTTCAATGAAACATTGAATTTTCTTATGTAACTGAGTGGCGAGATGACAATTTGCTTACCTAATGGTAAGTTCATTGACACCTATTTTATCATACAGTTAATAATACGGCAATGGCAATGCACTGAGATTACAAATAAATGATAAATCTTTATAATGCACTTTTATTACACTGGAAACATTACCAGTGAAATTACAGCTTATCTAATCGACACTTTAATGCCCGAAATTAATAATCGATGCGATCCGTTATCCGCGGTTTTGGATTGATATGTCATGTCATAATATGTCAATTTAACTAACGCAGTAAACAAAAGATTAAAGTTAAAGTTAGTTAAAGTTATGGTCTCTGCTCTACCACAAACACAATTATAGAAACAAATTAACCAAATATCGAGCAAACTTGGTTAACAGTTTCCGAATTGTTGATCCGCTTAATCAAATCAAAGCTACCTTATCCGTTTGCTCCAGTACGAGTAGGTCTGTATACCAGACTTACATAACATGTTACCTAACCGTGACGTTTTCAATGCCCTATCGCCAGTGGCGTAGCGTAGGTGTCAGCGCCCAGGACGGAAGAAAATTTCGGCTCCCTCTTATTTAGGTACATTTTTTCAATTTAACATACCATAATATACCTACAGTAATTCTAAAGAACTTTTCGGCAAGAACAGTCATCATTATTGTGGTAATTAAATGTACAGGTTACACATAAAAAAGTGATTTATATATATCACATTACGCTTATTACAAAAACTCTTACACGTATGTCACTTACATTGATATAACAGAGAACGCTTATATTATACCTTGACGATTAACAAAATTAATATTTACAATATGTTGTTATTATTTATTGTAATATTTTGCCGCCCCCTAAAGTTGCGGCCCGGGGTGGCTCGCCCCTATCGCCCTTACTACAATACGCCACTGCCCATCGTTGTTTGCGAGGCGAGTCAGCCGCCTGCGACGTCACTCGACCCTCACGGCTCATGGAGCGTCCCAGTGGGACCGTTCGTTTGGTACACAGTCACAACGTCGGTTTATTCGCACCAACCCATCTCTAAATTTATCATGTGTACCTACACTGGCATTTAGCTAAATGTCAAAGTACAGATTGGGACGTTTTTTGGACGCTTTTAATGGCGCTCTCTGATACTGAACCGTTTGTTACCTTTGTCAGTTTTTCACACAAGATAAAGTCAATGATGGAGCATGTCTTACAAAATGATACCCATTTACCCATTACTTGAAGACTCATCAGTTATTCCTATCGGGAATCAAAAACTCTGATATAGGGTATTCTACGCCGTTCGTTCGCACTATAAATGTAGTAGCAAAGTGTTTTGCTATTTTCAACCGTGTTCCAGATTGAAAGGCTATATTTCCAGTGAAAACAGAAGGCAAGTTTAACGTTTAATACCTCTGGGTGACGAACGCAGTGCATTATCAATTTATCACGCAGGATATCTTGAAATGTTGAAATTCGAAATTCTGCGTGGTGTTGAACTATCGCTGGTATTGTGCTTGGTATTAACCAACCCACACTGGGCCAGCGTGGTAGATTACGGACCAACCCGCACTGGGCTAGCGTGGTAGACTGGTAGATGACGGTCCATACTCTCTTTCTAAGAAAACGCCATAGAGTCCCAGCAGTGGGAACTTAACAGTCTGATAATGATGACTGAACTGTAATGGGCACGCGTTTACCATCAAGCGAGTGACTTGCTCAACAGTAAGCCACAAATGTTAGTGTAGGTACTTATGTATCTTTATGGACACGGGAAAATTCCATTTTCAAGCTTCCATTTTCTCCTTACAATCTATATTCATTCAAATGAAAAGTGGCGTTTCCTATATTCTACTAATATTATAAACGCGAAAGTTTGTATGTATGGATGAGTGGATGGATGAATGGATGGATGGATGGATGGATGTTTGTTACTCTTTCACGCATAAACTACTGAACGGATCTGAATGAAATTTGGAACGGCGATAGCTTATACCCTGAATTAACGCATAGGCTACTTTTTATCCCGGAAAAAGGTTCCTGCGGGTTAGCGGGAAGACGCGGGTGAAACCGCGGGGTGCAACTAGTCCTATTATACTCTTTGCGTTACAGATTATGTACCGGTAGCTCGTTTTCAAGTAGGATAAGTGTAGTGACAAATATACCTACATGTACAGTAGATATGTTTGAAAAGCGAGCTCCCACAGCTAAGCTTTGTTTGTCAAATGTCTAGTGAGCGAAGTCGTCTTGGGATTAGGCTTCTTTAACAACACTGAGGCTGGTATTCCAGAATGACGTTCAAGCGATAATCAGTACTTTAGAACAGATTTGACGCTGTCAGTTCATACAAATATGTCTCGCCTGAAATTAATAATCGATCCTGAATCTTTATCGCGGTTTTGGATCGATGTGTCATGTCATAATATGTAATTTTAGTACTAGGGCTTGACATATTACTACTAAAATGATATATTATGACTTGACATATCGATCCAATACCGCGGAAAACGGATCAGGATCAATTATTAATTTCGGGCTTTAATCGGCCAACGCTACTTTAGTCTAAGTAAGTACGTTTAACAGTTAGGCGAGTCTTTAATGACATACTCGGACCATAAAACCAAGGAAGATGGAAGAGCCGTCGTATAACCAGGGCCTGTGAATTGAGAACTCCCAATGGAGATTGTAACTGTAGCTGTTTTATTACCAAAATAGATAATGTACGTTAAGCTCGGCTGTATTTATGTACAACCTTTTGAAACCGGAGAGGCTCAAAGGAAATATGGCCGGCGGCCGTTAGAGTTCCTCACCTATACAAGTTGAATGCAAAATGTTTAGTTTTATGTGCCACATTCAATCTTTTGAGATACATAAATACCTATATGCATCTAAATATAAGGGTGGGAAAACAGATATTAAGTAGTTAATATTTATTTCATTTTATTTTTTTACAAATTGGTACGTGTTAGCACTTTTAGGATAGGTTAGTTCTGTTCCGTAGCCAAAGCTAAGCTTAGAATACCCGTCTTATGAACAGCTCGTCGTAGTTAAGGTATATACGAAACGTCGAACTAAAAATGAAATTATGCTTAGAAACAGATTCAACTGATTTTATTTCGTAATTTTTTCAAATGTTTTAATTCTTATTTTGCTACATTCGAGGCGGAGCCAAATTCAACATAGGTTATCAAAGATCATAAAAATCGGTCCAGCCGTTATAGTGTTACAAATGGTGTAACTATGTGCTTTATAATATTTAGAAGACATACTATCCCTAAAACAATATTAATAGTTTGATCCCTAAGAAAGGACATAGGATACTTTTTACGACAAAGTGAAACCACGCATTTTAAAACACGGGGAACAGTTAGTAGGGTAATATGTTTGTTTTTCACTAAGCATTTCTTGTGCCGACAACGCCTATAAAGAGCGTACCGCTGATTCAGTCGGTCCTGTACTGAATAACAGCCTGATTACCCGGTCAATATTAGCACAGGACCGCGTGTTATCGCCGTCGGCCATTCACACAAACACGCTGGGAATGTGGTCGGCTATCCGTGATGTACGCATGAAACTTTTACCACAGAATAGATATGGAGCAGTGCATAGATAACACAATAAATAATCCATATTCACAACAATAACAAGTGACTAGAGTCGCTAACCCGTAAATGTGGCACTAGACAGCACTAGTTTTTATTTTATTTCATACTACCTGTTCCCCGCAGTTTCACCCGCGTGACCTACAGTTTATCGTACCCAAAAGTGTCTAATGTCCTTTCCCTGGGTCTAAACTATCTCCATACAAAATTTCATTAAGATCGGTTCGTCAGTTTTCTAGTTGTTATCCGAAACAAACAAACGATCAAATCTTTTCTCGTGATATATTAGTATAGATAAAAAAGCTATAAAATAATCGACGTTGTCATCTTTATGTATTTATATACTTCAAACCTGTTTTAGGTGTGCAGGGCTATTGAAAATGTGCAAATAACCTTCTTTACATCTTGTTAAACATATTTTGCTCTACAATCTTTAACAAAACCTAAAAAAATAAGTTTTCAGCTGAACTGTGAACGAAATAACAACGGTAATCGTATTTGTCCCATTGTTTATTTTATTCTGTGACCGCCTAGATCTGGAGTATGCATAGAGTTTTGATAGAGTTTATATAAATGGATGAAATGGATTTTTCGCAATCCAAGGTCTAAAAGCTCAGAAGCTAATCAGATTCCTTACTATTTTTGTCTTGCTATCCCTCAGCCGAGGGGCATAGACATGCTTTTATATGGCTTATTCGCCTACGCAATAAAAGAAGCCTAGATTTTACGAGCGAGCCGAGACTACCGCGCCTGCTGCTTTCATCGCGAGATTTTTTTATATTCGCAGGAAAATGGGTGACCTCTGACTGAGTAGGTTAGATAATAGTCATCGGCCATCGAAGCGTTATTGAAATTGTCCCATCCTTGTTTCCAATAAGGTAGCACCCAAATTTAATAGATTGAAAGGACAAAACGTATTTTTATAAAAAAAATAAAAAGAATGCAAAGCTCCAGCGGAAAAATATGAAACTTAAGGCCCTACAGATCTTTTGGGCCCTGGAATGTTATCCTTTTTTACTACAACAGCACTGATTTCGCTTTTTTTTTATATCATACACTAAAATGACCTTCAAAACTTAAAAAGTCGATGGAATTCACATAGTTTCCGCTTTTTAGACGTGATGAAAGCCCAAATGTTGTGTTTATTTGCCGAAACTCGCATCATAAAAAGTAACGCAAGCTACGGGATTCAATAACAGACCCTCGGCTCCGATTTCCTGCCTTCGCTTTATGGTTTGGTCGATGAGTCTCATTCCGAAAAATGCCAAGTGGACTTGAACGGTTCATCGTAGCGATAGGCGTTACAAACGTGAATACTTTCAATAACTATGTAATAAAATAATGCCTGAAATACGGTATCACGATAACTATTTATTAAGAAAAACTATTTACTCACTCTCTACATGATAAAGCCTCTCCCCCTTAAACGAAATAACGTATATCCGCGTCTGCGATTTACTCAGCACGGTAGTATAGTAAGGTGGATGACTGTTAGTCATTTTCAACTATAAGCGCTCATGTGCTTTGCAGAGTAAGATAAGCTGTCCGTTTCGGCTAAAGTGAATTGCTTTAATTTCCTTTCCTGCCTTAGGACAAAAGTAAAAAAGTAGAAGAAGACAGTGGTCAGTTGGAAAACCCTGAAACTTTAAGCGTAAGGTGAAAAAAGGTGGAGTGTGTCACTCCACCTTTTTTCACCGATACATTTCCAGGTTACGTCTTTACGAAGCGTCGGACACGAGATGTTCGGTTTGCAACCGAGACCTCAGCAATGTGGTACAGGACTTGTCGAACATCGACACCAACTGTCGCGTGCAGGCTTTCAGCTGCACGTGCTGCGAGCTGGAACGGTGTTTACAGGTGAACTTTGATTTGAGACATAATTATGTAAAAGTAAGAGTTTCTATACCTACATCAAAATGGAGTATTTAGTAATTTTCGGACTAAGTATAATTAGTGGTTACAGTTGTCCGCGGCGAAGGCCTCTCCAACCACCTCTCCACTCTTCTCTTCCTCTCGCCGTCCTCTTCCACTTCAGTCTTTATTTTTCTGACTATATTTGAGCTGTTGCAACACCTACCAATGTCTTCCAATGTATCTACTTATTGCTAAGTAGTGATAGATTTTTAACCTGAGAGTCATAGCCAGTCGAGCACTCGCAAGTATTTTATTACAGTGTTGTGATTGCATCACCATATTATCTTTCACCAAAAGCACAAGATTTTGTTTTATCAGATGTCAGATGATGAAACACTTACCCATCCAAGTTTTCATTAGTCTAACCTGGAGCGAGTTAGGAATCTAGGTACGACTTTTGATTGGGTCTCTTGTACCTCAGAAAGTCACTTCTTGTGGGTATCTTTTTCCTGTGAAGGCTTTGTCAAACAATGGTACAGGCAGATAAATAGTATACAGGACAGGCGTGTACACTTGTAAACCAATACATTAATTCTCAAGTTTGGCAAATGGGTAATTATACGAAATAAACTAAAAGAAAACTACTTCCTTCCGCTATACTACTACTATACTTAAGAAAGTGGCACGAAGATATGGAGGACCATCTAAGTACCAGCAGTTATGTATGAATCTTGAAAGTTTTCAACGTCGCTCCAGGCACTTCAGCCACCTGCAGTACCTGCACGTTTAATGCTAAGGAAAAATGTACATACTTACCTAGGTACTATATTACTTTCTTCACATGTGGTTTATGGAATAACGTGACAAATTTCAGAAAAAGTAGTAGGTAATATAAATGCGAATACGTTTCTAGAGTATCTTTAAACTTTGAACATTGTATATGCAATCGTCTAAATATCATGAAAGAGAACTTCCAAAATCGTAAATTTGTCGAGAAGTTAGGAACATTAATAGATTTGCATGGCTGGCACATGCGTCAACTCGTGAACGGGTGCTGCTTGTGGGGTCTGGTCTGCTTTGGTTGTGATCCCGCAACTCGTTAATATTCATGTTCCCATATCCCAATGTGTACAACCAAACAAGAGAAATCTTCTTATTAGTAAAGCTAAATAAAATAATATCGGGCTATTAGATGACAAAAAAAAAACCTTGGGATTTTAGTGAACTTGCTCCAATTCAATCAATTAGTAATAAGAATAAAATTGTCAATGTGATCGCGCCAAAAAAATTACCTGCCGGGCGTTTCTTGCCTGTTCTTTTGCCGGCGTAAGGAGGTTGGAACAGGCGTAGCTAGTTTTAAGTTGACGTTTTAAAGTGATCACAATGTATCCTATTGAATAAACATATTTTTGAGTTTTGAGTTTTTTGAGTTTTGCATATCTACGCTTGCAGTCGGCTCTCTCTCAAAATGAATGCCGAACTCGGAGGAGCTAAGATCTCTATAACATTTGGAAACTTACTATGTTTGCGTCTTGGCTGAGGTCTTTGAAGCCGCACAGTAGATGGGGAGCTATCCGTGGAATTATAAAGTTTATGTTTGAGAATTTAGTTTGTTAAGATCTCGGCACCTAAGGTTTTGAAAGTTTAATCTGCTCTCTAACTCTTTTGTTGTTACTTTTGAACATGTTTGGTGATTGGCTGATTTTAACTATCACACTGAAACAATGTTAAAGATTTCGACAGTGTTTATTATTCTAGAGACAATTTCTTGTCTTTTCGGAAATAGTTCTCTGAACAAACGCGCCATTTGAATATCTGAAAGAGCCACTGAATATCGGATTGAAACAGAGGGAAATCTATGCGCATTGACTTCAGACAGATTGGCGCCGGCGAGGGCTTTGTAAACGCTTCCACACAAAAGCTTATTAGCATATCGGAGATTCTACCTACACAAGTACACACTTACATAAGTTTGCGAAGAAGCCAATCAATAACTGTCTTGGAAGTTTAACATTTAGTTTATAGAGAATTGTTCGCAGTACTTCACTACGAGTACCTAGGTAATATAAATTTCAAAATGAGAAAGTTATTCGCAAACATTTTCATCACTATTAAACCTTTTACCTGTGCCTGTGCTGTGTGTGTGTTTGTGTACCTGTGTGTGTATATAGTATTTACACGTTCAATCGAAACAGACACAAAGGCGATGTGAAAATTACTGAGTGACGTTGATATGAAGTGACATGATTATCCTTTTCGCAAAAGGTAATGGAATTATTACTTAATCCCTTTGACACGTCTATCCACTTTGTTTGTTAAGTAGATAATAATGTATACAAGCTTTTTTTGCCAAGCATTTGAAACAGAAATCAACTCTAGAATAGAACGTGTCTTGTTGGATTTCACGCTCTGAAAGCGATTTCATCGAATCATCAAAGGTTGAATTAGCTTCACAGAATGTAATGTAACGAAGTTTCAATATTGGCTAAGTTGTTTAAGTTTGAGTTAGCGTCGTGGGTTGTAGTCAAGCGTCTGCAGGTACATAGAGCGATTGTTTTATTGATTGGCACAAGCCACCTGGGTTCAACACCCCGTCCTTGCGAATACCATGCATGCTCGTAGAAAGGAATCCAATATACTCGTTCAATTGACTCAGCTGTCGTATGTGCTTTGATTGATTTTTCTACTGCTATTGTAGCGGTTTAGTGTTGTCTGCCTTTGTGTTTAGTTAGCGCTGTATCGGTAAATATCAAGCAGTTGAAGGTTTATGTATAAAGTTTTGATGAGGTCCTTGACTTTATTGCACTTCGACATAATTTACCCCAGAACATTATGCAGATTGGACGAATTGATCCACCCAGGCTTGTCGCACACCATAACTTGGTAGAGCATTTTCTAGTGTCAATCTGGCTAACTACCTTTAGCGGTCACCATTGTCACCAAGCACCTATCTGTGTGTACCGGCAGCGTCACTTGAGAGCCAGTTCGCAATCTAGGTGTAGCGTGACACTTTCATAGCGATGATGGCTCAGTGGTAGTGACGTCGGCTTGCGATCCGTAGGACGTGGGTTCGAATCCTACAATGAGCTTGAGCTTTCGGTGAAGGAAAACATCGCGATGAAACCATAGCTTGGTGGTAGGGTATTTTCTAGTACTCGCCTGGCTAGCTACCACCCTCTTGTTAAGAATCTGTCGCCAAGCACCTATCGGTGTGTTCCGGCAGCCTCACTTGAGAGCCAGTTCCCAGTCCAGGTGTAGCGTGGCGCCATCTTCGACCACATCGTCACTTAACATCAGGTGACTTGTGGTCAAAAGCTACCCTGTAAATAGTAAAAAAAAAAAAAAAAAAACTACCTTCGACCACATCGTCATCAAAGACCAGATTGTAGTGTTCTGTGTCACCATTTAACATCAGGTGACTTGTAGACAAAGGCTACCTTGTAAGAATAAAACAAAATATCGCTTTGCAATCTCTTGCGAAGCCTTTGCCACTTTCACCTGCACCTTTCCCTTAAATCCTTGTTTTTCTATTCCCAGAATACAGACATAGTACTGATGCTGGAGAGTGGCTACGTTAACGTGGACATGCCTTTCGAGAAGAGGTTCTCCTACCAAGCGCCCATTGTCAAACAATACGCTAATGTAATCGCTACCGAATGCCCTAAAGCATTTGTGATAGTCTGCGCTTCGCCTATCGACTGCATGGTACCTTTGGTTGCTGAGGTGATATTTATATTAATATCCATACTTTAACATAGTAGCAGAACGTTAACGCGTGCTTCCAAGACGCCGATACCGAGTCGAATCCTCTCGGCCCCGCACCAAAAAACAGTGAAGGAAAACATCGTGAGGAAACTGAAATGTCCAAGAACTGCAATATTCAAGGGCAAGCGATATCTACCAACTCGCACTGGGCCAGCATGGTAGAATACAGCCCATACTCTCTCTCTGAAAGAAGGCCAAAGTCCCAGCAGTGGGAACGTAAAAAAGGCTGATGATGATGATAATGCGAAGTTTTTTTTTTGCTTGTTACATTTTCACGCCTAACCCGATTTAAATGAAATTTAGTACAGAGATAGTCTGAGATAGCCTGAGAAAGGGCTAGGCTACTTTTTATTGCGATAAACTGTAGCAAACGCGAGTGAAACCACGGGGAGCAGTTAGTTTTATTATAATTATAAAAATTTTATCTATGGCTCTGTTCGCGTATGCCTTATCTCATAAAATCGTAGCCATTTCTTGCGCGACTTTACACGTTTCATCAAGGGCTAGCGGCAAGTCGACCGCTGCTTCGCTCGCGTTTCGCGTTTGATCAGGGGGTGATTTACAACAAAGAAAGTAACCTGAAAAATTCCATGTATTCAGGACCAGTAGTTGAGCCTATGCGTTGATATGTCAGTGAATAAATCTGGACTTTAAATTATGTGCAGGAGGGCTTAGGTTACTCTGTTCGAGCCATTGTGTAGTAAGTATAACAATAATGTACTTAAACACCCCATAATAGTATGCTGAATAGCATCCTTCTAGCCTCGTACAGTCAACGACAAAAGTCGCTGAGCGAAAACAAATTTTTCGATTCTCTTTATCATCTTAAACACCAACCTTCGACCGAATCATCACTTAACATCACGTGTGTTGTGTTATGGTCAAACGCAACCTTGTAAGCTGTAAGAAAAAAAACAAACGTTACAGAACTACTACGCATTTCAAAAATCTAGTCTGATCAGCTACTTTTGTCGTTGACTGTACAAACATTAAAGTATTTACGGTCTTATAATGACGGGATACCAAACGTTTTTACAGCGTCGTTAAATAACCCGATATGAACGTAATGAATGATGTCGATGGGTTTTATGCGCTTACTCTACTATCTAATTTAATAACCGCTACTGTTTCATATGACCGTGTATTTGGATAATAAATGCAATTGAAACTCATTAGCATATCATTTCATACAATGAGACTAGAATAGAGATGACGTTAATTGAATAATATTGTGATGAAATACTTACCAAACTTGTTTTACATCTTATGTTATGTCTGGCGACAAAATGCAGTCGTCTTGTATCATTAAAAAATTTTATTAGTTTGTTTTTGAGGTTTTGCTATGGATGATATTGTACAAAAACTCAAAACTCACTGTATGTAGTGGTAGGATTCTTTTGTACAGGTAGAGTCTACCTGGAGAAACCTACCTACCTACCACCTTTGCCAGTTATTTAACTAGCAAGCTGTAGTGTGCTAACATTATTGTGTTCCGGATTGAGGGGCAATGTTTCTAGTGGAATCATAAAGAATGGAGGGGTATATAAATCACATGTGTGGTATCTCAGGCAGACAAGAGTAGTGCATTGCCGCGCCGAATTTTAAACTCGGTTCGTCGATCGCGTAATTTTGGTGAGGGGATGCGCGGAGTGCGCGGAACAGTTTCACTTGATCAAGCAAGGTCAACGACGTAATGCAGGGCCTTAAAAAAAACCCCTTACTACGCCAGCTCAAACAAAAATGTAATTGGGGAAACAGCTTATAATCTCGTGAACTTTGTTACGGTTGTAGATTACACCAAATCGTGTAACAATTCACTGTACGGTATTAAAATTCTTGGAATAACTTCCACCTTCCTTCACTAAGTCCCCACACAAATGTGTCAAATCCACAGAGTAGCAGAATTGACATCTGACCCGTTTACTATATCTCTTCTGTGCCCGTGTCTGTAATGTTTCAGACATACTTCGTTACCCTTTGATCCTAAAACAAAGCCGGCGAAGAATGGAACGGAAAGCCGCATGAAAATTTGAATAATATTGAGCTATTGTATTAAATTGAGGTAGATACGTTTTCCCTGCCTGTGCGTGGCGAAACCACAAGCTAATTAGCTGGAGTCAAATTAGTTGCACCCCATCTGGCAACGACGTAACACGTGATACAGGGGAGCGACTTTCAAACTGTGACCTACTTACTATGGAAAAAATGAAGACTTCATATAACATTTTAAAAACCCTGATCAACCAAGTCACCTTTTAAATATTAAAAAAAAACTAAATCAAAATCGGTATCCAATTGGAAGCTGCCACAGACCGACTCACAGATACGCACACGTTAAACTTTTTTTTTTGTAGAACAACTATATTTATTTTTTTTTACTTTTTTGGCGTCAATTGAATTGTCAACATGAAGATTTTGTTTTTATTTCCAAAACTTGTGTTTCTTCGAGTGATAATGTGTAATATTGGTGGATTATTCACCATTATGTGTTCGTTAATGTGTACGAGTGTGGGAAATTGAAATAAAGTTGTGAAAGTGACTTTTCGAGTTGCTCCAAAAAAGTCCGTGTAAAGTTTAAGTAAAGCGCCACTACTTTACTTAAACACTATCCTCATCCCTTCATCTCATCATCATCATCATCATCATTTAAAGTTGATTCTACTCTCCGAGTTTGAAATATTTTATACTTGACACTGGCAAATACACTAATCGTGTAAGTGTGAAACTATAACAAAAAAAAAACTATATTTTTTCGGTTTAAAATGCCATCTATTTTTTTTTTCTTTTCAGTGAAGTCAGTAAAGTTGCGTAAGTTTTATGTAAGTAGGTAGGCTTTAATAATGAGTATGAAGTCTCTATTGGTAAAACCTTGTTTGTAATCCATTTTGTCCTTTTAAGTTAGACCTTAACTTACTTATTCCAACTTCACAAAGGAACGTGTTGTCTTATCAAATTAACTAGCTCTAGTCACTGAGTATGCAAAGTAATAGAAAAATCACAATGCAAATCAGTTTTCTCGTCTCCAATGTAAATATTTGTGCGGTACAAATTCAGTTGGAAATGATTTTCTGGCTTGGAACTGGTACAATAAATTAAACTAGAGATGGCAATGTTTCATTTAAGTTGGATTATTATTGTGACTTTGGGACGTTCTGTTAACTAGTTTTTTCATACAAGCTTATACCAGAGTCTCTATAATAATCTCAATTATATGCAAAAGTTTCTCAGTAGGGCAGGAAAAAGGTGAATGACATTACGGGGCACAGGTAATAGAATAATAATAAACCGCTTTGACGGAACTCTGATAGGTAATGTTAATTCGGTTGGAATACATTCCAGTCATCATGGTTAGCAATTTTGCATGTCCCCAGTGAGGTAAAAGGTTCTCAATCTCGGCAAATTGCCGTGTCCCCTTGGCGGGCCCATTTGTTACAATGTCGCTTGCGAGACATTTTGACGATTACAGTAACACAATGGAAGCATGGAAGCAACAGAAACATGTTGATGTACCTATTTGTTTGTAACAAGTGACCCGCTTCGCAGATTTTGATAACCGGAAATTTTCTCCAAACCGTATATACTCGCTTCGCTTGGTGTTAGGGTATTTTCTAGTAGTCTTCTGACTAGTTAATATCCCTCAAGTTAAGAATCTGTCGCCAAGCACCTGTCGGTGTGTGCCGACAGCTTCACTTGAGAGCCAGGTCCCAATCCAGGTGTAGCGTGACGCCGCCTTCAACCACATCGTCATCAGGTTACTTGTGGTCAAACGCTACGCTACTATACCAGAAAAAAGTGTTTTTTTGTGTGTTAGTGGGAAAACCCCAGACCATTTGCTTGTATATTAATATGTATTTATAACCTTTGCGTTTTCTTGTAGTAGGTAGCTAGTGGAAATTATAAAGTCAAATTTCAACTGTGGTGGTATTCTGTTCAATTGTTTATGTGCATTTTGTATAAAGTTAAAGTGAGCGCACTGGTGTCACCTTGAATTGTATTTTAATATGGATTAGTCTCTTCCACATGTACGTAATAAGTTATTAAGTCATTACAATAGTAAACGTTTCTAATAGGTAATTCAAAAGTATCCAAAGCTCTCTTCAAAAGACACTAAAAAATGAATATTATTCACTAACATTCCTAACACCGCCTGATAGAAAAACGTTTTTGAATCATATTTCCCATATCCGTTTGTCATTTCATCATTCACGCTATTATTTTGTAATAAGATAATTAATAACAGTAACGGTAACGGTAACAGTATGTACAGGCACGTTTCCATTTATTGCGTCAGTTTGTCTCTGCAGGTATCTAATTTGGACAGCCAATATTTGTGCGGCGAATGTTAAGGCATACTCAGCTGGTTTGATCATAATGGTAAATAATGGAATTGGTCTCTTCCCCATATAAGTATATTAATTTCAATACAAAAAAAAATAGATTTATTCATAATCCTACCTTATTAACTTCTTAATAATATTCCAAACAATAAGGCTATTATAGAATGATGCTCAAGTATACATAGATCAATACTTGAGTAGCGATTGAGTGACATATTTGTATGAAATTACAGACTCAAATCTGTGCTTAAGTAGAGATTACGCTTGTGCGTCATTCCAGAATATCGGCTAACCGGATACCGGGAATACTCATTCGTTCCGAAGGTACAGATGTGACAGCTATGCCCCGACCCTCGCAGCTGGTTGTTACAGTGAATGGCATATAGGTATACTTTCGCACTTTCTTTTCCAAATATGCGCTAAAGGTTTACATTAGGGAAGCTGTAGACATACACACCAATTTAGCAGTCATCGCTATCTTGATAATAACAATAAGGCAAACTGCTTGCCATGGTCTGTACATATGTACATGAAGGCATGCTACACTCAGAAATCTAATTTCTTTGAGGTGCTACACTATCGACCGCATCGCCGTTTAACATGAGGCGAGACGAGATTGCGGTTGAACGCAAGCCGGTTCGCAATAAAAAAAAGTACTTAAACGTAGCAAACACATTCTGTCAGCTACATAACATAGGCTAATTTTCAGTAATTTTATTAGTAAATATTTATTAAGAAACTGAATAAAAGGGCCAAAAAGTAAGGTTGGGACCAACACGTTTTGTAGCAAATAAAGATGTCCGTCATCGGAATAAATTGTTACTCGTTTTCCAAGTCACACAGACAGATCTATATCATAAAATCAGACATATTATTTTATCCCTAAAAGACACTGTTTTATTGGGGTTTCGTTGCCAAATTAAATATCTATGAATATCATCTCCATAAATCCTTCTATAACATGAATTCTTGTTCTTCAACTATTTACTTTAAAACATATAGTGATGGAAATGTAACCCGATTTGTCAAAAAATATGATAACTATACTAAGTAAGTATAAAATAAAGCAGCCTCGTCTTAATATTCTCTAACTTGTTTTACAAACATCGTGGTTTCTTACTAGAACTCTACAAAATTAGCACAGTCTTTGCTACTCAGAGATAGTGTAGCTTCCTAGTAGTGAAAGAAAATCCGGAATCGATTCGGGTGTTTAGAAAATTATCCCCTCATCCAAACTAAACAAGTTTTAGGTACGTGGAAAGTAGATTTACCACATTTATGCGGAAGAAAATATGAATGTATAATAATGAGCCATTGTGCCAGCGTAGCCCATTTCACAACAAAATTGCCCCTTACACAGTCGGCTTAGTCATTAATCTTATCAACGGTCGGTATGCAAAACTCCATTTCGAGTTGGGAATGAGTGGAATGATTGAGTAAGAAATTAGCTGTTACGTTATTTGACAGCCACCTTCAAGGTCAATGCCAACACGAAATCACTTAGCACTAGCCGCTTTAGTCGTGAATATTCAATGGTTTAGTCAAATTCTTCAGGAACCTCGTGATTTCATGTTTACTACGTTATTGAAATAGGTCAATATTGTGAAAACAGTTTCGACTCGAGTCAAAATAAAAGCGAAATACCTACACGGATTATTGACGAAATTTTGAAAACAACTAGACCGACGAAGCTGAGGCATTCGCATTCTTCTTGGATAATACGTACTTGCTAAGAATATAATACCCGTTGAAAATCCTCTAAAAGGGAAAAATCGGATGTTAAACTTTGTACGGAAAAATGTCAGAAAAGGTGTTAGGCGAGTCGGTACGGTAGTAACTCGTTTTACTCTGATGAGCCACACTTTTCCCCTGCCAATTCAAATTTCAAATATCAGCCATTACATAATAACATATTATATCAAAATAACCTAGCCCTAGCATTAATATGCTCGTCACCGAAATATTTCATGATTCTCATCCCCGATTGTGCGGTCCGACTTTATTGCACTGTGATTGCCTTTGTGGGTTTTACTGATTAGTTTTCCCTAACGGTCCCAGCATTCACCCCTAGGAAGGTATATTTTATTACTCTCTCATTGGATCGAAATATGTCTAAACCATGTAGCGCGGGCCAAGTTCCAGAAAATTAAACGTTGTTTTTGTCCCAATCCGTCCTCTTACGAAACGGGACCCCACCGCGGTAAGGAGAGATACGTCTTTGTAATCTTGGCTTCTGAGCCAAGCCCCTCGGCCCTTTGTTGCGAATTCGGAGATGAACTTTCCGATATTGGACCGTTTTTTATTTAGGTTACGCCAGCCTATTCCATCACTTATATACCTAGTTATATCATTCATGTAAGTACCGGCGATTTACACAAGTGTTTGTGAATTGAAGAGCTAAACAATGTAGAGTGAAACATTGCTAAAAGAAACGCATATTTTTACAATCATTCCGATTTGGTAACAATACTTAGATAATAACATAAAGTTGCCTTATCTTTATTATTTTGTTTTGTTGTAATCTAAGCCAGCGACCACCAGGGGCTCAACTATTCACAAATCATGCTGATATGCAGATAATAGTTAATTCTTTCACAAATAATTGAGATAAGTAATGAAGAGCGATCGTTGATTAAAGCAAAACAATTTGTGATTAAACAAATAAACGACAAACTACTGTTTTGCGATGTTATAACACTAGTAGGTACAGTCAGCGACTAAAGTCGTTGAACAATAACACATTTTTCGATTCTCTTAACCATCATAAACACCAACCTTCGACCAAATCATCACTTAACATCAGGCGTATAATGTTATAGTCAAACACTACCTTTTAAGTTGTAAGAAAAAAACATTCCTGATCCTATTCGCATTTGGAACAACATGTATGATCAGCTACTTCTGTCGCTGACTGTACCATGGTGCTGATGATACCCCTGATATCGTTTGAAGCATTTCAAAGATAAGTTCGTACACAGTTCAAAAACAATGTTGGTACTCACTACTTAGCAATTTTTTGACTTATTATTTTTACTTCCCACAAACTCAAATGTTACCTATCCAAAACAAACTCTGAGAGCATATTTTAAGTGCACTCAACTTAATCTTCATTACCACTGCAGCCTCGCCTCCATCCACTTTCATCTCCTTAATTATTAAAGTAACAACCTGTTAGCAACTTTGTCATCTTCAATGGCAGCCACCGTGGTATAGTTGTTGAGTAGATGGACTTAACTTCTACAGTATCTATGTAAAACTAAGTATACTTAAGTAATGCTTGTTGACCGCGCTTAGTCCCTGTTTCTTTATACACTTGCTTACAAGGAAACCTAATAATAATAATGCGTTAATGATTTTTGGGCGTTACTTTTCCTGCAGACAATGAAGGAGACCGGATGGTATGACCCCAGGAAAATTATGGGGTCCTTAGCAGTTCCCGAAATGCGCGCCAGTACGCTAGCTGCTCGGGCTTTATGCCTTGAACCCCGGTACACAAGGGTCCCATGTGTGGGCGGTACGGAAGGAGATGCTCTGGTGCCACTATTCTCCAAAGCTGTCGAGTACTTCGATTTTGCATCGGTATCTATTTCCTTTTTACGGTTTAACATTGCAATGTAACACATCTTTCAAGTAAAGGCATTTCTAATCAAAAGATAACGTAGCCATCCACCACGATTCGATCTATATCGTGGAATGAGACAGATTGCTACTTAGAGGATTGACATATTGCGTCTATCGCCTGATAGATATCCTGCTAATGTGCCCAGATTCTCGGAAAATAGACGTTTCCAATGAGATTCCAGATATGGGGCACATGTTTGTGTTTTGAAGAAAAGGCGCTAGTATTTCTGCGACTGACTTGTAGATCCTTGATCCACAAAGTTTCTGATACCCTAGAATCTAGGGCCTAGATGTAGTGAAACCCAGTTAGAGGTCAGAGCTACAGCTACAAGTGTGTCAGTGTTATTATAATCATCACAGATTCATACATTACGTCAAGATTACCCGAAATCTCCATCGAAGAAACAAACGATAAAATTCATGAATTAACAACGTAAATTGTTGCTATTCTATAAATATTACCCATGACAATGGTACTCGATACTTACATTTACATTTATTAAATTTACAATTTATTCATAAAAAATGCAATATTGCTAACAGCATACGTCAAACAAAAATTAAATAAATAAAAATCAATCAAATAACCACAATGGAAAATGTTCAGAATTCATGTACGATCTAGACATAGGAACCTTAAACACTTATAGGATCGTAATTTTCCTCCTCTATTTCACAAACCTCAATAAATGAAATCGATTTCCTCGTTTGACCTAATGAAGCCCTACCATAACAATCAGTCTAAATTGAATTCGAACAAATCCGTTTAGATAATCCTTTACAAATCCCAACAAATCCTCTTTTATCCTCACCGCAATGCGTTACTGATGGTTGCCAGTTCTGATGTCATATAATTACTTTGGACACAACTTGGTCCAAGCTTGGCTGGCTCCCTAATTGAATAGCCAATGTTTATTCCAAGCACTCCTCAATCATCACACATTGGCTTTCAAAACTTTGATCACCAGACTTCACCAAACTTGTCCAAGCATTTGAACGATCAAGGGTGTACTATGGCTCCAAAGCTAATCTTGGTGCAAATATACTTATAAGCTACACTTAAAACCTTTTTACATTCCCATTAACTCCCTTTCCGCAGCACAATGCATTGTTAATGACTGATGCAGTAAGACATGCCCCAATGGCAGTGGCTAGGACAGATGGCCCTTGCTTGAGAGCAGCAGACTTGAGCGAAGCACATGCCTTAGCTGGTTTGGTGACCAAAGTGGCGCATGCCCTTCTGTGCCACGATGTGCCCCGGCTGACAGCTTATGTTGAAACAGACGCCGGACAAGTTATCTCTCCAGCCAGGTGAGGGTTACGTCTTTAACCTAACTATTGTCTAATAAGGCTGCTTTTTCACCCGAGCTGTGTGAAGTAGCTAAGCGGTTTGCGAGGAAAAAATCACCAATAGGAGTACTTCATTTTCCTAGCTTCGTTCTTACCCATGCATCTTATTGGTGGATTATTAACTCACGCACAGCTTAGCTACCTCACACAGCTCTTCCTAAAATAATATATGATTATTAGTATTTTTAAGTAATGATGAATTGATGATACGCAGCGCATCATTTAAACCGACGACGATCTGATTTTATCGGGTTGGATTAACTTGTAAATATTAAATTGAATATTTAATGAGGCTACCGCTGTTGTTATGTAAAAATTAAAATCCTCCATGCTCTTGATTGTTATTGTTATATCCCATGTCAATCCTCGTAAAACCCCGGTCGATATCGCATTACAGTCGCTAAATTTTTACGACCATATCAGATATTTCGATCACAACCCCTGTTCCGTGTTTACGTCACTATACCGTGCATTGAGTTCGATAATCTGTGGTATTACCACGAACATCGTGATTCCGAAGTTCTATTTCATCGCAACTTTACTACAACCATTTACGTCAGCAATTCGAAAGGCTTTAACAAAAGTAAACATTACACGACACGATTTGGGACTGGCTTTAGCGGTGCTTGCGTGACCCTTGTCATCGCCTGCAGCCTTTCTCGTACCATAAAGTATAGCAAAGATAAATATCAAGAGCAGTGCATGTCACGAAGACTACAAAACGATCTTCTTGCTGCAGATTCATCGCAAACACAGTGGAGCTCGGTGGGCACGGGATCCACAAGTACATCGGCTTGGAGAGGATGAATCACCAAGAAACAAAGCTCGTGGACGCAGCTGTGAACGATCTGAATCGGAAGTTGTGTCTTGTGCAAGAATGGTACGACAAATTCCTAGCCTCTTCCACTAGACTGGATGCGTGTGCGCACCATTTCTTCACTCCAAGGCCTTATGCTAGGTTCGACGATTCTGCTTACGCTAACATATGAAAATGTCTTGATCGTGTTAAATAAGATTTGTGATGAATTTTAGTGCTAATATTTATTTGAACTTTGGAAGTCTTTTTTGATATTATTGGTGGTTTTTTTTTTTTGGTGGTTGTGTGTGACGTAGACCTATAGTCGTATTGTGTGTCAATAGAATTAAAAATAAATACCTAAATATCGAGTAATATGGCTTTTTTTATCTCTCTTCTTTTAGTAAAAATAGGTAGGTAAGCTTATTAGCATTTCCCGCCCTTTGTAGATGTTCACAACTGACTACCCCAACGATGATTTTAGTAGGTAGGTGACTTACTGCCTCACTCAGATCATGCTTTAGCTTTAAATTCTGTCAAATTCCATACAATAGCAACTACTAAATTCTAGTCAAAGTTAATTGCGGTAATTTTAGACTGGCAAAGCCCGAAAACCACGTCAAAATTCTGTCAGTAAATAATTTTATACTGGAGAAAAAACAGGAGAAACGCCGTCTGACAGCTTTATTAGAATCAATTTAGATACTTAGATGGGTATTTAATATTCTAGGCTTTGCCAGAGTGACCTATACTTATGAGATAATTACATTACCATATTGATGACAATAATTATTATCGACTAAGGTTAAATAAACAAAATTAACACGTTTTCTCCCTCTACTAACAAGGAAATTACATAGAATAGAATCTCTGCATATCGTATTGAATCGAAAATTTAACAAATAGGTGAACAATAGGCAGTAAGTGCTAGGTAGGTATATACTATTTAGGGCCGGTTGTCTATACGTCCTACCAAATAGATCTTGTTATCGAATTTTCCGTGCTAAAATTTCATAATAAGGTCAAATTTACCGAAATTTGGTAGGCATTTTACTTACGGACGTTTAAAGAACCGGCCCTTTCGTTCATACAGATAACTAGTTTAAAAAAAAAGACGCCACACTTTTCATATCATATTAATTCCCTATATACCCAACATATATTTTTTCTTTCTACCAACCAGCTATCTCGCTATTGACGTACTTCTTAACGACAAAGGCATATGCAAGAAGTTTGATATACCGGGCATGCTGAATATCACGGAACTACAATTCCTGGATACGGCTTTCGATCATCTGGTTTACAACGTCGGCTTGGCACGGTCCTGGCATGAAGCAGTTGTAAAAAACGAGTGTATGAGGTATCGTACAGGAAGGCAAAAATACTGGGGAATGTGCAGACCTTACCCACGGTTCGACGATTGTGCACACAACATGATATGAGCAAGTCTATAAATCGAGTCTTCAAGGAGTATGAGCCTAGAATAGTTTCTATATAATTATATAGGGATACCTACCACCTAAGCTGAGCCCTAAGCACAGAATAGAAGAAGACTTATAATAGGCACCTTTATGTATTGATCGCAAATATAAATTCTCTCCACGACTACCTAGGTATACTTCTTCTCTATGGTGCCAAAATGGCGTAGGTATAAGAAATTCATATTATTGCCCGTTTTATTTAACTTGGGACCAGATTGCGACTAAATAACATACTTACCAATAAAGGGTCTGGTTAGCCTTGATAACAACATTTACAGTTAGTTGGTCAAACTCATGAGAGCAAATAGTAGATACTACTAAGATAAGACAAGGACGCATCTAGGGGGGAGCACAGGGGCTCGGACCCCTCCCGGACTGACATTAAACTGAGATTAAGCCTACTGTACCGTAGTTTTTTTTATACTTATTGTATGTCATAATCCCAAAGAAATAGTGCAACAGTATGGAGGAGAAACTCCTTACTTGTGCCCTAAAAATAAATCCTAGATCCGCTCTTGTAGATACGTATATTATTGTACCTTATTACCTACCTGCCTAGTAGTAAATAAAATACCAACGATGCGTTGAATACCCGATGTGACAATCCAGTAGGTACTGTTAAGTATTCTGTGCTCCAGTTACAATAAGTTCTTGAGAGTTTTAACGTCAAAAAAATTGAAAACTAGAAAAGGGCTGGAGGAACTGATGGTGGAAAATAAGAACGGTCGGTGAAGGGTAAATTTTACTCAAAGGAAACTTGCTTACCTCAGCCGTGCATCGAACCGTGAAAAGTGTCAAAATCTCCATCTGTTTATTCATCATAAATATGTCATTCTGTCAAAGACGCCTGAACCAATTTTGTTAAGATTTTGACTTGCCTATAAATGTAGATCATGTAGATCACAGAGACAGGGACTAACATTGGCTACTTTTTCTAAGCTTTCCGTGGGAAAATAGCCGGCTAGTACCCAGTGGATTATTGTAGACACTAAAATAAATAATTAGGTAATTAATCCATGATTCTTAATTAAAACGATAACCATTTACGTTTATGTACTTAATTATGTACTCACTTATTTTACTTTGTCTTGTTTTAGCTGCTGTAAAAAAATGTACCTAAGCAAAATAATAAAATTGCAAAAGATAATTAGTTCGTTATTATTACGGGTAAATACCCTGTTTTATCCCTACTTCCCTACTAATATAATAAATGTGAAAGTACTCTGTATGTCTGTCTGTCTCGCTTTCACGCCTAAACTACTGTACCGCTATATACGAGATTTGGTACGGAGATAGTCTGAACCCTGAGGAAGGACAAAGGATACTTTTTATCGCGATAAACTGTAGCCCACGCGGGCGAAATTGCGGGGAACAGCTAGTTTTAAATATGATACCAGAATGTCGCCATTGAGAACAAAAAAGATTAGGTACCTACCTCCTCCTACTAACATACCAAGTTATTATTCAATTTGAAAAGTATTAATTTATTTGCAACATGGTTTATTAGCTCTACTTTTCTTAGGTTCGTATTTTAACTATCTAAAATGTGCGCAAAGGTATTATTGAACCCCAGCCGTTCCTACTGGTGGGAAGCAATATAATTATACTTACCAACTAGACTTTGCCCACAACTATTAAACCTTTAAAAAAAATTAGGCAGGTACAAAAGTGAAGTGATGCTGTTTTTCTTTTACATAATTATGTGGTCAGAAAAGGGCAGCAATACTTTTAGCCCTGTCAAGCTTAGTTTAGTTTTAGACAATGCTCAACAGAATCGACAACAGAGTCGACACCAATACCTACCTATACTATCACACTACCTAGATTACTTAAAATACAATAAAAAAGGCAAATTAAATAATTTATTGGGCAGGTTTTTAAATTTTAACGTTTTCAGTACTTATTAAGGTCAACTAAGGTCATGTCATGACATAGGCAACTCGTGTTGCCATTTTTTTAACTCTTGTATGTAGACAGCATAAAAACGTAATTCCTCAACCATGATTATAAGGCGTTAGCTAACCATGGTCCATGAATACCTTTGTTCGTATTTAATCAATGAAAAAAGCAAAGTCTAAACAGTACTTTATCAATAATATAAAAAACTCAAGAACCTTTGTTCATTAAATTAACAAATTAGATTAACCTTTTGTTTTTGGGCAAAACTAGCAAGTTTTTAAATTTGATCTAGCCCATAAGCTTAGGAAAGTTGGCAACACTCTGTAATTCTTTCATCTTTGACTTTTTGACCTTTGTTTGTTTGTTTCTTTCTTGTCTAGTCTTGAAGTTGGTAAACAAAACAGAAATAGCATCGCTGAGTGTTTCTTACAAATAAACAATAGTTATATTCTTATTTTAGTAGTAAGATTCCTTTTATTCTTCGTTTCAAACGCCAACCGCGAGGCGAGGACTTGAGAAGGCTTGACCGCAGCGTGAACCTTCTAAATACATACGTACAGAAGTTCTATAAAACTTTGTCATAAGTTGGAATTCGTGTGACTGTGATGTGATTCGTGCAAGTGTACTGAATATCTATCAGTTACTGGTTGTACTCGTTTGTGCGTTTGTCGTCATTATCGCTGGAGGCTATAAAAGGAGGTTGGCGGCCGCCGGTCGCGGTATTCGTGACCGAGGACGCGTCCAGTGTGGCGCTCTGTCTAAATCGACGATATTGTGATAAACCAAGCCAACATGGCTTCAAGGGATCCCGCGGCTGATCAGCTAGTTAACTACAGGAAAGCTCTTAAAGTACGTACCAAATTTTCCAACACACACAACTATTTAGACTCCAAAAAGCAACTTTCACTGTTGACTAAATAATTGAGTTTTTATATCTCAACATTTCATTGACTTGCAAATCAAGTATTGCTGCAATATTGTTTCACATGGATTTGTGATAGTTCAAAGTCAACCAGTTAATGCATTATCTAATTTGATCACATACAGTTAATGTTTGTAGATGTTTTATTTGCTCTACAGTACATAACTATGTACTTATGCTACATTCTGATGTTTATTGGTGATAATTTACAAAGATAACATCAATTCTAATATTAAAAGTATGTTATTTGAACTTAGCAATATACAATAACAAATAAATCTACATTATCTGTTATTTACTATCCCTTTAAAATACCTACATGTAAGAAGTACATGATTACAAATTATACGTAGGTAGTTGTTCGAATTGGTCTTTGTACCTTTGCCTTTGAACACAATGATTAATGAAAATTTTCTTGTTAAAAATATTCCTAAATAGAATTTTAATGAGGATGTTATTAATAGAGTATTTTTTAATAGGCATAGTTGTTTTTAGATCTGTTTTTTTATGTTTTAGAATTAGGTACTTGCCTACTTCTATTAGCGAGTCAATGTTCAAGTTTCGCTTTGTTTGTCTTTTTACGAGTATGTTTACTATTTCTTGTTATCTATATATTTTTGTTCCGTTTTTCTTTTCCGTCTTGTAATGTATCTACATTCATTCCAGTATTTTATCTAATAATGATAAAAATAGATTTAAAGCTAAAACAGTATCGTTAAATTTTCAGGAGTCATCTGGATACATCACCACCAAATCTGGATCTCCTGTAGGTGTAAAGACTGCCATTCAGACAGTAGGCAAAAATGGGCCCGCTCTACTGCAAGATGTCAACTTCTTGGATGAGATGTCCTCATTTGACCGGGAGCGCATACCAGAGCGTGTGGTGCATGCGAAGGGAGCTGGAGCCTTCGGCTACTTTGAAGTAACTCATGACATCACCAAGTACTGCGCTGCCAAGGTATTTGAATCCATAGGAAAGAAAACGCCTGTAGCAGTTCGTTTCTCGACTGTGGGTGGTGAAATGGGCTCCGCTGACACTGTACGTGACCCTAGAGGGTTTGCTGTCAAATTCTACACCGACGATGGTAATTGGGATCTAGTAGGTAACAACACCCCGGTTTTCTTCATCAGGGACCCAACTCTGTTCCCTAGCTTCATTCACACCCAGAAACGTAACCCTGCCACCCACCTGAAAGATGCTGACATGTTCTGGGACTTTCTGACTTTGAGACAAGAGTCTACTCACCAAGTCGTTTACTTGTTTGGTGACAGAGGCATTCCTGATGGATACAGACACATGAATGGCTATGGCTCTCACACATTCAAAGTGGTAAATGCTCAAGGTGTCGCCCACTGGGTTAAATTCCATTACAAGACTAACCAAGGAGTTAAAAACTTGACCACTGACAGAGCAGCGGAGCTTGCTTCATCAGATCCTGATTATTCCATCAGGGACTTGTACAACGCTATTGGCAAAGGTGAATTCCCGTCCTGGACCTTCTATATCCAGGTGATGACAATGGCTCAAGCAGAGACCGCCAAATTCAATCCATTTGACGTAACAAAGATCTGGCCGCACAATGAATACCCCCTTATTCCAGTCGGCAAATTCACTTTAGACAGAAATCCTAAGAACTATTTTGCTGAGGTGGAGCAGATAGCGTTTAGCCCTGCGAACTTTGTTCCTGGAATCGAGCCTTCCCCTGACAAGATGTTGCAAGGGCGCCTGTTCTCGTACAGCGACACCCACCGCCACCGCCTCGGCGCTAACTACCTACAGATTCCTGTCAACTGCCCGTTCCGCGTGACCGTCTCTAATTACCAGCGTGATGGTCCGCAAGCTCTGCAGAACCAGAACGACTGCCCCAACTATTTCCCCAACTCTTTCTCTGGCCCGCAAGAGTGCCCGCGCGCTCAGCGCCTGCAGCCGAGATACAACGTCAGCGGAGATGTCGATAGGTACGACAGTGGTCAAACCGAGGACAACTTCTCGCAAGCCACGCTGCTTTACTCGAAAGTTTTTGACAAGGACCAAAAGAAACGCATTGCTGACAACATTGTCGGCAATTTGAAGGATGCTGCAGGTTTCTTGCAAGAGAGGGCGATTAAAATGTTCTCTTCAGTTCATCCAGATTTAGGAAATCAAATTGCTGCCGGTTTGGCTCCCTACCAGAAATACCATGCTAACTTGTAAGTAGATATAACTAGATGTAACTTTAATTAGGGCGCAGGGAGGGCTATTTGTTGCAGTTTTTATATGTTTTTGACCTTTTACTGCTGGGAAAAATGGTATATAGTTTATTACATTAGGTAAATATACATGTATGTTTACTCTTTAATTAACATGTAGGTGCTCATTACATATCTTTTTAAAACACTAATTTTATTATATGATTTAATAATTCTTGTACTGTGTGCCATGAGCATGATTTACTTGTGTGTGTTGATGAATTTACGATACTGTTGTATTAATACCTCTGAATATTTACGCTACTTTATTCAAGCGCACAAGCAATGTTTATGTAGTTTATAAGAAAGGACTGTTTTTAAATTATTTCCGTAGGTTATGTTAATCTGCATAATGAGCGTTATATATTGTTGTATAAAACGCATGTTTTTTTAATTTACAATTATTCTTTGGACATTCAAAATAAATACAATTTTGGAATACATTTGTTATGTAATTCATTATGGGTACCCTTTTACAACTATATATATATATATATATATATATATAAATTATAAAAACATTATAGGGTTTAGCTATAGGTAAATAATAATGTACTCTCCTCA
This sequence comes from Opisthograptis luteolata, assembly GCA_931315375.2. Classification (NCBI taxonomy): domain Eukaryota; kingdom Metazoa; phylum Arthropoda; class Insecta; order Lepidoptera; family Geometridae; genus Opisthograptis; species Opisthograptis luteolata. Next base: position 8,796,779 of record OV928048.1, read on the forward strand.
TTATGAATTTGTTGAGTTGATAAACTATCAGAAAGTTTGATAGCAGGTTATACTTATCAATAGATATATTGATAAGTGACAAATTCCTTAATAAACTGAAAGTGCAACAAACATACATACAAACTATCGCGTTTATAATATTAGTAGGAAGTAGGGATGATTCGAATTATAGAACCACCCGTCTCAGCTTTACACAGCACAATATTATTTTCAATACATACGAAACTCGGGATAGTAAGCCTTCAACTTCAAACAGTACAATATAATTTTCAAAATCTCACTCCTTAACTTGCCAGCTAAAATTAAAATTAAAATGCCAAGGTCGACACAATGATGTCGTAATGATATAATTAATGATCTTTACGAGAATATATCAATATATTTTGAGTGTTTATTGAATTGCACGTATAAAATTAGGTAGGTAATGCACAGTTGAATGTAATTGTTTACCATCAAAACTAACAATCTATTGTTATGTTATACTAAATTAGTTATTGTGAATTTGTGACTTAGGTAGTCTATTACGAACCTATAGATGTAGTAGTGTTGCCGATCTATCGATAGTATCGATAGGTAATGCTTCGCGGGCAGCAATACTATCGATAGTATTGCTTCGTTTTAAGCTATCGATGTTGTTGCGATTTTGACTATCGATAGATTATCGATTAACTATCGATCGCCAACGCTAAGATGTAGTTGCAGAATATCTAAATACCTACAGCGTGGCGACAAGAACGGTGGCAATATTCGAACAACAAAAGGCCAGGGTTCTTGAAAATTTAGAAAGTAATACTAAATTAATTATACATACCTAACTAAAGTGTCAATACTTCGATAATATATGAACACCTAACGTTCAATGACACGACCGATACTGCCGCGGTGTCACTGCCGTACCATCCGGAGATAACGAGGGGCTGGCGAGACTGGCGAGAATGATATACCTAACGTAACGAGATTATCGTTCTTGCTTACGCACAGCTTGATGCATACCTACCTACTGTGCGACAAATAGAGATGTAGATAGTGAAGAGACGTAGTGACTCGATTGTAGAAATGTCAGGCGAGCACTAGAAAATGCTCTACCACCAAGCTATGGTTTCATCACGGTGTTTTCCTTCACCGAAAGCCCAGGCTCTTTGCAGGCTTCAAAAGGACCTACGGGTCGCAAGCCGACTTCACTACCAATGACTCGTCATTGCTTCAAAGTTGTATTTCATGTGTACAAGTTTGGGAAATAGAAATGAAATAAAATTGTTAAAAGTGACTTCTAGTTGCTCCAAAAAGTCCGTGTAAAGGTTAAGTAAAGTGACAATGGTGTCGATTCGGTTTTGCATTCTCTAAAACTAAACTAAGTTTAACAGGTCTAATAATATTGCTGTCCTTTTCTAACCACTGAAGTAAAAAAAGGACAGCATTACTTTTAGACCTGTCAAACTTAGTTTAGTTTTAGAGAATGCAAAACCGAATCGACACTATTACTTTACCACAGAGGGGACTATCCTCTTTGGCCAGGCTTGTAGTTTCATCATCTCTTTATCATCAGCGATATTTAATGCTATTTGAGTTGTTCTGATACAATACTTAACACTGGCAAATACATTAATCAAAAAAAGACTATGTAAGTACTTTTATTTTTCGTTCCCCCACCGTGAGGCGAAAACTTGAAGAGGCTTGAACTTGAACCCACAGCTTGAACTAGTAAACACTTAAGTTCTGCATAATAATTGTCATAATTTTATAATAAGTTGGATTCGTATGACTCTAATACGATCGTGTAAGTGTACTGAGTACTTATCGATAACTGGTTGTACTCGTTTCGTGCGATAGTGCATTATCGCGATTGGTTGGACTTGGAGAGTACAAAACGGGATACTATGAAAAAAAGGCAGAAAAATCTCGATCTAAATTGTATTCTTAGTATGACCCTTACTAACACTGACCCTAATGGAATCCCTGAGGTCTTTGATCGTGACCTCGAGGGTTAACCTTGATTTCTTCAATTTCTGTCTCAGAACCGACTCGGACTTTTAAGAAGAGCATAAAAGTATAAAAATTGCACATCTAACACAAACTCATTTACCATTAGAATTATGAAATAGAAATTAAATCTCCTTGCGTTAACTTGTCAGGCAAAACAAAAATTAAAATGCCAAGGTCGATACATACGATGATGTCGTAATGTTATAAATTTTAATTACCTTTTCGAAAATATTTTAATATATTTTGTAGTATCAAACGCACCTATAAAATTAGGTAATGCATGCACAGTCGGATTGATGTATAATTAAATGTTACCTTCGTTTGTAAAGTTTTAGTTTGTTGAGGTCCAACACTTCTCTACCATTAGGTGAGTTGCAGTAAAAACATGAGTAAACATACGTAACTAAAGTAGGTTCTTACAAAATGTTGAGGGTAAATAATTGTACAGTTTTCAGACCTCAGTCTGATATGAACAGAATGATTTGTAAGCGTTGTCAGCTTCCTTTACGGGATAGAGACGGGATTAGCTGCAGCCACTGCGGTTCACGATATCATGCCAAGTGTCTCGCCGATGAAAACAAAAACGTTTTTGAGAGTGGAGACGAAGGATATCAGTGGCAATGTGCCCTGTGCAAGGCTTCAGTAACAGCTGGTGATAAATCCAAAGACAATCTACTGCACATTCTTAGCGCACTCAATGAAAAATTCGACCGCGTAAACAAAATTCAACTGCCAAAGCTAAACGGTGATGTGGCTCATATAAAATACATGTCAGATCATATATCGAAACAAAACGAACACATACTGCGAAGAATTACTGAGATTGAGAAAAGAAATAGTCAAGTGAAGAGATCAAGTGCTCCCTTGCTGGGATACCGCAATAGACATTTGAATTTAACCTACAGCCGTAACAGATCAAACAAGTCACATGAAAATAACGATCACATGCCCATGTTAACTACGGACAAGACGATGAGGTATCGCATGCGAAAGAGATCGTATTCGTATTCGTACCTCTTTAGCAAAGTACTCCACCTCCTCAACAGAAAATTGAATCGGGTTGAGAGATCACCTAGAAAAAGACATCGGTAAAATGTGAAAGCTAATTGTTGCCATTGGTTGATAAATTGTTTGTGTTCATAAAGCTTAATTTATTCGTGATTTTCGGCATTCAATTGCGCAATTTTGGCTTTTACCAACATAAGCAGGTTTGTCATCTTTAATTCACGGGTAGGTAAATCTGCTCATTGATATCTTTACATATTTAAGTGTAGGTAACGAGGTACCAGTCGAGTGTTAAGCGTTGTATTCACTAATGTTTCGGATAGGTACACACTTTCTGAAATATCTCGTAAGTCTAAACAATATATCCAAAACAGTCAGTGTTTGCAAATGTGGATGGTATGTCGCCCGAAGAGATACTAACTATTGCGCAATCTTATAAAATCCGCTGTCTCAAAAAATATACCTACTAATTTAAAAATCGTTTCGTTCCCGCACTATTGCCATCGCGAAACACTCTTTCTCACTTGCAAACATCCGTTACAAAATAGTTTTCTTTTCGTTCCCAACGACCACGTTTGGCCCCACACCGCTTGCGGGGCCTTATTCCCAATAACCAATACTGAAACGCCAACAAACAGCACCTATTTCAGGAACATCATTATTAGTGTCAGACCCATGAAACATTCTTGTTTATAAACAAAAAAAAATTATTATTTGATATATTATTGAACCAGTTTGAATTTGTAATTGACATTTATAATTCCATTGTATCTAGCTATTGTATCTATTAATTTTTATTGTCTATTATTTTTATTTTCATAATTTAGTAATTTTATCTTTTGTATTGAAACTTGTTATAATTATATTTTTTTTAATTTCACATGCCAGCATATGGCAAAATAGATAGGACAATATCATAAGTAAGACCAACATGTACTCTATTTTCAGTGAATAAATATCATTTCATTTCATTTCATTTCATTTCACAAAAATGTTTACTAGTGAAGACGTGGCCTTAGTCATTGTCAGTAAGCAGTTATTTCTAAGTATTTAATTACTTTGACCCTTCGTTGTGCACAGGTATTATCTACTAGTTGCGCCAAGGTTTCACCCGCGCCTTCCCGTTATCCCACAGGAATCTTTTTCCGGGATAAAATATGTGTTAATCCAAGATGTAAGCTATCTCCATTCCAAATTTCATCAAAATCGGTTTAGTAGTTACGGTGATACGTGGTATCAAACATTCACACACACAGACACACACACAAACTTTCGCATTTAAATTATTAGTAGGATAGTTAATTATTATTACGAATAATTACTTCGGTACTATTTGGATAAAGCGAGAAAAATCCGCGGTCCGAGCAAAACAACGGACAATATGTAATTATGGGAGCCGCGATGGCGCAGGTATGTGTAATAGCTTGCCTGCCCATCAGCAAGTTCCATTTGCCTATGATCTGTCGGATGCCTAATATAAGTTGAGAGGCCAAGGCGTTGTGTTTTCATTTTGTTTTTGCTGTCAAGGCGGCGCGACTTCCCAGTGCGTTCATGCCGAACAGGTTTTAAATTTAAGTTATGAATAAAATAGTTGTGCTTGTTTTGTTCGTGATACTGAGTGATGTGATCGGCGAAAGGCAGCCGCTGGTGCTCACGTCCCTGGGGGAAATTGCCGGGTATTATATGAAAACAAGAAACGGAAGAGAAATAGCGGCGTTCACAGGTATACCTTACGCGGTTGCGCCGCTCGGAAACTTACGGTTTAAAGTAAGTACTATATCTTTTTTACTTATCAGATATTTCATAGAGGTATAAGAGTTGGAAGGAGAATTTTCAGCGACGCATTGTGCTTTGTTTTTAGTAATTTTCAAGTTATGTACCAACTTAACACAGACAAGCCAAAGCGTAGAGCGCTCGCTATATTGATTTCCTATTAAATAATAACATAAAGGCATTACCCAAGTTTAATAGTATACTAGGTATGTACTAATTCATTTTCTCAAAAATATTTCTTTCAAAAAATATCGTGTTGCAAGAATTATGTTTCATCATGAGATGAACGACTCTCGCTAAGCCCACCACATAGGTATTAAGAATAAACATTTTTTACTACCTATAGGCACCTGTATCTTCCTAGTTCTCTAGAAAAATGTTACTTTATTTATAGGCGCCAGTACCAATAAACCCATGGGAGAACACACTAGATGGTACGAAACAACCCCCGGTATGTGTTCAAAGGAATCCTTACATTCGTCAGCAAGAAATAGTTGGACAGGAAGATTGTTTGTATCTGAACATTTATTCACCAGTCACTGAAAATGTAAGTAATTCACATCTATCGATATGGTATAAGATAGTTAGATATGGTATAAGATAGTACAAAACGCTGTACCAAGAGGCCTTGTCTAGTTTAATTGCGTAATAAACTAATTTACAATACGCTATTTCGAAAATGTTTGGATTGAAGTTTTTTGGTTTCAAACATAATTATTCCTCCTAATTATCGTACGTGCTACTTATTTTTAGTGTATTTGACTGACGAAACAAGCAAGTCGCTCGACTGATAGTAACCATCACGCTTGCCCAATACATCAGTGCAGTGCAACCCAGAAATTTTCAAATTCAACAGTTCAAAGTCCCGACCGGCAATGCATTGCGCTCGTCACCAATCTATCTTCGTTTCAAATTTCATCCGCAACTCCCGTTAGATTATTGTTACCAAATCAAATTCGTCATACTTTTAAACAATTTTAGGAACTATCAGATGAACGGAAGCCTTTACCTGTTATGCTGTTCATCCACGGTGGTGGGTGGATGTGTGGTGACTCTACTACGGGCATGTATGGGCCTGAACTTCTCTTGGACAGGGATGTGATCCTAGTCACCACTAACTACAGACTAGGTTCGTATTTTCAAACACCTTTATTGAGCATGAGCTTTGATTTTCCTATGTTTTAAATACCTTTATAACCATACAGACCACCAGGATCCTTCAGTCTCAGGGGATCCTGGGGAATCAGGTTCCTGAACTCTAGAGCTCATCAGAATCCCCTTAGGTATGGTAAAACTATGTAAAGTTGCTTTATAACCTATGCAGAAATTCCATTCCAAATATATTGCTACTTTAAAACGTTTCCAGGATACATTGTATCGTATTACTTATTCATCACCATCATCAGCTGGAAGAAGTCCACTGCTGAACATAAGTCTCCGCCTTTGAACGCCACCATGAACGGCTATTAGGTATTTGCATCCATCGGCTCTCCGCGACTCTTACAACTACTTTACTATTACTTATTGCTTTAGAATATATATTGAGACCGTAACCAACGCCTCTAAATCTACCTTCCGTTTATCATGTCTTAGGCCCACTGGGTTTCCTCTCTACACTGGATGAGCACTGCCCTGGGAACAATGGGCTGAAAGATCAGCAGGAGGCGCTCAGATTTATCCAGAAGGTGATCGAGAGTTTCGGAGGAGACAAGAACTCTGTTACGATATTTGGCGAAAGCGCTGGAGGAGCCAGTGCTCACTTCCACATGCTATCAAAATCTAGTGCTGGTATGTATTGTGAAAGGTCCTGGCTGGTCACATTTAATGTTGTTACATTCGTCTTCTTTCATATGGGCTGGTGGCCAAGTCTGTTGTCTGAGTTTCCAGACCGCCCGTAAGCCTCATATATGGGCGGGACCGAAAGCCCAAATTGTAGTTGCCATTGAAACTACTGCACTACCTCCATTCCGGACCACAGTTAGTGTAGTAGGTTTTATGGCGAATAGATAAGAATAAGCATTATAATGTGACAAGTCTTCGAAATATATGCGGTTTTTTTAAAACATATTTTCATCACCTTAATCTATACGACAAGAAGTATATGTCAGAAGAGAAAATACTTCAGTTTTGAAGTTTTGTTCTAATTTCGAGGGCTTTAAATTATGGTTATCTGCAAAGGTTCATAAAATTGCAGGGCTATTCCACAGAGCTATATCTGAGTCGGGTACAGCTGTAGTGCCCTGGGCAGAGGCGTCTCCAGGCGAGGCTCTCAGGAACGCCTTCCGTTTGGCGAAGTTCCTGGATTGCCCCCAGGCACCTTCCGAAAAGATGATCGCTTGTCTCCGAACGAAAGATAGCTACGACATTATCAACACTGAATTCAGATTTTACGTAAGTAAAAATAAGGATGTGACATACAGACAGTTCAGCGTTGCTAATGCAATAGTGTTCCTTATTTCATTGAACCTTTTTGAATGAATTTGAAGGGAGTATGACACCGTGATGACTTTCAGATCTATAAATTCGCTTCTCAGCTACATCACCATCGTCTTTATCTTTAATTCAGTCTGATCACATTTCTCTAACGTTACATTTATTTTGCCAGTCCTCCTAGTTGCCTACTATCACATCAATTTTGCACTTTAAATTCAATTCGCGTGGATTATAAAATTAACCACGCGTTTTATTTGCCTACGAAAATAGCCATACAATAGTGACCCTTTCCTTAGCAATGCTATTAGCGATAGTGATGTTACTCTGATGGTCGCCAATTCGATACTGATATAATATATTGAATACTTAGATATATTATATCTAAGTATCCAATACCTCAAATACTTTTAAGGAATGGGACTACGATCCAATGACTCCGTTCAAGGCGGTGGTCGAACCCGACCTCCCAGGCGCCTTCTTGACCAGAAGCCCACGTAAAACTCCTGAAGTGCCCGCCGTCCCTTGGATGAACGGAGTCAATAAAGACGAAGGTTGCTTGAAATCTGTTTGTGAGTATTATCATTTTTGGAAATATTATACTTACCTATCTCTCTATTGCTCTCTTCAATATATCTCCTTCGCCTTGTAACTCGTTTTGCGATAAATATTATTAGACTTTAGCAACAATTTTAGGTAAAATATATTTTGCAATCTATTTTCTGAAAATCGTTACTGATAACTGATAACGAAACGATAAATACCAAATTAATCTAAAGTAGATATGTTCGTATAAACATATTGTTGTTGCTATAACGTTTGAAATGTAAAAATAGTGAAGAATACTGCTGTTTGTTTGTTCTCGAATTTCCGTACCCTCCACAAATTATGACATATCATTAGATAACGATATCATTAGTTAGCTAATGTGGGTATAACACCCAATTTCAAATGTAACCTATCTAATCAGATATAATAAGTGCGACCTTCGAAATAAATTTATTTGTGATGTAACTTCAATAACATTATTGCGCCATCGAACGTAAGATAACTAAATATTCTATAACTTTTATGTACTTATTTTTCATCTGTATCAATATATCTAAACTTATTTGAAAGAGGCCATACTATAGTTAGCTGTTTTCTTCAACAAAGCAGAATTGCTGTGGTCTAGTTGAAAGATCGGGTGCCGGTGAAATTTACATACTTACTACATAAAGAAAAATAAATTTTTCCTGCTAGTCATTTTTTTACAAACTTCGTGGTGCGTTATTCCAGTTCTTTTGATTTATTCGACTTCTGGTCAAATTTTCCAATTTGTCCATAGCCAACTGTTTGTCAAGTGATGCGCTTAGTTTATTAACAAACAGCATTTAATTTATATTTACCTATATTCATTAAAATTATTACCTACCTATGAAGGTACTACGAATAGCTATACGTATTTGTAATTAGGTCTGACTAAGTACTCGTAATTTTACCAACAATGAATGTACTAACATTATGTGTACAATTTACACGCGTATTGTTACTTTGTTACGGCGATCTTCCATAGCTAATACATATTACATACAAAGCCTTTGTTACATAATCGCAGGTTTGATTTGCATAATACTAACTTATGATAGTTTTTCCAACAACTTCCACGACATGATAAAAATAGTCTATCTGCTATTAAATGACAGGTAAATTCAAATTAGATAGATGCACGCGTAAAAAGTGATTTCCCTTTAACAGAATTCTTAAGATTTCCTCCTATTTACCACGTGTTTGGTAAACAACTTTGATAGTACGGTCAACGTCAAAAGTTGCTTAACAATAACAATTTTTCCTATTTTCTTTATTACCTTATACATTAACTTTCGACCGGATCATCACTTATGGTATCAGGTGGTTATCAGGTGTCTTGTGTTGTTTTCAAATGCTACCTTGAAGGTTCTAAAAAATTACTCGAGTATGATCAGCTACTTTTATTGCTGACTGTACGTACCTACAATAAACACCTTTATTGATATTTTCTTTCCAAACAGGGATAACGGCGAACGAAACACGCTATCGAGAATTCACGTCAGGATTTGACACGATAGCTCCAGTAACGTTTTACTATGAGAACTCGCCTTATGTAGACGTAATCACTAAAAAGATTCGCAACCAATACTTCAAAGGAGACGATCTTGAGGCCATGACGAGGCAAATCTTAGAAGTAAGTACGTATGGTTACTAAGAAATGTGTAAACTGGTTTCGCTCAGTCCATATTTACTTACGCAATTGTAATATTTGTTTCATATTTCAGATGTATTCGGATTCATACTTCACGTACCCAGCACTAGAGGCGACAGAGTTACTTTTTAATTACACAAAAAATCCGGTTTACCTGTACGAACTAACGTATAAAGCTACCAACAGCTTCTCTCAAATATTTGGCGATCCTGAAGGAAACTACGGTGAGTTAGTTCAGTTCCTAAAATGGGAGAATACTTATTTGCAATCTGTATCTAGATTGAGACAATATTTTATAGGTTGCCTCTATGATTTAATTAAGCTGTCAACCTTGAAGATACAGCATAAAACCTTCAAATAAGAGAAAAAACTACTGACTTACTAAAAAAATGCGGACATTCGGAGACCTCTGAATTTTCAATGTTATCATTTTTTATGTTTTTGTTTTAGATCGGTTTTAATTTAAATTTATTTGTAGGTGTTTGTCACGCCGATGAACTGATGCATCTTTTTCCAATACACTTCTTATCACATCCGTTTTCGGAGCAAGATATTAGAATGAGTGAAACTATTATAACACTTTGGACCAACTTTGCTACAACTGGGTAAGTGTCAAGTGATGAGCTTGAGCTTTCGGTGAAGGAAAACATCGTGATGAAACTATAGCTTGGTGGTATAACAGGGCATTTTATAGTGCTCGCTCGGCTAGCTACCATCCTCGAATCTGTCACCAAACACCGATTTATCGGTGTTTTCCGGCAGCACCACTTGAGAGCCAGGTCCCAATCTAGGTAGTGATACCTTCCAATTGTCATATCACATAGCATCAGGTGACATGTGGTCAAAGGCTACAATGTAAAAAAATATTGTATTGTCCTGCGGTGGACATCTGCAAGGCTCACTACTTTATGGATAGGTATTTCATCGCATTCGTCTCGATATTCTTATAATTTATTTTTCTGCCTACACATAATATTTTGAGATGCAATCCAGTTCCGAATTCATTAGCATAAACATTTTTTATTTATGTTATAAGAAATCAACTGGAATTGGTTTTGTGTATTGAAATAAATAAAATAAAAAACAAGTTTTCAAGAGTGCACTGTTGCTTTATTTATGAGATTAATAACTTATGTATTTGGTCTGTCGTTTTCAGAAATCCTAACAAACCTGTGAATGTTCCTTTCAAATGGGAAGCAGCGACGAGCGGTCAGAAGATGGAATACCTCGATATAAACGTAGACCCAACAATGAAGCGACATTTAGTATCACACTCGAGATTTTGGGAAACTTTACCACTGTGGCATAAAGTAAAACAACATCGATTTATAGATGAACTATAGAGGTTTATTAAGTTAATAACTACCTAGTTGATTATTATAAACTATCTGCGCCCCGCGGTTTCACCCGCGTCTTCCCGTTATCTCGCAAGAACCTTTTTCCGGGATAAAAATTAGCCTATGCGTTAATCCAGAGTATAAGCTATCTCCTTTCCAAATTTCACTCAAATCCGTTCAGTACTTTTGCGTGAAAGTGCAACAAACATACAATACATACAAACTTTCGCATTTATAATATTAAAAAGTTTAACTATTTGATTGGCGGGGGCCTTAGCTGCCGATAACTGTAGTTGAATTATATACATCTACACTACACTACCTACTTACTATGTATTTCGTATCTATGTTTGTAATAAGAAGGTAATGTCTGGAAAAAATGATCTGATTTGGAAACTATTTTACTGATAGAAAGTTACATTATCTATTCTACGTACGAAATATATTTGTAAATGAAGTGAAAGAAAAGTTTGCTGTTGGAATGCTTTGTCGCATGCGCTGATCAAAGGGTTTAGTTTAAGTTAAATGAATATAAATATAATTTTTTACAACAACATTGGTCTTTAACAACTCTATAAATAGTTCGGCGTACATTGGTGTCGATTCTAATGTGCAATTTCTATAAAACTAAACGAAGTTTGACAGATCCAAAAGTATTACTGTCTGTTTCTGACCACGGAAGTAAGAAAGGGACAGGATGTACTATATGATATAAATAAAAATAACACAGTCGTATTAATTTATCGTTCGGAAGGTAGATTTTCTCAATTAATAGTTACGTAAAATACACCCACACTTATTTGTGTACTGGTTATCTTCGAAGTCACAAAAATACTTTCGTAACCTTGTACATCCACCAAGCATTGAACTTTTCATAGACTTTATGGTCTTTCATTAACGTTTCGTTATTAATCATTGCGCAGAAGTTGCAGTACGAGTCGGTCTTGGGACTTTCGTGTAACGAATGGAAGGAATAATATTTCTTCCATCGGAAAAATCTATAAAATACCCCCTGATCGTTGATAATCTCAAACATCGTCTCGGCTAGCTTCATTGGGCCCAATTTCACTGCGTCCAAATATGACCCTTCAGGTAGGAATCTACAAATAAAGAAATGCTACTATATTTTAATTACGAGGATTATTATCTAGGTTCATTCATTTTCAACCCGTGTTACTGCGCTGACCCCAAATAAAATGGGATGGTCTTCCCTCGTGAAGGGACCAGGGCAAGATGATGTCCACCCACCACGGAGTAAAGGTCACTACCTGCACACCCAGGCTATTTAACCATACTGCACTAGATCGAAATCTAGACTCTAGACCCAAATATTAGCTACATCTACTTAATAAAACAAAATTAAAAAAGAACTAGAAAACTTTTTACCTTGAATAATCAGCACCGCCATAAACAACTGGTATTGTGTCGTGATTGAGGGCATATAAAACCTTTTCCGTTACATAATCGTCGCTGAACGAGTTCTCGAATGCTAAATAAAAGTAGTAATGTTTCTTCAACATTCTAAGACATCGAGGCATTGTCGCTTGGGAGCATTGGTAGTCGCCACAGTCGCCGTACACGTCAATGTTTAAATTGTACGCATTTAAATGATTTTGGAGTGCTTTCACATAGTCTTCTCTATGGCTGGATGTGTGGCAGTTTGAGCACATCCATGCGGCTGCCTTTTTCTTACTACGAAGCCTCAGCTTTAAGTCTTTGTCAATAGGATCCATTTTTGCTATATCAAGCCAGTGTATAATATCTTCCCGGGGACCAATGACGCTGTTGTTAGCATCTCTGACGACGATGTAGCCCCAACTAGCATCGGAATTCAACTTGTACGTCCAAGTCCAATTGAAGAAGCCGTTCAATATATTATCGCGGATAGGATAGTTTGCCGCCGACTCAATGTTGGCGTACACGTATTTTTGATGACACTGTCTCTCCTTCGGCAAATCATCATTTAATACTAGAAGCGGTACCTGGGGACCGTTGAAAGCGATCACATCAAATTCGGTATAGGCTCCCAAAAATTTCCTGTCTCCAGTAACGTAGCAGTTGGTCCATTCACATGACTTGTTCACGAAAAGAGAATTTCCTTCACCAAAATAATTAAATGGATTTTTTCTTGGATCTGTCCATAATAGAATATATTTCATAGGGAGGTCTGCTCTTTGAATCAAATTAGACGTGTCACTTGAGCTCGGAATATTATCTACGTTGCGCTCTTTATACACATTGCTTAATTTTATTATCTGACTAAAATGAGTAACGATAAAATAACTGACAATTAACAAACAAATAAAGGAATAATAAAGAAGTTTGTGTGTTATAAATTTACAACGCAGCATTTTTTTGTCGAATGACATCACTATAGTTTCGCTTTGCTTTAATTTAAAGGTAACAAATACAGGCGTTTATAGCGTAAATATCGGCCTAACTAAACTATAAATTTTATTTTTTCTTACTTCAAATAAAAAGTTTATAAACATTAATCGCATCATTTTCAATGCTATGCTATAATATTTCACAACATCCTCTCATCCGTTTGGTTTGGTTTTTTGTGATTTAGGTACTTGTAGACGTTGTAGTCAATTCAAACATTATTGAAGGCTTGTTGTAATATCAAATAAGAAAAATCAAGTGTCGCAAAAAAGGCATCAAAAATATTCATACCAGTCTTGTAAACAGTTGGGAAATTATGATGCTGTTCGGAAATGGCTTGGAAAAAAACTGAGAGAGAGTCATACATAAAAAGTTCCAGGGATAAAATAGATCACCAATTAATTCTCAGGGTAATGACAGGTCGAAGGTGCCTCACTGCGATACCTCTTGATCGTGGTTTAGCTAGCCACTTCGATGTCAACCCTATTATACAATAGTTGTATCGCAGTGAGGTATCTTTGACATGTCCAAGATCCTCTCTCCATGTCCCTCCTCACACCTCACCCTAAGAATATTATGTCTAATATACTCTACTCCGTAGTCCATTTATGTTCTTTTATAGTGTTTCCCTACAAGTTCAGCGAACTAAAGTCAGTGTTGTCCTTCCAACTAACGATTATGTGGCTACATAATGTATGCATCATTTAATTTGGATATGGCGCTATTCCGTACACGATTGGAGAGGTTTTTGATAGTCGTGTTTAGAATCGTAATTATCATCTAATAAAGTTCTGGCTATTGGTAGAGCACTGACTTTATGGTGATGGTGAGTAGTAATAATAATTACAATAACGACCACACAATCACATAAATAGCACGTCACGCTACGTCTTGATAAGGAGCTGGATTTCAATAGAGGCTGCCGGAATACACTGATAGGTATATGCGTGGCAGCAGGTTTAGCTAGCTAGTAGAGTACCAGAAAATGCCCTTCTACCAAGCTATGGTTTCACAACGACGTTTTCATTTCTGAGAGCTCAAGCTCATTACAGGTGCTTCGCACTCGAAGGGTTTTCTAAGAAATCGCAGGCATGTAAAACCGCAGACCGTCTTTCATTCAACCTTTTCATTCCAACGTTCGCGAGCCTGATGGGAAAGTAAAGATTGTGAGAACTCTTCGTCGAGTTAGTCTACGGAAGTAATAGGTACGTGTAATTAAAGTCTTTGTTTCGCAGTCGTGTAACCATCTACCTATGCGCGTATAACGTAGTATGTACTAGACTACAAGTCGCTAAATTAAAAATGTACTTACATAGTATTTTTTGGGTTCCGACTAGTTGGTTTCATTCCACTAGTGGGTCAGGTGATCTGTGGTCACACGCTATCCTAAAATATGTAAAATAAAAAGTTGAGTGTTAATCATTCTCGATCGCATCGTCACTTATCACCAAATGAGTTAGTATAGTCACAGATGTGTTATCTTCGTGGACTTTGGCGCGGAAGAAATACGTAATAAGACCCCCAAGACCGCGAGCGATTTGAATATCAATTTTATTTCTTCTTGGACGCATGTTTTATTTGTTGTTAAGTGGGTGTGTTTTGCAAGTTGACCTTGTCACATGTTTTTTAGGTATCTAGCTTTTAGTAGTTTGACGCTTTATGCAAAATTCAATGTTAAACAGGTCATTCACTCGCTTTAAGTTAGGTATAACGTACAGTAGTCGTGATTTTAGGTGACGATGTGGTCGAAAGTCACGCCGGGAACTGGTTCTCAAGTAAGCCTGCCGGAACACACTGATAAGTATTTGGTGACAGGCTTAACTTGGGGGTAGTAGTATGAGAGTTTTAGAGATAGTTTCATCGGCTAGTTAGTAAAAAGTGAGTTTCTATAGGTATTGCTACATTTCTAATCTTTAGGGGTGTTTCCTCGGGATCCCAGGTTGTTTGAAGGTTGTTGTGCATCTGGGACAGAAGGATCAAATCTTGAAATTCTTGAGACACAAAAGAGATTTAGTAAAATATTGTAAAAACTAGATGTAAGGTCAGCTCAAACTAGAGTACTCCATACTAACCCCATGACACCACTTGACCTTTTCGGATGTCCAAGCTATCGCCTTCGCTAGTGTACTACCTAGTTATTATAATTCTTAACATATAAAGTACTAAGATTTCCTGTGTAAATAATAAGCGATAGGAACTACAAAAGTGATTTATCAAAGTATTAAAAACCAAACGTGCCTAAACTGCGCACTACGCTAATATAATCTAAGCACTCGAGGATAAAGTAGGCATGTTGTTTGTAGAATTTAGCTACAATAGAATTAAAGAACGTATTGGGAGGTACTTAATACTTTGATTATTATTAAAAAATCTGTCCATTGTGTGCGTGATTTTATCAGTTTTAGGGTTCCGTAACTCAAAATGAAAAACGGAAACCTTATGAGATCAAGACCGCGTTGAGTTATGAAGTTGAAATTTATATCAAGTAATAGGCCCTACGGTCTCTTTCAGTTGTGAAAAAATCACACTTGCAAAGATATGACCGTTTATGTCGCATATTTTTGGATTTCACAAGGGAATCAAAACCTGTAGTCTGAAAACTGTAAATCAAATTTGTACGGAACCCTTAGTGGGCGAGTCCAACTCGCACTTGGCCAGTTTTTTGACGTTCGTTCGGTAGTTTGCCGTCTCATTATGGCATATTTATTGAGTATGGAATGCCACCTGCCTCCATGACACCCAGATCTTATTGAAGTTGTAAGCAATGTTCCAAAAAACGAGTTACCATTTTGGGTCAATTCTCGTCTTTATATTTCACTACCTGTTCCCTGCGGTTTGAGCCGCGTGGGCTACAGTTTATCGCGATAAAAAGTATCCTATGTCCTTCCTCAGGGTTCAAACTATCTCCGTACCAAATTTCATTTAAATCGGTTCAGTATTTTAGGCGTGACAGAAAGGCAGGCAGAGTTCTTCTTTACTTTCCCACATTAGTAGGGATTAGCGATGTCTGCTGCTGGTATAAAGCTTCAAACACTTTGTTCATACCCTGTTTTATTATACCTAATACATTAAAATGACACAGATTTTTGGTTTCGACGTTTTCATACACCACGTTAAGGTTCTCAAGGTCCGTTTCTTGCGAAAGGTGATTTTTCATTTGTTCCAAGGTACATTTTTCCAGACATCCTGGAACAAAACAGAAAGAGAGTACTGAACCATTATGATATTATAGTTCTTCTGTTTATAGGGCCTTTGAGCTATTTAACGCAAATACCGACTTGATTATTGTTAGCGATTCCATTTTTTTAATTTTTTACTCCCAGTCCCAGATTGGTATCTCTTAGTTGTCTGCGGAGTAGGGCTACTCAAACCTTATCTCGGTATAGAAAGAAACAAAAGACAAGTAAGTAATAATAACACACATACAAACGCAAAACCCCAACATGAAACAAATACTTGCGCTTATTTATCGATGCACAATCGAACCCGCAATCTCACGCTTTCCAAGGCTTTCCAACCCACATCGGCTATGAAAAAAGTTTCAGTCTGATTCAGTTTTTAATGGTTCTTACTATCTCTTTTCACTTACGGTGGTCTCGCGGAAAAGCCCATGTAACTATGGGTCTGAAATCTGCACTGGCTACTGGCAGACTTCCAGTCCCTGCACAGGGTGGCTGGAAACCCCGTAGGGTTCTGTATAGATTCCGCGTAAAGGCGCCACGCACGATTGTGGCTACATCCATCTAAAAAGCATGAAAAAACTGAGTTATATCACACGCATTTGACGAAACCAGGGCTATATAGTAGGGGAGCCCAAGAGGGGATTTTTGGATTTACTCGAGCGCGTCAGATTAATAGGGAGGATACCGCTTACATATTGATAAGCACCTCCAGCAATTATGAGCTCTTAACATTGGTGGGTACGCTCAGGGGAACCTTTTAGATTCGCTGAGAGCTGGCGTCACTTT
The DNA here is from genome assembly GCA_931315375.2 of Opisthograptis luteolata. NCBI lineage: Eukaryota > Metazoa > Arthropoda > Insecta > Lepidoptera > Geometridae > Opisthograptis > Opisthograptis luteolata. The sequence goes on from OV928048.1 coordinate 8,813,881, forward strand.
CAAATCGTCAGTCTAAGAAATGGGAGCATCTGTGGAGTTTACTGAACACCCCCCCCACTCTCTGAAAATTTGACGCGGCAGAGTAATTTTTTTTATTTACTCCCTTGTGGTTAGCCACCCACACCACACAAACCGGCTGTTTATTATATTATATTTCATATCAGAGACATGCTGGAGCATGAAAAATATCAATATCTGACGCACTTGAGTCCATGCCATGTCATTATTTTTTTTTATAACCGTAAAAGTCTGTGGAAGCTTCCCCCACCGCTGAAAGTGGAAACATTGTACGACATTTATTCTTCTTAATATCTAATCTACCAAATGTAATAGGTTTCCGCGACGCTCGAGTAAATCCACATTTAGCATCATGGGCTCCCCTACTAATATTATCGCTTTGGGATCAAAACTACGACCTCATGCTTAAATCCAATCAAAAATATTATATTTATTTCTCTTCATATAGTCAGGAAATTATACAAAGTAAGTAGGTACAATTAAGATTGATATAAACTAACTTTAGGTAGCGATGGTGGCCGAACGGTTAGGCGTGTGACTTACAAGACGCCGACACTACTTACTAGTACTTACTAGTACGGTACTTAGTACGCTCCATCTGCTCACGTTGGTACTTTTTAATCGAGCACTACATCTACTCAACCAAACCTTTCTCCGCAAATTGTACCCGTCTCTGCAACAATGGCACAATATACCCAAGACCCCTTTTCCCTCGTAACCCACTAACATTTAGGTTGTATATTTTTCATAACGACAGGTCTAGGCAACCCCGTCTAATCTGCTGCTATTGACATATTCCCCTAACGATCAATCTTTGGCGACGAGCCAAGTGGGTCTACAGTCTTCTTCAGGTAGTAATTTCATGTTATTGGTTTCTTCTGTCATTGAATTGGTTAAATTTTATATGATTATCGAACAACGAGCACAACGCAGGTTGAACTTTGGCAAGTAGGTACCAAGTTTCTTTTTTTCATATGTAATACGCATTTAAGCTGTTTGACCACTAATCTTACCATGATGAGAAGCACGCCTTTTAATTTATTTGTACAGTAATTAAGTAGGTATAGGTACCTGGTAGAATTATATATTATTTAATACTGGCTTTGAAGTTGTTCTCGTGATAAATTAACCATTCTTAGCAGCATTATGTATAAGTGCAAGATCGTGCTGAAAGTTGATCTATGAATAAAAAAAATGTGGAGAAAGTGCATACAGGGCCAAATACTACTTGTATATTATGTCTAGGTATACTATTCTGTGCATAAGTCTATCAAAGGTCATATCCAGATATTGCTATTGTCATTTGTACAGGTACCAATAAACGTATCGAACTCGCAACGTCTGATAAAACTAGCATAGCAGCAGCACTAGAACACGAGCAATGAAATGTAAAATAACCGATACTGGAACGGAAACTGTATCAGCTTCGCCGCGAAACTATCGATAAACGTCCAAACAATTCCATCAGCGAACCGCCGTAAACCAGTTAGCTCCAGCTAAGCTAATTATTCGACGCATTACACCCCTTCCCCGATGCCAGCAAACCTGGCAACCGCGTTTAGGCGGGAGAGCGATCGATGCTTTGACGTCACGGGCGACTGTAGTGCCGCCACACTTTAGCGTTTGTGAGGGTAGTCCCGAAAACAAAACAATCGAGAAAATACCCGCGCAAGTCAACTTTGTATTTCCGTTAGTACGTAAGTCACGACCGGCGAAAGCATATCGAACTAAAGGTATTTAGTTAGAATTAAATAAACAAAAGGACTAAAAGTTAAAATGTGTAATATGTTTAGCTCGAATTTAGGTTCAGAAGTCGCTTTAAAATTATGCGTTTGTTTCAGACTTGGACTTTCTTTAGCTGCTTCTGTGACTCAAGCGATGCTAATTGCTTGATAATTAAGTATGAACTTATGCTCAAAGTAGAATAAAATTAGAGTTTTTTTTTTATCCAGAGTCCACAGAGGATTGATTGCCAAACTATCACTACATCATCATCTATCACTCGATCTATCATCATCATCTATCTTCATCTCTATCTTATCTACATCGGTTGATGCGTTGATGCTCAAAGCGGAATAATCTAGGACGCTTTGATGCTCAACTTTTTGAAAAAATTAAAAACAGTTTAGCATAGACAATAATCCATAGACAAGAGCAACGCAAAATCGATCCCGAATTTTCTTACATCACACCTGGCAACACTACTGCGAGGACAAAGACGCCAGGGGAGTTACCACCGCTACGTTAACCCTGATTATTTGCCTCTGAAAAAGCTATTATTAGCGTTCATGTTTACCAAACGACCGCCTGACAACGGCCAGAATTAATTTCGTCGATTTTTTTTTACAAAATTGCTCGTTTCGGCACAGCTTTTGTTCGGTAGTCTGGTTTCGCGCGTAACACGTTTTATCGTTTTAACGGCGCTCATTTTACGATTCATAATTTACTTTTGTTATCTCTTGCGTTGCTTTGTCAAATACAACAACAATAGTGTAAAGTTATAGTCGGGGAGCTTAATTTCCGTTATTCAATGATCATTAGTTGACACGTAATGGTTTACTGTAGTTAGTTGACCTCTTTGAGCTATTCAGCAGCGGAAATGGTTGTTGTTAGGCAACAAGTTACTGTAATTGATATCAAACTCGCGTACATGATAATTGCTCATGAAGTAACCTAGGTGCATATGGGTGAACCGCGAAATTTTGAACTTGCAATAATTTTTTTTAAACGTAAATATTTCTTCTAGAAAGTAGTTCTAGGAGTCTTTGTTTTATTGTTTAAAGCTTATATTTTCACCAGTCACCAGTTATCTTACTAATATTATAAACGTGAGAGTTTGTATGGATGGATGGATGGATGTTTGTTACTCTTTCACGCAAAAACTACTGAACGGACCTGAATGAAATTTGGAATGGAGATAGCTTATACCCTGGATTAACACATCGGCTACTTTTTATCCCGGAAAAGGGTTCCTGCGTGATAACGGGAAGACGCGGGTGAAACCGCAGACTGCAAACTAGTTATGTATAATTCTGAATAAATCGTTCAAAATATTGCAATACGAGTAACAATGTTTTTCCCAAAAAGTGTCAACTAAAATTATGCATCGAAATTTTACGGGGTCGTGCAAAAACATCGGTAGGTACAAAATTTCGCGTACGTGTAGAATGTTACATATGATAATGATCAGACAAGGAGTTTAAACTTTTAGATTGTACTGTAAAATGTTTCAGGCACCTCTTTCCTTTTTTAGGCCTCCATATCAGTTGTCATCAGCGTTTACACCTTTTTAACTTTTACTGTAGTTGACGACAGTTTAGTGCCGTCAGAAAACTGGGTTTATGGAGCCGCTGGGTGTTTAGGCTGTAATAATGGTGTTATTGCGTATTTCTGCTAGAAAACGTACGCAGCTATGTGTTTCATTAGCACAAGGGTAAAACGAACGTTGAAGAATCAGGACACAACTGTATAACAGTTGACTTGAACGATTCTAATTTGACTTGCGAAAACAATACATATAAGTGCTTACTCCGCCCCTAGCCAAGATGCATTCTACACACAACACATACACACAGCTACAGCTAGGAACATATTATTTTAAAACTCTTCGAATGACTCCTTTAGCTGAAATAGGTTCCGAGTCATAATATTACTTACAAACAAACTTAAACTCTCTATTCTTCAACAGCTGATCGATCCAACAGCCTGGTTGTATGTAACTGCCAGCGTTAGGGTAGAAGTCCACATCTCCTATGGCTTGTGGGAACCCAAATATGCCTGGGTTCGTGTGCAGTACATCCACAAACATAGCATCTCCCTTAGCGAGGTGGCCGTTATTATTGGTGAAGCTATACCCTGGATATGCTGGGTCTAGACCTGAAAATGTAGAGAGCACTACAGATGATACGGAAAATAAGGGTATACTGACTGTTCATTCGGTATTATCGGATAGATTTGGAGCCTCCGTGAGTTAGGTATACCTACTCATTACAGAAAGGGGCTGCTCTACTCCAAGAAAAACATTGGGCATAGAAAATAACGTACCGGTATGCCTATTTCTTTCATTGGTAGTTCCATTGGTAGCTTAGGTATTAACATCTAATTTCCTATAGACAGGAAATGGTCTAAGTGAATTTTTAGCATCATCATGCAGTCTGTTAGGTACATTTCCAATTCCACTACTGAAAGTCAAGTCTTCTTTCAAAATGCGTACTATTGGCCGTAATCTAATATGCCCTTAAAGTGGTCCTTGGACATGATGGCTTACACATCCAATAGTTATATTCTATTCTATCATCATTATGATAATAGTATGTAGTTCGTACCAGTTATCCTTCCCAACATAACGCCTCTCGCCTTCAAGTACTTCCCAGCAAATCCAGCCGCTTCAGCTCCCAGAGAGAAGCCTATTATATGAAGAGAAGTCGCTGGCACTCCAGCTGTCTCCAGGTACCTTACGAAATAGGCCAGCCGGTTGCCCATGTACATTGTGTTGCGTACAGCTGTTACGTACCTGAAACGTGAAGACAACGAAATTATAATACGGCATTTATTCATAATCACGTTTATAGTTTTATCAATATCTAATTGAACAACTTCTGTTTAGTATTTTTCGGGGAATTTTTATGGGGTTTTTTCTGCTGCAAACGTTTGAATTACTTCGTCTTTTTAAACAACAAATAGTTCATCATCATAATCAGGCCGTTTCTTTCCACTGCTGGACTTAGGTCTCTCCCAAAATAGGTACCTACGTCACCAAGTCTGATCTTCCGATCCTCTCAAATTGCTGCCAGCCACCTTGCGTATATCTTTGCTCTAACTGGCTGTGACGGAATCAGGAGTCGTTAATGTATATTCTCATGCCAAAATTTGTGTCTACGTACTGAGAATTGAGAATTTAATTTTATGTGTCTAGTGCTTAGTGGTTCTATCGAATAAATAACAGAGCTTCGCACCGCTTCAATCTAGTAGTAAGTGCAGTAGCGTTGGCTGCCAACCACATGTTCGTAAATAAAAGCCTGACAGTGTTCCCCGCGCGAGAAAGACTATCCATTAAGGTTACCATAATACGAGAGCGAGCGATCAAATTTCTGTGTATATTCTACGATCACGTTTTCTGCTTTTCAGAGTGATAGAACTCTAAAGTTGCGCGCTCGACTGCAAACTGTTTTGCATTTTGTGAAATAATGAAAATACTTACTTGCTTTGTGGTTGTGACATAGTAATGGGTGTTTGGTATAATTTAGTTAGGTACGCGTACTATTTATATAATATTTATATCACATTTAACCAGTAATATTATTGTGATGGCAAGATTCATTGCATAGACATGAGGCACACTATTCGATAATATAATCACTGTTAATTTCAATAGATGGCTATTTGCATGATCCAATACATTTATTGTAATTCCCTAAACTTTTCCTCTTCTCTCATGCAAATGTGGACAAAGAGTTAACGGATGGGGACTCTTGTGTAATTTTATTTTTATTGTCAGTAGGTTTTTTTGTAATTCCATAAGTTATATTACTTAGACTATTGGGATAATTAATAAATACATTCTGACCATAATTAATTGTAATTGGCAAATGCGGTTTTTCGAATAAATAAGTTACTTTCGACGTATATACCTACCGTTGCTGAAATTAATTTCAATAATTACTAACCAAGGAAATGCAATTAGCCTTGACCAGTCTACGGCTATGAAATTGTAGTCCAGCGCCGTAACGTAAGCTGGAATGAAATAAAGTTTGCTTATTAATTATTATAAGGCTTTGGCACCGTCCCGCGGTTTCCCCTGCGTGAAGGGTTTTCCGGGAACCTTGCCCTTTTCCGGGAAAAAAATAGCCTACTTCGCTCTCTGGCCAATAAACTATTTAAGAACTTAACTACAGTAATTGACTTACTACTATTATAGAAAAATTATGCTAGTTTGCTGCGTGAAAGATGGATAAAACAAAGAACACACTTTCGCATTTGTTGTAAAAAAAACAGATCACTATACTCGTATAGTTAGTTATAGTTACATTCGTTGAACAAATGCAACTTCCGGTGACGTGTTTTCCTACTTTCTTCTCTTTTCTTTTCTTAACGTTTCATCATCATCATCATCATCACCAGCCTATAACGTTACTACAGCTGGAACTCAGCAGTTCTCTACGCTGGCTCAGTGTGTTGGTTCCTTATAGATAAGCATCATGGGATAACTCAATATTATTATTGGTATTAGTGGGTTTTAAACATGTATAATGCCTATGTATATGCCTTTGAAATTTATGGTCTTCAATAGTTTCACTTTAATCTACGGGTTCTTACACAAAACGGCGATGCCATGCGGCGCGATGCGAATCAGATCGGAAGTTCTTGTAGTGCATTCATACGAGTGCGAGCTCGCAGATATTTGCGATGCGTTGTGAATTTGCAGTTTTGTGTGGGAGCCCTATATAGGTAGGTACATGTTTATCCAATAACCTTACCATTTTTAAGCGAGGTAGTGCTAGCACCGTCTGATGATTCGGAGAATCCCATCAAATAAATGACAGTAGGTTTCGAAGCATCGAAATCCGTGTTTCTCAAAGCATCGATATCCCCTAATGGTAACAACTGGAAGTCATCTGGGTTGAACCTGAAAATATAGGTGTATTTAATGTTACAAAATGCAGTCTTACAAGATGGATGAACGCATTATCGGCAATGCCTCTAGTGTTGCAATGTCCATAGGCGACGGTGACCGCATACCATTGGGTAGTTGAGGTTAGAGGTTTTTCTAGCTCCCAGATCCGAGAGGGGTATAGGAGAGTCAGTTCGAGTTTTACCTATACTATGCTAGTACTCCTATAGTACTTACTACTTGATACTTACTTAAGTATACATAACCAAAATAGTTGGACCGATTTGTCAACATTTGTGAAAATGTTTATAAGGTAAGAAAAAATCGAAATTTACCCGGAAATAAGGAAAGAAAGAAAGTTCGGGAAGAATTGTAAGTGATATTTTTCTATGGGCGTTTGTATGTAATCAAGACCCGCTGCAGCGCATTATTATTTTAATAGTAGCCTAACTCTGCAAAGCTAGGGCAGGTCTCAGGTTTTGAGACCAGATGTTTCACTGACTATATAATATACTTTATACTATACTATATAATATATTTTATATTTTAGGTAAAATTCTATAATGTAATTTACCTAGTAAAAAGCTTGTACTGGATATCGGTAGCATCATCGTGCGGACAGCAGTGGTTGCACTGCCCTACTGGAGCAGACATGTAACATACCTTAGTGATTCCTGAAAATGAAACATAGCGTGGTCACAAATAACGAAATTAGTGTAGTAGTTATAATTATTATTTGAACGATAGAGTAAGTAAATACCTAATATGATTTCACACTGAAAGAACAATAAAGAATTTCCGTCTTAAAATGTCCGATTGATTAGTAAATACACATTTGTAGATGTTATTCTAAGATATCAATTACACAAGATGACAAAGCGTTTTTTCAGCAAAATTACAGTGACTCAAAATGTACTTTCCGATGTCACATGATGAGTTAGACTTACATCACAATGGATCAGTTATCATCGTTCAATATCTACATGAAATAAAATCATACGGATCGACGGCACGGCGTATAGACATACAGTTTGTAATAGCGATTTAAAAAAAGCTGTCGTATAAAAGGTAAAAAACCTCCATGCAGCGGACTTGCATGCGATTAATTTTTAATAATATAAAACTAAATTTGTTTTTTCTAGGCTAGTATTTCCTAGGGTCTTCCAACGGTGGAGCCCTAAAAGATTCTACTGTGGTCGCCACGGAATTATATATAAAAAAATTATTATAAAAAATATTCATTGTTATTATTGAAATTATACACAATGTGAAATAAAAATTTACTGGTAATACAAGAAGTCTGAGCAAAAAAGCCAAATGTTTTTATAATATAATACTTAATTATTTTTTATCATTATTACTTTAGTATTTATTTAATTTTAATGAGACGCTAACCTTGTTGTAAAATTAAATAAAAAACAACACGAGTTGCTTTTTTGCAACTATTATATATAGCGTAGTTGTGCTTAGTAGTATAGATATATTCTAAGACTAAGGTGATGTTCGGATTGTCTTGTCTTCGGTATGTTTTTGGCCACATATAGAACATACTACACACATACATATCCATACATAACATAGCTAAAAACACTCGCCCGTAACTCACCTTTCATGAAATTGAAATAAATCGCTTTATCCGTTCGCGAGCTACGGTGCCACAGACAGACAGACAGACACGTCAAACTTATAACACCTCTCTTTTTGCGTCGGGGGTTAAAAATATATCTTGTTACGTAGTCTTTTACAAGAATATACTAGTTTTGTACAAATGCAGTCTACCCACGTTCTCTTACGATGTAGGGTACCGCTGAGTGTAAATAAAATAAAATTATTCACATATTATTTAGTACTTAGTCACATTATGAGGCACAACGCATAGATTATTGTGGCTAGTGAGTTAGATATGTACTTATTTAAATTTTATACACAAATGCGTGTGTGTGTATGTAATTATAGATGTTCAATATCATCTGTAATTATAATGAATGGCAACTACAGAATAACAAGATAACAGTAATAAGAGAATAAAACATGCATCTGCACACAAGTCTAAAGGCAAAAAGGCTTTCAAGCAATCCGGCAACGTTCTTAAAATGTTGGCCCCACTGCATTATCTCCTGTCACAGTGTAGTGGACAATATACTCAAATATATTGAGCTATATCTTGCGATAATGTATATTATCATCGTATATTATAGCTGCCGTGTGTGACGGGGGAACGTAATAATTCCGCGAACTAAAACGTATCAATGTCGCCTACCTACTTCATACGAAACGAACCATATTTATTGATTTACTCATTAGCGGGTAGTTATAACTAAACTAACTACCTGCAAGGTTTTTGCACACTACTGTATAAAGTGGCTGCTTTAATGTAAAAGTAGCCTAAGTATCTAGTTGAAGCCTACGACACGATTAGGTATGTAGTACCTACAGATCTCATATCCCAATGTGTACAACCAAACAAGAGAAATCTTATTAGTAAAGCTAATTAAAAAATATCGGACCATTAGATGACAAAAAAAAGGTTGGGATTTTAGTGAACTTGCTCCAATTCAATCAATTAGTAATAAGAATAAAATTGTCAATGTGATCGCGCCAAAAAAATTACCTGCCGGGCGTTTCTTGCCTGTTCTTTTGCCGGCGTAAGGAGGTTGGAACAGGCGTAGCTAGTTTTAAGTTTGACGTTTTAAAGTGATCACATTGTGATCCTATTGAATAAATAAAAATTGACTAATGACTATATTTTTAACCAAAGAAAAAAGGACGAAAGGAAAAGAAAAAAAGGTACCAACTTAAGTCTAATGCATAGTTATTATTTTTTTAAATACTTACAGGGTAGCGGTTGACCACAATTCATCTGATATTAAGTGACATCGAGGTGATTTTACGATCTCTCAAGAGAGGCTGCCGGAACACACTGATAGGTTACTGATCTATTTTTTCATGTACCTATTGACAACACGCATAAGTTTATAAAAGCGCTCTGATTGTGATGATTCTTTTTTTACTTTATCATACGCTGTTTTTTGGTCTCCGATAACGTTTATAGATCCAGAGCTGAATCCTATATTTTTTTGGTCCTATTTAATTCACCAATGTTTCTAGGGATGCTAAAATAGTAGTATTTTTCTATACCAGCTCTTCCATCTTGAATAGAATAGAATAGAATAGAAATATTTATTGGCCATATAACTTTGGCTGTTACACAAGGCAGGTCAAAATGGTACATATTAAATTAAAGTTAACAGCATTGATTTAAATTAAGGATCACGTACAGGACAGGATATAAAAATAATAGTAACATTAAAATAAAAAAATAAAAAAATAAAAAATATATCAATCCTCCTTAGAACTAAACGAGAATTCTGTCAGACGCATAGACATAAACTCATTAAGCGAGTAAAATGGGTTAATTTCAAAAAAGTCTTTTAATTTTCGTCTAAACTGGAGCAAATGTAGTTTTGTTAGGCTAATAGGCAGTTTATTGTACATTACAATTTTATTATAAGTACCTTGTTTCTGTACTTTGGCTAGTCTTGTCTTTGGCTGGTGTAATTTTTCTTTATTTCTTAGATTGTAACTGTGTTTGTCCATATTTTTATCTAGACCATCTTTATCTGTATGTATTTCTACAAGACTGTTATAGATGTATAAGGAAATAACAGTCATAATTTTATTTTTTCTGAAATGTGCTCTAGCTGACATGCGCTTTCGCAATCCGTGTCCAGGTTATAATTGTGTAAGAAGATAAAAATATAAATCCATAAAGAGAAAATATACTTACTAGAGTTTTAGATCCTACAAAATACACAAAGTTATTCAAAAAATACTCACCAATAAGAAACGATGCAAGCTGACAATACGAAGCGTTTACCGTCATATTTCCCAACGAAAGCACTTCTAAACGTTTTATAAACACTTCAACTCGGAGGAAAACTTCATCTCAATACGCGACGGTGCATTTTCCGGCTCTAACAATTTTTTTCCCGGCACAATAGAGCCCGGACAATGCTTGGAACTCGTTAAACTTTTTTCTCCGGGAATTTTTCGATTAACTGGCGTCCGGGAAACCGGGACAGAATTTATTCAAATGCACTGAAACCGCACGATGGAATCACCACGTCTCTATTACAGTTGTAGTTAATTTTGCGTTGCACTACAGTACTTTCTACTAAGTCTGAAATTTTTGTTATCGCTTTGAGGGCTAAACGTGAACTGCGGTCACAACTCCAATTGTTTATGGCGGTCAATTACGCAAGACATCCCGTAAGACAAAAACTTATTTTTTACTCCATCGAATTGATTTCAGCGGCAAATTGCTAATCTATCAGACAGGCCGACGACAGACACTTGCGAAACTTCGAACCTGATGGCCAACTTTGTTGGACAAATCTATTTAGCCAACTGATAATATTACCTAGAGAAACATGTTGTTAAATTGACGTTAGGAAAACAACTGAAGTAGATATGCCTTCTACTTACGTATACTGAGTACAGGTAGAAGATGATTAAGTATGTATTCTTGTTTATTTATTTATACCTATATGCATGTAATATGAGCAATCTTCTGGTTTTATTCAATAGTGCAATTTTCTAGAATTGTCAGTTGTTAGTGGATGATAATTTACCTGCTAGATGGGCTGAGAAATAAAAGAATCGCCTATTGCAGTAAGGGCATTTGTCCAGTCTCATGAAAAAATTTGAAATTGGTTGACTGAAAGTTCCATACACCTGTGTGTTTGGTTTAGAAATGAGAAAACTTCAGATTCAATAAAAATTGTTTTAAACAAAAGAATACTGAGTTTTTAATTTTTTTACCAGAGTGAAGTCTCAAGACCAAGACACAGAGATATACTATACCTACCTACAATATCTCTCGCCTGGCTAGCTACCACTCTCAAGTTAAAAATCAGTCGCCAAGCACCTACCGGTGTGCTCCGGCACCGTCACTTGAGAGCCAGTTCCCAATCCAGGTGTAGCGTGACGCCACCTTCGACCACATCGTTTCTTAACATCAGGTGACTTGTGGTCAAACGCTACCCTGTAATTAGTAAAAAAACCTACAATATCTACCAGATCTATACCTACAGGCATATAAAATCTAGCGCTAATTAGTCTAATTACTGTAAGCTGTCGGTTCAACAGAAGGTCCTAGCCGCAGGTGTCAATAGATATTTACATGTCCTGATAATTAGCAATTTAAAATTGTGCAGTGGTCATTTGTTAATCAGAACTCAAGGCTATTCTCATCGTGAGACGTAAGGAGTTAATTGCAAGACACTAATGTGTTTTAATTACGTGTTTTTATTAATTAAACCGGACTTGAATTTTGTAACAATGAAATGCAGACAATTAAATATGAAATAGGTGTGAAATTAATTAATACCAAAGTAATTAACAATTGCGAATTTTTGAAAATTGACATAAAGTGGTTTAGATGCCTATTTATACATTTAATAACATAATTGCTGGTCACAAAGGTCGTGATCAGAATACCTAGTGAAGGAAGGGCAAGATCACGTCATAGGTACATTACTTAACTGAATTTTAGCAAGGCTTTGAATGATTAATTGTCCTTCAATGCGAATACTGAACATACGCTTTCTTTGTTACAGGACAAATTGCTCAATAAGCTGGAAGAAAATGAGCCTGAGCTAGCCAGTTCACCGGAAGAAGAAGTAAGTTGGCATTCTAAAAAGTATTTAATTATGTGCTTAAAATAAACTAGCAAGAAGCGGAGAAACAGCGCGGAGAAACGGCACGCTGGGCCAGTCAGACTGGACTGGGCCAGTCAGGGCCCTTAGGCATCTCAGTTCTCTCTCCCCTTCCCTTTCCTTACTTTTTAAAATATATTTTTTCTATTACTATTCAATAATACGCATAAGCACATATTGGTATGTTCCGGTAGCCCCAATTGTGAGCCAGTTCCTAATCCTAATCCAAATGTATCGTGGCGCCACCTTCGACCACATCGTAACTTAAAATCAGGTGACTTGAAATCAAACGCTACACTACAGCTGTTATAAATTATGTAGTATACTTTCAGTGGTTCGACTGCTCTTATAAAATGCTCTAAACAGCTTCGAGGTCAAGTAAATGATTCAATGCCGTACATAATTTACATTTTAGAACTATTTGCGTAATTTTGAACGCCCACTTAAGTAAGGAAACAATTGGTAAATCCTAAGTTAATATTCTTCGAAATAGTAACATAAGTTGTTTCAAATTCAATTGTTTTTAGTAAGCTTATGTAACAAACATAGTATTTACGTACGGATATTGAAATAATTACTTACCACGTGATCATATACCTAAGTTATTGAAACAATTTGGGTTTTTTTAAACTTTAGCAACTTAAACTTAACTAAGTGAAGTAAAATATTATACTTCAATGTGAAGTCTCATAATACTTACATAAATGTATTATTTTACCTTATGTTAGTACACGGTCGCTATTTGGCGTTTTGAATTTTGATTAAAAAATATTGTGTGAAACTTTTGCTAAAAGATCAATTAAAAATCTAGTAGCAGTAAGGTTAGGTACGAGTTTTACTGATTTTGTGCACTAGGATAGGTACACTACTCATATGTCAGAGTCACACATCAACACACTAAAATCTTCCAAGATCTAAGAAAAAACATTTATAAATACTTACTTACTTTTTTGTGTCATACACAACTAATATTAGCCAATTCCCCATTCCTAGTGCGTAATATGCGTGAACGCGAAAGCTACCATGCAGACATCGCCGTGCGGCCACCGCGTGGTCTGTCGGCGGTGCTTCGTGAAGACCATCCAGATGGCAGTCAGCCAACGGCTGCTGCCGCTGCGCTGCGTCATCTGCCGCGCAAAGATCCTGAGACTGCGACAGGCGCCGAGACTCGTCACTAGTAAGAGCTGGCAGGTGAGACACAAACAAACTAATCTTTACAATATCCATGATAAGTACTTCGCAAAGATCATCCGGATGGCCATCAGCCTACATCTGCTTCCGCTGCGCTTGTCATCTGCAACGCAAAGAAAATGTGACTTAAGCAGCTGCCCCCGCGAGACACTAACGTGAGCTGGAAAGTAAGACACAATCTAATCAGTACCACACCCACATTTCTAGAAAAACAATCAACGCCTGCTGAACAGTTATTAAGGGAAAAAATAGAACTGAATACGGTTCTATTAGTAAAAATCTATGTTTATTATTACGCGACCAAATTTACATCTCACTGCATGGCGTTCGTCGCCCTTAGCCAAATTCTCAATTCCCATTCCGATGGGTTTTAAAACCAACTTCCATTTATCGAGCCACATAGAGAAAGTTATAGTTTTTTAGGGTTGCCGTCATCGAAATCGATGAGGTCTATATCAGTCCCAAAACAGAATGTTCTTAATTTTCCAGGTGTCGAGCAGCAGCGGCAAGACATGGGGCGTTCCGGGCTCCGTGTCGAGTTACTCTGTGGGCGCACGTTCGGTGCCTGCCTCCGCCTCCCTCTACTCCGTCACGAGCGGAGAATCATCCCTCTCTGGTGAGTGTGAAGAATTCCGGAAGTCGCAGACAGGTGTCAAGAAGCAGCAGCAAGACATAAGGAACGCTCAGCCCCAAATCAAGTTCAATACAATTCAATTCAAAATAACACAAAGCTGGTACAATTAAGATTGACAAGTTGACTTTATGAGGAGCTGGTGCCTGAAGTAAGTTTAGAAAAACTTGTCGTATGGGTAACCAGGTCCCCCTAATAGGAGAATTTAGATAGTATGTAATTGAATGTACAGCGCTGACAACTTAAAAACTTAATGGGCTTAACGGGCGCTATAGAGCGATGACCACAGCAGATGACCACCGGGAGCCTTAGCAGAACAGTATTGAAAAGGCAATTCGCATCATAAAAGCTTTTTCTATACCTACCTAGAATATTTACCAGGCTATTGTAGGACAATGTGCAGACCATTTAACTCATTTAACTTATTGAGATCTTCGTGGCGTTCCAGGCGTGTCCTCCGTATCCTCAAACAGCGGAGGCAACGTTCCCAGCAGCTGTTCTACAAAGCTATGTGGTGGCGCGAAGTGCGGCGGTGCATGCCTCGGTGCTGTGCCGAGATCAGCACCGGCGTCGTTACCTCCCAAGCCGCGCCAGCCGGCCTCGAACTCCTTGAGACGGTCACAGCATCACAGCATGAAGGTGACAAACTAGCCTTATGGATGTCTCTCATCATCCTCTGCATATTGAGTTTCCATTGCTGGAACAAAGACTTCTCAAAAAGTGCGTATGGGCAAAGTACGGGTTGGTAAGATGTCGCGTGCCCTTAAATGTTGTGATTCTTGGACATGCCGGTTTCCTCGCGATGTTCTTCACCATTTTGAGCGATAGCAACAGTGCGGGCCGATATAAGAGTCGAACTCACTGCCTTGAACACAATCAGTGAACACAACAACACGCGTTATGAGTCATTAATCATTATGCTATTGCCGCATGGGAATTACTGACGTCTGTATGCATATAGATAGATAGATAAATATATAACGCTCTATTGTTTCACCACAACAACAGAAAAACCTCAACTAGCTTTACATCATTTTAAATCTTTCTTCCCTACATTTTCAGGCACGTTTACAAGAGTACCAAGTAATGAGTTACACAGGAGGGCCGGCGGGCGAGCCGTCAGGCCGGCTGCCTCCAATCAGGGAGTTCCAACGGGAGTTCCGCGAGGGACGCCGCGAGAGCACTGCGGTCACTGCGTCAGTCTCTACTAGAATACGGTAATTAAGGAATTACCTATTTTCTAAAAATATTGTTCAATGTAATCGTCAAAGAAAAGGCTTTCCAAATCAATCAAATAGGTGTAGGTACCTATTGTTCTTTTAATGAGAAATATATTGCAATATTATATAAGGTAGTTACTACTACAGCCTACTAAAAGCCTACTAATTTTATTTACAGATGTGCTCAGAAAATAGTGACGCAGCTAGAGACATCTCCGCAAAAGAACACTCAACACTTCTTCCGGCCACTGAAACCTCGCAGCGAAGACGACCCGCCCACACCGAGAGACCATAGCATAGAGACTGAACGGAAAAATGATAACCCCAAAACGAAACCCAAGAAAGAAGACAAGAAGAAGAAAGAAGAAGAAAACAAATCAGAAGATAAAAACAAAAAAGACGAAAGCAATGACAATAGAAGGAACGAAATAGCAGAGAAAAAGAAAGAAGAGAAAATTAGACTAAAAGCAGAGAAGGAGGCTAAAAAAGAAGCTAAACTACAAGCTAAAGAGGAAGAGAGACAAGCAAAGCTTTTAGCTAAGGAAGAAGAGAGGCAAGCCAAATTACTAGCAAAGGAAGAAAAGAAGAAAGCCAAAAAAGAAGCAAAACTCGCGGCGCAAGCGGAGAAAGAGAAGAGCAAATAACGTTACCGTTTAAAAAATAAATTTACGTAAATTTTAATTAACTAAGTGATTAGTAGAAAATCGTAGCCGTCTTACTAATTATTAGAATTGAAAATTGTTATTATTGATATAATGAGCAATTTTTAACAGCGTAACAGTCTATTATAGTAGTCCATAGTAACTATAGGTACATTAGTGTAACGTAAATAACTTTAGATTTTATTTTTTTACTTCAATTCTATTTATTACTTTTACGCTTTGGTAGGTACTCATTTTTACAAATTGCATTGTTTTTATGTAGCTTAGTTGCGATTTTTTACTTGAAATCGTTATAAACTAGGGATGTTGTAAATAGTTTTAAATGACGAATTGTTATTGGAAAGCAATCTAAGTACATAGTTGTTGGATCATAGTTGGAACTCTACAAACTGCGAAGACTGAAAGAATGGGTTAATGAAATCATATCGTTTTGTAATTTACTTGTGTAACTTAAGAGCTTTGTGCATTTTGTTCCGGCACCGTTAAAGGTCAGGGTCACGACCCGGTTTCAGTTGACCCCTAAACTACCGACATCTTTGTGGAAAAATGGAAACCCTCTCTGGTTCTTTCGCATTTGTTTGAAATTGAGAGATCTACTTATGTATAGGTACTTCTGTAATGGGCCGTTACTAATACTTTTTGCGTAGACCATACCTACTTTACTCGTACATACTTAGTTTGTATCTAGAATCTAGATGATGCGTAGACAATGGACATTTAGCAATTACTTTTGTCTTACGATTCTGCATTAGTACCTGTTAATAATTAGACACTATATTTACCTATCTAACATTATTAATCTTACCCATATTTCACATACCTACTCTCTTTCTGATATAAGAAAAGTAAATTTAATTTATTTTGATAAAGTGTGGGATTTTACTGATTCGCGCCTTCATTAATCATTTTTAACTTAAAGTTCGAAGAAATTAAAATTGTGCGCTGTCTTTTACATACCCGTGTAGTTAAAAAATGTACAAATGGTTTACCTCCATTGGGATAAGCCGATTTTGTTGTGACTTATGAGGAGACGCACAATTTTAGTTAAGACGAACTCTACAAGTATCTATAACTAAGTACCCTAATATAAACTGTACTACGAAGCTATACCCCCGAATTGTTTTTTTTTAACTAATTGGTATAGACTAAATTACATGTTCTAAATCTATATTTTTTTTCTTATCTTTTTGTTTGTTACTGATTATTTTTCGGGCAAGTGGTTGATGATATTAAATCATTGAAGTAACACTGGATTCCAATCACTGGGCGGGCTGAAGCTAGTATGTAGTATTATATTAATGATAAACAAGTTTGCTAGCGTATTTGATACATTTAAAAACTATTTCTAAACTAAAATATGAACCCAATACAGTGAGAATTTAAGCAATAAACTATAAATACTTCTAGATTTTAATCACTACCTTGTTACCTACATAAATACTACTACATTAGCCATAACTCTCTAATATTTTAATCCTTAGCAAAGTTCTAACGTAGAATCATATCAGATTACGTTTAGTGTACGCTATTTAAGTGTTGACTTTAATTTTGTAAGGGTTCCACAGACCTCGGAATTTATTATGTCAATCGTTAGATTTCCCGTAAAATAAATAACAATGTTACCATAGCTTGATTCTTTTATTTACCCAAATAAATATCACATATGAAGAAAAATTGATAAGCCATTTGGTAAATAAGCTAAGAAATCATATATATTATAAAAGAAAACAAGCAATTTTATAAGTTATGTTTATCTACATAGAGTTGTTATCAGTTAACTTGATTCCTAAACTATACTAATGACGAGTAGGATTGAAAGTTTAGTCATCAGCGTTGTCTCCGAGACGGTCGAACAACTCGTCACCGGTTTGCTTGTTGATACGGAGGTATTTATTGACAACGGGCCGGTAGTAGTAAGCCTGGTAGTCCTGGCGCTCTCCCATCTTCTTGAGGATCTGCTTCTCAAGCTCACGGAGCTTCATTCTCTGTTTCTCTTCATCGATGAAGTGCATGAACTTTTCGTAATCCTAAAATTGGGGAAGGAATATTAGTGGAGAATTGGCTTGAGACGGTAAATGTATTCTATTGCATTGTATATAGGTAAGCATTTGACCACAGTCTTACAATAGTAAGTGATGATGGAGCATGCTTGCCTAGAAGATACCTATTCACTTTTGACTTCAACACTCTAACTATACTAGGTAGGTGGTAAGTTTCGTAATGTGTAAAGAGCATTTTTGACCTAGATAGATTTTACATATGCTGGTGGTGACTTTATAAATTAATTAATCAGCACTTGCTATTAAAACATGTAACAAATGGGTACACACCATGTCATGTTTTAGCTCCTAAAATAAAAAACAAACTTCTGCAACTGATTTTTTTTTTCTTTTACTCTTTACAGGGTAGCGTTTGACCACAAGTCACCTGATGTTAAGTGACGATGTGGTCGAAGATGGCGCCACGCTACACCTGGACTGGGAACTGGCTCTCAAGTGAGGCTGCCGGAACACACCAATAGGTGCTTGGCGACAGATTCTTAACATGAGGGTGGTAGCTAGCCAGGCTATTCTATTGTGCCTCTTACTTATAGTACAAATTAGTTTTGCTTTGCACAGTACTAAATTGCGTTGATTATTGATTTCAAGTCAGCTGATGTTAAGTGACAAAGTTTTCCAAGGTTCACTCTACACCTGGATAGGCAACTGTCTCTCAAGAGAGGTTACTGGAACACCAATATGTTTTCGGCAACAGACTTTTTGTTTGTTAAAGTAGGACGTAATGTTTAAAAAGAAATAAAAAATAGCACACACGAAAGGTTTAAGGCAATAGAAGAAAAATACCTGCTGCGGGTTGTTGTGAACATAACGAGCGATGAACCTTGTGATGGGATGGCGGTGGTATTCCCAGTGTTTAGGTGTGTAGTCCTCAGGCAAAGCTGTCAGCTGAGCGGGCCCGATGAACACATTGGCGTAGAATATAATGGCGCTAACCGGGATCAGCCCCACCATGAAGTAGAGGTGGGCCATGTCTTTGAACTTGTGCCATTGCCATCTGAAACGATAAACATTTTGTTAGCATATTGTAGGAACTAAACATCGACAGCTAGCTTTGAAAGAGTGTAAGCAGTTTTGGGTAAACACGTATGCTTCACGCTTTTCCTAAGATATTGAGCCGAAAATAAATAAAATGAGATAGAACATGTGTTAGGTAATCACTGCGGGTACCTTGATGGTTGCAATGCAAATGTCCGGTGATCACTTTTTAAAGCTTTGGTTGTTGAAAAGGCTACATTTTGAGGCGTGAGTGGTACTTTTAAATGGTTTTTTAGTAAATTTATGCCGAAGGATCGGCCAAGTCCACTCCAAGAAACCATTTCTCACAAAGTTTACAGTTATCAGTTTGACATTGACAGTTCCATAATTGACAGCAAAAATACCATAGAGTAGAGTCGACTGTAGTGTAGAGTCCATAGATCCATAGACAATGTGTTCCTTGACTTCCTTGGCCTTGCCAGATATCAAATAATTTTAGTCGATTTTCTCATCGATTACTGAGAACCCTGCCAAAAGTTTTACCACACTACACCTACGATCTACAAGCTCTATGCGCTACTGGCGCGAAATTTGATTGGAGTAATTGTGGAAAATTCAGAAATAAATCATTGGTAATAATATTGTCTGAGTTTACCGTTGTTATTAAAGTTTATACCCCTATACATTTAACAACTAGCCTAACAACAACAGTATCTTCTGATCAATGAATAATTTTATAGGTGTTTTAAAATAATTGCGGTAGTTTTAACGTTTGTTGTATTTACTTTCAATCAAATCAATGTTACAAAATGAATCGAAATTAAAATTACAATAATGACAAAGATATAAGAAATGCGTCACATTAAAAGTAATAGTCATTAATTCCTCAAAAACCACCTGTTGGCTATGTTTTTATAAAGTTAACCAAACATCTCTACACCACCGCCCGAATGTATTGATTTTTCCAGTGAGCATGCCCCGTCAGAGTGCTTACGTTGGATTCGTGATAAGCTTTGCAATTGACTCCCACTCATATGGACAAACTCACTAAAAATGTAATAAAGCCAAACAATTGTTCCGATGAGAATGATGTTTTTAACGATGTGTTGAAGTGGAAGTGTATTAAAAAGTGATCTTATACACATATGTAGACATATATATGTACATACAACGAAGATGGAAGAGCTTCTGCAAGATATTTTCAAGGAAGCGACGGGGCCAAAGTTGACTACATTGAAAAAGGCATGTCAAGATGCATTGGGTAAGTTTAAATTATCAACCAATATTGATAACAACCAGTATTGATGACAAAATGAAAATTCTATGTTAAGCCATAAACACGAACTTACAATTCTTGATAACGTATTTTAAGTCAATGGTGCTTATCTATTTACTATGCACTTCTAAGTTAATTTTTCCTACTTAATTATAAAACACACTGCACACTGAGAAAAAATTACTGGCTTTCCTTCTGAGTCTGACCTTCTAAGACCGATTGCTTCCAAAATGTAATCCTTTCCTTTCTTATTTTACCTTAGCCTTCCTTCTGAGTCAAAAGGGAAGCATTTTTGGCTTGGAAATGTATTTCGGTAGGTTTTTCTCCATGCATGCGTTATGCACTTAAGCGGTGCATTTTCCTGTGATATGCGTCATCGGGAAAGGCGAAACCTTATAAGATCCCATTATTCTGTTTGTACTTAATTTAATACTCTTCAATAACAACATAATGATAATGTACCTACCTTTATAAGTAGGTAATAGTGAACGGAGATAACGACAATAAGTAAATTTAAAAATATTCCGTAAACGTGTGCCGTGCAGAAAATCATGCATGCGGATCTAATAGAAGAAAATGGGACCAATTACAACATTATCCAATAAAAAAAAAGAATCATGTAAAAAGCAATGCGTACATATTCGAACCAGAAATAAAATTGAAAAAATATGAGTACCGACTTGAGAAACTCTTTTTTTTTAAAAAGTAATGCGTTTTTTTTTTTTTAAAAACATATTCGAACCAGAAATAAAATTGAAAAAATATGAGTACCGACTTGAGAAACTCTTTTTTTTTAAAGAATGGGTTCAACATACCGTTACTACTACTGAGCTATCATTTAATTATCAAATCACTAGCTGTTCCCCGCGGTTTCGCCCGCGTGGGCTACAGTTTATCGCGATAAAAAGTATCCATGTCCTTTCTCAGGGTTCAAACTATCTCCCTATCTTTAATTTAAATCAGCTTAGGCGCGAAAGCGAGACAGACAGACAGACAAAGTTACTTGCATTTTTAATATTAGTAGGGGTGATACTTTCATTTTTATTTCCTTGTATAAGCTCCACTTTAAAAAGAGGCCTACCTACCGAAGATCGTACATGACCTAGCGTAGGTACTACGGATATATACAAGACTTTCCTCTTTATAATATTAAGTATGGAAAAGAGGATTCTTTCCTCCCATTGGTAATTCGCTTCGTCAAATGTGGGACAACCCTACCCTAATACACAGCTCCTAAACCGATGTCACAGGTAAGGTTATATATTTGCAGAGATGCTCTGCATCCAAGACAGCAATGGGCGACGTCCGTCGTACGAGCTAAGACGATCATGTCTCCTGCCGCTGCAGATCGCGCTGGAGACAAAGCGACCGAGACTGGTTGGCTTTGCGCTTCAAGGATTCCATGTAAGTTTCGTAACTAAGTATACCTAAAATATAACGCTCACGCCATCACATACATAGGGCGAGGCCACAACACTCGTCGCAACGCAAAAATCGACGACGCCACATAACGTATCGTAGAAATTTCCGCAACGTACAAATCTGCAATAAGATGGTGGATTACGATATCGATTATTTGATATCCTTAGTTGAAACTTCGCGTCACGTCGCGTCCTTTGGGACAAAACTATACCAGACTTGAAGATGGTTAGCGTTATTTCGTTCGACGTCGTGTACGATGAAAGTTTTGCGTTGCGTCATCGCATCGTACAACGATGCGACGTCATTTTATCGATGCGACGCCGCAACGCAGTGTTAAGGCTTCGCCCATAGGTTCTAACCCCTAACTAGTATTCCCTGTTCCATTTTGGCGAGTGCACAGTGCACACAAGAACTGCACGAACTGATTCCGTCATCCCCCTTCTGATATAGAAACAATAAGGCGCGTGGGGAGTCGTATCTTCCTTAAGTACTAGTACTAGCTGCACCCCGTTGACTACACTTTATCGCTTTAAAAAGTATTATATGTTAATAAAATCTATTCAGTAGTTTTTTGCGTAAAAGAGTAACAAACACATATCCATCCATCCTCACAAACTTTCACATTTATAAGTAGGATTTGCCACAAATCCGCATCAAGCGTTTCCTTCAGTAGACTGTCACTTTTTTTCAGTAGACCTTGATCTTGATTGCTCAATTTGCTATTTGCTTCAAACATATTATGGAATCCTTCTAAGAGTAGGACTAGGTTAGGTGTACGCGTGAACACAAGTCACCTGATATTAAGCCTGACGTGGTCGACGGTGGCGCCACGCTAAGCCTGGATTGTTAACTGGCTTTCAAGTTACATAGAGATTGGTGAACCTATTTTCTTGTGCAGAAAATCTTACGCGATGACCGATTCCACCGCGGCATCGAGCCGGAAGACGACTCGCTTTGGATGCCCTCGCAGCTACTGTGCGCTACAGCTTCCGTCATGTATCATTTGCCAGACACTCAGGTAAATGATAATACGTACTTAGTACAAACTATCAGGTTTTATTTTCTATATGAGTACCTACTTATATGTACTTGTAAATGTTTATTAATATATAGGTTGTAGAACTTCACAGATACAAACAAGTGGAATAAAAGAAACCAAACTAAAACATTGGGTTATACAATTTATACATTGCAGATTTTTATGGTCACATAGGTGTCATAACACTTTCCATGGGGTGACTATGGCAATATTCTTGCCTCGTTTTTGATCTTACGAACTTCATGATCATGAAATTTCAAGTCATTTCGAGTGATGGGAAACCAACCTGCTATAACTTATCCACCTCTACCCTCTAGGTACAAATCTTCCGCATGTACCTCTCCCTGGCTCTATCGCCGCGACGCACCCTCAACGGTCGCCTGTGCGTGTGGGCGTGCGGCCGCTGCGGCGAGGCTGCGGCTGCGGCGCCGCACGTGGCCGCAGCGGCACGCGCAGCAGCCGCTCAGGCGCTCAGAGCTTACTGCGCTCAATTGGGTGAGTCAACTTGCAAACTCTGGTTCTTCGATGAATTTACTTGTTTCGGATTTTGTCACGCTTATTGCATCTCCAAGCATGGCTCGTTGTGTGTCTCTGAGAGCTTATTTGAAAGGGCCGCAGTCAACGACCACGTTGTTTCAGTACCAAAAATTATCACTGGCAACACAAAAAAGTTATCACGAGAAGCCAGGACTTTGGTGAATGTCCTCGTGACTCGTAGGCTGATAATCATCACCATCATCTGCTGGACTTAGGCCTCTCCCTAGGTACGCCACTGAGCCCGATCTTCAGCTCTTCTTATCCAACTACTGCTAGTCACTCGACGCAAGTCGTCGCTCCACCTAGTCTAGTCGCAGGGCGTCCTGCACTACATTTGCCAAGTCGCGGTCTCCACTCAAGAACACTTCTACCCCAACAGTTATTGTTTCTGCGGCTTATATGACCAGCTCACTGCCACTTCAGCTTGCTAATTCGTAGGCTAATGTGTGACGGCTTTAAAGCAGTAACACTGAGCATAATGTTTAATGACGTCTAACTTAATTCAGTCTCAAGTCATATACCTTTGTTAACAGATGAAGAATGCCAAGAGCTGCTATCAGAAGGCTCTCCGCTTGGCAGAAACCATATCGTAGCAGTGGGGTGTTACAGCGAAGTGATACCAGTAATTCAGTACTTGTGCGGGAGACTGTCGGAAACCCAGCTGTGAGTTCTCTTAACATCATTTTAGTGTGCTTTTGTGATTGTTCTAAAATCTGGCACTGCGTCTTTTTTATATGAATGTGGGCCTTCGTTAGACCACATGCCACCTGATGGGAAGTGAAGATGCAGTCGAAAGTGGATCACGCTGATGTATGATGTGCCTATTCACTCTAGACTTAAGAAGAACCAGATTTGACTTTTTAAGAAATAAAGCATCGGTGAGCAAATTCCAACCCCTAGTCTATTTGCAAATGTCACCCTCATGTAAGATTATAAGACTGTTAACCGATTAATTGTGCTATTTGTATAATTGTCTATCTAAAAATATTTCATTTTAGGACTCCAAAACAGAATCCCCTGGCACTGTTCTTCCTCGACTGCCTGCTAACCCTGATGTCGAGTCTCTCGGAACGAGTGAGCGGCAACTCTCACTTCACGACCTTCCTCTGGCAGAAGTTCTGCCCTTCGCTCATATCCTTCCTTGGTACGCCGCGGGTGGACAAGAATATTAAGTCAAGGTAACAACTATTTAATTTTGTTGAATACATTTTTTGATCATGGATTCTCTCTTATTATAGTTATCACCACTTGTATTTGTAATTGCTGATGCAGTGTCCACATTTATCTACATATTTGCTTATACTTGTCCCTTGTTATAACTCCGCTTAAGACCTTGGAAGATCATATAATATATAGGTACTTATTCTACATCAAACAAGTTCAGAGAAAAAATACTATGGCCAAGAATCTCGTGCACTGCTAATGTTGGTCCTACGAGCCGGATGTTGAATGTTATATTTTTTTTAGGGAACACGAAGGTCATATGGTTGATGATTCAGGAAGAGGATCCGGTGCTCTCAATTCGGCGCCAAGCTTCAACAGCAAACAGGCTAAAGCAATTTACAGGTAAACATCATCACCTAATTTCACTTTGCTACTGATACAGTTCATTAATTACATATATTTTCACGTTGTTTTTTCTACAGCATAGCCAATCAACTAGCCCGTCTAGTCGGTTCTATCTCAAACCTTCGCCCAGTGCTCGAAGCGCTTTACCACAGAATGCTACTCTACCCCCCGGTGTCTCATAGAGTGGAACCTCTGAGGAGCGCAAGGGAACTGCTGCAGAACCCAAAGCGGCTCTGCCAGCTAGTGTTGATGAAACGAGGTGATCATCAGGAGAGGCACAGCGATGACATGGCCATTATCAGATTGTAAGTATTTTTATCCTACTCCAAGAGTCTTCTCCTCTAGTACCTGACAGAATGGAACCTTTTAGAAATGCTCTAGAACTGCTGCAGAACCTGAATAGGAACTGAATAGGCATTTACTAGGTAAGCGTGTGCTACACCTTCGACCATATCGCCGCTTTACATCGGGTGAGATCGTGGTCAACCACAACCGCTAGCCTTGTTAGTTGTAAAAAAACAGGCACTACCAGCTGCCAGTTTGCGACGCGTTATTAAAATGATTGCCGTGGATTATTAAAAGAAACCCAAGATTCAATGCCCATCATCGTCACTTAACATCAGGTGATATGTAATCAAACGCCACATTATAAGAATTTTAAAAATCAGACAGATTCCATTTGAGTTTCAGAATCACCATCATCAGCTAATTACGTACTCACTGTTGGGACTCAGGCATTCTTACAGAGAGAAAGAGTATAGGCCGTAATCTACCACGCAGGTTGGTAGATGTCACATGCCGTTGAATGTTGTGTGAATGTTGTTGTGTGTTTCGTTTTCAGAATAATGGACGGCATTGAAGAATGCGGACGCAGTGGCAACCCAGAAGTGATAGCGGCTGCTATAGAATGCGTGGTCTCTCTACTGGATGCTCTCGAAAAGCTATGCTCTGGCACTAATGAGTATATACAGCCAGATGTAGCGTCGCTTATACTGGGGTACTGGCCAAAGTTGCAGGATGCAGACTATACCGGCCCTTTGACCTATCAGACGTTGGCTAGACTGCCCAGCCCTTATAGGTAAGTAAGTTCTATTTTCTTATATGCAATCGGAAAAAATATTCTATTGAGATGCTCCATTTTAATCCATATTTGAAGGATAGAATATACCTAATGGTTGATGATTACAGGTCCCTATATATTTTTTTGTATCCTGCTTCTTGGCAATCTGTTTACAAAAACAATAATCCAATCTGCTGGCTATCCCTGATTAGCTTTTACTTTCATTCTGTGTGTGCGAATCTATCCATCAAGCTCTGTATGGCATGTCTTTCGAGTCTTAAATTGGAGGCCTACATTAATAATTTTATTTTCCAGAGACGTGGTTGCTGTTCTACAAAGTAACGAAAATAATGATCATGATTCATCAGGTAAATGTTAAGTGAAATATTTACCAGCAAACGTATAATATTTCCATAGAATGGAAACTAATGAACGTTCTTCTTCAGATACGTCAGGTCCTGAAAACGTGAGCTCTGGTAGTGACGGCGAAGCAGATTCAGATGCTGACAATGTCTTCCTACCCTCAAGAGCCAACAATCCTACAAGCAGTGACACTGACAAAGATTCAATCAGTGAGAAGACCAAGGCTATTCCGAAGACTTTGAATCTTGGCAGGTAATGAGATTATTTTTATTTGAAGGGCATGTAGAATGAGATATTTTCTTCGATGTGAAACTGGCATAGCTTCATCAAGGAACCTTTTGCAATTGACATATAAGTTATATCAAATTGTTTTCTTCAAATATGCTAACGCTTTATGTTTTTGAGAGTTTAAAAAAAGGCATACTTAAATCAAATGTTGATATATTTTTCAGATGCACTATTACAGAATGCAATGTGGATTTAGAAAGGCACAATGCTAGGCTATTCCTTAAAACTCTGCAGAATTCCTTGCTCCCAAAGTTACTCAATCTGAGAACCTGCATTGAAGTAAGTATCTGAGATGACCCAGAAAATACATTTATGCTTAGTACTTAATATATACTCAACTGAGAGAGACAATAATGGACTTATCTGTAAAAACAATATTCCTTACAAGTATTCCTTTTCTTACAAACAGGTAGACGAGGCAATGCAAGAGTTCGCATCGAAGTGCTGCCAACACAACGCTGCTCAGCCGCCGACCACGGCTTGCATAATGAACGCCGATGGAGTGTACCTCGCCACTTACGCAGCCCTACTGTTGACATTGAAGCAGAGGCGGATTAACTATTACAACGAGTCTTCTGTGAGATTCCATAGATTTTGATTTTTCCCCAATTCAGGTGCAGCGTAGCGCCTTCTTCGACCACATCGCCACTTAATATCAGGTGACTTGTGGTCAAACGTCAGTAAAAAGAATATTTCTTCTATCCAATCTCTTCAAAGATGCTACCACAATGCCCTTAATGAGATTTTATTTAGATCCTCAATTGTATGGGCCCCAAAACTAGCAGTTTGTTGCAAACATACGGAATTGGTCATCAAAACTGTTTGTTAAACCGCCTGTTTCAAAATCGGGTACCTGTAGTAATTAATCCATCACACTTAAGTTCTCAAGTGATGATGATGATGATATTTCAAATGTTTCAGAAGGTCCAAGTCTCGGCAACCGAAGATGAGTTTGTAGAAGAAGTACAGGGAAGTGGAGTACTCGTTTACTTATCAGCAACATGGATTCGGGAGCTGTACCAGCAAGTGCTTGCCAATGATCTTCTAAAAGATGCGCCTGTGTCTGAGCATCCACTGATTCACTTGTTATCTGGTAAGAATTATCTAGTCTTTTGAAATTCTCCCTAACACAAGTCAAAGTCATTTTATTTTTGAGAGTACATAACAAACCATTTGATAAGATGGAGAGTAAGATTTTTACATTTCATAAGGTAGCGTTCGCCCATATATATAGCCGATAGATTCTTAACCTGATGAGCAACATAAAATGGCATAAATGTTTTAGTTAGATTTCACTAGCATAGACATTTTGTTTGCTTACCACCAAGTAGATGTTGAACATTTAAGTATATTAAATTTTATAATTTTAAAAACAATGAAAGATAACTAAATTAAATAATGCTTATACTTTATATAAAAGTAGTTTGTATAGGCCCTAATTTATTTAACTCTGTAAAATATAGCGAGGAAACCCAATCAAAAATTATGCGTATTTGGATGATATGGTAATAGCTCAAACAACGATCCTCGCACTAATATTATAAATCCTTAAGTTACTGATTGCGCATGCTGGTTACTTCTTCACGATATCCCTCAACGGTTATAAGTAAGGTATGGAGATAGCTTACACGTTGGATTATCACATGGGCTATTTTTTGTACTGGTTCCTGTGGGTGTAACGTTAAATGACCTGTTACAGATCTTGGTGGCTTAGATCAAAGTCCAGTGATGTCTGACTGGCAGAAATTGAAAGAGGTCTCTATGTTATACCACACTACTGATGATTCTCCACAACTTCAGGCTAGCTTGCGATGGGCTAGAAGGTAACAAATTTTAAAACTACCTACCTAGTTTAAGATTTTTGGTAAGAAAAATGTTATGACCAATGTTATGACCTTGGATGTAGAAGATCAAAAAGATCAGTTTACGACAATTAGCACTAAATTAATGCTAGATTTAAAAAAAGAAGAGAAGAGAGGGAGAGGTAGACCGAGGAAAACACAATAGACCAAGTCAAAGAAAAGATTGATGATATTTCGTGCCAAGAGATCAAAAAGATAGCTGAGGGCCAAACAACATCGAAAATGCTCCACAGGCAAGAGCTCTGCTCTTAAATGAAGAAGATGAAGAAGCTATTTAATAGATAGTTAATTGACGTCTCTGAGTGAAACAGTTAATTTTTCTGTTTTCAGAATATTAACTTGTATCTGGGATTCAATGGTGACAGTCTTAAGCGTGCCCTTGACTGGATATAAGAATAGAAAACAGAAGTTGCACGGAATTTTAGCAAAGAAGATAAACACGTTCGGAAAAAGAAAGCGTATCGCTTGGGAAGGACTGACTATTCAGTGTCTTGAAGGGCTGCACAAGGTAACATGTAATTGAATAACTTATGATTATTCTGATTTAATGTTGAGAGATATGTCATTCTAATAACTGTTTTAGTTTTCTATTTTAGCATTAACGATTGCAGAAATCTTGACTAAGCCCGCAATTTCTTTCTAGCTGTTGATGATTCTGACGATTGTCCTACTTCAAGAATTAAAATAACGTTGCCTTTTATTGTTTCTAGGCAGCTCGGGTCAGCAACACATTGAGTTTGCAAAACCGCTGCAGCAGCATCCTTGCTCTGTTAGCAAATTCTGCAATATCGCAACCCCCGAATGGTAAAATACTGTCGACGCACGCTTTATCTCTTGACATCTTAATAACAGGTTCGTGTTATTCTTGCCATTAAGTGGTTGTTTTTTAATGTGATATATTAAGACTTTCTGCTGCTAAAATGAATAGACATGCTCTAATTTTAACTCGTGGTCGAATCATCTAATGAAGTTTGAGACTGTAGTCAATAAAACATCGCAATGAAACCTTATCTTTGTATGGTGTCGTAAGGACAGCGACAAAAGCCGCTGAACCTACTTATCTTTTCATTTTTCTTAAGCATCGTTTGCACCAAAAGTTAGAACCAACCATCCAGAACCATCCTGGAACACAATTGGAAAATTGCTCGCGATCGATAATTTATTTTATTTAGGTTACTTTAGTAGCAAACTATAATTTCTAATGCACGCCGTCTAACTACCCTCAAGTTGAAAATTTCCAACCGCAGATTTATACTCGGACTTCTAACTTTAAATCAGTTAAAATGATTTTTCAATAGCATTAGTAAAAAAGAAGAGAGAAGCGTCAGTGAGAGCAAAGTTAGTTAGATTGCAACTTGAATTTCAGGTGGCCTAGAGCTCGGCTCCAAAGCCCCAGAGTGCTGGGAGCACATATTCGCCGCTTGTCAATACGTGTCGAGCTTCGAACACGCACTGTTCGGCCAGCAAGGGAACAACGCCACTCCTATAGTCACCATGCAGACTGGGAGGAACAAAACTGTGTCCATACTACAAGCTGATGCCAAGCTAGGATTAGACGGGAGGGAAGACGAGACTTGGTAAGTGCTTGCAGATTACGAATTCAAGAGCATCGCTACGCTAGCCAATAGGCCACAGAGGTGACAGAGGGCATAAGATACATAAGGATTAAGAGTTCCTATAAGAAATATCTTAATTAAAGAATAATAATCTTTTTGGGTTTCTCTCCAATTTTTCGCTTTAGAATCGTCTTCACTGTCAAATGCTTTTTCCAGTGTGGACGTCTTTAACTTCCTTCAACCAGTGATGGAAACGAATGTCAACCACGACATGTCTGTATCCAAAATAGTGGAAACCTGTCGCCAAGAGGTGGGTAAACATCCATTTTCATATTTAGGTACTTATAAAAATAGTAGATAGAATGGTGTTAGTAACTAAAGCACTATCCTTTTCAGAATGTGTCATGTCAATCTAAAACTTGTATGTACTCAGTTTTTGTTTCATAAGTTAATATACTATTTTATACTAGCTGTTCCCGCGGTTTCATCCGCGTGGGCGACAGTGCCTACAGTTTATCGCGATAAAAAGTAGCCTATGTCCTTTCTCAGGCTCTAGACTATCTCTGTACTTCATTTAAAT
Source organism: Opisthograptis luteolata (assembly GCA_931315375.2). Lineage (NCBI taxonomy): Eukaryota > Metazoa > Arthropoda > Insecta > Lepidoptera > Geometridae > Opisthograptis > Opisthograptis luteolata. The sequence goes on from OV928048.1 coordinate 8,844,517, forward strand.
TGAGAGCATGACAGTCAGACAGACAGATTTAGGGATTTTCTTTATTATGGAACAAAAGATAAAAGAAGAAAGGAAATGCAGAGGAGTAAGATTAAGGAAGCTGTGGAAGCTTTTAATTGGTTTTCCAAATATATTTTGATGTCTAGTCCATAAACTTAGCTATAAAAAGCTTTTAAAATAAGCATCTTCTACGTGGCTAGCAAATTCTGTGATAAGGGCAGTGAGTTTATTGATTTTTCCTTCATACAGGGTGGAAATATAATATTCGGCTCAGGGATAGCTCGAGTTTGCTGCGCCCTATCAGCTGCTGCGGACACTATGTTCACTAAACTGGCTGCCACTACAACTCTACCAACACTTAAAGCTGCTCTACAGAGACTGGTGGGACATCAGCAAAAATTGGTGAGGATTCTTTCTCTCAATAAGTGAGATCTTGTTTCTAATTTAGGAGCAGCTCATATGCTTCAAAAGACTTAAGGCGTTTGGTTTCTTTAGGCAGCCAACACTAGAAATAGCTCTGCAAAAACCGGTGCTGAATATAACATGCGGTAATTATTACTACTCTCATAGTTTTGGACATTTTCTTAAACATTAATTTAAAAATAAGGTTATATAACATTTTCAATGACTGCTATATCGATAGAACATTAAAAACCAGATTCAGATCTTATTAGTTCTAGAATCACATGTATGTGTTAATTTATTTAAAAAGTTAACATCGGATTTACACTTTTCACATGGGGGATGTTAAGCTAAGTAGGTACTTGGGTGATATAAATGAACTATAGAAATCATTGTGATGGATTCTAGAACCTGCAAAAACGAATGGTATCAAGAACCACTGTATTCACTAGATAATGTCCCCATAAAATTTCACAATAATATATACATATATATTATTTTTTGTTTTGTTTTCTGGCCTTTATTTATTACTATTGTTAATTTTATTTTTCTATTATTATTGTTTTCTATTTTTATTTTTGAATGTTTAAAATTATTTAGGTAACTGGCTTTGGCCGTCTAAAATAATGTAACAATAAAGAAATAAAATAAATAAATAATAATAAATAGGTAATAGGGTCAGTAAATTTTTCCTTCCTCAGCTATTCACATCCTGGGATTCAGACCTAGCTAACAACAACACAGTCTGGTGGCGCAGAAGCGGAACAAAGGGCAATGGTGGGGCAGGTGGAGAAGCAACGAGAGCTTTATGTCGCTCCGGAGATGTGGCCCTTCGGTGTTTACGGGCGGCGAGACCATTGGCCCATCGCATGGCTATATGGACAGTGGTGGGACCACATTTCATGCAGGTAAGAAGGGAATCGTTGGAGATGTACTTGTAGAAGAAGCAGCAGCAGTAGTACATGAATGTGAAAATCTAGGCCGAGGTGTAGGCGAGGCACGTATTCAAGGGTCCATCAAAACCTAGTTGCCGGTAAGGCTTGAAATTGTTGATGAGTAAGTAATAAAAGCTCTATGCAAATTCAAACAACACCATTGAGTATCTAATGACCGCCGACGTGTTTTTGGCCAGTACTAGAATTTAGACTTATCCCATAGATGGTTCTCGAAATAACGATGAAAATCCAAAGAATTGCATGTTTGAGAAAAAACAATAACGGGTATAGACTTAATACAAAATTTGTGCATATTCTAGGTGGCATGTCACAAGGATATTCAAATTTCAAGTCTCGCCATTCAATGTCTCCACGACTGTGCCACAGCACTTCTGAACCAACAAGTTGAGCTTCCACACTTCCATTTCAATGAAGCCCTCTTGAAACCGTTCGAAAACCTTTTATGCTTGGAACTATGCGATGATGACATTCAAGTAAGTAAAAACTGATTATGCTGTATTTTGGTACTTGATTTAGAAAATATAAGTGTTATATCATTTCATTTCGCAGGAACAAATAATATCTTGCATCTGCGAGTTTGTTGAGACGAACAGAATGGAAATTCGATCGGGTTGGCGACCACTTTTTAACACACTCCGTGCGGCCAATAACTCTAACCAATATTCTGCAATATTGGAAATATTCAAAGTCTTCCTGAGCACAGATAATACGTTAGTTTTTGCTAACGCTGCACTTGACTGCATATTGTGCCTATTGAGTCATATTAAAGGACTGCATTACGACGAAACCCAACCAACAGAAGTAAAGGCGAAAAAAGTAACAACGCCAACACAGCCTAAGCCAAGTCTAAGTTTGAAATTTTCAAAGAACAGTAAATTTATTCCACTTAGTGAAGAAAAATCTGAAAAAGTTATTGTCGACATGTGCAGAGAAGCTTTATACCATTTGGAGAACTGTGCAGACATTTTGACTATGATGTACAACATGCCAAAATGCCCAATATTTAATACAGGGAATAGAATCAAAGGCGATATGCCGCTTACGGTTGTAGACCCAATCATCCCAAGCACATCTATTGATATAACCAAATATATCGACAATGAACTTTGTGATGAAGAACTCATATCATATAGAAAACTTTCAACCACTTTGCCTCTTTCGAACACCACAAACACTTGTTTGCTAAAACTGGACAAGCCAAGCAACATATTGAAGGTGTGGTATGTTCTTATCGAAGGGCTCATATCGGCTACAGTTGTATGCTCAAAGAAAAACCAACCGGCTGCTATGGAAACCCTATTCAAACTGCTGAGAAACACTGTTGATGTCCCAGGGACGCATTTTGGTCTTCATTGCATAAACCATCTTCTCTTACCAACAGTGCAAAATTGGCTTCGTCAGATATCCAATGTCAATACGCACTGGGACAGCGTCATGCCAAACTTCAAACAGTGCTGTGGGCTAACTACAGATACCATTGTGATTTATCTACATCATTTGCAACAAATTAATGTTGAAAGATCAACTGTAGACGACAAAAATGAGGAAGTTGAAATTGAACCCATCGAAAGTCCAGAAGTTACATTTGCTATCAAGCAAATTATGTTAATTCTAGTCGAATGTATCGCACAACCACAAGAACCCATAGCCAGATTGGGAGCATCATGTATACGTCATATTATTTTAACATCGGGTCATCTGTTGACTGATAACCAATGGGAGATCGTTTGCATAAGCTTACATAGAGCTTGCAACGTGAGCTTGACTCCATTAAAACAGCTAACATATGCTTTCAAAGAAAATTCTAACAGCTTTTATGGAGATTTGGCTATAGTGAAAGTGGCTGCTCGTAGAGATTGTTCTGTTAATGATAATGTCAGACTTCATGCGATGGCTCAACAAGTATTTCTTACAGAACAAATAAAGGCTGAAGGACCAACAAAAATGACGCCGAAATATTCATCGCAAAATTTAATGCTGATAGATGACAGGAGCTATATCTTCCTGGTTTATTTAAATGAATCTGTTAACTCTCTCAACCCCGAATTATATACCGTGAGAATCCCGCACAGGGGATTAGTCGTCGGGCTTTTGGCACATCAAATCCTAGTTCAAATAATAGCTACTGTTCTCATCCAAGCTTCCTCAGATGTATTTCAAGGCATCAATAGCATTTTGTTCGAAAGTTTAAAAACAGGTGCCAATATTTGCAATTATAAATTTTTCCTGAACAACAATAATACAGAGTTGTTATTGAAGAGTTTGGAATTATCATTCAGGAGGGCCATGCAGTTTGACTCGAGACCAGGATTAAAGTTCTTAGTGCAAAAAGTCTCCAATTTGGATCACGCTGCCAATCTTTACAAACAGACAACATCATCTTGGCTCATTAAAATAATGGCACTAACTGAGATATTCTTCAGCGGAGTTCATAAATTTAAATTAAAACCTGCTGATGTTTCAATCATTTTACACAGTTATACAACTTCATTAAATTTGACTCTCGAGTACGACCGATTTGTGACACAGATATTTGACTTGAAAAATACGTGGGAGTTGCTGTGCTGCAATTACGTAAAACATTTAATAAATGTGTCTGATTTCGACGATCCTGATGTAGTTAAGGACCGAATATCTTACAGTTCTGTAGAATCAGACTCATCCTCGAATCATTATGATCAGTATTATGCTGATGACAGTAAAGTAGTTAAAGAAGAGACTGAAGTTCCTCTAAAAGAAGAATCTGGATCAAATCTGGAAGAAAATGTTGACGATTCAGTCGAAAGACCAAAGCCATTTACATTTGCAGATTTCAAAGCAAGCACTCAAGCTTCCATAAGTGTAGAAATTCATGCAGATCACGAAATAGAAATTAGTGACGAAAATAATGAGAATAATTCATTAATTAAAAATGGTGACTGCACAAATAAACCCCAAGAAGTGATTATCAAAAAATGTGAAAGCCCTGATGAAGAAGTGCGTCAATTGAATAATGGTATTGCGGAAAAGGAGAAAAGAATCAGTGCCTCAGATATTCTAGATAAACACTTAGATACGCGGAAAGTGAATATTTGTATAAGCGATGGGCAAATGTATGATAAACTGAAAACTGTTGAACCATTGATTCCCCCACAACCAGTGCCTCCAGAAATTGAACAACAGAGAGCCATTAGTATTAGTAAGGTGAGTTTATTTTAGAATGAAACTAGACATCAGTATACTTGAAATTATACTTCTAATCAATCCGTTATCTTCCAGGATATCGACGCGCAAAGGAATTGCTTCCAAAATATTCTCATGGCATATCTTGAATTGGTCCTAACATTTTCCTTAGAAAGGTTCCAACTGATTCAACCGGTGCTCCAAAGTGGTTTCGGTCAACTCTCTAAAACTGTGACTGACCCACAACTCCTGGACAGAATCAATATATTTTTCGATAAAAGAGACTTATCCGATTGTACTTTTAAGTAAATCAATTATATTATTTATTGTGAACATATTATAAACTCACATTATAGTGATATATTCCATGATTGTTCAGTGTTGTGTGCTAAATAAAAATCATATTCTATTCAAATATTTGTTTTAATAAATCTTTTGCTTAAAGCCGTAAACAATCTAAACATTCAATCAAACATTTAATAATAACTGTAACGAATTCTAACTAACGAAGTATTTGGTATAAAGACTACTTCATAATGTCTTTTGTGTTGGTATAAAATGCTTGCAGTCTATTAGTTTATTGCAAATTAGAGGACTCTATTATCATATAACTATATGGCACAATGAACTCACTACAATCAATAATAATAATCTACTCTATTGTGCCTGACAATATTAAAGCAAACCAAAGCATTGTACTTTATGACATTCCATATGATGGCACTAATTATTTGGTGTCTATAGTTAATATTACTTAAAACAGTATTGTATCACATATCTATATACAAAAATATTTACAATCTTATCAAAAGGCTATCTTAGTAAAGAAATGACTATTGATAATAGAAATGCGAATATTGAAAAACTTACACTAACAGCACTTTGTGTTAAATGCGTATGCACAGGAAGTGCATAAAATAATGCACTGAGACCTAAATCACTAGTTATTAAAACACTTTGTCTGTTTATCATGTCAGCAATCTTCTCAGCTTCTAAAACACACACTTCCAACTGTAAATCCGTAGGGTTTTCTAGCATGGTTTCAACTGAAATGAAGATCTCCATTTCTATACTCAAATAGCCTCTTAGCGCGCATTCGGCAATCTTGACATGTCTATCTAGAGCTTTCATTATGTTTTGTAGATTAATAACTGTGGTCGATATGTTAGTCCCATACAATGCTCTATCGATTTGTTTTTGAGAATATAGAATCCGTAAAGCTCCTCCACATTTCGGGCAGCAAGCTCCTGGTGCTGTGAATCCAGCACAGTTTGGTACTTTCAAAGGAGGACAGAGGATTCTATCGATGGAACACTTGGGTTCCATCAGATTTGATATCGGTCCGACTGCGTAACATGGTCCGTAGTAGTCGACGGTCACGTATTCAGCCCAAGCAGCGCATTCGGAATTGTATGAGATACCATTTACTCCGCAGACTGTGCCATTCTGAAAAAATCGAGTTGCCAAATTAACACCTTGAATAACATACGTAAATACCGATTTCGGATGAGGATTGAGGCCGTACTTACGTTCGCACATCTCTCCATGCATGGTCCCCAATAAGCCATTCTCTTTCCTGGACTATTGATCAGGTAGCAAGGGTTATCGTGCGTTCGCCCATCAGTATCACAAATTGGCATCAATGGATAGTTTTCACAGTCATCGTAGGTGTTCACTGAAAAAAAATGGACAAAGACATAATATACTCGTGAGATAGAATTACTTATTTGAATGAGATACACATAGGTACTTACAGCAAATATACTGCGGACAGGAATACTGTAACTTCGAAAGGCATACATTGGCGATCGGCAGACATTTCCTCCACAACGTACACGCCTCGCTGCCACAAGGGTTCTCTGCTCGGAACTGTATTTCAGCGTCTGTAGCACCTGAACACCTGTTGCAAACATTAAAGTATTAGGAATAGGTATAGGCTTTATTACAAATATTTACTTCATACAGTTCATAAATATCCTTTGACCACATGTCACAAGATTATACAAAACAAATGGGACATTGCACAACAGTACGTGTGGTCAGTTTCAAAGACTCTTTTGGAAGTCTGTTTGAACATAAACAGATCAGTCGGTTGGATGGACGACTAGAGTTGTGTCGTAGCTTGCTATTTTATTTACTTCCTTATCATCGTTATCTAAATTGACATTACATCATGATGAAATCATAGCTTCGTGGTAGGGCCGTAGTACTTACTTAGCGAGGCAAGCGTTGGGATAGTGCACGGAGCGTGCACGCACGGGCAGGTGGTGCGGCGGACAGTTGCACGGCAGGTCAGTGAGCAGCGCCGCGCGGCCACACGCTCGTCTCGCGCACACGCGCTCGCCGTCCACGCATACACACTCGTTGCACTCGATGTAGTACTTCTCGCCTGGAATACACCCACACTTTACTCATGGCGTGGAACAGTAAAGCTATGATACGCCAAAGGTTCTCAAGTGGCGACTACAAACCGGAAGACGCTCTGTGGGTAGGCCTCTCAATAGGTGGACCGATGTCATTTTTAGGGTCGCAGGGAGCTGATTAGATGGATGTATATGGCTAATAGCCGTTCATGGTGGCGTTTAAAGGTTGGGGCCCATATTCAGCAGTGGACTACTTCCGGCTGATGATGATGATGATAATGATGGCACGCAAAGACTATGGCTAGCGACCGATTTTGATGAAATTTTAGCCCAGCGGGTGATCCTGTAATGTTTTATATAAAGATCAATATTAATCAGTTAGATTCGAACCTGAGATCGACAATTGACATAACCTAACTAAACCAATTTTTAAACGCGAATGGAACTCTCTCTATCCCTCTGTTTGTTACCTTTTCATGACAAAATGGCTGAACCGATTCGATGCAATTTGGTACTGAAGGTGTAGTTTGTAGCCTGGGAAATGACAAAAGTTACTAGAATAAACGAGCCGTTATTTGAAAATGATACGAGTAGTTTTAAAACAGCTAATGCTAGCGAAATAATCCTTAATGCCTAGTTCCATACAGCTACTAGTAGCTAAGCATGTTAAAAAGTTCCTTCTGTACCTTGCTTCACAGTCTTATCATGCAGCACACAGTTCTCTCTCTCAACACACGGCAGCGGCTGACAATGGCTCAGCCCTTTTCTAGTGCAGTTGCAGACCTTGTAGCAAGACTTGTGAGTGTGCAGAGACATCTGGATTCGGACCCAGGAGCCCACTGGCACCATATAGGGACTGTTCACACCTAGAAAGTAAAAATTAAGAAGGATTATATAGAGGAGTATATCGAGCGGCGACCATGAACCGAAAGTCGCTGTAGGTAGGAACCCTACTAGGTGGACCGAACACATTTTAAGAGTTCCGATGGGATGCAAATGGCTAATGGCCGTTCATGGTGACGTTCAAAGGGGAGGCCTATGTTCAGCAATGGACTTCTTCCGGCTGATGATTGATGATGATGATGATATAGAGAAGGAACTTTCTAGATACTATATATAGATATCCTGAAATATTTAGATAAACACCGCAGCGTAAGTAGGTATACCTTTTTCAGTATCAATTAGGAGTACAAGTACCTTACAAAATCAGAACACCTCCGGCAGTACTTACCAAGTCTGCAGCCGTCGACGCAGGTGTATCTTGGACAGGAGTCTTCCTGCAAGCAGTCTCTGTTGATGATGCACAACTGGCTCTCGCCGCACGGGTCGCCGGCGCAGGGTGACGTCACTGCTTCTTTAGCGGAGAGGAGAGCAGGGCTTGTACCTGGAGGGGAATGGTATTGTGAGTCGATCACGATCATATACGAATGCGACAGTGTGAATACGTCCCTATACAATCTTTAGAATATCCAATTTGGTAAAGCATTAATTATGTTGGCAGTAGGTACTGGTCTTGTCTTTCCATAATCTGTGATTGTGCTTTCACCAACTTTATGACCTCGCGGTAACTAGCTATTGGTACTCTTGAGAGCTTGTCTCAGAGACAACTCGGTACTATTTACTTTCAGTAACATATATGTAGTTATAACCATTCTATGAAGCGTGAAACACCAGCCAAAGATGCCCTTTTCTACATTAGACAAATTAAGGTAAAGAGTTTCTCAGAGAAAGAGTATAGGCCCTTATATACCACGCTAGTCCAGTTCTGCTTGGTAGACGTCGCCTGTGAGGTTGTTGCCAACTTCCCTTCGCCATTTGACAATCCGTACTTATTAAAGTTCGTAAGCCAAGATGGTTTTCGAACTCGGTATCGCCACCACCGCTCTTCTACACACACTTCACAGTTCACACCTACTTACTTGGAGTCATATACTGGCGGAGTGGCACGCAGGGTGCATTGGGGTCCCGTGGAGAGAGGCGCGCACACAGCGCGCGGGCCGTGAACTTCTGAGGTGGAACCCGCGACCATTCCACGCAAGAGGACACCAAGCGAAGGCAGTCTTCTTCACAGAGTAGTGTGCTGTGACTCTAAAAAGAAAAATCCTACTTATATCAGGTCCCAATCCAGGCGTAGTGTGGACCTTCGACCAAATAATCAATACCATGAATGTGTGGCTTAGCATAAAATTTTCTCAGTGTTCTTCTCAGTTCTTTTCAATAGCGTTCTGATTTACTTAATTAACCTAATGTACGAACGCGTCGGTTACGTTTCAAATTAATAGGCATTTTCGTCGCAAATTCAGCTTGAAATCATCAGAATTGGAATATTTGGTGGGTATAAGACCAAATATTCCAATTCTGATTTGGTGGGTGTAAAGTAGGAGTTATATATACATAGTTATATCCCAATGTGTACAACCAAACAAGAGAAATCTTATTAGTAAAGCTAATTAAAAAAATATCGGACCATTAGATGACAAAAAAAGCTTGGGATTTTAGTGAACTTGCTCCAATTCAATCAATTAGTAATAAGAATAAAATTGTCAATGTGATCGCGCCAAAAAATTACCTGCCGAGCGTTTCTTGCCTGTTCTTTTGCCGGCGTAAGGAGGTTGGAACAGGCGTAGCTAGTTTTAAGTTGACGTTTTAAAGTGATCACAATGTATCCTATTGAATAAAAAAGAATTGAATTTTGAATTTTTTGAATTTTAGTTAAAAGATTTAACTTACTTTAGCGGTGCACGGCTTTACATGCAATGCGCACGCGACGCTCTTCCAAACTTCTGTAGGGCAGTGACTGGAGTTCTTCAATGGTAGCTGAAGGTCTAACACCGATACGACTCTGGAATATTAAGGTAGAGTTTTAGAAAAGGAGCCGTCAAATATGTAACGCAGTGGCAAAAAAACACCTGTAGTACTGAACAAAGTGTAAGGTCACGGATTTGATTCCCTACGGGACAAATATTTTGTGCATTAAAATACACGCACGCACGTTCAATTCAAATCAATCCACGTAGGTTCTGTTAGATACCATAGATACACGGAATCCTAATTAGGAGCAAATAACTATGATTTTGATCGAGATATTCCCCGTGTGGAGATGCCCTCAGAAACCGTATATTTTTTCAGGATTCAAATTAGTTCATATCACTCTTCCCTACAGCAACAGTCTCTACGCAAAAAAACATGTGAATCCATTGTTCCATTGCGTGAAAGGAGGACAAACCTTAACACACAGCACACCGCTTTTAAGACAGTAGCGAAGTAACAGATAAAATATTGGTAGGAATAACTACTTACCCACTTCCTTTCTGCTCGATGATGGCGAGGTGAGCTCCCACGTCAGCCTGAGCGGTGCACGATCGGAACAAGCTGGTGGGCCTGTTGTTCAGTTGGCTGCAGTAGGTCAGACCGGCGCAGCCGAGGGTGCAGGGAGAATTCACTGGAACATCAGATTTTGTCAAAGATTTTTCATATAGGTTAAGGTTTTAAGAGCACACACACACTCATCACATTACATAGACATCTACCTACTGGCACTGGACTAGTAGCAGACCATGAGAGTGGTAGAGGTTCATACTTTCTTTAAGAAAAGGGGTTGTTTCGGCAGTGGGGAAGTAATGAGCTGATAATGATCGTAAAAGCAGGTTCTTCAGGACCAAATTGTGTACTTAGGTTACTCGCACACAACGATAACTTCAAAAAAGTAAACATTCAGAATCCTTTTGTAAATAAATAAAAATACTGACCTTCTTCAATGCACTCTGCTAAATTGACTTCTTGGGGATCGCTCAAACATTCAGTGTGGAATTTCTGCCAAAGGCTTTGCCAGTCGTTGTTGAAAGTTTGGAAGCATAGCCTTTTGCAATTTGTCGTTGCTGCCTTTAAAAGAAAAATGCATTTGATTTAAAATACCAATTCATCTTTGAATTAAAAAACTATGTCGTAAAAATTAGAAGCTATTTCAAAAGCTAAAACATGCAGTAGTTGGAATCGATATTCCAACTGCATCATCACTTACAATCAGGTGAGATGTGTTCAAACGCGAGCCCATTCAAACATAAAAATATTTAAAAAGCTACTTCTAAATCTCAAAAATGCAAAAAGATCCCATACCCCTTCACAGCAATGCAGTTTACCAACATCGTACGGTATCAGGTCTTTAGGGTCAGGGTGCTGATCATTCCTCAAAAAACAAACCCACAACGGATGGGTCAGAACTGGAGAACCACAATCCTTTTTGAGGACGCGTTCGATGCTCTGGGAGTCATGTACTTCTTTCAGAGCTGTTTCGCACGTGGTCCTGCATTTTGGATCTTGAACTTCTTGACAACATGACAGATCTGAAAGGGTTGGAAGACTTACTTTTTTGGTTTCTTTTATTTAAATAATTCAATACGGATGGTTTCTGGGTTCGTGTCAATCCAGAAATTAGATGTAAGAAATTGTGTCTCGAAGATGACTTTTATAACATTACTCATTAGGTATGAAAAAAAAGTTTAATTATTTATTTGTGAGACAAAAGTGAAGTACTGAAGATTGGGTTCAGTGGCGTTCTTTGGGAGAGGTTTATGTCCAGCAGTGGACTGATTATGATGATGATGATGATGCAAAGCGAAGAATTATAAAACTTACATTTCGTCGTATCAATACGATCAGTAGGTACAGACAACTCGTTCGAGCACTTGATGATGTCTGGTGACTGGTAGCACACTTTTGTAAGCCTATCTCTTGCTTCAACTTCAACAAAGGTGTTGTTTACTCGCCATAGCTCCTTACGGCACGCATTGTGACACTTGAGTGATTGGGTTTTGGCTGAAAGAAAGTCAGAACTATGTAGATTGATAACGCTCTTCCAACTAATCATGTTGCAAGACTGGACTAAAGTAGAAACGGTATGCATTGTCAAAAATTGTATGAAAGAAACGACTAATATGTAGGTACTATTAAGTACTCTATAGTGACTTTTTTACTGCTTACATGGTAGCTATTGACCACAAGTCACCTAATGTTAAGTGACGATGTGGTCAAAGATGGCGCCACGTTACATCTGGATTGGGAACTGGCTCTCAAGTGGGGCTGCCGGAACACACCAATAGGTGCTTGGCGACAGATTTTAACTTAAGAGTGGGTAGCCAGGCGAGCTCTAGAAAATGCCCTACCACCATGCTATTGTTTCATCACAATGTTTTCCTTCACAGAAAGCTCAACCTCATTGTAGGATTACGGGTCGGATTACGACGTCACTTTCATCAAAAAACCAGCCCTTAAAAGAACGCTTTGTACTTACAGCAACACCATTGTGCTTCTTGTTGTCTCTTTACACAGTCAAAGAACTCGATCTCGTCACTCTGTCGACATACATCGGTGAGGGTGGTCGCGTTGACTGCGCTCGCGCACCCTTGTCGACAGGACGTGGAGTGGGCCAAGGCACAGCAGGCGTGGCCCCACCAGCCGGAGCCAGATACCACTTCTGGAGAAACAGAAGGCATGTTTAGCATTCCTAACCTAATTTCTTTTAATACATAAGGACATATCTGTCTTATGACTTTAATAAGTTACGTTCAGATTTCATTGTGAAGGAACTGACTAGCCCAAGAACCACAAACAGTTAACGGAGTATCTCCAAGATTCAAGGATTAACGAGAGCTACCAATCCGCACTGGGCTTGCTTGGTAGATTATAGCCCATGATCTCTCTCTCTCTTTCCACTCTCTCTGAGAAAGGAGAGGAGAACATCCCCAGCAGTAGAAACGTATGAAAAAAGCTGATGATGATAAAGTGCTCTGAAGCAACAAAGTAAAAAGTTGTCAATTACTACTGCAAATGAAAAGGTATAAAAAAGTACCAATATCAAAAATAAATCAAAATGATATCCTTTTGTCACATTACAAAAAGTATTTAGGACAATAAAGCAAACTTACCCTGTATCGTATGGTTCATACATATCCAGAACTCCGTCTGTAATAGCATAAGAAACTCAATCAATAAATTAAGATTTCAAATAAGTAATTTGATAGTTGTCTTTGAATCACAGCAGGAAACCCAAACCCCCACCAATTACAATACAATACTTAGAGGCGGTTTATTGATAGCACTCGACGAAGATTAATTTTCATGGGCTCTATAGAACAGGACAAAGGATGTGGAGTGAATGGTATTCGATGTTCTTATGCCCTCGTATTATTATCATTTTACCAATTTTATTTACCACTAGTTTTATAGTCCAACTAATATTATAAACGTGAAAGTTTGTGAGTATGGATAGATGGATGGATGTTTCTTACTCTTTCACGCAAAAACTGAACGGATCTGAATGAAATTTGGAATGGAGATAGCTTATATACGCTGGATTAAAACATAGACGTTTTATCCCGGAAAAAGTTTCCTGCGGGATAACGGGAAGACGCCTGTGAAATCGCAGGGCACAACTAGTAGAATTATAATATCCTCTAACTGTACCCCGCGGTTTCACCCGCATGGATATTCCCACAGGAGTTTCATTACAGTAAAACATAGTCCTCGTGGATAGTGTAGATTTAAATGAGTGGAAAAAAAAACAAAATTGATTCATTTCGTAGATAACCTCCTACATACAAACTCACAAATTTTACCTCTTTTTTTATCAGATGAGAAGTAGTGAAGGACAAAAGAAGATTCAACTAGGTTATGATAACATCACGAAATTGGTTGTAATATAATTTTATGAAGTTTCAGATAGGCCATGATCTTTATCATCGGCTTCAGAACTACCGAGTATTTTTGTTGTAGGTATAACTCTACTTCATGTAGAAACTTACCAATGTTGGTGCACAAAACTTGTAGATGTTAGGTATTCTTTCTTCCATGAACGTTTCTTTTGGCTTCGATGCAATGTCTGTCAATGACATCTGCAACAAGGAAAACATTTTTTTTAACTTACTTTGTTTTTTTTGAGCTTATAAAGTTTTAACTGCAAGTCACAACAGTAGTCAAAGGTGGTGTAAGCTACGCCACTGGGCACTGACTCTCAAATGGGGCTGCCGGGACACACCGATAAGCGCTTGGGGACAGATTATTCGCTTGAAGGTAGTATCAGTCAGGCTAATACCTAGAAGCTAAACTTTAGAATACTCTAAATAGTTAGATATTTAATCACTTGATAGAAAAGCTAGCTATTATAATTAACTAGGTGTTCCCGCAGTTTATCGCGATAAAAAGTATCCTATGTCCTTCCACAGGGTGCAAACAATCTCCATACAAAATCTCATTTAAATCGGTTCAGTAGTTTAGGCGAGAAAGCGAGACACACAGACAGACAGAGGTACTTTCACATACATAATTCTAGTAGGGAGTTAATTTTCCAACCAGATATTTTTGTAAAAAATTTTAGTAATAATTAATTGTTTTACTTTAAAACTATAATAAGTTAATAACGCATCAAAGATATGGAGACAAGATGGTATGAGTGTGAGTCAATATTTTCCGCAAGATCATCAAGAAACATTTCAAACGCACGTGCACCCAATAAACGACCATTATTGCATCTTCAGTACTACCTCAAAATGATAACATAAAACTGTTAGATCCAAGATTTCAAACAAAACCGCAGACTTGAAGATGTAATAAAACTTGCGCAACGAGCGTCGAATATGTTGTGTAGATCGGGTGTAAACACGTGTTAAGCCCGTTATTGGTCCACATCAGACTCTTAATTATATTAATTGACAAAACCCACATCAAAAGGGTTAATTTAATCTTTATTGCCTAAGATACAAAGTCTAATCTCAAACGCAGCTTTGACATCACAACGAAATAAGACTCAAGTAAATGTATTCTATCGTCGTAAATTGTTCACAGAGTACTGAAACCTAATTCTACAGCAGTTAAATTCAAATTTAAATGAGACATTTTTGTCAAATTGTATCGCGTCAGTAGGTATACTCATTAGACGTTTACAAGGGTTACACACATTTACGATTCCACGGCCCTTTTAAAATATCCCATTACACTTTTCACAACGTTACATTACTTAAACTTTGTATTTTTTTTTTGTATGGCTACATAATATAAATAATCTTCTCAGGAAACCAAGTCCTAACTCTAGTTACAGAACAAAATCGATCGCTAACGCTTCGTTTGTATGGCGTATTTGTATGGCGGGTTTAGTTTTTCGCGAGAGATATCTAAGCGTTTCGTTTCACGGAATAGAAAGATGATCCATTGTCTACCAATTTTTTGTTCGTTTTCGCTTGACCACGTGACTTAACTTATGCATTCCCATACATTTGTTTACTTTTCTACATTCGTTACCGCTAGGAGAATGTGACTTGTCTAGGCCCGCTGGTTTCCACACGATACTCGCTTCTCGCTAAAACTCAGTATCAGTATCAAGCTCGTAATAAAAAAAAAAATTATTACGATAAAAAAAAATTGCTAAAAGGAGGGTAAAATCAGAGATACTTGGGTCACCTTACATGCCAATTAATGCATGCTTGCTTGCTTGTAAAAAGTTAGAGTTAGATAATTTATTAGGTGCCCTCTGCTCAATGATGTTGACCTTTAATATAAATAAATTAAAATTTGCACTAAACCCTGGAAACAGTTTACTAGAGATAGATTTTTAACATTTACTTCTGTCAAAATAAAATTGGTAAAAAAAATTGTTGGAACGTAATATAAAAAACATAGCTGTACGTGAAAAGCCCATTCCATGGTCCATTCTAAAGATAAGAAGTGTCGTAATAAATTGTACATGTTATATATAGCTCAGCGTTACTCATAAAAAAACATGTTGCATCTAAAGTTATCACAACTAAAGTGCTAAAAGGTTATCGTTGAGTTCATTTCTGTAGAAGTTAGTGATAAGCACAATGAATGCTATGCAACACTTTCAACAGCTTGAGCTTGAGCTTTCGGTGAAAACATTGTGATGAAACCATAGCTAGGTGGTCGGGAATTTTCTAATGCTTGCCTAGCTAGCTACCATCCTGTGGTTAGAATCTGTCGCTAAACACTCGTCGGTGTTTTCCGGCAACCTTACTTGAGATGTATAAAACTAAGCTCTTGTTAAACTAACCAGTGATTAATCCGTGAATAACCACCGATTAACCTCCTGCCACGATGCGCGAAGCACACCCAACACAAGGTGTGAAACAATATCCATTGTATACAAATCAGAATCACAAACCCACACTTGCCAATCGCACTCATTGTCTTTCGTAGATCTACTAAAATTGTTCGACAATTGCTTTGATGTAGCCAACTTAATATGCACCAACAGTGATGAATGGTGATGTGAAATCGCGATATATACGTTCTCATCTTTAATTCATCGATTTGATTGGTGATAAAAAGATTCCGACTGTAATATAATCGAATAGAACACTTATAGGTGCCTCGTTGAGGTCCTATATAGGTACGTAACGGAAGTACATGAAAAGATTGATGAATACTGATGAGGTGACATAAATGTACTAGAATTGAGTGACGTGACATCCTCAAGGTGTTTGCGAAAATTGAAATAGGTATCCATCCATGAAGTAACTCTCCCTGTCCCTCTGTCTGTTTATTACCTTTTCACGCCTAAACCGCTAAACCGATCTTGATGAAATTTGGCTAGGACATTGTTTGGAGCCTGGAAAAGTACATTAGATACTTTCTATCACGATCTATTACACGAGCAAACCGCAGGACCTAGCTATAGTTACTTATATGAAAGATCTACATTTTCATTTTCACAAAAAGATTAATTTGTCAATTCACAAATCAAACAGATTGAGTTGTTTTTATTACAGTACAACGTTTTATATCTTTCGTCTAATGGTCGCTTCTCCGCGCGTGAGTCACTGTTGCCTGAGAGCTCCTATCAGCAGCAGCAGATTGTTGGCACCATTCACCACTCTGTTAATATCACTTCCTAATGCGACTGACACTTCAGTGCCCTTCTGTCACAGCTTGGTAAAACTATCAAGATAGTAAATCACATTATTGAAATTAATTTCGTTGAAAGATAAATAAGATCAATAAGTCCTTAGCAACGAATTTTGAGATTTAGACGAATTTAGAGCGATGATGGCCGAACGGTAACGCGTGCGATTTACAAGGCGCCGACACCGAGTTCGAATCCTCTCGGTACCGCACCTATGACTTGATAAGTTTTGTGCGGATTTGCCATCGCTCAAAACGGTGAAGGAAAACATCGTGAAGAAACCGGGCATGCGACATATACCAACCCGCACTGAGCCAGCGTGGTAGATTATGGCCCATACTCTCTCTCTGAGAGAAGGTCAGAGTCCCAGCAGTGAGAACATGAAAGGCTGATAATGATGAACGAATTTTGAACTCTATAGAAATGCCGATTTTAAAAGACCGCTCTGTGTTAGCTCGCAGAATTGGAACTCAGTGCTCGATCTAAAATTAGTAACTGGAAATAATTCCTCAGGAATTTCCTTTTTCATCGCCACTAGCAAGCTTTGAATTAATCTTTTGAAAACATTAGAATTCCGAGGAGTCAAATGATGTTGCCATATTCAAAGCGAGTCAGTTGTATTTTCATGCAACGCTCTGGTATTCAGAAACGTAGTTTATTATTCAATGCGAGACTCACATTTGGTGACGGAATAAAAAGTGCTCTTATATGTCGCTGAGACTGTGGATTGACTCACCAGTGGGCGTTGAAATAATGCATAACATGAGCCTTACATCTTCGTACTAGCTCTTCCCCGCGGTTTTACGCGCATTGAGATTCCCACAGATTTTCTACCAAAGCAAAACGTATAGCGTAATTCTAGTTCTAACCATGCCTTTTTATATTAGGTATGTATGTTATATTCTCTAGGACTAGACACTAATAATACTTCCAAATCAATTTTCACACATAAGTGACCTCATTAAGTACATAATTATATCGAGAGTATTACCCACATATAGTAGACAACAATGTAACTGTTTTGCTAATTAACATAAGCGGAAAAGAGCTGTAATAAAATTAAACGACAGAAAGGTCTCCAACGACAATAGCATGGGCACAATCCTAGTGCAGTAGGAAGTGGCTGACATCATCGTGCGTCGTTCACGCCATCGCGGTGACACGTTCTGCAGCGTACGTGAATGGCATTGAAATAATTATAGCTTACTACGAACAGTTCAGTTTTTATCTACGAAAGGACGCATGTTCCCATAACATGAAAAAAACGTCAAATTCATACGTCAACTTTGTTGGATACAGCATGTGAACTTAAAACTAGCCACTCCTGTTCTAATCTCCTTACGCTGACAAAAGAACTGGGCAAGAAACACCCCGCAGGTAATTTTTGGGCGCAATTACATTTACAATTTTGTTTATATTAAAGTAAAAAATTAGATGCAGTTATACAATTTTTGAAGTTAGGATTATAAAACAAAAAAATAAGGACTGTGCGAGTGTAGTAAAGTGGTATAGTACAGTTCCCAGTGTGAACTGTGCACAGAATTCCTTCATACCTAGTGCATTTGCAAGTCCGGTAGCATGATCTGCTGATAGACAGCGCTGATATGCAGGTCTTCGACCCTCGTGACGTGACAAATAGCATCGCGATGAAACTATTAGGATTCAGTGAACGACACGGCAACCATTCCGCGACCATTCACTGTTGCAATAGAAAGATACAGTGTGACTACACTGAGAAGTTTATATTTATCTGCATATCTACTAAGTACACTAGTCATTGATGTCGATTCTGTTGTACATTTTCCAACACTAAACTAAGTTTTAGAGGTCTCAAAGTATTGCTGTTCTTTTACTGATCCCAGAAGTAAGAGTAAGTGAGATGTAAGTACAGTAAATTGCACGTGGTGAAACGGCCCATGACTTTGGAGTACATCATCGAGGGAAGGTGAAGATGACGTTTCTGTTTCGAAAAATTCCCAATAATTTGTAGTTGATTCGAAAATGATAAAATTCCCATGCGTGACGAGCGCATATCGTGCGCCCGTACCACGTCATCGGTCCTCTGAGAACTTCTCCATACTGTAGGATACTGTTTTTTGTAGGATAGTGCTGTTTTTTACGATAAGGCATTTGTATAATATTTGTCCATGCTTATTCATATTATTCTTGCTTGAACTTGGTTGATGAACCATTTGCTATGATACGATATCCTTATTTTCTTATTGACATCGAACCCAACACTTTGCGAGTTTAGTAAACGTTTACACGTAAACTCAGTTTACGTTACATTCGAACTTGAAACACAGATGTATTACAAATTTACAACGTTAGTTGAAGTGGCTGATAAACATATAGCTTCTTTTACAATTCCACACGGTCACCTAAAAATGTACTCGTGATCCCTATGATATCTCTCTCAGTAGCCACCGTGCACGAATATTCGAAATACATACAACTTTAGATAGTGATTAAGATTGTAGTGATGGCAACGATGCAGTGGATGACAAGTGCTTACCACGGCTCATACTTAATGCACTGCGCTATAAGACAATATTTTTACTTGTAGCAAAAAAAAACAATAGAAGTAAACTTACAGTTCATAAGAGTTATAGTTTTTATGTTAAATAAATTATCGTGTTTTCAATCTTATTTTCGAATTCATTGCAATTTATTGACATGGTCAAACTATATTGGCAATGTAATAAAATTTTACGGTTTCACGGTACATTTTGCTGGATACCCGATAGTTAGGTACACTATCAAATTGTTCTCATTATTGCTTCTATTACTGGCTGTTTGTTTTTGATCTCTAAATACTCAATCGTCATCCAAAACTAATAAATCTGATATTAGGAAGCTACCAGATTGGAAAGGCGTAACATTACCATATAAATCTTCAACGAAAACAAACAGCATTTCACCGAGGCTTGATCTGATTACCCTCGCTAGAATGCTGTCGATATCATTTCAAAATTATTATGTTATCATAGAAAAAATACTGGCCATCAAATATTCCATATACTTAGTTCTTTATATAAGTAAGTATATTATTGATGCCTAGTACCTACCCATAACACCAGTTTAGAGCTTAACTTGGGGCCAGGTCAATTTGTGCGCAACCCCTGATATTTATTTATTTATAACTAGCTGTTCCCTGCGGTTTCACCCGCGTGGACTACAGTTTATCGCTATAAAAAGTATCCTATGTCCTTCCCCAGGGCTCAAACTATCGCTATACCAAATTTCATTTAAATCCGTTCAGTAGTTTAGGCGCGAAAGCGTATATATTCCAAAATTATTCCCGCACTTCGGTGCGTTACCTGCTGTATCCATTATCCTATTTTAATTCTAATTTTTTTTGACCGTGCGTTTGAACCGCGTAGCTAAAGGTCTTCCTGGTTCGCAAATTGCGACCGCAGTTTACCTATTTCATAGAATGTTCTCCCGCCTTCGGTCCCCCCTCACCTCACCGCGTTTCCCGCGGCACTGCGGTGCAGCGGGTTTATTTTTCTACTTCTACTTACATTTTTAAACTCGTGATATCTTTCGAATGGAATGTCCGAATTGAATAATTCAAAAAGTTATATGAAGGGATTGAAGCAGTTTTAAATATAAAGTAATTTATTTTGATAAGGATTAATACCAAGATACAAATAAAGAGCCTATTCTAGCGGCGGCATTAAAATTAAATTTTTAAAATAAAAAAAACACTTATAGTGGCATAACTATAATAGTTAGACATATGCTCTCGCGGACTTTTTTTTAGATCTTAATGGGACCTACAAACCCGTAATACATTGTTTTGTTCTATTGTCAATAGTTTGTGCAGCGCACGCAAAAATAGGTTTTCGATTTCATACCTTGGGTTAAAAAATAGCAATTTTCTTACGGATTCCTAATTTTTTTGGAAACAAAATATAGCCTATAGCCTTCCTCGATAAATGGACTATCCAACACTGAAAGAATTTTTCAAATCGGATCAGTAGTTCCTGAGATTAGTGCGTTCAAACAAACAAACAAACAAACTCTGCAGCTTTATAATATTAGTATAGATGAATATATAATGACCGATGTATGTTTTAAAAATTAAACTCAATATTAGGAATCCTTAACTGCAGAGTCCAGCAATAAATCAGCGTGTTGACTTCAGTGTAGTTTAAAATAGCGAACGCGACAGCCAGGCAGTCTCTCGACAATCAAAGAAGGGAATCAAGATGCCATCGCCACCGCTTTGATGTCCAGCAGGGAATTTGTCTCATCTCCGCGACTTCTGTCCGATTTACTCATACAATCCAGAAATAGGTATGATTTTTTACTTTAAACTCAGATTTTTGCATTTACTAAACTTCTGGACTTCATTTTACATACAGAGGCAGTAAGTAACAAAAATTAAAAGCTCTTGTTAATTTTTTTAAACTAAAGTATAATTTTTAAAAGGGGTTCCTTAAAAACCAGCCAAGTGAGAGTCGGACTCGCGCACGAAGGGTTCCGCACTATTATCAATAAAAGCCCCTTAAATATTTGTTTTATTCTGTTTGTTATTTGTAGTCTAGAGCGGCAACAGTAATACATCATCTGTGAAAACTTCAACTGTCAATCAGCCACACTTGTCTACCATACGCTTCCACGATCACATAGATAGCAGACAGCCAATTTTAATAACGACCTCTTTAGTTATCTACTCTCGAAAAGTAGGTATTGCCAATAAAGCAGACACGCTTTGCATATGCAAAGAGTTCATATACTGGGTGAAATCTAAGTCGTGAATCGTAATCATGTTTTCTGGTAGTGCTGCTGATGACTAACACGACGCACACGAGGTATCGCATTTAACGTGCTCCTTAATTAATCATCCTTAAAAAGAGAAAGTTGATCCCCAGTTATCATCACCTGTGGTCACCTTACTCAATCACGTGACTAAAATGCAGGTTTGCTAAGTACAAAGGTTATCATTCAATAAACACTAATTTGATGTTTAAATGACTTACTTACTTTCTTTTTCTTTTATTGTTGGATGTTTGGTACTGTTGGTGCCTCTTCGCGACGTCGCGTCACCAAACGGTTCCAACGGAAGACCAGCGCTGGTTGTCTAACCAGCATTTTGCTGAGTTGGAGCCGATTTGCGACGGTGACATTCTTTTGTACCTTCAATTACTGTAATATTGTTTTTTTTTTCCATGTACCTTGAGTGTTATTGTTGCAAATAAACGAAAATTCTATTCTATTCTTAAGGATTTACGTAAAAGTGTCAAGATTCACGATTAAAATTTCACCCTGTATTATATGTAGTTACGACAATGTAACTGCAACCAACTTGCATACAGAGACACGGACATTCTAATTTAAAGACACAAAGCCCTAATAAGCCGAAGTGGGTGCAAAGCCACCAGTTATTTGTAAAACGCTTATTTTAAAACGGGAGAGACATTTACGATGCAATCGTATGTCTTTTTCACTAAACTTCTTGTAAGCAGCAATAAAGTTGGCGATAGACGTGCGAGCTTTAAGCTCACGTACAAAATGTTGGTAGGTACTAAGTACATAGTTGACTCGCCTTTGCGTTTGTACGATATAATATGGCCACTATGAAACAAAAAAGGGTTGATCTAAGTTAGAAACTGTATCACCGTAAAAAAATTATGTTACAAGATATAACGATCACAGGATTGGGCTTTCTTGGCTGCAAAAAGTACACTCCACACTCTATGCGGAGGGTTAGGAAGCTTTCATTATGCTTGGGACGACCACGACTAAAAAATAAAGGCAAAAATTTAAATGTTAACAGCATCGTATTAAAAATACATAGTCGCACCACAGAGGCGAAAGCAAGCTCGTCGAACGAAAGCTCGAAGGCTTACTCGCCCATCTGTCACATACTTTAACTCGGCCAAAACGCTGGAG
Organism: Opisthograptis luteolata; assembly: GCA_931315375.2. Taxonomy (NCBI): domain Eukaryota; kingdom Metazoa; phylum Arthropoda; class Insecta; order Lepidoptera; family Geometridae; genus Opisthograptis; species Opisthograptis luteolata. Next base: position 8,867,211 of record OV928048.1, read on the forward strand.
ACGTCACTCCGTCGTGACAATGTGATTAACGATATGATGTGAGGAGTTGACACTTCCCCCTATCCCCTGCGACAACAGTTTACGATCACCACGGAATTGTTCGAGGAAGCTCTAAAGAGCTGTACGGTTCGTAGTACTTATTCACAAGAGCGCCCTTATTATACCTACCTATATGTTACGGCTAAACCTAAGTTTATCCGACACCTACCTTTAGCCGTAAAAGATATAGATACTACAGCGGCTTCGCTCCGTGAAAATTGATTTTTTTTTTGCATGATTTACATTTTTTATACACATTAATGCACTCCTACTACACCACAAACTAAGGTTTTTTCTACTATTTAAAGTTTAGCATTTGACTACATGTCGTATGATTGACGATGTGCCTAGATTGCTCGCTACACCTAGACTGGAAACTGGCTCTTAAGTGTGACTGCCGGAACACACCGATAGGTGCTTGACTACAGATTCGGTGAAAGCTAGCCTAGCCAGGCGAGCACTAGAAAATGCCCTACCACCAAGCAACTCAACCACCAGACACAAATATCTGCAGGCCCTTCACGTCGTATTATCTATAGATAGGCACACAGCTCAGTCTTCCACTTCCAGCACAGTTTGAAACTATAATTAAAAGTTAATTTGTGTCCGAAACATATTCTAATAATTGTGAAAGCGTTAATGATATTGTCGATCTGCAGGCGGGTGTCGCGGCTCGCGGACGTGGGACGACCGACATGAAAGGGTTTCAGATGTGTCTATTTTAGCTCCTTTGAACCGACTCGGCAGCCGACTACTTGCTTGTTTTTGCAACTTTTAACTAAAGGTATCGTATCGGATTAAGAAGTTAATTTTGATGCTGTTTAAATAAATAAATCATAATTATAACAAATAATAATATAATGTAGCTTTTTATTTCCTACTTACTTAATTATTGCTAGTTTTAAAATAATAATAATTTAATATAATTCATTTCACTGCCTGTATGAACCCCTGCTCGAGTACATCTATTTGTCCCCACCTCGTGCTACTTGGATACTTGGGTCTATTTGACACAGAGACCACCCATCACCTCCACCTCAACCACTTAACATTCAATCAGGTCCGCCTGAACTTCCACACCTGCGCACAACTCACACCAAGTTAGGGCAACTCGCAATAAACGCAATCAAAACTTTTGCAACTCTAAAAACCGAACTGAAATCAATCGGAGCCCGCGGCGTAGGGTAACCATGACCAAAGTTGTCGCACGTGACCGGCATATATCTGAGGACGCGACGGCCGCCCGGCTGGTAGGTAGCGTCCTGATTCCTGATCACGATCCTCGAATTCCCGATACACGACTGCACTGGGCCTGTCACATCTAGGGTTACCATCTGACCGGATAAATCTGGTCTTAACCGGATTTTAAGAGCATAGACCGGACTCCACCCGGATATCTCTTAATGATCTCTTATCTCTTAATAATCTAATATTTTGTTGATAAGTTTAAAATGTTTGAATTGTTTTGAATAGACACCTAGTGCTATGTATGTACAAAAATTGCTCAAAAACAGCTGTTTGCTTTTCTCCATAAATTCAAATATCCGGATTTTGACTACTGTCCGAATGCCTAACGACAACAATTGGTCTGGTTAATCGAGTTTCCACTGTATATTATATATACCTATGTGTTTTTTTAGTTCCACCACTGTGGAGGAACAAAAACACATTTTAAAAACTGTTTGTTGCAAGCATCAAAAAAGATAAGTTCAAATTGTTTTCTTTATTTCATAAAGCTACATCAAAACGTAATTAGAATCGTCTACAGATTTTTGTTCCGGCCTTAGACCGGACTTTTTTTAATAATCAGTTTGACCGGCTCTTTGATTTTAGACATCGGTAACCCTACTCTATAGTCACATCGGACAATCCGAATAATGCCACGCATATTGACTGCTTGTAGTGCACGTTGAATGTTACATGACGTGACGATAGTTGGTGCAATGTTAAATTCTCGAAGTTAGGTGACATATTCGTATCTATTATTTTCTGATATAATCTAATATACTACTTAGTTACTTAGTTCAACGTGGTCAGAAACTATAAAATACTAGCTGCGCCATAAAACGGAGAGTGAAATCTCCATGTGGGAAAAACCAGCAGTGCGATTCTAATTCACTCGGAAAGTTTCCGTGTTGGATTCGACGTTACTTTTTCTTCACGGAAACGTTTTTCGGGAGCAAATAGGCGGCGGAAACTTTTCCGTGATTGAACAGCTGGTTTGTCAAATTAAATATCAGTTTCCAAATTCAGATTAATGAGTCCCGTGTAAAATAATCTGAAGGAAATTTTTTCGAATCCGTGGTCGGAAGAGTTTCCGTGTGAATTAGAATCGCACTGCTGGTTTTTCCCACATGGAGATTTCACTCTCCGTTTTATGCAAAAAACCACGTTCACCGTTGTTCCGTGAAAGAAAAACAAACACATTTTAGCGGTAATATATAATATGTGTTTTTATATGTATTTTATTTTAATTTGCTTATATGATTGTGTAATGTGTATTGACTAATTGTCTAAAATAAAATGATAATAATAATTATTATTATTATATTCAAGGGGATGAGACTAAGCTTTCACGATCATTGTGGTGTAGATTGGAATAATATAATTATGCACTTATATATTCGAATACTTTGACGATATCCTAGATAAACCCGCATATATATCGTCATTTAATTTTTCTATTTGTTATCTTAGGTACATAAGTTAGATAATAAATAGAAAACAGTTCGTCATCAAAAACACAATATGATGTTTAATCTCCTATGAAATATTGCAGATACTACGGAACCAAAGCACGGAATAAAAAATATTAGGCATATTAATAAAAACAACATATTTTTCACTCGCCTTCTTTTTCTCATTTATCATACTACAAAAAAGTCATAATCGCGACAACCTTGACTATCCGTGACTTACATCAAAGTCGGCGTTATCTTTGATCTAGACATACGAAGCCGGCCTAAATATTAGCATAAAAATTGCACGTTTAATTTATTGAAAGCAATATAAAATGAACGCGAACAAGATTGCAAATAATAAGTACATAAATATGTAGGTGTGTTCCGGCAGCCTCACTTGAGAGCCAGTTCCCAGTCCAGGTAGAGCGTGCGTGTAGGTCGTTCAGTTCTACAATATCTAAAATCTAGCTGTCCTGCGATTCCCGCAGGATTTTTATTATAATTAAACGTAGCCTATTACATTCAGGGATAGTTTAGCTTTCTAATAGTAACAGAATTCTCAAAATCGGATCAGGTGTTTCGGAGATAACATACAACAAACTTTTATTATTTTTAATACTAAGGAATAGATAACATCAAGTCTTTACTTAGCATAGAGTTGTTGCTTAGAACGAGAGAGTATTTTCATTGATCTTTGTTTACTTCAACTTTCTCTTTAAAAGGGCACAGAATCTTATGAATCAAGCTCTACCTAGAACCTAACGTGGCGCCATCTTCGACCACATCGTCACTTAACATCAGGTGACTTGTGGTCAAACGCTACCCTGTAAAAAGTTAAAAAAAAAAAATGTTAACATGTCTACCAGCCAATTTTGTGACTAATAATCTCAATAATTGAGGTTTGACACTGCGCTAAGGTATTATTATAGAGCTAATATTATTATATTAGGACCGTCATAATAACAAGGGCAGCTTGGTACTAAGTGGTCTATCATACAAGATTTTGAATTTTTATGAATATTGTTTCCATGCAAACTGTATATTCCATTTGGCCCACTTAGGGTGTGATTTTCAAAAACCCTTTTTATTGTACCCCTACACTAGCAAAAGGAATTTTATGCCTCTATTATCACCTCTATCTAGTTTAGGCTGTTCGTTGATATTTGTATACATATACATATTTCAGTCATGATTCTCTGCAACAGCTAATCTACTCGTATTGTATGCAAATTTTCATTTATACGTTGTTTGTTTGTTACCTTATCACGCCGAAACAACTGATGAAATTTGGTATATAGATAGGTCTAACCCTAGAACGAGAACAGAACGATATAGGATACTTTTTAATTTTTATCGCGTACCTGTAGTCAGCGCTGGTGAAACCGCGGGGTAGCTAGTATTATAATATTACTAGCTGTGCCCCGCGGTTTCACCCGCGCCTTCCCGCTTGTGTTAATCCGTGATATAAGCTATCTCCATTCCAAATTTCACTCAAATCTGTTTAGTAGTTTTTGCGTGAGAGAGTAAAAAACATCCATAAATCCATACTCACAAACTTTCGCGTTTATAATATTAGTATTTATTAGGATATACAAATTCCCGATTGGGGTGAAGATGTGAGTCTGGAGGCGATATGTTCTCCTCGGCCCGTCGGCAGTCGCACTCCACTTTGCCGCAGATAGATTCATCACTGCCACTGTATAAATGGCTAAACAATTTACTGTGTGTACCAGATACAACTCTATCGTTTGTTAGTTTAATTGTTTTTGTGAGTTTATTATTAGAAATCAAATACCAGAAGCTTACCGACTTCACGGAACTCTAACGGCCGTTTCCAATAACCGATCTATAGACGGTTTGTACTACGAGAGATAGAAAGAACATCGGCCACTTTTCATACTGCCTTGGACCTGACCGCAATATAATTTGTATAAAAATTACGAATAGTCAATAACAGTTTATGGTGTGTGAGATTTAGTCAGGTTCAGAAAAAGAAAAAGGAGTACAAACAAAAATAGTAGAATAGTATCGTAGCAAAAGCAAACAAAGGTTAGGATTAGGGTTGCCTGATCTGAATTGATCTTCCAGAAGATCAGTATCGAAAAAATGAATTTCATTTTTACTGGACTCGCCTTGAAATATCGTTTGTATAATCTTATTAGGACTAAAATTACAATTTTTTTCATACATAGCTCGTTTTCATACAAGCTCAGGTCCGTTTTGGCCATTGTTCTTATGGAGCTTATGTCAAATGTCTATGTCCAGTACCGTGGATTTCTTTAATTATAACTTAGCTTTTTTTGGTTAACTATATTTTGTGTGGTAACAAATACCTAGTGCTTTCTAAATATTGGCCCTATTATACAAAAAGACTTTACGTATAATCCCTGCTTCACCGACTTGAAACAGACAGCCGCTATCTGTTCTTTTGTATACCAGAAACTTGGAAACAACAGAACGTATATTGATGCGGTTTTCATATAGTTTGTCTTATCGCGCTATGATATCACAGTGCTGAGATATTTCTGATACAAAATCACGTAGGAAAAACAAAAGATGGGAATCGCGAGCGGATAAGTGATAATTCAATTCAATATGCAACTCTTCTTGTAGAGTAGTCTCATAACTGAAAGAAGACGAATAAAGCGACGTGAAAAACAATAAAGTGTTATCTATCCATCTATCTACAATTTGTTTTTGATCTATAATGTAATAGATAGAATAAATTAAAAAAAAGTCATAATGCGTAATAATAACCACGGTGATTTCGGGGCTTCCCAGGTTATTTTGAACACTAAAGGCAAAAAGACAAAAGTGGAATAAAATGACAGAAAAATGAACAAACATAATGCCAACTCAACAACAAACAAGTTAACAAGCTTATGCATTATTATTATTATATCATTTGTTTTTTGCTACAAATAAAATTATTGTCTATTGTCTACAAGCCCTCAACATTTTCAGGAAAACCCCTATGAAAATTGCCTGAACAGCGTGTTATTACGCTTGCATTCAAATGTCATTAGTCACTACCCCGGCCGCCCCATCGTTGTCATTACGTCATTATACTCGGACGGATGGCATTGCCCTCTCATCTAGTGCGCAATTATGCTGTCTGTACTGATGGCTTACCTTGAAAACAATGTCTCAACCCCCATTTCCTTTTAATTATTAACTAGTCTGCTGTGTCGATTTACTCTTTAATCATATATAGGTATACTAGCTGTTACCCTCGGTTTCACCCGCGTGGGCTACAGTTTATCGGCATAAAAAGCAGCCTATGTCCTTTCTCAGGCTCTAGACTAGCGAATTTCAAATTTCATTTAAATCAGTTCAGTAGTTTAGGTATGAAAGACAGACAGACAAACAAGCAGACAGACAGACAAACAAGCGGACAGACAGTCAGAGTTACTTACGCATTTATAATATAACAGTGAAACAAGCTAGCCTAAAGAAATTAAGCCATGCCATGCAATATGCACCTTATGGGCCAGCGTGATCCACCCTCGACTGCATCGTCACTTACTATCAGGTGAGATGTAGTCAAATGCAGGCCCATTTGTAAGTACATTTTAAAAAAATGCGTTGCCGACCCTGAAGAACTCTTGTGACACCCATCTTGAAGGATTAAACGTTGTAGCGCTTTTGTAGGTCTAATGGTAGGTAAGTATATGATTGCCTATCGACCTGTTTCAATAACAGATCTACCCCTTGATTTGCCCTACTGGAGATGGAAATTTGACATAAGTTCCATAGAAGTATTGTCTAACTTATGCCAAACAGCCATATACCACCATCATGCGAAAGTTTAATGTTACTTTTTTATGTCTCTGCGTATTCTTCATAGTTAAAGAAACAAACATGTTCATTGTGGAAAAATTAGTTTCTAGAAGATATAAAAGAATACGATTGATATTACAAAAGTTTGTGTGCATGTGCATGTGACAAATTTTGTTTTTTTTAATTTATTATGTGAGAGTGTGGTATGTCTGTTACTACACAGATCCGTATCGGCTGAACGGGTTTTAACTTAATTTGGTACTAAGTACTTATTAATTACTTTAGGTTCCGAAATAAGAGAATACTTTTTAACCAAGAAAACGTATACCTAAGTTCGTTAGTTAACATATGAATTAGAAATGTACACTTACCAATTTGTCCTCTAATTATTTTTCTATAAGTACATCGTGTAATTGGTTCAATTAATTCTTGAAAGGGCCATTACTACAAGGGGTGAAGCTCGTCTAATAGTGGATTTAACGAGCAGCCACTTTATTTAGATTGTCTCCAACTGGCTCCCTACAAGCTGTGACATTAAAAAATTACCGGATGAATTAGGGATGTCACAATGCTGGAATTGTACAGAACTAGAAGAGCTATCGGTATATAAAATGCAATAGCAGGTGATCGTTAGATTGTCAAGGAAAGAGAGCTTTTATGAAGACGACTAATATAGCGCGATGGGAGAACAGTCGACTGCGAAGCATGAGGTCGAGTTTAATTCCCGCTACGGGACTAATATTTGAATTGAAGTATTGAAAAAGCACGTGTATTTGATTTGTCCATATATTTGTATATTTAAATAACACATTTGATTTGTCTATTTTTAACAACTTAGACAACGTTATACTGTTTTAAACTACCATGGTCAAAAACATTAGAAATAGGTTTTATAACGGGATAATTACCATGTATTTGTTATTGTTTGAGTTCTCAATACTTCGGCACTGTTGCAAGCGCCATGATCGCGAGAATACTAAAAGTTTCTGCGGGTAGGATTGTGGATGTTATAACGGGCAGACGTATCTATATACCCGCTTCCTCTCACGTTTTAGACAACGTTGATCTACCCCATGGAAAGAGACGATACCGTACATAAAGGGAATTCTAACTAAGGACGTGGTAATTATTATTGTAAAGCTTCCTTTCAAATCTTTATAACGAATAGTTATAAGAATAAAAAACAAGTGAATAAACAATTTTATGATTCCAAAGATAAATAATAAAAGTCAAAGGAATTCTAATAAACCTATTGTGTCATAAAGCTTTTATCAACATTTACCATCTTTACGATTGAAAAGTATCGATGCTCCGCGTAACTTATTCAGAGAGTGTCGCGGGGAGGAAACGGCCGTCACGCGGCGTTCCCGGACCAGACGGAATTAAATACGAACGTATTTGTACTCGTCTCCTCTTACAATAATTTCACCTTTTATTCACTCGACGCGCATTCTCAGAACCGAGGGTCTTGATTAGGATGGACGCGACGCCGCCGACGATTTCCTTAGCATAATATTTCAATAACGACGGAAGACGTACGAGCAAAATCGGTTTCGAATGCATGCTGCAACACGATTAGATTTATTGTCTTTTAGAACCACCCACTGCTGTATAAATCTGTGATACCACAAACTGTATAGATAGGGAAATTGTCCATTCCACTCGGCTGTGTCACAATTGACAGAAAATAATAAAGCCCAAAACGAAACGACCACGCACGGCTTGTATGTTTCTCTGTATAGATCGACTACGTATTTATATCAGACATGAAACGTCACATCAAAAGAAGCAAAGAAATCAAAAGAGCGTCAAACCTTTGTTGTTGGTACAACGCTATTATGTCGAACAAAATATTGTATGACCTCGGCGTTTACAGAAATAACTCCAGACGAAAAAGTTTTTGGGGGAAGCGATAAATCTTCTTAATTAGTCAATTTAACTTTTCACTGAAAACTTTGATTGGGAATCCTTGAGAGATTAAGATTCGGCGGATGGACGGAGGGCCAACTAATTTCGTATTCATTAATTTTTTGCTGTAATCCATTGATTGCTATTTTTCAGAAAGAAGTCGTTAGAGATTTGCTTATAATGAAGAAAGCATTTTATTTGCTGACTAATTTATTGTATAAATATTCTAAAGCTTTTCTAATATTGTATACCTAATTAAATTAGTGGTTCATTTCAATACGTTTAATTAGCATCAAAGTGTCAAAATAAGTGCCTGAGTTAAGCCTCGATGATGTTTGTCACAATTCCCTCTCCTAGGATGACAGGATTTCTTACCTTTTCACAAACTCTGGAACACGATCCCGTCGCTTTTGAACAGCATGCAGATATATCTGGAACAATTAAATCAGGATAAATTGAGGACCTTTCACATTTTATTTTACTCTTTTATTTTCCCTTGTGATGTTAGAGCATATTATGTTCTAAAGGACATTACCAGCTCACTCACAGCTGTCAAAGTATTTAATACTGAGGGTGTTTAGTTAAAAAATTACTCATTATTATTTAGATTTGAAAGGCATGACATCATATTATTATTAAAGCTTCTTAGAATTAAACATATTAAAGCTTACGTAGGTAGAGCGCCATTGAAATGAAGTAGAAATAAGGAAATACACTAACGTCTGCTTTTAGACTAAATTTCAGCATTTCATTTCAAAAATTACTTAGTCAAATCTCCTTACAAACGAATCAAAAGCATATTTACATAGCAAGTAAGCAAGTTGGATTGAAACAACGTCCCGGGGAACAGCTGGCGCCACGAGTCGCCGCGACAGATACAGGCGGCAAAGGGCTTTGATCTATTCCTCTAATGACGTAGTGACTGTTACCTACCGTTCTCATTGCGACATGTGTTGGACTAATTACACAGAATATATAAGAGTACATGTCTTAATATCTTGTTTGAGCTGTTCTACCGAAGAAGTTGGCGCGCCAGCCTTGTTTTACAGGAAGAAAAGTTGGTGGTCATCGCTTCGTAATAAATTCACTCGCGTGGTTGTCCCATCACCTTTAATTTTAACACAATTTTTACAAGTAAAGTACCTACGTAAAAAGTTCGCAAGTTGGTGGTCATCTTGATTGAAATAAATTCGCGCGCGTGGTCGTATTTCCAAACGTTTTTGTCTTGAATCAATGGCAGAAAGGTAAATATAAAAAAAACTATTATTTTAATTGTAAACGTCCTATCGCGATCACACCAATAGTTCGTAGAGACATTGGTTATAACAAAATTTATCTGTGCGCACGTATCTGTCCTATCTGTCCTATGAAAGGATTCTTGTGAAAGAATACTGAGTTATATAGGATCTAACATCTGTAACCTGATTTTGACACCTCCTTTAATTGCCAAGCTTGCTCATTTCTGATAGACAATTATAAAAAACTGATCTGCCCTGCGGCTTCACTCGCGTGGACGATAACATTTTTCAATGCAACATTTAATATCGTGACTATCTTGGAGTGCGAATTTTCCAAAATCTTTCTTAGTGAGCGTTTACACCCCTCCATAATTATCTCTTAATCAAAGCTGTGCGCTTAGACTGTATGTAGTCATCAATCATTCAGGTCAGTTTTTTTATAGGTAGCTAAGTAAGTGTAGATAACAATTTTGAAAGAAAAAAATCTAATTTTTTACGACAACACGAATTTAATATCTTTTGCGGCCGCTACACTTGAAAGCCAGTTCCCAATCCAGGTGTAGCGTGACGTCACCTTATCACTGACTTGTGGCTTCCCTAGTAAAAAATAAATTCTGCGACATTGAATCACTTTATGCGCGGAAAAAACCTTGTTCCTTTTTACGATTTATCGTTTCAGAAGAACCATTCAATCCTAGGTTATAATTGCTCATAATCTCCATAAAAGCGAGTAAGCCCTGAATAGTTACAGCTGGTTCTAGTGACACATGACGGTAGCTTTGATCGTTCCCTCTAGCGCTTTAGTTTAGTTTTATTTAGTTTAATATCATCGCGACATGTGCTGCTAGTTTCATTAGCGGTAAGCAATATGTATATGCAATATGTCAGTACAGTACTATAAATAATGCTTGGTTTAATAAAGCTGATTAGAATTCGTGCGTATAAATAATGGCGACCTGCCAGTAATTTTTAAGAATGAAAATTCAAATGAAACTATATTTTTCTGTACAAATGTGATGGTGTGTGTCTATTTATTTGTAGGAGTGCCTAAATCGTAATTAATACTTTTTTTAGGCGTAGGTACAAGAAATACTTTTGTATAAATAAGTTAAGTAGGTACAGTCAGCGAGAAAAGTAGCTGATCATATTCGATTTTCCAAATGTGTTTTGAATCAGTAATGTTTGAGTTTTTTTACAAGTAGGTAACAAGGTAGCGTTTGACGGTAATAGGAAATAGGAAAATTTATTTTTGTTCAGCGACTTTTGTCGTTGACCGTACTTAAGTACATGTCTACATGTATTTATTGACACACAAAATAATTAAACTAAACTTCTAGCACACTACATAATATTATTACACATTAAAAAAATCAAAAGAAAAGAAATATATATCCAAGAGAGAAATTTCCCAAACAAAAATATTTTTCCCTACATTCTGAGCATTATTATTACGATATCTAAGCATTTTATCTAAGCCTGTTGCAAAGAAGGAAGTTAACAGCGACACTTTACTGGTTACACTTTGCATAATGGACTTCTATCGACAGACTAGGCATTAGCCAGTATTAGAATATCTAATATCAGTGGTTACGTCACGGCCAATATTTTGCAGAATATGACATAATTATACGGTGTAATCACAGTTGAGCCCTGTCCTATCACTGAGGCTACAGAATATATTATACCGAGCATAGAACTAAGAAACTAAAGATTCGTTTACATGTCCTCGTTTTTCATGGCCGAAAATGTTGGAGAAAGAACATTGGCCACTTTTCATACTGGCCTGGACCTGAACGCAATATATTTTGTATGAAAATATTAGTTTTTGTCAATGTCACTTAGTTTTTGTTCATATTTGGTAAATGTTGTTGATTTTAATGACGGCCGACTTCGAAAGCGTGAAACGGAATGAAAGAGAAAATGCGGAGTGCGTTCAAAACATCCAAGCATTGTGTAAGTTAAAAATGTCCTAAGAAACTCCGAAGTTAAAAAATCGATATCTTTTTTTTCTACACTTTCTTTAAAATATCGTTGGTATAATCTTAATAGGCAAAAAATTAAAAGTTTTATCGTATATAAATTGTTTTCATACGACCTCGGGTCCGTTTTGGCCATTGTTTTTTATTTTATTTATTTTTTTATTTTCGGAAAACTAACAGCTAAGTACTTAAGAAACATGAAATATAATACTAGTAACTAATGGCTAATTAAGAGTTTTCACATATATCAAAGTATGCCTACGGGGTAGAATTGACACCTGTCAGAGTTTCCTCGAATTTGTTCTAGTATGGTATACTGCCCGGATTTCAAAATTACCCGCTGTAGGTATTTACCCGCCAACCGGACCGCTTAGAGTTTAGAGTAGCATTTTCTAAATTACAAATGATTACTAACATTTTTATTGTGAAAACATTTTGTTGGAAGGTAAAAACGCTAAAACGGTATCGATTCTTTTAGTACATTTTGTATTTTCGAGGTTCTTGTCCGGTTTTGATGATAATTCAGATGGTTTCCCACCCATGGGAGCATATCTTAGTATGTTTGCCTATTTACGGAAAGTGTTTCTGTTTTAGTTTTTAATCTCATCAAAAATATCTTCTGCTCGACTTTCAACAATGCTCCATTACTTTTTTAGTCTTCGATTTAATATTTTTAATATTTTCTGGTCGTGTTCACATCCAAGTTTTATTGCACTAATACGATTATGAAACCCAACGTCATGCAAACGCCACTATTAGTACCTAACTGATTTACAAGTTAGTGGTGGTTCTAAGCGATTTGTTATTGAAATCGCCTCCGGTTAGAGGCGTGGCTCGCAGACACCTTGGTTCACAATACTTTCTATCTGGTATCAATTATGTATTTACGTCTTCATTAATTTAACTTTAACATGAGCATTGCAGCTAAATTGTAGGGAGTTGTGTAATAGTTGTTCACACTTATTGCACCTTTCTGGTTTATTGTATTAAGTGTTGTTTAACTATACAACATACCTCTATGAAATGTACCTTTAGAGTTGCAATAAAAAATCTTTGAAATCGCAGTCAGTTATCATTGCATTAATTTAGAATGTCATCGTCATCATCAGCCTGAATAAGTCCATTGCTGAACATAGGCCTACCCCTTTGAACGTCAACTTGAACGGTTGTTAGCCATTTGCATCCATTGGCTCCCCGCAACTCTTACTATGTCGTCGGTCCACCTAGTGGGGGACCTACCTAAGAATGTAAGTATTTTTATTACTATTTATTATTATTGAAGTCTTGAAGTCTCATAAGCTCTCTCAACATTTCATCAATCACGGTTATCAAATTAGGCCACAGCGTGATATCATCTACTCCGCTATATATTATACTCTTGGCTCGAGGGCGAACGACCTTTTGAAATCTCTAACACAGAAAACGTTAATTAAATTCATTAATTTAATTATTATTTGTGAAAAAGTTTTACAGCTTTTCATGTAGCGATGAAAGTACGTTCACAACTTTTGCCATGTCATAAACTTGGCATTCGCAAATAAACCACACAACATACGCTTGCAAAAAACGTTGCAATACGGTAAAGTATGGATGAGACTTATGTTCAGCAATTGATGTCTTCAGGCTGATATATTTACGAGAATGATAGCTAGTTAGCCCCCAAAATACAGGCCTCGTGCTTAGTTTGAGGTCCACCGTTAATGTCTATATTTTGTAGAATAAAATGTATTGTTTAATGATTTTCTGTTAAAAATTATAGCACTGGTTTTTTGACAACAAAACATATTTTTTTTATCTTTATCTAAGGCTTGACATATTATTTACTACTATAATGACATATTATGACATGACATATCGATCCAAAACCGCGGATAACGGATCAGGAACAATTATTAGTTTCAGGCGCTAACCCCTGACCAAACCAAACTAATTTGGTTTAAGAAACAATCTTACCTTGTGAGTTCGCGTAAGCCAAAGCAAGTGCGGTGACAAAAAGCCTAGTTTTCAGCCAAAGTTTCGCTCGATTTCTCCGCCTCGGCATGTTTTTATTCATCATGTGGTGCTTTATTACATCTGTAAAAGAAATAATTGCATTCGTAAGGAGACAATTAATGTTTTGTTCTCGCTTGTTGGAATATTATTGAGCTTGTAGAGAGATAATTGGGAAATCACTCAATTTTGTTCAAAAAGATGGCTCCCCGCGCTGAAATCTTAATCAAAGTATATATTGTTTTATATACGCATTTTGTTTCATATCTGCCCATTCAAAGGTTGTCTGGTCGCTCTAAGCGATAAGACCGCCCATTGTAACACTAGCTCTAATGGTGTCGATTCGGTTTTGCATTCTCTAAAACTAAACTAATTTTGACAGGCCTAATAGTATTGCAGTCTTTTTCTAACCCCTGAAGTAAAACAAGGACAGCATTACTCTTAGACCTGTCAAACTTAGTTTAGTTTTAGAGAATGCAAAACCGAATTGACACCATTGCATAACAACAGAAAATAGAACAACATAAAAAGACAGATATTGGTGTCAATTCGGTTTTGCATTCTCTAAAACTAAACTAAGTTTGACAGGTCTAAGAGTAATGCTGTCCTTGTTTTACTTCAGGGGTTAGAAAAAGACTGCAATACTATTAGGCCTGTCAAAATTAGTTTAGTTTTAGAGAATGCAAAACCGAATCGACACCAATGGTGAAACAATAAAGCGTTATCTATCTATCCATCTAAAGATGCTTATTGTATATCTCTATCGGCCGTTCCCAATAACCAATCTATCCACGGTTTGCTTCTATGGAGCCTTATGTCAAAGTTCTATCTAGGGCAAACCGTGGAGCTAGGTTAATGGGAACAGCCGTACTTATATAAAGATGATTAAAAACATTTGTTTTCGTTACTCGAGTAGTGTTGACTATGATTAAATTTGTAAAAATGATTAAGACATCGGTTCCCGCTACTGATATTAAAGTGAAGACATGAGGTAGAACTGTTAATTTAGTTATTTAACTCATAACAACAGTTTTATTGCCGCTGAAGCTAATTAAAGCGTGCCCGTTTTACAAAATGGGTGCACGCTGATCTCTGTTAGTTTTCTACCGCTGAGCAAATTACAGTTTCCTATAATACTATTTACAGTAAACAGGAAACACAATGGTGTCGATTAAGTTTTGCATTTTCTAAAACTAAACTAAGTTTGACAGGTCTAAAAGTAATGCTGTCCTTTTTTACTTTAGTGGTTAGAAAAAGACAGCAATACTATTAGACCTGTCAAACTTAGTTTAGTTTTAGAGAATGCAAAACCAAATCGACACCATTAGCAATTACAATTGATTAATTAATTTACTATGGCATAAGTTATGAGCCACAGTACCTATATTATACTAGCGACCTGCTACTAGCTTTGCCCGCGCAGGGTATAAGTTATATCCATAGAGCCGTTTCAGTGTGAAGAAGTAAAAACACACAAACTCACATACAAACGTTCACACCTAAGTATAATATTACTTGATGTGATATTATGTGTGATGTGATAATAGTGATTATACAATGGTATCAATGGTAATGGTATATATGGTATGGCATGTATGGTGGTTAATGAACCATTAATTAATCAATCAGTTAGTCAATTAATTGATTTGTGATAATGCTTTGTAACTAGCAAGCATTCAGTAATAAAGTTACGGCCACGAGTTGGTTGAATTCGGTCGGCACCTGCAGTCCTATACTCGAACGTCGTTGAAACTTTATCTGGAGGAAACTAAACTAAAAACTGATTTTTATTTCAGCCCGAGCTAACTCCTATTGAACTTGGGTCAAGACACGTAGAAGTTTTATCAGATCAATTTAATGCATACAAAAGTATTGACGAATATATTTTTAACACTTTAGCTTTAGCTAGTACTAAACTGTCTTATTTAATATCGTGAGTAATATTGTCCAGTGTAAAGTTGTTCTTTTATTTGATTCTAAGGTATATTCTAGAATCACACTCAAGTCTTGATCAATATTTGAGCAGCAATTAAGCTACATATTTGTATGTTATGACAGACTAAAGTCACCTGATATTAAGCGACAATGTGGTCGAAGGTTACGCTATGCGTAGGCTGGGAACTGGCTCTTGAGTAAGACTGCCGGACCATACCAATAGGTGCTTGTCAACAGCTTGTCAACATAAAAGACATTAGACATAATTTGGATAGAATTTGAATAGGCCAGGGCGTGCCCTCGCTATGCCAACCAACCGACTCTATAAGCACCGTGTATTATTAGGCGATAACAGACAACACTTTCTTACAAACTGATAACCTAGTGGGGCCATACCCTTTATTCAACTTTCACGATACAGTATCTTTAAATTTATTTTGTCAAAATAAATGTTCTACGGCTCGTAACTCTTTGCTACGAAAACGTAACGAGGTCTACAAATAGGTGTAAGGAAAATCTAAGTTGCATATTTTTGTAACGTAACTCTACATTACAATAAATGTACTGTAGAGTTTCACATTAACACTATAAATAGGTGAAACGGATATGTACATTGAATATTTTTGTAACGTAGAGTACTAGAATAACAATAAATGTACTGTATAGTTTTATATCAAAACTACAAATATGTGGATAAAATGGAAACGTATAATGTATATTGCATATTTTGTAATGTAGAGTATTAGAGTTACACTAAATGTACTGTAGAGTCTGTAGAGTTTCAAATTAACACTATAAATAGGTGAAACGGAAATTACATTGTATATTTTTTTAAAGTAGAGTGCTAAAGTCACAGAATAGATATAGTACTACAGTTACAATAAATGAAAAAATGTACGGTAGAGTTTTACCTATATCAACATTACAAATGAAAATAGAAAATAGACATCTATGTACATGACATTTTTGTACTAAGAGTAAGCACTGTTTACCAGAGTTAGAACAATTGTACCTACTGTTTTTAACATTATTTAAGTTACGTTACAGAAGAAGAATTGAGTGAATTGGATAATATAATAGCTAATTGTACTACGCTACTCAGGTTGTATGCATAATGTTATAGACCTGTAATGCGTTGTTATTTCAATACGTTATTTTGGTTAGTTATTTTGGGACGACTCATCTCATATATCACTTCAAAGCAAGCTCCCGGACATGTCTTTATCTTTATTATGTGTGCCTAACCTAATATTTCCTCTTTACCTTTCGACATATCAGATAATGTTACAGAATGCATTGCGTGAAAATCTAATTAATAAACTATGAAAATGATATAAATTATTTAATAAACTGTGCTTGCTTTATTAAAGACATTATCATATTATAGCCAGTATGTATTAGATAAAACTTAAATTGTATCTGTTTCAAGCTACATTTAAATTTATACTGATATTAAAGAAGAAAATAGAACAAATTAAATCATAATTATATTACTTACCCATATTATTTAATTAAACTGCAATAATCAATGAATTCGCATGCTGATTCATGTTTTCATATCGCTTTGTGGTCGTTTATTTTCCTTGGACATAGGTCAGTATTATTGTAACCTCAGATGATAAGCCATACATATTTTTATATTATTGGTTAACAAATTTATTGTGTCCATTTTAATTTACCTCTACAGAACAATCCATTTTAATTTACACGTTGTTTTTTTCACTCACAATTCACGTTCCCAAATGTTTCGCGCGCTTTACCGGGTGGCTTGAAGCTAACCTCCCGTACAACCTTACTCGCGCCAAATTCACGCGTTACTAAATAGACCGACATAAATTCATTCAACTCCAGCCTCTAGCTCTTCCCTCCCTTTCTCTGCTACAAGTTAACACATAGCGACGTCTCTGTCGCCCGCTTCCGCTTGATGAACCCTATTGAGCTCGTTAGTCATTAATTAATTCTGCATAAGAAAATTACTTTTAATTCAAACAGTGCACAGATGGAAGCGATGTCGCACATTTAGAATAAGTACGGAATAAATTTCAATAATATTACTAGTTGTAATTTTTTTTATGTCTTGATTTTGGTAAGTACCGTTTGACCACAATTTATCTGATATGCTAAGTGAGAAAGTGGTTGAAGGTGGCACCGTGCAACTCCTAAACTGGGAATTGGATTTAAAGCGAGGCTGCCGGAAAACACCTTAGAGTTTAGCACCGTTAGCTTGGATTAGCTAGAAAATGACCTACCCTACCACCAAGCTATGGTTTTAACACGATGTTATCGCAAGCCAACGTCACTACAACTGAGCTATTATCGCTTGATAAAACTTATAATTAGTTATGTTTATAGCATTAGTGTGTGTACATCAATTACAAACACACACACAAACAAACACATTTTATTACATTACGAGCGTTTTGCGTAATAAAGTCACCAACTAGGTCTGTACGAAACTCCATTGATGCTCTATATTTAGTCTCAAAAGTACAAAAGATAATAAATAAAAGAACACGTAATAATATAGGTCTAGGTGCACATAATATGTCATGTCATTAATTCCATAATATCCGAATACTCGAGAGAGAAACTTCAGAAAATACGACCTTCTAGTAGAGTAAAAGTCCAAGCGTCGTATTTTGCGAAGTTAACCGTAGGTAGCCTAGAGTTCTTGCAGCCGAAGTAAAAGTACCATAGGGAAGTAAAATTTAGTGTTTCTCGGTTGCAGTTTTGCACGCTTGACTGCACTACGTACTTTTCAATTTAAGACTACTCTACCAGTAAAAGTTCAATTGGAATTGAAGAAGTGTTAGCAAGTTTCAATTCCATTTCTGTAAATGACTCTACATAGCGTAGTGCTGTGTAGTGCGCAGTCCCTACCAGTTTTACCGGCTTTCTTTGTAACAAGTTCCGAAAGCAATCAAAGCGTTTGTAGAGAACAAAACAATGTTGTTTCATTTTCATTGAAAACTTTTCCTTCTACCGTTTCCTGTTTTTTTTGTGTTCTAAGTTTATAAACTAATAAAAGTGTTTTAAAAATAAAGCAAATAAAAGTTACTTGCCATCGTCATACCCAACAATCAGCTTGAGCTTTCGGTGAAGGAAAACATCGTGATGAAACCATAGCTTGGTGGTTGAGTATTTTCTAGTACTCGCCTGGCTAGCTACTACCCTCAAGTTAAGAATCTGTCGCCAAGCACTTATCGGTGTGTTCCGGCAGCCTCACTTGAGAGCCAGTTCCCTATCCAGGTGTAGCGTGGCACCACCTTCGACCACATCGTCACTTAACATCAGGTGACTTGTGGTCAAACGCTACCCTGTAAGTAGTAACAATAAATAATATATACATTAATATATTATACTAGCTGCGGACTGCAGTTTATCGCAATTTTTCCATTTTTCCTTTCATAAGAACCTTCCCCTCCCAATAACAAACACAACAAAAAAAGAATTAGTGAAATCGGTCCAGCCGCTCACACGTGATCCCGTGACCAAAAGAAATAGGGATTCATTTTTATATATAAGACTAGCTGCGCCCCACGGTTCCCCGCGTCTTCCCGTTATCCCGTAGGAACTTTTTCCGGCATAAAAAGTATCCTATGTCCGTTTCCTGTTCCTAAGCTACCTCCCCACCAATTTTCAGCCAAATCACTTCAGCTATTCTTGAGTTATAAGTAGTGTAACTAACACGACTTTCTTTTATAAATATAGATATAGATTACTAGCTGCGCCCCTCGGTTTCACCCGCGTCTTCCCGTTATCCCGTAGGAACTTTTTCCGGCATAAAAAGTATCCTATGTCCGTTTCCTGGTCCTAAGCTACCTCCCCACCAATTTTCAGCCAAATCGGTTCACCCGTTTTTGAGTTATAAGTAGTGTAACTAAAACGACTTTCTTTTATAAATATATAAGATTATAATATATTTTATATTTGAGACTAAAGAAAAAAAAATTGTCTTTTTTCTATTTGAAGTCTCGTAATAGTAGGTAACCAAAGAGTTCTGTCTACTTTCCTCATAATTACTACACTCCGCCCATTCAAAGAGCTGAGAGAAAAAGCACTAGATTTATGAAGACCATGAATATGCATTATCCGACACTTAGTTGGAAATTCATGGCGTAAAAATGTATACCCGACGCCAAGCAAGTACCGTCACAGAATAAAGCGTGGATACAGGATACTGGGGAGTGGAGGGGGAGAATCAGTGATTTTGATGGGCTTATGATGATGGGAGTGGAGGGGGATAATCAGTGAGTTTGATGGGATTATGATGATGACGATGATGAATACAAAATTTCAAACAAAGGATTTTTTAATGCAACTAAGTCATGAGACGAACAAGTCGTTTTATTCTTGCTCTAATTTTTTTGGTGTACCTTCGACCACATCGTCACTTAACATCAGGTTACTGTGGCCAAACGCTAAGTAAGAAGGAAAAAAACTCTGAATTGTAGTAGGTACGGTAAATCTATCTATTCTAAGTCATTCGCCAGATGGCAAGCGCTATGTTTGTATTACACTTCAGTTCCACCCAGACATATAAACTTCAACCTTATAAAATCCTGCGCGGCAAGACACCACATCATCACTACGTCATCTTGAGATATAATATTTTTTTATGCCCCGTAATATCCTTGGAAACGTTGCCCATCAATGCGGCACCAATTTTACTTACCTACTTTGGCTATTTTATTGGGTACATTTATATTATAAATCTGAGTCTGTGCCTATATTCATAAAAAAAGTAAATAAGTAGGCAAGTACTGGCTGGAACTCAATGGCGTAGAAAAATTATAAATTTCAAGGAGACCTCGTTAGCTACCTGCTTTCAGGGGATAGGACGAAACGGACCACTTGAGACACTTGACAGGCGCCAGCTAACGGTTATCTACAAAATGTGGCCGCTTCTTTGTTGGGCAAATGTTTCACACTGAAAAGATTCAACTTTCAAATACATACAGAAGTATGTTTGCAAACATAATTATTTGATATTCACCATTCTCAGTTTCACTTTAATAAAAGTCGCCAGATGATTTTTTATGCAACTGTAGTGACCAGACGAGCAAGTCGTTCGCTCTGCGATAATGGTCTGGATTGCCCATCGCAGTTCAGTGGCACTGAAAATTGTGAACTTAAACAGTTCAAAACCCTGTGTGGCAATGCACAGAGCTTTTCGTCCTGGGATATTAGAAAGATATCAACTTGTAATCTCACAGGAAACATTGCCAGATATTCATTGATATATAGTACCTACCTCATCATCATCATCATCAACCGAAAGACACTACTGAACATAGGCCTTCCCATTTGAACGCCATTTGCATCCATCGGCTCCCCGTGACTCTTACAATGTCGTCGCTCCGCCTAGTATGGGGCCTACCTATGTGATTATGTCATCATCATCATCATCATCAGCCGGAAAAGTCCACTTCTAAACTTAGGCCTCACCCTTTGAGCCACTCTTCTGTATGTTTCCTTTCTCGACCCTTAGCCCGGGCCTTTGGTGTGCAATAAGCATTATTGTGAAGTTATTGGTAACCGAGAACTGGAGACTCCGATGTTATTAATAGGTACTAATGGCTAAGTACAAAATATAAAAGTCAAATAACATCTCAATAATCGTTCCATAATAACGTGCAATGATGTGACAAGTTACCTAGTTTTATTGCAGGGTATATAACGGCAATGCATAGGAATTCATTTTCATGAATAAATTTAGTCCCACTCTGTGAAATAGGATAGGTAGGGCAGCTCGTATATCTCCCGGCTTTTCGATCAGACTGGATTGGTTTCCAGCTACCTACTCCACAGATGTACCGACCTACTTACATATATGTAGAGTTCACCTAGAGTTTAAAAAGCTCTATTGGGTAGTAAATTATTTACATTACATTACTTGTTGCAGAATAAAAGGCAATACAAATTTTCAGTGAAATTACTGGGGGCAAAGATTGATCATCTTTTTAGTAAACAAAAGACGAGAAAATATATATTAAAATAATTTTAATTAGAAAGTATTTTTTTTTATTAGATGAATTTTATTTGTATATTTTTGGTTATTTGGAAACAATGACTTGTGTATAATTAACCTACTCGTATCTAATGTTTTTTTTTACTTTTAAATTTGTTGTGTAATTTACAAAGTTCCAGACTGCTCTATTTTGTGGTTCCAGTTAAAAAAACAGCGGGACAGAAACAAAGTGACAGGCGCCATGCCACACGTGTGTCGGGCAGTCTGATTGTCTGCAATCTATCGATAGGGATCTACTAAATTACTCGAGTACCAGACTATACTCGATACTTTTCTAACGATGACGAGTATTTGAACTCGATATTTTTTACGATACTGAGTCTGACTCGATTGTTTTCTATTATAATAGATTACACACACATACTGTCAATCTACGCGCTGTGGTTTGCCTAGAATGATTGCTAAAGGCCGGTTTCAATAACCGATCTATCCACGGTTTGTCATACTGGAGATAGAAAATTGACATAAGCTCCATAGAAGTAATGTGGTTGTTGAATTGGTTGTTAATGAAGTAGTATGGTGGTTGTGGTTGTGATTATTGAAACCGGTCGTATGTCTCTATCCTCCTCGTTTAAATTAGTAGAAATTTAGAACAAAACGTATCGCTCTCATTGCAATACGTGGTACCATTATCAATAGACTATAGATTCATCTAAAAAGTGCTCGATACCTGAGTAACTCGATACGTTTGTCCTGATACCGTATACCGATACCAGTATCGATGCTTTCGTTGCGATTACTATTCATGTTCATCACGAGTACAGTATCGATGATTTTGCTTCGATACCATGTTATTATCCCTATCGTCGATATGTCCTGCCAAAGAGAATGTAAGTCCTGCCGCCGCCGCTGTGCTACGCGCGCGGTGCAGTGCTCTTGTTTTCAATTTGCTTATTTATTTGAATCGACGGCATTTGTCACTTTTTTTTACCTTTTATACGTCTGGAATACAGATTAGAGTTCAATAAGTACTTGAAGTTAATTTAACAAGGAACGTTCAATATGTTATGATTGAGTTCTTTATGTCGTAGTCTGTCCAAAAGTTAGGGTTGGGCATGCTAAACTACCTAGCTATTTAGATATTAATTAACTAGCTATCCCTTGTGGGATAATAAAAAAAACATAATAAAAAAATACCTACAATCTCATGACACGTAGAAATAGTGCAGCTATCAAACAGTAAAAGATATTTCATTTGGTCAGTAGTTCTGAAAGTCAGAAACTTTACTTTAATGTCAGGTTGTAACGTAGTTAAAAGGTGCTACACGCTATTTGCTGTAAAAATATTACTCAACATCAAAATCAAAATTACAAATTATAATAAACCTAGCCCGTGCAGAAACCTTTCCTGAAATCCATGAATTCACTAAGTAGATACTTAATTACATACAAAAAACAAAACACACCGCACCAACATAAACATTGCCACAAAGTTCTACAAAACATTTATCACATCGCCGCAGCATTTCCTTGTACATTTTTATGCAAAAATATACAGCAAAGTATACAGCAAACAGTCGCCCTGACAGTGACGAATGAGACCGCGCGCGGGTTTAAATGGCCCGGGCGAAGTCGCGGTCAATCGCCTATCTCGCTCGGCTTGCTTGATGTAATTACGTTAATTCGGACTGAAATAGCTATACCTCACTGTGACCACATCAAGATACGTTTGAAGGAAGGAGTTTGAAATGTATTTCAGAGGCTTAACATTTAATATCTCAGAGTGACGAGCGTAGTGCGTTGCCGCAGGATTTTTAACTATTGATGTTCAAAATTCTGGATAGTACTAAACTGCAAAGGGTACCTAAGCTTATCATCGGGCGAGCGACCTGCTTACCTCGTTGTATAAAAAAACACCTACTGATCTATTTAAATGTATCATGTCGAAATTTTTCTTACTCATAGGTACAGTTTTTATCCCTGGATATATGTAACTCCAAGGAAATTTTCTCGAAACAGTATTCTTTTATCTACAACAACAAACTATTAGAACATTGGAAAATTTGCGCATCTCTACTAAATCACGACTTTATAGATTTCATAAAAACAAAACACTTCAAAAGGGTAAGTAATTTTGATAGGAATGGTTCGTCCAACTTATATAGTTCTCCACAAGACAGAATGGGAAAGACTCCAAAAGCAGGGCGGGCCGCTATCTGAAGAACCTGTCAATCTCAAAAATGAATATTTAAAAGCATTAGCTGAGAAGTCTCGGGAATGGACAAAAACTTGGCCTGATACTGTTTCTGTGAGTTTGAACTATTACCTACTAGTTTCAACTTAGAGCTAATGAGACAAGGAAATCGCTCGCAATCGCTAGCATAATATGGTAAGCATATTATGCTTGCCCATTATAAGTATACCAAAGCCACCCAGAATTTCAATACTACAAAATCCTGCGCGTAAATATATTACTTGGATACAGCACTCGTCACCTTACGATATAAGATATTAGGTAAATCTATTTTCCAGTGCTGGCGTAACATGTCGCCTCCTTCGACCACATCGTCTCTTATCATCAGGTGACTTGCGGTCAAACTACCCCTATAAGTCAATAGTCAATAGTCAATAGTCAATTTTATTTATTCAATAGGATACATTGTGATCACTTTAAAACGTCAAACTTAAAACTAGCTACGCCTGTTCCAACCTCCTTACGCCGGCAAAAGAACAGGCAAGAAACGCCCGGCAGGTAATTTTTTTGGCGCGATCACATTGACAATTTTATTCTTATTACTAATTGATTGAATTGGAGCAAGTTCACTAAAATCCCAAGCTTTTTTTATTGTCATCTAATGGTCCGATATTTTTTAATTAGCTTTACTAATAAGATTTCTCTTGTTTGGTTGTACACATTGGGATATGGGAACATGAATATTAATGAGTTGCGGGATCACAACCAAAGCAGACCAGACCCCACAAGCAGCACCCGTTCACGAGTTGACGCATGTGCCAGCCATCGCTCTCCTCGACCATATGAGAGGGAAGAGGGCGACCCGACACACGACGCCGCCGCAAGCAAAGTCACTTTCGTGAGTATGACTGTTTTGGCTGTTTACCGAAAATGGTTAGAATAGGGGAAATAGGGAGAATAGGTAGATAGAAAGAAAGATAGATAGATTAACTACAATCCCAAGCTTGTTTGTCGTCTAAATAGTCCGATATTTTATAATAAGCTTTACTAATAAGATTTCTCTTTATACGGACTTGAAATTTTGCTATCGATAAGTCTTGAATTTCACTTGGGATTTTGTTGAAAAAGCGTACACATTGACCTTTGAACGAGTTGCTAACTTTATGGAGCCTAGTAGTGGGTACAGCAATTTTATCTTTGTTTCTAGTATTAAAATTGTGATAATCACTTCTCTTTTTGAAGCTATTTAAATTTTTCCTTATGTACATTAAATTTTCATAAATGTATTGACAAACAACTGTCATTATTTTAATTTCTTTAAACTTAGTCCTTAAAGATTCTCTGGGGCCCACCTTGTAAATCGCACGAACAGCTCTCTTCTGCAAAACAAATATAGTGTTTATATCAGCAGCGTTTCCCCACAGCAATATTCCATAGGACATAATGCTGTGGAAATAGCTGAAGTAGACTAGTCTGGCTGTATCAACATCAGTAAGGTGACGGATCTTCTTTACAGCATATGCTGCAGAACTAAGTCTGCTCGATAGACTGACAATATGTGGACCCCATTGCAATTTGTGATCTAAAGTTATACCTAGGAATACTGTAGTCTCTACAAGGTCCAATTTTTCGTTCTTAATCTTTAAATTTGTTTGTACTTCTTTAACATTGGGTAGCACAAATCTCAAACATTTGGTCTTCTTTTCGTTTAACATCAAATTGTTTGCATCAAACCAGTCTGTAACTTTGGAAAGAGCATTGTTCACGTCGTCAGAAATGTTATGTTGTCGCTTTAACTTAAATAAAAGCGACGTATCATCGGCAAACAATACTATCTCGTGATTGTCACTAACAAGGCTGGGCAAATCATTGATATAAACTAAAAACAGAAAAGGTCCGAGTATTGAACCCTGCGGAACTCCCATTGTGACTACTGACCCCGGGGATCGCTTCCCGTTAACGTCGACTCTCTGTATCCTATCACTCAGGTATGAGGTTACAAGATCCAGAGAATAGAATAAAGATGTAAAAGAATAATACGTAGTTTCCTCGAGACAAGATTAATATATACTTACATAAAATTTTGAGCAGGTTCACATAGCACAACTAGAAAAGCAAAAGAAAAGGCAGGAGAAATCAAACATTGAATTAGTCAAAGCCTACGTCAGCAGAATGAAACAGGAAAATACAGCAGGGGCTATAAAAAAGGCCAGGCAATTGATCTTTGAAAACAGCTCTTACGGCAGAAAATTGATAAGGTGACAAAAAAATCATAATAGTGTGCAAGTTTTAGTCTGGTAGCATTCTAAGCTCTGAGTATTTACCATAGTATTGTATATACTCGTTTATGGTGCTGAAATCAACTAAAGTATAATCAAGGTATTATAGTCATCTTCGTAGCTATTGGCTGCCTAGAAGACAAATACTAATCCTATTGAAAATAATATGACGTCCACATAATCACATAGTACACCCCTAACTTGGATTTTTCAAAGGTGTCGACGGTTCCCGAAAGGTCCCAAAACTATATATGTAGTTACTGATGATCCGGGGAACAAACACTACCCGACCCCCAATTTAATTTAATAATTTTTTATTTAATAACATTTTAATATTTGTTTCGTAGCAGATATCGAATCCGAAAACGTAGGTAGATAGGTGTAAGTAAATATCTCTTTATTAACTTTATTTGTTTAATATTTTACAGTGCACTTCTCGAATCAAGAGCTTTGGATACAAGGGACGCTCAAATACAATTTCAGAGGGATTTGCAGCGAAAAGCAGTAGACATAGCAAAGAAACAGGAAGGAATTCAAAATGTTCATAACTTTCATGATAATGGCGCAGAAAGACAGAAAAGAGAAAAAATAGCAGCTCTAGAATGCAATAGGGTCAACAAAGAAAGGTAAGTTCTTATAAAAACAATATGAAAGTGTGTATGTTGGTCTGTTCTTATTTTCCTCAGCAACGTAGCAACGGATCCGTGATTATTTTCATGTAGTACATACGAGTTTTATTGACGTAGGATTTTTCAAATCGAAGAACTGTTCTATGGAAATATAGACGCGGGTAAAAACAATGATAAAAAAAGGGTAAAAGAAAGCTAGTTACTAAAATAAAACCGAAATATGTTTAAAGCTTTTTAGTAAATAATTCCTTTTTCAGCGTATCAGAAAAACAAGAAAAAGAACTGCAAGAAAAGCTGAAAGAAAAGGAATGTGCAGTCGAAGATGAAAAGCTTATGAAACGAGTGCTTGCGATCGAAGAAAAGGAAATGGTAAAACGATATTACTGATTTGGACAGTTATTTGTGCATTGAAAAGAAACGCACAAGTATTTGTTCTGTATTCAGTTAGGAGTCAGAGCTATAGTATATTATGATTGCATGGGCCTCATTATGATTTATATACCTACTTCCTACATTTTTTACTTTAGGATGACATCAAACGTTGTGAGAAAGAAGCTATAAAAGAATATGAGGCTCAAACAAAAGAAATAGAAAACCTGAAAGCGCAAGAGAGGGAGCTCGACGAAGCATTGACAGAAGTTTACAAGAAGGGACAAGATAACATTAAAAGCAAAATAGAAGCGATAATGAAAAATGTAGGTACTTATAGCTATTAGGGCTCTTTTGCAGAATCCCCCTGCGTAATAAACTTAGGTATAAACTTATATAGGCATCTTAATTGCAGATTCATCAAGGGAGATCCGATACAAAATGGTCAAAAGATCTGTACAAAAAGCTCGACGGAATTCAAAGTGAGAGTAAAAAACGTTATGAAGAATTCGTTGATAAAGGAATTAAAACATTGGAGGAAAGGTAAAAAAAGCATTCACACGGAGTAACGAAACAAACTCCTATTAATAGAATTTATTTCTAATTATCTTACTCTGCCCCGTGGTTTTACTTGTAAACACATTGGACCTTGCATTTTTTCGGGATATAAAGTAGCCTACGTCACTCTCCAAGCCCTAAGCTTCAACCAAAAATCACGTTGAACCGTTACTCCGCATGGGTATCAGCAAAAACAAAGTAATGCCTGAAGTTAATTTAAAACTAATATTGTACCTACTGTGTTTTTAGAACCTCGATAAAAGAAACAAAAGAAAGAGAAAAACAAAAACAAAAAACTTCCAGCCTGTACTTAACTTCCAAAAAAAACAAGATTGCTGCAGAAGAAGAAAGATTGGCAAAGATGTGTGTGAATAAATGTGCTTGCGATAGACAAAGTCTAAATATGAAGACTAATAACAAACCTTTAAAGAAAACTAAAATGAAGAGTGACTACATATCTTTAAAGGCAACCAAAAGTGACGGAGGCGCTTGTGAAATAAGTGAGTTGCGCATATTTTTCAGTAAGTATAAATTATTGTATAATTTTTTTGTTTTTATATACCTCAACCTAGCTGCTTCTTATGGTTTCACGCGCATTGGCATTACCACTGACTTTTTATCGTCATAAAACATAACTCAGGGATAGTGTAGCTTTCTAACAGTGTAAGAGTTTTCAAAATCGGATTTGTAGTTACGAAGATTTTCTCCTATATCCAAACTCACAAACTTTACCTCTTGCACACTTCGGGCGGGCCGCACCGCAAAAGATCTTGCATCTCTGTCATAGAGAGATGTAGTAATGCGTTGCAGCGCGACCACAAGTAAATAGTAAAGTTGATCTGTTAGTGAATGTGTATTGTTACAGTAAACCTCCCATTTCTCGCGCCTCGAAACAAATTGATAGAAGAGCTGAAACAGCGTGAAAAAGAACCATCACCGTGGAGCGGTGCTAAAGAAGTACACGCACAATTCGCGCAACAAGCATATGGTGTTCTAAAAGAAATCAAGCATAAGCGCTTTGCGCGGAAAGTGGTCGATGTAAGATTAACAATCTAAGGAAAACATCGTGATGTAACCGTAGTTAGGTGGTAGGGCATTTTGTAGTGCTCGACTGGTTAAGTTAAGAATCTGTCGTCAAGCACCTATCGGTTTGTTCCGGCAACCTCACTTGAAATCCAGTTCTCAATCATAGCGTAGTGTAACGGATGACTTGAAAAACGCTACCTTGTATTTTTTATACAAATCCACTATATATTTTGAAAGTATGAGTAGAAATACTCAATGAGTTAGATTGTGTATAAATAGTGGCATTAAGTTTTTTTTTCTTTTCTGCGATATTATAGAGGGTTTTAATGCCTGGTTTGGGCCAGTCAGTTGGCTAGGTTTAGCTCTATGGTGTCATGCCATGATTAGTTTTTTTGAAACAATGTCACCACAACGACCACACAGTCATCAGGTGACTTGTGGTCAAACGCTACCCTGTAAAAAGTAAAAAAAAAGTTAGCTTTCTTTTACAGGAATATAGAAAACTCAACTGCCTGGACGCCACCCACAACTCTGCCAATTCCCAACTATTAAAAATCTCCTGTTTTACTAGATTTTAATTCTATTGGCTACGAAATAAAAAACGTTGTTTCGACAATCATTATACTACATTTATTTCTACAAACATTATTTATATACAAAAATCTGTCCTTACATCCGACAAATCCGTTCTTTAGCAACCCGTTGCGTTCCTTTCTACGTGAGTACATGATTATTTTGTTAGAGACTTGATTTGTAATAACTTTGAAATGTATGGAAACGCTTATCTATTAAATAACAAAATAAATAGCTATAGATCACAATATACATGCACAGTCGAATGATACTATCATTTTTAATATGGTATAGTGCAACACTGCTTTAGCGTTAAAATGACGTTTACATCACATTCGACCGTACGGGATGCGTTTCTGTAGTATTTCCTTCGTAAAAATGATTGCAGAAAGGCAAATTATAATAATTACCCTAAAATAACTTACTCGCTTGGGCACTTCACATTTTTGGGCTAATCAGAGTATACATTAGTCATTGTAGTTCTAAAAACTATATTTGTTGTTGAACAATGAAATTAATCTATACATAGCAGCTTAGCACTCAAGCGAAAGAAGTTAGGAATATATTTAGATTGATTTATGGTGGATACGACGCATGAGCCCTCGCATGAGTCTACGATAGTTTTTTTTTAATACAAGCTTAAGTCACAGGCGAAATATTATTCTCTTCAATAAAAAATAGGTATGAGACATTTAACTCTATTGAACTAGAATGACGATACAAATATCTTTGTACCATAGGTACAGACGTTTTAGTTTAGCAATGTTTACTATTATATTTTTAATTTATTGATTTCGACTCTTTATCAATGTTTTCATAAAATTCGAATAATACCTACATAAACGAAATGGAGTATCACGTGTCATATCCGTAGGACGTTTAATACGGTGATTGCTTTTGCTTAAGGACGGCCTGCACGCACTTGGCCATGGTGGGGGAAGCGCGGCTGATCGCATCCGTCATGAAGAAGTCCTGGAGCTCCTTCATTTGAACGTCCAGCTTGCCAGACACGGGTTTTTGGAGGCTCTGTGGAAGATATTATTGTTAGCCAGTGTTGGTGAATGGCAAGTACAGGAGTTTATATACGTATCCAAAAAAATTTTCGTTTCTCATCGCTTCCCGATCAAATTGTGGTCACGAGACAGAACCAGTATAAAGTAATGCCCCTGAGTCTCCTTAAGTTATTACTGAGCAGGATTGACTAATAATCACAACTGCCAAGTCTACTTTACCCTGAGACACTATTTTACTTTAATCCTGGTCACGGCACCAAAATGTCACAAACTTTTTTATCATCATAAAACAGTAAATAAACGTGACTTTCATATTGAAATAGTCATATCAATGGGTCTTATATTTATTATCATACTCTTATATAATAAAACTAGCGACCCGCCCCGGCTTCACACGGATGCAATGTAGATACGAATATGGGGTAGTATTATCCAAATCTTTGATTTTTTTCGGCTTTTCTTTACTATCATGTATGTATTTTACATATAAACCTTCCTCTTAAATCTCTCTATCTCTTGCTTCATTAAATCCGTTGAATAGTTTAAAAGATCTAAGCGAACAGACAGCGGAAGCGACTTCATTTTATACTATGTAAAGATTGTTTATTAGTTTAGACAATTCATCAATAAATAAATAGGACATACCTGTGCGAGCGCACGCGCCTGCGCAAAGTAGTTGTTGTTCTGCACGTCTCCGTACGCGACTAGCGCGGGACTGATTTCGCTCAGACGGTCGCGAACCTCGTCTATGTTGTCGTATGGAAGGCGAGCGCCGACCACTTCGGATAGAGCTCTGGGGATGATAAAAAGAGAATGTGAGTGCAGTCATATAGTGGTAGAGTGATATCAATTCTGCTTTTTCTAAAACTAAACTAAACGGTCTAAAAGCATTGCCGTCCTTTTCTGATCACTGTACTAAAAACAGAGCAGCATTACTTTTAGAACTGTCAAATTTAGTTTAGTTTTGAATAATTAACAACGGAATCGACACCATTATACAGTTAGTCATATCACACTAATCTTACTTAATAATAGAAATGTCAAAGTTTGTGAGGTTAGACGGATAGGTGGCAGATTATTGGTTAATTGGTACAATACTGGAGAGAACATTTTAATGGATAATTAGAGTGATACATCCAGATCTGCGTGGGGTGTTATTTAATGTCTTACTGGCATTAATAACATAATATATCAAACGCTTACCGTATGATCTTCCAGTCCTCGCGCGCCTTCCCCGGCGGCGTGACGGCCGGAAGCGCCTGCTGCGCGCGTCCCTCCGCGTTGACATACGTAGCACGTTTCTCAGTATACGCGGCGCCTGGCAACACCACGTCCGCGGCGGCCGCGCCGGCGTCGCCGTGGTGACCTGCAGGGAAAGGCACGCTCTAATTATTAGTGTTGGTTAATAGAAAAAGCCATCGATAGGATCATAGGCTTATCGATAGTTTTGATACTATCAAAAGCTTAAAACGAGGCAATACTATGCAATACTATCGCGATAGTATTGAATTTATTATCGACTATCGATAATCGATAGTTTCGATACTATCGATAACTTAAAACGAGGCAATATTGTGGCATAAGTGCAATACTATCGATAGTATTGCAGCTCGCGAAGTATAAACTATCTCTAGTCGTTTATGCTTCGCGAGCAGAGATATATCGATAATAACGATGGTATTGCCTCGTTTTAAGCTATCGATAGTATCGATAATATCGACAGTGTTGCGATTGGTTGGCTATCGATAAACTATAGATCGGCAAGCGTTGCCGGCTAGCTCAAATCAAATGTATTTTGAAGCGATGATGGCTCAGTGATAGTGACGTCAGCTTGCCATTCGTAGGACGTGGTTTCGAATCTTACAATGAGCTTGAGCTTACGGTAAAGGAAACCTGGCCTGGCTAGCTACCACCCTCAGGCTAAGAATTTGTCGCCAAGCATCTATCGGTGTGTTCCGGCAGCCTCGCTTCAGAGCAAGTTCCCAGTCCAGCAGGGCAAACGCGTGCGTACGGCTACGATCCCTTTGCTTGGAGGTTGATGTACTACATACCCTGGTAGATGACGAAAGCATTCTTGGGCAGCGACTCCTTGGTCACCACTCCGCTATCAGCGCCGAGAAGGAACACCACCTTGGGGCCTGACTCCAGGACCTTCCCTACGCCGGGCCTGTAGCCCAGGTCGAGGGCCGCCACTTGGGAAGCGGTGCGTTGGAGCACGTTCAACACCTGAATTTGAAATCATAAATCTACATTTAATGTTATAGAAGGTTAACATTGTTTGTAACCTTGTACAAATGTCGAAGGATTTTTTTTGCTGATGGCCCTGCCTTGTGGTTGGCGGCCACCATCGCCTGTGGACATTTGCAACATCAGGGGCATTGCCAATGCGTTACTGATCTACTACTACTACCTTAAGAACTCACATAATAAACATAAGCCACATCTCTAGAACTACCGATTACTGGCATATAAATGAGTTGATTGATTGACTTTCTTCATTCAGTAATGTACACTTGAATTAAAATCTTATTTTACAATTTTATATCTACTTTAAATGTATGTACAATGTTGTTGGCGGCCAGCACCGCAATTTATGTACAACCTTTTTTATACTTTTATATTTTGAATTTATATTTTATTTTGATATTGGAAAAAACAGTTGCTCAACAAATGTATAAATAATAAAATAATTATTGAAAAAAAAAAATCTAGTATTTTCCTCCCACGTATTAACAACAATACATTATTCTGTAAAACGAGATGGAATCTAAGAGGGAGGGGGGGGTTTCGAGTAATCTTATGTACCCATATGTGGGGGTAGAGGAACTAAAAATCGCCAAAATCATCTTAAGTTATTAATGAATAGCCCTTTCCACTTTAGTAAGACCCACCTTCCAGCTCTTATCCTCAAGTCCTTCCTGCAGCTTGAGAGCCAGTTCCTGAGTGTAAGCCAGCAGCGCGGGACCCTCGGGGGTCTTCAGCTGGTCCGCGCCGAGGATGACCACCGGGCGCTTGGCTGACTGCAGCCGCTTGAACACCTCATGCGACGAGCTGCCGGTGGCAAAGTCCTTGACGATCGACGCCGAGTCGCCGACGTGCTGTGAAAAAAGGTTCTATTAATTTGCGACTTGAAACTATCGAACTTTAAGACTTGAAAGTAACAAATCTTGAAAACATCATCAAAATCGGTATCAAACGGATCACACTAATATCATAAATGCGAAAGTTTGTGAATGTGAGTGAAGTTTGTGTTTGTGTGTGATCTTTGTTACTTCATAAGGCCCAAACGGCTCGACGGTTTTGAGTGAAATTCGGAGTGGAGACAGATTATACCTTGGATTAAAACATACGCTACTTATTAACCCGAAAAAAGTTTCTTGCAGATTACGCAAATACCACTGGTAAAATAAAAAAATAAATGGACAAAAATCTTTTGGGTCCCAAGTGATGTCCCAACCTCTTGATGATCTTGATTGTCTTTTGCAGTCTTCCTGTTCCTTTTACATTTGCGATTGCCGCTCGCCGAGCGTTTGTTGAATGCGACTATAGCCCGAGCATAATAGTTCAATTCTTAAATGTAAACAGTATAAATACGTACAGTGTATTCGTAAGTGAGATCGACGGGGGGACCGATGAGAGCAACGTCAGTGTCCTTGTGAATGAACGCCTTGCGGATGCGCGCATTCAGAAGCGGCGCTTCGAAGCGGGTGTTCGTACCAATCAGGAGCACGAAGTCGGCATCTTCTACGTCTGTGGACAGCGTTCATTCGTCAATACATTGAACTCATTCATCATTGGTCATTGATGACATGAAGACACAATGCCTCTATTGGTAGTGACTTGTGACACAAGCAAAAAAAAACAGCTTCAAAGGTTTTCTCATGGATGCCATTGCCAGAACTGGACCAAATTGGACAACACGGGAAGCACCAGGCTCAGTGACGTCTGCTTGCGATCGGCAAGACCTGGATTCGAATCCTACAATGAGCTTGAGCTTTCGGTGAAGGTAAACATCGTGATGAAACCACAGCTTGGTGGTAGGACATTTTCTAGTTCTCACCTGGTAAGCTACCTTCAAATAAAAATCTATCGCAAAGCACCTATCGCTGTGTTCCGTCAGTCTCACTTGGGAGCCACTTCCCTATCCAGGTGTAACGTAGCGCCACCTTCAGCCACATCGTCACTTAACATCAGATGACTTGTGGTTTCAAACGCTACCCTGTAAGTATTAATTATATAAAAAAAGCATCACATTTTGCGGTGCAACCCGCCTTTTCCACCCGCGAGGCTTCAGTACACAGATTAGTAAACTCACTGGCGATCTTAGTGTTCAAGAGGTATGAAGAGCGCAGGTCTGTGCCGGCGCCGTCCATCGGGAAGTAGTGCTCGGTGCAAGT
This sequence comes from Opisthograptis luteolata, assembly GCA_931315375.2. Classification (NCBI taxonomy): domain Eukaryota; kingdom Metazoa; phylum Arthropoda; class Insecta; order Lepidoptera; family Geometridae; genus Opisthograptis; species Opisthograptis luteolata. The sequence goes on from OV928048.1 coordinate 8,901,769, forward strand.
GTTCTCGGAGCCCAGCCGGTTCATCAGGTCCTTTAGGGCCACCAGAGACTCCGCGTCCGCGAGGTCCCCAGCCACTGCCAGCAGCTTGATAAATTAAGCTAAGTTAACGGTGGAACAGGTAATTTAGGTGAAGAAAAATATGTATGTACAATATTATACATGAACCAATGAGAAACACCGATGTGGCGCAATGGGCGGATTGCCGACTGTGAAGCGTGAGATCGCGGGTTCGATTGAACCGAACCGCGAACTGAATCGAACCGAACCCGAATTGAATCGAACCCGCGATGGGTTCGATTCCCGCTACAGGACAAATATTTGTGCAATAAAAAAAAAAAAGCGCAAGTATTTGTTCTATGTCTGGGTGTTGTGGATCCCCGATCCTCGTAGTTACTGATACCCTAGATACAGGGAAACCTAGTTAGGGGTCAGTCCCATGTATGTAATAGTGCGGGCATTATAAAAAAAATACAGCGCGGTTACCGGACTCACAAACATAGATATGCGGTATGGCTACCGTGCGGGCGACTATGACCATTGAGGTGTTAGTTGTGCTAACAGCAATTTTATCCTCGTCGTATACCTTGTCCGGAGGGCACTCCCTGAGGGCCCTGGCGGCGGCGACGATGGCGTCCTCCCACTCGCACGGCGTCAGGTTCCCGCGGCTGTCCGTCAGCATCGGTGTCACGAGCCGCTGACGCTTCAGCCCGTCACACGCGAAACGGGACTTGTCCGATAGCCACTCTTCGTTAATCTCCTGTTGAGTTTCTATATCATCAATATTGAGACATTTTTCAATAACACATCCGGTCATCTTTTGGCGTGCGAACGAGAAAGCAAGCTTAAATAATAAACGCTCATAAGGTTACGACGCGCTTTACGCTACTTCTGTTACTGCATCTTCTTTTGACGAGTCACGCGTTTTTAGAGCTAGAAGGCTAGAAGCCGCATAAAAAAATTGCCGATCGCCCCTGCTGAGAATAGCGTATCATAATAATAAAAAAAGTATTTTTCGGCTTGAAACAAGTCTGATTCGATACAGGTAGCTAGCTGGTAACAAATAATTGTTAAGTTTTAATTCAAACCAATAAATGTTTTTCTTTTATAACAGCGAAGCGAAAATACAGGAAAATGAACAAAGAATTATTCTTTGTGAAATTCCCATGTCAGATATGTAACTAATGGATAGTGATCGTAATTTATACCTTAGCTATTAGGGGTACATTATTTGAAAGTTGTTTTACCTCATTGGTCCTGGGAAGGATACGTAAAACTTCATTTGTTCTAGTAGACACTACGATGTTGCTGCCGAGTGGGTCGAGCACGTCCACAGAGTCGATCTAGAATTTTATAATATTAGTAGGATTGCGATTTGGGCCACACTAAGACGCTTGCGCCGACTCACGCGCGTAATTGCCGCCGCAGGCGACGTTCAGACGAATTTCAGTTTGGACGTAAATTGCGCGTCGGTATTCGCTGCGTAAACTATCGTCCGGCCTCAGCCTTATTTTAAGCAGCCAAGCTGTGTTCAGCAATGTGTATTTCGATCCATAAGAAGGCTACTAGTTTGATATTTGCCATTTTGGACACAACATGCTTCTTTACATCCATTTTCAAAAGTGAAAACTCGATATAATCAAAAAAAGAATGATCTGAAAAACCTCGTTTTTTACACTTGTATTTAAACAAATAATTTTACGTGTCTAAATAAAGAATTATATATTAATAGTTCCTTACCCTCCTGGTTTCCCAAGGCCTGGCGGCAAAGCTGTAGGGCTTGGAAGTAAGAGCACCCACGGGACAGAGGTCAATGATGTTGCCAGACAACTCTGATAGGAACATCTTCTCCACATAGGTCCCGACCTGTTGGGGACAGACACATTACACCTCTTGGAATGGTGATACAACTGTTGATGAGTAAATGTAATAAAACCTATTTGCAAAACTCCAAGCACAACAGTCTTGGATTATCAAGGGATTTTCAAGGTAAAATGCTGGATTGATAGATAAAATACGACAGATAAATAAATTCTTGATTACGTTTTTTTTACATACTAGAATTTCAATTTATATCAGAAAATATTCTCTAATAAATAGGAAAAAAAATTTAAAAAAAAATACCTGCATGTCAGAGCCTCGGCCAGTCGTACCAAAGTCGTCAACACCAGCCACCTCAGATGCGAATCTGATGCATCGTGTGCAGTGGATGCAGCGAGTCATTATGGTCTTGATCAAGGGGCCAACATCTTTGTCTTCAACAGCCCTAAGGAGTAGACAGAGTGTGAAATAAATAATATTAAATTATACATATATGCTTTCAATGCTTCCTTGCTACAGAATTGACTTTTCTCTGCACTTTTGGACATTGCTATAATGCAACACAACATGATATAGGTACATCAGCCTCTGGGCTGCTCGGCAATTACCAAAATAAATAAATAAATAATTATACTACTTATATTTAACTCTACATTCACATACATTGACCATAAGTCACCTGATGTTAAGTGACGATGTGTTGGAAGGTGGCACCATGTTACACCTGGATTGGGAACTAGCTCTCAAATGCCGGAACACACCAATAAGGCTTGGCAACAGATTCTTATGCTGTCTTAAGGGTGACCGCTAGCCAGGTCAGCACTTGAAAATGCCTTACCACCAAGCTATGGCTTCATCATAATGTTTTTCCTCACCAAAGTTACCTTTCAGTATAATAAGCATAATTTTCTGGTGCATTCATTTATCTTATCAATCCATTTACTTATCAAGATGCAGTGTAATAAACCTGTGAGGACATATTGTTAGCTTACCTCTTTCCAGAAAAGTGAATATCAGTGAAACGGCTCTTATCGGAACCAAAAGCCATGGATTGGTCTTGGAGATCACATTCGCCACCCTGGTCGCAGATGGGACAATCCAGCGGGTGGTTCACAAGTAGAAACTCCATGACACCCTCACGCGCCCTCCTTGTCAAGTCCGAGTTGGTCTTGATCCTCATTCCCTTCATTACAGGCATAGCACATGCCGCAGCCGGTTTTGGGGATTTTTCAACTTCAACGAGACACATTCTGCAATTGCCGGCAACGGCTAGGCGCTCATGGTAGCAGAAACGAGGGATTTCGACTCCTGCTACAGCTGCTGCCTGTTGGTAGGAAATTTCTTATATTTAGTTAAACAAATATAGAAAAGTCACATTACATATAATAAGGACAAGTGGTTGTGAACAAACAATGCTTCCTTGCTACAGAATTGACTTTTCAGTGCACTTTTTGACATTGCTATAATTGAACACAGCATTATATATAGGCACATCAGCATCAAGCTGCTTATTACTAAATAAATGAATCCGGGGCACTATCAATACTCTACAAGTCATCACACATAAATATTATACATACGAAAGTTTAAGGGTGAGTGTGTATGATTGTTACTTTTCAAGCTAAAATTGACTAAACGGATTTGAGTGAAATTTGGAATGAAGATAGCTTATGCCCTGGACGAACACATAGGCTACTTTTATCCCGGAAAAATATTCCTGTGGAAAATCGCAGGTACAACCACTCGGTGCTGGCTCGTATCACATATTGTGTTTAATTTGTAAACACTAAAAAATATAAGATAAAAATAAAGAGAAATGCTGCTTTTGACTCCGCACAACAGTACTATTTGTAAAATTGGACTTATACCAGAATTATTCTTTACAAAACGTAAAAAGTAGAGGTATTGTTCTTCTTTATTTCATGTTGTTGTACAAATTCAATGATATATTTCCAACAAGTTTATGGAAGTATTACAATGTACAAGTATTAATTTACAAATTAGAATTAGGTTTTATAACGGGATAATTACCATGTATTTGTTTTTGTTTGAGTTCTCGATATAACAACAACAATCCTACCCGCAAAAACTTTTAGTATTCTCGTGATCATGGCGCTTGCAACAGTGCCGAAATATCGAGAACTCAAACAAAAACAAATACATGGTAATTATCCCGTTATAAAACCTAATTCTAATGATTTTGACCATGGTAGTTTAAAACAGTATAATTTACAAATTATTCAACCAAGACTCACCTGTAAAATGGTAGTACCAGGTAGAACGTTTACAGGTTTATCATCAATAAAAACTTCTATTTTATCGGGTTGTGGAGCCAACTCGGCATAGCGGCGAGCTGCCACCGGAGCCGCACGCGACGGCGAGCTCAACGCTAGCGCCCGGGTCAACGGCTGGCGCAGCATTCTGCAGTAAAATCGACGCACTTAGCACAGTGTTCACCAAACAATTTTATTATGAACTTTACACTTGATTTTTCACACTAAAGCTTAACGAACATATGACCCTGACTTTATGATTAAGCTCTAATTAATCAAATATTAACGCCTAGATGTGGCAAATAGGTGTAAACCCTCTGTTATTGTTACATAAGTTTCAACCCTAACCTAATTATGTAGCGTTTAATTTAGGCAGTAAAACTACTTTATATCAAAGTGCAGAGGAGTATTTAATTAGAAAATAATTACTCGATCGGATTAACGTCGTTTTTACGTGAAAATAGTACCTAAAAATATTTTTGAAAAATCCTAATGAACAGATGACAGCAGTCAAATCATCAAATGTCAACCATGTCAGTACATGTCAACACAAACAACATATGAATGAAAACCTACTGCTTTATCTATGGTTGTTTAGTCGATTTATTTTTGGGAGGCACTATTCGTTCATTGATATTTGATCATTCGTCTAGGTAATCTAGGTACGTCAGGTGACGAGTATGATCGTTGAGACTTTAGTCTGCACGAATGATATAATAAAAAAAATAGACTATCTTTTTCTCTTTCTCGGTCTCTCCTTCCTTGTTGCTCTCTTTTTCTCACACAGTTCACCGGGTTTGGGTGGTTTTGCTAAATAAAAATCAATATTCCTGCAAAATGACTATCGGAGACGTGAAAACCGCTAAGGGTCTCAACGACCTGAACCAATATTTGGCTGAGAAGAGTTATATCTCTGGGTAAGTCCCTCTTTTTCATATAAAATGGGTTGGAGAAGGGAACCACGTCAACCTTTCTCAAATTCCTAACCTTAAAAAATATGTTGCATTGCCGTTTTCGGACATTTCATTAGGAAATAATCCTTTTCTGATCATATAGGCGCTAATTTTCTTAGCACTCTTTTGATATGTAGTATATTTTGAGTGATCGTATTCTTGTTTGCATGACCTTGAACTTCAGCTATTCATTAAAACTTACATTTTTAGCTACACGCCATCTCAAGCCGATGTTCAGGTGTTCGAGCAAGTAGGAAAGGCGCCAGCTGGTAGCCTGGCGCACGCTCTGCGCTGGTATAACCAGATCGCTTCATACACCCCAGCAGAACGCAAGGCATGGGTCGCTGGCGCGAGCCCCCTAACAGCTGGAGGCAAGCCTACCACAGCGCCCGCTGCCAAGGACGACGATGATGATGATGTCGATCTATTCGGCTCCGGTGATGAGGAAGAGGTCAGTAACCATAAAATATGTACTCTTGCCTTTTCTGGTAGGTTTGTTCCTATTTTCTCAGAAACTACCAATTTTTGAAGATGTATTCAGTGAGTTAGTTGCTTGCAAATTCAAAGAAAACCACTCAGTAACTATTTGCATCTGTGTAATAATAATTATTATGAATTATTACGGTATCTGCAGCCATTGATTATTTTAAATTCTTCTTTTCTGCTAGGAACAGCTCCATTAGTAGTATGGGCCAAAGTTTTGACTTTCTCTTTCCTTGTATCATGTTTCTAAGCAGATTGAACTTTGCTATAATGTAATGAGCTAATGAGTGATAGGCGTTTTACTACCCTAAAACCTGCCCAAATTGAACTTTGTTATTTTGTCATCACTCAAGACTGCACATGCAGCAATAAGTCCCATTTTGAATATCTAGTTTAGGATCCCATAAAAATCTCTTCTTTTATTATTCTCAGGATGCAGAGGCAGCCAAAGTCCGCGAGGAGCGCCTCAAGGCTTACGCAGACAAGAAATCAAAGAAACCTGTTCTCATCGCTAAATCATCTGTCATCCTCGATGTCAAGCCCTGGGATGATGAGACTGACATGAAGGAAATGGAAAAGCTGGTCCGCTCAATTGAAATGGAAGGCCTTTTATGGGGCGCCTCCAAACTGGTTCCCGTTGGCTACGGTATCAACAAATTGCAGATCATGTCCGTCATTGAAGACGACAAAGTCTCCGTTGACCTTCTAACAGAAAAGATCCAGGACTTCGAAGATTTCGTCCAGTCTGTTGACATTGCTGCTTTCAATAAAATCTAAGCTATGCAGCTAATGCAGCCATTTGTATTTATTTATTAAGTCAATAAAATCGCAATTTCAATTTCAATTTCAATTTATTTATTTATTCAATAGGATACATTGTGATCACTTTAAAACGTCAAACTTAAAACTAGCTACGCCTGTTCCAACCTCCTTACGCCGGCAAAAGAACAGGCAAGAAACGCCCGGCAGGTAATTTTTTTTGGCGCGATCACATTGACAATTTTATTCTTATTACTAATTGATTGAATTGGAGCAAGTTCACTAAAATCCCAAGCTTTTTTTGTCATCTAATGGTCCGATATTTTTTAATTAGCTTTACTAATAAGATTTCTCTTGTTTGGTTGTACACATTGGGATATGGGAACATGAATATTAATGAGTTGCGGGATCACAACCAAAGCAGACCAGACCCCACAAGCAGCACCCGTTCACGAGTTGACGCATGTGCCAGCCATCGCTCTCCTCGACCATATGAGAGGGAAGAGGGCGACCTGACACACGACGCCGCCGCAGGCAAAGTCACTTTCGTGAGTATGACTGTTTTGGCTGTTTACCGGAAATGGTTAGAATAGGGGAAATAGGGAGAATAGGTAGATAGAAAGAAAGATAGATAGATTAACTACAATCCCAAGCTTGTTTGTCATCTAAATAGTCCGATATTTTATAATAAGCTTTACTAATAAGATTTCTCTTTATACGGACTTGAAATTTTGCTATCGATAAGTCTTGAATTTCACTTGGGATTTTGTTGAAAAAGCGTACACATTGACCTTTGAACGAGTTGCTAACTTTATGGAGCCTAGTAGTGGGTACAGCAATTTTATCTTTGTTTCTAGTATTAAAATTGTGATAATCACTTCTCTTTTTGAAGCTATTTAAATTTTTCCTTATGTACATTAAATTTTCATAAATGTATTGACAAACAACTGTCATTATTTTAATTTCTTTGAACTTAGTCCTTAAAGATTCTCTGGGGCCCACCTTGTAAATCGCACGAACAGCTCTCTTCTGCAAAACAAATATGGTGTTTATATCAGCAGCGTTTCCCCACAGCAATATTCCATAGGACATAATGCTGTGAAAATAGCTGAAGTAGACTAGTCTGGCTGTATCAACATCAGTAAGGTGACGGATCTTCTTTACAGCATATGCTGCAGAACTAAGTCTGCTCGATAGACTGACAATATGTGGACCCCATTGCAATTTGTGATCTAAAGTTATACCTAGGAATACTGTAGTCTCTACAAGGTCCAATTTTTCGTTCTTAATCTTTAAATTTGTTTGTACTTCTTTAACATTGGGTAGCACAAATCTCAAACATTTGGTCTTCTTTTCATTTAACATCAAATTGTTTGCATCAAACCAGTCTGTAACTTTGGAAAGAGCATTGTTCACGTCGTCAGAAATGTTATGTTGTCGCTTTAACTTAAAAAAAAGCGACGTATCATCGGCAAACAATACTATCTCGTGATTGTCACTAACAAGGCTGGGCAAATCATTGATATAAACTAAAAACAGAAAAGGTCCGAGTATTGAACCCTGCGGAACTCCCATTGTGACTACTGACCCCGGGGATCGCTTCCCGTTAACGTCGACTCTCTGTATCCTATCACTCAGGTATGAGGTTACAAGATCCAGAGGAACACCTCGAATACCATAGTGCCGGAGCTTTCTGATCAGAGTCTCGTGGTGAACACAATCAAATGCCTTGGACAAGTCACAGAACACGCCTAGAGCGTCCCGTGACTCCTCCCAGGCATCATAGATGTGCGTTAATAACTCGACACCAGCATCAGTAGTAGAGCGACCCCGTGTAAAGCCAAACTGTTTTTGATTGAGTAAGTTATTTGCAAGGAAATGTCTTTGCAATTGATTTAGGATAAGTTTTTCGAATATTTTACTAAATGTTGGTAATACTGATATTGGTCTAAAGTTAGTAGGGTCAGTCGTTGTACCCGCATTTTCCACATGTATTATTTTTAATGTAGTAATTATTATAAAACCCTACTTAAATGGACATTCAATAAATAACACCAATAAAATACATTCAGTCAAATAAAATGGTAGTCTCACAAGAAGTAATGTGCCCTTAATTCCATAACTAACTTGTCTTTTGAAAACACTTACAAAAGGTTATACTACATACATTACATACTAAGACAAGATTACTTTCATTGTACTTGTAGGTACAATACATGTCTACAGAAAAGTAGAGGCCATAATATGAACTGCTTTAAAGAAGAACACATCTATTGTTGATTAAAGTTTTGCATTTTCTTGAGATAAAATCCATTATACATACATGCATATATTGAATATTCTAAACTTACAACAAAATCCACAAAATTTAAATCACAATGACTAGGCGATGGAGTAAAATTCTGAATGCTTCATTCAGTCTTAGTTTCTTTCGTTGTAATAGGGTCGCCAATTGTAGCTTGCAAGAACATATTGGGTATATCGCTGCCAAAGTAGATCTTGTTGTTAAGGGACAGAGCTTCGTATTTCTTCAATTCCAAATATTCCCGTGTCAGCAGTACTCTGTTGGCCTCAGCCTGTTTCTTGAGATGGTAGAAGTCTGCCTCGGCCTTGGTTGTTTGCTTCGCTTTATGGATGCTGTCTTCAATGAGCTCCATCTTCTGTAGAGATTCCTTCTCCATAATTTTCTGTTCGTATTGGATTTTCGCTACCAGGGCCTCTTTTTCGGCTTCGATAATGGCTTTTCGCCGAGCTGTTTCCGCTTCTTTTTCTACAACCTGTGTATAAATAAAAAGTTGTTTAATTAAAGTAAAAAATAGCAACAATCCTTAATGTTCATTAAGTTTCATACAAAAATTACCCTTCCACTTCACCCCAATAAGTATTTCGCAGAAAAAGTAGAATGGAACGGTGCCAGGGTTCCATCCATCTCTATACCAAAATTCACCATAATTCAGCAGTTTAGGCGTAAAAGCGTAACAAACACACTAGCATTTTATTAAAGGATAATTATTTCTTTATCTGCTGCAATTTAGACCGATTTGGTCATTCCATTACCTTTTGATGTTGTGCCGCTATAAGTAGCATTGACTTTTCAGCCTCCATAAGCTCGTAATTTTTACGGATTGTCTCTGGAATCTTCGGTTTTGTAACTCGGACCGCTTGCACTTGCAACCCTGGTGCCATTTCGTGCAGATCTCTTTGTAGAGCCTGCAAAAAGGTTCAAAAAACACGAAGTTGATGAAACAAGTAGGTATATCGCGTTATCTATTTCGGATAAAATGAGCCGAAGATAATTCAACAAAAATTACTAACTGTATTGAAACCACAGAAGTGAAACTTACAAAAGCCTCCTATGTTAGAAAACTACTAATAGTATATTCTAGGTTCTAGGTCATATTAGATCAATCCAGTGTGTACTCCAGTAAGATGTCATTAGGCAGTCCGCAGTGGGCAGTGCACTGTGTGAGTGATTTTATTCTCTCTCGCTCTTCGCACCATCTAAGACTCAAGAACAGCTAGACCGATTTTTAAGATCTGATTAGTTGGATTTGTCTCTGGCCTGAATAGCAGAATATGTATGTGTGAAAGTAACTGTCCGTCTGTTTCTTTGTTACCGTTTCACACATAACCGCAGAACTTATCTTAATGAAATTTTGTATGGTGATATTTTGAACCCTGGGGAAGGACAAAGGATATTTTATCATAAAATTGTGCTTACAGTACGCAAGTTCTCGTCGATCTGATCGAACAGATCTATGTAGACCTCGTGGAGCGTGTGCGCGCTGCAGAACTGGTTGAGCTCGTGGTGCACCTTGTTGAATATCAACGTCTTGTCGTACTCCGCCGTAAAGTTGCGGACCATATCCAGGACTGAAATGGAGAAACAGTCACTGTCAAAAATGTAGGAGGCACATAGGCTCCTCGGGTTACTTGAGATAATGAAAACAAAGTAATTGTTTTAACTTCTTACAATGTAGTGTTTGACCACACGTCATCTGGGTCCTATTTGCATGACCGTCAAGATTCTTTGCCAATAATGTCATTACAAGCTTTAGCTGTAAATGGCCAAGATAAATGAAGATGTGGTCGAAAGTGGCGCCTGGATTGAGAAGTGGGGCTGCCAGAACTCACCAACAGATGATTAACAACAGATTCTTAACTAGCTAGGTGAGCACTAGAAAATACATTACCACCAAGCTATGGTTTAATCACCTTAAAGTTTCTATAAATAATTAAATCTCTTTAAGTGATGAATTTTTACCACTACTAGGCTCCAGCTTATTAACGACCTCAATGCGTTCGAAGTAGATCATGACGCCGCCGCTGGTACCGCATGGAACATTCTTCACTTCATCGGTTTGAAGAGTAGTCTGGAAAATAAGGATATCTTAATCAAGTTTACTCGAAAAGAATAAACTCAGTAACAAAACTGTTAATAAAACCTATGCAGCAGGAGTCTTTCTCTCTATCCTAAGGTTATCTGGAAAACATTGCTCAATTGTATTGTGCAATAGGTGGCCAGTGTACACAAGTTTTCTTTGTATATTTGGGTGTACATAGGTACAATAAAGAGTTATTTATCTCTATAAATAAAAATAAATATTGGTTTTACGGTCCTGCATAAGTTCCTAAATCATGAGTTAAACTTTGGTAGGTGGTTGTAAAGTTTCACTGCAAAGATTTCTGACTAAAATGGGGGGGAGGAATACAAACAAGGCTTTGTAACAATAAAAGCACCCCTACTTTGGGTATAGAATTTAAAAACATATTAGCAGTAAATTATTTTACCTGAATTGATTTGTACGATGTCAGAAGTGGGATCATCATGTGAAATCCAGGTTGACTAGTAACCGGCAACAGAGCTCCTCCCTAGAATTAAAAGAAACATATTCTTGTACTTCAAATACTACAACATTTGCACAACTTATATATTTGAAAAGAGTGCATAAAACCTTCTAATCTAGATAGATGGCTAGATGATGTACAGTGCTGTGTAGCGTCTAAGTTGATCACTACACTCCACTTCCTTGCTGCCAAAACAATTCCAATACTGTGCGACATAAACATACTAGCAGTATGATACTTTTAAAGAGTTACAATTGTTTGCACTTATCTTTTGAACTACTGATCTGAATGATTTAAAAATTATTTTACAAACAAAAGATTCACTATTAAATATTGTCATGATAAAAAAGTGCAGTGAGAAACTCCGCACGAGTGAAACCGTGGAGCACAACTAATTATACAATTTAGTTCTCCAGTTTGTCCAGTTTCAACTAGAGAAATGAAATCATTTTTTAGTTAATACTCACTCTATAATAAACTCCGACATGCCCTTCTTCTACTTTATGCAGGGAAAAGTGTACTGTTAATCCAACAGCCAATATCATTAATGCCAGCACTGATGATTGGTCCGCCATTCCTGTTATCTGTAAATAATAAATAAACAATACATTGTTTGTGCTATAACAGGTTTAAACAGGCTGTGAAAATAAGGTAATAAGGCAATGCAATGTTTATTTAAATTATAACTCTGGGTAATCCTTGCCTAGTTATTTAATTATACTACTATGAGCTCTAGTATTCTTTAGAAAAGATATCAGTGTTCATACACTTGTAAAAAAAAATTTTGTAGCATTTTTACGCTTTATTTATTTACCGGCGTCGAATTACGATATTTAGGATATAGGACTGCTTCAGCTTCAGGCTTTTGACCCAAAACTACTCTTACAAGAATAGAATCAACAAACAGGGCAAGCCGAACGTATATCACTTACCTCCAAAAGCTATTGTTCCTAGGTTTAGTTTATTTGATTAGTCTCAAGATGAAAAGATGTATATTTTTTCTTTTCGCAGAAGAATAAATAAAAATGACTATATAACGATATTATCGCCTATCCCCTTAGCCGACAATAAAGTCAATAAATCAATTATTCAATCCACCAATCGACGATAAACTGAATCAAATGCAAATCGTTAGCAATATTAGCAAATGCAAAAGCAAAGCAAGGCCGTCATTTTTTACTGTCAGTGTCAGCTGTCAAACATCAGTCCAAAGCAGTATTTCCAACGTTTCTAATTAAATTCCCCGATTCAAGTAACATCCCCGTTAAAAGTTACTTGAATCGAAGAATTTAAGTAACAATATTAAACTGCACTTAATGATATTTCTAGTAAATTCCCTAGCCAACGTAAAAAAAGGATAAATTCTTATTATCTATGCCAACAATTATTTTCTCAATCAGTGGAAAAAAAACAAGTGGAAGGAGAAGAAAAAAAGGTGGTAAACTGTTCCCCGACATTTCCCTGATTATCGTTAAACCTCGTGTTTGTTTAACCGCGGGCAAGCCTCTGATTCCCCATTTTCTGGGGAATTATTCATCGCTTGGCGTTGGCACCCCTTGACAAAAAGTGACAGATGACACTGACAATGACAACTATTTAGGCGGTAGAAATAAAAAAAAATTAATGGGTGCGTTCATTATCCTGTTACAGTAATTTTTTATTTGATAGTGTTGTATTGAACAAGGAATCTGGGACACAGCCTGTGTCCCAGATTCCCTGTGTCACACAGCACAACATGTTGTGACTTTTTAAGTTAAATAAAATAATACACCGTTTATATGCATCGTAAAATGTATTTATTTACTATATAAAATATCTATACTAATATTATAAAGCTGCAGAGTTTGTTTGTTTGTTTGTTTGTTTGTTTGTTTGTTTGTTTGTTTGTTTGAACGCGCTAATCTCAGGAACTACTGGTCCGATTTGAAAAATTCTTTCAGTGTTGGATAGTTCATTTATCGAGGAAGGCTATAGGCTATATTTTATTTCCAAAAAAAATAGGGATCCGTAAGAAAATTGCTATTTTGCAACCCAAGGTGTGAAAACGAAAAACTATTTTTGCGTGCGCTGCAAAAACTATTGACACTAGAACAAAATAATGTATTGCGGGTTTGTAGGTCTCATTAAGATCTACAAAAAAGTCCGCGAGAGCATATGTCTAACTATTATAGTTATGCCACAATAAGTGATCTTTTATTTTAAAAATTTAATTTTTGATGCCGCCGCTAGAAAAGGCTCTTTATTTGTATCTTGATATTAATCCTTATCAAAATAAATTACTTCTTATTCAAAACTGCTTCAATGCCTTCATATAACTTTTTGAATCATTCAATTCGGACATTCCGTTCGAAAGATATCACGAGTTTAAAAATGTAAGTAGTAGTAGAAAAATAAAACCGCCGCACCGCAGCGCAGCGGGAAACGCGGTGAGGTGAGCGGGGCACCGGGAGAATCTATGACATAGGTAAAGTGCGGTCGCGGACCAGGAAGACCTTTAACTGCGCGATTCAAACGTGCGGTCCAAGAAAAATTAACTTAGAATTAAAATAGGATAATGGGTACCTACAGCAGGTAACGCGTTGAGGGGGCGCCGAAGTGCGGGAATAATTTTGGAGTATACGGAATATATACGCTATCGCGCCTAAACTACTGAACCGATTTAAATGAAATTTGGTATAGAGATAATTTGAGCCCCAGGGAAGGGACATAAGATACTTTTTATCGCGATAAACTGTAGCCCACGCGGGTGAAACCGCGAGGAACAGCTAGTTAATAATAAAAATGCGGTAGACTCATACCTTCGTTTCACAAAACAACTGTATTAAAACGTAATTCCACTCATGACCAAAAATGTGCAGGTATATAATAAAAAAATTAAATTATATAGATATCTTTTCACCAAACTATACTTTCATCACAGTTCCACACTACTTACAAATACTTCCTCTTTTAGTCTATAGTTTAATTCACGCTTATTTCCTCAGATTCCGTTATTTCAGTGATGTAAACTTTTCCATCGGCATGTAGACTGTCTAGCACGCTGGCCGTAGTAGCCTTCAGTGCCCTGTACTCTTCAAGAGCCTTTGCACAGAGCTCGCCTTCTGGAGAGTTCCCCGGCTCGATGAACAACATTTCTAGAGACCGCTTTAGGTGTGCCTCCGCTAACAGAAGCTCGTCCTGTAAATATGAAACAAAACCCCACTAGTAGTTATACACCTTGAAATTTTTATTTTATTGCAACGGCTTATCGATCGTCAGTGGCTTATACCACTCCACTTCAGCTGTTATTGTGAAATGTAATGTAACTTACGACACAAGACTTAAAGTCCACATTTGGGTGATAAGCTATTTGCCGATTCGGAGCGGTGCGGTATAAGTGACTGGCGACTTTTATTCTGCATCGGGAATAAAACTGGCTGACGGTCCCAGTCCAATAACTTCAAACCATCGCGTCGCGAAACCATACTTTTAATAATGTAAATTGAGCAATGCAACCACCAAACGTACCAAATACGCAGATCCAGTGAGTTCCCGACCGTCATACAATTTCTTTGCGAGCTGCACCATCGCCACATGGAGTTCGTAAAGAGTGATAGCTGAAATAACAAAAAACGCTATTAGGTGTATATTCGTAAAAAATACATTACTAAATGTTGAGTTTAACTGTCAACAGCCACAAATTATTTAGCCATTCAGCTATAGATAACAACACCCGATAGATGTGAAAAACGGTCTACAAGCGCAGTCAATAGTATCAGAGGCAGCCAGTCAAATCCAAATCTATCTATAGGTCGTTTGTCTTCTCTTATCTAGATGTAGGTATATTCGCTGCAAAATTCATAAACAGCGGCAGAACCACCAGCAGGCTGAGTAGGCTGAATGTAGAGCGACAGATTTTAGGAGCAGCAAACTCAGGGATCTAATTGCAACAAACTGACTAAAATGAAAATTTAACATCCTACTTGAAAGATGTGTAAACTCGTCACAAATACCTTTAGTCCTAGATATTCCAGGGCACAACTTGTCCAACACCGGCAGTATTTCCTTACAAAGCTCCAACTTGCGTTTTATCAGTTTCTTGGTCGGCCTCGGTTCTCTGTTGATGGTGTCCCGTAACACGCCCGCCAGCCGTTGTTTAGCATCAAGCAGTATGTAGTGGTTTGGAGCTAGCACCAGCGAGACGTTTCTGATGAACTCTTCGAGTTCTTTCTCGTCTTTTTTATCTGAGTTAGGAACAAAACGGATTTGAGACAAAAACCCGTGATTTGGAAAATAAACTACATTAACGATAGAAAATAGGTAATGCAAAAACCTTTGTGAGTACCTACCTATCAAAAGCGTAAACATCACACTATCACATATTGTAAATGCGAAATTTCGTGTGTAGGTATGATTGTTACTTCTTCACGCAGAAATTGCTCAACGGATTTAAAGTTACAAGCTTTTATGAGGATTTTTAACACACACAAACGTAATCGATAACCTATCATAATTCTTATACAAATATAACCAGGGCAGTATGATAATATGTGGCCGATGTTCTTTGGAATGGAGCTGGCTTCTTCTACTTCTTGCCCTGGTCTCATCTATTTGGGGTCGGCGCAGCTTGTACTCTTCTTCCACTCTCCCCTATCAGCCGTCATCGCTTCATTCACTCCCCTTTCATTCATATCAACCCTTACACAATCCATCCATCTTTTCTTTGGTCTTCCTCTTCCCTTCCATCCATCAACATTCATATTATGAATGTAATGGAGCTGGCTTATACCCAACATTAACACATAGACTAACTTTCATCCTGAAAAATAGATTCCTGCGGGATGACGGGTAAACATAACTCTTATAGTAACTTATAGGTAGTACGTTTACCCTTTGATGCATAACGTTTTAGACTTACTTATAACTCCAAATTTGTCTATGCACATTTGGACTTTTTTACTGACACCGGAAGGTTCAATTTTGGTTGCACAGCTGTGGCAAGTCCACTCCTCGCCGATTTTCGACACATATCCTTTCTTGCAGCCGGGACATAAAGCCGAGCTCAAAAAGGTGCCCAGTTCTGTGACGTCGGAGCAGCGATTGCAGCGGCATTGGAAATATTTGCCGATTTGCAGGTGTTGCTGACGGATTGATGTGCCCTAAGAACAGGCACAAAAGGTTAAGACACTACTATATTTTATTCTTATTTATTGCCCTGCGAATTGATGTTATCATCCATCATGGAATCGGCATAGCTTACTATTTGGCTACAGATTTTAAGCTTGTTGATAGTTACTAGATAATTGGGTCAAGGAATACTTGAAGTTCCACATGTTATGGTCTATACTTACTATTTTTTTCTTTACTGAAAGTATAAACTTGTAACTGACTGACAGGCAACTTTTTCAATAATGTTATAGATATTAAATTTTTCAAAATACATCGTCTTTTTGCTAACACTTTTATTACAATCACAGAGTCACACTCACCTTCAAAGGGTCCGTATAATTGTAGTAAATAGCATCATCCTTCTTTATATCGACACTCGCATGGCATACCAACAGGTTGTTATCATTAATGGACATGTGCGTATTAGCTGTACAGTCGTGGGCCAATAAGGCTGCCTTGAGGTACACCCCGCGCAAAACCTCCGCAACACCGAGGCCGGGCACCAGGGGACCGCGGACTTCGAAGCTGTTCACGTCTATCACGGCACATATCTTCTGGATGAGGTTCGAGTCCATAGATCCTTCGAGAAGGCCTAGGGAGTCTATGAACTGTAATCAAAAGCATCACCGATTACTAAAAAGTACAACACATACTTTTGGTGTCTTTTGTCAAGGGCTTTTATTTATTTTATACGTATTTAAAAAACTAAAAAGGCATACTTTTTGTACTTATACAATGTACTGTCTAACTTTATCTATTTTTTTAAAGGTAAGGTCTACAGTATGTGAGAGTTAGAAGTCATTTCTGGTATTCAGGTTTCTGACTTTTCCGGCCACCGCAACCTAACGTTTCTTTCATGGCCTTATAGCTGTTATAGCCGGGACCGACAATCTAATCAACCAAATAGGTTCATCTACTTATTTCAATATCATTACCTACCTAAGAAATGATTTAATGTCTTACCTCGACTGTGCTTTCACATAACTCCCAAACGCTAGTGCCTATTCTTTTCGCAAAATGTGATTCCAGTTTTATGAACTCTTCCCATCCTTCAGGATCAGTCTGTTTCTTTAATATGGCTCGTAGCACCAGCAGAGACCCAACGTTTTGGACCATAGTCATTGGGTGGAGGCCCTTAGTCAGCTTCAAGGTTCTGAAGAAATCGCATTCTGTTTCCGAGTGCCATTCTGTAAATTACATCGAGTTTGAAAGTCATTAGGTATCGTCATAAGTTCCTCCAATTTCATGTAATTACTATGTGGCTGATTTCTCATAGGCATATCATGAAAACACCAAAGATGATAAAACAGAGACTTTTTATTAGTGACAAAACGAGCAGTTTGATTGATGGAAAGCGCAAGCCTTCCTGTAAAGAATTCCGTGTCAGTCACATTATTTTGAATGTGAGTCTTGTTCACAGCAAGGCTATGTCCTTAGGTGCACTGGCTACATCGCATGTTTCTGGTGGGAAGGCACTCTTGGTCTCTAATGAACGTATTTTCTACACAGCTGTATAATAATAGCAAACTCCACCAAAGTACTAAGTAATGTTTTAGAAATGCCCAAGTTTCGTTACTTTTGTGCATCGGCTCTGGACATCCTTCCCCCGGACACACGGGCGCGACTGCACAGTTCTTGCAGACCACGAACTTGCTGATCAGCGGGAGGTAGCAGTTGAAACATACGAGGGAGCTGTCGCTATTCGGGCCGAGGATGAACGGCTCATCTGATAGTATCTTCTCACCACCTCTCAGATCTTTTGCTGCTACTGCATATCTATGGGAGGAGATTGTAATGGAGAGAGATGTGAGCGCCTAAGTCATAGACTATTTATCTCTTATGTGTCTATAAGAGCCTATTGCATAGATAGGCAACAATAGGCTTATGCTATCACAGCATGCGTTCCAACATCCTATGTTATCAAAATGACTTTCGTATTGAATTGGCCACAGTATCAAGGTACTTAAAACTATCTCTAGCAATGAAAAAATGAAAAGTTACTTATAATCATGTGATCGTTTTTTGCGAACTTTACGATCGTTATAATATGGTAGATAGATACATAATGTAATGTAATAGAGTTTTAAAGTTATAAAGGTTAGTCGACATAACTCACCTGCCCAACATTTCAGAAGTTTGCACTTCATATTTCGGAGTTCCTTTGAAGTTCTGCATTGTTCAATCGGTTACTTGGTTAGCTCTCAGTGGCTTCCACATAACCAATATAAAATCGATCCAAGACACAGGAACACCGCAGTGCACCTCATCGCACGTGAACCGACACTGAGTCAACTATATTTAGTTCACCTATTTGATGTATTTTTAGCGAACACTGGTCGCCCACGCAAAATAAAACAATCAAACTTTCTACCTTAGAACCGCAAGTATTTTATGCGGTATTTCATGAAATTCTACACTTATATTCCTGACGATCGTTGCGAGATTTATAGGGACCGATCACTAATATTTTTTTATTTACAGGTAGGTACAGTAAGATTTAACAGGGCGCTTTCCTTCTACCGAGTTTTCTAGAAATAAATGTTGAGTAAATAAGTATTTGAGTGGAATTTCTCATTATTTTGTGGTCACTTCATGGCAAGGGGTTTAATTCGGATTTATATTTTAATCTTACGACTAATGAGGCCAATGCTATACTCAGGTTATTTACCGGTAATTGTCAATTATTCATTTATTTCTTTGGAATGAAATCCTGCGTGTATAGGCGACTGTGATATGGTTCAAACTATCTCCATACCAAATCTCATCAAGATCTGTTCAGCGGTTTGGGCGTGAAATGATAACAGACAGACTAATTCCCGAAATTAATAATCGATCCGATCCGTTATCCGCGGTTTTGGGTTGATATTTCATGTCATAATATGTCATTTTAGTACATACTAGGGTTTGACAGAATACTACTATAATGACATATTGACATGACATATCGATCCAAAACCACGGATAACGGATCAGGATCGATTATTAATTTCGGGCGTTATACACTTTCGCATTCACAATTAATATGCTAGCTGCGTCCCGCGGTTGTACGCGCAGTTTTCCGTTATACCGCAGGTCCCCTTTTCCGCAATAAAAAGTGTCCTATGGTGTGGGTAAGCTATTTCCATTCCAAATTTTATTCAAACTCGTTGAACCGTTTCAGCGTGAAGTAACAAACATACACAGTCACTCACAAACTTTTGCATTAGTAATAAGATGATGTTACGATTGGTGCGATAGTACGGATATTCTGTTATAAATGAAAGGACAATTTCATAATAAAAATTGCATGTATTGTCAGTATTTACAACGTTTCTACCTTACATAAAAGGTATGCTTATGACTAGCAAATATTTTATTTACAACATAAAACAACATCATTATGTACATTTATATTAATAAAAAACAATGTATAAAATCTGACTCTCCCTTCGACTACATATAATTTGACGAGAAACATAAACATACATAATTATTTGTTAATTTGTCAATCATAATATTATATTTACAGTCAGTTATTTATACGTATTTATATTAGTAGTTGTATATATTATTTAGTGAGATTACATACTTTTTTATAATTGCATACATGTAACCTTAGTCTAGATTTGGCAGACTTGTATTGAGTATCTATATTTACAGTTTTAGAATGTTTTAGTATCACAGGCGGACCGCACCTCCTGGAACAAAATAACTTAAATGTTATACATATCTGGCCGGTTGATTTATATATTAAGCTTCTTCGATACAATCGTATCCCATAAAATTTAGAGTTATCTAAAGCTGTCTACGGTTACCAAGTCTTTATTTCATGGCAAGATATATTTAACTCTTAGGTAAGGCAGAACATGTTGTACCCATATTTCTAAAATACGAGTATATATAACGGTACAAGTAAACAAATAATTTTTTTTTTTTTGAACTGGAGCAATGAGCGAATAGTCGACTGCGAAGCGTGAGTTGTTCTGTGTCTGGGTGTTGTGCATCCCTAGATACAGGGAGTCCTAGTTAGGGGTCAGAACTATGTTATTTTTCGGGCGTTATTTATATTTTATAGGCTAACTCAGTACACGCTTTTCTCTTCACGTTTGCATTAGACCAGACGTCCATTGCCTTTGTTCGTCGATGACTGTAATGAAGTGAATTGTAAAATGTTGGTAACAAATGAATGTAGACGACCGATGTGGCGCAATGGGCGGATAGCCGACTGTGAAGCGTAAGGTCGCGGGTTCGATTCCCGCTACAGGAAAAATATTTGTGCATTAAAAAAAAAGCGCAAGTATTTGTTCTGTGTCTGGGTGTTGTGGATCCCCGATCCTCGTAGTTTCTGACACCCTAGATACAGGGAAACCTAGTTAGGGGTCAGAGCCTATGTATGTGATTGTGCGGGCATTATTATTATTATTATTAATTAAAACTCACGTCACAATGCCTGGTGCGAGGCGCTGATGATGTCCGACATGCAGCGCGAGAACTCCAGCAGGATGCCCTCCACGGCGTCGGCGCTGTCGCTGCAGTCGCCGTCCTCGTCCCCCTCCGTCACCGTGGCCAGCATGCACTGCGCCACCGCCTCGATCACCTCGGGGGTCATGAAGCTGCACGGCTGTCTACGGTCACAATTACACATGTCAGTACCAGGAGGACTTATTATAAAGAATGCAAGAGTAGATAAAAAGACAAAAACAAGTATGCGAGTATCGTGCATGTATACGAGTGTGTTTGCGTGTGTGTGTATGTGGTTATTTGGCAGCTTTCACTGTACTTACTTCATTTGTCCTACTGGCAGGGGTGGTCGGTACGAGGAATCCGTAAATTTTTCTCTCAACCGTTCCGCGTCTCGCCGCCTGTCTAGCGTTTCTTCTACGTTTCGACACCCGACGCATTTGCACATTAATGTACATGCTATTTTAGCCTGCAATGCATAACATCTTGGGTTATTTCACCGTGTATTTGTTAACCGTACAAGAACACTGAAATTATTTCTTGAAGGCTTATAATACTCCAGTATTTCAATGAACAAGCGCGCGTTGGGACAACAGTCATAAGGACAATAAAACCACTGTGACTTTGTAAGGCTGGCATTTTAAAATGACGCTCGAGTGTAGATCAATACTTGAGTAGCGATTGAGTGACATATTTGTATGAAATGATAGACTCAAATCTGTGCTTAAGTAGCGCTTATAGCTTGAGCGTCATTCTATAATACCAGCCTCAGAGGAGTCTAGGCGGAAAATATAAAAATCCAGTAAGTCAGTTCTGTTATTGTGAAAGTATGGTTGATAGTTTCATTACCTCATAGCATTCGCAGTAATTTTTCAGGCATCCACTCCGTTTACAGTTGCAGCCTTTATTGTGTCGCCTTGTTATATCTGGCCCTCCACTTTTGGCTTTGCCTATTTTTGGTCTGCAAACAAGAAAGTGACTAACTAGAGTAGCTATAAAGTAGCAATTACCAGAACCTTTGTATTTATTTTTTGTCATGTAAAATCTAGATCTAACATTTTTTGTCTGAAAGAATATAATTTAAACAATTGGACCAATTTTCACGCGTTTCGTAGCTTATGTTGTAATTTAACAACTGAGGGTTATTTCATTGGCCCAAGATATTTCGAATGCTATTGCTAACGCATACAAATTTTACATTGTCTGTGAATAAGCGCACGGCATGACGTCACACTGCATACGCACTATGAAAAATTTTTGTCTCTCTCGCATGCGGTCAAGATTATGAGCAAGACAGAGATCGTTATCGTTTTATTATTACTACTGCATAATGAAATTGCTTTGGTGTGAGTACTGTGACCGTGCAAGTTTCAAATAACCGACGTGTACCGTGAACTGCGAACCAAGTAGAAAGACTATTCACCTTTAACTTATGTTAATAGTTTCATACCTGAAAGCGTTCGGATTCCTTTCCAGGCACGCTCTAATGGCCTTCTGCCTCTGCTCCTCATTCTCCAGATTATTGTGACAGTTGGTGCAGTTACATTTGTTACAGAACTCCCCGTTAGCGAAACAGTCGCAGTACAGCTTGAGGCATTGCGATTTGTTGCAGTTGCAAGCCTTGCGCGGGCGCAGGCCCGGGGTCTCAGTCTTACCGTCGAACATGAACACTGTGAAGTTAGGCGTACATTAAAAAATGAAATAAACCTTTTTTTATATCAAATACTAGCTGCGCCCCGCGGTTTTACCCGCGTGGACGTATAACCTGGCAAATTTTCTATTTTTTTCTTAAGAACCTTCTCCTCGCAATAACAAACACAACAAAAAAGAATTAGTGAAATCGCTCCAGCCGTTCACGCTCGATGCCGTGACCAAGGGAAATAGGGATTCATTTTTATATATAAGAGACTAGGGCGATACAAACCAAGGATCCTGTCTTTGTTTAACGCTTGGGAAAAGTTCACTATACTATGTGAAAGTTTGTGAGTGTGTATACTTTTTCACGCCAAAACGGCTCAACGGTTTTGAGTAATTTTGGAATAGAGATAGTGTATACTCTGGATGAACACATAGGCTACTTTTTATCCCGGCTCCTGCGGCATAACGGGAATACCGCGGGCCACGGGGTGAGTTAGTGTAGTCACAAATGTACGTCAAAAATTAATACAAAGTGTTATTTATTACATGCTGTCAGTGTCATTGTTTCCCGATAAACTATAATTTCAAAGCTTTTATAATTCAACTAGCTGTTGCTTTATGCATACAAAGTCTCAGCCCGATCAGTTTAAAATTGACAAAGTTTCATACAAACTTTCATCCCCTATTTTATCCTCTTGGGGGCAGAATTAATCAAAATCCTTCCTTAGCGAATGCCTACGCCATAACATCTACCTGCATGCCAAATTTCAGCCCAATCCGTCCAATGGTTTGGGCTGTGCGTTGATAGATCACTATGTCAGTCACTTTTGAGTTATATAATTATATTTAGATAGTGGCTACTACTGGGTTACCCAGTATATATATCTACCTATAGACAACCATGCTCCATTATAGTAGTAGCAATAGTTACCTGAATCGGAGTAATTCTGTTCCATTTCAGAAGAAATATTGTATGGTACCACATCTGCTTCGATATTGACCACTGTTCGCAATTGCAAATTACTCCTGTTTTCCTGTGAACAGAAATATTGGAATAAAAAGACTTACAAGTAAAAATTTTTATTTTACTCTATTAATTAACCTATACTATTTATAACCAAAATCCTGCGATCCAAAACACTGCGCTCGTCACCCTGAGATATAAAATGTTAAATATGATAGACAAGTACACATCACGGATCCGGAACAAAATATGTATCTGCGTAACTTCAAAGTTAATTTTGGTCATTTCGATACATTTTATAGCATCGATCGAATAGCTGGGAATGTGATCCGACACAGATGTATGTGTGTGTGTGTGTGTGTGATGACTCCCATAACTAACAGTTATAATCAGGTGCGTTACTCTAGCGACAGAAACACCCCGCTACTGTTTTCGTTTGTTTCCATAATGCGGCGATATCACGAGTTTCAACAAAGCAACAAAAAAGGTTTGCAACGAGTTGCTGATGTTAAATTTACATCGTCGCTCATGCGTTTATCGTCTAACATAAACCATTTTTTATACTTATTGATAAAAATAATTATTTCACTAAAATCCCAGAGTATCAGACGGAAGACGGATCCATTTAACATCAATGTTTGCAGTCATTGATCCTAAATAGCTCTACCTACTCCGATCTATGGTTATAACATGTCTTTTCTATGTCTATAGACATCAAGCCGATTTCACTGTTGAGTTTTAATTTTTGAATGGTATAAAAAAAATAGAAGAAAATGCAAACATTTTCCGCTCTCCTTGACATCGCTCAAGATTCGATTGTTTGTTCGTTCCGGATAGTCTTAAAAACTGATGAAATTTGGTTTGGAGATAGTGTTAACCCTGGGGAAGGACATAGGACACTTTTTATCGCGATAAACTGTAGTCCGCGCGGGTGAAACCGCGGACAACAGCTAGTGTATACGTATAAATGTAGCTTACCATTGAATTATTAGTGTCGTCTTGATACATATCTTCGTCATCTTCCCGAGTGCTGTTATCAGCGATATTAGACGGTATCACTATAAGGTTCTCGTCATGCCTCTCGCTGCTCGATTCATGCTCCATGTTTGCGTTTTCGTCATCACTGACATGCTAAAAAAATAAGATCAATACATTAGTCAAATGGATGTAATTTTTTTTGCATACAATTATGGGTGAAGAGTGACATAGTGTCATATCCACGCTGGCGGAACCGCGAAGCATAGCTAATCCATACTTTAATATTATAAATGCGAATTCATTTGTCACTTTTTCACGACTATTAAATCGCTAAACCAACCTTAAAGAAATTTGGTGTTGAGATGGTTCTAACCCTGCTGAAGGAAATAGGATTCTTTTTATCGCGATAAGTGTAGTACACACGGGTAAAACCGCGGGGCGCAACTAGTGAGAAAAGAAACAAAAAGCCCATTTTGTCATTCCACCTGGCTGTAGAGTGCCTCTTTTCATCCTATCATGGTACGATAAGACCTACCTCTTGTTTGCGCGGTGTGTTATCGTATTCAATCTCTACCTCTTCCAAGTTGGACATCTCGTGTAAACTCTCTTCACCCTCCACAGCTTCCGATACCAGTTGCGCGAGCGTCGGCTGAAACAATTGAACATAACCCTTTCAACTCCGCTAAAGTAAAGTAAAGTAGTTAAACTCCCTGATAGGGCACTTGTAACCTAACGACATGCTTAGTTACATTGAAACTACAGGAGAGCCAAAGACCAAATTTCTGGCGTTTTCATCCATATTTCTAGACATTCGTTTTCGACTAGTAAACTTCAATCTTTAGCCGCGTCCTCGATTGTATCTTCTCCCGAAATGTCAAGTTGCAGTAACGTCAGTATTCAGCAACTGACCTAGACACCAAAAGACTATTCCTGTTCCACCATTTCCCTGGCTCCTCCTCCACCACAAAAGATCCATCAGCCGCTCCCTCGAGCGTAGCGTGTCCCGGCTCTGAAGTTGTAACTTGCAGTAACGTCAGTAACTCACCTTGACATCCGCAGGCTGTGTCTGTTCCTCCATTTCCTCCGGCTCATCCGCCAAACCTCCATCACCAGCCGGTTGCTCGACGCTGTCATTTCCCGGGAGGGCGCCGAAGTTGTTCATGTTGTTCTGGTCGACCATCTCGTTGAACTCCTCGAGAGAGACCGTCGTGCTGCTGAGCACAGCGCTGTTTTTCTCTCGCGGCACCAGCAGACTGTGCGACGCTCGCGGCGGCTTCGGCTTTACGCACAACTCCATTTTGGATGTTTCCCGCACCTAAAGAAAATATTACACTAGTCAACAGTGATCTTGTCGCTCTTGATATGAGATTACATTGATTACATTGGATGCATTGGAAGGCCGAGTGAACGTCGCCCGGCTGGCCGTCCCAAGCATCGCTGGAAAGACGAAGTCTCGAAGGAGGGCTGGTAGGAGGTGACGTAAGACAGACCGAAATGGCGTCTTTTAATTTAATATATCGGAAGCCAGACTCACTTTGGGTCGTTACACCTGTTAATTGTAGTTTGTTAAGAAATTTAAGTTGATCTAAATTCTCTCGTTTTTTTAATTGATTTTTTCTGTAAGGTTTGTACTTACTATGAGTCATGTTTTATATGCGAAACACAAATATTGACCAATACAAGCAGACAAATAAGTAAGTATCGCACCATTTGGTTGCATTACGTGCAATTGGAATTGAAACGCGTATTTATATTGTAACACTTACCTTTGGCGATATAACACCTTTGAGCGACATCGGCGCGATTCTCACCAATTTCCTTGCCTTTGGAGCCACTAAAATATAAAAACAATTTCGTTTTATTCACTTTCCTACTAAAATAATAATTATATTGACAACTGACTTTTCAGGACTTTGAATTTGTTCTAAAATTAATTTATTCCAAATTGGAGTCTAGGCTTTTGTCATTAATTTATTTGAATTTAAATGTGAGTTTTCCATTTTCTAAAATACTTTCTCGTTCCTTCCGGCACTATTTTCTGTGCTGCTTAGCCGCCAACAACACCAGCAAAATGATAAGAAATAAATTTTATATGATTGCCTAAAATTATATCTGCCAACCAAATGCTACCTTTCTACCACACATGTGCAATATACCTAATCGGTGCGCGAGCCAAATATCCACCAACAGGATGCGAGAGGAGGGGCGAAGCTATGAAAATGAAGTAATCCTATTGGTGGATTTTTGCCGAAGTGAGGCTTCATATTCGGGAGGTCCTAACCCTAGGTATGATGATAATTATTGTAGAATGAGACCATAATATTACCTTTGGTGGCGGAAGCTGTCGACGATGTCATCAGTAAAGGTGGTGGTTGACCAGTTACTTTATCTGCCGACATCTGGATAATATTACCTGAAAACATAAAATAGGTACGCCATCAGTTTAGAACAGCCCTCCGTGGTGCAACAAAGGGTGATTTTATAAAACGCTAGTAATATCAAACATCCAGCCAGACACAGTTAAATTACTTTCATGACATTGAGTAACGTAACGTAACGTAATAACATTTGGGAAATGAAAAATATCATCTAGGTATATCCAGTAATCTTTCCGTTCTCAAAATACAAAAGAAAATAGGATAAATAGTCTACTTGTCACCAAAATATATTAGCTGCGTATCACTGACGAAAACGAATAATACAATAAGCGTAGAAGAACAGCTAAAATTGTTTCTCATCGACTTTCATTAGGTAGCATGAAAACAGACTTTGATTTAAACTGAAGTTTGCAACTATAAGGTGTTATTTACCTTACACTTAGTGACTTAGAGTCAGAGGAACAGTACCTTTATTATCAGTCAACAAAAAGTTCTTCCCGGACATGGCCACCGTCTGCGGCTTCAACGCTGGCTTTTGTCCAAGCGGCTGATTCGTCACCAGCTTTATGAACTGGATCTGAAACAATTATTACACATTTTACATCCTCAATTATCCACTTTCCTATTAATATCATTAACTAACGGCTCCCTGCGGTTATACCCACGGTTCTCCCATTAACCCGCAGGTAACTTTTTCCGGGATACAAGTAGCCTGTGTTAGTACATGGTATAAGCTATCTCCATACCAAATTTCACTCAAACCCGCTGAGCCCTTTAAACCTGAAGTAACAAACACACAACTATATCGTATTTAATAATATTAGTGTGATGCGAAAGTTTGCGTTTAACAATCGTCCCTGTAACGACTGAACGGATTTTCATACTCGCACCCAAATTAGTATATAAAAACCTTTTCGCGCTGAAAATCTGTCTTAGCAAAGGGTCTTAGCAAAAAAGTTTGAATAACAGCGCTACGCTCACATATGAAATGCATAAGTTACCCCTAGAGGTACTGTAATATAACTCTCAATAGTTAGTAGCAATATTATAACTATTTAATACCGATTTTGCTCTTGCAAAAACAAATAACTTACACCTTTTCCTGGGACATTGATTGGGTGTATCTGTGTGTGCTGCTGTCCTGGTATGGCAGGCTTGTCTTTGTTTACCTGCAATAGCCTTGATGTAATAAAATTGGATTTAACAAGTAAAGGCCGGTTAACTTAAAATCTGGCACCTTCACAGTACTCACACGGAAGGAATTTCATTAATATACAGTAGTAAAAACAAAACGATGACAAACTCCACGCGTGCGAGAGAGACAAAGAGACTTTTCACGATGCGTATTGAAGAGCAACTTCATGCCGTGCGCTCTTTCGCAGATAATAATTATGTGAATGTGTTGGTAGCTTTAGTTAACCGGCCTATTATAGTTGTCAGATTTTAGACGTCATCATCAGTTTCTTTCAGAGTTCTTCACTCAGATAAAGTACTTGTGGTTCTTAGACACGCCGGTACCCCCCTGATGTTTCCCTTCACCGCTGTGAGCGATGGCTTCTGATATTGATTTGTAAAATACAATAGAAGCAAAGAGCAGAATAAAAGTAAATACTTACTTGCGAGCCTTTAACTCCGCTTTTCAGAATAACATTTTGCGTCTGTGTTGGATTAGTACTGATGGCAAGTTTTTTCGTTTGTACATTTGCTGAAAAAAGTTTCTAATCATTAAAATATAAATGGTTGTAATTAGCTACGCCAGTACAGCAAGCAATTCATGAAATACTTAGAATACGGTTCTTTGCCTTCTTAGATTAGTTGTTCTGCGACTCAATATTAATTTCATAGGAGACGACGTGTTTTACGTGATTTGTATGAAGATCGCATAACGCTCTGTATATATGTGACCTTTGAATACCCTGAGTTCAACTAAAGCAAAGCAAACCTCAGCCTGGTTTTACGGTCCAGAGACCGGACTGGCCATAAACAAATCAACCAAGGCCCAAGTAAAAATTCATGATAGAATTAGTGTTTTTTTCCTAAATTGCTTTCTGTTGAAATTCCTAATTGAACATACCTTGTGATGTTACCACATTCGGAGTATCAGATTTGATAGATATTATTTGCTTGTTGGCAGCAACTTTCACACCAGGCTTATTTGGTGGAGTCGTGAGCACAACCTGTGAATGATATTTTAATTAACACACACACACACACACACACATCACACATCGTCACTTAACATCAGGTGACTTGTGGTCAAACGCTACCCTGTAAATAGTAAAAAAAAAAAAAAAAAAAAAATTAGAAAACAAATTAATTAATTAAATATTCCTTGACTTGACATCGTGGTTTTTGACGCTTTTGATAGTTTTCTTAATTCTTAATCGTCCATATTGAAACAATCTCGGATTCCGTCACGGATTAAGTAACAGTAAGTGCCATTTTCATAGTCATCTAACCGATAGATTCAGATACATAGCAGACTACCAAACTTTACCGTCGTCAATGGCATCGACTCAGCATGCATCTAGAATCAACATGAAAGTGAAAGCAGGGACTTGGCCAGGGTGACTTATAGTCAAACGCTAACGTGTAATGGAAAAAGAGTAAGAAATCAAAAACAATGTGTGTGTATGTATGTGCGTGTGTGTGTATGTATGTGCGCGTGTGTGTGTATGTGGGTGGGTATGTGTGGGTGTGTGTGTATGTGTGTGTATTACCTTATTCCCTCCAATGGAGATGGGAACAGTCTTCTGCTGCATGACGTAGCGCGCCTGACTCCCTTGGCCCACCGGCATAAGTTTGGTTATCACCGCGGGCTGGTTCGACGCATCTGCTATCGACTGACCTGGTATTGAACACAAACATAATTATGTTACACATTTTACATATTATCTTCTTCTCTTAAATATAAAAATCAATTGCTACTCGTTAGTCTCGCTTTTGTCTCGTTAGTAATTTTTTTGTTTGGTCGCTGTAATCAATTTGTGGTTTAAAAAAAGGGAAACCCTAAAAGAAATTGTGTATGGCAATATGGCAGGTGGTACTTGAGAATAAAAAGTCATCAATAAATTAAAAACTTTATAATAAACATAGACATACCAAAGTTGTTCATCTCAGATGGTGAAACATACCTTGAACTATCAATTTGGTTCGCAAAGGTTTGCCTCCCTTGTTGGCAATCAACTGGGCCTGAAAACCAGTAAAATCTATATTATTACCAGGAGTGAGTAGTTTTATGTACTAGTTTATAATTCTACACTATTAAAAAAGTATAACACGACCATTCCCGACGATTCTTGGATTTTTTTGTATTGTTTTCGTTTGCTACTAATAGTTACGGCAAAATAATAGACGGATTTTGATGAAGTTTTCCGGGTTCGATAATTATCTTGAGATATTCTTCACAGTGAGTAAGAAGTCGCGCGATATGGTAATATCACTTCGCGCTGGCCGCGGTACAAAACTAGTAAATTAAAGCCCTTTATTATTGTTTAATTAAAGAACAAATTGGCTGTCGTGTGCACCTAAATATAATAGTCCAATAAGTATTTACTCTCACTATAAAATTATATTTAGTAGTGAGTACACACAATTTTATTTTATGGTTTCTATGCTCAATTTTTGTAAATAAATAACTATATTACGGAATCGTTGCTGCAGCGCAGAAACTGTATGTTGGAGTCCGAAGACCCAGCAGGGAGGATGCTAGAGAGCTTGATCTTTTGTCCCACAGAACTCGCGGGCACCATCACCAGCTGCTTGCCTATTTGAGCTGGAAATATTGCAGATATCAGTTCCAAATTGTTCTAGAACGTTTTCAGAGTTGATTTAGTGACATTTCTCTAGATACAAGGTACATTTTTGACATCAGCGTGAATGGATAACGGGATATATGGCAAACTTAAAATGTATGATAAATGGACTACATTGAATGCCTTCAGTTCTATGGAAAAGTATCTCTCTATACTAATAAATATGATTTCATTATTTATTTGTTCCAGATAAACTTAAAAACTATTGAATCGATCTTGATGAATTTTGGTACCGAGATACTTTGAACCTTGGGAAAGGACATAGGAAACTATTTATTACGTAAACTATAGACCGCGTGGGTGAAACCGCGGGGAACAGCTATATCATATACAGGGTTATTTGAAATTAGCGCATCACCTCTTGCAGGAAACCTCTTTACTTCCATCCCAACAACATTTGTTCTACGACTTTTTAAAATTAATAATTTTTAAAATTTGAGTTTTCCCATACAAATTTAATATTAGGTATTTAACGCCTCTGAACTGGCAATGACTCTACGCGCACCCAACTATCTAACTGTCTCTAGGTAAAATATCGGCACGTGTAGCGGGGCGCGGGGTTGCGGGGTTGCGCGGTGCAGCGGCTTTCCACTTCTGAACAGGGTAAGAAAAAAGCGCGGGAAACCGTAGTAGGTAGTTAGTACCGAATCATACGGCGCGGGAGACTAGGTTAGGTACCTACTCACTCTTACAAAATACAGAGTAATAAATAACAGAGCTGGCCAATTTTTTTGTGTTTTTTTGTTTTTGTGTTATTTATCAAGATTTACAAAAAGTCGTAGAACAAATGTTGTTGATATTGGTGTAGAGAGGCTTCCTGCAAGAGGTGATGCGCTAATTTCAAATAACCCTGTATAAGCAGTAACTAAACATTAAGAACTATGAATGTTTCAAAATGCATAGAAAATATAAGAGGTTTATATGATTTAGCTTTTAGCTCATCATTATCATCAGCATATTACATTCCCAGTAACGGGACACAGGCCTTATATCTATATTTACTCACCTAAAACAGTATTTCCTTTAAGTCCCCCCACAACTTTTTTCATAGTCACTGCCTTAGACAAATTTGCAGCGTTCTTATTCATCACAAGTCCTACTGGTTTCGGAGCAATGGCGTATTGAACGTTGGGTGCACCCTTAGTTGGTTTAGGAGCTATTGCCACTTGACGAGGGTATGTAGCTGGTGCAGGAGCCTTTTTAACTGCTCGCTGTGGGACAGCCTGCGAAAATAGCCAATAAAGATTATTTAATAATATATATACTACAGTAAGTTGTCCAATGCTGAACACTGGCATGAACATTCCACTTTGGATGCCACAATGAATAGCCATTAGCCATTTTCACCCATTGCCGGAGTTTCTATGCGTTTATTCTTATTCCTATGACATACAAACCATGGCTATAGTAGTAGCTTGTATTGCTTAACAATGTATGAATAGATTAGATGATGACCATGTGGCTGGCTGCTAACTGAGAGAATTTAAGCAAAACATCGAGTGGGATCTTAAAATTTGACTGATCCATTGGCTATATCATAGATTTTTGAGATCAGGTATGGCGCTAGCATTACAAGCCATAAAAACTAAACAGCACTACAGCAGATCTCTATAGATGGCCTGCAGGCTAAAAGCTACACTCAGCTATGGCTTGGTGGTAGGGCATTTTCTCGTTTTTGGCTAACTATTAACATAAAGTTAAAAATCAGTTGCGAAGCCTAAACAAGGGCATCTTCTTACCTTTATAGTGATAAGACTCGCTTGAGAAGCAGGTATTTTACTGCTACAGTCAGCATACTGCATGTCTATAACTTGGTCACTTGGTGCACTTAGCTCTCCAAGTTGCTGTGAATATTATTTATGTATACTTCCTTTTCGTAAATGACTTTTTTGTTATAAATATTTGAGCAATTTAGTTAACTTACGTTTGCATCAATGGTGATGTTGGCGCCAGACGAGTTTTCACCCTGCATGCAATATTCTTCAAATCCAAACTGATCTCCAATAAAATCAGAAACTGCAAAACGAATAAAAAAATCTTTCTTTAAATTTTTTAGTAGAAACGGACAATAGATTATGGAAATAATATATTGTTGTAAAAGTTGTTCTATTTATGACATCACAACTTTTGTATCTTCAAGTTTTAAGTTTCTTACCAATCATTTCATCACTTTTTTCTTCTAAGAGTGCAGGTTGCTCGCCAATAGCATTTAAATCCATGGGAATATCATTCGCTCGACTGTTATTCTCCAATATTATATCTTCCTGGTTAACTACCACACCGGAATGTTCAAAATCCATCTGAATACAAAAAGGCAGTTATATCAATATTACATCATTCATTTACTACACAATACTTTAATTTAATTGTGACATCAACAAACATTTGTTAAAATGATGAAATGAACGTATGTTCACCGATATGCATAAAATGCCACAATGCTCCATCCCATGACAAGTTGGTTTTTTAGTTGAACTTAGTAAACAAGAAAAACTCAGCGTAAAAAATGAATTATAAAAACTAATTGGTAATTAATTGGTATAGAAATATAAAAACCAAGTTAGTACAAAGTAACAAGTTCATTCTAAAAATTTCTCAAAATTATTTGGTATTATTTGGTTTATAGAATATTTCATGATGATTTGATGCTAAGAACATAATACAATTCTGAAATGTTAAAGCACCAAAAATAGCACAGTATATTTACATTTTCAATGCTTTCCATGGTCAAAGAATCTTCCAAATTGTGATCCATGATGAAGTATGTTTCGGTCCAAGTAGATCAAACACAAAATACACAGTTTTTTATTATCACTTGATAGAGAAAACAAACAAGACTAAATATATATATAATGATCTTCAGATCACAATTTATTGAACCTATGAAGTGAAAGTTAGAACAAGTTCAAATGACGCCGCCATTTTAGATTGTCAAAAATTGTTCGTCAAAGCCACGGTTGAAAACAAATCTACGCAACTAATAAAACTGTATTTAGAAGCGGGACACTAGAGCAAACTGTATAAAAATCATTTCACATGAAAGATTATATATTCAAGCCTAGTTTAGAATGCAATTGAAGTCAATGTAAGGACTTCAGAATAAAATAATCAAGAAAAGGCACAAAATTTCTATGGCGCTTCTTTCAATTTTTTTACGTCACATGTAGCCAACATTATGAAATGTTACATATTTGGCTTCACTTCTGTCACAAACTGACTAAATGCCTGTAGCTAATGTAGTCGATTAATTTACAATACTTTGGTTATTCATTAAAAAAATATTCTGTCGATAATAAATTCAATAATTGGGCTTCCAGATTAAACTTGAGTAATTTAATAAATTAAATTCATATTTAATTTGCAAGATTGAACTTTTATTTTTAAGCGACAAGTATTGCAGAATGACATGAGCTAGAAAAAACTATACTAGGTTTAAGATATGAAAAAGGTTTGTACTGCTGTACAATGAGGTATACTACATTCGTCCCTCTCTAAACGATGCATCACATCTCATCAATGAGTCGCCGGGGTTGTCTCACAGTTCGTTGGCTTCGGCGCAGGAGCACGGCCGTAGGTGGAGTGGTAGCCTCGGAGTTAGGGGTATCAAAAGACGACCCGACCGATGATGACCCTGAGGTTCCAGGGTCTGCGGGTGTTTGCGGTGTTGTCGTAGGAGACAACGATGGTGACGAACTTTCAGGTGCTCCCGGGGTCTGAGGTATTAACGGCATAGTTCCAGACGTTACCCTCTCGCTAGGTACCGATGGCAACGGTGAAGGAATCCGGGGCCGGACGTGGTCTGCATGCCGACGTATTTCTTTTCCTCCCGGGGTCGTGACGACGTACGTGTATTTCCCCTTCCGTGCGGCCACGGAACCAGCTTGCCACGTCTTGTCCTGGCGTGTCCTAACGTACACACTGTCACCAGGATTAAGACTGGACGAAGTCCCGTCATTGATATTTGCTTTGACTTGTTTATATTGTAAATTTCTCCTTTTATCTGGTCTTATATTGGATAGTAAACAATTAAGTTGGCGTCCAAACATCATTTGTGATGGTGATTTACCCGTGCTGTTATGGGGTGTATTCCGGTACGTGAATAGGAATTCCAACAGACGTCGTTTGGAGTGACTACCTTCCTCCGATGACATTCTTGTTTTAAATGTCCTTACAAGCCTTTCAGCCAAACCATTAGTCCGGGGATGGTACGGAGAAGAGGTCACATGTAAGATGCCTTGGGTCTTACAGTACTCCTTAAAGTCTGACGAAGTGAACTGTGGGCCGTTGTCAGACACAATCATTTGCGGCGATCCAAAGGTACAAAATATATCGTCTAAAACCAAACATAAATCTCTCGTTGTTATACGTTTCATGGGTCTTATTTCAATCCATTTTGACAGAGCATCACACAGTACCAGCCAATAAGTGTCTTGAAACGGGCCAGCAAAGTCGATGTGTATTCTTTCCCAAACTTGCTCTGGAATCGACCAAGAAAAAACTGGAAGTTCAGGATTGTGCGGACGGTTTGCTTGACATCCCTTGCAAAGTTTTATAAAAGATTCAATGTCTTCGTCCAGTGATGGCCACCATACGTAAAAACGTGCAAGTGCCTTCATGGCTGACATTCCAGGATGACCGCGATGAAGATACGTTAGAACTTTTTGCCGTAAGCATCCAGGTATTATAATTCTCCCCTGCCACAAAAGTATCTTATTTTCAACCGAAAGCTCACTTCTTTTCCTGAAATAGTATCTCATATCACCAATATATTCTAAGTCTCGCCAGCCTGTCTTGACGCATTGTAAGACTTTCGCTAACACAGTATCCTTGGTGGTGTTCTCTTTCAGGATCTCTTCGGTAAGGCACAGTTCAGCTGTTCTCGACCCCAAAAGACGTGACTCTATCCTGTGCACCAAACGTTCTGTTTCAGAAGGCTCGGTGTCACTGTTAGGCAGTCTGGAAAAACAGTCAGCCAAAATGTTATTTTCGCCTTTGCGATAACAGATGTCATAGTTGTAACTGCCAATTATCAAGGCCCATCTTATAAGCCGGTTATTGGCTAATTTAGGAAGGTTGCGTTGAGTACCTAAAATATGTATAAGGGGCTTATGATCAGTAATTAATGTAAATTTTGTGCCGCGTAGGTACTGATCAAATTTTTTAATTCCAAATAGAATAGCTAGGCCTTCTCTATCTATAACAGAGTACCTAGATTCTGCGGATCTGAGTTTCCTTGATGCAAACGCAATAGGTTGTTCAACATCTTTCTCCTTATGAAATAGTACTGCTCCCACTCCCTTTTCTGATGCATCACATGCCAGGAAGATGGTTTTATTTTCATTGAAAGCAACCAGTGGTTTTGAGGCGGCTATGGACGCTTTAGTTTTATTAAAAACTTTACTCTCATGAGCGCTCCAACGCCATGATCGGCTGCTACTGGTCAAATCATGTAAATCTGCACACAGTCCATGCAAATGAGGAATAAATCGCTCGTAGAAATTAACCAAGCCTAAAAAAGATTTTAACTCTTTTGCATTGCTTGGTTCTGCAGCGTTAGTGATGGCTTCAAGCTTTTCTTTTGTGGGTCGTATTCCATGTTGATCGATTACATGACCGAGGTATTGTATCTCCTTTTGAAAGAAAGAACATTTCTTTAAATTGACTTTTAGTCCTGCTTGTTGCAAACGTTCGAAAACAAGAGAAAGTGTTCGTATGTTTTCTTCGTTATTTTTCCCTGCTACCGCAATGTCATCGAAGTATATGGCTACGTTTGGGATGTCACCCAGCAGTTTGTCCAAAAAATGTTGAAAAATTGATGGAGCTGTCGAAATTCCAAATGGCATCCTGTTGTACCTAAAATATCCTTTGTGTGTTGACAACGTCAGATACTTCCTTGATTCCGGGGCAATTTCAAATTGCAAATAAGCATCCTTCAAATCTATCTTCGAAAAAATTTTGCCATGTGCCAGGTTTTGTCGTAATTGGTCGAAAAGTGGTACAGGGTGTAAATGTTTGATCAGTACTGAGTTAAGTGTCGTTCTGAAATCTCCACATATCCTTATGTCTCCGTTTGGTTTTAAAACGTTGACTGTTGGGGTGGCCCATTCAACAGGTGTTAAATTTGGATCTATATTTTCTATTATACCTTGAGAGACAAGGCGATCCAATTCCAGTTCTATGTTCCTTTTTATGCTAAACTTAATAGGTCGTGCGGGTAGATGTATAGGTTCTGCTCCTGGTTTGACATGAATGTTTACTTGATATCCGTTAACTTTGCCCACTTTACCATCGAATAATTCTGCGTGATTATTCAAGAGATGTTTAAGAGTCTTCGGTGTACTTCTTTTGATGGAATAAACGGCCTTAGGAAACTCCATACCAAACATTTCACTCCATTGTAACCCGAATAGCATGGGATTGGCATTTTTCATTACTATAACTGGTAAAATCTTTCTTTTGCTGTCGACTTCTACTGTTACGTCGGTTAGACCTTTTGATTTTAGCTTGCTGTCACCATATGCTCGTAGCCTTGGAGCTTTCGTTAATGGTGGGGCTCCTATTTGCTTCCAAAATTTGGTGTTAATAATTGAATATGATGATCCCGGGTCCCAATCCATCGTGCAGGCTTTGCCATCGATGATTGCATCAATTCTTTTACAATCTTTGTTGCGTTCTCCTGCGATGTTGCATACAGAGTCTATATCATCACTATCCGTTGAAGACGCATGTGACGATGATCCGTTCTTTGTAGATACTCTTTGAAGTTTATGTTTCTGTTTTTGTAGTGTTTTGCCTCTTGTAATGTATGCTCGTCCGGTTTTAATGCAGCAACTTTCAAAATGCCCATCTACGTTGCATTCTTGGCATGTATGTTCCCTTGCTGGGCAATTTGCAAAATCATGTTTATTTTTCCCACATCGATAACAATGATCTGACGGTATTTTACGTGGACTCCTGTAATTGGAATAACTCGTTGTTGGCAGTTTTTTGCTTATTTTCTTAATGCTTGTAGATGGTGTATCGTGTTCGGCCTGTTCCCGAGATTGAGCGACTGCAAAAATTTGTGCAAATGTTACCTCCTTCACGTGACCTTCGAAGGTCTCCATTAAATCGGGCCACTTTTGTTTCAAATCCGTTTCAAGTTCCGTATGGTTCAGGCCTGTTGCAAACCGATCTCGTAACTGCCGTTCCAGGAGGCAATCGTCGTAATTGCAATCTTTGCTCAAATCTTTTAGCCTGTTTGCGTAGTGTTCCATTGATTCATTTCCGTCCCTAATGCAGCTCCAAAATTCTGTTAACGCACGGTACCTGGTTTTCTTGACACGAAAAAGGTCTAGAAGTTTTGTGCGTATTTCCTTATATTCACTTGTTTGGAATTTAGGCGTAAGCGCTATCTTTACTTCTCTGAAAATCTCAGGTGTAAAAGAATTTAGCAGTAAATCCTTTTTAAGTTTGTCGTCGTCGATGTTATGGATAATGCACTTATTTTCAAAGTAATCTACGTAGTCTTCCACTCTACAGCTGTCTGGATCGAACTTTTCTATGTTAAAGGTCTTAAAAATTCCAGTTCTCTGGTCGGATAGTTGCGTGTTAGAAGTGTTGGTCGTTGTCTGGGCATCTTGTGTCGTATCTTTTTCCAGTAATAGTGTAAGTACTTTAAGTATTTGTTCCTGTTGAGTTTGTTGAACTCTTAGGAACTGCGTAAATTGTTCGGAGTTCATCCTCGTCGCCAATTTAATAAATTAAATTCATATTTAATTTGCAAGATTGAACTTTTATTTTTAAGCGACAAGTATTGCAGAATGACATGAGCTAGAAAAAACTATACTAGGTTTAAGATATGAAAAAGGTTTGTACTGCTGTACAATGAGGTATACTACAAGTAACACAAGTAATAACACTGACAACTTGACTTATGTGATTTGACAGGACTTGACGAACAAATTAATAGTAAGTGAATATCGATTAAATCGATTTAGTCATCGACTTATAAGATCGACTATTCAAACGTCAGTTAGTTCGTACGTGGGGTGTGTTCTCACTCCTACATAGATCAGGAGAACCAACCAAATAAATTAATATGGTACAGGTTATAAATATTTATTTCATTTCAAATTACGCAGAATAAAAAGGAAATCTAAGCACGGCAAAGAAAAAGAAACTACTACTCTATAAATAAAACATACCATACACAACTTTATAACTATGGCTGAATTTTTTGGCGGCAATTGAACTGTCAATAGGAAAATTTTGTTTTTATTTCCAAAATTTGTGTTTCTTCGAGTGATAATGGTGTCGATTCGGTTTTGCATTCTTTATAACTAAACCAAGTTTGACAGGTCTTATAGTATTACTGTCTTTTCCTAACCACCGAAGTAAAAAAAGACAAGCATTACTATTACACCTGTCAAAATTAGTTTAGTTTTAGAGAATGCAAAATCGAATCGACACCAATGTCTTTTAGTGGTGGATTATTAGCCATTATGTGTTCGTTAATGTGTACGAGTGTGCGAAATTGAAATAAAGTTGTGAAAGTGACTTTTCTAATTGCTCCAAAAAGTTCGTGTAAAGTTTAAGTAAAGTGCCACTACTTTACTTTTACTCTATCCTCATCTCACTTACTCATCATCATCGTTATCATCATTAATACTTGATTCTACTCGCTGAGTTAGAAATATTTAATACTTGACACTGGCAAATACACTTAACGCGTGCGCCAAAAAAAAAATGGCTATGTCACCGTGTCACTGTAATTATCACAACTGTCACTTGTCTTTGTTATCATTTTGTCAGTGTCACTCTACTGTACTGTCTAGCTAGTGTCTACTTTCTACTATCACTGTCAGTATGTCTCTGTATGCATGTCACTCCCGAGTTCCCGACCCAAAAGAAAACTGATTTACTGAACACAACACAAGTCGCAAAATACAATTGTGAATTATACAATACAAAAGAAAAGTAATAGTAATTAGTAAATCGAATCATTTAGATCATTCTTCTAAGTCCGTAACCATGCCTATTAATTTGCAAGGTGTGCGCCAGTATCTTAGTGAACTAAGGAATTCGGGAGGTCTTCACAAAGACCAAGCTGAGAAGTATGTAATAAAGAATCAGGACAGTTGGTGTTTTATTATTAGTCCCTAGTTATTTAATCAACACACGATAAGACGCAAACAATGTTAATTTACATCACAATTGTACGAAATGTTATTCCAGTTCAAATAGAATAAGAATGACGTGATGTTAAATTTATATGAAATTGCAGGTATCGCAATGTTTTGATGGATATTCTGAAGAGTACAGGCAGAGACCTGGTGGAATCCTTAAAAGCTTTTGTAGAAGCTAGTAAGTCGTGTTTATTTCCATTTTTGAATTGTAGTATTAGTGGGTTTTTTCGTTCCATTTTGATCAAATTATTTAACATTCTCAATAATATATTTTGTTTGTAAATGCTTGTTCTCAAATGCGAACATTTTAAAGTATTTTTCTTTCAGTTGTAAATGAGAATGTAAGCCTGGTAATCTCAAGACAGTTGCTGACCGACTGCAGCACTCACCTTGCTCTGCTGCCGGATCCCGTGTCTCAAGAAGTGTCACATTTTGCGTTGGACGTAATTCAACCAAGAGTGATCTCTTTTGAAGAGCAGGTAAATCCATTGAAAATATGAGTAAAGAAATAATTAACAATGTGTGTAATATTATTATACCTAATTTGTGGGGTATTGTAGTGTAAGTTGATTGATTTGTGACTTTTTTTCTACCCACATGTATGGTGCATTCATATGTCGATTTGATTAGCTACATAGCTCAGTACAAATTGATGAATTAATTTGCAGTTTTATAAGAAACATAAAAGATACCTCAGAATAAGATGGTCAGTACTTGCATTTTGGTTTCATTTTCAATAATTTTTGGAGCTACCTTGTCCACTAGCTGACAAGTCTGACATAAAAGATAAGTACATATATTAATTTTGAATCCATTTCAAGGTAGCAAGCATCAGACAGCATTTGGCAGACATTTATGAGCGCAATCAGAATTGGAAGGAAGCTGCTAATGTACTAGTCGGAATACCTCTTGAAACTGGTCAGAAGTATGTAGCAAACATTTATGTTCAACTTGTATTATTGTAACAGTAATTATCTACTTACAGGGTAGCGTTTAACCACAAGTTACCTGATGTTAAGTAACCATGTGGTTGAAAGTGGCGTCACCCTACGCCTGGATTTGGAACTGGCTCTCAATTGATAATAATAAATAATAATATAGCTTTTATTTGTTCTTTACACAAATTAAAATTATTTTTTATTGGGTTATTATTATAAGTTAGCTTAAGTTAGTATTATGTTAGTAGTACTTAGAATTATGTTAGTATTATGAATCCTCAGTGTAAGGATCGCCAAAGCGGTAAACGCCCCTCCAATAGCTTCCATTTTTGTCTCTTTCTAACAGTTCTAGACCAATGCTTTCCAGCAACCTGTGTAATGTGATCGTGCCACCTGATGTAGTAGCCTTGGCTTGCGTCTGCTGTCTCTAGGGACCCAGTTTGTCACAATATGTGTACATCTATTCGAATCTACTCTTTGTGTATGTCCGGTCCACCTTCAGTTAAACTTTAATGCTTCTTTTACAAAGTCTTTAGCTTTCCATTTTTCCTAATAAATGTGTTCTTTACTCTATCTTTTAGCTTTAAGTTCTAAAGTGAGACACCTATAAATACCAAACACACATCAAATTCAGCACCTTTTTAATATCACTGCCGGTTCAAAATTCATTAATATTGCTCTTAAATCTTCCAGACAGTACACAGTAGACTACAAACTCGAGACATATCTGAAGATAGCGCGCTTGTACCTCGAGGTCGATGACCCTGTGCAGGCTGAAGCATTCGTCAACAGAGCATCGCTGCTGCAAGCGGAGACCACCAATGAACAGCTGCAGATCTACTACAAGGTGTGCTACGCTAGAGTATTGGATTACAGGAGGTATGTTAGAAAAAGGCATAACTATTATTTTGACCTTAAAAAAAGAGCTTAGTGGGTTAATTTCCATATTATTATCATGACTGACCATTCTATAATTTCTTTGTTTGCTTGTTGCTCTTCGACAAATGGTCAGAACATCGATTTTTTTATGGTGCCTCTCTATCCAAAATCTATCCAAAAGCAAAGACATCAACCATGTCATGGCTATTGTAATGATTTATTAAAAAAATTCTTATGCTGTATGTGTAATTGAGTTGCAAATTTATATTTTAGTTATCTATTGTTATATACTTAAATAAAATAAACTAAACTCTTACTCTTTCTGACTGATAGACAATGCACAGTCTAAGTGGTAAGTCCTAGAAACATGAAACTTTGAATTATATAGAGTGTCTATGGGGTTCACTGAGAAAGGGTGTTGTGTAAATCACTCCCTGAAAGAATCACATGGGGCATTAAGATTTGTATGGAAAAATATCATATCATATTGGACTGGACTGTTTTTTCTTAACAGGAAGTTCATAGAAGCAGCGCAAAGATACAATGAGCTCTCATACCGCAACATAATACATGAGGACGAGAGAATGACCTGCCTGAGGAATGCACTGATATGCACAGTGCTGGCATCGGCTGGTAAGATTTAAAATAAGCTATTGTAAAACTATATCCAACATCCTCATCATCAGTCTTAGCATATTATAAATGCAAAAGTAACTCTTGATGAAACTTGCTGTGGAGAAAGTTCGAAACGTGAAGGACTTTTGATCGCCATAAAGTGTAGCTAGTTTTATAGCTAGTTTGACGACGGATGTGGTAGGGATACCCGGTTCGCCACACTAATCATTCCTCTTTTTCTACTTGAGATATGGTATCGAAACAAAAGCATCGATACATAGTGTTGCCAGTGTTTTGACGATCGATGTGGCGCAATGGGCGGATAGCCGACTGTGAAGCGTGAGGTCGCGGGTTCGATTCCCGCTACAGGACAAATATTAGTGCATTGAAAAAATAAAAGCGCAAGTATTTGCTCTGTGTCTGGGTGTTGTGGAGCCCCGATCCTCGTAGTTTCTGATACCCTAGATACAGGGGAACCTAGTTAGGGGCAGAGCCTATGTATGTGATTGTGCGGACATTAAAAAAAAATAGATATATATACTAGCCGTTCCCCGCGGTTTCACCCGCGTGGGCTACAGTTTATCGCGTTAAAAAGTATCCCATGTCCTTTCTCAGGCTCTAGACTATCTCGGTACCAAATGTCATTCAAATACTTTCGCATTTAAAATATTAGTAGGGATTCTAATGAATATAGAAAATACAATATACTGTTTTAAACTACCATGGTCAAAAACATTAGAATTAAGTTTTATAACGGGATAATTACCATGTATTTGTTTTTGTTTGAGTTCTCGATATTTCGGCACTGTTGCAAGCGCCATGATCACGAGAATACTATCGAGAACTCAAACAAAAACAAATACATGGTAATTATCCTGTTATACAACCTAATTCTAATAGCAAATTCACTTTGATTAGCAACACAATTCAATACTGTCTATGAAGCTCTTAACTCGTGTTCATATGAATTAACAATATGTTACAGGTCAGCAGAGGTCCAGGATGCTGGCCACGCTGTTCAAAGACGAGAGATGCCAGCAGCTGCCTGCGTACTCCATCCTGGAGAAGATGTACCTGGACCGCATCATCAGGCGGTCAGAGTTGCACGAGTTCGAAGCGTTAATGCAGACCCACCAGAAGGTTAACTACAAGGTGAGGTCAAAGTACGGTCAACGACAAAAATAGCTGAACAATAACTTTTCTGAATGTCTTTATCAACTTTTGAAGCGATGATGGCTCAGTGGTAGTGACGTCGGCTTGCGATCCGTAGGTCGTGTGTTCGAATCCTACAAAGAGCTTGAGCTTTTCGAGAAGAAAAACATCGTGATGAAACCATAGCTTAGTGGTAGGGCATTTTCAAGTGCTCACCTGGCTAGCTAGACCCTCAAGTTAAGAATATGTCTGAATTTGTATTGGAATTGCCAACTGTAAAAGTTTTCAGTTCCTTCCAATTTCTAGATATTTTTTAGAACGCAACTTACCGAAACTTGGAGGCTCTGAAAATGGTTGTTTTATTTGTATTCCAATAAAGTTTTCGAATTACTTTTTGGATTTAGATAGTACGAGTTACCACTTTGACAACGTAGTGGTAGTAAACTTTGACGTTTACGAATACTTTTATAGTTTTCAAAACTTGGGAATACAGATCATCTAGTTATTATTTTTGTAGGCGACAACGTCAGACGGCACCACAATCTTGGACCGCGCGGTGTTCGAACACAACCTGCTGTCGGCCAGCAAGCTGTACAACAACATCACGTTCGAGGAGCTCGGCGCGCTGCTCGAGACGCCGCCGGCGAAGGCCGAGCGCATCG
Organism: Opisthograptis luteolata; assembly: GCA_931315375.2. Lineage (NCBI taxonomy): Eukaryota > Metazoa > Arthropoda > Insecta > Lepidoptera > Geometridae > Opisthograptis > Opisthograptis luteolata. The sequence continues at coordinate 8,945,677 of OV928048.1, forward strand.
CCAGCCACATGATCAGTGAGGGGCGAATGAACGGGTACATCGACCAGATCAGCTCCGTCGTACATTTCGAGAGTGAGTTAAACGTTTTTATGCGTACAATAACAAATAACAGATTTTTCCGATTACCTTTATCATCTTACGGTCAGTTTCAATAACCTATCTATCCACTGTTTTTTTTATACTTATTATTTTTATTTACAGGGTAGCGTTTGACCACACGTCACCTGATGTTAAGTGACGATGTGGTCGAATATGGCGCCACGCTACACCTGGATTGAGAACTTACTCTCAAGTGAGGCTGCCGGAACACACCGATAGGTGCTTGGCGCCAGATTCTTAACTTGATGGGGGTAGCTACTAGCTAGCCAGGCGAGCACTTCTATTGAGCTTACGTCAATATTCTGTCCCTAGTAGGACAAACCGTGGTTATTGAAACTGGCCGTAACTTGGTCATTGTAAAATTTGTAAATTGCTGTCACATGTCCTTTCCTTTTTTCCAGCTCGCGAGATTTTACCGCAGTGGGACAAGCAGATCCAGAGCCTGTGCTACCAGGTGAACAGCCTCATCGAGAAGATAGCCGCCGCAGAGCCCGAGTGGATGGCCAAGCTTATGGAGGAAGAACTCATACAATAACTATTCATTTACATAAATAGTCAGTAAAAATTTCGTCTCTGTTACATTGTTTTTCTGTTATAATTTTAAGTTTAAATGCACCCTAGAGATTAAGATTTAATTACATCCAACACCTAGCAACACTGGGTATGAGCTAAGGTAGTAGCCAACTCTATAATATTGTCAGTCTCGGACCATCCGAAGGCCTCAAAAGCACTGTAGCGTGCGCTTAGTTGGAAATGCTACTGTCTTGTAATGAACAGCCAGTATTTTCGGCGACTGTCATAGCCAACCGAATAAGCTATGCCACTAGCGCTATTCGGTATTAAAAATGACTAAAGCAGGAACTCTTCTCTCTAAAAACTAACTTGCCACGAATGATAGGCCACAATTATGATGCCCACAATTATGTTCAACGATAGAAAGTTACCACGAGCTGGCTCCGAAATCGTTCTGTCGTCACTGTAACCAACTGCCCTATCCTCCATGGTCATAGGTGCGTCGAGAAATTCTGCACCTGTTAGGTTTTAAAATTATATCTACGACTTAATAATTTAGACAACCTATTATTGGCCGCAGCTGTCGACCTTCAACGTTCTAAAGTCTACCCCAACACCAGTTTGGCATTCATTAAAACTAAGTTTGACAGGTCTAATAGTATTGCTGTCTTTTTCTAACCGTTGAAGTAAAAAGGACAGCATTACTTTTAGACCCGTCAAACTTAGTTTTAGAGAATGCAAAACCGAATCAACACCATATGGTTGGGTGCTGCTTATGGGGTCTGGTCTGCTTTGGTTGTGATCCCGCAACTCATTAATATTCATGTTCCCATATCCCAATGTGTACAACCAAACAAGAGAAATCTTATTAGTAAAGCTAATTAAAAAATATCGGAACATTAGATGACAAAAAAAGCTTGGGATTTTAGTGAACTTGTTCCAATTCAATCAATTAGTAATAAGAATAAAATAGTCAATGTGATCGCGCCAAAAAAAATAACCTGCCGGGCGTTTCTTGCTTGTTCTTTTGCCGGCGTAAAGAGGTTGGAACAGGCGTAGCTAGTTTTAAGTTTGACGTTTTAAAGTGATCACAATGTATCCTATTGAATAAATAAAAATTGACTATCGACTATGTAGTTAATTGTAATAGATTTGTTTTGCTATGAAAACTGAAAGTAATAAATGCTAATTTGTGAAAATAAAAAATATATAGAAGAATAGCTTGACACTATTTATTAAAACAATAAAATAAAATACAACAAAGTTAAATTATCATAGAAAAAAACATCACTTTTATTAAACTCAATTGTATTGAACTTATGTTATGGACACTGCAGGGACTCCACTCAAGCGACATCCAAGCGTAAACAAGTAATATTTTGCAGAATATTAGACTTTACAGCTGACATTAACGCAAACAGGAAAGGACACAACTGGTTCTAATAAAACAAAGCGCATGTTGATTCCAACAGACTATTCATTTATTATCATTCAATCAATAAGACGTAACACCATCGGTGTTTATTTACAAGACAACTGGGCGATGTTAATAGGATTCAATGCAATTATTGAGCAAGGGGATGCTTAAAACGCCGCGTGCTTAAATACATAATACATCAGAACGCTACATAATACGTTAAAGTTTCGAGAGAAATGTTAAGTTAAATTGAATGCGTTCTGAACGCTATACACTATACAGACACGAAGATACTGTTTAAGAGTTGATTTTGCTATCGCTTCTCTGCCATTATTATATAACAGTTGATGTGGCATGTATTATCTACAAGACTAAAAGCCGGGGCTCTCAGAGCGCCTAGGGCTCCAGCTCGAGTGCGATGCCCACCTTGTGGCCGCCGGCGTTGAAGTTCTGCCCGTCGATGGCGGCAGACAGAGTAATGGTCACACCTGAAAAAATAATAAAGCGTTATTAGTTGGTACAAAACCTAGAAAAGTTGACTAGAAATCACATCCGACTCACATACATACTATAAATGCGAAAATGTGTGTGTTTGTAACTTCTTCACGTTGAAACTAACTTGTTAACTTGAACGAATTTGAACGAATCCTAGAAAATGGTACCAGCGGAGTAACGAGAAAACCGTGGATGTAATCGAGAGGCGCCACTAGTTTTACATAATATGAACTAGGATCGTATAAAAATAAAATCGCTGACTTGCGTGCAAACGTGCATAGTAAATGTTATCAAAGATCTTACGTAAGTTTACGTAAACTAGACGAATATATTTGCGAGATTAGATAATGAATGTCATATGTTGAGAAAATAGCACAGTGTGATCATGTCTTGTGATAAAATGGTTCGACATGACAATGAAGAATAAAACCTTTGCCGTATGTATATCATCAATCACAATATCACATGTCACGTTGTCCATAAACTGATATGATCGAAAGTTAAAATAAATTTATCACAAAAGTTATGCGAAAAGGTTTATCTTGGATTAAATAATAGCCTCTAAAACAATATCTTTAATACCTACTACTATATAATAAATTACAATAACTATACATAAATAGGAGTTCCACCCGATTACACTTTATCATTGACAAATTAATAAACAAGGACTTTGAACTCTTTATCCTTACTAATATTATAAAGCTGAAAGTAACTCTGCTTGTTTGTTTGATACCTTTTTACGCCTAAACCGATGAACCGATCATCAAATTTAGTATGGACATGTGAACAATCATAATTTATATCGCGATAAAATGTAGAACACGCGAGTGAAACAGTTACAGTATAAAATCAAATAATGCAAAACATTGAATTGGCTACAAAATCTGTTATAAATTTACACTGACGTTTTTACACTCATCCTTGAGGACCAGCGTTTGACTGCTGGTTCTAGAAATATGGAACTTTGTAGTAATGTAGACATGCACCGAGAAAAAGTTTTTGAAAAATCCATATTAACACTCTCTCCATATTAAAGTTTGCATGGAAAAAGAATATCAACCTTCACACAGGCGAAGAGTGCCATGTTCACTTACCAGGACGCAGCTTCTGCTGGTATCCGAGCCCGACGAGCGATTTGTTGTTGATCTTTGCGTGCAGCGATGCGTCCGCGTCGAGCGCCTGCTTGACGCCCACTCCGAACAGCGTGTCAGTGGATCCGGTGGTCCACTTCATGGTAATACCGCACTCTAGCTTCTCGGACACCTTCTGGTAGATGGAGCCGCCGAAGTCCTTGCCGTTATCACTGTGAAGGAATAATTGTAGTTTGATCGATACACTAGCAACTGCTTCTGTAGTTTCCGGAACGGTGATTGCTAAACAAATTTACTTTAATTTTGTTAACGTGAATGTGTCATATCTTATCATGGTATCTTTATTTTATTAGGCTTACAGTTAACTTTACAGGGTTTACTAGGTCTACCAGCTGTACCCCATATTTTTACCTGCTGTTATCCTTGAGGATAACTAAAAATTTATCCAATGGCTTGGTTTATTCAAGTATCAAAAATAACTATAGGTACCAAATGACATGAAAATCTGTTCAGCCTTTATGGAGTTGAATGGTATGTTGCTTTGTAACAAACATAAAATAGTATAGCTCATGTTATGAATAGATAAACATCACACATGTCTTGGCTATCATGAGATTAAAACAAAGTAAGCATTTATGAAAACTTTCTAACAAAGGAACTAATTATAACTAGTTCACAGAACTACATCTGATCCAATGATCAATCTAATGATGTAACAGTAACAATGTAATCAATTAGAATATTCAAAATCATAAGAACGAAATAATTGTAATCTTTATTTGCACAACTCCATGTCTATTCTTCATTCTATCTGGTGATGAATTAACTGAAGGATTATATTATTACATGACAGGAATGTTGAATATGAGAGAGAAGTATTACAATCAAGTGATTATAACAAGCTTACATTTAATTAGCTATAGTACAATGGGTACTCAACATTCAGATTTCAGTCTTACAACACATAATTACATTATACAGAAGGTACAAAACTGGCTAACACCAGCTAATGGACTGGTTTCAACTGACCCATGGCTGTGCTGGTTAAGACCACTTGACATAAAGATCTAGATTACATCCTGCGATGTTAAGCGGGGCAAAGGTTATGCAATCAAATAACTCAATAGTCTTACATAATAATGAGTCATATTGCAGAGATACCAGGGGGGCAACAACTTACAGTAACCTTTATTGCTTGGAGACTGTAATGGAGTCTAGTAATCTTGAAACTATAATTTGTGTATGAAACTTGATTGTCTTTACAACATAAGCATTTCTTTCTCAGAACCTGGGCGTTGATACTTTCTGATATCTAACATTCTAAGGGTTTCGAGTTAGACTTACGGCCGTTCCCAATAACTTATCTATCCACTGTTTGCCTCACTGGAGAAAGATTTTTGACATAAGCTCCAAAGAAGTAATGTCTAATTTATAACTCTAGTAAGACAAAGCGTGGATTGGGAATGGTCATTAGTAAGATGTAGATAATGCTTCATTGTTTCACCACAACAACAGAAAAATAGAACAACATAAAAGGAAAGGTCTTAGAGCTAGTGTTACAACGGCCGGACGTATTGCTTAGAGCGATTTCTACCAAACCTTTGGATGGACAGAAATAGTAAGAAATAAAATGCAGTTGGTGGTGTATATGCTATTACTTACATGTTGGTGTGGAGGTTGAAGTCCTTAGTCTGGTAACCAAGAGCAAAGTTGTTCTTGGAGAACTTCGCTTTCTGCGAGTCAAACTGGGACTGGAAACCTGCAAGCCATCCCTTTTGGCTGAGGACGAGGGAAACGTCGACGATGGGGCCAGCCAAGTCGAGGTCCAAGTTGGTGTTGATGGCTACAGTTTCATTGGTGTATGACGTCTTGAGCTTGCCGGACTTAACTCTGGAATTTTAAATTGTTTCAGTGTGTCAATTTTGTACGTAATGATCATTTTACAGTGGCATGCAATAAGAATTATATTTTTGAGTTGGCTGGCTTCTTGTAATACTTTCTGTTAGCGAGTTAAGAAGAAAGCTTAGGGCGAGATTTTTGCAGCCCCAATGTTTCCACCGTAGTGTTTAAAGGTAGTGAGTAAATCTTAATACATAGGATATGTATATTTCCAAATGTATTTTCATTCTTCCAACATTCATTATTGGAAACTCAAGTGGTTCCACAGCCTCCAGATATGTTAGCATGATCTCATTTACCAATGCTAACAATAAGAACATGAGGCGAGTAATTATATGAATGACAAATTATGTTGGTCAAATTATGGCGAGACATTTTGCAACAACAATGCTAAATGAAATGTTTTATGAAAATAAGAAATTACCTGCAATTTTGTGGCACTATATTGAATTTGGATTCAACATACTTATTTGTCTGTAATGGAACTACAACATACCCGTTGAACCCTCTAGAAGCATGTAAAATGGAATTACAGGTTTTCTTTAATGAGCATTGTTATTGGCATGCACATGACAGTGATTCTTTTGTAAAGATGTTATTTATGTTAAGCTTTTATGCCGAATGCATGATGTAGCAATGTGCAGTAGTACATTGATATTTTTAGGTAGGTGATGAGCAAGATTGTCTTACCCGGTCTGTGGTGCGAATGTGCCCTCGAGTGTAAGCTTGAGTCCGGCTGCGATTTTATCCTGGATAGTGATGTCTGTGGCCAGTGTGTTGTCTGTATTCCATTTCTCTGTGAATGTAAGACCGTAGTCTTTCACAGCGTATTTAGAGGAGAGGCTGCCGAATACCTGAAAAAAGTTGTACAGTCAGCTTAAGTATTTTTGAGACATCAAGTTTTTATGTTATCTGTAGATTTTTTTTCCCAGAGTGGTTTGAAGAGATCTTCTAAGAGATTATTTGTATCTAGCTGGTTTCAAAGAGGCAACATTTACATGAGTCGTTAGTGAGACTTTTTTTTTCAAAAACAATGATGGTACAAACAAGTTGCTCATCTGATTATAAGCATCACGCTTGCCCATTAAAGTACAGTGCCACCCTGAATTTTGAACTGCAACAGTTCAAAATCCGGCCTAAGATATTAGATTTCTTTATTCTCTGTAATTTCACTGGAAACATTGCCCTTTAACCCGGAACACAATATGTTTGCACACTACTGCTTATCAGTTGAATAATTGTCAAAGGCATGATACATTCACAGACTGAGTCCTACCACTACAGATCTTTACCTATTTTGAGCAGGGGCGTAGCTACCGCCGTATTTGCCGTATCAATTATACGGGGCCCCCGGGCCACGGGGGCCCCCAAAGTGTGTAAGGAAAAAGAATAAAAACTTTCTAATTTATTTTATTTTACAAATGACCCCAAGAATCGTTGACTTGAGGAACCCCAAGTCAACGATTCTGATATATCTGCAGATAATGCATATTGTAATATAATTTCATCAGATAGAGGCAATTTTGGTGACAATTTAACTGAATGCGAACGAAAAATAATTTTTAAATTGGGTCCATTTAAACCACAAGGACCATTTCCAAAAGTTTCAGAAAATAACCGACCTTTTTCAGCTTATTATTATTCATATTTCAATCAGGCAGGCATAAAAATTATAAGACCATGGTTATGTTATTCTAACGTTTTAAACAAACCGTACTGTCACTTCTGTTGGTTATTAGCAGATCGTCAAAACAAATCGTACTCCTCTGCTTGGGTTAACAGTGTTTCGGTTAGAAGCAATTTCACACAAACTATTCTTGACCATGAAAAGTCACAGCAGCATATTAGTGCCTCACTCTCTTATAATAATTGGTTGCAAGGAAATACCATCGATACTCTATTGAAAAGTGAAATCAATAGTAAAATTACATTCTGGAGAGATGTACTGCATCGTATAATTAATGTTATAATTACTTTAGTATCTTGTAATCTACCTTTGAGGGGGCATGATTCTGATTCTGGCAATTTTATGGCAATTTCACGTCTGCTATCTAACTATGATGCAACTTTAAAAGAACTTTTTCTAAAACCGAAAGGTGAAATAAATTATTTAAGCCCTACGATTCAAAACGAAATTATTAGTTTGCTTGGTACTAACGTTAGGAACAGTATTATCTCAGAAATTAAAAAAGCTCCATTTCTGACAATAATTCTGGATACAACACAAGACTTGTCAAAAATTGACCAACTATCTGTAGTTTTTCGATATATCTCGGTTACAGAAAATGATGATAATGTGCCTAAAGAAATAAAAATCTGTGAGTCCTTTTTAGGATTCATAGCAGTAACCGATTGCAGTGCTGCAGGTCTGAAAACTGTCATTTTAAATTTGACTAAAGAATATGGAATTGATTTGACTAAATGTAGAGGACAGGGATACGATGGAGCAAATGTTATGTCGGGTGTGTATGGAGGATTACAAACCCTAATAAAAGAGCATGCTCCAAATGCCGATTATGTTCATTGTGCTGCGCACGCTTTAAACTTGGTTTTGAACGATGCTGCGAGACATGTTCGTGAAGTATCGACTTTTTTCGATAATTTAGAAAAAATATATACTTTTTTTGGCAATAGTATAAAACGCTGGGCTATGCTAAGTGACGATTCATCTGAAAAATATTTGATTACCCTTAAAAAGGTATGTCCTACCAGATGGTCTTCTAGGAACGACGCTTTATTAGCAGTAAAGAAAAATTTTTTACTAATCATGAAAACTTTGTACCAACTAAATTTAATTTCAAATAAAAAAGATGAACGTGAAGAATGTAAAAGTATAATTAATATTTTAGAGAGTTTTGATTTCTTAGTGCTCGTTACATTTTTTTCTTCACTTTTGAAATTATTAATCCTGTTTCTAAAGCTCTACAGCATGAAAATAATGACTTACAGAAATCTAGTATTTTATTAAGTAATCTTTTAAATAGACTGTGCCAATTAAGAAATCAGAATTCATTTAATAGTTTGCTAAATGAATCCAAAGATTTAGCAAAAAAGTGGGGGGTAACAACTGTTTTTAAAAACAGTAGGCGAAAGATAACGAAGCGTTTTTTTGATGAGTTATCACAAGATGAGAGAATTTCCGACCCGGAATCCTATTTCAAAGTCAATGTATACTATTGCTGTTTAGATATATTAATTTCTCAAACTAAAGAAAGATTTCAGAGCCTTTGCAACCTGAGTAGTATATTCGAAATATTACAACCGGAGAAACTCCTATCTTCTTCAAGCGAAGAGATATTAAACGCTTCCGGAAAACTGTCTGCTAAATACAGTAAAGACATCTCACTTAATCTTTGTGACCAATTAAAGGCTCTAAAAACATGCTTAAATTCTGAAATTAAAAAAAATTATTCCATTAAAGAACTCATTGAATTATTGCTAGTAAAATTCAATAGTCTTGCATCCAGTTTTCCCGAGGTAATCACAGCATGCTTTTTATTCTTGACCCTTCCAGTTACAACCGCAACGGCAGAAAGAAGTTTTTCAAAATTAAAACTAATAAAAAATTACTTAAGAACTTCGATGGGACAAGAACGGCTGTCAGACATCTCACTATTGTCCATAGAGGAAGAAACTTTAGAAAAACTAAAATCATCATCAGCCATAAATGATTTAATAAATCAGTTTGCCGATAAAAAGGCAAGGAGAGTGAATATTTAAAATTCGATTTTTATTTGTAAAATGGGTAAATTATTTGATAAATAAATATTACTTCTCACAATATTTTTTTCTTTTGTAAAAAATCTTTACCTCCATATAAGGGCCTCCAAAAAAATTTTTATACGGGGCCCCGACAAGGCATGCTACGCCACTGATTTTGAGCTAATATTGAATTAATAATGTATTTACATCTCCAGCTTTCATACCTTTCCACTTTCCTGGTTAGAGGTAATACCGCTGGTGAACTCTACACCAGCCTCGCTCTTGGTCTTGAGATCGAGTTTGAACACACCGAAGTGGTAACCTTTGCTGAAGACATCGTTGGCCTTCTTTCCGAGGTCAGCATAGTATGGGGGAGCCATTCCCTATAAAAAAAGGACTTGTCAGTCTGATCAAAAGAACTCTAGTACATTTGGGCCACCTCAGTAGTTGAATGTGCTAGTCATTTAAAATTATTATGAGAAAGTACCTAACTCAATTGCAGTTTGCAGGGGATTAGAGTATTTTCCCATGACCTATAGACATGTTAAAGTCGAGTGAGACATTTAGCACATGCGAGGCGACTCGCAAATAATCAGTGCCAGCTATGTCAGGGTCAGGATTGACTCGCTATGTACTTATTTACAAGCCACTTTCAGTCAAGGTATTACATAACTTTCAGTATGACTATACCTAACAATGCAGTATTACATCAAATACGTCACACAAGAGATTAGTTTGTAATTTGTAATCAGTTGACCATAAACTTGACCTTCAAGGAAATGTTTCAAAGGTCTAATTCAGTGGTTGAGGCCACATGCGGCGATGGCCTACGGGACCCAATGACGTTTCACTTTAGCGATTACCAAAATAAGAGTATTACCTAGAATTTTAAAGATCTTTGAGCAATAATGAATCTTGTACGTTATATGACTGGAAACAATGATGAACAATTTAAAAAATACATGTCTGACGTAGCGAGTGCCATTAGAACCGGCTGAAGGTGTAAAAATGTAACCTAAATAAAATATTAAATAGTAAGGTAGAAACCCCTAAATATATCTTTAGTGCCTAATTAAGGCAATAAATACTTACTGCAATTTAACTTATTTCACAAAATGTTACTATTTCACTGTAATTGCCGAGAAGGGCTCTACCTGCACCACACCACAAGACAATTTTAGTTTTCTCCAGCAAACCGCAAGAGGGCGCTACCTAACCGGAACTAGCTCATATTGATTTAGGACTTCAGTTACTATTAAACATCTATATTTGTGCAATCAATCTAATAAAGCTACCATAAAAGTAAACAATTTTTTAAATATTGATTTCAATGTTTTACTTCTGCTGTTCTTAGCAGGAAATCTAAAAACTTTATAAGTAGCTAGAAAGATTGCTTCAATGACAGTGACGTAAACGGCCTTAGCATTTTAGCATTTTTCTAGTTTTTCAATTTTCATGTTTTTTACATACATATAACAACTATTCATAATATTCACTAACTTATCATAATTATAAAATTAAATGCAATGACATAATTATTGCTTCGAAGCATATGCGTATTGATTAAAATTAAAATAATATTTTTCAGTTGGATTTTTATGTAAGCACAATCGAGCGCCAAATTTTGAACGAACGAAACTGTGTTTATGTCATTTTTACCCGACTACCCCAGAAGGAGGATACATTTTTTTGTATTTTATGTAGGCAACTCATCGCTATACCTACAGAAAACTTTTACAATGAATAACTAATTATACAGATGCACTTACATCACCATTGGTCATCCAGCTGAAGAATGAGAATCCTTCATAGTCGTCATCATAATCACCGTCATAAGGACAAACAATTTGACCGTTTTCGTCTTTGCATATCGTCATCACATCCAGAGTGCCGTCCTGTATATAGACCAGCGAGGAATTTATTTTACAATAGCGTACAACTAAATAATGCTTATTTTTACGTTGTTTTAAAAACAGTTAGATCCAATCAGCGCTACTCAAAATTCTTTCAGATTTCATAGCAACTGCTACTCATCATAAACTATTGACTATCAAATCTATATACAACAATCTAGAAATAAACCCTCAAGTTGAGGAGGTATCTGTCGCCAGACACTTGAGAGCCCGTAAGCACTCGAGGAGTTCTGTGATTGCGATTGCCAGCGTTGACATTGTCTCGGTACTCGGTACTCGGTACCTATCATCAGTAGGTCCACACTTACTATTACTTACTATCAATGTATTGATGAATCAATGTACAATCAACGACAAAATTCGGGGTTTTATGGGTGTTGTGTTATGGTCAAACGCTACATTCTAAGTTGCAAGGAAAAAAGATGTGTGTTCTTTTATTTACCCAGTAAAAGAAGCGCTCCACACTTTTTGAATTAACCATTATATCGTAACTAAAACAAGTCAATTTAATTATTTTGTATTTTTCAGTGCGTTTTTAAAGTGTTTTTTTTAGTTTTTTAAAATATATATTTGAATTTTTTTATTTTTAGTCGTTTGTTACCAAGTCCAATCTATTTGACTCATCAAGACGAATCATATGAGCCCAAACTCGAGGGGTTTACTAGTAGCCACTGCAGAGATCCCCTACCCACCTTCCGGTTGCATCATCAGACTCTCGTCACCAAGTTCAATTTATTGGACTCATCAAGACCATTCATATGAGCCCAAACACGAGGGGTTTGCTAGTAGCCACTGCAGAGATCCCCTACCCACCTTCCGGTTGCATCATCAGACCCTCGTCACCAAGTCCAATCTATTGTACTCATCAAGACGATTCATATGAGCCCAAACACGAGGGGTTTACTAGTAGCCACTGCTGAGATGCCCTACCCACCTTCCGACTGCATCATCAGATCAGGTCGATGATACCAAATTATTGCATTGTCACCGAGATTACATACACACACAAAGTTTCAAGTCGATACGACAATTAGAAGTAGGTGAAAATTGCCTTCTAAGATTTGATTACATTGTTAGTTAGTTAGTTAGTTAGTTACAAGTCAAGCTAATAAAAGTGTTTTAAATAATAATATATAGTTTAAAAAAACTAAAAAAAACACTTTAAAAACGCACTGAAAAATATAAAATAATTAAATTGACTTGTATTCGTTACGATATAATGGATAATTCAAAAAGAGTGGAGCGCTTTTTGGTTGTGTGTACTTTTATTTACCCAGTAAAAGAAGCGCTCCACACTTTTTGAATTAACCATTATATCGTAACGAATACAAGTCAATTTAATTATTTTATATTTTTCAGTGCGTTTTTAAAGTGTTTTTTTTAGTTTTTTTAAACTATATATTATTATTTTTTTACTTTTTAGTCGTTTGTTACCAATTCCAATCTATTTGACTCATCAAGACGAATCATATGAGCCCAAACTCGAGGGGTTTACTAGTAGCCACTGCAGAGATCCCCTACCCACCTTCCGGTTGCATCATCAGACTCTCGTCACCAAGTTCAATCTATTGGACTCATCAAGACGATTCATATGAGCCCAAACACGAGGGGTTTGCTAGTAGCCACTGCAGAGATCCCCTACCCACCTTCCGGTTGCATCATCAGACCCTCGTCACCAAGTCCTATCTATTGTACTCATCAAGACGATTCATATGAGTCCAAACACGAGGGGTTTACATGAATCCACTGCAGAGATGCCCTACCCACCTTCCGGCTGCATCATCAGATCAGGTCGATGATACCAAATTATTGCATTGTCACCGAGATTACATACACATACAAAGTTTCAAGTCGATACGACAATTAGAAGTAGGTGAAAATTGACTTCTAAGATTTGATTACATTGTTAGTTAGTTAGTTAGTTAGTTAGTTAGTTAGTTAGTTACAAGTCAAGCTAATAAAAGTGTTTTAAAAAGAAACATTACTGATCTAATACGCATTTAGAAAATCTAGTGTGATCAGCTAGTTCTGTCGTTGACTGTACAATCTCCGATCGCTAACGCTTCGTTAGAGTTCGTTAGGGATTATTGTCAAATGCAACGTAAGCCTATACGAGACCATCTGGCGTGGATCCAGCTCTCTAAAGAGGTTGTGGTCACTGCCTCTCGAAAATCGGCAAAGCGCGGACTACAGACTAATTGACGATCGATAGATACATTATTGTATTCTACTAGTTTACCAAATGACGTCTATGACGCCCATGACTTTTTACAACCGATCCCTTTGCTTTTCATTGAACAAATGCGTAAAAAAAACATCTATTCATGGTTTTAGAACTTCGTTTCCAAAGGTTGTCAATATGCTGCGCTTTTATACTAATGGCCTCATATCACTCACGGGTCGTAGGCATGGTACAGTCTCCTTCGTTATATCAGCACGAACTGCAGGCAATTTTATCTTTTCCCAAACTCTCGCCCAAATGTTCCTATCACTAATACCGTACAAATAATCAAAAACTGACATAATTAGTAAAAAATCATGAAAATATTTTAAGTTTCAAGAAAATTACGTGACATACAGGTGGGACTAGATTTGTTGGAATTTCAAATAATTTAATCTATTTGGCTCCTGATTTAATGCACATCTCAGTATTCGAGCATCGCCCAGACATGGAATAAATAGTTGCGATCTCTTTCAATGCACAACTGTTTCCTGTTTGTCCCATAGCGGGAATCGAACCCGCGACCTCCGTAGTCAGTAGGAAGCAGATTATAATTTAGATTCTCAATATAGGAATACGAATCTACTTTTAAAGGACGGATGTTGCGGCGCGTTTGAATGCATTTTTATCGCTGTCTAGAGGACGTAGGTCCAGTGAACGAAACGTAGGTCACGCTCACGTAGGTACAGCTACTCAGTAATTTCTGTTTTAAGACATATCATCGCATGAAAACTATGGTCGATATGTTTATTATGGTAGTTTGGTACTGTAGGTAACCTATTAATTTTATTTCTTACAGCTAGCCATGTTTCACGATGTGGTCGAAGGTGCGGACTTGGACTTGGATTTAGAACTGGCTCTCAAGTGGGACTGCCGGAAGGCCGGAATATACCGATTGATGCTTGGCGACAGATTCTTAACTTGAAGGTGGTAGCTAGCCAGGCGAGCACCACGCCACTAAGATATAGTTTCGTTTTCCTCCATTGAAAGCTAAAAGCTCATTGAAAGATTCGAACCCACAAACTACGGATCGCAAGCCAACGTCACTACCACTGAGCCATTATCGCTTTGCAGTTTCTCTGGCGGCGCGATTTCTAATATTTATTAGTTTTAATGTATCGTATTAGATACTGGTACCTATACTTCTATCATTCATATTGCCTTCTATAGGAGGAATGCCTTACCTAACTATACCATTGAGTTTAATAACAATATACTTACGCATTTTTATAGATTACTAGGTACGGAAAGTTTCTGAGACAATGTGGATTTTCTCCGAGAATGTTCGAGTAAGCTGTATAATGAAAACAGACGTATCGGGAGCACGTTGATCGGCCCAATTCCAATTCTCGAATAGTCTGTTCTCGTCGGTTCGACAATGTACTCGACGGATACGTTCGGACGTCTGCGGTTATTTTAGACGCAAAGTTCCAGCGACGCTCGCTCGCGAATCTCATTCAACCTTTTAACTCCGTGCATTTAACGCTTCGAAACTTTCAAAGCCTTTAATATAAACGTTGAAAATATTACCCGAATTTCTGTGATAATATGGCAAACGATTTCCTGCACTACGATGTACTGCAAAATGATAGGTACGGCCGCTATTTAGCAGCCAACAAGGATTTAGCTGGCGGCGAGTTGATATTTACTGACACGCCGTTCGCTGTTGGACCTAAACCAGGCAAGTTTAAATTACTGAGGAATTTGCTATTGATTTATAAGTATCCATTGTTTTATTTACTGGTAAATCTTTTAAGTTATCTCATAATAACAAAATTATCATGAAATCATGGGGGCAAGATCTCATACTCTTTGCCTATATAAGATTAAAGTTAAATAGTCATTCGGTCGATTCAATATTATATACTTCATCCACAAGTTATTGAAAAACTTATCGGTATCATTGCTTGCGTTCATCTGATTGTCATTTAAATGACTGTGTTATTGAAATTTGTCTGAATGTAGATTTCACTTTTTATCCTTGAGGAAGCTCCAGACATACCTCTACACAATACCCTTCTACTAATTACAATCATAATAAGTATAGATAAACTTCCTACCATGTCATAGTCTTAATTAACCTACACAAAGACATACTGCAAATCAGACCCCACCGAAGACTATAAAACTGACCTTTAAGGTGGTATAGAAAAAAATCACACATATATTTGCCCTTACCGGGATTCGAACCCGGGACCGCTAGCTTCCTAGGCAGGGTCACTACCAAATCGGCTACCGCGTCGTCGAAAGATCTACTATTAAGAACGTACTTATAACCATTAACTTCTACTTATTTCAGACACTCCACCACTATGCCTCGGCTGCTACTGTCCCGTGGACAGCACGCTGTGCTCCCGCTGCGGCTGGCCCGCCTGCGGCGCCGACTGCGAGACTTCACCGCACCACGCAGGAGAATGTGCGGTCTTCGCCGCGGCAGGGGTCCGCTACCAGCCACCAGAAGACTGGACTGCGAGCTCTCCGCAACTTGACTGCATCACGCCTTTGAGGCAAGTAGATTGTACCTATCTATCCTATTAACATTAAAAATGCGAAAGTTTGTGTGTGTGTGAATGTTCGTTAACACGTTAACTATCAAACCGATTTTGATGAATTTTAGAATGTAGCTAGTTCTTTTACAATTTTTTTTTAAATCATCTCTTATAGGGGTTAAATAGGGTGGTAAAGTTCATATGGAAAATGTTGTTGACTCAAAACTGGGCTCAAATAAACCTTAAAGTACCTAATCTACCATAAAAAACAGTAAGCAGACTGGTGCTTAACTGCTAATAAGGATAAATTGTTCCTAGTTGCTAAGACTGCTAAGTCATCATCATCAGCCTATTGCGTTCCCACAACTGGGACTCTGGCCTTCTCTCAGAGAGAGGATGCTAAGTAAAATAGCTCATTGTTGCTAGATACTATTTTCATTATAACTATCTAAAACCCAAAAAAGGCATTCTAAAAACGTAGGAATATAGCCAACACGAATATTTCTAAATTTTCCGCCCTAGGCGAAAATAATCGGTCGCTATCCCAAAAAAGACTACTACAAAAATGCTTGCATCAGGCAAACAATAAATCTATCGGAAGGTCGTCGTAGTGAACAAGTGTTTAAAAGAAATGCGATCGTAGCGAGCGTGAAAACGTTGAGCTATTTTTGACTTTGTTTGTTCAGATTACAAAGTACACGCTAACAGCTTGGATTTGTGTGTAAAGGGTAGTTGCAAGCAATGCCGCCTGTACCAGCACCAGCAACGTGAACAAGAGTTGTTCACCAAAATATTCAAAAATGTAAAGGTGCAAGCGTGAACAATTTGTGATTAGCAAAGTAGGATAATATTAATTTGTATCCTAGTTCCTAGTCAAAATTGGAAATAGTAACTCATTATATTATATCCCTACTAATATTATAAATGCGAAAGTAACTCTGTTTGTCTGTCTCGCTTTCACGCCTAAACTATACTGAACCGATTTAAATGAAATTTGGTACGGAGATAGTTTTAACCCTGAGGAAAGACATATGTCACTTTTTATCGCGATAAAATGTAGTCCACGCGGGTAAATCCGCGGGGAACAGCTATAAAACAGCTATTTTTTATAGTTATCAATACGTGAGAGTAGCGAGCTGGACAAGATAGCTTAGGTACTAGTTCCGAGTGTGTATGGCGGCAACAGACACGCCCATCGACCGGCGACACGGTCACCCCGCGTCTTGTTGACCAAACAAGATGACGTGTCATCCAAACAATGACTTTTAGTTTTTAAATTAGGCTATTTACATTTGTTCAGGCAAGTCAGGCCAAATAAAAGATACTCGTAGAGTAAACGATTATGAAAAGTGCCCAAAGCAGAACGCGATGGGCGGCTTGACATAAAATGCCCCGGGTTACAGCCCCCATGATGCATGATCCTATGATAAATACATCACTGAATATAGTTTAGTTTTATAATACAAAGTATGCTGTGTAGTACAGTTAGCGACAAAAGTAGCTGATCATACTTGATTTTCCAAAATGGGTAATAGGTCAGTGACAATTGGGGGTTTTTTTTACGTGTGTTCACGGATAACTCTATCGTTTATGAACAGATTTTGATGATGCTTTTTTGTTGGAAAGGAGCTATCCCAAGGGTAGTAACATGATAAGGAAACCAGGATCTGATAATGGCATTCCAGAGAAATCGGGGAGCCTGAAGTCGGTTTTTTTCTTCTTTCGCTAATGAACATTTTCCTAGAAACCACAACCTTAAAAGGCCAAGATGCTCTATTCCTTTTGACAAGCGTTCCGTCTTCACAGGGTGCTCCTAGCTAAGGAGAAGGATCCAGCCCGCTGGCAACGCGAGCTGGAGCCGATGGAGACGCACACGGAAGCTCGGAAGCTGCGGCCCACGTGGGCGGCGGACCAGGTCAACATAGCGGACTTTCTCGTGGACCACTGCAAGATGGGCGCCAGGTTCGATAAGGAACTGGTGCAGAGGGTCTGCGGTATACTAGAGGTATGCGAACATTATGAATGAAAAAGTCAAGGCTTGTGACCGCTGTTAAATCAAAGAAACTTTATGGGCGAGTAACGAAGGTCTGTAAGTCTGTAACAATTTTATGCAGAAAGTACGAAGTACATATAGATCGTTGAAAGCAAGCCCCATTGCTAGCAGAAAATGCGTCAAGCGTTCAAGCGATAAAACTTCCCTTTTCAGGTGAATTCCATCGAAGTTCCGTCTCGTGCCGGCTTCAGCGTGCGCGCTATATACCCTCGACTGGCCATCGCTGCACACAGCTGCGTGCCAAACATCGTGCACACTATTCTACAAAATGAGTACCAGTAAGTAGAGAAGTCAATATGGATACATATAAGAAAACCCAGTCGAAACCAGAACGTTTTTTGGATATTTTCAGGCACAGACTCCAGCTTGATCCAGTTTTCCCTGTCATTAGTCTTAGCAACGCTATGGATTAATGCAATGAAGCGATGATGGCTCAGTGGTAGTGACGACGGCTTGCGACCGTAGGTTGTGGGTTTCGGTGAAGGAAAACATTGTGACAAAACTATAGCTTAGTGGGGTAGGGTATTTCTATTATCCAATAGGTATCTGCCTGGATAGCTACCTTCAAATTCAAATTTCGGAAATAATAAATCGGTCGTTTCATCTAGCGTTTTCGTTCTTCCAGGGTTCAAGTCAGAGCTGCAGTCCCAATAAAATCTGGAGAGACCCTCAACCTGTGCTACGTCCACTCCCTCTCGCCAAGTATTTTGCGCAGGGAATTCCTCTTGGAGTCCAAGTTCTTTAACTGCGAGTGTGAGCGCTGCGCCGACCCTACTGAGCTCGGCACGCACCTAAGCACCCTCAAATGTAACAAGTGCGATAATGGAGTAATAATATCCACGAATCCTTTAGGTAACATAGCAAATGAAACAGTTCTTTATCCTACTAATATTATAAACGCGACAGTGTGAATGTTTGTTACCACGTATCACAATAACTACTAAACCGATTTTAATGAAATTTAGAATAGAGATAGATTATACCCTGGATTAATACGGCTATTTTTTATTCCCGAGTGATAACTGGAAGATGCGGGTGAATCCGCTGGGTCCAACTAGTAATATTATATTAGTAGGGATTAGCTGTAGGTGCTTAAATCAAGTGTGTCTATAAATAACATAATTGGTTAGTATGGTTAGTAAAATCGTAGATCCAGTGATCAGAAATTACATGCTTTCTCATGTCAAGGGTCAAGGCGAAGTGTGACCAAAGGTGGCTGGTTTTTGACTTTACTGTTCACTCCCATCTGTCCTTTCAGACAACGAAGCTCAATGGAAATGCTCAGATAAGAACTGCGAGTTCAAGACAACAAGCGCGGCGATGCGCAAGATGTTAGCAGTGGTGCAAGCTGAAATCGAGCAGCTCGACGCCTTGGAGCCGGGTCCGCAGGCTATAGAGCAACGCGAGGCCACCATTAATAAGGTAAACATTTATAGACAAGATTATGCATTACAAAAAGAACAAAAACCTCGACTGCTCCAAAATAAAGTACCCTATCTCACTGCCACAATAAAGACAAATGTAATGACACCTCATTTTAAAATCCGTCAAGCCGTTTAGGCTACAGGCCGTGCCAAAGAAAATACATAAATACATACACTCGAAAAACATAACTCTCCTTGTTACGCAGTCGCGTAAAAATTTCACTGCACTGGGTGGTGATTGCCGTATTATGCCTAGGCTACGTAAAGCCACAGAGCCTAAAACGTATAGCGTGGATCGCACTACCCGCAAATTCCTTATTTGAGCACAGAAGCTGTCAAAGACGCTTTGATGATAGAATGTTTCTAGAAGATATTCTAGTAAAATTCGAATCACTAGCTGACAGACAACGGCTAGCCTAAACCGGTGGGTCTAGAATGGTCTAGAAGCATAA
The DNA here is from genome assembly GCA_931315375.2 of Opisthograptis luteolata. NCBI lineage: Eukaryota > Metazoa > Arthropoda > Insecta > Lepidoptera > Geometridae > Opisthograptis > Opisthograptis luteolata. The sequence continues at coordinate 8,965,448 of OV928048.1, forward strand.
AAACAATTCACAGGCGCTCCTTGTATAATGTAGGTGAGCATTGGAACAAGGTTTTACAAAAAATCTGCTCCAAAGGGGGTCCAATGCGATGTTAAAGTTTATGTGGAGAGATGCTGCTGTCAACATTACCGCGGCCGAATCCATGTGGTGTGTCGCTGGTCATACTATAATGATCGATGTAATTTCCAGTACAAGTCAGTGTTCCATCCTCGTCACTCTCTGCTTCTATCCGTCAAGCACTCGTTGGCCCAGCTGTACGGCCGAGTGGAAGGGTACAACATCGACGAACTTCCCGATTTGATGCTGGAGCGCAAAGTAGAGTTCTGTCGTCTCGTACTCAAAACGCTGGACGTAATTACGCCTGGGGAGACACGCATGAGAGGTGAGTCAGGAAGGAACTTCTTTACTTGACGGTAACATAGATACTACTAGGTATAGTTGAGCGAACAAAGGCATGCATCTTCTGCCTATATTTTGGTTTGGTTATCTGCGAAAGTGACTTTATCTGTCCCTCTGTTTCTTTCACCTAAACCTCTGAACAGAACTTAATGAAATTTGGTACGAAGATAAGTTAAGCCTTGGGGAAGGATATAAGTTACTTTTTATCGCGATATAGTCCATGCGGGTAAAATCGGGGGGCACAGCCAGTACTTGAACCATAAGTATGATCATGTTCAGAAAACATTTTCTAAGACCATTCATACTATTATTTGATTTCAGGTATGATGCTATACGAATTACACGCGCCCCTGATGTATATGGCCCGCAACGAGTTTTCACTTGGCCTTATCGACAATGAGAAGTTAAAAGATAAACTTCAAGAGCCCATTCGTTGTTTGGAAGAAGCATCAAGAATACTGATAAGAGAAGACCCACAGAGCCCCGAGGGTATCACAGGGCTAATCGCTAGTCAGTCTGCGGAGCAGTTAAAAGCTAGTCTCGAAGCTTTGTAGATATGTTTTCGAGTAGTCTTTTAGTCCTATTATTGGTGCTTTGTTTATTTGAATTAGATTAGATGCATACCAAAAAACTGCTTCTGAATAATTGTAGTAGTTTTATTTTTATTTTATTTTTTTATTTTTTTTTATACTGGAATAATTGTTATACTTTTAATATATTAATAGTATTAAAAGGAAGTGCTTTGTTGTTAGTGTGTTACGGCTAATCTCCGGAACTACAGATTTGATTTATAAAAATTTTCACTCCACACAATGTGGTTAAGAACTGCAAACAGCTACTTTCATAGGTAAAGACATTTAATGTAGTAGACTAACACTGTATATGATTTTGTGTTTTATGTCATAGATGTAGTTGTAGATTTAAAAAAGACAATTTTGTAAAATGATCTCCCAAAATTCCTTCACAATACCTTTTTTATGGATTTTGAAATACAATATGTAATATTTAGACCACTTTGTTTTATTTTAAAATTTGATTCAACATAAAATATACCTATCATCACCGCTAGAATTTTATTTTCTTCGGTTTCTTAGAAGTCTCCTGAGCAGTGGTGCTCCAACTTTTCTGCTCGATGCCTTCCAAATTGTCAGTGGAATCCAAAGTTTGGAGTTTGATTGAGGATTCTTCTTTCTTATCCGTCATCTGAAAGTTTAGATTTAATGCCGTGTTAAATATGGCGTGGTTTTGATATAAGAAATAGCTTCTATTATGTTACCTATATGACTACAAATTAATTTGTATTGAGCTAGGTAACTAAAGAACAAGAAAAGTGAACAGAAATATCAATGTGCTATACATATGGCCTATGGGTAGAGAGATGTATGCATTATATCCATGTATCCTAATACCTGCTTATGTTACAAGACTTTACAAAACTATACCTTACTTAACACTATACTACACATACACAAGTTTTTAAACTTTGAACCAGACTAGATTTATAACAACATGATGCCTCATGAAAGTAGAATCCATAATAAGTATATCACACTAATATTATAAATGCGAAAGTTTGTAAGTGAGTGACTGTGTTTGTTCCACCTTCATGCTCAAATGGCTTAACAGATTTGGAAGAATCTTGGAATATTGAGAGCTCATACCCTGGATTAACACATAGGCTACTTTTTATCCCGGAAAAATGTGAGATCACAGGAAAACCACGGGTTTATAAATGCGAAAGTTTGTGTGTTTGTTACCACGTTTCGCCGTAATTACTAAACCTATTTTGATGAAATTTGGAATGAGGATAGCTTATATCCTGGATTAACACATAGGCTACTTTTATCCCGGAAAAAGGTCCCTGCGGGATAATGGGAAACCGCGGGGCGCGACTAGTATATAATATGACTTACAGTGGGACAATCTTTTCTCAAATGTGTGACGTCACCACACAGTTTGCAGCCTCCACCATTGGGATACAGCCCTTTAGGATTGTCTGGACACTGCCTGGCTATGTGACCCTGAAAACATAAAAGAAAAACGTGAAGAAAAAAGCAATTATTGCAAAAAGAGTTTGCATGTTGCCGGTGCAAAACTGGTTCAGTTGTTTTTCTGGTAGGACTTGTGTAAACTTTGGAGATAAGTAAAGGTCTTTTAATGCAAATGATATGACACCCATACTTTTTATTTAAACACGAGGTCCCAAGTCGAGAGCAGAAAAATCTAATCAGACATAAAGCAATTCTGCTTAGCATATGCCAAAAATAATATGTTTTAGTCAGAGTCAAACTTTTTCGAGTAGTTTCGTTTAGATTTCGTATTTCCAACACCAGCATACCTAAACAAACTAACCTGAAAGAGACTTCCAGTGACAATTATAGCACTTAAAAGTAGTACATAATATACATATAAACATAAATACTTACAGGTTCCTTGCAAATAAAACATGTGGCAAATCTAAATTCCTTGTCCTTTTGCACTTTGCACTCGAACTGCCGGTGCTCTGTTGAGCCGCACTTGAAGCAGACCCCTTCAGCGGCTCCCACTCCTGGTATTTTAGTCTTCAAATCCGGACAGTCAGACAAATTGTGTCCACCTTTTCTACAGTTATAACATACATCCTTTTTCAGCCGTGTCAATGCTTTCTCTGCCCTCCTACGTTCCAGTTTTAAGGTTCGATTCACTTCGCTTTTCGGTATACCTTTCTTGATCATGTTACTTTTTAACTCTTCTAGCCTGTCAGCATCTCGCTTCATGATAGGAAAGCCATCAAATCTGACCAACTCCACTTCTTTACCATTAATAATGAGCTGGAAGCTTTGGTCGTTAATTGGTTTCCTGCGTACTGGTAAACCGTTAAGTAACTTCTTAGCTTTTTTATTTTTCTGTTGTTTATTGTTGTTTTCCTTTGTTTTATTGTTATTTGTGTTTTGTTCAACACTAACTTCATTTTCATTTTCATGGGGTTTGTCCTCTTCTGGGACAATTTTTTGTTTTTTATTTTTCCTGTTTTTGTTCTTCTTATTTTGACTGAGAACTTGTGGCTCATTATTATGTTCACTTTTTATTTCATTTGTCTGTACAGGCTCCTCTGAGTTTTGCTTATTTTGTTTCTTGTTTTTCAGTTTCTTCTTCTTTTGAGAACCAGCTGCAACAATCTCTTCACTGGTTTCTTTATTACTTGACTCTATATGTTGGACCTCATGGAAGCTTGCTGAAACTGTCTCAGACTTCAGTTTGTTCAGCTTTTTTTTAGATTTCTTACTTGGTTTAGTTGAAATAGTGTTTTCTATCAAGGCATTACTTGTTGACTGCTCAGTTTCATTCGGTTGCTTCTGCTTGCCTATTTTTTTCTTCAATACAATATCCGCGTCTTTTGAAGGCTTAGGATGTTTACTCTTTTCCTCGGGAAAGTCACACCAGGTAGCCTTCCTTTTCTGAGATTTATGCTCTTTAAGAAAATTTTCATAGTTCTCAATACGTTGTTTTTCTGCCTGAAACAATATTGATAACCTAAAAATGTATTTTTATTTAAATAGATTTTAGCCTAACTTTTATGTGCTGGTAAGCCAGCTAGTAATGAAAAAAATTAATAGGTTTGACCAACCTCCTCTCTATTCTTAGCTTCTTCACTTTCTTTCTTTGCCTGCATGAGTTGCTCCTTCATTACTTCCCATGGTGTGCTGTCTTCTGGCGCCCTCTCATTTGAAGACTTGGAGCCTTTGGCTCTAGCAAATCTCGTCATCGTTTTTTATCCTAAGCCAAGTTAGTCTTCATCCCCTCACTGCTGCCTGCTGAAAATCCAACTGGTTGCTCTTTACTATTTTAGGTAAAGATGTGACGAACTGCTTAAAATTGACAATATGCTTAAAGCGTTCCGCTTATATTATTAAGCTGCTTAAAAAAGTCGTCGAATGCTTATTTGCTTTTTGTTGTATTTAAACGGAAACAATGGAGACATGTTTAATAGCGACTAGCGACTAGTGACAAACGCCGAGAGTTAACAAAAGCGTTTAATGATTTGTGGCTTTGCTAGTGTTGTTACTAGCTTAAAGAAATTTGTTATTATTATGTTGCAATTTGGAATAGTTTTTTATATATTTTTTTTAATATTTTTTATCTTCTATCTTACTAAATAAATACTTTAGACTACAAAGTAACAATATTTATGAATTAATGAACTTCCCTTCGTACTTATCAGGCGGTTGTCTGAAATGAATTATCAATCCATTAATCACTGGGTTTCATTTCAGGCGTACTTAGAAGTTCATTGATTTTATTTACATCATGTATTATTTACACTTGTTTTCACTACGGTATATTTACATTCTTGTTTTATATTTACATGAATAATGCCTTTTTTGTTGTTTTTTTGTTACATAACACATAAGTCTCGAAGCTCATTCGCGCGCGTAGTGTAAATAAACAAAATGAGCCCTCGCTAATTTGTCAACAACAAAAAGCTAACTAGAAAATTAAATGGAAGACGGAGGAATTAAATGGAATCGGTTTGGTTGTAAAACACTAACCAACCAAACACAAGGCGTTGCCAGTCCCCCACAAATATTACGTAAATAAGCAGAACGTAATTTAGCCGCGTAATATGACATCTAATTCAATTAATATTGCGCCTTCACTGCATAGAAATAAGGTTGAAATAATGTGAATCCAAACCAATTATAAATCTTTGAGTCTTACGCTTATAACAATCAGATTTTATTTTGAAATGTATATCTATCGTAATAAGGTTTGCATTTGTTTGGACTTTGGAAAAAAGTCGTCAACGTTTAAACGGAGTCGGCTTATTTTCATCAGCCCGCGCCCCGCTTAGGCGCTTATTTTGAAGAGTGACGATTTTCAGTGGTATCCGTATTGGAATAAGGTTTGCATTTGTTTGGACTTTGGAAAAAAAAACCGTCAACGTTTAAACGGAGCCTGCTTATTTTAATAAGCCTGCTTATGTGCTTATTTTTAAAAGCGGCGTTTTTAAACCGCTTTTCGTTTAAACGCCCACCTCTAATTTTAGGTGTATTTTTTTTTTTTTTTTTTTTTTTTGTTATGGCGTCACACGATTAGTGTATTTGCCAGTGTCAAGTATAAAATATTTCAAACTCAGGGAGTTGAATCAAGTATTAATGATGATGATGATGATGAGATGAAGGGATGAGGAATGAGGATAGTGTTTAAGTAAAGTAGTGGCGCTTTACTTAAACTTTACACGGACTTTTTTGGAGCAACTGGAAAAGTCACTTTTACAACTTTATTTCAATTTCCCACACTCGTACACATTAACGAACACATAATGGTTAATAATCCACCAAAATTACACATTATCACTCGAAGAAACACAAGTTTTGGAAATAAAAACAAAATTTTCACGTTGACAATTCGATTGCCGCCAAAAAAGTCTGCCTTTAGGTGTATTTAATTATGTGAAGTTTACAACTTTTCTTGCTTGTAAATAGCTAAATACATAACCTAACCTATAATTTCCAGATTTCGGAATCCAAATTACTGACACTGACAAACTGACACTGAGTGATACTGTAACTGAATACTGACGGTAGTGACAGTGACTGCCTAGCTAAATAGACGTGGACAGCACAGACGGTAGAGACTAGAGACGAGCAAGGACGGTACACCTTAGTTTCCTACTTCTAAGCGGTACACAGAGTACCAGAATCGGGGTGTTGTCTTGGCACTCTTGGCAGTTTCTAAGTTTAGCTATAGATACTATTTATAATTTATTATAATACTAGCTGTTCCCTGCGGTTTCACCCGCGTAGGCTACAGTTTATCGCGATAAAAAGTATCCTATGTCCTTCCCCAGGGCTCAAACTATCTCTATACCAAATTTCATTTAAATCGGTTCAGTAATTTAGGCGCGAAAGCGTATATTATGTTTCGTATACCTACTCCAAAATTATTCCCGCACTTCGGTGCCCCTCACCGCGTTAGCTGCTGTATCCATTATCCTATTTTAATTCTAATCTGTGATCTGTGACTGACAAAAAAATACTTCTATCAGTCACCTATAAACGAGGCATCAATCCAGCTTGATTGACAGCCATCAGAGAGGAAAGTCTATCTTTGTCTATGGCTGGCTTCGTAATATCTGGTCGCGTATTATCGGGTGTGTAAAATCGGGTCGTGTATTATTGGCTGTGTAAAATCGGTACAGGCAATATTACGAGACCACATGTACACGTATTATTGCCTGTGTATTATTGGCTGTGTAATATCGGCCCGGAAAAAATTAGCACACCCGATAATACGCGACCAGATAATACACGGCCTGATATTACGAAGCCATGTACACGTATTATTGGCTGTGTATTATCGGTCGTGTATTATTGGGTGTGTAATATCTGGTCGGGTATTATTGCCTCCCGTGACTGTGACTCATTGACATTTGATTCATTTCATTCGTTCGTAGAAAATGTAAACAAATTACCTTACATTCTCTTTGTAAACAAATATCGTCTATTCTACTTCTACTTTACGCAGTTCAACAACAACATCCCTTATTAAGTTATTTAGTTGTATTACAAGAGTTTTATGATACCACGAAACAACGTACATAGTCAAAGTAAGTTGTATTTATATTATTGCAGTAATCTACCAAGAATAAGAGCAGGAAGGTATTTGTAAGTTTTTAGGTTACAAAATGTATATCACACATTACATGTTCTAATGGTAAATCAATACCAAATATGCAAACTGAAGTCGTAACTAAACCATTGTAACCTACATCTGAGAAGCAGCCACAAAAAGGTGTTTTCCATTTACGTTAGTAATTAACTTTGATTTAAAATAAGAGTGCTGCTTATCTTGTAGAAAATGTTATTGTGCCATTTAAACTAAATCTGGGTTAGACCGTTTCTTTATATTATTGGAGATTCAAAGTTATTGGAAATACACACACACACACACTTACACTTTTTGATAATTTAAATAGCAGGTACATATACTTACCGTAGTACCTAAATACCTATTTATTACCTACTTACGGAAATGTCCCATTTTGTACGCTCCCTTTATCTTACTCATGTCGTATAATCGTGCATGCCCATGAGTTCGTACATCCATAACCATAACATTCCTAAACCCTTGACACGTCAAAACAATGCAGTCTACCTACCTATGTCTATGTGTGATGATCTAAAAAAGCAAAAGTGCAATAAATGGATTTGTCACTTGTTGTTCGGCTATTTTTCATTTCATTCTAAATAATTATCCCAAGTTTGACGGCTATTTCACTAATATTAAATTAGAAATTATTATTTTAGAAATTATCACAATATAATACAATTAAAATACTCATTAAAATATCAAAAAAATCTAATGCAAATAATTGCGTAATTTATACGTATATAAAGTTGCAGATGTAGTCAGTAAATAGGTAAGTAATAACAAAAAACTTTTACAATGTTACAGTTTATTTGATGATAATAAAAAAAAACAGTTTTTCACATGTTGTTGCTGCTACGTCATAGACCGTAAAACCTGAATAGGTACCTGACATTTCCTGGAAACAGCTTACAATAAAAAAAAACTCATGTCAATAATAATAATTATTAATTATTAACAATCACTATGACGCAAGTTGATGCAACGCCACTTACGTAGCGGCACGCTGTAATGAAAAGTTATCAATGTTACATTGATACTTAATCTAGGGAAATAATACGACAAGACGGTTCTTTTCTTTTTAAAACACTTTTATTAGCTTGATTTTACGAAGCTCGAATACCATCCTATTGGTATAGGAGGGAAAATTATATACGATGAAGTAAATGCACCAATATTTTTTTGGATATATGTACACAATCCATCGCTCATATTTTATGCGTGTTATTTACTAATTAGTAAATAGCAAAGACGCGTCGCCCGTTACCTCTGCCTATGCTACGCGCTAATCTCATAAACTACAAAACGGATATTTTTCTAATTTTTCGCAATTTTAATTGACTGAAGAACGATTTGCATTTTTGCATTTGTAAATTAGGACACCTAAAATTACTTTTCCTAACTCCTAATCAGTCACTACCGCTACCAAACCATACTCAAATGTGAAAATATTGTACGACGAGATATTTTCCATACATAGAAACATCTAGGTATTGCTATAAAGTCCGAGACACTCTGACATTTGTGATTATGTTCACTACACTCATATATTATATTAAGTGTGATAAATTGCTGTGAACGTTAATAATATATGCAATGCTTCTTATCGTTTATATCAGCTATCGTGCAAAACTATTTTAAAACAATGTTAAAACATAACTACATGATTGATATAGCCGCCCCTTTCGCAGCGTCTCCTCCGCACGTGAACTCCAAAGGCAAACTGTAGTAATGTTCTACAGCTCTTTGCAATACAGCGTTCCTTGATAGACCGGATCCATTACCAACTATTCTTTTTATGTTTGCATTGCGCAGTATCTCTTTCGGCATCATGGAATGCAAATTATCGATCAAACTGTCACAAAGTGACCTAAATACTTGCCCTAGATGAATATTGGAAAGATCAATGTTCTCGACGGAAGCTTTTGCCATCGGAGCAAGTCTTTCGCCCAGTAATAGTGGACTAATTTTCATTGTAGGTTCTGCTTTTGCATCCAAACCGAGTGCAATAAGTTTTTCCCATACCTTCGATTGGGGAATAGGAAAACCGAATTCAAGCATCCACTGTTGTAGCATCTTTACGAAAGTAGCCAACACATTGCCTCCATTTAGCGATGCAGCTACGACCAAATATGAATTATCAAAGTATGGCAAGTGTTCAATGGTGCTGCATCCTAGATCTGTAATGCCATTGACGACAAATGCAAGTTGTGCGGATGTAGAAATATTCAGTACAGCATCTTGTTTACTTTCAAGAGTAGCTCTTATAGAGCACTGAAGGTCACCTAAAGCTACACCCACCGGTGTTCCCGCGGGGATACCATTCCAGGTTGAATTTAACTTTCCAGCAAATTCACCACTTTTCATAATATTTGGTAACAAATTGACTGGAAAATCAATAGATTTTAGTATGTCATAATTCCATTCATTTTTTTCGGTGTTAAAATACCCCCAACTAGCAGCGTTTTGGTCTGACATTACAGGTGTTTCTAAATCACAAAGCATGGTTACTATGAAATCTTGAACTGTTCCTGAATAATTGAAATTGTTTAGTTTTTCTGGCTTATGTTTTAGCATCCATAAAAGAGTTGAACAGCCATAACCTGAGTAGCATTTTATATGTGAATCTGGTTTCGGTAGGGAATCCAAAAATTCTGGCTTACATCTGGAATCTTGCCACGTGTATAAAGCCGACATTTTTTCTCTCGTTGCCTCAAATCGTATAACGACTCCATCTTTTTCCACTTTCTCCCAAGCTCTGCAACAGAAAATAACACATTATTACTAAACTAGGTAATTAGTAGTTTGGTATTTCATAAACCAAGACACGGAATAATTCGTACATGGTTATGATGAAAATTGTTGTGACTAACAATAAATTAGGTAGTAATGAGTTTGATCGTGAAACAACTAAGGAATAAACTTTTCGTTGCACACAAATAATTCACAATAAATAAAACAGGTATTAATTAACGCCTCAAAAAGTGATGTTTGGTTTTTGGGGCCCCTATAGCATTATCAATGTTGACCTTTCTTTCAGCATTGTGTAAAGCAATATTAAAAAAAACTAAATGCCTCATTTTAAATCAGATTGACAAATATAGCTTGGAGTTTTTGGAGGTTATTAGATTTAACATTTAACTGCAGTTTTGCATGAGAACCTTTGATTATTTACTAAAACCAAAATCAAAGTTATTAAAAATGTATGCAATAAACCAGTGAAGGAAACGCTAAATTAATTAAAATTATTATTAACTAGTTGCGTCCCGCGGTTTCACCCGCGTCTCCCCGTTATCCCACAGGAACCTTTTCCGAAATAAAAAGTAGCCTATATGTTAATCCAGGGTATAAGCTATCTCCATTCCAAATTTCATCAAAATCGGTTTAATAGTTACGGTGACAAACATTCACACACACATACACACAAACTTTCGTATTTATTATATTAGTAGGAGTAGGAAGTAGGATACTGTGATATAAAGTCGGTATTCTGTTTTACAATTAAAACGAATCTATGTTTATAAAATGAAAGGTTGAAATTAATGCTGCTTACGGTTACCTACTATTCTACTATTACAAGTACTATTTCATTAATTAATCGTATTTGTTTTGTCAGCTTAATATGTACAAAATCGTCTATCCACTTACTTGTTTTTCCATAAAACTACTCCATGCATTTGTCCACATACTCCAATTTTTGTGACTTGTCGCAGAACATCTCTTGGGAGCCGAGAAACACAGTAGTGAACTGCAGATGCTATTTTCGGTACATCCTGCTTGTTCCCCTCGATTCCTTGATCACTTGGTATGTTCGCCGCGGTATCCTTGCTCTGCTTGGCCACCAGCTCCTTACTCTCTGGGTCGTAGACACACACCTTCACCGAGGTGGTCCCAATATCCATTCCCAATATGTACTGTTTGTCACTCATTTTTCTTGCTTAAGTTTTCTACACACAATTCGCGGTTTGCGCAAAAAAGGCGACCGTTTCGAGACGCACTGCTGTCTGCTATGTTCAATTAATAAATTGGAGCTACCGGCAGTGAGTAGCCGAGTCGGTAGCGACTAGGTATCTGTCTGTCCGGTAGTAAATCTACCAGTCAGTACCTACGCTCAGCGCTCACACCGTCCTCGCATGGTTACGTAAAAGTATGTTGTACATGTTTATATTTCTTATCTCTTCGTGTGTTCGATCTGTTTATCGTGCACTTCAGCTACTTACTGACTTACAGCTAATAAATAACTGTTGTGTTGATATTGGCTTAGCGATAACTGTTTCTCGTATAGGTATTTTGTTTACACACTTTCACTTTTGTCTGTGAATAAACCATCTGTTCATCGTGTAAATAAAACGTGTTTGAAGTATTCACAAGCTGGGTAAACGATTCAAAGTTAGCAAAATAGCGCTGCACTGCGGGATTTCATAGATTGAAATGTTTTTAATTCTGCGCCTGTCATCCCGCGCAGGATCGCTACCGCTCAGTGCACGAGATATTGCTAGATATTAATAGATATTAACTGAGCTAAAACCGCTCCTGATGTTCGAGTTAATTTAGGTGACATGGGTATGCAGATTTATTTAATGTGTTTTCAATGTTCACGATCTGAATATTTAGGTAGCTTTAAGTGGTAAAACTATTTTTGTTACAATTAATGTAGTCCTCAAACAGTTAATCTAATAGGTATTGAAATAACGTTACCATCCGGGAGTTGAATCATTTTGTGTGTAGAGACTTACCTAAAACTACCTCAATAAATGTACTTCTCAGGCGGTTTGTATGTTTATTTATACGAGCGTTAAACTTACATCGGATAAAAAATGTGAAGCTATGGATATCTTGTGAAATTTACTTACAGTTAAAATAACAAAATATACAATATAATCCATTATTTTGGAAATATTTGCATTGTAAGCCTAGTCTAGAACTCTAACGACTTCTAGACATAAATAGATACAGATAGGTACACGATACATAATAATATTGATTCTTAATTAATGATATAGTATCTATCTAACATACGTTTGTTTATTCACAGAAAGATGGGCAGACACAGCAAAGCGACTAAAACCATCAAAGATGTGAAGATAAAAGAAAAGCTTGCAGTTAAAAAAAGAACATCCAAGGATGATGAAACTGTTGAAGAAAATAATATGCCTTCGGCTGAATCTTCTAAGATACAAAAGAGAAACGAGCTTAGGTCTAATAATAGTTCTAACGTTGCTACTGAAGAAGGAAATAAATCAACGAATATTTCTAAAAAAAAGAAACTTAAAAGGGATAAAAGAACAGAAGATTACACAAATGAGATTATTCCAAAAAATAAGAAAATTAAATTTGATAATGATGAATCAGAAGTTGAGACCAAAATAGGAAAATCAAAAAAGATAAAATGTTTGAATGACGACGAGGCTGGCGTTAAAGATGAAGATATCGACAAGTTCTGTGAAGAATTAGACGAGGAAGATAATGAGCAATACGAAAACTGGGTCAAGTTAATTGAAGCTAACTTTAAGTTGAATAAAAAGAAAACCTGATAGTATTTATTTTTGTATCTTACGTTCAGTTCAGCAGTGCGCTCTCGCAAAAATGTTAGGTAGCAAATAAGAAGTACCTACTCCTGCTAACTTACTACCTACTAGTTACTACCAAATTGTTTTTCTAAATATTTGTACGAAAAGTCTAGAGTAGACATACCTAAACCTAACATAAATTAACTCCGTTTTGTTGAAGTGCAGGTTAGCAACCACAGGTGCAACCTAAGTGCAAGTTTGTGCAGCAACTACACTATGCAGCGTAGAAAGAGGAGAATATAGAACATATAGCGCGGTTGTCTCTTTTGTCACACAATATTTGCTGTGACAGGTAGACTTCTTCAATCTATGGTATTTTACGTTGTTAGTGTCAATACTGTCAATGTCAATTGTCAACCCAATACATTTACAAAAACTTCGAAAGTCGAAATAATCGGACGTTGTTTACGGTTGTTCAAATTGAATAAAGTTTTTAAGTGTCCTAAAATAGCAGTTTACGGGTGCATTAAACAATATATTTGTCATTTATGTATGAACATATGGTTTACCATTTAAGCGACTCGATCGAGTGTTGTGTTGTGACAGTGAACTTTCTTTTTAACGACTGATCTTATTCATTTAAAATAAAATGGAACTAGCTAAAAACTTAAATGATGTGGACGGCTCTACAGATGAAGGTAACCTTCTCGAGCAGCCAAAAGAGAGGCTGTCAATACGTAGCCCTTTGATGAAAGTGCGTACGTATGTGGTGGCGCTGCGGCCGTGGTCGCTAAGCGCCAGCCTTCTGCCAACGGTACTGGGCGCTGCGCTTGCATACCGCTTACCTGGAGAGAGTGGCTTCAGCTGGTGGACACTGCTACTCACCCTCTGCACAGTCATACCGGTACACGGCGCCGGCAATGTCGTCAACACGTACTTCGACTTCGTGAAAGGGATAGACAACCGCAAATCTGACGACAGAACACTTGTGGACCATATTCTGAGTGTCGATGAAATAGTGTCACTTGGTGCTATTCTCTATTTGGCTGGTTGTGCGTTTTTTGTTCCGTTAGTTATCCTTTCACCTGCCCGCATGGAGCATTTGGCACTAGTCTATTTTGGAGGACTATCATCATCGTTTTTATATACTGGAGGAATTGGTTTGAAGTATATTGCTCTTGGAGACATTTTAGTGCTGGTCATATTTGGCCCGGTGTCTGTAGTGTTTGCGTTTCTAGCTCAGACAGGAAGAGTTGATTGGCCAATTATTTATTATGCGATACCACTCGCCCTAAATACAGAGGCTATTCTACATAGCAACAACACTAGAGACTTGGAAACAGATAGCAAGGCAGAGATAGTCACTTTAGCCATATTGGTTGGAAGAACAGCTTCTTACTTGTTATATGCATTTTTACTGTTCATTCCATACATAATGTTTGTTGTTGCATCGGTGAGGTGTTCATTGTGGTTTTTGTTGCCAATGTTGACTCTTCCAAGAGCATTTGAAATAGAAAGGAGATTCAGGAGTCCTGATACCATGAGGTATGTCCCTCGGCAAACAGCAAGACTTAATTTTTATTTTGGAATGCTATATATGATTTCTTGTTTGTTTGGATCGCGACTGCCTTTCCTACTAAGATAGTACCTATCTAAAAGTTAGAATAAGAATGGAGTTTGTTTTATTTATAATGGTAAGAAGGTGGCAGAGCAATTATTACACAATAATTTAATTACATATACATATGAACTATATGTATTGTGTGATAAAAATTACTCCCTATACAAAATTGTAAATAATTTTTTTTTTATTAAGATCATCAGAATCAATAAATATGGCATTAGAGCATACTGTTCAATCACCAGGTTTGGTTTCTGAAGATCTAAAAAAAGCATATCTTAAAATTTATTTATTAACTGTTATCTACAGTTCAACAAGAAGCATATACAGTAGTAGCCTAAGGTTATTTCAGTGTATAAATAATTTTGTAAATAGTATACTGATAGAATCTTTGTTCATACAAATGCAAAGTCCTTGTGTCAAAGAAGTAATTTCATAAAGTACCTATTTAGGCATTTAGTTTCATCTGTGTCAAGTCAGTGATGTAGAGGAGATAAAAATATGTACATAATTATACACATTTCTTTGATATTGTAACCTACCTCCTTGTTATACATATTTTTTTAATTAAAAATAAGGTATTTATTAACCTGTCTATAATCTCTTTTCGACGACCCTTAAAAACTTATAGTACAATGACTCGCTGAGAGATCTTTGGGGTCAAAATAATGGGATGTCAAAGTTTGTATTCAAGGTACGGTCAACGACAAATGTCGTTGTACAATAACAAATATTCCGACTACCTTTATCACCTTAAACACCAACCTTTTACCGCATCATCACTTGACTTCAGATTTGTTGTGTTGTGATCAAACGCTACTTAGTAATTTGTAAAGAAAACTCAAACATTACTGATCTAAAACACATTTGGGAAATTGAGTATGATCAGCTACTTTTGTCGCTGACTGTACATGTTTTGCATTTTTATAATGGAATTCCCATCAGCCTGCTCAAACCGAATTACTAGAGAATTAACTAAGCCAATTCACACAGATATTTTTGAAAAAATCGCCTCGCGATTTATGCGCTCCTTTCTCCCGCATACTTGCAAAATGTGGAATGAGCTTCCCCCACAAGTGTTTCCGCTGTGCTACAGATTGCAATCCTTCAAGATGGGTGTAAAAAGAGTTCTTAAAGGTCGGCAACGCATCGGCAACTCCCCTGGTGTTGCAGATGTCCATAGGCGACGGTGACCGCTTTCCAACAGGCGGGCCGTCAGCTTGTTTGCTAATCTATTACATAAAAAAAAAAAAAAAAAAAAACCAACTGGATCCTGACAAAATGAAAGTATCTAGAATTTGTGTTTCTTGTTGCAATGCAGGCTTTGCTAGACAGGTCTGCATAATTAAAAAACAATATGTATACAGTTATTTACTTTTATTGACATCAACATAAAAGACCATCCATTACATAAAGATAAATTACACGTCAAATTATCATACAAGTGAGACCAAAGTTAATTAATTTTACAAAGAAATGGATTTGTTTGTTTTAGGAATGCCTGTTCTATTCTACAATCATTATGTTACTATATTCATAGATTGGCAGTGATCAGAAAAATGTATTTCAGATGATACATACTACTTACATTGAGATTATTATATCAATTATATAAAGGTTATATGATATGAAATCCATTTCAAAATGTTATTTAACCATTAAGGAACAAAATCACATTTACATAGAGATACTTCATTTATCATAGTGTTTTATAACAAAATAACTAAATATAATATCACTACATGCAAATAGTATCGTGTATTATACTATTCAATACAATTTGCTAATTTAGTTCTTGCACAAAAAATTAAATTAGAAATGATCAATATAATTCCTATAGATTAAAATTATAATTTATTTTTCTAAAGTATATTCATTAGTTAGACTAATGTGTGACTGACTACCAATAATGCTAAAATCGTATATATTTTCATGCGAAATACAAAGTAGATAAGTTTCTACAAAATGCATGTGGAATAGAATATGCCACACATAAGTATTCAAAAGTTGTGTTTGGTAGAGGTGCTTGTGCTTGCCGATGAAGAAATATGATATTAGTTCCAACAAGCAACTACTACACATAGTCGTTTGAAGCCTGCCGTTACAATATAAAATTAGGTCCTGCGCTGCTGCCACGCCCGCGCCGCCGCCGGTTCGTAATGAGCCAACCGTCAAGATTCAATGTAAGGAGCCGAGCCGAAAAAGGCTGTTCTCGGTCGGGTACATAGGCTAGTCCCGGGCTTAAATAAATATGTTTATTTATTATTTAGGCCTACAAAACTTTGTGATGTTTAAAAGAAACATGAATGCTTCAAATCATCATTTTGTATTAATGTAAATTAGGCGATAAGATATTTTACTTTATCATACTGATTTCTTTTATAAACTGATGTTGTGTGAAACGTCATAATCAATAGTATTTAATGAAATTCATGCAAAGAAGGTGGGGCATTCATAGCACATCTAACCTCTGTTTCACGTCACGCAGGTAGAATAACAATGGAAAGGTGAATATTATATTGTCTAAATCGTCTTTAAAATATATGTTTCATTTGTGAAACATTCTAAACCTACCAGTAATATAGAGCTCAGTGGATCATTCTCACAAGACTACACACACATGGAATAATCTCACATTCATGCTGCGGACAATAGTCCTTCCATCTACAGGTAGAGGCGGAAACGTCCAGCCGATAGATAGTCTTTATATAACGTTGCCTATATACATCAGACTTGATAATTGGCTTTGGAGCTTATGACGACGATGTTGATCCTTTCTTTTCGCGTTGCCATTGAACAATCTTGTCTTTGAGCTCAGACGCTGGAAAGAAAAAAAAAAGTCAAGTTTCGACTCTTCAGTATATGGAACAAGCTTTTTCTGTAGATATCTATTCGTCGCCATACTTTACGGCTAGACTGAATATAAGTACGGGTCTAGATGAGTTAGTTCTACTATACATCTGACAAGGTAGTGATTGTGGTCGAAGCTATGTCTATTTAGACTAGCCTTTCCCAAAGCTGGCGATAACGCCCCTTGTGGGCGCTGCAGGCTTAAAGGGTAAGTGACACAGAACAAAAGGTGGCGTTGTGTAGAGGCTTAATAGGGGCGCTAAAATAATAATTTATTCTCAAAGTGGGCAGTAGATAAAATAAGTTTGGGAACACCTGATTTAGATGCAGTAAAACATAGATGAGCGAGGGGGGGACAACTCATGCTATGTTCCACTAGTCAAAAGGTTTAAATATCTTAAAACAACTTACCTGGACGCAGCTGATCTTCAGTGAGCGGTTGCCGGTTGAACGGATCTGTGGCACTGTTCAGTAGATGGCGCAGGATCACGGATCGGTCCATTATCTGAAAATATTATTGCCTTCTATAGAAATGTAATTAGATGATTATTTAGAGACTTGAGAGTAAGGAGTACTCACATAAGGTGAATTGCGAAACAGTCCTTACAAATAATTGGTATTATTTACAAGTAGCCATCAAAGGACAGTACTACCTCACAATATTTTGTAAATTTTATAGTAATTCTAGCTGCACCTACAGTTACACTCGCGGATTTCCCGCAGGCATCTTTTTCTGGGGCAAGTAAGATCGAAGTTATAACTTTTCTCCATTTCAAATTTATTGAAATTCAAGCAGTTTCAAAGTGAAGAACATTCACCACACTCACTCACAAACATTCGTCTATAGAATAAAATGCCTAATGTGATTTAATCTAATCGAACAAAAACTGCGGGTAGATGTAAGTAAATCGTGGAAAGGAGCTAACCTTTCCGGAGGGTAGTAAAACGGGGTCAGTCATGAGAGTGTCCATGAGCGGGTCTCGGAACTCCTCGGGGGCATCCGCGTACTCGTCGCTCTTCTGCTGGTTTGAAACTGAAATAAAGGCGCAAGATCAATATAAAAGACAAAGAAAAAAAAAGGTTTACGAGGGCAGTGAGCACAGAGAATTTTCAAAATTCTTTGTGGCACTGAACTGTAATGGTCAAGTGTGACGCTCACCATTTAGACGAGGGAATTGCTCGACTAGAAAAACTTCCAATGCAACAGACCATTCTGCTAGTCATGGATAATGTGAGGCAAAACTCAAAAATTGCACAAATAACTTTATTTTAGCCAGTTTTTGTGAGCACTCAAACACAGTGCCTTTGAGCAAGTAAACTACCATATGTACTTTAAAAAAATATTTGCTGTGATATAAAAATGACAGTAAAATTATGTCAAAACTGTACAATGTGATTAGACACTTTAGTTTAAACTTGTAAAGTGTCAAGGAACACGTACCGACGATTTGATATGCGTTATCAGCAAGCGCCTTGAAGCGGTTGATCTCTGAGGGCATCTTGATGCACGCCTTGGCGAGCCGCGCCGCCGCCTCCTCGAATAGCTCTTTGCGGAATGATCTCTGCAAAGTAACATTGACAACATATATCTAGTCTAAATCTAAGAATCAATGACAGAAATCGAGTAAAGCCAATAAATACAGTGTTTGGCTGAGCAAATCTATAAACAACAAAGTTTCATCTATAACGGTATAAACCAAGTAAAACATTTTAATTTATGTCTAATTTACTAGCAAGAATTTATCAGCTTCGACTGACTGTGTCGCACACGCGACCAAGCGCATACTGGCGTGGGGTTAGCTCTCTTTTCATGATTTAGACCTCTTTTGGTTTAGACGCTTTTCAGCGAAAGACCCGACGTCCATATCTTGTTATTTATTTAGTAATAGGCGAGCAGCTTGAGGCTGATGTGCCTCTATCATGCTGTGTTGAATTATAGTGCAGAGAAATGTCAATTCTGTAGCAAGGAAACATTGTTCGTTCGCAACCACTTGTCCAGTCTGTTTTTAAAGGAATTCACTGAAGGTGCCGATACAACGTCTTCTAGTAGTCTGTACGTCAAGATTAAGTGGTACACAATGAAGATTTATAATGTTACCTCGTCGGCGGCTAGCGCTGCGTGGAAGGGCGGCGAGTCGAGGTGCAGGTAGATGTCGACCAGCTGGGACAGCAGCCGCCGCGGCTCCCAGCCGTACTTCTCGGGCCGCTTCACCTGGAACACGACATCAAAATTCAAAATTCACAAAAATTCAAATCATTTTTATTCAATAGGATACATTGTGATCACTTTAAAACGTCAACTTAAAACTAGCTACGCCTGCTCCAACCTCCTTACACCGGCAAAAGAACAGGCAAGAAACGCCCGGCAGGTAATTTTTTGGCGCGATCACATTGACAATTTTATTCTTATTACTACTAATTGATTGAATTGGAGCAAATTCACTAAAATTGCAAGCTTTTTCTTTGTCGTCTAATAGTCCAATCACCAATCACATCAAACAAATAATTACAAAAAGAACGAAAAACCCGACTGCGCCAAAATAAAGTACCCTGTGTCAATCCCACAATAAAGACGAATCTAATGACACCTCATATGTTGAAATCCGTCAAGCCATTTAGGCTACAGGCCCCCTCTAGTAGCAGTAGTTCGGTTATTAGTCCGGTCGACCGAACTAGTGCAACTTTTCAGTAGCAGTAGTCCGGTTGAAATATTGTACCGAACTACTGATACTCTTTAGTAGCATTAGTTCGGTTTGTATGTGCGTGTGTGTGTGTGTGAGAATGAATGTTTGTGTGTGTGTGTGTGTGCGTGCGTGTGTGTGCGTGTGTGAATGTTTGTTTGTGTGTGTCAAAGAAATATACACACATATATACACTCGAAAAACATAACCCTCCTTCTTTCGCAGTCGAGTAAAAAAAACCTATTTGAGCTGTTTCTCTTCCACCTAGCATTTTCCTAGCTGTAGTGAGGTGAAAAAGTTATTCTGTTCAGCAGTGGACTTCTGGCTGATGCTGATGATGACGTACCTTCAGGTTCTTGCACTTGGGCCCGCAGAGCTGCTGCAGGTTGAAGTTGAGCATGGAGGCGAGCCGGTCCACCAGCTCCGGCCGCAGGAACGGCTCCTTCACCTCCACCGTCAGGTACTGCAGCATGTCCACCGTCTCTCTGCAGATACGACGTCAACGTTTACTGTTAACACTTTAAAATTTAGGGTTCCGTACCCGAAGGGTAAAACGGGACCTTATTAATAAAGACTCCGCAGTCCGTCCGTCTGTCACCAAGCTGTATCTCATGAACCGTATTAGTTAGACAGTTGAAATTTTCACAGATGATGTATTTCTATTGCTGTTATGATAACAAATACTAAAAAAAAGAATAAAACAAAAATTAAAAGGTGCTCCACAAACGTGTTTTTTTTGCCGTTTTTATAGATACGGAACCCTTCGTGGGCGGGTCCGACTCGCACTTGGCCAGTTTTTACAGGGTAGCGTTTAGGAATAAGAATCATTTAATTGCAACCTGATTTTTACGATTTTTGTACAACTACGTTTAACCATCTTGAACATGTTTTATACTTATTTTAACAAATAGGTGAAAGGATTCTTCTATATTCATCTCTTAATACAACGGTTTTTTGCGTGTCGGTCGACCGAGCATATCCTAGTTATGATATGACACAAAAAATGTTGTTCCCCTGTGCGGTGTGTAGTGTAAGTGATGATGAGTCACCTGGCAAGCGTGAGATACGAGCGGCACTGTCGCTCGTCCTGCGCCAGCGCCCTGGCGCGGGACTCCAGGCCGGTGCCGCCGCCCGCCGCCGCCAGCTCCTGCGCCTCGTGGATGCGCTTCAGGTACTGCGGGGACACAACACTCTGTAAACACTTGCATTCCACCTTTAGAGCAGCCCCTAAGAGTTCAGGGATTCGTCGAACGTTCCCAAGCGATATTTTTAGATTTTTTTTTTTTTTTTTACTATTTACAGGGTAGCCTTTGACCACAAGTCACCTGATGTTAAGTGACGATGTGGTCGAAGATGGCGCCACGCTGCACCTGGACTGGGAACTGGCTCTCAAGTGAGGCTGCCGGAACACACCGTTAGGTGCTTGGCGACAGATTCTTAACAAGAGGGTGGTAGCTAGCCAGGCGTACTCGCCTAGAAAATACCCTACCACCAACCTATGGTTTCATCACGATGTTTACCTTCACTGAAAGCTCAAGCTCATTGTAGGATTCGAACCCACGTCCTACGGATCGCAAGCCGACCTCACTACCACTGAGCCATCATCGCTATAAAGATTTTTAGTTTCGAGAGTCGGACTTCGTTTTATGTTGTTTGTAAACGCTAAATTTTATAAAAACATTTATACCTTAAGGGTAAACTTTACGCGCTGTTTTTATCCTCATATTTTAGATGCAGATTACCTTGGACAGTATGTTGTAGTGCAGGCCAATCTTTAAAAGTTCAATGTAGTAATGCGCCGACATTCAAAGTTAGAAAGGAAAGTAAGTCTGTCTGTTTGTTACCTTCACACGACTAAAACTTTGAACTATTTAAATTTGACATGGAATTAGTTTGAACCCTCGAGAAGGCTGAAGGACATAGCACACTTTTTATGGCGATAAACTGCAATCCACGCGGGTGAAACCGCGGGGCACAGGTAGTATAGCATATTTGTAACATTGCAGGATTCAGTGCACCTACCGTTAGACACTCGTCGAGCAGGAACGTGGTGTCGTTCATCAGCATATTGATGAACTTGACGAACTGCCGCCCCGACCGTGATTCGTTCACGATCGCCTGCGGAAACAAACGGGTTGGAGACTTCATACACTGCTGCACGTTCATCATGGGCCTATTACATTCCCACTGCTGGGACTCTGGTCTTCTCTCAAAGAGAGAGAGTATGAGCCGTTATCTACCACGCGGGCCCAGTGCGGGTTGGTACATGTCGCATGCACTTGTATCTTGTGATTCTTGGACATGCCGGTTTCCTTCACCGTTTTGAGCGATGCTAAATCCACACATAACTTATTAAGTCATAGGTGCGGGGCTGAGAAGATTCGTAATCAATGCACTTGCTATGACCATCTAAGTACGTAATGCGGGTATTACGTTATCTACGTTATTTTTCCTTTAGCGGGAATCGAACACACGACCTCACACTCCGCAGTCGGCTTTTCGCCCACTCCACATCGGTCGTTTTACTATGACATTCACGTATATTTAACGTAAGCTTAGTTATGGCCAAACAAAAAGGACCATATTTTTAGCTCGATTGACCTTTGACCGAAAGTCACCTGATGTTATTTTAACCATGCGCGCGGAGAAGGCTGTGTTGAGTGTATTGTCAACTGGCTCTCAAGTGAGGCTACCGAAACACAACGATAGGTTCTTGGCGACCGATTCTTAAATCGATTCTCACCTGTTTATGAATAGGCCGCTCCCACATGCCCTTCAATATGATACTGATATGGAATCGAATAGTGAACTTGTCATAGAACTCCGTGCTCTGGCCGGTCGTCTCGATGTCCGTATAGAACTTCATGAGCGCGCTAGGAAGGGCCGTCTGCGACAGCGGGTGGTCCATGAACTTGCCGTACGCATTCTATAAAGGAAAACGTTTTTAAATATACACTAATGGTAATCTATATCTATATATACTTCTATACTAATATATAAAGAGAAAAGATTTGATTGGTTGTATGTGCGGATAATCATAAAAACTATTGAAACGATTTTGATGAAATTTGGTATGGAGATAGTTTGAACCCCGGGGAAGGACATATGATACTTTTTATTGCAAAAAAAACTAGACCACGCGGGTGAAACCACGGGGAACAACTAGTGTATTATAAAGTGGTAAAATTAGTTGTATGTAAATGACAATTGAATGTGAAATTTGGTACGGAGAAATTTTTAACTCTGGGAAAGAATATAACATACCATCTATTTACCGAGATAAAATCTAGTCCACGCGGGTGAAACCGCGGGGAACAGCTTGTAAAAAATAGTCGATACTACTCGGGAATAGAATTTTTTTTTCAGCAAAGAATTTTCAGAGTCAGTTTGATAAAATAGCTCAGTGGTAGTGATAATGGTAGTGTGCGGTTCTAAAAACCGTATAGCTCATAAAAATTACCTTTAACTTGAGTGGAACGGACAGGTTCACCACGAACAGTACTTCTACAATTTTCGCGACCAAGTACGGATTCTTGATGAGGTGAGAGTTGCAGACTGCGCTCAGCAGCCACGTGACTATCGGGTCTTCCACGTAGTCGGCCACGATCTGCGGCACGTATCTGAAAGGTGGAGTCATGGATGATATACTGGCGAAGTATTTGTCCAGAGCAGCGGTTATTGGTTCAAATTACTCTAACATTGTAAATGCGAAAGATTCAGTTAGTTCTTCACGCTGAAAGGGCACAACGCATGAGAAAAATTTGGATTGTAGATAGCTTAATTATACATAAACGCTAGGTTAAAGCAAATGCTACTTTTAATCGCAGGACGCCGGCTGGACAAAACGCGGTTACATCCGCGTTTTGTATCTTATATCTATAAGTATTCATTTCTCTTTACACTTTACACAAGTTTCGAGCTTAATTTGTGCGCAATTGTCCCCCCATATTTATTTATTTACTAGCTGACGAGGCAGACTTCGTACTGCCTCAATCGAAAAATCAATCAACTTTACTAAATAGCAATAAAGTTCAAATTGACTCTACATTTTATTTAGAAAACGTTTATATGGGACGGAGAAAAGATCTGTTTTTAGAGTTTTCCCGGCAATTATTCTGATTTTTATCACCTTTTAAACCTTCCCTAGACCTCCACAAACATTTCAAGACCAAGATAGCCAAATCGGTCCAGCCGTTCTAGAGTTTTAGCGAGACTAACAAATAGCAATTGATTTTCATATGTATAGACATAGACTAGCTGCGCCCCGCGGTTTCACCCGCGTGGACCACACTTAATCGCGATAAAAAAAATAATATAAAAATAGCTGTCGGCCGATTCTCAGACCTACCCGATATGCATAAAAAATTTCATACAAATCGGTCCAGCCGTTTCAGAGGAGTAAGGTAACTAACATTTTTTTTTTTTTTTTTATTTGATAAAGTTTTCCACTACAAGCTCGAGGCCCGTACTTTTGTCAACACATTTTCTTATAATATAATTAAGTTATTCCGCGTTTAAATATAATTATATTAACATATTATTATTTTTTTATTAGGTAACTAACATTGTGACACGAGAATTTTATATATAAGATATTCTATAAAATACCAGCTGTAGAGCACTTACTGTATAGCGAAGAGCATGAACTCCGCGATGTCCTCGACGTACCACTCCGGCGTGGCGCGGAAGGCGTGTGCGGCGGCCGCGCCCACGCCCGCCTCCGCCCCCGCGCCCGCCTCCGCCTCCGCCTCCGCCTCCGCGCCGCGCGCCGCCTCCAGCTGCGTGCACAGCATGGCGCACACGGACGCGTAGAACTGCAGCGCGCGACGCATCAACTCGCCGTCCAGGAGCGCCGTCTCGGCGCACTGTTTCGACCTGACGAGAATAAAACAATTTAGTAGGATACAACCTGAGATCACAATAAAACGTCAAATTTAAATTAGCTACGTCTGTTCCAAAGTCTTTACGCCGGCAAAATAATAGGCAAGAAACGCTTCATTATCATCAAACTTCAAACTTAAAAAAATCTTTATCTTGATACATAATATGATCACTTTTAAACGTCAAACTTAACACTAACTACGCCTGTTCCAAACTCCTTACGCCGGCAAAAGAACAGGCAAGAAACGCCCGGTAGGTAATTTTTTGGGCACGATCACATTGTAACGGAACGTTACAACTCCTACATTATGTATTATAAAAAAAAGAAATACTAATCTACAATTATTTAATTACACTTCTTATATTCAAATCATTAAAAAATATATACAATTCAACATAAACCTAATAATAAAGAAGGCTAATTAAAGTAGTCAGCTGTAGCTGAGCAGCTGTGGCTGCTTATGTATAAGTAGCTTCGTTCACTCGCTCCGTTCGCAATTCACCGTTATCGCAGTGTCCGGTAGTGGGGAACCCCGACGGGCGAGGCAGCGCCGGACGACAGTAAGCGGCACCGGGGCATCCCAGCGTACGGACGTACCGCTCCGCACTAAGTAAACCGTTGAAATTATACACTAATTTCTCAAATTTACTAAGCAATAGCTTTTATTATACTCATGCTTTGTCCTCGAGATTAGCAATAAAGTTTACTTGTAGTAGACACAGGGTGTCGCCAATCTGCACTGTATTTGAGATTTTTTTTTTTTTTTTTTCGTGTTGGTATCACCACCTGCAATCTTCATTACACTTTTAGTGCTCCGCCAGTCCGCACGCGTCAAATTGTGCTGCGCATTTTTTTGCTCCAATACTTCCAAAACCAATAGGGGGAAACGTACTCGTGTTGTTTCCAAGGACTAAGAGTCCAAATCTAATAAAATTAGAAAGTTGGAACAAATGCTGATGCGCACACGACGCAGAGATCGACATAGAGGAACGTCAAGATCGTCGAGGAGGCTGTCGTCGGACACTTCGAGATCATCATCACGCTTGAGCTCCACATCGCGGTCGCCGCCGCGAGTTCGCGCCGGCGCCATGGAGGCGTTGCCCTTGGACTTTTAAAGTTAAAAATCTCAGGTACCCACAAATTCGTTTTGAATTAGTATTACGGCTTATTTACAGGCTTGTAACCTAAACAGGAGATGGTTGTGTTTTTACGTTATAATATTGTACTGCGGGTAGTCTGTGGGGCTATCACTTTGCTATAATTAACGTAGTTAAGCAAAAGTGGTGATGCGGGCATTCTCTGGGGATGTCACTTAACTGCTGATGCTGACGTTTATGACACATCTTATAACAGCAATAAATTACTAATGCGGTCAGCTATTAGGGCTGTCACTTTATTAATAATTGCAAAGTATTAATTTGGGAATGCGGGCATTCTTTGGGGATGTCACTTAACCAAAATATACTATTTACATATATTTCACTTGGGATTTAGTCACTCCAGGTGTACCAAAAGCATCGACCAGAGCCACATGGCCACATGAAAAAGTATTGATTTGGGAATGCGGGCATTCTTTGGGGATGTCACTTAACCAAAATATACTATTTACATATATTTCACTTGGGATTTAGTCACTCCAGGTGTACCAAAAGCATCGACCAGGGCCACATGGTCACATGCAAAAGTATTGATTTGGGAATGCGGGCATTCTTTGGGGATGTCACTTAACCAAAATATACTATTTACATATATTTCACTTGGGATTTAGTCACTTCAGGTGTACCAAAAGCATTGACCAGGGCCACATGGTCACATGCAAAAGTATTGATTTGGGAATGCGGGCATTCTTTGGGGATGTCACTTAACCAAAATATACTATTTACATATATTTCACTTGGGATTTAGTCACTTCAGGTGTACCAAAAGCATTGACCAGGGCCACATGGTCACATGCAAAAGTATTGATTTGGGAATGCGGGCATTCTTTGGGGATGTCACTTAACCAAAATATACTATTTATATATATTTCACTTGGGATTTAGTCACTCCAGGTGTACCAAAAGCATCGACCGAGGCCACATGGTGACAGGCATAATATGTATTAATTTGGGAATGCGGGCATTCTTTGGGGATGTCACTTAACCAAAATATACTATTTATATATATTTCAGATAATTTAGTCACCCCAGATGTAGCAAGGACCATTGACCAGGGTCACCACCGCCTCCGCCATCACGCCGTTGCCTTTCACAAGCGCGGCTGTTGCTGCTGAGTTTGCTCTCAGCTAGCGTTGTCTCCTCCCGGGCACCACATATCAGCACCAGGCACCAGTGCCGGAAACGATCTGCTACTGCTTGTTTCATACTTGACTACGGCTATTGATGATGAACTCCTTTTAATTAGGAGATTGTCTCTCTAGGGCAAGGCCTTACGGTGAACACTTTCAACCAGATCTTGCTATCCGTCTACAGCATATAGCTAGGATGGATTTGCCAAAACATATTCGCAAGGACCTCACAGATAAGTATTTAAACTATACTTTGATTGAAGCACCCACTCTCGACCTGGACGTGGTAGTTACTGTCAACATCACTCATGTCATTGGCATCAAAGAATATTGCCCATATCAAAATATCGATAGACGCTATTAAGTTCATGGGCGACAGCAAAAACACTGATTCAATAATTCGAACGAGTAGCATACTGTAATTGCCTTAGAGGTCGCGACGCGACAAAGATTAATAAAGTCTTTATTTAGTGAAGGTTTAGCTGAAACATTAAAGGCTGACAAAATTATATCTACATATATCGGGAGCGGGTATGAAAACAACCGCCGCAAAAGAGCCTACCTACAAATGCCCTGTCAGCTCAGTGAAGCCGTCGCCAGGTTCAGTGCAGTATCACAGCCACAACCACCGTTAGACACGGTAAAATATGCCGGTAGGCTTTCATACTTTTGCGATCAATAGTCACTCATTACGCGTGAGTCGCGTGACGGTATGTTTTTATGATGGGTAGATATCAAATATCTTTTTCTCGAACAAACAAATGTTCTTGCGAAAAGAGCGCTTTCCGCTATGGCAAGACTTTAGCACGAACTTTCGATTCGTGATCTTTTAACAATAGGCTTCCTTACGGAGTGTCAACCCTGCCAGGGTCAATTTTTTGTCACCCAAATGTGTTGTGATAAAACCTAACGGCAAAAACCAACATTTGCCATATTGAATTTAAAATCAACAAACTAATTTACGATGCTTCTCATTTGAAGATCTGCGAACAGCCTTAAGACTTGTTTCCAAGGATTGTTTTATGAGTACAGTACGGTACAGTACGCTTACATGATCACTCCTAAATATCTCAGAGTTTAATTTAATGAAAAAATAAATGAACTAAATGTTTTACCATTTGGCCTAAGTACTGCCCTTTTTTTTGTCTTGGCGAAGTTTAGGACTACCAGTTGACAGTTGACTGACATCTTGCGGTCATTTATCAACAATGTATATTTATATTATTATGCCACTATTGTTATCTAATAGTCTAGAATAATGTTTGGCAAACATTAACGTCACAACTAAAACTTTTAAAGGCTTATTTTTAAAGCTGAAAAGAATGACCTTTTTATGTAAATGTCTAGGCTTCATAAACGACTCTCATAATTTACAAGTCTCCTTACCTCAAGAAAAGGTTACAAGAATCAAAACTGAAATCAACAAGTTTCATAGTTTTAAAAAACACGGTAAGGTTAGAGGATTCACTCGTTTAGTGGTACAACTGATCTCCGCCTGTCCTGTCGTTTAATACAGTTGTTTGCGAAGGAACTAAAGGGATGTAAATATTTATGTCTAAAATATGAAGAAAACTATGAAAATTACAGGAGTTTAACATCGTCAATTTTGCCAGATCTTGTGGGGTGCTCACATGCGATCATTCACCCTTTAAATGTCGTTAAACAAAACGACTTTAATTCCTAAGTTTATGGCGATACCTCAACTGTGGGATGGAGAGCTGCCGGTAGTAGGGAACGTGCTAGTGGTATGTGGACGGAAAGTAAATGTTTACTTTTTGAACTTAAAATCTTTGCGTAATTACAACTTCCAAATTCTTTTACGGATTGTCAATATGGCTATTTCGTAAATAAATCGCATGGAAAGTGTTCAGTTCCCCCACCTCACAAAGGTTACTCGAGAAATCTGGTAGCGGTGTGAGGAACGTAATCTAATTGTGTTTGCCCCTACATTAGTTCAGTTAAAAATGATGTCAAGGATGTGCAGAATCACGATGCGTCCATCCAGATATTGAATAGGGCTAGTTAGAGAGACGAGACGCTTTTACAATAGATGCATTTACAATTGCCTGGTCAAATCTTTGTTTCTACAGTTTTCTACCCTTTTTCCGTTATTCTGAAGGCATTAAGGAAAATAGTTGATGACAAGGCTAAGGGAATCATGGTTGACCATTTTGGCAACTATGGTATTCTTTATTTTGTCTTCTTATTTCAGAACCGTTAATTGGTCTTTAAGCCCCCTGACACGTTCATCATTTCCCATTCCAGCAATCAAGATGTGCTCTGGTTGCCGGGATGTTATCAGGCCGCCAGTTTAGGAAAAAGGTTTCTGATAACACTTTAAATCAGTATGACACACGTCTTAAAAGGTGGTTCATATTTTGCAAAACCAATAAAATTAATATATATGTGGGATACTATAATGTTTTTACTGCAAACATATGGGTGCAAAATACAGAACTTTAAATAGTTGTAAGTCAGCGCTTTCTCTTGTTCTTGGCCAAGAAATAGCCAATGATGATCATATCAAGCGTTTCTTTAAGGTTGCTTTTTAGATTACGTCCACCATTGCCCAAATATAACATCGCATGGGGCACATCTATTGTACCCAACTCCTTAACAAGCTGGTACCTTAACCAGAAATTAATTACATTTAGAAAATTATTAATAAAATTAGCAACTTTACTCCTGTTGAGAAAACGAAAAAGAACATAAGAGTTCAAACTATAACTAGAATTAACATAAAAAATATTGAATTCTTACCAAATAAGATTAATATTAAAATACCTGACTTGATAAAATCCTCCCGTCCTGAAACATCACAGTCTGTGTTGTTTTTTTTTCCTACTTTTCATGAACTCCAGAAATATGTTTTGTTGTTAGTTGGTACATTGAGCTATGATCCTTATGTGACACAAACCTTGCGTAGTGATGATAATTTAATAAGTATTGGAAATCCTTATTGTTCCATAATATCTCAGACATTGAGCAGATGGATAAAATTAACAGTTGTGGAATAGATGTATTCATCGTTACGCCCATAGCACAACTCTTAGAATAGAGCGGTAGCTCCAAAAACGTTTGATACATATTTGGATAGAAAATATAATTAAGATTGCTAATAATGATTATTCTTTTGCAAGAAATATCATAACTGTTTAATTAGGTTATTATATATACCTACTTTAAAAAGAGTATTATGTTTATAGTATTATTATGTACTTAAGCTATATTTCAATTTACTCTCTCTGAATGTTGATATTTTCACTCTCAACATCTACAAGTAAACTTTATTGCTAATCTCGAGGACAAAGCATGAGTATAATTAATGATTAAACGAACTTACCTGTACGTGAAGTTCTATCATAATTATACGAGGGCTTTGTCCGAAGAGATTAGCACCCCACCCACCCCATTTAGCATTATCCCGAGTAATGAAGTAGTACTATTAATGTATCGTTGGGTAGAGGTTATTATATCAACTCACCTAATATAGTATACATTCAAATATCAACATTTAATTTTATAAAAAAGATAATAATACTATAAATATACGTATGCTCTAAACTAAATGAAGATTGCAGGTGGTGATACCAACACGAAAAAAAAAAAAAAAAAATCTCAAATACAGTGCAGATTGGCGACACCCTGTGTCTACTACAAGTAAACTTTATTGCTAATCTCTTCGGACAAAGCCCTCGTATAATTATGATAGAACTTCACGTACAGGTAAGTTCGTTTAATCATTAATTGTTGTGTTTTCCCCAAATCGGGTGAGTGTTGCATAATTATTAACGGCATAACAATTGTAATTGTAGTCTAGTAAATCATTCAAAATTGTCACGTCATCCTACGACGATTGAATGATTTTGCCTGTTTTATTTCACACTACGCAAGCTTGGCTTGTTTAGTGTGTAGTGGTTTTAATTATAGTAATGTAGTCACTACGCTATAGTTGGAATCATAATTATTATTGTAGTATGTATGATAGTTGTGCATCCGTTGTCATTTAGTTATAGTTGTACACTTTTCGCCTTTTCTATTACAATCATGCTATTTATTGTTTAAATCATGCTATGGGTTGTAATATACAACTTTACCATTTTAGCGTAAGGTTAGCATAAAAAGTTATGACGGGTCATTTTCGGTAATTACCGAAAATGTACAATTGTGTAAAATGTGGTATACACGATTACATCATGCCTTCCGCTGCTTTGCTTGTTTTCATAACCGGTGTAAACATTACCCAACTTCCAGGTAGTCAAAAAGAAGGGTAATGTTTTCACAGTTTTATTTTATTATTTATTGTTATTTTATTTGACTGCCTCATCATTGATTACTATTTCTGCTAAGCAACCATTGAGTCTACGCTCTTCCTTTCCCGCTTGTGGCAGTCAAACACTTAAGTAAACAAATACTTAAATACCCGATAATGTACGGATTCCAGGGTTCACCGTTCCGGCGGCAACAGTCGGCGGTGTCTGGCCTATTCTGCGCACCTACCTCCTACCTCCTACTGGACGAGACCTACCCGCGACTAAGGCCAGTGGTTGTTTGTTCGGCTCAGCAACGCATCGACCAGAGAGCGTACCCCGACCCTGTACTATTATAAATAAAATGTTAACCTCTTAGCTGGTGTCTCATTTACGCACTCAGGTCCTCAGCTAGGAAGGCTACACTGGCGCCCAACTACAGGTTACTCTTCTGGTCGAATCGTGTTGCTCAGTTTTTCTCAGTAATTAGTTTTCTATGGTGATGGCTATTAAATATTAGTTTTAAGTTTGATTTTATACTAAAATCAACTATTGTGTGAACGCATAGTCTGCGTTGGACCATTATTGGCTTTATATAATTTAAAAAAAAAAAAAAAAAAAAAGGTCACACTACAAATTAGGTGATTTTCTATTGAAATTAGTTTTGGTGGCGTTTAGTTCACGCTTATCAATCAATTGTAGTTTGTATTTTATTTCTTTTGTGCAACACACACCTCGTGAGGTAAATATGGCATATGTCATCAAATTCCTTTGCCTTCAAAAGGCCGAGTTAGAATATGAAGTCGAGCTTCGTGGTGGAACAAGTGAATCAGTTCACGAACTACGTAAGCAAATACTAAAATTGTCTCCACAATTGCCATCGGAGGACATTCTCGAATCTTATATGGAACCTAGCGATGACTTAAAGGGGGTGAAAGAATCACTTTTGAAGTCACTGAATAATTTAGCAAATCTTAGAACAAAATTTGAGAAGAGTCTTTTTAGCAGAACGGAAACTTTACTGCACCATATTTACCACAGACTCAATAGAATTACCAACACGTCTGAAGTTTCAGAGGTATATAAAATCTGCGTTACAAATTTTAATACACAGTATAAGGAGTTGTCTTCCTTGAGACCAAGTACAACCCAGGCTAAACCTGCTTCCACTACGTCCGAAACTGCTACAGAGGCCACTGCCATAACGGTTACTTGTGAACGCAATTTGTCCTCGGAAATAAATAAACTAAAATTTTCAGGAAAAACCTGCGTTCGCTCCTTTATTCTTAAGGTTGAAGAGTTTGTACTCGCTAGAGGCATAACTTATGATAAAATTCTATCACTAGGCTTTGAAATTTTCACTGACGATGCCTTGCATTGGTATCGTTATAATAGAGATAGGATTCAGTCTTGGACTGATTTGCGTCAGCTATTGATGCAAGATTTTACTGCTAGCGATCATGACTACCGTCTAGCAGCTGACATTCATTCACGCACTCAGGGCGAATGTGAAAATATCAATATTTATATTTCAATTATGCATGGCATGTTCTCAGGGCTCAGTAAACCATTGTCAGAAGAAGAAAAGTTGGACATACTCATGCATAATATCCGCCCATGTTATGCCAATGCCCTAGCTGCTTCGCCAGGTATTGACAGTATCGAAGCTTTAAAATCGGTATGTCGTAATTATGAAGACGTAAAATCGCGATTCTCTCACTTTCATGAACCACCAAAAGTGACGAGTAGTACGTATGCCTCTCAGTTTGCTTATAAAGGACCTAGTACATCGAATGCTTATAGTCCTAAATATAACTCATACCGAGATAATAATTCTAATGCTAACTATGGGAAACAATCAGGTAAAACCGAAACAGGAGGCTACAATCGTAATAAAGGCTTTCCGATTGCGGTTGTATCAAACAATAGTCCTACTAGACCAGTATTCTGTCCTAGGTGTAGATCCGACAGCCACTCATTGAATAGTTGTACACAGGAACATTTTCTAATTTGTTTTAAGTGTGGTAAGAAAGGAGTGCGTTACCCGGAGTGCCCAGATTGTAAAACAATAGGCGAAGGCGATCCCTCAAAAAACTAACTAGGCCGGGTTGGTCAGACAGCACTGTTAGGCAATCAGACGAGTGGAAGGATTGGCTTAACTTTATAGCTAAGTTTACTACTTTGAATACTGTCTTTTCAATCCGGAACCAAGATAACGCGTTAAGGTCACGTCCTTACGTGTCTGTCAACATTAACGGTAAGCCAATAATCGGACTTCTTGACACCGGCTCATCAACAACCATACTAGGAAACGGGTGCCATGAGTTTTTATTAAAAGCAGGTTTTGTACTGGAGAGTGAGAATACGGCTCGGTTTGTCACAGCAGGTGGTGAAAAACTCAATTCTATCGGAGTAATGCACCTTCCTGTTAACTTTCAAAACGAAACTCTTACTCTCAAGGCATACGTCGTTCCTAATATCAAACACTCTCTTATATTAGGTATGGATTTTTGGAGATTGTTTGGTCTATTTCCCAAACATCTAGAACATATTATTTTTCATATGGATTCGGAAGGAGTTTCTACCACAGCTCATCAACCTGAGTTTCTACTAGCATATGATCATCTATCAGACGAACAAAAGGATAGGGCGGATAATATCATTTCTCAATTTAGTGATATTTCTTACGAGAAACGTGGTCTCGGCCGCACTACCCTCATTGAACATACTATTGACACTGGGGATGCTGCCCCCATTCGTCAACGTTACTATCGGATGTCGCCAGAAAAGCAACGCATCTTGGTAGAACAACTGGATGAGATGTTGAGGGAGGACGTCGTGGAACCTTGCGAGAGTCCATGGTCGTCCCCGGTTCTACTAACTCCGAAAAAGAACGGGGAGTTGCGGTTTTGCCTCGACAGCAGAAAGCTCAATACGATTACGAGAAAGGATGCTTACAGTTTACCTTATATCTCCGAAATTCTAGATAATCTGCGCGATGCACGATTCTTGTCTAGTTTAGATTTATCAAAAAGCTTCTGGCAAATACTAATCCAAGGGGAGGACAGACCTAAAACTGCCTTCTACATACCTACACGTGGTACGTTTCAGTTCAAATCTATGCCTTTTGGACTGACTAACGCTCCAGCGACCCAACAAAGGTTAGTAGACGCCTTATTTTACGGACCCGAGTTCGAACATAGGGTTTTTGTCTTTGTCGATGACGTCATAATCGTTTCGAATAACTACGAACAGCATATATCATTGCTAACGCGAGTGCTCGACAAACTCAAAACTGCGAACCTAACAATAAATTTCAAAAAAAGTCAATTCTTTAAGTCACAACTAAAATATTTGGGATATATCGTAGACTCTAACGGCTTACACGCGGACCCAGAAAAAGTGGAGTCCATATTAAACTACCCTACCCCCACTAACCGTAAAGAAGTTAGGCGATTTGTAGGAACTGCTTCTTGGTATCGCCGGTTTATTCCCAATTTTAGTAGCTTGGCAACCCCTTTAAATAAGTTAACGTCCCAAGGGAAGAAGGCTCCTCCCTTTTTATGGTCAACTGAAGCCGATGAGGCTTTTAAAAAACTAAAAAACCATCTGGTTTCTGCGCCAATACTATCCTGCCCGAATTACACTGAGCCCTTCGAAGTGCACACAGATGCCAGTGACTACGGCGTGGGAGCAGTGCTGACCCAGAATCAAGATGGCATGGAGAAAGTGATAGCGTACATGAGTAAATCCCTGTCACCACAAGAACGAAATTACAGTGCCACAGAACGCGAAGCGTTAGCTGTACTCCTAGCCATCGAACACTGGCGATGCTACCTAGAAAACGGTCTCAAATTTACTGTCTACACCGATCACTCCTCCCTAAAGTGGTTCCTAAATCTAAACAACCCCACTGGAAGACTGGCTCGATGGGGTGTACGACTTTCTACGTATAATTTTGAAATTAAACACCGCAAAGGGACCGAAAATGTGGTACCGGACAGTTTGTCTCGCGCTGTGCCTGTTATGGCCATTGACGTCGTAACGGAAACTCCGGCACAAACCACAAGCGACCCGTGGTATTTGATGGTTTTTAATGGTTGCCAAAATTCACCAAATTCATACTTAAACTACCGCGTTGAAGATGGAAAACTGTTTCGATACATGAAATCACTAAACCCTCTTACTAGGGAATTCGAATGGAAAGAAGTTATAGCATTGGAGTTCCGAGATGATGTTATGTCTAAAAATCACTCGGAACCAACTTCTGGACATTTTGGAATTTTTAAAACGCATAAGCGCCTATCTTTAAAATATTTTTGGCCGAGTATGCATAAGGATGTGACAAACTTCGTGTCTAACTGTGACACATGCCTGTCATACAAGTACCCTAATCATAGCACCCTTGGTATTATGGGCAGACCTAAGGACTGCTGTCGTCCCTTCCAAATGATCAGTATAGATCTGGTTGGTCCTATGCCCGTAACTAGAAAGCAAAATACCTTTCTACTGGTAATAACTTGTTGCTTTTCTAAATATTGTCTGTTGTTTCCAATCCGCCGAGCAACGGCCGATATAATTTCTAGGATTTTAGAGGAGAATGTATTCCTTATCCACGGAGTTCCTAGAGTAATTCTGATGGATAATGGTAAACAATTTACAAGCAACATTATGCGTAATCTACTCAAGACCTACAACGTACCTAACGCTTACTACACCCCACTGTATACCCCACAAGTAAACACGGTAGAACGGTACAACAAAACTATAATTATAGCTGTATCTAGTTTCGTTGAAAACGATCACAGGGCTTGGGATACTAACATCCCTAAAATACAATTTGCCCTAAACAGTTCTGTCAGTGAGGTGACAGGTTTTACGCCATCCTTCCTGGTCTTCGGGCGCGAACTAATAAGTTGCGGATCCCATTACATCGACACGGACATGGAAGATCACATTTTGTTTAGTCCTCGTGATAGCTATGCTGAAAATCTAGGTGCGCTTCGTAAAATTTTTGATAAAGTTCAATCTTCGCTTATCAAAGCGCACTCTAGAAATAGCACGCAATATAATCTTCGCCGCAAAAACGTCGAGTTTGAGATAGGAGATGTTATATGGAAACGCACCTTTTACCTAAGTGACAAAGACAGTAGATTCTCTAAAAAGCTTGCACCTAAATTTATAAAGTGTCGTATCGTCGGCAAAAAATCAAAACTGGTGTATGACCTTGAGGATATGTCAGGTAAAAATATCGGAACGTGGCATGTTAAAGATTTCAAGTTAACTAATTATTCTTAGGGAAGGTCCTTCTTAGCGGATTTTCTTTAGGAAAAATCCTAACCTAAAAAGGGGGGTATGTAACGGAACGTTACAACTCCTACATTATGTATTATAAAAAAAAGAAATACTAATCTACAATTATTTAATTACACTTCTTATATTCAAATCATTAAAAAATATATACAATTCAACATAAACCTAATAATAAAGAAGGCTAATTAAAGTAGTCAGCTGTAGCTGAGCAGCTGTGGCTGCTTATGTATAAGTAGCTTCGTTCACTCGCTCCGTTCGCAATTCACCGTTATCGCAGTGTCCGGTAGTGGGGAACCCCGACGGGCGAGGCAGCGCCGGACGACAGTAAGCGGCACCGGGGCATCCCAGCGTACGGACGTACCGCTCCGCACTAAGTAAACCGTTGAAATTATACACTAATTTCTCAAATTTACTAAGCAATAGCTTTTATTGTTGTGTTTTCCCCAAATCGGGTGAGTGTTGCATAATTATTAACGGCATAACAATTGTAATTGTAGTCTAGTAAATCATTCAAAATTGTCACGTCATCCTACGACGATTGAATGATTTTGCCTGTTTTATTTCACACTACGCAAGCTTGGCTTGTTTAGTGTGTAGTGGTTTTAATTATAGTAATGTAGTCACTACGCTATAGTTGGAATCATAATTATTATTGTAGTATGTATGATAGTTGTGCATCCGTTGTCATTTAGTTATAGTTGTACACTTTTCGCCTTTTCTATTACAATCATGCTATTTATTGTTTAAATCATGCTATGGGTTGTAATATACAACTTTACCATTTTAGCGTAAGG
The DNA here is from genome assembly GCA_931315375.2 of Opisthograptis luteolata. Lineage (NCBI taxonomy): Eukaryota > Metazoa > Arthropoda > Insecta > Lepidoptera > Geometridae > Opisthograptis > Opisthograptis luteolata. The sequence goes on from OV928048.1 coordinate 9,002,665, forward strand.
TTAGCATAAAAAGTTATGACGGGTCATTTTCGGTAATTACCGAAAATGTACAATTGTGTAAAATGTGGTATACACGATTACATCATGCCTTCCGCTGCTTTGCTTGTTTTCATAACCGGTGTAAACATTACCCAACTTCCAGGTAGTCAAAAAGAAGGGTAATGTTTTCACAGTTTTATTTTATTATTTATTGTTATTTTATTTGACTGCCTCATCATTGATTACTATTTCTGCTAAGCAACCATTGAGTCTACGCTCTTCCTTTCCCGCTTGTGGCAGTCAAACACTTAAGTAAACAAATACTTAAATACCCGATAATGTACGGATTCCAGGGTTCACCGTTCCGGCGGCAACAGTCGGCGGTGTCTGGCCTATTCTGCGCACCTACCTCCTACCTCCTACTGGACGAGACCTACCCGCGACTAAGGCCAGTGGTTGTTTGTTCGGCTCAGCAACGCATCGACCAGAGAGCGTACCCCGACCCTGTACTATTATAAATAAAATGTTAACCTCTTAGCTGGTGTCTCATTTACGCACTCAGGTCCTCAGCTAGGAAGGCTACAACATTTTCAATTTTAATCTTACTACTAATTGATTGAATTGGAGCAAGTTCACTACATACAATCCCTAACTTTTTTGTCATCTAAATAGTCTGATATTTATAATAAGCTTTACTGATAAGATTTCTCTTGGTTAGTTATGCACATTGGGACATCATCATCCGGTATCAGTCCACTGCTGGACATAGGCCTCTCCCAAGGTACACCACTGAGCCCGGTCTTCGGATCTTCTTATCTAACTACTGCCAGCCACTCGGCGCAAGTCGACGCTCCACCTTGTCGCGGGGCGTCCTACACTACGTTTGCCAAGTCGCGATCTCCACTCAAGAACACGTCTAACCCAACGGTTATCGGTTCTGCGGCTTATATGACCAGCCTTCAGTTTGCTAATTCTGTGAGCTATGTCGGTGACCTTAGTTCTCAAAAACGCCCGCCATCATTGAATTTATTCTCAGACCTACCAAATATACCCAAAAAATCATAAAAATCGGTTATGTCGTTTCGGAGAAGTTCCATAACACTGACATAAGATTTTTATAAACCAATTAGAAGATTGAGATTTGATTTTGATAGATTGATTGTAATCAGTGCGTGTACCTGTGAAGACGCTTGATCTGCCGCCGCCAGCGCCGCAGCATCTCGCGGTTCCTCAGCGCGGAGAAGCTGTTCCGCCAGTGCGGCTCCGCGGCCATCAGCTCCTCGATCACCTTCTGCAGGTCGCGGTACGCGCTGGAAACAACATCACGATGAGTTCAGTAAAATAAATACGGAATAGTTTTATACGACCCTATAGAGCGAAAACATCTGAAATAGAATTCAGGGCAAAAGTTCTAAAGTCATATATAGGTACTTATTTAGTAGGATACATACAACAACTAGCTACGCCTGTTTCAACCTTTTAAAACGAACTTATCGTCATTTTAACCGATAAAAATGACCTCACATATTTCTGTAGCCTTTCGTAGAGAAATGATTGAGTCTTTAGCAGAAATTATTGCAGAGTTGTTCACCGTCACATAGTTATGCTTGTAACTGTACACTCAAATAAAAGACGTTGGTTGGTGCAAGATAAGAGAAAATGGGTGGACTCTATCTAGTGATTTTTACTCTAGGCACGCATCTACATGACGTCATTTAATCGCTAACGGGCCCGAGTGACGTAGTTATACAACTCACCGAATGCGCCTTTGGTGCGTGTGCAGGGCGGGTATGAGGGCCACGTGGTGCATGTGAAGAGTCAGGAACCAGCATACTGTCTGGAACTTCGCTTCCGGCCACTTGTGGTTCGGATCTTTATCTGCAATAAGATTTAAATTCTCAGTTTTTCTAGTCTCGCAGGAGTACTTACACTCACTGTTATAAAAAAGTGTTCGAGGACGCAATAAAGTTACGTCTCCAGCAGGCGCGGATTCAGCCCTCGAAAGAGGTTGCAGCCACGGCTACCCGAAATTCTGCCCAGTGCGAGTCGGACTAAGTACTCGCTTTAGATAGATACGGAAAAGGAAAGATTAAGGAAACGTTTACTAAATGTACGACGCCTCATCCAAGACTTTGTACCGCCGACCCCTTAGCTTTTCCATTGAACAAATGTGAAAAAAGAAACATGTTACGTCAGTGCCATCTATGGTTTTAGAACTTGCTTCGTCTGTCAAAAATTTCACCGTGCCCATAATGGTGGATCCGTGCTTGGCCTGCATATTTTGGTCTACAAAACACACAATAACGCCTGGGAAAGTATCATACGTTTGCCGGTACAACCGTTGTGTCCAGCTGGATGCAGGACGCCCCGTCACCGCTGCAGATACTTACTGAGCTCCTCGAGCCAGTCCTGTGCCTCCTGCGCGGTGAAGTAGAGGCGCGTCTCGTCGCGCACGTTCACCCACGTGTCCGGCTGGAACGTGTACAGCGGGTACACGCGCTCCAGCTTGATGCGTACCGACAGCAGCTGCAGGACCGAGCATACGTTCAGCATGAACCCGTCACCTGGAAACAATTGTCATTTGTTATGCAAGGCTGCAAAGTTGTTTTTCGACGCGAGTTTATTGATCAGGACTCAATAGCGAGGGTTTAAAAGGTACGAGACGCAGAATAACTTTGCTGCCGAGCGAAACACACAACTGTACATCTCACTATTTTATTGTGACAAAAGTCCTGTGAGAATGTCAAAACGAACGAACCCGCAGGCTATAGCTAGTATTCTTACATAGGTGACTAGACCCGATTCCAGGTGTTGGGGCCACGCGCACCCACACGCAGGACGTGTGGCGCGTACGCTCCCGGTTTGGGACGGGCGTGTGTGCGTGCGCCAGCTGACGAGAGTACTCTCGCAACTAGCGGGCTGGTGCACCCGTCCACGTACGCGCCTTTCGTCGCTCGAACGCGGTGTTTATACTCTTTCGTCGCCCCGGGGGCGGATCAGAGTTTCCTCGGCGGCGAGGGGGGGATGTTTGCCAATGAAACACGAATATCGGTACGTTTGAGGTCGGGACCGCCGGCTTCCTACAGCTTGGCTTCTGCTACTGCTATCTGCTACTGCTATCTGCTACTGCTACTGCTTGCTGCTACTGCTTGTTACTACTGCTTGTTACTACTTCTTGCTTGCTGCCATATATCGGCTAGTTTTGACTGTGTCTCAGTCCTATTTCTGTCTCGCTTACCTACCTCGTAGCCTTACCTAAAAGAGAGCACCTATTTTTTGTTCTATTTTTTCCCTAAGTTTCGCTATGGCCGGTCCCATTTTTACCTCGTATTTATTTGTCCATGTGTGTTACAGAATTACAATTGCGTTTATAAGAGAGTAAAAATGATTCTTAACAGCTAGTTACTTTTGTTTTCTTCCTAATTTACATATTTATCAAGTTATCTTACTTTGATTGACAATTTTTCTAATTTCTAGCGCTTTTATTCTAAACATTTGCTCATATCTTTCAACCTATTTAGACCTAAGTTGGGTTTTACCTTTATTCATATACCCTTTTACGTGCTTTATCTAATATCACTTAGTTACAATATCTACCATTGCACATTATTCGTTAATTCGCTCTTAAAGTTGTTAAGTTAGGTCACGTGTTATTACAATGTCCCTGGTAGGCAAACTTCTTTTGGTTGCCTCTAATATTATTATATACTTATTTTCTAATAAGTTACATTACAGTTTCATTAATTTAAATTGAACAAAAAACCAAATTAATTATTCCTAAGTACTGGCGATGGGTGGATCGTTCCCTCTTTTTCCCTCTCGTCGATGGTGCTGCGTCACAGACCTCTCTGTCTTACCTATGGTGGATCTCTCACCCATCGCTAGTTAAACATTGATTAAGCTAATCGCCGACATTAATTAAAGCAAGTCGCCGACATCCTCCCCCTTGTGCTGAGCACAGACTCCTGACCCGGCGACTCCCGGCTCCTTCCCAGCTGGCACGCTGACTCGTTCGTTGACCTCGGGCTCGTCGACTCGTTCGTTGACCTCAGGCTCGTCGACTCGTTCGTTGACCTCAGGCTCGCCGACTCGTTGCTCGGCGTCTTGGGCTGGCACCAGTGGCACCACCTTGGAGCTCGGGCGCTTCAGGACACCTCCTGTTGTGCGGATCTCGACGACTCTCGTGCGGCCGTCCGGTCCAGGGTAGGTGTGGACCACTTCTCCTCTCGGCCAGGTGCAGCGCGGTAGTGTGGAGTCTACGATGAGGACAGTGTCTCCGCATCGCAGGTCTCGAGTGGCTGCCTTCCCGTCGATTCTTCTTGGGATCAGAGTTGGTAGGTACTCTTTCACCCATCTGCTCCAGAAGTTGTCAGCCAGCCGCTGCGCCACCTTCCAGTTGCGTCGCCCCGTGAGATCGTCTTCGGTGAATGCCCCCAGCCTTGGGAGCCCGCAGGATCTTCCGATGAGGAAGTGGTTCGGCGTGAGTGCTTCCTCATCATGGTCATCAGTTTCGACGAGCGGCCGCGAGTTTACTATGTGCTCGGCCTCCAGTACCAGGGTGTGAAGAACTTCTTCCTTGGGATGCTTTTCCTTGAGGGTCACCGCCAGGGCCGTTTTGATAGATCGGACCAGGCGTTCCCACGCTCCTCCCATGTTCGGAGCGCCCGGTGCGATGAACTTCCACCGGACGCCAATCTTCTCAGCTTCTGTGACGACTTCTTCTTTCTTCAAACCTTCTAGGGCTTCCTTCAGTTCTCTGTTGCTCGCCACGAAGTTGGTCCCGTTGTCGCTGAAGATGGACCTGGGCATTCCTCTTCTTGCCGCCATCCTTCGCAGCGCCAGGATCATGGAGTCCGACGACAAGGACGCTGCGAGCTCGACGTGGACGGCTCTTGTCGTGAGGCAAGTGAAAAGAGCTCCCCATCTCTTCTCGTGGCGACGGCCCACAGTCACCGTCATGGGCCCGAAGTAGTCCACCGCTGAACACGTGAATGCTGGTTCCCCGTAGTGAAGTCTCTCCTTCGGCAGGTTCCCGGTCGGCAGCTGTTGTGGCGCGCTTCTGTAGACCTTGCACCACTGACACTGACGAATCGTTGCTCGTACAGCTGACCGCAGTCCCAGCACCCAGTAGCGTTGTCTTACTTCGTTGATGACTGTCGCGTGATTACCGTGGTTGAAGACTCTGTGAAAATGCTCGATTAGAAGTCTCGTGATGTGATGCTTGCTGTCTAGCACCACTGGTCTCTTGAAGTTCTTCTCTATCCCTGAAGCCGCGTCGATTCTTCCCCTGACGCGCAGTAACTCTTCTTCTAGAATTACGTCGACCTTTTTCAATTTACTCGACGCGCTGAGCGGTTTCATCTTCTTTATGGAAGCTATTTCTTCCCGGAAGCTTTCTTCTTGGCTTCTCCTTAGTAAAATCTTCTCTGCCGTTTCCAGATGCGTGTCTTCCAGTGGCAGGAACCTTCTTTCTTGCCTCTTCTGGAAGCGTTCAGTCTTCGTTTTCCCTTTTTTCTTACATGTTCTCCAGGTGGGGTCATCTTTCTCCTGTTTCCTGGAGACGTTCACTTGGTGTTTCTTTCTTCTGCACAGTTCGACGAACTGAAGTACCCTCGCTGTTGCTCGTAACAACCGGTTCCAATTCGAGAACCTCGCTGGCTCCGGCGTCGGGTACTCGTCCTTGGTCTTCAGTACGGCTACGGGGAGGCTCTCCTTTTCTTCCCCCGTCGGCTCGGCCTTGAAGGAGCGTGGTTTGGGCCACGATTCTTCCTCTTCTCGCAGGAACGCTGGCCCGGTGTACCACCGATGACTTCCGTTGAAATCCTTCGGGATGTCTCTCGTAGCGTCGTCTGCTGGGTTCTGCGCCGTCGGCACCCAGCGCCACTGTTGAGGCTTGGAGGTGTCTTCAATCTCCGCGAGTCGATGTGCGACGAAGGGCTTGAATGTTCTGGGGTCGGTCTTGATCCATGACAGAACCGTGCTGGAGTCCGTCCAGTATGTCTTCCCGGTCACATCGACGTCCAGTTCTTCCTCAATGGAGTGCGCCATCCGGGTTCCCAGCAGAGCGGCTTGAAGTTCCAGTCGCGGAATGGAAACTGGTTTCAGCGGCGTCACCTTCGCTTTTCCGGCCAAGAGCGCCACGTCGAATCGTCCCTCGTTGTCCCGTTGCCTCCAGAAGACCGCGCAGGCGTATGCTACTTCGCTAGCATCGGTGAAGACATGCATCTCCCCCTTGTGTCGGGAGTGCATGACGCATCTCGGGATGCGAAGATTCTTCAGCAGGTCCAGGTTCTGAAGATAACTTTTCCAGGCTTCCTCGTTTTCAGGCGTGATTTCGTCGTCCCAACCCACTCCGCTTCTCCATATGTCCTGTAGGAGTCGTTTCCCCTGGATGAGCACGGGCGATGCCAACCCCATTGGGTCGAAGGTTGACATCACGGCGCTCGTGACTTCCCTCTTGGTCGGAGTTTTCTGATGCGAGACGACGTCTTGGTGCACGTTCCGCAGGCACGTTCGGAAGCCCATTTCGTCTTCTTCGGTGAACCACCTTAATCCCAAGGTCTTCTCCTCCTTGGATCCCAGTTCGACTTCTTTACTTGAAGCTTCTTTGTTGGTTATTCTTCTAAGAATCTTCGGTGAGTTTGATGCCCATCCCCTCAGCTCGAACCCCGCTTTTCGGTGGATGAAGTCTACTTCTTTCGCCGTCTTGACGGCTTCGTCTTCTGTCAGGAAGCTGTGTAGGTAGTCGTCCATGTAGTGGTTGCGCTCGACTGCTCGCGCTGCCTCTGGGTGCTGATCCTTGAAGTCGTCGGCGTTCTTGTTCTTCACGAAGATCGCGGAACTCGGAGAGCAGGCCGCGCCGAAGATGACCGACGTCATACGGTATTCCTTCGGTGTTCCTGTTCGCCGGTCTCCTCGCCACAGGAAACGTAGACTGTCCCGATCCTCTTCTCTGATCTTGATCTGAAGAAACATCTCCTTGATGTCCGCCACTACAGCCACTGGATGCTGTCTGAACCGCAGTAGCACCCCGAACAGTGACTGCAGAAGGTCTGGACCCGGCAGGAGCACGTCGTTGAGACTCCTCCCTCCGTGCTTGGCAGCAGCGTCGAACACCAACCTCTTCTTCGTCTTGGTCGGGTGTGTGACGGCGAAGTGAGGCAGGTACCACTTCCTCTTCGATGTTGACTCGTGTTGAACTTCTTCAGCATACTTGTTATTCAGTAAGTTCTGTACTTGCTTCCCGTACTCTTCCTTGAGACTTGCATCTTTATCCAGCTTCTTTTCGATGTTCCTGAGGCGATTCTCGGCTGACTTGTAGTTGTCTGGCATCTTCTCATCTTCGTTCTTCCACAGAAGGCCCACCTCGAAGCGTCCGTTTTCTAACCTTCGACTGGTCTTCTCCAATATTTCCAGAGCTCTTCCCTCAGCATCCGTGGTCGGTCGACGTGGTTCCACTCCTAGTGATTCCACGGCGAAATGTTCCTTGATCATCTTGTCGAATTCTTCCTCTTTCGTGTTGACGTGCGCGCAGGTGACGAAGTTCACTTGTCTCGATGCCCCGCTGTCGGATCCGTGTAGCACCCATCCCAGGTACGTAAGTGATGCGACGGGCTGGTTCTTCTTCCCTTTGCGCGTAGACTTCGACACGATCAATTCCCAGTTATCTTGACCAATCAATAACTTCGGCGGCTCTTCTTCGTAGCACAGCTGATCTGCCATCTTGCTGAGGTGCGAGCATTCTTCTATTCGTTTTCTGTCCATCCTCTGAGGTGTCAGGTGCAGGTCATCTATTGTTCGCGCTCCCGTGATGGTCCTCTTCCTTGTCTGGTGGCGGCCCTTTATCTTCATGTTGATCCTCATGGAGTCCTTCTTCACAATGGTTTTCCCTCCCACTGTCTCCAGGGACAGGCTTTCCCTGGGTCCCGTGAGTCCAACTTCTTTCGCCACTGAAGAGTCCAGCATCGTGACCGTTGACCCCTCGTCCAGCAGAGCCAATACCTTGGCTGTTCCTTTCGGCCCGTATACTTCCACGGGCACCATCTTCAAGTATGCCCTCCCTGTCCTCGCGGCGTTCACCTGGAGCATGACGTTGTTGGCCACTTCTTTCTTCTCTTCTCTTTCCTCCGTCCTCTGCTCCGGCTGCCGGTCCTCGTGGAGAAGGTGATGGTGCCATCTCTTGCAAACCTTGCACGGTGGCCGCTTACACCCCTCCTTGCGATGACGTCCTTGAAGACACTTGAAACATACTCTTGCTTTCTTCACGATTTCCCATCTTTCGCTCTTCGATGCTGCCAGAAACGTCTTGCACTCGAAGAGACGATGTTCCCCTTGACAGTGGAAACATCCGGGTTTTTCCTGGTCCGTAGCGGCGTGTGCAGCTTGTCTCTGGGGGTACTGCTTTTTGACAACTGCTTCCGGCGTCGCGTACGGTCCACATCGATCCGCTTCTCGGTTCAGGAACTTTCCCATGAGCACCAAGTCCGGATCTTCAATTTCCTTATCGGCGGCAAAGTCGAACCACCGATAACGCAGCACTGCAGGCATCTTGTCCACGATCGTTTTCAGCATCTCTGGTGACTGCAGGTACTGAGGTTTCCGGAGCCCCCGGACTGTCGCGACAATGTTATTCACCTGGCTGGCGAATACGCAGACGTCGCGCGCGTTCTCGTTCATCTTCGGCAGGCTTCGAAGTTTGTCCAGCTCCGCGAGAACCAGGGTGTCTGGTCTCCCAAACCGGCGACGAAGTGCCTCCATTACCTCTTCTGGTGAGCTCTCGGAAAACAGGAGGCTCTTGATTGCCTCCCTGGCCGCTCCCTTCAGGGCTTTCCTCAACCTGGTCATGTTCTGGGTTGTTGAGAAAAGCGAAGCGGTGTCCTCGTAGACAGTCTTGAAGGCTAACCACTCTCCAGCGCCGCCGTCGAAAAAGGGTAGCTCGTGCATGAAGACAGGGGCTGCTACGTTCTTCGGCGCGGCGTTGATGGCCTTCATTATAGCCAATGCAAGTTCCTGGGTCCCGCTGGTCGTCGTTGGTCGCACGTCGTTTTCAGGTTGGTTGACTGGTGGAGCGGTCTTCTCTGCTGGCCCGTCCGGGGGGTCTTCCCTCAGATGGACCCCACTTGACCTCTTCTCCATTGTGTCGTTGATCCAATTCTTCACGTGCTCCTCTCGATCCGCGGGTTCCTCCACAGCAGAGTCGTTGTCGTCGTCGTCAGGACACTGTAATAGCTCCAGGCGCGCCCTCACTAGTGCAGCAGCTGCTCGGGCGCTCGCCAGGTCCTGGCGAGCGAGCTCCGCACGGGCTTCCAATTCAGCCTTCCTTCTGGTTCGTGGTCCTGACCGCACCGACGCAGGTCTTCTCTCAGTAGCTTTAGCTTCTTCTGGTTTCCTGGTAGCATCTGAAGCATTCTTGTCTTCTCGTGTAGTTCCGGTGGTCGCAGTGGTAGTTTCATAGGACGTCGTTGTATTGCCGGTGGTCGCGCTTGATGGTGCAGACTCCTCTTCAGTTCGGTGTGGCGTCGGCTCACGTTGACCGGTTCCTTTGTTGCTCCTCGTGACTGGCATCTTGACGCGCGATTACCCTCAGCACGACAGATGACAGCGGCGGATCCCGGCGGCGGCACCGGCGGCAGCACCGGCAGCGGTAACGGTACCGGCAACTCGCGGTAACGGTACCAGCGGCTCGCGACGGCGTTCGCGACGAAAGCCCGGATATCCGGATCGGGCACGATGATATCCGGCTCGAAGGACCAGATGTTGGGGCCACGCGCACCCACACGCAGGACGTGTGGCGCGTACGCTCCCGGTTTGGGACGGGCGTGTGTGCGTGCGCCAGCTGACGAGAGTACTCTCGCAACTAGCGGGCTGGTGCACCCGTCCACGTACGCGCCTTTCGTCGCTCGAACGCGGTGTTTATACTCTTTCGTCGCCCCGGGGGCGGATCAGAGTTTCCTCGGCGGCGAGGGGGGGATGTTTGCCAATGAAACACGAATATCGGTACGTTTGAGGTCGGGACCGCCGGCTTCCTACAGCTTGGCTTCTGCTACTGCTATCTGCTACTGCTATCTGCTACTGCTACTGCTTGCTGCTACTGCTTGTTACTACTGCTTGTTACTACTTCTTGCTTGCTGCCATATATCGGCTAGTTTTGACTGTGTCTCAGTCCTATTTCTGTCTCGCTTACCTACCTCGTAGCCTTACCTAAAAGAGAGCACCTATTTTTTGTTCTATTTTTTCCCTAAGTTTCGCTATGGCCGGTCCCATTTTTACCTCGTATTTATTTGTCCATGTGTGTTACAGAATTACAATTGCGTTTATAAGAGAGTAAAAATGATTCTTAACAGCTAGTTACTTTTGTTTTCTTCCTAATTTACATATTTATCAAGTTATCTTACTTTGATTGACAATTTTTCTAATTTCTAGCGCTTTTATTCTAAACATTTGCTCATATCTTTCAACCTATTTAGACCTAAGTTGGGTTTTACCTTTATTCATATACCCTTTTACGTGCTTTATCTAATATCACTTAGTTACAATATCTACCATTGCACATTATTCGTTAATTCGCTCTTAAAGTTGTTAAGTTAGGTCACGTGTTATTACAATGTCCCTGGTAGGCAAACTTCTTTTGGTTGCCTCTAATATTATTATATACTTATTTTCTAATAAGTTACATTACAGTTTCATTAATTTAAATTGAACAAAAAACCAAATTAATTATTCCTAAGTACTGGCGATGGGTGGATCGTTCCCTCTTTTTCCCTCTCGTCGATGGTGCTGCGTCACAGACCTCTCTGTCTTACCTATGGTGGATCTCTCACCCATCGCTAGTTAAACATTGATTAAGCTAATCGCCGACATTAATTAAAGCAAGTCGCCGACACCAGGTATAAAATTCTAAAACAAACACATTAACAAAACATTACCTATAGTTATCGAGAAATGTTTGATTGAGTCAGTATTTTTGGAAAGCTGACTCTACTAAAGATACATCTCGAAGCGAGGACGGGACGGCTAACAAATAAACATGTTTACACGACGACACCTATTAGATATGTTTCTGTTTTCCACACGGAACTCGAAATTCGTAAACATAAATACGCAACACGATTCAATAAAAATCTTGGAAAGTGAATGATTTGGATGAAAGCCAATACAATTTCGACTATTAGACGAGGTGAGCGACATTTGTCACAAGTGGCGGGTCTATTTTAGTCAGTAATTACTAGCTGGTTTTATAGAATGTTTATTAGTGATAGTTAGTTATTTTTCAGCATCGGCATTCTAGGCTGAAGATATTTGTTAGTTTAATGACTTGAATGTACCTACTCACGAATACAATCCAGATATTATTTCTATATTGAAACACCATACAGAGCTCCTTTATTTATATCACAATCATAAATGATTTAAATGAAAAATAACAATTAGTGCAGAATGACTCAAGCAATCTAGTCGAGATAACCAAGACGTGTTTATAGGTTTTAGGCTATGTATTTGATTCATCACGTAATAAAATAAAATCTGTATAAAAATATTATAAACAAAGAAAATAAATAGTCTCCTAATCATAACACAAGTATTGCAACTTTTTTATATTTTTTTTTCCGGCTAGCGTTTGACCGCACGTCACCTGATATTAAGTTACGATGTGGTCGATAATGACGCCACGCTGCACCTGGACTGTGAAGACTTCAGAAGTAGGCTTCGGATAATGTGGATGTCTCTGAGTCAGTACACTTTACAAGAACTTGGTAAAGTGAAGATATCCCATCCGCAATGAACAAGACATTCGTTCCACAGCAAGAAAAAGTAGTTCAGCTTCTTTGCATTCAGGCACAGCAGATAGTTAACCAATCCTGATGTATCAAAAACAAATCCGATCAATAAGGAGTCACACTGAACTTACCAGCTAGAGATCTCTCGTCAGTTTGCAGTTGGGCGCGGCGCTCATTCCGCTGCAGGACCGCCGCGAAGTAGTTCAGTAGAGGCTCCCTCGCGTCCGGGCAGAGCAGGATGTTGTGGCATATCGTGTGCAGAGTATTGCGGCTAACTTCCACCTCGCGTTGTAACGCGAACGATAGACTCCGATCGCCGGCGCCCGTCGCGAACAGACGCTCGGCGAGGCGCGGGTTCTCTTCCGCGAATAGAGATATCTGGTAGCGAAGGCATTGTTACTATTAAATCTCTGTCAAAACCAATCAGAAAGTGAAATGAATGGCCATAATGTAGCAACTTGAGAATGAGTTTCCAATATCTAAAGAGAAAATATTTGATTGTTTGCTTACTCCGGATAAGCTTAAAAACTATTGAACCAATCTTGATGAAGTTTGGTATGGACATAGTTTGAACCCTGGGGAATAGACACTTCCTGTTTATGTTGTGTTTATAACTAAGCACATGATGATAAGCACCATACACACATTCATTGAATTTCAACACAGTACAGACAAGAACATAGCCTGACCGCAATGAACATAATTTTTGACAAACAAAATCCGACTCCAGGTTCTGCTCGATTTCTCTAGGTTATCATGGTACCACCCTCGGGATATCACCTTTCCAACAAAAAAATAATTTAAACAGCGAAGTTATCGGTTAAAAACAAAACGTGAACTTACCCCAAAGAAAGGTCCGAGGAAGCCAGCGCGCGCGATCTCCCTGCCCGGGGCCGTGGTGACGGAATCCGGGCACAGGCTGGGCAGGCTCGCCAGCAGCTCGCACAGCGGGCGCCGCAGGTGGCGCGGGCCGGCGCGCAGCTCGCACAGCGACCGGAGCGCCCGCAGCGCGGCGCCCTGCCCGCGCCCCGCCAGCGGAGACACGCAGCGACGCATCTCCTCGCGGATGCCCAAGAGAAGCGGGATGAATACCTTTAAGGAAGACCAATGGCTACTGTTACAATGAAAATGTACCAATGTAAATTTCTCTGTTTCATCATCATCATCATCAGCGGAAGAAGTCCACTGCTGAATATATCCCTCCTTGAACGGCTATACTTTATTAAATGCTCTGTATTGTGGTGTACCAATAAGGAGTTGAGCGATAGTGGCCGAACGGCCAACTCCGAGTTCAAATCCTTTAGGCCCCGTACATATGACTTAATAAGTTATGGATTTACCATCGCTCAAAACATCTTGAGGAAACCGGCATGTCCAAGAACTACAACATTCAAAGGCATGCTAAGTCTGCAAACCCGCACTGGGCTAGATGGTAGATTTTGGCCTATATTCTCTCTTTGGGAGAACACCAGAGTCCCAGCAGTCAGAACATTAGAGGGTGATGATGATGATGGATGAAGAGTTAATCTATCTATGCTACGTGGTATGGCTGCATTATATTCCATACAACTTCTGTTCATCCAAAGGTTGCCTGGTAGAAATTGCTCTAAACAATAAGACCCTCTTTTGTAACACTAGCTCTAAGATCTTTCCTTTTATGTTAGTCTATTTACTGTTGTGATTAAACAATAAAGCATTATCTACCTATGACAAAGGCTTTCTCTATAAGTATGATTAATAGATTGTAAAGACAACATGGTAGGTCCACGCTTTTATGAGGATGTGCGGCCCTTGTCCAAAACTGTACTGAAAAAGATCTTACCTCCTCAAATATCTCTTTGTCCTCGTATGTAGCTAGCAGTAACTCCGGAATGAGACCAGTAGGAGTGTTTCCGATTAGGATGTATGGAAGCAGGGGTGATTTTCTGCATTTCTCCAGGTCAAATTTGCACAGCAGCACAAGAATGAGATGTTTAACTAGGACGCTTCTCAAATTCTGCAGCAGATCACTTAACGGTGGCTCTGAACTTTTCTTTTGGTTCTCTCTTTCGTACAGATTGATGTTGTTATAAAACTTTAGAAGGTAGCTAACAGCTAAAGCTTGACTAGGCATAGTTTCTTGAATAGGCAGTGAAGGTGTTGGGCAATCTGCTTTTTCAGGAGCAGCATCTGTCTCAGACCCAAGAGGGCCACTTGTCAATGTGTCATCACCACAGTCTTCAATAAGCTTCTTTGACGTTTCATAAACTGCCACTAGTTTTTGGCTGAGAGGATCAGAACCATCAAGTAGTTGAGACATCACATCCATTAGGGCTTCTGATGTCAGTTCATCTAGACTTAGTTTGGGATTATCAAGTAGAGATGCTGCAACTGATGGCACAAAAATTCCACCTGAAATAGGAGCTTTGTTTTAGAGTCCATAAGCATTATAACTATTACTTTCTGCCTGAGAGAAGAAGCAGTGGGAACGTAATAGGCTGATGATGATGATGATGGTAAACTATTCATGGAAGATATATGTGCACCCTACTGTACCTATGTATTGTCTGACAGTATGTTACAGGGCCAAAAGGTGCAATTTTCAAATTGTATCAGACACGGTATTACATAAGTGGCTTGGGTCACATTGAAATAGGTTACTCTGAAGTTTGAAACTTGCCAACTCCACAATGCCCTTAATCAAGCACCCTTTGAAGGTTTGCGACCTGTGCCACCGGACTAGTGGTAACTTCCTCACACCCAGATATCAAGAAAATGGTAGTATAGTATATGGACTCATCAATAAGCTAAACAAATAATTTTTTGCATACAATCAGAAAGCAAGCTCACCTGAACTGTCTTCTGACCAAGACACCTGTAGGATCCTGGCGACAATATGCCTTAGTTGATCTTCTGTCAGCTCTGTGCAGCTGATAGTGCGAGACCGATGTATTTTTCTTGCAGGTGATGCTGTTGAATCATCTTCCACCTGATAGTGTTACAAAAACAAAATTTTGAAACATAACATGATAAGTTCAATAATTTAATGTTACACAACTGAAATGATTTAAACATGTACATACCTCCATAGGTTCTTGTTGTGGATCACACTGTGAGTTCCTTTCTGAAACATCATCCACTTCCATGGATAGAGAGCGACGTGAGCAACTGGGAGATGCATTAGCAGCTCGTGGTCTCACAGGAGACGGTTCAGCAAACTGAGCTGGAGAAATAGACCGCGATGTGCTGTCTTCTCTTGTGGAACCGGCCTCAGAGCCTCCACCCACTGTTGACTGCGGCAAGCTGCTCACTCTGACTGACCCACAACTCAGCAAAGTATCATCTCCCATTGAATCAAAACTGTTGTACTGTCTGGTCTGAGACAGATCTGTCATTTTTGTATCAGGCATTTCATCTATCAGATTATTATCTGTTTTTTCTGTAACAATTAAACTATCTGCGGGTAGCTTTGTCTGATCTTCTCCTTTACTGACTCCATCTGAATAGTTGGGTTCTTTGTTTGTGTTGGAGGCATCAGGGGTGTTCGGTTCAGTGGATCC
Organism: Opisthograptis luteolata; assembly: GCA_931315375.2. Classification (NCBI taxonomy): domain Eukaryota; kingdom Metazoa; phylum Arthropoda; class Insecta; order Lepidoptera; family Geometridae; genus Opisthograptis; species Opisthograptis luteolata. The sequence continues at coordinate 9,017,960 of OV928048.1, forward strand.
GCGAGGAAGCAAGGCGGGGGAGAGGCGAGAGGGCTGCGCCTCAGGAGAGGGCATCGACGCGCCTGGGGTTAAGGGAGGACTGGCGGACGACGGCACTGGTCCCGAACTGCTGAGCGCAGCCAACCTTGCTAAACGACGTCTCCGAATCTGCAATGAACAGACAAAGGAGCTAGCACCGCGTGTCACCAATTCACACAAGTACCACCGACAGCCACAAACGCTTTGTTTTGTTACGAAATTAGATTGGCCATACGCATTACGAGAGCCGTTTACAAAATAAAAATCGCACTCACCTCTTCCTGGCTTAATTCGCTCATGATTGAAAATATTTATTCTATTCTTGAGCAATGTCTTTACAATCCACAATTTCTCAGAAATATATTTCGAATTTGCGAGCAAGAACAATTGAAGAACAAGCCACACAAACGGCAAGTCAGTCACCTCCACCTCCTCGCTCAGCTGTTTGACATTAAATTTGTCTTGTCGATTGTCGTTTCATGACATGACAAGAAAATAATGAAAACACCGCGTCATCGTTCCCCTTTGGGGCTGCCAGGTAAAATAAATAAAACTCAACTCTTCTGTATTTGTGTGGATGTTGGAACTTTGAAAGGTACACCGACTTGAGTACTCAACTATATCTAGTTAGATTTACATACTAAACCCAAGAAACTAACTATCATTAGGTTGTAGTAGACTACAATAAGTCACCTAAATGTAGGAGATCTAACAATAAGTCATCTATCTATAGAATCTAGTTTAAATGCTACTTTACTAAAACAATGTTCTGCACCCATGACTTATCACATTATGTATTATTTTCTTTGTTTAGCCTATTCTTCTTATTATTTAAATGACAGAGACGTGAACCCTGATCCGTCCCTGTCCCCTGTTCCCATTCATTATCTTAGCTGTGGTAAATTGGTAATGGTCTGGGATAGAGCCATAGAGATTTTGCCACTTCGTCGGACTTGTCTAAAGTTGTAAACACAACAAGAGGGTGTTTTGCGTGTATTTTGTATGCGTAGCTCCGGTCTTTCGGAACAGGGTGACCAGAGTAAGTAGTTTTCTGTTTTATTAGTAGATTTAGGCACCTCAAAAACAATAACGAAAATATTCTAGTTTTATTTGGTAGATTAGTAGATGTTTTGATTATTAACGTTTTTCTGTCCATTTTAGTAATTTTACAAACGCATTAATGGGATTCTCTATCACGACACGACGATCTTCGTAGTCAACATCCATCATCCACACTTTTTGAATTGGTATTGGGTACTTATTACTACAGTACTACTTATATCGTAAATTCTTAGCTAATGCAAGTCAATTTCTTTATTTTATATTTTTTAGGTGATAAGGTTGTTTTTTTTAGTTATATGAAACTACATTTTTCAACAGGGTAGCTTAATGTAGCTTTTAACCACGAGTTTCCTACTTTCCATGAGTTACCTGATGTTCAGTGTTAACGTTAATCTTTTGTATTTTTATTGCTTATTAAAATGTTGTAAGAAATGGTTTGTAATTACTCATCAATGACTAAGTGTAGGTTTATTTAATTATATACTATTATAACAATAAAATAAAAACAAATAAACCTAAACTAATAACTAAAATACATTATTAAAAGAAGTCCCTTTAGGCAAGGTACCGAAGATACTGGCAGCGTTCCCCCTTTGGATGGCTAGACTAATTCTTTGTTCGAGGTAGCTGCCAGCTCTTCGGTCTCCGGTGATGTCGACTAACCTTTTTGTTATTTCCTTAAAAAGGCTTAAAGCGCTAGGACCCCAGTTTGTAATTAGTAGGTTCCTGAAGATATTTTATGCTCCATTTAGTAGATTTGTGAAATAAAATCCTGGTAATCAGCTTTATGTCAGTTGACAACTTGACAGTTGACAATATTTGAGTTGAAATTTCATTCAGTAATTCAGTATTTCATGTTTCTGTTGTTTCAAGCGCAAATGTGAATAAAGTGAATTGTTACTATTCACTTCAGCTCCGCTCAGTATTTACAATGAATTACATTTTACAGAGTGCATTACGAAAGTAAATTATAGCAGATGCCGTTCAATCCAAAATGTAAAGAGGAATTGGTGTAGAAGTGCCGTAGAATATTATAGAGATTGTGCTTTAGACTATTTCAATAAAATGACGAGTTTCCAAGTCAGTGAGTTGGTGTCAGGGCTAAAATCTCGGCAGTCCGAGACGCGGCACAGGGCTATTCGCGAATTACTACATTTTGCTAAAACTGATCTTCGGGAGATGTCGCCGGAAACTCTGACGCAAGTTCTTGATGATTTCAACCAGCAGATTCATGCTATGACTTGTAGCTTCGATAACAACGAGAGGAAAGCTGGTATTCTCACCATAGGTAAGATTTATTGAGGTTATGATATTATGATTGAAAAGTTTTATCACTGAAAGATTTTTTGCCAAATTTTTGTTTGTTTACTAACAAGGCACTGACAGTACTCAGGGTTCAAACTCTTTATATATGAAGATTGTAAGTCACTTCGATACTACTATAATACATTATGTTTTGATTAAGATATTTCTTTCAGTTTGTTTGATTGGAGGTGACACAGACACAAGTAAATCTAGAGCCCTACGGTATGCACACTACTTGAGCAATGTCTTCCCTTCTTCTGATGCCAATCTTTTAGAACTCGGAGCTAAAACTATGGGCCGTGTATCTACCAAACTTGGCATTAAACGGGGAGAATATGTCGAAACAGAAATCAAAAGAGCCTTTGAATGGCTTGCAGAAGAGAGGAATGAAGGAAAGAGACTATCGGCCGTGTTGATATTACGTGAATTGGCTATTTCGATGCCTTCATATTTTTATCAGCAGATCAATGGTTTCTTTAATCATATAATGATTGCTCTAAAAGACCCTAAAGAACAGATTAGGGAGGCAGCTGCAAAAGCATTGAGAGCTGCATTTGTTTTAACTTCTCAGAGAGAATTACCAGAGCAGAGTAATAAAGCACATTGGTACATCCAATGCTACGAAGAAGCCATGGGTTCGTTTACTGAACAAGCAGGGCGCGGTTTGAGCAGGGATGACCATGTTCACGGAGGGCTATTAATTCTAAATGAACTGTTGAGATGCTCCAACAGCACATGGGAAAAGAAATATACCAATCTGATGCAGAAACTAGATGTTGAACAGGACAGTTCTGATGAAATTTTTTCATTGCATAACAAAATTCAGGGATCATGGACATCCCAACACAACACTGATGATAAAACTCAGTATGCATCTATTTTTGAGTCGGGTATTTGTAAGAAGCTAATTACGGAGAAATACGAGAAGATTTGTTTGGGTATGTATTAAATTTAAAGTTAAGTTAGAAGATAAAAAATGTTATTTATCAGATACTAGCTATTCCCTGCGGTTTTACCCGGGTGGGTTAAAGTTTATCAAAATAAAAAGTATCCTATGTCCTCCTCAGGGTTCAAACTATCTCCGTACCAAATTTAATTTAAATTGGTTCAGTAGTTTAGGCGTGAAAGTGAGACAGACAGACAGAGTTACTTTCGCATTTATAATATTATAGTAGGAAAGTAGGGATTATTGTAACTGAAACAATAATTGTTTTGCTTACAGAGGTGATGGCTCAACAAATATCAAGGTCCCACAGTGTACATCAGATGTTACTACTCATGATCCCAAGATTAGCTGCTTTCAATAGAGATGCATTTGCAAAGAAACATCTGAAATCAACTATAAATCATCTGATGACATTTCTTAGAGGAAAAGAGAAGGAGAAAGCCATGGCATTTACAACATTAGGCTTAATATGTGTAGCTGTAGAGTCAGAAGTTCAGCCATATCTGGGAAGAATTATAGAAATCATCAAACTAACTTTTCCTAGTAAAGAAACTCCAAAAAAACACAATGGAGCTGATACTCCATTATTTAACTGTGTCACTCTAATTGGGTTCGCCATGAAAGAAAATGTTGCCAATGAAATAAGAGAACTTCTCGACCCAATGTCTGCCACAGGACTAAGTGGGCGCCTCACAACATGTTTCAAAGAGCTCAGTCATAACTTGCCGTCTTTGAAGAAGGAAATCACTGACAGACTGCTGAATATGCTGTCACTGATATTGCGCAAAAAACCTTATGCTCCAAGTGGTAGTGAACACCAGATTGTTTACATGTTCACAACAGCAATGCAAGTTGAGCCACATGATGCATCTAAGTTAGTTTTGGCGTTGCGCACTTTGGGGTCCTTCGATTTCGATTGGAATAACACCCTTATGTCCTTTATTAGAAGGTGCACAGACCACTATCTGCTAAGTGAACAGCACGATATTAGAATAGAAGCTGTGAAGACTGCTGCAAAGTTGCTGATTAAAGCCGTAGAACGATGTGCGCAGACAAATTCGCGTACTCTGAACTTGCTAGTTGACGAATCGCTTGGGAAGTTGTTGTCTGTGGGTCGATCCGATTTCGATCATGAAGTCCGATACAGAGTTCTGGAAATATTCATGAACTCGGTTTTCGACAAATATCTAGCAGTTGAACAGCATCTGAACTGCCTCTTTGTAGCGATTAACGATTCAAATTCTGATGTGGGTGAACTTGCGTTGTGTGTTGTCGCTAGATTAAGTAATATAAATCCCAGTTACACAACACCAATGCTTCGACAGTTATTTGTCCAAGTTCTTATGGAATTGCAGCACTCAGAATCTACCCGAAATAAGGAACAAGCACTAAGAATGGTAAATAACATCATATCGCATGCGCCGAGGCTTACGCGGCAGTTTGTCGATACAATACTCAAAGTACTCGTCCCCAAGTTGAGAGAACTGAACAGCAATTCCACAATGGTATCGACAACTCTCAAGGCCATAGGAGACTTGGCTGAAATAAACGGTGGTGGCAGTGCTCTAATTGAATTTTTGCCAGAACTGATGTCAGTGCAGATCGAAACCCTTGCAGATGCGAACCAACTGGAAAAACGGAGTATCGCTCTTTGGTCATTCGGGCAAATAGTAAGCGCTACAGGCCATGTTGTTTTACCATACAAAGAGTATCCAAACTTGATGGACATACTTCTTAACTTTTTGAAAACTGAAAACAACACGCGCGAGCGGCGGGAAACGATACGAGTTCTCGGCCTTTTAGGGGCCCTTGATCCATACAAGCATAAGGTCAATCAAGGGCTGATTGATTTCCAAACTGTCTCCACATTGATTCCTATCAAAGAAACCTCACCAAACGAGAACTTCGATGCCAATGTGAGCGAGATGCTAGTGAACATGTCTCCATTGGTTTTAGATCAATTCTACCCAGCTATCGTCGTAACTTCACTAATGCGTATGCTTCGAGATCCGATGTTAGCGCAGCACCACACGAGCGTCGTACATTCGGTCACTTTCATCTTCCAAACTTTAGGCATCAAATGTGTACCGTACATATCCCGCGTAACGCCAAGTCTTCTTTACGTGATACGTACAACAGACAACAGCAATTTTCGAGAGTTCCTGTTGACTCAACTGGCGCAGCTGATATCCGTGGTCAAAATCCACATACGCAACTATCTAGAAGACATATTCGACATAATCAAAGAGTATTGGACACCGGATAGCCAGTTGCAACCCACTTTGATCTTGTTGGTGGAACATATAACTATTGCAATCGGAACCGAATTCAAAATCTATTTGCGGAAGATATTGCCGAATATATTGCGAGTCCTTAAATACGATAACAGTAAGGATAGATTTTTGACGGAGAAGCTTTTGTTTGCGATACAAAAGTTTGAGAACAATTTGGATGATGTGATGTTATCGATAGTTCCGGCGATTACTGAGTTGTTTGACGGCAGGAACGTTCCGATGGCGATATCGAAGTTGGCCATGGAGACAGTGGAGCATCTGTCGATGTATTTGTACTTCAAGCCGTACTCAGCGGTTATTATTCAGGCGCTGGCGAAGGTTCTGGAGAACAATCCTGCTTTGAGACAGACTGCGATGAACACGCTGTGCGCACTGATCGTGCAGCTAGGCCGGGAGTACATCGATTATATACCTTCAGTGGATAGGTTACTGCTGAAGCATAAGATTCAGTGTCCCAACTACATTGTGCTGGTGACCCGGTTACAAGTCATATCGACACTTGCATCTGATGATGACTATTTGGACGAAACTCGATCGAGATTGCGTAATCAGAAAAAAGTAAGTGTTTTTCTTGTTTTCCCGCAGGAACTGCATTTTCTCGTGACAAAAAGTATCTTGCACTGATTCAGATCCACTGAGCCGTTTTAGTGTAATTGTGTAGGGAACGTTCATCCATTATGTCATTATTGCCATTATGTTTTATTATTGACAAGATAGTTCCATGAAATGAAAATCTCTTTCAGATGGTGTCCGGCGATATACAAACAATAAAGAAGCTGTCCCTCAACGTCCAAAGCCTGCAAAGGTGCTGGTCGATTCAGAACATCGTTTCTAAAGAAGATTGGCTGGAGTGGCTGCGGCAGCTCAGCGTTGGTTTCCTTACGGAGTCTAATAGTCCCGCTATTAGGCGAGTTATAAACTTCCTTGTTTTAGTTTTAGTTTTGTTTAATTGATAAATCAAAAAACAATATACTTTTGATACATGTTTTATTGATTGTTCTCTCTGCATTCCCTTAATAAATTTTCTGTACTGACTTTACAGGGCGTGCTCGAACCTTGCTCAGAACTACCCCCAACTGGCGAGCGACTTGTTCAACGCCGCCTTCATGTCATGTTGGACAGAGCTCGATGACGCGCCGCGAAAGGATTTAGTTGCGTCACTGGAACATGCGTTAACAGTTCCCGATTGCCCAGAACTGTCGTTGGCGGTTTTGAACCTTGCAGAGTTCATGGAACATTGCGAGAAGGGGTTGCTGCCAATATCTATCAGGCTGCTCGGTGATACGGCTATAAGCTGCAGGGCTTATGCCAAGGCACTGTACTACAAGGTAATATTATTATTTCAATACATATATGGAAGAAAGGTACTTAGTTTTTAATTGTAAAAATAGATTAATATTTTTTCACATTTTCAAGCACTAGCTTGACCAGGAATCAGCTGGTCTGAAGTGACGAAGTGGTTAAAGGTGGCGACTTGCTATACGTTCAGGTATAGCAAGTCCACTTCGCGACGTGTTCTTGATAATAGATTCCATTTAAATAAATTGTAGCATTCAATTGTGATGTATCATGTTACAGGAGCAAGAGTACAAGCGAAATCCATCAACCAAGGTGATTGAAGCCCTCATACACATAAACAACAAATTTCAACGCAAAGAAGCCACAAATGGCCTTTTAGAAAAAGCCACGATGCATAAGAAGAATGGAGAGAACACGGCCATACAAGTGCGATGGTACGAAAAGTTACACAACTGGGATCAAGCCTTAGATCTTTACAACAAAAAGCTAGAAACTGAACCGCAACATCTGGACTCAAAATTGGGAATGATGAGATGTTTAGAGGCAATGGGCGAGTGGAGGAAACTCTACAACATTACAACCGATGAATGGAGCTCTATGAATGAAGACGTTAAAAAGAAATCAGCGAAATTAGCAGCCGCAGCGTCTTGGGGCCTGCAAGAATGGGAGTCTATGAAGAAATATGTAGAAATTATCCCAGAGGAAAACCAAGACGGAGCCTTCTATAGAGCCATCATAGCCATCCATGAGGGACAATGGCCCGAGTCGAGGCATTACATTGACGCAGCAAGAAGTTTGCTTGATGTAGAACTGACTTCGGTAGTTGGAGAAAGCTACCAAAGAGCATACGGTGCGCTCGTCAATGCTCAGCTCTTGACAGAGTTGGAAGAAGTTGTACAATACAAACTAGTGGAAGAGAGGAGGAGTACCATTCGCAAAACATGGTGGGCGAGACTGCAAGGCGGTCAGAGATTAGTCGAAGACTGGCGGAAGATGCTACAGATAAGAAGCTTGGTCTTGTCACCTCGAGAAGACTTCCACACATGGTTGAAGTTTGCATCGTTATGCAGAAAAACCGGAGCAATAAGCCAAGCCCACAAAATAGTCCTGTCCATAATCGGCAGCGATCCTATCACCAATCCCGATTGTCTCCTACGAATGCAGGAGCCAAGAATCGTGTTGGCTTACAGCAAGAACTTGTGGGAAGCTGGCAACAAGAGATACGCTTACGACGTCTTACAAAGATTCGTCGACAACACCGAGGCTGACACCGGCGATCACTGCCGATTACTCGCACGATGTCACTTGAAATTAGGATCTTGGTGTGAATCTCTGCAAGAAATCAATGAGCTATCCATTCCTGAAATACTGAGGAACTTCGCAGCGGCGACTATACTCGCGCCTGATTGGTACAAAGCTTGCCACGCGTGGGCTTGTATGAACTTCGGGACTGTGCTGTTCTATAAGCAACAGGATAACATATCTGAGAGCAGTATTGCAGGAGGATCGGGCGATAAGAAGGTTTCACGAGCTGATTTTATTAACACCCATACGATTCCAGCTATCGAAGGCTTCTTTAAGTCGATCAGTCTTTCGAAGCATGGGAGTGCGCTACAGGACACGCTAAGGCTGTTGACGTTGTGGTTCGATCATGGCCATCACCCCGCTATATACGATGCCCTTTTCGAAGGCATAAGGCAAATAGACATCAAAATATGGCTCCAAGTGATACCACAACTGATTGCAAGGATCGATTCGCCAAGGAGTTTGGTTGCTAAACTGGTGCACATCCTGCTGATAGACATTGGGAAAGCACATCCCCAGGCGCTAGTTTATCCACTGACTGTGGCTACTAAATCTTCGTTCGCAGCAAGAAAGAATGCAGCGAATTATATTTTGAAGACGATGTGTGCCCATTCGCAGAATCTAGTCAATGAAGCGGCAGTCATATCAGACGAGTTGATCAAAGTCGCTATTTTGTGGCACGATCAAGTCTTTATCGCTTTGGATGAAGCATCCAGGTAAAGATATCTATGTAACACAAATTAATAGCAACCCTTACATAATATAAACACGTACTTTTGTGGTTCCAGGCTATATTTCAGTGAGAAAGATTATCGAGGCATGTTCAAGACCCTTGACAAAATGCATGCAATGTTGGACCGGCCTCCGGAGACATTGAAGGAAGTCTCGTTTCTCCAAATGTATGGACGGGACCTACAAGAAGCGCAGAGATGGTGTGAAACGTTCAGAGTATGTGCAATCTTTAATTATGTACAGTAACGGTTTTTAGAGATACCTGGTACGCCACACTTGAATTTTCTTCATAGGGTAGAATTGAAGATGATATAGTCTTTAATGACTAGAAATATTAATTGTAGAGATTTAAAGATAAACAAGCGGGATAATGTATAGTAGAATTATAAAATGATGATTTCAGTTTGTAGTAATCAAAATATGGCATAGTTATACAACCGGCTGTTGGAAGGACTGAAAACCAAAAAGTTGCAGGTTGAAACCACAAGCAATTCCGTACAAATTATGCTGTTGCACATATGGGTGTGAAAAGAGTTCTTAAAGGTGGGCAACGCATCGGCAACTCCCCTGGTGTTGCAAATGTCTATAGGCGACGGCGACCGCTTTCCATCAGGCGGGCCGTCTGCTTGTTTGTTAATCTATTACATAAAAAAAAGTCATTTGTCGCCTGTATCGCATACTCATGACACTGGACCGAAAACACTAGAGATATGGTATCGAAACAAAAGCATCGATACATAGTGTTGCCAGTATCTAGTAAGTTACCGTTGCTACCCACATAACGTCCTCCGGTTCGTGGCCGTCAATCGAGAACTTTTCTTCCCCATTGATTATCGGCCGCCAACTTGTAAATTCTGGAAGCTATGTCGGTCATTTTGTTTACAAATAATATAGCCTCTACAAACTTGCAGGAGACCGGCGAGGACCGTTACCTGAACGAGGCGTGGGACCTGTACTACCACGTGGTGCGGCGCATCGCCACGCAGTTCCGTTCGCTGACGTCACTGGAGCTGCAGTACGTGAGCCGGCGCCTGCACACGTGCCGCGACCTCGAGCTGTGCGTGCCGGGCTCCTACGTGCCGGCCGAGCCAGCCATCCGGATTGCGCACATACACGCGCATCTGCAGGTGGGTGCTACCGACAAATGTAGCTGATCATACTCGATTTTACTAATCGTCGGCTAGCCAACAACAGCAGTACTGGAATTTTGACCCTTACCGTACCTGCTGACAATTTTTTTATTTATCGACAAATACAAATTATTTATTGGTGACACCACTGCTATAAGTCAGCCAATGGTACGAACCCTGTTGTACACAGCGGGGCCCTTTATATAGACGGACCTTTCAGATTCTGAACCTATGTGGAGGTTTCACAAGGCGATCTTTATATTTATCGCTTCGGAGGGGTTTTGGAGCTAAACTCGCGTTCTATTCCAGGTGATCAAGTCCAAGCAGCGGCCGCGGCGGCTCACGATCCAGGGCTCCGATGGCAAGCAATACATGTTCCTGCTCAAAGGGCACGAGGACCTGCGCCAAGATGAGAGGGTGATGCAGCTGTTCGGGCTGGTCAACACACTGCTACAGGTTATTAAGTTTTCAAGATGCAGGTGGTTTACCTGTTACAGAGCAGCTCTGAGGGGATGCACTATAATGCGTGCCTTTATTAATAACTAGCTGAGCCCCGCTGTTTTCTAGTTATAAATCCCACAGGAACCCCTTTTTTGGAATAAAAAGTATCAGTGTTAATCCAAGCTATCTCTATTCCGAATTTCATTAAAATTCATTGCGCCAGTGGATTCAGTGATTCGGATCTTCAGTGCGAAGGAGTAACAAACATACTCACAAACGGTCGCATTTATAATATTAGTGTGATGACTTTAATAATTATAACTCTAACCGAATCATATCCATGTCTTCAGAGGGAATCCTATTTCGACGTCAGCCTCTAACTAAGGTATCAGAAATTATGTGGATCTACATCACAGATGGACATTTGCATTAGTAATGCTGACATTGAACAAATAATGCTGGAATATTTTTCCTATAACTGTTGTGTTGCCACTGGCAAGAAATAGAATGCTTGTAATCCCTTTTCGTGGCAACAGGCTAAACAGTTTTGATTCTGAAAACATTAACATGTATTTCTACTCAACAGGACGATACCAACACATACCGGCACGACCTAGCGATCCAGCGGTACGCCGTGATCCCCCTCTCCCCCAACTCCGGGCTCATAGGCTGGGTGCCGCAGTGCGACACGCTCTACAACCTGATCAGCGACTACCGCGACAAGAAGTCGCACAAGATGTCGCTCAACACGGAACAGCAGATAATGCTGCGGATGGCATCAGACTATCAGAAGCTGATGTTGAAACACAAGGTCGGTACTGGCTAGAAAGGTCGTTTTAACTAGTGATTATGCACTAGTCTCTCGCTCTGAATCTCTCTCTCCGAGTCTCTCTCTCTCTCTCTCCCGCTCTCTGAGTCTCTCTCCGAGTCTCTCTCTATCCGAGTCTCTCTCTATCCGAGTCTCTCTCTTTCCGAGTCTCTTTCTCTCCGAGTCTCTCTCTCTATCCGAGTCTCTCTCGCTCCGAGTCTCTATCTCTATCCGAGTCTCTCTCTCCAAGTCTCTCTCTCTCCGAGTCTCTCTCTCTATCCGAGTCTTTCTCTCCAAGTCTCTCTCTCTCCGAGTCTCTCTCTCTCTCTCTTTGAGTATCTCTCTCTCTCTCTCTCTCCGATTCTCTCTCTCTGAGAGAAGATTAGAGTCCCAGTTGTAGGAACAGCTAGATAATGCACTAGTCGACCCAATCTGTTTTTTTGCAGGCAAATAAAGTGAATTATATGTAGTTATAGTTCTAGACATAATCCGTATTTATATTACGAGTATAATTGGAAAAGTAACTCTCTCTGTGTGTCACTCTATTTATTTTTTACCTTTTTGCGCCTTAACTGAACAGATCTTGATGTAATTTAGTATGGGGACAGTTAAAGCCCTGGGGAAGAACATAAGATACTGTTTATCGCGACAAACTCTTGTCAATGCGGCAATAACCGCAGGGAACAGCTAATATCGTATATGTGTCAGTTTTAACGTTTGGCCAAAATCATACCGTGATCTTAGACAAACAGTAGACGTCTATGGTCGCGATAGTTCTTTTTTCTGATGCTGTCAAAATAAAAAGTTGTGCCATCCCTGATCTTTCCCAGGTGGAAGTTTTCGAGTACACACTCTCACAGACACCCGGCAACGACCTGTCGCGCCTCCTCTGGCTGAAGAGTCCATCAGCTGAGGCGTGGTTCGAGCGGCGCACCAACTACACTCGCTCGCTGGCCGTCATGTCCATGGTTGGGTACATCCTGGGGCTGGGCGACCGGCATCCCTCCAACATCATGCTGCACCAAGTCACTGGGAAGGTGCTGCATATAGACTTCGGAGACTGCTTCGAGGTGACACAGAACCGGGAGAAGTTCCCCGAGAAGATACCGTTCAGGTTGACGCGGATGCTCATCAATGCTATGGAGGTGAGTTGGACAAATATATTAGTACCTTTTTTGTTGAGAAGTACAACCGGGGATGTTCAAGTCAAGACTTTTTATGTTAATTCTTACAGGGTAGTGTTTGACCACAAATCACCAGATGTTAACTGATGATGTGGTGTAAGATGGTGCTGCGCTATACACATCGATTGGGAACTGGATCTCAAGTGGGGCTGCCGGAACGCATCGAATATTTTTTTTGCGATTTGTAACTTGAGTGTGCTAGCTAGCCAGGCGAGCATTAGAAAATGGCTTAACACCAAGCTATGGTGCTATCACGATGTTTTCATATTAATGTGAACTGCTAATATTCTTTAGCACAAATCAATCATCATCATCAGCCGGAAGACCAGTGCTGAATATAGACTTTAAATGCCACAAATAATGCCCAAGCTATTTGCATCCACCGCTCCACGCGACTCTTAAGATGACGTCGTACCACCTAGCGGGGGCTTACCTACAGAACGTCCACGTCTTCCGCTTCGTGGTTGTCACTCGAGAACCTTTCTTTATCAATTAAAAATATTAAATGTTGTGATATAACATTGTCATTGACTTTGTTTGTGTTGATGATAAGAGTCATTGTAATTTGTACTATGCGTCAGAATTTTAGTGAGGGGGCAGCAAATTAACGTGATGTCATTCGCTAATCCAAAGTGATTGTATCGCCCATGACGACAATTAACTGATCTATATATGTCAATTAAATATTTACGTAGTTTTTGTTCGTTCTCGTGACAAAACATTGCTTGATTTTTATGAGAGTCGTGATCACTAGTAGAACAGTCATAGTTGCCTTTTCGTTTGTTTTCGCACATAACATACTATACTTGAGTTTAAAGGTGTGTTGGTGTGTTCAAATAATACAGGCTGTAATATTTTTGGTAAACCCGCCAAAATGTCGAAACTAAAAGGATTTTTTAAATTTTTTTTTGCTGGTCACTAAGTCACTTGATGTTAATTAAGTAACGATTTCATCGAAGTTTATGCCACGCTACACCTGGATTGGGAACTGGCTGAACTTCAAGTGAGGCTTAAGTCTTAAACTCCGTCCAAATCGGACTCGTCACTCCTTTGACTACTTTTCTCCGAAAGTCGAAACCACATAGCTTCCGTGCGCATTTCATAAATTCATCCTGACTTCTAAACATCACTGCGGCAACGCACACATACAAAGATCACGAAACAAAACACGTTCGGACTTCTCTAACGTCCAGTTTCAATAATCCACGATTTGTTCTACTAGGGATAGAAATTTGACATTACTTCTATGAAGCTTGTGTCAAATTTCCAGTAGGTCAAACCGTGGAAAGGTTATTGAAACCGGCCGTAAAACGATCTGTTGCATAGGGCATCGAAGGCACGTACCGCTTCACATGCGAGGCGGTAATGCACGTGTTACACAAACACCGCGACAGCGTGATGGCGGTCCTCGAAGCGTTCGTATACGACCCGCTACTGAACTGGCGCCTAGTCGACAACGAGCACCGCTCTCTCACCGAATCTACCTTCTCGTCAGATATCGACTCCTCTTACACTCTCCCGAGCAGGAGCAGGAACCACGTACACTACGAGTCTGTAGAGATACCGCCGGAAGCAAACATGAACAAGCGTGCTCTGTCCACGTTGAACAGGATAAGGGATAAGATGACAGGAAGGGACTTCCCAGCTATAGAAGCGGTGGTGAGCGTTCCGAAACAGGTCGATCTCCTGATCAAGGCGGCGACCAATAATGAGAACCTTTGTCAGTGTTATATTGGATGGTGCCCTTTCTGGTAATGTAAGAGTAGCTCCTTAGCCTCTAAAGCAAGGAGATGTGATGCCTAACCATAACTCGCAATATAATATGCGAAACTTAATTAAGAAATTGTTGTGTTCTTGCAATGTAAGCATATTGGTATGTTTCTGTTTTATGCTTAAAATTAAAAAAAGCATAATTTCCTTTTAATTTAGTTTTTGATTGTATCTTTATTCTTTTTATAAATACATGTATTTTAATGTAAATATAAACATAAAATCGCCTAGCGCCGACTGAATATTCATCAAATAGAATTAAGTTTAAATGACGATGTTATTATTATTTAAAGGTTTATTCATCTGTTTGTGTCAGTTTTTATTTCGTTTTATTTGTAACGTTTGAGCTACCGTCGTGTATTCTTCTGTTACATAATATTTGTTTATCGTGGTGGAAATTGCTGGTGTGTGTATGCGAGTGTGTTTTTTTACTAATCTAACACTCGAACTTTCACAAAGACAACTATGTGAAAAGACAGTTCGCATTTTATAACAAGCGGTTGGAAAGCGCGTTGGGAAATGGTGTGCTGTTTTCTGAATAGCGTACACGTTGCGAATCGCGATTACTAAGCATTTAAGAGGACGACTCCGAGATTAAGCTGATAGGGCTAATTATAACCACATAACTCAGTAATTACGATGGGGAAAAAAAAGTTAATTTACTCGATACATAGGCTTAATTATTATAGAAGAAAAATGAAAGAAATGTGTTTAGTGCTCGCTTGTTTTAAAGTTACTCACAAATTCACAGTTCAAATTGGGTCAAGGGCGATTCGTCGACTTGTATGCGTGGGCGCGCAATTCAGAATGGCGACCCAACAGCGGGGGAAGGGAAAGGGGAGAGGGCCACGGGGCGCGGGAAGGGGTGGTAGCCGCTACGCATATATCTAGCCTATATATACAATCAATCATGTTTCTCCTGATCCATAAATAACAAAAACTTGTTAGGGCCAATATATCAAAAATACAATACCCAGTGAGCCTTTAGGCTATTTTTTGAAAGTAATACCATGATTATTTTTTAGTTTTTTTTAAATTTCCGTTAAGTTTTCCCAGATCTGCATGAGCATGATCGGCCCTCTCTGTCGTTGCGGAGTGAGGCAGGGCCTTTTAGATATTACGCATCAGCAGAATATCACCGCGAAGTGTGTCATCTAATGTTCGCGAGGGTATCAAACTCGAAGCACGCGTGACCTTTCCATTTAACCTATATTCAACAGTATTAAACTAATTTGTACCACCGCACTTTCATTTGCTATAAACAGGGTCGAACCGTAATGTGCAGAATATATCAAGTTGTTTGATATGGATGTGAGCTATTTGAATATAATCGTGGACTTGATGTCTAATACTGTAAAGGGACAGATCGTTTGTAGTTTGGATGTAATTTCCGGAACTGCAGACCCGATTTTGAAATTTATTTTTTTACTGTTAAAAAGCTAAATTATCCTTGAGTATATAGGACAGGATGTTTTGTTGTGATAAAAATTAAAATCAAATCCAATCTACATGCGCGAGAAACGGGTATACAGCGAGGTATAACATAAAATGTGTAAGGAAAGTTAAATGTTTTGCCGATCTTAAAACATTTTAGAGAATATATATACTGAAAGACTTGTAAAATATTGTGCATTAGTTCCCCTAACTTAAGGATAATCTGCATTTATAAGCGGCTATTGCGGGGATTACCCATTTTGTTAATTTAATATAAGAACTTATTGATTTAGTTGTATTGTTCCACTGTTTTAAGTTGTTAAACGCGTTGTTGTTACGTTGTAGGTATTGCTTTTTATCTCTTAGATAATAAGTACGTTTTGTAATATAAGTGTAAATAATGAAAAATACGCAATAAAATTGTGAAATAATACTTTTTCTTTTATTGTTACACGATGTTGTATCTCTTTCAAATTATTTTATACGCTTCACCTTCAAGTAAGAATTTTACAGCAACGCGGATTTTCCAATGAATTGCGGAAGTTCACGCTTCCGCAATCCTTTTTGCGGCTGTTTGTATCACTACACTATTGCTGTGTAATCAACAATATTATTATTATTATTGGCTTAATCCGCGTCAATGTAAAAAGAGTATGAATTTCCCAAGATATTCTGCGCAGATGTGAGATTCCTTACGTCACGATATTATCTTTTTTGTAACTCACGAACGATAAGGGCAATATTTTCGATAATTTTGTGCACAACACTTTATCTAGTGTCGGCTTGCTGAGGTAGATGTCGATGTCTCCTTCTGAACTGCAGAACTCGTTGAGTGTCTGTCGGCAGACTCCGCAGGGCGCCGTGAACTCTTGCTGGTGAGCGACGACGGCCACTTTCGTAAACTTGGTGTACCCTTCACATACAGCTCTCGATATTCCCGCTCGTTCTGCGCAAATCGATGGCGTTAGAGTCGAGTTCTCAATGTTACATCCTGTGTAAATCTTTGAGCCATCTTCAGTCAACAAAGCGGCTCCAACCGCAAAGTTCGAGTACGGGCAATATGCTCGTTTCCGTATAGCATTGGCCTCCGTCACCAACTTTTGTATGTCATTGCCTGTAATGGAAAACCGTTGTAAACATTATTAATCGTATTAGACATTTATAATGGAGATATCGCTCGATAAAAAGGGTGATTGTGATTAGTAAGGTCAGTATAATTATAACGTATTAGCGATGTACTGGACTCGCTCGAGTAGGCAAAGGTTTTGAATGTCTGATTGCCGGCTGCTCCTCAATGTCTTCTCGTTTTTAATTATGTTTATGTAGCGTTCACTAAAAACGCTATTTTAGCTTTTCGTTTACCTGTCGAAAAAGTATATTACAACTACGGTTATCCCGTTATGCCGCAAGAACCTTTTTTCGGCATTAATATAAAGTCTTTAAGCTTTAAGCTCCATGCCGAATTTCACTCAAATCCTTTGAACCGATTCAGCATGAAGAAGTACAAACACACACATTCACTCACAAACTTTCGAATTTATAATATTAGTGTGATGTAAATGGCGGAAAAATAAGAAAAGCCAGTACAAGTTAATTGGCTCTAGAAACAAACATACAAACTTTTTCTCTTTATTATATTAGCTTAAAATGTAGATATCAATGATTAATCTACTATTTGGTATTCGCCCAGCAGTCGTGTGAGATATTAATAAATACAAGTAGTTATTAAAATAATTTCAAGGGTAACAGACTAGTGAACGTTTACGCAAGTATCGTAATAGTAAACGCGGTAGGCGAATTTGCTTATAGTTAAGTACACGCGTACGATGAAGTATTAAATACATGAATTCTCTCAACAAAATTTACGATTTTAGTATTTCACATGATCATTACAAATTCCTTCTGCAAAACATACTAACAAAACCTTTGATGATGCTATAGATTCGTGTAAGTAATAGATATAATTATACTAACATAAAATTATTTGTATAATCAAATAATGATGCAATAATATATAGAGTTAAGCTAAATCGTGCTGCGACTGAATTTCAGAAATGCTTACTCAAAGAGCCGAAGTCAACAATCTCGAAGTTATCCATGAGCGCGTGGTGTGCTGCAATTTGCGTCAAGCGAGTGCGTCTGTTCCGGACTGCGGTCACCGGCCAACTGATTAGCGCAAACGATCTCTGATTAGATAGTCGTTTATGATTGACTATCCCTAGCCTGTTGCGCTTGCGACAAACAACTTGCTTTTTATTTGTGTTGTATAGTGAGATGACTTTACTGGCTTGGAGTCAGCGCCTCTTATATGGTTCTATCAACAGCATTGATTGAATAATCGCTGGTAGTGGCCGATAGACGACGGTTAGATAAGGTAATGAATGTGTACCTCTGCCTTATAAAGTGATCGTTCCCTTAGCTTTTCAATGCATATATTTTGTTCAATAACCGAGCTGGGGTGGAAAAATTCAAAACAAGCATGTCCCATTAGATTAGAGAATGGGACATGCTTGTTTTGTACTTTTCATTACCTTCTCGCTCAGTTGAACTTCCTTATAAAATTGCAAACTCAATATTATAAATGTATGAATAAATCATAATTATAAATCATGGATTTATGAAACTTATTACGGTATTTAGAGACGTCAATTAACTTTTAACTAGATTTTGACAGAATTTAATGCTAATCAGCATTAGTTGGCGTTTTTGAGTGCGGCAGTTAATCCTATTGCATTTAAAAGTGTTATAAAACTAATGATAAGCATTCATTGAGCAAACTGAGCAAAAATTCTTATTATTTTAAATTTACAGTAGAGAAAGCGTCTTGCGCGCGTAGCTCAAAATACAAATACAAAGGCGCAATG
Organism: Opisthograptis luteolata; assembly: GCA_931315375.2. Lineage (NCBI taxonomy): Eukaryota > Metazoa > Arthropoda > Insecta > Lepidoptera > Geometridae > Opisthograptis > Opisthograptis luteolata. The sequence goes on from OV928048.1 coordinate 9,036,552, forward strand.
CAAGGTCATAGAACATTCCTCACAAACAATAGTCCACTTAATGAAGTACTTATTGCTTACAAATAAATACAATAATTCATGCAATTCACGTCTGATTTCTTTAGCAAGTGTACTTCACCGCATGTTTTCGTGATCCGAGCAAGCTACTATTATCATTATCACCAGCGGGCTTACCGCGGATCACAAAACGACATAAACTTTATCGTAAACTCTTTTAATTTGACACAATTGGTACCGCCGAACTATCACGTGGTCCATCGACTAGCCATTTCCATTATGGCTACATTGAATGAACAAAAAGGTACGTAGTTTGAGCAAAAATAAACAATAGACGATAAATTTCGTACCGCGGAAACACTTTTACATTTCAAAACGATGGTAAAAGTCAACGGTGAAAAAGGTAAGTCTCGGGCAACGTTTTACACCATATTTCCGCCAAATTTGCTTGTGTTACAACACTTGCATTTTTAAACTCGTGATATCTTTCGAATTAAATGACCGAATTGAATAAATCAAAAAGTCATAATAAGGTATTGAAACAGTCTTGAATATGAAGTTATTTATTTTGTTAGGAATTAACACCAAGATACAATTAATTTTTTTGAAAATATTATATAACCATTACACCAGGAGATAGTGTAGCTTTTCCCAACAGTCAAAGAATTTCTCAAATCGGTCCACTAGTTTCGGAGCCTATTAATGAAAACAAACAAACAAATAATCTGATTTTTCTTATAGATATATAATTATTCTTGTTTTACGTCATTTGTTTTCTGTCTGTCTTATTACGAAAATAGTGTTGCCAAACTATCTATAGTAAAACTATCGATAGTTTTCATCTGAATAAGCCACACTATCGAAAGGCCTATAAATACTACCGATGGCTCAAAATGAGGCAATAGTACCTATCGAGTGAGTACAATACTATCGATAGTGTTGTTGCTTGCGAAGAATAAACTATGGATAGTATACCTACTGCTCGTAAATAAAAAAACTATCGATAGTATTGATTATTTTAGTCTATCGATACTATCGATAGTTTATACTTCGCGAGCAACAACAATATCGATACTATCGATAGTATTGTACTCACTTGTATTATTGCTTCGTTTTGAGCTATTGATAGGATCGATAACATCGATTGTATCGATACTATCGACAGTGTTTCGATTGGTTGGCTATCGATAATTAATAAATAAATAAATAAATATCGGGGGACCATTGAACACAAATTGATTAATCATCGATAGTCTACTAGCGATCGGCAACACTAGTTGAAAAACATTTGACGTTTCGTTGGTTCAATTAACCATTACAATACGATGTCTCATCGCGGTACCAATTTTTATACTGGCGTAAATGACAATTGTAAATGTAAACGAAAATAAAACCATTACGATCGGGCAACCGCGGTCGGCCTGCAGATTCATTTAATTAAAAAATGATCATTATTTATTCAAATAAAACATGGTTTATTAACAAAAAAACATTTATTTCCAACAATGCGACACACAAATGATTTTTGCCGTACTAAATAACTATATTAATATGACGTGCTTATCCTAAAAAGTTATAATATTTCACAAGATGTAGACAAGTGTCTACCGTTAAAAATAACATTCAGTTCGAACTAAATAATGTTTAAATAACTTTTTACACATTTATCATATTTTTAGGTGTACAAAATCATATTTATTCGTTAAATTTAATTTAGTTCTTTACTTTTAGCGTATGTTTTATGAAAGACAAAATTAAATCCCCCTTTTAAACAATGTCCAAATTCGGACTAAATAGGTCTTAATAGCATGCTTCAACCCACTAAGACTTAGCCTAAGAGTAAAAAAATATTCAGTTACGAGTACTTATCTCCGATTACAACCATCAGAGAGACTCCCAGCGCAGTGCCCAGTGTGGAAGTCTAATAGCCAGTTTCATTAACCACCTATCCACGGGTTGTCCTACTATAATATTGACGTAGGCTCCAAGTAATGTAGTTATGTCAAATTTCTATCTCTGTTGGCAACATAAAGTCTAGTTCAGTCAATGTAATTTTTATGATAGCAACTTTTGTGTCCAAAATGTCACTTCTGCAACTTCCGCTACTCAACTAAAGACGGGGTGCTTTGTGTCTCCTTTCAGTAATTCCAATATAAAGTGAAATAGTTCTGGTTGTTTCCCTGTAAGTGTCCTCCACGCCTACCTCAATAGATGAATGTACAGTCCACTAATATCCGAAGGAGGAAAGCAGCTTTATGTTTACAACATAAAATTGGTCCTTCGAGCCGGATAATCTCTAGTTGAGCAAACCGTGGATCGATTGGTTATTGAAACTGGCCGTAAATCGGCTAAGTAAGCTTAACCGCTGTAGGCACAATATGGCAAAATGGGGCTTTATCAATGCAATACCTGCAACCTGTACCAGACTGCCACATCTGCCCTTATGTCCGACCATCTGCACGATGAAAGAAAATAAGCGACGCTTAAAGAAAGCTGCAGTCCTAGCAACGTACATATTAAGAAAATAAGTAGAATCCATGACTCCTGATTTTCAACAAAATAAAGGCATTATGCTTATAACTAAACCTATTTAAAATAACCACTTTTCTTGAAGGAAAATACGACATTTCCAGGTGAAGAGTTAAAACAGCGGGAGCAAAGATTAGGGGTGGGCCGCTAGTGCCTTATATATTTTACACTAGTTGTTGCAATGGTTTCACTCGCGTGGTCTATGGTTTATCGCGATAAAAAGTCCCTTGGTTCAGCTGTTTAGGCAGGCATTAAAAGGTAACAAACAAACATACAGAGTTATTTTCACATTTATAATATTGGTATGGATTGTTTCGTATAAGTCTATACATTATATTGTATACAATTATATACAGGCATAAGTGTAGATTCTGATGTGCATTTTCTAAAACTAAAAGTATTTGAATGCAAATCAACTGATATTAAATGACAATGAGGTTAAAACTAAAATATGTTTGATAGGTCTAAAAGTATTGCTGTCAATTTCTGACCACGGAAGTAAGAAAAAGACAACATTATTTTAAATGCTCGTTAGAATCGACACCAGTAAGTAGTTTTCAAAATGCAGAATTTTTTCAAAGACACACAATTTCCGTTGATATGGTAAGAATATAAGTTGTTCCTCAAAACAAATAAATAATAAAAAAGCTTTGGCAGTTTTTTTGTCTCGATATAACTCTTCCTTTCCCTTTCTACAACATTCAGTTTTCTCACAAAGCGAGCCGCTGCCTTTCGCAATACTATACAGTTTAAACCCCTCAGGTGCTACCAGAAAGGACACCAGCCCACATAACACTGGCACAGATTCTCATTGCTGGTCGCCTGCTGAATCAGCAAGTCCACCTGCTTCTGCACTGTAACAATTTCATCGATGTGCGGGAAGTCCCGGGCGGTCAGCTTGTCTCGCACCCGGTTGACGATGGCCAGCGCGCGTTTGTTGAGGTTAGTCTCGGCGGGCTGGTCTAGCGAGTCGCCGAGCCCAGCCTGCAGGCGGGTCCGGCTGGCCGGCGGCGAGGCGGCGCCGGGCTCGGGCGGGACTTCGCCCTCGGTGCGGGAGCGCCGGCCGGCGTCCACCAGCCGCCAGTTGAGGAGCGGGTCGTACACGAAGGCCTCCAGCACCGCCATCACGCTGTCCTTGTGCCGGTGCAACACTTCCATCACCGACTCGCACGTGCGACGGTACGTGCCTTCGATGCCGGTCACCTGCAAGAACAACGTGGTTATAGGATTACAGCCTTACCACCAAATTGTGGTTGGTGGTTAGGCATATTCTAGTGCTCGCCTGGCTAGCTACCACACTTATGTTAAGAATCTGTCGCATTTCCTCCTCGCATTTTTTTTTCTTTCCACGTACTGGCTACAGGGTAGCATTTGACCATAAGTCACCTGATTTTAAGTGACGATGTGGTCGAGGATGGCGCCACGCTACACCTGGACTGGGAACTGGCTCTCAAGTGAGGCTGCCGGAACACCCCGATAGATGCTGGTAACAGTTTCTTAACTTGATGGTAGTAGCTAGCCAGGCGAGCACATACTAGACAACACCCTACCACCAAGCTAGCTGGTTTTATCACGATGTTTTCCTTCACCGAAAGCTCAAGCTCATTGAAGGATTCGAACACACGACCTACGGATCGCAAGCCGACGTCACTACCACCGAGTTATCATCGCGTCATCGCGTACGAGTTAACTTTTCTTTTTAATTGTTGTTGGCCTTTTGACTTCTACAACTTCTGGTGAAGCTCCCTCCACCAAACTAGTTACCGTTAACCGACGACGCGGTAGCCGAGTTGGTAGTGTCCCTGCCTGCAAAGCTAGCGGTCCCGGGTTCGAATCACGGTTAGGGCGAATATATGTGTGATGAGCACGAATATTTGTACCTGAGTCTTGGATATTTCTATCTATATAAGTATTTATTTCTCTATATAAGTATGTATATCGTTGTCTAGTACCCATAACACAAGTTTCGAGCTTAATTTGGGGCTAGGTCAATTTGTGTGCAATTGTCAAAAAAAAAAAAAAAGTTATCGAAGATAATCTTAACAACACCTACCTCCATAGCATTGATCAGCATCCTCGTCAACCTGAACGGTATCTTCTCGGGGAACTTGTCTCTGGTGACGGCCACCTCGAAGCAGTCTCCGAAGTCTATATGCAGGAACTTCCCCGTGACTCGATCCAGCATGATGTTGGAGGGATGCCGGTCGCCCAGCCCCAGGATGTATCCAACCATGGACATGACGGCCAGCGAGCGAGTGTAGTTGGTGCGCCGCTCGAACCAAACTTCTGACGATGGACTCTTCAGCCAGAGTAGCTTGGCGAGGTCGTCGCCGGTTGTGTGCTCGAGCGCGTGCTCGAACACTTCCACCTGAAACGTTAAAATAAAGCAATGTTCTGGAGGCGGGCACGAACCAGTAACATAACCTTCAGGGAATTTCGACAGACCGCCACTATCGGCCGGTTTTCAATAACCGATCTATACTGGAGATAGAAATCTGACATAAGCTCCATAAGAGTAATGTCGAGTGCTTGGAATCTAGCGATGCGTTTATGTAACAGCAGAAAAAGCACCAGTCATGGCCCGTGAGCGGATACCGTGAGTTTTGTGTATCGAGATTTGAATCGAGTTACTAGTGACTTGGGTGATAAAGGTAACGTTATCGTACGCAAAAAACGCGATAGGAAGCGGGTGGATAGATACGCCTCCCTCCCCTACCCTACCCGCAGAAACTTTTAGTATTCCCGTGATCGTGGCGCTTGCAACAGTGCCGAAATATCGAGAAGTCAAACAAAAACGAACACATCTAATGGCATAGTAGTATAAACAGCATATGTTTACTAACAAATATCTAGCAAACAAAAAAATTTAATTTTTCATTAGCATTCTGACTAACTAACCTTATGTATCAAGCTGAGTCTGTCGAGGTCCTGCGCCATCCGCTGCATGATCCTGTGCTCGATGTTCAGTAAACACTTCCTCTTCTCCCGGTAGTCTCGGATCAGCGAGTGCAGCGTGTCGCAGTGTGGCACCCAACCAATCAGTCCTAGGTAAAGAAGCCACTTATCACACTTTATGCTACTTCAAACTTATATGTATTCAAGATACAGGTTGGTAACCTAAAGCTAGCACGTCTTTATCTTTACTTAATTCTTACAGGGTCGCGTTTGACCACAAGTCACCTGATGTTAAGTGACGACTTGGTCGAAGGTGTTGCAACGCTACACCTGGATTGTGAACTGGCTCTCAAGTAAGGGTGTCGGAACGGAACACACCGATAGGGGCTTGGCGTTCACAGAATTCAATACACAGTAGTAAAAACAAAATAATATCCACGCTCATAGTCACCGCGTGCGAGAGAGACAGACTTTTCCTGATGCGTATACAGTGCGATGTCATGCCGTGCGGACCTAAATGTGAAAAGTTCTGAGTGAGTGTATGTTTGTTACTTCACACGCTGAAACAGCTCAACAGGTTTCAGTGAAATTTGAAATGGATATAGCTTATACCTTGAATTAATACATATCATACATACATTGTTATCTCGGAAAAATGTAGGACAAATGTGTAACCGCGGGGCGCAACTATAATTCATAACATTTACCTGAATTTGTAGAAAGCGGTATCACAGCGTATCTCTGTATGGCCAGGTCCCTCCGGAAGGTATCCGGGTCCGCCTGTAGCAGAGTGTTGACTAGCCCGAACAGCTGCATCACCCTCTCATCTTGGCGCAGGTCCTCGTGCCCTTTGAGCAGGAACATGTAGTCCTTTCCGTTAGAACCTCGAATGCAAAGGCGACGCGGGCGCTGTTTCGATGTTATCACCTGGGGCGGAAATGAGACAGAAGATGATCAATGTTTTTATAACGTTAGAAACATTGACGTTTAAATATAGGCCAGTTTCAATAACCTAGGACACACCGTGGATGGATAGGTTATTGAAACTGGCCGTTGGGATTCTTCATTTAAAATGTCTATTCCTATTGGAGCGAAAAAGAGGACAGTCGCATGTCGGTCTCCGATTGGCCGCCGATCATAAAGACACGCGTAGATGCCGTATTGTGCAGTGAAAACGTGTTAACTCAGTTGTCTCTCAGCCTCTTTTCTTATCACATTTGCATTAAACCCTACGTGCATATCTTTATATGTCAACTGCCTCAATTGCGAGCAGGCGCGGCGACACGTACTGCACCTCCGGCGTCGTCAGCTGATGCGGATGGGTCCCACGGCACCAGCTCGGGTCCTACCTGCAGGCTGCTCTGTATGTGCGCGATGCGGATGGGCTCCAGGTCGGGCACGTAGGAGCCCGGCACGCAGAGCTGCAGGTCGCGGCAGGCGAGCAGGCGCGGCGACACGTACTGCAGCTCCGGCGTCGTCAGCTGATGCGGATGGGTCCCACGGCACCAGCTCGGGTCCTACCTGCAGGCTGCTCTGTATGTGCGCGATGCGGATGGGCTCCAGGTCGGGCACGTAGGAGCCCGGCACGCAGAGCTGCAGGTCGCGGCAGGCGAGCAGGCGCGGCGACACGTACTGCAGCTCCGGCGTCGTCAGCTGATGCGGATGGGTCCCACGGCACCAGCTCGGGTCCTACCTGCAGGCTGCTCTGTATGTGCGCGATGCGGATGGGCTCCAGGTCGGGCACGTAGGAGCCCGGCACGCAGAGCTGCAGGTCGCGGCAGGCGAGCAGGCGCGGCGACACGTACTGCAGCTCCGGCGTCGTCAGCTGATGCGGATGGGTCCCACGGCACCAGCTCGGGTCCTACCTGCAGGCTGCTCTGTATGTGCGCGATGCGGATGGGCTCCAGGTCGGGCACGTAGGAGCCCGGCACGCAGAGCTGCAGGTCGCGGCAGGCGAGCAGGCGCGGCGACACGTACTGCAGCTCCAGCGTCGTCAGCGTCGGCAGCTGGCGGCTGATGCGCCGGAACACGTGGTAGTACAGGTCCCACGCCTGGTTCAGCTGGTGCACCTGACCAGACTCCTGGGGGGACATTCGGGACTCTTATTGGCGATGCTGTATTTTTTCTAGTGCTTTTATTTTATTTTACATGGACGCAGTACTAATACAGTACTTACATCAAAAATTAATTTTAAAATTTTTTGTTCTAGCTAATCTCTGAAACGGCTGAACCGATTTTGACGGGACTTTCACTTGCAGATAGCTAATGTTATAAGGAATAACATAGCTACTTTTATACGAGATACTTTCCATCGCGATAAACTGTAGTTCACGCGGGTGAAACCGCGGGCAATAGCTAATTGGTATTAAAAAAAAGCCAAGCTAATAATCTTACTTTGTATCTGTTACACCATTCTTGAGCTTCGTTTAGCTCCCTTCCATATGTCTGATTGAAGGACACCTCTTTCAATGTCTGCGGACCCCTTTCCAGCATCGCGTGCAACGGTTCCAGCGACTTCAACATCGCATTCACGTCGTTTTCCGTAAAGTACAGCCTCGATGCCTCCTCTAAAGCTTCGTACCATTGCTCGTGCCACAGTATAGCCACGCGAATAAGCTCTTCCGAAATCATAGCTGCCTGGTTCACGAGCTTACTCGAGTGTGTACACATCGACTTCAAAATTTGATTTGCCGCATTCTTGCGCGCTACAAACGAAGACTTTGAAGCTACCGTCAAAGGGTAGACTAGCGCTTGCGGGTGCGACTTTCCTATATCTATCAATAGAGAATGAATCAACTTCCCGACTAGGGCTCGCGGCGTGTCGATCCTAGCGATGAGCTGAGGAATGACTTGCAGCCATACGTTGATTTCAATAGTTCTGATCCCTTCAACTAGAGCCTCGTGGACCGCCGGGTAGTGACCGTAGTCGAACCAAAGCGTCAGCAAACGCAGAGTGTCTTGTAACGAACTACCGCGGGATAGCTTGATCGACTTGAAGAATCCTTCAACGGCCGGTACGGTGTGTTGCGTAATAGTTTCCGCTGTTGGCCGCCTTTCTCCGTCTTGGCCACCGTCTTGGTGCTTGTAAAAAAGTACCGTTTCGAAGTTCATATAAGCCCAGGCGTGCCAAGCCTTGTACCAATCGGAAGACAGTACGGTCGCAGCTTCGTAGTTTCGCAAAATTTCGGGTATAGAAACATCGTTGATGCCGAGCAAAGATTCGCACCACGATCCCAGTTTTAAGTGGCATCGAGCTAACAGCCGAGAATTGTCCGGGTCGCCGCGCTCTGTATTAACCACATAGCGTTGCAACTGATCGTACGCCAGTTGTTTATCGCCAGCCACCCACAAATGTTTTGCATATGCGAGAGTAAATCTCGGCTCGTGAGTCGGGAGAGGCATCTCGCGGTTCTCACTCGGGTCGGTTCCCAACAACATGACCAATGTTTTGTGCGCCTGTCTCGGCGCTCCGCTCTTTCTGCAGAGAGACGCGAACTTAAGCCACGTGGCCATGTCTTCTTGAGGCGTGAGGACCAGACTTCGGACTTGCAGAATCCTGCGCCAGTCCTCGACCAACCTCTGTCCGCCCTGCAGCCTGGTCCACCAAGCTTGGCGGATGGACTCACTTCTTTCGGGGACCAATTTGTAAGTGATTACTTCTTCGAGCTCGGCTAGGAGTTGCGCGTTGACGAGTGCTCCATAGGCTCTCTGGTAACTCTCCCCGGCTACCGCGGTTAGTTCCGAGTCCAGCAGCGTTCGAGCGAGATCGATGTAATGTTTGGATATTGTGAAATCGCCGTTATGAATGTTAAGGACGGCTCTGTAGAACGCGCCGTCTTGGGTATTTTCTGGTAAGAAGTTGATGTATTTCGCCATGGAGTCCCATTCGTTTAGCCCCCAAGCAGCGGCCGCGGCTAGCCGCGCTGCTTTGTACTTATCTTCTGATTTCATCGTCGCCCAGCTTTGTGACACTGTGTTGTACAACTTGACCCACTCTCCAAGCGCCTCGTAGCATCGGAGTTCTCCGAGATACGCGTCCATATCGTCGGGTGCGGAAGTTAACTTCTCGCCGTACAGATTGAGAGCCTTTTCCCAGTTGTGAAGTTTTTCGTACCATCTAATTTGTACTTTCAAGTTGGCGTCTCCGGCCTCTCGCTGCGCCATCACTCGTTCGAGTAGACCTTCAGCCGCTTCTTTTTGTTGCAGTTTGTTGTTGATGTGAATGAGAGCTTCTACCACTTGTAACGTGGCACCACTGCGGAATTCTTCTTCCTGAAAAATAAACAAACCCTCAATTTCATTAAAATATGATATATCAATTTGTGATGTTAATGTGATGATGTCTAGAATTTTTTTTGCAAATAGGTATGCATTTGACCACCATTCCGCCCGTTGCCAAACGATGATGCAGTCGACGGTGTAACACACATACCTAGAAGGTACCTTCTAAAACTACTGTTGAACTGCCACATTATTATGATAACTGCCACATCAAAATCTGCGAGGTTTCGAGTATATAACATAGGAATAAAGAGTTAGCTCTCCAAACGTACAACGTCGAGCACCAAAGAACGCTTCAAGAAGTTTTTCAAGCTTCAAGAAGTTCCCTACACAGTTTTTTTCTCAACTCCTTCAAAACAAACCCATCTCAACCGACCTTGTAATGAAGCGCCTTAGCATAAGCCCTGCAATGCATCGCCCGTTCCCCCAGCAAATGCGTGGATATAGGCAGCGTGCTCCCGTCGCAGTGCTCCATGAACTCCGCCAGGTTGAGCACCGTGTGCGCCAGCTCCGGCGCGTCGGGCGCGGTGAGGGCTTGCTCCAGCGCGTTGGACAGCTCCGCACGGGCTGAGCTCTCGAGCTCCGTCCAACAGGAGACGAATGCGGCGTTGAATAAGTCGCGGAGAAGCTGCGAGTAGTTGTGCGCGAGCGCCAGGCATGCTCTGTGGACGGGTTTGGGTTTATTTACGCCAGAAATTAATAATCGATCCGATCCGTTATCCGCGGTTTTGGATCGATATGTCATGTCATTATATGTCGTTTTAGTACTAGGGCTTGACATATTACTACTAAAATGACATAATATGACATGACATATCGACCCAAAATCGCGGATAACGGATCAGGATCGATTATTAATTTCGGGCGTTAGCCAGCGACGGATGACGGATGACCCTAGGTGAAACAATTCCCTTTCCTTACTTCTAACGTACATTTTTACAATCCCTACTCAATATTATAAATGCGAAAGCAACTCTGTCCCTAAACTACTGAACCGATTTAAATGAAATTTGGTACAGAGAGTCATAGTCTAGAGCCTGTGAAAGGACATATGCTAATTTTTATTGTGATAAACTGTAGCCTACGCGGGTGAAACCACATCTTTTCAATTAAATTTTTACTATACAATAGCCGAGGGTACAGTTTATTTTCGTCATGGTAGTAGAATCTTTTGGAATAGGGTTTATAAAAACAGATATTTCCATTAGGTACCTGAGGGCAGGGCTGTGCGACTCAGTGAGAAGACCGATGCTAAAGCGTCGAAGCCACTCTAGCCAATCGTCTTTGGACACTCGACTGGACACTGTCCATGCTAGCTTGAGGTTGTGTGCGTTAACGCACAGCTTACGTATCGACTGCGAAGTATCGCACACGACTAGACGAGCCTGTAAATATAAAAAGAAAAGTGTTTTTTTATTTCATATATAGTATTCCAGAAGTCTGGAAGTTCACTTCTTTTTTTTACTACTTAGCTCTTAGGTACATGGGTAACATTTGAGCACTAGTCACCTGATGTTAAGTGACGATGTGGACGAAAAAGACGCCATGCTATACCGGGATCGGAAACTAGCTATCAAATGGAGCTGCCGGAACACACCGATAGGTGCTTGGCGACAGATTCTTAACTTGAGGGGTAGCTAGCGAAGCGAGCACTACAAAATGCCCTACCACCAACTTATGGTTTCATCACGATGTGCCACTTACTTCCTGATTGTTGTTCCTAGGCCGACGTCTCGTAGTTTGCAAGAACTCATCCATAGCTAAAGTCTGACTCGATTGCAGCCTTGAAAGCAGTTGCTCGTAGTTCTGGTGCTGTATTTTGTGTTTCGCCACCACCTTCTGAACTAGCGGTATGAAGTCAGTATACTTCCGCCCCAGCTGCACGATCAGCGCACACAGCGTATCCATTGCCGTCGGCCGTAAACAAGGGCACGTTTCCAAACTCCGAACTAAAGGATGGATTATTCTAGAAACCAACTCCTCATAGTTCAACGAGTCTGAGAGGTAATCTACAGTCTCCATGGCGACTTTAGCTACCGAAATCGGGCAGTCTGTTGCGTCGAAGAGTTTTACTATAGAAGGTATCACCAAGTGCATATAGTCATCTAAGTTATCTTCGAACTTTTGTAAAGCAAGAAGTAGATTCTTTGTGACGATCCTTTCGTCACTCGTGTCGTGTGCAAGCACTCTCAATATCTGCGGCATGAGCTGAGGAAGGTAGACCTTGAACTCAGATCCGAGCGCCACGGCAATGTATTCAACGAGCAAAAGTATAGCCAGAGTGAGTTGTAGAGGACTATTCGGTGTCCACATCTCCTTAATAAGATCAAGTATCTTGTCGAGGTAGTTTCGGATGTGTTGCTTAACGATAGCAATCAGTTTGGCTAGTTGTGTAAAGAGAAATTTTCGGAAATCGTTGTTCTCCGTTGCGCGCGCTACATACAACAGACTAGGAGTTACACGTGAGATGTACGGCACGCATTTAATACCCAAAGATTGGAAGATGTCAGTCACAGCTTGGACGACACTCTTGTGGTGTTGCTGAAGTGTCGGGTCCCGCAGTATCCGCATGAGAGTCGATATCACAATCGCTGGATAGTACTCATCGAGAACTGGTGAAGACATATTCACCAACATCTCACTGGTTGTCATGTCGAAATTGTTCTCTTCAGCTTTGCTATCTGCTACAGGCACTAAACTCGAGTCAGGTTGACCATCAATCAATCCCCTACTTATTTTATGTTTGTAAGGATCCAAAGCACCTAATAAGCCTAGAACTCGAATTGTTTCTCGTCTGTCTTTCGGCTGCTGTTCGGTTTTCAAGAAGTTCAATAACACATCCATGAGATTTGGATATTTTTTGTAAGGGGCTACTACGTATCCCGTAGCGCTAATAAGTTGTCCAAAAGCCCATAAAGCGACGCTTCTTTTCTCTGTCGCACTTGCATCCGATAACAGCTCGAGAAGTATTGTCAATAGTTCAGGCAACCATTTTTTTAAACCTGTATTGTCACCATGGACATCAGCCAAATCTCCAATTGCTTTCAAAACACTGATGACTACTCCAGGATTTGAGTCAGATTCCTTCAGCTTTGGTACAAGCACATTCAGAATGGTTTCCATGTATGGTTTGACCAGTGATGGTGCATGCCTTATAAGGTTGTCCAACATCCTGGCAGCTTGTTCTTTATTTCTGCTCATACCAGAATGTTCCAATTCTGTTAAAAATTGTATTAAAGTCTTTCGCAATCCTGGCATGACGTAAGCTGGATTGACAGTACTCAGCCGCCCAACAGTGCAAATAGCTAACTCTCGAATCGCCAATTGTTCATCATTCATGGCAATGAAAAGAAAGCTCAGGTTTTCAATTTGGGCTAGATGTATATCGAATGTATTGTTAAGAGATTTCAAGACCCAGTAACGGACTTCATAGTCAGGGTCAGTTACTGCTACGACCAGAAGTTTATTGATAACTTCAGCAGTCAGTATGGTCAGGGTCTTTGAGGGTGTGTTTTTTGTCCTTGCTGCAGCATCTGCTAGGAGTTTTGCTGATGTTTTGACTGCTTCCAATCTCACTTCCTGTTGGTCACTCTGTAAGAAATGCTCAGCACATTGCCTTACAAAGGTAAGCAAACTGTGTTGACCTTCAAAATCGAAAGTGCCTAGAGTCCTCAATGCAAGGATGACACTAGCAGTATCTTGTGGCTCATTTACCATATTCATATTGCTCATTTGCTGCTCCAGACTTCTGGGTACTCCTGGATGTAAAAATGGCTTATTTCTTAAAACCAACGAGAGCATATTTAGTAGTCCTTCAGATATTTCTCCCTTTAAAGTTGGCAGATTGCAACTCAGCTCTCTCATGCAGATTGTGAGAGATGGACTGAGTCCTGTTGCAAACAATGCATCGAGAAGGTCTTTTATATCACTTACAACAAGATCTTTAACTGCGCTGCTAAGTAAAGTTATGCAAGCAAATATTGAGGGGTCAATCCACACCACCCTCTTTTTGGCCTGGCTGTCACGGACAGGTAGGGTTTGCTTTATCACATCCATAATTCTAGGTATATAGACTTTAATATCGTTTTCTATAGCAGCTGCCATTAGACCTAGTGTTGTGAAAGCCATATTCCTGTCTTTATCTCTACTGCGAAGTAGTAAAAGTAAGTAGTTTATTGTGGAATTCAGATATTTTTTGATGAAAAATGCTTTATTGAAAGCGGCTAGTCTTGGTATTAAGATGAGCAAGATTTGTGGGACACCTTGTGCTTTAAGCATCCTTTGTGTCATTACATCTGTAAATGAAATATAGGAATTGAGTTATTGATCTCAAAAAACATTAGTTACCATTGCAAATATCACAAAAATGCTAGATTTTGGTAAGCGGCGTGAGACAAGCCAACCCACATGCTTACCTTGACAAAACCTCTCATATTCTTGCATTAGCAAACAACGGCACACTTCGGATTCATAAATAGGAACTGGGTATTGAACATTTTCAGTCTTAAAACCATCACTCAAATAGCCTCTCTTCACAGAGGCACTATGCAGTTTTGCGTTCATGAAAATTATCTCGTCTGACACGGCAATGTCTTTTTGTGTGTCCAAACTTTGCATGAGATTTGTATATTTTGTCTCCCAATCAGAGTTTGAACATCTCAACAGTTCATTCAGGATCAGTAAGCCTCCGTGTACTTTGTCTTCTTTAGTTATACCTTTTTCTTTGAGTGAAATATCTTCAAATGACTGCATGGCTTCTTCATAGCACTGCATGTACCATTGAGGCTTAGCAGTTGATTGTTTGGCTGATTCTCTTTGAGTAGTGACCACTAAACCTGCTCTAAGAGTTTTGGCAGCCGCCTCGCGGATTTGCTGTTTAGGATCTTTCAATGCGACCAGTATATGGTCAAAGAAGCCTGAAACTTGCTGGTAAAAGTATGTTGGCATGGCAATGGCTAACTCTTTCAGTAGTAACACAGCAGAGTGCCTTCTGCCTTCATTGCGTTCTTCTGACAACCACTCGAAAGCTTTTTTCACCTCAAATTCAACATACTCGGCTCTTTTAACACCAGATACAGTGGCAAGTCGGCCTACGGTCTTAGCAGCCAGCTCCATTACTCCTACATCAGAGCACGGAAGCAAGTTTCTCAGGTAGTTGGCAAATCTGGTTATTCTTGTTTTGGTAGTATCACAATCACCACCGATAAGGCACACTGAAAGTAAAATATATATGTTTTTTTATAAAATAAGTAAGTACCTATGTATCAAACATATTGTCCTTATTTTTTTGTGTTACCTATGGCAAGAACTCCGCCTCTCTTTTCGTGTACATCATTGCTGGATATCATTTCCGAAATCTGCTGATTGAACTCATCGAGGAACTGGGTGAGTTCCTCCTGCGGGACCTCTCGCAGTTCCGTCTTCGAGTAATGGTAGAGCTCCCGGGCGGTTTTTAGCTGGATGTCTACGCCACGGGACTTTAGTCCCGCAACGAATTGAACCACCTGATTAGACATCTTGTTTCTACGTTTACATCGCAACGTTAAATTCAATCAATTCCTTGTTTCTTTTTATTACGCACGTTTTTTGTAAATCAAAAACATAAACACTTCGCTGATTCGCTGTTCTCCGGCTGATTTCAATCAATTTTGGCCATAGATAGACATTTTTTTTTACTTTGTTTAGTAAGTTTAGTTTGTTTTCCGATCTAAGCAACTTTTATGGTTTGCTCAATCTGTAGTCAGTACTCCGCTCTCTGTACGTCAAATGTTACATTCTCTCTGGTCAAATGGTTTAAGATATGCAAATAGCAAACACGTAAGGACCGCACCAAAAAAACAAACTGCTGATTATTGATGTTTTTTTGGTTTGGATGCATTGTTCACATTTTTGTCACAGTCACTGTCCTCATAAATAAAGTCACAATATACTTTTGGGTATTTCGTGAGCGTCAATCAAACGTGAACGTGACTCTAGATTTCTGTGTCTGACGTCACATCGCGCCCACGAGCGTGAGCTGAGTTCACACAATTTAATCCAATCGTTTGAACTCGTTTGCAACCAATGATAGAGAAAGCAAGCCGTACTAAACGAGAATCAGTTTTTCTGTGGTGTCTGTGGGAGCGCTTCCTTCCTATAATTCCTTTTCTATCGTTTATGGTTTTCCTATATACGGGCGGTTGTCGACGAAGATTTCTGTTCAAATTAATAAATGAAGGTGCTATAGGCGTTGATTTTATGCTAAAACTGTAGGTTTTATATTGTTAAATAATGATCTTACTCGAGATCAATAATAGAATTATAGAAGAAACGTTAACAGTAAAATATAAAAATGCACTGGCGCGGTGAGTACGTTACGCTTAGAAAGTTTACTGTTTTTTATGATTATGACCTGTTTTTCGAATGTGCATTGCGATATGTGATAATAAATGTGTATTTATACGGGGAGGCATTCTTCGTGGGGGTTCTTACCTGGCCATAACCCCATTTTCGGGAGGACCTTGATGACAAGTGTCAAATTCGAGGGGTGGGCCCACGTTGGTCACCCGCCGCGTACTTCAAATTCACCCTAAGGTCAAAAATATATTCAAAACAGTGTTAAAATTATGGAATTGGTGTCATAACACGCGATAGTGCCTATCTCAGCGTGTATGACTCATATAAGTTTATTGCTGCCGCTACGTGTGTGTGTGCGGAAACGTCCTATTTATTGTTTTTGGAGCTCATTGGCTGCATATGCTATAACAAGTCAATATGCAATGCCTGTATCACTGTATTGGACTTGAAGGTCCCCTCCACACACTAAACAAGTTCTCAGGATATCAGTAATATAATATACAATAAAATGATGTTTTCATATTTTTTTTTAATTTCAGCTTAAAGCCCGAGTCAATAGATGTGACTGTGGCAGATTTTGATGGAGTACTCTTTCATATAACCAATGTGAATGGAGATAAAACCAAAGTTAGGGTGAGTATGACCTTATTTCACCATACCTAGAGCCACTTGAAGGTATATGCCCGGTTTCAATAACCAATCTATCCACGATTTGCCCTACTAGAGATGCATATATTACATTACTTCTATGGAGCTTGTATTTAAGGTTGCTCAGCGAGCTATGGAAAGGGCTATGCTTGGGGTTTCTCTGAGGGATTGAATCAGAAATGAGGTGATCCGTCAGAGAACTAGAGTCACCGACATAGCTCACAGAATTAGCAAGCTGAAGTGGCAGTGGGCTGGTCACATAAGCCGCAGAACCGATGACCGTTGGGGTAGACATGTTCTTGAGTGGACCGTGACTTGGCAAACGTAGTGTAAGACGTCCTGCGCTAGGTGGAGCGACGACTCGCGCCGAGTTGCTGGCAGTGGTTGGATGAGAAAAGCCGAAGACCGGGCTCAGTGGCGTATCATGGGAGAGGCCTATGTCCAGCTGTGGACTGATATACAGGCTGATGATGATGATGATGGAGCTTGTGTCATATTTCTATCTCCAGTAGGGCAAACCATGGATAGATAGGTTGTTGAAACTGGCCGTAGGTAAGTAATGAGTTGAAGCTTGAATAATCAGCAATGTGAATGAGTCACCCTCCCCACCACAGACACCCAGTGTCACTAATAGTATGCCAAATACCATATTAGTGAATATGCAGTTGACAAATGCAAATGCTCAGCTATAAATAAACAATAAACAATTACTCTCAGCTTTAAGTAGCTGATTGGTTAGCAGTTTTATTACAAACAAATCCTAGTTGTTTGCTAAACAAATACTCAAACAACACCAAATAACTGTCATGACATAACTTTTGCACAAGAACTTTGTCACTTTGTTATTTCAATAACATTGCCACTATGATACTTTGACAAAGTACTCCACCTAATATTAATTAGGGTAAAAGCTTCACCACCCTACTATTTTATGACCAAATAGAAATGTCTGAAGTATGTAAAATATGGTAGATTTGCTTTCCATATTATTGTCTATTCTGTATTAGATTGTAAATTAATACCTATAGCAATATTGTGGGCTCGGCCAACCTTGAAAGGTACCTCGCGAGTGTTAACATCATTTCTAAGTATAGTTAATATATTGTATCATGTTTGCCTCATAGTAAAGTATTTTATTAGCAAAATGACTGATGTGGAAACATTTTCTATAGGTAACGGTGATTTATCCTGTGCCCCACAGTAATTTTATTATAACAATAAATCTATAAAATTATTAAGATACAAGATAAAAATTATTTAAAATCAAATTAAAAATAAACCAAACACAGTAAACGAAAAATTTGGTAAGTCTCCAGAAGACGGTAAGGTACCCAAAATGCTGGCAGCATTGCCTCGTGATTATTTTTTGACCAAAATATGAGCTTAGTTAAAATCTTAGTTTATGACACTTAGGGATAGTGTAAGCTACACCTCTGAACAGGGATAGTATTTTCAATATCAGATTGGCATTTCCGGAGTATCCCTCCTACATCCAAATTCCTAACTCTCAAACAAACTAGCTTTAAATAATGTTACGTAATAATATGTAAAATCATACTACCCTGTTGAGGACTACTCCACTTAGGTTAATAAACAAATCCTGCTAATATTATAAACCCGCGGTTTCACCCGCGTGGGCTACAGTTTATCGCGATAAAAAGTTTCGTATGTCCCCAGGGCTCAAACTATCCCTATACCAAATTTCATTTAAATCGGTTCAGTAGGTTTAGGCGCGAAAGCGTTTATATTCCGTATACTCCAAAATTATTCCCGCACTTCGGTGCCCCCTCAACGCGTTACCTGCTGTAGGTACCCATTATCCTATATTAACTCTAAGTTAATTTTTCTTGGACCGCACGTTTGAACCGCGCAGTTAAAGGTCTTCCTGGTCCGCGACCCCACTTTACCTATTTCATAGATTCTCCCGGTGCCCCCCTCACCTCACCGCGTTTCCCGCTGCGCTGCGGTGCGGCGGTTTTATTTTTCTACAACTTCTTACATTTTTAAACTCGTGATATCTTTCGAATGGAATGTCCGAATTGAATGATTCAAAAAGTTATAAAAAGGCATTGAAGCAGTTTTGAAAAAGAAGTGTAATTTATTTTGATAAGGATTAATACCAAGATACAAATAAAGAGCCTTTTCTAGCGGCGGCATTAAAAATTAAATTTTTAAAATATATGCTCTCACGGACTTTTTTGTAGATCTAAATGAGACCTACAAACTCGTAATACATTATTTTGTTCTAGTGTGAATAGTTTTTGCAGCGCACGCAAAAATAGTTTTTGCAGCGCACGCAAAAATAGTTTTTCGAATTCACACCTTGGGTTGCAAAATAGCAATTTTCTTTCGGATCCCTAATTTTTTTAGAAATAAAATATAGCCTATAGCCTTCCTCGATAAATGGACTATCCAACACTGAAAGAATTTTTCAAATCGGACCAGTAGTTCCTGAGATTAGCGCGTTCAAACAAACAAACAAACTCTGCAGCTATTAGTATAGATGTGAAAGTTTGTGAGTATGAATGGATGGATGTTTGTTACTCTTTCACGCAAAAACTACTGAACGGATCAGAATGAAATTTGGAATGGAGATAGCTTATACCCTGGATTAACACATAGGCTACTTTTTATCCCGGAAAAAGGTTCCTGCGTGAAGACGCGGGTGAAACCGCAGGGTGCAACTAGTTGATAATGTCTGGAGTTTCTTTCCAGTTCTAACAAATTAATTGCATATATTTATTTTACAGGTTAGTATATCATTGAAGTTCTACAAACAATTAGAGGAACATGGAGCTGATGAGCTTCTCCAAAGAGTGTACGGACCGCTTCTCACAGAGGCAGAGCCAGGTACGACACAATTCCTGTTTACCATCTTACTAATATTATAAACGAGTATAGATGTTTGTTACTCTTTCACGCAAAAACTACTGAACGGATTTGAGTGAAATTTGGAATGGAGATAGCTTATACCCTGGATTACCACATAGGCTACTTTTTATCCCGGAAAAGGTTCCCGCGGGATAACGGGAAGATGCGGGGTGCAGCCCGAAGCTAATAAATGGTTAGCTCATCTAATAAAAGACTTCAATTGTTATAAATGTATTGCAATTTTTGTATTTTAGACCTAATACATACACGGAGATGTATTATTATGTACAGAGTAGCTAGCCCTCGCAGTTTTCGTACTATCGCACAGGAACCTTTCTCAAGGTATGGCAAAAATACCTCCATACAAAATTTCACTCAAATTCATTGAGCAGTTTCAGCATGAAGAAGTAACAAACACACACTCAATGAAAAACCTTTGCAATTATAATATTAGTGTGAAAAGTGTGATACTTTATGAAAGTACAAGTAGATTGTAGAATAAGGGCCTGATAGGTAGACATGTAATACCAAATGAAAGTGAACACAGCTGTTTTTGTGCTCTTGCACAATGCATGCTCACTTCACTGGAGCCGAGTTTGTTACATGCCATATTATGTTCAATACTGCAGTGGCGGATTTACACATTTGCCGCCAGTAGGCTAAATATTCTAATTTTGCCGCCCCTACCAACCTCTATAACCTCTACGGCCTCTGCCTTTCCTTTTTAAATGTGTCATTTTTTTATGCCTCAGACATAAATTGAAGAAAAATCAAGTGGTGAACAATGTTTAATTGTTTGTGTGCACATAATAATATTTAAATACATATATACGACTCTTTTAATATTATTAAAACATTTTTTTTTAAATTGACACTAAATTTGCCGCCCCTAAAATCTGCCGCCCTAGGCTCCAGCCTACTCAGCCTGCTGCTAAATCCACCACTGCAACACTGGATATTTATTTGCCTGTTTGTTACAAGTTGCTCACGAAAGATTAAGTGCTATTTTAAAGTATTAAATGTAATAATATTGTTTTGCTGCAATAAGAGAGTACAATAAATTTATTGCTAAAGGCTTTTTTACCGATTAATACCAGTTACTTAAAAAGCCCTCTTTACAATATTGATATATGAGATAAGAGATAAAAGCCCATTTCGCCAACAAAATTAAACTGACATCAGTTGTTATTTAAAAAAAAAAACTCAGTTCACAGTCATCATTTATTTAATATTGAATATGTTGTAAAAGCATAAAATATCAAAGTCGTTTGATAAGATTGGCAGCTGAATAAAAACGGGAAAGTGATAAGATAGGGTAACATATTATCCATTAAAGTTGTACTGCTTATCTGACTGCTTCAATCACACAAGTACTTGTACACATAAACATGTTAAAAATAACGGAATGTATCATTTCTATCCACCCAAAAGTTTTACTAGCTTTGGCATCGATTACAATCCCTTAACAGTAATAGCATTTTTCGAGCGACTTGTCACAGAGTATTAAGGATATCTCTGCACACCAATGTCACAGAGCGCGCTATGATATACCTCGCTTCTTAAAGTTGAGAACTAAATGATCGAGCCCCGAAAACTGTATCAAAATCCGTTCAGTAGTTTCCGTATCTGCAAACAATCAATTAGAACAGCAGTTCATATACGTTACAGTCTTTCGTGGCAATAGTTAATTGAAACTATAAATAAATAATTAATAAATTTTCCTGTTAGCGACAATAACGCACAATTATTTTTTTTGTACTGAGTGGTGTTTGACAACAAGTCACCTATATCTGGATTGGGAACTGGCTTTAATGTTAAATGGGATTTTAATATTAAAGGTTTCTTAAATGTACAGCATGTCAAACTTCGATGATGTAAAGAACAGAAAATTTTCTCCTTGCTCTACTTCTGTTTATGTGAGAGAAGGTGACGTGAAGCATTTCTCACGATATCCTAATGTAAAGTTATAGTGCTCATAGTCATAACTCATAGCTGTTATTAATTTCCTGTTTGTCACACCCTATTTGTATGCCTGCATCTAAAGTGCCAAGTACCTACTGTATTGTCAGGGGAAACTGGGAAATTTTAGAGCATTAGCTTGGTTAGCATGTCCTACCAATATTCTAAACGTAAAAGTTTGCGAGTATGGATATTTGTTAAATACTCTTTCACGCAAAAACTACTGAATGGATCTGGATGAAATTTGGAATGGAGATAGCTTACAAGTACAACCTGGTTTAACACATAGGTTACATTTTATCCCGGAAACGCTTCCTACGGGATAACGAGAAGCCGCGGGTGAAACTGCGGAGCGCAGCTAGTAGGATATAAAATTGGAAATAAATGCCCCCGCTGCCCACCGCTTGCACCTTTACGCTTTTTTTTATTGAAACAATAAAATTGCTGCGTTTTTGGAGTGTCCAAGATTCACAACACGTTTACAATGCATGCAACTCGCTTCCAGGCTATAACATCTCCGTGCTTCTCGACCTGGAGACCATCCCCGACGACTGGGAGGATGTGGTGAAGAAAGTGGGCCTCCTCAAGCGGAACTGCTTCGCGTCCGTCTTCCAACGATACTTCCGGTTGCAGGAGGACGGCGATGTCGGCCACAAGCGGGCGGTTATCAACTACAGGCAGGATGAGACGCTGTTAGTATTGTTACGATAATATTGTATCACTTCGTATTCAAGATTTTTCCAATACCGGTAAATTACTTATTGAATTGTTCAAATTGGAAGTTCTATTCAAAAGATATTACAAATTTAAAATGTCGATCTAATAGAAAAATAAACCCGCCGCCGGGCCGCAGCGCACCGGGTAACGCGGTGAGGGGGCTGACGCCCCCTTCTGTACTTCTCCATAGGTTTCCTAATTTCTAACAAGAACACTGAACACTTCAGACTTTAATAAAATAAAGCGTAATCAAAATTATTCGACAGATTGTTTATGTTTTCACTCCGTTGTCGTCTATATTCAGCCAGTGTCTGATATCACATTATGTTTTCAGTTACGTGGAGGCGCAAACGGACCGTGTGACGGTTGTGTTCTCAACTGTGTTCCGGCACGAGGATGACATGGTCATCGGGAAGGTGTTCATGCAGGAACTCAAAGAGGGACGGAGAGCCTCCCATACCGCACCACAGGTAAAGATTGTACTTGTCTTAACTTTTGAAAGACTCTTGCTGAGGCCGCCTGGGGAAGTACCACACTTTTGTTCGTCCCTATGTTCTGGATTGAAAGGCAAAGTTTCCAGTGAAGTTACTGGGCATAAAAGTTTAACGTCTAATATCTCAGGGTGAAAGTGTAGTGCATTTGCTGCGCGGGATTTTGAAGAATAGCTTGCCTTGGTGCATTTGCATTAAAAAAAAACTCAAATGACGCACATCTACCCTAAATCCTTTGTTTTTCTTTCTTCAATATTTAAGAGCAAATGCTTTTTGCACTACTTTACTTGAGTGCTTGCGGCAACACTATTGTGAACTTAGATTTGTTTACTTAGACTAATAAAGTGATTGTTCAGTCTAGCATTAATTGTACTTCAAGTCAAACACAGGATATATAACGGATATCTCAAATGTCATCATAACTTCGCCAAATAAAACTCAAGGCTTACAGAGCATTTCGTTTTCCAGGTTCTGTTTTCACACAAGGAACCTCCGCTAGAACTCGTGGACACGGACGCGAAAGTTGGCGACAATATCAGTTACGTTACGTTTGGTAAGTACATTCTCGATAAACACCAAGCGAATTTCAAACGCACCACCTTTGTATTAAGCTCTTTACTAATAAGCTCCATAAACTACCAGTCCTAGAATCTATAAATTCAGCAACGCATTCAAAGGTAAATTTGTACACTTTTTCAACAAAATCTTAATCGATATTCTGATTCGATTGTTTGTCGTGCAGTGTTGTTCCCGCGGCACACGTGCGAGGAGGCGCGCGACAACACGATCGACCTGTTGCACATGTTCCGCGACTACTTGCACTACCACATCAAGTGCTCCAAGGTGTACGTGCACTCGCGCATGCGCGCCAAGGCCGGCGACCTGCTCAAGGTGCTCAACCGCGCGCGCCCGCAGTCCACGGCGCGCCCCACAGAGCGCAAGACTATCACGTGAGTGTTCAAACACGCGACGCCACACTACACCTCAACACGCAAAACTACACCTCACCACGCCAAACTACACCTTATCACACCACGCTACACTATACCAAGCCACACTACACCTCATCACGCTACACTACACCTTTTTTTTTTTTTGATGGGACTAATGCTGTTGGTCAAGTAACCTTGACAACTCCACCGGGCTGCACTACACTACACCTCACCACACTACACCTTATCACGCCAAACTACACCTCAACACGCAACACAACACCTCATCACGCCACACTACACCTCACCACACTACACCCCATCACGCCACACAACACCTAACCAAGCCACACTACATCTAATCACGCCACGCCATGCCACGCCACGCCATACAGCAACAGTGGACCTATGTTACTCTTTGGCTAAAAAATTACATCTATCCCTTACTGCGTGTAAGAAAGACAAAACAACAGACACATCCTTTCCAGGTGTCTCTGTAAAAAGAACGTGGCCCAGTACTGATAATTTAATCGAATACACACTCTCCACAGCTGTATGAATTCACTGTGGACTCTGCAAATCTTTGTAGGAAGTTGTGATTACTTTGCAATGTAAATGTTGAATCATAAAACATCGTCATGAATCATCCACGATTCTAATGCATTCAGCTACAATTGGTTGTTAAAAGTAACACAGTAATATTATAATTTTTTTATTTGTATTCTAAATAAATGTATCATTTGTTTGCAGGGGAAAAACATTCGTAAGGCGAGATTGAGTGTTGCGCGGCGGCGGAACCTAGGCGCCGACGCAGCGTAGCTTAGCTACTGCACTCTCGTGTAAAACAACGCTCGCACTCTCCTAACATCTCACGCACAGAACAAAACAGTATAATGCTACAAACTGCCAAATGTTAGCGATAAGTGTGATGCAAAAAGTATCCTAGAATGTCCGGAGATGTTTATGTAAAGCTGGCATGTTCACTGTACCAATACAGTAGTATAAACAAAACAATAACGTGAGCATTATAGTGTTTGTTTGTTTATACTACTGTATGTTCACGGTACCAATACAGTAGTATAAACAAAACAATCAAAGTCTCCGCTCAGGCTAACCATGACCGCGTGCGAGAGAGACAAAGAGACTTCATGATGCGTATACAGTGCGCTCATTCAGACACTACACAAGCGCAACGTGTGAATGTGTTGTACGTGTCAGCTTTAGATAACCGACAGGACGCAAACCTATACTCTGTCCATCTTATTAATGGTTTTTTGACAGATCGACGACTGACAAAGTTAGTGATGTCCTAAAGAACGCAATAATCGATATGGATTAATGTACCTTTTAATTTAATATTCGCTTTTTTTTTGTTTGATATTGATAGATATACATATTAATATCGAGAACGCAAACATAAACAAATGCATGGTAATTATTCCGTTGTAAAACCTAATTCTAAAATTTTGTTGGCTTTCTGTTTAAATAACATATTGTACCTTATTTACAGCATTAGCATTTATTTCTACCGATTATTTGTAATATGTGGCACAATCGTAGTAATCGTTATGTGTGGCACATCACTACCCGTCCATGAAGTACAATATTATTTGTATGAATTTTTAACTTAAACAATACGAAACTTTATGAGCGTGAGCTGTCCAAAAACCATTTATATAATGGACAAAGTATAAGTAATAAAGTCATGACATTGTTGTTATTGCAGTTACAATAAAATTAGAACTACCCATAGATTAGTACACTAAATTATTACTTGTTGAAACTAGGAGATGTTATCAGAGTGAGAGCGACCGCGACGATACTTCAATGTGCGTACGTACCCTTTATCATGTATTCAGAATGTCATACATTTGGTATTTATTTATGAATAACATTAATATATTTCAGTTAATCACCAACGTCACAAAGTACTTAGCCTCACCCAAAACGCCATTACGAACGAATGAATGAAAAGAAATGCCAAATAATTACAGATATGCTCAATGTTGAAATGAATTGAAATCAATGTTTTTATCTACGGCTCGTGGTTAATTAGTATGAGAATGTGCACATTGTATTTATAAATACAGATTACAATGGTTTCAGTTTCCCAATGTTCATTCTCTATAGCTGTACCAAATAACAATGGCCAAAACGGACCCGAGGTTGTATGAAAACGAGCTATACATGAAAAAAATTGTAATTTTTTGCCTATTATGATTATACAAACGATATTTTACGGAAACTGTAAAAAAAATCATATCAATTTTTTAATTTCGTAGTTTTAATGACATTTTTAACTTACACGATGCTTGGATGTTTTGAACGGAAGATCGCACAAAGATCGATATATTCTACCAATTTTGTTGTACTTTTTTTTTATTTTTGTGAAGCTAACATTAATCTCACACACCAAAAACTGTTATTTCTGTCGTACAACTTCAATAAGCTCGCAATTTTTATACAAATTATATTGCGGGCAGGTCCAAGGCAGTATGAAAAGTGGCCGATGTTCTTAAGTACATCTAAAAGTAATGCTGTGTTTTTCTCACTTCCGTGGTCAGAGAAGGATAGCATCAGGTTTTAGACCTTTTAGAGAATGATACTTCGGAATCGTAACCAATGTATAATTATGTATATTTATTATCAAATCGTCTAGCCTAGCTTATAAAAGTCAGTAAACAACGTTGCTGAAGTACATACTTGTTGATGACAAAATTATGCTTTATTATGAATTATGAGAGTTCTATTTATAGCGGTGACGCTGCAATCTGCAATACTCGTGTTCCTAACATTAGCGAGTGCCCTCACAATAACTCTGCTTTATGAAAGTCAATCTTCGCTTTTCACTTTCACATTACTTACAAAAAATCGCCAATCTATTTTTTGTATGAAAGTGCCGAGTGAAAAGTTGTAGAGCGTTTTTATAGGGCAGGGCCCAGTTATGTAGCTGTAGTTACAATCGAAAGCGAACGTGTTATAGTCCGTCAATTAGGAGACGAAACGCCCGCGGTAAACGCAGGATCGTGAAGCGAAAGGATGCGTTTGGTACGAGAATATATATATACCTACCGGGCTTAGTATATTTATGCGCTATTGATGGAGGCGATAAAACGCTTGGAAAAATGAGCGAGACAACGTCGCGTCATATTAACTATACCAGTTAGTAAGTTTCGCCTCCATTCCACCCGTATATAGGGGGCGTCCATTAATTACGTGAGGAATTTTTAAGAATTTTTAGATTCCCCCACCCCCCTTGGTAAGATATCGTAAGATTTTTCTCAACTCCCTCCCCCCTCCCCTAATCTCACGCGAGATTCTTCAAAACTTCTATTCTTCTATTCGCGGTGTTGGATTAATAAGAAAAAACAAACAAAAAATATTTATCCCGCATTTTTAAATAATTACGTGATATTTGACAAGACCCCCCCCCCCCCTCCCCCCTAAGAGAGATTTGGAAATATTTAACTTGATCCCCCCCCAGAACACCTCACGTAATTAATGGACGCCCCCATATTTGACCCCCTTACACCAAGAGCGTATAGCGTCCATTGATACTAGCTACGTAACTTTGCTGTAAGTAATTATACAAGTACCAATCCTCATGTAGGGTATAATAATGTAATATAAAACCTAGCCTATTGTCGTTTGGTTGACACAATTGTAAAAATGTATATCGCCGTAATATCGAACAGGTATAAAGCACAAACTTACGAATTACTTACTATTAATTAATTTATAACAGTGTTCCCGCGTTTAGTTTCACTATAGCAATATATACGAACAATAATTCACGTTTACGTTTTAGGTAGGTCCGATATAATTATTGTGTAAGTGAAAGTGTATAGTATTCCGCAATGGAGGATCCCCCGAGGGGGCCGCACGGCCGCAGGGTGTATGACAATGGCCTTATTTCACTCGGAGGGTTCAGGCTCCCGCTAATAGAGTCGCTAGTGTAGACCTCGGTACATTACGTATCTGACATATAAGTGCTATTCAACTTTAAATTCCGAACTGCATTTTTGTTTGTTAAGGTATCGTTATTTAGTATTTTGTTTCAGTATTTAATTTAATGTAAAAATGTTTTTCTAATAACACCAAAAAAATATGCTCAAAATTTGGAACAAATTAAAAGCTGCACGAACATAAAAATTAAATACAAAACAATAATTCTATAAATACATTTGGAAATCATTAGTGTGTAAGATACGTTAAATTAGCGTATTTGAATGGGGTTCATTAATTTGGTCAAATATCGAGTCATGGACTGAAGGCTAGCAAAGTTGTACGGTTTGAGAGGGGTACCTATGAAAATATTAATATAATTCGCTAAGTCAAATAAATGCGGAGTCTATGTGAATATTATACTACCATCTTGACGCGCAAATAACATTTGGGTGTGTAAAGAGCATGGAACGTAATACAATCGTGTAGGGACAATTTAACTATTTAATAAATAAAAAAATTAGCTAACTTGAATTTATGTAATGTTTATTTGCAAGATGTATTATTTATATATTATAATGTGTAAGTTAAATGTTGCTTTAAAGTTATTTCATACATTGGATCATTGTTTTTAATGTCAGTTTTATTGCGAGATGATGTTAACTGCAGATTACAGAAGTTATTTGTGAATATGTAATTATTCTTGTGATTTAAAATGCGTTTATACTGTATTTTTTATTTCTAGATTAAAGAAAACTTACTGCATAATTGTTTATCTTTTATTTAGCCAACGTTGATATTCCTTAAATCAGGGTACCCACTTATAAAAACATAGTACATAAATATAATTGCCGACAGAACACGTCAAGTCAAATAATAAGGTTATCTAAACATCTATATGTGCCTCTAAAATTCTAAATAATGCTCCATTTCAGTTAAAATTCCTTCTATCTTATTAGTAAAACAAGACTCACTTAACCTACTTTAGAATGATCTGTCACCATCGACCAGAGAGATGTCCTTTTTACTTCTGTTTCTGTCACTGGTTTAGAATTAATTACATGACTGCTTCGTTTATATAGGTGATTCAAAAGTCGATCTTATTTCCTGAAGGCGTCGGCGAAGTAGGAGATTTGGGTTGTCCCAACTTGGACAGCGTGGCCACTTTAGAGGCAAACTTCACGAAGTTCATTCCCGACACCTGGGGCTCCGGTTTCTGGCTACCTTCCGGCTGGAAAGAGGCCTCTAGTGAACCTGCGGAAAGAGATAAATTAAGAAACCAAGTTTTTTTTTCAAAGTTAGGACATAAATATATTATAGTAGAAGCCAAATAATTTTTCCGAGATAAAAAGTAGCCTATGTTTCCAAGGTATAAGCTATCTCCATTCCAAATTTCACTCAAATTCGTTTTGCGTTTTGTTTTTCTACTACATACAGGTAAGCGTTTGAGAGAACACACCGATAGGTGCGTGGCGACAGATTTTTAACTTGAGGGTGGTAGCTAGCCAGGCGAGCAGTAGAAAATGCCCTACCACCAAGCTATGGTGTTTCATCACGATGTTTTCCTTCACCGAAAGCTCAAGCTCATTGTAGGATTCAACCCACGTCCTACGGGTCGCAAGTTCACGTCACTACCACTGAGCCATCATAGCTACAAAAAAGAAAGACTATCAAACATCCATACATACATACAAACTTTCACGGTGATAATATTAGAAGGGTTGTCAAAATAGATAGTCGTAGAGGAGTCTTACTCTGTTGTGGTGATATGATGGAGCTGGGCTGAGACCCCTGCTGGTTGTCCGGGTTGTCTCCCATTTGACTCGTCTTCTCGTGCAGCAGGTCCAGAGCTAGCCGCGAACAGAACAATAATGTTCAAATGCAGTGCCCATTCATTTTGCATTCTCAGTTATCTTATCATTAGGTATCACACGACTTTGCAACACAAAACAAACATACATCTCCCAGGTATCTTTATTTATTTTATTTGAGTTATTCTTTAGAGACAAATTATAATAGGTTAGTAGGCCGCAGAATTTTTGAAGAAATCAACTATCTACTCTTTGTTGACGACCTGCCCCGTGGCTTTGCCCGCGTTTAAGTTGTTATTCCTTCATACATTCATCATCAGCCTTTTACGTTCCCACTGCTGGGACTCTGGCCTTCTCTCAGAGAGAGAGAGTATGGGCCGTTATCTACCACGCGAGCCCAGTGCGGGTTGGTAGATGTCCCATGCCCTTGAATGTTGTGGTTCTTGGACATGCCGGTTTCCTCATGATGTTTTCCTTCACCGTTTTGAGCGATGGTAAATCCGCACATAACTGCGGCCAAGAGGATTCGAACTCGGTGTCGGCGCGTTGTAAAGCGCACGCAGTTACCGTTCGGCCACCATCGCTCCATACAAACCTTCATACAAACTTCAATATTCTGTTTGACCTTGAAAAGGTGATTTTAAAGAAATAACTTCTCCCTGCACACTAACACTACCAGTCAGTACCTACCTTTAGTACTAGTTTTAAAAACTATAAAAGTTTACTGCCGCCAAATTGTCAAAGTGGAAAATCGTACTGCTTCAATACAATTCAATCAAACTGTCAACTCCTTTCCCTTTAGTAGATAGACAGATTTGATAATATAATCATCTCCTTTGGGAACAACGTCTCTGTGAGTGAATCTACATTCAGATAAATAGGTATTTCTATTTATTCAAACCGCTAAGTTACCGTCTTTCAAAGACATGTCATCCATCTTAGAATCCTGTATGGTCTCGAGCTGCTGGCGGAACTTGCTGGTGATCTTCCGCCGCTGGTAGTCCGCCTCTATCTGCTGCTTCGTGCGCGGGATCCGGAAACGGAAGCAGCAGCACACCATTACAACTAAACAAACGAACATGTTAAAGTTTATTAGGAAATATATTTATTTTTTTACTATTTACAAGGTATAGCGTTTGGCTACAAGTTACCTGATGTTAAATGACGACGCGGTCGAAGGCAACACGCTTCACCTGGATTGGGAACTGGCTCTCAAGTGAGGCTGCTGGAATACATCGATAGGTGCCTGGCGACAGACTCTTCACATGAGAGTGGTAGCTAGCCAGGGGAGAGCGAAAAAATGCACTACCACCAAGCTATGGTTTTATTCATCACGATGTTTTCCGTCACAGAAAACTCAAGCTCATTGTAGGCTTCGAACCTACGTCCTACGGATCGCAAGCCGACGTCACTATCACTGAGGCATTATCGCTTCAAAACCCTACAATACTATACGCTTACTTACTATAAATGAGATGTAGGTACTAAGTACCTACCTACCAGTAGACAAAGTTAAGCCATTGGTCCCGGTTGTTATCTTACCATAGAAGAAGAGAAGTCGTTAGGCTACGTCGGAGGCCAAACTCCGACAACAGAGCTGGACAACCTAGCCTATCCGCCAACCCGCACGGGGCCAGCGTGGTGGATACTCTCTATATATGTGGCCTTCTCTCAAGAAGGCCTATCCCAACAGTGGGAATGTATTAGGCTGAATATGATGAATCCTACTAATATTATAAACGTGAAAGTTTGTGAGTATGGATGGATGGATGTTTTTTGATACTCTTTCACGCAAAAACTACTGAACGAATCTGAATTTAATTTGGAATGGAGATAGTTTATACCCTTTAATACATAGGCTACTTTTTATCCCGGAAAATGGTTCCTGCGGGATAACGGGAAGACGCAGGTGAAACAGCGGGGCGCAACTAATTAGGTAATAAAAGAGTTACATGACTTACTTAATGTTGTAACACCAGCCAGGCACAGAAACACTATTTGCCACAACCTTATATCACCCACAATTTTCTTCTCCAGCCATTCAGGCTCCTCAGAGTTTTTTAACAAGTCCATTACGGGATCCATTTTGAAGTAAGTGTAACTAGCACCTAGAGCTGGTCGTTAAATTAATAAGCTGTCTTTAACGGCTATTCGTTCGTGTAAGAATTAACAGTCACAAATAAAAGCTCTTAATTTACATCAACTACAGATACATACAAATAAAAAACCTAGAAAAAGTAATAATCGACGATCACTCAATAGCTTTTTTGCAGCCTTATTGTAGTAACCGATGATGATGTTGTGATGTCACACATTTACGTTAATGGTCCTTCTTGGAATCAATATTTTAAAAACTTATTAATTGAACATCTTTTCTAACTGACCGCTGAATTAACAGTTAAAGTGTACTAACAAAAACCTCTAATAAGCACTAAGTAAAAATGAAACGAGGTAACTACAAAACACACGTCCGGAATAAATTCAGTAGAATCAAAAACTAATTTCCCCTATTGCAAGGAGTGGTTTCGCCGCACCTAGAATTTGCTACAGTGCCACCCTTAGTTGGCACTCCTATAAAATTATATTAGTTCTAATTATCTACGTATTTCCTTTATATCTGTCTTATTTAGTTATTTTGGTTACTATTATTCACTACTTCTAAATTATAGTGTGAAAATGTTTATTTGAAAATAACTGTATTGATAATTACTAAAACATGTTAGATAAAAATATTCCTATCGTGCTACTGATAACATGCCACTTTTTAAAAACTCGCGCGCTTGTCCTGTGTTAACGATGTTGCACACAATAAAAAATAAACTCTAACTCCACTTTCCCGCATAGCTCTAGTCCAGAAAATGAAGTAAATCCATCAAAATTCAATTAATAAATCAGACAGAATATCTAGTTATCCTTATTTAAAGTAACGTTCAAATTATTTTTAATTTGTAAAATATTTGCTATGCTCTCAGTTTTTCCTTTGCTGAAATTCTTGAATGAAAGTGGAATCGGTATACCTTTTATTAGCACTGACAACATTTGATACGTTTTTCTCTTTCGTTTGACGATTCCCGCAGAAAATAGGGTGTAGAATCTGTCCTATAACCTCCGTATATTTATTACAATTTAAAGATTAAAGATGAATCTTTTATGATAATTGTGGTATAATTCTTGTAAAGGCTGTTCAAAGTGATGTTGTGTAAGATCGTTTGTGTTCTTGCGATCTATCTGTAGCGTTTTTAAAAATTAAACATGGCTTCGAACCGAGGAATTCAGATTGGATCCGCGTGGTTTCAACGGAAATTGAACTTACGGCCGCAGCACCGGGGTGTGCACCTGGTCACCGAGGAGATCCTCAAGCAGGTGCCAGAGCTGTCGCAGTTCGCGGTCGGCCTGTGCCACATCCAGAGTGAGTATCTCGACGGTGTCAATCTTGCCGCCGATGTTTCACCCTTGTCATATTTGCCATATATAATCTCGCGCGATTGTCTCATTATGATAACGCTAAGTGATAACGTGTAGAAGTGGATTACAAGTGCGGTGTAAACTTGCGCGCGTCGTGCGTGACCCGACCAGCTGATCAGCGAGTTGTTGTTTGTAGTTCTGCACACTTCGGCGAGCCTCGCGCTCAACGAGAGCTGGGACCCAGATGTCAGAGACGATATGGAGATGATGCTCAACAAAATTGTACCTGAGGGTCTTCCCTATCGCCATTCGTGTGAAGGCCCCGACGACATGGTGAGTGTTTGTCATTCATGGTTAACATTGACAACAGTTAAAACATTCTTAGCTTTACATTGAGTTATTCACTACATGAAACAAAATTTAAATTTGGAATGTCGTCAAGTCTCAAGGTTAATTTGACGCTTGTTTTTGAGTTTCAATGACTTTCTTGACTTTTCCCATAGTGAATAATTAAGTGAGGTTTACCTTGGAGTATCCTTACATTATTAACTCGCCTAAAATTGGACTAGCTTAGTCAACATGGTGCATACATTTATTTACTCTGATATTTAAAAAGTCTAATAGGTACAATGATATTAAATTACCTAGGTATATCAGACAAACAATTTCTTTTCTGAAATACCTATCTATAATTTTGAACTAAATTTATAGATATGTGTAAATGATGTAATTGTAAACAATAGTTTATCAATGCAGCAACTGTAGCCTAGCCAGAGTAAAATGTTATGTACTGATTTCAAAAGAATCACTAGCAGAATGTTCAACTGTAACTTCATTAAGTATCTACCTCACATTATGAGATATTACAGAAGTATAATTCAATTTGTTCTCAATAAGTAAGACAAACACAAACATGTTAATGTAAAAAGTTGTAGAACATAGAATCTTAGGTATGTATATATCTTCTAGGCCGCTCCACTGAGCACATAAAATGTTAATGGATGCATGTATTCAATATGTATGAAGCATACCCATTATCATATGTATGGTAGTTACTCAGGTTTGCACATATTTACAAATTGAACAAAGTAACAGCCATATGTAGGTACACTTATCCACTCAACGCAATCAATAAAGATTAGTATTCATTTCACATGAATACACTTATTTGGTTTATTATAAATTAGTTGTGCCGCGCGATTTCACCCGCGTCTTCCCGTTATACCGCAGGAACCTTTTTCCGGGATAAAAAATAGCCTATATGTTAATCCAGGGTATAAACTATCTTCATTCCAAATTTCATTCAGATCCGTTCAGTAGTTTTTGCGTGAAAGAGTAACAAATATCCATCCATCCATCCATCCATCCATACTTATAAACTTTGACATTTATAATATTAGTAGGATGTACCATCACACAACATTACTATAATCTACCTTTACTGATGGCTTCTATAGGCACATAAGTAAATTAATTTTTTTCCTCAACTAACCAGTTCTACAGTGTAAAAATAGAATAGATCAGCCAATATTGAAAGGTCAATAAAATCATTAGTATCAGTTGATAAATTTTTTAAGTCAATGTTAATCTTGTTTAACTTTTATTTAAACCTTAAAATGTAAAATAAAACGAAATAAAAAAATAAAAATAAACTAAAACCTAAAGTAATAACTAAAATACATTATTAAAAGAAGTCCCTTTAGGCATGGTACCGAAGATACTGGCAGATACTACAAGATACTACTTTTATTAAGATGTGAATGTCCTCATCCGTTTGCTAGCCGACATATGATAACTATAGAACAATCACATCCCATAACTGGAATTAGCTAGCTATTGCTCAGGGTTAATAACATATTAGGGTATGAGAAAGGCCATAGGGCAGCCTGAAAACACTACATCGTAGATTAGAACAACTGATCTTGTTTACTTACCATCGATTTTCCACCTTC
Organism: Opisthograptis luteolata; assembly: GCA_931315375.2. Taxonomy (NCBI): domain Eukaryota; kingdom Metazoa; phylum Arthropoda; class Insecta; order Lepidoptera; family Geometridae; genus Opisthograptis; species Opisthograptis luteolata. Next base: position 9,071,321 of record OV928048.1, read on the forward strand.
GACCATATCGTCACTTAACATCAGGTGATTTATGGTAAAACACTAACCTACAAGATGTAAAAAAGCCTAAAATTTAGAGGACCACCATTTTTTTATGCTCGCCTGGCTACCTATAATCCTTAAGAATATTTACCTAAAATTGTGTGACTATATTTTTTGTCGTAATTTTATAATGTATGTCTGAATAATTATTATGATATCAATAGAATTTAGTATTATTTTTCAATTATTTGTGCAATTATTTTTAATATTTATTTAAGTACTTTTGTATATAATTATTTCTGACATGTAAATATTTTACCAATAAATTGATTATTCTGATAAGTTAAGAATCTCGCCAAGCACCTATCTCGTCTTCCAGTAGCCTCATTTGAATAACAATTCCCAGTATAGGTGTAGCGTGGCGCCATCTTCGACCACATCGTCATTTAATACATCAGGTGGCTTTTGGTCAAATGCTACCAGTAAGACATAAAAGAAACTTGATAAAGTTAATTCACAGCATTAATATTAACTTTTTCTATACAGCCTGCACATGTAAAAGCCTGCTTCCTGGGATCCTCGTTGACGATACCAATCACAGATGGCAAGCTGAACCTAGGAACATGGCAAGGTGTCTGGCTGTGTGAGCATCGAAACCATGCAGGAAGCCGAAAGGTAACCATTAATATTGGAGTTGATTCTGTTCACAAGATCTAATCTGTCCATTATTCTGTTGATGATGATCAAATCTGTTCACATCTATTCTGTTCACAAGATCTAAAAGTAATGCTGTCTTTTTCTTATTTCCTCGTTCAGAAAAGAACAGCAATACTTTTAGATCTGTCAAACTTAGTTTTACAGAATTGAGACCATTGCTATAATTTGTGGTTGTGTATAAGTTTTTTTTTTTTTTTTTATAATTTAGATGAGTTTGTTAGGTATAACTTTAGATGACAATAATTACATTTGTAAATAAAAAAGCTTGTCAAACGAATTAATTCAAAATATACCTACCTCTATTGACTATGCATAAACTGTGTCTGTGAACTCGACTGTGACTCTTTTTGGTCGAGAATTGTGGATGACCTGATAGAAAGTTTGATACATAAATCGAAAACACCAAACTAAACCTGCGGTAACCAGATGATTTAAAATAAAAATCTGTATACAAACCACACTAAAAGTTACATAGACGTACTGCACTGGCTCAAACGAGTGATTTTTTAATTTTAAAGTTTTCATAGTTTTGTCGTTATGGTTAATCTGGTGCAATTTGTCCACAGATCGTGGTGACACTGTCTGGATGCCCCCGCGACTCCCCCCTGTCCCCGGTGTCAGCCGCGTCTTGTTCCAGTTAGGAAAGGGGGGGGGGCGCGACCCCCCATACGCACTCGCACTCGCGCCCCTCCTCCAAGAGTACGCGGAGGTAAAGCCCCCGCCCGCACCTTTTATATCCACGCACCTGATGGCCGTACCACATTGTCCTAGAAACGTGACCAGCATGTTGCACAGAAACGACGCTGGTTCAAACAGTTGAGGGAGAAAATAGGGGATTATTCACAGAATGCCTTAACCATTACTAAACACCAATTAAATATAGGATGTAATATAGTTTTGCATAGTTAATTTGTTTTCGTTTCGGGGAAAGCTTGGCCCCACTCTTGAGTCCATGCCTTGTCACCTGGAACTTAGAGTGCGAAGCTGTGTGAAGTTTGGTTTAGTCTGGATTACGTTCTTGTGCAATGTGCTTGGGCTTAGGGATCCGTAGTTTCTATGACAATGTGATACAAGCGTAACTTAGACTAGTTCTACTTTTATCTTCAAACGACAATATGTACATAAGATTAATATTTTGTAAAGCGTCGCGCGGTACTTCCGATTTAATATTTTAAGCCTTCGAGGCTCTGGGTCAAGGACAAGGCTGATGTGTAAATCAAATACACTGTGACTCAAGACACAGCCCTCTTTTGTTTTCCTATGGTCTATTACATTATTCTATTTCCAAGTTTTTTTTTGTTACATCATAAACTGACATATTAGAACATAGAATACACTGTATTTATAAAACCGTTACGGTTTGAAATAGTAAAACAGGTAACTTAAGGCGAAGATTAATAAGATACAGACTTAAGTCAAACTTAAGTCCACATACAAATCTAATAATTTATCATTTAGAGGGTATAAAATGACATAGTACCTCAACCTATGTACTACTGCAAAAAAAAAAATTGATAATTATATCGGTAGCGAAAAAAAACCAAAACGCTTCGATATCCTTCTAGAAATGGCCTTTTTGTAGATACAGCGTGTTGGATTTACACGTCAGAATGGCGAAATTGCACATGATAAGGTCAAAGTTGTCATTAACCCTACAAGGCTCAATTTTTTTTTAGTGCACGAAAAAAATATATAGGGTGTAATTAGTGATGAGAAGTTAGGGAAAAATAATAATTAAAAAATTTAAATCATATTTTCCCGGAAAATCAACTTTTTATTTCAGTTCCACATACGGTACACTGAGCCTTAGGTATGATTTTTGGTATTGAACTAGTACAATTGAATTGTTTTAGAAATAGTTTGTTATTTGAATTTTTTTTAAATTGGGGACTTATTATTTTAAACAAAATGAAATAACAATTATATAATGTACTTTTTTATATGTCATATTGTAACTTATAATGAATAAAATCATCTAAGTAATATAATAAACTAGCTGCGCCACGTGGCTTCAACCCGCGTCTTCCCACTATCCCGCAGGAACCTTTTTCGGGATAAAAAGTAGCCTATATTTTAATCCAAAGTATAAGCTATCTCCATTTCAAATTTCACTCAAATCCGTTCAGTAGTTTTTGCGTGAAAGAGCAACAAACGTCCATACAACCACACATACACACATCCATGAATCCATACATCCATACTCACAAACTTTCACGTGTGTAATACTAGAAGGAATTAGGATTTGTTATTTTTTTTATTGATTAAAAGATCTAGAACATTTATATATTTATTTTGGCAAAGTCGTACGTGACATTTGTCGCAAGATAAGAATGTTTTTCCTTTGCAACCAAGATATTTGCATCGTTGTCTTTTTCCCCCCAAACAGGAAAGTTCTCAAACCCATCACGTCTGACATCACGAGGATAGGATTGATGTATTTGGGTTCTGACTTTTATTTTCAATTTCATCAGATAAACTTGGTGTACCTCTCTTTTTTTTATCAATGGCCCAAACATGCATAAACTTTTCCCTACTTCAAATTTGAAGTCCTTCTGTTTCATTGGGGTTGGAGTATGCTGCTGCTCCTCAACTCTTCTGTACAACAACCAGCAATTGATAACTGTTACATCAAGAAGATCATAAAATTGCCTCAAGTACCATTTTTTGGTCCTCATTTTTATTTTATATTTCCCTAGGCACGAAGTAGCCCTGTAGTTGAACCTAAAGTCATTCCTGATGTGCTAGGCTGAAGGTCTGATATTTCTGGCTGACGATTTTCAATATTTGTAATAACCTCCATAACGGGAGATGAATACTGGGGTCTCTGAGGATATAAAGAAGTTTCCACGTCGCTAAGAGGCTCAAATAAAAGTTTTGGATGGACTGAATTTTTTCGATGTCATCATCACTTTCAGCTTCAGAAAAATCTTGTTCATCTTCACTCCCAGAAGGAATATACAAGAAACCCTCAATATCTTCATCAGAAAATCTTCTTCGGGACATTATCTGCAATAAAATGAAAGTATTCCTATGGAAAGTTATAGTATGTACGTATAAGTAAAAACAGACACCAAAGCTCAACGTACCGTATGTGGAACATACGTAAAAATATGGTTTACTTATACATTTACTATTGTAATATAAAAAACTACTTACCTCTGCAAAATATACACTTCGTGTAACAGATAGTAATTTTTTCGAGTGAAAACTGTATCAATAACTATATTTTTTTTATTTTTGAATTCAGACAAATGACTAACGTATCACTTTTACCCAAATTTCAGATTGAAAGCATTATAACAAAGACACGAACGACATCTATAGGTAAAGATTCGTATTATTACATTGCTAAATGTCAGTAGCTTCTATCAAGATGTCAAGAGATGTCGTTACTAATATGTTTATGGCTATAAGACCAATTAAAGTCGGTGTTCCACATATGGAACTGGGTGCCTTGTAGGGTGTAATTGTTGCCGGCAACCATTCAAACCGTTACACACTTCCATGATTAATTTGTTGCCACGTCCTTGTTATTGTATAACATATATATGTGTTTATTAATTTGCTAACATACAAAGTCGCACCAGTTTTACAGCTAACATATGCGCGCAGCAACATTGGCCTTATCAGAGGGGATGCTACACAACCCGCCATGTTCAGGCCAGACCCTGAGCCTTTTTGTAATATAGCTTTTATAGGAATTGAAGTCGAGAGGTCCTCGGGCGGAGTGCCGCGCGACCTCACCCTATTGATACGTTCAGTATAAGCTGAGCCCGTTAACTGTACATATATGTATGTGCGACGGTTTTAAAGTATACATAAATATACCTAATTGTTATTTTACCACGCGTGGACGGGTCCGCTTCGCAGGTCGCCCGGCTCCCGACCACTATTGTAAGCGTAAACTATAAAGCGATGGCATAAGGGGAAGGTTGAATGGATCGACTATTATCACTACTGCACTTGTTCAATTTTTTCAAAGTACACCGGGTACACGTTATACTTTCTAACATGAACGGCACGTTAGACGTTTCTATGAATTCGGACACTCATTTTTATTACACGAGTTTTGTATGTAATCGCACCGGTTATCGGACAGTTGTAAGTTTTAAGAGCTGAATGTAGGTATATATAGTTAAGAACTTTGTACGTCTACGATAGCTCCCTTCTTCTCCGTGTTTAGGTTAGTTTACTAACGACTAGTCGTGAAACATGTCCATAGCTTTAAATGTGTCGCGCCCGTTGTATCAACGGGTTCCCGCACGGGATGACAATGAGCTAAATTGTACCACTAGTATGTAGTTGTATATCATTACTGATAAGATCATGTAAGTGCCTCGAAATTATGGGGTGGTCATGTGTTACTTTGCAGGAATTATTCCGGTACTCGAAGGGCGATAGTATAATCGATAGACGTTTCTTTTGATGTCAATTCTATTGTTTCGAACGTGTTCTTTTGTTTATTTTTTAACGATTTCTGCTATTGCTTGGCTTGTGTCGATTAATATGCTAACTGAAACGCAATAATTTTCGTTAGCAACGTGTTCAATGTACTGTAACCGCGTACGTGTATAGTTACATATATATGTCTTCCTGTGTAAGTTCTATCACGGAAGAACGAGATATATTTAGAGTAGCCGGTTTGGGTGTTTGAGATCGGTGTTAGGGTACAGCCATCACCTCTATATCCTGCCACGATTATATTAACTAGTGTAAAATTAAATTGAAATATTGAGCACAGCCACAAAAATTTAAAAATAAGGTAATGCAAAGGTGCTCCCATAGAGGCCAGAAACATTTAAAAAAAAATCATACAAACTTTTCTGTATTGCGAGACTTGAAAAAAAAAATTCGAAACAGTGTATAAAAATCTTTTAAAAATTCCGTAATCAATAAACACTCAACACCGGAAGTACCTATATTTACAATTTTGCGACACCACTGTGGTGTGCGAGTAGTTTAAGGAGCGTTTCGACGATACGAGTTTAGAGAAAGCACCATCTAAATCGAACAGGGTTCACAACCTTGTACTGTACAGGAATTTACTACGTTAATCCCTTTAATGAACATTCCATTACGCAGTAATTAGCGTCGGTATCGGCGCGCTCACCGCCAGGGTTACATTGCGCTCGGCTTTGATTGTCCCATTGAGAACGCTTGTGTGGCACAAAGTTACACTCGAGACTTACCTAGTTAGGAGTTTATAAATTATGAATAGTAGGGCTCAGTCGGCGTTAGGGTAAATAGAAGCGGTGTGGACGGCGGTGGCAGTCGTCACGCACGACCGCGTCGCCGGCGCCACGTGTCGCGTCGCACTCCCCACGTTTTGATACCGCAATGTACAAAGTGTAGACGTCACACATGAAACGGTTTTGTCTCGTGACGACCTTAGTACTTCACATAGGGAGCTTGCAAGTTCATAATCGGGCTTTCTATAGATTCACATTTACTGTTTGTTTTGTTTATTTTGATCATTATAGAAGTAAGGCATGTTTTTTGAATTATCTAAAGCCTTCTAAGAGCTTAAAGTTATAATTATGCTTCATTATATACATATTTGTACGTTGCGAACTTGTTACATTTCACGTTTAACACTTTACATGTTAATTTTTTTGTATGTAGATGGGTCTTCTTTATCTTACTTTTTGATTTTTGCTTTTTATTTTACGGATAAGGTTCGGGGGCGGGTTCTGGGACACTATTATGTGCTTTTTAACACATAAAATTAAGAATTTGTAAATATTTTTTGCATTAATTATAATATGTACAATATTCATGTACATACAAACTCACTGTGTATAAATGTTGAATGCTGTTTGTGCGTGAGTGTCAGGTCAGTATGCCACTGCCGCGAGGTGCGAGACGACTCATCACCGGGTGTAACACACGAGTACATTATTAATGTGTTACAACAAATATCCTACTAAGTAGATAAGTTACCAAGAAATAGCGACTGGCTCGCATAGATATACATTCCTGCGTTCCCTAGTGTTTTCCAACTGGGACGTCGTTGTTTTTGTTTTGTATCGTTATTATTAGTACAAAATGTGTAATGCGAATGTCCCATTTTAGGCTGTTCAACTAACAACGAATGTGTCTAAGCTTACCTTTAAGTGAAATCCTTCAGATTCTCATTTTATAGATCAACATGCTGTTTTCCATTGTCAGTATAAGTGAGACTAGGCAATTGTTATTCTATAAACAACTGGTATTTATTTGTTCTGTGTACGACAATTTAAATGTTTTTTACTTAATAATAATAAAATTATAAAACTATACATAATATTAAAGAATAAACGTAACAAGTTATATATTATAGTAAAGCACAGGTTTTAATCAAATGATTATTATAAAATTAGCAGAATTGTATATCGTTCATTTGTTATTTGAAATATTGATTGCACATAGGAAAACGAGGTTGTATTCTGAATTAAATAATAACTAAAAGGGAGACAAATAATTTGATGTATATTGTTTAAGATCTATAATTATTAAATCAATGTATGGTTGTACAGTTTAATTGTTCACATATTTCTTAGGAAGTCCTCATCAGTTTTAAATTATATTGGGTTGAAGTCACTAAGTGTGACGGAAATATCTGTCACTATAGAAATTGTATCATAACTTGTACAATATAAATATATAGATCCACAATTATGAAACAGATTAAATATTTGCAAAAGTTAATATTAAACGAGTTTTATTTTTCTATCTAAACTATTATAAAACTGAATTGGGGGTCATTCTTGTACATTGGAACATATTTTTGAGGAATCTATGATATTAAGATATTTTGTGTTTGTATGTGGAAACGACTGGATGGATTTTAGTGCGTTTTTCGGTGTTCGATATAGCTTAGTTCTCACCTTAAAAACTGAGTTATGCCTCATCGCGCTGAGACATCAGAGTGCTGAGGTTTTCTTGATAACTTGTAAGGAGTGCAGCACAATTCTGCGACTAAAAAAATTCTAATAGTTGTGCGGGCGCAGCCGCGGGCAAAAGCTAGTGACTTATACAATTCTACATTTCAGTCGGCTTTGTTAATTTTAACATGTCAATAACTTAAAAATAATTGTTAATTCGACTAAGGCTACATTTATTTTTGGCTTAATTTATTTTACGGCGTTTTTTATGTACTGGAGATTTCGTGAGGTCCGGGTCCGGCGGGCTCTGCAAGAAAATGATAAAAGCGGTTTATATCACATACCACGTGCATGCGCTGGCTTAGTTAATTATAAGTGAAGCTAATAAGTGTTTAATGATAAACGCTTCAAATTATTAAGTGGGGAATCCTGGACTTGAAATTATTGCATGTTGGCGGGCAAGATAAGTACTATTCCTTCGACTTCAAATTACCGAAGGGACTAATTAATATTGATTTTATAAAAATTATCGAGTATTTTTGGAATACCGAGAAAATAATTCAAATAATCGAGAAATTCAAATTATCGAGTCGTACACTTGTATAGTCCATGACAAAAGTTGCTGGTCCTACTCGATTTTCCAAATGTGTTCGATTAGTAATGTTTGTTTTAATTGCACGGTAGCGTTTGACCACAACACAAGACACCTGATGTTAAGTGATGATGCGGTCAAAAGTTGGTGTTTAGGATGATGAAGGTATAAGTGGGCCAAAAGAAGCCATCCGATGTTGTATGGCTCTCTTTTTTTTCTAAATGAAAAATTTCGATTCTGTTTTTTGACTATGTTTATTTGAACCTTTAGAATTTTATTGGTCAAGTCGAGAAGATTATATCGGCCAGAATTAAAGTTTTTCATTTAAAATTCAAAATTAAATCATTTTTATTCAATAGGATACATTGTGATCACTTTAAAACGTCAACTTAAAACTAGCAACGCCTGTTCCTCCTTACGCCGGCAAAAGAACAGGCAAGAAACGCCCGGCTATGGAAAAATGAGAGAGCCAAACAACATCGGATGACTTCTTTTGGCCCACCTTGTATCAGTAAAATTGTTACTGTACCTGTCTTGGGCTGCTCAGGCTCGACATCCTTCTTCAGGCTGGAGATGGCGTTGACGATGCCGCCGGAGATCTCCCTGACCTCCTTCGTCACTAAGCTGAGTCGGCCCAGCGCGAAGTTGAAGTCTTCACTTAGCTTTACCATGCGCTCAGATATGCTGGTCACCTGACGAAGAAAACAACAATTATGCCTATACAAGTCTCCTTACTAGCTACCCTCAAGTTAAGAATCTGTCGCCAAGCACTAATCGGTGTGTTCCGGCAGCCCCACTTGAAAGCCAGTTTCCTGTCCAGTAGCGCGATTCTAATTCACTCGAAAGTTTCCGTGTCGGATCCGACGTCACTTTTCCTTCACGGAAATGTTTTCCGAGAGCAAATGGGTGGCGGCAACTTTTCCGTGATTGAGCAGCTGGTTTGTCAAATAAAATAGGATCAGTTTCCAGATTCAGATTTAATGAATTGTGTCTAAAAAAATCTGAAGGAAATTTTTCTGAATCCGTGGTCGAAAGAATTTCCGTCGCACTGCAGGTGTGGCGACATCATCGACAGCACCGTCACTTAGCATCAGGTGACTTGTGGATGTGGTTGACCACATCCACAAGTCACCTGATGCTAAGCGTGTGCTAAGCGTTTGAACGCTACCATGTAAGGGAAAAAACCCACCTAGCTCCATACCCCGATTACGATCAGAAATAAGGCTTCAATATAAAATTAAAAAAAAATCTTTATACATTTCACTACTAACTACAACTGAGACTGACAAGTTACCTGACTACAGATGAAACATCAAAATATATTTCTTTAATAAAAGGATACAATACAACATATTGGTGGCGGGCGATTCGGTTTTGCATTCTCTAAAACTAAACTTAAGTTTGACAGGTCTAAAAGTAATGCTGTGCTTATTTTACTTCAGTGGTTAAAAAAGACAGCAATACTATTAGACCTGTTGAACTTAGTTTAGTTATAGAGAATGCAAAATCAAATCGACACCATTGTAATCACATAAAAACGTCAAACTTAAAACTAGCTACGACTGTTCCAACCTCCTTACGCCGGCAAAAAACGCTCGGCAGGTCTTTTTTGGAAGCAATCACATTTACAATTACTAACTCATTCCCTGTAGGTAAAAATCCAATCATCAATCCCGTAAACTAAAACTAAAAATATAAAAACAAAAGTTTGTAAGTCGGTGAGTCTTTGTTAATTCTTCACGTTGAAACAGTTCAACTGATTTGAGTAAAATTTGGACAGAGATAGCTCATCATACATTACTATTCGATGCTTATAACCTAGATTAACATATTTGGCTACTTATTATCCCTGAAAAAGGCTCTCGGAGGAATAACGGGAACACCGTGGGGCGCAGCTAGCAATCCCTAGTGGAAAATAGATTTCAGGGTATACCTAATGTTTTAGAAACAAAATCAAAAAGCTTGGAGCAATCCATCCATACTATTAGCGTAATAAATTCGAACCCCTGATGTACAAATGAAAAAAGGTACTTAATTGAATTCGAATCACAGATATACTTAAACCTTATTACATTAGTATAAAGTTCAATATACTTACGTCGGCCTTTACTTTTCCCATGGTGGTGGTACTGTTATTAACGTATTGCTCGGTTTGCTCCTGTAAACAATAAATGGAATTAAATGATAGCTTGTTTCGTTAGAACGCGGTCTTTGGATATACGACTGCCGTAATGTAATTGATGAATGCCTGAATGTGTTTATTATCTAGGTACAATACGTGTGTAAGTAGTAGTAAGTACCCCTAGTACAAGTTTTGAAAACGATAAAAGTTATGGTAAACGTCGACGTTTACCACCGCCGACTTGTAAAAGTGGCAACTCGATCTCCTTAAATTCAAAAAGTAACTCAATTTGTTGGAATATGATTATAAAGATTTAAAATAACCCGTATTAACGATTTTAGTTCCTCCAAGTCTCGGTAAGATTCGCTGAAAAAAATATGTATGGATGGAAACGAAAACTTTTATAGTTTTTGTAAACTATCAAAACCTGTAGTAGGGGTACTGTATTCTAGTCTGCATCTAGAAAACGAGTTTTTTAACCTTGTCTGTCCCACTGCTGGTCAAAGATCTCCCCACTCTTTTTGTACTACGCATTGAAGATTCCAGCGGGATAACGGGAAGACGCGGGGCGCAACTAGTCCTACATACAGGGTTGGTGCTTGGTATACAAGTGACTCACGTTGAGTTTGTCGAGCGCGCCATTGCTGGCCTTCAGCTGCTCGTGCATGATGCCGATCTGGCGCCACACCTGCGATATCTCCGTCACGATCTTCGAGCTCAGGTTGACTTGGGAAAGCGCCTGGTTGCCCATTATAGACGCTTCTATGCGGTCTAATCTGAAACGGGGCAGATAAGAACTTAAAAAAGGTTTGCAAATTTATTTTGTTGTCTCTGAGTGACGAGACCAAGCCGCCTGATACAAATATCACCTACATCTGTCATCGTCGCTTACATTTATAATGCGCATGGCGAAAGAGTGGAACATCCTGCCTGCATCTTACTTTCCCGATAAGTACCTATAATTTGGGAATCTTCAACATGAACATGTTTCCCCCCACTGGCGAAGCTAGGTAACAGGGCAGGGAACACGAAAAAAGTGACCAATCGTATCAATTCATTTTATGGAGTTTAGAAAATGAAGCGATCTCATTCGTGTAACGCAAAAATCAGCACTTCAGGAGCCGACAAGATATAGGTATCTGCGCCTGAATACTCCGAACCAATTTAATACTAGGAGAGCTGGAAACACGAAAAAACTACCAATCGGATCAATTCATTTCATTGAAACTAGAAAATGAAGTGATCTCATTGGTGGAAAGTTAACACCAGTTCTTTCACTGCTTACTTGCCACTGACGCTGGAGTTGATGCTGTCCCCTTGCTTGGCGAGGAGCTCGCTGATCTCCATTAGTATCTGATGCACGCTGTACTCGACGCGCTTCTTGGTTGCTGACACGTTTTCAGCCATTTGTTGCATTACTTTCTCGCTCTTCACTAACGGTTGGAGCTGAGGAAAATACACTTTATCAAGAAGAAGAATTTATATAAAAAAACCCGGCTAAGTGCGAGTCGGGCTCGCGCGCGTAGTTTCCGTACCATTATCTATAAAAACGGCAAAAAAAATTACGTTTGTTGCGTCGGAGCCCCCTATTATATTCTATCTATTTTATTCTGTTTTTTAGTATTTGTTGTTATAGCAGCAACAGAAATACATCATCTGTGAAAATTTCAACTGTCTAACTATCACGGTTCATGATACACTGAAAAACCAAAAAAAAAATGTAATAGTATTTTTTTTATTATAGTCCATCAGAGGGGCATGGATTAGTTTAAGAGTGAGGTTTTTTTCTCCTATACAAAAAAGGTGTTTTTTTTGTCGTTTTTATAGCACTTGGCCTTTTTTTCCTTCATGCACCTCCATACTTGACCTACCTCAGTGTGCAGCGTTTCGTAGCCCCTCGAGATATCGCCGAAGGCACGCTCCGACAGGGTGTTTCCTAGAGTGAGGCTCCGTTGGATGTCTTCGTTGGTAGCGACGAGCCGCTCGCTCAGCTCTCGCAGTTTCGTTGTCACCTTGCCCACTGCTGTAATAAGACGAGCATGCTATACTTACTAACTACACTTCATAGTTTGAGCGGCAAATAAGCAGACGCCCGCCTGATAGAAAGCGGTCACCGTTACCTATGGACATTCGCAACACTAGGGGCGTTGCCGGCGCTTAAGAACTCTTTTCACACCCATTTTGAAGGATTGCATTTTGAATAAGCTCAGAGTCACACAACGAGCCATGGAGACAGCCATGGTTGGGGTTTCTTAGCGTGATAAAATCCGAAACGAGTAAATTCGCCAAAGAACCAAGGTCACCGACAGAGCTCTCAGAGTTTTCAAGTTGAAGTGGCAGTGGGCAGGCCACCTACATCACTCGACGAACCGACAACCGATGGGGAAGAAAGGTTCTGGAGTGGCGAACCGCGAACTGGAAGACGCTCTGTAGGTAGGCCTCCCACTAGGTGGACCGACGACATTGCAAGAGTCGCAGGCATTGTAAGAGAGCCGATGGATGCAAATAGCTATTAGCTAATGGTGGTATTTAAAGTGGGAGGCCTAAGTTCAGCAGTGGACTTCTTCCGGCTGATGATGATGATGATTTTGTAGTACTGAGGAAAAACTTGTGGAGGGTAACTTGCTTGTAATCACATATTCTAAATATAATTATGTAACTCAAAGGTGACTGACTGACTGACTTAGTGATGTTATGACGTAGGCATCCGCTAAGAAAGGATTTTGATTAATTCTACCCCCAACGGATAAAATAGGGGATGAAAGTTTGTATGAAACTTTATCAATTTTAAACCGATCGGGCTGAGACGTTGCATGCATAAAGCTATAAGCCCACGCGGGTGAAACCGCGGGGAACAGCTAGTTTTATAGATAGCTATTTATGTGGATAATCTTACTTGCTTCAGTGTTTTCATTGACGGCAGCGGTGGCCTTGACGACTGCCCCCAGGGTCTGGTTAGTGGCGGCCTGCAGGTCGGTCCGCGTCGGCAGCTGCTTCCACACGCCCTCCGCGTTAGACAATACCTTTTGGATCTCGACCACAGCTTTGCGTTGGTGTTCCATCTCTGGAAGAGTCGCATCGTCACGATAGTTCGTAGGATCAGTATTTCCCGAATTTTAACGCTACCCCGAACTATAAACTTTTCGGGATAAAAACTATCCTATGTCCAGATTTATCCTACTTATATTATAAGCGTGAAAGTTTGTGAGTATAGGTGGATTGATGGATGTTTGTTACTCTTTCACGCAAAAACTACTGAACGGATCTGAATGAAATTTGGAATAGAGATAGCCATGATTAACACATATGCTACTTTTTAACCCGAAAAAAGGTTCCTGTGGGATAACGGGAAGACGCGGGTGACACCGCGGGGCGCAACAAAATATAAAAAATACAATATAACCCGATGGTCTTTAGACTATTTTTTGAAAATTCTGTCTTAGGTATTTTTAGCGATGGTTTTGACGTTTTTGTTTCTCCCAGATCCGCATTAGATACCCCCTCTGTTGCCTGGGGGGTGAGGCTGTTGAACTTACCCTCATGCATCTTGCTATGCCACGCCTCGTCAGCAAGCGCGACCTCATTCAACTGCACAATTTCAGTGGGTTCCGTCGTTTTGTTGTATTCGTTCAGCTTGAGCTCGTACTTGGTCAACAGCAGCTCGGCGTCCGTTATGTGCTTCTCGAAGGGATTCGTGTCTGACGCTACTTCCACGAACAAGGATCGAAGAGTATCCTGGTAATTAAATCAATCAATAAAATAAATGAACAAATCATTGCCATTACATAGAGTCATTTCATAATTCTAAATTATTTTGCAAGCATTGAAATCAGATTACATTTGGTTCCAATTAATGTTGGTACAGTCAGCGACAATAGTAGCTGAACAATAACGAATTTTCTGATTTTGTTTATTTTGTATAACATACATAGACTTACTGTAAGATGCTACGGTCAGATTTGTGAACCAATAAAAAAAAAAATAGAAAAAAAAATATGCACCAACCTCCGACGAATCATTGTGTTAAGTTATGGTTGAACGCTACTATGTATGTTGTACGAAAAAAAGAAACATTACTGATCTAATATGTACGCATTTGAAAAATAGAATATGTTCAGCTACTTTTGTCGCTGACTGTACTTGTGTGGGTGTGGCTTTTGTGTGTCTGTGTGTTTCTGTTGTGTGTTTTGTGTGTGTGACTGTGTTGTGTGTGTATATCAATGTTTTGGAAAACACAAGGTTTCATAAGTTGATATCGAATCGACAAAGTCATCCCATCGAACTTGTGAATTTATCGTAGTTCTAGCAGTACTTTAAGTTAGTCTCGATGATAATTCTACTACTCACCTTATTAAAGCTTTTCTTGAGACCTTCAATCTGTCCCTTCACGCCGTCTATTTTGGAATCTGTCATGTCCAATCTTCGCTCTATAGAGTCATCGTTTGTGGTCAGATTGTTCTCTATCTCTGCAGCCTTGCTTTGCTTCAGGTTCTCGACCGTGGCCACGAGGGCCTGGATAGATTTATTTATACCTTCTAGAGCTTCAGTCGACTTCTTATGCATACTCTTTTCACGTTCTTCTTTCTAAAACATAATGTGAATTCGATTTGATAAATCTAATAAAAAGTAATAAAAACTATGCTTGGTAAAAAAGGTTTTTTAAATAATTCTGTGAAATGAAATTGAATCCTACAACGAGCTTAAGCTTTCGGTGAAGGAAAACATTGTGACGAAAGCATATAGTAGTCAAGCATTTTTAAGTGCTCGCCTGGCTATATAGCTACCCTCAAGCTAAGAATCTGTCGCCAAGCGCAGCAGTGTCTTCTAGCAGCTCTACTTGAGAGCTAGTTCTTAAGAGGTTAAAAAGTTTTGTGGTACTACGAGTATAGTTGACTGGAATTCGGCAACATAAACACTTCGCTGGTACAGTTAACTATACCACGGAATGAATCTATACTTAATATTATAAAGCTGCAGAGTTTGTTTGTTTGTTTGTTTGTTTGTTTGAACGCGCTAATCTCAGGAACTACTGATCCGATTTGAAAAATTCTTTCAGTGTTAGATAACCCATTTATCGAGGAAGGCTATAGGCTATATTTTATTTCCAAAAAAATTAGGGATCCGTAAGAAAATTGCTATTTTGCAACCCAAGGTGTGAAATCGAAAACCTATTTTTGCGTGCGCTGCAAAAACTATTGACACTAGAACAAAATAATGTATTACGGGTTTGTAGGTCTCATTAAGATCTACAAAAAAGTCCGCGAGAGCATATGTCTAACTATTATAGTTATGCCGCAATAAGTGATATTTTATATAAAAAATTTATTTTTTAATGCTGCCTCTAGAAAAGGCTCTTTATTTGTATCTTGGTATTAATCCTTATCAAAATAAATTACTTCTTATTCAAAAATGCTTCAATACCTTTATAAAACTTTTTGAATCATTCAATTCGGACATTCCATTCGAAAGATATCACGAGTTTAACAATGTAAGTAGTAGTAGAAAAATAAACCTGCCGCACCCCAGCGCAGCGGGAAACGCGGCGAGGTGAGGGAGAATCTATGAAATAGGTAAAGTGCGGTCGCGGACCAGGAAGACCTTTAACAGCACGATTCAAACGCGTGGTCAGAAAAAAAATTAACCTAGAATTAAAATAGGATAATGGATACCTACAGCAGGTAACGCGGTGAGGGGACACCGAAGTGCGGGAATAACTTTGGAGTATACGGAATATAATATACGCTTTCGCGCCTAAACTACTGAACCGATTTAAATGAAATTTGGTATAGAGATAATTTGAGCTCCGGGGAAGGACATAGGATACTTTTTAATGCGATAAACTGTAGCCCACGCGGGTGAAACCGCAGGGAACAGCTAGTATTTAATATTTGCTGTCATGTAGGCTTCTTTTTACTACCTACAGGGTAGCGTTTGACCATAAGTCACCTGAAGTTAAGCGACGATGTGGTCAAATATGGCCCCACGCTACACCTGGATTGGGAACTGTTTCTCAAGTGGGGCTGCCAGAACACACCGATAGGTGCTTGGCGACAGATTCTTGAGAGTAGTAGCTAGCCAGGCGAACACTTGGAAATGCCCTACCACTAAGACCAAGCTATGGTTTCATCACAATGTTTTCCTTCACCGAAAGCTTAAGCTCATAGTAGGATTCGAGCCCACTATCTACGGATCGCAAGCCGACGAGCCATTATCGCTTCGAAAGGTAAAGTATAGTTACATGCAAAAGTATAGTCTCCACGTTGGACAGGCGCTCGTCCAGCCGCGAGATCATCCCCTTCAACGGCTCCAGGTCTCTGATCTTCCTCTCGGTAGTAATCAGCAGCTTCTTGTGTTGGTCACCGACTAGTTTGTTCTGGTAGTTGTGTGTGTCCATCTTATCTTCCATTTGCCGTATCGTTTGGACTACGGAGAGCAACACACTTCGCATGTCGTCGTGTCTGGAACGCCACTTACAGTTATGAAAATCGAATACGAACGATGGGCCGATTTCGATGCGGACTTGAACGAAAGCTAGTTTCCTTGCGGTGGTTCTTAGCTGTGTTTGATGAAAATCGGTGTAATGGGGTTTCTTAAATGGGTAAATTTAGTTTTTAATGTAATGATGTTTTGATGAAAACAAATAAATAATTAATTCAGTTGTTTGCAGTGTGGAGCTTAACCGTTTTACATGAGGAAAACAAAAAAATACCAGACGCCAAATTCAAGATATTGTTTTTGTAACGCTTAAGTTAGATAGGGAAGTAGGTACCTAATCAATAATCATACTTATTTTGAACTGAAGATAGCTGTTGTTTATAAGTTTTAAAATAAGTTGAATAAACAAAACATAACAAGTAGGTAGTTAAGAAGTGGAAATACGACAGACGCAAAGTAATAAAAAAAACAATAAGTTTATTTTTATTGATTTCGCGAACCGAATGGAACAAATGTTCCACTAATTAATGTAGACATACATACTTGGATAATCATCATCATCATCAGTCCGGAAGAAGTCCACTACTGAACATAGGCCTCCCCCCATGAACGGCTACTAGCAATATGCATCCATCGGCATCGGCACTACGTATTTATATATGTACTTGGATGGTACATACAGAAATATATACTGCTCATAACAATGTAAGGGCCGCCATGCCTACTGAAATAATATATCCATACCTACTACCCATATTAATTCTTACTTCCATCATTATAAATGCGAAAGTAACACCGTCTGTCTGTTTGCTTGTTACCTTTTGACGCCTATAACCATTGATAAAACATGAAGATCGATTCAGCGGTTTAGGCGTGAAAAGGGAACAGAGATAATACTAGCTGCGCCCCGCGATGTCCCGCAGAAACTTTTCTCCGGGGAAAAGTAGACTATGCGTTAATCAAATTTCAGTCAAATTCGTTCTGTAGTTTTTGTGTGAAAGATTAACAAACATCCATCCATTCATCCATCCTCACAAACTTTCAAAATAATGTTAGTAGGATTTAGGTGACCACTGCATTATTTTGAGTACACAGTAAGAATAATAGCACCCAGCTTAGCTAGAATATCTCGAATTGCATCCAGGAGTAGAGCAGTTTATTATTAGATCTCGGTTCCAGATAAACCTAGTCTGTGAGTGGAATACTAACACAGTGCATTAGAATTTTACGGAGATCACTTCACAGTATCGAAGATTGTACAATTTTTAAACTGTAGTACATTATGTCGTGCCTTTAGGATGCTTTTTTTATGTACGTGATAGTACACAAGCAAGCAGACGTCCCGCCTGTTGGGAAGCTGTCACCGTCGCCTATGGACATTTGCAACACCAGGGAAGTTGACGACGCCGACCCCTATTCATACCCATTTTGTAAGACTGTAATTTGTAGCACTGCGGAGAAACTTGTGAACGAAGCTCACATTCAGTGTAGCATTTTCAAGGTTTGATTGTGTGTGGACGAATGTCTTTTTTGCCTGTGCTTTTGCAATAACAAAGCCTTTTCCCATCCCACAAACTAACAATAGTTAAAGATCAATGCTCTACCCATTAATTTTATAGCTCTATCATAATTCTTTTCTATTCATAGAACATCAATCATATAAACGAATTTATGGCTCGGTCAAGTTATTAATGGAAATATATGACCGTAGGTATATGTTGTATGTGTAGATACATAAATATTATTGAAAGATTTACGGCGCCTTTGAATTAGTTTGAATGCGCTGGATAGTCGTGAAAGAAAACATCAGAATAGAATGCGACAGATCTAAAAATAAATAAATGGAACACTGTTATAGGATTTTAGTATACACTATTTCTAAACTAGAGTAACGCCGGTAAGGATATACCACACTACTAACAACACTACTATAAAAACTTGAAAAGTTCACGGTTTCGTTTGCAATCTAGGTCTGTACTTATTTTTTTTTAAATTGGTAGGTAACCTACGAAAATTGGGGTTTTTATTCTGACGTGTCATATTTTACATGTACCTAAACCTAGGTTTTTAAATTCACAAAAAAAAACTTAAATTATTGCGTCGGGTCGTGCTTGATTATTTTTCGGTAATAATGAAAATGAGATTAATTTTCTTGAATTTTTCGAGCTATAAAGTTTAGCTGTAAACCGGTCTAAAAGGTCCGATTGTTATTGGACGTTTAATAAATCGATTCCATGCCGAAATAAAGGCATTTACTTAAGTTATAAGTTCAAAAGTGGAGGATGGGAAAAAGATGAGAGAGGGAGATTTTTGCGTTACATTAGGTACATTACAAATTTACAGAGGTCATTATTTGCATAGAGTGTACTTACGTCATTTCCCTGCATTGTGTCTGCGGGGTCCATGTGAACAGCACGACAGCGAACCACCACAGTCTCTGGGGACATACACCAACGTCAAACCCCTGGCATACAATACGTAGTCGTGACTTCGTGAGGCGGCGCCTGCCGCACGCAATGTTGTTTTATTCATGGGGTATCCATTTCATATTAGAACGAACATCTTTGAGTATCTAACATTTAATACTGCAATTTGCATTTAGAAATTAGAACAAGAGGGTGCGTTTCCAACAGAGTTGTGCGAGGCAGCTAAGCGGTGTTAGGAGGCGTGAGTTGCGAGCAGGGCCGGATTAACCCTGTCAGGGCCCCTAGGTTATGCAATTCTCGGGGACCTTTGCATTTACCCCTTCATTACCTACTTTATAAAATACATTTTTTAAATCATAATGCAATGGAGAAGTGTTTTTGGAAGGATACAAATTGTGAAATAAAAATATCATTTGATGAAAAGTTACTTAATTTTTTCTTGGCGCGTGCACCTAGGGGCCCCTAGTCAATGCGGGGCCCCTAGGCAGTTGCCTACTCTGCCTATTGGATATACCGGTCCTGGCTGCGAGGCCACCCACACAAAACTACGAATTCGCATCGCATCGCAAATATCTGGGAGCTCGCACGAATGTACAGTCAGCGACAAAAGTAGCTGGTCATACTCTATTTTTCAAATGTGTTTTAGATCAATAATGTTTTTTTTTTTTTACAACTTACATGGTAGCGTTTGACCACAACACAACACACCCGATGTTCAGTTATAATGCAGTGAAAGGTTGGTGTTTAAGATTACGAAGGGAATCGGACAATTTGGTATTGTTCAGCGACTTTTGTCGTTGACCGTACCACAAGAACTTTCGATCTGAATTGTATCGTAGTTTTTGTGTGGGAGCCCTGAAACGGGTACTCTTTACTCCGTAAATTTGATGTGTTTGGTTTACAAGAATAACCGACTTCAGGTTCCCCTCGATTTCCCTGGGATGCCATCATCAGATCCTGGTTTCTTTATCATGGTAGCATACTTGGATATCTCCTTTCCAACAAAAAGATAACCATCAAAATCGGTTTACAAACGACGAAGTTATTCGCGAACATACATAAAAAATACATACGGTCGAATTGAGAAACTTCCGCATTTTTTGTAGTCGGTTGAAAACTGGCTCTTAAAGGTGCCTATTTATGTAGTTATGTACAGCAAATTGTTATCTAGTAGATATCTTTGTTTAGAATATTCTTTAAAATTATAGCACGCCTTCAAAACTGTTAACTGACTACAACAAAAATAGGAATAAGTTTCAACATAAGTACTTACATTATGTGGGAGTTTATTTCTATTTAAATTTATTATCTGATCAGTTCACAGAATAGTAAATGTTAGCGATATAATGTTCATAAAATTCGAGAGAACCTGCTTCTCAGGTGTTTGGTTTCGAGATAGTGATATTCCCGATAATTTTATGGCTTATGTGAAAACGTTAAAAACATCTCAAACTCATTACCCAATAAACAGGAATGTTTTGACCGCAAAAAGACTTTTAAATCGGTATACTGTCTAACAAAACTATTAATTTTAAATATAGACCTTATACTTTGAAACATTAATATTTATGCAAAATTAAAAGTTCAGTACCCTACTTACTTATCTACGCATAATACTAGTAAATGCGGAAATAGCTACCTAACATTGCAACAGAAATGTATCCGACCCTACTTATTATCGTTAAATGGTACACACATTTTATTTTGTCCATAGACATCAAATGATGACCACTTGACCCAATAAGGCAATAATGTGTCATCTATTTCATTTATCGATCAGTGCAATGTTTGTTTTGTGATGTGGGCATTAGATTAAGGACAACCAACCACCAATTACGATCAATCTAGAGCTGTGGAAACTAATTGCTGGTTTGCACTCGGGGGTCATGTTATTTGGTTGATGTTTGTTTTCAATCAAGGCTGTATTAGTTATACGGGATGTGGCAATAGACCAATAAAATAGTCATTTTTCATGTAGGTTGGTACAAGTGCACAAATCGAAGGGTTATGTGGCAATTAGACAGTGAAAGTTAAAACTTCGAAGGGATTTATTTATTACCCAATCAATGCTAAAGTGTTACAAAATTTAAATATTATGCCTTTTGAGTGACTGGCAATTTAATAGAAATTGCTTGGACGTGTTTCGGATAGCGAAGTTTCGAATGCAATAGGTACCTTATACCAATCTTTTAGCCAGACATGCAATTGCAGGGAAGCAAGAAGGTACCAAACGAAAAAGATGGTATAGGACATGACCCAAGTCTAAGTCTGCCTCAATAAGTAAAATGTAAAGACGTTATGTGACCCTTTGTAAGCATCCCTTTTACCTTTGACCCTTTGACCTCATTTCCTACAATAAAAATTGGAATGTGAATATTGAAGTAACCTTAGCTGGACTTCCTCTGTATAAATGATGGTGTATGAACGTGGCTGTTGAATTAATTAATATATTATTTAGCGAAAAGCAACAAACGAACCAAGGTATAGTAATATCTACTACTGCATTGTAGACGTGATGAATTAACACAAATACTCGTAGAACTATGCCAAACTCTACATCCATCATGCCTACTAATATTATAAATGCCAAAGTAACTCCGCCTGTCCGTCTGTCTAATTGTTACCTTTTCAAGCATAAACCGCTGAACAGATCATGACGAAATTTGGTATGGAGATAGTTTGAACCCTTGGAAAGGACACACGAGACTTTATATCGCGATAAACCAGCCTTTCCCAAAGTGGGCGATAACGCCCCTTGTGGACGCCTGCAGGCCTAACGGAGGGCGGTAAGAGACCCAGGAAAAAATGGGGGCGTTGTGTAGAGGCTTGATGGGGGCGTTGTGTAGAGGCTTAATGAAGGCGCAAAAAAGATTTATTCTCAAAGTAAGCAGTAGACAAAATTAGTTTGGGAACCCCTGCGATAAACTGTAGTCCACGCGGGTGCAATCACGAGGCATAGCTAGTAAGAAATATGAGCCAAAACGGTAAAGCGCAGTCCTGATTTTATACAAGAATGAAATCTAATTTTAATGATGACGTTTCCAAACAAAGCGAAAGGAAACTACGAGCTGTACTCGGGCCTTGGCCGGGATCCAGGCAAGTCATGCAGACAGACAAGCTTTATTGGTGTTATTATAGCTAAGTTGAAACATTATTAGGACATGAGCACGGGTACCGACGATTTATGTTCATTAATATTTTATGTTAAACATGTACATTAGGCGGTTTGTTATAAATTATACTGATTTTAGAACGGTATACCTTCTTGGGATTCATGTAGGTTTTAATCCCAAACAGTCATCATAAGGTATATTGTAAATCATATTGCTTATACGCTATACACGAGTCGAGTATGTAACATATGCTATCTATTATGGTAAGCACTCCATCCTCATGATCATGACTTTCATATTAGATTGATTGGATTGGATCTACAGACTAAAATAGTTTATTATTTTTGTTTGACCGAAGGAGGCGCCACGCTACGTCTGGTCTGGCTTTCGAGAGAGGCTGCCGGATCACACCGATAGTTGCTTGGGTAGCTAGCCCGACGAGCACTAGAAAATGCCCTATCAGGCAGGTTTTCATCACGATGTTTCCCATCACCGAAAGGTCAAGCTCATCGTAAGATTCGAGCCCAGGAATTCCATTATTGAATTGTGATAACTAGAAAGACTAGGTATTTTATTACAGATTCATCACAATAAGATAGCGATCACACACAATCACAAACTTTCGCATTTATAACAGTAGCTGCGCCCCGCGGTTTCACCTGCGTGGGCTTCTTTTTGCAAGGTTCGACCAAATTTCATCAAGATCGTTTCATCGGTTTATTCTTGAAGAGGTATACATACATCCATCCATCCGAACAAATTATGACATTTATAATATTTAGTAGAATTATTGGAGTGATTAGGAATGTATCGCACATACTTATTATGGATAGAATCTGCGTATAGCAAGACCAGAAGCCGCTTAATCAAGTTCCTACTGTAACAGTAACTGATGTGTCATTAGCGGCAGACGCGGCGGGAAGGTGGATTTTGGTTCAATGATCGATGGCAGGATTCGCAGGCGCCCCGCGCTGCGCTGTCGGTGGCCGTGCGTACGCGCATCTCTAGGTACTCTACATTTTTACAGGGGATGTTTGTAAGGTAGACAACCTAATTTTGTGTTTACATTAAGTAGATACTTAATGAAAAAATTGTTATAGGTATACTTTTTTAAACTATGGTCATTAACATTAGAATTTAGTTTTGAAACGGGATATTTACCATTTTTGTATTTGTTTTTGGTTGAGTTCTCGATATTTCGGCAAGCGTTTACAAAATAATATTGTCATTTTTTACGCCGTTTTGCATTATTTTATGATGTATGTACAATCCTAGTAAACCTTACAATTTCAGGATAAAAATTTAGGGACACTAAATTTAATTTTAGCGGAACGATATCATCAAACGCCGAAAGCTTTGTCTAAAAAATCATAGTTAGGCTGTTTTTGACTTCATCCACAAGAAAAGAAATAAATTAATATCGACTTAAACCAACAAAAAAAAACAAATCTATGTATGTTAATTTTACTAACGACATGTTTCCAATAACAGCTCTTATTACGTCGCATAGGTAAGTCTATAGGAAACATATAGGTAAGTCTGTACCTCTACAATTCTACATGTACGTACTTATTTCATCAAAAAGGTGCGTAAACACGCGTTAGCGCCACGCACCTGGGGCAATAAACTTTCGCATTGATGCCCTGCGGTTGCTGCCATACACGACTTGCGAAACCAACAACACACATATCAGAAATGCATTGTTTCTTCTTAAGAAGCATGTTTATTTTCACACTTATCTTGATTTACAAGAGGCCTGAATAAGTGTTTTTCAAAAGCATTGCTTCAACTTCGCAAACCTGCGTGTTATGTTAGTCCGACGATTACGAAATGTTTTATTAGTTTGTTTTTGTTGTTATGTACCCAGTTTTCGCTGAAGGATATAATTATTTATTATTACTGTCATTGGTGAAGAATTTCAGCAATGTTCCTTAAAGAACCATTCTATTTCATAGCGTTTAAAGTGACCCTTTTGATCATTTGATTTTTTTTGATTTTGTTTTGCTTGGTGGTAGGGTATTTTCTAGTACTCGCCTGGCTAGCTACCACCCTCTTGTTAAGAATCTGTCGCCAAGCACCTATCGGTGTGTTCCGGCAGCCTCACTTGAGAGCCAGTTCCCAGTCCAGGTGTAGCGTGGCGCCATCTTCGATCACATCGTCACTTAACATCAGGTGACTTGTGGTCAAACGCTACCCTGTAAATAATAATAAAAAAAAAAAAAAAAAAAAATCTGCGCTCACACGAAATTGACCTGAAAATGGCCGAAGAAAGTCAGATTGGCTCATTATGAGAGCTGTCATGTCTATCCAGCAGGACGAGTCTTCGATAAACGGTAATTATAACAATGACTAATTTATAAGTTTTCATAGCTGCGGCCCGCGGTTTCACTCGCGTGGTGTATCCCAAGAAAACCATGCGTTTTTCCGGGAGCCTACGCTCCGACACATAAGATAGGTGGCATATTACCCTAATTTTTAATTTTTATAGAAACTAACTCTATGCATAATATCACAAAGATTATTTGTAGCGTGAAGAACAAAATAACAAAAACCATTTCGCATTTATAAGACCAGGGGATGAGGATTCATAGATGGGGCGTTAAGACCTGCACTGATGTCCCGCTTGGGGTGTTTCATGCATCGTCAGCCACTGGCCCAAGGGTATCTTTTAAGTATTGAAGTGCAGTAGTTATGTATCTTAATTTAATTAGCGTTGCTTTAGTATTGGAAAGGTAACATACAAGTATAGTCATGACCTATAGGTACGTAAGCTTTAAGAGAGACATGCAAACTATACTAAAGCTTTCGTAACTCTGGATTTTGTAACTGTTACACGTTTAGAACAAAAGTAGTAGAAACGGATTTAGAAAAGCATTGTGTAAGTTATAGTTTAAAAATAAATACCGTAATGTCACTTTATGACTCTACAGTTACAATAATATAACCCTTTCGCATGCCACAAATGCATGATTTATTAAGCAGTTATCAGAGGGTTTTAATGAACAAATTACGTAAACTATAACGTCTGTTCTAGTTCAAAGTTAATATAGTATCCAATATATCGTTAAACTAGATAAATGCGGAGTAATAATGAGAATTTCACACTTAACCCCTGATGATCAACTTTAAGTACTTTGTCGATAAATATTATTATCCATAAGTACCTATACTACCTACTTCTCACGTTTTAATGAAGATTCTCATTAAAACATGTTTAAAACTAAAACATGTAGAGAAGTAAAAAAGACTCACCAGACTGAGAGCGGCCATGGCGCCCTTTTAATTCTAAATTAAACTAGGAAGCACTTATTTCTTTTTTTGCTATGCACTAATCTGCGCGTGCAGTCGTGGTTCGGACGTCCAGCCGAGTGGGATGCGTGCGTTCTCGGACACGGTTAGTCGCGAACTGAGGGTCTCCAACTCTCCACTTCACGTTGAACCGTAGTTGAACTCTGGAGCAGGCGCCAGCTTGAATGGGCGAGCGGATGCGCCTGCGTCGATCTCCCGACGAGGCTAGGTGGCCAAGCGCGAATATCCGAAAAATCTGAATCTAATTATACGTGAAATAAGAATACTATTAGAATCCTACTTGTTTTCAGAAGCTTAGCCAGTTTGGATTCACTGTCAATGACATCTACAAGCATGTATGTTAAATAAGATACTCTTCCTAATTAGGAACGTGACCAAAATCGAGAAAAAAAGTTTGCATGTATCACGTCCTGAGCGGGTGAAAAGAGAATTGATGGATAAACTTTTAAATACAAAGGTAGAATTAAATTTGTCAATAGGAACTTACCTATTACATATTTAGTTCCATAGCACGTTTAGATACCTAGTCATGTTAAGACAATTAAGAGGGGTCTATGTTCTAGAACTCTAGAGATCATCGCCACGTCTTCACTTACCATCAGGTGAGACTAGTCAAATGCTTACCATTTATCATTTTTTTTTTAAGAGTACTATTTAATAGAAACGCAAAAATTCAAGCTTCGTTGCACTGTCAGCATGTAACGTTGAGACGAGTCTGAATTTTCACCCGCTATCAGTCAACGGACACACCGCTAAGCATCTACGAAATATGTATTTACAAGTGCTAGTTTCAATTAGGAAAACGCCCGCCTGTTAATTCTGCTCTAAGAGCATCTCAAGATAAAAGAACAGTACGTTGCTCCTTTAATTTCGGTTAAAACAACACAGCATTCGTAGCGCCTAACGTTATCAAAAAGTATACATGCTCTAGGCATTTACGAAATTCTAAACCGTTTTTGCGTCCCGCCTCTCCTCGTCTGAGTAAAAACAAAACAGAACGATAATTTCCATTCTATTAAGTACGAGTAAAAAAATATCTATTGTTATGATAATTCCAGCAGCGTAGGTCAAATGTTGAAGTAAACAATTTAATATGATTCCATCCGTTTATTGTACTTTTTTTGTTATCCTATGTACGATCCGCTTGTGTCGACTGACGCAGCCGGCCGTGCGGAATGTCTTGCCGCATTCCGGGCAGTCGAAGGGACGTTCGTCTGTGTGGATTCTGTTGTGCACCCGCAGGATGTCTATGGAGTTGAATCGCTTCCCGCACGTTTCGCACGCGAACTTTCTTTCGTTGGCGTGGTGGACAAAGTGCCGCCTGTAATGGGCTACCACGTGGAACGTTTTGCCACAAATCTCACATGTCTTCCGCGGCGTCGGGTCGTGCACGGCCTTGTGTATGAACAGGCCGTTTTTGAACTTGAACTTTTTGTCGCAAACATCGCAGGAGTAAGGCTTTTCACTGTTGTGCGCGTCGACGTGGCTCTTCAAGTTCTTCGTGTGCACTCCGCAGATTTCGCACACCTTCCAGTATTCGTATTTGCGTCTGTCGTGTTTCTTTTTCACAGGGCCTTTGCTCACAATTTTTCTTTTTGTTTTAACGCTGCTTTTGTGATCGTACTGCAGTGTGATGTTTTCAGTTGTATCTATATCATCCATATCAATATTTGTGATGTCATCGTCATCATTATCTATGTTGTGATCTTCATCGACTTTCTCAAGGATTTCGATTTTGATATTTTTCGAAGAATCGCGGAAATGTTTGTCGACTGTTTGACATTTCCGTCGGAACTTGTACGCGTTTTCTAATTCTTGAAGGCAATTGTAGCATATTTGGGACGGTAAGTTTTCAGACTTCTCAACCTAAAAAACGAATTTTCTAAATCTACGGTATTTTCAATAATAACATACGAGACCCAAAATTTCTATAATTTGGATTTCAAGAATGTTTGCATGTATTTATAGTAAACTTAAACTGATACTGACCTCTATTCCACCGACAATTTTCAATTTCGACGCTAGATCCAAACTTTCTTCGTCTTTATGTTCAAAGATATCAACACAAGCGTCTACATTAGCACACGCTCTACATTGATTCGCTCCTAGCTCATATTTGGGCTTCAAATCTATCCCCATCTTCTGTTTTAGGTCAAATAGTTTCATATCATCTTCGAAATCATCATTCAATGTATCATCGCCATCGTAATCCACCACCTCTTGCTTTGTTCGTCTCTGATGTGCTTGTCTCTTGGATGATTTATCTTGTATCACTATATATTTTGTCATCGCTTCGAAATACGGCCATTGCTCTTTTAGAACGCCTTTGTCTGCGAATTTTCTTTTCCACTACAAAGAAAATAATACCTTATCATTTATGAAATAAGACTCACTTTCGAAGTTAGAAACGTGTCTTAAAGTTTTGGGTTTACCTTATATGTCCTGATCAAATATGACCATATATTGGGCAAGTCTAACAGACTGTGGTCTAACGGTATGCCATTGCTTCTTAACGTCTTTTCCACTTCCCTGCATAAATAAAACAGATTTTATTAAACGGTACCTAAAATAGTGTTTTTTGTATTGTTTTGCTGTGAATAGTTATTTTGAAAAGATAAATTACATTTATAGTTTATTTTTAATATTAACTATTTTTTTCTGTTTTACATATCCAAAACAACTAAATTCTAAAATAGACAAATTTCTTGTTGTTAGTTCTTGAAAACTTTGAAAAGGGACTAAACTTATGCTTTAACATATATTGGGTCTAAAAATAGAAAAGCAAAGACTGAGACAGAGTGCCTGAGAATTTAATAATCGTCTAAAAGTGCCGTCAGTCCGACAATCAACACTGGGTGGTACAGTCAACGACAAAAGTAGCTCAACATTAACACAATTTCCGATTACCAGCATCATCTTAAACACCTACCTTTGACCACATCATCACTTAAAATCAGGTGTGTTATGTTGTGGTCAGAGCGCTACCTTGTAAAATGTAAAAAAAACACGCCATACTGATCTAAAACACATTTAGGAAATCTAGTATGATCAGCTACTTTTGTTGCTGACTTTACTAATTGGCGTTCGCTGTCGCATTGAATTCAAAGTCATTAAGTAATGCTGTACGAGCCGCATATTTATTGACTTACCTCCAACATTTACTCGGGTCCAGTTTGGAATTATCCACAAAGAAATCTTCAAGGCCCGTCCTTGCTTGTATTAAGTTGAGAGCCCATACCACTTGCCCTAGTGAAGGATTAAAATAATATTGTTAGGTGTTCACTGTTCAGGATGTTTTGTTTACATGGTAGCTAACATTAATTAAAATAAAAACACTACAAAAACAAACTTTGTAGAACAAATGACTTAGACATAAATAACCTACATCTCGACTATGATCATCCACGCGAAAGTTTGTATGTATGGATGGATGGATGGATGGATGTTTGTTTGTTACTCTTTCACGCAAAAACTACTCAACGGATCTGAATGAAATTTGGAATGGAGATAGCTTATACCCTGGATTACCGCATAGGCTACTTTTTATCCCGGAAAAGGGTTCCTGCGGGATAACGGAAAGACGCGGGTGAAACCGCGGGGCGCAACTAGTTGATCATAAATACAACGTGGCTCTGTGCAGAAAACTCAGAACAGGATTATTTCAAGGGTTCTGCACTGAAAGGGTCATACGGAACTATTCAATACTGAGGCTGTTGTTTTCTTACTAAGCACAACATAGTATAGGTAGGAACTTGATAAACGAATTTTGTTTTACTTACATTTTCAAAGGATAGTATTGCTCTTTTTGTTTTATATCAAGGGTTGCCACTTATAAGCAAACGAGGAGCAATTTTTCCCTTTTCACTTACTTTTGGTGGACTGAGAACCCTGCGTGCGCGAGACTCGACACGTAACGATGTTATTTATTTTTACAACAGCTGAATAATTACAAACTGATTCTTTCTATAAAGGGATGGGTACATAAAACCATAATTTTTTCATAAATAGATACTTAATGGATTAGATACTTACAGTCGATCAGAGGGTTCATGCTAAGTGTGCCCTCGCCTAAATATAGCTCGAATAGATTATGGTACAGCCACGATTTGTTGTTTGTGGCTTTCGCTTTTTGGTACTCCTGATGGAAGAGATGGATGTTTTAAGAACAGATAGTAAAACGTTATAGTTGAGACTGACATTCAAGTATAAGAAACTAGAGCCAGATTAAGCTTAGCTTATGGCTCCCACACAAAA
Organism: Opisthograptis luteolata; assembly: GCA_931315375.2. Taxonomy (NCBI): domain Eukaryota; kingdom Metazoa; phylum Arthropoda; class Insecta; order Lepidoptera; family Geometridae; genus Opisthograptis; species Opisthograptis luteolata. The sequence goes on from OV928048.1 coordinate 9,101,134, forward strand.
CTGCGATGCGATGCGGCGTCAGGCGAATCTGATCGGAAGTTCTTGTGGTGCTTTCATGCGAGCTCGCAGATATTTGCGATGCGATGCGAATTGCAGTTTTGTGTCGGCGGGAAAGTTGAAATTTTTCTTGACGATGACTTTCTTTTTTTGACGACCGATGTGGCGCAATGGGCAAATAGCCGACTGTGAAGCGTGAGGTCGCGGGTTCGATTCCCGCTACAGGACAAATATTTGTGCATTAAAAAAAAAACGCAAGTATTTGTTCTGTGTCTGGGTGTTGTGGATCCCCGATCCTCGTAGTTTCTGTTACCCTAGATACAGGGAAACCTAGTTAGGGGGGTCAGAGCCTATGTATGTGATTGTGCGGGCATTAATATTAATATTGTTCTATACAAACTTTCTCACCACATTTGACTCTTTTACAAATTCTTTTTGTAAGCGAGCACTTTGTTTCCAAGAAAAATACGCATGATTTCAGCTTCATAGGTTTTAGAAATTTAGTCATTTATGTGTCGGTCAGAGAGTAGTATTTCGCTTTTAGTCGTGCATCAGCTCGTATTGGTTTCATCTAACACAATAATAAAATTGGGCTTAATATCTTTGAAGAGCAGTGACAGACGGTGTTCGGAATGTGGATAGCTTTGGTTCCCAAGACTCAGTAGGCAGGCTAGGATGCTTGTTGTTTAGACATTTACTTACGGCATATGTACTGGCCCATTTTCTGCTCGCTTCTCTCGAAGTTAAGGTATTCGGGAAACCGTGCTCTTGTCTCAATATTACCACGAAGTCCCTAAAAACAACAATCATTTACATAATATTGCCCTTTTATAATCCATTCACTAGAATAAGTATATGTATATAGATTCTCTGTCTACTTTTATAAAACTGGAACAGAACGAGCTAAAAAAGTAATGCCTTTACATTCAAAACTATTTTTGAAAAACTGTCTCGGATGACTATTTAGAGGTCACTGAACCTTTACCTAATTTGTGCCTGCTTGAATATTACTTAAAATAGAATAGAGTATACATTTTTTACAGAGTAGCGTTTGATCACAATGATGTGGTCGAAGGTGGACGTTATATGCCTGTATTAGAAAGTAACTCTCAAGTGAAGCACTGCGGGACTCACGTAGTTTACGAATATCCTCTTTATCTGTCTTGTTTTAATCATTTGTTTACTTTGACTCAGATTCGTCTACTTGACCTTAGTGTGAAATTAATAACGACAAAGTTCATGTACTTAGTTTATTATTGACAGAAAGTTATCTAATGATGATACACTAGGCTCAGCCTAAATCATGGAGACTTGGGTCGGATTTGCAACTATCAGATTAGACCTCAAAAATAAATGATCCTCAGCTGTCAAAATAATCCCTACTAATATTATAAATGCGAAAGTAACTCTGTCTGTTTGTCTTTCACGCCTAAGCTACTGAACCGATTTAAATGAAATTTGGCACAGAGATAGTTTAGAGCCTGAGAAAGGACATAGGCTACTTTTTATCGCGAGAAACTGTAGCCGACGCGGGTGAAGCCGCGGGGAACAGCTAGTACTACATAACACTATGACTAATATTTAATTTTATAAATAAGAAAACGAAAAGAGTTATCTATTTGTTTGTTACCGACTAAACCACAGAACCTATATTGATGAAATTTTGTGTGGAGATGGTTCGAACCTTGGAGAAGGATCTAGGATACTTTTTATCGCCATAAAGTTTAATCCACGCGAGTGAAACCGCGGGGCGCAGCTATTAAAATAATAACAATTAAATAGTTACAATAAATCAAAAACGTTTAGTTTACTCACTTCCAAGCCTGAATTCTTTGAGTAAAGAGCCAGTCGTTTTGTAACCTTATTTGTATGAACGATTCTGTGATGTCTTTGGACCCTGAAAATTCGGAAATGTATAAAAATTTGCGCTTGAAACACCATTGATACGAGCGAGCACAAAGTTGACCCATCTCTACACCTCACCACTGAGCCATCATTGCTTCAAACATACATTGAAATTCTCGTTCATTGGCGTTGCTGTCAACACCCGTCTTCCTGTTATACGTATTCTTCTGCTTCGGTATGACGATGAACGTATGTTTCTCGGACTGCATGTTGACTAGGTGCTCCGTCTCGTGGCGCCCGTAGTACTCGAGCATTGCCTCGTAGAGCGGCCAGTCGGAAGGCACACCGCCTCTTCTGAGCTTGATGCGGTGTTTCCTCTGTGAAAATAATACTTAATTAGCTCATCAAAACAGCCATAAAAATATTTCAAATAGGATAGAAAAATGTTATGGTATGACGACAACATACATTACATTTACAATCTTGGAATGAAGGACTCTCAGGTAGCGTGAGACCAATCTAGCAATATTTTACATGAATAATTCTTATATAATTACTAGCTGTACTGTACCCCGCGGTTTCACCCGCGTTAACCCGCAGGAACCTTTTTCCGGGATAAAAAGTAGCTATGTAGGGATAATCTATCTCCATTCCAAATTTCACACAAATCCGTTAAGTCTTTTTTACGTTTAAAATATTAGTAGGATAGTAGGACTAATTTACTGACTTAGCCTCACAGTTTCACTCGCCTAGATGTTCCCACAGGAGCTGTTCGTTTTTCCAGGACAATTTATAGTAATGTTTATCGCCAGTTTTGCTTGAACTTGGCTTGACACGCTGCCGCATCTAGATGTGTATGTTTATGAGGATTTATGGAGGAAGAAAGATTCTTACTATAAAGGTAATTTTAATGTGGTGCCACAACCCTTGCATGTCTTGAACGCAGCAGTCTTCGGGTAGATCCTGACACCGCATCGCTCTTTCTACAGTTCTGTAACAAGAATACAGATAATAAAAAGTGGATTTTGCTGTCTCTTTAAGAGACCAATAAGGCTTTATGGTTACATGATAGAGACATGTCATTGGTGGATTTTTCGCAGCTTCTTGCTTCACTTTGGTTTCTTGGAATGTATGAACAAGCAGCGAACTTTATTAGCAGAGTTGCAGGTCTCCCAAAGGCCTCCAACATGGTTAATGTGCTCTCTGAAAGATGGTGTTGGTGGCGCTCAGATGAAGAACTCAAAAAATTCTATACTATGGCTATTCTATAACTTCTTGAAACTTATCTCACCTCCACATAGTTTGATGATCCATGTTATGGTCTTTTGCCTCTGATATGCAAGTAATTAACTTCAATCTCCAATTGTTGGACCCTAAAAAATCTTTTATATTATAAAAGCAGCTACCCACAAATTACGTCACATGTCAAGGGGGATGGAAGGGGTCAATAAAGTGTGATATAGTGAGATGGGGGGGGGGGCAACAAGTCACAAGCTTCATGATGTCACAAAAATCTAGGATATTAAAACTCTAAACTTCAACTCTTAACAAAATACATAAGTTTATTTTTAAAATTGCAACATCAGTGGCAATTTCAAAAAATAAATTAACAACAATTAATCACATCAGTGGCTCCAAAAAAGATTCAAAAACAAATCTTAGGACATAATATTTGCTTTATATAACATAAGACGAAAAAAAACATTAAATAAAATAAGAGCCAATAGAATCTATATCACTATCTACCTCCTTTCCAGGCAACAAGACCTTAACTTCTAATTAGAATTATTGTATAACTTACATGATTCATATTTATCCAAAGCTTGAGTTTTCCCATAGTGTTTGTCAAACATCTTATAATATTTCCAATGTTTGTTCTTCTCTCTCTTTGCATTTTTATACATCTAAAAAGGAACTAAATTAAATAGTTTTAAATCACTTTACTAACAACTAACTTACATAAGTCTGGGAGACACAGATGCGGTCAAATTTCCCACTGATATTACTGGAATAGTATATTACATACATCCCAAGAGTATGACCATTTCTTCCTGACTTGTCCAAGAGTCATCTCAGTTGGGAATCCATTTTCCAGCAAAATGTTATGGAATTCTCTGAAAAAATTATAACTTTGTAATTTTCTCAATGAACAGGGTATAGAAAAATTTCACTGAAATCCATAAGTTGGTTCAGTGTAAAGTAACACAATATACAGGCTCTCACCCAAAAACTTTCTCATTTTTTAAGATGATGTTTTTTATTAGTACTCCAATAACAGGGCTAACATTATCCACAAAAATACTACCTATAGTAAATTATTGAGTTGGGCTTTCTTATTCTTGTCTTACCGCCAGTTTCAATAACCTATCTATCCACGTTTGCCCTACTGGAGATAAGACTTTGATATAAGCTCCAGAGAAGTAATGTCAAATTTATAACTTTAGTAAGGCAAACCATGGATTATCGAAACTGGCCGTTAGAAGTTAGGATTGATTTTCAAATTAAATTGATTCATCATGGGATACCTCGCAATGGTTCAAAGGCTGTGTGTGTACCTTCATAACCATCCTAAACTTATCCCAGGTAACTCTGGAAATGTATTGTTTTTAAATTTTATAGAAATGTAACACTTTTTGTAACTTGTGTACTTACAACCAAGGCCGTTTCCTGGACTTGAATAGTCTGTCATTATCAAAACGTAATTGCAGCATTCGCTTGGTAAGTTCATCTGTAACTAAAAACCAAATGTATCACTAAAACTATTTCGCTAATTGTGAAATCAAAACTAGTAACTTGAAATTAGTTTTTTCGACTGGACAAGAAAGTAAAGTTTTTTGTATTTGTTCTATACACTTACACAGAAAACCTTTGTCTTCCATTATAAGGATTTCCTTCTAATAGCACAGGAAGGTAAATGAGATTATATAAATTAATCTAATTTAAAATGGGTTATTGCTATTGTTTTTATTCCACTTGAAAGTTGACTGACAGTCTGACGGAAAACAGGTGACTTCATTTGACTGTAAATGAAAATGACATTTGACAGTGACAGTAGTTTTCGTTTCTACTTTACTTCATTGCCTGTCAGACTACTTGTCAAATTATCTACACTATATTTTACTAACGATTTGTGAATTTGTCCTACATTTTTCACGTGGTTTTCGGCATGTTTTCTTTGATTAAATTGTGTTAGGAATTGTTGTGACGATAATGCATCGACTTTTATCGGCAAGGAATTTTTATCAAAGTGGTTTTCACAGTGTATCCATACCTGGGAACAATTCCCTAAAAAACAATAATATTCCCGAAATAAAATGTTCTTTTTGTCGAAAAATCTTGATAAACCGCCAGCATTCAGGTAAATTAGTCCTTCTTTTCAATGGGATTATGTTTAGGCCAATGTCATTGGGTTCATAGCATAATAAAAATATAAAAGCTTCTTGATTTTTAGATAAAGTTGTAAAAGAAAAGGTTATAAAGTTGCATAACTTCTCTGTTTCGTTCCAGAAAACCTTTTCACGGCCCGGCATCAGTCTACAAAAACAGCAAGCGCATTGAGGTCTATGAGAAAAAAGGCCAAATATAAAAATTACAAAAAGTATGGAGAACTACTTGAGGGTAAGTGTTTGTTTACATCACACTGGCGGGCAAATGTAAACAAATCGTAATATTTCATATTGTAAAATTTCAGTTGGTGAAAAAGCAATGACTGAAACTAAGGTGTCTATAAGTAAACTAAAGGCTGTCCATCTTTCAAAACTCGCTTCAAGTTCAGTGTCTCTTGGTCAGCTTCATCAGCTAACTACAAAACCTATTAAAACAATGCCTCCAGTGCAAGTGGACCCTGAACTACTCCGAAGTGTCAGAGAAAAATTGTTAAAGCAAGTGTCTCGACCTGTGATAATGAACCAAATGCCATTAGAAGATGACAAATGTGCACTTGTCTACACAAGTCACCAATTAACGAATATGGAGGACCGACTTAAAACGAAACAGTACATAGACATGATAAAGGAAAGCTATTACAATTTTAGAAAGGCTACATTGTATGATCCAAGATTGCAGGATTTACAATACGCAATAAAAGAAGGAGTCACTCAAGAGTTTGATATTGAAAACTCGTTAAGTACTGAGTTTGATGATGTGAACCCCCCATTGCCGAAAAGTCCACATGCGGTGTTCCGAGAACTGTTTGTTGATAACCATCTGGATAGTTACGACCAGGAACTTATGTCTCACATATCAAATATGCAGTAGGTTTCTTTTAGTTTGTATTGTGCATTTGTTCTATGGCCTTTCTCATTCTATAAATAAGGACAAAAAACTTTAGAAAGCTTTATGTTGACACAAAAATTGCTGAAGATTGCTTCCTAATTTACCATACTATAAATCTCCTTAATACTTAGAGAAACCAAACAATTTTGTGACAAGGATATTATTTTTTATTTTAGAAGTCGAGGTGTTGCCCATCCTGCAATAGAAGACATTTACGATGACACTGCATTGCACGAAGAAACTGCAGGAACAAGATTTGACCTGGATTTTGACCATGTGGAAACTACTGAGCCAGATCCAGTTAAAGGATTGAAAATTAAAAAGGCGTAAGTATCGTTATATTAAATAGATATTCGCGTCAAACGCTTAGCGCTTGCTTTCATACATAATGTCATATGTAAACTTTTCCGTTACAGAAAGCAAGCAATAAAACAGAAAAAGAAAGCAAAGCGAGAGAAGAGACGTTTACTCCGCGAGTCCAACATGAAGCACAACATTAAAGAACTGGAGAAGCAAGGGAAGCAGGACGCCTTGCACAGGCTCCTGGGAGCACATTTACAGCTGCTGTGCTCCTTGAACATGGTCAACGAGGTTGGTTTTAATGTTACTGCCGTTTGCTTGGAATGTTTTGATCTATTTGACGACTGACATAGCTCTATGGACGAACAGCTGACTACGAAGCGAGAGGGCGCGAGGTCCCGCTACAGGATAAATATTTGTCCATCCAAGTAAATTGTACTTATACTTTGGAGATTTTGCCATAAAACAAAATAGGCAATGTAGACTAGAGTCATCTGATTTTTTAATCAGCATTGTATCAGCTGCTTATCTCTTGACTTGCTTTTCTCAATTTGATAAGGAATGGACAATCGGCTACATGAATAGCTAAGATAGTATTTGACCCAAATATAATTTTACTAATGCATAAATAGTAAAAGGCATAAATTTTAAACAATGTCAGCGCTGTCTAATTATAAAATTATGTGGGAGCCGAAATAAAACTTCACTAGTTTTAGCTAGGTTAAAAAAAACAAGTGCTTGTACTTACATAAACATAGAGCTAGGCGAAAGTATAGCGTGTTTCTGCGAAGAACTGAGCTGACTAATCAGCAGTTTTATACTGTAAAAAATCAATATTGTTTAAAATGTTGCAGCAACATTCACCAGGAAGCTTAAAAATTCATATGTGCAAACGAGGGTAGTAAGTATTTTTAACAATTTCTGATGTTATCTTGCAGGGTCGTCGAATAGTTCAGTATTACAGACAAAAGGCTAACAAACCGGACCATCCGAAAGTTACCGACATTAAGGTGTTCAATGCTTTGCTGCATGGATATGCCAGAATGGTGAGTTGAATGAAAATCAAATTTGGTCTTACCCAGCGATTACACACGCTATCCTGCAACGTTTTATCGGGATTAAAGGAAGCTTATGTGTTTATCCTAAAATAAGTAACATAAACTATCTCCATTCCAAATTTCGCTCAAATTTGTTGAGCCGTTTCAACTTCAAGAAGAATCAAGTATTCACACATTCATTCAGAAACTAGCATTAAAATTTATAATATGTATCTAACTATATATATAGGTATATATATTTTAATATAATCCAACATAATTTCTAGGGTCTAATGGACAAAACAAAAGAGATCCTATCATTTATGACAGAAGACAGCATTGAGGCAAATGCCCAAACTTTTGCAGCTATATTCGAATGCATTGAGAGGAGTAAAACAGATGATAAAATTACGTTGTTGAATTATTACCATGAAATTATGCAGGAAAAGGTAAGTAAACAACTCAAACAAAACACAATTTTCTTTACACAGATGTGTAAGATGCTTATTTGTCGTGTGCAATTTCCAACTACCCTCAAAACATATTTTCAGAACATCACCCTGAACGACCTACTAGACAAGTCTAAATTCCTGTACGACCAGCGAGAAGTTGTCCTCAAAGCAATTCGTCAGTTGGACCCTTCCTTTGAACCCCACTACACTCCCCCAGTTCTAAACTACGACTGTCCCTTGTTGAACCATTTGAACAATGAAGAAAACAAGCAAGGATTGAAGCATTCACCTGCGGAAGGTTTGGCCAGTTTAGAGGAAATCATAGCTATGGGACGGAAGCAGATGGAAGTAGAGATCAAAGGTGAAATAGAAGTTAAGAATGTTGATGGCCGGGATGTGCATTCGGAGTCTGTCAAGTTTTGTGTAAGTACCACCCAAAATAATATAATCTGTCGCCAAGCACTATCGTTGTTTCTGAAGCCCCACTTGAGAGTTAGTACCCAATCCAGGTGTAGCGTGGCTGTTTCTTAAACCACATTGTCACTTAACGTCAGATGACTTGTGATAAATCAAACGCTACACTGCAAGGCCCGAAATTAACAATCGATCCTGATCCGTTATCCGCGGTTTTGGATCGATATGTCATGTCATAATATGTCATTTTAGTAGTAATATCTCAAGCCCTCGTACTGACATGACATATCGATCCAAAACCGCGGATAACGGATCAGGATCGATTATTAATTTCGGGCGTAAGACATTAAAAATATATCTAGTTTACAGGAACAATTAAACTGAATTCTTGTTTTACAAAGATCAAAGGCAGATTTGTAAAAGGCCAACAAATACATTTTTCTCCTTTTTAATATCGACAAATCTGTCACAAGTGGTATTTGACGACGAAAACAGTTCATGATATTGTACTATATCTTTGTAATAATGTTGAGCAATTAAATAAATAATCGAGTTTACTGCTGTTTCTAAACATTAGATTTTGAATATTTAGTAAATTAAAATAAAATAAAAAATAAATAAAATAATAAAAAATCAATTTATTGCCACTACACAGAGACTTATCCTAGGTTCCAGTTATACTTATCTAATTAATTGTAGGGCAATAGGGCAGTTTCAGCATGTGCTGCATTCCCATAACAATAATCATGTGAGCGCAGCGCAAACTACCCTATGCTCGGACAGATCTTCGCCGATTAAATTAGTTACAAAAAAAAGCGGTATATTTCCGGGGTTTCTTATATAATAGCACTAGTTGTTCTGTAAATTTGAATCACTAAAATGAAATAGAAAGAAACTACCAATGTTGTTTAACACAACAGTTATTGAACCTAGTAGATTGAATGTGTATTACTGCATTAACAGAGACAAAAACTAGAAGAGACTGAGAACGAATGGCGCGGGGTGATCAAAGAAGCGTTCGTACGAAACCTCGGTGCGCTGAAGTCTCAAAGTTCAGCGTCGCATTCTGCCATATCGCTATATCCATACCTTAAAGTTTTGGAGGTAAGTCCAAAGCCCGATTTACCATAATAGTGCAATAGGAAAGCATAATCCTTTGTTGTCTTTTTCGCAACACAAGCGTTAAATAAATTAGAACTAATAAAAGTGTTTTAAAAACAGTTTGTGCAGCTTCGACTGTCCGTGTCAAACACATGCGACCAAGCGGCGATCAGCGTGTGATTAGCCCTCTTTTGGTTTGGATGCTTTTGAGCGAAGGTCCTGACGTCCATCTTTGTCGCGTCAATGATCAATCCCTACTAATATTATAAATGCGAAAGTAACTGTCTATCTGTCTGTCTTTCACGCCTAAACTACAGAACAGATTTAAATGAAATTTGGTATGGAGATAGTTTAAACCCTGGGGAAGGACATAGGATACTTTTCGTTGCGATGAATTAAAGCCCACGCGGGTGAAACCGCGGGGAACAGCTAGTTACAAATAATTATTGGAGTCTCAACTTATGTTGTCTTTTATATTACAGGTTGATCAATTTGTAGGCCTAATAATGGGTGAACTAAGTAAACTGGTTGATGGAAGCGAAACATATAGTCCTACACTCAAACTGTTGCAGAGAGACCTCGGGACACAGGTTTATCACAAGTAAGAACTTGCTTTTATATCAACTGATCCATCGTAATCTGCAACGGGTGTAATATGTTTGTAAACTATCGATTTCATATCATCCGCTGATTATTCGATCTTTAAGTGTATGTACAGTTCCTAGACTACGGTTTCCGCTGGTTGTATTGTTGTGGAATCCATAGGTCGCTGGTTCCGGCTCGAAGGACCAGAAATGTAGTGGACTGGTAGTTTGTTGAAAAAAAAGCAGTATTTAACTCACTGCTTGTTTACTCCTTCAATGGTTCCTTGCTTCACAGTTTACTCCACTAATACGATTTTTAATATAAATTTAGGTAAGACCCAATTAAGCCATGTTGGGAGCCGTTGGCAGACGCGAGAGATGACATACGTTTGGTATGCCAATGTCAATACCAAACACGTATGACTAAAATACCGACACCGACATAGCATAAAGGATCAGCAAGCTGAAGTGGCGTGGCAATGGGCTGGACATATTAGCCGAAGAACCGATAATAGTTGGGGCAAACGTGTTCTTGAGTGAAGACCGCGGCTCGGCAAACGTAGTGCAGGACGCCCTCCGGCTAGGTGGAGCGACGACATACGCAAATTGGCTGGCAGCAGTTGGATGAGAGAAGCCGAAGATCGGGCTCGATGGCGTACTTTGGGAGAGGCCTATGTCCACCAGTGGACTAAAACGGTTTGATTATGATGATGACTAAAATACTTTCTGCAGGTACCTAATCGAGCAGTACCGCCGTAACGGCGTGCTGGACAAGGTGTCGATGGTGTACGAGCAGTACTGCGATTGGTATGTGAGGCGAGAAGGCGCCCCACGCAACGGGCGGCAGGCGTGGCAGACGATACTGCACCAGTGTTCTACTGGAGCCAGTCTAGTTAGTATCACTATTTGAAAGGTTGTAAGTCTAAAGGGTCTAAGTGGAAATTTTATTTTCCAGTTTTTAGATTACGGCCCATACTCCCTCTGAAAGAAGGCCAGAGTCCCAGCAGTGGGGACGTAATAAGCTGATGTTAATGATGTTTAAAACATCTATTTATACATAGTTTCAGTTTCACTAATAGAAAAGGAAATTAAAAATGGTCTTGTAATTATAAACACTCATATTTGGGAGTCTGGCCGCATCTACTTAGTCTCTTTGCTCACATTTTAACTCTTGATTTTTTTATTTTATTTCAAAGGACTTGGAAGAAAACCCTTGGCCAATGGAAATGCGTCAGAACGTCGGCAAGTTCCTATACAACATCATCATCAATGATGTCAAAATTGACGTCAATATGTTCAAGACGAAATCTAAAGTGTAAGTGTAGTCTGACAGTTTCTTAAGGATAGCTGGACTCTTTACTTCACCACTGTTCTCCATAGTCAAAATTTTAATAAAAATCTTTCTTTTTGGTGAGATTTTGTGAGATTTGGCTCGACCCTCCCCCTCTCCCACTCATGTCACGTGACATTTTACTAAATGCTAATTTGTAGTGTAAATGCTTTAATCTGAGCTTGATTGCGTAGGATTTATTTAGAAAACGAAAAACATATTCTGCTGATTTATTTTTAGTTTGACATAACTCCATATTTTTCTCGCATTTTTACGCCATATCTTTTGATTAGTAAAATTACGTGTTATTTTCCGAGACCCCCGTGGGGGGTGCCCACGTGATATTAGGTGAGATTCGGATCGACCCCTCTAAACGCCTTACGTAACTAATGGACGGTCCCTAACGAACGTGTTCCTTGGATGCAGTAAGAAGCTGCCGGCGGTGTACTCGGATCGACCTCCCCCTTCCCCTAAACGCCTTACGTAACTAACGGACGGTCCCTAAGAAACGTGTTCCTTGGATGCAGTAAAACGCTGCCGGCGGTGTTCTTCGATAGACCCCCTTTTCTCTAAACGCCTTACGTAACTAACGGAGGGTCCATAACAAACGTAGGGTCCATAACAAACGTGTTCCTCGGATGCAGCAAGAAGCTGCCGGCGGTGTACAAAGTGCACCGCGCGTGGGGCCGGCTGCTGCGGCTGGAGCTGAAGCCGCACCCGGCGCTGGCGCGGCTGTGGAGCGGCGCGGCGCGGCCCGAGCTGCGCGTGCGGGCCGCGCTGGCGCCCGCCGCCGCGCCGCCCTCGCCCTGGGCCGCGCGGGCCAAGGGGGCCTACCTGCTCACACCCACCCCGCTCATAAGGTGAGGGCCGGCTGCTGCGGCTGGAGCTGAAGCCGCACCCGGCGCTGGCGCGGCTGTGGAGCGGCGCGGCGCGGCCCGAGCTGCGCGTGCGGGCCGCGCTGGCGCCCGCCGCCGCGCCGCCCGCGCCCTGGGCCGCGCGGGCCAAGGGGGCCTACCTGCTCACACCCACCCCGCTCATAAGGTGAGGGCCGGCTGCTGCGGCTGGAGCTGAAGCCGCACCCGGCGCTGGCGCGGCTGTGGAGCGGCGCGGCGCGGCCCGAGCTGCGCGTGCGGGCCGCGCTGGCGCCCGCCGCCGCGCCGCCCGCGCCCTGGGCCGCGCGGGCCAAGGGGGCCTACCTGCTCACACCCACCCCGCTCATAAGGTGAGGGCCGGCTGCTGCGGCTGGAGCTGGAGCCGCACCCGGCGCTGGCGCGGCATAAGGTAATGGGGACAATAGGCGTGACGACAGTATCAAAGAATCGTCGATTTAATAATTTTAGAGCAATCTACATACAAAAAAAACTACTACAGCTTTATCGCGATAAAAAGTATCCTAAGTCCTTCGTCAGGGTTCAAACTATCTCTGTACTAAATTTCATTTAAATCGCTTCAGTAGTTTAGGAGTGAAAGAGTAACAGATAGACACAGTTCAGAGACAGACTTTTGCATTTCTAATATTAGTAGGGATGAGTAGGGATAGTAGGGATTATTATTATAAGTGCTTCCAGCTTAGCGTTCGCTAATTTTGGAACAAAGTAACAAGTTTAGGTTATCATCCCCAAGCGGCACACTCGTCATGTTCGTTTGTGTCTCCAGAATGCCCCTGTACGTGATGAATCAACGCAAGCGGCTGGAGGAGTCCCCGCCGGAGCAGCTGTACCCGGCGCTGGACAGCCTCAACCAGCTGGGAGAGGTGCCCTGGGTCATCAACAAGCCGATACTGGACCTGCAACTCAAAATATTCAGGTAATATATCAATTGTAGAAATACATTACTAACGACGAATCGTCATTGGTGTATATTCTGCCTCTATGCGTTTCGCTTACACATTCGTCTTACGTAAGGACGTCACTTAATATCAGGTACTTCTTTGTGGCCAAAAACGCGCATTAAGACACCTTCGCGATACCAACCAGCTGCCACTCCCGTCGCAACTACATGTTTGTGGGAAGTGTGACCGCATCTGTGGCTCCCGGATTGGCTTACTTAGCCATGAGCGCAGATGTTTTTCGGACGCTTCTTAATATCATCTCTGGTAGATGGAAGCAGGCCAATGAGTAAGTTTGTGGTCAAAAGCAACCCTGTAAAAAGTAAAAAAACAGGCCAAGTGCGAGTCGGACTCTCGAAGGGTTCCTTAACATTTATTTATAAAGTGAATAGGCAGGTCAGCAGGTCAAAACGTAGGACGCACCTATTCTTGTAAAAAAAACTTTGAATACATTGTTATTCTTATTGAGGATTGTGACTTTGCTCCAGGTCTGGCGGTAACAAGAAATTAGACATCGCACCGCCATCGTCGGCTCTAGACCAGTCTCAATTTGACGGTAACAACGACAAGGCGGGCGCGTTCAAGCGACGCATCGCGATCAACCGCACCAGGGCGGAAATGCACTCGCTGTGGTGCGACATGCTCTACAAACTGTCACTGGCTAACCATTTTAGGTACGTCTCTCACTGGATTTACTCAAAGGAATATTATGATCAGCGTCTCACGTTCCTGGGAACTCCACCTCACCTTTGCAGAATGTAAAGTAACCTAAGCTTAAAATAAAATGGTTAAACTTCCGAAGGTTGCTTGCTTCTACGGATGAAACGCTTATTCATGTTAAAGCGGACGAGGCAAAAGTTGGTAAAATCAATGACGTCATCTTAGTCATATCTTAAATTCTGAAATTATAAATTAGTATGGGATTATTTGCAACGAAGCAGCGATGATTCGTGTTGTCTTGTATGAGATTACGCCTTGACGTGACGGATGCAAAGCAACACTACATAGGGCTGGTCCCGGGTGGATATGATGAGATATCGCGTTGTTGTTATCGGTTACCGCTTACCGCAAGCTTAACAATAGAATATAAAACGTTTATTTATAGCCATAAACATAGGTACAGTGCAGTTTTCAGATATTTATTTTTAAGTAGGTAGTATTTGCAAGTTGAAGTGGCAATGGGCAGGCCACATCGCTCGACGAACCGATAACCGATGGGGAAGAAAGGTTCTCGAGTGGCGACCACGAACCGGAAGACGTTCTGTAGGTAGGCCCCCCACTAGGTGGACCGACGACATTGTAAGAGTCGCAGGGAGCCGATGGATGCAAATGGCTAATAGCCGTTCATGGTGGCGTTCAAGGGGGGAGGCCTATGTTCAGCAGTGGACTTCTTCCGGCTGATGATGATGATGATGATGAGGTACAGTCAGCGACAAAAGTAGCTGGTCAACTCGATTTTCCAAATGTGTTTTATATCAGTAATGTTTGGGTTCTTTTTACAACTTTCAAGGTAACGTTTGACCACAACACATCACACCTAATGTTAAGTGATGATGCGGTCAAAGGTTGGTGTTTAAGATGATGAAGGTAATCGGAAAGTTTGTCATTGTTCAGCTACTTTTGTTGCAGACCGTACTAAATACTTATAATTAGTTACAAGTCAAGCTAATAAAAGTGTTTTAAAAAAGGTCACAGACAATGCGCCACTGGCATAACGCGAGGCCTTTCAGCTGTGTCCGGTTCCGTTGCGAGCTTGCTCCGCAGGTTCCCGAGGCGCATAACTTGAACCGTTATACCTTGCAGGGATTCGATATTCTGGCTGCCTCACAACATGGACTTCCGCGGGCGCGTATACGCTTGCCCGCCGCACGTGTCGGTCCTGGGCGCTGACTCTCAGCGCGCCCTGCTGACCTTCGCGCGGAGGCAGCCGCTCGGGGCTCGCGGTCTGCGGTGGCTGATGCTGCACGCCGTCAACCTGACCGGCGCATACAAGAGCAGCACCGTGGAGGAGAGGTCAGTGTCAAGGAGAGGTCAGTGTCGAGGAGAGGTCAGTGTCGAGGAGAGGTCAGGGTCGAGGTGAGGTCAGTGTCGAGAGACACTCGGCTTCGCTGGCTGCGGCTGAACGCCGTTAACCTGACCGGCGCCAACAAAAGCAACACCGTCGAGGAGAGGTCAGTGTCGTGGAGAGGTCAGGGTCGAGGAGAGGTCAGGGTCGAGAAGAGGTCAGGGTCGAGGGGCCGTCTGTCCGTCTTTTAACTTGTCTACCCCTCTTTTACCCAGACATAGATTGCAATTCTTGGAGACGAAGCATTCGCACTGCGTCAAAGTAGCTTCGAGAAATATAGCTTGTCAGTCCAGTCTATGTTTGGAAATATTGTTCTTGAAGCACTACTCTTAATACGTTATTTACTTGTGTGTGTGCGTGCAACAACTCTGTTGAAAATTTCAATTTGCTTGCGCTCTTAAAGTTTACTGATCGGTTCGTCTATCCCTCATATCTGTGCGCGCGAGTTTAATATGTTTGGTGTCTAACAGATTGTCGTACGCGGAGAGCATAATGGACAAGATCCTGGACTCGGCGGACCGGCCGCTGGACGGTGAGGGCTGGTGGATGCTCTCCGAGGAGCCGTGGCAGACGCTCGCCTGCTGCATGGAGATAGCTAACGCGGTGCGCTCGCCCAACCCTGAAGGTATGCTTATTTTGTTTTCTCTGCAATTTCTTAGCCATTCGAAAATTCTTTATTCAATAGATATATTGTGATCACTTTAAAACGTCAAACTTAAGACTAGCTACGCCTGTTCCAACCTCCTTTCGTCGGAAAAGGACAGTCAAGAAACCCCCGGGAGGTATCTTTTTGGGCGCGATCACGTTTACAATTTTATTCTTAAATACTACTAATTGATTGAATTGGAGCAAGTTCACTATAATGCCAAGCTTCTTTGTCATCTACATAGTCCGATATTTTATAATAAACTAAGTCCGATGGCTCAGCGACCCAAAGTGTGTCTTGGCCTCCGAAACGAGAGAGCGCCACTCTATCTTGAGCGATTTCAGCCCAGATTTATTTTATAACTAGCTGTTCCCCGCGGTTTCACCCGCGTGGGCTACAGCTTTATGCATGCAAAGTCTCAGCCCGATCGGTTTAAAATTGACAAAGTTTCATACAAACCTTCATCCCCTATTTTATCCCCTTGGGGGTAGAATTAATCAAAATCCTTTCTTAGCGAATGCCTACGTCATAACATCTACCTGTACCCCTAGTACTAGGTTTTGATAGTTTACAAAAACTGTAAAAGTTTTCGTTTCCATCCATACATATTTTTTTCAGCGAATCTTACCGAGACTTGAAGGAACTGAAATCGTTAATACGGGTTATTTTAAATAGTTATAATCATATTCCAACAATGTTATTGAGTTAGTTTTTGAATTTAAGCAGATCGAGTTGCCACTTTGACAAGTCGGCGGTGGTAAACGGCGACGTTTACGAAAACTTTTATCGTTTTCAAAACTTATACTAGGGGTACTGCATGCCAAATTTCAGCCCGATCCGTCCAGTGGTTTGGGCTGTGCGTTGATAGATCACCATGTCAGTCATTCACCTTTGAGTTATATATATTTAGATAGATGGTTGGTTGTGCACATTGGGCTATGAAAACATGTGTGTTAATGTGTTAACCTAATTTTGTCTGCGCAGAGTACATGTGCGGGTTCCCGGTGCACCAGGACGGTTCGTGCAACGGTTTGCAGCACTACGCGGCGCTGGGCGGGGACGCGGCCGGCGCCGCCGCCGTCAACCTGGCGCCCGCGCGCCGCCCGCAGGACGTGTACAGCGCCGTCGCGGCGCTCGTGAGTACACTGCACACACTCACACACACAACCACACTGCGCGAGTACACTGAGAAACAAAATCTGACTTTCCTTCTGAGTCTTATTTATTTATTTATTTATGCAAATTGTCATAAAAACATGACCCTGTCAGGGTATAGCATATATATAGAAACATAAAGACACATTCCAAGACCGATTCCTTTCTTATTTTACCTTAGTTTTCCTTCTAAACCACAAGTCCTTTCCTTTTGACTCAGAAGGAAAACGGTATTTCGGAAGGTCTTTTTTCTCCGTGTACTCTTACTCACACTTATTAACTGACTGGTGTTAGCGGTAGTCGCCTAAGCGGCGTAGGCCTCCCCTAAACCTCTCCACTCCTTCTCTTGCCGTTTTCTTTCACTCCGGTACAAATATTTCGCTGAAAAGCAAATAGTGTACGGGCTAACCCATACATCCTTATTCGCACGTGTGTGTATGTGTGTTTATTAAGCTGAGTTTGCAACGAACCGCCGCGCCATTCCACAACATGCCCTCTTTTCGTTTCTCCTAACATTAAAAATAATCAGTTTTACAGTCGTACGATATCACCCCGCATCCCGTACAAAAAGTGGTCCTTCGAGCCGTACATTACGTACATTTTTAATTGTTTCCTCGTCGCCATCCTTACACGTACAAGTAGTGATACAACTGGTATAGTAAAGTAAAGGTGCCTCCCCGCAGGTGGAGCAGGCGCGCTTGCGGGACGCGGAGGGCGGGGTTGCCGCGGCGCGGGAGCTGGCGGGGTTCGTGCGGCGGAAGGTCATCAAGCAGACGGTGATGACCACCGTGTACGGCGTCACTCGCTTCGGGGCGCGTCTGCAGATCGCTAAACAGCTCAAAGGTGTTTTTTTTGCACTGCTAGCTGGACATGACCACCTAGTTTCTAACTTTTCGTCCCTAGAAACGAAATGTTCCGTTTTTATCTCTCTGATCAGGTAACTTCAACCGTATTTTCCGAGTAGGAGAAATGAAAAAGTTAATAGCCGTCTATTTCTTTCCTCGCAAGTGTGTTGAAAAACTACGTATGATGATTCATTACACATTCGGCTCCCTTATCCTTAATACCACCTCGAATGTAACCAACAGTAGTATAACCAACATAGCACACTTGTATAATAATGTACTGATTCAATACTTGTGCAGATATCGAGGATTTCCCAAAGGAACACGTGTGGGCGTGCTCTCAGTACCTCACTACGAAGACGTTCGAGAGCCTCCGGGAGATGTTCACGTCGACCAAGCTCATACAGGATTGGTTCACGGATTGTGCAAAGTGAGTATTACTCAAGTTTTAGGATTTTTTAAGGCAAGACGACTGTATCATCGCTTATAGCGGTCAAACGCAAAATAAACGTTACACGTTACGTACTAGTGTGTTATGGTTGCGTGTAGTATGTAACTCGTGTGTAATGTCGCGTGTGTCCGCAGAGTGATCTCTGGCGTGTGCGGCGAGAGCGTGGAGTGGGTGACGCCGCTGGGGCTGCCGGTGGTGCAGCCGTACTAGTGTGTTATGGTTGCGTGTAGTATGTAACTCGTGTGTAATGTCGCGTGTGTCCGCAGAGTGATCTCTGGCGTGTGCGGCGAGAGCGTGGAGTGGGTGACGCCGCTGGGGCTGCCGGTGGTGCAGCCGTACTAGTGTGTTATGGTTGCGTGTAGTATGTAACTCGTGTGTAATGTCGCGTGTGTCCGCAGAGTGATCTCTGGCGTGTGCGGCGAGAGCGTGGAGTGGGTGACGCCGCTGGGGCTGCCGGTGGTGCAGCCGTACTAGTGTGTTATGGTTGCGTGTAGTATGTAACTCGTGTGTAATGTCGCGTGTGTCCGCAGAGTGATCTCTGGCGTGTGCGGCGAGAGCGTGGAGTGGGTGACGCCGCTGGGGCTGCCGGTGGTGCAGCCGTACTAGTGTGTTATGGTTGCGTGTAGTATGTAACTCGTGTGTAATGTCGCGTGTGTCCGCAGAGTGATCTCTGGCGTGTGCGGCGAGAGCGTGGAGTGGGTGACGCCGCTGGGGCTGCCGGTGGTGCAGCCGTACTAGTGTGTTATGGTTGCGTGTAGTATGTAACTCGTGTGTAATGTCGCGTGTGTCCGCAGAGTGATCTCTGGCGTGTGCGGCGAGAGCGTGGAGTGGGTGACGCCGCTGGGGCTGCCGGTGGTGCAGCCGTACTAGTGTGTTATGGTTGCGTGTAGTATGTAACTCGTGTGTAATGTCGCGTGTGTCCGCAGAGTGATCTCTGGCGTGTGCGGCGAGAGCGTGGAGTGGGTGACGCCGCTGGGGCTGCCGGTGGTGCAGCCGTACTAGTGTGTTATGGTTGCGTGTAGTATGTAACTCGTGTGTAATGTCGCGTGTGTCCGCAGAGTGATCTCTGGCGTGTGCGGCGAGAGCGTGGAGTGGGTGACGCCGCTGGGGCTGCCGGTGGTGCAGCCGTACTAGTGTGTTATGGTTGCGTGTAGTATGTAACTCGTGTGTAATGTCGCGTGTGTCCGCAGAGTGATCTCTGGCGTGTGCGGCGAGAGCGTGGAGTGGGTGACGCCGCTGGGGCTGCCGGTGGTGCAGCCGTACTAGTGTGTTATGGTTGCGTGTAGTATGTAACTCGTGTGTAATGTCGCGTGTGTCCGCAGAGTGATCTCTGGCGTGTGCGGCGAGAGCGTGGAGTGGGTGACGCCGCTGGGGCTGCCGGTGGTGCAGCCGTACTAGTGTGTTATGGTTGCGTGTAGTATGTAACTCGTGTGTAATGTCGCGTGTGTCCGCAGAGTGATCTCTGGCGTGTGCGGCGAGAGCGTGGAGTGGGTGACGCCGCTGGGGCTGCCGGTGGTGCAGCCGTACTAGTGTGTTATGGTTGCGTGTAGTATGTAACTCGTGTGTAATGTCGCGTGTGTCCGCAGAGTGATCTCTGGCGTGTGCGGCGAGAGCGTGGAGTGGGTGACGCCGCTGGGGCTGCCGGTGGTGCAGCCGTACTAGTGTGTTATGGTTGCGTGTAGTATGTAACTCGTGTGTAATGTCGCGTGTGTCCGCAGAGTGATCTCTGGCGTGTGCGGCGAGAGCGTGGAGTGGGTGACGCCGCTGGGGCTGCCGGTGGTGCAGCCGTACTAGTGTGTTATGGTTGCGTGTAGTATGTAACTCGTGTGTAATGTCGCGTGTGTCCGCAGAGTGATCTCTGGCGTGTGCGGCGAGAGCGTGGAGTGGGTGACGCCGCTGGGGCTGCCGGTGGTGCAGCCGTACTAGTGTGTTATGGTTGCGTGTAGTATGTAACTCGTGTGTAATGTCGCGTGTGTCCGCAGAGTGATCTCTGGCGTGTGCGGCGAGAGCGTGGAGTGGGTGACGCCGCTGGGGCTGCCGGTGGTGCAGCCGTACTAGTGTGTTATGGTTGCGTGTAGTATGTAACTCGTGTGTAATGTCGCGTGTGTCCGCAGAGTGATCTCTGGCGTGTGCGGCGAGAGCGTGGAGTGGGTGACGCCGCTGGGGCTGCCGGTGGTGCAGCCGTACTAGTGTGTTATGGTTGCGTGTAGTATGTAACTCGTGTGTAATGTCGCGTGTGTCCGCAGAGTGATCTCTGGCGTGTGCGGCGAGAGCGTGGAGTGGGTGACGCCGCTGGGGCTGCCGGTGGTGCAGCCGTACTAGTGTGTTATGGTTGCGTGTAGTATGTAACTCGTGTGTAATGTCGCGTGTGTCCGCAGAGTGATCTCTGGCGTGTGCGGCGAGAGCGTGGAGTGGGTGACGCCGCTGGGGCTGCCGGTGGTGCAGCCGTACTAGTGTGTTATGGTTGCGTGTAGTATGTAACTCGTGTGTAATGTCGCGTGTGTCCGCAGAGTGATCTCTGGCGTGTGCGGCGAGAGCGTGGAGTGGGTGACGCCGCTGGGGCTGCCGGTGGTGCAGCCGTACTAGTGTGTTATGGTTGCGTGTAGTATGTAACTCGTGTGTAATGTCGCGTGTGTCCGCAGAGTGATCTCTGGCGTGTGCGGCGAGAGCGTGGAGTGGGTGACGCCGCTGGGGCTGCCGGTGGTGCAGCCGTACTAGTGTGTTATGGTTGCGTGTAGTATGTAACTCGTGTGTAATGTCGCGTGTGTCCGCAGAGTGATCTCTGGCGTGTGCGGCGAGAGCGTGGAGTGGGTGACGCCGCTGGGGCTGCCGGTGGTGCAGCCGTACTAGTGTGTTATGGTTGCGTGTAGTATGTAACTCGTGTGTAATGTCGCGTGTGTCCGCAGAGTGATCTCTGGCGTGTGCGGCGAGAGCGTGGAGTGGGTGACGCCGCTGGGGCTGCCGGTGGTGCAGCCGTACTACCGCCGCGCCGCCGCCAGCGCCGCGCACTACCGCGCGCCCATCGACCAGCACCAGTCAGTACCACTATTTAACGCCCGAAATTAATAATCGATCCTCCGTTTTTCGCGGATTTAGATTAATATTTTATTTATTAAAAAAAAATTATTGCCACTATAACACAGAGACTTATCCTAGGTTCCAGTTACTTGTCTAATTAATTATAGGGTAATAGGCTTTATTTATTTAACAAAAACACTTATACAGTCTAGTTTACACCTTTTACAAGGGGATGCCGCGCACGAGTCCCTAAGACTTATAAAACAAGTTAAATGAAAACATTATGTCAATCAATATGTCAAGCTTTACCCCTAAAATAACATATGATGACATGCCATATCAGTCCAAAACTGCGTAACACGGATCAGGGTTGATTATTAATTTTAAGCGTAAGACGATCCGATTTAACTGTACAGCTTGAATTTGTTATTATATATCGCTACGTATGGGGGTAGCAGTCATGACCTCATTATAACTTATTTTGATGCAATTTAATATGAAGATAATTTATCGTTCAAACCCTCTAAATATATATAACTCAAAGGTGACTGACCAACATAGTGATCTATCAACGCACAGCCCAAACCACTGGACGGATCGGGCTGAAATTTGGCATGCAGGTAAATGTTATGACGTAGGCATCCGCTAAGAAAGGGTTTTGATTAATTCTACCCCCAAGGGGATAAAATAGGGGATGAAAGTTTTTATGAAACTTTGTCAGTTTTAAACCGATCGGGCTGAGACTTTGCATGCATAAAGCTGCCCACGCGGGTGAAACAGCGGGCGCATCCAGTTATTAATATGGATATTCATTAATTTACGTTACACAACTAGGTATATGCATAAATTAGAATTACCTTTATCGAGTCATCATCATCATTATCAGCCTTTTACGTTCCCACTGCTGGGACTCTGGCCTTCTCTCAGAGAGAGAGTATGGGCTGTAATCTACCACGCTGGCCCAGTGCGGGTTGGTAGATGTCGCATGCCCTTAAATGTTGCAGTTCTTGGGCATGCCGGTTTCCTCACGAGTATTTAATTTAAATTTCAACTTGATACTTCAATGTGTTCTCGAGAGAAAGGATGCGGACCGACAGACAGTATGTTTATATTTTCGTGTTCGTGTATTTATATTTTTAATGACTGTTCTGTTTGTGTAAGTTTATTCATTATTTCTTCTTAACACTTGTTTTTTTGCTACAAATAAAATTATTGTCTATTGTCTATTGACAGACGGACAGCAAAGTGATAAAGGTTCCGTTTTTCTATGTGAGATATGGAATCCTGAAAATAACTGTTCTGTAGGCGTCCGTGCACGATGAAGCAGCGCAACGCGTTCCCGCCGAACTTCATCCACTCGCTGGACTCGTCTCACATGATGCTGACGTCCCTGCACTGCGAGGCCGCCGCGGTGGCCTACGTGTCGGTACACGACTGCTTCTGGACGCACCCCTGCACCGTCGATCAAATGAACAAGGTATCGCATAAAAAAAGTTACGCCTAATTTATGCCTTGTATAATTGTGAAAGTAATGGAAAAAATTATTAGCAAGCGTTTAACACAATTCCTTAGCAGAGAATGTATTTTATCCACAAGACAACATGGATTCGTAGAGAAACGGTCGACTATTACTAACCTCTTGTCATGTGTGCAATCATGGACAAAAGACCTAGATAATACCGATCCTGTTGACATTGTGTACCTTGACTTTGAACGCGCTTTTGACAAGGTCCCCCACCAACGACTACTATTGAAACTTGAGCACTTTGGCATACGTGGTAAACTTCTGAAATGGATAGAGAATTACCTTACAGGTAGAACTTTCCAAGTGCGAGTTGGTAACTCAATGTCACAGAAGAAAAATGTTCTAAGTGGGGTACCACAGGGGTCGGTGCTCTCTGCTTATCTATTTGGAATCTACATTACAGACTTGATCAATATTATAGAATGTCAATCAGCCTTTTTTGCTGATGATGGTAAATTCTTTGCAAATCCCATCATTAATTCTGGTTTGCTGCAGGACGATCTCAACCGTGTGCAAGTCTGGACTCAAGACTGGATCATCAAACTGAATATATCCAAATGTTGTGTCCTTCACCTCGGTCGTACAAACCCTAGAGTTGCATATAACTTGGATGGAAATATTATAGAGGAAGTAAGTCTCCAAAGAGATCTCGGTATTTTAATAACCTCAAACTTAAAGTGGGAAGAACACATCACCTCCGTGGTCAAAAAAGCCAACTCCTTCTTATATGTGATACGCAGATCCTTTCAGGCCATTACAGTCGAGGTATTCTTAAAAATATACAAGACGTATATAAGACCCCTGTTGGAGTACGGTTTCCAAGTCTGGAGTCCTTACTTCCGAAAAGATATTGACCTTATTGAAAGTGTGCAGCGAAGGGCTACCAAGATACCACGGACACTAAGACGTAGACCCTATGAGGACAGGCTCCGTGCATTGCGCCTCACCACCCTCGAGGAAAGACGCCTTCGTGGTGACCTCATTGAGACATACAAGATTTTAGGCGGTTTTTATAACCTACCAGACATCCACAACCTGTATATATGCAAGGAGAGCATGAAATCTTCAAGAGGAAATAATATGCAGATAGTACGCGCACCATCCAAATCAAACACTGCGCACCACTTCTTGGCTTCTAGAGTGGTGCACAACTGGAATAGACTGCCAGAAGACGTTGTGTCAGCTCCTTCAGTGAATTCCTTTAAAAACAGACTGGACAAGTGGTTGCGAACGAACAATGCTTCCTTGCTACAGAATTGACTTCTCTCTGCACTTTTGGACATTGCTATAATTCAACACAGCATGATATAGGCACATCAGCCTGCGGGCTGCTCGCCTATTACCAAATAAATAAATAAATAAATAAATAAATAATTTCATTTCGCATAATGGTTGTTTGACGTTAGATCAAAATCTGGGGGAACTAATATGAGACAGGCTAATAGAACTTGTTTATGATTGTGAAAACTAAATAGGCCTATAAAAAATAGATTACCTCTCTCTTTTTATAGAGGACAGTAAATAACATTAGCAAAAAAAGCTTTTAGATAATTAATTATGCGAAACCTGTTATGCCAAAGTAAATTTATGCAAAATAATGTACGGGTGACTGTAACACGAAAAATCATTTTGAGCACCGCGAAAACCATATATAAATTATTTCTATTTTGGTTTTTTGTTTTGTGTCATTTTTTTAACTCTTGTTATATTAAATACGTAATTCTGCATACAGAACATTCTTATTTCTATTTATTTCTTCGCAGATCTGCCGAGAACAGTTCGTGGCGCTTTATTCGCAGCCAATACTCAACGACCTGTCGGACTTTCTCGTGAATCGATATAGCTATAATGCAAGGTAAATTTTAATAACTTAGGAATCCAAGTTAGAGCATAAAATAACTATCACTTATGGCTCCCACACAAAACTGTGATGCGGCGCGTTGCGAATCAGATCGGAAGTTCTTGTGGTGCATTCGTGCGAGCAGCTCGCAGATATTTGCGATGCGATAGCCCGCAGGGTTAACAACACCTATGTCTGTGTCTTTGTGTGTAATATATAAAGACAAAAGATTTGATTGTTTTTTCATTCCAAATAAACTTAAAAACGAATGAACCGATCTTTATGAATTTTTTTAAGGAGATAGTTTGAACCCTGGGGAACGACACAGGATACTTATTCTCGCGATAAACTTTAGTCCACGCGAGTGAAACCGCGGGAAAAAGCTAGTATAAGATTGTGTGTGCGTTGTCTATGTATAACTAACTAGCGACCCGACCCGTCTTCGCACGGGTGCAATGTAGATTTGTAGATACTAATATGGGGCAGTATTTTACAAATCTTTGAATTTCGTCGGCTTTTCTTTATCATAATATTGCATGTGCTACAAATATAAACCTTCCGCGTGAATCACTCTACGTATTGCTGAAAACTGCATTGAGATCCGTTACGTAGTTTTAAAGATCTAAGCATACATAGGGACAGAAAGCGGGAAGTGACTTTGTTTTATACTATGTAGTGAGTTTCGCTAATGTTTCTTTCAGTGACCTTCTCGACAACAGCGTGGGTTCCTTCGACAAGAGGCGCGTTAACAAACTGCTCAAGCGAGTGCCCGCCAAAGGAGACTTTGACGTGAATAGCGTTCTGAACTCGGTCTACTTCTTCAGTTAACCTGTTATGGACCTTGTGACCGTTGAAATACGTTCCTTTATGTATTGATCGGATTGCGCTAGTGGGCGTGTGTCAGAGTGAACTCGTGTTGCAACTGTCGCGCTGTAACTTGGCTCTTTTCTAACTGCCGACGCAAACAGGGGGCTGATAATTTTAAGCGTGTATCTGTGAGTTGCATCGTAGCTCCCGAACGGCTGAACCGATTATGATATAGTTTTTTTTTGTTTGAAATATGACTTGATCAAGAGTGTACTTACTTCTTTGTGTCGGAAGTGTTTTTTTTTTTGACAAGTGGTTTTTTGACGTGAAAATGTATGTTATGGCGCGTGGCATGCCTCGGTGTACAACTTTCTGATGCTAGATGTACCGCGATTCTTAACTTGCTAACAAACCTAAATCCCGTAATGTCATTAATAATTTTTTTTAACCTAAATGCTACTACAATTAAATATGACGACGAAATGTGAGATATTACAATAAATCTAAAAAGCATCTAGCCAGTTAATACCACTGTTACGAATCTGTCGCCAAGAACCGCTGTCGGTTTGTTCTGGCAGCCTCTCTTGAGAGCAAGTTCCCAATCCATGCGTAGCGTAGCGTCATCTTCGATCACATTGTCGCCTAACATCAGGTGACTTGCACTACGGCCGAACGCTTAAGCTTTTACGCAAATATCTCACCGGAATAAATCGCTTACATATTATATTATGTGACAGATATGCAGGTAGTTTATATGAGCGCCACGCATGTCTCCTAGTGCCTCGAATTTTGTATTAAATATATGTGCTGTGCGGTATTGCAATGCGCTGGTCACTCTGTTATAAACACGCAGGCTACAACATAAACTTCGACACAAATAATAGTATTGATAGACTGATATTAAAAATAAGTCGGTAGGTAGGTGTTTTGTAATTTTACTATTAAAAATAATAATTGATGAATTCGTGAGAGCGGAGATAATACTGCCTTGGGTGTGCTATGAACTTAAGAAATACTGACTCGTTTCTTTTTCTGTTTGTGTACTTTTAACTTTTAAATTTTGTATATATCTCGTTGTTTTTCTAAACTTTTACTCGGCAGTTGATTTAAAATTTCGTGTCAAATGAGTAGTAGGTAACATTTGATTTGTTAGATGATGTTAGGGCGAGCGCACTTTGGATCAAATTTATATCGCACGATACATACGACTTGTATACGATTCTTGTCGTACATATTACACCCAATAATAGATTTTTGGACGTTCAGATCAGACGTTCAGACGTAGTATCCAAAGTGCGCTGGCTCTTAGTATTGTAGAGTACAAACTTCAAAATAGTCATTAAAAATTACAAGAAATACCTCAGATATTATGTAACTAGTACGGTTCAGTTATTTCGTCCGAGTTTATTAATTTACATTGTTTGAAATGAGACGTCTTGTATTGTAATAACATTGTTATTAAATATTAATTTGTGTAGTGTAGTGAAATGAACTGCAATGCAACAAATACAGTCTGTGATTTGTTAGTTGTGTAACAATAAATTAAGATGAATTCTTAGAATCTGTTTTATTCTATTGTAAGAATTATAGCGTGCTCGCTTGGCCAGTTACCAGTGTAGTTACCACTCTCAAGAATCCGTCGCCAAGCACCTATTGGTGTGTCCGGCAGTGTAACTTAGAACCAGCTGATCCAGGTGAAACGTGGCGCCACCTTGAACCACGTCGTCGCTTAACATCAGCTGACTTACGGCCAAACACTAACCACCCTGTAAAGTATAAGACAACAATAATATATCTCTAAGGATTGTGAAATAAAACTCAAAAATATAAGTACAGTTTATTACGCAGTATAAAAATTGTATCACGGATCACATAAATAATTACAATGACATTGCTACAGAGACATCAATAGGGCTAACACACCATGAAGTTAATACGCTAACAGATACGTACTGAGGTCCAAGGGTAGAGGCAAGGGCCCTTCTTTACTTACAAGGAGCTGAGACCGAGTTTAATAGCTACTATGCCGTTTTGATAACATTGGTTTCTTGAATGCAAGTATTTTCTATAGTTCTTGTATGTTATTGATAACCAATTGATACCAAAGACATGTGTGCAATACCAATTGTGAATTTGAATTGAATTTGATCCCAGAAATAAATCCAATGATTTTCCAAACTAGTTCGAAATTCAGATGGCTTCAACAAGGCACATAAATATGTTAGCCCTCATAAATTATTACATGCATGAATTTGACGGACACAATAAATTAACAGTACCTAATCTACAAAAGTCACTACATGATTTTACTTACTGACTTTTCCTATATTTTTGAGGTAATAAGTGCCTATAAGTAAATGAAGAATATTTGGCTCTAGTGCAGTCTACTAAATTAATTTTTCAATCTACGTCTACCATTATTCCATCAAATCGTGCATACCTTTTTTAATTAACTTAACAACAACAAAAGTTAATTTGTTATCTTTTAAACCAGCAAAAAAATATTCCGAGATAAAAACTCCTAAAACGTCTCGGGACCGAAATAATTAACATTGAAGCTATTTGATTTTTGATCCCAAAAATATATGGATAAAAAAATTATATGGCGGTCAGGCAGGCAGAGGCAGGCTCCATAGTAGGTACTCCATACTAAAATGTCTTAATCCCTTTATGCTAATTAATTTAACCGTAGAATTTTCCTGATTTATAATTTAACTTAAAATTAAACAAAGCCTTACTGTGTTTTGGGGCTTTACTTCAGTTTAAAATATTCTAAATAAAAACCTAAGCATCCTATCGTATACCGACCACCCACAAAAACGTACAAGTCTATAAAAACTCTGTTCATATCCCCAATCTTTCCATTTCTGAAATTCCTTTCTTTTTAACACGCTTTTATTATTTACTTCGATTGTATGATGATGTATATATTTTTTTTAAATAAAATAAAATAAAAATAAAAAAATAGATAAGGTTGTATATTAGTTTAGTGATGCCTCTGCTTGTGGCGGAAGGTACGTATGTTGTTGACGCTAGTGATGGGCCGCGCGGCTTGGTCCGCCGAGTCGTGGGAACCGCTCGTCGTTGTACGGTGGCTCGTCTCTGATGGACTGCGGAAAACAGAAACATTGTATAAATTATATGTCATATATATCTACACGGATATATTATGAAGATGTAACGGTAGGTACAGTTTTAGATAATTCTACACGGCAATCGGCAAGGTACAGTCAGACAGCTGATCAATACCAAATGTGTATCAGTACCCCTAGTACAAGTTTTGAAAACGATAAAAGTTTTCGTAAACGTCGACGTTTACCACCGCCGACTTTTCAAAGTGGCAACTCGATCAGCTTAAATTGAAACAGTAACTCAATAACATTGTTGGAATATGATTATAACGATTTAAAATAACCCGTATTAACGATTTCAGTTCCTCAAGTCTCGGTAAGATTCGCTGAAAAAAAAATGTATGGATGGAAACGAAAACTTTTATCGTTTTTGTAAACTATCAAAACCTGTACTAGGGGTATTGTACGTACGGGTTATTTTAAATCGTTATAATCATATTCCAACAATGTTACTGAGTTACTTTTTGAATGCAGATCGAGTTGCCACTTTGACAAGTCGGCGGTGGTAAACGTCGACGTTAACGAAAACTTTTATCGTTTTCAAAACTTGTACTAGGGGTACAGCAATGTTTGGTGTTCAAGAAGATTAATGTGAAAATTTGATCGTGTTTAGCAACTTTCGTGACAGATAGATAGTTTTTTTTTTTTTACTATTTACAGGGTAGCGTTTGACCACAAGTTACCTGATGTTAAGTAACGATGTGGTCGAAGATGGCACCACGCTACACCTGGACTGGGAACTCTGGATTATCCCTTTATTGGTACACCACAATACAGAGATATTTAAAACTATCAGAACAACAATAAAACTCTATAGGCTACAAGTACCTAACGAACAAGGTGGAGCGACGACTTGCGCCGAATGGTTGTATGAGAAAAGCTGAAGAGCGGGCTCAGTGGCGTATCATGGGAGAGTCCTATGTCCAGCAGTGGACTACTAAAGGCTGATGATGATCATGAACTAACGAATTACAATGCTAAATCTCTTTCTGCCCCGTAACTTCGCTAACTGAGCCATTTCTGTATACACCAATGTTGTAACATTTACCTCGGAGTCAAGTTCTCATCGTCCACATTCTGCAAACAGATCCACTGACAGTTTATGTTGTCTCCATTTTTGACACAGTCCAGTGTTCCGTTGTATATCAACAAGTCGTCCATCAGTATCTGAGGAATATAAACATTTTAATCAGCTACGGTGCACAACGGATAAATGGAGCAAGCAAGTCACAATCTGACGTCCGACATCGTCCAAAAACGAAATGGGAAAACGATATAGTCTGACGTCATCAAAAAACGAGATTGGAAAACGATATAATCTGACGTCATCTAAAATGAGATGGGAAAACATTACAGACTGACGTCATCCAAAAACAAGATGGGTAAACGATATACGTGTGACGTAGTCCAAAAACGAGATGGGAAAAATATATAGGTACCTACTTGTGACGACGTCCAAAAACGAGATGGGAAAACGATATAGATACGTCTGACGTAAGGGCCATGTTTTTACTAATTTGTTTTCATAAAACATACTGCAACTTACTGCAAATTCTTTCACGCCTCTTGTTGGAGTTTTGCCGTAGTTCCATATTTTTACCCCATACACGGAGACTGGAATATCGAAAACGAAGAATACCCTGCAAAAACAAGAAGCTTGGTTTGAGTTTTACAATTAATATACTCGTAAATATGTTCAACTCAATTACGTCGACCACGTGGTTGGCGCCGTGTGTAGTGTGTGCGGTGTGTAGTGTGTGCGGTGTGTACCTAGTGTGTGCCGTGTGTAGTGTGTGCGGTGTGTAGTGTGTGCGGTGTGTACCTAGTGTGTGCCGTGTGTAGTGTGTGCGGTGTGTAGTGTGTGCGGTGTGTAGTGTGTGCGGTGTGTACCTAGTGTGTGCCGTGTGTAGTGTGTGCGGTGTGTAGTGTGTGCGGTGTGTAGTGTGTGCGGTGTGTACCTAGTGTGTGCCGTGTGTAGTGTGTGCCGTGTGTAGTGTGTGCGGTGTGTAGTGTGTGCGGCGGCACCTGTTGAGCGTGTCGGGCAGCACAGGCGCCAGCCAGCAGTGGTCGCCGCCGCCGACCGCGTGGTTGGCGCCGTGTGTAGTGTGTATAGTGTGTGCGGTGTGTAGTGTGTGCGGCGGCACCTGTTGAGCGTGTCGGGCAGCACGGGCGCCAGCCAGCAGTGGTCGCCGCCGCCGACCGCGTGGTTGGCGCCGTGTGTAGTGTGTATAGTGTGTGCGGTGTGTACTGTGTGCGGCGGCACCTGTTGAGCGTGTCGGGCAGCACGGGCGCCAGCCAGCAGTGGTCGCCGCCGCCGACCGCGTGGTTGGCGCCGTGTGTAGTGTGTATAGTGTGTGCGGTGTGTAGTGTGTGCGGCGGCACCTGTTGAGCGTGTCGGGCAGCACGGGCGCCAGCCAGCAGTGGTCGCCGCCGCCGACCGCGTGGTTGACGCCGTCGATGAGCTTGTCCGGCGTCCGCACGTCCGCCGCGCCCGCGGACACCACGTTCACGCTCGCCGGGTGCGCGCACACGTCTGCAAACGTCACCCACGTCATCAACAATGAGCTGTGAGCTGTCATAATCACGTGCCTACATAGCGGCAGTCGTATGTGCGGAAGAAGCCTCCTCACTCCTTCTGCGCCGCCCTTATTGTTATTTTGTATTATATCTTTAGCTCCGTTTTGCCCTTCGACCACATCATCACATCAGGTGAAAAGCTTGGGATTTTAGTGAACTTGCTCCAATTCAATCAATTAGTAATAAGAATAAAATTGTCAATGTGATCGCGCCAAAAAAATTACGTGCCGGGCGTTGCTTGCCTGTTCTTTTGCCGGCGTAAGGAGGTTGGAACAGGCGTAGCTAGTTTTAAGTTGATGTTTTAAAGTGATCACATTGAATAAAACAAATTTTGACTTTTGACTATTGACTTTTGGTGGCTTGTGGTCAAACGCTACCTTGTACAAAGTAAACCAAAAATATAAGGGTAAATCGATTTGTTAAACAATCACGACAGCTTCGAATGAAATATATGTAAATAACAGCTGGAGACTGCGGCACTTTTCATCGGACTCGGGTGCCGGCCCCTGTATATACTGTCACGCCATGCATGAGTACTCACTGCTCTCAGTGAGCGGGATGAGGTCCCCCTGCGGGTCCACGAGCGCGACCCCCGTGAGCCCCACGTAGTAGCGGTCCCCCCACGTGCTGAAGATGCTGAGCTGCAGCACGAAGCCGGTGGGGGCGGCGAGCGCCGCGCCGCTCCCGTATACGAGGCAGTCCATGCGGAAGCTGTCCGAGTCTTTTGCGTCTTCCAACCTGAGAAGTTAAGAACAAACGTACAAACATTTACTTTTTTGTCCAATTTAGTTATAGCATGGCACCACTTTCGACAGCATCATCAGAGTCCTCGACGCTGGTTACCTGTCATGGATCAGAAGAGTCCTGCCCACTGGTTACCTGTCATCGATCAGAGGAGTCCTCACAGCTGGTTACTTGTCAACTATATAGCCGCCAGGTTTCGGTGGTTACCTGTCATCCACAGCCGCCAGGTTTCACTGGTTACCTGTCATCCACAGCCGCCAGATGCAGCTGGTTACCTGTCATCCACAGCCGCCAGATGCAGCTGGTTACCTGTCATCTACAGCCAACAGGTCCCGCTAGTTACCTGTCATCAACAGCCGTTAGGTCTCGCTGATTACCTGTAACCTACAGCCGCAAGGTGGAGCTGGTTACCTGTCACCTACAGCCACCAGATCTCGCTGGTTACCTGTCACCTACAGCCGCCAGGTGGAGCTGGTTACCTCTCACCTACAGCCGCCAGGTTTCGCTGGTTACCTGTCATCCACAGCCGCCAGATGCAGCTGGTGCACGTAGTCGTAGCACACGTGTCCGGGCGCGCGCCGCAGCAGCACGGGCCGGTAGTGCAGCGCCGCGCCATCCAGCGACACGAGCGCGTGACGCACGCCAGCGTACGACAGCTCCACGCTGCCGTTGTAGTTCCAAATGCGGATACCTTCGGGACAAACACGAGGCATCGGAATACAAAAATCGAAATCAAAAGTCAAAATTTGTTTTATTCAATAGGATACATTGTGATCACATTAAAACGTCAACTTAAAACTAGCTACGAAGACTTCATTAGGGTTGGCAACGCAAATGTCCAAACAACAACGTTGCTTATTGCACTATCCGAAACTTGTGAAATATACGGATACGGTAACAGTTTCGGATATCCGATAGTTTCGGTTACGGTTACGGAGCTCCATAACATCCCTGCTGCAAACTACAGAATGCAGCAGTGACCAGCAGTGCGATACTAATTCACACGGAAACCACGGATTCGGAAAAAAATCCTTCAGATTTTGTTTACCCACGATTCATTCATCTGAATTTGGAAACTTAATTTGAAAAATCGGCTGCTCAATGATGGAATTAAAAGTTTCCGCCACCTATTTGATCTCGGAAAACGTTTTAGTGAAGCAAAAGTGACGTCGAATCCGACACGGAAACATTCCGTGTGAAGTAGAATCGCACTAAAGGTGGCAACTACTCACTGGTGATCTCAGTAGGCTCTTTCAGCTCAATGACGACGTGTCCAAACTCGCTACCAGCCACGAAGCTGGTGTACCACATCTCCTCAAAGTCCGTGGTGATGTTCCTCCCGTTGAACAGACTCTTGCAATCCTGCAGGCGGCTGTGTTCCGGCGCCTGGTCTTCGGATATGAGGGCGGTGTAGGCGAACGCGCGGTACACTGGGATTCTCTCGCTGTAGCACATTATGTCTATGCCTGGACGTTTGTGAAGGAATTAGTTGAGGGTTGATTATAAAGCCGGGTTATATTTCGTAACAATATTGCACGTGTTGATTATGGCGATTGTTGCGTAGAGATTGGCTCTTGTTTAGAACATGCTGAGTTGCGCAATACATAATTATGTAGTACAACGAAAAGCTAAAAAGAGAATTCTTACATGTATACCTACCTAATAGTTACATAGGAACAATTTTGCTAAAAAACATAACTCGCGGTTTTACCTGCGTCTTTTGCAGTTTATCGCAATAAAAATATCCTATGTCCTTCCCCAGGGTTCAGATTATCTCCATAACAAATTACAACAAGATCGGTTCAATAGTTTTATGTTTGTACGAAACAAACACACAGTCAAATCTTTTCTCTTTATTATATTAGTTTAAATAGATATTAGAAAATAAGTTAAGGGCGGCTTGCACAACAATTTTTAAACGTATTTAAGCACCCCTTAATTGCATTTAGGCAACTAAAAACGTTTAGCATCTTGCACAACAAAACATAAGCTCTCAAACGTATTTAACAAGCTGTCAAAATTAAACACCCCAGAATGGCTAAGAAAGTTAAAATTTGTTTAGCGCCATTTTGAATGACCATCTGTTTCAAAAACAATGGTTTTTAGGTCTTTGTATTAGTTTTTATATGCTTCGTCTGAGTAAAATGCCTCGTTGATTTGGATTGGTAGTTTTATTGTTATTTTTAAAGATTAATATTGATTACCTATAACTACAATGGATTTGTGAGATTTCTCAGACGATGACAAAGAAATTATAATGTATCTACGCCGGCCCATTGCACCAAGAGAACTGTTTCCGAGGTCAAGATTGTTCGAAAAACTTTCAGTGCAGACATTTTTGCGGAGATTTCAACTATCGAAAGCTACCATAGTGATTTTGTTACAACAAATAGAAAAACATCTAAAAGCAGTACTCCATTTTACGCAAATATTCAACCCCAATGTTAACCAATTAACATGGGTTTGACCGTGTTTGACAAAAAAACACAAGGAGCGCGTGATACGGAACATCTGGGCTGTTTGAAGAACACGCTAACTACGTTTAACTAAATTGCATCGGAAATCATGTCGTGCAAGACAACGCTAAACTAGATTAGAATAAATCTGTTTAGCGCCTAAACCTGTATTAGCTAAATAAAATTAACGACGATTTAAACACAACGTTGTGCAAGCCGCCCTAAGTGTGGATTTACCATCGCTCAAAACGGTGAAGAAAAACATCGTGAGGAAACCGGCATGTCCGAGAACCACAACATTCATGGGCATGCGACATCTACCAACCCGCACTGGACCAGCATGGTAGATTACTCTCTCTCTCTTTCTCTCTCTCTCTCTCCCTCAGAGAGAGGGCCATAGTCTTAACAGTGGGAACATAATAGGCTGATGATGATAGATAGATGGATAAAGAGAAGCACCTGTAAGCCCAATAAACTGCCTGTGCCCCCAATTCGACATCAGCGTCAGTTTAATTGTCTTCGCCACATATTTCAGATCCCTTCCGTCGCCGTCCAAAGCTTCGAGCAGCTCTTTAGGACTCAGATTGTGGTTGCTCGCGTTGGCCGTGGGAGGCCTGTCTATGCTGGTCGCGTGGTCGTTGATAGGCTCATTGCCTTTCAAGAGGTCTAAAAAGTTCTTATCGTTTTGCATCACGGAGTCCAGTATGCTGGGGTCTTTGGTAAAGAGTATCGTCTGGAAAAGGGAAAGCACGGCAATTAGGAGAATGTGGAGCTTTTTTTCTTACTAGTTACAGGGTAGCGTTTGACCACAAGTCACCTGATGTTAATTGCCGATGTGGTCGAAGGTGACGTCACGCTACACCTGGATTGGAGACTGGCTCTTAAGTCTCAAGTGAGGCTGCCGGAACACACCGATAGGTGCATGGCGACAGATTGGTAGCTAGCCAGGCGAGTAGGTACTAGAAAATACCCTACCACCAAGCTAAGGTCACAATGTTTTCCTTTACCGAAAGTACGTCCTACCGATACCAATGGCCAGTCAACGTCAATATCACTGAGCCATCATCGCTACAAAGTGAGTGTGTATTTGTAACTAATTAATTTACATATTGCAGGGACCACAAGTCTTCTAATGTAAATTGACGATGTCATCGATGGTGACGTCACACTACAACTGAACTGGGAACTGCCGGAACTCACCGACAGGTGCTTGGCGACAGATTCTTGGTGGCTAGCCAAGCGAGAACTATGGTATAATTATGTCTATTTATTTATTTATCACTAGCTGACACGGCGAACTTCGTATCGCCAATAAAAAACACCTTTTAAACCTTCCCTGAACTTTCACAAATGTTTCAAGATCTAAAGCCATTCTCGAATTTTAGCGAGACTAACGAACAGCAATTGATTTTTATATTTAAGAGAAGATATATACAATCTTATTTTCGTTATGACTTACGTCGCCAAAAGACGATAATGGTCCATTAAGCTCGCCGCTGGCCCTCGCTATCTCCCCGTGGAATATCACCTGGTCGTCCAACCGGATCTGCACGAGGCGGACCCCTCGAGTGGAGTAGATACGAGACTTGTTGTAGTTCTGGAACAACATGGGATGAGCCAGAATAAATTGACCCTTTGTAATATTGCTAGAAGGCAATATCATGAAATATAGGGTATATCCATGAATAAGACGCATATCTGGCTAGAATCCACACAACAGTACCCCTAGATCCATAATGGATCAAATGAATGGATCTTATGAGATAGGAGTTTTGAAAACGATAAAAGTTTTCGTAAACGTCGACGTTTACCACCGCCGACTTGTCAACTCGATATGTTTAAAATCAAAAAGTAACTCAATAACGTTGTTGGAATATGATTATAACGATTTAAAATACCCCGTATTAACGATTTCAGTTCCTCCAAGTCTCGGTAAGATTCGCTGAAAAAAATATGTATGGATGGAAACGAAAACTTTTATAGTTTTTGTAAACTATCAATCAAAACCTGTACTAGGGGTACTGTAATACTTTTTTTACTACTTACAGGGTAGCGTTTGGCCACAAGTCATCTGATTGTAAGTGACGTTGTAGTCGAAGATGGCACCACGCTATACACCTATATTGGGAACTGGCTCTCTCAAGTGAGGCTGCCGAAACACACAAATAGATGCTTGGCGATAGATTCTTAGCTTGAGAGTGGTAGCTAGCCAGGCGAGCACTTGGAAATGCCCTACCACCAAACTATGGTTTCATGTTGATGTTTTCCTTCACCAAAAGCTCAAGCTCATTGCAGGATTCGAACCCATGACCCACGGATCGCAAGACGACGTCACTACCACT
This sequence comes from Opisthograptis luteolata, assembly GCA_931315375.2. Classification (NCBI taxonomy): domain Eukaryota; kingdom Metazoa; phylum Arthropoda; class Insecta; order Lepidoptera; family Geometridae; genus Opisthograptis; species Opisthograptis luteolata. The sequence goes on from OV928048.1 coordinate 9,137,899, forward strand.
GAGTCATCATCGCTTCAACAACTGTTGTCTCTGGTAAATATTTTAATAATTGTTTTTGCTGTGAATGGAGTGTAGAGAAAAAGTAAAATAAACCAGGCGAGTGCTAGTTAGACTCGCGCACCGATAAAGGTTTTCAAACTTTTTCCATATATGCTGCAAGACCTTGCTTCATGCCGAAGTACCCTATATAGGTTGTGATTCCCTTGTGAAATCGTAATATATGCGAAAATATACGACACAAACGATATTTTGGTCGCGTTGACTTACAAGTTTGATTTATTCACAGCTGTAATCGTACTTAGATCTGAATATTTGATATAAATTAATAAGATTAAGAATCATTTATTTGCAACAAATTATACAAAAATACAAAACAAAACAAAATGCAATAAGTAATAACCTAAAGATGTATTGTTGCAAACCGACCTCAACTCAGCGTTGTGCTGGTCGTTTGACCAGCGCTGGTCATATCGGAGGCCAAGATTCACTTGTCGAGATTCACATCAAGTGTCTGGGATGGCGTGACGAGCCATCCCAGACACACAGACTTGATGTTGCAAATAAATAATGCTCAATTTTTCATCCAATCAGCCCTAAAAACATCGGTTTGCGCTAAACTTACCCATATCCTGAGCACCGCCAGCCTGGCACTGCCCGCTAGTAGCGCGGTGAGCACAAGGGGCGCTGCATGCGGCGCGGGCGCAGACCACGCGTGCCGCTCGTCGTGCGTCCGCACCACACCATCCGTGATGTTCTGAACGCGGCACTGCTTCGACTGGTCCCCAGTTTCAGAGTCTGTCCAAATCTGAGACAAGAACGGTACACCCATAATAAAATAAAAAAACCTTTTATTTCTTACAGAATGCTAGAATAAAAAAGAAATAGTAAATTAAAATGTAGAAAGTTAGTGTTACGTTGATAATATATAATACATATTGAGGTTATTCTGTAAGAACCCCTTTATGGGTAAAGGCCTCCTCCAAATTGTGCCAGTGTTCTCTGGATTGAGCTATTTGTGCCCAGTTTGGACCCGCTGTGCGTTTAATTTCGTCCTCTCATCTGTTGCAAGGTCTCCCTATCTTTCTTTTGTGCCAGTGGGTACAGTGGACCATTGGGTACACCCATAAAATCTCTTTACTTATAGGATACATAATATTACGTCAAACTTAAGGCTAGCTACGCCTGTTCCAACCCCCTTACGCCGGCAAAAGAACGGGCAAGAAACGCCGGCAGGTAATTTCTCAGGCGCGATTATATTTACAATTTGAATGTAACTACTAATTGATTGAATTGGAGCAAGTTCACGTCTACAATCCCAACCTTTTTTGTCATCTAAATAGTCCGAAATTTTATAATAAACTTTACTAATAAGATTTCTCTTGGTTGGTTGATAGATCAATAGATGTCGCATACATCTAAAAGCTTCAATCTCGAGGTAGATTTTTTTCGGGAGGGTTCATTTCTACATTGCGGTATACCATACGGTCCATACGTCGGTGTGTTAAGATTTCCTAAAGCTGTTTTCCTCACCTTTTCAATACGAACCGCATCGCCTTTATCGTCGAACATTTCAATTCCATTCAGTCCTACAACGTACTTATCTCCCCAATTGGAATATATCTTCATTTCCAAGAGTCTGCCTTCGGGAAGTTCCGGGATAACGAATTCACTTTTAACATTATCCCTTTGCCCGTTTTTACTTGAAACTGAACTCAATGACGCAGGTTTTTTGGGTCCATTTTTAACTGCAGGCTTTTTGACTGAATTATTGTGCTGTAAATTCGTAGAGCTTTCTTTGGGGATCGACTTACTTCGGGGTTTGCCCTCCTGGTGATCTGAAATCACGTAAGGTATAGTTTACTTACAACCCAAAATGATGTCTTACTCTTTTTCGACCGATTCAAAGCGTTTTTAAAACACTTTTTTTTATGGTACGAACGTTCCACAGGATTTTATAAGTTTATAAACATGTAACATGTTTTTTTTGACCACAAGTCACTTGATGTATTTGAGGGTATTTGTCCCCTACACGAAACACTGTTGCTACGCATTTTTAGTAACCATTATTCGAATAATGGCGCAAAAAGCGCTAGAAAGTGCTGTACGCGACCTCCAAAAGACGATGGCGATATTGGTGGATCGAGTAAGCGGGCTGGAGACCAGGATCAGCGAGCAAAACACCGTGATTAACAATCAAGTTGAAGCTATCAAATCACTTAAATCTGGAATTGAGGGTATGTCAAGCAGTATTACCCGCAAGTCAACATCAACGGACGAAACGCCCCTGACAGCGCTGCAGCGACCAGTGCGTCAAGCGCGATTGAATGCAGCAGCTGCTCGTTCCTTGAATGACGCGCCTACTGCGAGCAACTTGACAGCTATGAAGAAATCCAGCGCTGCTAGCGCTGGAAAGCCGAGAACCGCGATAGTCGATGCGGTACGGACAACACCCGAGGTAAGCCGAACTGAGCCGAGGGGAACCCCCTCCGCTCGCACTTCCACTAAAGAGCCTGCTGTCACAGATTCAACAATAGTTAGCACAGCTGAGGCCACGACTCCCGCGACTCAAGCACAATGCGACATTACAAATAATTTTAGCACTGACGAACCACGTAAGAATGGCGAATGGCAACAAGTTACTCGTAAGCGACACGGTACTAAGCAACCGAGATCAATTGTTACCGGCTCGGGTAATATTGATGAAGAGCTCCAAACAGTCGAGCGGCAAAAGTATGTACAGGCATGGTCTTTCCGACCTGAGACTACTGAGAAAAATGTCCTTAATTTCCTTAACAAACTTGTCCAATGCGAAGAATTCACGGTAGAAAAGCGAGAAATTAGATCGGACAAACACGCTGCATTTGTCATAGGCTTTCCAGAAAGCTTGTTCGACAAGCTGTGTTCTCCAACTTCGTGGCCTCCAGGTGTGAAGATCTCACAATGGTTTCGACGGGGAACTGGCGGGGCAGCGCGGGGCGCGCGCTCCGCCGGACGAGCGGCCGGCGAGCGCGCCACCAGTCGCACGCGGGCACTCCAGTGAGCACTCGCTACATGCGCCTACGCAGCGATGTGACAACAAACACACTATAACTGTATGCCACCAAAATATAGCTTCGTTGGAGAGGAAAACACATCGCATCGAAGTATTACTGCAGGGCGAGATGAAGTGTGACGTCCTTGCATTGACGGAACACTGGTTACCGACTTCTAAACTAAAATGTGTTGACATCGACGGTTATAAGTTAGCCTCGAGTTATTGTAGGACAAACATAGTGCACGGTGGCTCATGTATTTTTGTAAGCCAGTTCATTAAGTGCGTTGAAAATTTGGAACTAGTTCAACTATCAGTTGAGAGAAATTGCGAAATTTCTGCTATTGATTTAATTGATTTTAACTTGACGATTATTTGTATATATCGAACGAATCTGATTAGTGTCAATGAATTTCTTGTTAGTTTTGAATGTTTGCTCAATAAGATCAGCGAATTAGAAATAGATTGCGTAATTTTAGGCGACTTTAATATTGACTGTTTGAACGAAGGTGGTTCTGACATTAGAAAACTCTCAGATACACTGCTGACCCATGGCATGGTGAATGAGGTTGACTTTCCCACTCGTGTGACTGCCACCACTTCAACCTGCCTCGACCACCTGTACTCGAACCTGCTGGAGGGGTCGATCAGCGCGTCACCTCTTGTGACAAACTTGAGCGACCACTTAGCCGTAAAGGGGGAACTGTTGCGCAATAAAATAGTTGCGCAACCGTCCATCATTCATGTCAGGACATTTACCGAATATAATCAGGCAAATTTTTCTGCATCTGTAGATAGCGTAGATTGGAATGCTATAATTGCTAAATGCACATCCTCGTCCGACTTAGCATCCTCGATCACAAATGTTATTGTCAATAAGTTTGATAGCTGCTTTCCTCTTAGAAGGAGAAATGTTAGTAGTAAGCGTGACTCATCCTGGATAACCCAGGATGTTAAATTATTTAAATCTTTATTATTTGACATTGTAGAATTAGGTAAATCATTTCCTAATAACGAATTAATTAATAGAATGATATTTGACATTAAGAATAAATATGACATTTTGATCAGAGATAAGAAATCGACTTATTACAGGAATATTATTACATCTAGTACCAACCCATCCAAAGCTATTTGGAATGTGGTCAATAAGGAGAGAGGAAAAAATAACTTTGTAAATTTGGATGTCGCCGAAGTTGTCTTAAACTCGGAGGGCTCTAAGTTTGAAACAAAAAAGGAGGCCATGAACACCATGAACGCTAGGTTCCTAGGGGCGGCGGCAGCTTGCGGCGCGCCTCGCGCCGACGTTACCCGCGCACTAGCCGTGCTGAGTGCGGTACGTCCATCTGCAGACCGTTCGCTCAGGTTACAACCGTTCAGCGTGGAGGAAGTCTTTCGCCTGATTACCTCACGCATTCCACCTAAGGTTTCGAAAGACGCTTACGGTATAAACATGAGGCTTTTAAGAATTGCGTCTGGTCCCTTGGCCCCTATACTAGCGGTGTTATATAATAGCTGCATTAGAGAAGGAATATACCCTACCCCTTTAAAAATTAGTAAGGTAGCCCCTATTTTCAAGGGTAAAGGTAAAAGAGCTGATATAGATGGGTACAGACCCGTAGCCATTATACCAGCGATAGCAAAGGTCTTTGAGAATGGTCTCAGCAGTCGACTTGTTAGCTTTTTAACGACGACCAATGCTCTCTCTGATAGGCAATATGCGTACAGGGTAGGACGGTCAACCACCTCCTTGACTAGGGAACTAGTGCGCCGCATATTGGTCGCACGTGAAGAGAAGCAGCAAGTCGCTGTTCTATGCTGCGACCTTTCAAAGGCCTTTGATGTCGCTGATCACGCTGTACTCGCCGTAAAACTACGGCACTATGGTATTGAGGGAGTATCATATGCTTTATTTAAAAGTTTACTTGAGAGTAGGACACAGATAGTGGTTGGCGATGGTGGCAGGGTGAGGTCGGACCCACTGGACTCGACGATGGGCGTGGCTCAGGGATCTTCAGTGTCAAACCTGCTGTTCTCTTTGCTCTTGAACGATCTGCCGGATGCAGTAACGGCAGCAGAAATTCTGATGTATGCTGACGACGTGGCCGCGATCGTTACTGCGTCATCGGTGGATTGTGTCGAAGCAATGCTGAACGAAACAGCATCACAACTTGCTTGTTGGTTCAATGCAAATGGGTTGGCATTGAATCTTAAAAAGACCCATTATGTGCACTTTAGCCTTTCAGGCCGTGATATCAGACCATTAACGGTAACGGTACATGGGATCATGATAGACCAGACTAAATCCACCACGTTTTTAGGCTTCGAAATTGATTCCGGTTTGAAATGGCAGAATCATGTAAATAAGTTATGCGGCAAAATCGGTAGTGCATGCTTTGCTTTAAGTAGGGTTGCGCGTGTGGTGTCTGCGGAAGTTGCCCGGTCATGTTACTTCGCCACTGTACACTCCCTGATACAATATGGTGCTGAACTCTGGGGCAGGTGTGCCGAATGGGAGCGGGTCTTTCGCCTCCAGAAGCGCGCCATCAGAGCGATTGTACGAGTACCATGGGATGCTTCCGTAAGGCCGTTCTTCAGGAGTCTGGGCATTCTTACGTTGCCATCTGTAGTTATACTGCAGGTGGCGATGTACGTGAGAATCAACCTGGACTCTTATAAACTCACCTCGGATATGCACGATTACCACACGCGCAATGCTAGCAAGCTGGTTGGAATCAGTCACAAACTGGCGAAGTCATCCAAGCTCACTCACATCATGGGGCCAGCAGTGTATAATAAGTTGCCAGACCACATAGTCGCAGCCTCTAGCCTGCGAGGCTTTAAATTAAGTCTTCAACGCTGGCTTGTTCAACATTCATTTTATAATTTTAATGAATTTACTAAATTAAAATAATTTATTATCTATGTACCTAATTTGTAACTAATTCCTTTATGCGAATTGTACAATTTATTATTATATTTTATAATATTATTTTTTATTCTGACTTGTAAATTGACGTTTATGTAATAAATGAATATGAATATGAATATGAATATGTTAAAGGATGATGCGCTCGAAGGTAGCGCCACGTTACACCTGGTTTGGGAAATGGCTCTCAAGTGGGGCTGCCAGAAGACACCGATAGGAGCTTGGCGACAGATTATTAACTGAAGGGTGGCCGCTAGCCAGGCCAGCACTTAGAAATACGTTTCCACCAAGCTATTACATATTTCCAAAAGCTTTCGTAATGCATTTTACATAGCATAAGTATAATGAAGTCACTTCCGCTGTCTATTCACTTAGATCTCTTAAACTATTCAACGGATTTTAATACAGTTTTCAGCAATACATAGAGTGATTTAAGAGGATGGTTTACAACTATATTGAATAAAACATAGGTACATAGTTTATTACAGAAAAGCCGAAAAATTCAAAGATTTATAAAATACTGCCCCATATTAGTATCCACATTGCACCTGTGCGAAGCCGGGGCGATTCGCTAGTTTGATTATTAAAAAAACAGATCACTTACGAGGTCCCGTGATGACGTCATAGAAGTCCTCGTCGATGACGTTGCCGTTTAGCCTGACGTGCCTGGGAGTGACGTAGTGCGGCAGAAGGTCTGTCAGGAAATCGTTGCTCCCGTTTTGGGAGTCGCCGAAATCCAGGTTGTTTCTGACCGTGTATTTCCGTCGACCATTTTGAAGATAGCCTGGAATATTTTTTTGTAAAGCTTTTGCAAGAATTCAGCTCTCTCGTATCTATCTTTATCGTGTTCAGATCAATATATTTATCAGGTATCGAGTAAATTTTATCAACGAGTGCGTGAAAGTCTCTGGTGAGAGCGTACGATTTGGTGGTAGTGCTGAGTATATAACAAATATGCTTAGGTAAAGGTTCTAGGTATAAATTAAAATAGGTACTGAGTCCTTATTTACTTTTACTATGTCGCAAAGTTCCCGCAGAGTGTGCTACTGCCGGGATTTGGGGCTTTACCATGTACTCCATTGTTGTATCCAGAGACGTTCTTCTTAATCTGTAATATTTATTTTATTAGAAATATATTAGTCAGTATTTTTTTTTCAATTCTAGACTACTCTAAACATTTCACCACATAGATGCCTCATCACATCGCGATGAGTCCTGCCTCTATTGAGAGTTGAGACCTATCGAACTCCGAAAACAGAAAAACAAAGAAGTAACAACAAATAAAAATAAATTGAAAAATGGATTAAGGGTTCTTGATAAAGGTCACTGAACTCGATTAGTCGTATATGTGCCTCCAAAAACAAACAAGCAAATACTAGTTATTTATTCATGCATGTTTAATAAAGCTATAGACCACAAACACTTACCTAGGGTGGTCAGCTTTACTAGTTTTAAAAATACTGTCCAAAGTTGACGACGTTAAGCTGCTACTGTTTCTAATACGAGTTTCTTTCATCTCCCTAAAAGTAAAGTTTTACAAAAGCAAAGGCGTGAAATATTCTCACTATTATTGTACAAAATACAGGGTTGGCACAGCCTTGACACGGAACGTAGAGCATTGTACTTGGAGTAGGGGAGCCTTTATTTATTGACGTCTTCTATGTGGTTGGCTCATTAATTATTCAAGCATGCAAAGAACCCTTAAATAAACTTAATAGGTAGTAAAGTAAGTACTCACTTGGTAAGGTTTTCGAGCCACGATTCTTCCGTGTCTCCATTCGCGTATTCAAGTCCATTATGATTATGTGCCATCCTTGAGCCATGGGAAGTAATGTTATCTTTTGTTAAAAAGAAAATAAGAGTAAACTGAATTTAAAACACATTTCACAATTGATACTACAGAAGAATTGAACAAATTCGTTTAATATGTATTTATGCTGTCTAAATTAATACAAAGTTTGCTGTAAAATTATATTATTTATTATTATCTCTGCATTCGCACTTGCCACTTTTGAATCATTTTTGCCGCTGTATGTTTGACCTTGGTTGCTATGACTACTGTTTATTTGATTGACGCGCGACGCTAGAAATTTCGTTCAAAAATTACATAAACTATGTGGACCAATGACGCTTCTCAATTTGTGACTGTCAGAGTGTCAGAATCAGACGAAACGTCACTGTTATGGTGTGCGTGCAGTGCTGCGGTGGTGGCAGATAACCTCTAAATATTTATATCTTTACCGAATTTAATCAATTCTTTTTTGCAACTGTGTATTTATAACAGCAAAACATAGTTGCGAATCCTTACTATGTCTAACATAGATGAAAAGAAGTTGGAAGAGAGAACCGCACAAGCGGAGAAGGAAGTAAAGGCCTTAGCGGCAGAGTTGGAGATGCTGGAGAATGATGATCTGAGCTACGCCGGAGACCCAACACTGGACAAACTGCTATCTGAAAACGAGAAGTTGAAACACCGACTCGTTATTCTTGAGAACGCCATCAAGATCGAAAAGTCTGCAGCGTCCGGTGCAAGCAAAAAGGAACCACGAAAACGACCAGCTTTGATAACAGATGTTAATTCAGTGGAAGGAAACGTTTCCGTCCTCAACGAACTTGAAAAAGTTTTCGAAGTCGCTATAGTCTCAGCTTATCCTGATTTAGAAAACCCGCCGGTGTCTGTCACTGTCTCCGGCAACAATCCCAAGTTCGGAGATTACCAGTGCAACTCAGCTATGGCCATATCACAACTGCTTAAAGCTAAAAAAATCAGTACAAACCCTAGGGAAGTAGCCAACAATATTCTGAACAAAACCCCTACTTCACCCCTCATAGAGCGCATGGAAACAGCTGGAGCTGGTTTTATTAATATCTACCTTAATAAAAACTTTGCGGAGCATGTGCTATGCAGCATACTCAAGTTTGGTGTGAAACCACCACCAGCCAAGAGGGAGCGCGTTATTGTTGACTTCTCTGCACCTAACATTGCTAAAGAGATGCATGTGGGTCACCTGAGGTCCACAATTATTGGTGACAGCATATCTCGTGTTCTTGAGTTTCTAAATAATGATGTGCTAAGGCTCAACCATTTAGGTGATTGGGGAACACAGTTTGGAATGTTAATTGCGCATTTACAAGACAAATTCCCTGATCACAAAACTCACTCGCCACCTATTTCAGACTTGCAAGCCTTCTACAAAGAGTCCAAGATTCGATTTGATAGTGATGAAGAATTTAAAAAGAGGGCTTATGCTTGTGTTGTCAAGCTTCAATCTCATGAACCTGATTACATAGCAGCGTGGAAGTTGATCTGCGAAGTTTCTTATCAAGAGTTTAAGAAAATCTATGAGCGACTTGAGATTGACATCATTGATCGAGGAGAGTCTTTCTACCATGACAGGATGCATGTTATTGTGAAAGAACTGAAAGATAAAGGGCTTTTAGAAAACGATGAAGGAAGGTTGATAATGTGGGGAGATCCAGATAACCACACAAGCATCCCACTCACTGTAGTGAAATCAGACGGTGGTTATACTTACGACACGTCGGACATGGCAACTATAAAACATAGGGTACAGGAAGAGAACGGAGACAGATTTATTTATGTGACAGATGCTGGTCAATATACACACTTTGCAGTTATAGAGCAGTGTGCAAGGCGGGCTGGCATCTTAAAAGATGACAAGAAAGTTGAACATGTAGGCTTTGGAGTAGTCTTAGGAGAAGACAAGAAGAAATTTAAAACGAGGTCTGGTGATACGATAAAACTTATAAACCTATTAGATGAAGGCTTGGCTAGGGCCAAAGACAAACTCATTGAAAAAGGACGAGACAAGGTTTTGACACCCGAGGAGTTAAAACTGGCTCAAGAAGCAGTAGCATATGGCTGTATCAAATATGCTGACCTATCTCACAATAGGGTCAACGACTACATATTCTCATTCGATAAGATGTTGGATGACCGAGGCAATACTGCGGTATATTTACTGTATGCTCTCACACGGATAAGGTCAATAGCTCGGAACGCCCAAGTGTCTGTCGAAACATTGTTGGCAGAGGCCCAAAAGTCAGGCTTGAAGTTCACTCATGAAGCCGAGTGGAAACTAGGGAAAGTCCTAATGAGGTTCCCAGAGACTATACTGAAAGTGGCAAAAGATCTATATCTGCACACTTTATGCGAGTATTTGTATGAAGTATCATCAACATTTACCGAGTTTTACGACAAGTGTTATTGTATAGAAAAAGATAAGGAGGGGAAGCTTGTAAAAATTTTCTATGACAGATTAGTCCTGTGCGAAATAACTGCCAGAATTATGGAGAAGTGCTTTGAAATCTTAGGTATTAAAACTGTGTCTAAAATGTAACTTAAGTATTTAAAAAGTTTGATTACAACTCATGATATATTCACACATCACCCATTTAACTTATATTCATACTGAGTACCTACTTGAGGTGCTATTTTGTATTACTTCGATTGGATAGCAATAAAACATGATGCTTTGTAAAATTTTGTTTAATTGATTTCCCAAAAACCTCTACAAAACTATACCAGGGTTCAATATCGAAGGTAACATTCAACTTCAACTACTCTGTAAAAAGTGTATTTATGAAAATGTTTGTTGTGAGAACTGTTTGAAAATTTACTACATAAAGTTTACTGGATAATTTTCAAAACCTTATCAGATATTAGGTATTTACTTACATTAAGTTTTTATAACAGTAATAAAATACATTACATCGAAACTCGCACAGACAAGAGGCTTCTTTTACATAATTATGACCTAATACAATTGTTAAGATTTGTTTAGTAAGCCAAATTCGAGACAAATTTTAATGGTCAACAAAACAAAAAACAGTAGTAATCGCTTTCGTTTTACTGAAAATCGAACTTGTTGAAGAATAATATTAGTAACATGCCCACACCTCACAATCACAAAGCTCTGACCCTAACTAGGATTCCCTGTATCTAGGGTATCAGAAACTACATGCTAATAATTACACCTGTATTGCACAAATCTAGCAGAAAACTGATTGCTCTTACATTTTTACTACTTTCTGATAATACCTATGTTCTCAACAGTTACCTACTTCAATTCGTACACCGACTAAAAGAGGAGTGTAAGTGTTTTCGACGATTTCTTTAATAATATTGATATTGTAATGATTTCATATTTTTTAGCTGTTTCAAAACTTACAAAACAAAATAACTAATCACACAATAATAAAGATAAACTACTTGACTATGGTAAAAAGATGTCATGTCATCAAACAAAATTGTTCTATCTTTACCACCCAAATAACATCGAAAAGATTTCATAATGATTCAATCAATTTTGATCCAAAATTGATAGACTTAATCATATTTTACTAAAATTATCTATTTCTGATATTTATTTTGAAATATACAAATCATTATATCCTATTTTACTGTGAATAGAATGTTTCCTTGCATAATAAAATTAATAATGCAGGCTTTGTCACATTTTATGAGAAAAAAAAACCCTTAGAACCGATTTCCACTATAATACACTACTATTACACATCAAAACTCTTAATATAATATGTATATATAATGTCTACATTACTATACAAAGTATGTATGTATATTAACTCACAATATTTATAGATTAAAATTTTAAATTTAAGAGGGAAAATCTAACAAAGAAGGAATGTCCAAAAATCTGATGAGGTACCTACCAAAACTAATGAAAGGCACAAACATATTAAAATTACATAATATTATGTACACTTACACAAAATTACAATGCTCAAAATCTATTAAAAATATTATGTAAACATGAAATTATGTTGAATATTGCAATTTGTACTGTAACAGAATGACTTAAGGACCAAATACTATTTTATAATATCATACATTCCACCATGCCTCTCTCGGACAAAACACCAAATATGGCATCACTCTGGAAGACATGAGATACGTACGCAGTCGATAAACTACGACCGCGAGGTAGAAAGGTAGAATAACATGTCAACTACATAAATAGCAAGTACCATTTATACTGTCTTATACTTTAAAACTACAGGACCATGTCGCTGTAAGAATTAACGATCAACTCACCTCAGCATAAGAATTAACAACAAGGTAGCAGCATGTAAGAGGCGTTAGTGTAAACTTATACCAATCCAAACATTAAATAAATTCTGAACTGAAGATCAGACACACATTAAATAAATTAAATTGTTAACCAAAGGTCATGTGTGTACATTAAATTAAATTCGCATCTAAAAATGGGTACTTATGTATTAAATTCTGAAGTAAAGCTATATAGGTTCTTGGAGGTAAATTGTGGATGCATATTCACTAGGCCATCTAAGTCGCTGTTACAAGGATATGTATTAATTATTATTGGTTCGCGAGAAAAACAAATCTGCGCGAAATGTTATCAACCTCTTAGTACTATTTATTTGCTCAGACGTTTGGTACACGGTTCTAAAAACAAACTGCATTTGTAAAGTCTAAAAGTAAATCTATCCTATTCAGAACATACAAGTTAGAAAAGGACAGCAGAACTGTGAAAAGTGAAAAAGTTGCAAATGCAGAATTGATACCAATATCTCTGCAAATAGGTTTTTTAACTCTATACGCTTAATTTTTATAATAGCCTAGCAAATACACGGGGGAAGAACATTGTGATAAGTGAATAGGACCTTTAAAATACGTAACTGGAGCTTAGCTAAGATATATTTAACATGGATTCTATGTTAAACATATCCTGAACCTCATAGAAAACTGTCTTCTGTGATAGACCTGACCTCTAACTAGGAACTATCATAATTAAAGATTTGGAAATGGTAAGCACTATGATCATTGTGGATACACTAAAACAAAGAACAAAAATACACAAAAAATCTTTACAAACAGATGTTCCATTGCGAGCATCGATCCCGCGCCTCTCAGTAACTTTGGTGGTGACAGTAAAAAAAACAATATTAAAATTAAAAGAATTAGCATTTTCTACAAAAAAATCTTATCACTTCTAATATATAACAGGGAAACGTCTGATTTTTGTTTATCTTTCTTTATGCCAAAACGGAGTGTACTTTTCTGAGAAAATACAACATTTCAGCTGCAAACCGAGAAAATTGGATGAGCAAAGCCAAGGCGAGTCGTTAGATCTCCACGTTTCTGACATAGTCTTTGAAATTAGGTACATTCAGTTTCATAAAATAAAATAGTGAGACATAAAAACGAAGATAATAACGTTCACTGTTCTAGTACGTATTTCACGATAAAATTCAAGCATTTTAAAATTCATCACATATGTGCAATCATTTATTTCTTGTACCCTGTGAGAACCTTGACTAAATCCATCGATATTAATCAAACAGTAACATTATTACAACGAACATAATATAGCTGCAAATAAACAAAAAAATCCACCCTAATAATGTTTTGTAGCAAACACAATGACTAGAAATTGTTATGACAAAGTTTAAACAAAAACGATATGTTTTAAAATAATTTAATGTGAGATTCATGTTGAACATTATTATAATAAACGGCTGTAAAGAGGAAGAACTTGAATGATTGGTTTGTAATAGTGTTGCCGAACTATCTATAGTAAAACTATCGATAGATTTCATCTGAAAAAGCCATACTATCGATAGGCCTAGCAAACAAAATATAAACATAAACTACCGATAGTATCGATAAGCTTATCGATTAACTATAGATAGTCGACCATCGATCGGCAACACTTGTTTGTAACAATTCAAAGTTAAGAATGTCGTGTTTCAAACTCAAAGTCGGCATTCTAATTCAGAGTGACAGATCAAAAGGTCAGAGACACAGAGGGCTGCCTCTGTCCATTGTGTAGAGATCCGAGAGCACTAGAAAGCGCCGCGTCCGCTCCAGTTTTAAAACAGCCGATTGTTTTCGTATTGAAGCAGCTACGCGGAGAACAATGGCGTGGCACAACCGCACCGACTGCGCCGGATGAAACACCCTCCTATCATATTGTGCGAACGTCTCCAACCATACCAGTGCTTACCCTAATACACGTTTGGAAGTCTAGCATATATTACCTAGTCACACGATTGAGCAATAACTACTATAAAATCTAGATTGGGACGTATAAATAAATAGAACAGAATATCAAAGAGGATAAAACGTTTAAAATATACACATTTACACGACTCTTTCAACTAGCTACGCTAAAATGTATACGGACTATACTAAGGAAAATTCACATTTAGATGTATATAAAAATGTATCGCTGAAAAACTGGATTTCATATAAGTCTTAGTACAATAAGATAAGTATAAAGTTTTCTAAAAACTCCCATAATAATATACATCAAATAGTTTTTTATCTAAAAAGGGTTGCTTTGGTCACGAGATTATGAGATAAGACTAATAAGCTACAACAATAAGTTTCAACAATATTTTACAAAATATACATACGTTTACGACTACATGTAGGTATTTGGCCGAACTTCAATATGGCATTCAGATATAAGGTAACTGAGATTTGCATAAAATGAGATTAAGGTTGAGAGCCACACTAGCCAAAAACATACCATATAAAACATACCCTACATTCACTAGGAACATACATACAACAAATTGTGACATCCTATATTATCCAGTTACTTTTCAAGGAGCCTCAGACAGTATAAAAACCTGTCTTGTATCAGATGTGATCCAAATGTTGTGGAATGATTCATATTCCACATCAGTTGCCAAAGCGATAGAGATTTATAAGTTACAAGGTAGTCATGACAGAATAATAGATGGCTACGGTGATACGAAAGTATCGATTGCAGGGAAGCGCTTAGACACGCTTAGATACCGGAAACTCGTTGGTAACGGCTTATCGGTTCCTGGGCATCACGACATTCACAAACATTCATGGAAATCATTGAAGCTGTCGAAGGAAATTACGTTAATATATCATGTAATACAGTCATATGCTGTATAAAGTTGGAATTATTGGGCAACGTCGTATTTATTGATGCAAAGTTTGACTCAAGTATGATATACTTACTTAGATCAAAAACCACTATCAGTTAATCTACAAGGTAAACGACTTTTAAACTAATCGTGTAAAGCTAATGTGCATCTTGGTATCCACTATCACTGTAACATTTTACGTGTATCGAAATGAAACTGAAAAACAAATCCGTATCGACATCATATCTTGCTACATTCTACATGTGTCATCAGTAAAACGATCCAAGGTAAACTTTACATATCCACTGTTAACAGATCAATAGGTACACAAGTCACAAACACACACACATTTCTACTATTCCTACTCTATAAATGACCGCAGGATGTGCGAAGACTGGTAAACTCGCCAACAATAGCGGCGAATTATCCAATCAAGGTGGTCGTACGTTATAAAAATAGCTATAGAGAGAGAGAGCTCTAATAATGGAGATTCAATAGTGTAAACGGGCAGTCTTCATTGGGATCTGATTTCTGGGAAGAGATGGCGAAGTATGGCAAGATAATGCACGCTGGCGGCGAGGGCGACGAACACGTGCCATATGGCGTGAGCGAAGGGGATCCGTCCGTCGGACTTGAAGAAGAAAACTCCGATCAGATACAGCATCCCGCCGAGCTTGAGGTCGTGCATCGCCGGGAACTGGTGCTGAAAATCAGAGAGATGAGCTGTCACAAACATTACGCAGATAAGATCAGCTGTGCTAGCTAGGTCATGTCGGTTATAATATCTGTAATTTTACGCTCGAGCGGCCTCTGTGCCAGATTGTATTCAAATAACACTGGAAGAGATCGCATTTAGTGATAATAATAGATATTATTATAATACATAAAAAAGAAACAAAAACTACAAAATTATTTAAAGAGAAAAACGAAGTTCCCGATACCATAGTATATAACCCCGATACCGCGGTGTATAATAGCTGAACGATTCTTAAGCTACATAAGTGTATCGTCAGTAAGCTTAAGCCCGTCCTTGATTGGCTGCGGCCTGCAAATATATGATTAACTTGTTCAATAGGGAACATGAATATTAACGAGTCGCCGGATCACGTACGGATAAGTTACATATACGCTGCGGGAATGACAATAATGGCAGTTTCTGTTGGGACAAAACTTTTAATACAGCAAAAATGTGTCATTCTTGAAATTAAACTCATTTTCTTTAACTAGCAGAGTCCAATTAGCAGCAATAGATTAGTTTTCTGGTGGTATTTAAGGCGGGCCAAGGCTTAACCTGTGCCATGCCAAGGCAAACGGCATGAATTTTTCACGTGCGAGCTTTATACATATTTTTTCGAACGTAGCCCATTTATTGGATATGTCATAGAATTTTTCTTTTTTTTGTTCGTGTCGATTGTTTTGCTCTAGATAAAAAACTCAGCCCGTACTCCGTCCGTATACTATTTGACAATATACTATCTTTCTTAATCTACTGTACTTTTAAAATAAATGAAAAGGAGATGTGATAAAATCACATACATAACTTGCTTATCTTTTTATACTATCAACCTTTCGTACGATGCGATGGTGGCCGAACGGTTAGGCGTGCAACTTACAAGACGCCGACACCGAGTTTGAATCCTCTCGGCCCCGCACCTATGACTCAATAAGTTATGTGCGGATTTGCCATCGCTCAAAACGGTGAAGGAAAACATCGTGAGGAAACCGGCGTGTCCAAGAACTGCAACATTCAAGGGCATGCGACATCTACCAACCCGCACTTGGCCAGCGTGGTAGATTACAGCCCATACTCTCTCTCTGAGAGAAGGCCGGAGTCCCAGCAGTGGGAACGTGAAAGGCTGATAATGATGAACCTTTCGTACACTATCTTGATTTTTTATTCAATAA
This sequence comes from Opisthograptis luteolata, assembly GCA_931315375.2. Taxonomy (NCBI): domain Eukaryota; kingdom Metazoa; phylum Arthropoda; class Insecta; order Lepidoptera; family Geometridae; genus Opisthograptis; species Opisthograptis luteolata. Next base: position 9,154,674 of record OV928048.1, read on the forward strand.
ATGCCCTATAATACCGCGATGTATCACAGCGGAACAAACCAACTGCAAGCACTAGTCAGAGGTCAGAACTAATAAGCAAAGTGGCTGTCCATCTGTTCGATCAGAATACCGTAACTATAATAGTTACGGCCCATTTACATACTAATAAATGTAAATGGGTTATCCCGTCCCCAAAGAGGTACCTAAGTAACTAACCTATTCATTATGCATCAGTAAAATGAATGCTACTTAGTATAATGAACAAAATTAATCCCCCCATTCTCCCACTAAGAATCCTAATCCTAAATTGAACAACTTCCTGGCTAAATCGCAAATGTATCATTAGAAATATTTAGTTACACTTTACATTCTAATGGTGTCTATCCTGCTGTGCATTTTCTAAAACTGAACTTGACAGCTCTAAATATATTGCTCCTTTTCTGACCACGGAAGTAAGAAAACGACAGCATTATTTTTAAACCTGTCAAGTTTAATTTAGTTTTAGAAAATACATAAATACATCTGAAAATAACCATTTTGGCAATGAGGAAAAATTACAAACATAAATGAATTTGTTAACTTGGGTAGGTAAGGTAAGGACAGAAAATTTTACAATTCCCAAGCGCTATAGAAACAAACATTGTCGAAGTAACACTGATCATATTCGCATAAATCTTATTTATATGGCAGCACGCAAACGCGAACTGCAAAAAGCAAACTGTTGATTTAAGATCTCAAGTAACAAATAATTTGAAAATTTGCCAAAAGATTGGCATAGTCACAAAGAGTATACTAAGATACAGGGAACATAGTCGAGTGAAAAATATGGCGAGAAACTGAAAGGAGGAATGATGAGAACATTTGAAAAGCCTAAGGAAAAGCAATTGCAACAATTTTCTCGCCAAGCTTCCGAAATATCCATGGAAATATTACATAGATAAATGTGACACAGTTGAAAGTTGGTACAACCTCGGTAGTCAAAGGCTATCAGAGATTGGACGGAACATTGGAAGAAATATCAAGCGAGACTTGATCGTACGTCGGATGCTACGATGATGCATTATGCATGAGGCTGTCCTATTTACATACGTTTAGGTACGCTTTTGTTCTAACAATTTAAAACGTTGCTTCACTGTGACAAAGTTCAAAGATCAGGCTAGTTTATCAAGTGGGAAGTGGAAGAGGGTCGGACGGTCGGAAATACTCGGGAAACTAGGATAGTCGGAAGGTATCAAACAAAGCGTGGAAGTATAGCACGCGGATGCGACAAAGTTGCATAACGCTATCCATTTACATAGACGCTTCTTGTTTGAGCAATCCAGTATAATATAAAATGAATGGGTAGTAAGTTTACGACGAGACAATGCGTGTAACTTATTGAAAGATGTGGATGACTTCATGAGAATGAGACCATTTTGAGATATGGTGAACATACATTTATCATGTAAACACCTAATAATACAACAAGGAAAGCTGTACCAACAAAATATCATACCCAAGCAAAAACATACACATGCCTAAAGAAAATGGTAGATAATGAGATGGGCACCAGATTATTAAATAAGTTAGTCATATGCTAGTCGAGGTTTACGCCTTAGTGGTACCGTAAATGTTATCAAAATAAAAAATAACACCACCAAAAAATTAGCCTCGGACATCTATTTTCATCAGTTGAGGTTGTTAAGAATGAGATCTATAATAAAGTACCTACTACCTACGAAACCCCTAAGATTTGCATTCAATTTTTGTTAATAACCGCAACCAAGTTTTTATCTTCTTTTTGCTTTTCTTTTTTTAAGGTGAGGTTATATATCAAGGCGTACTAAATAATGGATATAAATTTATCGATTCCACAGACTTCCAGTCCAAAATGCGGTCAATGCTCTACGCTACGCTACGAAAGTGACTTTGCTTGCGGCGGCGTCGTGTGTCGGGTCGCCCTCTTCCCTCTCATATGGTCGAGGAGAGCGATGGCTGGCACATGCGTCAACTCGTGAACGGGTGCTGCTTGTGGGGTCTGGTCTGCTTTGGTTGTGATCCCGCAACTCATTAATATTCATGTTCCCATATCCCAATGTGTACAACCAAACAAGAGAAATCTTATTAGTAAAGCTAATTAAAAAATATCGGACCATTAGATGACAAAAAAAAAAAGCTTAGGATTTTAGTGAACTTGCTCCAATTCAATCAATTAGTAATAAGAATAAAATTGTCAATGTGATCGCGCCAAAAAAATTACCTGCCGGGCGTTTCTTGCCTGTTCTTTTGCCGGCGTAAGGAGGTTGGAACAGGCGTAGCTAGTTTTAAGTTTGACGTTTTAAAGTGATCACAATGTATCCTATTGAATAAATAAAATTGACTATTGACTATTGACTACGGCACAAAACAAAAAGCATATCCACTCCATACACAACACGCCCAGAACAAATCGTACAGTAACTTGTACAATCGAGCACAGTTCCTTCATACCGTTCGTTTGGAATACAATATCCGGCAGATAGGGTGGTGGCCAGTGGGTGTCAGTCGCAAAGCGGAAAGAAGCCCCAGTTTTTTATTCCACGCTTGTCACGCAACCGAATGATATACTAGTGAGCGAGTAGTACTGAATAGCTGAATACGGCCAATCAGTAATTCATAACCATCTTGAACAACACCAATTTGCTAGGGTTAAATGTGCTCTAAGGTGAAAATCTATACAGGCGACAATTCTACTCGTAACTTTTCCTTTGACATGATAATGAGCTTGAATTCCAGCGAACGTCTGAGATTCTAAGCGACACATCTCTGTAATCTACAAAGCGATTAAATGTGAAAAGCGCGTAGCGACCTATGTATGACCTATTCAAGCATAGGTCATTTCGTATCCCCAGACGTCACGACGGCGCACACAACGCATGGAAAGCAATTTGTAGATTAGAAAGATGTGACACTTGATAGGGAGGGGACACTTTCAATTCCATGGGTTTGCGTCATCACTTTCTGGAAACTTTTACTGCAGGTCTAAGTAACTAGTATGGAGTGAAATCACCGCACCAAAAGCGTGTTACAAAAAGCGTGCATTAGACGTACATTAGATGTGACAATGATGGCCGCTGGTCCCAGCCCCATGACCAGGTACAGCAGTAGCTCCAGCATCTTGTATCTCTCGTGGAATATCTGCTGGTAGGTGATCCCCAACACTGCGAGGAGCCATATGGCCCACCGGAGCTCTCGCAGCATCCAGCAAGAAAGCGTCCCGACAGTCAGCCACGGGAAGTACGAGCTCGCGATGAATATATAGATCATGGCGCGGTCGCAGCGGTGGAGGAAGTGTTTCATTTTACTGGAAAATTAGTAGTTGTCAGCGTCCCGTTACGAGAGATCGGTTTATAATAGAGGTTAAGTGAACTCACAATTTTGTTAGTCTAAGGCTAAGGCTAAACGTTTGCATATTTTAGTACTGTTACAAATGCAATATTGAGGGAAGGAGTAGACTGGACTAGGCTGCCTTTAGATGTATTCGTGGTCATCTTGAAAACTTTTATATATCAAATCAGTAAGTCATAGAGTTCCACAGTTTTACAAGAATAGTTAGCAAAACTTTGGTACCAATTATATGGATAACTTTCTTAATAGCAATTATGGTGTTGTTAAACTCGTGCATTATTAAAAGGAATCCATTTATTACATCAATAACTTAGACGAAGTTCTAATGGTCTCAGCTAGAACTTATGGTTTGCTCCATGACAAGACTCTTAAAATTTATCGTGCAATATATTTAGGTACGAGTTAGTCCTGCAGAGTTTTTTGTGGAAAGCTAGGGGTTCTAATTTCTCGTAAGGCAGTTCGTATAGCATTACATGTTACAAGGTCTTAGACGCTTAGAACTTGAGTTATTATTAATATTAATAGTGTATGGAGAATAGGCAATTATGGAAAATGTAGGCTGTTTATTGCGTAAACACGCGCGGTAATGATTGACGGGGGCCTTGGAAATACAACCCGAGCAATGGTTTGTCGCAGTATTGGTATGCCTGCATATTTGCTCAGCATATATTTCTTCGGAGTTTCAAATTATTTTAATGGTGAATTAGTAATTTGCTGACATAAATTTAGGCATATTATTCGTTATAACTCGCATATCAGTAACAAAATGAATCGTGAAAATTTTATTTTTTACCCGATTTATTTTGAGCATAGTCGCTTTCGTAAAATTAAACAGTGTCTCATTTTTTATATTTACTAGCTGTTCGGTTACTAGCCCGCGGTTTCACCCGCGTGGGTTACAGCTTTATGCATGCAAAGTCTCAGCCCGATCGGTTTAAAATTGACAAAGTTTCGTACAAACTTTCATCCCCTTGGGGGTAGAATTAATCAAAATCCTTTCTTAGCGGATGCCTACGTCATAACATCTACCTGCATACCAAATTTCAGCCCGATCCGTCCAGTGGTTTGGGCTGTGCGTAGATAGATCACTATGTCAGTCAGTCACCTTTGAGTTATATATATTTAGATAAATGAAGCTGTTGGCATGTTTTGTTGATATTATTACCATTAGTAATCAGAATCAAGAATGGCTCTAAATACAGCATTTAATTTTTAAATTTCAAATTATGTCGATACAAAGCTATAACGCCCTTTTTGGATTAAATTCTCACGGATAATCTGTTTAGTCATAGTTTCAGAATGGGACTGTCCTGCTCAAAGCGGGACGTATGGTCACGTAATGTATGCTAGGCATTTGGTATGGCAATTTCTTCATTAGCCAATCTCATGACAAAACTGGGAGAGGAAGCGGCATAAGAAACGGGCACTTATCATCAGAGAGAACGTGAATAGCCTCACAATACAGTCAATTCCGTCTTTCGGACATAACGAACCGTTTCCTGCGAGAATGACCTTCGTAAATACTTATATAATATCACATTAACGCACTCGGAACATCGTATACACTGCATAATATAACGGCCGAGAAGCCTTACCCTTGCGTAATCCACGCTATTTATGTTACACTCTTCTTGTAAAACGTACACACGTCGCAAAGTAAATAGTAGCATTCTATTTCAGCCAAACAATACGCAACGTGTTGCTAACTTTGATAAGCCGGCAATGGCCAAACACATATTCGTGTTGCCAAAATCTTGTCGCGTAACACGTGGAACGACAGGCATGTTAATAGGGCTAAGAATGTTTATGACTGAGCATCCATCGTCATTAAAATTGACCGTAATGCTAATGTCAGTTGACCTAAGGTCAGGCCGGTATCTATTCTGTGCCTAAGGCATGTTTTACCGAGCGTCTAATCAAGTCTAATGTAATGATGTAGTTTGTAACCTATATACGATACCAAAAAAGCCAGCCTTTACATACATAGTACCTACCTGTACCTACTAAAAATTCAACCAACGTTTTGTTATTCAATATTTTTAGGACAAACAGAAAATTAATTTAAACCTACGCGACGGCGACGTCAGTAAATTAAACAAACCAAAAGGTATGTTTGGTTAAGATTCGAATCTATCACAAAAAGCGTTGTGGCACGCTTACCTATAATAGGCTTTCGGCATAATTTACAATATAAATGTGTATTCACATCAAATTCGGATTCAGAACCGCGACGAAAATTAAAATGAGATTCTAGAACAGATATCACAAATCGGGATAACATTCATAGAAAAGATATACATAACATGATTATAGGTATGTCCAAAGCGCCCTTTTTTACTGACGCGATGTTAGCGTGGAGACTTGTCCTATTTTTGTGTAGGTATAACCTTGACTTTCATTTATTTCGGCCAAGAATTCCAGACATTAAAAATATATATCGGAAAAGTTTGTGAAAACAAGTCGGTTACTTTTTGCACAACGCCATTTCTAACTCTTTACACATCTAGAAAACTTATTCCACAGACGCCAGCGTTCAGTACAGTTGGCATAAAAATAAATTGCGCCATTTCAGTAACTTTAGGAACTTTAATACCGAATCCTTGAGGCGTATATAACGCGAGACTGTTACCTGTTAGATTGCTATCGCCGGTATCTCGGGAATCGTTCGCGTTCCAGATAATATGGCTCGATCGGGTCCGCCCTTGGCCCCTTTAACTTCAGCCGAAGGACGGAAACCATCTTGCTTCATAATTGCCTCTACATCGACAGAATTAGATTTCGTTAGAGATAATTGGTAACTTGATCGGGTTAAGTGGGGCGTAGCTTACCAAAGTGATAAAAGCTATTTTGGTATTAGAGGATAATCAGAATGGAAACTACGATTTTAATTAATAATATTTCAACCAGTAGATATGCTATTATTTCGCTCGCTTGATCTTGTAGAAAGCTCTAAAGTTAGGTACGCGAAGAAAATTCTTTGAAGTATTATAGTATTATTAGGTAAGTTAAGTACTAAGTTATGTACTCGAAAGTAAAACATCTGATTTGGATAATCTACCCAGTAAACTTTATCGAGATTTTAGCTAGAAACGTGAGATAAATACCTTTAGCTAATTCTGCCTTATATTCAGGCCAGGTGTCACCTTTTAGTTGAAGGTTATAGAAACAATTTTCTTTAGTATTTGTAATTTAAGTTTACTTGAGTAGAGTTAAGTGGATTACGCCTACCGATGCTATTTATAGGGGCTTTACAAGATTGAAATCTTTCTTGACAATTAATGACAAGTGCTTTCACATTCTACATTCCTTTGAAAGGTCTATTTATATTCAGGGCCTCCATTATTGTCTTTTTGTCGTTTATGCTCTTCCTTACTAGGGCAACTTGTATACAAATTGTGAACTCAGTTTACTCGATTTCTTTTGAGGACTTCGCCAAGATCCAAGTTGTCTGTCTAAAATCTTCAGCGCTAATGGAAAATTAAAAATGTATGGAAATGACATTATCTCAACGATAATGTAGTCAGAGCAAGCGAACAGAACATTTTTGGAAAAGTTTACACGTTAGCTTTTATGGCAAGAGATTTACTCAAATGTAAGCAAGGCTTATGCAGTACGATTTGTTTGACAAATATTAGCTAACTGATAAAAGTAGACAATATGTAGATGAGGAAATAAAAATAGCAAATAATGTTAACGTTATCGCACGTGTTCTATTTTCTGTAAAAAAGGCAAGATAACGGACGGTCTCAATCGTGAATGAAAAACTACCAGTTCCCGCGGGAAATGATCAGCCAAAACGACCAGCAAATTATTATTTTCAGGAAATTTGACAGCCATTTAAAAGACTCATTGTAATACTAGTTAATTACGTTGTATAATTAATAGTAGACGCACAGAAAATTATTTCACAATTCAAAAAGGTTTTTTTAACCGTTTTAAATGGCTGGTCAATCTGATAGCTATATTCATCGCCTGTAACAACGCGTTACCTCTTACGCTATGTCTACCATCGTAGTATGAGCCGTAATCTACCACTCTGGCCCAGTGCGGGTTGGTAGATGTCGCAAGCCCTTGAATGTTGTTGTTCTTGGACACGCTGGTTTCCTCACGATATTTTCCTTCACCGTTTTGAGTGATGGTAAATTCACACATAGCTTAGTCATAGGTGCGGGACGCAGAAGACTCAAAATCGGTGTGGCACAGCATACTAGGTAGTAAACCTTAAGTGCCTGTAATTTCACTGGCATTCAACCTTTTAAACCAGCAATGCTGCTTAGTGGATCGAAACGATTGGTAGTAGTACTTCCTCAGAAAAGCCCTTTCACAAAGAGCTCTAGGTAGGTACTTAGGTACTCTAGATGTTATGAATTGTTAGGTTTCCATTAAATTACGTGAAGTGAGTTTGGCGATTTTTCGACCCCCTCTCCCTCTCCTCTCTCTCTCTCTCTCTTTGGTGAGATTTGCCTCAACACTCCCCCCAAAACTTCACGAGTCAATTTTTTATGCGTGTTTTTAGTGTAATTGCGTTATTCTGTGCTGCATTGCGTTAGGTTTATTAAAAATAACACACATATGTACTTTGCCTATTGTTTTTAGTTTGACACAATTTACCACCTATCGGTGTGTTCCAGCAGTCTCACTTGAGAGCCAGTTTCCTATCCAGGTGTAGCGTAGCGCCACCTTCAACCACATCGTCACTTAACTTCTGGTGACTAGTGGTCAAACGCTAACCTGTAAAAAGTTCAATAAAGAATTTCACACAGTTTTCTTGCACTTTTACAGTTTCTTTTGAATGGAAAAAATAACGTGGTGTTTGTCGAGACCACCTCTCCTCCACATGATATTGGGTGAGGTGAGATTCTGCTCGATCCCCTCCCGCCCCAAAACGCTTCACGTGCTTAATGAATGGACTGAGACAATGATGATGATGATGATTAAAAAACTTACGTGTCAGACCGACAACAGCACACGGAATGGAAGGTGGTGGAGACAGCGAAGAGCAGACACAGCGCTAGGCCGTACACCACGGCCGCGATGGCTTGCGGGGCGTTCATCGACCGAGTGAGTAACTCGCGCGCGCCAAACGACGCGGGCGCCACGCACAGTGCGTGTGTGCACACATTCGCTACATTCTCCACCTAAGACAAAAGAAAATACGGTAAAATACGGGTAATTAGATTCATGAAAATCAATAGTACTTTATTCAATAGGATACATTGTGATAACTTTAAAACTAGCTACGCCTGTTCCAACCTCCTTACGCCGACAAAAGAACAGGTAAGAAACGCCCGGCAAGTAATTTTTTTGGCGCGATCACATTGACTATTTTATTCTTATTACTAATTGATTGAATTGAAGCACTATCCCAAGCTTTTATGACATAAATAAATAGTCCGATTTTTTACAATAAGATATACTATTAAGATTTCTCTTGGTTGGTTTTGCACATTGGGATATGGAAACATGAATATTAACGAGCAGCAAATATCAGTCCACTGCTGGAGGTAATACAAATCACTGAATAGTTAATACAAGGGCATGCGACATCTGCCTACCCGCACTGGGCCAGCGTGGTAGATTACAGCCCATACTCTCCCTCTGAGAGGAGACCAGTAGTGTGAATCTAATTCACTCAGAAAGTTTCCGTGTCCCATTCGACGTTTCTGTTGCTTCACGGAAACGATTTCCGAGAGCAAATAGGTGGCCGAAACTTTTCCGTAATTGAGCAGCTGGTTTTTCAAATTAAATATCAGTTTTCAAATTCAGATTAATGAATTGTGTCTAAAAAAATCTGAAGGAAATTTTTCCAAATCCATGGTCTGAAGAGTTTCCGTGTGAATTAGAATCGCACCGCTGAGTCCCAGCAGTGGGAACTTGAAAGGCTGATGATAATGATGAAATAGTTAGTATAATGATCTACTATCAACATCCTGCCCTTTTTTTAAAGCTAATAATTTAATTTTATAAGAAGTATTATGTCGGCTGTTTTCTTATCCAGGGGCTATATATATTAATTATCCTACTAATAGATGGATGGATGTTTGTTACTCTTTCACGTAAGAACTACTGAACGGATCTGAATGAAATTTGGAATGGAGATAGCTTATACCCTGGACATAGGCTACTTTTTATCTCGGAAAAAGGATCCTGCGGGATAACGGGAAGACACGGGGCGTAACTAGTATAGCATAATTATGTACAGCAAACATTGGTAGGAATGGAGGAGAATATAGCTTATGTGTAGATAGGCCTAAAACAGTCATATTTGCAGCAACACTATGCATTTACATTTTTTCTAGGCAATGGAAGCCCAGTGTTAGTGCAATTCATAGGTTGTGGGATCGAATTGTACATGGATATTGTTTTATATGAGGAAAACATTGTAATAAAACCATAGCTCAGTGGTAGAGCATTTATTAGTGCTTCCCAGGCTAAATATACTCAAGTTAAAAATCGGTTGTCAAGCACCTATTGGTGTATTCGACTGTCACACTAGAGAGCCAGTTCCCAGTCTAGGTGTAGTGTGATACCAACCTTTGATCATACACTACACTGTAGGGAGGAAAAAAAAATATATATACCTTGAGCTGAACAAAAAAATCTTCTGATATTTAATGTTAGGTGTTTGTTGATATAATAGGAAAACATAAAAAAATACAAGAACAACAACTTAATGTTAAAGAAGTCATTAGAAACGTTTTATTTTATCTGGGTTTATTTATTAGAATGCTACCTGGCATCAGCATTAAAAAACATCAAATCTATGAGGTATGTACACACAAGGAGTTTTCTTACCGTAGTTGGCACATATGCCTTATTGGAGGAGGCTCGTTCATTCATCCACTTCACGGTCTTGAGTTTTTCCAAAGGAACATCGTAATGGAAATATATCTTACTTTCATTGAACTTAGATTTTAGCTTCATTATTATCACAGAGAATAAGCTTACGACGTCACCCATTTTATTTATACCTGTACGACGGCCAAATGTTGTATGGTCACGAGACAGACATTAATACGTTTAATCTTATACAGATGCATTTATGTTAGTAATTCAATTTACAATTTTGTGTTTGGAAATACATTTTAGCTGAGTTATTTGCGACAACCACCTCAGTCGATGCGATTTGACAGAATGAATTCATTCAAGATCAGTGTTAGCAACCTGAAGTGGACTGACTATCGTACCAGGGGCGTCCAGGGGCGTAAAATTATCGTACATTGGATCGAAATTATCGTACTTTTTAGGATAATGTCTATTATATATAAATAAATCATAAAAATTATAATATTGATATGCATGCAAGACTTGCATTAATCGAAATATCGAACTTATATTCCCTTGTTTACATTGGTAGATGCTATACTAACCAATAAGAAAGCGTGTACAGCAGGCGCTGGATAAAGTTACAGTCTCGGCTGTGGTGAAACTTAGCAGAGCGGATCGTAAGAACCAATAGGAATAGAGAACTTGAATTTCCCGGTATTATCCCAAGATTTTATTGGACAAAATAAAATCATACGACTGCGATTTAGACTGAGCATGAGCGCATGAGTGAAATAATCTAAATTTTCAAATTTTGCATCATGATAGAAATTATCGTACAATCTGCGTACTATAATAATATGCTATCGTACATCGTACGTAGGCGCCAAATTATCGTATATGTACGATAATTATCGTACGGTTCCGAACACTGTTCAAGATCATTCATTTCATTTCAATGAACTAAGGATAGTCACATAACATCGATATATCGAACTTTTTACGAAAACATATCGGATTGAATTGATGTTTCGATAAATATTTATTGTATTCGACATATTTCTTTATAGAAACATCAAATATTTACCCTTTCATTATTTTGGCGCATCTATAAAAACGAAATAATTTTAACTCTGTGAGTGACTAGCTTATTTACACAATCTATCCTGACATCTTAGTAGTACAATTATTATTTTTAAAGTACACTCAATAATAAAAGTGTTTTAAAAAAGTCATCATTATTACACTACTAGTTTAGCTATGTTTCTGTGGTCTCACATACAAAATCAAGGACCACAAAGCGCGTTTCAAAAAGGATATGGTAATCTTTTGTGGAAAGTTTTCGATGGTGTAAAAATATCGATGTTTTCTAGCGATATATCAATAATCATCAATGCTGAGATCTGATGTTTACATTGAATAAAAATATCGATATATTTTTTAAGTGGACACCCCTACAATGAACTTTTTTTTTGTTTTGTTATGGCGTCACACGATTAGAGTATTTGCCAGTGTCAAGCATAAAATACTTGAAACTCAGAGAGTCCCGACAGTCAGTACTCAGTACATTACACAGTACCCACAGAAAAGAAAAAAAAAGATGACCGGAAAAATCATCTGTCTGGCGGAGTCGAAGGACAACTTAAATCTATTGCCATCTTTGTCTTTTTGTTAGTGCCAGACAGGAATAGCAGTAGTGTGAAAGTAATTAAAAAGAAGTTAAAAAACTGTTTGAAAAATATATTTTAACGAATGTCAAAAAAGGGATTATCACAAAATGTCTTAGATATGAGGCAAACTTTTTTTAATTTACCATCATTACAAAAAAACTTATTTTTAGTAAATTGCATATTTTAAGACTATAAATAACGTTGAGCTTAAACTTATTGAAGCAATATGGAATTTTTATATTTAGACACCTACTTACATAATATTTAGAATTATGTATTATTAAGTTCATGTATTGTACAATTATTATTGTATAGCCTAACAGTAGTGAGTACTTAACTGCCTACTTGTTTGCAATATAATACAAAAGAACAAATATTTAGACATTGCAGATGATACAAATTACCTGAAAAACTGAGGAAAGGACCTTTGTAAGAGTTTGTATATGTGTAGGTAATAGGTAATAAGGTCTTGTAATGTAGGTAGTTAGATTGGGGTGCATTGATATTTCTGTTCACAAGATTTGTTCCTTAGCTACCTAGCTCAATACAGATTAATTACTTAATTTGATGTTATAATGGAAACATAATTAAAGTGTATAGAAATATTTGCCATTGTTAAATGAAAATACTGCAATAATTGTGTTTTATTTTTAAGGGTTCAACTGCTTATTTAAGCCTCAACTTAAAAACACATCAAATTACTGAGATAACTTTGGCTTACAAGTTATTCTCAAATATTTGCAGAAGCCTTTTAATTTCAGCAATTCTTGCAGCTTGTGCCTGCACTGGGATCATGGCTTGAGACACTTCTTCGCCTTTCGCTAATATTGTATACATGCTCTTTATATTATTGTCCATCGCATCACATGTTTTCCCCACTGCATCTTTGTAAACTTCCATATTCTCAGCAGTGAGCGATGAATTGGAATGTAATATACTGGACAAGTTTTCAATCAAGTTATCAACAGACTGAGCAATCTTCTGAGCTTCATACTCAAGATCATTCAACACTGTTATATCTATCTGCCCGATTTGAGGGGCCAGTATTTGTCTGTAAAGTTTACCTGATGGAGTGCTGGACCGGGAGGCACTTGAACTGCCGAATATTGGTGTTTCACCCCTCTTTGTGATAGGACTAGATAGTTTAATTTTGAATTCTAGATCATCTGCAACGTAATGTGTCATGTCTCCTTCATATCGTACATGTCCATCCAGATCTAGGGGAAACTTTTCTTGTTTACGATTCTCTGATGGTAGGTTGTAAGGTCTAGATGGACCGGGAGCTTTCATCTGTTCCTCAGCTTGCCCTTGGTCCGAGTGGGATATCTCACTGTAAGATGCTGTCATTCGCGCTGGGATCACTTCCTCCATATCAATATCGCCTTGAAGTTTACTTGGGTCATTTCGATCTTTTTCATCCGACGGTGACGGTGGCTCGTCCATTTTATCAGCCATTTGAATGTCCTGATTGTGCTATGAATCTGAAATATGAATATGAAAGAACTTTCGTGTGAACTGTGAACACGATCAAAGTTGTTCTGAAACTAGAAACAGATGTCTACCTTTATAATTAATGCTGAAGAATTCAAGATATTACTATGATAGCTTCATCCTCCGTTTTGGGTAAACTTAACTATATTTACAGAAAATTATCTTTTATGTAAACAAACACCAGTTTTTTTTTTTTTTTTTTTTTGTTTTGTTATGGCGTCACACGATTAGTGTATTTGCCAGTGTCAAGTATAAAAGATTTCAAACTCAGAGAGTTGAATCAAGTTTAAATGATGATGGTGATGATGATTCTGAGATGATGGTGATGATGATGATGAGATGATGGGATGAGGATAGTGTTTAAGTAAAGTAGTGGTGCTTTACTTAAACTTTACACGGACTTTTTTGGAGCAACTTGAAAAGTCACTTTCACAACTTTATTTCAATTTCCCACACTCGTACACATTAACGAACACATAATGGTTAATAATCCACCAATATTACACATTATCACTCGAAGAATCACAAGTTTTGGAAATAAAAACAAAATTTTCACGTTGACAATTCGATTGCCGCCAAAAAAGTCCACCAGTTTTCTAATGTTTTCCTTTTTTCCAAGCTTACAGACAATACAGACATTACAGAGGTGACGACTGTGACAGACTGACAGTGATGACAAATTGACAATGTAACAGGACAGTGACAGAAAGGCTGACAGCAAGAAAAGCTGTCAGTTGCTATCAGCAACGACAACGACATTCATTGGGGTACGTTTACGAAACTACTGACTACCATTTCTCCTACTCGCCCAATTATGACACCTTCTAAGCTCATTAATTTTTTCACCTTACCTGGATAGTTTTTTGTCTATCTGCGTATACATACATAAATCTTATTTCCATTTTCCATATTTTAACATTGCATTCATGTTAAAATCCTAGCTGTCAAAAATGTCAAAATTGCGGGAGTTTTTGACAGTTATCAATGAAAACAGACATGAGTTGAGAAAATGTGAAATTTCGTTTGTGTTGCGTTCAATGTAAAAATCTTAATTTCTATGTGCTATTGGGCTTACGAGCTGCTATTGAAAATTTAATTATATAAAATATAATAGAAAACAGTGGGTTTGATTGGTGAGTTCATTGATTTCAAAGGCGTGCGGAGTAAAATTCATTGGGCATAAAACATGGCGATGGCGATTTTCAACGACATGTGCGGTGGATAGGGTTCGTCCTTTGTTGTGTAATTTGTTAATTTGACTATGAAACTTAGCGTTTTTTAACGATTGTTGCGGTGAGAGTGCGTGTTTTGCTGTTCGCCTTATTGGGACGAAGTTTTTTGGGCTGAATGGGAGCTAGAACGCGTGTTTCGTCATGGTGAAAACTCGCCGTAGTAACGGCGAAAATGTTGAGGTAGAGGAAGGGAATTACACTTTGAACGACGTGGGCAGCGTCTCGGACGACAAGGTGAAATGTCCCGTAAGAAATCATGATTATATCGCGAGAATTATGCCACCCCAAGCTTTATGTAGAATTTCCGAATTACCACTTCCTGTTCTACTTAATCAAGTAGATATTTACCGATTTGCACGCGTTTGCATGCGCTTTTAGAGGGTCCTATTTCTAATTTGTTTCTTTTTGCTAGAAAAATGACTGGAATTCTTATTTCTAGATGTTGTAGGAGCCCAAGGCTAGAATTCCAAGGTTTTGGTACAGTTATTCTACTACTATGGTACCTACATGTTATGTACTCGCAAAAGGTTTGAATCGGGGCTTGCTTTAAGAATGAGCATGTTGGTATGGTCTAGAAGCAAGTGATTTAATAAAATTTGTGGATGATGTAATTTGGTTAAAATGTACAGTTCTATTTATGACACTTGATAAATAAATGACCTCAAAATAAGTATACCCAGATCTCTATGTTTGGTAAAATTCTATGGTCTGAGAACCTCTTAAAGTTTTAGCGTGTCTGTCTGTCATCACAACTACTTAACGCCCATATTGTTAATCATTGTTGTAATAAATCCAAAATTAAATAATTTTGGCACCGATTTTAACAATAACCGACTTGTACAGCTTAACACTTGACAGTTTTATGCAACAATTCCTGTCAAGAAGTCTCCCCTTGCATTTTGTAGTGGAAATCTAAGTATCAAACTGGCATGAACTTGTGAAATACAATGACAATATCATTATTTTTTTTAAAATTGGGTTTTAATCATTAAAATAATTATTACACTTATTCTTAGCTCTGATATAAAATTCAATAATCATTATAAAGTTGTGAATATATTTTGTTTTTATTATTATTTTTGTTTATGCATGGGGTGTATGTATTGTTATAATATATTCAATTATTCTATATGGATCTAGTTACTTGAACTGTACTTGACACTAGCTTAATAGATCCCTGTAAGCTTTCTTACACATCTTGTATATGCCGGCTCCTCTTCAAAGACTACACGTGCTAAGAATGCTGCTGATGAAGTGCTAAATCCTACATTGTCTACACATTCCATCAACTGTATTGGATTCCAAGAAAAATTCATGCTTCTAAAGGAAACCTAAGGCTTTCCGCAACTCCTGCAATTAAACACCACTTGTAATTACTACAGTTGTCAATTACATTGTTCCATTTTCCTGTAAAGCTACATCTTTTGTACAATAGCAATGCAGACATAAATAATACTGGTTGATGCTGCAACAATGTGCATGTACAGTTATGTTTCAGAGACTTACATTTTGTCTAAAACACACAACTTCAAACAATTAAACGTAATGTGTGTACAGTCAACGACATAAGTAGCTGATCGGTCTCGATTTTCCAAATGTGTTTCAAAACAGTAATTATTATTGTTTTTTTTTACATTTTACATGGTATCATTTTGAACACAACATAACACACCTGATTTAAGGTGATGATGAGGTCAAAAATCGGTGTCTAAGATGATGAGGATAATAAAAAAAAGTGTGATTGTTCAGCGTTTTTGTCGTTGACTGTTGAACAGTGTAGTATATTTTCATACTTTTAAACAACAGTATTTTACAACAACAGGCAAATTGGCCCCAACGTGAGCTAAGGAGCGGTCAGTACAAGGTCACAAGGACAATCAAACGCTGGCCTACGAAATGTAAGTAATTATTTGTGATCTTTTCTTTCTAGAAAATAATAGTTAAAGCACTGACTGACGGATTGTGACGCAGCGGTTACCTGAGGACTGGTGACGTCCCGAGGCAGGCCCTGAAAAAGTTAACGTGATGACAAGAGCGGTGGTGTGAGGTTGCAGGAGATCGAGATGTCCGGAAATGGGAGAGACCTTCGCCCAGCAGTGGGACCGTATTGGATAAAAAAGAAGGCATTGAGCAGTTCTGAAGTAGTTCTGAAGATATAACTCACTGGAACTGGATACTTACTGGAATGTGTAAAGCCTCTTGCGTTTGAAGCTCCCATTAAAAATGTGTTTGATTTACAGATAGCCGTCGTCGTCGCACTATCAAGATGCCTCGCATTGTGTTTCCTGAAAGTGACACTGAGCCTGAAAAATATTCAAGGCGGTGAGTGAAAAACATATCTATAGTACCTACACAAACTAGATAGTACATTGAAAAGAACCCTAAAAGTGTCAAGACTCATGAAAGCAAGTCCTAGCAAGTCAGCCAGTGGCAGAGGTAATACTCAAAATTTTTGCATGCTTAATTTAATAACATTTTCGTCGCACAGTTCCAGGGGCGTACGGGTGTTCTTTGCTGGTGACAATGAATCGGCCAATAGAAGCGTGAGGATTCGACGAAGCCGCGGCCCGAGGAAGAACTATGTGGAGGACAGTGAAGACAAACCTATTCAAGAAAGTAAGTTTTTTAGAGCTTCCATCATAAAGTTATTGATTGTAGATAAAGGTTTGTTGTCTATAATTACGATTGTCTGGGTGTGTGCGGTACTGTAAAAGTTAGATCTTCATTTTACAGTGTGTTGCGCGTCTTATGAAAGCTCGTAGGTGCGCAACAACAACGATGTTGCCGAACATTGCGTTGCATTTCTTTCGCAATATCGCTGGTTCTAGCATACGTATTTTATTATTAATTTTGAACTTTATCTACATAGTTAAAAGACGAGTATCGCTTGAAAAGTTCGAAAAGGCCGCTCACGCGCGTCTCGTCAGTGGCCGCTGCTGGCCCCTGCCGTACCGGTGTCATTCGCCTCTAATCTACACTTACAGTAAAATTATGCGCGAAGAGCGTTCCCTTCCAGGAAGTGTCGAGGAAGTCGATGGCGGGGAGTTAGTTCACAAGCTTTGATCATAATTTTTTCCTAGATGTGCGAAGAAGCTGCCGCAAACGCAAGCTGCTCCACCACAACTTCAACGAGAGCTGGATCACCAACGAGCTCAAGGTGAAGGGGTATCCGGACCTGTACGGGTATCCAGGTTTCAGCTCCTCGGATGAGTTCACGTCTGGGGACGAAGCGACGCACGCGCAGAAGAAACTTGTTAATCAGGTTAGTAAGATACAAAATAATTGACCTTTTAAAAATGTAAATGCCACTCAAGCACATCAAAGCGTTTAAACGGTTTGGGAAAATAACATTTAAATTTGTAAGTCATTAGTATTCTGGTGAACTTCGGCTTGCGGCTCTGCTAAAAGGCTGTTGTTTTGAACGGGCGAAATGGATTGTGATGCGGTTTTTGAGTTTGCTAGCTGAAGTCTCGTACAAAATAAAAAGGGCTACGTTTTGTCTCTTTGCGTTGTGACATCATAGCGCTGAGACATTCTTGACAACGTGTACGAAGTCATGTGGATAATGCTAAGACTAGGAAATTCTAGCGCGGACGGAGCCTCATATATATATAAGAACTAGTTGGCCAATAAAATAGTGGATGGTAGAATGATCCACCATCGATTGGTCAAAAAGTCGAGAGTGATGTTGTGTCACTAATACACGCGTATCTGTATTTCAGACACAAAATGGAGTGACGAGTGTCCCAACTAATACTGATGAGGATACTCAACTGTCACGCCAAAGAAGAACTTCAGCACGATTTAATAACAACAAGAAAGCTAATGTAAGTTACTTTAACTTCCCAGATCCATTTATAGATTTTGAGGCCATTTGTTTTAGTGACGTGGGTTTGCGATCCGTAAGTCGTGGGTTCGAATTATACAATGAGCTTGAGGAAAACCTCGTCATGAAACCGTAGCTTTGTGGTAGGGCATTTTCTAGTGCTCGCCTTCGCCTGGCAAGCTACCATCCTCAAGTTAAGAATCTGTCGCCAAGCACCTATCGGTGTGTTCCGGCAGCCCCACTTGAGAGCCAGATCCAAATCCACACAAATTTAATTGTCTATTGTCTACTCTTATATTCGGGAAATGCAAAGTGCAAGAAAACTTCAGGCTTTTTACCTGTTTAGCTGTTGTTGAGCGTACAAGTGGTTGTTAGCATTATTAATTTTTGTATTACAGGATGCCACAGAATCGGAATCAGATGAAGATAACAACCAGACTGTCATTGAGAAGAAACCAACTGAGAACAAGAAAGACGATGAGAAGATGCAAGTAGGTGATGCAGCCAAAGAATATGTGAAGAAAGAGAAAGAAGATGCCGTCCAACCACAGCAGGATAGCGAGAGGTGTGTTTTTGAGAGTTCCATACCCAAAGGGTAAAATGGGACCCTATTGCTAAGACTCCACTGTCTATCTTATGACCGTGATAGTTAGACAGTTGACATTTTCACAGATGATGTATTTCTGTTGCCGCTATAACAACAAATAGTAAAAAACAATAAAATTAATATTTAACTGGGCTCCCTTACAACAATTTGGGTGGCTGAGCAATCGAACTTAGTTACATAGGGAAGCATCATGAAAAAAAAGACAATAGCTTTGTATGGATAAATAATTTTAAAAAAATGGCTTGCTCGATTTATTTATTAATTTTATAACTGTTTCTTCTTCAGTAATCAAGCTCCTGCTAGATCGACTAGACGAAAGGGCCGGAAACCAAAAAAAGATGATAGTCGGCAGGAAACAGGTAAACAACCTCTTTTACTTAATGTTCTCTTTTTGTTTATGGAGGTTGAAACAGTTTTGGATTTTGTCTGTGACATATGACATTCAAAACGTTTGATATACTTTCTTTTGACAGTGTTTTTATTTATTTACCTTTTTTGTGAAATTATTTGTTTGTGATGTATTTATTTTGTAAACTATGATTTGAGTGTATTTTGTAAATTGTTTTTTAAGTTTATTTCGCATATGAAATTTGTATCATGGAAATTTAATAGGTAAATGTAGAAATAAATAATAACACTAACGCCCACATAATCACATACACAGCTCTGACCCTTAACTAGGATTCCCTGTATCTAGGGTATCAGATACTACGCGGATCGGGGATCCACAACACCCAGACACAGAACTAATACCTGCGCATTTTTTTCAATGTACAAATATTTGTTCGGTAGCGGGAATCGAACCCGCGACCTCACGCTTCGCAGGCTGTTTGCCCATTGCGCCACATCGTTTATCAAAGAATAGAAGTCTATAGAAGTCCCTTGTTTTATTTTATGAGCACAAATATTTATTCCTGAGTCTTAGATATTTCTATCTATATAAGTATTTATATCTTTATATAGGTATGTGATTTATATGTCCTCTCCCAGCGCTGGTTATGTACGGGGATCATAACATATATCGTTGTCTAGTACCCATAACACAAGTTTCGAGTTTAATTTGGGACTAAGTCAATTTGTGTGCAATGGTCCCCCGTTGTTTATATTTATTTTATTTGTTCTTCTTAGCTTCAGAATCTTCGTCAACCGAATCTGGCAGCGAGTTGACGCTGAGTCGGCAGCCGCGCCGTTCGAAGCGCACGCGGAAACCAAAGCCGGCTTTTGTGCAGATAGCGCAGGCGGAGACTCGTGGGAGAGGTCAGTTGGTCAACCCATATAGGGGCTCCCACATAAAACTATGAATTCGCATCGCATCGCAAAAATATGCGAGTACGAATGCACCACAAGAACTTCTGATCTGATTCGCATCGCGCCGCATCGCATCGTGGTTTTTGAGCCCTAAAGCGGAATCTTGTTAGTAAAGCTTATTTTAAAATATCGGACTATTTAGACGACCGAAAACATTGACATTGTAGTGAACATGAAATTCAATCAATTAGTAATAGGAATAAAATTGTAAATGTGATCGCCCCTCAAAACTGCCCCCGGCAGATTCTTGCCTCTTCTTTTGCCTGTGTAAGGAGGTTGGAACAGGCGTAGCTAGTTTTAAGTTTGACGATTTGAATTGATCACATGTTGTTGTATCCTTCTATTATAAATATAGTTAGACTTTTTGCTTACCCGTGTGAAACCGAGTCGCTAGTGTAAAATGTTCTTCATATATACATAAGTGACTGAATTAATTTTTGTTGCAGCTAAAACATTTACAATAAGAAAGAAGCCATATAGTTTAAGAGAGAGGAAGCCCAAAATTCTGCGTAGGAAGACAATCAGAGGTAAGCTTTATACTTTTTTCTGTAAAGCCCACCGTGCCCACAACGGTGGATCCGCGCTTGCCGTTGTACCACAATAACTAATAGCGATGATGCCTTGCGATCCGTAGGACGTGGGTTAGAATCCTACAATGGGCTTGAGCTTTTGGTGAAGAAAAAATCGTAATGAAATCATAGCTTGGTGGTAGGGTATTTTTTAGTATGCCAAGTACCTATCGGTGTGTTCCGGCAGCCTCACTTGAGAGCCAGTTCCCAATCCAGGTGTAGCGTGACGCCACGTTCGACCACATCGTCACTTAACATTAGGTGACTTGTGGTCTAACACTACCCTGTAACAAAAGAAAACTGTTTTTATTTATCCCAGCTCAATCACCGTCAACAAGTAGCAGCAGCACGTCCAGTTCAGATACCGAGGAGGATCTCAATGTGTCTATGAAGAACAAGACCAAAGGCAGGCAAAAGAGCAAGTCCATGGATGACAAGAAAACCGACAGGGCCTTGAGAGACATACAGCCTGTTGAAGTGGACGGCAGTATCAGGTTCACATCGGTAAGAAATTAGCTCAATTTTCTTCTTCTTCTTTTAAGAGCGAAGCCCTTGTCGGTGGAGTACTTTCCATCCTGTTCTGTTCTCGGCCATCCTTTTGACCTCTTGGTACGACATGACGTCAATCCTTTCTTTAACTTGGTCTATATATGTTCTTCTCGGTCTACCTCTCCCTCTCTTCCCTTCTACTTTTCCTTCTAATATGGTTTTTATGTATTCGTCATGCCGTACCAAGTGGCCAAACATCTTTTCTCTTCTCATCTCTACTGTTGTTAATATCTTTCTTTTGTTGATATCTCAATGTTCTAATACCTACAATTTTTTGACAGCATTGGGGTCTTGCTAGGAATCTAAATACTAAATACTATGTATACATAAACTATTGAACTGTACCTTAATTTAAAGTTTTTTCTGTAATTTTTATTGTAAAGACTAGCTGCACTTACGCTTTTCCTGTATTAGCGGAGATTCGATTCCTACAATAGAAAAAAAAAGAGTGTTTATGTAGGCTTTGTCCCTTGATGCTTTTGGAAAATGTTGTTCAACCTGAGTTTTACAAATAAAATGTACAATACCATACATCTTTGTATCATATAGCTGACTCTATCTACAAAACATTGAAAACAGCTACGAAAATTGTTAAAGGTCGTAACAAACGTAACAAGGCGTCGCGCGGAGCGACGCAAATGTTTTTTTTTGTTTGATCAATCTTCCTCATCATCTCCAGGTTGGCGGATTAGAAGACCACATCAAGTGCCTTAGGGAAATGGTTCTATTCCCTCTCATGTACCCAGACCTTTTCAAGAAGTTTAATACGCGACCAGCTAAAGGAGTGCTGTTCCACGGCCCGCCTGGCACCGGCAAGACTTTACTGGCGAGAGCTTTGGCGAATGAGTGCAGTTTGATTGGAGGGAGGAAAGTGGCATTTTTCATGAGGAAAGGAGCGGACTGCTTGAAGAAATGGGTTGGGGAGAGTGAGAGGCATTTGAAGCTTCTGTTTCAACAGGTGAGTTGATCGTGTGCTCTCTTTTTATTAACGCGTGCGCCGACACTAAGTTTGAATCCTCTCGGCCCCGCACCCGTGACTTAATAAGTAATGTACGCACTTACCATTGTTAAAAAACGATGATGATGATGATGATGACAGTGTATATTGATGCCAGCATAAAGTGAAATATTTATGGAACTACTAACATTTTTTATAACTTGTAGGGTAGTGTTTGACTACAGGTTATCTGATGTTAAGTAACAGTGTTGGAAGGTCCCCTGATCTGGCACTCAAGTGAGACTACCGGAACGCACTGTCAGACGCTCGACTCTGAAAATGAACAACAACCATCGCGATACCGAGTCAGAATCGCAACTAGTTTATATCTTTCATTTGCGTAACTATTCTGTATGTTTTCACTTTTCAGGCAAACAAGATGAAGCCCTCGATAATATTCTTCGACGAGATCGACGCCCTAGCTCCAGTGCGGAGCGTGCGGCAAGAACAAGTTCACACCAGTGTTGTGGGCACGCTGCTGGCCGAGATGGACGGCTTGTGCGACAGGTGCGTTTGTGTGTTTTGTGTACTTAGGGTCAATGTGTACGACTTTAAGGTCATTGTGTACGTTTTTAAGGTCATTGTGTACGTTTTTAAGGTCAATGTGTACGATTTTAAGGTCATTA
Organism: Opisthograptis luteolata; assembly: GCA_931315375.2. NCBI lineage: Eukaryota > Metazoa > Arthropoda > Insecta > Lepidoptera > Geometridae > Opisthograptis > Opisthograptis luteolata. The sequence continues at coordinate 9,177,659 of OV928048.1, forward strand.
TGTACTTTTTTGAGGCCATGTGTATGTTTTTATTTATTTATTCATAGGAAATGCAATATTGCTAACAGCATACGCCAATACGTGATTGTGTATGTTGTTAAAATAAAATCTCCAGTGGAGTCCTTGACTGGTTGATAACAAAATTTCAAGTCCATAGAAAACGGAAATCTTATTACAAAATATCAGACTATTTAGATTAAAAAAACAGCTTGGAATTGTAGCGAACTTGTTCCAATTTTATCAATTAACAATAAAAAATTGTAATTATTAGCATGAAAAATCACCTCCCGGGTGTTTCTTGCTGACGTAAGGAGGTTAAGGCGTAGCTGGTTTCAAGTTAGACGTTTTAAAGTGATTTCCGTATCCTGTCTTGTGACGTAACACATTCGTCGGCAGAGGCGAGGTAGTGATCATCGGCGCCACCAACCGGCTCGACGCTGTGGAACCGGCGCTGCGGCGCGCGGGCCGGTTCGACCGCGAGCTGCACTTCCCGCCGCTGCACGCGGCCGCGCGCCGCGACATCCTGCACATATACACGCGGGAGTGGCGGCCGCGTCCGCCGGAACACACGCTGGAACTAGTCGCGGACAAAGCGGCTGGCTACGGAGGTAAATACTACGGTTTCACCCGCGTGGTTTACACTTTATCGCGATAAAAAATGTCCTTCTCCAGGCTTCGAGCTATCTCCACACCAAATTTCATCAAGTTTGGCTGTTTAGTCGTGAAAACTTAACAAAAAACAAACACACGAGTCTCGAGTTCATACTAAATTCCCATAGGATGAAAGCACTCTCTGTTTTGTCCCAATTTCCTGAAGGATTTTCCAAAAAGAAATATTACCTACAAACCTTGTCACAGAGTACTGAATATGCCTCCATCGTTTGTAAAATTATTGTTATCTTGTTCACAGGATCGGATCTGAAAGCGTTATGTTCAGAAGCAGTATTGAAAGCGCTCAAGCGGGTGTACCCGCAAGTGTACGAGAGTGAACATGCCCTCATGATCGACGCTAAGAACGTAAGCATAACTACTTCGGTTTCTTATATACAGGGTGGAAAAAATTATAGGCCCTCGAGGGGTCCTCTCTCCTCATCTTTAAGTTATATCATTTTACTTGAAGGAAACATTCTTTTACTTTAAAAAAGAGACAAAACTGCATTCAAAGGCTTTTAAATTTAGCTTGTCTCGCCCAGAAATCGTACCAGCTAAAAATTAAAAAATAATCACTCGCTATTTTATCTAACTAATCGAAAGGATTTTTGTTCCCGATAACTTCTTTCTAACAAAAATTCTGGTCTGAAAAATAAAAAAGATCGTGAAATCTAACATTAATTTTATTTTATCAATAATTCTATTAAAAGGACCCAAAAAATCTCAGAAAATAAAATTTTTGTATTCAGTTTTGTTTCTTTTTTAAAATAAAATAACTTTTCCGTTAAGTGAAATGTAACTAAAGGATTTAAGGTAGTTCCCCTACAGGGCGGGCCCATACTTTTTTTCCACCCTGTCCGTCTTGTTTTGGTACAGTCAAGCGTTCTATCTTTTTGTGCAGCTTTGCTTGAATTAGACATTGTGCAAGTTTTGTTGTAGGTAGAAGTGACGACGGAAGATTTCCTAGAAGCGATGCGAACGTTAGTCGCGGCGGGCGCTAGGACGAGCCCGATGGCGGCGCAGCGGCTGCCGGCGCACAGCGAACCGTTGCTGCAGACACAAGTGCAGGCAGCCGCCAATCTGTTAGACAACGTGATTCCCATGGAACCTGACCAGAGGTAAACAATTACAAGCACATGCACCGTGAAGTAATCTATGAGCTTCCTGCACAAGTCCTTCCGCGTTGCTACAAATTGCAGTATAAAATAACAAGCACATGCTGAAGCAATTTATGAACTTCACAAGTCTTTCCGCGTTGCTACAAATTGCAGTCCTTCAAAATGGGTGTGAAAAGAGTCTTTTAGGGGATGGCAATGCCTTTTTTTACTATTTACAGGGTAGCTTTTGACCACTAGTCACCTGATGTAAAGTGACGATGTGGTCGAAGATGCCGCCACGCTACACCTGGATTGGGAACTGGCTCTCATGTTGGGCTGCTGGAATACACGGCGACAGATTCTTAACTTGAGGGTGGTAGCTAGCCAGGCGAGCACTAGAAAATGCCGTTTCAGTGCGAAGAAATAATAAAAATACTCACTCTCAAACTACACGGGTGAAACCGCGGGGTACAGCTAGTTATTGGGAAAAGGAGTTGTAGATAAATAATTAAATACCTCAATGGTCAAAATAGCCAGCTGTTTTAGGGCTGTGTTAGACACATTTCTAGAAGAAACTTTGCAGAGCATTTCAAGTTGAAAAACAGCGCTGCGCTCACATAATTTTTGTTATGTGAATGCAGCACATGCTGAAGCTGCCTATTGCCGTATAATTTTTTGTACATTTACGTTCGTTCGCCTTGTTATATGGAATACCCTCACTTCGGCCGTATAGGGGCATTATGTTACACGTTATATATTGTATTTTCTTTTGTTTTTTTTTGGTTAAACATTGGCATAGTCTCTTCATTTAATTTAGTCCGCCCCCCTCCGTCCCCAGAGCAGGCGCGTGGGCGCTGTCCCCGCACGTGTTCTTAGTAAGCGGGCCGTGCTCGGAGACGCACGTGGGGGCGGCCCTGCTGGCGCGGCTGGAGCACTGCGCCGTGAAGCAGCTCAGTGTGGCCACGCTGCACGCCGCGCACACCTTCACGCAGGAGCAGGCCCTCATATCGGTGAGTACATCATTACAAGAGCAGGCTCGTGTTCCTGCTGTGAGTGCGTGATTACAGGAGCAGGCTCGTGTTCCTGCTGTGAGTACGTGATTACAAGAGCAGGCTCCACCTTTTTATGAGGTCGGTTAACAATTCGCTCAAAATTTTCATTTGACAGTTTTATAGCCGCCAAAACAACCCTTAGAACATAAGTTTTTTTTTTTGAATTTTCATAATCATTGTCTCCCAGGTGTTCTCGGAGTGCCGGCGCGCGGACCGCGGCTGCGTGCTGTACATCCGCGACATCCTCGCCGTGTGGACGTCACTGTCAACGTCACAGGGCGCATCGCTGCTGCTGCAGCTGTGGCGCACGAGGGCGGCCGGCGAGAACACGCTGCTGTTGGCCACGACGAATGTGCCGCACGAACAGTTGCCGAATGAGGTCAGTGCGTACTCTTTGCTGCGAACTGCTATTAGAACGTTGTTATAACGAATCTTAGCTGTGATCTTGGTACTCTTTGTCTGACGTCACCTACTGGAACCAACGGAAGACCAGCGATGGTTTGAAAGTCAACAACATGCTGAGTTGGGTTCGGTCTGTGGCAAAAAATTGCACTCTTGATCTGACGTCACCTACATTACCTATTGGAACCAACGAAAGACCAGCGCTGGTTGAAAAAAAACAGCATCTTGCTGAGTTGGTGCCAGTTTGTGGCCAAAAAACAGTAAGTGTTTATATTTACATATAAATAATTTATGTTATAAGTGTTAGCTAAAACAGCTTCAAACGAAGACCAGCGCTGGTCAAACGAGTATAAACGCTGAGTTGAGGCCGGTTTGCAACAATAATTTGTTGCAAATATGTAAATGATTTTAATTCTATTAGGTTTTTATTCTATTTGCACTGTACGGCTGCGAAACGTGGACAATGACCAAAAGGGACAGAGAGAGATTGGAGGCATTCGAGATGTGGTGTTGGCGACGTATGGAGAAAATCAGCTGGAAAGAAAAAAAAACCAACCAAGAAGTATTGGACTTAGTAGGAGAACAAAGAGAGATATTAACAACAGTAGAGATAAGAAGAGGAATGATGTTTGGCCACTTGGTACGGCATGACGAATATATAAAAACCATATTAAAAGGAAAAGTAGAAGGGAAGAGAGGGAGAGGTAGACCGAGAAGAACATATATAGATCAAGTTAAAGAAAGGATTGACGTCATGTCGTACCAAGAGGTCAAAAGGATGGCCGAGAACAGAACGGGATGGAAAATACTCCACCGACAAGAGCTTCGCTCTTAAATATAAGAAGAAGAAGAAGGTTTTATTTAAAAAATAGGGATGATATGGGCAGTTATCTAAACCACAACTTCTTTTTTTTCAGCTTCAAGAGTTATTTCCCGTCTACAAAGACTGTGTCTACAGAGTGAGAGAACCGAACGGGGCCGAAGTGATCGCTTTCCTAAAACCGATCTTAGCCGAAGCGCTGCTAGATCCACCGCCGACTGATAACCAGGAGCCACCACCACCGCTGCCAAGGGGTAAGGGAAATTTAACTTTATTTGTAGGGATCCAGTTAAAGCGAAACAGACAGACAGTTACTTTCACATTTATAGTATTAGTAGATTTTTTTCTGTATCTTAATTATTTGACATGAATGAGTGTCAAGTTTGAGGATTGTCGAGTTGCTTATTACGGAATAAACAACCTTTTACCTAAAACACCAACACTGCGCCCTTCGTAAACACGGTACAATTTCAACAAAATTGGTCTCTCTGTACTTAAAGTAAGGCAAACAAACTGAAATAAACATTCCCCCCCCAGCCCCGCCCCCGCCCCCTCCGCGCGAGAGCCCCGAGGAGGTGACGCGGCGCAAGCGCAAGGAGGACTACAAACTGCGCGAGCTGAGGATATTCCTGCGCGACATCTGTCGCAAGCTCGCCTCCAACCGGCGCTTCCATAAGTTCACTAAACCTGTGGATTTGGAAGAGGTATGTAAACTTAATTCTCAAAATTTGCAAGAGGAAATGGGCAGGGCACATCGTTCGACGAACCGATAACCAATGGGGAAGAAAGGTTCTCGAGTGGCGACCACGCACCGGAAGACGCTCTGTAAGTAGACCTCCAAATAGGTGGACCGACGACATTGTAAGAGTCGCAGGGATACAAATGGCTAATAGCCGTTCTTGGTGGCTTTCAAAGGGTGAGACCTATGTTCAGCAGTGGGCTTTTCCGGCTGATGATGATTTAGCTTATATTATAAGAGACTGTGTTAAATAATAGGCAATCGGACAGTAATCACATTCCAAAATATACCTGGTATAAATTATGTTTTAAGTTTACAATGATCAAACAAAGGCAATTTTTGTAAAATAATGCTGATGTCTATAAATAAAATATGTAAATTCGGTTTGGCCACTTGGTACGTCACGACGGATATATGAAAACCATCTCAAAAAGAAAAGTAGAAAAACCCATAATGCGCGAATATTTTTTACAGGTAACAGACTACCTGGACATTATAAAGCAGCCAATGGACTTGGAGACGATGATGACGAAAGTGGACATGCACAAGTACAACTGCGCCAAGGAGTTCCTGGACGATGTAGACCTGATATGCGCAAACGCATTGGAGTACAATCCGGACAGGTAAAGTTTATACATCATATTACTGGCTGACTACAGTTTATCGTGATAAAAAGTATCCTATGTCCTTTACTCAAGGTCCAAAATACCTCCATACTATATTTCATCCAGATCTCATTAGCAGTTTAGGCTTGAAAACGTTACAAAGGGACAAAAAGAGTTACTTTCGCATTTATAATATTACTAGCTGTTCACTACAGTTTATCGCGATAAGAAGTATCCTATGTCCTTCCCCAGGGTTCAAACTATCACCATACCACATTTCATCAAAATCTATAGAGCTATTTAGGCGTGAAAAGGTTACAAAAAGACTGGGAAAATTACAAATGTTGCGTATGTAAATAGTATATAGGTGAAAATCATAGTAAAAAAAATACAGCAGCATATTATTACATCCTATGGTACATATTGGTGTCGATTCGGTTTTGCATTCTCTAAAACTAAACTTATTTGACAAGTCTAATAGTTTTGCTGTCTTTTTCTAACCACTGAAGTAAAAAAAGGACAGCATTACTTATAGACCTGTCAAACTTAGTTTAGTTTTAGAGAATGCAAAACCGAATCGACACGATTACATATCTTTTTAATTGTTAAGCAAAACAGAATGCTATGTTTCTTAGCTGTCAAAGCAGTAATGTTCCCCAATTTTTGTTACACCATTGAATGTTTACACGTTTACAGTGATTATTGTAAGGCGATAAGTTCTTTAATCAAAAGTCTGCTGATGTTAAGTGACAATGTGGTCGAAGGTGGCACCACTACGCTTGAATTGAAAACAGGCTCTTAGATTAAGCTGTCGGAAAACCTATTTTAATTTGTAAAGCAATAGAGCTTTATCTACATTCCTTACTGTGCCCCGCGGTTTTGCCCGTGTGGAGATTCTCGCAGAAACAGTGCATTTTTTAAGCAATCTTATGAACTATCTTTATGCTGAAATCACGTCGCTTTGTTGCTGCGAGAAAGAAGGACAAACAAACGAACACACTTTCGCATTTATATAAGTGTGAGGCTTGTATTCTGGTTAGACACTCAAGTGTAGATCAATGCTTGAGTAGCGATTGAGTGACATATTTGTATGAAATGACAGACTCAAATCTGTGCTTAAGTAGTGATTATCACTTGAGCGTCATTCTAGAATAATAGCCTAAGGCCCGTATTCTAAAATGACGCTCGAGTGTAGATCAATGCTTGAGTAGCGATTGAGTGACATATTTGTATGAAATGAGGAGAGCGATGGCTGGCACATGCGTCAACTCGTGAACGGGTGCTGCTTGTGGGGTCTGGTCTGCTTTGGTTGTGATCCCGCAACTCGTTAATATTCATGTTCCCATATCACAATGTGTACAACCAAACAAGATAAATCTTATTAGTAAAGCTAATTAAAAAATATCGGACTATTAGATGACAAAAAAAGCTTGGGATTTTAGTGAACTTGCTCCAATTCAATCAATTAGTAATAAGAATAAAATTTCAATGTGATCGCGCCAAAAAAATTACCTGCCGGGCGTTTCTTGCCTGTTCTTTTGCCGGAGTAAGGAGGTTGGAACAGGCGTAGCTAGTTTTAAGTTGATGTTTTAAAGTGATCACAATGTATCCTATTGAATAAAAAAGTGTTTTAAAAATTTGAGTTTAGAATTTTGAGTTTTGACTCAAATCTGTGCTCAAGTAGTGATTACTGCTTGAGCGTCATTCTAGAATACCAGCCTAAGGCCCGTGTTCTAGAATGAAGCTTAATTGTTGATCTTGGCTTGAGTAGCGATTGAGTGACATATTTGTATGAAATGACAGCGTCACTTGAGTAGCGATTGAGTGACATATTTGTATGAACTGACAGCGTCACTTGAGTAGCGATTGAGTGACATATTTGTATGAACTGACAGCGTCAAATCTGTGCTCACGTACTGATCATCGCTTGTGCGTCATTCAAGAATACCAGCCTAAGGGTGCGTGCACTAACAAGACTTCCGATTTCTTATCACCATGTCTTTCTTTTTTCATGGATGCCAGTCAAAGGGCTAGAGGTGTAAATAATAGGTACGAAATAACATTAACTTGATAGATAATATTATTATGTAAAGTATGTGTATATTAGTAAATAGCTTAATTATTATACGCGTTGGCAAACATGTGTTGTGATATATTTTTGTGTATGTTACATCCTCTAACCTTTTGCCCGCTTATATTATTTATGTACATAAATTATGTAATTTGTATGAAGCTCATGAATGTTTTTAATGTAATATTTGACTCTCAAGTTTTGTTGAAACAAATTTTAAAAAGTTATTAGTTTGGGGTGGTTTGTTCAAAAAAATCTGTAATGAATTTGGTGACAGTAGATTGATTGTCTTGTCATGTCTTTGTAAGAGTCGCTGGGAGCCTTCGATGGGAGCCGATGGATGCAAATGGCTAATAGCCGTTCATGGTCGCGTTCAAAGGGGGGAGGCCTATGTTCAGCAGTGGACTTCTTCCGGCTGATGATGATAGTCTTGATTGAATTTGGAGCCCTAGTAGGGCTTACAGTATCCAAATATTTGTACATAATTATATCTTTTTTCATGACATTCATTTCTCCATGCAAAAATTATAGAATCGAAATATCCAATTACAATGCTGCATGCGTTTGCCTCACTAGTGATACGACTCAGCTTTGCACGCGTAGGCATTTTGTATTTTTTTAAAGACTTATTTTGTTAATCTATCTATCCATGTTGTTTTATGTGATCTACATTATTTATATGAATAATTACAATTTCAACAAATCGGCCCATCCGTTTTGAACAGACAAGGTTTCAACCTTTATAAAGGGACTAGTGACCCGCCTTGGCTTTGCGCGTAAGCCCATGCCACTCGAAAATAGTGAAGCATTCTAAAAGTGAAAGTTCTTTCAGAATCGGGTCAGTAGTTTCCGATATATTGCTTCCTACAAAAATTCATATCCATTGGGACAATTGTTTATTTATTTATATAGTACTACTAGCTGTGCCCCGCGGTTTCACCCGCGAGGACTGCAGTTTTTCGTAATAAAACGTAACATACAAAAGCATATAGAAAAAACACTCCGTTTTATCCGAATTTTAATACCTACTTTCCTGAAAATTTTTTAAATCTTTTTCTTCATAAAAACCTTTCTTAATTCGACTTCAACGAACAGAACGAAAAACCGTTGACGCGTGATGCGATGTCCACGGGAAATTGAGATTAATTTATATAAATAAAGATAAATACCTTTATTTCTATATATATAAGAATATTGTAGATGAGTATTGACATACGAAGTTTGTAACAGGACATCGTCGGACAAGCAGATCCGCCATGAGGCGTGCTCGCTGCGCGACCACGCCCACGCGCTGATAGACGTGGAGATGGACAGCGACTTTGAGCTCGAGTGCCAGGTCATAGCCAAGAAGCGGCTGGAGGAGGGCAGCCAGCTGGACACCGACCTGCCGGACTTTATTTACACAGCATCCACTTTACGTAAGTTTTATGGCTTGTATGAGGGAGATCTATGATCATTATTAACTGGCAACATACGCCGCGGCATCATTTGCGTGGAACAGCTGTGGAGACTGCGCAAAGATATGATATGATATGATATGATATGATATGATATGATATGATATGATATGATATGATATGATATGATATGATATGATATGATATGATATGATATGATATGATATGATATGATATGATATGATATGACTGTGTGTCTCTGTGTTATAGTGGCAATAAATTGTTTTTTGTTTTTATTATTTATTTTATGTGTACAAGGAAATTTCATTCGATAAAATATAGATTAGAACCCTAGATCAGGGATGGCGAACCTTTATTGACCCATGTGCCGGGTATAATCTTAAAAATCGTTAACTGCAGCAAAATATGTTGTTTTTCTAGCACTGATAGCCGATAGCACACTCTGTTACCATGATTTTAAATGTAGACAAAACGATAAAATAATTCGTTTTCAAAAATAAAAACGTCCCGTGCCATCAATGGCACGCGTGCCAGTGGTTCGCCATCGCTGCCCTAGATACAGATAAACCTGTGTGTGGGCGTTTTTTTTATATTCACTATAGGCAAGCATTTGACCACAGTTTCTCCTGATAGTAAGTGAAGACGTAGTCGACGATGGAGCATGCTTGTCTGGAGACACCTATTCACTCTTGTTATTTTCTTCTCTTATTATTATTGATATTAATTAGCCGGATGCGTACCCCCTATTTCGTGTCGTGAACTTCAAAATTAATGGACAAATAGTTCAACAATCGTCGTGCTTCGCAGCGCACGGGTTCGACTCGTTAATGGACGTCAGCAAGACGCCCAAGACTCACCAGAACGGGGACAAGAGCGAGACTCACTCCGCCAAACGGAAGCGCAGGCGGATCAACGCCTGGTCCAAGGGATTGGTCGCGAAACGGCCGAAAATATCGCAAAAGGTGACATATATTAATAGCACAATTATTCTATAGGGTTATTATAAAATATACATATGTAATATGACGAACTGTGATTCTAATTCACACGGAAACTCTTCCGACCACGGATTCAGAAAAAAATCTTTCAGTTTTTTTAGACACGATTCATTAATCTTAGTTTGATAATTGATATTTTATTTGACAAACTGATAGTTTATTTGACAAACCAGATGATCAATCACGGAAAAGTTTCCGCCACCTATTTGCTCTCGGGAAACGTTTCCGTGAAGCAAAAGTGACGTCGAATCCGACACGGAAAGTTTCCGAGTGAATTAGTATCGCACTACTGGTAACCAATGGGGAAGAAAGGTTCTCGAGTGGCGATTACGAACCGGAATACGATACCGACGACATTGTTAGGGTTGCACGAAGCTGATGGATGCATATAGCTAATAGTCGTTCATGGTGGCTCTCAAAAGGAGAGGCCTATGTTCAGCAGTGGACTTCTTCCGGTTGATGATGATTATTGGAAAAATACTAATAAACTCTACTGTACATCATAAAATGCAATTATTTTCCTTCTACGGCTTCTGTCGGAACTAAATCTAGTTTTTCTAGTACTCGTTGTGAATGAAAGTAGACAACAACCGTACTATATCCAGTTCTATTAAAACACACACATATACACACGCGTCGGCGCGCACGCACACTAACACACGCACTTTACACTTGTTATTGTCATGTACTGCTCAGATAATCTCACAGCATTCAGGTTCATGATACTCCCGCGTTTCAGAACTTCAAAGACAACAGCAGCATTGTGATAACAGATGAAGAATCCAAAGAGAACAAGCCAATCACGTCCACGCCGCTTCCCAACGGTGACGTCACGTCATCGTCAGGTTCCGATGACGACGCGCCGCTGCGGCGGCCGCCTGACGAATCCGACATCGTGTTAAACGTCACCGCTGAGAATAAACACACTCTAGAAAGGTAGCTTATCTATCTTAGTATCTTCTACAAGCTGTTCCCCTCGGACTATTTAGATGACAAGAAAAGCTTGGGATTTTAGTGAACTTGCTCTAACTCAATCATCAATCTTCTCTTTATATACATAAAAATCAATTGCTGTTCGTTAGTCTCACTAAAACTCGAGAACGGCTGGACCGATTTGGCTAATATTGATCTTAAAACATTTGTGGAAGTTCAGGGAAGGTTTAAAAGGTGACTTTTATTGGGGATATGAAGTTCGCTGGGTCAGCTAGTTAGTAATAAGAATAAAATTGTCAATGTGATCGCGCCAAAAAAATTACCTGCCGGGCGTCTCTTGCCTGTTCTTTTGCCGGCGTAAGGAGTTTCGAACAGGCGTAGCTAGTTTTAAGTTTGACGTTTTAAAGTGATCACAATGTATCCTATTGAATATAAAACTTGGTTCTGATTTGGATTTTCACCCCTGTTGACTGAATTTTATCGCAACCAAAAGTATCACCAAAAAGTATGATCGATTGTCGATCGACGCCATCGATCGATGGTAGAATGGAATTGTAGACGTCGATTGAGCTGCTTTTGAAAGAAACTGGTGGTAAATAGCCAGGGTTAATCGATCAACGTCGACCGGTGCCATCGAACGGAAATCGATCGATTGGTTAGTCGAACGGTATCTGTCGATCAATTAATGCTACCAGACCAGTCGATCAACTTCAATCGACGTTGACCTATGCCGTCGATCGACAATCGATCGATTGGTCTGGTAACACCTGAAGACAAATCCAACAAATACTTTTTGTATCTTGTGCCATTAAAGGTTGTAATAAGAGCGGACGTTTCTATTGCTATCTCTTTCCAACTACAGCTTTCTCTGTGGTCATTTTCTTCTTTTGTTCACAATATGATAATAAACTTGCAGTCCAGTAAAAGCGACGGAAAGATCTCCAACAAAGATATCACCAAAGAAAAGGAATGGGCATGATGCTTCCAGCGCGGGTCACGCAGGCGCAGGTAAGAAATGGAACAGATTTTTCATCCCTTCTATTCGAAATTTGTCGTTTTGTTCCTCTAAAAGCGGGAGCAAAGTAGCTCTTTTCTCTCCTAGACTTTTTAGCGGGCATTACTGAGATTTGATTTGAGTTGAAAATGTATGTACAATAATATTTTTGTTTCAGAAATGGTAAAAGTACTGATAAACAAGACTGAGTTAGATAATGTCGTATATAAGAACGCGAAGGCGCTGCGGACGATCGGACTCGAGGCTTTGTTGGATTTGCATTCTCAGGTATGTGGCCTTTTATAATTGTACATACCTAATATTAAGAATATTCCAACGGATAGAGAACGCTCTCCTCTTTTTTTTGAAATCAATGCCTTGCAGTAATGGTTGGGGGCAAATTCCGTGATTGATGGACAATTTTTATTTCTGGCCTCCCGCTGCTGAACCGTGTTTGGCTGAAGCTCAGTTTCATTTTTATACCTCTCTGAGTTCTACCTATATTTACATATCTACCTTACCTACGGTCCACAAAGTAACGTTCCATCTTTAACCCCAAAATCTTTGAATTTAATTGATTCTGTTGGGAAACCGACCACGAACCGGAAGACGTAGACCCCCTACTAGGTTGACTGACAACATTATAAGAGTTGTGGGGAGCGGATGCAAATGGCTAACAGCCGTTTGTGGTGACAATCAAAGGGGAAGGCCTATGTTCAGTAGTGGACTTCTTTCGGCTGATGGCGATGGTGATGATGACCCTGTTTTGTTGAATTCCAGCTGACCAAGGTGGTTCATACATACACAACCCGGCACGACCGTACGAAGCTGCCGCAAGAGTTGAACTCCATCGTCTGCCGGTATCTGCAGTGTGCGAAGAAATGACTACCTTACCCTGTGAGAAGTTATAAAAAAAAATCACAACGGACAGTCTTGCGTTAGTTGTAGATTGGACAATGTATGGACAAGGATGGCTGACGTGGCGCAATGAGTGCGAACAGCCGACTGAGAAGCGTGAGGTCGCGGGTTCGTTTCCCGCTACGCTGGCAATTTTTGTGCATTGCAAAAGCGCAAGTTTTCGTTCCGTGTCCGGGTGTTGTGGATCCGTGTAGTTTCTGATACCCTGACACCCTAGGGGATGCTAGTTAGGGATCGAAGCTATGAGTGGGATTGCGTGGGTGTTATTAATTATTATAATGTGTGACTTGGAAATATTTTTCTGAGCGGTACTCGGGTAAAATGAGATGGATGTATTTATTGGCGAATCAAATTGTATTGTAGTTTGTTGGATGTACTCGGTAAGGTCTTGTTTGGAGCCTACATATATACGACTGTGTCGATGTTACGACTGTTTGTCAGAAGCGGCTGGTAGTAAAGCTGGCCATACACGGACAACCTGAAGCGGTCAGGATCGACTGCTTCAAGCTGCGACTGCATAGTGAACAACAGACTTCTACGTACGTACATACACGAACCGCTCGAGCAGTTGCAGTAGTTCACTATGCAGTCGCAGTCGATCTGGACTGCTTCAGACTGTATGTACATGACCAGCCTTACGCAGTGTAAAGTCCAATAGTTTTTGGGAAGTGTTTAATTTATTTTTTTCAAGTAGGTTTCATATGATGCCTTTTTTTCTCGTAGGATTTATATAATTTCACTGTCTAACTCTCATGTCCGGGCCACACTAAGGTCAACGTCAAGGGAAATGTCGCGATAAATATTACGTATTAATTGTTAACGCTATTATGTGAGTGGCTACACTTGAACGGTCAACGTTAATGCACTTGAATTATCGGCTAACGTCAAACGCCAATGTGAATGGCGTTGTCCAATGTCGTAGCCACACCTATGTCGAACGTCAATCATCGCGCTATTGAACGGCATTTCCCGTTAGTGTGGCCCCATCATCAGCGACTAATAGACGGTCAACGATTATGAAATCAATAATAGGATATATAAATTTCACGTAGACACGAATAAAATTTAGACAAAAGTTATAAGGCATAAGCAGGTGACATACAACCAGTAGCAGCAATATTTTGACTATGTTAAATAGGTCGTTTGTAGCTATGAGCTAGCTTCCGCTACGACTCGGCATTGAAGTTGTTGGCGCAACGGCACATTTGTTTACCGTGTTAAGCTGGGAGCACATTATTGGACGCGTCCGTAAGTATGCATAGTTGTTTGAACTTTATCCCCTTCGGACGTCCAATCGCTTAAGGACACCGCGACTTATGACCGAAGGTATGGCCACAAATTGTTTTTTTATGTACGGTTGATGACAAAAGTCGATTACAATGACACATTTTTCGATTACCTTCATCATCGTAAACACCAACCTTTGTACTAAACGCTACCTAGAATGTTGTAAAAAACAGTAATTTCTCATCTAAATCATATTTAAAAATCGACTACGACCAGCTTTTGTCGCTAACTGTACTATCGAGTCGGACTTTATCGGCTAGTTCGCCTTCGGACGTCCAATCGCTCGAGGACACATCCGCTACTCATGACCGATGATATGACCACAGTTTCGTGTTTATGTACGGTTGACGACAAAAGTCGCTATACAATGACACATTTTTCGATTACCTTCACCATTTTAAACACCAACCTTTGACCGCATCATCACTTAACATCAGGTGTGTTGTTGTGTGTATCAAACGCTACCTTGTGAGTTGTAAAAAAAACGGTAATTTCTCATCTAAATCATATCTAAAAATCGACTATGACCAGGTTTTGTCGCTGACGGTACTACTGAGATGAAGAGGTTGTCCGTTAAATTTTAAGGCTACTTTTCACTTCACCCACCTTGGTGATAAGTGATAAGGTCCAAAACTAAGCCTCGGGTGACAGACATCTTACGGACGCGTCCGATAATGTGTCTCCATCTTTGTAATAGTGAGTGTACCGCATAAATGTAGGTGTTGCAAACACCATAATGTTCATGATTATTCACGGTTTGACATAAATTTGACATTACTTCTATGGAGCTTATGTCAAATTTCCATCAGCAGTAGGGCAAATCGTGGATAGATATGCTTACAAACACACTGTTTATAATGAATCGTCTGTAGGAATGTTAAAAGTGACTGGTTATTTATTTGAGTGTAGAAAAATGAAGAAATTGCATTAGTATTTCTTTTATTATTACGTTTTTGACATTTGTGAGTTTGTTTCTCTTTCTTACTGCTACAGATAGAGAGAGAGAGAGAGAGAGAGAGACGTACTGAAGTGAAGTGTTTGTAACTTCAAAGATGTGTTAAATTAATTTATATAATGACAGTTAAACCCTTATGCTGGGGCCACACTAAGGTCAACGTCAAGGGAAATGTCAATGCCTATCATCGCGATAAATATTGCGTTAATTATTAACGCAATTATGTGAGTGGCTACACTTGAACGGTCAACGTGAATGCACTTGAGTTATCGGCCAACGTCAAACGTCAATCATCACGCTATTTAACGGCATTTCCCGTTAGTGTGGCCCCAGCATAACAATAGTGACGTTAAAATCGGATGATTGAAGATAGCATTCCATATTTTGGAAATTTAATATGTACCAAAAAGAAAAGCCTACATTAAAAAAAATCATTGTAAAATAGTTTTACCATTGACGGAAACTTAAAAAAAGAATGTGACAAGTTACGTCATTGGTTAAAAAGTCTTTAACTTATAATTTTTTCTATGATAGTGTAAATTGTATTACATACTAATTGTGTTAGTGGAATTAGTCTAAATTATATAAACAGTAAGGGCACTTCGTAGACGCAGCATGATTTTGGAATTCTCTTGGAGCTATACAATTATCAATATATCTATATTCCGAGATTAATCGATTGCTCTTCATAGAGATAGTTTATTTGACATTCATTTGGTAGGGGTTTGTCTTCAAGTCACGTGATGTTAAGTGATTATGTGATCGGAGGTGGCGCCACGCCACGCTAGGATTGGGAACTAATTTCTTATTTATGACCATTTTTTAATGATCATATCCCTTAATTAGCCCTTAAATGTTATTCAGTGTTTACTATGCGTCGTGTTGTTTTCTGTTATATAAACGTTTATTTTTTGTAGGGATTAATTGCATCGTGTCGTTTCTACGTAGCGTCCTTACTGTTCCTTATTTTGTAGAATACATTACGTAACGGATCACTGCCGGCGTGGCTATAAAATATAGTTGGTAATGATAAATTAATTTGTATCGACGAATGAATTTAAATCCAAACGATTTGATAGGCAACGGTTTATCATTTCCTAAACAGCCAAATTGTAAACAAGATACCAAAAAAATAAACAAAAGACATAATTAAAATACAACTTCTTAGCATCTTACGGTTTCTATAACCGATCTATCCACGGTTTGACATAAATTTGACATTTCTTCTATGGAGCTTATGTCAATTTTCCATCTCTAGTAGGGGATATCGTGGATAGATTGCTTATTGAAACGTGACATTAATGAGTTACCAAAACAATACCTTTAGATTGCCCTCTGGACTGTGATATTTAGAAAATAAAAATTTAATGTCAAACAACGCTGCGTATTTTAATCTCATACCATTAAAATATTAATCTCATAAAAATGTTATATTATGTAAATGCAATTTGGCTCTCTAGGAGTGAGAACGAAAACAAAAATGTAGCGAGAATTTTACCAAATAAGCTAATGTGTTAACGCTTAACATTAGTGCACTAAGGTTATATGAATGTTTAGATCAAATTCCATAATTTATATGCATATAACGTACTGATTGCTCCAGAAAAACGCAAGTCCCATTATATTATGTAGGATAACGGTGTCGATTCGGTTTTGCATTTTCTAAAACTAAACTAAGTTTGACAGGTCTGTCCTTTTTTTACTTCAGTGGTTAGAAAAAGACAGCAATACTATTAGACCTGTCAAACTTAGTTTTTTTTTTGTTATGGCTTCACACGATTAGTGTATTTGCCAGTGTCAAGTATAAAATATTTCAAACTCAGAGAGTTGAATCAAGTTTAAATGATAATGATGATGATGATGGGATGAGGATAGTGTTTAAGTAAAGTAGTGGCGCTTTACTTAAACTTTACACGGACTTTTTTGGAGCAACTAAAAAAGTCACTTTCACAACTATATTTCAATTTCCCACACTCGTACACGTTAATGAACACATAATGGTTAATAATCCACTAATATTACACATATATCACTCGAAGAAACACAAATTTTGGAACTAAAAACAAAATCTTCATGTTGACAGTTCAATTGCCGCCAAAAAAGTCAAGTTTTTTTTTTTGTTTTGTTATGGCGTCACACGATTAGTGTATTTGCCAGTGTCAAGTATGAAATATTTCAAACTCAGAGAGTTGAATCAAGTTTAAATGATGATGGTGATGATGATGATGATGAGATGATGGGATGAGGATAGTGTTTAATTAAAGTAGTGGCGCTTTACTTAAACTTTACACGGACTTTTTTGGAGCAACTAGAAAAGTCACTTTTACAACTTTATTTCAATTTCCCACACTCGTACACATTAACGAACACATAATGGTTAATAATCCACCAATATTACACATTATCACTCGAAGAAACACAAGTTTTGGAAATAAAAACAAAATTTTCACGTTGACAATTCGATTGCCGCCAAAAAAGTACAAGTCAAGTTTAGTTTTAGAGAATGCAAAAACGAATCAACACCATAGATTATAAATTCATGTCGGGCGTTACTAGAGAGGCCATAACAGTTGCATTCTATTCTCAACAAAAGCAAAATTTATTGTCTTCAATTTATTTGAATAGCATTTTGTTAAAAAGCGAATAGTACTTTTGTTCTAACACTGACTGATATAAAAACGCACAGCCAAAACGGCCATTTCTAGAAAAAATCAACATCACAACATGATATAACTTTGTATATTATTTCTTAAACTCCAAAAGAGTACTTAAAATATATTATTTATCGATATAATACTTACGCATATTGTAAACTACTAAATATTAGGTTATCTGTACATGCAATGCTTAATGAAAACAAAACGCCGTGTGATATCCATTGAATACAATACGAATAGTTACCTCAAAAAGAGACGATGTTATCCTTCGTAATCATATTATATATATTGTAAGAATTACGAATTTTGTATTAAAATAACTTTGAATAGTGTAATTAATAAGATAATGAATGTAACTTGAATTTGCCATAACCTTTGCGCACACTCCATTGATATGACGACGCGGTAGCAGAGTTGGTAGTGAACTTGCCTACTAAGCTAGCAGTCGCGGGCGCGAATCCCGGCAAATATATGTGTGATGAGCGCGAATATTTGTTCCCGAGTCTTGGATATTTCTATCTATACAAGTATGTATATATCGTTGCCTAGTAGTTAGTACCCATAACACAAGTTTCGAGCTTAATTTGGGGCTAGGTCAATTTGTGTGCAATGGTCCCCAGATATTTATTTATTTTTATTGCCAACTGGGATTGTCACTTAGGTACTTAAAAAGGGGAAAAAGATCCTTAGACTGGAATCACAGCCACGCGGAACGTCAATGCCCAGCGATCTGCGCGTTAGACAGTTCTTACATTGCTCGGCGCGACGCGAAGGTACGTGGGACCGCGCTTTATACCGTTTTACCCATTAACGTAAAAATGAATGGACGACATGCAAACGTGACAAGAAAAGTAGCTGAATGTGTAAAGAGTTAACTTATAAAAGAGGTTTCATGTACCAAGTTTGGTACAGAGATAGACAAAACCTTGAGAAGGGACATAAGCTACTTTTTATCGCGATAAACTGTAGCCCACGCGGGTGAAACCGCTTGGATCAGCTATTTATGTAAGTACTTAAAACTTGTGTCTTGTCAGTGTAGTGTGCGCTAATTTACGATAACTTGTATAATATATTATATTCTTACTCTGACTAAATTGTAAATAGTCCATACAAAACTGCTTGCATTTGCTCAACAACGAGTATTCCACTAAATAATTTGTAGGCGTCCTGTAAATCCACCGGATTAATTAGTAATTTTTCTATTTATATATCATATTTAAAGATGGAAATAAAAAGGGTATGATTTTGTGATATCTTATTGGAATTGTTTTATTGTACTGCAGTGCGATTCTAATTGACTCTGAAAGTTTCCGTGTCGGATTGGACGTCACTTTTGCTTCACGGAAACGTTTTCCGAGAGCAAATAGGTGGCGGAAACTTTTCCGTGATTGAGCAGCTGGTTTGTCAACTTAAATATCAGTTTCCAAATTCAGATTGATGAATCATGACTAAAAAAATCTGAAGAAGTTTTTTCCGAATCCGTGGTCGGAAGAGTTTCAGTGTGAATAAAAATAAAAAAAAAATGTTTATTCAAGAAATAGGTAACAAAAAGAGTAGACATATATAGCAACGTTAATTACAAATTATAAAAGGCACAGGAACGCGCGCCCTCTCACGGCCGCGCTACCAGAAGCAAACCCCGTCCTCGAACTAAGATTGAACTTGTGTGTCAGGGTCCGGGGGCCACCATCTGGCAGCAACAGACTCGCAAGGAACGCTCGTTCCTGTGCTGTCAGTTTTGGAAGAATGGCACTGCGGGTCTTCTAATTTTTTGTGGTTTTTGAAAATGATGACTACCGATAGTACCTACCGATGTGGTGCAGTAGGCGAAGAGCCGCCTAAGAAGCAAGGGGTCGCGGGGTCAATTCCCGATACGAGACAATGTTTTTGCCTTTAAAAAGAAGCGTGGATTCCCGATCCACATAGTTTCTGAAACCCTAATCCTAGCTAGGGGTCAGTGTGATTCTGAGGTCGCTATTATTATAAATATAAGAATAGGTTTTTTTTTTAATTTTACAGGGTAGCGTTTGATTACAAGTCACCTGGTATTAAGTGAGAAAGTGGTCGAAGGTGGCGCCACGCTACACCTGGACTGGGAGCTGGCTCTCAAGTGGGGCTGCCGGAACACACCTATAATATGCTCAGCGACAGATTCTTAACTTCAGAGTGGTAGCCAAACCTAGTTCCACTGCAACTGTGGCACTGAAGAGATGTAGTACTACGGTATTAAACCAATTCTTTAGTCCCTCTCATAACCGGACAACTATAGCGGAGCTATTGGGAATTCACTGTTCAGTATTTGTAGAAATTACTTTTTCCTAACAAACAAAAGCGTTTAATGGTTACTCGATCAATCTGCGTTTTTCTAAAATATGGTCTAAAATAGTCTAAACGCTTTATAAAAGGAACAAAATGAAACAAGGCAATGGTATTTCCATATTTATTTTTTACACTTTACGTCGGTGACCGTAAACGAATTTCACTACAACGCTCCACCATCTCGCTTCAATTACACGATAATCATACTAGAACATAAATATTTATTTCGTATTACTTTAAGATCAAATAGATAATCTTTTTTACACCCTAATGTAACGATATCATTTTAATTTGTCATTAATATTAAGCAAACATACAACAAATTAAATTACACAACTTATTATTATACTTTTCAATGAGAACAATTATCTAAAATTATTGTAATTACAATAGTATACAAATACTTGTAACAAAAAATATTAAAGGAACTAAATATTTGATTCTACTAAATAATTACGATCACAAATTTAAAAATTAAAACGTAAATACTCAAATGTCTTATGTTATTTTATATATTAACTATATATTTAAGTTATTACATTTGGCTCCTGATGAAATCTGTACTAGAATATATCTATGCATAATTAAATTGACGAAAAGCTACTTTCAACTGTCATAGAAGGTCGATAGTTTATTTTAATACTATGTCGAAATAATAAGCAGCAGTGAATTTAAGTATCCAGGAACCCTGTCTAAATGGAATGCACACGAAATAGAAACTTGTACCGCTCCAATAAGGACGTAATTCCCATAAAACTTTCCCCCTCAATCGTATGATTAACAAATAACAAAACTTAATTAAAAAACCTCTCGATTAAAACTTTAACAAAATCACTCTAATACTGCTTGAATTTGTACGAATTAGGTAAAATAATGTCCGACAACACTGATCACGTGTCACAACACAATATAATAGCACCTAAAAATAAAATATAACGTCCATGGACCGTAAACGAAAACCAATTAGATAAATTGTAACCGAATGCCGCACTCAAGAATATTATACATTTTGGCACATGCATTATTTTTTCTCACATCAATTTATTCAATTCTTACACCTTACTTTAATTTACAAATCGATTATATTTTTATATGAATTAGACTGCGTGGTGAGGAAACTATTGTGTTATGTTGCCAGCGTAAAAAGAAAGGTAAAAAGCAATATAAAAAATCTGTTAAACTATTACATAATATACAATGTAATTAGTTTATATATAAAATCCCTGTAATGACATATTGTTATATGCAGGTGACACTAAGTGTTACTAAGTATGTGAACTGTCGCTGAATTTAACTGTGATTTATGTTTATGTATATTCTTTTTATAAAATAGACTCGTAAATAGTGATCAGTCTTCTGTTAGTGTTAGGGCCAGTCTCCACTGCGCTGGCTTATGCCAAAGTGAAAAATATTTGACATAACATGCGTTTGTCATAATATTTTTGACTCTGAGTTTTGCTCCAGCGAGTTCAAGACTTCTATGGAAATGTATAAACGATTAAACAAAAACATTGAGATAAATAAATAATCAAACGTTAGAGGTATTCGAATGTTCGTGTATTGAGAAAACATTAACTTTCAACATAGCTATAAACATGTTAATACAAATAAATGTATGAACTTACAACAGATTTATGATGTTACGTCATCTATCTAATCACACTGTGTCGTAATTTTTTATGAATCATTGTATACAATTTATCTAAAGCCAGATAGGATCGAACCCCATTTTATACTAACTTTTTATTGACTAAAAAATTTGAAAGCTCTTCATTATTTGAACATTGAGTGCTGATTCAATATTTGTCTAACCTGGCGCGCACTGTCTCATATTTTTATAACAAAAAAAAAAACCAGTCCTAACACGGACTGTGTATGTGGAAGTCCTCGAGTTCTGGAATTGAAATGTCCTAGACTTTGTTGTGTTTATGTTATTACAAGTTAATGTGAAATTTTGTGCATGTGTGACTAGTGCGTCGCAACTTGCCCCCCTCCCGTCGACCCTCCCCCAGAAAGATTTACTGTGTACACTTCACTAAATCTACAACAATTATTACAAATACACTACTATTTACCATTTTAGACACGTGTCCACCTTAATCGAATGGTTAATTCAAATTTAATTTTTTCCCATTTATCAATAACTATTTACATAATAAAATTGTTCATAATCGAATATTATTAATAACTATAATTACGAAATATTTTACAAACTTTGGTGAGATGCAGATGTGAGCTCGCATTTATGTATAGTCAACATAATATCTACAATTAGATCACTTTTACATACATAGATCAGGAGTACCTTAAAAGTAAGATTAAAATTTCAATTTATTATTATAATGGTAAGGACATAGCTACACGAAAAACTAATAGTACAATCTAATAATAGGGAATGTCAAAACGGAATGTTAAAGGTTAACAATAAAACAGAATTCGGTGTCTTATAACGATAACAATCACAACATCTTTCATACTTATTGCACTCCTTCTGAATAATAAATTATCGCCTATCACTTAAATATGCGATTGAATATACATTTACAATATTAACACATCTTTTAAATATAAATTTAACTAATTTTTAATGTGGACGTCGTCCGTCGCGAACTCCGGAAGGTGTTTCACAAATATATTCTAAAAATATCAATAAGGATACGTTATATTCGTGAAACTAGAAAGTGTTTAGTGTACATCAAGTGACGGGTGTATCATCGGTTGGCACTCAATGCATTCAGAAATAAACAACATCAATATTACATTCATTTTTAGAGATCATTAGGCTACGTACAGAGCAAGAAATTTAATTTATCCTAAGTGGTGTTATTATTTCCTAACGCACTTACCCTATCATGTTTCATATCAATACACTAACAAAATTCTAGTTTCAGACCCCTCAAGTGCTAAGCGACTCCCAGTTTTATACGCGAGAAAAGAATTCACGTGTTCCGGTAAATCCGCTTAAATTACGATAAGTATGTCTACCACAGTTGAAGGTACAGTGCAGATCAGACGCGACGCGGGACGGGCCGCGTGCGCGCCTAGTCCTGTCCGTTGTGATGCAACAGCTGGCGGTTATCGGGCGGGTGCGGCGGGTGCGGGCCGCGGTACGTGTCGCCCTCCTCATCCGCCGAGTTCTCCTTTGATCTATCGCTCTTGCAGTCCTCCTCCTTGCTCACACCCGACAGCGAGTCCAGGGCCATCGGCATCGACTGGTACAGTTCTCGGGCTTTTTCGTTCGGCGGCAGTAAGTGTAGCATGTTGAGCGGCATCGGGAAACCCGGCGGGAACTCCGGGTAGAACCCTTGCTGGAACGGGTTGAACATCGGGCTGGACGCCATGTCTGGCTCCGAGCTCGCCGGCCGCTGGCCCGCATTCTGGTGCTCCTCCTTCACGTGCTTGGGAGGGTGGTTGTTGTTGTTGTTCCCCGAGTTCAGATTCAGTACGTCGAGCGGGCCCCCGATGCAGTCTTTCCTTAGCTGTTCCAGTTTGAGGCTCTTCCCGTACTTGCCGCGAACGTACATCAGCAGCGAGTTGTACGGGATGCCGAAGATCCTCGATGCTTGGCTTGTCGTCATTTTCTTGTTCCACACGTGCTGAAGAGCCTCCGTCAGTTCCGCGTTAGTCCAGGATCGAGGTGGACCACCGCGCGGCGCGCTGTGCTGGCCTTTAGGTCGCCCTGCAATCGAACATGTTCAGTTTAGTCTGGGTTCGTGTCTGCTAAACAGAACTGTTTAGTCAACTAATTACATTACGAAACAGCGGTAAGCATAGAGTTTAGTGATTTACGAGCGACGAAGTGCAGGCTGCGGGCTGCGGCGCGGCTCGGGCACGACATGTGCCGTGTGTCGCGCGCCGCGGTGCTGCGACCGACGACATTACGCGACTGCACAACTATCTAATAACCGTGTTTTGGCAATAACTCGGTACCGACACACGACCGAAATGAGCGGGTTGCGGCGACGTTCCGTCGGCGGCGATTTGTCATTAATTCGATGCGAGCACGCGACTATTACGGGCCGTTTGTCAAAAAGAAACGCGGACATGCATACGCCCGAACCGCCGAACGGCGATGTCGCCCGCGTAACTTTATAGTTTTATAATTTGAACGGGGCACGTTAACTCGATTCCGATCAGATACACGGCGGATGGTCGTAACGATGATGTTTTATTATGGAGATTAGTTTTTCTTTTAATAGTGGAGGTTGGTCACGCGAGGTTGGGAAAAATTAAAGGATGTGGTCGTACTCGTTAGCGTACTGCGAGGGAGAACGCTGTCTCGAGCGATGGGCGCTAATCGATCGGCGACTATTGTGTGTTGAGCGGGAGACAGCGCCCAGCACTGCATTCAAAGCATACGTTAGACTCGTCCGCCGCCTGCTCCCCTATGAGATACGATATCAGATCGTCTTAATAAACATTTGCTGGGAAACAATGCTTGTTTAACATCGCGCGGTGCGAGCGAGACGAGACCGATGCAGATGTGTGGCGAGGTGCAGTTTGTGCATTATGCCACGATACATTGTTGTCTTATCGCTACAAGTTCCTTGTTTTAGCGTTCCACGATAGTTGGTTATTCATTTTATTTGTAATAGGAAGCGTTTTAACGTTATCAAACGGTAGTGAAAGCATTAGAGCTTATTTTACATTAGTAACGGTCTACTGAAGCAGACTCATATTGTCAAGTAAAAACAAATAGAAGGTAACTGTGGACGTAGCGTGTTTTCTGTTGATTTCTCAGAATGCCAAAGCCGGATAAATGTTTTCGTTTTTACAGGGAAAAAGTTGACCAATCACAGCCTTTTCGCACGAATGTAAATATCAAGCACCCGCCTAATGCCTATGATCTCGGTCAGAACGACGGTTCATGAACATTGCTAAGAGTTTTGAGATCAATTTAAGCGGCGCCTTTTTGCGCTCCGATGACCAATATAGACTTGTCCAAGAATAAACAAATAATATTGTAAATACTTTCATTATTAAAGCGTTTTTAGATTTCAGTAGCACAATCCTTTGAAAAACCATCTTATATATCCATCTCTAGGTTTTGTATCTCATTAATGATCATCATCGGCATCGTCATTACACCATTGTAAAGCTGTTATCCTGCCAAACCAGAAATGAAATCAAACTGAGTAGGTTTGTCTATGTAAGTACTTAATCTAATTATTAAGTTAGACAGTTTTTTGCTAATTAGATTAACATAGGTAAAGCAAGCTGAGTGATTATGGTGATTCAACTACCTAAGCTTTAGAAACCTTCAAGAGCAACCAGCTGATACATTGGCTGACACCTACCTATGTGAGACTTTACAATCTTCTACAAAACTAAAAAAAGACGACGGCCAACGACTACTGAAAGAACAATGGCCAAAACGGACCTGAGCTTGTATGAAAACGAGCTATGTATGAAAAAAATTGTAATTTTAGTCCTAATAAGATTATACAAACATATTTCAAGGAGAGTCCAGAAAAAATGAAATTGATTATTTCGATATTGATCTTCTGGGAGATCGATTCAGATCAGGCAACCCTAACCCTAACCTTTGTTTGCTTTTGCTACGATACTATTCTACTATTTTTGTTTGTACTCCTTTTTCTTTTTCTGAACCTGACTAAATCTCACACACCAAAAACTGTTATAGGCCGGTCGTATAACTTCAATAGACTATTCGTAAGTTTTATACAAAACTAGCTGCGCCCCGCGGTTTCACCCGCGTCTTCCCGTTATCCTGTGGGAACATAAAAAGCATCCTATGTCCGTTTCCTGCTCCTAAGCTACCTTCCCACCAATTTTCATCCAAATGGGTTCAGCCGTTATGGACTTATAAATAGTGTAACGAACACGACTTTATTTTATATAAATAAGATATATTGCGGTCAGGTCCAAGGCAGTATGAAATGTGGTCGATGTCCTTTGGTCGAGGCGCTTTGTGAGGTGCACGCGTTCCGTTCGACGCCACCCAAATAGGTGGAAACCTGTAGGTACTTGGTTAGGTACTATGTCGGCACTTACATTTCTTTTTAACGTTAGTGAATAGTTGCGAGTCGAGCGGCGGGGCGCGGTGCTCCACGTCCATCAGCGGGTACATCTTGTGCTCCATGCCCGGGGGGAACAGCCCCAGGGGGGAGTCGATGCCGAACACTGGAACAAGGAAAGGGGCAAGTTTAGTAAGTATTTAGGTAGGTTGCTCTTACAGGGAGAAAGAAGTCCTCCAGGTGATGTGTGGTCAAACGTAACAAAGCAAAAGTAAAAAAAAATTTTGGTTGGACATTTCAAATCCAGTAGAAATCCATTTAATTTTAATCCTAATAAAAGATAATACCTATATGTAACCCAGGAGACGTTGCATTGCAATACGTAAATAATTATGTAGTTATGCAGCTACTCGACGCTAGATGGCGTTAGTAGTTCACGTAGTTGGTGAATGTTTACAAAGTTATGAAAAGGAGATACGTGAAATCCATGTCTTTCAACGATTTTATTTAATTACACAAGTTTAACTAAAAATCTAAGCCTTGTTGTGGTCGAATTCTCATCCACATCCCGTTTAGGCAGGCCTCACGATTCCTGCCTTACACAATTTATTCAAATTTCATAGAAATCTGGTTTTGGCTTGATTGAGGTGACAAAAAAACAGACAAACTTTTGCTTATTGTATTAGGACATATCTGGGTACCTATAATTCGCAATATCTATACCTAAGTAGTTATTTATAACAAAAATGTTTTTCAATTTCAATTTATTTCAATTTCAATTTATTCATAAAATGCATTATTGCTAACAGCATACGCCAAAACACAATAAGTCAAACAAAAATATATAAACAATAAAAATTCAATCAAATAATAACAACAGACAGAACAGTAATTAATAATAATATAAAACAAAATCTTCATTTCATGTCACAATGTCACACAGTTTGTCAGTTTTTTTACATGTTGCTACAAACTTCTCAAGTAGGTAAGTTGTAAGAAAAGTTTGTTTCACACACCTAGGTACTTATTTAACGTAATAACAAAACTAAATATTTACTTTGCGTTAATAGTAACCGTTTCAAAGAAATCACGTTTCGTTTCTTCTGAATTATGAAAGAAGAGAAGTTTTCTTTAACACATTGTAAGAATCTAAGTTGTAGATGTTAAGAATTTCTAAATCTTTTCATGAACATTGATCTGTTACGGAAAGTACGTTTGAACTACAAAAATTCGAAAGTTTTTCGTGGAAATGTTTTTTTGCAAATTGACATAATTATATATCGACAATTTTACTAATTTAAATGGGACCAATTTCGATACATAACAGAACTATCATTAAAATTAGATTAAGTACCTACTCAGTAAAAAGTTATGCGTGATCAAAAAATTCATAATAATATTGTGAAAGTAACTCTGTCTGTCTCGCTTTCACGCCTAAACTTATGAAATTTGGTACAGAGATGGTAAAAAGCCTGAGAAAGGACATCTGTAGCCAACGCGGGTGAAACCGCGGGGAACAGCTACTCATACATATATTAAAAAAAATATACAAATGCATTGATTTTGGATAACCTCCTTCATTCGTCGCTAAATAAAACACACTTTGATAAACATGAAACATTTACTGCGTAAAAACAAATTTAATTGTTACTTGATGATTTAGTGATCACGATGCATTATGCATTCATCATTCATCATCATGCATTTAAGTCCATAACGGAGAAAACTCTTCGGAAGTATAAACCTATAGGTACCTACCTACTTAATTATACATAGGTACCTACATATCGCGGTCTAGATCTCGCCTATTTAAAAACTACCAAAGGATATGAATGTAGTCTTAATGATTGTCGGTAATTATGCAAACGACTAGCGGCCGGTCAACTAGCGCTTTAACTAGCAGAGAGAACTGTCCGTTAGGGACAACGTGCACTCGTTCATTAGGACATATTATGTATCTGTGACATAACGAATTATGTATAAAGACTGCATAGAAAGGAGCGAGGCAATTACGATGATGCAAGTTATCAGTAAGTATTTTTTTTTGTGACAAATGGCACAGTAATTAATTCTTCTAGTTATGTAGAGGATATTTTTTTATTATCATTGGTAAGACCAGACGACCTTCAACATAAGAAGCTTTATTTACGCATGAAAAGTGTCAAAATATTATGCATCGTCTTGAAGTAACTTTTTCTTTAATGCTTAGATAAGACGTAGGTCGTAGGTACGGCGATCTATCATCATGACCATCAGCCTTTAACGTTCCCACTGCTGGGAGAGAGAGTATGGGTTGTAATATACCAAGCTGACCCAGTGCGGGTTGGTAGATGTCGCAAGCCCTTGAATGTTGCAGTTCTTGGACATGCCGGTTACCCCACTATGTTTTCCATTACCGTTTTTGAGCGATGGCAAATCCTCACATAACTGCGGAGCCGAGAGGATTCGAACTCGGTATCGGCGCCTTGTAAGTCGCACGCGTTACCGTTCAGCCAGCACGGTGACTTTTACATCAATTAGAATTTAATTTCTTTATAAGTTACACATAGACTTCAAGTCCTAATTTTTAGTCTGGCTAGTGAGCGAGGACCATATAAGACGCTAGTAAACGCTTATGCTTAGTTTAAGCGCAGAAGAGATGTAGTGTTTAAGCGCACCGCTCACATATCGCTAAGTGAAAACGAGTGATATCAGATTAAACCGCGGATTAACTTATCTCACTACTAGAGAAGACTTTATTAAGCCAATCAGGTACAGGTATAGTGGAGAAATGGTAGTGGGAACACTTTACAGAACGCTGGAGTTTCAATTAAATAAATAATAAATAATAAATATCTGGGACATCTGGACACAAATTGACCTAGCCCCAAATTAAGCTCGAAACTTGTGTTATGGGTACTAGACAACGATTTCAGTTCGAACCTTGCAGATGTTGTTTTTTTTTACTATTTACAGGGTAGCGTTTGACCACAAGTCACCTGATATTAAGTGACGATGTGGTCGAAGATGGAGCCACGCTACACATGGACTGGGAACTGGCTCTCAAGTGAGGCTGCCGGAACACACCGATAGGTGCTATATAGGTGGTGTGGTATTTGCTTTAGGCACAGTAATACATACATGTAGTCTAAGACACCCTAACATAGTTGGTTGAGTTTTCAAAATTTCTTCCTTAACATGCTTAGGTACTACAGACTTTTTAAACTCTTTGTAATATTACTAGCTGTTCCCCACGATTTCATTTGCGTGGGTTACAGTTTGTTGTGATGATAAGTCTTAGTATTCTATATTCCCCAGTATTTTGTCCCAGTGATGGCACCACCAGGGAAAATTTTTTCATCGTGGTCACTGATTCTCTGTGCTGTCTCGTGGCCAAACTATCACAACCCAGTAATGGGACTCGAGAGAAACTGAACCAAAATTCAAATATATTCATTTAGATTATAACAATAATGTAGGGGTTGGGGAACACCAAACTAGTCAAAAACATGGACAAACAGGGAATATCGGGGTGTTGCGAGTGGAACAACTGTGGAAGCGCGTATACCCTTTTCGGCGGGATCTCTAACTCACTGACTTTTTCTTTTGACATTTTTACTTTGACACTTTGACAGATCCTGTGACGCGCGGGCGCCACAGGCCACAGACTATTTTACAAAATCTCGATATCCCTCTAATTTATTAAATGAATATACAATGGAATATACTAAAATACAATTGCGTCGCTAACAACCCCCCACCCCAGTGCTGCCTCAGCACTCATCGCCCGTAGGGATACGTGCGACGCGCCCCGCGGATCTTCGAAGTAGCCCGCTCTGTGTTTTGACGTCAACGACTCGGATGCGCCCATCTTTCCCAGGCATCAGGGTTTGTACCAAGCCTTTGGGCCAGACATTCCGAGGAGACGCAGGGTCTACTATCAGGACGAGATCTCCCACTTGCAAGGGTCTCTCCTCGAGCAGCCATTTCGTTCTGGGCCTCATCTCCGGCAGCACTTCCTTCACCCAACGCCTCCAGTATAAATCGGCCAGGTGTTGCGACATCCGCCATTGCTTTCGCAAGTACATGTCACCTTCACCGAATTCGCCGATTATTGGCAAATTGGAAGAAGAGCCAAGAAGAAAATGATTGGGGGTTAATGACTCACCGGTATTTGGCTCCACTGCCACATGTGTGAGGGGGCGGCTATTGACCATCTGCTCCACTTCTGCCATCAGGGTGCTCAGTACTTCATCCCTTGGAGCTCGTTCCTTCAGCGTGGCATGAAGTGAGGTTTTCACGCTTCTGATCAACCGCTCCCACGCCCCACCCCAGTGAGGACTGGCCGGAGGAATAAAAGTCCAGGTTGTGCCATAGTTGACGGCTTCTCTCTTTAGGATGTCTTCATCAAGTTCCCGGACAGATTTCCTTAATTCATTATCAGCCCCTCTTAGGTTAGTCCCGTTATCTGAGTACAGATGCTGAGGCCAGGCTCGTCTTGCAGCCATTCGACGTAGAGCCATTATTAGGGCATCCGTGGTAAGTTGTGTGACAATTTCTATATGTATGGCCCTTACAGTGAGACAAGTGAACAAGACACCATACCTTTTCTCTCGCCGTCTGCATACGGTTACCTCCATCGGGCCAAACAAGTCCACGCCGCAGAAGGTAAAAGGTCGCTGATGATGAGCCATGCGGGCCTTCGGTAAGTCACCCATTCTAGGCGGTGATGGCATAGCTTTTCTTATGCGACACAGCATGCACTTTGAAGTGACGGACAATCAACATCGTGACGTGGTGGCGGCCATCAAGTATCACTGGTTGTTTAACCTCTCGTGATATTCCAGGTGCGGCGTCAATGCGGCCACCAACTCGCAGTACTCCATACTCATCCAGGAACGGCGACAAGGTAAGTAGTTTACTTTTTTTATTTAATTCTTTTTTATTTTTCAGGTTGGCGACGTCTTCAGGGAACGACTGCATCTGTGAGTATCTCATCAGCAGGCGCTCGGCCTTCATCATCATTTCGCCGTTTATCTCACCGGTAAGTTTTCTACATCTTTCTATGAACGATAATACGGTACAAGTAGTTTTCAGCAAGCGGAGCCACGAAGAAAATCTGTCTGGGTCAGGTACATCAGGTAAGTCAAGTTCAGTGCTGACGTGAAGAGTTGTGACACATTCCAGGTCCACGTCAGGTATACTAAGAGACTGCACTTCCAGAGGCCAGGTGCTTTCATCCCCATTCAAAAATATAGGCCCGCGAAACCATTCATTTTGTAGTATTGTGAGGTCACAATACTCCCTTGTAGCTATATCGGCAACGTTCATTTTTGTAGGTATATAACGCCAGTCGTTCACATGGGTGAGTTCATCTATCTCCCCTAACCGATGAGCTACGAATACTTTATAGGTGCGCGTGTTGTTACGTATCCAGTGCAGTACTGTAGCGGAGTCACACCAAAAGTATATTTTCTCTACAGACATTCGGTGCTCTTTAGTAATCGTCTCCGATAATCTAGCAGCCAGGACAGCAGCCTGTAGTTCCAGTCGAGGTACAGAAATGTGTTTTATCGGGGCGACTCGACATTTACTCGATATGAATGCTACGTTTGTCTTTCCATTATAATTATCTTTCCAACGCCAGTAAGCTACGGCGCACATAGCTTTAGTTGAGGCATCGCAAAATATATGTAGTTGTAGGTTGCTATAACCAGCGCTGGCGCCTACGGTAACGCCTGTACAGGACGAAGTGGGCGGGGCCTGTACTGTGCCTTCCGCGGTGGACGCGCTAGTGCTATTAGGTGCATCTGCACTCGGTGCATTTTTCGTCTCGCTCTCTGCAGCGGCCTTGCGATAGTGTCTAGGCAGTCGTATCTGACTCATGCGCTTGAGCATTTCCAGCCATTCCATCCATTTTGTAAACATGTTGCATGTTATTTTTTCGTCCCAGCCGAGATTAGATTTCCAGGTTTCTTGTAACATAATTTTTCCTTTTATAGTGAACGGTGCCAGAAACCCGTATACGTCGAATATGGACATAATGACACGAAGCATTTCTCGTTTAGTAGGTATTCTTTCTCCGGTGACTAACTTTTCAGGAATCTTTTTCAGCGATAAGTCGAAGCCCAGCGTGTCTTCCTCGGGAAACCAGATTAAGCCCAGAGTGCGCTCGCCGTCATACTGTTGTCCGACTTTGAACCTTATAGCAGTAACTCCTAAGGTCTCTTTTGGCAAGCTGTCGATAACGGCTTCATTATTACAGGTCCAGTTTCTAATACGGAAACCGCCTTGTTTATGAATGTGCGTAATGTCAGTTACCATTTTGATAGCCGTATCTTCGCTTTCCAAACTGTCGATATAATCATCCATGTAATGCTGTTCACATATTGCTGTCACGGCGGCCGGCATACATGATGTGTAGCGTTGAGCGTTTTTGTTTTTAATGAATTGTGCTACGAACGGGGAACAATTGGCGCCGAATATTAGGGATGTCATCTTGTAGGTTTTTATTTCTCCATCTTGGGTTGGTCTCCACAGGAATTGTAATGCACCTTGGTCTTTAGGTATGATTTTTACTCGCAGGAACATGTCTTGTATATCCCCGGTAATGGCAATTTTATGTTCACGGAATCGAAGCATGATACCAAATAGTGATACTAGCAGATCAGGACCCGTTAGGAGGTAATCATTTAAACACAACCCATCACTTTTTGCAGCAGCGTCAAATACTAGACGAAGTTTTTTCTTATTAGGGTTGTCAACTCCAAAATGAGGTAAGTACCATGTCTTTTGTGTAGTTTCAGGGTCAGTGACCTCCGTTGCATAATCATTCTGGATCAGGTGGTCGATTCGGTCTTTGTATCTTAGAGAA
Organism: Opisthograptis luteolata; assembly: GCA_931315375.2. Classification (NCBI taxonomy): domain Eukaryota; kingdom Metazoa; phylum Arthropoda; class Insecta; order Lepidoptera; family Geometridae; genus Opisthograptis; species Opisthograptis luteolata. The sequence continues at coordinate 9,210,406 of OV928048.1, forward strand.
TAGCCTTCATCCGCTTTTATCTTTCTCATCACACCCCTCAATCTTGTTTCAGCGTTAGGGTACGAGTCAGGCATTTTACAGTTCGAGTCTTTCCATGGCAGTCCAACATACCACCTCCCATCAATCAACGAAGATGTTTGCTCAAGGTGATGGATAGCACGTTCATGATCGGTGTTCTGTCGAGGCTTAGAACTGATGCCCATGGATTCAATGGTGAAGGATTGTCTCACCTCTTCTTGTAGGTCATGTAGACAGCGTTCGCTGTCTGATGTCATCTTGTCAGCGTCGTTAGAGATGAGCAGCGTAGAATGCAGCGCACCACTGCGCCCACGCCTGCCCGCAGCCCTCACAGGGCCGCGCACGCAGCCGTGTACACACCACCCCAGGGGAGTATGGGAGGCGTATAGTTCACCAGGTGAACCATTCACTATTTCAGTAGGTAACATCAAGTGATAATTGTCCTGACCTATCAACAGTTCCGGTTTAGCATGTCCATCACACAAGTAATTTTTTATTTCAGATAAACACTTCAAGTTCGAGATATTAGTAGGTGTCAAAGTCTGCACAGGTAAGTCTAATTTATTTACACTACGCGCTTGGAAGGTAAACTTATTGCCTTCTTTGTTTGAAACGTTCAAGTCCACAATCTCAGTCTCGCAGACTAGCTCGGTAGAATTCCATGCACCGCACACACGCATAGTTGATTTTCGTCCGTGCACCCCTACACGCGCCGCCAGCGCAGCGCTTATCAATGACACGGTGGAGCCGTCATCAAGCAACGCGACACAACTAACTGTACCGTTAGGTCCGTGGATACTGATGGGAACGGTTTTTAATAACACTTTTGAACTATTGAGTTTTATGTGCGACACAGTCTCGACTTCTACGTCACTGTCTTCACTTTTAGTGTCCTGCACTTCTGTAACATTGACACTGTTACGTTGCAGCGTATTGTCCTTTACGTAGTGTAACAAACGATGATGCGATTGACTACAGTTGTCAACGTCACACGCGGGAGCCGGGCAGTTCACTCTATTATGATTCGATACCAAACACTTGTAGCAAAGTCTATTGCGTTTCACAAAGAACCACCTATCTTTTCGCTTTGCTTTTTTAAACTTTTTGCAATCTGTCAATTCATGTTTTGTAACGCGGCAAAACCGACACTTATCGTCGTTTTCGTTGTCAGTATGTACGAGAACAGTTTGCGCGCGATTTTTGACAGTGGTACTATTTTTTTGTATCATAGTATGTTGCTGGTCCAAGGTTATATTCACTGCGGTACGTGATACCTTCACAGCTTCTCCGTCTAAAAACTCAGACAAAATCATGAGTTTTGACTTGCAGCCCTGGTTGAAGTAAGGGTAGCTGAAGTCAGTCCACTTGGAGATGAGGATTGTAGGTAATTTAGATAAAATCATGGAGACAATATTCATCGCACTTAGGTACTCATTCTCTCCAATAGCGAGTACTGCGGCCACATAGTTCTTCACTTTCACAGAAAACGGTATGATGCCTTTATGATACTGTTCTGATAGCGGTTGTAGTGAAGTAATGTCCTGCATAATCTTAGTTATGATTACGTCAGGGTTTCCAAACAGGAGATCCAATGTTGACATAACAATGTCAGGAGTCGTAGCACTGATCAGCAGTGAGGTGACTGCTTCTTTTGCTGGTCCATGAAGACACTTTCTAAGTCTCCATAGATTTTCCTTTTCGTTGAAGTTACACACTAGCGTTGATTCTTCGTACGCCTGTTTAAATTGTAACCATTCCAAAGGGTCACCCGAGAACGAAGGTAAGTCTCTCGGCGTGCATAAGCGGCTCAGCATTTTTGCGTCGTTACCTTTTGTAGCGGCATTAGTGGTCGCAGCAGTCAGGTCTTGAATGGCGCTCACCAGCAAACTAACGTTGGTCTCACGGCCAACGTCATCTTTAGGTGCTGGCAGCAGTGGAGGACACACCTCGCCCGTGTTGGTGCCATATCGTGGGCGAGATTGTCCGTTTAGCTCCTGTTGGCTGCGGTCTAACCACTTCTCCACTTGGCTGTGTGTGGCGACGCTTCTTGCTGATAATCGTGAACTGTATTTCTCATCTAACTCCGCCATATCAGCTGCTAGCTTTTTATCAATGAGTTCCATTTGTATACGTGCTTTTTCCTGTGCCGCTTCTAGCTCCAGCTTCTTTTTTCGTGCCAACACTGAAGACGAAACTGATGCCATTGATTTTGGCATCGAAGTAGGTTTCACTTTCACTTCTTCGTTGACTTTTTGCAACGCTGAGGTTGAAGGGTGAGCCAGAACATTTTCCGACTTCACGGACTTGCCACCGACATGTTCTTGTGCCTGTTTTTTGGCGGTGCTCCGAGTGTTCACCATTTTTACGGTGCGTGCTAGCGGCGGAGTCGAAAACATATGAAGTTCCTATATTCGGTTCGAAGACCACTTTGTAGGGGTTGGGGAACACCAAACTAGTCAAAAACATGGACAAACAGGGAATATCGGGGTGTTGCGAGTGGAACAACTGTGGAAGCGCGTATACCCTTTTCGGCGGGATCTCTAACTCACTGACTTTTTCTTTTGACATTTTTACTTTGACACTTTGACAGATCCTGTGACGCGCGGGCGCCACAGGCCACAGACTATTTTACAAAATCTCGATATCCCTCTAATTTATTAAATGAATATACAATGGAATATACTAAAATACAATTGCGTCGCTAACAAATAAAATAAAAACAAATAAACCTAAACTAATAACTAAAATACATTATGAAAAGAAGTCCCTTTAGGCATGGTACCGAAGATACTGGCAGCGTTCCCCCTTTGGATGGCTAGACTAATTCTTTGTCCGAGGTCTTTTTTCGATTTAGATTTACATGTAATAAACGTCAAACATAAAACTGGCTACGCCTATTCCAACCTCCTTACACCGTCAAAAGAACCGACAAGAAACGCCTGGCAAGTCAACTTTTAGGCGCAATCGTTTACAATTTTTTTATCACTAATAGATTAGGATTGTAGTGAACTTGCTCCAATTCGATATTGGAGCCTAAGCTTTCACTGTGCTGTCTTGTGGTCCAGCTATCACAACCCAGTAATGGGAGTACGAAAGAGCTTTAAACACTACAGTTTCCCTCCTGTGAACTTAAACTCTGTGTAGAAGAGCATTGATTAAGCCAATGAGGTACAGGTTTACTTCGATTAACTAAAACGCAATGTTTAATTAACGCGTTAAATACGCTTCGTAACCGTTAGGAGCGTATTATCTAGCTATTCATGCTCGCATTTAACTGGTCCGCTTTTACTGGACATCGGAATTAATTAGAATTAGGTTTTATAACGGGATAATTACCATGTATTTGTTTTTGTTTGAGTTCTCGATATTTCGGCACTGTTGCAAGCGCCAACAGTAAAAAACAGTATATCGGAATTAATGAATTAATATTTTTATTGCAATGAAAGCAAGTGCAGATATTATTAAGACCAGTAGCTAGAGGTTCAAGAAGGTATTTAAGTTAACCACGGAGTATTTAATTACGATATAAATAAGTATTTATACGACCGCTTTCATCCTTCCTACTTCCTACTAAAACTACAGAACGGATCTGAATGAAATTTGGAATGGAGATGGATTATACCGTGGATACGTAGGCTACTTTTTATCCCGCAAAATGTGGGATAGCGGGAAAGTCACGGGTGTAACCGAAGAGCGCAATAAGTTAAATAATTAAAAGCCTATTTGAACAGATAAAAACCCTATTTATTAACACGAGGTTCTTTCATTATCCCACATTTTTAGGGATAATAAGTAGCCTGTGTGTTAATCCAGGGTAAAAGCTATCACCATTCCAAATTTCACTCAAATCCGTCGAGCTATTTTAACATGTTGAAGTTAGAAACATACATACACACTTACTCACAAACTTTCGCATTTAAAATATTGGTGTGAAGTGTGTGATTGTGATGATCCTATTACTCATATTATTGACCACATGTAATTCAATAATTCAATTGTTTTATTCAACACATTGTAGCCTTTAAAACGTCAAACTTAAACCTAGCTACGCCTGTTCTAACCTCCTTACGCCGGCAAAAGAACAGGCAAGAAACGCCCGGCAGGTAACTTTTTTGGCGCGATCACATTGACAATTTCATTCTTATTATTAATTGATTGAATTGGAGCAAGTTCACCAAAATCCCAAGCTTTTTTTGTCATCTAAATAGTCCGATATTTTGTAATAAGCTTTACTAATAACATATCTCTTGGTTGGTTGTGGACATTAGGATATGGAAACATGAATATAAAAATAATACGCCCCAATTCATAAACAAACAGACACCCGTCGCAGGTAAAACAAATGCTACGCTATAAGTAGTATAGAACACAGATACAGTCCTTCACTCGAGTTTGTATCGATTTGTCGCACTAGGGACGGCCGCATCTCTAGTTACGTCTCAGCGTTATCTGTGGATTTACATATCTATACCTACGTAGTATGTATACATTTTTTCAGCTGAAGAAACCGTTCAGCGCCTCTAGCCAAGATGCATTCTACAATTGTTGACGCTAATAGAAAACAAAAAAATGTATCATCATCATCATCAGCCTGTATCAGTCCACTGCTGGACATAGGCCTCTCCCAAGGTACGCCACTGAGCCCGGTCTTCGGCTCTTCTCATCCAACTACTGGCAGCCACTCGGCGCAAGTCGTCGCTCCACCTTGTCGCAGGGCGTCCTACACTACGTCTGCGAAGTCGCGGTCTCCACTCAAGAACACGTCTACCCCAACGGTTATCGGTTCTGCGGCTTATATGACCAGCCCACTGCCACTTCAGCTTGCTAATTCTGTGGGCTATGTCGGTGACCTTAGTTCTCTGACGGATTACCTCATTCCTGATTCGAATGTATGGGAATGACATATTTCACTGTTAAGTCACGTGGCCAGAACAAACGTCTACAATGACGATCGCTACATCCCATACAAAATGGAAGCCAAGATGCTTTATGACAAGCTCAAACAAAACATCACAAGGCGTTAACGATTGTAGAAATAGAAACGTTTGCATCTTGGCTAGGCGGGCAGGTGTTTGTGTGTAATGTGTGTCACTAGTGTATTTCGTACTAGTTGTGGATGTGGAGGTTAGCGTGTGTAAGGAGGTGGACAGCTGGAATGCAGATTAGTTTTTTTTTAAAGTAAGAAAATGAATAATTTATTTGCAACATAAACTATACAAAAACCAGTTGCGCTCTGCGGTTTCACCCGTGTCTTCCCGTTATCCCGCAGGAACCTTTTTCTGAGAAAAAAAGTAGCCGCTTATGTGTTAATCCAGGGTATAAGCTCCATTCCAAATTTCATTCAGATCCGTTCAGTAGTTTTTGCGTGAAAGAGTAACAAACATCCATCCATCCAAACATCCATACTCACAAACTTTCACGTTTATAATATTATGTAGTAGGATTAGAAGCGCTTTGCGGTTCCGTCCCCAGTCGTTCGGCAGAACCTTTGCCTGTGTATTGTTTTTATTGCGATGTGTTTGTGAGAAGATGCGTCAAAAATTGTTTAAAAGGTTTTTACTCGTATAAGAGAGTACCTACAGAAAAAAATGTTAAGGAATGAATGTCATTTTTGCGATATAATAATTAATGTATAGCGAGAATCTTATCTAAGTTAACATTTTATGACAGAAATTGAAATACATATTTGATGGTCTCGATCCCTGAGCTATCGGAGCATCGTAGGTCAAACATATCTTTCCTCTTATCACGAGAAAAGCTTCAGAATAAATACAGCGTTTGGTCACGATCAGCGATGAATTTCCATTTCAAGTAAATACTCTAATAAAATGTGTAAAAATGTTTACAGGACTCTTAGATGAAGCAAAGGTTTCATTGAGGAAAAAAGACCGAAAAATCAACAAACGTAAATAAAAACTTATTGGCCGTAGGTACAGAAAAGTTTTCCTTTGTCGGCCGACCTAGCTTTTTGATTGAATCTTAATCCCGCTGTTACGTCACAATTCTTTACCAGAGCCGCGCAAACCTTGCGGTCAATTAGTTGTATCAGAGTCGGCTTGACTTGACGCTTTCTAATTCCGGTCTCGCGGACCCCTTCAGAGAACTGTTCGACCATAAACAATGATTTACGAAACACACCCGCCGCCGCTGGCCAGACGCCCGCAATACGTTCGCATTGGACACGACCACTTTTTACTTGATTTTCACAAAATTTTCAACACTCCTATCGGCGTTTTCGCAACATATTCGAACAGTTTAATTCGGACGTCAGCGATACAGCTATAATTCGAAACAACTTAACGAAATTGGATTGCAAGTTAGCACAACAAAGTTAGTTTACGATCGATCGCCGCTCGTCCGACCCATATGCAATACGCGTAGAAATCGAAAGCGTTCTGAACTTAGTTTCGCAACTCGGCGCAACCCTTTCGCGGTCGTGTGTACACATCACTTGTCAGAGTTCACCCCGTTCATTCAGACAAAAGCAGACGCACCCTCTCTGTCCCGCGCGTCACGCACATGTGTTGTGTTTCACTCGCGTCACATGCGTGGCGTTTTCCGTGTTATGCGGCTCGGGGAAAAGCATATCTGTTGCTGACGCAGGGGTTGGGTGTACAGGGAGTTCTGACAAGTCGGGTTATAGGCACGTCGGCGCCACGTGATGATGTTTACGAGGAGGGTCCCATTCACGTCGCTCACACGGTGGCGGCGCGCGAGCGGGCTCGTGTGGGAGTCAGCGCGTTGTCTGTGGTCAGGCCGCGCGTGCTAGCCGTTTATTTTGCAACGAGATTTACAACTATAACTGTAAATTAACTTTATCGAGCGGGCCCGAATCTAGGTCGTATGGAATCAGCATTAATTATCGCTATAATCTAATACCGATGTCGGGTGTACGTACAATAGATCACATGATAGATAGCCGCTCACGCCAAGGATACGAAAGCAATAATATCGCGGGACGAGAGACGCCTTACCATTGTAGAATGCGCGCCAACTGGGTTAATCTATTGTTTCACTGAAATATACGTCGTAGTGATAATCGATGTGAGGAATAATTAAAATGAAAAGAAGTCTAGGTCGCGCCGCGACGGGCAGCCTATCCTTGCATTGTTCGAGAAGATCGCGTGTCCAGTGTAAGTCCCCATTACATAAATAATATGGGGTGTAGATACCGCGGCGGATACTCGACGTTACTCAATATTTATAAGACTGCCAGTAAACCTTGAGTGCCATTTGATTATCACCGATAGACAATGGCCGCTCACCTAGATATATTAAATACTTTATGTAATGGCGCTGGTATAAAACGGGAAACTAAGTAACTAAACAAGACATGAACCGCGATTTAAGTCATTTGAGAGCGTCATGTGTGAATCATAATTAAAGCTTTGTTACACAATGACAGCACCGGTTTCCAAATTAGCAGTGGTGATTGTAACAAGAACACATTAGGTGAATCACACACGCTCGCTGATGCCAGGTCGGGCCACTTCTCCCCACGTTTGGGAGAATTTAGTTGTTTTGGGGAAAAAGTAATGAATGCATAGTGGCCATAATAAACGTCCAAAGGCTAATGAAAATGCTGAATTAAATTACTGAAATACTTAGTTTAATACTGCATTCTTAACGGATTCATTTATTTACTCCTTTCCATTAGCCAATATTATGGTGAAAATGTGCAGACGAGGCTGATGAAGCAGTTATTAAAGATGCGGTGTTAGTGGACAGAGCAGGGTTAAATTAAACAAATTATTATTTGTATATGTTTAAAAATAAACCTCATGTATTTTTGAGGGTTTATTTTTCTGAAAACCTTGAATTTTGGGAGAATTTTGACTAAGGTTTAGGGGGAAACAGAGACAGGCACCTGGCAACACTGCACACGCTCACACGGGTTCTGGGAGAGTTCATACAAATGAATTAGGGGGCACTAACGCGATAATTTCGTAAGCTCGCATACAATTTGGGTTTTAGCTATTGAAATGTATTTTCGTTAACTTTCCTCGCCGTGTGGGATTGTCGGGGGCCCCACTTTCTATTGTTTCCTGAGCTTCGACTCTATTCGCTCATTGTCTCACAAAATAGGCGAATATGACGTTTTAATAGCTTACATTACATCTTGTTTTTCGAAGGTAGACTCATCGAGCACGTATTTAATGTGAGATTGGTTATTGTTATAGAAATAGGGACGGGAAATTAGTTGCGCATTAGATAGTTAATCGATAAAGTAAAATGTATTCCACTGTTTACGATGGCTCGGCTACTAATGACATAATTGAAGCCTTGAAATATTTAAATGTAAAACCTATTATGGACTGTTTTTTTTTTACTTACAGAGCAACGTTTGCCCACAAGTCACGTGATGTTATGTGTCGATGGGGAGAAAGGCTGCCGGATCACAGAGGGTGATAGGTAGTCAAGCGAGCACTACAGAATGCCTTAGATATCATCAATTTATGGTTTCCAAGTGATGTTCTTCATCACCGAAAGCTTAAGCTCATTCCAGGATTAAAACCCACTACCGAGGCGTAACTACCACTGAGACTTGTTCAAAAATATGTTGTAGTGTGTTTACTTTCAAGATATATGCAAGAAATAAGTAGGTATGTAAGTGTGTAATTCCTACCATGTTGGTTCATCATTCGCTCCAATCGAAATTGAAATATAGATTCGAACGTAATCTGCAGTAATTTTAGTTTCTCACATAAAAAATAACATTTTGCGGTCATTTTATGGTAATTCCCGCTTCCGTTCCGTGTGTCTATCATGTGGAATAAGTTATATTCCATTCGATTGTGGTCGTCCGCGAGAATCGATTTAAAAACGATACGAGACAAAAAAACGACTCTATAATCGAGTACAACTTTCACTGTAAACAAAATAAAAACCTCATTGTAATTTATATGAAATTAGTTTGTTACGTAATTAATAGAATGAGTAGCCGGTTCTTTATTGTGTTTATTATAGGTAAATTAATTTACTATTGGCGTGCTTTTTTTTTCGGGAAAATCTTAAACCTTTTTGTTTGTTTACTTATGAGTTCGTATCAATTTATTTTTTAATTTTGTAATTAAAGGTTTGAATGAAAAGTAACATGAATTAGCTATTTCTGAAGAAGTTAATGAATGTTTATGAAATTAGAAATTAGTTTAGTAAACCTCTACCTTCTACGTCATGAAAAGTGAACAGACCGGTTTATGTTATTACTGTTATTACTTTATTTCTATAAATAATAATTAGTAATCATCGTCCAGCTCGAGAAAATGTATGCTTTCAAAGTGTAGTCACTTTCCTACCCTAACTGGTTGATTTTATAACAGTTTCATGAGTTAAAGATACCATTAAATGTTACTCCAAAAATGCTTCCACTCGACTCGAGGACTTTTTGAGATTATGTTCAGTACTTTTCCTGATACGGTATTTTTAGCCTAACATTTGAGGTTCCTCGGCAAATACCTAATTGTATTTGATTTGGAGTTGAATTATTACATCATTTGTTCGAGGAAATTTTTATCAAACCTGTGGTATTCAATCACAGTTGGTTCGTTTGCCTCGCATGGAAAATTTGGTGAGGGAAATAAGAGTTTAGGCTTTTTCGTCGACTAAAACTAACATACTAAATAAATGAGGTTCATTCGAGTCGAGGAACTTTCAAGGTAACATCCAATAATACGGTCTCGCTAGATCATAACTACGTCCTTAAGCCCCAAGATATAATTGTGATTTCAAATAGAACTTCAATGTGTGGGTTAAGCAAACCTTCACACGCATAAACGGTAAAGCCAAGAATTAAGATCGATTTCAGCAACGACAATTACGAGTGTGGTCGACCACATAAACACATCTCAAATTATCCACAGAATAACAACGAGTTTATATGCAGAGGCGCTTATTAAGTCCACAGCTTACGAACAAGTGTCCGCGGACACCGCAGAGATGTTACGTTAGTCACTCATGTGTGGGTATGTGTGAGTGTGAGTCATCACCTTCGATGGCAAGGACTTGAAGTAATTAATTTGTAATACCAGGAATAATACAACGATACTCATTTGCTCGGTAAACCTTTAGCTGAATGAATTATTGGTTACGACAGTAGCTTTTGACCAAAACATTTTATTATTGCGGAAATTGGTGCATGCGTACTTAAAGGTGTACTAGCTGTTTTAACTGGATTATGAGTCTTATGACACTTAAGAATAGTGTTTATTATAGCTTTCTAACAGTTGAAGGATTTACATGTAGTACCTAAGTAGTTTCTGAGATTAGCCAAACAAGCTTTACCTCTTTAAATATTATAGTAAGTAAAGATAATATGTAATTATGTACCTACAAGAAGTTATTTGGCACACTTTGGCATCATCAGATCTAGATAAACTCGTATATTTATCACATACTTATTAATTAAAAAATTCTCAGCAAAACGGTTCGCAATTTCAACTCCATCTTTACAACTTCTTCTTGCACTTAACTTTTTAATGTTTTATTTTATACACCTCGTTACATTTATTCTTGATTCAGTTTGCTGACATTTCAAGATTATTTCTTATACAAATATAAAATTTAAAGCAATAGCTTAATTATACGCTTAATTAATAATTATACGCTACCCTGTTCGATGGAAAAGCAAATAATGTACGACCGACTCGCCTGGTGACCGATGTTAAAAAGGCTAACAGTATTTTTTTTGCTACTTTATCAGTTACGTTTAAGTAAGTTTGAAGATGCCAAAGGAGCTTTAAACTTGTTTGGTCGACTCTCAAACAACAGCAGTAGTTTTTGTACCAGTTGAAATTGTTTTGTATGTATCGCCTCGGAAGTCACGTCCAAAATGACGCGTACTTTTGATCACATATCCCCAATTTACCATCTGCGGTCAAATACATCCTACAGGCCTGCGGTTTTCCCCCTTTGTTGCTCCGCCGAAACTTTGTAAACTTATAGGGACATAATCACAGGATCCATAATCTGATTTCGATTCCGTACCGACCTTTTTGTGGCTGTAAAAAAGCAAAGTCCACTTGCGGCCCCTAAGTAGCTCCCTTTTGTACTGGCAACAATAAGCTAAATGTACACAAAGTTTCAGGCCTGTTTGAAACGGTTCACTCGATTCGGGAAACAAAATCTGATGCGAAAACATAGACATATTACACAAAAAAGGTATGGAATATTCGATACATCAAAGGATAGGAAAGTTCCAACGCTTTGACCAGCTGAAAAAGTTAGGTTTCAAATTTAAAAACGCAGTTTGTAAAGCTCTTTATGTCTCGTTCGGTCTGTATTTTCGGTCGACATCTTTAAGTTTTTGTCCAACACAAATCGACCACTTCCGAGAACTATCTAGCAGTTCTGTGCATCGTGTCGTCGATCTTAAACATCTAATATTTAACACAAAGCGCGGCGTGGTCGACAATTTCATGTGTCGATCGCACTTTTCGTGTTTTCGTGGGCACCGATTTTAATTGCTTTCTAAAGTCCATTCGTCGCTCGATTCCCATGACGGTCGCTGTGAAATTGACTAGCACACGTAGATGCATGACATGTAGTTTTTTTCGTTAAGTTTTTTGTCTGTTTATCGAGAGAGAGATCGGCCGTATGCGCCCGTCCATTGTGCGGCGCAGTGAGAGGCTCGCTCAGCGTTTCCGAACGTAACACACTCGTGATCTTATTTCGGTTCCCATTCAGCGAGCTCTCATTCAAATTTCGAATTTAACGGATGGAATCAATTACAAATGTGTGACGACTACATATTGCTACCGGTAATGAACGCCGGTCGCCGGTGAAAGGACGCTCGCGGAGTAATGTAGGGCTCAATTGATTATGGAATATTAATTATTGTTTAGTGGCGGGCGCGCAGCGGGCAGGCACGAGCACGCATGCGCATCAATCTCGTTCGGATTGTGCGTCGGCACTTCTTTATCGGTCACAAAAAAATCGGGCAGTCGCTTTTTCTCATGACCGCGGAACAATAGGCGGCCGCGCACCTCACTTGTTATTAAATTCGTATAAAATTAAATGTAATGTGTGATTCCAGTTCCGTTCGCGTGATGGGAAACTAACGGCACTTTATGAGATTTCAGACAAACAAATCTGTATTTTCGAAACGGCAATGATTTACATATAATTCCAAAGCGTTCGCTACTTATGTCGATGACTATCGCACGGTGTAATTGTTTATCTCGACACGTAAGCATTTGACGTCGTGGACGACCATCCGCCATTGTGTTTACTGTTTGTGAGAACTTGTAGACCAGTTTGTTTTATTTGAATCTCTCTTTAATTTGATATTAAAACACTACTTTGAAGAAAGCGGTTCCACACTTCATTCAAAAGCTTATAATTGTTGGCGTTCCGCAAGGGCATTTCTTGGGACCGGTATTGTTTCTTAGCTATAGACTATTATTAGCCGTCGAACAATGATCTGCTAGCCATGTTTGCGGATGACACAGCTACATTGCTTTGAGAATATTGCTCCTATCATAATATTAGTCATTCGTAAAAAAGTCTGTCCGGAAATAAATCGAAAATACCAGTTCAGTTCGTCAGTCTAATTCATCAATCAAACCGCTCGGGCGTGACATTTGTTATTGCACTGCCAATAGACATGTATTAGACTAACTGCACGAAATTCGATGATAGGTATTTTGAAATGTTTGTATATGAATCGTGTAATACATATATTGTAAGCTACAAGGTTTAAGTTGGTAAAAATGTTGCAACTTTAAAAGTTCTCTTTCTATTTTTTTTTCTTTGCTAGCTGAGCCCCGTGGTTTCACAAGCAACAGAGGAGGTACCTCAAGCCGAACTGAAAGTAACGAAAGCGTCAAAAGGGGGTTAAAAATAATCAAGGCTATATTTGCAATAAAATTGCTCGAAAGCCTTCTCAGTATTAGTATTTTTTTAATTTACTGATCTTACAGTATAATGAAAGTCCTTGTAAACTACAGTTTTTTTCTAAGTTTTTTTCCAATTTGTCTTTGTTTTAAATCATATAGATTTTATCTAACACGTAATTAATTGTATATTTTTTCAATTACAGTTACAGATAAATAACTTGTATATTTATAAAATTTCAGAACATTTTCCCTTTCATTTCTTATGTTTTTAATCAACATTTATTTTCATAAATAAGCACCGGTTAGTTTTTTCTTTTCTGAGTTGGCAAGAGTGGTTTCGTACCCACGACAGACGGACGTACGATGTATCGGAAGACAGGTCGTTTTTACAGCGTCTTAGGGACAAATTGAAAAGGTTAAACTGGGTAATTTGAATGTCAGACTTAAAATTAGATCAATAATAAAAGACAAGAAATAACATTTTATACTTACAACATTAAACAGTTTCCCGAGAAGCCTCAATTTCATGTAGTAACTTCATGATAAGCATGCATGCTCGTAAAAGGGGATAATTTACAACTAGGAACGGGCGCACGCCGTATTCGTCCAATTAACCACTGGGCATTTGTCAGTGGTTGAATAACGGGCACCTATTGACTTGCGTCTGAGCTTGCCAACACACGATTAGCTGCGGTTCTCAAAGGTGGAACCAGTACCATAATCCTACTAATCACAATTCACACTAATACTACCTATTTCTGACGTTGCGTAATATCGTCCTTACCTAAGTGTTAATTATGTGTCTAATTGCCTTTGTTCTCTATTGTGTATGTCAGAAATAATATACTTATATTATTTCATTATGACGAAGTCACGAAGGATTTGCGCGAGCTTCAGGTGGAGGACTGGCAGGAGGTGGCGCAGGGCATACCGAAGTGGCGTCTTTTGTTATCGGAGGCCAAGACTCACTTTGGGTCGTTGCGCCATCTCAGTTAGTTAGTTAGTTATTTCTTTATGTCATTTCATTTTCACTTTAATAGTACCTATATATGTATATGCAAAATTTTGTGAGAGTGAAATTTGGAATGGAAAGATAGAACGCTTTATTGTTTGTTAAACCATATACATAATATAATTTACAGGTAAAATTGAGGTGTGTGTTGATGTGACCTTTTTTAAACTTTGTCATGTTAGTTTAATGTTTGAGCACCAGTGACAACGCATACGAGACCTAAACAACACACGCAGTAAATTATTATAATTGATGCCCCATTTTCGCGCATTCTCTTTACGACTGATACTTAAAAGCATATATACCTAGGTAAATATGTATAAACAGTCTGCGAATGTAGGTATCAACAATTATTAGTTTATGAATTTTGTAACTGCGCTGCGCCCCGCGGTTTCACTCGCGTGTGCACTGCACTTTAACACGATAATAAGTGTCCTATGCCTTTCTCCTGGGTTTTACCAAATCATCACCAAAGAACAATGGCCAAAACGGACCCGAAGTCGTATGAAACCGATTGAGATACGATACAATTTTTAATTTTTTGCCTATAAAGATCATACAAACGATATTTTAAAGAAAATGTAGAAAAAAAAGGTATTGATTATTTAACTTCGGAGTTTCTTAGGACATTTTTTAACTTACACGATGCTTGGATGTTTTGAACGCACTCCTCATTTTCTTTTTCATTCCGTTTCACGCTTTCGAATTCGCCCTACTTAAATTAAGTCAATAAAATCAACATTATTTGCCAAATATGAACAAAAACGAATCTTTTTAATCTATGTACTAGCAAATTGATTGTCACTGTCAGTGACATTGACAAAATATATTGCGTTCAGGTCCAGGGCAGTATGAAAAGTGGCCAATGTTCTTTCATCAAATCAGTTTCGTAGTTTTTGCGTAAAAGAGTTCATCTTCACAGACTTTCACATTTATAGTAAGTAAGGTTTATGTTGAATTAAAAACTTCAGTCGTACGTTTTTTTGGTTTATCACTAAGGTTACTTTCATTTTCCAAGAAAATACGTTTCTTAGTAAAATCTTGTATTTTTTGTGCAATTGAGTGATGAGACGAGCAAGTCGCTAGCTTGATGGTAAGGGCCTGTTTTATAAACGTCCGTAAGTTAAATGTCATACCAATTTTCGGTAAATTTGAACTTATAATAATAATGCCCGCACAATCACATACATAGGCTCTGACCCCTAACTAAGTTTCCCTGTATCTAAGGTATCAGAAACTACGAGGATCGGGGATTCACAACACCCAGACACAGAACAAACACTTGCGCTTTTTTTATTTTATTTGTCCTGTAGCGGGAATCGAACCCGCGACCTCACGCTTCGCAGTCGGCTATCCGCCCATTGCGCCACATCGGTCGTCAAATTAAATATTAAATTAATATTGACAAATTTTAGTACGGAAAATGTGACAAAAAGTTTAAATTTCCCGTCACATTTCCCCATTACATTAGGCCGACCATGAAATTGTCTCTTCAAAACTTCGGGCCGAAACGAAACACGATCAAAATACGAAGCAGTGCCAAGTGACCAGAAATATGAACTAGGCAAATGCACTGCGCTCGTTACCCTGACATACTAAATGTTAAATCTTATTACTGGAAACATAAACCTTCAATCAAGAACACACCATCATCATATTAACCTGTTTTAGTCCACTGTCGAACATAGGCCTCTCCCAAAGTACGTCACTGAGCCCGATCTTCGGCTTCTCTCATCCAACCGCTGTCAACCAAGAACACATTATGTTAGTTTTGGTGAAGTGTGAATGTTGGAGATTTCATATACTTAGGTACGGTCAACGACAAAAGTCACTGAACAATGACAAATTGTCCGATTACCTTAAGCACCTGAAACACCAACCTTTGACCGCGTCATCACTTAACATCATGTGTGTTGTGTTGTGGTCAAACACTAGCTTGCGAGTTGTAAAAAAAAACAAACATTTCCGATCTAAAACCTATTTGGAAAGTTGAGTGTGATCAGCTACTTTGGTCGCTGACTGTACCTACTCAAAGCAATTTGGCGATAATTTACACGCGTGTTCTCAAACGTTTCTTTATCATTGTACTTTTTAGGCTATCCTATATTCTTTCGTATCAGTTACTACTCACTGTCCACTCAAAGGAAAATTAGGAAAGTAACGTTGCTAACCGAAAGCATTATATTTTTAGCCCTAACACAGCACGTGTGTGTTACATAGATCGTTCATACGATTTCTTTGCCTAAAAGTTTTCTTTACAAGGTGGTAGCTAGCCAGGCGAGTACTAGAAAATACCCTACCACCAAGCAAAAAAACTTATAGGTGCGGGGACGAGAGGTATTCGAACTCGGTGTCGGTGCCTTGTAAGTCGCACGCGTTCGGCCACCATCACCATCGCAAGTATAATACGTGCATTATAAATATTATACCCGTCTATAAATCACGCTTAGGTACTCACATTGAGATATGTAATTAGTCACTTACGTGACACTTACTACGTTTTCCGTACGCTACAAAAATATTTGCATAATATCGCATGTTCTCATGTAAATGCTCATTATATACACATATTTATGGTTTGCAGAATGTAATAAATTACAAATGGGTCCGGGGTCCGGACGCAAGCATGTTTATCGAAATTGAAACATAAAATTTTAATTGATATCTACATACACATGATTTCAATTAACCTGCTTAGTAACCTACGTATGATTTGATATTATACTTAGTTTACGACTGATTTTATAATCGAATTAAGTTTTATTGCTGCACTCGGTTTTAGTACTTATAAGGATATATCATCGTGATTCTTTTATTAATGTATGCATGAAGGTACTACCTGCGCCCAGCGGTAATCCCCGGGTTTGACCGTTATCTTGCAGTTAATCCTTTTTCGCGATAAAAAGTAGTCTTTATGTTAATCCAGGGTATAAACTATCTCTATTCCAAATTTTCACTCGAATCCATATAGAGGCATTTCAGCGCGAATAACAAACACACAAACTTTTAGTAATTTTATGCCAAACCTCTCACCACTTTTGCTAAGACAATAATAACGAAAAAAATGTGATTTTTACTAAGGTACACTTAATTTTTATCATCATCACCAGCCGAAAGAAGTCCACTACTGAACATAGAGCTTCTTTGGACATACTCACACACTGCACTTACTAGTACTTTTAAAAACCTTATCATATAGGTACTAACTTTCGTAAGCTTGCATTATATTCAGAGCAAAGGCCGTTAAGGCTGTAGTTTTATTTATCTTTTAAACCTAAGTTAAGTATTGCAAACTAACACATCCGAACGGAGGCGAAAGCCTGTATTCTCTATTTATAGATAGGTTTGTTAAGTGCAGTACCTGATACAATATCATAGAAAGTATAGGTACAGTATCGAGTATTCAAATCAAATACGTACTAATATGTAGGTACACCTATAGTTGTTGTCCGCTCACGATCGACTCTCACCCACGAGCTGTTCACCTGTTCTTGCTATGTTTCTACATGCTGAATACAATCTAGATAAATGTGTATAATTCTTAGTATGGATAAATTTATGTAAATCGCTAGTTGATTTTCAGTTGGTATTCTAGCTGCGTCCTGCGGTTATACCCCTGGTTTTCATCCATCCTGCAGGTGGCCGGGATAAAAAGTAGCCAATGTTTTAATCCAGGGTATAAGCTATGTCTGTTCCAAATTTCACTAAAATCCGTTAAGCCGTCAAGAAGAAGTAACAAAGATACACACTCACTCACAAACTTTCGCATTTATAACATTAGTGTGATTATAATGAGATACAATTGGTTTGTTTTTTGGTTGTACGGGGGTTATCTCTAAACTACTAATCCAATTCCGTAAATTCTTTCACTAATAGGAAGCTACATTATCCCCGAGTGTCATAAGCTATGTTTTATTCTGGTTAAATAGAGTTTTCAGCAAGAAATCACGATGTCGGAGCAAAATGAGATAACTGACTGCTTTTGGTTAAGTTGATGAAATAATATGAAAAAATCTTATGAGATATCAACAATCCCTCCCGCAGAAACTTTTAGTATTCTCGTGATCATGACGCTTGCAACAGTGCCGAAATATTGAGAACTCAAACAAAAACAAATACATGGTAATTATCCCGTTATAAAACCTAATTCTAATGTTTTTGACCATGGTAGTTTAAAACAGTATTTTACGAGATATTCTATGATAATATTAATATAGACAAAACCAAAGAGATTAAACCAATTTTCTCTTATTCTATTCACTTTAGAGACAAATAAGAAATTAAAAAAGTGTGCAGTTCAAAATTGTGTGGCATTGAACTGTAAAGGAGGTTAGAAGAGGCGTAGCTAATTTAAAGTTTGACGTTTTAAAGTCATCACATGTTGTATCCTACTAACCATCAGTCGAGCGAGTTACTCATCTTTATCACTCAGTTAAATAAAAAATAAAAACACGGATGCCTGAGAACAAGACCCGTACAACAGACAATCCGACCCAATTAAAAAGGAACAAACAACAAAACCAATCAAACACATCGTCCTATCCACACACAATTAAAACTATTAATACACACACGTGTTTAGTCATGACATGGTGCATTAAAAAAACGGCTACACAACTTGAACACAATAGCTTATTAAAATAGCAATTATTATTATCAGGTTACACGCGCGATGTCGTGTGTTTTTTTTACATATTACTAGGTAGCGTTTGCCTATAGATACAAAATCAGCCTGAGCCTGTCCAGTGCTTGACAAGGTCAGTACTGAGCCTGGTCTTCGGCTCTTCTCATAAAACTACGGCCAGCCACTCGGCGCAAGCCGTCGCTCCATCTAGTCGAAAGGCGTCCTACACTACATTTGCCAAGTCGCGCTCTCCCTTTAAGAACACGTTTACCCCAACGGTTGTCGGTTCTGCGGCTTATATGAGCAGCCCACTGCCACTTCAGCTTCCTATTTCTGTGAGCTATGTCGGTGACTAGTTCTCTGACGGATCACCTCATTTGTGACTCGATCCCTCAGAGAAACCCCAAGCATAGCCCTTTCCATAGCTCGCTGAGCACTTCAGCTTGCCAATTCTGTGACTTAAGGTTATGTGACGATGTGGTCAAAGGTGGCGCTACGCTTGTACTGGGAACTGTCCGTCGGAACACACCGACTGGTGCTTGTCAGGCGAATAAAATAAAATGGACCTACCACCACCAAGCTATGGTTTCTTCAAGATGTTTTCCATCTATGAAAATCCAAGCTTATGTATCTGATGATAAGTACTATAGATATACATACATATATGAGTTTGTAGGTTAGGTCCTTTATCTGCTGGTTAGGGTACCGGAGTAATCCTACCGAAACTTTAATGCGTACTCAACTTCTTTTGTTATAATTTTCTTAGTATTTTTTACCTGACTTCTGGGAACAGTTTTACGATATCTTGGAAGCATCGGTTGTTTTAAGCAGGTATACTAGATAATATGTTTATATTTGCCAGACAAAATTAAGAGAAAGCTACAACCCTGTGGGATTAGCGTGGCATATTTTGGCATCTGGCGTCCTTCACATTGAAGCACTCTTGATTCTCGTAATGACATCACGTAGGGATATTGTTGTGTTAGCGACATGCCCTGGGTTTCCCGCGTGGAAGTTTTTGTCTATTCCATACAAACTTTAACACCCCATTTGAATTTTCCAAACATCCTTTTTAGTGCACTCCTATGTGGTATAGAGGTACACAATTCTAATAATGCCAGTTTCATGTTTCTAGGACAGAACGCTTAGGCTGTGCGTTGTTTCTTAGAAAAAAGAGCTTTTTTTTCTTTTAGAGCGGAGCCATTGAGCTAGGTCAATTTGTGTGTGCAATTGTCCCTGATATTTATTTATTGTCGGTGGAGCATTTTCTATCTTGTTCGATCCCTGGCCATCCTTTCTTTTTCTTCTACATATGTAGCCGGTATATGTAGGTAAGCCTTTCTCTGCCTCTCTTCCCTTTTACTTCTTCTAACATGGTATATTCGTCATGACCTCATGACTGACGTACATGACATACTGAAATATGAATAGCATATTTCCTCTTCTAATATCTATTTTAAAGGCATAGGTAATACTTATTAGCACGAGATGCGAGTGTTGTGTGAAAATCGTAGGGCTGCAGCGCGTATGGCAGTAAACAAGTAAGTAGGTCACCGGGCAAAACGGTGCCGATTGAATGTAAATGCGCAGGCGCAATCTGTGCTGCCGCGCTGTCATCTTCGCGTACGGTGACCATGATAATGATAATGGGTAGATAATATTATTATTAGAATTTGATTTTGAGACGGGATATTTACCATGACTTGTCTTTGTTTGAGTTTTCGATATTTTGCCACTAGGATTACAAGCGCTATAATCGCGAAAGTAAAAAAGAACACTTAATGTAGTTTTTTAAATCTTCTATGTTATACTTTTTTTTTTACTTAAAGGGAACGTGTACACGTCTACGTAGCAACTTAGTTTCCGTAAGTTGATTAAAAAAATGATAGTTATATTTTATTATTTAATTAAATACTTGTGATAAGTCTAAAACTGGGAAACAATAAAGAATGATAAATTTAATACTTGACAATGGCTAAACCACTCATCTAATTCCGAAAATTCTTTCACTAATATGGAGCTTAATTATCCCTAAGTGACATGGAATACATTTTAATATTCTAATAAAGTAGATCCAATCCATGTAGATATCACGATATTTGTAAAACAAGTCGAAGAAAACGGAGACTGCTAGCTGCTTTATCAGCTTACGCTAGCTAAATGGTTTGAATAGAGATGATGTGGTATGTAAGAAATGTAGGCGTCTAGTTGGTCTACAAAAAAGTCCCGCGACATTAATTACTATCTAGCTTTTAGAGATCCGTGCGAAGGCAGGTCGGGTGATCGGGTCACTAAGTATTCATAAAGCTAACGTATCTCTCTGAGAAAACAATTCTGAGTTTCCTTCCGAGTCTTACCTTCCAAGACCGATTTCTTTCTTATGTTACCTTAGTTTTCCTTCTAAATCACAAGTCCTCCCCTTTTGACTCAGAAGGAAAACGGTATTTCGGAAGGTTTTTTTTTCTCCGTTGTTTTTGTAAACGTTTGATTTTATGTTTCATTCCACATCTCAGATCGTTTCTCATTAAAATTACAGGGAATACGGGATGACTCAATAGGAAAATAGTGTCCGTTACTCGATAAAAAACACATGGTAGTAAATATTAATTCATTCATACCCGCGAATGATGAATGCTTGAATGAAATGATTCACTCTTGTTTATATTTTGCAACAACTTATTAGTACAAAAATTAATAGAATTCTCCCGGAAATTGTTGGAATCCAAATGAGTAATTATGGTTAATTAACAAATTGCGGTTTAGTGGAATAAATTGTCATGTTGAGTGCATATTACTAACACGTTTACTAATGTTCATAGTTCATACGTAACAAGTATTGTAATACGTAATGTGTGGTAATGTCGCGTCGTTTCTTATGACGCGAGTAAATACATTTTCTTACATTAATTACTGTGAATTTAGTAATTGGATGGAGTTTGATCTGTATTTATACTAAAAACAGGTAAATTTCGTATGTTAGCAATATTTTTTTAGGCCAGCTTTTGACTACAAGACATGATGGCGCCACGCTACAATTGAACTAGGAACTGACTCTCAAGTGGGGCTGCCTGAAAACATCGATAGGTGCTCGGCAACAGATTCTAACTTGAAGGATCTCCGGAAAAAACTGTATTTTCTAATAGATCTGATTTTGAATATCCTTACAATGTTAGAAACTACTAGGTTGTGTGTGTGTGTATTTATAATATTAGTATCTATGGATATGGATTAGTATGATCCTCTTAAATGCAATACGCTATGTTTTATTGTGATTAAAAAAATGTGGGCAATATCCACGCAGTCGAAACCGCGGGACATATTAACTTTATACAATATTCTTCACAACTTTTTTACTTTAAGTAGAAATACTTTAAAACTCTTTCGAACATTTTAACAAGATTACGCTGCCTACGTCATGAAACAAATAACCTACAATCGCATACAGACGCAGGCATTACGTTTTCCCTGTTATTCTTTAACAATATTTGTAACTTGCGACGAAGTTTTTTCAAAGTCGCTAAACCCTGTTAATTATATAAACCAGATTTTATTGTCGTGGATTTTTTCGTTTCTTGGTACAGTTGTGATAGCCCTGTTGACCGGACCGATCGTTCAAAAGTTTTATATAATACAGTTGACCAGATTGGTACTAGTTTTTACGAACCGTGGTACAGTCGACTACACCACCGTACAAAAATGACGATAACGTGAAGACGCAGCCGGTGCAACTAGTTTTTGAAAATTAATCTGACTTTGACAGCTCTAAAAGTGTTGCTCTCATACTCTGACCATAAAGGTAAGCATTATTATTAGACCTGTCAAATTTAGTTTAGTTTTAAAAAAGCACATCAGATTCGACACCAAATTCTTTTGGTAGTACAGTTGACCGGACTATTCGAATGTGTTATTCCAAAGATACCAACATACACACATTTTATTGGATTATTTTGTGAAATACTGTCGATAAAGCAGGCATTTTTCTTTGACTTGAACATGATGTCAAATGACTTGAAAATGATGTCAAATGTCAATGTCACTCAAAACTATACTGTCACAATATAAAATACAAACGCCCCGGCTTCGCACCATATCGTGACTTGTGGCCAAACGCTACCTTACCTTGACAAAAAAAATACACTCAAAGCCCTGTGAACTAAATAATTGGCAGGAGAGATTATATAATCCAAATCATTATTATCGACAATTACAACATCTGATAATGACGTGAACTAAACCACCCAGTCAACTAGATCGCAGCAATCATGATAATTAATATGAATTAATAAATAAATCTGTAAATGCATCAAGGGCCTTCTATCCACCGCCCACCCCGCAGGCGACAGAGGGGGGACCTTATGTCAATCTACGGTTTGGCCTACTAGAGAAGACATTTATTTCTTTTATTTTATTTATTTAGATAACCCAACAGCGTTCAAATTATAAAATAGGCAAACATTTGTTATACAATAAGGCCAAAATAGGATTACGCAAATTACAATGAAATTTGTGTTAAGGGTAGGTAAGTAATGAAAAAAAACTATGATTAATACAAAATTACAAGATGTGATGTGTGTGTGTGTATGAATGTGAGACTGTGTGTGCGTGTGTGTAAGTAGTGTATATGTCGAAGGAAATATTTTTAAAACTGACATTACTACGGAGCTTGTGTCAAATGTCTATCTCTAGTAGGGCAAACAGTGGATAGATAGGTTATTGAAACTTTCCGCTAGTACTAGCTAATACGTTAAAAACGATCGCTAAAAATAATTAAAGCAATATTTTCAAAATATAACCTAAAGGCCCTCTGGGTATTGTACTTTTTAATATGTTGTGGTGATAAGAAAGAAGTCTTTGTTATTTACAGATCCGGAGAAAAATGGTTGTAGCTTCAAAAAAGGCGGTACTTTGCAAATTTTAAACAAATTTTATATATATTTTCCCTAATATTTCTTCTTGAGGCCTCTGCTATGTATCATATAATATTTTTTGGATTTTTCCTATCATAATTGCAAAAAAAGTTGTAATTAGCCCCAATTATCAGCTAAATCTCTGAGTCATCTTCTTAACTTGCCTTTGATTGACCTGTCCTGCAGTTTCGCAGAATCATAGTGCTCCTACCCGCCCTTGCGTGTGCGCAGCGCGTCGTGCCAATGTCGTAGCCAGCGCGTTTTTTACCCATTTTTTGCCACCCTTGAAGGTCGTGAAACTGATGGTCCAAGACATCGCGTGAGTTATGACGACTTAATGTAAACAACTAAGTACTTTGTACATTGTGAATTGTGAGGTATAAAATGGACCTTCACTTTCATTTCGCAACTTCTGCTGTTTCTTAGTTCATTTGAAGAA
Source organism: Opisthograptis luteolata (assembly GCA_931315375.2). Lineage (NCBI taxonomy): Eukaryota > Metazoa > Arthropoda > Insecta > Lepidoptera > Geometridae > Opisthograptis > Opisthograptis luteolata. The sequence continues at coordinate 9,234,239 of OV928048.1, forward strand.
CTGGAACGTTCGCCGATGATAATTATGGATTGATGCTTTCGCTCAATCTTTTTTAGTCCGTACCCATAGGGTAAAATGGGACCCTATTACTAAGACTCCGCTGTCCGTCTGTCACCAGGCTGTATCTCATGAACCGTGATAGTTGTGATAACCGTGAAATTTTCACAGATGATGATTTTCTGTTGCCGCTTTAACAACAAATGCTAAATAAGAAAAGTGTTTAAAAAACGGAATAAAATAGATATTTAAAGGGTTTCCATACAACAAACCAAGCCGTTGAGCTTTTTAAACTTATTCTGCAGCTTAGAATTAGGTTTTATAACGAGATAATTACCATGTTTTTGTTTTTGTTTTGTTACTTTTAGTATTCTCGTGATCATGGCGCTTGCAACAGTGCCGAAATATCAAGAACTCAAACAAAAACAAATACATGGTAATTATCCCGTTATAAAACCTAATTCTAATGTTTTTGACCATGGTAGTTTAAAACAGTATATTATTTTGCAGCTATTGTAAAACATGTTCAAAACAAACTGATGAAATTTGAAATTTATAAATTTATAGCTTACACTTCGGATTAAAAATTTGTCTCTTTTTTTATCCTGGAAAAAGGTTCCTACGGGATAACGGGAAGACGCGAGTGAAACTGCGGGCAGCTAGTCAAATATAAAGCTTTAAAACGAAAGCAAAGCCACACATGACGATAAAGGCCATGCAAAAAACGATTTGTTAATTGTAAACGCTACTCTGCTATTACGGCTTATTACGAATAGTAAGCTTATTTAACATTTACAACGTTAGTAATTATCATAATAGCCGAGCCGTAAATCCGAGTAATGTAAAACAAGCGAGAGAATCAAATTTGGAATTGCTTGACAACTTCAAGTGGGCACAATCAGGAAACCATCCCGGGCTGTGATTGCCAGTCCCTCAAGCCCTCATTACGTTTACGCACCACCATTAACCATAATCAAGCTCTCATCACACACGGGGATGGAGGAAACAATAAAATGAACACTTGTAATAAACTGCGGTCATGCTACAAATGTGAACTGAGAAACTAAATTGACGTTGCCATTTCAATTATCGCTGTTACAAAAAAACCTAACCAATTTCGCGCACGAAGGGTACCGTATACAGCCTGGTGACAGACGAACAGACAGACAGACGGACGGACAGTGGAGTCTTAGTAATAGGTTCGCGTTTTACCTTCTGGTTACGGAACACTAAAAAACAACAAAAAAATCACATTTGTTGTATGGTAGCCCCCTGAAATATTTATTTAATTCTGTTTTTTTTTGTATATTATACAAAAATACTTTTTACATTTTTTTTATGAAGTAGTGTGGCAAACAGTAGGCGCACGGCCCGCCTAGTGGAAAGCAGTCACCGTCGCCTATAGACATTTGCAACACCAGGGGAGTTGCCGATGCGTTGCCGACCCTTAAGAACTCTTTTTACACCCATCTTGAAGGCAATTTGTAGCACTGCGGAAAGACTTGCGGGGGGAGCTCGTTCCACATTTTGCAAGTATGCGGGAGAAAGGAATGACTACAAAAATGTATTGTTGTAAACCGAACTCAACTCAGCGTTGTCGTGCTGGTCGTTTGTTCAGCGCTGGTGTTCCGTTGAAGCCTTTTTTGATGACGTCACTTGAATAACTAACTATAACTTTTAACCTAAAATCTATCAGTTGGCATTTACTTATTTATCGTTTTTTATTTTTATTCCTTACTGGGTAGCGCTTAATCACATGTAACCTGATGATAAGTGACGATAAGGTCGAAGAAGGCGTACACCTGGATTGCGAACTGGCTCTCAAGTGAGGCTGCCGGAGCACATCGATAGGTGCTTGGCGACAAATTTTGTTTTTTAACTACTTAGCGTAGGTAAAGGTAAGAAATGGAATGAAAACTAGCGAGGGTGTGCATGTGTGTGTGAGTAAACGTGTGAGAGTGTAAAAAGTGAGAAAAACGAACGAGAAAAATAACAATTGAAAGCCTATTTTCAATTCCGAATCCGAAAACGGAATGGAGATGTTAACATTTCAATGGGGCCAGTTTAAAATGTGATTTAAAACCAAATGACAAGTGCGGAAACGTTCATGAGTCCCCCTCGGTATTTAGTTTCCCCACGTACGTCGGCGAAAGGCGAGCGTGCAACCCTTCATTACAACCTACGACCATTATGGCGCAATCAAGCACTCGGCACATACGCGAAACTGAGGAAACAATAAAACAAAATTGACGTATAAAACCACTCCTTGGACTAATTCCTACCTGAGGCTTTAGGCCGTTGTGTAAAATATATTATGCCGTGATTTCTCAGCGTGCAGGTTTCGAAATAGATTGTGTACGTATAATTTACGATGTTGATGTGTCCTAGGCTAGGCATGAATCAAGCTTTTATAAGTCTACGCTAAACAGATTTGTGAAACGAGACTCAAGTGATCGGATCAAACTTACTATCGAGTCTAATCGAATATCTAAACTAAACACGTGCTTAGTATATCTAGCTAAGGCATTAAGGTACTAGATAAAAGCAGTGAAATACCCACTGATCATAAACTTCACAAAGAGACGGGCTCAAGCGGCAACTAGTGACGTGTCGATAAATTAGAATGCGATTTCCCACATACGATTATGACAATCGCAGCATTTCTCCATAAACAAGTTTAGAAATCGAAAAGTGCTCATAAAACACGATGACTGCTGGGATTGCTTCCTCTTTTATACTCGTAAGGAGACCTACGAGTAATAATTATTGAGGTGTAAAATTTACACTGACACACGTTTATGGGCACCATGCACGGCTGAAATGAACGCACGGCTATTTGATATGATATTTTACGGCGAATGTTTGCGACATGCTCAGTTAATGGACTTTATAAAGTTAAAACCTTTCACGCGATCCACGAGATAATACACCCGACGTATGAATAGGTGATCTTAATTTATCTGTGTAACGTTCCGGTTAACACTCGGTATCGGTCGCTAATCGAATCACCGGTGGCTTGTATGCGATTTATGAAATCGATAACGTTCAATCGATAACGGATCCTTTAATGATTCGGTTTTAATTAGACATTCACATGTATGTCCATCATGCGGCGCTCCATTTAGTTTCGTAACTGATCACTTATAAGATTCCGATCGGAAATTAAGCGGGTACCCAATATTTAGTGTTAGTCAATTCGATCTCGATAAATGAGGCCAACTTAGCTTTTTCTAATCTTACCTACTGCTTATTTCAGACTCTCGCTCGAAAACTAGCAATTTTTAGTTTATGTTTCATATTTAAATCTAATTTTCACAAAAAATACACATGGACATGATCCCATTTATAGATTCGACAATGACATCCGATGCCAGTTCTTGCTGGTAATAATTTTGTTATCTATTTACTCACTGAGTATTTATTCAACCAAGACGGCATTCATAAAATATTTCTGACGGCCGACCTTTGTTTTTCCACACACGAATTTTATATTGTAATAAATTGTTTATAATAAATCATAATACTATAAAATCTAAGTGTTTCATTTTTTTATCACATCTACCAAGTAAAAAGATAAGACGGCGGGCTTTCACTGTCTACTTGAGAATTATCCAGCCTAAATATAATTTATGGTCGTCCTTTTTTAGTTTAGCATATTGATTCATACATAAATAATAGAAAAAACAAAATAATAATCTGAAACGGTCTAAAATAACTATGAATACGTAATAAAATTTCATAGACTTACATAAATTGTACTCACTGTGAGGTGGTGTCAGTGATAAAGCGGAGACTGCAGGCGGTACTGGTGGGAACATATCTTGGTGTGGCGGGAACATGCGTGGCGGCGGTGGAGCCTCCACCTCAGGCTCCTCTTGCTCCTGCTTAGGAGGAGATCGCGGTCTGGACAGTCTCACGGCCTTCAGTCCGCCGCTGGGCGAGCGGCGCATGGAGAGATTCTCTGGAGTGTCGGACTCTCCTGAGCGGCGTCTCGGCCTGGCCTGCTTCCGCCTGGGCTGCGGGCTCGCCGGACTCGCGGGCGGCGAGGGTGCCGGCGGCGTCGTCTGCACCGGGCTCCGCGCCAGCGGCGTCGGCGGCGGCGAGCGCGCGTGCTCCTCGCGGTCCTGGTCGGCCAGCCCTCGCACCTGCAGCGACTCTCCGGCACGTATCACTGTCCCGAGCTGCTCCTGGGCCACCGACACCTCCCCGCGATACATAAAGTCCACAACCGCCTGAACCTCCCATCCTTGAAAGTCTTTCAACACGATAACGGGGTGTTTACACGGGTTCTCGCTGAATATCCGCCGAAACAGCGGACTGCAGGCTCCCAGGAGAACCTTGTGAGCGCGCACCCGTCGCTCGGCGCAGACCAAAGTGACGTCGACTAACGTCTCCGCGTGCAGGAGTGCCTCGAAGGAGCGCAGCAGGTGCGCCTGGTGGTTGTTCCAGCGCAGGCTGTAGTGCTCCTCGCCGCCGACGGCGGTCGGCTTGTCGTCCATATCGCGCGCCGGTGTCGACGCGTGTGTCGGACTCGCAGCGCGGTCCGCTAGCGGGCGCGTGCGCGGCTTCGCGCCGCCCTCCGCCCGCTTGTTACCCCGTACTCCAACCCTTTCGTCTCTCAAAGAATCGCCTTCCCGCCGGACCGCAATCTTCGCATTTCACTATTGCATCCGAGTTCACAAATTGTTATCGAAAAGAACAAAGTCACGACTAGGAAGCACTGTGTCACCGAAAAGTTTGAAAGCACTGCACGGACGTCAATCGGCGGTCGGTTGGCGCGAGCGAAATCGAGGGTGGCAATGGGAGCGAGGACACGTACGTGTATCGCGGGAGGCTCGCGAGCTTGGAGTGAGCTGCGAGCGATGAGACGAGCGCGCGGTACGGCGGTGTCGCGCGAATGCCGAATATCAGCTCGCTCGTGTGCGGTCGGCGGGACTGGCCGCCCGCGCCGGTGTGGGGCCCGCCCCCCGGCCCCGCCCCGGCCACACACACACGCGCGCCCGCCGCCCGCTACCCGCCACACACCCCCGCGCACACCCGCCCGCCTCACATGTGTCACATTACTTGAATACCTACACATGTGACGCCTCCTTCACGGTATGTATTTTTTGAATACCTACATTCCTCGATAAACATACGAGTACGATGGTGATGTCATGAACGATACACGGAAGCTCATGTATAAGTCACTTTCCTGTTTTCAAAAACAACCGCTGATCTATCGTGGTAAAAATTCAGTTCAAGATGCTGTGGAATGTCCAGTGATTGGGCGAGAGCTACCTGATTTGAATTAAAACAGGTATTGTTTGAACTCTTGTCCGATGTCGCGGCGGGGTCAAGGCGAGCGACGCGAATCGGGACGTGTCCAAGATGACACTAAGTGCATGGACGCCCCACTTTTTGGCAGTGGCGTTTTATTGAAATTAAGGAGCGGAAGTGACTTAACGTTTCCTTCCTTTTGAAGTTAGTTTTGAAATACTGACCTAGTCTGAATGGGAGATTACTTCTTTTGTAGAAATAGAATTTGTAATATCGTAGGCACCTATTCGTTTTTGTTTAAAGTCGTTACTGCTATGTAGTAAAGTAATTATACCTGAATCATTTTTAAGCTTTACGTCCCTCCATCTCTTTTCTTAACGACAAAGTAATTTAATTGATGAACAGCTAACGGTTTTCAATGTTAACTAATGGATTAAACTCTGCTGAACGTCAAACTTCTCTCAAGGTCATTAATACATACCTAGTACTTATGTGGGTATATATTTTTTTACTAGCTTTCCTCTGCGGGTTTACTTGCCTGGAGATTCCTAAACAGTTTTGATTACAGGATAATATAGTCTATGACACTTAGGGATAGTAGGTACCTATAGCTAAAGTATAAATCCCTACTTCCCTACTAATATTATAAATGCGAAAGTAACTCTGTCTGTCTGTCTGTCTGTCTCGCTTTCACGCCTTAACTACTGAACCGATTTAAATGAAATTTGGTACGGAGATAGTTTCAACCCTGAGGAAACACATAGGATATTTTTTATCGTGATAAATTGTAGCCCACGCGGGTGAAACCGCGAGGAACAGCTGGTATATAATTTAATAATTAGTGTAACTTTTATACCACATCTATACTTGTCCACTCTATAGCCAGGCTCCGTTAGCCAATATAGCATCCCCAATTCGCGAATGCGAATTTTTCGCGAATTTTTTCGCGATGCGTCGTGCACTTTCCACTTTCTAATGTAATATCTAGCAAACTACGAAAGCTTCACCAAAACAAAACATACGTGTGTACTGTTTTAACTATACTTCATAGGTATTTAGATGAGAGCGATGGTGGCCGAACGGTTTGGCGTGCGACTTACAAGACGCCGACACCGAGTTCGAATCCTCTCGGCCTCGCACCTATGACTTAATAAGTTATGTGCGGATTTGCCATCGCTCAAAACGGTGAAGGAAAACATCGTGAGGAAACCGGCATGCCCAAGAACTGCAACATTTTCAAGGGCATGTGACATCTACCAACCCGCACTGGGCCAGCGTGGTAGATTATAGCCCATACTCTCTCTCTGAGAGAAGGCCAGAGTCCCAGCAGTGGGAACGTGGAAGGCTGATAATGATGATGATGATAGGTATTTAAGTACTAACGAATGAATATTTGTGAACTTTCAATTACAACATTAGAAACTACAGGAAAAAATACTTCACATAAGTTTATTAAGTAGCCCAAGTTAGTAATACATTCCTCTAAGTTAAAACAACATAAGTTACAATAAAGCTAATAAGCAGATCGCGTGAACAGTTATGAATAAAATCACCATTCAGTTTGAAAGTGGGTCGTTACTGCGTATTTTGTAGTGGATACAACATTTTGTTACCGACTTGTTAGACGCTTTTCTTGATGTGTTTTTAGGTTGATAGATAGTTAAGTACTTAAAAGATATGCGTGTAGGTAATTTGATTCAAGTTATTTTTACTTGGAGGGCCCGGAGAAAAAGGCCTTCCGAAACACGGAAGAAATTTCCTTCCCTTTTGACTCAGATTTGTATAAAAAATGTTTTAATATGTGCAAGGTGGAGCGACGACTTCCGCCGAGTGGCTGGCAAGTGGCAGTAGTTGGATGAGAAGAGCCAAAGACTGGGCTCAGTGACGTACCTTGGGAGAGGCCTATGTCCAGCAGTGGACTGATACAGGCAGATGATGATGATGATGTGCATTTCAATTTACAATAACATACCGAATGACATGAAAAAATTGGAAGGTAATAAATATATTTGAAAAATCTTTGAATGACTGGCTTCATAGTGTTAAGGAGTTCAATTAATTTTGTACCAATATTTGTATGTAATTAATTAAGAGATAAAATTGTTGTAACATTTGCACAATTTTATCTGCGTCTGCTTGCAGACTGAATACGGTGTGCCTTTATCTAATACTTAAGATTTTATTTATGACTTGTATTTGCTAAAATAAAAAAAAATATTAAAAAAAAAAAAAAAAAAAAAATACATAAATGATTTGATTAGAGCTTTAAGTACCGTCGTAGTTCAGATGACAGAACCACTAACTACCCTTCAAAAATCTTACTTAAAAAACTACTGAAAAATCACACCCCTTATTCCGTCCTTGACACGTTAAAGCCCCACTTATAAAATATGAAGCATACGAAAAGAAATTCTTACGCACCGGCGTAATTAGAAGCCTCTAAATTACCTTTTGGAAGGCTTTCCCGCGCCGACATGAAGCCGAATTACCAATGCGTGTGCCTGAAATATGTGCCCACGTGTGATAGCATCTGACCTAATAACGCGATGGGGATACAAGCCTTTCAGACGGCTTTACCTGTAGATTCAGCTGAGATTCAGCTCTATGAGCTATGTGGTGCGATGAGAAAACAGACTGTAAAGCATGTAGTTACGATTAAATTTTGTATTTCTGTTAACCCCCATCACAAAAGGCAGCTATAAAATATAACTGTACATGTTAACGCTGCAGTCTGTGGCCTCTTTCAGGTTCTTACGGAAAATTATATTGAGCTATGCGGAGATATGTCTTGCAATATTATTGTATTATAGCTGCCGTGTGTAACGGTATGGGACATAATATTTGTTCATATAAAAAAAAACGCACATAATAATTGTTCCGTGTCTGTTATGGATCTTGGATCCGCATAGTTTCTGATGTACCCTAAATACAGGGTATCCTAGTGAGGAGTCCTATATGTATGGGATTGCGTAAACTTTTTTCTTGTTTTTTTTTGCTTCTGTTTCTCGGGTCTTCTTCACGCAAACCTTAGGTCATTGAGAAACAAAAACAATAGTGTAAATAAAGAGTAAGGTGGACTAAAAAATCATCTGCGTCATTATCGTGAACTTGTATCATTTAATAACAACTAACTCTTCCCCGCGGCTTCACCCGCGTGGGCTACAGTTTATTGCGATAAAAAGTATCCTATGTCCTTCCTCAGGGTTCATACTATCTCCGTAACAGATTTCATTTAAATCGGTTTAGTAGTTTAGGCGTGAAAGCGAGACAGACAGACCGACACAAAGACAGACAGAGACGAGAGTTACTTTCGCATTTACAATGTTAGCAGGGATTTAAGCAACAAACAGTCAGTCATCTAAACCGATTCCCAACATACAATCTACGATTATTATACAGATTTACCATAATTTTTCCCATGCGTGTGCACAACACGTCGGTGTGTGCGATTGCTCACACTCTAGCGATAGCATCTGACCCCACTTAATAAAGGGGAGTTTGCCGCTCGGACGAATTTCGGCAATAAACCACCTTGATTTATACGAGCGACCTCACGTGTGCATGTGCGATCGACGATAACGCAAATCGGAATATAATTCTGGTATGTTCGGGTAATAGGCTTGCTTTTTTCTTGAAGGAAAATAGTATTAAACTAGCTGATCCCCGTGGTATCACCCGCGTGGGCTACAGTTTATCGCGTTATAAAGTAACAAAAGTCAAACGTCAATTGTTTTATTATTATGTAGTTGTATTGTTTAGTTTGATAGGTAGTTTTATATTTTAAGGTCTATTAAGTGTTTTATTTTGTTATTTATATCCTACTTACTTATAAAGAGAAATAAATATATTGTTTTATTCAATAGGATACATTGTGATCACTTCAAAACGTCAAACTTAATACTAGCTACCTGTTTCAACCTCCTTACGCCGGCAAAGAACAGGTAAGAAACGCCCGGCAAGTAATTTTCGCAATCATCATAACGTATGTCCTTTCTCAGGGTTTAGACTATCTATTTACCAAATTTCATTTATATCGGTTCAGTAGTTTAAGCGTCAAAGCGTAACAGACCGACAGAGTTACTTTCGCATTTATAATATTAGTATGTATAGTAGGTATGGTTTACTTAACATTCTGAAAATCTGTCGCCAAGTATCTTTCAGTGTATTCCGGTAGCCTTACTTGAGAGCCAGTTCGCAATCCGCATCCGCATCTGCATCCGCAGCTACCCTGCTGCATATAATTATATCCCATACTACTAAGTAGAACCTCTATAAGTCGAACATCAAGGGAGACGCCAAAAAATTCGAGTTATAGAGTTTTCAACTTATGGAGGATTTCGACTTTGAACACCTGACACCAAGCAAACAAACACGTGTTTACGTGAGTCATAAATTTATTATCGTATACCTACTCCTAAAATGTTTTTTAAGAAACAATAGTGTACTCACATTGTCGGCAAGTTCTTAAAGTCGGTAACTTATTTTTGTTCGAACAATAGAGGTAATAAATTCCAAATGATCAAGTTGTAAAGGTTGTAAAATAAAACGTTGCTATGTTCGAGATACAGAGGTCAAATTTAATTTTTCGAGTTATAGAGTGAAAATATGTACCAAAATGGCTTGGAGGGACTCGGTGATTATTTCGACTAACAGAGGGTCAAGATTTCAAGTAATGGAGGTTTTGGTGTTTGAAGGGAAGGGAACAAAACATTTATTCGAGATTTGGAGGTTTTTGACTTATCGAGGTTCGACTTAACGAGTTTCTACTGTATTATAAACGTGAAAGTATGTGAGTATGGATGTATGGATATTTGCTACTCTTTCACGCAAAAACTACTGAACGGATTTGAGTCAAATTTGGAATGGAAATAGCTTATACCCTGGATTAGATAACGGGAAGACGCGGGACCGCGGGCGCATCTAGAACATAAATATTTATTTGTCTACAAGACACAGTACTAGGCCACGTACAAAAACACCGCTCATGATTATTTTATGCTACGTACATCATCATCATATTATAGCGATGATGGCTCAGTGGTAGTGTTGTCGGCTTGCGGTCCGTAGGACGTGGGTTTGAATCCTACAATGAGCTTGAGCTTTCGGTGAAGGAAAACATCGTGATGAAACCATAGCTTAGTGGTAGGGTATTTTCTAGTACTCGCCTGGCTAGCTACCACCCTCTTGTTAAGGATTTGTCGCCAAACACCTATCAGTGTGTTCCGGCAGCCTCACTTGAGAGCCAGTTCCCAGTCCAGGTGTAGCGTGGCGCCATCCTCGACCACATCGTCACTTAACATCAGGTGACTTGTGGTCAAACGCTACCCTGTAAATAGTAAAAAAAAAAAAAAATTATCATCAGCCCTTACGTTCCCACTGCTGGGACTCTGGCCTTCTCTCAGAGAGAGAGTATGGGCCGTTATCCACCACGCTGGCCCAGTGTGGGTTGGTAGATGTCGCGTGCCCTTGAATGTTGTGGTTCTTGGACATGCCGGTTTCCTCACGATGTTTTCCTTCACCGTTTTGAGCGATGGCAAATCCGCACATAACTTGGTCACAGGTGCGGGACTGAGAGGATTTGAACTCAGTGTCAACGCGCTGTAAAGTACACGCGGCCACCATCACTTACATCGCTATTCAAGATCAAAAAAACAACTCATAACTATTTTATGTTACGTATAAAGATGTAAAAAAACTTCATTCCTCCCACCCACCACACAAGGAGAGTCAAGTCCCACATGCTCACTCAAGTGGCAACTTCAGGAGCGTCGTTGCAGCAGAAATGAATATTTTGCCCTCACGGAGCGAGCGTCTTTTGTCGGGGTAGAGCACTGAAACATACCAGAGGTAACTTATTTTTCACTAAAAAAAGTGCGCAGTGTACGCCCGTATAGCCCTACAAAAAGCCCGCGGGCTGACGTTCCATTGTTTCCATTTGACAGCGTTACAGAATCATTGAGTCAGAGATGAGCGTAAACAACAAAATAAAGGTCAAATCAGTGACAGTGTACGATATTAAAGAATAAGAACTTGCTCAATGTTCAGTTTTTCATGATACATTACTATGGTGACTATTTACGCGAATATTAGCTTATTCCCGCGGTTTCCCTTTCAAGGGATTGATATAGAAATAAAACACAGCACCGGTACCGTTTAGACGAGAAGAAAACCACAGTATACAAGCACAGTATCGCACAGATATTATAAATCTGAAAGTAACTCTGTCTGTCTGTCTGTTTCGCTTTCACGCCAAAACTACTGAACCGATTTAAATGAAATTTGACACAGAGATCGTATGGAGCCTGAGAAAGGACATAGGCTACTTTTTATCGCGATAAACTGTAGCCCACGCGAGTAAAACCGTGGGGAACAGCTTTTTTTTACTATATACAAGGTAGCGTTTGACCACAAGTCACCTGATGCTAAGTGACAATGTGGTCGAAGATGGCGCTACAGCTGGACTGGGAACTGGCTCTCAAGTGAGGCTGCCGGAACACACCGATAGGCGCTTGGCGACAAATTCTTAACAAGAGCTAGCTAGGCAAGTACTAGAAAATACCCTACCATCAAGCTATGGTTTCATCACGATGTTTTTCTTCACCGAAAGCTCAAGCTCATTGTAGGATTCGAACCCACGTCCTACGGATCGCAAACCGACGTCACTATCAATGAGCCATCATCGTTTTATACAGCTAGTAGTAAATTAAATTAACATCAATGTAACACTAAAGAGATTTCAAAATAAGTCTGTATCCTCTATCCAAAACTACTCTGCAAAACTCCCTCATGCATGCGATGCTCATATCACCCGGCATTCCTCGAACGGTGAACTACGAGGGAAAACTAGAAAAAAGACACCCACGTTCGCACTACCAACTTGTTCGGTACAGCACTTAGATTAGTTTCCAACTTGGGAACTTTTCTACTTTACTGTACGTATGGGTTCTATGTATGTAAGTGTAAAAACTTTATGTTGAACGGTTTATTTCGTCACAAGGTGAGTTAAGGACCTTGCGCATTACATAGACCAGTTTTCAACGTTCTTGAATGTCGTAGCACTTTTATTGTCCGTTTGTAGCACTTGGTCGTATAGTCTGTTCGTAGAACTTGGTCGTATAGTGCATTCGTAGCACATGGTCGTTATCTCAGTCGTAGCGCTTAGTACTTGTATTGTCCATTCGTAGCACTTGGTCGTATGACTTATTCGTAGCACTTACTGGTATTGTCCGTTGGTAGCACTTGGTCGTATAGTCTGTTCGTAGCACTTGGTCGGCTGACTTATTCATAGCACTTACTGGTACTGGCCGCTGGTAGCACTTGGTCGTATAGTCTGTTCGTAGCACTTGATCGAATAACCTGTTCGTAGAACATGATTGTTTGGTGCGTCGTAGCACTTGTGCGTAAGACTCATTTGTGGTACCTAATTGTATTTTTCGTAGCACTTGGTCGTATAGTCTGTCGGTAGAACTTGATCATATAGTACGTTTGTGGCACTTGGTCTTATGATCCGCTCGAAGCACGTAGTCGTTTTGTCCGTTCGTAGCAGTTTGCCGCTGGCACTTGGTCGTATTGTGGCCAGTGGTTTCGTTCTTGGAGTGAACTAGCACACGGTGTTACCTAGAAAGGTGATGGTGTGTGTCAGTGGGGTTTTATCAGCTTTGTTTTGTCACTTACTGCAAAGACTTTAAAGTTTTGCAAGGCCTTTCAATACCTGCGGTCACGCCCGCAACGTCAATATTACGTCAATATTTTATTTCTAGTAGGGCAAACCGTGGTTAGATAAGTTGGGGGGGGGGGGGTTATTTCTCGTTACTTTTGCCAAGACTTTTGAAGGTTTTTTTAGGCTCAACATATAATTTACTTAATCACTCCGTTAATGATTCTAAGATCAAGATAAGACTTCAATTATTATTAAAGAATTCTATAAATTGGTACGCATTACGAAGTTAATTAATTTATTATTGAGTACTTACATTACAACAGTATCATAGAAGCAGTACATTGCAAAGTACTTTTAGGGATATATAACTATCTTTAATTTGGTTTGTTGCTAACCTGATATGAAGCGACGATGTGGTCGAAGATGGTATCACGTTACTCTTGGATAACGTATGTGATTGTGTGGGCATTAAACTTATTATTCTATGACGATTACCTCTTGTTTCTGGTTCCCCACAACACTTATGCATCAATTTTCCATAAACAATTCTATGTTCATCTCAATATATTATAACAAACACACAATACATCAAACCCATAACCTAACACAAGTATAACGTTTGTCTATGGTGTACGGCCGCGTACATAGATTCTCTATAGCCGCAGGTCGGACCATAGACAATGTAGATCGCGGAGAGCGCGGTAATGAATCAGATGTGTATCGGCCGACGTGTGAGAACATACGGCCAAAATACTGGCCGTAAATACTCGCTCGCGTGCGCCTTGATTTGATTTGAATTTAGAACGCGGTAGAGCTGGCTGGATCTCGGTCATTTTTTTTGAATATAGCGTTTGTTTGACAACAGGTTATCTAATGTTTCATGTTATGCGACGATTTGGTGAAGTTGGTGACCCGCTGTGTCTGCATTGAGAAAGAATCTAAAGAATCTGCACCTCAAATTAGCTATACCAAAAAAAGCTTAATAATTTGGTAATATTACGTTACAATATTTGAGGAACGAAGTTGGTAAGATCTATAAATATATTAACGTAAACTAGTATATAAACGTAAACGTACAACCTTTCAAAATATCAAACCTTTTCCCAAAAATACGTTTGATATTCTATGATCAAAAACAAATTACTTACTTCATAATTTATTACTATTATTATGTTACAATATTCGCGGAACGAAATTGGCACTCTAAAAATATTTAAACGTATACTAATCGAACTAGTCACAAACTTTCAAAATAGCCAACTTTTTCACCAAAAAATGTTCCAATTAACCCCATGCTGCTGATTATTACATACATTTTCATTTCTATTTGTTTCCTCGGTCTGCCGCCGTGCCCTCCCGTGGCCGCCCGGAGCGCCCAAAATAAAAGTTAAAAGCGCCCGATAAGCGGCCGAATTTTCAATGTTTTCCCGACAGTTGTGCCGGCCGAGTAGATATGCTACATACACGTTTAGTTACGAGATCGTAGAACGTGTGGATGTGGTTTTATTCAACTTGTCACGGTCTTAGAAAATTGAAGAAGCCATATTATAGTCTTAGAGCTATGTCCTGATCGGAGGCCTTTAAAAAAAAAGAAAGGGGCCGATTAGATTTTTAGCTATGAGCTTGAGCTTACGGTGAAAAGAAACATTGTGCTGAAACCACAGCTAGGCAGGGCATTTTAAAGTGCTCGCCTGGCTAGCTACCAAGCTCCAGTTTTTTTTTATCACCGGAACTTATAGCAAATCTATATATTTAAGTATAAATTGTATTACGAGTAGGTAGGTATAAAGAGGTAAAAATAGGTTCAAGAAATGAATGACAACTTTCGATCATGTCAGATTTGTCGCCGAAATATTCTGACCGATGAAAAGGCAATACTGGCTAGGAAAGCGATGATGGCTCAGTGGTAGTGACGTCGGCTTGCGATCCGTAGGACGTGGGTTCGAATCCTACAATGAGCTTGAGCTTTCGGTGAAACCATAGCTTGGTGGTAGGGTATTTTCTAGTACTCGCCTGGCTAGCTACCACCCTCAAGTTAAGAATCTGTCGCCAAGCACCTATCGGTGTGTTCCGGCAGCCTCACTTGAGAGCAAGTTCCCAGTCCAGGTGTAGCGTGGCGCCATCTTCGACCACATCGTCACTTATCATCAGGTGACTTGTAGTCAAACGCTACCCTGTAAATAGTAAAAAAAAAAAAAAAAAAAGAAAGTAAATATTTTTTAATAAAAAAGGCATATCCCAATCAACCTGAAATCTTTCGCGCCTCCATGTCCCGCCATAATAGAGGCAGGCACATAACACAGCTCGTTTAAGCCTCGTTCACACGATATCAGTGCAACTTCCTACACGTTACACTCTTTTTCTTTTTTCACTTTTTATTTCCTCTTTTCAGCCAGTTATGTTAGTTAACCAACTTGTCTGCGCTATCGTTTTGTGTTTTGCAACTTTGATGGGTTATGTTTTCACTTATTTCTTTTTTTCGTCTGTTTTTTTGTTTTTTGTACTATGGGTTGCGATACCGTGTGTATTTTTTTTCTTTTTTGGCAATTTAGAAGTCTAGGCGGGAAGTTCTTAATTGTCTGTCGGAACATATCGAGGTTGGTATGCATTTCGATTTTTGAAGTGTCTGTTGAAATTTCGGGTGGTTTGTGTGGCTTACATTTTTTCAGAGTTTGCGAGCTTTGTTTTTTGTTTGTTGCGGCGCTGTAAAGCCTAGAATGGAGAGTTTGGAGTATAATTACATAATGCTGTAATAAAAAAAGCAGAAGGTGTTTTTGCGTTTGGGGGAATGTAAAGTGGTAGAACTAAATAATATGTTAGTTGGCCTAGCAGTTTTCTTATATTATTGTAAATTATGGACAACATACTTACACAAAAAAAAGAAAATAACTGTAAATTGACTAGAATTCTGCTTTCTCTCATTTCTTATTATAAAGTACATACCAAGTGTACTTAATGCATGGGACTTTATCACATTAATCTCGATTTTTAACCGACGAAAAAATAGGAGAAGGTTCTCAAGCCAACGTGTATATATTTTTTTTACGCATAACCTTTTACAGAGTATTCCAATTTTCATAATAATGTTTATTCATCCCTTGTTAAAAAAGCATATTAATATGAAAAAAAGACAATTGTATTTTTTTTTCGTAGGTACATTTTTTTACTAAGTAGGTACATATATAAAATAAACCAGTGTTAAGTCAATAATTAAGCTTTGTGGATCATCAATATAAATTAAAATAAATCCCATACTAATGAAATACCAGTTTAAATAGATTACCCGAAGATCATTCGGGAACGCGACAATGGCCCCAATATCCATTGTTTGTACCGCGTATTATAACAAAACAATGCAAAATATGTAAGGATAAAAACTACACTATGTCTTTACCTGCGTTCTGACACATGGGTTTACTGTACTTTCCAAGAAGTGTGAGAGATTGTAAAGTTAACCTCGATGGAGATGGAATGGGTCGGTTTTTTCCACACGTGTAAATGTAAATAAAGCTTTATTGTTTTTGGACTTATACAGGCTTGGACTTGTTGGTCAAAGTGTTGTTACCTTCTTGCTGAGCTAAAGGGGACTTAAAGCTGACTAGCGAACTAGCTTTCTCGTTAGCAGGAACACTTTTTCGACATAAAAAGTATTCTAGACCGCGGGGCGCAGCTAGCGGTTTCGCCAGCGTCTTCCTGTTATCCCGCAGGAACCTTTTCCGGGATAAAAAGGAGCCTATGTGTTAATTCAGGGTATAAGCTATCTCTATTCCAAATTTCATTCAGATCCATTTAGTAGTTTTTGCGTGAAAGAGCAACAAACATCCATCCGCTTTGTTTTGTGTTAGTAATATGGATATATTACTCACAAACTTTCACGTTTATAATTTTAGTGGGATAGGATTCTAGACTTACTAATCTACAGTCTCACTCTGCTGGTTACTAATCTGGGAGTAACCAAAACGTTAAAAAAACTAATAGTGTAATCGTGAAAAAATATATATGGACAATTTTCAAAAAAATAGCTTAATGCCCCTCTGGGTATTGTAGTTTTTGATATGTTGGTGGTACATACTAACGATTATTTGGTATTTATGGATCTGGAGAAAATAGGTCGTAACTTTGAAATAAGGGAACTCTTGCACATTGCACATTTTGCATTAATACATTATTTAATTACAGAGAAAAATGGGTTTAAGGACCTCCAATTATCAGCTTGCTATTTTCATTCTAAATTCCACTCAAATTCGTTGAGCTGTTTCAGTGTAAAGAAATAACAAGCATACACACTCACTTACAAACTTTCGCATTTAAAATATGTGTGCAATTAAAATAAATCTACCCGAAGGACGACCTACGCCGATGTCATGTCTCCCTTCAATAAAGGCGAGCGCAGTTTAACAAAACCCACCAATTCGGAACTTAAGATAAGAGCATTAATGGATTGGCTGACATAAATGTGACGTCACAACACCACAACACATATTTCAACGTCGCATGACTTTCCTAACCACTACAACCTGACCTCTGCAGGTCCCGCCGCATCCTCACATTTCAGAAGCGAACCAAGTGAGGGAAGGTCTCCATACGGTGGCGGTAATCAAAGGTTATCAGATAGTTCAAGGGTTACGTTTTGTGTGAATGCGTGGTCAAAATCACGCGTAGGGTGCGATAACATCGGCTGTATTAGCATTTTCCGATACTTGCCTGTGTCTTGGAGGTCATGTGACTTACACGCGATTCCTAATGGAACTTTTGGTGGGCACATTAGACTGTTTTAAGTCCAGGAAGTTATTTTTGTTTTATTTCTTACAGCCTGTAAGATACAGGGTAGCGTTTGACCGCAAGTCATCCTGATGTTAAGTGACGATATGGTCGAATGGGGTGCCGTGCTACATCTAGAATCGCAGCTGACTTGATATTTTCCATATTCATATTCCTAAGGGATTCAATTCGATCCTTGCCATGTTCTAATAGCCACCTTTTCGACATTTAAGATTATGTGAAAGAATACAGGGCTTGTTGCTAGGCTTGTTTTGATATGACACAAAATTCACAACAATAAAACTGTTTCGATCGCTACCAAACTTAACAGGATCACCCGCTGGGCTAATCTGAAGATTGCTTGAAAGTTTCATCAAAATAGGTCCTTCACCCATTTGGAGTCTATGCACACACACACACATCAATTTTTATGTAAATACTAGTTGCGCCCCGCGGTTTCTCCCGCGTCTTACCGTTATCCCGCATGAACCTTTTTCCGCGATTAAAAGTAGCCTATGTATTAATCCAGGGTATAAGGTATCTCCATTCCAAAACTCATTTAGATCCGTTCAGTAGTTTTTGCGTGAAAGAGTAACAAACATCCATCTATCCATCTATACTCACAAACTTTTACGTTTATAATTTAGTAGGATAAATATCACACTTCGCGCAGAGTGGATTCCTGGATCGTCATATTCCGACTCCTCCTGCCCGCGCTGCTCGCTCAGAAGTATCACAGGCAAGCTTGTCGGAACAGTAGCTCCACTGCTCTATATTATCACTTGATATAAACATATTGTTTCCTGACCACCCCCTGCATTAAATTAATCGGCCACAAACGATGGCTGGCTCATAAACTCAACATGACTTACGTCGACCCATTAACTATGTCAGGGTTGCCATACGTTTCTATGAAACAAATGGTTGTGTAAAGAGGTTTGAACCTTCTTCATGTCGAATATGGAACAGTTAATTTGGGCTCTATTTTATGTACATTAGTTTTAAAAATCCCACTCGTGCTTGGGTGTTGTCTAGTGCTCGCCTGGTTTGCTTCCCCAAGTGTGTTCTGGTTTTCGGTAGCCCCACTTTAGAGTCAGTTTCTAATCCAATTATAGCGTAACACCACATTCGAGATCATCACTTAATATCAGGTGATAAAGTGGTCAAACGCTACCCTGTAAGAATTAAAAAAACATAGGCGACTTTGATTTAAATGATCTAAAACTTCTTCTTCTTGCCCTGGTCCCATTTATTTGGGGTCGGCGCAGCATGTATTCTTCTTCCACTCTCCCCTATCAGCCGTCATCGCTTCATTCACTCCCCTTTCATTCATATCAACCCTCACACAATCCATCCATCTTTTCTTTGGTCTTCCTCTTCCCTTCCATCCATCAACATTCATATCCATCACTTTTTTTGTAATATGACTATCATTCCTCCTCATAACATGTCCATACCAAGCCAAACGATTCCCTTTCAACTTATCTGTCACTGGTGCTACTTTCATACTTCCTCTAATATACTCATTCCTTGTTTTATCCATTCTCGTCACAAGATCCTAAAATTTTCATTTTTAGTTTTTATCCATTACATTCAATTTTTTTCTCAGAAACATAAGTTTTTTATCCTCACCCCTAAACTTGCCTAAGCTATAACGTCATTCAACTCGTCCAAATTGTAACATTTGTAACTCGTACAAAGTATAGCTCAACCCCCGCGTAATTGTCGGCCAGTGGGCGCAAGATTAATTGATGGGCCGATAAAGAAATTGGGGTGGATTTAATTGCTGGCGCGTATGCGTGCTTAGCTGGTTACGAAAAAACATATTTTCGTAATAACGAGAGGTGTGATTTGGTCGTTTTAGGACGTGTATGAAAATTCTTACAAAGATCGTTTCAAACAAAGCTTTTTATTTTTAGTATGTTGTTTTCTAGTGCTTGCCTGGTTAGCTATCGAGTTAAGAATCTGTCGCCAAACAGTGAAAATCAGTCGTTGTGTTCCGGTAGCCTCACTTATGAACCAGTTCCCAGTCCAGGTAGCATCAGGTGACTAGTGGTCAAAGTGACCATTAAGATGTAAAAAAAACAGTACAATCTGAAGCGATGATAGCTTAGTGGTAGTGACGTGTGCTTGCAACCTGTAGGTCGTAGGTTCGAATTCTGCAATGAGTTTATTGTGCTTTCAGTAAAAGAAAACACTGAGGTAGTCATAGCTTGATGGTTGGCACTATCTAGTGCTCGCCTGACTATTTTTACTCTCAAGTTAAGAAGAAGCTGTCATTAAGAACCTATCGGTGTGTTCCGGCATGCCTAACTTGGATGAATCGATCCGCGATTTGTCCTCATATCCTCATAGCAGCCGAAAGGGATTTTTAAGCATAGACCGGTCCGCGCAGGTGAAGCTACGGGACACAGTTAGTATCTATTATGTAGTAACGTTCTTTGCATCAAAGTTTAGAATCATAACCTCGTCACGTGACGGGGCGTCGGCCCTTTCGGCCCTAAAGCCTGTTCGCTTAATATTAAAACACGAGATTGGCGTTCCTGCCGTGATTAAAATAAAATATGGCTCCATTGAACACTTTACGATGTGTTTATTAATGTTCTAGTTAAATATAAAATTGGTACGAGTCTATTAGGTACATTGAAGTATTCGAACGAACATTATTTATAGTGTTTTTAGCTTTTCGCTTTACGTCCGAAATTAATAATCGATCCGATCCGTTAGCCGCGGTTTTGGATCGATATGTCATGTCATAATATGTCATTTTAGTACTACACACTTTCGCATTTATTATATTAGTAGGAAGTAGGATAGATTCACTATGACTTCGGCAATAACGTCAAATACGAAGAGATAGTTTTTTTTTGCAGAAGTCATAACATAGCCATTACTTCCTGCAATAAAAAAAAAACCTTTCATACTATTCCGACAATTCAACTCTATGCCATAAAACAATAACAAGATTTTCTTGGACCTTTCAAATCCCATGTGCAATAAAGTCATGCAAACAAAAAAGTATTTTTACGAGAAAACAAATAAAATTAAACAAAGACATTCACCAGGTAGATGTAATGTTGTCTATGGCTATAAGTTACATAATCAGATGTACTGTTATGGGCTTCGTTAGTAAAGAAAATGGCCTATTTGTACCGAGACAGGTTGGAAACAATAAACGTATGCATTGTGCGTCTGTCGGTGCGTTTGTTTCGCAGGTGTGACCAATAAAGACAATAAAACCGTTCGTGTTTCGTGTAGATAAGACATGGGTAAGTGTAGTGCTGGCACTGAATAGAGACACTCTAGCCCACGCGGGTGAAACCGCGGGGAACAGCTAGTTATGATAGTAAAAAATCTAAAAAAAAAATATTTTGATCTAGGTACAGTCAGTGACAAAAGTAGCTGATCGTTCTCGATTTTCCAAATGTGTTTCAAATCATTAATTATTATTGTTTTTTTTACATTTTACATGGTATCATTTTGACCACAACATAACACACTTGATTTTAGGTGATGATGAGTTCAAAAATTGGTGTCTAAGATGATGAGGATAATAGAAAAAAGTGAGATTGTTTAGCGACTTTTGTCGTTGATCGTACATGATAAATAGCAAAGGGCATTTAGAAGAAATAATGAAAAAAAGGGTATATAAAATATTGCAAAGAAATGTGCAAATTACCCTCACTTTTTAAAGGAGATACGATGCCTTGAAGTTTTCTGAATTACGTATGTACGATTTATACTTATAGGTATTTTAAGTACCTACTTATGTGTGTAATGAGTATGTATACCTATTTATAATTCAACATGATGTATATGATGCATCTCTTGGAGATGGCTATATTTTTGCTCCGTTTGGGGTTGAAACTCTTGGTCCGTGGGGTCCTGCCGCTCTTATGCTTTTTAAAGAGCTCTCCAAGCGCCTCGTTGACGCCACGGGTGACCAAAGGGCTGGCGCCTACCTCGGTCAACGAATCAGCCTAGCCATTCAAAGAGGTAATGTCGCCAGTCTCTTGGGCACTCTACCTGTAGGCAGCGACCTAAATCAGGTTTTTTATTTGTAGATGTTTAGTTTTATATAGATAGTTTAGCTTTAGTATTTAGTTTAATTTTTTATCCAATTGTATATATGTATTTGATTTGTTGTATATAGTGAAAAATAATAACATGATGTATTATTGTAATATTTTTTTAATGTAAGTATTTTTATTTATTTTTGTTGTGTCCCTCCGCCCTTAAAGTTTTGTACTATTCCTCTGCTTTCGGGTTGTTTGGAAGAGATCGCGCTGAGCCATAAGACCGCCCTTTGTGACACCTACAATTAAGTTTTGAAATTAATCTGTATTGTGGTATACCAATCAAGAGTTGATCGATCTAAATTGAGCTTCCATTTACTGAGTTAATTTTCCCAAAAACTTCTCACATACCACCGAGGAACAACATCGCAGACGGGTAACCCGATACAATCGGCACGAAGTATCGTTACGAAACGTTTTCGGGGGTTGATTCATTAAAGGCGATACATCGTACGCTCATATTTCGCAAAGATTAAGTGGGACAGGTGTGACACTAACAAAACTAACTCCAAAGGCTCAGCGATCCACAGTGTGTTTTGGTCTACAAAACGAAAGAGCACCACTAACGTCCGAAACTAATAATAATCGATCCTGATATTCCTGATCCGTTTTCGCGGTTTTGGATTGATATGTCATGTCATCATATGTCAACTTCAACTTCAACTTTTTATTTGAATGGCTTCTGCGGCGTGACCACAATTTTGCCAATCATCATATGTCATTTCAGGGGTAAAGCTTGACATATTGTTCCAAAATCGCGAGAAACGGATCACGATCGATTTAATTACTAATTTCGGGCATTACCGAATTTAGCCCAGTTCAATCATGAATGCGTTTAAGTTTGCATTTACAGCGTCCTTCCAGCGATATCTAGGGCGTCTGACAGGCCTCGGTGTGATACTATAGATGATATCTAATCTATCTATACGAGTATATCTATCAACAACACCAATAATAAACAAAACAAAATCAACAAAACAATATATTAATGGATATGTTAAACAATTTGTTGATATATTATGGTATTGTTGTATAATATGTCAGGGTGATGAGCGCTGTGCAATGCTGCAGAAGGTAAAAATTCTGGGTAGCAGTGAATTGTTATGGGTAGGTAGGCGTGACGCTACCAACCCGCACTGGGCCAGCGTGGTAGATTACGACTCATACACTCTCTCTAAGAGAAGGCCAGAGTTCGAGCAGTAAAAAGTTAATAAGGCTGATCACATGGTGATGCATCTTCACGAGATTTTAGGTAAAATATACAATTACTGATAAAAATACCCCAAATATGCAAATCCGGTCTCTAATCACCATGAGTTTGTAGGCGTTCTTTCTACCGTTTCAATCAAAAATTCGCGACTGTCACTTCTGTACACCGTCTTCATTGCCTGTTCACAGGGTGTATCGCATTCGGGTTCATTCGGCCGGTAATACATCGGTATCACGCGAGGCACACACGTGCGGCCACGACAAATGCAAATGAATAAGCTTTCATATTAACTGTGTACAGGGTGTTTTATGAAGTTTATAATAAGTAATAAAAAAAAAGTATAATCAATTTCTTGCTATTTTACTTATTAAAACATTGAGGGGCACATTTCACAATTATAAGGGCCAAAGGGGTAAAATTCAGCTTGTGCGGTGTTTACATTTGCATGTCATGTTTACACGTCCTGCGGGTTCCCGTTGTCACGAATGGAGGAATTTTTTTCGAGGATAAAAGTATCCCGGAGTAAGTTATCTCTATTTAAAATTGCAGAATTAATCTGTTACAGCGATAAAAAGTAACAAAGATACAAACACACATACAAACGTACACACAGACATTCGCATTTATAGTGCGATGTAATCTAGTAATATTGATAAGAAGATATTAGTTCGCTGAAGTACCTAACTCATAAATCTTTGTTTTCTTTTGAGGATTTGAATATTAAGCTATGAAGTACTTACTAGCTGTCCCGCGGTTTTACCCGCGTGGGCTTCAGATTATCGCAATGAAAAGTATCCTATGTCCTTTTCCATTATTCAAACTATCTCCATCCATACTTAATTAAAGTAAGATAGTTTCAGCGATTTTGTCATGAAAAGGTAACAAAGAAACAAACAAACACTACTTTCACATTTATTTTATAATATTAATATGGATGATGAAATCGTTGTGTCTAATTAAGTTTTATCCCAAAATAGTTTTGGGACTTCACCCATCAAATATTTAATAGCTAAAATTATTTCGTAGCAATTACTCGATAACTTTATTAGTCTGAAAAATAATTGGATTCAGAAACACCCTGTAGCTGTAGTGTAAATGCCAGCGCAAATTCGGGCAGGCTCGGTGCCAGGCCGCGCCGGGCGCACCCTGTATAATTGCCCGTCTGTCTTCACGTGTGTTGTGTATGACTTTCCACACTTTTTATTAGCTGCACTAAAAGTTCAAAATTAGGGTTGATGCAAAGAGTTTTAGTGAGGTACCGTGCAAATATTTCATTAGTTGTTTTTATAGCCTACTAGCTGTTCCCCGCGGTTTCACCCGCGTAGGCTACAGTTTATCGCGATAAAAAGTATCCTATGTCTTTCCTCAGAGTTCAAACTATCTTCGTACCAAATTTAATTTAAATCGGTTCAGTAGTTTAGGCGTGAAAGCGTAACAGACAGACAGACAGATAAGTAGGGATAGGGATAGGGATCATTAGTTTGACTTTTAAAATAGTCTTTTTTTTTCTCCTACAGAATTTTAGTTACAGTAACAGTGAAGTAGATACAAAAGGTAGACGGTAAGGAAAGCGATGATGGCTCAGTAGACACTAGAAATAATCTCCTATTACACATTGAATTTTTTTTATAATTTAATTTTAGACTTATTGGTAGCTACAGTGACTTGCAAACCGCTGGTCATGGTTTCAAATACTGCAATGAACTTGAGCTTCCGGTGAAAGAATCCATTGTAATAAAATTTAACTTGGTGGTTAGCATTCTAGTTCTCAACCTGACTGGCTATATAGTTGCCAGTCCGTCGTACCTATAACAACTATTTTAGTGAGTTTCGGCAACTTCACATAGACAGTCCAAACCTAGCCGTAGTGTGCCAGCACCTTCGACTGCATCATTACCTAAGATCATGCAACTATTGGTCGAGAAATCTTTATTTTATGACGTTACTGCAGTGATCGGAGATAAAGATATTTCACTATATGCGAAAAAAAAGTTGTTTGTTTTGTATAAGTATCGATAATGAATGTTTTGTAATCATGTTTCCCAAATTTGGACACAGTGGTGTAGTGTAGCAATTGTCTAGTAGTCCTTCAAAACCGATTTTCCAGTCGATTATTTCGCATCAGAACGATAGGTCGTCACGCTGGCCGCCCCGGTCGAGTGTCGCACAGTGTCGTGTCGTGTCGCATACCCGACCGTGGGACTAACAGCTGCGTAAACTAAACGCAACTGCAACGAATCGATTACTGACAATCGATTTTTCAAAATAACGGTAGCCATAAGCGATTTACATCTCGATAGTTACTAGCAATTTGTGAGCGTGATCGATGAAATTTCCTTTTGCGGGTAAACGTTTGCTCATTGAAGCTTCAACTGTAGTTTCATAAGGCACGACGCAATGACACGATTATAACTCTTTAACGCGTCCAGTCTTCGCTGACCTGTCTGCAGTACGATTTTTTTGTACTTACGTGTTTGGGGTGAGAGCTCTAGTTGAAATGGTGAGGTGACACATTGTCACCGGTCGCACGATTTCACTGTCCGTCCAGACGTGACGAGTTACGCGTGGTCGCCGTTTTTATTTCTGCCAATGACGGGTGTCGAGGCGTGGTGCGGCTATTGCGCATCAGCAAAGTTAACCCTTCCCTTTGACACGACTTTATTACAATGCGGTAAGGTTTAATTTGTGTTTATGATAATGGAGGTAAGTTTGCTGCTTTGTGGCCAGATGGAGTGGGAGTGATATGTTTTTTTCAACGACTACGCACGCCCACTGTCCGCGACGAAATCGTCACTAGACTCGATTGCGTCGAGATTTCTAAAGTGATTTTTATTTTTTAGAGATTATGATGACATTGTGTTAAAACGAGTGATAAATTTACTGTCAGTTCTATTGTTGTCAGCTGTCACTTAATCACTAATCAGTTATTTGATTCACATTCTTTGATTTCAATGATAATGCACTATAAGAAAAGAGAAATATAAGATAAGATTCGCATAAAATGTTACTTTTTAAAATAGTCTTTTCAACTATGATTCCATCATTTTAATAATAATTTCTACAAACATTCACAATCAATGCACAAAGCAGTTCCATTAGTAAATTGACATTACCATATCGATTATTGTCACATCCCTTGCACTTTTTTTACGTCCACAAGGATTGCTTGCACTTGTTTTGACATCCACTGAAAAGTGTCTGCACTTTTTCAGTTCGTACGAAGATTCACTAGAGATGATTGCGACGCGTGCCGACATCACCCGAATGCGTTCGAGAACACTAGACGCTTATCTCGAAACGAAGTCATTTCGAACTCCATTATCGAGCAGTGTTAGACCGTTTCGAGTTCATTACACCACGCATCACTAACAGTAACATAATTGTGTAAAGTAATCCTGCGAGATATCTTCGAGATTCGATTTGCCTTTGTATTATCCGCCATTATGATTATGACATGACTGGCAGATATGTCAGTTGGTCGCACGCGCCGCGGGTCAAGGAACTTTTTGAGGCTGTCGTTTAGAAAATAGAGTTTTTGTAGTAGTGCCGCAGTTTGTTTACTTTTAAATCGTTTGTTGGTAGATTTAATTTTAGAAGCGACTGCTGTTTTGCAGTTTCGAATTAATGTTCTGTTTTCGTTTGTTTTGGGAGTGTGACTGTACATTTTTTTCTGTTGGTTGCATCTTGACATTCTAAAGTTTTTTTTTTATTGGCTTCACACGATTTGTGTATTTGCCAGTGTAAAAGTCAAGTATTAAATTTTTCAAACTCGGAGAGTAGAATCAAGTATTAATGATGATAACGATGATAAGATGATGGAACCAGCAATAAGCCGGGTCAAAGAGGATACTGTTTATGGAAAGTAGTGGAGTTTTAACGTTATTGTTAAGGATTAATGCAACGAAACCAACAACTTGACACACAATTATAGAACCAAGGGATCCAATAATTCACCGTGAGGTTGACGATGGGTCAAGTTAAACCACGAAAGAAACAAAAAGGTGCTCAGGAAGGAGGTTGTGTATGATCGTACACGATGAAGTTGTGGCTGCGGCTATTAAAATTGGTCTCTCATGTACTTACTGATTTTGATTGACAGTTTTTACAACTGGCTTGGAATTTATTATAGGGTTTTTTAGATGTTCCAGAGTAAGGCTTGAATGCAAATTATGTGTTCGAAGGTGACACCATGCTACACCTGGAGTGGGAACTGGCTCTTAAGTGGGGCTACCCTGGAATACACCGAAGCATCAAAGTTGTTGCTACAACTGTACACATACACTGATTGAACTTTTGTGACTAATCAAGTTTTAACAATTCAAATCTATGTACCGTGGTGTTTCTCTTGATGACAAATTGTTGTTTTTTGTGTTCTTTGGGAAATTCCTTTACGATTTCGGTTTTTAAATTAGTACTGTCGGTATTTCCAGCACAGTTTTGGGGTTTATGTTTATGTTTTTTTAACAACTGGTTTTAACCATCGCTAGTTCAACTGAAGCCTGAGTATAAATACCTATTAAAACACTTTTTTTATATACCTACTTAACCGTTAAAATTATTGGCAAGAAAATACTTTAATTTTTCACGTTGATGGGCTTAGCGTGAATTATTATAAAAAAATTATAAGTCAGTAATCGATAAAAAATTTGTAAGACAATGGTGTCGATTCTGATATCATGCATTTTCTAAATCCAAGTTTGACATTTCTATAAGTATAGCTGTCTAAGTCAATGACCATAGACAATACGTAAAGACTATTTGCTACAATTTACATTATGAATAAAACATACAGCTGGTTTTTGTCACAGATTGAGTGCTAGGAGGCTGACATTGACTTGGAAAGAGTGAGGCTTTAAGACTTTAGTGTAGCACAGCGATATCTATTCATCGCATACAGTTACTAGTAAATAAAAAACTAACTAACTGAGATGGCGGAACGACCCAAAGTGAGTCGTGGCGTCTGAAATGAAAGACGCCAATTCGGCCTGTCCTGGGCCACCTTCTGTCAGTCCTACACCAGGAGCTCGCACAGGTCCTTCGTTACTTCGCCTTTTCAGCGATACCTGGAACGGCAGAGTGCACTCTGCCGTACTACCATGGTAGTATATAATACAATGTTTTCTTCATCGTTATCTTGAGCCCGTTAATCAAGTATGTTCCCATACGACATAAAAGGAGGATTGATTAAATCACGCTGTTCCCAGCCGTCTGTAGTAATAGTCGAATCGATTCGACGTAACATCTCGATTGTGGATAACATTCACACGTAGCACACGCTCTTCCCGAGCAGCTATAGCCAGCTTGTCAATGCGATGGCGGGTGCTTTGAGCCTTATCGATTATCGATGTCGATTGCGAGGCGGTCCTGTCACTCAAGCGTTTCGGAGTTTTTGTGGCGATATGTCGATGTGCTGTTGGTGGAGTTTGGAATCGGTCGGTTTTAGAAATGGAACATACTAACGTCTTTAACCGACTTCAAAAAAGGAGGAGGTTGTCAATTCGACTGTTGTTTTTTTTAATTTGTTACCTCAAAACTTTCGACTGGGTGTATTCGAAGCTATTTTGATAAAAAAAAATTTAAATCTGGTTGGCAAGTTGAAGTCAGTCAAAATTGCCTTTCGTAAACTTAACCTCACTAGCCACTGAATCGCTTTATTTTGGTAACTACGGCAACCACTGACGAAACACTCAAACTCTATGGTACAAAAGCGCGCGCAAAGAGCTCAGAGCGACTTTTCTGGCGGCAATTGTCTATATATTATTGCCTACTGTCAATATGAAAATTTTGCCTTTATTTCCAAAAATTATGCTTCTTAGGGTGATAATGTGTGATATTGGTGGATTATAGCACGGCTTGTAGCTGGGTCCCATCATCTCATCATCATTAATATTTGACACCCTCTGAGTTTGATCCATTTAGGTACTTGACACTGGCAAAAACACTAATCGTGTGACGGCCTAACAAAAAAAGTGTTAATAGACAATTTTGTCTAGTCGCTTTTAAAAAAGTCTGACCGCGAAGTGTTACTCTAACAGATGGTATTACATCGATACTGTTGGTATTAAGTTGTGTAAGATGGCTGATACAGCTTGCCCGGTACTGGTGGATAACGACACAATGATGGCCACATTGACATGTATTGTTAGGCAGCTTCACACTTTCGACCATCCCTTGGACTGTTGAAACAATGACGATATTAGAAGAATTGTGTTACACACCTACGACAGTACGACAAAATTAATCTCTTACAAAAGTGTAGATTAAAAAGTTAAGCCTGTTATGTCAAACGTTAACGTCAAATATATTTTTTTATGACATATGGTTTTACATAATTATATTAGTGACTTTTAACAACTTTATTTTGAATACGTACACTAGTTCATATTAACGAACACGTATTGATTGATAAATAATCTGCTAATATCACATATTTTCACCAACAGGAACAGATATACACAATTAAATCTAGAAACACAATTTATTTTTTCTCGTTGACAGTTCAATTGCCGCCAAAAATCACAACTAAAATATTAAGCGTAGATTAAAAAGTAAAGACCGTGTGTCAAACCTTAACGCCAAACAATGTTAGTACACATTTCCAAATTCAAACACCCGGAATGGCAAACACTCAATTTAATAGGACCACTTACTGGCCACTCAGTTCGTCGACCCTGTATTAAAAAGTTACGGACAATGGAAAAAAGTAGGTAAAAATTTGAAAACAGAATGTCAATAGCCGGCGGCCGGCGGACCTGCCCCACGCGCCCTTGACTTGCGGAGATAAAAAGGGGGCAATGGGGGGAGATGACCGCTCTCCCGCGCTGCCCTCTGCCCAAACTCGCGGTTTATTCCTTTTTTATCGGGCCCCCTAAGTTTGAGTGCAACTGGTAGTGTCCCAAACTTTTACGCAAACTTTACGCAACGCGAAAAGTATTACGCTAATTGCGTATTTTGTTTTTCTGCGAAAGGTAACCGTCTATAAATAGGTTGTTTACAAAAAGTTTCGATAATTTTTGTTTAAATTATGACACTTTCATACGAATTTTGGTATGTTAACAATGTACTATTTCAAGTTCATTGCTAAATAAATTTCAGTTTTACGACAACGTAACCAAATTAATAAATAAGTTCATCGGTACATACAAGAATTTGGGGCGGTATTTTTTTATTATGAAATACTACAAATTAAGGTGTAATCTGTGTTTTTTTAGGTAGTTTAATTTGGTGATGATAAACAAAAAATTTGTTTTATAAATATATATATAAAATAATAAATATCATACTACAACAATCGGCAATAACCTGGCTAAGATTATTCTAATAAGTTTCAAAATCGGTTCAGTAATTTATAAAGGCATTTTTGAAAAATCATTCTTAAAGGCACTCGTTGTAATTTTATTAGTTATTTAAATAATACATTTATATAATTGAAAAATCCTAGGATGAGAAAAATAAACTTTTCTAATTGTAATTAGATTTTCGAGAGAATCTTATAAGAATTTCAGTTTTTCTATTCATTCCAGACAGACTGTCTAGATGGATATGTAATGTTACTATTATAACAACAATCCGTTCCACAATTGCGCTCTTCCAATTTTCCCCCGGAAATTGTGTATTTTTTTCTGGAAATACATGTAATATAATCTCTGTCATCTACATTATCTATAGACAAAATTTCAACAAAACCGGTCCAGTGGCTTTGACGTGAAGGAAAGACAAACAAAAAAATCAACAATGTATGTTTTAATATTACCATATAATAAATAGTAAATAATCTTATATGTATTCATATCAAAAAAAGTATCTGTTTTGACTTTTTTAATTGTGATCGATACAAAAAGTATCTCTCGTTGTGAAATATTTTTTATTTATTTTACAGACTTTATGTCAAAACGACCACATCGTCCAGTAAAATAAAAACAAAAATAACATGTAATACAATATTAGTTATCATCTTAATAAAACTTAATCTATGACAATGAGGTCTAATTAAGCTTATTAACAGTGAAAGAATTTTCAAAATCAGATCAGTAGTTCTAGAAATTACCTTCTACATGCAAACTCACCTCTTTTGTAATGTAAAGTATAAAAAGGTTGAATACATTATCAGCTCAAACAAAAAAAAAACCTAAACTTATTCATAGCACACAGTTTACACGTTACTAAAACCAACTTTAATACGCTACAAAGAGCGTCATAAAAATCAAATGCTAATTTCTAAGCTCTAAAATATAATAACCTCCTCAGATATTGCCAACTTTATATAGAACCTCAGCCAGATATCGCCAACTGTATAAATATAATAACCGCAATGGGGCAGATATCAGCTGATCGTAAAAGTGTCCCCTCTGCCCCAGGGGCGACGACCTTGAGCCCGCGACCCCACTATTGAAATTAAAACAGAGGTTACTGGCACTTTGCACTTTTAAAGATGGAATTGCCAGTTACTTGATTTCGTATCGACGGGACTTGAAATTCGAACGCTAACTTTTTTTCGGTATACTTTATGTTGTCTAATAAATACTTTTTTATCTTAACTTTTAAGAAATTTAGTCTTGTATTACTTTACTACCTAAGTTAGTAACATCATGTCTTTCGATTCGACCGATTTCAATAGCCTATCTATCGAAAGTTTGTCCTACTACATACAGATAGTAATTTAACATAAGCCCCATAGCTATCAAATCGACTGATTAGAAATTACCTACTAACATTAGTGCTCATCATTCAATTCTGAACATTAATCGTTACTAATATTAAATTTGAACATAAAAATCAGTCGAAGATTGCAGATTATCTGATTGAATGAATCATTCGCAGTTGCACATTTTTACTAAACATCAGATGACATGTAACCAAACGCTACCCTGAAGTAAAATAAAAAAAGGTTACGATTTCTGGTGCAATTTTCTACAGCATTCGTAACAAAGTCTGTCTACAACTTGTAGGAAATTTTTTTTTTTAAATATAACCTGTAATCTTATGTTGTCATTTTTCGTAGTAATCGACAAAGTTGATTTTTAGTGTTTCTTAGGTACATATAAAACCCGGATAAGTATGCGGACCCGAGTGGACGATCACGGCAAGAGAAGTGAGTTCTTTATATCACAAGCATTCACTAAATTAGTTTGTAATATAAAAAATCTTTTATTTTAAACTTTTTCTTTACATATTATGTTGAAGAAATGGAAGGCTTAAAGTGTTTCTGCCATTTTTTCATGGCTTCTAGCCACTACTGGCTAGATTAAAAATTTTGCAATGGTTGGTTACTTTTTGTTTAGTAAAACAGTTCCCGTTTATTGTGAAGTGTTTAGTGCAATTGAACTGTTTAGTAGCGCGTTCTAAGGATCCTTATCCTCCTCGCGTATTCCACCATCACCCATCGCAGCTCTGGACAAAAGTGTGAAGTGTTTTTAACGTTAAGTTTATGTTAAGCAAACCCATAAGTTTGTTTAAGTCTATAAGAAGTATACGTATTTAAAAGGAACTTAACACCTTACTAAACAGTGTGGTTTGCTTACTAATCACTTCACACTAAGCAGTGTACTAAACACTAGGCAATTGACTAAACTAAGTGTATAGCAAGCATAAGGCGTTCTAAACTAGCAAATAAATACAAAAAAATAGATTTTCACCGTCTTTTATCATCATCAACGTAATTATTTATGACACTTTGTCGGCACCGATCTTACCTTTTCAATATTCATTTGAAAAAATGGATTTTTTGCTTTATGATTTACCTACTTCTCACAAAAGAAAAAGGTATTCCATTTTTTTAAAGTAAATATTCAAGGCCGCAGAAGGCTCCTATCAAATGTATTTCTTGTAATTCACAATATTTTTTTTTTTTTTTTTTTTTTTACTATTTACCGGGTAGCATTTGACCACAAGTCACCTGATGTTAAGTGACGATGTGGTCGAAGATGGTGCCACGCTACACCTGGACTGGGAACTGGCTCTCAAGTGAGGCTGCCGGAACACACCAATAGGTGCTTGGCGACAGATTCTTAACAAGAGGGTGGTAGCTAGCCAGGCGAGTACTATAAAATACCCTACCACCAAGCTATGGTTTCATCACGATGTTTTCCTTCACCGAAAGCTCAAGCTCATTGTAGGATTCGAACCCACGTCCTACGGATCGCAAGCCGACGTCACTACCACTGAGCCATCATCGCTATAAATATGATATGAAATATGATAGGTATTGAAAGTTAATTAATGGACCGGAAAACTAGACATATTGTTTAGTCGGGTCCATGGTACAGTCAGCAACAAAAGTAGCTGATCATACTCGATTTTCCAAATCAGTTCTAGATCAGTAATGTTTGGGGATTTTCTTTATAACTTACAAGGATACCTTTGACCACAACACAACACACCTGAGGTTAAGTGATGATACCGTAAAAAGTTGGTGTTTAAAAAGATGCAGGCAATAGGAAAATGTGCTATTGTTCAGCGAATTTTGTCGTTGACTGTACTTAAGGTTGAACGAGAAATATCGGTAGTGCCTGTAGTGACACTTTTATTTATTATTATAAAACTATCAACAAAAGGCTATTATGAATCGATTTGTTTTGAATGGTAAAGAAATTTCAATTCACCAAGTCTCTGATAGTTGGCTAACAAGATGGGGCCAGAGAAATAGGTGGTATGGTGTGAAAGGCAGTTTGTATAGACGACTCTGCAGTTTGTCTAACGCCCGAAATCAATAATCGATCCTGATGCCTTATCCGCTGTTTTGAATCGATATGTCATGTCATAATATGTCATTTTAGTAGTAATATGTCAAGCCCTAGTACTAAAATGACATATTAAGACATGACATAACGATCCAAAACAGCGGATAACGGATCAGGATCGATAATTAACTTCAGGCGTAAGACAGTCATCAAGCGATATGCAGTTTTGTTTTTGCTCCAATCTCTTTCATCTGAAATTAGTCATTGGCAGCTTTAGGCCCTATAAATAAAATGTACCTACTGTAAATGTGATTGACCCTTGTCATTCCTGACTCTATCTAATTTTTACATGCTATTGATTAAATAAACGAGCAAGTCACTTGCTTGATGGTAATTTCACAGATACAGTTTCACATTCACATTTACAGTTTAGCTCAAAAATTTAAACTGCAAATAGTCAAAATCCAGCGCGGAAATTTACTTGTACCGTGAGATATATGATGCTATCTTTCTCTGTATAAGAAATTATAGCATATGATAGCGTTTTTGCATTGATGCATCATATCTACAGTTACAGATCAGGTCATTTTACCGTCAATCAAACCACATTTACTGGCCCAAAACCAATACAATCGGGGGGCCAATGTCCACTGCCTTCCATTGATTCGACACTTTCTTCAAGAAATCACGTCTTACTCCGGAAGACGATTCGTTTCGGACGCAGAGCAGAACGTTGTCTTCGGACACTCACCATCATCTTAGCTTGCATTGAAATCTACACTTTAGCCCTCCAACTAAACGGTATAAATTTCTCCAATGTGATGTTAAAGTCTGAATTTGTTGCGTTCATTTTGAAACGAACTCTTTTTCGTCGACTTTAAGGTAGAGCTTAGTTTGATTGGTGGTTCTAATATGTCTTAGCGTTACCAATCCGTCGTTCCTTCACGCGCGGTTGCAGAGGGTAGTTCTGCAAGTCATAGCTGCGTTCCGGACCGATAGGTGTGGTGTCGACTCGAGTGAGATGCGCGTCGGTGCGTGAAGTTAACAAGAAACACATACTTGACCATGTCATTGACTGGCTGGTGTCGGCGGTAATCCGAATTTGATTGATTTTATCTGTGGTAACGTTTTAGGATGATTTGGTCGCTCATTTTACGTTCAACTGAATTTTCAACTCATTTTACGTCGTCGTGTGGCACGAACTGCCTTTTTGTATGAAACCGAATGCAGCAGAATTTATGCTACCGAAATTATGCGACTCACGACTTACAAAATTACGCTCGTTTGGTTTTATGTGCGGATTTGCCATCGCTCAAAAACGGTGAAGGAAAACATCGCGAGGAAACCGGCATGTCCAAGAACCACAACATTCAAGGGCATGCGACATTTACCAACCCGCACTGGGCCAGCGTGGTAGATAACGGCACATACTCTCTCTCTAAGAGAAGGCCAGAGTCCCAGCAGTGGGAACGTAAAGGCCGATGATGATGATGATGATGATGTAGGTACTTGTTCTTGAAACTTGCCCAACGAGTTGTTCTCCAAAATTAATTTTCGTAAGACATTAACTAATGAAGAACAAATTTAATTTTTACTCGTAAAGGTTGGAACTTCCTTTTGATAGGCCTGAAGTGAAACTGCAAACTAAATTATGCTTTCAAATTATACAACTCACAAGAACTGTAACTTGCGACTTTAGTCACTTACTTGTGAAACTTTGTAATTACCATTCCACTTTGGCAAATACGCTTGGCCACGAAAACAAACGTTTTTAATATTAAATAGGTGTAAAATTAGCTGCATCCCGTGATTTACCCACTATCAAGGAAATATATTTTTTTCGGTTCAAAAATATTCTTTGCCTTATTCCAGGAACTAAAGCAATAACACCAAAAATTCATGAGAACCCGAATAATTTCATGAAACATCAAAAATTACTTGTCAAAAGCTACTCCCTAAAAAGTACAAAAGAAAAACTTGTACAGCCATTGACAATCACACACACAAAATTTAGTTCTATAACAATAGGAAAATTTGTAGGATCTATGAGTGATTTTTCTTTCCTAAAACTACTAATATTACTAATGCTAAAAATCTTCGTAGCATATGTGCGCGCGTTGAAGTCTTCTACGTTCACGTGTGTAGACCCCTACGACCTCATATGTAGCGCGTCTACGAATTTTTTTATGTATATAAAGGTTTCTACACTTTTCATAGCTAAACCTCTGTGAAGAATGTTTTTCAAAATAAAGGACATTACTTAACGTCCACTGCAGCCTAAAATATCCTACTCTACTAAATAATTCACAAAAACACTCGAGCGAATCTCGCGTACAATTTACGCTCGATACTCAATTAAAACTCAAAACATTCACCGCCGTCGGTGTCGCCCCGCTAAAAAAAAAACGTTCCAACTATACAGAAAAACCTTTTACATCCCCCTTGTATCCCCCGGTGAGTTCATTACACATCAACGGCGTACACCAATCAAGCTTTCATTAGTCGAGAGCGCAACAATCAATATTCATATCCCATGCGAAATCTTCATAGCGCCGGCTGTAGACGGAGATAAAACAGAAAAAAAAGCCTGATAGATGATCTGTAGACTCCGCTCGCATTCGCAACGAAATTAAAAAGAACAAGCCATATCACTTAGCGCACACAGAAGCGCGGTTTTTTATTAAAAAATTCTACATATCTCGCCCGTCTTCGCCGCTTTATCTTAACCCCCACCCCGTAACAGAGACAGACAATAAAAAATATCGGGAAAGAGAGGGACGGACACGAATACGAAAATTATAATTGCCAACTGTACGTAAATTAACACCGTGGATTGTTCGTATCCTTTCTCGTGGGTGTAGGATCGTTTGGGTGTGACCGGGATGGACGGTGTTTGTGTGTGCGGCGCGGATTGAATGATTTACATGCATGTTGCTCACAAACACAATAATGGACAGAGCGGAAAATCGAAGGAAGCGATGAGTCGTGATCGGTTTTCCAATTCTGCTTTATGCGCCGGGTGCATTAGGACTGCAAGCTTTCTGCATAATCTCCATCTAGCGAAAACAATCCGCTCCCACGGATTATTGGATGGATATGAATACATTAAGTCTGTAATATAAATAGTCCTGGAGTACATAGAACTGCCTGCAGCCTTCTATATTGATTTGATTACGGATGAACTCTGTCGGGTTCGACTTCAGCTGGATTATGGGATTATTAAAATGTGATCGCAGGTGCTTTATAGTGAATCTAGTTTCCATTCGTCAGTGATTAAGTTTTTATTCTCTATACGAATTTAATGATATTAGGTACAGTTGTATTTACGAAAGGGGGCCCGTATAAATATAACTTTGACTCGATATAGATAGACATATACATACTTACTTGCTGAATAAAATCAACAGATATCAGAAAAGTTCATACTAGCGTATTACAATATGCAGTCTTATCGCTTAGAACAATTTCTACCAGACAACTTTGACGGGCGTTTCTTGACTGTTCTCTTGCTTGTGTAAGGAGGTTGAAACAGGTGAACGTAGCTAGTTATTCACGTTTGAAACTGATTAAGGTCATAAAAGTATCTAAGTATAGAAACATATTACACACACAATTCTAATATAATGTTTTAAAAAAAATTATATAAATACAATTTAATACAATTAATTTCAAGAAGTGGTCACTTTTAATTGTGGTTTAAAACCACAGAAACGTTTTTTCATCTGCAATATATACTCTTAACAACAGTTTATTGGCAATAAGGTTATCTTATCACTCTTAGCTTTCGCAAAAGCTTTCGGCAAAGCGTTACAACCTCGCATATTCTCGTGTTAAGAAAGAATGATTGATAGAAATCTGGCGAAAAGATTTCTTTAGCTTTAACGTCGTACTACAAAAATTGAAACGCGCTCTCGTCGAGAATTACAGTAGAATGAAGAATGGGCAAAGCCGTAAAAACCTGGCTGCATGCGATAAATCATTTCTAGTAACATAGTAGACGTACCCAGCTACAGTAGCGTATTAATTTGTTTAATATCGATCTATATCTATAAGAATCAAAGTCCTACCTGACTGATATCAACGCACAGCTTAGACCGCTGGTCGTAGAAACTTGAAATTTGGTGGTATGTTTGTCTTGATGCATGGGGGTGTACAAAGAAAGGATTTTTTTCAAAATTCAACCCCTAAAGAAGTGAAAATGGGAAACAGTAGCCCACGCGGGTGAAACCGCTAGTGGAGATATCAATATATTCAGCTAAATAAAAGTGATTAAATTCTTGCTAGTGACAACACCCGATCATGTTCGAATATTCTAGTAATCATAAAAAAGCGCAAGTATTTGTTTTGTGTCTGGGTAATATTTTCTAGGATCACCATCATCAGCCTATTACGTTCCCACTGCTGGGACTCTGACCTTCTCTCAGAGAGAGAGAGTTTGGGCCGTAATCTACCACGCTGCCCCGATGCGGGTTGCTAGATGTCGCATACCCTTAAATGTTGTAGTTCTTGGACATGCCGGTTTAATCGCGACATTTTCCTTTACCGTTTTGAGCAATGGTAAATCCACACATAATTTATTAAGTGCGGGGCCGAGAAGATTCGAACCCAGTGTCGGGCCTTGTAAGGCGCACGCGTTACCGTTCGGCCGCCATCGCTCATTTTAAAACACCATATACAGGGAATGCTAGTTAAATGTCAGAGCTATGTGTGTGATTGCGTCCATGGGTTCATCATCATCATCATCATCAGCCCGGTATCAGACTACTGCTGGACATAGGCCTCTCCCAAGGTACGCCACTGAGCCCGGTCTTCGGCTCCTCTCATCTAACTACTGGCAGCCAATCGGCGCAAGTCGTCGCTCCACCTTGTCGCAGGGCGTCCTACACTACGTTTGCCAAGTCGCGGTCTCCACTCAAGAACACGTCTACCCCATCGGTTGTCGGTCTGTGGCTTATATGACTTTATATGACTGCCACTTCAGCTTGCTAATTCCATGGGTTATAATATACATTTTTCTATTTATGTAATATATTGGCAAACAACAACATAAAAGGAAAGATCTAAGGACGCTATTCTAGAATGATGCTCAAGCAGTAATCTCTACATATGCACATATTTGAGTCTGTCATGTCATGCAAATATGTCACTCAAACGCTCCACAAGCATTGATCTACATTTGAGCGCATTCTAGAATACCAGGTACAATAAGTTGTCTTGAATGTTAAGGGTTGTTTTTTGTTGTAGGTCCATAGTTTAATTGTACGGCATTTTCAAAAACGCCAACAACTTATCTGTCACCAAGCATTGCAATGATGAGTTTCGGTAGCCTCATTTGGACGCTCGACTACTCAAACACGCTCCCGAGTAGATTTACTTATAAAGCCACGAAGAAACCTAACGTTTTATTCTAAAAGCCAAGTACAAGCCGATGTAAATACGTAAAGATAAATCTACCCGGGCGGTACAGTCGCACGCACAAAACAATGGCGCGCGACGGTTGACCTCGCCTCCCCATGTCTTGCCTCCCGCCGGTAGGACCGCGTGCAATTAATATGCCGAGGCGGCCGCGTCTACTGCGACGCGCTGCTCTTGGTACTTGGAAGGATGTGCCCCATTTTTTGTGATCCAACTTTGGTTACGAACTGGAAGTTTTGAAATTGGAAATGGATAGATCATTTGGGCGTTGTCACTTGTTTATAATAGTTGAGACTGTGACTTATTGTAAATAATGAAGTTAAAAACTTAAAAAAAACCTTTATGATGACTTTTGTATAATTAAGGCTTATTTAGGCTTATTAGGCTTATTTAGGGCAGGTTAGTTAAACAATTTTTCACTTGAACGGTCATAGCTTCATAATGCATAACCATAAGTTTGAATACCGGTAGGTAGGCATTTTATCCCTTTCTAAAAATTTTGTAAGTAACTTACTTCTATCCAATCGCATTTAAGAGCTACAGCCGTTTAAGTAAATAAAGTCAGAGATACTCAACGTACTCCAAAGGTGGGGCATGAATAAATGATTGCCTTCTGCGCAAACATTGGAAGTTATTTGATTTATGAAGCTTAAAATGCATTATACTGACGAAAACATTTAAGTCCCTAAAAAATATTATGTAATTAACAAAAAATATCTAATTACAACGATCAAACTATTTCGGATGACACATAACCCGTCCAAGTTTTCTTTTGCGAAAGAAGAGAGAGAATTTTTGATCAATAATTGTCACTGGGCGGCCCCCTTCTCCCTCGCGAGGGGGGAGCTGGGAGGGAGGGGGCGGGAAGGTGCGGGGAGGGGGTAATTACCAGTGCGTTTTGTTACCAAGATGATAGGCGCGAAAAATGGCTTGCGCGTGCCTTTACGTGTCGCCTCTAGTTTTGAATATTCAGAGTCGGCCTCTTGCCCCGATGAAATATTGAATAGACCGAGTAATTTATTCCTCGAGGAGAGATTTCGAACGGTCCGCGTTCGGATATTGAAATTAGGCGATGCTTTAAGAAAACCGTTTGTTTGACGGCGCCCTATATCTTGCCGGTCTTGCCTTTGTAAGGAATCTCATTCTGATTTAGATTCTGTCGAATATCGGCCTTTTTCGACACCTACGCCTGGAATACCTTATTAATGCTTTAGTGTCGGGTTTCATCAAATGAGGCCGAGCGGAAAATACACATGACTTCACTGCGCGTGTCAATTCAATATTTTTCTAGGAAATTTCGTAACTTATATTCAAGTCAAAAGTTTTGTTTATAGAAAAAAGCTGGTTTTATTCCTCCCGTTTTCTTTATTATTTACTAGCTGTTATCCGCAGCATGGACTACAGTTCATCACAATAAAAAGTTCATCACATATCGGATATCACATATAGGATATATGTGATGAACTTTTTATGTCCTTTCTCAGAGTTCAAACTATTACCGTACCAAATATCATCAAGATCGGTTTAATTGTTATTAAGTTTATTTTGTGAAAACTATAAATCAAACCTTTTCTCTTGATAAATTAGTAATTATTTACATATCCTTACTTAAAATTACATTTTCATACAAGGTGCCACAAGGTGTTTTGTAAGCAATGTTCTGTATTAGTCCCAAGCGGCTTAGAAAACATTGTCAAATAGCTACCGCTTGCCTACGCCAATGGCTTCCTAATGCAAATGCCTATTGACTACATCTTTGCATACTCAAAGAACAATTACAAAAACAGGCCTAATGAACGTTTTGGAAGTTAGCCCGAGAGGTAAGAATGTGGAGTGCGTACAAACAAGCTATTGCACTTAGTGAGTGAGCAGATATGCAAATTTGGGCTTACTACGCGCAGTGTGCGCCGTATGCAGAGCTGGGACAGAGGAATCGGAGGAGATGCTGTTGTCCTTTAAGCTGGGAACAGATTTAAGCTGACTTTGGTCAAAGAAATCAGTGACGGGAAGGAATAAAAAAAAATGTAAAAAATATTTTATGAGTTTTGTGAAATACCTTCATTGAAACGTCAACAGTAGATACACATTATATCCTGACTACCCTACTAATATTAGTAACTTCGTCTGTCTAATTGTCTGTCTGTCTTTCACGCCTAAACTACTGAACCGATTTAAATGAAATTTGGTACAGAGATAGTCTAGAGTCTGACACAGGTTATTTTTTATCGCGATAAACTGTAGCCCACGCGGGGAACAACTATTTAAAAATTAAATGGTGTCCGTTGGTAAGCGCATCGTGTGAGTACGACTGAATAGATTTGGCTAAGTATGTTTTTTCTTTCTATATTAGAAAATTAGATAGTGATTTTTTTATTTGTGTGAACTCTATGCAGTACATTAACTATTTACCTTGATGCGAAGCCTGGGCGGATCGTTAGTTTTGAATAAAATCCAGGTTACACCTTCTTGTATTTGTATCGAATACAATCTCGTATAATTCTATATATTATGTATGTACTATATGTAATGAAGCTTTGTGTGAAAAAGTGTGACAAAGGAAATCTTTATTTCAAATTTGTTCACTAACTCTTTATGATATTTACGCGGAAATCTATACAACGTTAATATTTTAACGATAAGATGTTACATTTTTATTTGCACTAAATATAAGTGACATACATACAATCACATACTTGCATATTGTTTTAGTTATTACATTTCTATGTCCGCCGCGTTTTTGCATTACATTTGTATAGATGGTGATGCCTAAAAATGTAATTAGCATTGACTCTACTCCTTTCTAGTCCCTCAGGATCGCGATGTAAGAAGAGGGTGGTTAATGAATAAAAAAATCCCGTTTTTTTCTCCACAGCTCAGTGATTAGTTACCCTTATAATGAGCGGTGTTTGTGTGCGTGTGTGGGGTAGGGGGATGCTTAAGTTTTTTTATATGACAGTTGATAAGGGAGAGATTAGGGGCTCTGTCTTATCGATCGAGTCGTGTAAGGAAATTAAAGTTTTGTGCTGGGTTAAAGCTTGATGATTTGGAGAAAAAGTATTGTGATGAAATGTGATGAAATTCATCGCCCTAATATTATAAATGGGAAAGTTTGTGAGTGAGTGAGTATATTTGTTACTTATTGGCTCATCGGGTTTTGGGTGGAGATAGCTTTTACCTTGAATTAATACTTGGGCTACTTTTTATCCCGGAAAAGGGTCCTGCGGGATGATGGGCGAACCATGGGTTTAACCGAAGGGACCAAGAGTTCTTTATAATCTCACGGCACATAGTTTTTTCATTTCACAACAACAAAAATTAAATTGGGCAACACAACGTCAAAGTAGTATTTCCAATAGGCTCGATTCTTAAGTGAGTTCTCTACAACTTGGAAAGAATACATTTTTTTATTTTAAAGAATGTACGGTGTACCTAAACCAGAATCAAGTTTAAATTTTTTTGTTATAGGTTGAGCCCAATACGTATTCTCAATTTGTATAAACACTCAAATCAACTACTATGCCAATGTTCAATTGTTTCTGACCCTCAGGAATGTGAAAATTAATCCTCTAAACAAGATTTTATTTTAAATAAAATTTCTGTAAAAAATAATAAGCCGGTTTTCCTACACCGTGTAAATATACCGCAAACGGCGTGTTACGGTAAGCCCCTAACAAAATCGGCTAAGTATCACACACATATAATACTGGCAACTGTACTGCCTCAAGAAACGAGGCTTTCTTGCCTTCGCCTCCCTATTCGTATCACTTGACCACCATAGCTTGAACTGTAGAGACTCCCTCGCAAACAGGGTGGTTGGCTCAACATTTACCGGTTTTAAATTTAAGTGGGGGTGTAAGAGTGACTCAAGTTAAATTAAGAATGTGGAGTTCGTAACGTATTTTTTTTTACTTTTTCACTCACTTTGTTTGTTGACGGAGACTTTTTTGACATTGTGGACTTTGTGTGCGCCCTCGTGAGTTTTCCTTTTTTAATTCTTGAGGCGTCCGTGTGTAGGCACCTTTATTGCACCTCTACGGGTGTATGGGTGCTTTAGATTTTTCTGGTGTATTAGGGGATTTTACGAGAGGTGTGTTTTTTGGATTAGGGAGTCTTTGATCTTTGGGATGAAGGTTCTTGATGCGTTTTGTTTGTTTAGGCGTAGACATACTACGGCTTATTTGAAATGAAGATCTTCACTTTACTATGCATATACCTACCTGAACAAGACGAACTTATATTACTTTCTAAGACTTAATAAATGAAATTATAGAATTAAAGT
This sequence comes from Opisthograptis luteolata, assembly GCA_931315375.2. Taxonomy (NCBI): domain Eukaryota; kingdom Metazoa; phylum Arthropoda; class Insecta; order Lepidoptera; family Geometridae; genus Opisthograptis; species Opisthograptis luteolata. Next base: position 9,277,575 of record OV928048.1, read on the forward strand.
TACTTAAATTTCATTTTATTGTGATTAATATGCACACCAAATACATTTATCACACACACATATACATCAAAAATAAATTTTCATGTACAGTCACTGACATAAGTTGCTAAAAAACCAAATTTTCTATAAGCGTCTCAGGTAAGCGTGTTTAAGATGCTTAGGAAAATTGGAGAATTGACTTCGTTAAGAAATTTTTGTCGCCGACTATTTAAAAAAATGATAACAAAATGTCAACAAAAAAATGAATTATAAAATGTCCTCAATCGCTATCTTCACTATCAGAGTTATGTGTATTGCTCCATTGGTCTGTCAATCATTAAAAAAGTCAATGCAATCTCTGTGCCTAGTTCCGCCTGAATTTGCACTAAAATATAATAAATTTTCGGAAAAAAACTCTGAATCCGCTTAATTAACTTGCGTAAAAACTAATTTTCTCGAGGCCCACGCTTTAGGCTGACCATACACGGCCTGCTTGAAGCAGTCGACTGTCGATTGCTTCAAGCTGTGACTGCATAAATAGTGAACTACAGACTTTTACGCAAGTACATACACGAACCGCTCGAGCAGTTGCAGTAGTTCACTATGCAGTCGCAGCTTGAAGCAGTCGATCCTGACTGCTTCAGGCTGTCCGTGTATGGCCAGCCTTAAAGCGCTTCAAAAAAGTATCACGTCGGTAGACCAATCATGCGTTAGTGAACCGTCCTATTTTTTACCAAATTAACAGTTCCACAGGCGGTGGTCGTGTTAAAGCGATTCTTACACTTCGTGTCATTAACCTGTTTACGGTTATTTCAAGGAAAACATAGATTGGTAGTGACCAGAGCAAAAAGCGGATAATTAATTTTTAAAAAAGTACGGCTGAAAGTGTTTAGATTGTTGACAGTTCTGCTGAAATGGACTCTGTGGTCGGGAACTTAAAATTGAAGTTATTTTTTTTAATGATAACTAGCGTGAATTATTGAACTTAGAGGATCTATATTTATCTGGTTCCAGCCAGGCGCGGACCCAGGATTTTATTCAGAGGGGTAATTTTTTGTGATTTCGTTCAGGTAGGGTCATTTTTTGAGGGATAACGTATCTTACAGGACATCTGTTAAGAACTTAATAATTTAGATATCGATAATTTGAAAAAAAGTAAAAAGTGCTTCAGTCAATTGGCCCTTCCTATATCCGAGCCTGGTTCCAGCGATCATTGGAACGAAAGGAGCTAGAAATTCACGCTTGTGACATGAAAAAACCCATTTCATTCCTTTATAACAAACTTGTTTTGTCGTAGTTTACAACTCTATACTAAATACTGTTACATATTAAGCTTTTGTTTTAATTCCTTTATAACAAACTTGTTTTGTCGTAGTTTACAACTCTATACTAAATACTGTTACATATTAAGCTTTTGTTTTATAAAATATTATGTATTCAATTGTTTGTTTTCAATCAAACACTATTTTTGTAACCTTTTTTGTACAACTTAACTAACACTGCGATCAGATCGCTCAACTCATGGTTACTCATAGAAAGAAAATAACTAGACTCATTTCTGCGAAATAGCACAATATTTTTTCTTATTTCACGCTGTACAGCCAGTGAAACAGTAAAAAACTAAAAACGGTGGCACAAAAACGACAACAAAAGATACATGTGCAATCTTTCGCGCCTCGGACGTGTCCTTGCATTGTAGAAATGTAAAAATTTGCTCGAATACCTCACCCAAAGGAAACACGCTCTGTCCGCGTCGCTATTTCACCACTACCACTGGTTTTCTATTTAAGTTTATTGTTTTATTTTGTTAGGGTGGCATACACTCCGTTAGGAGTAATAGTGTTCTGTGGGCTTACAGCTAACTTATACACAAGCAAGCAAGCAAAAAAAAAAAATATTTACTATTTTTATTGGCATTTTTATTCTGTTGTGCATTTTCTAAAACTAAATTGAATTTGACAGGTTTAAAAATCACAACCTGTCACCATTCTTCCTCCAAGTATAAAAGAAATGCAGTCTTTTTTACTTCCGTAGTCAGACAGCGACAGCAATACTTTCAGACATGTTTAACTTAGTTCAGTTTAATAAAATGCATAACAGAATCGACACCATTGTCTTCTTTAAATAATGTATGAACGGAAATCATGGTACGGGATTTAAGAATTACCGAAATGCACCGTAAAAGTTTTCCATCCAGATTTAGGAAATTTTTCGACTATCTGTTTTACTAATCCGGCCTTTTTACTACAAAAGAGTTTTGATTACGTGAAACCTTAGAGGTAGCTGCAACAAAACAGCAGGACTTTTTTGGCGGCAATCGAATTGTCAACGTGAAAATTTTGTTTTTATTTCCAAAACTTGTGTTTCTTCGAGTGATAATGTGTAATATTGGTGGATTATTAACCATTATGTGTTCGTTAATGTGTACGAGTGTGGGAAATTGAAATAAAGTTGTGAAAGTGACTTTTCTAGTTGCTCCAAAAAAGTCCGTGTAAAGTTTAAGTAAAGCGCCACTACTTTACTTAAACACTATCCTCATCCCATCATCTCATCATCATAAACACCATCATCATTTAAACTTGATTCAACTCTCTGAGTTTGAAACATTTTATACTTGACACTGGCAAATACACTAAACGTGTGACGCCATAACAAAACAAAAAAAAAAAAAAAAAAAAACAGCAGGACTTTTTTGGCGGCAATCGAATTGTCAACGTGAAAATTTTGTTTTTATTTCCAAAACTTGTGTTTCTTCGAGTGATAATGTGTAATATTGGTGGATTATTAACCATTATGTGTTCGTTAATGTTTACGAGTGTGGGAAATTGAAATAAAGTTGTGAAAGTGACTTTTCGAGTTGCTCGAAAAAAGTCCATGTAAAGTTTAAGTTAAGCGCCACTACTTTACTTAAACACTATCCTCATCCCATCATCTCATCATCATCATCATCATTTAAACTTGATTCAACTCTCTGAGTATCAAATATTTTATACTTGACACTGGCAAATACACTAATCGTGTGACGCCATAACAAAACAAAAAAAAAAGTACTATTGACTTTGACTTGACTAACCATACATATACAAATACTAGGCATCATTCACACAAACTGCATTTTTTTTCATAGAAAGCCACAAACAGGTGTGTGGAGTGAAGCGTGATTCCTCAATCACATCGGAAGGCAGGAAATTTGCGGTCCGAGACGGACGGACGGACTTGGTAGAGATTTTATTGATATGGATGAAGATTTTTTAATTTCTTGGTTCACCTACGTATAATACGAGGACGAGTTAACGCGCTCATCGTCACCATCCAAAATGAAGGTTTGAGAACGAAAAACGTAAGACATTTGATTATAGATATATTTTTATTTAGTCGCACACTAATCACACTAAGGCTGGTTATTGTAGAAAGACGCTCAAGTGTAGATCAATACTTGAGTAGCGATTAAGTGATAAATTTGTATGAAATGTCAGACTCAAATCTGAGCTTAAGTAGTGATCATCACTTGAGCGTCATTTTAGAATACCAGCTTTAATATTAGATGCGACAGTTCATCAAACCACAGAGTACATTTAAAAAAAATGGATTAAAACAAAAAGACTATTCAAATTGCAAAAAACCCTGACATAAAAAGACTCCCGATCAAGGCACCACAAAATCAAAAAAAATAAATTACATCAAAATCGGTTGCTGTCTTTTGGAGCTACAAATACTACAGATAACATCATCATCATCATCATCATCATCAGCCGGAAGAAGTCCACTGCTGAACATAGACCTCCCCCTTTGAACGGCTATTAGCCATTTGCATCCATCGGCTCCCTGCGACTCTTACAATGTCGTCGGTCCACCTAGAGGGGGCCTACCTACAGAACGTCTTCCGGTTCGTGGTCGCCACTCGAGAACAGATAACACACATTAAACTTAAAACACTGTTTGCGTTGAGTATTAAAAATAGCAACGCAGAAACTGCTCCACAATGGTTACAAAAACACTATTGTAAAAGAAAACCAGCCATATTACTAACAAAGTCAAAGAAACAAGCAGCTGCGGCCACGTCGGCGGCTACGTGTGAAACTGCGTCGTTTATCGACGATTCGTAACCATATTGTAACCGCAAATCATCCGCTAGAGCCGGACATGAGCATCGGTTTGTAATGTAACTAATGTTTAATGGAAATTGTGGGCTACTTGCCTACACAGGTTTTAACCCCTGACGCAAAAAGATGGGGGGTATTATAAGTTTGACATCGATGTCTGTCTATCTCTGTGTGTGTGTGTGTGTTTCTGTCTATGGCATCGTAGCTCTCAAACGGATGGAACGATTTCGATGAGATTTTTTTCATTTGAAAGCCTGTTTTCTTGCCGTGGTTCTCAGTTATGTTTGATTAATATCGGTCCATCAGTGTAGTATTAGCTCTTTTCTAAAACCATGTTAGGTATTTTTAGCTGTTTGATGAAAAACGGTCCAGTTTTTAAATTTTAAATTTATACCTACAAAATAAAAAAAAATGTTTAAGTACTTAAGTGCCCATAATTTTATTCTACCCTGTAATTTATTATGTTTAGGTAGGTATACTATGTTCAGGTTGGCCAACAGGCGAATTGTATGTTGTGTAAACAAATTCGTTTTTCCGGTAATCAGAAGGCGGCACTTATGAAAAAACAAAAAGCGTTTCAAAGAAAATGACAAACAATTGTTCGTAGGAAAACCACAAAAAGGCATTGTCCAAAGTTTCACATTTAATTTTGTTCTACATTATGAAGAAATGAAACAAAAATCCTTATAAGTGCATCAAAAGAGACCGCTGACTATATAAGTCGTTCTAGTTATACAAATTAATAAAACGGAAAAAACATCTTAAGAAAATATTTTTTTATTATTTAATTTGAAAATTTTTCACGTGTACGCTGTTGTAGACACGTTTGTTGGTTGAATCTAAAAGCTCGATTAATATTTTCTTCGGTGTCGTATAAGGTTTGTAATTTTTATTGGTAATATGCTGAATAAATATTAAAAAAAAACAATTTGTATAACTTCTTACATTAACAAAATGCATTATCTTTCTTTTTTTTCTAGTTAGACACTGCATTATGAAGCTTTCAAAACATTCTTCTTAGCGTTCCGATTTATGCTTAAAAACCTGAAAAACTTTTTGAGTTCATAGTCAGTATCAGTCAGTCAGTATTTGACACTTATTATCGCCAGTACCAACCAGCTAGAAAGGGCTAGACTATACATAAAAGATATAGTAGTATGTACTACATAATTATGTACCTAAAGTGACTTAAATTTTACAGAAACTTTTTGCGTAACTAGAAAAATCACTATTTATCACTTTAATTTTGTTTCCTGCATTCGTACCTACAAATAATCCACATTAGCACTCGACGAAACACAAGTTTTAGTAGTCAAAATAAAATTTCCACGTTAACAGTTCAATTGCCGCCAAAAAACTTTTTTTTACCAAGCCACAGACTCTGAGCATCAAAACCACAGACGAAAAATTAATCTAATATCAAAACACAAGAAAGCATTGACCTATTTGGAACCCCGAATGCTCGTTTAAATTTAAAAACAGCAGAGTCAGTGAAAAATCCGTGCGTGTCGTACTGCGTAAGACTTTCCTATAGATGTTATCGTACTGGCTCGTTATTAATTACATTCAAAAGGCAAGGGTTCCGTTTAAAACAGTATAATTTATAAGCTGTGTGCTGTGTACATGTGCTGAACGTATTTCGGTAATGCGCGCCCGTTTACGATGTAAGACACGCGAGGGTTACGTGTAGTCTGTTCCGAATTTTGTTTAGAACTTTTAGCTAACGATTCGGCGTTTGCAAACGAAAAAAGGTTAATTGTGTTTCTAGTTTACTTTACAATTTATTGAGTACTTGTAATTTTTTTATATATATATCGGCGCAAAGCCGTTATTGTGATTTTAATAATAATAATAATAACCGATTGTCAATGAGTTAACTAATTTTATAATGATTGTTAGAGGTTAAAACCTCAGCTGGAACGATCACAGGCAATTTTTACGAAGTTTGTAAACATTGCTTGTGCGAGGCCAGTTTTGGTATAAATACGACCGCTCGGCAGAGCTCTAGTCAGTCTGGCTTGAGCCGTCGTAGCGATCGGACCTCCCGAACTCTGCTGTGCCAAGTACCTAGACTACTTATTGCTGAATAAATAGTTCGAAAACTATCTACTTCGTTTTTCTGTAACCACCTATCATGCACCGACCTGATGATGACGATGATGGTGACGTCATCATTGCTGACGTCAGTTTTGCTAAAACAGCACTGGGCTTGGCCACCCGTCATCAGAAGTGGGATTGGAACGGAATCCAATCCAGGACACCTCCTCATCAGCTCGTTCATCACATGATCTACTGGAACAAACCAGTGCTGTATGCTCCCAGCCGATAACGTCACTGGCTGTGCCGGACCCTTCGTTGGATACTGTACCACGACAAGCCAACGATCCAGAACAGCAGCGTATGCTGTTAATACATGCCCAGCCCATCTACGGCAGGGGTACCACCACAATTCCTCATGGAAATGATGCAGAAGATGTCAGAACGCTTGTGTGCTCAACCCAAAGAGTCACGAGTGTAATCAAGGATGTTTACCTGCCATCATGTGATCCGAATACCAATGTTGGTGTTCGTGAGGCCATTGAAACATGGAAGCTCGATGACTTTGATATCCGGATGAAGGCATGTAGCCTTTGAAGGGACGTGATATATGTGTGTCCACCGATGCGTCATCATCACATTGTGGCACTTCACAAAGTGCGCGTTATTCTACTACGTTACTAATAGGGGCCCGCGCGGTGTATTGACTGCGTTGAAACGAACCGTGCATCTACTTGAAACACCAACTTAAATCTTCGTTGATGGAAGAAGAGTTTCTGTGTGAATTAATGAATGAAATACCGTGACCACCTCAAAAACAATATTCACGCTATGGCACCAGGAATCGGCCGAGCAAGCGGAAATATTGCAACGTTTGGTTTTGATCAAAAATTATGAAACCAAACAGTACCGCTCCACACTTGAAGAACTGCAACTTAGGATGTACTGCACAACTCACCGTATTGCTGGAGTTGCCCCGTTCACACTTATTGCTGGACGACAGTACTGTCTTCCACCGGAATTGCCGAATCTAGTGGACATTGACAACTATGCTATTGAGATGGAAGCGCTTACCCTACACATGCAACTAAAAATGGCACAAGGTCCTGCTGTCTTGGATGGACAGTGTTTCAATCTACATCCTTCCCTGCCAAAGAGATTACATACTCATCAAAAACACGCCGCGTAATCAGACATCTAATTCTAATTGCAGGTATCTTGTTAAGAGAGTTCGGCGTTCAGCTTCCTCGTGCCGCTCACCCAGGTGACCATGGGACCGTATCGGCAGAATGTGACTTATCTACACCGGCTCCCAAATACCCCGCTGCTACACCAGTCAAACTCGTGCTTTTTACACCACGAGCAGTCCAACTTGTGTAACCAAAACGGGTGAGATCCTTTCATTACCTTAAAACCCCATTAAGTTATCCCGTTTCCTATAATAACACTTATCTACGAGAATCTACGATAACCCACGAGAATCCACGAGAATCCACGAGAATCCACGAGAATCCACGAGAATCCACGAGAATCCACGAGAACCTACGATTTAACATTCCTATCCCAACGCACTATGCTAAACTAACATTCTACGAGATTTAACATTCCTATCCTAACGCACTATGCTAAAACTAACATTCCACGAGGTTTCCACGAGGTATCCACGAGGTTTCCACGAGGTATCCACGAGGTATCCACGAGGTTTCCACGAGGTTTCCACGAGGTATCCACGAGGTTTCCACGAGGTATCCACGTGTTCCCATATTTCCATTCAAAGCGCACTATGCGTGCATTAACATGCAATGCGTTATGCTTCTGACCTTACCTAAAAGCAACACCGGTTGCTTACAGATACCAAACTCAGAAGAACCATATTTCGTTGTTTCAGTATCCACGAGGTTTTCCACGAGGTTTTCCACGAGGTTTTCCACGAGGTTTTCCACGAGGTTTTCCACGAGGTTTTCCACGAGGTTTTCCACGAGGTTTTCCACGAGGTTTTCCACGAGGTTTTCCACGAGGTTTTCCACGAGGTTTTCCACGAGGTTTTCCACCAGGTTTTCCACGAGGTTTTTCCACGAGGTTTCCACGAGAACACTACAAGGCTGGTGCAGAGCGCGCACCCACGAGGTATCCAAGAGGTTTTTCCACGAGGTTTTTCCACGAGGTTTTTCCACGAGGTTTTTCCACGAGGTTTTCCACGAGGTTTTCCACGAGAACACTACCAGGCTGGTGCAGAGCGCGCACCGCCTGTCAGAATGGCCGTATCGGCGCAAAGCCGTTATTGTGATTTTAATAATAATAATAATAACCGATTGTCAATGAGTTAACTAATTTTATAATGATTGTTAGAGGTTAAAACCTCAGCTGGAACGATCACAGGCAATTTTTACGAAGTTTGTAAACATTGCTTGTGCGAGGCCAGTTTTGGTATAAATACGACCGCTCGGCAGAGCTCTAGTCAGTCTGGCTTGAGCCGTCGTAGCGATCGGACCTCCCGAACTCTGCTGTGCCAAGTACCTAGACTACTTATTGCTGAATAAATAGTTCGAAAACTATCTACTTCGTTTTTCTGTAACCACCTATCATGCACCGACCTGATGATGACGATGATGGTGACGTCATCATTGCTGACGTCAGTTTTGCTAAAACAGCACTGGGCTTGGCCACCCGTCATATATAACACTAGCAGCTTGTTTTAGATTTGCACTGGTTGACCCGCAGATGTGAGGTGGGTCTTGAGTTCATAAGAAAATCGCCTAAACTAACTTGCTGTTTTTCTGTTTTCCAATTTTCCAATGGATTTTTCATATTTTTTTTATCACAAAACTTGTTCTAATAATAATAAACACATCGAAAAGAAAATAAGCCGAATTGGTCAAGCCGTTTCTTTTATTTACATGAACCAAATTGATGTGTATGTATCTACAGATAAGTATATTTTAGATACATTGTTAGTGCATTCATTTCATTCATTTTTCTTTTTTTAAAGTTATAAATTTAATGATACAGATAAAAGATCATTTATCAAAGAACCTTTTTGAGCGTAACATTTAAAAAAATAACACGTAACGAAGGTCGAATGATTATTTTCACTGTAAAAAGTTGAAACCGTCTGTATGATCAAATTCATGTTTGTGAAATGTCAGCTAAAATTATAACATCAGCAGGTACAGTTAAAACTAAATAGTTTGTTAACTTTTAACCACCAAAACGTGACCAGAAAATGATATATTACAAACTCATTCAAACTATGAAAATTGTGGTTTGAACATTTCCAAACAGTTTTATGTGTTGACTAAGCTATTTAAGGCATTTAAAACTCTATGGATTAACATTTGGGGGTGAATATAAGCTGGTTATTACATTTCGAAATATTTTAAATCGTACGAGGTGTGAAACGTGAGGGATAACATGCAATTACTTATGAATAACATGAAAAGGGCTTGATAGTTTTAAAACAAGTATTTTAACCAACTTCAAATAAAGGATGTGCCTATTCACTCTTGACTTGAATGTTACCAAATTATACTTATCGGGAAACTAAGATGTTGGCAGGAATGGCAGGGCATATTTATGAACAGATTTGAATGATTCATTATCAGCCTTTCACGTTTCCACTGCTGGGACTCTGGCCTTCTCTCAGAGAGAGAGAGTATGGGCTGTAATCTACCACGCCGGCCCAGTGCGGGTTGGTAGATGTCGCATGCCCTTGAATGATTATTTATTAAAGTATTAAGATTTGATTACTTTGTTAGTTAAATAGTTAGTTAGTTGGTTACAACTGAAGCTAATAAAGTGGTTTTAAAAAGTAAAAGAAAATTGAAACGTTTTCAACAAACAAAAAATCCGTCTCTGAAGTCGATCAGTGCCTGAAAACTGTATTTTAAAAAAAATATATAACTGAGAATTAATGACTTTCCATAGGATCAGCAAGCTGAAGTGGCAATGGCCTGGACATATTAGCCGAAGAACCGATAACCGTTGGGGAAAACGTGTTCTCGAGTGGAGACCGCGTCTCGGCAAACGTAGTGTAGGACGCCCTCCGGCTAGGTGGAGCGATGATATACGCAAAATGGCTGGCAGCAGTTGGATGAGAAGAGACGAAGAACGGGCTCAGTGGCGTGCTTTGGGAGAGGCCTATGTCCAGCAGTGGACTATGTGGCAGTGGAAATGGGCTGATTATGATGATGATGAATGACTTCCACGCATTTCTGCCAGTTACGTATAAAAAGTTACTTTACCTACTTAGTTGAATTTAGTAACGAAATATGATAAGAAAATATCCATAATATAGTGTGTTCAAAGATTGCAATAGAAAATGCTGGTGGTCGATGGCGAAATTCACTTAAAGGCATAGAACGCCTTCTGAATAATTTAACCAATAACAATCCATCGGCTAATTTTAGCGACGAATAGAAAAAGTGGTCAAGAGGGAGACGGTTGTTGTGGCGGAACTCTTGCGGCTTCATTTGTTTATGTTTCGAAACCCAAAGCGGCTTGTGCAACATGTTTTGTAGTCTGGCACTCGGAGCAGTGGCGGATTTACCAGCAAACTGAGTAGGATTTTGAGCCTATAGGCCGGCACATTTTAGGGGCGGTAAATTTTTGGTTTCTACCTTAATTTTATACGGATTTTTTCGCAAACTCCTTGAAAGCAATGATAGCATCACTTGGTTCACCAGAGTTCAACTGACTGACTTTTATTAGCCCAGAAATATATTCTAAGAAACTATTTAATGTGCGATTTAAGCTAATTTGCTGTTTTACAACCAAAACAGTCATGGTCACGAAGGTGACTTTGCTTGCAGCGGCGTCGTGTGTCGGGTCGCCCTCTTCCCTCTAATATGGTCGAGGAAGAGCGATGGCTGGCATATGCGTCAACTCGTGAACGGGTGCTGCTTGTGGGGTCTGGTCTGCTTTGGTTGTGTAACCCGTTAATATTCATATTTCCATATCCCAATGTGCACAACCAACTAAGAGAAATTCTAGAAGTATAGCTTATTATAAAATATCGCATATTACTATACTATTTATATTATGACAAAAAAGCTTGGGATTGTGGTGAACTTGCTCCAATTCAATCAATTAGTAAGAAGAATAAAATTGTCAATGTGATCGCGCCAAAAAAATTACCTGCCGGGTGTTTCTTGCCTGTTCTTTTGCCGGCGTAAGGAGGTTGGAACAGGCGTAGCTAGTTTTAAGTTGACGTTTTAAAGTGATCACAATGTATCCTATTGAATAAAGTACTATTGACTATTGACTATATAAAAATAAGGTGAGTAGGCACTGACGGCTTTGTAGAGATGGGGGCGCCAAAATTTTTACAGCCTTCAGTTAGAAAATGTGTAGGTAAATCCGCCACTGACACGGAGTTCCTAGAAAATACTTTCGCTGCACGTAAACAGATCTTACGTAGAACTAAATTGGTTAACAACTAAAACTTGAGATTGTTTTGGACTTTGGCTGGGTTAAGCCGGTTTCTCGGGACTCTTAATACAAGTCTATCTGTAATAGGTACAATTTTGACTTCAGTTTCACCGATGACGGAGCATGCTTGTCTAAAACACACCTACTGGTTCTTGACTTTAATTTATCTCGTTATGTTAATAGCGCACTTTTTTGTGAATCAATCAATCAATCAATCAATCAATCAAAGGCATTTATTGACACAGTAGTATGTACAAAGTAATTATGAATCCTCTGGTTCCCGAACTAGTGAAAACTGTGTTTCAGGAACCAGATTCTTCTCCCATTTTCGTGTGCAATTTACATGTCAATAAGTTAAGCTTAAATATTTTCTAACAGCAGTACATAATAATAAAATAAAATAAAATGTGACATCATAGTGTACAAATTATAACAAAAATTTTAAAATTTAGAATTCTAAGAAGCATGCAGATTCCAAATAGAAATGCAAAGGTATGAATGTGAAAGTTTGTTTATGTGTGTATGTGTGAATGAGTGAGTGTGAGGGTGCATGTGTGTGTGTGTGTGTGTGTACGTGTATATAAGTGTGTAGGTGGGTGAGTGGATGTGTATGTGTGCGGTTAAATATGTAATGAGTAGAATGGAGTGAATGGTGGAAAGTAGTATTAGTCATTATTTGATATGAGATTACGTTACATTATTTATTTATTTTTACATGCTATAAATCTGATAACATTCTTTCCACATCTTCATAGTCCAGATCCTTGAGCCAGGTGAGTATTACTTTTTTAAATTCGTTATTTGATATTTTCTTTGTTTTGTATTGTTTGTTTACTCTATTGTACAGGTGCGGGGCTACAACATCAAAATGTTTTTGGGCAATTTTACATCGAGCACGCGGCACTGGGCATCGGTCAACTCTTTTATTGGTGACAGGTAGGTGTGGGACAATATGCTTGTGGTACCTTCTCAGGACTTGGTGTACAAACAGTTTCCTTACAGAGAGTACCTGTGCTTTCTTGTATACTTCTGTGGTGGGATGTCTGTAGGGTAAAAACATGAGTACTTTTAGCACAGCTCTTTGGGCTCTTTCCACATCAATCAGGTATTTCTTTGCCGCATTGCCCCAAATGCATATGCAGTAGTTTACAATACATTCGCAAAGTGCCTTGTAGGTCTGTATTAAAAGCTGATGATTTGCAACTGTGCGTAGGTTTTTAAATATATAAATCATTTTCCTAACTCTTGCCGACAGAGATGACGTGTGAGAGCTCCAGTTTAGATGATCGTGATCGAATAGAATTCACTTCGCAAAAGTTTCGTCTTTTTAGTATCCCTATTCATTGTCGTACAAGTCTCATGGAACCTTTACCCTTTCAACTTCGATAGTTTTTGTAATATTCCAGCATTCATGTTGAAGCCCCGGGAAAGGTTGAACAGGCACGCAAGAACCAGTAGGCAATGTAGATCGTCAGGAGTTTCTGGACTTTCTGCGTCTAACGCCCGAAATTATTCGCGGTTTTGGATCGATATGTCATGTCATCATATGTCATTTTAGTAGTAATGCTGACATATTGATTGACATACCGATCCAAAATCGCGGATAACGGATCAGGATCGATTTTTAATTTCGGGCGTAAGATGACACTGAACTCTAAATCACTCACTCCTGAACACAGGTAAAACAAAAACAGTTCAAAAATAAATTGTATTGATCCCAAAGACCCGTTTCTTGTTACCTCTCAGGGAACCCTAATCCGTTCACTGTGGGCACGCCTCTGCCACCATCGAGTAAAGCAATTTGCGCGGCGACGCGGCGTGCGGTCGCTATACGTGAGCTCACGGGCTATGTCGCCATTTGTACCTTGAGGATGTTCTGTCAAGGTGGTAATGCAGGTCAAATATCGGGAAAAATAGCCACCATCACAGATGGCAGCCATAGTAATATACGATAATGTAACTAATTAACTTGCTTGTCATCTCCGCAGGTTCTAAGAAAATGTATTGAGATAATCGGAGCTGTCTTAATCATCATCACCATCATCATCATCAACCTGTATCAGTCCACTGCTGGACATAGGCCTCTCCCAAGGTACGCCACAAAATTTTACACATAACGGATTTAAAAGATAATTTCCGGGCGTTTCTTACTTATTCCTTTGCCGGAGAAAGGAGGTTGGAAAAAGCGTAGCCAGTTTCAAGTTTGACGTTTTAGAGTGATCACTTTTTAATTATTTTTTTGATTTAAATTTTTGTTTTTGATTTGCTTGATTTGGTGGTCAAACTTTTTGCTTATCCGTGATGCGAAACCGGAGCGGGTTGCCAGTATAATCTATATGTTCGCAGTCCCATTTACCGGCAAGTGGCACCGTCGATTGAGGCGGACGTTGTAAATTAAACGCGTACATACCGGGACATTACCTGTCTCCTGCATCACGGCCGTCTTAATTACCACCTTCTGCTAGGCTTAGGGAAAAATCATCGATATATCGATGTTTTCTATCGATGTATTGGCCATATTTTCAATCACTATAATTGTATCGATGTTTGATATTTATTTTAGAGGATCAAATTCGCAACTCTGGTTACTTAATTTTACTAGTATAGTGATAACACAAGCAGTCGTTGAAAAAGATGTCAAAAGTAGTTTTAGTGGAAGCGGACACGAAAATGTATGTACCTACTTATAAAAAGAAAATAATCATTTTTTTAAACCACTTTTTTAATGTAATGGAGTGGTAACAAGCAGACATTTGCAATACCAGGTGCCTTGCCGGCCCTTACTCTTGTCAAACCCATCTTAAAGTACTGCAATTTGTAGCACTGCGGACAGACTCGCAGGGGGAGCTCGTTCTACATTTTGTAATTATTCGGAAGAAAGGAGCGTATAAGTCGAGTTGTATGGGATTTCCAGGGCATATTTATTTGCTTGAGCTTTTGAGCTTTCTTTTTGCTAGAATTAATAATGTTTTCTCTCGATAATTATCTCGATACTGTTTAAAAATATCGATGTAAATTATCGATATGTTTTTTTCACTAGCCCATCCCTACTATCTACAGCCGCCTGGCTTGTCTAATACGGCACTGTCGTATGGCATTTCTGCGGGCAATTAATGGTGTGAGGTTCTTTAGCATTGATTGGCTTAGATTAAAATTTAGTTCCCTGGATACGATTTTTTTAATTACTTATTAAATTCAGTAGGTTTGTTTTCCATAACTTGTGTTTCTTCGAGTGATAAGGTGTGATATTGGTGGATTATTAACCATTATGTGTACGAGTGTGGAAAGTTTAAATATAGTTGTGAAAGCGACTTTTCTAGTTGCTCCAAAAAAGTCCGTGTAAAATTTTAGTAAAGTGCCACTACTTTAACACTATCATCATCCCATCCCATCATCTTATCATCAAAAAAACATGTATTGATCAATTTAAAACGTCAAACTAGTTATGCCTGTCCCCGACTAACCCGACTTTGTTTCATACATTTATATCTGACAAACTTATCTCTTTACATAAAACACCACAATACTAAGCAAATTCAATCAGAGCTATAATCATCATCATCATCATCAGCCTGTATCAGTCCACTGCTGGACATAGGCCTCTCCCATGATACGCCACTGAGCCCGGTCTTCGGCTTTTCTCATCCAACCACTGCCAGCCACTCGGCGCAAGTCGTCGCTCCACCTTGTCGCAGGACGTCCTACACTACGTTTGCCAAGTCGCGGTCTCCACTCAAGAACACGTCTACCCCAACGGTTGTCGGTTCTGCGGCTTATATGACCAGCCCACTGCCACTTCAGCTTGCTAATTCTGTGAGCTATGTCGGTGACTTTAGTTCTCTGACGGATCACCTCATTTCTGATTCGATCCCTCAGAGAAACCCCAAGCATAGCTCTTTCCATAGCTCGCTGAGCGACCTTAAATCGGTGGACTAGTCGTGCCGTGAGTGTCCATGACTCGGCTCCGTATGTCATAACGGGTAGGACGCACTGGTTGAAGACCTTTGTCTTTAGACATTGTGGTATGCGCGACGAGAAGACTCGACGAAGTTTTCGAAATGCTGCCCAGCCCAGCTGTATTCTTCTGTTGGCTTCTTTCTCGAAGTTGTTCCTACCAAGTCGGAGCATTTGTCCTAGGTAAGTGTATTCGGGAACAACTTCGAGCGCAACGCCGTCAACAGCAACCGGCTCCGGAATGACATGTTCGTTGAACATAACCTTGGTTTTGTCCAAGTTCATCCGGAGCCCAATGCGTTGAGAAGAATTAGCTAAGCCGTCTAGCATTTGCTGCAAGTCCTGCACGGTTTCAGCCATAATGACGATGTCGTCTGCAAATCTCAAGTGTGAGATGTATTCTCCGTTAATGCTAATGCCACGTCCATGCCAGTCCAGAGTCTTAAACATATCCTCCAAAGCGTTTGAGAACAGTTTCGGGGATATTACGTCCCCCTGTCTCACTCCGCGACGCAGGTGGATATGTTCAGACTGCTGGTTCTGCACTTGGACGGTCATTGTTGCGGCATCGTACAGACATCTCAACACTTGGATATATCGCCAATCGACTTGGCACCGTTGCAAGGACTCCAGAACAGACCAGGTTTCAATGGAGTCAAAAGCCTTCTCATAGTCCACAAACGCTAAGCACAGGGGCTGATTATACTCTTCGGACTTCTGTATAATCTGCCGCACTGTGTGGATGTGGTCTATGGTGCTGTATCCTCCTCGAAACCCGGCCTGTTCCGGAGGTTGAAATTCGTCGAGTCTTCGCGCAAGACGATTCGTGATGACTCTTGAAAACAGCTTGTAGACATGGCTCAGGAGGGAAATGGGTCGGTAGTTTTTCAATAGGGTCTTGTCTCCCTTTTTGAAAAACAACACGACTAGACTCCTGTTCCATGCCTTTGGAGTTCTCCCAGAGAAGAGAACAGAATTAAATATGCATTGGAGCTCTCTTAGCACCGGCGTACCTCCTGCCTTTAAGAGCTCCGTCGTAATTCCGTCCTCCCCTGGGGCTTTTCCATTCTTAAGCTGCTTAAGAGCCATCTCGATCTCGTCTGGGCTGATTTCTGGCAGGTCTTCAGTGTAGTGGCGGGTCAGAGTGGCTCTGGAATCCTCCGTAAGGTTTTCGGGTTGAGACGCATGCGATGCGTATAGCTGGCTGTAAAAGTCCTTAACTTCCGCGAGAATCTCTGGCTTAGAAACGACGACTTCCCCGGTTGATGTGGTCAGCTTCGTCAGTTCGCTACGGCCGAGCTGTTGCACGAAGACTTTAGACCCCCGATTTTGCTCTATCGCTTCCTGAATCATGCGCGTGTTAGAGCTTCGGAGGTCTCGTCTCACGAGCTTCGTGATTGACTTGCTCAAGGCTCGTTGCTCTGACGAAGTGACTGCCGGATCTTGTCGTCGTTTCTGCATAAGCTGCAGAGATTCTCCCGATAGTTTGGACTTTTTGCCTTTGCTACGCGTTTCGCAGAATCTCATGCCCTCCCCTCGAAGGATTCCTACCACCTGCTCGAGTCTCTGGTCCACGTCAACGTCTATTGTGCTTTCCAAGGCAGCGAATCGGTTTTCTAGTTTGAGCTGGAACGTTTCGGAACCAACAGCGGATTGAAGTATGTTAGGTCGGAGCGTGGACTTCATTAAACGGACACGTTCAAGCTTGCAGGCAATATTCAGAGTGCCTCGTACAAGTCGGTGGTCACTTCCGGTTTTAAACCTAGTGACCACGGAGACATCTCTGAATATGCGCTTTTTGTCCGTCATAATGAAGTCGATCTCATTTTTTGTCATAGCGTCGGGGCTTTGCCACGTCCACTTCCGCTGGGGCTGTTTCTTAAAGAACGAATTCATTAAGAAAAGCCCCTCTTGTTCCAAGAAGTTGACGAGCATTTGCCCCCTATGATTCCTACTACCAAATCCGTGTTGTCCTACTACCGATTCGCTGCTAGTCTGTACTCCCACTTTGGCGTTGAAGTCTCCCATGACAACGTTGAAGTGGGCCTTAGAGGTGTTATGCAAGGCCCTGGATATGTCCTCATACATACCCTCTACGTCATCATCCGAGTATGTCGACGTGGGTGCGTATACCTGAATAACCTTAAGGTTGTACCTCTCGGTTAATCTGATAATGAGGTACGCAACCCTCGTCGACACACTGGACACCTCTACAACGTTGCCAGTAAGGAGCTTATGGACCAGAAACCCAACACCACCTTGGGATGGATGGTCTCCCTGTCTGAAATACATAAGATGGCCTGATTCGAGTGTTATGGTATCCTCCCCCTCTCTTCGGATTTCGCATAACCCAAGAATCTGCCATCTTATGTTTTTCAGCTCTTCTTCCAGCTGTACCAGGTGCTCATCATGCCGTAGCGTGCGTCCGTTAAACGTAGCCAGAGTCAGTCGGGTTTGGCGGCCTTCCGTAGCCCGGAGATTCTTCGCACCCCCTGCCCTGCCGTAACCATGACCGCCGCCTTGGTCAGGAATAGCAGGGCGGCCGAGAACTGGGGGCCGTATTCTTATTGTGTCCATCATGAGAGGGTAATGCCCATAATCGCCACGCTGGGCATGCGGGTTGGCGATCGCAGAGCGTAGCTGTTCGCATCGGTGACGCTGCTGCCCGTCACCGGTCTGTGACATTTGGCTACGCTTAACTCGGATGGATATACCGCCATCTATCGGTTGATAGAGAGGAATGCTGACTATTTCCCCTCAATTCCCTTTGCCGGTTTTCACGGCAGAGCTATAATATACAAAATTTAATTAAACGACAATTTGCTCTCGACCATTTGGTGAACGGAAATTTGCGTCGTACATTACAGTGTTTAGTATAATCGGCTCACATACGGCGGTTAGTATGTAAATGTTATTGAGCATTATAGTGGAGGAATATCATTATAAAATACGGAATCAGATGTGGTACTTCGAAATCGCGAAGATAATATCGAGTGCAAACAATATGTTCTTGCGTTTATATGTGTATTTAGCATGCTAGTCCATAACCTTCGACAAATAAAGAACAATGGCCACTTTTCATACTGCCCTGGACCTGAACGCAATATAATATTTTGTATAAAAATTTTCGTTTCTGTCAATGTCACTTGACAGTGACAGTCAATTTGCTAGTACATAGATTAAAAAGATTAGTTTTTGTTCATATACATATATGGTAAATAATGTTAATTTTAATGACTTAATTTAAGTAGGGCCGACTTCCAAAACGTGAAACGGAATGAGAAAGAAAATGCGGAGTGCGTTAAGTTAAAAAATGTCCTAAGAAACTCCGAAGTTAAAAAATCTATTTTTTTTTCTACACTTTCTTTAAAATATCGTTTGTATATTCTTAATAGGCAAAAAATTAATTTTTTTATTGTATATAAATCGTTTTCACGACCTTGGGTCTGTTTTGGCCATTGTTCTTTCTATGATGGTTCAGGGGTAGATAGATACGTTAGCTTGCGAACTGTATAGATTGTTGAGCTTTCAGTGAAGGAAACATCGTGATGAAATCATAGCTCGGTGGTAGGTACAGTCAGCGACAAAAGTAGCTGATCATACTCGATTTTCCAAAAGCGTATTAGATCAGTAAAGTTCGAGTATTTTCTACAACTTACAAGGTAGCGTTTGACCACAACACAACACACCTGATCTTAAGTGATAATACTGTTCAAGTTTGGTGTTTAAGATGATGAACTTAATCGGAAAGTTTGTTATTGTTCAGCTACTTTTGTCGTTGACTGTACAGCATTTACCTACCAGTGCCTCGCCTAGTCACCTGTCGGTGTCCGCTGCTGAACATAGGCCCTTCCTTTGACCGCTACTATGAAACTACAGAATGTCTTCCGGTAAATAAAATAAAATGTGTTTATCATTAGCACTCCTTATGTTTATAGACAAAAAGTTAGTTCGAACATGCATGCAGGTATGTACTTTCATCGAAGCACTTCAACTGACGCTTCTGCACTCAAAACTAGCCGTTTGTTCACAAAACTGTGATTCTGTGACGACACAGAACTAGGCATTGCGTTATTCGCGATCGAGTGCGCAGTTTAAAATAGTTTCTCGATCGAAGCTATAAATTCTAATCAAATCACAGGCGAACAGGTGTGATAAGTTTTAGGTTTGTCGTAGGTAAGTGGCGGCACTTAACTTGTCTGATTAAATGGGATATAGGTTTACGTGTCTTAAATTAAGCAATAAACTGAAATATATGTACGATACGGACCTATTTCTGACATCGCGTAATGTCGTATTTGTTCATGTGTAATTGTTACGGTTTGTCTTTGTTTTTGTATTGTGCGATAATGGTGTCGATTCGGCTTTGCATTCTCTAAAAATAACTAAATTTGACAGGTCTAATAGTATTGCTGTCTTTTTCTAACCACTGAAGGAAAAAAGGACAGCAATACTATTAGACCTGTCAAACTTAGTTTAGATAATGCAAAACCGAATGGACACCATTGTCAGACATAAACATATTTTCATTTCATTTTATATTTTTGCGTCTATTTTATACGGAACCTTTAGAATGATAGTAAGGTACAGTTTCATATTTGAGCATGAATTTGCACTTATAATATTTGGTACTAGCTGGACCCCGCGGTTTCACCCGCGTCTTCCCGTTATACCGCACAAACTTTAATCCGGGATAAAAACGTGCGACGGCAGCGCCTCAGTGGTTATCATCGTCGAGATGTTAGTTCTCATACATTTTTACTAGCTGTTCCCTACGGTTTCACCGTGGGCTACAGTTTATCGCGATAAAAAGCACTTTTTGTCCTTCCCCAGTATTCAGACTATCTCCGTACCGAAATTTCATTTAAATCGGTTCAGTAGTTTAGGCGTGAAAGACAGACATAGTTACTTTCGCATTTAAAATATTAATTAAAGTAGGGTTTATTATCGAAATACGAAAGTCTTTGTTTCAAGATGTAACATTTATAGTGCTATTTTTATATTACTCAATGTAAACTTCCTCTCTGAAAAATACTCAACTAAATTATTTGTAATGTGCCTATTTCCATAGATCTATAGCTCTACTGGAGCCGACATCGCGACATGTCACTTGAATAGACGCGCCGTATTCCAACTATTTACATATTTAATGACATAAAGCGTTCGTCGCAGCTCGTTTAATGAGATACACTATCAAGCTGCTTGCGAAACAGGGAATGTAGTTTATGTTGGAGAAAACACTTTAGTTTTAAAGGGAAATTTGATGGTAAAATTAATAGCAGACATTATTTATATATGTATATAACAAACAAGTTACCTGTCCCGGCTTCGCACGGGTAGATAAATATAAGGCAGGTCTTGATTTCATACAAAATTCATATGTACATGTAGCATAGTTATAGCAAAAAAAAAAAGTTTTGTTTCCGAATTTTCCATTTTTTGTCGATTTCCAGAAAGTTTCATTCAATCAAAACTTGGCCAAACAATTACTCTCACAACAAAAAAGGATCAAATCGACCGAGCCGTTTTTGTGTTTTATTGAGAGTAAGGGACAATAATTGATTTTTATACCAAAGATAGAATAAGAAGAAAGAAGAATACGTATAAATAATATAGCTCGCCTGATATTTTATGGGGTAACGTCGCCTATAACAAGGGCAACCTAATAAACTCTTAAGATGCATTCCTACGGCTTGCCTTTTCACAGACCAGGCAGCACGGCGAAAATCGAATACACCCTGCCTGTGGCTTTCTCACATTGTGCGTGCGTCCTAAGGTTCATTTTCCAACAAATCAAGCCGCTCCAAAACAGGCGACCTACCGTGGGACCGAAGTGTTACGTGGCCTCTATTATATTAAGTCCACCACCTTGATGCTAAAGTGGAAAGACCTTATTAGCCTATAGTTTAACCGGCTCTCATATCCTTCGAATTAGAATACAACAATGCTGCAAAAATAGGTACCTACGGTGGCAGTGCCTTACCAAACTCCTTCACAAGAAGCCTTTTTCTTTTCACAGGGTAGCTTTTTAATACACAAGTCCCGTGACGTTAAGTGATGATAACACTTTGATAATAAAATAAACAACAACAAATATACTTTTGCTAAATAGCGTGGTGAACTTGAATATCTTTAATTAAAAACTAGCTGTTGGAACACGAAAAATAATACTCGAAAAAATAATAGCTTAAAAACCATTAAAATCAATCACTGTACATTCTGTACAAGTCCATCAGAATAATATTATTTTACGAAATACACATAAGTTTAGTGCTCGTAAATAAACATTTTAAATGCTGTCTTAAACGCTCGAGTCACCCTTTAGCTCAGGTGCGTTGTATCAATGCAAATCCAGTAATTTACTTATGCACAAGATCTATAAATTACCGATACATGCAACATTATCCTATTCATAACTCATTTTCCAAATGCGAACGCTAGCCGGCTCACACACGGTGCACAATAATGAGGGCACCACGGGAGCGCGCGATTGTCATTGGTGCGCTATTGTTCACTTTATATGGCGCCACTGTCGCGCTGCATTTGGCTGGACGTGTCTAAATGGGCATAGATCTATGAGCGCGGCTCCGCTTTTTGCACTAACCATTCTATCTGGACCTTTCGGGCTTCAAACGTTTTTTGTCAACGGCTCACGTTGTAGAAGCTCTTGTGTTCTTGGTTATCTGTATGCCAGTTACGTATGGTTAACATTGTCAAAGTTGCAGCTTTCTTCTCAGTTGTTGACTTAATTAGTAAGCTGGATATGTGAATGGCAGCGCAATGCGTTCAGCTCTAAATCTAGAAAACATCGTTATACTGAAAATATGGGTGGCGTCGGCATTGCGTCCTTTACCTGATTTGTATGGGACGTCTAGTTCGCTTTGTTGCCGCTGATTGTGTTTTACATGTACAATTCGTTCAAATCCTTTGGATGTAATGAATACTCGTACTTTGTTTAAGGGCCGTTAAAACCAGGTATACTTATATATTTCTTTGCTTATTTGAATAGCTATTTATTGTAAGCCAAAACTAAAAACAGCTGAACAGGACGCGATCTTTAGAGCAAGTGCTCATTTTCCGTTCGCTATAATTTGAGAATTTTCAAGGCAAGAGCGAACATTTACTACACCGTCGACCGTATCATTACTTAGGGGGTGATTTTTCAAGAATCCATGTAAGTGAAAACCTAATTTTCACAACGTACATACCTACCCTCTATTATCTCTAGGAGCAGCGGTTGCAACTGTGCTTTGATATATCACTGAGTCAAGACTTTGAATTTTATAATTATATTATACCTTTATCTATACAATTTAACGACGCAGTAGAACAATCTATTTCCAACGATTGTTACAAAAAAGCCAAGTTACTTTTAGGCAAGTAAAATAACTCGACGAAACTTATTCGTTTGTGTTCCGCTCAAATATATTCTAAACTTGATTAAACTCGGTGCTCTATTTAAGTATTTTCTAAGGTAACCCTAAAGCCTCGTGCACACTACGGGCGGCTGCACAAAAAAATCATACATCTCTGTTGTAATTTAATGTTTGAAAGAGATGTAGAAATGCATTGCAGCGCGACCCGTCTTGTGTGCGAGCCTTAAGGGTTTATTTCCACTAGAGCTGTGCTAGTTAGCTTAGCATTCAATAACAATTTAAAAATTAAACTATTGCAGATTTATACTACATTCAATGCACGAAGGAAAAAAAATCATTAATAGGTTTAATTATTTCGAAAAACTGTGGAAGCGAAGCGTTTAGTGCAGATCGGGGCAATGTCGATCATATACTGATGTCGTGACGCCGTACGTCTTGCTGTCCGAAGGTGGAACTACGTTATGGAGCTCCAACGCACACTCTGCGAAATGTAAAATTTCCCTGTCACACTGTTGCACAGCTCCGATTCACGTCAGCAGTAGCTCAGCTGTCTCGCGCCCGTTTCTGGTGGACACGCGCCTTAATGCACTGAAGATAGGATAGGTATATTTCAATCCGTCTAATCGAAACCATTTGCATGTACGATTTACACCAGCCACGGTTTGTTTTACTGCCTGCTTATTTGTTGGAGATAATATTAATTAGCGGAATCAGGAGTAGCATGGTTTCCTTTAGTATAAATAGTGCATAGAGATTGGTTAAGGCGTATTTGGATCGACTTATTACTGCCTTTTTGATCGTTACTCAAAGTTAACTATAGTTAAAAATGTATGGAAGAAATGACTAATAACCAGTTTTTTGATTCTTAGCCAAAGTTCAAAAGTGTATGTAAATGTTAACCATTCAATAATTTATTTCCTACATTTTCAAAAAACCGATCAGCAGTTTTAACTATGTATATCAAAAAACTGGCCCTATATGTCTTTGCATGTGTTTTGTTGATGTGTAACCACAGTTAATTCTACGTAATAATTAATAATTTGAGTTAAAAAGGAATGTAATATTAATATATTACTATCTCTATTTCTTATTTTTTTTATTAACATTTGATTTTTTGCATATTTGGACATACAAAATCTATCTCAAAATATTCAATAAATAGAATTCAATTAATTGTTGCATCAATTATTTTATTTTTGTTTTCAACGACTTTCCATTCAAGTTAAAAAGTTAAATCTTCAATTCAAATGATACACATAGTATTTACAGAACGCCATGTGGTGTGTTTTCGAACGAACAAAGCCTCTCCATCCATACATCACTACCACAATGCTTTATATTAATTAAAACGCCGCTCGCGTGCGCATAGACAATACGAACGTATTTACGTAATAAAGAATCAATATCACTAAAACCGTGTTAAATCAACATTGGGCGAAGGCAAAGACAAGAATCCGGCAATTTATTGCCATAGAAGCACAGACTGAGGGAGGAGTAGAGCGGTAATGACGTCATATTTTGCCTGTCGCTGCTTCACGTTGTAAATGGCGTTTTGGATGAAACGCTGTGATGGCGGATTGTTAGTGGAAAATGTATGTTTTGAATACAGAATTATTTTTATTAATTTAAGAGAGTAAATAATTTGAATGGTTTTGTATATTTGGATTCGGATTATTATACCTCTATTAACTAAGAGTGTCACCTGTATTCGATATCTACTATCGTAATTTTTTTAATGAAGATTTTAGGAACGTGTGGTTACCACTAAAAATGCTGTGCTGGTTTTCATACAAATATTTTATTAGACTCGACAAGGGTAATCCTATTTAGGTTCATACAGCTAATAAATTGTATGTTTTTAATTATGTTAATTCCTTGTCTGTTATTATGAAGTGTAACTTACAGAATGCAAATTAAAGCTCACATTTGGGTGATTAGTTGTTTGTTATGCTGGAGCGGTGATATATAGGTGAGTGACGACTTTAATAATAATAATAATCCTGTCTACAGTTTCCAAGCTCTACGTAGAAAAGCCTAATTTTATTAAGGACGCGCCCGCACCCGAAAAAGGCGCGAAACACACGCGATATAAAAAATGGCGGAGTATTTGAATGCGTGAATTATTGTCTTTTACAAAGAAATAATACACCTTCGGAAAAAGATATGGAGCTCAACAGTACCCACACAATGTGGTGTGATAAATTGCAGACAGGGTTCTGGCATGGTGGTTACTTTCAAAGCTTTTATTCCCTTTTACGGGTCAACCAACACACGCGAAAAGGAAATAGAATTTCCTCCTTGAATGTTTTATACTTTTTATTAGAATTTTGTAGAACGTCGTCTTCGTTTTCTATAATAACCAGCCAGTCCTTATTTTGCTTTTTTTACCAGGTCTAAAAAGGTTTTTTACAGGTTTTATGTTTACATAAAATAAAATGTAATAATTGATGGGCTCAAAGACGAACTAGTTTGTTTATCACATATAAATAGAAAAGCATAAATTGAAGCAAAATATCTACTGGTGTCACTCAGTGACTAACAACACGAGATTTCAAAACCTGCAAGACCGAACGAAGCTGAAATTTGGATGCGCATTTTTCTTGGACATTATGCTCGCTAAAAAGGATTTTTGTAAATTCATCCCTATAGGGGCCGTTTTTGATCTGTAGTCAAAGTTAACTATAGTCAAAAATATATGTAAATATTACTAATGGTTAAATGTTCATGTTTTTTACTATAATCAACCTTGACTATACAGATAAAAAAATCGGCCCTAAATAGAGTCGAACGAGGTTGTCAACTTTCCCGCGGGCAAACCCGACGGGCGGGTCACTAGTTAGTCACATATATATTTATATATTATCTATCTTTTTAAACATTATCTTACGTTTTTTACCTCTCAACAAACGGAGCAACACATAATTTGCTCAACAAAAACTGTACTGTTTTTGTATATCCTTGGTGGTTAGTCGCAGATCACTGCATGGATTGATTATAGCCATTCGTACCTTTGTCACTACTGCTAATGAGAAAATGGAGGAAGACTGTGCACTAACTAGTCTAGTTATCCATGCAACGGTAATGATAAAAAATGCGGAAGCTAGGTCTCAAAATGCGAAAAGGAAATACTTGCGTCTATCTTCCTATATCTCTGACAAAACTGTCCGTAGTTGTGTTTAATTAAAACACTATGTGTGAAATTAGAAATCTATGTACTTTTGTAAAATGTTTTGATGAAATTAATTTTATCATTCACTAGTTGCGCTCCGCGGATTCACCCGCGTCTTTCCGCTATACCGCAGGGACCTTTTTCCGGGATAGAAAGTAGCCTATGTGTTAAGTAGTTACGATGATAGGATAGTAGGACTATTATTGACCTATGTGATTTCCAGACTGAACTGGGCTGAAATCGCTCAGGACAGAGAGGAGTGGCGCTCTCTCGTTTTGGAGGCCAAGACACATTTTGTGTTGCTGAGCCATCGGAGTTAGTTAATTTATTGGGCTAACACTCTTGCCGTTATATCACGAAAAGATTTTGTAGGTCTCACGGTAAAGATAATTACTTATTCTGTTTTTTTCATGGATGTCGGAATTTTGCGGATCCCCAATTTATACAGTTTCTGATACCTTAGATATGGCAATTCTAGTTAGGCCTAGATGAGGGATTATGTAGGTATAGGTAAATATGGGGTAGTGTGTGATCATAAGTGACCTGATGTTACGAGATAATGTGATCGAAGTTGGTACCACGCTACGCCTGTATTGGGAACTGGGAACTGACTTTTATGTGAGTCGGACACACTAATAAACGTGTTATTGATTTTTTTGTAATCTTGTATGTATCCTTCTTTTATTATACATATTTTCACATAATTTTTGCTGTATACCTACTATTCCTCTGCTTTTGGCATGTCTGGAAGAGATTGCTCTGAGCGATAAAACCGCCTTTTGTGACACTTATATACCATTAAGTTATATTGTTGTTCTTGTTTTTTTGTATCTCTTATGTCTCGTATTGTGGTGTGCCAATAAAGAGTTAATCTATCTATCTATTTTCTAGGATTAAGGCAGCAAGCAACCCTTTTGGTGCCACTTGTAGTTTGTAGGTTGCAGGTGAGAGCTAGGCAACGTTTGGTCCAAAATGTAACAGTATCTATATCTAAATACGATCAAAGTTCTTATGAGCAAAGCGCCACCATCGCTAATGAGCGACTCTCGCGTACTCCGCCACACATTCTCTGCCTTTATTAGCAATCCTGATACGCGAAAGCTATATTATGGGCACATACGTGCAGGGCTGTCGTCTAGAAACGGTTTAAGAATCCTATGCAACCTTGAAACCGTTATAAAAAAAAGTAGTCGGAAGGTCACGAGTTTTGTACTCCAGTGAAATGACAATAACAGCTATATTATAGTAAAACTTTAAAATAAATACAAAACATTTGGAAGAGCATCTTTATTTTGTAGCAGAGAGATTTTTTTAAATGTTTAAACTTCTTGTTAAGGGACAATGTGGTCAAATGTATCGCCTAGATTGGGAACTGGCTCTCATGTGGGGCTGCCGGAACACACCGACGACAGATTATTAACTTGAAGTGATAGCTAGCCAGGCGAGTGATAGAAAATACCTTACCACTAAGCTACGGTTTCATCACGATGTTTTCCTTCACCGAAAGTTCATGCTCATGAACTACGGATTTCCAGACGACGTCATTACCATTAACGGCCAGTTTCAATGACCTATCTATCTATCCACGGTTTGTCCTACTAGAGATGGAATATTGACATAAGCTCTATAGCAGTGGTTCTCAGTTTTTGCTGCGTTCCACTACAAAAAAAAACCTCATACCTGCGTACCTCCTATTGTAGCAAT
Organism: Opisthograptis luteolata; assembly: GCA_931315375.2. NCBI lineage: Eukaryota > Metazoa > Arthropoda > Insecta > Lepidoptera > Geometridae > Opisthograptis > Opisthograptis luteolata. The sequence continues at coordinate 9,305,324 of OV928048.1, forward strand.
CACACTAATATTATAAATGCGAAAGTTTGTGAGTGTGTGTATGTTGGTTACTTCTTCACGCTCAAACGCCTGGACCAATTTTGATGAAATTTGGTATACAGGTAGTTGACACCCTGGATTAACAGATAGGCTACTTAAACCGCGGGTAACACCGCGGGGCACAGCTAGTAAAATGATAATTTGGACATTGTTATCGTTTTTACTGATAGCGGCACGTACCCCTTGATGCAACTTGAACCACTAATTGGGAAACACTGCTCTATAGTAATGTCAATTTTCAATAAAATTACAATTTTAGTTAAAACCTCCATTCAAAATCGTATATGTAGAGTAGGTAGGTATACCTCTACCTTAGAAATTGGTAGGTACTTCTATAATGACCGTTATAAATAAGTTAGGTAACCCTACACAAGCGGGCCCTAGTATCCAACGCACCATTTCATTTTATCACCCAGATATTATTGTCCATATACCGCATTTCATACAAACGTCGGAATTACAGATACATTACGATATGAGCAATAAAATCAGTTGACGTAATAAGCCGGGAGTTTCATATATTTGTCGGACAAATCGATCGTTTTGCCGCATTATTGGATATACAATCTAATTTGCATGTTGGATATTTTCCTTTTATAGTGAAATTACCGTTTTAGTTATTTTATCACAAAGTGTATTTTAGTAAAGCACGCCTTGGAAGTAAGTGTTTGTATCTTGATGACTGTCGGTCTAATAACTAAGTATCTATACTGATCTAACTATTACAAATACATACTAGGTACTTATTATACTGGTATTACAAAAAGATACTACATTTGTTTGTTTGGACGTAGAGATTCCAAAACATCTTTCATAAATAGAAAGCTACATTATCCCTAAGCATCAAAGGCTATGTTATCTATATATATATATAAAAGAAAGTCGTGTTAGTCACACTATTTATAACTCAAGAATGGCGGAACCGATTTGGCTGAAAATTGGTGGGGAGGTAGCTTAGAATCAGGAGACAGACATATACTTTTTTATCCCGGAAAAGGTTCCTATGGAATAACGAGAAGACGCGGGTGATACCGCGGGGTGTAGTATTCTGATAAAAAAAGACTACAGTAAGGAATCACGACATTTGTAAAACACGTCAGAGAAAAATGAGACAACTGGATGCTTCATTAGCTTACGCTGGTGAAACGGTTTGATTAGAGTTGATATAATGTATGAAAAAAATTACACTTCCGGTTGGTCTACAAAAAAGTTCTTCACATTAAATATCTAGCTTTTAAGGATGACCCAGTGCGACCGTCGTCGTGAGTGCGAATCCTATAATGATCAGCTTGAGCTTTCGGTGAAAAAAAAAATCGTAGCCAGCCAAGCAGGCATTTTCTAGAAAATAAAAAAACTTCGTGTTATCCATATACATATTTTATATATGTATTTGCTTATCCGTGCGATGCTGCGGCGGGTCACTAGTCTGTAACACTTATCGAGTTTTACCTACTGTTACCGCCGATCTGTTGTAATTTCGCATACTTTGTCGATTTCTGGAGAGATAGCGTAGTAGTGTTCTAAGTACTTGCAACAATTATGCATGCTGCAGTTCGATACAATCATCGTTTCATAACTCGTGGTAGGTAAATAAAATGTTTTGCCTAAATTACAATTTAGAGCACCATAATGCTGTTAAACTACGTTCTGATTTGGGCTTCAAGCGCTATTCGCAGCTGAAGTTGTTGATTTGGTAGCGTTTGATTAGATGCTAAGTGACGATGTGATCGAAGGTGGTGCCTTGCTACGCTTGGACTAGGAATTGGGCATTATCTAATGCTCGATTAGCTATCACTCTCGCGTTAAGACTCCATCGCCAAGCACGTATCGGTGTGTTACGGTAGCATTGCTTTAGAGCATTCCTAATCTAGGTGATGCCATGCTTGGACTAGGAACTGGGCATTTCAAAGTGCTCACTTGGCCAGCTAGTACTTTCATGTTAAGAATCTGTCGCCAAACACCTTTCGGGGTGTTCTGGCAGCCCTACTTAAGAGCTAGTTCCCAGTTAAGATGTAGCGTGGCGTCACCTTCGACCACATCGCGAATCAACAGGCGACTTGCGACCAAACGCTACCTTGAAAGAGAACTAAAATTGTCCTTATTAAGACACGAACCCGCGCTCGCACTCGACTGACTATTCGCCTTACATATAACGCCGATACAAAGCCAAACCGTTACCCCATTCAAGGCACGAATCACCAGCTGTTAGATAGGCACTAATTACCATTCTGATTGATAACATATCCTGCTGTTCCTGCTACAATGTAGAATACCAGGTCCGACGCAACCAGTTAATGCAGGTTTTCCAATCAAAGGCTTTCAATCAATGCAAATCCGGCATTACCATAAGACGGTCCACCGCTTCCATATTGAGAGGGGGTGTGGTTCCGATGCATGGGTATTTATCTCCTGATTGATCTACTTAACGGCTTGTGACGCTTGTGTCTTGGATCCAATACGTTTTTGATCAGATAGGGGGAACTTGACAACGCTGAGTTGAGTGACGTGAGTAAATAATATGTTTTTACTAGTTGCGTCTTCCCGTTATCCCGCAGGAACCTTTTTCCGGTATAAAAAGTAGCCTATGTATTAATCCAGGGTATAAGCTATCTCCGTTTTAAATTTCATTCAGATCCGTTCCGTAGTTTTTGCGTGAAAGAGTAACAAACATCCATCCATACGAACTTTCACGTTTATAATATTAATAGGATAACATTTAGAATCTCGTACGGTAAGTATTCCATTTGGAAATTCTATTTTTATCATCTGACATGGTAGCCTTTGACCTGATGTTATTTGATGATGTGATGGTAAAGGTGGGTCTACGATACACTTGTATTGGGAACTGACTCCCAAGGCGAGGCTGTCGAAACACATCGGTAGGTACGTTATGGTATGGATAACGTTTTTATTTTTTATAACGTTTTTCGTATTTATTTTACGACCTACGGGTCTCAATCTGACGTCACTACCACTGAGTCTTCATCGCTTCAAACAAGTATGAATTCGCGGGCCACAGCTAGTCTTCTATACTAATAAATAAAGAAAAAAAGATTTGGTTGTTTGTTCGTGATAAACTGGATCCGAATTCCGATTGCTACCAAACTTCACAGGATCACCCGTTGGGCTAATCTGAGGTGAGTCCGGAGTGAGGACAGTTGTGTCCCGGCTACGAGTATCTTGAGGCGTTTGCTTTCTTTTCTTGTGCTTAAACTGCTGAACAGATAGATAGAATTTGGTAGTTTGATCACTAGGAAAGGACTATCTCAATGTGCACAACCAACCAAAAGAAATCTTATTGGTAAAACTTATTATAAAATATCGGACTATTCAGATGACAAAAAAAGCTTGGGATTTAAGTGAACTTGCTCCAATTCAATCAATTAGTGATAAGAATAAAATTGTCAACGCGATCGCTGCTCAAAAAAAATCCTGCCGGGCGTTTCTTACCTGGGCCCGTAGCCAAGATGCATTCTGCAATCGTTGACGCTAGTAGAAAACAAGAAAAAAGTATTGGTTTGACATATTTCAACGCTAAGTCACGTGGTCAGAAATATGTCAAATCAATACTTTTTTCTTGTTTTCTATTAGCGTCAACGATTGCAGAAAGTGTCTTATAAGTCTATGGCAGAAAGCATCGTGGCTAGGGGCCCTGTTCTTTTTCAGGCGTAAGCAGGTTAGAACAGGCGTAGCTAGTTTTAGTTTAAGTGTAGTGTGTATAATGTATCCTATTGAATAAAAATATGTAATTGAATTATGAATTAACTTTAATTCACGCGTGTGAAACCGCGGGGAACAGCTAGTGTGTTACAAGAAAGTACCTCAAATAGCTGTCGGCGTGAAATGTAGTTACGAGATAAATGACAAAGATAACCGTGTGTGGGACGCCACGTCGCACCGAGTTTATTTGCATGTATCTAGATTCTGGATCGGAAATTATAGGTGGTTTGCCTGTAATTGCAGTAGTCGAAGCCACAGCGATCTAGTTTCTCGTGAATGTTATGGGTGGGAAAGAAAAATTGCTGAGTACGATATATAAAGTAGAATAAAATCTATCGCCATCATCAGCCAGAAGAAGAACGCTTCCATCAACGGCTGTTAGCCATTTGCATCCATCGGCTCCCCGCGACTCTTAGAATGTCGTCGTCGGTCCACCTAGTGGGACCTACAGAGCGTCTTCCGGTTCGTGGTCGCCACTCGAGAACCATTCTTCCCCATCGGTTATCGGTTCGCCGAGCGATGTGGCCTGCCTATACAAGATACTATACTCTATCTAAGAAACGGCAGCATAGCTACCACGTTTCTATAGCAGCTATAGCTCATATAAACCTGCGCGGTGATTAGGTGCGCTTGCGCGGCGTCCGCGCCCGTGGGCGCTGCCGCTCGCCCACGGCCGAAGGACAATGTACCGTAACGTACAGTGTGCTATTCTTAACCAGGAGGTGTTGCACACCTTCTGTATTGGTGTCACTTGATTATAAAGCTAACTAAGTTGCTAACTTAGCAAACAAAGTGAAGTAGCTGCGCCTCGCGGTAACACCTGTAGTTTTCACGTTTTTTTCGAATTTTCTGGCATGAAAAGTAGCTTATGTTTTTGTCTAAGGTGTAAGCTAAGTGTACTTCAAATTTCATGCAAATCTGTTCAGGTGTTTGAGCGTAAAGAAGTAACAAACATACACACTCACTCACTCACTCACAAACCTCCTTCCTTTTAGTGGCATCAAACTGTCAAAATTAGTTTAGTTTTCATCATAATGTTCTTCACTGAAAGCTCAAGCTCATTGCAGAATTCGAACCCATGACCTACAGATCGTAAGCTGACGTCATTACCTGAGCTACCTTCAAAAAGTTTGATCAATGAATAAAAATCATACCTAAACAACGTTGAAAAGATTTTATCCTTTTTAGTAGCTACGCAAATTTTGACAAACTTTTATTCCTATGCTTTGTCACTTTACAAAATTAAGCCCTGGACTAGACACCAATGTCCAAATAACCAAATTAAATGGAACAAAATAGTTTAGAAGTCTTATCGCGAAAGTTCTAGCACGCACCCTGTATAAGCTCCCGTGGAGTTTCCATTTCGTTATATAGGGTACCGGGTAACACCTGATTATCAGCCGTATTGTGCTGCGAGCACGAGTGCAATACATTTGAATATATTTATATGTATTTACCTATATTTTATCTGTTTGCTTTGTGGTTTTAAGCTAGACCCTTCACTTATATAAATGTACTTGGTTCTGCCTTCGCTCACACCCGCGCTTTTCCTGACATCTTCTACTCTGACCTAATGCATGACAGCCACACTTAGAGTCTCTAAACCCAAACAACCATTTAAGCCGTATTAGCCGCAATATTCGTTATTTACAAACAGTGGCTCATACACGACTATGCAATTACTATAAACCCTAAATTACCTCTATTTGGCCGCCATTGTCTAAATACCTAACGTTTTGTGGTGGGGTAATGGCTGTGGAATGGACTATAAAGTGGTGTATGTAAGTTGTAACGATATGAGTAGTGTAAGGCTAAGTGCACACTGCTATCATCAAAATAAAAAAATAAAAAAGTCACATGTTCCGAAGTCACATTTATTTCAAATATTAAAAATAAATTACACAGAAACACCTAACTTCGTTTTTGTGGGGGTTAAAAAAAACGATCATAGTGTACTCTTTTTCAACTAAGTCCCTAGAGAAATCCGAGACTTGACGACATCTAAATTTCAAGTTTATATAAAACGAAATCTTATTACAAAATAACAGTCTATTCATATGACAAAAAGCTTAGGATTGTAGTGAACTTGCTCCAATTCAATCAGTTCGTAATAAGAAAAAATCTGAATGTGCTGATTCCGCCCAGAAAAGACCTACCAGGCGTTTCTTGCCGGTTCTTTTCCAGCGTAAGGAGGTTGGAACTTTTCAGTTTGACGTTTTAAAGTGATCACATTTTGTATCCTACTAAATAAACAGTTTTGAGTTCTATTATAGAATTTTACTATTTTTATTTTAGATTCTGTCCACGAGTCACCTGAAGTTAAGTGATGATGTAGTCAAAGCTGGCACCACGCTACACCTGGATCGGAAACTGGCTCTAGAGTTCTAGAATACAAACAAAAACGAATCTTCAGTCCACCTGTCCACCTCCTTACACACTCTAACCTCCATATCCACATGTCCACTGTTTATCTGAGCCTCAGCGGTCACGACGCGACGCCGAGATCCAACACGATTGCTGCTTTCGCGTAAAACTTTTATAATAACAACGTTATGCAACAATAAGTCACGACTGTCGTACGTGGCGATTGTCTGGACGCGGCCTTATCTAGATGAGTGTGTGCCTGACATATGTTGGCTTATGGTAATGAGTAGAAATTAAATCATAATAAAAATATACGAGTACGAACATAACTGTGAAATATGTTTTTTTTTTCGTTTTGAAAAACCCGGTATTGCCAAGAACCACAACTTTTAAGGGTATGCGACATCTACCAACCCGCACTGGGCCAACGTGGTAGCGGCCCATACTCTCTCTTTGAAAGAAGGCCAGAGTCCCAGCAGTGGGAACGTAAAAGGCTGATGATGAGGAATGATTTATTTTAGTCTCTGTGTTATAGTGGCAATAATTTTTTTTTTATTTCAATTATCAAAGAGAGAGTCAAATTAGAAAAATAAATTAGGTAATAGGTCTGAGTGTATTACTTTACTGGTAATACAATAAAGTTTAATAGTATTTCCCATAAAATAACATGTAATAATTTAGTATCAAACCCGTAGTAGTATTAGGTTTATTAGGTACCTACAATGATATGTACATGTACAAGGGACAAACATTTATACATTGAAAAACAAGAGCAAAGATTTAACCTGTGTCTCTTTACCTATACCCGGCAATTTCCCTGGACTTTTTGCCCTTCGATCTGGAAAACAGTAATGTTTGCACACTACAGCTTGGCGGTTGAATTACTGAAAAAGGTCTAATACTTACTTACTTAAAAAATTAGAATGACCATCATCAAAATTAAAATTACACAGTTCCGGACCCAACGTAATGTCAGTAAGAATATAAAATAAACTACCCGACAAATTAAAATCGGAAGAAAAAATCATGTATTTATAAATCACTTGAAAACTTTTTTAATCGACAAATGCTACTTACTACTCAATGACTCCTTCACAAAATGACTAGAATGGATCCGCTCCTACATTGCTATACCCTATTCGGGTTCATATGTTTGCTAATTTTAACCACTAAGATCTCATGTATATGCTATGCATGATTGAATATCAATATGAATATACTTCCCCAGGCGGACTCTGTAAAAAAGTCCTCTACAAAAATCACAACAATCGAAATCGTTTATCCATAAATGCTTAAAATGCCAGTTAAGGCTCTAGTAAAGTAACATTATCAACACTATGGATATTAATCTATTGTAGAACAAGCTGGCCGACGTATTCGTAAATACATATAATATATCCTAATTTAATGAGGCAGTGGAAACCTTGGATTTGTATCGCGCTCGATCCGTGCATAGCAGATAACTATACCAGTTACTGTTATACGTGAAAGTGCAAACTAAACTGCCGACAATGCATCGGGTATACAGGAGGCTCTAGTAATCTTAGACTTACACTTTGGCTCGTATTCTAAAATGACACTCAAGTATCTAAGAATACACGAATCTATTTTGCAATACTGAATCTGACTCGATACTTGTATCAATACTCGATATTTGTCCGAATCGCACCGAATTACATCATTCGCATGTAGCCGTTCATGGTGGCGTTCAAAGGGGGAGGCCTATGTTCAGCTGTGGACTTCTTCTGGCTGATGATGATGATGACATCATTCGCACTGTTATTCTTTGATTAATATCGGTGAAATCCAAACTAAGTTTATCGTTCTTATCGGAAAATGTGGTATATACCAGAGCTAAAAACGTTAAGTACCATTTTAACAATTATACATTACTGATATTTTAGGTTTATACGAAAATTATAACCCAATAGCAGGCTATATAGTCAGCTAAAAAGTACTCGATTCCTGAGTAATTTGATAAATTTATTCCGATGACGATACCGATATTGATGCTTTTGTTTCTGTTACAGTATCGATTCTTTAGTTTCGATACCATATCCCTACTAATGCGGCATATTATTGTTGAACCGTTAATTCTATTCCGAACCCTCTGTATAAGCATACATATAGTAAAAGGGAATGTTACAAAACAAATTGCCTGCCGCGCCGGCGCCCGCGCTCTTTGCTAATTGCTGCGCGTGATAACTTACAAAACTTTACAGTCTATGCTTATGGCGGTATTCCTATCCTACATATTGTACGCGAGAAAGTAGACTTACCTATGGTTTAGCACTTGATCGTTTTTCTTATGTTATAGAGTGGAAAAAAAACAGATGGCCCGCTTGATGGAAAGCGGTCACCGTCGCCTATGGACATTTGCAACACCAGGAGCGTTGCTGATGCGTTGCCGGTTGCCGGCCCTCAAGAACTCTTTTCACGCCCATCTTGAAGGACTGCAATTTAAAGCACTGCGGAAAGAATGAAGAAAAGAAATAAGAAAACTCGTTTTGCAAGTATGTATGTGTAAGGAGCGCATAGAGTTATTAGTTTTATAGCAAAGTGTAGACTTCCTAAGATCGAATTTCGATAAAGTGAGCAAGTGAGGTAACTTATAGACAGTTGTGGTAATCTGTTTTATCAAACGAAAAATAGGAGGATCTTAAGCCAACGCGAATAGTTTTTTTTAACTCCTAATTGCTTGTTTTTATTTCATTTCTTTTTTCAATCTCATAGAGTTAATTTAAATACCATCTGGATGTTCAGTGACGAATGTGGTCGTAGGTAGCGCCACACTACGCCTGGACTGGACCTTATTAGAATGAAATCCTAAAATTAACAAGCAGAGGCTAAGATACAACCTTCTTATGTTACTGTTTGTTACCCCTCAAAATCAAACCCCTAATCAAGCACACATTTAATTAAAGTTACAACTCTTATCATATTTATCGCTAATAAACCCCGCATCAGCTTCAGCAATCTCATTACTGCAGCTCGGCTATTAACAGTTTTGTTTATACGCGTCGCTCACCGTTATCTCTGATATCGACTAACTACCGACATGTGTAGTGCACTAACCGTGGGGTCTACTACGGGGCCGCATATGCGTCGTGTAATGTCGATGCGCTTGCAATGTACATGAGATTAGGAGTGGTCAAGCTGCAGTAGTCGCTTTATAATGTTTGCTTGGTGGTAGGACATTTTCTAGTGCTTACCTGGGTGTTAACTACCATTCAAGAAAAATTCAAAATCTGCACCTATCGGTGCTCTGGTCATTTGAAATCCAGTTTCCAGTCTAGGTGTAACGTTGCGACACCTTCGACCACATCGTCACCTAAAATCAGGTGACTGATGGTCAAACGCAACCTTGTAAGAAGTAAAAAAAAATTTCAACGACAAAGTCGCGAATAAATATTAAAGAACAATGGCCAAAACGGACCTGAGGTTGTAAAAAAACGAGTAATATGTTTAAAAAAATTGTATGAAAAGCATCACGCTAGCCCATTAAAGTGCAGTGCCACCCAGAATTTTGAACTGCAACAGTTCAAAATACTGCTCGCAATGCAACGCAGTTGTAACACAATACCTCAATATTAAGTGCGCGCTATGCGCCAAGTGCCTCCAAGAGATAGTGCAACGGTTAAGCATGTACAAAGAAGGCAAGACATATATACGCCATATTTGTATGAATATGTATGAGTCTAATCACCGATTTCATGGTAGCGGCTGCACTAACCGTTCTAATTAGATGTGAAATGGTCTAACACACTTCATTAGTTCTGACTCAGCTCCTGAGGCAGTCTTATCTACACGACTTACTGACATGTATGACATAGGGAGTTCATAATGTAATTTAATTAAAGGATCGACTCCGAGATTTATCAATTTTAACCGACATCATAAAAAGATCTTTCTCAATTCGGCCGTATACATTTGTGTTTATAGCTACGAGTTCGCGAATAACTTCGTGGTTTATGAACCGATAGATTTTGATAATTTTTTTTTTTTTTTTTTTGGAAAGGAGTTATCTCTAGTGTGGTACCAAGATAAGAAAACCACAGAAAGTCGGTTTTTTTTTGTTAAAAATTAATATCTACAAATAGCTGATCTGTTGAACTTTGTATCGACAATAAAAATTCTCTGAACTTATCCATATATAAATAAAATAAAGTTGGTTAGTTTCTTTATATTGTCTCACCTTTTAAAACTTCCCTTGGACTTCTACAAATATTTCAAAACTAAAATTAGCCAAATCGGTCCAGCCGTTTTCAAGTTTTTGTGAGACTTACAAAGGTCAATTCAATTTTATATGTATATTTTAAAGATATATTATGATTGTACAATAATCTAAAAATATATCTACGTCTTTGTGTGTGTGATCTATTTGTGGACTTTAGAAAAAAAAAAATTAAAAAAAAAAGTGCTACGATGACATCGACAAAAAGACTGAGTCTTCAAACAGGACAACCCATTTTATTTGACTCTGAAAAGTAACTTTGAAAAGCAGTAATATGTTAAATTCCATTCGATTCGCGACACGTAAATATAACTTACTGTCATGATAGAATGCAAAGCCAACACGCGTGTCTGTCTGTCCGTATGTTCTGTTAACGAATTCATTCTACTCACTGTCTCAAAGTAGAAACCGCGCGGAAGCAACAAGCACTAAAACCAAATCATCATCATCATCAGCCTGAATGCCACCATTAATGACTACTAGCTATTGATATCAATCGACTCCCTGCGACTCTTACAATGTCGTCAGTCCATCTAGTGGGGTCTACCTACAGAACGTCTTCCGGTTCGTGGTCGCCACTCGAGAACCTTTCTTCCCCGTCGGTTATCAGTTCATCGAGCTAAAGCTTATTTAACTAAACTAACTGAAATGGTACAACGACCCCAAGTGAGTCTTGGCCTCCGATAACAAAAGACGCCACTTCGGTCTGTCCCGCGCCACCTCCTGCCAGTCCTCCACCTGGAGCTCGCGCACATCCCTCGTGACTTCGTCTTTCCAGCGATATCTGGGACGGCCGACAGGGCGACGGCCACTCGGCCGTCCACTGTACGCTCGTTTGACCGCACGATCCTCTCCCATTCATTCAAGGTGGCCAAACCAGCGAAGTTTGTGCGCTTTAAAAGCTTACTTGGTTTTAATTTTTTTTTTTTCACTTCTAATGTTTTTCAGGGTGATGAGTATAAAGCAAAAAAAAGTAGTGAACGAAATTTAATTTCATAACATCTACCGCCCCTAATCTCCACGCCTGTTCTGTTTTGCGACATTCTATATTTATGAGGATCTAACCTTCTTTGAAATGCTGATTACAGAGCTAGCTTACTCTGCATTGAAATATGGGATTTCTAGGCATAACCTATGAAATATGAAATATGTATTATGCACGTTTGTTTATTTGTTAGGGACATAAGTTAGTTTGTTAAGGTACACCAGCAGAAGCCCGTGTTATCCTTTCAACTCAAAGTTAAAAGAGGTTAAGTTATAAATTGTCTTTCGATGGCTATTGTTAAAAGTAAACTTTGATTTAGACTTAGGTAAGTATAACATTTAATTAACCCGCAGAAATTAGAGGGTTTCCTCACTAAGTCCGCTTCGGTAATGTGGTTTTATATATCCGTCAGACAGGCCATAAACACACTAAAATATAGGTATGTAACATTCTTAAAAGTTTTTTTTTCATGAAATACTTTCCTCCTGCTGGTGATAAGACATTCCCATTTCCATATACCTCGGTTGGTTTTGCTGGGGAGTACCTATCTATACTCTTTGGCAACACCACTGTAAACCTTTACTTTCAAGGGAACTAACAATGGCCATGTTTTAATATTAAGCTACAAATGTACGCATACATACATACATTATTATCAACATTTTACCCTGATACTTTTACCTAAAACTAACTAACTGACATGGCGCAACGACCCAAAGTGAGTCTTGGCCTCCGATAACAAAAGACGCCAATTCGGTCTGTCCTGCGCCGCCTCCTGCCAGTCCTCCACCTGGAGCTCACGCAAATCCTTCGTGACTTCGTTTGAAAGATACTTTTACCTGGTAAATTAAATTTAGTTTTGCCGCAGTAGGACATAGAATCGTTGTTGTAAGTTGTAACAGCTACATCCCTACCACAGTAAAGTAAGAACAGTAGGTTAGCTAAGGCCGCTCGACGAGTTAATTGCCTACTCTTGCGGTGATGCATAGGCGGCGCGTTCCGTACTGAGTGCATGACCGCGGCCCCGTCCGCGGCCCCGTTCGTTTGTGATTGTGTGCGTGAAAAGTGCGTGCGTACACGGCGCCGCTACTCTCGCACACATTCAAACCAGCGCCGGCGGCGGCCGATTTGTATGAAGCTGAACTACTACTCTTTACTATGTCCCTACCTACACTGCTAGCTAGGCTATGTAGCTCCAATTTCAAGCAATACATTAGGAAGGCTTCGTCGCTTGTGCCTTGTATCAATGTTTACCGTTGCTATTCGATACCGATCGGCTTCTAGAGATTTATCTATGTTATCGATTTATCAGATCTGATCACTGAAAAAGGTTGGAAGTAAATCAGGTTTCCCTCACACCTGCTAGTGGTAATCTGTGTGAATATCTATCCTAGACTGTCGATATATTTTGACTCTTCAAAATTGTTGTTAGCCTGCGGCTGAATAGACGAAAGGTGTGGGGTCAATACACATTTAGGAAGAAAAAGATCAAAAGCAAAAGAGTGAGTAATATGACACATCATTAGCTTATACGTTTCTACTGCTGGGACAGATGCCTTCTCCCAGAGAAACACTGGGGAAGGTATTATATACACTGGGGAAGGTCATCATAGCATACGTTTTATAGCAATAATAAAATGTAGTACAATTGGGGAAAACCGTGGGAATTAGCTAGTATAGAAATATTTTTACAGTCTAGTGTTTTTTTCTAGGTCAAAGGTGGCGCCACGCTACTCCTGGATTGGGAACTGGCTGTCAAGTGAGGCTGCCGGAATAAACCGGTAAGTGTTTGGTGACAGATTCATAACTAACCAGCACCAAACTGATAAAACCTATCACGATGTTTTCCTTTTGAACACTTTTGATTTGAATTGGCTATCTCTGCAAAATCTAGCATCAAATTGCAATCTACATGGTACAGAGTATAACTCACGTCCATGTCGCCACACAGTGTGCAACCTGCAGTATGACAGGTCATGACACGATACCGCTCTATAACGGAATTTAGCAGATGAATGCAGACTAACTACCGTTTTGTTGACGCTTGGCTACTTGTAAACTGAGGCTGGTATAATATAAATAAATAAATTGAGCGACATTTTAGAATACCAACCAGCCTTCAAACATATTTGTCGTATACAGCAAACCTCAACGGAAGACCAGCGCTGGTCAAACGACCAGCACAACGCTGTTTTTTCATATCCACGCCTTACTTTTCCGTGCTTGGCACGGTAACCCATTGGTATTCAGACTATTGCCGAGGTCTTGGGGTGGTCTGAAAACTGCGACACTAAGGCTGGCCTATAGAGCGATGGTGGCCGAACGGTTAGGCGTGCGACTTAAGAGACGCCGACACCAAGTTCGAATCCTCTCGGCCCCGCACCTTTGACTTAATAAGGTCACCACTCGGTCATCGGTTCGTCGAGCGATGTGGCCAGCCCATTGCCACTTCAACTTGCAAATTCTGAACGCTATGTCGGTGACCTTGGTTCTTCGGCGAATTTCCTCATTTCGGATTTCTGCGATAATATGAAGACATACAATTCGAATTGCGATTACAGTGCGAGCACATGACACGTCACTTCCTCATCGATAATTTGCACATTACAAATCGCTTTCCTGGCAAACATTTACAAATGTCCCCTAAACCTTTACCCAGGCATGTCGTGTTGGTGTGGCGACATTAGATCGTGAGTTGCACATACATTGTAATAACACGGACCGCCGCGTTGATTGTTATTTAGCCCTAGGTTCACTCGTAGCTTAGGTACGTGTTGTACAGTCAGCGACATAAGTGGTCATACTTAATTTTCCGCATGTGGTTCATCAGTAATGTTTGAGTTACAAGGTAGCGTTTGACCGCAACACATCTGATGTTAAGTGATGATGCAGTCAAAGGTTGGTGTTTAAGAGGATGAAGGTAATAGGACATGTTGTTATTGTGCAGTTACTTTTGTCGTTGACTGTACGTAGCATTGACTCAAAGGTTGTGAGGTTGGTTGGTCGCCTATTCCCAATCCAGGTGTAGCGTGTGTGGCACCATTTTCGGCTACATCGTATTTTAGCATCAGTGGTAGTGTAAGTTTTGCGATCATGAGCTAGACCGATAGAATCATTCGATTATGAAGATATCTCGAGATATGTCGATAAGTAATTATTGATTTGATGAACGAATCGTTGTTTGAGTTGTAACGCGACACGTTGTTTGCACCACGATTTCTTAATTAAGACGGGTATAGAACTAAACCAGGATGAGAATTAAAATTAGTAAGATTATTTGATTATGAAAATTAATAAGTTACTAATTTCATAATCGATTATCAGTATTAGTAATTGTCTCTATTATGGCTATTAGTCATAATCGCACACTACTTATGAAACATAATGAAAAGATAGTATCCCTATATAAATATGAAAGATATGAAAATATAGAGCTACCTTTCTAGAGCCAATACCACACTCCGTTGCAGCCTGCCAAATCAGCCTGTCGCCAGTTGTATGAGTTAGCGACTACCAGTGACTAAATTATGGTTTCTAAATGCATATGTGCCTTGTACTCGTTAGAGGGAAAGCACTCTGATTGATGTCTTCAATTGAAGCCTTGGATTATATTGTACGATGCACAGAGGAGACACTTCTTTGGTATAGCGCAAAATTGTGCCTAAAGTTGGTGCCATCTTCACTATCAGCCTGTTACGTTTCCACAGCTGAGACACAGGTTTTCCCTCAGGGAGAGAGTTTGAACCGTGATTTTTTAGGTTCTTAATAGGGTAGCGTTTGACCACAAGTTACCTGATGTCGAAGAAAAACATCGTGATGAAACTATAGCTTGGTAGTAGGGCATTTTCTATTGTTCGCCTGGCTAAATCGTAAATACCATAATCAAGTGAAGAATATGACGCTTATCGTATATTCCGGCAGCTTCACTTGAGAGTCACTTCCCAACCCTGATATAGCGTGATGCCACCTTTGACCACAGTGATTTGTGGTCAAGAGCGCTCCTGTAAAACAAAAATAAGTTCAGGCCGAGGCTACGTAATTTGCGCTGCGCAAATTCGGTGCCTACGTCTTTTGACAGTGTCTCTTCTACCCCATCTTTGATCTAATAACTTAATGTATTCAAAACAGATACGGAACTCGATACATCGGACCGACGGACATGCGCTGATTTTTTATATTTATGCGAATGTGTCCGCATACATCAGTTGTATGAAATGTTTGCTTTCAACGCTGTAAATAGTGAGGATATGTATGAGGGCAGTTCGGAATTGAAACGTGTGGTTTCTACTGGTCGTTATTCAGTAGAAACTAAGTCAGCGGTGAAGAAATCAACAGTTAGTTCATGCTAACTCATGCTAACTGTTGATTTTAACATATGCGCATTAGAATATGTTTACAAGAGTACTGTGGTTTGTTAGCTTGTATAATGTATACAATTGTTTATGTATTTTTCTTTTTTTTAGCTACTGGATTCGCTTGGTGGTAAGGCATTTTCTAGTGCTCGCCTACCTCAAGCTAAGGATTTGGCATCAAGCAGCTAGCTGTCGGTGTGTTCTGGCAGTGTCACTTGACGCCAGTTCCCAATTCAGGCAAAGCGTGGCGTTCGACCACATCGTCACTTAACATCAGGCAACTTGTGGTCAAACGCTACACTGTAAGAATAAAAAAGCCTGCTTTTGCTTCAAGGTAAAAGACGCAATGCGCGTAGACCACTTGACCTATACCACAAAACTACTGTTTCATCATGATGTTTTCCTTCACCGAAAGCTCAAGCTTATTCTAGGGTTCGAACCCGCAACCATACGGGTCACAAGCCACCATCTTTACCACTGGGTCATCGTCGCTTGTAAAACCTAACAAATTAATTTGCAAGTGATATTTGGATGAGCTTACAAGAAGCACTGCAGTGTATTATGCTCTCGCATATCACATTCGCTGCTTAAACATAAAATCTGCTCAGTAATTATTTGGAATGCAATCTTCAAGTGGGAGCCGCGCTCGCTACGATAACAACTCGAGAGGTGACTGAGAAAACGATGATTGTCACTTCTGTAGGTGTATCTTTGGAATAGATTTTGATTATTTTCTTAGTTGCGAGTGACATGCATGACTTGAAGCGTGTTGACTGTAGATCCTTATGTGAGAAGGTACGTTATAAATAGCTTCTGCAGTTTCAGATCAAAAATAAAAATTGTAGGAACTAGAATCCTTTATGTAGATGAGAAAGTACCTTATAAATAGCTGCAGCGGTATAGGACTAAAAATTAAAAAAAATATCTGAATTAGAAACCAATAAGACCACTTCTTGAATTGATCACTTCTTCGAAATGACCACTTCTTTGAGAGAATACCTTTGAGTGGTTAATACCTATGTAAAGAAATCTGAATACATTTTATTTAATTCTAAATACCCGCCCGGCTTTGCACGTCTGTAATATGTTTGTTTACATAATACATACAGTATTATGTACACAAAATTTCCAGAAGAAATTCTCCAAATGATAGTGAAACCTCTATCAAATAACTAACTGAATAACACAAACGGACAGACGCGGAAAGCGACCTTATGCTATAAAGGTATACCATTTAGAGATAATAATATATGTAATACACACTTTCTTATTGTTATTTCTTACTTACCAAATGAGCATATAATCCTACAATGAGCTTAAGCTTTCAGTGAAGAAAACATCGTGATTAAACCATAGCTTGGTGGTAGGGCATTTAAAAGCGCTCGCATGGCTAGCTTAAGAATCTGTCACCACGCACCTATCGGTGTGTTCCGGCAGCCTCGCTCACAGAGCCAGTTCGCAATCTAGGCGTAGCGCCACCTTCGACCACATACGCTACCATGTAATACGTAAAAAAAACTGTTGAACCATTGATCGTTTCTATATGTATAGTATTATATGTAAACATAAAGTTCATTGTAAATACTCTACTAATATTGTGGTCAAGTCATGCATCTGTCTGGCTTATGTCCTGCCTGATTCTTGATACATTATACCAGCCCACATGAAATTAAATCGTCCCAGCCACGATGTTAGCCTTACTTGCGCCCACGCACCTCGCTCGTTATCAAAATTTAAATTAAATCACTCGTCTAATTTATATTCCTTGTAAGTGACAGGAATATATTATTAAATTGAACTAGTCTTCGGGTTTGCTGAATGGACCAGTTGCACATCGTTAATGTATCGCAGTTAGATGCAGTTAAAGGGGAATAGGGATGGCTCAACAAGTTATGTGCAACCTGTCACCGTTCTTCGTCCTTCGGAGTTACGCATAGCATGTCTTGAAAAAAAGGTTTGCCTTACCTATTGAAAAAAGTAAAAAACATTTTATATAAAAAAAAGTTTGGATTACATACAAGTTTTCATATTTTTGGTCACTATTCTAGAATGCGCTTAAGTGTAGATCAATACTTGAATACCGATTGAGTGACATATTTGTATGACATGACAGACTCAAATCTGTGCTTATGTAGAGATTACTGCTTGATCGTAATTTTAGAATACACACTTTTATGCAAATATTTATGCAAGTTTAGAATATTTTATTTTGTTATTAGAGTGATCATTATAAAAAAAAACATTCATTCATTTCTGCAGTGCTTCTAGATGGGTGAGAATAGAGTTCTTATGGGTCGGCAAAGCCTCTAGTGTTTCAAATGTCCCTAGGCGACGTAACCACACTTACCTTTAGGCAGGAAGTATGTGCTTCATAAAAACAAAATTTTGGATTTTATTTGTGATATTTATAACCATGTTTATCCTACTTTTATTGCTATCATAATAAATGTGAAAGATTGTTTGTTTGTTCTTCTTTAATTCTCGCAGTAACAACGGACCAACGGATCGACATGAGTTTTGCATAGAGTTTATGACGTAGTTTATGGACTGGATATCGACAGTGGTGTCGATACTGTTGTGCATTTCCTACAGGGCTAAAGTACCAATTGCTGTCCTTTTCAGACCATGGAAGTAATAATAGGACAGCATTACTTTTAGACCTGTCAAATTTAGTTAAAGTTTAGAAAATAAACAAAAGAATCGACACTATAAATGCTAGCTTCTACAAAATAGTTCTTCACTAGACCTTCAATGATTGATCAAAATCGGACTAGTAGTTTTGGAGAAAAATGGCAACATTGCACAAACACACATCCTCTCACCCCAAACCCATATACCTTTCTGCTCCGTCGCGGGTAAAAAGAAAATACCCTTTTAGGAATTCAATTGAAGTTCACACAGCAAAAGCTCATCCCTACCCATCACAAGCTAATTAATATCCATATGAATATACATGCTGCTTATAAAGGGTTTTCTCTAATCAAAACTTTGTTATTTATAGTGTAAGTCCGGGAGGCTAGACGCTGTCGACTGTATCTATTTGCATTAACAAGTCCTATGATAACGAACGGGCTCGCTCTTGCTTCCTATAAGATGTTATGCTCTAGCGAACACACTTGAAAACCGTCGTGTTATGAGTTTCACTTCATTTGCTACTTGCTATCTGTGCCCAGCGGTTTAATCCTGTGGCGAGTATTTCTACCAGACAACCCTTGGATGGACATAAGTTTTCTGATATAAAATGGGGCTAGTGGGGTCAATTTATGTACCTATTAAAAAATACAGTTATTAAGTTTTCTAAGTAGTAATATGGCTTTTTTTTTTTACTTTTTACAGGGTAGCGTTTGACCACAAGTCACCTGATGTTAAGTGACGATGTGGTTGAAGATGGCGCCACGCTACACCTGCACTGGGAAATGGCTCTCAAGTGAGGCTGCCGGAACACACCGATATATAGGTGCTTGGCGACAGACTCTTAACAAGAGGGTGGTAGCTAGCCAGGCGAGTACTAGAAAATACCCTACCACCAAGCTATGGTTTCATCACGATGTTTTCCTTCACCGAAAGCTCAAGCTTATTGTAGGATTCGAACCCACGTCCTACGGATCGCAAGCCGACGTCACTACCACTGAGCCATCATCGCTATTTTTATACTCACCTGGCCTGATACCACAATCAAATTAAAAACCTGTCGTCAAGGATTTGAGTTCTGAGAGACTCACTTGAGAGCCAGTTCTCAAAAAAAAGCCGTTAATTTCAGAGAACTTGTGGTATCAAAAAACAGATCCATGAATAGAGACCACGATTCCATACATTGTAGAAAACAATTTGATGTTTTATGAATAATAAAATCAATAGAAACTTGTACTACGAGAGCCTCCAAATCACCATCTTTGACTATATCAAGCAAGAAGTAAATTAAATAAACATTGCTTACAAAGACACAATATGCCTGACAATTTTGGTAAAAAAATTGATGTACTCATTTTCCTATTACCTAACTTATCTGTACTCTATGATTTTACTATAGATGAAAATGAGATACCTTCTCACAGTGGACAGTTAATAACTAACTCAGTTACAGCTACACGCAAACACACCCTAAATTTCAGATGCACAACAGGACAAACCGCGGCCGAGAATTTTAGTCGAATAAAACACGAACGCCAGTTAAACTATGACTAAGATAGACCTAACTGAGTCTAATGTAAGCGGTTCACGCTCGAAACCCAGTAACCCATCTTCGCCTGTTACTTATATCACAGTATATAATGAACAGTAGGTTAGCTAAGGCCGCTCGACGAGTTAATTGCCTACTCTTGCGGCGACGCATAGGCGGCGCGTTCCGTACTGATTGCATGGCCGCGGCCCCGGCCGCCTCCTTTCGTTTATGTGATTGTGTGCGTGCGTACACGGTGCCGCTACTCACGCACACATTCAAACCGGCGACGGCCGATTTATATGAAGCTGAACTACTACTCCTTTACTATGCTTATATCTATGTCTGTAGTGTATTTGGGTCGTTTTGCTACTATTAATTAACGCCACGGCCTCCTCTATAAATCTATCGAGTCGATAGTGCGCTCTCGATAGACATGGCTGATGGTGGACGCACTGCAATTGCAACATGTCGATTGGTGATAATATATTTTCTTACACATGATTTTGAAGTGATCACAGCGCAGTGGTAGTGATGGAAGATTGCGATCTAGGTCATGTTTTTGAAAAAAAATATTGCAATGAAACTGTATCATGGTATTAAAGAATTTTCCATGCTCGCCTGGCCAAACCATTTATCTGAGTAAGTTTTTGTCTTTATAAATGATTAGATCAATGAAATACTTGTAATAAAAGAGCCCCCAACATTTATGTATCTTACATGAGAGAATTTGACTGGACTTTACGTTATTCAAACTTATCTTTGATCATATCCTGCTACATATATTTGCACTACAATTAATATGTGTTAAACCGTTCTTTTAAGACCGGACATTAACGTAAAAAGGAATGGACGCCGGGTCTAATGCAAACGAATGACAGAAAAGTGTCCGAGTGAGTTTGAAGGAGTAAACGAGGATTTGGTGTTTGTTAAAATCAAACTGAAACTTTTTAAATTATACCATTAACAAAATCATAATGTCAATAACATACAGCTTATTATTGTTAGAAACAATTTATCAGCTTGTGCAGCTTCGACTGACCGTGTCACATACACGAACGAACGAGCGGAGGTTTGCTTGTGATTGGCCCTCTTTTGGTTAGGATGCTTTTGAGTGAAGGGCCCGATGTCCATCACTTGGTACGTCGATGGGACCATACATTGATGAACGCTACATATCAAATGCATTAATCTTAACGATGACATCTCGTTATTAATGAAGGTTTATGACAGGAAACAGCAAATTGTATTTGAAAGGATCTTTTCAACTGATTAATATAAATACTGTCAGAATGATTTTTAGTGTCAATGACACGTTTCTAATCCGATTTCGCAATTCTCTAAGGCCCAGTATTTTGGACCGTAGGTAAGGTTAAATGTAGTTAAAACATGATAAATTTGACCACTAGTCCTTCTTCGCATACCTACGTCTATGCAAAATAAATATTTCAATTTTACCACGTTTTCATTAACTGGATTTCTTGTCTGTCTGTTTGTTCGTTGGTCTGTTAGGCTCAAATTTTGAAATCAATTTTAAAGTAACTATCCAACAAGTTAGAAACTTTAACAAAGCTCAGAAGTTAATAAATAACCTGACCTTAAGTTACCTTTAAAATACCCCCCTACATTCACTAAGATCGCTATCGATCAAGTACTTTTGAAAAGTAAACTAAATCAAAATTGCTTCTTCCGTTTGAGAGCTACGATACTACAGACAGACACACGGATTAAACTGACCCACATTAAACTTACAACACCCCTCTGTTTTCACTGGGGTTAAAAAGAAAAAACCAAATGGTTCCATCATCATTGTTTTAGGTGACAATGATAAGAATACGGATGAGAGGAAACTCCATGTAGCGGAGAATGTTGAGATGGACGTGTGGAATGACGAGAATGGATAAAATAATGAACGAGCATAGAGGAAGAAGAGAAAGAGAGGAAATATGAAAGTACCACCAGTGACAAATAATTTGAAATGGAATCGTTTGGCTTGGTATGGACATTGGACATGTTATGAGGAAGAATGATAGTCATATTACCAAAAAAGTGATAAACATGAATGTTGATGGATGGAAAGGAAGAGGAAGACCAAAGAAAAGATGGATGGATTGTATAAGGATCGATATAAATGAAAGGGGAGTGAGTGAAGCGATGACGGCTGACAGGGGAGAGTGGAAGAAGAGTACATACTGCGCCGACCCCAAATAGATGGGATCAGGGCAAGAAGAAGAAGAAGATAAGAATTTCGTAGGCAAGCCTAGTCTCGACGCTGCGACCGTTTGTCTAGCATACACTAATGCTTAAGTAATCAATATTAAATTTTAATCAAACGACAATCTAAATAAAAACCATTTATCTAATCTATCTATCTGCAACAAGATCCCAGGTAAAGTGATACGCCATTGTTTTGTCTTCCAACGAAACTTCCACTCGTAATTAAAGGAGGACTTGAGTTTCCTACTGATAAACAAACATCCCGTATAAACAGCTATCGCGGTGTTGATTTATTTCTTAAAGTCTAATTGTAGTCGTAGGTAGGCTAATTGTAGGTATTGTGGGATAAGTTATCTAATAATGCTGATTTATACTATATTATAATGTTTAAATTAGAACATTATCTATGTGTAAACTTTTTACAACTGTCATGGTTAACATTAGAATTCCGTTTTGAAATGGGATGTTTACCACGTATTTTTGTTCGTTTTATCGATGGATGACTGCGAACGATTTTGTCATTCGGATAATCTGCGACTACTGATTTTTATGCTCGAATTGATTATTAGTATCTGCTTATGTTCGGACATGAATTATGACTACTAGTGTTAGTAATTAGAGCTAGTAATCGATCGACCTGAAAATCGCTGACTCCTCGCCCATCAACAGACGGATTCGAGTCTTGTCGATTCGGGGCAACTCAACGAACGGCAACTCTTCGAATAACTTTATTTAGGTTAGTCATTCGAATGAGCCACAGTGTGTGATGTCAACTAATTCGAATCGAATCATTCATAGCTGCGCGTCGTTATACACAAGTAATTTATGCAGTTACTATACAAATATGTTAGTTTTAATAAACCGCAAACGATTTTCCAACTCTATAATATTATAATAGCAGAATTTTCTCATACCACTACAAAGGAGATTGCGCATCGAACAAGCAATTACTCAAAGCAAAATAATTAGTTGAACAATACCGATAAATTAACTAATAGAAATAAATAAGCCACCGTGTACTTCAGAGGCTTGTAGCCGTCACCATATATCTGATTTCAAAAATACCTTCAGCTATTTCCTAAACGGTTGCTGAAGAAAATTGAACCTTATGCCCTAGCACAATAGGTGTAGGTACATATTACTGTTAAGTGAATAGTTAAGTTGGTGGGAACATAAATTGAGTGTTGGCATATGAATACGGCAGAAGACAATGCGCTGTCGCCTGTCCAAGTAAATGGACATGCGCGTAAATTTCTGCGAAAACTATCACCCTGTATGTGCCTAGTTGAATAGTAAGATGTGATACCAAAAACAGTAAAGGGTCTCTAGGTCTTAATAGCTATTTGATTATATTGTTTTATATTTATAAAATTGAGTGAGTAATTTTTTGATTCATTTCAGACAAGCTAGTTTTAGTTCATTTATTAGAATTTGGGAAATATTCCCGAAGACAAATGTTACGACCGTGGCAGGCCCCTAACATTCTAAATCTCATACATATTTAAATAATTATATTATAAGTAATACAAATACTAGATGGTTTAATAGTTAAGGATACGATAGGTTTTCTCTATATCCCACCCTCTATATCCACATTGTTTAGTTTGATAGTTAGTTTTATTTTATATTTTAAGGTTTATTTTATTGTTTAAGGTTAAAGTATTATATAAGGTGTTTTTTTTAAATGTTACTTTAAGTATTATAAGCTTAAAGCGTGACAGTGTTATGCTGAAAGCCTCCAACTAAAATAGTTTTGTTTCAAATTTTCTATCTAAGTTCTAAAAATAATGTCGAAGTTATTTACTTAATAGCATTTGAAATAGTATCGAAAACCATTAAGATAAGGGTTTCAATTAAGCAACAGTTTCCGCTGACAACTGTTACTCTATTTACTTGACATAAATCATAATATTTTATGCTGTTCAATAACTTAAATTAGTTAGTTATACTATTCTTAGAAAAAGTGGAACTTAGATAATAAACCTCTGTTTTATTAATTAATTAAATTTAATTAGGAAGGATTAATCATTTAAACCAGTAATTATAAATACACAACAAATACTCTACACTTACATTAAAAATAAGATAGATCTATTCGTAAATTATGTTTGTTGACGTCACGGGTGACGAAAGATGTAACCGCGCCCAAAAAATAACCTACCAAGCATTTCTGTTCTTTTGCCTGTGTAAGGAGATTGGAACAGGCTACAGGGATCACAGTCATAAAGTATCATACCAGATAAACTTATTTTAAGTTTTTAATTTATTTTTGTTTCACCCGCGTCTTCCCGTTATCCCGCAGGAACCTTTTTGTGAGATAAAAGTAGCCTATGTGTTAATTCAGGGTATAAGCTATCTCCGTTCCAAATTTCATCAAAACCGGTTTAGTAGTTACGGTGATGCGTGGTAACAAACATTCACACACACACAAACTTTCGCATTTACATATAATATTAGTAGGATAAAATGAAAATTTCTTAGTTTTTTTTGGTGTTCTTTTTGCTAAATCAGGCCAAGCTGTGGGGCGTAGTTAGTGCCTTTATCAATCCCTGCAGTTCTGTTTCGAACATCGCCCAAACATGTTACACCTTTAAAACCGTTTCATTAGTTTCCACTCGCAATCTCAGTTTGCCAATAAATCAATTAACTGGTATTCTCATTAGAGTGCTGTTATCGGGAATCGAACCTTGGACCGGTCGGTCGCGTGCGGAGAGGAGAAAGTGTCTGTTTGCACACATTCAGCTTGTTTGATTTATTTATGTCGGTCTGTTTGTTTTGGTGTCGATAGTCGGGTTTGATAGATAGTGGTGTGGAAATGTAGTATAAAAGATACATAATATATTGATTGGTACTATAACTTTTGCCCCTGACTTTTTTTCTCACTTAACTCTTTCAGTATTTAACCCTGGAATCTGCGAATCTGAATCTGCGTCAAAGTGACTCCGGTAAAAACGATATATCGCTGTATTTTTCTAGTCTTGGAATATGACGTCCCGTTAGGACAATGTAAAAAAAATTTAATTAAGAAAACTGAAAGAAAAAAGCTGGAAGTAGACTTTTTTAAGGAAGAGTCATTTTTACGCATTTTGATCTTGATTTTTAAGCATTTCTAAATAAGAATATTACTATGTTTTTAGGGTTAAATAAAACTGCCAAGCTTTTGTTATCATCTCATGAGTTTGATAAAAGTTTGTTTGTTTGTTATATATCCTTCCAAAAATAAGGTAAAATAGTAACTAAAACTAAGTAAAACTGTAGAACTGTGATTCAAGTAAAGTATCGTTTATCAAACATGAAGGTATTCCAATCGTGAGTAATAAAGAGTTTGAAAATTCAAAGGCCAAACAGCTAAATAAAAAAAAATAGTTAACCGACCTTCAGAACTGCAATAAAATAAAATAAACATAGATAAAACAAACCCCAACCTGCTCGTAAACTCTGTGAACTAATAAAATATATTCCATAAGTTAAAACCATCAAGTTTGAATGCAAAACAAAACGTAGTATCCAGTGAGTTAATTCATTCAAATTTTTAGATCGTTTCGTCAGCGTTTAATCTTTGACTTTATAAGGTTAGTTTACTAGACGATTTCATACATCAAGCGTAAATATATTACTAGTCTTTTGTATCTTAACTTGAAACTAGCAACCTACCCTGACTTTACACGGTTAGTTAAAAATCATATTCTTTAAATAACAAGGATTTGTACAGTCAGTAATACATATCTATGTAGATACGAAAAGAAGTTTTTGAAATGGGCCTAATTATTCTACCCAAACTGATATTCTGAAGTGTATTATTATAATCATATCGGTGTGTTCCGGCAGCCTTACTTAAGAGCCAGTTCCCAAACCAGGTGTAGCGTGATGCCACCTTCGACCACATCGTCACTTTAGATCAGGTGACTTGTGGTCAAACGCTACCCTGTAAGCAATAAAAATATATATATATATATAACATTTAAAAAGAGGTAAAACTTGTTTGTTTGTTTGTAGAGGCTCATCTTCAAATCTACTGAAACAAATCCGAAAATTCTTTCACTAATAGAAGACTGCATTATCTTAGAGTGTCATAGGTTATGTTTCATTCTCATAAAGTACAGTTTTCAGTAAGAAATAAAGATATTTATAAAACAAATCGGAGAATCTCTCAGTTCCCGGAAAAGGTATCTGAGACCCGGGCTTTAATAAAACCAATTAACAGTTATTCAGAAAGCCTGTACTCATAACTTATTGCAATCCCAGATATCGTACAATGTCATTACCGTCGTCCCACATGTCTATTGCGATCAAACGAGGACTATAATAATTACATATTATATACCTAGAACTATAATTGGACCACTTAACTGTAAGCTTTTACATAAAAATCTACTTACGGTCCACCGGTAACCGCACATTACGTGGTTAGTGAACCAATAATCATTTAATTATAAAGGTAAATACTTATAGGAGTATAAGCCATTTGTATAATACATGCGTGCGATTGGATTAATGCGATGTTAGTAGGGTATTCTCGAGGATTGCAGTTTTTGTTTTATTTGCGTTTGGCATAATGGTACAACCTTCTACCTTCACGTACCTTCTATCTCACACACAAACACACACAAACCCTCTCTCTCTCCTCCTCTAACGCAAAGACGCAGACGCAGACGCAAACAAAACTCTTCAATTGACTTGTAAACTTTTTTTTTGTTTTGTTATGGCGTCACACGATTAGTGTATTTGCCAGTGTCAAGTATAAAAGATTTCAAACTCAGCGAGTTGAATCAAGTTCAAATAATGATGGTGATGATGATGATGATGATGAGATGATGGGATGAGGATAGTGTTTAAGTAAAGTAGTGGCGCTTTACTTAAACTTTACACGGACTTTTTTGGAGCAACTTGAAAAGTCACTTTCACAACTTTATTTCAATTTCCCACACTCTTACACATTAACGAACACATAATGGTTAATAATCCACCAATATTACACATTATCACTCGAAGAAACACAAGTTTTGGAAATAAAAACAAATTTTTTCACGTTGACAACTCAATTGCCGCCAAAAAAGTCACTTGTAAACTTCAACGCGAGGTTTATTTTCTAAGTGGGTAGGTATATATTATGTAATTATAATTCTATGCTACTCTCTCTCTCTCTCTGACGGAAGGCCTGAGACCCAGCAGTGGGAACGTCATAGGTTGTTGATGATAAAAAAAAAATATATAATATAAAGTCACTAAAAGTATTTCCGGTGGTGGCGTTCAAAGGGGGAGGCCTATGTTCATCAGTGGACTTCTTCCGGCTGATGATGATAATGATGAGTATTTCCAGTGCCACAATTATCAGAAGTGCCAAGAACCTCAACTAAAGCCACTCTGAGTGGTGCAGTCCTATCACTTCGACTATCCAAAATGTTATCCCTCTCGAGATCGGCTTGCAAGCCTTCCTTATAAAACACCCTCGCTCGAAGCTGTGTCATAACATAAGTTAGCATAGCCAGCGTGAGCGGGACGTCAGCTGTCAGATGACAGCATGACAGCCGGAAACAACAGTATGACAGCCGGAGACATTTCTTACTACTCCAAAACCCACGATAGCCCGAAAAATACATTTTCTAAGTCCCAGCGAGCCGTTGTCAATATTTCCAAGTTCTTTTCCAACTATGTTAGAATAGAAACAGCAAAGTAAAACTGAATTTTCTCTCCAGAATACCTCCTACCTGTAGCTTCGACTGCTCTCAATATCGCATAGTAATGAAGTTACCAGCTTGCTCCGCCATATTAGCATATGGGTAGATAAAGGTTCTTTAATAAGCTAGTAGGCAGTTTAAATGTTAGCGGAATTATGAGGATGTATAATCGGTTAGATGAGGAAGCGGTTTCCTGATCAAAAGCTATTGGGTATTAGAATTTACATGCCACTTTGTTGCCTTGGCATAATCTGTATAATGGAATGTATGGGAAATAATCCTTTGTTCAGATTGAATATCCTCATCGTCATACTTTAATAAACCCCGCGGTTACATCTGCGGGTTGCCAGTTTTCCCGCCAGGAAGCTTTTTCTGGGATATACAGTAGTCTATGTGTTGATCCTGGGTTTCTATTCTAAATTTTAGTTAAATCCGTTGACCCATTTCAGCGTGAAGAAGTAACAGACAAACTTTCCCATTAACAATATATTAGTAAGTTAGTGTTATTATACATTTATAGCAGTAGGGGCCTTTTATCCCGTGTGGAAATTGCCACAGAACCTATGCATTGTTCTGGGGTATAAAAAGAGTCTATGCCCATTGTTCACGTAGTAACGGACCAACAGACCTACGTGTTTTTTTTGGATTGGAAACTGGCTCTCAAGTGAAGCTGCCGGAACACACGACAGATTTAGGGTGGTAGCTAACCAAAGTTGCAAAATGTGAAATGAGCTTCCTTCACAAGTCTTCCCATCATCATCATCATCATCAGCCTTTATCAGTCCACTGCTGGACATAGGCCTCTCCCAAGGTACGCCACTGACCCCAGTCTTCAGCTCTTCGCATCCAACTACTGCCAGCCACTCGGCGCAAGTCGTCCCTCAGTATTACAAATTGGAGTCTTTCAAGATGGGTGTGAGAAGAGTTTGCAACGCATAGGCAACACCCAAATTTTCATAAGTGACAGTGACTGCTTCAGGCGAGCCATCTGCTTGACTAGAAGACCCCTACCAGTTCCTACAAGTCGCAACACCGAGCGAGTTAAATAGTTTATAGAATACTGAGAAGCGAGTGAGTAATGTAAATCGATTGAACATAATGGTAATCACGGCCGCAGGGAAAGACTTTCCATTCCTGTATATACCATGTAACCATTACAATGCATGCACCTACAATCCATATAGAAAGTGTTATAGCCAGCCGGTGCAGTGTTCTACACAAACTAGGAAATGCTTGCACATTACTATTTGGGTTTTTTATAAGGTTACTCGTAGGTATTTTATCTAGGAATGCTTGCATGTATCGGCAGAATTTGGGCACAGACTTTGGTGCAGATTGATTTACTTTGAAGCGATGATGGTTCAATGGTGGTGACGTCATCTTGCGATTCGTACTATGACTCTTATGATGAGCTTGCGCTTTTAGTGAACCATAGCTTAGTGGTAAGGCATTGACTAGTGCTCATCTGGCTATAGCTACCATCCTCTAGTTAAAGGTGGTGCTTCTTTACACCTGGGTTGGAAACTGGCTCTCAAATGGGCCTGCCGGAACACACCAATAGGTGCTTGGCGACAGATTCTTAACTTGAAGACTAGGCGAGCACTAGAAAATGCCCTACCACCAAGCTACGGTTCCATCACGATGTTTTTCTTCACCGAAAGCTCAAGCTCATTCTGTTCTGACCCGCCTAAAGGGGATGATCAGACATGCATCATCAGTATCACGAAAGGTGTTGAAGAGCATTTTTCACAAATCGTCGAGTACGTGCATAAAGTAGATTGGTTGTACTGTTCGGTAACTGGTTTGCGTAGCGTTAGAAAGCTAGGTGCGTATCAGATCGCGCAGCCTCCAGACATCCTGTACAATGTGTTGCACATCTAATGACGCAAGTGCTTGCATGTGCTAGTAGTTTGGACGAAATTGCTGCTGTTCATAAATCTATAGCCATTATTGTAAATCTTTGGAAACAGTTCGTGTGCCGTACTTTGGAGGCTTATATGCGGCCAGCAGAGGACAGGTACTGGCTTACGATAAAAGTTATAAAATTCTGGCTTATTGGTCTGATGACTTGCCTACAAGAATAAGCTTGGGTTTTGGATAAAAATATGTAAGGTGTAATAATAATGGCAATACATTTTTCTTTTGTTTTCCCTTAAATTTTTTCAGATAGTGGATTTGCTGAAGGCCGCCGGTACCTGTCGCTTATGAACATTTGCAACACCAGGGGAGTTGCCGAAATGATGGGATAACCCCCCCTCTCTTTGTTGTTCCCGTTATCCACTAATTGTTCCGTGACCAACAGCTCCGTATGTACTCATGGTATAGTGCACTGGTTGAAGACAAACGCTCTAACTTGTTGTAAGTTTGCTATATGAAAAATAATAACACTTAACGCACACTCGGTGAATGCCGATCGCATCTCGTATAAGCAGTGACAATGCATGTACCTTATTTGAATAATTGCACCGATAGATAGCCACCGATTCTGTATGGATGATGAGAGAGTACCGCTTGCATAAATAGGTACCCTAACTGGTTATTTATGCTAACTGGAATACAGTTATGAGGGTTTATATTGAGGTGTAGCTAGCTCTGGCAAGTTACGACGTAGTAAGGAACCAAATATAGATAGCTAAGGTACTACTTATCACTTATTACACACTCATAATCTACATTTTTTTCTATGTTACTGGTTGCGCCCCGCGGTTTCACTCGCGTCTTTCCGTTATCCCGCAAGAATTTTCCGGGATAAAAAGTAGCCTATGTGTTAATCCAGGGTATAAGCTATCTCCATTCCAAATTTCATTCAGATCCGTTCAGTAGTTTTTGCGTGAAAGAGTAACAAACATCCATCCATCCACACTCACAAACTTTCATTTGACCACAAGTCACCTGATGTTAGTCGACGATGTGGTCGAAGGTGGCGCCACGCTACTCCTGGACTGAGAACTGGCTCTCAAGTGAGGCTGCCGAAATACACCGATAGATGCTTGGCGGTAGGACGGATCGTAAGTCCAAATTCATTGGCTATGTATGGCTATATAATTCGCACACCACAATACAAGGAAAATTATAACTAGAACAACAATAAAATTTAATGGTAATAAGTGGCACAACGGGTGGTCTTATCGCTCATAGCGATCTCTTCCAGACAACCCAAAAGCAGAGGAATAGTACGAAACTGTATGGACGGTGGTAAACATCAAAAATTTTATAGAAAAAAAAGATACATACTAAAACCTACCTGTAAGTAGGTATGTAAAAAAAGAAGAGGTTGCAAAGCTTTATTTCTATTTGTTTTTTTCTCAATATGTATATATCAGCACTATTCGCCACCGTGGCTGTTTCTGCAAAGCTTTTCTTATAATGTTTACGTATCCAGATTCTCATCTAATACAAAACAACGTTACAAACGGCTTCTAACAGTATAAGGACCTCAATTTCGCAATAGAATTCATGCCAGGAACCGAATCAAACACACCATAATTTATGCCACATACCATTCCGATACACCCACTCGGTAGAATGCATGCGAACATGCATTTCAATTTATCACTGCATCAGTCAATGCCAGAGATCGGCCTGAGAGTAGATCAGCGCACTTGATTGCTTTGAGCCGTATGTTTAATCGATAACAATAGAAAAGAGGATGCATATTGTTAAAAGAAAACCTTAAATGCGAGTCGAACTCACGCACTAAAGGTTCCGTACCATTAATTAACCATAAAAACAGCAAAAAAACTGTTATGTCATCAATATCATCATCAGCTGGATGAAGTCCACTGCTGAACACAGCCCCCTCGAAAGCCACCATGATCGGCTATTAGCCAATTGCGTCCATCGGCTCCCTGCGACTCTTACAAGCTCGGTGGTCCACCTAGTGGGGGACACAACGTCTTCCGGTTCGTGGTAGCTGGTTCCAGTTCCAGTTTGTTGTACGTGAGCCCCCTAAATGATAATTTTATTGTTTTATTTTCAATTGTCTAGCCTGGTGACAGACGAACAGACAGACAGACAGCAGAGTCTTAGTAATAGGTTCCCATTTCACCCTTTGGGCATGGAACTCTAAAAACAAATTTTATCTGTTTATAATAATATTATTAGTATAGTTTTATTTATTACAGTGTGATCCGCTGCATAAGTAATAGTCGCTACGAGACTGCTGCCGACAGATCTATCTTCGTTGTGAATCGCAACATCATTTACCGTGACAGCCCCGCGTGTCTTTACCTTGGATTATTAACTATGGGATATGTTGGCGTTCCAACAGGAATATGTGGAATGATTGACTTATCTGTAAGAAATGCTCTCTGCTGCCAAGCAGTGTGCACTGGACTAGTTTAATAGAACGAAATAATGGTTTATGAATCTGTCGTTGAGCACCTATCGGTTCTGGCTGTGCTCTCTCTTGAGAGCCAATCCCCAAGCACCTTTGACCAAATCGTCGTCGTAGGCTTGGGAAACCAAGGGCCTCCACTGAGCCCAGTCTTTGGTTCTTCTCATCCAAATACTGCGAGCGTGTAAACGCCTTTTTGTATGGAGAAATGTAGCATAGAGTTTATGATTATGTTTTTTTCACATAAAACTCGTTTATACTTGTCGTAGAACGCATTAAAAAGTCACTTTAGCTTACAGGTGAAAAGTGGTCAAACGCGGTAGCATCATCCTACAGGTTAGTAAGATGTAAAGTGACATAAAAAATAAGGCCAACAAAATCAAGCACTTGCGGGAATCGAATCTTTGATATCACGGCTGTCTCCCACTGCGCCATCAGTAATGAACTGTAAATTTATTTCAATACTAGTTGCGCTCCGTGGTTTCACCCGCGTCTTCACGTTATCCCGCAGGAACCTTTTTCCGGGAAAAAATGTGGCCTATGTGTTATCCAAGGTATGAGTTATGTACATTCAAAATTTCATCAAAATTGATTTTATAGTTATGGTGATAAGTGGTAACAAACATTCACACACAAACTTTAGCATTTATATTAAGTAGGATAGGATTTTTTACTTTTGATGTTTGACTGCTAATATCTGTACACACCTTTACGCGTCTCATCACGATATTCAATGTATCTCTATACAGGAGCAATTCAGAATGCCTGTACACTGTCGGCCGAGAAAACTATACACCGTAGCAACATGAAGTGTAATGGGAGCTACACGCGCACGCGCCGCTATTTATCCTCGCCGATACAGGAGCTATCCTTTATAGAATTATAGGCGAGTTAGTACGCTGATGGTAAGAAAAGTGAACGTCCTTAAAATTAGTGGTGGATTAATACCGATATTTGACAATATTCGAGAATCCTACATATTATTATAAATGAAAATGTTTGTGAGGATAGATGGATGTTTTGTTACTCTTTCACGCAAAAACTACCGAACGGATTTTGATGAAATTTGGTGTGAAGATAGTCCGAACCCTGAAGAAGGACGTAGGATTTTTTATTGCGATATGGTACAGTCCACGCAAATAGAACTGCAGAGCGCAGTTAGTATCAATATGTATGTCTGTACGTTATCTACGTATGCAGCGATGACGACTCAGTGGTAGTGACGACGGCTTGCAATCTGTAAGTTGTAGGTTCAGGTTCAATGAGCAGGAGCTTTCGGTGAAGGTTTCGGAGGGGTTTTTGGTTGTAGGGGGTACTCAAGATCGAATAAGGTTTTGTGCACAAGCTTGATTGAATCCGTTTTCTAGAATCCTGCGTATCGCTACGACGTAAATTAACAGCAGCAACAGTAAATTAAACAATGTCAAAGTGACATGTCCAATATATCGAACTTCATTACGATGGACTCATATTCACCGCTTTCACTGAAACATCTACCAGTGCTAAATTACAACCAATTACTCCAAACATGCACTTCGTAAATGAAATGCAAACGTGCACTTCAATCAATCACGCGCAAATGTCTTCATTTTCCACCAGGTGTGGCTAATAGCGCACTCCTATTTGGCCTGCAGTGTACGCATTCATCTACGTGTGTTACAGTTATAGTTATAAATAAAAGCTCGCGAGGTCCAAAGCATTACTCATGAATCGCTGTGGCCGGCGCCCGCATCGTCATATATCGCTTGAGCTGAATTCCACTCGTTATTATAGTGTATACTTATTTATGCAAGTGATTGTATATTCATTGGAATGTTTGTGATGTAAGGCGGTGAAGGATTCGATTTGATGGCGATGTTTTGATTTCATTATTACGCTGTTTTGTTGCTCTTGTTTGTTTGTAATCGGGTTGTAATCAATATGAATTCATGTTTTTTGAGCCAGTTCTCAATCTTGGCGTAGTGTGGCGTCACCTGAACCCCATTGTCTCTTAACATTTGGCAAGTACATTATACTAACTTGTAGTCAAACACTAAAGACTATTCGTGTGTCTGATAAGAAATAACATCAGGCACGGCTCGGCACATAAATAATTATGTTAAATTCTTAGGGGATGACTATTCAAAAACCCTATCCTAGTGCTCTCCTACTTTATATAAGGAATTTCTGCTCTGCTTTTGGGTTATCTAGAAGAGAGCGCTTGGAGCGATATAACACTGCTCTTTGTAACTTTTTCTTCTTGCCCTGGTCCCTACTCTTAGTAACTCTTTGTAACTGGTCTTTGTATCGCTTACCATTAAGTTATATTGTTTTTCTTATTTGAAACCGTGTATTGTGGTGTACCAATACTTTTGATAGTCTATCTATCCTGCGCTAAATTTCGATCTACCGGTTAGTAATGGTGATTCATCATACTTCTACGAATTATTTTAAGAACAAGATTATTTCTTGATGTTGCTTAGATTTTATATAAGAAGTAAACTTTAGAGGTCTAGAAAATCTTGACCCCGTCAGTGAGTAACCACAAACTGGTCCTCCAGGTCCTAAATCTTTAGTATCAATTTCATTGTAAGAAAGCTTACAACGTGCATAATCTTTAAGTTTTACGATTCTGTGTCAATTCAAGAAGGATTTAATGTGATATTAGTATTGCTTTAATATTCAATAAATTTGCATAAGTTACTGTGATACATTTGTAGGTAATGATGTAGTAAGTGGTCTTAAAATAACAGTTAACTGGATCTAACCTTACCCTCGCATATATCAAATTTAACTGTAACTTCTGTTTATGTTACTTTATTATATACTCATACGTAGTTCCAATATTTTACGCGTTGGTATCTATTTCATTTTATACAAGCGTAAAACATTATTATGAAATAAAATGTAGCCTAAAAGATAAATCCAAGGTATAAAGTACATAACCGGGCCGAAGACCGGGCTCAGTGGCGTACCTTGAGAGAGGCCTATGTCCAGCAGTGGACTGATACGGCTGATGATGATGATAAAGTACATTCCAAATTGTACTCAAATCCGTTGATGTAAAAAATACTGTAATTATTGTAATTATTTCACAACGTTATTTTTCAATTGTGCAAAACAATGAAAATCAACCCCATTGATCGAATTACAACTGTTCAACTGAAATTGGTCCTCCACTAAATTCATCTACATAAGATGAGATTATTATTTTTATTCATAAACAATGTTAATTAAAAAATAACCATTATATCTCCTCCATATATATCATAGTTAACATTAACATAAAAACTAGAAAACCACTAAACAGATTTTTAATACGCTTTCAGCGTTTGCCGGTTTAAGTTCCGAGATTTATTAAATCACGCATAAGAAGTCACACGGGAAACGTTGTTAGGGTTTAATCGCTACGTGGGCAGACCTGTGGACAAGAGCTAGCCTGTATAAGAAAGCACGTAGTCCACAATAATCGACGCCACGGGACCTCGATGCGTGCAAGTTAGCAAGTCGCGCGTCCTGGCAGGCAATCCAGGCATGAACATAAGATTGTAAAAATGTAGGATGAAGAGTTGGAAATGTTATAGATGTGGCAAATGTCACTTTTACTTCACCGTCATCAGCAGCCAGTCCACTGCTGGACATAGATACGCCTCTGAATCCGGTCTTCGGCTCTTTTCATCCAACTACTTCCAGCGGCGCAAGTCTTCGCTCCACCTTGTCGCAGGACGTCCTAATACACTACGTTTGCCAAGTCGCGGTCTCCACTCAACAACACGTCTACGTCAACTGTTATCGGTTCTGCAGCTTATATGACCAGCCCACTGCCACTTCAGCTTGCTTATTCTGTGTGTTCTTTCGGTGGCCCTAATCCTCTGTTGGATTAACTCCTTTCTCATTCGATTCTTCAGAGAAACTCCAAGCATCTGGTGAGCCCCGATTGAGAGCCTGTTCCTGATTCTGTTTCTGGTTTAGCGTGGCGCCACCTACTACCACATCGTCACTGAATCCATATCTATTCTGATAATGAACATCAGGTAACTTGTGGTCAAACGCTATACCTATACCCAATAAGAAGTAAGGAAAAAGCACAGCTCTTTAATTAATTCGCTGAGCAACTTTAAACATAGAGTTAATAAAGATTAGACTGTGTAAAATGTAATTAGTTGTAGAAGTAACTGGTGCCATATCTGTCCGTAATCTGCACACGCATAGGCTACAACTGAGAATGCGGCAGGCTACACCCAATCAGACAATGGTTGATTTAGCCGCTACTGCGTCCGTTACGCCGGCCCACGCACCTTGCAGCCTGCGCCTGCGCCGGTCTCTAGCCCTAGGCTAAGAGACTGCGGGTGTTGTTTGTCAGGTCCTTTAATCAGAGTGGTAATAACGTTATTTCATTCGCTGGTGGACTGTAAATAACTTTGGAATCACTAATTTATTCTGCTATCTATCTACTACACTACTATATAAAGAGAGAAGATGTAATCGTTAGTTTGTTCCGAGTAAATTTAAAAGCTTTTGAACCGATTGGTGTGGAGATTATTTGAACCCTAACCTACTAAAGAAATTCACTATCCAGCTCTTGCTTCATGGCAGAGCCTCGTTACCAAACCCGATTTATTGGACTCAACACGAATCATATGAATCCAAACTAAAGAGGTTTACTAGCAGCCACTGAAGAGTTCTACTATCCACCTCCTAGCTCCATCATCAAATCAGGTCGTTGATACTAAATTAGTGCATTGTCACCGGGATTACATATACATAAAAGTAACATTTCGATACATTGAGAGTTCTCAATTGAGACAGAGTTCTTAAGGGTCGGCAACGCATCGGCAACTCCCCTGGTGTTGCATTATCTATAGGCGACGGTGACCGCTTTGCATCGAGCGGGCGGTCTGACATCTTGCCACACTGTTAAATAAAAAAAAATGGGAGAAGAAATTGAAAAAAAATGGCTTGCAACTCAAAATATGTGTATACATAAAAACAAACTAAAAGAGTATCAAGACGAGTGCGATGAAAGTACCCATCAACGGAGCATAGAGATGTGAAGATGGGCACCCCAACACGATACAGTCAATTTTGCCTACGAACTAAAAAACTACCTGTGGAAGCAACATAGCTGCTGCGCCCAAACCATCCGGTTAGGGATGGTAAAAATTGACTCCTAAGATTTTATTACATTGTTGAAGTGAAGCCAAAAGCCGGTAGCTCTCCAAAGTCTGGTCTGCACGATATGTTAAATCGGACACACGCCTCCCGACATTAGTGTTGCTAGTGTGTGAGTACTGTTATAATACAGTCAGATACAGTTAGAGCTGTGGGTGTGTGTCTTGTTGAACATGCTAGGACGTAGGATATCTGAGGTGATTTGGTTTGTAGTAGGTAGTTAGGTACTTAATAAAAAGCTACTGCGGATCATTCCCATTGGTTCCACAGATGTGTTTGTCAATGGAACTAGAGAGTTTTGTATAGTAGTTCCATGAGCTGCTAAATTCTGGTCAACTTGTGCTTTTTCCATCAGTCAGTCAGGACAAAGCCATTTATAATAGCTACTCCGCCATAACCCGCCATAGTACCTTATGTACCCAGAAAACATTCTAAATATACATATTTTATATGCATATATACGTGCCTAATCAACACATTCTTGCACAAACAAACAGCTTAAGTAATTCCAGCAAATTAGTTCAACATAAAGGAAACATTCCACAGTTAGCGGCTTAGGGAAAGCCACATGCGGGTATTGTGCTTAATTACTAACGAAGGTGAGTATGTAAGTATAGTAAGCAATAATAAACAATGAGAATTTGTTGAATTTTGATATGGTTTGTTTTCACTGTTCGAAAAGTTTCTTTCTTCTATCTTACAGTGAAGCATTGGAGCACGACGATGTGGTCAGAGATAACGCTATGTTGTGCCTAGACTGAGAACTGGCTCTCGAGTAAGGGTGCCGGAACATACCGATGAAGCTTGGCGTCAGAACCATAGCTTGAAGGCGGCCGCCAACAAGGCGCGCGCTAGAGAATGCGGTTTCCTCTAGATGAAACAAAAGTGAATTTACACCAAAAGTAAGTAGGTCTCCTCTATCTCCACTGGGTACTGGCTCTTGAGTAAGGCTTCCGGAACACACCGGTGTCTACAATGAGCTTGACCTTTCGGTGAAGGAAAACATCGTGATGAAGCCAGAGCTTGTGTTGGTACTGTCTAGTGCTCGCTTGGCTAGCTACCAAGTCAAGTCCCATTTGAGAGCCAGTTCCCAATCCAGGTCCACCGTGACGTCACCTTGGACCACATCGTTACTTA
Source organism: Opisthograptis luteolata (assembly GCA_931315375.2). Lineage (NCBI taxonomy): Eukaryota > Metazoa > Arthropoda > Insecta > Lepidoptera > Geometridae > Opisthograptis > Opisthograptis luteolata. The sequence continues at coordinate 9,343,696 of OV928048.1, forward strand.
ACATCAGACGAGTTGTTGTCAAACGCTACCCTGAAAAAGTGAAATGAATTCATTCAGTCTCTCTTATTGATCAGGAGTCCTATATTTGAGAGTTAGTTCCCATTTCAGTTGTAGCGTGGCGCCACCATCGATCACATCGTTACTTAACAATAGAATCGGATGACTTGTTGTGAAAGGCTACCCTGTAAGAAGTATTTTTTTTGTATTGTCGGTTATGGCAATTAATCAAGATCGCACACTAAAACAAACAGCAGTTCACCTACAATGCGTCTGTTGAACCGCATAAACAGCTGCTTACCCTACATCACAGCGAGCTCCGTTGTAAGCATGTAAGGAATCGACACTAAGATAGATATAAGCTGGACATAGATTTGTGACTTCATTCGCCTCCGAGACTTATGTAGACGTTTGAACTGTGAGAAGTGACGTGAGCACACGCAGTACATGCTAAGGGTGACTGTACAGTGGACACGTTCTTTAGTGCTATCCTTCAGTCGATTCAGCCCAATGTGATAGATTTACCATCGTTCCGCAACAAGCCTTTCGCTGCCTCCTTCTTGTTGTGGACCGCTAGGGACTGCTCCCTGCTGCTTTGTTTTCTGAAAGGTACAATCTGGGTCTCTTTAAGACTAAGAGTGAATAGGCAACTCCTGGGCCAGCGTGATCCACCCTCGCCTGTATCGTCACTTACCAACAGGTGAAACGCAGGACCATTCGCACCGGTTCCTCATATCTGGGACCGCTGTGAAGATCAACATCATCATCATTTTGTCCTGGTTAATTTATATTTGGGGTTGGCGCAGTACGTCTTTTTCTTCCGCTCTTCTCTGTTGGCCCAGACATCATCGTCTTTTTACGTAACTGCATAATAAGATGGCCAAGTAACTCGCCTAATTGAAAGTGTCCGCTTGCTTGCCTTCTCACCAAAAGCAAAATATGTTTGATCTAAAACGACTACAACTGCTATTCAAATGTTTGTCTTTGTTTTAGTTGGTAACTATTTATAGCGCACGCAACATTATAATTTAAAAATAGTGGAAATGTCGTAACTCAGCGCAGGTTTGTAATGTTTAGTTTAAAAAAAACCGTTCACATGCGAAACTGGTACATGAAATTGGTCACAACGTAAATGGCGAGCAAACAACAAAATGTTAACATTAAAAAAATCGAGAACCAAAAGGTACACCCTGACTCCAACTTTAGTTTCAACGTTTTGCCCTAAAACCAATCTTAACACAAGCCAGCAAGCTTCAAATCCCTTTAACCCAGGTACAGGTTCAACAAGTCCGTCTGTCACGGATTGATGTGTAGCCAGTGCGTGTTGCAGACTCCATTAAAGGCGCGAATTATGGCCCCTGTCGCGCTAAGCTATGCTAGGGGAACCTTGTGGCGACCACCGACCATTTTTACAACTGTATCTTTGATCAGATGATAAGAAAGATTTGTGACTAGTTCCAAGACGGCAGGTGGGTCAATGGGTAAAACATCCAGATAAAGGAAATTGCAGTTCTTCAAGATAGTTGGGTGTGCAGAGTTCTTAAGACCTCTCACAAGGTACGCCTCTGAGCCCGGTCTTCGACTCTTCTCAGCCAGCAGCCGCCACTTGGCGCAAGTCGTCGCTTCACCTAGTCGGAGGGTGTCTTACACTACGTTTGCTAATTCGTAGTTTCCACTCAAGAACTTACCCCAAAGGTGGTCGGTTCTGCTACTTATAGATTCAAAGATTTAAAGAATGAATTTATTGCATTTCATAATGTGTACTATAGTCATAATATAATTAAGATCATTATGGACCCTGTTGGGCACAACAACAATATTACTTAAAAACTAATGGAGAGGAGGACTGACATCAATTAACATAATATTGTGATATGATATGTGATCAGCCCTCTGCCACTTCAGCTTGCTAGTTCTGTGAGCTATGTTGGTGACCTTAGTTATCTGGCAGATCCCCTCATTTTGATTCGAAACTTCAAGCCCTTTTCATAGCTCGATGGACTTCACATAAGTAAGTTTAATACAGCATGTACAAAATATACATTTGCAACTTTATTGTGAAAGTCAAAACAGTAACACCGGTTTTTATTCTCGGCAAAGTCAAGCGCTTACCAGTCGCCAAGTTGAACAAATGCCGCTGATAACCAGTGAGTTTAAAGCTTTATAGGCAAGACCCAGTTTACCTGAGTTAGGTCATAAAACTTGTAGGCATTTAGGTCAGCGTTTTATTGTTGAATGTCGCAAACACAAGTGCTTAAATCTATTTATGATAGTAATTTGCTGATTAATGCTAGTCAAGAGGTGCCCGGGCCTGTATCTAGGGATAGGTACGCTAGTGCCTAGGTAGATACCTATAGGTATCTAATAGGTATATATCTAAGCTCTGATTAGCGTTTGTTGGACAGTTCCACTTCATATAGTGACGTAATTGAATGATTTTGCGAGGAAAACTGTAGTGTATAATTAAGACGATCGTAATTAAAATAAATTACTAATATTAAGAGGTAAAGTTTGTGAGTTCATTTATGTAAGAGGAAGTCTCAGGAAATACGAAATACTGAGCCAAAAATTCTGATCCGATTTTGAAAGCTTTATCACTGTTGGAAAGCTTCAAATCCAGGTGTAGCGTAGCGCCTTTTGACTACATCGTCATCCACATCAAGTGACACGTAATAAAAAGATACGATATTAAATAGTTAATAAAAAGTTAATAAAAAGTTTTTAGTAGTTAGAGCTGCAGTGCTTCTCAGAAATTTGCATTGAAAACTTCATGCAAGATGCATGTAGGGCAGCATAGTTCAGCTCAGCATAAAATCAGGGCATGAAGATCAAAATAAACCTACCAGTTTATTTTAATAACCTTTATACTACTCTTTACATTTAATTTAAACTGTAAACCTATTTGAGAAATAATTTAAAACAATATAATAGCTAATTGCAAGTTGACCTCACTCAGAAATTAACTTCAGAAATTATAATACGAGACTCTGTAGAAAAGTCGTGATGTCGTAAAATCTGCCAAATTACAGAGGGTTGAAATGTGCCTAATTCTAGAGTGTGCGCTGCGCAGGAGTTTTCTATTAGCAAATGCGGTTTAAGGGTGCTGGCAAGATGAGAGGCGGAGCGTTTTTTAATCTTATTGTTAAAAATATATATCAGATCCACTCGATCACACAAAAACAGCTGAAGAGATTTGGCTGAAATTGGGCATAGAGATCAAAGCCTGGACATAGGGTATACTTTATATTTCGGTAAGATCTGGCAGGAACTGGCAGTTACATAAGATATTAAAAAAACGAAATAAGAACACTATCGACCAAGTCTCCTTACAGAAAAAAAAACGTAATCGAAATCGGTTCACCCGTTGGGATGTTTTGATGCCACCGACAGATACACACGTTAAACACCCGTCAGTTTGCGTAGTAGTTAAAATTGAGAAAGCAATAATCTGTTGATTTTTTTCTAGAAAGATAAAAGCAAAATCTTCCAATAGAGCAACCTGAAAGAACCTGTAAGATACTTCAGACGGTTGCGTTAATGTGTAGTAAGCGTATATTACAGCTATCGTTTAACGAGGGTGTTATTCACTACATCCTCCATCATCATCATCAGCTTATACGGTCCTACGGCTGGGACTCTGGCCTTTTCTTAGAGAGAGAGAGAGAGAGTATGGCCCGTAATCTACCACGCGGGCCCAGTGCAAGTTGGTATATGTCACATTCCTTTGAGCATTGTGGTTCTTGGACATGCCGGTTTCCCCACAATGTTTTCCTTCACCGTTTTGAGCGATGGTAAATCCGCATATAACTTATTAAGTAGGCGCTGGGCCGAGAGGATTCAAACTCGGTGTCGGCGCCTTGTAAGGCGTACACGTTACCGTTCGGCCGCCATCGCTACATCCTCCGCTTATCACCACGTCGCGAGCCGCACACTGCCTCAGCGATACTACATTCCAACGCTGACCGCAGCCACACGCTCACTCGGAATTAATCACAATTATGTGACAGTGAGCCTGCGCCCGCGCCGCAATCCTGCACCATTCGCACTTGTGTCGTTATTGTATTTCTATGACTAAGGCTCATAACTCACTTAAAGACACCTCAAACGCAACATGTTTCATTGAGACAAAAAGCTTGGACGCGGTAGGCGTGTTGATGGTAACTGCAGAAATCTGAACAGCACACTAGGTTATGTCGGTGTGGGTGTTAAGACTTTACTCTACTGTTCTTGCACCGGATTTTCTTCTTCAACAAACTCGTATTGTTGGAGTTTTAAGGCCGTTCGAAGGTTTCCGATGTGCCTTTCAAAGTATAGTAGAAGCCAGTTGAAAATGCTACTAAACGGTGACCTATCCAAGTGATGACAATGCTGAATTTTTCACTTGATTAATATTGCCACATAAGTATCCATCACAATTGATGATGCCATTGACACAAAGGGTGGTGAGGCAAAGCAGTTCAGAATTCTGTGTGACATTATCTAGGTCTGCTAACTTTGATTTGATAGAAGTAGAAAACTTTCCACGCAAAATGCTTCGGTTAATCTTTTTGAGACTCTACTCAGAGACAGTGACTTGGTAAAACAGGCCAGGCCAATTGGCTAGATCAGTCGAGGTTAGTAAGCATAGATTGGTCGTAAGGCATGTTATAGTGCAGTGCTTACCTGATAGTTCACCACTCTCAAGTTAAAAATCAGGCTACCCTATAAGCGCGTCCGGTAGCCCAACTTAAAAGTCAGCATCCCATCCAGGCTTAGCTGCCACCTCGAACCACATCGTCCCTTAAGGCAACTCATAGTCAAATGCTACCACATCAGAAGTAACGTAAAAAATTGGACTAAAACGTCTAGAGAACAATTGAACCCTCAATAAATAATTGAAAGACGTTTATGGTCTGAAATTATATTGTAGAACCTAGGATCTGGCAATTTTTAATCGGTTCATCCCACGCGGTACCAACAGTGAGGGCAATGTTTCCACATAAACTCAATATCGGTCGAGACCACCTAACTATATCGCTAAAAATATATCACAGTTGACGATAGCATCTAGGACCTTACTTCCTAGTTGTGAACAATGTGATGGAAGACAACGTGGACCTCACATTGACTGTAGTTGGCTGCTTTGATCGTTGTTGAAGATAGATAACGAAAATGTATGTTTAACTAGCTGTGCCTCACAGTTTCACCCGTCTGGACTATAGTTTATTGTAATAAAAAGTATCCTATGTCCTTCCCCAAGGTTCAAACTATCTTCATACAAAATTTCATTAAAATTTGTTCAGAGGTTTAGGAGTGAAAAGGTATCAATTAGAGAGAGGATCAGAGAGAGTTTTTTTCAGTTTAATTTCGTTTTGGGACTTTTACCATATTTGGCATGCCAGTCCCAAACAGCCAGTACAAAGATACTGCAGCATCGCTTGTTGGTTCTACTAAAATGTTGATATAAGTACCAAAACGAGAGAGAGTTACTTTTGCATTTATAATATTATAAGAGATGTCCGATTTACGAAACAGCTTTTTGAACTACCATAACCAAAAAAATATTATATTGTTTCAACACAATGTTCCATTGAAATTAAATTGTTTTCATCATTCGGATACGTACGTATATCTGAGTGAGAAAGCTCATTTCTTTGCACGTTTATCTTGGTTACATCTTTATTGCCCTCGAGTTTAAAACGTACCTTTAACTACTTTACACTATGTATACAGACAAAGGGCTAAGGGTCCCTTTCGTGGCGTGATGTATCGCTCCCGTGGCGTTAATAAGCGAACACAGGACTCGTGATCGCCAAAGGCAAAAGTGCAGTCTCTATACGACAAACATGCAACGAAATATCTATGTAAATATTAGTAAAATGCTCATGTACGTTGGTAAGCGCATGACTTGCAAAAGGCTGGAACAACTTAGCTTTTTTAAAATGTTCTGGTTATTCCGGTTCAGGGTCATAAATTGACGAAGTAACCTGGGAATTAAAAAAATTGGGAAAAACTGAAAATGTATATAGGAGTTTGGTATAAACTTTGTGGGAAGCCGGGGTGTGTCGCTAGTTCCTTATAGAATTCGATGATTCGTATATAGTGATGTACGATGATGGCTGATTGTCGTAATCGAGACATTCAATACCCGCCCTCCCCTCCTTACACTTCTCTCCTCTTCACCACGCAATAGCAGGCATGAAACCCTTTTTATATCCATTCCTGACTCTTACAATGTTAACATAATGAGGGACAAAGCGGAGGAGTAGATAACTAAAATAATCTTTAAGGGTCTCAGCTGAATCGTCAACTTCGTTCGAAGCTCGAGTTCGATTGTTCGTAGCAAAGGATTCGTCGCAGCAGACCCGCACTGACTGCATGTTGTAACGTACTACGTTACTTACCTTAATTTTTGCTTTAAAAACATACTAATTTGGCAACATCATACATGTACATCATTCCTCATGATTACAACCTGGGTTTATCGGCAGCTTTAGCAACAATTACGCGCATTTTAATTGTTTTTACACAAATAGTTTTATCAAAACAAAATAGCAATGATAGTTTGAGTTTAGAGTTCGGTGACATGACAGATGTCAACTTGAAAGGTGAAGTTGACAGATGTTTCGGGACACTGACATAATGCTAGTCTAGAGCATAGACTCATGTGTCTGATAGGAATCTTGTAGATTGGAACGTAAACAATACGACAAATATTTCGAATACAATTTTATTTTACAACTAAACACATTTTTCGAGAGAATAATTTGAATAGGGAAACGAACAACATCCTCACGTGACTGAATAATTAAATTGGGATTAAAATCAAAATATAATTTTACGCGACGAATGCATTGTGAACTGCGTACATCGGAGCGTGGAATGATCGACGTCTACATGATCTATGAGTTAAATTCGTGGCATTCTTGGTGAAAAAAGATGACGAGGCTTTTCACTAAAGAACCTTCGTCCGAGTCGCTGCGTAGGCGGCGATCTCTATTCGACATTTTGATAAAGTGCTTCAAAAGAACCCGTAAAAAGGTAATCATATTAATTTTATTGGCAATCCTCGAAGAAGCAATTTGGAATTCCATCCTATTGCGTCAGCCAGTTGACAGCTATGAGAGTCCCAATGTAACACGCTGTTTAATTCTTTCACAGCGGGTTCTTTTTCTCGGGATAACCTCTCCGCCCTGAACCAAGCCTTTCGAGATCCTGCGCGCTAATTTTGACACCGAACCGAAGTCCCCTCGGGGCTCGATCTCGTCTTCGTGCCGGCAACCCGCCGCTTGGACCAGACCACGTCATAGCACGGTATCCTTTCTTTTTGTTCTTTCCCTGGAATATTATCCACGGTTATAGGCAAGGTTTCTTAGCCTTTGTTGCGAAGCGCACTTTAATCGACATAGTTTCGGCATTCCCGGTCCGCTTCACTTAAGCCCCGTCGGAAAATACAGTTTATTAAATTTAGGTTCTAAGTTGGATCTACCTTTGTAATTTTAGATTTAACGTATTCTATGTAACTTAGCATTATCTAGATCTTAGTAATTTAGTCTAAGCTTGGAATCTCAATTAGAGATCTTAATTAGAGATTTAGTATATGAGATAAGTATTTCTGGAACCGCTCATCTATGTACTAGATTATTCAATAAAATATAAGCTCTATTCTGATACTAAATCTAAACGTTTTATTTATCTTCACAATCACAACACAACAGCTCAGTCCGCTGGCACGGCCCTCGAACCAAGAGTCCTCCCGTTGTGCCGGCTTGATCTATCCAGGTACTTTCTCCTACCCTCATTCCCAACCATCCATCCCAATTACCAACTATAGTTTTTACAATGTTACAATGGCGCCCGAACTTTTATAACTGGTTATTGGTTGTGTTGTGAAGATAAAACTACAATTTATTAACAAAAAAAAACAAAATTTTTCTTTGATGGTTATTCTGTGAATTTTTTTTTCATAATTTGTTTGCATTTGTACTGTAATGTATTAAGGTGTTATACAGTGTTAATTCTAAGTACCTTAAGGCATTGTTAATGTGTATTTAGTTGCGGAAATTAAGAATTTTGGTGTATTTATTTAATAAATTAATTTTTAACCATGTCGGTCAATTCTGGTGATTATGATGAAGAAGCTGGAAGTTTTGTTTCGCCTCAGCATTTCCGAGCTGAGAATGATACTGATACCCCGCATGGTCATACTAGCCCTTTCATACAACATCCACTAGGAGCTCACGTTCCTATGGAGTCAGTTAACATTGCACAGCGCATTAATCCAAACTTTGCAGTTGAACAACCGAGTTCAATGAACATACCATTACCAATTAATACCCAAACGTTTTTCACGGCAACAACGACTTCCACGTCTCTGGTATACAGCAGTCACAATGTGTTCACACGGCCGACTATTGCGATTTCAGAACCTATTGCTCATACAAGTGTCACGCAACCGTTTATGCATAAAAACAGTGATTTTGGTAATAATGTACCAACACATAGCGTACAAGAACAATATGCACAACCACACTTAGTGGCTCCGTCGAGTGCACATGTTTACTACAAGTCACTCAATTTAGCATCTTTGAACTTGAAGTTTTCTGGTGAATCAGATGTTGACGAATTTTTAATGAGAGTCAATGAAACTAGGCTAGCGCGACAAATTGATGATGCCACATTAGTTCGAGGTTTCTCAGAACTACTGTCAGGAACAGCGTTGAAATTTTATAGGACATGTCGTCACAGGACAGGCTCATGGTTTGACATTTGTTCGGAATTTAAGAAATATTTTCAGGCCAAGGACTACAACTACAACATTGAACGACAGATTAGGGAACGGAAGCAACAACCTGGACAGTCAGTTTCTTTCTTCGTTTTAGATGTTCAGGATTTAAATTCTAGACTTGAATCACCTATTTCACAAGGGAATTTGTTGGAAATTGTAAAACATAACATGCTTAGCTCATACGCTCAACTGTTAGCGATTAACGACATAACTTCTTTTGACCAGTTGAACAATGTTACAAAAAATTTTGAGGCGTACTCTGCAGTTTTAGGAAACACCAAACAGTCAGAAAAACGAGAAGTAAACGCAGTGGCAAACACATCGATACCTTCACGTGAAGCTAGTTCACTTACCTGCCTGAAGTGCAAGAGAATAGGTCACAGCTACAAGATTTGCAAGTCAGTGACAGGTATTATATGTTTCAAATGTGGTGCTAGAGGAACACTCACTAGGAACTGCCCAACATGCAACAGTAGCTCTCATGTTTCATCTTCACCAGCATCAGAAGAAAAAAACTAGTTCCGCCCCAGAGCAATGCAAATAACCACACTACTCCTACCCCAGAAATATCTTCGTTTGTTGGGGATTCTCGTCTATTCGTTACGTTTACTATTTCAAATGAAACACATGAAGCATTGCTCGATCCGGGGGCACATTTATCAATATTGGGTGCTGGAAGGCACGATTATTTTCGTAATTTAGGATTTACAATGATTAAAGAAACTTCGTCAGTTTATTTAGCAGATTTATCACAGTTGGAGGTGATAGGCACTATGTTATTACCGATTACGTGCAACGGTAAAACAAACCACTTTAAGTTTTTGGTTTGCCCAGCGATACATCACAAACTTTTGTGCGGCATGGATTTTGCCGATACTTTTGATTTGATTAACATTTTTAGATTTGGTGATTTTGTTCGTAGAGGCAGCACCAACAACTATGGTGACACTGCGCGCACCGAGTTTTGTGAAGTAAAAGCATTGATTCCGAGGGATGGCCTTACATACGACCAATCCGCTCGTTTAGAAAAACTTATTGAAGACTTCGAATCAATTTCGTCAATCAAGGCAGGGTTAGGAAAGACTCACCTTGTGACGCATAGTATAGTTACCAAAGGAGAACCAATTAAGCAGAGATATTATCCCTTATCCCCTGCAAAGTTAACAGCTTTAAATAAGGAAGTGGATGAAATGTTGAAACTAGGCGTAATAGCACCTTCAAGGTCCCCATGGTCTAATCCAGTGGTGATGGCGCCAAAAAAGGATGGATCATGGAGATTTTGCTTGGACGCTCGTAAATTAAACGACGTTACGGTGAAAGACTCATACCCTCTTCCTTACATCAATTCAATACTAGACAACTTGCGCGGCGTCCATTTTCTTAGCTCAATCGATTTGTCCTCCAGTTTTTGGCAAATAATGTTATCGGACCAAGACGGCGCTGATGGAAAAGGCAATTCTTGCGAAAAAACGGCATTCGTTGTACCTAATCGCGGTTTGTTTGAATTTAAAAGAATGCCATTTGGCCTTTCTAACGCCGGTGCAGAGTTGCAAAGATTGATAGACTCATTATTTCGACATCAATTCGACGGCAAGGTATTTTGTTACTTAGATGACCTTTTAATTGCCACACCCACATTTGACGAGCACATTAGCATTCTCTCTGCTGTGTGCAAGGCGCTTAGAGACGCCGGCCTCACTGTGAACCTCAAAAAGTGTGATTTCTGCAAAGGAGAGCTCAAATACTTAGGTTACATTATAAATTCAGAAGGCTTGCGCACAGACCCAGAAAAACTGAGCTGCATAGAGAATTTCCCTCAACCAAAGACCGCCAAGCAGTTGCGAGGTTTCGTTGGTCTCTGCTCTTATTATCGCAGGTTCGTTCAGGACTTCTCGTCAATAATAGCGCCAATGACAGCTCTGGTCGGTAAACGGAAAGGCAGCGATAGTATTGAATGGTCGGAGGCAGCTGGTGAGTCGTTCAACACTCTCAAGCGTGCCTTAATTACAGCACCAGTGTTAGCGTCTCCCGATTTCACAAAAACATTCGTGCTTCACTGTGACGCATCATCAGTAGGCATAGGAAGCGTTTTGACACAAGAGGTCGAAGGAATAGAGCGTCCCATAGCTTTTCATTCACGCTTGCTCACGAAACCTGAAAGAAATTACAGTACTACTGAGCGGGAGTTATTAGCAGTGGTAGATTCCATCAATCACTTTCGAGCTTATGTCGAGGGCACAAAGTTTATGGTTGTCACTGATCATATGAGTTTGCGTTGGTTAAAATCATTGAACAATCCATCTGGCAGACTGGCAAGATGGGCAATGCAAATATCGTCCTTCAATTTTGATATTTGCCACAAACCAGGTAAACTTAATGTAGTTCCCGATGCGTTGTCTAGGATTTCGATTAGTGCCATTTCGTATGACGGAGGCACCCAATCAACCAAAGATGAGGGGTATAACAAAATTTATAAAGGTTGTCAAACCGCACCCTCTTATTACAAAAATTATCAAATCAAAGACAACCGTCTGTATAGATTCTGTAAAGCTACCTCGAATTTGTCGAGGAACAATTGGAAGTTGGTCATGCCCAAAGAATTAGTAGAAGCTTGTATAAAAGAGAACCACGATTCTTTTTGTTGTGTACATCCAGGAGTTCAGAAGACATATCTCAAAATAAAGGAACATTATTATTGGAGGGACATGTTCAACGACGTCAGAGCTTTTGTCACAAAGTGTGAAAAATGCAAGGCCTACAAACATTCCAACTCACCGCCTCATGGTCTAATGACTAATCAGAAACAGGTCGATGTTCCCCTTCACACTCTGTCAATTGACATTATAGGACCACTACCGAAAGCTTACTCAGGTCACATGTACATACTGTCGATCGTTGACGTGTTTTCAAAGTACGTATGGCTTCATCCTCTTAGAACTGCGACCACACAAACGGTTACGTCATTTTTAGAGAAGGAGATAATTTTGAAATGGGGTACCCCCGCTATCTTGATTTGTGATAACGCGACGATTTTTAAAAGCAGAGCTTTTAAGACTTTCACAGAGAAATATTCTATCCCCAAAATTTTTTATAATGCCTACTACGCTCCACAATCAAATACGGTCGAAAGATATAATAAAACAGTTGAAGTATGCTTGTCTATTTTAGTGGAACAGGATCAAAGGAATTGGTCCAAATATTTGCAGCATATTCAACTGTCCTTGAACAGTACTGTCAATTTAGCCACTGGATACACTCCTTATTTCTTAGCAACCGGTCGGGATATTGTCACAGACGGTACATTCCATTCTATTATGAGGGATGTACCTGCTTCGGAGGACGATATAACGATTGGTGACAGGGATAAAATGGCGTCGGCGCTTACTGAACTTTCGAATATTTTTGAAAAAGTTGAAGAAGCTCTAACTGAAGCATACCAGAAAAACGCACAACGATACAATCTCAGGCGACGATACTTTAGGGCAAAAGAAGGCGATATTGTTTGGCGCAGAAACTTTGTGCAATCAAATGCAGCAAAGTTCTTTTCTGCGAAGTTAGCGCCAAAGTTTATTAAGTGTGAGGTCGTGAAGAAATTATCGGATATTGTTTACGAGCTTCGTGAATTAGAATCTCGTTCAATTGGAAAATATCACGTTAAGGATATTCTTCGAGTAGATTAATTTTGGATACTAGCAGTTATATTAGAATTTTTTTGTTAATTGATTTAGTTTTAGTCAAGAAACTTATTTTCAGTTTTTAGCAAGCAATTGGTCTTTTAATTTTTCCTCATTGCACCAGCTGTTTGGTCGGTTAACTACGTTAACCTCTTTATCCGAAAAGGGGGGTATTGTAACGTACTACGTTACTTACCTTAATTTTTGCTTTAAAAACATACTAATTTGGCAACATCATACATGTACATCATTCCTCATGATTACAACCTGGGTTTATCGGCAGCTTTAGCAACAATTACGCGCATTTTAATTGTTTTTACACAAATAGTTTTATCAAAACAAAATAGCAATGATAGTTTGAGTTTAGAGTTCGGTGACATGACAGATGTCAACTTGAAAGGTGAAGTTGACAGATGTTTCGGGACACTGACATAATGCTAGTCTAGAGCATAGACTCATGTGTCTGATAGGAATCTTGTAGATTGGAACGTAAACAATACGACAAATATTTCGAATACAATTTTATTTTACAACTAAACACATTTTTCGAGAGAATAATTTGAATAGGGAAACGAACAACATCCTCACGTGACTGAATAATTAAATTGGGATTAAAATCAAAATATAATTTTACGCGACGAATGCATTGTGAACTGCGTACATCGGAGCGTGGAATGATCGACGTCTACATGATCTATGAGTTAAATTCGTGGCATTCTTGGTGAAAAAAGATGACGAGGCTTTTCACTAAAGAACCTTCGTCCGAGTCGCTGCGTAGGCGGCGATCTCTATTCGACATTTTGATAAAGTGCTTCAAAAGAACCCGTAAAAAGGTAATCATATTAATTTTATTGGCAATCCTCGAAGAAGCAATTTGGAATTCCATCCTATTGCGTCAGCCAGTTGACAGCTATGAGAGTCCCAATGTAACACGCTGTTTAATTCTTTCACAGCGGGTTCTTTTTCTCGGGATAACCTCTCCGCCCTGAACCAAGCCTTTCGAGATCCTGCGCGCTAATTTTGACACCGAACCGAAGTCCCCTCGGGGCTCGATCTCGTCTTCGTGCCGGCAACCCGCCGCTTGGACCAGACCACGTCATAGCACGGTATCCTTTCTTTTTGTTCTTTCCCTGGAATATTATCCACGGTTATAGGCAAGGTTTCTTAGCCTTTGTTGCGAAGCGCACTTTAATCGACATAGTTTCGGCATTCCCGGTCCGCTTCACTTAAGCCCCGTCGGAAAATACAGTTTATTAAATTTAGGTTCTAAGTTGGATCTACCTTTGTAATTTTAGATTTAACGTATTCTATGTAACTTAGCATTATCTAGATCTTAGTAATTTAGTCTAAGCTTGGAATCTCAATTAGAGATCTTAATTAGAGATTTAGTATATGAGATAAGTATTTCTGGAACCGCTCATCTATGTACTAGATTATTCAATAAAATATAAGCTCTATTCTGATACTAAATCTAAACGTTTTATTTATCTTCACAATCACAACACAACAGCTCAGTCCGCTGGCACGGCCCTCGAACCAAGAGTCCTCCCGTTGTGCCGGCTTGATCTATCCAGGTACTTTCTCCTACCCTCATTCCCAACCATCCATCCCAATTACCAACTATAGTTTTTACAATGTTACAATGGCGCCCGAACTTTTATAACTGGTTATTGGTTGTGTTGTGAAGATAAAACTACAATTTATTAACAAAAAAAAAACAAAATTTTTCTTTGATGGTTATTCTGTGAATTTTTTTTTCATAATTTGTTTGCATTTGTACTGTAATGTATTAAGGTGTTATACAGTGTTAATTCTAAGTACCTTAAGGCATTGTTAATGTGTATTTAGTTGCGGAAATTAAGAATTTTGGTGTATTTATTTAATAAATTAATTTTTAACCATGTCGGTCAATTCTGGTGATTATGATGAAGAAGCTGGAAGTTTTGTTTCGCCTCAGCATTTCCGAGCTGAGAATGATACTGATACCCCGCATGGTCATACTAGCCCTTTCATACAACATCCACTAGGAGCTCACGTTCCTATGGAGTCAGTTAACATTGCACAGCGCATTAATCCAAACTTTGCAGTTGAACAACCGAGTTCAATGAACATACCATTACCAATTAATACCCAAACGTTTTTCACGGCAACAACGACTTCCACGTCTCTGGTATACAGCAGTCACAATGTGTTCACACGGCCGACTATTGCGATTTCAGAACCTATTGCTCATACAAGTGTCACGCAACCGTTTATGCATAAAAACAGTGATTTTGGTAATAATGTACCAACACATAGCGTACAAGAACAATATGCACAACCACACTTAGTGGCTCCGTCGAGTGCACATGTTTACTACAAGTCACTCAATTTAGCATCTTTGAACTTGAAGTTTTCTGGTGAATCAGATGTTGACGAATTTTTAATGAGAGTCAATGAAACTAGGCTAGCGCGACAAATTGATGATGCCACATTAGTTCGAGGTTTCTCAGAACTACTGTCAGGAACAGCGTTGAAATTTTATAGGACATGTCGTCACAGGACAGGCTCATGGTTTGACATTTGTTCGGAATTTAAGAAATATTTTCAGGCCAAGGACTACAACTACAACATTGAACGACAGATTAGGGAACGGAAGCAACAACCTGGACAGTCAGTTTCTTTCTTCGTTTTAGATGTTCAGGATTTAAATTCTAGACTTGAATCACCTATTTCACAAGGGAATTTGTTGGAAATTGTAAAACATAACATGCTTAGCTCATACGCTCAACTGTTAGCGATTAACGACATAACTTCTTTTGACCAGTTGAACAATGTTACAAAAAATTTTGAGGCGTACTCTGCAGTTTTAGGAAACACCAAACAGTCAGAAAAACGAGAAGTAAACGCAGTGGCAAACACATCGATACCTTCACGTGAAGCTAGTTCACTTACCTGCCTGAAGTGCAAGAGAATAGGTCACAGCTACAAGATTTGCAAGTCAGTGACAGGTATTATATGTTTCAAATGTGGT
Source organism: Opisthograptis luteolata (assembly GCA_931315375.2). Taxonomy (NCBI): domain Eukaryota; kingdom Metazoa; phylum Arthropoda; class Insecta; order Lepidoptera; family Geometridae; genus Opisthograptis; species Opisthograptis luteolata. The sequence continues at coordinate 9,359,147 of OV928048.1, forward strand.
GCTAGAGGAACACTCACTAGGAACTGCCCAACATGCAACAGTAGCTCTCATGTTTCATCTTCACCAGCATCAGAAGAAAAAAACTAGTTCCGCCCCAGAGCAATGCAAATAACCACACTACTCCTACCCCAGAAATATCTTCGTTTGTTGGGGATTCTCGTCTATTCGTTACGTTTACTATTTCAAATGAAACACATGAAGCATTGCTCGATCCGGGGGCACATTTATCAATATTGGGTGCTGGAAGGCACGATTATTTTCGTAATTTAGGATTTACAATGATTAAAGAAACTTCGTCAGTTTATTTAGCAGATTTATCACAGTTGGAGGTGATAGGCACTATGTTATTACCGATTACGTGCAACGGTAAAACAAACCACTTTAAGTTTTTGGTTTGCCCAGCGATACATCACAAACTTTTGTGCGGCATGGATTTTGCCGATACTTTTGATTTGATTAACATTTTTAGATTTGGTGATTTTGTTCGTAGAGGCAGCACCAACAACTATGGTGACACTGCGCGCACCGAGTTTTGTGAAGTAAAAGCATTGATTCCGAGGGATGGCCTTACATACGACCAATCCGCTCGTTTAGAAAAACTTATTGAAGACTTCGAATCAATTTCGTCAATCAAGGCAGGGTTAGGAAAGACTCACCTTGTGACGCATAGTATAGTTACCAAAGGAGAACCAATTAAGCAGAGATATTATCCCTTATCCCCTGCAAAGTTAACAGCTTTAAATAAGGAAGTGGATGAAATGTTGAAACTAGGCGTAATAGCACCTTCAAGGTCCCCATGGTCTAATCCAGTGGTGATGGCGCCAAAAAAGGATGGATCATGGAGATTTTGCTTGGACGCTCGTAAATTAAACGACGTTACGGTGAAAGACTCATACCCTCTTCCTTACATCAATTCAATACTAGACAACTTGCGCGGCGTCCATTTTCTTAGCTCAATCGATTTGTCCTCCAGTTTTTGGCAAATAATGTTATCGGACCAAGACGGCGCTGATGGAAAAGGCAATTCTTGCGAAAAAACGGCATTCGTTGTACCTAATCGCGGTTTGTTTGAATTTAAAAGAATGCCATTTGGCCTTTCTAACGCCGGTGCAGAGTTGCAAAGATTGATAGACTCATTATTTCGACATCAATTCGACGGCAAGGTATTTTGTTACTTAGATGACCTTTTAATTGCCACACCCACATTTGACGAGCACATTAGCATTCTCTCTGCTGTGTGCAAGGCGCTTAGAGACGCCGGCCTCACTGTGAACCTCAAAAAGTGTGATTTCTGCAAAGGAGAGCTCAAATACTTAGGTTACATTATAAATTCAGAAGGCTTGCGCACAGACCCAGAAAAACTGAGCTGCATAGAGAATTTCCCTCAACCAAAGACCGCCAAGCAGTTGCGAGGTTTCGTTGGTCTCTGCTCTTATTATCGCAGGTTCGTTCAGGACTTCTCGTCAATAATAGCGCCAATGACAGCTCTGGTCGGTAAACGGAAAGGCAGCGATAGTATTGAATGGTCGGAGGCAGCTGGTGAGTCGTTCAACACTCTCAAGCGTGCCTTAATTACAGCACCAGTGTTAGCGTCTCCCGATTTCACAAAAACATTCGTGCTTCACTGTGACGCATCATCAGTAGGCATAGGAAGCGTTTTGACACAAGAGGTCGAAGGAATAGAGCGTCCCATAGCTTTTCATTCACGCTTGCTCACGAAACCTGAAAGAAATTACAGTACTACTGAGCGGGAGTTATTAGCAGTGGTAGATTCCATCAATCACTTTCGAGCTTATGTCGAGGGCACAAAGTTTATGGTTGTCACTGATCATATGAGTTTGCGTTGGTTAAAATCATTGAACAATCCATCTGGCAGACTGGCAAGATGGGCAATGCAAATATCGTCCTTCAATTTTGATATTTGCCACAAACCAGGTAAACTTAATGTAGTTCCCGATGCGTTGTCTAGGATTTCGATTAGTGCCATTTCGTATGACGGAGGCACCCAATCAACCAAAGATGAGGGGTATAACAAAATTTATAAAGGTTGTCAAACCGCACCCTCTTATTACAAAAATTATCAAATCAAAGACAACCGTCTGTATAGATTCTGTAAAGCTACCTCGAATTTGTCGAGGAACAATTGGAAGTTGGTCATGCCCAAAGAATTAGTAGAAGCTTGTATAAAAGAGAACCACGATTCTTTTTGTTGTGTACATCCAGGAGTTCAGAAGACATATCTCAAAATAAAGGAACATTATTATTGGAGGGACATGTTCAACGACGTCAGAGCTTTTGTCACAAAGTGTGAAAAATGCAAGGCCTACAAACATTCCAACTCACCGCCTCATGGTCTAATGACTAATCAGAAACAGGTCGATGTTCCCCTTCACACTCTGTCAATTGACATTATAGGACCACTACCGAAAGCTTACTCAGGTCACATGTACATACTGTCGATCGTTGACGTGTTTTCAAAGTACGTATGGCTTCATCCTCTTAGAACTGCGACCACACAAACGGTTACGTCATTTTTAGAGAAGGAGATAATTTTGAAATGGGGTACCCCCGCTATCTTGATTTGTGATAACGCGACGATTTTTAAAAGCAGAGCTTTTAAGACTTTCACAGAGAAATATTCTATCCCCAAAATTTTTTATAATGCCTACTACGCTCCACAATCAAATACGGTCGAAAGATATAATAAAACAGTTGAAGTATGCTTGTCTATTTTAGTGGAACAGGATCAAAGGAATTGGTCCAAATATTTGCAGCATATTCAACTGTCCTTGAACAGTACTGTCAATTTAGCCACTGGATACACTCCTTATTTCTTAGCAACCGGTCGGGATATTGTCACAGACGGTACATTCCATTCTATTATGAGGGATGTACCTGCTTCGGAGGACGATATAACGATTGGTGACAGGGATAAAATGGCGTCGGCGCTTACTGAACTTTCGAATATTTTTGAAAAAGTTGAAGAAGCTCTAACTGAAGCATACCAGAAAAACGCACAACGATACAATCTCAGGCGACGATACTTTAGGGCAAAAGAAGGCGATATTGTTTGGCGCAGAAACTTTGTGCAATCAAATGCAGCAAAGTTCTTTTCTGCGAAGTTAGCGCCAAAGTTTATTAAGTGTGAGGTCGTGAAGAAATTATCGGATATTGTTTACGAGCTTCGTGAATTAGAATCTCGTTCAATTGGAAAATATCACGTTAAGGATATTCTTCGAGTAGATTAATTTTGGATACTAGCAGTTATATTAGAATTTTTTTGTTAATTGATTTAGTTTTAGTCAAGAAACTTATTTTCAGTTTTTAGCAAGCAATTGGTCTTTTAATTTTTCCTCATTGCACCAGCTGTTTGGTCGGTTAACTACGTTAACCTCTTTATCCGAAAAGGGGGGTATTGTAACGTACTACGTTACTTACCTTAATTTTTGCTTTAAAAACATACTAATTTGGCAACATCATACATGTACATCATTCCTCATGATTACAACCTGGGTTTATCGGCAGCTTTAGCAACAATTACGCGCATTTTAATTGTTTTTACACAAATAGTTTTATCAAAACAAAATAGCAATGATAGTTTGAGTTTAGAGTTCGGTGACATGACAGATGTCAACTTGAAAGGTGAAGTTGACAGATGTTTCGGGACACTGACATAATGCTAGTCTAGAGCATAGACTCATGTGTCTGATAGGAATCTTGTAGATTGGAACGTAAACAATACGACAAATATTTCGAATACAATTTTATTTTACAACTAAACACATTTTTCGAGAGAATAATTTGAATAGGGAAACGAACAACATCCTCACGTGACTGAATAATTAAATTGGGATTAAAATCAAAATATAATTTTACGCGACGAATGCATTGTGAACTGCGTACATCGGAGCGTGGAATGATCGACGTCTACATGATCTATGAGTTAAATTCGTGGCATTCTTGGTGAAAAAAGATGACGAGGCTTTTCACTAAAGAACCTTCGTCCGAGTCGCTGCGTAGGCGGCGATCTCTATTCGACATTTTGATAAAGTGCTTCAAAAGAACCCGTAAAAAGGTAATCATATTAATTTTATTGGCAATCCTCGAAGAAGCAATTTGGAATTCCATCCTATTGCGTCAGCCAGTTGACAGCTATGAGAGTCCCAATGTAACACGCTGTTTAATTCTTTCACAGCGGGTTCTTTTTCTCGGGATAACCTCTCCGCCCTGAACCAAGCCTTTCGAGATCCTGCGCGCTAATTTTGACACCGAACCGAAGTCCCCTCGGGGCTCGATCTCGTCTTCGTGCCGGCAACCCGCCGCTTGGACCAGACCACGTCATAGCACGGTATCCTTTCTTTTTGTTCTTTCCCTGGAATATTATCCACGGTTATAGGCAAGGTTTCTTAGCCTTTGTTGCGAAGCGCACTTTAATCGACATAGTTTCGGCATTCCCGGTCCGCTTCACTTAAGCCCCGTCGGAAAATACAGTTTATTAAATTTAGGTTCTAAGTTGGATCTACCTTTGTAATTTTAGATTTAACGTATTCTATGTAACTTAGCATTATCTAGATCTTAGTAATTTAGTCTAAGCTTGGAATCTCAATTAGAGATCTTAATTAGAGATTTAGTATATGAGATAAGTATTTCTGGAACCGCTCATCTATGTACTAGATTATTCAATAAAATATAAGCTCTATTCTGATACTAAATCTAAACGTTTTATTTATCTTCACAATCACAACACAACAGCTCAGTCCGCTGGCACGGCCCTCGAACCAAGAGTCCTCCCGTTGTGCCGGCTTGATCTATCCAGGTACTTTCTCCTACCCTCATTCCCAACCATCCATCCCAATTACCAACTATAGTTTTTACAATGTTACAATGTAGGTCACACACGCGCGGACACTCCATGTTTAGGAGCATTTGCGCTTGCGCATAAATATCATGTCTCAAGACAGGACTGCTATTATGTCGTATATTGTACACACAGAAATATACAAAACTCCCCTCACGGTTTCACCCGCGTCTTCCCGTTATCCCGCAGGAACCTTTTTTCGGGATTAAAAGAAGCTATGTGTTAATCCAGGGCTAAGCTTCAACTCAAACAGATCTTGAGGTTTTGGTGAAGGAAAAACTTTGTGATGAAACTATAGCTTGGTGGATTTTCTAGTGCTTGCCTGGCTACCACCATCAAGTTAAGAATATGTCGCCAAGCACCTATCGGTGTGTTCCTGCAGCCTCTCTTGAGAGCCAGTTCCCAATCCAGGCGAAGCGTGGCGCCGTACATCAGGTGACTTGTGGTCAAACGCTACCCTGTAAACCCTGGGTACCAATGCATGTAACAGACTTCAAAGTAAAGCACTTTCTGTGTGGCTGCTATAGCCTAAAGCATTTCAAACCCATAGCCATCTTATAGAGCTACTAGGAAGTGATTTATTAGGAGCGAGCGGCGTATATCTAGGATCGTGCGTCGCTGACCGCTCCATGGTGTGCCGTCTGAGATATCGCGCACGAGCTGTGTGAAGTTAACAGGTACATATATATACATATACTACATACAGGTGGTATGTCTTTTTATCTTAGAATAGTTCGCGTTTGACCACATCTTTTAAGCGATGATGGCTTTTTTTTACTACTTGCAGAGTACAAGTCACCTGATGTTAAGTGACGATGTGGCCGAAGGTGGCGTGACGCTACACCTGGATTGGGATGGCTCGAAAAGCCTAGCCACGGCGGATTCTACAATCAAAGCAAAACATGGGAATGACTCATTTGAAAGTTAAGGCATGTGGTCAGAATAAACGTTTAAAATGACGATTGCTACATCCCATAGCAATCGTATATATACAACTCTCAAGTTTTCTCTGTGTCTCTCTTCTATTTGCGCCAAGCAGCTATCGGTGTGTTCCGGCAGTTCCACTTGAGAGCCAGTTCCCGATACAGATGAGCGTGGCGCCACCTTCAACCGCATCGTCTGTTAACATCAGGTTTTTCCCATATATAGAGTCTTTATCTGGGTGTTCACTGCGTAGCTAATTTTTTCCGACACTGTATTGTTCCTTTTTTGATGGAACTTTTGAACAGAACAGAAAATTAACGTGACATTGAAGACAAAAACAAACAACTGTCCCAAACAAGTATGTTCAGTGTTTTTCTTCAGGACGTGAATTTTACGATAGATATAAAATTTATCTCAAACGGAGGTGTTTAATGCGGCTCATTAGAAAGTTATGTTATCTTTTATGCTTGCACCTCCTTGAAGCTATAAAGTTGATGCATAGTACGAAAACTTAAGTACTTACCTATTTTGAAAAGGAAACTAAAACTAGACAATTTTGGAAAGGGAAAGCGGTAATGAAATTCATTGATGGCCGATGTGGCGCAATGGGCGATGAGCCAACTGCAAAGCATGAGAACGCGGGTTCGATTCCAGCTACAGTATTGTGTTCTGTGTCTGGGTGTTGTGGATCTCTGATCCACGTCTGATACCCTAGAAGCAGGGAATCCTAGTTACGGTGCAAACTTTACTGAGTCCGGGATTGAAGGGGAATATTTCCAGTAAATTCACTAAGTGACGAACTCAAAATTCTGGGCAAGAATGACGCTTACCATCAAGAAAGCGACTTGCTCACCCGCCATTTAATCACATTTCTTACAGGATAGCCTTTGAACACAAGTCTAATGGTGATAAGTGATGATGCTATAGAAATGAATAATGCAGTATATCCTAATAATATTATAAACGTGTAAGTTTGTGAGTATGGATGGATGGATGGATGGATGGATGGATGGATGGATGGATGGATGGATGGATGGATGGATGTTTGTTACTCTTTCACGCAAAAACTACTAACGGATCTGAATGACATTTGGAATGGCGATAGCTTATACCTTGGATTAAGACATAGGACTACTTTTTATCTCGGAAAAAGGAAGACGCGGGTGAAACCGCGCGGCGCAACTAGTAAAATCATAACAGAGCTTTTCATTTGAACGCCAACGAAATGTTAACACCATTATGTTTTGAAATCGTTACGATACCTAATACAGTATCGATTAGATACATTCGTTTATAAACTCATGCCTAACGAAATAGAAACTTTGTTATCTACCTTTACCATTCCATAGTGTACGTTAGAGGAGTGGCATTTCTTAACTAATACATACCTAACATATAGCAGCAAAGTGTTGGTGTGCATACATTCGTTAGCCAACACGGGCAGTACCAAACATATCCACGTCACTTCCCACTGCCCACTGTAAAGCGGCCAATAATAGCAATCACGAAGTTAATTATTATAATAACCTTGCAATATATTGTACCGTATGGCAGTGGGTTCAACAACCGGTCCGGTGCAGTTCGGCGGCGCACGCGCAAGGCAAGTTGGCCGCCCAGGGCTGCCAGAACCTGCAAGGCTTTACCGGATTCTAAGGCTAATTACAACCTTCGTTTTTAGGCTTCCGTACTTTAAAAGGAAATGCGGAAGCAGGGTTTCTTAATATGGGGTGCATGGACCCCTTAGGGGTCCGTGACATGTGAGTCACGTGTCAGGGATCTGCAGCAGCTCAGTTAACTATTAACATATTGTATACTAGCTGCTTCCCACGGTCTCACCTGCGTTTTCCCGTTTTCCCTCAAAAACCAGGGTATAAGCTATCTCCATTCCAAATCCGTTCAGTAGTTTTTGCGTGGAAGAGCAACAAACATACAAACTTTTGCGTTTATAATATTAGTAGGATTAGCAAATTGAGTACTCTCACTCGTGATTGATAATTAAGTATTAAAGTATTGATACATTTAAACTACCAACTAAAGTTTAAGACAGGGTTCCATGAAAATTTTGGAATTTTGAATGTGGTCCATAACTGCAGAAAGTTTAAGAAACCCTGCCTTAGTGTCACTTTTGTCAAGATCCTTTTTTTCAAGAACGTGTTGATATATCAAGATGAAATGTTTAACAAACAATACTGAATCAAGACCTGTTGAGAAAAACTCCTGACATTCCTTACCTTCCATTTTTTAAAATGTAAAGCGGGTGCGTGGAATGACCGCTAAAGCCCGTAATGAAGCCACGTGTTATTGGCAAGGAATTTTGATGGTCATAGCGAATAAGCGTCCTGGTGACTTGTGGTCGCTACATTGTAAGTATAAAAAAACATTTAAAGGACGTTGGCAGCCCTGCGTCGGGCACACAACGTGACTAGACGGTGCTCCTATTAAAATACCTGCCTCAAGATTCTATTATCAATAACTATGGTATATGAAAACTGGAGCTTGTAGAGATTTAGGAATCTGTGGCTGAAAGGTGTGTTTCCAAGAGGTGTGAGATCTTTGATACAATTAGCAATATTGCAGCTTAAGTTTGGTAAACATTTTTCGGGATAAAAAAATCGCGCCAAAAAAATTACCTGCCGGACGTTTCTTGCCTGTTCTTTTGCCGGCGTAAGGAGGTTGGAACAGGCGTAGCTAGTTTTAAGTTGACGTTTTAAAATGATCACAATGTATCCTATTGAATAAAAAACATTTGACTTTTGACTTTTTGACTTTTACAGCTATCTCCATTCTAAATTTCATCAAAATCCGTTTAGTAGTTTTTGCATAAAAGAGTTATATCCATCCACTCAAACTTTCACATTTATAATATTAGTAGGATTATTATGGACAACTAGCTGTTCCCCACGGTTTGACGCGCGTGGGCTACATTTTCCCACTTTCACCCCATTAGGAGATGAATTTCAAAAAAATCCTTTCTTAGTAGGTACACGTCTATGTCCAAGACAAATATACCCTCCAAATTTCAAGTTTCTACAACCAGAGGTTTAGGCTATCAGGACTTTGATTCTTATATCTAGGTATAGAAGAGAAGATGAATAGTAGTGTGATAAGTTTAGTGAGGAAATGGGACAGTAGGGTAGTAGCAGTAGAACTAAAAACAAACTAACTGAGTTGGCGCAACGACACTGAGAAAAAAATTCTGACTTTCCTTCTGAGTCTTACCTTCCAAGACCGATTCCTTCCCATTTAACAATAGTTTTCCTTCTGAATTACAAGTCCTTCCCTTTTGACTCAGAAGGAAAAAAGTTTTTCGGAAGGTCTTTTTTCTCCGTGGACTCAAAGTGAGTCGGAAAACAAAAGACGCCACTTCGCTCTGTCCTGCTACACCTCCTGCCAGTCCTCCACCTGGAGCTCGCGCAAATCCACGATATGAGTGGCCAATAATTACCTACCAGTAACCACTGACTGAACTAAAACAGTGTTCCGTATTAATATGTAATTAAGCTGCCACATGCTCGCAGGAGTTTCTTATGTGTGTGTGTGTAATTACAAGGAAGCCGTCCTTCTCATCAAGCGGAAAGGTGAATGTTGTGATACTAGATGCAAATGTTTATCCTAGTTTAAATTAGCTAGCGCTACCTTATTTTTACATCGCTCGAAGAACCGATAATCGATGGGGAAGAAAGGTTCTCGATTGGCGACCACGGACCGGAAGACCAACGACATTGTAAGAGTCGCAGGGAGCCGATGGATGCAAATGGCTAATAGCCGTTCATGGTGGCGTTCAAAGGGGGAGGCCTATGTTCATTCTTGCGGTTGATGGTAACCTTATTTTTATGGATATATTTCTATTTTTTCTTTAGATTGGTCTTGGGAGCTGAGACATCATAATCCTTATTATAAACTGCGTTCCGCAGTTTCACCCGCGTGGACTAAAGTTTATCGCTTAAAAAGAAATCAAAGCATTTAGGTGCCAATTCTGAAAAATATTCGACGTGATTTTTTTATATAATTATATCAAGTAGATTAACATACATTTTTAGATTTTTTTTGACCAGAATTACACAGAGATAGTTTTAATCAACCCAGCTTAGCTTGGGAACCAGCGCCTTAAGCGAAGCTTACCAAAATACCGCACTCGAATCGGTTAAGTCCGTTCTACATCATTGAAAAATTATCGACATGTTTCTATATATTGGCATAACTTTTTTATTTATGAACCGATTGAAATAAAACAGACACAGTTTAAGTACTCTATAATCAGGTGCACAGAACAACTACTGAATGCTTTCCACATCCGTTTCTTATCGCCTGTATAATAGGCAATAAACAGTATTGCAATCATGCGCTCGCGCAGCCCGCGGCTAATGTGCTGACGAACGCGCGATTGTTTCATCCGATCGCTATCTATCCATTGTGGGTAATGGTGTTACAGTAACTGGGACTAGGTAGCTTTCAATTAAAATAGCTTGCTGTGTAGTTGTGTACTCTGTGGCACCTTGATATAAAATAGCTTGCTGTGTAGTTGTGTACTCTGTGGCACCTTGATATAAAATAGCTTGCTGTGTAGTTGTGTACTCTGTGGCACCTTGATATAAAATAGCTTGCTGTGTAGTTGTGTACTCTGTGGCACCTTGATATAAAATAGCTTGCTGTGTAGTTGTGTACTCTGTGGCACCTTGATATAAAATAGCTTGCTGTGTAGTTGTGTACTCTGTGGCACCTTGATATAAAATAGCTTGCTGTGTAGTTGTGTACTCTGTGGCACCTCAATTTCAATAAGATACCAGGGAAAATGGGGTGTCTCAATGATGGCAGATTACTATTGGACGCTTCGGAGAGATGTTCCAAATGCTTCCCACAAGCGAAAATGTACCAAAAAGAGTCTCACTGGGAGAAAGAAATGTGTTGAGCGCTTATACTAATGAATGCATTTTAGATAAAAAATATGTTATAAGACACAATTACAAATTTAAAAAAAAATTGCTTTATAACCTTTACTTTGAAATGGTAGGTATATTGTCTAACATAAATACCTACATTGTCAGAAAACGTGACGTTCTATGGCAAAATGAAAGAAAAGTTATTTCCGGATTCAGCACACCCAAAAACATAAGAATTACACAAAAAAACCAAAACGGCTCTCAGTTTTTTTTTATTTTGTAGACCTGTGTATTAAATATTTAGAGCACACTAATCCTTTTTGAACCCGATTTAGCCCGTATTTCTGACACACATTTGGCAAAACTGCTCGGTTAAATTCCCTACCAGTACCAAGCCCGGATTTATGCATGTGCATTACAGGCCGGCCTTCACACGGGCCCCGGGCGCATATTGAATGAACTATACAAAGTAACTTGTTATTAATCTGTCGAGATTCGTGCGCACCGCTAGTGGTACCAAGGTTGCGGATAAGTCAGGATGGGGATGGCAAAGATATAAAATAAATTAAATATTACAGTTATTTTTACCACTACTTTACTTGTCGTAAATGAGTCTGAAAATTATGTTTTATACAAGCATAAATTCACTACAACAACACATAAGCATAATATTTTCCTTTAGCATTTAAACAAAGGTCGTCTGGCAAAATCGCTTCAAGCGAGAATGGCGACGATTCTCAAGCATTTTATAACACTAAACCAAGTTTCTTTTTTTTATTTACAGGGTTGTTAGTTTAAGACTTATTAAATTTATTTTAGTAAGTCCTCATTTCTCGACTATGGAATCACACGAGACGGATCCACAACATCATTGTTCTATCGATTATAAAAAAATCGATTCGAATCGAAAGTTTTCAAGTTACGTTTTGAATTTTGGCAGTACGTGTTGCCACTTTGACTTGTTGGCGGTAGTGAACTTTGACGTTTACGAAAACTTTTATAGTTTTCAAAACTTGTACTACTTACTGTAGTGCGATTCTAATTCACTCGGAAAGATTCCGTGTCGGATTCGACGTCACTTTCGCTTCACGGAAACTTTTTCCGAGAGCAAACAGATACCGGAAACTTTCCCGTGATTGAACAGCTGGGTTGTCAAATTAAATGTCAGTTTCCAAATTCAGATTAATGAATCGCGTTTAAAGAATGCTCAAGGAAACTTTTCCGAATCCGAGGTCGGAAAAGTTTCCGAGTAAATTAGAATCGCACTGCTGGTCTGGTGGGTACTGGTCTACAACTATTTATATGATGGCAACCCTAGTATTGGTGTTCGTGTGCACTATGCTTAATGAGAGCAGATACGTCAAGGGTGTGGTTGTAGCGGTAGTTGTAATTACGAGCTTCTTGCTTTATGGAAAACCGTTTTATTATATTACGGGTAGAATAACTTACTCAATTCTTGAGCAAGTTTGGATATAAATGAGTTCTTAAACAAGTCGATCAACGGTAAATGGTCAGAAGGCAGGGCTTGATAATTTTAAATGGAATAGGGAAGTGATAAACTGTAGCATTTTATTATATTATTTATTTTATTTCTAATTATTTCTGCCCATCCAAAGGTTGTCTGGTAGAAACCGCTAAGCGATAAGACTGCCCATTATAACACTAGCTATAAGATCTCTCCTTTTATGTTGTTCTATTTTTCTTGTTGTTGTTGTGGTGAAACAATAAAGCGTTATCTATCTATATTTTCTAGAAATGTAAGTAAAATATATGTAAGAACAAAATGAAAAATATGATCTTGATATTATTATTATGGATGAAAATCGCACTGTGGTATTGGATGCCACATTAGCTTTTATTTGGTTTTGAGTGTTTTTAACGATGAATGAAAGGAGGAGGTTCTAAGTCGACTCACTTACCTATTTTTTTAAATTTTTTTTATGTATATATTTTTTTTTATATCAATTTTTTGTCCATCACACATAAAAAAATATAAACAGTCTTATAATATAGGCGTCTACTAAAACACACCACTGAGCTCGGTCTTCTGCTTCTCATATCAGACTGCTACCATACCCCTGAAGCCATAGACCTGCTACCATAGACTGATTGAGAAAAAAAAAAAAAAAAAAAAAAAAAAAAAAAGGGAGCGCAGGGCGTTGTCAATCAGGGGTAATATGCTGGCCCGCAGGTTTGCACGGTGTACTGCGCAAGTGAAGGCGACTCTTTTTAGAGCCTACTGTCAGTCTTTTTACACGTGTGGCCTGTGGGTCAAGTATACAAAACAGTCGTACAGCGCCCTGCGAGTCCAATATAACAACGCCTTCAGGGCGCTGATGTGGCTGCCGCGCCACTGTAGCGCATCGGGAATGTTTGCGGACGCGCACATAGATGGCTTTGCAGCTATCATGCGCAAGCGGGTTGCGTCCCTGATGCGGCGGGTGCGCGGCAGCTCCAACAGCTACCTGCAGCTGTTCGCCTGGCGGATGGATCTGGACTGCCCAATAATGCAGCATTGGACCAGGTTGCATGTTGGACATTCCGGATCCAAACCGAAATATGGATTAAATTAATTTAATACTGTTGGATTATTTTGTTATATTGTGCCTGTTTTGTTTTAGAGTTAGAATTGGTAATTGATGTTTTTATGTATTTTTTTATTATATTATTTAATTAAATTGACCTGTATGGATATAATCTGAAATAAATGAATTGAATTGAATTGAATTGATTGTCCAAGTGATGGCTCCGTTGAATAATAATTTAAAATAGGAACTGAGAGCAAGTGAAACCTTTTTAAAAACCCACTTTTTTCACAAAGAATCAAAGCACAGGAATGCCACTCACTGAAATCGCATAAAACCTCAGCGTGACGGTTTTGTCACGCGTGCGACGGGACATCCATCACAGTGTGTTAACAGCTTTACAATCACTACCATGCACTTTCTATGCTCTTATGCTGTAAGTATAAGAGTGAGATTGCTCTGGCAAACTCTAAAAAGAAAATTTTCAGTAGAATATGTAACAAAGTTGGTTTTTCATTAACGTTGAATCTTAACTCTTTGGTTTAGAGACGATTTTTATTTGCTTTCTGTCGTATGTCACGTGGTTGAGATTTTTCGCGTCACACGTCCGAAAAGGGGGGTAGTTGAAACGGAAAATTGCGATATAACTTTATTTCTGAAGATAAGATTGACGATTTAAGTAGCTGCTTCGTGGGGCGTGATATATTTGGGGACGATATGGTCGACATACGGCCGGTTTTAACAAGCGATCTATCCACGGTTTGACATAAATTTGACATTACTTCTATGGAGCTTATGTCAAATTTCCATCTCCAGTAGATACAAACAACAACAACTCAACAAAAGTGGCAACTCGATCTGCTTAAATTCAAAAAGTAACTCAATAACATTGTTGGAATAATTGATTATAACGATTTAAAATAACCCATATTAACGATTTCAGTTCCTCCAAGTCTCGGTAAGATTGGCTGAAAAAAATGTGCATGGATGGAAACGAAAACTTTTATAGTTTTTGTATACTATCAAAACTTGTACTAGGGGTACGGTTCAATAGTTTATCCGGAAAAACAAAAATATATTAGTACAGATAAATTAATTTACTTAAGGAACATTTTTTTTCAATAAGTTTACGAGCTACGCGTCGCGTGGACTAATTTTATGACCTTCACGACACAAAAAATGTCTGGATAGGACCGTAATCACCTATGCCCGAAATTAATAATCGATCCGATCCGTTATCCGCGATTTTGGATCGATATGTCATGTCATAACATGTCATTTTAGTACAGTCAGCGACAGAAGTAGCTGTTCATTCTCGATTTTCCAAATGGGTATTAAATCAGTAATGTTTGTTTGTTTTGTTCAATTTACAATGTAGGGTTTGACTACAACACAATTCATCTCATGTAAAATACCTGATTCGGTCGAAGGTTGGTGGTTAAGCTGATACGGAAGTTGAAAAATTTGTAAGTGTTCAGCGACTTTTGTCGTTGACTGTATCGAGGACTTGACAGATTACTACTAAAATGACATATTATGGCCTGACATATCGATCCAAAACCGCGGATAACGGATCAGGATCGATTATTAATTTCGGGCGCTAGAGTATAAATATGCCGTAAGACCTACTTATTCTCAGACCTACACAAAAAAACTATTTTCATAAAAACCGCTCAAGCCGTTTCGGAGTAACGTCATTACAAACACAGTAATAAGACAACACATAACTATTCATCAACATATTAAATAGCAACCGCGTCACCGTAGTGACGTCACAAATACCCGAACCTCGCGTCACAATGCCTCGATAGATCTACAATCTGCATATACCTACCGCGGGGTATTGATTAAAAAAGCAACATAAATTAGCGAATTGTAGGGGTGAGAGCGGGGTGGCTGTTGTCAAAAAAGTTTTATAAGTGTTTATGTGTATGTGCGCACCCCCTCCCCCTCCCCGCGCCACGGACGCCCCCGTTGACACCCTTTCGCGTATACCCACATTTGGAGCGGCGCGCGCTGGAGATACTGGATCGAGACGTTTGGGACAGTTTTATTCATAAACTAATTTTTATGATCCCAGTTCTGATGACGGAGGTAATATCTCGGGAGACTCGCTATGAGAGCTGTCGGACATGGTGACCAAGAATAATGCTCACAACACTTGATACAATCGATCATTTAATCAATTCTGTAAACAGACTTCAAATAAACTTTAGGATGAATCGGATGACTCGAGATTGGAAACGCGGTGAGTTCGATTCCACATGGTGTTATTTGCACGACCGCTCGCTCTCCCTTTTCCCTCCAGAATCCTGTTTTTCCGCCCGGTCAGGACTCTTCTACGTTTTTAATTGTCAAACGTCACTACTGTGTTTGAACTGTCATTGTCACCACTGGCATCACCCAAGCAGGTTGCTTGACGTTTCCAATAGATGGCACCATAGAGCAGACGCTGCGACATATATTTATACTTCTTACAGGATAGCGTTTGACCACAAGTCAGAGTTAAGTGACGAAGATGGCGCCACGCTACACCTGGACAGGGAACTGGCTCTCAAGTGAGACTGCCGGAACACACCGATAAGTGCTTGGCGACAGATACATAACATCAGGGGACTTGTGGTCAAATGCTACCCTAAGAATGGTGTATTACTAAGATGTCAGAAACATTGAAATATTAGGCGTTTGACCAAACATCGTCATCAGTCTATTATGCTCTTACTGCTGGGACGCAGGTCTTCTTTCAGAGAGAATGGGCATAACCTATCACGCTGGCCCAGTGCGGGTTGGTAGATGTCTAGCCTAGCGAGGTGGAAGCTGGTGCACATATTTAGAATGACATATGACGTCACGGAATTAAATTGTCAATGAGACAAACTACATTTTTTTTGTAGTTGCAGATGTATTTTTACACTGATATAACTTTTACTTTGGACTTTTTTGGCAGCAATCGAATTGTCAACGTGAAAATTTTGTTTTTATTTCCAAAACTTGTGTTTCTTCGAGTGATGATGTGTAATATGTGTACGAGTGTGGGAAATTGAAATAAAGTTGAGAATGTGACTTTTCTAGTTGCTCCAAAAAAGTCCGTGTAAAGTTTAAGTAAAGCGCCACACTTTACTTAAACACCATCTTCATTCCTCATCCCATCATCATCATCATCATCATCATTTAAACTTGATTGAACTCTCTGAGTATCAAATATTTTATACTTGACACTGGCAAATACACTAATCGTGTGACGCCATAAGAAAACAAAAAAAACTTTTACTTTTTTTACGTATAGCGCGAAGCTTTCAAAAGCACATGTCGTTCCCGTAGCTATTTTTCTAGAATGATCCTCGAACCAAACGCAAGACGTTCACTAAAACCACGTCAAGAACCTTCACAAAATCTCCTGAAACATGCCTGAAACCTATTTTCCCCTGTGGCACTACGCTGACATACAAGTACATGTAAATTAAACACCACCGCACACAGACACGCACACTAATAAAAACGTAAAGAAACACTGCGAAAGGAAGAATTTAAGAAAGCGGGAGCGGGACAACATTCTAATTAGCACCTCGGGTGAGAGAGGGACGGGCATACACGACACGCTAATTAAGAATACAAGAAGAAAAGCGCGTTTTATGTACGCGAAAATCGCCTTTGTCCGCGTAGATCTTTCGATGTGTGCGAGGATTTTCCATCTGAAACGCGCCCGTGTAAGTGTTGTGTTATTAACTTATTATGTGAAGAGTTAGCGAGTACATAAGCCTTCATTTACTGGTTAATTGAAAGCGGTTTCTTGATAAGAACTGGCGAAGACGGGATAGCGGTATTGAGAATTTTGACGTTCGATTTTAACGTTGCAAATAAAGTTGCGTGGAAAAATTACCGAAAAGTGGCGACTAAAGTTTTGTAACGGATGGTCGGGCCGGAGTGGAAGAGTTCGGAACTTTTTTGAAGGTTGCTTGATCCGATTTACTTGGACGATGATTTTGTGTTTGTTTATTCTGTAAATATTTGTAATTTCAAGGCGGGTACGAGATTTCGTTTTGTTAGAAGCCGAAATACGTTTGGCGAATTCACACCGTTAAGAAATCTGAAAGTAAGTTTTTATTTTTGTGTAATTTGTTTATCACAAGGACGAATTTCGTAGTGAGCGTTTTTATTAAAATTTTCTTCTCCTCTAATATCCTTCTCTACAATTGTAATATATTGTCTTTTTGCTTGGCGGAGCATTTTCTAGTGCTCACAGCTATCACCCTTATGTATAGGCTAAGAATTTGTCGCCAAGTACCTTTGACAGCGTGTTCCGGAAGCCCCACTTGACAGCTAGTTCCCTGTCCAGGCGTAGCGTGGCGCCATCTTCGCCCGCATCGTTACTTAACATCAGGTGACTTGTGGTCAAACGCAACACCGTAAAAACAAAACAAGAACGTTAAAATTCGAATTTTCCAACAAAACGAGTTCTAACACCTCATTGGAATAAAGATGATGATATAAAAACTCCTTTTACAAATATGCAATTTCAAAAAGAAGGTCCTACGTTTTTCCTACACAACAAATCACAGACAACAAATGGCAAGTTTTTCTTTTTTAACCGTTAACTGTAAAGAAGCGGGGCTAATGACGAGCTGTCTGTGCCCGATAAGACGCATCGTCAGATCACCTCGACAGCAGACAAAACCTTATCTGCTCGTAGGTTTATTTGTTTTAAGCTTTCAATGCGAACGAATGAAACAGCCTCTCCGTATCGGATAACCAAAAACGCCATATCTCCCTTCAATCTTGATGGGAAATGAATCTCTAGCTCAATAAAAACAAGGTTGGATTTAAGTTGGTTCGATTCGTTGGAGTTAGACAGGTTTAGTTTTGCGTCGTCTCGGAAAAAGCTTGCAAGACAGCAAAGAATGGTGGAAGAAAGGGGAAGGGACACCAAGGAGATATGTCTCAGTACGCCGTGATGAATTAAATTTTTAAGGGGTGTTTGGGGGGGCAACTTGCCCCTTTCATTGGCGCGTCTTCATCCAGTTGTTCGTTTCTCTAATTTGTATTTTTAATGTGTATCGTTGTTTGAATTTAGAAACGCCGGTGGTCTAAATAAGTTTCAACGTTGAGCAGTGCAGCAGTAATTTGGCCGGAAATAACGTTTCCAAGCCAAAAAAAGCAATAGTGATGGGTGAGCATAGTCATTATATAATATTTTTTTGGTCTGTGCAATTTCTCTTTTTACCCGACTGTCCCACAAAGCCTATGTCTATCAAATGTACACATGTATTTAAATTTCTTAGTAATACTAATAATATTATTAAGAAGTATTATAAATGCGAAAGTTTGTATATACGTGTGTGTGTGTGAATGTTTGTTACCACGTATCAACGTAACTACTAAACCGATTTTGATGAAATTTGGCATTAAGATAGCTTATACCCTGGATTGACACATAGGCTTAACACACTTTTTATTTCGGATAACGGAAAGACGCGGGTGTAACCGCGGGGCGCAAATAGTATAGTAATAAAAAAATCAATAGCGCAAGTAGTTTTTGATACCCTAGATACAGGAAATCCTGGTTAGGTTTCAGAGCTATGTATGTGATTGTGTGGGTATTATCATTTACTACAACTAGTACCTACTTGATCATAAAAAATATATAACTCCAAATAGCCGTTACTTACCAAAAACACCAACATTAAAATTTCACATCAGACCCAACACGAGTGATCGATGACGTCACAATTAATTTCCTTCTTCCGACAAGCCCGACGGAACATGCAAGCGCGAGCACGTATGCACGCACTCCACTACACACACAAAAAGCGAATCGATATACCAAAACAAAAGAGTACCCCTCGGAAAATGCTAAAATCGATGCGAAGAAGTGTCATTAAAGAACCCCCAAAAATTAAAACCCCTGTTTGTACGCGTACGCACACACGCAAAGATATGACTAATAGAAGTGCACACATGAGAGAGTTTAATGAACTATTCACGGCGCGGTGGACTCGCGATTCTTTTTTGAGTTATGCAAAGTAGCGTTGTGATGCGTAAGTTTTGTTAGCTACGCTATTTCTAATCAATAAAATAGCAGTATTATACCACGTTGTCGTCAGATAATTTATGACGTCATCATCGTCATCATCATCAGCAAGAAGAAGCCCACTGCTGAACATAGGCTTTCCCCTTTGAACGCCACCAAGAACGGCTCTTATCCTTTCGCATCCATCGGCTCCCCGCGACTCTTATCAATGTCGTTGGTCCACCTTGTAGGGGCCTATCTACATAGCGATGATATAAGATGTATGTCAGTGTGAAAGAAAACATTATCATCATCATTATCAACCGAAAGAAGTCCAATGCATTTTTATTCTACAATAATAATAATTAACGGACACTAGCCATTTGCATCCGGTCTTCCATTTTGTAGTCGCGACTCGAGAACCTTGGAAAAACCATCTCCCTTCTTCTTCTCTTAAGAGCAGAGAGAGAGAGCTCTGGTTAGTGGAGCATTTTCCATCTTGTTCGGTCCTTGGCCATCTTTTTGACCTCTTGGTAAGACGACGTCAACTTCATTGATTTGGTCTATATTTGTCCTTCCCGGTCTACCTCCCTTACCTTCCAATTTTCCTTTTAAGATGGTTTTTGTACATTCGTCAAGCATCTTTCCTTTTCTTATCTCTATTGTTGTCAGTAACGTTCTTTTTTTTCTTACTATGGTTCTTCTTGATTGGTTTTCTCTTTATACGTCGGCCACACTACATCTAAAATGCTTTTAATCTTTCCCTGTCCTTATCGGTCATCTTCTTTGTTTCGCAGCCGCATAACGTAATGCTCCAAACATACATTTTCATTAATCACTTTCCCATATTTTTGCTCCTTTTTTAACATCCTTAAACGTTCAAAGTTCAAATATCCCAAACAGTTCCTTTATCGTCTGTACCTGTTCGAAGAAATTGCATTAATAAACAAAGCTATAGCATACGCATGTATAGGATGCGAAGCGGCGATGAGTTTTAAAGTTTTTAAGGGTTCGCCGAAGATTGCGTGCCTTGATTACCAACCCCCCATGGGGTGGCATCCCTCCACACACGGGACTCTGCCTGCCGAAAACACACCGCTGCCCTCCCTTTTTTAAGGAGGGAAAATTAAAAGTGTTGTGTGTGACTAAAACGTTTTGGTACTTGCAAGACAGCGCGTTTTTTACGTACAGGGTAGCGTTTGACCGCGAATTATCTGGGGCCCAATTCTCGCGGCGTGATATATTATCACATTCGATAAATATCGCAATAACTGTCAAAATTCAATGCATATTTTGGACCGCTGATGCTAAGCAAGGATGTGGTCAAAGGTGGCTCAAGCATACAAAGGAAAAAAAAGTTACAATGAGCAATATCCCTGTTTAGTGTAAACAACATCTTGATTCTATATGAGCCTACCTTCATGACGTTTTATTAGACATATGTTAGCACCTAATATTATCTGTCTTGTCAAGTCGAACACTGATGATAAGCATCATGCTTGCCCAATACAGTTTAGGCAGTTCTCTGCGCGACCACTAGTCAACACTAGACTATGCCATGTAATATCTCTGGAAACAATATCCTTCAAAACAGAAGAGTAACGTTTGCACTCTTCTGATTGGCGGCGAAATAACTGGCAAAGGTGTGATACTTCCCAGGTGGACTCTAAGGCCCAGTTTTTGATAAAAATCAAAATTTTATGTAAAATTTAACTATTAATCAGTTCCTTCATACATTTTTAAAGTAACTTAAAATTTATTTAGGAATCTTAATTGATTAATTAAAAACTCAAAGTACCAAGACCGTTCGCAAGGGTGAGTGCAGACATGTGCGGGAGGACATCGCCGTTCGTTCATTTACGAACGATTGTAATTTCTTATTTCTTACCGTAATATCGCGAAATGTTATTAAAAATGTAACGTTGATACGGGTTTTGTGGCTTTTTATGCAATTTTTGAACGAAATATAATCTTAGAATTTTGTTTTGGATATTTACCATGTTATATTTTTATGTTGATGACCATGAAAGTTTAAAAAGTATTTTGAAAACAGAATCTAACATCATAAAGATTGTATCCATGTGGGTATAAATATTGGCAAAAAAATTAATGAATTGAATGTCTCAGAGATCTAAATTTGACGGTTGATTATTTTTTTTATCCAGTTTGATCAACTCTATATTAGAAATTTTGCTATCGGACATTTTATAGTTTTCCCGATTCCTTATCCCGGCTGCATCCGCATACTTCAGCTAGTAATTAGGCACTGCTACGGATATGTATAAAACATACATTTTTAAAACTAAACTTTAATCAAAAATCAGCCTGGCACAAGCTCATAATCAAATATTTTAAGACGACCCGCCTTAAAACTGTCACCTTAAGCCTAATACACACTCGCGTCACGTTCCCCGCTCATTTGGAGTCCTCCATCGATCGGAGACAAAGCCTCGCCAGCCCCGATAAACGAATTAAGGAAATGGGAGATTTTTTATCTGGGCCGCGGGGAGACACGCGTCGTAAAACGCGCCAATACTTTCTTATGCGAAGTCCCTCCGATAATTAGACGGGAAGTTGTGTGTGTGTGCGCGCGGCTTTATGGTGTGCAGCCTTGTTTTTAATTTTGGGGGTGTTCCGGAGTTTTTGCTTAGGAAACACATTTGTTTATTTATTTTAAGTTGTAGAGTTCTTGTGATAGATACCTACTTTAGTGCCGGTAGGTACCTATGTAAAGAGGTTTACTAAATGGGATACTTACTAAACGCGATGTACCCTCTTTATCGTTTAGTACGACTTTCCTTTCGACGGATAAAAAACAGATAGAGAGTAGATACACGTTAAAAGAATCAAAATTTTGAGGCTATTTTGCCGTGGTAGGACTCTTTTTTGTCCTTCCAGATGGGTGTCAGAAGAGTTCTTTAGTCTCGGCAACGCATTAGCTATGCCCTTAGTAGGCCGTCTGCATATTGGTCACTCTATTCCACAAACAAAACATTAAACTGCTATTTAAATTTATCATTTATTGCACAAAACGGTCCGTAACTTTTTCTTGTAATATACGAAATAACTTCCATTGCTTTCCTTAAAGAAAGTCCGCCCACTCATTTGCCAAGTTACAAGAAAATCGTTTCTGCACTGAACGCTCAGAAAATAAGGATGTACAATTATTGAACGTTAAAAAAAACATGTGTAAAAAAAATAGCGCACCGACGAAAAAGTTAAACGAGCCCACCCTAAAACAAGCGCCGCAAAAGTCAATAAATTAATCTTGAAACACATGTATCACCCCCCGTTCGAGCGATAACTTAGTAATTAAGAAAGGCATTAATCAAAGATCGGAGACACGCCGGGTTTTCTACGCGTTTGATTGCGAGTATGACAAACTGCCATAAGTCATGCGTTCTGCGTTCACGAACCAGTCGTAGGTGCTGGGCCTTACAATGAATTGGCTATGAGATCATTATTGTAGTGAATAGAACGCAAATGATATCGATTTAAAGGTTTTTTTACGTTTACAGGCTAGCGTTTGACTAAAAATTTAATCGCCTTATGCCCGAAATTAATAATCTATCCTGATCCGTTATCCGCGGTTTTGGATCGATATGTCATGTCATGATATGTCATTTTACTAGTAATCTGTAAAGCCCTAGTACTAAAATGACATATTATGACATGACTTATCGATCCAAATTTCGGGCGTTATTTGGTTAAAGTTGACGACACGAAGTAACATTGTTTAACATGGATATCATTTTATTTAGCATAATAACACCGAAAAACAATGAAACCGAAATCCAAAAACAATTTAATTAATACTACAACGTTTTCTTTTTTTGGGATTTTCCCATCTTGTTGTAGTGTAGCTTTTGACCACAAGTCACCTAATTTCAAGTGACGATGCAGTCGAAGGTAGCACCACGTTATACCTGGATTGGGAACTGGCTCTTAAGTGGGGCTGCTGGAAAACACCGGTTTTATTATGTTTTTTTTTTGTAACTTGACTTCTACCTACCTCGATTTTTACGTATTTGGATCTGCATGAGAATCTCGTGGCCATAAGTTCAGTATGAACGAGACGCGGCTATCCTGCAAAGTCAAAAGCCTAAAAGTTAATAAACAACACGTCCTTAAAGACAGACCTATAAATACATGCATAGCAAGTCATTTCCCCTACACTTTTAATCTTCCAAAACATTCGCCAAAATTGGGGCAGCGTTCGCACCTCAAAAAATCGGCAGCTCGTCTTACCACGATACCTTTACAGCTCATCACTACTCTATGTCTTAGGTTACAGAGGCTAATTTCACATGTTTTTTGGGGGTTGTAACATGGTAAATTAACATGAGGGAGTGGACGTGACATTTATTGTTTGACAAGCATCGATCTGCCCTTTGCTATGCGAGGCGTGATCCAGGCAAAGTTCATGGGTTTTTTAGGGATATACCAGGTGTGGCAAAACCGTCAAATGCGAAATTAACTTTAAAAAACGAGATGATTTCATTCAAACACAACTAAAACACACATTAATCATGTTAGGAAAAAAACAAGCTTAGACTTAATAATGTAGATGAAATTATACCCAAATCTACATACTTTGGTAATAAAAATCACGCGTGTACGGATGAAACAATTTCGCTAATTATTTTTTGTTGTGTTCGTTGAAGCCCACGGAAGGTATTAAAATTTGGATAAAACGGAAAGTGATTTTTTCTATAGGCTTTTTGTAGGTTACATTTTATTACGATAAATTGTTGATTGATTTTGTTTTACACGCGGGTGAAACCGCGTGGCGCAGCTATATAGCTTATAATAAAAATGAGACGATTTCAATCAAGAACAAACAAAAATTCACATAATCACTTAAGGGAAAAAAACAATGGAAATGAAATGACTTAAATTAGTTGTAAAATTACCGATATCGCTCATGTAGGTTCACATTTGCCACATTGATTTATATTTGTTGTTAAAGAAATTGCACGTGTTTAAAAACCGCTGCGTATTATCCAATTTAGCCGCGAATGTCGACACTTCGAAACAAACAAATCCTCATCGAACCCCTCGTATGTTTCACGCAAATGTGTAAGGGCTGACAGCCAGTACACGCTAAGCCTAACGATTAAATACACAAGAACGTAACAATAAACAACAAATAATACAGAAGACACAGAACAGATTAACAATAAAATACACAAGAACAGATACGTTCTTCTGTATATTTAATACAGAAGAACGCTGTAGAAAAATTCAGTAGTTTTCGGATTCATACAAAACGCATTTTAAGACGCCGATACAGACTTTGAATCCACTCGCCCCCGCAGTTACGTATGGCCATCGCTCAAAACGGTGAAGGAAAACATAGTGAGGCAGCCGGCATGTCCAAGAACCACAACATTCAAGGGCATGCGACATCTACCAACCCGCACTGAGCCAGCGTGGTAGATTACGGCACATACTCTCTCTCTCTCTCTCTGAGAGAAGGCCAGAGTCCCAGCCGTGGGAACGTAAAAGGCCGATGATGATGATGATGACATTTCAAGAAAATATCATTTGATATATCTTAAAAACTCATTATTGTCCTATATTTCTTCATGTTTTTACGAATCTACATATTTTCGTATCTACTCGTAAAATTAGGTAACACAAACAAAAGTTTCACACAAGCCTTTACAACTTTTTTGTTTACTTTTAATATTTCGGAAACTGCTTTTGGGAACGTGACTCGATGTCAAGGAGTTTTGCTTCTTGCCCACTTAAAGTTAGTTGCAAAAGAAAAGTCAATTAACCGATTGAAAGGGGAAAAAATCAATGCGTTAATTATGTAATTACTGTGTTCCAGATTGGAGGGAAATATTTCCAGTGGAATTGCAAGACATAAACGTCCGTAAGTAAAATGTCATACCAAATATCGGTAAATTTGATGTTATCAAACTTTCCGTTGCAAAAAGTTGACAATAAGATCCAATTTACCGAAATTTTGTATGACATTTAGGAAGGCAGCTTTTGACCATATGTCCCCTGATATAACAAGTAAAAACTTTATTACAGAACAGCTATTCTAGCGATTTCGTCGCTTTTGCTGGATGAAATCTTAACCCTCGAAAGGAAAACGCCAAATCACGGTATTGAATATCGAATGATTCCAAATGTGGAGACGGCAGTCACTCGACACACCCCGGGGCGCTTGTAACGCGCTATTATCTGATTTATCTGTTAAGAGCTGGGCGGAACTCAAGTACTTACTATAATTTCTTGCATCGTTACCTGTGTCGTGAAAATGTTAAGTATTGAACAACTGCAGTTTTTTTATATCTTTTTTTTACTACTTACAGGGTAGCGTTTGACCATAAGTCACTTGATGTTAAATGACGATGTGGTCGAAGATGGAGCCACGCTTCACCTGGACTGGGAACGGGCTATATCTATCTATATAATATATAAAAGAAAGTTATGTTAGTTACACTACTTATAACTCAAAACGGCTGAACCGATTTGGCTGAAAATTGGTGGGGAGGTAGGTAGCTTAGAACCAGGAAACGGACATAGGATTTTTATCCCGGAAAAGGGTCCTAAGGGATAACTGGAGAACGCGGGTGAAACCGCGGGGCGCACCTAGTATATATATATGAATCAAAGTCCTGATTGACTGATACCAACGCACAGCCTAAACCGCTGGCGTAGAAACTTGAAATTTGGAGGTTATGTTTGTCTTGATGCATAGGGGTATACTAAGAAAATATTTTTTGAAATTAAACCCCTGAGGGAGAAAAATGGGAAACTGTTGAAACCGCAGGGAACAGCTAGTTTTATATAAAATTACTATGAGTATTCATAGTTTCTCTCGATTATGCATTTAGCAAGTGTCAAGTATTAAGGCTGGCATTCTAGATTGATGCTCAAGCGTTGATCAATACTTGAGCAGCGATTGAGTGACAAATTTGTATGAAACGACAGACTCAATTCTAGTTACAACGATTATCCCTTGAGCGTGATTCTAAAATACAGGGACCCAATTCTCGCGGCTCAAAATTCAAAATTCAATGCATATTTTGACAGTCATTGCGATATTTATCGAATGTGATAATATATCACGCCGCGAGAATTGGGCCCCAGGCCTAAATGTATCAAATAATGGTGATTGATTTTGATGATGAGATGGTGTGACCCAGCTACAAGCCAAACACTATAGTCCTTTTTGTGTTTAAGTAAAGTTGTGGTACTTTACTTAAACTTTACACGGACTTTTTGGAGTAACTAAAAGGTTACTTTTAACAACTCCATTTCAATAACCTACACTCAAATAAAAGGAGAATAAACAATGTCAGTGGATATACTTGTTCAGTAAATTATAGCAAAAAATGAGAAGATTGTTGTATTCTGTGTAATTGTACTTCGCTGGCTCGGCCGCCATGAAAAAATGGGAGAGGATCGTGCGGTCAAACAAGCATACATGGGACGGCCGAGTGGCCGTCGCCCGGTCGGCCGTCCCAGGTATCGCTGTAAAGTCACGAAGGATTTGCGCGAGCTCCAGGTGGAGGACTGGCAGGAGGTGGCGCAGGACAGAGCGAAGTGGCGTCTTTTGTTATCGGAGGCCAAGACTCACTTTGGGTCGTTGCGCCATCTCAGTTAGTTAGTTAGTAGAATTGTGGATTTGTTTTTCCGAATTGGGTCATGCTGAGCCAACAGCTACATATCCGAAGGCGACATTACCTACGACTGTCTCGAAATAACCTTCGACTAAAGAACAACAGAGACATGGGAATGTAATCAAAACAAACATCGTAAAAATATAATAAATTACACCTGAATTCACTTCATAATCTCCTGAAGCATCCCCACATAATTTAGCGGATAAAGAAAAGAAAGTACAAGAATGCCCACCCTCATATATGCGTACAGTCACGCTTATACTTAGTGAGTTACACCCCAAATTAATAGCATCCTAACAAAAAAATACCCCCTAAGATAGGGGGTGAATTGGGGGTCCATTTGCATATATGTCTCCCTGGCACCCCAAGGAGCGAGGATGTATTTTTAATTTCATTCTTATCCCTGTGCTTAAATCATGAGAGCGGCCATGCGTGCGGGGGTGGCTCCCCCCACCCCCGCTCATTTCACCCCCCCTCGAGGCCGTTAGCTTGCGTCATACGTCGCTAACCGCGTACAGAGTAAAAAGAAAAGAAATCTTAATAAGTTTGTTAGGGTGCGATAGGAAAGTGTGGATACGCTTGATGACAGGAACATTTTCAGATTGAGATTCAGATTTGTTTAATGCGAACTGTACAAAGGTGGTAGTTATAAAATAATGTATTTAAAATAGTGGTTCTTTGCTTTTGTTATCGTCGCTATCCTATTCGCAACAATCCCACTGCTGGGACTGAATTGCTTTTCGTTTGTACGGTTTTTTAGGTCATTTATATTCCTGTTAGGAAATATAGAGTAGTAGATTGAGCCCCATCAAATTTTTAGACAAATGTCGATTTTCATGCTGAGTGTAATTTTTTGAACCATTTTATTGATGTTTTTCAATTATTTCATCATTGACCTGAAGTCATATAAAGCCCTAACGGTTTAACTATAAAAATAGTTAATAGCAAGCAGTACTTCGCATTTTACCCGCGTGAAAAACTCCACAGAAACCGAACATTTCTCCGGGATAAAAAGTAATTTATGTAACTCTCTTTGAAATATCTTTTGCAAATAACTCTGAAAAAAAAAGATAAAACACATTTTCATATTTATATAAGGAAGAAGATTACAAAAGGTTACGTTAATTAGGCCAAGTCTCATCCACACTATTCTCACGTCTTATAAGCAACCACCTACAAAAAACAAGCGTCGTCATTTGGGCGAGCAAATTTCGTGGAAGTTTTTCCGTTCTTCCTTCTTCACCACTGTTATGTTACTTGCGTATATATATGTATATGTCAAATGCGGTTGTGTGTGTTGACATTAAGAGTTATATGTGTGTGTTGGCACGAGCCGAGAGGAGTTGATTACTTGAATTTGTTATTTTAAATTCTTACATAAATATATATGTTATGTGTTTGTAGTCTGGGTATCTGTTTGTTTTGTGCGTTTGAGGTTTCGTCACTCGAAAACGAATGGACTAATTTCAATGCAATTTTTAACTAAACCATAACGGTTTACATGCATTGTTTACTATAGCGGACCAATCTCCTCATCATCATCATCATCATCATCTGCCTGTGACAGTACACTGCTGGGCAATGGACATAGGCCTCTTCTAAGGTACGCCACCAAGCCCGGTCTTCAGGGATTTCTCTTCTCATCCAGCTACTGCCAGCCACTCGGTGCAAGTTGTCGCTAAACCTAGGGCAGTCACCTCATGTTAAGTAAAATTGTTTTATTTTACTTCTAGCCTTTGACATCAAGTCATCTGATGCTTAGTGACGATATAAAAGGTGGCACCATACTTCGCCTAGACTGGTAACTGACTCTCTACTTGAGAGCCAGTCTCAAGTGAGGCTGCCGGCACACACCGATAGGTAGATAGTAGACAATTTTTAGCAACAGCGACAGAATTAGCAAGCTGAAGTGGCAGTGGGCTGGTCAAATAAGCCGCAGAACCGACAACCGATGGGGTAGACGTGTTCTTGAGTGGAGACCGCGACTTTGCAAACGTAGTGTAGGACGTCCTGCGACAAGGTGGAGCGACGACTTGCACCGAGTGGCTGGCAGTAGTTAGATGAGAAGAGCCGAAGACCGGGCTCAGTGGCGTACCTTGGGAGAGGCCTATGTCCAGCAGTGGACTGATACGGGCTGATGATGATGATGATGATGAGACAATTTTTTAACTTATTGATGTAGCTAACCAGGCGAGCACTAGAGAATGCCATACCTACCATAAACCTTGATAGTGATTATGATAATTGTAACATTTTTTTTTAATGAATTTTGTATCGTTTGACCACAAGTCACGTGGTGCTAAGTGACGATTAGGCCAAAGATGGCGCCACGCCGAGCCTAAATTATGATTAAATAGATAGCAATAGTACTTACTGCGTCTTTCTTAAAAAGCCACAGCCGTAATCAATCAGAGTTATCTCGGAATCATGGAGTAATTATTACAGAAACTTTGCTAAAGAAACAGTTTATCCGGTTTTTTTTGTATTTCTCATTCGTTTACAGAAATAATTGCAAATGGTAGAGACATTTTTGTACAGAGAGATTTTCATATTTTTCCTATTGCACTTTTTCTAGAACTAGAAGCAGCGGTGCAAGCTGCCCTCGGGTCGTTATTCCATTGTTTTGATCTGCCTCCGTTACAGAATCAGTGAGTCAGTCAGTCGGTCAATGAAACAGTGATGAGCGTAACTACATCCCTTATCCCTTACTTATTATAAATGCGAAAGTAACTCTGTCTGTCTGTCACTCTTTCACGCCTAAACTACTGAGCCGATTTAAATGAAACTTGGTACGGAGATAGTTTGAATCCTGAGGAAGGACATAGGATACTATTTATCGCGATAAACTGTAGCCCACGCGGGTGAAACCGCGGGGAACAGCTATAGATATATATACATACAGTTAGGAGTCGTTCAAGATTTGAACCCATTTTATCGTTATTTCAAACAAATATTAACAACCAAACGCTAAGTATAAAGTTTAGTATAATGATCAAGATGAACGTAATTTTGTTTTAAAACTAGATTTAAGGTCTTATTTGAACTATAAGATTATTTTTTGACTGAGTGTCTATGTCTATGTTTGTTAGTTCTTCACGCTGAAACGGCGTACCCCTAGTACAGGTTTTGATAGTTTACAAAAACTATAAAAGTTTTCGTTTCCATCCATACTTATTTTTCAGCGAATCTTACCGAGACTTGGAGGAACTGAAATTGTTAATACGGGTTATTTTAGATCGTTATAATCATATTCCAACAATGTTATTGAGTTACTTTTTGAATTTAAGCAGATCGAGTTGCCACTTTGACAAGTCGGCGGTGGTAAACGTCGACGTTTACGAAAACTTTTCTCGTTTTCAAAACTTGTACTAGGGGGTACTGAACAGATTTTAATACAATTTCAAATGGAGATAGCATAAACCCTGGATTAGGACAAAGGCTACTTACTCTTTATGACTGGCACATGCGTCAACTCGTGAACGGGTGCTGCTTGTGGGGTCTAGTCTGCTTTGGTTGTGATCCCGCAACTCATTAATATTCATGTTCCCATATCCCAATGTGCACAACCAAACAAGAGAAATCTTATTAGTAAAGCTAATTAAAAAATATTGGACCATTAGATGACAAAAAAGCTTGGGATTTTAGTGAACTTGCTCCAATTCAATCAATTAGTAATAAGAATAAAATTGTCAATGTGATCGCGCCAAAAAAATTACCTGCCGGGCGTTTCTTGCCCGTTCTTTTGCCGGCGTAAGGAGGTTGGAACAGGCGTAGCTAGTTTTAAGTTTGACGTTTTAAAGTGATCACAATGTATCCTATTGAATAAATAAAATTGACTATTGACTATCCCAAAAATGGTCCTGTGGTTTAGCGGCAAAACCGCGGGGTGTAGTTAATTCATAATTCATTTATTCCAAGAATGTAGTACATATAAATATGAGTTATTAAAATAAAAATTCGCTCATACATTCTACCATAACAATGGTGTGGAATGTCACTTAAGTTAACAATTTAAAATAATTAATAATAATATGAATTAGGTACAATGTCAGAATTAATATGTCAGAACAGAACTAAAATTAAGATTGGATTGGATTGGAGATGTCAAATTATTATTTTTTTGTTTAAAATGTCATGTATTCGTTGAGGTCATAGAAGCAATTATCTAGAAGCCAATTACCAATTTTTCTTTTAAACATATTATGAACAGGTAGCTCTTTAAACTCATTTGGCAACTTATTATAAACAATTATTGCGTTTACATACGCATTTCGCTTATGTATTTCAAGCTTACATAGAGGCTGATATAGTTTATATTTATTCCTCGGCATGACATTTCTCCTTACAACTTGCATGTGAGTTTTAAAGTAATTAGGTTGTTCTCTAACCAATACACAAAGTTATTGCGAATAATAATTTTGTACCCAAAAAGTGACATTTCTGTAAGATACCAACAACATCTTAATTAAATACGTCTCAGGCAGAATTTATTCGTATCGCCTTACACTGACTTTGATTAAAACCAAGAAAATATTGTTTTACGAAACCCTCCAAACGAAACCTTATTCAAATATCAAAGAAATCATTAACGGTGGAAAAGGAGTAAGGGACAAATGGGTCGGTCGATCTCGAACAATCGGCGACTACTTGATGGCGAAACAATGAGTTTATGTTGAAATAGAATTGATTTGTCTGTATGTATTACGAATTTTCGTAAAACACCAAAACAAAACCATAGCTTGGTGGTAGGGTATTTTCTAGTAGGTACTCGCCTGGCTAGCTACCACCCTCTTGTTAAGAATCTGTCGCCAAGCATCTATCGGTGTGTTCCGGCAGCCTCATTTGAGAGCCAGTTCCCAGTCCAGGTGTAGCGTGGCGCCATCTTCGACCACATCGTCACTTCACATCAGGTGACTTGTTGTCAAACGCTACCCTGTAATGAGTAAAAAAAAAAAAACTGTGTGGTGCTCCTACGACGTTAAACTGCTTTTTATTGCTGCTTTTTCTTTCTTTTAAAAGAGGTAAAGAAATTATGAGGTATCTATTTACAATCAGGTTTTAATTAGGCTTTCACAAACTGTTTTTTTTTTTTTAGAGTTTGACAACAAATCAGCTGATGTTATGAGACATTGTGAGACGGTAATGTTGTTTATCCATCCATATCAATATTATACAATGTGAAATTAATTTTACATTACATCTGCGTTACCTCTGTTTGTTTGTTTGTTACTTTTTCACGACAAAGCCGCTGAATCGATTTTGATGAAATTAAGTGTAGATATAGTTCGAGAAAAGTTTTAATAAGGATACTTTTTATCGCGATAAAACGTAGACCACGCGGGCGAAACCGCGGAATGCAGTTAAATAATAGGTGACAAGATTAGATGATTTGATTACAGTTCAATTTGTAATGTCAACGCAGCTCTACAATTTAGCCGAATGTAACAAGACAAAACAAAGGAGCCGAAAACAATAAATGATTGCGCAACAATTCCGTTGAAAGTCAGGCAAAATACACTAATTTGGGCATAAATATTAAGGCGGGCGAAACGCCGAATTTTAAAGGCGGCAATTTTAACCCACACTCTTATCCTGATCGCAGGATAATTTATCTTAACGAAAGAAAGGGGTGGGCTCGACAGGGTGCGGGGTAGCCAGGCGGGGAGGCTCGCCCAAAAATTGGGTAAAAATGTTGCCAGCGAGCGATTAAACCTTGGGGAGATGCGTTGTATTAATCACCACCCGCTAGCAGTCGTCTTCGGATTTTCGCGTGGTCACATGTAGAGATGATAGCAACCCTAAAAATAATCCTTTTTTGTTTTAAGGTCAAATTAAGTCAAATCAATACTCATTTATTGACATAAGTCTGTGATACATTTAAATGAGCCCATAGAATCCTGAACTAGTGTGAACACTGTATTTCAAGAATCATGGTTTCTTCCATTGTATGACTTAACATAATATAAGAAGCGTTTCACTACAAGTCACGTGATGTTAGGTAAAGATGTGGTTAAAGGTACCACGCTACGCTTGGAATGAGACTCTAAGCAATGTTTGACGTCTTGCAGTAGCAAAGAAAAAGTCCGTCGACGTTTTTAATCAGCTATGCTGTAGAAATAACTTTAATATCGTTCGTTTTAACCAAATCTACGCCACCATATACCGTTTTGTTACTTTTATTCAAGTTAGCGTTAAATAATACAGTCCGATGTTACATACTGTTTGTTTACTAGTTTTTTTAGATTTGAAATTAATTTATATTTTTATATTTCAATTAAATTAATTTATAAATATTAAAACTTTAAAATTATGACGAATGCATTCGACATACAATAAGAAAACTATTGACAGAAATATACCTATAAAAATATTTGTGGGTAGGTGTTATCAGCTCTATACAATAATCTAAGTCGTTTGTCCGGGCGGGGCCACCTTGGCTTTGTTTTAATATTTTCGCAAGCATTATGAAGGGTTTCCTTGCTTTCAAATAATTTTGGCTTCTGCTCCTGAAGTTTTGATAAAAGTTTCATTCTATCAATAATTAACGCCAGCGCGAACAATCCAGGGTTTGCTGATGCGATTATAAAGGTTGTCGGTGGCGGCTTTTTGCCTTATCTTAATTTTTTCCTAAATTCCGAACTTGAACCAAGTTTTTCTTTGTTCGTAATCGAGTTTGGAAAGTTTCGGGAAAGGGGAGACGTGGCATGCGTAATAAATTATGAATTGGTGCATTGTGGTGTTGCTAATCATGTTAGGTTTTTTTTAGTGTAACTAGGTTAACTAGATTGTGGTTTTGAACACACAATCAGGGTAAAATATGAAGAACTTGATTCTGTAAAACATTGCTTTATGAATATGTATGCATGTAATAAAGAATACTGATTTAATTTGGATCCGTTTTGTTATTATCGTGACAGGCCAGGAAAGAAGGTGATGCAAAGATTTCAGGTAGATTTTTGGAGATAGGAAACAAAAGTGCCCATATCTCTTTCATAGCAAAAGAAAAATTAATACAGAGCATCTATTACTACTGATAACCGATGGGGAAGAAAGGTTCTTGTGTGGCGACCACGAACCGGAAGACGTTCTGTAGGTAGGCCCCCCACTAGGTGGACCGACGACATTGTAAGAGTCGCAGGGAGCCGATGGATGCAAATGGCTAATAGTCGTTCATGGTGGCGTTCAAGGGGGGAGGCATATGTTCAGCAGTGGACTTCTTCCGGCTGATGATGATGATCTATTACTATCTTTGACCTAAAAGAGTTAAGGTCGCAAAACAACGACAAAATAAATTTGATCAATAACATTAAAAAAACAATGAGGTCCTGTTATTTTAATGTTAATTGAAAAGTGTTTTCCACATTTATTTTTCATCTTTGATAAACGTATGAAAATACTAGTTTATAGTAAGTTCAGATAATCACTCAAATGGTGGTAAAAAAAATGGTTCAAGAAGAAATGCATCTCACAGGTGACACTCACCTTTCACCGTAAAAAGTAAGAAGAAAACTTCACAAAAAAGTAAAAAAAAAAAAGCGATCACGTATCGTTCTGTAATCTGTATTCAAAGCAGTGGTAGAAAGCAAACAAAGGGTGTTTTGTGCTAACAGTACCAGTTCGACTTGTGACTCGACATATTCCTTACACGTAGCTTTGGCAATGAAAGGTGTACGTTCAAACTGAATCGTAGGTAACGAATCTTAATAAATAAATAATAAAATTGTAGTCACATAATATAACAAAAGGTTGCACGCACTAATTATCATTGCATACTTATACATCGAAAAGTCAGCTACAAAAGTAGCTGATCGTTCTCGATTTTCTAAATGTGTATAGGATCAGTAATGTTTGTTTTTTAAAAAAGTTACCCTGTTAGTTGTAAAAAAAAAAAAAAACAGTACCGAGTTTGGGAATCTATGGAAGTGTCAACGTCAAACTTGACATTTCCATGGTGACTTAAAACGGATATGTCACCATCTTAAAGATGGTAGGGGCCATCGAAAATCTTAGAAGCCATTGTAAAATCTTTTTTGTTAAAAACTTTTTTGGATTGAACTGTCAACATGAAGATTTTGTTTTTATTTCCAAAACTTGTGTTCCTTCGAGTGATAATGTGTAATATTATGTAACCATTATGTGTTCGTTAATGTGTACGAGTGTGGGAAATTGAAATAAATTTGTGAAAGTGACTTTTCTAGTTGCTCCAAAAAAGTCCGTGTAAAGTCTATCCTCATCTCATCATAGATAGATAGATAGATTAACTCTTTATTGGCACACCACAATAAGGAGAAATTAAATTTAAAACAAAAACAACAAAGAACTTAATCTTAACTTAATCATCATCATCATCATTTATACTTGATTCAACTCTCTGAGTTTGAGATATTTTTTCTTGACACTGGGAAATACACTAATCGTGTGACGCCATAACTAAACAAAAAGAAAAATTATATACTGCGCCGTAATACATCTATAAATCCAAACTTCCATGTTTATAACATTTGTAGGATTAATACCAGCATTTGTGCAGCGGTCAACAAGTAGGTGCAGATTTGAACAACAAACATCGCGGGTCAGTGCTTACGACAACAAGCCATCGGTCGCTTGCCAATTAGTGGCACGGTTCTATACGAGTGGAGCTCCACTCCAGTGCCGGACCACAGTAAAGTAAGAACAGTAGGTTAGCTAAGGCCGCTCGACGAGTTAATTGCCTACTCTTGCGGTGATGCATAGGCGGCGCGTTCCGTACTGAGTGCATGGCCGCGGCCCCGACCGCGGCCCCGTTCGTTTGTGATTGTGTGCGTGAAAAGTGCGTGCGTACACGGCGCCGCTACTCTCGCACACATTCAAACCGGCGGGCGGCGGCCGATTTGTATGAAGGTGAACTACTACTCTTTACTTTGGCCGGACTTTGTTTGCATTCGTATTTTTGTTTTTAATAATCCATTCGTACGACTTAGTTGGCACAGTTTATTTAAGCATTGTTAAAAAATACTATTTTGCATTAAGTTCGGTTTAATATTAAGTTTAGCGAATCAAACATATACGGCCGGTGGTACGTTTCAATAAGCGATCTATTCACGGTTTGACAGAAATTTGACATTATTTCTATTAGCTTGTGACAAAGAACAATGGCCAAAACGGACCCGAGGTCGTATGATTTATATACGATACAATTTTGAATTTTTTGCCTATTAAGATTATACAAACGATATTTTAAAGAAAGTGTACAAAAAAATATATCTATTTTTGTTTTGAACGCACTCTGCATTTTCTTTTTCATTCTGTTTCACGCTTTGGAAGTCAGCCCTACTTAAATTAAGTCGTTAAAATCAACATCATTTACCAAATATGAACAAACACTAAGTGACATTAATAAAAACGAATTTTTTTTTTTCAAACTATGAAAGTAAAAGTTTAAAAGATGATCAATTTTAGCGGTGCCTTTGACGGGTTTCTCGTTATCTCGCAGAAATCCTTTTAAAGGAAAAATTAGTATCCATATAATTATGTGTTAAATTAAATTAAAATCCTAAACAGTAACACATACAATATACTCATTGACTAACTCATACTCACATACATTCGTATTTGCAATACGATAGTGTATAAATAAGAGGTTGATTTCATCCGCAAACCGGTATGTTCCCAAAGCACGCCTGTCGTTTTTTCCGCAACAAATTAAAAACTTGTAACACTTCCAATAGCTTACCGTATTTACGCAAACAACCTCAAGAAAGTAGAAAAGCCAGTAGGTATCAATTCAGAAACATATTCGGAATTTTTTTCCGCCCAATAATTTGAAAGTTAATATTATGCTAAAAGCATCACGTGCGAGGTACGGTATGGCACAGCGGTTCGTGCATGGATTTTAATTATTGTCATGTACCAAATACGACTTCTAATAAATGTCATTATGAACCTGTAACTTAGCAAACGTATTCGTAGCACTATCGAAATCGAGCCGCGTCCTACAAGCGTAGTTATAAAGTCGAAAATTAAAGATACCGCTCTCGGCTAGCGCTTTCTTTAAAGCGGTACTGATATAGTTCTTTAATGGAACAGCGATGCCATGTGCGTGACAATGATAGTACGTAAATAACAAAGGTAAAGGTATAATGTGGATGCAAGCGGTACGAATAGTCTTTGTACGAAACTTTTGCGGTATTTGAACGGTAATATGGGGTATAATTTGAAGGTAGACTGTCTCATTATGATGTTGATTTAAATTACCGCATACCGGTTTACAGGTTATTTCTTCTTTTGTTTCAAATAGTTCGCGACCTTAGCTTTGTTATTTGGAATTTTTGCTTAGGATTTATAACTCTTTTAGCGGCTCGATTTACACCCGAAGTTAATAATCGATCCTGATTCATTATCCGCGGTTTTGGATCGATATGTCATGTCATAATATGTCATTTTAGTAGTAATATGTCAAGCCCTAGTAATAAAATGACATATTACGTCAAAGTTAAAGTTAAAGAACAAGTGACTTCAAGTCACGTTTATAAATTCATTCTGTTATAATTATTCATAGATTACCATCCATTCTCAAACATATTTATGTTGCAATTATGCTCATTAATCTATTTAATTATACTAATAAAAAAATATAAAGTAACATTACGTAAACATTCTGCCACAGATATAATTATTATAATAAGTAGTTAGAAATTTATTGGAAATAAAAAAGTATATACTAGAACAATTAATCTACAACTAAAAACCTTAAAAAATGTAATATAATAACTAAAAGAGTCCCTTTAGGTAAGGTTCCGAAGATACTGGCAGCGCGCGGTCCCCCTTGGAATAGCTAGACTAATTCCGAGTTAGCTGCCAGCTCTTCAGTCTCCCGTAATGTCGACTAACCTTTTTGCTATTTCCTTCCGTTATTATGTCTTATCTAACTAATTCAGGAGACGCTAAATCCATCGTTAAACAAAATCTAATAAAAAACACATAAAACTTGAATTAATTCCTTAAAATAACACTTAACCTACCTTCGTCATACTAATATTGAGCCAAAGCAATGGACAATAAGAACCAGTAGGCCGTATAAAGCGTTTGCGCGGCGCACAACACCCTTACCGGGGGGAGGGCGAGGACAGGGGGTGTGCCCCCCACTTAAGTCCTACCCTTTAAAGATTCCACCGTCCTCTCATTTTTAAGACTTTACAATACCAACACATACATATTATACTGCGGGGTTCTTAATTTATTTTAGACTAGTTTCACCTCGTGGTTTCACCCGCGTCTTCCTGTTATCCCGCAGGAAGCTTTTCCGGGATAACAAGTAGCCTATGTCTTAATCTAGGGTATAAGCTATCTCCATTCCACATTTAATTCAGATCCGTTCAGTAGTTTTTGCGTGAAAGAGTAACAAACATCCGTCCATCCATACTCACAAACTTTCACGTTTATAATATTAGTAAAACTAGCAACAAATTATACAAGACAAATACATTATGTAGAAATAAGGAAGAATAAAAAGAAAATGTATTGTTGCAAACCAGCCTCAACTCAGCGTTGTGCTGCTCGTTTGATCAGCGCTGGTCTTCCCTTGAAGCCGCTTTTGATGACATAGAATTGCAGATACTAATATGGGGCAGTATTTTATAAATCTTTGAATTTTTCAGATTTTCTTTACTATAATAATGTATGTATTATACACATTAACCTTCCTCTTGAATCACTCTATCTATTGATGAAAATGGCATTAAAATCCGTCGCGTAGTTTTAAAGGTCTAAGCATACATAGGGGCAGACAGCGGGAAGCGACTTTGTTTTATACTATGTAGGGAAGTTCCGGTAAGGAAGCGTACACATGATGGGAGGTTGTGTGTGTGAGTGAAAGATTGGATTTTTCCGTGTTGTCGGTAATTAAAGCGTATTTCATTAGGGGTGTGGAGATGAGCCTTAATGAGGTCGCAGGACATTGCGGGCGCTATAACGGCTTCCGCACACTCGCAACGTTCTGAAACGGCGGTGGTTTAAAAAATAACAGGTCGGTTATCTAAAGATGGAACACAACCATAGAATAATATAAGTCAAGGGTGAATAGGTATCTAGACAAGCATGCTCCATCGCTGGCCACGTCTTCATTTACCACCAGGCGAAACTGTGGTCAAATGCTTGACTACAGTGAATAATAAAAAAAAACTAATATCCTGCAGAGCAATTCTAATTTACTCGGAAACTCTTCCGACCACGTTCCTGACCCGTTATCCGCAGTTTCGGATCGACATGTCATGTCATAATATGTCATTTTAGAACATATTTAGTAATATTGTCAAGCCCTAGTACTAAAATGACATACTATGACATGGCATATCGATCAAAAACCGCGGATAACGGATCAGGATCGATTATTAATTTCGGGCGTAAATTACTGAACCGATCTGGATGATATTTGGCAGGGACATAGTTTGACACCTGAAGAAGGACATATAACACTTTTCATCGCGATGAAATTTAGTCCTAGCGGGTGAAACCACTGGGAACAGCAAGTACTACATCATCATCATCATCATCATCATTATCAGCCTTTCACGTTCCCACTGCTGGGACTCCGGCCTTCTCTCAGAGAGAGAGTATGGGCTGTAATCTACCACGCTGGCCCAGTGCGGGTTGGTAGATCTTGGACATGCCGGTTTCCTCACGAAGTACTACATAAATCATGATAACTGTCAGCCTTAGCTTTGTTTTGTCACTTTCAGGCCCTTGTCTGGTAAAAGGTTGTCGACCGCTGCCCTAGATACAGGGAACCCCATTTAGGGGTCAGAGCTAGGTATGTCATTGAGTGGACACTTATTAGGTGACGATGTGGTTGTTGTTTCCTCCAGAAATGGCTGGTTATACTTTAACATGTGTTTTTGTGTATCTGTCTGTTGCACTTGCAACAGCGCGGAAACAGAAGAATCAATTTTGACTTAGTTTGTTTTTAATGGTGACTGGTTTGAGAGTGTTTTTAGGTTTGTTGTCGATTTTTATGTATTATTTTTATTAGTGTTGATGTAATCTATTCATTGATAAGCGTGTCACTTGAAAATGGCAATTTTTTGCAAACGTTTGTATTAGTCCAAAAACGCTTTTTAGAAAAAGAAAAATTGGAAGTTTATCCGGAAAATTGAGAAAAATCGGGAAACTGGATGTAAATACCTACTTTTGTATTTGCCTACTTGTGCGAAACCGGGGCAAGTCGATAGTCCAAAAATACAGCTGTTTTTTATCATAAAAACAAGCGTCATGCGACACTGTAATGATTTGAAATGTGCAATTAGTATTATAGCCTGATGAGCGGTAATTTAATTAAGGAAGATTAAAACGCGGAAAATAAAAGTGTGTGCCTACCTTTATACATATAATAATACGTTTTATAGCAAAAGTTAGGAGCTTACATTATTATTTAAAAAAAACGTAGCATAATTATATTTTTAAATAATGCCCGCACAATCACATACATAGGCTCTGACCCCTAACTAGGTTTCCCTGTATCTAGGGTATCAGAAACTACGAGGGTCGGGGATCCACAACACCCAGACACAGAACAAATACTAGCGCTTTTTTTTTCAATGCAGAAATATTTGTCCTGTAGCGGGAATCGAACCCGCGACCTCACCGCTTCACAGTCGGCTATGCGCCCATTGCGCCATATCGGTCGTCAAAATTGTTTGATAAATATTGTTTAGTAAATAGTATATTTATTACATAGAAGCTGTAAGTTTACATGCTCTTAGACACATTTATGTTCCTTTGTCAAAACGTTTGATCACGTTTTAAGTTTTTACATAGTTTTTTCATTTGTAAAGACTAGAATGAATGAAATGGTGTATCAAATGATTATACCTTCTCATTAGATCCGCGGTTATGAAGAAGGATCTAGTAAGAAAATAAAATCTCAATTAATCCAAAATGGATCTTATGAATGGATCTTATGAGATAGAACCAATTTTTCGTATTGATTTGTTTCTTGTTTTGTTTTTGGACAGATGTTGAGTAA
Organism: Opisthograptis luteolata; assembly: GCA_931315375.2. Classification (NCBI taxonomy): domain Eukaryota; kingdom Metazoa; phylum Arthropoda; class Insecta; order Lepidoptera; family Geometridae; genus Opisthograptis; species Opisthograptis luteolata. The sequence continues at coordinate 9,399,986 of OV928048.1, forward strand.
AATATTATTCATAATACAGATTCGTCTTCTGCCAGAAGACGTTGTGTCAGCTCCTTCAGTGAATTCCTTTAAAAACAGACTGGACAAGTGGTTGCGAACGAACAATGCTTCCTTGCTACAGAATTGACTTCTCTCTGCACTTTTGGACATTGCTATAATTCAACACAGCATGATATAGGCACATCAGCCTGCGGGCTGCTCGCCTATTACCAAATAAATAAATAAATAAATAATTATTTGTTACATATTTAAATTCATTTAACGCTCGCTTTTGGTTTTTATTTTTATTTTAAGGCTCTTAATACACAACGCCTCTTTTTACGCAAAGAAAACACCAACCAAATAACTCCATAAAATTGTGACCAACAGCAGTTTGCAAGTTGGGAACCCTAATGGGTTAAGACGAAGGGATGACGCCGAATTTTTGGAATTTCAAGTGTAATTAGAGAAGCGATCGCATTAGGGTTGTCACTTTTGGTTTATAGCATCCACCGGGGGACGTCAGTCCGGAGTTTTGTAAAGTTTTATCGATGGAAGTTCTTTGTTGCCTACTCGTAATCCTTTAAATTATAATAAGTTATGACGCAAGTTCGTACTTGTTTTGGGTAGGTAATAAGCCATTACATACATATTATGTCCGTAAAATCTTATATTTTATAGCTGCGCCCTGAGGTTTTATCCGGGATAAAAAGTAGCCTATACCTATGTTATGTCTGTATCTAGGGTGTACAGTTAAAAAAAACCCACCAGTCACCTAATGTTAAGTGTCGATGTGGTCAAAGGTGGGACTACGCTACATCTGGATTGGGAACTATGCAAGACAAATATTTAAATTCAAAATTCAAAACATTTTTATTTAATAGGATACATTGTGATCACTTTAAAACGTCAACTTAAAACTAGCTACGCCTGTTCCAACCTCCTTACGCCGGCAAAAGATAATTTTTTTTGGCGCGATCACATTGACAATTTTATTCTTATTACTAATTGATTGAATTGGAGCAAGTTCACTAAAATCCCAAGCTTTTTTTTGTCATCTAATAGTCCGATATTTTTTAATTAGCTTTACTAATAAGATTTCTCTTGTTTGGTTGTACACATTGGGATATGGGAACATGAATATTAACGAGTTGCGGGATCACAACCAAAGCAGACCAGACCCCACAAGCAGCACCCGTTCACGTGTTGACGCATGTCAACTCTAATATCTATTATATAGAGTATGACATGTCATATTGTCATAAGGTATATCTATTGGCAACGCCAACAACAAATACAAAATACAAATACAAATTATTTATTAGTAACACCAATGTTACAAGTCAGTCATACAACAAATTAGTAATTAGCAACAATAATATAACAACAATACAACAATATAACAACGCCTTCAGGGCGCTGATGTGGCTGCCGCGCCACTGTAGCGCATCGGGAATGTTTGCGGACGCGCACATAGATGGCTTTGCAGCTATCATGCGCAAGCGGGTTGCGTCCCTGATGCGCCGGGTGCGCGGCAGCTCCAACAGCTACCTGCAGCTGTTTGCCTGGCGGATGGATCTGGACTGCCCAATAATGCAGCATTGGACCAGGTTGCATATTGGACATTCCGGATCCAAACCGAAATATGGATTACATTAATATAATACCATTGTTTTGTTATATTGTGCCTGTTTTGTCTTAGAGTTAGAATTGTTAATTGATGTTTTTATGTATTTTTTTTTTATTAGTTAATTAAATTGACCTGTATGGATTTTGACATAATCTGAAATAAATGAATTGAATTGAATTGAATTGGCGCTCGCATTTACCCCACCTCACCCTACAAGATAGCTTTATTGTAAACCAAAAGTAGGTAACTTAGGTATCTATGTAAAAAAATGCATTGAACTTTCTAATTTTATTTATTTTATTCCAATAATTTTTACTAAAACAATCATGATCACCATCATCAACCTTTACGTTCCCACTGCTGGGACTCTGACCTTCTATCAGAGGGAGAGTATGGGCCGTGGTCTACCACGCTGGCCCAGCGCGGGTAAAACAACATTTTCTTGCAATTCATTAAGAAGCGCACATTCGCAAATAAACGCGATTAAGTAATTATAAGGCGGTTACACACGGGGTGGTAAACATACGATGTCTAGGTGCCGCTGACAGGAGGTTTGAGGAAGACAGATTGTTGAGACTAGACATCTTGTGGCAAATAGTGTGGATGTGGCTTCGGTGAAGCAGTTAACAGATTTTCTTAACAAACGTTGGTAGGAATTGAAAAAGTTTTTTAATAACAAAAGTCACATGCCAGTTGAGAATTTATATCAAATTATTTATATAGATATCATGGTTCGTAATAAATATCATAAAAAGAAATGTGAAAGTATATAACATGGTATAATTTTTTATTCCCCTTCTTTTTTATTGCAGACACCATATTTCAAAATTTACATATTTGATACCTTATGTTACAACAATTAGGACAGTTTGACAACATTTAATTTGTTAAAATCTAACAAAGAGTCAAAAAGTAATAATCAGGTCAGGTTAAAATGAAGAAAAACTAGTGTTTTATTAATTAAAAACATTGCTACTAATTCTTGGGTACATATTTAAATGACGTTTCCCATTGTCAAAAGCATTTTTATGAAAAAAACTCGACATACAACATAAATTATGACCTGTCAAACAAAACCTTTCTTCAAAACTGCTCAACCCACTTGCACAAATGAGAACTCTTAAAAAGTCCCACTCCATCATCTCAAGCCCACGATTGTCGGTGACACGCGTGTCGTATCGCACATCTCGCGTATCGTGTGCACGCCGCTTTATTGTCATTCTCATGTCGTTTAGTAAAACAAGGAAAACTTGTGGATAAACCGTTACATAATTATGGTTAGAAAATAGCTCAAAGAAATCTATTTTTAACTAGTTGCGCTTTGACCTGCGTCTTCCCGTTATCCCGCAGGAACCTTTTTCCGGGATAAAAAGTAGCCTATGTGTTAATCCACAAGCTATGTGTGAGCTATCTATGGAGAGACTTGTCGTGCAGGGTCCGGTTGAAGGGAAGAGAGCCCGAGGCCGTTCTCCAACTCGCTGGACTGATCTAATCAGAAAGGCCACTGACGCATCCATGACCCAATGCTCTCGTGACGCCATTAATAGGCAAAAATGGCGTCACATTGCCATCAGAGGTGTCCAAGCCGAAGACAACGCATCACAGCAACCACGACCACTCTGACAAGAGTGTACGACTTAGATTGATTGATTGTAAAAAATACTACATAAAAAATACTTATCATACATGTATAGTTCAGTATAACTAAACTAAAACTAAACTTTATAATAGTCGGAGATATAAATTGAAGTTAGGCGAAGCTAGTAAGAGTCATCCTCAAGTTTTCAATTAGGTGGTTAATCTCCTTACTTTACTAGAACAGTTCCACGGCAGAGGCCATGTTGTCACGCTGACGGATTATAATTACGTGACGTGGCGTGACGTCAACCTCATCTTGTTAATAATTGTCCGGACTCTATCTCTAATTGGTTAACGCAGCTTTGTAAACTCTGGCGGTAGTCTGAGAATGTGATTAGTTTAATCAAACTGTACATACTTATATTGGGAAAGTGAAAGCTTCTGTGTGCGCTCACGTGTGTGTGTATGTGTGGAGAGAGAGAGAGAGTAAGAGAGAGAGAGAGCGCTACTTTGAGTGAGTGTGTGTTTTTACAAAAACATTATGTTTGGTATAAAAATGCATATAAAACATGTACCCTCTATCACACTCATTTGCTCTCTCTATCTCTCTCTCTTTTTATGTCTGCCTCTCTCTCACAAACACACATACACACACAATAGGAATAGCATCACTATTCCGTAACGTATTTTCAAGACATTTGGTGAATAGTTCTTTAGCGTCTTAGAAAAGTACTGTACTAGTGTTTTTTGTGTATATAGTGGAATCATTCACAAAAAACTTTTTTGAACTACTTAACCAAAACAGTTTACTAAATATACGAATAATATCAAAAATACGGCAACACTGAAATAAAACACGCCACCATCACGAAACGTAACCGAAACCGTTACGTAACCCGATACCGAGTAAAGTAAAAACGTAACAAACGTAAATTAACTCACAGAGCCATCCGACCTTGCAAAGCGAAAAGTACGAAAAACGTCCGAAGACAATTTTAAAGTCACTTTTCAGTTTACCCAAGAAGAAAAAAAAAGGGAAATAGGTACGCGAAAATCGGTTCCGACAATTATTTTTCACCCGAAATTCGAGACTTAACGAAATTCAAATCGCTTAGTGAGCGAAGGTATTATAGAAAAAGCCTGCGCATCTTCAAAGGTGGTATCAACCCTTTGGGGCAGGGCGAGGGGGTTGAGGCGCGGGTAGCGCGGGGTGCACCGGGTGGGGTACGCACAGTAATATAGAAAACTTGTGTTAGCCCAGTTCCTCGCCTTTGTAACATCATTTCGGCTGCCGGTGTAGAGCGACCGAGCAGTTTTGAGAGTTGCTTTTGTGTCGTTATTAATGAAAACAAAAAGTAACGAGTAGAAATGAAAAGAGTTTCAATTTGGCTTTGTAATTAAAATGCATTGAAAAAAATCGTAAGCATTTGTTCTGTCTGGGTGTTGTGGATCCCCGACCTGTTTAGTTTCACATTCAATAGACACAAGGAATCCTAGTTCGGGGTTAAAGCAATGTGTGTGATTGTGAAGACGGTATTTAAAAGTAATAATAATAATAATATAATTTTCAGTAACGTTACCACTATTATATAATACTTATGACTACACACTGTGGTAACACCCGCAGTATTCTCTCTATTTACGCAAAAAAAACGCGATAAAAAGTGGCTTGTGTATTGTATGAGTCCAGGGTATAAACTATTTACATTCTAAATATTAATTAAACGTGTGAAGAAGTAACAAACATACACACTTAAATTTTAATATAATATATTTATTGCTTGCAAGTTCATAATCCAGGTGTGCCATCTTTCACCACATCATTGTTTAACATCAGGTGATTTGCAGTCATAGGCTAGTCTGTAAGATCTAAAATACTGTAATAAATGAAAATAGAAAATAGTTTTATATGGATAGTTTAGCTTTAGTATTTAGTTTAATTTTTTATCCAATTGTATATATTTGATTTGTTGTAATAAATATAACGTAATTAAATATAGTTTAATGTGTGTGTGTGTGTGTGTGTGGGTATCTGTGTATACATACTAAGCAACATAAAATTAAATTGAATTAAATTATTTCATATTACAAAAAAACGAAAGTATCAAACCCGCAAAATCTTCAGTGAGCTTTATAATTTAAGAAGAAGAAACAGGCCATAAGAAATAAATGTAAAGAAGGAGAAGAAACGCTTGGACCCCGAAAGGGTTGAAAAGGGGTGCGAAATCACCCCCACCTGTACACATACACCGCTTTAATCTCTATAGTAAATTACGAATGCAGTTCTGTTGGTTTGTTGACTTTTTATTTTTACTATTTTAGTATCCAATTGATTAAGATTGTTCTAGAATTCTGCCTGTCCTCCTGTCTGTTAGCGCTAAGCCGAACTTGATAAAAATCGGTTAAAGAGGTAGTTTGGATTCTGAAGAACGACAGGATATTTTCTAAAACGGGAACCACTAGTCAAGAAAAGAAAAGAGTAGTAAAGAAAGAAAGAAAAAGAGAAAAAGAGTAGTTTCCTGCGGTATCACTCGTCTAAACTACAGTTTATTACGATACAAGGTATTCTATGTTCTTCCTCAGGATTCAAACTATCTCCATACAAAATTTCATTAAGATCGTTTCAGAGGTTTAAGTCCTGATAAGAGTGCAAAAAAGGCTACTTTCACATATTGTATAAACGTTTCTTTTAGATTTTTAATTATTTGGATAATATGCCCCAATAAAATAAGTGAAAGCTATCAAATAAAATTTGTCGTGGTTAAAATACAACGTGCAGGCAAACCTGCGGTCTCGCAGTATCTCATTCGTCTACGTGTGCGCGCCTATGTGTGTGTTAGTGAATTTTTGCTTGCAAGAAATAAATCGTAAGAAGCATGTATTTGGGACCCACCGTCTTTGTTTCATTAGAGGCGGGTAAGATTGTGCGATTTAAATTGTTTTCGCGACGTGTATTGATTATTTTGCGCCTTTGTTCCGCCGTCATTTGTTTTGTTTAATGAATGTTTAAGAAAGCTGGAAATGTGGTTGCGGTCGCTGGGCTTTAATATCGCTATATCGATCTTAGCAAAATATTCCTTATGCTGAAGTAAATAATGGTGAATATCGATTTAATATCTTACAAGGTAGCGTTTTTTTTAGTGTCAATATGGTCGAAGGAGGCACCACGCTTGGATTGGAACCTGGTTCTCAAGTGAGACTGCCGGAGCCCGGAACACACCGTTAGGTGCTTGGTGACATATTGATGACTTGATGGTGGTTGCAGGTCAAGAGAGCACTAGAAAACAAAGCATATACCAGTGTATAAAAAAAAAATACTAAAAAAAATACTGACTTTCCTTCTGAGTCTTTACCTTCCAAGATCGATTCCTTCCTTATTTTACCTTAGTTTTCCTTCTGAATCACAAGTCCTTCCCTTTTGACTCAGAAGGAAAGCGGTATTTCGGAAGGCCTTTTTTCTCCGTGTATATTTAACTTATATATTATTATAATAACAATATAACACCCCTATAATGACCCTTAACTAGCATTCCCCGATCTAGGGTATCAGATAACAATCAGTGATCTAATCTGCCTGGGTTTAGTGGATCTTTGAACTACGTAACTTATGTCACTCAAAACAATTTAATTTAATTTAAAGAATAAATTTAATAGAAGTCATCTTCAAAATTTGAATTTTCATCATCATCTCTCTGGCCTTCTCCCAGAGAGAGAGTATGGGCTGTAATCTGCCACGCTGGCGCAGTGCGGGTTGGTAGATGTCGCATGCCCTTGAATGTTGCAGTTTTTGGGCATGCTGGTTTCCTCACGATGTTTTCCTTCACCGTTTTGAGCGATGGCAAATCCGCACATAACTTATTAAGTCATAGGTGCGGAGCCGAGAGGATTCGAACTCGGTGTCGGCGTCTTGTAAGTCGCACGCCTACCCGTTCAGCCACCATCGCTCACCCACAATTTTTCACAATTTGAATGTTACGCTTTGTTTATTACATTCAAGCACCTAGCACCTATCGACATGTTCCGGCAGCCTCACTTGAGTGCAAGTTTCTAGTTCAAAATTATTATAAGTTGTCACAACTTGCGGTTAAACGCTAACCTTTGACCATAAGTTACCTGATGTTAAGTGACGATGTGATCGAAGGTCGGACTGTGCGCTAATTTTGGACTAGAAACTGGCTCTCAAGTGAGGCTGGCGGAACATATCGATAGGTGCTAGGCGCTTGAAGGTGGTGGCGGATTTATTTATACATCACGTTAAGTAGGTAAGGTATCAGTAACATCTTCTCGTCAACAAAGAAAACAAAGTCAGAAGTCCTCCAATCGAAATTCGATACCAATTAAAATATCTCCCTCAATATAGTATTTAAATTAAGGAACACTCCATTGAGTCGTCCCAACGGACTCATTTAAATTAAGCTTTCTGAAAAACTCTCATATCTTCTTTACCGGGGCCGCTTGAGGTACGTCAAACGGGGTGGCAACGTTAAAGGGGTAAGGTATTTTTCTTAAGGAGGGGGGGCGGGGGTAAAAATGCGTAGCGACGCACACATTTATGCGTAGATATTTACCGTCGCACACAGACACAGCCTGTATGTAAAACACTTTAAGAAGCGTCGAAGAAATGCGAGGAGCTTAGCGGGTACAGGGTGTTGCGAAATTTAATTAATGCAAGGGAAAAATAAGGTTTGCGAGGTAGGGATTATTTTTTTTATACTAAAGTAATTGTTTACGGATTAAAATAAGTACTTAGATGTTTGATTAAAAATGAGCCAATTACATTGGTAAAGTCTAATAAGATTTGTAAGTTCCACAATAACGCAGATTATACAAGTACTAGCTTAAAAATAACTTGACAAATAAGTTAGACAATTTCGTTTATTTTACATGTGACACCTTCCGGTCAAACGTTACCCTTTGACCGCAAGTTACCTGATGTTAAGTGACGATGTAGTCGAAGGACTTCACCTGGACTGGGAATGGAGTACACTGCTGCATTGCAGTAGATGCTTGGCGACAGATTCTTAACATAAGCACCTAGCAAGGCGAGCACTAGAACCACCAAGCAAACGTATCATACTGGGAGCGTTTGACCTCAAGTCACCTGATGGTTAGTGACGAGGTATGAACTTTTCACAATGCATCGTTTAAACTCTAGATTTTTTTAATACTGATATAAAATAACGAATGCTTACTTAAATACCTAATTTTATCCTCAAGTTGTTTATTACTAATTCTTATTTTATTGCAAACTTGACGTCACCCTGTCGGAGGGGTGAAAAGCGAAAGGGTTGCGGGGGCGATCGCCCCCCAAGAAGGGGGGGGGGTGTCCGCTGCCTTCTTACAACCTTTTTACGAAGGGGGGCAGAGTAATAGACTTCAGAGACTGGATGCGTACATCGAAAATTGCTTTTTAGATTTTATAGTATATTTCAATTTAATATTATTTTGGGACGCATTCGTAGTACGTGCTGCGAAATTATCACGAAAGACGCGTTATTATTGATGAAAGAAATTTCTTTTTTAATTTACCGAGTTGGCTGAATAGAAATCGTGGGTACAGTTAACTGGAATTACTGTTTTTCACCAGCATATTTCCAGAGGTTTTACCCGCGTGGAGAATTCCTTAGAATTTTCATAACAATAAAATAAAGCATAGCCTAAAGCCATTATTGATATTTTAAGTTAAAACTTACAGTAAAGGTTTTCTCAATGTTTTTCAATAGGATTAGTAGTTTCTGAGATTAGGTACCTCCTTCTCAGAAACTTTACCTCTTTTCTTTGTAATACCTACACATTTTAGAATAACTAGATTTATAGATTAAAACCTATTTCTGGAAATTGATGTTTAAGGTTTACTGGAAACGTTGACTTACGACTAGGCTATAATAATATATGTAGAACGTAGGTACCTTTACATATTTACGTCGCGTCATCATCATCATCATCATCATCAGCCGGAAGAAGTCCACTGCTGAATATAGGTCTCCCCTTTGGAACGCCACCATGAACGGCTATTGGCCATTTGCACGATATGTACCGAAGTGAATATAAATAGTATGATATTAGCTGCTCCCCACGGTTGGCCCATCATCCCGCAGAAACCTTTTTTTTAGGATGCAAAGTAGCCTATGTCACAATACAGGGCTCGAACTATTTCAATATGCAAATTCATTAAGGTCTATTTAACGGTGTAGGGATGAAAATCTAAGAAACAGACAGAGAGACCTTCAGGAACCTATTTCCGGGATAAAAATTAGTCGATGTGTTAATCCAAGGTGTAACCTATCTAAATTATAAATTTGGATCAAATCCGGTGGGTCGTTTTAACGGGAAAAGGTTATAATGATACACACTTGAGAGTGTGTAGTCATAAACAAATGCCTTCACACTGAGAAAAAAATTCTGACTTTCCTTCTGAGTTTTTACCTTTCAAGACCGATTCCTTCCTTATTTTCCTTCTGAATCACACGTCCTTCCCTTTTGACTCAGAAAGAAAACGGTATTTCGGAAGGTCTTTTTTCTCCGTGCAGATATATATAATGTGAATAAGCTGATGTGTGTTTGTGTGTACGAGTATGGAGTAGTTTCGTTGACATAATTATAATGATTAAAATTATTATGTATCGATCAATATATCTGTTAAATCTTCACAACTTCACGTAACTCAGCTTGATATAAAATAAACCAGAAAATAGCCGATAAATTAGTTTTATTTTTTGTACCGCCTCTGTTCCGCTAGATGTCGCGTCGTGTCGCCAAGAATGTTGTATTAGGGGTAGGGGGATGAAGGGGGATGGGATGTAATTGCAAAATAAAATTAGCTGGAACGGGTACGTGCTCAATTTGCGCCTCCCGAGCACTGATTTGTTTTCGCTCTCTCTATATATAAACACTTAAGCACCTCTGCGAAATAAGACGAACAGTTTTTATTCTGCGAAGTGAAGGGAACACCGCGTTGCTTATTGTGACACAGTACACGAATTGTAGGCTGTTACACGTTTGTTGGACTCGGATGCCTCGCTTGCTCAGTGCCCGTTCTTAACCTATATATTATTGATCCGACGTTACTTCGCTGTATTGTTTCTTTACATTTTGTTGCGGAAAGCTTAGCATACTTTTCCTAAGGGCTGTTTCTAATTAGAACCAAACAGACAACCAATTTGGCTACCTAATCTCTAGATTTAAAGCGATCGTAGCTAGAGCTTGCCTAGTCGTACTGAACCGATCAACTAGTCTAAGCAACGTTCTCCACGGTCACTACTTGGATTGGTGACCTTTAGTGGTATTTACAACTGAGCGTTTCAGTGCTTCGGAGGGTATGCAAAAACTTCGATATCGGCTGTTGTCTGATATGTTGGAGGTCTTCAAGCGGTCGGAAAACTCAGACAATAATAGCCTAGGCACTAAGCTTTTTATGAATTCCAAGTTAAATTTACTTTTTAGTTATTAACTGCAGTCAATCCAGGATATACTTGTAACTAGTAAAAATAATGAAAGTCGCAATACAATAAGAAAATACCAGTTTCTCAATAAGGGTACCTATGGGTATGAAGTATATGTGCGATATATGTATCGTACATACTTTTTAACTAACGAATAGGAAGGAGCAGGTTTTCAAGTCGACCTTTTCCCAATAATCTTTATCGAGGTATAGTAAGACAAAGTTGTTCAGTCAAAATTTCAATTCGAGATTTCATCACAGCGCATAAATGTTCTCGAATACATATTTTTGTTTGCGAAAGTTGCGGTTCCACCCACAGATATTCGCGTTTAATTTTATTTCCCCAGCGCCAACTCTAATTAGTTGACAGAAACGAGCGCTGAAAATCCTTCTGGAGATAAAAAAAATCCCTCGAGCCGTGATTCCATCCGCGGGAATGTTTAAAAAGGCGCCTGAAACTTTCGGGCCGGACCGCGGAGTCAATGGCTTTTTTATTTTCGCGTTTTCTTTCTTTTCCGGTTGAACTTCTGCGAAGTTTTTATTTTGAGGAAGTTCCGCGAGTGTCAGTTTGGCGTCCGCCCGCAATTTTCCGCGGTTCGCGCCGATAATTGCGGGCGCAGGTGGGAAATATCATTTGCTTTTTTCGCTTTCGCCGTCTGTTTAATTTTCAGACTTTTAACTATTGATTCTGCTCGCTCGATCGTTTATTTTAGTTGGCGTTTGCTTTCTACCTTCGTCTATGAAACACACATTTATTTATAATACGAGTCTCTTTTGTTTCGTCTGTAAAATATTAGATTGTGTGCTCCGATTGCACAAAGAATGAAAAGGATAAATACTTATTCATCTAGAAAATGTAATCTATTTGCTTCTTTGGACCAACACTGTATTGTCACATGCAAAGGTACTGATATATCGTAATAACTATTAGCAAAACTATTGGTATAGTTATTTTCTAGACTCCATGATGTTACGTAAGGTAACTGAGACATGTATAGCTTCAAGTACATGTTATACTGAAATTCGATGACCTGTTTCATGGTCGATGTGGCGCAATGGGCGCATAACCGACTTCGGAGCATAATAAGGTCGAGGGTTCGATTTTCGCTACGGGACATAATTTGTGCACTGAGAAAACAGCTAAAATTTGTTCATTGTCTTGGATCCCAGATAAGAAGGCAGTGTAAGAGATTATTAATAGGTTCTTGAGTCTCTACGCAGCGCGGCTTGGTTACGTAAAATCATACAAACTGGACCGACTAGATATGTCGCTACAATTTCTGCCACTCTGTCCATAAACATTATCATAGGCGTGTGTTCACAACGCGTTACATAAACACACATATGTGTACAAATAGGTCATGTCAACAGCGCGAACGGTTATTTTCCACGTATCTCCACCCACTCACTAACACGACACACGTGGCACGCCCACACGACCACACGCCCCCCCAAGCATATATGTGCCCCAGTTACGTGACGTGAACACGTATGTGCACACACGTGGGCGTGTGTGACACACTGCGCATGTCGGTGGGCGTGGCCTTCACGTTAACGTCACGTTATTTTTCGAGCCCAACGTGACAGCTATTTATTCGCTCCATCCCGTAGCTCGGCGCGGGCGTGACAATAAATGAGTTATAATTTATTTTTACTCGAAAAGGGAAGGGTAAAGGGGGGCATGTAATTAATGGCCAAATTGGCTATTCCGAGTATTCGCGGGACGGTAATGAGGTGGGATTGAGATTAAAACTCGGGTAAATGAGCTTCTAAAGGATTTAGGTCGGGAATTTTTTGAGTTAAAAAGTGTATGGGCATATAATGGTAGCTTTGCTTTGCTTGGTGGTAAAGCATTTTGAAAAGGGCTGGCCACTTATGACTAATAACCTATCTGGCAACCCGCACTGGGCCCGCGTGGTGAATTATGACCCATTCTCTCTGAGAAGCCCTGTGTCCCAACACTGTCGCCCGCCCACGCTCCACGCACCGGTGCCAAGGACCAACCTGCTGCAGCATGCCCCAATTTCACGAGCTATACGGATTATTAATATTGCTGCTGATAGGGTTGACATTTCTCACATGCGTCAACTCGTGAACGGGTGCTGCTTGTGGGGTCTGGTTTGCTTTGGTTGAGATCCCGCAACTCGTTAATATTCTTGTTCCCATATCCCAATGTGTACAACCAAACAAGAGAAATCTTATTAGTAAAGCTAATTAAAAAATATCGGACCATTAGATGACAAAAAAAAGCTTGGGATTTTAGTGAACTTGCTCCAATTCAATCAATTAGTAATAAGAATAAAATTGTCCATGTAATCGCGCCAAAAAAAGTACCTGCCGGGCGTTTCTTGCCTGTTCTTTGCCGGCGTAAGGAGGTTGGAACAGGCGTAGCTAGTTTTAAGTTGACGTTTTAAAGTGATCACAATGTATCCTATTGAATTATTTTTTTTGATTTTGATTTCCAGTGTAGCCTGTCGAAGTTCACAGAAGTGGGGCAGTGTTGGATTGAAACAACTATATTGTAGGATGTAAGTTGAGAATCTATCACTTGAGAGCCACATCCCAATTCAGGTGTAGCGTGGCGCCACCTTCGACCAAAACATCAGACTTATTGTCAAACGCTAACCGGTAAACACAGACCTAGCTTGATTAATTAATTTATACATTATGGTAAGAGTCCGGAAGACGTTCTGTATGTAGGTAGGCTCCTCACTAGATGTACCGACGACATTGTAAGAGTCGCAGGGAGCCGATGGATGCAAATGACTAATAAACGTTCATGGTGGTCTAGGCCTATGTTCATCAGTGGACAACCCAAAAGCAAAGAAATAGTAAAGATTTCATTATTGATGTCATTTCATCATATGTACATAAATTATTACCAAATATTATTATTTCAATGATTTATTATAATTATCCTTAGAGGTAATATAAATAGAAGACTGTTTTGTAATTTATCGCGTATTTTGAATAATGTATTATTTTCATCTGTAATTACTACAGACACCTACTTACTTATTTTAATTTCGTGGTAGAGGATTTTCGACGTTTCTGCTGAATTGCCCTAAGCTATGGGATAAGGATTCTTTTTTATGTATTTAATTGTTGTGTTTTTATTATGCTTTTAGGGAATTAGGATTATTGTTAGAAACGCCTCCTCCATTAATGATTCTGTAAATCTTAATTTAGTTGATATGAGATTTTGTTTTATTTTTTATGTAAGTGACGAAATGAGCAAGTCACTTGCCTGATGGTAAGCGCCAAGTACCCGGAATTTTGAACTTCAACAGTTCAAAATCCTGCGCAGCAATGCACTACGCTCGTCGCCCTGACTTTATTTTAACGTCCAGTAATTTCCCTAGAAATTGTGCCTTTAATCCGGAATTTTCAGGTTTTTATAAAAATTCCAATATTGGGACTATTACAAACATTTGAGAAACTTATTTAGCTAAATCTGTCAAGCCGTTTTCAAGTGATGCGATTACAAATGAATAGTACATAAATAAATTTTTTTAAAGAAAATTTATGAAATTAATTATACTCCAATCAAATAAATCTTGGAATCTTGATTGCCTACAATATTTGACTTACTGGCACGAGTGTCTCATAATAAACATCATTTTCTAGTTGACCCATTAAATAATTATGCATCTACTCCGCACACAATATCACTCAAGATAAAAATTGTAGTTTAATAGAACAGCTACCAAACGTTCTTCCAATCTTTTACCATTAGATTGACATAATGATCCATACACACATATTTCATTTACACACAGGCTTATCGACTTACAAAAAAAATTACAAACTAACTTTGAACCTTCTCGGCATTGCTTAAAGTTCCAAATAAAAAACCAACTTCATTACTGTTTAAAATTTTAACCACGTGTGGTGACAAATGGGCTCGCAGTGGGCATAGGGTGACCATTTACCACCGTCAAGGAAGCACGTGCGCCGTGTCCCAGGAATTCAGGTAGTGTGGTTGACAGATGAGTTTTCTGCGGGGGCTCGCGTGTCTCTGTGAGGTGTGGTCATACTAGCTTAAGGCCTGGTCCCATTAGCTTCTCCCCGCTCGTAACGGTAAGATATGCTAATCTGGGAGTAATGTTAAGGTGAAAAAAATCACCTATAATGTGAGCAATATTTACAAAAAAAAAACTGAATGAAAGTGCCATCAATGTTGTATTTTCTAATAACTATATTCAATGCATTAATAATTTTTTGTTGCTTTTAGAATAGGAGAAAAGAGGTTGAATCTACTTCATTCTCATTATCAACCTTTCACGTTCCCACTGCTGGGACTCTGGCCTTCTCAGACAGAGTATGGGCTGTAATCTACCACGCTGGCCCAGTGCGGGTTGGTAGATGTCGCATGCCCTTGAATGTTGCAGTTCTTGGGCATGCCGGTTTCCTCACGATGTCTTCCTTCACCGTTTTGAGCGATGAATCTAACTAAAAGGGGGAAATGCATATAGAAAATTGCATTTTTTGGTTTGTTAAAATCAAAACGTGGATTTAGTGACTTAGAACTACAGCATCTATACGTTTTTTCGATGACTATATCTATATCTTGTCTAGACTAATTCAATTTTGTCCAATTACGGCAAAGCTAAAAGAAAGGGTCATGCTCTGATTTATATACCTAGCTAGATAATGACCCTTATCAATGGCATCTTACGGTCTTATCGCACTTATCATGAGACACTGTACGCTATCCGTTTGGACACGGCTAAACGCCATAACGAGGTTGACTAATGGCCGGAGCGAGGTGGGCTTAGCTCCATATGAACGATTTGTCACTCGGGGAGACAGTGTGGTCTAGCTACTCGTTTAATCTGCTACCGCCGAGGTTCATTGAATATACAGACTCATCCAGCAGGTGACAGAAGGGGTACCTTATGGCAATCTAAATATATAAATAAATATATAATAAATATCGGGGACAATTGCACACAAATTCACCTAGCCCCAAATTAAGCTCGAAACTTGTGTTTATGGGTACTAGATAACGATATACATACTTATATAGAGAAATAAATACTTATATAGATAGAAATATCCAAGACTCCCTGCGACTCTTACAATGTCGTCGGTCCACCTAGTGGTTAGCCTACCTACAGAACGTCTTCCGGTTCGTGGTCGCCACTCGAGAACCTTTCTATGTGTATGTATTAAACTTCAATTTTCAGATTAGATTTGAGACCAGTGCCTTATGAAACCTAGGTATAAGTGCATAACTACTGCGGATGGCTTTTCAGTCATTGGAAAAGTTAAAAATTAATGAGCCACCAGTGAAATGTGGCCGTGCGGGTTACCTATCTATGCTACTGTTACCGACCGTGTCACCTTATCGTAGATATCTAGCAAAATACAATGGAATGGAGTAGGCTTTCCTGTACTTATAGCCGAAATTTTGATTGGATTTAGTGAACTAACCGTTCATAGGTTATACTTTTTGATAAGATAGAAGTAATGATGTGAAAAAATGATACAGTATAAACGAACGGATCTTTTGAATGAATAGTCTAGGTACCTAATCAATTCAGCTAGATAGTGGATTTATATTGGTGGTTCTTTGATGGTTTTGCTTATAATAATTAATGTTCTTCACCGCGATTATTTTTGGGTTTTTATTCCCCTTTCCCAAAGAAAAAGTTGTAGCTATTAGACGAAATGACAAAATATTGCAGAATACATGTAGGTATGTTATCACTTAAATCCTTACACTGGCAAAAAAACAAGCAAGAAAAACCTGACAGGTAATTTTTAAGCGTGGTTACATTTTTGTTTTTTATTGAGTTTTGAATAATTTTTTTTTTTTTTTTTTACAATTTACAGGGTAGCGTTTGACCACAAGTCACCTGATGTTAAGTGACGATGTGGTCGAAGATGGCGCCACGCTACACCTGGACTGGGAACTGGCTCTCAAGTGAGGCTGCCGGAACACACCGATAGGTGCTTGGCGACAGATTCTTAACAAGAGGGTGGTAGCTAGCCAGGCGAGTACTAGAAAATACCCTACCACCAAGCTATGGTTTCATCACGAAAAAAAAAAAAAAAAAAAGTAAAAAGTAAGTAAGTAAGTAAAAAGAGTAAGTAAAGTAAGTAAGTATTAAAAGTACATATTTTATTTTTATTGAAACACCAACTCTATGCCACATCCTGTTCCCCATAACAAAGACATAGTGTCTACTCCGCTACCATTCATCACAAGCGATGGCTATCCGCCGCTATCCGCTGCCGATCTCGCTCAGGTATGATTAGCTGAGCACTACGAGCATTATTTTAATATGCCGTAGCACGGCTGTGATCAGCTGGATCAACTATAGTTTAACTAAAATACTACTTTGTGACTATACTCTACTTATACTGTGCTAGACATAAGATCTTTACTATTTATACTACTACTAGCTGCGCCCCGCGGTTTCACCCGCGTCGCACATGCGTCAACTCGTGAACGGGTGCTGCTTGTGGGGTCTGGTCTGCTTTGATTGTGATCCCGCAACTCGTTAATATTTATGTTCCCATATCCCAATGTGTACAGCCAAACAAGAGAAATCTTCTTATTAGTAAAGCTAAATAAAAAATATCGGACTATTAGATGACAAAAAAAAAAAGCTTGGGATTTTAGTGAACTTGCTCCAATTCAATCAATTAGTAATAAGAATAAAATTGTCAATGTGATCGCGCCAAAAAAATTACCTGCCGGGCGTTTCTTGCCTGTTCTTTTGCCGGCGTAAGGAGGTTGGAACAGGCGTAGCTAGTTTTAAGTTGACGTTTTAAAGTGATCACAATGTATCCTATTAAATAAAAAAGTTTTGAGTTTGAGTTTGAGTTTCTTCCCGTTATCCCGTAGGAACCATTTCCAGGATAAAAAGTATCCTATGTCCGTTTCCTGGTCCTAAGCTACCTCCCTACCAATTTTCAGCCAAATCGGTTCAGCCGTTCTTGAGTTATAAGTAGTGTAACTAACACGACTTTCTTTTATAAATATAGATAGAATAAGAAATGCGAAAGTAGCGCTGTTTTTTACAGCTAAAGTGCTGGACCGATCTTGTTAAAATTTACTGTTTTAAACTACTATGGTCAAAAACATGGTATAGTAACATGGTATGGTATGGTATTCTCCTGATCATGGCGCTTGTAACAGTGCCGAAATATCGAGAACTCAAACAAAAACAAATACATGGTAATTATCCCGTTATAAAACCTAATTCTATTGTTAAAATTTGTTATGGAGATAGTTTGAACCCTGGAAATGGTCTTATAATACTGTTTATTGTCAGAGAAAATGAGAAAACTGCTTGTTTTATCAGCTTTAACTACTAAACGGTTTGATTAGAGTTGATGTAATGTGTCATAGAAATGAAGGCGTCCAGTAGTTCTACGAAAAATGCCGATACATCAAATATCTTCCTTTTATCACGTTGTTAGTAGGTGATAAAAAGAGCAGTAATTTTCTTACGTATGTACTAAAAGCTATAACGGGGTCATTCTTATATGTTTCTAGAAGTAAACGCGCTTCGCGACTTCATCTGACACTAATAACAGTGCCATACTTGTCGTATCCCCTCTTTTTGTCACACAATGTCACACTTTATTGACCCCCCTTAAATTGTGACGTTCATAGAGGGCACCTTAGCCGTAAATTAAATTTTATAGTTCAACGTGCAAAGTATTAAAACTAAATCGAGCACTTTACTATAAATATGGCCTAACTTATATATTACAAAACGGTAACGCAGGCTTGTTCCTATACATTACGCGGACGAGAGTGGGAATTGTTGCCTTCAGGACACGCGGCCTTACGCAATCTGTGCTGCGAAGTGATTGTGACGTACGAACTTTAGATGTGGCATCTATTATGGAGGCACTTATTAAGTCGTAGTAAATAAAACATCCAGGTACTTGTAGCTTTTATTTCCGCTAAAGTCAGAACGAAGACTAAATTATAATTATTTGACACTGGCTTATAGAAGATTGTTGATGCCCCCCACCATCTTTCGACGCGGTAGCCGAGTTGGTAGTGTCCCTGCCTGCGAAGCTAACGGTCCCGGGTTCGAATCCCGGTAAGGGCAAATATATGTGTGATGAGCACGAATGTTTGTACCTGAGTCTTGGATATTTCTATCTATATAAGTATTTATTTCTCTATATAAGTATGTATATCGTTGTCTAGTACCCATAACACAAGTTTCGAGCTTAATTTGGGGCTAGGTCAATTTGTGTGCAATTGTCCCCGATATATTTATTTATTTATATCTTTACAATTTCATCGGAGTGAAGCTAGCCATTGGCCAAGGTGCAAGGAAACGAAGCAAGGTGAAGATTGACGTTGACACTTCTAAATAGATTCCCAAACTCGGCACCATCAGTGAATCTGCTTGTCATTTATAAAGTAACGGTTGCACACTTTAGATGGATCCCGCAACGACCCATCGACGATGATCTTGCGCAATAGTTCTTGAGCAGTTTAGTTTGCAGCTCCTTAGCGAACTAGGTCGTTCTTTTAGTTCGTCAGCTCCCGTCTCAAGCCAGAGAAAGACACTCTCTTTTTTGCTACAGCTAGACACGCGTTCTTATTTTGTTTGTTAAAGTAGCTATTTTTTACTTTACATACAGTCAAAGACCAAAGTCACTGAACAATAAGAAATGTTCTCATTACCTTCATCATCTTAAACACCAATAGTACGATTAGCTACTTATGTCGCTAACTGTACTCGTAGTACTTTAATTATAAAATGATTTTTTATCTTTCTGCAGCCCCACTTGAGAGCCAGTTCCCAGATGTAAATAAACCACCTGGTGCCACTTTCGACCACAACCTGACTGGTAGTCAATCGCTAATTTTTTATTTTTCATGATAGCACCAGATGTTAAGTGACATTGTAGTCGAAGATTTTTTTGGTGGCATTTTTTTTCCTTCATGCGCACAACAACTAAACGCCACATCCATTCTTTACCTAGCTCTTAGCTTTGTCAAGGCCCGATAGCGAATTTACACGCCGGCCCGGTTTGTATGAAATAATGTGATTATACGAACGCGGGATATTGTGTTACAGGTGTTTGGATAGCTTCCTTACTGCCACCATTAACTTTAATAACGTGACTTGTATCGACACCTTAAGGTCGTACTCCCAAGATGAACTTAAAAATTGGGATTTGATGTAGGTACGAACTTTTTTTAACTGACGAAAAAACAGAGGAGGTTCTCAAGACGACACGTTTTTTTTGTTTATTTCTGTATTCGTTTTCAATCTCGATATCCACCACCAGTTTGACTAAGTTGTCAGTGACACATTTTAAAAAACCGGTCAAGTGCGAGTCGGGCTCACGCACGAAGGGTTCCGTAGCATTATCTATGATAACGCCATAAAAATTATATCTGCTGTATGGGAGCCCCACTTAAACATTTTTTTATAGTGTGTTTTAGTATTTGTTGTTATAGCGGCAACAGGAATAAATCATCTGTGAAAATTTCAACTGTCTAACTATCACGGTTTATGAGATACAGCCTGGTGACAGACGGACAGAAGGACAGACGGACAGACGGGCGGACAGCGGAGAGTTAGTAATAGGGTCCCCCGTTTTACCCTTTGGGTACGGAACCCTAAAAATGTTGGACTGATTGGGGGACAATCAGAAAATTTACAGCCAGTCCCCAATCCAGGTGTAGCGTGACGCCACCTTCGACCACATCGTCACTTAATAGCAGATTGTGTGGTCAACGCTACCCTACAAGTTAGATAAAAAAAAACTAATTTTAAGGTTTATGGGACGATTTGCTTGTTACGTCACTGAAATTTTTACAAAAATTTATTCATGTACAGATTTCCTTGTGCAAGGATAGTCAAGTACAGTAGACGTAATAGATATTATACATTTTGTATACTCAAGTTGAGCTCCTAAAAAACAGTGGTTAGGAACCCGCGGTCCGCAGCCTTTCTGCATGTGGCCCGCGACTGTTTACAATATTATTTACGAGCATTCATCTCGTATTCCTTCGAATGTCTACACAAGTTTTAACGTAAATGATCATCAAATATTACCCCAAACAAATACCACTAATTTAAATTTGTTATTGCCACGTTAACGTTTGTTAAAAATCTTAACTCTGTAATAAATCTCTATTTATTGGTTCAAATAGGGCGTGAATTATAAATATCTTCAACATACATAGAAAAATCATAGTTCTGACTGATTCATTGACATATGAACGCACAATTCATACATAATTCATTAAAAGTTGTTTTTAAAAATCACCTCCTAGAAGGATGAAATGAGATGTAAAAGTTTGTATGTAAAAGCTAGTACCGCCTAAATAGATGAATCCGCTCCTACATTATAATACCTTATTCGGGTCCATATGTTAGCTAAATTTTAGCCAATCAGGTATCATGTACACTTACATGACAGCAATTAATAGTAGAGTATCAAAATCATGATAATTGCGACCCATCTTACTGTAACTTTGCCATCATGCGCCCTGGTTACCTAAAAGGTTGGCGACCGCTGCAATAATAAACGCTCAACCTTTATCA
This sequence comes from Opisthograptis luteolata, assembly GCA_931315375.2. NCBI lineage: Eukaryota > Metazoa > Arthropoda > Insecta > Lepidoptera > Geometridae > Opisthograptis > Opisthograptis luteolata. The sequence continues at coordinate 9,421,155 of OV928048.1, forward strand.
GTTAAACGCTACGCCAATCTAACACGACACATAAAAATAGAATGGATCTTAAAGAAGATTTATTCGTGTCCCATCGTGCATATGAATTATCTATCAACCGTGACGGATCGTCGCGTAGACCACTTACAAACACACGGAAGCAAGAAAAAACACTAAGACCCCGGGCAGCGAACCGGCGCATCAATCCACCACAATTTATTACAGCCGCGTAGGAGGCAACTAAAAATTAACCGTGGACACAACTACCGGTTTGTATTTTAAAATTTCCACGCAAGAGTAATAGTCGAGATTAGTAGCATTGTTGCCTGGGGAGGTGCATAGAATAAACTCTTATTAGAATGTATACGAGCACCGAGAGGCCAGCCTCCCGTGATGTAGCGGCGGCCGTTTTTTAAAACACCCCAGGACTATCATCGGTTTTATTAGAGAAGGAAATATGGGAGCGGCTGTGACGTAGCCTTGCGCTTGTTAGCGATCCGCCTGAAGCCTCAGGAGGTAAAATAGGATAATCTCGCGGTAATTCGAGCTGTCGACGAGATATCAGCCTCTGGTGACGATGTAGCTATGCTTACGCGCTTTGGATAATGGTCAGTCTCTAAGTAATAGTCAAGGTTGTTCAGTAGCGGTCGTAATGGGTGGGTAAGTAAGGGCGTTGCCGCTTTGCTGTTGCGAAACTCTCGCGAATTCCGCAGAGTGGGGACATGTTAGAACGCACCTTTGGTTCTAAACACAGCAATTGGTCCGGCATTTGACAGGTTGATGTATGGAACAATTCTAGTGTAGTATTGCGCTTAGATCCAATACTGTTCTGTGTTTGAGGCTAATTTATTTGCGTTAATTTTCCGTGTAATTATGTCGGCGCAATGCTTGGTCTGTGTCGGTTTTATGGTTTTAGCTATCACTTAATTTTAATGTTAGATTTATTGTTATTAAATTGTTAGTGCGATAGTTTCTTGGAATTGCATTCGAAGTCGAAGTTTTAACTAAGTAGGTATATGTTACATTGAACCATTTGCAGTAATATGACCACTTGACCACTTTACCACCTTTTTTTTTGTCTCTCTGTTAAGCCAGCCAGTTTTCGCTGCTTTTCTGATTTCTCAGGGGGTATTAATTTTAATTTTAAATCCTAAAAAAAGTATCCTGTCTTTTCCTACAGTCCAAACTTTCTCCAGAACTATTTTCATCAAAATCGGTCAAGGCGTTTAGTAGGAGAAGAATAACGAACACAAGTACACCGGAGTTTAATAAAAAAAATAGAAAAAAAAATTGAAAAGAAAAGAGATGCAGAGGGCCTCAAAAGGCGCAAATATGGTAATCTCGACAGTGGATACATATTTGAGCCTTTTGGGGTCGAAACGCTTGGACCGTGGGGACCGGGAGCGAAATCGATAAATAATGATATATCAAAGCGACTGGTCGATGCTACCCGTGACCAAAATGCTGGCCGTTATTTTGCGCAACGAATAAGCATTGCCGTTCAACGCGGCAATGCGGCCAGCATTTTGGGAACGTTGCCAACTGGTAGTGGTTTATTAGATTAAGTAGTTTGTTTAGTTTGATAGGTAGTTTTATTTTACATTTTAAGGTTTAGTTAAGTGTTTTTATTTTGATCTAAAATAATATTATATAGAAAAGAGATTAGATTTTTTTACTTTGTAAAGATTATAAAAATAATCACACGAGGTAAAAACTTTCGTTGAAATAATCTCCAGAGATATCTTTCTCTACGGTGGTGAAACCGCATGAAACAGCTAGTTTTTTTTAAATAATTTGACTGAGACATTTGTAGCTATCGCCAATAGCCAATTATCTATAATCATGTAATGATTGATACAATCAAATTGTATTGACTTAGATATTGTATGACCATATGATTACATATTTCGATTACACATGCTAATCATTTCATGTAATCATACCAATAACATAACGTTATTTGCTCAACAGAGCACCGTTAATAACCTAAAATTGCTTTATTACTCTGCTGTAATCAATCATATGGAATTGGTAGGTATCTAATAAAATCAAACGACATGTATGGACAATTGATTAAAAAAATATAATAAGTCTGTATGTTTGTAATTTTTTGTTCGACATCTTCAATCTTGGGTGACACTTTGTTATTGAAATAACAAATCTTAATTTAAATTTCCTAGAGATTATGAAAAATTTGGCCTTAAGGCTTGTCTACATCATACAAAGAACCTCTGTGCAAAAATTCAGAACACTTGATTTTCAGGTTGTGATCAATATTTCAATTAATAAAAAATTGGTTGTCTGTAAAGTCGGTTTACTGACGATAGTTGAACGTGACAACGTCGATTGGCCGATTGTGCTTCTTTGTCGCTCGTTCCGCGCTCTCGCTTGCACTTCAATCCTTACATGGAACGCCTCAGAGCGAGGTAACGCCGCAGAGCGAGGTAACGCCGCAGAGCGAGGTAACGCCGCATGAGCCATGTTTTTTCGTGCGTGCAGCCGGCTCTATCGAATTATAAGACGTTGTCACGTCAAAAAATATACAATAGCTTGGTGGTAGAGCATTTTCTAGTACTCGCAAGGCTTGCTACTTATCTGTCACCAAGCACCTAACGGTATGTTCCGGCAGCCTCACTTGAGAGCCAGCTTCCAGTCATTAGGTATGTGACTTGTGGTCAAACGCAATACAATATGAAGTATAAAAAAATATCTATTACAGATTGATATACATAAACAGATTTCGCAGGTCATACGACCGATGTGACGACCGATGTGGCGCAATGGGCAGATAGCCGACTGTGAAGCGTGAGGTCGCGGGTTCGATTCCCGCTACAGGACAAATAATTATGCATTGACAAAAAAAACCACAAGTATTTGTTCTGTGTCTGGGTGTTGTGGATCCCCGATCCTCGTAGTTTCTGATACCCTAGATACAGGGAAACCTAGTTAGGTGTCAGAGCCTATTTATGTGATTGTGCGGGCATTTTTATTTATTATTATTATACTCTTTCTCTGAGAGAAGGCCTGCGTCCCAGCAGTGGGAACATATTAGGCTGGTGGTGATGATGATATAAAGATTTAAGAAATATTTTGTGCTACACATATCTAGTATCTAACACAAAGTTAAGGAGGTCATCATCATCATCATCATTATCAGCCTTTCACGTTCCCACTGCTGGGACTCTGGCCTTCTCTCAGATAGAGAGTATGGGCTGTAATCTGCCACGCTGGCCCAGTGCGGGTTGGTAGATGTCGCATGACCTTGAATGTTGCAGTTCTTGGGCATGCCGGTTTTCTCACGATGTTTTCCTTCACCCTTTTTTAGCGATGGCAAATCCGCACATAACTAACTAAAAGTTAAGGAGGTATAATTTATCATGTGGTTCTATCGAGTGCCGTATTTACACGGTTAATTCACTCTACCTGACTTATAGCATTACGCTGTGTGGTAATTTAACTGCCTGGTTAAGGCGCAGTTATCATATATTGTATGTAAATAATTTAACTCAAGGTTCGTCAAAGAGAAATAGAGCGAAACGTGTTGAGCTTAAAACGAACCGATAGAGTGGTTAACTCCACAATTGGCATTGCTGATGTACGGCACCAGAGTAGGGATGATCGATGTTGCATAAACATCGATGATGGCATTCATATTGACATCGATGTCAGCCAACATCGATGTTTTTTGCAAACATCGTCATCTATATAATATATATATTATATATAACTCAAAGGTGACTGACTGGCATAGTGATTTATCAACGCACAGCCCAAACCACTGGACGGATCGGGCTGAAATTTGGCATGCAGGTAGATGTTATGACGTAGGCATCCGCTAAGAAAGGATTTCGCGATAAACTGTAGCCCACGCGGGTAAAACCGCGGGGAACAGCTAGTCAATAAATAAAATCACTTGAATTTATTAATAAAAACAAAGATCGTATTCAATTGGAAATAACACTAACTATTTTAGACTGCTAGGCTAACATGGGAGTGGTCTAGGACAAGAAGGCTGAATGCACCCGGATCGCTGGGCAAAGATCGTCACGCAGTGGGTACCTGAAGACGGGCGATGTCAGCGAGGAAGACCAGTCATATAAGCCGCAGAACTGAAACCGTTGGGGTAGCCGTGTTCTTGGGTGGAGACCGCGACTTGGCAAAAGTAGTGTAGAACGTCCTGCGACTAGTTGGAGCGACGACTTGCGTCGAGTGGCTGGCAGTAGATGGATGAGAAGAGCCGAAGACCGGGCTCAAAGGCGTACCTTGGAAGAGGCCTATGTCCAGCAGTGGACTGATACAGGCTGATGATAAGTCACTTTTACTTTCAGCACACATCGCCTTAACACTGCTCTATACATCGACTGTGCTTATTACGAATGTAGTCATTACACCAGGAATGTAACTCATACGTGTATTTAGATTTAAATACACGCCGACTGTCGGTCTGTAACTGTGTCATTGGCTGTCGAACAGTCACTTTTAGTTTCATTCAAGTGAGTATTTGAGTCATAGACTATTACGAATATGTTAATACTATGCAATGGTTTTGCCAGCGTGGACTACTGGATTGTTACGGGCTGATGAGATTCTCTCTTCGATCTTACTTATTTTAAGTGCAATACTCTGAATGCTGGAAACCAATACGTCAGCGACTAAACTTGATGAACATACCCAAGTCACCAATTTTCCTAAGTAGGTATCTTGTGCACAAAATATCGCGTTCATGATCTATACTTATTTTAAGCTCGATACTCTGAACGCTGGAAACCTGAACGAGGTATGGTCAGCGACAGAACTTGCTGAACATACCCAAGTCTCCAATTTTCCTAAGTACTCTTGTGCACAAAATATCGTTCATATGATACGCTTTTGGAAAAATGAAGCTGATCAGCAACGCAAGTAAATACCTATCCCTAACATGCCCACTGCAAGCACTAAATGTTACTTTCCCATATATACTAGACGTTTTATTTGAGTGATGACACGAGCAAGTCGCTAGCCTGAGGCTGAGAGTCATGCAGGCAGTGCGATCCAAAATTTTGAACTTCAACAGATCAAAATCCTGCACAGCAATATACTTCGCTCGTTATCTGCTCTGTAATTTCACTACATTTACTTGCCACATGAAGAATCTTTACAGTCATTATTTACAATAAGTTCATGATAGATAGCTTTGTTTCATGAAAATAATCTGAATTTTCAACGCTCATTCCGTATCGGCCATCCAGACAAACTGCGAAATGCTGTCGGTATATCGTGGATACTCTGTTCTCCTTACTGCTTCACAAGATTGGAACTCCTTGCCAGGGTCAGTGATTCCCGATCGTATATCTTTAAGGCTTGTCATGCGTGCTACCGTCGACCGCTTAACGTCAAGAGACATTACGGTCAAACACTTGCAATAAAATAAGAAGTCATGAATAAATTTGTACCATGTATACAAATAACTTGTTAGAAAGTAACTAAGAATCAACAACGGTGCTTGGGTAATATTTCGAAGCAGCGGCAGGCAGCGGCTAGCAAACCTCATAATTACACGAACACATGACTTCTGTGTTCCGCGCATGAATAACAAACCTTCCTGAATGGGTCATACAAACAGTAAGGACTGTCAATCTTAGGCTGGTTTTCTTAAATGACGATCAAGCGATAATCACTATTCGAGCACAGATTTGAGTATATACAAATACGTCACTCAAACAGTACGCAAGTACCTAGTGATCAATTAATTAAATTTGATGGCTCAGCGCTAAGTGTGTCTTGGCCTCCGAAACAAGAGAGCGTCACTTCTGCAATTTCAGCCCATATAATACTGGCATTAGAATTAAACACCTACGGACCATCAAGCAATGAAAAGTAGGAACCTTGTACTTTGGATACGTATTGCAGAGCTTCGACTTTCGTTGAAGGAAAACATCGTGATAAAACCTTAGCTTCGTGGGAGGGCGAACGATACAATCGAAAATTTTGTATACCAATTCCTATTTCGGTAAACATCTGATCACAGTCTCACCTGATGAGGTTTATAATGGAACATACCTACTTGCCTTTAAGATACATATTCACTCTGGCTCCTAAATTATACGAGTACATACCCATTACGAAACAAAGACGCTGGCATGGCGTTCCACTCCTTCGCTGTTCACATAATGTAGAAGAATCAAGCTGATTAAAAGGCCAATTCTATATTTATGATGTTTTTTTTTTACTATTTACAGGGTAGCGTTTGACCACACGTCACCTAATGTTAAGTGACGATGTGGACGAAGATGGCGCCACGCTATACCTGGACTGGGAACTGGCTCTCAAGTGAGGCTGCCGGAACACTCTGATAAGGTGCATGGCGACAGATTCTTAACAAAAGGGTGGTAGCTAGCCAGGCGAGTACTAGAAAATACCCTACCACCAAGCTATGGTTTCATCACGATGTTTTCCTTCACGGAAAGCTCAAGCTCATTGTAGGATTCGAACCCACGTCCTACAGATCGCAAGCCGACGTCACTACCACTGAGCCATCATCGCTATATGATGAATAAGATACAGTGAACGCGCCTTTGTAAGGGAGTCAAACTTCTTGGTGGTCCCTACTGTCCATACATAAGAATAGTGCTGTCCTGTGATTATCGTATAAATCAGCACCGATACTACCGGTAATTGCTCCGATATATCGATAGAGGAGATATATCGGTAGATTACATCGCGGATCCCGGTGCAGCCTGTAAATTAAACGGTAGGTTAGATATAATTTCATGTGAAATGTGTGACGGTTAATAAATTATTGGGTATTAGATTGTGTGGCGTAAATCATACCGGTTTGATGTATGTGATACTGATACCTATTATGTGGTATTATCAGATGTATTTATTGAATTTTGAAAAGATAGATGGTTGTTAGAGTAACGCTTTAGGTGGATGAACTATTGGAGTTAGCTTAATATGAAATTCACTCGTGAAATTGTCAGTCAGAACAAAAACTATGCTAGAAACTATATAATTATCACATAATTATCATATGACATATTAGTGGTGTGTACTTATTCGATCTTATTAAACACTATGTATAGTCTTTCTATGATTGAAGCTATTTAGAAAAAACAAAAGTGTCTGTGTCGATTCTTCATCTAAAAATATCACAGTTTGCACTACTCAGTCCTGCAAAAACACTACAAAATTCAACCTAAAGGACATTACATACGTGAACATATTTCCTATTCAATTCAAGCACCGTCATATATTTAAAATGATAATCGTATCAGAATCGATTAAGTCCCGCAGTGCTCTCGATCACAGATTTACAACCCGGAATGCGCGTAAACACGTCTAATCGACCGCATATCGAGTAATCGATTATAATAATCGATATGTCCCCGGGATGGTCCCTTTACATACGTTTATTGGTGCAATTTTCCAGAACTCGATCTGCAAGCAACAATGACATATTGATAGGGGTGTCCGTAATCGGAACCGTTATGGAGAAGTCTGGTTTTGATAGAATATGTCATCGGGAAGGCCGTAGGCTTCAATTACATGTCGCTGTCCACTACGCCTTGATTTATATGAGCTGAGAGAGCGCTCTCGGCAACTGTTTAGCGCAAACATCAAGTTAAACAGACCTATGTGTGATACTGCATGGGTATAGTAAGAAAATGTACAATAAATAGGTACTAATTGTTAATGTTATCTTTATGAAAGAGATAACTTTATTGCCAAAAAACTAATGTTAAAAAAATTATGATAGGATTTTTAGGCGAGTCCCAAACTAAGCTCGAGGCCTGTATCTTGGGGTCCAAGTGCAACTTTTAATAGAAATCAGATATGTAGTAGGTAAAACAAAAAAAAAATACAGAGAGACTGCAATTTGTAGAAGGACCCCAAATTAAAACTCTTTCTTATTAAAACTTACTTCACTTACTCATTACATTGTAAAGTTTGACCACAACTAACCAGATGGTGGCCGAAGATAGCACACGCTACGCCTAGACTGGAAACTCGCATGCATGGTTTCTGGCAGATGTCAGAGTTTTATTCTTAAACAATTAATTTTAAGCTTAATTATGACGTCATTACATGACATCAGTAGGAGAATATGAGCGCGCAAACTGCAACTGATTCAAGGGTAGCTACACACGCACCAGCAGCCCACTTTCTAGCTTCGTGCGAACGGTACTTTCTAAGTAAGTAATCGAAACCAGATTATTGGAAACATATTGAACAATAACAGGAACGGTAGTCGGACCACGATTCTGTTTATCGAATTGTGGTGTGTCGACGTGGAGTTAGAGAGCATGGAAGCAAATTTAATCCTTTGAATACCATTATCCAGACTGTAGCCAGCCTTGAAAATCGTAAGCTAGATAAACCAGAAGAAAAACAATATCGTTTAAGTAGTTCCCAATGTTAGGAATCAGGCCCTCTCTCTGAGACTATAGATCTATTACCATTTGCTTTATTTTCCATACGATACTGCGACCGATTGATAATTATCTCACTTGATTATCTCTCTTGATTTAATTTCTACTCGTTCTTTTCGCTACACGCATTTTTACCTATACATTTTTAGCCAATCCGGATCATTCACATACTTAGGACAGAGTTTCTATTTAAATTTCTTAAAAGGAAAATAAACATAAAACATCTAATTTGTAATCGCGATGAAATCATAGCCTGGTTGGTGGTAGAGCATTTTATAGTGTTCGTCTTGCTAGCTGCCACCAAGCACTTGACAGCCAGTTCCGAATTAAGTCGTAGCGTGGCACCACTTTCGACCACATCGTCACTTAACATCAAGTGACTTGTTGTCCAAGGCCAACCTGTAAAAAGGGGAAAAAGGTAGCGTTTGGACAGAGCTTTCCAAATTTCTTGTATTCCTAATCTGTAAAGATAGCTACCAGTTATTTTATTTGAGGGGCGAAAATAGTAATGTTTGCTGTCCTACTGGACAAGGCAAAGGTCTCCGCCATTTCTTTCGAGACATTTCAGTCCCCCGCAACTTCAGACCATCGCATTGCTTTCATCACGCCTTCTTTGGCTGCCTCGGCGACGTCGTCCGTCCTCAGATTCTGTCGTGACGATCCTTGCCCAGCGTTCCGGGATGTACCTGAAAATAAACTATTATAAAACTATCAAGTAAATTGTTCAGTATATCCAGTTTTCTTTGATCTTTGTTTATTATATCATTGCCAATTGATCGTGAGACGTGACGCTCGGAGAGTTAAAGCCTCTTTTGAAATGAGTGATTACGAAAATGATTTGTTAAAAATTTCGAAATCCAATCCAATCTGCTTGTTAATCTTATTCGTAGTAGTCTGTTCTTCTACTATTATAGTGGTAATACTCATTTGTAGTCTGCCGGGGATGTACAGTCAACGACAAAAGTCGCTGAACCATCACACTTTTTTCTATTATCCTCATCATCTCAGACACACATCAGGTGTGTTATGTTGTGGTCAAAACGATACGGTCAAAAAGGTCTTCCCCACTCCTCATTTTTTATATTTATATCTTGACCACCTATTAAAATATCAAATCGCGTCTCAACTCAGTAACATCTGTCAAAGCGCCTGTCAATTTGTCATGTATTGACAGCAGTTGACAAACAATCGCGATGGTCCGGAGATTGCCCGTGCGGCGACTTATTTATGAATCTTTTGATGCGCCTCATTATTTGATATTGAGCTGTTACTTTGATATAGTTTGACGGTTAAAGGTACAGGCAACTGCGGTGATGAGCGTGGAGATAGATAATGACAAAATTAATTAATATCAAAATTATTTCCTTCAACACAGTTAGGATTTTTTACGTTTTTTTTACGTTACGTTATCTGTGTGGAGTGACCGCTTATAATGATGTCACACGTTAAGTCTTATGTCAGAATATAACGATAAAAAACATGTTACAATCAGAATTCATAGTAACTCATTCTCTTACTTAAATATTGCCATTATACTCATTAATTCATTTAATTATAATAATAATTATATCTGTGGCAGAATGTGTACGATTGCACACATTTTATGTGGATGGCAACTTTATAATCTTTCCATCGGACTTTTTTGGCGGCAATTGAGTTGTCAACGTGAAAATTTTATTTTTATTTCCAAAACTTGTGTTTCTTCGAGTGATAATGTGTAATATTGGTGGATTATTAACTATTATGTGTTCGTTAATGTGTACGAGTGTGGGAAATTGAAATAAAGTTGTGAAAGTGACTTTTCAAGTTGCTCCAAAAAAGTCCGTGTAAAGTTTAAGTAAAGCGCCACTACTTTACTTAAACGCTGTCCTCATCCCATCATCTCATCATCATCATCGCCATCATCATTTAAACTTGATTCAACTCTCTGAGTTTGAAATCTTTTATACTTGACACTGGCAAATACACTGATCGTGTGACGCCACAACAAAACAAAAAAAAAAAATCTTTCCATCAATTTTGATGGGGTAGATTTTGGCAGGAATTAGGGGTGACAGTCGATTGTATTGGGAGCTTTTGGTAGTAAATTTATATTTTGGTGGCTGGTTAGAGTGATTCGTCCAGATCTGTGTGGGGTGATATTTATTCTTCTCCTGGCTTGAATTAACGCAGCCTTACACTCATGCCTTCAAGGGACATTTTCTGTACACAACACTTAATGAAACTGGCATAAATACACCGAATAATTGTTCACCTTGTGCAACAAGATATGTCAATAATATGTTTTGACGTTCACGCTACACACGACTTTAAGACTTTGTCGCAATACAACTCTATTAAATGTCCTTTAGTTTTACAGACATTGTCACTACGATCATTTTGCGATATAGTACTTAAGAGTTACACAATAAAATTAAAACACTGTAGTACTATAAACAAATAACGATAATACTTTGTCACAATGAGAGACGAATGTGTTTCTTTGAGCATTGCAGGAAATGTCAACATTTCTAATTGTGACATAGTTCTATAGTGCTACACTGTACCACTCTGCGGCAGTAAATTGCCACAATTATAGAGGGAACTGTGTCAAGTGGTGGGGGAGGTCGGGGTAAGATGTAGCTTAGTTTGAATTGTAAAGATTGTAATTTCCAATTAGTAGACAATTGTACTGCTTATGTTGAATAATTTCAATGTTACTTTAAAAAAAGGACGATTTTATGTAAAATGGTTATTTATAATATAGGTTTATTTAAAAAAAATATAAGGTTCATTTATAAATATCAACAAATAAAAATCCTAATTTAAGTCATTACCTGTGGGTAGAATAACCTCTTGGTCCTCTTGGTCTTGATAGGCTCTTGCCTGGCAACATTAACTCTGGTTGGCCAGGCAGATTTTTGAACAAAGTAAACGCCAGCCCTCTCAAAAAAAGTTGAAGGTTTGTTAAGTAAAATAACTCGGCCAAACCCAGTTATTAATTCAAAAATATCTTTAATGTGTAAGTAGATACATCAACCAACGAAAATAAGAGGTTTTTCGAAATAAATTTAACTGACTTTTAATTGAAAAAAATTTCGCTTATTTTATTTTTTTGATGGCAATTTTACCCCACCTTCCTCTACTCATAGCAAAAACCGCCCTAAGCCACCGCATGTGCGTAGATACTCCACCTATATCATTACAAACGTACAAGCGCATTACCTGATTATATATTATTGTGTGAGTTGTATAATAGGAGTACGCACCTAGTTTTCAAAATATAGACAGTAAGGTGGAAATCACACTAATATTATAAAGATATATTATTTATTTATTTATACTTTAGCACATAACATTGTACAAGGAGGACTTAATGTTAGATAGCATTTTCTACCAGTCATCCTGGACGTGCACGAAAAACGGTTGCGGTGCAGCAAAATGAAAAAAAATTATAAATAAGAATAATAGTAAAAAAATTATATAAATATATATTTAATAATAAAGACATACGTACACAGATACAAAAAATAATTGCTATATACTTACATATTAATACAATATTATAGGTTTTGATCGAAGGACCCAACGTCATTTTCTTGTTACATCAATGAATATACCCATTTTAGTCATATTTTGTTACTATAATCTCAACAATAATGAGGAGAAATTTCAGTTGATGGCAATATACAGGTTTTAACGCTGGTAATAATGCTAATGCTATCATAATGTTAATTTTATTGTGGTAGTATACAAAAAAGATGTTTAGTTTTTTTTTTCTGAATCATTTCCTTAGTCTTTGATTCGAATCAATTTGAAAATCGGCCCGCCGTTGCTAGCAAGCTTTCAGTATCATCATCATCAGCCTGTATCAGTCCACTGCTGGACATAGGCCTCTCCCAAGGTACGCCACTGAGCCCGGTCTTCGGCTCGTCTCATCCAACTACTGGCAGCCACTCGGCACAAATCGTCGCTCCACCATATCGCAGGGCATCCTACGTTTGCCAAGTCGCGGTCTCCACAAGCAAGCTTTATACGCGTTGATTTACTGTTCGTATTGTTGCATCTAGTTGGTCAGATAGGTTACCAATTATGGCACATGACGGAAGGTGGTAATACGGTGTTTGCAAATACGGATGTGAAATGTGGTAGCTGATTTCTACATCTGCGTTGCATTTAACTTTAACTCATTTACTTATGTTACATACATACTAGTTGTTCCTTCCAGTTTCGTTCGCGTGAAGATTACGACTTACGACGGGCATGCCGGTTTCCTCACGATGTTTTCCTTCACCGTTTTGAGCGATGGCAAATCTGTACATAACATATAAGTCATAGGTAGTTATTAGTTTAGGTTTTTTAGGTTTTATAGTATTTTTGTTATATTTTTGAATAGTCGCCAACTATCTTCAGGTCAGGTTCAGGTCAGATATAGTCCGTCGGCAGGGATTCTGGATTATAATTATCAATTTGTTGTTAGATATGTATAAGAAATGTGATGGAACAACCAATAAGCACACGTTCACATCTATATATATTATTAGAATTAGGTTTTATAACGGGATAATTACCATGTATTTGTTTTTGTTTGAGTTCTCGATATTTCGGCACTGTTGCAAGCGCCATGATCACGAGAATACTAAAAGTTTTTGCGGGTAGGATTGTTGATGTTATAACGGGCAGACGTATCTATCTACCCGCTTCCTCACACGTTTTTTGCTTACGATGACATTACCATTTTCACACAAGTCACTCGCAACTCGATTCAAATCTCGACACACAAAACTCACGGTATCCCCTCGCGAGCTATGACAGTGCAGTGTATGTGCTTTTTCTGCTGTCACACAACCGCACCACTGGATTCCAGGCACTCGACAGTTGAAACCCGTCCTCTCGATTAAAGTTCTTATACTTGGTTATTTCTATCGCTTCTCTAACCAATCGAGTATCGAGTATATATATTAGTATGGGGAGACCTTAGATACCAACATAGGGTTATTTAACTTCTTACATGTGGTAGCGTTCTACCGCAAGACACCTGATGTGACAAGGATGTCGAAGGAGGCGCCTTGCAACACCTGGCCTGGGAACTGGTTCTCAAGTGAGGCTGCCGGAGTGCTAGATGTTTTTTTTCCACCGTTTTGACCGATGGTGTCACTGATGCCAAGCTGGTATCGGTGCATTTTTAGGTACACGTGTTACCGTTGGGCCATCACTGGTCGCTATGTGAAACCACCGAGCAGCACAAAAAAGAAAAGTTCACGACCGATGCGTAACGCGGTGGCTCGACGCTCATTTCATGCTCAATAATTGTAGCATCTTGTGAAAGCCGTCGCCATCCGTCTTGTACTTTTTGTCCACCTTAATTACTGCTTATGTTCTCTCTACTGTCTAACTACCGACTTCCGAAGATGTTTCATGGCGGTACCTACCACCTTAAAGTATGACAAATTTATACAAGTAGACACGCATGCACATGCCTATATGTAAAAAATGATGGATGGTATCTTGTACTCGTATGAATCTACAGAGTTGGAGCGGATAGTAACTAATGACATTGCGTTAATATCACAATACACAAAATTAAAAAATATATAACTCGGTATGATTAGGTTACGGAATCACTGAAACTTATCGATTATGTAACGATTTCCGTTTTATTTATCAAACCATTTATTGGGCAACAAATTGAGAGAACGTGATTTTGATAGATCGAGTTTATTTTTTTGTTTTTAACTATTTTCAGAATTGCGTTTGAGCAAAAGTCACCCGATGTTGATTGACGATGTCGTCGAACGTAGTACCACGCTACTACATCTGGATTGGGTCTAGCTCCAAAGTAGAACTGCCGGAAGATACTGATAGGGTTTTTTTGGATTCCAATTCTTCGTGGGTAAGGTTCTGGAAAGCGCCTTCGGGTGGATTCCTTTTTCAAAAATAAAACAAGATTAAAATAACGCTTGGACAACCGTCGGGTTTGGAAGTTGGAAGAAGACTGGCGGGCTGGATGGGTAGCTAGGTTACTATAGTACAGAAGTGATGAATAGGCAAATAAAGGGATTGTATTCATTAGAGGGATGCAGCGCAACATACATTGTATATCTATGCATTTGTTTCATCATGCCCAAACAATCATGTACAAGCTCGTAGGTCTGAACTGTTAACCAGGATTCCGTATAATATATCAGAAACTACGTGAACCGGGGATCTCTCAACGCCCAGACACGAAAAAAAGTTAAATACTTCAGCTACCTTTTTTATGCACAAATATTTGTTCATCATCATCATAATCAGCCCACTTCAGTCCACTGCTGGACTCTCCCAAAGCACGCCACTGAGCCCGATCTTCGGCTTCTCTCATCCAACTGCTGCCAGCCATTTAGCAGAAACCTCGCGATACACAGTCCTCTTTTCACCCATTATGCTACATCGGTCGTCAAAAGGTTAGGATATTCAGAAAAACGTCGCCAATTTCAAATACTTTTCTTTTAAATCACCTTTTGCAAATAAAATCTCATTACTCAAGCAACATCTGCGTTCGAGACTCGGTACCGAAGACGTAGCCACAAAGTCTTTAAAAAACCTATATAACACGCATATTAGAGAAAAAGATACCACTCCAATATCAACTTTAGAGGTAGGGAAAAAGACTGAGATTACTGTGAAGTTTAAATGTAAGATAGTTCGAAACGGAATTAAAAAGTAATCGAAATGAATGCACGTTGTAGATGGTTACAGTATACTTTATATGACAGCACATGAACTTGTGAGATTTAGTTCGAGTGATAACTTGACGACTTCATAATTAAAGGCGTATACTTTGAAAAAGAAAGGGAAAAAATAACCAGGATATCACACAACATAACATTATTAATAACTAACTAGCTGAGCCTTGCAGTTCACCTGCGTTTCTATAGGAACCGAGCATTTTCCAGGACATGAAATACTGTGTCACTCCAGTCCGTAAACTATCTATATTTTTTATTTGCGAAAAATCACATCACTCATCCAGGTGTGGCGTGATGTCACCTTCGACCACATCGTCACTTACCATCAGGTGACTTGTGGGGTGGTCTAACGCTACCCTGTAAGTAATTTTAAAAAAGACTATGTTGCTCCGTGTAAGGTCTAAATTACCGTTCCATACATTCTTTCATAATCTATCGAACGATATATTTCAGGTGGATAGCAATGTTAAAGAGTCGCATGTAGGCTCTTTGTATACGACACGGGCTCATTCTGTGAATTATAAAGTTTGACTACTGCGTCACAGTGTGTTGTAGACGAAGCGGGAAAGTAAAGCACGTATTGGTCGCGGTACTTCGGAAAAAATCTTATTTCATTCATAAAATGAGTCGCATTGAGATCTCCGGGCTTCGTTTTTTGAATCAGTCGTTGATCGACGTGAAATGATGTCAAAACTTGTTTTTTTCAACAGTTCTTTACATTTAACACACTGTTTACACTCCACTGGGCCCGTCACGGAAGGTGTTTAATAGTTTCCCAAGGCGAGGTTCTCTTATTTTGTGGGTTACGACTTACGACGGCGTTTTTGTTTTGTTTCTGATTGTGATTTGAACGGAACATGTGCGTGATTAGGTTTGGTAGGAAAATTATGAGGAAGTGCGAGTTGATGCGTTACATTTGCGGGTTTCCCGTTTTGGGGAACGGGGATATTATACATAGATAACGCTTTATTGTTTTACCACAACAACAGTTAAAGTGAATCAATATAAAAGGGAAAAATAAGAAAAATGTTGGAGCTAGTGTAAGTGGTAATATTGCGTAGACCAAATGCTATCTGGACAAGACTTGAAAAAAACGTGCCCCCTTTTCTGACAGTTACAACCATTTTCTCCTGATCTATATCTTAGGTCTTATCTTATATATCGTCGGCCACCTCTTCACTTACCATCAGGTGAAACTGTGGTCAAGTGCTTGCCTCTAGTGAATAAAAAAATAAGAAAAAAGATATGTTAACACAAACAAAAGCTTAGATTATTTTTTGCGTTTTTTTACTTTTTCGTAACTCTTAGATCGGCATGTAGTGCACCCTTTGTCTCTGTGAGGTTAAGTTTTTGAGACCCAGGCTTTTAGCTGTCGGCACCCGCTGTATCAATTGTTGAGATATGTCTGAGAGGCCTTTGGGCAGGAATCTTCAACAATAGTGTTAGCCCCTAGCTCATACGAGTCATACGAAAGAAAAGATCTCATACCCAAATATTGGTTCGAAGCAGGTTCAAAACTGTTCAGTAGTCCAAACTCATCATTATCGCTTTCTACTCTTTAGTTCTCGTAACGAAGTTTAACAAGACAACGGCACTTAATTCACGGTCGCCAATCACATTCCGTTCACCTTTCCGCGTTATTCAAACAAATGTCCAGGCGTAATTGTTAATTTCAAGCAAATGCTCGCAATAGCTATCTCGAGGTAACTAACGATGCCATTGGAAGATGCCTATCGGGTTTCTACGCGTGCAGGAGGGCCGCTTCATCGGTAGTACTGAACTACGGTTACCGATCGGTCAGTGATTAATCTATGCTAAACGCTTTGATAACAAAATCAGCTGAAATTTGGGAATGATTTAAACCATTTATAACTGACGGAAAAAGGCGAAAGGAAGAAGGAAGAAAAAGGAGCAGGTTCTCAAGTCAGCATGAATTTTTTTTGTATGTACCTATTACTTACTACCTGTTCGTATGACTACGTATGACCTAGTCCGATTTTTTTTTTATTCTCTTTAATATATGATTGTGGAAAATGTAATAAAAGTATAATAATTAAATTTAATAATGTTAATGCACACGACACAGCAAGTGCAGAGTGCCCCCTTTTCAACTTTAATGTTCCGACCATATATCTCCCAATCTATTAATAACGAATTTAAATCTCCTAAACTAGTGATCCGTTTTTAAAATGTGTTTTACGCTTAGAAAGTTACGTTATCCGTGAGGGTCTTGAACTATGTCATATTGTAATAAAAAAAGCTGTGGCCATGCGGGTGTAACCGCGCAAAATATTTAGTCTTAACTAACTACTAACTAGTGTTGGTGAAAACGGTCTCTCTAAGCTATGCTCGCGCATAATACATGCGCACACGGCACGTCGTTGCAGATCGATGGATCGCATCGATCCGCACAAAGGATCGAGTCGTGATCTCGATTACGGCAGTATTCGAATGTTTAGTATGTAAAGTGTGCTTTGTTCTATGTAGAGATGGGTAGTGGGAAGAAACGCAAAAGAGGTTCAGTCAACTAATGTCCGATTCAGGAAATGCTAGACTTTTTTTACAGCTCCAAGAAACTTTGGTAGGTAGGTATTTGATATTAACTTCAACTTCATATCTCCGTACCGTCCTCCGTCTACGTAGTAGGTATACGTTTCTGTGCAAAAGGGTTTTGACAGACAGACGGACAGTGATGTGATTCTATAAGGTTTCCTTTTTCGTTTTAAAGTCATCATCATCATCATCAACAACTGGAAGAAATCCACTGCTGAACGTAGGCCTCCCCCTTTGAACGCCTCCATGAACGCCTATTATCCATTTGCATCCATCGACTGCCTGCGACTCTTACAGCGTCGCCGGTCCACCTAGTGGGGGGCCTACTTACAGAAAGTCTTCCGGTTCTTTTGAAGTACAGATCCCTAAAAATAGACGTTTATAGTCCAATCGGGCATTCCCACAGTACTGCGCGCTCACATTTACTGACACACGCGTGCTCGTCTCCCGCAGAGAGACAAATCTCGTAGAATATACTAAAACTAAATAATACTTAGGTACTTACTTGAATTTAAAGTCGCTCAGCGGGCTATGGAAAGGGCTATGCTCGGAGTTTCTCTCAAGGATCGAATCAGAAATGAAGTGATCCGACAGAGAAGCAAGGTAACCGACATAGCCTTATAGGATCAGCAAGCTGAATTGGCACTGGGCTGGACATATTAACAGAAGAACTGATAACCGCTGGGGTAGACATGTTCTTGAGTGGAGACCGCGACTTGGCAAACGTAGTGTAGGATGCCCTGCGACAAGGTGGAGCGACTTGCGCCGAGTGACTGGCAGAAGTTGGATGAAAAGAGTCGAGCCAGGTTTGTTATCAAAAATGACGAGAAAAAATAACAATAAATTGAGCATCTTACTTTCATACGTCATATTTTAAAATTAATACAATGATTTTACAATGATTTACAAATTAAAGATTTAAAAGTGTTAAGGACTCGACAATATAATTACCAGTTTTAATGGTATTTCTTTGGATTATTTTGATTAATCTATATATCTTTGTCAAAGTATAGCCACCAAGAAGTCAAATGAAGTAAAACCTCATTCATTAACATAATTTGATACTATCAAAGAAAACAGCACCAGTGGGCGTGCTGCTACTTAATTTATAACAAAGTTCACTCATTCTCTTCTATCCATTTGTAAATCACCATCCATCGACAATAGATCCCTGCGCCGGCGCACGACCGCGCACGATTCAGATTAATCTATCGAAAATCGTTTTACAACATATTATTTATAGAGCGCATGCGCGGGCAATGATCATCAGTCCGAGAAGTAGTGATGCGCATTCCACGCGCGTCTGTCTATCGATGCGAAACGTATCGACGAGACGTTATCGATGTCTGATCGATCATCAACTCGTTTGTGAGATATGTGCAAGATTTTCTTTTTGATTAGGTTTTTAGATGTATGCGGTTTTTGTTCAGAATTTTGACTGTCTGATAATGTGTCAATCATCATTACTATTTTTTCTAACCTCAAAAAGTAGAGGTATTGGTTTGGATTCTGATGAGATTGTTATCTAATTATCAGCTAATTTACAGGTTATTTATCTAAATCTGGCACGCACAATGTTTTCACACATTTGCATGGCATGACGTCACACTGCATACGCACCATGAAAAGACTTTTGTGTCTCCGCACGCGGTCAAGTTTGAGACAAAAATTGTTAATGTTTTGTTTTTACTACTGTATAATGAGTACTGTAAAGGTTGCTAGCTTTAGATAAGCAACCTTTTTCTTTTATTTTCTTTCTACAGGGTAGCGTTTGACCACAACTCAACTGATTTTAAGTGACGATGTGGTCGAGGATGGCACCACGCTACACCTGGACTGGGAACTGGCTCTCAAGTGGGGCTGCCGGAACACACCGACAGGTGTTTGGCGACAGATTCTTAACATGAGGGTGGTAACCTATACCTAAAGCCACTATTATGATTTAGTCTCTAATACAATATGACAGGTTCTAAACCATCGTCGATAAAGCAGAAAGAACCGAGTTTTATTTCAGTTAAAACACTAATCTCGGTTGACAGTTGCCAGGATAATAAGCGGTACTCCAACTTCATAACTCGTAAAAAGTAGGGGTGACGTCGTAAAAATAAAATCCACGACATTCTAACTCGAGTCAACAATTAACCTCGGCTATGTAATAAAACTTTTGAACGGAGTTGCTAGTCACAGTATTCTAATATCTCACACATTTTTTTTAATATAGGCCTTTAAATCATATTTATCTAACAAAATAATTTAATGAAACTATTTTTATTATTACAACTTTTTTTACTACTTACAGGGTAGCGTTTGAACACAAGTCACCTGATGTTATTGACGATGCAATCGAAGATGGCGCCACGCTAAATCTGGACAGAGAACTGACTCTTACACGATTACTCAAAGGAAAATGATTTAAGACAATAGGTTTATTTCATAAATTAAAATCTTTCTAGCATTATCTTAGAACTAGAATGCGCAATGCTCTAAAAAATGGGAAATTTGCTTAAATCTATCTCTAAAAATTGGGAAATTTGCCTAAAGCAGCAACACTGGTCCGGAACTAGCTCCCTCCACGTAGAATCGCGCAGCCTATTTTGAAGACATTGAATATTTAAGAGAGCTAATTGAAATGAGCGCGACACTTTGGAGTGTCGCCAGGATAATTACCCAGCTCCTGAGATGAGATTTAACAGTCTACGGTTAAACGGTTCGAGTTCTTGATTTTTTGAACGTAATGGACAAAGTTTTGAAACTGTTTATTAAAACGGTTAATTTGATATTCTGAACAGAATGAGACATTTTCATGTGGTTTCGCGCTTTACAAAAGTGTTTGTTAATCAACGACACCTCAGTTTTTTCTTACAATATTAATGTAATTTATCGCCAAGTTTTTTCCACCTATTTTCACTTCAGTTGCTTAAATCCTCTTGTTATTTGTCTCTCAACCAACAATGACGGTCAAGTTGATGAAATTTATTTTTCAGATTGACTTTTCTCAGCGCACTTCACTTGGCGTTGCGTATTCGTATAGCGGTATTTTAACCTTCTTCATAAACTTTAAGTAGAAAAAGACGATATTTCTCATGTTTTATTAAAGACAATTAAAAAGAAATATAAAGAGGACCAGACAATCGATCATAATATCGATAAAAATAGGATTGTAACGATAACGAATCAGTTTGGCACGTCACTATTTTCGTCGTGTGATGTCGAAGGTAAGTCCGTGTGCGAATCACCTCTTCCGGTATCGGACACTGGTATGTTAATGGCAGCTTGTTTGCCCACGAAATCCGTAACTCTAGCATCTGCAAATTGTTTAGATAGATTTAGGATAAGAGCTTTAGTTATAAGTGTATTACATTTTGTTTTCTTCCTAACTTCTTTTACTTCTTACAGGGTAGCGTTTGACCACAAGTCACTTGATGTTAAGTGAAGATGAATGAATGTGGTGATGGTGATGAATGATGATAGATAGGAATGAATTGATGTGCGTTGGTAAGCACTAAGCATCACTTGCAAACGGCTAGACCGATTTGACGGAGATTCGGAGTCGGGTTATTTTTATGTGCTTGTAATACATCGAATAATATTGCATTACTAGAAAGATCCGATCAAGACAATGGTTTAAAGATTTTCATTTAAAAAAGAAGAAAACTCTAGGAAGTGAAAGAAAAAGAAGGAAGGGTTCCTTCTGAAATTCTATACAACCTGAGCCAGCGCAATTTGTGCGCAATGATATATATTAAATCCTAAAATAAAACATAAAGCTAAATTAGGTCTTTCTTCATGACGAAAATCTGGAAAGCAGGAATGTGGTAAATATAGCGTAAGTAATTACAACATGTTTGACATTAAGTATAATAAATAAATAAAACATAAAATTGGTTGTCTGTAAAGTCGGTTTACTGACGATAGTTGAACGTGACAACGTCGATTGGCCGATTGTGCTTCTTTGTCGCTCGTTCCGCGCTCTCGCTTGCACTTCATGCCTTACATGGAACGCCTCAGAGCGAGGTAACGCCGCAGAGCGAAGTAACGCCGCAGAGCGAGGTAACGCCGCATGAGTCATGTTTTTTCGTGCGTGCAGCCGGCTCTATCGAATTATAAGACGTTGTCACGTCAATAAAATAAAAAATACAAGTTTAATCAAACTAGGTAAGATAGCTTATAACTGACTCAATAAATATCCGCATGTTACCAGATTTCTAACAGTATACCACCTACCAGCAAGCCCCGGGCTACAAGCTGTTGTAAACAATGGAATTGCATTATTAATTGAACGCAATGCAATTAAATTACACCCCGATGGTGCTACATGTTGCAACCGGTCTGGTTTCTATTAAGGCTTGTTAAGATGTTTTCTATATTATAGTTGAAAACTAGGAAATTGTACACGAGTAACCATCCCTACTTCCCTACTTCCCTACTATCCCTTATACTTATTATAAATGCGAAAGTAACTCTGTCTGTCTGTCTGTTACTCTTTCACGCCTAAACTACTGAACCGATTTAAATGAAACTTGGTACGGAGATAGTTTGAATCCTGAGGAAGGACATAGGATACTTTTTATCGCGATAAACTGTAGCCTACGCGGGTGAAACCGCGGGGAACAGCTAGTTTATTATAGTTGAAAACTAGGAAATTGTACACAAGTAACCATACATAATAAATCTCCATAGATAACGTGGATTAATTTGGTGAAATTCATTGGATTAGGTTAGGGATTGATTTAGATGGTACGAATCTCAAATTAACCTAATACATCCCATCTCTATAGGGCTTAATTATGGGATTTGATACGCATTTTTTTCGGATAGGCATAACTTTTATTTCAGCTAATTTTTTATCTAATTTTGAGTTGCATAAAGATAACATTTATACGTCTAATAGTTACGACGTGTAAATTTGACCATAACACAAGGTAATCATTAGTATTTAAATAAAATATATTATGTTTATGTTAGTTTATACTATTATTATTTTTTAGAATACTAGGTGACCCGGCAGACTTTGTACTGCCTTAATCGAAAAATTAAAAAAGCATTCTTACTTTTCTCACCTTTTAAACCTTCCCTAGACCTCCTCGAACATTTAAAAATAAAAATTAGCCAAATCGGTCCAGCCTTTCTCGAGTTTTAGCGAGACTAACAAATAGCAATATATAGATTATGCTTTCAAATCTGTAGTACGCTATCACGGTAAAAAAAATATCTAAAAATTTATGCTACAAGACATTATGCGTAACGATAAGAGAAGTAAAATGATTCCAATATGAATTACGACATCAAATTTTATGCGAATCAAAAGTGAACCCTTTGTTGCAGTTTGTTTCTCAACAACTGCGTTTGGACTATCAGATCCCTTACAGGCTCGCTAAGTGTCCGCTTCGAGAGGTAGCAGCAATCTTCGCGAGCGATCGACCAAGACTCGTAACAATGCGATCTTGTCACACACGTGTGTTCGAATGGGGACTATTCTGCAAACAGTTTTAACTAAATAAAACAATTCACAAAAGTTAGTTGGTCTGAAACTAAACTAAACTGTCTTTGTTATTCCAACTTCACCGTCGACGATTAAAGAGAAGCGAGTAGAGCTAGAGTCGCGGGAGCTAATGGATCATCATTATCATCATCATCAGCTTGTGTCAGTCCATTGCTAGACCTATGTCTCGGTCTCTCACAAGGTAGTCCACTGAGTCCAGTCTTCGACTCTTCTCATTTATATAGTTTTATTACTGGGCTATGAGCGAGTACGCGATTAGGTATGACCATGTAAGCAAGAGCTCTTGCTGCCAAGCAAGAGTCTCTCAACGATTGTTCTGTCCGCCAAGTGAGCGTCGCTAGTCGCTAGGCGAGTAACTCGTAAGTTTAAAAAATCAAATGAACTAAATATATAGAGAAAAAACTGAAATAGAACTAGCTGACTAGGTACATTTTATCACGATAAAATGATGATATTGTACAACCTTTCTCTTGGTTCAAACTATCTTCTTCTTCTTGTCCTGGTCCCATTTATTTGGGGTCGGCGCAGCATGTATTCTTCTTCCACTCTCCCTATCAGCCGTCATCGCTTCATTCACTCCCCTTTCATTCATATCAACCCTCACACAATCCATCCATCTTTTCTTTGGTCTTCCTCTTCCCTTCCATCCATCAACATTCATATCCATCACTTCTCTTCTCTTGGTTCAAACTATATTTATACCAAATTTCATCAGGATCGGTTCAGCCGTTTCGTCGTGAAAAGGTTTCAAACAAGAAAAGTTATTTTCGCATTTGTATTGTAGTATGGATATATGACAGAATAATAAAAAAAAACACAATCTTACGAGTAAAACTCTATTAGAGTATGTCTGTATAGTTATTCTATTAGTGTGATAGCTACAAATATCGAGCGAGTTGAGAATACCCACCCTACACTCCACACTGTCTTTTCCGCGTCCCATTGCATCGCTATCGCTAATTGCAATCACCGTCATTTTACGGTTACGCATTAGCATTATTGCAAAGCATATCGATGCAAGTTTATCTCTTAAATGAGTCGCTTTGTGCTATCGTAATGACCATTTCATCATCATCATCAGTCTATTACGTTCCCACTACTGGGAAAAAGGTCTTCTCTCAGAGAGAGAAGGAGAGAGAGAGAAAAAGAGAGAAAGAGTATGGGTCACGTGGGCCCAGTGTGGGTTGGCGGATATTTGACCATTTCATCATCATCATCAGTCTATTACGTTCCCACTACTGGGACACAGGTCTTCTCTCAGAGAGAGAAGGAGAGAGTGTGTGAAACAGAGAGAGAGTATGGGTCACGTGGGCCCAGTGCGGGTTGGCGGATAGGCTGGTTGCCAGCCCTAGAGTGTAATAGTTTTCAGACATAGCCTAACGACTGCAAAGGCAACAACCGGGACCGACAGAAAATATATATTTATATGACGTCTGTCATTAGATTCGTCTTTAATGTGGAATTGACTTACGGTACTTTATTTTGGTCTCGGGTTTTTTGTTCCTTCTCCGGTCAGGCGTGCGACTTACAAGACGCCGACACCGAGTTCGAATCCTCTCGGCCCCGCACCTATGACTCAATAAGTTATGTGCGAATTTGCCATCGCTCAAAACGGTGAAGGAAAACATCGTGAGGAAACCGGCATGTCCAAGAACCGCGACATTCAAGGGCATGCGACATCTACCAACCCGCACTGGGCCAGCTTGGTAGATTACAGCCCATACTCTCTCTCTGAGAGAAGGCCAGAGTCCCAGCAGTGGGAACGTGAAAGGCTGATAATGATGATGATGATAATGTATGTCTTGTTTTCTATA
The DNA here is from genome assembly GCA_931315375.2 of Opisthograptis luteolata. Classification (NCBI taxonomy): domain Eukaryota; kingdom Metazoa; phylum Arthropoda; class Insecta; order Lepidoptera; family Geometridae; genus Opisthograptis; species Opisthograptis luteolata. Next base: position 9,446,122 of record OV928048.1, read on the forward strand.
ATACCAGCCAAACTAAACGTGTTCATCGAATTCGTGTCAGGAAGAAGCAAAGTTTGCCCAGCAACGTACGTAGTCTACAACTTCTTGAAGAGCTTAAGATAAGGCTTAGCGCATACTGAGCAGCTGTTTATGGTTATTTACTTACAGGCTTGCATTTTACGCCTCTTGCACATGTACTAACATTTTATGGACACTATCATTTCATGGCAACTTGTACCTTGTTCTATAAGAAATAAGGGTGCAAAAGCCTTTGCGTAGGGTAAAAATAAAGTTGCAACGTCATAGTTAGTATTGTAGAGAACGTTAAACTTATGTGGAGCACGCTTCAAAAGTTTTACGAAGCTTAAAGTTTCCACTTAGGGGTAAAGAAAATTTTTGATATGAAATTGATAGCTTATAGAGGGATTGAGGTTGCTTTGTGGGAGTTATCTTCACAATTGTATAAATGCGAAAGTGTTTTTGTTGATTTAGCCTTCTTTCACGTCGTTACTGGGGCCGAAGAGCAAATCTCGAATATTACAAGAGCATTGGAACTGAAATTTGGCTTGCGCATTCTTTTTGCATGCTAGATGCCTTGAGCGGGATAAATAAGCTACTAATCAAAATATATAAAACAAAGACCGGTTAGTAACTCGATTTATAGAATGCTGGAATATTCTTCGTCACCGCCCCAAAAAGTAGCAGAATAAGCATTGAAACATGGAAATAATTCACGAAAACATCAGTTGCATGTGAAACTAACTCTGTTTGTGTTTCGTTTCACGCCTAAACCAATATTGATCTTGATTAAATTTGGTATAAAGATAGTTTGAACTCTGAGGAAGGACATAGGATACCTTACATTACAATAAAACGAAGTCAACGCAGTTAAAATCGCAGGAACCGCTAGCAATCGATAAAACAAACATGAATAAAAAACATTGACAATTGTGTCAAATAGGGTTGTGCGAAACGATAAAATAAATGCAACAAGACAAGAACGCTCACCACAAACATACGATCACGACAAATTACGTCAAATAGAAAAAGATAAACACGACTCCCCCTTCTCGAATAAACGGCAATAAATCGACATGCCCTTATGTCAACAACGTGTTAGTGAAACAACACCAGCTCTCACTGACCCCTGAAACAAAACTCGATAATAGAACACACAGATCAGGATAAACCAGTCGCGTAGCACAGATTTGTCGCAGCTAAATCACGCGAAAAATCCGACGATAAACGTCTATATCCGATTTTCCCACACATTTTCGCGTTTCCCTCTCATGTGCTCACTTAATATGATGGTGTTTGCCCTTTCTCCCCTTTTGGTACTACAAAACCTTGCCAATTGACAAACAGGATAACAGATTGCCAAGCAGAAAAACATTTTGTTGCGCAGCAATAAAGTACAATTTCATTTGTGTCGAGCTAAAAAATAAAAATGCTCGTTCTTTTTCGAGAAAGCTCCCGCGTTTTTCTATTCTGTGTCGTCAGACTTTGTCATAGAGTAATAATTTGCTTGTGTCACAGATGTGGCACGTGATACGGTTTACCTATGACACAGGGGAAGTTCGGTAACATTGTAACACAGTGTATTGCACATTATTGGGAGATTGAATGATGTACTTAACTGCTCGAGCGACAAGTTTGATAAGGTGCCCTTCTGTATGGTGGGCGTTTTCACCTAAATTGTATTTGATGGTTCAGCGTGGGGTAAAAGTTTATGGTTCCTATTTGTTTATATGGTAAAGATAAGGTTAAACGAGCCTACTTTTTTATATTTATCGGTAGAAATATTGTTTTGGATGTACAATTTTAATATTTTTCCTTCAAGTCTTCTAGGCAAACTATCAAGTATCAAAAACTATCAAACTATCAAGTGAGAATGAGGCCAAATGCATACCTCTCTATTTATATAAAAAACGAATGCTGCATCACTCACCATCACTTGTCAACTGCTCGACCGATTTGGCTGTTTTTTATGTATAAAATATGTTTTTTTATGTTCGTTTTATTTACGAATTTAAAAAATAACAAAATTTTCATCAGCTATTTTGAGTGTAGTTTCTATGGTGTAGTGGTAAAAAAGAAAGATGTTTTGAAAATCATACTTCCTCTCAGGTTAGCTTTTGATCACAAGTCCCCTGATATTAAGTGACGATGTGGTCGATCGAAGGTGGCATCACGCTACGCCTGTACTGGGAACTGGCTCTCAAGTGGGGCTGCCGAAGTGGCGAAACACACCAACAGGCGCTGGGCGACAGATTACTTGTATAGAAAAACCATCAACACCAACGCGAATGAAACCAAGTATCTAAAGTACACGTATAAAAAATTGGTTGTCTGTAAAGTCGGTTTACTGACGATAGTTGAACGTGACAACGTCGATTGGCCGATTGTGCTTCTTTGTCGCTCGTTCCGCGCTCTCGCTTGCACTTCAAGCCTTACATGGAACGCCTCAGAGCGAGGTAACGCCGCAGAGCGAGGTAACGCCGCTGAGCGAGGTAACGCCGCAGAGCGAGGTAACGCCGCATGAGTCATGTTTTTTCGTGCGTGCAGCCGGCTCTATCGAATGATAAGACGTTGTCACGTCAAAAAATTTAAAGAGAAAGCCAAGCAAGAAAGTAACGAAACGTGTTAATTCATTTTGTCCGTACAGCAGGAGATGTGTACAATATTGTTCAAAGTGTTCAAACATGTTACTAAAATTAAGTTGTAGGCAATGATGTACCAATAAAGAGTTACACGCGAAATAATTGAACATTGATACGGTTAGAAAGCTGCATGTGAATGTAGACGTTATTATAGACGTTGCCTTGTTTACGAGAAACACGAACGGGGATTGTTTCAAGTCTAGTGGGGCCATTTTGGTAGCAATTGAATTGTCAACATGAATATTTTATTTCTATTTCCAAAACTTGTGTTTTTTGGGTGACTACGTGTGCTAATTATTATTACTTTTTGGTGGCAATTGCATTGTCTACATGAACGTTTCATTTCTATTTCCAAAACTTGTGTTTTTTGGGTGACTACGTGTGCTAATTATTATTACTTTTTGGTGGCAATTGCATTGTCTACATGAACGTTTCATTTCTATTTCCAAAACTTGTGTTTTTTGGGTGACTACGTGTGCTAATTATTATTACTTTTTGGTAGCAGTTGCATTGTCTACATGAACATTTTGTGTCTATTTCCAAAACTTGTGTTTTTTTGGATGATTATGTGTGATATTCTTGGATTATTATTACTTTTTGGTAGCAATTGCATTGTCTACATGAAAATTTTATTTCTATTTCCAAAACTTGTGTTTTTTAGGTGATTATGTGTGGTATATTGGTGGATTATTTTTACTTTTTGGTGGCAATTGCATTGTCTACATGAACATTTTATTTCTATTTCCAAAACTTGTGTTTTTTAGGTGATTATGTGTGGTATATTGGTGGATTATTTTTACTTTTTGGTGGCAATTGCATTGTCTACATGAACATTTTTTTTCTATTTCCAAAACTTGTGTTTTTTAGGTGATTATGTGTGGTATATTGGTGGATTATTTTTACTTTTTGGTGGCAATTGCATTGTCTACATGAACATTTTTTTTCTATTTCCAAAACTTGTGTTTTTTAGGTGATTATGTGTGGTATATTGGTGGATTATTTTTACTTTTTGGTGGCAATTGCATTGTCTACATGAAAATTTTATTTCTATTTCCAAAACTTGTGTTTTTTAGGTGATTATGTGTGGTATATTGGTGGATTATTTTTACTTTTTGGTGGCAATTGCATTGTCTACATGAACATTTTTTTTCTATTTCCAAAACTTGTGTTTTTTTGTGTTTATTGGTGGATTATTTTTACTTTTTGGTGGTAATTGAATTGTCTACATGAACATTTTATTTCTATTTCCAAAACTTGTGTTTTCTTGGGTGACTATGTGTGTTATTGGTGGATTATTAAACGTTGTTGTGTTATTTAAAGTTTACGAGTGGGAAAAATTGAAATTAAGTTTGTAATACTGCGTTTGGCCCGGCATTAGGTAACACGTAATAAATTCAATAAAGTCCCATGATCGAAAAATAACAGTTTAATACTTGACATTGGTAGATTACAGCCCATACTCTCTCTCTCTGGCCAGGGTCCAGCGTCCAGAGCAGTGGGAACATGAAAGGCTGATGATGATGATGATGACTTGACATTGGCTGAATACACAAATCGTCTGAAGCCACAATAAAAATAATATGTCTGGCTCTAGTCTAATTTTAAATGGCGTGTGTTTAGCCCTCTTCTCGCATTTTGGAACTCTTTTGGTTTGGACGCTTAAAAAAATAAGATAATAAGTCCTTCTTCTGAACTTTTGAACCACACCAAATTTTATAAAAATCCGTTGAGTATTTTTTGCGTGAAAGAGTAACAAACATCTATCCATCCATACTCACAAACTTTCACATTTACTTAGAGCATTAGCAGAATAGGATTTTAACTATGTAAGTGTAGATGGAAGTATACCTACAGTGTTGCTCAGAAAATATTCAGAGAATAAGCAAACATCCGTATTCAATTCGATTAAGAGTAACACAGTGCAATAAAGCAAACATGGTATCCTGCTGGTGCGCGTGCGCAGCAAACTCGCCTTATTAGTTATGTTATACACAACTACATATCACGTGGACGTGCGACGGAGAAATTTTCAAAATTGCAAGCTATAAAGGGATTTCAAGCCTTGGTCTAAACAAGGGGTTGCCAAACATTTTTCGTCTGCTACCCACTCTGAGGAAAAAAATATTTTTTAGTCCCCATTAAGCCTTCACACAACGCTCCCATTTTTTTCTAGGTTTCTTACCGCCCTTTAGTCCTGCAGTTCCCACAAGGGGGCGTTATCGCCCACTTTTGGAAAGGCTGCTGTAAACGGACTTACCCCGCAGGCGACAGAGGGGTCTTTAGTACTATCAGATCTGGAGAAATATGGTCACATCTTTAAAAAAAGGGGATGTAATTTGGTATCTAAGTAAAATACGCCAACACAATCACAGAGCTCTGATCTTTAACTGTGCACCGAGAAAAACAATCTGACTTTCCTTCTGAGTCTTACCTTCCAAGACCGATTCCTTCCTTATTTTACTTTAGTTTTCCTTCTGAATCACAAGTCCTTCCCTTTTGACTCAGAAGGAAAACGGTATTTTGGGATGTCTTTTTTCTCCGTGCAGAGATGGTTTGACTCTAAAATGAAATACGTAGGCATACATAAACGAAATTATACTTGTACACAAGTCGACTTCAGAACTTCTTCCCTTTTTAACGAAAACTAAAATTGTTTCACAAACGAGAAGATCGTAGCACAATTCCATTCAATAGGGGTGGTCCTCAAATCCGATAATATCGACAATGCTGTCCCTATTCTATCGTTACATTACGATTCATATGGAATCGATAAAATAGTCGACGTAGCGGAAAACGGCGCAGGCGCACGGTGAGTGCGTGTACCGCACAAAAGGTATAGGCGAAGCGTGGCCTATGCATTGTAGGGTTTACAGTAAACGAATGAATAACAGAAACTGCTAATAAAATCCATACAATGAATTGACTTGGAAAACTTTGAGGCTTACAAAATTTTTAGTGTACTTACTGAGTTTGATTTATTTTAAACATAAAAATGGTGGGCTTCGGATTATCAGGCCGTACATTATCGCCCGTACAAAATCGGTCCGTGATGATAATGCACAGCGCGTATTGCACGACCTGATATTTGGAAGCCATGTACATGGATTATCAGGCCGTGCATTATTGCCTGTAAATTATCAGGTCGGGAATTATTGGGTTGTACAATAAAGGGACCCGTTAAAATAACTCTAATAAGTCAACTGTCGACTTACCTAGGCGGACGCTACAATGAAGTCCTAACAAATGATTCGTCTGTTTTTTTTGAGTATACCCAATCTTCCACCATGTATGCATTGAAATAATCTATAAAATTGTCCTGCACATACCTGACAGATAAATAATACGGATCAGATATCCCTTGTCGCTATAACATAGTATTGAAAGTACACTGTGTTTTGTCCTATTATGTTAGTATAATAGGAGAATAGGAAATTGAGTTTAGCTTTGGATCTATTCTGGAATGGAACTTGGTAAACTTGTTGTGATAATTTTTGCTATGGTGTTTTTATCTGTTATCAATAAGCGACTCACACTGACTTCGTACGGCAGGAAAAGGTTTTACAATCGGAAGTTTTGTCAAAACCGTCAAAAGCTACGACTTTTTTTAGACCTACTGGAAGCCTACATTTCATTCTTCACTCTTGTTTAAATTTTTTAAATGATTATATTTATTTAACGTACACGTTACTTGTTTGGCTCACCGGTAAATTCAGCGCTCTTGGCATAACTGATCTGGCCAGTCGTAACAGATCAACAATGCAGGTTAAGCAACAATCAGCACGACCATCACTTGGATTGGATGTGTGACATTTTCAACTGAGCGGTACCTCGCTTCAGAGACCACGGGTCCCAGCTGTATCAGTCGTAAAGCCATGTCCGAGGCATTCGGGTGGCCTGAAAACTTCGTCAATTGAGTTGACCACTATCTCACACGAAAGAAGAAGCGGAAATTTAACCAGCGATTTTGTATTGTGTCACACATAGAGATTTTACATTTAAATTTTCGTCACACATAGGTCGTTAGATAGCTTTTCAAGCGATTGATTAGAATGGTTACTCATTATTGTCACATAGCCCATTAGCCGGGGGACATTTCTTGCTTTCCGCACGCGTCTATTGTTCTAAGACACGAAGACATCGCAGAAAATTAACAGCAGTAGGTAAAGTCCCCTGTCGATACCATTCAAAAATTAGCGATCCAGTGTGCTGTGATAGTACCCGTGCGTGACGTCACCTACCGGCACCAACGGAAGACCAGTGCTGGTTTATAAGAACCTGCATCATGCTGAGCTGATGCCGGTTGAGAGAAGGCCAGAGTCCCAGCAGTGGGAACAGGCCGATGACGATGATGATTATGATGATGATGATGATGGATAAGACTGTAACTGACTTAATTTACATCGTATCCTATGGGACTATGGGGCTCCAGACCCTCTAATCATCCCATTTTGTGTACATCCATGGAAATACAATATATGTAATAGGTACTTTTCCTACTGCTTTTTATACACTGCACCCTAGTTTTAATTAGCATTCAAGCATGTATCTTGTTGACATTTCGTATGTCTGTATGTTTGTATGGTGCAACAATGAGACAAAGCGCAAATTGCTATCCAGTATTACTAATTAGGAGTTTCGCCGAGATTATCAGATAGTGACAACTTTAGCACAAGGTATGAAACAAGTAGGTGGATGTTAACGTGTAATGTCATACGCAAAAACATTTGTAGCTTCATAGAGGAAAGTGAATTTAATAATTTTAACACTAGAAACAAAGATAAAATGCTGTGACCACTACTTTTTTGTCGGTGTAGTATGTTTGGAAGTTGGAACAGGCGTTTAAGTTTGACGTTTTATAAAAATAACATGACACTTTTCACGACATTTTTAAACACAACAATCATCCAATTTCGATAAATAGTTATTTAATAAAATCATATCTTGGTGGTGGGGCATTTCTAACCGAACCTAACAAGCTACCACTCTCAAGTACCTACATACTACCTATTGCCAAGCATTTTTCGGTGTGACCGGCAGCCCCACTCGAAAACCAGTTCTCATACAACTGATTCAAAGTGCCAGCTTCGTCCACATCGTCACCTAACTGAGTTGGCGCAACGACCCAAAGTGAGTCTTGGCCTGATAACAAAAGACGACACTTCAGTCTGTCCTGCGTCACCTCCTGCCAGTCCTCCACCTGGAGCTCGCACAAGTCCTTCATGACTTCGTCCTTCCAGCGATACCTGGGACGACCGACTGGGCAACGGCCACTTGCCCGTCCCATGTATGCTCATTTCACAGCACGATCCTCTCAAAAAGGCCGAGTCAGCGAAGTTTGTGTTCTTTTAACTAAAACAGTAACATTAACAGTAACGTGTATTATTTATTATCTGTAGCACAGAGATTTCTATTATGAGTAACAACACGATTGTAAATGCCAGCCGCTTAGCATATCGGCGGATCTTAGGCGGTGGTCAAAATGTGCAATTTGTGATGCAATCTTGTGACCGGGAATTGAATTAAATGTATGTACAGACTTAAATATAATTTTCTTAGTCATTATACTACACTTCCCACCTCTCGTGGAGTTATCCATGGGATTTTTATGATACTAACGGCCGTTCCCAATAACCGATCTATCCACCAGAAATTTTAAAGAAATTTTACATTACATATAACTTTTAAGGAGCTGTCAAATATCTATCTCCAGTTGTGCAAACCGTGGATAGAACGGTTTTTGGGTAACGATAAGGGAAATATTAAATGAAATATTAATACTAAATATGGTGTTTTTACTTGTGTTATTTCTTTTTAAATTGATTAAAAAGATACTAAATATTAAATTATTATATTGTAAATTTCCAACAATTATAGAATTTACAAAATCTCAACCCCTAGTGGTCACCCATCCAAGTAGTGACTGCAAACAACGTTGCTTAACCTGGTTGATCGGTTTAAAACGACACGACAAGCTCTGCTATAAGCGCTCCGCTTTAACCTCTCTAATAATCCAGCCACCAGTTCCGATAAAAAATGTATTAGCTCCGTACAACCTCGTATGGTACCTACAATCAAAGGTCACCATAATATTATTATAATCTGTTGGACGCGTGACCGGCAGAATAGCGGCGGCCGCCATTACCTATCTCGACTCTTGTAATTCGAAATTTCTATTCCATTGTCGTAATCGCGTGCGTGTGTTCCAAATTTGAATTTTATTTGACGTTTCGTTTATGTTTCATTTAAGTTCGTTTAATGTGTAACCTTTTTTATTTATACTGTTTGGATACTCGTTCGGCGAACTTTTTTGCTTGAATTTTTCATTTTTTTCTTGCAGGGTAGTGTTTGACTACAAGTCACCTGATGTTAAGTGATGATGTGGCGCCACGTGACACCTGGATTGGAAACTAGCTCTCAATTGAGGCTGCCGGAAAAGAACACACAAAAAGACAACATTGTACCAACTAGATTTCGTGAAACACTCACTCACTCTGTTCAACTGAACCTTACTGCAATCCCTACACCTTGTTTAGTTTGGCTTTGACATTTCATGTTCCCCGCGGTTTCACTCGCGCGGGCTACAGTTTATCGCGATAATCTCCGTACCAAATTACGTTAAAATCGGCTCATCCTGATTCGTAATCCGTGGTTTTGGATCGATATGTCATGTTATAATATGTCATTTTAGTAGTAAAGCTTGACATCATACTACTAAAATGACATATTATAACATGACATATCGATCCTAAACCACGGATAACGGATCAGGATCGATTGTTAATTTCGGGCGTCTGTAGTATAGGCGTGAAAGCGAGACAGACAGACAGACTTTCGCATATATAATAACTATTAGTAGGGAAGTAGGGATTTTATTAGATGATCTACTGATTAATGAGATAACAGTACACTTGAGACACAAGTATACCTGATTTGTGTTCTGATCAGAGTTTCTAGTAGAACATAAAGTTTGTTGGTTGCAAGTTGTAAGTTTGCAACTATAGTATTCGTAGTTTCAACGAACTAAACTATATTTTACTCTGAAACACTGACATTGTATGCACAATCTCATCTCACCCTCAATTCAGCACGAACAACACCATACGTCTGTGATATCTTGCGACAAATTGTCGCGTTTCGCCGCGCGTGTCGCGTCGTGCGTCGCTGCGACACATTTGAGTTATGGCCGGTGGGCTTGCGATTGCAAAGATGGGGTCAGAACAGAATAGAACCTTCGAGAAATAATTCTAATAATCCTACTAATATTATAAATGTGAAAGTTTGTGTGTGTGAATGTATGTTGCCACGTATAAAAGTAACTACCAAACCAATTTTGATGAAAATTGGAATGGAGATAGATTATACCCAGGAATAACACATAGACTTTTTATCCCGGAAAAAGGTTCCTGCGGAATAACGAGAAGACGCGGGTGAAACCGCGGGTCGCAACTAGTAATATTATAAATGCGAAAGTTTGCGTGTGTGAATGTTTGTTGCCACGTATCACCGTAACTACTGAACCCATTTTGACAAAATTTGGAATCGAGATAGCTTATACGCTGGATTCACACATAGGCTACTTTTTATCCCGGTAAAAGGTTCCTGCGGGATAACGGAAAAACGCGGGTGAAAAACAAGTCTGAACGGAACCTTCGCTCTGTGCGCGAGTCCAACTCGCACTTGGCTGGTTTTTTTTAAATCAACTAACAAAACGTACGCTGTCAGTTCTACTATGTTTGTCACTGAAACCAATTTCTATTCATTGTAGTGTGAACCAGACTTGAGAATAAGCGACTTGTTTGCCCCTCAAATAAGGGCGCGCTTTGCCCCATTTCGGGTATCAAATAATGGCTACGGAACCTTCTAACGTTGTTTGCACTCGCGTGTTAGGTAATTAACTATGTTTGATGGAGCTCGATGCTCCTTAAATAGCAGATATAGAACTATTTAAGAAAACGGATAATCACAATTTTGATACTACACTGAGAAAATCCTGACTTTCCTTCAGAGTCTTACTTTCCAGAACCGATTCCTTCCAAAATGTAACCTTTTCTTTCCTTATTTGACCTTAATTTCCCTTCTGAGTCAAAAGGGAAGGAAATTCCTTCTATATTGCGGTAGGTCTTTTTTCTCCGTGTAGGAACAACGCTGAAAATGTACCCACCACTATGCTCAGTAAAGTCAGCAATCAGAAATTCCTTCAAAGGTTACGTACCTTATCAACAAAATCCAAGTGAAATCCAGGACATGTGATAGCTAAATTGTTAGTCCACACGGAGAAAAAAGACCTTCCAAAATACCGTTTTCCTTCCGAGTCAAAAGGGAAGGACTTGTGATTCAGAAGGAAAACTAAGGTAAATAAAGGAAGGAATCAGTCTTGGAAGGTAAGACTCAGAAGGAAAGTCAGATTATTTTTCTCAGTGCATTTAGCACGAAGAACGATTTGCGCCGAGTGGCTGGTAGTATAAGCTGGATGAAAAGAGCCGAAGACCGGGCTCAGTAGCGTACCTTGGGAGAGGCCTATGTCCAGCAGTGGACTGACACGGGTTGATGATGATGATGATGTTGATAAAATGAAACCTTATTATAAGAAAAGAGTATCAGACTAATAAGATCACCGAAAAGGTTTGGATTGGGTGAACTAGCTACATTCAATCAGTTGGTAAAAAGGTTGTAAATATGATCACACTCAATGACCTGCCGGGCGCTTCATGCCTGTTCTTTTGCCGAAGTAACAAGGTTGGAACAGGCGCAGCTAGTTTTAAGTTTGACATTTTAAAGTGAACCTATTTTGACGTCATAGACACGGCAGTGCGAGCGCTGAAAATGAGATGACCCATGAGTACCCTCAGCAAAGTTCGCGATGGCATCAAAACTCCTTGATAAATTTGAACGAAGCAAACTGCATCTTTTATTATCGCTATGAAAACATCGAATTCACGAAAGAGCTGGGTCACTATTAGGCCAATTTTTTTATAGATTAGTTTAATCAGAAATAAATCAAAAAGTAAATACTTACAGTACCTAATTGTAATTCAAATGGCCGCCCATTAATTTTGTTTGTCCTGTATCTTAGACAATGGATGCAGTGCATCCTAGCCAATAAGTAATGCTTATAACGGTTCTGTATATAGGCTGTTTTATTATTGTTTCATTAAAATTAAATCAATATTTTTTTCTATTTATTGACGAATTTGTTTTAGACTGTTATCCCGGAAAATGTACTGTGGGGTGGCGGGAAAACGGTGGGTGTAACCGTAGGCAAGACTTTAAGAATGAGTGAGTATATTTGTTATTTTTTTTATTTTATTTTTTACTACAAATAGGCATTTTGGAATAAATATAGCTTAGAATATACAAAAAAGGGTCATAGAAGAAAACCGTTTGACGTAACTTATCTTTGCACAAAATTTCGTCAAGAACGATTCAGCCATTTATTCTTGAAATGGTAATAGACATAATTACTGTCGCATTTATAATGTTACAGTATGAATGTTTTATTGTACCTAGTATTGGTTAAACTCAAATTGCAGCACCCTGTACCAGACTCATCTTACGATATGATCTAAAGCTGCCTTGTCACTCGTCAGCGGCTTCCTCGCACGTAATTGATACGGCTAAGTGACATCAGGCCTTTATATTTATATTGTATGTACCATGTCTGTGGAGAGCTTTACTGTCCTACTAAACTTTTAAACTAGCGACCCGCCTCGGTTTCGTATGGGTACATACTGGCAATGATTTAAACATCAAAAAGTTTTCTGAAAAAGCTAAATATTTAGGTACTGTCAGTGATTTTTTTGTAAATCTACTTGAAGCTTGAGTAACACATAATCTATGTTACTCAAGGAGGATAGCTTCCTATTAGTGAAATAATTTTCGGTATCGTATAAGTAATTTAGGAAACCTACATCCAAACAAACACACAAACAAAATGCCATAATGTCAGTAGAAAGTTTTAAGTGTTCTTTTATTTATAAACATAGCGATGATGGCTCAGTGGTTGTGACGTCGGCTTGCGATCCGTAGGACGTGGGTTCGAATCCTGCTGCAATGAGCTTGAGCTTTCGGTGAAGGAAAACATCGTGATGAAACTATAGCTTGGTGGTAGGGTATTTTCTAGTACTCGCCTGGCTAGCTACCACCCTCTCGTTAAGAATCTGTCGCCAAACACCTATCGGTGTGTTCAGGCAGCCTCACTTGAGAGCCAGTTCCCAGTCCAGGTGTAGCGTGATGCCATCTTCGACCGCATCGTCACTTAACATCAGGCGACTTGTGGTCAAACGCTACTCGGTAAATAGTAAAAAAAAAAACTACGGCCTTATTTTATCACACTAATATTGTAAATGCGAAAATTTGGGAGTGAGTGTGTATGTTTGTTACTTCTCCACGCTGAAATGGCTCAACGGATTTTAGTGAAATTTGGAATGGAGATAGCTTATACCCTGGATTCACACATACGTTCTGAAAAACGGTTCCTGTAAGTAGTGAGATATACATTTTTTGATCGTCACAGAATACTAAAAACAAAAGCTAGTAAAAAGTTTCATCGTCTGACCCGGAACCGAAAAACAAAAGCTTGTTACAATAAAAAAAAAACAGCATCGAAAAGTGATACACTATATAAAATGAGCAGCTCATAGATAAAGCGTTTTAAGTTAGAGATAAGCACGAGTTGATCGATGGTGGGAACACTTGAGATGAGCTGGTGACAGTAAGTTACATTTAAGTTGCTTCTCAGTTGATCTTTAGTAAGCGTATGGGCTAGTGCGATACGATCGGTATAGTGCGTGGAGATTGTTTTGATACTTGAAGAAAAAAGTAAAAAAGTTTTTTTTTTCATACAAGATAGCGTTTAACTACAAGTAGTTCCCTGTAGACTTGAAAGCCAGTTCCCAGTCCAGGTGTAGTGTGGCGCCATCTTCGACCACATCGTCACTTAACATCAGGTGACTTGTGGTCAAACGATACCCTGTAAGTAGTAAAAAAAAATATAACTTAACGTTTTCTGCCGCAAGTATGTAAACGCGTTTATTGTATGAATAAATGCATGTACACAGCAGTAACTTTATTTAACTTTAATTTTTATAACTTATTATGAAACAAAAAAATGAATGTTTTGAGTTGTGAACGGGTGTTTGTATTTCAACGACAGTACCAACTATACAAAAACTTTTGTATGAAAACTTCAGTTACGTAATTATTGCTACTGTAAGGGGGTTATGTGCCAGTTTTTGCACCAAATATATGAAGAATATGACTCGATAGCGAGTAGCGAGTAAATAATGTTGATGAAACATGAAACTCATAATTGGGGTACAAATAACAAGTATCAAGTCCGTCCAATCGAGCTAGGCTACGGAAACGCCTTTCTCATACATTATGGGGCTGAGACACATTTTAATGATAATCGATTTAATAACGTTTCATATAAATAGTAACGTTATTAGAATTAGTGCGGTGACAACAGCGTCGTGTGCGGCCCTAATATATGTAACAAGTATTTAATTTGTACCAGGGTTGGTACTGAATTTACTGATGCTGATAATTTTGTCACATCAGTTTTTGATGATACTGATTTTACATTTTTTTACTACTTGTTGGGGAGTGATTGACCACAAGACACCTGATGTTAAGTGACGATGTAGGCGAAGGTGGTGGTACGCTACACCTGGATTGGGAACTGGCTCTCTAGTGAGGCTGCCGAAACACATCGATAGCTTCTTTAAAAAAAGTTTATATAGGTACCTACTCATTATCATCATTATTACTAGTCTATTTTACGGAAATGTTTGACGTGTTCAACTACTTTTGTCGCTAACTGTACTTCTCGTTACGAATGTGTAACTTTTTTTTCATATACGGTGAGAACCAACATTATTAATATTTTTCTCTCTTTGATAGTAATAAAAATAAGTTAATAGCAAATAAGAAAAATAATTACCAGACACTAATTAAGAAACTAGCTCGCCCCTGCCCCTGGTGCCTTGCAAGTAGCAACGTAGATCTCATAAAATAGAGAGGTTTTTACTCAGTTCTAACTAGCCAATAACTAACTCTATGAACTTATAACCTACGCCTTTGGATAAACTTTAAAATGTCACGAGAGTAGAACGTGTGTGGAAAGTTAAATGCCATTAAACGTGGCCTGAGCATGTAAGGTGAATCAACAATCCAATAGATATCACATCTACTTTACAACCGTATTGCTCTATAGAGGTGAAATATTCCTGAGAGCAGCAAAGGAAATGTAAGACAGTTTTGAGTTCGACAAAGTTGTAGTCGGTAAGGTAAGGTCAAGTGAATTAAGTTTTTTTGGAAGCTAGTGTTTTGAATGTGACGCGAATTCTATATTAGATGGTTTCTTGGGTGGTATGCCTCTATCAGACGCAGATCAAGTACACGTAGCCATGTTGATGGTTATAAGGGAGAGGTAAAGCTTTGCCAACAGAAGATACAGCTACAGTTGCAGCTGGGCTGGGCAGCATTTCGAAAACTTCGTCGAGTCTTCTCGTCACGAATACCACAATGTCTGAAGACAAAAAACTTCAACCAGTGCGTTCTATCTGTCATGACATACGGAGCCGAGTCATGGACACTCGCGGCACGACTAGTCCACCGATTTAAAGTTGCTCAGCGAGCTATGGAAAGAGCTATGTTTGGAGTTTCTCTGAGGGATCAAATCAGAAATGAGGTCAGAGAACTAAGGTCACCGACATAGCTCACAGAATTAGCAAGCTGAAGTGGCAGTGGGCTGGTCACATAAGCCACCGAACCGATACAGCCTTATCTCACAGACGACAGAGTCTTATGCTGATCTGGGAGTGACGAAAACTTGACAAATATCGTTAAAAATAAACAAGTATTTTCAAAAAATAGCTTTAAGTACCTCTGTGTATTGTATTCTTTAATATGTTGGTGGTAATAACAAGTCTTTGTAATTTTTAGATCTAGAGAAAAATTATTGTAACTAGAAAAAAAACGGGGGTACTTAGCAATTTATTTTTACAAAACATTTTTTTTTTGCATTATTTCTATAAAGCTTCTTGCTGTGTATCATGTGGATAAATTATATATTTTTTAAACCTTTTTGCTATCATAATAATGGTTGTCATCCTACAGAATAGTATTTTTTTTACGATAAACGGTAGCCTACCTGTTAACCAAGGGTATAAGCCATATATGTATATGCCAAATTTTATCCAAATCCGTTTAGCCGTTTAAGCGTGAAGGAGTTACAAACATACAAACTCACTCACTTACAAACTTACACATTTTTTATTATAATGTGATGTGATTACAGTGATAATGTAAATCCACAAAGCTACTTCAGCATTTACAACGTGAGCAAAAGGAAAATTTTCTTGGAAGAGTTCCCACCGCCGAAAATATACGTGAATTTTGCCCTCTCATGTCCCGGGACATAAAGGCGTATACGGTTGGTTGTACGGTAAATGCTCTTGCGAATTTGCGAAGGCTGAAAATATACGGCTTAGTTTGGGAGTCCATGACTTATTCTATTTACTGACGAAGAAAAAATAAGGAGGTATTTGAGGAATCATTCAAACATAAATTAAACCTAATATAAAAGTTCCGTGTTGTTCTGGGATGGAATAACTAAAGTTTCACATCATTTTAGTAGTTTATAAAATCCCATCACAATGTCACACAATGAGAAAGATTGTGAGTGAGTGTGTAACGTTCATGTTTGTTACTCCCTCACCCTCAAACGGCACGACGGATTTGAATAAAATTTGAAATCTAAGTAGCTTATGCCTTGGATTAACACATAGGCTACTTTTTATCCCGGAAAAATGTAATCAAATACATTAGCCCAGTGCGGGTTGATAAATGTCCCAAGGCCTTGAATATTGTGGTTCTTCGACATGCCGGTTTCCTCACGATGTTTTCCTTCACCGTTTTGAGTGATGGCAAATCCGCACATAACCTTACGAGTTCGAGATGGGATTTGAATTCGGTATAGGCGACCACATTGTATGAGTCACAGGGAGCTGTAATGGCTTATAGCCGTTCATAGTGGCGTCGGGGCAGCAGTGGACTTCTTCCGTATGATGATGATGATGATGACTTTACCGTTCGGCCACCATTTCTCTCGTTAACATAATCCATACAACCTCCCGTACTAATGCTTCTACGTCGCGGGTCCCGGGACCTAAAGGCGTATACACATATGTAGTTATATGGCAGAATGTGCCCGTATGGGATGTCGTGTGAGCAACAGGTGGCTACCCGTAGGGTTAAATGGTGCGGTGGTAACGGTGTGCAAGTTGCTTTCTTTTTGACAAACTTTTTTCTTTTCTTCTCATTTGTTTATTTTTTACAGCTATACTTACTGCTGTGTTTGTGAGGATAGATGGATGTTTGCTACTCGTTTCCACAAAAACAACTGAATGGATTTGAATGAAATTTGGAACGAAGATAACTTGTACTTTGGATTAACACATAGGCTACTTTTTATCCCGAAAAAGGTTCCTGTGGGATGACGGGAAGACGCGGATGAAACCACGGGGTGAAGCTTGTTACTAATATTACGAAAAATTTGTAGGATTGGATGTAGAGGCTAATCTTCTAAACTACTGATCCGATTTGGAATGTTTTTTCACTAATAGAAAGCTACAGTGTTTTTGAGTGTCATAGATTCTGTTTTATTTAGGTGAAGTAAAGATTTTAGTACGAAATACACAATTTTTTCACCCATCCAAGTATTTATCGTAGAGATGCTTAACCTAGTTGATCGGTTAAAAGCAATTAGGCACTCTCCGCCATGAACGCTTTCCACATGTAGTGGATATTTTATATCCCAAAAAAAAGGTTCCTGCGGGGCGCGGTTATAATACATTTTGATGTTTTTACTCGTTGTCTTGAAGTAGAGCATTTCAGCACTAACCAAGAAAATACGCTGGCACTTCCCGGTAAAATGTTTCCTCATATATGTCGGAAAATCCTGGCGCCGCCGATGCGCGTGGCGTCCCAGAGGGTAGCAGCGCATTATTATATTATAACACTTTTGTTTTACGAGGTTACACTCGGAATAAATTTCCTCATACACTCTGTTTATTGTGAACTAGCCTCATTTTTATATCAGTTAAGGTGTTTTTTTGGTGTAACGTAATTCCTGCAGCGGCCGTAATGTTACGAACATATTACATCAAGCGTTTAAGAAAAAGACTGCCTGAAAAATCGTTTATAAAAAAATTGTTTCTTGGTGACAGATTTGTAACTTGAGCGTGGTAGTTGATGTGTAATAAAAATACCTTATCACCAAGCTGCGGTTTCATCTCGATGTTTTTCTAAAAGTCAAAAGCTTTTATTGACAAAATCGAACCGACCACCTAAAGATCGTAAGCCAACTTAGCTACCACTGAGCTAACTAAATTAAGTTACTTATACTGTCATACCACAAAAGGCTTAGACAAACCTTAGACATGTGATAAACAGATGCTTCAAAAATTTTGTACTACAGAACGGCGTCTAACACTCCATAATTATGGGTTAATTAAAAATGCCTTAATTACGTTATTCATTTTTAAAAACCCGAGATTCATTCGATGTTTAATACTCTATTCAATAAAAAACAAAAACGCACCACTGTCGGAAAAGTTATGCGTAATAAACACAAAAAAAAAGTCGATTAGAACACATTTTTTACCGGTCTACATTCATTTATTTTCTTTTTTGACTATCTGAAAAGAAGCTAAGCAGGTGTCGAAACGGTGTTTTACCAAAACAGATAAAACTTTAAATTAATTCAGTCAATTTCACACACATCGTTACGCTATCTCAAGGGGATTCCTCCCTCCATTACCACTTTATCACACATTACGTTAACGTCTACGTTGTTACGAGATGGGTTACGTGATTGTTTACGTTTAACGGGGTGGGTTAACACTCAGTACGGGTTATCAGTTTACCACCTAATTTGTTTAATATGATGGGGTGCGATTAAATTCAAATTAGTATGAACCGGTTTATATAAATACTATCAAGACAAGAATATTGTAAACGTGACAAAAGTGGTTACACATAACCTCATCTTTAGATGCTAAAGAAAATCGGAGAGTGATATTATGGTCTCTAAACACTAAACATTACTGATCCAGTACACATTTAAAAAAATTACTAAGATCAGTGTTTGATCGCCCTTGGTAGAGTTTTGTCACTGACTGTACCCCTTCTGTCGCTTGCGGGGTGAGCCTAAAGAGATCTGGGCCTTAAGTCAAGTTTCGCAACACAATACCGAAGCAGAGGTCAACACTGCTGTAAAATAAAATACATGTTTCATGACATATATAAACTTTAACTATGCAAGTTGATGACGTTAATCTATTTCAAAGCTTACGCTAGCAGAAATAGAGTTACGTTTAGCGTGGTTGGGTTGATGAATCACGTTAGGACACCAATTTATTCTATCTAATAATGGGATTGTATGAGTTGTGTCGGGGACTAAGCTGCGATCAGATGGGCTGGATAAAGCGCAGACTAAAAAGATATAGAGACTTCTTGCAAACGGTTTTTTATAAATTTAAATTTGGAGCAAGCAAGAAGAAGAAGAGAAGTTTCAGAAGTATTTTATAACTTCTCTTCTTCTTGAAAGAAGGGTGAACGAAAAGATGACGGCTGGCAGGGAGATTAGAAGAAAAATAAAAACAGCACTGACCACAAATAGATGTGCAAGATGATGAATAATTTAACATTATAACACAATAACTAAGCAACTTTTCCATAGCAAAGTTCATAGTCGACCGTACAGCCACGTATTTTTTTGTGTATGTGTGATGTATATGTGTGCGACCGGTTACCATGAACGCTCTTTCTGATTGGTTCATGTACACACATACCTACGTGTGAAACGGCTTATAAAAGAAGGTCATATGCGAGATGTCTTTCATAGGTAGGCACCTACTACTGCCTTTTGAGACTGCTACTATAGAATCGACAGTACTTTTAAGTATTACAATTAATAATTATTATAAATGCAACTAGCACCCTGCGGTTTCACCCGCGTCTTCCCGCTATCCCGCAGGAACCTTTTTCCGGGATAAAAAGCCTATGTGTTAATCCAGCGTAAAAGCTATCTCCATTCCAAATTTCATTAAAATCGGTTTGGTAATTACGGTGATATACGTGGTAACAAACCTTCACACACACACAAACTTTCACATTTATAATATTAGTAGGATCCTCTCCATACCACCCTTAGTCCGACACTAGGCCCTGATAAATCGGCACAACTCTGCGCACATTACAATTAGACCAAATCTAGGGACACATAAACAATTCTGACATTTTATAAGTAATCGTGCGTTCTGACGGTGGCCATATATTTTGATAGATCCACGAGATTGTTGTGAATAATGGAAGGTATAATACTACCTGAAAAAACGTAGTTCTAAAACTATGGATATATGTATACTACACTGTACCATACTCTCTGCACGGAGAAAAAAGACCTTCCGAAATACCGTTTTCCTTCTGAGTCAAAAGAGAAGGAATTGTCATCGGAATAAAGCTCATCCACACATTATCGACTCCTGGAAATCCCACACCTCGCGATTTATGCGCTCCTTTCTCCCGCATACTTGCAAAATGTAGAATGAGCCCCCACAAGTGTTTCCGCTGTGCTACAGATTGCAATCCTTCAAGATGGGTGTGGAAGAGTTCTTAAAGGTCGGCAATGCATCGGCAACACCCCTGGTGTTGCAAATGTCCATAAGCGACGGTGATCGCTTTCCATCAGGCGGGCCGTCAGCTTGTTTGCTAATCTATTATCTACATTAAAAAATATTGTGATACAGAAGGAAAACTAAGGTAAAATAAGGAAGGAATCGGTCTTGGTAGATATGACTCAGAAAGAAAGTCGGATTATTTTTCTCAGTGTGTTCTGCATTTTACTACACAATCAATATACTAACTATACCAGTGGTTCCACCCGCGTCTTCCTGTTCTCCCGCAGGAACCTTTTTCCGGTATAAAAAGTAGCCTATGTTTTAATTCAGGGTATAAGCTATCGGAAATGAGGTGATCCGTCAGAGAACTAAGGTCACCGACACAGCTCACGGCATTAGCAAGCTGAAGTGGCAGTGGGCTGGTCATATAAGCCTCAGAACAGTGGAGACCGCGACTTGGCAGACGTAGTGTAGGACGCCCTGCGACAAGGTGGAGCGACGACTTGCGCCGAGTGGCTGGCATTAGTTGGATGAGAAGAGCCGAAGACCGGGCTCAGTGGAGAGGCCTATGTCCAGCAGTGGACAGATACAGGCTGATGATGATGATGATAAGCTATCTCCATTCCAAATTTCACTCAAATCCGTTCAGTCATTTTTACGTGACTGAGTAACAAACATCCATACCTCCATGCTTACAAACTTTCGCCTTAATAATGTTAGTAGGATATTGTGATTTGTGTAGAGTCTTAGCAATTAAACATACTTTCTACAACTTAATTTCTCTCATTTTTTCAGTATTAATATTCACACTACGTTGCTGTAATAAATGATGACGGCTGAATAAGTGTCGGCCAACGCATCTGTTTGAATGGAGGCGCATTAACGCCCAGCATTCATCAACCGACTAATGACACGTCCGCACGTCACACTTACTTGGTCTAAGTGACGAGTGACGCAAGTATTTTTTTAAATAAATCATCTATTTTTGGCCATAAGTTAAGTCACTTACCAATTGGTTGTGAGCCTGCAAATACGCGTATCGGTGTATTCCGGCAGCCCCACTTGAGAGCCAGTTCCTAATCCAGGAGTAGCGTGGTGCCACCTTTGACCGCATCGCCACTTAACATCGGTGACTTGTAAAACCCTGTAAGAAGTAAAAAAAAATTTAATGTTTTTTGGCAGGTATTAAAAATTATAGTTCATAAAAATCCGATAGATGGCGTGGACTATACACGAAGCATGCAAGCACTCGAGCAAGAACTTTTATATGATTTATACAATGAGTCATTCTTATTTTTGTGTCCCTTGTCCACCTTGTATTGTAAGTCTTTGCAAAACAGAGGTCGGACAACCTTTTGCGGCATAAAGTAATTCAAAGTGACAGTTGGTTATTGGCAAATTACGAAAAACAAATACTACACTACTACTGATAATAAACACTTTACCATACAATTAATATTATGCTGGATTTGCTCTCACTTGCTCCGATCCCATTGCATTATTTTCAATAAACAAACGCAATTAAATGGCCCCATGTTTTATCTGACATTTATCCATAGATTTAGAACTACGTTTCTTGGCCTATCAGAAAACCTCCTACCTATTCCATCAGGCTGTTTCTCTTTCCTTTATAATTTAAATAAAAGGGATAGACATAAAAACTACTTATTTTATTCCAAGCGTTTATGCAGCGCGTATAACTTGTCCAAACTATTTCCTGACATAAGCTCGTCGCTCATAACTTGTGCGCTACAGTGACGGATGGGAATATTAAACATTACATATTTTCTTTTTACATTTTCACTCCGTAAACGTTTCAGGCTCCATTCCGTGCCTGAATGGATTCTGTAAATGTAGTAACACTTAAAAATATCATGTGTTTTACGCTTCGTAATTTGAAACATGTTTTAGAGTACCAGCAGCGTCCAGCAGTGGTATAATTTTCCTGGAACGTGCAATAATAACGTCCTTTTTTTTATTTGTTATGGCTTCATACGATTAGTGTATTTGCCAGTGTCAAGTGTAAAAGATTTCAAACTCAGAGAGTTGAATCAAGTTTAAATGATGATGGTGATTTATTTATTTATTTAACTAAAAGTGATATCGTCTTTACAGTAAGTACCAATACGACGTTATACTTAAACTACTTACAAACTATTAACATAAATAATTATCATAATTCTCGCAAATCCTGTGCGCTGTTTCCGTGAACTTCGCCAGGCTGCAGCAAAAAATGTCCGTATCCTCCGCGATAATATTTAATAATTTCAAAGCGCGTGACATGGGGGCAAACCTGAGCAGGTTCGTCCGATGGTTCGGCACCTTGAAAGTGGGATGCGGGCGCCTCCTGCCCGCCGCCGCGTCGGGCGCGCACAGCCGCAGCGCCTCCAGTACCTCGGGGTGGTGCAGCTGCCCGCGCAGCACACGCCACACGTACTTTTGATAATGATGATGAGATGATGGGATGAGGATAGTGTTTAAGTAAAGTAGTGGCGCTTTACTTAAACTTTACACGGACTTTTTTGGAGCAACTTGAAAAGTCACTTTCACAACTTTATTTCATTTTCCCACACTCGTACACATAATGGTTAATAATCCACCAATATTACACATTATCACTCGAAGAAACACAAGTTTTGGAAATAAAAACAAAATTTTCACGTTGACAACTCAATTTCCGCCAAAAAAGAGAATAACGTCCTTACGAATTTTCTTGCAACTCAACACCCTTCTGACAGAATTCGATATAATTATTACTAATCCGTTAAATAGAGATAGAGCGGTTTTTGACAGTTGAAGTAACGTAGTTCTAAAAGTATGAATAGATGGCGCTGATGCGATATGGGTAAGTGAAAAAGTTGAAGAGTCGAAGCTGATACAAACTAACACGGTTTTTTTCTGCAAAAATAAGAGCGTAAGTTCAGTACAAAAATATATGTTAGTCAGCCACGCCATTTACCACGAACCAACTGTCACCCGCGGGGACCCGATGGATGCAAATGGCTAGAACCTTTCATGGTGGCGGCGTATATTCAGAAGTGGACTTCTTTTGGCTGATAATAATGAACTGTCTTCGTGTTTCTTTACGTGCCAAAAGGAAATTTCTTCTGTTTTACAAAAACTTACATTGCTAGGTCGAAAAGGGAGACACAACCAACACAAGCACGGATAAAATAAATGAAATTAGTCGTTGAGTGAACTTTTTTCCGGTGCTTGCTTGCCTTATGTGTAGTCAACGCCATCTATCGAAACTTTTTGAACTAACTTTTTCAATTGTTCGTCATAGGCCTCCCTTTTTGAACGCCACCATGAACGGCTATTAGCAATTTGCATCCATCGGTTCTTTGCAACTGATACAATATCGTCGGTCCACCTATTAGTAGGCCTATACCTACAGAGCGTCTTCCGGTTCGTGGTCGCCACTCGAGAACCTTTCTTCCCCATCGGTTATCGGTTTGTCGAGCGATGTGGCCTGCCCATTAACATTTTACCTTGCATATTCTTAGAGCTATATCGGTGACCTTGGTTGTTCGGCGAATTTTATCGAATCTATCTCCACACGACGATATAATCGTGATATATTCACCCCCACACTAGCGGCAGTGTAGGTAAGAGCGAGCATTTGTAGAGCAAAAAGTGGGCATTCATACGTTTTACCTGAAGAGTCGCCTCACTAAGGGGTTATTACGTACGTAATGTACGTATTACGACGGGCATTGTATTGTGTAGTTGCAGCGTCAGTAATTACCGTCTTAGGGCTGCTTTAAAACCTAACGTATTCTGTATTTGCACGTGCAAATACAAGACTGTTCTTGAATTTGCCCAAAATTCTCATACAAGAAACACTTTCAGTTTCTCTAGACCTTTTTAACTATACAGTGGACGGTTTTTGAGTTTTATTCATTAAAATCAACATTAATTACCAAACATGAACAAAAACTAATCTTTTTAATCTATGTACTAGCAAATTGACTGTCACTGTCAAGTGACATTGACAGAAACGAATTTTTTTTTGTTTTTCTATGGCGTCACACGATTAGTGTATTTGCCAGTGTCAAGTATGAAATATTTCAAACTCAGAGAGTTGAATCAAGTTTAAATGATGATGATGATGGGATGAAGATAGTGTTTAAGTAGTGGCGCTTTACTTAAACTTTACACGGACTTTTTTGGAGCAATTAGAAAAGTCACTTTCACAACTTTATTTCTATTTCCCACGCCCGTACACATGAACGAACACATAATGGTTAATAATCCACCAATATTACACATTATCACTCGAAGAAACACAAGTTTTGGAAATAAAAACAAAATTTTCACGTTGACAATTCGATTGCCGCCAAAAAAGTCACGAAAATTTTTTACAAAATATTTTGCGGTCAGGTCCAGGGCAGTATGAAAAGAGGCCAACGTTCTTTAAAGTGCCTACCATAGAAGTTGGACCTTAAATAATATCACGTTACGACAGTTGAATCCAAGCAAATCATTACTAGTAATATCTGTGATATAGTAGGGTGACCGAATCGTAGACAAATCACGATTATCATAAGCAATAAAACAGCCCTAGATCTTGAATCAGAGAACGTAACCGGTATTTATCAAAACTGCTTGCGAATATGTCGAACTAGCTTCATTCAGTGGCGTTACTTGAACATTTGACATGAGAGTCAAAATTTTTGTAAATTTAAGCTATAAAATGAAAAAAAAAACCGATAAAGTGCGAGTTGGACCTGCGCAACGTGGGTTCCGTACAATAATGTTTTTTTTTTCGTTTTTAAACCACATATTTCCAGTGTTTAGATTTTTTCTTTTGCATCAAAGTCAAAGTCAAGTCAAAATTTGTTTTATTCAATAGGATACATTGTGATCACTTTAAAACGTCAACAAATGCGCTGTAAGTCTTTGCTTCATGCCAAATTCTATGATAAGTACGTCAGCGCGAGGTGCCCTACAGATTTTGATTCCCTTGTGAAATCGCAAAATATGTGACACTAGATGCGCCCCGCGGTTTCATCCGCGTCTTCTCGTTATCCCATAGGAACCTTTTTCTGGGATAAAAAGTAGCCTAAGTGTTAATCCAGGGTAAAAGCTATCTCCATTCCAAATTTCATTCAGATCCGTTTCATAGTTTTTGCGTGAAAGAGTAACTGACATCCATCCATCCATCCATACTCACAAACTTTCACGTTTATTATATTAGTAGGATAAATGGTCATTATTATCTCTAGATCATGATTTTGTAGTAACTTGGGGAATAGGCGAAGCTCTGGAAAACGAAGTGTGGTTAAAAAAACAGCACCAATCCATGGAACTCGTCTCCGTTTCAAAAGCTCTGAAAGAGATAATTGTACATACATACATACAGACAGACCTCGACACCGAGGTATTTCTGCCGCGTGCCGTGAGGGTAAGGCGTTAAGATATCATATCGGAGACGCTAATGCAGCCCTAACTCATGAGCTCGCCGTAACCGTTGCAATGTGCGAGTACCGGCCACTACGTCAATATTGTGTTCTCGATTTCCTGGTACAGTCAGCGGCAAAATTCGATGTGTATGGGATGTGTGTGCTTGGTGGTAGGGTATTTTCTAGTACTCGCCTGGCTAGCTACCACCCTCTTGTTAAGAATCTGTCGCTTAGCACCTTTCGGTGTGTTCCGGCAGCCTCACTTGGGAGCCAGTTCCCAGTCCAGGTGTAGCGTGACGCCGACTTCGACCACATCATCATTTAACATCAGGTGACTTGTGGTCAAATGCTACTCTGTAAATAGTAAAAAAAAACCCAAGTAGTGTCAACGCTAAAAGTCGCTGGTCAAAAAGGAATTTTCCAATTCTTTTACGCCCGATATTAATAACCAATCCTGATCCGTTATCCGCGGTTTTGGATCGATATGTCATGTCATAATATGTCATTTTAGTACTAGGGCTTGATATATTACTACTACCTACCATATGATCACATAAAATCACGTGTGTTATGTTGTGTTCAAAACGCTACCTTGTTAAATGTAAAAATAAAGGGTGTTGACAGACAGACTGACGGACAACAATATGATCCTATAAGGGTTCCGTTTTTTATGTTCAGGTACGGAACCCTAAAAAACAATCATTACTGATCTAAAACACGTTTGGAAAATCTGTCGCTGACTGTACTAGATGCCTGTTATCTAGTACATCTGTTATCTGATATTTGTTGTCAAACATTGCTGTCACTGGTTGTAACCAATATCATAAGGTGTTTTCATCAAATATGGTGTCAAAAAGAAGAAGAAAACACGCTTTTGTCACGCGCTAAAAATACTTATTAGATAATTCAAAAAGTGTATAGCACTTTTTTGGGTACTTTTAATTAGTTTAAATTAAGAAATATGTGATGTTAACAAATCATTAAATGGTAACTCATTATAATATGACATTACATTTCACGACGATACAAATACCCAAAATTTTTGAGCGTGTAACAATATTACTATATTGTAATCTATTTAAAGTATAAGAAACTATACGCATCGGGGATCCACAACACCCAGGCACAGAAGAAATAATTCCTTACGGAATTTTTCAGTAAAAAATGTTTTTCCGCACACTGAGAAAAAAATTCAGACTTTCCTTCTGAGTCTTACGTTCCAAGACCGATTCCTACCCTTTTTACCTTAGATTTCTTTCTGAATAACAAATCCTTCCCTTTTGACTCAGAAGGAAAACGGTAATTCGGAAGGTCTTTTTTCTCCGTGCAGTGGACCTTACGCTGTCTGTTCTATGGGCAGCAATCTTAGTATAAGGGCAATACAAACAATTGCAGAACAAACAATATTGTCACAGCTGTACAATATAGAACCAGTTTAGATACCCCAATGTCTTTTCAGTATCACTATGGTCGGTATACGTGGCTATCAGCCAGTTCGCTAGCTAGAAAGCGTATAGTGAAACCACTGGGGCACAGTGCGTGTAAACAGTAGGTTTAGTAGAGCTAAGAACAAAAAAAAACTTACTGTGAAGCTTTTGACCACAGGTCACGTTAGTGCTCGAACGTGACGCCACGCTGGTTTGGGAATTGGCACTTATGTGGGGCTACCCAAACATACCGATAGGTTCTAGACGACAGGTATTTAACTCGAGAGTGGAGTGCCAGATGAGCACTCGAAAATACTTAGCCGCCAAGCTGAGGTTTCCCAACGAAGTTTTCT
This sequence comes from Opisthograptis luteolata, assembly GCA_931315375.2. Lineage (NCBI taxonomy): Eukaryota > Metazoa > Arthropoda > Insecta > Lepidoptera > Geometridae > Opisthograptis > Opisthograptis luteolata. Next base: position 9,473,630 of record OV928048.1, read on the forward strand.
TTCACTGAAAGGGTAAGTTAAGTAAATAAATAAATATCGAGGACCATTGCACACAAATTGACCTAGCCCCAAGTTAAGCTCGAAACTTGTGTTATGGGTAGGTACTAGACAACGATATACATAAACAGAAATAAATACTTATATAGATAGAAATATCCAAGACTTAGGAACAAATATTCGTGCTCATCACACATATGTTTGCCCTTACCGGGATTCGAACCCGGGACCGCTAGCTTCGCAGGCAGGGATACTACCAACTCGGCTACCGCGTCGTCAGTTCATTGTAGAATTCAAACCCAAGATCTACAGGTGTTACGACATCGTGTTTTTAAACAGATCTGACGTCGGGTGACTTATGGTCAAACGCTAACCTGTATGATGTAAATAAAACCTTATATAACAATTGCATGTGATGAAAATGTAAGTAGGTATCCATTTTTTTTTTTTAAATTTGACAACCAATCAAGAAAATAACCTAATAGTAATTGCAATCAAGTTCATCAACAGACAATATAAACTTACTAATTAACTCAATTGATTAGTTCACTATTAATTCAAAAGCTCTATTCATTTGCATTGTATTAATTTTTTTACATCACTATCTTTCTATATTTCGTCAAAAATGGCGACCATAAACTGTCAGATTACTGCATCAATTTCTAAACTCGTAACAAAGCCTACTGCATTCAGTCTCCTGCGCGCACAGTCCGAAAGTGGGCAATAAAGCCGTATGTTGTCAGATCCGATAAGATTATCTGACACATAAATTTGTCAGGCATCTGTCAGAGCTACAAGCTTGCACAGTGTGTCTTGTGCGATATGTATAAGGCAATAAGCACACCTATGTAACTCCTCAGAAGTACTACGAACTGAATCTATTGAAACATAATACTTATATGGGTTATGAGACGATTATGTCACTCACCTGTTAGAAAGCGCCCATAACGATTTAGTCATCATCATCAGCAGTAAGAAGACTACTGCTGCACATAGACTTCCTCCTTTGAACGTCACCATGAACGGCTATTAGCCCTCATACATCCATCGGCTCCCTGCGACTCTAACAATGTTGTCAGTCCACCTAGTACGGCGCCTACTTACAGAGCGTCTTCCGGTTCGTGGTCGCCACTCAAGAACTTTTCTTCTCCACTCGGTTCGTCGAGCGATGCCCATTGCCACTTCATCACGAATCTTGATGATTTAGATGAAGAGCTTTATCCAGGTCAAACAAAATTACGGTGAAACAATGGTTGGCAAAACCTTTTCCATCTTACAAAGTAGCGTTGGGCTATAATTCATCTGATGTTAAGATTGTTAAGTGACGATGTGATCGAAGGTGGCTCCACGCTACACCTGTATTGAGAACTGGCTTTCAAGTGGGGATACTAGAACACACCGATAACTGCTTGGCAACCGATTCTGAACTTGATAGCCGTAGCTAGGTCGACACTAAAAATGCATTACCACCAAGCTATGGTTTCATCACGATGTTTTCCTTCACAGAAACCTCAAGCTTATTGTAGGATTTCAACCCTCGCAAGTCGTTGTCACTACCACTGAGTCATCATGGCTTCGAATTTTCAAAACCGACCTATTTTTAATCCCTTTTCAAACGTTATTTTGTGTGCTCATTCACTTGATGTGATTCGATGGTGCCTTGGAAATAAAGTGTCGAACGAAATGTCACATACAACGTTTACTCTTGTTTCCTACAAGCCTCTTTGTGCGTTAGATAGAGAATAAGGTACATTAGCGTCAGCGGCAGCGAGTGTTGCCAGCTCTAGGCTTTTCATTAATATAAGGTAATGGAAAACATTATGATGAAACTACAGCTTGGTGGTAGAGCATACTCTAGTGCTCGCCTGGCTAGACACCATCCTTAAGTTAAGTTAATCTGTCGCCAAGCACCAATCGGTGTGTTCTGGCAGCCCCAGTAGGCCAGTTCCCAACTCAGTTGTAGCGTGGCGCCAGCTTCGACCATATCGTCACTCAACATCAGGTGACTTGTGGTCTAACGCTAACCTGCAAGAAGTAAGAGAAAAACCTTACCGGGTGACATTTAGGTTATCTTATTAATATTATAAACGCGAAAGTTTGTATGTATGTATAGATGGATGGATGGATGTTTGTTACACTTTCACGCAAAAACAACTGAACGGATCTGAATCTAAATGAAATTTGGAATGGAGATAGCTTATACCCTGGATTATCGCATAGGCTGCTTTTTATCCCGGTAAGACGCAGGTGAAACCGTGGGGCGCATTTAGTTTCAAATAAATTCTCGCTTCTCTTACGTTCTACAACATAGGTCTGGCAACACATTGTGACGACAACGGCCTCTAAATCAGTAACCCGATACGGTAGTGTCCGTGTGTCGCAGGTTCGTGTCGAGGCCCGCTCGCTGTCCTGACGTTTGTGGGATGTACTAAGGCTCGATCAGGGTCTTGTTCTGTAGGAATTACAGTTGGTCGCATTCACGTTACTTGCCAGTGACAGCTCAAAATAAGTCTGTTGCTCTTCAAAAAATTTCTTGGTGATCATATTAAAAAAATGTTTGTGCTTATAAATGTATATTAAAGTGGTCGTACGTTAGTGTTTATCGATGTCAAAGATTAATTTACCTAACTTATTGCTTTCCAAATAATTAGATAACGTCAAAGGTTACTACCGCCAACTTGTCAAAGTGCCAACTTGTACTGCCTAAATTCAAACAGTAACTTGAAATATGTGATGAAATAAAACGATTTAAAATAACCCATATTACCGAATTAGACCCTATCCTGTTTCAGTAAGGCGTGCTGAAAATAAAAAGTGATTGAAAGGAAACGAAACCTTTTATAGTTTTTGAAAACTATAAAAACCTGTACTAGGCGTACAGGTTTGTCCGAAACTGTTTTTTGAAAAGTCTACAAGGGTATTAGGAAACTTTTGGAAAAACCGCGAGGCCCTGCTTGTATTATGAAATTGCTTTGGTCTGAGTCATGTGAACGTGGTATCTTTTGGATAACTGACCTGTATAGCCCCAGGTATTTCATCCTTCACACGGCTCTGGATCTTGGAATCGTGTCCAGCGGGACCCCTGACGTATTTACCTACATGTTGATTACGTATAGGCAATGTAACAACGTATTGAGAGCTTGAGTAACAAGATCGCGATACAAAATGTTGCTAAAAGCTATAAGACCTAAAGCGTTTGTTGGCGATTCGTGTGGCATTTTACATGCTGTTGGCATTATGGTCCTCAGATGGACATAGCGGGTTATTTGTATATAATTCTACTTTACAAGCTTTCTATTTTAGATTAGTAGGTTAAACCGATCTATTTCTTTGCTCGGTTGTAGAATTTAAGAAAGTAATGTTATATGACTTATGCTACGATTTATAAAATTTATTAAAAATGACTGTATTGATTAATTTTAAAATATTATTAAGTTTTCTCCACTATTGAATTATGATATACCTGTAATAAAAGCTGTAATTGAATTATACAAATAAATTAACAAAACTTACATATTGTACAAGTGACTTCTCACAGGTAAACAAATATAAGGCAGGTCTTTGAGTGCGTCCAAAAATCCTATAGAAAAAGCATTTTCAATTTTTCCTGAATTTCATAAAACGTTTTGGGAGAAAAAAAAAATTACCAACCGCGTCAATTACGCTTCCACCAACAAAGAGATGTTATTCAAATCGGTATAGCCGCTTTTGAATTTTCTACTATGTTTTCTACAATTTCCTTACAATGTCGGTGGTCCACCTAGTGGGGAGCCTACCAGAACGTCTTCTGGTTCGTGGTCGCCACTCAAGAATCTTTCTTCCCCATCGGTTATCAGTTCTTCAAGTAATGTGACCTACCCATTGCCACTTCAACTTGCAAATTCTGAGAGCTACGTCGGTGATTTTGACTCTTCGGCGAATTTCCTCGTTTTGGATTTTATCACTCAAAGAAACTCCAAGCAAGCAGTACTTACTAAAGTGACATAATAGCGTCATGCATTAGAGTTTAATCGGCACCACAAACTCACGCCTCGCCTTGTGGCAACACTGGCAGTATCCGTAGAATGACGCCGTTACTGGGACTTGTAACGCCAAAACTACGTCTCAGAATCTCAGGTGACAAATAGGTTTTGATCCTTGAATTAACTTTAGCAATCAAACCTGTGAAACATTTACATACCGCTCCTGTTGTGAAACGTTGTCGATGGTTTCAATTTTGATTGGAAAGTGTTTTGGCAGCTGAAGAAACTTACTGCACCGCTACCGTTTTTCGTGCACGTCCAGCGGCCCGATCGCGCTAATTTTAAACAACTACGAACGTCTCAGGTCTAGCTGTAGTTACGGTGCGCATGGGGTTCAATTCCGTTCCAGATAATATGGAATTCGGTATTGCGTTAATGTTTAAACGCCAACTTGAGATGCACCGTAACTGGACCGTAGCGCTTCAGCGATCGTTGTTAGAGATAAGACATATTAGCAAATATTTGTGCTATTAGACTGCTATAATCGACTAATTGCACAGAAAATTTGACTTTCACTACTCTAGTTTTGACAGATGCTGAGATGACAGCGCGACATTTCGTTGACTCATGTAAAATAATAATAGTTCGAGGAAAGTTTTTCCTACTTTTACAAGTATTTTAACTATTAAAAACCGAGTTATTGAACTTCCGCATCAAGTATTTGGTTGGTGCTGTGATGAAGTATATTTTTGTGCCGATACTGACCTATTTTATGCATAATAGGCACAGTATTTCACCTATTTGTGATTGTGAACACATTGGACTTTGGAAATGGAAGAGCGCTGCTGATGCATAGCTGCTACTGATAGAATTCCTGGGAAGCCACCGCCACCTTGCTCTGGGACGGGTACGGTCCAAAGAGGCTCTTGCAGTTGCGGCACGAATATGGCAAGCATGCGCCGAGGGCCATATCAATGCGGAAGGTCCTGCCAGAAGAGGGAAAGAATGGGCGAAGGTACTATTTACCTAGTTACTCAGAAGTAACAGCAACACAGTAACAGTAACTTGCATAGATGCAAAGAAAATATTGTTGCATATGTGGAAGACCATAAATGCAGAGCCAGGGAAAAATGATGAACGTAAATGCTAGCCCAGCTTGGACCCAGCAATATCCCTACTGTACTACTTAGATATTGGCCTTCTGCTTGATGTGAAACAGAATCAATTTACCTCAAATTATGATGTAAGTATATTTGTCATAGTAAAATTTTTATGTGTACATAATACTTTACTTTATTAAACCAATTCTCATAATGTAAATGTCATCCACAAAAACAGTCTGACATGGATGAGAAAGCCTAAGGATAGACAGACAGTACCTTGCACAACTACATTGTAAGGGTGATGATCCTCCGCAGTTATGAAATGCAGGCAGAAGCTGTATAAACAAATGTCCAAGCTGTCATATCTTTTTATATTACATAGTTTGACCGCAGCTCACGATTAATGATGGCCTAAATGGGCCTAACCTTTGAAAACAGAGGCTGGCGACTGATTTTTCTTTGAACTTGTAGGTGGTAGCTAACCCTAGCACTACAAACACAGCTCACACAGCTCTATGATGATGCTCAAATCTATTATTGTTTTAGTGTACAGTCAGCAACAAAAGTAGCTGATCGTTCTCGATTTTCCAAATGTATTTCAAATCAGTAATTATTATTGTTTTTTTTTACATTTTATATGGTATCATTTTGACCACAACATAACACACCTGATTTAAGGTGATGATGAGGTCAAAAATTGGTGTCTAAGATGATGTGGATAATAGAAAAAAAGTGTGATTGTTCAGCAACTTTTGTTGTTGACTGTACCTACATAAATTATGTAGTAAAATAACCAGCAGTATCCTTCCTATCATAAAGCTGCCTTTCAAATATTGATACTCATGGAACTCACTATCTGTTATCTGTTGTTTCAGTACCTATTGTCAACCACCGCAAGGCCCACACAACCCCAAGTCATCCTGTGAAGTCGGAAGATGAAAAATAGTTATAACTATATTATATTATCTCAGAATAAAAACATGTTTTATGTAAAGTATTTTTTATTATACCTTAAGTATTTTATCTTGCTTCACTGAAATTCCTCTTCAAATATTCACACATTAGTCATAATATTAACTTAACACATAAAATTAAATTACAAGAAAAATGAAAGGGATAAACCTAGTAGTTAATCTAATGAAATGACACAATACTTTGCACTGCTATCAGTGAATAATGTAACATCATGTCTACCAACAAGCACCGGCAATGAAATACCTTTATTACAACACTTTTATTAATTTGAATATATAACCTAAAATTCATTTATTATTATATAAAGTGCTATGTTTTGTTTATTACACAATTAAATTATACCTGAAACAAGCTTTAAACACTTCAACAATGTTCAGCAACCTTTCTAGTTTACAAGTGTCTATCATCTATCTTGATAATGATAGCCCTCAGCCTGGATCTCAGACTGAGATAGGTGTCCTAATTGTGGGTCTCAACTCCTCAATGGATATCCTAAAATAACAAGAACATAAATAAATTAATCTCAAGAAAATACTAACACATCACATAGTTTTTTTTACAACAGAGGCTAGGCTAGCGTTTGACCATAATCTCACCCGATGGAAAGTGATGATGTGGTCAAAGGTGTAGCACGCTTGCCCAGTAAAGAACCAGTAAGAACATAAAATCTAGATTAGTTTGTACATACCCAAAATATACAAATCATCTGCAGTGACGGTGTGAAGCCGTTCAAGATAACCATTCATTGGATGGTTGGACCACACAACCCTGTCATGTGTAGACCCAGGGTAACATGCACTCATAATATATTTAAATTTGTGGCATATATCTGAAAGAAAAGGGTAGGAATTACAAGGGTTGTTCCCATAACATGACCAATTGGCAAGTGTAAAATATAATACACTAGGTACTTACTATCAGAATATTAAGGGAATGGAATCCTTTTTCTATTAAAATACCATTCGATGTTCTTAGCAGAACACACACCCCATCGATACAATGCAGTAATCCAGGCGTTTTAAACATTCTAAAAAACAAAAAAGAAAATTGTTTTTTTGTTTCTGGCATTGTTCCTAGTAAATAATCACAACATTATAGCCTAGCCTAAGGTAGGTGATCTAGTGGACCACATAATTAGGCACATACCAATGAGTTTCTTTTAATAGTAAGAGGATTTATAGCCCGCATTACTTGGAACTACTTTGGTGGTTTGTGAATCAAAGCAATGTAATTTTATATTAGTAGGTATACCTACATGTTTATTATGTATTCTTTGTAATTATATTAGTTGATTTATGCACTTATTCTCATTTATCATGTTCCCTCTTACATTGTTTAAATGGGAAGGCTTTATTTATTACAATTGACTTGTATATTAATGTATATGGCTATTGTAACTTGCTGAATGGCTTTTGATACACAGCCTGTGACACACAATGCTCCTGACTATCTCCTACAATCATCTGATATGATCCAGTGGCATAGAATGCCCCAAAACCTAGAACAATTTTATTGTCAAGAAACTTAATTTTGTTAACATGAAAAAAACAATGTAGGTACAAACATAATGTAAAGTTTTGCCTATCGCTAGCGCTATAATGTAGCCTATCCATATTTCGCTTATTCACAGACCATTAGGGAAAGACAAAGTAAGATTTTGATGGCTATAATGCGGAATTATCATAACATAACCTTACCTTGGTTTCAATAAACAAAGCATCAGAACGAAGCGTGGGTGGCCTATGAGGGGTTAACTCTGTTATTACTTGGCGAGTTAACTCCTTAAACAGTCTATAATATTTTATAAACTGCCTATCACTCATATAAAAAGCACTAAGTCTTTGCACTTGTATTTTTCTTCCTCGCAAGGTTCCGAGCCGCCGCTACATCTAATTCATGTGCCCTTTCCAATTAATCCATGTACGCATACATTTTACCTAAGTTTTTGCTGTTTTTGTTGTATAATTTTGTCTAAAAGTGGTAAAGCACCGCACAACGATCGTGAAAAAGTTGTAATTTACTAACTTTAGCAAAACCGTTCGTTTGACAGCGTGAACGATCCAACTCTAATTACGCTACGGCTCAACTTACGATAAAATCATTAGCGCGATACGAAATGTTCAAAAAGTCAAGAAACGGCTGAGGTTCAGTAGCGGTTCAGCTGTAATTTATTAGTGCGATCGGGCCGCAGGACAACTGGTAGAAAATGCTATCTAGTGTTAAGTCCTCCTTGTACAATTTTATGTGCTAAAGTATAAATAAATAAAAAACGAAGTTACTACCATGGATAGATGGCGCTAACGAAACATGTTTAGTTTACTCTTTTCGCATTCAATGAAAATAGCGAAGTATGCGGGAGAAAGGAGCGCATAAATCGAGTACCTAGTGTAGGATTTCTATGGCTCGATTGATAACTTTTAAATGACAAACTTAAAACTATAGCTACGCTGGTTCCAACCTACTACGCCGGCAAAAATACAGGCAATAAACAGGTAAGTAATGTTTTGGGATCGATGACATATTAAAAGAACAACGTTTTGTTTAATTACTCTCTGATTGTGTTGGAGCAAGTTCACTACAATTCCGAGCATTATTGCATGAAATAAATACTGCGTAGCTTAAAGTATCAAATTGCACCGAGCCTTGTTGTACATAATGATTCCTGCACTAAGCGTTGCGTTGTCACCGTTTGTCACTGCACGCATTACGCGTGAGATATGGTTGTATTGTCACAGACAGATTTAACTGTACACTTATCACGCATTTACAACTTAGTACCTTGTCGTTGTAAATGAATCTTGGGCAAGGCGACAGTGCTGGCAGGTAACGTTACGTGTATCCGATACATATTGTATCAGATATGCGCTCACTTGTAGTTTGGGATGGACGTACTGTCTGATACAGAATAAAAATATTATCCATAAACGGATCTATTTACTTTTCTATTACATGATTATTGGATAGAGGCGCGGATTTTATCTAGGCCTACCACAGACCTACTCCAAATCTGTGAGGCCTACATTTTAAACTTTAGTAGATTCAGACCATTTTCAAACATCCCATGGGTCCTTTTTTAAATAGAGAAAGGAAACAAGGAGCAATATAAACATGAGACTAAAATGGTCCTTCGAGCCGGATCTGAACCAGTGACCTTTAAGGCTGGTGTTATAGAATGACGCTCACGATGATCAGTACTTGAGCGCAGATTAGACGCTGCCAGTTCATACAAATATGTTACTTAATCGCTACTCAAGCATAGATCAACATTTGAGCGTCATTCTAGACTACGAACCTAAGCCAGCACAAAGACTAAGAGCGTTTTCAATGTTTGGAATAGAATAGAAAAAAAATATATCAATTATATTATACATCTGTAGAGACTGGACCGAAGGCCAAAGTTCCTGTCATTTTTGGAAAGTTACAGACTGGTGGTAACCCTACAAACAATCGAACCAACAAATTAGCAACTGGACCTATCACATATCATCAGATCGTGATCCACACTAATTGCGGCGACCGGCCCCACTCGCGGTCACGACCGTACATCATACACATTAATCATAAACGTATAGATAAACAATTGCCCCACCTTAAATGAGGGGTCAACTGGAATCTAGAATCCTCCACAGCCGCCAAACAAAATTGGACTCAATTTCTGAAACATTAGAAAACAAATTCACAAGCTCGCAAATCGGTGGTTACAGCCATTGGATTCCGAGATGGAGGGACAATTTTTTCGTTTACTGAAATCAAACAATCACAAGAGCTATGTGAAACACATAAGGTTGAAAGTAATTTTAAACGTGGGTCTAGGCAAAGATAGCATAACGTCGGCATCTCTTTGTCGCCGACCGACAAAGGCACGTGGGAACGGGCGCGTGCGCGTTCTTCCTGCTTGAACGTAGTAATGTATGGTTCGATTTGCTGTAGATCGATTTGTTTGATAGATTGATTTTTTGTGATCATGCGTGCTCTGGGGTTAAACGGTGAAATTTTTACTTGATCGATACACCTACCTGTAGGAGAATGAACAATAATGTGTAATGAACTGAGGAACTTCAAATATATCTTCTCTGTGGTTCAACACAGAGTAAAAAGGCTAGCAGTTAACATACTGCAATAATCTTTAGAAGCGATGAAAGCTCAGTTCAAAGTTCAAATATCTCTATTTAGTAGGAGACACAAACACATGTGATCACTTTAAAAAGTCAAACTTAAAACTACGTCTGTTCCAAGGTTCCAAACTCTTTGGTAGTGACGTCAGCTTGCGATCCTCTGGTCGTGGGTGTAAATTCTACAATAAGCTGGTGCTTATATTGAAGGAAAACTTCGTGATGAAACCATAGCTTGGTGGTAGAGCATATTCTAGTGCTCGCCTGGCTAGCTACAATTCTCATATCAAGAATCTGTCGCCAAACATCTACCTACCCGTGTGTTCCGGCAGCCCCAATAGAAAGCCAGTTCACAACTCAGATGTAGCTTGGCGCCACCTTCGACCACATTGTCACTTAACATCAAGTGCCTTGTAGTCAAACGCTAACCTGAGGAACGATTTCACGTTATTTAGTGAGTAAATATACCTATATTTTTTTTGTTATGGCGTCACACGAATAGTGTTTTTGCCATTGTCAAGTATAAAATATTTCAAACTCAAAGAGTTTAATCAAGTTTAAATGATGGTGATGATGATGATGATGATGAGGATAGTGTTTAAGTAAAGTAGTGGCGCTTTACTTAAACTTTACACGGACTTTTTTGGAGCAACTAGAAAAGTCACTTTCTCAACATTATTTTAATTTCCCACACTCGTGCACATTAACGAACACATAATGGTTAATAAACCATCAATATTACACATTATCACTCGAAGAAACACATGTTTTGGAAATAAAAACATAATTTTCACGTTGATTTCACGTTGTTTTTCGATTGCCGCCAAAAAAGTCGAGCAAATGTTGTATCATTGTATCCTACTAAATAAACACATATTTTTGAGTTATTTGGCGCATTCAGATTTCAGATCAAATAATGACTTGACTTCTTCTTCTTCCGTTTCGTGATGGATTCATACTCAAGTATTATTTGATCTGAAGTCCGAATACGCCAAACATTGTTGACGTTGACATTTGACTTTTCCTGCGATTGGCAACTTGTATGGGTGCAACGCCATCTACCATCTATGTTGAAAGCTTGATTAAAGCCGGCCTTGAAAATTGAGGGTCTTATCTAAAATAACGTGTTATTGTTTCTATACCAATGCAATATCGATATTCTGTAACGTATCATTCGGTTCGTCTCGCGTGCCGCTCTATTAGGCTATAGAGATGGGACAAGTACCTAAAAGTAAGTAAAATATTAATAAGGTCTAGAAATCAAAAATCAATATTACTTAGAACCTTTTCAACATTTCTCTGGGAGCTCTTGCAAAATATTTACAACAATGTATCGTTTACGCCATCTACCGGATTTTTATGAACAACTAGCGAAACTTGGCCCTAGCACTAATGATCACTCAGTGAACTAATTTGAGTATTGCCTGATTTTTTTAATAAAACACTAGTTGCACTCCGCGGTTTCAACCACGTCCTTCCGTTATCCCGTAGGAGCCTTTTTCATTTATAAGATAAGCTCCATTCTCCATCTCCATTCCAAATTTCATCATAATCGTGTTACGGTGATACGTGGTAACAAACATTTATACACACAAAATTTCGCATTTATAATGTTAGTAGGACACGATATAGGTTGTTTTTAATTACTTTGCAGAAAACTTTCCATTCAAAACATTACATAACACTGCACATCACACGATTCCCTTTTTGAAAAAGAAAACAATGTTTGTAAACGTATAAAATATAAAATTGCGTTTAACCAAGTTGTTTTTTCGCCATTTCTATCGATAAGTACAAATTTAGCTACCCTCATCTCTACTAGACAAGTCGCACTCGGCATCCGATTCAGTCGGACACCACGTTTTTAACTCAATATGTATAATTAAGTTAGAAGTAACTTATAAAGTGTAATTTAGAAATAGTGCGCACGAGTCAGAACAAAGCGATGTTAACGTGCCCATTAGAGCTTTAGAGTGGTAATCGGGAATCGATGTATTCGATTAGAAAATTGTATTCGATTACAGGTTGTTTTTTTTGTTTATGCCTTCACACATTTAGTGTATTTAGCCAGTGTCAAGTATTATATGTTTCAAATAATAATGATGATGACGTTAAAGTTATAATTATATGGTTATTTACCTGCCTGAAAACACGGATAAATGATGTTATCTAAAAATGAAACCCAGCTAGATCGATTTATCGCCTATGGAACCCCCTGCATACTAAATTTCATGAATATCGTTGGAGCCGTTTCTGAGATTCGGATTATCAAGAATTGCTCGTTCAAAGGTACGGTCAACGACAAAAGTCGCTGAACAAAAAATAATTTTCTTATTCTCTTTATCATCTTAAACACTAACGTTCGACTGCATCATCACTTAACACCATGTGTGTTGTGTTATGGTCAAACGCAACGTTGTCAGTTGTGAGCAAAAAAAACAAACATTACTGATCCAATACGCGTTTAGAAAATCGAGTTTGATCAGTTACTTTTGTCGCTGACTGTACAAGGCAAATAATCCACAAACAACACACATTATTTTTATCACCCAAAGAAGCACACGTTTTGGAAATAAAACTAAAATTTTCATATTGACGATTTAATTGCCGCCAAAAAGTTAGTTGTTGTAATAATTTGTAAAAATAAAAATAAAAATTGGGTATAGGACCTACTTTGCTTGCATTGCAACCTACCATTCGTTTTTAATTTCAAGTGTCTGGTATTTACTTTTTTAAATTCGAGTGGCCAATTTTCACGACGACGACGCAGCGGAGTTGGCGATCGAAACTTTAGTTCGGAATTTAAATTCAAAAATCGAACAATAAGCTTTTTGTCGAACGATCGTGAATTTAGTCGTGGGTCGTTGGCAATTAAAAAGTTTTTGAATGCGACGGTTTCGATGCATTTTTATTCAGGTTTTGTTTTTGTGTTGAGTAATAAGTAAAATACATAAGTGTTGTACTAAAATCTACTTTTTGTTAAAAAAAAAGTTTTTGACGTGATAACGTTAATATTTGTTGAAATTTGTTCACTTATTGATCAATAATAATTGATTCGGAGTGAGAAAAATATCTGAAAAACTAAAGTCAAAAGTCAAAAGTCAATTTTTCTTTATTCAATAGGATACATTAACTTAAAACTAGCTACGCCTGTTCCAACCTCCTTACGCCGGTAAAAGAACAAGCAAGAAACGCCCGGCAGGTAATTTTTTTGGCGCGATCACATTGACTATTTTATTCTTATTACTAATTGATTGAATTGGAGCAAGTTCACTAAAATCCCAAGTTTTTTTATTTGTTATCTAATGGTCCCATATTTTTTAATTAGCTTTACTAATACTAAATTGAAAATACCCTGCATCCTGCTTTTCCAGTTGCCCCAAAAACTCTGTGTTATGTTTAAGTAAAGTGTCGCGAGAACATCGTGCCAGGCTTGTAGCTGTGTCATGATAGTTCAATATTTTAAATTAGCGAAATACGCTAATCGTGTGAAGCTACATATAAAAAAAACCCTAATTGGTCACAAATAAATACCTTTTCAGCTTAATTAATACACTCCCAGACAAATTAGAATGTGTACGTTCTCATTTCAACCGCACGTTGCGTAAACAAAACGTATGCTTACTGTTTACACCGGGGAGTAGCATTAGGGATGGGGTAGAAACAATCTGGCCGGATCGAGATGCCTGATTTACCCGTCACTATAAATAAAAAAGAAGCTGAAGATCGGGCTCGATGACGTACTTTGGGAGAGACCTATGTCCAGCAGTGGACTGAAATGGGCTGATTATGATGATGATGATGATGATAAATTTTGATATCCTATGGACTTTGGTTTTTTACTATTTACTGAGCTTTCGGTGAAGGACAACACCGTGATGAAACCATAGCTTGGTGGTAGGGTATGTTCTAGTACTCGTCTGGTTAGCTACCACCCTCAAGTTAAGAATCTGTCGTCAAGCACCTATTGGTGTGTTCCGGCAGCCTCACTTGAGAGCCAGTTCCCAGTCCAGGTGTAGCGTGGCGCTATTTTCGATCACATCGTCACATCGTTAACATCAGGTGACTTGTGGTCAAAGGCTACCCTGTAAGAAGTAAAAAAAAATGCATAGTTGTAAAAACCCAAAATTTGAGCTTGTCATCCATTTAAGTGAACAAGAAGAAGAAGAAGAATGATGCTATACCTCATCCCTAGTCCGATAAAAATTGCTGACAACATGGCGTCGACTCTGCCATTTTTGATTCAACACGCCACCATATTGCCTGCACTTTTGTTGTCAGCATTTTTGCAACGTATTTGTTTTAATCGACTGAGTCTGTTTGATTTCGTTTTGTTACATTTTGGAATGAATTGGATCAGATGTAGTGAGTTGGTAAGTGTAGAATGATAATAAACGGCCAGTTTCAATAACAGATCTCTTGACATAAGCTCCATAGAAGTACCTAATGTCAAATTTATGTCAAACCGTGGATAGATCGGTTATTGAAACAGGCCAATAGACTTTTCAATTCACTAATTGTGTTAATAACTCCGTTCAAACTAAAATGTATAATACAAATATTCTTTGTTAACCTAATTTTAATATTAAAAACGAGGCAGTTAAAAAACGTATGTCTAACTTAAAAAAGAGGTAGTAAGTAACAAACCTTTCGAAGTAGAAGGATTTTTTTTTCTCTTTGATTTCAATTTTTTTCTCCTGAAATTCAATTATACATTTTTTTTGTCCTCCGATTTTCGATATTTTAAAACGGATTTTGATAGTAAATGATTATGAAATGTGAATGTGCTATTAATCAGATGGCATTAAAACATTTATACTTATATAGAAATATGCATTAAAAATTCAACAAAAGAGACCTCAGTGCTGCAGAAAATGAAAACGGCACCGTGTACAGCAATATATTGCTACTATATATCAAGCTTTTTCAACTGAGTTTGATCCAGAGAGGACAACTAATAGAGGCGTTATGTCCGACCAAAATCTGTCATCAGTGAAAAATCACTAACATAAATAGAGTGATAGAGAAGGTACCGGGCAAACAAATTCTATCCTGACATCAGTAAGAGATCACTTAAGTAATATATAAGTACCTAGTTATTTTGTTTCAAACATAACTTTCCACCAGCCGCGGGTCTCTCAATTAAATTAGGTACTTTAAAAAGAAACAGATTTATTTAGATTTTTAATTTATACAAATTTGAAAGGTTTTTTCTTCACATGTATGTAACATTCCTGGATCTTGTATCTTTACTATAAATAACCAACTCCGATGCTCAGCGAACCGTAGTGTGCCTTGACCTCCGAAACGAGAGAGTGCCTCTTCTCTCTATCCTGAGCAATTTCAGTCCAGTTCCAAGTCTGGAGCTCGCGTAGGTCGGCAGATATCTTAATGAAATTATTGTTATTCTGATCTTAAAATAATATAAAACAAAATTACTATAAAAAACTTAAGCTTAACGTGCCACCGGTGTAACGGGGCAGGACTCAAGCTAACGGTGGTTAGGGCTGCAGAGTGAGGAACCTCCTGACGATACGTGCCGTGTCAAGGAGTACAGTCAGCGACAAAAGTTGCTAATCATTCTCGATTTTCCAAATGTGTTTCAAATCAGTAATTATTATTGTTTTTTGTTACATTTTACATGGTATCATTTTGACCACAACATAACACACCTGATTTTAGGTGATGATGAGGTCAAAAATTGGTGTCTAAGATGATGAAGAAAATAGAAAATAGTGTGATTTTTCAGCGACTTTTGTCGTTGACTGTACTACCTTCTGCATCCGACCCTTGTTCCAACCGTCCAGCGAGAGACTTATGATTGTTATTATTATTACTGCATTAATGCGTGCACATTTCTCCTCTATAAAAACACCAGTAATGGTTGGACCACTTAATTCAAACTATGGCGAACTGACGTTAAGATTTCAGTAAGGGACAACGAAGTGGAATCACTTAGCAATTACAGACTGACAAATGGACGGTATTACGGACACATGTGCTACCAAGTTGTGGATTAGGGGCTCTCATGGCTAAGAGGCCCAATAAGGGAAAGTTTAAGAGGGCTGTAAATCATTTACCTATTATAATTATGAGTATGTATGGAAAGATAGATTAACTCTTTGTTGAAACACTACAATGGTCTTTATTCTACTAAACTAAACGTATTTTGACAGGTTTAAAAGGACTGCTGTCTTTCTCTGACCACGGAAGTTAAAAAAGGACAGCATTACTTTTAGACTTGTCAAGTTAAGTTTAGTTTTAGAAAATGTACCTACAACAGAAACGACACCAATATAGAGAAATATAGAACAAGAATTACAATTAAACTTATTGGTAAGCGTCACGAAGAGTGGTATTTTCTTTATTCTAATGATCAGTACAGTCAGCGACAAAAATAGCTAATCATACCCAATTTTACAAATGTGTACAGTGTAATATTTGGTTGCCTAAGATGCAAAAGAAAATTAGAAAATTGGTATGTTCAGTGACATTTGTCGTTGACTGTACCAAGTACGTATCTAGAGAGGGGGATGGGGTCACAGAATCATTGGTTTGTCCCAGACTTGCAAGGGTTTGAGACTGTGAGATTAACCTAGCACACTGCTTTGATAACATTGGTTTCTTGTATACAAGTATATCTTTATATAATTGTATGTCATTGATAAAGAATGAATCCCAAAGATATAGGCCATACTAGGGGGGAAACTACTCACTTGTTTCGCCCATGTGCCCCAGTAAAGAAATCCTAGATCCGTCCTTGATCAGCACTATTCATTTCAGTACCATAAACTGTCGCTATGGCCATAAGCCGTAACAAGACATGTTACCCAATCACAAGCTCGTACTCGGATGTCAAGCTATGACGTCACAATGCCCTATGCAATCCCAGATTAAGCTTAACTTATGATAGCCATAACACGTCCTCAACACATATCCCTATATCATCATTAATACAAACGTTACAGGAACTGTAGCTGATTGAATCTACCCTATGACCAGGGATCAAGACCTTTGCTTCCAAACAAGGGGTTGAAGGAAGGTGGAAAGGTGAGGGGGTCAAGGAAATTTGGTCAGGAGTGGATTCGCTATTGCAAGGTAAGTAATCAGTGTGAGCTTTCTAGCGCCCACACGACGCCCACGATTTTGTCCTATCTAAGAGTTGTGGTGTGGCCTTAGTGGGAAAAAAGAGCGAGAATAGTCGGATGAGACATTAAAATTGGAGTTAATCTGCTTACATATAAACATCCTACTAATGGATGGATGGATGAATGTTTGTTACTCTTTTACGCAAAAACTACTGAACGGATCTGAATGAAATTTGGAATATAGGTAGCTTATATACCCTGGATTAACACACACATTAAACCGCGGGGCGCAACTAGATACTAAATAATTAAATCTCTTGTTCTATGTAATAGAAGAGCAAAGAAGCAGACGGCCCGCCTGATGATGGAAGGTGGTCACCGTCGCCTATGGACTTTTGCAACAGTATGGGCGATGCCGACTCCGAAGAAATCTCTTTGCACCTATCTTGAAGGACTGCATTCTGTGGCACTTCGAAAAGACTTGTGGAGGGAGCTCGTTCCACATTTTGCATGTATGTGGAAGAAAAGAGCGCGTAAATCGAGTGAGTATCTTGATGTTATGAGGGATCGAATCCTACAATGAACTTGAGTTTTTGGCAAAGGAAAACATCGCGATGAAACCTTTTCTTGGTAGGGCATTTTCTAGTGCTCGCCTGGCTAGCTACCAACCTTGAGATAAGAATCTGTCGCCAACTATCGGTGTGTTCCGGCAGCTCTTCACAGAGTCAGTTCCCAATCCAAGTGTAGCGTTATAATAAACAGTATAATTGGAAATTAAATTCATTGATAAAACTTACTACTACAATTTTTTTCTTCTGTTCCTACTTGGAAATAAACGATCATACAGAAATTTAAAACGCCAGCCTAGCAAGGTCCCTGCTAAGGCAGAGCAGGGGAAGGCGAAAACAGGGAGGTAGGTTTAGTCGGTAGGTCGCCTAGTCCCAGGCAGAGTCCGACATAACCAGGCCCGTGCCTGGTATCTATGAGGATTTCCCCTCCCTGTACTGGAAAAAAAAACCAGGTGTAGCATAACGCCACAATTTATTTATTTATATTTATTTTTTTGATGATAAAGTAATTTTAACGATAACGTTATTTAATTATATACTATTATAACAATAAAATAAAAACAAATAAACCTAAACTAATAACTAAAATACATTATGAAAAGAAGTCCAGGCATGGTACCGAAGATACTGGCAGCGTTCCCCCTTTGGATGGCTAGACTAATTCTTTGTCCGAGGTAGCTGCCAGCTCTTCGGTCTCCGGTGATGTCGACTAACCTTTTTGTTATTTCCTTAAAAAGGCCTAAAGCGCTAGGACCATTATTATATATTTATATGTATATTTATATACCATCTATTTATGTATTTATATTGATCATCAGCATAATGTACACCGTTGCAATTAAAATATGTATATAATGGTCACAAGTAAGGCTAAGTGTCATTACATTTAATGGTGAAGACTTCATGCGAAAAGTATAAGCGAGCAAATTTGGAAAAAGAAAGTTTACATTGATATTAATGAATAACTGATAAAATTAATACTTACATAGAACAATTCTTCAATTGAAATAATAATGAAATAAAAATGAATTATGAAATAAAGGTTAATAACAAATAAAACTAAATACAATAACAATCAACCATATCGTTTCCAAACAGATGACTTTTGGTTTCATGTCCAACGCTGGCATGTTAGAAGTCAACATAAAAATGTAACAAATATTAGCGCTTTTGACATAAATTTGACTAACGTTTTCCTCGTCATACTGGCGGATAATCCAGATAAATTGTGACCTGAAAACATGAACAATATGTCGGTTAAAATACACCATAATGCTTTAATACGCTTTCGTTTATATTTTACGGTAGAACGAACGATCCGAACCGCGCTGTGTGCATGTGTGAACAGTTGCTCACTAACTTTTGCATGCTGCATCGCTAGCGTAGTCTTGGATTGAGTTGAAACACAAAAACGTTGTCTTGAATTTTAATTTTATAATTTTACTGTCCCACCAGTCCCAGGCGGAGATTGCGAAACCTATCTATATATAATTACGTTAGTAACAATCATTTTTCTCTGTAACCTTCATAGTAAAACAAACTACTACTAATACTGATACTTAGTAATTAATCAAGCAGTGGAATTTCCTTAAAAAATAATTAAAATAAATATAATTGAAATGCGACCCTTTACAGGATTTAACAGTTTCTATCATAGCTTGGTGGTAGGGTATTTTCTAGTACTCGCCTGGCTAGCTACATCTGTCGCCAAGCACCTATCGAGCAAGTGTGTTCCGGTTTTGTGTAGCGTGGCGTCGACCACATCGTCAATTAACATCAGGTGAGGTGAGGTCAAACGCTACCCTGTAAATAGTAAAAAAAAGGTCTGGTCGTAATTCTTCTCCACATAAGCGGCTGTATCGATTTTGATGAAATTTTGTATGGAGATAGTTTAATCTCTGAAAAGGACATACAATACTTTTTACCACGAAAAACTGAAACTTTAACAGTATTATAAATGGGGAAGTATCTCTCTGTCGGTCTCTCTATCTGTTTATATTTCACGAATAAACGGCTAAACCAATCTTGATGAAATTCGGTATGACGATAGTTTGAATCCTAGATACAGTATGCTGTATGATATACGAAAGGAACGCATACACGTTGAAGCCATGGGTGTAACCCAAGATGTTCCAAGTCAATTTTCAAGTCCGACGCCTTTGCTTAATCAATACCCCTAGGGACTAACGTTAAGTCCAGTTTGCAAGGAGTATTTAAACTAGACATGTAGACATGCACTTCTGAAGTTACACCATCCGACCACTATTCGCTCAATCCGGCTACTATTTTGCCTACCCCTGTTTTAGCTCTGAGCCGATACCTATTTCTAACATCGCGCAATGTCGTGTACTTTTTGATGTGTGATTGTTATTTTTTGTCCTATATTTAATTGTATTGTGCGATATTGTGTATGTCAGAATTAAATATATTTCATTTCATTTAAACGCAACACAATGGGAGGTTTTCTGGTAGCTGAGGAAACGTAGTCCATGGATAGCCAGCGATCGGGCTCAGTGGCGTATTATGGGAGAGCCCTATTGTCAGCAGGAGACTGGAACAGATTGATTGTGATGATGATATAAGTCCTTGGATAGATGGCGCTAATGAGACATGGGCCTTTTTTAGCCTTTGTCCAATGAAATGTAAAAGGATTGGAGCCCAACGCAGTTTTTTTGCCAAAAATGAAAGCGCATCCGATAACGTTGTGAGCAATTTGCTACCAAAACACACTCACATGTTCGCTCTCTAAGAAAAGGCCTGTGTCTTAGCTGTGGGGACTTTATTAGCTAACTAGCTGTTCCCCGCGGTTTCACCCGCGTGGGCTACAGTTTATGACGATAAAAACCCTATGTCCTTTCAAAGGCTCTAGACTATATCTGTACCAAATTTCATTTAAATCGGTTCAGTAGTTTAGGCATGAAAGCGTGACTGACAGACAGAGCTATCGTATTTATAATATCAAAGTAGGGATGAAGATGATTAACGTATATACTTAATTGTTTTACGCCGGATTCCCCAACTTAGTGTCCCAATCCAACACAATGGTGCATCTCTAATAAAGCCTTGTGTCGGGAGCAGACGAGCATCAATAATTCCCTCAGACACACATACGACAATCGCAGTTTATAATGTTATTATAATACTAACGTCTGTGTGGGACAACCCTGCGTCTTGAGACGTTCATAGTACAAGAGCTTCTTGCAGTCCTTCAAGATTAAAAAAAACAAGTAAGTAGGTATTCTCGTGATCATAGCGCTTGCAACAGAGCCTAAATATCGAGAACTCAAACAAAAACAAATACATGGTAATTATCCCGTTTCAAAACCTAATTCTACCATGGTAGTTTAAAACAGTAGTAAAAAAGTTGTTCAGTAAGAAAAAAAACACAACTTTGTTACATTGCCATTGATTTTTGTAATTAATTAAGTACACCTTTTTAAATAATAATTACCTGAATGTATCACATCAAAGGTTTTGATTTCCTTACTTTCGTTTGATTTATTGCAATGTGAACATTGCTAAAATATAGCATGTAATTTTATTTTTATCATGTTTCCATTCCAGGTGTAGCATGACGCTTTCGGCCACATCATCACTTAACATCAGTGGAAAGAAAGGATAAAAGTGCTACTCTTAATGAGGTATGTACCAGTGTACCTACCTCCTAAACTATAAAGGGTTGTCTAATCGAAACATGTCGTCCGCAATGAGGGATATTCTCGCCATATGCCGGCTAGGCAAGACTCTGCTCGGGTCGAGGCAGACAAAACATTTTCTACGTGCTGATTGGCTGAAGGTATGTTACGTCACATCTTGGTAAAACTATAACGTTTTGATACTTGGCGTATTTATCTTCGCTTGAAAACACCGTGAGGAAATCGGGACGTTCAAAATCCACACTTTTCAAGCGGAAACGATATCTATCAACCGGCACTGGACCAGCGTGGTAGACTGTGACTGCAGCAGTGGGAATGTAGTAAATAAGTTAACGATGATGATACTATCGGATATTATACATATTACATTTATGTTTAAATTCTGGGAGTCAGTATTTTTGTTGCGGATGGAGTATTAACAGTTCATCGTCATAATCGTGATGCGTATGCAATGCTACATCATGCAGTGCACTCATTTACAGATAAATATGTGAATGTGTTGCACGTGCCAGCTTTAGATAACCGCCATATATAAATAAATAAATAAATAAATAAATATCGGGGACAATTGCACACAAATTGAGCTAGCCCCAAATTAAGCTCGAAACTTGTGTTATATCTATAAGGTAAAAGAAACTAACTGGATCTGGAAACACAATACTCATTACTCAGGAAAAAAACATCTACCACAAAACGTGCCCCTAGTATTCCATAGCCAAGATGCATTCTGCAGTCGTTAACGCTAATAGAAAACTAAAAGGTATGGAATGACATATTTATGTCAACTTTATGTCACGTGGTCAGAGACAATGACGATCGCTACATCACATTCAAAATGGTAGCCAATAATACTCCAAGACGTTACAAAGCTTTAGCGATGGTAGAAAATTAAACGATTGCTTCTTTTCTAGGCCCCTGGTTAAGTAAAAGTTAAGAAATAGATCAAAAAAATTGGCCTAATGAAACTAAATTAAAACTTAATCCAATTAAAAGCTAGTAGCAAGTATCAAATACGTGCAGTCCAGCATAATAATGACCACAGTGAGCGGGCGAAGTCGGAATCTACATATTGGGGTGCGGGCATTTCTTGCATCCCCGTCTGAGATATGTGTCTTACTACCCGCGTCCGAATGGGGTGGCAGCGGGACGGACTGGGAGCGATAGTTTTGATTGCATTTAAATAACATTTATGTTGACTGTGGAGCTGGATATGAGGAAACAAGGAAATGTGCTGGTGAAAGTGAGAGTCGCTACCAAAAATTATCCCTTTTTTTTGTTAAAATTTATTAGTTAAACATTGCAATGCCGCGTTAAGAAAATAAAAAATAAAATGACAAGAAAAAACCACACAAAAAAATACTGATGATCAGATTGCTACCAAGCTTTAGAGGATCACCCGCTGGACTAATCTGAAGATGGCATCAAAATCGGTAATGTTAGAAAAAAGATGGATTATGATGTGAGTCAGAAGAAACATGAAAAAATACAGTCATAAAAACCATTTTGGGGCCGTAGTGGAGCTGAATAATAACAAATACATTCAGACATAGCTCTCAGAAAAATGCAAGTTGAAGTGGCAATGTAAACTAGGTGGACCGACGACATTGTAAGAGTCGCAGGGAGCCGATGGATGCACGATAACCGTTCAAGAGCGGAAGCCTATGTTCAGCAGTGGACTTCTTCCGGCTGATGACTTCGATGATAGTGACACATAAGTACAACGTTTTTCACGCTTATAATAATAAAATATTCAAAACTATTCTTCCCAGTCCGTCCACCCACATAAATGTTTAAGGTATGCAGATGCGGCGCTACCGTGATAAGTTAATTCCTACTGGCGATCCCTTACCCGTATCAAAATTATAATAGCCGAGAATATTCACCAATATGTGCCGGTCCTTATTGAAAACTTAATGGTAGATATATTGCGGGTAGTCGGAGAAATGTTTGGTACCGTATGTGTTGGGAGCTTCTGTTCCTATTAAATTAAGCAATAGGCATTATTGGTATTGGTGAGGGGGCATTGAAGTGCGGGAATAATTTTGAAGTATTATACGGAATACATACGCTTTCACGCCTAAACTACTGAACCGACTTAAATGAAATTTGGTATAGAGATAAGTTGAGCCCCGGGGAAGGGACATAAGATACTTTTTATCGCGATAAACTGTAGCCCACGCGGGTGAAACCGCATGGAACAGCTAGTTAATAATAACTATTGATATCTATACTATTGTTTTGTAGTTTTCATAATCTTTGGCCAAATTTGCGATGATTAATTTATTAGTTTTGTTTTTAATAACCTACTTAATTATTGTTTTTTGTTGTAACGCTTGCATGCTCTATGACAAAATTGTATTCTTCTTTATATTTAATACCTTTTCAATAATAAAAAAAACTACTTATTAATGTTTTTTTTGAGAAACATTTTGTTAAACTAAATATTATAGAAGGAAAAGATTTGATTTGTTTCTTTGTTTGGTAATCCTACCACGAATAAAAATAATAGTCAAGCCCCGTTTTTTGACAACGTCGTATTTTATTATACCTTACTAATTTTCGAATGATATATTTGTAATTTCTAGCGATTTTTTATCATCTAAAACAACGATTGTCATCGTACTCATCTATTTATGCAATATACATTTGGCAAGCCTTTCGCTGCTATCGTGCAAGGAGTCGGACAATGAAATATTCGCTCATTAGACCAGCTCCTGATTAATCGGCCTTCCTTACGTTGGGGTGTGGTCATACTATCAGCTAGTTGATTTCCGCTTGTCTTACTTTTCTTTACATGGTAGTGTTTGACTACAACTTACTGATCCGTATGGACAATGTAGTCGAAGGTGGCGCCACCCTACATATGGACTGGGAACTGACTTTCAAGTGAAACTTGGTTGATTTTTGTTTTTTGGTCACATTTGACAACCACTAGTTATCGCCCTAAGAGAGATGCCACACGCGACTCCGCTTTCTTCGACGTCGCAGCGTCGACTTAGATGTAGGTGTATACTTATTGTGTGTAGTCTTGGAACGACAATGGAGTCGAATGACTGTGCTATCCTGCGTCGTCGCAGCGTCGTCGCACCGCATCACCCCTTCCCGTGACATGCCGGGCAGATTTCTAATATATGTAGACCTTACGGAGCGTCAACGCCCGTGTGGCATCTCTCTAACTCGCTGCCAGCCGACACTCGAGCTCTACCCCCGTTTCGTCGTCTTTCAACTCGCTCATTCCATTGTTAAGGAGATATAATGTGTTTTGTCGGTAGCAAGCGCTTGATACGCTGCTTTATGAGCCAGATAAATGAACCGATACGGCAATGTGTTAGCTGTGTATCGCTGAAAGCTTATTTGTTGATAAATTGTTCTGTTTTAGAGATGTTACGCATCTATTAGTATTCGGCCTATCCGTACACTTATAGTACTTTAAACGGCGATTTTTAAATTGTAATTAAATGCTTCATACGAGTAGGCAAAGACTAATAACCAAATATTTTCTCTAGATTGAATGTTGTGGATTTTTTGTAGACTTACTTTAATCAAAATTTATTTCATATATTACATAATTTCTAATCAAACTGATGTATAGCCAGCGTAAACTGATAAAGCAATCAGTTCTATCATTTATCTTCGACTTGTTTTACAAAATTCGTGATTTATTACTAAAACTTCAATAAGAATAAATATAACTTATGCTACACAAAGATAATTATTAGTAATGAAAGATTTTTTGAAATTAGATCAGTAGTTCAAAAGATCCAATCAAATATCCAAACAAACAAAAACAAAAATGTTTTACCTTTTTATTGGAACTCCAAGATATTTATTTATACCTACTCCTTAGGTACCGAGTAAAATTTCAATAGAAGTCACCTGATGTGGTCGAATGTGGTGCCACGCTACAGCTGGATTGTGAACTGCCAGTTATAATCAGTCTATAATCTACATTGTCTATAGAATAATAGCACTAAATCCGATTTTAATTTTTTGGCACAACTTCACTACCGGCCTCGGCACTCCGGCTAAAACATTGACAACTACATCTCTACTTGGCAGATTACCTGCACCCGTTTTGGTAAAAATATCAATTTCAAATCAGACAGGCTTGCAATTGTTGTTAGGGGGTTTGTGAGAAGATAATAGGAGGTACAGTCAACGACAAAAGTCGCTGAACAATATCAAATTTTCCGATTACGTTGATTATCTTATACATCAACCTTCAGCTGAATTATCAATTAACATCATGTGTGTTGTGTTGTGGTGAAAGGCTACCTTGTGAGTTGTAAATAAAAAACAAACATTACTGATCTTAAACGTATTTGGAAAATCAAGGATGGTCAGCTACTTTTGTCACTGACTGTACAATCCATGGCTATACTCCATAGTCATAATATTATAAATTGAAAAGTAACTCTGATTCTCAATCTGTTTATTGTTACTTTTACACGCTGAAATAGCTTAACCAATCTTGACGAAATTAAAATATAAAATAGGATACTTTGAAAAAAAAATTACATATTTTGGCTGTTCCATCAGCTAACTCTTGCTTATAAGATTACTGTTTCGTTAGGAGATTATGTAGGTAATGTTATTTGAATATTAAAATTAGTTAGTAACTCTAACTTCATAATCGATTATCAACATTAGTATGTCATAAACTTCTCGACTATAACAAACAGTTTTGACCGCACACCGTTAGGCACAACTACAAAATAAACAATTTAAATCTCAAACATTCATTTCTAAACGTGTTCAAATTGCTTAAGCCTCAAACGTGCTTCTAAACAAATCTCATTAAGCCTTACACCTCACAAACACAAATATCATAATTAACAGGTACCTTGCAGATACCTATCGCCCTCTCTATCACATCCCTGAAGAGAGATAAGGTAAGGCAATGTAGGCGATTCGAACATTGGTTTCATATGAACATAATTGTCGAATACAGATGTCGTGCCCAACCGAGATTAATTCTAACAAGGGACGCACTATAATTATACGGGTTATAGTGCGGTCCAAGTGATAGAAACATCGAGGCGTTTGTTTGGCGATTGATAGAAAGAAAAACGAAATAAATTGATGCTTTCATTTTGAAACGATGATGTGATGTTTTTTCATCTAAATTTGTATTCTATTTTAGTACTGAAAAGAAACACTGGTTTTCTAGAAGATACATCTAAAGAAGAAAGAAGAAGGCTAGTATTATAGAATGACGCATTTGTTCTAGCTCAGAAATGATTCATAATAATTATTTCTGTATTTTGATTACCATTTCTTTCAAGTGTGCGTGTCTATGCATAGAAAAAAAGGTGAGAATTCTAAAAATCAGAACTGCCCAGTATTTGTTGGTGGTAAGCATCTGTCAGAGCACTTTTTTTTATTAATTCTTACGGGCTACTGTTAGTCTTATATTAATGTTGACTCATTTCTGCATTTTCTAGAACTAATCTAAATTTGACAGAGAGTAATACTGTCTTTTTTTACTTCGGTAGTCAGTAAAGGACATCAATGTTTTAAGACCTGTCAAACTAAGTTTAGTTTTAGAAAATGCAAAACCGAATCGACACCATTATCATTTAGTATAAAAAAAACAAACTTTTAGTTTGAAAATGTAAGTTTACGTGCCGCTGCCGCTTGTAACTTGCACCCTAAGCCAACGAGCCGTGTATTAACACACGTAGGCGCGGATCGGGACAGATCACGTGATCGAGCTTAATCCAACCAGCCGACACACACGGGGCTGTAATCTAGGGATGAACCGTCTGTGTTGGTCTAGGGAGTTTGGATCCACAACCAGATATTGAGAGGAGAATAAAATTTCAGTATAGTTAGTAAGTATAGTATTATATAGTACAGTCAGCGACAAAAGTAGCTGATCGTTCTCGATTTTTCAAATGTGTTTCAAATCAGTAATTATTATTGTTTTTTTTTTTCATTTTACATGGTATCATTTTGACCACAACATAACACACCTAATTTTAGGTGATGATGAGGTGAAAAATTGGTGTCTAAGATGATGAGGATAATAGAAAAAAGTGTGATTGTTCAGCGACTTTTGTCGTTGACTGTACTAGTTGCGCCCCGCGGTTTCACCCGCGTCTTCCCGTTATCCCGCAGAAACATTTTTCCGGGATAAAAAGTAGCCTATGTGTTAATTCAGGGTATAAGCTATTTCTCTTTCAAATTTCATTCAGATCCGTTTAGTAGTTTTTGTGTGAAAGAGTAACAAACATCCATCCATCCAACCCTCCATCCATGCATACAAACTTTCGCGTTTATAATATTAGTAGGATAGTACGACAAAAGTCGCTGAACAATAACAATTTTTTCAATTGCCTTTGCCATTTTAAACATTAACCTATGACTGCATCATCACTTAACACACAAACAAGAGAAATCTTATTAGTAAAGCTAATTAAAAAATATCGGACCATTAGATGACAAAAAAAAGCTTGGGATTTTAGTGAACTTTTTTTCGTTTAAAATGAAAACTATAGTTAATTTTTATAGAACTAAACCTGTAGTTCTTTGAAGAATGTGTATATACCATATAAAAAACAAAAATTCAACTCTTAAATCGGTTTTGTATGCCTGTAAAATAAAAAACTTATTTTAGAGGGCAGTTTTCGATCATTGTTTATCTGCTATGAAAGTTAACCAATCGTGTTATCCTTCCGACAATTTGATGTCAAAAACATGTTCTTTAATGTACACAAATATTAGATCTGTATGTTTTGTAATAGCTGAGAAAAAGGAGATCCCTGCAGCTAATATTGTCAATTTTTCATCTTAATTTCACTGTAGGATTTGAAAGCCGACGTCACTAGTTACCACCGAGTTATCATAGCTTCAGACTTATTCTTACCTGTGAGTATTTAACTACTTCAAACAGAAATCACATTTAAAATCAACGCCGTCCTAACATCGTGTGATATGTAAATGTATGGAAATACCGACAGTCTGTCTGTACGTCCCATGACCTCAGGACCCGAACTAGTCCCAAACATACCCCTAACCCGTAACTTTACGTTAGTTACGTAATGCAGATGTGGGCTTAAAATTAATATGTTTGGATTCGATTATCATTTGCATTTGATGTCTTGGAAAGTTAGCAAGATTCATACAAGCGAAGGATCTGACTGTGTTTATTTATGTGTGGATATTACTAATTAATAATTTGGATAATCGATTATAAAAAATACTAAATCAATAATCGAACAACATTACTCATTCTTATTAGGTACTAATTTTGGGCCACCACCGACCATATCGATGTGACTAATACTAAATTAAATTTCTATGTCTGACTCCGCGACGCGAACAACAAATCGATTAAAATAATAATAATAATAAATATCGGGGACAATTATTGCACACAAATTGACCTAGCCCCAAATTAAGCTCGAAACTTAAATAAATAAATATAATAATAAATAGTAATAACTAATAGCTATATTGGAAATATCTCGAGACTTCTTCACAATCGAATGATTTTCGAGATCTTTCCTTTAATGTTGTCCTATTTTTCTGTTGTTGTGGTGAAACAATAAAGCGTTATCTATCCATTAGTATATTGTCTTATAGTCACTTAATACTAGTTGTTTTAAATCCCTTTAAATTATTGTGTCACGTGTTTGATTTCAAAATATGTAATTGTTAACGATTCCTGTAGGATAACGGGATGACTTTCTGTATCTAAAAAACACCCAAAAATAATAACAAAACATAATAAACATCGAAAATAAAACAGCAATATCACTAAAACACCCCTTCAATCATAAAAATGCTCGAAGGCGTAAATTCGATAACGCAGGGATGTGATATTGATATTTTGATGTAGGTATCGTATAGAACGTAACTCGATTATCGAGTTTAGAGATAAGAGTTACCGCCGGCGCTCGGATCCATATCCGAATTAATAATATCGATGTACGAATGTGGGTAACTCGTTATGTGTGTCGTGGATTGTGAAGTTATTAGATGCGGCATTTTACAGCTTAATATTGTCGTGTTTTCTAATTTTTATTATACATTAACAAATTCATAAAAATACGTTATCTTTATAAAAGACACAAGTTTTGAAAACAGAAATAAACGTTGACACTTGATTTGCTCTAGAATTACAAGTGGAGCTAATGTTTTAAAAATACCTAAAATGTGTTTAATAAGTAGGAACATGTTTACGATGTGACATGATAGTATTGTGATTTTGTGATAAATTTATAACGTCACACTTAATACTAGCTTGGCCTTCTCCAACCTCCAACCTTACATCGAAAAAATGCCTTATTTTGGGCGCGATTAATTAAAACTTTTTGTCATTTATAGAGCCTGATTGTTTGATCTGATAATTTCGTATTAGCAAAAAAATGTGGGTTACGAAAAGAACTTCGTAGTATTCCGACTATTTTGTGAATGATCGAAACCCCAAAAAATGATATCATCATTATCACATAACTTATTAAGTCATAGGCCGAGAGGACTTGAACTCGGTATCGGCGCCTTGTAAGGCGCACGTGTTACCTTTCAGCCACCATAGCCCTATGTAAAGAAACAAGATGCCACATCCAAACTCGTAGAAAACGTTGAGAAGCTCCTTGCAGAGAATATTAGATAGATTCAATTTCCGCGACAAACGTACATTGATATGTGATTGCTTTGCGGCTAATGCGTTTTAAATGTTTGTTGTTATTTCAT
This sequence comes from Opisthograptis luteolata, assembly GCA_931315375.2. Taxonomy (NCBI): domain Eukaryota; kingdom Metazoa; phylum Arthropoda; class Insecta; order Lepidoptera; family Geometridae; genus Opisthograptis; species Opisthograptis luteolata. The sequence goes on from OV928048.1 coordinate 9,503,792, forward strand.
AAATCGTACGTGGTTTTGGATCTGTAGAATTATTGAAGACTGCACGTTTTGGTAGAGTGGTGACCGCGAACCGGAACACGTTCTGTAGGCCCCCCACTAGGTGGACCGACGACCAGCATGCCCCCCTGAAGCACGGTAGCACTTAGTTGAAAATTCTACTAAAAGGTCACCCATCTAAAGATCTGGACGTACAGGTACGGACAATGACGGTCATCCCACGGTAGGTCATCTGGTCTGGAGCGGTTTGATTTGTTAGAAAATTAACCTTAGGCACGAACAAACGCGCAAGCACAAAGTCAGAAACCACAGGCAGGGTGACGTTCACCGTGCTGTGTGGTCTGTGAAAAGGAGTCGAGCAAGTCGAAGGACTCTACTTTTACACTTTCAGTGATACCCGTGATAATCTATTACGACCGACCGGACCATCTCTCTTTTTAGGCTAAAATTGGACGGAACACCCTAGGAAACTTCATATTCCATACAAATATGCATGTAATTGGTAGCTATATATATGTATATATACAACTTCAACAGACTAACTTCACGTGGACACTGCAGGCAGACGACGTAGTTGGGCAACTTCTAATCCGTGGACCTATTCTGGTTTGCGATTGTATTGCGAATGGCAATGGAAACGGAACTGAAAAGTATTAACTAAATAGGAAGTGAAACAATTTCATTTATCATCGATGAAAAACAAAAGTCGAATGTAAGCTTTATTGAAACAAAACCCTGTATAAAAAATAAATGATTTAAAAAAAAAAGAAGCTTTATTGAACTCCGTTGAGGTGTTTCAGTGTGAAGAAGTAACCAACATACACACTTACTCACTAACAAACATTACATAAAAATATTCATGTAGATCAAGTTATGCAAGGCGTACTTCCATAGGTCACTGGTTCTAGTCCGGCTCCAAGGACCATAAGGTATCGCATCCAGTTAAAATGAAAACACGACATAATTGTACACTTATTTTATGTAATGAAATAAAAGTTAAGTTTATGTTGCCAGCAGCTGCATCTAGGCCATATCGTATATTAGTAAACCTTAATTACATGATAATTAATACCAATAACAGAATTATTAATAAGCAATCCTGATGCAGCGGTCTAGAATAAGCATCCATAAGGAGAACATCACAAATCTCACGTATTTGATCCTTGTTATTCGATACACAAGTATTACTACATACATTGTGATGACTGGAACTATATAGAGTTGTTAACATGCTCCATTATTGGCGCCCAACACGGGGCCTGGAATTAATAGTAATGCATAGTGTTTTATTTTTTAATCCCCGATGTAAACAGAGGGCTGTTATAAGTTTTGAGTCTGTATATGTGTATGTGTGGCATTGTAGCTGCCAAACGACTGAACCGATTTCGATTTAGTTTGTTTTTGGTTGGAATGTGGCCTGATCAAGAGCTACTTGGCAACTTGCTTCGTCCTGGTGTATAGTTTTTATTAATCATAGTTTAAATAGCTGTCGGATTTCATAGGATATACACAATGGTGTACAACATAGAGAGTACAAAGGCAATAATAGAAACAAACATACAATACGCATAGGTACAACATTTCTCAGTGTCAGAAATTAGTCCTGGCCCAGTATACAACTGAGTCAGGATATAAATTCTTATCAATATAAAAGTCATGCTCATCAATTGACCTGCTTCCATCTACAAGAGATGATATACTATTAAGTAGCATCCGAAAAACATCTGCGCTCATGGCTAAGTAAGCTAATCCGGGAGCCACAGATGCGGTCACACTTCCCACAATCATGTTGTTGCGACGGGAGTGGCATCTGGATCTGGTTGGTATCGCGAAGGTTATGCTAAGCACTCAAAAACCAGTTGGCAGTGCGTGAGAACCTCCAAGCCCATGTGCCTAATCTAAAAACGAACGTAAGATAAGATGAAAAATAAAAATAAAGGGGACCTAACAGCTCTATACAGATACAGTGCCAAGAGAACAACGTGTACAAATCAAATAGGCAGCCTCAGTGCCCAATCAATGGTCTCAAGATGTTTGCGCCGGGGATATTTGCGTGTGATTTACGAACAGATTGCGTACGGTCCAAGTCGGGTGTCCGCCTTGTTCAGACTGGCCGTTGCGTTGTTGGCATAGTACGGACCGGAGAGCGGTATGTAGACGCTATTGAACTGCATTTTTCTGCATATACTCAGCAGGTTTATAACGAAGTACCTACATAAAATATCGGACAATTTAGATGACAAAAAAGCTTGGAATTGTATAGTGAACTTCACTGAGAAAAAATTCTGACTTTCCTTCTGAGTCTTTTCCTTCCAAGACCGATTCCTTTCTTATTTTACCTTAGTTTTCCTTCTTAATCACAATTCCTTCCCTTTTGATTCAGAAGGAAAACGGTATTTCGGAAGGTCTTTTTTCTCCGTGTTGCTCCAATTTAATCAATCGTACTTTTACTTACTTACTATAATATATTGTATTATAAATGCGAAAGTTGGTGTGTGTGTGAGTGAATGTGTGTTACCACGTATCACCGTAACTACTAAACTGATTTTGATGAAATTTTGAATGTAGATAGCTTAAACTCTGGATTAACACAAAGGCTACATTTATATCCCGGAAATAAGTTCCTGCGGGATAGCGCAAATAGTTAGTAATAAGAATACAATAGTAGGTAAATGTGAGCGCGACCAAAAAATTACCTACCAAGCGTTTCTTGCCTGTTCTTTTGCCTGTGTAAGGAGGTTGGAACAGGCGTAGCTAGTTTTAAGTTTCACGTTTTAAAGTGATCACAATGTATCCTATTGGATAAAGTACTATTGACTATTGACTACATGCAATCACTTTAAAACGTCAAACTTTTTCAAACGTTTTAAATCAATACAGAAATCGACATAGGTGCCTGTCTTGTTAAGGTACGCAAGGCTGTTGAGATATTTCCTAACAAAATTAAGCAGCAATCACATAGCTTTCCTTGAGTGCTCATTTTGACTTCATCATTTCCACTTAAGTGGGTACTAAGGCTAACTAACTATGTAAGAAAACATCGCAAATTCCGTGCTTGCTGACAAAGCCCACAACTATTAAAAATGTTTATTGCGAACAAAATATCTCACAGTACGGTATTAAGCTTTAGGAACTTTCACAGTGGCGCTCGTTCGACGCATCCCAATAGATAGTCTCAGACCAAGACGCACAAAAAACGGACAACAACGGTCCGTCGTCTGGTCTGAAGCAGCTTGGTTTGTTGGAAAATGAACCTTAAGGCAACAATTAAAGGAGTACGCAGAAAACCACAGGCAGAGTGTATTCGACTTTCGCCATGCGGTCAGGGCCCGTAGCCAAGATGCATTCTGCAATCGTTGACGCTAATAGAAAACAAGAAAAAAGTATTGGTTTGACATATTTCTGGCCACGTGACTTAGCGTTGAAATATGTCAAACCAATACTTTTTTCTTGTTTTCTACTAGCGTCAACGATTGCAGAATGCACCTTGGCTAGAGGCACTGGTCTGTTGAAAAGCCAGCCGTCGACCCGAGCCATAATATTTGATAGAACAAACAACATCAAAGCAGTGAAGTTCAACTGTCTTATGTTTTAATGATAATCGTATTATTTATTTCGCAAATGTTCGTAACTTTGCCATTTGCTTGAATTATGTTACTGTAATTTGTCTTGTGGCAAATTAAGTTGCAGAACTTGAGCGAAAAAAATAAAAGAATGCGTGGGTATTGTGCCTACATATTATACGAGATGATTTTTGTCGTTGAATCATTCGAAACAGAACAGAACAGCTAGTGATATTATAAATGCGAAAGTAACTGTTCGTATGTTTGTTTTTTCACGGCTAAACTGAAGATCCGAATCAAATGAAATTTGGTATGAAGATAGTGTATGCAATGGAAAAGGACATAGGCTACTTTTTATCGCGGTAATCTGTAGTCAACCTGGGTGAAACCACTGGGAACGGCTAGTGTTTTATAAACCACAGCAGGTACAATCTGGGTATCTTAAACGGCCGTTCCCAATAACCGATCTATCCACAGTTTGCCCTATTGGAGATAGAAATTTGGAAAAGAAGGAATAGTCGGCCAAACCTTGGATTGATCGGTTATCGGGAACGGCTGTTAGTCAATAGTGAATAGGCACCTCATGGGCCAGCGTGAATCACCCTCGACTGCATCGTCACTTACTATCAGGTGTGATGTGATCAAACGCAGTGTCATTCGTACATAATTAGTTAGTTGAGAGCCAGTTCCCAGTCCAGGTGTAGCGTGGCGCCATCTTTGACCACATCGTCACTTAACTCACGTTAGTAAAAAAAAAAAAATAAGTTAGTAACAAGTCAAGCTAATAAAATTGTTTTAAAATACACAAAATGATAATAAAGTTCACGTTCGACATGAGTTAGTGTGAAAGTGCCTAAGTATGTTAGTATACGGCGTTAATGCAATTTAATCGGCGTGCGCGCATCACGAGTTCGCGCCCACGCGTGATGCCTTCTACAGGAACGGTAAGGTTTGTGGCCGTGTCTACAGCGAAGCTATACATACTATACTAATATGATCTTCTTCCGGCGGACCAACGACATTGTAAGAGTCGCAGGGATCCAATGAATGCAAGTTCCTATGTTTAGCAGTGGACTTCTTCCAGCTGATGATGATGATTTTCTTCTTCTTTTTCATTTAAGAACAGAACTCTTGTTGGTGAAGTATTTTCCATCTTTTTCGGTTCTCGGCCATGGTTTTAACCTCTTGGTATGATATGACGTCAATTCTTTCTTTGACTTTGTCTATGTATGTCCTTTGAAATCTACCTCTACCTCTCTTCCCTTCTACTTTTCCTTCTGAGTTTGTTTTACATATTCGTGGCCAAAAATCTTTCCTTTTATCTCTATTAAAAACTTCTGGTTGTGTTGTCAAAACCTTTGGCCGTTGCTAAGCGGGGGCGGGTCGCTAGCGTCTAAGTTTAGACTATGCCAACAAATCGCAGCCCAATTCACGCTCCGATTTGCTGGCTCACAGCAGATTGTAACAACAAATTGGTTGTCGGATTCCGTGTGTACTTTAGTATTTTGGCTGTAGGGCATATTTTTATCGATGGCCTGGCTAGTCCAAAACCTGCTTTCGGTGAGTTCCGGCAGCCTCACTTGAGAGCTAGTTCTCAAACCAGGCGTAGCGTGCTGCCACATTTCAGATGTCTTGTGATCAAAAGCCCACCTAATAAGATGTCAAAAAAGTTTTGTACAATGCACACAAATGTTTTTCTTCTATGAAACCACGGGCGCAAATGCGGAGGTGACCTCACAATTTTTACTAAACAGCTCCCTGCTTTTATTAAGACAAAATAGCTTTAAACCTTTAAAGCTTACACTGGAAGGTTCTGCTTATCAAAGTGTGCACATGCAAATGTAATTTAAACAAATGTGCACGCGACAGTGTGTGAGAAAGCCGAGATAATCGCGTGGACAGTGTGCTCTTAGTTTATTGTACGAGATTTGTTCGACGCTAGCGTGAAGAACGTATGGATTTAGTAAGGGTTTCATATTAAAATGATTTTATTATCGTGCAGTGTTCTTTTTGTAATTCTGTGTTAACTAGTTTTTACAGTGTATTGGTGAAAGACATCACGAGTATAATCATCATCATCATCATCATCAACAGTTGGAAGAAGTCCACTGCTGAACATAGGCCTCCCCCTTGAACGCCACCATGAACGGCTATTAGTCATTTGCATCCATCGGCTTCCTGCGACTCTTACAATGTCGTCGGTCCACCTAGTGGGGGGCCTACCTACAGGACGTCTTCCAGTTCGTGGTCGCCACTCCAGAACCTTTCTTCCCCATCGGTTATCGGTTCGTCGAGCGATGTAGCCTGCCCATTGCCACTTCAACTTGTAAATTCTAAGAGCTATGTCGGGTACAATATAAGCAGCTAACCTCTGACAAATAAGTACTTCATCATCATGAGTCCATTTACAAGAGATGATATTAGGTAACATCCGAAAAACATCTGCGCTCATGGCTATGTAAGCCAATCCAGGAGCCAGAGATGCGGTCGGTCAAAGAACGTACGGTCTTCTACAAACTACAAAATGAGACCTATAACTAAAACCATTAAACAAAATACCGGTCTATTATTATAATTTTCCAGTCAGATATACGACCACATTCTTCACCAAGACGTTATGAAACTATAGGAAACTTTGCGGTCGTGTTAATACAATAATGAGGCAATCGACTCGGTTTGACCTCTCCATTTCTGTAGGACCCCATCCACGCTATCTGTAGGACGAGTAAGATATAGATGTGTGCATAAAGAAGCTTAGTCAAGGTACAACGTATATGAGTACAATTTGTTGGGACAATCTGTTGTAACACAACAATACGCCTAGTTGTAATGTTGGGTCACAGCAGATTGAAGTTTCTCCAATTCAATCAATCGCGGCATTTGAACTGTCAACATGAAGAATTCGGGTTTTAAATCGGGTGATAATGGTGTCGATTCGGTTTTGCGTTCTCTAAAACTAAACTAAGTTTGACAGGTCTAATAGTATTGCTGTATTTTTCTAACCACTGAAGTAAAAAAAAGGACAGCATTACTCATAGACCTGTCAAACTTAGTTTTGTTTTAGAGAATGCAAAACCGAAGCGACACCAATGTGTGATATTGGTCGTTAATATATTAACCAGGGCCGGTTTTATAAACGCCCGTAAAATAAATGTCATACCAAATTTCGGTAAGTTTGATCTTTTTGGCACTAAGTGTTCGTTATTAAAAAAAAAATTATGCGGGTGTAGAAAAATTAAGTAAAGTTGTAAACAATGACTTTTATAGTTCCTACAAAAAGTCCGTTTTTTTAATATAAGTAAAGTGCTACTACGTTACTAAAATACAAAGTGGACTATACTCTTTGGCCTAGCTTGTAGCTGAGTTACGTAAATAATTTCATCTTCTTCATTAATAATTAATTACAATAGAGAGAAACCAAACAAAAATAAAAAAAATCTTCCAACCGTCACTTCACTTCACTGCTTCATCCCGAAAATTCTCGGTTCCTTTAGGAATCCCCACGCGGGTGAACCTGCGAGGCACTACTAGTGAACTTCTAAGCTGTTCGGCATCCAGGAAAACAAAAAGGTGGATAATTCTGGATACCTACCTACTACTAACAATTTTTAATTTATCCACAGTTTTGAGTTTTGAAATTTTAATGAGATAGCGAGAGATTATGAGTCTGAAAGTCATTTCCCGGTGAAGGAGAGCGCAAAAAAAGGATTGCTTCAGTTGTAGCGTTTGTTAGACTTGGGCCATGAAATCAGCGTCAAATCTTTTACTGTGTCGAATAAAGTCTTAATCAGTTAAAAATAAACTGATATTGTGTTGGCATTATGCAGTAGATTACAACAATAATTATATTTTATTAGCTGTTTTCTGTGTGGTTTCACATATGTGGCCTATGTCCCATGTTGTTTTACATGTATCTTCATACCAAATTTCATAAAGATTAGTGTTCCACTTTAGGCTTCAAAATATAACAGACAAACGGGCAGACCGGTTTATTAAGCAAATGTCGCTTAAAAATTACGCGAAAATAAAACTTTACCACTGTTACGATGTCGGTTGTCGTTATTTATTTAATTAGGAAATCAAGTAAGTAATAATGTTATTGAAGTTTGAATTCATACTCAGGTAGGTACTGAAACAAGGTGTACAAATGCAGTACAGTTCAGTTGAACACAGTGAGTATCTTTTTCGCGAAGTCCAGTAAAATATACATATAGGTGGATCACTGTCACTGATCACTGCTTAACCATGTTCATAGCATTTATTTATTTATTTATTTATAATGCACACCAACATAATAAACAATATATCATCAATTTACGAAGATCACGCTATAGTCAGCTCAATTCCAATTGTTATTACAATTATAGGCGTAGACTACATCCAAAAAATTGCAGAATAATTTATTAATGAATACGTAATTTAAGATGTCCAAAAACTAAGTGCAATAAACAATTACAATTGAAATTAAGTGCAGAATTTATAAACAATACAATAATAATAATGAATGAATAATTGAAATTAAAAATGTTAATGATGTACCTAATTATATGAAATAATAATAATAGTTTAAATGTTTAACAATAAAATTTTCTTTTTAAACTTACAAATGCTGTCAGCAAATAGGTCAATATCTGACTTTTTAGAGATGTTGTTATAGGTTAGCATGCTTACTGTTTTATAAAATCGTTTTGTCATCATCATCATCATGATCAGCCTATTTCAGTCCACTGCTAGACGTAGGCGGCTTCTCCCAAAGCAAGCCACTAAGCCCGATCTTCGGCTCCTCTCATCCAACTGCTGCCAGCCATTTTGTATGCATTTTGTTTTTGTTTTTCGCTCCACTTAGCCAGAGGTCGTCCGACGCGGTCTCCACTCAAGAACACGTTTGCCCCAACGCGCAACGGTTTGCTATCGTTTTGTAGCCAGTGACTATAGCTCGCTCATCTCGTGGCCCCAAATTCGAACCCTTAACAGCCATCTCGAGGGCAATCCAACGTTTCAGTTTCGGGTTGTGTGCCGCTTAACCATATTTTTGTTTTAGCTTTCCGATTTTTTTGTTATCATATTTTTAGTTCTACGTCCCGTCGTCGGATCGTCTGTGGAGTACGTCCTTGCTGAAAAATGTATGCTATAATTTTATTAAGAGAAGGCACTTGGATACTGAAATCTGGCTTAGAGTCCGTCTGATTCTGCTCCAACGACCGTAATAACGTAAGAGTAGTAATAAAAACTAATAAAATCAGTAGAATGAGATAGTATTTTTCTACCAAGTCTACATAAATTATATTTTGTTCGTTTATATTTGGTTGCCGCTTTGGCGATGCTTTATTTTGAAGGGAATAAAGGTTAGAATTTTTTGACCAATTTGAATCTATTGAACGCGAGAGACATCACCACGTATAAAGGCTTAATTAACATATTATCTAACTATTGAAGTTATAAGATGAAAGAAGCCTTGGCTCCTGCAGTTCATATTAGTTCATAAAAATAAAGCATTAAATGTGATCGCGCCCAAAAAATACCCACCAGGAGTTTCCTGCCTGTTCTTTTGCCGGCGTAAGGAGGTTAGAAGAGGTGTAGCTAGTTTTAAGTTTGACGTTTTAAAGTGATTGCATGTAGTCAATAGTCAATAGTACTTTATCCAATAGGATACATTGTGATCACTTTAAAACGTGAAACTTAAAACTAGCTACGTCTGTTCCAACCTTCTTACGCCGGCAAAAGAACAGGCAAGAAACGCCCGGCAGGTAATTTTTTTGGCGCGATCACATTGACAATTGTATTCTTATTGCTAATTGATTGAATTGGAGCAAGTTCACTAAAATCCCAAGCTTTTTTTTGTCATCTAATAGTCCGATATTTTTTAATTAGCTTTACTTATAAGATTGCTCTTGTTTGGTTGTACACATTGGGATATGGGATGTATATGTATTCTACTTAATACATATTCTTTGATTTAGATTTGTTGATTTTATAGCCTTTCTTAGCGCCATCCTTTCTGTGTCTACATATTAATCTAGGTCCATATATTTAATGTTTATATCACGAATACAAATGGCGGGTACGTGTCACACACCGCTCTCTAGGAGATTAAACGCAACCGTTTATAATTTAGTGAAAATGCCCGTATCCGTGTGTTCGGATTTGCGTATTTGCTGAATTAGGATTTGTGGTGGAATTTACGTGTTTGAATTAAATTTAGATAAAGATAAAGATGTTTTATTTGTAAACATGTGCTGTTACATAACAAGTTTGCATGCAGATCTTAAATATAATGATTACTGTACTGTGTTTTGCCTAAATAGGCGTCGTACAAATAGAGCGAGATGGCCGCTAATTAACATAAAAAATAAAAAAGAGCAAATTAGGTACACAAGTCAAATAAAATAATAATAATAAAAATATCTAAAAAAAAAAATAGAATGATTTCAAATAAAATAATAGACAAGAATCGACAAAGGTCATAGAAGCCATTGAATAATAAAAATATAATTGAAATAAAAAATTAACTAAAAAATAAAAAAGTGTAATAGACGTTTAATTAAGGTTCTCACACGTTTATTAGCGAAGAGTCAACACATAAAACATATATAACACGAAGTATAGGAGAAAACGGGAGTTGGAAGAACTTTTAGGACGATATTGAGACGCGCTCGAAATGCGTGCGGTTCACGAGGCGACGCTTGGACCACTGATTGCAATTTGCCTCTGCTTTCCGTCCGCGCGCGCGAGCGCCGCGCCGCCACAAATGGCGGGAAACGTTGACGGCGGGAAGCGACCGTTACAAAAGTCAATAAAAATATATAGTTTAAAAAACTAACAAAAAACACTTTAAAAACGCACTCAAAAATATAAAATAATTAAATTGACTTGTATTAGTTACGATATAATGGTTAATTCAAAAAGTGTGGAGCGCTTTTTGTTTGTGTGTACTTTTATTTACCCTGTAAAAGAAGCGCTCCACACTTTTTGAATTAACCATTATATCGTAACTAATACAAGTCAATTTAATTATTTTATATTTTTGAGTGCGTTTTTAAAGTGTTTTTTTTAGTTTTTTAAACTATATATTTTTATTTTTTTACTTTTTAGTCTTTTGTTACCAAGTCCAATCTATCGGACTCATCAAAAAGAATCATATGAGCCCAAACTCGAGGGGTTTACTAGTAGCCACTGCAGAGATCCCCTACCCACCTTCTGGCTGCATCATCAGACCCTCGTCACCAAGTTCAATCTATTGGACTCATCAAGACGAATCATATGAGCCCAAACACGAGGGGTTTACTAGTAGCCACTGCAGAGATCCCCTACCCACCTTCCGGTTGCATCATCAGACCCTCGTCACCAAGTTCAATCTATTGGACTCATCAAGACGATTCATATGAGCCCAAACACGAGGGGTTTACTAGTAACCACTGCAGAGATCCCCTACCCACCTTCCGGTTGCATCATCAGACCCTCGTCACCAAGTCCAATCTATTGTACTCATTAAGACGATTCATATGAGCCCAAACACGAGGGGTTTACTAGTAGCCAGCGAAGAGATGCCCTACCCACCTTCCGGCTGCATCATCAGATCAGGTCGATGATACCAAATTATTGCATTGTCACCGAGATTACATACACATACAAAGTTTCAAGTCGATACGACAATTAGAAGTAGGTGAAAATTGACTTCTAAGATTTGATTACATTGTTAGTTAGTTAGTTAGTTAGTTACAAGTCAAGCTAATAAAAGTGTTTTAAAAACAGAGACTACTAGACTACGCTAGCTATACGCCTCGTGGTTACTTACGTAGTATCTATGTCCTGCTGTCCCCTTGAAACATTTTTCCGGGGTAACTAATAAAAGTAAGTGGTCGCAAAATAATAATAATAATGCTCGCACAATCACATACATAGGCTCTGACCCCTAACTAGGTTTCCCTGTATCTAGGGTATCAGAAACTACGGGGATCGGGGATTCACAACACCCAGACACAGAACAAGTACTTGCGCTTTTTTCAATGCATAAATATTTGTCCTGTAGCGGGAATCGAACCCGCGATCTCACGCTTCACAGTCGGCTATCTGCCCACTGCGCCACATCGGTCGTCAATTCAATATCAAGTCCAATTAATCTTTATCGCATGTCGATGCAGTTGTCGGGATTTTGATATATCCTACTAATATTATAAACGCGAAAGTTTGTGAGTAGATAGATATGTATGTATGTTTGTTTGTTGCTCTTTTACGCGAAAACTACAGAATAGATTTTAGTGAAATTTGGAATGGAGATAGCTCATACCCTGGATGAATACATGTGCTACTTTTTATCGATTTTTATGATAAAGAGAAAACGCGGGTGAAACCGCGAGGTGCTGCTAATGTTATAGGGAAGTAACTGTGTCTGTCTATCTGTTACGCTTTCACGCATAAACTATACCGATTTAAATTAAATTTAGTACAGTCAACGACAAAAGTCGCTGTACAATCACACTTTTTTCTATTATCCTCATCATCTTATACATCAACTTTTGACCTCCTCATCACCTAAAATCAGGTTTGTTATGTTGTGGTCAAAATGATACCATGTAAAATGTAAAAAAAACAATAATAATTACTGATTTGAAACACATTTGGAAAATCGAGAACGATCAGCTACTTTTGTCGCCGACTGTACAGATGATTCAAACCCTGCAGAAGTACTTACTTACTTACATACTTTTTATCGAGACAAAGTGTAGTCCACGCGAGTGAACCCGCGGGGTGCAGCTAGTACTATATGAGTACGAAATCTCAGAGATCAGGTCTGCGGTTTAGACGTAAAAAACTAACAAACAAACTAACAGAAAATGTTACTTTCACATTTATCATTATGCGCATAATATGACTGTATAGGTGAATTACCCGAAATTATTTTTCCCCAATACTTTTAGTCCCATTCGCGTTTTTCCCCTTTTGCTTTATTTTCCAAACGACACTGCGACTGATAGATAATAATTATCTCACACGATTTAATTTCTACTCGTTCTTTTCGCTGCACGCATTTTTACCTATGATAAGTGTAAATAAATAAAAATAAATATCGGGGACAATTGCACACAAATTGACCTGAAACTTGTGTTATTGGTACTAGAAAACTATATACATACTTATATAAAGAGAAATAAATACTTATAGATGGAAATATCCAAGAGTACAAATATTCGTGCTCATCACACATATATTTGCCCTTACCGGGATTCGAACCCGGGACCGCTAGCTTTGCAGGCAGGGACACCACCAACTCGGCTACCGCATCGTCGTCGTCGTCGTCAAAATGGATGGATCAAAATAGCCGTACACATACCGTGGTTTGATCCAAGTCAGGTAATTGAAGTAGGTTTAAAAACAAGCCCGTACTAATTGCAAGTATTTTTGAAAAGGACGCAGTTATGCCAACGATTTCATTATAATAATTATGTGACGGTTGTATGAACTCTGTATGGAAGCTTGAATGGATTGTGAGTGTCATTAAATGAAACTAAAACGAATAGTCCTGGCTGGGCCATCCGTCTTGTGGCACAAGAATATATTGGATAAGCCGTCACGTTACAAAAACTACCAATAATAATAAATATTCATTGATCATGTTCCCATATCCCAACGAGCACATGCACAACCAACGAAGAAAAATCTTATTAGTAAAGCTTATTAAAAAAAATCGGATGTTATTTAGATGACAAAAAAGCTTGGGATTTTAGTGAACTTGCTCCAATTCAATCAATTAGTAATAATAAGAATAAAATTGTCAATGTGATCGTGGCAAAAAAATTACTTGCCGGGTGTTTCTTGCCTGTTCTTTTACCGGTGTAAGGAGGTCAGAACAGGCGTAGCTAGTTTTAAGTTTGACGTTTTAAAGTGATCACAATGTATCCTATTGAATAAAAATATATGAATTATGAAGGACATAGGATAGTTTTTGTAACGATAAACTGTAGCCCACGCGGGTGAAACCGCGGGGAACAGCTAGTTTACACATATTTTTCTAGTCTTATCCATTTTATTTCTACTGTGACAGCGGGTGAAACCGCGGGGAACAGCTAGTTTACACATATTTTTCTAGTCTTATCCATTTTATTTCTACTGTGACAGCACATTGGAGTTCCCGCGGTCCGCACGCAAGCAGCCTTCATAATGCATCACTGAAAGACCCCCATGTGACGCGAAATTGCATACAATTATTAATGTGAAAAGGGTAGTCACGAACAGTTTTATAAGATGAAATAGGTAAACGTTTTTTACAGTCTATATTTTGTAACAGTTGTCAAACTTCATTAATGTTTCAAGCCGGAATGTATTGACTCTGTGGTACTCGTGCATCAGCAAACTTGTGGGGGAATACGTCGTTCGAAACCTTATTATCATCTGTATTGCATTTATACTCGTAAAACTTTACCACTACACTCCTAATGAGTTGAATTATTTCACGATGGCTTGACCACGCATATAAACTTCAAAAACAATGCCGAGGTTTTGTCTAGGGAAGTTATGTGAAACTTCGATGACAAAATAGGCTTGGGTATCGATGTTATCTAATTCAAGCATCGATATACATACAATCATCATCATCATCAGCCGGAAGAAGTCCACTGCTGAACATAGGCCTCCCCCTTTGAACGCCACCATGAAAGGTTATTAGCCATTTGCATCCATCGGCTCCCTGCGACTCTTAAAATGTCGTCGGTCCACCTAGATCACAGATCACATATAATCACAGATGTTTTAATTCCGATATATCGATATATAAAAATAATAGCAATGGAAGTCTACAGAAGCAGAAACAGATTTTTCTTTTTCACATCTCTTTGACAAAATACTAACTGAGGTAGCATTTTCAGTAGCTAATTAATGATACTTTTTATTTGGTACAGAGCGTACTACGTAAGTAACGTATCATTTAACATATGTTATATTAATGCAGTAATTCACATGCGGGAGCCACGCAACGTGTTATTAGGTGATGATAAATGCCTTTTACGACGAATTGGTTAAACGTATAATAATGATTGCAGAAAGGGGTAAGGTTAAATAGTTATGTACAGTCAACGACAAAAGTCGCTGAACAATCACACTTTTTTCTATTATCCTCATCATCTTAGACACCAATTTTTGACCTCATCATCACCTAAAATCAGGTGTGTTATGTTGTGGTCAAAATGATACCATGTAAAGTGTAAAAAAACAATAATAATTACTTCTTAACAATAATCGAGAACGATCAGCTACTTTTGTCGCTGACTGTACTTTTCGTTGAAAAGGTATCTATACATTTTTAGTGACCGGTGGCTCTAGTGTGCGTGTTAGCGATTTTATATTGATACACTGAATTATTTATCAAAATCGGACTACTCTGTAAAAAGTTATGCGTGGTCATACACAATCGCACATGTGAGTGAACAATCAATCATCTTGTTTTCCTGTTGTTTTTTTTTTTCAAAAATTATACGGGACTAGCTTTGGGATTTTTAACCCTTGCCAATAATAAAAGAAACATCAAAATCGATTCATAAGCGACGAAGTTATCTCTCCTCCTTTTTTTGTCGGTTAAAACCAAAACATTTTTTTTGAAGGATGATAAAATAGTCAGTTGTTTAATGGCTGTGCCAGGTACATGTCAGGAAGAAACTTTGCAGAGCATTTCAAGTATGAAAAACTTGATTTGTTTTATTTGTAAACTAGCTGTTCCCCGCGATTTCACCCGCGTGGGCTACAGCTTTATGCACGCAAAGCCTCAGCCCGATCGGTTTAAAATTGACAAAGTTTCATACAAACTTTCATCCCCTATTTTATCCCCTTGGGGGTAGAATTAACCAAAATCCTTTCTTAGCGGATGCCTACGTCATAACACCTACCTGCATGCCAAATTTCAGCCCGATCCATCCAGTGGTTTGGACTGTGCGTTGATAGATCACTATGTCAATCAGTCACCTTTGAGTTACAAATATTTAGATTTAATTTTGTTCACCATGACGTGTGGAATACAATTTGGCATTAAAGGGATATTATATGACAAGTTGTAGACTTGAAATTCCACGCACACTCCAATATATTGGCAAGCCCATAGCTCAGATTGTATTTCACGCTGTCACACCCTTGCATTTGAAATGAGCGTTTGGATTTCCAACCTGCCGTCGGCGGCAACGACCGTTGCCTGCAAATGTAAATGCTAAATCTGATACCTAAATGAATGTTCAATGTCATTAATGTCATGTTTCCAATAATAGGAAAATGACGCTAATGAGGACCGAGTTTCGTTGGTCAGATTTTGGAGTAGAGTAATAATTCAATTGTTTTTACTCTATAGGATACATTGTGATCACTTTAAAATATCAAACTTAAAACTAGCTACGCCTGTTCTAACCTTCTTACGCTGGCAAAAGAACAGGCAAGAAATGCCCGGCAATTGACAATCTACTGGATAAATGTTTTTTTTTAATATGGTTTTTAACACTGTCACTGTCACTGTGGTTTAGCTAATGTCAAGTAAGTAATTAATATAAATGAAAGTGATAAGCTTATCATCATCATCTGATGTGAATGTGACCGAATACAGAAAATACAGATCGGGCACGATAGTACCCCTCCCTTTTGTGTTCGAGTAGTGTCACTTAAACTTGATATGCACTTTTTGAGAGCATTAGAAAAGTCACTTTTTACAGCTCTATACCTACTCAAACCTACACGTCAACAAACAACAGTATTGGAAATAGAAATAAAAGTTGACGGTTGCATTATTCTAAAAAGCTGCTGTAATTTTTATCCTTCACTACTGGCGATACAGAAATATTTTTATTATATTCTTGTTTTGGGTAGTTTTAGAAAACCTTGCAATTGGTCTTGATTGGTCTATCAGATGCCAGATCAACCAAAGTACGAATATACTCATCGAGGTTACGGTTCGTCGTCGGTCAGTAAATTTCACAAAACGATGACACAAAGTGAAAGGGCAGGCCTGGCTTACCGTCCCAGACAAAGGTATTGTTCAATGTTCATCAGAACACTAGTTACGTAACCCACACGTATAATTTAATTCGATATCTAGGCCAACAATAGATAATAGAGATGGTAGTTCCGGCCTGTAAAGATTACCCGGCCAATCCGGCCCATCCGTTCTAAATTCAAAATCTGTTTATTTAATAGGATACAACATTTAATTTTGTGATGCATAATGCACAATCGCCGTGACGTGCGCAGTGCATTGCTACGTAAAATTTTGAACTGTTAAATACATTTTGGGTGAACTGTAACGTAGAAAATTATCTATTGCAACTTAAAGTTAGAAATAAATATGTAAACGTTATGAGCTGGCATGTTTTCTGCCGGATCGGAAGGTATAAAACACAATTTATTTAGTTTCTCTAAAATATTGATTCCATTTGATTTCATCATGTGAGCCCTCTCATGTAGAATTTTAAACTACTTTAGACTAGCTGCGTCTCTCGATTTTACCCGCGTACTTTACTATTTTTTTACTTTACTTTTATCGCAATAAAAAGTATTCTGTGACCTTTTCTAGGGTTTGAACTATCTCCACAAAAAAATTCACCAAAATCCGTTTGGTAATTTTTGTGTGAAAGAGTAACAAACACCCATTCATACATTCATCCTCACAAACTTTCACATTTATCAAATCAAATCAAATGTTTATGTTTCGGACAACAAAAGTTGTATATTCGTGTATTTATATTTTAATGTTCTGTTAATTGTATTATTTTTTTCATCACTTATTTTTGCTACAAATAAAATTATTGTCTATTGTTACATAATAGTAGAACTATTTTATATCCGGCGCCGGACGCGTTATCCGTTACATCTCTAGTAGATGGTATTAAGATGCGTGCTCCGGGTAGCGGTTGCCTGCTGTTTCAATTTTAGAATACGTTTCAAATATAGAATGGTATAGCAATCTCTTAATAGGAAGAATGTCTGCCACGCCCGTGACCTATAGTTTGGTGGCCAGTTGTTGTTTAGAGGTCAATAGTTAGAGTTTTAATTGGATGAGTAGAAGTGAATACGATAACAACGCCCAGTTATCAATACGTTGACCTCAGGCCCCCTACATACAGTTAGGAATACCTAGTAATAATCTTACTGTATGTATGCTTTGATTTTTAACAGTGATGCTTACTGGCAAAAAGCCTCGTCTCTAAAGTTAGAAAATAATTATGTTACATTAAAAAATACATGACACTGGCCTCTAACAGAAAAAGCAAATCAAACGCACTCGTTCCATTTTCAAATATACGGATTTCATTACCGAACGAGGTGGATCTAACGGCCCTTCACACGTCATCACGCCAACACCTTCATTAATCGCGGCACTCCAATTAACACATTCGGTGTTGTTGCGCTACACTATTTGGATTAGACATTCTCATCCCTACATTCATTTAAATGTGAAAGTGAAGGCTTTTTGGCGGCAAACGAACAGTCAACATGAAAATTTTATTTTTATTTCCAAAACTCGTGTTTCTTCGGGTTATAATGTGTGATATTGGTGGATTAATTAATCACTATGTGTTCGTTAGTGTGTCAGAACTTGAAATGAGGTTGTTAAAAGTGACTTTTGGTACTTAATTGTTCCAAAAAGTCCGTGCAAAGCTTAAGTAAAGTGACACTAGGTACATAGAAAGGGAAATAGGTATCCTCTTTGGCCTGGCTTGTGGCTGGGTCACATCTTTGGATTAATATTAAATTTGATACATCTAATACCTACTTGACACTGGCTAAATAAACTAATAGTATATATATAGAGCCATAACAAAATATGTGAAAGAAGGAAGTGAAAAATATGTTTATTTTGTCATTACTTCATGCTGCAATGGATTGACGTGATTTTTGCATAGATATTGTTTTAGTCCGCAGAGAGATGACCTAAGCTAGTTATATCCCGGAGAATGCACAAACAATTCCGGCTTTTTCCAGAAAATTTACTAGAAATGACCTGCAAGCTCCGGTTTATTTTTGAATTAACTAGTTTCTAATGCTAATACCGTAAAGAGAGTGCTGCTAATGCAACCGCAGTACTTACTAAGGGATGTCTTTCAGACCGTGTGTCATGTCAGTGCTCATTAGAGCTGCGATCCCACATACTTTCCTGCTACCTTTGTTAATAATTTGACATAATTATAGAACATCACATCTCTAGACACACACACACACATCTCACACACACACACACACACACATCTCACATCACACACACACATCATCACACACACACACACATCACACACACACATCACAACATCGACATCTCTAGTATTGTCTAGTACAAGTATTCACTTATATGAAATAAAAAGCACTTTAGGCGATATTTACAATGATCTAAATAGAGAAACATAATCTTTATAAAATTAGTTAGTTACAAATGAAGCTAATTAAAGTGTCTTATAAAAGGAAATTATGTTCGCTGTTACACGCATCACTTGAGAATGGCTGGACAGATTTATTTTTATATAATGTTTGAAATAGTGACACACCTACTCGTAAAAATTTTTTAGCGAAAGAAAATTGAAAAAGATATCTGAAAAATTTGAAATATTAGCAATAACTGTAAGTTGTGCTTTTTTCTATGGGAATTTTGTATGAACTGAATATCCGTTGTAGCACATTTACTTATTAAATATGTTACCATTATAATTTTATTGCAAACGAATAATGGGATATACATAACAAAATAAAAACACTTCACTAAATCTTAGAATATGAAATAAAACTACCTATCAAACTAAACAATACAACTGATATACAATTGTATATATTATTTGCCTTCTCATGAAAAGATAGCAGGGCAGGTCGCCTGTAATATTATTACATTAGCTATAATATAATTATATGTTTTTAAATTATTTTATTGATCATATCTGATAAGGAAAACAGTTTGAAAAGTGAGTGTCATAACAAGATCATAACATTTAATGGAATGAGGTGTGGGCGCCAGGAGGGTGGCTCTTACACTATAATTGTGAAATGTGAACACATTACGATTGGAAACTTTACCCCATTTTAAGGCAGGGGTAGTTCTGACATCAACCCGGCTTCGCACGGGTAGGGAATGTTTTACAGTCTTTTTTTTACTTTTTACTGGGTAATCTTTGATTGGAAATCGCGTGATGATAAGCAAAGATTTGGTCAAAGGTAGCACCACTCTACGCGTCTACGCCTGGGTTTAATCTCTAGTGGTGCTGCCAGATCACACCGATAGGTGCTTGCCAACAGATTCAAAAAGATGGTACTAGTAAATGTCCTACCGCCAAGGTCTCACGATGTTTTCCTTCACGGAAAGTTCAAGAGGTTTTTCGGAAAAATATAAACTTTCTGCAAGAAAATGGGGCATTTTTGCTAAAAGAAAACAGCTCCTGGGATCTAAACTCTTATGCGATTTAATCGTACAAGCACTGACAAAAGTGGCTGATCCAAACAAATTTCCCACATGTGTCCCAGATTAGCTATTTCATTTTCTGGTAAGTATTAGAGATGCATAGGAAAATGCAATGAATGATTAAATAAGCCAATTTTGGTATTAGAGGGTCAGGAAAATTAAAAAGTTGAAGAGATCCAGCGACTTTTCTCCTTGACCGTACACGTCAAGCTTTCTCTAACCAAACGAATCAAAACAAAAGGCACTTACCGGACAAAAAAACGCGGAAATGGCCAGGAAACGTTGGCGTGTGGTAGATGCCATCAATATTTGTGTTATGGGCGAGGTCGAACGTCATCGCATGGTGATTTGAATCGATAATAACGTGCCAATCCAGGCGCATCGAGGCGCCACCCCAAGCTACATCGTCACTTTACATAGCTTAATATTTCAAGCCGTTTTAAAAACTTAACAGTATCCATAAGTATTCTTTTTTTAACATTTTTAAGCCTAGTGTATTAAAAAGAGATTTTATTCAGATTAAAAAAGAATGAGGGAAGCCACGTGCCTGGCAATACACTTAAATTATATTCACACGAGATTGCGCAGAATCCAGAACATGTTAAATTTAGGGACCCATAAAATAGGGAACGCTTTTGTTTTAATCTTGAGGACCTAGTAACTTTTTTTTGTCTTTGGCTATATTTATCTATTTGTATAGACATATAGATAACAGCTTTATTGTTTCATCACAACTTCGGAAAGAGACATGTAAGGATGAATCATAGGCTATATTTGTGAATGGGTATTAGTCACATTTTTTTTCTGTCTATTTCTTTCCAACTAATATAGCTATATTAATGAAACTTTTTTAGCAGTTTGTTTGTCTTACTACAAATAAAAAGATTTTGCGTATACATATTTATATTAAATGTGATAAGGACCACATTGCGTGAACTAAGTACACAAAAATTTAATACATTGTATATTGTAAAACGAAAGCTTGTGTTTTTGTTCCATTCTAGATAAAAAATAAAATAAAATTACAAAGCTTCCTTTAAATAAGTATACGGATCCCTGCAATGCTGAAACAATGTGAATGAAATTCGCAAGATTTTTTAAAATATGAAAAAGGAATGCGTTCTTAAAAAAATTTGTTTCCGCGCACAATGTGTATAAAGCGCCCCATTCATGACACAATGGATGTTTTGTGGCCGTCTGCGTTGAGGGGCTACTACGGAACTTATGCATCGCATAAGCATTAACTATAGAAAAATGAATTACCTAAAAACGTTTAACATAAAAACTAAACCGCCAAAATAATAAACCTTTTACCAACTAAGTTCATAGAGTAAACATAGATAAATTTTGAGTCGGCGCCAAACAATGGCACATGTTGCAAGTAGTCGTGCAGTATACATATTTTAACAAAATATCAATTTTACTTAGGCCGTCCTTACAGGAGCTGGTTTATTTTATTTCAATAATTCTTAAAAAATAAATATATATGTAAAAACCTTCACAATAAAACCGACTTAAATAAGCTTAAACAACTAAGGGCCGGTTTTATAAACGTTACGGACGTTTATAAAACCGGCCCTTAGTTGTCAAATGTCAAATTTACCGAAATTTGATATGACTTAAACGTCATATCAAATTTCGGTAAATTTGACATTATTGTCGAAATTTCCATACTAAAATTTTACAATAAGATCAAATTAACCGAAATAAGGTATGACATTTAACTTACGGACGTTTATAAAACCGGCCCTTAGGGTGTTGAGCAAATAAATAGTTCGATGTGAAGTAAACATTTTGTTTCTTGGTAGCCCCCCCGCTGCATGACCTGCCCTACCTACGTGTGTCACAATGCCGTGTATGGCGCACTTACTGAATTGTTTCTCTCTATCCACTTCCTTTTCCGTTTTGCTGCTGAATGTTTGTATGGAGAGCGTAATTTCAGTATCTTGAGACATTTTAGGGTTGCCATGATGTTCAGACTTTAAATACGTTTTACATTCTAAAGAAGAACAATCAACCACACCCACACACACCCATACACACACACGCATACACAGATACACATCTTTCGACCACATCGTCACTTAACATTAGGTGACTTGTAGTCAAAGGTTACCCTTTGTGTAGGTCTCAAGTGTAGCTGCTGGAACACACCGATAGGTGCTGCCCTGACACGTAGCAAAGAGATCAAGTTTTTTTTAATCACTTTTAAAAGTATTTATCTTAAGAGGTTATTAGACTTTACTAAATTTAGTCGTCTAAATGATTCAGTTACTAAATTCAGATAAATGCAATCGAATTTAGGAAGGTAGGTTTCTAAATTTAGGAAAGAGTACGGCTACTGACTCACTAAATCATTTAGGAACCTAATTAGAATCGAATTTAGGAAGGTGCGATCGCGTTTTTAGGATAGTATTATATGCTTAATACACAGATGCACTCTGAAAAAAAAAGAGTGAAATGGGGAAATCATTACCGTCGCAGGAAAACAATAAAATGTTCATGTTTTGTTATTTCATTTTGCACCGCGGCGTGTCTTAGCTCTTGTGACTTCATTCTACCTGAGACGGGATTTTTGCATGAGTAGCCGCCCGACCCCACTCTCCTCTTTAGGGCTGGGACTTTCTATCGATATCTATATATCTACATTAGTCACTCTATAATTTTATATTTGTAGTGTAGTTCTTAACAGAAAATTGGAAATTTAGAGATGCTCTTTAGATTACTAGTCCAAATAAGAAGTAAAAAACTTTCGACCATAAGTTACCTGATGTTAGGTGAAGATATAGTGGTTGAAGGTGGCGCCACGCTACACTTGGATTGGGAACTGGAATTCAAGTGGTGGTGGTAGTTGTGTTTGTAACCCCCGACGAAGGGTGTTATTAGTTTGTAGTGTGTTTTTTTGTATCTGTGTGTGACGTGTGTGTGAATCGATTTTTTTAATTTTTTTATTTATTAAAACTAGCTGACCCAGCAAACTTCGTATCGCCTATAAAAGTCACCTTTTAAACCTTCCCTGAACTTCCACAAATATTTCAAGATCAAAATTATCCAAATCGGTCCAGCCAGTCTCGAGTTTTAGCGAGACTAACGAACAGCAATTGATTTTTATATATAAGACTAGCTGACCCGGCGAACTTTGTATCGCTAATAAGTCACCTTTTAAACCTTCCCTGAACTTCCACAAATATTTCAAGATCAAATTTATCCAAATCGGTCCAGCCTTTCTCGAGTTTTAGCGAGACTAACGAACAGCAATTAATTTTTATATATAAGAAGAAGATAAGATAAGATGTTTCTTGATCGAGTACTCTAAGCTAGAAGTGTCGATAGTTTTTAAAATATTAATTAATGTTTATCGATACTGTACATTGTAACTCTACCTGCGAGCACATTACTTTGCCGGCTTGCGTTGAAACCAAACCTATTTAACTCTACTCGAGTACTGCAGTCATCTTGGCTCTAGATTAACTATAGTAATATTTTTCTTACGAAGAGTTTTTACACTATTTTCTTATAGCTTTTTCACATCTTAGCGTACTCATGATACGATTCAATACTGAATTGGGTTGATAATCCATTAAATCATGCATATCGTTCAAAAAACCAAAGAAAGCAAAATTAAAAAGTGTGTGCGTATGTGTGTGATATGTGTGTTTGTTTGTATGTATGTATGTGTGTGTGTACGTGTAAAAATGTATGGACAATCGCTAGTGTTTCCTTGGAACCAAATCGTACGTTCTGTCCATATCATATCATACTCGCAGATCTGCTCCATATCGAACTGCAAACAAGTCCTCATGACCTACGATATGGTTTCAAAGGTACGGAGACCCGCATCGTAATTCGGTTGAACCAATGAAATTACAAATCCCCAGTGGTTAAAACAGTACGAAAATCCGTTCAGTTGTTTTTGAGTTTACATGCAGATACAAACATACAGACAGACATACAGACGCGGCGGGGGACTTTCTTTTGTAACATGTAGTGATGTAGAGCAAATAAATCATAAAATGTTTGCTTTCTAAACTCTTATGTGGAAATTTGTAGCATCGTGTAAAAGAATAAAAAATGCTAAACAAAAACAATTACGAGTGAAGAAATATTATATTCATATTATTTACTCTTTACGTCCAGATAATGAGTAAAAGGAAATTGTTAGCGCACTTATTCGCGTATTTTCGGCTGTCTACGTACCCCCTTTTGTCTTTCGCGTGTGTGTTCGAGACTCATTAATTTTTTAAGCTGCGGAAATGAGAGGATTTTTTTGAGGTAAGGGTTGAAATACACCTCCGAAAATCAACATTTTTGGAGGTGAATTAAGACGTGCGTCAGCGGTGATTTAAAAAACAATACAATGCATATTACGAAATTCTAACAATGCATAGTGTTAAATACCAATTTTAAAATAATAAGTTTATTACAATTAGTAGGATACAATATGTGATCCGCAGTGCGATTCTAATTCACTCGGAAAGACTCCGTGTCGGAATCGACGTCACTTTCGCTTCACGGAAACGTTTTCCGAGAGCAAATAAGTGCCGGAAACTTTTTCATGATTGAACGCCTGTTTTGTCAAATTAAATGTCAGTTTCTGAATTCAGATTAATACATTACTTAAAACTGACTTGTTTAGTTGATTCATTAAATTCCTACAATGCATATTTGCATAGTGTTTGATTTATTTATGAAATACTAATATACATAGCTTTGTTCAATTAATAAATTGGTTGATGCTAATTCGTACTCTGTCGCTCATTATTACGCTCCTACATTATAAAAAATCGTAATCGTAAAAAACCTTGCACTTTGCGCTCTGCGTGACATACCATGTCACTCAATCTGTTTGTCAATCGAGGCAAATTCTCATAGTTAAAAGATAGTACCTAAAGGTATCTTACAATTTTCTATACAAAGGTAAAAAATGAAAATCTAAATTAGGTTGGTATCTATTTTCTATGGTACCTACTTAATATCGCCAAAACGAATAAATTTAAAAATTCACACAAGAGAATGTCTATTAAATATTTATTTCAATGCAATGTCCTGGGGAGAGTGGGGTAGAGGGGCCCGCAATTAAAATTATAATTTTTGGCAAACTCTTCCACCCCGCTGTGTGTATCTGTATCTTTGAGTCGTCCCACCGGCAATAATGTCGGTGATACACTGAGATAATGATAAATAAATAAAATATCGGGGACAAATTGACCTAGCCCCAAATTAAGCTCGACACTTGTGTTATGGGTACTAGACAACGATATACATCCTTATATAGAAAAATAAATACTTATATAGATAGAAATATCCAAGACTCAGGTACAAATATTCGTGTTCATCACATATATTTGCCCTTACCGGGATTCGAACCCGGGACCGCTAGCTTCGCAGGCAGGGATACTACCAACTCGGCTACCGCGTCGTCAAATGATTATATAATTATTATTTATGCGTTTTATTTAGAGCTACAAGTATGAACTAATAGTGCATAGAAAGCCTTAAACGTCTGTTACAGTTACAGACGATTTATATTGTGTTAGTGAATTTTCACGCTTACTTTTGTTGGTGGCTATCTGGCTATACAGACTAATACAAGAACGGCAGACTCGTTCACATATAGTGCAGATGTGTTTTATTGCATCTAAGAGCTAATACAGTTTACAAATTTCAGTAATCAACTATGGACAGTTATCTTACTTGTAAAAATTTCTAGAACTATCTAAATTCACAACAACAACAAACAACATAAATAACAACATGAACATTAACATGAACAACATGAATATAAAAACTGGAGATAGGCAATAATATTATGTAATTCGTATATTGTTATAATTTCGGTCCACAGCCATATTATTGACCTTTTGGCTTCAATTTCTTTTATGACTTGGTCTTTGTACTTCCTTTTTAATTTTTGTCTTTTCCCTTTCTTCCAAATAAATATGAGAAGCTGTCGGAAATATCTCGGTGTGTCGTTGGGCGGAACTTGACTTCCAAAAATACGTATCGTTCTAGGTTTGGGCGCCCCAAACGTCATTGTGAGCCGAGAGTATGCCCTCTACGAAATGTTTAAATATTCATTTTGACTCTTTAATTATATTGTATGCATGTTAGCCAGACATTGTTTTTTGTTGCTTGTTTTTTATTGTTTATGTTGAATTTCAGCTTAATGAAAGTCGAGTGCTTTAAATATGTCTACGTTTTGACGGTTATTTTGTTTTGGTAATGCTAAAATGAAGTTCTATAGAAAATCAGAAAATTTACAGATTAATAAAAACCCAGCAAAATCATAATGTTGTAAAGTATTTATATTATTTTCTATTCCTTAAATTACTTAGGTATATTAAAAATAAGTTTTAGCACACAATTCGACAGAGTCTCACATAAAAATATAATACGATTCTTTTGCGGAGTCCACCTGGAGAAGTTTGTACCACACCTTGCCAGTTACTCAATCACCATTTGTATCATTAAAATTACAAGCCTAAGAGGGATTTTACATCTAATATTTCAGAGTAACGAGAGCAGTGCATTGTTGCGTGGAATTAGAACTGTTTAAGTTTAAAATGATCGATGGTACTGAACTCAAATGACGCTTACCATCAGGCGAGTGACTTGTAATGCTCGTAACATAGCTGGTCAGGTCGGTCGTAACAGATCAAACGAGTTAAGCAACACTCAGCATAGACATTACTTGGGTGGTCGACATTAAATCCACTGCATAAAATTATCTCATCCATACCAAAACTTCATTTCCAACTCCTTTAAAAATTTACACCTTCAGACGTGGGTAAATTGAATCGCGTTAAACGTCTTCGCTCCGAGGCGCATATAAGTAGTAGGGCCCATCGGCTAACAATTTTATACGTAATCAATTTACCGCGCGCCGTCTTACCCCTACCTCCCCTGGGCGGTGAGGCACGACGACAAAATGTGGTTGGGTTTTTAAGTGTTTCTTGATTAGTTTTTATCAACGGAGATGTTAGGTGTGGACAGAAAGTAGTAGGTTATTTAATTTAACTTTTTTTATTTCAGATTCACAATACATTGTGTTCATCAAAAGTACTATCATAACGACTAATACTAGCAGTAAAACTCATATCATAAAACATTCTGTAACTGTAATAAAATTATAGCGATGATAGCGATGATGGTGGACCGACGACATTGTTAGAGTCGCAGGGAGCCGATGGATGCAAATGGCTAATAGCCGCTCATGGTGGCGTTCAAAGGGGGAGGCTTATGTTCAGCAGTGGACTACTTCCGGCTGATGATAATGATGATATCTCAGCAGACGTTAGCTTGCGGTTCATAGGGCGTGGGTTCGAATCCTACAATTAGCTTAAGTTTTCGGTGACGGAAACGAGAGTTACACTAAAAACTTTCCGTTTTTCCATCGAACGTACGGAACACTAAAAATAAGTTTTTTTTTAACCTATACTATGGAAAAGGTTTATTTCCTTACGAAAAAAGAAGTAATAAATAGTGTCTGTTCTTTTATTATTTCCGTTCTGCATCCAGTTGATTCAGTGATGCATTTGAAACAAAGTTACGTACTTTGATTACGTTCCCGGCGCTACGTCGAGCGGTGTTTATTGCTTTCACTGTAACGGCAAATGATTGCCCTACTTGGGTGTAATATAATATATTATGTACTTTTGATATGTTCGTAGGTAGGTGCGGGGTATAGTCACAAGGAAACACGTATTGAGGGAACGAACGCTCGTTTACTCCTAAAAGCATCAAACACAACATAGGACGAGTAGGACGCCACAGAAGATGTAATAGTGTGTACAAGGTAGTGTAGGCGCGTACACATCAACTGTACCAATAATTACATATGCGAAAGTTTGTGTGTGTGAATGTTTGTTACTACGTATCACGTCCGTAACTACTAAACCGATTTCGATGAAATTTGCAATGGAGATAGCTTATACCCGGCCGTTTTGCTTGTCAATAAGTTGGATTCAGGGGGCCATTAACAGCGGGATTAAAAAACTGTTTGAGCAGAAGTGTTAAGAGATCGTTTTGTTCGTCAGCTCCTCATAATATACCTAATACAGCGCTTGTTTTTCTTCCCCGTTTCTGGGACATATTTCGTCTCTTAAAAACATTTTGCGAACAAATGCGTAAAATGATATTCATGTTCTATATAACTAGCGCCGTCTATTCTATTGAACCCGTGACCTCACGCTTCGCGCGTTACGACACATTAGTAAGCACATTTATTTAGTAGTGGTGTATAATAAAAGTGCTACAACATAAAAAAAAAGTACCATTAAAATCATCAACCACAAAAACATCCATAAACGGATTCCAAAATCCATTCCACCATTTTTACATACCCAGTTCCGTTTTACCATTAGGGCACGTAGGGCATAAGTCCAGAGCCCTGGCTTGATAAGGGCCCCAAACTGCCAAAACATAATGCCCATAAATTTTTTAACTAAGCATTTAATATCTAAAATATCCAATAACGGCTGCCTCACTTGAAAGCTTGTTTCCAATCCAAACAGCGTGCGTGGTGGGTAGCGTGGTGCCTTCGACCGCATCATAACTTAACATTAGGTGACTTGTGGTAACCTTCATGCCAGTGATGTCATATAAAACGGCTTCAACGGAAGACCAGCGCTGGTCAAACGACTAACACAACGCTGAGTTGGGGCCGGTTTGCAACAAAACTATTTTTAAAAACTACCTACTTACAATAAAAATAATTTAATGCACATCTTTTAAAAAGTATGTATGTTTAATTTATTCCAAATGAATGATTCATATTCTTATATGCTACTAAAATAGCCAGGGGTTAAACTGATATGGTGATATCGATATCCCAATATCCCATGTTTCCATATCTCAATGTGTACAACCTCTTAGTTTTTAATTAGCTCATAATATAAAATAATTATATTTAAACGCCGAATTATCTAAGTATCTACAATGAATATAGGTTGACAACAGTACCTACGGGCCTCGAGCTAGTAGTGTAAAAATGTGATCAATAAAAAAAATTAAAATAAATATGGTAATAAGTATCGATTCACTTGTTTTTTTTTGCTCTTTTAAAGCAAAGCTCGCAAACATTGAGTACCTTAGGGCCCCTGAATGGCCTAAGCCAGCCCTGTGCCCATCAAACGCAACCTTAATAATCTGCTATTCCGCAACAAAATCATCGTCATAAACGCCGTAACGACTCGTAAAGGTTCATCCACACGTAAACAAGCTACCATTATTATTCATCTACTAGCTGACGCGGCGAAGTCGATGTCTATCTTATTTCTTTTATAATTATTCACGGGGGTGCCCCCCTCCCCCTCCCACCCCGTGGGGTGTGGGATAGAGAAAACGTCTTCGGTTTTTGCGGCGTTTGTTTCAAGTTTTTTAGGGGGTAAACCCTTTCCTGAACATGACAGGGATCGGATCATTAAGCAGGCCTAGCTGAGATGGTGCGCCCCACAGTTCCTTCGTCTTATGAATTTTACATGTAGATACATTTGTTTATTTTTTATTCATATATTACTTACTAGTTGCACCCCGGTTTCACCCGCGTCTTCCCGTTATCCCGCAGGAACCTTTTCTGGGATAAAAAGTAGCCTATGTGTTAATCCAGGGTATAAGTTATCTCCATTCCAAATTTTATTCAGTTCCGTTCAGTAGTTTTTGCGTAAAAGAGTAACAAACATCCATCCATCCATACTCACAAACTTTCTCATTTATAATATTAGTAGGTTTTTTTTTTCTTAACCTATACTGTCCCACTGCTGGGCAAAGGTCTCCCCCATTTCCTTCCAGATATTCAACTCACTTAGTAGAATACATACAACATGTATTGTGATCATTTTAAAACGTAAAACTTAAAAATAGCTACACCTGTTCCTAGCTCCATAAACCGGCAAAAGAACAGGCAAGAAACACTGTTATTCGTAAAACGTACGGTTCCTGTGGGAATTTACACGTGAGTGAAACAGCGGGACGCAGCTAGTTTTCTTTACAAAGTCTAAGTCAAAATTTGTTTTATTCAATTTATAGGATACATTGTGATCATTTTATAACGTCAAATTTAAAACTAGTTACGCCTGTTCCAACCTCCTTACGCCAGCAAAAGAACGGGCAAAAAACGCCCGGCAGGTAATTTTTTTGGCGCGATCACATTGACAATTTTATTCTTATTACTAATTGATTGAATTGGAGCAAGTTCACTAAAATCCCAAGCTTTTTTTTTTGTCATCTAATACTCCGATATTTTTAAATTAGCTTTACTAATAAAATTTCTCTTGTTTGGTTGTGCACATTGGGATATGGGAACATGAATATTAACGAGTTACGGGATCACAACCAAAGCAGACCAGACCCCACAAGCAGCACCCGTTCACGAGTTGACGCATGTGCCAGCCATCGCTCTCCTCGACCATATTAGAGGGAAGAGGTTATAAGTATACATACTTACTTACCCTTAATATAGAAAACTGTACCGATACATATCAGTTATTACCATGGATCCTCATATTATGAAAAGAAAATCAAACCACGAGAGTAGCTATATTTATTAAAAGCATCCTAATTATCCAACAAAGTAAAGCACACCATTCAGTTGATTTTAAATTACCATAGAAATATTTTTAAATTCATCGGTGAATATTGGAAAACCGATGCAGGAAAAAAAAACTAAGGCAAACCATCTGAACTCCATTCATAACTCGATATGAACCGACCTAATCAATTCAAAAGGGGAGTACCGGGTAAAACGAACACACGTTCTAGAGTACATGAATTCATGCAGTACTTAAACTTCCACCGGCTCTACTAGAGTGGGATGTCACGAAAAATATAACGTTGAAAAATTAAATGTAAGCGGAATGAAATGTAATAGATACATAAGAGTTCAGATATAACAATATAAGTATGCAATGTTTATCCAGTCCCACGTGTAGTCTAAAGGTCGTCCCTCACTTTTACCACACCGCTCCAATACAGCAACAGCTCAAAAATCATGCAAATGTGAGCTGAAAGTCGTATTTCGTATGTTATAATTCACAATAACAAGAAAAGTGAGTAAACGATCCACTCTTTGAGGCATGATAGCATACTTTTTCGTAAAACCAGATTTAATCTATTACATGGCGAGAATAATGCTCATATTCTAACTGTTAAAGGTAAAATAAATACATCTAAGCAAAATTAAAAAAAAAAACAATTTATGCCACTACATATATGCAGAGTCTTATTATAATACCTATTAAATTACATATGGTACTTTTGGCTAGGTAAGTGTGTTTTGGCAAAGTACATAAAGCCTTTTTCATGGACTTCAATCACTGTCTTCCATCACCCACGTACAGCACCGACTGCTTATGAAATTATACCGCGGAAAATCTACGGTTGAAGAATTATTTCTTTTTTTTTTTGTTCCAAGGAGTTCGTCTGAGACGCAAATGGGTTAGAAAATTGAATGAGCGTGTGCCCCAACCAGGTTACGTTGAATAAGTGTGAGAGCGTATGCAGAGTTTGAAAACATCTGGTTTTTATTGAATTACCTCGGTCTGTTACGTTGATTGTTTGCTTTTTCTGTTTTCTTGTTTATTCGTATGAGCGACGAGACGAAAAATTTGCTGTTATTGACTGGGTTTATCTATACAGGCCGAGTGGCCGTCGCCCTGTCGGCCGTCCCAGGTATCGCTGGCAAGACGAAGTCACGAAGGATTTGCGCGAGTTCCAGGTGGCAGACTGGTAGGAGGTGGCGCAGGACATACCGAAGTACCGGCTTTTGTTATCGGAGGCCAAAATTAACTTTGGATCGTTGCGCCATCTCAGTTAATTTTTTTTTTATCTACAGGCTAATTGCAGTTGTTTCAAAATCTATCTACCATTGCAACACTAGAGGTGTTGCCGATACTTTGCTGACGCTTATGAACTCTTTAATATCAAAGAACACTCTCATCTTACAAACAACACAAAAAAAATATTTTAAATTCGGTCGGAAGCTAGGATGCTATTCATAACGTCAGACACACAGATACACAATACCCCATATTTTTGCATCAGAGCTTCAAAAATACCTTCATACTTCCCAGTAACACATCTTAAAATCAATACGATACGAAATAAACAAGCTCTCCAATGCATTAGCGAAAAAGGGAACCAAGGAAAAATAACGAGGTCGCATAACACTATATCACATCAACTGGTAATGCTCTTAGGTTGCCACTAACGATGTGACATCAAAGGACCCGCACATGTGAGAGACTAATGAAAAGAGTCTGATCTGTCAATGCCTGAACCAAAAGATAGGAAAATTAAAATGTCTAGACTGAATCTTTTACGTTTTGTTTCCGAAGACGCTCAGTGCTCACTGCGCATTCGTATGTCGCAAAATTCGCAAGTCGTACGAATTATGGAAAGTGAAAAATCCATGCGGAATAAATTTGAATCAGTACTTGAGACGTATGAAGGAACGAGCTTAGGGTTGTGCCGATTATCTACTTGTACTGGTGGACGGTTGTGAGTTAAGCTAATGGAATCATTCGATTATGAAGATCTCTTGAGATATCTAACTCGATTATAGTCACTTGCAAATCTAGTCATATAAATGCGAAAGTAACTTATGGCTATGTTGCCTTTTCACGCTTAAGCGGCTGCATTGATCATGATGAAAATTGGATATAGATTGAACCTTGGAGAAGGACATAGGATAATTTGTATTGCGTTGCGAGAAACTGTAAAAACATAACGTATTGAAAAATGTATTAGTAATATATTCATTTTGGATCTTTTTACACAATATACCTGAACCTTAAGCCACGCTGCGCCTGAATTGGAAACTAGCTCTCATGTAAAAAAAATGGTTTTAAGTAATGGTTTAAAGTAATTTGTTTTATTTTTTATTACTAGTATTATGTATTTGATATTTTTTTTTTATTTTGTTAAATTTGTAGTGTTTTTTAGTTCCTGGTGAACGAATTGGGGAACTGTAATGTTCACCAGGGGCATGTACTTATATCAATAAATAAATAAATAAATAAATAAAATAAATACAGTATTACAATTGTAAAAAGTACATTTTTATGAAAACATAAATGGCCTACTTGTAACGACGCATCACCATGTAGGTCTCCTCTAGGTCTCATCCCCTGAAGCAAGTGTGATGATAAGCTTTATACGCCTTTGATCTTTATTTAAGGTCTACCATTTTGAATGAAAAGCTAATTAAATAAACTAGCAAAGTCTAGAAATGTATGAAATAAAAGCCTTTAGCGGGTAAAAAGGCATCCAAGACGTTCTCTTCATTAGCGACAAGAAAAGTGATGTCATTCCGCTGTGACAGCAGTACGAGGAGGTGCGCGCCCCCCGGTGGTCGTTCCACGACTGACTTCTGTCCCCCCTCGGCTTACCAGAGCCGGGGGGTGGACGGCTTTCTCTTTCATTTTTCCTTCGCTCCTCTCGGCTCATCCAGTTACATCGTTCTTATGTTTTATTTTTAATTAAAGCGTACGCAAGTCGACGGCGTAGAACTCCCCCGTCGGGTGGCCGCGGTACATACGCGGTGGGTGTTGATGATTTTTCAATGGGGAGAAAGAGTTCCCTCATTTTCTTAAGAGAAAATTGCGTTTTGTTTTCGAGTAGTCGAAGTCTGTAGTAATCGCTTTTGTTTCGTGGAAGTTCTCCGTCGTTCTCGGCGCATGTGAACGTAAATTGTGTACTTTAAAAGTTTTGCGCTGAAATTGTGGAGGCGACGGTAGTTGAGGTGTTATGTTTAAGTTTTTTAGTGCAGTCGGCTCGAGATTCGTTTGGGGAACTTACGTGTCGCTGGGTTTTTTCAGGTTACAGGGTAGTTTTGGCCACAAAACCTGGTGTTAAGTGACGATGCGGCTGAAGGTGGTGCGACGAGATTAGTAACTGGCTCTCAAGCGAGGCTACTTGAATGCACAAATTGGTTCTTGATGACTTGAGGATAGTAAGCCAGGCAAGCACTAGACAGCACTTTACCACTAAACCATGGTTTTATCACGATGATGATTCGTTTCAGCACATGCGAATTTGTGATCCCTAACTTTTTTATTTATATGTGGTAAGCGACGATGCAGTTGAAGGTGGATCACGATGGCCCATGAAGTGCCTATTCACTCTAGCCTTAAATAACCCAGTCTCCTTTAGGAAATAAAGCAGCCGGGAGCTAATTCCGTTCCCTAGCTGTCCGCACAACGAAAGAGTCAGCAGAACGCTCTGAGCGATAAGACCGCCCTTTGTGACACTTACCGTTAAGTTCCTTGTTGTTCTTGTTTTAAATTTAATTTCTCTGTATTGTGGTGTGCCAATAAAGAGTTAATCGATCTATATAACGTTTAATGCGTTTTTTGATCACTTTGCGCAATAAGAAAATTTCCGGCCGCTTCTTTTGCTGGCATAAAGCGGTTGGAACAGGCGTAGAGCTAGCTTTAAGTGATTACATGTTGCATCCTACTAAATAATTTTTATACTCTAATTTGATTTTAGTGTTGTACCTACTTTATACCTATATGTTTCTTTTGAATGCATTCACACACACACACACACACGTAAAAGCTTGAAAGATTCATTACCCCCAAAAAATACACATACAGACAAAACATTATTACCGTCTCAAAAGTTAATGTAATGAAAAACAAAAAGGGCCAAGAAAAGGGTGCGTTAAGTTCCAACGAAAAACGGGAATTTGTAAGAAGACCCCCAACCGCCCCAAGGGGGACACTGCCCCCTCGTGTGCGAAAATAAATTGCCAAGAATAATAATTATAATGAAAGCGAAAGAACGTATAAATTAGTGGGGACCGACGCCTCGAGAGTTAAAACTCTATGGCTGTGTGCGTGTGATCTATACACATTTGAATGTGGGACGTGTGTGTGCGTGTATGATATTGGCAAAATTTTTGGGGTCAGGAAATATTTTGATAGGAACTTTTTAATTACAGAAAATCGTGTGGAATTCAGTTGCTTTTTTTGCTTGACGGCTTTTGGATGTAGGTTTTATAATATGTTTTAATTTCTAGTATTGATAAACGAGTCAAGGAAACTAGATGCACAAATTGACGTAGGTACTTTTTACTACAATACACAAGACAAAAGCCTTTTTTATTTGTAGCAAAAACAATAACTACACCTTAGCAATAAAGGGATTAAATACAATTTATTTTGTCAACACTTTTGCCGTCTATTTTTTTTTTCTATTAGTGATAGTGACAGAATAGCTGATGTGACAAATAATTGTACAAAAAAAAGGAAAAAAAAAGGTAAAAAGTATATTAATAATTTTATTTGTTTAAAGTATATTATTAATTTATTAATATTATGTTAACACATAATAATTCATGTGCCTTACAAAAAAATATACTTAGGTATTTTTAACTTTTTTTGTCTGGATGTAGGGGACAATCTTGTAAACTACTAATTCAATTCCAGGGAATGTTTTCAGTAGCAGCGTATCCCTGAGTATTATAGGCTAGGGTTTATTTAAATAATTTACAGAAAAAAATCACGATATTTCTGAAACAAGTCGGAAAAAATGAGCCAACTGGGTGTTTTATCAGCTTACGCTGGCTAAACGGATTGATTAAAGTTGACAGAGTGTAGGAACGAAATGTAGCCCTGCAATAAGCCTAGAAAAAAATCAGTGAGACTAAATTTCAAGCTTTTATAATTATATTTGTCGAGTTTCAAATGTTTTGAGAAGACTTTCAATTGTCAAAATCTTTGCATACCCTTGTAAAGCCGGGGCCGGTCCGGTTCGCTAGTGGGTATATAATTAAAAATATTAAATTAGAAATAATGTCTACGTTTCACACAATTTTTTCTTGAGTGACATTTAACTCTCCGGCGTACGTGACGGCACGCCTATGGTTGGCGGGGCCTGATTTGCCCACTCTCCCCTTATTAAGTCGCTATGAAGGACTAATGGACATTCCTTGCCGTCGAGGACTTGATTTTAACACTCGACGGGGGTTTTAATAATTTTAAATTGAGCCGAGTGACTGTAAGATTTCGTTATGTACTATTACGATCTCCCTACCTTCAAGGAGCTAGGAAATAGCCGGGGTAAGGAAATGGTAGGAGAATCTTGTAAAATAGTCAATGGAAAGCTGGTTTTATGTAACAGTTTGGCAGACAAGCTGATGGTAATGCACTCATTCCAGTTATCCTGAATTCAGTGCATTCCAGTGCCGGTTTACATTTTTCCAGTAAGCGGTCCAGCGCTGGCTTCGATCTCTGGACTGGAATTATGTAAACCGGGCATAAAGCTTTGATATATGACTTATTATCGATCCAAGACCATGGATAACGGTGCAAGATAGATTATTAATTTCTGAAGTTAGTCATTGTAAATACCACATCCAAGTCGTCTGCCACAGAAAAAG
This sequence comes from Opisthograptis luteolata, assembly GCA_931315375.2. Taxonomy (NCBI): domain Eukaryota; kingdom Metazoa; phylum Arthropoda; class Insecta; order Lepidoptera; family Geometridae; genus Opisthograptis; species Opisthograptis luteolata. The sequence goes on from OV928048.1 coordinate 9,540,141, forward strand.
ACTACTGCAGTTTTATGTTACAAAGTTCCACGATCAAACTTGACAGACAACAATGTTAATTACGTACTTACGACACCCACACCTAAACACATCAATCAATACATAACACACAAGCATCAAATACATGTTTCGCGATCGTCGGATGCGAAAAAGGGAGAACGAAAAAAAAAACTAATTAAAAAGGCAATCAAGGTTTTCTTGACGGCGCTCACGTTCGCCCATATCGTCTTACCCCCCGTTTCCTGGGGTGTTGCTCCCCTCAAGGGGTGAAAACACCCTTTGAGGGGGTTAGGGGTACGGTACTAGATTTACGTAACACGTTTAAAGTGTGTTTTGATGAAGTAATCATCCCATTCCAAGAGCTGCGTTTAAGAATTCTGCGGGAAGGACGGACGACGTTCGCCTTTAGGGTTTTTGCCTTAACTCTTTTAGTACATCATACGATAGCATCAGAATGAGATACATATTATACGGATAATAATACATAAAATAAAGAAAGTGAACAACATAGTGATAAACCTAAAGCCGGATTTACATTACGAAACAAGTGTCATGCATGATAAAACTAGTTTCGTGAAATTATCAGTATCGCGGAGACAATGGCCCTGTCAAATTCAAAGCTGTATTTTACGTCCACACGTCCACTCTGCGCAGATGCTGCCGCGACACTAGTTTCACGTCGCATTTACATGATGAAATTAGTTGCAAGACATTAGTTTTACAAAAAATATGCGCATAGCACGAAACTACTCCAGTGTCACAAAAGTAATGCATGCGTTGTAAAACTGAACGTTTACACGTGAAATTTTAATTACTGGTGAAATTAGTGTTATAAAACTAATGTCATGCAACTATTTTCGTAATGTAAATCCGGCTTAATACATAGATGAATGTGATATGTACAGAAAAAAACTATAGGTAGATACTACGACCACCATGAACTACGGATCGGTTGCGGAAAATACGACGCCTTTCAAAAAGGCTGGTCTCTTCCATTGTGTAATCCAGATTTCCTTAACGAGCTGTCACCGTAATTATTACGAAGAATTCGCGGAAATGCTTCGCGTGTTTATTAAAAAGAGTTCTCATCGGATATTGCGTTTTTTTTTTGCAGTCCGTCTGTTATTATGAGATTACTTGCCTAATTTTTAAAACTTGTTGAGTTTTTGGGGTTTCTTAATTGCTCTCCAAAAATGTTTATGAAAGTTATTTTCATTAGCCATCACTTAATTGGTTACATTTGGGTTAATTAAAACTCGTATTATTTTGTAACGTTTCTTTCCGTGTAAATTAATTGACATTCTGTACCTAACATGTTGTTTTTTATAAGGTAGCGTTTGTCCACAAATCACCTGATTATAGGCGACGATGTGATCTTAGTTTGGTGCCACGTTTCATCTGGTTTGGGATCTGGCTTTCAAATGAAGCTACCAGAACAAACCGGTAGGTGACAGACTAATATCAAACAGAATGTACTTCTAAGCTATTAGCGACGCAATTGTATTATTTTAGTATATTCCATTAATATTCGTTCATTTAAAAATTAGCAGGATATCGAGATTTTGTGAAGTATTCAGTCTGTGGCCAGTGGCGCCCGCGCGTCACCGCATCTGTCAAAGTGTCTAAAAGTAAAAGTGTCAAAAAGTCAATGTGATTGTGAAGGAGTTAGAGATCCCGCCGAAAAGATATACGCGCTTCCACAGTTTTCTGCTCGCAATATCCCGATTTTTCCCTGTTTTGTCCCTATTTTTGGCTTGTTTTGTGTTCCCCAACCCCTACATAAGCAATTCAATAGTTTCCTATCCATTCACCAATTCCACTCTACCAGTAAATTCTGGCAAAGGCGACCCAAATTCACAATTACAACAAATTTCATTCGTCTTGCATACCTGTACTAATTAGCTCCATACCTTTGAAATAAAACATTACTACATTATAAAGTAAATTGGAATTCCTCGTGTCCTTCACAGGAATCTTGTCCTAGATATAAGTGGCAAGACATGATTTAGCGATACGACTAAAGCAAAGCCTACCCTATACGGTGTCGATAAGGTTGCTTGTTGTCTAAATGTTTGGTGGTTTATTAAAATACTGTGGCCGTACAGGTACAGAGGAAGAAATAAAAACGAGCCAAAGCAGTTACTTTTATGAGGGCGCGAATAAGATGTTTTGGACTCGGTCTAAGGAATGAGAGGGCAGCCGCGTCGTATACTGGCGCCAGGAAACGTGTAGCGTGCGATTTCATAACGCTGATTCTGAAGCTCAGAATCTAGAAAGGTCGGAATTCTAAAGCTTCTTTCAAGACTTAACTAGAAAATATTACAGATGAAACAGACTTTAGCTGAGACAGTGTGGTGAACATGGGCCATTTTTTCTCCTCAGAGTAAGTCTCAGAGTCTTAAAGCGATGACGCCTCTCTATGTCATTCTTAGTATTCGGTAGCGTTGAGAGCATATTATACTTACTACTTTATATGAGTATTATAGGAAATGTGATAATCGTGTCGATTCGGTTTTGCATTTTCTAAAACTTAACTAAATTTGACAGGTCTAATAGTAATGCCATCTTTTTTTACTTCAGTGGTTAGAAAAAGACAGCAATACTATTAGATCTGTCAAATTTAGTTTAGTTTAGGAGAATGTAAAACCGAATCGACACCAGTATGTAATTTTTTGTTGTATTTTATTTTGATTGTCTAAACGTTTCCGACTATATCAGTCTTAACGTCATGTCAGATTTGTGGGTGGCCTGATAGCGTCGACAATAAAGATTGAAAAAGAGATGTTGTGAGGAATCAAGTGTTTAGTCTCATTAATATAATATTATACGAATACAATTTTCAATATAATTATACGTGAGATTTGCCTCTATATTTCACAATGTTCGGTGACATGAGAAAAGTAAGTAACCAAACTCAAGATTTTACATTGGAATTCTACTTTTCTATTTTAACAAAACAGAAAAGATCTGTTACGTTCCGCCACAAAGTCTTAAACTTTCCTGCCTATAAAAGAAAACGCTGCAATATACAAGCGTTTCTCTTCCTCACTGCACGATGGCCCTTAAAAAATAATAAAATGCCGTTCCGCAGCCGTAACAAGCGTCGTTGGAACAAAGCGGTAGCTCGCTCAAATAATTTGTATCAATTTGTAAAAATGCAGCACTTCTTACTATGTCCCCCTAACGAGGGGGATATCTGAGTACGTAATTATTACAGGATCTCTGCGGTTCTTTTGGGTCTTCTTTCGTAATGTCAGATTAGTGCAGAGAGACTTCGACAACTGTCAAAGTCGAAGTGTTTAGTATGGCGCCATGCATAGAGGTAGAATATTGAAACTAGAAATGAACTTGAACTAAGAAATGAAAAAAAATAAAAAAAAAAAACAGATAAAGCTTAAAAATGTATTAATTCAAAAATTTTATTATACAATTCAAGAGTTCATTGATCATAAAAACGTCACAATCTCACCACCTCTAAAATAATATCGTGTGTACCTATTTAAGTATATAATTTATTTATGTATGTGTTGTCCTTAACTATGTTATGTTTCTATATGCTATACCCTAATACGAGTATATATATGATGATATGATGTAAATCTTTTTGTGTGAAAATATTCTGTTCTAGAATCTAAAAAAACAATTTATGGGTTCCGTACCCAAAGGGTAAAACGGGACCCTATTACTAAGACTCCGCTGTCGTGTCCGTCTGTCCGTCTGTCACCAAGCTGTATCTCATGAACCGTGATAGTTAGACAGTTGACATTTTCACAGATGATGTATTTCTGTTGCCGCTATTACAACAATTAAGACTAAAAAAATATGGAAATAAAATAAATATTGAAGGATAGTATCAAAAACCCTACCCGCAGAAACTGTTAGTATTCTTGTGATCATGGCGCTTGCAACAGTGCCAATATATAGAAAACTCAAACAAAAAGAAATAAATGTTAATTATCCCGTTTCAAAACCTAATTCTAATGCACCATGGTGGTTTAAACAGTATATTAACAATTAACTGTTCCCCACGGTTTCACCCGCGTGGGTTACAGCTTTATGCATGCAAAGTCTCAGCCCGATCGGTTTAAAATTGACAAAGTTTCATACAAACTTTCATCCCCTATTTTATCCCCTTGGCGGTAGAATTAATCAAAATCCTTTTTTAGCGGATGCCTACGTCATAACATCTACCTGTATGCCAAATTTCAGCCCGATCCGTCCAGTGGTTTGGGCTGTGCGTTGATAGATCACTATGTCAGTCAGTCACCTTTGAGTTATAAAATATATTTAGAAGATTTAACTTTAATAGACATTACAAAACGAATACAACAAACAAGCCAGCACACATGCAACGGATGGTAAATTGCATCCGCGAGTAAGCTGCTTAGATAATTTATTTATTGTTCGTCTAATTCACGCAAAATCGTGGCGTTCCGAGTCGTTGATGCTCTGCGCTGGACGATGCAGTCTGTACGATGTGACATCGCGCGAGCTTTCAAACGGATAGCGATGATGACTCAGTGCTAGTGACGTCAGCTTGCGATCCGTAGGTGGGTTCGAATCTTACAATGAACTTGAGCTTTCAGTGAAAGAAAAGAAGAAAAAAAATCAAGAAGAAGAAATAATCAAGAGTGAAGATCTGCATGCAACCTTGCTATGTAACAGCACATGTTTACAAATGAAATATCTTTATAACATCGTGATGAAACTATAGCTCGGTAGTAGGGCATTTTCTAGTGCTCACCTGGCTAGCTACCACCCTCAAGTTAAGAATCTGTCGCCAAGCACCTATCAGTGTGTTCCGGCAGTCTCACTTGAGAGCCAGTTCCCTGTCCAGATGTAGCGTAGGGCAAACTTCAGTCAATGGTACATGGTAGCCACCATGTAAGTAAAAAAAGAAATAAAGCTTCCTGACAGTCAATTCTACCGGAAATATTCGTTACACGCTGCCAGAGCCACTATTTTCCGATAGGTATAATTTGGGAATCTAAGTGCCTTCGCGCATTTAGGCCGCTGGCTGCGCGGCCAAGTCGTCGCGGCCAACTAATCTTCCAAGATATATGGAAGTGCGCGCAGTTGACGGCCACGCTGAATGAAATGGGCTGCGCTCTCTGGCCGCGGCGACCTGGCCAGCGGCCTAATGCTTAAAGTAAAGTCAAGTCACTTAAAGTCACGAGTGAATATGTATCTTAGCAAGCATGCTCCATCATCGACCACGTCTTCACTTACCCTCAGGTCAAATCAGGTGAGAAAATAATAATAAAAGTTTAGCAAACAATATCGTTACATAGAAACAAATCGATATTATATCAAAGCTGCACCGTTTTTAAGAGGTTGTTCTTTACCGCGGCCATTGTGGCAGCGCAAGCGCATCGCGGGAACCTACACATCGCTCTCATTTAGTTTTATTCATAGGCAGGACCTTACTAGCATCTCTCTATGATTTTCAGATATTCAGAAAATATTAGTTTCTTAGGACATTTGACGAGTCTCTTTTTTTTGGTTCGGGAACGTTCGGGGCCGGGCAGCGCCGCAACGTATTTCTACATCTAATCAGCGACAAAGATGCATGTACATTTGTCGATATTTAGCTGTGCAGCCCGCCTGCAGTGCGAGCGAACTTGGTGGCTAACCAACACTGATCAACAAGGCTACTTTTTTTTTTACTATTTACAGGGTAGCGTTTGACCACAAGTCACCTGATGTTATAAAGTGATGATGTGGTCGAAGATGGCGCTACGCTACACCTGTACTGGGAACTGGCTCTCAAGTGAGGCTGCCGGAACACACCGATAGGTGCTTGGCGAGATTCTTAACAAGAGGGTGGTAGCTAGCCAGGCGAGTACTAGAAAATACCCTACCACCAAGCTATGGTTTCATCACAATGTTTTCCTTCACCGAAAGCTCAAGCTCATTGTAGGATTCGAACCCACGTCCTACGGATCGCAAGCCGACGTCACTACCTCAGAGCCATCATCGCTATAAAATGTCTATGTCCAGCAATAGACTGATACAGACTCATGATGATGAGAGTTAACTACTAGCTCATAAACTAGAAGGGGAAGCTTTCTAATATTTGTTAGCAACTATGAATAAGACACCACAAGTTTTATGATAGCAGTGCTTTTTAAGTGGATCAATGTCAGATCTAGACTTGAACACGAGTTTCAGGATGTTTATGTAGTGGTATTTAATAGTGAGGTGTTCAGTTTGATCGTGATAGTAAGCATTAGGGCTGTTATGATGATCTACTGGAGCATTGTTTGCTTCTATGGTTGAATACAAGGTTATTTTACAGCTCTTGTAGGTGTAGTAGGGTTCTTTTTCATGTAGCAAACAAGCAGACGGACCTTTGCAACACGGGTGTTGCCAAACCTTAAAAACTCTTTTCAAACCCATCTTAAACAACTGCAGTTTGTAGCACTGTGGAAAGACTTATGGAGGGAACTCGTTCCACATTTGGCAAATATGCAGGAGATAGAAGCGCATAAATCGAGTGGTGTGGGATTTCCTGGGCTTGATTGTATGTGGGTGAGCTTTATTCTAATGGCGAGATAAAATGAAATTGCTATCGATTGCTTAAACAAAAGCAAACGGACTAGTGTGAGTATGGCAAACACCGTAAGAGTTATTCACAAACAAACAGCAAGAAAATATAATGGTAGGACGTCGGCTTACGATCCATAGGTCATGGGTTTCATTTCTATATTAAGCTTGACAAACGTAGTGTAGGACGCCCTATGGCAAGGTGGAGCAACGACTTACGCCGAGTAGCTGGCAGAAGTTGGATGAGAAGAGCCGAAGACGAGCTCAGTGGCGTACCTTGGGAGAGGAGAGGCATAGATCCAGCAGTGGACTGATACAGACTGACGATGATGATGATAACGAATAAGCTTGAGCTTTCGGTGAAGGAAAAACTCGTGAGGAAAACATAGCTTGGTTTCTGCATATGGGATAACGTGAAAGCCACTGGTGTAACCGTGGTCACAGCTAGCTTACAATATTGGCAAGACTTTTAATGCTCCTTACATTATTCTCACACGGCAAGATCTCGATACGGGGTCGTGATTGAGAGCAGTGCCCAGGGAATAGACGTCTGATGCCCGCCTCGTGACGCAGGGTAGAGAAATTGTACGTAATGACCGAACATGGGATGCTCTTGACAAATAGTGATGTTTTAAAGTGTGGATAAATGTACTGCGCAATAAGCCTGGAGCCTTTTTGTTGGACCTTTAGTGTAAGAACTTTGATGATGATAACATTCTGGTTGGAAAACAAGATAGTGTTTTGTTTTAAAAGGAACTTAGATTAAATTGTGCTGCTTTATCATTTGACCATCTGATGTTAAGTAACGTGGTCAAATGTGATTCAACACTGCACGTGGAATGGGAACTGACTCTCAAGTGTGCATGGCGGCCGGAACACACCGATAGGTGCTTGGCTTAAACTTGACGGGTTAAATTTCAAGTTTCTATCCAGGTAGCATTACTCCACTTTCGACCACTTCGACTTGGGATCAAAAGCTACCCGGTAAGACGTAAATTCTCGCGAGCCCCATATTCAATGACGTCATTGCGGTAATTAGTCAAGTATATATTTTTATATAGTCATCAGATACATAGATACAAGTTTAATTTTTGTAGCTATTAAACTTTAGGAGACCGAAGCGTTCAAACCGTTTTTCATCGAATTTACGCCGAAGGGTAAAAATTAAGTACTCCACATACATTCCCATGAAACTGCACGCCGCAGTTCAAACACCTTAAACATGTTTGTTTGCTCTTACTATCCATGAAGATGTTACTTCCACGTAGTTACCCGTGTCAAAGGTTGATAAATATGCAATATCCTCGGATAGATCCCCGATCGATCGAGCGTGTTTCTGAAACCACTCCGACCTGACCTTCCCACCCTCCCGGTGTTCTACCAAACAGCAATAACGCAGGGAGTGATGGCCAGAAACTGGGAGTCAGGGTTTTCTGGACGCGTTGAGTGCATTGTTAGAAAATTATAGATGGCGCCTCAGGAGATGACTCGATGTTTACATTCCGTACCGATGTTAGGACTGGGGTAGTTTAGAAGGTTAGAGGTCGGCGTGTGATTACAAGTTGGTCTTGTTTGTTCGTTGATTCGATTCCGATCAGATATCTAGTTTGCATTAGGGAAGAGTTTATGTCGTGGGTTGTTTTAATTGGGAGAGAAATCGAAGCAACGATTTTTTAAATATACGCTTATATAACGGGAGGTTATTCACAAACCCCCCTCACTTGAGCGCTAATTCCCAATTCAGGTGGCACCACCTACCTTCTGCCATACTCCACTGCACACAACATCAAGTGACTTCTGGACAAACGCTATCCTGCAAGATGTAAAAATCACCTTCGTTTCTAGGTCTATTTTTTACTTTTTGCAATGTACCTAAAGTTTGACAAGCCATCTGATGTTAAATGATGATGTGGTTGAAGGTGGCGCTACGCTACGCCAGGGCCGGGAACTGGCTCTAAAGTGAGGCAGCCGGAACACACTGTTAGGTGCTTGGCGACAGATACTTAACGTAATGATGACAGCTAGCCAGGCAAGTACTATATAGAGAATGACCTACCACCAAGTTTTGGTTTCATCATCGCGATGTTTCTTTGATTTGTATTGAACCAAGATAATCTTTCTATACATCTATGATATTGTAGGAAAAGCTTTGGTACATAGTTACCACTTTATTACAAATGCACATGCAAGTAACAGTAGATTATTGAAAAATTATGCAAATAATAGCTCAAATTATAAACTAGAAGATAGAGAAGTAATGGCAAAGATTGGGCTAAACAATCTAGAGCCTTAAGGAAAAACGACCTAACTCAAATTTACCAAATTTAACTTACACCTTCTTTTGTCATTTCTTACTTTCTACAAGGTAGGCACTTATCAAATGATGATGAGGTCAAAAGTGGCGATACGCTTGGATTAGAAATTGGCTCTCAAGTAGGACTGCTGAAACTGATTATTTAAAGTTAATATCCAATCTGTCGCCTTGCAACTATCTGTGTGCTCCAGCTGTCTCACTTGTGAGTCAGTTCCTAGTAATCAAACTGTTATTTAAAAAAAAGTAGTATAGGAAATTGTAAGAAATAAGAAATAAAGTAGTGTTAGTATTAGATAAGAATATTCATATCTCTTATAGTTGTGATTTAATTTTTATTTATTAAAATATTTCTATGTCATAACATTGTTAATTATTATAGCTAAGATTTGTTAATGTTATGTACTGCACCACGTCTTTATGCAAATAAACATTTTGAAATTTAAACTTTGAAAAGTTATATTTCTAACTTACACAGCTCTCACTCTGGACGTATTAGCACATCACGCATTGGCCAGTAAGTGGTTGCCTAAGCCTGTTTGATATTCGAACGTGACAGAACCGTGCCCCACGGACCAATTTACCGTAATCACACTACGATTACTGATTAACCATTTTACATTCACAATTCTGGGAAACTAGATTTTTTGAGATAAACTACGTTTCTAAATGTATTGTAATCAACTTACACACTCTGTTTTTTTAGATGACAAAAAAACCTTGGGATTTTAGTGAACTTGCTCCAATTCAATCAATCAGTAATAAGAATAAAATTGTCAATGTGATCGCGCCAAAAAAATTACCTGCCGGGCGTTCTTGCTTGTTCTTTTGCCGGCGTAAGGAGGTTGGAACAGGCGTAGCTAGTTTTAAGTTTGACGTTTTAAAATGATCACAATGTATCCTATTGAATAAATAAAAATTGACTTTTGACTTTTGACTATTCGAAAGTTTTCATGTGAACATATGTGATGACTTTTTGAATCGATTTCTTTGACTTCGATTCGAATCGATTCAGAAATCGACTTATTTTTAGGAGTAATCGCCTTCTATACTAACAAAGGCCCCTAATGATACACGATAATATGATAATGTCATCGTATATTTACTAGATGGAACTAATGTGGACTATTATGTTGGCTAACTAGCGAACGAAATCTAAAGATAATCACTCGTTGCGCTTCGTTTACATTTTGGCTGATGTCTCTACGAAACAAGTACCTAACCAAAAGTTAAAAAAAAGACTATGCAAACGAGGTGACCCAAAAGTAACTAAGATTACTGACGTAGCCCATACAATCAGCAATCTGAAGTGGCAGTAGGCTGGTCAACGGTCATATAAGCCGCAGAGCTGACAACCGTTGGGGTAAACGTGTTCTTGAGTGGAGACCACGACTTGGCAAACGTATTGTAGGACTCCTTTCGACTAGCGTGGAGCGACAACTTGCACTGAGTGGCTGCAGAAGAGCTGAAGACCAGGCTCAGTGGCTTGCCTTGGGAGAGCCCTATATCCAGGAGTGGACTGACGCAGGCTAATCCATATTAATATTATACATGCGAAAGTAACTCAGTCTGTCTGTCTCGCTTTCACGCCTAAACTACTGAAGCGATTTGAATGAAATTTGGTACAGAGATAGTTTGAACCTTGAGGAAGGACATATGATACCTTTTATCGCGATAAATTGTAGCCCAAGTGGGTGAAACCACGGGGAATAGGTAGTTATGTGATAGTTTTAAAATCGTTCATTTCGTTCGGTCTTAAAGATGACAGGACAAGCTGATTGGCTGATCATCTGATGTGGTTTACATGACACTGCATTGCGGCTGTCACCTTGAGGCATGGGACAAAAGCCCTTATGCTTCACTCTTTAAAGACGTATCACTTACAACTTGGCGAACCTTATAGGCGTACGAGAACCTACTTTAAATAGTTAAATTGAAATAGGGTAAGGACCCAAAGACTCAAGTTTAGTTTGAACTTAACTGGGCATTTAGAGCACTTGACTGATCGACGCGAACTTAACCTTAAATTAAGTAATTTGTACACTTAACTACAGTTTGGAGATTCTTACTACACCGTTCGAGCTGGGTTACAGAGCTAAGAAACGTATGGAAATGATAATTTACCTGATAAAATCTGAAGAAATTGATGATTTATTTTTAGATGTAGGTATATGACAAAAAAGTGACTCAGTTCACCAAAAAAATTTTTCTTTTTTTATTTGCATTTTATTGTTCACAATCTCACCTGATGGAAAGTGATGAGGAGGTTGCAGATGTAAAATGCTTGCCTTGAAGATACTCATTCTAGTCTTGAAGCCTTCCAATTTACACTGCTCGAGGAACATCAGAGGGAACCGATAGATGCAAATGGCTAATAGCCGATCATGGTGGTGTTCGAAAGGGGAGGCCTATGTTTAGCTATGGATTTCTTCTGGCAGTTTCTTTTACTACTTACAGGGTAGCGCTTGACCACAAGTCAGTGACGATGTGGTCGAAGATGGCGCCACACTACATCTGGGTTGGGAATTGGCTGTCAAATGCTTGACGACAGATTCTTAACTTGAAGGCCTAGCTAGGCGAGCACTAGAAAATGCCCTACCACCAATGATGATGATGACGCTGACAGAATGTTCAAATTATTATGATCAAGACTATATACCATTGATCTTTTGGTAAACTACCCCTAATATCCCACTTCTGAAACTCTTTGAGCCGCTAAGTAGCTCTACATCCACGATTTCGGCAAGATGGATAGGAAGGCCTCGAGTGGGCCTCTCGCTAACGACTCTCGTTTCGATCTTCAGGTGCCAGCGCTCGTTAGCAATGAAAGTGATGACGCTCTAATAGCCACTATTGGAGACTATTATCTAAGAAGTAGTAACTTACTAGGAAGTGATCATCCGGGAAAGGAACACTGTTCAAAACTTTGAACAGAGTAAACTTGAGTTCCATTTTTTAAACTAGATGGCTTTGTTCATCGATTGTTGCGTGTTGGCGACCACGAACCGGTAGACGTTATGTAGGTAGACCCCATTAGGCGGACCGACGATATTGATTAAGTCGCAGGGAGCCGATGGATGCGAATGGCTAACAGCCGTTCATGGTGGCGTTCAAAGAGGGAGGCCTATGTTCAGCAGTGGGCTTCTTCCGGCTGATGATGATGATGATGATGACGATGATGATGATGTTGTTCATCGAGCCAAGTTTTTCTAGATCGCGGTAACGAGATTCTCCGGCAATAGCTTAGCTTAAAAATATGGTTGCACTCGCAGTTGAAAATTCCACTAAACGGTCACCCATCCAAGTGAAGATTACTAAAAAGGGATTTTTGTGGACTACTGTGTCCTTTTTTTTTACTTTTTACCGGGTAGCGTTTGACCGCGAGTCACCTGCTGTTAAGTTACGATCTGTCTGAAGGTGGCGGCTGCGCCTAATGCTGGAAAACAAACAGACGGCCCCTGTGTTTAATATTTTATCTACGTTACTTTGTTTAGAGTTGAAAATCGCGTGACCACGTACAGTTGACGATAATGATGGATTCGAGCTCCAAGCTATAATTTTATTTAATTATTCAAAATATAAGCATGAAATAAAAAAAACTAATCGATTACTCGAGTAGAACATTAATTTGGCTAAGTAATTCGTAAAAAATAATGTATGGTTGTCGTTGATAATTTAGAACATTTGAACTAAAACAGTTTGTTTTCCGTACAAATTTTGTATTTTTTTTTAAAGACACTAGATTTATTTTCAAAATTCTATTCAATTACTTGGCTTCTACGGATTCTACCCCTACCTATAGTATTTTTTTAATTTCAACATTTACATTATTTACCATTAAACTATGTGTTTAAAAATACACCTTTTGGGGTTGATCGCCCCCTTTGGAACTGGCTCTCAAGTGGGGCTACCGGAAACCACCGATAGGTAACAGATTCTGGAATTTTTGAAAACGTTTTCATACTGTTTTATTTTTCAGGCTCTTGCATTAATTTCAAAGTAGTTTCTTAGCGCAATACTCAACGTAACGTAACTTGAATTAGCATATTATATTAACGGGAGTGTCGGTCAGTCGGAATTTAATATCTCCCCATACACAGACGGTGGCTACAAACGTATTCAACGCTCTTTGGTGGCTCATCCCTTGTATACAGGGTGTTTGTATGTATTCATCTCAATATAATCTCTGTACATCCCTTACTAACTTACTTTACACTAATCACATTTTCATAATCTTACTAATCTTATTATTACACTAATCCTCACACCAATACCTTATTATAAATTCAAAAGTTTTTATGTACTTACTTATGTATGTTTGTATGTTTAATACATACTTCTTACGCTGACACAGTTGAGTAAAACTTGGAATGGGGATAGCTTAAATCATGAATTAACACATAGAGTTTATAAATGATAGGTTAAAATAGGACAGCATTACTCTTAGACCTGTCAAACTTAGTTTAGTTTTAGAGAATGCAAAACCGAATCGACATTAATATCGCTTATGATTATGACACTAAATATGACTTAAATATAATTCTCAAGATGACCATTTCTCCATACAACTCCTGACATTGACCCTTTCTATTGTCATTATTTTCTCATTAATTTCCTTTGACATTGCATGCTATTCTTTTCCTAAATCTAAGAAATATAATATTTGTACACCGGAAACGGTAGAATATTTGAAACACTGTAATCACTATTATCACAAGCACAATTTTTTGACAAATTAATAATTTTAATTTGATTTAATTATGTTTATTTTTTTAGGCGCATCGTGGGGCCTTCAACCACATTCCCACATAAAATTTGTTACCTCTGAAAGAAATTAGAAGAAAACATGTTTAAATCTGAAGCTCTTTGAAAGATTTGAACCTTCGACTTACGGGTCGGAAGCTAACGTCACTACTACTGAGCTATCTTCGCTTCAAACTCCTACTATGTACTAAGATCAATGAAAGCCAATACAACAACAAACAGGTAACCTCCCCGAAACTAAACAAAACCTAATCATATTCCGGAATTAATTCCTAAACCAAACAATAAACTTGAAACGCCCTGTATCGCAACGTCCAAGAAATTGCTTGACGGTCAAAATATCTTAGTTATGACCACTCCTGTCCGGCACACGGCTTACGTTTGCCAAGTTACCCCCTCGTCTAACCCCTAAGGCATGGTTACCCCCGCCCCCCACCCTACCCCCTCAGTTATTAATAAATCTATCTGTGCATATTCCGAAGACAGTGGCGATTTCGGCTATTGAAATGGATTTCGGAGTTGGACGTTATCAGGACAATGATTTTGATACAGTTCTGATAGTTGAGGAAAGGTTTGGGAACTGGGCGGAAGTGGCGGTCTGCGAGCGATGGGGTAGTACAGTATGGGGGTGCAGGCGAAATAGCGTCATGGATAACTATATACGAGCACTCGCTCTTAGTACAAGTTTTGAAAACTATAAAAGTTATCGTAAATGTTAAATTTTACTACTGACAAGTTGGTGTCAAAGTGGCAACACGTTACTGCCTATTGTATTTATACATTTATATTATATTATACAACTATCTATATACTTATAATATATATAATACAAAGGTGACTGACTGATGACTGACTGACAAATGATCTATCAACGTACAGCCCAAACCACTAGACGGATCGGGCTGAAATTTGGCATGCAGGTAGATGTTATGACGTAGGCATCCGCTAAGAAAGGATTTCGCGATAAACTGTAGCCCACGCGGGTGAAACCGCGGGGAACAGCTAGTTATATTATATTTATCTAAATTATACATACCATCGGGTGAGCATTACAGTTTCAAAAGTCATCTACTCGAGGATTGAACTTATCAATATGACACAAATAATAACAACAAAAAAGAAACTATATACTTTCAGAAACCTTAACTTGAACTCATAATAGTTTTAGCATAGGTCATAAATAATGAAGAGCCCTTGTAAGGGCGCACCTCTATTCTCTAAAAAATCTCACTTCTCCCACAGATATTATAGAATAACCCCATCAAATTGAAATTCAGCACACACTTGCATAACTGAATTACTGAAAAGCCAAGACCTCCGACTGACCACCGCCCTGTGATTTCAGATGGACAAAGCTTTCTTACACGCGTACAGTCAGCGCCACACGTTTCTGACCACATCCAATAACAATTGCTTTAAGGTCTATGGCGTTGCGTAATTTATTTATTCACAAAAAAAGAAGAAAAATGTAAATGTAGGTACGTATCTAGTGTCTACCTAAAAACCTCCTCCATTTTTGTCGTTTTAATAAAAACGATTTTTTTGTAATAACATCGAATTTAGAGGTGCAGTCAGCTTACAAATATGATTTTAAGCCTTTTAGGTACATATCTACAACTTTTAATAAAATGGATACAATAAATATAAAAGAGAATACAAATAGCTAATACCCGTTCATCGTGGTGTTCAAAGAGTCAATGTTCAGCAGGCGGTTCCGGCTGATGATAATTATAATAAATTATATATCACAAAAAAGTAGAATAATTCACTAGGATAACGTAGGTAGGTACTTAAAAACCAAATGTTTTCCAAAAAAGAGATTTTTTTAAGGATCACATAAAATTTCAGTAAGGGCCGGTTTTATAAACATCCGCTAGTTAAATGTCACACCAAATTTCGGTAAATTTGATTATTGTCAAATTTTTGTATAGAAAATTCGACAATAATGTCATTTTTACCGACGGTTTTAACTTACGGACGTTTTAAATAACATTTCACACAAGTATTAAAACAATTTATAACAAAACATACTTACCACATAATCATCAATTAAAATAACGAACCCCCTTCAAACACAAATCTAAAATCAAAATTAGCAACCACACCTCGCCACCCCGCCGCCAGAGGTCAGAGGGTGGTGCGGGTGCAGAGTGCGGGGCGCGGGCGGCGGGGTAGTGGTCAAGGAGTCACCAGCTCATCCCGAGTTCCAATACATTTCATATTCCGTTGACAGAGGCGCAATAATAACGCGCCGCTCGTGTAGTCTTAGTTGATTCCCGTAGAGGTTTAGTTTTGCTGGATGCGACATAACGCCCGTAAAAAAACATGACGTAATGGTTTTTACTTCTTAAATGGTAGCCTTTGACGACAAAACACCTGATGTTAAGTATATTTTATAGTGCTAGCCTGGCTAATAGCTACCATCCTCAGTCACCAAGCACATATCGATGTTCTGATAGCCTCACTTCAGAACCAGTTCCCAATTCAGGTGTAGCGCACACCTTCGATCACATCGTCACAACATCAGGTGTCTTGAGGTTAAACGCTACCCTGTAAGTTGTAAAAACTCACAAGACAGGTGATGATATGTAACGTGGTCGAAGGTGGTGCCAACGCTAAAAAGTCTAAAGTCAATCTTTATTTATTTATTAGGATACAACATTTTTGTGATAACTTTAAAACGATAGCTACACCTCTTCTAACCTTCTTATACCGGCAAAACAACAGGCAAAAAATTCCCTGCAGGTTATTTTTTAGGCGCAATCATATTTACAATTTCATTCTTGTTAGGTACTGACAGACACAATCATAGTCTGACCCCTAACTAAAATTCCTAGGGTATACAAATCTTAGGTTTCAAACACAGCGTGAATCAGAGATCCGAAACATCTAGAATGAGAATATATGAATGCCATCAGCTGTTCGCATATTAATAATGCCACAGTGATTCTCACTTGTTTTATAAACGGCGATAGGTAATTGTATTTTTAACAAAACACTGCACCAAAATGCGGTTTTTGGTTACCACGCTCTTATCCCTTCCAGCAACTTTACATCCCAAACTGACCAATAGTTGGACATAGTTGAATTTGAAGATGTTAGGAATTTACGAGTCCCAACCCATGGCTCGGACCATAGAGTATTCTAAATTCGCTGGTCCATTGCTTAGCAACGAATATCTTACGTAACTAAGTTAGATTACTCGAAATGACAAGAATAACTTAAGAGGTAGCTTCTGTTTGTACAATTAAACTGGAGGGGGTTAATGGGAGGTTTTCTGAGAGTTAAAGAAACGTAGTTCTAAATTTGTGGACAGATGCCGCTGACCAGACATGTGTATTTTTCTTAATAAGCCTCACGTGATTTAAAATTTTTACAACCTTAAATAATCTACTAAAAACGCGCGTTTAAGCGCATAAGTAGCAAAAAAAATGTACCACTTTTTTTCATTTTTTTTTTACTATTTACAGGGTAGCGTTTGACCACAAGTCGCCTGATGTTAAGTGACGATGCGCTCGAAGATGGCGTCACGCTACACCTGGACTGGGAACTGGCTCTCAAGTGAGGCTACCGGAACACACCGATAGGTGTTTGGCGACAGATTCTTAACGAGAGGGTGGTAGCTAGCCAGGCGAGTACTAGAAAATACCCTACCATCAAGCTATGGTTTCATCACGATGTTTTCCTTCACCGAAAGCTCAAGCTCATTGCGGGATTCAAACCCACGTCCTACGGATCGCAAGCCGACGTCACTACCACTGGGCCATCATCGCTATCAAACCACACATTTCCAAGCATTTCATCACAGTCTCACCTGGTGATAATTATGGTAAGCGATGATGGCAGTTTTCTTTTTAATTTATTTTAAGACTCTAAAGTCTCACCTTTACCAACTTGCCGTTGCCAAAAAGCCTTTCTCCATCTCGTTTTTACTCCAATTGTTGCTGTAATAATAGGTCTATATCTATATTTTTGTCAGTAGATAGCTCTCTGTGCATAAGAAGATCTCTTCGCAGACCCAAAGACCCTGGCCAAACTGGAAGACCACAGTAATTGTCCGAAAATTAGCTACGACCGCATATAAATACATTAAGATAATCTAGTTAAAAGTTTGGTACGCGTGATAAACGTATAGCGGGTTGAATAAGATAAATCTATAGGTACAAATAATAATATGATAAGAGTAAGTACTAAGTACCCCGTTCGAATTGTGCGTTGTTGTAACGTATGGGGTGTGTTTCGGCAGTTCTAATAGAGAGCTGGTGCCATCTTCGACCACATCCTCACTTAACATCAGGTGACATGTGGTCACCTGATGTTAAGTGCCACCCTGTAATAAGTAAACGGAAAACAAGAAAAGAAAAGGATGACAAGCTGACCAAAAACATGAATCTACCTTCAAAAGAAAAAAAAATACACTCCCTTTTATCTTACTATGTGTTTAAACTAGGAAATATACATACCTAAGTTTATGAATATCGCATGATGCATGAATTTATTTCAACCGTAATATATTTTCAGCATTTTAAACTTATTACTTAATTCTTAATATAACATATCATGCTATGCAATATGCATGTTAAGTTAGATTATGTTCAATGTTAGGTACTTAAACTTAATGTATATAAAAACCTAATGATCATGTACCTATTTGGAACTTATTAATAAAATTCGAAGCGGTAAATTCATGTACATAATTCGTAATCGCGTGAAACTACATATATAATGACTTCAGTTTCTTATGGGATTTGAACTCGCTACTCGCTACCGCTTATTACTTCCACCACAACAGTGTAAAGTATGCAAGTACACAAACGGGCGGTAACTCAAACAGAGAGTGGGACTCTCCAGCGCGACTGGAACAAGATAACTCGTAGGTTTGTGTTATCCCATTTCCAAAGAGGAAGTTACCGAGTAATTTTCCGAAGGCAGATTCATCTCTAAAAGTTACTTTATTAAACTAATATTGAAAAGAGGTAGAAGGTGATTTAAATATTCTTTGTAACCATAATTAGATAAGTCAAAGAACCAATATAAACATGCAAATGTATGGAATAGTAGCTGTCCCCTGCGGTTTCACCCGCGTAGACTACAATTAATCGCATTATAAATGTCTTTTTTCAGGCTCTCGACTATCTTTCTGCCAAATTTCATTTCAATCGGTTTAGTAGTTTAGGCGTGAAAGCGTAACAGACAAACAGAGAGACATGCAGGGTTACTTTGGCATTTATAATATTTAATAATTAAGTAGGGAATAATAGCTTTAAAAAGAAAAGTGAAAATCGCAATTTTAATACTTGGAACAGAGATTAAATTGCTGTATGTACTACAAGGCTCCATAAACCCAGCAACTACATTTAAAAAAAATCATGACTTGTCGATGGCAAAATTTCAATTTCATAATTATAAAACGCAATCTTTCATTTAAGTTTAAGCTTTCGGTGAAGGGAAACATCGTCATGATCGAGTTTTTCTATTCCTCCATTCTAGCCGCATTCCTTCAACATTTTCCTCACACCAGCTGTCCTTCACAATTAATTAACCAGCATAAACTTCACACTATCAAACCTCCCTCAAAGCTAAACACTTAACCCTTTCAAAGACAGTGAAAAATACATCGGAGTCCTCAAGTAAAACGCACCTAATTTAGGGAGCCTACCTTATCTCTGTGTAAGTTCGACGTTGAGTGTCATTTGTCTTCGTCAAGGCTGGTCGGTGATCATTTATGCCACAGCACACCCTACCCTTTGAGTGGGGATATAGGGAAGGAAACTGTGGAGAGCCGAATGTAGACTTGAGACACAGTTTAGAGCCAGTTCCCAGTCCCGGTGTAGCTGGTGTGTAAAAAAAAAGAATGGATCGGCCCGTTTCTATATTACACTCGTAAGTTTGCTAATTTTAAACACCATCACTTCATTTAATTTTATTTTTTTTAAGATCATGTTTACTACACATAGTGAATGCATTCAGTAATAATTTAGTATTGAAAGATTGAACTGTACCAATTTCTAAAGATAAATACCATATAATGTTTATTGTTTTTTAGGCTTGCGTTTAACTGACGTGTTTCTGTAGGATGTAGTATATTAGATATTAGACTTCGAAATCAAGCTGAAAATTGGGGCTAGTAGTAAACATTTTTCTTTATAAATATAAAATAAGAAAATGCTATCGAAAAAGTGATCTGTTAATGTGCTGCGTTGCAGCCCGGTGCAGCCCGCTATGCCATGGACTCTTACAAAATGTACGAAATTTGTGTAGGATTTTTTTGCAATGGAATGTGATTTGTTACGGGCCACACTAATGAGCGCGAGCCTTGTTCTGGTCACTAAAATTCTATGATCAGCAAATTCCACTTCCACTATCCTACAGTGCGTTCAAGTTGCTCGTAATGCCCTCCCGTATATCCCAAACCACAAACATTTTAACCACGTAACCCGTATTCTCGGACTATTACGGGCGTGTTTGCGTTGACATATCGCACGGCTAGGTCTAAAAAGTGCTAACTTCCACACTTTTACGTACGGTTTTACGTCCATCTTCTACTGGCACTGCGATATGTGGGTAGAGGATGACACAGAAGTTTCTCGAAGGAAATTGCAAGAACTCAACCGGGTATGCAATGACCCTGCGTTTTTACGAGTCAGTGGTTGACTGATGGGTATTGCTGGTGTTTTGTCGACAGGCAGCCTAAACTTTGAGGATATGAAGTATGTACATTGCGAACACTACCTATGGCAAAACTATCTCCGATGGCTCAACAACCCAGGGTGCCTTGTCTTTCGAAACGAGAGAGTGCCACTCTTATTTTTCCTGAGCAATTTCAACCCAGTTCAGAGTCTGGAGTTTGCTCCCATAGAATGTTGCGGTTATCCCGCAGAAACCTTTTCCTGGATACAAAGGAGCCTTTACATTATTTATAGCCTATTCCATTTCACTTAAATCTAAGCCGTTTCAGCTTGAAGAAGTAACATACATACTTACCTACTCACTCACCAACTTCAAAATGTATCCTGCAACCAGTTGCGCCCCGCGGTATCACCCACGTCCTCCCGTTATCCCGCAGGAATCTTTTCCCGGGATAAAAGTAGCCTATGTGTTAATCCAGGGTATAAGCTATCTCCATTCCAAATTTCATTCAGATCCATTCAGTAGTTTTGCGTGAAGGAGTATAACGAACATCCATCCATCCATACTCGCAAACTTTCACGTTTATAATGTTAGTAGGATTTTTAGAAATTATAGTAAAAGTGGGTCTGCTCTCCAGTAGGACATTTTACGTCTTGTATTTTCACTTGCCCTTCAATTCAGAGCACAGCAAAGCGAAGTAACACAATAAGTCTTCTGGGACACGACTTAATTATTGTCTCACATCCCCAAAAGTTCAAAAGGCAATCTTGTTTCGCCACCTACCATCCAGCATCCTGCATAATTGACCTCGCAGTATTTACGTACGTCCGCTACCTATCTCCTCCAATGTTTGTTTTTCAAATCCGCTACGGTCCGGTGGCTAACAATAACTTGCTCAAGATGTTTTGAACAGTTAATTCAGTTTGCTTTGATAAGGGTCTGACCCTCTCAAGGATCCTTCAGGTACCTAGGTGGTCAGAATCGGGACAAATATTGGAAGTGGGAATTTTGCAATATTATTGACCCCTCAAGAACCTTATTGGCACAGTGAGCTGTAATACGTGCGCCTAAAGAGACCCCGTACCTTAAATTCTTCCATCGCTCAAAACGGTGAAGGCAGACATCGTGAGCAAACTTGTAACATTCTAGGGTATGTGACATCTACCATCCCGTACGCTAAGGTGGCAGAGTACAGTCCATACTCACTCTCTCTCTGAGAGGACTGTAATCCTAGCAGTGAGAACGTAATAGGCTCATAATGATTATGATGATGATGATGATGATAGACCCCTTGTATAGAGTTAGGGACTGGGGTACCTCAGTGCCTCTGACTACTCAGAAAATAAAATATGTCTTCATTTCACCACTTCGAGAGGCTTCTTCAATAAAAAAAAGTGATTGACCTACGACACCACATCAATTTTTTCTGACTACTTTGGCTGTTTGTCTGTTTGTTTGTTACATTTTGACGCCTATACCCCAAGAAAGGACATGGCATACTTTTTATCACGATAAACTGTAGTTCATATGAGTGAAACCACTGGTCTTAAATAATGTAGATTTCTTCATATGTTAAGTGTCGAAGGTACGTGGGTACCTACGTTACTTAAAACGTATCTAGGTTTAAGTAAATATGAAGTTAATTGGAGTACACACTAACCGAGCTTTTGTAGTCAACAAAAAATCGAACATTGTGAATAAACATGGGAAATAAAGGACGAAAAAACGAAGTTATCAGCCAAGAAAGTAAGCTCCACCATTACAAGAGCAGCATAATTATAAATTCCTCGTCACCCAGTAACGGTGGAACAATGTAGTTAATCCATCAGGGCAGTCCTCGGGCGTGGGAGATAAGACAAGGGCCGTATCCGCACCCCTGTCTTGGCCACCCCTGCTTAGAATAATGCCTGCAGATGGGTCAAACGTTTGTATTTTACCAAAAATGTACCTAATCTAGAACACCACAAGATAAACAAAAGAAAGTCTATGTAAGTTTTTACAGTGTTCAAAATTCTAATTTTGAACTTATTTTGACGTGAATTCCTTTAACGTCTTTTTCGTCGTATCAGCAGGTATTGCAGTCCTGTTGATGTACAAATGATGTATTTCTGTTGCCGCTATACAAAAAATACTAAAAAAAAAACAGAATAATTCCATACAAAAAAAAAACAAGTGTTTCTTTTGCTGTTTTAGGCTTTATCTCATGCATGAACCGTGATTGTTAGACATTTGAAATTTTCACAGATGATATATCTATTTCTGTTGCCGCTATAACAACAAATAATAAAGACAAAATAAAATAAGTATTTCTGGGGGCTCCCATACTACAAATGTGCCGTTTTTGTAAATAACTAGCTGTTCCCTGCGGTTTCACCTGCGTGGGCTACAGCTTTATGCATGCAAAGTCTCAGCCCGATCGGTTTAAAATTGACATAGTTTCATACAAACTTTCATCCCCTATTTTATCCTCTGGGGGGTAGAATTAATCAAAATCCTTTCTTAGCGGATGCCTACGTCATAATATCTACCTGCATGCCAAATTTCAGCCCGATCCGTCCAGTGGTTTGAACTATGCGTTGATAGATCACTGTGTCAGTCAGTCACCTTTGAGTTATACATATTTAAATAGATTTAGATGGAATATTTCCGAACTTATCGTGCGCGTGTCCAACTCACACTAAGCTGATTTTTTTGCTTTGCTAAAAT
This sequence comes from Opisthograptis luteolata, assembly GCA_931315375.2. Taxonomy (NCBI): domain Eukaryota; kingdom Metazoa; phylum Arthropoda; class Insecta; order Lepidoptera; family Geometridae; genus Opisthograptis; species Opisthograptis luteolata. Next base: position 9,563,098 of record OV928048.1, read on the forward strand.
TTGGTAGGCGTTTTCAACAACTATTCTCTTTTCTACTCTTTGCCTACTGACCATTTCAAAGTCCACCCTTCTCAGATTGTGACGTCCACCTGAGTCCGTCGTATGAATATTAATTCAACCATATCTTGACCCCTTACCAGCTGTGGGCAAGAAGCCGTCTTGACTTGTATGAATGCCTAGGCAAATAATTGATTGGATGCTTTACCATGCCTTTGATTTGAAATGTGGGACTGCGAGTTTGCATAAATTAATATTTCTTTGGTAAATTAGTTGGTTACTAGCTGTTCCTCGCGGTTTCTACCGCGTGGGCTAAAGTTTATCGTGATAAATGTAGCTAACACATAGGCTACTTTTAATAACACATAGGCTACTTTTAATAACACATAGGCTACTTTTAATAACACATAGGCTACTTTAAATAACACATAGGCTACTTTTAATAACACATAGGCTACTTTTTATCCCGGAAAAAGGTTCCTGTGGAATAACGGGCAGACGCGGGTGAAATCGCGGGGTGTAATCATAGCTGGTAGTCGTAGATTATATTTTGTACCTCATTCGAAGACGCACATCTTGAATGTTATGACGTCATGTTATGTTACTAGTCTCGATCCTAAATCCACATCGTACTCGGTCAAGCGAGCGCCCCTAATTAGAGATGTCTAATTGGCAATAGTTTGGGATGCCAGCTCGAAACGAAATTAATATTTGCCGTTGAAATTGTTTGGAAGACATTTTACACGAAAACTTTGGATGTTATTTGAATAGTAGGTAATGAATGGTCGATAAGATTGTTTAGATCAATAGGAGCCAGTGACTTCATGTAACACACTCTAAAAAGTAGAAAATAATTACATACATAAAATAGAATAATTAATAATAAACTCGTTATCCATGTTGAATAATAAAATTAATGTAAAATTTATAGCGATGATGGCTCAGTGGTAGTGACGTCGGCTTGCGATCCGTAGGACGTGGGTTCGAATCCTACAATGAGCTTGAGCTTTCGGTGAAGGAAAACATCGTGATGAAACCATAGCTTGGTGGTAGGGTATTTTCTAGTACTCGCCTGGCTAGCTACCACCCTCTTGTTAAGAATCTGTCGCCAAGCACCTATCGGTGTGTTCCGGCAGCCTCACTTGAGAGCCAGTTTCCAGTCCAGGTGTAGCGTGGCGCCATCCTCGACCACATCGTCACTTAACATCAGGTGACTTGTGGTCAAACGCTACCCTGTAAAAAAGTAAAAAAAAAAAAATATGTGTATTATAAAACAGCTGAAAGACACCGTAGAGCTGAGCTATCCTTCTAATATTATAAATGCGAAAGTTTGTGTGTGTGTATGTTACTGTTTGTTAACGCGTACCTATCACCGTAATTGTTGAACCGTTTTTGATGAAATTTGTAATAGAAATAGCTTATAAACTGGATAAACACATAGGCCGGATGGCCGCAGCGTGTTAACAGGAATTCGCGAGGCGCAACTTGTTTGAGATAAATTTCAACTTGGTACCTAACGCGTTTTTGAAAAAAGGGTTTTGACAAAGATACAGACAAACAAACAGACCGACAGACGGACAACAAAATGATCCTATAAGGTTTTGTTTTTTTCGCGGCACGGGACCCTAAAAACACATTTTTCAAATACCTACCCTATTTAATCATACATAAATAATTTTCAAAACTGTTAATTTCATTAACGTATTTTAAATCAATAATAGTACAGGTTGATGTAACCATAATGTAACAAGTGTAGTACATAACTTAATTTAAAACTTTTCTCACAACCTTATTCCAACCACAAGTGCAAAGTAAAGGTCACGTCACACAGTATAAAGAAGTGCGCTAGCTGTAAAGCTGTGATCACACTAGCGTCCAAGTTTCTCACAAAACAGGCTGTTTCGTGTCGAGCGTTTAGCATTAAATATATGTTTTACCACCTTATAAAGATCGCGTCTGAGATGCACCCCGGGCGCAGCGCACGAAGCGACGCATACGACAGCGACGTAAGGAAATGTAGTTTAGGAGGTAGACACTTCAAAATTAACTCGTAAAACTTTTTAACATTTTTGCAATGTAGTCAACGAAGCTAACGCAAGGAGATCGCTACAGGTTGCTGTATTTTGTTTGGATGTAGCATTTAAGGTTTCAAAATTTAAAAAAAAAACAGATAATGTACTTTATTTTTTTTTATTTTATTTTTTTTCGGACCTAGTGAGAGAAATAGAAAAGTAATGGAGGAGCATTATTGTGATCGGCTACAACACATGTAAGTTATCAGTATAAAAGATATTCACTTTGACCATTTCCCTCAAAACCCTTTATTAATACGAGTATATCCAATATGTAACCTTGACCAATATTGTGAAAATTAGATTAAAAAGGTGAATGTTCTTGTGGTATTTTACTCAAACACAAAAGACAACAAGAACTATCGAGGACGTCTTGTAGCTGGGCCACAATATAATTGTCATCTTTATTAATTGACATTGGAGTAAAACACGTGTGAAATAAGTCCTAAAAAATCAAGGTGCAGCGTGACGCCATCTTCGACCACATCATCACTTAACATCAGATGACTTGTGGTCAAACGCTACCCTGATTTAAAATTGAAGAATGGAACACAGCCTGCACACCAGCTCCTGGCCTACCACTACACTGGATACGTATGCAAGTGTGCAACTACATGTGGCGTTGCCCATGTGTGAGTGCCGTGATGCCAGCCGTGACTCCTGGCTGGAATGTTTATTGGACCAGGGCTGCGAATTTGTTTAAAAAATCGATTTCAGAAAAATATTTTGGCGAATCTCTAATGCCTGAAATTAATAATCGATCCTGATCCGTTATTCGCGGTTTTGAATCGATATGTCATGTCATAATATGTCATTTTAGTAGTAATACGCCAAGCCCTGGTACTAAAATTACGTATTATGACATGACATATCGATCCAAAATCGCGGATATCGGATAAGGATCGATTATTAATTTCGGGCGTTAATTGACAAATTTGACCGATTGGTCAAATTTATGGTATATATTTTTGTTATATTTATATCTCTTAATAATATTTATTGTGACATCGCTTTTATGTATCCAACCGGCATACACTTATCTAAACGATCACGATTGCAAAAGTTGGCAATAGACCACATCGTCACTTAACATCAGGTGACTTGTGGTCAAACGCTACCCTGTAAATAGTAAAAAAAATAGACATAAAAACATTTTTTTTTCAAAAATACCATATTTTATACCCCCATCCCTACGTTCGGTTTAACACTTTAATGCCGGGTACACACAATCAGATATTTGTTTTAAATTATGGTAATAAAATGTCGGCTCGAGTCACGAGCGGGTGAGCGAGTGCGCGTGCGCCGAGCGAGCGGAGCAGGATGAGCGAATTGGATCTGGATTCTGGATCGTTTTGAGCGAGATTAGACGGTTTAACGAACGCTGCTTTACATGGGGTATTGCTAGTTTATTCTACACTACATAAGTATTTATGTAGTGTAGAATCTTGCGCATAAAATATTTTGATGGCATGACATCAAGAAAACTTATTTCTGAGTATATTTTTGTAGCGTTTGATCACAACACATAATTTGCCGTCACCGGAATAAAGCTCATTCACACTAAACTCGAGTCAATGGAACTTCACCACTCGATTTATTCGATTTATTCTTCAAGATGGGTGTAAAAAGACTTCTTCAGGGTCGATAAGGCATCAACATTCCATCAAATATCCATAGACGACGGTGACCTCTTACCACCAGGCGAGTCGAAAGCTACCTTGCCCTACCAATAAATAAAAAAAAAATTGGAAGTGAATAAAGTCGTGGAATGGAATTCTCAAAGATTCAAAGAATTTATTGCATTCCATAATGTACAATAGTGAGTCATAATTCTATAAGGTGTTTGAGGTTTCGGTGAAACTGCGTAGAAGCCTTCCTTTAAATCATTATTAATTTACATATTAAACTAAAATGTGTACAGTAATGTTACTTTTAACAAGGCAAATGTATATCAACCCAAAGTCACAGCGCCAGCAAATCCTCGCTCCAGTGCCCGACACAATTAAAGGCGGCCAAATCCACCTATATATCAAAACGTAACCTAAAGGTGAGTTAGAAAGGGTTATATAACTCGAAGGGTGGGAGGGGGGATGGGGTGGTCAGTGTTTGTGATTTGTAAATGGGCTCGGACCTTGGCCCTTCCTGAAGATGGGATATATCACGTAGCCGTGAGATAACTTTGTTTAGGGATTTGTGTAGAGATGATATAACCGCGCTGATAAAATTTATGCTTTAAGAATTAACAATATTAAAAATGTTGGTAAAAAAAAATGATAGATAAACAATAACACGTATGCAGTTTTAACTTATTTCATATTGGAATGAAAATTATTTGCTTGTCGTTGGTAAGTGCATCACTTGAAACACGCTGGCTCAACATAGCTATATTTTTTTAAAGTTCGTTTAACGTTACCTAGGTATTCGGGAAAGGAAAAAGTGCATTTTTCTATGTAATTTTGATTTTACATTACTAGGTACCTGCCCTGCCATGTCTTCAAACGAGTAGACAGAAAGCTTTTTGTAATAAAAATACTTCTTCATCCTTCTAAGGTGTCCCTGAGCACAGTCTGTCTAGAAATTACTAGGTCTTCCTATATTGCGAACACTTAGTTACGTTTCTTTTTTATTTGTGGCTTCGCACAGTTTATGCATTAAGCCAACATCAAGCAAATTACCATTATATCGATCTGCGGCTTATTATCGCTATCAAACGAACATCTCTATATAAGTCCCTCGCAAGGAGTACCCCTTTACAATTGTCTGACGAGATATCTTAGGGGCACAAAGGTTTCCGCAAATTGCCAAAGTAAGTGTAACGTCCGAACAGAAATACATTATCTGGACTTGAAGGGCTGTGGCGATCCTTAGATTTATCGTTTTGGACCTCCGCAGTCCGTAGGCCTTCTATTTCCGAGGTATTGTTTAGCCGTCCGTTTGGTATGTTTAACAAGATACCGATTGTGATTCTATTCTGTGGTAGAATTACTTACTAAAAGTAAGGTAAAGAAAAAGTACATCCCGGTTGTCTATCACCAGCTTGTCTCTCATTGGTGGACAGTGACACAATTTTAATATTCCCCTTAGGCACCAATGGTGGACAGGGGACTTTTTTGGCGGCAATCGAATTGTCAACGTGAAGATTTTGTTTTTATTTCCAAAACTTGTGTTTCTTCGAGTGATAATGTGTAATATTGGTGGATTGTTAACCATTATGTGTTCGTTAATGTGTACGAGTGTGGGAAATTGAAATGAAGTTGTGAAAGTGACTTTTCTAGTTGCTCCAAAAAAGTCCGTGTTAAGTTTAAGTAAAGCGCCATTATTTTGCACTATCCTCATCCCATCATCTCCTCATCATCATCATCATCATCACTATCATTTAAACTTGATTCGACTCTTTGCGTTTGAAATATTTTATACTTGACACTGGCAAATACACTAATCGCCATAAAAAAAAAACAAAAAAAATGGTGGACAGTAATGTGATGTATGTATGTAATGTGGCCTGTGTTTGAGAGAACGACAGAGTTCCAGCACTGATGATGATGATGATGTCCAATGGGCTAACAGGCATCTGCAATGAGTGAATTCGCGGATATGATTCTCGCTACGAGAAATTTGTGTATTGAAAAAACTGCAAGTATGTGTTCCTTGTCTGTTGTCTAGAAGCTGTATGATAGTTTAGTGGTGACGTCCACTTGTGGCCCGCAGGTCGTGAATGCGAATCTGCATAAGCTCGGAACAAATAGGAACCAAGTAAGTTGTTTTTTTTTTGTTTTTGTAATGTTCCGTAACGGACAGTTTCAATAACCTATCCATGGTTTGCCTTACTAGAGATAGAAAGAACAATGGCCAAAACGGACCTGAGCTTAATCAAAAACAAATCTTTTTAGTCTATGTACTAAAAAATTGACTGTCACTGTCAAGTGACATTGACAGAAACGTGACATAGACCATTTGGATGCCTGATTTTTTGCATCGAATCTATCTTCTGGATCGTAAATCGGAACCTAGTGAATTGATTCTACGCTACAATACGTCATATTCTACCAATTTTGTTGTACTTATTTTTCTTTTTCTGAACTAATCGTTAATTTCACAAACCAATAACTGTTTTAGGCCGGTCGTTCTTCAATAACCTATTCGTAATTTTTATACAAAACTAGCAAACCCGGCGAACTCCATTTCGCCACCAGATGGCTTCGTTTTATGTAAAGTTTCGTTTGGTGATTAAAAGAAGGAGAATTTTTTTTTTTGAACCATGCAAATGATAAATTTGTCCTTGTATCTGTAATTGCAAATAATCATTTGTTGAAGAATACGGTGTAGTACATGTATCAGAGATGGCGCTGTATGTGAAAAAAGATTTTCCCGCTTTTCTGTTGAAATTTTTCCTGAATTTTCTTTGCTATAAACCTCACGGAGCCCGAGACCTTTCCAACGAATGCAAAACCGTGGAAATCGGTTCTGGAGTTATAGCGTCAGGAAGGAAAACCCGACTTATTTTTATATAGTAGATATATTGCTGTCAGGTCCAGGGCAGTATGAAAAGTGGTCAATGTTCTTTGACATCACTTCTATGGAGCTAATGTCATATTTGTGTCAAATTTCTATTCTTCTTTTCAGTAGGGCAAACCATGGATAAATAGGTTATTGAAACAAGCCGTAGCTTTGTTAAAAATTAGAGCACCTACATTATTGAGGAACTTTACGTTTCTAATACATTACTCCATTAAATGTTGGTGAGGAATCAGGCCACGTTATCACCTCACCCTTTACACATTTGAATAACTATCGCGAGTTAATTCTTCAGATAAAGACGGCCATGTTGCCTCGGCCGCTTCCGCCGGAAGTCCAACTTGGACGGATATTCAAACTTGACCGGAAGTACGTGGAGTGGCGACATACATTTCGAATTTGGAATTGCTATTGTTCATTGAGATTGGATTGAACTCAAGCATAACCGTGTATTATACGTAAGTACATACATACGTCAGTACCTATATCGGTAGTAGATATACATTTACATTAATGTCTCTTTCTACTAGCAATAATATAATTAACGTATACAAATAAATGGAAGTCCGGTCTAATGCAAATGTGACGAGCAATGTGGCAAGCGATGATGGCTTAGTGGTAGTGACGTCGGCTTGTGATCGTAGGTCGTGGGCTCGGATCCTACAATAAGCTTGAGCTTTCTGTGAAGGAAAACATCGTGATAAAATCATAGCGCGGTAGCTGCCAGCCTCAAGTTAAGAATCTGTCGCCAAGCACCTATCGTTGTGTTCCGGCAGCCCAACTTTAGAGCCAGTTCCCAATCCAGGTGTAGCGTAGCGCCACCTTTGACCACATCGTCACTTATAATCAGGTGACTTGTGGTCAAGCACTACACTGTAAGAATTAAAAAATGTTAACGAATAAACGAGCTGCTATAATACTTATTGCTGAATAACAAGCCTATAACCAACCAATGAGACTTAAAAAGTGCTTCCCAAAACTGATTAAAATTATTGAAATGAAACGCTGGTAGTAGTATTTACACCTTGATTTTCCATAACACGAAACAAACTCATTGAAACGGCACGACGACGCCCGCCCGAAACTTTCAACTCGACTCAGACTCGATAATCGTCTGCTAATCGATACATCGTCCAGAGTTAGAATCGAATAGAATATATTAATACGTGGGAACTGCTGGAGTTAGTTTGGAGATGTCTGTCGTTCTAAATCAGTGCAACAATGCGGCGCTGGGCTGCTCCGATTCTCTTGTAGGTGGACGTTGGCTTAATATGGACATGGCGCTATTTTCAGTTCTTATTTTTTATTGAAAGCTAAGTACTTATACCCCAATGTCTGAAGACAAAGGTCTTCAACCAGTGCGTCCTACCTGTAATAACATACGGAGCCGAGTCATGGACACTCACAGCACGACTAGTCCACCGATTCAAAGCTACTCAGCGCGCTATGGAAAGGGCTATGCTTGGGGTTTCTCTGAGGGATCGAATCAGGAATGAGGTGATCCGTCAGAGAACTAAGGTCACCGACATAGCTCACAGAACTAGCAAGCTCAAGTGGCAGTGGGCTGGTCATATAAGCCGCAGAACCGATAACCGTTGGGTTAGACGTGTTCTTGAGTGGAGACCGCGACTTGGCAAACGTAGTGTAGGACGCCCTGCGACAAGGTGGAGCGACGACTTGCGCCGAGTGGCTGGCAGTAGTTGGATGAGAAGAGCCGAAGACCGGGCTCAGTGGCGTACCTTGGGAGAGGCCTATGTCCAGCAGTGGAGTGATACAGGCTGATGATGATGATGAAGTACTTATATACTTATTCATCAGCCATTTTACGTTCCCACTGCTGGGACTCAGGCCTTTCCTCAGAGAGAAAGCATGGATCGTAATCTACCACGACGACCCAGTGCCCCAGTGCGAGTTGGTAGATGTCGCATGCCCTTGAATGTTGCAGTTTTTGGACATGCCGGTTTCTTCACGACATGTTAGGTTTAAGGATTAAATTTCCAGCGTAAAATAAGGGCATATCCACACTAACGTCCCGCAAGCGGAGACGCGCGGACAGTAGACATCACAAAGTCCGCTCGGATCGGCTTATCTCTGCATTTCCCTGCAAGCGCGCCAAGTATGCGTCACTCCGCACGCCGATGTATCTCGTCTTCCTATCATTTGTGTGTACACACCGTTATTTTCTAATCGAGTCGGAATTGATTTTGATTTGTTGCGTTGGTTTCTATTCGTTTCTAAATACGATGTGCTACAAATTGCAGTCTTTCGGGATGGGTGTGAGGTGTGAGAAAAGAGTTCTTTAGGGTCGCCGACGCATCGCCTTGGATGGGCAAGTGGAACGATGACATATAAGTTTTTTTTTTCATAGAAATGATTTGCTCGATGTGTTGCTAATGCTGGGGCCACACTGAGGTCAATGTCAAGGGAAATGTCATAGCCTATCGTCGCGATAAATATTGCGGTGGCTACACTTGAACGGTCAACGTGAATGCAACGAAACTTCAATCGTAAACTTTCTTCTCTCTTTCTCCGATATGTAGTGTGGCCGTTTCAGCACTTTAATTCTCGCGTTAATCTCTTTGATGTACCGCCACTTTAGTTATCGGCTAACGTGAAACGCAAATGTGAATGCCGTTGTCAAATTCACGCGTTAAGTCGTGGCCACACTAATATCAAACGTCAATCATAGCGATAATTAACGGCATTTCCCGTTAGTGTGGACCCAGCATAAGGCCGTCTCTATCAAGTTTCTGCAAATATTTTTTTTAATTGTTTATCACACAACCTCCCGTTGCAATAAAATTATGTAACTGGCCAAAAACTTTTACTTTTACAAAAAATGTCTTTGAGTATGTTATACAAAACAAATGAGTATTTATTAGCTGAAAACTAGAAACATGTTTTGTATCCCACTTTTAGTTTAGCTTGTTTAGCCCTATTTAATATCTTCAGACTGATCAGCTCGCTCGTATTCAGCCAAGAACTATCCAAATTAAACGTTCCCACGGCACATCATTCTTCTTCAATCCACATTCACAACAAAAACCAACCTTACATAACCAAGTTAGGGTTTCATTTCCCACAAGAAAGTTGAACCATAGAGATGCACTTAGCAAAAGTGTTTGAAATTTTAAAATCTGCTTATTGGTTGTCTTTGTTATTTGAATTTAAATCTTTTGCCAGCAACAGAAGCTTCTGTTTTGGTTGTACGGGTGTTAGTTAGGCTGTTTCAGTAGTGACGACGGCAATACAGTATTCTAATATTTCGTGAATCATGCGCATCGGTGTGTATAATTACGTTTTTAAGTGCTTCGTTTATTTTTCAGGGGTGTGCGTACAGTCCGTAAAACAAGTCAAAGAAATATAAATGAATGTAAACAGGTTGCTTTAATTAATAAAATAAACTGCTGCGTGTAAACTAAAACTAAATAAAGGTCCTTATTTAATATGTCTACTATACTTACATGCTGTTAAAAATAATAAAAAATGTATTTTAACGAACTCCGCACTTAGATTTTAGCATTAAATTAGGTGAAAACTTTTACAAAAATAACAACTTAATGCCAGATAAATGCTAATTCACGTCTTTGCTATGTCTATTATTAATAACAAGTAATCTAGAGAGTATATTTTCTTCACTTATGTTCAGTTGCGTCTAAATTTTGTTGCAAAGACCGGACACTATTATATAACGCATATTTGTTATCAAAAAAATTAAATAAAAATAGACTTAGGTATGTATGTCTATTAAATTTTTTTCAACTAATTTTGTGTTGCGTGTAAATTTTGTTGCAAAGACCGGGCACTATTATACAACGAATAATACAAAAACAACCCATGTTATTCCTACATTATTTTGGCAAAGGAACTAAATTATACAGCCCTGCACCGACAGCTCTTGCGTATCTCGGTAGCGGATTTGCATTCGGCCAGTATCACGAGCCGTGACTGATCTGTGACCTCTTTAATGAGCTTCCATCTGCTTGATTTTAAATTTGGAATCGCACGGTTTGAAATTGTTCCGAATGTATAATAGTTAGGCGTGTCGCCATTTTGAAAGTAACGGGCTTGTAACGGACTTTTTTCTGTTTTGGCTTTGAATTTTTGTGAGCAATTGCGATTTTAAAATTTAATTAGGTAGACAAAGTAAGTAGGGAGTCCCAGCAGTGGGAACGTAAAAGGCTGATGATGATGGTAATGATGATGGTAATGATGACGATAAGTAAAGTGTCACTACAGAGGAGATTGTCGTGCCCAGCTTGTAGCTGGGCCTCAATATTATCTCATCATCATAACTAAACAATTGAAGCCTTGCTATCAACACCCTCCCCCCTCAGACGACAGAGGGGGAGGCTGTTGATAGCCTCCCCCTCAGACGACAGAGGGGGAGGCTGTTGATACCCCCCCCTCAGACGACAGAGGGGGGAGGCTGTTGATAGCCGTTTTAAGAGTAAAGTAAAAGTGAAAATTTCGCGAAAAATAATCAAGGCAGTATTTCCAAAAAATAGCTTAAAGGCCCAATGGCTATTGTATTTTTTAGTATGTTGTTGGTATGAAAAGTCTTTGTTTACAAAAAAACTTTCAAAAATAAGGTACCTGCACATTTATAGTATCGCATATAGTTTTTTTTTACAGGGTATTAGTCCGGTTTTAAATAATATGTACATTTATACCTATTTGTTAATACATGGTATCTTCATTCCTCACTTATTTATTTAATTTAAATGAAACTGTTGTTCTAAATCTATATCTACAATAATCTACATGCAATATGTATATTTGCTTAAAAAGTGCCTATTATAAAAAATCTTGAAGGTTCCATCATCATAAATCGTCAAATTAGGATCGACTTTGTACTTATTTTTTCTTTGTCCAGGTGTAACGTGGTGCCATCTTCGACCACATCTTCACTTAACATCAGGTGACTTGCCGTCAAAAGCTACCTTGAAAATAGTAAAAAAAAAACGAGTTGACTAAAACTAAGGATGATGAAGACTTCGCCACGCGGGCAACTTAATTGCAGTCGAGGTGACCACCAAATCCAAATTGCTGGCCGCTTTGCCTCCCTGAACTACGGCTTACATTTTTTCTAAAATGCAGGCCAGCATCTAGCTAGAGTCTCTCTTAATTCTGCAGAACATATGGGCTAATTACCAACTCACCAAAGCTTAAACTAAGAGTTAAACGTGCAATCACCATTAGGCTTTAAAGAAAACCTTCGCTGCTCGGATAATCAAATTAAATGGGTTTAATTAACCTGAGCTGGCCATTACTGTTCAAGCTCGCACGCTTATGTTAGTGTTTTAGATAGATAGATAGATTAGCTCTTTATTGGTACACCACAATGAAGTGATCTTTAGAACTGATCTAGGAGAAACGGAAACGTTAAAAAAATCGGGCAATATTTTGATAAAAAAAAATATATTACCGTTATTTTAAATATAATAGCGCATTTTTTTTTTGGCGGGTAGTAGTAAGAATTGTTTTTTAATATAAAAGATCAAAAGAAATAAGGTCAACTTTGAAAAAAACGGGACACTACACTTTTATTTTCAAAATAAATTTATTTGCATTTTTTGCCTAAAACCTTCCTGTTATTGTATCATATAGATTCCAAATGTTTTTATTTTTTTTGTATCATATATTTTTTTATATATTTTGTGTATCATAATTATAAAGATAAAATAATAATTAATGTAATTAACCTAAATTAAACTCGGAGTCGTCGTCTTCATTTCAACAACTAAGTATTTATAATGCTGCTTATACAAATAAATACGTTTTTCAAACTGTTCTTTGTAGTTTAACTAAATCATTGGTTTATAAAAAGGGCCTTGTAACGCCATCTATGAACGAGTAGCTAGACTACTCACTGTAACTATACGAACCTTACTAGTTTTGGTTGTGAAACTGTCATTGCATGATTTAAGAAATTCTATTTGTAACGATAATTAATTTTAACCTAGTAAAAATATAATAATCAAACTCCGTAAAATAAAATATAATGAACCAAAATCCTTACAAATTTCTACCAGTTATACTGGACGTGCAGGAAAATTGGTATGGTATAAAATGATATGATACAGAAAAGATATGATACAGAAATGATATGATACAGAAAAGATATGTGCCTACTTCGGTATTTTTAATTCGCAATCAAAGTTATGTAACTATATTTGACATGACTAATGTTTAAATTTTACATTTAGTGTCTAATTCTAGTTAATGAAAGATATACTTAACCAAAGGTAATTGTTTTCTTACATTTTTGGACTACATTTAACTTTGCCTACAGATCAAAAACCCGACTTACTGCAGCCGACTTAGCCTGCAGTGCGATTCTAATTCACTCGGAAACACTTCCGACCACGGATTTGGAAAAGTTTCCGCGAGAATGATGTACCTAGACTCGATTCATTAATCTGAATTTGGAAACTGATATTTAATTTGACAAACCAGCTGTTCAAGCTGCTGTGTTTCTATTCTATTCTATTCTACAAACAACTCCAACCGACAAAGCCTCGCTACCATTTTATTTATTTGTGTTGTGGAATGAATTTAAAGCACCCTATAGGTGGGTGTTTTCTTAACGTTAACGCGCGGTTCAAATCTCGCGACTACGTATGCTAGGGTTGCTACATATCGCGCTAATATTATAAATGAAAATTAATAGACAATAGACAAGCTTTTAAGTCAACGCATTCAAAACCTACGGCGATTTTAGCCACATAGATAGATATTTGACACTCGCAGATAAATCAAAATCCAAAATCCCGTTCACCTAGAATCATACAAAAAAACCAAGGTCTCACAGCACAAGTAAAGAAAACAATTTGAAAGGAGGTTGGAATAGGCGTCACTTTGTTTTAGTGGCAAACAAGCAGAAGGCTCGTCTGATGGAAAGCGGTTAGCGTCGCAGATGGACATTTGCAACACCTGGGTAGTTGCTGATGCATGCCGAAATAGTTTGATCCTACAAAATAAATACATGTATTTCGAATTTAGAACTAAACCTCGGTTCTCGAATCAGAATCTCGAATCTCGAATAGCACTTCTCCACCTATTTCTTAATTTTTGCCAACGGAATCTGTATAACGAGTACGCGGCAGCCCTACCAATATTTTGGCACTTATTCCGCGTCGCTTCTCGGCACACAATGCCACTGTATGTTATAATTTTTGCCTACCCCCAAAATGTATTTGCAGAACAAAAGGCCTTAATGAATGTATTGCAAAATTCGCGAGAGCTTTATTAAGCATTGTACGGAACCCGAGTGTTTTGAATAGAGATTTACTTTTTCCTGCTTTTTTTTTATGAAACTGACAGTTTTTTGTTGAGTTGTTTTGTTGTTGTAGATAAATCATTATTTTCTTTTTGTATATCGCACTATGCCTATCTAGCTATCTCTACATTTATAAAAATCGATATTTGTGTGCAGTTATTTAATTTATATTCTCTAGAGATTATCTAAAACTAGTTGACGGATTTTCATTGGGTTTCCAAAAAGTAACTTATGTTTAGCTTGAGTTTTATAAAAATCAACTCGTGCTGGGGCCACACTAAGCTCAACGTCAAGGGAAATGTCAGTGCCTATCATGGCGATAAATATTGCGTTAATTACTAACGCAATTATGTGAGTGGCTACACTTGAACGGTCAACGTGAATGCACTTGAGTTATCGGCTAACGTCAAACGCCAAAATGCCGTTGTCAAATGTCGTGGCCACACTTAAGTCAAACGTCAATCATCGCGCTATTTAACGCCATTTCCCGTTAGTGTGGCCCCAGCATCACAGTTTACATTTTTTGGAGTCTGCTTTATACTAAGTCAAAGTTCCACGCGTAGTAAAGTCGCGGGCTACTAGATGTGCTAAGTTTTCAAACACATCTGAGAAATAAAAAAAAATCTACATTAATTATATTTCAATTTTTTAAATACTTGCCTACAATGTCTGGAATGTGAGTTTTTTAGCCAAAAGTTTACCAACAGTTTTTTTTAGACTTACATTGAATATTTTATAGAGTTTTTTCTACCAAATAAAACTCATATACAGATGATATGACACGCCACTTATATAATCAATGTATTTAAATGATAAATAGTAAAAAACACATCATTAACGTGAAATCATAGAAAGTTTTATTTTTTCAGTCAAAACAAACCAACACAAAAAGTAAAACCAAATTACTTAGCAGACGTATCTCACTCCTTTTGCAACAAAAGAAACTGTGTGTGTTATCATTAGCACCCCTAACACCCCCCACCCCACGCCATCCCTCCCGAAAATTCTATACAAAAGTTTGAATAAGAGTAATACAGGTCTTGTCTTGAAAGTAGGCTGACCAACATTTCATCTGAAATCGGGACAGTCTTGACTTAATACGACGTCATCGTCGTAGACGTCTTGAAAGTTGCTTCCAGCGAGAGACAATTCAGAAAAGTAATGATAACCACTTGATGATGTAGCAGCTACATATTTATCATCTACATCTAAAATTTAATTACACTCGATAGCTAAAGGATCAAAGAATTCGTCACTTTGAGTGAGGATTGTGACGCATCGCTTGTGGTGGATAGGAAGCGTCGCCATTTTGAGGTCGTTTCTCTGAATCAAATAATGTCTGTGCAAATAATACGCTCAAAGAAAATATTGCTCGTAACTAGTAACATAGGTTCGTATACTTTTACTACGGAGTAATTTTTGCGTGCGCAACATGTTTCTTTCTACACAACCTGTATAATCTTCTGTTGTGGAAACTATGAGAAAATTGTATCCAATATGTTTAGTGGGGGCCTTACTAACGGCCGTTTTTTATAACCTATCTATCCACAGTTTGCCGTACTAGATATAGATATATGACAAAAAAGAAGATGAATAGAAGTACAGTCAACGACAAAAGTCGCTGAACAATCACACTTTTTTCTATTATCCTCATCATCTTAGACATCAATTTTTGACATCATCATCACCTAAAATCAGGTGTGTTATGTTGTGGTCAAAATGATACCATGTAAAATGTCTAAAAAACCACCGATTTGAAACACATTTGGAAAATCGAGAACGATCAGCTTCTTTTGTCGCTGACTGTACCTAATGTCGAGAATCTAACTAGGTCTAGCTACTAATCTATCTAGGTTATTAATTTCCGGCGTAAAGGGTTTATCATGGTCACCCTCCTCTTCAAGTACGAACGAAGCCAATTGTTCCACAGATTGGTTTAAGCCGCCGCATGTGATCTTAATTAATGAATGCGAACGAATGACAAAGCTTATTCCTTTAATTTATTTATGAAGGCTTTCAATGCGGGGAAATTGGGCTATGTGTGAATGAGTTGTTAATTAGGGATGTTCGGGTAAACAAGATTGTTGCAAATGTAGATTTGGGAATGGTAGGTATAAGTTGTCGTGAAAATTTAATTTGGATATCTTGCTAATAAATTATCTTGTAATTGTTTTATGGCGTTTACCTACTGTGTCATCAAAGTCAAATTAAAACATGTCTGATTTAAAACGTAAATTTTGTCACTTGACTTATGGTTAAAACGCTACCGTGATAGAAGTAAAAAAAAAAGCTAAAACTGTTCCAACCTCCTTACACCAGCAAAACAACAGGCAAAAAACGCTCAGCAGGCCATTTTTTGAGCGTTGATCACATTTAGATTGTTCTTTAATTCTGAACTCAATATGTGTTTGCACACTACTGTAACTGCTTATAGGAAAAATGGCTGACAGCGGTTAAATGAAAGTAGCCGAAGATTCGGCTCAGCTGTAACTGCTTATATGCAAAATGGCTGACAGCGGTTGGATGAGAGGAGCCGAAGATTTGGCTCAGCTGTAACTGCTTATACGCAAAATGGCTGTCAGTGGTTCGATGAGAGGGGCCGAAGATTCGGCTCAGTGGCGTGCTTTGGGAGAGGGCTATGTCCAGCAGTGAAGTGAAATGGGCTGATTATGATGATGACTACTGCTTGAACAATGTAATTGACAAAAGTTTTGTAACAACTCCAGGCGGGTCTGCAAAATACACCTAGCTCTACAACCTAAAGGTTCTAGGTACCTAAAACTCTAATCCTATAAATAATAATGCCCGCACAATCACATACATAGGCTCTGACCCCTAACTAGGTTTCCCTGTGTCTAGGGTATCAGAAATTACGAGGATCGGGGATCCACAACACCCAAACACAGAACAAATACTTGCTTGCGCTTTTTTTTTTCAATGCACAATTATTAGACGACACGGTAGCCGAGTGGGTAGTACCCTGCCTGCGAAGCTAGCGGTCCCGGGTTCGAATCCCGGTAAGGGCAAATATATGTGTGATGAGCACGAATATTTGTTCCTGAGTCTTGGATATTTCTGTCTATATAAGTATTTATTTCTCTATATAAGTATGTATATCGTTGCCTAGTGCCCATAACACAAGTTTCGAGCTTAATTTGGGGCTAGGTCAATTTGTGTGCAATGGTCCCCGATATTTATTTATTTTTTATTTATTTGTTCTGTAGCGGGAATCGAACCCGCGACCTCACGCTTCACAGTCGGCTATCCGCCCATTGCGCCACATCGGTCGCCTATATTTCCAGTAGAGAAAATACAACAATCCAATATAATCACGCCGGCAAATCGCAGACATGGGGCTCGCTTTATGATAAAGCTTCATTGAACATTAATGCTTTCTTGTTAACGTATGAATATTTCAAATGTGCCCGATGTGCCGATAATGTGAGCGAATATTCGTTTGAGTACAGCCAGCAAAACGGATAGCCTCCACCTTCACTTCACTTGAAAGTTCGTATATAAAGAAAGATCAATATATTTATGAAAATGTAATGTACATACGGAAAAATTTAAATAGCTTCAAAAAGAGAAGTGATTATCACAATTTTAATACTAGAAACAAAGATAAAATTGCTGTACCCACCACTAGGCTCCATAAAGTTAGCAACTCGTTCAAAGGTCAATGTGTACGCTTTTTCAACAAAATCCCAAGTGAAATTCAAGACTTGTCTATAACAAAATTTCAAATTCGTATAAAGAGAAATCTCATTAGTAAAGCTTATTATAAAATATCGGACTATCTAGATGACAAACAAGCTTGGGATTGTAGTTAATCTATCTATCTTTCTTTCTATCTATCTATTCTCCCTATTTCCCCTATTCTAACCATTTTCGGTAAACAGCCAAAACAGTCATGCTCACGAAAGTGACTTTGCTTGCAGCGGCGTCATGTGTCGGGTCGCCCTCTTCCCTCTCATATGGTCGAGGAGAGCGATGGCTGGCACATGCGTCAACTCGTGAACGGGTGCTGCTTGTGGGGTCTGGTCTGCTTTGGTTGTGATCCCGCAACTCGTTAATATTCATGTTCCCATATCCCAATGTGTACAACCAAACAAGAGAAATCTTCTTATTAGTAAAGCTAAATAAAAAATATCGGACTATTAGATGACAAAAAAAAAAGCTTGGGATTTTAGTGAACTTGCTCCAATTCAATCAATTAGTAATAAGAATAAAATTGTCAATGTGATCGCGCCAAAAAAATTACCTGCCGGGCGTTTCTTGCCTGTTCTTTTGCCGGCGTAAGGAGGTTGGAACAGGCGTAGCTAGTTTTAAGTTGACGTTTTAAAGTGATCACAATGTATCCTATTGAATAAACATATTTTTGATTTTGATTTTGATTTTGATTTTAAGAAAAAAAGAAACAAAAAGGAAAACAAAGAAGAAAGAAAGAAATAGAATAGAAAGAAGTTCGTATATAATACGTTCTTTCAGACTCTACACGGCATTTTTTGAAAATGCCACACCCACTTTAAAAAAACGTGCTATTATAAGTGTTCCGTTTTTCCTTTTGAGGCACAGAACTGACAGAACCCTACAAACAAGTTGTTTTCTCAAATTCGCCCAAGGAGGTTTCGTTTATGCTAAATACGTTAGCGGCAGGCGGAGGTCTCAAAAAAATCGAAATGATTTAAAAATGGACTTTAAATAAAGTAAACAATAAACAATTAGACAATAGGTACTTAATATTATTACTACGCTATTATTTTGTCTGAATCGAGGCGGGAAACGGAATTAATGTTTTACTATGCTAACTGACACCATCCGTCGACCTTTGCTTCTGACGTCAATGATGCAATGTTGTGGTGCTACATCAGTAGTCTCCCTACATCAGCAGTTAGGTGGTGCTTCGTAATTTGCTCCTACAAGTTACATACGCTAGAAAATCTAGTTTAAACTTGAAAGTTCAATTGTTTTGCTGACCCTACATTAAGGAGACTGCATGGCTCCGTAAGATAAGAAGTGCACACATTATACAGTTGTTCAAATCTCTACAACAGTCTGTGTCTGGAACTAATGCTGTGGAGCTAGCTTAGAGGTCAAAGAATGGTTAATGCTGGAAATGTACGGCTCATTTTTTGAACTGGGTTCAATAAAAAGGCTTGATAACTTTTCCTTTTCTTTGTATGTTTGGGCATAACTTCTTTAGCTCCTTTTTTTCTTTCATTTTCTTATTTCTTCTTTCTTTTCTATATATATTTTCTTTTTCTTTTTTTTCTTCTTTTTTTTCTTTTTTTTCTTTCTTTGGCTTTCTTCTTTTCGTTTTTCTTCTTTTCTAAGAGAAGCTATTTTAATGATTGTTTAAACGTTGGATATATATAGTAGGTAACGTAAAACGCGCATGACGCAATGTAAAACAAACCATTAAAAAAAACTAGTCAAAACATTATACTTCATCTTTTTTGAGATCATACAGTCTTTGACTGTAAGTTAGCTGACGTTAAGTGACAATGTGGAACTTTAAAAAATATACGGGACTACCTGTCACTATTTTTCCTCCAAGACTTTATTCCTTTCTCAAAAGTCAATAATATTTTACAACAGCAAGTAGTACAGAAATTGGTGAAAATACAGGAAAATACTTTTCAATTAGTGATGATTTCCTTCAGCTCAAGATCTTTGCGATATTCGAACCGGGGACATACATGTCGCAGGCCGAAGTCACACCCACTGAGCCATCCTCGCTTCAAACTTAGTCAAACAAAGGTTATAATTATTGCGTTCTCCATTTACAAACCACAATTTTCTTTGTGTCGCAAAAACTTCAAAGTCTAGACGTGTCGTCTGAGACACGTCACGTTTCATATTACCCTCTATTTATTTTATAGCTTTTAACACGACGAAATAAGGTCTACAATAAATGTGTGATTAAAGAACCGAGATGTGTAGACATCATTCTGTATGCAATTACAGTGCACTTTTGTGGTTTGTAGAGGGAGTCAAGTTATTGTTGCTTCAGATTTGTTTTAAATTGAGCTTGCACAATTATACTAACTTTTTCACTCAGTACCAGCACTATATACCAACTAATATGTGGCACAAAACAAAAGAGATCTACAAAACAAAAGAGCTACAAATTGCACTCTTTCAAGATGGGTGTGAAAAGAGTTCTTTTAGGCAACGCATCGGCAACTCCCCTGGGTTTGCAAATGTCCATCCATAGGCGACGGTGACCGCTTTCCATTAGGCACAGGCAGGCCTCAATTACATTTAAAAAAAGTTTATTAGTGCTTGTTATATATGGCTTCATATTTCATCACCATCATTATCAGCTGGTATCAGTCCACTGCTGGACATAAGTCTCTATCAGGCACTCGGCGCTACACTTCGCTTTTATTGATTTTTTTGCTGTTTAATTTTGTTTCTCACTATACATAAGCCTTATTCATATAGAAATAAGCCCATTTATTAAAAAAGGGTATTGTCTAGTTCGAGCACACAATATGTTACGTCACATAACATAATAATATGTCTGTACATATATCTGTCGCCAAGCACCTATCGGTCTGTTCCGGCAGCCTCACTTGAGAGCCAGTTCCCAATCCAGGTGCAGCGTGACGCCATCTCCGACCACTTCGTCACTTAACATCAGGTGACTTGTGGTCAAACGCTACCCGCTATTACAAGTAGTAAAAAAATAAAAACAAGTGTTCTTAAAAAAGTTTATATTTATTGACTAAAATGGGTTCATCAAACTTTTTTGTGACTAATATGCAACATGTTTATCGGACTTTTATGAATAAAGTTATGTGACGTAACATTCCTCTTCCTAGTATTTATGCAGCAAGTTGAAATAAAAGCGCTCCTTGAAATCCCGCAGACTGAATAAAATCTAATAAACTCTGTCTGATAAAAATTCACTGAGACATACGCGATCGAGGAATTAAACGTAATGGGAAGAAATGACGCGACTCTGTATTGAAACGGGTGGTTTCCACCCCTAGGGGGTTGAATATGTGGATTGATTTCGTGGATTGCGGTTGGGGTGGGTACAAATCAAGGTTATGGGTGTTTTGTATTTTTATTAAGTAATTTTTTATATAAGCTAGACTGTTATTGGAGTTCTCAGATCGCCCAAAGGCTTCCCGGCATGGCTTTACTACTGATCTAAATCAAATTATAATAATAGTAATTTTTTTGGCGCGATCACATTGACAATTTTAATCTTATTACTAATTGATTGAGCAAGTTCACTAAAATCCCAAGCTTTTTTTTTTGTCATCTAAATAGTCCGATATTTTTTTAATAACATAGCTGTACTAATAAGATTTCTCTGGTTGGTTGTGCAGTGTGCACATTGGGATATGGAAACATCGGCGCAAGTGGTCGCATCAGTTGTCGTCCGTGTGAAGCAGGGGCAGGTCACCGGTTTCGTTAGCCCATCATAAGTGTATTTTAATGTAGCATTTTATATACGACACACAATTATTATTGCATTGTCTAAGTTTTCACATGGTTTGAATCGCTTACTGAATTGTTGTTTTGATGTGACAGGCACTTATGTGACACTGAGTCAAGATAACTTTGATATTAGGCTAATGTTGGTTTGACGCAAGATGCTTATCTTAAATGCATACGTTATTGACGAAATTATTAACACACTAGCTGCGCCCCGCGGTTTCACTCGCATCTTCCCGTTATCCCGTTATATCCGTTATGTTAAAAAGTAGCCTATGTGTTATTTTTTTTTTTACTATTTACAGGGTCGCGTTTGACCACAAGTCACCTGATGTTAAGTGACGATGTGGTCGAAGATGGCGCCACGCTACACCTGGACTGGGAACTGGCTCTCAAGTGAGGCTGCCGGAACACACCGATGGGTGCTTGGCGACAGATTCTTAACAAGAGGGTGGTAGCTAGCCAGGCGAGTACTAGAAAATACCCTACCACCAAGCTATGGTTTCATCACGATGTTTTCCTTCACCGAAAGCTCAAGCTCATTGTAGGATTCGAACCCACGTCCTACGGATCGCAAGCCGACGTCACGCCATCATCGCTATATATGTTAATCCAGGGTATACGCTATCTCCATTTCAAATTTTACTCAAATCCGTTCTGAAGTTTTTGCGTGAAAGAGCAACAAACATACATACATTCTCACAAACTTTCGCGTTTATAATATTAGTAGAATAGGATCTATATTTTCTCATTCATATTAGAAAACGTATACAACACTCTAGCTGTTCGCCGTGGTTTCACCCGCGTAAGCTTCAATTTATCGCGTTAAAAAGTATCCCATGTCCTTCGACAGGGTTCAAACCATCTCCGTCCGTACAAGATTTCATTTAAATCGGCTTAGTAGTTTAGGCGTGAAACCGAGACAGCAGGCAGACAGAGTTATTTTCGCATTTAAAATATTCAGTAGGGAAGGGATTATTCTAGAGCAGTGATCTTATAATACGTATCTACTTCTTACTAGATTTTTCGATCCTTACACTGACTCTGTCTAATGTACTGCAATCCGTACCTACACGTTGTTGGGGGTTCATTAGTTCATTAATACTCTAAGCTAGACCCTAGGGTATCTTCTCTAATACCGTGTTATCGTCACTACATTCATATTCACTTAAAGCCGTTGTTTTTATAAGATTATTTTAATGCCATCTAGAGGAAAGTAGGAGAACTAAATATAAGATTGCATGTTGGCGCGGTTATTTCTTAAACGAAAAGTTGCAGGTAGTACGTGAAAATTTTGTAAGATGGCGTTGAAATAAATATATGAATTAAGAAACTCGCTTTGCCAATTACAGTATAGTGCCACCTAGAACTAAGAAATTTCAAAGTTCAAAATCCTGCGCGACAACGCATTGCCATCGTCAACCTGAGTTAATGTTACTGTTGATATTGTCAAGTCAAGAGTGAATAGGTCTTCCAGGCAAGCATGCTCCATCATCGGCCACATCTTCACTTTCCATCAGGTGAAACTGTGGTCAAATGTATGCCTATAGTGAATTAATAAAATATATTAGATGTTAAATTTTTTAAGCCCTGTAATTTCACTAGAAAAATTATACATCCGGAATCCGGAACACAGTACTTAACTTCCAACAAGGAATTTGTAACCGCAGGAACTTTTTTCCGGGATTAAAAATTAGCCTACTCGTATGTCCCCCTGGATATACCTTTTTGATTATTTACAGGGTAGCGTTTGACTACAAGTCACCCGTTTTAAGTGACGATGTGGTCGAAGGTGGGTGCCACGCTACACCTGGATTGGGAACTGGCTCTCAAGTAAGGCTGCCGGAACACTCTGATAGGTGCTTGACGACAGATTCTTAACTTGAGGATGGTAGCTAGCTAGACGAGTACTAGAAAAAACCCTAACACCAAGCAAAAATACCTATATAGATAAGCTAAGCTACCTTCACTCTAAATTTCACTCAAATCCGTTTTCAGCGCGAAGAAGTAACAAACATACTCAGACACAAACTTTATAACATTAGTGTGATTCATGTTTTGGTGTGGCAGATTCCCAAAACACTTGTTTCAGCCACAAATTCTAAGTAATGACCTTCACACCAACCGAAGGTTTTGTTTGACACTATCAATCAAACAAGATAAAAAAGCTTTCAGCTTAATGAACTACTGCAACTGAACCCTTATCTTGAGTGTTTGGGAAGATACCCGTATAGTTATCACCAGTAAGGAGACTGCCTTTTTTGTACGCCTTGTACCGCTTGCCGCGTGGCCGTCGCCCGGTCGGCTGTTCACTGGAAAGGTGAAGTCACAAAAGATTTTCGCGAGCTCCAGGTGGAGGACTGGCAGAGGATGCCGCAGGACAGACCAAAGTAACGTCTTTTATTATCGGAGGTCACTTTGGGTCGTTGCGCTACACACAGTTAGTGTTGTTTTTCATATTACTCGTATGTACTCCGCAACGTAAAGCACCATATCCTGTGTACTCATTCATTATCACCATAATCCTGTTTGCGTCCACTGCTGAACATAGACCTCTTCCAAAGTACACCGCCCGGTCTTCGACTCCTCTCATCCAACTGCTGCCAGGCATTTTATGTATATCGTCGCTCCACCTAGCCGGAGGACGTCCTACATTACGTTTGCCGAGATGTGGCCTCCGCTCAAGAACACGTTTGCCCCAACGGTTATCAGTTCTTCAGCAAATATGCCCAGCCCATTGCCACTTCAGTTTGCTGATTCTATAGGCTGTGTCAGTGCGTGGGTTTGCCCGGTGCTTATTCACGCTAAGCCCCTTACTGGACAGCATTAATTTATTTCTGGCAAATTATTTTTTTTTTTTTTTTTTATTCTTAAGGTTTTTCCTGGGAGTGGCAAATTATCTATCTACGATTTTGTCACGCATGCCATAAGCAAAGTATGGGACCATGAACGAAACATGTGCAAAGGGGTATTTTGTACCAAATAAACGTTGTTCAGAATATTTATGTACGTTTTTGAACTGGACTTATAGAAGATGGACGGCGAAGATTTCAGTGATGGTAACGGAAAGTATTGGAGCAACTGGACTGTAGACTACTTTGAAAATGTGAGTTATTTGATTAATTAAATAGTTCGAATTCAAAAAATGGCTAATTCCAAAAAAAAGGCTAATTAACAGCATTGTTTGATTTGCTTCTTAACAGTGAAGGAATTAATTCCGGAGATTAAGTACATCTCAATCAAAATTAGTTAATTGTTTACCACTGCGTCACAGGCAGGATAAAGGGCTTTGCCCGTAAAATGGAATTTATTACCTTTCCAGCTCGACACATCCGAATATCCTTTCCCAAACACGCTATGGCACGTCAAGCCAGCTAGAGAGATAGCGATCAAGAGTTCCCTCATGCTGATCGTTGGCATATGCGGTCTCTTCTGCAATGCCGTCATCCTCCTCATCATCATCAAGAACAAGTGGCTCTGGTGCGCCACGAACTATCTGATAGCCAATCTGGCGTTCGTTGACTTCTTGACGCTCCTTTTCTGTCCTTGGTTCATGTTGGTCAGGGATTTTTACCAGAATTTTGTGCTGAGAAACTTTGGATGTCGGTTTGAAGGATTTATACAAGGTAAGGTTTTTAAAATTCACTTAACATTCATTACAAAAGGTTTTATTTGTAGAGAGGATGGTTCAGTGGTAGTGACTTCATCTTCTGACCCATAGATCTTTGTTTTGAATACCGCAATGAACCTGAACTTGAAGGACAGCATCGTGATGAAGCCACAGCTTGTTTTAAGGTATTCTCTAGTGCTCATCTGGCTAGCTGCCAACTACAAGTTGAGAATCTATCTCCAAGCGTTTCGGCATATAGCCTCACTTGAAAACCAGTTCCCGATCCAGGCATAGCGTGGTGCCACTTTTGACCACACCGTCACATAGCATCAGGTGGCTTGTCGTCAACCGCTACCCTAACTTTATTTAAACTTCATTAGTAGCGTCTTCTATGGACTGCCTTTAAAATACAAAGGATATGGCAAAGCTATACTTGTAATTAGTGATTTTAGTATGGAACTTGTTTCTTTTGCAACTCTTTATTGGAGAATGGGATAATGTATCGCATCAGTTCTTCAGTTCGAATTTGTTTTTGATCTTATATCTTTCTTCCAGCTTCCTTACTCCTAGCAAGTGTAGGAGCCATAATGTTGGTGTCCTACGACCGCCTCGCTGCCGCGGCCTTGTCTGCCGATGCAAGGGTCGCGAAAAGCGCTGCACCCAAACTTATCGTCGTCACTTGGATCTGTTCTACTACTTTGGCTTTACCCTGGACTATCAGAAGGACCTATGTGGTAAATACAATGTCATAAATATTTTGATAATTATGAATTTTTTTCTAAATTTATGGCATTTCAACTTGGTCTTAGTAGGTTTTACATAAAGCTCATCCATATCGAAAATACTATACAATTTATGTGCTTCTTTCATCGGCATGGGTGGTTCTACCTTCACGTAAATTAATGTAGAAAGGGCACTCATTGTGTAAACTGCTTCCCATCAGGCCATCAGCAACATTACATTTATTAATTTATTTTACTCGATTTACTTACTCACTGACTGACTGACTGATTGATATGTAACTCTGTCAGTCAGACACAATGAAACAACAAACCACGAGCCGCAGGCCGCTTTCAGCCCGCACACCACGTACCCATAGAATAGGTACTTTTAGGTTTTTTCTATTTATTCCTTTACAGGAGCGACCCTGGTTGGACTACACCGAAATGTATTGTGCGGAAGATGTGCGCATAATGGGATTATACTGGCACTTCACGTTGATGCTACTGGTCTGGATTCCACTAGGCGTCATGGTTTTAACTGTAAGTTGACAACTTATCTTTTTAAATGGCATAGTTCCAAATATAGCCTCGCGCGTTCTACGGGCGGGCCGCACCCAAAATATCATGCATCTCTGTCGTTCATGTAATATTTATAAGAGATGCAGCAATGCGTTGCGGCGCAGCCCGCCTTAATGTTCTTGATCGAACCTTATGTCTTAATGCATCTGATTAGAGTAAATACATATCTTTTTGGACTTCATGCTTTATTTTCGGTTATACAGTCACTTTTACTTTGCTAAATACTCAATTAAGTATGTATTGCAGTACATGAGATGTTTAAAATTTATGAACAATCAGAACAATCTATTCCAAAGTTTGCAGTCTGAGTTGGTGTTTAAGGTTTAATCAAAGACGTAAAACATGGTATTTCTTCACATCTTTAAGTTTATTTCTTTAATATTCCTCATCATCAAGTACGGGGCCATAATGTGGCGCCTAGAATGCAGCGTCCGCGAGTTATCTTCAAGAGGTGGTGGCCGCGTCATCGCGAAGGCAAGAGGGCGAGCTCTGAGGATCACGGCGTGCGTGCTGGTAGCTGGAGTGGCCTGCCGTGTTCCTTACACTGCGCTGATTTACTGGAGGAACAATTTACCCATGGAAATCAACGCGGTAAGACTAACTGCAGTCAGCGACAAAAATTCCTGGATTTTTAAAATTTTTATATTTGTCGGAACTCTAAACGTTGCTGTTATGTTATGGTTCATTTTTGGAATCGTCTATGTTATCTGAAGATTCTTAGAACTCGGTAATTTTGACTTTGGCTCGGTTACAATAATATGTTGTAAGAAGCCTGATTGTCCTATTGTAGCTATTATCTTGTGTGATAGTTATTTTTTATATATTACAGGGTAGGGTTTGACCACAAGTCTTCTGATGTTAAGCGATGACGTGGTCGAAAATAGTGCCACGGTCCATGGTGTAAAAAGGCGTTTTATCAATTTTATGTTATTTTCTTGTTATTCAGTAGTCAAGCTCAGTTTTCTTAACTCTTCTAGGTGGATGGCAGTTTTAGCCAGATGTGGTTTGCAGCCAACTACCTGATGTACATGAACTGTGCCATCAACCCCCTCATCTATGGGTTTACCAACGTCAGATTCAAAAAGGCAATGGATAGGACCTTACCTGTGGCATGGTGCAAGTTTGGCTCTTGGTGTTGCGTTTGTCCCGCTGTGAGTATCTATTCCATTATAATAAGGCCTATTTTTGGATCTATTTCGCAAATCAAACTAACAAAAGATTAAGCACATGACACCTTTTTCAGGGTAGTAATTATTGTTTCTGTAGGGTACGGAAAAAGCAATATTATAGGGCATTAAGAGATATCCTATCACCTAATTAATATTTAAGGGTGACGAGCGCAATTCATTGCCGAACAGGATTTAGATCTGTTGAAGTTCAAATTTTTAGTTGAATCTGAGCTGTATCATTATATAGCGATACGCTTACCAACAGCAATAGGTGACTTCTTCTCATATAAGAATATAGAAAATGAGTAAAATGCGTTATTACTAAGGCTTAGGCAGCTACATTTATCACACTGATATTATAAATGCGAAAGTTTATCTGTCGGTGTGTTTCTTTCTCTTTATACCGCAACGGCTGATGCTGAACAGATTTGTCTGTACTATATTGGAATATTAAAAACTATGGGTGTAACCGCAAGGCGTAGCTTAAAGTTACATAAAGTTTTTATTATTAATACTATTAATCTGTCTCTTAAAGATAATTAGTTCTGTAGATATATAATAGGCTGATGATGGTAATGATAATGTTCAAGAAACTGAATAACCAATAAATGTTAAAGGAATACAAAGCATTTTGACTTATCCGTGTATTATTTTCTTCGTTCCAGTTCAAGAAGAGGCAATCACTAATGGAAATGGATGACAAGAACACAGAGAGAATCTTCGTCATAGAAAACTCTCCGCGACCCAATAGGAAGTTGAAACGGATCATCCAGAACATGCTCCATATAAATAAAGATACCGTAGAGTTTAGTGTGAACAAAAATGAAGAAGTAACAGCGAAACCTACTAAAGTTACGCGGCTAAAGCCTGAAAACGTCTAACTGAATTCTAAAGGAAATAAGTCAAGAAGAAAATAGCTATTGTGGACTCTGCGTTCGTGATAAATGTTCCTTCGACGAACTTTCGCATACTAACAAGCAAAAACTTTTTTATCCTAATACATAAGTAGATGTATAAAATATATCAACCTTACCAAATAAAAATAAATACAATTAAATGACAATAACTTTTTATAATTACGCAACAGTGTATATTAAGGAATGATCTAGGTATAGGTATCTATGTAGATTATTGCGGTGACGGTGGATGCAATGCAGACAATAGACAAAAAAATCGTTACTAATGTTGACACTACTATAGCTTCTAAGACCATAGATATTAATGCGACATAAAACAAGTAGCTCCTAATAAGAATGTTATAGGTAAGTACATAAAATAGATTAGGCTGTAAGGCTGTCATCACTTAACAGAAACCGCAATTTACAATATATTAAATAGCTTAATGAAAAGCAGGAATGAAAAGTATCTTGGAAAGGTTCAACACTGTAAACATTGGAATTAATCATTAAAATATCATTGGGAAAAACATGTTTTACAAAAAGTCCATCTAGTATCTTATTTTTCTCATAAACTAAGCCAATTCAGCCCTCGTCATGTCTAGCTGGTTGGATAATTCTAGAATTTTCCTTTCGAGGATTTCTTTCATGTGTGGCTCGACTCGAAGGATATCAGTCGCCTCTTGGAGCAATGCCATGCTTTCCGTTAGTTGGTCCTGGAAATTCATAAAAATAAATTAACACTGCACTTTCCACTAGCGATAGTATGGAAGTTATGGATATTGTCTATGAGAAACCCCAAAGAGCACGAATTTGTCTAAACGAGATACAAAACTTATGAAACTAAATGCAAACACATCCTTTTCATTTGATCACCAGCGTCACCTGATGTTAAATGTCAATGTGATCAAAAGCGTCACCTTGATCACATTGACCTTTAACATCACAAGGACTAGGAACTGGCTCTCAAGTGAGGTTGCCAGAACAGAACACACACATAGGGTCTTAGCTACAGATTCTTGCCTTGAGGTAGTAACTATCCAGGCAAGTATTACAAAGTAAAGAACGAACTGGACTATAAAGAACGTCATCTCATATCTTAATCTACCATGGTTATAGCACCTACCTGTGCTGCAGCCTTCGTTAGTTTCCCAGTTTTGAACTCCTTCTTCGTCAGCATTGACATTGCCGCTTGCAGGTCCAAGAGTAACGTACCCCGGAACCTGGACCAGCCTGGTTCTAAATGGTCTGATAACTCTAGCAGCTCTTGACAAAGATCAACCTTACGCTTGAGAGCGCTGTTTGAGAGCTCTGTAAATTATCAAAGAGTTTGGTATTGTTACTGTTATTATAATATGTTAGAAAAATTATTTAGCTTTAGGAAAACTACTATTTCTCTGAATATCGTAGAGTATGTTGTGTGTTGTTGAAATATATGAGAGGATCTCCACGCGTAAGAAATGGAGCACAGCTAGTAGGTACTTATATTATAGTAAATTTTAAAGTTAAATGTGAGCAAATCTTATAAAACGACTTTGTATTCAATATACCTAATAAAACCTACCATAAAACCTACCTATAAATGTCAGTATACAATGTCGGTAGGCTAAGGTACAAGCAGCCTTTTCTTACAACAAATGGTTCTACTATTAAATGTAACCTAGTAGATATTTACAACTACCGAGGTTAAACAAACTTTAATGAACAGTCCAAGAATAAAGACATTAAAGATATGATGTAGTACCTGATAACATGTATCCTTTATAGTTGCCATATATTTGTACCAGTGCCAACTTGGCTTGCACTACTAAATGGTTGCTGGGATGCAACGTCTGACTGTATTTCTGAATGAAGTCTTCGAAATCTCCCGGCCTTGTCTTGTCCAGCTTCTTCAAGTCTTGTTTCAACGCGTTGTTGCCCCAGAACATTTGCCTGCTCTGGATGAAGTGGTCACACTTCTCACACTTCCACGGCGCAGCCTCATCTAGTGGGTTTGTTGATAGCAACATCGCTCCTTGGTTTGAAATTGAACTGCCCGGTCCATTGCAAACTGAGCAGTAAATGTTCCCTATATTAGTACCACATTCGGTTGGATCCTTACACCTTTCACATTCACAGTCGAAGCATTTGTTGGCTTTCAAATGTCTTCTTCTTTCCAAGGTACCCCATAAGGTTTGTGTGTACGTTACTGTAATCAGATCACCTTTGGCGATTGGAACGGTTGCTATTACAGCTATGTAATGATCGTCTCCTAGGAAAATGTGTCGGGTATTCGGCTTACAGCTATGATTCATCATAGATGCTGTACAATAAATAGCTCTTATCCTTTTCGTTCCATCTGGAGACCTCACATCAAACGAGTTGGTGTCAAATATTGATGCAACCTTTAGTATAGTTTCTTCATCGAATGGCAAACCAAGCACTTGTACAACAAACGTCACTAAATTAGTCTTCAATACAACATACAGTGGAGTGTTGACTCTTTCATCGAGATGAGATTCTAGACTCAAGATATTTTCATACTGTAATGGATTCGATTGCTTCATCAATAATACCCTCAAGGGTGATATGACACAATAGGCGGCTTCCATTTTATCTGGTCGTTCATACTTCACATTACATTTATACCTCCTATCAGTCATAGCCTTACATTCGGGTTTGTGGATGTCAGCCTTTTCACATTCCGGTCCACACATAGGCCAATTGCACGATGAACATTTGTAGAAGTCAAATTTATTATCCATCTTTTGCGGCTCTAGATTTTTCCCGCACGTTAAACACAAAGCTGGACAGGTGATCCTCGGACCTAATACAGCTGGTTTTTCTTTCAAAATCATTTCACCTTGTTTAATATCTCTTGTAGCTACCATGTGGCGTCCCAAAGTGTCCGTGTACTGAACTTTGAAAGCGCAGCACTTGAACTTGTGACCTTCCCTCCATCCTAGTTTTTGGTGTGCCCTTGTGCAGTAATAAACTAGTTTGCATCCTCCACAGGTTTGATTTGCAGGCTTGTGACAGACTTCACAAGTCGGCATTTCACGTTTCTGATAATCCATTTGATATTATCAAGGTACACGGCACGCCCTACCCGCTTCGTAACGATCACAATACTCGTTCTAAATAGTCTAGTATAATTACTCGCTACTGCATTGGGAACTTTGCCAGATAAATGCAGAGTGCTGTTGCACCTTTTGTGTTATGCAAATAATTAGTAATCATCGGACTTTACCATTTTCGTTTCTTGATCTAGTATCTAAGCATTTACTATTATCATCAATGGTTTCATGCTAGTATGAACTGGTATGAAAAACATTTGGCGTACAAAATATTTTGCGTAGAATTGGCAGGCTATCACAGCAGCTGCTGGGTACAGTATGTAGTAATAAACTTTGATTTTAATGCAGATGTGTCAGCTAAACGACACGGTTACGACGTAATTGTATTCAATGAAATAAAATATGCCGAGAGTTGCTAGATGAAAGAGAATGACAAAAAATATTGTAGCTATTGCTCTAACATTTAGTTGCAGTCATTTTTTTTCATCGTCATGTATTGTGACATGTACACGCGTTTGAATAGATTTTATTGCGAAAACAAGCTATTAAGGAATTCATCATAAAGCGCGATATTAATTTCATATTTTTGCGGTGAATTATATCTATCTACTGGGTATGTTAATAGAGCTATTGATCTGCAATTTGTAGCCCTAGAATAGAACAGCTATTGTTAACAAAAATCCAGTTCATTCACATCCGTCTTTCAAGTTACGTAACTGAAAATCTATTTCTTCTGGCCATAGCAGTTCGAGGCGTCTAATCGAGCGCATATCGCCTTCCGAAAAATATATGTTTTACCATTCTACATTTTTAGTGTTTAGTGTGTGTTTTGTGTTTGTCCAATTATATCTTTGTAAAAGTCCGTAATACCCATAACTGTAAGTATTTTTTTATTTTGCGTGTGTGTGCTCCTGAATTTTTTTGATTCAGATAGAGGCTTATTTAATTTTACCTATAACAAATTAAACATTTAGATCAATTCATTGATGCTTTTTATATCGATAAAACTATATATTGTACAGTATCTGTATTTCGTGACATATTTGGTCAATTAATGTTTTCTGATGAGAAGCTTAAAATGTTAATTGTTAGACGACCATTAAACGAACATTAATTGTTCTTTTCCAAACATAACCCAAGATAATATGTGAACTTGATACTAATAAATAATCAATACAAAACATATGTACCTTCTCGTATAAATGAACATAGAATATTTAGTTTTTGAGTTTAACTTTTACAAACAATGATGCAAAAAATCTAATATTTTCTCTTTCTTATATTAATCAGTTTCATCATCATCATTATTGCGTTTCCACTGCTTGGACACAGGCTTTCTCTCAGAGAAAGAGAGTATGGACCAAAATCCACTGTACGGGCCCAGTTCGGGTTAGTGGATAGGCTAGGATAGGCCAGCCCCAGTGTTATTGTTTCAAGAACGCCCGAAGGCCTCCGACATGACCTATGGCATAAAATTGGTTTAGTCAACATTTTAATAGGTAGATAACGATTAAATCTAATGCCCGAAATTAATTTTTACAATCGATCCTGATCCGTTATCCGCGGTTTTGGATCGATATATATGTCATGTCAAAATATTTCATTTTAGCACTAGGGTTTGACACATTAGCCATTACTACTAAAATGACATATTATGACTTGACATATCGATCCAAAACCGCGGATAACGAATCAGGATTGATTATTAATTACCGCCGTATGCCGCAGAACCGACAACCGCTGGGGTAGACGTGTTCTTGCGACAAGGTGGAGCGACGACTTGCGCCGAGTGGCTGGCCGTAGGATGAGACGAACCGAAGACCGGGCTCAGTGGCGTACCTTGGTAGAGGCCTATGTCCAGCAGTGGACTGATACAGGCTGATGATGATGATGATTAAAACTTTGAAATGGTAACGAGTTTAGATTTGAACTACCATCTACATAGTATACCTACTTGGTTCACGCGTATATACGGAAATAGACAACCATAACCTAGTTCTGATTTCGTGAAATGGGTGTATGGAATATCGGAGAATGTGCCAAATTCACAGTCTTTAGTTACAACATCATATTAATAGTGCTCACTAATATTAAAAACCCGAAGGCAACACTTGTCTGTCTGCCTGGCAGTTTGTTTGTTTGTTTTTTATGCTTTTAGGCATTTTTAAGGTAGGCTAAAAATCTGTTCAGCGGCAGCGGTGTACCCTGTATCCACGAGTCAGACTTACCTAATATTATCAATGTGAAAGTAAATGCTTCTGTCTGCCTGTCTGTCCTTTACCACCTCCGAAATTACTGAACCAATTTTTTAAAATTTTGGTATGGAATTATATAGTTTGAACGTCTGGATACTATTAATTCAAGACAACAACAATTATTGTACTAAGAAGGCCTAGGTGAGCGACAATGGCACAGGACAAGATGACAAGAGACAGAGAGGGAAGATGGCGTTTTTTTTTTTTTTTTAAAAAAACCCCTGAATAGCGACAAAAGTA
Source organism: Opisthograptis luteolata (assembly GCA_931315375.2). Taxonomy (NCBI): domain Eukaryota; kingdom Metazoa; phylum Arthropoda; class Insecta; order Lepidoptera; family Geometridae; genus Opisthograptis; species Opisthograptis luteolata. The sequence continues at coordinate 9,596,943 of OV928048.1, forward strand.
GTTGAACATACTCGATTTTCCAAATATTATGTAGATTGGGTTATTTTACATTTTACAAGGTAGTATTAGGACCACCTTGGGCAAAACCACAGGTAGGACCAAACCACGTGTCTCAGGCCATTCCTACCCATATTTACATCAAGTCAGACTTGGCAATAGATAGTGATTTTCGCTTTCAATTCAATTAATATCTATCGATCAAGCAAGAGAACATTGAACTATTTTAACCTTTTAATAAGACCTTGACACGGTAAAACATCTGGCTATGCCAAGATTATAATTAGGTGCAGTTTGTTATATCTCAGCTATAGATTTTTTATTAACCATCAAACCATCATACCATGTAGAGTTCGTATACTGCGTTAGTTTTATTTTTGCCTCTGTGGCTTAACAATGGATCCTAAAATCCTGCTATAGTGATTTCTCGCCATTTGTAATTTTTCCTTGGTGGTAGAGCATTTTCTACTGCTCGTCTGGCTAGCACCACCCTCACCCAACCTGCCTTGGCGCCACCTTCCACCACATTGTCTTGACATCAGGTGACTTGAGGTCAAACGCTACCCCATAAGACGTAGGTACCTACTGCCTATTATAATAAAATTATACTACCTATAAAAACATCTGAATAAACTATTTTAGGCGCTACACGTAAATGAAGTAAGTCCTAATCTCATGTAATTACTATTTTTTCAGAAATATGGGGCTAGAAAATGAAACAGCTGTTCCAACCTATGAGGTACCTAAATCCACATTCAATAATTAAATTTAGTATAGCGCCATCTACTGCAGAGCACCGGAACTAATATAGTCATTGAATTTTGGACAGCTTGCTAACAACGAGCTTCCACTGGGTTGTTGCTAGATGTCGCAACTAACATTGCATGTTTTACTTCTAAATAAATCGGATAGATGTCGCTAATATGGTTTTCGCTTCTCGGTGGTAATTCTGGCTGAACATCATCGGTAGATTTTCAGCTTGAAGGTATCAGTCCCATTTTGATGTTGATCTGTACCTAACAATCGACCGTCTTAAACAATGCAACAATCGGTTACCTATTCATGTAGGCACGTACCACCGACACAATAATTACACATTTGTAAGAGTTTCCTAAAAAAATTACTTGCACTAATCAATTACCTATATCACGGCCTACCAGAATCACTCCTTGCAATTCAGTTTAAATCTTGAAATGTACCTATCTCTACCGTTACATAAATTATGATATTTATAACGGTATTTAATATTATCAGATACCTACTTTATATTATATTCATTTTCATTTTAGTTTTTAAACTGAATCGCAATAGGTAACTAAATGATGTAGGGCACGCGATTTTTTAATCATTGTTGAGAGGTGCCTTCAACCTGGACAAGCCATCTCTGCTTCAATACATTTGCAAGATTGTATTCTCAAAGTCTAGGTTAGGTACATAGATATCCGATGGCAATTAATACCTATAGGTATAGGAACTAGGAACTATAATTAGGTACCTACGTACAAGCATCAAATGGTATACCAGAGACAGGTGCGGATTCAGGGCGAGGCGTGAGGGGCTGAGCATTACATTGGTTGCAATTCCTTTCCACCAACTAACGAACAAATACTTGACCTATTCCGAATTATAAGTAAGTAATTAAACCAACCAGTTTTAGTCAACCTCTCCCCCCTTCACTTCTTTACCCCCTTTTTGGGTTCCGTAAAAGTTTAAAACGGAACCCTATTACTAAGACTCCGCTGCCCGTCCGTCACCAGGCTGTATCTCATGAACCGTGATAGTGAGTTGAAATTTTCACAGATGATGTATTGCTGTTACCGCTATAACAACAAATTTAATACTAAAAAACTGAACAAAATAAATATTTACAAAAAACGTGATTTTTTTGCCGTTTGTATAGATAATGTACGGAACCCTTCGTGCGCGAGTCCGACTCGCACTTGGCCGGTTTTAAAAAGATATCCCCAGTCCGCTGCTGGCCAGAGATATCAACAATGTAGCAAACCACACGTGTTATTAGGAGATAATTTCAATAAATAGGCCATGGAATTACCCCTGATTTTAATTTATCTAACTACATGGTAGCGATGGGCGTAACATACAGTAAACAGTTTCAGTAACTACGTATTGGTGTAATATCTGAAATACGTTATTCGATTTAACGATAATTAGTTATTGAGAGATACCAATTATCGCTTGAAAACGCGAACCAACGCGAACTCGCGAGCACCGAGAATAACCGTGTACCTAATCAAATATCGACGCGGGTGGTTACATACACTAGTTATCCAAGGAAAACTATGCTCAATATCAGTTATCACAAGTACTTTAGTGACTAGCTTTTTATATTTATTTTATGTATGGTAAATGTAACTTATTATCAGTGGCTTAAAATATTTTATTTGATATAAATGTAACAAAAATATATACTAAAACAATGAACTAAAAAAACTTAAACTAATAACTACAATATATTATTAAAAGGAGTCCCTTTAGGCAAGGTTCCGAAAATACTGGTAACGTTCCCCCTTTGGATGGCTAGACTAATTCTTTGTCCAAGGTAGCTGCCAGCTCTTCGGTCTCCTGTGATATCGACTAACCTTTTTGCTATTTAATACCTTAGTTATATTCAAATAAATAATTTCAAATCCCGTTATCGGTATTAAACCAATACCTTGGTGCTAGTTTAATCCCTTCCCTACTAATATTATAAATGCGAAAGTAATAATAATAATGTCTGTCTCGCTTTCACGCCTAAACCATTGAACCGATTTAAAAGAAATTCGGTATGGAGATAGTTTGAACCCTGAGAAAAGAAATAGGATACTTTGTATCGCGATATAAACTGTAGCCCACGCGAGTAAAACCAAAGGGAATAATAGCTAAATCCCGTTATCGGTATTCAAACGAATACATAGTTTTAGCATTACGAATTCCCATACCGATTGTTGCTATATGGTACCTATTGTTCGTAAGTGCAATGATGTGAGAGTTACGTTATTAAGATAGAAACGAGCGGTAAAAAGGCTTACCCCTTTCACAAACCCTCGTAACCTTAAAAATAGAGTAGCTAATTTTGCACACTTCTCTGTAAAAGAACATGGGTTTTCACCTTTTTGATTTCATTTATTTATAAGTTCTCGCCTATATTATTCTACACCTTTTCCAAGGGCACCGTGACATGCAGGAGTCATAAGAACTAAGACTAGACACTTGATCAAAAACATTATAGTGGCATGATTATTATTGTTAGTATCGATAGTCAAAAATCAATCGACAACACTAATTATGACTTAAAACCACTCAATTAGGTCGAAATTAAGCGAATGGCTCAGTGCTAGTGTCGTCGGCTTGCGACCGTCTTCGGTCGTGAGTTCGAATCCTACAATGAGCTTGAGCTTTCGGTGAAGGAAAACAATAAACATCGTGATAAAACCATAGCTTGGTGGTATATAGGGCATTTCCTAGTGCTTGCCTGGCTAGCTACCGTCCTCTAGTTAGGAATCTGTCGCCAAGCACCTATCGGTGTGTTCCGGCAGCCCCACTTGAGAGCCAGTTCCCTGTCTAGGTGTAGCGTGACGCCTTCAGCCGCATTGTCACTTAACATCAAGTAACTTTTGGTCAAACGCTTGCAGAGAGAAACTAAAATCAATCGTGAAACACCTAGGGACTTACAGCTACCATTATATTTACAGGTCCGCAGTTCAGAAGATCTAGGCCGCTACATAGTAGCTTCCAGAGACCTGTCTCCTGGAGACCTGGTGCTGACTGAAAGGCCTATCGTCTTCGGGCCTAAAGCTATGCCCGACCCTGAAGCTTCCATGCCCTGTGTCGGTTGCTACAAGCCCGTGGGGACAGATGTTGGGGAAAGATGTGCGAGGTATGTTTTACAACAAAAAATACTCTTTATTCTGCCAAAAAGCATCTATCGAAGTATTCCAGCAGCCTCACTTGAGAGACAAATTCCAATCTAGGGGTCTTATTTGCTATGACCATCTAAGCACGTAACACGGGCGCGTTACGTTATCTGCGCGGAATGATAAAGCACGTAGTGACGTCATTCGTTATTGGCAAGGAATCTTGATGTTCATAGCGAATAAAGGAAGGGCCCAGATGTAGCGTGGCGTCATCTTCGACCACATCGTCGGTTAACTTCAGTGGCAGTGACGTCGACTTGCGACCCATAGGTTGTGGAATCCTACAATGAGCTTGAGCTTTCGGTGAAGGAAAACATCGTGATGTAACTCTATAGCTTCGTAGTAGTGCAGTTTTTAGTGCTCGCCTGGCTAGCTACCCTAAAATATCTGTCGCCAAGCATCTATCGGTGTGTTCCGGCAGTCCTACTTGAGAGCAAGTTCCATGTTCAGTCATAGCGTTACGCCATCTTTAACACTTCATATTGTCACTTAACTTCAGGAGACTTATGATTAAAATGTACTCTAGAAGAAGTTAAAAAAATTGTTTCTGTGTCTAGACATGTACAGTTACAGGGTATTCTAATGTTAAAAAGAAGGTACAAGTTAAAAGTATGTAATGTCAACATTTCAGATGCGGTTGGCCGGTCTGTTCTGGTAACTGTAAAGGTCTCAAAGACCCTCGGCATCATGGCTTGGAGTGTACTATACTCAGTGCCCGTCCTGAATGTGTCATAGACAACATGGCTGACTACTACAGGTAAGATATTCAAACTTAATGCTGTAAGCCAAAGTGCAGTTTTCCACCGAAAAAAATATGGTGTTTGGAGAATTTGGGTCCCGTGGCCACTCATGAAGTCATGATATACCCTTTGAAAAAAATTAGTTCTTGACTGTTTTGATCCTTGAAAAACCCAGAGAAGAAGTTCACATACAATTTACCAAAATAGGAGTGTGTAATAAGTGAACTTATTATTCCAATGAGTAACATTCTCTTTCTACAAGAACGCTTGAGTCCCGCACTAAGGTTGGCAATGAGATTTTTCTTTATTTGGTACCGGGTAGCGTTTCACCGCAAGTCATAGACGATGTGGTCGTTTCAAAGGCGGCACCACATTACACCTGCAGTGTACATTAATTTTTGCTTCAATTACATAATTTATCTATTTCTTTGCAGACATGATGCCCTATTGCCGCTTAGATGTGCTCTCTTACAAAAAACTGACCTAAAGGGTTGGAAAAAATTGTTAGAAATGCAGTCACATATAGAAAGCCGGATTCCTGGCACAGAAGCTTACGAGTAAGATCAATTGTTTCACCAACGAATAGTAAAAAAAAAAAACACTTAACTTATTAATTAACGTTTTAAATTTCAGTGAAGCGAGTGAATTCATAGTGGAATACCTAATGAATGATTTTATCTGCAATCTAGAATCAGATATCAAGAGCAAATATTTGCCCGAAATATCAGCAGATCTGCTACATAGAATCTGCGGTGTTATTGACACAAACGCTTTGGAAATACGTCTCACAGAAGGAGCAGAACTCTTTGCATTATATGCCGAGACATGCTTAATGGAGCACAGCTGCGTACCTAACACTAAACACACCTTCAATCTATCCAATAAAGACAGAAATGATATTTACAAAATAAAAATGAAAGCAGTAGTTCCTGTACCAAAAGAAGCTCATTTGTCGACTATGTACAGCCATGCACTATGGGGCACTCAAGCTAGGAGACAACATTTGAAAGACACTAAATTCTTCTCATGTAAATGCTTAAGGTGCAGCGATCGTACTGAATTGGAGACTTATCTAAGTGCTATGAAATGTCTTGGAGACGGAAACAATCCTTGCGATGGTATCCACTTACCTGAAGATCCTTTAGATGATGAGACAGACTGGGCTTGTAACAAATGCACAGTCAAAGTAAATAATTCGCAAGTAAACATGGTGATATCTCAAATGGGAGAAGAAGTAGAGAACGTTCAAATGATGGGAGGATCTGTCACGATGTTGGAAAACCTTCTATGCAGATTATCAACCTTTTTACATCCAAACCATTACCATTTATACTCAGTAAAACACTCGTTAGTTCAGTTGTATGGAAGACAACCTGGATATAAGTCTCAGGAAATTTTGAACAAAAAAATCAAAATGTGCAAAGAGTTAATCAAAATTACGAAGACATTAGACCCGGGAAACGCAAGACTGAGTTTGTATAGTAGCGTTTTGTATCACGAACTTTATTCGGCGTTAATGATGACGTCAAAAATAGGAAATGATGATGGCACTCCTCAAACAGCTGAACAGACTAAACAAATTTTTGTTGAAGCTAAAGCTGCTTTAGAAGAAGCTTTAAACGCATTAAAAGACGATATCGAAGAAACGTCAGGTAAAAAGCTGTTTTCTGTGATTAAGGATTGTAAAACAGATTTCAAAAGGCAATGCAAAGAAAAAAAGTTGAATATTTAGATTTTTTAATGCTTATAATTTTTTACTTAATAATAGTATCACAGTATTTTATTTGGTTAGTAAATAACTAAAATTTCCTTCACGTTCATTAAATTAGCAACAATAACAATAATTTTTTGTAATAAATTAATATAGCTTGCCTAATATCTTAATTATGTCTACAATAAATAATAATTACAACAGTAAAATTTCTAACAAATAAACAAAAGTTATGTATACAAACCTTATTTTACTATAACTGGCAATCCTAGTGGTAAAGAATAATTGCTGCTAATGTTAAGTGGTACAGAACAAAACTTCGAAAGCTGTTAAATCTCTTTTAAACACCCTCCGTTTTTTAACCAAATCTTGGATACCAATTCAATCCAGACCTAGACTGATCGCTGCCTACGCTTTGTGCAATCCAGTCTGTGTACCTAGACACCCTTGTATAGACTCCTGGCATCCTCGGTCTAGCGCAGCCACTGCCTGTAGATACCACTCCGACCACCATAACGTGGCGTTGGTCTCTAACCATAAGAGGACCACCACTGTCTGCCTGGAAATGAAATAATTTTAACTAAAGTTTCAACGTCATGAAAAACTTGATCCAGACATATTAATAAATATGGGACGATAACACCACGAGAAATTTAATTTAGCTTAGTAGAAAGGGTTCCACTATTCGCTCCAAAACGGGCATTGCTGACGTGGACAATACTGCTAGACTAATGTGGGAGTGGGCTGGACACGTAAGCCGGGTGCACCCGGATCTCTGGGCAAGGATCGTCATACCGTGGGTACCTGACGACGGGCGACGTGGCCGAGGCTGGTCCCGAAAAAGATGGCATTATGACCTTGACTCATTTCAAGAGCGGTGGTCTGAGGTTGCAGGGTATCGAGATTTCTAGAAGGAAATGTGGGAGAATTTCACCCAGCAGTAGGAATATATAGGCTTAAAAAAGCAGTATGGGTAACGATGGTTTTTTAGGTAACTTACCCAACAGGAATCCCTGCCTCCATTTTCGAAGCCAGCGCACATCTGTGTGGGAAAAATCTTCACTCTACTGCCTTGGGACTGATACCATTGGTTACATTCTTCATTGGTGACCACTGTCACTTCTGTTTTTTGAAGAAGATTTGGTCTTACACCTGAATAAACAGTGATTTCAAAACTTTTACATACGCGATATTGAATTTATTTGTTTAGTAAGGCGAACCGCTTGAGGCTGCACATCAGCTGTGTGATCATATAACATCATATAACTGTGTGCAAAATTATCTATATCCAAAACTTCGTTTTGTAGCAAGGAAGTATTGTTGAAATCATTTAACAGAAAGCCAATAACAAGTATTTTATGTTATTTATGTTCTTCAAGATCATTGGCCTGTTCCTCTAGAATAATCAATCATCATTATCAGCCTCTTACGTTCCCACTGCTGAGACTCTGGCCTTCTCGCAGAGAGAGAGAGAGAGAGTATGGGCCATAATCTACCACGCTGGCCCAGTGTGAGTTGGTAGATGTCGCATGCCCTTGAATGTTGTAGTTCGTGGACTTGCCGGTTTCCTCATGATGTTTTCCTTCACCGTTATGAGCGATGGCAAATCCGCACATAACTTATTAGGTCATAGGTGCGGGGCCGAGAGGATTTGAACTCGGTGTCGGCGCCTTGTAAGTCGCACGCTAACGTTCGGCCACCATCGCTCCGAGAATAATCAATATACTTACCTATTTCTCTATCTTCATTAGTGAAGCCCCATCCAGCGACGGTGGCAGAGGTTCCACTGAAGTCATCTGAGAACGACTTTGGTAAGCACGCTGGTCGAAGGTTCTGCGACCACTTAAGCTGTCTCACTGTTTTTAGTAGAGCAACATCATTAGGCTTTCTACTGCATCTAAGAAAAACGGTAAACATATAAAGGTATAAATAATAAATAACCTGCGAGTGAAGAATCTGGTTCTTGAAACAGATTTCTCGCCAGTTCTACAACCGAAGGCTTCATCATAATGCCACAATTTGTAATGTTAAAAAAGCCATTATGTGCTCTTGATTGACTGATCAATTGATTTGGAATTATGCAAATGTGATATCAACAAGTGTGAACAACTGAACTCATAGCAATTAGTGGAGAAGTCATAAAAACTGTTCCCAATTCATAGAAAAGGAAATTCTGTACAAATAAGTATACTGCAAATTCTCGGACAATGTTAAGAGAATTACTTACTCTGGAGCTATAAGGTTTATTGCCACAGATATTACAACCTTTGCTAATATACAAAATGACGTTGTTTTTTTCGTCAGGGCCTATAAATATTGCACAATATATGAATGAGTAAGACAATTTCAATGATTTTACTCTAGTATCATTTACTAAATCCGTTGAATCTTTTCTCTACACTCTACGTGCAATACTTACCTGTACTCAGGATGAGGTACAATTTGTGAGACAGGCTCAATTTCTTCCTTAGACGATATGTCATTGTTGCCAACTACTACTGACAACTGCTTGGATTTGTAGAAATTATCAAAGACACTGCAACAAGGTACATGATGAAGCGACTACAATTTTTTTAATTACTAAAATCTGCCATCTGTTGTTTTAAAACTCAGCTCAAATAGTGAACAGGCTTTAACAGTAGCTTGACCGTCATACATTACGGGTCTGAGTGCCGGATTGCCCAAAAGCAAGCCAATTAAATGGCGGAGTGTCTGATCTCAATAAGTGACATTAAAGAACAGCCTTTGGCAAGAAGTCACCTCGAGGCTCTGAACGGCAGTAAGGGACGATATTAAGGTCCCTGATGTTTTAAGTGACGATAAGGTCAAAGGTGGCTGAAATGAACTGCTTTAATGTGATGCTTGAGTTAATTAGTTAAGGGAAAGGTAAATTGACGATGGACATAAGAAACAACGCTTTCACCTGCAAACGCAATGTCCAGCAGTCATCAGCCAACGATCGCTGAGGATTGTTGCACCGCACTGATGGGCGCCTTGCCTCCACACACTGGCTGTCCATGGGAACTCGCCAGGTATGCTGTCTTCTCCACCGACAATTCGGGCGTTTCTGCTAGTGTTCAAGCCGCAGTCTATGTCTGCCACTGCAAGGATGTTGAAATGTAACAGGATGCTGGTATCTGTTCAGAAACCTTTTCAATAACGATTCGATGTCAATATTTAATTCTCAATAAAATATTTCACCAAATAGTACTTTGATGAAAAACCCTTAAGTGCCTTCTTTGTATATCTGGCATGAAGGTTATATGTCGTTGACATATTTGTATTAATATTCACATAGTTACTTTCCATCGTAAGAGGTATAATAAGAAGAGAGGTAAGAGGAGAAGGAGGGGAGGGAGGTAATGGGCAGAGTAAACCCTGAACCCTTTAAGGTCGAAATAAATAAAATATCCCGCTATATGCGGAACTGATTCTGGCAATTTTTTGTGCTTACAGTATACCGTTTGAGTCACCTGATGAAATGTTACGTTACACCATCTGCCCGTATCGGTCCACTTCTAGAGAAAGGCCTCTCCTAAGGTACGCCACTGAGCCCGGTCTTCGGCTCTTCTCAACCAACTACTGCCAGCCACTCGGCGCAAGTCGTCGCTCCACCTTGTCGCATGGCGTCCCACACTACGTTTGCCAAGTCGCGGTCTCCACTCAAGAACACGTCTACCCCAGCGGTTATGTTACGTAACGTTGTGGCACAACGCTTCATCAGGATTGGGAACTGGCTCAGTGGCAATCAAAATAATCATCCAGTTAAATTATAACTGATTCATCAAACGAATTTTATTATGTAACCAAAACTAATGAACGCATGTAATGCTCAAGGCTTATTGTATTGAATTGGTTTTCAGACAGCAACCTTGATGGCGTTTTGCGAAGCAGCGTGGGCCTAGGTTCAGCCGCTAGGTCAGGGTTATCTTTGTTTACATTCAACTGTAGTTCAAGGTACTTGTGTTATTTTGGATGTCTGCGCATTTCCGATTTGCGTGAAATTTATCCTCACAATGCTCTTGGAATAAAATAATGGTATTTCTGAGCAATTTAGTGGGAAGGAAGCAGCCTTAATCAGTGCCCTCTGTAGTCTGGGATTATAAGATTTCAAAGGAAATGTTTCTCTAAATATTACCGTGGAGATATTATTTTCTGATAAAATAACGTTTGTTTCCTTGTAAGATTTGACCCAGATAATTTTATAGGTACATAGAAAATATAGTAAATTTCAATTATATTAAAAAAGTTGTCAATCCATCCGAAAGTATTTAATTTTAATACCTTTACCACATTACCATAGTCAATCTGTTTAGTAATTATTTTTTTTGGATAAAATAGTCGTGAATACGTTTTTTTTTAAATAACGGGCTAAAATTATAATTAAAGAAATAGAAGTCATTTAAAAAAAAAAATGTTGTGATATTATTTGTATGCTTATTTCCAAAACAACCTTTAGAGTTTTTTTTTTGTTTTGTTGGAAGAATAATACTAAATGGAATTATGCTCAGGGGTTTGGTATGGATAATATTAATTATTTTATTCGATAATCAACATTATAATTTAATTTTTTTTTATAGCGATTATGGCTCAGTGGCAGTAACGTCGGCTTGCGATCCATAGGACGTGGGTTCGAATCATGCAATGAGCTTGAGCTTTCGGTGAAGGAAAACATCGTGATGAAACCATAGCTTGGTGGTAGGGTATTTTCTAGTACTCGCCTGGCTAGCTACCACCCTCTCGTTAAGAATCTGTCGCCAAACAAATATCGGTGGTTTCCGGCAGCCTCACTAGAGAGCCAGTTCCCAGTCCAGGTGTAGTGTGACGCCATCTTCGACCGCATCGTCACTATAACATCAGGCAACTTGTGGTCAAACGCTACCCTGTAAATAATAATAAAAAAAAAGAATTAGATACCAAAAATGGTAAAATTTTACTTCCATTCTTACAAAACAAATGAGACGCTTGATTTTAGGGACGTCACTATTGGGGTGGCCATAATAAATAAAAAAAAATAATACTCACAATTAACATAACACAATCCATAATCCAAACACAGAATAATCAAGCACACTACAACACGACACATATTGACGGCCACAAGTAATTATCTGAAGATACTTCAATGTTTCCTTAACAATATAGACCTAGAATAAATTAAAATAAGAGATACGTAAAGTAAACACAGGTGCGCGTTTTTGTGTCAAAGTGCGTGCACCTACTGATTTGTTTCGTGAAATTCATAAGGATATAAGTATTCTATGATTTGTATCGATGCGGCCCTCCTTCGTTTGTTTGAAGGTCTGACCCCTATAAGTTACTTTAGGGATGAGGTGCTGTCGCGTATCGATATCGATAGGAACAATGACAGGTAAAACATCTCTGAAAACTCTACTGTCTAATGAGTAACTTAGTGTAGTTAGTGTAAGTTTTATGTCGATATTATAATGAGTTAAGATATAGATAATAATTAGTGTTCTTTTATAAGACTATCTATGTAGTCTTAGTTCCTAAGAACTATTTCGTAGAAAAATTTGTGTTATATATGTTTCATAACACCTGCTCTAAAATCTAACTAACCCATTCAAACCTATAAATGTACTACTTATGTATGTATGTAATTACTAAATAAAATTGTCTAATAAGTTATTTCGTCTGCAGAGAGTGTTACTTTAAACCATTATCAATACATACTTTATGTTTATCTATGGAATTATAAACGAGTGGTAATATACAATTGTATAATTTTATAATACCACTTATGCGTGACGTACCTACTCATTATTATATCAGCAATGTTTCAAGTCCAATACAATAATCGACATTGCAAAATAACAATTAGAATGATATCGGTAAAGAATTACCTAAATCGCGATGCTTACATGTAAAAGCTAAAGTATCGACATCGATTTTTACTAAGTTATTTTTTTGCCGATCGCATTTCTAAATCGATTTCATTGTCAGGTTCGCGGTACAACCTTGGTCGATAAGGAGTGATTAGAGTCGCGGAAACGATTACTATTCGCCGTAGGATGGCCACTAGGTATACATGGGCATCGAAATATTTACATGCAATGACAACTCTGCTCTTGTGACCATATTTTCTTAATAACTCCTTTCGGTTCGGTTATTAGTTCGGTCGACCGAACTAGTGCATCTTTTCAGTAGCAGTAGTTCGGTTGAAATATTGTACCGAACTACCGATACTCTTTAGTAGCAACTGTTCGGTTGTTAGTTCGGTCGACCGAACTAGTGCTACTTTTCAGTAGCAGTAGTTCGGTTGAAATATTGTACCGAACTACCGATACTCTTTAGTAGCAACTGTTCGGTTGTTAGTTCGGTCGACCGGACTAGTGCTACTTTTCAGTAGCAGTAGTTTGGTTGAAATATTGTACCGAACTACCTATACTCTTTAGTAGCAACAGTTTGGTTGCTAGTTCGGTCGACCGAACTAGTGCCACTTTTCAGTAACAGTAGTCCGGTTGAAACATTGTACCGAACTACCGATACTCTTTAGAAGCAACTGTTCGGTTGTTAGTTCGTTCGACCGAACTAGTGCAACTTTTCAGTAGCAGTAGTCCGGTTGAAATATTGTACCGAACTACCGATACGCTTTAGTAGCAACAGTTCGGTTGTTAGTTCGTTCGACTGAACTAGTCATACTTTTCAGTAGCAATAGTTCGGTTGAAATATTGTACCGAACTACCGATACTCTTTAGTAGCAACAGTTTGGTCGCTAGTTCGGTCGACCGAACTAATGCCACTTTTCAGTAGCAGTAGTTAGATTGAAATATTGTACCGAACTACCGATACTGATAAATGAGTTTTTACTCATTCTTTTTCACACCTGTTCTCATTGCGGAAGCAAAGCAAGGCTTCTAATTAAACTTGGAGGAATTGGCCTTTGCATGTTGTATGTAAATTTATAAATATGTACCATACCTAATTATATTAATTGAAATTTGTAGTCGACAAAATTTTAATAAATCTGTTATCGCATAATATACTCCTTATATTTTGCTCTGTTAGCTCAGTGGTAGACATCGGTTTGCGATTGGTGGGTCACATAGGTTCAAATCCTGCCTTGAGCTCTCAGCGAAGAAAAACATCGTGATGAAACCATAGATTGTATTTTATTCTTATCAGTAGGTAATACTATAGCTTAGTTATCTATAACACCTTCAAGTTAAGAATCTCTCCTACCACTATCGATGTGTTCCAGCAGCCTCACTTGAGATCCAGTTCTTTATCCAAGTGCAGCGTGGGTCCAATTTAAACACATCATCACTTTCAGCTGTCATTGACGACTTCTCGATTAGACTACCTACATCATGTCACTTGTGGTCAAACGCTACCCTGTAATATGTATGAAAATTATTCTAAGAAAACAAGGAAAAGTGACAGCCACGTCCCTTTTCCATGCAAATAGGCATCTATCCTTTTCCGCCTCATGGTCACTGTACACGTGAATAATCCATCATCAGTCAGTTGGTCAAGTGCATTTAAGTGGCACGAGAATTGATAACCCTGATCGGACGCATTTGTTTAGGTCATGTTGTCATTCAAATTAGATTTTATGTAAAGGTATAATAGTAGGTATACTCGTATAGTTATTTATTATTTATTTATTTATTCAATTAAATTAATACGGCTAAGCCAATTACATTAATTCATCACTAGCAAAGCACTAGCTTATAGTTAACATTCCACCCGAGCGCACGAAGCTATTTACTTTCGCTTCCACATTCAAGGAGTGGAACTCTTTGCTATGGTCTGCATTTCATGATCTCTATAACTTGGGATCCTTTTAAGCATGCGTGCTATGCCGTCGACCGCATCATAGATTTTCATTTGATTTGATATTTGATTTAATTTCTAAATTGGCTTGGTTTGGCTTATATTTCTAGGCTTTAAACACTACCAAAATATATAAAATTATACATACATTCACTCGCTCAAAAAGCCTATTCTTACTATTGCCTTAAACTATCTCCCACCAAACAGATTCATTATGCCATTATTTTTCCAAAAATAGCCCTCATAAAGGCCATTGCCCAAACTGCTATCTTGCGGAAGCGCAATATGGACGGATATATACGGAAAAGTTCTAAATGTAGATAAGAGAAAAGGCCAGACACTGCCAAGGTTAATGCTAGTCTACGGATTGGCAAGCCGTGATTCATCTTTTTTTTACTTTTGCATGGTAGAGTTTGACCAGAAGTCGCCTGATGATGCGGTTGAAGGTGGTGCCACGCTACGCCTGGACCGAGAACTGGCTCTCAAATGAGGCTACTGGAAGAAACGGTTCGGTGATTGGCGACATACTGGTAGCTAGCCAGTCGCTATGCTTTCATCACGTAGTTTTCTTTACCAAAAACTCAAATTCAATAATTTACACGATCTACGGGTTGTTCTTTCTTTCAGAGACAAGTGTGGGCTGTAATCTACCACGCTGGCCCAGTGCGGGTTGGTAGACGTCGCATGCCGGTTTCCGTACGATGTTCCTTCACCGTTTTTGAGAGTGGGCGCATACGCATATAACTTATTAATTCTTAGGTGCGGGTCCGAGAGGATTTGAACTTGGTGTCGGCGCTTTGTAAGTCGCATGCGTTACCGTTCGGCCACCATCGCTCTTCTACATAGTTGTCGGTCGATAAAGTTAGATTCTCAACGCGTATGCGGGCGTGACCCTACTGGCAATAGACTGCCTTGACGCCGTGACCTCTATGCTTATCTTTATACATGTAACTTTTCCGTAATGTACTTCCGCAAGCAGTTTTTTGTTGATTTTTGTTTTTACGCCTAAGTCGCTGCGTAAAATTGAACCTTGATGAAATTTGGCTCATTTTCGCCATGAACTGTATGTAGTCTACGCGGATGAAACTGCAGGGTTCATACTGATATTATAAATGCGCAAGTAAATCGGACATCACCTTCTAAATCGCTCCACAAATCTTGATGATTTTGGTATGGATTTATTTTGATCCTTAGGGAAGTGCTACTACTTTTTATGGCAGTCATCAGCTGTAGTCCACCTGGGTGAAACCACGGGGCACGACCACCTTCTGTGCATATAAAATTGATGTTCTTCTTTCATTATGAGCTACCTGCGATGGCGCAACGACCCCAAGTGAGTCTTGGCCTCCGATAACAAAAGACGCCACTTCGGTCGGTCCAGCGCCACCTCCTGCCAGTCCTCCACCTGGAATGAGCGCAAATCCTTCGTGGAATCTTTTCTCCTTCCTTCATTATGAGCTAGTGGCCATTACGTTATCGTAGTTTTTGTTTTAGACCACCCAATGGCCTCCGAAGTGGCTTTACGACTGATACAGCTGGGACCGGAAATGGAATGGAAATTAGTAATGGCGTGTATAATTTTAAAATTGTAAACGATTATTTGATACCTTTACGACAATGTTTTTTTTTTTTTTGTTATGGCGACACACGATTAGTGTATTTGCCAGTGTCAAGTATAAAATATTTCAAACTCAGAGAGTTGAATCAAGTTTAAATGATGATGATGATGATGACGATGAGATGATGGGATGAGGATATTGTTTATGTAAAGTAGTGAAGCTTTAATTAAACTTTACACGGACTTTTTTGGAGCAACTAGAAAAGTCACTTGCACAACTTTATTTTAATTTCCCACACTCGTACACATTAACGAACACATAATGGTTAATAATCCACCAATATTACACATTATCACTCGAAGAAACACAAGTTTTGGAAATAAAAACAAAATTTTCACGTTGACAATTCGATTGCCGCCAAAAAAGTCCTTACCACAATGTTCAAGAGGTACAGTTGACATAACAATTATATTACGGCCAGTTTCAATAACCATAAAGGAGTATTATGAATGGAATGCGACCTTTGTAGTACCTATACAAATGTTTGTCCTGTAAAATAAATGACCTCATTGGTAACGTTTCAATTGTAAATTAATATTTTACTTATTGAAACCGGCCCTAAGAGATTACTTACTTCTATGGAGCTTGTGTCAAATTTATATCTCCATTAGGGCAAATCGTATATAAATAGGTTATATAACCGGCGCTTGATTAAAAAAAAAATTACAGTTGAAACGTCACCAGGACTTTTTTGGCGGCAATTGAACTGTCAACGTGAAAATTTTGTTTTTTTTTTCCAAAACTTGTGTTTCTTCGAGTGATAATGTGTAATATTGGTGGATAATTAACCATTATTGTGTTCGTTAATGTGTACGAGGGTGGGAAATTGAAATAAGGTTGTGAAAGTGACTTTTCTAGTTGCCCCAAAAAAGTCCGTGTAAAGTTTAAGTAAAGATCCACTACTTATCTTAAACACTATTCTCATTGCATCATCTCATCGTCATCATCATCATCATCATCATCATTTAAACTTGATTCAACTCTCTGAGTTTGAAATATTTTATACTTGACACTGGCAAATACACTAATCGTGTGACGCCGTAACAAACCAAAAAAAAAAACGTTGCCATTGACGTCATATTTACAGGACAAACATTTGTATAAGTAATACAAAGGTCGCATTCCATTCTTAATACACCTTTATGAGTCAGTGTTACAATAAATAAAAATAAATCGGCTTAAGCGTACAAAAATAAACGCATTGGAAAGTAAGTCAAGTGCATTCCCAAAATTAGGAAAATGCAAATTGAGATCAAGGAAATCGAACAACCGACTTTTATACTTGACAAAATCGTAAAACTACAATAATTCGCGACCAACGCTTTTGGCAATAAACCCTGTATGGTGGCGGATGAGCAATAAAATTTGAAACATTGACTTTTTTGCAATGAAAATTTGCATTATAACAATCGCCCTTGGGTCTTTATCGCTTCCTCAGTCTCACTTTTCAAATGATCTAAAAAATAAAAACATTTTAAAGGAATAATTACAGCTCAGCGGTAGTGACGTAAGCTCGCGTCTCTTAGGTCGTGAGTTCGAATATTGGAAAGAGATTGAGGTTTCAGTGAAATAAAATATTGATGATGAAGCCATAGCTTGGCGGTAGAGTATTCTAGTGCTCGCCAGGCTGAAATCTGTCGCCATATCAGAAATAGTTGATCAGCGTGTTCTAGCATTTCTTTAGCACCCTCACTTGAGAGCCAGTATAACGAGGCACCACCTTCAACCATATTATCGTCACATAACATCATTCAACTATGCAGGTAACTTAGAAAAAAAGAAGAAATTGACACAGATAGATATGAAACGCAACTGCGTACTAGGACTTTTTTGGCGGCAACCGAATTGTCAACGTGAAAATTTTGTTTTTATTTCCTTATCTTGTGTTTCTTCCGGTAATAATGTGTAATATTAGTGGATTATTAGCCATTATGTGTTCGTTAACGTGTACGAGTGTGGGAAAATGAAATAAAGTTGTGAAAGTGACTTTTTAAGTTGCTCCAAAAAAGTTCGTGTAAAGTTTAAGTAAAGCACCACTACTTTACTTAAACACTATCCTCATCCCATCATCATCATCATCATTTAAACTTGATTCAACTATCTGAGTTTGAAATATTTTATACTTGACACTGGCAAATACACTAATCGTGTGACGCCATAACAAAACAAAAAAAAACTGCGTACCTTACAAAAAATAGATCAAAATTGACGTCCTGCGTAAAAGAACATTCTGCCAAACTTTTTACGAACGAAGCCTTTCTAACGCTCGAAATTAATAATCGATCCTGGGGCTTTGCATATTGATTGACATATCGATCCAAAACTGACCGATTATTAATCGATTATTAATTTCGGGCGTAAATGAATACAATTCAATCAAAATAATAATCCTTCTATACAAGTAAAGCTGCGGTGTCAAGCTATTAAGGTGATTGCCTTCTGTATTTACTGTACTTGTAGAAGTTATATAACAGTGTGTGGTCGCCAATGTCAGGCGCGATCCGAATTCGTTATTGTCTCATGCACTTTGACAAAGATATCTTTGCGGTCGTGGCGCCACTGTCGTTTAGGATTCCGATGCAAAAACGGAATCTATTTCAGTAATTAAAAAAAAAAAGTAGATAGGAATATTAAAATAATATTTGGAGGAAATAGTTTCAGCAACTAAATAAGGGCTTTTCAGCACTTTCCATATTGTTTTATCGGTAAGGCACTTAAGTACATCCGATCCTACTTTCTATCCTAACATTCTTAATAATAGTATAAATGCGAAAGTTTGTGTGTGTTTGTGTGTGAATATTTTGTTCCACGTATCACTGTAAGTAACTACTAAACTGATTTTGATGAAATTTGGAATGGAGATATCTTATACCCTGGATTAACACATAGGCTACTTTTTATCCCGGAAAAAGGTTCCTGCGGGATAACGGACGTGGGTGAAATCGCGAGGCGCTATATAATTTATTTTCAATTTTTTTTAGTCAGCTATTTATCACTAACATACATATTTTTAGAAATTTAATTGTTTACAGATACAGAAAAAAGTAGTAATCAACCCATGGAGGAAATATGCTAAAAAATCAACCCTATTTCTATACCACAGAGTGAGGTAACGCGGTGTATGTCCTAGGACGATCTATGGTGACATGGTATTAGTCACTCACCTGATGCTAAACGTCAACGTTAAGGGAAATGCCAATGCCTATCATCGCGATGAATATTGCGTTAATTATTAACGCGATTATGTGAGTAGCTACACTTGAACGGTCAACGTGAATGCACTTGAATTATCGGCTAACGTCAAACGCAAATGTGAATGCCGTTGTCAAAATGTCGTAGCCACACTTATGTCAAACGTCAATCATCGCGCTATTTACCAGCATTTCCTGTTAGTGTGGCCCCAGCACAAGGCGCAGACCTTCTTCCTGTAAGTATAATTTTTATTCAACATTATTTTCAACATTTGTAAGAGTGCTATTTATCATTAACAGACATATTTTTAGAAATTTTATCGCTTACAGATACCTACTGAAAAAAAGTATTAATGAATCCTATTCTTATACCATGGAGTGAGTTAGTCCTAGGTCCTTCCTAGGACGATGAATGGTGACCGTCATACCTGATGGTAAACGTCATACTTTCCCATTACGGTTTAGTACACACGCAGAATTTTACACATCAAAACACATAGTTGACAACAACAACAACAAACACACACATCACAACAACAATAACATTAACACACGTACACATTACACACACACATTAATTAATTATTTATTGTTTAAAATTAAAGGAAACGGCCCATTTTCCATTTGGACATTATGGACATTTGCCCCACAGCAAAACTGCAGGAGACTCGACCAACATTGGATCATTGTATAGGATTTTTAATATCTATTGAGGAACCACTAATGTTTTTATTCTGCATAGCGGGGTTTAAAAGATATCAACTAAAACGTTGAATAAAATAACGCAATGAAACAAATTGCAATGACATAATATCCTTAACAACCCTGACAGAAATTGACAGAAAATTCATCCTTTTCATTTTATTTTTTTTCGTTTCTTATGTTTCGTTTGGCTTATGCCCTAATTGAATATACAGTAAGATGCCTAATTTAGTACAGCTCTATCTAGCGTAATCGTTCACGCAACTTTCCTACAAAGGAAACAGATAAAATACGGTTTTGAACGGAAGCGCGGTGGCCGTCAAGTTTTGGGCAACCATGGTTTGGGGCGTTTGAGTGGTGTTAAAGTACTTTTTAATCACACCAATTTGCAATCCCCGCTTGGCACGTTAATATCGATTGTACAGTTTGCATTATTTAATTTTTTAATTAAATAACTTTTCTAGGTCTCCGGGGCTAATTAAGTACATAAACTTGAAACGACTTGGGGCAGAAATGAGCCGTCTCCTTTCACTCAAGTTTTACCATGATCTTGTCGCTTCCGCGTTAATAATATTTACCTAATTTACCCGAGTGCAAGAATAACTTTGTAAGTGCTCGTGAATGTGTTACAATGTCAGGGGGAAGGACGAGCAATATGGGACGATGTCAGATTTGCATCGCACGCTTTGTCATACCTCCCGTGTATATATAAATGAGTCAACGAGGTGCATATTTATTGCATCGAGTAGTCATGTTCACGTACAAAATGTATCGATAATTTTTCCGGTATAATACTTATAACTAGCTAGCGCCCAGCGGTTTCACCCGCGTCTTTCCGTTATCCCGCAGGAACCTTTTTACGGGATAAAAAGTAGCCTATGTGTTAATCCGGGGTAACACTGTCATAACGCACGTGGCGCACCTACCTCCCAGACCAGTTTACATAACATTGAAAACTCAAGTTCACTTTTGGATTCCAACCCACGAACTACAAATGTGGAGCCATCATCTCTTCAAATAATAGAATAGAATCCCTACTTCCCTTCCCTATCTAATATTATAAACGCGAAAGTAACTGTCTGTCTGTCTGTCTTCCACGCTTAAACTACAGAACCAATTTAAATAAAATTTGGTACAAAAATGGTCTAGAGCCTGAGAAAGGACATGGAATACTTTAGAACCCTTTTTATCATGATAAATTGTAGCCCACGCAGGTAAAACCGCAGGGAACACTTTTAGCTAAAATCGTTCTTTGCCATGAATACAATGTTCCTAGCTACGGATAAAAATAGATTTGAATTGTTTTGTTTTGTTTAACCTCAGCGCTAAGGCCAATACAAAAACTCTATCAATAAAACAAAATGGATGTAAGTAATCATGAAACAAAACACTTTAGTGAATATTAGCATTTTAAAGAGATGCGGCATAATTTTTGTCTATTGACGTATTTTAAGTTTAGCTCAGCTAGAGTAGTTTAGTTTCCGCTTTGCCCAAAAAATCTCACACAATATGCAACTTGTACCCAAACATTGTCAAACAACATGAGAGTCATGCAACCGGCGCCCAAACATTGTCACAAAATATGCAACCTGTGCCCAAAACTTGTCACACAACATGCAACCAGCGCCCAAATATTGTCACACAATATGCAACCTGTGCCCAAACATTATCACCATACAACTATTGCCCAAAAATCTAAAAAATGCATTTGGTGTACTAATTGAACTGGATTCAGTTATTGTCTCCTCAATCTCTTTGAAATTCAGAATTGCTACATTTTGGAACTGAGTGTAGTTTCAATAGCCGATCTATCCACGGTTTTCCCTACTGGAGATGGAAATTTGACATAAGCTCCATAGAAGTAATGTCAAATTTACGTCAAACTGTGTATAGATCGGATCGGTTGAAACCGGCCGATATAGTAAGTATAATACATAGTTATAATCTGAAAAGACGCAAAACGATCGCTATAGCAACCTCTGTGGCCAGCTTATACGAGATTATACAAAATGGATGGCTCCGAACCCCAACTTACGTAACATAAGACATATAAAATAAACAATAAATATCATTGTATTTACATTTATTTATTCAGAAACAAAATCAGATAAACATGAAGACACGAACCGTTTGGTCTTAAAATGTTTTTCGTGCCGTTTAATATATTTCTGAGTCCCCATAGAATCCAAATTGCATCTTTTGGGAACAGGTTGATTTTCGCCGTTTTTGCCTCCGACGTTGACAACAAAGTCTTCCGACCTATTTGAAATTTTAATTCGATATAATGTCAGATTTTGCCGTACCTAAAACGGTTGGAGATTCATCAATGTTTTACGCTGACAAACTTACCACGTGAAATCCGGAAAACACATCGCATGTTTATTGCTTAAGAAATAAGTTCCAAATTAATGTGGAGCTTAAGTTTTGTGACGGCATTGTTAACTTTGCTGTTCTTATGTCGTGAATTCGATGAACCGATGTAAAGTGGACTTTTTCTTCTGACGACTACTGAACAAAGAACTTTATTGGCAGGTGGATCTCGTATATTATATTAGCCAAGATTACGCATTTGTTTGAGTTTGCCGTATAACGGTAAAAAGCCTACGTGTATCCAGATTATGTTATGTAGATTATAAAAATCTAGCACATAACAGTAAGGTCATTCTCTTTCTGTGCTTTGCTGATTAATTCGCTTGAAAATACACAGGAACCATGCATTTTCCGGGATAAAAAGTATCCATAATCCATCCTCTAAACAAAAACTACGCCAATCTCTCGCTGCGTTCAAAAAAGACAAATCGACTAACACACTTTCGATTTGATTTAAGTGCGTGGATGAGAATAATTAGGTCATCGATGTATACTACACCATTTAATAGTCACAATAAGAAATAAGACGACAGTTCCTGTTATTTAGACCAACCTAAATACCAAATTGACATAATAAATTGATAAACTATATTGATAACGGGCCAAATGGGGCGTAGGAGATCGCGTAATAATTAATGCAATGCATGTTCTCATCAATAACGATAAGAACAGCAAATGTATGGTGACATAATTCCTAATTTACTACCGGCCGTGGTGTGTTCCGGCAACCTCACTTGAGAGCCAGTTCCCAGTCCAGACGCAGTGAGGTTCCACCTTTAATAATATCGTCACTTAACCTCAGATGACTTGAGGTCAAACCCAATATGGCGAAAAAAAATCTTATCGCACCAATTTTACCCATTAGTGAAACAATGTGCATAATCTAATTAAAATTAATCACATTTATTTGCTGAATCTGTGATCGAGTTGATAGATATAGATGTAAAATGTTATAGAACAGCTATTTGCTATCCTCCTAGTAATTTATACTGTCCTGGTACTTCTGAAGCTCATTTCTTAAATCCCCATTAAAGGGGATTAGTGAGCGTTTCGTCTACAAATCCCCAATTTATATTTTAATTGCAATTCATTACAAATATTTAAGTACATATTACAAACCAAAAACGTTGTAAAAACCGCGAATAAACCTCCATATAAGGTCATGAAAGTGTTTTACATTTGCTGGGACTACGAGGAAAGTCTCCCTCGTGGTTCCATCGTTTCCCTTCTTATCTCCCTTGAATTGTTTAGCTAAGTATATCTTCAACATGGTTCCATCATTGGGTTATGATTTAATGATAGCCACAAGAAGAAGAACTCAAGAAAGCACCGTGATGCAGTGGGACCACAATAATTAACTCCCTCAGTGGGACAACATAGTGGGGAGACGAGAAAACGGCCCTTGCGCTCGCGATGGGGATTTGTAAACTGTCTTTCCACAAATCCCCATCCATCTTCTATTATTCATATGTTGACAAACCTAACATTGACATAGCAACAACGATCTAACAACTGCGAGCAAGTGTAATCAAAACGACTATTTTATTCAAAACAGCTTTTCCGGATGAACATTTGAATTTCCCGTACACCCATTTGTTATAAAGACACTGCTCGTGCTGTCACCCTGAAATTAGGTAATATATTCTAACCTATTATGCTATTGATGTCACAACCAGTAAAAATGGCGTTGGTTTTAAAATTCAATTTTTTTGTGTTTCCGTTTTTGAGCTGTCGCGGCGAAGATGCAAGCGCTTTTTTTTCTACAATAGTTAACGCCTTGTGACTTTAATAAGAATAAGAACCATTTATTTGCAACAAATTATACACAAATACCTACTAAAGACAAATACATTATGAAGAAATAAGAAAAAACTACCATTTTGTATAGGATGTAGCGATTGTCATTGTAGATGTTTGTTCGGACCACGTTGAAATATATGTTTTTTTTTTTACTATTTACGGGGTAGCGTTTGACCACAAGTCGCCTGATGTTAAGTGACGATGCGGTCGAAGATGGCGTCACGCTACACCTGGACTGGGAACTGGCTCTCAAGTGAGGCTGCCGGAACACACCGATAGGTGTTTGGCGACAGATTCTTAACGAGAGGGTGGTAGCTAGCCAGACGAGTACTAGAAAATACCCTACCACCAAGCTATGGTTTCATCACGATGATTTCCTTCACCGAAAGCTCAAGCTCATTGCAGGATTCAAACCCACGTCCTACGGATCTCAAGCCGACGTCACTACCACTGAGCCATCATCGCTATAAAATGTCTTTCCTATACATTTTTACCCCGGCGCAAAAACGACGGAGTGCTATAAGTTTGTCTTGTCTGACCTGTCTGTGTGTGTATGGTGTGTTTTCGTTTTCTATTAGCGTTAACGATTTTAGTATGCATCTTGGCTAAGAACACTGGTTCCCAAACTCAAACTCCAGCTAGCTAGTTAGGCACCGCACGCAACGTACGTTTAACTTATAAAACTCCTATATTTGCGTCGAGGATTAAAAAATATCATGTGCTCACGAGTATTATATAATTATTGTGCCCTTTCATACAAACCCTCCTCTTAACATCGTATTTCAATAAAGTCCTTAATGCACTCGACCTTAATTTAATTCCCTCATTGCAGCTGTAATTATTACAAATTATTTATTTACGAGTGCACATTTATTTTAATCTTGTTAAATGAAAGATGGTATCTTAAGGCCAAGATTACAAGATCGAGACCGAAATGAGGTTAATTACAATCATTTTTCCCTGTAACTGTAATCGAAATACAGTAAATGTTAAAGGGACGGTCTATAAAAAAAATATTATGTACCTATTATGTAGATACTAAGTTGCTAGTGCAAATATTTTTACGTTTAATCTATTTTTCTCCCGTTTTATATATTGGCAGAACTTATTAGTAGACCCTACCCTTAGTTAATTAGAAAATACAATAGATACACAAAGGGCCTTCAAAGTATTTCTTGCAAAAGTTGATCCCATGAATTTTTTTGGCATATTTTTAAAAGTTTTACCATACCAATTTTTTTTACGTCTATTATTTTGGCATCAGGTTGCGGGTGAGGCTAGTGAATCCTAGGCCTTAAATGTTATATTCGAAGCGGGTCATCAACTTCATAACTAATGGACCTTGTTTAAAATTGAGTGAGCAACATGGCTTAAGTTAAGGTCTGTTTTATTACATAGTGTTATTTAAGTTGACAGGTGGAACTTTACAGAAGTCCATGTTCATTATAGTGATGGAAGATAATGATGGATTAGCAGTATTTATGAACCGAACGCTCAGTATGTTCAACTGGACTGTACTGCAATCCGTACACCTTGTTTAGTGTGTTTTTTTTCTCAGAGAATGCGGGCTATACCACGCGGGTCCAGGGCGGGTTGGTAGATGTCGTATGCCTTAGACATGGCGGATTCATCACGATGTTTTCCTTCACTGATTTCAGTGATGACAAATCTATACATAACTTTTGAGTCATAGGTACGAGATGGGCTTTGAAATTGGGTGCGGCACCTTGCAAGGCGCACGCGCTAACGTCGCTCAAAAATATTTATCACAACTTATTGAATTAGATAAAGGCGTTAATTATAAATAAAAAAATGGGAGAGAACGGGAGAATCCTGTGGAGAAACGACCATTCAGGTACAGGCAGGAAAGACGAAGAAGGATTTGCGCAAGCTCCAGGTGGAGGACAGGCAGGAGGTGGCACATGGCAGGCCGAAGTGGCGTCTTTTGTTATCGGAGGCCAAGACTCACTTTGGGTCGTTGCGCCATCTCAGTTAGTTAGTTTAAGTTAATTATTATAAATCACACATAGAAAAAGTCAACAATTCCACCTACTCTGCGGTTGATCACGCCTTTATCATTTAAGGTTTGGTCTAAAAACTAGAGCATGCATGTAAAGGCTAACTTAAATGGCGTTTGCGCCTCTCGTACGGTCGTAAAATTTAATGACATTCCACTGCGTTGCCGTCGTACGCGCAATTTTTGCATCGCTCGATCGACGCCTTATAACGCTTAAGGTGTGGTTTCGCTAATGCGTTTAATAGACGATCTTTGTGTTAGCGGTCTTGAATAACAACTTGAGTATCGTTATAAAAAGTTATAAAAGGCTTACTAAGTAGAGAAGGGCCATAAAAGGGCTATAAAATAAAAACAAGTGTAAAGTAATAATGCATTTCTTTCATGACATGCTATTACAAGACATGGGTAGGTACTGGTCGCTACAAAGCATGCTACATAAAACCTATTTAGAGAAAAATCAAACCACAATTTGAGGTGTTTTGACAGAGAAACGAGGTCAATGATAGCTTTCAGACAGGCAGGTTAAAGTGACAGAGAGCTTAGTTATCCCCAATACGTGTGAAGCGTACAGTTTGCACATGAAATAGCATTTACACTGAATATTTAAAGACATCTAGATTAGAATTATCGGGAAACCATTAAGCAAAACACTTGTGCATTAAACTAGAAAGGTCAAACATTTTAGAAGTCTGGTCTGTGCTTATATTGTTGCCAAAATGTATTTGCTAGCTTCTTTTTTTAAGTTTTGTCGCATCAATGAAACTTCACCTGTACAAAATTGTCTTGTAATTATTTTAAACGTTTTATCTTAATATTTAAGGCGAAGCGGTGGATGCATAATTTTTAAATACTAAATTAAAAAATTATAACCTGATTTACGGAAGGACTGCCCGGCGATTGTATAATTAAAATGCTCTTTACATAATGTTAGAAGTTTTAGAATGTAGCATTTGTTGACAAAGATTTTCAGCCTTGTTACTGTCAAAAGAGAAGATGCAAAAAATTCGTAAAAAAATTGATGAATTGATTTTCGTTGAAAAATTGATTGATTTGACTTGAAGACCTCCTCCTCCCGTTAATGCAGTTTAAAAAAGGGAATGTGTGTTTTAGGTTTGGAGTTTGTCTAGAACTGTTTTTTTATTAGTGAAATTAAGTATTGGATTTAAAAAGGAACAAAAAACTAAGAAGGAGCAAAGAATTACAGTGAGTCTTGGCCTCCAATAATAAAAGACGCCACTTTGTCCTGTCCTGCGCCACCTCCTGCCAGTCCTCTACCTGGACCTCGCGCAATTTCTCTATTACTGATGGGATTGCAACTGAGCATTAAAAAAATTTAAAATCTGAGATATAAGAATAAAGGACTACTACCAGTTTTTCAAACTGCATGCTACAAAACCCTAACAATTTACTAATGTTTATTGTATAAAACTGGGCCCATCATGCTCCCTTGTTGCACTCCAAAAATAATTGACCGTCTATCAATGTACCTGTTTATCAAACCCGCACTTACTTAACACATGTAAATTATTATCCAATTATTATAGGTATTTTAGTTAAAAGGAACGCAAAAGGAGTAAAAATATAAATTGTCCAATTACACCAGATAATAAAAGATGAGTGTTCGAACTTTGAGAGTAATAAAATCACAAATTATTAAGAAAATTATAGAAAGAAGACGTATTGTTAACAATTATGCTGATTTTTAAATTAATCTCAGTTAAATGCCTTGTTCAGGTATAATATCATAATATGTAGCTGTTGTCAGTAACTTTGACCGCGATGACTACAAGATTTCGACACGTAATCGATAAGATTCTCGCCCTTACTCTTTAACTTTTCTTTTTTTACATTTTACAGGGTTGGCAGTTTGGTAGCATTTGGCCAATAGGCTCCTGATGCTAACTGATGAGTGATGATATTATGGTAGGAAACGGGATAACAAGCGAGGCCAAACGCACTGATATAGGTGCCCAGCACCGGTTTTTCTTTCATATCTTCCAAGGTTTGAGTTTGACCAGATGTCACCTGAAATTAATTGATGCCGTGGTCTAAGGTGCCGTCACGTTGCCTGAACTGATATCAAGTGAGGATCCGGAACACATCGATATCAGTGCTTGGCGACAAAATACCAACCTTAATAATTAACGATGCTTGATGAATGAATTTGAAGCTTCATTTGGGATTGATTTCGACTAGCTTACGAGTTTGTCTTGCACGTGAACTCGTATTTATTATAATGGGTTATCAACTTATCATTTTGTTATCACAGCGTGAAATACCTCAATTTCTAGTTCAAAGTCATCAAACACACATCCTCACGGCCACTTGAAATGTATTTCCAAACACCTTCTTCCCCTTTCCAACCTAATGAATATCTTTTTTGAAATTGACGGACGAAACACCCGTTTAATTCTTTACGAGTCGGGGTAACCACTTTGACGCCCCATTTTTCCCCATTACCTCCCAGAACACTAAAGTCCAATTTGTGTGAGTAGTAATTTCTGTTTTACGATCTACTTTAACAGAAACACCAATTAATCCTATCACCTCGAAGAAACTCTTACTTGATGGTGCTAAAGGTGAAAATGTGGAAGGCAGAGATCGGGATAGAGTGGACAGCGGCTGGAGTCAAAGGCAGGATATTGAACAGCTCATCCCAATACGGAACCTCAAGACAGTCATGAATGTCAGGTTTGATTTGTCTCAGAATTGAACCGGTTTTGAGAGAGATGGCGTTGCTGTTGCACTGAGTAGTAAACAATTGAATTCGTGAACAACCGATGTTTAGTTCTCAATCGTCCCGTACCGATTCTTATTTGCTTAGATTCTTCTGTAGCATATTATGCGTAGGTATATTAGTCAAGGATGGATGAGTGGATAACAAAACCTAATTGTTCTATCAACGGTATATGGTGACCATTCTGACTGTTATTTTTTTATCTTATTTTCTGAATATCAAAATATGTCGTAAATTTTTAGGGTGTTCAGGAAATGGGGTAAAGGTCCAAGCGGGAAAAATACCTAATTATGTGCCCAATTTCGTAGATAAATCACAAGAAAAATCCTAATTAAATATCCTAAATCCTAAATTTTTAGATCGTTACATATTTAGCGCCATCTTCGACCACGTTGTCTCTTACCATCAAGTGACTTAGGGTCAAACATTACCCTGTAAAATTAAAAGAAAAGAACTTGTACAACACAGGGAACTGTCGTATAAGCAGGGGTGGATCTAGGGCGCCCTCCCTCCCCAAACAGTTCAAATAAAACAAGGACCTGAGACTGTGAGAGTTTAACCCGTGTCACAATCAGCATCTATAAACCTAATAGGTACACGATAATAATATAACTACTCATTAACGCTGCCGTATGTGATCTCCTGCAGATTCTTACGGCAAAACATATTGAATTGCACTTATATATTGCAATAATGTATATAACATGGGTAATTACTACTATGTCGCTTTGATAAGTTATACAGTTTCTTGTATACCTGCAAGTATTTATCACAACTATCGTTTCTAATTAATAAATATGTAATTAATGAATTCGTGGGACGCTCCTTGCTAATCTGGTCCTTCTGCCCCCTAAAATTAGTCCTGGATCCGTTCTTGGGTATGAGTATATAATCGTTATTGTGCCAACACGTCCGTTCATGTTTAAGGGTAAGCAGTAAGCACGCACTTTCGCAACACTTTTGACCGCAAATTCAGGTCGCCTTGCGGCTTTAACGACCGCGCGAATGGACGTTTCATAAAATAGACAACGAGGCTTGAATTTTATAAAATTTCCTAAGGTGGATCAGATTCAGTTTCAAACTTTTTATAGCAAACCTTACTGTGCAGAAGTGGTATAACTTTTTTAGGTTCTTCATGTCCGTACGGTCCCCGTCGTTCACAAGATTTGTTCCTGATTCGTCATACTCATAAATTGGTCATATTCCTAACTCGACATATTCCTGATTCGTCATATTCCTAACTCGTCATATCATGTACATTTGACTGCACAAATTTATTATAGAAATCTTCTGTGGTGAATAGAACCTCCTTAGTATTTCTTCTTCTTTTATTTAAGAGCTGAGTTCATGTCGATGGAGTACTGTCCATCTCGTCCTGTCCTCGACCATCTTTTTGATCTCTTGGTACGATATGACGTCAATTCTTCTTTCACTTGGTCTATGTATGTCAAAGTCAAAGTCAATAGTACTTTATATAATAGGATACATTGTGATCACTTTAAAACGTCAAACTTAAAACTAGCTACGCCTGTTCCAACCTCCTTACGCCGGCGCCGGCAAAAGAGCAGGCAAGAAACGCCCGGCAGGTAATTTTTTTTGCGCGATATGATTGACAATTTTATTCTTATTACTAATTGATTGAATTGGAGCAAGTTCACCACAATCCCAAGCTTTTTTGTTTTAATATAACTAGTATAGTAATATCCGATATTTTATGATAAGCTATACTTCTAGAATTTCTCTTAGTTGGTTGTGCATATTGTGATAATATGTTCTTCTCGGTCTACCTCTCCCTCTCTTCCCATCTAATTTTCTTTCTACGATGGTTTTCATAATGTATTCGTCATGATGTACCAAGTTGCCAAACATCTTTCTATATCACTTTAAATGTATGACATCGAAATGTTTTTGTAATGTTTTGGTGGTAGGGCACTTTATAGTGCTCGCTTGGCTCTAGCTACCAACCACCCTGATGTTAAGAATCTGTTAACAAGGACTATCGGGCTCCAACAGCCTCACTTGAGAGCCATGTTCCCAATCCAGGTGTAGCGTGATGCCACCTTTAACCACATCGTCACTCACGCTACCCTGTTTTGATGATAGGTACTTCAGGAACCGTGCATTTTTCTTTTTCCATATATTAATCAAAAGTAGATTTTAACAGTTTCAAATCAAACCCGTTACTTATCTTTAAGCCAAAACCATATCGATACGTTGCGTGAAAGAATAGTAAACCAAAAAACACACTTTCGCATTTATAAAAGGATCAAAAGTTACTAACCTTATAAATTAAATATAGGCATAATATATTCCCTAGATGAAACACAATTCGCTGAACATAA
The DNA here is from genome assembly GCA_931315375.2 of Opisthograptis luteolata. NCBI lineage: Eukaryota > Metazoa > Arthropoda > Insecta > Lepidoptera > Geometridae > Opisthograptis > Opisthograptis luteolata. The sequence continues at coordinate 9,627,883 of OV928048.1, forward strand.
AATAAATTAAACTGATATACTTAATGATGAATTTAACGCTGATAGCACACTCGAAAGAAAAATTCTTACACGCAATGCGTTGAACACAATTATAGTGACGCAAATGAAAACCAACGTGGAGTTATTTTTAGAATAGGACTATTATCAAGTCAGGTATTTTGGTAGTACCTACTTTACATTGTCACGTGACTTTTTATCCACATCTGTTGGTATTTTTTTTCACCAATATAACTATTAACGTTACTTTTAATTATTTATCTGCGGGTGGCTTCACCCCGCAGGTGACGAGGTCCCCACCTCGTGCCGATCTGAAAGTAACGAAAACGTTTAAAAAGTCTGAATATGATTTAGGTAAAAAATATTCTGTAAACATGTGTTTTGATTTAGCTGTCACTGTAAGTTATTAATAAAGAATAAAACATGCAAAGAAAATTTTTTTTGGTTATTTTACTATTTTGACAACAAGTTGGTTTAAATTTGCGACAGTACTATGCACTCCAATTTAATTTTATTTAGCGAATAAAAAAATTACTACAACCTTCAACAGGTTAGTTTGAATTTGCGACAATACCAAGCACTATAATTTAATTTATCTGAATAAATTGATCTTAAGAAAATGTATTGAGCTTTTTACTATATTGACAGCCTCCACCCAACAGGCTGGTTTAAATTTGCGCCAATACCACGCACACAGCACTAAAGCGGCAGTAAACCGAAGTGTTTAAACAAACAAAACGTTCACAACATCATAAATACACTAACTTATAAACCTTAGCCACATTCGTTTACCGCCGCGAGACGTAAAACTAAACCTTACACACTCAACAATAGAATTGGAATTCGTAGAAAATGTTCTACAACAAAAGAAAACTGGTCCGATTTGCTGAATGAGCCAATATCGCGATCTACTTATTAACGCGAGGAGTTAAAGGCGTGTCCGCATTGACGTGTTGATTACATCTTTGGCACCGAAAAACTTGGTACCGATTATATCGAAGTTGCCCCACGGGTGCTCGGGCACTAATGAAATAATTTGGCATGTAATTTAAGACTGTTTAAGACGTCAAATTTTAAATTGGATGCGCGAAAAGGGATCCTTTAAGATAATAAATTAATCGTTTCTCTGAAGGCGTGAGTCCTAAGTGACTGCTTGGACGTAAATGAATTTTGGGTTGCGTTCTGTCCTGTTGAAAAGCGGTTTGTTTTGATGAAGGATCGGAACCAATATTTGAGCACATGCGGTGGAGATTTAAATCGTGCGTGTGCGCACATTCAAAACAATCGTGCAAAAGAAATTCATACACACAGAGAAAAAAGACCTTCCGAAATACCGTTTTCCTTCTGAGTCAAAAGGGAAGAATGTGTTATTCATAAGAAAATCTAAGGTAAAAAAAGGGAAGGAATCGGTCTCAGAAGGAAAGTCCGATTTTTTTTCTCAGTGCACGCTTTTCTTAGTACAACTTAGTGCTTCTTGGTTTGTGTTACTTACTTACCACCCGTCCAAATTTGTCCGGATTTTCAGCCTTGTCAAATGTGCTTTTTATGTTTGGGTCTATTATAGATTTTCAATCATCCTATCCTAATAATATTATAAACGCGAAAGTTTGTGAGTATGGATGGATGGATGGATAGATGTTTGTTATCTTTCACGCAAAAACTATATACTGAACGGATCTGCATGACGCGGAACCTTTTTCCGAGATAAAAAGTAGCCTATGTGTTAATCCAGGGTATAAGTTATCTCCATTCCAAATTTCATTCAGAATCGTTTTGTAGTTTCTTGCGTGAAAGAGTAACAAACATTCATCCATCCATTCATCCATACTCACAAACATTCACGTTTATAATATTCGTATATAGGATCTGGCATATAATCATAGTTTAGTTATTAAAATTGCTCAACAGAATCGACAACATGATGGTCAGTAGTTTTCTATAGTTTAGGAATGGTAACCTGGTGCACAAAAGTCAGTGCTACTTGCTATCAGAGAAGGCAATAAAAACATTTCTGCTCCGGGAATCAAAACCTGAATCTCTTTTGTAGCAGAGACTACCCACGTAAATTTATTTAAATTCATACGTCTTGCAAAGCACCGGATTCCAATAAAATCTTAGTTTAACATGTTTTGTTCAGTACATGCCAGATTAAAATAGCTTATCCAATGACAGATGGCTCAGAAAATAGCGTTCTTTTATACAATGGCGAAACTCGAAGGACGCTAGAATATTTTATAGTCTGTTTAAGTTTTAGCTAGCAATAAAATTTTGCTGAAGTCAAAAACTTAAACACTTGTACGGCCGAAATTAATAATCGAATCAGTTATCCGTTTTAGATCGATATAATAATATCATGTCATTTCAGTGGTAATATGTCAAGCCTTAATATACTAAAATGACATATTATGATGACATGACATATCGATCCAAAACCGCGGATAACGGATCAGGATCGATTATTAATTTCGGACGTTAGCGAATTCGAACCAGCCAAGTGACGCGCTTACCATCGAAGCGCATTTCATTTTTATTTTTATAGCTCAATCAACATAAACACGTGTAGTTCAAAGATCCTTGTTTTAGATCGCCGACGAAGTGTCCATTGTCACTGGTGGTTATATTTATAACTGAATGCGATGCTGAATGCTCCTTGAATTTTGCTCGTGCGCTCAACATTTTTTAAGAATAAGAATAAGCATCACTTATTTGCAACATCATCATCATCATCAGCCGGAAGAAGTCCACTGCTGACCATAGTCCTCCCACTTTGAACCCCACCATGAACGACTAATAGCCATTTGCATCCATCGGCGCCCTGCGACTCTTACCATGTCGTCGGTCCATCTAGTACGGGTCTACCAACAGAACGTCTTCCGGTTCGTGGTCGCCACTCGAGAACCTTTCTTCTACATCGGTTATTGGTTCGTCGAGCGATGTGGCCTGCCCATTGTCACTTCAACTTGCAAATTCTGAGAGCTTTGTCGGTGATTTTGGTTCTTCGGCGAATTTCCTCGTTTCGGATTTTATCACGCAAAGAAACTCTTAGCATGGCTCTCTCCATGGCTCGTTGTGTGACTCTGAGCTTATAATTTGCAACAAATTTTATAAAAATACTACAAAAGATGTTGCAAAACGGACTCACCTCAGCGTTGTGCTGGTCGTTTGATCAGCGCTGAAGCCGTTTTGGATGACGTCACTTGCATGAAGGTAATTTTTAACCTAAAAACGATCAGAGAGCATTTACTTGTTCATTCATTTATTATTTGTTTTTTATTCATTCCCCTGCTAGAGTACGATTAATTAAACGGCACATACAGTGGACGATTGGATACGTGATAGCTTTGAGTAGTTAGGGCTGTACTCTAAGTTATTAAAGTTATTTATTATCGGTCTGTTTCGCTCTTGTTCTTGGAAAATATGTCAGTTTCACTCTGATTTCTCGACTCGTTCTTCTTTCAATTTGTTTTTGATACTTGTGTAAGTAAGTATATAGAGACAGTACAGACACATGTGGGAGTGCTCGAAGCTTTTAATTTTAGTTATATTAGTTGTATGTTTTAGTACGACAATCAGCTTTCTTATCTATTAATATTCCATCATGATATTCATACAATATTAATACAAAATGTGAAGTTAAACAAATTTTTTGTCGTCAATTAAAATTTAAATAGATGTTAAATAGATAGAAAATTTTACAGTTAAAAGAAAAAATACGCCCAAAGGCAAGTTGCTAAACAAATATAGGTTTTGTATAGCAAAATGTTTTATGACAAGTACCTACATAGAATTTTTTTTTAATCATTAAACTCATACAAAAGTGATAAATAATATAAAATTTCAATACAATTCTCGAAAAACTTTGTACAATAATAATTATCATATTAACGAATATTTATCATCAACAATTATCTTATAAATTAATTCACAAGCAAGTCGATCGGTGTTACTTTTGATTTAGCGTTTTCAGCCCTGCCGTTTTCAGATGTTATCAACATTTTGACGCTGCAGAGAGCACAGCATCCGCTGAAACAGAAGCATAACCAGTGCAATTCCTCGCAATCCATTATCACGTTCGTATAGGGCAGTAAAATTAACATTTTCGAACTTCGCCGGCGCGCGCCCAAGCTTGCGTACACCGTTGAGTTTTTGTTTATTTCATAGCGCCGATGCGGGTCGTGTAAAACAGTACTGGGTTTTCAATTATATATTTATATATTATTATTTTATTTATATATTTATTTTTTATATATTTTTATTTAAATAATTATAAATAGATTATAGTAATGTACTAATTTTTTTTATATTGTGTTAAATTATTTTTTGTAAATAATTAGCGTGCAAAACAGAAATGACTCACCTTAAAAAAAACATGAATTTATTTTTAGCGTGCCCTAATTTTTATTCACGTCTGATATTTTTTTATGGAATAAGAACAATAAATACAAAAAAGTTTCAATATGTACAATTCTTGTGTAATTATTTAATACTAGCTGTTCCCCGCGGTTTCACCCGCGTAATCTACAGTTTATCGCGATAAAAAGTATCATACCTTCCTCAGGATTCAAACTATCTCAGTACCAAATTTCATTTAAATCGATCGGTTCAGTAGCGTGAAAACGAGATAGACAGATAGAGTTACTTTCGCGTATATAATATTAGTAGGGAGAGTAGGGATTACTGATACTAAAACACATTTTTAATTTTTACCTAACGTTACTTTGATTCTTATTCCACTAAAATTGTTGCTGGCAGTTTCCTACAGCTTCTAGCACGTGTCTTTACGAGTTCTAAATGTTCAGATTAAACAGGTTGAAAGCCGCATACAATTATCATGATAATTTTATGCTAATGAGATTTTCGCCTAGTAGGTATTTAAATACTGACACCAGCTGACTTAAGACATGTATACCGAGATGGCTTGGCATTCTTACATTGTAAGTTACGTGCTGAGAAAATGAAAGGAGAGGTTTTAATCGATAGACTTTATTTTAGCTATAGACAATATGACGATGTGGTCTTTTTAAATTGTGCGGTGTCATCACCGTGTTGAATTCGCATCATACGCGCGTATATTTACCTCACAAAACGACTTAACTAGATCGAAAATAACTAGCTCTCGATTATCCTGCGGGAACTCTCCATTTTCCCGGACAAAAAGTACTTTTTGACCTAATGAAAGACTTATACCTACTTTTATATAAACTAACTTATATAAATAAATATCATAAAAATCCGATCAGCTGTTACGAAATTGAGTTGTAATTTATACACGTCGCACATAACTTTTATAAAATAAGTACCTGTTTCCCGCGGTTTTATCCGCGTGGACTACTTACATTTTATCCAAAAAAAAAGTATTATAGGTATGTCTTTTTCAAGGGTCCAAACTATCTCAATGCCAAATTTCATCAATATCGATTTTGCGGTTTAGGCGTAAAATGATAACAGAAAAACCAACTTACAATACTAGTACGGATTAAAAGTAAGATAGAATGACCCTGCAATTTATTTTGCTTCCCGCTCGACTCGAGGGTAGCGACCTGACAAAAATCTGGGAAGTTAAAGTACTGTTCACACAGTAGTGTGGATGCATCGCTAGCTCGCGCTGCACACGCGTGCTCGTTGCAGTTGCCGCGAGACGCGTGCGTCACGCACATTGCAACGAGCTTACGACCCGTTAGATTCCGCGCGGTTTCCGTATCGATTACACCAGTGTGAACTCGCCCTTACAATTTGGAACTTACCAAATTCTCCCCAAAGTAATCGGGGTTGACAAAATTTTCAAAAGAAACGTCGGTAAAACTGAATTTCTGTGATATTTATTTTAATGGAATTTATAAAACAGTGATTGATGTCGACTTCTGTGTCAGATCTGTGATCCGGGCAGTTGATTTTTTTTTCCGCTATAAAATAATGCAACCTTCCACTTGTTGACAGAGTGCATAAATTTAAACATACACGTTCCCGATTTTGGTTTCAAATGGGAACCCATTTATCACGGCCGCATTGAATTACAAAATTTTAGTTTATAAACCAAGGTTTTTTGTTTTTCGCGCTATTTCCCGTTGAATGCCACTGGGGTGGTGTTGTGTGATTGGCAGATTGCGGAGGCTGAAGAAAAAAAATGGTTATGGGGTAAGTTTTGAACTAGAAGGGAAGGGCTTATTCCTACCATGTCGGGTAAAGTCGTGACAAGAGAAATTCTACAGAAATTCTCTTCAACGTCCGACATAGTAGGAATTACTGCTTATTTTTCTGTGTATATTTCAATTTTTTAAGCACTGAAAGTGTAAGCGAATCATACGATGTTTTGGATAAAAAAAAATCAAGAAATCAATCTAAAAATCATGTTCCTAATTTTTATATCGAACCTAAATTAAGTGATGATATGGTCAAAGGTGGTGCTGATACCTGGGTAGAGAATTGGAATGAAATAGGTGCTTGGCGACAGATTCTTAACATAAAGATACCGTAAAACTCTTACGTCTAAAAAATTAAATTATGTATAGCTTAAAATAGCTAAAATATTTGTTATTATCCTTCCAATAATGCTACGGAAATGAGACCGTTCTTACTTTGTATTCCATACTGTCATTAATATTTAAATGCGAAAGTAACCCCCCCCCCCCCCCCCCCCAATTTAAGAAAAAGATTGTACTACATGACCATTTTACTCGCTTTGCAACTTCCGGTGATCGATTTGCTTACCAAATCGATGCTTCCGGGTCATGGAATAAGTATAAAGAATGAAACACCGCAACGCAAGCTTTAAATCGAGATTACAAGATCAAACTGAAAATCGGGGTTCATTGCTACCATTTTTCTCCGTAGCTTTACTTAATTGAAAAAATAGCAAAGAAATACACGCATTTTATGTCAATTTATAATTATGAAGTACAAAACAGCGCATTCCTTTAAGAAAATTGTGGAAAATATACAAAGCAGAAGGGCCTCCAAACAATTTTATGCTAACATTACTCTAATAAATAATAATAATAATAAATATCAGGGGACCATTGCACACAAATTGACCTAGTCCCTAATTAAGCTCGAAACTTGTGTTATGGGTACTAGACAACGATATACATACTTATATATAGAGAAATAAATACTTATATGGATAGAAATATCCAAGACTCTGGAACAAATATTCGTGCTCATCACACATACATAATATATAAATATTTGCCTTTACCGGGATTCGTGCCCGGTAAGGGCAAATTAATCTTATGATTGGTGTTATTTTACAGTTTTTGTTATTCTCAAAACGGGATAAGTACCCTTTCAATAAGCTGTTGATGATAATCCCTCAGACCCCGAGATGAGGCTAATAATATTCAGGCTTTCGTGTCAAAAATAGGTTTTTACCGTAACACAAGAACCCATGACAATTTCAAAAACAACTGTCGACCGAACAAGAAAATTTTATGCCATAGAATCACAAAGAACATGAATTAAATAAAGCTATATTTTAACCTGACATTTGACGTCACTAGATCATGCCTACTAGATTTTGAATGCAGGAAATTTGAATATCATCAAGTCATTTACACTGCCGTAATACATAATGCTATCGATTCTATTTCAGTGCGTATTCTTCATAAAAATACGATGCCTATACTAATCTAGACTTACGCCTGAAATCTATACCAATATTTTAAAGAGGATTGTTTGTTTGTTTGAAATTTTAATTAACACTTGCAGCGTCGTGTGCGGAACGCCATAAAAATCGGAGATGTCACGATTAGTTGTTACGTTGAATAATCGATCGAATAATTATTCGTCCTTGATTCCCTACGGCGAATAATTGAATTATACGCTAAAATTATTATTCGATATCAATAATAATTAAGTAGGTTTTGTAGGTAGGCGATTTCTAAGGAAACAATGAAATTATTGCTTTTATACCCACAGATAAAACATTCATGAACCACGGTAACCTTTAATAAACCCCAGTATATATTTTACGAATGTATATGTGAGGTTGGTCGTACATTAAGACTTTTAATGTACGATAATAGTATCGATTCGGTTTTGCATTCTCTAAAACTAAACTAAGTTTGACAGTTCTAATAGTAATGCTGTCCTTTTTTTACTTCAATGGTTAGAAAAAGACAGCAATAGGTACTATTAGACCTGACAAACTTAGTTTAGTTTTAGTGAACGCAAAACCGAATCTACACCATTATCAAAGTTAATTATACCTTGAATATTTCTAAATCTGTGGTATTTTTTTAAAATTAAAAACGTATATTAGACATTTTTCTTCGTTAACAAATAATATACCTACACTTTTATTCGCTATTCGACAAATTATCAAGTAATACGAATAATGTCAATATCAAATAATACGCCATCCGTAACTGAAATACACAAGTAGTAGTGATACTCAAGTTATTCGTTACAGATTTTAAGGAGCTAATTTATTTCGCTTCTTTTCGTGTAAGAATGGGCTAACCCCTATTTACGATATTTCCAGTATGTTCGTGGTGATTTAGAAAGGTTAGCATCCCTAAACATTAATCGATATTAACCCCCCGTAACTCGATGACGTGGGAAGCCCTGGGTTACAATAATCGTATCCGAGTAGGCTTACACCTTGTTTTTGTTGTAAACTTTTCACCCCTATCAAGGGCATAAAAGGAATCTTTGATAAATGTTAACGACATACTAAATAATGTTGTTTTAATCTACACACTATCCTACTAATATTATAAATGCGAAAGTAACTCTGTCTGTCTGTCTGTTACGCTTTCACGCCTAAACTACTGAACCGATTTAAATGAAATTTGGTACGGAGATAGCTTGAACTCTGGGGAAGGACATAGGATACTTTTTATCGCGATAAACTGTAGCCCGCGCGGGTGAAACCGCGGGGAACAGCTAGTAATATTATAAATGCGAAAGCTTGTGTGTGTGTGTGTGAATGTTTGTTATTATCACCGTAACTACTAATCCGATTTTGATGAAATTTGGAATGGAGATAGCTTATACCCTGGATTAACACATAGGCTTTTTATTACGGAAAAGGGTCCTGGCAGGATGACGGGAAGACGCGGGTGAAACCACGGAGCGCAACTGGTCTTTGATAAATATTATGACACAATGTTGCTTTAAGTTACACTTGTACACATATAGAATAAAGCGAATACGAAGAGAGAAGAAGAGGTGATATTGCAGTGACAGTTACTTCAACAAGCAAACCGTAAGTCGTTGGTTCGAATCCTACACTGAGCTTGAGCTTTTGGTTTTTAAATAAAGCCCAAGCCAATAGGGATGTTAACCATTGTTCGGAATTGCTTTTATTTTAGTTTAACTCTTGTTAACCATAAAAAAAAAATATTTTATTTAAAATTATTAGTATTTTCGATGAGAAAATATACAAAATTAGAGTAGTAATTATGAATTTTTCCGCCAAAACACTAACAACTGTCACGTGACTGACATGACGTCACTGACCGAAAAACACGATGGTCGCGATTCGTAACCATACCACCGCGCCGACCCCCGACGCCGGCCCGCGGCTACCGACGCGCGGGCAACCATCGAAGCACAAATCGCCTGAGTGGTTAGTGACGTAAGAAGCTCTTTTTGGTGTTTGCAGTCACGTGACAAAAGATTATAAATATAGCATTTAAAATCATTTTACTTAAATTATTAAGTTACATTTAAATAAAAAATATGTTTTTCGATATCCTAATAATACAAACTAACATAAAAGTAAGATTAAACATTATTTTCTAATTAGTGTTAACATCCCAATTACCATCTAAATTACGTAATAAGCCTACTGTTAGCAATTAAAAAAACCTGTTAAAATCATCACACGGGTGAATTCACGAGGCAAAGCTAGTGTATGAGCTGCGCCCCACGGTTTCACCTGCGTCTTACCGGAATCTTTTTCCGGGATAAAAAGTAGCCTATGTTTTAATCCAGGGTGTAAGTTATCTTTAATCCAAATTTCATCCGGATCCGTTTAGTAGTTTTTGCGTGAAAGAGTAACAAACATCCATACATCCATGCTTACAAACTTTCACGTTTATAATTTTAGTAGGAAGGATAATAGATTAAGGCCCTGCCATACGCCATTGACCTTGCTTGATCAGGCGAAAGCATCCCGCAATGACTTTATGAGAGACTGACGTGGCGATTTGCGAGTATGAAATACGTAAAAAATTCGCAAAAAATTATTAAAGCAGTATTTTCAAAAAATGGCCTGAAGATGTTTTGGGTATTACATTTCTTAATACGCTGATGGTATTAACAATTCTTTGTTGCATATATAGTTTAGGAGTAAAGTAGTATTAAACTTTTATAAGATGGGGCACTTGGCACATTTTTTTTCAATATATTATTTTTTACATTTTTTGGCCTGAAGGTGTTCTGCTATATATATCAAGTAGATTAACATATATTTTTATTAGATATTTTTGGACCAAAATAACACAGAGAGATAGTTTTAATTAACCCCGTTTTTCAGCTTAGTTTGTGAAACAGCGCCTTAAGGTAGGTATACTGGTCCGACCTATAGCTTTGCACGGGTTGGAATATATAAATAAAACATAGCCCATGCCAATCGGAAACAGAATTACCATAACAAAGGCTAAAATCGGATAACCGGTAGCAAGTGATTGAAAATACCGATTTTTGTAAAAAGAGGCCGGACTTTGGCCGAAAGTAAACTGTGTAGATTTTAAGAAAAGCCTTCTCTTAGTGAAAAAATATTGGCCATGATCCACCACTTCCAGTGCGGGTTGGTGGAAGGCTAGTAGGTACAGTCAACGACAAAAGTCGCTCAACAATAACACAATTTCCGATTACCAGCATCATCTTAAACACCAACCTTTGACCACATCATCACTTTAAATCAGGTGTGATAAGTTGTGGTCAGAGCGCCACCTTGTAAAATGTAAAGAAAACCACGCATTATTGCTCTAAAACACATTTACGAAATCTAGTATGATCAGCTACTTTTGTTGCTGACTGTACCTATTTTTTTCCAATGCAGAAATATATTTCTGCATTTGAAAAAATTAGGTACAGTCAGCCTATTTTTTTCCAATGCAGAAATATATTTCTGCATTGGAAAAAATTAGGTACAGTCAGCCGGTAAGTATACTTACCGGGAATAGGCTATTGCACTACGTACTAAGTCCGATGACTTCAAATATTAATAGTCAGTCATCATTAAGTTGAGTATACATAAGACGTATTTAATTGTAATTATGTATTTACCAAAATAACGATAATATTTTCCTCAATAGCTCATTGCTTTTTTCCCCTTAACCTTTATTGCAGGCGATTGTATACTTAAACTAGTGATGTAACGAATTTTGATGTCAACACATCGGCGAATACGAATATTTGCTACCCAAATATTCGGGAATTAATGCGAATGATACCTTCTTTAAATCTTTGCGTTGTCTTCTTAAGATTTTGCGTATATTAGCCAGCCCTGTGGCTTATATTGTTTACCAGCTGTGCTTCGTGGTTTCACCCGCGTGAATTGAAGTTTATCCTATGTCCTTCCCCAGGATACAAGCTATCTCCATAGCAAATTTCAACAAGATCCTTTACTTGTGAAAAGATTGATATCTTTTACAAACAAACTCACAGACAGAGATACTTTCACCTGTAAATATATTACTAATTGCACTCCGCTTTTTCACCTGCGTCTTCCCTCTATCCAACATGAACCTTTTTCCGGGATAAAAAGTAGCCCATGTGTTAATGCAGGGTGTAAGCTATCTCTCATCCAAATTTCACTTAAATCCGTTCAGTAGTTTTTGCGTGTAAGAGCATCAAACATACATACATACTCATAAATTTCGCGTTTATAATGTTAGTAGGATTAAATAAAGGATATTGGCGCAGTACTTCTTATATACATAGTAGTTTAAAAGAATTTATGAAAACAGTACCAGTGGCTGAAAGGGAAATCGTTCGTCTAGGAAGGCTGTAACACATTTTACCAAGAAAATGATGTTTAAGAATGTTGATGGATGTAAGGAGGAAGACTAAAGAAAAGGTTGATGGATTGTGTAAGGGGATAAAAATAATATATAAAACAGGGAAGTGAATGTAATTAAAAAAGTAAATTGAATACAAGCGCTGTGCGTACATGTAAATATGAACGCAACACGCTCTGAATTTTATCCCTATTGCAAATCAAATGAAATTAAATAAAATCAATGGTTTTTGTATTAAAATAGGAGGAACACCTTAAGTAGTGTTCTCTTTTTGAAACAGGTATTAATATGTAATTCAAATGCAAAATGCGAATAAAACAAAAGCAAGCGAATATTCCCGAATGTAATCGATACATATTCGTTACAACACTAGTAGTTGGGTACATACCGATTTTATGCCTCCAGTTCACTACAAACGGTCATTGTTTTAAGACTGTAACCCATAAAGTAGCATTATAAATCTTACATAGTTTGTGACCCTTTGATTTAGTTGTGCCTTTGACATTTTTACTGCCAAGCTTTTGCAAAGACCTCGTCGAGTGCGTCGACTTCAAGTTGCAAAACGCACGTTTTTTCCCATTCTTTTTACACTTTTTTATATTTTGCAGAGTATCGTTTGACCAGCACGTAGTACCTACTATAGTATACACTAGCTGCGCCCCGCGGTTTCACCCGCGTCTTCCCGTCTTCCCGTAGGAACCTTTTCCGAGACAAAAAAGTCCTATGTCTGTAGAGTGTAGTGCTAGTTGCATAATTATAGTCTGTAGTGAAAGATGATGAAACTACTCTATGGTAGATAAAAACGTTATGTCACGGTTTAGTTGTATCAGTTGTATGTTCGGTTGATTATGCCAAAATGGTTTATGCTAACATTATAAGCAATACTGTATTGCATCCCAGTGTTTTATTGAAATCCTAAAAGCTAAGCTGTAGCTGCAGTGTCCTACAATGTCCATTTCCTGGTCCTAAGCTACCTCCTCACCAATTTTCAGCCAAATCGGTTCAGCCGTTCTTGAGTTATAAATATAACTAACACGACTTTCTTATATACATATATATACATTATATTACGCGGGCGAAACCGCGGGGTGTAGCTAGTATATGTATAGATTTTATGCCACCAGTCCCGTCACTTGAATAATAAATGTTAAGTGACGTTATGAGTAGTGAAACGTGCCTTCGATTTCCAGACATTCCATGGAAGCCTGACATCGAAAATACCATCGATTAATTATTTATCTGACCCGTCGATTTTGATGTTACAACTTTTGTTAACATGTAGGGAACCCATTTAAAATCGCATTGGGGTTCATGCTTTTATTGGCGTCACCATCATCGAAATTGATGAAGACGACTAGAAGGGAAATTCGTAAGTTTATTAAACGAAAGATACTCTAGTGTTCAATAAATTCAAAACATTATCATTTCTCCAATAAATCAATTTTAAGTACACAAGTCTTATAACAAATTACAGTAAACTGAGAAGCAATCAAAGTTGATAATTTCCTAATAAACAACAGGCGACTATCCGAGATAGTAAATAGCTGCTTAAAATCTAATAATTTTCTTTTTATTTGGCTGATGAACCCCCGATAGAGTATAAATAGGCCCTACAATAACCATAAATGCGGCCACTTAAAGGTTTTACCGCTGGATGACGCGTGAAGGAATTTATGTGTTAATGATAGGGTTTAGATAGATATTTATTTACTTATACTAGCGACCCGCCCCATAGATAAGACGAGTCTTGAGTTCATACAAAAGTTCCATAGAAGCAAAGCTTTCGGTTTTCCGGTTGATTTTCCAATAAAAATTGTTCTTAAGTAAATTGTCCTGACAGGACACCCTGCGACTAATAAATAGGTGAAGCGCTGACAGTAGTTAGATGAGAAGAGCTGATGTCTGGAAGAGGCCTCAGTCCAGCAGTGGACTGACACAAGCAGACGATGATAAGATTAGGTTGTAAATAAATAATTCTTAATGAAAAACGAAACTGGTTTCTATAAGAAAATTTGAGTCGGGTAGCATTTGAGAAGCAGTCAATCCGAATCCCAAAAACTCAAACCAAGAAGATCAAAGAGACTCCATTGTTTGAAAATTTCTTAAAATAAAGCTAACTCAGTCATAACACTCAATTACAATGATAAAAAAAAACAAAAAGTAGTACAAAGAGATCGCACCATTCATTCGGAACTAAGTCTTAAACCTTGGCACTAAATATAACGCGCGCAGACGACTCAAATCCGAGTTTAAAGTGGAGAGCTAGTCATCGTTCTCACCAAGGTACTTGTAGTCATGATTATCATCATCATCAGCTGAAAGAAGTCCACTGCTGAACATAGGCCTCTTCTTTTGAAGGCCACCATGAACGGTACTTGTAGTGCTAACGCTCTTTTGGAGAACCCACCTGGGGAAGTACAGTCAACGACAAAAGTCACTGAACAAAAACAATTTATCTAATTACCTTCATCCTCTAAAAGAATAACCTTTGACCGCACCATCACTTTACAGCTGGTGTATTTGTTGTAGTCAAACGCTACCTTGTAAGTTGTGAAAATGAAACAAGCATTGCTGATCTAAAACGCATTTGGAAAATCGAGATGATCAGCCACTTTTGTCACTAACTGTACCATAACTTCGCCAGTTATTCAACCACCGAGTAGTGTGCAAACATTACTTCCAGTGAAATTACAGGACATAAAGAAATATATCATGAATGTATGTGTGTAAGAGATGTATGTCAGGGTGGCGAGCGCAGTACATAGTCGCACATGCTTTTGAACTGTTGGAGTTCAAAATTCTGGGCGGTATTGAACTGTGAAAGAGACAAGTGTGTACCATCAGGCCATTAACTTGCTCGTCTCATCACAAAATTTGTTATTTTGTATTTGTTTGCGACTTTGTATTATATATTGTATTGATTAATGTTTTTTGATAACCCTTAATATAACATCTTAGTACCTACATCACCTGTTTTGTACTAACTATTACTCATGTTTTATGCAAATAAATTTATCTTTATCTTTATCTTACATTATAAAGATCTTTAAAGTGCCTATTTTTCATTCTGAAATGTATTTATTAATCATTTTTAGTGTAAGTTTTTGTCAACTGTCTTATTAAAAACATCCTGTGACAAATGTGACAAATGCGCTTTCTCTTACTAATTGTACAATTGTTTTTATTATTAATAATTATGCACCATGACTCAATACTCTCGACTCTTAACGCGATACAGTGCTAGTACTGTGTTAATTCAATAGTGTTCAAGTTCTCGTTTGGTTTGAAATGTTATAGCACCTTATGCGAAATGACTGCCAGCTCATAGACTACAAAATACATCAAAACGCAGAGGGAAATACAAAACGCAGTGTCGTCGGACAGACAGACCGGCAGACTTTTAGTATTTATAGATTGATTTTCGCGACGCCCTTCGAGACACAATTAATGTATTACTGCGTATTTTTGGTTGACACCAGCCTCTCGGACTTGATTTATTAAAATGGAAGTGTCAGGGAAAATAAAATACTCAAACGTTGGGTTGTCATGAAAAATAACGAATTTATTGTGTGTGAATTGCAATGTGCTATTTGTGGCTACCGTTTTTACATTTAACACTTTACATACTGTTGGCAACATAAAGTCTAGTTCAGTCAATGTAATTTTTATGATAGCAACTTTTGTGTCCAAAATGTCACTTCCGAAACTTCGCAACATCGCGGACTTTTTTGGCGGCAATCAAATTGTCAACGTGAAAATTTTATTTTTAATTCCAAAACTTGTGTTTCTTCGAGTGATAATGTGTAATATTGGTGGATTATTAACAATTATGTGTTCGTTAATGTGTACGAGTGTGGTAAATTGAAATAAAGTTGAGAAAGTGACTTTTCTAGTTGCTCCAAAAAAGTCCGTGTAGGTAAAGTTTAAGTAAAGCGCCACTACTTTACTTAAACACTATTCTCATTCCTCATCCCATCATCTCATCATCATCATCATCATCATCATTTAAACTTGATTGAACTCTATGAGTTTGAAATTTTTTTTTACTTGACACTGGCAAGTACACTAATCGTGTGACGCCATAACAAAAAAAAAACATAACTAAAGATGGTGCTTTGTGTCTTCTTTCAATAATTCCAATACAAAGTGAAAAAGTTCTGGTTGTTTCCCTGCAAGTGTCCTCCACGCCTACCTCAATACATGAAAATGAAAATGAAAATATCTTTATTTACCAAAATAGTACATACTACGTTGAACAAGTATAAGAAGATTGAACAATTATTAATAAAACATATACGAATAAATAGCGAGTCCCAAACTAAGCAAATAGCCTGTGTCTTGGGACTCAGAGATGCGATTAGCAATTAGAATATGGTTTTCTTATATAAGCATTTTTAGTTCTACAGCGAAATGAACTTATGAACAGAAGTTTTGGTTGACATGTATACAAAACTAACATGATTATACAGTCCACTTATCTACTTTGATTTTACAAAAATCTTACATAATGTGACTTTTGTTGTTGCAGTCGATTGAAGCCTCCTCTCTTTCTCTCTGTATGTCTTTCTCTCTGTATGTCTTTCTCTCTGTATGTCTTTCTCTCTGTATGTCTTTCTCTCTTTCTCTTTGATTAATTCTCTTTAGCGCCGGTTTTATAAACGTCCGTAAGTAAAACGTCATACAAAATTTCAGTAAATTTATACTTTTGTCAAAAATTCCGTACTAAAATTTGACAATAAAATCAAACTTACCGAAATTTGGTATGACATTTAACTTACGGACGTTAATAAAACCTGCCCTTAAAATGTCACATTTTAACACGTCAGTACCAGCCATATTTATGATTTACAAGATGTTTACAGGAGTCATATGATTGAGATATCTCACTGTCATTAAGCATTTTAATAATAAATAATAATATTTTAATAATAATGCCCTCACAATCACATTCATAGTCTCTGACCCCTAACTAGGTTTCCCTGTATCTAGGGTATCAGAAACTACGAGGATCGGGGATCCACAACACCTAGACACATAACAAATAATTGTGTTAATTCGTGTTGTTTTATTTAGCATATAACTTTTTAAGAAAATTAATAAGTCTTTAAGAATCGAGAGTTAGTTCCCAATCCAGGCGTAGCGTGGCGCCACCGTCGATTACATCTAAGCTTAAAAAACTACCCTGTAAAAAAATATACTAAGATTTATCAAATGAGAATATTAATTAACCTATTTTAGCAAGTGTCTAACGAGTAAAACTAAACATCAAAGCACGCGAGCTTTCACCCCTCATTTCGCCCATGATCCCTAATCCTTTTCCACGAATTGCTAATTTGATCCAATGGTCGAGAAAGGATAACACACAAATCAGGAATATCCTGTTTACCGCTTCATTTGACTCGTTGAAGAAAATCCATAACGGTCCGTTTGTATCCAACCCTTGATATAAATTGAGCACGAATATTTGTAAGACTCAGGTCTTGGATATTTCTATCTATATAAGTATTTATTTCTCTATATAAGTATGTATATCGTTGTCTAGTACCCATAACACAAGTTTCGAGCTAAATTTGGGGCTAGGTCAATTTGTGTGCAATTGTCCCCGACATTTATTTATTATTTAATTCACATACCTATGTATATTAAATTTATTACTAGCAGCCATCTATTGCTGGAATGTACTTACGCCTGAAATTAAAAATCGATCCTGATCCGTTATCCGCGGTTTTGGATCGATATGTCATATCATAATATTATGTCATTTTAGTAGTAATGTCAAGCCCTAGTACTAAAATGACATAGGATCGATTATTAATTTCGGGCGTTAGAGGTGTATCCATCCATACTTACAAACTTTTACGTTTATAGTCTTAGTAGGATATTGTGATCGAAGTTGATCTTGGCCAATAACCCTCGGTTGGCCATCGGTCTTGGCTATGGGCCTGGTGGACTATTTAAGTTCTCCGCGTACACAATCCCAGGCTATCGACCCAAACATTAAGATGCATTGTTCCTGATTCCTAAGTACCATTAGTTTGTAACAACTCGTTACTAAACTTAGTTACTAATACTAAATTAGTTCAGGCGTGCTAAAAGCTCACCATTATGTTTTCAAAATATACTGATGGAATAGTAAACAGTATTGAAAGTATGATTCGTTGTGAAACTTTAGATTGGTGTTCATAGAAACTGCCGCCAAGCACCTACTAGTGTGTTTCGTCAGCCCAATTCTGATGTAATCCAGTTTCCAATCTAGGTGTAGCGTGGCGCCACCTTCGACCACATCGTCACTTAATATCAGGTGACGGGTAGTCAAGGATTGCACTGTAACAAAAAATACACAAAACCACTTTTTCTATATATAATTTATCATCATCGTCAGCTTTTTATAATAATAATAATAATAATGTTTTTATTATAGACCATCAAAGGGGCATGGATTAGTATTCCTTAAAACTATGTTATTTTACAAAATACAGATTATGTTATTAATTATTACAATTCAATACAATATTACAATATGTCAGCTTATAACTAGAAGAAATTAAATATTATAATAATGATCAATTATAAAGTAACAATAATAATAACAATACTACTAACTAGCCGCATTCTTGAGAACATGAACCATGCAGCAGTGGTTCAAGTACTGACAGTCAAACCTCTCAGCGAATGTCTTCAGGATACGGCTGGAGCTGGCCCGAACCCTGCGCACCAAGGAAGTGCACCGTGTGTTTTATGTTCCCACTGCTGGGACTCTGGCCTTCTCGTAAAGCGAAAGAGAGAGTCTGAGCCGCAATTTACAACTCTGGCCCAGTGGGGGTTAACAGATGTCGTGCCCTTGAATTATGTGATTCTTGGACATGCCGCTTTCCTCACGATGTTTCCTTCACCGTTTTTGATCCATGGCAAATCCAAGCATAACTTATTAAGTCATAGGTGTGGGGCCGAGAGGATTTGGTGTCAGCGCCTTGTAACCCAGGGGTCCCATGGAGCGCTTTTCAACAGATCAGGACGGATGGCGCACGTTGAATACACTCAGCTGTAGCAATCTCGTCTGCTCGTCGCTCACGTGCTACCGTTAGGCCTCCATCGCTCCATTTTTTTATTGGGTTACCTAATTGTGCCTTCTTCAATTCTACAGCAAACTCAACAACCTGACAACAAGGCTAGCCACACTGCTGGTGCTGCAGGCCGCTGGCGCGGGGCTGGCGTCTCCAGCTGTGCTGATCACCAAACCGACATCCAGGGTCGCGGCTGAGTGGCTTCCCACTGACAACCAGACTGTGTACAGATTGGTCGAGGGCGAGAAACGGAGGTGAACATCTAGAATTATTAGTCAAAGTATTCAAGCGATGTTGTGACGTGTTGGTGACATCAGTAGTCACTACGACTAGTGATATGAGGAAACCGGCATGTCCAAGAACCTCAACATTCAACGGCATGCGACATCTACCAATCTGCTCTGGACCAGCGTGGTAATATACGGCCTAGACTCTCTCTCTTTCAGAGAGAAGGTCAGAGTCCCAACAGTGGGAATTCAAGACATAATTCTATCTTTGAATGACATTTGCTTGCAATCCATAGATCGTGGATTTCAATCCTGCAATGAATTTGCGCTTTCGGTGAAGGAAAACCTCGTAACAAGACTGATAGATTTAATTACCATCGAAACCATAGCTTGGTGTTGAACCTTAGAGTGTTTTTAGTGCTCGTCTGACAAGGTCTCGAGATAAGGAAATTTCACCAGGCACCTATCTGTATAACTGTAATGTCTCGTCAGCCTTAATTCCAGGCGAAGCGTGGCCATTGAGCTTCTTGTAGTCAAAAGCTACCATGTTAGGTGTAAAAAGGTTATAAAACTATGACAGCAGTGGCAAACTTTACGGTATTTACCATATTCACCTTCAAGTAACCGTGAACAAGGCAGAATATTTAATGATAAAATAACCGTATAGTTTCTTACAAACCATTGTTAATTTCAGCTTGGAGCTAAACACGTCGACAATTAAGCAAGCCACGGTATTCATCACCATTAGCCCTTGCACCAAGGACTTCCACTGGGCTCTGTACTACGGAAAAGCTGGCAATTCTAATGGTAACATTTTTATCACCTTAACCTTTTCTTTCCCATCGAAGATATAATATCTATAACAATAATATAAAGCCTCACAGCGAAGTGTCTCGATACATTTAAAGAGGCTCTCACTTGACGGTTAGATCAGAGATTGTATGCAGAAGGCAGTACTCCTTGCCACGGTACATATTGTGAGGAGGTTCCTCACTCTGCAGCCCTAACCACGGATACATTGAGATATTTAGGTTAAGTTAGTCATATAAGGTTTAGGCACAGAAAAGATGTTAGGTTGTTCATATGAATTAGACCCCATAACTTCTATGCCATTCCATTTCAGGTCACCTCAGCTTGAAGAAAGAGGACGGCAGTGGAAAGATGACCACATTTTCGTTGTTTATTTCACAACACGACAAATATTTGTTACAGGTAAAAACTACTTACCATAATACCTTTTTTGTCATATCATAAGGCTAGCGTTTTTGCACAAGAAGCTGGTGGGTCTCGAGTGGGGCTGCCAGTAACCAATAGCCCTCTTTGTAGCAAGATTTTGGATTATTAACTGGAGTTAGCATGACTTCTGAAACATTTTGTTCAATTGGAATAAAATGAACGACTATGCAGTAATAACGCGTAACGTGTAGTCAAAACAATATTGCAGTAAGTTAAGTATATAAAAATGTCACTGTCAAAAATGGTTCCAACTCAGCATAATGCTGGTTTATCAACCAGCACTGGTCTTCCGTTGGAACCGTTTGTTGACGCGACGTCACGAAAACATTCAGGGCCAATTCTAACGTTTTAAAAGCGGTGACTTTGACATTGGCCTGTATGTTTCGTTCATTAAAACTAGCCCTTGTTTCAGCTATCATCATCACAGGGTGGTGCAGCGGTGGTGGGCGTCCGTGGTGAGCCAAGCAGACAAACGAGGCTTCGACTCAGGGTCCGCTCAAGGCGAAGACTTGCTGCTAATTGGGATCCCAGGTAATCTTTAACTGTCTTTAACATCGAGAACTTAACTGAGGCTGTCACACAGTAGCCTAGCTCTCCATGGCGTGTTTCGTGAGACAAGTACCTATCAATAATAACTAAGTTCTAAACTAAACTGCAAACTAACTATTTTGAGTCGGTGATTGATTGGATCGTAGTTCAGGTAAAAACCATAACAAAAAACATAATATGAAAATTTTTACACCCAGTTATACATTTTTAGTTTTTTTAACCATAGTTAAATTCTGCCCTTAGCCGTTGTAGCGCTTTTTTGACCACGTCGTTACTTAGCATCGCGTGACGTGTGGCCAAAAAACTCTTGAAGAAAAAAAGAAATTTAATGTCAGAACTATATTATCAAGATTATTGAAATTCGTAATTTTTATTTCTTTATTATTAGCACCCATTAAAACAGATATCTTTCCCGTGTCACCAACTATCACATCGAAAGCAAAGCGCTATTTCAAAATTTTCAAACATCAGCTTCAACATATTTTCCTCTCATGTCAGGCTTTAAATCAATAGCAATGACACTAGGACATCTCAATAAAAACCCGTCATTGCAGTAGTACCTACCGTTAGCTATAATATATCCAAACAGTACCGTACATTGCACGGTTTCTAGAAGTGTTTGTTTTTATAACTCACAGGCTAGCGTTGGACCACAGGTCTCATGGATAAGTACAAAATAAACCTACTTACTTACCTAACTAGGTACATAAGAAAATAAAGATCTGAAAAGCATTTTATTCCAAAACCCAACAAGTAAGTTTGTCTATAACACTTTTAGCATTTATTTTTAATAAAGTTGTAAGGATAAAATAATCTTTACAAAACCACTAAAAGAAAATGTCATAAAATAGAAAAAAATATATTATAAACAATATTTGTACCAAGCACTTAATTGTTAATGGAGAAAAATATTAAATTGTGATTTTTTTTTTGAGTTGGGTTTTAGGCCGCACCTAAAAGTGCTGTATCTATTTCCATCAAGAAA
Organism: Opisthograptis luteolata; assembly: GCA_931315375.2. Classification (NCBI taxonomy): domain Eukaryota; kingdom Metazoa; phylum Arthropoda; class Insecta; order Lepidoptera; family Geometridae; genus Opisthograptis; species Opisthograptis luteolata. Next base: position 9,649,910 of record OV928048.1, read on the forward strand.
ACATTTTTTCATTTTGTATGGTCCCTAAAAGTTCATTAAAATTGATTTCAACCCGCTCTGGCTCGTTAAATTCTGCAAAGAGCTTGAGCTTCCGGCAAAGGATAGATAGATAGATAGATAGATAACGCTTTATTGTTTCACCACAACAACAGAAAAATAAAACAACATAAAAGGAGAGATCTTAAAACTAGTGTTACAATGGGCGGTCTTATCGCTTAAATACAACGATAATCGATAATCGATAATGCTACGTTTGAGGTCAAAATGTCTACATAATAATTATGACATCCCAAAATGCAAATAATCATTTAACACCGAAAACAACATAACAATGCCTATAAAATACTTGCACTAATCACCCATACTGTGTTTTCTGCAACAACGGTGAAACATAAATCCAATCTGTCAGTACGTCACACAAACGTGTATGGATGAATTTATGATACAACGCCTTGTATGGCCGATATGATAGCACATACGGCTGCGTTCACAATTTTCTATGAAACTACAGTTTTTTTTTCAAGAAACAGTTAGGTGTCGTTTAATTGGTTATTATTGCCAATTATTTCCGATGCAATGCGATTGTGGTCGAACGGTAACGCGTGCGCCTTACAAGGCACCGATAGCTAGTTCAAATCCCTCGGTCTCGCATCTTGCGTGCGGATTTGCCATCGCTCAAATTGGTTTGTTACATGTATAATATTGTTCAGTTTAAAAGGTTTTTTTTGTTTTAAATTTCAAAGTTTTGTTTAGTGTTTTTGATTATTCTTGAATATATACGTTCAATGTTTTGGCATCTCTGATAATGTCGTGGAAGCTAGCAAGCTAGCCAGTTCACAGCAACTTTCCCCCTACTGCTAGTACATGTTTTCCTTTCCTTCCAAACATTTTTTTAAGGCGCGGAAATCGAAAAAATCCGTAATACAAGTTATTTCTAATCGTTTTATTCGTATTACAACAAAGTTTTCGAGTTACTTTTTGAATATAGGCAGTACGAGTTGCCACTTTGACAATTTGGCAGTAGTAAACTTAAACGACTAGAGCGATGGTAGCTGAACGGTAACGCGTGCGACTTACAAGGCACCGACACCGAGTTCGAATCCTCTCGACCCTGCACCTATGACTCGATAAGTTATGTGCAGATTTGCCATCGCTCAAAACGGTGAAGGAAAACATCGTGAGGAAACCGGCATGTCCAATAACTGCAACATTCAAGGGCATACGACATCTACCAACCCGCACTGGGCCAGCGTGGTAGGTTACGGCCCATACTGTCTCTCTGAGAGAAGGCCAGAGTCCCAGCAGTGAGAACGTGAAAGGCTGATGATGATGAAGCTTTGAAGTTTACGAAAACTTTTATAGGTTCCTTATGTCCTAGAGCCCTGAAAGTAGCTGATTATTTATCGCTGTGAACTTGCCTTTGGAATAAAAGCTATAAAATATAGCCACGGGACAACTTTCCGCGATAGTTATCAATATCTAACACCCTGTTCTCTCATGTACACGGCGGTCTGGTTCCCAGCAGGTCTGCGTAAGGTGCGTGCAATCGTGAACGTCGACCTATTTTTACCTAAAGCAACGTAGAAATTAGTTATGGGCGCTACCAAACGGAAACCACCGCCATAGCTCTCAGAATTTGCAAGTTGAAGCGGCAATGGGCAGGCCACATCGCTCGACGAACCGATAACCGATGGGGAAGAAAGGTTCTCGAGTAGCGACCACGAACCGGAAGACGTTCTGTAGGTAGGCCCCCCACTAGGTGGACCGACGACATTGTAAGAGTCGCAGGGAGCCGATGGATGCAAATGGCGAATTCATGGTGAAAGGAGGGCTATGTTCATCAGCGGACTTTTTACCGCTGATGATGATGATGCTGACTCTCCAAACCATAAATAGTTACAGTATCTGTAACTGTATTATAATGACATTGTTATAATACCTCGGTATTCGGTTTCGGGATAATTTTTTATCGAGAGAAACTATTTAACGCCGAAAACGCGAACCAACTCTATGCGCGATATCACGAGAAACGAGAATAGCCGAATAAAAAAAAAATACCGAGATGGTTTTCTGGTTATCCAATACCAGTCAAATGAACAAACTGTGCATCGAAACCTAAATCAATTATCACAAATACACAGTTATTAAAATAAATAGTTTGAAAACCCGTTATCGGTATCCAAACCAAACGTTATTACGAATTCGCATACCGACCCACCTCTAGTAGAAATTAACACGAATTGGCCATTACGCCTTCTGATTTATGACATAAAGCACACATTGCAAAATCAAGCTCTAAATAGGGGTTAATAAAAAACCATTTCACTCTGTAACTATGATTGTAAAAAATCTAAAAAACGAGGTGAAAACTACAAAGAGTATTTTAGTCTTTATGTCAAAAAAAAACATGTACAAAGTGTCTCATGTTTTATAGTTACGACCGTTTTTCTCCTGAGCTATAAACAACAAAAACTCATATCAGCTTATTATTATTAAGAAATACAAGACCCAGATGGCCTTAAGGCAATTTTTTAAAATACTCCCTTGACTATTTTTTCCCAGTTTTTTAACGTTTCGTTACTCCTTAAAGGCATTAGGAGATTGCGTCTCGGTAAACGTAGTGTAGGACATCCTCTGGCTAGGTGGAGCGACGATATACGCAAAATGGCTGGCAGCGGTTGAGCGGTATGAGAGAAGCCGAAGATTGGGCTCAGTGGCGTGCTTTGGGAGCGGCCTATGTCCAGCAGTGGACTGAAACAGGTTGATTATGATGATGATAATAGGCATCAGGTACTTCTTCTGTCGTCAATATCAAGACCTGTAATTTAAGGCTGTAACCTTCTTATAAAGTGCAAATGACAAATCGGTTTCAAACAATAGGCTGAAACTGTCTCAAGTTATGAATGAAAATTTAACACAGCGTTATTAAACCTTAGAACTTAATTTGATACATTGACGTTGATAACATGTGAAAATGTTCCAAGAGGGAATTTCAATAGGTAGGTAGGTACCTACATTAAGGGCTTTCTCTTCGTATCGATCCATCACGTAGAAATTAGGGTTGATGAATTAAATTACTACACGTAAACTTGAGAAGTGGGAAAGATACCTCGTAGGTATTTACGATTCATATTTGGCTTAAATATTTATGAATTTTGTGATGAATGAGGCGAATGTCTCAACAATTAATTATTATTGGTTACTTAAAAATGCTCCATTCTATCTCGATTAATTAGATTAGTTCCCGAGATTGCAACCTCCAGAAAAGAGATTATTTTGTGTGATTTGGTTACTCATTGTACATTATCAATTATTGGGAACAAAATATCATTAAAATAAAAAGAAAACTCAACTAATTTGTGCTAGCAAATAAGAAATAATGCATCCGTTTCATGAATATGCTTTCTGGTAAACCCTTTTCTAGTGTTCGCTTGAAATCTGTCTCCAAACTCCGCTATCTGTGTCTTTGGGCTGATACACTGAAGATACAGTTCTCAGGCAAATAAAATGATGTATTTATGTATTTGCAACTGGTCGATGCTACCCGTGACCAAAATGCTGGCCGTTATTTTGCGCAAAGAATAAACATTGCCGTTCAACGCGGCAATGCCGCCAGCATTTTGGGAACGTTGCCAACTGGTACCTAGTGGTTTATTAGATTAAGTAGTTTGTTTAGTTTAATAGGTAGTATTATTTTACATTTTAAGGTTTAGTTAAGTGTTTTTATTTTGTTATTTATATCCTATTAAAAAACATAAATGGTTACATGTATTTGCTACACGGTTTCAAAGAGTGAAAATCTCCAATCTAAAATCATAGGGCACAGCTGTAAATAAAACACATTCACAAAGGCACATTAAAATCTACCAAAATATGGTGGGTCGCGGCAACCCTAGCAAATACAACGTGGAGGCTTCGAGAGCATCACAGGCGCAACACTGTATTACAAGTTAGCATTCCAATGCTTTTTAAATTGTCTATGATCATGGATAAATGGTGAGCCACTGTACCGACATTCTGGGCGTAGTGGGTACAACGTGAATTGGTCGCTGAGGTGTGTCCGTGAAATACGTGACCCTTAACCGATGTGTGAATGTAGGGTTGCCACTCACCAGTTAATTAAATATGTATATATGAGCGAGTTTTTATCAAAAACCAACCTGCCCCGCGTGGAATTCGATTTTTTTCCTATCAAATATTAATACTTATTCCATACTCCTTGGAGTTAGTATAATCCTTTCTTCTCTAGTAACTCAGGACAAAGTCTTTTATAAATGGGTTTGATATACCTACTTGTCAGATGTCATATAGATAAAAAAGATAAACAGTGGTTAATCTCATGTCTATAGTCTAGTCGCCTAATCTTACTAATACGAGTACCTACATATAAAAAATTAAACAGTTAAGATTTGTTTGTTTGAATGTTTGTTATTTAATTATTGAGGCGAAAAATTAAATTTGTTATCTGTTGAGATAGATAATCGCACGCATTTGCTACTTTTTATCCCGGAAATCTATGCTAGCAAAAGGAGGTGTCTACGTCTGAAAATCAAATCAAAATCAAAATCAAAAATATGTTTATTCAATAGGATACATTGTGATCACTTTAAAACGTCAACTTAAAACTAGCTACGCCTGTTCCAACCTCCTTACGCCGGCAAAAGAACAGGCAAGAAACGCCCGGCAGGTAATTTTTTTGGCGCGATCACATTGACAATTTTATTCTTATTACTAATTGATTGAATTGGAGCAAGTTCACTAAAATCCCAAGCTTTTTTTTTTTGTCATCTAATAGTCCGATATTTTTTATTTAGCTTTACTAATAATAAGATTTCTCTTGTTTGGTTGTACACATTGGGATATGGGAACATGAATATTAACGAGTTGCGGGATCACAACCAAAGCAGACCAGACCCCACAAGCAGCACCCGTTCACGAGTTGACGCATGTGCCAGCCATCGCTCTCCTCGACCATATGAGAGGGAAGAGGGCGACCCGACACATGACGCCGCTGCAAGCAAAGTCACTTTCGTGAGCATGACTGTTTTGGCTGTTTACCGAAAATGGTTAGAATAGGGGAAATAGGGAGAATAGATAGATAGAAAGAAAGATAGATAGATTAACTACAATCCCAAGCTTGTTTGTCATCTAGATAGTCCGATATTTTATAATAAGCTTTACTAATGAGATTTCTCTTTATACGAATTTGAAATTTTGTTATAGACAAGTCTTGAATTTCACTTGGGATTTTGTTGAAAAAGCGTACACATTGACCTTTGAACGAGTTGCTAACTTTATGGAGCCTAGTGGTGGGTACAGCAATTTTATCTTTGTTTCTAGTATTAAAATTGTGATAATCACTTCTCTTTTTGAAGCTATTTAAATTTTTCCGTATGTACATTACATTTTCATAAATATATTGACAAATAACTGTCATTATTTTGGTTTCTTTAAACTTAATTCTTAAAGATTCTCTGGGGCCCATGTTATAAATCGCACGAACAGCTCTCTTCTGCAATACAAATATGGTGTTAATATCAGCAGCGTTTCCCCACAGCAATATTCCATAGGACATAATGCTGTGAAAATAGCTGAAATAGACTAGTCTGGCTGTATCAACGTCAGTAAGGTGACGGATCTTCTTTACAGCATATGCTGCAGAGCTAAGTCTGCTCGATAGACTGACAATATGTGGACCCCATTGCAATTTGTGATCTAAAGTTATGCCTAAGAATACTGTAGTCTTGACAAGGTCCAATTCTTCGTCCTTAATTTTTACATTTGTTGGTACTTCTTTAACATTGGGCAGCACAAATCTCAAGCATTTTGTCTTTTTTCCATTTAACATCAAATTGTTCGCATCAAACCAGTCTGTAACTTTGGAGAGAGCATTGTTCACGTCGTCAGAAATGTTATGTTGTCGCTTTAACTTAAATAAAAGCGACGTATCATCAGCAAACAATACTATTTCGTGATTGTCACTAACAAGGCTGGGCAAATCATTGATGTAAACTAAAAACAGAAAAGGTCCGAGTATTGAACCCTGCGGAACTCCCATTGTGACTACTGACCCCGAGGATCGCTTCCCGTTCACGTCAACTCTCTGAATCCTATCACTAAGGTATGAGGTTACAAGGTCCAGAGGAACACCTCGAATACCATAGTGCCGGAGCTTCCTGATCAGTGTCTCGTGGTGAACACAATCAAATGCCTTGGACACTGTTTTACTTGTGTGCGAAAAAGAAATTACTTTACAATTTCAAGAAGCCAATTCTAGACAGTTCAACTACAATACAATGTTCTTCTAAAGGTGGTTTTGACGTAAATAGAATAAAGAAACTAAAGCCAAATTTCATTCCAGAATATTCCGTCTTACTATACGGCGTTTCAAAGAAATGTCGATTATATTGAAAAACAATAAGAACTGTTTTTGCATATTATATACAAGAAGTGAACTACTATGTGATTGGGTTCTGATTTCTCTGTTAATTACCTACTTCTTTTATTTCATGATTCACTAGCTTTGCCCCGCGGTTACACCCTTGGTTTTCCCTTATTTCGGAACCGAAAAGGTAGTATATATATGTTAATTTAGGGTATAAGCAATCTCCATTCCAAATTTCACTGAAATCCGTTAAACTGTTTCAGCTTGAAAAAGTAACAAACATACACAATTACACACCCACAATACTAATATGTTATTAGGATTAATGTAATTGTCGACATCACCGGAGACCGAAGAGCTGGCAGCTGCCTCGGACAAAGAATTAGTCTAGCCATTCAAAGGGGGAACGCTGCCAGTATCTTCGGTACCTTGCCTAAAGGGACTTCTTTTAATAATGTATTTTAGTTATTAGTTTAGATTTATTTGTTTTTATTTCTTTGTTACTGATGAGCGTTTCTAATCTATACATACTAATATTATAAATATGTAATTGGATAGTTACATGTTACACTGTCATTGGTTGTCAATGTTGACGTTTTTGCCACTTTGATGATGATTGCGTTATTTACCAATGTTTATGTAACCAAACTTTTTCTCAACGAAAAATTCTTTAATTTTAATGGTAAAAGATGATGACCTGTTTAAAAGGTTTACGGCTGCCATCTATCTGGACATGATAGAATGGCAACTCTAACTGCGCTGGACTACATTATCACTACAGAAAGAAAGACGTTCTGTAGGTAGGCCCTCCACTAGGTGGACCGACGACATTGTAAGAGTCGCAGGGAGCCGATGGATGCAAATGGCTAATAGCCGTTCATGGTGGCGTTCAAGGGGGGAGGCCTATGTTCAGCAGTGGACTTCTTCCGGCTGTTGATGATGATGATGATAATGACATTATCACTAGGTAAATTATGGAGAGACGTATATTATATTGTTTAAAGATTGTTTAAAATTTAAACATCGTTTTAGATTTTATCAAAGAAGCTGGCCTAAGCGCATCATAGTGAAGATCGCAAAGTAAAAAGCATTTATAAAGACTGTTAGAATTAATTATGTCTAGAATTCCAGAAGCTATAATCGTATGGATGCCATTGAGGGCGGATCGAGGGGGAGGGGCAACGGGGCACGGGCCCCACTTAGATCTGCATGGAGCTGAGACTGAGAGGTGAATACCTAGTACAAAACCGCTTCGAAATCATTGTTTTTTTTAATGTAAATGTCTAAGTATTTTTTTTATAGTCCATCATCATTGTCATCAGCCAATATCAGTCCACAGCTGGACATAGGCTTCTCCTAAGGTACGCGTCTTTGGATCTTCTCATCCAACTACCGCCAGCCATTTGGCGCAAGTCGTCGCTCCACCGAGTTGGAGGGCGTCCTACACTACGTTTGCTTAGTCACGGTTTTCACTCAAGAACACGTCTATTCCGACGGTGTTTTTGGTTCTGTGGCTTATATAACATGCCCACTGCCACATCTGCTTGCTAATTCTGTGTACTATGTCGGTGACCTTAGTTCTCTGACGGCTCACCTTATTTCAGATTCAATCCTTCACAGAATAATTTTATTTTTGCATATTGTTTTTTTGGTAATTGTATTTCTTATTGGTAAGAAATTAATTTCAAAGACAAAGTCTTAGGGGGGAAATTCCTTACTTGTCTGGCCCTTGTGCCCAGAAATAAATCCTAAATCCGGCCTTGGATGCCATCGCCATCTCATAGTATTGAACACAAGTGATAACTTAGCCATTTAGTTAAGTGGTATTGACTGGCGAGTACCTATTCTGGTAGCGATTGAACGTAAAAGGTATTTATTTTATGAGGGTTGAGTTATAAAATAGATTCGAAAAATATTTTTTTTTTTTATTTGATTTATTTTTTACAAAGAATCTTGGCATTAGCATACATATTCTAAGAACTGCAATTTTAAAAAATGGCGGACTAATATAAAGTCAATATGATTGTATGGCCGACATCAAAACAAACCAAAATTATATAGAGTTATATAACTAGCGTATACTAGCCTCGCCCCGCTGTTACACCCGTATTTTTTTACCTGTTACAGGTTAGCGTTTGACCACAAGTCACCTGACGATGTGGTGTTAAGTGACGATGTGGTCCAAGAGGCGTCACGCTACACCTGGATAGGGATCTGGCTCTCAAGTGAGGTTGCCGAAACACACCTATAGGTGCTTGACGACTGATTCTTAGTAACCCTTATCAGGTGACTTGTGGTCGAACGCTACCCTAGAACGGGTAAAAAAAACAAACAAGCAATAGAAAATGCTATACCACCAAGCTATAATTTTATCGCGATGTTTTCCTTCACTGAAAGCTCAAACTCATTGTAGGAATTGAACCCTCGACCTTCGGAGCGCTAGTCGACTTCACTACCACTGTTGCAACTATTACACACACAAAATACTTGGAACCGTTGGGAACAGCTAATTTAATAGATAAAGATAAATAAATAAATATCGGGGACTATTGCACTCAAATTGATCTAGCCCCAATTTAAGCTCGAAACTTGTGTTATGGGGACTAGACAACGATATACATTGGTACCTACAAGATGATAAGTAAGTGAAACTCTAGAATAGAAACCCACTTACAACTTTTTTGCGATACCCCTAGGTTGTTTTATCTCATCCTACCATTAAAGTAATTCAATGGGATTTTTCAAAATGTTCTCTCCCAATCCAAAGATAGATCGTCAATTTAACTTCTATAATTAACTCCTTTTACAGATCGCAAACTCGACGGAAAGTCAGGTTGAGTAGCGTTAAATTAATTATGGACTAAGGGAATAAATTAATTAGAAAAGGGGGAGGGGGGTTAGAGGGGGGGGGGAGAGGATTCTAAAACAGGTACTAAAACCAAAATGAACAAACTTTGTTCAATACTTTTTAATAAAAGTTACGACATCTCACAAATTATTTGGCTAATGTTTATTTAGAAAGATACAACATGTGATTACTCTAAAACGTCAAACTTGAACCTAGTCACGCTTGTTCCAACCTCCATAAACCAGTAAAAGAACATACAAGTAATACATTGAGTTTGTCTGCATATCTGTATGACTTTGAACACGTATCACCCTGATGCTCATGCACGGATTTTGATTTTGACGCAATTCGGACAGTTAGCAAATTTAATATTAATATTTTCAATGAAGTTAGCCCCCGGTCCTTCACTAAATCTGCCCCTGGTTCTAACTAGGGTTCGCAAACCGGAATATCGAATATTGAAATTACCGGAATATCGGACGATTTTTGTCGATCTGAAATACCGGGATTGAATTTAGCGATATCGAGATTTTCGATATTTTCGATATTGCATAATTTAAAAACTTGATCTAATCATTTCCTAATTTAACGATAAACAAACATTAAAAGAAGGCCAGTCAGTCCACACCTGCATAAAATAGAAGTATGTGGACAGCGTTCTAGCTTCCAACTTCGACACGAGATGCTGGACTAGCCAGGTCGACGTAATTTTATTCAGTAATCCAGTACCTTTTGGTAAGGAGTTCATTGTTGTATAAAAATAAGGTGCAAGGAAGAACAGCAACGTCAGCAACTGCTGTATTAACAACACGGCAGTAAAGCATTGACCAAAGTTCACATAAATATTATATTTTTTGTCTAGGGCAAATATGTTCTTTTTTATAAAATGAGTATTAAAAGTAAGCGTTATCTATCTAGCTATCTATTTTGACGGCAACTGAATTTACCTCAATTAATTCTTTAATGTTCTCTTTTCTGTGATATCTCGAAAAGCATGGGTCATTTTGTTTTTCAATAGAGATGATTAATCTTTTGCAAACTATTGACCTATCCTGTTCTCCTGCTGTAAACTCTTCTTGTCCGTAGGTTTGACGAATACTAACCATCGAAGCACACCTCGATTCAAGGAAGATATGGTACCATACACCCAATTCACATGTTACGTCAGATTATACAGAGCTTATAGTACATTACTGCAGTGGCCATCAACGTAGGCATTGAGGGAAGAAGGTGTAAATGTGGGCCGAGGCAAAGCCGAGGCACACATACCTGAGTTCATCAATGCCTAGTTATGGCCAAGGCTTGTATAGTACTTTTCTCAAATAATGCGCGGAAATTAAAACTAAGTAGCACCAGAGCAGAACTTTTTTCTTTCCATTTTGGCAGTAACAAGTTTTCTATTACGGCTCTTGCTGCCTCTTGAATTTCAGGTGACGGTAAGGTTTAAGCATCAAAGCAAAGCATCACACTTCACTCATTGTCTTCACTTGAACTCATTTTGCCAAATATAATTACTTTTCAAAACCAATGACGAACAACGAACAACAACAAAAAATTCTCGCGTTATAGTGATCATATGCTTTTTTTTTCAACAAACAGGTTTCTATGTGCAAGCCGGTTCGGAATTTAAATAAAACCTTTGATAAATTGCCTCCTTGGTTGCCATGTTTCAGAGTAAAAGTCGTTCCATTTTTAAATAACACGACAGATATGAGTTTACTATGTAATTCATTTGGCCGCTAAACACGACAGATATGAGTTTTCTGTGTAATTTATTTGGCTGCTAAACACGACAGATATGGATTTTCATACAAATTTTGCTGGTTGCTGCTCGCATATAATTGGGCAGTGCAGCAAGTTCGATTTATCTCGAAGAAGGTTGTCAAAATAATACTCTTATTTCCAAGCATGTTTGAGAAAAGAGTATAACCAGCACCTGGTTATGACATTTATGGACTATGATATATATTTTTTGACCTAAAAATCCATTGGTGTGTTATGGAGTCCTATTATGAGTCACTATTTAAATTTATATACCTATTTTGGATTGTTCTACAATATATAATTCTTAGAAGATCTGTTTTCATTTCAATTGTTGATTATATAATTTATTTTAGTTTGTTATCAGGGGTTGATGTTAATTCAAATTAATAAACAACGTGAAGTATACAGATTTAGGTTATTTTAACTTTTTCACACTTTCCTGTCGTTTTCATTACTATTTTGAATTACTTTTAAACTTCTTAACACTAAGGGTTAATATTCTTATGACATTTATGTCGAAAACTATCGTTTAAACTGATTTATGTGAAGCAAAACAATTTTTTTGTAAAAATATCGAAAATATCGAAAATCCCGGGATTCCGGAATTGAAAAAATAGCAATATCGAAAATACCGGTATTGAAAAATGGTATCGATATTGCGATCCCTAGTTCTAACCTAAATCAAAGTGTGCAGTGACGCTTTTTGTTACTATCAGCTTTACTATTGAATTCTTGAGACTTGTTCCTGTTTTTTCCTTCCATACCTAGCCTTTCCATAGCGCTCTAGATTTCCAGTATATTTATCACTAGCTCTGCCCCGTTGTTTCTCCCGACATTCCCACAGGAACCGTGCATTTCTCGGGATGAAAAGTAACCTTTGTCACTCTCCGTTTTATAACCTATCTCTTTGCAAAAATCACGCCGTTCCGCTACTCCGTTGCTGGACCAATTTTGATGAAAGTTTGGAAGTGAGTGAGTGTGTGTTTTTTACCCTCTAAGTTGAAACGTTGAAATAGATTTTTTTTTTTTTTTTTTTTTTTATGTAATAGATTAGCAAACAAGCTGACGGCCCGCCTGATGGAAAGCGGTCACCGTCGCCTATGGACATCTGCAACACCAGGGGAGTTGCCGATGCGTTGCCGACCTTTAAGAACTCTTTTTACACCCATCTTGAAGGATTGCAATCTGTAGCACAGCGGAAACACTTGTGGGGGAAGCTCATTCCACATTTTGCAAGTATGCGGGAGAAAGGAGCGCATAAATCGCGAGGTGTGGGATTTCCAAGACTCGATAATGTGTGGATGAGCTTTGTTCCGATGACGAGATGATCGGTGGTAGAACCGTGAAGGAGGGATGAGATTGAATAGCTCTTCCGAGCATTCCCCGTTGTATATTCGGTAGAATATACACAGCGAGCCAATGTCCCTGCGAAGGCTCAGCGGCTCAAGACGGTCCGAGAGCTGGGGGTCATCGACAATTCGGATCGCTCTACGTTGGATTGCGTCGAGGGACTGGAGTTGATATTTGGGTGCACCGTTCCAAAGATGAGAGCAGTATTCCACGTGAGGACGGACTTGTGCTTTGTAAAGCAACAGTCGTTGCCTCGGCGTGAAATACCGCTTCGCTTTGTTAAGTACACCCAACTTTTTGGATGCAACTCCAGCCTTACTCGCAATGTGACAACGGAACTGGACTTCCTTCGAAATGTCGACGCCTAGAATTCCAATACTCTCGGCAGTCTCGAGGGGGACCCCCTCGAACCGCGGCGCCATCATAAAGGGAGACTTTTTCGCTGTGAACGCGCAGACTTGTGTCTTCTTGGGGTTAAAATGGACTAGGTTAAGTCGACCCCACTCCGAGACTCGATCTAGCGAGTTCTCGACTTCAGACACAAGTCTGGCCCTGCTCTCATTGACCTCGGATGGAAGGGTATTTGCACGACCGGTGTATTGTGCGTCACCAGTGCTATCATCTGCATAGCAATGCATGTCACCAACTTGTAACATGTCATTGATATGCAGAATAAATAACGTAGGCGACAGCACAGACCCTTGAGGGACGCCAGCGTTAATAGGCATGGAATCGGAGCACACCCCGTCGATTACGACTTTAATACTCCGACCCGACAAAAAACTGGCGACCCAAGTGCAAAGCCCATCTGGTATGCCATATGAAGGGAGCTTCGAAAGAAGCGCCCTGTGCCAGACCCGATCAAAAGCCTTGGCAATATCCAGGCTGACAGCCAAAGCTTCCCCTCTACTCTCGACGGCTTCAGCCCAGCGATGTGTGAGGTAAATCAGAAGATCGCCAGCAGACCTGCCATGACGGAAACCGTATTGACGGTCACTTATCAGTTGGCGATCCTCTAAGTAACCTAGGAGCTGGTTATTAACAACTCGCTCCATAACCTTGCAGAGTAGAGAGGTTATTGCTATAGGCCTGTAGTTGGATGGGTCAGACCGGTCTCCCCTTTTGGGGATCGGATGGACAAGGGCTTCCTTCCAAGCTGATGGCACACGTCCTTTGGAATAAGAGAGCAGGAAAAGACGCGTCAAAACTGGAGCCAACTCTGGAGCACAGGTCTTCAGGACAACAGCCGGAATGCCGTCCGGCCCACTCGACTTGCGCACATCAAGGGACCACAGTTCCTTCCGTACCGCTCTCTGCGAGAAGCGTACTTCTGGCATGGAACTCGTACACCGGTCAATTACTGGTGGTGTGGCACCCCCATCGTCGAAAGTCGAGTTAGAGGCAAAGAGAATGCCCAGGAGATCGGCTTTCTCCTTTGCACTGTGGGCCAAAGTGCAATCCGGCTTTCGTAAGGCAGGTAAGGAGGCCCGGCAAAAGTTTCCTTCGGCAGCTTTGGCTAAAGACCAGAAAGCACGACTCCCAGAGGGATAACTCGCTAACTGATCGCCAATTCTGCCGATATGCTCAGACCTGGCCTTGGCAAAAGCCTTCTTTGTAGACCTTGAGGCAGCATTTAATTTTTTCTTCAACTTGGCGGTATTTGGATCTTTACATGCTCGCGCTTTGGTCCAGGCTCTATAAGTAGCGGACTTCTGACGAGATTCGTCAGCGCAAGATAAAGCTTATACTGTGATACACAGCCCATACTCTCTCTCTGAGAGAAGGCCGGAGTCCCAGCAGTCGGAACGTGAAAGGCTGATAATGATGATACTCTGATTAAAACATTTGCTACTTTTTATCCGAAAAAATTGTACCAGCAAGAATTAATTTACGGGAAAAAATTGGTTGTCTGTAAAGTCGGTTTACTGACGATAGTTGAACGTGACAACGTCGATTGGCCGATTGTGCTTCTTTGTCGCTCGTTCCGCGCTCTCGCTTGCACTTCAAGCCTTTCATGGAACGCCTCAGAGCGAGGTAACGCCGCAGAGCGAGGTAACGCCGCAGAGCGAGGTAACGCCGCATGAGTCATGTTTTTTCGTGCGTGCAGCCGGCTCTATCGAATTATAAGACGTTGTCACGTCAAAAAAATATAATTTAAAGTGTTGCCTGTTACCGCGAAACATTATAATTATATTTTGCTAATTGAAAATTATACCTTTCTCGGTTTGTTTTCCCCTACCCGTATGATACAAAAATTACAATTAAGTATCTTGTTTTGACAGGCACTTTGACCTTTCGTCATGATATGCCTGGTCCTAATTTCAAAGGTAATTTGCCCTCGGATCCTTTTACTTACTTTCCCTTCCGTACCATACCTACCTGCTAAGTAGTACCGGTCCTGTTTTTCTACCGTGACATTTTCATTTATACAATTTTGTACCTAATCAGTGTAATTAGATTTGATAAAATTTCTTGTTCTTTTGCAGCTGTTATGTTATATTGAAAGTAACTCTATCTGTTTGTTTGTTTACTTCTTTTAACAGATCTTGATGAGATACTTTGATGCCACGGTAAAGACACAGGGTACTTTTAATCGCGATAAAGTGTCCACGCGAGTAATACCTACGGAGGAAATAGCTTGTAATAAGACATTGCCAATTTATTACAATAATAATTATTATAACTAGTTAACTTTAAGTGCAAAACAATAGATAGGTACTCAAATAAAAATTTCGCAGTAACATTGTACCTCACGTTTTTATCTTTTTCTTCTTATATTAGTATACTATAAAAATCAATTGCTCTTCGTTAGTCTCGCTAAAACCGAGAAAGGCTGGACCGATTTGAATAATTTTGATCTTGAAATATTTGTGGAAGGTTTGAAAAGTGACTTTTATTGGCGATACGAAGTTCGCCGAGTCAACTAGTTTTCCATATAGTTAATTTATGGACAATTACATTTCTTCGTTATTTCTCTTGTTCATTTTCTTAATTAGATAGTGTAGGTATATTGAGGTTTTTTTTTATTAATTCCAAATTTGGCTCCAGTACTTCGGTAGGAGTAATAGTGATCTGTGCTCCAGTACCAAACGTTAATTTTGACACTGAGAATTTGGTATTCTTATATATTTGGTATCTTCTATGATCCCACGGGGAGCCAAATGGAAGGAGGGTGTTTGAAAATCGTTAGTAAACTTCAACTATACCCATGAATATTAGGATCTAAAAGGAAGAAAAATTATACTGTAATTTTATAAATTTTAGATATGGGAGCCAAGTGGAAGGAGGGTTTCTTACGAACATTGACGCCTTTCCTTCTTTTGTCACAGTAAGAATTCTATTTGTAATCACTTGGATTAGAAGTACCGTTTCAAATTATCTAATTAACAATACAAATTACTTAACATAAACTTCTAATTCGTAAGCTTGTAGACGTTGGACGTTCGATGACTTCCGTTGCATTTTAATTTCTATCAGGCGCTTGTTATGCTAATTGTCATCTGACCACAGACCCGAGTAAACAAAAGAAAAGCAATATGCCTGGTTTTTACGGTGTTTCATGGGTTTCAGCAACCTCGCACTTGAGAGCCAGTATGTCTGATTTGTGGTCAAACGTTAAAAATTGAAACTCAAAACTATGTTTAAATACTTATTAGAAAACAACACCAAACTTAAAAATTGCTTCGCCTTGTTCTAACCTTCTTCCACCGGCAAAAGAACATACATCAACATTATTACTAACAAATTTGTCTATCTTTTCGTGCTACAGTTAGGTCATTATTCTAAATACCACAAGATTTTAGTTTTTTAAATCCAGTCCATCAGTCCAATGTTTTATTTCACTTACTTAGTTAATTTAACGAGGAAACCGGCATGTCCAAGAACTGCAACATTCAAGGGCATGCGACATCTACCAACCCGGACTGGGCAGCGTGGTAGATTACAGCCCATACTCTCTCGCTGAGAGAAGACCGGAGTCCCAGCAGTGGGAACGTGAAAGGCTGATAATGATGATGATGATGAAAATTTAACGTTTTGTTTTAGCTTAATCTACTCAAAGTTTGATTAATATCAAGTAATACTTATAATTACTTATTTATTACTTTGTCAGTCCCATAGATCCACAAGAAACTACATACTGCGTGGTAGCATCGCATCGTAAGAACTACACATCGCTCTGTGCAGCGCAATACGATATCAAGATGAGTCGATTCGAGAAGACAAACCGGGTTATGGAATCAGATCGGTCGAAAATCGATCGCCAAGTTGAATCAGACCGGTCGATGTCCAGTCGGTTGGACGTATCGGAGAGTGCAACGGAAGTTGACAACAAGATTGAAGCTGATAGCTTTAGCTTGTACGAGGGAAATTTCAGGAATATTTTTCGGAGGAAAAAAATTGGTAAGCTATATTTAGTTTTATCATCATCATTCTTACAGTTGGTAGGTACACATGCACAGGTCTACTCTCAGAGAGAGTGTATAAGCCATATTCTACTAGGTTGGTAGATGTTACACACCCTTTATAATTGTGTATCTTGGATATGCTAGTTTCCTCATGATGTTTTTCTTTAGAGCGATAGCAAATCCACCGCTCGTCACCAATACTGTCATTTCTTTACATATTGTAGTAATCTCCAATCCAGATAATGTTACATCTAAAATACTATTATTGTAGATGTGAAAGTTTTTGAGTATGGATGGATGGATGGATGTTTGTTACTCTTTCACGCAAAAACTACTGAACGGATCTGAATGAAATTTGGAATGAAGATAGCTTATACCCTGGATTAACACACAGGCTACTTTTTATCCCGGAAAAAGGTTCGCGGGGGAAACCGTGGGGCGCAACTAGTCTACAATATTTGTAGATACTTTTAGAATTAAACATTTAACTTTCAGGTCGCAGTACAAAAGTGACAGACGAGGATCCAGTTATTGCCTGCGTTGGCGACAGAACACATCATCTGATAGAAAACTTGGATCCTAGCCGGGTAGGAATGGTTCTCGATTACTATAAAGCGACGGCACCGTGTCTAAAGCTACCTTACAACGATGAACAGTATTGATAGATTAATCATAGATAGCTATTATTTAGAGGCCATATATAAATAATCACACGAATTTAATGTTTTTTGGAACTCTTCCCCATTTTTGTCACATTTGTGTGACTTCCTTCCCCTTGACACGTATTCACGTATTCCTCCTTTCACTTTTTTTTTTTGGGTTTCCGTTTTTTTTCACGTATTTTGCAATACTAAAAATGTGAAATTTTTATCGCTAAAATTGAAGTTAATATTTTTAATGTTTTAGATTTACCCATGTGACGTCACGAAGCATAAAACTCGTCACTCATCAAACGATGTCACACTTTGTTAACCCTTTAGGAAAATCAGTCAAACTATCAATTATAGGCTATCGATTACAGTATCGAATAACAGATTGATAATTTTGGACTATCAATCTTAATGCAACGTTATGAGGAACAATATAAAAATTAATACATTTTAGGAAGAGACCTTATTGGCACGCTCGTCGGTGCCGTGCGCCAAGCTCGTGTCGTGGCTATTTCTATAGCATTTTCTTCGAATTGCTTGGTGGTAGGGTATTTTCTAGTACTCGCCTGGCTAGCTACTACCCTCTTGTTAAGAATCTGTCGCCAAGCACCTATTGGTGTGTTCCGGCAGCCTCACTTGAGAGCCAGTTCCCAGTCCAGGTGTAGCGTGGCGCCACCTTTGACCACATCGTCACTTAACACCAGGTGACTTGTGGTCAAACGCTACCCTGTAAATAGTAAAAAAAAAAAAGAATTAAGAATAGAATAGAACAGAATAGAATTTACATTTTTTCTTCTTTTGTTCTGTTTCAGACTTACTTTGTAAGCGTGTTTGGAGTAGCCAGTGACCGTCGTTCTGGCTCCTTGCTGGCAACTGGCAGCGTGCGAGCCAGAACTTCAACAGCAAAACGGTTGCGAGAAAACACACCGAACAAATCCGATATCAAGGCACGAAGCATTTATTATTTTAAAGTAAGTATTATTAGGTACACACACACACTCACGCTCACTTACATACGTATAATTTGTTGAAAATATATGATTCTTTTATTTAAATCCAAATAAATTAATATAATATCATGGAAGTGATGAATAGTAGCGAATAAGGCCGTGGTCGCAACAGTTTAATCCTGTAGGCTACTGAGGGGGTATACCGACCTGGGCATAACGAAGATGTTAAAAAAACGTTAAAAATAATCAAGGAACTAAGGAACCACAAAACCAACAAACACACTATTATCTAAACAAAACCTGAATACCTTCTGCGTGTTGTATTTTTAGTAAACTGATAGCATTAAAAAGTCTTTGTAATTCACAGATTAGGAGAAAATTGTGACATTAAAAAAGGAGGCACTGAAACGTGTCTTTATTATCATACATGTAGATTGACATAATATAATAAATATTTATAAATAATGCCCGCACAATCACATACATAGGCTCTGACCTCTAACTAGGTTTCCAGGATCGGGGATCCACAACACCCAGACACAGAACAAATACTTGCGCTTTTTTTTTTCAATGCACAAATATTTGTACTGTAGCGGGAATCGAACCCGCGACCTCACGCTTCACAATCGGCTATCCGCTGATTGCGCTATTACGGTCGTAATATTTGTAGTAACTGAGAAATTAAGCCCCAATTTTTAGCTTCATCATGAGTCTTGTTTTTTATTAATACCTACGTAAAGTTATTATTATAACAATATTCACTTCTAGACCACCAGTGGAGGGGCTGATGGCGCATGGTTCACGCTGACAACGTGTGGAGGAGCAGTCGATGTAGAAGTCCTGGTTAGAGGAAAGAAGCTTTATTCTGCCAAAAACATTGGTAAATACCTCTTGCAAAGTGATCTTCTAAACAAACTTCTATCTACGCCATTCCTCTACTAAATGTGTTATGGATTTGGTAGGCTCATCAGGAAATATCCATAGAATATATAAGAAATATATAAAATAAATATATAAGAAATTAAAAATAAATGTGTTTGTGCAGATGGATGTTTGTTACTCCTTTTCACGTAATAACTACTGAACGGATTTTGATGAAATTTGGTGTTGCGATAATTTATATTTATACCCTGGAGAAGGACGTAGGACACTTTTTATTGCAATAAAGTTAAGTTCATGCGAATGAAACCATGGAGAACAGCTAGTCTAACAAATGCAAAAGTATCTCAAAGGGCTCTGTTTATTACCTTTTCACGACTTAACCGTTAAACCGATTTTTATGAAATTTAGAATAGAGATATAGATCGAACTATGAGAAAGACGTGACATGCTGTGTTTTATACCTACCTATTGCAGTACTTGCCCTGTAAGATTGTTACAGTTCAGCCACCATCGTTTTTTATTTACTTACATGCTCACTCTCTACTCTTACTTGTGGACTGACCTATTGATAATGTTTCCTCAGACCCCCACGCCAAGTTCTTTGTGCCAGCTCCAAAACAAACATCATCAATCCAGGAGACCAGCGACGAGGGATCAGTTCAGTTTGATTCGAGCTCTGAAGAAGCCCGAGTGAGATTCGTCATCAAAATACTTCCTAGCCGATGGGATAGAAGTGGCGCTATTAGCGTGGAGGTAAGCAGTTCCTTACGGAATAATGCTCATATAAATACTCTTCGGATTTACAAGTTGAAGTGGCAGGCGTAGTGAGGTGTCTCCTTCAATCAAATTACATTACTTAGGGACACAAAAACGCGAAAACCGTAAAGTTGTGGTCAAACGTTTGACGACCGATGTGGCGCAATGGGCAAATAGCCGACTGTGAAGCGTAAGGTCTCGGGTTCGATTCCCGCTACAGGACAAATATTTATGCATCGAAATAAAAAAGCGCAAGTATTTGTTCTGTGTTTGGGTGTTGTGGATCCCCGATCCTGGTAGTTTCTGATACCCAAGATACAGGGAAACCTAGTTAGGGGTCAGAGCCTATGTATGTGATTGTGCGGGCATTATTATCATTATTATAAACGCTATTCAAAGCTGTCAAATCTACAATGCACAGCTGAATCTACCTTTGCCCACTTGGTAGCATTTCAACTTAGAGATGAGCTGGTAGCTGGTACAGTCAGTCACAAAAGTAGGCACATGAACACGGCAAAATTTTTAAAGGTCAGTCAGTGGCAAAAGGTCCTGAACGCGGCAAAATTTTTAAATGTTGGTATACCAGAACTGCTGAACAGCCAAGTTTGGAATTAAAATGCCTGGGAATATCAGATAAAGTGCCATGTTCACCAGTTTTTGTCACTGGCTATACCTAGCTATCCAGGATATCTCCAGAAAGTTCTACCACCACGCTATCTATGTTTTCATCAATTCCATGTGTCTTTTCAGGTGACAGCGTCGACAACTCGATGGGGTATCAACACCCCCGAGTTATTGGGTGACGGGGCTACTGTCAGAGAGATGCGCCAGCGACGGTCCTGCAGATCTACACAAATCGCCTTTCTACCCGCTGCACATAACGCTACTGATGTTATTAGGTTTGTTCTTACCTAATTAGGTATCTAGTACCCAAAAAAATGTGTGAGTGGACTCACGCACCGAAGGTTCCATGCAAACATGTTTTTCTTTGGTTTCATCATCATCAGCCTTTACGTTCCCACTGTTGGGATTCTTCTCTCAGAGAGAGAGTAAGGGCCGTTATCTACCACGCTGACACAGTGCGGGTTGGTAGATGTCGCATGCCTTTCAATGTTGTGTTTCTTGGACATGCCGGTTTCCTCACGACGTTTTCCTTCACCGTTTCTTTGGTATTGAACTGCAATTATTTACGATTTTCACACTTTTTCCCTTACATGTGCTGTAAGTGCTGTACCTTGCTTCATGCCAAATTTCATGATTCTTGGTCAACGGGAAGTACCCTGTTTGTCATATATACGTTTTGATTCCCTTGTGAAATCGCAAAATCTGTGTATAAACGGTCATTTATCTTTTGATCGCGTTGACTTACGGCTTACGGCTGGTTTCGATAACCTATCTATCTACGATTTGCCCTATTACAGATAAAAATTCGTCATTACTTCTCTGGAGCTTGTGTCAAATATCTATCCAGTGTGTTGTGTCTATCTCCAGTGAGGCAAACCGTGGATAGCTATAGGTTATTGAAACCGGCCGTTAGATGTTTGATTTTAGACGTAGATGCCGAATTCGAATCTCAACTAATAGGTAAGTTATGTGCGGATGTGCCATCGCTTAAAACGGTGATATGTGTGAATAGTGTAATTTAAGTCATCCCTTTACAAAGTGTTCTAATTTTTCCAATGCAGATACTGTGTAGCAGTAAGGGAGACTGCCACCAGTGACCACTACGTTTGCGCATCGAAAAAGTCAGCGGCCAGAACGCAGTGCACCAATCATGAGCAACCACAACCGTACGTTTATTTCAAACCTCATTTCTTTCCTGGTCCCTCATTCGCTATAACCATCAAGATTCCTTGCCAATAACGTGTGAAACCATTACGTACATAGCGGTCATTCAACGCAGGTAACGTAACGCGCCCGCGTTACCCACATGCCAGTAAGGGTTCAGAGCTAAACATGTTGAAAAAAGAAAAGAAATATGTACATACCTACTTACCTTATTCTACGCCCATGCACATGCACATGGCTAACCTATTGAAAAAGTCAAAATTCATTGCATTATTCCTGTAAGCACTTTCGATTTTTACAATAATTAATGGATACATCTAGGCAGTCGTTTTCATTATCCATGTTCCCCCCTTTTCTCGACTTTTTAAGGTTGATGAAAGTTCCAACCCCATTTATCTCGTAAGCATCGAGCCTAAAATTTTCAAAAATAGAGAATTAGGGCTAGTTTAGTTATAGATACCTAATATAAAAAATCCTGAATCAAAGTTTTCATCGGAAAGGGAATGGTACAAAACTCTCTCCACGCGAGTTCCCGATTCTTCGTACGTATTTTCGTTACTTAATCAGTTAATATTTTTTTAAGTGTTTATGGAATCCGTGGGTCCGAAATAAATAAATAAAATAAAATAAATATCGGGGACATCTGCACACAAAGTAACCTAGCCCTAAATTAAGCTCGAAACTTGTGTTATGGGTACTTGACAACGATATACATACTTATGTAGAGAAATAAATACTTATATAGATAGAAATATCCAAAACTCAGGTACAAATATTCGTGCTCATCACACATATATTTGCCCTTACCGGGATTCGAACCCAGGACCGCTAGCTTCGCAGGCAGGGACACTACCAACTCGGCTACAGAGTCGTCAATAGAGCCTTAGTAACCTAAAATAATTTTATTATTTTGTTTCCAGATCAAAAGTGATAGTTCAAAATATCTTCGGATTGAAGGCTGGTAGAAAATACGCAATTCAAGTGATAGCTTCGAACAAAGGTAGCAATGTGCCTTACAACATTTTATACGTCGACACCAACGAATCCTGTAAAGAAAAGTAAAAAGGTCTAGAAAGGTCTATCTAACCTACACTTGACTCCTTGGAGTGGTCCCAAAATGCCCGTTCTCCTATAATTAAGTTTTATTTATTTAATTAGACACGTCTGAATTGGATATAAGTACCTACGCAGTTAATAAAATGGAATTGTTTTTTTAAACATCTCGAGGACGGGGCGAACAAATAATCAATAAAATATTATTAACTATGCATAGGCTTTCCCGCTAGCCCACAGAAACCTTTTGACGGGATAATACTTAAATAGTTTTTGTCGTAGTTCAGGGTGTAAGTTATGTCCATTATAAATTTTACTCAAATGCGTTGAACCGTTTTAACATAATTATCTAAATCCTAGGTACACATCAATTCGCATCGCATTCGTTGCAGATAGAGATTTCACATTACCTCTATCATAGACGATTATTTATTCGCCTATGCCTCTATGGAGCTTGTGTCTCTCCATTAAAGTAAGCCGTGGATTGATCGGTAATTGAAACCGATATAATAGAATAATACCTTTACGTCGTCATACCTATACCCAGTGGCGGATTTACACATTTGCCGGCAGTAGGCTAAGTATTCAAATTTTGCCGCCCCTACCAACCTCTATAACCTCTACGGCCTCTGCCTTTCCTTTTTAAATGTGTCATTTTTTTATGCATCAGACAAAAATTGAAGAAAATTCATGTGGTGAACAATATTTAATTGTTTGTGTGCACATAATAATATTTAAATACAATATATACGGCTCTTTTAAATTTTTTAAATTGACACTAAATTTGCCGCCCCTAAAATCTGCCGCCCTAGGCTCCACCCTACTCAGCCTGCTGCTAAATCCACCACTGCCTATACCTTTATGCGTGATCAAAGCCCTAAAGTCCGCTTGTCTCTTAATTATTTCCTTATAATATTACAACAGTATTAACTAACTAGTTTAGTCTTCATAAATATTATGTTTAATTATGTGTCTAAAATCTTTAAGAAGGAAAAATGTACTAAAGTGGGAATATTACGCTATATTTTTTAGTGTCCAATGCATAGTTTGCTTTTAGGAAATTTACCCATTTATCGGTGTGTGTTAGGGTGATAAAATATCAATAATAATGTAATTTAAAAAATGAAGGTTTTCCATCCTAATTTTTTTTTTTAATAATTGAATGGCTATTCTCCGTACAAAAAAAATGCCTCTAATTCTTATACTGTCTCAGAAAAAGCGAAACCTGAAATTGTGTTAGTGCATTTAGGGGATCTAAAATGTCATAGCTAAGCTCTAAAATTATAGTAGGTTACAATGAAAATGCTTTTTTATATATTTCTCAGACTTATAAGATGTACCTATTATAATTATATTCTATAAGTAAGTACATATTTATTTCAGTAACTTGTTATTTTGTAACAGTTTTCAATTGCAAGAAACGAAACTTAAGTAAACACACGAAAATGTCGATTATTAGGTAGGTACCTATGTCTTCTTTTTACCTACTTCATGCATTTATTTTTTTATTTTTAAGCTGGCAGTACTATACCTATACCTACCGTACCGTTATTCCCATTTTAATTGTTGATTGTATACGTAACAATAGTTCCTAATAAATGTAAATATTACAATAAGTAGAAATAGTATAGCTAAGTAAATTAGTTTACTATAAATAAAATGTTTTTTGTACACATACATAGTTTGTATTACCTATCTTAAATACCCGTTAATATAGCCGTATTCCTCCATTATTACGGCAACAGTAAAAACTACCGTAGGTAGCTTTATGTAGGTAAGTGAAAAAATCTATTTAAAAAAAACCTTAAAAAATCACAACATCCGATACAATGTAGCGTGGCGTCGCATATTTTATAGGCCGCACTACGGTTACCTAATCGTGCGCGGTTTAAAACGCGTTATTTTGTCAATACAAGCGAACACGAAGTTGCGAACGCGATTTTTCTTGCGACTGATTTTAGGCGGTTCTGCGGTTCAGAAAACCTTAAGGGGGCGATCAATACAAAAAGGTGTATTTTTAAACACATAGTTTAAATGGTAAAGAATGTAAATGTTGAAATTAAAAAAATACTATAGGTAGGGGTAGAACCCGTAAAAGCCGAGTAATCGAATAGAATTATGAAAAAAATCTGGTATCTTTAAAAAAAAATACAAAATTTGTACGAAAAATAAACTGTTTTAGTTCAAATGTTATTTATGTTATTATCAACGACAACCTTACATTATTTTTACGAATTACATAGCCAAACTAATGTTCTACTCGAGTAATCGATTAGTTTTTTTATTTCATGGTTGTATTTTGAATAATTAAATAAAATTATAGCTTAGAGCTGGAAGCCACCATTATCGTCAACTGTACGCGGTGACGCGATTTTCAAATCTAAACAAAGTAACGTAGATAAAATATTAAACACAGGGGCCGTCTGTTTTTTTTCCTGCATTAGGCGCACTCTTAATGCGACTTGCGAGTGCGAGCATAAACTTTTTTTTTTATTGCTAATAGGTGTGCGTTTGACCGCCATCCCACCTGTTGCCAAGCGATGATGCGGTCGACGGTGTAGCACGCACACCCAGAAGGTACCTAGCAACATACACTAGACCTACACCAGTAGAAAAATATAACTTTCCATTATGATCTTAGAGTAACGTAACGTTAATTATTGGCCATTCTAGTTGGCTATGGATGGGCTGACAAGTGACAATACTATTAGACTGACATTAGTGATATTAGCTGTCAGTTCGTCTTATCGTGTCAGCTGTCACTGTCAAGTCAGTCTCGGTCAGTCGGTGACGTCGGTGTAGTCATATTTATTTTTTCACAAATACATAACTTTATTATTTTGCATTTTCTACTGATATTTCTTTACCTAGTATACACTATACATACAGAACAGAAATGGCGACAAGTGAAAAAGAGTTCTTCGGCCCGCTAACCCTTCATCAGAAAGAAGAAAACCCTACGATATTCAAAAGCGATGAACCTCAGGAATGTTCATGTGTTTTGTGTGATGAAAAATACGTTTTACCTGAGTCTGAGCAGCCTTTCCTCACGCATTTGTTTATGGAACATCGGCTGGTTATAGCAGATCTGAACCAGATAGCCGATATTGCTGCGTATCTTCGTCATTGGCGACTGCGATTTAAAGGTTAGTTTGTGTACAAAATCTGGCTTGTTTCTATAATTTTCATGTTAATTCTTCCCAAATATCGAGCTCATTAATGCTGTTGATTGGATAATTTTATCAAAGGTTTATCTACTGATCTTTCTACATAAATCTCTGCTTTCCTGAATGTGTCCGGGCTGCGTGTATTAGGTTACATTACATTGCATTGCATTATTACTCTAATTTTACGTTTTACATGTGATTCCAGATAAAAACCTGCCATTCTTCTGCTCAACAATGTTACTGGACAGTAAACCAGATGGAACAAAATCAAAAGATGAGGAATACTACCTACTCAGCGATGTATTGCCTGAAGACAAAGAGCTACGTATGAATCTACAACAAACTAAATTAGAAAACCTTTTAGAGAGACATCAATTTGAAAGAGAAGACAAAACGTTTGTCCGGGAATGTCTATTTTGCCGTTACATTTCAACTACAACAAGGGCAAGCTACCTTAACCATTTATTTGAGAAACACAACTTCCATATTGCAAAACCGGACAATCTAATCTTCATTGATGAATTAGTTAATTTAGTGTCTCTAAAACTGGATAAACTGCAGTGCATTTACTGCGAAGGGCTCTTTAAAGACCGTACAATACTTAAGGAACACATGCGTAAAAAGGGACATAAAAGAATCAACCCGGACAATAAGGAGTACGACAAATACTTTCTAGTCAACTACATAGGAGATAAGCAAAGTAAACCGAAGCACAACTCAAAGCCATATATAAATAAGAACCGAAATCCAACCAACCAAAATGCAGATTATGACCATGATTCCAATGCTGACAGCGATCCAGATTGGTCAGAATGGACCGAAGAAAATGGTCCACAAATTACGTGCCTTCTTTGTCAGCATACTGAAATGGAATACGAGAACATACTAGACCACATGGAACGCAAACACGAGTTCTCGTTTACAAATGCGACGGCTGGCCTCAACTTTTACCACAAGGTAAAATATGTGAACTACGTACGTCGACAAGTACATTTGAAGAAATGTTTAACCTGCGAATTAAAGTTTGAAGATGCAAAGAATTTAGAAAAACACTTGGAAGAAACGAAACATTGGGTGTTACGCAAGGAGAGTTGGGACCAGCCGGAGTATTATTTTCCGACATACGAAGACGATTTGTTTCTGTGTTTCATTCACGATGACGATGAGAGCTGGTGGTCAAGTGACGAACAAGAGGTGGAGAAAAGAAATAGCATGTCGGAGAGTATATCGAAAGAAATGGCTATGGCAGTTCTTGATGAATGAATGAGTTGTTCTCTAGGCACTATGATTTATTCTGTGTTCTCACCAAAGCTTTGATGGTGGGGATTCTTTTGCAGGAGTCTATTTGTGTGGATGGTTTCACTAAACTACTGCCTAGCAGTATAACTGCTCAAAGCATTACAATGATCCAATTAGAAATCAAGGACTTTATTTGCTAAAAGAATAATTGAAGGAGAATTTAGTCAATGCTTCAGAAATGAGGTCCTAGTTGCCAGCTCTCCTAAGATAGTTGTTAGACTATTTTGGAGGCATTTGGCAGTCTGACAACTGACACAGCCTGGCCCCTAGGCTTGTGTGGTGGTTTATGGTCTATACTCTCTCTTTAAGAAGGCTAGTCCCAGCTGTGGGAACGTAATAGATGATAATGTAGTCAGTGAATATATAGATAATCATTAATTTCTCAGGGTAAATAGCTTGCCTGACTTAAAATAATATATTTAATGAATTTAAAGGATATTGATTTAATGATATCATTATTATGATAATATACTAATTATTTTATGTAAATTTGAGAGCCAGGTCCTGGTCCAGGCATTGTGTAACTCTATTTTTGACACTTTATGCTTAATATCGGATAACTTAAATAGTCAAATGTTACCATATAAGAAACAAAAAAGAATTGTAAATAAGCAGAAAATCAATAGAACATTATGTATTTTATTACCAATCAGAAAGTCTGTACTTAGGTAAAAAGTTAATTGTTATTGTAAATAAAAAATATGGTTTTGCTTAATGCTAAAAAAATAACTAATAGAAAATTAAAAATAATTCAATAAATTATTATGTTTCTGAAATCTACAATAAGGAATATCATTTCATTTTATTAGTACCTACAGTAGCTAGATAGATTGACTCTTAGAATAAAAATTAGTAGGTGGGTACAGCACCACGTCGGTCGTAGCTGACGATGTGGTTGAAGGTGGCTCCACCTCCTAGATTGGGAACTGTCTCTCACCGATAAGTGCTAGCCATATTCTAGGCGAGTAGGTAGTAGAAAAATTGTCCTACCACCAAGCTATGGTATCATCACGATGTTTTCCTTCACCGAAAGCTCAAGCTCATTATAGATTCGAACCCACGCCTTTCAGAAGACCTCCACGTCTGTGTACCGACCTAGCTACCTAACACGGGCCCCTAAAAACATAGATGTTATTCAAAGGAAATTGCTCAGAAAATATCCCAAATATTCAAGAGAAATGCCTTGACCCAAGGATGAAATTGATAAATTATTTGGTAGACCACTTAAACTATTTTGCTGGAGAGTAGGTGCCTTGAGTAGCCTATACCTATTGATTTATTTAGTGTTAGTCTAGTCTTACTTAGTATTTTAATATCAGATTATTTAGATGACACAAGCACCTATCGGTGTGTTCCGGCAGCCTCACTTGAGAGCCAGTTCCCAGTCCAGGTGTAGCGTGGCGCCACCTTCGACCACATCGTCACTTAACATCAGGTGACTTGTGGTCAAACGCTACCCTGTAAATAGTAAAAACATTTTTTTTTTTTTTTTTTTTTTTAATTTATTATTATCGATTAAATCGAGCTACTTTAGTTGCTGACCATATAAATATAGGTACCTACCTACTAACTGTGAACTTACCCATTAACTGCAAAGTATGTGCGGTTTGAGATTAGCATAGTTACCTATATGATCCTTAATTAGAATTCCCTGTTTTCCCTGTTCAAAACTATGTCGATTAGTACCTACCCATGACACCCATCTAAGGAATAACTAGGTTCGCTTTTTTCAATGCCCAATTAATTAGTGTCAAACCTGTAAGTGAACCCAGGCCGTTTGCTTTCAGCCACGTAGGTCGTGGTTTCGAATCCTGCAGTGAGCATTTGATGTAGGAAAACAAGGTGATTAAAGCTTAGCTTGGTGGTATAGACTCTATACTATATATATTTATCTATACTATACGCGAAGAAAAAAGACCTTCCGAAATACAGTTTTCCTTCTGAGTCTAAGGGGAAGGACTTGTGATTCCGAAGGAAAACTAAGGTAAAATAAAGAAGGAATCGGTCTTGGAAGGTAAGACTCAGAAGGAAAGTCAGATTTTTTTTCTCAGTGTAGAGCATTAATTTTTTCACACTTGGCAACCTCATTCAAGTTATGAATCTTTGCTAAGCAAGCATAAGTATTAATATTTTTATTTATTACTTCTTACAAGGTATAGCATTATTTTTTTTAATAATGCCCGCACAATCACATACATAGGCTCTGACTCCTAACTAGGTTTCCCTGTATCTAGGGTATCAGAAACTACGAGGATCAGGGATCCACAACACCCAGACACAGAACAAATACTTGCGCTTTTTTTTCAATGCACAAATATTTGTCCTGTAGTCGTAGTAGTCGGCTATCCGCCCATTGCGCCACATCGATCGTCAAATTTCAACAAAGGTGACCTGATGTTAAGCGGCGATGTGGTTGAAGGTGGCGCCACAATACATCTGGACTGGGAACTGGCTCTCAAGTGACACTGCCGGAAAACACCGACAGATGCTTGGCGAAAGATTCGTAACTTGAGGATGGTAGATAGCCAGGCGAGCACTTGACCCTTCTACTAAGCTATGGTTTCATGTTTTCATTCACCCAAAGCAAAGAGGTCGACAGCCTCACTAAGGAGGTCAGTTCCCAGACCAGTCGTAGTGTGACGCCACCTTCGATCGTCACTTAACATCACCCGATCTGTGGTCAAAAGCTCTCTTACCTTGTATGATAGGCACTTTATATATAAAAAAAGGTATTTACCTACTTAGCCGCGTCAATTACACGTCCAATAATGAGATCGGAGTCCCTATTAAGTCAATATTGCAGGGCCCAAAGGGAATGAATGACTCCCACGCGTAGAGAGCCCTTATTTTATCGACAGGTCCTTGAGAAACACCTCGTGATTCCCTTTGTAGTTTTCATACCCGCTTTCTACTATAACCCAAGCATACCTTTTTTTTTTAACTGCCAAAAACCTATCGTCGTACCAACGGTCATGAGCTGTCACAGAATATGGGATAGTAATAGTAGGTAGGCATCGCACCTGTGAATAAAATAGAATAGAAATATTCATTGGCCATATAACTTTGGCTGTTACACAAGGCAGATCCAATCGGTACCTACATAATACATACAAATCGGTACATAATTATTATTTGATTAAATTATGAATCAGGTTCAGGATAGGACATAAAAATAATAGTAACTTTAAAATAAAAAATACATTTCAACCCTCCTTAGAAATAAACGTGTCATCATCATCAGCCACTACGTTCCCACTGCTGGGACTCTGGCCTTCTCTCAGAGAGTGATAGTGCGGGATAGTAGATGTCGCATGCAATTGTGGTTCTTGGACATGACGGTTTCCTTACGATGTTTTCCTTCACCGTTTAAGCGATGGTAAATCTGCACATAATGTCCTAGGTGCGGGCCGAGAGGATTCGGTATCGGCGCGTTGTGAAGCGCTCACGGTTACCGTTCGGCCACCATCGTACCTGTGTATCTGCACCTATTTGTAGTACTGATATAGTATATTATATAGTATATAGTATATATAGGATATAGTATATAGTGTCATATTTTGTGCCTATAGGTGCTAAGTACCTCTTCTATACGAGTACATTAGTGAGTATTTGAATATCCTATCCTATGAATATTATAATCGTGAATGTTTGTGAATATGGATGGATAGATGGATGTTTGTTACTCTTTCACGCAAAAACAACTGAACGGATCTGAAAATTTTGAATGGAGATAGCTTATAAGTAGGTACCCTGGATTAACATATAGGCTACTTTTTATCCCGGAAAAGGGTTCCTGCGGGATAACGGGAAGACGCGGGTGGCGCAACTAGTCAAAAATAATATCAAATCCAAATCCGTTTAGTTGTTTCCAAGTATATACCTACCTACTATATATCGTCTTGTAGAATTCCTGTCCATTAGTCCATCCAAGAAATAAACCTACCAAAATAGTCGCAAAAATGATTCAGTATAAGTAAATATTGAAACTCGTGAGAGAATTCCACGTAGTAGATCCTTACCTACCCAATTGGATTACCTATAAATGTTCAAATCAATTTACAAAGAGAATGGAGCTGTCTCCGCTTGGATTGAACCAATTATTGTTGTCACTGGGATTATCAGCGGTGCGGTACATCTACCAATTACGATATCCAACAGCCGCGAACAACATTGATAGCTAATATGATGAGATTTTATGTTTACAAAGCTGTAAACTGTATTTTAAGAAATTAACTGGGAGCGACCCATTGGGTAATTCGTACCTACATCAGTCAAATGTCAACCATCATCATCATCATCATTCAGTCCACTGCTGGACACTGAGCCCGGTCTTCGTTTTACGATATTCAATTTTTTTTCCTTTTTTTTCCTCTACTAGCTGGACCGACGACATTGTAAGAGTCGCAGGGAGCCGATGGATGCAAATGGCTAATAGCCGTTCATGGTGGCGTTCAAAGGGGGAGGCCTATGTTCAGCAGTGGACTTCTTCTGGCTGATGATGATGATGATGAATTTCTTCATCATGTAATCGCGCTCATTAAACTACTACACAGGACGACAGGACTAGGTATATGTAGGTAATCCTATTAATATTATAAACGCGAATGTTTGTATGTACTATGTATGGATGGATGGATGTTTGTTTGTTACTCTTTCACGCAAAAACTACTATACGGATCTGAATGAAATTTGGAGTGGAGATAGCTTATACCCTGGATTACCACATAGGCTACTTTTTATCTTTAGAAAAGATTCCTGTGGGATAACGGGAAGACGCGGATGGAACCGCGGGGCGCAACCAATAGGTAGAAAATATCAAATTAATTATTAAATACGTATTCAATTTTTCGCAGCCGTGTCAAGCAAGATTCTTTGTCCGATGAAGGATAACAATTTGTCATTCTCGATTACGAAGCGATGACACGGCAATACGGCAAAGAGGGTAAGATGAAGCCAATTAAAATGTTTAATGACTTTCACGATGTCACCGAGCTTTTGGAAATGTTGTTGTATCTTCTAAAACATCAAATACCTACTTATCTGCTTCTACCATACCTAAGTACCTCAAAAAAGTTTTTTGTGGACTTGCTCCAATTCAATCAGTTAGGAAATAATTAACCCCTGACGCTAAAAGAGGGGTGTTATATGTTAGACGTGTACCGTAGCTCGCGAACGGATGAAGCGATTTCAATTTAAATCAAATCAAATCATTTATTTGCTAGAATACAAGTCATAAATAAGATCTTAAGTACTAGAAATAAAGGCACACTGTACTCAGTCTGCAAGCAGACGTGCAAATGTTACAAGAAATTTATCTCATATTAATTATAAATTTTTGTACAAAATTCATTTTTTTTTTCTAAATATTTTTTTGTACGAAAGGTAAGTCACGGGCCACTCGCCTGTAAAGCAGGTCTCTATCCAAAATCCTCTCCAAATTTAAAGACCATAGAGGGCAATACCTTTTAATAAGTTTTTAATTGTTCCTAAAGCACCGCGTACCTAAACTTAAATAAATTACTGGCAACTAACACTAAATATTTTATTTTCTTGCTGGATATCTATCAATACCTTAGTTTACGGCGACGAAAGAAATCAAACAAAAAAATTTGTTTGGGTAAGATACTGGCTGGTTTATTTAATTTTCCTATGGATGGAAAATAAATTAAAAGAAGGTTTAATATTTTTTTCAATAGGAGACGTGACCAGTCCCTTCATCGCCTAGGGCTCTAAGTACCTATAGGTCATGAATAACTCTCACAGCTCAAGATTTTCTTCAGGATTTGCTAAAGTAACCTACGATAGGTAATCTGAATTCAAAGCAGCACTCTCGCCGAAAAATATCATTTCGCCCCTTGTACTTCTACAATCAAAAACTACCCACAAATAAATTGAACTGAAATGTCACAGGAGAAACTTAATACGGTTTCCGACAGCGTTGTTTCAGACATTTTAATTTCCGCGCCGTCACCGCGCGATACGACGCCAGTTGACCTGAATTATTGTCCTTCACTGGAACAAAGCAATTGACAGTTTGGGAAATGGAAATAAAAACGTCGGGAAATTCTTGATTTTTTGGGTTCCCTACGTCATTAAGGTATTATAGCTACATGTACCTATATTATACACCACAAACGGACCCGCATAAATACCTCTCCTATACTACTAATCCTAAGTACTAATATTATAAATGCGAAAGTTTGTGTGTGTTTGTTACCACGTATCACCGTAACTTCTAAATCGATTTTGATGAAATTTAGAATGGAGATAGCGTATACCCTGGATTAACTACTTTTTATCCCGAAAAAGGTTCCTGCGGGATAACGGGAAAACGCGGGTGAAACCGCGGGGTGCAACTAGTAAACTATGTTTATTTTTACCTTACCGATTTCTGGTCAAATGACACAATTAAATATAATTGCTGCTTTGCCTCTGTGATCTTTTGAATAGAGATCACGTGTCGTATCTATACTAATAAAAAGCTGCAGAGTTTGTTTGTTTGTTTGTTTGTTTGTTTGTTTGTTTGTTTGTTTGTTTGAACGCGCTAATCTCAGGAACTACTGGTCCGATTTGAAAAATTCTTTCAGTGTTGGATAGCCCATTTATCGAGGAAGGCTTTAGGCTATATTTTATTTCCAAAAAATTAGGGATCCGTAAGAAAATTGCTAT
Organism: Opisthograptis luteolata; assembly: GCA_931315375.2. Taxonomy (NCBI): domain Eukaryota; kingdom Metazoa; phylum Arthropoda; class Insecta; order Lepidoptera; family Geometridae; genus Opisthograptis; species Opisthograptis luteolata. The sequence goes on from OV928048.1 coordinate 9,683,877, forward strand.
TTTTTAACCCAAGGTATGAAATCGAAAACCTATTTTTGCGTGCGCTGCAAAAACTATTGACACTAGAACAAAATAATGTATTACGGGTTTGTAGGTCCCATTAAGACCTACAAAAAAGTTCGCGAGAGCATATGTCTAACTATTATAGTTATGCCACAATAAGTGTTTTTTTTTATTTTAAAAATTTAATTTTAATGCTGCCGCTAGAAAAGGCTCTTTATTTGTATCTTGGTATTAATCCTTATCAAAATAAATTACTTCTTATTCAAAACTGCTTCAATGCCTTCACATAACTTTTTGAATCATTCAATTCGGACATTCCATTCGAAAGATATCACGAGTTTAAAAATGTAAGTAGTAGTAGAAAAATAAAACCGCCGCACCGCAGCGCAGCGGGAAACGCGGTGAGGTGAGCGGGGGCACCGGGAGAATCTATGAAATAGGTAAAGTGCGGTCGCGGACCAGGAAGACCTTTAACTGCGCGATTCAAACGTGCGGTCCAAGAAAAATTAACTTAGAATTAAAATAGGATAATGGGTACCTACAGCAGGTAACGCGTTGCGGGGGCACCGAAGTGCGGGAATAATTTTGGAGTACATATACGGAATATATACGCTATCGCGCCTAAACTACTGACCCGATTTAAATGAAATTTGGTATAGAGATAATTTGAGCCCCGGGGAAGGGACATAGGATACTTTTTATCGCGATAAACTGTAGCCCACGCGGGTGAAACCGCGAGGAACAGCTAGTTATTTTATAAAGTTGCAATCACGGTAACATAAGAAATGACGAGAGAGTTTATTTTCTAATAAAGTTACCTACTATAAAAGACGGCTTGATGTAATTTGCATCAAAGATTTCCTCGGAGATTCAAGAGAAGATTGACCTTCAATCCTCTTTGGATTTGGGTCTACATAGAGCAGTGAACCAAATCTTTTTCCTAGACACATCCAGCTTAATAGACACTCTAAACTATATGTAGAAGTATACTACCTATAAGGGCGGTACAAATACGTGTTACAATTTATTTTAGAAAATTTGCAATTTAAGAGTTGCGCACAAACTTCGCTGGCTCAGCCACCTTGAAAGAATGGGGGAGGATCGTGCAGTCAAACGAGCATACAGTGGACGGCCGAGTGGCCGTCGCCCTGTCGGCCGTCCCAGATATCGCTGGAAAGACGAAGTCACGAAGGATTTGCGCGAGCTCCAGGTGGAGGACTGGCAGGAGGTGGCGCAGGACAGACCGAAGTGGCGTCTTTTGTTATCGGAGGCCAAGACTCTCTTTGGGTCGTGGCGCCATCTCAGTTAGTTTTTTAGTTAGTCAAAAACCACTCAAAGAATCGAAATAGTATTTTATAAGTCTGTTTATATGTTTGGATGTAGAGGGCAATCCTCTAAGCTACAGAACTGACTCCGGATATTCTTTCCCTAGGTATACAATAATGAAGCTGCAGTATATCCCTGACTGTCATAAGCTAAGTTTTATCTTGTTATAGTTTTCAGCAAGAAATCATGATCATGAAAATAAGAGCATTGCACTGATGGGAACGTCTTTCAAGTAGAGCACCCAGAACGCACCGATAGATGCTTGGCGACAGATTCTTAATTTGAGCTAGTCATGCTTCTTAGCTAGCCAGGCGAGCACTAGAAAATGCCCTACCACACCAAGCTATGGATTTATCACAGTGTCTTCCTTCATCGAAAGTTCACAAGCTGATGTCACTACCCAATATCCATCATCGCTTTAAACATCTTATAGGATGACGTTTGACCACAAGTCACCTGAATTTCTGTCGAACGCATGCAGGCGCCGCACCACGCTATGCCTGGAAACCTTCACAAAGTGCGAAAGTATCAACGACGTGGATTATTTCCCGTGGGCGTGTATTCAGACCCTCGAAACATCACAAGCGAGTGTCATTGTAAGCGCCTTTCGTTCAAACGATTATTTTAATTTAGCCCAAAATAAAAAACGGCATTGTTCCACCCCCTTTTTAATTAAAATCTGGCCTCTGACATTTGAGAATGTAATAAATACTTTCGTGTAGTAGGTAGGTGCCTATTTACTTAACTGAAATTCAAGTAAGCGAAGAGAAAGACGAGGTAATGAGGTGATGAGATGAGGTAGCCATAGTGGCGAAAACATGTTCCTAATCCAATCAAAAAGTTAGTAATGAAAAATATAGTAGGTAATTTTAATGAGCCACCTCGGTTTTTTATTTTTTATACCCAACAGAGCTTCAAGTTCTTTATTACGGGTTGTCATTGGAACAAAAAGTAACATAAAAAAGTAAAGTGACTAATTAAAAAGTGTTTTAAAAATAGAAATACATGTGTAATGTGTTGCTTAGCGCAAAACTCGAAAACGGGGGAACCAATACGGCAAAACATTTTCGAAGGGACTTATGAGAAGAAAAATTGGAAAAGTAAACTGAACTTTTATTTTTTAATTCGGTTAAAAAAGGTCGGAAAGTGCATTTTCAATTCTATGGGACTTTTGTAGAATGCTTTTTATTGCGATTAACGCGGGTGAAACGGCTGGACCTGAATAAATTTCTCGACTCGTCACGTTGCTAATCGTATATTCGATGCATGTCTGCCCTTTGTGGAAGACCTTAGTAATTGTATTAGAACTGTGTGGCTGCAGAATGCAGATCCTCGTAATCCTAACTCCTAAGACAGTATATCTAGAGCCTGTCTTCCTTCAAAGAGGGTTTTACTAACAAAGTATCACAGCTTGAAGTCAAGTTTCTGCAACCCTCTGTAAGGATTACCAGAACCTAAAATCGGAGAGCCCGATCTTTTGTAAAAAAGTCCGGTCTTTGGCTGAAACTAAAAAACTCTACGTAGTTTCCAATTATGTTTTAGTTATTTGGCTAATGTTTTTCGCTGTTTATTACTTCATTACTTTATCTGATGTTAAGTGATTAATGAAATAGAGACATTGATTCTAAGGTATGTTTTTGGATACTGCAGTTTTTGTAAAACTTTAGTTCTACTCAACTTTCTTTGCACATTGTTGAAATTTGTATTCCGTTAGAAATATCTCTCATATAGATAGATAGACTAGCTGGCGTGTTTACGAATTACATAGCTAAAAAATGAAGCCCTTAATGAAATCCGGGTGGAATTTCGTTAATGCTCTTAAAATTTAGCCTAGAACAGATTTATCCGGTTAACCCTAAACCTATATAGGACAACAATGAAAACAATTCAATCTAAAATTGATGAAACTGTTTCCAAAGACGTGCATTTTGCAAGCTATGACGTCAAAGCTGGGTTATAGATGCTTAGTTGAAAGCAATTTATCATTCGGATCGCTTTGAAAAATTACAGCTTTTAGCACTCTGACATGGCTTGCGATAACTGAGGAAGATTAAGTTGCTTGAGTGACAGCAGGAATTTTCAAGAACAGTTTTGTAAATAAATAAACAGCATAGTTTTTCTCTGAATCATGTACTCACATGGATCAACACGAATAATCATAATTACAATAATTATTTTGTTCTCATAAAAGTGCACCAGCCTTTACTTCTATTACGAGTTTTATCAGCTGAACTTTCTATCAAAAGGTGCAAAACCTTTCGAAAGAAGTGAAAGATATTTTCACTTTCACACCAAGGTTTCACAGAATCTCTCAGGAACCATACCTTTTTCGGGAGAAAAACTAAGTATTCTAAGTCTTTTACAAGTCCTATTAAATAGTACTAGTTCTGTACAGAATTAGAATTTCTTACAGAATTTAGGACCTAATCCTAATAAGCTTGGGATAGGTATAAATATGACATTTATCTTTGCTTTTTTGTGAAAATCTGGTTCCTGAAACATAGTTTGCACTAGTTCGGAAACCAGAGGCTTCATAATAAATAAATAAATAAATAATAAATGATTCATTATATGATATTCGTTCTGCAAGGAACTGGTTGGTGCCTGCAGTAGGCATACATTGCCTGTAATTACTACGCTACAATTTCTTGTGTCAATGAATGCTTTGATTGTTTTATTCTATAGTAGGATTGTTGGCAGTAAGAAGTACATGCCTACGATAGGACTGTTGGAATTACTAATCTTCGTTGTAGATGTCTGTAAGAGTCATATCTGGTAAAAAGTTCAGATACAGTTGTGATTTTTAAGATGTCAAGAGATTGTCAGGAAAAAAGACTTTTCTGTTTTATGAAGTCTACTAGTCACTAACGACGCCAAGTCCGATGTTAATCAACACTCAAACTCTTCGTAGCTTCGCTGTGATTTGGCAATCATCCAGTTTACGATTGCACCCTTCGCACTCTAGAAAGTATCGGTCAACAAGCGACTGGAATGATGTTAAACCTGAAAATTTAGTGTTGGTAAGGCGTTTTCTAGGGCTCGCCTGGCTAGCTATCACTACCACTATCGTCGCCAAACACCTATTACCAATGTGTTCTGGCCTCGACAGCCGCACATGATAGACCTCCCAATCTAGTCCATCGTCACCTAACATTAAAAGTGACTTGTGATGCCACGCCATCCTGTAACATGTAAAATAATACTAAAATATAATATAATAATAAAAAAACTGTAGACAAAATATTTACCTACATTTTTATCGTTATTCGTAAAAATGTATTCTGTAGCCACTTTATAACTATAAGTTTTAAGACTTTTTAGACTTAGAGCCAATTCTCACTGTGTTGTGTCGTGACGACAAATAATATAGTCGTTCTGTTTAAACAAAAACACTTTAATACGTTACAGTCAAAACTACTCTTATTTAATTGTAAAAAATAATAGATACTGATTTTGCGAAAAATATTGGGTATAAATTAACAACAATATTATAACAAAAACATAAACAAAAAGGAACAAAAAGCCAGACTGCACCAAAATAAAGTACCTTATGTCACTCCCACAATAAAGACGAAGGCTTGCCTAGCCAAAGAAATATACATACACTCAAAACACATAACCCTCCTTCTTTCGCAGTCTGTAATAAAAGTGCAAGAAGTGACAACAACGTGCTACTTTTGACTAAAACCTGTAGTGAAAATTACCTTTGACTGTTTCTCATCCATTATTTGATAACATCATAGTTTTTAAATTTTGAATGTTTTTGTAGTCATAAGAAGTTTTTTTTTTTTAATTTTGACTGGTTATAAGTTTTTCATGTATTATTATAATGAAACAGTTGATATAAAGCACGGCACGATTAAGTATCGTCTACGATAATTTTCACTGTGCAATTTGACATCTTGCCGAGAAGGCTAAGATTAAATAATCTTAAAAAAAAAAAAAAAATCGGAAAAATAATCAATCAATAATAATCTAATAATTTAATAATCTGATAAATATCAGTGGGAACAGTTGGACGCGACAGATGACAAAATCACGATGATACAGTGAGAACTGGCCCTAAAGTGTTTTTGCTCTAAAAGTCAAGAATAAAGTAGGTAGTAAAAGTGTGAGGTTGAAAAACAAGGTAAACCCTTTCAGCACTTTCAGGTGTTTTATTAAAAGGGTCAGTTAATGTGTTTTGGTTTAACTCTCCCATAAGTTTGGAGACTTTGGGACCCTTGGTGAAAACGTTGTTTTTATCCACTCAACTAAAAAAAAGTACAACTATTCTACATTACGCAGTCTTTGACCTAAAACAAGATTCTTTCAACACCTAAATCCAAAACAAACTTTAATAAAGTTAGCTTAGTTTTAAGTGAGAAGTATTTTTTTAGTTCTTCACGCTGAAACGGTTGAACAGATTTAAGTAAAATCTGGAATGGAGATTATGTATTATCTAGTATATAGAGCTATAGGCCACTTTTTATTTTAGAAAAGGTTACTACGGGATAACCACGGGTGTAACCAAGCGGAAGATAAAAAAACACATTTATAAAAATGTGATATTCACAGATTTCATAACTTTTCGTCTAGAATCATGAAAATGAAACCACAGCTTGGTCGTACCTAAGTGCAGTTTTTAGTGATTACTTGTCTAGCTAACCTCAAGTTAACATTTGGTGACCAAGCACCTGTCAATGTGTTCTGCAAAGGGACTTATGTTCAAACGCTACCCTATAAAATGTAAAACATGATTCCGACAAATATTAATGAAAAATATCATAAATTCAACACGCCCCTGTTGGGTCAGCTACAAATTGAAATAACAGATAAACCTCTGCTTTTGTCGTTGAAAAATTGCTACTTTCCAGTGGGAAATTTGTCACCTTAATCGCCGTTTAAAACACATTCGTGAGGTTGTTTTGTTCCGTAACTCGGTTATTTACTTTGACGACTAGTTTGAGTGTTGTTAAGTGTTTCTAAGTGCTCGCAGGTTGTCTCTGGTTAAGACTAGCTGCGCTTTGCGATTTCACCCCGCCTGGAGATTATCACAGCACTATTATAATAAAACAGACTTAGTATGGATAATGTGGCTAACAGTTTTTTTTTTATTAACCGTTATTTATTAACCGCCTGATATACATGGTACATGGTAGCGTTTGGCCACACGTCTCCTATGTGGGCGAAGATAGCGTCACGCTACACTTGGATTTGGGCCTGGCTTTCAAGTGAGGCTGCCAAAATTAAAAGTTAAAGAATTTTCAAAATTGAATGAGTACTCTTCCAAACGACGGCTGTGCTGACTGTTAGGAAGCTAAATAACATCTCTCTTGGACAGCAAATACATTTTAAGTTACATAAAAGTTCCTGGAATGATCAGTAATAGTTCGATCTCAGTCCAATTTGTCAAACAATTCACGAATTAAGACAAGAATTCGGAATTCGAACTGAACGTCGACATCAAAGCGTTTTCGTTCTTCTTTCTACTGATGAAATTGACGATCGGACGACCGCAATTATTATTGTAAAAGGCCTCGTTTTTGGGCTTATCAAAAAATTCGAAAGAGTTATTTCAATTTCTTAACTCAAACAAAAAACAAAATAACTTAGAAATAGCCCTTATAAAAGGTATACTTAATTAACGTTAGCAATAGAATTTCAGTTGAAAGAATAGTTTTATTATCATCATCATCATCATCAGCTTATTTCGTTTCCACTGCAGGCCTTCTCGCAGATAGAGAACATAATTTAACTTGCCTTATTAGGTACCTAACGTTTATAATTATATAAAAGTAGAAAAAAATATGGAATAATACAATCTACAATAATTTTTGGCTTGATCTTATAATTTTACCCATAAAAATCTTAACCAATAAATCTTACGGCAAGCAGGAAATTTCAAGGAATTCGGATATTTTGGAACCACCTAACCTAACTAAATTATGTCTATTTTGTCTTCAGATTTCAAAGTCAATACACTAAATATAGCTTCGGTGAAACTCGGTGAGAGCCGGCAAAAGCCGGAAACAAGGTAGGTGAGCCAAAAGCCAAAGACAAAGTAAAGTGACGAAATGAAATTTCGCTAGAAAAGTAAGTCACTTCCGAGTAAGACCTCCACTATTTCTAGGTGAATTCTATAGGGAACAATATATTCTCACCGCCTGGAGGTACAAGATGAAATGTAAGCCACTTCCTTTATTTCTCATAAGATTTACAGTTACCGTGTATATACGCACGTACATCAGAATACCATACTACACTTGTGGTTTATGGATGGCGATCTGAGATTAATTAATCGAAGAATCGATTATACATATATTATTTAAAAATAAATTTAGCCTTAGGTACTCCTTATAAGATCTATCGTGAAAGTCCCATCAAAATCGGTCTAACCGTCTCAGAGATTAGCCCAGACAGACAGAACGACAAAATTTTTAAATATTGTTTAAGTACCGTATTTCATAAGCCTAACATAGTGAAAAGCTGTTAACTTGAAATTAAAAACAGACACTTTAACTTTATTATTTTTTTGTATGTATAGAATTTCCTTTTCGCATTCAGAGATGTTTTACTAGCCGGTACCTACGCCCCATCAACTTTAATGAATGCAATCATTCCATCATAATACATGCCTTTTAACATTTAAAATCTTATGCAGTATTTTTTGGGCCAAGTAATATATCGTTCGCCACATCTTTATCTTCAGAGTTGTAACTTTCACGTTTTTTCTTCCGCTCCTTGGTATTCTTGACGCTGTCCTCAACCTGTCTGATAGTATCCATTAGTGGAAGGTCTCTGGTTTCCGGAGTCAGGGTTAGGAGACCACTGGCCAGTAGTGCTGCGCAGCCGAACAGGATTGAGGGCAGGGCTGTGGAGATTGGGTTCTAGAACATTGAAAAACGGTGTAAGAACTGTTAGTACAGTTCCTTAACTGCGAGTAAAACAAATTTAGAGGAATTTAGGAATGCTAAATGATGCAAAATTGATGACACTTTGCTGCATACAAAGACTAAGTTTTTACTTGAAGCAATAATGGCTCAGTAGTAGTGATATCAGCTTGCGATCCCTCGTAGGTCTTGAGCTTTCGGTAAAGGAAAATATCGAGATCAAACCATAGTTTGGTGGTGGATTTTGAGAGCCCGCTTGGCTAGCCACTACCCTTAAGTTAAGAATCTGTTGCTAAGCACCTATGATGTTTTTCGGCAGTCCGACTTGAGAGCCAGTTCCCATTACACATGTAGCGAGATGCCCCCTTCGACCACATCGTCACTTAGCATCAGGTGATTTGTGGACAAGCAAAAACCTTAATGATGATAGGACGTCTATAGAATAGGCTTGAACGATTAACAATACTGGTTTTATGAACTCTAATGTCTGCTAAAGTATTGGATAAATAGTGACTGAACTTACCAGTACAGGAGTGAGTGGAGCCATCATTCCCGCGAACCTGGATGTGACGGCACCAAACCCTAGCAGTGTGCCACGCACGCTGGTTGGGTACAGCTCCATGATATACATGATGGCACCAGTAAAACATACAGAGATCAGCATTTTACCGATGAGGAAGAGGATTATCTTCATCCAGATGTATGCTAAAAAAATTAGAACAAATAACTTCATTGTCATCATCAGCCAGAAGAAGTCCACTGCTGAACATATGCCAATATGGAACAAGTGTTTCATTTTAGAAAAGATGAAATATAGCATCGTTCATACTTCTAGTATTGCAAATTGCTAGCGTAGGTATGCCATTTAATTACCACAAAGTGGACCACTAGTCCTTTCAACTAAGACTTATAAAAGCAGCTCGTTTGAAGATTACTTACATGCAGGTACATATGCCGTACCAACACACAGCACTCCACAAACTAAGAATCCCACCAACAACGGCATCTTCCTTCCAAGCTTGTTCATTAGGTATAAAGACAATAGCTCTCCTGGAAACGACATCAACGATGCCAAGAAGAAGTTAGTGTACTTATCACCAGGAAGATACACGGAATTAATCATCATTCCATAATAGATAAAGTTAACAGTAAACCTGCAAACGGATGCCACTAGAACTCTCTTCATGATCTCTTTCGAAGTCAAAATCGCTTTTAATCCTTCTCTCTTCTCATTACCGCGAATGTTAAACTTGTTTTTGAGTTTCACTTCATCAAGTTCAGACAATTCTTGTCGATTAATGTTAATTTTATTCATTTTAGCTACTGTGAGCAATGTGTCTTTTGCTTGTTCTGTTTTACCGTTAAGGATTTGCCAGCGGGGGCTCTCCCTGATAAGGAATATATAGGATATGAAGAAGATAGATGGACTGTATATGATGCGGATGAGAGTTTTCCAGTAGGGCACGAACATACTGATGATAGCGAAGAGGCACTCTCCAAAGTAGACGGCGTAAGCGAAGATGATTCCAGATAACAGTCTATTTTCTTTGCCGCATATTTCTAACACTGAAAAAGAGCATGTAAAAGAGTTTTAAATACAAAAAATAAACGCAAAAACGCTCGTAAAGTTGACCTTTAGAGCCATGCAATTAGGATCATAATAAAGCATTTTACGCCACGCGTGCCTTTTCATTATAATTACCACACTAGTGATATAATATGACCTTCGTATGTCCTTGATAAGGTATGATACCATACATCGTTCTAGTATAATACTCGTATTTTACGTATATTTTCCGCAAAGAATTTTGATATTTAAAAACAATTACTACTTTTGTGAATAAATCAACTATTTTAGGCTACAATGATAATGTGTATCATAATGTATGTACTATTATTTGATTTTGTTAGTTCCGTATCTTATCAAGATGCGATTATCTTCTGTAATACGGAAGAAGACTTGGGCTACTTACTGAGCATCATAATTACAGCAAAGCTGCCACCGGACAAGATAGCTTCCAAGAACTCGATGGCAACATACGTAATGTAGGAGGCGGTGAAGGCCTTCAGCTGACCTATGGTGCTGCAGATCATGCAGAATATAAAGGTTGGCTTTCGACCAAACCTGGAGTACAAAAATATCATGTTTTATTTACCTATTTCGTTTTCGCTGGTCATGCTTACAAAGCTAATGGTACAGGGACCAACCCCCTGGTTTTTAACCTGAATGGAGAACTATGGCCTCATAGTTAATTAAGTAATATATAAAGAGATAAGTTTTGGTTGTTTGTTTATTCCGGATAAACTTAAAAACTTTTGAACCAATCTTGATGAAATTTGGCATAAAGATAGTTTGAAGTTTGAATCCTGGGGAAGGATAATACTTTTTATTGGGATAAATTGAGTATATACTGCTATTCCCACTTTGATCGTTGTACTTACGTATACATTTAGTAGTTACCTGTCAGACATCTTCCCGGCTACCATGGAAGAGATCAGGGTCCCGGAGCTGCGAATGGTACCTATGAGATTCGAGAGCCATGGCCGGCATGCAAGGTTGAGCTGTTAAAAAAAGATGTAGATATTATTCTATCATAATCATCAGCCAGCGCGAGTTAGTAGATTTCGCATGCCCTTGAATCTTTTGGTTCTTAAACATGCCAGTTTCCTCACGAGGTTTCCCTTCACCGTTTTGAGCGATGAACAATTCAAGTTATTGAATGCTGATCCGAGATAGCATGCGAACTCTATTTTAGTGTCATGTAAAACTGGGATCCCAAAAACCACGGTCAGCTTTTCCAACGGATCAGACCACTCCAGACCAGACAGCGCATCATGAGTACTTATAGTCTATAGCTGTCTGACGTGGTGATTGCTCACTAAAATTCATTTTTTTAAGGATACATTGTGATCACTGTAAAACGTCAAACTTAAAACTAGCTATGCCTGTTCCAAGCCGGCAAAAGAACAGGCAAGAAATGCCCGGCAGGTAATTTTTTTGGCGCGATCAAAATGTCAATTTTATTCATATTACTAATTGATTGAATTGGAGCAAGTTCACTAAATCCCAAGCTTTTTTTGTCATCTAATACCCGAACCGAACCTACCACCGTTCCAAAAAATATTTAAAGCTACATACAAAATGATTTAAAAGCACTTGAATAAGATGACATTAAATATAAAAAAATATTTATTGCCCACAAATTGACCTAGCCCCAAATTAAGCTCGAAACTTGTGTTATGGGTACTACACAACGATATATACATACCTAGATGGAGAAATAAATACTTATATAGATAGAAATATCCCAGACTCAGGCGCAAATATTCGTGCTCATCACATGTATTTGCCCTTACCGGGATTCGTACCCGGGAGATATCATTATCAGCCTTCCACGTTCCCACTGCTGGGACTCTGGCCTTCTCTCAGAGAGAGAGTATGGGCTATAATCTACCACGCTGGCCCAATGCGGGTTGGTAGATGTCACATGCCCTTGAAAATGTTGCAGTTCTTGGGCATGCCGGCTTCCTCACGATGTTTTCCTTCACCGTTTTGAGCGATGGCAAATCCGCACATAACTTATTAAGTCATAGGTACGAGGCCGAGAGGATTCGAACTCGGTGTCGGCGTCTTGTAAGTCGCACGCCAAACCGTTCAGCCACCATCGCTCTCACCGGGAGATAAATATTGAGATATTTTTGAAGTCTACTTTAGCAGGTACAGTCCTAATGAATATTCTTGCACATCAGACATATAGGTAAGTACCAGAGTCAAAGTGGCCATGTTATCAACTGAGTATGTATCGGATTGCCATGAAAGATAATCACTATCTGATGGCTTCTAATTTTGTTAGGTGGCCTACTTAATACCCTTCGAGTGCCGTACCTCAGCAATGACCGTGTTATTAGTTTCGTACACCCACTGGCGACACTCGCGCAGCTCTCCACTGAAGCTGCTGTTGGTGCACCCTGAGCCCTGGACGTGGTCAGTTCGCAGCACGGGCTCGGAGCACCGCTCTATGGACGCGTTTGGCCACCAGGCGACCTCAAACGTGGTGTTAAGACTTTCACATTCTGGGATTCTACATCTGTGAAACGTTTTAATTGATTCATTTGATGGTGTCATAAGATGCTCTAGATTTAAGCCCGTAATTAACAATCGATCCCGATCTGTTTGTTATCCGCGGTTTTGGATCGATATGTCATGTCATAAGATGTCATTTTAGTACTAGGGCTTGACATATTAGTACTAAAATGACGTATTATGACATAATATATAACGGATAACGGGTCAGAATCGATTTTATTAATTTTGGACGTTAGCTATGTTAATTTGATGGAAATTAACTAGGTACATATGAATTTTCACATTCATTCCACGACATAATACACGTAAAAGGATATTTACGAGAACATACAAAGATAATTTTACTTGTACAAACAGTTGATAAACAAATGTTGGTCAGTTGGTTGCCTGATACGATTGACGCCTTGAGGGAATTCTGCACACATTCACCTATTTGAAAAATAATGTCACACATACACACAAAGAAACAAAATGGTTCTGGTTTCTATTTCCCAAACACATTAAAAGTTGAATTGGTTTTTCTTTCGCTAAGTAATTTCTTCACAGATATTTCTATTAGCACAAAATGATTTGTACACACACTTTTCATCTGTCACTTAGTGATGTTTACCTGTAATTCAGATCTCCAGCTACAAAAATATAATTAACATTCACCATGTTCATAACGATCACAGGTAAACACAATAGCGCGAATTGTATATAATGATATTTTCCAAATTTTTCAAGTACATCAGAAATATCACACACCTCTGGAATCGCGACAAGATTTTCATTATTTTTCACCATTTTGAACACAAGCCACTCGCAAAAAGTATCCGTTTGTAATCATCGCCACATCTCACTTATATGAAACAAATGTAAATATGGGAACTAGTGGATAAAATGAGGCAAAAATCATAGACAAGGAGGTGGCGACGCAATTCACTTAACAAAACTTTCGGTATATATTATTTCTTCTACAGGTGTTCTGAAACAAAAAAAAACACAAATAAATAAAAAAGACTATAATGGAATGTAATCCAGACAGGAATCTTAGATCAGACAATGTTAAAAATAACACTGATAGTTAAACTTAGTTTTCTCTTTGGTAAGGATTCTAATCAAAATATTTACATAGCCACAACATTAGTAAAAAAATTAACAACTATTCATTAGTTTATCATCTTAATTACTGGCAAACAGCCACGTGGCTTGGTGCGCTTGAAAGTTATATTCATCCATACGAACTTTAAAATCACGTATGACGACCTAGAGATGATTTGAAACAAACCTTCTTTAGTGCATTTGTCGATTCGACGAAGTGTGCTATTTTGTGACAAGGGGCGGGGAGGGGTCCCAAATGTGACATCACATTTTTTCAAAATTTAATATTAAATTGTAAGTATAAAATTTGTCACAAGGACAGGGGAGGGGTAAAAAAATCAATCAAATTCGTGTGACGTAATTTATGGACGGCCTTTAACCTGAAAATGTTCATGTCTCTAGAATCAGCTGTTGAAGCTGTACCTCGATGTGTAATGAATGAGGCAGGGCTCTGCGTTTTATACATCTAAGTAGCACCTAAATGAAACCCTAAACATTCAAGATAAGTCTCCTATACTATAGTCACGCTTGTTATCTTTCGTCAATACCGCTATCATAAAAAATATAAAAAGCGTAAATAGATAGTAATTCTATGCCATTTTTTTTATTGAGACTATATAAACAAGACCTACATTACTAAGCGTGAAGATACGACATAATTATCTCTTGGGTTTGGGCCAATCCAAGATGCCAACTTCCCATTTTCTCAAAACAATCCTTAATGCCTTACGTCGTCGTTGTGTTAAGTCGTAATGCATCTTGGCTACCATTTTTAACCCCCAACGCAAAAAGAGGGGTATTATAAATTTGACGTGTCTGTCTGTCTGTGGCACCGTAGCTCGCGAACGGATGAAGCGATTTCAATTTAGTTTTTTTTTTGTATGAACTGTGAGTTACGGGCGAGTATCTTTAGCTATGTTTGATGAAAATCGGTCTATGACGTCGGGGTTTTTTTAAAATTTTAAATTCATAGTTATTTATGGAATGCAACCGAACGATCGTCACCGATGTAGATGTTTGTTCTGACCACGTGACTTTATGTGGAAATATGTCATGCTCATGATTTTGTTTAGTTTTTTATTACACATTAAAGAGAGGGGTTCTATCATGCACTGCACTGCTTTTAGCTGAGTCACATCGCGTGCTTAATGCAACAAAAATATTTGATAGTGTTTTTTATACTTGACTTTGGTCCAAAACAAAAATACAAACACTATATGTAGCGATGATGGCTCAGTGGTAGTGACGTCGGCTTGCGATCCTTAGGACGTGGGTTCGAATCCTACAATGAGCTTGAGCTTTCGGTGAAGGAAAACATCGTGATGAAACCATAGCTTGGTGGTAGAGTATTTTCTAGTACTCGCCTGGCTAGCTACCACCCTCTTGTTAAGAATCTGTCGCCAAGCACCTATCGGTGTGTTCCGGCAGCCTCACTTGAGAGCCAGTTCCCAGTCCAGGTGTAGCGTGGCGCCATCTTCGACCACATCGTCACTTAACATCAGGTGACTTGTGGTCAAACGCTACCCTGTAAATAGTAAAAAAAAAACACTATAGAACATGTTCTTAATCTAAATATAGATACAAAGTAAAGTCAGGTCAGTTATGTACACCATTTTTCATTTGTTTCTGCACCAAGAAGTGAAATAGGTTCGGTATTTAATACAAACACGGTTTAACTAGCGGCACGAAACTCTAGCGCTCGACGTTTCCCTCAGCGCTAAACTTCCGTGCCGCTACCTATACGATGCGACGTGGCTTTTTTACAAGCTTTTACAGTAATGTAAGGTTCCGTAACCTTATAACTTCCTTGACTCCTCCGAGACTAAGGACTAAGGTAAAGTATAAATTCAAGGAGTTCCCTCTCAGAGTACGATGAGAAAAATGTTATATATACTAGATTAATGAACTCCCTTGGCGAAAATAATTTAGATTATAAGTCTATTTGACTGCTGGTTGATCTGGATTGAGGTTACGTAAGCCTTTTTGTGTTACTGGAGCTTACCTACGTAAAATTAATGTACTGAATTAAAGAGTTTTTGAACATATTTGCTAAAGTTTCATTTTACATGTATGTCTTCGAAATTCTGGTAAAAGAATGTGAATATCAAAGCGCGTTGCTTTGTGTCGGTGTTTTACACAAAATTTTTTGGTTAACATTTTTTTTTTGCTTTTGTTTACTTGTTTTCACTGTGCCAGCCCGCATACGTCACGACACGGTAAGTTTTCAATGGTGTCGATTCGGTTTTGCATTTTTTTTTTTTTTTTTTTTACTATTTACAGGGTAGCGTTTGACCATAAGTCACCTGATGTTAAGTGACGATGTGGTCGAGGATGGCGCCACGCTACACCTGGACTGGGAACTGGCTCTCAAGTGAGGCTGCCGGAACACACCAATAGGTGCTTGGCGACAGATTCTTAACAAGAGGGTGGTAGCTAGCCAGGCGAGTACTAAAAAATACCCTACCACCAAGCAAAACTAAACTATGTTTGACAGGTCTAAAAGTAATGCTGTCCTTTTTTGCTTCAGTGCGGTTAGAAAAAGACAGCAATACTTCAAACTTAGTTTAGTTTTAGAGAATGCAAAACTGAATCGACACCATTACTAACTAACTAACTAAAACTAAGTAACTGCGATGGCGCAACGATCCAAAGTCTTAATTTATTTTCCCATGAAACATCGTGAGGAAACCGGCATGGTAGATTTCGGCCCATACTCTCTCTGAGAGACGGCCCAGCTGTGGGAACGTAATAAGCTGATGATGATGATATCAATAATAATGTAACACATGTCTCTTCATTAGTCAGCGCATCGGTTGAGATGGAAATAGGCTGTTATTCCTTATAGTCCAAATAAAGTTTATAAGAGAAAACAAAATTGGGAATTTTACTCGCAATAAAGAAAAATTCTAGAAAAACTTAAGTACAGCTCTTTTTTCTTGAAAATTTTTGTCTACAAGACTCACCCCAAATTGTTGTATTGTTAAAACTATGTATAGGTCTACCAGAATCTGATGGCAAAAAGGGAAAAAAGAAATTGACGCTAGCAATACTAGGGGAAATTGGAGTAAAACGTTTTGATACTTTTTTTCCCTATAGTGGCTGATTCTATGTGTGATACATGCAAATATAAAAATTTATCCAATGATCAAGGATAATTTTTGAAAATCTTACTGTGGCGAATGTGGGGTTCGAAATTTAGATGAAAACTCCAATTACTCTGTCCATGAGTTTATTTATTAATTAAAGGCTATCAGAACTTGAAAATGGTTCCAAATACTGCACATCCATAAAAAAGTCTTCAACGGTAGAGAAAGATAAGGAAGACGCAGTATTTATGATAAACCTTTCCTCCTGCATCTCAATCGATCTTGTTCTATAAACTGATTTTCAATTTTTATTACATGTTCACAAGATTTTCGCCATTCATCGATCCCTATTCGAGAGAAAGCTTCTTCAGTTCACACGAAAGATGCAATAAACCAAAGTATCAAGACTTGTCATTCCTACTAATTTGAAGCCAAACCATAAACAATTCCTCGAAATTTTTCGTTGCCATATGAAAATCGCTATTTATTAAACTTTTTTTTTGCCATCAGATCCTGGTACACCTATACCTAACCTGCCTTGTGCCATTGATACGAACCTAAATTAAACTCAGAAATTAATAAAGTAAACGTCAAAACTTTATAAATACAAGGGCAATCGTATCGTTGAAAGCGACCTCTAACCTACTTTAATTACCTCAACAACTTCTCTTGGCTTTGTTGCGAATGAAGTTTCATTTCGTTTTCCATCTTAAACGTCGTAATTAACATCTAATTATGAAATTTTCTACAGTTTGCTGCTTTAATTAGGCACTTGTGTTACATTAAAATAAACACTATGATTACAAACATTTTTTTATAATTAATTTGTAATGAGTCATTTCTTTTCACAATCCCATTACTCTGTATTCATACCCCAGGCTGGGGTAGCCAAAAGCCGTTCTAAAACATAATTTATTATCTCCGGCACAGATTGACGGTTTGAATAGACGTCAACATTGTTGAAATACAATTACGGGAACAATGGAGCCGGGAAGAGATCGGAAGACGCAATCGGAAACTGGTCTTAAGTCAATTTCAGGTCCGATTAGTTAGGCCCGTGAGATAGCTACCTGCTGTTTTAATTTACCTCTAACATTTTTAAATAATTTATTGCTAAAGGTTTTGGCGGGATTGGTAAATAATTTCACAACTGAACGTTTTCTCAAATCGTTCAAACAAGTGTATAGTCGTATTTTTAACTAGCTGTTCCTCGCGGTTTCACCCGCGTAGGCTACAGTTTATCGCGATAAAAAGTATCCTATGTCCCTTCCCCGGGGCTCAAAAAATTATCTCTATACCAAATTTCATTTAAATCGGTTCAGTAGTTTAGGTGCGATAGCGTATATATTCCGTATACTCCAAAATTATTCCCGCACTTCGGTGCCCCCTCAACGCGTTACCTGCTGTAGGTACCCATTATCCTATTTTAATTCTAAGTTAATTTTTCTTGGACCGCACGTTTGAATTTGAACCGCGCAGGTCTTTCTGGTCCGCAACCGTACTTTACCTATTTCATAGATTCTCACCTCATCGCGTTTCCCGCTGCGCTGCGTTGCGGCGGTTTTATTTTTCTACTACTACTTACATTTTTAAACTCGTGATATCTTTCGAATGGTGTTTTAAAAAGTAATTTATTTTGATAAGGATAAATACCAAGATACAAATAAAGAGCTTTTTCTAGCGGCGGCATTAAAAATTATTTTTTTTAAATAAAAGATCACTTATTGTGGCATAACTATAATAGTTAGACATATGCTCTCGCGGACTTTTTTGTAGATCTAAATGAGACCTACAAACCCGTCATACATTATTTTGTTCTAGTGTCAATAGTTTTTGCAGCGCACGCAAAAATAGGTTATCGATTTCACACCTTGGGTTGCAAAATAGCAATTTTCTTACGGATCCCTAATTTTTTTGGAAATAAAATATAGCCTATAGCCTTCCTCGATAAATGGACTATCCAACACTGAAAGAATTTTTCAAATCGGACCAGTAGTTCCTGAGATTAGCGCGTTCAAACAAACAAACTTTGCAGCTTTATAATATTAGTATAGATTAGACGAAGTCAACTGACGTTTACTGTGTTTATTTTTTTGTTATGGCGTCACACGATTAGTGTATTTGCCAGTGTCAAGTATAAAATATTTCAAACTCAGAGAGTTGAATCAAGTTTAAATGATAATGAGATGATGGGATGAGGATAGTGTTTAAGTAAAGTAGTGGCGCTTTACACTTTACACGGACTTTTTTGGAGCAATTAGAAAAGTCACTTTCACAACTTTCTTTCAATTTCCCACACTCGTACACATTAACGAACACATAATGGTTAATAATCCACCAATATTACACATGATCACTCGAAGAAACACAAGTTTTGGAACTAAAAACATAATTTTCACGTTGACAATTCGATTGCCGCCAAAAAAGTCCTTTTACTGTTTTGTCAGTTTTTGATGAAATAAAAATAGTATTGTGACAAAGTGAAAGATTAAAAAAAATCCTGAATGAATGAGTAATATTCTTTTATAGTTTGAAATGATTAACTAAGTATTCACCCTCATTGTCCATTCATCTGAGAACTGAACGCATCACTATTACTTTAAATTTGGCAACATTATTTTACAAAGTGACATTAGCTACGGTTAGTTGGCTTCGTCTAATTAAAAATACGACTTATAGGTATACCTAATATTAATGCAAGATAATTATTTTAATGTTATGAACTTTAGGTAGACCTGTTGGAAGCTTACATTTCTTACATACATAACATCAACTGCAATCAAACCATTTACGGCCGGTTCCAATAACCGATCTATCCACGGTTTGACATAAATTTGACATTACTTCTATGGAGCTTATGTCAAATTTCTTGCCCCTGCTGCAACTGTCACTCTGGATGCGTACCTGCATCGTGTCCCTACAGTCAAGTGCCCCGTACTTATGTGAAGTTGTGATTACTTAGTGCATTATATTTGATAGTTATTTAACCCGCTGATGAAGCAGCAGTTTATCATTTTTCTCCAATTTCTATTGCTCTTTTTACTAAACACTCTACTTTCCAGAGAAAGTTCGTATGCTATGTTATAATATTCTGAAATAAAACACATTTGAATCGGATAATGTAATTACCTATTAAGAAGTGAAAGAAATTTCGGAATGCGATCATTAATTTAAGATAACGTCCAAACAAATAATGAAACAATCGTTACGTCTTTTAAAATTAAGGTACATATAAGAGTATAAATAGATGTATGTTTACGTTCACAACTACATACTTGTAGATAAAATTGTTCAACGGCATCGTTTGTAGCAGAAACTGAAATTGCTTTTTAATAAAAAATAGTCCGTATTTTGATTACATCAGGATAAAAAATTGTACAAAGTTACAGCAACTTCTCAAAGTCCACTGAAACCTATCCAAACAGCAAAACAGTGGTTGACGAAAATCCGGCTACACACGATGTGACGGTCCGAAGGATCGAATCGAAAACGCTTGGTCCGGCGCGGCGGACCAAATCTTTTCTTTTATAGAAATATTGGTACTGGTTGGATGTGGTCTGTCACCTAATGAAAAATTACATTGGATGGTTGGACATGCACTGAATGAAGCGCGTTCATAAAAATGTGCTGCTTGCCTGTTCTTTTGATATTACAGGAAGGTTGAAATAAGCCCAGCTAGTTTTAAATTTAACGTTTTTAGCGATGACACTTATCCTACTAAATATAAATATATATTGGAGGTGCAGCGACGACTTGCGCCGAGTGGCTGGCAGTTGTTGGATGAGAAGAACCGAAGACCGGGTTCAGTGGCGTACCTTGGGAGAGGCATAGGTCCAGCAGTGGACTGATACAGGCTGATGAGGATGACTATGATTATAAATAATTTAGATTTTTTACTTACCTGACCAACTTGACCTAACTTAAGTTTCCAATCTAAGCGTAGCGTTGGCCACGTTCGACCACAATATCGTAACTTATCATGATTATAGGCCTACAGGTGAGCTGTGGTCAAATCCCCTACTCTGTAAAGCTGAGCTCCCAAAGCTCCCATAGTCTGTTTTCCAACGAATTAGACCACACCAGACCGGACGGCGCATCGTGCGTTTACCCTGCATATGACCTTACGTAGTGAGTGCTCAATACCCCTAGTACAAGTTTTGAAAAAGATAAAAGTTTTCGTAAACGTCGACGTTTACCACCGCCGACTTGTCAAATTGGCAACTCGATCTGCTTAAATTCAAAAAATAACTCAATAACATTGTTGGAATATGATTATAACGATTTAAAATAACCCGTATTAACGATTTCAGTTCCTCCAAGTCTCGGTAAGATTCGCTGAAAAAAATATGTATGGATGGAAACGAAAACTTTTATAGTTTTTGTAAACTATCAAAACCTGTATTAAAGGTACAGCTCATTTTCCTACAATCCAAGCCGCGCCAGACCGTGAGAACACCCCATCCGTGCTCGTCTTTGGTGGGGTCTGTCCTCGTCTGTGTTATCCTAAGATAGACTGAGGCGATATCCGTCCGACCGTTTCATCGTGTGTACCAGTCGTTAAGCGGCCGGTTTCAACAGCAGCGGTTTAATTAAGAGTTTTTCTTGTTGTGCCTTTTCGAGCAACGACGGAGTTTTAATTTCGTCATGATTGATGGAGAAATGTTAATGTATTTGGAATTTTAGCCTAAACGACTATTACAACAGTTATGACACAGTATAAAAAGATACCATTAAAATTTGTAATTTTTCAGGACAAGAAAGTGAATGTTGATTTATATTTTTTTGTATATTAAGTAGTTGCCAGTATGTATTTTGTACATCAAGTAAGTTATGGTTATATTTATTGCCAACACCGAAAGGACACTCATACATTCAAAAGTGTCAATGGTTTCAAAAAGCAATAGACCTAAATGGTGACCACAAGTCACCTGGGTTAATTCAATTTGTTTATTTATTAATTAATTCAATTAATATGTACGGTAAAGCCATTATTACATTAATTACATCACAATAAAATTACGAGTGACGATGTGGTCGAAGGTGGCGCCACACTACACCTGGTTTGGAAACTGGTCACAGTAAAGGCGGGGGCAACAAGCATTCAATTACAATAATAAAATTAGAAAAAGTAAGATATAATGTTATCGCGTTACACCATAGATAACGCATTATTGTCCAATATTATGGTCATAATAATAGCATTTTTTGGATATTGTCAGTTTTTGTGTTACAAAATGAAATGTTGAAGAATAACATATTTTCAACGTGAGATTACTAATCAGTTCTTGCTACGCCCTTATCGGGTATAATATAGTCTGCATTTTGACGTAGTATAAGATCTGTTCTCGATGTATATTAAATCAAAATAATTGAATATGAATATCATCATCATCATCATCAGCCGGAAGAAGTCCACTGCTGAACATAGGCCTCCCCCCTTGAACGCCACCATGAACGGCTATTAGCCATTTGCATCCATCGGCTCCCTGCGACTCTTACAATGTCGTCGGTCCACCTAGTGGGGGGCCTACCTACAGAACGTCTTCCGGTTCGTGGTCTCCACTCGAGAACCCTTCTTCCCCATCGGTTATCGGTTTGTCGAGCGATGTGGCCTGCCCATTGCCACTTCAACTTGCAAATTCTGAGAGCTATGTCGGTGACCTTGGTTCTTCAGCGAATTTCCTCATTTCAGATATGAATATGAAAATGAAAAACTGCATAAAATAAGTTAGCGGTAGAAAGTTTTTGTTCGTCGTAAAAAAGATTAGGTGACATTTCTCGCCTGACTTTTAAAAAGTGTTTTTTCAGTTTTCGTGCGGCACTCAATTTTAATTCAATTATTCTGCATCACAAAACTCGTTTCACTGCGGGCGCCGTCGCTACACTTCAGTACGACGTGAAAAATTTATGTTTTCCTCGTTTAGAAACATGCTGAAGGTATATCGAATCAAATCAAAACAACTATTAATTTATTGATATTATTATGTATGTATGTGTGATACTTTCAAATGAATCCATAGACACCTGAACTAGTGTAATAAATACTGTTTTTCACGTGCCTTAGTTCCTTCCATCGTATGACTAACAGTAGCTTCCTACGGTGCGCGATTCTACGGATCATCACGCACAGCCGACGACCACGGACGGCAACGCACGCAGACAGGGCTCTTTCCGACGGTCCGCGATTCTACGGATTATCACGCACAGCCGACGACCACGGACGGCAACGCACGCAGAAGCTTCATTTCAAAATGCAAAGTGACAGAGAATATACCGTCGCTGCAGCTGCGGCTGACCTGTCGTCTGTGCTACCACGGACGCGTTCGGACCGCGTCGGTACGCGCTCGGATCGCGTCGCACCGCACCTTTGAAGTTACCGCTTCACGACGGAGACCGGCGCACCGCTACAGACGTCCTGTGTTACCACGGACGAGACCCTTCCCACGGTGCGTTCTGCGTGCTGGTCCGCGTCCGTCCGCGATATCGCGCACCGTGGGAAGGGGCTATAATACAATATTGCCAAGATTAATTTCTAATTAGATAATCATAATATAAATGAATAATATATTATCGTATTTACAGTACCTAGTTATTTCGGGTTTTAACTGACAGAAAGTGTTAAGTCTAAGTAGTGAAAGAGATTATATTCCTATCGTCAGTTTTATATTATATCATTATTTATTTTATTTATCAAAAACTGAGCGGATAAAGAAAAGGTTGAAGGGATCAAGGGAATTCTCTAACCCTTATAAACGGTTTATTAAAGGCCTATGTCACCGTATGATGACATTATATTAACCACAGGGATTTTGTCAGGAAGTTGTATTTATTGTCTATGGAATTATTTAAAACGATGACGGCCGTAGGTCGTGGGTCCGATTCTTACAATAAGCTTGAACTTTCGGTGATTGAAAACATTGTGATGAAGCAAACAGAAATTCAAACTTATACACGTACCCAAATTTTATTACTTACTAGCTGTTCCCCGTGATTACACCCGCGTGGGCTACATTTTATCGCGATCAAATGTAGCCTATGCCCTTTCTCAGGCTCTAGACTATCTCTGTACCAAATTTCATTCAAATCGGTTCAGTAGTTTAGGCGTAAAAGCGTGACAGACAGACAGAGTTACTTTCGCATTTATAATATTAGTCGGAATAGAATGTTGTTTAAGTAATGTATCATGTATTGTATATGAAAAATTCGAATACCGCTTTTTTGTTAGCAATTTTCTCGGCAAAGATCTGTCCGAGCATAAGGGTAGCTAGAAAAACAGCGCTGCGCTCACATTATTTTATTATTCTTATGTGAATTTAGCACATGGTGAAGCTGTCCTACAATTAATTATTTATTTAATTAACTGGAACCTAAGATATGTATCTCTGTATAGTGGCAATACTTTTTTTAATGTGTTTATTTATTCCACCTTGATCTACCCAAATCACAGGACGCATAAACACGTCTACAGCAATTACAAAGAAAGTGTCTCTTGCCTGGATGTCGTGTGAATGAGGCGGAAAATTGGCCCGCGGCGTGCTCAAGTGTGGAATCACAATTTTGCGGCGCGTCCCCTACGTGTCCCATCCTCCTACGTGTACAGGCAGCTTTTGGTCGTAAAATCGTAAGGAAGTGAAAGTAAATAGGACTCTGTAAATCTTAGTATCATGCCGTTGAATTTGAGATCCTAAAAATCACTAATATTTCAATGCGAAAGTTTGTGAGTGAATCGTGTCGATTCCTTTGCGCATTTTCTAAAACTTAACTAAGTTTGGTAGGTTTAAAAGTGTTGCTGTCATTTTCTAGAAATGGCAGTAAGAAAAAGACCGCATTGTTTTTAGACTTGTGTAATATATGTAGCACTAGCGACCCGCCCCGGCTTCGCACGGGTGCAATGTAGATTTGTAGATACTAATCTGGGGCAGTATTTTACAAATCTTTAAATTTTACGGCTATTCTGTATTATAATATATATGTTATATACATATAAACCTTTCTCTTGAATCACTCTATCTATTAAAAAAAACCACATCAAAATCAGTTGCGTAGTTTTAAAGATTTAAGCATTCATAGGGACATAGGGATATAGGGACAGAGAAAGCGACTTTGTTTTATACTATGTAGTGATAATTTTAGAAATTGTACATCAGAATCATCGCTAGCGTGTATGTTTGCTACATCTTTAAGCTAAAACACCTGGAATAGATTTAAGTGAAATTTGGAGTGAAGATAGCCCATACCATAGATTATCTCAAAGAATAAAAAACACGGGGCTAACCGCAGGACTTTGCCAGTAGTAGTTAGGGGATACGGAAACAAGTTGCGGCATTAAGTCATTTTGCCACCGCTTACATTTCAATTTGATATCTTGCCAAACGTTTTCTTATGCATTGTGGATGTAATTCCGTAAATACGTTTTGGCTTCTCCGAACTTGGTAATAAATGATCGCGTAGTAGTCCCACATAATTTATTATCATAGACTATTATGTACATACTTTGGGAGCCAATTTAATATACTTACAACAGAAAAGATACTTACTAAGAAATGTGATCACGCATTCTAATATCACTAGAATCTCTATAGTCTAGATTAGGATTTAGACTCTATGTTCGTGAGAACTACCGTTCCCGATACCCAGTTCTAGACCTTCACTGATTAGGGCTCCTGTTATTCTGGGTTGCTATTCTTCCAAACACAAGACCAGTCGCACTCTCCTTGACACCGTTGAGCCGCCAAATGGGCTGTATAGCCGTAACCGTCCCTCCAATGGTCCTGGACACCCGGGTGCAGGTGAAAGTCAAAAACACACTTAATTGTCCCAAAGTAGCAAACAAACACCGCTGAGATCCTTATTAGCTCTTGAAGTCCGAGGTGCACTGAAGGTCATAACAACAACTACCCTCGGTATCTCCGGTACAATCTCAGCTTGTGACCTACCCGATTTTTAAAAGAATAACAACGCTTGAACACTCTAGATCAGTGTTTCCCAATTTTAGTGGTACGCGTACCCCCAGGGGTACGTGAAGTTGCATTAATGGGGCGTGCGGCTATAAGTAAAAACAAGAACAATGTCCAAAATATCATTTTACTAGCTGTGCCCCGCAGTGTTACCCGCGGTTTAAGTAACCTACCTATCTGTTAATCCAGGGTGTCAACTACCTGTATACCAAATTTCATGAAAATTGGTCCAGGCGTTTGAGCGTGAAGAAATAACCAACATACACACACACACTCACAAACTTTCGCATTTGTAATATTAGTGTGATTGCTACAATAAGGGGTACGCAGGTATGAGGTTTTTTTTTGAAGTGGTACGCAGCAAAATTTAATTGGGAACCACTGCTCTAGATGATGTGCTTATCAGCCATTTTAAAAACCTGGCGAAGCGATGACTTTGATTTTTTTTTTATTTTAAGAAGTTATCTACTTAATTCTTTTCAATGAAATACTGGATGGTTATTTATCTTTCGTATATTTTTCATCATCATCATTATCAGCCTATATCAGTCCACTGCTGGACATAGACCTCTCCCAAAGTACGCCACTGAGCCCGGTATTCGGCTCTTCTCATTCAACTACAGCCGCGTATATTTTACATAATATCAAACCATACTTACAAAACTTTACTAATTTTTTCACAACAAAAATACCTACAATAACAACATTTTGTTTTTCTACCGTCATCGCTTCAAGATGGCCGTTGCGGGTAGGGTTACCAACTTCATAGTAATATAGTTTAAATCCGTATTTTATTTTACTGTTTTTTTGACTCTTCACTTGTGACTTGAGTTTTGTTATTGTGATTGACTTGACAGTTGACACTATCACTACTTGACAATTGGATTGGAGTTGTCAGTTTTGTCTATGTCAAGTTGACTGGACAGTGGACTGTCTTTGGTGGACGTACTTGACAAAATAGTAGCATAGTAATACTGTCCTTTTCTTACTTCCTTGGGCCAATAAAGGACAGCAATACTTTTGGACCTTAGTCAAGTTTTAGAAAATGTACTAGATAAATCTATTAAAATCGTTGGCATTGGCAACATGGCAACATCATTTTTTTCATCAGCTGTCACTTTACCATCCGACCGAATAAATTCGGTCTTGATCGGATTTTAAGCGATTCGACCGATATCCGCCCGGAATTCATTAGAGACCGGATATTTTGGATGTGCTCGAAAGAACATACATAGATGCCAGCTAGTCTATGCAATATTACTGACACAACAAATTTTCACAACATAATATAAAGCGCAGATTTTTTTCATAAATTTTTGAAGAACCAAAAAAATATTTTTTTACTTTGTTTGACCACAATAGTCACCTGGAGTTAAGGGTCGAAGCTACTAATGGATTGATAACTGGCTCTCAAGTGAGGCTATCGGAATAAACCGGTATTTATGTGCTAGGCGTAAAATTCTTAATTTGAGTGAGTTAAGATCAAAATGTCTTAAACGTTATTAAAATCAACTGAGACTTGGTCCCGATGGCCTTTTTCGAAAAAACAAGATTTTTAACCACTTGACTCTATAGTTTTAGACCCTGGCAACCCTAGCTGCGGGTCAAAACAAGTCAGTATTTTTTCTTGCCCGATTAGTGCCCCCTATCGATTACGGGTATTATGACGCTCTAGCATCATTACACGGCCTTTAGTTCCTTATCGGGTTTATAAATAGCCTTTAGAAATAGTAGCATGGTACGAGTAGATATAGTTAGTAGGTACCCTACTTCGTGTTTACTGAGATGTGGATGGTTATTTTTTTATTGCTAAAGGTGTGCGTTTGACCGCCATCCCGCCTGTTGCAAAGCGATGATACGGGCGACGGTGAAACACGCGCACCCAGAAGGTACAGTCAACGACAAAAGTCGCTGATCATTTACTAATTTTCCGATAACCATCATGATCTTAAATACTAACCTTTAACCGCTCCATCACTTAACATAATGTGTGTTGTGTCGTGGTCAAACCCTACCTTGTATATACCTAAGTTGTGAAACCAACCCCAAACATTAGTGCTCTAAAACCTAAAACACATCGTAAAATCGAGTATTACTACTACTTTTGTAGCTGACTGTACCTGTTCAGTCTTGCCTCTTGGTATGTAGAATCTTGCTTGTTCAACGCTTGTGCTTGTTTGTCTCTAAGAAGTTCCCCACTAGGTGGACCGACGACATTGTAAGAGTCGCAGGGAGCCGATGGATGCAAATGGCTAACAGCCGTTCATGGTGGCGTTCAAGGGGGGCGGCCTATGTTCAGCAGTGGACTTCTTCAAGTTGATGGTTTTTTTTTTTTTTTTTTTACTTTTTACAGGGTAGCGTTTGACCACAAGTCACCTGATGTT
Source organism: Opisthograptis luteolata (assembly GCA_931315375.2). Taxonomy (NCBI): domain Eukaryota; kingdom Metazoa; phylum Arthropoda; class Insecta; order Lepidoptera; family Geometridae; genus Opisthograptis; species Opisthograptis luteolata. The sequence goes on from OV928048.1 coordinate 9,711,675, forward strand.
AAGTGACGATGTGGTCTAAGATGGCGCCACGCTACACCTGGACTGGGAACTGGCTCTCAAGTGAGGCTGCCGGAATACACCGATAGGTGCTTGGCGACAGATTCTTAACAAGAGGGTGGTAGCTAGGCGAGTACTAGAAAATACCCTACCACCAAGCTATGGTTTCATCACGATGTTTTCCTTCACCAAAAGCTCAAGCTCATTGTAGGATTCGAACCCACGTCCTACGTATCGCAAGCCGACGTCACTACCACTGAGCCATCATTGCTATATGAATGATGAAATTCTACTATCCTATTAATATTATATAATTATGTGAAAGTTTGTGAGTAAGAAAAAAAAACTAATCTTGAAACAGATTTTACTCTTTTTTAAACTGCCTCCTTACTAAATCCAACATGACCATCAGCCCTAGTAGTGCAAAGTCAACAGAAATTTTATATCGGTCTAATTTGCCCCGCACCGAAATAAATTAGTGAAGCAAAGTGGACAACAAAATTTCAAGCAATTCAATTTGCACCATTATGGGCGCGAGTCGGCAGGGCAAAGAGAAATAATACGAAACATAGAATATTAAAGCATTTAAAAGGCAGGTAGGTATGTTTGTAAGATTTATTAAATTACTAGCTGACCCAGCAGACTTCGTACTGCCTGAATCGAAAGATCAACTTCAACTTTATTGAATACCAATAAAGTTCAAATTGACTCGACATTTTATTTAGAAAACGTTTATACGGAAAAAAGGAAAGCGCTGTTTTTAGGGTTTTCCTGGGAATTATTCTAATTTTTCTCACCTTTTAAACCTTCCCTAGACCTCCACGAACATTTCAAGACCAAAATTAGTCAAATCGGTCCAGCCGTTCTCGAGTTTTAGCGAAACTAACAAATAGCCATTAACTTTTATATATTGTGATAAATGACAGAAATAGATAGTCAACTTATGACGTACTTCCGCAAGTCAGAAGATGGCGCTGTCAAAATGTAACGGATCGACAATTTACTTCTTCTTCCGCGAGTTGCGACGTGACGTCATCCAATACGAGCCAATGAGAGCCCAGCATTTTGCCGCCAAGAAGATGGCGCCATAAGCAACTATCTACTTACCTACCTGGGAAATGTATCTGTTTTAAACAGTCAGTCGGTGCTCGAATTTTGGTGTCAGCCAGATTGGCAAAAGTATAGTCATATGGTGGTAACTTCAAAGGTATTTTATTATTTTCTGAACTAATAGGTTACATTTTATATTTTTTATACATTTTATATTACATTTTATAGATGTGTAGTGGATACGCGTCGGTTCTCTTTTCCATATATATGTAACTAGCTGCACCCCGCAGTTTCATCCGCGTCTTCCTGTTATCCCGCAGGAACCTTTATCCAGGATAAAAAATTGCCTATGTGTTAATATAGGGTCTAAGCTATCTCCATTCCAAATTTCACTCAAATTCGTTCAGCAGTTTTTGCGTGAAAGAGCAACAAACATACATACATAATACCGACAAACTTTCGCGTTTATAATATTAGTAGGAAATAGGATTATATGTGCAGTTTGAAAATTGCAAGCACTTGTGCGTTATCAGGTGGGTGACACCAAACGAGCGTTATTTTGTGAGTCGCGTATTTTCGGTCGCTCATTTTACGTTCAACTGAATTTTCAACTCATTTTACGTTGTCGTTTGGCACCAACTGCACTGAGAAAAATAATCTGACTTTCCTTCTGAGTCTTACCTTCTAAGACCGATTCCTTCCTTATTTTACCATAGTTTTCCTTCTAAACCACAAGTCCTTCCCTTTTGACTCAGAAGGAAAACGGTATTTCGGAAGGTCTTTTTTCTCCGTGTGCCTTTTTGTATGAAACCGAATGCAGCAGAATTTAAGCTACCGAAATTCTGCGACTCACGACTCACAAAATTACGCTCGTTTGGTTTCACCCTCAAGGTACTGAAGTTTCTAGTGTGATACAGACATTATTATAATTACGTATGTTCTACAACTAACTACATGACTTTACAACGTTCCGCCCATAAAACTAAAGTTGAGCCGTAAAAGGTAATTTAAATTAACGACTTCTAGTTATTTCTCAGCACTACTTTTTAATTTTTACACCCTGCCAGCGTGTGGCATTTAATAGCGTGTGTTTTCAAGAAATATAGCCTGCGAAGCCTTATAGAGCTATTATTTAATTAAAAACTTTTCATTGCCCATAGGAAATTGTAGCAGTTATGTTTTTAAAGTGAAGTTTTGATACTAGACAGCCACGCAAACGTAATTATTGTCTTTGAACTAAATTCAATGTAGAAATTAACGAACAAGGAAGTAATTACTCTTTTACGGCGCAACTTTATTGGTGACGTCAGAAAAGCTATGATAGCTCAGTAGTATAGTAACATTGGCTTGCGACCTTGTAAGTTTTGGATTTGGATTCATCAATGAGCTTGAGTTTTCGATAAAGATCGATACTATCGATAGTATTGCTGCTCGCGAAGTATAAACTATCGATACTATCGATAGTATCGATTATCTTATACTATCGATAGAGTTTACCAGTTTATCGATAGTTTTTTTTTATTTACGAGTAACAACACTATCGATAGTGTTGCCTCGTTTTAAGCTATCGATAGGGTCGCGATTGGTTGGCTAGCGATAGACTATCGACAGTCAGTTGTCTATCGATCGGCAACGCTAGGTCCCAGTCTAGGCGTAGTGTGGCGTCACATTAAACCATATGTGCCTGAAATTAATAATTAATCGATCCGATCCGTTATCCGTGGTTTTGGATCGATATGTCATGTCATAATATGTCATTTTAGTAGTAGGGCTTGACAGATTACTACTAAAATGACATAGTATGACATGACATATCGATCCGAAACCACGGATAACGGATCGGATCGATTATTATTTTCGGGCTTAAGTCTCCGTCGCTTAACATCAGGCAACTTTTGAGGCTACAGAATAGCAACTGTGCTGGTATGTTTTTTTTCATTAAGCCTACAAAGAATTTGAATACAAAGGTGGCAAGCGGAAATATACATATTATTTAAGCCAACCTAAAAGCTGTATTTCGTAACAAGATAAGCCTTATTTAAGGCTTCAGTCTCAGTTACCTCACTGACAGGCTGCATACCTATCTGGGGGTTACAAAAACGTAAAAAATGCTTAAAATAATGAAGACAACATTTGCAAACTTAAAAAGAAGCTCGAAGTCTCTGATTTGGTAATTACCTTAATGTATACCTTGAGGCTGGTATTCTAGAATGGGTCTGTCATTTCATACTTACAAATACGTCACTTTGTTATTTTTGAAATTTGAGAAAAATGGTTTAAATGACTACAAAAAGCTTATTACGTATATACTCGTAGGTATGTGTACGTGTGCATTTTTTTTTCAGAATTTTGAATAAAACTCATTTGTTGTAAATTAGCACGTATTTTTTAAAATAAACTGTTAGAAATGCTTACAATGTAAACCCACGGAAGTTTAATTTCTTCCTTCTTGATTTGTTAGCTCTGCCTTAACTTTAACTAACAAAAAGTGAGGGATACGGACCAGCTCTCTAATGAAATGGACTTGACAAAGGTAAACATGTCGGAAAATGAAACCAAAATACAAAGAACTAAGGACAAAATAAATGAAAAGATTTAAAAAGGATTAAACCAACAAAGTTGAATAGAAAATAATAATTAAAACACTTCCTTTGTTTCTTAAGTTTGGGTTTTACCTACCACCTTTTTGTTGTCCCTCAATTATTACTCACAATCGAGTGTACATTTTTTGAATGTAAATTTTAGCTATAGGTACCTATGTAGGAGGTTCTTTTGTTTTAATTTTTTTGCGATATTTCTGCTGAACGACCTTTCATAACCAGGCAAGTCTTAACAGATATCGACTCGCGAAACTTCTAGTCGAAGTGCAAAGTTTTGGCCGCAATTAATCAGTATAACTTTCTTCTCACGTGACCTGTTTACGGAATCCCGAAATTTTACCAGGTCGTTGAAAGCTATTATTTCGTAGGTTACGTCAGGGACAAAAGTAACTGAACCTATGATTTTTCTGGCAGCGATGACAGCTGAGGTGTAGTGACGCCAGCTTAATGATGTCATAGGTTTGAATTCTCCAATCAGCTTAAGCTTTCGGTGAAGGAAAACAGTAACTACAAATTAATATTTAAAGTTTAACCTAATACTTTCATCTGGTACACAACTAAAGCCACTTTTTGTTCTTATCTCTATCTTACCAGATACTATTCTGCTGTCATGCAGCATCTACAAAAGCATTACCGTCTTGTAGTTCAAAAAGTTAATGAATTTATTGCAATGCAGATATACGCAGGCACTGCAAAACTCTGGGCGGCACTGCAATTGTCTCTTCAGATCCATTTGTAGCGGCTAGAAGTAATGTTGTATCAAATGATAAAGAACATCTCATTAGATTCACGGTTTAAGAAGAAGGATCTAGTGGGACAGTAAAATCTCAGTAAATCCATAATGGATCTAATGCATGGATCTTAAGAGAAGGCAAATAAACTGTTCGTCTAATTGACTAATAAAAATAATCAGTTAAAATAGTAGCTAATCTAATTTTGTCTGCTAGCTTCATTAAAAAAAGTTCGTAGAAACTACGAAATGGCTCATTAAAATAAAATGTTGTAATTAACGTGGATTAGAGACGTACAGTCAACTTCACATGTCGCTTAGAGGTATGTTTATTTTCTTGATCTAAATGTCAGAGACTTTCCTTCCTAAAACTATTAAAAATATATTTATTGAAAAAGGTTAGAGATAAGATTCTGCTGAGACATACCATAAATTGTGTTACCGTTTATCAACCTGTAGTTAGTACTAATTAGTTTCCCTAGAAACTACGCTTCTTGTATACTTCTATACTATGCCAATATGTACCCCTACATATTGGCATAGTATAGAAGTATATATAATCTCCAAAACTACTAATCCAGTTCCAAAAAATCTTTAACCAAAACTGTCATCATCATCATTATCCACCTTTCACGTTCCCTCTGCTGGGACTCTGGCCTTCTCTCAGAGAGAGAGTATGGGCTGTAATCTACCACGCTGGCCCAGTGCGGGTTGGTAGATGTCACAAAAGTATGATTTATTTTAATAATTATCAACAGGCAGCGACCTAAATCAGGTTTTTTATTTGTATATGTTTAGTTATATATAGATAGTTTATTTTTCTCAATTCAAAGTTATTTATTACGGACAACAATAATCCATGGGTTAGTATACAGAGTAACTTACAGTACGTTAATAAACTAAAACTAGGAATAAAAAGAAACAGAAATTTAAAATCAAAAACAAATAAAAACAACAAAAATAACATAACACACAATTTAGCTTTAGTATTTAGTTTAATTTTTTATCCAATTGTATATATTTGATTTGTTGTATATTTTTTCGTAATATTTCCATTATCAACATTAATAGAGTTGTCAACATGAAATCACAATATATATAAAACAAGCCGGAGACAAATGAGACAACTGGCTGCTTTATCAGCACATATATATTATGCTGATTTTATTAGAATTGATGTAATTGTGTGAAATAAACGTAGGCTTCCAGTAGGTCTATAAAAAACTTTTATATTTAACTGTTTTGAGAAAGCTTCCGGCTGTAAAAATGTTTACATGCAGGGTGGTTGGTTTGCTAGTTTTTGATAGAACCACATTCAATATAGCCCTCATTTCTCTCATTTTCACTTCATCCTTGGCACTGCAGCTAGCGCAGTTAGTACGAACCTTTAAAAAACATTTCTTAAGTGTCTCCTAAAAGCTTCGGTAAAAATGCATCAAACACTTATATTAAACTTGGTGGCACGAAGCGAGACAGATTGAATTTCCAAGAAAAGTTCTTTGCAGAATTCCGTTTTCAATTTTGCCTTAACGCGGATACGAATTGGAATAAAGTGACAGAATCTTATGACTAGGGATTGTAACAATTTTAATCTGGTCGAATCCGATCGGAATTTTATCGAAAAGTTCCGGTCGGAGGCACATCGTTATTGTTTTGCCTTTTCATATTGAAATCATAATAAAAAATAAAAGATACACATAAGTGTGTACTCGTATAACAAAGTTTATGACTAACCAAAAATCACGAATTAGCAATACAAATCTAGTATTAAATTGCATTATTTTTTATATAAGTAACGGTAGGCGTTAACTGATGCCAAATTTAACCGGACTGCCGGATCCAGTTTTCCGGATTACAATCCCTAATTTTGACTTTATCTTCACTGTTGTAGAGTTCATAATGACTGGCATAGTGCCACACAGAATAATTGAAAACTGCACATTCAGCGCGGTAAGAATATTTACATAGTAGCCATTATACTAGATATAGACTTAACTAGCTATAGCGCAACAATTATTAAAAAAAAATACAATACAATAAGCAACGTGGTCGGTGAAATTAAATCGCACCGACTACGTTGGCTTGGCCACGTAGTCCGCATGGGGGAGGATCGGTGCAAAGCGTTCTTATTTGGGACGACCGAATAGCCGTAGGCCGGATGGACGTCCTAGATACTGCTGGAAGGACGCGGTGGATGCAGACCTGCGCGAGCTCCAGACTCTCAACTGGGCTGAAATCGCTCAAGATAGAGAAGAGTGGCGCTCTCTCGTTTCGGAGGCCAAGACACACTTTGGGTCGCTGAGCTAACGGAGTTAGTTAATAAGCAAGCGGGATGCTTACCATCAGCCAAGCGACTTGCTCCTGTCGTATCATAAAAACCAAGCAAGATCGAATCTAATGCAAAATCCCCAACATATTGATTTCAGTTGTTTACTTTTAAAATTGCACAATCGCGATGATGATTGTATTTTTTATCCACTAATGAGAAAGCAAGCTAACTAATGAAGTTATTGTTATTCAAGTTCGTGACTTTTGCCCATAAAAACTGTCATTCCATAAACCTTTATAACGTTCACGTATCTTTTCAACGCGCGACGCAGCGGGACATAAAACCATAGTAAAGGAGTAGTAGTTCAGCTTCATATAAATCGGCCGTCGCCGGTTTGAATGTGTGCGTGAGTAGTGGCACCGTGTACGCATGCACTTTTCACGCACACAATCACATAAACGAAAGGAGGCGGCCGGGGCCGCGGCCATGCACTCAGTACGGAACGCGCCGCCTATGCGTCACCGCAAGAGTAGGCAATTAACTCGTCGAGCGGCCTTAGCTAACCTACTGTTCTTTATATACTGTGATAAAACCGACGAATCATGTTTTTAGACGAACCAAAAACAATTTGTTGGCATGGAATTTGAATACACTTTGAAACAGTACTTAGTTGAATCATTATGTCCTTATTAAGCAAGTTAGCAAGTTTTAAAGAGCTTAATGAGCGTTTACTGATAAGTACGCTTTTTGGAGTAACAAATTTTAATTTAGGTATGCTTCTCTATATGAGGTTGTTGTATTTAAAATTGGCCACTTTTATGTACAACACGTCAAAAAATCAGAAACCTTCAAGCAGTTAGTGAAAAATATTCATACATAGCATAGATCTACTCTTGAGTAGTAAAAAAATAATGTTTCAATAGATTTTAAGCCAGTTTTCAGGATACGCTAGATACTCTATTGTAAAAATGATATTTGTCATCCGAAGGCAAATTTTAATGTGTTTTTTATACTATGACCCCAGCTAGAATACATTATAAAAATCAAAAATTACTTTACATTTTTCTTTTGAACCACCAAAGTTATTTTATAAAAAATGGATGGATTGTAGAATACGTTTTTGCAATTTTTTAGTACGTTGTACAAAGAGGTGGCTTATACATTTTGAAGGGTCTCTTTTTCATAAAATCCACATATTTAAGCGGGATTTGCAGCGTTAAACGTCGCAAGTTGGCTAAGAAATATGCCCTTGTAGTACTTACAAAAAAATAACTAGCGACCCGCCGGGCTTCGCACGGGTGCAATGTAGATTGGTATATACTAATTTGGGGCCGTAATTTACACATCTTTGAATTTATCGGCTTTTCTGTACTATATTATGTATGTATTGTACATATAAACCTTCCTTTTGAATCACTCTATCTATTGCTAAAAATTGCATTAAAATGCGTTGCGTAGTTTTAAAGATCTAAGCATACATAGGGGCAGACAGCGGGAAACGACTTTGTTTTATACTATGTACCTAGGGAAAGTTCGTAGGTTTGCTACACGCTGAAAATGAAAATGAAAATGTAATGTACATACGGAAAAATTTAAATAGCTTCAAAAAGAGAAGTGATTATCACAATTTTAATACTAGAAACAAAGATAAAATTGCTGTACCCACCACTAGGCTCCATAAAGTTAGCAACTCGTTCAAAGGTCAATGTGTACGCTTTTTCAACAAAATCCCAAGTGAAATTCAAGACTTGTCTATAACAAAATTTCAAATTCGTATAAAGAGAAATCTCATTAGTAAAGCTTATTATAAAATATCGGACTATCTAGATGACAAACAAGCTTGGGATTGTAGTTAATCTATCTATCTTTCTTTCTATCTATCTATTCTCCCTATTTCCCCTATTCTAACCATTTTCGGTAAACAGCCAAAACAGTCATGCTCACGAAAGTGACTTTGCTTGCAGCGGCGTCATGTGTCGGGTCGCCCTCTTCCCTCTCATATGGTCGAGGAGAGCGATGGCTGGCACATGCGTCAACTCGTGAACGGGTGCTGCTTGTGGGGTCTGGTCTGCTTTGGTTGTGATCCCGCAACTCGTTAATATTCATGTTCCCATATCCCAATGTGTACAACCAAACAAGAGAAATCTTATTATTAGTAAAGCTAAATAAAAAATATCGGACTATTAGATGACAAAAAAAAAAAGCTTGGGATTTTAGTGAACTTGCTCCAATTCAATCAATTAGTAATAAGAATAAAATTGTCAATGTGATCGCGCCAAAAAAATTACCTGCCGGGCGTTTCTTGCCTGTTCTTTTGCCGGCGTAAGGAGGTTGGAACAGGCGTAGCTAGTTTTAAGTTGACGTTTTAAAGTGATCACAATGTATCCTATTGAATAAACATATTTTTGATTTTGATTTTGATTTTGAAAAGGTTGAAAGGATATAAAGAAAATGTACAGGGGTAGAAATAACACATGAGTTAGGCCTACTATCCATAGAGGCGTATTTATCATTATAAAAGCGTATTCGCGTCGCTGCATGCATGCTCCATAACGCCTCAGCTGCGTTGGCGTATCATATATCATAGTGCTGACACACTATCGATAGTTTTCAATTTAAAAATAAATAGTTCGATATGCATATCGATATTCAACTTCAACTTCAATTATTTATTGGAATGGCTTCTGCGGCGTAACCACAATTTTGCCATATCGATATTAACGATGACATAGACTCAAAATGTGACAACACTATTTGACGGAGTGCAATGGAATAGTATCCTGAGTCTTGGATATTTCTATCTATATTAGTATGTATATCGTTGTCTAGTACCCATAACACAAGTTTCAAGCTTAATTTGGGGCTAGGTCAATTTGTGTGCAATGGTCCCCTGATATTTATTAAAACACTTTTATTTAATTATTATTCAATTCTTGAAATGATATCGATGAATCGATTTCTAAAGTGTATGTATATTAATGTTTAGTCTAGGTTCACCTAAACAAGGAATACAATGCTTTCGAAACTTTAAATAAATTTAAAATCGAATTACCTTTGTTCCGAATCGGGACTGCTAATGAGTTTGTTTGTTATGAATGTTCAATAAAAGTTGCTAATTGAACCATTGTTTCTTGTAAACTTTACGTTATTGAAACGAGGGTAACTTTCTAGCTATATACCGGAACATTTAATTCTAGCTATATACTATTCTACGTAATAGCAAAGTAGCAGACGGCCTGCCTGGTAGTAAGCGTTCTACATCGCCTATGGATATTTGCAACCCTAGTGGCGTAACTAACGCATTGCCAACCCTGAAATCCCTACTTCCCTACTCAAATTATAAATGCGAATGTAACTCTGTCTGTCTGCCGGTCTGTCACGCTACCATGTCAAAACTACTAAATGACATTTGGTACAGAGATAGTCTAGAGCCTGAGAAAGGACATAGGCTACATTTTATCGCGATAAACTGTAGCCCGCGCGGGTGAAACCACGGGGAACAGGTATTTTGACATAATTATATAATAAAAAAAGAATTCATCGTTTTTCCCTCCGTTATTAGTAGTGTGTTGTTTAGAACTTGTCGATGTTATCGATAGATTTTATTAATAGGCTACACTAGTGTCATACGCCGCGCTCCATTCAAAAGAGCTTGCAGGTACGCTTGCAGAACTTTTACTGGACATACTTTGTTACGCCAGGCTGCACAAACTGAATGCCGAAATTAAAGCGCCTATGAAGCTGTACCCTTATGGACGGACAGTGGGCCTTACTTTTTGCTGCAATGGTAAAACAGGCGAACACGAAGAAAAGCACTGGGGGCAATTTCATCATTATCAGCCTGTATCAGTCCACTGCTGGACATAGGCCTCTCCCATGATACGCCACTGAGCCTGGTCTTCGGCTTTTCTTGTCCAACCACTGCCAGCCACTCGGCGCAAGTCGTCGCTCCACCTTGTCGCAGGGCGTCCAACATAATGCAGGGGCAATTTACTTTTGTAAAAATATAGCTTGCTTGACTCTTTACTTTAGTTCCAGTTAGTTTGTTCTAGTTTACAAAGTCAGAACTTTCTACTGTCTTTTCAACTAGCACAATGCAAATGAGTTTTCAGTACGACTTGAGGCTTTAAGACCATTGACGTAATAATGGTAAGATCAACAAAGTTTTAGTTGAGGAATGTTAGTTTGCGTATTACGTTAGTTGCTGTTAAACGTTTGTACGTTAATTTGTTGAAATGTGAAGCGATGAAAGCGTTGTAGTGACTACTTGTGACTGTATTCACTTCATTCCCCACCACAAGTCACCTGATGTTAATTGACGATGTGGTCGAAGATGGCGCCACGCTAACCTGGGTTGGGAACTGGCTCTCAAGTGAGGCTGCAGGAACACACCGATAGGTGCTTGGCGACAGATGTTTGGTACCTCTCTATAGTAGGACAAACTGTGGATAGGTTATTGAAACTGATCGTATTTTGCTAATGGTAGCAAACTAATCCTAGGTACTGCAAAACAAAATGTGAGCTAACCTGAGTTAACGAACCAAGTTGAAAGAGAAGCGTGTTCTCTCAACGAGTTAGTAATTGACATCATCCAAGCATTTACTTCAAACGAAGTTACGATCCGTACTATTTTAATTTCGCTTCTGCTCTGATATTATATTTTTTTGCTTATGTTACCCAATGCTGTAAGCAATTTGTGATAGCAATTTTCTTTTTTAAATATGACACTTTTGTGATTGAAATAAAAGTTGAAAGTAAGGTAACTTAACATACATCATATATATATATAATATATCTACTAGTTGCGCGGTTTCACCCGCGCGGACTGGAGTTTATCGCAACTAATAAAAGTGTTTAAAACATTTTTTTCTTTCATAAGAACTTTCTCCTCGCGATAACAAACGATAATGGCTCATTGGTAGTGACGTCGGCTTGCGATCCGTAACACGTGGGTTCGAATCCTACAATGAGCTTGAGCTTTCGGTGAAGGAAAACATCGTGATGAAACCATAGCTTGGTGGTAGGGTATTTTCTAGTACTCGCCTGGCTAGCTACCACCCTCTTGTTAAGAATCTGTCGCCAAGCACCTATCGGTGTGTTCCGGCAGCCTCACTTGAGAGCCAGTTCCCAGTCCAGGTGTAGCGTGGCGCCATCTTCGACCACATCGTCACTTAACATTAGGTGACGTGTGGTCAAACGCTACCCTGTAAAAAAGTAAAAAAAAAAAAACAAAACTCAAAAAAGAATGAGTTAAATCGGTCCAGCCATTCACGCGTGATGCCCTGACCAAGGAAAATGGGGAATGATTTCTTTATGTGTGACTCGCTGCGCCCCGCGGTTTCACCCGTGCGGACTGCAGTTTATCGCAATAAAACGTCTTTTTCAATTTTTTTCTTTCTTAAGAAGTTCTTTCTTCTTCTCCTCGCAATAACAAACAACAAAAAAAAAGTTGTGTAATGGGTCCAGCCGTTCACGCGTGATGCCGTGACCAAGGGAAATAGGGATCCATTTTTATATACATACATATACATGTATAAGACGAAGAAGAGAAGAAGATAGATATAACAAACTAACGCACGTCACTCGACTCTAACTAACTTAGTTACGCAAAAACTCGAAACTAGCTCGACTAATTTGGATAATTTTTTTTTGTTTTGTTCGCTTCCCTATTGGACATAATAAGGAAAAAACATGGGAAAATCAAAAAGAACACGGAACAATAGAAAAAATTCGAACATAAAATTTTGTATCGGAATTTCCTGGTACAGTCAGCGACAAAAGTAGCTGATCGTTCTCGATTTTCCAAGTGTGTGAAACACAATCAGAAAATATTATTGCTTATTTTACATTTTCCATTTATCATTTTGACCACAAGACACACACCTGATTTTAGGTGATGATGAGGTAAAAAATTGGTGTCTAAGATGATGAGGATAATAGAAAAAAGAGTGATTGTTCAGCGACTTTTGTAGTTGACTGTACGGCCTTCATCTACTATGGAGCGAGTGAACTAGACTAAAGTTTATCAGAATAAAAAGTATTCTATGTCCTTCTCCAAGTTTCAAAACGATTTTTACATTTATAATAGGTATTAAGGTATGGATATCCCACCTTACATGTATTCAATTCATTTATTGAGTTTGCGTAGGTATTCCTTGTGTAAATCCCTCACATGTTACGTACAGGATTTCAATTTCAAGGTAGCTTACGTAAAAGCAAGTGAGATATTCAGGTACCTTTTGTATTTTTAGGGTTCTTTATACATGGCAAAACAAAATCAATGAAACTAGAGAAGGGCTGTGGATGGATGGATGTTTGTTACTCTTTCACGCAAAAACTACTAAACGGATATGAATGAAATTTGGAATGAAGATAGCTTATATCCTGGATTAACACATAGGCTACTTTTTATCCCGAAAAAACGTTCCTGCGGGATAACGGGAAGACGCGGGTGAAACGCGCAACTAGTATAGGTGAAAAGCGCAACTAGTAGGAACCTATATAAATTTTCTATACGCCGCGGTTTTACCCGCGTGGAATTTAGTTTATTGCGATATAATGTATTTTATGTTCTTCCCCAGTGTCTCAAGATATACAAACCGTCACTTAAATTTTAAAATAGAATTGAAAAGTTTGGAAGGGTTTTTTTATAATCTCTTCTGTGCTTGAAATTGCAGCAATGCCATCGTCATACTGATGGTAATAATGGGGTGATGATGTAAGTTTTACCATTGCGTAAACATCTAGGGTGTTAAATTTCTCACATCAGGCTTTTCACAGCGTAGCGATTGCTACAGAACCCTATACATTAAATTAATGCCTGACTCACTCGACTGAATTTTTTTATTCAAACGATCTGGGATGCCTTTCAAAGATGTCTGAATTTCGAGGATTTATTGAAGGCTGCAATGACTGATTACATTTTATTCAAATTTTACCCACATTCATCTGCGAGTGAACACGACAGGGATTAGGCACCTTATTATAAGGGCGTTTGTGCACTCATTCGTATTCGATTCGTATTTGTATTAGATACACAGACTCCTTCAAAGGTCAATACGCTCTTTCAGTAAAATCCCAAGTGAAATCCCTAGTCTTGTCGATAGCTAAATTTGAAGAGCATATGAAACATCAGACTATTTAGATGACTTGGGATTGTAATCAACTTGCTCCAATACAATCAGTTAGTAATAAAAATAATAGTAATGTGATCGTGGTGCCCAAAAAATAACCTGCCGGGCGTTTTCGCCTGTTCTTTTACTGGCGTAAGGAGGTTTGAATAAGCGTAGCTACTCGTAGTTTCAAGTTTGACGTTTAAAAGTGATGACATATTGTATTGATTATATCCTTCTAAATAATATATTTTGTTTTTGTTTTAGTGCATTTTATTTTGAAATCGTGTTAACACGAATATAAAAACGAACAGTACACCAACGCGTGAACAAATTCCTTTATAAAATGTATAAATAGGAGCGTTCATCGTCCTAGTATATAGGGCAGTGGCCCGCCTAACTTTACACAGATCCTTTTTCTTTTTGTTCTAAATAACCCCAGGCCGCGTTTAAATGTCGTGCTAGAATCCAATAATCCTTTTAACAAAGCTACCAAGAACATATTTTCATTTAACAAGTATTGAAACGTAGTTCAGTATTCAATTTGAGCAAGTTTGTAAAGTAATATTCCATGTTTGGATATAAGCCGTTGAGCAGACCTAGAGATTTAGATCAGGGAGTTTCGACAAACTGGTAACTGGAAACTATTTGGCTGTTTTCATATAATATCGCGAAACCGACTCTGACGTAGCAAATCTAGTTGCGAGTTTTAGTTAAATAGAAAACAGGTTTCGAATGCCGAAACTAGAGTTTAGATGAAAAGACTAGATAAAAAGTCCTGAAGGCTGATTTGAAGCGATGCTAGCTCGGTAGTGAGCTGTAGGTGAAAAAAAAAATGAAATAATGTTGCTGGTGTCTGCAAATGGCAATACACGGAGAAAAACATCCTGACTATCCTACTGAGTATTACCTTCCAAAAACGATTCCTTCTAAAATAATACCTTTTTCTTCCTTATTTTACCTTAGTTTTGCTTCTGAGTCAAAAGGAAAGAAAAAACCTTTTGTATTTCGGACGGTCTTTTTTCTGTGTAGCGGCGCATCGAGCGGCCTCCTACTTTAAGATCCATCGTCACACTAATTTCTGTTGATAAGTCTATTGAAAGTTGCAGCAACCGTGAACTCTGCCTTTTAGTTGCTGCAACAAACAACCGGCACGGAAACAACAAAAGTTCTTCAACCAAAGTCTTAATTAATTGCGAACATGGAACCATGTCACATGAAGCGTTGAACAAAGTTTTGACTGTGACAAAGCAGTCCACTTACGAACATACCACATTGTTTCCCAACGATGGAATGTCAACTATCTGTATGGAAATGAAGTTTCTATTTTACTAGATACAAACCGATGGGGTAAACGATGGGGTAGACGTGTTCTTGAGTGGAGACCGCGACTTGGCAAACGTAGTGTAGGACGCCCTGCTACAAGGTGGAGCGACGACTTGCGCCGAGTGGCTGGCAGTAGTTGGATGAGAAGAGAAGAAGACCGGGCTCAGTGGCGTACCTTGGGAGAGGCCTATGTCCAGCAGTGGACTGATACGAGCTGATGATGATGATGAGATACAAACCGCGGTTTTCTCCTCACCCCGCCAGGAACCTTTTGCCAGGACAAAAAGTGACCAATGTGCTATTCTAGACTATAATCTGTATCTGTGTCAAATTTCATCCAGATCCGTTCAGCCGTTCTGGCGTGGTTGAGTAACATACATCCATCCATCCTTAGAAACGATCACATTTATAATGTTAGTAAAACCACAGACCAAGAGATATCTTATTAGTAAAGATCATTATAAAATATCGGACTATTTAGATGACAAAAAAGCTCGGGATTGTAGTGAACTTGCTCAATTAGTAGTAGGAATAAGAATATAAATGTGATCACGCCCTAAAAATTACCTGCCGGGCGTTTCTTGCCTGTTATTTTGCCGGCATAAGGAGGTTGGAACAGGCGTAGCTAGTTTCAAGTTTGACATTTAAAAGACATATTATGTATCAAATTAAGTAAAAAAACTACTTTACTGTGACGACCTTGATAACATCAAATTGGCGGATATTGGCGGATATTGGCGGATAATGGCTTCCTGAAAACGAACGCTGTGCTGTAATCAACCCCAGGAAATTATCGATCACTACAGCCATCACATAGTTACCAGCCGGGGTACTTATCATTAGCTATGTTTTGAAATTGAGCTAAAAGCAGTGTTAACGCGGCAGCTAAGTACTATAGCCGAGCGCGTCTCCAAATAGCGGGGAAAGATGGCTGGTTAAATAAGGGATGATGGCGACTAACCTGGTCTTCCACTGGCACTGTACAAGGCACACTACAATCACCTCGGGTTTTTTCCTCCTTGCAGGTGTCTCGGTCTCCAAATAGGAAGGTCTAGCCTTGGAGCGCTTCTTCACGGCTTCTTCAGGTTTATCTCTTCACCAGAGCGGTCTTCAATATGGATGATAAGTGGACTTGTCGCAGCAAGCAGCTGCTTGTAAGTACGTTTGCTTGGTGGTAGGGTATTTTCTAGTACTCGCATGGCTAGCTACCACCCTCTTGTTAAGAATCTGTCGCCAAGAACCTATCGGTGAGTTCCGGCAGCCTCACTTGAGAGCCAGTTCCCAGTCCAGGTGTAGCGTGGCGCCATCTTCGACCACATCGTCACTTAACATCAGGTGACTTGTAGTCAAACGCTACCCTGTAAATAATAAAAAAAATAAAAAAATGTGATGACACTGGTCGTTGCCGAAAAATGTAAGGGAAAGATGAGGGTAGGTATAATAAAAAGTGCCAATGTAAGTGGCGCGAACAAGCAGGTTTTTATACAACCTACTAGCATACCCGGCGAACTCCGTTTCGCCACCAGATGGCTTCGTTTTATGTAAGATTTTCCCGCTTTTCTGTTGAAATTTTTCCTAAATTTTCTTTGCTATAAACCTCACGGAGCCCGAGACCTTTCCAACGAATGCAAAACCGTGGAAATCGGTTCGTGCGTTCTGGAGTTATAGTGTCAGGAAGGAAAACCCGACTTATTTTTATATAATAGATTACAAAGATACCGGCAACCGTTGGTGTAGACATGTTCTTATGTGGAGACCGCGACTTGGCAAACGCAGCGTAGGACGCCCTTCGAATAGGTGGAGCGACGACTTGCGCCGAGTTGCTGCCAGTAGTTGGATGAGAAGAGCCGAAGAAAAGAGAATGAAAATAGTAGAACGAATAGAAAATTGAAATCGTTGTAGAGAAAGTAGAAAATCGCGCAAAAAACTTTTTACAGTTGACAAGCCTACCATGCTTAAAGTAATCAGTAGGTAAATTAAATTTTATAAAAGCATATTTCTCGTGAAATGTTTCGTTTTATCAGCTCTTCATCTTATTCATCCTACCGGAAACTGTTCTAACCGACTAGTATAGGTTAATTTAAAGATCATAAAACGTACATCATTTTCCTATTAAATTTGTTTACGTTTCAAAAGCCGTATAAACTTTTGCAATTTTTCTAGGCCAATAAATTTTAACTTGCGATCGTATATTAACGTGAACATTTTTTATTTGATGATGACAGCTGAGATCATTTTCGCACCTAACGCTGTACATAGGTACCTACCTATATACGTGTTAGTACACTTGGTGCTATTTGAAAACATTGAGATATACATACACTGAGAAAAACAAGTCTGACTTTCCTTCTGAGTCTTACCTTCCAAGACCGATTCCTTCTCTATTTTACCGTAGTTTTCCTTCTGAATCACAAGTCCTTCCTTTTAGAATCAGAATAAAAACGGTATTTCGGAAGGTCATTTTTGCCGTGTACAGACTGATGCAAGAAACATCCAATGAAACATTCTACATAAAGAATAAAGCTCGATTTGTGCGCTCCTTTCTCCCAAGATGTGGAATGAGCTTCCTTCACAAATCTCACCTTGGTACATACTACAAATTGCAGTCTTTCGAGATGGATGTGAAATGAGTGACATCAGCAACTCCCCTGGTGTTGCAAAAGTCCATAGGCGATGATGACCGCTTTCCATCAGACGGGACGTCTGTTTGTCATTCGTTTACATATAAAAAAAATAAAGGGCGCGTGATGCGTATTCGTGAGTTTACAAGAATCACACCTTCACCATGATCCTGACGCAAGTGATAGTAAAAAAAAAACGCCCACACAATCACATACATAGCTGTCCCCTATCTAAGGGATCAGAAACTACGTGAATCGGGGATCCACAAAACAAAAACGTGCAGATTTGTATTTAATTTCAGTCTGTCCCGCGCCACCTCTTGCCAGTCCTCCACCTGGAGCTCGCGCTAGTCCTTTGTGAGTTCGTCATTCCAGCGATACTTGCGACGGCCGACTGGGCGTCGGCCACTCGGCCGTCCCATGTATGCTCCTCATCAGTCTGCTTCATGATAACTACATCAATTAATTATGCTTTTTGTACAACAAACTAACTCCGTTGGCTCAGCGACCCAAAGTGTGTCTTGGCCTCCGAAACGAGAGAGCGCCACTCTTCTCTATCTTGAGTGATTTCAGCCCAGTTCAGTCTGGAGTTCGCGCAGGTTTTTGTACAACAAAACTGCGGTAGTATTATTTTTATATCACAGAGTATAAGTAGGTGCGTACTTATATTTTAATTCATCATTAATTGAAGTTTTGTTGCTTTGAGAATCCCTCCTCAATATTAATGAGCTATGTTTTGACTACTTGAACGTATGAAATGTAAACGAAAGGCACTTCCCAAAGGCCAACTTTTTCATTAAAATTAATAACAACGTAAACTTTTTGGCAATTAATTGAAGATGCTGAGTTCGAAATATTTTCCTGTTCATTTTTATTTGGTAAGTAGAAATTTAATTAGTATTTGTTACAAAAATAATTAACTTGATTTTTCTGCTACTATACCTAAGTAAGTATAAAAATTGGTTAGCAACTGGACTTTTAAGGATACTAGACATTCTTAGAAACTTGTTTTATTACACGAAGAAAAAAGACCTTCCGAAATACCGTTTTCCTTCTGAGTCAAAAGGGAAGGACTTGTGATTCAGAAGGAAAACTAATACAAAATATGGAAGTCAGAACTTTTTTCTCGGTGTAGTAATTAGCTGCACCCCCTGGTTTCAGCCTCATGAACTACAATTATCGCAATAAAAAGTATCATAGATCCGTCTCCAGGGTTCGAACTATCTCATTACAAAATTTTATCAAGATCGGTGCAGTGGTTTAGTCGTGAAAACGTAACAAACAAAAAAAGAGTTACTTTCGCATTTACGATAGTAAGTATGGAATTATGGATATAGGTACCTAAGTCTCACGCCTGATGGTAAGTGATGACGAGGTCTATGATGGAGCATACTTACCTAAAAAATGACTAATCACTCTGGACTAGGAGTTTCCCAACTTGTACTAATCGGGAAACAAAGACGCTGGCAGGGTTTTCACTCCTTCGCCGTTTGCATTGTAAATGGAGAGGCGAAGCGTTTTGTGTGGATTTTCCGCTTCAATAGGAGGCTATTTACAAAGGTGCCGACCGTTAACATCCAAAAAAATCACCTACCTACCTACAGTCCTACATCCTGGTTTTGAAACGGGATATTTACCATACTTTACAAGCGCCATGATCACGAAGGTAGGTAGATACAGTCAGTGACAAAACTAGCTGATCGTTCACGATTTTCCAAATGTGTTTCAAATCAGTAATTATTATTGTATTTTTTACATTTTACATGGTATCATTTTGACCACAATATAACACACCTGATTTTAGGTGATGATGAGGTCAAAAATTGGTGTATAAAATGATGAGGATAATAGAAAAAAATGTGATTGTTCAGCGACTTTTATCGTTGACTGTAAGAAGAGTTTCTGCGAGTAGGATTGTTGATATTATAATGGGTAGAGGTATCTATCTACATACCTACTTCCGCTCACATTTTTTGCGTACGGTAACGTTGACGTTACTATTGTCATAGTAAAGGAGTAGTAGTTCAGCTTCATATAAATCGGCCGTCGCCGGTTTGAATGTGTGCGTGAGTAGCGGCACCGTGTACGCACGCACTTTTCACGCACACAACATAAACAAAAGGAGGAGGACGGGGCCGCGGCCATGCACTCAGTACGGAACGCGCCGCCTATGCGTCACCGCAAGAGTAGGCAATTAACTCGTCGAGCGGCCTTAGCTAACCTACTGTTCTTTATATACTGTGCTATTGTCACCCAAGTCACTCGCAACTCGATTCGATTTTCGACACAAAAAATTGCGGTACTTTTTCTGCCTTTTCACAACCTTTGTTGGTCTAAGGTACTGGCTATATACATAGGTATACACTTCCCAGCTTCCAAACATTCTTAGTCAGAACTCCATCTTTATTCAACATAGTCCCTTGAAAAGCTTTTTTCTGTATTTACTATAATTTACCTGAAAAAATAAACTCTTCAAATAGGAAAGGGATTTATTTGCACAAATAAAATGTTATTTCTGTACCAATGTTTGGATACTCTTATGTGGGATGAGATGTCCTCTGACAAAAAATTTCTTTGTAGAGTGTAAAAGCAACCTCAAATTGTTTTCCTTGTCTAACTTACCTTTTTATTTACCAAGTGGCTACCCTTTGTAGTATGTATTCATAAAGGCCCCATACAGTGGTGGATTTAGCAGCAGGCTGAGTAGGCTGGAGCCTAGGGCGGCAGATTTTAGGGGCTTCAAATTTAGTGTTTAATTAGTTTGTTAATTTAGTGTCAATTTAAAAAAATGTTTTAACGATATTAAAAGAGTCGTATATATGTATTTAAATATTATTATGTGCACACAAACAATTAATTTGCATTGTTCACCACTTGAGTTTTCTTCAATTTTTGTCTGATGCATAAAAAAATGACACATTTAAAAAGGAAAGGCAGAGGCCGTAGAGGTTATAGAGGTTGGTAGGAGCGGCAAAATTTGAATACTTAGCCTACTGGCGGCAAATGTGTAAATCCGCCACTGGCCCCATATAAGTACAATTTCCTCTCCTTTGTAATATACTTCTTTACGTTTTACCAAAATCTAAATTTTCATGGACATTTTTCGTCCATCAAAAATTACAGCGTCAATTTCCATAATGAAAACACTAATTCAACATTCACCAAGCCTTTTAATCCAACAGCTTGTTTATTGTAACTTAATTTCAAAGAACAAGGAAACAAAGAAAACTTTGTAAAACTTTAATAAGGATTTCAAACGGAGCTCTATTGTTTAATACTGTAATTATTTATTCATAGATAATTATGTATATAATACCTGGTAGTGAAGTGAATAACGAAACATTTTAAGAAGGTAAATTTTAAGAAAATGTCTAGGTAAATTTAAAGACGAATCATTAAAACACACATGCACATGCTGAAGCTGCCCTATAATTAATTAGATAAGTAACTGGAACCTAGGATAAGTCTGTGTTATAGTGGCAATAAATTGATTTTTCATTTTATTTATTTATTTATTTAAAAAATAGTAGATTGTTATACAGAGGATGACAGCGCCCTATCATGGCACAAGATGGTTTAGCGCACAAGCGAAACAAGGGCGCCAATAGTTCGAGTGCCTAAATAAGACTTTCGCCAGAGGTAAACACTGCTTTTCATTGCGAATATGAGAAAATTAATTAAAAAGCTGATTAAGTATTTAAACGCGGCCGCGGCTCCGTTCGTTTGTGATGTGTGCGTGAAAAGTGCATGCGTGCACGGCGCCGCTACTCTCGCACACATTCAAACCAGCGGCGGCCGATTTGTATGAAGCTGAACTACTACTCTTTACTATGCCTACATGCTGTGACTCTGTAACGTATCACCATTTTCAAACTCTTATTACCAACTTCATGCTGAGCCATTTCCCGAAGGGTCATAACCATGATTTGTAATGTCATAAAAGCTAAAAACGAGTCCGTCTTATACACCCAACATCTGGCTCGTTAAACTATGATTGAAAATATTTTTTTTAGATCAAAGTACCTCCTACTACAAAGGTAAGTACATAAACAAGTTTCGTAAAAATAGATTCTCTTCACTGCTGATTTTCGTGAGTGGATTAAGATGCGAGAGATAAACATTATTGAGTAGGTACATGATTTGTAAACATTGAAACTTTATAGTGGTGGACGTTCTGCTTTGTTAAAAAAGTTAATAAACAGTGGAAGATTCACAAGTTTTGGTAATAAAAACAAAATTTTCACGATGACGATTCCATTGCCGCCAAAAAAGTCCCTTTCATGATTGTGGTTATGTCGATAGCTGCTGAATAACAAGATGGGTTAAACCAAAATTGTCGCTTGTCACTCTCCAAAGTCAGTGGTTTATTGTGTTGTCCAAAAAAATTGGTTTCAATGCGAACATTATCAATTCTGACAAGTGTCTTTGGAAAACTGATTTAGGTAGGCAATAGCCTAGAGCGATTTCGTTACTAATTCAAATGAGACATTTGAATTATTGGTTACTTTAATCCTGTGAAGGAATCACTGCCTAAAATATTTACTATTAATAGTACTAATCGATCCGCCCAAAATGCTTCGCTTCCATATTTTCAATCCAAACGGGAAATTAGAGGAACATTTTGCCAGCCAGTGTCTTGCACGTATGTTTTTCAATGGTCCGGTTAACAGTACTACCGAAAGGAAAATAATAAAAGTGATACGGCGACTGTACCACGGAATGTAAAAATTAACGCTGGTCCGGTCGACTGTACCACCGAAAAGATTTTTCACCATGGTCCGGTCAACCGGACTATCGCGACTGTACCACGGGCAAGAAGTGGTCTTTGTTTCCCGATAAGTATAATCCGGGACACTTCAAGTCAAAAGTGAAAAGGTAGGCACCTTCTAAGCATGCATGTTCTATCATCGACATCGTCGTTACTTACCATCAGGGATGAAACTGGGGTCAAATAAAATGTTTTTTTTAGGCATAAATATAAAATTAAAATGTTAGAAAACAGTATATATAACACAGAAAACAAGGTATAAAGAAAGGCTGTTTTTCTGTTTGACTCCATTGTTTCATTTCAAATCCGTACGCCCAAGTTGTTTTCAACCCAGTTGGAACAGGCTGGTTTTCGGCCATATTGTTTTATAGTTTCGAAGAGAAGATTTTCTACCATTCTTAATAGGTAGTAGGTACCTAGTTCAATACTTAAAGCTTTTATTAACGTGAACCCTCACTCATTCGCTTGACGGGTAAGTGCCTTGCTAAAAGTTTAGGGTTCCGCTATAAAGTTGTTTATTGTCCGTGTGTCGCAATACTAAAACGCCGAGGTCGGAAGTTCAATTAAAATGATTTGCTTGGAAAAGATATGCACATCTCTGCACGCAATGGGCATTTCTTGCCTGTTCTTTTGCCGGCGTAAGGAGGTTGGAACAGGCGTAGCTAGTTTTAAGTTTGACGTTTTAAAGTGATCACAATGTATCCTATTGAATAAAATATTATTGATTGATTGACTAGTTACATATTTTTACTTGTACAATTTAACAGCAAGAAGAAACATTTTTTTTCTGATGATATGCCTTTGTAAGTTTGACTGACTCCAGAATCCGGAAAACAGATCCCAAATGAAAACATTATAATTGTTACTCTTATAAGATTTTCACACTAACTGACAGACAACACACAGCCTAAACTGAGTCTTGAAATTTTAAAGCCTAGTATAGCCGGATATCTTATAAGGAAACGTCAGAAATACAACATATCAAATTCAAACTCAAAATTTCTTTGATTTAATAAATGAATACATGTGAACACTTTAAAACTTGAGTAATGGTAATAATGCCCATACAATCACATACATGCCTAACTCTGACCGCCAACTAGGACTCCCTGTATTTAGGGCATCAGTAACTAAATATATTGGAGATCCTCAACGCCCAGACAAAAAACAAATACTTGCCCTTTCTTTCCTTCACTGCACTAATAATTTATCCCGCACTAGGAATTGAACCAACCTTCCCAGTAGACTGTTCGCTTTTTGAGCCCACATAAGTCATCAAAGTACCCCATAACTTTCATGTCGCTTCTTGTTTGAGACAGTTTATATCATTCTCAGCTCTTCATTTTACAGCCCGAATAGTTTTCTTAAAGAAAACAATAAGACATGAGACTTCTAATTTTATGACGCTTATTTCATGAAGGTTGTATTTTATGGTAACGGACATTTATTACCAGATACACTTAAATACCTACGAAAGCAATTAGTTCATATTTAGAACTGGTAATGGAGTAAGTACCTAGACCAGGGGTGTTACGAATATTCGCATCCGCATCCGTAAATGCGGAATATTCGCATTAATTCCGACATCTGCATCCGCATTCACATCCGCATCAATCAATGCGGAGTTTTTACGGATGCAGATTCACATCAACAAGAAACAATATGTAAAGAACGTGGGCGGAGTCAGAGTGGCACGTTCTTCGCGTTTGTTTTGGTGATTGCAAATATATGATTTAATAAATAAAAAGTTAATTTAAAATTGATTTTCAGTTATTTATGCACTTGATAAAAATAATAATAATAATAATAATTGTTTTATTTTTAAATCCCAAAATCCGCGTCCGCATCGCATCCGCATCCGCATCAAATCCGCATCCGCAGATGTGAACTTCTAATAATCCGCATCCGTATCTACATCCGCGGAAGGCAAAATTTTTGCATCAGTAACATCCCTGACCTAGACCTACCTACGCATACATAAGTATTAATTGTATATGTAATTAGAAGTTGCCATTATCGTTAATCTCTGACCCAAAATCTATTATTTATTTAAGCAATAGATTAAAGGAACAAGCTGAGGTCAAGCGGTAACTACATATAAATTTCTTATAACAACGCCATTACCTAGTAGGTCAAGTGCAGCTAGGACGTGACCTACGTGATATTACTGCGTTTAGTCCGTCACTTTTAGATATATGTAGGTTTATGATAATATTTGGTAAGATTCAGCAATGGTAGTGACATAGGCTTGCGATTAGTAAGTTTAGTTCGTGGGTTCCTAAAATGAGCTTGAATTTTCGTTGAAGAAAAACGTCGTGAAACTTCATAACCTCATTTGGTAGGGAAAGAACCATGGCTAAAACGGACTCGAGGTCGTGTGAAAACGATCTATGTACGATAAAAAATGTAGTTTTGTGCCTAATAAGATTATACCAAACGATATTTTAAAGAAGGTGTAGAAAAAAAGATATTGATATTGTAACTTCGTAGTTTCAAGACATTTTTTTAACTTACACGATGCTGGATGTTTTGAACGCACTCCGCAATTTCTTTGCCATTCCGTTTCACGCTTTGGCGGTTGGCCCTACTTAAATTAAGTAATTAAAATCAACATTATTTTCAAATTATTTACCCAACAAGAACAAAAACTAATCTTTTTAATCCATGTACTAGCATATGGACTGTCACTGTCAAGTGACATTGACAGAAACGAAAATTTTGATACAAAATTTATTGCGGTCAGGTCCAAGGCAGTATAAAAAGTGGCCAATGTTCTTTCTAGTGCTTGCCTGGGTATATAGCCTTGCCTTGTATAGCTAGCATAGCACCATCAAGTAAAGAATCTGTCCCTGAGCTCCTATCGGTGTGTTCCGGCACCCCCACTTGAGAGCCAGTTCCCAAGCCAGAAGTTGACTTGTGGTCAAACGCTACTCGGTCGGTAATAAAAAGGTTATCATCAACAGTCATTTTATGACGCTTATGATTTGAAATGAAACGTTCATCCTATATTCATTATAAACGCGAAAGTTTGTAGTTATTTAATGACCGATGTGGCTAAATGTACAGCTGCATATACCTATGTGAAGATTCCAAATCTTTCCTTGTAATGTTATAAACGTGAAAGTTTGTATGCATGGATGGAGGGATGGATGGATGTATGTTTGTTACTCTTTCACGCAAAAAATACTGAACGGATCTGAATGAAATTTGAAATTATGTTATACCCTGGATTAACACATAGGCTACTTTTTATCTCGGATAAAGGTTCCTGCGGGATAACTAGAAGACGAGGGTGAAACCGCGGGGTGCAACTAGTCGAAAATATATGTATGTAACGGTTTACATTAAGTATACGAAACTTATAATGAAAATTAAAAGTACTTATCCACCAATTCCACTAGAAATCAAATCACAATAAAGGGCCCAGAACTTAAAATGAAAATCAGTTTACTCAAAGGGCGGATGATACTGTTTTAGAACTTTAACCTTTAGCGGCCTTATTTAGTCGCAAAGAAAGCGCAAGCGGAAGCGATTGTGGGCGTGGAAAATCAAAACTAACCTACTAGGTATTATGAATGTGAAAGTTCAAGAGGGTGGATGGATGTTTGTTACTCCTTCACGCAAAAACCGCTGAACAAATATTGATGAAAGTTGGTGTGGAAATAGTTCAAACCCTGGAGAAGGACATAGGATACATTTTATTGTGACAAAGTGTAGTCCACATGGGTGAAACTATGGGCTGGAGTTAGTAAAGTATATTGATGAAAATCGATCAGTTTCTTTACAGTGTCGAAACATATCACAGTTTCTTGAAATACCAATCTGACAGCAAGGACACTACACCCAAATCTTAAGACACGTACTGTTCATGAGACACACCCTTAAGTCTTTAACCAAGTCCACAGTCTTGTCCCAGGATTAAGTTATTTGTTGGGTACCTAGTCGCAATGGTAGGTTTATTGCAGATACATTGTTGTAACTTTACGACTTTTCTCTTACAACGGGTCTGTTTTGCTAGTCTGACTTGAAGAGATAAAAGTCTGACAACATTATTTATGGCGTAGTATTGATAAGACCTGGATGATCTCCTAGATTACTTTACTGTCTTAACTCGTGCTTTATGCCTTATCTTATAAATGAGTATACCTAAAACAAACGGAACCTTTGTTCTGAATCAAGGACAACAAAAACATGGTAGTTTTACTTTAAAAAATATAAATGGAAGAGTTCCAGGGT
This sequence comes from Opisthograptis luteolata, assembly GCA_931315375.2. Lineage (NCBI taxonomy): Eukaryota > Metazoa > Arthropoda > Insecta > Lepidoptera > Geometridae > Opisthograptis > Opisthograptis luteolata. The sequence continues at coordinate 9,738,384 of OV928048.1, forward strand.
CCATTACAAACAACGATGCTGCTTCAGATAATTTATTCAGGAGGTGCTGCTCTTACGCTAGCTCACAACCGAATGACTCTATTCAACCCAAACACCTGTATTTAAGGTACTTTAAAAGTCAGTACAACAACTTTACAGTGACTAAATATGAATTACTTTATCTGAGTTAAAAATATTAATAACGTTCAAAAACCCATTATTAAAATTACTTTCAATTATTGAATCATAAAAATATTTTCGGTAATCAGATTTACTACAAATTAATTGCATCGTTAAAGTCAAAACAATGTCTTTTTATATCAAAAAAATCATCTAAAAATCGCGCTATATATATCTTCAGATTGAGCACTAAGTATGAAGCCTTAGTGCGTGTATGGAACGATAGGCTGTATTGCATAAAAGATATTCGCCGAAGGACACGACCGGCTTATAAGAACCGGGTTATAATCCTAACGTGCTCGGAATTAGACAAAAGGATTGTGTAAGTGGACGGAGCTAGTTGTGGTTGAGAGTGGGGCATCTGCCCCTCCTCGAATTTCTTAGAATCTTTCATTCATTATCAGCCTTTCACGTTCTCACTGCTGGGACTCTGGCCTTCTCTCAAAGAGAGAGAGTATGGGCTGTAATCTACCACGCTGGCCCAGTGCGGGTTAGAATGCAAGAACTGCAACATTAGAATCTTTATTTTAATTAAATTAAAATAAGATTATGATTAGCACGAATATTTGTTCTAGAGTCTTAGATATTTCTATATAGATAAGTATTTATTTCTGTATATAAGTATGTTTTTGTTTAGTGCCCATAACACAAGTTTTGAGTTTAATTTGGGACTATGTATATCAATTTGTGTGCAATGGTCCCCCGATATTTATTTATTTATTCAAGTTTGAATAATTCAATCTGCCGTCAAAATATCTATCGAGCTAACAAAATGCACTTAGCTTGTGTGCTATACCTACACACTGCTAGTACATCTTCATTTTTTTGTCAATAGAAAGTGATGACGTAAGACTGTAGAACGTAAAAAATGAATGCATTTTTAAATGATTCTGAAATTATCAGCGAAATAGATAGTTAGTAAGTATTGGAGAGAAAGTGTTCATTTTTACAGTCAAGTTACAAAAATCGAGATCTTTTTTTTCTAATATTATCCTGATTAGAGATCAGGCCAGAACCCCCGGAAAAGTTCCTAGCTACCCCCCTAGTAAGATGCGATATCTTCATAGGTAGGTAGTAGGTACTTATATTTATCGGGTTATCCTTACCCTCTTACAATGAAACTTAATTAAGAGGCAAATAACAGATGGCGTGCTTGCCTGCATTATCATAAGCAACATTTAAGTTTTGTAGTTATTTCCTGGGATACAACGTTATGGATAGAATCTATGGCCGCTAGTTATTTTTTATTTGATGACCGGTGAAGCCAAATGTACAGCTGCCTATATGCATATAGATACCTATGTGAAGATTCCTAATCCGACTCATCATCATCATCATCATCAGCCGGAAGAAGCCCACTGCTGAACATAAGCCTCCCCATTGAAATCCTATTATCCTACTAATATTAAAAACGTGAACGTTTGTAAGCATGGATGTATGGATGCATGGATATTTGTTACTCCTTCACGCAAAAACTACTGAACAGATTTGAGGGAAGTTTGGAATGGAGATAGCGTATACCCTGGATTAACACATAGGCTACTTTTTATACCGGAAAAGGTTCCTGCGGGATAACGGGAAGATACGGGGCGCAGCAGGTAACTAATAATTAGGTGCATGGAAAAAAGCCCCAACACTTGCTCCGTGTCTGGGTGTTGTGGATCTCAGATTCGCGTAATATCACATGCTCTAGATATAGGGAATCCTAGTTAGGGTTCAGAGACATACTTATATATGATATACATGACATATATGTGATTGTGAGGGCGTTATTTTAGATTCTTTACTTATTTGAAACAAATTGCACCCCGCGGTTTCACACGCGTCTTCCCGCTATCCCACATTAACCTTTTTCCGGAATAAAAAGTAGCCTATGCGGTAATCCAGGGTATAAACTATCTCTATTTCAAATTTCATTCAGATCCGTTCTGTAGTTTTTGCGTGAAAGAGTAACAAACATCCATCCATCTATCCATCCATACTTACAAACTTTCACGTTTATAATATTAGTAGGATATGTGGGCGCTATTTTAGATTCTTAACCAATTTTGAAATATTATGTAACACGAATATATTGTATCAAGAATATTGTGTTATCAATTATTCATTTTGCAAGTCTTATAAATAGAACCTTTTTTTTTTTTTTATGTAACAGATTAGCAAACAAGCTGACGGCCCGCCTGATGGAAAGCGGTCACCGTCGCCTATGGACATCTGCAACACCAGGGGAGTTGCCGATGCGTTGCCGACCTTTAAGAACTCTTTTTACACCCATCTTGAAGGATTGCAATCTGTAGCACAGCGGAAACACTTGTCCCCACAAATTTGTAACAAAATTGGTATTCATAAAAATTATTAGTTAGTGTTTATAATTAAGAGATAATCAGAAAATTAAAAGTGACCAAATATTGGTCTCGTGATTAATTAATATTGGTACATACTTACTTGATTTCATTATTATTTTTTTTTGTGTTTTTTGGTCATGAGAAATTATTTTATTCTAAGAAACTTAGAAGACAGAAACATAATATGACTAAACTAAAACTTAAAATAAAATATGTATCTACTTTTTAGCTGCTTTGTAACTAACTGCTTTGTAATTGCTTTATAACTGCTTTGTAACAACTTTGTAAATACTTTGTAACAACTTTGTAACTGCTTTGTAACTACTTTTAACAATTTTTTAATTACTTTGTTACTAACAACTATATATTTGTCAAAAACGTTAGCTTTAACCTTTTTCCACCATTCTTTATCCACTATCGGAAAACAAGACGTAAGGCAACACCATACCAGAATATGGTTGACATTCCTCCGACCCACACAAAACGTTTCGCTTCTACATTTATAATGCGAACGGCGAAGGACATGGGAAACTTTTTATCGCGATAAACTGTAGTCGGGGAATAGTTTACTTCATAAATACAGTATAATAAAAACTGTACGTGTTTTTTCTGTATATATTGAAGACGTGCTCAAATAAGTAATTGAGGTTATTAATTTTTATTTAGTGTCGTCTTCTGACTCTTTCTGAACTGAAATCGTTCAGGAAAGAGAGGAGTAAGTAGCGTCGTTTCGTTTCACAGGCCAAGACACAAATTGGGTCATTTGAAAAAGTGTTTAATTGTCAAATGCTATTACGGCATACATTAAATTTTAAAAAAATGTTATAAGCTTCAAAATAAAACTAAAGAAAATTCTTTTCCAATACCCAAAAAGACAAGAAACTCTGAGAATTGATACAAGTGCCATGTAAGACGAAACCACCTCGCACACACACACACACACACACACACGCACACACACACACGCACACACACGCACACACAACGCGCGCGCGCGCGCGACCCTCGCACATTTAACTACATTTCTTACCTATACGCCAAGTAGTTTCAACACCAATGAGTAAGTAAATGCTCACTGATAGATTTAAATTTAAAAATGTACATATGTATTTGTTTTATTATTTAGTTATTAGAAATTACCTTCATGCCAGTGACGTGATCAAAAGCGGCTTCAACGGAAGACCAGCGCTGATCAAACGACCAGCACAACGCTGAGCTGAGGCCGGTTTGCAACAATACATTTTTTTTGAATGAATGAATGCTGAACCCACCTTGATGAAATTCGGTATGGAGATAGTGGAGAACAATGGGGAAGGGCAAAGGATATTATCGCGATAATCTCTAGTATACATGCGAGTGAAACAGCGGGGAACAGTTAGTGTATAGTAACATATTATGACTGCAATAAATAATTGAGTACTGAGCCATCAGACTTAGTAAGTTATTTTACTAACTAACTGAGTTTGCGCAACGACCCAAAGTGAGTCTTGGCCTCCGATAATAAACGACGCAACTTCAGTCAGTCCCGCGCCACCTCCTGCCAGTCCTCCAGCTGGAGCTCGCGCAAATCCTTCGTGACTTGACTTTTTTTGAAAGAATGGGGGAAGTTATTTAATGATGCTTAAATATCCAAGACTCTTGCAGAGAAGTTCTTTCCTGACTCAGAAGTAGATAGATTAACTTCGCAGTCTTACTTCGCTGCGCTCGACTACGACAAAGCTCTAGTTCCAATCTACAAAAGTGCATGGAATAAAATACTTTATTTATATATAGACACACTATAAATTTTACTGAACAGTTCGAGGTTTGCACAACTTTGTCATTTCTAGCTGGCAATACTTGTACACAAGGGAGCTCGGGCGTCATACAAAGGAGCTTCAGGAAATATTTTATGATTTCCCATATTTCTTGTCAGTAACTGTAGGACGCGCTGAACTCTAACGCTTTCCATAAGAAATGATGGTAATTAGAGATAACAAACCATACAGTACTTTAATTTACCTATAGTTAAAGGAAACGTTAATTTGTCTCGTAAATACTCGTGATAAAGACTTTAGTTAAATTTAATCATCATCAACGTCAGCCAATGTTAAGTGACGATGTGATCAAAGTTGGCACTGCCATACGCTACGCTTGTATTGAGACTGTCCCTTAAGGGCCCAAAAACCGAAAGGTGAAAAAACATCTTAACTTGAGGGAGGAAACTAGCCGAGTTAGCACTAGAAAACACTTTACTGCCAAGCTATGATGTCGACATAAAGCTTTTTTTTGCTGAAAGCTCAAGCTCATTTCTGAAGTTGGATTGGAAACACGACCTATCCCAATTACAACGTCGTTTCTATTAAGCTCTCGTAGCTTAAAAATAAAGCTAATAGGTGACCAACTAGAAAAGTTCTGATGTTAAAACTGGGTTGATCGGACAAATCAAACCAAGAGCAAGATTTGAACCCACGACTTTCGGAATAGCACCCAGATGCGGCTACTCTCGCCATGCACGATACATAAATCTGTAAATTTCTCAAGTCAAGGACAAGTCTCAGAGTGAAAATGGAGTGGAGTTACAGAATTGACTGAAAGTACGCCGAAAATTGTTCAAGCCGGTACGTTCCCCTCAGACAGAAATCTTAAAATAAATCACTGGCGGACCAATTTTTCACAAATGAAGTGCTGAATGATCCACTCTATCGGAGACTGCTTTCTGTACCTACCTATTTTAAAACGTAAATTCTAAACACTAAAATATTTTATAGATAAATATGCAGTTATATGAGCTAAGTTTGAACTATTTATAGCATGGAGATAGCGAGAAGAAAGAGTCTTCTGGCGAGATCTTCTAGTTTTGTTATAAATCCTCTGATTCATGATTGATGTCATGGAGCTCCGTAACCGTAACCGAAACTATCCGAAACCAACGGATAATCCGAAATAATTACATATCCGTAACCGTATCCGAAACCTATATAATTTTATTCCTATATCCATATCCGATCCGAAATATCATATCCATAACATCCCTATTACAAATCACGACTTGACTAGTGGTGACTCTGCTTTTACTAAAGATGTTTGTATGATAGGTATTTTATATGGCTATGGTTTTTTTTTTCCAAATAACCTCCTTTGAAACTGACTCAGTTACGTTGCCACACTGTATTAAACTCGGAAAACAAAAACAAAATATGGCGTGAAAGATATTTAAATATATTCATGGGCTCTTCATAGTCCGGAAAAAGTTCAATGTGACAAAACTAAATAGGTAAGGAATTCTCGCATCGTCACAAGCGAACGAACAAAGGTTTTCTTTCCTAATGGAATTTTTACCACTTGTTGCAATCTTCATAAACCTGAAATGTGAAGGAACTAAGTGCCTACTATATATAAGTGTAGTGGACAGACAGAAGAAGTGCATTTTTATCATTCTGACTTGTTTTATCGTCTACTAAAACAACGTTTTGTGGCGCGTCGCGCGAGTTTTATTTCCTTAGCTGTTATTTCAAAGCTATACTGCCATTTTCTTTTAGCTTGGACAAGCTATAGTCAATGTTATGTTTCAACCTTTAAATCATCATAATCATCAGCCGGAAGAAGTCCGCCACTGTAGATAGATAGATAGATAACGCGTTATTATTTCACCACAACACCACCACTGTATAATATTTTCAGTGAACATTTAATAAAAATCGAAACATCTTTCCGCAGTGCTACAAATTGCAAGATGGGTGTGAAAAGAGTTCTTAAAAGTATGTATATCGTTGTCTACCTACTATCCATAACACAATGTTTTTTTGGTCGGCAACGCATTGATAACTCCTTTGGTGGTGCAAATGTCTATTATAGGCGACGGTGACCGCTTTCCATCTGGCGGGCCGTCTGCTTGTTTGTCAATCTATTAGGTACCTACGTAAAAAAAACAACATTTCATGGTAACAAGTGCAGTGCATTTCCGCACGTGATTTCGAAAATTGTTCATAATTCTGGTTGGCAAGTTGTGTTTAACAACTTGAAAATAGCAGTCATACCAAGTCTGCTCAACTGAAAGCGAAACGTAAAAGATGTTTATGGCGGCTACATCGATATCGTATCGGAAATGGAAACCCGTAAAATTTGAATATTTTCTTGGCGTAAATTAGAACCTTCACGGGCGGTTTTTTTTACATCCAACTTTACGCTGTACTCCGGATTTTTATAGAGAAAGAAAAAGATAACAAATTTATAAAACTGCAATGGTCAAACACAAAAACAATAAATTAACAAAAAAATATGTTCTAAACAATGATGTACTTTCGCGGAAATAACTTTTTAGTTACCATCAAACATTTACGAAAATTAACAGTTACGAATATGTATCGTAATATCGACACTGTCAGATGTTTATGATATAAATGCTTGTCACATAATTTTATTGTACGCCAAAATTCAAATTCTTCTGAAACGAACTTGTCGTCATTTCTTTTTGATGCATTGAATCATCACATAAAATAGGGGAGCCCATGATGATACATGTGGATTTATTGAAGCGTCGCGGAAACCTAATAAGTTTGGTAAATTAGATGGTTAGGTGGTTTGGATGGTAGAAAGAATAAATGGTTCACAATTTTACCACTTTGAGCGGTGGGGGAAGCGTCTGCAGACTTTCAAGGTTGTAAAACAATGACATGGATATATAATCTTTTTTTGTAAATATATACTATCATTTAATCCTTGTCTTGCGTAGATAATAATGCCGTGATTTTCATGGTAACATAATATTTATGCTCATGACTGTACAATGATAGACTAGAAACTGAAATCAGTAACTAAACCATTGATGTTGACTAAATTTAGGCTAATGCTAATCACTGCTTATTTTCGCAAGTTACCCCATTTCTCTATGGGAATCTTGCTTGAGATCCATTAAAAATCTCACCTACATAGGCCTAGATTCTACAATGTATTTAACCGCTGCTCACCGTTTTCAAGCCTGAACTGTTTTGCGACAAACTGTATCACTGTGGGTCTACAAATTATATGTTCCCCATTTTGGACGTCATGCCAATTCATGAAGGTACCCTGTACGTACAACTGTTATTTCCATAGGTATTACATTTTCGAGCACATAAATAAAACGCTAGTTACCTGCTTAGCGGATTTGCAAGCGTGGATATGTTGATAATAACCAAAAAAATCATAATAGTATATATTTATTTTTTTTACTATTTACAGGGTAGCGTTTGATCACAAGTCACCTGAAGTTGAGTGACGATGTGGTCGAGGATGGCGCCACGTTACACCTGGACTGGGAACTGGCTCTCAAGTGTGGCTGCCGGAACACACTGATAGGTGCTTGGCGACAGATTCTTAACAAGAGGGTGGTAGCTAGCCAGGCGAGTACTAGAAAATACCCTACCACCAAGCTATGGTTTCATCACGAACGATTTCACGATTATTTTTTTTTTGATATAGTAGTATTACTATATTTACTCCATGGAATGATTTTTGAAAAATCCTTTTTATGCGCTTTTAAACTAGCCTAAATTAAATAATTATAAAAGTCAAAAGTCAAAAGTCAATTTTTATTTATTCAATAGGATACATTGTGATCACTTTAAAACGTCAAACTTAAAACTAGCTACGCCTGTTCCAACCTCCTTACGCCGGCAAAAGAACAGGCAAGAAACGCCCGGCAGGTAATTTTTTTGGCGCGATCACATTGACAATTTTATTCTTATTACTAATTGATTGAATTGGAGCAAGTTCACTAAAATCCCAAGCTTTTTTATGTCATCTAATGGTCCGATATTTTTTAATTAGCTTTACTAATAAGATTTCTCTTGTTTGGTTGTACACATTGGGATATGGGAACATGAATATTAATGAGTTGCGGGATCACAACCACAGCAGACCAGACCCCACAAGATAAGTGTATGTACATGGTAGGTACCGTTTGACCCCAAGTCACCTGATAAGTGACCAGGTGGTGAAATATGGCGTCACGCTACACCTGGATTGAAAACTGGCTCTAAAGTTAAGCTGCTGGAACGCATCGATAGGTAAGTTGAGAGTTAGGATAGATATGTATCTATATAACTAATTAGAAAAAAGTATAGTCGCTAACGTCGGTACTAATTAATCAGCTTTCTAATTAGGATAGGATTTAGGAAGGTGTAATAGCATAAACCTATTGTTAGAAGCATCAAGCACCTAACACGCTTGTTTTGCTGACTCTTAATTAGGATGGCTGAATTTAGACTAGTTTAATAAAGGGTTTAATTCAACACAATCTATTTATATTCCAAGTGTTTCATGTTTCATGTCGGTTTGTGTAGGTCGTGGGTTCGAATCCTATTTTAATGAGCTTGAAATTTTTGATGGCAGAGCGTTTCTGGTTCTTTCTTTTATGTAATAGATTAGCAAACAAGCAAACGGCCCGGCTCGCCTGATGGAAAGCGGTCGCCGTCGCCTATGGGCATTTGTTACACTAGGGGAGTTGCCGATGCGTTGCCGACCTTTGAGAGCTCTTTTCACACCCATCTTGAAGGATTGCAATCTGTAGCACAGCGGAAAGACTTGTGGGGGGAGCTCATTCCACATTTCGCAAGTATGTGGGAGAAAGGAGCGCATAAATCGCGAGGTGTGGGATTTCCAGGACTCGATAGTGTGTGGATGAGCTTTGTTCCGATGACGAGATCATCGGTGGTAGAACCGCGATGGAGGGATGAGATGGATTGTGTGGGGAACAATTCTCTCAGCTCATCCCAATCAGCTGCCCGCTGTTCTGGTTCTCGCCTGATTAGCTAATCTGTCTCATTGTAATCTGTTTTCATTTTTCATTTCATTTCTCTCAGAATTTGCAAGTTGAAGTGGCAATGGGCAGGCCACATCGCTCGATGAACCGATAACCGATGGGGAAGAAAGGTTCTGGAGTAGCGACCACGAACTGGAAGACTGTAGGTAGGCCCCCCACTAGGTAGACCGACGACATTGTAAGAGTCGCAGGGAGCCGATGGATGCAAATGGCTAATAGCCGTTCATGGTGGCGTTCAAGGAGGGAGGCCTATGTTCAGCAGTGGACTTCTTCCGGCTGTTGATGATACATTGTGAAAAACCCGAGTTTTTTTCTGACAAAATAATTTATGTTTGATTTCGAAAACCTCATCTCATAACTCGAACTCAGTGGGTTTCATTTTTTGTACTGAGAGAAAAAGTACTTTACATTGATTACCAAAACAAACTGTATAACCGCGTACTCTTGTGATTGTTTTACAAGCCTGTGTATGCCGTACGTACACCTTGAAAACTTTTAATTGAACTTCCGGTTCAAATGGCACAACTTATGAGGACGGAAATGCGCGATTTTCGATTTTGCGTCTCTTTTCTTCATCTTGAGGGAAGTTCGACATAAGCACGACACGTGAGATCGCGCTGACTTGCTTTTACTCGAATACGGAGAGTGAAAAGGAAATGTTATGTTTTTAACAGTCTTTGTTGTATTTAAAATAACGAAACAGCACAGAATTATCCCTACTATAAATCTATAATATTATTAATCCGAAAGTAACTCTGTCGCTCTGTCTATCTCGCTTTCACACCTAAACTACTGAAACGATTTATTTATTTATTTTATTTTTTATTTTATTTATTTATTCAAAAACACTTACAGTCTAATTTACACCTTTTACAAGGGGATGCCGCGCATGAGTCCCTAAGACTTGTAAATACCAGTTAAAAAAACATTATGGTGTTATGACTAATAGCCACCCAAATAGGTCGAGCCCTGTGCTTGGGTGAGCTACCGATTGAAGCGAACCACAGAACAGATTGCGATAAGCGGTGAAATACTGTATGGACATTGCAAAAACCTTAAAACTAACAATTACAAGCATGCGATTGAAATTCTACACTAAATACATACGACTACATGTATACAAAATAATATGAATAAGTCTCATTGATATCCTAGCAATAATAAATAACATATAAATATATATATATAATATATACAAAAATATAGTAATGAATAATTATAACATATAAATACATAAATCATAGATATTTTATACACATTAAATGATAATAATATACTAGCTTAGGTTACTGTCGCCGATCCATTTTTGCCATAATTTAATGAACTCTGATTGATCTATTTCGCCTAGTAATTTGTTGATTTTATATTTTAAATGCATTTTAACAAGAGAATCTCGGATTTTAATGGAAAGTATATATTCAATAAACTCTTCTGGCAAGGAGTTAAAAATTCTAGGAGCAAGTGCCGTAAAATGTTTCCGCGTGAAAACTGTGGTCTTGTTTGGTACCTGAAATATCTTTTGAGCAGCTGCTTTTCGCCTGGGCCTATCAGAAGACACCAAAGGCATTTCGTCTAAATGTTTCGTCATATGAATAATTGTTTGTTTTATATATAATTTCCTGACAGTTAAAACTTTACAAAGAAGGTACAACTCGCCACTAGGAAACCTCATTGACTTTCTTTTTATTACTTTTAAGTTAAGTTTTTGAGCTTTTTCAACTCTGCCCATAACATGATTTGAACATGAGCCCCAGCTAATTATTCCGTACATTAAAAGAAATTTAAATGAAATTTGCTACGAATAGTTTGAACCCTGAGGAAGGACATAGGATACTTTTTATTGCGATAAACTGTAGCCCACGCGGGTGAAACCGTGGGGAACAACTCTTTTTCTATACTTCAACTACTTGCATGATAGCAATTCACCACAAGTCATCTGATGTTAAGTTACGATGACGTTAAAGATGGCGTCACGCTACAACTGTCACAGTGGTGTCTTTATATGTTAATAATCTTTATACTACAATTGTTCTATTTTTCCATTGTTTTCTATTCTATTAATGTTTCTATTCTATTCTATTGTATTTTAATCTAATTTAATTTGATTGTGATTCTGATAATTATTTGACCCTATTTTATTTTTTGTTTTGATATATTATTATAATTAGTGTAAGTGGTGTATCCGTGCTGATTATTAAATAAATAAATAAAACTGGGCTGGGAACTAGCATTTAATTTCCGCAACATACCCATTGGTGCTTGCCGACTGGTAGTAGCTAGCCAGGCAAACACTGCAAAATGTCCTACCACCAAGCCACAACACGATGTTTTCCTTTACCGAAAGCTCAAGCTTATTGTAGAATTCGAACCTACGACCTCCGGGTCGCAAGTTGACGTCACTACCACTGGGTCAACATCGCTTCAAAGGTAAAGTTCTATGATGTAATATAGCACTATGTAGGTGAGATTTTTAATGGATCTCAAGCAAGATTCCCATAGAGAAATGGGGTAACTTGCGAAAATAAGCAGTGATTAGCATTAGCCTAAATTTAGTCAACATCAATGGTTTAGTTACTGATTTCAGTTTCTAGTCTATCATTGTACAGTCATGAGCATAAATATTATGTTACCATGAAAATCACGGCATTATTATCTACGCAAGACAAGGATTAAATGATATATATTTACAAAAAAAGATTATATATCCATGTCATTGTTTTACAACCTTGAAAGTCTGCAGACGCTTCCCCCACCGCTCAAAGTGGTAAAATTGTGAACCATTTATTCTTTCTACCATCCAAACCACCTAACCATCTAATTTACCAAACATAATAGGTTTCCAATCCGTAGTCGCAAGGTTTCGGAGAAAAATAAAAAAATATCGTCTCTCGAAGTTCACATTGTCTGTGTTCCGCCGTACATAAAAAAACGAATCACTTCGTAAGCGGTCGTAAACAAGTTTTTGTTGGGAAAGGTGCATTTGTTTTCATTTCAATGAGTTTAGAACTTTATTGTTATTGAGAAATGACTTAGTTTTTTTTTTTTTTTGTTTTGTTATGGCGTCACACGATTAGTGTATTTGCCAGTGTCAAATGACTTAGTTTACCGAAAGTGACGATTTTAAATATTTTTTTCGTTTTTTTTTTTAAAAAAGCCAAACTTTCTTTTTTTTACGGAATTATATCTACCTTCAGAGACATTTTGCTGTTTTACATGAAATATTTTGCTTGTGTGGGTAAGTAAAACATACTATTTTTGTTTTTGAATGTTGTATCTACATGAGTGTATAAACAAATCTTAGTAACACGCTAAAATACATTCACAAATAAATCATTAACATACAAAGTTTCAAGTCGATACGACAATTAGAAGTGGGTGAAAATTGGCTTCTAAGATTTGATTACATTGTTAGTTACAAGTCAAGCAAATAAAAGTGTTTTAAAATCGGCTTACGGCGGGCGCAAAACCGGTTCTTAGTCGAACCTAAAGCAAATGTTTGCGAGTGAAAATGTAGAATTATTAGTATGAAAACATGAATATTTTTATATTACCAAAATTAAAAACCATATAAATGAAATGGTATAAAAAAAATGAAACAAAAATTTTGTTTTTTATTTTATTATTCAAAATACCTTCGAAACAATGGGCTGTTATAAACTAAATAAACATTCATATGTTTTAGTTTATATTTCTACAGAACAAGTAGTTCACTAGCTTTCAAGAATAGTACCTGGAACAAAGCAAAACATAAACAAACTGGGGTCAAGTACCGCGCAGCTGAAAACTCAAGGTCACGTGGTGATATTGGTAATAGCCGCGAATTTGAAGCATTGGCGACCGCGGACCGTGAAGGGGAAAACATAGGACACTTTCAATCGCGACTATTTATAACTCACGTGTGAAACCACGGGGCACAACTAGCAGAGCAATTTCTAGAGCAGATCGCAGATAAAACTCGCGATTCACGAAGTTATAAAAAAATAAAATTAACAAACCTCCGAAAATCATTGATAAGAAAGAACACTCTCTAACTATTTAAATAAAATAAACTTAATCAAAATCGATTCATCCGTTTGGGCGCTACGATGCGACAGACAAACTTAGAACACCCCCTCTTTTTCGTCGAAGAATAAAATACATTAACCGACATAATACAACATAACTAAGTAAACACTAAAATAAAAATCTAAATCTATTTTAAGTAACGTAATAGGAAACGTTATAAAACCTTTATGCGACTAATGGCTCCTTTATCTCATTACAAAACCTACACATGATGTAACTAAGAAGCCTCAAAAGTTGAAGCAAAGTGACGTACTCCCACACCGGTCCATTAGGAGTAAATGCCACTACGCCATGCATACAGTATATGAAAGCTTCAGGCTCTGTGCTTCAGTTTCAGTAGAAGTTTCGTTCGGGCTTCCAGTCGAACGCTAGCTACGGTGGCCGGCACCCGACTGAGTGTAACTACTTAACGCTGTACCTTGATCGCATGCGAAATAATGCCAGTGAAGTTTTATTTTATTTTATTTTGAATGTCGTAAAAATAATCAGGCAGTGTTTTTTTTAAAAAAAGCACACATTCAATTTTTTTTTAAATATCTTGTTGATATGAAAACTTTTTCGTTTTTTTCGTCAGTCAAAAATCAAGTGTTAGTTTGTTAGACAACCTCTTTGCAAATTTTTGTTACCTTTTGACATTAAAGTGGCGAACATGGCATATTTATTTTTGGACTGTGTGACATTTAACTTTCGTCAGTAGTGAAATAAAACTGGCTCTTTGACTTAAAAAGTGCTGTTACAAAGAACTTTTGAAGCTTAAAACATCAGTGGATTACAAAAGTGAATGAATTTACTAAACCTGGTGGATGAATAAGTAAGTTGATAGTCGTTTATTATTAAAATCAACGAATTTGGAAGTTAATTTATTAGGAAAGTTGTAAGACTCTTTAGAAGCTCTGAACTCAATTGAAATACTTAAGCCTGATTATGAGAAAGGTGAAACTTAAATCTTATGATTTAAATTATGTTACCTAATCAGAAAGTTTAATGAACTATTAAGTACAATAATAAAATTGAGATTTTTTTTAGTTCTTTTTTGATATTATGATTTTCATTAAAAAAAGTCAATACATATAGTTATTAAAACAATGAATATTGGATTTATCAGATGACAGTTATGCGCCCTAACGGCAATGTTACATTAAAAAAAGGATTGTCAAAATGAGACTATCCATTTAGTGAAAAAAAAAAACTGTCTATGGAAATTTGTGTATAAACTCAATGCTCGTGAGATTCTTTTACCATTACTAAAATTTAGCTAACAGATTCTTGGCTGGAATAACACTTAAGGTATTTATTATCGGCTAATTATCATGTTTTAGGTGACAAACAATATAAATACGAGACGATACATTCTGTTTATAGACATGCTAAAAAATATGATTTTTAGTGACTGCTTATCAGTGATGCCAACTTAGGCCTTTCTTGGCTATATTTAGTCCCTTTTCTACTTGTTTAGCCACTTAAAAAAACCCCGACATCTTGAACCTATTTTCATCAAACATACTTAACTAAAAACACTCCCCCGTAACTCACCTTTCATACAAAAAACAAAACTAAATGGAAATCGCTTCATCCGTTCGCGAGCAACGGTGCCACAGACAGACAGATGGACACGTCAAACTTATGACACCCCTGTTTTTCCGTCGGGGGTTAAAAATTAGTTAGCACCTAGCCTTAAATCTAACGTCTTATTAGTTTCGAAAGATTTTGTTATTTCTACTGGTTATGGTATATACTTATAGATGTTTAAAAATGTACATGAATTATTATGAGGGCAGAGATATCTAAATACCATAAATAAGCTAGTTATTTTCTGATATTTTTTAACGGGTAACTTGGATAATATTGCAACAACCTAATCATACGTAGGTTCATTATCAGCCTTTCACGTTCCCACTGCTGGGACTCTGGCCTTCTCTCAGAGAGTATGGGCTGTCATCTACCACGCTGGTCCAGTGCAGGTTGGTAAATGTCGCATGCCCTTGAATGTTGCAGTTCTTGGACATGCCGGTTTCCTCACGATGTTTTCCTTCACCGTTTTGAGCGATGGCAAATCCGCACATAACTTATTGAGTCATAGGTGCGGGGCCGAGAGGATTCGAACTCGGTGTCGGCGTCTTGTAAGTCGCACGCCTAACCGTTCGGCCACCATCACACACATCTCACACATAATACGTAGGTACCTAATCTTAACTAAAATATTCCATGCTTTATTTTGTGATTTACACAATAGGTAATCAACTTTGTATAAATAAGTATATAACCTACCTTTTTTTATTATTTTTTACTCCTTATGTAAAGGTATACTTACCGTGTTGGTATTTACTATAGTCAACAATGTGCTTGGTAAAAAAAAAATCTTAGCATTCATCAATTTCATTTCTGATGATATTGTTAATTTCGGTGAAATAAATTAGTTTTGGCATCGCCATTGAACATTTGAGTGGATGGTGGCCGAACGGTTAGGCGTGCGACTTACAAGACTCCGACACCGAGTTCGAATCCTCTCGGCCCCGCACCTATGACTCAATAAGTTACGTGCGGATTTGCCATCGCTCAAAACGGCGAAGGAAAACATCGTGAGGAAACCGGCATGCCCAAAAACTGTAACATTCAAGGGCATGCGACATCTACCAACCCGCACTGGGCCAGCGTGGTAGATTACAGCCCATACTCTCTCTCTGAGAGAAGGCCAGAGTCCCAGCAGTGGGAACGTGAAAGGCTGATAATGATGATTGAACATTTGCTTCAAAGTGATGTCAAAATGTAAATACACTTTGCATATCACGCTATTTGGTTACCACTTTCAGTCATAGCAATTTATTTGCCTAGATTTTGAATTTTTGCTCCATTTTCTTTTGAGTGCTTATTGACGGCAAATCAACACGTCTCAGACGCCTACAGATTTTTTTTTATCAAGCGAAATAAAAAACAATACCGATCGTGAGTTGCCTACATAATATATTATTGACTAGCGATACGATCCAGCTTCGGACGGGAAAGCAAAGATTTTAACATGCTAACAACGCAAAGAATTTTTTTTTTATTAGAATTAGGGACTTTCCCCCCAGTCTCACCTGATGGTAAGTGTTGACGAGGTCGATGATGGAGCATCCTTTTTATGTATTTAATGTAGGTATTTTATTTTAGGACCTAGTCTCAGAGCTTTGGCCCTCAATGACTTTTTGGTGCTATATTTCGTTTTGAGCTAAACAATAGGTGAAAAAATCGTTCAAAATAATTAGCTAAATATTAATTAAATTTTTATTATTTTGCATAAAAAGGTTGAAACACCCAAAATGTATTGTAATTTTTTAACTACTATTATTAAAAAACTTTTTTTTTTTTAAAAGAGCTTTCTCGTCTCCTCGTAACAATAACATAAAAAACCCACACGTATGACCATAGACAGTGTAGTCCATGCGGACCAATCTACTGATATTGGCTAGTCAAAAATATTTTTTATTTCTAGGTTTTTATGTTTTGATTGTATGAGTGGCCATACACTGCCTAAAAGCTTCTTCTAAAAGTCAGACTCGCGATTTTTTGATGGCATTCACCTTGAATCGTGCCAAAAAGCAGATGCCAACAAAATATTCCATGCCTTAGCGGTTATAATAAAAGTCGATGTAAAAGATCTCTAGAAGACATCAATCGTGTGTATATCAAGATAAATAAACATTGAAAAGTAAATTAATTGATTCAGATTATAAACATAATACGATGTGTAGGATTTTATAAATTTAAAATCTGCGTTGGTTGGAACGTAGTTGGGTGAATTGAAGCATGAAAGGAACGTTGATAAAACTTGGGTATTTTTCTTTACACGTTTTCGTCTACTCTGAAGTATGATTTGTTGACAAATTAATTTAGTTTCAGAAACAAACATTTAACCTACAAGATCAAGAGATTTTTTTAACGTTGAACGGTTTTCAAAATATTTTTTTTATTATTTCTTCGTACTAAAATTATAAACGTGAAAGTTTGTGATTATGGATGGATGGATGGATGTTTGTTACTCTTTCACGCAAAAACTACTGAACGGATCAGAATGAAATTTAGAATGGAGATAGTTTATACCCTGGAATTAACACATAGGCTACTTTTCATGCCGGAAAAAGGTTCCTGCGGGATAGCTGGAAGACGCGGGTGAAACCACAAGGCGCAACTAGTTTTATATAAAAAAACGTATTAAACGTAGATTAATCTAATTGTTATATAAAGGTACTCGTATGCTTAATACATTTTAAATAGATGGTATTATTATGACAGGTGACAATAATAGGGATGTTAACACTAATTTCAAAATAATGTTTAATCTTACTTAAAACATATTTTTGTATTTAAATATAACTTAATAATTTAAATAAAAATGATTTTAAATGCTATATTTATAATCTTTTGTCACGTGACTGCAAACACCAAAAAGAGCTTCTTACGTCACTAACCACTCAGGCGATTTGTGCTTCGATGGTTGCCCGCGCGTCGGTAGCCGCGGGTCGGCGTCGGGGGTCGGCGCGGTGGTATGGTTACG
This sequence comes from Opisthograptis luteolata, assembly GCA_931315375.2. NCBI lineage: Eukaryota > Metazoa > Arthropoda > Insecta > Lepidoptera > Geometridae > Opisthograptis > Opisthograptis luteolata. The sequence goes on from OV928048.1 coordinate 9,756,271, forward strand.
AATCGCGACCATCGTGTTTTTCGGTCAGTGACGTCATGTCAGTCACGTGACAGTTGTTAGTGTTTTGGCGGAAAAATTCATAATTACTCTAATTTTGTATATTATTTTCTCATCGAAAATAACTATAAAAGAATACTAATAATTTTAAATAAAATATTTTTTTTATGGTGCACAAGAGTCAATCTTTAAAATAAAAGCAATTCCGAAAAATGGTTACATCCCTATTATAGTGGTCAAATGTTACCATAGAATAAAACAATGTTTAATCATAAATAATTAATAGTCACTTTTTTTCACGTGCGTCCTTCGCACGTTGTTCAAGTTTTACTACAGCCTTTTGTTTCTATTGAATTGGATTCCTGCGTATTGGTCTATCATTAATTCTAGCTAAAAACCTCTAATGAAGCTGCAACTATTTTTAGTTTAAGTGTTCACAAATAGAGTTAAGTGTCTGTTAACTACTTTGTTTAGGTTTTGGGTAATTCAGTTGTTTGTTTTCGTAAGTCCATCTGTTTTGTTAATGGAAATAAATTAGGTACAGTCAATGACAAAAGTAGCGGATCATACTAAATTTACCCATCGTGTTTTAGATCTGTAATGTTTGGTTTTTCTTTACAACATACAAGTTAGCGTTTGATAACAACAAATAACAATAACTAATAAATAATTTAATATAATATCAAATAACTAATGACGCGATCAAATGTTGACGAACTGTTATAAACATCGTCACGGAACATCGGGTTACTTGTGGTCAAACGCTACCAAAACATAATTAAAAAAAACTTCACGCTGACGGCGTTAAAGCTTTCCCCAGAAGTAAACAAGATTATTTTTAACATATCATTACACATTTTTTATTTTGATATTATAACTTATAACAAATAAGCGTTATTGAACAAAACATCTTTATGAGACATCACCTTAATTGGCTGTTTATTTCAACCACTGCAGAACATAAACCTCCTCCGTCAATCTTCTTACAGCTTCAGCCAATCAGAGTCCAATTATGAAAGCTTTGCCTATTTAAATCTTGAAAGGAACTATAGAGATTTTACTAGTTATATGAGCTACTGGCTGATTAGGAAACAAACAAAAATTTTGTGTTATCTGTAGAATAGTAATATTTTTCACAAGTAACAAAATGGACTTTTTTGGCGGCAATCGAATTGTCAACGTGAAAATTTTGTTTTTATTTCCTAAACTTGTGTTTCTTCGAGTGATAATGTGTAATATTGGTGGATTATTAACCATTATGTGTTCGTTAATGTGTACGAGTGCGGGAAATTGAAATAAAGTTGTGAAAGTGACTTTTCGAGTTGCTCCAAAAAAGTCCGTGTAAAGTTTAAGTAAAGCGCCACTACTTTACTTAAACACTATCCTCATCCCTTCATCTCATCATCATCATCATTTAATCTTGATTCAGCTCTCTGAGTTTGAAATATTTTATACTTGACACTGGCAAATACACTAATCGTTTGACGCCATAAAAAAAAAAACAAAAAAAAACAAGAAAAAATCTCTACACACTCATGTTGGGATTGCAATTTCGCAGATCAGGTGCACACATCACAAACAAAACCCCAAAAACAAAAAATTTCCATCTCCAGTAGAACATATCGTGGATAGATCAGTTATTGTAAATAAGCAAATTATTTGAACTGTAAAGGGCGTAATCAAGCGAGCGACATCAGCCAGTAACATAAAAAAAATCAAACCAATTAAAAGAACACGAACAGCTAAACACGTGTCTTCACCGAGAAAATGAATGTGCCTTGTATTCCTCCACATTCCATTAAAAATAATAAACGTCAGATTACGAATTAAATGGACAGGCGTAGCAATAAAATCGTGAAACGTATCCCATCTCCGATACGATTTAGAGCCTTGAAAGCATTTGGTTAGGAATCGCACGAGCATCTGGTCGAAAGTGGTAGATGTATAAAGGTACGCACGAGTGTTGCCAATGCTACGGCGATTGCCGAGTTCTGCGGTTTTCAGGCCAAAAAATCACAGAACGGCCTACGGCTGCAACCCTGTGGCCGTAGCAGATTCTACGGCTTTCCGCAAATTCTACGGTAATTAATTATTTTATCGGTTAGTGATAAAAAAATGATAAAAATAAAATAATAAAAAATGAAAATGAATGAATGATGATGATGATGATGATGATGAATGGTTTGTATAAAAATGGTAGGAAACATATTTATTGAATAAGAAAGAAGAGTTTCTTGATAATGTTCCAGATTTTTACCGAAAACAATAAATTTAAATAAAATGTAAAGCTATTATAAATTATTACTTTAATTTCAAATAAATAGAGAAAGTTTTGCGAACATTAGCCAAACAGCGCTGTTTTAAGGTTTTTCTTATTTTTAAGCAGTGACACGGCCCACCTTTCGTTTTTTTTCCATATAAACACTGCATTTTCACCTAATGAACACGGCCGGCTAAAAATTTTCATTGGCAACACTGAGTTTCGCACGAACATCTGGTTGAAAGTGCGAACCGTTAAGGTGGGTGTTAGACGTCTGTTTAGATTCCGTTCAGTAGCCGTGGTCGTATAATGGTAATGAGAAATGAGTTGACTCATCAATCTGTAGATGTTATTTTATGTTGATGGTTATTATTATAGATAGATGTAAGGTTACCAAGGTACCAAGGTAACCGTCATAGCCTATAGGATCAGCGAGCTGAAGTTGCAATGGGCTGGACATATTAGCCGAAGAACCGACAACCGTTGGGGCAAACGTGTTCTCGAGTGGAGACCGCGTCTCGGCAAACGTAGTGTAGGACGCCCTGCGGCTAGGTGGAGCGATGACACACGCAAAATGGCTGGCAGCAGTTAGATGAGAGAAGCCGAAGATCGGGCTCAGTGGCGTGCTTTGGGAGAGGCCTATGTCCAGCAGTGGACTGAAGTAGGCTGATTATGATGATCATGTAAGGTTAGGTATGACCACAATTTTTCGTCAGCCCTGAAGAAAAGACACCCAAGAAAGGATTGAAATATCGAACGCGGGATTGGTATAACTTCTCAGATGGACGCCAGTTGAAAACATATTTTTGATACAAGACTTTCAGCAAATACATTGTTGAGATTTTTACCCTGGAGTTTAAGAAGACAAGATTATGAAACATGCGAAAGTTTCTTGAAATAAGATAGACTGTTTCTATTTTATTAAAGAACTGTTTTAGTGAATTTAAATATTTTAATTTTAGCGACGAGACGAAGCACGCGATGATTCGGCGATGATGTATTACGATTATTATTTATGTTGACATTTTGCCACCGGTTACAAAGTGACAATTTCGCAGTGTCATCATCATCATTATCAGCCTTTCACGTTCCCACTGCTGGGACTCTGGCCTTCTCTCAGAGAGAGAGAGAGTATGGGCTGTAATCTACCACGCTAGCCCAGTGCGGGTTGGTAGATGTCGCATGCCCTTGAATGTTGCAGTTTTTGGACATGCCGGTTTCCTCTCGATGTTTTCCTTCACCGTTTTGAGCGATGGCAAATCCGCACATAACTTATTGAGTCATAGGTGCGGGGCCGAGAGGATTCGAACTCGGTGTCGGCGTCTTGTAAGTCGCACGCCTAACCGTTCGGCCACCATCACACACATCACCCACATAATACATAGGTACCTAATCTTAACTAAAATATTCCATGCTTTATTTTGTGATTTACACAATAGGTAATCAACTATTAAGTCATAGGTGAGGGGCCGAGAGGATTCGAACTCGGTGTCGGCGTCTTGTAAGTAGCACGCCTAACCTTTCGGCCACCATCGCTCTTTTTTCGCAGTGTAGTTTAATTTTTGCTCATTTATTTACTCGTACTGGTTTTATAATTTTATGTATTTTAGTACCTAAGCATTACCCCAGACTGAACTGATAGAGAAGAGTGGAGCGCTCCCATTTCGGAGGCCAAGACACACTTTCGGTCACTGAGCCATCGGAGTTAGACACTTAAGCATTTAGTTTTGAAGCAATGATGGCCAAGTCGTAGTGACGTAGACTTACGACACGAAGGCCCAGGGCTCGATTCTCTTGAGTTTTCGGCGCAGGATAAAGTCGTGATGAGAGCATAGTCGATGGTAGGGCATTCTCTACCAAGCACTTAGCACTTACCTATTGGTGTGTTCCGGTAGCCTCGCTTGAGAGCCAGTCCGGGTATATTGTGGCGACCTTTGACCACAAAATATTTTAATTGACGTTGCCATATTAATTGAAATAAAAAATTACATTAAATTAATATCAAGTGGCTGCTTTGTAATAATATGTAAAAAATATTGTAACATTGTCGTTCATGTAAGTAATGTTTGAATTTGTAAAAGTTTGGCTGATTTATTTAAATCCTCTATGAAAGCACTCTTAGGAAAAAACAAGTACGTAATACCATGACTTTACTAAATAAATCAAAAGAGACAGATTTCATTAGGTACATCTTTTGAAGATAATCAAGAAATAATTATAATCTTGATTCAATGGCTTTAAAAATCGTATTTTAAATGGTTTTATTATATAAACGTTTCATTCGATCCTTATTTTTTTCTGAACATTAATCATGAAAGACTTATTAATTTATGGAAATTCAGCAACAAATTCATGAAAAAACTCTACAACTTTCCGTTTTCACCCTGTTTTGTCGCGATAAAGTAAGCGGGCCTACCCGTAGAAAACCAAAATCTGTTTTCAAGCATTCATTTTTCCCAACTTTGACCACTTAAAACTTGATAATTGGTTCTCTTGCTAATAATTATTATTCCTTTTGAAGCTTAATTTGAGTGTAATAAACCGAGTCTGAAAAAGTTAAATTAAAGGAGAACGATATTGATGAGTATGGCCTATGGGGAATAAAGAAGGAGCCAGCTTGGTGGCGCACAAAGCCGGCGAAATATTTGTTTATTTATTGTTCTACTTTATCTACCGACCCGCACTGGGACAGCTTTATCTGAGAGAAGGTCTATGATTTTTTTCTTATCTTACAGGGAAGCGATTGACCACAAGTCACCTGCGACCCCTGCGAGTTTTTGTGAGACGTTATCGCATACCTACTACCGCGAAGGCGTGAACTTATTTATGTATGAAGTAATACGGAAGACCAGCGCTGGTTTACTAACCAGCATTTTGCTGAGTTGGGGCCGATTTGTGACACTGACATTTTTGTGTACTGACATTGAGTTCTGTCCTTATATATATACCCCGCACCTACCTACGAACATATCAATATTCTGTTTTAAACTACCATGGTCAAAAACATAAGAATTAGGTTTTATAACGGGATAATTACCATGTATTTGTTTTTGTTTAAGTTCTCGATATTTCGGCACTGTTGCAAGCGCCATGATCACGAGAACTGTATTTCAAACAAAAACAAATACATGGTAATTATCCCGTTATAAAACCTAATTCTAATATCAATATTGTTCCTTTTTTTCTATAATTTGTACCAAGAGTGTTGTTTTTGCAAATAAACATATATTCTTTCTTTCTTTCTTTCTTAATGTACTCGTAACGGCGAGTTTATGAATAAAATTGTTTTCATACAAAATCGCGGAAACTTACACTAGACAAGGAAGGACACTGATATTTAATGATGACATCCTAGCAATGGGAACGTTATAGTCTAACTAGCTGTTCCCCGCAGTTTCACCCGCGTGGGCTACAGCTTTATGCATGCACAGTCTCAGCCCGATCGGTTTAAAATTGACAAAGTTTCATACAAACTTTCATCCCCTATTTTATCCCCTTGGGGTAGAAATAATCAAAATCCTTTCTTAGCGGATGCCTACGTCATGACACCTACCTGCATGCCAAATGTCAGCCCGATCTGTCCAGTGGTTTGGGCTCTGCGTTGATAGATCACTATGTCAGTCAGTCAGTCACCTTTGAATTATATATATTACTTAGATGATGAATTGATGGTATACGTAAGAGTTAATGTGTGTGTTGCTGTTGGATATCTTGATAAATCTGCCATAGACAGGAGATTTTTTTTTAGTTTAACAGCATAACTTTTATACATTAGGTCAAAGGAAACGCTACGTTACGCGTGGATGGTAGTAGGACATTGTATGTAGAAATGATTTCTCTATGCGTCCCTTTATGACATATGTTACAATATCTCAATGGATTATAATGGTAGCGACCTTGTTTAACATATCTACAAGTATTGACATCATCTAGTCCTAACCCTGATATAATTATGGATATGAATACCCGAGCCACCCCCTATAATCCCATGATCAATAGGTGGGATTATATCCCGGGGAATTTATTGCTGTATATGCGAATCATCTTGTACGGTCAGCGACAAAAGCTGATGAACGCAGGCAATTTTTTGATTTTCCTAAGCATTTCAAAATTGTGCAATGCTCAATTATTTGACCTGTTGTGTTTGTCTATTGCACCACATCGGTCGTCACCACTTAGTTACTTAGTTCTTATAAAAGCCGCAGAACTGACAACCGTTGGGTTAGCCGTGTTCTTGAGTGGAGACCGTGACTTGGCAAACGTAATGTAGGACGCCCTGCGACAAGGTGGAGCGACGACTTGCGCCGAGTGGCTGGCAGTGGTTTGATGAGAAAAGCCGAAGAGCGGGCTCAGTGGCGTATCATGGGAGAGGCCTGTATCCAGCAATGGACTGATACAGGCTGATGATGATGATGATTAGGACTTAATTCTCTGCGACAACGTTTCATCAGCAGATTTGTTTGAACAAGTGCGTGCTCGTTTTGCTCTCGTATTACGCAGATCTTACGATACGCATAAGCTACGACGCCGTGTGCGGAGGAGTCGAGGAGGGAAGTTATCTGTCGGATCATCTCGTTCGATGTATTTTTTATTTGAATGGAATTTAATAAAAATTGGGTAGGCTTAAAGACTTTTGTCTCTGACAGTACTTCCAAATACGTGATGTCGACCTAAAAAGTGATAACTTGCTTGATTAGTTTAATTCGATTTACTATATTATAGTTTGTATTCAGATAAAGCTACTTTCAATAAAACATAGAATCTGTCGCCAAACACCTATCGGTGTGTTCCGGCAGCCCCACTTGAGAGCCAGTTTCCAGTCCAGGTGTAGCGTGGCGCCATCCTCGACCACATCGTCACCTTACATCAGGTGACTTGTGGTCAAACGCTACCCTGTAAATAGTAAAAAAAAAAAATATGTTAGTGATAATAAAAACACAAATCTCATGTTATATCTGTTTTAAATACCTATGTTTGTTAAGCGAGATAATAGCCCATACTGGTATTGGTAATTGGACACTAGTGTCCCGATTTTAACAAAATCGGTTTAGTAGTTACTACGGTGATACGTGACAACAAACATTCACACACACGCACAAACTTTCGCTTTTTTTTATGTAATAGATTTGCAAACAAGCAGACGGCCCGCCTGATGGAAAGCGGTCACCGTCGCCTATGGACATCTGCAACACCAGGGGAGTTGCCTATGCGTTGCCGACCTTTAAGAACTCTTTTCACACCCACCTTGAAGGATTGCAATCTGTAGCACAGCGTAAAGACTTGTGGGGGAAGCTCATTCCACATTTTGCAAGTATGCGGGAGAAAGGAGCGCATAAATCGCGAGGCAAATAATATTAGTAGGATATGATTTCTTACTACTTACCTACAGGGTAGCGTTAGAGCACAAATCGCTTGATGTTAAGTGAGCATGTGCTCGAAGGTGGTGCCACGCTACACCTGGACTGAGAACTGGCTCTAAAGTGAGGCTGCCGAAACACACCGTTAGGTTACTGCGTTAAAATATAATCAACGCGAGTAAAACCGTGGAGTACAGCTAGTTAATATTAGAATGTCACCTACCTATATTGACAGCGACTTGATATTTCAATTGACAGCGATTTGACATGTCAATTAGTGAAAATTGGATCCGTTAATGTCTCTGTCAATTCAACCATTTTATAATGAACTGATATTCCATAGACATGTGCGTAACTAGGTTATCCATCAATATTAGGGCGAGACTTATTGGATGTGATAGTTAAAATCGGAAAGCATACCAATATGAATATACTTGTATTACCTAATAATTAAGAAAGTACGTTTTGTAATTCTTGAATTTAATGGAGAATGGAGCATGTTATGAAGCCAGAAATCCAATGAAAACTCATTCTATTATCCTATCCTACTAATATTATAAACGTGAAATTTTGTGAGTGTGAATGGATGGATGGGTGGATGTTTGTTACTCTTACACGCAAAAACTACTGGACGAATCTGAATGAAATTTGAAATGGAGATAGCTTTTACCCTATGTCTTAACCCAGGGAATAAGCTATCTCCATTCCAAATTTCAACAAAATCGGTTTAGTTGTTACTGGTAACAAACATTCACACACACACACACACACACACACACAAACACAAACTTTCGCATATTACGAGTAGGGTAAATGTTTCTAGTAAAACATAAAGTTCGCGTGGCTTTCGACAAAGCCCTAAAAAAGTAAGTCTGCAATATTCCGGCCAAGTGGTGGGAAATGAGACTAAAAAACTAGCGCAGACGACGAGAAGGCACTCCAGTCGCGCAGAACACTTGTCGTAGCCTCAACGGATGGAGTGTCGTAATACCCGACTAGTTTATACAGGGTCTCTATCACCACTACTTTTGCCCTTTATATTCATTCTAGCTATGCATTGACAACAGTACCCCTAGTACAAGCTTTGATCATGGTTGAAATTCCCCAATCCGCACAAAACGTTTTGCTTCCACATTTATAATGCGAACGGCGAAGGAGTGGAACACCTTGCCAGCATTTTTGTTTCCCGATAAGTATAATTTGGGAGCCTTCAAGTCAAGAGTGAATAGGTATCCTCTAGGTAAGCATGCTCCATCATCGACCTTGTCGTCACTTACCATCAGGTAAGAACCATCAGGTAAAATGCTTGCCTATTGCTAATTAAAAAATAATTAAAAAAACAACAACATCATCATCATCAGTTCACTGCTCGACATAGGCCTCTCCCAAGTTATGCCAATTCGGCGCAAGTCGTCGCTCCACCTTGTCGCAGAGCGTCCTACACTACGTTTGCCAAGTCGCGGTCTCCTCTCAAGAACACGTCTACCCCAACGGTTGTCGGTTCGGCGGCTTATATGACCAGCCCACTGCCACTTCAGCTTGCTGATTCTGTGGGCTATGTCGGTGACTTTAGTTCTCTGACGGATCACCTCATTTCCGATTTGATTCCTCAGAGAGGCCTCAAACATAGCTCTTTCCATAGCTCGCTAGCAACTTTAAAAGATTTTCTTTCAGCGCACCTCTTTGGAGGGTTTAAAATAGATAATACAGGTTATTTTAAATCGTTTTATTCGTATTCCAAGGAGGTTTTCGAGTTACTTTTTGAATTTAGGCAGTACGAGTTGCCTCTTTGACAAGTTGGCGGTAGTAGACTTTGACGTTTACGAAATTTTTTATGTTTTTAAAACTTGTACACAGTTCATCCACAGATGACAAAAAACTAAACAATATGGTTATTTTCAAATACACTTACCTATGCGGGTGCACTTACCTTGCGGGTGAAACCAAACGGGAAAAATGTCTAGATCTGGCGGGATACGCACATACAGCCTTTTCGGCTGTTTTTCGCAAAGGACTAATATACTGAGGTTAATTAGAAGGTACAGTACAGTAAAGTTGTAACTATATGTACTTTAATTTTGAGGGTAATGTACACAAAGTTGTCTAATTGAACCCTTGGGACATTATTAAAACTAATTTTCTTACGAAACATACCTAATTCTAATAGCTGTACTTACACACTCAATCACAAACTTACGCATTTAATAATAAGAATACTTAGAGATAGATTATATCCTGGATTAACACTTTTTATCCCGGAAAATGTGGAATAGCGGAAAAATCGCGGGGCTTAAATAGTAAGGTACATTTAATTGTCATAATATGCTTGTTATACACCTTCATAATATTTAGATTCAGACCTTTTTACTAACCAAAGACTTTTGTAATAAGGGTTTTGAAACGTAAACCTTGACTTACACGTGTCGAGTTTTTGTTTATTATTTTACTGGGGTATTAATAATGAAGATTATCTATCTATTTGTACTATAAGTAGACTAGATAGATAATATGGACATATTATATTCAAATGAAAGTATCTTATCTACCAGCACTCGAGATTTTATCCAGCCAATGAACTTAATTCGATGGTATAATTAAATCACTCTTCCATATTAATTAATCTATTGATAGAAAAATATGACAAAAATGACAATCTTTTAGCGATTATACTGAAGATAATCAACAGAAGGTGTACTTATTTTAGAACTAGTTACGCCTTGCAGCTTCTCCCGTGTCGATTCCAAAATTACATATCCTACGACTTTCTATTTTAAATTCCATCAAGCTTGGTGCAGTCGTTTAGTCCTGGGAAAATAAAAAGAGAAATACCTTGTTGCACTTTCAGAATTTTGTATTTCTAGCTAAAGTTTAGTTTCTAGCTAACCTAAAGTTCAAACCATCTCCATTCTAAGTTTTATCAATATTCGTTTACTGGTTTAAGCGTGAAAAGGTAAGGAACTGACAGAGAGACTGAAAGTTATTTCCACATTAAACATGTTAAGTTCAGTAACATGAAACAAGACTTATCTACATGTAGCCAACACTTGTTCATTTTATCACATTATTATGTAAATTCTATTAATGCCCAATGATTTAGTATTCCCGAACCATTAATCAATTAGTTCAAATGATTCATTGTCAAAAGTAGAGCCTGTTATTTATGGAATAGGTGCAAAACGGTTGAATCCTCTAACCTTCCTCCATTGCGTTGCCTTCGAGTAAAAACATAATATTATGGTGTACAGAAAGGTGGCCAAGACTCCATACAATTTGTAACGTCTAATTTTTCGTGTAAATTATAATTTGTATACATTTTTGCTTTTTAATTCAGTACAGTTATAGAGAGATTTTTTTTTGTTTCGTTATGGCGTCACATGATTAGTGTATTTGCCAGTGTCAAGTATAAAGTATTACAAACTCAGAGAGTTGAATCAAGTTTAAATGATGATGATGATGATGATGACGATGAGATGATTGGATGAGGATAGTGTTTAAGTAAAGTAGTGGAGCTTTGCACTGCACTGCTGGGAAACAGGCCTTCTCTCGAGAAAGAAAGAGAGAGATAGAGTACATGCCATAATCTACCATGCTGGCCCAGTGCAGGTTGATAGATGTCGCATGCCCTTAAAGCTGTAGTTCTTGGACCTCTCGGACCATTTCTGAACATTGCCGGTTTCCTTACGATGTTTCATTTAATGTTTTGGGAGATGGAAAGTCCTCACATACGGTAAAGTAAAAACACATAAATTAGGAGCCGAAATGGTATTCAAACTCGGCACAGAAGCATAATGGCTTAATATACAAAGTATTTTGAACAAAAATTAAGCCTTATCATAAAAGATATTCTCCGAAAAGGAATGGAAAATCTATTTTTAAGTAACGAAAAATGTACATGAAAGCTTATTAAAATTTGTTCCTATTTCGATGTTAAATATGATTAAAAAGCTCTGAAAGCCGCGGTAAGTACTTATTGACAAGCGCCGAGTACAATGCTCGGAGCTTCCGGCAAAACCTCAAATTTTAATTAGCGAACGAAACGCGAGCCAAATTGTCATTCGGTGAACTCAGCAAAGGGAAATCGGAAATAGCTTTTTAAGCAGAGCCAAAAAGTGTTTTACAATTTTGAATAATGGTCATACCTAAAAATAGGATGGTTTAATAGAATAGAACTATTCACAATGCTATGCAGGTAGTTAGACTAGTTACCTTTACTGTGTATGTACCGGAAGGCGTTCTAGGTAGGCCCCCCACTAGGGGGACCGACGACATTGTGAGAGTCGCAGAGAGCCGAAGGATCATCATCATCATCAGCCGGAAGAAGTCCACTGCTGAACATAGGCCTCCCCCCTTGAACGACACCATTAACGGCTATTAGCCATTTACAACTATCGGCTCCCTGCGACTCTTACAATGTCGTCGGTCCACCTAGTGAGGGGCCTACCTACAGAACGTCTTCCGGTTCGTGGTCGCCACTCGAGAACATTTTTTCCCCAGCAGTTATCGGTTCATCGAGCGATGTGTCTGCCCATTGCCACTTCAACTTGCAAATTCTGAGAGCTATGTCGGTGGCTTCTTCGGTGAAGTATCCTTTGCCCTGCCTCAGAGATCAAACTATTTCCGTACCAAATTTCATTTAAATCAGTTCAGTAGTTTAGGCGTGAAAGCGAGACAGACAGACAGTTACTTTCGAATTTATAGTAGTAATAGGGATAACAACGAATGAAACTATAATAATTATACACAATTTCTCGGTAACATGTCGCTGACCTTTGTAGAACAAATACGATAAAGGTCAGCTACAGCTGTGAATTAGATTTATAACTGCATGACGTCACTATACCACTTGACGGTTTCAATAATAACCTATAAATCATGAACTTCATATCTTTTCAATGTTATCTTCGCAACTGATTTTATCTGATCTGACAACACTATTCGCGTTTTGGAACTCATTTGGTGTATATGCTTTTGAACAGAAGGGCCGACGCGACGTCCATCCCTTGGTAATTCATCATTTTCAGCCTTTCACGTTCCCACTGCTGAGACTCTGGCCTTCTCTCAGGGAGAGAGTATGGGCTGTAATCTACCACGCTGGCCCAGTGCGGGTTGGTAGATGTCGCATGCCCTTGAATGTTGCAGTTCTTTGGAATGCCGGTGTTTTCACGATGTTTTTCTTCACCGTTTTGAGCGATGGCAAATCCGCACAAAGCTTATTAAGTCATAGGTGCGGGGCCGAGAGGATTCGAACTCGGTGTCGGCGTCTTGTAATTCGCACGCCTAACCGTTCGGCCACCATCGCTGTTAGGTCAATGGCACTAGCCATGAATTTGTATGAGAGCAATGTGTGGTACATAATATTTAATTGTAAACAGCCCTGGGCCGCCACAGGCCGTAGGGTGCCGACCGCTGCTTTATTTAAACAGTCAAACACAAAGCTGGATTTAACCTTAGCGCCGCCCCTAGGCACTCTAAAAAATGCCGCCCTATTACCAAAATTTTTGAAATATCTAACTCCGATGGCTTTGGACTCTCTATCTTGAGAAATTTCAGCCCAGGCCTAAGGCCATTCGGTCGTCCCAAATAAGAACGCTTTGCCGCTCGATCCTCCCCCATGAGCACTAAGTGGCCAACGCAGTCGGTGCGATTAAATTTAGATACTTACTTAACATTATTGTTATTTTTATTTAGATTTTTTTATTTTACATAACGCGAATAAAATATTTTTCTCTTGCCTTCCGAATATTGCCGCCCCTGAAAATTTTCCGCCCCGAGTGCCCCGGGGTAGTATAAATCCAGCGCTGGTCATACGAGTTCGTGATGTCAGTCTCATGACCTCACGTTTTGACACATAGTCTAGATTTTTAGACAAGTTAATATTTTTGTTTGACAAAAACCAATATCAAGCCCCAAAATTAACCATCCTAACATATCTGTTTTCCTTTCACTCAATTCGGCGGCGCTTCGTTGAAAAATGTATTTGTTTAAAAGGACTTTGCAGCAAACGCTCTTTGGCATGGAAAATAGAAAAAGAGAAGTGTAAAATTCCAAATTATAACCATAAACTCCCACCTGAAGGCCAGCGGAAACGAAAAACCACAGATAAGCTTTAATAAGCAGGTAAGAAATAACGGTGAGTAATGCTATATCCATACAATTTTACGATCTTTTTATGATTTCTACGATATGAGTTGAAAAGGTTAGGTTCAGGCTGAAACATAGATATTCATGTGTACGTTTCACCCACGCTCATAAATCATTTTAGGCAATAACTTTGCTATTGAAAACGTTGGAGAATTTATTTTATTACATTTGAGGGCTTTTGTTATAAAATTCTCTGTTAGTTTGTACAGTCAGCGACAAAAGAGTCTGCTTTTTTAAATAGGTATAATAGCTTTTAAATTATTTTTCAAATTGAGCATTTTACAGTAATATTTGTGTAGGTACATTGACTTTTGACCGCAACGTTAGCCGAACCTACCACACTGAAAATAAAAGATCTCTAAGGGCGGTTACAATAACCTATCTATCCACATTTTGCCCTACTAGAGATCAACATTTGACGCAAGGTCCATAGAAGTAATGTCATAGTTAGTTTATTTGAGTGCAAAAAATACGTAGTTCAGTGAATGCTACCTATAAAGATCACAAAAACAAAGTGCCTTCCCCTTAATAGAGACAGTAAGAAAAGTGCTAATGGACACATTCTTAGTTTTAATCTACCTAGCAACTTATGTTATATGTATTTAAATTACTTATTAGACATTATAGGCTAGATTGTAATACCGTAGAAGTATCCACAAATAAGTAGAAACTTCATAAAAAAATAAAAAAAACACCACACGAAACAAACTTTCGCATTTATAATATTAGCAGGATACACTGAGAAAAAAATTCTGACTTTCCTTCTGAGTCTTACCTTCCAAGACTGATTTCTTTCTTGTTTTACCTTAGTTAACCTTCTGAATAACAAATCCTTCCCTTTTGACTCAGAAGGAAAACGGTATTTCAGAAGGTCTTTTTTCTCCGTGTACTCGGCTCCAAGGTCTCTTTCAGCTGTGAAAAAAACAAACTTGTAAGTGAACGCCATCGAAAACACTCTACACAGACGCAGACCCGTTCAACCAAAAGAATAATGTTAGCGGATATCCGTTTCTCTAGAAATTTCCATCCAAAGTCAACCAAGTCACGTGCATAACTCAATGGGTTAGCAAAGTTTAGTGAAGCCAGTTTTCTGAAAGAGCAATCAACCGTCGTACGAAGAACTTGTAAAGGAACTTGCCTTAACCGATCAAGCAACGTCCGCTGCAATCCAGCGATGGCTGGCACATGCGTTAACTCGTGAACGGGTGCTGCTTGTGGGGTCTGGTCTGCTTTGGTTGTGATCCCGTAACTCGTTAATATTCATGTTTCCATATTCCAATGTGCACAACCAACCAAGAGAAATCTTATTAGTAAAGCTTGTTAAGAAATATCGTACTATTTAGATGACAAAAAAAGCTTGGGATTTTAGTGAAGATACTCCAATTCAATCAATTAGTAATAAGTATAAAATTGTCAATGTGATCGCGCTAAAAAAAATTACCTGCCGGGCGTTTCTTGCCTGTTCGTTTGCCGGCGTAAGGAGGTAGGAACAGGCGTAGCTATAGTTTTAAGTTTGACGTTTTAAAGTGATCACAATGTATCCTATTAAATAAAAAACATTCGACTTTGACATTGACCCTATAAATCAAATGGGTGACAGGTGACCACTAGTAGCGTTTACAATTGAGCGCTGCCGTGCTTCGGAAGAACCAATAACCGATGAGAAAAAGGGTCGTGACAGATAGACAGACGGACACGAAAGTGATCCTCCAAGGTTTTTCGAGGCAGGTACGGAACACTATACGAAACGGTATGAAAAATTCATAATACACGTATTTATAACCTTCATTGATAACTAAAAATTTAAAATTTAAAAATCTTCCGACAAATTGGGCCGTTTTTCATCAAACATAGCTAAAAACACTCGCCCGTAACTTACCTTTCATACCAAAGAAAACAAACGACCGGTTCCAATAACCGATCTATCCACGATTTTCCCTACTAACTAACTAAACTAACTGAGATGGCGCAACGACCCAAAGTGAGTCTTGGCCTCCGATAACAAAAGACGCCACTTCGGTCTGTCCTGCGCCACCTCCTGCCAGTCCTCCACATGGAGCTCGCGCAAATCCTAGAGCCTAGAGCATTCGCCGCCGACAAACCGTTTCCTTCTACAATAAAAACATACGAACAGAATTTTTTGGATAATATCCGTGCAGATCAGATCTTGATGAAAGAACAATGGCCAAAACGGACCCGAGGTCGTATGAAAACGATTTATATACGATAAAAATTTTAATTATTTGCCTTTCAAGATTATACAAACGATATTTCAAAGAAAGTCTAGAAAAAAAAGATATTGATTTTTTAATTTCGGAGTTTTTAAGGACGTTTTTTAACTTACACGATGCTTGGATGTTTTGAACGCACTCCGCGTTTTCTTTTTCATTCCGTTTCACGCTTTGGAAGTCGACCCTACTTAAATTAATTAATTTAAATTAACATTATTTACCAAATATGAACAAAAACTAATCTTTTTAATCTATGTACTAGCAAATTGATTGTCACTGTCAAATGACATTGACAGAAACGAAAATTTTTATACAACATATATCGGGACTTTTTTGGCGGCAATCGAATTGTCAACGTGAAAATTTTATTTTTATTTCCAAAACTTGTGTTTCTTCGAGTGATAATGTGTAATATTGGTGGATTATTAACCATTATGTGTTCGTTAATGTGTACGAGTGTGGAAAATTGAAATAAAGTTGTGAAAGTGACTTTTCAAGTTGCTCCAAAAAAGTTCGTGTAAAGTTTAAGTAAAGCACCACTACTTTACTTAAACACTATCCTCATCCCATCATCTCATCATCATCATCACCATCATCATTTAAACTTGATTCAACTCTCTGAGTTTGAAATCTTTTATACTTGACACTGGCAAATACACTAATCGTGTGACGCCATAACAAAAAAAAAAAAAAAAAAAAAACATATATTGCGTTCAGGTCCAGGGTAGTATGAAAAGTGGCCAATGTTCTTTGTTTTGGAGACAGTTTAGACAGTTTTTGGCGATAACCTGCATCATCAACGCGGGTGAAACAGTGACGCATTTTAAACAGCAAATATTGGCGCAGGTTCTAAATCAGAACATTTTCTGTGTGATAATTTGTTAACCAATAGTGCTGTGGAGAAAAGTGTAGTAGCTGCAACAAAAATGCTTCGATATCCAGTCAGGAGAAAGCAGCCCCGGATTAACGCTGTCAGTGCCCCTAGGCAATGCAGTTCTGGGGGTCTCTTGTCTTACTTTAAATACATTTGTTCTATCACAATGCAATAAAATTGTATTCATTACAAAAACAAATGAAAAGAAACTATGCGTATTTGTGAAAGGATACAAATTTTCAAATAAAATTTTCGTACGATGTAGCTAATTTTTTTTCTTAGCGTGAGCGTGGCGCCCCTAGTCGATGTAGGGCCCCTAGGCAGCTGCCTACTCTGCCTAATAGATAATCCGGCCCTGAGCAGCCTCCCCCGCCTCCCCCCGTTCCTAACTAGGGTTATGTTGTTTTATAAAGCGTCTACCGCATGAGTTCACGTATCACTACACTTTACACACGGTAGCGTGAGTTGTTGACAAGTCAAACTGTCAACTGCTCACGTGATGTCAAGTGACAATGTTGTCGAAGGCGGCGCCACACTATGTCTGGATATCTAGATCGCAAGTGAGGCTGTAGGTAAACACCGACACCAAGAGAACAATAACAATAATATTTTATGTTTATGGAAAAAATAAGTGAAGCTAAGTAAAGGTAAAGTTTAATATATGAAAGTTGCAAAAGTTTTTTATATGCAGCCGCCAAGCACCTATTGGTTGGTGTGTTCCGGCATCCGCACTTGAGAGCCAGTTCCTAATTCAGGTGTAGCGAGACGTCACATTCGATCGCATCGTCACTTAACATCAGAAGACTTGTGGTCAAACAAGATTTATAAAATGAGATTAACCGCTAGCCGCTCTTCTGATGGTATTAGATGGTATTATAGCTATACCTGTTGAATAAATACAATTTCTTTGTGTATCTTTTGTATACACCTATAATTTCAGTAAGTGCGTATTTATATCGAATCGAATGTTTACAAGAGTTTCTACTAAACGAATGTTATTATATTCACTTGTGAATAAAATTACGAGTTGAGTTAACCACGGATTTCCGGAGTACCCAAACTCCAGCTATGAACACTGATAAATGTTCATAACAATCTAAAAATAAATACATGTATCTGTATGTATCACTGCGGGTTACGCAAACAGTTTTCCAGTAAATCCACAGGCACCTTTTCCAGGATAAAAGTAGCCTATGTGTTAATTTAGGGTACAAGCTATCTCCATTCCAAATTTCACTCAAATGCCACCTTGAAAGAATGTTAGAGGATCGTGAGATCAAACGAGCATACATGGGACGGCCGAGTGGCCGTCGCGCGGTCTGCCATCCCAGGTATCGCTGGAAAGAGGAAATCACGAAGGACTTTTATGAAAGGAGAGATTTTATTTCATGGACCTCAAAGTGGTTGTTTCAGCGTAAAGAAATAACAAACATAGGTACACATAGTTCACTCAGAAACTTTTGCATGCTCGAAGAGTAGCGTTTGACCACAGGTGACGATGCGGTCGAAGGTGGCTCTCAACTTAAGTAAGTTAAGTTATTTATAAACTCCTTTGGCACCTTTGATCCTACCTATAATAGAGTTAAGCTCAAGAGTTTCCAAGTCCTAACATAATATTATGTGTTGGTGTACCTATTTGACAGATAAGTAAATCAAAACCTGTGATCTTTTTCTACATAGAGCTGTACTGCACGTGTTTGTGGTAAGACTCGGGTATTAGGGATAACTTAATTATTTAAATGAAATCTGTTATAGTACGGGCAGCGTCTTAAATAGATGTACCCCGGCGAACTTTAGTTTTACTAGAAAAGCTCATCACGTCTCAAAATAATTATCTGATTATCTCTTGTATGTAATCGAAATTGGTAATTTTATATGGAAATTGCCTGGAAGTACGAAGTTCAAAAGGTCATCTAGTCTAATAGGTCCAGGCAAAGAAAGACCCGAGAATAAAGCGGCATAGGATAATAATAATATATCAATTTATTGCCGTTAAAAAAACACATTAAATAGAATAATAAAAACACAGTGATAATTTAAAATATAACGGCAAAAGGGGTATTATTTTCCTATGTGGCTTTACTCTCGGGTCTTTGGCCGGACCTTTGTTAGACATTAGCGGAGCCGTAGTCAACGTTAAGAGGCCATTTTAATTATATATGACGAACAAAACTATCGTGCAGGGAAGGGAGGGTGAAGTGTACTATTGTAACAATGCTAAAAAGTTATCTGGGTTATTTATTATTGTGAATTATTGATATCCGAAATCTGGTCTAAATTTATTATATCTAGCATTATTAGCTTCATTCTTGGAATGCCAACAATGCAGGAAATTCATATTCAGCAGACTACCGCAGGTATATATTCACAATCTGTTTACATTTTCTATGATAACTTGATAAGATATACGCACTAAAATAGCACTCGAGATATTGGGAACAAGTGCTTGTAAAAAAACGCCTACGCATCAAATAACCACCGTTATAAAAGAGCACGCAGCTCTATTTTTAACCTACGAAATAAAAGGAGGAGGTTCTCAAATTGACATAAATTATGTATTTCACGGGGGGATTCACGCTTGGATTTTTTAAAACCATGATCCTCTTCGTTCATTTTGCAGGAGTATCTCAGAAATAAACATGCTAGCGAGTTCCTTCAATAATTTGTATTTCGTCGACAATGATTCTTTACAAAAAGATTAAGACCCAATTTCACAAAACTCTTTTAAATCAGCCATTAACACACATAACCACTAAAACTAACAGCGATGTTAAAATGTTTTACGTTCCATGGCGGAAAAGTAACAGACAGCCACTAAATCAAACAATCTTAAATATTGAGTGAATGATTCAAATCAGATTCATTCACATTTAATACGAACAAAAAGAAACTTCATCTCTTTGTGAAGATATAAGCCACGTGTCTATCTCTTGACAGCTGGCGCTTTTACGTAAAGTCGTAAAACAATCGTTTGTTAGCGAGTAACGGACCTCTAGACTAGTAATTAAAGTTGACTTCGGATTAAGTAAATTTAACAGATAGATAATAATAATATGTATTGTTTCACCACAACAACAGAAAAATAGAACAACATAGAAGGAAAGATCTTAGAGCTAGTGTTACAATGGGCGGTCTTATCGCTTAGAGCGATTTCTACCAGACACATGGTGAAACGTTAAATAACTTTGACAATCTGTTAACGAACAGTCTGTTAGTTAACTAAACGAGCGTGGTGAAATTGGGCCCTAACCCATGGCCGATGGAAACAGATCCAAAACCTATAAGAGGATCTTCATTACATCGTCCTAGTTCAAAACTGTTGATTCCCCGCTCACGTATTCCAGTGTCCGGTTGTCATTCCCAACCGAATGTCCTCGTCATTCTCCAGTTGAGTGACATGTACAACGCATTAAAGTTGACACTTGACAGCTGAGAGAACTGACAAATGCAAATACCGCGAAATACGGCCAAAATGTTCCTAAGCGAAATATACTCGTAATAATGTGAGAAGACGAACAAATAGAAAAAATTGTTTATTTTTTTTTATTTGTTATGGCGTCACACGCTTAGTGTGTTTGCCAGTGTCAAGTGTAAAAGATTTCCAACTCAGAGAGTTGAATCAAGTTTAAATGACGACGGTCATGATGATGAGATGATGGGATGAGGATAGTGTTTAAGTAAAGAAGTGGCGCTTTACTTAAACTTTACACGGACTTTTTTGGAGCAACTTGAAAAGTCACTTTCACAATAATTTTTCAATTTCCCAAACTCGTACACATTAACGAACACATAATGGTTAATATCATCCACCAATATTACACATTGGTGTCGATACGGTTTTGCATTCTCTAAAACTAAACTAAGTTTGACAGGTCTAATAGTATTGCTGTCTTTTTCTATCCACTGAAGTAAAAAAAGGACAGCATTACTATTAGACCTGTCAAATTTAGTTTAGTTTTAGAGAATGCAAAACCGAATCGACACCATTATCACTCGAAGAAGCACAAGTTTTGGAAATAAAAACAAAATTTTCTCGTTGACAAGTCAATTACCGCCAAAAAAGTGAAAAAAAAAATAGTTTATTAGATTACATGCAATCTATTTTAAATTTTAAGGTTTTTTTTTTCCTTTGCAGGTATTTTTTAGTCCGAAATATAAAACATCTCCAAAGTCACGTACATCATCTGAGTTTTATTGTTATTCTTACATTCGCGCCGACGGAAATTGATATTATAAAAAGACACTAGCGAAGATGCGACCGGTCTTTTATTTCCTTCCGAACCGAAGGTCGAAAGTTAATACCATAGTCCCATTAAGGAGGTTGGGTTCATCAAAGCGTATATATCTCCGTCAGAAGATTTATATTTCGGTCCTTTTCTTTTTCGTGTTTTCGTGAGTGAAATATTAAAAATAAAAATAAACGTGATGGAAGTAAATAAAATGGGCATTCGGTTTTGCATTCTCTAAAACTAAACTAAGTTTGACAGGTCTAATAGTATTGCTGTCTTTTTCTAACCACAGGACAGCATCACTATTAGACCTGTCAAACTTGGTTTTATTTCAGAGAATGCAATACTAAATCGACATCAGTAATAAGAATTCAGCGAATCGTTCATTCCTAATCCAAGTCTCGAATACAGGCTGCCAGATTTATCATCCCATAAAATCCACAGATCCTAAAGACCAAGACCGCACTAGCTATAAAACCGATTCATGAATGAATAAATGACCTAGTTGTTCACGAATCGCATAAAAGACTGATCGGATGGTTCATAAATGGTTGATAAGTTATAACACGACCCTTCCTGTGCGACCCATAACTACGTTCATTGTTCACACCACAATAGCTTATGGGTCGACAAAGAATATCCTAATTTCGGCTTGTGTGGATGTCCGCCAATTGGAGGCAGCTGACCTTTTCCATTTGTAAGTACTAATAGATACAGGGTTGCCACTTATTAATTGAAACCACACTATACCTACCCTACTAATATTAGAAATGTGAAAGTAAGTGTGTCTCTCTCGCTTTCATGTCTAAACTACTGAACCGATTTAAATGAAATTTGATACGGAGATAGTTTGAACCCTAAAGAAGGATATAGGCTACTTTTTATCGCGATAAACTGTAGCCTACGTGGATGAAACCGCGGGGAACTGCAAGTATTGCATAAAACGTCTGTCCATTCAAAGGTTGTCTGGGTGTCGTACAAAAGATGCAATCCTACGGCTTGCCTTTTCACAGACCAGACCAGCACTGCGAACGTCGAATACACCCTGCCTGTGACTTTCTGACGTTGTGCGTGCGCGTTTGATCGTTCCTAAGGTTCGTTTTCTAACAAATCAAGCCACTTCAGACCAGACAAGACCTACCGTGGGACCGGGGTGTTAGGCGCGTAACCGATAACACCGCCCATTGTAACTCTAGTTCCTTTTATGTTGTTTTATTTCCTGTTGTTGTGGTGAAACAATAAAGCGTTATCTATCTACTATATATACCTATATATAGAGAGAGAGAAGGAAAGCTTTCTTGATGTGTATATATTATACATAAGCAGTCGAGACTCATACATACATGCACACACCGCGATTTATCTCGCGGTTTTCCTACGATCGATTAATGAATTCAGGTCAATGAATTAAAAAAAAATATGTTTATAATTACATCGTATAAAGGTTGGTTTTTGCTTTAAATAAAAACTAATGTCTCATTGTGATGTGACATTGGACTGCTGATATATTCTATAGAAAGCTAAGACTACGGGAATTTAACAAAAGTGCTGGCAAAAGCTAACTTCGAAATAAAAAGGATCGAGTATAGATATTTACTGCGTGACTACGGTAAAAAATCTCTTTATGACCAGACCCAACGCCTTAAAATATTTTCAGGACATTCGCTTAAAGCCTTTCCAGATCATTTGAATGCCTATCTTGGAGTGTTAAAGCATTAGCCCCTAATCTTGCTTGTTCTTTGAAATATTCGCAAATATTTTCTATGTTTTTGGAGACTTACATAGACAATACAATAAAATTGTGCTTACATTTTTGTATCTCACTTCATACTATCACACACACACACATCACATCACACTTATCACACTTCACACACATCCTATCCTATTAATGTTATAAACGCGAAAGTTTGTATGTATGGATTGGATGGATGGATGTTTGTTACTCTTTCACGCAAAAACTACTGAACGAATCTGAATGAAATTTAGAATGGAGATAGCTTATACCCTGGATTGCCGCATAGGCTACTTTTTATCCCAGAAAAAGGTTCCTGCGGGATAACGGAAAGACGCGGGTGAAACCGCGGGGTGCAACTAGTAACATTATCATTGCGAAAATTAATGAAAGAGTGAGTACCTAAGTGATGTTTGTTACTTCTACGCGCTGAAACGCCTAGACCATTAATGAGAGTGAAACTTGGAAAGAAAATAGCTCATACCCAGGATTAACTATGAGTATAGGCTACCGTTTTTCTCGAAAAACGGGAAGACGCGGGTGGAACCGCGGGACGCAGCGTGAATAATGTGGTAATTTTTAATGGCTGCTATAAAATCCAAGAAGGCAGATGTAAGAGGTGGTTCCTATCATAAACTGAAAGCTAAGAACCTAACTAGGGCCTGGAAAAAAATTGGTGCTTTGACATTTTCAAGTTAAACGACTATTTGATAAGAAAAGTACTATTTTTTTGTAAAATTCTCAGGTTTTAAAGGAAATAGTCGCAGCCCTATTCGTGCGTTGCCTCGCACTGGTAGTGATAGATAGCTGATAATAAGAAAGGTTGTAAGGACTACCGTTTATTTGATTTACTGCACGCATTCAATTTGTACGTAAGATTGGATGTGGTCTGATCAATTTGATGTATTTTACTAAAGAAAAAAATGTAGGAAAGAAAATTGGAAAGGAAAGTGTATTGGAAAGTCCATTACGAGGTATTAGCGTCTACATGCAACGAGACCTCTAATATTTTTTTGTATCTATGTTCATAAAAGAGATGTACCAAGTTGCAATGTTTATTGGTACTTATCGATATTTTAATGTAACCTTAAATGAAGCTGTTGGAAAAAATACTTTTTTTATTTATATAGAAAAACAGATGGTAAGCTTCACTGTCGGTCCCGGCTGTATCAATCCTACTATGTATTATTATAAATGCGAAAGTTGTGTGTGCGTGAATGTTTGCAACTAGGTATCGTCGTAACTACTAAACCGATTTTGATGAAATTCGGAATGGAGATAGCTTATACCCTGGATTAACACATAGGCTACTTCTTATCCCGGAAAAAGGTTCCTGCGGGATAGCGGGAAAACGCGGGCGCAATTAGTCGTATATAAAGCCTTGTTGTGTGTATCAACGTTAACCTACTTCGCAGTTAATTAACGCATTCTAATTACCATTTTTATTCAAATGGCATTCGAGGATGATCCGCCGGAATTCCCCTTTTTATTGCGCACTTATTTGCCAAACTTCTAATGGACAAAGACATATTTCTCTTCAAATATAAATGCGAAAGTGAGTGTGTTGGTTTGTCCTTCATTCACGCAGCGGCGCCGACGGCGACGGAGCAAACAAATAGACGTGATTTTTTTGCATAAAGATATTTTATGGGCCTGAAAGTGACATAGACGAATATTCAACTCAGAAAGGTACCTACGAAATCTCTATATTTAGTTAAGTGAACTCGCGAGGCAAAAATAGAAAAAAATAAGTAAGTTTAGTTATTTATCATAATGGTAGCCAATATACTACATATGTATTTTATGTGAAAAGGTATGAGTAAGTTTTTTTTATGTAATAGCTTAGTAAACAAGCAGACAAGCAGACCTGCGCCCCTAGCCAAGATGCATTCTGCAATCGTTGATGCTAATAGAAAACAAGAAAAAAGTATTGGTCTGACATATTTCAACGCTAAGTCACGTGGTCAGAAATATGTCAAACCTATACTTTTTTCTTGTTTTCTATTAGCGTCAACGATTGCAGAATGCATCTTGGCTAGAGGCGCAGGGGAGTTGCCGATGCGTTGCCGACCTTTAAGAACGCTTTTCACACCCATCTTGAAGGATTGCAATCAGGTAAAGGTAGGTTGTCTCTTTTGTTTAAGATATTACATATCTAGTGAATACTTGATATTTTTTTCTCCTTTAAGTAACTACTCCACATCAATTAAAGGCCTTACACGAACAATTAATTAGGTAAATAAAACGATAAACATACGAACGCGAAATCCGGCATCAAATTAGTTCCCGAATAAATAAACATTTAGCTGTAGTTCTAATACAGTCAGCAACATCGTAAACACAAGAACCTTGCCACAGTTAAAGAATACATCACTCCCTTTACTACGCCAAGGTTGAACAAGAATTGTACTGTGACAAGGAACGAAAGTGTTAATTACATTCGAAGAATTAGGTACCAATATCATCTTCTATTATATCAGCGTTGATTTCAATTATCGTGTATGTGTTAATTATGGCGGTATAAGTGTTTGCAAATAATGGTTGTTTCATTGAAGATGAATAGATTTTTTATTTTGTACTAGCTCCGCACCGCGGTTTCACTCGCGTGGACGACACTTTATCGCAATGAAAAGTATCCTATGTCCTTTTCCAGCATTTGATCTATTTCTCCACCAAATTTCACCAAGATCGGTTCAGTGGTTTAGTCGTGAAAAAGTAACAAACATCCATCCATCCATCCTCACAATCTTTTACATTTTTAATATTAATAATAATAAAGTAGGACTAGCTTTAATAATATATATTATATACATATACATTTTTTTTTTTTTTATATTTAAGTATTATCAATATTTTATTTCTCTATATTGTGGTGTACCAATAAAGAGTTCATCTATATATCTATGTATTTACACACAAGCTACTTTGCAAGCAAAAAAAACCGACTTCAAAGATATTCTCGTGGATGCCATTGTCAGAACTGGGCCAAATTAAAATGGGACCACTCGGGAAGCACCTGCTTTCAAATAAAAAATTGGTTGCCTGTAAAGTCGGTATACGGGCGAAAGTTTTACGTGACAATGACTTTGAGTGGTAAAATAATTCTCTCTCTCTCGCTCTGTCTCTCTCGCTCTTAGGCGGGCTAACTGTGCTCGAGTGGAAGGGACGCGTGCCTTTCACTTTTTATGTCTGTCTCTCTCGCTCTTAGGCGGGCTAACCATGCCCGAGTGGAAGGGACGCGTGCCTCTCACTCGCTCTCATTGTGAGCGCATAACGTGAGCGGAGCGTAACGCAGTTTCTTGAAGTGTCACCCGGCAAACCAATTTATAAGACGTTGTCACGTCAAAAAACATCATCAAAATCGCGTCACCCAGTCAAAAGTTCTGAGGTAACAAACATAAAAAACAGTCGAATGGAGAACCTTCTTAAAGTTAGTTGAAAAGAAAAACACTTAGGTAATCTTAATTTTGAATAATATTTGGCCTACTCAAATAGAAGTCAAACTGTGTAAATTCAATTTGACTAAAAGTTACAGCTTATAAGTAGATTTATTATTAACCTAGTTTTAAGTTAAACCGTCTTTGTAGTAAGACGTTAAAATATATGATCAAGGGCTGTGAAACACGTTCTATGCTAATTTTATGTAGATTGAGACTTTCGCGAGTGAATAATGGCCATGGAAATAGACAACCCTGAGGAAAGTCTACTGAAACTACACTGATGTAATTTGGATTAAAAAGAAAGATAAGGCACAAATAGAACATCATTCCTTATGTATTTCAATATAAAAAATATATATAAAAACTAGTAGTGCCGCGCGGTTTCACCCGCGTCTTCCCGTTATCCCGCAGGAACCTTTTCCGGGATAAAAAGTAGCCTATGTGTTAATCCAGGGTATAAGCTATCTCCTTTCCAAATTTCACTCAGATCGATTAAAAATTGAAAAAGTAACAAACATCCATCCATCTATCCTCACAAACTTTCACGTTTATAATATTAGTAGAATAGGTTTAGAAAATTAGATGCTGTTATTATAAACAACTTGGCAGAGCCAAAAAAAAAAACAAAAATTAAAAAAATAAAATAATATAATTAAATTTGACGCGACGGGTGACCAAAATGCTGGCTCATATTTTGGTCAAAAAATTAGAGTTGCCATTCAACGGGGCAATGCTGCCAGCATTTTGGGCACCTTACCGTCTTCTGGGGGCTTACCAAATTTTTAGTTAAAATTTTCTGTTTGATTTATTTTTATGTTAATTTTTTATCTTGTATCTTCTCTTAGTAAAAATATTTTATAAACATACTAGCGGCGTCCCGCAATTTCGGTTTTCTTAGATTAAAAGTAGCCTCAGTGTAAGCTCGGGGTATAAGCTATCTGCATTTCAAATTTCAATCCGATCCTAACAAAAATAAACAAAAATACACACTCACTCGCTCACTGACAATATTTTGCAATAAGATTAGTGTGATGTTATTTTAGCATGTTGAAATTCAGAGTACGTTTTGTTTCAAAATCAAAAATCAATATCATAAATATGTTTATTCAATAGGATACATTGTGATCACTTTAAAACGTCAACTTAAAACTAGCTACGCCTGTTCCAACCTCCTTACGCCGGCAAAAGAACAGGCAAGAAACGCCCGGCAGGTAATTTTTTTGGCGCGATCACATTGACAATTTTATTCTTATTACTAATTGATTGAATTAGAGCAAGTTCACTAAAATCCCAAGCTTTTTTTTGTCATCTAGTAGTACGACATTTTTTAATTAGCTTTATTAATAAGATTTCTCTTGTTTAGTTGTTAGTCTCACAGTTCGCAGAAACAAAAAAATGCAAATACTTTATATATAAATTTAAGAATTCAATAGTCAATAGTCAATAGTCAATTTTATTTATTCAATAGGATACATTGTGATCACTTTAAAACGTCAAACTTAAAACTAGCTACGCCTGTTCCAACCTCCTTACGCCGGCAAAAGAACAGGCAAGAAACGCCCGGCAGGTAATTTTTTTGGCGCGATCACATTGACAATTTTATTCTTATTACTAATTGATTGAATTGGAGCAAGTTCACTAAAATCCCAAGCTTTTTTTTGTCATCTAATGGTCCGATATTTTTTAATTAGCTTTACTAATAAGATTTCTCTTGTTTGGTTGTACACATTGGGATATGGGAACATGAATATTAATGAGTTGCGGGATCACAACCAAAGCAGACCAGACCCCACAAGCAGCACCCGTTCACGAGTTGACGCATGTGCCAGCCATCGCTCTCCTCGACCATATGAGAGGGAAGAGGGCGACCCGACACACGACGCCGCCGCAAGCAAAGTCACTTTCGTGAGTATGACTGTTTTGGCTGTTTACCGAAAATGGTTAGAATAGGGGAAATAGGGAGAATAGGTAGATAGAAAGAAAGATAGATAGATTAACTACAATCCCAAGCTTGTTTGTCATCTAAATAGTCCGATATTTTATAATAAGCTTTACTAATAAGATTTCTCTTTATACGGACTTGAAATTTTGCTATCGATAAGTCTTGAATTTCACTTGGGATTTTGTTGAAAAAGCGTACACATTGACCTTTGAACGAGTTGCTAACTTTATGGAGCCTAGTAGTGGGTACAGCAATTTTATCTTTGTTTCTAGTATTAAAATTGTGATAATCACTTCTCTTTTTGAAGCTATTTAAATTTTTCCTTATGTACATTAAATTTTCATAAATGTATTGACAAACAACTGTCATTATTTTAATTTCTTTAAACTTAGTCCTTAAAGATTCATTTTCCCTGTTCCGCATCGGTCCTGCTAATGAATTTGTCCGTTACAAATATTCACTAAAAGTTGCTAATTGAAACATTGTTTCTTATAAACTTTGCGTTATTTCAACGAAGGTAACTTTCTAGCTACCCTCAAGTTTAGAGCAAAGAAATAACTTTCCGAAATACTAGCTGTTCCCCGTGGTTTCACCCGTGTGGGCTACAGCTTTATGCATGCAAAGTCTCAGCCCAATCGGTTTAAAATTGACAAAGCTTCATACAAACTTTCATCGCCTATTTTATCCCCTTGGGGGTAGAATTAATCAAAATCCTTTCTTAGCGGATGCCTACGTCATAACATCTACCTGCATGCCAAATTTCAGCCCGATCCGTCCAGTGGTTTGGGCTGTGCGTTGATAGAACGCTATGTCAGTCAGTCAGTCACCTTTGTAGTAATATATATTTAAGATAATGGCAAACAAGCAGACGGAACTCCGCCTGTTGATAAGCGATCACTGTCGCATATGGACACTGGCAGTAGGTACTAGGAGTGCATTGCCTGCATTTGGCGACGCGGTAGCCGAGTTGGTAATGACCCTGCCTTCGAAGCTAGCGGTCTGCAGGCCGACCGCGGTTGCCCGATCGTAATGGTTTTATTTTCGTTTACATTTACAATTGTCATTTACGCCAGTATAAAAATTGGTACCGGGATGAGACATCGTATTGTAATGGTTAATTGAACCAACGAAATGTCAAATGTTTTTCAACTAGTGTTGCCGATCGCTAGTAGACTATCGATGATTAATCAATTTGTGTTCAATGGTCGCCCGATATTTATTTATTTATTAATTAATTATCGATAGCCAACCAATCGAAACACTGTCGATAGTATCGATACAATCGATGTTATCGATCCTATCAATAGCTCAAAACGAAGCAATACTACAAGTGAGTACAATACTATCGATAGTATCGATATTGTTGTTGCTCGCGAAGTATAAACTATCGATAGTATCGATAGACTAAAATAATCGATACTATCGATAGTTTTTTTATTTACGATCAGTAGGTATACTATCCATAGTTTATTCTTCGCGAGCAACAACACTATCGATAGTATTGTACTCACTCGATTGGTACTATTGCCTCATTTTGAGCTATCGGTAGTATTTATAGGCCTTTCGATAGTGTGGCT
Source organism: Opisthograptis luteolata (assembly GCA_931315375.2). Classification (NCBI taxonomy): domain Eukaryota; kingdom Metazoa; phylum Arthropoda; class Insecta; order Lepidoptera; family Geometridae; genus Opisthograptis; species Opisthograptis luteolata. The sequence goes on from OV928048.1 coordinate 9,786,054, forward strand.
CATTCAGATGAAAACTATCGATAGTTTTACTATAGATAGTTTGGCAACACTATTTTCGTAATAAGACAGACAGAAAACAAATGACGTAAAACAAGAATAATTATATATCTATATGAAAAATCAGATTATTTGTTTGTTTGTTTTCATTAATAGGCTCCGAAACTAGTGGACCGATTTGAGAAATTCTTTCACTGTTGGGAAAAGCTACACTATCTCCTGGTGTAATGATTATATATAATTTTCAAAAAATAAATTGTTTCTTGGTATTAATCCCTAACAAAATAAATTACTTCATATTCAAGACTGTTTCAATACCTTATTATGACTTTTTGATTTATTCAATTCGGACATTTAATTCGAAAGATATCACGAGTTTAAAAATGCACGTGTTGTAACACAAGCAAATTTGGCGGAAATATGGTGTAAAACGTTGCCCGAGACTTACCTTTTTCACCGTTGACTTTTACCATCGTTTTGAAATGTAAAAGTAGTTCCGCGGTACGAAATTTATCGTCTATTGTTTATTTTTGCTCAAACTACGTACCTTTTTGTTCATTCAATGTAGCCATAATGGAAATGGCTAGTCGATGGACCACGTGATAGTTCGGCGGTACCAATTGTGTCAAATTAAAAGAGTTTACGATAAAGTTTATGTCGTTTAGTGATCCGCGGTAAGCCCGCTGATGTTCGAATCCCGGTAAGGGCAAATATATGTGTGATAAACACGAACATTTGTTCCTGAACCTGAGAGGATATTCTATCTATATAAGTATTTATTTCTTTGAATAAGTATGTACGAGTATATCGTTGTCTAATACCCATAGCACAAGTTTCGAGCTTAATTTGGGGCTAGGACAATTTGTGTGCAATGGTCCCCCGATATTTATTATATTTCTTGCTGAACCTTAAATAGGCAGGTACATATCTGACACCCAAGGTGCTGACTATATTTTTTGTAGCACTGGCGATAAATCGTTAAAATAATCGAATACTTTTGAAAAATGGCCTATAAAGGCCCTCTGGATATACTTTTTAATAATACGCTCATGATATTAACAAGTTCTTTTTTATTTAGAGATTAGGAGAAAAATGGTCGTAACTCTATGGAAAGACTACTTGCCTTTTTTTAATAGAATTATAAATATGTTTTTTGTACTTTTTCTCTTAGGCCTCGCCTTTGTATCGTGTCTATTAATTATTTTTTTTAATTTATTTTAAGCATTTTTATATTAAAAAATGGTTTTAATTAAAACCAATTTTAGACTTTTAGAATATACGTAGATAATAGACATGGCTTTATTCTTTTCAGACTTAAAACTTAAAAGCTTCTATCTGAAAATGTCAAAAATCATCTAACTATAGCTCAAAAGATTGGGGCTTCGACATACCCTTTTAAATTATCAATAACGTTGAGTAGGTGGCACAGAGTCGATTAAACTGAGACCTATTTAATATGTAAACCCTTTAAGGCCCGGGTGGCAGTAGTTTTACCCCGCAGGCGAGTAAAAAAAGGTTTTGCACAATCGCTGTATAAAATAATTAATGATTAAACGAACTTACCTGTACGTGAAGTTCTATCATAATTGTACGAGCGCCGAGACCGAAGAGATTAGTACCTGTAGTTAATAGTTATATACACATGTAGTATCGCGTAGTTCTCACCACTCTTGCACTTAGTTGAGATTTTTTTTTTTTTTTTTTTTTGTGGGTACCTATATTTTTCCCATTTCTACCTCGAGTTGGCCGTCGCTGGTCATTTAGTTTAGAGCTAGACCCAAATCCTTACCTCATTGATGTATTACCGGTGTAGAATTAGGGTACTTGGGGGGGTGGGATGTACTAATCTCTTCGGTCTCGGCGCTCGTACAATTATGATAGAACTTCACGTACAGGTAAGTTCGTTTAATCATTAATTGTACTTCGCGCCGAGACCTCGAGATTAGTACCTGTAGTTAATAGTTATATACACATGTAGACTTTGAGAGTATTATCGGGAATAGCAGCAATGATAAAATAACAATAATTTCAAAATTACAATTATTTATTTAAATAATTTAACTTGAAAATACAAATAAGCCAGATTATTCTTATTCGTAATGGTTAAAACATTTCGCTTAATTATTTTAATCAAGTCTAAACAAAAACTAAACGCTTAAGTAGGTATATAATTATGAAAATTAACATATTCTCAAAGAATTAATTAGTAATAGTTTAATCATTAGGTATAAGCTGATTTTGATTATGGTTTATGATTGAATTAGCTAAGGCAGAATCAATATTGTCGTTGATAATAGTTCTCTGATAGAATCTAGCAAAAACTGTAGAATTTCTACTCCATCCAGCAGTGTTACGTATTGTGTCCAAGCTGACACCGGCCGCATACGCTTTTGATACGGCCGCGTGCCTTGTACTATAAGCGTTAAATACATTCGTGTTGACACCGCACATGCCGAGCGTACGTTTTATCCAACGACTGAGCGTTTGTGCTCCAACCGGCTTATGGGGTTTTCTAATTCCAACGAATAAAGTGTCAGATTCTGATGTTCTTAATGACGAGGTGCGTTCTATATAGCTTAAAAGTGTAGTGGCTGGGCAAATTCGTGGTTTTTCAGTGAAAAATGGCAATTGCAAAACGGGCTGATTATTGCCTGGTTTAGAAGTTTTGATTAAATCTGGTATTTTAATGGTTATACGCTGTGAGTGACTATGAATATTTGAGACATTGATTTTCGACAGAGTTTGAATTCTATGCGCCGTCGAAAGAGCTAGTAGTGTAACAGTTTTGAGCGCAAGCTTTTCTAAAGATAACTCTTCGTTTGGCAACCATGTACTCAGTTGGTCTAGTACTAGGTTTGTATCCCAGGTGGCATTATATTTGGGCCGCGGTGGTCTCATTCTAAACACTCCTTTTAGAAACCTCTTCAGCCGATCATCGTTAGTCAAGATTGGACCTAATATTAAACAAAGAGCCGATCTGCAAGAATTCAAGCTCCCATATTGATAACCGTTGGTGAATAATTGAGTTAAAAAGTAAATAACCGTAGGTACAGACGCACTGTAAACATCAACTGAATTATTTTTGCAAAAATCCCACCATTTTTTCAGACAAACATCGTACTGTCTCATGGAGTTTGGCGATAATGATTCTAACATAATATCTAATGATGACATTGGGATGCTTCTCCTTGAAAATGCGTTCCTGATAATATGCCTGCCACCAGGGTAATCGAGTTGTGTATCCGCCGATTGCTGGAATGAGAGAGTAAGGCGTGATTTTTAGGGGGAAATGTTATCATTTCTGAGACTAAAAGTGACCTAAACACGGGGTACCATGGCTGTGATGGCCAAAAAGGCACAATCATGATACCTTGTGCTTTGTCAGTTATTATCTTTCTAAGAGTTTTCAATATGACCGAGAGGGGTGGAAATGCATAAAAGAAGTAACTGGACCATGAAACGGTAAAGGCATTTATAGCGAATGCATCTGGATCTCTGTGCCAGGATATATATATATGTCACATTTTTTATTTACGCGTGTTGCAAATAAATCAATTTCTGGTGACCCGAAGGTGTGTTTTACGGTTTCAAAAGCCCAGTCCGATAGCTCCCATTCTATGTCAGGATGGTTTCTCCGGGATTCAAAATCTGCTATTTTATTATCACTAGATTTTATATAGGAAGCTACCACAAATAGTTTTCTACTTTCGCACCAATTCCAAATATCACGAGTTATTTGTGTCAGGTGAGGGTATTGTATACCTCCCATTCTGTTAATATAAGCCATTGCCGTTGTATTATCGACGCGTAATAATACCTGGCTATTGAAAAACTTATTTGCGAAAACTTTTAGAGCGAAAAAAGCAGCAAGAAGTTCTAGACAATTGATATGTTGGTCTTTTTCAGTAATCGACCATTGACCGCTAGCGGTTCGTCCATTGCAGGTAGCACCCCACCCCGTAGTTGAGGCGTCAGAATATATCTCAGCCTGAAATTCATCGGTTCTTATTTTATGAACAGAATGATCAACATTATCTAGCCACCAGTTAAAATCAGGTTGGAGTGATTCAGGTAAACTCATGAATCTGTTATAGTCATCATGATTTTTTAAGCTGAGATATTTACAACGTTCCATCTCTTTAGTGTGTAGCCACCCGTATTCAATAGCTGGACAACAAGACACTAATGACCCTAAAAGTTGTGCAAATGCCCTGATTTTACAACGTTTTAATTTTGAAAAGGATTCTAATTGTGTTTTGATACGTGATCTTTTCTCGATAGGTAAGCAGAGCTGTAGATTGCGAGAATCTATTATCATGCCTAAGAATTTGCATTTAGTTGTAGGTAACAAAACGCTTTTATCTTCATTTACTATAAAACCGAGTGACGTCAATAAACCTCTGGTCGTACTAATATTCTTGAGGCATTCCTGGTAGGAATTCCCTAGTAAAAGCCAGTCGTCTAAATAGACGGTAGACAGAAATCCCGCAAAACGTAGTACCTTCATTATAGGCTTGGTTATTTTTGTAAAAATATAAGGCGCAGTATTGAGGCCGAATGGTAGAACGGTGAATTCGTATAGTTTATCTCCGAAAAAGAATCGTAGGTACTTTCGAGATTCTTCGTGTATTTTAATTAAAAAATATGCATCCTTGAGATCAAGTGTAGCCATTTGACAATTATATGTAACGAGCTTTAGCGCTGTTCTCAGATCTTCTAATTTAAAATGATCGGTTTTAATAAATTTATTGAGATTTTTTAAATTCAAAATAAAACGCATGCTACCATTCGGTTTCGGTACTAAGAAAATACTTGATATAAATTGATTATCACATTGGCGACATTCTGATATGGCACCAATTTTAAGTAGGTTATTTATGGCCTCTGAGTAATGAGTCTTTTCATTGTTAGTATAAACCGGTTTTATAGGGAGCGAGAGTTGTACAGGAGGTGACGTAAACTGAATTTTATATCCATTTATCCAAGATAATATAGTGCGGTCATTTGTGATGAGCGACCACTGACGAATGAATTGAGATAAACGACCTGCGTACTTAACTGGATCTAGTAACGGCGACGTGGATACGCCGTCGTGGGTTGAGGCTGTGACATTCTCGATGGCTGCGCGTGCGGCGGCTGGTGAGGCGGGAGCGCTGGCGGGCGGTAGGGCGCGCGTGCTGCAGCAGGCTCGCGGCTCCGCGGCGCGGGGGGCGCCGTCCCCGCGGGCTGTCTGCGCGCCTGAGGGGGAGCCTTGCGGTTTAAAGATCTTGAAACCGGCCCTCTGAACTTCGTATTCGCCTTGGAGCTTGTTTCAGCCTTCAGGTCCGCTCCTGATCTATTAACAGCTTTCGCTGATTTCAAAGTCTCCGTCAAGTTTTCTCCGAATAAGTAGGTATCTACTTTAGTATTTTTGAGGTGCTCTTTTAAGTCGTTCTTCAGTGCGAAAAGGATAAAATTTCTTCTCGTGATGGAATCAGCATGTTGAATATCACACAAGATACGAATAATATCCATTAGTTTTTGTAACATATCGTTATTTTTATTTTTCGCAATTATTTGTGCGTTTATAATTTCGCATAAACATGCAATCGCACTGCTTAATTGCTTTTGCTTGTTTTCAATTCCCTTGTCGCGTTTAACGGCGGTGTCCACGATGGCCGCTTTAATTTCAGGGTTGATCTTAGGAGCATCAACTTGAACACAGTTTGCAGGTAGCACGTATTTTAAAATTAAATCCTTACGCGTATCTCTACTGAGCCCTTCTTTAGCTATGTGTAATAAGCGGTTCGCAAGTTCACTGCGTATTTCTGGTCCAAGTTTTTCCGTACAAGATGGGTCGTCACCCAGGATTTCTAGAATCTCGGTATCTAAGTCGGTGGTATCATTACTAGTAGTATGCTCTTCGGGAGGCACTTCTGCCGAGGTACTAGGGCCTGGTTGAGGCTCAGGTGAATTTTGCTTAGAACAATCATCAGCGACTTGACCCTCTGGCCATTCCAATAACCAGTCATCTGGTCGTAACGCAGGCGTATCTGTAAATTATCATAGATATGATAATTTAATATGATGTTGTGAATACAACAAAGATTGAGAGTTGTGGGTATGACAGTAGATTTAGATAGGCAAGCAATTGAATCAGTAATATTATTTTTTAGCCATATGGAATGAAAAGGTATCAAACAAGTTTATAAGTAAGTAATAAACATAAGTTGTTAAGGTTAGGTCATAATCCCCAGCGGAAGAGACGCCAACCATATTCAATGCGTTGGGACAGCCCCAGTGACTGTCCCGGTTGCGTAACATGGTGCTACGTAAATACGTAGGTACTCACTTTGAAACTTACAAGGGTTTGTAAAACGAATCATATATTTTAGGCAAATACCTGCGTCTAAGTTGTCGTCGGACAACACCACTTCAGCTGGATCAGATTCCTCACTTTGTCGTTCACGGCAAATTTTTTGTTGAAGCTTTTTAATTTTGTTTTTGTAACGTTCAATTTCTTCTTCGCGAGACCTCTTCCGTTTCGGCATATTTTATATATTGCGAGAAACTGAGTCTTTTACGTCTGGAGTGGTCGAGCACTTAAATGCGAATGACCAGCGACGGCCAACTCGAGGTAGAAATGGGAAAAATATAGGTACCCACAAAAAAAAAAAAAAAAAAAATCTCAACTAAGTGCAAGAGTGGTGAGAACTACGCGATACTACATGTGTATATAACTATTAACTACAGGTACTAATCTCGAGGTCTCGGCGCGAAGTACAATTAATCAAGGCAATGTTTGCGAAAAATGCTTTGAATGGAAAAATGCTTCAAAGGCCTTCCAAGTATTGTACCTTAAATTTACTGATTGTATTAACAAGTCCTTGTTATTATTTTACAGAACGAGACAAAGCGGGCTAAAAATCATTAAAATAAGGCATTAGCAAATTCATTTTTTTTTTTCGAACTTGTTTCATTGTAAAACCCAGCCTCTATTGTATGTATGAATAAATTAGATTAACATTATTATAGTACATAATCAAGCAAAAAATATTATTATTTATTAGCAGTATGTATGTAGGATAAATAAATAATTAAACTAAATTACTAAAAACTAAACTATACCTATGTTTAGTTTTATTTAGGTAGCTTAGTTCTTTGTATTTAGTTTAATTTTCTATCCAATTGTATATATTTTGTTGTTTTGTCATTAAATATAACTAAGTAATTATATAACTAAACATCTACAAATAAAAAACCTGACTTAGGTATGTCACAAAGTTGTCAACTTATTTCCATTACAGCTACAGAAAACATGATGGTCATTCCAAAATATTCAGCTTTATATTGTACATAATCTATGCCTCAATGTAAAAGGATCCATTATTGGCAACGGTTGTTGAGGTTATCGTATAAATAAGCTATTTTCATTTAAAAATCTGGCTTTTAACAGTAATATCAGACTGCTCATATTTGTGAAAGAGTTCATCCCGGGGAGAACTACCATCGGCTGATTCTTCCAAAATCACATTTGCTGTGTTCAGGGTTGAAGGGTAAAAAAAGCCAAAGCCAAAAAAAAAAAGATTTTTAAAACGTAAAAGGTAAGTTGTTTCAAAGATTTAATATTTTAAATACAACATAATAATTCGCTTTATTAAGCAAATGTACTGTTGAAAGTTGCGAATAAGATCGTGTCATTTCCCATAATAAGACCTCGATTAACTCTTTTTTTTAATAAACTATAGCCCAATAGCGAAACGTCCTTGTTTCGCAGGGGTAGGCAAAATAACCAATGAACCAACTAACCAACCAACCAACCAACCAACCAACCTACCGCCCAACCAATGATGCTCAGGGATAGTGTAGCTTTTTTATGCAAGGGTAGTAAATGTGGCGCCATGTTACACCTGGATTGAGAACTCAAGTGAGACTGCTGAAATACACCGATAGACAGTAAAGCAGTAGTAGCTTTCTGACTGTGAAAGCATTTTAAAAAACGGATCATTAAGTTACTGAGATTAGCTGTAACAAACTTCTGACAAACTTTTCCTTTTTAATATTTATTAAGGAGTAAGGATAGATCTATGACTTCATGAGGGCAGATTACAAAAATAAACTCAAATTGGGAGCTTTAGGAGAAAAGTAGGAAAACGTATATTTATATTGAAAAAAGTGTATATTTTCCCTCTTTTTGATACTTACAACCATTTTCTTCTTGTCTATAAATAAAAAAGGCTTGTTAATACCAACAACATATGAAAAAACATTACACCTAGAGGGCCTAGAGGCTATTTATTGAAAATACTACGTTAATTTTTTTTGAGATTTTTTTAAACTATTTTGTTCCTCCTAGATCGGCAAGAGATACTTCTTTTTGATTCACTCTTAATCTTAGTTCATATAATTATGATATGTTTTATGAAAATTAACAAGATTGTGGTGGCCCTACTAACGGTAAAATATTTTGGAGCGGACTTTGGCTTATCTTCGCGGGGTTTGTAACAAAGTTCAAGACAATCTGGCCACCCAAATACCTACCCATTCCAGAAATAGGTGTCGGATAACAATCTTGGTATTTTAGGGCGCATTTTACAAATATGCGTAAAAATTACACCTACATTTGGTTGAACTATTTTGCATCTCGTTGTATGAAAATGGAAACGAATATTACGAATTATTTTCAGTCTCGTGGGCACTCTACCTGCAGGTTTAAGGGCGATTTAATTCAGGTTTTTTTTTATTTTTTGATGTTTAATTATGTATAGTTTAGTTAGGTTTAGTTTAGTGTCGTAAGTTTAGTTTAGTGTGTGTTTAGTATAATTTAGTGTATTTCTTAGCATATATTTAGTTTAAATTTTTTACCTCACTGTATGTATAATATACTTTGTTGTTATACGTATTACTATAAATAACGTAAATTAAAAAAAATGGAATTACACAATCTGCATACAATTTATTTCTGAAGTGTTTCAACAAAAGACATAATATATATGTATTGTAATAAAAATATATAAACTTCTGCGAGCACACGAAGCAAAATTCCTGGTTGGCAGGATACGGAAGCTAGATTAATAGAATGTATTGTGAGACAGATCACGTTTGTGGAGGGCAACCTTTACATCCGTAATGCATATTTTCTCGTCAGCTTTCTTCCTCGCCTTGACGATAATATATATTGTGGAGACGAATACTAAGAAACGTGTGACAGACGGAGACTTAATAAAAAAATGACACTTTTAGATTTATTTATACAGAAACAACATTATCCCCATACTACCTAATGTTATAAATTTGACAGTTTGTTTATTAACTTTTCATGACTTAACCGCTAAACCAAACTTTATTAAATTGAACATGGAAAATCGGATATGGTTTAGGCCCTAGTGAAGGACATAGCATACTTTTATAATTTACACAGTTAGTAAAATTATATCAACACATTCATTACTTTTGTAACATCATTTGGTAATTATGCCCTTTTTACAAATAGGCAAATCTAGCCTTTTTTTCAATTCCATCTAGCCAGAAAACCTGATACCGGGTCGGCAAAACTAACAGTAATGTTTTAAAATAATAACCAATCTATCATATATTAACTGTTTACTCTACTATTTAGAGTTAGAAAATTGACAGACTCGGCTCCGTATGCCGTTACAGGTAGGACGCACTGGTTGAAGACAATCGCGACGAGACGAGAAGACTCGACGAAGTTTTCGAAATGCTGCCCAGCCTAGCTGTATCCTTCTGTTGGCTTCTTTCTCGAAGTTGTTCTTACCAAGTCGGAATCAGGCGTCTGTCTAGTTGGACAAATCGTGGATAGATAGATTATTACTAAACGGCCGTAATAGAACCGTCGCTATCCCTAGCAACCTATATACAGACGAGTTTACTGTTTATTTACTTGGCTTTCACACCGACATGATTCAACCAATTTTCATGGAATTTCCCAAAACGGGCACTAAATATATATGGTAATGGATGCCATGTGATTAGATAAACACATACAATTTTTTCCTAGAAGCTTCACTACAATTTGAACGGTTTCTAAAAATAACAAGGGCTTCCGTAAATTATTTTATACATACATAGGTACCTACTCATAAGACAGTACTATTGTCGCACAGTTATTGCCCTAATTATTGACATGGTATTGGTTAAACTTTGCGGTAATTCCAAATCGATATGAGGTTCCACCACTGTTGAGATTTGAGACCTGCTTGTGGCTTGGGCAAAAACATCGATATACATCGATATTTTCTCATAAAATCATCGTTTTGCATCGTCGATATGTTTAGTCGCGATACATCGATATTTATGTTTATTTCAGAGTATCGTATTCGTATTTATTTTGACATATTTTTAACGCAACACTAGTTTTGCATTTAAAGCTATACAAAAAAAAATGCAAAACAAAATGCTAATAAAAAAATATGCTATGCTATTTTTAATGCTTTTTAGTCATACAATGGAATTGTCCCATTAACACAGAACTAGAAACAGAAACAGATGCCAATAGTATAATAGCAGAATCGGAAACGGAAGTTTAAGAAAACGATCATTTTATTTCACAAAACATGACGATATAGCGATATTTTTCTCACTTGATAATTATCGATGCTGCTTATTATTATCAGTACGAAACACATCGATATATTTTTGTGGCAAAATACTCATACATAATGAGTAAGAATAGATTTAAAAGTATCTACCTACCAACGGTTGAGATATAACGCCTGTTAAAGTACTGACGGTAAAGAATATTTTTATTTTGGTGATCGCTATAATTTATAATAAATATTCAGGCGCCATCGTTTTCATTAAATAAAAAGTTTTCCTATTTTCATTTCGAGATTAATATTTTTATGAGAAATCGTCTAGTCTTTACGTCTTTTTATTACCACCTATTTAATATTCAGGGCAGTGAAATAGCGCGGGAGAAATGAATATTAATTCAGGATTTCCAACGGTAATTATAATAACTAGAAATGACTCAAATTTATGAAATGCTAGATTGAATTTTTAGATATTAAAATCTGTTTTTAAATGTAGCAGAGTTGCTAACAAGTTTAACAAGCAGACGCGCTGTGATGGTAGACAGTCACGGTAGAGGAAATTTCTCGAATGGTTTCCGGCATCTTGATTCCCGTTACACCGCTTTCGCTGAAGACGCTCTTTAAGTAGGCTCCCCACTAGGTGGACCGACGACATTAAGAGTCGCAGGGAGCCGATGGATGCAAATGGCTAATGGCGCATGGTGGCGTTCAAAGGAGGAGGACTGTGTTCAGCTGTGGACTTCTTCCGGCTGGTGATGGTGATGATGAAGTCGCTTTTATTGGGAGTCTTGGCTGTCTTGGCTTGTCTTGAAGGCCTGTTTCAAACAGCCGGGGTCTTTTCTTTCGGGTCCGGTAGAATTATTTCGGTCGGCACGATACGCGCGGTCGGACCTCCACATAGAGCTGTCAAGCTGTCTGTAGATGTGTCGTGCTCCAGCAAAATGAAAGCCTTCAACCCCATTTCAACCTAGGTCACACTGTCGTTTCCGTTCAGTTCGATAGCTGCAACCTATTCAGCAAACATGCTATTTATGTATATCACAGCCGTGAATAACGTGAAATGGATAGAAAAGAGGGCTTTCAGATTAGAAATTGAAATTAACTTTACTTCGGAAAATAAATGCATATTGAGCCAGCCCTTTTTAATGGTTTAAACCGTTTACACCTTATATAAAAAGGACTTGTTAATAAAAAAAAAAATCATCAGTAAATTAAAAAATACAATACTCCGACGGTTCTATCCTACTAATATTATAAACGTGAAAGTTTGTAATGTATTTATGTTTGTAACTCTTTCACACAAAAACTACTGAACGGATCTGAATGAAATTTGGAATGGAGATAGCTTATACCATGGATTAACTACTTTTTATCCCGGAAAAGGTACCTGTGGGATAGCGGGAAGATGCGGGTGAAACCGCGTTATGTTAATAAAAATCTAAAAAAAATATATGTTAATTGTTAAGCTACATGATGGGCCTATAAAAGAAAAATACACATAAATGTGTTTTTATATTGGAACAGAAATATGTGCAAAGCAACAATCCTTTTTAGGGTTGCGATCATATTTCTCCAGATCTATAAATATTAAAAATGCAATACCCAGAAGGCCTCAGGCTTTTTCTTAATAAGATCTGTTGATTTTTTTGTACTTTTCTTTTACTTTTTGATCGGCATGACTCCCCATTGGTCGCCTGCTGAGGCTACCCATATCAGGACTGCCAAAAAAAGTAAGAAAGCTACTAGCTATACGCACTTACAAAACGTATATTTATATTCCCGAAGACCACTATTCCCTGGTTTATGCGACCAAAACGCGGTGACAAAGCCATAAATTCCTGTACGCGGCACAGTTCCACGATATTTTATTCGACTAGGGTGGGTGGTACTCTATCATCCAAGTATTGGAAAAGAATAGGCAATATAAGTACTATTGTAGGAAAGTAATACAAAAGACTTATAAAAAGTAAGCTTAATTTATTTACTTTTGCTTTAATACTGATTGGGTCCAACGGCTTGCTCATCTTTTTCTTTCTCTGGTCCCATCTATTTGGAGCCGACGCAGCATTTACTCTTCTTCCACTCAACCCTTTCAGCCGACATCGCTACATTAATTTCCCTTTCATTCATATCGATCCTTATACAATCCATCCATATTTTCTTTAGTCTTCCTCTTCCCTTATATCAATATTCATATTCATCACTTTTTTGTTAATATGACTTTCATCCCTCCTCATAACACGTCCATTGTCCATACCAAGCCAAATGATTCGTCTGATCGTTTATACTGTTAATTTTTCAACTAATGAAACCGCGCCAGACCAGACGACGCACTGTGGGACCGAGGTGTCCATCCTTGCCGGTACTCGTCCGTAGCAGTGCGTTCTGGTCGGATGCTATCCTAAGCGATAATACTGCCTGTGACCAATGTACGCTGGGACTGCCGCCAAAGCACGTCAACGCGTTGTAAATGACATTAACACTCGATATCTGGGGTGAATTTGGCTTAACCAACCCCGGATATCGACCGAGAATCTATGACCTATGACTATTAGAGAAAGCAACGATGAGCTAAAAAAATTGCATACACCCCTTACTAGAGTTAGGGTAAGATTGGGTTCGAACCGATTGCTGGCTTCTTAGACTAATCTGTATGGCTTGTAGTTTAGTTGGTAGGTATATTAATAAATATATATAATCCTACTAATAATACAGACGCTAAAGTTTGTATGTATGGATGGATGGATGGATGGATCAACATCCATCCATATCAACATAACGGGAAAACGCGGGTGAAACCGCGGGGCGTAACTAGTAATATAAATATTTATATCCATGATACACGAATATTTATCAAGTTAATTAAACTGATCAAAATGCCATCAAACGCCTTGAAACATTGTTAAATTTTAACAACCATCATTACATTTTCTGGAATTACGAAGATGTAAATAAATATTTACGGGGACAAGCTTTGTACATCTAAATCATCAAAGTTAACGAAACACTTTCTTCGAATTAGACCCATTATGTCCGTTTCCTGATAAATTTGTAAATTTGGACAGTTTTTCGAATAATCAACACCAACCAACTTGTAAGAAAAAACTTTACAAAAGAAATGATTTTGACCCATTGGCAATATCACCAAAACTCCTGAACCAACAACAAAGAAAAATACACAACATGAAACATTAGTAACATTTATTTAAGATTGGCTCTGTTCTACTTTTCCACAGACTTTCCAACATTTTTTTTTACTACTTACAGGGTAGCGTTTGACCACAAGTCACTTGATGTTAAGTGACGATGTGGTCGAAGATGGCGCCACGCTACACCTGGACTAGGAACTGGCTCTCAAATGAGGCTGCTGGAACACACCGATAGGTGCTTGGCGACAGATTCTTAACTTGGGGGTAGCTAGCCAGGCGAACACTAGAAAATGCCCTACCACCAAGCTATGATTTCATCACGATGTTTTCCTTCGCTGAAAGCTCAAGCTCATTGTAAGATTCGAATTCACGACCTACATACAGATCGCAAGCCGACGTCACTACCACTGAACTATCATCGCTTTAAAAAAACTTTATGTTAAAAGAACATTATAGTAGGTATATTTAAATAACTAATGGCTGAACTTTCCAACGAGGTCAATTTTATAGGTTAGAGCATTCAAGGTCCATTTTTCCTCCAAGCATTCAAGCCTTGAATATTTCTAAGCTTCAAAAAATTGTCAAACCAAAAAGTTTTACGACAAAACCTTTTTATGCCGCTCGATTTGAAAGTTTGGTTTTGGAATAACTCCATTGAATTGTATTTATTGTGAGCGTCTACGAAGTTTCTGTAGACCCTAAAAATAATACCGTTTAAATTATATTATTACCTAATGGTAGCAGAGTTTGTTTATCCTTGCTCTGAGTAACCACTTGCAAAAGTGGCTTTTATGATCAGAGGCCAGAGTTCATTTTGCATCACTGCCATGAAGAGACCTTTGAAGTCTTTGAAGCTATGTGTTCCGTTGTCCACAACGACCTCAAAAATGGGCCGCTTTGACAAAACACGCCAATTAATCCAAAAGGGCGCTTTTTTTCTTCCATATAAAATAGTGGCCAAGTATTTTATCGGAATTCTTAGGCCGCCGAAGGCCTCCAACACAATGAGCTCAGCTTTCGGTGGAGGAAAAAAACATCGCGATGAAACCCATGATTAAGTGAAAAGCTGTTAATTTGAAATTACAAAAAAAACTCTAATTTTATTTGTTTGTATAGATTTCACCCTCATCATCATCAGCCGGAAGAAGTCCACTGCTGAACATAGGCCTCCCCCTTAGAACGCCACCATGAACGGCTATTAGCCAATTGCATCCATCGGCTCCCTGCGACTCTTACAATGTCGTCGGTCCACCTAATGTGGGCTTACCTACAGAACGTCTTCCGATTTCACCCTCGACAGCAAAAAAATAAAGAAAAGTTCTATCATGGCCGCTATGATTAAACTTTCACTTTTCTTGTTCAGATTTGTGAGAGCGTGTTTCTCGAAGCTCTTTCTATTGTTCACAAAAGGAAACTTAGTGTATTCAAGACGATAAATAATCGAACAAAAGGCAAATAGGTACAGTCAGCGACAAAAGAAGATTAACACGCCCAAGCTACCAAATACGTACCAGATCAACCAATTTGGCTTCAAAATCGAAAACTTGGGTACTTTCGAAACTTTTGTCGTTGACTGTACCAACTTCAGAATGTTTTCGTGAACAAAAACAACTAATCACTCTTCACACTATCACATCACATCGAGTTTTATCGGAAGTTGTTACATAGAGATTGTCTTTTTATCGAAAACCGGTCGGATAATCGATGGTGCGCTACACCAAACGTCTCGAAATCGAAGAGACATATCACCGATGATACGAAATATCTCGGTATCGAAGGTCCGTTTCGTCGAATATCTTGATAGTGAGAGCTTAAGAATAACGAATGGTCGATTAAATACGTCCGTTCTTTTATCTTTGGAATCTAGATCCCGAGTCTAGCCAATTTATCTCTAGACCACATTGAGAACGACCGCGACTACTCAGCGAGTGAACTATTTCATTTTAGATCTTTCTGCAGATAGATACCTAGATAGATTAATCTTTATTGGTACACCACAACACAGATAAATTTCAAACTAGAACAACAATCAAACTTAATGGTAAGCGTCACAAAGGGCGATCTTATCGCTCCAACTATCATCTTTGTCTCACGCACGAACGAAACTTCGCGAGTTTTCATGAGATGAGCGAGCAAGGGGAAACGTAACGAAGGATATTCTCAAAATATGCGTCCCATTTATCTCATAATATACTGGCTGATCCAACGAAAGCGAGTTAGAGAGTGACCTGAAGTTTTTTTTATTTAACATAATGAGAAAGAAGCAGGTCACCGTCGCTTAAAGACATATGGAACACCATGGGCGTTGCCGACGCTTTAGCTTTCACACCCATCTTGAAAGACTGCAATTTGTAGCACCGCGGAAAGACTTATAGAGCAAGCTCGTTCCTTCATTTTGCAAGTATGCGTTATGCCCATGAATGTTGTGGTTCTTAGAAATGCCAGTTTCTTCACGATGTTTTCCTTCTCCGTTTTGAGCGATGTTAACCGCGTTACCTATCGGATACCATCGCTGTGTTCCGGCAACCTCACTTGAGAGCCATTTCCCTATCCAGGTGTAACGTAGCGACCAATCGTCACTTAGCACCAGGTGACTTGTAGTCAGACGCTACCCTGTAAGATGTAAAAAAATACTAACAACTGCAGAATTTCGCACAACTTTTTCTAAGGTGCTGGAAAATGGATGCAGACTTATTTTTCGAATTTTTTGACTAAGATATCTACGCTGAAAGCCCCCTAAAATTAGTTCCTGGTTCCACACCTGTGTGAAGAGTTACCAGAATAACTGATTTATAATTCTGTTATTTAAACAGAGGGAGCCTTTCAGTAGGCGAGACGTGTACCGAAAGCTCTTCAAAACATGAGGATTATTACTGAATAACTAAAATAATATCGTAGATTTGTACCCGAGTGAATAATGTAAGTGATAGAGATAATAGAAACCTTAGATGTAACAAGTGAAAGCGCTCCTAGCGAGGTTTACCTAGTCGATCTTAAACTATCAACTGGGTTAAGTAACGTTCTCTGCGGCCACTACTTGGATGGGTGACCACTTAGGCTTTCCGCACACGATTTGTAAGCCTAGTCGTCTTATAAGCGTTATTGTACAGACGCAACGAGTAAAATACCTGCAGAGTATTGAAAAATAATTCTAATTTGCTTTAGTATGTATTGTATAGGTTTCTTACGTCTTCACGCCGAAACGGCTGAACGGCGTTAAAGTTAAATTTGAAAAACACCAAAACCACCCCTGATATAACACCTAGCCATTTTTTATCCTGGAAAAAGGTGTCTGGAGGATAAAGTAAACAAATTTATCCTTACCAATATTTTATAAATGCGAAAGTAAATCAGTCTGTCTGTCTCGCTTTCACGCGTAAACTACTGAACCGATTTAAATGAAATTTGGTACAGAAATAGTCTAGAGCCTAAAAAAAAAGACATAGGACATAGAATGCTTTTTATCATGATAAACTGTAGCCCACGCAGGTGAAACCATGGGGAACAGCTAGTACCTACCTAAAAAAGTCGCAATAAATATCTAAATCGCACCGTTTTCCTGAACGAGTCTCTAATTTTACAACAGAATGACAGAAATAGAGAGTAGAGTTCAATTGTCTATTGTTTCTGTCTAGAATAAGTGATCTTCTGACGACACGATAGCCGAGTTGGTAGTGTCCCTGCCTGCGAAGCAAGCAGTCCCGGGTTCGAATCCCGGTAAGGGCAAATATATGTGTGATGAGCACGAATATTTGTACCCGAGTCTTGGATATTTCTATCTATATAAGTATTTATTTCTCTATATATAAGTATGTATATCGTTGTCTAGTACCCATAACACAAGTTTAGAGCTTAATTTAGGGCTAGGTCATCATCATCATCATTATCAGCCTTTCACGTTCCCATTGCTGGGACTCTGGCCTTCTCTCAGAGAGAGAGTATGGGCTGTTATCTACCACGCTGGCCCAGTGCGGGTTGATATATGTCGCATGCCCTTGAATGTTGAAGTTCTTGGGCATACCGGTTTCCTCACGATGTTTTCCTTCACCTTCGGGCTAGGTCAATTTGTGTGCAATTGTCCCCGATATTTATTTTATTTATTTATTCTATATCTATTTCAGAATATTTCAATAATAGGATTTGTTCATACTCCTAATTGGTCATATTCCTAGTTCGACACTTTCCTAACTGGTCATATTCGTACTATTGACGTCAAAGTACTTGTGGATAGTAAAGGATAAAATGGGAATTTATGTCTAGACGTCTCCAGCGGCTAAGACCTACTTACTCCTGAATAGGTAACGTTTTAGACTTTGAATAACTTTTGCGAGGGTTTTAGCTGAATAAATAACGTCTACAGCTGGTTTGGAACGGAATTAGAATAATGTTGTTTAGATGCTCGACTGAGAGAGCTGTGGAGTTGTTTCATTTTAATTTCTGAAACTTAAACTTTAGATGGTGGTTTTTTACATCTCACAGGGTAGCGTTTGACCAGAAGTCACCTGACATTAGGGTTTCTTCTTCTTCACAAATCTAAGATTAAACTAATAATTGGGACTACATCCTTTTTCTCTGTTAATATGATAGTAAAAATCCTACTAATATTATAAATGCGAAAGTTTGTGTGTGTGTGTGTGTGAATGTTTGTTACCACGTATCACCGTAACTACTAAACTGATTTTGATGAAGATAGTTTATACCCTGGAATAAACACATAGGCTACTTTTTATCCCGGAAAAAGGTTCCTGCGGGATAACGGGAAGACGCGGGTGTAACCGAGGAGCGCAACTTGTAAAGAATAAAATCCTTCTATACCTTTAGAAGCCTGAACCACTCTACCGATTTAATATGAAGATGGTTTGAGCAGTAGAAGGACAAATGATGGTTTTCATCGAGATATATTGTAGTCCACGCCCGTCATGATAATGAAAATGAAAAAAATGGACGTCAAAAAAATGCCTCAAAAAAATTAACATCATTGTTTCTAATTTTAGATACATAATAATGGATTTTACGGCCAAGAAAACGTATTCTTGCGACGAGCGAAAAATAATAATTATGTCACATTCCGTGATCGTTACTGGTCTGATATGAAGGTTTTTACAGCTTATGTTTATGACATCACGATCTTTATATAGCACACAATATTAAGGCGGAGATTATATTCAAAGATTCAAAGAATTTATTGCATTCCATATTAATGTAAGAATAATTAGATTAATAGTCGGTTAATTAAGATTATTATGGCACACCCTGCTGGGCACAACAATAATATTAGTATCTAATAAAATAAACTAAATGTTATGGATAAATAATAACGATATTTCGGATCGTTGCAAGCGCCATGATCACGAGAATAGTGCCGAAATATCGAGAACTCAAACAAAAACAAATACATGGTAATTATCCCGTTATAAAACCTAATTCTAATGTTTTTGACCATGGTAGTTTAAAACAGTATATATTGTTGGCGCGAGCCGAGCGCCCGAGCAAATATAAGGCGGCGCGGACGCGCTTTCGCCCCTCAAATCCGACTCCCGCGGGTAACGGTCACCCGCCGCGTTTCCTTACTACTCGCCGCCGTCGGCGTCCCCGTGTTCGTTTCACCCCCGTGGGTGGTAATATCTCTCCGTCCCTTCAAGCAGGGCATCAGCCCTCACCCCCGACGCCAGCCCAAGCCGCGGGCGGCACCCTTCAGGTGCCGCCACCCGCGAGCGTGGCGTCATTAGCTTAGCTAAAAACTTGGCGGAGGGCGCCTTCCGCGCCCCCCCCAGCAGCCCGGTGGAGTTGTCAAGGTTACTTGACCAACAGCATTAGTCCCATCAAAAAAAAAAAAAAAAAAAAAAAGCTTTCGCCCCACTTCTCCACCGACCGTCGTCGAGGCAACACCTCCTACCTGACGTTTTTTTTATTAATTGATGATGTCATCCTGTCAGTTTTTGCATTTTGTTAAATTAATTGTTTTGGTTGTTTTTGTTTGTCGAGATTTGTTTTTAAAAAAATAAATTCGTGTCAAAAATACAAATTCAGAAGCGGGATAGGATCTATGCGATTCTATCTTACTGTCCACTGTTTTGTCATCTTTTTGTCGGTTAAAAATAGAAAAAAGTTAGACGGTGTATGCCACGGCGGTAGACATAAAAAAAGTTATCGTGAAAAAACGACGAAGCAGATGGCTGTTTGTGCGTTTAATTGTGTGTGTCTTAGTGAAAAGTGAAAATGTGTGTGTCTTAGTGAAAAGTGAAAATCGAATACATCGCCTTGCTCTCGGTCTCGTGAGAGGCGCACATGAGGCCTGAGAGTCTGGGGCTGTTGTTCATGAAGCTGATCGCGTCACATTGCGATAGTCATCGCTGTTATCGTGACCGCTGCAGCGGGCGCTTTCGTGCTTAGCCGGCGCCAGCGCCAGACCGGGAGGCGCCACCGCTTCCGCTCAGCGACACAGTCGTCGCGTCCGCGTCGTGTCGGCGAGGCAGCCGTGCGTTTGGTTTGGATAACGCTGATGGGTAATGCGTTGCAAGTTTGAACCTGTCTGAACCTATTACTGAGCCTGTACGTCGAGATGATTTCGGGTGAGACTGTACGAGTCAACACTGCTATTTTGGTAAGATCAAACCATGTCTATTTCTAATTTCGATGTCTTAGGATGATGTTAATGTGTAATACAGTGATGTCATCATGTTCCTACGTGCAAATAAGTGTGACGATTGCCTACTTACTTAACGCGCATAGGTAATTGCTGAAAAAGTGACTCATAGCTGTGGTTAAGTGAGTTTCGAATAGCGATCGCAGCTGGTCTAGTATCAAACTCAAGTTCAAAGCGCTGTGATGGCGTACATAGTTTAGACATTGCGAATATTTTATTTGATGTTTAGAAAATAAATTCTGACAACTACCCTACATAGGTCGGTTGTGTCCGACGTTTCCTGCTTCGCTTACTTACGTATTGTTAACTAATGAAGTGATGAGTTCATGACGGTAACGGTTAGTGCATTACTGGTTTAATAACGCTCACATTCGTGAAGATGGTCTTGTAGACTTTTTGTCCATTAATGCGGAGTCTGCACAAATCACCCCGTCCGTGCTGAGCTACGTTTTTACGTAAGCCGCGTGCCTTTCATAAGAATGGTGTTCAACTTAATTTAAACGTAAACATGAACCTGTTGATGTTATTAAGAATCCGATGCTTTTATTTTGTTGATGTTGGATGGTGATTTAATGATGCTCGTTTCAAGTTCACGCGTCTGCCGTGAACGACAAGTTATTGCCGGATGATTTCGTATACTTTTGCGATTAACGGGAGGCCTGTACAAAGTACGCTGGTTCGTGCCAGGCCACGTGGACCGGATCTAGCACATAGGATGGACGATCAGTAATGGTCAGGTGAAGCCGAGCGGTGCATTGCTGATGCAGTGCTACCGTATTGCTGTTGTGGTGCTCCTGCATTGCTAATGTGGTACTTATGCATTACTGTTCCAGTGCTACTGTATTGCCAGAGAAGTTGCTGGCGTATCGCCTGTGTACTGCTGGCCCATGCCGGTGCAGTGCTGGCGCATAGCCGGAGTACTGCTGGCCCATGCCAGTGTAGTGCTGGTGTATCGACGCGTGCCGATGTGGCCGTGCTGATGCAGTGTGTCGATGCGGCATGCATGCTGCGTGTGTGCGCTACCGCTGCGTGTGTGCGCTACCGCTGCGTGTGTGCGCTACCGCTGCGTGTGTGCGCTACTACTGCGCTTGTGCGCTGCTACTCCTGCGTGTGTGCGCTACCGCTGCGTGTGTGCGCTACTACTGCGCTTGTGCGCTGCTACTCCTGCGTGTGTGCGCTACCGCTGCGTGTGTGCGCTACTACTGCGCTTGTGCGCTGCTACTCCTGCGTGTGTGCGCTACTACTGCTGTGTGTGTGCGCTACTCCTGCGTGCGTGCACCACTGCTGCGCTTGTGCGTTGTCGGCTGCGCTTGTGCGCTGCTACTGCTGCGTGTGTCCGCTAGTCCTGCGTGCGTGCACCACTGCTGCGCTTGTGCGCTGTTGGCTGCGCTTGTGCGCTGCTACATGTGTGTGCTACTGCTGCGTGCGTGCACCACTGCTGCGCTTGTGCGCTGTCGGCTGCGCTTGTGCGCTGCTACGTGTGTGTGCTACTGCTGCGTGTGTGCGCCACTGTTGCGCTTGTGCGCTCATGCCGCGCGTGTGCGCTGCCGCCGCGCTTGTGCGCTGCTGCTGTTGCGCTTGTGCGCTGCTACTGCCGCTGATGCAGCGCTAGTGCACTGCCAGTCCTGCGCTGCTGCTGCCACTGCAGCGCTTGTGCGCTGCTGCTGCAGCGCTTGTGCGCTGCCACTGCTGCGCTGCCGCTGCTGCGCTTGTGTGCTGCCATTGCAGCGCTTGTGCGCTGTCGTTGCTGCTGCTGCATGCCGGTGCGCAGCCGATGGTGTGCTATCGCTGTCGTGCTGCCGATGGCTCTTGCGGCGAGTCAACAAGCCACGAGGGAGCACATCCCGTGATGAAGGGTGTGGACTACTGGTATTGTTTGTTGTGTTGTGCAATTGTCGGAACACGCCTCACGTTGTGCCTTCCGCGCCACGTGCGTCGTCGTTCTTTAAATTGCAAATTGTAATGAGGATGTTAAAATAAGCGTCACGTCGTGCCTCTATCTTAGCATCCTGGCAGGTTACGCATCACGTAGTGCCTCTGTCCTTGTTTGTAATTGAGAGCGCGGATGCGTCGTGTCACTGTCATGATCTAAAGGGTGTTGGGGATACGCGCCACGTCGTGCCTCTGTCTCGGCACCTGGTTAAGTTAGGCATCACGTCGTGCCTCTGACTTGCCGTCAGGATATGTGACACGTAGTAGCCCTGTTCTGGGGGTGTTGAGAATGAGATACGCTTTATGTCGTGCCTCTTTCTCGGCACCCTGCCAAGTCATGCTTGTCATGCCTCTGACTTGATTAGGTGTGTTTCTTTCTGTAAACTTATCACACATGTTTGTATGTTTGCATACGTATTTGTGTGGCGGTTTTTTTCGTGTGTTCTGTGCAGATGAGAATAACAACGAGGAGGAGTTTATCTTGGAGCGCAGAGCTGTCTACAAGGTGAAGAGTCGCCGACCAGAGCTGCTGAGCTGTCTACAAGCGAGGAGCATCAGCCTGGTTCATCTGGGACGCAGAGACCTGCTGACGCCTACTTGAAGTGCAAGAGAACGCAGTTTCCATGAAAATGGAGGCTGATCTTCACGAGTTTATGGAGTCCGAGGACGGTCTCCTGTCAGGAGAGGCCGTGTTGGCGCGAGCCGAGCGCCCGAGCAAATATAAGGCGGCGCGGACGCGCTTTCGCCCCACTTCTCCACCGACCGTCGTCGAGGCAACACCTCCTACCTGACGTTTTTTTTATTAATTGATGATGTCATCCTGTCAGTTTTTGCATTTTGTTAAATTAATTGTTTTGGTTGTTTTTGTTTGTCGAGATTTGTTTTTAAAAAAATAAATTCGTGTCAAAAATACAAATATATATATATAACCACTTTCCCTATTTATGATCAGCCTGAGTCCATCCACTGTTGGACAGTGGACAAAGGCCTCTCGCAACGTGCGCCACTGAGTCTAGCTTTCTTCCAGTTTTTCTCTAATCATCATCATCATCAGCAACCTAGTACGTTCCCACTGCTGGGACATAAATCTAATTAGTTAGATATGTGTCCGCTTTAGCAAAACGTAGCTGAAAATGGTTGCCGTGCCTCTAACGTACCGTACCGATATTGATATATGTAGTTAGCAGCGGCTATCAGACATATATTTTTTCAACTGACGATGACGCGACGCTGCCAACTAACTGACAATATCACAGTAGTTGGTTTCATTCAGTGATTCTTGTTTCGCTACGTTGTGGTAACCGAACAAACAATAACCATGCCTTCTCTGTCACTCTTATTGATTCTTGACGTGTAAAACAGAGAGGAAGCGAATATTTGCTACCGGTTTAATAACCAGCAGTTAGTTAGTTGAAAACCCGCTTTGGTACCGATATTCGGCAACGGTTGATAATAACGGTATTAAAGCCAAATATCGGCTAGATAGCCGTTGCCAGAAATAGCTGATAGCGCCCATGTATAAAATCTATCTATCTATAACGCACTAACATACTAAGTATCTAACCCCTAACTATAAGAAAGATTATCGATATCTAAGATATCGGAAACTAAATGGATTGGGGATCCATCACACTTAGACTCGGAACAAATATAGTTATATCTCGGCTTTTTGTGAAACTATATTTAGTACTATCCTATAGTATTAACTGTTCCCCGCGGTTTTATCGGCGTTGACTATCTATTACGTAATAAAAAGTTCCCTATGTCCTCCCACAGGGTTCAAAATATGTCCGTACTAAATTTTTTCAAGATCAGTTGATGTAACATAATCGATAATCGTTGGGGCAAACGTGTTCTTGAGTGGAGACCGCGGCTCGGCAAACGTAGTGTAGGGCGCCCTCCGGCTAGGTGGAGCGACGACATACGTAAAATGGCTGGCAGCGGTTGTGTAAGTGAAGCCGAAGATCGGGATCGATAGCGTACTTTGGGAGAGGCCTATGTCCAGCAATGGACTCCAACGGGTTGATTATGATGATGAAATGTAACAAAGAAACACTGACAGAAATTACTATCACTTTGCACTGAATTTGTTCATTATATATTCCGATTTTTAATACTTATTCTGCATATAAAATTGGTTCAGACGTTCTTGAGTCATAAATGGTGCAACTATCCCAACTTTGTTTTACATACATTCAACTATTACGTCTTTATATCAGTAGGTATTTCTTATCATCTTTTCAATTTATTACCCCACAGCATTTTATTTCACGCACGCCTGACAGCTGTCTTGAAACAGGGGACTCTGTCGCTGTACTGTTTTGAAATACAATCATTTTCCGTTTTCCTCTTAGCGGAAAATAGAACTGTGTCAATCTTTATCCCAAAAATCTGGCATAATTACAAAATAACACCATTATTAGCATTTACGGTGGAAAAGAGCAGTAACGTCGCGAAAATGAGATTTTTTCCTCGTTAATGTGCATGTTTGGGACATTAAGTTGAAATGTAGCGTTTAGAAGTCCCATTTAACTTAAATTTCCAGAAATAAATCAAATGACTGGCTAAACTTGGTAGCTGTTACAAGCTGGAACTTTAGAAATCTGCGAATTTGGAACGGTGTATAATTATGTAGACTTTAGAATGATTATTTTTACACACTCAAATCTAAATATATGTAACTCAAAGGTGACTGACTGACTGCTGATTGACATGACATAGTGATCTATCAACGCACAGCCCAAACCACTGGACGGATCGGGCTGAAATTTGGCATGCAGGTAGATGTTACGACGTAGGCATCCGCTAAGAAAGGATTTTGATTAATTCTACCCCCAAGGAAAACTGTAGCCCACGCGGTTGAAACCGCGGGGAAGAGCTAGTAGAAATTAAAAGTACGTTTGTTTAATAGTCGCCAAGCACCTATTGATTTGTACTGGCAACCCCACTTGAGAGACAGTTCTCAATCCAGCTGTAGCGTGGCGCCAGCTTCAACCACATTGTCACATAACTGCAAGTGACTAGTCAAACGACACCCTGTGACTAAATAAATAACGAAATGAGAGTGAATGTCGCGCTCATTATTTTATTGAAAGTTGTTGTTTTGGATAGACCCATCTCATTACTATCTGCTGCTCCTGACATGGCGGTATCATTTTACTCGTGGAACACTCTGTGACGATCAGGTGCGGATACAGGATTAAGTTTTGGGGCAAAGGCATTTTATTTGGGTCACTAACTGTTGATACACGGTGTTTATATTTATTTAAAATTTGAACTTATTAAGCCAACAGGACAGCGTAACCGTCCCCAATTAACCAGGTTAAGCAGCGTTCTCTATATACGGTTACTATTTGGATGGGAGACCACTAGTGTTATCTATTTACAACTGAACGTTTCCGTGCTTCGAAGGACACGTTAAGCCTTTGCTTGTGGTTGTTGTCTTAAGATAGCTGTCATTTGACTATGTCGGATGTCTTGGGGTGGTCTGGAATCTCCGAGGTTATGGCTGGCTACTAGCCCGCTTTGGGCCCGCGTGGTAGTTTATGGTCCATACTCTCTCTCTCTCTGAGAGAGGGCCTATTTCCCAGCAGTGAGAACCTAATAGCTGATGATGATGATGATGAATCGAATGATTCCATTAGCATATCTTATCATCGCCCACCGTAAAGAAGCCCAGGTACAACGCAAAACAAGCGAAGAGAGTTAACATAAAGCAACTATTAAAGAGTTCTAAGAAACAGCCACCCTGAGGCATACACCTTCAAAGTAAACGCGGGTGGGGCTCGCCCCAAGACAATTAACAGCTCCTTCTAAATTGGCGGCGCCCAGTTTCTGGAGCAATTAATGGGAGTAAATACGGAGTTAAGTCACTACACAGCGTCGTGGCCACTCGTCGTTATGCGAGCATCAATCATTCTCTTGAAGAACTTATAGAAGCAGAAAAAAATGAAAATAATAATCAATTCGTACATTTTTAGGGTTTCGTACCTCAAAAACAAAAACGGAACCCTTTTAGGATCACTTTGTTGTCTGTCCGTGTTTTTGCATATTTTGCAATTTCAGAAGGGAATCAAAGCCTATAGAGTACTTCCCGTTGACCTAGCCTAGAATCATGAAATTTGGTATGAAGCAAGGTCTTATATGCAACACATCTGAAAACCTTTCATTTAGTCTGATAACAAAAAAAAAAAACAAGTTTTTACAGAACCCTCGAGTCCAACTCGTATCAGGCTGGTTTTATGACTTGAGTTCGGTTTGACCGATTGGACTTATTTTTTTGCAAAGGAATAAAGGCTAACGGTAGAGAGTATGGGTCATAATCCGGACAGGCTGTGGCCAGCCCTATGGTCTCTAACTTTTCAGACCGGCTCAGGGCCTCTTCTATTCTAAGGCAACAACCGAGACCGACCAGCGTGCCCTCCAAAGCATGGAAGCCCTCAGTTGTAAATACCACTAGTAAGTGGTCACCAATCTAAGTAAGTGACCACAGAGAACGGTTAAGAACGATTTAGCAGTGGAGCTAACTTGTATGTAACTTTCTAACAATATTCAAAAGGGTTAAACTTCAATTTAGCCGATCATCAAAAGGCAAGTAAGTCAACTTTGATACAGACCTCTATAAAACTTTACAGCCGCGTGAAATGGTCAAGCTATTTCTGTATGGAAATCACGATTTGTTCCATCTATAGTCTATACTGTTACTTTAATGTTCTATTCAAACTTTTAGGTCTGTTAGGTTGTCTAGTTGTCCTACTATAATATTATAAATGCGAAAGTTTGTGTGTGTGTGTGAATGTTTGTTACCACGTATCACCGTAACTGCTAAACCGATTTTGATGAAATTTAGAATGGAGATAGCTTATACCCTAGATTAGCACATAATATTTAATCCCGGAAAACGGTTCCTGTGGGATAAAGGGAAGACGCGGGTGAAACCGCGGGACGCAACCAGTTTAGTTATATAGGTATCCTAGGAATGGTCTTTTACAACGAGCGATCAGCCCGACCGATGGCCCCCAATAAGGCTTAACGTGCTCTCCAAAGCATGGAAGCGCTTAGCATAACAAGTTGTCTAAATAAAAAACCCAACTGCCTGTTAATGACCATAGCATCAAAAGCATGAACGAATATAACAACTCTTTTTCAGCTACAAACGTTGCTGGTCAAATCCAATTTTTTAAATGCGTGTCAGATCATAATTATTAATTGTTGGTGTTCAAGATGCTTTGGAAAATTGGAAAACTGGGCATGTGATGTGCAACAAGTTTTATCGCTGAACATCTCAGAAGGTTTCTAGGGTTTAAGCTATCTAAATTCCCAATTTAACACTAATTCGTCGAGCCTTGTCAATAAGTAACAAACATATTAAGTACATACATACCTACGCCTTAAACATTTTCGCATTTGTAATATTATAGTGTGATAGTACGGTCAACGACAAAACTAGCTGACCAGTTACAAATTTTCAAATTTTCTTTATCATCTTAAACACCAACCTTCGACCAAATCATCATCACTTAACATCAGATGTGTTGTGTTGTGGTATAAACTACTTATATAATTATTTAGTAGGTAAGTTGTTAAAACAAACATTACCGATCTAATACGCATTTGGAAAATAGAGATGATCAGCTACTTTTGTGGCTGACTGTACTTTTAGAATAATGTCTTACCATATGCCTGCAAATTGCAAATCACAAAAGCATATTTCAAGCATGTAGGTATCTACATATTTCCATATATTGAACGCTTTCTATTTTCATATATATTGCTTTCAAATTAATGTCGCGATTACGTCATACATAAGTACTCAGACATCCCTGAATTTAATCCAGTCAACTTTGTCAACTTCAGTAGGTATGTCTGTTTAGACAATCTGAAGTTGACAGGGTTGACTGCATGACTCCTAAAATTAGTCGTACAATATTGTATTAATATGATGTAACTAAAGGTTTGGTCGAACAGAAAGCGTGGAAGGCACCTATGCTTATTTTGTGATATTCAACAATCTGTATCTCGTTACCTATGAAAACAAAACGTTTGATTAACACTCTGATTTTTCAAATGTTATGTTCAGCGAATTTTGTTCTGAGTCGTGTTCAGGTAATGTTTCATCAATGTTCATCGACTTCTGTAAATTTTGATGCTTATTGAAGTTTGTCGCAATAAGTGGTAGATCAGTGACTTTGTGAAAAATTTTGTATAGATGTTTTGTGACAGCGGACATACTCAGCGACAAAAGTCGCTGACTGTACAATAAACTTTCTTTGATGTGTGTGCTGTTAACGTGACAGCTCTAAATAACCAAGCTGTACTAACACCGTGACAGACAGAACGTGGTGCAAGCACTCAGTTTGACACTAACATATTTAAAATAACACACATAATACTTACGCAACGAAGCGTTTATGTGCAGCGCTTTGACATGCGCTAACTCGCTTTCTGTTTGGCCAAACCTTTACTAACTGGATATTAGTGAAGTTTCGTTGTCACTAATTAGTTTCATGAAACAACGCAGCTGTTGTCAACTGCCGTACGGCACAATGTAACGTAATGTAACACATTTACATAAAATCTTAGTACATACATATTTATTCTGAACTAACGACACGCTTTGGTTTCGCTCGAATACCACCAAACATAAAACAAAAGCGTAAGTTTGTGTGTGTGTGAATGTTTGTTACTTCGTATCACCGTAACTACTAACCCGATTTTGATGAAATTTAGAGTGGAGGTAGCTTATACCCTGGATTAACACATAGGCTACTTTTTATACCTGCATAATAACGGGAAAACGCGTGTGAAACCGCGGGACGCAACTAGTAGCTGATATAACTGGGACGCCTATGAGACGAGGCTCAGAAATAACGTAACAATAAAGTAAAACTTTTAAATTACTACACAAAAATATATAACTATTATTAATTATTACTGGTGAGCGATGGTGGCCGAACGGTTAGGCGTGCGTCTTACAAGACGCCGACACCGAGTTCGAATCCTCTCGGCCCCTCACCTATGACTTAATAAGTTATGTGCGGATTTGCCATCGCTCAAAACGGTGAAGGAAAACATCGTGAGGAAACCGGCATGTCCAAGAACTGCAACATTCAAGGGCATGCGACATCTACCAACCCGCACTGGGCCAGCGTGGTAGATTACAGCCCATACTCTCTCTCTGAGAGAAGGCCGGAGTCCCAGCAGTGGGAACGTGAAAGGCTGATAATGATGATGACTGGTTACTGCCCGAAAATTCGTATTTCACAATGATTGTTAACCTTTACGATCCAATGTACATAAAAAAGCAAATACACTATGAAATATTATCCACCGTTATAACTTATTTTGATATCTGTTATGTAAGTACTCTACTTAATTGAAATCCGAGTAAATTAAATCGGGACCTCTCCATTTTGTAAATCAACACAAACAGAGGTCACACACCCTCTTGTCCGCTTTCACATAAAAATCACTACTATGTTACTCTCTTCCATTCGCTTGTAATTTCATTCTACTCGATGCTCATAAAATAGTGTTGACGAGTTATCGATAACTATCATACGTCGAAATATTATCGACATTATCAAAAATCAATAAAAAAAAGAAAGAAGTATATAGTGTGAATTAGACTATAAGTGTTTTTGAATAAATAAATAATAGAGATTATTGCTTTAATTCACATCTTCCAGAGTAGCGTTAGACCACAAGTCCCTGTCAAGTGGCGATGTGGTCGAAGTTGGTGCCAAGCTCCGTCTGCACTAGGTACTGGCACTGAAGTGAGGCTGCCAGAACAAATCGACAGTCAAATAGTGATTATACCTACTCATGACAGTATCGATGTTGTTGTTATTTTGTAACATCGATGTCTGTGCGTTCACTATATTGACCTATCGGTTTGTGTAATAACATTAATATTATTCATCAATACAAAAAAATGTAATACATAATTAAAAAACATGTCACGCAAATTAATATAAATAATATTGAAATAAAAAGCTTAAGTACATAACAACATAAAATACGTACATACA
This sequence comes from Opisthograptis luteolata, assembly GCA_931315375.2. Classification (NCBI taxonomy): domain Eukaryota; kingdom Metazoa; phylum Arthropoda; class Insecta; order Lepidoptera; family Geometridae; genus Opisthograptis; species Opisthograptis luteolata. The sequence continues at coordinate 9,816,343 of OV928048.1, forward strand.
ACAAAAAAACATGTAACTTATAGACGCATGCAACATCTTTATCTGATGATTTCGACAATGTTATTTGTTTTTTTTATCTGATTGAAATATTTATTATTTATTTAATTTTTGTTTGACGTATTGTGTTCTGGCGTATGCTGTTAGCAATATTGCATTTTTTTATGAATAAATAAATGAATTTTAGTATAACGTTTTGCTCACATCAATACTAGTGATCATGGATTATCGATAAATAATAATCGATAGCGACTGCGGATTGGCAACACTAACACAAATTCTGTGGTCCGCTCAAATTGGGATTAAACTATTGTACTTTTTCCAGTGAAGGGTCGTAAAATGGTTCGTTTTAATCATGTGACCAGGGAAACCGATTGATGCGGGCTGGACACAGAACTTTCCCCAATTTCACCAAAAAAGCTACATACATTTCTAGCCTAAGCAAAGGGAATAATAACCTACCCAGGGATTGAGAAGTAAGTTTTTAGGCGACCTTAATCCCTCGAAACCGGATTTTATATTATACATTTGGGAAATTAACTAATTGGGGACATTCCTATGACGGATGGTCCTTAGGCAAGTTATGTTATTTTTGGAACTAAAACTGTCTGAATACGTAGCATGTGTACCATAGCGGTGTATCCATCATCATTGTCAATTATAGGAAGTTCATGAAGTACATAACCCTGTTATAAATTGAAATTTAAACCTTTAGATACCATTTTTGTAGGTTTTCTAATTGACATCCATTTTAGCCGACCCCCCCCCCCCCCAATACTTCCCTAAATGAATATTTGATTGTGATACATTACATCTACATTCTACACCTCTAAGCGAACACCGACTTAACAGTACTTATTTATGAAAGAAGACCCTTTTCAATGCTATAATATCGCTATATACAGCGAATTACAAAGTAGGATAATATTGAAAACGAAACCTTAATCTCTTGATCCTTAAGGTGCAATAACGGTTATTTATCGTTATTGCCACTTCGGTGGTCTTTATTAGTATTGTAACCAGAACCACAACATAATGTAACAAAATGGCGGCGTTACTAAGCTTTACAGGCCATAACGATACGATGTGGAACAACAAATCTGGGTTTAATTCCTCCGATTCCACATCTTGTGTTTTCGTACAAAAAAATATTTTCATCCCTATCCCCTGACGTTTTAGTGGCCTTTTTACTATGAATGTAAAAAGGCCAATTATATATTTTTTTCTTACCGCTCCTCCCCGCACCGTACAGCCAACACTTACAGCCATCTACACAATTTGCGTTTGATTTCATTGAACGATTCATGTTCCAAATTCAAATCGCATTACAGCCTGCTAAAAAGTCTAGTGGAGAAAAGAGCTACTTTGCTCCCGCTTACAGAGGAACAAAACGACACTTTTCGAATAGTAATACCGCTTGACCAATGTTTTTCCCTCAGGCGATGTACGTTGAATCCTTGTTCAAAACTCGCTGTGTATGCGGTTTCACTCGCGTGGACAAAAAATTCGCGTTCTGGGTTCAAAATAACGGCCTTGCCGTATAAATATTATTTTGCTCCCTTGTCACTACAACAACTACTACTGACTCACTCAAACTCAAACTCAAAACTTTTTTATTTAATAGGATACATTGTGATCACTTTAAAACGTCAACTTAAAACTAGCTACGCCTGTTCCAACCTCCTAACGCCGGCAAAAGAACAGGCAAGAAACGCCCGGCAGGTAATTTTTTTGGCGCGATCACATTGACAATTTTATTCTTATTACTAATTGATTGAATTGGAGCAAGTTCACTAAAATCCCAAGCTTTTTTTTTGTCATCTAATAGTCCGATATTTTTTATTTAGCTTTACTAATAAGAAGATTTCTCTTGTTTGGTTGGACACATTGGGATATGGGAACATGAATATTAACGAGTTGCGGGATCACAACCAAAGCAGACCAGACCCCACAAGCAGCACCCGTTCACGAGTGGACGCATGTGCCAGCCATCGCTCTCCTCGACCATATGAGAGGGAAGAGGGCGACCCGACACATGACGCCGCTGCAACTGTTATCTACTATTCCCAATTATTGCGTTAGTCTCTGTCGAGCAAACAAAAGCCTTTTGATTGCAGTTTAGGTAGAGCTAACAAGAGGAAACGCGGTGAGGGCTTTTCATACAATTGTGCTTGCCTGAAAAACATCGTGATGGAAACAATAGCTTGGTGGTATGCATTTTTTAGTTATCGCCTAGCTATATAGTTATTATTTTAGCCTTTTTATTTCGCAATTTAACAAATTTTTGGATTTTATAAATTTTTATTTCTTATAGTATATCTCGCAATTCGATGTGCCTCTTGGCATAGGCCTCCCCCAGCTCTCTCCACTGAGCTCGGTCCTCTGCAACTCTGATCCAGCATGGTCCTAGGGTTAGGCGGATGTCGTCACTCCATCTTGCTTTCGGACGACCCTGTCCTCTGGCCTGGCTAGTTACCTTTAAATTAAAAAGTTGTCGCCAAGCACTTATTGGTGTGTTCCGGCAGACCCACTTGAGCGAGTTCCCAGTCCAGGTGTAACGTAGCGCTACCTTTAACCATATCGTCACTTAACGTCAGGTTCTAAAGCGTCTAAAGGCTCGCGCACATTAGGCCGGGCCGCACCGCAAATAAAGTAATCTCTTTAAAACAATCAATGAGCGACAGAGACGGCTGCTGTGTTGCGGCGTGGCCCGCTGTAGTCGGCGCAAGGCTTAAGATGTAAACAAAATTTGATAACGTTAATTTGTTTATAAATACTTTGATGAAAAGACTATACTTCCATCGCATCTATCTTCGACCTTTTGTTATGTGTGAGAGCTTCCGGCCATGAATCATCTTTGGACTATAAGTATCTTTCATCGAGTTTCAATTTAGATAAACACAAAGGGGAAGATAAATTGTATGCGCCTAATTTAAGCGTTCCATGACGGAGTAGCTAGTACCTCTCCAACCTTTTGGTCACATCAATATGTAAACTAAAATAATCAAATAGGAGTTAAGTGACCTTTTTTAGTCTATTATCAGATACATTTTAAAAATATGTATAACATTCTGTTCTTTGGAGGTTTTATCAACATGAAAACCTAGCGTATGACACTGACGGATACTGTAGTTATCTAACAGTAAAACTTTCAAAATTGGTTTAGTAATTTCTGATACGATATTATTTCCTATATTCGACGCCCTCACCCTCTAGTGGCAAGTTACAACAAAGTGGAAAGCACTAAAACTTTACCATAAAAAACTACATATCATATTATATTATACGTAACAACTTTCAAAGAAATCATTGACAAACTTTCGGAGTGTTTTCTTACTTCTTACAGGGTAGAGCATGACCACAAATCATCTGATGTTAAGTGATGATATTGTCGAAGGTGCCGCCACGCTTCGCCTGGATCGGGAACTAAAACACAGATAAATTTAGTTAGAGTATGTACTTCTAAAAAGAGACTTGTGACGTCACTCGAGAGTCGAGAAATAACCAGGGGCAAAAAACGTATAATTAATGATGTTTCAATTTAAAACTGAAGTATATAGAAATCGGAATCACGCTCTGTCATTGGACGTAGAAACTGTAGATTAATCGCGATAGGCTTGGGAAATATATATCGATATTTATTTTAGAACATCGAATTCGTATCAATTTCAATATGTTTTTAACGCAACTCAGTAACAACAACTATAACTTACCAACTTAGTTGTTAGTAGTGAACTTACTATATAGTAGTGATAGGACGGCAGTTTCATAACAGAAGCAGACGCTACAGAATGTCAAAAGTATTGTCAGCTGAGGTCTAATATAACTATAATAAACCGGATCCAGGCCTCCACGATACAGGCTAAGCCTAGTGTGGGGATCGCTAGACATATGAGTAAATGTGTATCAATCTCTTTGCATAAATTCCTAGGAATAATTTATTATGGTATGTATTCTTAGTTAAGCCTAAAATTGTCTTTATGCAGCAAATAAATAATTTTCATTTCATTTTAAGCGGAAGCGGAAACGAAGGTATATTAAATACTTCAAGAAAATCATACCACAGTATATCGATATTTGGTCGATAATTTATCGACATTATTTAAGAAAATCGATAAGACTTTTTCACTTGCACATCCCTAATCGCGCTATGTCATCAGGATTGATTAATTGAAGAATTATATCCCTACTTCCCTACTTGTCAGTAAAAGTAGAACGATTTATGTTGGTTTATATATTTATTTTTATCTTCACTTAAAAACGGCTGGACCGATTCTGTTAAAACTTGGCGTTGAGAGAACTGCGGTTTGGTGCGTGGAGTTTTCAGAATTTTCGTCACATTAAACTATGGTTCAGAGATAGTATAGGTATCTGACAGTCAAAGAGTTATTTGTAGTAATTTTTTTTACTATTTACAGGGTAGCGTTTGACCACAAGTCACCTGATGTTAAGTGACGATGTGGTCGAAGGTGGCGCCACCCTACACCTGGACTGGGAACTGGCTCTCAAGTGAGGCTGCCGGAACACACCGATAGGTGCTTGGCGACAGATTCTTAACAAGAGGGTGGTAGCTAGTCAGGCGAGTACTAGAAAATACCCTACCACCAAGCTATGGTTTCATCACGATGTTTTCCTTCACCGAAAGCTCAAGCTCTTTGTAGGATTCGAACCCACGTCCTACGGATCGCAAGCCGACGTCACTACCACTGAGCCATCTTCGCCATAGTATTGTGCAAACATTAGAACTGGGATCCCGATTGAAGGGCAAGATTTTCAGTGAAATTACAGGTTACGAAGAGATTTAACATCTCATGTCTCAGGGTGACGAGCGCAGTGCATTGCTACGCAAGATTAATTCGGACTAAGTTCAAAATTCTGGATGGCTTTGAACTGTAATAGGCAAACGTGGCGCTTACCATCAAGTGAGCGATTTGCTCATTACATTAGTTACATAAATAAAAACCCAAGTCCACAAACAAACTTTTCCTCCTTTTAACAATGGTATAGAGAGATTTCTTTTCCCTGATAAATCCTATCCCACTAATATTATAAATGCGAAAGTTTGTGTGTGTGTGAATGTTTGTTACCACGTATCACCGTAACTACTAAATCAATTTTAATGAAATTTGGAATGTGTATAGCTTTTACCTTCGATTCACACATAGGTGCTTTTATCCCGGAAACTGCAGGATAACGGGAAGACGCGGGTGAAACCGCAGGGCTCGACTAGTTTTGCATACATTAACTCGATTAATTAAGCAACCAACCCGCGCTGAGCTAGCATCGCATTCCCATTTACCTAGAAATTTGTTAAAACTTGATGTGTCCACGCGAGTGATGCCGCGGGCAAAACCTAGTTATATAATAGTAATACTATAGTTATACTATAGTTGTGCATTTGGGAAGCTTCGTCGAGTCTTTTCGTCGCCTATACCGCAAAGCCTGAAAACGAAAGTTTTCAACCAGTGCGTCCTACCTGTCATGACATACGGAGCCGAGACGTGGACACTCACGGTACGTCTAGTCCACAAATTTAAAGTCGCTCAGCGGGCTATGGAAAGGGCTATGCATGGAGTTTCTCTCAAGGATCGTATCAGGAATGAAGTGATCCGACAGAGAACCAAGGTAACCGACATAGCCTATAGGATCAGCAAGCTGAAGTGGCAATGGGCTGGACATATTAGCCGAAGAACCGACAACCGTTGGGGAAAACGTGTTCTCGAGTGGAGACCGCGTCTCGGCAAGCGTAGTGTGGGACGCCCTCCGGCTAGGTGGAGCGATGACATACGCAAAATGGCTGGCAGCAGTTGGATGAGAGAAGCCGAAGATCGGGCTCAGTGGCGTGCTTTGGGAGAGGCCTATTTCCAGCAGTGGACTGAAGTGGGCTGATTATGATGATGATAGTTATACTATAGTAGTAGTATGTAGAAGTAATAGTTCCTCAAACTTCTACTGCCTTGGCAACAAACTTTATCCGGAATGCAATTTCAATTAGCTCATACAATCTCTACGAAGCGTAGCACTCAACTCGTAGCACACGTAGCACTTACATCGTAGAGGGCGTAGCAAGGACCTACGATTGTAATTATCGCTACGATATTATTATACAGGCTGTTCCCTGCGGTTTCACCCCCGTGGGCTACAGTTTATCGCGTTAAAAAAAAATCATATGTTCTTCCTCAGGGTTCAGACTATCTCCGTACCAAATTTCATTTAAATCGGTTCAGTAGTTTAGGTGTGAAAGCGAGACAGACAGACAGACAGAGCTACTTTCGCATTTTTAATATTAGTAGGGATTGTATGAAAGGAGCCAAATAAAGTGACTAATCTTTCCGCCACAATGGTGGTTAACCAAGGCCCTTCTGAGGACCAAACGGTCCTTATCAGGGCCATAACGGCCCTAATCAGGGCCAAATTGGCCCTTCTCAAGGCCATAACTCGATCACATATCCATAATCAAAACCGATTGGTATAATTTTTTTTTTCCTTATTAAATTTTTTTTTACCACAAATCTCGACAGGGACTCTCAAGTGAGGTTGCCAGAACATACCAATAGGTTGGTGCTTGGCGATAGAAATACCCATTTATTTGTAAACTGTAAACTTATTTTTAATCATTTAATCATTAATAATTAATCATTTAATAATTTATTTATATTTTAATTCTTTAGTGTTTTTTTTTAAATATAATATGTATCTATTTGTTGAGTATGACTGTAGAAAATGCTGGTAAGAATTTAAAACGAAGGACCTTTAATCAGAATAAAAATAACTGCACCAATCTAAGTGAATAGGTAATTTGGAAAGGACTCTTTGCTCAAAATAAGATAGATAATCCAGTCTGTCACCTACCTCACACTCCCACACGTACGTTTCTTCAAGAGGGCTCAGCAAGGGAATCCTCTGGTCGGCACTGGAGGGTTGGCAGAGCAAATGTTCCAAAACACCATCTATATTGGCACAGCACTGCGAGAACGTCTCACACAACAATAAGTACTGCACGGCAGTGAAATGAGTAAGCACTGGTCTATTCACGGAATAGTTTCTCAAAATGATTGAGGACACGACCGAATGTGGTAATCGCACCAGCACCAAGTTTGAACTGGTCGATCCGCTCGCACAGAGGGCGCGCGATGCGTCGCCCGTCAATTCAAAACGACGGTAGTCGTAGAAAGGCGGGTGGCAAACATAAATTATCTACCCTCTAAAAAATGAGCAAAGATCCAACATACCCCGCACCGAAATTATCATGATAATTTCAGCATAAATATTGCAAGAATTAAGTAGTAGGAAAATTGCCTTTATACGGACAAGAATATAATTATAATACAGTTACAAGTACAATGAATTTAAGCTAGGTAAAGTTTCTAATATCTAAAATGTATGTGTATAAAAAAAAACATCAAATTAATTTGTATAGGGAAAAGGGCAAACCTTGTTAACAGGTCTTTTGACTATTCCTTTTTGCGTCCTCAGAGTAACGACGCGAATTATTTTGTCAGGGCCTTCATGGAGACGCTCCACTCTGGCCCGGACCCAGTTAAGTGGACGAATCAGCTCAGATTTGATGAGAACTAAATCACCAATTTTAATATTAGGAGGCGAGGTGAACCACTTTGCTCTTTGCTGCAAAGTATGCAGGTAGTCGTCAGACCACTTCTTCCAAAACGTTTGGGATATCTTTTGCAAACACTGCCAACGTGACAGTCGGTTCATCGCTACGTCCTGAATACTGTGCTCGGGCACGGCGAGCAAGCTTTGACCTATTAAAAAGTGTGCAGGCGATAAAATCTCGAATTCATCGGGATTATTAGATAACGGGCATAAAGGGCGCGAGTTCATTACGGCTTCAATTTTACAGAAGACAGTGGTGAGCTCTTCAAATGTGAGTGCCTTGTCACCTACTGCCCGAATAAGGTGGCGTTTGGCCGACTTGATACCGGCTTCCCATAATCCGCCCATCGAAGCTGCTGTAGGAGGAATATTTTTCCATTCAATTGAACGAGTGGCGCAACCGTCTGCTATCAGAGCGTCACTTTCATTAAAAAAATTGCAAATATCTTTCAATTGTTTCGCAGCGGCGACCAGGTTCGTCCCGTTATCGGAATGCAGACATGAGCACAGGCCACGTCGCGCCACGAACCGATCAAGCGTGGCTAGAAAACAATCAGCTGATAAGTCACTAAGTACCTCAATATGTACAGCCTTAGTAGAAAAGCAAACAAAAAGGCACATGTAGCATTTTACAATTTTTGCGTTACGATTTAAACTAGCTTTTATGTAAAACGGGCCACCTAAATCGCAACCGACATGATCAAAAACCTTGTTTGGTTTTAACCTTTCAGCGGGTAACGTACCCATGTACGGTTGCATAGAAGTGGGGTTGCATTTAAAGCATACGATGCATTTTGACAACACACTTCGAATCACACTGCGAGCGGATACGATCCAATATCGTTTGCACAAAATTCCTTGTAAGGAACGAGGTCCTACATGTAGGTACACTTTATGAAAATGTTCTATTATTAATGTTGTTAAGTGACACTTTTTAGGTAATAACAAGGGGTGCTTGCTATTATAGGGTAAATCTGCTTGGGAGATTCTACCCCCCACCCTGAGGAAACCATGGGCATCCACGAAGGGTGATAACTTCCGTAATGAGGAAACAAATTTATTGTTTTTTATCTGAGCTATTTCACCACAAAAGTAGGTATTTTGTGTATGTTTAATAATAGCGTCATGGGACGCATTTAACTCGTGAGTTGAGATTGTACCAATAGAACGTTCATTCCTTGGTAGCCTACAATTTTTTATAAACCGTAAACACCAAGCGACAATACGCTGCAATTTATTGAACGACGAATATTTTTCAAAAAACGTTTTTGAAGTGTCGTTCTGAACCTTTTGAGATGCACAAGAAAAGGTATCAACGTTTGTCTTCATTTCTAAAATGTCAGTCTTATCAGTGATGTAAAAAGTACTGATTGGCCATTGATGAACGTCATCAGATAGCCATGCTGGACCATGTAGCCAAAGTTCATAATCAGCTACAAGCTGAGTAGGCATGATGCCGCGCGAACAAACGTCAGCGGCGTTGTTTTCGCTTCGCACATGATACCAGCTGTTTGACGGAACCACCTCCACTACTTGAGCGACACGAGTTGAAACGAATGTTTTCAGCTTGTAGGGAGGGGTTTGCAACCATGCGAGTGCGACACTGGAATCCGTCAAAGCAGTTAATTGAAAGTTTATGTTTTTAATATTTTGTCGAACGAACAAAACTAGTTTAGACAATAACACGGCAGCCATAAGCTCGAGTCTAGGTATCGAAAGCGGCTTGATTGGCGCGACTTTGCTTTTACTGATAAGCAATCTAGTCTTCACGTCATTGTTTGCGTCAACACTGCGTACATAAATGCACGCCGCATAACCACGGGTCGATGCATCACAAAATGCAATTAAATGCACTCCGCAGAATTTAGGTATAAGCATATGTCGCTCGATTTTAATTGACGATAGACTTGACAATGACGCAATAAAGCTAGACCATTTGTCGCGTAACTCAAACGGAAGAGGGTCGTCCCAACCGAGATTGAGCTTCCACAGATCCTGCATTATGCATTTAGCTAGAAATGTGCACGGAGACAAGAAACCGACGGGATCGAAAATGCTAGCAAGCAGTTTTAGCACTGACCGTTTAGTGTATGTGCTATCTGACATGTTGTAATCGAATGAAAAACAATCGGCGGTTGGCAGCCACTTAAGGCCTAAAACCTTGAGGGATGAGCACACAGCGTCATCACTGAAATTTATAGCGACTGCTTGGTTGGCGCCGATTCTCGAGAGTAATTCAGGGGAATTACTTGCCCATTTACGAAGGTCAAAACCACCTAGTTTTAACAGAGCAATGAGGTCGTCCTGTAACCTGCAGGCCTCCGCGACGTCTTGTGTTGACCACAACACATCATCAACAAAACATCCTTGCATGAGGATATCAGCAGCTTGAGGAAATAGCTTGCCCTCATCACTCGCTAGCTGTTGCAACGTGCGAACAGCGACAAAACCAGACGATCGCAACCCGTAGGTATTTGTAAGAAGTTCGTAGGTTTTTATTTCATGCGAAGGCGATTCCCTCCAAAGTATGTGCTGATAACATCGCTCAGCGGGATCAATGAGCACCATTCTATAGAATTTGGCTATGTCCGCGGTAAAACATACGTCATATAAACGAAAGTTGAAAATAATTTTCAAAATATCATGGTGGAGTTTTTTACCTGTAAGTAATGTGTCATTAAGTGACACACCGTTTGAGGTAGCCGCTGAGCCATCAAATACCACTCGCATTGGCGTGGTGGTACTGGAGGTCTTTACCACACAGTGGTGTGGTATGATATACCTACTCGGTTCTGTACCTACGTACGGTTTCATATGACCTAACTGTTCATACTCGCGCATGAAGTCTACGTAGGGCGCTTTTAACTCGGGTGATCGAGCGAAACGTCGCTCCAGGTGATGTAACCTACGCACGGCGTGGTTATAAGACTCGCCGAGAGCAGCGCACTTCGGGTGCATTAGGATAGGCGAGACATACCTACCGCTTTCGTCCCTATAATGACGCTCGCAATAAATTTCTTCGGCAAGCTTATCATCTGGGCTGATAGGGTTGTCACACGGTGATTCCTCTATTTCCCAAAATGATTTAAGTTGAGTGTTGATGGTGTCACTATCATTGGTGTACGACACCAAATTGCAAGACGTTGCAATGTTAGCGACATCATCGGAAGTACACGGTACTTCAATTTTCCCACACAATACGTACCCGAAAATACTGCTGAGTGCAGTGGGTAGTGTAGGGCTGACAATAATTTTATTACCGTCGTAAATGTCAGGAAATATGTCACCTGCAAGAATTATGTCTACAGGGGATTTTTTATAGAAGTAAGGATCTGCTAACAAAAGGTTTTTATAGTGCATGGAAACTTCTTCGGAAATTTCCACTGTAGGTAAATCAGAAGTAATCTGTCGTAAAATTATAGCATCAATTTTAAACGTCGGATTATCGCTATGTCTTGGCATAATAGTGCACGAAGTCATGCCAAAGTTTTTGACACTACTACCGGCTAAACCGAAAATGTTAAACGGACATTTTTGACGTGACAACCCTAGTCGTTCTAAACAATTTAGCGTTATAAAATTCGATTGAGCGCCTGAGTCGATCAGAACGCGACAAGCTTGCGGATTACCAAACGAGTCGATAACATTGACCATAGCCGTACCTAATAAGACAATATAGTTCTTAATGTTGTTACCGCTGGACGAGTGCGATGCCTTAGCGTGCAATGTATGCGTACCTACAGCTGATGACGCGCCGCTGCTATGATTGGCGGGAATAGATCGCGTAGCAGGACTGCCTTTTGAGTCTAGGTGCAGTAACGCATGATGACGCTGATTGCACGTAAAACATCTGAATTCACTTGGGCAATCAGCAGACGAATGGTTTCGTTTTAGACAGTTGTGGCACAACTTCAAATGGTCAGCACGGCTGACTCTTTGCGTTGGGGCTAATTCACGGAATTGTCCACAACGAAAAATCATATGATTTTGACCACAATGTGCGCAATCGAAACCTTTCGATTTATTATTATTGAATTGCGTTTGCGAAGACAATGCCTTTCTATTCAAGGTTTCACTCGACTTTCTGTTTGTGGTAGATGTAGGATACCTACCCTGCGATACTACAGTAGAACTAGAATAGGATTGTGAATGTTCCAAAATTTTTATTTGGTTATGTACGTGGGACATTAACTGATCATAGGTAGGTATTGTCTTTTGATCGATACCTTGTTCAAACGTTTTCCTAGTGTTGGGGTCTAATCCCCTCAACGCTATATGACACAGTACATAGCTAGATAAGTGCTCGATGTTTAAAGCATGTATAGCGCGATAAGAATGATCAAAAGTCTCAATAAAATTATTTAGATTAACTGGAGATTCCGATTTGAGCGCGGGAAAGTTAAGCATCTTATCTAGATATTTACCTACGAGCATCCTATTGTCTTGATATTTATCAAGCAAGGACTGCCACACTACGTCGTAATTACTAGAAGTAATCGGCACACTTTTAACGATGCTGTGTGCGGAACCTTTTGTGCATGACAACAAATAATGAAATTTATCGATGCTTGAAATTCCTGTTTGATTGTGCACCAAAGAGCAAAATGTTTCATAAAACGTGGTGAAATTCTCAATATTTCCATCAAATGTGAACAATTCAAGTTTTGGTAAACGTGGTCGTATGTCGACGTTTTTATCTTTCGTGTCTACGTGACCGCATGGTGGAACGTCCGCCATTTTGGTAGTGTGCTTAGAGGCGCACAGCTTTACACGAAAAAATAACTCATCGAAGCTAATCAAATCGTTATCTGAGAATTGAGTTTCAGGCTTTAAAGTTAATTGCATTTCATATATTTCCATACAAATACTTTCGAATGATTCACGCAGTGAGGTTATCTCTGAGGCACGCAATAGAAACATTTCCTTGAGGGAAGGATGATTCTCAATTTTATTCGATAAATCAAACACTTGTTGCAATTGCGAATAAATACGTTGCTTTTTAGCAAGACATTTGTTAATATTACGAATAATGTCCAATTCCTTTTTGGTTGGAATCGGAGTAGTTACTTCTGACTGAGACATTTTTAGATGTTAGAAAAAATTGAAAATATTTTAAATTAATTTATATCCGGCTCGAGGGCCAAAATGTTGAGTATGACTGTAGAAAATGCTGGTAAGAATTTAAAACGAAGGACCTTTAATCAGAATAAAAATAACTGCACCAATCTAAGTGAATAGGTAATTTGGAAAGGACTCTTTGCTCAAAATAAGATAGATAATCCAGTCTGTCACCTACCTCACACTCCCACACGTACGTTTCTTCAAGAGGGCTCAGCAAGGGAATCCTCTGGTCGGCACTGGAGGGTTGGCAGAGCAAATGTTCCAAAACACCATCTATATTGGCACAGCACTGCGAGAACGTCTCACACAACAATAAGTACTGCACGGCAGTGAAATGAGTAAGCACTGGTCTATTCACGGAATAGTTTCTCAAAATGATTGAGGACACGACCGAATGTGGTAATCGCACCAGCACCAAGTTTGAACTGGTCGATCCGCTCGCACAGAGGGCGCGCGATGCGTCGCCCGTCAATTCAAAACGACGGTAGTCGTAGAAAGGCGGGTGGCAAACATAAATTATCTACCCTCTAAAAAATGAGCAAAGATCCAACACTATTGTTATAAATTGTGAGCTAGCTTATATTCGAATGCATGTTGTGTTCGTATCGAGTAGGTCAGACAGCCGCCATGTCACTCATATTTAATTCGTTCAAATGTATCTAGTTGTTACGGCCAGTTTATGAACCTATCAATAAAAAAAAATAAAAAAAAAAATATTATTTATTTATTGTAATATATAATTATAATAGACGGCGAATGCGAACTACCTAAATAATTTTAATCATACATAAATAAAAAGTATAAAATAACTAGTTGCGCCCGCGGTTTCACCCGCGTCTTCCCGTTATCCCGCAGGATCCTTTTTCCGGGATAAAAAGTAGCCTATGTGTTAATCCAGGGTATAAGCCATCTCCATTCCAAATTTCATTCGGATCCGTTCAGTAGTTGTTGCGTGAAGGAGTAACAAACATCCATCCATCCATCCATCCGACATGACGACGCGGTAGCCGAGTTGGTAGTGTCCCTGCCTGCGAAGCTAGCGGTCCCGGGTTCGAATCCCGGTAAGGGCAAATATATGTGTGATGAGCACGAATATTTGTTCCTGAGTCTTGGATATTTCTATCTATATAAGTATTTATTTCTCTATATAAATATGTATATCGTTGTCTAGTACCCATAACACAAGTTTCGAGCTTAATTTGGGGCTAGGTCAATTTGTGTGCAATTGTCCCCGATATTTATTTATTTATTTATTTATTTATTATCCATACTCACAAACTTTCACGTTTATAATATTAGTAGGGTAGTAATAGAAAAGACCTGACTTGATAAGTTGCCGATATTTTTGGCAACTTATCAAGTCAAAAGTGCGGTGTCGATATGGGAGTCGTACTCAGCGAATCTTAATTACAGCTATTAATCAAGCCGAGTACACTTGATCACGCCGCGAGATCAACAAAAGATCCCTCCTGATCTTGTGATTGATGTTAAAGCAATCTCAATCCTTGATTGAGCTATCTATTGTTCTTAGTTATCATTGATTAATGACGCACCCTGTATGTGGCTAGAATCAGCATTCATTATATTTACAGGGAAATTAGGTTTTGCAGTTTTTAGGATTGCGTACCCAAAGCGTAAAACGGAACCCTATTGCTAATGCCCGGGCCACACTAAAGTCAACGTCAAGGGAAATGTCAATGCCTATCTTCGCGATAAAACTAACTGAGATGGCGCAACGACCCAAAGTGAGTCTTGGCCTCCGATAACAAAAGACGCCACTTTGGTCTGTCCTGCGCCACCTCCTGCCAGTCCTCCACCTGGAGTGAGCGCAAATCCTTCGTGACTTCGTCTTTCCAGCGATATCTGGGACGGCCGACAGGGCGACGGCCACTCGGCCGTCCACTGTATGCTCGTTTGACCGCACGATCCTCCCCCATTCTTTCAAGGTGGCCGAGCCAGCGAAGTTTGTACGCTTTCATCTCGCCGATGACATTCGGCTCGGCCATCAGTTCTTCGATTTCTCGGTTCGTTCGATTTCTCGGATAAATATTGCGTTAATTATTAACGCTATTATGTTAGTGGCTACACTTGAACGGTCAACGTGAATGCACTTGAATTATCGGCTAACGTCAAACGCGAATGTGAATGCCGTTGTCCAATGTCGTGGCCACACTTATGTCAAACGTTAATCATCGCGCTATTGAACGGCATTTCCCGTTAGTGTGGCCCCAGCATAAGACTCCGCTGTCCTTCCGTCTGTCTGTCTCTCCGTCAGGCTCATGTAGCTCATGAACCGTGACAGTTGAAATTTTCACAGATGATGTATTTCTGTGTTCCAAAAATACAAATTAATCAAAAGCCTTTAATAAATTAAACCTGTGTTATTTATAATGGTTATTTGCCATCAAAGACGCAGACGTGTTTCAATTTAAAATGTCAATTGTTTGCGAGAAAGAGAGACAACGATATCTCGAATTTCAACTGATTCAGTTTATCGTCAGCCAGTCAGTAAATAAGGTTTAAATATTTGATAGACGGTGATTGGTTCTTCAGTTAGTGTGAGGAAAGCCGATCTTTTCTTTGAAAGAGAGGGCAGTAATGAGTTTTGAATTAGGAACATGAAACCTTTGTGTTCCGCGATCAAAGAGATCGAACGAAAATATTGAACGGAAAATGTAACTGGCTAACCAGCCAGTTACATTCATCCCAGTTCTGATGACGGAGGTATCTCGGGAGACTCGCTATGAGAGCGGTTGGACATGGTGATGATCTAGAATAATGCTCACAACACTTGGTACAATCGATCGTTTAATCAATACTGTAAACAGACTTCAAATAAACTTTAGGATTAATCGGATGACTCGAGATTGGAAACGCGGTGAGTGCGATGTGCGATGCCACATGGTGTTAATCGCACGACCGCTCGCTCTCCCTTTTCGATCCAAAAGAATGTTTTCTTGCCCTGCCAGGACTCTTCTACGTTTTAAATTGTCAAACGTCACTACTATGTTTGAACTGTCATTGTCAAACGTCACCACTGGCATCGGCCACACCCAAGCAGGCTGCTTGACGTTTCCAATAGATGGTACCATAGTGCAGACGCTACGACATATATATAAATTATATACTAATAAATAGTGTGAACCCATAATAAAACTATGCTGATACTCAAATTATGAAACTAACATTTCAGACCCATTCATTTCATTTCGGACATTAGTATGTTCAATAATAACATTCCGTCGCTGCACTCAGAATTCTCTACAAGATTTTACTTCAGATTCCTTCCTTTCGCTTTAGATTCAAAATAGCACCCTCGTCGTAAACGCATATTATTTTGCTCCCTTAAAATACAATCTACTATTTACCACTATACAACGCAGTATCAAAGCTCCATTGGTCTGTTGCCGAACTATCCATAGTTTTCATCTGAAAAAGCCGGACTATCAATAGGTCTGTCGATAGTATCGATAACTTAAAACGAGGCAATAATATCGAATAACTGCTAAACTTTCGATAGTTTATGCTTCGCGGGCAGCAATACTATCGATAGTTTTTCCTCGTTTTAAGCTATCGATAATATCGATAGGCCTATCGATAGTGTTGCAATTGGTTGCAATTGACTAACGATCAGCAAGGCTAGAAAAGAAAGGTAAAATAAATAACTGTTAACACAATTTTAACGAATATTTATTTTATTCCATTGTTTTTTTACATATTTTAAACTCATTCGAATGGTCATATAAGCTAAACATACTGTTCTTCATTTGTTTAGAGATCAAATTCTAAAACATAGTACCAAGATTTCCAAGTAAGGCTGTAATTCTATGTATGACACTCAAGTGTTGATTATATTATTACCTATGCAGCAATTAAGTTACATTGTTTGCAATTACGGACTCGTATCTGTGCTTAAGTAATGATTACCGCTTGAGCGTCATTCTATAATACCAGCCTTGAGATCCAACAGTATGTGTAGGATATGTGTCGCCACCTATCGGTGTATTACGGCAGCCCCACTTGAGAGCCAGCTCCCTGTCCAAGTTTTACGTAGTGCCATCTTCAACCGCATCATAACTTAACATCAGGTGACTTGTGGTTAAACGCTAACCTGTATCCTACTTCCTATCCTACTTATGTTATAAACGTGAAAGTTTGTGAGTATGGATGGATGGATGGATGGATGTTTATTACTCTTTCTCGCAAAAACTGCTGAACGGATTTAAATGAAATTTGGAATGGAGAAAGCTTATACCCTGGATTAACACAGGCTACTTTTTATCCCGGAAAAAAGTTCCTGCGAGATAACGGGTTGACGCGGGGCGCAACTAGTGTAGTATAAAAAAGGACGCGGTACTATTTATTTTCTGTGGTATATATAGGTGCAGTTTGCACTCAGACGTGGTTTGAGGGTGTTTTCCATGAAGTGCAGGACCTTGGGTACTGCTTGATTACAATTCTGCGGTAATAACCCCGAATTCGTGGGTAGGAATTTACGATTCCTCGTTTTTCTCGCAAGAGGAGCTTCATTATTAAAACAGTCTATTTGAATTTAAGATGAGATTGTGACGAACGATTGTTGAAGAATTCTTCTCAAATATCGGATACCTACTTGGCTTACTTTGCGCCTTCGTATAATGGGCTACGTATATACCATTCTGTGTTCACAAAAGATATATTGATATACGTACGTAAGTGCTTGATGGGATTTCTCTTTCAGTGATTTGTTTTTTGTTTTTTTTTTATTGGAGTTGGAGTTGGATTTGTTCATGGAAATCTGCCTTTCGGTCAGTTCGTTAGCAATAATGAGCGTAGTGTGGGAGATGGACGCCGCAAACCGCAAGGTTGAATTTTCTATAGTACTCACCTGTTTTATGCTAAGGCCACACTAACGGGAAATGCCGTTCTATAGCGCGATGATTGACGTTTGACATAAGTGTGGCCACGACATTGGACATCGGCATTCACATTCGCGTTTGACGTTAGCCGATAATTCAAGTGCATTCACGTTGACCGTTCAAGTGTAGCCACTCACATAATAGCGTTAACAATTAACGCAATAGTTATCGCGAAGATAGACATTGATATTTCCCTTGACGTTGACCTTCGTGTGGCCCGGGTATAAAAGAGTAGTTTTTGACCACAAGGCACCTGATGCTTTGTGACAAATGACAATGTGGTAACAGGTGGCGTTACGCGACCTTGGACTGGGAATTGGCTCTCAAGTGAGTCTGACGGAATACATCGATAGTTGCTTGGCGACAGTTTACCTAATACACAGAGAAAAAAGACCTTCCGAAATACCGTTTTCCTTCTGAGTCAAAAGGGAAGGACTTGTGATTCAGAAGGAAAACTAATACAAAACAAGGAAGGAAACAGTCTTGGTAAAGGTAAAGACTCAGAAGGAAAGTCAGAATTTTTTCTCAGTGTAGGCAAGCATTTGACCCCATTCTTACCTAATGGTAAATGATGACGAGGTCTATGTAGAAGCATGCTTGCCTAGAAGATACCTATTAACTCTTGACTAGAAGGCTCATAAATAATATTTTTATATTTACATAATTACTCGCCGCGCAGTCTACGCGCCTATAGAAAAAGCACTTTCCATTTTTCCGATCTTTGATACTTTCCTGGCAATGTTTTAAATTTTTCTTTCATAAGAACTTTCTTTTGACAATAAATGATTAACACAAAAAAACAGTTAGATAAATTTTTCCATCCGTTCACGCGTGATGCACTGACCAATGGAAATAGAGATTCATTTTTAAAACACTTTTATTAGCTTGACTTGTAACTAACTAACTAACTAACTAACTAACTAACTAACTAACTAACTAACTAACTAACTAACTAACTAACAATGTAATCAAATCTTAGAAGTCAATTTTCACCTACTTCTAATTGTCGTATCGACTTGAAACTTTGTATGTGTATGTAATCTCGGTGACAATGCAATAATTTGGTATCATCGACCTGATCTGATGATGCAACCGGAAGGTGGGTAGGGCATCTCTGCGCTGGCTACTAGTAAACCCCTCGTGTTTGGGCTCATATGAATCGTCTTGATGAGTACAATAGATTGGACTTGGTGACGAGGGTCTGATGATGCAACCGAAAGGTGGGTAGAGGATCTCTGCAGTGGCTACTAGTAAACCCCTCGTGTTTGGGCTCATGTGATTCGTCTTGATGAGCCCAATAGATTGAACTTGGTGACGAGGGTCTGATGATGCAGCCAGAAGGTGGGTAGGCGATCTCTGCAGTGGCTACTAGTAAACCCCTCGAGTTTGGGCTCATATGATTCCTTTAGATGAGTCCGATTGATTGAACTTGGTAACAAAAGACTAAAAAGTAAAAAAATAAAAATATATAGTTTAAAAAACTAAAAAAAAAACACTTTAAAAACGCACTCAAAAATATAAAATAATTAAATTGACTTGTATTAGTTACGATATAATGGTTAATTCAAAAAGTGTGGAGCGCTTCTTTTACTGGGTAAATAAAAGTACACACAACCAAAAAGCGCTCCACACTTTTTGAATTAACCATTATATCGTAACTAATACAAGTCAATTTAATTATTTTATATTTTTGAGTGCGTTTTTAAAGTGTTTTTTTTTTAGTTTTTTAAACTATATATTTTTATTATATGATTGTTTCAGATAATATGCACCATGGACGAGTTCAACGACACCTTCATGCTGATGAACATGACAAACATGTCAGAGTCGTACCAACCTTACAACGAGCGGCCCGAGACGTACATCGTGCCTCTGCTGTTCGCTCTCATCTTTATAATTGGAGTCGTCGGCAACGGGACGCTGGTAGCCGTCTTCGTTAGGCATAAGGCTATGAGGAATGTGCCCAATACGTATGTATATCTTCTTTTTTATCTTCTGCTTTATCATCATCATCATTATCATCATCAGTCCATGCTGACATACGCATCTTCCAAAGTATGCCATGTTCTTACTTCATTTAAAACACAACATTCATTCCAAGAAAAGGAGAGTTCCATTTTCAAATTTTAAATAAGTTGGCACGCCCGCTGAACGAATGCGTTCTAATTTCAAATAATAGCAATTTGTAATTCTTAGTATCATTGCAGATAAGATATGCATAAGTGGTCTATTCAGATAAATGATTTATAATGATGACCGGAATCATATTGACGACATTTTGCAAATTATTTAAACCTTGGGCATGTCAGTCTAATGTTTACATAAGATTTCATAGCAAAATTTGGTCTTTATACTTTTACAATTACTGCACGCGATTACATAAAGAATATTGACAGGTTCGATTCCCGGTTATGTATAAGAGATTAAAAAAAAGTTTGAATATTATAAAATCTAAAATCGAAGCCACGGTTCTTAAGAACGGATTTCGCTATCTCTCATAGTTTCTGACTTCTCCCTACTGACCCATTTGGATTGATCACTAATACTACGATTCTTGTGATTTAACTTAAACACGACGTCTATAATTGCACGCCCTACACTGTCAGTAATTAAATGTCAGAATCATTCGAGATGGGTTTTGCGCAATGAATTTCGAAAATGACAATCTTTCCCCCCAAGTGTTTATGTAGAGATTGCTTGTCCAAACGAGATTTAAAAGCCATATCTGTCACAACATTTCTTCCTTATTGGGAGAAAATTGTGTTTTATGTTATGACCCAAGGCGGTGTCTGCCTAGGTAGGTAACATCTACTCCAGACGGAATAGGGATGTTAACCATTTTTCGGAATTGCTTTTATTTTAAAGATTGACTCTTGTTTACCATAAAAAAAATATTTTATTTAAAATTATTAGTATTTTCGATGAGAAAATATACAAAATTAGAGTAATTATGAATTTTTCCGCCAAAACACTAACAACTATCACGTGACTGACATGACGTCACTAACCGAAAATCACGACGGTCGCGATTCGTAACCATACCACCGCGCCGACCCCCGACGCCGACCCGCGGCTACCGACGCGCGGGCAACCATCGAAGCACAAATCGCCTGAGTGGTTAGTGACGTAAGAAGCTCTTTTTGGTGTTTGCAGTCACGTGACAAAAGATTATAAATATAGCATTTAAAATCATTTTTATATAAATTATTAAGTTATATTTAAATACAAAAATATGTTTTTCGATATCCTAATAATACAAACTAACATAACAGTAAGATTAAACATTATTTTGTAATTAGTGTTAACCTCCCTATTGTTATAACATTAGGTGACTTGAGGCTGCCGGAACAAACCGATAGATGCTAGTTGCTAGGCGATATTTCCAATATACTACTATTGTTACAACGCGTTGTATTTAATCGTAGAATATTGTAATTTTTCCAAAGAGAACTATGATGTATCTAGGATTATTTATTTCAAAGATAATCAAGTCTGTAATCTGTATTGTAACAAAATTGTTTACGTATATGAAAGAGAATATTTCTTTAAAACCCCGTCAAAAGAGATTTATATGGACATAGAGCGATAGTTACTTTAAAAAGTTGGGGTTTATCGTAATCTGTCAGTTCAATAGTTTTGTGATCGATCGGAGTGCGCTGAAGAAAATAAGCTTAAGTAAGCTACTAACGTTTATTTATTTATTACTAGCTATTCCCCGCGGTTTCACCCGCGTGGGCTACAGCTTATCACGATAAAAGTATCCTATGTCCTTCCTCAGGGTTCAAACTATCTCTGTACCAAATTTCATTTAAATCGGTTTAATAGTTTGGGCGTGAAAGCGTAACAGACAGACAGAGTTACTTTGGCATTTATATATAAGTAGGGATTTACTTATACTTTAGCACAAAGCATTGTACAACGTGGGCTTAGTAATAAACCATTTTTAATCGATTTCAAAAAAGGAGGAGGCTTTATGTTTGACTGAATGTTTTTGGTTTTAATTTATGTTCACCGATTTATTTATTTTTGAAGGGGCATTCTTTTATAGTCCCATAGACAACGAAAATTCAGACAATCGTCTAATTATAAATAGACAACAATTCAAAAAAAAAAACAACAGTCTTCGGAAACTGCAAAGTTAAAAACAACTATAGTTTGGGAAGTCAGTGGCAATAATATAAATTACAATTACTTATTAATTACCTTCAAAACCTATACTATTTATTCACGTTGCAGTGTTTCAAGTCAGGCTTTTTTTGTTGTTGGAAAAATTACTTTATTTCTACCAGTCACCTTGCAAGTGCTACATATTTTTTTACTACTTACAGGGACCACAAGTCACCTGATGTTAGTTTGTCCACAAGTCACCTGATGTTAAGTGACGATGTGGTCGAAGATGGCACCATACCTGGATTGGGATCTGGCTCTCAAATGAGGCTTCCGGAACACACCGATAGGTGCTTGGTGACAGATTCTTAATATGAGGGTGGCTACCCAGTCGAGTACTAGAACCCTACCACGAAGCTATGTTTTCATAACGATGCCGATGTGTTCCTTCACCGAACGCTCAAGCTCATCGTAGGATTCAAACCCACATCCTACGGATAGCAAGCCGACGTCACTACCACTGAACCATCATCGCTATAAAAAATGATAAGGATAAATGAAATACGAGTATATTATGTACATATTATATATATATATTACATAGTGCGTATTACATAGTGTGTAACTCCAGTTTCTTCCTCGAGGCAAATACTCGACAGTGTTCAAGCTCTCAGGAGAAATGGTTGAATGGAATGTTTCTTATGTAAATGCGACCTCACATTATGAGTAACTTCCCTTTGTACATTTAAAATGAGCTCTCAATACGTCCCAGGGTTGTCGCCATTAAAAAAAAGGTTGCTTTTTACCAAATGTAACTCATTTTGAGACATTGCTAATCTAGGCAGCGTTTTTTTTTCATTTCAGGATAGCGTTTGACCGCAAATCACCTGATGTTAAGTGACGATGTGGTCGAAGGTCGCGCCACGTCCTGAGTGGCAACTGGCTTTCAAGAGAGGCTGCTGGAACACACTGATATAGGTGATAAGTACGTGGTGAGAGACAGACAAGCACTAAAGAATATTTTTAATGAGAATAAAACTGCCAATGAGACCGTGCCAAAAAAATTACCTGCCGGGAGTTGCTTGCCTGTTTTTTTTCCGGCGTAACGAGGTTGGAACAGAAGTTGACGTTCTAAAGTGATCACAATGTATCCTATTGAATTTTTTTTTTTTGATATTGATAATAAAAAGTTCTTCTACCAAGCAATGGTTACACCGCGTTGTTTTTCTTCGCCCAAAGCTCAAACTAATTATAAGTTTCCACGGCCCACGCGTCACTTCCTATAGTCAATGTTTGGTAAAACTAAGATTCGATATATTATTTAAATTTATAATGACACACAAAAGTCAGCGATAGCGAAACACCTTCTGGAGGCGGGCACCAACCACTGGATTGAGTTGCATAACCCTCAGGTAATCTCGACAGAACGCCACTATTGGTCGTACCTCGATTGGTTAGAGAAGCAATAGAAATAACCAAGTATAAAAACTTTAATCGAGAGGACGGGTTTCAACTGTCGAGTGCCTGGAATCCAGTGGTGCGGTTGTGTGACAGCAGAAAAAGCACCTGTCATAGCTCACGAGGGGATACCGTGAGTTTTGTGTGTCGAGATTTGAATCGAGTTGCGAGTGACTTGTGTGAAAATGGTATTGTCATCGTAAGCAAAAAACGTTCGAGGAAGCGGGTAGATAGATACGTCTGCCGGTTATAACATCAACAACCCCACCCGCAAAAACTTTTAGTATTCTCGTGATCATGGCGCTTGCAACAGTGCCGAAATATCGAGAACTCAAACAAAAACAAATACATGGTAATTATCCCGTTATAAAACCTAATTCTAATGTTTTTGACCGTGGTAGTTTAAAACAGTATATTATTTAACTTATCGATAACGCGGTAAGCGTCCATTTAATTAAGTTATTCTTGCGTAGTAGAGTTAAGGTCCGTAGTTAACTATGTTTAAACCCCTCGTGATTTCTGTCGACGCGACGCTTGCTGCATGGTCAGCCAAGAGATATAAGGTTTCGTTATTAAAAATAATATTTTCCAAACGCGTCAAAGATTTAATAAAGTTAACGAGTACTGCTACGACGGAAAAACAATATTAACTTTAAAAGTGGAACTTTATCTTAAATTTTGATGTATTAGAAAGGAGCGCGGTTTAGAACTTTTGTAATTCGAAATTCTGAATACAATTATTTGGGTAGGCCTATTCTTAGGTGGCGCTAAACCTACTAATGTTATAAAAAAATGCGAAAGTTTGTGTGTGTGTCTGTGAATGTTTGTTACCACGTATCACCGAAACTACTAAACCAATTTTGATGAAATTTGGAATATCTCCATTCTGCTTACACCCTTTATTAACACATAGGCTTTTATTCCGGATAAAGGTTCGGGAAGACGCGGGGCGCAACTAGTCTATATTACTCGTATAAACAGACTTACTGTACTAGCAAATCACACTATCATAATCATAATACTTCACTTCACATACTAATAACACTTAATATTATAATCGCGATAGTTTTTGAGTGAGCTTAGGCGGCTCAACGGTTTCGAGTGAGGTAGCTTATACCCTGGATTAACTCACTTACCTTAAATCTCGGAAAATGAAACATTAAACCTAAATACTAGATATACCTACATACATATTCTTTAATCTTCTTTCTTTTTAGGGTTCCATACTACAAAATGAAAAACGGAACCCTGGTTACTTTGCTGTCTGTGTATCTGTCTGTCGAGACCATTTTCTTAAGAAAGCGTCGCGAAAATTTAAATCAGATATACTTAGGTCTACGGTCTGTTTCAGCAGTGAAAAAAAATTAGTAAGTTAACGCGATCAAAAGATACAACCGTTTATGCCGCATATTTTCACATCAAAACCTATAGGAATCTAAAGTCATGAAATTTAGCATGAAGCAAGGTTTTACAGCAAATCTCATGAAAAAAAGTCTGAAAACCGCAAATGTGTAGTTTAATAACAACAAAAAACAAGTTTCTACGGAACGAAGACTGCTCAGTGTTCGGTACAACTCGCACTTAGCCAGTTTTATTTATCTAATAGGTTACTTAATATTATGATCAGTTTAAAACATCATACATCATCATCGTTCCAACCTGCTTACGCCTGCAAAAGAACAGGCAAGAACGCGCGGCAGGTAATTTTTTGGGCGCGATCTCATCTATCAATCTTGTCTTCCAGATACATCCTATCCCTGGCACTGGCAGACCTGCTGGTCATCATCACCTGCGTGCCTTTCACCTCTATAGTGTACACGGTGGAATCATGGCCGTGGGGAGCGACAGTGTGCAGAGTGTCAGAAGCAGCCAAAGATGTCAGTATCGGCGTGTCAGTGTTCACACTGACAGCTCTGTCAGCTGACAGATACTTCGCGATTGTGGACCCGTTAAGAAAGCTGCATGCTACAGGTTAGTTTCAATTTAAAATTTTGCAAAAAAGTGAGAGGCGCCGACACAGAGTTCGAATCCTCTCGGCCCCGCACCTATTGTATTGTATTTCTTTATTGTAACCAGAACGTCATGCCATTTACACCCATTACACAATTTTTACTCAATAACAAATAAGGTCGCAGGGAGCCGATGGATGTAAATGGCTAAGAGCCGTTCATGGTGGCGTTCAAGGCCTATGTTCAGCAGTGGACTTCTTGATGAACAGATAAAATATTAATCATCACTCAAAATAATTCACAGTACATAAAAAGTAGGTACCTCAACATTTGTAAAATTATAGACGTTCACAATAATAACCTACGTCTTGATAAGTTATGTGTGGATTTACCATCGCTCAAAACGGTGAAAGGAAAACATCGTGAGGAAACCGGCATGTCCAAGAACCACAACATTCAAGGGCATGCGACATCTACCAACCGGCACTGGGCCCGCGGGGTTGATTACGGCCCGTACCATCTCTCTGAGAGAAGGCCAGAGTCCCAGCCGTGGGATCGCAATAATGCTGATGATGATAATGAAGTTAAGTAAGTGAGCGAGCGATTTCAGCTGCATGGAAATTCCCACAGATTTTGCAAGTCCTTAGAATTAGATTTTGATTTTAAACGGGATATAAATATATTTAGCATCTATTTGTTTTTGTTTCATTTCTCGATATGATCGGGAAGTACTAAAAGTTTCCGCGGGTAGGATTGATGATGTTATACCGGGCAGACGTACTTATCCATCTACCCACTTCCTCTTATTATTAGTATGCCTAGATGACATGACTGGCCGTTCTTAAGGATCCGTCAAAATACTCGAGTTTCTGAGTTTATAGTAATTGATACTTTTTTAACGATACCGAGTGCTTTTGTACTCAATATTTTTTGTCTGATCCATACTTTTCTATCGTAGCGAATTACATCACTTATACTGTCAATCTATGCTCTATGGTCAGCCTAATCAGATCAATTTGTTCCAATGCCAATACCGATATCGACGCTTTTGTTTCGATACTATATCCGTTCATGTTCTGCAACTCAACTCAACACTTTATATTGCACCCTGTACTCCTTGGTTCTTTTACATAATTACTTCAATCGGCACTCGTCATCCTGAGACACACAGTAAATTAATCTATTTAATCAGTCCACAGCATCAAAACCTTAGCAATATCTCTCATGAACTTACCTGTCTAAGCTAGAAACTGAATCACCGCAATGACATCACATTACGATCTAATACGGCGAGAAGAGAGACGAGTCCTTTCCGAGAAGAAGCCGCTAAAATGCGAGTGGAACTTACAAGTTCAGCGAAACATCTGTCGTGATTAAAGCGTAGAATTTAGCCAGCATTGCACCATTTGTTCTAACATACAAACTCGTAAGGCTAAGCGTGCACTACGAGTTTTTCGCCGTAGAAAAACCAACTGCCAGCAACATTTTCACGTGCGGCAATAATAATTAAAAACATCAAACGCAAGTAGGTACAGTCAACAACAAAATTCGCTGAACAAAAACATATTTTCCGATTCTCTAAATCATCTTAAACAACCAACCTTCGAACAAATCGTCACTGTGTTGTGTTATGGTCAAACGCAACCTTGTAAGTTGTAAGGAAAAAACAAACATAGCTGATCTACGCACGCATTTGGTAAATCCAGTATGATCAGCTACTTTTGTCGCTGACTGTACTACGGTGTAATGCCACGCGGCATTACACCTTAGTACAAAGTAATCAATATTTCAGGTTTTAGTATAGAAGTAGCTTTCGCTTGTATTTCCGCTTTTATAATTAGAGCTAGTGAAAAGCAAAAGGTATTTTGGGTATCTTCTTATCAATGATCATTTCAACAAAAGTTCTTTCAAGATTACAATATTAATGTTCATCCTGATTATTACAGACTTTTCGCAGCTATAGTGGCTTTGCCGCAATACAATTGAAAACAACAACACCACAATACCTACTGCAGCGCGATACTACCATAGTAAAAATACTACGCCGCGGCGCTTTTTTTAACGCGCGGCAAAAAACGCGTGGTGTTCGTTTTGTCTAAAAAACATGGGTACATAGTTATACGTTTTGTAAGTTGATAACGAGCCACTTGACTCAACAACTGAAGTAATTGGAGAGACATAACTTACTTATTTCTGAGAAATTCCTACCTGCCCTGTTTCTCGTTATTTGGCACGTTTATCTTTGAATAAAAAATAAACCGTCAGGAAATGAAGATAAGACGGTTGAACTTTGGAATCTATTAGCAGGTTTTGATGAAAGTTACATTTTCCTTGAAAGAATGGTAGAGGATCGTGCGGTCAAACGAGCATACAGTGGACGGCCGAGTTGCCGTCGCCCTGTCGGCCGTCCCAGATATCGCTGGAAAGACAAGTGGAAGTCACGAAGGATTTGCGCGAGCTCCAGGTGGAGGACTGGCAAGAGGTGGCGCAGGACAGGCCGAAGTGGTGTCTTTTGTTATCGGATGCCAAGACTCACTTTGGGTCGTTGCACCATCTCAGTTAGTTTAGTTTTATTTAGTAACATTTTCCTTACTTCCACTTTCATCACATCTCATACACTTAGCTTCAGGTGACTTGCGGTCAAAGGCTAAGTAAAAATTAGAAAAAAAATGCATATTCAATTTTGTATGCCTTTTCTGTACCTATATTTCATTTCATTTTAAATTACTGCAATTTTAATAAAACTCTTGCAAATTTTTTGCCTATTTTTATGTATAGCCAAGTACAGTCAACGACAAAAATAGGTGATCGTTCTCGATTTTCCAAATGTGTTTTAAATCAGTAATTATTATTGTTTTTTTTACATTTTACATGGTATCATTTTGACCAAAACATAACACACCTGATTTTAGGTGATGATGAGGTCAAAAATTGGTGTCTAAGATGATGAGGTTATTAGAAAAAAGTGTGATTGTTCAGCGACTTTTGTCGTTGACTGTACCTACCTAATCTTCTTAAATACATAGGTACCTATAGAATAATAGTTCCTTAAACTGTACCGTTATAGTATGTTCCGTACATAAAATGATACGGAACACTGATTTCGCAACGGTCAAATCCGACACGCTGTTGAACAATCTTTTATCAGTCTCAAATCCGAAATATCAGAAATGAGCTTTAGGGATACGTTATTTCAGTAGATAAGTAGTATCGGCTATACGCCACTTGGAAAAGCTTATTCTGTCCACTCTGATATTAAACGTGATTGATGGATTAATAATGCCGAAGAATTAATTTATAGAAGTGAAGGAGAGTGAGTGATTACAATAATAAAAATCTAGATAAGTACATAGTAATAGACTGATAAAATTTGATTGCGACAAGGTGGAGCGACAACTTGCGCCGCTGGCAGTAGTTGGATGAGAAGAGCCTAAGACCGGGCTCAGTGGCGTACCTTGGGAGAGGCCTGTGTCCAGCAGTGGACTGATACAGGCTGATGATGATGATGATGATGAAAATATGATGAGAAAAGCTTATAACAGACTACCAGAAGACGTTGTGTCGGCACCTTCATTGAATTTTAAAAAAAATTTAAAAATAAGCTGGAGAAGTGGTTGCAAACGAACAATGCTTCCTTGCTACAGAACTTGACTTGACTTTTCACTGCACTTTTGGATATTGCTATAATTCAACACAGCATGATATGGGCACATCAGCCTCAAGCTACTCGTCTATTACTTAATAAATAAATAAAATATCAGCCTTTTTAAAAGTAAAAGAAAGCTTGGGATTTTTCTGAACTGCCGCCTCCAGTTCAATCAGTTACAATACGGGGCGTTTTTTGCCAGGGTAAGAAGGTTGGATCATGCGTGGCTAAAAATAGAGACATAACTTTTTTTCTGTAATTATGGACACAATAGCTTTTTTTTTTTTTTTGTTTTGTTATGGCGTCACACGATTAGTGTATTTGCCAGTGTCAAGTATAAAATATTTCAAACTCAGAGAGTTGAATCAAGTTTAAATGATGATGATGATGATGATGATGACGATGAGATGATGGGATGAGGATAGTGTTTAAGTAAAGTAGTGGCGCTTTACTTAAACTTTACACGGACTTTTTTGGAGCAACTAGAAAAGTCACTTTCACAACTTTATTTCAATTTCCCACACTCGTACACATTAACAAACACATAATGGTTAATAATCCACCAATATTACACATTATCACTCGAAGAAACACAAGTTTTGGAAATAAAAACAAAATTTTCACGTTGACAATTCGATTGCCGCCAAAAAAGTCCCCACAATAGCTTTAAAAAAGTATGTGTTTATTAATTCTACAGATAATAAATATGTAACAAAAATGTGGTCATACCTTTAGCATATTTAAAAAGATAAAACCTAGAATGCCTGGTTTTTTTATTACTGCCTTAATTATTTTGAGTGGTTTTTTTAACCTTCACGTTACTCTCATGAGCATGAGGGGCACACAGATACCAGAGCCTCGAAGTTGTGTAAATATACCTTTGAATACTAAATAAACCTTTTTTTAGATTGAGTTTACTTTAATCTCGATAGAGGCTATTTGTTTGTGCCTTTTGGGGTAGAAACACTAGGCCTCTGGGGACCAAGGGCTTACAGAATTTTCAAACATCTAGCTTCTTTGGCATTACAAACAGACACTTCAATTTTATATATTTGTATAGATACGTATCTATGTATATTTAATGTTTTCGTATAGTATTTGTTGTATATTCGTCGGCTAGCTAACAACACCGCGCAAGTCAAATTTTGCAACTTTTCAGGAGAGACATAAAACTGTTTTACTTTTATGTTTTTACTAGCTGTTCCCCGTGGTTTCACCCGCGTGGTCTACAGTTTATCGCGAAATCCTTTCTTAGCGGATGCCTACGTCATAACATCTACCTGCATGCCAAATTTCAGCCCGATCCGTCCAGTGGTTTGGGCTGTGCGTTGATAGATCACTATGTCAGTGAGTCATCAGTCAGTCACCTTTGAGTTATATATTTATATATATAGATGTAAATTATTGACTTGTGTGTATTACAATTTTTAATTAACAGCTTCTATTTAGTAAAAAAGCTTGGAACTGACTAGTTCATAGAAGCGCACGTCAAAACTGCATCTAATGGCATTAAAATGTCCATACCACAAAATTTTGACTTGTGCGGTGTTGTTTGCTAGGCAACGTTATGTGATATCATTACTTTGTACTGTAGTGTTAATAAATGAGCTAAAAATAAGGTTTAAAATAAGGTTTGAGTTTTTAAAGCTTCATTAGACAAACTGGTATTAAGAAAGAAGATAATTTGATCCTTCAATACAAAAGGTATTTTTAGTCTGAAATTTAAGCAATAAAAAATTGTTTGAATGCAAAATCCTTACAGAAACTCGATATTCTTGAATAATAAAAAGAGAACGTTTTAAAGATAATTAGAAGGTAATGGCTTTAGGTATATAAAGTACAGACAGCGACAAAAGCTGCTAAACATGCTTATTTTACCAATGATTCAATGATCCTAAACATTTAGACGACGCGGTAGCCGAGTTGGTAGTCCCCCTGTCCCTGTGTGTGTGTGTATCCTGTCCTGTCCTGTGTGACCCTGTCTACGAAACTAGCGGTCCTGGGTTCGAATCCCGGGAAGGGCAAATATGTGTGATGAGTACGAATATTTGTTCCTGAGTCTTGGATATTTCTATCTATATAAGTATGTATATCGTTGTGTAGTACCCATAACACAAGTTTCGAGCTTAATTTGGGGCTAGGTCAATTTGTGTGCAATTGTCCCATATATTTATGTATATTTAATGTAGATTTATATGCGTGAAATTATTTTTAAAAGGTCTAACAAAATATGTAGTTATTGAATATATCCATTAAGAACTAACCTACAAAAAAATCTAATCTTTTCTCTGTGTAAAATGAGTTTTAATAAAAAACGTCAAAAGAAAAGCAGAAAATGAAACAAATATCATCACATAACCTTTCAGTTACTCGCTAAAAGGTCCAATATAAAGTTATTATAAGATCAAATCAGAGTTCAGTAGCGTCTGATTGGGATTCCCTAGAGGGCGGTTGATATTACCTCGGAGGTCGACTGAGACATTTTTATTCGTAGGGTTCCGTACGAAAAGTTATTTCCCCTATTCAAAAATATCTGGGAACGGCTTCACCGTAGGGATGATCGTTGTTGCAAAAACTTCGATAATGGCATCGATAATCGATACTCGATGTTCATCGAGCACAAAACATCGGTGTCAGCCAACATCGTCATCAATAAATAAAACAACCATAAAACCACATGATTTTATTAATTAAACAAGAGATTATATTTGAGCGTAGGAATAGGCACACACTATAAGTTGCAATCTATATTTTTTTATTTTCAACAAAGGAACGGCACACTTGCACAGTGTGTGTCCGCGGCCAAATTTCGATTATGTGTCCGTGACATCGATGTTACGATTTTTTACATAATGCAATATCGATGTTAAAACATCGATGATCATCGAGCATCCCTATATTTTCCGGTGCTTACAAAAAAGGGTAGAGCGTAGTAATAAACCTCATATTGCCTACAAGCAAATGTCAACTCTGAAGATTTCAATAGGTGGTACATTTCGGTATTTAAGTAGGTAATTCTGCTATCGCGTCTCCATAACCGAACAATTAATTACGAATACCTATCAGGAATACGATTTGATGGTAAAGCAATATTTATTGCGAATTGACCGCTATTTCATCTGATGTCAAGCGATGATGCGGTCGACGGTGTGGACTGTGGACGCATTCTTTGAAGATGCCTGTTCACTCTTGCGATCGGCAAACATAGACTTACACACATACTCTAAATGTGTATTAAATTGTAAAATTTCACTGATAATTATAATTTGATGAAAATATGTGTATCAAAATTGACAAAGCGCTATGAAAATACTTTACTTGTAATAAAAATCGCATCTTTTCTACAAACAGGCTACGAAGGAATTCCATTTCCGCTCGAGGATCTACATCTACCTAAAATTAGACATGTTTTTCCTCAATCTTCATTCAAGATAACATTATTCTTTTTATACTGAACCCATACAAAGCCTACATTACATAAAATCTAGTCAAATTTGACCTAATTCCAATACGTCGTATGTTGATAGATTTTATTTTCGCTGGGCCCTAGCGTGATGTCATATTTTTATATAATGCTCAGACACCGTAACTCCCGAGAGGTAAATCTCTTTACACCCTTATTTGCAACCCCTAGCTGTGCGGGGATATTAAACTAGATAAAGTGTGTTGGGGATATTTTATGTTATGTAACAGGAATTCAAGCTACCCAGTCCAGGCGTAGCTCCACCTTCGACCACATCGTCACTTAACATCAGAGCCCTATTTCACCATATTGAAATTATCAATGACATATGTCTGCTGATAATTCGACAATTGTAATAATAGTCTTGTCCATACCTTAATTTATGGACAATTATGTTGTGAAACAATGCGAATTTTTCTATGTCGACATATTTGCAGATTTGTCGGTAATTATTGACATGAGATTAGAGCTGTCAGGCTTGCGCTACAACTGTAGTGTTTTCACTGCATTTAGTCGACAAGACTGAGGAAAAAATCCATACAGCCCTCTCGTTTATAATAAAATAAAAATAGAGTTTTCAAACACCTTTTATTTATGGCTTATAAAATATCTCACATAAAAGTAACGAGTTCAAACAGTGCGATAGTGAATGCGAATTAATTAAACATTCACCTCACGGTTTCACGCGAAAACAACGGTTTAAAGGTAATAAAACCCCGCTTTATACTGCTTTTCATTGCCTTCCATCTCGAGTAGAGTTACCACACGATATCTAATGAAATACATTTCAGTTACATACCGTGGTACGGTCAGCCACAAAATTTGCTCATCGAAATCAGATTCGAGCCTCCTTCTTGTTTTGAAGTCCGTAACTCAAACAAGAAGGAAAACAAGTAACTCATTTTAAACTGACTTCAAAACAACAAGGAGGTTTCTCAAATTGACCGTATTTTTTTATATTTTTTATGTAACAGATTGGCAAAAAAGCAGATGGGCCCGCCTGATAATAAGCGGTCACCGTCACCTGTGGACATTTGCAACACCACGGGAGTTGCCGATGCGTCGCCGACCCTTTAGGACTCTTTTCACACCCATCTTGAAGGATATACTCGTAGTGTATACCTATTTTGTTATGTGTGTTCGCGGATAACTACGTCGTTTATGAACCGATTTTAATTATTATTTTTTTGTTAGAAAGGAGATATCCCAAGGATGATAAAGAGACCAGGATCTGATGATGAAATTTCAGTGAAATCGAGGGGAACCAGAAAACGATTTCTTTTTTAATAAAAAAAGTACTTGTTCATATGCTTTTGACCACCAAACATCGCTCACCATATACTCGTCTGAAAAATTGGGTTTGATTAGCTATTTTTTCGTGGACTGTACCACCATAACCATTAGACCGTTGTATTGTGTGAGGCATAAATTCTAATTTTTTTCTCAGGGATAAAGTCCCTACATGAGTCATGACTCAATACTACAAAAATAACCTATAACCTAAGTTTTTGGTATTTTTGCAATCAAATTAGTAAGATGAGAATAGCAGCTTTATTAAGATGTAGGTATATTATGGTTAATAAAAATACTTAGCTTAAAAAACTAAGAAAGCACTTTAAAAACGCAGCTGTTTTTTTTTTGTTTTTTAAAGCTACATATTTTATTTTTTTACTTTTTACTCCATGAAACTAAGCGTAATCTATTGGACTCGTCGAAACGAATCAAATGAGCCCAAACTCGATAGGTTTACTAGTAGCCATTGAAGAGTTCCACTATCCATCTCCTGGCTCCATCATCAGATCAGGTCGATGATATCAAATTATTGCATTGTCATCGGGATTACATATACATACCAATTTTCAAGTCGATACGACAATTAGAAGTAGGTTAAAATTGACTTGCCCAGAATATATTGATGCAGAATTGACTTCAGTGATCTAGTCCGGGCCTACATTTCAGTCGCTTTTTATGTTCGCATAATAATGCTAGCACAGGTAGTTAAAAAGTAATTTATTGACTGCTGCATGTAAAAATAATAATCAGGCATGCGCTAATCAGAATAGGAAGACATATATCACGATAATAGTGATTTTAATATAGTACAGTAATAAAAAGTTGTAATTTACGGGTTACAAAGTTACGCGCTGCTGTGGGCTATTTTAGCTTCACTAGCTAGGTAGCTTGTTAGCTTTGTTTAGGTATGCCACGTGGTTTCACTTGTATGACAATACCCGCAGGAGCCGTGCTTCTTTTTGAAATAAAAGATTAGCCGTTTCTTGCCTGTTCTTTTGCCGGCGTAAGGAGGTTGGAACAGGCGTATCTAGTTTTTAGTTTTAAACTGATCACAATGTATCCTATTGATTGATTTCTACAGGTCTAGGGCAGCCAAGGTATCAAATCCGCTCCCGATCACTGATTCGCATAATAAATCTCGTTGAACAATACGATCTTTGAAAATCATTGTTCGGAGAGTTGTAAAATCAGAAATAAACTTTAAATGCCTGGAACAAACGCATGTGTGGATCACAATAAGCTCTTTTTAATGGACAATAGAACGCGTAAATGTGCCTGTAACTGTAGACATCTTTGTTTTCGTTGGCATGCTATCAAGTATCTAGGGATTTTGTTGATCTGTTAAAGCATTCAGTGTAGGTACGCAATAAGTGTGCTGGCGTTATGCCCATCGGATAGGCCAAGCGGTGCCAGGTTTTAAATGTAATCTCTAAAGTTGCAGTTTTAAATGTTATATTTCTTAATGTACACAAAACGTAATATAAAGTTCAGATCTTGAGTGCACAAAGGCCTGCGGGCTAACTTCACTTCAGCCCGCGAAGGATTTGAAACCTAGGTTGCCCACTAGCTTGTCCGCCGACCGCCCATGCTTTATAGCTTTGAGATATACTTTCTTAAAGCCACATTGATTAAAATAAAGTGAATTATAATTAAAAATAAAACTAAAAAAACACTTTTTTACTGTGCATTATTAAATAATTAAATTGACTTGCGTTAGTTACGTTACAATGGTTAATTTAGAAAGTGTACTTTTCAATGTAAATTATTAGGTATGCATGAAATTTTATGCGAATCAATAGTACAGTCAGCGACAAAAGTACCTGATCATATTCGGTTTTCCAAATGTGTTTTAGATCAGTAATATTTGCTTTTTCCATACAACTTCCAAAATAACGTTTGACCACAACACAACACACCTGATTTAAAGTGATGAAGCAGTCAAAGGTTGGTGTTTAAGATGATGAAGGTAATCGGAAAATGTGTTATTGTTCAGTAACTTTTGTCGCTGACTTTACCTTATACATACCTACCTGTTTCTCCCCCAAACCAAACAGGGTTAACAAGAAAATTTAGAAAGCAAACACAGAGGACAGACTTCGGTTGATTTAACTTCCTTCAGAATTGACTCGAGCAAACCAATCATCTGATTGAAATACGAGAGAACCTAATAACGAGATGCGGGTGTGGCTAGGTAATTGGCGACAAGCGGTCTTTGACAAGCGGTTTCTTTGTTAGAAGCGATGTAGGCTTTCCGCGATACTAGAAAGTTATTTAAGCTGTGGTCAATTTTCTTTTTAGCTTTATCATCATTAGCAACTTGTATCAGTCCACTCGCAAAATGGCTGCCAGCAGTTGGATGAGAGGAGCCGAAGATCGGGCTCAGTGGCGTGCTTTGGGAGAAGCCTATGTCCAGCAGTGGACTGAAGTGGGCTGATTATGATGATGATGATGATCAGTCCACTGCTGGACAAAGTCTCTCCCAAGGTCCGCCACTGAACTCGGCCGAGCTCTTCTCTTTCAACTACTGCAAGCGACTCAGCGCAATTCTTCGCTCCATTTTGTCGCAGGACGTCCCACACTACGTTTATCAAGTCGCGGTCTACACTTAAGAACACGTCTGCCCTAACGGTTATCGGTTCTGTGGCTTATATGACCAACCCACTGCCACTTCAGCCTGCAATTTTTTTATTAGCTCCCTAGCATAACGCTAACGTGTCGCCGCCTTCGACCACATCGTCACCATAAGTCACCAATTAATCAACGATGTGGTCGAAAGTGGCGCCACGCTACACCTGGTACGGAAACTGTATCTTAACTGCCGGAATGCTCCCCAGTGCTTGTCGATAGATTCAAGAATTCAGAAAAAAGGGCGTTTGATTTAGTGATTCATTCATCATCATCACCATCAGTCAATCACATTCCCATTGCTGGGATATTGCTGGGTAGATGTTGCATGCATTTGAATGTTATGGTTCTGCCTGTTTCCTCACGATGTTTCTATTTAACTTTTGAGCGATAGAGTTGGCTACAAAGAAAAGAAAAGAATACAGTTTTGAGTGATGGAAAAGAATAGTGAAGTGTCAATCGCATTTGTAGTCATCTTCGATATATCGATATAGGTGATTATAAAAGCACGTATTATATAATATTATATATATTATATAATATAGTATTATATAATATTATATATATTATATAATATAGTATTATATAATATTATATATATTATATAATATAATATTATATAATACGGAACGGAATACAAGCAACGAAGGAGCTTGGGCGTGCTTATTATCGCGATAAAAGTTTATGGTCTTAGCGGAATAATTACTTCAAGATTATGTGCTCATTAAACACGAGTGTCATGAGACTTCATTATATGGGGTTCTTCATTTTGAGTTTATGAGACATTCGCGTATCGTATAAGAAATCTAATTTATAATGGCAATAATTACCCAGATATCTCACACAATGTACCTATCTGAGGAAACAAAATAAAGTAGAAGTAGTAAATCGTCATTTTTCATTTTTTCTTAACTTTATTACTACTTATAGATGGCCCAGTGAACTTCGTAGCACCTGGCAATAATGTAAATAACCATAACTATATAAATACCCAATTGTTCTGTTTGGTTTTTCCTTAATTAGCGCGGAAAAAAAACACATAAATAATATTCAAATCGGTCCAGCCGTTGTCCAGTTTTAACAAGACTATCGTACTCTGTGATCCTATAGGTACAGTCAACGACAAAAGTCGCTGAACCATAATCATAACTGACCTACAACACGTTTGAAAAATCTAGTATGATCAGCTACTTTCGCTGACTGTACTAATAGATGCAAAGTACAGTTTTTTCCAAAGAAGATTTTGAATACTGATTTTTTTGTCATCCTTTGTTTGTCATTTACTTAATTTGTAACTGTAGTGTATGCGCTATAGCATACATACGCTGTCTCGTGTGCTCATGTATGTATGTAAAACGTCACTGTCACTGTCACGAGAGCCGCGGGCGAGTGTGGCGGGTGAACGGTGAGGCGGATAACTAATTACAAGGAATTGGAATACATGGGCATTGCCGAGCCAGTGAAGTGTAGTGTACGAGGTATACAAAGCATACCCTACAGTAACTATCACAGTAAAACAGCTTTTTACGCAGTGTAACATTTAAACTACGTTTATAGCAGTAAATAGTTTTAAAATAGGATCATTAATTAGTTCCAGAGATTAATTAACACCTACTCACAAACATACTAACCTTTTTTTGTGTTGTTTTGTTTACGTTACCCTTTGCAAGGGTTTTCGAATACATTATTAATTACACTGGAATTTTGTGTACACATAATTTACATAATATTTATAATGTAGTTGTTTGTTGGACACATTAAGCTAACTGATTTGTTTGTGGACGGATGGAGGTATCGGTGTGTCTGAATTTATGTTGTGTGAGTGAGATGTTTGAAAGAATTATTCCACTTTGCCCCACTAAGTTACCCCACTTAATCATTTTGGTGGTGCAAATTACAGTGGTATATAATTTCTGTTGACTTTTTCCCAGTAGGGGTGGTAATGCTGAAGTTAGGTTTGAAACAAAAGTGAAAAAAAAATTGGAACTTTTGCATTGTACGTTTCATTACTTACCTACTTACTTTATATATAAGTGTGCCTTTTTTATTTACATTATTATTAGATTGATTTGTTTAATTTATTGTACTAATTTGACTTGAAACAAATAAGTTAGCCTCGACGAAATCATTAATAAGTAGTAAGTATTTATCATTAGAATGACGTACACTGCTGAACATAAATCCCGCCGCTTTGTAATGAATTCCCTAAAAAGGTTCTACACTATTTGCTCTTAACCTAGTCGCTCCTAGGAACTTTCAAATTAATAATTTTTTGTTGTAAAGCAGAACCAATTTCCACGGGGGCGGCGCATTGCTGCAGGGCGCAGTTGCTTAAATTTAAGCCAGCAAAACTTCGTGTTTTCGGCTGGGATTAGTTTAATTTGAGTTAGAAACTGCATTCGAATTTACGGAAGCAATGCAAAACATGTTTTCTTACTTTGGAAGTTCGCTTGAATTTCACCAGACGGATAAAAACAGTAATTTTCGTCCCTGTGAAACGATTGTCCCTGCTGTCAAAAAATTAAGAAACTATGCGAACTATGTCCTAACTGCCTTCCACTCTGTTAAATCGCGGCGTAAGATTGTAATTTCTATAATATGAAGTCTAAAAAATCGATTGAGAAATTAATCGTAGCTTAGAATATCGATTTCTTGACCAATAAAATTGATTCTTCGATTAATCGACTTCAGATCACCATCCCTAATAGAAACGCGGTAAATTTCGTGACAAATTTATTCGTCAGTAAACCAGATTAGGTAGGTATATAATCATTTTTTGCGCCAGTAAACTGAATAGGCAGTGGACTGGTAATTTCAGCCTCAAATCCGATAACCATAGACGAAGGCTTGTTGAAGTGGAAACCGTGAATCGCAAACGTAATGTAGGACGCCTTGCGACTTCCCACTAAATGGAGCCACGATAGCTCGCTGGAAGAGAGACTGAGATTGGACTAGTGGGAAACCTACAGAGGTTTATTCAAAGAGTATAGGGTTTATTTTATTTCCAGCTCAGTAAACTTATGTAGGCTGACGACGAACCTGTTTTATTCATCGACTCTTTTTTGATGCTAAAAAGAGTTTTATTCTGGCCTATGGTTTCCCAATGAAAAGAGATTTACCATCTAAAATATTTCTTGGTAAAGAACACGGCATTGCTGCAAGAATAAAATTGAACAAAACACAAAAACAAAAGACATATGTTATTTTTATTATTGACCATGATTGAATCTTCACGTATTGTGAACGCTATCTGTAAGAATTTTGTTGTTTCCCAGAAAAACTTATATAGTTAACAACCAACTACAACATGTCATAAAAGACATTTTAGTTGCAAGACGACGAATTGGAAATATTTGCGACAGGGACCGCCATTTCCCTGCATTTCCTCAGAAATTAACACAAAACATGGAGCTAATTTCTATGTACTTCGATTATCATGTCTTTGACTAAAATATCGTACGAATCGAATATTATATAAAGAAATAATATATGTAACAATTTTAAATGATTTATCAACAAAATAAAAATTGATTTTATGATAGATAGTGTGGTCTTAGGAAACTGTAATCTGAAATATATTAAAAAACAATTTTCTTCATTCCTGTTACTCCATCCAATGACGTAGTATTATTCAAGTACTTAGATCATGTTTTATAGTGTTGAAATGCAGTTCTAGTAAATGGAACATTTGTAATCCTACCTACTGGTTTTGGCGGCGCTCACCAGATTGTGGCTTTAGCTAAAGCACTGCACACGCAAATCCTTTTAAACATCTGAGATTTGTTGTTTTTGACTCGTGATATGCTAGGATAAGACCGACTTAGACGTTAGTAGAAACAAGAATACACTTTAGTTGGAAATTGTTATTATTTGTTATTGATCGTGCAGTCATTGAAATCATCTATAACTGCTAGAGTTCCCGTCTGACGTCAATCGAGCCATGGAAATCAAACACACGATGTATGCACTCATTTCTCCCGCATACTTGCAAAATGTAGAACGAGCGCCTCAACAAGTCTTTCAGCAGTGCTACAAATTGCAGTCTTTCAAGATGGTTATGAAAAGAGTTCTTAAAGGTTGGCAGCGCATCGATAATACCCCAAGTGCAAATGTCCATAGGCGACAGTAACTGCTGGCGGGCCTTCTGAATGTCTGCCGCTCTATTTTCTCAATTAACAAATTCCGATCCGTAGGTCATATGGACTCGAATTCCAGAATGAGATCCCACACAAGCTTTCGGTGAAGGGAAAGTTCGTGATGAAACCATAGCAATAGTGCTAGGGCATTTTCTAGTACCCGCCTGTCTAGCAACCATCCTCATGTTAAGAATCAGTCATCATCATCATCATCATCATCAGCCGGAAGAAGTCTAATGCTGAACATAAGCATCCCCCTTTGAACGACACCATGAACGGCTATTAGCCATTTGCATTGAACGGCTCCCTGCGACTCTTACAATGTCGTTGGTCCACCTAGTAATCCCACCTACAGAACGTCTTCAGGTTCGTGGTCGCAACTAGAAAACCTTTCTTCCCCAAGAATATGTCGCCAAGCACCTATTGGTGTGTACCGGCATTCCACTTGAAAGTCAGTCCAATGCAGGTGTAATGTGACGCTACTTTCAACCACGTCGTCACAGAGCATCAGGTGACTGGTGGTCAAACGCTAACCAGTAAAAAAACAATTAAAATTCGTAATATACCCTGGGGCAGGACGGGGCAGGACAATAATTGCTTACTGAGCCCTTACTTCCAATCAGGAGTCCAGAACAAAGGCGCGGGTTACTAAATCCTTCAGATTTGCGTTATTTACGACATAGTTTATTTACCGGTACCGATAGCGGTACCGCCCTAAAAAGTACAGCTTGTTTATGTAGCCGTCTTTATGGCAGCACTAAACAATGATAAAATAAACGTCGATTCTCTTTAAACGGCCTCGGAGTCATTTTATAGCCGTTTATAGCCAATATCCGTTTAACATTTTGATGTTTGTTGATCAGCTTTTTTTTCAACATTTATTGCTTACTTACGTGTCTAGGTTCTTAAGTCTGCCTCATGATGACTACACAAAACACGAATGTGTATAGACGTAGTATATAGTCTACTCAATCTATGGTATAGACTGTAAAGGTGGTTAAAAAAACTGTCTCAATAAAACACTACTGAAATTTTCTCCTGTATACATATTGTATGTGACTTAACTTCTTACAATAAAAGTACAAAACTAAACACGCGCTCCATTGCCCACTGCTGGGATACATATCTCCTCTCAGAGAATATGGACCATAATCCATCACGCCTATAAAGACTACTTACTTATCTTAAGACAACAACCGGTGCTCTCCGAAGCACGGAAGCGCTCAGTAGCTGTAGGTAACTAGTTATTTATGTACCTAGTTGTGTGACAAACAAGCAGACTGCCTGCCTAATGGTAAGCAATCACCGTCGCCTATGGACATTTGCAACACCAGGGGCGTTACGATAGTGTGTGGATGAGCTTTATTCAGATGACGAAATGAATTGTGATAGAACCGAGATGGAGGGATGAGATTAAATAGCTCTTCCGAGCATTACCCAAATCAAGTAGTAACCGCATATAATACTTAAGTAATTTGTGAATTTGTGTCAATTTCAGGTGGCAGCAAACGTGCTACCAGGCTGACAGTGGCTACGGCACTCGGGATATGGCTTCTAGCGGCATCGCTCGCCATTCCCGCATATCTTAACTCCTACGTGAGGGAATTCGTCGTCAACCCCATAACAAAGGTAAAGAAAAAAGCTTCATTATCTTTTTCAAGGTTCTGTACCACAAAAGAAAAAACGGAACCCCCATAGGATGACTGCTGTCCGTCTATCTGTCTGTCAAGACCCTTTTTCTTAAGAAGGCGTTGATCAAATTGAAATGTGTATAAAATAGTGGGCTTTGCGGTCTCTTTCACTTGTGAAAAAATCGATCATGTAAGGTTGAAACGCTTGGGCCGTGGGGACCGGGAGCGAAATCGATGTACATCTATTGATATATCGAAGCGACTGGTCGATGCTACCCGTGACCAAATTGCTGGCCGTTTTGCGCAACGAATAAGCATTGCCGTTCAACGCGGCAATGCGGCCAGCATTTTGGGAACGTTGCCAACTGGTAGTGGTTCATTAGATTATAAGTAAGTACCTAGTTGTATGACCGTTAATGTTGCATATTTTGCGATTTTACAAGGGAATGAATACCTCTAGGGTATACCTTCCGTTGACCTAGAGTCATGAAATTTGGCATAAAGCAAGGTCTTACAGCACATGTAAAGAAAAAAGTCTGAAAGCCTAAAATGTGTTGCTTAAAAACAAAAAAAAAAACATGTTTTTACGGAACCCTCGGTGCGCGCGTCCGACACGCACTTGGCCGGTTTTTCTTATTTTGTGAGAGCTAGTGGCGAAATATTAAATTACAAAACTTGTTAAATTTACAGAGAGAGTAAAGTTTACGAACCAATTTACATTATTACGTTTTAACTAAAAAATAACTGAGATGGCGCAACGACCCAAAGTGAGTCTTGGCCTCCGATAACAAGAGACGCCACTTCGGTCTGCCCTGCGCCACCTCCTGCCTGTCCTCCACCTGGAGCTCGCGCAAATCCTTCGCAAACATTAAGTTTTAGAGTACTTTAATCTGTGACAATGCCTTGACTGACGTCTAGTTTCAACGTAAAGTTTACGTAAGGGCTTATACGAACCCATTCTACCATTTTAGTTTTAAAGTTATTAGCTTAGTCTGTGAAAATGTCTTCTCATTACCAAACATTATTTTGAATATTGCCTTAAGTATTATTGTTACCAAATTTCATTTTAATAACATAATTATTTGATACAAAGTTAGATAACGGGTTG
Organism: Opisthograptis luteolata; assembly: GCA_931315375.2. Classification (NCBI taxonomy): domain Eukaryota; kingdom Metazoa; phylum Arthropoda; class Insecta; order Lepidoptera; family Geometridae; genus Opisthograptis; species Opisthograptis luteolata. Next base: position 9,859,389 of record OV928048.1, read on the forward strand.
CATTCTAAGCCCGGGCATTTCTATACACGGGCATTATAGCATATGAAATACCGTTTTCCTTCCGAGTCAAAAGGGAAGGAATTGTGATTTTAGAAGGAAAACTAAGGTAAAATCAGGAAGGAATCGGTCTTGGAAGGTAAGACTCAGAAGGCAAGTCATAATTTTTTTCTCAGTGTAGGTCCAGCCTACTCCAGACCCCTTCCTCGCTTAGTCAAAATTATTCGAATATCCACCGCGTAACTCTGTATCGCAAATTAGTTTAATTATTACCACAGTATAAAAAATTCAATAGGCACAAATTACTATGGGCCTTTATTACCGGTGAGGCGTAATGATAATGGTATGATATTAAGCACAAATTGACCATAGAATTTGACTAATGTCTGAGTTAACTCGTGAACATTTACATAGTTATTTTAGGGACTAAAATTTAGCTAGTAATAAAGAAGAATACATGTTTTTTGTGTTGATATGTTTGTATACAAAAGATCCGTAGTAAAATTTACTTATTTAATGTGAATTTTATATATTAAAATGGATCCCTATTTCCCTTGGTCACGGCATCACGTGTGAACGGCTGGACCGATTTCACTCGACGACGCGGTTGCCGAGTTGGTAGTGTCCCTGCCAGCGAAGCTAGCGGTCCCGGGTTCGAACCCCGGTAAGGGCAAATATATTTGTGACGAGCACGAATATTTGTTCCTGAGTCTTGGATATTTCTATCTATTGAAGTATATATTTCTCTATATAAGTATGTACATCGTTGTCTATAACACAAATATCGAGCTTAATTTGGGGCTAGGTCAATTTGTGTGCAATGGTCCCCGATATTATTATCACTGTTTCTTTTTTTGTTGTGTTTGTTATTGCCAGGAGAAGGTTCTTATGAAAGAAAAAATTGAAAATGTGCGATAAACTGCAGTCCACGTGGGTGAAACCGCAAGGCGTAGCTTGTCTTCTTAAATATAAAAATGAATCCCCATTTCCCTTGGTCACGGCATGACGCGACCGATTTCACTTATTCTTTCTTTGTTATTGCGAGGAGTAGGTTCTTATGAGAAAAAATAGTTTTATTGCGATAAACTGCAGTCCGCGCGCGGGTGATACCGCGGGGCGCAGCTAGTCAATACATAATTACAATTTCCTGAAGTCACTTAACACACATACACACTCATTAGTGTCACTCATTGTAGAACACAAAGGTATTCTTTACACACACCTGTGCAGTGTGCACCCTTATGGGCACTTTTGAAGCTATGATTGCTCTGTGGTAGCGACGTCGGCTTGCGATCAGTAGGAATCGGGTTTGAATTTTACAATAAGCTTGAGCTTTCGGTGAAGGAAAACATCGTGATGAAACCATAGCTTGGTGGTAAGGTATTTTCTAATGCTCACCTGACTAGCTCTGGTTAAGAATCCGTCTCCAAGCACCTATCCGTGTGTTCCGGCGACATGAGACCCAGTCCAAAATATAAAAATGGAACAAAACATTTGGCTAGCCAATTTAAGACCATTATTATGTATAACAAATTGGAATATTTTCTCCAGGATGGACATCGAAAGGACATAAAAGACATAAGGAATAGGGAATAAAGGACCTCGAACAGTTAATGACATGTATTATTCCCAGAACCCAGAAAGTGTGTTAACCAGCGATCAAACGCTCAAGTAGGTACCCAAAAGTCAAAGTTCGGGACATGTGGGATACCAAGTAAATGGAGTTCATAAATCCTAAATAGATTAAAATAGTTAGCCACTCCGTCCGAAGTTGAACAAGCTTCGGGTTCCTATAATCAGTACACCATGTTCCTACAAACATTCTTTGCTAACATATTTAATGCTGCCGCTGTGTTTACCTTAGCATACTCGTAATCAGTGTAGAGGCAAATCTTTAGGTCCTAGAGACCCTAGAGTCTAGGATATCCAGCTATCCCCAAATATGTTAGCCCGTGAAGGTACATATTGCTAGCAAAAGAAATGGTTTTGATAGCTTATGACATACATTTGTCAACTTTGGTTTCAATCTTTTACGATTGCCGTATACTTATGTAGATTTTCACTACAGGAATCTATATGAATGAAGAAAAATATGAGAGTCTCTTAATTAAATTATTGCTCTTGCTTTAATAGCAATAACTGTGTTAATAACCTAACCCTAACCTGTAAATAACTCTGATTTAATTAATGTCATAGGCATTGCCACTATGTATTGGAATTAAAATAAATTAAATAATGACTCAATGTTACAACCTCTGGAGTCACGAGTTTTGCTCTAGAATTTAGAGTCTAGCTAGAGCAACGACAGCATGTACATTGTACAATTGTACCATCAGTACAATCCTTCTAGAATGAAAATTACCTACCTACAAAAAACGTCTCAATTGAGCTACTGTTTATAGGCTTGTAAAAGGAAACTAAAAGGAAATCAGTAGGTAATTGGATTTAAACTTCTACTCCATAATTCTGGACCAGTACCTAATTAGAGGAAGAACAAAAATACTGATATTTACAACGTTAACAAGTTTAAGGTTACGTTACTTACTAATTGCTACCGGATTTAGGTCAAATGTATTGAAACACAAGTTGGTTTGGTCATACTAATGTGAACGAATGACGGTTGATAGTACTTATCCTATTTCTAGAAGAAGACAGACACAGACTGATAAATAAATATCTGGGGACCATTGCACACAAATTGACCTAGCTCCAAATTAAACTCGAAACTTGTGTTATGGGTACAACGATATACATACTGATGATGATGATGATGTTGATTTTCACTACAGGAACCTTTATAACAATCCTAAACACTGCAATCACCTTGAGCTTTCGATAAAAGATAACATCGTGGTAAAACCATTGCCTTACAATATTTTCTAATACTCGCCTAGCTAGGTACCACCCTCTAGTTGTAAATCTGTTGCTAAGCTCCTATCTAAGTTGCGGCAGAGAGTTTGAGCGCCAGTTTCCAATCCAGGCGTAGCGTGGCGGTACCTTCGAACACTTCGTCACTTTACATCAGATGATTTGTGATCAAACGCTATACCCACCATGTTTTTTTTTTTAACCTATACTGTCCCACAGCTGGGCAAAGGTTTCCCCATTTCCTTTCAGACACATCCATAAATTTCCATGTAAATTGCCTATACCATACTTAGGTATACCATGCAAAGTGTAAACAAGTAAACAAGTAGGTAACATGTATGTATGTATTACATCCACAGTTTCAAGTATGCTACCCGTACCCAGAGGAATGGGCCAAGATGATGGTGCTGATGAAATTCCTCGTATACTACTCCATCCCACTGCTAATCGTCGCATTGTTCTACGCGCTGATGGCGAGACACCTGGTGCTGAGCACTAGGAACATGCCTGGAGAAATGCAGGGCACTCAGAGACAGGTAAACTTATCAAGTAAAATTTTGAGAAACGTATAGACTTTTAGCGTCAGTTTGTTAAACGTCAGACCTTATTTCGGTATATTTGAAGATTTTGTCAAATTTTCGAAACTAAAATTTGACTAAGATCAAACTTACCGAAATTTGGTATGACATTTAACTTACGGACGTTTATAAAACCGGCCCTTAATTTCATTCAGTAAATTGATAGTAAACTGACAGTAAACTGAAAGTAAACTGACAGTAGGTAAACTGAAAGTAAGCTGACAGTAAACTGATAGTAAACTGACAGTAAACTGGCAGTAACTAGTACTAGTAGTGATTGTTTGTCATTACTTGGAGGTCGTTTAGTCTTTTTTCTCTGTGTATCTTTTTCTTACATTCCTTAGAGCCAAGGATTAAACTAACCTTTCATTATATTCCAGATGCGAGCAAGAAGAAAAGTGGCGGTGACTGTACTAGCATTCGTCCTGGTCTTCGCAGCGTGCTTTCTGCCCTCGCACGTTTTTATGATGTGGTTTTATTTTTGGTGAGCAAAAACGTAAAACAAGAAATAAATCATATGTGTTACTCCGGCTTTTCTGGTGATTATAAAGTTGAGTTGCCACCAGTGCTGGATTTACATATTTGCCGCCCCAAAGCTCTAAATTTTTGTGCTGCTAAAACTGACTTTTAAAATTAGATACACTGTTCACAGTAAAGTTAATTCCTATTTTTTAGGGAATGATCTAGTTTCTAGATTATTTATAGAACTTTTTGGGTACATTTTTAAGCTAAGGAAAGCAAAGCTTTGCTTTTTTTCCGGTACCAAATTTTTTTGGGCCTAAGCATTTTGCCGCCCTTCTAATTTTGCCGCCCTATAAGCTTCAGCTTTTTCAGCTTCTATGATACATCCGGCACTGGTTGCCACTAGATCTTCCTGATGATGGGGGTCATGGGGAACTGCTTTCCCCGAAACCATGTCGAACGTTGCCGTAAACTCGACTTTAAAACTATGAGTTTTGCCGGAGATACTTACGCAAGTTTTATTCAAGACGAAATATACACAAAAATTGTTCTGTTTTAATATTTTTTAATGTAGGAGTTGACGAAATATTTGACCAGAGATCCTACCTTTTTTATCTTTTAATTGTAGCTTTAGACCAAATGTCACCAGATGTTAAGTAACGATGTGGTGGAAAGTGGTGCTTGTGACGTCATAGATACTTACTCCACAGACTGAGGAAGCTACAACAGGGTTTTTGGTGCTCTAAACAAACCACCTAACACAATAATATCAGTTGTCGGTATAATACTGCTCCCACGGAAATTCACTTTTAATCGCTTTATTTCTCCGATAGTCCGACCGCGAGCGAAGACTACAACGGGTGGTGGCACGGGCTTCGAATCGTCGGGTTCTGCCTTTCATTCTTGAACAGCTGCGTGAACCCTATCGCACTCTACTGTACCAGTGGGATCTTCAGAAAACACTTTAACAGGTAGGTAGAACCAGTGCAGAGAAGGGGGTAAGAAGACCTTATATTAACGACTCGGTACAATATCTCTCTCACTTCGCAAGAAAGGAAACGTCAAACTTATAGTACGTACAATTTATCTTGGCAGCTCTGAACATAGGCTCTGTTAACTTTTGCGCATGTACTTTCGCGAAGAAAAGTTATATTGCCAGATAAACAAATATACGATCAGAAAACGCATTTCGATAACAGATTTGATAACTCAAACGCAGGCATTATTTACGTATTTATACAATACTAGCTGCGCCCCGCGGTTTCACCCGCGTGGACTACATCATAGATTAAGTAGACTATGACTACATTTAACTCGATAAAAAATTGATATAAAAAATATATGTTGGCCGATTCTCAGACCTTCCCGATATGCACACAAAATTTCATCAAAATCGGTCAAGCCGTTTCGGAGGAGTATGGCAACGAAAACTGTGACACGAGAATTTTATATATTAGATAGTTTTTAAACTGTATCATAAAGTTTAAAATTTATAACACTGTAACTAATCACTGTCGCTGATGGGGGAAATCCCAAATATAAACTCGTCGGCCTCTTCCATACCATGTGAGGTGTGGAAGTTGTGAATGCATCTTTATATATTATATTACATCTTGGTCAAAATTATCTACATTAGTAATAGGTCTTGAACTAGACCTTTTTTTACCAGGCGTGCGGAATATTGAAATTAATCCCAAAACATTGCTCTCCTTTGCGATCCGATGTATTGTGCGTTGAGACACACCAGTTGCGTTAGCAACTCTTATAAACGTTATCTACATCTTTTACGCCTTTGCCTTTCTCGTCTTTCATGTACTGAGTTAAATAATAAACATATTTTCTCGTCTGGCAATTTAAAACACTACTATGCTTTGGCGGCATATTTGGCGAAATAAGTACCCACTAACACTTGAAAATAAGCAATTAAAATTAACTTAACACTTAAACAAAAAACTTAATATCAATAATAACTATCAACAATAATAATTAATAACAACGAAAAATAAACACAACCAAACCTTTTTGTAACCGACTGTGTGTCAAGACAGAGATAGCGACACGAACACCAAAACAATGCTGAAGTGTGAGTGAGACATAATACCTCGTACCGAGTATTGCCGAACAATCACGAAGTTTGCGAAGTTAACAAAAAGAGATGTGCAATGTGCGTGCTTGTGGGTGTTGTTTAATCGATTATTATCCGAATCGATTAAAATTAAGTAATAAAAAGACATTTTCATTCGATTTTATAATAAATGTTCTCAAACAGTCGTTACTCTGGAAATCTTTATTAGATATCTAAAATTTAAGTAAACGACTTTTAACAGAAAAAACAATATGTTACTGCACATTTCTTTTATAATTAACGACTTAAACTCAATTATTAACGATAAAATTCACTTCATAGTTCATTTACTTAGATAAATATCTCCTATTACATTAAAATGGATGAACTCGAAATGTAACTAATCGATTACGATACTTGATCGTCTATAGGATTAATTGGTTTTACGTAAGGCGCGTCTCTAGCCTATACCACCGCCCCGCGCACCCCGCCTCTTGCCACCATTTGGTTCCTAAAATATGCTACTGCGCAGGAATCAGCGCCAACTTCAGAGCTGCCAAGATAAATTGTACGTACTATACCTATGTTAAGTATAATACAGATACTATAACTATAAGTATAGTAATAAAGTACGAGGACAAAATTGCAATAGCACGTCAACGTTCATAGTCGCTGCCTGCAGGCGCACGGTAGACATGCCGCGAATCTCTGTGTGTGTTTAATTGTTATACACACATAGATACTAGGTACTTGCGAAACGGCATGTACCTATAAGAAGGTCATGTGTGTTTGAAAAACAGCGCTGCGCTCACATAATAATTGTTATGGGAATGCATCACATGCTGAAGCTGCCCTATTGCCCTATAATTAATTAGATAAGTAACTAGAATCTAGGATAAGTCTCTGTGTTATAGTGGCAATAAATTGCTTTTTTTTTTATGTGCTCGATTTTCTTTCATGTTATTGCTTTTTGACTCTGCTACTGGTACCTATTCTGACCCCGACTGTACCTACTTTATTTTTGATCCTCATCGTGTAATCGAAGTCTTCAAGGGAAAGCATCTAAAACAACCTAAGTAAATATTCCTAAGTAGCATAACAAACTTTAGCAGTTCGCTACTTAGACGGCAGATTAGCAAAGCTTAAACAATATTGAAGGCTATATTATATACCTAAAGCCTTATTGGTGAGAAAAAGCTTGAAAATTATACCCGTATTTTTGTGATGTGGAGTATTATGAGGTCAATAAGTTTGGAATTCTGTGGTATGGATGTTAGATTTCGGTGGGCCAAATTACACTGGTTTAAAATATAGGTTGACTCTTCCTCACTAGGGCTAGTCATGTTGGATTTGCCAAATAGCTATTCGTATGTCATTGATAAATAAATACCTAATCCCAAAGACATAGTGCAATGGACTCCTCACTTTTCCGGCCCTTGTGTTAAAATTAATCCAGGATCCATGTTTGGTCTTTAGCTATCGAAATTTGTATGCTGCAGGTACCTTCTATGCCGCGGAGGGTCCAACCATGGCCCAAGAGGATCTATGTCACTGTCTACCTCAAGGAGGCTGACGTCTAGCAGAAAAACCAACATAAGCATGGTGCCACGAACGTAAGTTTAAAAAATGTAAAGTATTGGTCAATTAAATGCAATATTACTCTTTAGTTATTTGCGTTTCTTTAAAACTAACAACTAAGTTAAGACTCCTGTTCACACGTCTCAATGCTGTGACAAATCCTTCACAGTTCAGGCTGTTCGTCTGTGGAATACGCTACCTATACCTATTAGGCAAGCTAAATCCCTTGCTATATTCAAAACTATGGTTTTTAGACATTTCCTATCTCTTGAAAAATAATATTTATATAAATTTATGTTCTATAATATTGTATCTCACTATGTTTATGGTATTAATTATTTTAGTTATAATTATATTTTTTAATATGCTTATAAGGTTTATATATATTATTTACTACTTTTATTTTATATGTATGTATTTTGTTTAGGTATATATGATTATCTATTTTATGTAAAAATTAAATTGTGAATATGTATGTTTATTTTTATTACACATTGTATTTCTTTTTATGTACTTCAAATACACCACCAACCGCATTTTATTTCATACAACTTCTGTCCATCCAAAGGTTGTCTGGTAGAAATCGCTCTAAGCGATAAGACCGCCCATTGTAACACTAGTTTTAAGATCTCTCCTTTTATGTTGTTTTATTTTTCTGTTGTTGTGGTGAAACAATAAAGCGTTATCTATCTATCTATCTAAGTACTTTTTATAAAAATAAGTCTTTACTAATTTTACATATGGTTTTTTTTTTGTTTGTACCTTTTTACGCCAAAACCACTGAACCAATCTTCATGAAATTTACTGTGTAGTGTGAACAATGGAGAAGGACATAATGATATGATACTTTTTATCGCGATGGTGGCCGAACGGTTAGGCGTGCGACTTACAAGACGCCGACACCGAGCTCGAATCCTCTCGGCCCCGCACCTATGACTTAATAAGTTATGTGCGGATTTGCCATCGCTCAAAACGGTGAAGGAAAACATCATGAGGAAACCGGCATACCCAAGAACTGCAACATTCAAGGGCATGCGACATCTACCAACAAGCACTGGGCCAGCGTGGTAGATTACAGCCCATACTCTCTCTCTGAGAGAAGGCCAGAGTCCCAGCAGTGGGAACGTGAAAGGCTGATAATGATGATGATGATCGCGATAAAGATCTATTCAAATGACAATTGATCAACGCTTTTCAGCGCCTAGCACAAATTTATTAGATACAGGGTTCTTATCGTCCGTCCCATTGTCAAAAATTGCTAACCATTAAATAGGCACATATTGGAAAATGCATCTAAGGAATCTCGAAAAAATCGTAGATCCGGGGCTGTCGGAACCTGAGATCAAGTCATTAGCTTCATTTAGCACATTGCCTCGAAGCTAAATAACTTGATCAATCATTTCATCTTCAATTTATTGTCCCCAGCACCAGCGTCGGCCGAGAGAGCAGCATTCGCCACCTACTCACGAACGGGTCTTCGAAGCTCTGAGAAAGGTGTCCCGGCCCCCGAGCCGCTAGCGACCACCAGGAGCGGACGAAGCACAACTACAGCAAAACATTCATGTACAAACCGGACAATGTGCCTCCTTTCCCGAAGTGCTGCGAACGCGAGAACGGCAAAGACGCGCTGGCTAGCAACGCCAGCAGCACTGAGAGTTTCTATTTGCTTGTCGATAACTATCGCACTTGCTAGGAACTAGGTACCTTTTAAAACTGAGATGGTGCAACGACCCAAAGTGAGTCTTGGCCTCCGATAACAAGAGACGCCACTTCGTTCTGTCCTGCGCCACCTCCTGCCAGTCCTCCACCTGAAGCTCGCGCAAATCCTTCGTGACTTCGTCTTTCCAGCGATACCTGGTTCTGGAACTACTTCTTGGTAGTCGATAATATAATTGCTTAAGCAAATTAAAATTTAGTCTTGGAAAAATACTGATAACTTCTTATAGGCAACTTCTGTACATCATAACATGCGCATTCTTTTTTTTGGGTATTATAGGATTTTGCGGGAAGAGTTAAAAGTTTGTATGGAAAAATAGTAGGTAAATCTTGGCAAATGTTCAACTTGCGCGAAGGCGAAGCTCCGGTCGGGAAGTTATCAATATTGCCAGTTAAGAAAATATCGATCTTACAATACCAAATTGCCAGTCGAATAGTGTGTTACTATTATAATAATATTGCCAGTTATTATCGGTTTTCTTCACACTAATTACTATTAGTGTGAATTTTTATATTTTCCAGCCATTGCTAGCTAGGATGATAACTATCAATGTTGCCAGAAGTGTCTTCCTCCTAATCGATTTCTACAATTATTATCTTATTTAAGTGTCTGCTTGATTTTACTATTAACATTGCCAGTCGTCTTGCCAATCGATAACTATATTGACAAATATATGTGACCTCTACATTCTCGTATCTATGAACGAAAATTGATGTTGGTTAGGCGTAGCGTGGCACCACCTTCGATCCTCACGTCACTTAGCATCAGGTGACTTATGATCAAAATATGCTACCCAGTAAGATAATTTAAAATTACTAAAGTTTATATTATAATTATTTATCAAACTAATAATAAAATATCATCTATATCAGAAAAGTTATATTTTATTACATAAGTACCTACATACATATATATATATAGGTATGTGCCTATAAATTTAGTTTAATGTAAATATATTGTATAAAAGAATGTTGAATAACAACTATGTACAGTGTAAATAAATAATCATAGAAATGTAATTTCTAATTCCTATTAAGATAGGTATAACACATACCAAAATAAATAGTTAAGGTAGAAAAAAACGTAAGATATGTAATAATATAAAAAAATAACATTTTTAGAATAAATTAATATATACATACCTACTAGTTTATAACGTAAAATTATATTTGACAAAATATTTACGCTAATTTACTTGTAATTATGTCCAGTTGTACTAGTTGAAAATTTCGAAAATGAAAATTATGGTTATGAAATAAGTCGTTTCTGTAGATATAATCCGTTTAGTAAAATCAAATAAGTCGTTTTATATAAATTTTATGTTCCTTCTAAATTAAGTTACTTACATATCTATTATTTCTTGTAGATATATGCGACATAACGGGCAATATCCGAAGATATTCACGTACAATGTCAGCTTTGCCAGATATCTTTGCTACACAAAATAATATGGATAATTATTTATCAGTATGTACCAACTCTACTCTAAAGGTTGATGGTTGGAATGGAAGAGGAAGACCAAAGAAAAGATGGATGGATTGTGTAAGGGTTGATCCCACCAATAAATGTAAAAAAGGAGAGCCAAGTTCAATACAAAAATTATGCTTTACTGTGGGCTTCGCCGCAAAAAGAATGGCGATCTAAATGAGTGCCAAGTTCTATGCAAAACCCAAATAAGTATGTATTTATAGGAAAATGCGAGATCTTAAAGTAGGTTAAATTTGACTTGGCCAGTTTTTATCAGAATTAAAATATATACCTATATATTATGTTGATTAAATAACTTTATACCTACGTAAAATAACTGTACCCCTAGTACATGTTTTGATAGTTTACAAAAACTATAAAAGTTTTCGTTTCCATCCATACATATTTTTTTCAGCGAATCATACCGAGACTTGGAGGAACTGAAATCGTTAATACTGGTTATTTTAAATCGTTATAATCATATTCCAACAATGTCATTGAGTTACTTTTTGAATTTAAGCAGAGCGAATCGCTACTTTGACAAGTCGGCGGTGGTAAACGTCGACGTTTACGAAAACTTTTATCGTTTTCAAAACTTGTACTAGGGGTAGATACTGATGTAATGAAAACTGCCCAAAACAGTTTCCGTGTGAATTAGAATCGCATTGCTGATTTTGATTTCATTATTAGAAAGCAGAAAGCTACTCTTTTCCCGAGTTTTCTGTTTTATTTATATGTGACTACTTGGGCGAAGCCGGGGTGGATGGCAAGTCATAAATCTATTTCAGCGTAGGTTTTCAATCAGTAGCTGACACTGTAAGTTAATTACGGATATTGCAGCGTTGTTCTCTTTAAATCTTTTACAACTGCAAATCTAGTACAGATCTAGTCATGCAAAGTTTTAATTTATACTATTACATAATTATGTAATTAGATATTTTTAGTTTATTAGTATAGGTAGGTGGTGTGATTTCTGTTGTAAGTTGGATTTGCAGAGTCCGCCTGGGTCACCACACTTTTGTCAGTTTTTCAACCGCTAAAATAGAAGTGTGCAAAGCATTACAGTACAGTCTTCCGGATTGAAGAGCAATGTTGCCAGTAAACAGGAGCCCCTGTTTTTTTTTTAATATTGACAGTGTTTGCGATATTTATTGAATGTGATAATAAATCGCGCCGAGAATTGGGCCCAAGGACTTATAGATTTATGATTATGGTGACGAGCGCAGTGCGTTACCGTGCAGGGTATTGAACTGTTGAAGTTCAAAATTCTGGGTGGCACTGTACTTTATTGGGCAAGCGTAGCACTTAGCTACCACACATATCAGTTATCTTCAAAAATACCCAATATTATACATGACTATGTACCTATTGTTATAACTGGTTTATTTTTCTATGATAGCGTGCTCATCGATATCGTCACATAAATCTGATACACCATCAAACCAGTGATGAGATAAGGTTAATCGAATGCCCATAAAATACCTACCTATATTTAGTAAATTTTGTAAAGAAAGAATTAATAAATATCTACGACATGATTTTAAACTGACTATTTTATTTTAAATTCTTATAAACTTAGAATAATAAAGGATAGAAAGTGAGTTTCATTCATAGTTCCGCTCAGTATCGAAGTACCTATCGAAGCACAAAAGATCAGTGTGTGCGTAAGCCTCACGTAATACTTACATTCACCGGCACGCACACACACGGCCGAGTAATGTTGCAAGTGAATAGACATTTACCCCAAAATATGAGGAATTTGGTACCATTGTTCCAATTTTGCCATAATTATGTTTGAATTTGAGTTATGTAATATTGTTTGTTTGGATACTATTCATTTTTTTATTTCCATGCGAATACATACTATTTAAATTATTATGTAGGTTGTATTCAGAAGTAAGTCGTCAGACAATAATGTTAGACATTATTTTTAGGGTCCGTACCTAAAGGGTAAAAACGGGAGCCTATTACTAAGCCTCCGGTGTCTGTCTGTCTGTCTATCATCTCTTGAACCATAATAGGTAGCTGCCAGAAATTTTCAGACTATACGTTATTGTGGCGAATTATACAACATATAAATGTAAAAAGGTTTTCTGGTTGTAAAATATTTTAAATAGTATATTTCGATGGGAGATGTAAACAGATATACGATATAAATTTAGAATTTAATAATTATGACAAATATAGTAATAACGCAGGGGCGGCTGTGGCGAGCCGTCGCGTCGGTGCGTGGCGACACCGCGTACCCCGAGACACTCCCTGGGGTATAATTCCTCACCCCTGCGCCCTGTGCCCACTGCCCATGTGTAATAATAGTACAACAATTACTACACCGGAAAAATTGTTTATTCATGTGCCAAAAGATAAGTTAATCAGGAGGAAACTTAATACTTGCTAGAAGAGATACAGCAGCATTAACAAAAAAGTGCCGCCTATTTTTGTGAGGATCACTGCGATGTAAGTTTTAATAACCTATATACATACAAAATATCACAGTCAGTTTAACGGATTAGATCTGAAACAATCAACCAAAAGAGCTGTTACGAACTTATTATTTTACGCACATAACCTAACTTACGAAGTTCTCAACACGATAAAATAGACATAAAGAGCACAGAAAATTATCTATTGTATATGTACTTGACTATTATTTATGTATTCGTAGATAGATCAATAGTATTAAACTTAAACTGTACTTACAAAGATGTTTTCACGTTCCTGAATTCTGAACCACAATGTCTTTGTTTTTTGCTAAAAAGTTTGTCACCATCAAAGAATCTATCTTTGGTAAGTTGGAACTATTCCCTTTAGTGAATCCAGATTCCATCGTTATATTAACATTATGTAATTCACAGATTAATTCGCCGTTATGTTCGTAAACAATATTAGAAAATGAAGAGAAGCAAACAGTCTAAACAGTCTTTGACGCGATTAGTGACGTAATAAGCTCTTATTGGTGTTTGCAGTCACATGACAAAAGATTATAAATATAGCATTTAAAATCATTTTTATTTAAACTATTAAGTTATATTAAAACAGAAAAATATTTTTTTCGATATCCTCATGATACAAAATACCATAAAAGTAAGACTAAACATTAATTTGTAATTACTGTTAACATCCCTATTGAGTATACCTCTTTGTATGCGAAAATCAATCCACAATAAATCTTTTCTTTTGCAATTTTATCAAGATTTTTTGTAAGGACATATTTTTTTTCTTCAAACGACGAACTTTTTGTTTCAATATCTTAATTTCTTTTGCGTGTTTACGTTGAAGCAAGATTTTTTTTGCTAGTAGTTTCCATAATGCAGACTTTTCAGGCGTGTCAAAAATTGATTCTAACTCCGTGTCCGTCTCTGGAGATATCTGTAATGAAAATTTATTTTTACGATTCAAAAACTCTATACAAATCTGTGTATTATGTGAATTATTGACTGGGCAAAGAAAGATCTCACAGTTTACGGTTACGGTTATTAGTTCAGCTTATAGTTAATATAATAATATTTGTTGGAGGTGTCGGAAAAAAACTTCTGTTGTTTTGTTAGGGGCAAATTAGTAATATTAGACAATAGACAATATTTTTATTTGTAGTAAAAAACAATACATACACTTATGTACATCAGACATAATTATATTAGTGCCCCTGCGCATTTAGGCGGCCAAGCCGCGCGGCCAGATCGTCGCGGCCAACTAATCCTTCCAAGATATATTATTTGGAAGTGCGCACATTAAGCGGCCAGCCGTTGGCAGCCACGCTGAATAAAATGGGCTGCGCGTTCTGTGGCCTAATACGCGGGGGCACTAAATAGGACATATTTATTTTCAAATTGTATTGCAATATGTCTATTATTACTTACAGGCTCGTTTAAAGCTTGTGCTTCATTGCATTTTGTTGTTGGATTGGCTTCATTAGATGGTGGGCCCTGAAAAACGATTACAATTAAATTATAATAAAGTTATAGACCAGACATGCGAAAAGTGATATACACATGATAACGTTTTTCATGTGTCAAATTACGAACCAGCTGTGTCTTATCCAGATCATGAGGTTCAGAGAGGTCATCATCACTTATCTGACTTTCATCTTTGCACGAAATATGCAGCCCCTAAAACATAGTGACGGTAAACTGATTAGTACTCGGGAAGAAAGCATGAATTAAAATAATAGGTATTTAATACTTCGATATAATGGTGCCAGAAATATTTTCATACCTTTGTTGGTACAGCATCCTGACGTAACTTGCAGTAGCCACCTTTAGTAGTATACTTGTCTTTGTCATCGAAATGCATGGAACATATTGTTGTGTATTTAGTTGGCTTCCAACATTCTTCGCTTCGATTAAGTCTTATTTTATTCGTCCATCGCGCAGCAGCAATCGAATTCCAAGGGAATCTTAAATCGAATACAATTATTTTGCAAAATTTCGTGCGCCTTATACGTTGATAACTGCATAAGGCTATAAAGAATTACGACAGTCGGACAGACAGACAGATAAACATGACGACCTTGTATAGGTTCATTGTCAATGCACTACTACGGGCGGAATCTTAGAAGGGGCTCTCGGGGTAAATATTTTTCCCATAGCTGACAACATTTTTTAGCGTATTGGCGCCTGTTTGTTTACAAATTATTTTTCTGTTTTGACAAATTTATTACGTAAAATTATACGTTGCCAAATAGTACTTACGTGTGAAATGTGATTTCCTTATTCTTATTTTTGTTGTGACTTGCGTTGTGGCACCCTTTTACTGCACAGGAAGGCATATTATTTAAATAAAATTGCCCGAGCTATTTGCTGTGAGACTCTATCGTGCGTGCGTGATTGACTACTGACATTGAGGGGAAACGTCATCGGTCGGGGTCGGTCATAGATAAGTCTAATATGACCGATTAGAAATTTCTTCAATCCGCTTCAGCCGACTTAGTTTCTATCCCGAAATTAATATGTAACAGTAAATTATGTTGTGAGTTGTGACGTTTACTCGGTAGGTATACATTGAAGTCAAAGACATTTTGACGTTTCTGGCGGCAATCGAATTGTCGACGTGAAAATTTTGTTTTTATTTCCAAAACTTGTGTTTCTTCGAGTGATAATGTGTAATATTTGTGGGTTATTAACCATTATGTGTTCGTTAATGTGTACGAGTGTGGGAAATTGAAATAAAGTTGTGAAAGTGACTTTTCGAGTTGCTCCAAAAAAGTCCGTGTGAAGTTTAAGTAAAGCGCCACTACTTTACTTAAACACTATCCTCATCCCTTCATCTCATCATCATCATCACTTAAACCTGATTCAACTCGACTTGACTTCTTGATTTATGGCTTCTGTGACTTATTGTCACAATTTTGCCAGTGTCCGTTTCATGGTAGTTTCATAAACCTTTTTGGAGATTGCGTTGTAGACTAAGAATATGATCGGTGATGCAGACGGAGAATCGCCAGAATTATTCACACCAGTATGATTTTATCTAAAACAAAAAAGACAACTCAACTAAGTCTAAACCCGGATTAGTAATTTAGTATACACTTAAACTAGGTAGCAATACTCTGAATTTGAAATATTTTATACTTGACACTGGCAAAAACACTAATCGTGTGACGCCATAACAAAAATAAGACATTTTCTCTAAACGTCAAAGTATACCGAGTAAACGTCACAACTAGAGGTGGGCGTTTAAACGAAAAGCGGTTTAAAAACGCCGCTTTTAAAAATAAGCACATAAGCGGGCTTATTAAAATAAGCAGGCTCCGTTTAAACGTTGACGGTTTTTTTTTCCAAAGTCCAAACAAATGCAAACCTTATTCCAATACGGATACCACTGAAAATCGTCACTCTTCAAAATAAGCGCATAAGCGGGGCGCGGGCTGATGAAAATAAGCCGACTCCGTTTAAACGTTGACGACTTTTTTCCAAAGTTCAAACAAATGCAAACCTTATTCCGATTGATATACATTTCAAAATAAAATCTGATTGTTATAAGCGTAAGACTCAAAGATTTATAATTGGTTTGGATTCACATTATTTCAACCTTATTTCTATGCACTGAAGGCGCAATATTAATTGAATTAGATGTCATATTACGCGGATAAATTACGTTCTGCTTATTTACGTAATATTTGTGGGGGACTGGCAACGCCTTGTGTTTGGTTGGTTAGTGTTTTACAACCAAACCGATTCCATTTAATTCCTCCGTCTTCCATTTAATTTTCTAGTTCGCTTTTTGTTGTTGACAAATTAGCGAGGGCTTATTTTGTTTATTTACACTACGCGCGCGAATGAGCTTCGAGACTTATGTGTTATGTAACAAAAAAACAACAAAAAAGGCATTATTCATGTAAATATAAAACAAGAATGTAAATATACCGTAGTGAAAACAAGTGTAAATAATACATGATGTAAATAAAATCAATGAACTTCTAAGTACGCCTGAAATGAAACCCAGTGATTAATGGATTGATAATTCATTTCAGACAACCGCCTGATAAGTACGAAGGGAAGTTCATTAATTCATAAATATTGTTACTTTGTAGTCTAAAGTATTTATTTAGTAAGATAGAAGATAAAAAATATTAAAAAAAATATATAAAAAACTATTCCAAATTGCAACATAATAATAACAAATTTCTTTAAGCTAGTAACAACACTAGCAAAGCCACAAATCATTAAACGCTTTTGTTAACTCTTGGCGTTTGTCACTAGTCGCTAGTCGCTATTAAACATGTCTCCATTGTTTCCGTTTAAATACAACAAAAAGCAAATAAGCATTCGACGACTTTTTTAAGCAGCTTAATAATATAAGCGGAACGCTTTAAGCATATTGTCAATTTTAAGCAGTTCGTCACATCTTTAGTCACAACACAACACAATTTACTATCAGTATCACTGTCACCAGTCACACACACACACTTGTGTCAACTAAAGTCAATTTTTCGTTCTACTTTTACTTCTGTTTGTGTTGTTTTGTTTTATTTTCAATAATTTCATCGTCACATTATATTTCTATTGACCGGGGTGCATAATTTTTCAGGGTATTGCCATATCAATTCATTAACAATACATGCGTGCTACATCACTGCTAGAATAACCTAAATATCTTCCACTTTAGGTCAAAGAATTTCGACAATGAACAATGGTGAATGTTATGAAAGGTGTATTAGTGGAGTGGTTCGTATTACTTTCAATTACTCATAGTTATTTCGTTTAGCCTCTCAAGAACGGTAATAAAACGTATCTTAAGTAAATGAAATGCAATGATATCCTGCTCACCGGTGCGACATCCGTGCTTTAGAGGTTATGTAAACAACTTGTATGCGAGTAATAAGTGAAGCTGCCTGTCGGTTTTTATTGCGTAGGTTTATATCTCACTAACTACAATCCTAGGCTTTAAAATAACATTATTTTCAAGATATTTATTCAGAAATAAAAAAAATATTGTTCCTGCCTATCTGTTTTCTCCTTAAACTAGTCACTTGTATTAGGAAATTGTGACCAGCTCAAATCTAACTTATTATCCAACACAAAACAGCGCTGTGACATCTTTCTGGTTCAAACGGTCTTGTATTATGAAGTTACTAACTACAGGAAAGAACCTAAAACATCCTCAGAAAGTAATGTTGCTATTAAGGAAATTTGTTTCTATTTTATTTTACAGCTTACAGGGTAGCGTGCGACCACAAGTCACCTGATGTTAGGTGATGATGTGGTTGAAGATGGTGTTACTCAAGTGAGGCTGCCGGACAACACCGATTGGTGCTTAGCGACAGATTCTTAACAAGAGGGTGGTAGCTAGCCAAACGAGTATTAGAAAGTACCCTACCACCGAGCTATGGTTTCATCACGACATTTTACTTCACCGAAAGCTCAAGCTCATTGTAGGATTCGAACCCACGTCCTACAGATCGCAAGCCAACATCACTACCACTGAGCTATCATCGCTTTATCAAAACATTACACAGTACTAGTACCCAAATGAAAATATAGTTTTTTTATCTTCTTTACTTGAGATTATCTCTAATAAACAAACAAACTCATTAACATTGCCTCTTTATTAAGTTAGTGTAGCTAGGTAAAGAATAATAGAGGCAAGAAACATTTAAATGACAAACAAACCTTTTTACTAAAAAAAACTTATAATTCAATGTAATCTAAATCTGCTGGTATGTTGAAATTTTGATCTACAACATCATTTTCCATTTGAAAAGTGTTTTTGATGTAAGATTTCATTATGTAAATGTTTTCCGTCCATCTGTTGACTGCAGCTTTCAAATCCTGCAATAATAATTTATTTCAAACCACAATTCACTCGATGAAGTGACAATGTGGTTGAAAGTGTCATCACTCTATGATATTATGACTAATCTATATAAGAATCAAAGTCCTGACTGACTGACACACAGCCTAAACCGCTGGTCGTAGAAACTTGAAATTTAGAGGGTATGTTTGTCTTGATGCATAGAGGTGTACTATGAAAGGATTTTTTGAAATTCAACCCCTAAAGAGGTGAAAACAGGAAACTAGTCCATGTGGGTGAAACCACCAGGAACAGCTAGTAAATTATAAGAATACAATATCAGACACTCGTCAGTTGTGTCCTATTTTTGGCTGTTTATTATAATGTCAGGCTATATCTGCGTACAGGACTTGTGAGCATTGTAATTCTTAATATATCTTTATTGTAATTCATTTCAGTATAGCTTCGTATTGGTATTGTGCTGTAAAGACGATGTTACTTTTAGTTAAATAAATAAATAAATATCCAAACATTTTTGTTTAGTGCAGAAGCCCACATTTGAACAACAAATAAATTCTAAATTATTATTGAAAAAAAAAACATGATGAAAATGTTAAAAAAGTTAACTTACCTGTGTTTCAGTTTTTAACTCGGCAATATAATCGGGATCTGAGTCTCTATACTTCTGTAGTTCCTTTTTCAGTCCCTCTTCTTGTTTTTTCAATTTTTCCATTGTTGCCAGTGTTTCGGATCTCTCCTCATTTGGCTCTCTTCCAACCTAAAAAATGTATGAGAAAATAATAAACAATCCTTTACAGAGATTTTGTCAAATAAGGCCTTTGTTCTAGTTTAATTTTAAAAAGTTAAAACCTGTGGTTTACTTACAGATTCTGCCAAAATTGTATCATCAATTTTCTTTAACTTTTTCACACAATCATCTATTTCGCTTTGTAAATCATTCATTTTTCTCTTCTTGACGTTTTTTGCTTTGCTGAAACATCACAATATGTGTCTATTACATTTCATCACTGTTTTTCTCATAGTAAGCTGAATTAATTTGCTTATATCTTATCTTATCTCTATAAGCAAATTTTCTGATTTTTTTTCCACTTTTTTTTAAATAAATAGACCTTTTTACCTAGGAAATGACCAAAAGTAGATGGAGGTTCCAATCTTCTCAGTATCCACAAGATGATCATCAACTAAGCTCTGTACAACTTCTTTCACAGACTGCATCGTAATGCCCTTTTCTTTTGGAGCAATTTTCTCCAGTTCCTGTAATACAAAAATGTAAAAAAACCCCTGACGCCTTGGACCAATTTTCATCAAACATGGCTAAAAATACCTGACATAATTTGGGAAAAAGCTGATACTCTAAAACTGCTGGACCGATATTAACCAAACATAGCTAAGAACCACCGCAGGGAAACTGGCTTTCAAATGAAAAAACCGCATCGAAATCGGTTAATCAGTTTGAGAGCTATGATGCCACAGACAGACAGACATCAACGTCAAACTTATAACACTACTCTTTTTGCGTCAAGGGTTAAAAAAACTAAAATAAGTCAAAATTTGTTTGTGGTGTTCAGTACTTTCCCATAATAAGGTAAATAATCTAACAACTGACAGTTAGTGCTTAGACACCTGCACCACTTCTGAATAGTATTAATGGAGTTGTAAAATAGAAATCAATTGACATACTTTTAACTGAAAGAAATCTCTGCTCTGATGGAATATTTCAAGCATCTTTGTTCTCTTCTCTTCCACATTAAGTCCTCGCTTCTTTGACATTCTCGTTGAATTAACTTCTGGATCTGTAAAAGATATAAATTATCTTGAAATTTTAATATGAAGCTTCAGTTATGTACAAGACTATGACACTCCGTCTCAGGATTTTTGCTATTTCATTAAAAGTCCATATTTCAGGTGCTGTAAAGCGGGCTAATAAAATTTCTCTGTCCTTTCGGATCTATTAATTTCTTTTTATTATTATTCCAGTGATCCGGCTATGAAACAGTTCCTCCTCCACCTAGACGAGACCCTGGCACTAGGCAGGAAGTTCATTCTGCAAGACCTGGACGAGACGCACCTGTTCATATCGGCAGACATTGTGGAAACACTGCAGGCTCGGGTGGATGATTTGATGGATCAGCTAAGCATACCGGTGCATGACAAGGGAATGTAATGGCTTCCAGGGAAAGTGGAAGGGTTAAAGATGCGGAGAGACGGAAGGTATGAAAAGTGATAACTCTATTTAATAAGTCCATTGGGGTCCACATTCCGTGGGTAGGCAAATATCTTGACTAGCTGAAGTTTTCTCACAACCCTTAAAAAACCAATAAAATCTAGATATTTTATTGTAGTGTGCACTATTCAAAAATCAAAATCAAAAATATGTTTATTCAATAGGATTCATTGTGATCACTTTAAAACGTCAACTTAAAACTAGCTACGCCTATTCCAACCTCCTATTTATTTATTTATAGAGCTGCTTAAACAATATCTTTATAAAAGGTAATTTTCATTTGTATCAAACAATTGGTCAGCTCACACCGATAAAGCCAACAGCAACCAGCTCAACACCATTACTTCAAATAAGTTCCTTATGATCTAACACTTGAATAAAGGAAAATATCATCAACTGAAACTGCCATCAATCAACCTCAATCTATACTATCTGTTTACTCTGCAGGTCCTCGATGATGCAGCGAGAAAGCGACGAGCCAGAAAAGCAGTGGAGGCCCTTGAACAAGATAACTTCCACGAGGATCCGCACGCGGACTTGGTGATGTCCAAAAAGGTGCCCAAGTTTGCAGACTCAAATGAAAAGCCAACGAGGAAGAAGAAATCAAAGAGCGCAGAGTATTACAAGCTGCGGTTTAGGAAAACGTTTGCGCAGTTGGTGGAAGAAGATGCTGGTTTCAGGCCGGACCCACCTAACTATATATCGGTGCAAGTGCCTCCTTCAAAGTACGTCAAGTTATTTTTATAATTCAAATTATGTTGAATGACAGCTTAGTAATTAATTTCTGCTTAAAGGCTGGCCATACATGGACAGCTTGAAGCAGTCAAGATCGACTGCTTGCTATGCAGTCACAGCTGCAACTGCAACTGTTCGAGTGGTTCATGTATGTATGTACGTAGAAGTCTGTAGTTCACTATGCATTCGCAGCTTGAAGTAGACAGTTGACTGCTTCAGGCTGTCCGTGTATGGCCAGCCAAAAGCCTAAGTTATAGTTCTAACATGTCAAACAAAACAAAAAACCTCGAATGTCATGCATAGTATTAAGTTCATGGTAATTAATGTATCGGATAAATGTTTACGTATGGTATGACTCGAAAAACTAGGAAATCTAACGGCTACATTGTGAACCTCCTGGTGTAAATGATGTGTAAATTTACAATGATTATAATCTAAGTATGTACTAACTAACAAAGCTAACTAATTGTACTGATTTTAATCTTTCACAATAATTATTACTACAGTAATAATTATTGTCAAGATTATTATTAGTGACCGTTTGTAAATAGGTACCTACTCATATTGTAATTTCTTACTTGCAGTTTCCCAGATCGTCACTTCTGTGCGGTTTGCGGTTTTCCTTCAAACTACACTTGCATACCTTGTGGCGCTCGCTACTGCTGCGTCAGGTGTTTGGGTACCCACCTCGACACTAGATGCCTCAAATGGACTGCGTAACAAATCAAGCAATAATATCCTCCTGTAAAATAAAATTAATTCTAAATTTTCTCTGGCTTTTTATTTAAAACTATTATGGACTGATTCGGAGCAGGTCAATGGGGTAAAAGGTAAAAGCTGAGACTTTTTGTTTCGCAAATAGTTTCCCGCGCAAAATTCGTATAAAGATCGCGCAAAATTCGTATAAAGATCGCGCCAAATAAGTTTGTATATTAAAAACAATGTAATCGTTTTTTTTTTTATTTTTATTTAATTTTATTTTAATTATTATTAAATCAATAAGTTTACATAATTGCAAGGGATTTATTTTTAAATTTTATAATAATATATAGAATTATGTACTAAAAATGATTAAAATAGTGTCGTTAAAATACTTTGTATAGCGCCATCTAGCATCGAGTATCTGAACTATTTCTATATGTAAGGCTATCTAGGGGCGAGTAGTTCAACTTTTTACACGTTTGACTTACTGACCTATTTTGAGTTCTATTTCATGAAGATAGATGACGCTTATCGCAAAACGATTCATTATGTGCGATCGCGAAAAATCTGGTAGAGATCCATTCTCAAAGAGTCTCATTCTGGATGTCATAACTTTTTCGTTTTGTCTCTCATTATACATATTGTAGTTTGTAAATGATACCTCAGAATGTTTCTTTAGATTGTTTAGGTATGTGTTGCTCAGAATCTGAGTGCTAACCTACCTCAAAATAAAATAAAGAAACATCCTATTCTCATTTACCTATACCAAAAAATAAAATAAATGTATGACATATCATACGTCACTCGAAGATACATAGAGCTGCCTATTATGTAATGTACTTGTGTACCCCACCGCCCTGCCAAAATAAAACGGTAATTCCCTAAAAATAGATTTAAACGGTGGTCTGTTAATTTTTTAGTAGCACCATGAACAAAGGTACGTTTGATTGAACTGGCACGCGCCCCAGCTGGCTTGATAACAGCTACCTCTGTTCCTCTCCCGACAGGTGCTTACTTCGAGGTCATTTCCTATTTGCGTTACAACGATAAACAGAATAACCTTCCGGTTTTGGAAAAATGGCGTGGTTCAGGGTCATTTCTTACGGTATGTTAAAATGGGGGTCGGAAAAATAATGTAGGGTTTTTTATCTGTGGCTTTCATGGCTAAGTTTAACTACGGTACTGTCACTTCATGAATTCAATTTATGTTAAAACTAATTAATATATTATTAGCGTATCAAATGTCCCGTTGAACTTCGTAGGTAGGTAGGTATAGTCAGCGAAAAGTGTAGCTGATAACGACCAATTTTCCATAAGTGTTCCAGATTGGCGAATTTTGGTCATAGAGATGCTTAGATATTTTAGTTAGAATTTTCATATTTTCTTGTATTTTTCCCATTTTCTATGCCCAGAACAAGAAAGAACTCCTCGAATGTAAGAAAATAATTGAAAGTATTTCTTTTCCACGAAACTTCCATACACTTGTCTAGAATATATAAAGCAAAATACTTATATAACTCAAAGGACACTAACTGACCTAATGATCTATCAACGCACAGCCCAAATCACTGGAGGGATCGGGCTGTAATTTGGCATGCAGGTAGAAGATGTTATGACGTAGGCATCCGCTAAGAAAGGATTTTCATTAATTCTACCCCCAAGGGGATGAAAGTTTGTATGAAGTTTTGTCAATTTCAAACCGATCGGGCTGAGACTTTGCATGCATACACGGAGAAAAAAGACCTTCCGAAATACCGTTTTCCTTCTGAGTCAAAAGGGAAGGACTTATGATTCAGAAGGAAAACTAAGGTAAACTAAGGAAGGAATCTGTCTTGGAAGATAAAGACTCAGGAGTCCGAATTTTTTTCTCAGTGTAAAGTTGTGGGCTACAGCCCACGCGGGTGAAACCGCGGGGCACAGCTAGTCATCAATATACTTATTTATCATAGGTATAAGTAGTAAGTAGGTAGGTAGAGGTACTATAAATAGTAATAAAAAATAAATATTTAATTTTGTGTATCATCATTTATTCATTCTTTTTATTTCAATGACGATCAAACGGCTCTATAGTGAATTTTATTACTAATTTATATACTTAAAATAGTATATTTACAGTAGTTATATCACAATGTGTGTTCAAGGCAAAGATAAACAGAATTTCGCAAAAGTTGATTTCCTACCAAAAAGAGCTTTCTAAAATCTAATGCAGTAATAAAATACTTATGTTAAAATATATTGTAGTTATTCTGTCTGCAAATTTAAATAAAACAATCTATACTTATTACGTAAAATTGAATCATTCAAATGTTAGTTTTTGAAAATGTAAATAGAATAACGACACATCTAGCTAAACAGATGTTAAAATGTTAGACAGTAGGTAAATGTTTATGTTACTCTATGAATTTGAAAAGGTGGTAACTTTTTTATCAACTTTGCAGTATTTTTCTTAAACGCCCTGACTTTGCGCTACAATACAAACTAGAGTTCAAACAAAACAATTTATCTACAATGCTATTTACAATAATTATTTACAACTTCATTTTACTTAGGTACAGTGAAATGCATTTCACCTATGCTTAATTATAAATACAGTTCTGTGTAAAATTACCTTAAAATTACTGACTCGATTGTAATATAATAAATATATAATATTAAAGCCAAAATACATTTTCTTTATACGATTTTGTCATTTAATTTGCCTTTTCTTATTTAATACTGGACTGAGGAATGGTTAACATCGTGTGGTTTGTTTTAAGGGTAAAAACTCACTGTGTACCTAAGTACTCAAAGCCATGTGACGTAAGAGAAAATACTAGGTAAAAAAATAAACCCAAGCATAGTAAAAAAAAACAATTGCTGATTTTACATGGCGCAAACAAATTGAAATACAGATTATACGATTTCCTTTTTCACATCATTTAATTTTAATCTATGGCGAAATTTGAATGTCAACTTTTGGCTGGACTAAAATAAAAGTTATTAATTAGTTTCAAGTACATAAGTTATGCCTGCGCCAGACCATGTCACATAGAGCAGCAAAGACCGAACAAAATGAACGTTGTTGTTTTCTATGCTACTTCATCAACTGGGTTCTCTTTTTCAACTTATGAGTATTCAGTCCGGTGCAAGTTGCAAAGCTTTGTGTAATGGTCGTGTGAGTTTTAAGTCCCCTATAACAGCATGTCTTCATTTTTTAATAGGAATCAGTGAAAAGATCTGAGATCCGAAAACGTGTAGCAGGAACATTAGATACTTTCATAAATTAGTCAACGAATCTTACATAAATATCAAAATATAGGTATATTTGAATAGATATTACTTTCTTTTTTTTTACGGCTTTAGAGTTACTTTATTGTGGTTAAAGCAGTGCTTTTACTATTTAAGAAATTACATAAACGCTTGAAATATTTTCATAGGTAAGATTGTTTGTAACAATTTATCTCTTACACCAAAGTTATCCACGTGTCTAAAATACTTTTTAACAGTTTCCTAAATAAATAGGTCATACTTTTAACAATAGGCACGTTATTATAAGAAATTGAAACATCAGTCTGTTGAGATTCATTTAAAACGTTTTCACAATTTAAAAACTTGGAATATAGTTAATTTTTCTAACAAAATGTTACGAATATTATTATTGTCGCTTTTGTACTACCACAGAAAGCTTATAAAGGACGGTTATATTAATTTGAAGATTCTATCAGATACTTTACACCAGTTTGCCACTGGCAAGATTGAAGAAAAGGTATCGTCATATTAGGCACGAATGAATGAACGGCAATAATTTCGTTCAACGAATTGACGTCTTGAAGCACCATTATCTACATTGAATGAACGAAAAGAACAATGACTGATTGCATGCTCCATAGATTCTCTAACCCACACAATGAACGAATAACTGCTGTTATTTCCGAGCCCTGTCTCAAACAGTGGTAGCTCTTCAGGAAACAATTACGTACGTTGAAGTTACCTAATGGCTGAAATCAGGCAACGCCCATTTACTTTCAAGGGTCATCCTTTTTCTTTCTCAACTTGCCCTCCGTGTGTATTGTTTGGGTGACGTTGTCGACCACTGTAGAGAGGTCTGCTTCGGGATCTATGGCTGTGGAGAGAGCTGTGATGTAGGCGCAAGCTATTCGGAGGACTGAGAGTTTGGAAAGCTTCTGGTTGTGGCTGTAGGCTGGCACAGAGCGACGTAACGTGTCGAAGGCAGCGCTGATGGTGTGGACACGAGTGCGTTCCCGAGCGTTGGCTTCAATGCGCCGCTCTCTGGTCATGTTCTTATAGTTACGTTGCTCCCTCGGCTTCCTTTCGTAAGGTTCAGCGACGGCTGGGTGGGGAGGCACGCGCGGTGGCCCCGGTGGTGGCGGTGGCTCGATCGGAGGTGGCGGCGCGATGGGCGGTGGAGGTTCTAGAGGCCTTCTCCTTTGCCGTGGTTCGCTCTCGCCAGCGTTCTTGACTAGAGACAAGGGCTCGTGCTGCGGTTCTTCTGTAACAAATATGAGAACAAGTTAGATGCTAAATATACAAAGAGACAATTTGGATCTACAGTCTACGGGTATGAAGTTGACAAAACAATCAGCTTGATTTTATTATAATGATGAAAGACAGAACCGGTTCCGAATTTCCAATACCAATAATTACCCATTATTATAATTTATGTTTAAGGTAATGTAATGTTTAAATAAAAGTCAGAACGCTGCTCTTTATAACCAATTTTCTCGACGAAAATATATCCGAACATGGGGGTAGTTTCAAAAACAGCGCTGCGCGTTATACGAGTATAAATGCGGTGCATGCTGAAGCTGCCTTATTGCCCTATAATTATAAGTAACTGGAACCTAGTGTACTGTAATAAGACTCTCTTTCTCTCTGTATAGTTTATAGTAAAAGCACGGTACGAGAGACCTACCTGTAAAAGACCAAGGTCGAAACGGACTGGACGCGTCGCTCTCAGGGCTAGGCAGATCTTCCTGGGAGCACAGTCGGATCCGTTTCTTCGGCGGCTGCAGCCTAGCAGGGCCCCGGGTCCTTTTGAGGTCAGTCTCGCCCAGGCGGACTCCTGAGTCGTCCGAGTGCGCAGGCCCTGAGCATGAGTCGTCATCATCACCGCCCGAGACGAAACCTGCGTCGCGTTCTATTATGCGTTCTGTAACAAAAAGAAATATGTGTTAGACTTGTTCTGAGCATGGCTCTTCCTTGTCATCGAATAGGAATTGGGTACACCAATTCCTATTAGAGGAATAAATTATGATTGGTATAAATACAAATATGTATTTTATTACGGGTAGATAAATGTGGTAATATAATTATGGTAGTATTTCGGCACATTAAACTTAAACAAGCATACAGTTAGTTTCTAAAAGTAACTCATTGACATAATATATTTTTTTATAATTCTTATCCACTCAAATAATTCTTTTTTGAGTGGCTTTAGCGCTAGTGATTTTATGTGCATTATCAACTTTGATACACATGCCATGGCATTGCTTACGTAGGTACGTAGGTACAATGAGTTGTTCCAGGACGCGTATATCAAAGACCAGTCTTTCAGGATTACGGTTTTTAGTGGCAGCAGTAATTTTAGTAACAGTAAGTGCTTCCTTACATGAGTTCTATCACCCTACCACAACAAAGGTAGGTATACTCTTGTAGCGTTATTTCTAGAACAACTCAAAGTTCCCGCCTCAACTCTTCCTTATAAGTCCTACAAAAAGTCATGCAGCTATATCACCCACCAGCTGATTTCATATACAATTAGCAGAAGGTTTACGTTTACCGACTTGTAAGCCTTCGTAAGTTAAGAGGACAGTGAAAAGCGTGTGGTACCGTGACAACGATGCCGACAGTCGTGCCGAGTCGTGTCGCCTCATAATAGATTGCACGACGCGAACTGCGAGCTAAGTAATCTCAAGTTAGGAAGCGTTGGGTGCGGTGGACACCATAAAGTGATATATATAAAGGGCGGTGGAGACCATAAAGTGATATAAAGGGCGGTGCAAACGCTCGAGTGGGATCTATTAAGGCTCGGTATAATAGTGAGCGATGGTGGCCGAACGGTAACGCGTGCGACTTACAAGGCGCCGACACCGAGTTCGAATCCTCTCGGTCCCGCACCTATGACTTTAAAAGTTATGTGCTGATTTGCCATCGTTCAAAACGGTGAAGGAAAACATCGTGAGGAAACCGGCATGTCCAAGAACAGTAACATTCAAGGGCATGCGACATCTACCAACCCGCACTGGGCCAGCGTGGTAGATTACTGCCCATACTCTCTCTCTGAGAGAAGGCCAGAGTCCCAGCTGTGGGCACGTGAAAGGATGATGACGATGATAATAGTGTCAATTCTGTTGTTCATTTTATAGAACTACTAGTTGCACCCCGCGTTTTCACCCGCGTCTTCCCATTATCCCACAGGAACCCTTTCTTTGGATAAAAAGTAATAGTCCAGGGTAATAGCTATCTCCATTGCAAATTTCATCAAAATCGGTTTAGTAGTTACGGTGATACGTGGTAACAAACATTCACACACACATCCACAAACTTTCGAATTTATAATATTACAGTAGCAAACTAAATTTTACAGGTCTAAAAATGCTGTCCTTTTCTTACTTGCGTGGTTAGATAGAGACAGCGATACTTTTAGACCTGTCAAACTTAGATTACTTTTGGAAAATGCACATCAGAATCGGCACTATTGACTCAAAGATAAATCCCAAAAGAGAATGTGCAGAGCTCTCTGTACTGTACACGTGTACCTGTACTTAGGGATCCACAGGTTATTTTTCTAACAAAACAGAATAGAAGGACAAGGTTGAACCGTCCGCGTTCTCGGCGGCCGGTCACTAGGCGCCGGCGCCTGCGCAAGTGACGTCATTCCCCGCCTCACACGAGATTCGAGTGGTCTTGGGATGTGTCGAGAGATAAAGGCCTACCCCCCGCTATATCTTAAGATATAGCGACTTAAACTTTACAATAATTTGTTTTGTAGGTATTCAGTTATGGCGGAATTATTTCATGTTATATATACGTAAGTTACTTACATTCATCCACACTAATTTTACAAAAAGGTTAAGGTGCTTGAAAGGTTTTGTGTTTGTAGAAAGTGATCTCAAGAACTTTTGATTTGACGAGTAATGTAGGCTTTAAAATCTTATGGGAATCCCCATGCGAGAGAAGCCGCGGGGCAGACCAATAGTTATTAACAAAATCAGCAGAGAGCTCTCTCTGCCTTGCAGGTAGCGTGGAGTCACGAGCGAAAACTAGTATGCCAGGTCCCAATCCAGGTGTAGCATAGCGCCACCATTTTTAGGGCCCTAATTGCTATGAACATCCAAGGGCGCGTTACGTCAAAAAATTCAAAACCCATCGGCTACCTGCGACTCTTACAATGTCGTCGGTCAACCTAGTGGGGGGGCCTACCTACAGAACGTCTTCCAGTTCGTGGTCGCCACTCGACCATCCACCACTCGTGGATCTTCTCACGTTATTGGCAAGGAATCTTGATGTTCATAGCGAATAAGGGCCTAGGTGACTTCTGGTCAAACGCTACCATGTCAGGCTGACATGGTTTTCTTTTCTGAATTTTTTGTACCCCCCTTCATCGCATATGGAAGCAATAGCTACGTCCGCCAGTAAGCATATCGTCCGATGTGCATCCCGTGTGTAGCCGGTATCGCAGCGGTATGCATGTATGTCTCGGAATACAAACAGGTTTCATTCCATATGGTCAGCAGACAGTAATGATTTTTATTTTATAAACTTAGATACAAAAGGTAGAATGTCAGTACTTTTGTAATATGATGCTGTTGATCAGCTGCGCTGTTCTGTGCTGCTGTTGCTGTACGTAGCCGTGAATGCTTTTTCGCTTTGACCTTTTTGAAGCGATCATGGCTCAGTGGTAGTGACGTTGGCTTGCGATTCGAAGGTCGTGGGTTCGAATCCTACAATGAGCTTGAGCTTTCGGTGAAGGAAAACTTCGTGATGAAACTATACCTTGATGCTTGGACATTTTCTAGTGCTCGACTGGCTAGCTACCACCCTCAAGTCAAGAATCTGTCCCCAAGCACCTATCGGCATGTTCCGACAGCCCCAATTGAGAGACAGTTTCCACCAAGTTTGACCACAAGTCATCTGATGTTAAGTGACAATGTTGTCGAAGGTGCTGGTAACACGCTACTCCTAGAATGGGAACTGGCTTTCGAGTAGATTTTACCTTTACGCATTTTATGAACCTACGAATACAAAAATGAAAGAATATTTAGTTATAATCAACAAAGATATATACTGACTGTACACCGCGGTTTTTGCCCGCGTCAATTCCCACAGGTTTTTTACGCAACCAAACCGAACTTATGACAATTTAGAGATGGTTGGGAATTCTATCAGTGAAAGAATTTTTGATGTTTGTAGTCTACTTACATCCAATCTCACAAACTTTACCTTTCTAAACAATAGTCACAATAGAATTAGAGTTTTACATACTTACCATAAAGGGCTATTTAAAATCCTAAAGCGCGAAATAAGCGACTAATTTACACGCCGAACTTCAAAATGAAATAGAGATATCATGTAACCTATTTACATAAAGATTCCATAAATGTAAACCTTGAGGTTAATGTAAATCGAATGTAAAAACTGAGCAATTTTTTACATGATTTTAAATTTCACAAACTTATTCTAAAGTTGAGGTAGCTATTGTCGCCTACTGGCAAGAAAATGTCAGCAAGTTCGCTGGTTACATAAACAAATCCGCATGCCAGCGCCAGTTAATCAACAATATTATAATAACAACCTCTAAACCGCATTCCTGAGTTAAATATTCTTTATTATTAGACTTTAAATTTGGCAATGGGTTTCCCAATTTATCAGAGGTGTTGTGTTTCAGCATATATCGAGTTACAGGATGTTCTAACACTGAACAACAGTGTAAAAGTTCTAAATGTGTAATTAATAACCAATAAGTAAACAGGGGGGTACGTTAAGTTGTCTATCTCTACTGTCAGTCGTAAAGCTATGTCGGAGGCATTTAGGCAATCTGAAAACTCCCATGATACATTTACGGCCGTACTTGAGATAGAAATTTGACATAAGTCTTTCTCTCTCTCTCCCTTTTTTTTATGTAATAGATTGGCAAACAAGCAGACGGCCCGCCTGATGAAAAGCGGTCACCGTCGCCTATGTTTTTTTTATGTAATAGAATGATTCCCACACCCTCATAAGCTCCATAGAAGTCAAATTTCAATCTTTAGTAGTGCAAACCGTGGATAGGTCGGTTATTGGGTGGTAAACGTCACGCTTGATGCATTACATTTCAGTTCCGACCAGAATTTTGTACTTCATTAGGTCAAAATCCTGAGCGGAAATGCACTGCGCTTGTCACCCTGAAATTAGATTTTCTTTACTTCCTATAGGGAATTCCGCCGATAAAAACAAAACGCTTCGCTTCTACATTTATAATGCGAACGGCGAAGGAGTGGAACACCCTGGCAGCGCCTTTGTTTCCCGATTCGGTATAATTTGGCAGCCTTCAAATCAAAAGAGAATATGTATTTTCTAAGCAACCATGCTCTATTATCAACCTCGACTATTAAAATATTGCTATTAGTTATTTCATTTAAATTAATCAAGCTGTCACGGAATTTTGTGAAGAACAACAAGCAGTCGTCGGTTTTGGTAATGAAATTAATGCACGAATAGGTAATAAAAATGAGATGGGGACGGAAAAGTTAGAATTTCGGGCAGTATTTTAACCTCCTTCCAGTAGAATTATGTCCTGAACTGAATCTTCATGGTCTAGTCTAAATATAAACCGCTGATCTAC
The DNA here is from genome assembly GCA_931315375.2 of Opisthograptis luteolata. NCBI lineage: Eukaryota > Metazoa > Arthropoda > Insecta > Lepidoptera > Geometridae > Opisthograptis > Opisthograptis luteolata. The sequence continues at coordinate 9,891,858 of OV928048.1, forward strand.
CACTACCACGTCCAAAATGCTTTTTAGTGAAAACTTAATACAACCCTTGCAAATCTAACAGCTCTGATCAAAATATATACAGTTGGATAGAAAATTAAACAAAATTATAAATTTAATAAGAAAGTTTTGATTATTTTGGCCTTTACTTACCAAAATCTGAGCTTGTTTCGATATTTGATTGAATACAACATAGTTAAGTTAGTGAAGCAACATGCCCATATGGTATGTATTATCGTTGTTAATGGCCAAGCTACCGGTATTCGTTTATTAGTCATAATCGGCCGTCCGCGGCGCCGAGAAGGCGTTGCTATAACACCACCCAGCGCCTCCACCAAACCAGTGCTGTCTCCGAAAACGCACCTTAGAGCTAAAGATTTACGATCCACAAAAACTTTCGAGATGGTAATGTAGTAGAGTCTACGGTATCGGCGATGGCGACTCGAAAGCTACGCGTTTACAGAGCTAGCTTCTCACACTATAGCTTATCTATCTATAGAAATATTAGCTGGGTATGTCCCGCCTACAGAATGATCGTTTTTTTAACATCATCAAGAGTAGAGTTTGTAAAGTAAAATGATATTGGTGTCGATAATGTTGTCGATTCGATTTTGCATTCTCTAAAACTGAACTTAGTTTGACAGGTCTAAAAGTAATGCTGTCTTTTTTTTTTACTTCAGTGGTTATTGTCGAAGGTGGTGCAACACTACGTTTAGATTGGGGATTGGATTGGATAAGGTTGGCCTCTCAATAGTGCTCGTATCATGACAGCTAACCAGCCGAGCGCTAAAAAATGTGATGCCACCAAGCTATGATTTCAACACGATGTTTATTCACCGAAAGCTCATATCAAGACTCACAACCACGGGTCGCAAAACAAAAAGCCGGGTCTAAGAGTTATGCTATTATTTTCTGGCCAAAGGCAGCATTACTTTTAGATCTGTCAATTTTGGTTTAGTTTTAGTACTATTATAATAAAGGCTAATAAATACAAAGAGATACCCACACCACCAAATCCTTTATTACATGTCACGTAGCTGTGTGAGAAACAAAACGTAAAATAACTCTAGCCAAAGAGCCCGCTTGGTTTAACGGGAGAGATCGACACTCGGATAAGCTCGCGTCTCGATACAGATCTCTACCCACCAATCCGGCGCCAAATTTCACAGAAATGAATAGGCCCTTAAATGTTACCTTTTTAATGGGTCAGGAGGACTTCATTCTTTAAGCGTCTAATGGGATTTGGACCCGACATAAATGGAAATCGAAAAATTGGGTGGTTCTTGGAGCAAGCTGTGCAGAGCGACTCTACTTTAAATAATGTTCATATAATCACATACATAGCTCTGACCCCTAATCAGATTATCAGAAACTATATAGACTGGACCGATGCGATTATTCATCATCATCATCATCATCATCAGCCTGTATCAGTCCACTGCTGGACATAGGCCTCTCCCAAGGTACGCCACTGAGCCCGGTCTTCGGCTCTTCTCATCCAATACTGGCAGCCACTCGGCGCAAGTCGTCGCTCCACCTTGCTCACATTTGAAACGTTATAAGGACGTACACGCAATTCAATATCGAGCTGTACCCCTAGTAGAAGTTTTGATAGTTTACGAAAACTATAAAAGTTTTCGTTTCCTTCCATGCATTTTCTCTTTCAGCGGAAATGGAAACTTGGAGGAACTAAAATCGGTATTACGAGTTATTTCAAATTTTTGTACTTATTTGAATTCGAACAAAGTTTAAGAGTTAGTATGCAGTACGAGTTGCCACTTTGACAAGCTAGCGGTAGTAAACTTTGAGGTTTACGAACCAGTTTTACAGTTTTCAAAACTTGTGCTACAGATCTGCGAGCGACATCGACAGAATGTGCGATTTAGTTAGGAAGCAATTGCAATCCCAACTAATATTATAAATGTTTCGCATTTATAATATTAGTTGGGATTGCAATTGCTTCCTAACGTCGTACTTAATATGTCTGTCTCGCTTCCACACCTAAACTACTGAACCGATTTAAATGAAATTTGGTGCAGAGATTGTTTGAACCCTGAGGAAGGACATAGAATACTTTTTATCGCGATAAACTGTAGCGGGTGAAACCGCGGGGAACAGCTAGTTGTCCATAAATTTTCTACAGCATCGAGTGATAGCGACATAGGTAAACTCGCTAACACACCACTAGGCACGCGATGCTGTCCACCTCCATCTAGTAATGTTCTACAACGGTACACACTCATTAGGTACCCAATTTCGCTGAGACTTTACCGGACTAAATGAGAATATGATGAGCGGTCACTTACGTAAAAAATAGAGTAATACCTTCTCCGCTTAGCATTCGCACGGTCTCCGAGCTTAATGTATGGGAAGTCGTGATGATACGACTTTCACCGGACAAAATGTTGCAGGCTGCGGCGCCGTCGACGGCTGGACATGTACAATACTGACAGTGGGACGGCAAAAGACAAAAGTCGGTTAACACTAACAGTTTTTCAATTGAAGGATTATAATCCTACTAATATCCTACTACATACTTTTAATAATATTATAAATGCGAAAGTTTGTGGTGTGAATGTTTGTTACCAACGTATCACCGTAACTACGAAAACGATTTTGATAAAATTTGGAATGGAGATAGCTTATACCTTGGGTTAGCACATATGCTTTTTATCCCGGAAAAGAGTTCCTGCGGGATAGCGGGAAGACACGGGTGAAACCGCGGGGCGATACTAGTAATATTACAAATGAGAAATTTTGTGTTTGTGTTTGAATGTTTGTTACCACGTATCCCCGTAACTACGAAACTGATTTTGATGAAATTTGGAATGGAGATAGCTATTATATCCTGGGTTAACACATAGGCTTTTTATTCCGGTAAAGAGTTCCTGCGGGATGGCGGGAAGACACGGGTGAAACCGCGGGGTGAGACTAGTTTTTAATATTAGTATGGAACGATGGATTTTAAATCGTTATAAAGCGCGTTTGCCTTGATCGTTTGGCCACAGCCACAGCCTTGGGCAAAACGCGTTAACAGCCATGCAATGCTGATTTGAATAAAAAATAACCTGAAAGATGATAAACAACTTGCTTGTGCTTTTTGCTATTAGTTCTCACTAGTTCCAACGTGATTTCATTTCTTGGAACTAGTGAAACGTTTTCTTTTGGAACGTTAGCAATCCTGGAACTATAGAGTCAAAACAATCACTAGATCCATAGAACAAACACACAGGGGAACTAAGTAATGTTCCTAGTTCCTTAGTTCCTAACTATCTAGAGGCCAAATTTCATCAAGATCAGCTTAATGGTTTAGGCGTCAAACGGTAACAAACAAAATGATAGAGTTGCTTTTGCATTAGTAATATTAAAATTAGTAAGAGAATATGGTGCGGTTTAGAGTTTAGATAGAGGGACAGAAAAAAAAATAATTTCGCATAAATGATAACCTTATGAATTATACAAACTGCACCACGCGGTTTTCGCACAGGAACTTTTTCCAAGACAAAAAGTAGCCGACGTCCAGGAAATAAGCTAGCTATATTCTACATAAGTGTTTAATGTATCATCCAAATCCGCTAAGCCATTTGAGCATGAAGGAGTAACAAATATAACACTCACTCACAAACTTCCTGGCGAGGTCCAAACCTATCTTGTTTATCTGATGAAAAACAAAAGGAGGCGGTTCTCAAATCGACGTCTACATTTTTTACCGTTTTGTTTTTGTTTTTATTTGAACTTACAAGAAAGGACTCCAGTCCTATGATACAAAAGAGATCTAGCGCTCATTAAGTGCCATGTTTGGAAGTACTAAGACGCTTGGCAGCACACATTGAAAAGGGAATGTGACACCACCTTAGTTCGATTATTCTATGCGCCGCGCGATGCGACAAGCCATCGGGCGCCGGCCTGACGCCTTCTATATGGCGCTAGCTGAATACTAGAACAGTATGGGAACTTACTCACTTTGACAACCGATGTGGCGAAGAGCAGACAACTGACTGCTTAACGTGAGGTTGCGGGTTTCCGCTATACGGGACAATTTTTGTGCATTGTACGTGGTGCAGTAAGCACGAGTATATTGTAATGCGACTTATAGAGCAGAATAAATTAGACTAGACTGAAGTGCAGTCGTATCAATCCAAGCCTTTCCCCGCTAGGCGAGCCTGTCATATTTGGGAAGAGTGACGTGGCCGAGCGCGATAAAAGTCGTATTTGTTCCGTGCCCGGGTGTTGTGGATCCTCTTAGTTTCTAAAACCCTAGATCTAGAGAAACCTAGTAAGGGGTCAGAGCTATATGATTGTGTAGGCGTTATTAGTATAATTACAATACTATCCGCTTAACAATTGGAATTTAAACTTGCGAGTGATAAGAACAATATCACAAAATCATACCAAAAGGGTGTGGAAAAAACGCCAAAGTCATCGTTTCGTTTCGTTTCGTTTCAAGTCGTTTTTACTACGAGGCCGTATTTTTCAGTGTCCTTACTTATCACGTTCTGTATGGGTGCATATGGAAACATAATTACGACACATTTTATTGCTAACTAGCTTTTGCTCATGGTTCCACACTCTTAATATCAACTTATAACTTTTAACTGCTTCCGGGATGTAAATGAACAGACAGGGCAAACAGAAAGTTTGCGCCTCGTAAAATTGGTAAAGGTATAATTAAACACCACTGGGCCTACCTGAATCAAATTTTTATGGGACCAATTCGAAACTATTCCTCATCAAACAAAAAAGATTCACGTAGGTACGGTTCAGAAACCTCGGCGAAATCGGTGTACATCCATAAAAAAAAGTTACCGGCCAAATTGAGAACCTCCTCCTTTTTGAAGTCGGTTAATCAATATGCATTATCACATGAAATGAAACGCCCATTGTGTCCCTAGTACCATAATAATAAAAGAAATACATCATAATGTACTATTAGGTAAAGATAGATAGATTAAAAGGAATTTTGCACAAATCGCTTAGCCCTCAGTATGGGTAGATTACCTGCTTAGTTCGTAATAATTATATAGCTAATGTTCACAACTGAACCGCGTCTATTCCGAATCCTCCATCAGCGGTCACTGGTAGCTGGTAGTTAAGCTATTACGTATTCACAAGGGGGTAGAGTCTTTCTTGGAAATTTCATGCTATCGATCTGCACAGGATTGCGTTTTAATGTACTACCTAGTATACGTACCTATATGTACCCAGTACCTGTACCCCTAGTACAGGTTTTGATAGTTTACAAAAACTATAAAAGTTTTCGTTTCCATTCATACATATTTTTTTTAGCGAATCTTACCGAGACTTGGTTGAACTGAAATCGTTAATACGGATTATTTTAGATCGTTATAATCATATTCCAACAATGTTATTGAGTTACTTTTTGAATTTAAGCAGATCGAGTTGCCACTTTGACAAGTCGGCGGTGGTAAACGTCGACGTTTACGAAAACTTTTATCGTTTTCAAAACTTGTACTGGGGTACTGGTGTACCTATATCACTTTGGACTGAATACCTACCTTTGAGAGAAGGCTTGAATCCCAGCATTGGGGAAGTGTTTTAAACAACTTAGATGGTAGCTTTTGACCACAAGTCACCTGATGCTAAGTGATTAAAAGTGGCACCATGCTATGTCTGGATTGAGAACTGGCTTTCAAGTGAGGCTGCCGAAACTCACTGATAGGAGCACCAAGCATGGTGACAGATTCTTAGCTTGAGGATGCTAGCCAGAAATACACTGATAGATGCTTGGCGACTGAGGGTCGTGGTATACAGCCAGGCGAGCAATAGAAAATGCACTACCACCAAGTTATAGTTTCATCATGATGTTTTCTTTACCAAAACCTCAAGCTCATTGCAGGATTCGAATCCGCGACCACAACAGCGGTGCCACGTAAAAGAAGAACAGACCAACAAACACACTTTCGCACATTTATATAAGTGTGAGGATGAGGAAATATGGTTGAGATATTAGTTCGAACCAAATCCAATTTCCATATCTGCCATCAAAATTAGAGATTGCTAATGAAATCGATCAATATATCGAGAAGTGAAAATTGGTACCATAACCTACAAACATGCAACATCGAAACCGTTTCTCGCAGCCCTATCGATACCGATGTGATAACTAGAGGGCCATTGTCAGCAACTGTACAAACATGGCGCCGATTGTGTGGAGTGTCTGCGAGTCAATATAACCCATTGTTCCGTTGCCATAGACTCAACATATGTGTCTGTGAGCGCACCTGGGATGACACGTGCGGTAAAACTCGCGGTTATTTTTATCAACGTACCGTACAACCCTAATTTTACTTGAGCTCGATTTTTGCATGATCGAAATCCTACTAATGGACTTTTTTGGCGGCAATCGAAATGTCAACGTGAAAATTTTGTTTATATTTCCAAAACTTGTGTTTCTTCGAGTTATAATGTGTAATATTGGTGGATTATTAACCATTATGTGTTCGTTAATGTGTACGAGTATGGGAAAATGAAATAAAGTTGTGAAAGTGACTTTTCAAGTTGCTCCAAAAAAGTCCGTGTAAAGTTTAAGTAAAGCACCACTATTTTACTTAAACACTATCCTCATCCCATCATCTCATCATCATCATCACCATCATCATTTAAACTTGATTCAACTCTTTGAGTTTGAAATCTTTTATACTTGACACTGGCAAATACACTAATCGTGTGACGCCATAACAAAACAAAAAAAAAAGTTTGTGAGTATGGATGTATGGTTGTTTGTTACGCAAAAACTACTGAACGGATTCGTAAGGGAGATAGCTCATACTCTGGATATATACAAAGAGAAGATTTGATTTGGTTTGTCTCGGATAAATTTAAAAACTGCAGAACCGATCTTGATCAAATTTAGTACGGAGATAGTTTGAACATGTTATTGCAATAAACTCGACACGCGGGTGATACCGCGGGGAACAGCTAGTCGTTAATAACAGTAGACATTAACTATACCTCGAAGAATATCATCATCATCATTATCAGCCTTCCACGTTCCCACTGCTGGGACTCTGGCCTTCTCTCAGAGAGAGAGTATGGGCTATAATCTACCACGCTGGCCCAGTGCGGGTTGGTAGATGTCACATGCCCTTGAAAATGTTGCAGTTCTTGGGCATGCCGGTTTCCTCACGATGTTTCCTTCACCGTTTTGAGCGATGGAAAATCCGCACATAACTTATTAAGTCATAGGTACGAGGCCGAGAGGATTCGAACTCGGTGTCGGCGTCTTGTAAGTCGCACGCCAAACCGTTCGGCCACCATCGCTCTCGAAGAATATAACTTACCTTAACTTATCCGCTTAACACCAGGCTCATAAATTTTAATTCAACTTTAAAATAACCCATTTCAATTTCGAAACGCATCACTCATGTAAAGTTTTTATTTCCTCTACTGAAAACGCTGTATATATACATAATGGATTTAAGCACCTGGTGTATAGAGAAAAATTGCACATCGCTAACTTTTTGGCAGAAACGATTTGTTACATGCTACCTCTGGATCTAGATTTAAATAAAGCCTAGAATTTGGAATACATTTTGGGTTGAAAAACTTTATTATGCGATGCGGGCCGTTTATACCATGCTAGTAGATAGGGATGTCACGTTCTCTTACGGCTGTTCCCAATAACCGATCTATCCATGGTTTCCTTACTAGAGATAGAAATTTGACATTACTTTTATGGAGGTTATGTCAAATTTATATATTCAGTTATATATTCGGGCAAACCGTCGATATAGATAGGTTATTGGGAACGGCCGTTAGGCGAGAGTTTGAGCTGGCGAAAGCAGTGTGCTATGCACAAGATGAAACGATACCCTTATATAGTAAAAAAAAAAAATTAACGTGACATATTTTGCTGTACCGAAAACATAGAAGTATTTTTTATTTACAAGAATTCTATTATTTTAGCGAACTGATAAAGGTATTGCTTTGTTTTTGTTTTGCTATTTTTTTTTATCCTCATATTTGACGGAAACCAATAACGGCTGTTATTTAGTTCCTCAAACTGGGTAACACAATCTAAAGTGGTCAAGCAGGCCCTAGACATGTATATAATGTTTAATTCAGACCAGTCGACATCTGTCTACTATAAGAATGTTCAACGTTATTTTTCAGTAGTACCTGACAACCCTAAATATGAGATATAGCAACACTACACAATCAGGCAATTTGTCAAACATCAAAAAACAACATTGTGATGCAAAAAACAAATTGTCAATTCAAAACATTTTGCATGAAGCTTGACAGATAAGTTGGCGGCATCGGCAGTTACTGATGACATTTTTATTCTAGTTGAAGACGCATGCCTACTTTGTGAAAATTATAATGTCATCCATATAGGAAAATAAAGTACTGGCTTTTACCCGCGCAGCTGTCAAAGTCACGAAACAAAAAAGAATTCATATACCCTAGGATTTCTACGCAACTTTAAACGCGTTATCGAGGATAGATACATATCAGCATTTTGGGCAAATAAAAAAAAATAAGGTCAAGTTATTATTATCATAGATCTTTTGCCTTTTTTGTGGGTTGATATCTTAGCTATTAGTGAATTAAGAAAAAAAAATACAACTAAATAAAACTTTTTAACAATAACTTGACCACTTTTCAGCTTATTTTTAATTTGGTCAAAAAAGTACAGTCAGCGACAAAAGTAGTTGATCGTTCTCGATTTTCCAAATGTGTTTCAAATCAGTAATTATTATTGTTTTTTTTACATTTTACATGGTATCATTTTGACCACAACATAACACACCTGATTTTAGGTGATGATGAGGTCAAAAATTGGTGTCTAAGATGATGAGGATAATAGAAAAAGTGTGATTGTTCAGCGACTTTTGTCGCTGACTGTACTATATTAAGTATACATCATCAACAGCCTTACGTTCCGCTACTGGGACTCAGAGGTTGGTAGATGTCGCATGCTCTTGAATGTTGCAGTTCTTGGGCATGCCGGTTTCCTCGTTGTATTTTCCTTCACCGTTTTGAGCGATAGCAAATCCACGCAAATCTTATTCAGTCATAGGTGCGGGGGCCGAGAGGATTCGAACTGGGCATCGGTGCCTTGTAAGACGCACGTGTTACCACCATCGCTCCGGTAAGTTCAGCATCATCATCAGCCGGAAGCCACATCATCATTATCATCATCATCAGCCGGAAGAAGTCCACTGCTGAACATAGGCCTCCCCCTTTGAACGCCTTTGCATCCATCGGCTCCCTGCGACTCTTACAATGTCGTCAGTCCACCTAGTGGGGGGCCTACCTACAGAACGTCTTCCGGTTCGTGAACCCACCACACTGGACCCATTTACGTGCAATTTTTAAACGTTAATAACTTGGACCCCTCAAAATGTGCTGTACCACGGAAGCACTGAAGCGTGATACATAAATAAACGCGTTCGGACGACCTTACAAGGTTGCGTCGTGTCATTCACGCCTGCGCCTGCGGAACTGTGCGAAAGGCTATGCAATGTGACAGCTATAACATTGCATGCACGCAATTTGCGGTCTGCAAGTATGCCTTAGTTTAAAACAAAACCTTTTGCTCTTAGGCTGGTATTCTATCTAATTTTCATCAAACTCTGGTCAGCCGGTAAGTGCCAGAATTTGCGGCTTGACAGCAATTTGTCAGATTTTCGCCAATTGCCACTGAAAAGTCGAAATTTCAAAAATCTTATTGAGGTTGTATAGATTTTAGTTCCCGCTATGGGCTTATCAAGTGATTTCACACTTGGCGTCGTAAAAATGCAATATCCTGCGGAAACGATACCGAACTCACTGAAACTCTTATACAACTGTTTCTTTTTCTTTTTTCACGATTGCTTTTGTCCTAACTTCGATAACGTAACCAAACGAGCGGTTAACGTTTGACACGTGACTTTTTCATATGTCAACCTTACGTATGAAAAAAAATCATCCACACACACAAAGAAAAAAAAAATTTCAAGTCCGTATAAAGAGAAATCTTATTAGTAAAGCTTGTTATAAAATATCGGACTATTTAGATGACAAACAACAACTTTGCTTGCGGCGGCGTCGTGTGTCGGGTCGCCCTCTTCCCTCTCATATGGTCGAGGAGAGCGATAGCTGGCACATGCGTCAACTCGTGAACGGGTGCTGCTTGTGGGGTCTGGTCTGCTTTGGTTGTGATCCCGCAACTCATTAATATTCATGTTCCCATATCCCAATGTGTACAACCAAACAAGAGAAATCTTATTAGTAAAGCTAATTAAAAAATATCGGACCATTAGATGACAAAAAAAAAGCTTGGGATTTTAATGAACTTGCTCCAATTCAATCAATTAGTAATAAGAATAAAATTATCAATGTGATCGCGCCAAAAAAATTACCTGCCGGGCGTTTCTTGCCTGTTCTTTTGCCGGCGTAAGGAGGTTGGAACAGGCGTAGCTTGTTTTAAGTTTGACGTTTTAAAGTGATCACAATGTATCCTATTGAATAAAGAAAAATTTACTTTGACTTTGAAAGATTCACGTTTATAATACTAGCAGGATTATTTCTTGGGAGTAAAGTAATCTGACTATTGACAATGAATATAAAGATAATCGTTAAGATTTATAATTTCAACATACTACCGAAGAAAGCCTTACAAGAAATACAAGTGTAACTTGTTTACTCAAAAAACGTATGATGCGTTTTTTATCCGCCACATTTTTTTGTATCCTCATTGGAAGGGAAGTTTCGTTTTTGCCGCTGACCACCCGAGGGCTTCCTCCCTTTGTGTAGTTCAACGAATTTTAGGTCTTCCCTACGTGAGTTACCTGCGAGCATGTTTTTTGATTTAATTTACAAAATATGGTTGAAATTTATTAAAAGTTGGAAGAGACAAATAACACATATAAATCCAAAAGTATGATTGTTGGTTAGTCTTTCTGTCACGTCACGTATATACAGCAACTTTTATGTAAGTAGGTATTTATTGGGCCGGACAAGTAGTTTTATCACGGAAAAATGCGCGGTATTGTACGGTTTGTTTGTCACCTTTTCATGACTAAACCGCTGACCCGATTTTAATGAAATTTTATGTGCAGATAGTTCGAACTCTGGATAAGGACAAAGAATACTTTTTATCGAGATAAATTGTAGTCCTTGCGGGAGAAACCACGGGGAACAGCTAGCTCTAGCTCTATTTGTATAGACTAGCTGTGTTTACTAACTGACTAACTCTATCTACAAAATATAGTAGATAAAGAGTGTTACAAAATTGCAAGCTTTTGCGAATAACCAAAGAAAAATTTACATTATAATACCTACAGCGAAAGAATGTTTAATTCCAAGGAATTCGTCATGCTAATTAACAAGGCGGTGCCAATGAAATAAAACATCAGGATCTCGTCGGTAGAAACGGTGGTGTTTTCGTCGGTGCGGGGTTTTCCCATAACGTAATCACGCGATTCGCTCGCCGCTCGCTACGGTGACAAAAAATAAGATATTTGTGCAGTTCAGGGGCCCAATTCTCGCGGCGTGATACATTCGAAAAATATCGCAATAATTGTCAAAATATTTATTGCATTTTGACAGTTATTGCGATATTTATCGAATTAAATAAAAACTATTATTATTTTACATAGAAAAAACTACTGTGTTTATTTATAAATAAAGGATATTTGCTATTGGCGTTCTTCAAATGGGTACATTGGGTAGTTGGGTACTACTGATCACGTGATTTCAATACGCAATTAATCACAATAATCGCACGGGCAAATGACTTAGCTCTATCGATGCTCATACGAAATTACAAACTAGATAAGCAAAACATTGTGTACTTTGTACGCACACCTGTTTTCATTTCGGAATGTATTTGGCGCGAGACATGATTATTATCTATGATTATTATTATTCATTATTGGAAAACAATCATTTAATCTATCTTATATTTATGGGACTGTACGCGAAATCATTATTTTTAGCTGGTCTTTGTACCTAGCCGTTTAATCTGATTTTTTATGTAATGTTCTACACTTACGTTTGCCGTTTGTAAATCTATTAAATCTTAGAGAAATTTTCAAAAATAAAAGTGATTTGGTATGACAAAAACACATCCTACTAATATTATAAATGCGTAAGTTTTTTATTTTTTTCTTCTTGCAGTGTAGCGTTCGGCCACAAGTCACCAGATGTTAAGTGACGATGTGGTCTAAGGTGGCGATATTACACCTGGATTGGGACCTGGCTCTCATGTGGGGCTGCCCGAACACACCGATAGGTGCTTGGCGACAGTTTCTTAGCTCGAGGATGGTAGAAAATGCCCTACCAATAAGCAAATCCTACTTCCTACTAATATTATAAACGTGAAATTTTGTGAGTATGATGGATCTGAATGAAGGAATGGAGATAACTTATACCATGGATTAACGCATAGGCTACTTTATATAATGCCCGCACAATCACATACATAGGCTCTGACCCTTAACTAGGTATCAGAAACTACGAGGATCGGGGATCCACAACACCCAGACACAGAACAAATAATTGCGCTTTTTTTTAATGCACAAATATTTGTCCTGTTGCGGGAATCGAACCCGCGACCTCACGCTTCGGAGTCGGCTATCCGCCCATTGCGCCACATCAGTCGTCATATCCGGCAAAAAGATTCCTGCGAGATAACGGGAAGACGCGGGTGAAACCGCGGGGCGCAACTAGTAAACATTATTTGAGTTCGAGCAGCAAAGTAATGTATGCACATTAATCGCTACAAATGGACTGCACAGTAGTCCCCCACGCTTTTTTACTCTAATCAATAAAGATACAGATGTCAAACAGTTGAGACAAACATGACTAGTTGTCCACATCTGGCTCTGTTGGCCACATCTGGACGCCAGTGGTGACGTCACATGACATGTGGCAACACAAAAGTACAGTTTTATTGCCGCTCGATTGTTTCGTTTTGTTTGACGAAATTAATAATAGAGTGAATTGGGGCTGCATGTGTGTACGTTAAAACTAATCGTTGGACAAAAGAAGTGGCGACTGCCTAACACAATATGCACTCTGTGCTTTGATTTGTGACAGTAAATACTGACTTGACTTGACTTCTTGATTTATGGCTTCTGTGACTTATTGTCACAATTCTGCCAGTGTCCGTTTCATGGTAGTTTCATAAACCTTTTTGGAGATTGCGTTGTAGATATAAGAATATGATCGGTGTTTCAGACGGAGAATCGACCAGAATTATTCACACCAGTATGATTTTATCTAAAACAAAAAAGACAACACAACTAAGTCTAAACCCGGATTAGTAACTAATTAGGGTTGACATAATTATTTAAGTCAAACGATAAAAGAAGCCTTGGCTCCTAAAATATAGTATTCACACTAGTTCAGGAGTCTATAAACGAATTCGCATGTATTACACACTTACCTAAGTTAATAAATAAATATATTATGTATTATATGTTTTGATTTGTAAATAGGTAGTTCCAATTGAATTATTTAGTTTACGTTTGTTACTAAGGGTAAGGACCCGTTAGTAATGGGTCAATGTAAAGAACAGTCAAAAGTGTGAAACAAAATGGACAAACGATTTCTTTTTCATATTAGTCGTTGCTTAAGCTTGGTGCTTAGTATAATTTCGTCTATTTAATTATGAATATTAGATAGATATAGATACAGTACATAATTATATTACTAGATAAAGAAAATCATATCTAGTAATCCACGTACCTCCATGATTAAACAATTAAATTTGGCAATGTCAAGTATTAAAAAAAAAATTTATCGTTTTCTTGTAGCCCCCTTCACCAACCCTCTCTGTAAAGAACTGTCCGAGCACAGGGGTATTTGAAAATCAGCGCTGTGTGCATATGTCAACGTGAACACAGCACATGTTGAATTTTACCCCTATTGCCTCTATTATATGATGTAATTACATATTATAAATTTTTACTGAGTTTGTTGTAGGTATACAATATGTATTCAGTGGCAATCATTAAAATGACTTTTGTCAAATGAATGTAAACTCAATATGTGTAAGTTATTATTTTAAGTTTTCTAAGATTTCGCTGGGTGACTTGTGATGGAGATGATCAAATACTTAAATCTTATCCTACTAATATTATAAATGCGAAAGTTGGTGTGTGTGTGTGAATGATTGTTACCACGTAACACCGTAAGTACAAAACCGATTTGGATGAAATTTGGAATGGAGATAGCTTATACCCTGGATTAACACGTACTTTTTATCCCGGAAAAGGGTTCCTGCGAGATAACGGGAAACCGCGGGGCGCAAAAAGTTTAGCTAACAAAAATCGAGTTCCACGCGCTCACATTTTCAATTCTTTTTATCATGAATTGAATTGAAACAATGAGCATTCCTAGATCTCACACAAAAAACAGCAACCTAACATTATTGCGTATTAATATAATATTAGTACCTAATTACATATTATTATTATGCAGATAAAATGTGCGCAGTATTTATGTAAGTACATAGGCTAAGGATAAATCGAAATCGATTTAATCACCGCTTTTTGTCAATCATTTTAAATGTAATTAAGCATTCCTATTAGTAGTAAGTAAGCATAGTATCAACATTGTTTCTCCCAGGTCCCCTTGGCTACTGGGACATGTGAACAAACAGACAAAAAAAAACATCCCTAGGGATAAAATGCAACCTTATTTCGAAGCAACAAGGTGCAGAGAGAGGGAAGCGTTAAATTTGTGGTGGCCTACACTTGTTTCTTCCTATGGGGGTTTTCACCCTTGAACATGTGCGGGGTTTTTGTACCCTTCTGTTTTTTTTTATTGAGAAGCGGTTAAGGGGTGATTTTTGAAATATTTTTGGAACTGTTACATAATCTTTCTTTTTTGTCACCTATTTACTTAAAAATTAAGGAAGAAAAGATCTTTTATGTATATATATATCGTAATAAAATTTGTTTGGAAATTTGTTTGGAGGGGGTAATCTAAAACGATTGATCCTATTCTAACACTAGTAACTTAACCACTTTAAGGATAGTATCGTATAATACATTGTGATCACTTTAAAACGTCAAACTTTAAACTAGCTACGCCTCTTCCAACCTCCTTACGCCGTCAAAAGAACAGGCAAGAAACTTACTAATACATAAATACAGTGTGTCTGATCACCAAAGCCTCTATTGGACAATTAATTTTATCAACAAATCATCCCCGTTTGTAATTTTTCCCCAACCAGAATAAAATGGCAGCCATTAAAATTTGTATGTTAGCTGCAATCTACCAATGTAGAGCCTACAAAGCCGAAAGAGGTCTCATTTGATGACTAAAAATGTAGTCAAAATGGATTTTCCAATCTATCTAGGCCTCTATTAATAACAAAAACGTCTCACAAAGCAATCTTAGTAGCGACAATAACGCCCAATAGCTTTGATCCCTAACTAGGATCCCTGTATCTAGGGTATCAGATACTACGTGGATCAGGGATCCACAACACCCAGACACGGAACAAATACTTGCTCATTTACTTGCCGACAAAAATCCAATTTTGTTTACAATATTACAACGCCGCGTCGTATCTTATTTGAGACAGAAATCTTATAACAAATACATTAAATTAATAACTTGCCATAAATGGCCGGCGCCTAATGTGTAGTCAAACCATTGAGCATTTAAATTTAAAACTTCCGTATTTGCCAAATATGGTGTGTCAAGTGTGATCAAGTTTTTTATGTAATAAATTGACAAGTCGCGGGGCGTGATGGTACTTGGTAGCGCCAGGAGTGGCAGGTTCGAATCCCAGAATGAGTATCAGTTTTCGGGAAAGAAAAGATAAAGAAACATAGGATAGGACTCTTTTTAGTGATTTAAGTTTTTAAAAGGCCTGCAGAAAGCGATTTATTCGCTGCGTTTATTTGTAGTTACGGTTATTAAATTAAGTAAGTTAAGTATGAAAATTCATTAGATATTTATAATGAGGTTTTATTTGAAGATTTAATTTAGTTTTATCCTTAATTTAGATACATAAACTTTTTACTTCCGATCTTTCACCGCCAAAATAAGGGTAGAGTTCTGAAAAAAAATTATATCTACTCAAAAACATTTTTTCGGAATAAAAAGTAGATTGTGTCATTCTTCTTCCCTAATTATAAAAAAAACATTGTTTCGTAAAAAAAAGACAAACCAACAACAACGCAAACTTCTGCATTAATTATTAATAAAAACGATAACGATTGTAGGGATTTGTAGTGATGACTTGGCAATGTACTTAATAATTTTATATCTTACAGGTGACGTTTGATACGACGTGAAAATCTAAAACGTAATAAAACAAAAATAGTCAAATTAAAACACAAAAAGATGATAATCAAATATGCAGTTCTATAGTAATGAAATAGACAGTATGCATGCTTGAGCTGCTGCCTTACACCGGCAAAAGAACAGGCACACAATGGCACATTTATTAATGACTTAGTAATCTTAGTACTCGTATGCATCATCACCATCACAAACACGAATTCAATGCTCTTCTTGATTGCAACACTTGTTGTTAGTTTAGAAGTTAAGAATATTTTAACGATTCGAAAAAAAGGAGGAATAGGTATCAATTCGACAAGACTGTGTAAAATTTTTAAAGACAAGTGAAAACAATCAAGTGGCAAACGACGTCACAATAGAAACCGTCAATGATCCATCCTTTGACCCGGAAAAATAAAGTAACGCTGCCATGCTATAGCAAGGGTAGTAGTAAGATATGATTATTTTGAAATATGTACATGTATAAAAGTAGGCACTTATTTTTCACGTAGATATTTGTTCAGTAGAGGAGCCGTCAATCTCTTGATTGGTGACTTGATTCCCTCTACTAACAATGGTCTGTTATTAAAGCTGGATATTAATAACTTATCTATCCACAGTTTGCCCTGCTAGAGATAGGTTTTTGATATTATTTCTAAGGAGCTTGTGTCAAATTTTTATCTTCAGTCAAACCGTGGATATGTTATGTTATAACTGCCGTTAGAGGTAAAGGGTATCTAAAGAGTTTACAGACTAAAATGTAGTTCAGAATATCATCATCATTATCATTATCAGCCTTTCACGTTCCCACTGCTGGGACTCTGGCCTTCTCTCAGAGAGAGAGTAGGGACTGTAATCTACCACGCTGGCCCAGTGCGGGTTGGTAGATGTCGCATGTCCTTGAATGTTGCAGTTCTTGGGCATGCCGGTTTCCTCACGATGTTCAGAATTTAACGTTAGGTAATTATTTTTTTTTCAGTGTATAGTAATAATAAGGGAGATATAGAAAGAGAAGGATATACATAGACCAAATCAAAGAGAGCAGTGGCGTTATGTCCTACCAAGAAGTCAAAAGGATGGCGAGGAATGGCGGGGATCAAAACAAGATGGAAAAGTTCCACACAGAAGACTTCTGCTCTTAGGCGTAGAAGAAGAAGAGAGAAGAAGAATAACTGTGAAATATCGTTACTCAAAATTAGGGATATCTGTGATATTCTTGTCTTTGTCTGAAAGATGTGTATTACTTATTTATTTCATTTCCCGCCCACGCAACGAAAGTTGATCCTATATTGTAATGAGAAATTTATTCATTTATTGCGTCATTTAATTTTAATAAAAACACATTTCGAAGTGCTTATCAAGAAGATGTTAAATATTTATTCTGAACACATATGTTTTTTGCGCATCATTAAATTATTGATACTGAAATGTTCACTTTAATCAAACGACCTAACTCAAAAATAAAAAAAAACTGCATTCCGTTTATATTTTGACCTCGAGGATGTCGTAATGCAACACACATGCATGCAAGTAATTAACTAGGCATATTAACAAACATTAGCGTTTTCTTTTGAAGAATGTTATCGCTATTACAAATCTAATATCAATCAATGATCAATGTTATTTATTTTTTGTTTGATCTTTCAATGGCCGGATAAAAATTATCTGACCAATAAATTATAATACAGCTAGTTAAAAAAACAATTTAAATACTTATTCTTCATAAATATTAATAACTTTTATCTGAGGATTGAAAGATTACACCACATGATAAGCTGTGATAAATTATTAATTTCATTTATTTCGTTTTTAAATGAATGCATTTAAAGACTCTGAACCACTTTCATTAAGCACTTAACATGGCTGTGTATCTGATATTTAATAAATACAATAATTACAGAATATTAAAAAAGTTTTGATTTATAAAATATGTAAATATATAATCAGCTAGTGCGTAAGAAATGTTATTTAATTTAAATTAAAAAAATAATAAAACCTAACCTTTCACAGCAGCCTGAGTTGAATCTGAAGTTGAAGTGGTGGAATTCGACATTGTCAGTGAATATCCTCAACAGAAATCCAATCAAACTCCAACAAAACAATCCAAGTCAGCAACAGCAATTAATAAACAAACTTATCAACTTTATTATTGGCACTTCAATAAGACACAGTTTTATTAATAATTATTATTCTAAAAAGTTTTGTTAGTAACACTGTTATGAAGGCATTTTTGACGTACGCGCGAGTTCGTAAGTTCAGATGCGTGGGCAATCCAATACACCCCCTCGACTCGACACGCTGCGTTCAACTGACGATACGCCGATACGTATTATAAAGTTGGGCCGAGTGCCCGAGCCGGTGTAAAAAAGCACGGCGCCAGCCCGGTCTCGCCCTTAGAGATGTGCCTGATACCATATCTTAGAAATAATATCGTACAGTGATTGCTAGACATCTTCTTTCTCATTCCAACTTGGTGGAATTTCGGCAAGATGATTTTTTTTTTGGTGGAAATTCATAATATATGAGATAGAGAAATAATATTTTACATGCATTATTTAAGTACATATAAGTAGGTACAATTAAATCCATACATTGTGGCGATTTCAGAGACAAAATGACAGATTGTTCTCGTAACATAAAGTAAAGTTGAGATAAACAATAAGAAATGAGTGAAGAATGAATCACAGTTGCTGTTGTTATCTCGAAGATGTACCTCTGATAAATCTTAGTTAATTCCAATGTATAAACTCATGTTAGATATAAACTGAAAATTTACATAAATGTTTTATTGCCTTGGTTATTTTTAGCGATAAAGATTATTTGTATCCTAAATATAAAGGTACATAATTGTCAACAGTGTCAAGACGGGTTGCCAATAATAATTTATTCAGGCTATATTTTCGAAGTTTCCCTATATATGTCATCGCATAATAATTGTAAGCCGATTGTGGTTATGGTATAAAATAATATTTTAATCCCATTTATTAAAAAAATCAGAAAATTTAACATCAATTGTCATTTCTACGTAAGTAGTTGCGATGGGACAGCTACAACTTTATTCGCTTTTTACCACATTTTTAGAGGATTTGGAGTTTCAGTCTAACTCAAGGACACAGTGACACGCAAAAATTAATGTTCAATTAGTTATCGATGAAAAAATGGTATCGATAATTGGCAGCAGCACTGGTGCGCCAGCCGGTCGCATTCCCTGGCGGCGGCGGCGACTTGTCGTGAGGATCGCCACACAACACCGCGCTATAAGCTATACACTCTGTATCCGAACATTTGTTCAAACTTACAGGCTATTTCCACATGCACATGTGCGCATCCGTGACTCACGCACGCACTCGCTTATACAATAAGTACACATTATTCGCGCTCGCACACAGCTCGCATTCAGAAGTCCAAATCTATCTGAATTCTATTTGGATAATCGATATCGAATCGTGCTCTATTACGTGTTATTTATTTGTCGCAGCTGTCGCATGCTAAATAGGCTGAATGAGGCATTGAATCCCATCTTTATGACTTTGTTACCTACCTCATTAAGTTTTGAAAAGAGTTTTATAAACGTCACCTTTATTATAAGTCTAGGAAATGGCACATTATATATTATAGTACCTACCATTTACTTGAAAAGCTGTAAGTACGAGTATACTTACTTCTTGGACATTGTTTTTATTAGTGACGTACTTTTTTCAGCCTTATATACACTTCAAGCCGTTATATCAACAATTTTCCATACTTTCATGTGTGCGTTGATTTATCTGTTTATTGCCGCTTTTTATGCCGCAGATTGCAGTGTGCGACCGGTGGCTGTGGCGGCGTCCTCTTTATCATTTCTTAACGCGTCCTGATTTGGCAATGTCGATACAAAATCCTGTTCCGTCGACTTTTTGCTCGGACGTTTCCTCGATTTCGGGGAACGAGTCGCAAAACAACTGAATTTTGCCTCCAGCCGTTTATACTGGTTTGTCTTGCATTTTTATGACCTCAAGCACTGCGTTACTTTAAGTCATAAGGTAATCCATAAATGTTTTCAAAACTTACATTTCATTTTTGTTTTGATGCCTTTGCCTTTTTTATATCACACTTTTTGTCATCACTTCTCCAAATTCATACCAGATCTTTTTTTAAGACCATGAGCAAATGTATCCGTGTTATTCTGAAAACTGCGTTCTATATTGTTTAAACAATAATTTGAGTAGTGGCCTAGTGTTGAGGTGTGAAGGGATAACTCCCGAACAAACAGAATGTCTCTGAGATAGCAAACATCGGTCTAGCCGGTATAATATCCGTATATACATTTGAGGTGTGTAGGTGTAAGCAGTCAGGTAAAGCTTTTGACACCTAGCCACAGCTTTAAAAGAACGGGCGTTAATCTCGTCACGTTTTATTTAACATCTACAGTTTTTTTGCTATATATACTAATATGTTTGTAAAATTCAATCCTGCCTTGTGTGATACCGGACCAAAATGTTGTTAGCCATGAGATGCGTCGTAAGATAATAAATATAATAATACATCCAACCGTGCAATTATCTTGAGTGCTTATTACTTCGTCATGAAGCTCTAAGCATCGCCAGAAGTTGCTATCGAGTATGTAAAAAGCTGATTCAGTGAATGATCTGTCAATCAACAAGTCGAGAGTTAAATTAACTGCCCACATGCAACAAAAGTACTGAGGTTAAAAAGATTTACCGTAAATACTCCGGTTGGTACACTGTAGCGTACCACCTGGCGGTGGCACAAGCGGTTCCAAATATAACTGACCTCTCGACGATGCAAATACTATCAGTGTAGTATAATACAATCATTATTGATTATTATCCTTAAATTAAGTTTTTTTAATGTGCTCAAATATTTAGACATACTTAAGTAACATTTATGCTCAGTACGGTAGAAGTTAGTTTTAAAATGTTGTGGAGTTAATCGATAATTAATCAAATCGATTATTGCGTAAGAACTAAAATAAACGTACGACAAAAGACAAACACTTCCTTAAAAATTGCTTTCTTTTACTCAGTGCTCGGAATTCAAAATCGAGGAACGAATATCAAAGTTCTCTCCTGCATAACTTAATTCAACTCTACAACTTTGTCGTTAAAGTAGAAATTACAATGGTGAAGCAATCGTGGTTAAGTTGTGACGTTTATTGGAGTTAAAGCTTTATGTGTTAAGTTTTAAGGTTGATTTTGAGTTGGGGGATGACAAGTACGAGTGACAGGATAGCAGGCGCCGCGCTCACCGTGGCGCCGGCGGGCCGCCAACACCTCGTGTATTATGGACTAGCCCCGTGACCTGACGCCGATCAACTGGTATTTGACTCAGCAAATGAACCGATACCAGTAACATTTCTAAGCAAATGGGACCTACGCGGAACTGATTAATATTCGTCATCATACAAATCCAATTTAAAACTACAATTAAATACTATGCTTTTTATTACATAGATATATATCAAAAGCCGTCTTATTTTCTATAATACTATGACATATAATAAATAACAACAGTTTCTAATAATTAATTGTAAATAACAATCGGAAAGTCCGATGCGGCGGGCGGTGCCGCGCTTCTCTCGCTTCTACGCATTCTGGGTTCTGACCGTAGCGAAACAAAAACAAGTGTTCGAAAGAGGGCGACAGTGTGGAGACGCGGAGAAACATCGATAATTTATGCGAACATCCCTAAGAAACCAGAATGCAGTGGCAATAGCCGCTTACACAAATCTCAACTTTAATCATATTGACGCTAAACTTAAATTTCATTGAACTCAGCTTGAAATAAACGGTGCGGTTGAAACAGGTGTTCGGTTGTCTTCTTAATTTACTTGCGTGCTGACGTAAGCGTTATTTCTTTTGCACAAGGTTGATTTTTTAATGAAGGATTTCGCAGTTGTGATATTTTGAATTTGATTTGTTCACTTCATTGCTCCCAGATGTGCATACAATACTAAAGGCGTATCAGTGACAGAGGCTGCATAATGGGGACGTGATACTGATAATTAACGCGTCTTACGTTAATTTTTACATTTGCATTACAAATTCGTTACGTTTTTAGATAAATATGTTTTTATAGGTCATGAATTTATTAACAATGAAGGTCAAAGAGCTGTGGAATTTACAATTATTTACGTTATTTAGTTATTGTTTTCTAAATATTAATATTTAGAATTAATATTCATCTTCCCATATCCCAATGTGTACAACCAAACAAGAGAAATCTTATTAGTAAAGCTAATTAAAAAATTTCGGACCATTAGATGACAAAAAAAAAGCTTGGGATTTTAGTGAACTTGCTCCAATTCAATCAATTAGTAATAAGAATAAAATTGTCAATGTGATCGCGCCAAAAAAATTACTTGCCGGGCGTTTCTTGCCTGTTCTTTTGCCGGCGTAAGGAGGTTGGAATAGGCGTAGCTAGTTTTAAGTTTGACGTTTTAAAGTGATCACAATGTATCCTATTGAATAAATAAAAATTGACTATTGACTATAAAACAAACTTAAAATCATAATTTAAGTTATCCGACTAATATTATGAATGCGTAATAAATTAAACTGTAATGAACATAGATAATATAGGTCCCAATAAAAAAAAATGTTTATTTACTGGCTCACAATAAAATTGCATAACTCGGACCAAAAAGTCCTAGAATAAAAACCCTTTGAAGCACGGAACATTTATTTGTACTTATTTCTTCTTCTTCTTCATAGTAAATTCTTTATAATGGCATTGGATTCGAATCCTACAATGAGCTTGAGCTTTCTGTGAAGGAAAACATCGTGATGAAAACATAGTTTCGTGGTACAGTCAACGACAAAAGTAGCTAAACATTAACACAATTTCCAATTACCGGCATCATCTTAAACACCAACCTTTAACCACATCATCACTTAAAATTAGGTGTGTTATGTTGTGGTCAGAGCGCTACCTTGTTAAATGTGAAAAAACCCACGCCATACTGATCTAAAACACATTTAGGAAATCTAGTATGATCAGCTACTTTTGTTGCTGACTGTACTTATGGCATTTTCTAATGCTCGCTGGCTGGATACCATGATACCATCCTCAGTGTCACCTAGCACATACTGGTGTATTCCGGCAGGCTCCCTTGAGAGTCTGTTTCCAATCCAGTAGGCACCCTTTTCATAGTTTACAGCTTAGTATAAAAGTTTTCGTATCCTTGCAAAAATTTTTTTTCAGCGCGCCTTGGCGAAACTTGGAGGGCTTAAAATAGGTAATACTTACCTGCGGGTTATTTTAAATCGTTTTATTAGTATTCCAAGAAAGTTTTCGACTTACTTTTTAAATTGAATCAGTACGAATTGCCATTTTGACAAGTTGAACTTTGACGTTTACGAAAAGTTTTATAGTTCTCAGAACTGGTACTAGGGTACCGGAGTTGCGTGGCGCCACCTTCTACCACTTACAATAATAATTGTACTTACACTATTCTGTAAGAAGTTTTAAACCGAATTAGGCAGTTCCCATTTTTGAAGTCGCTCTTATTGCTACTTATATGAAGCCAGACTGACATTGTTACAGTACATTTGTCCCTTAAAAAATTTGACCCACAATCCACGACGTGACTAACTAATAAAAGTGTTTTAAAAACCACTTCAGTTAGCGTAAAAATCGTAAAAAAGAGGTCCAAAAGTATAATCAGCTGTATTTCTTGTATTGTAAACAAAAAATGTCTGTCTGTCTGATTGTCCATTGTTCGAGAACAAAGCGCTACCTGTCACCGAGCCCGTGTAGGGTCAACAACAAATACTTAACAAACCTTTCGGTACCTTATCGCAATGAAAGTTCGAATGTCTTCTCCAGATTACAAATAACACTTTAAAGATTGTTTCTGAGAGAGAGTGTTAAGCTGTTAGCAGCTAACAATTTGTCGGGAATAGTCTGGCAACTTGAAGACATTTTAAATGAGATTTTTCTTGTTATCACACAGAATAGTGAGTCAATAAAAAAACATGCATATAAAATTCATGAAAATTACGTTAGAAATAGGTGGTTTTCTCATCTTCTCTATTTAACTCCATGTATAAAAAATTTACGTTGTTTTAGATAATTTAAACCAGCTGTTCTCCGCGGTTTCACCCGCATGAAACATTTTTGTATACTTGATTTGTTGCAAATAATGATTCTTATTCTTAAGCTGTAGTGTAGAAATCATCATCATCCAGCCTTTTACGTCCCCACTGCTGGGACTCTGGCCTTCTCTCTGAGAGAGAGTATGGGCCGTAATCTGCCACGCTGGCCCAGTGCAGGTTGGTAGATGTCGCATGCTCTTGAATATCGCAATTCTTGGGCATGCCGGTTTCCTCACGATGTTTTCCTTCACCATTTTAGAGCAATGGCAAATCCGTACATACCCAGTCATAGGTGTGGGGCTGAGAGGATTCGAACTCGGTGTCGGCGCCTTGTAAGTTGCACGCGTTACCGCTCGGCCACCATCGCTCTCGTGTAGACATAAACCTGAAATTGCCAATCATACTTCGATCTAATAGGTTTTAAGGGCAATAAAACGTTATCTATTTATCTGAACAGCTGATGTATTAATTACCGTTAAAAGGTTGGCTAAATGTTAATACTCCGAATAAAAGAATACTAAAACGTGCCCAACAAGGAGTTTGTATCAATTGTAGCATTTCTAACACCGTAGAAGTCGGGTAGTATAACCTAATTCTGCACCTGATCTGGTGCACCTGCGAGAATCCTTTTAGTTTTTTGTGCCCACCTGCGGGCCGGGGTCCTTTGTGCAATGTAGAACTAGGTGGCGGTAGAACTGGCACGTAAAAACATATTTAGCTAAAAAAAACTCAAACACACTTTTATTACGCACTAAAATACACAAAATATTTAATTGAGTTTTATTAGTTGGTGTAATGGGTAATTAAATAAACGTGGAGCGCTTTTGTTTGCCATCGCTCAAAACGGTGAAGGAAAACATCGTGAGGAAACCGGCATGCCCAAGAACTGCAACATTCAAGGGCATGCGACATCTACCAACCCGATATACCTAAATGGTAAAAAAAAATATATACGTTTTTCGTAACAATGTTTCCACCGGTATATGGAGTAAAGATATATACCTAGTAATATTAGAAAGGGTAACGATTGTAAATTTACCGAATATACTGATCCAATTTTGAATTTTTTTTCTCCTTTTTTCTCCATCAGAAAGCTAAACTATTTCATACATAGGCTATGTTTATTGTGATGAATTTCAGGACACATTCAGTTTACTGATTTAAGTACAAAAATATCTTAACTAAAAATGTCTATGGCATTCGTAACTCCACACATTTCTTCAGTGTGAAAGGGAGGCCGATACATTATTTTTTGTATAGAAGGTGTGATTCCAAAGACGATCAACAAATTTTTTACCATCCCAATTGAACACAGGTGTAGCTTATGATTCAATTGTAAAATTTTATTATACATAATTAAAATGCTGAAGATATCCGTAGTGCAAAACATAGCTTTAAGCATAGCAACGGCATATTAGTTTGCTGCATAATTTTAAACCTTCTAATACAATTCTAGTTTAGGTTAGTAATTAACCTTGGTAGATACATCTTTAGAGTTCTTACGTCTATTTGCAATTTTTACATGACTCTGTGCATGGTTTGGGAAGTCCAGACAAAACGGGATCTTATTAGAAAAGGATAAGTATCTATTATTAAATATGAGACGATTTAGATGACGTAAAAGCTTGGGACTGTAGTGAACTTTCTCTAAGTCAATAACTAATACATACGAATATTAAGTTATGACAAAAATAGAAAAAGTTATCGCGCCCTAAAAATACAATTTTTTTTTTTTTTTTTTTTTTACTATTTACAGGGTAGCGTTTGACCACAAGTCACCTGCTGTTAAGTGACGATGTGGTCGAGGATGGCGCCGGCTGCAGCAGGCCTATAGGCCCTGTTGTTAGGAGGTTGGCAGAAACATCTTCAGTTTTAAGTTAGACATTTTGAATTGATTACCAATATTTTGTAATATATACCACAAGTCAGCTGATTTCAAGTGACGATGTGGTCGAAGATGGCGCCACGCTACACCTGGACTGGGAACTAAACAACATAAACTTATTCAATAGTCAATTTTTATTAATTCAATAGGATACATTGTGATCACTTTAAAACGTCAAACTTAAAACTAGCTACGCCTGTTCCAACCTCCTTACGCCGGCAAAAGAACAGGCAAGAAACACCCGGCAGGTAATTTTTTTGGAGCGATCACATTGACAATTTTATTCTTATTACTAATTGATTGAATTGGAGCAAGTTCACTAAAATCCCAAGCTTTTTTTGTCATCCAATGGTCCGATATTTTTAATTAGCTTTACTAATAAGATTGATTGATTTGATTTGCCTCAATATTTACTCAAAAAGTTCTTAATACGGAAATATTGCTGTGAGGTCCACCACAGACGCCAAAAAAACTGCAGCTCTTCACATGACTGATGACGTCATCGCGCCGCGCTTAAATCGCGACATGTGGACCCCCGACACATGTCATCGGATGAAATAACGACGCGAGCTTCCGGTGTGAAGTATATCGATGTAAGATTAGTGAGGATACGACGATCATAGTGGATGAAATAGCTGTCAATGTGAGGGAGAGAGAGAATGGCTTTATTTGGAAAAACTGCACACAATAACAAAAGTAAAGACCCACAAAAAACAGTAACATCCCACTAATATTATAAACGTGAAAGTTTGTGAGTATGGATTGATGGATGGATGGATGTTTGACACTCTTTCACGCAAAAATTACTGAACGGATCTGAATGAAACTTGAAATGGAGATAGCTTATACTCTGGATTAGCACATAGGCTACTTTTTATTCCGGAAAAAGGTTCCTGCGGGATAACCGGAAGACGCGGGTAAAACCGCGGAGCGCAACTACTTATGTTTAAAACATTAGTATTATGTAATAATGCAAACACTGATGATGTGTACAGTACCTCAGTAATCTTTTTAATCTATATACTAGCAAATTGATTGTCACTGTCAAGTGACATTGACAGAAACGAAAATTTTTGTACAAAATATATTGCGTTCAGGTCCAGGGCAGTATGAAAAGTGACTAATGTTCTCTGTGTTTTTGGCTATCATCTTTATTTACAACACCGTAATGGTTAAAAAGTTCTTCATTGGTTAGTGCGTATTATCAATCAAACACCAACATTCCAATATCTAATAGCCCGGCCCTTGATTTATTACGAGGGCCTTTTGGGGTAAATTATGCAGGCATGTCCATACTATTCTACCATCTAGCAAAACCACTAAAAATTCTCAACAAACAGAATTCCACTAAGCTGTAACATATCTCTTTGCGCCGCTATTTAGAAAAAGCTACGTTACGAAGATTTGACAGCCAATGAGCCGGATGTTAAGCTTAATTAGTTCGAAATTGGCCCCACGTTTAACTTACGAGACGCTAAACGAATTAGGTTACAGGCATTTATGATTTGTTAATTAGTTGTTGCATTTTATAGCTATGATGGCTCAGTGGTAGTGACGTCGGCTTGCGATCCGTAGGGTTCGAATCCTACTATGAGCTTGAGCTTTCGGTGAAGGAAAATATCGTGACGAAACCATAGCTAGGTGGTAGGGTATTTTCTAGTACTCGCCTGGCTATCTACCACCCCCTTGTTAAGAATCTGTCGCCAAGCACATATCGGTATGTTCCGGCAGCCTCACTTGAGAGCCAGTTCCCAGTCCAGGTGTAGCGTGGCGCCATCTTCGACCACATCGTCACTTAACATCAGGTGACTTGTGGTCAAACGCTACCCTGTAATGAGTAAAAAAAAACTCGGCAGTTGGCAGTGATGGCTTTGTCAACTAAATATAATATACCTTTTGTTAACACAGACAAAATTAAAAAAACATAACTTAATATAGTTAACATATTACATATTTACAAAGTTATGCCAAAAACATTAAATTACAAGCGAAGAGCGTAGCGTTTGACCACAAGTCACCTGATTTTAAGTGGCGATGTGGTCGAAGGTACCACCTACACGCGCTACACCTGGACTGGGAAAGTGAAGAAAGGGAATCCTGGTTTAATTGTAGTGAAATTCAATCAATTAGTAATAAAAATAAAATTGAAAATGTGATAGCGCTCATAACATCACCTGCCGGGCGTTTATTTCCTGTTCTTTTGCCGGCGTAAGGAGGTTGGAACCGGCGTAGCTAGTTTTATGTTTGACTTTTTAAAGTAATTTCAATATGTTGTATTTGTATCCTACTAAAACAATGTTTTTTAAGTTTTAAATATCCATGTTTAGAAACTAATAATTCACATATATATGCAACTTTACCTTTACATATATGTAATACTTATTTACACGACTAACCACGACGACCTCATCGCTCGCGATCACTTCCTGAACTACATATTCTAATAAGTGACACTTGTGGCGCATTATCTAAACGTAAATCTATTATTTTTTTGTTTCGAAGAACTTGACGCGCGTCCGTTACGTTTTATCTCCAACAGCTTAGAATGATTTATATTTGGAGTAAATATAAACAAATAAGGCGATCACTCGCTGTCGACTCTTGAACAGTTGCTCGGAAGTCCGACATCCTGAAGTTGTAGGCTATCAGGGTTCTCAAACAATCAGGCTATTTGTGTTTTTACGTTTAAGTCAAAAAAATGCAAGTGCATTCTATGAAAACGAATAAATGTCATTCATTTTCAGAAACCAAGAACAAAAAGATGATAGGTCTAAGTTTTACTAGATATATTTTTTAACATTAAAAAAAAAATTTCGTTTTAGAAGAAAAAAAAGTTAAGAATCTGTCGCCAAGCACTTACCACTGCGTTCCAACGGCCCACTTGAGAGTCAGTTGCCAATCCAGATGCAATGTTGTGCCACCATCGACCACTATGTCACTTAACATCAGGTGACCTGAGTTGTGGTCAAACTATAAAGTAAAGAATTATTTAAGCAAGCGCCTTGTGGTTAACTTTTATATCTTGATGAAACTTTTGTAGACGTTTTAAGCATGTGTAAATGAAAATACATAAATAAATGCAAAAGACATTTAAAATAGACAAAGGTGACACTAACCACCTGCAACCACGTGCTACTCTACTGCGTAATTAAATTAATTTAACTTGACAAAAAATCATCTCAGGAAATACACGAAATGTTGAGCACGCCTGCCTTCTCAACCATCCGTCGTGAAAGGAAGCCGCACTGCCACACGCGACCGACGAATTTGGGCTTGTCGTGCTGAGGATACCGTCACCTTGAATTAACACTTTACTTTGATACATCGTTAAATAACGATTTACAATAAGAGAAAAACTTATAACTAGACATGGCAAGATAAATTCACGCTCAAGTACACTTACCTGCAGCAAATATTATGAAGCTTCTAGATCAGTAGTTCTTAAAGTTGGGATAGTTTGGTCGATGATAGCGAATATTGGGCCCTGATAAATAGGACAACAGGTCGACAAAGGGGCATAAATTATGCCCATTTTTTTCCTTCATAAAAAATTGAAATCAAGAAGTGAGACGCAAATGTCAGGGAACTTTGGAAATTACTGTTCTAGACCATAATAAAATCGGTCGATTAATTATTGTCATCACCATCAGCCTGTCCACTGCTAGAGATATGCCAATCCCAAGGTACGACTAACGGCACTGCGCCCCGTCTTGGGCTCTTCTCATCCGCAACTACTGCCAGCCACTCGTCGCTCCACCTAGTCGGAGAGCGTCGTTTCCTCACAATGTTTTCCACGCTTTGAGCTATGGGCCCAGTGTTGGATTCAAACGCGGTATTGGCGCCTTGTCCTCACGCGCTCTCTTTCAGCTACGATCGCTACTATACTTCCAAGTTCCAATAGATAGTTATTCTTATCCCCCGTCTTCCTTCCCTATTTGTTTACAACACCATCTTCAAGTGGTGGTACCCTCGCGCGCTTACTCAGCTATTATTACCGGGCAATCTGTTTCCACAGGATATCCTGGCCCATCTGGCTCCATCGGAGTATTTATAACTTGCTCATTGTCCCGACTCCCGAACCGTTGCATCTGGACGAGGCGATCGGCTATTTGGAGTGTTGATTTAAGGAGGATCGACCGCTGCGTGATCGTACATATCTGTCTAGGTACCTAATTGGTGTAAGATTAGAACAGCTTCCAACTAATATCATTCTTTGGTCAAATCCAAGGCAACTTTCATTTGTTTGACTTTCTTTGTGTGGATTGTCATATCGCCATGCACGGTCGGGTCGTGAGATAAAAGTACATATCACATTATTGTTTTCACTGTTTTTAGCACTGCATTTTTATTTTATGGGCACGCGGGACTTGAGCCCTAGGGTCCCGGGCTGAAGTTCTGATCCAATACCGATATTTCTACTTTTCTACCGATTCTTCAATAACAGTTAAAGTTTTTCGCACACTACTGGCGGACCGCATCGCGCAAAGCCTCTATCGTACGATCCTAAAAGGTAACACGTAGAAATACAAGTTAAATTTCGGCAGTAAGGGGCAGCAACCCAGTCAAATTTATCACAGTATACCTACAACAGTACTTATAGCCAAAAAAACCAATCGCGTAACATGATTTGTGTTGTGCGTCTTGTCCAAGTCGAGCTACTGCTAGCTTTTTATTTGTTTGACAGTAATGACGTCACCGCTGCCGGCAGCAGGCGGTGCTGCTGAAATCGGACTTGTAACTTAATTATAAAATCAGCGGGAGAGTTACTAATTTAAACATGCGATTCATTTGGACAGCTGTGCCATCTTTCCCACCCACTTCTTATACCTACTTCATCTATTATGTAATATGTATAAATATACGTACTTACGTAGAAAGGTGTGCAAACAATATATGTAATATGTGACATAAACGTAGAGTAAACACTTTTTATGTACATTAATTCGTACCATCAACCGTCCACCCAAAGGTTGTCAGGTAGAAATCACTCTAAGCGATAAGTCAGGTAATTTTTTCTTTTATAAGTGTTGTTTTGTTTTCTGTCGTTGTGGTAAAACAATGAAGCGTCAGTAATCTATGTATCTTTATTCTTTATTATGCTGAGAACTACCATAAAATAGTAGCTTCTTCTCTTACTCATCGTTTAATTTACAAATTCATCTGCCAAACGACAGTCGTCCTTTCCAAACAATACACATAAACACAACAGTTCTGAAATAATAAAAAGAGGGTAGTCGTGTAACGAGATTGCACAGTAGATGGCGCCACGTGACTGCCACGCGTCAGTCGCGCGCCGACCTCCGGAGGGGAACCATCGCCAACATCAATTACGACGCGCACGTTCACATTTCGAAGAAGAGGGTACTGTGTACACTATGCTCCGACAATTTGTGATAATAAATGTGTCTTTAGATTTTGGAGACAGTTTAAATTAAGCTAGATATAAATTAGATGAAATTTATATCCAACTAGCTGTTCCCCGCGGTTCCACCCGCGTGGGCTACAGTTTATCGCGATAAAAAGTATCCTATGTCCTTCCTCAGGGTTCAAACTATCTCTGTACCAAATTTAATTTAAATCAAGCGTAACAGACAGACAGACAGAGTTACTTTCGCATTTATAATATAGGTAGGTTAAAGTAGGGAAGTAGGGATAACTACTTTATCTTCTCGTCTAGGATATTTCTTTAATGTCAAATATAATTTATTTAATAAATATAATTATATACTATTATAACAATAAAATAAAAACAAATAAACCTAAACTAATAACTAAAACACATTATTAAAAGAAGTCCCTTTAGGCATTTGATTGTGTTCACCACGAGACACTGATCAGGAAGCTCCGGCACTATGGTATTCGAGGTGTTCCTCTGGACCTTGTAACCTCATACCTTAGTGATAGGATTCAGAGAGTTGACGTGAACGGGAAGCGATCCTCGGGGTCAGTAGTCACAATGGGAGTTCCGCAGGGTTCAATACTCGGACCTTTTCTGTTTTTAGTTTACATCAATGATTTGCCCAGCCTTGTTAGTGACAATCACGAAATAGTATTGTTTGCTGATGATACGTCGCTTTTATTTAAGTTAAAGCGACAACATAACATTTCTGACGACGTGAACAATGCTCTCTCCAAAGTTACAGACTGGTTTGATGCGAACAATTTGATGTTAAATGGAAAAAAGACAAAATGCTTGAGATTTGTGCTGCCCAATGTTAAAGAAGTACCAACAAATGTAAAAATTAAGGACGAAGAATTGGACCTTGTCAAGACTACAGTATTCTTAGGCATAACTTTAGATCACAAATTGCAATGGGGTCCACATATTGTCAGTCTATCGAGCAGACTTAGCTCTGCAGCATATGCTGTAAAGAAGATCCGTCACCTTACTGACGTTGATACAGCCAGACTAGTCTATTTCAGCTATTTTCACAGCATTATGTCCTATGGAATATTGCTGTGGGGAAACGCTGCTGATATTAACACCATATTTGTATTGCAGAAGAGAGCTGTTCGTGCGATTTATAACATGGGCCCCAGAGAATCTTTAAGAATTAAGTTTAAAGAAACCAAAATAATGACAGTTATTTGTCAATATATTTATGAAAATGTAATGTACATACGGAAAAATTTAAATAGCTTCAAAAAGAGAAGCGATTATCACAATTTTAATACTAGAAACAAAGATAAAATTGCTGTACCCACCACTAGGCTCCATAAAGTTAGCAACTCGTTCAAAGGTCAATGTGTACGCTTTTTCAACAAAATCCCAAGTGAAATTCAAGACTTGTCTATAACAAAATTTCAAATTCGTATAAAGAGAACTCTCATTAGTAAAGCTTATTATAAAATATCGGACTATCTAGATGACAAACAAGCTTGGGATTGTAGTTAATCTATCTATCTTTCTTTCTATCTATCTATTCTCCCTATTTCCCCTATTCTAACCATTTTCGGTAAACAGCCAAAACAGTCATGCTCACGAAAGTGACTTTGCTTGCAGCGGCGTCATGTGTCGGGTCGCCCTCTTCCCTCTCATATGGTCGAGGAGAGCGATGGCTGGCACATGCGTCAACTCGTGAACGGGTGCTGCTTGTGGGGTCTGGTCTGCTTTGGTTGTGATCCCGCAACTCGTTAATATTCATGTTCCCATATCCCAATGTGTACAACCAAACAAGAGAAATCTTATTATTAGTAAAGCTAAATAAAAAATATCGGACTATTAGATGACAAAAAAAAAAAGCTTGGGATTTTAGTGAACTTGCTCCAATTCAATCAATTAGTAATAAGAATAAAATTGTCAATGTGATCGCGCCAAAAAAATTACCTGCCGGGCGTTTCTTGCCTGTTCTTTTGCCGGCGTAAGGAGGTTGGAACAGGCGTAGCTAGTTTTAAGTTGACGTTTTAAAGTGATCACAATGTATCCTATTGAATAAACATATTTTTGATTTTGATTTTGATTTTGATTCATGGTACCTGAAGATAAAAATTAAAATTTCTTTAATTAAAATTATTGGACGGACGGAAATGCTCACTTTATTGTTTTATTTTAACACAAGTTTCGAGCTTAATTTGAGGCTAGGTCAATTTGTGTGCAATGGTCCCCTGATATTTATTTGTTTTAGTAAAAGTGAAGGATTTGCGCGAGCTCCAGGTGGAGGACTGGCAGGAGGTGGCGCAGGACAGACCGAAGTGGCGTCTTTTGTTATCGGAGGCCAAGACTCACTTTGGGTCGTTGCGCCATCTCAGTTAGTTAGTTAGTTAAGGTATATGACCACATAAAAACAATAGGTACAGGTGCGGTTTTGTTGTAGTACTAAACATGAACGCAAATATGACGCAGTACTCGTGTATTGGCAAGACAGTGCTCACAATGTTAATCTAATCATAAAATCATAATCCACTAGCAATTTTAAGTAAAATGACCTAATCAATTGCTATCAAGCGTGAGTTCAAAGTCCAATTATTATATTTAAACGCAATTGATTACAGTGTTGGTAATTACAAATGTTAGACGCGACGGTAGATCGGATTAGCAATCTTGGTATTTTTGTACAATTTTCTCAATCATCATTCCACTACTTACTATCTTATCACTTTTAATTACTTAGTTTAGTATATTCAACTTCTTTGTCTGGTGTTTCGTAGTAGAAGATTGAATGATCTTGTAAGATTTCTTGAATATTTTGTTTATTATGGCCAACAATTTACTTTACCACTGCAAAGTTCAAGTTTGTCATCCTTGATTTATCCACGGGTCTAATGTGAAATGAGATAATGTTGAAGCTCAAAATTCTGGGTGGCATTGAACCGCTAGCAAGCGACTTGTTCCTCTCATCACTCTGTCTCTCTCTCAGAATCCTAAGTCTGGAATCCTAAGGCTGCTTGGCTGCCGAATCAGGATGCAGTTCAAAACTGACATTACACAGTGAAACATAATAGTAAAGACGGTATGTGAACTCCCATAAAAGGCTAGCACCCAAACGGTCGGCAATGATTCATCATAAAACAATCACAGTGCAGATTGCTTGATACATTGACTGTAGATACAAGACAGGTGCAATGATAAACATTGCAGGCGGACGATCGCGGACGCATATGGCAAGGTGCTGGGATTACTGTCCGATTTCTTTTCAGTGGATAATTTGTTACTGGCAGACCAAAATGACAATACTTGCAAGCGAAAGACTGCAACCAAATAACCAATAGTATCGCCTACACAAACATATAGGAGAAAGCGATGGCGGCCGAATTGAAACGCGTATGCCTTACAAGTCGCCGACACCGAGTTCGAATCCTTTCGGCTCCGCACCTATGACTTAATTAGTTATGTGTGGATTTAACATCGCTGAAAGAAAACATCATGAGGAAACTGGCATGTCCAAGAACCACAACATCTACCAACCCACGCTAGACCAGCGTGGTGGGTTACGGCCCACATTCTGTCTTAGAGAGAAGGCCAGAGTCCCAGCAGTGGGGACGTATTAAGCTGATGATGATGAAACACATACATTCTGACCCCTAACTAGGATTCCCTGTATGCCCTAGGCATTAGAAATGAATCACCCACGTGGATTTCTTTAAATGCACAAATGTTTGTCCGCTAGTAGCGGCAATCGAACTTGTCTGTGGATTATCCGACGTTTTTCAAAATGCATGGTAGCCGTATTCTAGTCCTGGATGATATCATTCGCTTCGCAAACATTTGTGTTTGTTTCGCATTTAGCGGGCCACGGAGATCTTTAGGTATACTGCTGGCAATGGACAATGAACTGTAGTTAGTGATAAAAGGAAAGGATAGTAAATGAATTTGGACTTGCGTTTGGACTTTGCAGCATAAAGCGTGAATTAACCTTAGAAAGTAAAAAGAAATAGCATATTATAAATGCGACAGTTAGTGAGTGTGTATGTTTGTTACTTCTTCACGGTAACACCGCTCAAAGGATTTGATTGGAATGGACTACTTTGCACTCTGGAAAAAGGTTCCTGCATGCGAGATGCGGAGAAAATTGCAGAGCGCTAGTGAAACCAAAAAAAAACTATCTACCTGAGATGGCGCAACAACCCAAAGTGAATCTTGGCCTCCGATAACAAAAGACGCCACTTCGATCTGTCCTGAGCCACCTCCTGCCAGTCCTCCACCTGGAGCTCGCGCAAGTCCTCCGTAACTTCGTCGTTTCAGCGATACCTGGGACGGCCGACCAGGCGCCGGCCACTCAGCCAGCTAGTCAGACATATTTATATGTGACAGTATTTAAATTGTGCCCTATTTCACCGCAGTAATGTAATTACCAACGTCTTTCCGGCCATTAGAGCCAAAAGGCGATCACAGGTCGTTTTCGCTTTTTATCAAAATAATTTGTTTCCTTCCGAACACCTTTCCCTACAAAATACAGGCACCTGATGCGTTTTGTTCGCAGCTGATGATGGCAACACCTTGTCTTTTTGTTACGGTATTCGGTAACCCTTAATTACACTATTTTAATATGTCGGTTTCTCTACGGATATTTGCGGTATCGGTATCAACTTTCGTAATCATCACTTATCGTGCTTATAAAAATTGGCAAGTTAACTATATTTGAATGGTTGGCAGATGTCTTTTTAAACTTTTAGTTTTATGATCCAAAAGGACTTTCAATTCTAAATATAATGACTTGAAATTGGTATCTTTTATTACACAGCGAAAAGTTTTTTTGTGGATGTCGGACGCAATTAGTTCCTTGGTCGAGTCTAATGTTTAATTAAAGGGATTATAGCTAAATTGCCAATTAAAGTAACTATTACTGTTAGAGGTTTATTTTAGGTAGATCTTGCACTAGGTGCACCGATATTGTGAGAGTCACGGAGAGCCCATGGATGCAAAATGCCTAATAGCCGTTCATGGTGCGTTCGAAGGGGGAAGCTTATGTTCAGCAGCGGACTTCTTCCGGTTGATGATGATGAGGTCTATTTTTTAAAATTAGATAGGTACCTACTTGCTATGCTATGTGCCCCTTTATTGTCAAAAACCTTTGCGCACTACACCCGCCAATGTTTCGTCACAATGAAATTAATCTTTTTTTAAATTAAATAAGAAAATAAAATACTTAGGTAACTATAGGTACCTTATTGTTTAAAAGTACCTGCTCATAACTCTTAGCAATATTGACAAAATCAATTTTGCGGTTGTAGTACGTTTTAAACAGGCAATTTTATATAAGTATGTACTGACTATAATATATAATAAGGCATCATAGATAACCTATTTAGTTACCTATACCTAGCACATATAAGTCCGTGATTACAATAGAAAAAAAATACTGCCAAAACAATACAAAACTGTTAAAAAACTTGAACAAAAATCACTCTACGCGCTAGACAGAAAATAAATAAAAAAGAAAACATTTTCGGTTGCTCAGTGCAGTCAAAAGTCGGCATTGTTGCCAGCATTAAAACCCGTACTATCGCCCAGCTGTCTAGCAATAAGGGCACGCGCGCGCGAAAAAAATAAAGAATGGGGGGACAAGATGGCGTCGTCCCGTGCACTTGACATTTCCAATTAATTTGCTCGGGATATCTGTGCGTTAGCAGCTGAGCATGATGGCACATTGGGGTAATGCGGATTACTTACGTTAAAACGCGTATACGCGTGCGCCGCCCGTGCCTCGGTTCTCAGTGCAGGAGGGTTAAAGTTTAGCCGAACTGTGAGAAAATGAAAGACTGCTTCAGACGAAGAGTTGTTTTATGATAATTTTCTCACAGCTTTCGATGGCTTGCATTTGATGACGTATCTGTTCGTTTTGGCGTTTTATGGGAGTTATATTTTAGGTATTATGGTGATGGTTTGATCTGTAAGCTTTTTCTGGTATATAATAGGAACAAAGCTGCTGTCATTTTAATAGTCACTACGTTAGAAAAGTCTACTCCCAGTTGCCACTACCAGCTCCGCCGCTACTGATGGCAATCGAGAAGTAGCTTTCAAAGAGCTTTGCTTGTAAGATTTCAACATATTTTTGTGCAGATAGAAGGGGTAAAGTGATTAAATAATAAAAATTATATATTGGTCAGATTATTCTAACGGATCCTAAGGAACAAAGAACGCAGGTTTTTATGAATCAGTTCTCAAAACCAACGATTTACCGAGAACCAAAAAGCAGGTCAATAATTAAGACAGGCTTCTCGCTGGATGCCTCATTTGCAAGATTTTTTAGCGTGTCAACTCCATACGTTGCGAATTTAGTAGGATATTCAAAATCTCTCTATTCTGTTCAATACAGTAGGCTATTTTTTATATCATAAAAGTTATGCGTGATCTGGTCAGACATTAAAAAAAAAATAGACTCCAAAACCTTTTTCTTTTTTTATCAATTTGCAAAGAACTGATAGATTTCATTATGAACATCAGTATAGCTATAGATTTTTATAATTTTATAAATATATTTAGTCATGTTAATGGCTGCAAATCAATTTGTATTTTCTTTCTGACATACACTCATTGAATATGGTAACACTATTAAAACGTTAATTGGTAACACCAACAGCTCTCCTTCCTAATAAGTAGGTAAGGTACCTGTGAAGCTTACGTAAGTGCGATATGGGGCTTTTCGGCGGGAATTGAACTGTCATTGTGAAAATAAACTCGTGTTTCATGTGGATTTGTGTTTGAGATAAGTTTTAGAGTTATATTAAAATATAAAACTTAAAATTCCCGCGGTTTCGCGCATGAACGTCATTTACGGCATGTTTCAATGAGGTTTTTGGATAGATAGGTATCTAAATCTATCCACGGTTTGCCTTACTGGAGATAGAAATATGACACAAGCTTCATAAAAGTAATGTCAAAATATCTCTTGTAGTAGATAGGTTATTGACACTGGCCGTCAATTGCTAGAAAAAGTTCCATGTCCTTTCCTTTTTAAGCGATATAGTCACATTCTTAGCTCAAGGGTGGTACAGCTAGCCAGGCGAGCACTATAAAATGCTCTACCACCAATCAAACATATAGCTCTGGTGACGAACTTTTATGTAACCCAAACCAGGCAGGTCGAAGCGATGATGGCTCAGTGATAGTAACGTCGGTTTGCGACCCTTAGGACGTGGGTTCGAATACTATAATGAGCTTGAGCTTTCGGTGAAGAAAACATCGTGATGAAACCACAGCTTGGTGGTTGGGCATTTTCTAGTGCTCGCCTGACTAGCTACCACCCTCATGTTAAGAATCTGTCGCCAAGCACTTAACGGTGTGTTCCGGCAGCCTTACTTGAGAGCCAGTTCCCAATCCAGGTGTAGCGTGACGCCATCTTCGACCACATCGTCACTTAACATCAGATGACTTGTAGTCAAACGCTACCCTGTAATTAATTAAAAAAAGGTGTTTTGGCTTCGCTGACAGTCAGAGTAAGTAAACAAGAGTGACGACTTTTGGTTCAGAACAACCATCTCATTGTCCGCCATGAGAGGCCCAGTGCGCGCGCGCACTTAGCGCGGCCCGTAAGTTTATAGCGGAAGGGCATTCTCGACTTAATTAATCATTTCCTTTCCTAATCTACGATGTTTGACTACTGCATTTTAGCTTCCTGTGGTCTATGGGATGTGTTTGGCCTATAAATGTTTTTTTTATCGAGTTCGCCTGCCTTGCGGCTTCGCCCGTGTGAAAGTTGTAATTTTTCCATACAATCTTTTACACCCCATTTGAAGAGAATTTTCAAAAAATGGGTTTATTGGGAACTCCTGCAAACACTTCATGATTTGTCCATGTTAGACAGTGCGTTGTCTGTCAGTCAGTTTTAAGAATTATATTAAGGTTTTTATTTGATATAAATACTCGTATAACAAAAATAATATGTATATTATAACAATGAACTGAAAAACCTATACTAATAACTACAATAATATATTAT
Source organism: Opisthograptis luteolata (assembly GCA_931315375.2). NCBI lineage: Eukaryota > Metazoa > Arthropoda > Insecta > Lepidoptera > Geometridae > Opisthograptis > Opisthograptis luteolata. The sequence goes on from OV928048.1 coordinate 9,931,463, forward strand.
TAAAAGGAGTCCCTTTAGGCAAGGTTCTGAAGATACTGGCAGCGTTTCCCCTTTGGATGGCTAGACTAATCCTTTGTCCGAGGTAGCTGCCAGCTCTTCGGTCTCCTGTGATGTCGACTAACCTTTTTGCTATTTCCTTAAAAAGCCTTATAGCGCTAGAATTATATTAAGTAGAACAGCGATAAGTAGAATATTCTTTGGATATACTTATTAACCATCTTTCCTAGCGAAGAGCGCAGTTATACTATGTCCTCTGAGTTTCGGATTTTGGACTATAGAAGCGGGAAGATAATTCGTACCTACATGTGGTCTGTGGGTCAAACAAAGGACTTCCTTTTTACATGGCAGTTAAAAATAAACTGAAAAACGACAAAATCGGCGTCGACATGAGAGATCGAACAAGCGATGGCGCAGGTAGCATCGGGCACAGATTACTAAGTAGCAGTCAATCGGGCAGGCGCGACTTTGTGAACCTTGGCAATAAAATGTGGTATCACTTGGCGCCTTTATCGTGAACCAGCTGATCCCCGCGGTGTCGCTCACGTGATAATTACCAAAGGGTTTCTAAAAACATAATCTATGATACTCAGGGATATTGTAGAATACCAACTGTGACAGAATTATCAGATTCGGATCGGCAGTCAGTAGTCGGCAACGCCCCTAGTGGTGCGAATTTCCATAGACGATGGGGACTGCTTGTTTGCCAATCTAATACGTAGAAAAAGCTGTAACAGTAACATAAGTACAGTCAGCTACAAAAGTAACAAAACACGCCCAAGTTTTTAATTTTAAATCAGATTAAACCAGATCAGCCAAAAATGAGAATATTTAGCAACTTTTGTCGAAAACTGTACCGCTTTATACTATAGCATTTATGACAAAAACAGAGGTGTACAATCAGTGAAGGTTGTGAGTGAGTTTGTAATTGTAGGTACCTATGTTTGTTACTTTTTCACGCTGATTGATACGGCTTGGCCAAAATTTGGAATGATGATAGCTTAGTTGAATGTTATCCCGGAAAAGTCCAGTCGCGGATACAGCTAATAAAAAAATGAATTAAAAATTGAATCAAGATTCGCTGCACAATGCAAAAGTATCCCTCAAGTGGCGCACAAGAGCGGCGAGCGGCGCCTTTGTCCTCCGCAGAGTACGCAGCCTCCATCCGATTGTCGGCTTCACACGTGCTGCCCCGACTATACTCACAGACACGTATTGTGTATTTGAAAACAATAAAGTTTTTGTACCTAATATTTTTTTGTACTACACTTGCTTTTGAAGCGATGAAGGCTCAGTGGTAGCTTGGTGGTGGAGCAAGCACCTATCGGTGTGTTCAGGCAGCCCTACTTGAGAGCCAATTCACAAATCAGAGGTAGTGTGGCGCCACCTTCAACCACACACAGGTGACTTATGGTGAAACACTTGCAGCAGTATTTTTGTAAGTCATATCCACAACAAAAAATGCCATTTCATAATTCTGTTCCGTCTGTGTCATGCTCTAGCCTCCAGAAATTTTACTACGTATATAGGTACTTAAAAATGTCAAATACTGCAATAAGTTTCCAAAGTACTTGTCAACCTTTTACATATTATTAATCCAGTACCTACCTAACTAAATAAAACTAAAACCTCTTGCCTCAATCCTGCAGCGGGTCATCCCAGGTAAGCGCGGCAAGCGCCATCTTTTTTTTCTGCGTGCACCTGTAAAACGCGAAAAAAAAGTCAAACGGCCGAAGGCGCGTGAACGCGGCTGTTTTGACAGCACCCCTTTGCCACATTCTGCCATTAAACATAATTGAATTTCTTTGTTGAATTTGGTATTGATTTGCGAAATTGGACTTCATGAAAAGGTTGACGCCGAAGAAGCTACACGTGGTTACTATCGTACCTCTTTGAAGTGGATGCATAGTATTTGATGATTTTGAAGACTGGCCACATTTCTCTACAAAATTCATGCGCTTTTATAAGCCCACTAATTACGTAGGATCTCTTTTCCGGGATAAAAAGAAGTGAAAACGAAAATCCTGAAATGGAACCTATGTTAATGGCTCATTTTCACACTTAGAAATGGTATTAGTTAAAAAAAATACTAGTTGCGCCCCGCGGTTTCACCCGTGTCTTCCTGTTAATCCCGTAGGATCCTTTTTCCGGGATAAAAAGAAGCCTATGTGTTAATCCAGAGTATATGCTATCTCCATTCCAAATTTCATCAAAATCGGTTTAGTAGTTACGGTCATACAAACATTCAGACAAACTTTCGCAAAATATTAAGTAGGATGTTTTAATTCCACTTTTTATACAATAAATTGCCATTATATTATTATTGAACAAACAGCTCTTATAATAGTCTTATAGTAGGTAGTAACTAAAGAGTAGAGATAATACAAAATTAGCTTAAAACTGTTGAACAATGGGTCAAGAGCCTACTTTAAAAGAATACAAGCCGCGTCATGCAGAACGTCATTAGTCCCAATCACATGCCATTTCAGGTCCTTCGCTCAGAAGGTGAACGCTCCCAAACCTCCGAAGAGCCAAATTGCCCCAAAATCGCCTCTTCGTGAGAATGGAATCCGAATCTGTGACATCCTCACGATTGTGCTAGCATTTATCCTAAATATCAAAATCTAGAAGCCAATGACCATTGGCCAGTATAAGAAAATCCTGGGCCACTGTTAGCTTCCTTTATGTCGTCTTCTACTTTAAGTTGAGAGAGGGGCGAGGAAGGTCTGCTTATGATGGCATAGCATGCAGGATGTATAGGAATTTAGTAATCGGTAGTCTCAGTCGTCACGCGAGGATGTTCAAGCAATTTTTGTTGGGTTCCGTAAATGTAATATCTGAAAACGAAATCGCTGTTTTCGGTCTATCTTTGGATCTTTCTAACACCACTGCTTTTACATAGTTTTTCAGCTCTAAACTTCTTAGAAATTTAGTAGGAGAAGCTACGTTTTAGATAAATAATTCCAGTTTTAAAACTTACATATCATGTTTTTTATATGCATGTATACATCTTGAATTCTGTTAATACATTTTACGTACAGTTTTACGCGAACCACAGGTCACGTGATTGCGAAGGTGGCGCCATGCTAAGCTTGGATTGGGAACTGGCTCCCAAGTGAGGCTGCCAGAACACATGGATACCTGTGCTTGGCGACAGATTATTTACTTGAGAGCTGTATTTTTTTTTTTACTACTTACAGGGTAGCGTTTGACCACAAGTCACCTGATGTTAAGTGACGATGTGGTCGAAGGTGGCGCCACGCTACACCTGGACTGGGAACTGGCTCTCAAGTGAGGCTGCCGGAACACACCGATAGGTGCTTGGCGACAGATTCTTAACATGAGGGTGGTAGCTAGCCAGGCGAGCACTAGAAAATGCCCTACCACCAAGTTATGGTTTCATCACGATGTTTTCCTTCACCGAAAGCTCAAGCTCATTGTAGGATTCGAACCCACGACCTACGGATCGCAAGTCGACGTCACTACCACTGAGCCATCATCGCTATAAAATGTATCTAGTCAGGCAAGCACTAGATAGGCTAATTTTAAGAATGTATTGTGATCATTCTATTTCGTTCCCAATGCTTGGACTCAAGCTTTGAGAGAAAGAGAGAGAGAGAGGTGGGGCCTTATGGCCGAAATTAATAATCGATCCGATCCGATATCCGCGGTTTTGGATCGATATGTCTTGTCTTAATATGCCATTTTAGTACTAGGGCTCGACAGATGACTACTAAAAAGACATATCGATCCAAAACCGCGAATAACGGATCAGGATCGATTATTAATTTCGGGCGATAGTCTACCACTCTATCCCAGTACGAGTTGGTAGGTATGTGATGTTTCCAGTTTACGGGTCAGCTATACAGAGCTACGGAACCATTCAACTCATAGCCAACTCATTCTTGTCCAGTTTATTTAAATTCAATCTTTGATTGGTGCATAGCTGCTGGCCAGTAGTCAAGTCACGAATTTACGAAATAATTCATCCATCTTTGGCGTTTCATTGTATTTAATTTCCATAGAAATGTCCCTGACAGAATCAACAATAATAATGCAATAATATGTAAGTGAAGATATTTCCCGTAACGTGTCCATCTGTGGCCTTCCACACCACCTCGTGGGAACTCCCCGGGGCCACCACGCGAGCTCTCCATTTAAATCTGTAGTACTTTACTTACACCGCTCGCTGGACATACCATCGGTGGAGTTCAAGCCTTTATGATGGGAACTGTATTTTTCCATGACGTTCATGTTCATACCTATTGAATGCAGTCCTTCAATTAAATTAAATTCAAAATTCTTTATACATAATATGATGACTTTACAACGTCAAACTTAAGACTAGCTACGCCAGTTCCAACCTCCTTGCGCCGGCAAAAGAACAGGCAAGAAACGCTTAAATTATCACCGTAATTTTAGGATAATTTTGATAGTTTGGGATTTGTGAGCCATGATTGTATATGTATGTATGTTACTTACTACTTTACGATATTACGGCTCAACGGAATCAAGTTAAATTTGGAATGGAGACAGCTTATACCCAGGATTAACACATAGGTTTATTTTTATCCCGGGAAAAGTTTCCTACTCCGAATTATTTATCAAAGGAAACTACCCTGAAATTGCGATAAAAAAAATGTAAATTAGTAGGTATTTTTTATTAATTGTGTATTTTATTTTGTCATGAATAAATGATGTTCTATTTAATCCTATTCTCTCTATTCAAAATTTGTTTTTAGTGAACTGGTATGAAAGTTTTAGAAGTTTTGTTTTTGTTTATTCTCTTTAAGAAAGAGTAAAGTAGGTACCTACCTACGTATATCTTTGAGCCTGTAAGGCTTCATACAAACCTCAAAGTTACAGTTACCCCATACAGTTCCCACTGTATCAGCCAATAATGTCTTTGTTACCACATAAAGGTATGAAAGTTTTCCAAGTTTTTAAAGTTTTGTTTTTGTTTATTAGGTCTCTTTAAGAAAGAGTAAAGTAGGTACCTACCTACGTATATCTTTGAGCCCGTATGGCTTCATACAAACCTCAAAGTTACAGTTACCCCATACAGTTCCCACTGTATCAGCCAATAATGGCTTTGTTACCACATAAAGGTAGGTTAATATCATACATACCTACTTATTAATAGATAAAAACGATTCGTGTTTCCGGCGTGGCGCTACTGGTTTTAGCATAGTTATTACCGGCCTCGGCGGCTATGGTGTGAGAAAATACAACGAGTGTTCAAGAGAAAAAGAAGGCCGCTAGCGCTGCTTAAAACGAAGAGATCTTTGCTTGGGTTTGATTTTGATAGATAGATAACGCTTTACGCCCGAAATTAATAATCGATCCTGATCCGTTATCCGTGGTTTTGGATAGATATGTCATGTCATAATATGTCATTTTAGTAGTATAGCTTGACATAATACTACTAAAATGACATATCGATCCAAAACGGCGGATAACGGATCAGGATCGATTATTAATTTTGGCGCCTTATTGTTTCACCACAACAACAGAAATGTTCAGGTAAGTTCAGCTTGCTCTCAAAATTTTTTTTACTTATTTTTTGCTTAAAAACAATGTTCAGTATCTACCTACATAATTGATACGGTAAAAAGTGATTCAGCCTTTCGCAATGCCCAAACATGGTAATGGCTCAGATTCGATGGATTCCAGTTGGTTTTGTCCTTCCATGAATTATAATTTTTGTTTTCAGACTGTACTAAAGTTAATACAAGTATGTATGTAGTGAAAAAATAAGTTCATAATATTGTACTACTAATATATGGAAGAAAACTGGTAAGTATCATTAATCCTTTTTGCCCCGTTGTCTATAATGTTTTTTTCTTTTACGCCTTACAGGGTAGCGTTTCGACAAGTCACCTAGGAGACAAAGTGGAATGTTTTAAAATGTTCAAGTATTCGCTCTAATTCATTTTGGTGGAAGAAATTACTGGTACAAAATCCTGGTTGGCTCTTCTCGGCTGGTACAGTCAGCGACATAAATAGCTGATCGTTCTCGATTTTCCAAATGTGTTTCAAACCAGTAATTATTATTGGTTTTTTTTTACATCATTTTGACCACAACATAACTCACCTGATTTTAGGTGATGATGAGGTCAAAAAATGGTGTCTAAGATGATGAGGATAATAGAAAAAAGTGTGATTGTTCAGCGACTTTTGTCGTTAACTGTACCGCTGGATTTAGTAATTAACTACATAGACATACTTAGTGTTCTACTGATAATTAAGTATTTATAACAGTGAACCCAAAACTAAGCGCGAGGCCTGTATCTTGGGCGAGATTATAGTCTTAGGACATTGAAGTGCGAGAAAGCGCTAGTAGATATCCCTTAATTACCGTATGTGACCTTTCAACCTTTTACGTGGTCATCATATGGTCACGCTCTAATCACATGTTCTTACGTGATAACGGGACACAAGCACTGTGTTTAAAAATATCTTTCGCTCTATGATTTATTGATGTTCGTTACTGTAACAGACGCGGTCAAGTCCAACTTGCCATCCTAAAGTTTTGTTTAATGTAATATCCATTATACTACAGGGATGCCTTCGGAACTGTATTCTGCGAAAATCGTAACATCTGTAATAGTAGCACAAAACCGCGAATTCGCATCGCATCGTAAAAATCTCAAGAACTTCTGATCTGAATCGCATCGCGCCGCATCGTATCACAGTTTTGTGTGGGAGCCCATAATGCGAAGTCTTATAAACATACTCGTCAGCAAAGAAATCGACGCACACCAAAAATATGCACATAATTTTTCGAAAGTACTTTTGGAAATGTTGTATTATTAAGTTTTATATTCTTTATGTTTGTTTCAGTTTTTTTGTCTTCGAGTAGGTATAGATTCAATATCTAAATAAAAATTGTGATTATTCCAGACGTCTCTAGACTATTTGGTAAAATAACTTTGTTTTAGTCTCAATCAATTTCCGCTAACCGCGTCAGTCCACTTTGCGGACAGGGCATGAATTTGTAAAACGTCGCCAAGGGGGCTTTCCCACGAAATGAAGATTGAGTGAATAGCACTGATATAACTTTAGAACACGAGCGATATTAGACGTATAGAAAGAATTTGACAGGTACTTATTCGAATAAGCCGAGACGCTAGCTCTACCCGCAAGCGTAGCTTAGCTAGGGATTGCAATCCGGCGTCATTTTCATCCGGATCCGACCGAATTCTCATCGATCCGGCTGGAAGTGACAATGTGGTCGAAGGTTGCGTCAAACTACACCTGGATTGGGGCTCTCATGTGAGGCTGCCGGAACACATTGATATTTGCTTGCATAAACAAAAGAAGTTGCAATATACGTAATAAGTTCCTCTGCTAGTAGATGGTATATAATTATAACATTACAGTACCTATATAACATCACACGAAGAAGCGGCAACTTGGCGATGTAGAAAGGTAAGCGGAGAGCAGCGGCCGACGACGCACGCCGCGGGTCAGTGAGTGGTGCAAGTCAGAAGACGCGGCGGTTTGTACGTATACCTATTCTCCCACGAGACAAACAGACAGACAAAGTTACTTTCGCATTTATAATATTAAGTAGGGTGGGTATATATAATATATAGTAGGGAAGTAGAGATGTAGCGTCATGAACTATGTTATATTGTACCTAAAGAAAACTATTTGGGAATCACTACGCGGGTGAAAGCGCGGGAAATAGCTAGTAAGGGCACGTCGCCTCTCATTATATCATGCCTCTCTGTCTATCATTTAAGGCGCAGGTTTCCAAAAATGGGGTTATTTAAAGCTATCTTTCTGTGTAATTCTGGTCTAAAAAAAATCTAATAAAAATATATGTTGATCTACTTGATATATAGCAGGACACCTTCAGGCCGAAAAATGCAAAAAATGTATTTATATATTGAAAACAAATGTGCAAAGTCCCCATTTCCTAAAAGTTTAATACTACTTTACTCCTAAACTATATATGTAACAAAGACTTGTTAATACCATCAGCTTATAAAAAAATATAATACCCAGGACACCTTCAGGCCATTTTTTGAAAATACTGCTTTAATTATTTTTTGCGAATTTTTTACGTATTTCATACTCGCAAATCGGCACGTACACCCCTCATTCGCCCATAAAGTCAGTGCGGGACGAGCCGCCGTGCTGAACGGACCTGTGCCACTTTTCTCCGCATATTTTTGTAGCTGAAAGTCGTACGATGAACTACCTATAGGCTATGAGTGGTAGGTGCATAGTGCCGCGGCGAGTTAATTGCCTACTCTTGCGGTGATGCATAGGGTTGTCACTTTTATTTTTAGTTAAATACTAACTGACCCGGCGAACTTCTTTCCGCATAAGAGGCAATAAATGAGCAGATTTAGGATTTTAAAATTAATTAACGTTAGTAATAAATAAACTCGCATAAAACAAAAACATCTTCAATTCACAACTTCAATATCAACCATAGACAACATTACGTTTAGCTGTCAGTTGTGTTTTGTTACACCATGTCAGTTGCATTTTGGTATACCATTTACAACAAATGAATGATTAATTTTATTATTTATGAGTATCATATTTTATCTTATTCCGGACGAAGACAAATGCAAAAAATCAAAGATTATAAAAATCGGTCCAGCCGTTATCGACTTATACCTAAGTGTTGTAACTAACATGCCTTTTTTTATAGATTATATTATCTGTGTATTATGACAGCGCAAGGTGTTTAATCATGTAATTTATTAAAATGTTTCACCAATTCATAAATGGGTTGCATATTAAAGACATTTTAATAATTATAAATTAATAAATACGATTTATTATAAACTATACAAATGAAATAGTCAGTGAGAGCAGCAAATCCGAGCGAGCGAGCAGTGTAGTACATAAATGCGCGCGATCAAACGCGTGGCACAGCCCTACTGAGTCCCAGGCCGGTCCCTGCGTACACGGCGCTCGCTACTCACTCACGCGCACATTCAAATGGCGCGGCAGCGACTACTAGCCGTGCCCCGCGGCTTCGCCCGCGTGGGAATTGATGTGTTGTACAAACTTTAGAACGCCATTGCACAACCTCTAGGGGTTTTCTTAAATATAAAAAATACGTATTTAATTATTTACTTTATAGTTTATTTGTACCTACTTTTAAGAAAATCCACATAAGGAGTAAAAAAAAGCCATACAAACTTTAAAACTCTATGGCACACCCCGTAGAAGTAATACATATCAAAAAATAAAAAATGCGTTTTCAATGATTTACTTTAAGGTTTATTTGTACCTATTTTTGAGTCAATCGAACCAAGGAATGACATTTTTCATACAAACTTATCTACCTTATTTAACCCCTTTCAGAGTTGACTTTTCAAAATTAGATTAGCTTATGTGTTAGTCCAATACCTAAACTGTCTACATTCTAAATTTCATCAGTCAAATTCGGTTCAGTAGTTACGTGGTAACAAACATTCACACACACACAAACTTTCGCATTTATAATATTATAGTAGGATGTTGCTACTGTGTATATATGTAGATACGGCGGGCTCGATTAGTAGAGGTACCGCGCCGCGCCGCATGGCGAGAGCGTCGCTTCGGGCGCGTTGGCCGCAGATCGCGTAATTTTGGTGAGGGGATGCGCGGAGTGCGCGGAGCAGTTTCACTTGATCAAGCAAGGTCAACGACGTTATGGAGGCTCTTAATGATGGAAAGAGATGTAGTAATGCGTTGCGGTGGATACAAAAAAAGAGTTTAACGCGCTCGCGGTAGAAAGGGTTATAACGTCTCGCAAAAATTCACACTAGATGAACTAGATCCAAGGTTCTTTCCAGAAGGTGACTTATTTTAAACTCAAGTCAATTTGTGGGCAATCGTCCCTCGATATTTATTTATTATTTTAACATCGTATGAAAGCCAGAGGTGAAAGAGATGTTGAGATTCCCACACAGTCTTCACTAAGTAAAATACACTTAACATAGCATAAAATAGTCCGCTAGCTATAAAGAGGAAAGAAATTTTAAAATCATATTAGTAGTTGCTGAGATGACCCGTAACATACCTACTTACAACGAACTTTACCTTCCTCTTGATAATACTATGTTTAGATAAAGTATCGCTGAAAGGCTCACAGAGTTTATAATAGTACCAAGTGCTTTATATCTAGCTAAAGCCTCATAAAACCTTACAAAATAGGGATGACAAAAGAATAATAAATTAATTAAACCATTTATTATAATAATAACGCTCAGCTCACAAACCGCGCCATCGTAAGCGGTCTGTCAAAAAATGCAAATTGTCATAAGCCACAGGCGAATCACGCGCAGACATTCCCACAGTCCGCCGATGTACGGATAGCAAATTAATAAATACCAGGTATCGGACGAGATCATGCACGATTCACGACACACTCCGTTTTGGTTTAATTTCAAAGGAGGTTGTTTCGACTTATTGTATTTGTCGATGCGCAGTTGCAAGGAATAACGATGAGATGCCAAAATTCAGGAAGTTTAATAGGCACTTTATAACTATTTTCTCTGTTTTTCTTTCAATTATCCCTATTATTTTAAAATAGGACACACACATCGTGATGAAACCATAGCTTGGTGGTAGACCATTTTCAAGTGCTCGACTGGCTACCCTCAAGTTAAGAGTCTGTCCATCGCCAAGCACATTGGTGTGTTCCAGCAGCCCCACTTGAGAGCCATTTCCCACTGCAGGTGTAGCGTGATGTCACCTTCGATCACATCGCGTCTTGTACGCGCATCAGGTGACTTGTGGTCAAACCCTTTTTTTTTTTTTTTACTCTTTACAGGGTAGCGTTTGACCACAAGTCACCTGATGTTAAGTGACGATGTGGTCGAAGATAGCATCACGCTACTCTGTAAAAAGCAAAAAAAAAGGATGCCAAGTTCAAAAAGTTTTATAAGCTCTTAGTGAAAATTTTCTCAATTATTTTTAAAATAAGAAAGGTCAAAGAAGTGATGACCGTGATCTCATCTGTCAAGTTTTTTTTTTATATTAGAATATTGCGCTTTTGTTTTTTCTTCAAAATCAGCAGCCCCGTTTGCAATTGGTCTTGCTTTCATAAAAAGTTATTTTGAACATAACTTTTTACGTATTGTTTTGCCATCGCTACCGGCGCGGCGCCGTGATCGAATCTCTCCGATCGCTCCACATAGGCGTGATACCATCCTATATCTGAACCTATCAGATAATCAACGATACCAATAATAACTTACGAGTCACGGAGTACTGCTTACGAGGGTACGAACAAACCCCACAAGGATCTTACCAGATGATATATATAGCCCGGATACAAGTTTCTAGAAGACGCTAGACTGTCCAAAACATCTAGAATAATACCTACACCTGGAACGATTTCGCAGTTTTGATATGAGTTTGAACTTTCAGTGAAGAATAACAAGCTTCTTGGTGGGGCATTCTTTTGTACTCGCCTGGCTAGCTATCTGTCGCCAAGCACAAAGCGGTGTGTTCCGAAAGCATCACTTGAGAGCCAGTTACTGGCGTTGCGTGGCGCCACCTTCTACCACATCGTCACTTAGCGTCAGGCATCAGGTAACTGTGGTCAAAGGCTAAACATTAAAAAGAAAAAGAAAATAAGTGTCATATTGACGCCGTGTGCTATATAACAGCCATTCCTGCACCATTGACTTAGCAAAATAAGGAAAAGTTTACGTTTTTATACACGTCTCGAAATTTCCTCTCCCCTCTGCGCTTTTTAGGAAGGCGTAAGGCTAGCTATCTTAACGAACTGTAAACGAGGAGGAAGCAATTATTTAACATCATTGTTAGGTTCTACAAATTAATGGACACTACTCCCTTTAGATCCGGTCGTTTCTCATATAGGTGGCCTTTCCTAATCTCTTCCGAATTAACATTTGCCGTGCTTTCACTTCATCTCTTTATAAAGATGTACCTAGTAGATTATGGCCGAATTGTGTGAACCTTACCTCTGGCGTACAACGGTAACGTCATTATCATTACTGATGTTAGAACGCCTACGTTCGGTGCAAATGAGAAGCGTCGCCGTTGACGACAATGCTGACTCGAACATAGCGCAGAATTTATACTTTTCTAAAGTAGTATATGTCACTTTATTTTGTACCACTCCTGTTTTACTTGTATCTATATCTATCAATCTTAATCTTGAAAGTAGGTACTACATATATGAATGATTTGCAATTTAAAGTTCTGATGCACTGAAATTTTCATCGACTGGCATGTCACTTGAAATCTCTGGGGTACAAAATAAAGCGACATATAGGTATACTTAAGATATAGTACATTACTGCAGCGGCCACCAAGGAGGCATTGAGGGAAGAAGGTGTAAATTCTAAATTCAAATCCGGTCTCTATTAGAGTTTGGGCCGGGCGTATAGATGGCCAGCCACAAAAGAGTGAAGCAATACAGCCCTGCATTGAAACAAGTCAAGCTAATAAAAGTGTTTTAAAAATTGAGATACGATAGGTTACATTGTAGTGGATGCAAGGAAATTGACATCGCAGTGTAGAGGCTAGATGGACAGAAGTGGCAGGAAACGGCAACCGACAAACAGAAGTTCCAATTAATGCTAATTGCGTGATGGTTCCGTGTTGTGTAAAACATCCAATTGGATGCAACTTGCCGACAATGATATTAGGTTAGGAACCGAAACGATATTTACTGTAGGGTAATAGTAAGGCTATAGCTAATAACCGCTCAGCGAACCGATAACCGATGGGGAAGAAAGGTTCTCGAGTGGCGACCACGAACCGGAACACGTTCTGTAGGTAGGCCCCTGACTAGGTTGACCAACGACATCGCAGCGAACCGATGGATGCAAATGGCTAATAGCCGTTCATGGCTTTCAAAGAGGGAGGCCTATGTTCAGCAGTGGATTTCTTCCGGCTGATGATGATGATGATGATAGCTAATAAACTATAGAATCTAGCTAACCATGCGTCCCACAAGGTGCCAATTTCGAGTTTAAATGTCCCGTACCTATGAATTTAATAAGTGCTGAATTGCCACTGCTCAAAGCGATGAAGGATAACTTCGGGAGGAGAGCCTGGCACGTTTACGAACCAAGGGCATGTGGCTTCTACCAACCCGCGCTGTGCCAGCGTAGTCGATCATGATTCTGACCCATCTCTCTTTCTCGATCTCTCTATCTCTCTCTCTAAGAAAAGGTCGTGTCCTAGCAGAGCTAAAATGAACTTGAGCTTTCGGTAAGGGAAAACATCGTGATGAAACCATAGTTTGGTGGTAGGGCATTGTCTAGTGTTCGCCTGGCTAGCTACTACTCTCAAGTTAAGAGTCTCTCGCCAAGCACCTATCGGTGTATCCGGAAGCCCACTTGAGAGCCAGTTCCCAGTCCATGTGCAGCGTGGCGCCATCTTAGACCACATCGTCACTTAACATCAAGTGACATGTGGTCAAACGCTACCCTGTAAGTAGTAAAAAAGGCTGATGACGAAACCTAACAGGCGATTCAAGCACCCTCACATACTGACTGCAGCAGTGTCCAGCTTTCCACCTATTGTTACTAACACGGCGTACATCACTCCAAATATTTGCCGACCTACACTCCAAAGTCCCACAGCAGTAGATATTTCCTAATTTCCTACTGGGCCCTACCTGACCCTTCACCCACGGGCTACGGGTATTGACATTTCCCTGCGTTCTTCAAACCTGCCCAAATACAGAGTTCAACTGGTAGGGTTGCCACGTAGACTACTTTTCTTTGCAAAATTGTAATAGCATTTTAGCGTAAGGTAATCTTAAGAGCAATTGTCATCAGAAGGACATAAGCGTGCATTGAAATCGTCACGCTTTCTCTAATGACAAAGGAAGGTTGAATAGGAACTAGAAACGTTTTTATATGATTCTTCAATGAAAATACTAGTAAATTTTTTTTCAATTTACTTAGGTACTTACACAATAAAGTTACTTAAAACTAGAACTATGCTAAAATAATGCTAATCAGTCTATGCTAATGAATCTATTATGCTTGCTTGGCCAAATTATTCTTCCAACAATATCTGTTGTTAACGCGGCAGCTAAGTAGGTATTATAGCCGAGCGCGTCTCCAAATAGCGGGGGAAGGATGGCTAGTTAAATAAGGGATGATGACGACTAACCTGGTCTTCCACTGGCACTGTACAAGGCACGCTACAATCACCTCGGGTTGGGGTTCCTCCTTGTAGGTGGCTTCGTCTTCAAATAGGATTCCGAAAATCGGTTCAGAAGTTACGTGGTAACAAACATTCACACACACACACACACAAACTTTCGCATTTATAATATTAGTAAGATATAATTATGACCATTCGATTTTAAAATCTTATTTTAACTATAGATTCTATCATTTCCTAAATCACGAAAACCCTAACAACGGCAACGTTTATAAAGCAAACAAATACAATCGGTGTTAGAGCCCTCACGAATGGGTAACATGTTGACACCTACAGTTGGGCGGGTACACACGCAAATAGCCCCCGTGTGTGTTGACCTTTCCAAAATTTCCCAGGATACCACTGGTCTGCGGCCACACCGGAATAAAGACTGTAATACCAAGGCTTAAAGTGCAAGTTGTAATGAAGGGAGAGAGGAAGGTTCCATTCATAAAATCACGTAGGATTCGTCTTGTGAATATTTGCTTACTAATTCTGGAGGCTATGGACATAGGCGATGCCATTATGAGCTATGTAATTAAGACAGAATAGCAAATAGATTGAAAATTACACACGTAATCGTGATGCGTCATCTTAAAATTGTGTTGTGTATATCATAAATAGTAGATTGTTACACAAGGGATGAAAGTGGCCTAGACAAGCACGAAATTCGGGTACCTAAATTATAGGTCTTTCGACCGAGGTAATAAAAACCTGATTCTTAAACAAACAACCACAACGACGACGATGTAATCTTCGACCACATCGTCACTTAACATCAGGTGACTTGTGGTCAAACGCTACCCTGTAAGTAGTAAAAGATATAAGCTGAAATGATACTAACCCTTTTTGATTTCTGGAACTCCTACAACTCAACTTGCATTCTATAGCTTTAAAATCTAGATGTTTCCAATAACGCATAGTGTTTTGCAAATCGAAAATTATCTTACTTCTTACAGGGTATAGCGCTTGACCACAAGTCACCTGATGTTAAGTGACAATGTGGTAACAGGTAGCGTCACGCTTCACCTGAATTCTCAGAGAGAGAGAGAGTATGGGCCATAATTTACGGTGGTGGTGGGGTTTGGCGATGTCGCAGGCCATTGAATGCTTTGGTTCCCTCCCGAACTTAACTTCTAGTGTCATTATATCCTTCGGATAGAATAAAATAGCAACTGATAAGTCCAGCTAATTCTAAATCAAAAACACATGTATATTTTCTTAAAAGGCGGTAAACACATAATAACACGCGTTTGGGAATCAAACCCGCACCGGCCCCGAATTAGGGCGGACGCAGCGGGTATCCTGCGCCTGCGCCGAATGCCGATTGATTCCACCACCGCTGTCATTTCAAATTTAATGGCTGTTTTTTGAAAGAAATATTGTTATGGACATGACTAATAAAGTAGGTGTGAAAATGTAAAAAACTAAAAATTGCATGACTTGGCTTTTTTTGCTTTACTTCATACATGAATCTGTCGCCAAGCACCTATCGGTGTATTCCGGCAGCCACACTTGAGAGCCAGTTCCCAGTCCAGGTGTAGCGTGGCGCCATCTTCGACCACATCGTCACTTAACATCAGGTGACTTGTGGTCAAACGCTACCCTGTAAATAGTAAAAAAAAAAAAAAAATACATCTTCCAGAAAATTAAAAATGTTCTAAATGACAATCAGTTGGCTTCGGGATTTATGTGATCTGAAATCTCCGACATTAGCCAATCTTATCCCGCCAACCCGCACTGGGCTCTGTGGATTATGGACCATACTCTCTCTCTGAAAGAAGGTCTTTGTCCCAGCAATGACCACATAATAGGTAGATATATAAAAACTTAGAAGGTACCGCTTTTTGTAAGAAATTTTCTCGGACAAAATTTGTCCAATATGGTTGGAAAAACAGCTCTGCAATCACATCATTTTTATGTTGACGCGGCACATGCCGCACATGCTGTGGCTAGGTACTTCAATTGCCTTACAATTGAGACTAAAAAACTAGTAATATAAGACTATACAGTGGAAATAAATAGATTTGGCTAGCTCTTCCCCGCGGTTACACCCGCGTGGGCTACAGTTTCCCATATTAACGCCCTTGGGGGTTGAACTTCAAAAAATCCTTTAGTAGGTACATACACCCCTATACATCAAGACAAACATACCCTCAAAATTTCAAGTTTTTACGACCAGTCAGGTCTTTGATTCTTATGTCCTCGTATGTAGAAGATAGATAAGTGAAATAAGACAAGATTTCTGGTGGTCATGTCCACATTATTCTCACTAACGTCTGCAGGGCGAGGCGCCTGCGATTTTGATATATGATTTAAAAAACCAATGTAGACGAGCCCTTTAGACTTTTTACGACCAATTTAATAACTTCTCATAAACAGCATCCACCTGTTTGTTTTCTAAAAATGAAAAACTTTTGAACCTTTGAAAATTACTATTGTTTTAATGGGGTGAGAAGAAACGTGGAATGGAATGGCTTGAATGATACCAGCTGCTAAGCTTATCAATCATTTCTTTGATTCAAATTCAAATTCAAAATGTAGGTAGTACAGTAATTATTTATTCAGTAGGTTTTTTATACAACATTTGTGATCAAATTTTAAAACGTAAAACGTAACCGGCAAAAGAACAGGCAATAAACACCCGGCAAGTTATTTTTTGAACATGCCTGTTTTCTCAAAATATTTTTCTTCACCTGAGCGATGGTAAATTCTCACATAATCTATTAATCGATCCTGATCCGTTATCCGCGGTTTTGGATCGATATGTCATGTCATAATATGTCATTTTAGTACTAGTGCATGATATATTACTTCTAAAATAACATATATTATGACATGACATATCGATCCAAAACCGCGGATAACGGATCAGGATCGATTATTTATTTCGGGCGTAAGTCATGTGCGGGCCGAGAGGATTCGAACTCGGTTACGGCGCCTTGTAAGGCTCACGCGTTGCCGTTCGGCCGCCATCGCTGTCTGTATAATATCTTATCCCAATTTGACCAGTTTCCATCGATCAAAAAGCTATATTCTCGCTGGGTGGTAATAGTGATGGAGTAGTCCTTAAAGTAAACTAATTCAGCTCCAATAGGTTTATGTGCACAATCCGATTCGGCGTCTGTAACTTCGCGTCCGCAGCCGCAGTAAAACGCGCATGTAATGCGTGAAGTGGCGCCCGAAGTACGAGAGACTAGCGGGAATAATGTTGATTCTAATGATTAATTAATTAAGACCGACTTCCAAAGAGTCAAACGGAATGGCAAACAAAATGCGGAGTGTGTTCAAAACATCCAAGCATCGTGTAAGTTAAAAAATGACACTAGAAACTACGAAGTTAAAAAAACATCAATATCTTTTTTTTCTGCAGTTTCCTTAAAATATCGTTTGTATAATCTTAAAAAAAAATAGTTTTTTTTTTCATACATAACTCGTTTTCATACTACCTCAGGTCCGTTTTAGCCATTGTTCGTTACCTAACGGCTTCATTTTCCACTCGGGTTGACGATTCTTCTGCCTGAAGTTACGAGTTTCCATAACAAAAGCTCGATTAAAAGCTTTAGTCCCGCTAGTCGCTACGCTTATATTCCCGCTAACTCTTCTGACACACGCGTCACGCGAGGTGTATCTAGCGAGCGCGCGGCCGCGACGAGCCAATTTCTTTTTATTTTTATTTTTTGGACATGCCTGTTTTCTCACAATATTTTTCTTCACCTGAGCGATGGTAAATTCTCACATAACCTATTAACCGATCCTGATCCGTTATCCGCGGTTTTGGATCGATATGTCATGTCATAATATGTCATTTTAGTACTAGTGCATGATATATTACTACTAAAATAACATATATTATGACATGTCATATCGATCCAAAACCGGGGATAACGGATCAGGATCGATTATTTATTTCGGGCGTAAGTCATGTGCGAGAGGATTCGAACTCGGTTACGGCGCCTTGTAAGGCCCACGCGTTGCCCTTCGGCCGCCATCGCTCTATCTATATAATATCTTATCCCAATTTGACCAGTTTCCATCGATCAAAAAGCTATATTCTCGCTGGGTGGTAATAGTGATGGAGTAGTCCTTAAAGTAAACTAATTCAGCTCCAATAGGTTTATGTGCACAATCCGATTCGGCGTCTGTAACTTCGCGTCCGCAGCCGCAGTAAAACGCGCATGTAATGCGTGAAGTGGCGCCCGAAGTACGAGAGACTAGCGGGAATAATGTTGATTCTAATGATTAATTAATTAAGACCGATTTCCAAAGAGTCAAACGGAATGGCAAACAAAATGCGGAGTGTGTTCAAAACATCCAAGCATCGTGTAAGTTAAAAAATGACACTAGAAACTACGAAGTTAAAAAAACATCAATATCTTTTTTTTCTGCAGTTTCCTTAAAATATCGTTTGTATAATCTTAAAAAAAATTAGTTTTTTTTTTCATACATAACTCGTTTTCATACTACCTCAGGTCCGTTTTAGCCATTGTTCGTTACCTAACGGCTTCATTTTCCACTCGGGTTGACGATTCTTCTGCCTGAAGTTACGAGTTTCCATAACAAAAGCTCGATTAAAAGCTTTAGTCCCGCTAGTCGCTACGCTTATATTCCCGCTAACTCTTCTGACACACGCGTCACGCGAGGTGTATCTAGCGAGCGCGCGGCCGCGACGAGCCAATTTCCCAGATTCGTCACCGATTAGCACGCGTCTTCTAATGCTACTGTATAGAACTGGTCTTCGTCACTTATAGACGAGCAAGCTGCTCCCTGCGGTTTCACCCACATGTCCTGCTTCAGGGTTCAAACAATCTCCGTACCAAATTTCATTTAAATCGGCTCAGTAGCTTAGGACACACAGACAGAATTACTTTCGCTTTTATAATATTAGTAGGGATACTGGACCTTGAATATACATGGTGTGTTAGATTATCATCATCATCAGCTGGAAGAAGTCCACTGCTGAACAATTGAACATAGGTAGGCCTCCCCCTTTGAATGCCACCATGTCTATCAGCCATTTGCATCCATCGGCTCCCTGCGACTTTTATAATGTCGTCGGTCCACCTAGTCTAGTCCGTCTAGTCCTAGGTCTACCTACGGAACGTCTTCCGGTTCGTGGTCGCCACTCGAGAACCTGTTTTTCTCCATCGGTTATCAGTTCGCCAAGCGATGTGGATGTGTGTTAGATTGTGACAGCTGGGAAAATAAACTTGTCAGTCACTGCCACTGATGGCGACTGGTGATATCTCGATTGTCACCACGGGTGGCGACTAGTTTTTTTTTCTCTATTGCCACTAGTGGTGGTGGAGATGGGTGGTAAGAACTGGAAATAGACCAATGACTAGAGTCATTTGGAACAGTAATGTAAACCCAGCGACCAATTCGCAGTGTCCGTAGTACAGCTATGCGTGTCGGCGCCAACGCGGCGCGCCGCGTCTCCTGCAGCTAGGGTTGCTACACCCTAGTATCTTACTATATTGAGAGTCCAAGCAGATACCGTATTTTCTTTAAAAAAATCATCATCATCAGCCTTCACGTTCCCACTGCTGGCCCAGTGCGGGTTGGTAGATGTCGCATGCCCTTGAATGTTGCAGTTCTTGGACACACCGGTTTCCTCACGATGTTTTCCTTCACCGTTTTTGAGCGATGGCAAATCCGTATATAACTTTTAGGTAAGTCATAGGTGCGGGGCCGAGAGGATTCGAACTTGGTGTCGGCGCCTTGTAAGGCGCACACGTTACCGTTCGGCCACCATCGCTCTCGAGTGTAGTCCAAGTGAGTGAAATCGCGGGGCACAGTCTTCTATATTTTACAGGTAAGTAATGCTTGGAAAATATTTTACTCAATAGTCAATAGTTGTTTATTCAACAGGATACATTGTGATCACTTTAAAACGTCAAACTTAATTGACAACCCTACTTGCAGCCGACGGAACAGAATGCACTCTCGTCGCGTGGCGTCTGTCGCCGATTTAACTCGCTCACAAACACACACTGGTTTAATGTACAGAGACAATAAAAAATACTATCAATAAATCCAATGAACTGTAGTCAATAGAGAAGGAAGATCTCCTAGGTACTTATACATTACACCCTCTGGATGCACAGTCATCTCTACCCGGGGGTGCATGGGGTGCATTGCATCCAGGCACTGAGTTATCAGAGGCGTCGCCCGGGGCCGCATGTGGCGCAGTGTACAAACAGCCGACTACAAGACGTGAGGTCGTGCGTTCGATTCTCACAACGGGACAAATATTAGTTTTGTATCTGGGTGTTGTGGATCCCCGTTTCGCGTAGTTTCTGAATTGTGATACACTAGATTCAGGGAATCCTAGTTAGAGAACAGAGCCAGTAGACATCCACTGCTGAACATTGACCATAATGGACAGTTGTTAGTTATAAACTGTTGTGATCATAAAATTACAACAACACATTTTTTGTTTTGTTTATATTGACTCGTAACTTCAAGGGTCGAAAAAGTTAAACAAAAGAAAAAAGTGGCAACTCATAAAAAAGTATAATATTAAAGTTATGGCTGTTATAATTCACACTGAAGAATGTTTAAATAATAATAATTAATATAAATTGACTTATTTATTTTCAAACAGATCCACAAGCGAAAGCAATAAACTGCTCCTGTCTTGTAAATAACTAAAAGAAAACCGAGCAAATCGACGAGTGGCTTTATCTGTGGCTTTTGTTTTTTTTTCTCAATGTGTCTATGCCTGCCTATACATTATGCCACCGCGGCGATTTGAACGAGGTCTCATCCAGTGCGGCTGACAGCCACCTGTGCCTAAATTAAATGTTAAAAAAGAATTCGATCTGGAGGCATGTGCCCTTTCTCTCTTGTCATTTTAATATTTTTTTTATCACCGAGTGCGTTCAATAAATAAAATAACATGTGATAAATAAATGCGAGTCGGACTCACGCCCGAAGGGTTCTGTACATATTAGAGAATCTAGACTAGAACAATAAATAATTAGAGTCGCGGTCGCAAGGTAAAGCTGATTTAGAGCAGCTGAGGGACTTCAAACAATTGTATTAACTATGAAAAAAAAGTGCTTTCTTTTTCGTAGTTTCTAAAGTTTCTCTCATATTAAACAATGATTTTTTAATGCAATCAGTTAATTTAAAACCTGCTATTTTTGCCATTTTTAACGTTTTGTTACTCTCAGATCGTTTGGTACCTTTGTCTGTTTGTCGCCTGCGGTACGAGTAGATTCTATATTCTAAGGTATGAAAAGAGGTTTTTGCGTCATCCTTATGATAGATAAGGTCTAAAATACTTACATAAATTGTGATAAATTTGAATTTGCAAAGTACTTTTTTCTAATACCTTTTTGATGTGTGAAAATAAGCCATTAACATAGGTTCCATTTCAGAATTTTCATTTTCACTTCTAAGATACAGTACGGAACCCAGAAATTACGAAGGTAAGCAGTTAAAAACGTGTTTATTTTAATTTGGGTCCAAATTTGTCGAGCGCCATGTTTCGCGGAATGATGGACGAACGAATGAGTGACAAATGACCAAGATATATAATATTCAGTGTGACCAAGTTAATGCTGAATAATGAATATCAGTTTGGCACCGTTTAGGTGCACCTTTAGCACCTAAAGAAACCTTTTTTTTATATAAGCGAAATAAGCCTCTTCTTACCAACAGAATTTGTTTTTGATTATTCTTTGAAACCATAGTTTGATGATACCTATTTATATTTCTAGTGCTCGTCTGGCTAGCTTTCGTCGCCAAGCACCTATCAGTGTGTTCTGGCAGTCTCTCTAGAGAGCCAATTTCAGTCAAGGTATAACGTGGTGCCACCTTCAACCACATCGTCACTTAACCTCAGGTGACTTGTGGTCAAACGCTACCCAGCAATAATTCAAAATAGAATAACATATTTTCGAAGGGAGAATTAGAAGGCTCTTACAATATTTGCCAACCCGCACTGGGCCAGCGTTGGCAGATATGAGAAAGCCTTTGTATCAACAGTGGGAATGTAATATTCTTTGTTTTACTTTAATAATACGATACTTAAATTAATTATTATATATGCGATCAGCTGATTTTGTATGGCGGTTAATTAATACAAGCAAGTATATTATTTTTAACGAGTAAAACGACCATTGCTAATCATTACAAAATGCCGCGACAAGCAGGTGCTTGTAACTTGCATTCCTTAATCCTATATCAATATCTCACGTGGAATGAAGCCATATTTCGGTTTTATTACAGCACCTAAGTTATAATACAGCCGACTTTTACATTTTAAAGGCTTTCTTTCGGCCATCTAGCAAGTAGAAAAAGTTATTTTTAATGAACGCAGTGAAATATTTAACTGTTGAAGTTTTATTTAGCATTGCGTTATCTCCTGTAAAAGGAATTCTTTAACGAGATTATAATTCATTTGTTTTTACATTATCGTTTGGCAAACGTAAAAGAGTTATTCAGCTTACGAATTATTGGAGAAACGAATGCCTACGCAATTTCGCGAACCACTATAATTGCATTGCTAATGTTTCCCTTAATTTGTACCATTTGCGTGCATCTGCCTGCGCGCTTGACCAACTTTTGACAAGCACCTGCACAGATTTTTTAAGCCGGGTGATCTGACTTTTTTACTTTTTTCGAGAAACACTCACATTTGACTTTGACACCTGGCCATTCTGCCTAGCGTCATCATTATCACGAGATCGCAAGACAGCCGGCAGGATAGTATGTGGCCGTTGCATTTTGTGCAATTATAAAAAAATAAAAACGTAATGAATATTGATATGTTGTATCTTTCGTATAGGGCAATAGGGTAAATTATAGAGTGTACACTAGTTGATACATTTCCTGAATTTATTTAATTATCGAACAGCTGGCTTGTTGGTAGGCATTAATTGATGTAACGGCGGCAAGCATGGTGTAGGGTAGGTCCGAATGTCTTTTGAGGTATGTCCTGGACGATTACTTGTGCGTTGCAAAAAAAAGACGCGTGTGTTCGTTCTGTGTCTGGGTGTTGTGGATCCTCGATCCACATAGTTCTTGTATACTCAAACGCCGTTATCCGCGTTATCCGCGGTTTTGAATCGATATGTCCTAGGTAGGGTTCAGACCTGTACCTACATGCATTTACTTACTCGCGTAAGAAAATAATTTACATTAAACAAAGTAAAAAAATCTACTGGACAAATTTTTTGATACTCATAAAACTTCAAGGTACCCAGGGACGCGAGTTCAACTCGCACTTGACAGATGTTTTCTTCTTAGCTTCAAGGTGGCAGGCGTGAACGGAACTGAGTGACGTTTCAATGCTAAAATAAAACATTTCAACCTTCGGATTAACACTTAAAATTCATATTAGCCCAGTGTTGCCAGTGTGACAGACATTGATCGATAAAGAGAAGAAAAAGATATATATAACGTTAATAGATACCAAATAAATAACCACTAAGTATTGTTACGTTATTTTAATTACAAATTTATTGTCATATGACCTTAAATTTGTGGCAAATGTTCTAAAAGGTGTCTTTTATAACAAAGGTTTGAAAAAACAACTTTATTCCGTGGCTGTTTGTTCCATCGCGTTTGCCATTTTGAACTTTATCCAAACGAAATAGAAATGTCAAGTTTAACAAGTTATGTTTGTTAGGTTGGTAGCGCGTGCATGTTTAGGGTGGGTTTACACCTGACGCAGTCACCTGTAGTTGACAGTTGCGTCACACCTTGATCTAGTGTAGATAGGTAATTCTTCAGCTTTTACAATAGTAAATTAATAACGGTGGCGGCATAAGTTTAGAATTTTTTGCGTTTGACGGCGTAAAGAGCAGCCAGATGTACGGTCAATTTGCCGCACGTGGGACGCGAGCTTGTAATGTCGTTGTTTAACAGTTATCTTAAGGACTTGCATATTATTATTTTTAACGGCTTTTAACTTTAATTAATACCTATTCTTACCTACTTGGTGTAACCGTGACGTAGACAGCTAGGTATATATTTCTACCAAGAAATATTAGCACTGTGGTAGTGACGTCGGATTGCAACCCATAGGTCGTGCTCAAGCTCATTCCGTGAAGGAAAACATCGTGATAAATAAAAATATTGTCTGTTAATGAAACCATAGCTTAGCAAATTTTGCGCCCGTAACTTGTCAAAGTGTCATCGCGATTTTAGTTAAAGAAATGTATGAAAAGAAACGAAAGCTCTTATAGTTTTCGTAAACTATCAAAACTTGTTCTAGTACAGTACCCACTGATGACTTGTGGTTAAACGATAAGTCGTCAAAAATGCGTATAAATAAAGGATGCAAGGTAATGTATGCAAGAGTAGAAGTGGCAGAAGCTTCTTTGTAAATCACTGTTTTATTTTAATGAAAAGGTTCAGTAGGTATACTATTAGAGCACGCGACGGTTAGCTCGCGTCCTACACCTTGCCGCCAGGTGGCTCTAACTGACACACTTTGCCTTCTAAACCCGTCTCTATATAGGTTACCTAGTGTTTATTACACTATAGCTAACACTTAGATAGCTCATTCCCTTTTCCCTTTCTTCATTCCTTCTAGACAGGTGAAACGAAGCAGTCGGGAATTGAAGACCATCACACTAATATTATAAATGCGAAAGTTTGTGTGAATGTTTGTTACCACGTATCACCGTAACTACTGAACCGATTTTTATGAGATTTGGAATGGAGATAGCTTATACCTTGGATTACCTACCTACAGCTACTCTATAGACTGGGGAAAGCCCTTGTATTCACTGTGGCTATCCTACTTAATATTATAAACGTGAAAGTTTGTGAGTATGGATGGATGTATGTTTGTTACTCTTTCACGCAAAAACCACTGAACGGATCTGAATGAAATTTGGAGTAAAGATAGCTTTTACTCTGGATTAACACACAGGCTACTTTTTATCCCGGAAAAAGGTTCCTGTGGGATAACAAGAAGACGCAGGTGATACCGCGGGGCGCAACTAGTTTATGATATTTTAAAAACTAGTTTATGTAAGTCGAACTTGGGTCAAAACGCACCTCTTAACAGACTAATAAGAGAATTTAACAGTTACGCGAAATCGAACGATGTTGCCCTTTTTGTCGATAATATTTGCAAGTTTAGAAAGAGCATAGTTAGGGATTAGGTACGATGATTTTTATTTTTGTAGCGTTTATTAATTTTACGTTTTATTATTTTGTATGAATTTTTTATTGTTATTATTTTACTTCTGGATGTTATTTTAATGAATTTATTTTAATTTTTACCACTTATTTACAATTTTTTTAAATTAACTTATTACTTTCAAATTTTCATTAATAATTTTTGTATTTACTGATTTTATTTAAAATTATACATAATTGTTATTATTATTCTATCATTTTTATAACTTCAATTGTTCGATATGTTTTACTACTTTGTGCGATTTTTTTTATTTCTATTATTAACATTCTGGATGTTCATTTAATGAACTTATTTTAATTTTATCACTTACTTATTTTTTTCTATTATATGTTATTTGCCGCCATATTGTGCATGCAGTCGGCATCTATAACTGCAATGGCATTTAGATTAGTACATCAATGTGTTTTTTTTTTACTTAAATTTTATTAATGTACATTGTGTTGATGCCCAAATAAATAAATAATTTTTTAACCAAGATTGCCACATAGGAGTGCAAAGCATTTGAGCTTTTGGAGAATGAAGTGGCCGTGATGAAACTAAAGCTTGGCGTAGAGCTTTTTTTCGTGCTGGCTTTAGCAGCTTTGCTTGTCAATAGAGTCGTAACTTGAGGGTTCAATTGAAATTATTTATCATGTAGATTAACCATTTTTTTACTACTCGTATTACAGTTACTCTTATTACCTACAAAGAAAAATGATTGTAATTCTTTTTTATATGTAATAGATTATTAAAGAAGCAGACGGCCCGCCTGATGGAAAGCGGTCACCGTCGCCTATGGACATTTGCAACACCAGCGGAGTTGCCGATGCGTTGCCGACCTTTAAGAACTCTTTTCACACCCATCTTGAAGGCTTGCAATCTGTAGCATAGTGAAAAGACTTGTGAAGGGAGCTCATTCCACATTTTGCAAGTACGCGGGAGAAAGGAGCGCATAAATCGCGAGGTGTGGGATTTCCAGGACTCGATAGTGTATGGGTGAGCTTTGTTCCGATGACGAGATGATCGGTGGTAGAACCGTGATTTCGAACATTCCCTGTGGTATATTTGCCCAAATTTTCAGCTTATAATCTCGGAATCTGCCTCTTAATAACGATACAGTAGTCGAGTCACGGACAAAAGCAAGTAGACTAAATAACAGCCTGCGCCGGAGACGATTATAGTTTTTTACCAATAATTTAATTCCCAATGCAGTTTCGTGTAGTTTTTTGATAACCCTATTAGGGCTTATTACCTGTCAACTCAAATTAGGGTTAACAATAAGAGAAGAATAAGAAATAAGCAGAATATATGTGTATATAAAAATAAATGAAATATTCGCGACGTAATGCTTTATGTTTTACTTATTCCAAGTTAATTTACGAATACTTGGAAATTTCACGAATTATTCAATATACGTGCTGCAGTCAGCTTCGGTGGCGTATTTATGGCATAATTTATTTTGTCGTTTGCCTTTTTGTTAGTATTTTTTGTAAAGATACAAGGTGCGTCTTGGGCGAAAATCGAAATAAAGGAATTGTCAATTCAGCAGAACGTAGACTCAAAGCAGCGTTATTCGAGCTTTTCTATCTACAAGGAAAAAGCATCACAGGACCTGACGTCACAATACGTCATTTCCATTCTGTGGTTGTTTTGTCATATGAATCTGTCCATGATACACAAGGCGGTAAAACTTTCTAAAAATAAAAATATATAAATTTACAATTGACAATAGAAGAGGTAGAGAACCTACCCAGACCTATAAGAAATCAGTAAAATAATTTTAAAAAACCGTTTAAAAAATTAAAAAAAACTTTAAAAAACAAAAAGATAAATAGTGATATCGCTTCTGTGGCAACTTGTTGGACAACTTATACGGAATTTAGTAAATTACCTCCTAAAATGGGATAACTTTATTGGATTGTTAATTAAAACCATGCAACAGTTAACAGTAATTGTAGGCATATTGTGCAAATTTTATACAAAATTTATTTAAATGAAAAAACTTAATATAAGTACCTGTTACCTACGAACCTAGTACGAAATATTTTTTCGAGTTTAAGGAGTTGTATTATCTGTACAGCACGCAAAAAAAAAAACAAGTATTTTCTTACTTTTTGTTAGCGTTTGGCCACAAGTCATCTGATGTGTGACGATGTGGTCGAAGGTGGCAACAGACTACATCTTAATAGGGAACTGACTTTTAAGTGAGGCAGCCAGAATACACTCATGGAGCTTAGGTGGTTACCCAAGTAAGTATCTACCTACTGACAATAAAAACAAACCTCGTTTTTCTTCACCTATCATCATCAGCCTATAACGTTCCCACTGCTGGGACTCTGGCCTTCTCTCACAGAGAGGTCAGAGAGAGAGAGAGAGTATGGGCTGTAAGCTACCACGCTGGCCCAGTGCGGGTTGGTAGTATCACCCGCCTTGAATGTTGCAGTTCTTGGACATGCCAGTTTCCTCACGATGTTTTCCTTCGCCGTTTTTGAGCGATGGTAACTGAACCTAAAATTCACACTAAATTATCTCCCACAATTTGGAGACGAGAGACTTTATTTAGTAGAACATCTGTGTCAATTTGTGTTGACACAAAATTACGTCTGCAAGAAACCAATAAAAAATAAAACAAACGACTCGCAACAGACTGCACATGTGTGTTCCTGAGCCTCAAAATATGTTCACAAATTAACAGGGCAAGTGTGTTATACTAACATGTTTTGGGTTCCGTAGCTGCAATATTAATGTAGCTAAAATTCATGCAATTTGTTATTTTTCTTTTGGCTACCACACGGAGAAAAAAGACCTTCCGAAATACCTTTTTCCTTCTGAATCAAAAGGGAAGGACTTGTAATTCAGAAGGAAAGTCAGAATTTTTTTCTCAGTGCAACTGCAATGCGTGAGGTTGCGGTTTCGATTCCTTCTATGTGACAAAGGTTTAAAAAAGGGTGGAAAATGAGTGGAGGAGAGGGCAATATTGGTGACATGCTATAACAATTTAGTTATTCGTGATAAAGTGATAATTGACACAGATGTGTGGTGGCAATGTTGGCACAAATACAATCAAACACATTTTAAAATAGAATAACGGTCTTAGTTCTACTACAACGAAATTATAGTAGTAAATAATATCTACTTGCTTATAGTTCCACGTTGATAAGTTGTGTTGTTTTTTTTTTATAACATTGGTCTATATTTTTTTACGTTTTACATTATTGTCGACAGAACTCTAAGAAGTTACACGCTTACGCGGGCAAGACAGAGTCTTTTGGATTCATTATGGGGTAAGAACAAGGACATTTTAGTATGGAGTCTGTCACACCAGTACCTACTGTCTGCAATTTGGATTTTCTGCCAATAATTTGCAGCTACTGTTGCTAAATAGATTCCTGTTCGGAAAGAAGGGATCAAAACAAAAAAATCACTTGATAGATACTCCAAAAATTTATAGGATTGGATCCGAGATAATCGAGGTTAAAATTATGAGTCCAATCCAACATCAAATTACGTCGGTTCCTGGACTTTTTAGAAATGTATAACTAGAAATATTTCAATTTTTTTGTTACTCCAAAATATCGTTTTATTTATGATTGAACTGTGACCGCAAAATCGACAGAATATCTAAATGGCAGTAGGTAGGCCAATTTATGCCAGATGGCCGTTTTGACATAACTAAACATTTGGAATCCACAAATTTTGTTAAATATTTTGTGTCATTAGCTAAGTATTTGTAAAACTTGTGCTAAATTAAACCGTATTCCTATAGCGTTACCACACAAGGAATTAATACAGGCATTTCATAAGTTATGAGATATTTCCTTAACCTTTAACCCTTGGGTTCATAAGTTACGGTTTCTATTTCTAAAATTACTATCTTGACGTGTAAAGTGGCAAATGTTCCTTGAGTTAAGCGGGTAGTTTATTTTTTCGTGATATTGTTAGAATATAACTTAAGACACACACAACAAACACACACACTTGTTTTTGTAAATTTCTATTGAGCATGTAGGAGTAAATACTTTGAATTACTTTGTAATTTGTATAATCCTATTTTGACCTAATATTTGTAATCTTATAACAAAATTATTATATAATTGGAAAGCTGTTGGATTATGTACCTAAATAGATAAAAGAAAAATATTGTACAGTCAACGACAAAAGTCGCTGAACAATAACAAATTTTCCGATTACCTTAATCATCTCAAACACCAACCTTTGCCGCCTCATCACTACCATCAAGTGTGCTTGTCTTGTGGTGAAACGCTAACAAGAAAGAAACCAAAAAACCGAACATTACTAATGTAAAACCCGTCTGGAAAATCGAGTATGATCAGCTACTTTTGTCGTTGACTGTACACGTTTATTTAGTCTCAATAATTATGCGTCGTGCACTTAGCTTCGCGGGCGTGGCGCAATGGAAAAATATTAATTTGCATAAACAGGGGCATACAGTTAGAGAGTCAGATTGGCAGATAGATTAACAAATTAACAATTAATATTTTGGTGTTTACAGTATACATTGCACAGTGCACATAGATCATCGTACTAATTTTATAAATGCGAAAGTTTTGTTATTTCGTTAATTACGTCAGAATGCTTCTATGTTAATCAGGTTTTTTGTCAGGGCCTTTCAATTTTCATTTCAATAGGTACCTTACCCTAAAATAGATAAATTATTAGATATAATTAGTCAGGCGCTAGGCGCAATATGTTGTTATTTTTTATGTTAAAGAGCACCTTTCTCATCTGCGCCTCTAGCCAAGATGCATTCTGCAATCGTTGACGCTAGTAGAAAACAAGAAAAAAGTATTGGTTTGACATATTTCAACGCTAAGTCACGTGGTCAGAAATATGTCAAACCAATACTTTTTTCTTGTTTTCTATTAGCGTCAACGATTGCATAATGCATCTTGGCTAGAGGCGCTGTAATGGTACATTTTACTATTTCACACATAGGTACATCTTGAATCTTGATGTAGATACTATATAAGAGTTTTAAATAGAACGTGCATTTTAAATGAGTACTATCAAGATTAAGAAATTCTAGGCGCTTAAAAACTCTGCTATTTTCAAAATACAAAGAACAAAGATAGATAAAGTCGTCAACGTGCATGCCATCTGATACAGTTTGGTGCAAGCTCAATGGAAAACAGTACGTGATATTCATTTAAAACCATTCGGCAAAGCTTTTCTTTATTTTTTCTTTTTACAGATTAGCGTTTGACCACAATTCATCTGATGTTATATGACGATGGTGGCTCCACGCTACATTTGAATTGGTAAGAGGCTCTCTAGTGGGGCTACCGGAAGACACCGAAAGCTTAATGTGGGATAATGGGGTATCTATCTCTCTACGAGTAATTTTTGAATTAGTGATTACACATTACATTTATATAGTAGAAGTACCAAAATAAGACTAGAATAAAAATAAAAATCCTATAGGGAAGTCGGGCATTTTCTAGTGCTCTGCCTAGCTACCGCCCTCAAGTTAAGAATCTGTCGCCAAGCACCTATCGGTGTGTTCGGGCAGCCTCACTTGAGAGCCAGTTACCTGTCCGGGTGTAGCGTGGCGTCATCTTCGACCGCATCGTCACTTAATATGTATCAGGTGACTTGTGGTCAAACGCTACCCTTTATGTAATACAAAATAAATAGTTTTCTGACTGGTACAGGTCTTGGGTATTTTGACCGAGGCGTCATTTTGTAAACGTTTCCTTCACAATCCGATTCGCAATTTGCCGATTTTCATGTGGCTATGGCCATCACCTTTTGAGGGCTGGATCCGTGCCTGCTGAAGGTTGATCACTGCATTCCACAGCGGCTAGCTACAGGTGGGCCCATTTGGGGCGGTTTGCACAAAAGGCGCGCGGGGGCACGTGCGCAGGGCCGCCACCTTGCGGCGACAGGTGAGTTCCGGCACAATTCACAAACGGAAATTCCGCATGTCATGGGGTAAGTATTAGAAATGTTTATTATATGGTTTCATTCATTGTTTGACTTTTGGCATGCTCGCGCTTCTTTTTCTTCTTTTTGTATGAGCTAGTGGCCAGCTCACACTTGAATCTCGTTGTTATAATTTATTCTTATACTACTGGTGATACTTTGGATGATATTGGAAACAAAGACGAGTTTACAACCTGATTATAAATTATAGCAGCGAACCGTGGTTTTACACGCTTGGAGATTTTCGCTAAATTTTAATCATAATAAAACATAGTCTATGCTATGACAGTAGTGACAGATCTAGTGTATTTTTCTCACAGTACAATTATTATTTCAATTATTTCACTTTGACTGAGCTTTAATTTTTTTTTTTATGGTAATTCAGTGGCATACAAGCAGGCCGCCCGACGTATATGTAAATATATACATATTATAATGTGTTAATAGTTTTATATTGTTGCTTTTGCACCTCAGACAAATTAGTTTCAAGCTAATAAAAGTGTTTTTAAAGCCAGCCAAATTGAAAAGTGCGACAATTCCGGAAAGAAGGCACAACATCAGGTGACTTGTGGTCAAACGCTACCCTGTAAATAGTAAAAGAAAAAAAAATAAGGTCTAAAATCATCCTAGTTTTAATAAATGCATCCAAGTTTTTATTTGGTATGTACAATGTATTGTAAAATGCATAGCGATTAATTATTGGCGATGCGATTTAAATTGAGAGTACCTACCTACTATCGTCGTCCATACAACATCTTGTCCACCATTGTCTATGACTAATGCCCGAAATTAATAATCGATCCGATCCGTTATCCGCGGTTCTGGATCAATATGTCATATCATAATATGTCATTTTAGTACTAGAGTTTGACAGATTACTACTATATATAGTCGGGTCGCCCTCTTCCCTCTAATATGGACGAGGGGAGCGATGGCTGGCACATGCGTCAACTCGTGAACGGGTGCTGCTTGTGGGGTCTGGTCTGCTTTGGTTGTGATCCCGCAACTCGTTAATATTCATGTTCCCATATCTCAATGTGTACAACCAAACAAGAGAAATCTTATTAGTAAACTTAAATAAAAAATATCGGACTATTAAATGACAAAAAAAAGCTTGGAATTTTAGTGAACTTGCTCCAATTTAATCAATTAGTAATGAGAATAAAATTGTCAATGTGTATGTGATCGCGCCTAAAAAATTACCTGCCGGGCGTTTCTTGCCTGTTATTTTGACGGCGTCAGGAGGTTGGAACAGGCGTAGCTAGTTTTAAAGTGATCACAATGTATCCTATTGGATAAAAAACATTTGACTTGACTTGGGCATAAGTACATTTATAACAGACTAGCAGTTCCCTGCGGTTATACTATGTATCATATGTCCTTCCCAAGATTCAAAGTTTCTCCGATTTAAATTCAATCCAGATCAATTCAGCGATTCAAGCGTAAAAAGGAAACAAACAGAGAGACAGAGTTAATGTTGCATTTATTATATTAAAAAGTATGGAACAAATTAAAAAATTGGGGAAAAAAGAAAGTGCTTGTTACTTTTTTTGAATTTAGTACGAACTCCGCACTAAAATTTCCTGATTTTCCTACTGAGCCTTGCCTTTCAATATTTAACCATTTCCTCCCATAGTTTTTGTTCCGAGTCAAAAAGTCAAAACGGAAAGAAATTCCTTTTATTTTCGGAAGGTCTATTTTTTCCGTATGACCCGTCTTGTATACGCCTCCCGTGCAGAGTCGGGGCGAGTCGCTAGTACATAAAAAAAGGTTATATAAATAGAATCTGTGAAGCAAGTAATAGCTAAAAGGAATTTCCCCAGCACCGCGGCGCCAAAACGGCGCCAAAATGCGGTCGATACGCAACCCTAGTCAACCTTGCCAAGTTGAATATCCCCTATCCCCTCTACACGGATGGGCTACCAACTTAAGGCCGGTTCCAATAACCGATCTATCCACGATTTGCACTACTAGAGATGGAAATTTGACATAAGCTCCATAGAAGTAATGTCAAACCTTGGATATTGAAACTGGCCGTTAGTAATAGGGTCCCCGTTTCACCCTTTGGGTACGGAACCTTAATAAAACCCAATCATTGCTGATCTGAAATGCATTTGTAAAATCTAGTATGATCAGTTACTTTTGTCGTTGTCTTTTGTTGTTCCTCTCTGTAGGTCTACTAAGTGGAACTCATCTCAACCCGTTGCCATACGTTTCGTACAATGGTATCGATTCGGTTTTGCATTTTCTAAAACTAAACTAAGTTTGATAGGTCTTAGAGTAATGCTGTCTTTTTTTTACTTCAGTGGTTAGAAAAGACAGCAATACTATTAGACCTGTCAAATTTAGTTTAGTTTTAAAGAATGCAAAGCCGAATCGACACCATTATCGCTCAAATTAAGGACAAGAACAAAAAGTAACAATCACACATAAAACAGGTACGACATTGCGCGATGTCAGAAATAGGTCCCGGCTCAGCATACAACTGAGGCTGTACATCAGCCTCAGTTACTGATTTTCAGTCGGAACCCATATGTCATTTTAGTAGTAATTTATGTCAAGCCCTATTACTAAAATGACATATTATTACATGACATATCGATCCAAAACCACGGATAACGGATCAGGATCGATTATTTATTTTTTCGGGCGCTACTGAGTGGAACTCATCTCAACCCGTTGCCAGTGCCAGATTAGGCAAGCGCGGGGCCCGTAGCAAATTCTATGTGACATCAAGTAGGTGAATTCAATATACCACATTTTACATTTCACTCAAAAAATC
This sequence comes from Opisthograptis luteolata, assembly GCA_931315375.2. Lineage (NCBI taxonomy): Eukaryota > Metazoa > Arthropoda > Insecta > Lepidoptera > Geometridae > Opisthograptis > Opisthograptis luteolata. Next base: position 9,965,476 of record OV928048.1, read on the forward strand.
ACGCTCAGACAGACATGAGTGGGTTTAAATATGCTGGGCCCCCTTCGCGCGGGGCCCCCTTCGCGCGGGGCCCCCTTCGCGCGGGGCCCGTAGCAATTGCTACTCTTGCTACGTGGTTAATCCGGCACTGCCCGTTGCCATACGTTTCGTGAGACAATGAATGGCCCTCGCGTTATTATAAATGCGGCGTGCTCGCCCAGATGCGATGTTGTTTACTTTCTTTTGTTTTCGCTAACATTATCCATGTTACAGCTTACAGGACTAAGCTAAAGCGGATTTTTTTTAACGATGAAAATGGAATAGCTCAAGTTAGTATGATTATTTAAACTTTATTTCTTATTTAGCTGCATCTCGCGGTTTCACTCGCGTCTTCCCGTTATCCCGTAGGAACCAAAATTCAAAATTCAAATCATTTTTATTCAATAGGATACATTGTGATCACTTTAAAACGTCAACTTAAAACTAGCTACGCCTGTTCCAACCTCCTTACGCCGGCAAAAGAACAGGCAAGAAACGCCCGGCAGGTAATTTTTTTGGCGCGAACACATTGACAATTTTTGTAGGTACATTATTCATATCTGAGAAAACGTCACGAGTTACGACCAACTTTATTTTTTACGTGAAATTTGTGCGTCACGAGTCACCACACCTTTTGGAAACAATCATATCTATTAGTGAAAACAATGCCGCTCTTATTTTACAATGTGTAGACGTAGAGTGCAACTCGGCATAAAGGCAATATGTCTTGGTAATACTTGATCTTAGCTCTTAGCTTTCACGCAGTACGTAAAAGGAGATCTTTTTAAAATATTATAATACTCTTTGGAGCTGAGCTCTCCATCTCTACATTCGCTCTACAATGTTTTAAAAGAAGTGCTTGTCTACGCCACCTAGTGTATAGGGACCTTTAATAGTCATATTGGTATTAAGAACTATGCTTAGTACTGCTACTTGACACTAGAGGGCAGTAAAATAAAATTAAAAATGTTTTTTTTTGAAAACTAAGGGAAACAAAAAGTAAATAGATTTTTTTTTTAAATATATGTAATCTCCGGTAATATTTCGGTTTTCTTTGTGGATGTTTCTGAACTATTAACTCATACAATAATTCATAATAGATGATTTAATACGCCAATGCGCATAGCATGGGCTTGATCATAAAACAAAAAACTCAAACCAGATAGCATGGATTGCAATCGCAAATCGCGTGATAAATGAATAGAAGTCAACCACCTCGCGCCACGCTTCTAATTTATTTTAATCATTTATTCTCTCTGTTTTATTAGTCTTTATCAATGAGAGAGGCGTAGCGTAGTTTGGCGGTAGGCAGTTTGTCTATGGTTGTTGGCAGTATGTTTGTCGATTGAGGCGGAAGTGGTCGCATTTCTGAGAGCTCCAGAGCCGTCGCAGTTGGTAAGTTTTTCCCGCCTTTTTTATACAAATTATGACAGCTAGTGACCTAAAAATAAATTTCGATAATAATTCCCAAGCCAGCTCAACAGGAGGTTTAGATTACATTACATATAAAAATGTGTAATTTGTTGCTGACATTTTTTGACAGTTAGTTTTATTAAATGCGTATGACGTCAATATCTGTAGTTCTGCCGCCACACCAGCGAATTGAAAATTCCGAATATTATTCGTTGGATTTGAAAAGCGCGTAATTTCTGATAAGTAGGTAGAGGTACCCTAGATACAGTAGAGAATCCCAGAGTATGTCGTTATTAACGTCATTTTCAACAAAGGGAACGTTCATTTGTTAGATTTTCGAATACTTACAATTTTTTTTAGAGGGTAGTGTTTGACAACAAGTCAATGTGGTCGAAGTTGGCGCCACGCTTAGACTGGGAACTGGCTCTCACTCAAGAGAAACTGCCGGAACACACCGATAGGTGCTTGGCGACTTACTTAGTTAGACTAAAGTAATTATTAAATTAACAATATTACATATTTACTATATAACTTTTGTCTTTTCATTTTATTTCAGGTCTTGTAAGGATTGTTTTCGCATGATGGCGCTTCGAAAAGTTTTGATTGTAAACAAATCTTACCCAGTCGCTGGTTTGGAAATACTGAAAAAGAAGTGAGTATGTAAATGATAATCAATTTTATATCTATTACGAATTTACGAGTAGGTATACAAGCGATGCTTCAGGGTCAAGTCCAATATCGGACTATTCAGATGACAAAAAAAGCTTGGGATTTTAGTGAATTTGCTCCAATAATCATTTAGTAACAAGAATAAAATTGTCAATGTGATCGCGCCCAAAAAAATTACCTGCCGGGGGTTTCTTGCCTGTTCTTTTGCCGGCATAAGGAGGATAGAACAGACGTAGCCAGTTTTAAGTTTGACGTTTTAAAGTGATCACAATGTAGGATCTTGAATAAAAACGATTGAATTATGAATTTAATTATTTAGATAACAAATTCTTTGATCTTTTAGCTATAGAGTGGTGTAATTAAATTTTGGATGTAGATGATAGATATGTAGCTGCGGCATCAAACTGTATGCCTCGATTTTGTTATCATCAGTTTTCTAAATGGCCTAATATAGCCAAATTATGTAGATACCTACGTCTGTTTTCCTAACTTCCGCTATGTGCGAGCATTAATCTACGTAACATCATAATAAATTAAATACACATGCCATATGATGTAATCCCGATCTGGGACATACACGTGATGGCGCGTGCTACTCTGACGTGACGTTCGGTGGCACTGTCAATGTCAATATTAAAGGCGTGCTATGGCCTTTGCCACAGGGGTCATTGGGAAGTGTAGGAAACTAGCAAGCGCTATCCTGCACCCCTAGCCAAGATGCATGCTACAATAAGAAAACCAGAAAAAAATATGGGAATAATATATTTCAACGTTTGATCATGTGGTCTACATCTACAATGAAGATCGCTACATACCATACGAAACGGTAGCTAAGACGCATTGTGTGACTTTTTCAAACGAAACGTCTAGGCGTTAACGGTTGCAGAAAAAGAAATGTTTTTACATATTTGTTAGGCCCTTGATTCACATTAAAATTAGGTTTTGAAACGGGATGGTTACCATATATTTGTTATTGTTTAAATAAATAAATAATTCTAATGTTTAAAATAAGAATGAGAATCATTTATTTGCAACAAATCATACAAAAATACTAAGACAAAAACACATTATGTAGGTATAAGAAAGAAAAATAAAAAATGTATTGTTGCGGACCGGCCTCAACTCAGCGTTGTGCTGGTCGTTTGATCAGCGCTGGTCTTCTGTTGTAGCCGCTTTTAATGACGTCACTGGCATGAAGGTAATTGTTATTGACCATGGTACTTAGTTTAAAACAGTATATTGATTCATATTTCTTCGGGTATGTAGGTAAGTATAATTGCGAAAGATTAGGTAGATAGAGACATTTAAGATTCTCTCAAGAACACCTTCTTAGTCTTATTTATTGTAACAAAGGTGAAAGATAAGGGGAAAATGTTTTATAACGGCACCATTTATATTGTCTGATTTATCACGGCATTACACCATTACAGTACCTACCTATTCGCTTTCTACATTAAAATTTTGAAAAGATTATGGCCATGGCACGAACACTATAAAAACGTAGATTACGTTTACATTTAATTACACTGTAAATAAATTGCATCAGTCCCATATGAGAGCCAGTTCTTAATCCTAACTCGACTGGTTTGAATCCTGGGGAGGATTCAAACCCGTAGTGCTAGGATTAAGAACATAGATATTTTGACAAAATAAAGTAGTAGGTAGTTCAATCTGAAGTCGACGCCTACGCTTAAGCCTTTACAGGGTAGACCGATTTTGATGATTCCTTTTTCACGGTAAACTGTAGTCCTATGAAGTTGCCGAAGCATTAAGTACACTAATCTTACTAATGTAATAAATACGAAAGTTTGTGAGTATGTATGTATGTTTGTTTCTCTTTCACGCAAAAACTACTGAACGGATTTGAGTGAAATTTAGAATGGAGATAGCTGATACCCTGCATAAACACATAGGGTACTTTTTATCCCGGAAAAAGGTTCCAGCATGATATCGGAATTACGTGGGCGCAACTAGTGGAAGAATATATATTACCAGCATGTCTTATCTTCCACAAATAATAAGCGGTGACACGCGTTGCCGGTACCTTACATCAGAATATCACGTATTAGATATCATGAATCATCCTATTTTCCACGATATTTCAGTGGCCTTCAACCGACAGTGCTGCCTCACTTGGATTACTTCCCAGAAAGCCTACCTGACATCAAACGGTCCATTAAAGACTACGATGCCATCATATGGAACACGAAACACAAGCTCAACTCGGAAATGTTGAACCTAGCAGGTATAGCACATCTTTTTAACCTCTCATATTTCTGGTCGCCTGGTACTTCAATGTTTAAAATAAAGATTTGACAGTTAACTACAGATTCATTCAAGAAAACATGTCAAGCTAATAAAAGTGTTTTAAAATTTAAAATCGGCTTTAAACAAAATGTAATAAATAAAACAATTATTATTTTCCCCAAGTCTCCTTACCATATTAACATACTTATAAAGTACTTACGCCTGAGGATTACTCCCTTGGCATTCCCTTTATATCTCAGGAAACTGTTCCTTAAATTTAGCGTGGATAAGCTAGAATCCCTACCTAGGTAGGTTACCTTTTGACGTTTTAAGTGGTCTGACACTCGCATGATATACCTATAAACCGCAGATAAGATTGCTCTTTTGATAAGTGTAACTATACCCACTTATATCTTTATCTAATAAGTATGTATAAATATAAAGCGAATAAATATATACTTAATACTTTACTGAAAATTTCATTTGAGTTGATAGATGAATGACGCAAAACTAGGATTCCATGTAATTATGTGGTTATCCCTGTGGTTTCACCCGCGTGGGCTATAGTTTATCGCGATATAAGGTAGCCTATGTCCTTTCTCAGACTCTAGGCTATCTCTGTACAAAATTTCATTTAAATCGGTTCAGACAGACAGAACGAGAAACGAAGATCGAAAACTGCCCTAAAAAAAGATTTTCATTTTACAGGCATACAAAACCGATATAAGAGTTGTTTTTTTTTTGTATGATATATATACACATTCTTCAAAGAACTACAGGTTTAGTTCTGTAAAATAAACGATAAAAGAAACTTTTTTTACGCATACGACCTTACGGCATTAGTCAGCTCGCTTGCGTTTTTGTAAGGAGCTGATTTCAGATTCATTGTTTATCGCGGCGTCCTCTTAACTAAGGATGACCTCTAGATCGTACATGTCATAGTTTTCCCTGCCATCATTCCTGTCAAATTTCTCAATGCATCTTTTACCTATACTCAGCTCTACGATCGCTCGTTAGGTTGAAAAATTCGCTAGCAGAAGCAGAACTACCAACACCAAAAGAGTATTCTTCCACTGCCAGGTTCACAACTAAAGGCTATATCCACAATGTCCTCGGGCCTGGACCACATCGACCTGGACGAGGTGAAGAGGCGCCGCATCCCTTTAGGAAACACACCTAAAGTTCTAGACGATGCCGTGGCTGACATCACCGTGGGCCTGCTGATTGCAGCCGCAAGGAGGTTCAAGGAAGGCATTGTAGAAGTGGAAAGGTGATTTGAACTCCTGTTTGGGTAAGAACTTATGTGCAAGGAACGTGTGATGCAGGACTGTCATTGTTGGTACTGGCTGTTTCTCCCCATCTTTCGCCACACGGGTAGGTATATACCCCTTCAGTCCTAGGGATCCACACAAAACTACCACCTTAGGCAGATGTAGGTGGCCGTCAGTGAGCTTCATTTCTGACGGCCCCCACGGGGGGGATGTCCGAGGTGGTCGTTAGAAAACACTGCTAATTCGCATCGCATCGGAAATATCTGCGAGCTCCAATGCACCACAATAACTTCCGATCTAAGGCCCAATTCTCGCGGCGTGATATATAACTGTCAAAATATGTACTGAATTTGACAGTTATAGCGATATTTATCGAATGTGATAGTACCTATATCACGCCTCGAGAATTGGGCTCGCACCGCATCGCATAGCAGTTTTGTGTGGGAGCCCAAAGCGGCCGTTCCCAATAACCGATCTGTCCACGGTTTGCCCTACCGGAGATAGAAATTTGACATAAACTCCATAGAAGTAATGTCAAACGACTATCTTTAGTAAGGCAAACCGTGGATGGATCGGTTATTGGGAACGGACGTAACAGTATTGTATTATTAAATTAATTCATTAAACTGTTAACCAAAATCCAACCTTTCCTTTAAAGTGGTAACTGGCAATACGGTGTGCAGTGGTCGGTGGGGCAAGACATCTCCGGCAGTACTGTAGGCATTGTCGGCTTCGGTGGCATTGGACAAGCAGTCGTCAGAAGACTAAAGGGCTTTGATGTGCGCCGTTTCGTTTACACTGGGAGATCTGACAAGCCTGAAGGTGAGTTATCTAATGACGAACAACTTCTTAGCTGCCTGTCCATCAGAGGACCGTGTGAAGTGGAAGTCAAAAGGAACTAGGAAAAAATCACCAATCAGATCGCTTCTTTATGATGTGATAAAGAAACCAAGCAACACTATTGGTTGAATTATTTTCAATGATCTATTTCATAGATATCGCTATCCGAACTCACTGTGTTCTACTAATGCCCGAAATTAATAATCGATCCTGATCCGTTATCCGCGCTTTTGGATCGATATGTCATGTCATAATATGTCATTTTAGTAGTAATCTGTCAAGCCGATCGATCCAAAACCGCGGATAAAATTGAAATTGACAAAGTTTCATACAGACTTTCGTCCCCTATTTTATCCCCTTGGGGGTAGAATTAATCAAAATTCTTTCTTAGCGGACGCCTACGTCATAACATCTACCTGCATGCCAAATTTCAGCCCGATCCGTCCAGTGGTGTGGGCTGTGCGTTGATAGATCATTATGTCAGTCAGTCAGTCACCTTTGAGTTATATATATTTAGATGTCCCTTCCAGCCAAAACCCTAGGAGCAGAGCGCCTTGCCTTGAAACAATTACTGAAAGAAAGTGACTTTGTGATCCTCTGCTGCCCCCTCACGGCTGAGACCAAGCACCTCATCAACGCAGACTCCCTCAAAATTATGAAGAGCAACGCTGTGCTAGTCAACATTGCTAGAGGAGGTAAGATAAAAAAAATTAATAATAAAAATAACTACGTTAAAAAAACCGACTTCGAAAGCTAAGAAGTTATAAAGAATAATAAGAAAATAATAAGGATTTAATATTCATTTAATACTACCTATTATTTATATGTGCTATTTTACTAATAGGTTTGAAGTAAAAAAATCGGCGAATCATTTGCACACAAATCGACCTAACCCCAAATTAAGCTCGAAACTTGTGTTATGGGTACTAGACAACGATATACATACCTATATAGAGAAATAAATACTCATATGTTCGTGCTCATCACACATATATTTGCCCTAACCGGGGTTTTTTTTTACTATTTACTTACAGGGTAGCGTTTGACCACAAGTCACCTGATGTTAAGTGACGATGTGGTCGAAGATGGCGTCAAGCACCTATCGGAACACACCGATAGGTGCTTGGCGACAGATTCTTAACAAGAGGGTGGTAGCTAGCCAGGCGAGTACTAGTAAATACCCTACCACCAAGCTATGGTTTCATCACGATCACATCATTCCTTCACCGAAAGCTCAAGCTCATTGTAGGATTCGAACCCACGTCCTACGGATCGCAAGCCGACGTCACTACCACTGAGCCATCATCGCTATACAAAATTCGAACCAGGGACCGCTAGCTTCGCAGGCACTACCAACTCGGCTACCGCGTCGTCGTAGATACAGCCTTTATCATAGAGGTAGGCTACTGTTAGATAGCAAAATTTGCATCTGGTCTGTATTAGAATAGATCTATCTATCTGCTTATAAAAATGAAACTATGTAATTAGACTGAGACTTTGTTCTAGTGAAGGTATTAGGTTGACCTTGGAACGTTGGACCGTTTCCCCCAAACACTTGTTTATATCAATCGAAAGGAAATCTAACAAAATAAAAAAAACTAACTAACTGAGATGGCGCAACAACCCAAAGTGAGTCTTGGCATCCGATAACAAAAGACGCCACTTCGGTCCGGCGCCACCTCCTGCCAGTCCTCCACCTGGAGTGAGCGCAAATCTTTCGTGACTTTGTCTTTCCAACGATACCTGGGACGGCCGACCGGGCGAGGCCACTCAGCCGTCCCACAAACTTCGCTGGCTCGGCCACCTTGGAAGAATGGGAGTGGATCGTGTGGTCAAACGAGCATACAATGTAACAAAATAGAACAAATTCTATACACCTATCGGTGTGTTCCGGCAGCCCCTCTTGAGGGCCAGATCCCAATCTAGGAGTAGCGTGACACCTTCGAACACATCGCCACATAGCATCAGGTGACTTGTAGTCAAAGATATTATACCCTATAAAAAGTATAAGAAAACAAAGAGAAACTGACTTCGATAATATTCCAGGAGTAGTGGACACCGACGCTCTCTGCGAAGCTCTGAAGGAGAAGAGGATATTTGCAGCCGGCCTCGACGTGGTAGACCCGGAGCCGATCGATAAGGACCACCCCATCGTCGGCTTACCTAATTGCTGTGAGTACCAAAAAACATTAGAATCCACAGATGTTTACTGAACTGACGTGTTCTTCAGTGGAGATCGCGACTTGGTAAACGTAGTGTAGGATGTCTTGCGACAAGGTGGAGCGACGACTTGCGCCAAGTGGCTGCCAGGAGTTGGATGAGCAATTTCGCAATTTCAAATAAAAAACATAGACTTTTTTGTACCTTTGTGAAACTTCACATCATTTCATTTTGTGGTCTGATTCCTAGGAGCTAAGGAAAATACACGTTTGTAGTGTCTAACTACCGTCATTTCTTTTCAGTTTTGGTCCCTCATGTTGGCAGTGCGACGATTCAAACTCGGAACAACATGGCGTCCATTGCGGCTAACAACATCGTCGCCGCGTTACAAGGAAAACCGATGCAATCTCCTGTACTTTAAGATTATTGATTATGTTTTATAATTACATAATATTTACACGTTACTGTTATTGCTGTTATAATATATACCTAGTTGTTCCCATAGAATTTTTATCACAATAAAGCTTAGATAACAATCAGGGATAGTGTAGCTTTCAAGTATGGTGGGATTGGAAGGGCCATTGTTAATAATGTGTTTTTACCACCGTGCAAAACTGTCCACAGCTGATGAGAAAGCAAGCAAGGGCGTTTTCATACAGGCTGTTAAAACAAAATAGTTCTAAATTCTCCGATAGATGGCGTTAGTGACGCACGGAGCTAGTTTTATAGAAAAAAAACTTCCATTTCTTTTTTACGCTTATTTTTGTAACGTATAACTTAGGTACAGTGCCACAAACTTATCTGGCCCGGTGGGCAAAATTGGAACAAACGATCTTTGAATGAAGAAGAGAGAAATTAAAGGAATAAACTCGATGACAGCGCCACCGTCACGCGGGCTAGATAAGTTTGTGGCACTTTATAGCCTTGAAGTGACAGTTGGTTGTTGGCAAATGCCTTGGCTGACAGTCAAATATATCATATTTCTGGCCTTCTGCCCTTCTGCCCCCTTCTTAACCGTGTTTGGCTGTATGGGGTCTGATGCCTGTACTTTTTTTTTAATTTAATCAAATACGAAACAAGGTTATTCAATTCAATATTCATGTATCGCTAGCGCCATATACCGATCGTTTAGGAACTATATTATTTAGGCACTCAGAAAACGTCCCATTGAGACAAAACAACCGAAATGGAGAAAATAAAGCGTTTATCTAATAAATAATAATAAATAAATATCGGGGACAATTGCACACAAATTGACCTAGCCCCAAATTAAGCTCGAAACTTGTGTTATGGGTACTAGACAACGATATACATACTTATATAGAGAAATAAATACTTATATAGATAGAAATATCCAAGACTCAGGTACAAACATTCGTGCTCATCACACATATATTTGCCCTTACCGGGATTCGAACCCGGGACCGTTAGCTTTGCAGGCAGGGACACTACCAACTCGGCTACCGCGTCGTCATCTATTCATTCATTATGACAAAGCGAGACCATATAAAAACTGAGACAGCTTGGTTCCCAAGGTTCAACCTTCCATAAGGTTCTATTTCCATATTTATAAACCTACTACCCGTTCATCAAATCTGTTCAGAGGTTTAGGCACAAAAAGGTAACAAATAGACAAAAGGAGTTACTTTCGCATTTACAAATTAGTAAGGCATAGTGAATTATAAAATAACTCACTTTAACTTAACAATGAACAGCCGGCAAGCATTTTAATTAAATAAAAGAATTAAATGAATCTAGGTATTTTCCTACTGCACAAAAACATCTTAATGATCCCACATCGCTAGTTTTTTACGTTTCTGGAGCTGCGGCCTTGAACCCAGATGACCGTACGAGCGATAAAATACTCGCTAGCTAGCTTGGCTATATCACAGAACAGAATCAGATATAACGACCTCGTTCACTTACTCGGTTGCCGTAAGTTCACAGTCAACTTTTATGGACTGGTCGTATTTGATGAAAAATAAAATAGCGTAAAATTAATTTAGTACACTTTCGCAGTGCTATCGCGATCTGTCAAGATAAATACCAATAGTAGGCACTTAGGCACCTATCAATTGTTACGTAAACAATGAGGTTGTTGAAGCATGTTCTGATGCTAGTCAGTACGGTACTAACTTGCGGAGCGAACGATACAATGACGAAGAATTTGAAGGTTCTAGTGTCTTCTAAGGACTTTCCTGATAGCGGACTGAAAGCTCTTCAAGAACAGTAAGTTACCTTCATTTTTAATGGGCTCAGGGCATTGTTTAAAGTGATTGACGTGGGTTTGTCAAATTAACAATCGATATTAATGCCATGACGAAAATGTTTAATCTTTCTATAGACATACTTATATACCTACGTCTTTTCGTCTAGCTAACAATAATTAATCTTTACTGGCATGACAAAAAATGTTAAATCTTTATTAGCATACTTACTATATTTAGATACTTTAATTTAAATAAATGCGAAAGTTTGTTTGTTTAGTTGGTTTTTCATATACGTAACATTGGAACGATGAGATTTTTTGCACAAATGTAGTTTTTGGACCGGGGTCTGACATAGGCTACTTTTTATCCCGGAATAATTCTCGGTTCCGGTGGAAATCTCGGAATTGCGAAAGTGTGTTTGATTTGTCCTTCCTTTACATAGAACTAGTTTATGTCCCAGAGAGTGACTTAGGCTGCTTTTAAGACCGGATACATTTTTCACGTGGATATAACCGCTGGGAATAGTATGACCCAATGGCTGTGGTGTCCTGGTGTTCCACAAGGAAGCGTTTTTGGGCCACTACTTTTCTTGCTCTACATAAAGACATACCTGAAAACCAATGAGGACCTACGCAGTGTAGGCCTACACTGTTCGCTTCATGTCTGGTACACACGAAGTGAACTTCAAAAGAGCATACGTACCTATATATTGCCTAGAAAAACACGTAATCATGACAGGCTGGTCTTTAAAAACATTATACCATAAACAATGTCATATCATGTGTATTTCTCTACCAACGCATATAAAAACGCAGAAGTTAAAGCCACTCAAAAAAGAGCTATTAAATAAGTTAAAACTTTTGAAAAATATTCTAGAAATGAGCAGTTGAATTTCAAAAATTGACAATTGTAATGTAACTAAGTATTGTATGATTTGTATGCTTATTCATGCTAAACGTGACAAAACACTAAAACATAAGTATCATACCCACTGCAACAAAAAAGTTAATATCTCAGTTGTATTTCAAAAATGTACGGTTTCTGAAGGAATTATCACGCATGTTAACCGCGAACACATCTCGTAAATTATTAAAGATCAAGTGTGAAATTAATTTTTTACCAATTTTAAACGGGTATTGCAGCATGTAAGAGCAGATTAAGGGGATGCGGGCACAGGGGCACGGGCCCCCTCCCAAACGTGCAAGGAGCTGAGACTAATAACTAAATGACTATATGATTAATACCTAGTTTAATTACCTACTTTTTTTTACTACTGACAGGGTAGCGTTTGACCAAAAGTCACCTGATGTTAAGTGACGATGCGGTCGAAGGTGGCGCCACGCTAAACCGGGATGGCTCTCAAGTGGGCCTGCCGGAACACACCGATAGTTTCTAGGTGACAGATTCTCAACTTGAGGGTGGTAGCTTGGCGAGTACAAGAAAATGGCCTACCACCAAGCTATGGTTTCATCACGATGTTATCCTTTATCGAAATCTCAAGCTCATTGTACGACTCGAACCCACGATCATCGGATCGCAAGCCGACGTCACTACTACTGAGCCATCATCGTTAATACTTACTATTCCGGTTTGATAGCATTAGTCACTTGTCTGCACGTTTTTGTATGACATTAATAAAGAATTCATTCCAAAGACATGCAGTGCAATACTAGTGGGGAAACTCTTTGTGCCCCTCGCAGAAATAAATCCTGGATCCACCCTTCGCTGCCTGACAAGAAAAATAACTGTGATATAAATAGTAGCTAGCTTTTGAGACAAATAACTAACATTAAATTATTGTTATACATATTAGGAGTATTTTATATAAATATATTAGGAGTATTATATATAGGAGATGATATTGTGGCGATGTTTTGTAGTGCTTGTGTTCATTTACGGTGCGAACGATACAATGAGGAGGGCTCTGAAAGTATTAGTGCCTACAAAATACACTGAAAACGGACTGAAAATACTTCGAAAACAGTTAGTGAAATTTCATTATTCAAGGTTTCAGTAAGATTATGTGAAAGCGATTAAAAGATACATTCTTAAACCCCGACGCAAAAAGAGAGGTGTTATAAGTTTCGATGTCTGTAGCTCCCGAATGGATGAACCAATTTTATTTTTTTTTGTTTGAAAAGTGCATTAGTCGAAAGTGTTCAATTAGCTATGTTTGATGAAAATCGGGCCAAGATGTCGGGGTCATTAAATTTTTATTTTTTTATAAATCGGCGACTTCGCACGGGTACCTACCACTAGAAATCATCTGGCTTTATCTATCTCTGTGTGGAGTGGACGGAAAAAAATCCAAAAATTAAAACAAATCTAAGAAGCGGGCCCAGTGCGAGTTGAATGTTGCGGTTCTTGGACATGCCGGTTTCCTCACTATGTTTTCCTTCACCGTTTTCTCTATGGATGTCCCACATATATCTTGTCGTTGTATCATGATTTAAAAAGCGCTTTACATCAGTTTCACAGTCGTCCAGACCAAGTATGCCAATTTCGGAGTGGAAGGATTGAACGAGACAAGGGAAGACCTTCTGAAGCTGATCCCGGGTGTCTCGGCGCTGGTGTGGATCTCCAATCTGCCAATCACTAAGGAACTCTTGGATAGAGCTGGTGAGTAGACTTTAGGGGCTTTCCTCTTCATGTAAGGTTAGCCGATTGGTTTCCTACGGGACTCAATAGCTAATAGGGCCAAGACTGATACTGCAATCATGATGCTTTCGTGCTTCGGAAGGTACCTACGTTAAGCAATCGGTCCCAGTTGTTGTCTTATGATAGCAGTAGACTTTGTCGGAGGTTTTCGGGCGGTCTGAAAAGTCTGACTCGGGTCTATCCGCCAATCCTCAATGGGCCCGCGTGGTGGATTATGGCCCATATTTTTGGTTTTACATTTCAGAAGATGAGAGAGAACATTAGGTAGTGACACTAGTCTTAAAATATGTAGATGATGGTATACCTATATGTTTCTGAATATAAAATTATAGGTAGAGCTTTGGTTTTAAACCTTAATTTCATGGTTACTTAGAAATAATGAGCAGAACTTTAGTTACGGTTATTGAATCAAAAAATTGCGTTCACTGTAGTTAGGTAGGTATACCTACTGTTTTCCACATTTGCAGTTTTATCTTATCTTGTTAATAACTATCATTGATGTCGAGATAAATAAGGATAGCACCCAACAAAATTATTTGCAAACAAGGTCATACAATTTCGACACTTAATTTCTTCTAGGACCACAACTGAAAATAGTAGCCACAGTATCCGCTGGCTACAACCACTGCAACCTCGACGAGCTCCGCGCCCGGGGGATCAAGCTGTCCAACACGCCTGATGTCCTGAGCTCCACGGTGGCAGAAATAGCCGTCAGCCTGATGCTGGCAGCCGCTAGACGCTTCACGGAGAACTTGGAACAAGTACGAAGGTGAGGAGTCAATACTAGCGTCTTAGGGTCTTCGATGTGTTCCGGCAGCCTTACTTAAGAGACAGTTCCCAATCCAGGTGTAGCGTGACGCCATCTTCGACCACATCGTCACTTGACATCAGGTGACTTGTGGGCAAACGCTACCCTGTACCTAAGTAGTAGTAATTAGAGACACAATAGGCTAGATAGGTAGATGTTCCATTGTCACGCAGCCTTTATACGGTAAAGTTTTTCATCGATTATAATTGTTTGAAATTATTGGGGTCAGACAGATGGCAATGAAATACTTCTTTCATTGCCATATTAGCGAAATTAGCTAATTAGCGACCTACCTGCCCGCGTGGTAGTTAATATCTTTTTCCATACAAACTTTAATACTCCACCTCATTCCCTAAAACCTAGGGCCTAAAGAATTGATTTTCAAAAAATATTTATTGGTGTTCCCCTGGACTACCAAAGGAAGCTTACTCAAGAATATTTATTTCGTTGGATACATGTGATAAGACTAGCTACGCTTGTTCCAACCTCCTTTCGCCGTAGGCAATAAACGCCCGGCAGGTCATTTTTGGGAGCGATCATACTTGCAATTTGATTGGATCAAATTCACTACAATCCCAAGCTTTCCTGTGTTTTAATAAGCTTTACTAATAAGGAACAGGAACACCAGTTCACTTTGAATTTTAAAATCCAGGAGAGACCCTCCAATCTTTCAGTGGCCAATGGGAGATAGGTTTCGACAAGGTGCTTGGGCAGGACCTTCGCGGGAGCACCGTGGGCATCATAGGCTTTGGCGGCATCGGGCAGGCCTCCGCCAAGCGGCTGGCTGGCTTTGAAGTGGGACGGTTCCTGTACTCAGGACACAGGGAGAAACCGGAAGGTAACTAAGCGACTGCTCAACCAATTTTAGAGAAATATGGTATAAAGATGGTATATTTTGTACCCTGGGGAAGGACCTAGGTCACTTTTGATCGCAATAAAATACCTGTAGTCCGCACGGGCGAAACCGAGGAGTATTACAGCTAGTTATAGGTACTCTAATTTTCAACTTTTTTTCAGCTAAGGCTTTGAGTGCGCATTTTGTCAGCCAAGACGAGCTCCTGAGAGAAAGTGATTTCATCCTCTTAGCCGTGCCGCTCACGAATGAAACGAAACATCTAATCAATAAAGATACCCTTTCCAAAATGAAGAAGAACGCCATACTTGTCAACGTTGGACGCGGAGGTATCAATTCTTTCTCTTCTACCTATAAGTGCTTTGGGTACCAGAACTGATAGGGAAGAATTACCGTAACCTACTTGATAAACCATAAGGCCTTCGAGATGTGATGTCGATATAATTGCTGGTAAAACCCGGACACTGATTAGCACAAGACAGAAGGTTGGAGGATGGAGGAGACCTTTACCTAAACCTGGCACGTTCACAGTACTCACACCAAAGCAATTTCATTGTACAGAGAGAAACACAAAACAATAACCATCTTTGTCACGCTCATAATATTGAGCGCGTGCGAATGAGATAAAGATTCTTCTCATGATGCATATTCAGTGCTACGTCATGCTGTGCGCTCATTCATATACAAATGTCTGAATGTGTTGTACGTGCCAGCTTTAGATAACCGACCAGCGGGCTTACCGCGGATCACAAAACGACATATACTTTATCGTAAACTCTTTTAATTTGACACAATTGGTACCGCCGAACTATCACGTGGTCCATCGACTAGCCATTTCCATTATGGCTACATTGAATGAACAAAAACGTACGTAGTTTGAGCAAAAATAAACAATAGACGATAAATTTCGTACCGCGGAAACACTTTTACATTTCAAAACGATGGTAAAAGTCAACGGTGAAAAAGGTAAGTCTCGGGCAACCTTTTACACCATATTTCCGCCAAATTTGCTTGTGTTACAACACTTGCATTTTTAAAGTCGTGATATCTTTCGAATTAAATGTCCGAATTGAATAAATCAAAAAGTCATAATAAGGTATTGAAACAGTCTTGAATATGAAGTAATTTATTTTGTTAGGGATTAACACCAAGATACAATTTATTTTTTTGAAAATATTATATAACCATTACACCAGGAGATAGTGTAGCTTTTCCCAACAGTGAAAGAATTTCTCAAATCGGTCCACTAGTTTCGGAGCCTATTAATAAAAACAAACAAACAAATAATCTGATTTTTCTTATAGATATATAATTATTCTTGTTTTACGTCATTTGTTTTCTGTCTGTCTTATTACGAAAATAGTGTTGCCAAACTATCTATAGTAAAACTATCGATAGTTTTCATCTGAATAAGCCACACTATCGAAAGGCCTATAAATACTACCGATGGCTCAAAATGAGGCAATAGTACCTATCGAGTGAGTACAATACTATCGATAGTGTTGTTGCTCGCGAAAAATAAACTATGGATAGTATACCTACTGCTCGTAAATAAAAAAACTATCGATAGTATCGATTATTTTAGTCTATCGATACTATCGATAGTTTATACTTCGCGAGCAACAACAATATCGATACTATCGATAGTATTGTACTCACTCGTAGTATTGCTTCGTTTTGAGCTATTGATAGGATCGATAACATCGATTGTATCGATACTATCGACAGTGTTTCGATTGGTTGGCTATCGATAATTAATAAAGAAATAAATAAATATCGGGGGACCATTGAACACAAATTGATTAATCATCGATAGTCTACTAGCGATCGGCAACACTAGTTGAAAAACATTTGACATTTCGTTGGTTCAATTAACCATTACAATACGATGTCTCATCGCGGTACCAATTTTTATACTGGCGTAAATGACAATTGTAAATGTAAACGAAAATAAAACCATTACGATCGGGCAACCGCGGTCGGCCTGCAGCAGTGCGATTCTAATTCACACGGAAACTCTTCCGGCCACAGATTCAGAAAAATTTCCTTCAGGTTTTTTTAGGCAACATTCATTAATCTGAAACTGCTAAAAGTTTCCGCTACCTATTTGCTCTCGGAAAACGTTTCCATGGAGCGAAAGTAACGTCGAATCCGCGCGGAAACTTTCCGAGTGAATTAAAATAGTAGTGCGTACTGTACTGTACACACTGTTTGCATAGGAAAAAAGGCTATTCCGGCAGCCTCACTTGAGATCCAGGCGTAGCGAGGAGCCACCGTCGACCTTAGTCACTATACATCAGGACTTGAGGTCAAATGCTACCCTGTAAGATGTTAAAACAGTTTAACGTCTTATGAACTCTTTCTATTTCATCATCATTATAATCAGCCTGTTTCAGCCCACTGCTAGATATAGGCTTCTCCCAAAGTACGCCCCTGAGTACGTACCTTCAGCTTCTCTCATCCAACCATCATTATCATTATTTTTACTTAAACCCTTTCCAGACCTCGTAGACCAAGACGCTCTGTACGACGCACTAAAAAGCCACCAGATCTACGCGGCGGGGCTAGACGTGACCACACCTGAACCTTTGCCCAAGGACCACAAGCTGCTGACATTGCCCAATATTTGTAAGTACCTATAGTTTGAAGTTCTTGGTTGTTAGTAAAAACAACTCTGTCCTAGCAAGCAAAAAAATACAGTCTTCGTAAAAAAAAACCTAATCACTTCCTTTCCAAACCAGGCTTAGCGTGGTGCCACCTTCGTCCACCTATAGTGACTCCTAGTGAAATGCTTATTCAAATTGTATATTTTTTTTATCGTTTGACCACAAATCACCTGGTGTTAAGTGACGATATGGTTTGCCACGCTACACCTAGATTGGGAATTGGCACTCAAGTGGGGCTGCCGGAACATACCGATAGGTGCTTGGACACAGATTCTTCACTTGAGGATAGTAGCTAACCAGGCGAGCACTCGAAAATGCCCAACCACCAAGCTATGGTTTCATCACGATGTTTTCCTTCACCGAAAGCTCAAGCTCAAAATAATTCTCAATCCCTACTTAATAAATGCGAAAGTAACTGTCTGTCTGTCTGTCTCGCTTTCACGTCTAAACTACTAAACCGATTTAAATGAAATTTGGTACGGAGATAGTTTGAACCCTGAGGAAGGGCATGGAATATTTTTTATCGCGATAAACTGTGGCTCACGCGTGTGAAACCGCGGAGAACAGCTAGTATAAAATAATTTGTGGTCCACAGTCGTGCTTCCTCACATCGGTAGCGCCACGCTGCGCACACGCAGCGACATGGGCGTCCTGGCTGCCAACAACGTCATCAACGCTCTCACTGGCAAACCTCTCCTCACGCCAGTTCAACTATAAAACTTGGATGCTCATACAGATCAAATTTTTAAATTAATTCTATACTAATTGATGTTTTGACAAACCGGTGTGTGTTTACCTTATAGTGTTGCTCCCTCTAACATCTTACTTACGTTATTAATAATAATTATAACGCACCTGTAAATACGGAGACATCTGCCTATGCCTTTTAAAATGTAACTTGTGATTTTATTATCTAACTCCTTTGTTCGGTGTTGGACAGATTCTGGATTGGACAGATTCGTAATTCGGCAGATTCGCTACTCGACAGATTCTAGCTGGGTCAGATTCGTAAGTCGGCAGATTAGCTACTGAACAGAAGTACAGGTGTAAATAAAATAGCAAGTGGAATCAAAATATTTTATTTGAATACGATTCTGACCAATCTAGAATCTGTCGAGTAACGAATCTACCGAACTACGAATCTGTCCAATCCAGAATCTGTCCAACACCGAACCAAGGCAAACTACACTAGCACTAAAAAGTAAAGAAATAATTGCTGAGAGACTTAAACTTGAATTTACTTAAGTATTTCACTCAACGGCACTTTTTAACCATGCCAAGTGTCTTCGAATATGATACTCGAT
Source organism: Opisthograptis luteolata (assembly GCA_931315375.2). Taxonomy (NCBI): domain Eukaryota; kingdom Metazoa; phylum Arthropoda; class Insecta; order Lepidoptera; family Geometridae; genus Opisthograptis; species Opisthograptis luteolata. Next base: position 9,984,593 of record OV928048.1, read on the forward strand.
TAAGGTTGTAGGAATTTAATAAACTCTCTTTAATTTTGATATAATGTTTTTTTTATTTAAATTCTTAAACCTATAGAGTATAAAATTTTTAAAACTTTAATTTATATACAATATTATACAACAATATAGTTTTTCATTGATAATGTAAACTTAGATACGGACATTAATACATTGAATTTTTATTAAACCAAAACAATATGGTATGTAAAACAAATAAAGAGCAATTTAAACAAGAATGCACTTTGTAGATTTGAGCTCAAAAGAAGTAAAAATTACTTAGAACTTTAGGACAAAAATGTTTGCTCAAAAAGACATCTCCTGGTTTAATGAGAGCCAAAACAAAAGTGGCAAAGTACCAAAACACTATTCTTTGCTTTGGTTTTTGTGTCCGTGGTTCCCAAGATATTCGTATTGTGGTACCCACAGACCTAAATTTGATCACTGAACAAAAGACGAATGACACATTGTCGGCTAGCTAACAAAACCGCGCATATCAAATTTTGCAACTTTTCAGGAGAGACATAAAACTGTTTTACTTGCATGTTTTTTATGTAAATTATTGACTTGTGTGTTACAATTTTTAATAAACAGCTTCTATTTAGTAAAAATGCTTGGAACTGACAAGTTCATAGAAGCGCACGTCAAAACTGCATCTAATGGCATTAAAATGTCAATACCACAAAATTTTTACTTGTGCGGTGTTGTTTGCTATCCGACGACATCTGATTTTTCCACTCCTCAATTTACTAAACCTCTGTCCTAGACTAGCTATTGACGATGTAAAGATATTGCACTTCTAAGAGGACAAAGAAAATACAGTAGTCCTCGATAATCCTACCTCAATCTGGTGTGCCGTGTTGTCCATCACATCAATTACAACGAAGCAGAGATCTATGCACAGAAGATGCATAATGAATTCCATACTACATATCATTTTCATCAGACAATTTCCATCATTTGTCGGATGACAAGGTACTTCAAATTAAAAAAAATCCAGATGTTAAGGAGCTGGTGGCAGCACCCAGTCATAATATCCAAGAACGTACTGATACAGCATTGTTAACGACTGTAGTTAGTGTTCTAACTTCTTTTTAAAACTGCGTAGAAACTTTTCGCACTTGACAAAATAGTTGTGCTTACTTTAGACACTGTTCATAGTTTATTACTGGCAGAATATCATCAGCACAGCAATAAAAAAACGTTAAGTCCAAAAGAAGTACACAAGATTTGATAGAAATGACTAATAAGAAATTTTTGTTTCGCCAATAGCAGTTTGTCGGCGTAATAGATGAGTAATTTACCTGGATTATTCTAGTATATCAAAAACATGCAATAGTCTGTCATGGTGCATCTGCGACCACCGCTGCCAGGTCTTTGAGGAATGGTTCGATCTGACTCTCTAGTGACAGAATGTGACCTGTGTTGCAGTTGTCGCTGCCGATGAATGTGATCACAAGAGGGAGCTTGTTCATTTGTATCACCTGAAATGTAAATAGTTTTAACTGTGGAAGAAGAGTTCACATTTTATCCACAGAGGTTGGTTACCTACTTTTTAAAGTTTTTAATTTTGTGCAACAAGGCCTTTTTTGTTACATTTGGCCAGTCTTATTTTTTATTTGAATCTAACATAAACTTCTTGATAATCTATTGACTTTTTGGATCATACTAAAAATGGAATGAAGGATGCCCTTAATCCATCCCACATAGAAAAAAAATAGGTACTCTAAGTAATTATGAAATAGGAAAGAACATACCTGATAACTAGAATACATTGAAATAATTGTCTTGTTTCTACCCAATCCAAGTTTGCTAGCTTGATCTGTTGCCATACCAAACGTTGATATAAAGTTTGGCCTCAGAGCCAGCTGCGGAGCTCTCTCAGTGACGGCACGCACAAGGGGCACCCCATCTCGGTCCGTTATCAGGATGCAATGAAGACCATTTACTCTACAACAAAATATTCACTTAGTTTGGACATCAAAGGATAACCGCCGATCAAAAAAATTGTTGACAGGTACAAACTTTTCAAGCAAATGATTTAGATATTTTCTGAGATCGTCGACCATTTTTGGTATTTACTATGAATATAAGAGGCAAGCAAGATTTTATTTATTTAATGAAACCGCATAAAACTTAGTCACTCGGTAAAATATTTTTTTTTATTTGAAATTTGAAGTATAAATGACAGACAACATCACATTCACAACTAGAGGTGGGCGTTTAAACGAAAAGCGGTTTAAAAACGCCGCTTTTAAAAATAAGCACATAAGCGGGCTTATTAAAATAAGCAGGCTCCGTTTAAACGTTGACGGTTTTTTTTTCCAAAGTCCAAACAAATGCAAACCTTATTCCAATACGGATACCACTGAAAATCGTCACTCTTCAAAATAAGCGCATAAGCGGGGCGCGGGCTGATGAAAATAAGCCGACTCCGTTTAAACGTTGACGACTTTTTTCCAAAGTTCAAACAAATGCAAACCTTATTCCGATTGATATACATTTCAAAATAAAATCTGATTGTTATAAGCGTAAGACTCAAAGATTTATAATTGGTTTGGATTCACATTATTTCAACCTTATTTCTATGCACTGAAGGCGCAATATTAATTGAATTAGATGTCATATTACGCGGATAAATTACGTTCTGCTTATTTACGTAATATTTGTGGGGGACTGGCAACGCCTTGTGTTTGGTTGGTTAGTGTTTTACAACCAAACCGATTCCATTTAATTCCTCCGTCTTCCATTTAATTTTCTAGTTCGCTTTTTGTTGTTGACAAATTAGCGAGGGCTTATTTTGTTTATTTACACTACGCGCGCGAATGAGCTTCGAGACTTATGTGTTATGTAACAAAAAAACAACAAAAAAGGCATTATTCATGTAAATATAAAACAAGAATGTAAATATACCGTAGTGAAAACAAGTGTAAATAATACATGATGTAAATAAAATCAATGAACTTCTAAGTACGCCTGAAATGAAACCCAGTGATTAATGGATTGATAATTCATTTCAGACAACCGCCTGATAAGTACGAAGGGAAGTTCATTAATTCATAAATATTGTTACTTTGTAGTCTAAAGTATTTATTTAGTAAGATAGAAGATAAAAAATATTAAAAAAAATATATAAAAAACTATTCCAAATTGCAACATAATAATAACAAATTTCTTTAAGCTAGTAACAACACTAGCAAAGCCACAAATCATTAAACGCTTTTGTTAACTCTTGGCGTTTGTCACTAGTCGCTAGTCGCTATTAAACATGTCTCCATTGTTTCCGTTTAAATACAACAAAAAGCAAATAAGCATTCGACGACTTTTTTAAGCAGCTTAATAATATAAGCGGAACGCTTTAAGCATATTGTCAATTTTAAGCAGTTCGTCACATCTTTATTCACAACACAGCAAGACAATGACAGGACTTTTTTGGCGGCAATCGAATTGTCAACGTGAAAATTTTGTTTTTATTTCCAAAACTTGTGTTTCTTCGAGTGATAATGTGTAATATTGGTGGATTATTAACCATTATGTGTTCGTTAATGTGTACGAGTGTGGGAAATTGAAATAAAGTTGTGAAAGTGACTTTTCTAGTTGCTCCAAAAAAGTCCGTGTAAAGTTTAAGTAAAGCGCCACTACTTTACTTAAACACTTTCCTCATCCCATCATCTCATCATCATCATCACCATCATCATTTAAACTTGATTCAACTCTCTGAGTTTGAAATTTTTTATACTTGACACTGGCAAATACACTAAACGTGTGACGCCATAACAAAAAAAAAAAAAAAAAAAAAAAGACAATGACAGCTTCAAAGTACCGATGACGTTCTCAGGTGTTTGACTTTTTGACGGCAAAACTTAAGGTAGGTGTACACTGCACAGATGAAGAATAAAATGGAAACAGTAACAATACAGAGTTTTATTTCGTTGCGACAGTTGAAAGTAGATTAAAATTGACTTCTAACATTTTGCTACATTGTTTATTATCTAGTTAATTACACGCCATTAATAAAAATGTGTTAAATATTAAAACGTTTGAAATTATTAGTCTGTGGTCCTGAACGGGAATGACTTGTCTATTGCTTTCTTGCACATTCTGTGCTCTGTAATCTTTCTGTAGTCTATTGCTAAAATCAAAGGCTAAAATGGCAGAATCGGATTGACAGTCGTGCGATTTTCGTAATTTATTTTTGGGTACAATTATTATTGGCTTTGTGCTTTGTAGGTGTTTTTGTGATTAAATAAATGGTGCAATATCAATAACTAATTCGTAGTAGCGAGCAACACCAACACCCTCATATGCTGCGATTTCCTAAAATGTAGCTCTGGTATGATAACAAAAGATATAAAAATTCAGCCTTGTCTCGTTTGGTGTTCTTGTCCGTCATATGTGTACTTAACAAGGCGAGAGTGATAATTTCTCCAATAGCTCCGTTACGAGTGTGATTTTTTGGATTGTGACGTCACAAAATAGACGACTGTATTTACAGTTCAAATTGAGAAATACAATGTTAAATCATATAAGACGGTGAGAGCCGAGAGCGTTGCGGAGTTTCGGCGAGTGGTGAGTCGAGGGCGAAGCGGTGGGGCTCCGCTAGGATGGGCGGCGATGTCTGCCCCGTCTGAAAGCGCTGCGAGCCCTGCGCCGTGCGCATGTACCAATATATCGCTTATGCAATTGTTCCATGAGCTGAAACAGAAGTTTCCCGGCGTCCCTGACCATGTCGTGTCAAACACAATCGAGATATACTGCCACGACAAGCAAGCATGCGAGAAACACCTGCACAGCGAAGTCAAGGCCTCCCTAACGCACGCCTACCATGCCTCATCATCTGCGGCCGCGCGCCAGCTCACCCAGCTCAAACTCAACCCGCCGCTCAAGTGCAGGAACCAACCTATAGTGAAGCATGAAGCAACAAAGCCTACAGTTGTCCAGTGTGTCCCTATACAGGTACCGCAGAGGGGGATATTGAGTGCAGCTATTGAGAAAGAGAACATACCTAACACTGATGCCAATCAGAACATTGTTGAAACAAAAAATGATGATATTGTCACAAACAAAATCAGCACTTCACCTGTGACTGTAATAAACATTGACAACTGTCATGTAAAGTATAGTGCAGACTCGCCCAGTGACCTAGAACTCACAAATGATAAAGAAGCAAACACATTAACAGAGAGCAGACGCCAAGAAAAACAACACAACAACAGAATAGCACAAGAACTGTCAGAGAGCACGAATTACAGGATACTAAAAAGTAACAAAATTAAAAGCAACTTGAACGAAAGACTAGAAAAAGGGAAAGAAAAAAAAACAATCAAAAAAGAAGAAGTTAAAAAGGAAGAGCCAATAAAGCAAGTTCCACTAGAGAAGCAAAATCGTCCGAAGACTCTAGATTTCATTAAACCAAATCCAGATATTGCATTTAAACAGACATTGAAAGAGCCCGAATCCGAGACCTGTCGGACCATATCTCCAGTACCACTGAAGAATGATCAGCCTGTGAAAGAGGTGAAGCCAACATATAGACCGGAACGAGGGTATCCGTTAAATTTATCTGTGAATGTGAATTGTCATATGGACTTGAGTAGAGGGCACACTGATCCCTGGCTGGAAGAATACGAGAGCCCACGGGCTATAACATCGGTGAACTTAACAGTGTGTACTCCAACATCAAATATGGCGAGCCCAGTACGGGACACGAGGGAGGAAGATGGGGGCTTCGAGGGTCATGTCACTGTGACAGTGAGTCCAAGCTCAGCGCGCCCGCCCCGACGCCGCGCGCCGCCGCCACCGCAGCAACCTTCTCGGATAGAATCGCCAAGACCATCAAGGGCAGCCCCGGAGCCCCCTAGCTCGACATATGGTGAGATATTTTATACATTTATTTATCCAATAGATATACATTTGGCAAATTAAAACTCATGAAATCCTCTCGAAGAAACCAGATCAAAATAATATGTGCACCATCTAAATCAAAAACGGTGCATCACTTCCTTACTTCTAGAATGGTGCACAACTGGAACAGACTACAAGATAACGTATTGGCACCTTCAGTGAATTCCTTTAAAAATAAGCTGGACAACTAGCTGCAAATGAACTATGCTTCCTTGCTACATAAATGATTTGTCACTGAAATTTTAGACGTTGCTATAATTCATCACAGAATGATATAGGCACATCAGCCTCACTGTCAGATTCTTAAAGGTAGGTGTAGCTAAGCTTTCATCACAATGTTTTCCATCGCCGAAAGCTCAAACTCATTGCAGGATTAAAATCCACAAGCTACAAAGGTCGCAGGCCTACCAATGTCACTCACTGAGCTAGCTTCACTTTTTCAAAGTGTTGTTTGATGTGAGTTATGCAATGCAAGCTTATTTATAATGGCAATTTACAAACGGTGACAAACGTTTACACATGGTGAGTTGCACCAAACTACCATTAATTTAACGGAGACTTTAAATTTGATGCTGTCACTTTTTTTTAATACAAAATGTAGGCAGCATGTATATAAAGTCTCCGTTAAACTAATGTTGGTTTCGTACAACTCAACATTAGCCAAATAAACTTACTAATTACCTAAATTACGCCAGTAGGTAAACCCATTGATAAAATTGAAAACTTCATAAAAACAACATTGATAAAACTTTATCGCGTGTATGCTCTGACCTCTTGTTTGTTTGTATCAATAGCAGTTAGTTTAGCCTGGTCTCTTGATATGTGAACATGAACATAATTTTTTATCAACTTACATAATGGAATTAAAGTATTAAAATGTGATTGTTGTATTAAAATTTTGCATAAATGGGCAATGAGCAGAGTGAATATGTTGGTGAGTCTAAAAACACTAATATTTTGAGTTGTTGAACCAAATAACGTTGGTAATAATTTTTTCTAATGAAGATCATTTTTATTTGCTGTCTATATTATTTTCATTGCATAACCTAACGCTGTGGTACATTTAAACAGCTTTTTATGAATGTCTAATGCTGTGCCATTGGTTTTTCACATCATTATAAATTTTTCACATCACAAAGGGTAATGTTAGACCACAAGGCACTTGATGTTAAGTGATAATGTGCTCAAAGGCACCAAACTACGCCTGGACTGGGAACTGGCTCCAAAGTGAGGCAAAGATCGATAGGTGCTAGGCAACAGGTTCTTACAACTTACTTGATAGCCTTGCTATCAAGTTATGGTTCCATCACCGAAAGATCAAGCTCATTGAACAATTCGAACCCACAACCTAGATATATTCTAAGAAACTCTTTTCCGTTACAGTTTGTCTATCGTTTTTTGTCGTAAGACATTCTATTCTAAGAAACTGTCCGATAGCAAAAAGTGCAGAAGTTGTGTCCACTATTAGCAGCGATAAAATGCACATTGTCACGTTACAATAATTGCTTGCTTCGTAATAAATCTGTCAGAATGAAAAGAATAAATAAAGCGCGGGAACAATCATTACCTACGACAACAGTACAGGAAAGAGAAAAAAACGCGTAGGATGATAATAATTTATGCCCTCTGTGTGGAACTACTGTACGGGCTCATCCACAGTGTGATACACATACGCAACCCTAGCATAGATCTACGAGTATGTAATGAATGCTAACAAATACACACATTCACAATTTTTTTTTTACTTCTTGCCAAGTAGCGTTTGGCCACAAGTCACCTGTTTGGGGCGATATGTGGCTAGCTGCACTGAGAAAAAAATTCGGACTTTCCTTCCCTTTTTTACCTTAGATTTCCTTCTGAATAACAAATCCTTCCCTTTTAACTCTGAAGGAAAACGGTATTTCGGAAGGTCTTTTTTCTCCGTGTTCCACTTGAGAGCCAGCTCCTAATCCAGGTGTGTCATGACGCCACGACCTGAGACCATAATCGTCACATAACATCAGGTGACTTGTGGTCAAACGCTACATTTGGATTGTGAACTCGCTTTAAAGCGGAGCTGCCGGACCTCACCGATAGGTGCTTAGTGACAGATTCTATACTTCAGACCTAGCCAGGCGAACATTTTAAAATCCCCTACCACCTAGCTATGGTTTCATCACGGTGTTTTCCTTCACGAGAAGTTCAAGCTCATTGTAGGATTCAAATATCGACCTACGGTTCGCAAGTCGACGTCACTACCACCTGTTTCACCTAAAATATCAGTCGTTGCGTCGGGACCTCCAAAATCTCAGTCGCTCATTTTTAGTGCGAACGCACCCTATTGTACAGGTGAAATGATTTTAACGACATTTGTCACTACTATAATGTTTCCTCCTCGAGAATTGTCTACTAATTATTTAAATGATTTTATTGCTCCTGTTTCCTTTCGCTGAATCACACTTGGCCATCACCTCTGCAGTCTCGTTTCTGTAGGTACATATAAGACGAAACGGCTGCCATTTTTTTTACTAGTGGCAAGTTTGTCTGGCCTGCCTCGTGGTATGTGATCTTTGTCACCTGTGAATATTACCCTATATTCTTGATTTTAGTACAAAATTAATTTTACAATCATCATCATCGGAAAAGTCCACTGCTGAACATAGGCCTCCCTCCTTGAACGTCGCCATGAATGGCCATCGCGTCCAACATTTTTTTTTATTTTACAATAACATGAAGTAAATCTTAGTAGGTAGGTAGAATTTTCTGAGTAAGTATTATCCATCATAATCAGCTTCACATTTTAATTTTACATCAGACGATACGAAAAAAAGCAGGCCCAACGGTTTCATCCTGAAAATGAAGGTTAGGAAATACTCTCAGCGCAACACTATATTTCAGATCGTTCTCTAATCGAGCGGCAAAAAGAACGACTGCGGCGGCTCGCCAAGGCCCTGGACCAAGAGAATGGCAGACTAAAACAGTTGAACCGGGAGACCCAGATCTTGGCCGGGCCGCCGCCCACGCTCTCCTCCGCCCAGGGGCTACGGGACTACGTCGACCGTCTGCGGAACCAGTGCAACACCCTCGCGAAAAGGCTCGAGATGACAGGAAACGGTACGTGGTAAAGTACTATTTTATCTAACCTTGTTGTGTTGAACATAACAAAAAAAAAAAGGAAAAACTTCGCTGGCTCGGCCACCTTGAGAGAATAGGAGAGGATCGTGCGGTCAAACGAGCATACAGTGGACGGCAGAGTTGCCGTCGCCCTGTCGACCGTCCCAGATATCGCTGGAAAGACGAAGTCACGAAGGATTTGCGCGAGCTCCAAGACGTGGCGTAAGACAGACCAAAGTGCTATATTTTATTATTGGAGGCCAAGACTCACTTTGGGTCGTTGCGCCGTCTCAGTTAGTTAGTTTTTTTGTTGTGTTGAGCATCCGCCGTTTGACAGGCCAAGTTCGACTAACGCTCCAGGGCGGTTTGGTTTCTCTGCTAAAAGTTTTTGACGATATTCGTCTGTGGAAGCCACACGCAAAGCTGTTTGTAGATACGTCACTCTGATCGGCTGTACCCTGTTTACGTTGTTATGTCAAGTTATAGGCTGTGGTTGACAAACAATAGTTTGACGAATGTGTCAAATCAAGGTGCAGAAATGATTAGGTACAGGCGGTATAGTCGATCATGCGCCACCTGGCGTGAGAAAAAGTGAGCTTTCCTCCCCATTGGTGTCGACTGCGATCACTGGACGTACACAATGCATGTAAATGAGTTGGTGCAGGTGCAATTTGATGTGATCCGCTCAGTTTTGTTTCGCTAAAATATTCAAGACCCACTAGTTTCATCACAAACAAGTATTTTAATACAACTCGGTGATAAGATGCGTGCGGGTTTTGTCACTGGATAGAAAGCGTTATGCTAGTCTCAAAATTGTAATGACATTGCAAGATAACATCTGGCAATGGTCATATCCGAACCGAACCTAAACGGACTCTTGCAAAAGAGTTCACTATCTTAAAGGCCCTGGAATGTTACTGGATTTGAACTGGAAAGTAGGCTACTATTACGTTACTAACCGGTGGAGGGTAGATCCTATAATCCTATCCTAGTCGATTTGGAGAGATGTTTATTCACCTCATATAGCCTTAACAGTAGGTTTTTCCCGGTTACGTCCACTGTTGCAACTTGGTAAAACCCACGACTCTCGCTAGACATCGCGTGATTTGCATTATTGTGCCGTGCCGTTGGAGAGGCCTAGTGAAGAGTAAGGACAGAGTAGGTTCATACAAAACGTTGTGTTGAAACATTCCATCACCCTAAAAGGCAACTAGATCTCATTCATTTCATATTATATTAGTCATACTTCGGCGGTCACATCAACTCACGTCACGATTGCGAGGCGTGTTTATTAAAAAGTTATATACATTTTTTGGGACGCCATCTTTTCCTTAAATTCGGCGGTATGTGCAAATTCATATATTTTTATGAAAATACATGACAAGAAAAAAAAAAGTTCGATCTCGGAAATAAGGTTTAGTTAGTTTAGTTTAAATTTGTAACTTGGAGTTATTGGATAATTTATCATTAAAATTTCGATTAAGGATTGGCGTAGTTATAAAACTGTTATGAAAATACAAAGCCCAGCCGAACTCTTTTGGAATATCTCATGACTTAGCCCATCTTTAATGTCCTATCCTGAAGTTACTTTTTCATACCTGTCGCTGTAGATAAAATGATAACTCCCCTCCCTGCTCTCAACACGAGTGTCAGTGGCAAGAGCGAAGGAGTGAATGCACAAACTCCGTGTGTTACAGAGTCGGAGGACGCCGACAATTTCTACAGCAACATTTACACGGGCCAGCGGCCGCCGTCGTCGTGGCAGTGCCACATGTGCACGTTCAGGAACCACCCACTCCTCGACAAGTGCGAGGAGTGCGACATGCCGCGGATATTCGTAGGTACGTCCCCGCCCCGGACGCACGACTCGGGCTTCGGGTCCTTCCGGGACAGGAGCCGCACGGGCCTCGGGACTAACCTCTCGGCAGCCATGCTCGAGCACAGCCGCTCCACGCCGCAGCTTAACTGTTGACGCGATCGCGCTGATCTCGATCGAAACCAGCCCCGGATCTAGAGGGGCAAATCCCGGGCGGCAACTTCAGGGGGCACCAAAATCATAATATACCTACATAGTATGAATTGAAAACTTGCTCCACAAAGTGGCAAACGTTACGTATTTGTGAGATTTTTTTAAGTGTTTATCTCAAACGCTGGAGAGGGGCGCCACTATCAAGTTCTGTCCGTAAAACATCGTAGATCTGGGGCTGATCGAATCTTTGTGATAAGTGACGCTTAGAGTGACCTAACCCCGGCATGATCGCATGACGTGACGCGCTAACTACCGCTGGAAACTTTATCAGTGCAGTGAAGTTTTTTCGTGGCCGGAACGGATTGGCGCTGTTTGAAAACGTTCTCGTCTAAATCGTGTCCGTTACGGCCAGGATCTGCGTTCGGAAGTGCATGTGTGTTGTGTATTTTTGATATCTTACTGGACTTAAACGTTTTTTCTTTATTTGTATGTTTTTGTTGTAAATTTTTAAGTATTAAGATATGTCACGGTGAGTTATGCAATCATCTAGACTTGATAAGGTATTACGTGTGTTTCGATCGAAAAGACTACTCAAATCACAGATAGCATAGGACAGATAAAAGTATGACGGGTGACGGCGCTATCAGATTACGTTGGAAGGTAGAATTTTGCTGTGGGGCCTGCGTCGTGTATCAAACATTGCTGTTGTTATACTGTTGATGTAATACTTGTAAGGCCGCGTGAACTACAATCTACGCTTGACGCAGGGCGTTAGCCACATCGGAATTCTACCTTGACATACGACGACAAGCCTTTCGATTACAAAATGGAAATATATAAAAAAATCAATAGAGTTAACAGATTTATAGAGATAACAGTATGCATAAAAGCTTGTTCGTATTTATAAAATTTTGCAAATTCATATGGTGAACCATCGTCTAGATTTGAATTTTTGAACAGTGTCTTAATGAGTGCCTTAAACTGGGAAAAAGCATATGACCAAGCTTTAAAGAGGGGAAAATAGATGTTGTTATAATTATTACTTACAGCATTACATAATTATACTTATGATTATAATATTTTACAATTTAATTGGTAACACTGAAATTTTAAAAAGAGATTTGTATATTTTATTATATAATAGTTAAGCGTCAGAGAAAATGTTAGTTGTCATTTGTTAATATAGTGTATTTATTGTTTTAGTATTATGAAATTTTTAATAGGCAGATAAAATACATCACTTTATAATTGTTGTACTGGTCAGTTCGAGACATCACAAGATCTCAAGTAAAGACTTTGTTGCGCCTTGCCAAAAAGTAAAAATATTATGAGGAGCTGATAAATAAAACGGACTTGTCAGTAAGTAGGGTGAAAATGCGGGGCATAGTTAAAAGAAATTAGAAATAAACGATGTAAAATAGTATATTAGGTAGTAAGAAAACCCTCGTTTTTTTTAGTTGTGTATTTTACATTACAATTTACAATAACAAAATGTGTGTCATAATAATATGTATGTTTTAAATTTTAATCATACTTACTAGGTGCGTTTAACTTAATAATAATACCGCCCACACAATCACATATATAGCTCTGACCCCTTATTAGGGTTCCCTGTAGGGGAGGGGTATCAAGAGTATCAAAAATGCGGATCCCCTTAATTTTTTTAACTAAAACATTTTTTTTTACAAAGTGCCTTTTTTGTAAATTTTGTAGACGAGTTCGTATAATATGTCTTCCAGCTCCTCAATGTTAGAATTTGTTGCCTGTTTTAATATTTGAGCCATAGAGTTAGAGTTTGCTCAAAGGAATCTTGCTCAGTCAATCATATCACAATATTTATTAGAGCTAATTGGCAATGATCTAGTCATTTGATCAGATTGATCGAATAAAATATGGGTTTGGGCATTTATTACTGAAGCTGGTATTACTGGCTGGCTTACTGGCAACCTTTTTCTTTTGCCAAAAAAAAATGCGGTACTATGCAAAACTTACTTGTAGACAGGTCGGTTATCTAAAACTGGCACGTTCACAGCACACACACCAAAGCAATTTGATTATACAGGTGTAAAAACAAAACATTAACAATCTCTCATACTCATAATCTTAACCTGAGTGCGAGAGAGACAAAGATATTTTTCATGATGTGTATTCCGTGCGCTCATTCACAGACACTACAGAAGTACAGAAGCGAATGTGTGAAGGAATGTGTTGTACGTGCCAGGTTTAGATAGACTAGAGTGTAGATGATACCTGTACAAATAAAAGAATATTAACTAGAGTCAAAATCTTTATAACTGTGAAGTTACCAAAAGAGGCTATTAATACATATTCGAGAATAATGGATCCATCGCCTACTTAAGAAAACAATATCTTAGAAGCAACACTAAGAAATTTTGTCCCAGATATTTTTGTTGGTGTCGATGTCAGCTATCGATACAACCTTATTATAATATCTCAAGAGCCTCAAGCCCTTTCAAACCTAACGCCTACTTATTGACTGGATCAATGTGAATTTGCGTTTAAAGTATCCTATGCACTAAGTCTAAATTAAAACCACTTTTATAACTACTTCATACATTACTTTAAGTGATTATAGACTACTAAACGCATTACTACAAAACGCGGTTTCTACTTTCTTATTGAATTCCTGTGCAAACAGGCTTTACAAGGTTGTAAATGTTGGTCAAATCGCAAAACGATCAAATGTTAAATTTTTTTAAACTTGTTTTAATATCCAAAGATTTTCTGTTTATATTCTACCTTGTTATTCAGAAAAAAATAAATACATAGTGCAGGTCGAAAAATACATCTAAATTTCAATAAAGAAAACGAAGTGCTTTGGTCATGTGATGATAAAGGGGGGGAGGAGAGCAATTGCTCTGAATCCGCTCCTGACCATGTTTTGTAGTAATGCGGCATATCTTAAGCAAAGCAGGTATTTGATATAAGTTTTCGAATTTAACTGTGATAGGCTTAGGCTTCGTAAATTTAACTAACACTGACTCATAGAGGTCTACGTCCTCAAATGAGGACACCAATAATGTTTTTCGATGGAAAATAGGCATGTTTTCAGTTGCCGTATTATTTTATTTTTTTGTTAGTGTTGTACGTCGTACCATCACATACTGCCGCATACAGAGACGTCAATTAATGTTAATTTTTAGCATTAAATTCTGTCAAAATCCATGCAAAAATAACGACTCGATGCTAATTGAAAGGTAATTGACGTTTCTGCATTAGGCAGTTGGAAGTCCCAATTTAATTTCATTACAATTTATTTGAAAAAAAGTCGTTTTTCATCCACGATTTGAATTCTGTTTTGAGGGATGACTATACCTGAGATTGTTAAATATTTTTAATTCTTAGTGTCCTCAGTTGGGTATATTATCTATCTATTTATGTGGGTTTGGGTAAAATGGGTCCATAGAGGATTTGAATTCAATTATTAACGTTATAAAGATTCCAATAGAGTTAAGATATTGTAAAGGCTCTGAAATTATGATAGAATAAATAAATAATAATAAAAAAATGGTAAATAATGAGATGAAAAGTGAAAAAAAATAACATAATTTATTTATTATTTTCGACAAGAATTTACTATGGGCAATACGAATATTGTGGTTTTAAGGTCAAGGTAGACGATTCTTTCAGCTAGTAATTATTTTAATGACGGAGTTCATAACATTTGTAGTATGCTATGTAGTCTCTTTGTCTATAAACTTGCGCTCTCGCTCGTCAATTGACCTTTACCCAGCAATGGGACAGTATAGCTTAAAAAAATTGATAATAATAGTTTCACCGACACAATCATATACATATCAGATGCTACGCGGATCGGGAACCCACAACACCCAGACACATACTTGCGCTTTTTTATGTGCACAAATATTTGTGCCTTCTCTAGCGGGAATCGAACCCGCGGCCTCCCGCTTCGCAGTCGGCTATTCACCCATTGCGCCACATTGGTCGTCAGTTTTCAATGTTTTAAAATGTAGATGTGTGCAAGATAGAAGAGAAAGCTTATGTCAACAGTAGGTACTGTCAACGACAAATGTCGCTGAACAAAAACACATTTTCCTATTACTTTCATCATCTTAAACACCAACCTTTGACCACATAATCACTTAACATCAGATGTGTTGTGTTGTGGTCAAACGCTACCTGGTAAGTTGCAAAAAAAATCGCAAACATTACTGATGTAAAACACATTTTGGAAAATCGATAATGAACAGCTACTTTTGTCGCCTGTACAGATTTATACAGGTGGTCTACTTTTGATGTAAATTCCGTTAATATTCTACTTGCAATATTCTTGTTCTGGATCTTCGTATATTATAGTGAAAGTTTTTTTAATAATAACTTTTATTGGCACTTCTGATGATTTGCAAAAATGAGCTTTATGTAGCTACAGTTTTAAAAGTTTTTTTACACTTGTTCATGTTGAATGGATATTATCGAGTAACTGGTTTATTTAGTAGTTAGTAAAAATTGTGATCACTTAATTTTATTCTACGTATATTATTATGTATGAGGGAATAAATAATTTTATGATTAATTAATATCTTGTCATTTCATATCAGTATAAATATGTTAACTTAATATTTATTTTGTAATGTTAAAGAAATTTCGTATACACTATACACCCTATTTTAAACGCAACAAAATGTCTTATCGAATTGTTTGTCTATACATTTTTGTAGCATGTAGCGTTTTTTGTTTGACAGTTCGATGTGACATTTGTGTCGTGTTGTTTTTTTTTATTGTGCCACTGGCGGCACTGGCATATGCAGTGCTGTGCTGATCAAACAAGGTAAGTTGTTTTCTATTTTAATCCTATAACACGATGTCGTGGAGTGGAATGTTGTTTTTTTTCGTTTGAATGAGTGTCTTAATTTTAACTATCAGTAAGATTATTTAAAAAATATGCTGATTCATTATGATCGTTAACACTAACTATCATTTGCCACAGTCTATGACGATGTGGAATAGGCCATTTTAGACACTAAAATGTTCAATCCAATAGGGTCACAATTTTCTAACACAGTTACTTAGACTGTGTTTCTACTTTGTAATCGTAGATGTCAGTTTTTTTTTATTTATTTTACAGGCTGGAATTTGACTAAAAGTCGCCTGTTGTAAGTGACGATGTGGTCGAAGGTGGCTCTCAAGTAGGACTGTCGGAACACACCGGAGTGTTTGTGAATACATATATTCACACTCTATCTGCTGCATTTAAGAGATCAATTAGCGTTTATTAGCTTAAATTCTGTCAATAAAGAAAGAATGACTTAATGCTAGCTAAAAGTTAATTGACGTCTCAGTAGGTACGGCGTTAAGATTTGTTTTATAAAATTGTTATTGAAATTGTGTATTAAATTCATTTAATTTGTACAGTGCGCGCTCGGGATGGGATCACTGTACGACTTATGCCAGGACGGCGGAGTAAGTTGACACATTTTATATAAACTTAAGTTTATTAATTTATACCATAAAAACTTGGCATAATATTTTTTTTTACTTTATACAGGGTAGCGTTTGATTAGGTTTTTTTTTTTACTTTTTCAGGGTAGCGTTTGACCACAAGTCACCTGATGTTAAGTGACGATGTGGTCGAAGATGGCGCTACGCTACACCTGGACTGGGAACTGGCTCTCAAGTGAGGCTGCCGGAACACACATGCAGATAGGTACTTGGCGACAGATTCTTAACAAGAGGGTGGTAGCTAGCCAGGCGAGTACTAGAAAATACCCTACCACCAAGCTATGGTTTCATCACGATGTTTTTCTTCACCGAAAGCTCAAGCTCATTGTAGGATTCGATCCCACGTCCTACGGATCGCAAGCGACGTCACTACCACTGAGCCATCATCGCTATAAAAAAAGGTGATCAGGTGACTTACCTGATGTTAAGTGACGATGTGATGGAAGGTAGTGTCTCGCTACACCTGGACTGGCTCTCAAGTGAGATTGCCGGAACACACCGAAAAGGGCTAGGAGACAGATTCTTGACATGAGAGTGGTAGCTAGAAAATGCCCTAAGCAAAACATCAATAACCTGTGATAGTAGGTATGGGTATGTAGGTACTTACGTCACTGCAATTAATGAATTATGTTTATCGGCGAAGCTGTTAGGTTTATGAGGTTTTTATTACAATCTGCTTGTTAGCGGAATGAATAAGACTTTCATACATAATCAAAAAGAAAAAAAGAAGTTCAAAATTGTTGAACATGCTTTTAAAATCTAATTAAAATATAGCTCAAATCTAAGCTTCAATCGAAGAATAAAGAGTTTTGGACCTAACTGCGATTTTAGTTGAATATCTACTATAACTATTTTTATGCTTATTTTCAGAAATTACGCACTCCTGGGTGTTATGAGATTCAATGTCAAGATATCTACGTCGCTGGCTCGGAGTACATCAAACGTTTCGGTAATTTTTACTCATAGTATTAGAAATTATACAAAATAATTTCAATGTCAAAGTCTTAGGCCCGAATTCGCCAACGTCAAAACCGTGGTTAAACAACTGTAAAGTCGAAACTAGAATTTTGAATTAACCGTTGCTCAAACGCGGTTCAAATAATATCGGGTTGCGCCTAAGCGTTATTATCTGATTCCGAGTTTAAGATAAACTTAGCCGCAGTTTCACAAGGTCTGATTATCTTATTAGTGGACTTTAACAATTTATAATCGGTAGTTGTGAAACTGGGGCTACAGTGACAAAACTTTAATGCGACCGGCCCTTAAGTGCAGTAGTTTAACAACAATTATGTGATATTCGCATTTGGTAATAAGTCTGATTTTAAGCTATAAGTATTTAAAATATTTTTGAAACAATGCATTCCAAAAATCTGTAATGATTATTAGGTATTTCATTTAGTTAGCGGACGAGTCTTGTTTTTATCGAAGTTTTCAAAATAACGTAGGAACTGATGACATTCAACATACATTCGTTGTCTTATTAAGTTAGAAAAAGGAACGCACAATGTTTTGTAAGTACTAGATTACACTTAATTAAGCGTTTTACATCCTGATAAATTCTGTCGAGCATTTCATGTAATTTCTAAATCATTTGAAAAACCATATAGTAGTGTTTATCAAAGGTTTGTCAACCCGCTATCTATCAGTTAATGTTCATTGGGGAGTGGTGAAACCGGAGTCTCAACTTTTCTATTACGCGCCGGGTGCTGAATACCAAATGCGGGTAATTATTGCAATTCGCTGCTGCACTTAAGGTGGATAAAAAATTGAGAAAGTATTTACTTATGTGAGCTCTTCTATTTATAGGCAAAGTTCGGTGTAAAACTAACATTAATTTTTAAAGTGACGAGAAGACAAGTTTTGGTGCTATTTTATATTATTATCATTTATCTTATACTAGCTGCACCCTACGGTTTCCTCCGCATCTTCCCGTTATCCCGCAGGAACTTTTCTCCGGGATATAAAGTAGCCTATGTGTTAATCGAGAGTAGAAACTATGTCCGAGGAGAGCGATGGCTGGCACATGCGTCAACTCGTGAACGGGTGCTGCTTGTGGGGTCTGGTCTGCTTTGGTTGTGATCCCGCAACTCATTTAATATTCATGTTCCCATATCCCAATGTGTACAACCAAACAAGAGAAATCTTATTAGTAAAGCTAATTAAAAAATATCGGACCATTAGATGACAAAAAAAAGCTTGGGATTTTAGTGAACTTGCTCCAATTCAATCAATTAGTAATAAGAATAAAATTGTCAATGTGATCGCGCCAAAAAAATTACCTGCCGGGCGTTTCTTGCCTGTTCTTTTGCCGGCGAAGGAGGTTGGAACAGGCGTAGCTAGTTTTAAGTTTGACGTTTTAAAGTGATCACAATGTATCCTATTGAATAAATAAAAATTGACTTTGACTTTGTCCATTCCAAATTTTACTCAAATCCGTTCAGTATGTTTTGCGCGAAAGAGCAACAAACATACATAAATACTCACAAACTTTCGCGTTTATAATATTAGTAGGATTATCATTATCATACATCAATGATAACTTTGAGGCTTGCTTTTCGCGGTTCCTACCTGTTTTTAATCTAATATATGAAATTCTCGTGTCACAGTTTTCGTTGCCATACTCCTCCGAAACGGCTTGACCGATTTTGATGAAATTTTGTGTGCATATCGGGAAGGTCTGAGAATCGGCCAACATCTATTTTATATATTAATTTTTTTTAGTCCACGCGGGTGAAACCGCGGGGCGCAGCTAGTATATAAATATTTTTGTCCATATTGAGAACTTTGCCTATAAAGTATATGGTAGTAACTCTTTCCTTATGACGATCAAAGGCAAGAATGCATGAATATTATTGGCTTGTTATCGTAAATCTCTTGAAATCTAGTCTAATCGGAACTTACTAAAAGATAAATCGAATCATACAAGTCTAATAGTTATTGTTAAGTATGTTATTTATGTTGAAATAATATATTTTCTAATTCGCACGACTGTACGTTCTATATAATGAAACATTTGTAGATGATCGAGGAAAAATGTGTTACAAATATATATATATATTATGTACAGTCAACGACAAAAGTCGCTGAACAATCACACTTTTTTTCTGTTATCCTCATCATCTTAGACACCAATTTTTGACCTCATCATCGCCTAAAATCAGGTGTGTTATGTTGTGGTCAAAATGATACCATGTGAAATGTAAAAAAAACAATAATAATTACTGATTTGAAACACATTTGGAAAATCGAGAACGATCAGCTACTTTTGTCGCTGACTGTACGTACCTACTTACTTGTTTATCTATTTTTTTTACAAAATTGCAGACATTTAAAAAACTTATAAACATGCTGTCAAATAGCGAACTTTTTAAGATATACCGTAGGTAGGCCTATTTTATCTATTTTCTGATAATAATCTTGTTAAAAAGAAAAATAATATTTAATACCTTTCGTGGATATATAACTAAATGATTTCTGACCGTCCTACCTACCGTTTCATTACGAATACTTTTATGTTCAACAATGGAATTTCGGTACCTACATATGTGATAGTTTAATAAGTATAATCCTATATATTCATTTATTGATTTAAGTAATTTATGATTTCAGACTTATTATAGACATTAGTAACTCATTTCTCTTCGCATTCAATCCGATACTGTTTACATAGAGGGCTATTTCACTAACAATTATATCTAATTTACTTTTTTTTTATTTAGACTCTAGGCTAACTAGATCAAAAGAATAGTTAAAACATTTACATTAAAAATTAAGCTTTACCTGAATTGATTTTGTTTCACATCTCTATCGCATTTTTTTAAAATGATAGACATAGTTTCCGTGTCATCAAAAGAGTCCTGCAACAGAAAATCCTGAAATGAAATGGAGCCTAAAATTAAAAAAAAAAAATCGCATTGATTATAATTTTTTGTTGTAACAAAGACACACGTGGTAGTGAAATAGATCCCATTCGAATACGAAACCGACGAAACACGAATCAACGACTTTTCCAAAACTGTGCAGCTTGCTTGCAGATAGATTATTATTATTAGTTATTAATTATATATAATTATCTGCTGAACCCAAAATTATAGAATAGTTTCTATGCATCTTTTTGTCTCGGATCCTTTTTAAGCGATGCATTATATTTTACGGTGCGGCCCGCCTGTGTTGTGCGTAAGGCCTCCCACACAAAACTGTGAATTCGCATCGCGTCGCAAATATCTGCGAGTTCGAACGCACCACAAGAACTTCCGATCTGATTCGCATCGCATCGCAGTTTTGTGTGGGAGCCCTAAAGGCTTTGCGCCGCATTATACCTATATAGTTACCTACACTAATGCACAACTATAGATAAGAATAAATAAATATCGGGGACATCTGCAACAAATTGACCTAGCCCCAAATTAAGCTCGAAACTTGAAGAATGAATGCGGGTCATCATAAAAAATTGGTAGGGTATTTTCTAATGTATTTTCTTTTGTTCCTTCGACCACGTGGTCAAACGCTAACCTGTAAGAAATAAAAAACAAAATTTAACCTTTTGAGAAAAATCTAAAGTAAGGTAGGTCGATTTTGTTAACAGCCAGTATTTAGGCATATCTTAACTTCTTGAATATAGGTGAGTACACCTACTTCTATGTATTTAAGCTGCACAGTATCAATAAAATTTATCTAATTAGGTAGAGTTCACTCCTTCCTACATGCCCATTTTCCTAAGCATTGAGTTAGATACATATAGCTAATCTGATGTACACATTTGTAAGTTGACCGTATTTAGCTACTTATGTTGCTGACTGTACCTAACATAATATTATGAAGTTCAGTTTGCTGAACTAGAATTACAATTTAAAAAATGGACGCAACTCAGGCAGCTATATTTCACTCCACTACTTTGTACTCGTAGTACCCAAGTTTAATATTCTCAAAAATACATGAGCATAAATAATTCTTTAAATTCTGAATATAAAAAAGAATTGTGTCAGTCAGAAAATTCAGAATACTACTATCTTCAGCTTATTCAATTTTTTGTCGAAAATCAGATATGTTCGTAAAAAAATCAGGCAGCGGCAGAAAACCTGTCGGATTTTAGCTGATTTAAGACTAAAAACAACCATTTTATTGTATTTTATGACCATTTAATTACTTCCACAACATATTGTCACCTTAATCGCTGTATACAAATGCTTAGTTTCTATATATTAAAAAAAAAACAAATAAATGCGCATTACAACCAGTTCCCTAAATTTTCACAAATATATCTCCTTTGCAATAGCTCAAATTAAATGGGACTACATGAATATACCAGCATAATGTAATGGATATAAATAACACAATGACATTTTACCTAAACGCAGATCGTTGAACAACACCAAATAATAGTACATTACGATACGAGTGAATTAAGTAATCCATTATTGCACGGCGTGAAAATACGTCTTAAAGATTGTGCAATAATGGACTACTAAGTCACGATCATCGTATACTATTTTATAGCTCGTGTGACATAAACCCGCAAATAAGTCAGCTTCTCCGTATTAAAATAGACTAAGTGCTGGTTTAGATCACACGCAGTGCTTTAAAGAAAAAAATATAACCAAAGTTTTTTTGTATTGGAGCTTTAAAATAAAAATGTATCAGCTTATTAGTATGATATCTACTATATAAAAATAAGTCGGGTTTTCCTTCCTGACGCTATAACTCCAGAACGCACGAACCGATTTCCACGGTTTTGCATTCGTTGGAAAGGTCTCGGGCTCCGTGAGGTTTATAGCAAAGAAAATTCAGGAAAAATTACAACAGAAAGGCGGGAAAATATTTTTTCACGTACAGCGCCATCTCTGATACATAGCATGTACTACAAACCAATATTTTAGTAGAAATGAATTCATTACTGTTGTGAAATGAAATTAATTTTTCCTTTTCAAATATAAAACAAAAAATTTTTCTTCTTTTAATCACCAAAACGAAATGTTACATAAAACGAAGCCATCTGGTGGCGAAACGGAGTTCGCCGGGTTTGCTAGTTTTTATATTAATTTGCGGCAGAATTACATGAGTCAATGTTGAAATTCTGTCTTCAATTTCCAACAAGCATACATTTTTGAAACTTGTAAGCAAATACAACATCCAAATCTATACTAATATTATAAAGCTGCAGAGTTTGTTTGTTTGTTTGTTTGTTTGTTTGTTTGTTTGTTTGTTTGTTTGTTTGTTTGAACGCGCTAATCTCAGGAACTACTGGTCCGATTTAAAAAATTCTTTCAGTGTTGGATAGTCTATTTATCGAGGAAGGCTATAGGCTATATTTTATTTCCAAAAAAATTAGGGATCCGTAAGAAAATTGCTATTTTGCAACCCAAGGTGTGAAATCGAAAACCTATTTTTGCGTGCGCTGCAAAAACTATTGACACTAGAACAAAATAATGTATTACGGGTTTGTAGGTCTCATTTAGATCTACAAAAAAGTCCGCGAGAGCATATGTCTAACTATTATAGTTATGCCACAATAAGTGATCTTTTGTTTTAAAAATTTAATTTTTAATGCCGCCGCTAGAAAAGGCTCTTTATTTGTATCTTGGTATTAATCCTTATCAAAATAAATTACTTCTTATTCAAAACTGCTTCAATGCCTTTATATTACTTTTTGAATCATTCAATTTGGACATTCCATTCGAAAGATATCACGAGTTTAAAAATGTAAGTAGTAGTAGAAAAATAAAACCGCCGCACCGCAGCGCAGCGGGAAACGCGGTAAGGTGAGGGGGGCACCGGGAGAATCTATGAAATAGGTAAAGTGCGGTCGCGGACCAGGAAGACCTTTAACTCATTATCAGCCTTCCACGTTCCCACTGCTGGGACTCTGGCCTTCTCTCAGAGAGAGAGTATGGGCCATACCACGCGTGGCGTATCTACCACGCTGGCCCAGTGCGGGTTGGTAGATGTCACATGCCCTTGAAAATGTTGCAGTTCTTGGGCATGCCGGTTTCCTCACGATGTTTTCCTTCACCGTTTTGAGCGATAGCGTTTTGAGCCCCGGGGAAGGGACATAGGATACTTTTTATCGCGATAAACTGTAGCCCACGCGGGTGAAACCGCGAGGAACAGCTAGTTTTTAATATGGCGGTTCACCATACATTGATGCGTGCAACTTTGCTTAACTTTTTGGGTATGATTAAAAGTTTCGCAAAATTTTGAACTACTACTAAATGGCTTAGCTACTATGTTATAGCTCAGTTCAGTCATTTTCAGTCATCTTATTGAGTTTCATATTATTTAATTTACTGTTAATGAAGTTGGGTTTATGAAACTACCTAAACTTCTAAAAAATGTGATACCAACGTATGGCATTTTCTAGTGCTTGCCTGGTTAGCTACTATCCTCAAGTTAAGAATCTATCACCAAGCAGTCGTCTATCAGTATGTTCCGGCAGCCTAACTTGACAGCCAGTCATAGTTCAGACGAAGCGTGGCGCTATCTTTGACCACCTCGTTACTTAACATCACAGGTGGGTTGTGGTGAAATGCTACGCTACTCTGTAAGATATATACAAATAGTTATTAAACGAAGATTGTCAATCACCAATGTGTGATTAATTTTAAAAACATCTTGAGCTACTTATTTATTTTAATTATCTTGTAGCCTCACGGCCTGCACGTGCCATCAAAATGTAGGCATTGGGAAAAAACTAATAATCACTGTGATTTCTAGTCGAAACTTCCGATATTTCATTTATCTTTGATTATATACAAAAAGCATTTCTATGTGTTAAACTTGTGCTCACATTATTGTACATAATAATAAGTATGCGTGACGAACATTGTATCCTCTTTTGGTGGGATAGCCCATACCCCAATTTGAAAGATAGTACCTACATACACAAAATAAATATGTTAAAAACGATCTACATCTAATTAAAAATATAACCAATATTGATGTTTACAAAATTTATTACAATTTATATAAATAAATTGACTCGTAATTTAATGAGACAAGGGCTTCCCACCTACATGTGATTAGTTGCATTGTTGTGCAAGTATAGTTGTCATTATAAATCTGTTGAACATTTATTAGTGGCTTAAGCTAAATATAGCATATCACTCAACTATTTTATGATTCGGGAATATAGACATTATGTTAGGTACTAAAATATGTACTACACACTTAGACATGATATAATTGATTTTAAATATATTTTAGCAATGCAACATAAAGATTAGCGATATTAATATGATCGATCATCTACGTTAAGTTTTATAAAACGAAAAATATTAAAATTCAAGATGATTTGTATGCTGACTCTACTTGCACAACATTTGGCACTTTTGTAAAATTAAAAGTACTTAGCGCTTTTATAGTATATTCAGTTACATTATGTGCAATATCTATGTAATTAGAAGTATTATCTATTTCATAATTATGTACTTAATATTTGTATTTAATCGGCACATTTATCGAAATAAACTTGTTATTTAAAATTGTTTAGTTTGTTTGTTTTATTTTTATTTATACCCTACTTACTATAGCAATAATAATTTTAATTAAATTAATAACTGCACAAAAACAGCATAGGGTACACAGTTAAATAACTACAAATTTTATCCATGATCTGTTTTTATTTCACAGAGTTTAGTAAATAATTACATTAGCTTAGTTATACCTTATTGGTTTTTTTTCTTATAAAAATGTGTACCAAATTAAAAATTAAAGATTTAAAAGTTCAAGTTTTGAGTTCTAATTCTGCACATCAAAATTGTTTTTTTTTTAATATCGTCGGCTAGCAAACAACACCGCACAAGTCAAAATTTTGTGGTCTTGACATTTTAATGCCATTAGATGCAGTTTTGATGTGTGCTTCTATGAATCTCTCAGTTCCAAGCATTTTAACTAAATAGAAGCCGTTAATTAAAATTGTGTTACAACACACACAAGTCAATAATTTACATAAAAAACATACAAATAAAACAGTTTTATATCTCTCCTGAGAAGTTGCAAAATTTGACTTGCGCAGTGTTGTTAGCTAGCCGACGATATGTAAAATCAAGTGTTGTATGTGGTTTGGATGGGTAACTGCCCAAAGAAAATGTGTTCTTTTCTAATTTTATTTTTGCATACATTGTAAGAAATATGCCACTCAAATGCTAACAGTAGTGCACCATTCTAGAAGTCTCATGTAATGGTATATTAAGGCAAACCCGTGTATACCTATATCTACACAGTTTGTTCTATTAAACTTATAAATTTGACATTACTTCAAGTCTAGTAGAACAAACTGGATAGGTTAGGGAAACTGACTGGAAGACTGCAACAGTTATTTCCATTTGTTCATGTATGAACCAAACCGAGATAGCATACACAACTTCTTTCTATTGCTTATGGGGATTATAAAATCAGGAATACAAATTGATATCAATATAAAAGGCATATATCCTATATTCATATTTAAAAAACTTATATTATAGGCAGTATTTACATCTTAGATAGTAAAATAATATGGGCAAGTGTGCTACAATGGCTTAAACACCTCCATAGTAAAGTATTCTTTAAAAGTTACAATTTTATATTGTTTAAATCGCAGTTCCGCGCTCCAAATTCTGCTTGATCTCAGCTGTATGTTCTCCGTAGAACCTCTCCAATTTCTTGTTAAATTTGGCATTCCTTTCGTTAATGTAGTCAATATCAGCATCATCGTTGTGAATGCGTCTTCGCGAATACCTAGAGCGCTTCGCAATTTGTCCTTCTATGTCATCAACCATTCTGTCCACCGCATCTTTGCGATCCTCGTGCATACCATGAATGATAACGTTTGGACCTCCATAGAATGCATCGCCATATTTTTGCTTCTGTTTCTCATATTGTTCCATATCTGCTGCGGGCATATTTTTTACAAGTCTGTTGTATTGTCGTATGGTTGCTTGCTCGTATGTAGAGAAGCCTTGATCGGGGTTCTTCTTTTTCTTTTTGCGCTCCAGTCTCTCAGCCTCGGACGCGGATATATTTAGAAGCTTAACTCGGTCGTAGTCCTTGCCATCCTTTTGAGCGTCCTCGCGTTTAAGTTGGTCGTCCATGAGCCATTCTGCTTGCCTGCGCTTGGCCTCGTAATTCGGCGGCAGCTTATTGCGAGCCTCTTCAGCGACCACCTCCTGATGATTGTGAGTTCTGGCCTCGGTTCGTGCGTTGTGTAATGTACGCAATCGTTTCATGCGTTCTGCTTGTTTTTCGGCAAACGACAATGCCTTGGACGAGGAGTCCTCTTTTACATTGGCACTCATTGTTCCTAATCTATATTTGTTTCACTTCAAACAACAAATACAATTCAACACCATTTACAATACATACAAAAAATATTAAATATCATCAAAATCTGACACATGAAAATGACTGATCACTGAACCAGTCTGACTCTGACTCAGTCTGTAGTTAGAGTTGTGCGATATTTATCTATATTGATGAAATATCGATATTTATATCCAAAATATCGACAACTAAAAGAATTTACTTGATGATAATATAATTATATCATATTACAACTATGTTTCAAGATGTTACTTTGTTTACATTTTACAACTAGCTTCTCTAAATATTCAAAACAATCTGAGAATGTTAATTTCCGTTAATTTATGCCTGAAACAATCTGGCTAATAATATGGATACCAGTTTTTTCTCATACATAATTTACAGTAAAAAATTCCAAGTAAATTTGTCCTTCTTGCCGTTTTTTAATTCAATCGATAGTTCAAGTAGGCCCTAGTTACCCCCTGGATTAGGGTATTATTAATTTGAAAAAAACTTATAGATTTTCTGCGGTTTTGCCTACGTTTTTCGTGCTGCATAAATACATTTCTATTGAATACATGATATATTCCTCTAGTTTAAATAACAACAAAACAACAAAATATTTTTCTCTAGTATTAACATTATGTGGATCACGGAGTCCATTGATGTTAAGTAAGCCCTTATTGTTGATAGTTGAAAAACACATCAATATTTTACAGACTTACAGTCAATAATATCAAATCGAAGTAACGGTAATATTCTACCGATATCAATATCGCCCATCCTTATCTATAGTAATCTGTAGTCTGTCTGGCTCATAGCCCAATAGACATAGTTCGTTCACTATGCATTTGATTAGCCACAGTCTACACAAAGCGAAGGGCTGTCGTTCTCATTCTTGACCGAACTAACGGAAAGGTATTTCTAATTAATCTGTGGGAAAGGCAGTCTGTCTATGTTTTGAAGCAGTGACGGTTGTGTGAGATTGTGCGAAAATAAGTAATTTATTTTGTTGAATTTCAAGTGATTTTCGAGTTTACGATGTCGGATGAAATTGCAGAGAATGGAACGGCGAACGGAGACGTCCCGGAGATCGAGCTGATTATAAAGGTAGGTTTACACGTGTAATGCAAAAGATTAAACTGCTTACAATGCCTAACATCGGTCAACACGGCACGTTTTGTTGGCCTTCAGAGATAAGTAAGAAGATTGCGTAGAGGTGGCTAACGTGTTGTAAACGTTAGACTAAGGAGCCTAGCCTCAATTGACCAGCCTTACAGGATTTGAAGTGATGGTATGGCGCGGTATTCGCATAGGTAATGCCGTTGTATTCTCGTGCAGTCTCGTAAGCTCGAAAGTATATTATTAGTGTACTCGTAATGCGCGTTATTTAGGTCAGTTGCGACGCCTGTTTGTTGTCAGATAAAATCTACACGTTGTTTTGACTTAAATTCACATACCTGTGCTACCCAACTAGTTTGGTGTATGACTTTTATAAAGAGCTGACTTCGTACTACGCAACTGTTACGACTACACATAAACACGGCTCAAAGCTACATTTCAAATCTCGTGCAATG
This sequence comes from Opisthograptis luteolata, assembly GCA_931315375.2. Taxonomy (NCBI): domain Eukaryota; kingdom Metazoa; phylum Arthropoda; class Insecta; order Lepidoptera; family Geometridae; genus Opisthograptis; species Opisthograptis luteolata. The sequence goes on from OV928048.1 coordinate 10,012,889, forward strand.
GAATCAACCACAAATACAAGCACAGGTGCCAGAAGCTAAGGAGAGCAAACAAGAGAAGAATGTTCTGGTGTTAACGCCAGTCGGACTGTGGCTAGGGCAAGCAAGCCTAATTAAGCTTAATATGGGCAGTCTACTTGCAAGAAAGCAGTAACCAATCTTCCGTTTTTGTTTAATCTATCATTTAGGGGTCATCATTCTTGCCCACATGTACAAAAGTATTGCAATGTCAAGGTTAAGAGCTCTACATATCAGCTACTTGTTTTACATGTAAGGCATATCTGACTTTAAACATTCTTCAATGCATCTATAAAACTATCTGTACAGTTAAAAATATTCTTGTGACAAGGCTCAGAGACGAAACTAAGGTTCCTAGTATATTTACAGTTGAAGCCAATTCAGCTTTTTGAACTTTTGCCGTTGCCTCCAAAATTACATCCATTTTGAAGTATGCCTAGGTCGCCTAGCCTAATTAGAGTGAGAACATAATAACATCATAACTTCATCACTTAAAATCAGGTGGCTTGTGGTCAAACACTTCCCAATAAAAGTCCTACTAATATTATTATAAATGCGAAAGTTTGTGTGTGTGTGAATGTTTGTTACCATGTATCACCGTAACTACTAAACCGATTTTAATGAAATTTGGTATGGAGATAACTTATACCCTGGATAAACACATAGGCTACTTTTCATCCCGGACAAAAGGTTCCTGCGGGAAAACGCGGGTGACACCGCGGGACATAACTAGTATAAAATAAATTGAAATAATGTTAAAAGCTACTTGTTATACATATATGTAAAATACGATTCAGTAATAATTTACCTAGTAAGTACCTACCGAAAATGGGCAATGGTTGCTAAGGAACAATCTTTTATTTGTGCACTGAGAAAAAAATTCTAATTTTCCTTCTGAGTCTTTACCTACCAAGACCGTTTCCTTCCTTATTTTGTATTAGTTTTCCTTCTGAATCACAATTTCTTCCCTTTTGACTCAGAAGAAAACCGGTTTTTCGGAAGGTCTTTTTTCTCCGTGTGGTAATCTCGTCAGAGTAAACGTCTATGTTGTATACTAGTGTAGGTATACCTATAGTATGTTTATGTACACATTTTTAATGGGGTTCCAGCTAGATTCCAGTAAGACCAAGGATAACCAATCGCTTACAAAATTTTGTTAGAATGATATAATTCTACCTACTTAAAAACCCACTGAAAATAATAACAAAATCCAAAAAAACATTATTATTTCTTTATTATAATAATATCATAAAAAGGTTGCTTTTACCCTTACTTTTTACCCGTTGTGATATTAAGTGATGATGTAGTCAAAGGTGGGACTATAAAAAATGTTTATTTGTATATCTTTTTATTTATCTCTTATTGCAAGACAGTTAAAGTGTTGAAGTAAGTATGTCTAATATATAATAGTTTTAAGTACTTATTTATTTATTATCCTCAAAAGATAACAGACAACCATCTAAATACCTACCTGTTATTATTAAACATAGTGACACATCCCGGCTTTGCATGGATAAGCAATAATAGCATGGAAAATTAGCACTTTAACCAAATTTTCAAAGCAAATATTCCAATTTTTTCTTGAAAATTTTTCCCCCTTTTGGCCAATGATGAAGAATTAAAAGACAACCAGTCAAATCAATTAGTCCAGCTGTTCTTAAGCGATGCACTGACCAACAAATAGGATGTAACTTTATTTATATTGAAAATATTATATTATTATTATTTATATCATATCCATCCTACTAATATTATAAACGCGAAAGTTTGTATGTAAATATATTTAGGTACATACTCACAAAATATATGTTTGTTGCTCGTTCACGCAAAAACTACTGAACGGATTTGATTGCAATTTTGAATGGAGATAGTTTATACTCTAGATTAAAACACATGGGCTACTTTTTATCCCGGAAAAAGGTTCCTGCGGGATAACGGGATGACGCGGGTGGAACCGCAGGGCGCAACTAGTAATAATATATTTATATATTTCATTTCATTATCCACAACCTGCCTAATAACTTCTAAGAAGGCGATTCATCGTTTCCTTGCCGAAAGCGCCGTTGCCCTACGATTAGGGCTGCATCCCCTTCAATTACAAAATATAGCTACCCGCCACCTGCCCTACCACCGCACCTGCGACACCTGACCACCTCTCTGTACAGTCAGCAACCAAAGTTTCTAATCAAATCATACTCCAAATGTGTTTTAGATCAGCAATGTTTGGGTTTCTCGCTAAACTAGTTGCGCCCCACGGTTTCACTCGCGTCTCCTCATTATCCCGCAGGAACGTTTTTCCGGGATAAAAAGTAGCCTATGTGTTAATCCAGGGTATAAGCTATCTTCATTCCAAATTTCATTCAGATCCGTTCAGTAGTTTTTGCGTGAAAGAGCAACAAACACCCATCCATCCATACTCACAAACTTTCACGTTTATAATATTAGTAAGATAGGTAGCTGAACCGGTCTTGATAAAGTTTGGCATGGAGATAGTTTGAACTCTGGGGAACGACATAGGGTACTTTTTACCGCGATAAACTGCAGTCCACGCAGGTAAAACCGGGGGGCGCAGCTTCGGAAAAAAATCTTCAGATTTTTTGAGACACGAATCATCACGATTCATTAATTTGAATTGAGAAACAGATATTTCATTTAATAAACCAGCTGCTCAATCACGGAAAAGTTTCCGCCACCTATTTGCTCTCGGAAAACGCGTCTGTGAAGTAAAAGTGACGTCGAATCCGACACGGAAACTTTCCGAGTGAATTAGAATCGCACTACTGATGTTAAGTGACGATGTGGTCGAAGATGGCGCCACGCTACACCTGGACTGGGAACTGGCTCTCAAGTGAGGCTGCCGGAACACACCGATAGGTGCTTGGCGACAGATTCTTAACAAGAGGGTGGTAGCTAGCCAGGCGAGTACTAGAAAATACCCTACCACCAAGCTATGGTTTCATCACGATGTTTTCCTTCACCGAAAGCTCAAGCTCATTGTAGGATTCGAACCCACGTCCTACGGATCGCAAGCCGACGTCACTACCACTGAGCCATCATCGCTATAATTTGTAAGGCAAAGAGTGTTATGAAGAGGTACAGATACGATTCGTGTGTTCAGACTTGAGAGTCTTAAATGTATTGATTAACTTGTACCTGTTAATAGCAAACAACACAATAAATTAACAACGAAACAGTCAATAGTAAATGTTAACAAGGGCGGACATGGGCAAATTAATTTTATTATCAGAGGTGAAACACGCGCCTTTTCTACTGGAATAGAGCGAATTAACAATGATCCACATTGAGCCGTGGCGTTACCGACAAAGGCCACCTGACTGACTGTAAAGAGTTCGTATAATACATCTGCCTGTCTGTCTGCCGTCGCTTTGAGCAACAGGTTGTCCCGTGTTATTTTATTTGAAAGAATTATACCTGGAAAATGTTTGTGTTGTCAAACAATCATCGGAACTTCACACTGGGGGGAATTTTGACGAAGTCTCGTATTATGAATCTCTCAGCTAGTTTCATAATACAATAACTTATCATTACAAACTCGTCGAGCCACGGAGAGAGCCAAGCTTGGAGTTTCCTTGCGTGATAAAATCCGAAACGAGGAAATTCGCTGAAGAACGAAAGTAACTGACATAGCTCTCAGAATTTGCAATTTGAAGTGGCAATGGGCAGGCCACATCGCTCGACTAACCGATCGACTTCTTCCTGCTGATGATGATGATGATGATGATACACTTGTATGCATAGGACCGACGCAGTACGCGGTATTCGTGTTTAGCGCACGTAAAAATGCTCAGACTGGATTTATAGTTCGTACCTTTGCGAAATTAATAACAGGACGTTGCATTTTAATTCTGTTAACGATGTGTGTCATAATCTTTTTAATCATCCCTATTACGTTCCCACTTCTGGGACTCTTCTTCTCTCAGAGAGAGTAAAGATCGTAATCTATCACGCTGAACCAGTGCGTGTTAGTAGATTACCGCATGCCCTTGAATGTTATGCTTCTTGGACATGCCAGTTTCCTCACAATGCTTCCTTCACCGTAATGAGCGATGGTAAATCCGCACATAACAACAATGTGTGTGGCCAGCGTTAATTGATGATTTATAAAATCCTGGCACGTTGCTCCCTAAGCATTCTATTCGAGAGAGAAACTTGCTCGACACCATCCAGGGGAAAGTGACAAGTGACGACTCACGCGACTTCGTGTCTCCGGGGGCTGGTGATTAGCATGCTAACTGTTGCTAACCCGGCATATCAATGAGCTACAACACGTCAACAGCTTTTTATGAGATGAGTAGCTCCATCGCTCATGAAACATATTGACATGATTCATACCTTAGCTGGTCACATAAATATTAATCTAGATGTGGATAAAATATCTTGTTTAGGTTTACCTTGATAAACACAACACGGCGCTAAAGAAAATAAAGATCTATGGACATATATATTTATTTATGTCTGCCATCTGAGCTAAATTGTTCTCCCGCCGTATAAAAATACCGTTTTCGAAGACTCCAGTTTCAAATTAGTCTTAACTAACTTTGTCATATTGTGTCGCCAAGCACCTATAGATGCGTTCCGGCAGCCCCATTTCAGAGTCAGTTCCCAATCCAGGTGTAGCGTGGCGCTACCTTCGACCACGTCGCTACTTAACATCAGGTGACTTGTGGTCAAGCACAACTCTATAAAAAGTAAAAAATGGAAAGAAAAATGGTCAATCTAAAACCTATGCGTTTCAGAATCAAAACAATTAATTATGTTGTTTATCTACCAACTCGTAAAGAAAGTGTACCAGAACCATTGAGAGCGAGCGGAGAAAACGACGATGTTGTATGATCGACGCAACGTTTAATTAAACGCTTGAAAAATATTCAATTTTACTCGCCGAGACGTTTCTCCTCATCTGACACGCCAATAGCTCGTTATCTTTGGTCGGCATACATATCTTACCAATAATGGACGACGTACGTTATATTTCCAATAATAAATATTCCAGAACGGACCTAACATTGTTTCAATTCAATTCAATGAATTCAATTAGTGATGCCATTGCTGCGATACTGGCAGGAATTGAAGTGCCTATACAAACATTAAATAATAAAAATCTAATGATTTTCCTCTACAGTCAATTTCAATCAAACAGTGCCCAATTTGATCGATAATAATTATTTATCATTTGGAGAATAATTTGTGTTTAGTTACGAGGATTTGGCTATATAAAATACTTTCTCAGATTATGTTTTCTTAACATCAACGCCTCGTAAGACTTGTTGTTCCGTGTCCTACCACTTCACAGATAATACGATACAATACCTATAAAATAATCGATACGATAAATATTATCCTGGCGATAACTGATAGCACAATCATAAACAAATTCGTGGAAACCTGTATCTACCGACAATGCCGATACTGCATGATTCTTGGATTAGCTGAAAATAAATTGTCAATCAATTATGCACACACTCAGTAATGGTGTTATTCCGAGTAATTAGGAACGTCTGCATGAAGTTATTTATGGCGATACCGAAGAAATTGACAAAATATATAAATTCAAATACCTGTTTGTACCGTTGTTGATATTGAATTTGCGGCTAAGATCGTACTCACAAGGTCCTTACAATATATTTACCAAATGTAATTATTGCAGCAAAAACTAAATAATAATAATAATAATAATAAGCCCCCTAAAATCCAACCTTACGTCCGTGTCGAACATCTGACCACGTGGGGGGCGGAACGTGTACAATTAAAACTTACACGGCCAACAAGGCAAAGGTAACCCATCAATATGGAGACTCGTCAAAGAAAATTACGTATATGGCCGCTGCCCGAGGGCGATCGTCGGGGCACGTCTGTAGCTGGCCACGGGCGTGACAGTATGCTAGCCAGTGACTCCCGGACCTTCGGCTGTACGGGAGTCGGGGACGCGGGGGGAGGGGAAATGTCCTCAAGGACTACAGCCGACAATGAGGAGGATAGGAGCAGTAACTGCGTCAGAGCAGTTTCCCCGGCCGAGGATGTTTCGCAGGAGGCACACGCCACTCAACCTGCGACCACCAAAGCTGGTAAACCCAGAGTACGCATGAAATGGAATGATGAAATTAACCTGTTTATCATGCGTTCATACCTTTACATTACAAAACTCGAAACAGATAGAACCATGTACTGCAAAAAACTTCATGACCAATTCATTATCAAATATCCGGATTTAAAAGTCTCCGCGCAAAGAATAGCAGACCAAAGAAGGGTTATTATAAGAAATAAATTACTATCTGATGACGTGATGAACAACTTAAAACGCGAAATATCCGAACAACTTGCTAGAGAGCAAGAAGAAATTTCAACTGTACAACCAGATCTTCTACCCCTCACAGCGAACTTACAAGCAGAAACACTTCTGCCTTTATCAGACACTAACATATCCAACATAGAGATATCACCTGCTACAGCACAACTATCGCCTCAATCTGAAACAGTAATACACGCTTACACTCAGACCAACATTCTACCTAATATTGTATCCATCACACAACAAGTCAGACAGGAAGAAACTACTGAACTGGTTCAATTAGATACAACAACACAGGAAATAATAAATCAGATTGAAACAACCTTAGTTCAATATACAGGCACTGATCCTACAAGCCGTCCTAAATTACCACGTTTAAAAGAAAATAAAAAACTTTACGCATATGTGGACATATTTAACAAAGAAATACTCGGAAAGTTTTTCTCCATAGACTCAGATATAAACACAATACACACGCTTATTTATTGCAGTGCACTGGTTATCAGTGAATATTTAGGATATAAAATTAGGACACCTCATTCAACCCCACAAGTCAGGAACAGAAAAACACAAAAACCCGCGTGGCAAGTAAGAATCGAAAATGACATCAAAAATTTACGAGCTGATATTGGACGGCTAACACAGTATATAAATAATAATAGGTCTAGAAAAGTGGTAGAGGCAGTTGAAAACATATTTAAAAGAACTCAGGTGCATTCTGTTCACGAAAGGAATAACATTAGACCAGAAGAATACTTGGATACGTTAAAACAGAAGTTATCATTAAAATCACAAAGGCTAGCTAGGTACATAAAAGCATTACACAGGAAAGAAGATAATAAACTGTTCGCGACAAACGAGAAAAGTTTCTATAGAGTATGTAAGTCAGATAATACACACATTAATCAGAATACGGAAATGCCTTTAGCAAACGAACTTAAAGACTACTGGACTGATTTGTGGAAGAAGCAAAACGACCATAATGACAATGCAGAGTGGATAGGCATAGTAGAAAACAACATGGAAACAGTTGAAAACATGGAATTTAGGGATTTTAATAGGGATGACATTGAAGTAGTTACAAGGAGAATGAAAAATTGGAAAGCGGCAGGTGTTGACAGCTTACACAATTTTTGGTACAAAAAGTTTTACATACTTCATGACATTTTAGCAAAAACTATTTCGGAACTGATTAAAGGAGACCAAGATGTTCCCAAATTTATAACAAAAGGTATCACTTATATGTTACCAAAAAGTAGCGATACAATTAACCCTTCACAATATCGTCCCATCACATGTCTCCCAACAATTTACAAACTCATTACGTCACTGATTACGCGCGATATCAATAGGCATTTAGAACACAACAACATCTTGTCCGAAGAACAGAAAGGGTGCAGGCAAAACCACAAAGGATGCAAAGAGCAGCTCGTAATAGATACAACAGTTTTAAAACATGCCAATACACATAAAAGAAACTTGCACATATCATACATAGATTACAAAAAAGCGTTTGATAGTGTCCCTCACTCTTGGTTAATTCGAGTACTACATTTATATAAAATCAATTCCACCATCATCAACTTTTTGGAAAATGCTATGTCTGAATGGAGAACTACATTGCACCTGTCCAATAGTTCTGGCTCGATTACTACAGATGAAATACGAATCGAAAATGGTATTTTCCAGGGAGATTCCCTGAGTCCGTTGTGGTTTTGTCTCGCTTTAAATCCACTGTCCAGTATCCTTAACAACACCTCTAATGGATATAAGTTAAATAACAATACATCTATTACTCACCTGATGTACATGGACGATATCAAGCTTTTTTCAAAGACTAATAAAGACCTTAAAAACTTAATAGATATCACCACACAATACAGCCGCGACATAAATATGACATTTGGACTAGACAAATGCAGAACACTACACATTCATAGGGGGAAAATAGTAAACAATGTTAATAACTCAGACCAAACTAACACATTTGCGCAAATGGAGCCATCAGAATCTTACAAATACCTCGGAATACACCAATCCAATGTCATTAACCATATCCAAATAAAAAAAGATCTTTCCTCAGAATATACGAGACGGCTAAACATAATCTGCAAAAAACAGCTTTATTCAAAAAATCTTATTAAAGCTATTAATACTTTTGCAATACCCGTATTGACATATTCATTTGGAGTAATTAAATGGTCCCGAACTGATATAAATAATTTAGAAATAAAGACAAGAACAACTTTAACCAAACACAACTACTTGCATCCGAAATCAGCTATAGAAAGAATATCAGTAAAAAGACAACTAGGTGGAAGAGGCTTAATAGATTTAAAAATACTTTGGGAGGGGCAGGTCCGAAACCTCAGAAATTTCTTCTATTCTAAATCGGAAACTAGTGACATACATTTAGCAATAATTGAATTAGATAGCAATTACACTCCATTAAATTTGAATAACAGAGATATTCAATACAAAACACCAAAGAACCTTACAGATGAAAAACTTGATAGGTGGCGTTCCAAAGAACTTCATGGCCGACATATGCATGACTTGGAACAACCTCATGTGGACTTAGATGCTTCAAACAAATGGTTGAAATTGGGCTCTTTGTTCCCAGAAACTGAAGGTTTTATGATCGCGATACAGGACCAAGTTATAAATACAAAAAACTACAAAAAAATTATTCTTAAAGACCCTAACACCCAAAACGATAAATGTAGAAAATGCCATCGTGCATCTGAAACTATTCAACACATAACGAGTGCCTGTTCGGCTCTCGCCCAAACAGACTACACCCACCGACATAACCAAGTAGCGCACATAGTTCATCAAAAGCTAGCTATTAAGTATAAACTCATACAGGATAAATCAGTACCATACTACCAATACGTTCCAAAACCAGTGCTTGAAAACCAGAGTCATAAGATGTACTATGATAGAGCAATTCTCACCGATAAAACGGTACATAATAACAGACCTGATATAACCGTGATAGATAAAATAAACAAACAAACATACTTATTAGATATTGCTGTTCCTAACACACATAACCTGCAAAAAACAATTACTGAAAAAATACACAAATACACAGAATTAAAGGAAGAAATTATTAGAATCTGGAAAATGAATAAAGTTTGCATAGTGCCATTAGTATTATCCAGCACCGGAGTCATACCCAAACACCTTACCCATTATCTTCAACAAATCGATTTACCAACAAATTTATATATGACAATGCAAAAAGCTGCCATTCTTAACACTTGCCGAGTCGTTCGGAAGTTTTTGCAGGAAGACTTATCAACCGAACCTAATTCCCAAAATGAACCCCACTTGGCTTAGGCCCGTGGTTTTCATACTTATACCGAAATTCTTAAAATTTCGAGAATTAAAAAAGATAACAAAAATAATAATAATAATAATAAGCTTTATTTAATTCCATGCATAGTACATAAATTATATGATAACAATTGTTAACTTAACATATTAACATATTATCTTAACATATACCTTTGATATTCATAATCAAATACTTTTACCCGAACGGGGTCTATGCAAAAACTAAATACTCCTGTAAAACTATTATGTAAAAAAGTAAATACAAGCAATAAATACTTAGGCCGAGCCCGAGAATCGTCCACCCTCTGACGAGACGGCAGATACATAGCTATAACATTTTATTGTTTCACCACAACAACAGAAAAGGCAAAATCTTAGAACTACTGTTACAATGGTACTATTTACACCCTTGGTTGGAAAGATAACTAACTCCTGTGGCTCATCGACCCAAAGTGGGTCTTGCCCTCAGAAACGAGAGAGTGCCTCACTCTTAATCTCAAACCTGAGTGAGCCCAACCCAGAGCTAGTTCCGAATCTGAAGCTTGCATAGGTCCGCTGCTTCTGTGTCCCTCCTAGCGGTATCTAGAGCAACCGATCAGCGTATGGCCACTCGGTTCCAAATAAGTTGGATGCGTTACCCGATCTTCCCCTATGCGTACCATGTTGCCATCCAGGCGCCAGCGAATATTGGGCTCATCCACTAGGTCTTGATCTCCTGGTTCTTACACATCCTCCACGTGTCATCTTTGAAGGAATGAAAGCTTAAGTGAATTAGAAAAACCATCTACCGAAAACCAGCTCAAGATATAATTCCCTGAATTAATGACGAACAAAAAGTAAGACGCGATTTGCGCTTTAAGCGGGCTATAAACGATGCAGCCATTCAAGAGAAAGCATTACCAATTTGTAAAACTTGACAAGAAAGTAATCAAAGCAACTGTATATTTTTTTCGTCTTCTCCAATAAGATAACGGTGTCTTGCAACAAATCTTGCGATTCGTTAGGTCCATTCAAATGCGCTTTGCAATGTCTAAGAAATAACAGTATATCCAGACTTTGAATTTTTAATCAAGCCAATATATTGTTGTTTCTTACAGCTCCTCTGTATCATCCATTCACTCATTGATTTGCACTGCTGCACACCTCGATACTGGTGAATGTTAAAATTAAAACTGTTTTTCGTATCTTCGCTTTTAGTCTTCACTCTTCGAGTATTCCACCTCGAAGATTTTGATGTTGTAATTACAACCACTTACGTGATTTGGACGGGTATCGTGACGGTAGCCAATTATAATGTTGCACCGGTGGTTAATCCTCAGTAAATCACAATTTGATCTTCGTTGGTCTGAGACTTTTCCGCGTGTTACATCTGTTGAGTCAACATTGCTATTACAATAATTCATTAGCGCACGCATCTTGGACTAATTAGTACAACGGCTATTGGCATCAAATTTTCAAACATAATTTACAAGAAAATTAAGGAATATCACGCGAGAATTCTCCTTCGCCTTCTCCGACACAGTCAATATGAGTATATTCTGGGATTTTCATTATCCCATTGTTTAAACAAAACACAAAGATCGCGCAATTTACATGTTTCCTCAGAGGTGTACATTTTACATGTATTGTTTGCTTAAGGTTAAAGGTTTTAATCATAAGGTAATCGTCGAGCTCCTTACGTGTCCTTACTAGGTAATAAGTAATAACTGGCCTTGAATATCAAATTGATGCTCTAGCTATTTCAAATATTCTATGTAAAAGTTACATTATTCATGTCGAAACGTGGTTGCTAATATTGCCTTTGATTTTTAAATAAATATCTGTCGTCTTATTTTCAGATGTCACGTTCTAAGTTCTAAACCAGTCTGTGACGTAAATTAAGGATGCTACATTCAGTTACCTGTACGAAAACACAATAAAACTACATGATCGTGATATTTGAACACGTTGAAGTAGTAGTTACGGATTAGAGGTAATTGAGCGATGAGAAATTGGTGCCGACACTTCTAAGGAAAGTGAGAGGGATGAACATTCTATTTTTAATATCGTGCCTTATGAATCAATGATCACGGTCGTTTGATCGAGTCGTGTCGTATCGCGGGCCTGTTGCACTGCAGCAATGTTTCAAAATCAGTGCTCAACGCGAATTTGCATCGTCTAAATGTCTACAATCGCCTCTAGATAGACGTCCTCTTTATCTCTACGATATTTTATTAGAAGAATTCCGCCGAATTCTTAAAATAACTTCTCGTTCTTTATTCATTTTACGATCATTTAAAATGTTATTAAAAAGACCTTTTTATCTTGCATTGTGTAGAAAAACATTTATTTGCACCGGAGGATATTACTCTTCTGCAGCTACATTGGTGCCAGCTGCAATGTTTGTATGGATGTTATTAGTCACATATCTATTATTGGATCTGTCCACTGTAACGTTTATAAAATTACCGGTTCCATTCATCCTGCAACTCTTTACATAGTTTGTAATCATTCTGAAGGTTTTATTTTTATCTTCACCGGTTCTGGTGTCCTTTGACACGCTCCGTGAAATGTTGTGCAAGTGGTTTTGACGACAGAGAAATGTTACAAAGACTTCTGATGGTGAAAAAAATCACTTGATTGGCTTCGAAACGTAAGATGTAACATTTTTGTACGTCTACTTGAACCACTAATTACTGTCACAAGTCACATATATATTTGGAGTTTTAGACGTCTCAGAGACCAAAGACCCGACAAAACAATTATTATCTTGTTTTTACGGTCCTCAAAACAAATAAGAGCAATGCTGGCATAATTTTCTCTATACAAACGTAGTCTCCTTACATTTTCTTGTTAGAACTTTTTTAATATGCTATAGACATGCCATCCAATAGTAGGTACTCTATAATGTTTTGGTTTTATTCCTTAAAAATAATTGAGTGATCTGGGATGCTTTAAAAATTCCGTAACCCTTGATTTCTCGTGGTCGTGCGCGGACTCGTCCGGGTTTTTTCCGTTTTGCACAGCGTGAGTTTATTGCTGTAGTCGTTTTTAATCAACAGTTAAAAATGACAGCAGTAAAATTGATTCTGACTATCAAAGATCTTTATAAATACGATATTTCAGGAGTCAGTGCCGTTTTTAATTATCTTATATTTTTCTAAGGCGTTTTGTACTACTTAATTTTAGGACTTCCATTCTTACAAGCTTCTTTATAACAGACTTGATGTGGCAATCGAGTGGAAACAGCCCGTTCCCATTATGGTGGAAATACTGCGTTGCGCACGCGCACTTTTTTGCGAAGCTTTTTACGAACCTTCAATACATTTTATGTTATGAGGAATTCCAACAATAGGTCAATTTGTGTAATTTGTTTTATTGGCAGGCAGTTAATTGGGCATAGAACTTTAGAAATGTTTTAGGGATCAACCTAGCTAGACCTTGTAAATGCCTTTATTGATAGGGTTTCAATATACTACCTATTAAGTACATCTGTTTTAAATTCCATATCTGCAACAACTTCTTAAATTGTTTCTCACTTCTGAAGTTAATTCTCATTTGATTCTGAATTACAATGTTTCCTGATATTAAAAATTGGTGGTTTTTAAACTAACCAGTAAGTAATAAGCTCACTATCGTCCTTTTATATCGGTTTTAAGCTCGAGGGTGACTCCTACTGCATATGGTCAGACTGCCGTCTTTCGCAGCTGTCTGTCAGCCGTTACGTTACGTTCAACGCTATCCCTTAATGTGACATGAGAAGCGTAGACGCAGTGGCATACAAATGCTGGACCTTTATCGGTATGTTCAGTTGGTCGTAGGTAATCGTATATTGTCTGTAGTATAATTGGTAAATTGTTGCAATGTTTCGCTCTCGCTACGAGGAATTCTTGACATTTAAACTATCGAAGACTCTCTCTTCCATTACCATCCACCGCTCAGTGTAATCTGATTAAATGTATATTATTATTTTCGCGTTAATCTGGATGAAATAAATGTTTATGTCTTCGTAATCGCCATTTCAGCCATCCTGCTGTCTTTAATGTTCGTTCCGTCTCTTTACTTTTTAATGAGTATTTCTTAATTAAGTAAATTAAAACCAACTGGCGTGATGATTGAGCTCAGCCACTCCTTGTTCATGTCATATTCTTCGTGTCGTGTTCTTTGATAACGAAATAAATTAAGCCCTTAATGCGTGCTTAAATGGATAAGCCCTTTTTTAATTAACATCAATATGAGCCCGACATGCACGAGTCCAAGACGCGGGATATATAGGGCGGAATTAACTGGCGTGCCTTTTAGTATCGGCGGCCAACACATGTCGCCTTAGTTAAAATTCTATTTTATTCTCTTTTGTATCTGTAGTGTAAAAGATTGTTATTAGTTAATTTTTTATTTACTTTTAACACTGACCGACATACGCAAACATAATTGCTTTGGACGCTACACGCTTCTCAATCGTTTCAAGTCCATAGAGTCCATAGTCTATACTCTATAGTATAATATAGATTCTATACTGACCTGACTTTGAAAATCTATTACACAAAGGCAGACTCGAAGACGTAGCAGTGAAGAGGATTTTAATTAACAATCCAATGGAAGAGAATAAATGAAGTAATTCAGAGAATACAAAACGTAAAGTAAAGCATTTCTAATACTGAAAGCTCAGTGGCTAGTGGCTGGACGCGCGGTGGTTCGCAGTTTCGCGCTGAATCCGGTTTGGCGATGAGTCACGTTGACGACCTCACTCCGACCTCATCCGAGCTATCCGAATGTCCGCTATAAGCTGTGATGTACGTTTGTTTGAGAATGAATTTTGAATCTAGAAGATGGTTTTGAAAGAAAAGTCTATCTGGACTCTGAATTAGTGGTGACCTGATGATGCTTGCTGCTAGGTATCTTCAAAAATACCTAAAATCCCGGTTTTTTCATTGCATTGGCAATGGAAAATGGTATCTGCAACCAGGGCTTAGTTAGGGTAGTAACATGGCATTAAAATAAATTTTAAAACGTTACCAGGTTACCACGGACGTAATTTGTTATTTAGGCCGTTACTGTACTAACTTAGCAAGTAAGGTCAGATACAAATATTTCTGATAACAACAAAACAAACAGTTTGGATGAAGGAAAGTCCATAAATGGTGACTACTGACCACAGAGAGAAGGGCAATGTATGATGGCATGGCCCTCCACAATTCGCAAAACGATCTGGTTAGAGCTGTGGCGGCAAGCAAACTTGTAACTCTATAGTAGTACCTAGTTCTCTGCAGTAGCATCCTGCTAAAGACCTTACGGAATATTAATGAGCATCAATTGGTTGCTAGGATAATCTCGCAAGTTGGAACTATTTAGGTAGCTAGTTTACTATGACAATATTAATAACATTATTATTCTATTGTCAATAACAAGCCATATGGTTAAGACAATATTTACTCGCCGGAGTAATTGAATACCGATGATTCTATGATAATCTATACCAATAAGGACTTATTGGAAATACCAATGCAAGTTACGTTTAATTTTATTATTAACAGTGTGGGGCAGGTTAATGCGAGCGGTCGCTTGAACTTTACCATCAACTTTATCAATAATTGTTAGAACTGCTAGGTGTGTCCTGCCTGCTTTCAAGCTTCAAGCTGCATTTGTTTATTATCATAACATTATTATTATTCAATTTAAGCTCTGCCACCTACACCACAATATTATACTATACAGAGGATAGCTGAAAGAAACCCTGTTTAAATGTTTTGTGCAATAACGATTTTCCATCCATTTAATTCTATTCTCAAGGAAAATGTACACTAAATACAGGTATTCGCACCATTATACTGGGATATTAAGCTCAGCTAAACATCGTCTTCGATAAACGAACCAACTGTGATACGTAAAATAAAATTGTCTCAAAATTAGAAACTTAAAAGACCCTACAGCAGCGCAGTGACATAACTATTACTCAATCTGCTAGGCGAGCCATGAGCAGTGTTACCAATCGCTCTAATTCTCATAAAGCTGTTAGTTTTATCGTTAGGGTTCCACGAATAAACCTTATTGTAAAAATAAACGGTAGATAAATAAGTATCAACATGGTCATTTGTGTCTTTCAATCCATTACTCGCGAAGTCTGATGCTCTGAAGTCAGTATTATAATATTGTTATTAATATATATTTCACGTCTAAAGTTAGTTTTAAAATAGGATTCAGAATATACAATCAGTAAGTCAATAATAGTAGTTTCGAAAATCAGATGTGTACGCCTATCACAATCAAAACCTTTGTCTTCTGTAGCTTTTGCTCGAACCACTGCAGCTGCGGTTTTGTCTTTAGTCTCAACCATATTCTGTGTTGTGTTCAATTTCTTGAGGAAATCAAGAACCGACGATACTGCCTCTGTAGCGTCTCATGTCGTTTTTTCAAGTGGTGTTACATCATCGCCCGTGCCTTCAACGGTGACATTGTTTCTGTACGCACCTCAATTCAAGATAATGCTGATAATGATAACCGCTTGCCCGATTAGATTAACTTAGTTAGCGAATGTAAATATTTAATCTCGAATTTGGAATACATATTAACATTTGAATACACTTCCAAGAACTTCATTTGTTGCATACATTCATGCATGTTCAAGTAAATAACGATTATGGAAGTAGAGATACTAGAAAACCAAACTGATAAAGTCAAGAGCCGGAATTAATAGCTTTATGTTCAAATGAGTTTTGCTATGTAGGTATTATTTGTAGAATGTAATATACAGAAACTAAAATATAACACAATTTATCTTGCTATCAGATCAGATACTATGCATGCACATCACTTAGGCAATGGCATAAAAGGACTGCCTTAAAAACTACCGAATGTGATGGTTTGTTATTGTATTCTGAAAATTGAATGCTTTTGATTTTTATTTTGCGTAGAAAGTTGTGTTATCATTCAATCAATATTCTTATGGCCTTCAAATATTCTGTTTAGATTCCCTAGCGACATTTGTAATCATAACAAAATTATCTGATCTAACGATGCGGTGAGAGATTAGATAGAAAACCAAATATCCGAATAACCTACCGTAAACTAACTACACTGTCTGAGTAGAGGTGCCTACAACTGAACACTGATCAATGTCATCCATAAATAAATACTACTAAAAACAGACACAACAATAAACACAAGTGTCCTCAAAAGTGCGCTTTTCCTTCCCGAATCTCGTCACGCACAAGATCGTGTGTAAACTGAATAATAATCGAATTTGTTTGATCACCGTTTTGTGCTTCCATTATGCATGCTATGTTCCCATTTTTTTAGTTTCTGTTTACTGTGTCAATAGTACACTGTACTGGCATGTTGATGCGACCTCTGAGCTGTTTTTACAGCTATTCTTATTTAATTGTTTCTTTACTTTTTCCATTACGTCATTTGCTACATTATCTTGAGTCATCCCTATTTATCATTAATTTATCTTCAATCGTTTTGGGTTTGTGAGCTTTTCATATTATGTTGTCTTCTAAGTCAAAGATAAAACTGTTTCGACACTTTTTGTATCTTGAATTTTTACGTTTCTCGTTACACTATCAAAACCAAGACAGTAATGATCGTTGAACCACAATAATCTGGCCACGCTTGCGGTCTAGAGTCCTACATTTATATAAAGTTGTAAAAACTATGTTTCTATTCTACAATGCTAACCCACAGCTTGTCTTGCTTGGACTTCCATTGTTTCTCTCAGTCACATCCGGGCGTTTACCCTGAATCTAAATTGTTTGGAATTATCTTAAGTGGTCTGGGATCGAGGCCAAGACCATCTTAGTGTGGAACGTCTACTCATCTATCCATAAGTTTGTTTAGCAAGTAAACCTATTATTATTTTATTATTATGTTTGATGTGATGTCATGAAACTATTGAAGAAAATTTGATGTTTTCAAAAAATGCCAACATTGGTAAAGTATTTAGTAGAAAAGACGCGCAAAATCCTCTCGGCAATGGTGACGATATCGCCACGATCGTAGTTACAGGGCTTCAATTTTTATATTACGTTAGGGCTAGCGCTTACATACAACTGTTGCATCGACTAAACTGTTTCGTCGAGTTGTGTACTTTTCGTGATTTCTACTCAACTGAACAGTTTAGTTGATGGAAGTGCGTATACAATCGATTTTATATCTTCTCAAATCGACCAGTTTTTATTCAGCAACGCTCGAGTCAAGGTGTTTACAAACCATGTCAATTAACAACAAAGTTTTAGTTTGTGCTTTGCTTTATAGAAATTTTAAGAGAGATAAAAAAAGAAGATACTGTGTACATCATGTACTTAGTGATAGATTATCTAGTGGAATATTTCATACGTTACATTCTAAGCTGAAACTGACTGTTTAGTCGATGGTCTGCGCACATCAATACAATGCAATACAAATTGAGCGCTTGATCGATAGTTGTCCAACTTTTAAATCAAAAGCAAATCGATATAGCTTTTCGACTTTTTTGTCGAACAACTATCGAGTTGACTGTATGTGCGCTTTAATATATTCTTTTAAACATATGATACACAACAAAATAGTTGTTCAACTAAAAGTTGTATGTAAGCGCTAGCCCTTAGAACGTTGACATACTGTTTCTAGAAAGCGAGTGGCGAAGCAATTGCAAAAACCTCGAACAACCTGTCTTGAGCTAGATCCAGTAAGTTAAGTTCGCTTTCATACCTTTTCCTAGACAACTTATAGAGGTTGTAAGCTTTTGTTTTATATTTATTAAGGCTATATCTGAAGAAGTATTGTTATTTTCATGTTCCTAAATCTAACAACTGACAAGTGGTCCTGATGAGTATATATGTATGCATACATTATGCTCTGAACTATTAATATCCTTATATTCGTCATATTCACAAGTATCCGGACACCAAGTCTCATCGCGTTCGTCACACAAACACCCAATGATTTTAGGTTTCGCGCATAATTATTCTAATCTAAATCCATTGGCCAGTTGTTGACATGTTTCGTCTAGGGTTGGCCTTGTTCACTATTGTGTGTCTAGAATATCTAACATTTATGTTATACCGTAGAAATACTAAAAAACACTAAGTATATGGCGTGGTGACATACTGATTATGCAATAGCACGTACCATAGATCATTAGTTGGTATTGGTAGACATTGTTCTCAATACGTTGTAAAAAACTAAGTTTCAAGCAACTGCTATTGCTGTCATTCAAGTTTTAAATTTTACGTCACTTTTAAATATTTATGTAATCAATTTCTTAATGGGTCTAATCTTAAAGTTATTGAGATCTAGTTCTTTTGATGGAATACTTAAATTATCTTAGCTAGATTTTCGTGGTTTCAAATAGTTTTTAAATACATTTATAAGTGTTTAATCTAATACCCGTCTTTGTTAGTCGACGTTTGTTTTGGCTTGACTCTTACTAAATCATTCCCTTTTTTTACTAACAGCAGCTAATACTCAGGTACAGATTACACAATAGTTACTATGTTACTTCAAGCTCTACACTTCAAACGATAGTGCTTTTACTAAGTCTTTTTCGTAGTTTTTTCACTTTGTCTTGTCATCTCTGATTATATTATTTATCAGGTCACTGACAATTACATTACAAGTGTTGTGTGTGTTGTTAGAGCCACCAAGGCCATCCTTATTATCACCTAAGTTGTAAACTCGTAGTTATGACTAACGTCTCTGTCACATGCGAAAATGCTTGGCTTAACTGACGTTACGACATTTTTTCAAATGATTTTTTTCCTGAAGCGCGTGTGACTTGCCTGATATATTTATTGATTTTATCCCTGTTTCCGGTGGGGGCTATTAATTTTCATCCTAACCTATAGTAAAGCAGTTAACAATAGCGCCCTAGTTACGCATAGTACGCAACTTTTGTAACTCTTATTCAGTGACTCTAATATTTAGTGTTCTCGAAATGATGTATGACTAAATTCTAACCGCATTTTACAAACGTCGGGATTCCCATAGGATTTTTGTCACAATAAAACATACACTATGACACTCAGGGACAACGTTGCTTCCTATAAGTGAAAGAATATTCAAAATCAAACCTTATCTCTTAATAATATTAGGTCGAGCAGATTTTAGCCGTTACGTCACAGAATAAATGAGACATAGGTTATTTTAAATTTTAATATCGCATGCGGCACTTTATCGGTTTCCTGCATGCGGCATGGATAAGCAAATATAAAATGTTACTAAATTAGTAAATGAATAAACACTCATATAATATGGAATATATTATGTAATAATTAAATGTTTCCGCAAGGCAACGCCTGAGTCCATTACTTAGGATTCTTTTAACTTGTTACAATAAACTACCTACAGATACGAAGCCAACTGAATTCAAATCAGTAAATTAAATACCTACATGGGTAATCTTAAATATGTTTTATCAAAAAATTATACATGTCGTAGTGTAACTGTAGTACTGCGATTTGAAAAATGTCGGTTAGGGTGACGTCCAATTAAACTCGTAAGCCCATTCAAGGCCGCAAGCATAGGTAACCCTGTTTAACGACCGTTTAAGAAATACTAACTACAAATTAGAGGATTACAACTTTTTTTCTCCGGATCTGTAAATAACATCATCATCATCAAACGGAAGAAGTCCACTGCTGAACATAGGCCTTCGCCTTTGAACGCCTCCATGAACGGCTATTAGCCAAATGCATCCATCGGCTTCCTGCGACTCTTATAATGTTGTCGGTCCAGTCCACCTAGTGGGGCGCCTGTAGAACGTCTGTAAATGACAAAGATTTGTTGTTACCACAAGATATTAAAAAGAACAATACCCAGAGAACGATGAATCTATTTTTTTGAATTATTATTAGCGATCGTTTTTACCGCTATTATTACTCCCAGATCGGCATGAGGTACCCCCCCTGTTGCCAGCGGAGTGAGCCTGTGGATATCAGGGCCTTAAAGCTATGTGTGATAATTGAATTGTAATAATTTGCTTTTGTTATTTTTGTGGTTGTGTTTTTGTATTTCTGTTTTTGTTTGTTTGTTTTTTCATTTGTTGTTGAATATGTGGTTGGGTACCTCTGTGCGACGTCATCAAACGGTTCCAACGGAAGACCAGCGCTGGTTTTCTAACCAGCATTTTGCTGAGTTGGGGCCGATTTGCGACACTGACATTTTTGTGTACTGACACTGAGTTCTGTTACTATATATCGTTTCTCTTTTTTTATATAATTTGTACCAAGAGTGTTGTTGTTGCAAATAAACATATATTCTTTCTTTCTTTCTTTCTTTCTTCTAATCTATTTTTGTCACCAATGAACCAGCTGGTGACGTGACCTTTTCAAAGAAATGTATATTACTCATGATTACCAATGTACATAAAAAGTGTCAACAGCACACATGACACAAACATCTGTAGCAACTTGACAAGTCGTTAGTTGGCACCCTAATTAATAATCCCTCCGCAGCTTCGCCCGCTCGGATTTGCGCGATACAAGATATCTGTTATTTTAAGAGTAAGGTAATTTGGAGTTAACTTTTAGAATCAGATACTTTAGAGATTGTCTCTCTCCAATACGTAGTGTCATTTGCGTTGATGAGAGAAACTGAGGTTAATTATAATAACAGCAGCAAAGTCTCTCTCAACAAAGCTGCTACAAAACAGAT
The DNA here is from genome assembly GCA_931315375.2 of Opisthograptis luteolata. Taxonomy (NCBI): domain Eukaryota; kingdom Metazoa; phylum Arthropoda; class Insecta; order Lepidoptera; family Geometridae; genus Opisthograptis; species Opisthograptis luteolata. Next base: position 10,034,166 of record OV928048.1, read on the forward strand.
TGGAGAAAGCAACGTAAATTGGGCTTCTTCATGGTTCATCGCGTCTCCAGGGAAAGCAAGCGAATTAGAAACTGCGCATGCGCCACCTATTGCCGCTATTCTAGGAAAATATACACAAACTGTTTCGTGTTTCCGAAATTCTAAAGTTTAGTTTCACGTTGATGACTTTTGGATGCGAATTAGTTCTAATATCGTTGTTTATTATATTGGTTAAAATACTAATGATTGAATTTTTTTGTTACAGGTAAGTTTGTGATGAAGTTCTCCGAGACATATCTGACAAATGAGCAATCTTCGAAAATGTGAGCTTGTAGAATGTAGATAGTTGATATTACAAAGCGTAACGAGACAATCATTAGTAGCATAGCACAATAATTGTTGTCTAGTATCGATGTAAGAAATTACTTAATACCACATCGGCATTCGCTTAGTAATCTCCCAGTAGGTATCTTTAATGAAAAGGCATTTACGAGATCGGATCGCATCGTGGGAGTCACGGGGCACGAACCACCAATGTCACCTCCAACATAACTAACTGCACATAATAACAATTGCAATTGTGGTAATTACCACTACAGCGCCAACTACGGCAAACGCGTAATTCTCGGAACTGGTAGAAACTTCTAATGTCGTGTTGCAGAACTGTTTATATTACTACTAAACATGCTATTTGAAGTTTTCTCCCTCAATCTGAATGTTGGAAATGTTGCTTTTTATAGCGGTCAGTGGTAAGGTAAGGTAATGCCAACTGTAATAACAATTGAGGGTTTTTCATAAGAGTACACTGTCAAGTCTAGAGAAGTGGGAACATAAGAATATCTGATTCTAATTGGGATATAATGTGGATTGCGTTCCACGTCTAAATAAAAAGTATACAAGTATATATGCAATTTAGGGACTGTGAATAGAAGGACCAATGATATACGCAGGGTAAATGTAGTAATTAGTAAGAAGTAGTCGGTATTCTTTGGGAGATGGTAAGACTGGGGATTAACCGAAGGTCGTGCTTATTAGCGAGAGAGTGATTAAACTGACGATGAAGATGATAATGTAGTAAAAAGCTAAGACGTTTTATTTCTGTTTGCAGATGAAACTGGGAAACAATTAAATGTATCTGTAACATTGAGGACTGACTGATCGTAACGATGAAAATTACAGGCCTCTTCATATTAATGATTCTTTCGCCAGATAACGTATGCACTATGCATGCAGATCACATTCTAAATTATGTCTGTTATTTCGGGCACTTAAACGCCTACATATGTTATAATCAAAGACATAGTGTTTCAAGTTCATATAATATAGTTTAAGCATACAAATGCATTGCAGCTGCTTTGCAATAACTTTGAAATGACATATGATTATTATAAATATGGATACAAAATGTGTTTATTTATATATGCTAGCGTTAATGAGGCGAATTTGAAAATTGATCCTCATTTACCAAGTATGTACATCGTGACATTAATTAGGCATTGCCGAAGATAATTAAACACGCTAAGATGGTGAAAGATATACTTACATAACAGGTGTAGGGGTTAGCGGCAGGTGTTCTGAAATAAAAACTGAGGCACTATGTACAATGTACATTCTTCCCGTACATAAATATTAAAATAATGTAGTATGTTTTATTTAACTATAATAGAAGCAGTGCTGCAAAAATGTCACCGAACGGAAATCAAGTAAATTAGGTCAAATACAAAACGATATCACACGCAGTGGCCCGGCCGTATGTGTTGTTGCTTATCAAATCAAGTCATCAATATAAACAATCATCTACAACAGGTGTGCATTTGCCCACTAGAAACCGAGCGGACTATATTATCGAACTTGTAATTAAATTCTTAAAGCAACTAGTGCTCGACGATGATAATTGACAATAATTATGCGGTGCATCATCTATGGAATACCATCTTCATCGTCGAAGGGAATCTGGAGGATTCAGGCCGTTGAATTCAATATACCCATATTTGAGCAAGTTTATATTAGACGAGTACGCTCTGCAACTGAGTGAACGTAGTAGTTTGGTTGGTATTGGTTTAGCTAAACAAGCCACATACCACGGACTTTCTCGTGTTTTCGGCTGTTATAATGACATGACTAGAAAATACCTTAGAAACTTCGTGTTTTGTTAATTAGAATCATGTAGCTACTTCGCCGCAAGACTAATCCGCTATAAATACTGCACCTGTCTTTTTAAATGCTTCGGTGTATTACATGCCCACGCTATTATTTACGCTGTATCGTTAGTTGTTTATTGACTTGATCTTACGCTTAGTTAACTATCTAACTTTACCTATACATAATTGTATGGAATGCCTCTAGATTCAAAGAATCGCATTTTTTTTACTTCTTATAAAATTCCAACGGGTTGAATGTGTTGTAATATTATTATTTGGTTAATTGTTTGGTTGAGGTGTTTTCGTCTAATGCAAGAGAGTCAACACTTTTGTTTTTTGTAACATATTCAGAAGTTTCAAGGATCGTGCCTTGGCCCGAGTGTGACCTCTTCTTTTCTAGTTTCAGCGTACACGTTGTCTGTCGCCTACAAAGGCTTTCTCCATTTCAAATTATTTTATTCCAAACTGCAATAGAACAGTACGTTGTCCTTTACACGTGGCAAGCAGCTCTACAACGTTGCACAATGTCCTTTCTAAGAGATCAGCTGGCTTGCGGTCGCTCGCGACGTGAGGTCGCGGTCGCGCACCGCTCTTTCTAACTCTTGCTACATCGCATTGACGAAACTTTACAAATGGCAAATTCCTTTGGAGATTATGTAAAACCCTTGATTATAAAACAAATGTTTCATTGATCTATCATTTTATAATCGCGCGATATCGATCCATACTTCCAATTGTCTGAAGACAGCTAAGTTAATACTTAGTTTCACAGAGTACAGTTTAATTCAATTACTGTTTATTCATTAGAAAGAATAGTGCTTAAACTAATATGATTGCAGGATATAACTTAACACGCATCATTGAGTTATCAGACAGATAGACGGATAACAAAGTGATCCTATACGGGCAGAACCCTTTTCCTTTTGAGGTATGGAACCCTAAAAACAGGGGTTTTACTACTTGCAGGCCATAGGTCTTCATCACATTATACAATGAAAAAGATTTAAAGAACGTCATCATTGTCATTATACTAACTTTACCTCTTCGGTTTATCATGACTGCTAGTCGAGGCCATGATGTCATTGCCATCGTCAATGTATGAGCACTTGTAATAAAAGCTGAGATCATCTCAACTTAATATATGAGCGGGAAACATCGTCGTGTAAACACTTTAAGGCCATCTGCATCTTCTCAGGGAATTTGTGCGTCACATGAAATATTCATAATTCATACATATGGAATCTAGAGTTAATATTATTATGTTAGGTTAAGTAACACCGTGCGATCATAATTTCATAGCCTGATCTTACTCAAATGAAGAAGAATCTATTGAATGTGAGAACTTTTTTTTGAGGATTACGAAAAAAATGCTAGGGACAACAGCGTCACAAAACAAAACTAGCACAGTAACTTTACCTCTCAGCGTCCGCATCTGAAACAACTTCATTACTGTACCTGTTCTCATCAATGTCTTTACAAAAACCCTAATCGGCCGTGGATTCCGAGTTCCGACTCAAGTAAACATTCCTCCGCAAGTATGGAGATGTGTTCTATACGAAGACGTTCCCGGATAAAGCTATTGAGAATCCTCGTGGATTCCCGCCGCTTGTTCAGGTATTCCGTATTGTTGAGTGCTATAAGGGTTGGACTTCACTCATTAGTCTATCGCTTCGCAATCGCAACGTTATAGATTTGTACTTGCTTCAGCAGTACATAAACTAAACGTTACAGATTGTCTAGACAAAGATTCTGGTCAAAGTAAAATGTCTAGGAAATGATGTTGGGTGAAATATTTAGACACATATTGTAATCTGAAGACTATTCGGTGTATCATAAATTCATAACGAATACACCTATAACTACAACCACAAAATAAAATAGCTATAAGATGGCATTATGTATCTTTTCAGATAAAATAGGTCAATGGTGATAGTAAAAACAAAGATATATTCGCGTATTAGTTTGGTGTTTAAAGCAAGTATTAATATGATCAAATGGAGATTTCCTACAGACTTAGAAAAATACAATGGTGCGTACCACAAAACTTTTCAAATAAAAAACCGATAAAGTGACTTTTATATCCCCAGCTTTGCAATAGACAACCGTGCCTTTAAACCTTTCCCGCATGCCGTTAGACAAAGAAGTGGTACTGGAAACACGATCAGAATTTAAACGACCCATTTCATTCCATATTCAAGCTGAATCATTCTTAATTAGATTGTTGTTGGTAGCCGCATCGCTGTTAGCGCACCAAATAGAACGACTTGTTATGTTGTAAACAGCGTTTTTATCTTTCGACGTGCAGATACGAGGCTCGTCACGGGCCCGCTGATTACTGCATGCAGGGACATGTAAACTGCTTGTATGGCTGGGACCGGATAGCTCATTGTGCAACTTGCCGCACCCTGTGGTTTCCGGAGTCGTTCAGTTTGTTCTCATGTTAATTTCCTTTTGAAGTCGAAAACGAAACAGACAATTGACAAAGCTCTCAGGTTCCATACAAGAAGTATTCTCTCGATTCTGAGTACTGACCTAATCATCTACCTACCGTAACCATTGTATGTCAGAGAGACTGTTCTGTTCATCTAGTATACAAATGCAGTTGATTCGCTTCCCCTTTATATATGAATTTGAATAAGCTATTGAAAAGCAATAAATCCCGAACTCTTTAATTTCTACCTTTCTTGAACTTCACGCAATCTGATAGGTTTGTTTCACGTTGGCTATTCACGTTTTGGCTCCCTTCCAAATGAAATAATCGTATATTTTATGCCTGTCGAAATCGCCCGGAATAATTATGAGCATAGCCATGTTTAATTCTCGTTTCCCGCTGACGGATATAAAGGTGTGTTGATATTGATAACTACATTGAGAGACTTGCACCAGTGAGAGTAATGCAAGGCGAGGTGTGTAAATCACGCGGAAGTGTCAGCGGCTGACAGGAGCAATGCACATCGCACCGGGAGTTTCACTCGGACGCTGATGAAGACACTGGCTTGGCACGCGATACAATTCACAAAGAGCACGTGCGCGATTTGTTGCTTCTTATTACGTAATTTGACGTAATTTGATTTAGTGAGGAAGCTCGTGCGGTTTTCATCGTTTCGTGAAATTGTTTGTAGACAAGACAGAATGTGTTTATTTTATTAGAGAAGTGGGTAGCTGAGGTTAAGTTAGCAGGGACTAGGCGCACTTTCACGCCGGTCCGTAATCAGATGCAGGTTGCATTTCACTGTCTCGGGTCACTGCACTTTTAGCAGTTATTTTATTAAACGCAAGTTACTCAAGATTAAAAATGCTTTAAGTACATACAAATATACAAATTCCTAAGAAAATTGAGGAAATACTTCTAGTGCCACGTTGTTGTTGATGAAATTCTCCGAAAAATTGTGCAACGGAAGTAAGAAATAGATTTACACAATTGCTCTGAATGAAATTAATATGGATAGTGTTGCATGTGATGTTAGTATACCAACATAGTGGTGCAATCGCAGCGCATTGACAAAATGATGGCCACAAGACTAGAATCGCGGCTCCGTGACGGATTAGCAACTTTTTTCGCCGCCATCTTTGTAAAAATGGCGCATCTTACACCGCGCGAGAGATGTATGTGTCGCTTTCGATTTCACGAAACTGAAAGTGCCTTATATGTTGGGGTGATGTCGTTGACTCCGATGTTTGTTTGTCACGGCTGGTTGATTCATATATCGTTAGCCGCTAGTTGAGTTGTCCTATAAACTAGAATGCTGTAATTTGGCGTTGCAATTTATTTTGTTTTCAGCCTGTCTTGATTGTATGACGCGTCGCGCGTCGTTGAGTACTGTTGTATACTACTCTTTCGTTCCTTTGTGTTTTTTCTTACACGTTAGCCACCATGCATGTGTAGATCACGACTACGATGTACTCCAATCATGGAACATTGGTTTCGTGATTTAGGTTTATTGCTTGCATTGACTTCATCTTATTTCTTACGTCAGTTTTTCCTGCGTCTTTCTACAATTCCGTATTACTAAATTAGATATCATTAATATCTAATATCCCCATTTATTCACCATTAGTACATTTTTATTGCACTTTTATACGCATAGTTAACCTGCTTCCGCTATAATATTGGGTTTTATTAGGCATCAGTAGAAAGTTATACTTCAAGCGGTAACAATAACGATGGACTGTCACGTAATTCGGTTTAATTTAGCATATTGACGTAACATATTTGTGTATTGTGTAAATGCAAATGCCGCTAGAGGCCGTTCGTACGTTATGATTTATGATTGACAATACCCAGTGACGATTTCATTCATTATTTTTTTTGTAACAAGCTTTATACCTATAGGTAGTTGATGTTGCAAGCTTTAATGCTTCTTAAGTCTATCGGGAAGTTTAGCACCTGGTTATTGCTAGTATTATCAATAGCAGAGCCTCTGCCAGTTTCCTGAAAATTGTGAGATTGCGCCAACTATGTATTTGTTTTGATGACGATTTCATTGACCCATTTCACTAATACGATTTATTTTTCTTTCTTAGTAATAACAGAATGTTAATGTTTGCGTATTTATTTATGTTCGAGAATATTCCACAGTCCATCGAATGCTGCGGTCGACATCATGTTTGTCCGTCTATGTAGGTGCGTCACGCGCCATCGCACCACCATGCACCAGGTTTCTACTCCACTTGAAGCACTGCCACTGACACCATTATTAGGTTGCTTTCAAAAGTTTTATATTTCTCAAGTACCATCGACATACAATGGCGGCCGCAGCTGGTCACTTTCCTTTAGCGTATCATCGATAATTTCATTAGTTACTGCACTAATGCACTTGTCATGAGTGCGCCAATTATAGAGTCTGCAGAAATACGCCGCAAATAGATAGGTAACATAAGGTTCCTAATGGAAATCTTCCATTCCTACTAATATTATAAATGCGAAAGTAACTCTGTCTGTCTGTCTGTTATGCTTTCACGCCTAAACTACTGAACCGGTTTTAATTAAATTTGGTACAGAGATAGTCTCGAGGCATAGGGCAAGGCTAGGCATAGGCTACTTTTTATCGCGATAAATTGTAGACCACGCGGGTGAAACCGCGGAGAACAGCTAGTAAGGTTATAAAAATCGTCATAGCTACTAAAATTATATGTAAAATGTTTACAGTGCATCAAGAATAGCTAGTTTCCCTTTTCCTCTTGCAATTGAGGTGCAACAGGGACGGTACAGTACAACTCGGTAGGTACGGCTCGCTCGTTGACCGCAACAAATACTTTGAATTCTATTTTTAACAGTTTTGAGTATTAGTTATATATAGTGTTGCACGTTAATGATAAGATAATGAACTTTACCTTAAATGAGTAATCTGTAACCTAGTTCTAAAGAGTTTTGTCTACTTCATTCCTAATTCATATTTAATTAGATGCGCTCTGAGCTTTTAGGAATTTTATTTTTTATTGACGAGCAGTTTTTAATGATCGTTGATATGATAACCTTTTTGACCTGGTATGGGGTTTTTGGTGTCCTTGTCCTCACTTTCTGATTTTAGTAAGCGATAAAAATGACCACACGTTTTGTTATAAGTGTAATATGTAACTACATATAAAGTTAAAAGTTATTCTAAATCGCATCACTGCTCAGGGCATTGTATGAATTGTTTCACATTATTCTCGCCATCCAACGCTTTCGCGATTGTAAAATATAGCTTATTGATATGCTGCGGCCATTTGACCGTAACATAGTCAGTTCAAGTAACAATGCCAGGGACCGTGGCCTCGATGGAAAATCTGGTTTCATTTGTGTTCGAATCAGTGGAAAGCTTATTGGTTTCCCTTTGTTGTGATAACAATTATGTTCTGTAGGATTGGAGAACGATGCACATTATTATTATTATGTTACAGTTTAGTTAATCTCTCATGTTTATTTATGAACATACATTGTATAGTTGATTAATTGGCATTGAAATACCTCGGTCCAAAGAATCCAAACAAAATTCTTGAAAGAATATTGGTAGTTGTTGGAAAATCGAATCGAACTCGTGTATTGGTATTAAGATGATGACGATAATTATTTTCAAAATTACCCTTTCTTAAATTGCGTTGACTGACGTAATTAATCATCATAGCAATAAAAAGATCATAAGATTAGTAAACGTTTACTATGATATCACTACAAAAAAAATGATTTGGTGATGAGCGAAGTGTTTTTATAACATTGTAACTTTTTGCATCTCTGTCTCTACTTATACATAAATTAAAATGACTAGAAGAAAACATTAAAACGGTATATCATGTTACCAAGTTGTAGACATTGCCGTAACAAACTAAAAGTGTAAAACCTCAATATGGCTGTGACTAGAAAGTTGGCGGAGGCATATTGCACAACAACTTGGCCCTTTGGCCCCAAATCGTAGACGAGTCAATGAGTCATGGCACTAAGCATTCGACAAAGCAGTGTCGGGCCGCAAACATCGAGTAACTAAGTTGTACAAGAAAGAAGAAACAAAGAAATGTATGAATCAGAACACTATTTGGATGGTGTTGGCGAAATTAGGAACAATACTATTAAGTATGATTGATTGATAGAACTGATAGGTATATGAACAAAGAAAAAATCACTGATGTCTATTAAGAGACTTCTTTTATCAAGATCTATACTAACAAGCTTCTATGTGTATTGTTCAGAGTACACCCATCGGTGCTAGCTAGAACTGTATTGCTTTCAGATAAAGGTCAAGTGCAAGCTGTAAGTGAATAAAAAAATGTAATTGCAAACTAAAACCACCGATATAGCTTTCAAAATTCACTAGTTTTTTTCATTTTTCAGATAGTGATGATGATAAATTGCAACGCAGCCTTTTAAGATGTTGTGCGCCTCCCATATTTTGTCATTTGTCATCCTATCTGGCCAAATTGTAACTGTTGCCTGATCTATTGACTTAAGAGAAAAAAGCGAGGCATACAATATTTGACTCTTTAATGTTTCAGAGACGAGCTATGCACTTTACTAGACGCCTAAATCTCAATCAACGGTGTATGTCCATCCACAAGGCATAGCAACACAAAGTTATGTCCTTGTTGAAAGTAAGAGTAGTACGAACAATCAGCCGCGGCTCCATCTGTCGTGTTACAATGGCGCTTATGAATATTCACCGGGAGGTTTCCATCTTGTTTACACTTAGAAACTACGCGATGTACGCACTTTTTGCTTGCCATCTGTAACTGCTAATGAAGGAAAAGGTGCTAAATTTTGTAAAAGGAGGGTTTCAGTGTTGCACGCGGTAATTGTCGACTTTCTATCTGAGATGTATATGTTTATTGTAGCGGGCTGATTGAACGCTAATTGCAATGAACACAAATGGATCGCTTACTCCATTATCGACTTTAACTTGTTCTTATGCATAAACATCATTAAGTCGTGCGCTCTACTTTATCTTCCCTTATTTTGTGAAACGTCTAAATGTCGAGACGAATCGGTCGTTCGCGTAATATTAAGCGCTACATCTGTTCACAACAACAACTGCTGTTTCATCAGGTTCTTTGCATTGCAAAGTCCTGCATGGTTTATACTGTGACATCTGTTTTCTCCCAGCAATTATCAACCTGAATTCAAAAACCTGACTACCAAGTCAAATCAAAATCTTATTTCAGACGCACATGTATACTGTATAGTCCATATTTTGAGGTACAGATAACGTAAAATCAAAGTGAGTTCCAGCAAAACATGCGATCTTGTCCAACACTCCATAAAATCAAGGACAATCAGTGTCAGTAGAGTTGTAACGTGGCTACCGCCATCATCATCATCAGCTTGTGTCAGTCCACTGTTGGACATAGGTATCCAATTATTAAACGTATGCATTATTCGGTTCTTGGAATTAAGTTGTCTTTATTATTAAAACAGTTCGAGTTTAACAGAAATGGCAGGTAAATTAATTATCACCATCACCAGCAACACATGTCTCCATTAACGCTAGTTCAAAATTAACTGATCGAATTGCAGCTTTGTATTAAATTAGCGTTAATTTTATATTTCGCGACTCGCGGAAGCCTCACACAAGTCTTAATTAGTCTAATTAAATGCCTTTGACTTAACGCCGTGTTTGAAAATACCCAGACACCGATTAATGTTGCCATTATACGAACCTAATTGCCGTTTTAGGAGATATATCTTAACAACATTTTTTACCAACTTTCTTTTCTCTGTTTGTTTCTGGTATTGTAAGTTACGTTTTCAGACAGTTGTATCATTTCAGTCAGTGTTAATTTTCCAAATTAAGTCTTTCGTTCGCGCGGATACGCTTCGTGGTTTCGGATATTAGCACTTTGCCTACCGAAGTGTTTTACACACATTTTCAATTTTAAGTCAGACTGCACTTTTAAGTACTTGGTGAAACTTCTTTAAAAATATGTCAAGTAGTTCCAATTAGGATAAAAGTATTGAAATTTGATGAGCACATTGTCTAATGCCTTATACCTACCACTACCACATATTTTATGTTTATGTTTTAATATAAGTTTTATTCTGTTGTTTCCAGGCATCGACTATCGATGGGCGACGGAAGGGAGCATGTCTCTTCTGCCAGGAGTACTTCATGGACCTATACCTCTTAGCAGAACTCAAAACCATCAGTCTAAAGGTAATACTCATAAAATATTATTACAAAAAAGACGTAAGTAATATTTTTTGTAACGCCACGCAAGACCACTGAAAATGACAGTCTATTCAGTCATTATTGAATTAATAGAAGCGTGAGAATGATCCAAATGGCCCACCAAACTCAATCCTTTATTGCAGCTTTTAGACTAATCTTGTTCCATTTTAGTCGAAAGTTCAATATAACAATACAAGGCTGTTCCACAATAGGCCATCCGTGCTAAAACAGGCAACTCGTGCGCAAGGCTGTGCTAGTGTGGAAAGAGGTTGAACCTTCCCAGCTCACGGTGTGTCAACTGAGGCCACGAGTTTGTCACGAAGTCGCTCAGCAAAATAGCGTTCGAGATTGACGACTTTCGATACGTGATAAAGATATGAAAAAGACTCGTGACTCGCTGTAAAAAGCTGGCACAATGTAGTTAATCAATGCCGATATGAAAGTAATTTGAAACGTCAGCGCGCTGGTCACTGCACTGTACTTTATCTTGGTATGCGGTACCCATTGCTATCTAATCTTCAATGCAAGCTATTATAAGCTCTGAGAACGTTTGCCAAGCCTATTCGCGTAGCTCTAAATGGTTCGGCCTTTGCATGTCTCTGAGAAGAATACCTTTATGTGACCTGGCCGCGTGACAATGATGCCTTTCAAAGGCCGAAACCCACTCTGGAAAACTACGACGCATGGTTAAGGATCGTATTTGACGTTGTGTATACATATTCCAGGTAACAACAGTAGACATGCAGAAGCCGCCTCCAGACTTCCGTACAAACTTCGAGGCGACCCACCCGCCCATCCTGATCGACAACGGACTCGCTATACTCGAGAATGAGAAGATCGAGCGGCACATCATGAAGTCGGTACCGGGCGGGCACAATCTGTTCGTACAGGTGAGTCCACTTGCCTCACAGTCGCTTCTAGCATAGCATAACTCCTCCGACAGCTCTAACACATAGATTCCAGTATAAAGCATTTGACCCCAGTCCAATAAGTGATGGTAAGTGATGACGAGGCCGAAGATGGAGCATGCTTGCCTAGAAGATACCCATTCACTCTTGACTTGAAGGCTCCCAAGTTATACTTATCGGGAAACAAAGACGCTGGCAAGGTGTTCCACTCCTTCGCCGACGACATGCTAAGCACCAACCGGCGTGTTCTGGCAGCTTCACTTGAGAGGCAGTTCCCAGTCCAGGTGTAGCGCCACCTTCGACATCAGGAGACTTATGATCAAACGCTACCCTGTACGAAAATAACAGAAATTGGTTTGTCGATCCACTGGTGCCCGCAACTCCCGGTGGTTTCACTGTTAGGTATTACTGGGGGAGATGTGATAGAAGCCATTGGATACCTTTGGGACTCCTCGGAGCATTTCAGACGGTCATTTAAGCCGAAGTAGGTTAGTCAAATCAGCCGCAGAACCGATAACTGTTGAGGTAGACGTGTTCTTGAGTGACGAATCGGCAAAATATAACGCCCTCCAGCTAGATAGGCGACGAGAAGCGCCCAAGATCGGGGTCAGTGGCGTACTTTAGGAAAGGCCTGTTGAACAGTGGACTGACACAGGCTGATTATGATGATAATGGCCATTTAAATTTTGGGAAAAAAAATTAAGAGTCATATGTACTTTAATATTGCTGTAGATTGCGTAGGTGTAACATTTTCATTTTCGTTTGTTGTAATAATTATATTGACACTATTTTAATCAAGAAAGTAGTAAAAAGCAACCGTTAAACTCAGTCCTAAATCTAACAACTGGTATCTTTTGAGACAGGTTTTCTCACATAATGTACCATAATAATGTAAATGAGTTAAACCTGAGAGATTTATGTTAATTTTTCGTAATCTTGTAAAATTTTACAATGTTTTGACTTTACGAGTAATATTTTAGACCGTCTCACAATCATACTTATATAACAAATGCGAAAGAATGCGTGTTAGTGTGTTTGTTCCTTCATGTCGCAAAGCATGAACGAATTTGAATGGAGAGAACTTATAAACCGAATGTGCTCTCCCAGGTTCAAACTCTATTCCGGTTCAAGCATTTGGTCTTACGGATTTGGTTTTCGGTACCTCTGTTACCTACCAGTTTTACCAACTTTATTCGACATGGCTAAGTAGACCGAGGACATTGTAAGAGCCGCAGGGAGCCGATGGATGCAAATGGCTAATAGCCGTTCATGTTGGCGTTCAGAGGGGGAGGCCTATGTACAGCAGTGGACTTCTTTCGGCTGATGATTCAACATATTTTACGATACTCGATAGCGAGTCCGGGTGATGAAATTCAGAGGATTACTTATAATAAGTAAACGTTATCGCCACGCATCTGCTTAAAGCGACGCTGACTGACACTTTGTGGTTAAAAAGCTGACTCTTGTGTAAGTAAATTGGTAATGTTGATGTACGTTACAGGACAAGGAGGTAGCGTCCCTCATCGAGAACCTGTACTCGAAGCTGAAGCTGGTGCTGGTGCGCAAGGACGAGCAGAAGTCCGCGGCGCTGCGCTCGCACCTGGCGCGCATCGACGGCCTGCTCGAGCGCAGGGGGACCAGGTACCGTCGTTGCCGCATTTCTATATAGTCGGAAGCTTACCATAAACTTTTTTTTTTTTTTTTTTACTATTTACAGGGTAGCGTTTGACCACAAGTCGCCTGATGTTAAGTGACTATGCGGTCGAAGATGGCGTCACGCTACACCTGGACTGGGAACTGGCTCTCAAGTGAGGCTGCCGGAACACACTGATAGGTGTTTGGCGACAGATTCTTAACGAGAGGGTGGTAGCTAGCCAGGCGAGTACTAGAAAATACCCTACCACCAAGCTATGGTTTCATCACGATGTTTTCCTTCACCGAAAGCTCAAGCTCATTGCAGGATTCGAACCCACGTCCTACGGATCGCAAGCCGACTACTACAACAACTACTCTCTACTCTTCGTCTTTTCATTTCATTGAGTAAACTGACAGCACCAAAATATAATGATGATGATGTACCAAACATTTTTTTTTGTTTTGTTATGGCGTCACTCGATTAGTGTATTTTCCAGTGTCAAGTTTAAAATATTCCTAACTCAAAAGAGTTGAATCAAGTTTAAATGATGATGATGATGAAATGAAGGGATGAGGAAAGTGTTTAAGTAAAGTAGTGGCGCTTTACTTAAACTTTACACGGACTTTTTTGGAACAACTCGAAAAGTCACTTTCACAACTTTATTTCAATTTCCCACGCTCGTACACATTAACGAACACATAATGGTTAATAATCCACCAATATAACACATTATCACTCGAAGAAACACAAGTTTTGGAAATAAAAACAAAATTTTCACGTTGACAATTCGATTGCCGCCAAAAAAGCCCTTACCAAACATTAATGAAAAGATTTTTTAAATTTGGTTACAAATAAAAAAGTATTGTCTATGCTCTGCAAGACTGCAACAGCCTCCTTTGATAATAAAACAATATGTCGTTTGCAGGTTCCTAACTGGCGACACGATGTGCTGCTTCGACTGCGAGCTGATGCCGCGGCTGCAGCACATCCGCGTCGCCGGCAAGTACTTCGTCGACTTCGAGATACCGGTAATTGTCGCGCAGAAAATTATATCACTTAGTCTTAAATCCTTTTTTTCTCTGTCGTGTTCTTGAGTGCAGACAGCGAGTTGGCAAACGTAGTGTAGGACGCCTGCCACTAGGTGGAGCGACGACTTGCGCCGAGTGGCTGGCAGTAGGTAGGTCGATGAGAAGCCTATGTCCAGCAGTGGACTGACACAGGCTGGTGATGATGATGAATCTTGACGTGAATCCGATGAAAGACTTCCACGACGCCCCAGCGGGAACTCCAAAAAAATTGTTACATATTATGATATCCTTTTAAAATGTCATATAGAAGGTAGTAAGGAAGGTAGGAAGTTTAAAAGTTATCAGAATGATAGTTGTATTGTTGTAGAAATCTATCTGACGACATCATAAAAAAATATATTTGTTCCTCCGTCCTCCCTCCGCAATGACGTCATAGATCGCGGGAGTGAGTACTGAAAATGATTAGCGCAGGCACCGATTGGGTGTCCAGCTCTTCTCGGGAAGTCGCATTTCGATGCGATTGAGATGAAAGTGTGTTTGATAAGTACCCGAACCCAAATTGTGCCTTACAGTTCCGAAATTGCCCGACTACTCAAATTCGCCTTAGCATAAAAACTCTTTGGATACAAACGAAATAAACTCTTATTTTTTAAACATAAATGTTTGTTCTTAGTTCTTTGATTTTAGTGAGGTTTTTAGAGTGTGTATTAACTGAGGGTTCCATGGGCTTCACTCATCAAACACAACAACTCTCGTTGCAGACGAGTTTCGTTGCCCTGTGGCGCTACATGCACCACATGTACCAGCTGGACGCGTTCACGCAGAGCTGCCCCGCCGACCAGGACATCATCAACCACTACAAACTGCAGCAGGTACGTCCAACACGAGACCAACGGCTGGCTTCACGCGGTCACTACGAAGACATGCAGTGTTTTTTTTATTTTTTGCGCGGTTTCCTGACGGTTTCACCCGCGTGTGCAAATGTTTATCGCGTTAAAAAGTAGCCTATGTCCTTTCACAAGCTTAACGCCCGAAATTAATAATCGATCCCGATCCGTTATCCGCGTTTTTGGATCGATATGGCATGTCATAATATATATGTCATTTTAGTACTAGGGTTTGACATATTACTACTAAATTGACATATATGTATTATGTATGACATGAAATCAGGATCGATAATTAATTTCGGGCGTTAGACTATTTCTGTACCAAATTTCGTTTAAATCGGTTCTGTAGTTTAGGCGTGAAAGACAGACAGACAGACAGACAGACAGACAGAGTTACTGTCGCATTTATAATATTAGTAGAGATAAAAATAAAATTTTCATGTTGACAATTAAATTGCCGCCAAAAAGACCAACATGTGTTGTATTGTGTTGTGTTGTGTCGTGTCGTGTTGTGAATCAATCGATCGGCGCCACGCCACAACACAAAACGACACAATGATGTCATTCCGGGTTTTAGACCCGTGAATGTCGTGAGTACTCGTGAGTGCTTTTTAATGAGTATTGAATTTCGCGTGTACATTTGTACATGTGTATATTTATTGTTAATCTTATTACGAGTAGGCACTGCATGTCTTCTATTTGTGACTGAAAACAGGTATTTTGATAAGTCAGGCAGGAATATTAGTTTATTGAAGAGCTCCAGAGTGTGTTAGTCTTTTTCCTTTCTTCTTTTCTGATCTTTGGGGCTAATTTATAAAGGAGTTTTATTTAATTGGGGTAGAGTATAATACTATCCGGGTTATATCCATATTTTACGTACTATATAAAATAAAATATATCCTAGTATGGAATGTAATACGATTATAATATCGACTAAAATGACGTGTTCCGTATTGTGAACATTTTAATTAATACATTTTTGTTCAGCAGTGCCATTCTAATTCACTCGGAAACTCTTCCGACCACGGATTCGGAAAAGATTACACGAGAATTTTTTAGACGCGATTTACAAATCTGAATTCGCAAACTGACATTTAATTCGACAAACCAGTTGTTAAACCACGCAAATGTTTCCGACACCTATTTGCTCTCGGAAAACGTTTCCGTGAAGGGAAAGCGACGTCGAATCCGACACGGAATCTTTCCTAGTGAATTAGAATCGCACTGCAGTAGTGGTTTAATGTTCATTTTTGTTTCAAAATTACTGTTTTGATTAATGTATCGATACCAAACACGTTTTTTACTTTTTGTATCAGTATTTATTCTTATATATATAATTACATTGCTCTATAGAAGGATGGGAACCTGCATTGGGATTTTATTCTGTTCAACTATTTCTATATTCCTATGTTATGTATAAGTACTGTGGGCATTTCCAATTTCCTACCTTCCACCTATGACAATACGTGTTACTATCGCCTGCAGCTATCGGCTAAGGGTCTGGTGTTGTCGCCCACGCTGACGCGGCAAAGGAAAGACGAGGCGCCAGTATCGGTACGTGAGGTGTGATCGTGGAGCATTGTAATAACATCGCATCTTGTACCTTTCTGTCCACCTCATACATATCAGTCATGAACCGGTCACCAGAGAGCATTCAGACCACTAATTGTAATAAACTTATTAAGTGTTTGTCGCTACGCTTTGGAAATCTTCTATGACTGTACACACGAAACTTTATACCCAGTTGAAGCGTTGAGGTATATATAAAATAACGTATTTCAATGCGTACGATTGTGTTTTGGAGTAGTTGACAGCTTCGCTAGAAAGTATTGTGTTGTGCGGTGCAAATATACAAAACAATTCTGTTTGTCCGTTACCTTATCATCAATTGTTAGTTCTTATGAGTGACTCAGGAACTAATGGGCCTGTAGAACGTAGGGAATGTTTTGTTCCAATCCGACATCAGGGAGACCACTTTTGATGATGTCAGTAAGACCTTCGGATTTGTTCTCTAACGTGTAATTTCCTGGTGCAGTTCTCCATAACTTTGGAGGAACTGATGATCAGATCATCTCCTAGATCTCAGCCCTAATGCGATAGAGAAATTTCAGGCCGCAGGAAAAGCTAGAGTTCATCGCTATTTGGTGCGGTTTTTTTTATATCCTCAATCAGAATGTTAAACTGTTATTTGAGGGTTGTAGCTGCTACTATGGTCTTATAAAAGCCTCTCGCTTTTGGTGATTAAGGCTCTAATTATTTTTTCATTTTTTACTTCTGGTGGATTCTCAACTTGGCTTTGGCTTCATCGTCATCAGCCTGTTACATTCCCAAAGCTGGGATTTAGTCTCAGACAGAGAGAGTGTGTGGCTTAATCATGCAAAAAGCTAAGAAAAATGACAATACATGGTTAATTTTTAGCATATCTTTGCTCAGCCAATCAATCAAGTTGTGCTATACATAATTAACTTTTCACTCATACCATATATACATTTATTGTTCTCATGCTGTTTCTTCTGGTGTTTGGTTATTATGGGCCAGGTATATGCAATATACAAACTGTTTAACTTTACTTCGTGTCTGGATTGGTGTTTTAAACTAACAAAGATTAATTTATTGTAAAATATTGGTGTTCAACTTATAATAATTATTTTACTCTGTTTTATTTATTATCTATTCCTTTTTAGTGTCCTAAATATAGTATTGCCACTCGAATCAGTGTCGTATGGAATTTGAAATAAAGTGCTCTCTGCAGGCTTTGAAAATGAAGAAACACGAAGAACTCGAGACGCCGACATTCACGACGTCGATCCCGGTCGACGTCAGCGAGCTCAGCCACGCCGAGTAACACGCCACGACGCGCCACGCACCGCCACGTCGCGCCACGCACCGCCACGTCGCGCCACGCACCGCCACGTCGCGCCACGCGACGCGACGGCCGTGTCCACAGCCTTGGTACAATACACATACGCCTTTTTCTATATACTTAAACAAAATGCAATAGCCAGAAATATGGTACGTCGATAAAGTAATTTGATTTTGGTTTATTGTAAAAAATGTGAGGTGATTATTATCATTGTAAACTCACGGTTTTTGGTATTAGCATCGATCTTCTGCGATGTGCCATATTTCTTGTACTGTGCATTGAACGATGTAAAATCCATTTTGATACGACATATTGTATGATTTATAAGATAATTCATGTGTTGGCATCAATATTTGAAATTTTTTTTAGCAACTAGTCTCAAAAGATACGTAGCAAAACCACTGTTCTGCATAGCAAGTGGTTCTTGATTAAATGGCTAGTTTTTTCTAACAAATTAATATGATGTTTAATTGCTGCTGCGATGTACTGATTGCCTTCGGCTTAATAATAAGCATATGTAGCTCATGTGAATAAAAACTCATGTGCAGGTGTAAAGATACATAATGTTTTGGTATTTTCTATCGCCTAATGTTTTCTCCAGTAAGGCCAACTTAAAACAGTAGTCCGTAAACCTCAGGATTATTGTTAAAAGATCATCTAATTGTATCATTTGTTTGATGGATAATATAATTGATTGAGAACCCTAAAAGCCAAAACATGTTGGCTGGGCCGGATTATGAGGTCTGTAGGTCCTGGGGTAACCCCTAAATTTTACTTAGAAATTTCTACAAGGACTGCTTCGAGCCCATTGTTATCCACTCAATTCGGCCCTGTATGTCAGTATTCTCTTATTTAGTTGGACTCGCTCGCGTTATTCATTGGGTCAAAATCAAGTTGCTCACGTTTTCAAAAAGATGGAAAATTATGATGGAGATGGGAAGTGGATTTGTTATATCTTTATTTAAAATTCAACTGTTTATAGCGTATTGTGTAACTGGTACAACTATTATTGAAATCTATGAGATTGAATGTATGCTATGGTGCAATTGGACATAAGTTTTTATGCTTTTATGGTATGTGTTAACAACTAGGTTACAGTGGGTAATTTATTCAGATAGTTTGACATTATTATAAACCTCGAAGCATTTTAGAGACCTTTTGAGATAATTTGATGGAAAAATGCATGCAAATTGTAAGAGGTGACAGTGGCCATTAGTATTTTGGTAAAAATTGTTTGTAAAATGCCCTTTATTATGTTTATTTTTATATTATCATATTAGTGTATTTTATTTAACAGGCAGAGGTGGTATAAATGTTATATTTCAAGTTTAGTTGGTTCAATACTTTAAAATATTTATTTATTATAAATTTGGATATTTATATAATAGTTTTAGATGATTAGTGTTGAAACAACGAAGGCGAACAGGCATATTTTCTATTTTATCAGAATAGTGATTAAGATTGGTTACTTACAGTATTCATTTATGTTAACTTTGGACTCTTAGTTTAGGTTTTTTTTTTAATGTACGGGCTAGACCAGTGTTTGACCACAATTTCACCTTATGGAAGGCGAAGATGTGATCGAAGAGATGCTTGGATAATAAATATGTTCACTCTTCGACTTGAACATCCTCGGGTTTTTTTTTTCATATCACTATCACAACCAGTTTACTTTGAATGCCTCTGCCTCAATATATATAGTATTATTTATAATTTTTTAATATATAATATTACAATGTTTCCCTTACCATAAATAATGTTAGAAGCATTTTGTGAGAGCTCTTGCCTTACCCTTTCGAAGTAGTTTAATTTAACATAGACTTTTGTTTTGTTACTTCATTGTTTTTATATTTGCATAAACTTTATAGTTTTAGGCCGTACAATAGAATTGTGAGGCCTTAAGTTGAACCACCTATTTAAATAGTTGAACATTGAGACTCAAATTGTGAATTAACTTTTCTACTATGGGAATTATTTCACTTGGCAGAACTAAATTCTCGTAAGTCACATGTTTGTTTTGTATTACATACACATGCAATAATGACAAGGGTGAGAGACGATCAACATGTAAATTGGACAATGTATTAAATATTAATACTAGATTATAATGTTAATTTTAAGGAATAAACCTGGATAAATATTATTATTTTTTTCTTTGAGTTTTATTTTTTTACCATTTTATTTCCTTTATTTTTTTACTTTTGTGTTGGCATTAGGCATAGATTAAAGTTAGTGCTTGTTGTGCCTTGCAATTGTGAACTGCCAGACAATTGTGATAATTTGTAGCTTTTATACATACTTATAATAAAATTTAAAACAAATTGTGATTTTTATTTTGATAAAACGGTAATTTACATAAAGTTCATAAATAAATTAGGCTAGATTTGTTTCTTGCTTTGATCGATAACGATTTTCTGCTTCATCCAGTCATTATTATAAACATCCTTCGATAATACAGAGCTTAGAAAAGCGTGAGTAATGTATGCTGTTATACCCCAGATTTTATATTGCTCTGCGAAAAACACAGGTAAAATGAAGCCATTTTTGAACTGCGTGTGGAATTGGTTTTTAGGGTCGCACAGGAGTTTAACTGGAGCAGCAAAGATTTCTTGTACTTCTTTAAAGTTGATATTAAGGTCTTCATCAGTCAAATCGGTAACAGATCCTATGACAGGGGTTATCAGTATCTTGTTGTTGCGGCCGGGTACGGCAGGCCCCGGACCCCAAATATCTATTTTCTTTGGCGACAGCCCTATTTCCTCTTCAGTTTCTCTTAGAGCTGTCTCCACAGCGGTTTCATTGGAGTTCGTTTTACCTCCCGGGAACGATATCTCCCCACTGTTGGTGCGCAAGTCTGAGGAGCGCACAGTGTACAGTATAGACGGAACGTCGTCCACTCTACATAGCGGTACTAAAACAGCCGCAGTGTCTCTAGGATCCTTTCCGAACTTAGGAATTGCAATTCGCTTCATGTTTGTCATGCATCGTTGGCGAGAGACCAGCGAGAATATATTATGAATACCAAAACTCACCTTTTCACATGTCATGATTAGTATATGATATATCACTTCATAGTAATATAGTTTAATTAAATCCGTATTTTCTTTTACTGTTTTTTGACTCTTCACTTGTGACTTGAATTTTGTTATTGTGAATTGTGATTGACTTGACAGTTGAAATTGACACTATCACTACTTGACAATTGGATTGGAGTTGTCAGTTGTGTCTATGTCAAGTTGACTGGACAGTGGACTGTCTTTGGTGGACGTACTTGACACAATAGTAGCATAATAATACTGTCCTTTTCTTACTTCCCTGGCCAATAAAGGACAGCAATATTTTTGATTGAACCTTAGTCAAGTTTTAGAAAATGTAGAGAGTGAACTATGTAAATCGTTGGCATTGGCAACATCATTTTGTTTTGTTCATCAGCTGTCAGCTGGCAGCTGGGTGTAGAAGAGGAGAGGAGCTTGTCGAACAGTCGAACAAAAAAACAATGGCCTTGGGCTCTAATCAAATATCTAAAATATTGTACCAATCAAATAGACTTTGTACTTGACGATAAGTGTACTAAATCATGGCTTTACGTCCGGAAGTGTTACTATCGAAAACAGCTCGTGCAAGATGTATAGCGAATCTGAAGGAGCTGCCCACGTTGGTGTCCAAGGAATCAAAGGATTTAACCGAGAAGAAGCAAGCCTCAGTTTTAGTACCTCTATGTGTGATCAACGAAGAAGTCTGCCTCTTGTATACTTTGAGATCGTCAAATCTAAGCAGCCACAGCGGGCAAGTGTCTTTTCCTGGTGGTAAACGGGATCAAAATGAAAGTGTTGTTGATACAGCGTTACGGGAAACGGAAGAAGAAATTGGTTTCCCGCGCGTAAATGTAGACATTTGGACGGAAATGAGTCCTGTACAAGGTCGCGACAAAAAGATGGTGATAACACCAGTTGTTGGCCAGCTGTTGAACTTTGACCAAAAAAGAATTACCATTAATACCGATGAAGTGGAAGAAGTGTTTACTGTGCCCATGTCCATGTTTTGCGATGCGAATAACCACGCGCACTTTATGTTCAATGGTTTACCGTTACCTATATATACGTGCGTAAAACATAAAATATGGGGGATAACTGGCATGATCACTCATATGTTTCTGTTGAACTTTTTACCAAATGATTTGTACAATCCTAATTTTATGAATAAATCTTACGATTTGGATGAGTTGATGCCATCAAAACTTTGAAATTCGTAGTGTCAAGGTACTTGCACTGGGCCAGCATGGTAGATTATGGCCCATACTCTCTGAGAGGCCTGTGTGTCCTGTGTCCCAGCAGTAGGATCGTGATAGGCGGATGATAAAGGCACCTAAACCATACTAGATAAAGAAAAGAGGAGAAAAAGGAGGTAAAGGAGTTTTCGGAAGAAAATCAAATCAAATTTTAAAGCGATGATGGCTCAGTGGTATTGATGTTGGCTTGCAATCTGTTGATTGTTGGTTGAAATTATGTAATGAGCTTAAGTTTTCGGTAAAGGAAAACATGGTGATAAATAGCTGGGTAGTATGACATTTTTTAATGCTTTTCTACTACCACCCTCTAGTTAATAATCTGCCGCCAAGCAGTAGTTTGTGTGTTCCGGCAGCCTCACTTGTGGGCTAGTTCCCAGTGGGCGTGGTCAAACGCTAAATTACCTTTATGGTGTAATGTATACTGTAACTAATCAAAATAAAATTGTAAAGTTAATGTCTTACCCATAGAATTATAAGACATAATTCTATGGTCTTATCAATATAACTATGTAATGTAACTAAATGAGTCATTTAGCCAAAGTTTAGCAGTATATTGCTGGGTATATTGTTTATTATTGGGATAGTATTTGGGATTTTTTGTTGGGATAGAATGAAAATACTGTAGTTGTATATAAACATTAGTCAACACTCATTTAGGGTGTTTAAGAGACATCCAAACAAGTACTTAAACTCAGGTGATGTGATATTGACAATGTAATTTATTTTGTTATTGAGATAATAATATAATTTGAAAAAAACCTTAAAATGTAAAATAAAACTACCTATCAAACTAAACAAACTACTTAATCTAATAAACCACTAATTACCAGTTGGCAACGTTCCCAAAATGCTGGCCGCATTGCCGCGTTGAACGGCAATGCATATTCGTTGCGCAAAATAACGGCCAGATTTATTATTGATGTTTAGAATTTTGTTTTATGTCAAACATATCACAAATTACTTCAACTAAAATGTATTGTCAATGCTTCTTCTGTTTTTTTCTGTTTTATTTTTAAGGACCTAACTTTAAGGACTAGATATTTTATAAAATAAAACCAAGTTTATCTATGAAAAAGAGTATAATTTTATGAAGTCCGGCAATGCACGCCCTGGTCTCCCCCGTCTAGGGGAGAGACTACACCCATCAGTGGTGGTAGGACATGAAAAGAAAAATATTCACAACAAACACTGGCACCACATAGAACAATTTTTTTAAGTACCTACTAATTATACCCAAAGAGACAAATACACAAAAACTGGTCCCTAGGTTGTTAAGACAAAAACATAACATAATAAGTAACCTTATGGAAAAGTTATTGGACCTAATTCTTTCGGTGGGGGCGTAGTTTTATACACAACACTACGTTTGATCCGTGTATAAGTGAGACAGTCGTACATATCCATTTCTTGATAATCGTTTTCGGCCAAAAAGTCGTTGAAACATTCAAAATAGCAGACATTAGTGTATCGCTGGAGGTATTCATCGCAGACGGGGTCGTACTGAGGGGTACATGTGCATTGCACTTGACTCCATCTCGGTATCTCGATGGACTTAGCTATCACAGGCGGTGTCGTCACAAAAACAGATACGACTAAAGTTAATATCACTGAAAAAAAAAACAATATTAATATTAGTTTTTTTTTCAAATCTAAGTTCTTTTTTATCTCTTGAGTCACGGCGATTATGTGAGCCCCGTAAATTCTTGCTCAATTACCTACATATTTCAAACACCATTATAATAAGCGTCGTAAACAGCTCCACTCAATGATGTTTTTTGTACTTAATTAAAATTACGTCGAGTAAGTAACGTGTTGTTAAGCGCGAATTTGTCATCGCTCAGAATGGTGTAGGAAAACATCGTAAGGAAACCACAATATTCATCAAGGGCAAGCGACATCTCGCACTGGGCTAGCGAGGTAGATTTTATCTCAGCAAATTCTCTGATGGAGGATTCCGTTCCAGCAATGGGAACAATAGGCAATGATAATGTGCAATTTTCATCAAGAAGACACAAAATATATTTATGGAAGAAGTATTTATACAGTACTGTTTACCTGAAATAAGCACCCATAGTCACACGGATAATAATTAATTGCTAAGTAGCAAGTTCACACGTGCGTGGGGTAGTGCAAGAAGTGCTAAGTGCCGAAAACAAAATAGTCACGCAATAGTACTGTAATGTATAAAAAAATCCTGCAAAAATATATCAGGTCATCAAACTTCATGGTCGGTCTATCTCAAGAAGGTTTTATGCAAGTAGTTCCACATTTTTTTTGTGATTCTAAATTAATTAACAGTTCCCACTAAATAAAAAATTAATGCAGTGATTTTCAAATATGACTGTTTCGAATTAATAGGGCAATGTTTCGAGTGAAATTACAGGGTAGGTATTGTAAAGATCTATCATCTTCGGCCTGAAAATCACCAACAAAGTTGGCCACCAGCTTTTACAAAGATGATCAATCGACCATAATGATTTAATAACCTGGTACGAATGGTTAAAAAGTAATTTAGAAGTGTTTGTATACCTATTCATAAGCGCCTTCTTAGATCCTATAGAGTATGTAGCAATCCTAATAATGTGCGTCATCGCATCGTCCATTCCTCAAAACCCTGATATTGACGCCGAATTTCCGCTTCATCAAGTCAGCTCTGCACTTGAACTCGCAGAAGTTGTTGGCTGACACAAAGTCAGACCCGCATACTGGGGCGTATATTCTCCCACAAGCGCAGGCCGGGGCTTCGGTGGGCATGCACAATGATGATGCCACCATCAAAGCCAGAAGAAACACTGAAATCGTCAAGCTATTATTGAGGTCTGCCTATTTCTTAACCAACTCTGACGACGCAGTAGCCGAGTTGGTAGTGACCCTGCCTTCGAAGCTAGCGGTCCCGGGTTCTAATACCGGTAAGGGCAAATATATGTGTGATGAGCACGAATATTTGTTCCTGAGTCTTGGCTATTTCTATTTATATAAGTATTTATTTCTCTACATAAGTATGTATATCGTTGTCTAATACCCTTATCACAAGTTTCGAGCTTAATTTGGGGCTAGGTCAATTTGTGTGCAATGGTCCCCGATATTTATTTAATTGCTCTTTGATATATATCTTGCGTTCGACCACTGACGATGTGGTCATGTGGTCGAAGGTGGTGCCATGCTACACCTTGCCATAATGCATCTTTAGTACAGGAACTATATAATGTAACTACCATTACAAGACTTTTTCCTGCGCGCTTGGTAGCCTATGTTTTTTTTTACCCTGACAATGCGAAGTAGACGGAATCCCTACTTAAATGCGAAAGTAACTCTGTTTGTCTGTTACGCTTTCACGCCTAAACTACTGAACTATAAATGACAGAAATAAAAAAAAAAATAATAATAATAAAAAATAATGATCAGAAATAATGATGATCAGAAATAATGATGTACAGAAATAGTCCAAAGCCTGAAAAAGGACATAGACTATTTTTTATCGCGATAAACTGTAGCCCACGCGGGTGAAACCGCGGAGAATAACTAGTGAGTTATAAATTAAACCTCTTTGTACAATCATGGCTCTACTTATTACCATGATAATGTCATCATTCATTGACATGGTGAATTGAGTTTCCTGTATAGAAAAGGTACAGAGGTATTCCCCTAGACTTGGTAGGTATTTCACAGAATTAAAAAATTGGCTGATGACTCTTCCATAGAGGTGTTAAAGAGGTAAAATATTCAGTTCTCTGATAGTGTACTGGTGAAAAAGAAAACTTGTTTTTTAATTCACCCTCTATGTTTACAAATAGGTAAGTTTATATGCAAATATGTTATCAAAAATTCTACGTGAATTAGGTATAGAAGACCTAGAAGGCTAGGTATCTTCTGTCTAGAAATAAGTATATAGGTAGGTATATACCTAAGTAATATAAATCTATCAGTATTTCTGTTTACAGGGAAACATGTAAGTGTTTAAGCACCTAAGTACCTATATTGGTAGAAGATAATATCAGTTGTGATAAGGATAAGTGAATGCACTCAACAAATATTTGCTAACACACATTTGCAAATGCAGTGCAGATAATTGTGAAAATAACAAACCCTTACGTTATTGTCATGGGAGCAGAGGATGCATAGATAAATAAAACGATAATGTTTATCTACACAGGGTAGCATTTGATCACAAGTCACCTGAGCTCTTTTTACCATAGAATTATATCTTGTAATTCTATGTTTTTCACTATGACCATATTCTAAGCACGTAACGGCAGCCAGCAGCCTCACTTGATGAAAGCCAGTTCCCAATCCAGGTGTAGCGTATCGCCACCTTCGACCACATCCTCACTTAAATAGTAGGTGACTTGAGGTCAAACGCTACCCTGTAAAAACAAGGAAAAAAAACGAATGCCCTGTTTTATGTACTTAATCAAAGTTAGACAACTGATTTTTTTTTAACTCTCACTTATTAAAATATTCTGAATAGATAAATATAGAAGCTTCAAACTGTGTTGCATTTTAAATCGTTAAATAAAATAAACATACCGATTTTGTAATCCATTTTAAATAAACTCGAATCGTCCGCTCGACTGGGCGCTTCAGAACTCGATACAATTTCACATTAACCAACGTTTTATATGCGGAGTTCAGTTGCTAACAATGCAATATTATCTGCTCATTTCCTTTCGATAATCCAGTAAGGATATTAAAGACTGTTTCGCAACCAAACACAGTATGATGTTGCTAACAGCACTATAGTAACTACTTCATTCAATGCCTTTTGTCGTCTGCTGATTTTCCGTTACGCATAAATTATTGAGCTCTAGTCTTCCGCGTCGGGAATTCGCTATTACGCAAGTACTAGGCGTATGATATTCTGGAACGTATGGCTCAGCCCTTTTTTACCCAAATGCGCAACACAAAAGGGGGTAAAAATGTGTTTATCAGCCAATATACCTACGCAATTACGCATGTTTGTTCCTTTGTGCATGGCTAGAGACCAAACGCGTGGATCAATTTTGATGATGCATTTATAAGTCAATCGATTTGTATTAATTTGGCGAGCGTCCTTAAAGACATGACAGTAATCAAAATTCAATATGGCGACAACCAGACGCCATATTGTGAAAAATAAACAGAGGAAAGCAGACGAAGTATGTTAATTATTCAATGATACCCATGGTATGCCCATGGTATCATTGAATAATTAGTTCTTAGTAATTTGTGCATGCTTGAAATATAAATCCTTAAAATTATATTTATTTTCGCAACACACAATATGTAGCTAAACTTAATGTAACAAAATGACGTCAGTTACCTAAATACATGTTTCAACAAAGCTTGCAGTGTGACGTTCGTCTTTAGGATTTCCTAGTTTGTAAACCCTTCCTTATGTTTAAGGTACCTACTTGGTAAAGGTAATCTACGTATGGTCCACTATTTTCGATTAAGGGCTCAGACAATCATAAGGGCCAAACGCCCGAAATTAATAATCGATCCTGATCCATTTTTCGCGGTTTTGGATCGACGTGTCATAATATGTAATTTTAGTACTAGGGCTTAACATATTACCTACTTCTAAAATGTCATATTATGACATGACATATCGATCCAAAACCGAGGATAACGGATCAGGATCGATGTTAATTTCGGGCGTTAGATTATAAAAATAGTTATTTAGGAGGATATAGGAGTATAGTTATTTAGATTCGAGTCGACAGTAGACACCGCCGTACCAACCTTTGGGTATACGACAGTAGACTTCAGTAGACCTAGTACAGTCAGCAACAAAAGTAGCTGATCATACTAGATTTCCTAAATGTGTTTTAGATCAGTATGGCGTGGGTTTTTATACAGTTTACAAGGTAGCGCTCTGACCACAACGTAACACACCTGATTTTAAGTGATGATGAGGTCAAAGCTTGGTGTTTATGATGGTGGCGGTAATTTGAAAATGTGTGGTTGTTCAGCGACTTTTGTCGTTGACTGTACCTACTGGCATCATTCAGTTAATTAGTCTTGTCAGAAACCAGTTAGCTATTTAGCATAGGTATCACTTCCATAAAATTTTACCTATTTATACTTACATCTAAATAACGTTTATAGTGTTCAGTTACAAATACATATCACAATACTTTATACATATCACAATACTTTATACATATTACAATAATTTATATACCTATATTGTTATCTAAAAGGAGTTGAGGACCTCTAATTGGATCACTGGTTTTTTTTTTATTAATTAGTTATTTTTAATACTCGTAAGTCTCTCGGACTTCCAAACAATAACACTAGAAGAAGAAGCAAAGAGATTGTCTAATATCTCTGTTAGCGACGCGCCGCCAAAAGACGGTCATTGTAATAATATTATGGTTTCGCATGTCAAAGGGAACGCGCGGGGTGCGTGTTGAGGTGTGGGTAGTTGGCTTACCCACGTTTAGCGATGGGCGTTTTCGGATATTTACGACATCGATGCGCACCGGCATCGGAGATCCGGCATCCGATGCCCGCATCGTTATTTGGCATCGTAACAAAGTGTCGAGTTGCGTAGGGATGTGACTAGGAGATAAAAAAATCGATTAATAAATAATCGATTTATATCTCTTTAAACAAAATCGATTTGTAAAAAATCGATTATTTAAATAAAAAATAATCGATTTTATTCAATATTTTTTTCCCAACTATTCGAAAAGTTACATTTTTTTGTACATTGTAATAAAATTACCTAAAGTAAAAAAAATCGATTTAATTTTAGAGAGTAAGTAAAAAATCGATTTTTCAAATTTAGATAATCGATTTTTAAAAATCGATTAAAAGAAAAAAATAATCGATTAATATAAAAATCGATTATTTTTCACATCCCTAGAGTTGCGTAGATCAAGATATTATGATATAGAAACTGGTGCGAGCGTGAGCGATAAGATTGTGGAGAATCAAGAATAATAATTTCAGATTGTTAAAAAAGTTTTTATCATCCCACAATAAATATTATGGTAAAAATGTATAAAACGGGAAATAATTACTACATTCGGCCTTGTGATAAGTAACGTCACGCCATCTATATAGATTTTTAGGTTTCAAAACTTTTAATCGAGAGTAAGAAAAATATAAATTCCGCCATACATAGTAGTTACATATAAATAAAATAGATGGCGTTGAAAGATACTATGCGGTTATGACCGCATACGACCGAGACCACGATATCGATGAGGCCCGAATGCCCGATGCCGATGCGGCATCGGCATCGAAACGACGCGCCGTTTCGTTGCCGATGCCGTGCGGCGATGCCGATGCCGTGCGGCGATGCCGATGCCGATGTGTGCCGATGCCGAGCAACGCACGAGACGTTTCGATGCGCATCCGTTTTTCGATGCCTAAGGAATCGGATGCCGGCATCGGGTACTGGCATCGTTTTTCGGCATCGTTTTTTAGAAAACGGCCACCGCTACCCACGTTTGAAAAACAGTCGTCTGATGCGCCACCTCCACGCACGACGCGCGTTGCCTATTTTCTTTCTTGCTTTTTATCACACCCTCAAAGTATAAAAAAAAATCAAACGTAAAAATTACATAAGCGCTCGTGCCTTTTTTGGACAATACCGTGTTTACCATTACATCTCCTACAATCTCAGAGTGACAAGCGTAGTGCAATACCGCGCAGAATTTTGTCCAGTTAAAAGTTTGAAATTCTGGGAGGTGACGCTTACCAACAGGCGAAGGAGTCGCTCATCTCAGTTTAAACAAAAAAACATCAGGCTGTACCTAGATCTCCGTAATATCATATAGCTCACAACACAAGCCCTATGCTTGGCTATAGTGTAATCTTTAATTGATTTGCTGTCATGCAGAATAAGTGTTACTATAATATTGATTGAGGAAAATGCAAAAGGTTGCATCTAACTCAATCAGTCTTCTTCAGACACTGTAATTAAACTAAAATACATTTATTGGCGACGGGGCGGGGCGACGACTTGCGCCGAGTGGCTGGCAGTAGTTGGATGAGAAGAGCCGAAGACTGGGCTCAGTGGCGTACCTTGGGAGAGGCCTATGTCCAGCAGTGGACTGATACGGGCTGATGATGATGACATTTGTTACTAGTTGCGCCCCGCGGTTTCACCCGTCTTCCCGTTATCCCGCAGGAACCTTTTTCCGGGATAAAAGGAAACCTATGTGTTAATCCAGGGTATAAGCTATCTCCATTTCAAATTTCATCCAGAACCGTTCAGTAGATTTTGCGTGAAAGAGTAACAAACATCCATCCATCCATCCATACTCACAAACTTTCACGTTTATAATATAGGAAAGTAGGATTAATCCAAGATATTAATGATTTGATTACACAGACGTGCAGCTTGACGGTAACGATTTTGTATTCATTTTCAGCCGTTCTCAATAACCGATCTATCCACGGTTTGCCCTACTGGAGATAGTTTGAGATACCTAAGCTCCAAAGAAACTAGAAGTAATTTCAAAAATCAATACAAATTCGTTACCGTCAAGCTACAAGTCTGTGTAATCTAATCATTATCATTATCCTATCTACCCTTAAATGGGTTTATTTAATTTCAATTAAAACTTGGCCTAAAGAGTACCTACCTATAGTAAGTTTAGTACTGCACTACAACAGCAGAATTCCAGTAATTTAAACTAGCCAAGGAAGTGAGCGCTTCGTTTAGAATAAATATTTAAATAAATAAAATAAGTAGGTGAGTACGTCATTCTATGTATTGCGTATGACCACTTAGCCGTGTTCTTGGTAACGACTTCCGACCAAATAGGTGTGCAAACAAACAAACTAAATATTAGCTGGATAACCCAGTCAGGGTATAAACCCTGACTCCAACTACGAAATTAGGCTATGCACTATTTTTATGTATACCTATAGTGGTCAAACAAGCAGACGGTCTAATGGTAAGCTGTCACCGTAGCCTATGGACATTTCCAACACTTACCTACGCCCGAATTTAATAATCGATCCTGATCCGTTATCCGCGGTTTTGGATCGATATGTCATGTCGTAATATGTCATTTTGGTAGTAATATGTCAAGCCCTAGTTAAAATGAAATATTATAACATGACATATCGATCCAAAAGATTTTGCAATCTATAAATGTAAGAAAATAAATCAGCTGAATTCAACACATCAATAGTTACATGAAGGGTGGTAGCTAGCTAGGGGAGCACTAGAAACTACTCTACCAGCAAGGATTACCTATTTGATATCACGTATTGACGGTGACGTCACAAAACCCGATAGACACAAGTTTTTTCCCCAAATAATATTGAAAACAAATAAATTGGTAAACAAAACAACAATGGACCCCTCCCCAGATTGTGGTGGATACAGTGACGCAAATGCAAACAAAATATTCTCCACAAAGTGAATCCAATGGGATTTTAGAGTACCTACATAACAAGTCTAGAGAAATTGTGTGTTGTTTCCTCTAAGTTTCTTATATAAACCTAATTTATTCATTGAGCTTATTCATTTGTAACTGTTGCTGTTCCTTCAATCGTGTCCTATCCTTACTTATAGAAGTTTTCAAGCCCGCGTAGGTATTATTTCATACCTTCGCTGTTTACAATACCGAATCAGTGCTTAAGAATCTCTTTGTTGACCTATTTGGAATTATCTGGAAAAGGATGTCTTATAAATTTGGTAAGGATTTGAACCAATCATCGTATAAGAAGAGAGAGAGAGAGTCGTATATTAAGATTACTTTCCGTGCGATTATAATCTACTATGTAGAGTTAGTTTTACAACTAACTTTACATTACAAACTGTAAAATCGAAAAAAAGAGAACGACCTCCATATTTTTAAATTTTCGAGAAACTTGTGAAAACCACCAACCCGAAATAGGTCTGCTCTGAAGGACCATAAAGTATGGTTTATTTGGTTTACTTACTTACATATCTACGAACTGCTAGTCGAATTTTGAAGGTGTTCTATGTGAGAATGCTACACTATCACTGAGTATTGTGCATATCTTTTATTGTGGCAAAAATCCTGTAAGAATCTCCTATACACGAGTGCAACTGCAGGAAACACCGAGTACTAAGTTAGACCAAAAAATACGTTCTAGCTATATTATGGGTACCAACTAAGTAGATAGACCAGAATCTTCTACCCAGCCCCCTTTTAAGGCTGATATTTTTCTTACTGAGACATGGGACTGCATTCTAGCAGGAGGCACGTAATGCGTTGGTGATTGGTGATAAAATAGTATTTAACGCTATCCGAATTTCCAGTTTCAGGATTGTGGATCTTCGCCATCGTTTTGGGTTTCGTCGGAGGAGCTTACTTCGGAGAGTCACCATCGGAACCGCCACAATGCATCTGCGGAGGAAGAGGATCGCAGGTTTGCGGATCTGATGGCAGAGTTTACCCTAATGCATGCATATTGGATTGCGCCAGCAAATTTGCGAAGAGT
Source organism: Opisthograptis luteolata (assembly GCA_931315375.2). Classification (NCBI taxonomy): domain Eukaryota; kingdom Metazoa; phylum Arthropoda; class Insecta; order Lepidoptera; family Geometridae; genus Opisthograptis; species Opisthograptis luteolata. Next base: position 10,066,951 of record OV928048.1, read on the forward strand.
AACATCACAGTTGTGAAAGACAAATACTGTATTGATACTTGCCCCTGTGATTTAGCAGTCAGCCCAGTCTGCGGTACCGACGGTCGTACATATAAAAGCATCTGCTCTCTCAAATGTGCTAGAGTAGGGAAGCCTTCTTTGAGAGTCTACCTGCAGGGAGAATGTGTGAGACGAGTGAAGAGAATCAGGCGCTCCTTGGGATAACAGAAACGGATTCCATCGCAGATGTTGTACAGCCTAGAAGCGTATATAGTACCTCAATAAACTGTTATGCCATGATAAGGTATTTTTGTTATTGTTATGGGTTGTTGGTATTCATATTTCAGACCACACCATGTCTTACCAGCCAAAAAGGCTATGTTATTGCAATGTCAAATAGTAATAGGTTACCTATCTAATATCGTTTGACATTATACTAACCTTACCTATGTCTTTTTGTCAATAACTCTAAACTCTAAATCTAAAAGAAATGCATAAGATGTAAACTTGTAAGTTTAGATGCAGGATATAAGTAAATTAATAATAATATAATCTCTGGAACTACTGGATCTGGATCTCTGATTTGAAAATTCTTTTACTCATATATAATTATATAGATTGCAACACTATCTTGAGACACAGGCTAATAAAAAATAATATCCACGCGGACGACACCGCGGAGACTATTCTATTTTCTTGCTATCAAGATTAGAATATTTAATGCTATTTATTATTTTTGATTTCCTATGACATATACCTTCCTAGGTAGTTCTGGGTAAAATACTTTGAGCTAAGTACAAATAATGCGTTATCTATCTCAGGGTGCAAAAAGCCGCACAGGATTTGGACTGTTAAAGTTCTAAATTCTAGGTCGTACTGAACTGAAATGGGCAGGCGTAACGCTTACCATCACGCGAGCGACATGCTCGTCCCGTCACTCAGTTACATAAAACGATGGGAAGGTAAAAAAAACCTAGCACAGATATTTCTCAAGTAAATGTCACGATGACGTGATTAGGCTCCGCTAATAAGTCAACAATAGCTGGTGGTATAGACAGGTGCGAAGCTAACTTGGTGACGCACTGTAGGGGATTTACAACTCAAACATAATTAGAACCTTGCAGTTCCCCACGTAAGAAACAATACAATTCTATATAAACCCGCTGAGCGCTACGAAAACATCACAATTTTCCTGCGTCTAGCCATCGTTCCGCGAATATTGTCACACAAACATTGGAACAAATAGCCGATAACCTTTTAGAGTCAAACGTGAGGTATAAATACCATAAACTAGCCGAGGTTTTTGTTAATCTGTACACTGCTTAGGAACAAAACAGTGTGAAGATGAGTTACAAAATTGGTAAGTCTTTTGTTTTGATTAATTTAAATAATAATACACAGTCACATACTTCCATAGCACTTTGCCAACCCTTGTGGGTCAGAATTTGCCCCACCGAAATCAAAAAGTAGAGCAAAATGGGCTTCAAAACTTCAAGCAGTCTAATTTGGTCCATAATTCGCCAAAGTGGAACTACCCCTCCGACTAACTAGAATCCTCGTATTTAGAGTATAAGAAAATATATTAGACATAACATAGTTGGGGAAAAACAAAGATTTTTAAACAATTTCATAAAAAAAATTCAATGAAAGTCGATACGTAATGTTTGTTTTCGCCACAAACCGGAGTGTGACAAAACTTGTTTGAGCTTATTTTCAATCGAATAATAAATGACATTGAGTGCAAAGTGCACTCTTTTTTTCAATGGTTTTGTTGATGATTTCCATGGTTGTAAGATGTTTAAATGTTGTATACTATCTATGAATCAATTGCTGTTCGTTAGTCTCGCTAAAAATCAAGAGCGGCTGGACTGATTTAGCTAATTTTGATCTTGAAATATTTGTGGAAGTTCAGGGAAGGTTTAAAGGTTGACTTTTATTGGCGATACGAAGTTCGCCGGGTCAGCCAGTTTTAAATAAAATATATACATAGGTAAAATATGACCTTAGTGCATAAATTGTATAGATAATAACATTAATACCTAATCAATAGTAGAGAATCGAGATATCTGGAAAAATGGGGGAGACCTTTGCCCAGCAGTGGGACAGTATAGGTTAAAAAAAATCCAAACAAATTTTAGTTACAAAAAATGTTAGGTATAATAATATAATAACCAAAAATTTGCATAATATTTTCTTTTCGCGCGCGAGCAGTTCTCTTAGTTTTGTTTTGATTTAGGTATAAAAATGATATCTGTTATAAGACTTTATTAAAGTCAAGGTTTTGCTTATTAACATAACATAGATATAAAATGTATGAGGAGGTATACAAAGTCTAGTAACTAACCACTGCTTAATTATCTATAGGTGATACAAAGCTATTATGTCTTTTTATAGAATTAACTACGACATTTAAAACATTTAAGTGGTTGGCGAAGAAAATCATCCTGCTCTATCTGATGCTTTATCGCTAGAGTACCGTAAAACCATTCATACCGTTTTACTTTATTTAGTCGGGCTCGTGGTAACTTGATGCGAGAAGGCCGGCCCCACAGAAACAACACTGTAACTTGCAAGTTCGCATGGTTTAGGTAACCTACTGTAGGCACTTAGGTACGAGAAAAAATATATGTACCTAGCTGTTCCTCGCGGTATATCTATACAAATAAATTGTCTGTTTGTAATTTCAATTTATTTAACTGTATAATAAGGTTTTATAACGGGATAATTACCATGTATTTGTTTTTGTTTGAGTTCTCGATATTTCAGCACTGTTGCAAGCGCCATGATCACCAGAATACCCGTTATAAAACCTTATTCTAATGTTTTTGACCATGGTAGTTTAAAACAGTATATTAATTGTATGCATGTTTCCATATCCCAATGTGCACAACCTCTTAGTTTACAATTAGTTCATAGCACCTATAATATAATTATATTTAAATACGGAATTACCTAAGTACCTATCTAAAATGAAAATGTGTTGACAACAGTACGGGCCTCGAGATTGTAGTGTAAAAAATAAATACTAATTTCAATTTAACAGCTTTTCACTAAACGTTGTCTGCCTTTTCTTCCGGCTAATCTCTGAAATGGCTGGACCGATTTTGACGGGCCTTTCACTCGCAGATATAGCTAAGCTGTTATAAGGAGTAACTTACGCTACTTTTATTTTGGGAAGGTCATAAACTACTTTTTATCGCGATAAACTGGGAAAGCTAGTTTATATAGTTAGTGTATTTTAAAAACTATCTTTTTTTCTAGCAATCCTATCGCTGGTGGCGCTCGCGTTCTCCGCCACCGCCCATCCCCCCTGCGTCTGCACTCGGAACCTCAAGCCCGTCTGCGGCTCCGACGGAAAGACCTACAGCAACGAATGCATCCTCAACTGCGAAAGGCACACCACTGGCGCCGAGCTAACAGTAGACCAACAAGGTCCTTGCAACACCGCCGCTGAACAAATCTGCATATGCACTTTCGAGTACAAACCCGTCTGCGGAAACGATGGCAACACATACCCAAACCGATGCTCGCTACACTGCAAACGGTCCAGCAATCCTGACATTGACGTACTATCAGAGGGAGCGTGTAGTGACGAGGTCAAAGTAGCTCAGCCTCCTTGCATTTGTACAGAGGAATTGAATGAGGTCTGTGGTAGCGATGGCACCACTTACGCCAACCCTTGCTTGCTCAACTGTGCGACTGCCGGGAACCCGTCTTTGAGGATCCTGAACCAGGGGAGTTGCAGCAGAGTTATGTTTGTGGATGGACCCGCGCAGGGGGACCAGCCTTCCGGTTCTGGGTGTACGTGCCCAAGGGATTTGAAGCCGGTGTGTGGATCGGACGGCGTTACGTACAATAATGAATGCTTGCTGCGATGCGCGGACGCTCAGATTTCCTTGGCTAGACATGGGCCTTGCGGATTTTAAAAGTGAAAAGAATAATCGCTGTCAATGTGTGATAAACGTCCATACTACTCCATACCCGAGTAAATAAGGAATGTATACATATTACATAGGTAGTCTTGTGGCTGCTGTTCTTTATCCTATAACAGACTTTGGCAATTGGATTTTCTGAGTTATTGTTTATGGCATATTTGTTTAAAATTTTCTAAGCAACGCAGCTTTTTGGTAACTTTGAAATTAAAGTAAGTGTTGTAAACTAAGTGTTCAATTTTGCATTTTGTGATATTCGTTGTTAATAATAAACATTTTTACAATTATAATATTGTCTTTTTTTGTTTTTTGTCAACCACCTTAATAATGTTACATCCGTAGGTATTCAATTTGTATATATAGGAATTGTATTAGTTTTTCCGACTGCTACTGCCAAACTGTCTAGCGAGAGCAGCCTGAAAAAAAACAGAGTAAGAAAAAAAAATTGGAGATCATTCTCATCTCATGATGAATTCAATATAGCGATAGTGAATATAGGACACCGCCTTGGGACACTGAAGCCTTGTGTCGACTTTAAAAATAATAACATTCTATGTACTTATCTACAACATTATTTTCTGCATCATGTCTTTCCAAGAATATATGATAAATAAGAAATAAACGAGACCGATAACCTCTTGAATTAATACGTAGGTAGGTTACGTACTACACGTATAAATATACGATATTCTGGAAGTCTTTCAGTAACTTCTCGATTTATTGGAAGGAATACAGTGCGACGATGAATTACAAAATAGGTAAGATGACTTTTCTTTTCTTTTTATTCTTTAAATATTTTTTAAATGGAGATACTCGTCTAGGAACAGACAGTATCATATTGTTTTTTACTCTCTAATAGGTACTGTGTAGGTACTGTTGATTAAATTTATTTATAAGTTTTATTTTAATTAACAAAATAGTACCCTATCGACGTTTACTTAATTTTTAGAGAACATTGGCCATATTGCATACTGCCGCGAATCGCAATTTTATTGTATAATTAATTATTACTACCTTTATGCCTTTCGATAGCGATGATGGCTCAGTGGTAGTGACGTCGGCTTGCGATCCGTAGGACGTGGGTTCGAATCCTACAATGAGCTTGAGCTTTCGGTGAAGGAAAACATCGTGATGAAACCATAGCTTGGTGGTAGGGTATTTTCTAGTACTCGCCTGGCTAGCTACCACCCTCTTGTTAAGAATCTGTCGCCTAGCACATATCGGTGTGTTCCGGCAGCCTCACTTGAGAGCCAGTTTCCAGTCCAGGTGTAGCGTGGCGCCATCATCGACCACATCGTCACTTAACATCAGATTCAGGTGACTTGTGGTCAAACGCTACCCTGCAAATAGTAAAAAAAAAAAAACAAAAAAATGCATTAAAAATCCTCCTAAGCCTGTAATTTTTTTACATGCTACGTTTTAAAATAGTTATTGTCAATGTGAACACGCCCAAAGTTTGACCTCCCGGGCGTTTCTTACTGGAGTAAGGAGGTTGGAACAGGCATAGATGTTTTAAAGTGATCACATGTTGTATCCTAGCAAATCAATATTTTTTTAATATGTCTGGACGGCCGGCATTTTATGGTTTACAGGGCAGTCTCAACATAATTTATCTAAGGTCGCCTAAGGTTATTTTGTAATGCTAGGATCGTTGCCGATGCGACATTCATTCAGACAACACATTCATTCACACAACTTTACCTGCCGGGCGTTTCTTGCCTGTTCTTTTGCCGGCGTAAGGAGATTGGAACAGGCGTAGCTGGTTTTTTTGGCTTTTGAACACGCTTTCATTGATTTGTTAACATTTCAGCATTCCTGCTCTTGGCATTATGCGCGGTAACCGCGACTGCCCTGCCGCCTTGCGTATGCGGCCGGAACATCAGCTACGTGTGCGGCTCCGACGGCAAAACCTACAGCAACCCGTGCGAACTTGAGTGCGAAAATCACAAAACCGGCGGCAATATAACAATAGTCAAATACGAACCTTGTAAAATGTCAGATATATTGCCACCTAATAAAAGAGGATAGATTATGCAGATACCATCGAGGGGGCGTGACAAATGACGCCCCATTACCTACCAAATAAATAAAATTAAAGCGTCTAAAATTCAAATATCAAAAACAAACCAACAGAAAACAAAAACAACAGATTTTTACTAAATATGAAAGTTTGTACTGTACTTTATAACAAAAATCTTTTTTGTCTGTCTGTCAGCTGGACTTATTTTAACGGAACTTTCACTAGCAGATACATAGCTAATGTTATAATGAGTAACTTTTGTTGTAGAAAAAGAACTAGGGATTATACTTTTTACTAATTACGATTATGTAAATAACACTGCAGTGATAATAATTTAAAAAAAAGTTATTTTTATTTACATTTTCATTACGATCACATTTTTAATAAGGCACTTTTTTCTCACGCCCCTTATTTGTCGCCCTGAACATTATAGCCCCTAGTAACAATCTGGTGCAGATCATAAATCAAGTTTCGCCAGTAACTCGTCGTCTTCGTCGGTATCAAAAAATGTTTTCTCCAAAAATTCATAATCACTCATATCATCAATTGATGTTTGTCCATTTAAAATATCACTGAAGTTATTGATTGATACACTATTATTTGAAATAAACTTGTTTGTCTCACCCCTATTTGGAGTATTATTGCTATTTACACGATTTTTTAAAGATTTATCTGTGACATCACTATTTGACGTTTGGCCGTATGTGACACTGACACTGTCAGAATGTTTTTGCGAGTCTTTTCTTATGTTAGTGCCAGGAATGTAGTCATTTTTGTTCTTGAACGGTTTCGTAGGAGTTAGATATTGTGTTATATGGTTGTTGCTTTCCTGAAATAGAGGAAATTTCTTTGGTACATACTTCACAACATTCAACTTCAAGAGGTCACTTTAGCATTGATTCTATAAAATTCAAGGTCACTTTAACATTGATTTTACAAAATTCAGGAGGTCGCTTTAGTACTAATTGTATAAAATTAAAGTGGTCATTTAAGAATTAGTTTCAATATACAAATAAGATAAAAATATTACGTTAATTTCATCATTAAAATACAGAAGGCTCTTTACTCATTCTACTTTGATATAAATCAATGTAAGCTAGGGATATACCTATTATATGAAGAGAGCTAAAGAATATACAAGGTAAGACTCACCTGGTGTTTCGTTGTGGTGTCTTCAAATGTATCCTTACTGAGGCCAACGTCGTTCAGCACCTAAAAGGACAATTTTAACTTTTATTTAAATTACCACTGTGTAGCATTTATTTAAATTTAATTACATAACTATTAACTTTATAATTATAATTAATTGTTGAGTGTTTGTTGACATTACTAAATAGCCAGAGTAATACAAGATTTTGTAAAGAATGCTTTGGAAATTTTTTTCCTTAACAGAAAGTGCGTAAAAAAATTGCGAGAAAACTGTGCGAAATTACGGAAATCTAAAAATAACAAAGCATTTATGTGTTTTATTACATAACATCAACGAAATCAAGCACAGAGATAAACGCATTTAAAAAAAATCTCAAGCGAGATTATGAGGGGGGGGGGGGGGCGCTGGTGTCTAAAATCATCAAACACACAGGGCCGGTTGTATAAACGTCCGTTAGTTAAATGTCATACCAAATATCGGTAAATTTGACATTTTTGTCGAATTTACCATACTAAACTTTGACAATAAGATCATGTTTACCGAAATTTGGTATGGCATTTAACTTGATTAAACCGGCCCTAAGTCACGTAATGAATGGACGCCCCTCCAGACTTACGTTAAGTTTCCCCTGCAGCATGGGCCACATGAGGTCGTCCGCGGTGCCCCGCCCCAGCAAGTAGCGCACGCGCACGGCGCCGCGCTGCCCGATGCGGTGCGCGCGAGCCTCGGCCTGCGTCAGGATCTGCCCGACCACAACCAAATCAACTAGTAGCCCCGTGACCGGTCAAAATAGACATCCATTACACATTATATCAATCTTTGGAACCAAAATGACGAATTACAAAAATAGGCTTTAAATTGTGAAATGTTTAAAAACCCAAACGAAATTTTCAAGTACATACATATTTTAAAACGGTCCGCGGACCGGTTTAAAAGCCGCGGCAGGACATTATCCGGATTCCGGATCGTGGACCGCGCGCGCTTTGCACATGTGACATGTGATATTGATTTGCGTATTTTGAGTACCACCAACTCTACAACTTGGTAGACTAATTAATGCTTTCATCATTTTAAAATAGTTATAATATTATGGTGGGCCGATCCCGGCGGCACTGCAATGCCGGGCCGACCCGTGACGGGAGTGGAGCGAGCCCCGAACATCCCGTCGAGTTAAAAAAATCAGATTAATAAACTGGTCCCTCGATGAGGGAACTTTCAGATATTAAGCTGAAAAGAACAGATACTACACTTTGATCTTAGCCAAAAGGCCGAGAAGCGATACCGAAGAGCGTCGCTTCCAACTACGTCACGTGTGCGCGGAGAATCTCGTCACCGCGATGCAGGAAACTTGGCTCGATTAGCAACGCCATCTAGTTTCAACTGGTGCAATACACTCGTGATAGGATTTCCTATGATAAGGGTGAAATTAGTAACATAAATAAATAACCAATACTGGCGAACGGCAGTTTTATTTTATTTATTTTTATTTATTTATTCAAAAAACACTTAAAGTCTAATTTACACCTTTTACAAGGGGATGCCGCGCATGAGTCCCTAAGACTTGTAAATACCAGTTAAAAAAACATTATGGTGTTATGACTAATAGCCACCCAAATAGGTCGAAACCTGTGCTTGGGTGAGCTACTGATTGAAGCGAACCACAGAACAGTTTGCGATAAGCGGTGAAATACTGTATGGACATTGCAAAAACCTTAAAACTAACAATTACAAGCATGCGGTTGAAATTCTACACTAAATACATACGACTACATGTATACAAAATAATATGAATAAGTCTCATTGATATCCTAGCAATAATAAATAACATATAAATATATTTATATATATATATACAAAAATATAGTAATGAATAATTATAATATATAAATACATAAATCATAGATATTTTAAACACATTAAATGATAATAATATTATTTAGATATATACTAGCTTAGGTTACTGTCGCCGATCCATTTTTGCCATAATTTAATGAACTCTGATTGATCTATTTCGCCTAGTAATTTGTTGATTTTATATTTTAAATGCATTTTAACAAGAGAATCTCGGATTTTAATGGAAAGTATAAATTCAATAAACTCTTCTGGCAAGGAGTTAAAAATTCTAGGAGCAAGTGCCGTAAAATGTTTCCGCGTGAAAACTGTGGTCTTGTTTGGTACCTGAAATATCTTTTGAGCAGCTGCTTTTCGCCTGGGCCTATCAGAAGACACCAAAGGCATTTCATCTAAATGTTTCGTCATATGAATAATTGTTTGTTTTATATATATCGGCGCAAAGCCGTTATTGTGATTTTAATAATAATAATAATAACCGATTGTCAATGAGTTAACTAATTTTAGAATGATTGTTAGAGGTTAAAACCTCAGCTGGAACGATCACAGGCAATTTTTACGAAGTTTGTAAACATTGCTTGTGCGAGGCCAGTTTTGGTATAAATACGACCGCTCGGCAGAGCTCTAGTCAGTCTGGCTTGAGCCGTCGTAGCGATCGGACCTCCCGAACTCTGCTGTGCCAAGTACCTAGACTACTTATTGCTGAATAAATAGTTCGAAAACTATCTACTTCGTTTTTCTGTAACCACCTATCACGCACCACCCTGATGATGACGATGATGGTGACGTCAGCATTGCTGACGTCAGTCTTGCTAAAACAGCACTGGGCCCGGCCACCCGTCATCAGAAGTGGGATTGGAACGGAATCCAATCCAGGACACCTCCTCATCAGCTCGTTCATCACATGATCTACTGGAACAAACCAGTGCTGTATGCTCCCAGCCAAAAACGTCACTGGCTGTGCCGGACCCTTCGTTGGATACTGTACCACGACAAGCCAACGTTCCAGAACAGCAGCATATGCTGTGAATACATGCCCAGCCCATCTACGGCAGGGGTACCACCACAATTCCTGATGGAAATGATGCAGAAGATGTCAGAACGCTTGTGTGCTCAACCCAAAGAGTCGCGAGTGTAATCAAGGATGTTTACCTGCCATCATGTGATCCGAATACCAATGTTGGTGTTCGTGAGGCCATTGAAACATGGAAGCTCGATGACTTTGATATCCGGATGAAGGCATGTAGCCTTTGAAGGGACGTGATATATGTGTGTCCACCGATGCGTCATCATCACATTGTGGCCTTCACAATGTGCGCGTTATTCTACTACGTTACTAATAGGGGCCCGCGCGGTGTATTGACTGCGTTGAAGCGAACCGTGCATCTACTTGAAACACCAACTTAAATCTTCGTTGATGGAAGAAGAATTTCTGTGTGAATTAATGAATGAAATACCGTGACCATCTCAAAAACAATATTCACGCTATCGCACCAGGAATCGGCCGAGCAAGCGGAAATATTGCAACGTCTGGTTTTGATCAAAAATTATAAAACCAAACAGTAGCGCTCCACACTTGAAGAACTGCAACTTAGGATGTACTGCACAACTCACCGTGTTACTGGAGTTGCCCCGTTCACACTTATTGCTGGACGACAGTACTGTCTTCCACCGGAATTGCCGAATCTAGTGGACATTGCCAACTATGCTATTGAGATGGAAGCGCTTACCCTACACATGCAACTAAAAATGGCACAAGGTCCTGCTGACTTGGATAGACGGTGTTTCATCTACATCCATCCCTGCCAACAAGATTACATACTCATCAAAAACACGCCGCGTAATCAGACTTCCTTAAATCTGAAATTCACTATCTAATTCTAATTGCAGGTATCTTGTTAAGAGAGTTCGGCGTTCAGCTTCATCGTGCCGCTCACCCAGGTGACCATGGGACCGTATCGGCAGAATGTGACTTATCTACACCGGCTCCCAAATACCCCGCTGCTACACCAGTCAAACTCGTGCTTTTTACACCACGAGCAGTCCAACTTGTGTAACCAAAACGGGTGAGATCCTTTCATTACCTTAAAACCCCATTAAGTTATCCCGTTTCCTATAATAACACTTATCTACGAGAATCTACGATAACCCACGAGAATCCACGAGAATCCACGAGAATCCACGAGAATCCACGAGAATCCACGAGAATCCACGAGAACCTACGATTTAACATTCCTATCCCAACGCACTATGCTAAACTAACATTCTACGAGATTTAACATTCCTATCCTAACGCACTATGCTAAAACTAACATTCCACGAGGTTTCCACGAGGTATCCACGAGGTATCCACGAGGTTTCCACGAGGTATCCACGAGGTTTCCACGAGGTATCCACGAGGTTTCCACGAGGTATCCACGTGTTCCCATATTTCCATTCAAAGCGCACTATGCGTGCATTAACATGCAATGCGTTATGCTTCTGACCTTACCTAAAAGCAACACCGGTTGCTTACAGATACCAAACTCAGAAGAACCATATTTCGTTGTTTCAGTATCCACGAGGTTTTCCACGAAGTTTTCCACGAGGTTTTCCACGAGGTTTTCCACGAGGTTTTCCACGAGGTTTTCCACGAGGTTTTCCACGAGGTTTTCCACGAGGTTTTCCACGAGGTTTTCCACGAGGTTTTCCACGAGGTTTTCCACGAGGTTTTTCCACCAGGTTTTCCACGAGGTTTTTCCACGAGGTTTTTCCACGAGCGTTTTCCACGAGGTTTTTCCACGAGCGTTTTCCACGAGGTTTTCCACGAGGTTTTCCACGAGAACACTACCAGGCTGGTGCAGAGCGCGCACCGCCTGTCAGAATGGCCGTATCGGCGCAAAGCCGTTATTGTGATTTTAATAATAATAATAATAACCGATTGTCAATGAGTTAACTAATTTTAGAATGATTGTTAGAGGTTAAAACCTCAGCTGGAACGATCACAGGCAATTTTTACGAAGTTTGTAAACATTGCTTGTGCGAGGCCAGTTTTGGTATAAATACGACCGCTCGGCAGAGCTCTAGTCAGTCTGGCTTGAGCCGTCGTAGCGATCGGACCTCCCGAACTCTGCTGTGCCAAGTACCTAGACTACTTATTGCTGAATAAATAGTTCGAAAACTATCTACTTCGTTTTTCTGTAACCACCTATCACGCACCACCCTGATGATGACGATGATGGTGACGTCAGCATTGCTGACGTCAGTCTTGCTAAAACAGCACTGGGCCCGGCCACCCGTCATATATAATTTCCTGACAGTTAAAACTTTACAAAGAAGGTACAACTCGCCACTAGGAAACCTCATTGACTTTCTTTTTATTACTTTTAAGTTAAGTTTTTGAGCTTTTTCAACTCTGCCCATAACATGATTTGAACATGAGCCCCAGCTAATTATTCCGTACATTAAAAGAGACTGACTTAAAGCAAAGTAAATTTTCATTAGTAGGTTATCATCAACAATATTTCTCAGTTCTCCATACACATATCCCAATTTTCTAACTTTCGATGCTAACCCTGTTGTATGTTCATCCCAGCGCAAATGTTGATCTATTGTTAAGCCAAGGTATGAAGTACTAGCTTTCCTCAGCAGGTTTATACAACTACAGCTACTGGGAGCCAGTGTATGTACACAGTTTTTGTGTATTTTCAGTGCTAAATTTGAATTTGGCAAACCAGCCTTTGTTGGAGAAAAACACATATATACTGTTTTTTCTTCATTAACGGACAATAGATTTTGACTGAACCATTCCATACCTACTTTGAGTCCCCGCTCCGCTTTAGCAAAAGTACTCTCCCATGTGTAGTCATCGAACAACAAAACCGTATCATCAGCAAAACAAATAGTCTTACAATCAGGTAGTAAAGAACAGAAAGTGTTAAGGTACATAACAAATAATAATGGCCCCAGCACACTCCCCTGAGGCACACCAAAACTTACGGTAGTTTTGTTACTAGAGGTAGAACCGATTTTGACAAGCTGCTCTCTGTTTCCTAAATAACTAGTAAGTAATTTTAGTGCATTTCCACCAATACCTATATTTTCCAGTTTCCGTAATAGAATTTTGTGCGACACGGTATCGAACGCCTTCGCTAAATCAATAAACACAGCTAGTGTCTTCTTACCATCCTCCGAATTATGAACAACGTGTTTAGTTAGCTCAGCAATGGCATCACTAGTGCCAACTCCTTCACGAAAACCAAACTGGCTAGAAGCAACGGAGTCACCAAAAAATGCATTCAGCCGTATTTTAATAATTTTTTCGAGAACCTTCGATGTTACTGATAGTAATGAAATTGGGCGATAATTAGACATTATATTTGCGGGTCCTTTTTTGTGGAGTGGTGTAATAACAGCTAATTTTAGGTCCTGAGGAAAAGTCCCTGTTTTAAAACTCATATTATAAATAAATTTTAGAGGTACTGCTAGTTGGTATTTCAAATATTTAAACATTTTAGAAGTAAATCCGTCATATCCAGATGAGTTTTTGTTTTTTAGGGAATTTATAGTTTTTATTATCTCAATTTCATTGGTACGTCGCAAATAGAAAGTTTTATCTACGATAACACCTGCAACACTATTGGACAAATCTTCCTCATTCAAGTTCATTTGATTTAGATGAGCTGAGGCAAGATCTACCCCAACTGAACTGAAATAGTTATTCAATGAATTACAGACCTTTGTCATATCATTCGTTACTTGCCCGTTTATATTTAATTCCGATATTATTTTTTTATCTTTTGTTTTCCGGTTTGTTACTTCGTTTATGAGACGCCAAACATCTTTCGGATCACCCTCACAACTCCTTATTTTTAATCGATAATAATTTTGTTTCGTTTTTTTAATAGCATTGTTGCAAATTCTACGATAGTCTATATACTCTTGTTTAATTATCATGTTATCTGGATGTTTTTTCCAAGTTTTATGTAGCTGGTCTCTTTTTCTTATACTTTTCAGAAGTCCGTAAGTTATCCATGGTTTTAGTTTTCTTTTATTATGTGGTATATATTTAACTATAGTATTTTTCGAAATATATTTCTGTAAAGTATCGTTAAAAATTATTAATGCTTTATTTACGTCTATGCAGTTAAATAAAGTAGACCAATTTTCGTTTATTAAATCTTCTTTTAATTTATCAGAATCTAAATCATTTTTAATTATATATTTCTTCAAAGGGGTATTATTTACCGGAAATAATTGTTTGTCATTAATTGAACACAAAGTCATATAATGGTCAGTTATGTTAGTTTGGAGTACGACACTAGTATATGATTTGTCTTTATTTTGCCTAAGCATAATGTGGTCAATGCAACTTTTATCTCTAGTGGGTTTGTTAATCCCTACCTTAAGTCTATGCAAGGCTAGTAGTGCAAGATAATCGTCCGCTTGAGGATGACCATTTTCTAATATATTAATATTTATATCCCCAACAAGATACATATTCTTTTTACCTTTAATATTATTAAACGCTATTTCTAATGATTCTAAAAACAAAGATATATTGTAACTCGAAGGTGATCTATACATAGCTAGTATACAAGTATCGTCAGGTAACAATAGCTGAAGACAATTTGCACCTAGTACTTCTATTTCTGTGCAATTGCAGACGATAGATTTTTTTACAAAAACAACTACACCATCGTTTTGTAAGATATTATTTTTTGTTGAAAAACCAGTATAACCTGGAAGTGTATGATTAGATTCATGATATTTAATACGACACTCAGTCAAAATTAAAACGTCGAAATCTATATCAAGATTCTGCAAACTCACAAGAAGACTATCAAAATTTTTGTAAATACTGCAAATATTCATTGATATTATTTTTAAGCCATTTGACATATTCATTACAGATTGACAAAGTTTATAATCAACGGTTACCAAAGTCTCTTGCCTATCCATATATGTGTCTAAATTATTTGAACACTGTGCGATGTAATCAAATGTTATATCTAAAATATGTGTCCTTAATAATAAATAGATTGCTATTGTACTGTTTTAACGTAAAGTATTGCAACATTTGAAATAATCTTGTAACATAAAAGAAAAAGTAATAAATATTTTGTAGTATTTCTATATAGATACAACTAAATGCTATTTTTAAAGTTTTAAGTACACATTGATAAATATAAGATAAATATATATAATTCCGTACACTATTTAAATACAACATTAACCAAACCCAAGTAACCATTTTTAAACAAGTAATAAGTCATAAGTTAAGTAGGCAGTCCTCACCGCTTATAACGATAGGCTTAGTGGAGTCGCTTTTTTTTACCAAGATTTTACCGTTTACGTGCCAACAGTACTTGTAGTCACGCTCTTTCGCAACTTGTTTTGTTTTCGACAATAGTATTTTCGTTCGCGCTGTTAGATGTTCCGACACAAAAAACGGTTGTGAGTCGAGATTAAGGTTAAGAAAATCAGTCTTCAGACGCATGCCTGGCTCCTTACAATTTTTGTTATATTCTTTAGCATAACGCAAAAAATTATTTCTAGCAAAAAAACTTTTAAAAATAACAATAATCGGCCGAGTTTTGCTGGGGACGCTCGTCGTCCTTCCCGTTCTGAAGACTGTATATATTTCTTCCTTGTCCATTTGTTTGTTGAATATTGCGTAAGTATTTTCCAAAATATTCAACAGCTGTTCTCCTTTTACTTCCGGTATATTGCGAATTTCCACATTGCAGGACCGATTTCGCTGGTCGATCTCGTCAATTTTCGCTTCTAACAGCGAAATTTGCGCTTTAATACAGCCTGTTTCTTTAGTCAATTGTTCCTGTTTCACTGTGACTGATAAGACCTGTTTTTCTGTATTTGTTACTTTTTGTATCAAGTTGTCATACTGGGTACTAAAATGCGCTATCGACGCTTCGACACTGGTGCTCTTTTCCGTCACAGACTTGTTCAATTCCTTCAACGTGCTCCTTACTTCTTTGAGCAAGGTGTCCTTGAAGCTGTCAAATCTTTTGTCTATATATGACTTAAAGCGCGCAAAATCGTCCGAGTCCTGCGGCGACGTCGCCGACTGCGTAGGCTGCCTAACGGGCGTATTAGAGTTATCCGCCATCCTTTTCTCATTTGACTAGCTGTTCCCTGCGGTTTCACCCGCGTGGGCTACAGTTCATCGCGATAAAAAGTATCCTATGTCCTTCCCCGGGGCTCAAATTATCTCTATACCAAATTTCATTTAAATCGGTTCAGTAATTTAGGCGCGAAAGCGTATATATTCCGTATATACTTCAAACTTATTCCCGCACTACGGTGCCCCTCACCGCGTTACCTGCTATATCCATTATCCTGCGCGCGTTTGAACCGCGCCGCTAAAGGTCTTCCTGGTTCGCAAATTGCGACCGCAGTTTACCTATTTCATAGAATATTCTCCCGCCTTCGGTCTCACCTCACCGCGTTTCCCGCGGCACTGCGGTGCAGCGGGTTTATTTTTCTACTACTACTTACATTTTTAAACTCGTGATATCTTTCGAATGGAATGTCCGAATTGAATGATTCAAAAAGTTATATGAAGGGATTGAAGCAGTTTTGAATGAGAAGTAATTTATTTTGATAAGGATTAATACCAAGATACAAATAAAGAGTCTTTTCTAGCAGCGGCCATAAAATTAAATTTTTAAAATAAAAAAAACACTTATTGTGGCATAACTATAATAGTTAGACATATGCTCTCGCGGACTTTTTTGTAGATCTTAATGGGACCTACAAACCCGTCATACATTGTTTTGTTCTAGTGTCAATAGTTTTTGCAGCGCACGCAAAAATAGATTTTCGATTTCACACCTTGGGTTGTAAAATAGCAATTTTCTTACGGATCCCTAATTTTTTTGGAAATAAAATATAGCCTAAAGCCTTCCTCGATAAATGGGCTATGCAACACTGAAATAATTTTTCAAATCGGACCAGTAGTTCCTGAGATTAGCGCGTTCAAACAAACAAACAAACAAACAAACAAACAAACAAACTCTGCAGCTTTATAATATTAGTATAGATTTACACTGAGGGCATTTCCAACTAGATTTATATTGTTTGGATTCTTTTTGAAAGTTGTCCAGTGAGATGCGCAAGCACTGATAGTGATATTGCACGCTGCATGCTGAGCAAATCTTTGTTTCTGATGCCTTAATGGCTTTGTCACATGCTCCGCATTTACTCATTTTGTATGTAAACAATCAAAGAATTGTAACTCACAACAAGCGCGTCTCGCGTAGCTCAGCTGATCGCGTCGTAGGTCTCGCAGTAAGCGAGCCGGTTATCACAACTGCACTTGAGGGTACGCCGCGCGGTGCACGATGTTATTATTTCTCACAGCCGTACTTAAATTACGTTCCCCAGTTACTTTACGTTGATTTTTGGTGGGTTAATTTCTTTAATATATCCCCACGTTGGTACACAAACACGATTACTTGAGCTAACTTATCTTTTTTACTAAATTTCGCTTATTATTCGATCAGAAGTCTAGTTTGCGTCCACACAGTACCACCGCCGTACTGAGAGAGGCGTATTGGCGTGGCGTATTGGCGTTTAAATATAGCGTATTGGCGTATTGTGTAATTTATTTGAATTTGCAGGAATTAAGTTTTTAGTAAGATTTACATGCTATAAAATCTTTTTTATGGTTTTTTAAATTACCATTTGATATATATTTGCCTAATAAATATTATATATAGGTAAAGTGATTTCTGAGGCTCGGTTTTTTAAACTGTAACCAACATTAACAATTGAGTTTAAAATGTATTTTTTTTTACTACTGAACTACTGATCATAAAACCGGCCCTAAGCGGACGAAACTGTTTATAGGTGAATTTTTTTCTGTGAAAAATTATAAAAAAATCTTTGGAACTAAAATGACGAATTACAAAAAAAGGCTTTAAATTGTGAAATGTTTAAAAACCCAACGAAATTTTCAAGTATGTACATACATAGTTTAAAACGGTCCGCGGACCGGTTTAAAAGCCGCGGCAGGACTTTATCCGGATTCCGGCCGGATCGTGGACCGCGCGCGCTTTGCACATGTGACATGTGATATTGATTTGCGTATTTTGAGTACCACCAACTCTACAACTTGGTAGACTAATTAATGCTTTCATCATTTTAAAATAGTTATAATATTATGGTGGGCCGATCCCGGCGGCACTGCAATGCCGGGCCGACCCGTGACGGGAGTGGAGCGAGCCCCGAACATCCCGTCGAGTTAAAAAAATCAGATTAATATACTGGTCCCTCGATGAGGGAACTTTCAGATATTAAGCTGAAAAGAACAGATACTACACTTTGATCTTAGCCAAAAGGCCGAGAAGCGATACCGAAGAGCGTCGCTTCCAACTACGTCACGTGTGCGCGGAGAATCTCGTCACCGCGATGCAGGAAACTTGGCTCGATTAGCAACGCCATCTAGTTTCAACTGGTGCAATACACTCGTGATAGGATTTCCTATGATAAGGGTGAAATTAGTAACATAAATAAATAACCAATACTGGCGAACGGCAGTTTTAAATATAGCGTATTGGCGTATTGTGTAATTTATTTGAATTTGCAGGAATTAAGTTTTTAGTAAGATTTACATGCTATAAAATCTTTTTTATGGTTTTTTAATTACCATTTGATGTATTATATTTGCCTAATAAATATTATATATAGGTAAAGTGATTTCTGAGGCTCGGTTTTTTAAACTGTAACCAATATTAACAATTGAGTTTAAAATGTATTTTTTTTTACTACTGAACTACTGATCATAAAACCGGCCCTAAGCGGACGAAACTGTTTATAGGTGAATTTTTTTCTGTGAAAAATTATAAAAAAATCTTTGGAACCAAAATGACGAATTACAAAAAAAGGCTTTAAATTGTGAAATGTTTAAAAACCCAACGAAATTTTCAAGTATGTACATACATAATTATTTTAAAACGGTCCGCGGACCGGTAAGCCGCGGCAGGACTTTGACATGTGATATTGATTTGAGTATTTTCAAATAACTATTTTGAGTACCACCAACTCTACAACTTGATACACTAATTAATGCTTTCATCATTTTAAAATAGATATAATATAATGGTGGGCCGATCCCGGCGGAACTGCAATGCCGGGCCGACCCGTGACGGGAGTGGAGCGAGCCCCGAACATCCCGTCGAGTTAAAAAAATCAGATTAATATACTGGTCCCTCGATGAGGGAACTTTCAGATATTAAGCTGAAAAGAACAGATACTACACTTTGATCTTAGCCAAAAGGCCGAGAAGCGATACCGAAGAGTGTCGCTTCCAACTACGTCACGTGTGCGCGGAGAATCTCGTCACCGCGATGCAGGAAACTTGGCTCGTTTAGCAACGCCATCTAGTTTCAACTGGGTGAACTAAATAGAAAATACACTCGTGATAATATGATTGATTTCCTATGATAAGAACAAGTATTCAACATAAATAGATAAACCAATATTTATGTGATAACTAAATAAAACAATACGTCATTTAATAAAAAAAAGTACAGCATATTGTGATTTTTTTATTTGAAATTGTAAGTACTATTAAGTTTTTGCTAGATTATGCAACATTTGTTTAAGGCCCTGCCATACACCGTTGACCTTGCTTGATCGTCCCGTACTGACTTTATGGGCGACTGAAGGGTTAACGTGCTGATTTGCGAGTATGAAATACGTAAAAAATTCACAATAAATAACTAAAGCAGTATATTGAAAAAGTGGCCTGAAGGTCCTCTGGGTATTATATTTCTTAATACGCTGATGGTATTAACAAGTCTTTGTTACATATAAAATACAGTTTAGGAGTAAAGTAGTATTAAACTTGTAGAAAATGGGGCAATTTGCACATTTTTTTTTCAATATATTAATATATTTTTTGCATTTTTCGGCCTGAAGGTGCTATGCTTATATCAAGTAGATTGGCATATATTTTTACTAGATTTTTATTAGACGCAAAATTACACAGAGAGATAGTTTTAATTAACCCCGTTTTTCAGCTTAGTTTGGGAACCAGCGCCTTAAGTGGAACAGCAAGTGCATAACTTGTCTAGTAAATATGTAATATCAAGAGTTAAAAGTGGTTAGACTCATAGAAATATATCACACTCTTATGTCAATCCCTACTAATATTATAAATGCGAAAGTAAATCTGTCTGTATCGCTTTCACGCCTAAACCGATTATAGCGATGATGGCTCAGTGGTAGTGACGTCGGCTTGCGATCCGTAGGACGTGGGTTCGAATCCTACAATGAGCTTGAGCTTTCGGTGAAGGAAAACATCGTGATGAAACCATAGCTTGGTGGTAGGGTATTTTCTAGTACTCGCCTGGCTAGCTACCACCCTCTTGTTAAGAATCTGTCGCCAAGCACCTATCGGTGTGTTCCGGCAGCCTCACTTGAGAGCCAGTTCCCAGTCCAGGTGTAGCGTGGCGCCATCCTCGACCACATCGTCACTTAACATCAGGTGACTTGTGGTCAAACGCTAACCTGTAAATAGTAAAAAAAAAAAAAAAAACACTGAACCGATTTTAATGAAAAATGGCACGGAGATAGTTTGAACCCTGAGGAAGGACATAGGATACTTTTTATCGCGATAACCTATAGACCACGCGGGTAAAACCGCGGGGAACAGCTACATAGTGGTTTATAAGACCCAGTTTTAATACAAAAAAGTTAGCAGTTAGTCAAGTCATTTATTTTATTTATTTTATTTCGTTTTTTGCCTGTTCTTTTGTCGGCGTAAGGAGGTTGGAATAGGCGTAGCTAGTTTTAAGTTTGACGTTCTAAAGTGATCACAATGTATCCTTTTGAAAAAAAAAAAGATTGATTTTGATTTTATATGTTTTGGCACAGGCCGAAGCCAAGTGCTTAACATAATCTAATATATAAAATTCTCGTGTCACAGTTTTCGTTGCCATACTCCTCCGAAACGGCTTGACCGATTTTGATGAAATTTTGTGTGCATATCGGGAAGGTCTGAGAATCGGCCAACATCTTTTTTTTTTTTTTATTCCATGCGGGTGAAACCGCGGGGCGCAGCTAGTATGTATATAAAAACACAAATAAAATATACGCTTGAGAGAAAATTATCAATATTTCTAGCTGCACTCTGCGGTTTCACCCGCCTGGACTACACTTTTTCGTGATAAAAAGTTTTTTTTTTTTGTGTACGTTTGATTCTGATCACTGGTTATTTTAACTTATTACTGACCCCCGGGTTCCAGTGCAACTCCGCGAAGAGTACGAGCGCGGCGGCGGTGAGCGTCAGCCCCGCCCCGGCCGCCGTCACCGAGAGCACGCCGCACCGGCAGGATCCAGACGTCTGGAACTTCTCCACCAGCTCCTAAAACACGGTAATGGGACACTATTCAGTGACTACACTTTGTCTTCTATTGTGTCTATAGCAAAATTTCAAATCCACATTATCTTCTTAGTAAAGCTTATTATAAAACATCAGACTATTTACACGACAGGAAAGCTTGGGATTGTAGTGAACTTGCACCAATTCAATCGATTAGTGACGTCCTAATCCTAATAAATAAATGCTTTTTATTTTAGTAAACATACTTTACTATAACAGACCAATAGCAAACTCAAACTAAAAAGCATTCATTAATTAAATATTAGATGCGCCCCGCGGTTTCACCCGCGTCTTCCCGTTATCGCGCAGGAACCTTTTCCGGTATAAAAAGTAGCCTATGTGTTAATCCAGGATATAAGCTATCTCCATTCCAAATTTCATTCGGATCCGTTCATTAGTTTTTGCGTGAAAGAGTAACAAACATCCATCTATCCATCCATCCTTACTCACAAACTTTCACGTTTATAATATTAGTAGGATTTTGTCTTAGCAAAAGATCAACAAAAAAAATTTTTTTTTTCTTTCATAAAACTAAGTGGTTCGCGTCGATGGTTTCCATGCCATCCTAAGAAAGAGGGCCGCGTCGCTGCTGAACAGGGTGCGGGGCAGCCCGAACAGCATACTGCAAGTAATTGCTGGGAAGTTTGACAGCCCGATAAATGTAGCGTTGGTACGGGTTCTGATGAGATAACCAATGTTTAGACATTGGTTGTCTCATTGGAGCCTGGGAATACTATTTGTCTACCAGCAATTAATTTAAAGATAATCTTATTAATTTACATTTATATTTTACTAACCTAGTTATTAAGTTCCTTTTATTATTATGTTACTAATACTTGGGCCATGATGCCAAAATAAAGAAGTTTATTATTATTATTATTATAAACCTTATTTATAAAGCTTATTATAAAACATCAGACTATTTACATGACAGGAAAGCTTGGGATTGTAGTGAACTTGCTCCAATTCAATCAATTAGTAACATCCTAATAAATAAATGCTTTTAAGTTTTGAGTTTGCTATTGTTCTGTTATAGTAAAGTAGTATGGAGCTGTGTTTCCTTTTATATTTCTGTAAGTGACTGTTCATGCTATTGGTTCATTATTGTACTTTGTTGGTTCGTTGTTGTAATTACAGCCATGCTATTGGTTCATTGTTGTGCTTACAACCCTGCTATTGGTTAAAAGTTGTGCTTACAGCCCTGCTATTGGTTAATTGTTGTGCTTACAGCCCATCTATTGGTTAATTGTTGTACTTACAACCCTGCTATTGGTTCATTGTTGTACTTACAACCCTGCTATTGGTTAATAGTTGTGCTTACAGCCCTGCTATTGGTTAATTGTTGTACTTACAGCCCTGCTATTGGTTAATTGTTGTGCTTACAGCCCATCTATTGGTTAATTGTTGTACTTACAACCCTGCTATTGGTTCATTGTTGTACTTACAACCCTGCTATTGGTTAATAGTTGTGCTTACAGCCCTGCTATTGGTTAATTGTTGTGCTTACAGCCCTGCTATTGGTTAATTGTTGTGCTTACAGCCCTGCTATTGGTTAATTGTTGTGCTTACAGCCCTGCTATTGGTTAGTTGTTGTATTTACAACCCTGCTGTTGGTTAATTGTTGTACTTACAGCACTGCTATTGGTTCATTGTTGTACTTACAACCCTGCTATTGCTTAATTGTTGTGCTTACAGCCCTGCTATTGGTTTAATTGTTGTGCTTACAGCCCTGCTATTGGTTTGTTGTCGTACTTACAGCCCTGCTATTGGGCGGCGTGGAGCCGACAATGCAGATGTAGTGCACAGCCGCTTCATCCAATTCATTGCAGATGGCGTCTATGACGCAGCGGTGGTGCGCAAATACAAGAAACTTTTCTGAATGTTCGCGGACCAACTGACGGATGTATTTGCTGAAAAATGTACAGAATCTTAATTTTATTTATGCAGCCATGTGAATTTGTTAAGTCCGAAAGGCCAACAGCAGGTAGTCCCTAGTGCTTACAAACAAAAATAAACTATTTTATGTTTATAATTATTTTCTTGTCTTTAATTGGCGGAAAAAGTTATTATTATTATTGAAACCACGGGGCGCAGCTCGTTTTCTATAAATTCAAATTCTTGCCATCTTGGAAGGGGGAAAATAATTTTTTTTTTTACTTAGCATGTCTTTTCTATAGATAAAAAAAACTTAATAGCCTAAAGTAACGTACCAGATAGCCGGTATCTTGACTCGCGCGGACTCGCTAAAGTAGGTGATGAGCGCGGAGTGTCGCTCGGACGGCTTCGTGCGCTTGTACGTCTCTGCCGCCTGCGATAAGCCTTCCTCGTCCTCTTTACTGAACTGGAGGAGCGTCTGGTCGAGCAGTACAGCTTCTCTGAATATTATTTTTAATATGAATTAAAGATATAGTACATTACTGCAGCTGCCAGCCGCCAGCAAAAGAGGCATGTGTGCCTCGGCGATTATTTTCTTACAAAGAACAATGGCCAAAATGGACCTGAGGCCGTATGAAAACGAGTATTATGTGATTTTATTTTTATTTTTTGCTTCGTAAGATTATACAAACGATATTTTAAGAAAACTGTAGAAAATAACTTACGTTAATCTCACATGCACAACTTTTATACAAAATATATTGCGGTCAGGTCCAGGGCAGTATGAAAAGTGGGCGGTGTTCTTTACTTACTCACACAAATTGAAACATTCAAGTACCTAGTCTTCCCCTCCAGTGTAGTAAGAACCTGTTCCTTGGTCCGCCTGATGAGGAACCGCTTCTGTAGGAGAATCTGTAGCTCCGTCAGATTCGACTGCCCCGTCATGTCCCACCCGTAGCTGGTAGGTTTGCCGTCGCAGTAACGCTTACCTGGAATATAATGGGGTTTCTTTAAATAAAGTTTATATTTCAATTTCCTAGTATTAGGAATAGCATGTCATGTCTAAAACTAGGACTATCAAGTCTAGTACTAGGCCTATCATGTCTAGTACTAGGACTATCAAGTCTAATACTAGGCCTATCATGTCTAGTACTAGGACTATCATGTCTAGTACTAGGACAGGCATACCTAGTACTAAGACCTAGTTAGGACTATCATGTCCAGAACTGGAAAAGCCACCACTACCGCTGAGCTAATCGCCTCACGCTTCGCAGTCGGCTTGTCTGCCCGTTGCGCCATATCGGCCGTCCGATGTGGCAGTAGGTGCCGCCACTAGGGGCGGCAGCACGTACCGTAGTCGGTGAAGGAGCCCAGCAGGCGCGGCTGCAGGAGCGCGAGCTGCGTGTAGAGCGCAGTAGGTGCCGCCACTAGGGGCGGCAGTACGTACCGTAGTCGGTGAAGGAGCCCAGCAGGCGCGGCTGCAGGAGCGCGAGCTGCGTGTAGAGCGCAGTAGGTGCCGCCACTAGGGGCGGCAGTACGTACCGTAGTCGGTGAAGGAGCCCAGCAGGCGCGGCTGCAGGAGCGCGAGCTGCGTGTAGAGCGCAGTAGGTGCCGCCACTAGGGGCGGCAGTACGTACCGTAGTCGGTGAAGGAGCCCAGCAGGCGCGGCTGCAGGAGCGCGAGCTGCGTGTAGAGCGCAGTAGGTGCCGCCACTAGGGGCGGCAGTACGTACCGTAGTCGGTGAAGGAGCCCAGCAGGCGCGGCTGCAGGAGCGCGAGCTGCGTGTAGAGCGCAGTAGGTGCCGCCACTAGGGGCGGCAGTACGTACCGTAGTCGGTGAAGGAGCCCAGCAGGCGCGGCTGCAGCAGCGCGAGCTGCGTGTAGAGCTCGGCGGGGCGGGACAGCGCCGGCGTGCCGCTCAGCAGCACGGCGCGGCTGCAGCGCCGCGTGATGCCGCCCAGCGCCGCGGTGCACTGCGCCTTGTGCGACTTCAGGTAGTGCGACTCGTCCTGACCACGGAACCATCACCAACATCACCATCACTCATCATCAGCATAATCATAATCATAAAAAAAAATTCAATAGAAAGAGAGAAAGAATTCAGGAAAAACTGCACACAATAATGAAACAATATAAGAAGAAACGCACAAAAAACAGTAACAACAATAGGATACATTGTGATCACTTTAAAACGTCAACTTAAAACTAGCTACGCCTTTTTTTTTACCCTGGGAAATGCTGTTACGCACTAACCCCTCCGGTGCATTGCCCCCCTCCCCCAGAAGGGGAGGGGCTCGGAGGGAGTGTGGGACTCGCGCTGTACAAGTGCGCCATACCTCACTAAAACCCCGGGGTACTGTTCCGCATCGTCCATATGCGGGAGGCCTGGGTATCCGGCAAGCCTCAACTTCCAGCCCAAAACTAGCTACGCCTGTTCCAACCTCCTTACGCCGGCAAAAGAACAGGCAAGAAACGCCCGGCAGGTACATTTTTTGGCGCGATCACATTGACAATTTTATTCTTACAACTACTTGATTGAATTGGAGCAAGTTCACTACAATCCCAAGCTTGTTTGTCATATAAATAGTCCGATATTTTGTAATAAGATTTCTCTTTATGTGGTCTTGTTTATTCATCAACAAGTCTTGAATTTCATTACAATTTTGAATTTTGTTGAAAGAACAAACACATTTTTTGTACGTTTCTTCAACAATTTTTACTAAATGTTTTGCATTGCAAGTAAAATATATGGAGAGGTACTCACTATTATAACAAATCCAAAGTTCTTATTCTTGAGCAAATCGGTGTGCATAGATGTGATTTTGTAGCTCACGATCACAACTTCAGTCTGAAAACCGCACAACATTTCTTCTATTTACCAAGGGTTTAAGAAACCTACCACAAACAGGCAGTTATTAAAACAGTAGCTTTGTGCCTGTTAGGTTTTAAATAAGTACTTGTTTTTAATGTTTAAAATAAACCTAAAAAAAAAAACTCAAATCCTGATCCTGGTTCCTATCCTTATAGCATATCAACCCAAAGTGTGTCTTGGTCTCCGACATACAACACAATGTTTGTAGTTACTATGAATACATAATGAATTGTTGTTAGTACTTTTATATAATTTGTTGCAAATAAATAAAATGAATTTAAATAATTTACTGAACCAAATATGTAAAGATAACATACCAACTCACAAATTGTACTTAGACAAAGACATTTATTAAACTACCAGAAATACTTACCATAGACACACAATTTTTTTTTATGGACTCATATTACCTGTCTGTCTGCCACCAGTTGGGCATCTTTGCTACTGGTTAGTGTGACGATGTTCATCAATGGGACTGAAGGCAGTAGCTCGTGGATTTTGCTCTGCCATGTCTCCCTGAAAATATACAATATCCATACATGGCCTTAGAGATCTGTGCCAGACAATGGAGTCGATACTAATTAGGTAAATGTTATAAAACTAATCTAAGTATCAGTATCAGTAGTAGTGTGTAAGTAGTAGTAGTAGTAGTAGTAGTAGTAGTAGTAGTAGTAGTAGTAGTAGTAGTAGTAGTATTATATCTTATATAAGGGTATGTATTTATGTAAGAATATTATTATGTATCTTATACGTATATTATTATGTAATGAATTATAGTTATTTATTTTCTTAAATTGAGTTATTTTACGGTATATATTTCTTTTATGTACATAAATTTACACCACCAACCGCATTTTTATTTCTTGCTATTTCTGTCCATCCAAAGGTTGTCCGGTAGAAATCGCTTTAAGCGATAAGACCGCCCATTGTAACACTAGGTCTAAGACTTTTTTTTTTTCCTTATGTTGTTATTTATTTTTGTTGTTGTGGTGAAACAATAAAGTGTTATCTATCTATCTATCTAAGAATGACAGGTCTAAAACTAATGCTGCCTTTTTTTTACATCCACAGTCAGAAAAGAACAGCAATACTTTTATACCGGACTTTAATCGTTTTAAATTGTCTGTCATAGTGCTTCGTGCTCACCTACATATTACGCCGCGTCTTTCCGCTATCCCGCAGAAACTTTTTCCGGGATAAAAAAGTACCTTATGTGTTAATCCAGGGTATAAGCTATCTCCATTCCTAATTTCACTCAAATCCGTTCAGTCGTTTTTGCGTGAAAGAGCAATAAACATCTATACATCCACACTCACAAACTTTTTCGTTTTTGACATTAGTAGGAAGTAGGAAGCAAGTCCTGTGCAAAAATTAATGCAACAGCCTTTGGGAAAAGTGGGCGTTAACGCCCCCTTGTGGACGCTGCAGGCCTAAAGGGGGGCAGTAAGAGACCCAGATCTCAAAGTGGGCAGTAGAAAAAATAAGTTTGGGACGCCCTAATCTAGAACAATTTGTCCAACATACCTCATAGAAGATGTAGTGACAATCAGAAGAGGCCAGTTGTGCCGGTAGTAGCTAGCAATGGCAAGTGCTTGGAATGTCTTGCCCAGTCCCATGTCATCCGCGATCATGCATCTACCACCTCGGGCTATAGCAAACCTGTAACAGCCATATCACTCTTGTTAAGGATAATACAAGAAATGAAATGATTTGATTTGAGACTGACATTGGTGTCGATTCGGTTTTGCATTCACTAAAACTAAACAAAGTTTGACAGGTCTAATAGTATTGCTCTTTTCTAACCACTGAAGTAAAAAAAAGACAGCATTACTTTTAGACCTGTCAAAATTAGTTAAGTTTTAGAAAATGCAAAACCGAATCGATACCATTGTGTTGTAAAGTTGTGGCAATATTAATATTTTTTATTCTAAGTTTTTTTTTACTCTTGCCTCGATTTATATGTGTAGAGAATATGCAATGATTGAACAAGACTATTTCACAACTCCACCAATTAGTTTGTACGGTCAACAACAAAAGTCGCTGAACAATACTACATTTTAGATTTTCCTTAAGATCTTAAACACTAACCTCCAAGCGAATCATCACTTAGCATCACTTGTGTTGTGTTGTGGTCAAACGCTACCTTGTATGTTAGAAAAAACAAACATTACTGATGTAATACGCATTTGGAAAATTAAGTATGTTCAGCTAATTATGTCGCTGACTGTACCAGTCCCATATATATGTTTATTATTTAAAATTCAAAAAAATTCAGAATTCAATAATTTTTATTCAATAGGATACATTGTGATCACTTTAAAACGTCAACTTAAAACTAGCTACGCCTGTTCCAACCTCCTTACGCCGGCAAAAGAACAGGCAAGAAACGCCCGGCAGGTAATTTTTTTGGCGCGATCACATCGACAATTTTATTCTTATTACTAATTGATTGAATTGGAGCAAGTTCACTAAAATCCCAAGCTTTTTTTGTCATCTAATAGTCCGATATTTTAAGGCAACGCACTAGGCTTAAAATATTATCTTTAAGTACCTGACTCCATCTGCCTGAAATGGCATCAATTTGTGCCTCAGAGTTGCTTCCACAGGACTCAAATCCACATTATTTGGATCCTTTATGTTTTCTCTCAGAATCTGAAAACAAATCCGATTTTGACCTTTTGTTTAGATGAAACATGACTATAGGTATTAATTGTTCTAAGATATTATTTTTTTATATTAGTGTGTTAAAGTTGATTGAAAGGTGGATTGAAATGATACTTGGACAGGGCTTGCAAGTTAAGTTGCCGGAATACACGAAAAGTGGTAATGGATTCTGTTAGGGACCTAACTATTTTAGGACTTGAATTAATAAGCAATAGTGGACTGTAGAAAATGGTATATTGGAACGAATTTATAAAAGGTGTGACAAGAGAGAAGGCGAATCAGCGCGACTGGTGCCGTCGGTGGCAGTGCGATGAATGAGGAGACCCCCGCGCCGCGCTTCAGGCCGATAGCGCTCGAACAGATTCCTAACTTAATGTTAGGTACTGGTAGAAGAAAACGGTGAGACTAGAAAATGGCTTAACATTAGGCTCACATCACAGGATTTAAGTTCACGAGATCCAGGCGGATGTGTTACGGTGAGTGTGTTGGATAAAAACGGCCAGTTATTACATCTCACCTTTAACACATAGGCTGGAAGTGGCCCCAGAACCACGTGAGGGTTCAACGGAGCCACTTTAGACATCAGCGTCTCATAATCATCGATAGAGAAATTCCATAGCCTCGAATTGGGATCTGAAAATAGCAAACATTAGTTATTCATTCAAGAATTAAATATAACACTATTATCATAGTAGGGTGATTAGATAAGTTTAATTTCCTGTTGAGCTTGTTGTTGATCTTGATAGAAACTAGTTTTTAGCTTTCTGGTACAGTTCTTACAATGAATTTATACTATAAAAACATAAACATACTAACCATATATTTTAGACGGTAACGTCTTGAAAATATCGATAAGTGGAGCGCAAAATTCGGAAGGGTTGACTTCGAATCTGTCTTCAGCTATTATATACACAGTGCCACTGACTACCTTGCCTATTGGTATGGACTTTGCCTCTTTGCTGGCGTAAGGATGGAAACGCTTCGGAGCGTAATTGCTAAAAGACTTTACAGGGCCAGCCTGGGACGGATCAGTGCACGTAAAACTTGACTGGTTTCCGTATTTATTACTTGGTGAACCAAGTTGATTGTTTTCACCGCCTATTTTACTCTGACGCTTCTGCAGGGCGGCAAGACGTTTCCTCTCTATTTGTTCTTTGCTGCATGCCATTTTTCTTATTACTAGACCATTGGAGAGCAGTATCAATGAGTTCAAAAACTATTTATCATCCTAAAACCGAACCGAACCGAAAAGTCCGAAAACCGAAGCAGGTCAATTCAATTCAAAATTTCAAATTGTTGTTTGACAATCAGCAAGTTGAAGTTGACAAATAACAACATGTCTGCCACAGATATAAAAAGGAATGAATAAAGAAAAAAACACAGATTCATATAATTTAATTGGAAAATGTATTGGTTGGTACTTGGTGGTTGGCAGTTGGCACTTGGCAGGCATAAAATAGGGGTTGGTTTGGTTTGGTGGCGTGGTTGACACAGTTGACAGCCAACGCTCACAGTACCGACCAAAAACCAAACTCCGAGCTCACCGAGCTGGTATGTTTACAACTTTACACCTTAAATGGAATGGACTTTGACACTAAATTAGCAAACAGCTGATCGAGTATTGAAAGTAGAGTAGTAGCCCAACTAGTTTTGTAAGTTTACCTTTCCATTTCGAGCTTCGAAACGAATCGAATATGTCTGAGAATAGCAGCCCTATCAAATATTTCCTAAGTGGTGGTTTTGGCGGAGTGTGCACCGTATTAGCAGGGCACCCTATGGACACGATCAAAGTGAGATTGCAAACTATGGCACTGCCCAAACCGGGCGAGGCTGCCATCTACAAAGGCACTTGGGACTGTTTCACGAAGACAATACAAAAAGAAGGCTTTCGCGGCCTCTACAAGGGTATGGCGGCGCCACTCACTGGGGTGGCGCCTATCTTTGCAATCAGTTTCTTTGGTTTCGGTCTCGGCAAGAAATTGATAAAAAGCGATGAAAACCAGGTACTGACCAAGAGTGAACTTTTCGCGGCGGGCGCTTTCTCCGGCATCTTCACGACGTCCATCATGGCCCCAGGGGAGCGCATAAAGTGTCTTCTGCAGATCCAACAAGGTGGTAACATGCCCCAGAAATACAGTGGCATGGTCGACTGTGCCAGGCAGCTATATTCAGAAGGAGGCATCAGGAGCATCTACAAGGGAAGTGTTGCCACTATACTGAGAGATGTACCAGCCAGTGGTATGTACTTTATGACGTATGAGATAATCAAAGAAGTATTAGTGGACGAAGACGCGAGTGCGAAACGCAAAATGATGGCAACGATTGTAGCAGGAGGCTGTGCTGGGATAGCTAACTGGCTAGTGGGCATGCCTGCTGATGTATTGAAAAGCAGATTGCAGACCGCCCCCGAGGGAACATATCCCAATGGTATGAGAGATGTTTTCAAACAGTTGATGGCTCGTGAAGGACCCACTGCTCTCTACAAAGGTGTGACTCCAGTCATGATCAGAGCCTTCCCTGCGAACGCTGCTTGTTTTGTAGGCTTCGAACTAGCCATCAATTTCCTCAACTGGGTCGCACCAAATCTTTGACAGTGATGTTAATCAGAAACATTATATTTGTATAGATGACTAGATAATCATAGGTGCTAAGTGTTATTATTGTAAGTAAAAGTTTATACCTAACAAGAACCTTGTTTTGTAAATTCACAAAATACTGTTGAGGTATATCTAAGTAGGTAAGGTCAGCGACAAGTAGTTGAACATGCTGTATAATCCAGTATTCATTACCACCTGAAAACCAAATGTGGCTAATTTGGTACCTTTTGGGCATGGTTAACTATTTTGTTGCCGACTGTGTCTGCTATCCACATCATAAAGTTAAGAATTTAGCAGCCCTACTAAAGAGCCACTTCAGATGTGGCATGGCGCCTTTCCTTTGACCACATCGTCTCAACATCTGGTGACTTATGAACAAAGACTACTTTTACTGTAAGATGTAGGTAAACAAATGCTTGCCACTATATCCCCCTTTAGAGTTTGAGAATTTTGTGCTATAAAGTATGACAATGTTAGTTATGGGTGCTTATATAAACAGATGATTATGCAGGAGGCATAAAAAAATACTATCATTTGCACAAAAGATTGTATACTTTCACAAATGTGAAACTAAAAAAAGTAAATTGTTTTATTTTTTTAAACTGTGATTGCCTGTCATAATGTTGTTAATTTACTTTTATCAAATTAACACATAATTAACATCACAATCAGTTGGAATCAGTTGTATACAGTGCCTTAGTAAATAAACATAAAATATTATTTTACAGTTTCTTTTATTTTGCCTATTTAGGACTTGTTCTTTTTGATACCTACCTTTCTTTTCCCTGGCTTCGCTGTCTTGGAAGAAAAGTTCAAACCCAAAGTTCCAGCTTTGAAGCTGTACCAGGAAACATTTGAGCTCAAACCAGCTGTATGTATCTGGAGAAAAATAGCAGATATCTAGGTGGAACTGTTCTGGTCATCATCAGACCCTCAAGGTTGTGGATATTTAGAGTAAACACTAATTTCCTGGTGCAAATCTTGTAGGTAAACCCAAAGTTATTACTAGTACTTATTGTGAAATACTAGTCATGTAGATACATATTATTAAAATCGTCACTGAAGTTCTAACAGCGAAAGTCATTTTTTATACCGTTTAGAGATTTATGTCATTGGATGCGGAAAAAATCTTTAAAGGAGAAATATTACCCCTATCATGACTAATATGTTGATATATGACATATTTTTTTGTAAGCAGTACTGATTTTATTTGGTGTTTAGTCTCTCCTCTAAAGTAGCTATACTTTTGACGAAATGCATCAACTCTTTTATTAAACTGATTTTTATGAAACAAGTCGTCTAATTAGGACCTATTTCATAAATCATTGAACCTAAACCCAACCACGCCAAACTAAACTCAGTTCACACATCTATCCAAGATCTGATATAGACTAGTAATTTCACTAATAACAAAACTCAAGCATAGTGCAGTCGGACAGACAGAAAAGGTAAATCAAATAGATAAAGTAATAGACATTATGTATAGATATATTCCATTATATATTAAAACACTTTTTTTTTATAATTAAACACTTATTATTAGCTTGACTTGTAACTAACTAACAATGTAATCAAATCTTAGATGTCAAATTTCACTACTTCTAATAATCATATCGAAATGAAACTTTGTATATGTTTGCAATCTTGATGACAATAAAATAATTTGGTATCATTGACCTGATCTGATGATGCAGCCGGAAGGTGGGTAGGGCATCACTCTGCAGTGGCTACTAGTAAACCCAGAGTTTGGGCTCATATTATTCATTTTGATGAGTTCAATAGATTTGACTTGGTGATGAGGGTCTGATGATACAGCCAGAAGGTGTGTAGGGGATCTCTGCAATGGCTACTAGTAAACCCCCTAGAGTTTGGGCTCATTGATTCGTTTTAAGGAGTCCAATTGATTGGGCTTGGTTAAATAAGGCTAAAAAGTAAAAATCACACTTTTATGATGCTCTAAAACTTGTAAAATAATTTTAAATCGACTTATATCAGCTACGATATAATAGTTAATTCAAAAAGTGTGGAGTTTTTATGGTTGTATCTTACCTAATTTTAATTACAAGTAATATCATAATTTATAATGCCCTAATACAATTTTCTTTTGTGGGTAGAAATAATATTTTTTGTTATGTGATGATGTTATATTATTAAACTTAGTAAAATTCTCTTCTAAAATTTATTTCCATTTTCTTATCATTATTACATTCTCTATCTATCAATTTTCTATTGCTGTGTTTCTCAGTAACTTTATTTTCTTGCACTTTCCTTTTTCTTTTTTCGTGTCCGAGGCCTTTTTTATCTTTCTTCGGAACAGCTTTTATTGGGTACTTCTTGCCAGTGCCAGCAGGTCCCAATCCGGATTCTTTATCCCAACCAACTTTCACCATAATTTGGTAGCCTTTATTCCATGGTGGTATAGTGTAATGTGTTGGTTGTTTCTTTTCTTTACTTGCATTAATATTGTGTACAGTAGAGGACAAGTGGTTTTTGTTGTTAACATATTCTTTATTACATATTTCACAAGGATAACTCTCTTTGGTTTTTCGAACATTATCCTTAGAGTTTTTGCTAGCTGTCACAGGTTCACTTGTTTTGGAGCTTAGAAAAATATCAGCTAGTTTATGATTTCTATTCTTTATAATTAAACTTAGAGCTGAATTACCTGCTTTGTCTCTCACACAAGTATCTACACCTCTTTTCAAGAGTTCTTTAACAGTGTCTACTGAATTGGCCTGGCAAGCAATCATGAGCAAACTCCAACCATATTCATCAGTGAAATCAATTATATTTGGGCAGATGTCCAATACACGATTCAAAGTTCCAACATCATTATTTTGAACACAAACAAACAAATCTTTTCTTGAGAGATTGAGAGATGTGTGTTTTACGTATTTGATTTTGTTGGTATTGTGTTCTACTCTCACATCTGGTGCGTCTCTTGGATTAAAATTAAAAGGACTATCCGCTTCTTTGAGTTCTTCCAAATACAGTCTCTTCGCTTCCTCGCCACTGAGTAACGGCGGATTATTGATTGATTCGGTAGAAAGCGAGGGTCTCACAAAATTGCTGTATGGTTTGTTGAACATAGTTTTATTTGACTTCACCACGTCTATTATTGAAATATTATAAAGACTGGATCGTAAAATTATAAAATAAATCCAAATTACGAAAAGAAATGTCAAGTTTTGACATAAAACTCAAATTGTCAAATGAATTTGACATGCCACCAACCACAGAGTCAGCATAGACCATAGAACATAAAAAAATCTAGAGATCCACAGATTACAGAATAGAACACGACCGACAAACTTGTCACACAAAACATCCACCACGGACCACGGACCACATTCCACAAACTGGAGGGAGGGACTGAGGTCTGAGATAATTTAAAATTAAATCGATTTATATAATATTATGCAGTTTGCATTATAAGCATATTTTCATGAAATGAAATCCTAGTCAGAACCGGCTAACATTGAGCTAGTAAACTCTTTACCTCTGCATACATTGAGCAAGCTCTCTTGCAATATTCTTCAAAGCTTCTGTTTGTTCTTTCATTAGCACAAGTTTCTGCCTCAAATATTTTTTTTTAAAACTGTAGTAGTCTTTTTTTGTTTGTAGTTTTCTTTGTTCTTGAATTGCCAACATATCACAGTTAAATAAGCAGTTATCTGAATGTTTTGTGTTCAATTTGTTGCTGTTTTTAATGTTTTTCACCTTGTGTTGGGATTGGGTAAGCACTTTGTCTCCTGGAGGAGATTCCGGTTCACTCAGAGATGCAGAAGAGCCAACGTCATTATCTTTATTACTGTCCACAATGTCTTCGTCTAAGAGTACAAACTCTGTGGTGTCTTGGTAGTTGGTAGTGGAAGAAATGTTTTTAAAACCCAAAGCTTCTTGCTCTGCTGACGATAGGTCTATCTGAGATGGGGGTAACTCACCATTGCTTACTTGCTTCTTCTTAGTTTTGCATCTCATGTCTTGCCATGTCTGTAAATAAATATATATTAGTTTGCTGTTTAATTTTTTCTTCGTAATATATAGAATACAAAGAAGTTACATCCACACAATATTTCATTTAATCTACACTAATAATAATGACACAAAGTTTTTTGTATGTAACCTCTGAATCAGCCTTTCTCAAAGTGGGCGATAACGTCCCCTTGTGGGGGCTGCAGGCTTAACGAGGCGTAGTAAGAGACCCAGAAAAAAATGGGAGTGTTATGTAGAGGCTTAATGGGCGCAAATAAATAATTTATTGTCAAAATAGGCAGTACAAAAAAAATAAGTTTGGGAAGAGAGCAGGGGCTCTAGAAGAACAGATGCAATTCTAAAAATTCTTTCTTAGCTCGGACCCAATTCTTGCGGCGTGATTTATTATCATAACATTCGATAAATATCGCAATAACTGTCAATACCTGAACGTCAGAATATATTTTATTATATTAAAAAGTCTGTTTATAGTTTGTTATAACTAGACAACAGTTTGTTATAAATAAACATGATGTTGATTCTAATTTCCATTCTCTAGAAGTAAACTTGATAGGTTTAATAGTATCGCTGTTTTTTTTCTGACCACGAATGTAAGAAAACGGCTAAGGTAAAACAGCTTGTAAAATGCAATTTCATCTTAGAGAATGCAGATAAGAAACACCAATGTGTTGCAACAACATAGGTCTTAGTCATTAGTTTTCTATAAATGAGTCAGCAACACTATAACTAACAATCTTTTATAAAGCACAGGTTCAGAAAAACTTCAAGTTGTCCAGACCCTTGCCTACCTGTGTGAAGCTGGCATAAGGTCACTAGCCTCTTGTAGAATTTTAACTAGTTGGTTTTTATTGATAGATATTTTATTAGAAATGTATGAATAATACACACTTTCTTCCACTGCCGCCAAGTTTTTTTTGATCCTGGGATGGCGTTGCACTCGTTGGCGATATTATTCCAAAGCTGCTGCGAGTCTCTGTGGTTGAAGTCTTGAGACACTTTACATGTTATTAATTTTGGGTTCTTTGTCACTAACTCAATAAGTTTCTTTTTCTGTCTAGCTGTAGGATATCTACCTCTTTGCCTGATGTCCATTCTAAAATATAGCTAATTCAAGTTGTTTATATTTGCGTTGTGTACTTTATAGACTCATTTTGTCAATGCTGTTAAATGATAACATTTTGGGTCCCTGGCCTGCTACAATTACGGTCCACGGTAGCACAAATTATTGTTTCTCCTACACAGCTTACAGTTACTGCTTTAGTTTACATCCTACGAATGTCGAATCCCTTTAAAATTTAAATTTCTTTCCTTTCTTCACAGACAGACTTCCTTCACACTATCAAGTTTGATTTGATTTTTGACAAAAAAATGACAAGTTGACAATGACAGGAGCAGAGCAGAGAGATTTTTTTTTTGTTTTGTTATGGCGTCACACGATTAGTGTATTTGCCAGTGTCAAGTTTAAAATATTCCAAACTCAGAGAGTTGAATCAAGTTTAAATGATGATGATGATGATGATGATGATGATGAGATGAAGGGATGAGGAAAGTGTTTAAGTAAAGTAGTGGCGCTTTACTTAAACTTTACACGGACTTTTTTGGGACAACTCGAAAAGCCACTTTCATAACTTTATTTCAATTTCCCACACTCGTACACATTAACGAACCCATAATGGTTAATAATCCACCAATATTACACATTATCACTCGAAGAAACACAAGTTTTGGAAATAAAAACAAAATTTTCACGTTGACAATTCGGTTGCCGCCAAAAAAGTCCAAGCAGAGAGATTTAATCACAGATGACAATATTTTTTTTTTGTTTTGTTATGGCTTCACACGATTAGTGTATTTGCCAGTGTCAAGTATAAAACATTTCAAACTCAGAGAGTTGAATCAAGTTTAAATAATGATGATGATGATGAGATGATGGAATGAGGATAGTGTTTAAGTAAAGTAGTGGCGCTTTACTTAAACTTTACACGGACTTTTTTGGAGCAATTAGAAAAGTCACTTTCACAACTTTATTTCAATTTCCCACACTCGTACACATTAA
This sequence comes from Opisthograptis luteolata, assembly GCA_931315375.2. Lineage (NCBI taxonomy): Eukaryota > Metazoa > Arthropoda > Insecta > Lepidoptera > Geometridae > Opisthograptis > Opisthograptis luteolata. Next base: position 10,104,330 of record OV928048.1, read on the forward strand.
CGAACACATAATAGTTAATAATCCACCAATATTACACATTATCACTCGAAGAAACACAAGTTTTGGAAATTAAAACAAAATTTTCACGTTGACAATTTGATTGCCGCCAAAAAAAGTCATGACAATATTTATTCAATAACATTCTCTCACTATTTTTCCTAGGGCTTTGGATTCATCTGTTTTAGGTTCATCATTGGTCAAGCAAGAAAATCTTACTTCGATTTTATAGACTTTGAAATTCGATATTTCTTATGAGGATCTCATCCCTAATATAAGCTTTGACACCTTGACACTGACAGTTCTGCTGCTGCCAAAGAAAAATATACTAAAGCATAGAGCAATAGAGCATAGACTCAGCTTATCTCAGCTCAAGTCAAGCCCTCAAGCTTCAAAAAAACCAAAAGACTTCAAAAGAGTGCTGCGCTGCGATGTGCGACGTTTGTGGAGAATTTGCCGATTGATGACTCGTCCGGAAGCAAAGTGAATAGAAACAGTGCTGTAAATAAGACTGAAAAATCGCGCTATCAAATTCACCCTTTTCGCGTAATTATGCTATAGTAAATTGTGCATGTAACAAATAGTGAAATTCCGTGAGAAGCAATGGTTGGGACCAGAAAAAATTTACGGCGGTTTATACCAGCCTTCTTGGAATGTCTTGTGTTATTTCAACTAATACAATACGTAAGTGATAATGTATAAGTGTTTATGTATACAGTTTTATTGTCTCGCGCTAATAAACCTTGCAAGTGGACCGCGGAATTGAATTACGATTTGCTTGAAACAGACTTGCGTCACATCATGTTTTGACTGTTCTGCAAGATTCCATTCTCTACCCTAAATTACGTAGTTGATTTTGCCTTTGTTTAAACTGGGATGATTATTTACATTATCACATTTGATCCATCAAATAGTGTGTCTTAAAAAATTAAAACTGTGTTTTATGTACAATTGTACATAGATATATTTTTGTGTGTGTATTATTTTCAATAGTGTTGAGGAATGAACTAGAAAGTAGAACAAAATTGTAAGATCACATAAGGCCTCCTATTCAGATGAAACTAAAACCTCATTAGAAACTAAGAAGGAACTTACAAAAAACTAGATTAATCTGAATTATTCCACTTTTTCTCAATAAGTTGTCATGCTGGTGGAATGAAGTGGATTGTTTCAAATTGTAAACTTCACTTTGTCTCGCTAACTTACTTGGGTTGGACAAATTACACCGGTATAAAGTCTTGGTTGACTCTATCCCACTACGGCATACAATGTTGCATTTAGTAGGGAGATAGTGCTTTTAAATATAAAAATAAAATAAAAAATGTATGCATTTAGCATTGGTTTTTATAATTACAAACACACTTTTTTTCAAAGCATTATTCAAACGAACATGAATAAAAAGAATCAAATGTCATGAATTCGAAAGAAACTCTCTGGCTTTTTGTCCATGTATTTGTTGTTTTCATGCCACTGAACCACTGATTTTGATAAAGATAGTTTGAACCCTATGTCCTCCCATTAAGATACTTTTCCCTACAATAAACTGAAGTACATTCTGATGAAACCATAAAGCACTTTAGACTACCTTGGGGGTTTGTTGTTTCATCTGTAGTTCAACTACCTATTTGCCAAAAATAAATTCAACAAAGTAAAGATAATAAAATAAATGTCATACATTTTTAATGTATGGTTTAAGCAACATCTTTGAACCCTTAATCATTCATCAAACATTCGAGGACCAGTATAACTAGAGCCATTGTACTAAGGTATGTTGTTCCAGGGTGTCAAAGTAATGCCATCTTAGTTTGGAGCTGGGAATAAGTTGAATCTTGGCTTTTAAATTATTCCAAAAGGATCAAGAATACTTAGTTGATCAATGTTATGTCTCTTCTGTTATAATAATTGCCTAACATTTGTTATTTTTGTCTCATCATCATCATAATCAGCCCACTTCAGTCCACTGCTGGACATAGGCCTCTCCCAAAGCACGCCACTGAGCCCGATCTTCGGCTTCTCTCATCCAACTGCTGCCAGCCATTTTGCGAATGTCATCGCTGCACCTAGCCGGAGGGCGTCCTACGCTACATTTGCCGAGATGCGGTCTCCACTCGAGAACACATATGGCCCAACGGTTATCGGTTCTTCGGCTAATATGTCCAGCCTATTGTCATTTTAACTTGATGATCCTATAGGTCATGTTGGTTACTTGGGTTCTCTGTTGTGTTGTGTTGTTGTTATTTTTGTCTAATTTCAATCAATTGTAATAAATTTTTGTTTTTGGTGGTTAATGGAGCAATTTCGTTTGTTCAGTGGTAGTGATTTCGGCTTACCGTCCTACTATGAGCTTTTTAGTGAAAGAAATCATGATGAAACCTTAGCTAGATAGGGCGTTCTCGCCTGCCTACCAACCTCAAGTTACGGATCTGTCACCAAGCACCTCTATCGGTGTGTTACTGTAGCCTCACTTGGAACTCTTGGAAGCCAGTTCCCAGTCCTGTTGAAACATTATGTCATCTACGATCACATCGTCAGTTAACACTTACATGTGGAACCTATTAGAATGTAAGGAATAGATGGTGTATAATATGTCGTTTAATTACACCATTGAACCGTAACCAGATTTATACCGAGTAGAGATACTACCTAGTTGCTGCGGAACAAATCTTGCATGACCAATATGATCCAATTTGTTATACTGGCTACAGTCTGACGAATTGGAATGTGTTTGTCCAAACTGCTAGATCATTAAATTACTGGTATCATATGACCAAATGGGATAAACATGTTTGTCAATTTCTTTGAGGGTTATAGAGGGTGAATATTATAGTCGTAATTTGTTTTATAGATTCTATAGTACTAAAATCCTTATAATGTGATATATTAGTTGGCATTTTTTGATGCATCCAATATAGATAGATTTTTATATCACCAAACTATTTCATTTGATCTGTTCATTAATTACTTCTATTTTATCAAGATGGCGGATCTAGACAGATTGATTTCTAAACCATGAGTCTACAAACAGGCGGGCCACAGCTATACCATAACAAAAAACCTTAAAAGTACCACATTTTGCTACAATCATGTTCTGGAAAGAACAAAACATTTAATTTAGACCTAATCACTCACAGAATTAGGTTCAAGATAGGTCACATCTTAATGCATCACGCATGAATGCTGCAGATGTTTTGAGCTTCCGTCTGTACACCTTGACCTCGCATGCATCACTGGTTTATTTGCGGAAGAGCTTGTTTACATGGGTGGTACTTTACAGCCCACTAATAGATCTAAGAACTGGTGTGTGTTCTGATACGATACAAAATAGGTTCATAGTCCTTCTTTAATAAACTCGTAACGTGCTGATCTAATCATCGACTCATCCTTGCGTAATGTAACGTCTCTATGTAAATAAAAATGTCAAGTTATGTTCGTAATGGACATAAAAAATTTCGCTAAAATCTGACAGTGGATTTTTCTATACTCGCTAATATTCATGTTCCCATATCCCAATGTGTACAACCAAACAAGATAAATCTTATTAGTAAAGCTAAATAAAAAATATCGGACTATTAGACGACAAAAAAAGCTTGGGATTTTAGTGAACTTGCTCCAATTCAAGCAATTAGTAATAAGAATAAAATTGACAATGTGATCGCGCCAAAAAAATTACCTGCCGGGCGTTTCTTGCCTGTTCTTTTGCCGGCGTAAGGAGGTTGGAACAGGCGTAGCTAGTTTTAAGTTGACGTTTTACAATGTATCCTAATGATTATAAACATTTGAGTTTGAGTTATAGGATTTTGAATGAACCCTGGGGAAGGACTTATGATACTTGCGATAAACTGTAGTCCACTCGGGTAAAACCTCGGGGCACGGCTTGTAAACAATATTCCTTGCCTACACTTGCTTCCGATGTTGACAACGTCGAATCATCTGGCTTTTCCCCAAACTATCCTTGCGTTACTATTGAGCCCATGCTCGCCATATCAGACTTGACAGCGTCATAAATTCTTTGCAACATTCGCGCTTCCAAGGCTCACCATTGCATCACACGCCACCAACGTGGAGAGAATAATAATGAGTTTCCTCACGAACACATGCTCAAGGCAATGACTGAAGACATGGAACAATTATGCGCTGTCAGATTCTTTTGACGCCGCCCAGTGACACTGCAAAAGGCGGTCTTACATTGTAGCTACACCAATGATCTAATTTCATCTACACGGCAAAATAAAACGTGTTTTAAAATACATAGTAGGTATACAGAGTTCAGAGGTTCCATGATAGAGTCTGGCTTGACAGGCTTGCTGATGAAAGAATCATCAACCTGTTTCAGTCCACTGCCGAACATGGGCCTCTCCCAAAGTACGCCCGATCTTAGGCTTCTCTCATCCAACTGCTGCCAGACATCATTCATTTATGTAACGCATCGTAACAACATCCTGGCTACTTGAAGAATCCCTTTTACGCAACGCTCTGATTCTGACTCGTCATTGATATTGGTAATGCATATTTTATTGCATGCGCATAGCATACTGGTTGTTGATGACGTAAACGCGCAAACTCTCTTGTGTTTCAAGGCATAAATAACTGCGTGATCAGTACGAGAACGGTCTGAATATGTTTACTGGAATTGGATATTTTTTTATAGGTAGTAAATATGTAGAAATAAACGTCATGTTTACGTAGATGCGAGTAGCAGACAGCCAGAAGCATGAATGTCAATGAAAACCAAAATTATAAACGTGAAAGTTTGTGAGTATGGATGGATGGATGTTTGTTACTCTTTCACGCAAAAACTATTGAACGGATCTGAATGAAATTTGTAATGGAGATAGCTTATACCTTGGATTAACACACAGGCTTCTTATGTCATACACCTAACTTTTCCATGCAGTATATAATAAACATATAAACATTAAAATAAATAAGCCAAAAATAAAACACGTAAAGCAAAAACTTGTAACGCTTACTGACAAACAAGTTTTGGCAGTTTTGATGCATGTTTTTTATATTTTTATTAATGACGTGTTTCTAGACAGTGGGTTGAGGGCGAAGCGCTTAAAATAAAGGCATCAAGGCAATGTGGTTAAAAATATTTTTTCTATTGAAATATTGGTATTGGTTATGCATTTATAATATAACTAGCTGCGTTCCGCGGTTTCGCCAGCGTGGACTACACTCTATCGGGATAAAAAGTATCCTATGTCCTTCTCCAGGGTCCGAACTATCTCCGCACCAAGTTTTATCAAGTTCGGTTCAGTGGTTTAGTTGTGAAAAAGTAACAAACAAACTGTAACTTTTGCATTTACAACCTTACTAGCTGTTTCCCGCGTGGGCTACAGTTTATTGCGGTAAAAAGTAGCCTATGTCCTTTCTCAGGCTCTAGACTATCTTTGTACCAAATTTCATTGAAATCGGTTCAGTAGTTTAGACGTGAAAGCGGTAACAGACAGACAGACAGAGTTACTTTCGCTTCTTCTTTTTTTATTATAAAAGAAAGTCGTGTTAGTTACACTATTTATAACTCAATAACGGCTGAACCGATTTGGCTGAAAATTGATGGGGAGTTAGCTTAGGACCAGGAAACGGACATAGGATACTTTTTATCCCGGAGGTTCTTACGGGATAACGGGAAGACGCGGGTGAAACCGCGGGGCGCAGCTTGTTTATAATATTTTAAGTAGGGATGGAGTATGGTTATGGAAAAAATACAATTCCCCGATTCGCAAAACTGTGATAAAGGACGAGAAGCGAAGTTCCATTGACCAGTGCCTTCCAAGGTGATAACGAATGCCGGAAGGTCGCCCCGACCTTGGCGGCTCGCAGCGAAACTATGGCCACAAGTGAATCAGAGTTTACACATCGATTAAATGTACGATGTACGTATAACAACAGCAATTTGTTCTGGACAAACCGGCCAAGTGCAAGTCGGACTAGCGCACGAAGGGTTCCGTACCATTATCTATCAAAACTGTAAAAAGCAGCGTCTATCTATTGCCCGTATCAATATCGAACAAAAACAAGCAAAAAAAATTACGTTTCTTGTATGGGAGCTCTCTTATTTTATTTTTTTTACCTACTTCATCTGTGAAAATTTCAACTGTTTTATTTTAACTATCACGGTTCATGAGATACAGTCTGGTGACAGATGGACAGCGGACTTTCAGTAATACGGTCCCGTTTTACCCTTCATAATTCGAAAAATCTTTATTTAATAGGATACATAATAATATGATCATTTTAAAACCTCAAACTAAGACTAGCTGCGCCTGTTCCAACCTCCTTACGCCGGCAAAAGAACAGGCAAGAAACGCCCGGCAGGTAATTTTTTGGGCGCGATCACATTTACAATTTTAATCTTACTACTAATTGATTGAATTGGAGCAAGTTCCTTTGTGTACGGAACGCTAAAAAGATTCTAAGCAAAAAAATTGCATATATATGAGGAACACAGATTAAGGAGATTTTTTGTTGCAAATAATGAATGAGCTATTCGTAATTTACTATGGCGGGAGCTGACAAGGTTAGATTTTAATTTTAATGTAATCATCTTGTAGGTTCCTATGCCGATTTTATCCGAAAATAATAGAGATCGGTAAACGAAGTCATGTCCCTTAGATAGAAAGAACAATGGCCAAAACGGACCCGAAGTCGTATGAAAACGATTTATATTCGATAAAAAATTTAACTTTTTGCCTATTAAGAGTATACAAACGATATTTTAAAGAAAGTGTAGAAAAAAGATATTAATTATTTAACTTCGGAATTTCTTAAGACATTTTTTAACTTACTTTAACTATGCTTGGATGTTTTGAACGCACTCCGCATTTTCTATTTCATTCCGTTTCACGCTTTGGAAGTCGGCCCTACTTAAATTAAAATCAACATTATTTACCAAATATGAACAAAAACTAATCTTTTTAATCTATGTACTAGCAAATTGATTGTCAGTATCAAGTGACATTGACAAAATATATATCGTTCAGGTCCAGGGCAGTATGAAAAGTGGCCAATGTTCTTTAGTAGCGCACTAACAAATATTCATTGACAAATTTAATATTGTCGAAATGGTGGTTAAAAAAATCAATTTCCTTGGTCTCTCATGATATAAGATTGAGGAAACACTTGTCCGGGTCAGTCAGGGTTATGTCAGTATAGATAATCTGAAGGTTCCTTCAAAATCAATTCAATAATACGTAATTATAACACGACATCTTACAGAACGAACCACTATAAGCTAAGAGTTAATATCAAAATAGGACAGGGGCCCAATTCTCGCGGTCGTGATATATTATCACATTCGATAAATATCGCAATAACTGTCAAAATATGTATTGAGTGTTGACAGTTATTGCGATATTTATCGAATGTGATAATATATCACGCCGCGAGAATTGGGCCCCAGGTTCTTCAGTACATATTTGTAAACTAGAACTAAAAAAGAGCGCTTGAAGAAGAGCGTGAGAATTATAATTTGTTACATATAAAAAAGAACATAATAGGTTAGGTTAGATAATCGCCAGAAGGATTTCGGCTAGTAATTTAGTTTTAAACTGCAACGTGCCTTTTATATTAAGACTGTTCTAGTTCATCTCGTGGAACATGTTTTTAGCGATGATGGCTCAGTGGTGGACGTTGGCGCGCGATCCGTAAATCGTGACTTCGAATCCTATAATGAGCTTGAGCTTTAGGTGAAGGAAAACATCGCGATGAAACCATAGCAGGGTGTAGGGTATTTTCTAGTACTCTCCTGGCTACCACCCTCAAGTTTAGAATCTGTCGCCAAGCACCTATCGATGTGTTCCGGCAACCTCACTTGAGAGCCAGTTCCTAACACCACCTTCGACCACATCGTCATTTAACATCAGGTGACTTATGGTCAACGGTACCCTGTACTAAAAACAAAATAACATTAGCATCGTAAGGGCATTCAACAGTGCTGGGGCATATCCTAACAGACTACTTACTCTATGACTCATTTCAAGGGCCGGAAAGTCCTGTCTCTACATAACATTGCATTATAAGTCTATTAAGAGACTGATTTCCGATCTTGTCAGGAGAATTTGCTTATTTCAACCTTATGTAAAGCGTGGTGAGTATAATTTGAAATGGAAAGTTGGGGCTTAGGATTGGAATATTGATTAGGGGTGATTTAAAACTTGGGGCGCGGCGGACTGCGACGGCTAGACACGACAGTAACGTCGAAATTGGAACTGACAACGAAATACGGGCTCGTAATATATTTATTTTCTGTTTACCTAAAATATTGAGATATCATAACTTAAGTTTTGCCATTTTCACCAGTCTCGCATCGCATTTCTCACTATTCTTGAATTCTTGACCACTCGTTTCCATCTGGTCTATATCAAAGACTTTTGTTATGGTTACGGTCTTTATTTTCAGTGAGATCACTTTCAGTAAACACATTGTTTCCAATGCCATTACATTGTGCATTCATTTTCAGATCATTCCAGTTGATTTCGAGATGTTATCGGATTGATCAGTAGACTGAAATGTCTGTGGCATCAATAAATTGATCTCTATTAAAATAAATAGGACTAATGATTGAGATAGTAATCGTTGGATTCATTGGGACAACGACCACGAGGAACATGTATAACATTCAGACATTGAAAGGCTTCTTAATTCTTATACTTCGATGTTCTAAAGAAACTTATCGAAGGGCCAAGTTGAAGAAATCGTGTCACGCAACACTGAACTCTTAATTAGAATATTGATCTTCACTTCAAGAGTCGTTATACAGGTTTCCTGCAAAGCCTAACAAGTGGAATTGGCTGCAGAGTTTGTATACTGCTGACGGGAAAAATACAAAAGCCTTTATCGTCGGAAGCCAGTGGCATACATACATTAATGACAAGAATGAGTCTGTTTGTTTAGCGTTTCTAGGTTACACGTTACCGGTTACGAAGGGCGATGGGTGGTAGGGAGAAATGTATTGTGGAGAAGTCGATATGATTCACTGAAGGACTGTTTACTTAAATTGGTCCGATGACGTTGATTACTAGACATTAGAACTGAAACTTCCAGTCAGAGAAGATACGATATTTACGCAGCAAAAGTTCTTCAGGCAATCATTTTAGCTCAACGGTAAAATTAAACATGGTCTAGTTGATATTCCAAAAGAATACATTGAATTTCTTTACAATCGGTCCGACGAAACCGTCATTTTCAGAAGTTATTTTGTTCAGTCCGATTTGAGGTCAAACCAAAGTTCATCAGTTCACATAGGTTACAAATCGAAAAACCTTTCCTTTATGTTTTACTATAGTTCTTGAGAGTCATCCTTCATTCAAGAAGTGTTTTGGCTGATTCTTTCAGTTTGGATGGCGTTAGAAGTCAGATGTTTTGGGTTAACGGTCCTTTAACCTTTTTGAATCACATTATAGTCTATGGAAAGAGAGGTAAATCAACTGTGCCGGGTTCAGTATCCAGCGGTCGTCGCACTGTATTTAAATGTATTTAGCCTAATTTTAATAACGTAGGTATATGTATATTGTAACTAAGGATGATGGATTGTCGCTCTTTGAATGATTAATGCTTTTTTAAGCGTCTAGTGAACTCTCTTAACTTGTACCTGAAAAAATGCTGCGGGACTCCCAGATGTCACTATTACTTAATGGGAATGGAAAATGTCTTTGCCTTTGAAAAAAGTTCTTCGAATTTGGCAGAGATTTATGTAGAGAACGCGCACAGAATGGCAGTGGGCTGGTCATATAAGCTGCAGAACCGATAACCGTTGTGGTAGACGAAGCTGCAGAACCGATAACCGTTGGGGAAGTCGCGTTCTTGAGTGGAGACCGAAGAGAAGACCGGGGTCAGTGGTGTACCTTGGGTAGGCCTATGTCAAGCTGTGGACTGGCATAGGCTGATGATCATGCGCATCGAAGTTGGCTAAAGTGATCCATTTCATAGGGGTTTTCAGTTAGTAATGGGGAAGCCCAAAGTGTACATAACAGCAAAAACTACTATGGTTTTTGTATAGCAATGGTGAATGACTAAAATATTTTCCGATTAAATATTAATTTATACGTTTCCTGCTTAAATATTTTTCGAAGAACGATATTATGTCAGGTCACCGTTTACGTTATCGGCACAAACATATTGTGTTGAATTAGGAAGCGTCGGATTCTGTTATTTGACGATGCATTATGTAACATATCTGTACGAATGTTATGAAGAGGTTTTTTTTTAAAGTTTTGCTGTTCACCGTTTGACCACAAGTCACTTGATGTGGAACGGACGCACATGACTTTGTAAACGGTGTATGTAACTTTAAGCTTGCTAAAATAGATAGTCATATCGATCCAAAACCGCGAAAAAGGGATCATGATCGATTAATATCGGGCGCTAATGTATGAAAGAAATGTTAGCCTACATGAATGAAATTACATATCTAGCTTTTATTGGGGTTTTAATTTTGGAGAAAACTTCCGGTTGTCATAATCTTTTTCTATACAAAAACAAATATTATACATGAATTCCAGACGCGCGTAGCGAATAAATTGGATGCGATTTGTATGCAATGACGTCAACGGGATAATGTGAAATCAAGTCTCCTCATTTTATGTGCATATTCCGTTTACCAATTTAGATATATAAAACTAGCTTTGCAACGTGGTTTCACCTGCGTAGACAGTAGTTTATTACACTAAGAAATATCCTATGTCCTTCCTCAGAGTTCAAACTATCTCCATACTTCATTTAACCAACAAAAAAAACTAAGTTTTGATTTAGGTTTATTTTATCTCACTTACACTGGCATTTCCCACAACATTGTGATAAGGATTCAAAACTATCGATACGTCTAAAGATTCTAGAAATATACGATATTCATGAAAACATCTCTATTCCAGATTCCAGCTGCATCAGGTGAAGAACCTCACTGCGTCTGGTATGGACAGTGTGTCCCAGGTGTCAGAGCAATGAACTGCTTCTATAATGGAACTGCTAAACCCGTCCAGGAAGCTACTCGGGTAAGTTTTAAAATGTGGTAATTCTAGGGTTATACTTCTTCACGGATAGCGGATACCTATACTAAGCTTATAGAAAGAGAAGGTAGAGAGCCCGAAGCCGTTCTCTGACTGACCTTATCAAGAAGGACACAGATGCATCCATGACCCAATGCTCTCGCAACGTCATTAATAGGCAAAAATGGCGTCACATTGCCGTCAGAGGAACCCAAACCTGAGACCGAGCATCAGAGCAACCACGACCACTCAGACAAGAGTGCGTACGACTTAGAATATATAATACTAAGTTTATGACAATGGCCAGGAAGTGGTTGAGAAACTGGAGTGAGATAACACCTTGTTCTCCAAAGCGCCACTTTAAACACGTACGTCACGGTTTAGTTTGGAAGTAGGCCATTCTCTAGCTCGCCTGGCTAGTACCGTCATCATGTTAAGAATCTGTCGCGCCAAGCACTTATCGGCGTTTTATCGTTGCCTCACTAGTGAGCCAGTTCCCAATCCTGCATGGTACCTTTGTTAACATCTTCATTTGACCTGTGGGCAAACGTTACCCTTCAAGATGTAAAATGAAATGGATGAAGAAGACTGATATCAATTGTCAAATCTCGTGGGGTATATTGTATTGTATGTGACCTTACCATATCAGATTGGGTTATTCTTGATATCCCCACTGCCTCTAACGATTGCTTGGGGGTTTTGTGTAATGATACTGTGGGTTTGCCTGGAATTCACACTGCGGTGGCGATATTGGTCGGGATTCCCTGGATACCCATTGGGGGAATACATTATCAACTACCAACGAAAGTGTTTTTCACAGACAGTGCTTCAATGGTCTGTAATCATAGAGAAGTCCTAAGGCATTTTCAAGGTGATATTGATAACAAAACTAACTAACTGAGATGGTGCAATGACCCAAAGTGAGTCTTGGCCTCCGATAACAAAAAATGCCACTGCGGTCTGTCCTGCGCCACCTCCTGCCAGTCCTCCTCCTTCGCTGGCTCGGCCACCTTGAAAGAATGGGAGAGGATCGTGCGGTCAAACAAGCATACTTGGGACGGCCGAGTGGCTGTCGCCCTGCCGGCCGTCCCAGGTACCTATAGCTGGAAAGACGAAGTCACGAAGGATTTGCGCGAGCTCCAGGTGGTATAGATACCCCTTTGAAAATGCAAATTTTAGACAGATCTGTCCAAAATTTGACTCTGCTGTTTTTTGGCCGGTTTCCAATGATTTGTTCGGTTTTCACTTTCAACCCCCGAGTACCCAAGGGCGGCGTGACCCGGTCACGGAGGCTGGCTATATTTAGATCGAGCGTGCCTCTGTGACGTCACACGAGTCCTACTTTTGAAGAACTTGACCTGACAGTGCAACAGTTGCATGCTAAATTGCACAGCTCTATAAATAAAATATGATTTAGCGAGTTTTTTTTGTAATGGCTATTCGGTACTGTTTGCGGTAATGAGGCAGTCGTACATGAGGGACATGCACGATACACGAGGCTGACGCTAAATAAGGATGTTATATTACTTTCATAATGTTAATTTGGTTTTCCTAATTTAGCATAATTTAACAAAAGGGACGGTGTTTGGGGAGGCAAATTTAAGTCTTCAAATGACGGAGTTCGTTGGACTGAACCGTATTATAGCGACAACAGATATTATCGTGTTAATTGGAATATGTGATGATCCTCAGCCTGTGCCTATGCATCCTCAGCCTGTGGAGGCTCTGTCTATGACGTCTCAAAGATATGCTTGAAAATACAAAAAAAAACAAAACCAGACTAGTACGGTTAACAGCCGGTTTCACTTTATCTATCTACGATCTTCTACTAGCGATAGAAACTTGACTTCTGGGAGGCTTGTGTCAAATACCTATTTTTATAGGACAGCCTGGATGTATAAATTACTAACTGCACCCCGCGGTTTCACCCGCGTCTTCCCGTTATTCCGCAGGACCCCTTTTCCGGGATAAAAAGTAGCCTATGTGTTAATCCTTGGTATAAGCTATCTCTATTCCAAATTTCACTCAAATCCGTTCAGTAGTTTTTGCGTGAAAGAGCAACAAACATACATACATACTCACAAACTTTCGCGTTTATAATATAACAGTAGGATTAGTAGGATTCAAACCGGTCGTTGAACGACAGTTTTAAGATAAACTATAAAAAAGACTATTCTGATAATTTCGAACTATGCATGTCGTATTGTCTAGGTTCTTCTTGAACCAATATCGAGTAATCTCATAAGAAAGTTTTAAATACAACAAAGTAGTGACAGAAATGTCTTCGGAGTTTCATTAAGGTCATCTGAAGTTTGAGGCAACATCTACAGGTGCCCTGTTACTATGACTAGATAATATGTACAATGTAAATACTTATTAATGTTTAACCCGCAAAGGTAATTACGCAGAAGGTATCGGCTCTCCGTCATTAAGTACTTTGTTAACTTTAATCTTTGTTTGTTTCATTTTAAATGTTGTGCTTGGCAAAATATGTATCTATTAGAACTTATTAAGTCATAAGTTTACGTTGTTGTTATTAAAAATCAACTGTTTTTACAGGGTAGCGTTTGACAACTTTAGCGTTTACAAGTCACATGATGTTAAGTGACGATGTGATCGAAGGTGGCATCACGCTATACCTGGACTGGGAACTGGCTCTCAAGGAAGGCTGCCGGAACACCGATAGGTGCTTGGCGACAAATTCTTAACATGAGGTTTTTATCTAGCCAGGCGAGTATCAGAAAATACCCTACCACCAAGCTATGGTTCCATCACGATGTTTTCCTTCACCGAAAGCTCAAGCTCATTTTAGGATTCGAACTCGCGTCCTACGTATCGCAAGCCGACGTCACTGAGCCATCATTGCTTGAATTGCGGGGAATGAAATGAACACACCTGTTTTTACCCTAATCACCGAGAATTAGGAAAGTGGGCGTGTCTTTATAGCACCACATCCGCAACAGAGCTGGTGTTTGCGGAATTTATTGTAATTATCATATCCTTTGGTCGTTGGTCGTGATTTGCATAAGGAAGGAACATTAGCGGAGATAGGAAATCAATTTACTAATCTAATGATTTATTAATATAATATTTAAAATTAATAAGGAGTTGAAACTAAATCACGAACTAATAGGGATGTTAACACTAATTACAAAATAATGTTTAATCTTACTTTTATGTTAGTTTGTATTATTAGGATATCGAAAAACATATTTTTGTATTTAAATATAACTTAATAATTTAAATAAAAATGATTTTAAATGCTATATTTATAATCTTTTGTCACGTGACTGCAAACACCAAAAAGAGCTTCTTACGTCACTAACCACTCAGGCGATTTGTGCTTCGATGGTTGCCCGCGCGTCGGTACCGGTAGCCGCGGGTCGGCGTCGGGGGTCGGCGCGGTGGTATGGTTACGAATCGCGACCATCGTGTTTTCGGTCAGTGACGTCATGTCAGTCATGTGACAGTTGTTAGTGTTTTCATAATTAATCTAATTTTGTATATTTTCTCATCGAAAATACTAATAATTTTAAATAAAATATTTTTTATGGTAAACAAGAGTCAATCTTTAAAATAAAAGCAATTCCGTAAAATGGTTAACATCCCTATTCTGAGTGGCATTGAACTGTAATGGTTAAGCGTGAAGCTTACCATTAGGCGAGCGACTTGCTCGTCACTCACATACATAAAAGCGACTCAATTGGATCTCATGAGATTGTCACAGAATAACTAACAGCGTTTATTTACTTTGCAACATTGGCGTTAAGGGTAAATATTTACAATGAAGTCGTGTATTATTTTGATAAAAACGAAATTAAATTGTTGAAAGTTGATAACGAAACCCAAACAGTACCTACCGAATCAAATTTTGCAGTACGGTCAACAACAAAAGTTGCTAAATACTTCCAATTTTCAATTTTTATTTAGAATCTCGAACACCGTAATATTAAATTGCTCATTTCTTTATTTCTGTCATATATTGCTCACCTGACACGCTTTCGGAAAATTAGATTTGATCAGCAATTTTCGTTGCTGACTGTTTAAATTTTGCAAATAACAATTTTTACCAGCAATTTTCATAACGTGGAAGTAGTGAACTCAAATGTTATGCCATGCCAATTTTGTTTACGCTAAACTTTAGAAAATCGAAAGTAATCTGTTTTCGCAATGTACCTACGCGTTTTTGCTGTAGATAAATCTGTCCATGAACGGTTTATAAATAATATTATTTGCAATAGAGTTGTTTTGCAAGTCCACGCGTCTGCGTCCTAATAATAACTACAAAGTAAATATATAATTACAAGTGGCGCCCCGCAGTTTCACCCGCGTCTTCCGGTTATCCCGCAGGAACCTTTTTCCGGGATAAAAAGTAGCCCTTGTGTTAATCCAGGGTACAAGCTCCATTCCTTTCATTCAGATCCGTTCAGTAGTTTTTGCGTGAAAAAGTAACAAACATCCATCCATCCATCCGTACTCACAGACTTTCACGTTTATAATATTAGTAGGATAGGATTTTTAAACCAGCTATACCCCCGTAGAGAGTTTCCAAAAATCGTGTTAGGAGATTTCGTCCTACATTCAAACTCACAACCCTCTCTTTATAATGTTAGTAAAGATAAAGATAGTATAGTAAAACTCGTAGAGTAAACCGACACCTTAGAATAATCATAATACTTTACTTTGATTTCAAACACAAATTGTGCACATTATGCTTAGTGTATTGCAATTTTTATTTCGACACCAGGAAGTGATTAAATTACCTCATCGTATAATTTCACACACGATCATTTCAAATAGCTTCCGGTTGTCATTTATATCATGATATCCGATGTTTAAAATAAGGACGCTGATTTAATCTCACGGTAAACAATGGCGCGGTTTCGGTTGAATATTAATTTTAACCATCGTACGATTTGTGATGTTGTTACAATTAAAATAAATGCTATTTTTAACTGCTTTTACGATTTGGCAGATAGCCTATTTCATTACGTGGTTGTAAACACTGAGACCAGACTTAACAGAACTGCAGACGTTGTTGTTTTGTCTGTTGGATGCTAAGAAACATACTAGGAAGTAAACAATAGAACTAAGTAAACAATAGAATAGTTTTGAGTGAAGGAAGACATCGTGAGAAAACCGGCATGTCCAAGAAGCACAACATACAAGGGCATGCGGCATCTACCATAACGCGCTGAGACAGTGTAGTAGATTATGACCGATACTCTTTCTATCTTGGTGAGAAGGCCAGCAGTCGGAGCGCAAGGCTGCGTGCCCTGCTGACGATATCCGGAACAACTGATCTAATTTTCAAAAGGTGTTCTCTTTAGAACACCTACCATTGTACGCGCTTGATTATTTTAAAATATTTATATGAAAAGTTTTGTTGGTTTTCATACAAATATTTCACGATACTCGATAGCTAGTCCAGTTGATGAAGCTCGTAATAGGGGTACACAGATTGTTAATCGCCTAGTAACACGATACACGCGGCTCTAATGACAGTGAATTGAAGTCAAGTTATTGCCGCAACGAATGTAATTGTATCAATCGAGAATTCGAGACGCTAGGATCGGTTGTGAGACAATATCAATAATTTTTCATATTGTGCTTGAACATTACATACTTGAACATTATGTATGAACATTTCATAAGTATACTATCTACTGCCCTACTTAATATGCAAGCACGTACACTACAATCCTAAGCTTATTTGTCATCGCCATTAGAGAACCTTTCTTCCTCATCGGTTATCATTATCACTACATCCTAAAATGTGAAAGTTGAGAGGATGGGTGGATGTTTGTTACACTTTCACGCAAAAGCTACTGAAGGGATTTTAATAAAATTTGGTGTGGAGAAATTTCAAACCGTGGAGAAGGACATAGAATACTTTTTATCGCGATAAAAAGTGGGCCGCAGGTAGAACATAATATTGATACGGTCAAAAAAGTAAAACGAATTGCGCTTCAAAAAACTGAGACCTAACAAAAGTAATAATTTTCCCAACAAAAAGTAGAGTACTAAGTTTATATTCTGTGCAAAGATCCCTCCCTCACGTTATTCACTGTTAAATCGGCCCCAGAACGCGTGCCCTGAAAGTTCCAGGGTGGCTTGTAATCTGGCGGCCTTGAGACAGCCTCCCAGTTCGCCAGCCGTGGTAACTGGTATCGATCCATGCCACCAGCAATTAGTATTCCACAAGCGAAGACTGTCACTTTGTGGAATTGCTTGTTTGTGTTTTTTTATGAGCTCTGGGTGTTTATAGTTCCAATTTTTATGGTAGGACTGTTCCCCGCAGTTTCACCAGCGTGGGCTACAGTTTGTCGCGATATATGTCCTCTACTGTCAAAATTCAATACATATTTTGACACTTATTGCGATATTTATCGAATGTGATAATATATCACGCCGCGAGAATTGCGCCCCATGGATCAAACTATCTCTATATCATCAAGATCTGCTCAATGGTATAGGTATGAAAAAGAAACTGGCAAACTTACAGAGTTATTATCACATTTATAATATGGTAGGTATTATATTATTGATTAACTAATCTTAACTCGTGAGAATTATCGTTTTTTTCTGCTGACTTTACCATTGTTTCAAAATCAGTGAGAATGTAGTTGAAAATAACTCCAAAACTGTCCGGTGGCTACTAAAAACAAATTGCTAAGATTCGCTCAAACTTTTGTTTTTAGTTTTGTAGTTTATAGCGTTGCAGATATCGACTCCTGAGAAAGAGAATCCAGGGTATAAATTCACCTGAGTCTTAGCCGTGTGATAATGTTATCAATGATGTTACTTTATTTATCACGAGCGTCAACGTTTAAAGTGTAAAACATTCCAAGGTTGACTAGTAATATTTGCAAAATACACGTCGCAACTACATTCATATAGTCTGGTGCGAATTTAGCACATAAATAGAAAGCCATGCTCGCTGTTTGAACCTGTAGTGCTAACTGCCCATAACTATTGCGTTAATCAACCTATATAGTTGGAAGTAAACCATGGGCATAGTGCGGCAGTTCCATGGAGGTTAGGCCATGGTCGACATGACCGTGGAAATTCCGTTTTATTGCCATAATGGTATATTTTAAGGTTTTCCTCGTAACATATGTACAAACATATTATACATACATATATTATATATACTAATATTATAAAGAGAAAAGATTTGATTGTTTGTTTGTTTGTTTGCATCGAATAGGCTCCGGAACTACTGAACCGACTTTAAAAATTCTTTCACTGTTGGTAAGCTACCTATCTGTGACGGACATAGGCTATATTATATTTCCAAAAAAATTAGGGATCCGTAAGAAAATTGCTATTTTGTAACCCAAGGTGTGAAATCGAAAACCTATTTTTGCGTGCGCTTCAAAAACTATTGACAATAGAACAAAATAATGTATGACGGTTTGTGCTATATTTAAAACGCTTAAACAAAACAGGTTTATTAGACCAAAGTGTATAAAAGTACAAATCTGGTTTCTAATGGGTTTTGACAAGGTTAAAAGATCCAAATGTGGTTCGTTTTAAGAATCATTTTCTTATAAATCGTCTATCGTACAATTACACAGGAAAAGATCGAGAAAATTACGAGGGATATTACGAAACATTTCATAAGAATATCCCAAGGATATTTTTGGTTCTTGGAACTTGAGTTTTCTTAATGTTTTTTTAACATTTTACAAGGTAGCGTTCACAAGTCATCTGATTTGGCGCCACGCTGTGCCTGGATTGGGTACTGGCTATCAAGGTAGGCTATATACCGGAACATACCGATAGCTGTGCTTGACAGGACCTAATTAGCCAAGCGAGCACTAGAAAATCCCCTACCATCAAGCAGAATCTACTGTACTGCATTATCTACTGGTAGAAATAACCTGATACCAGTGTTTGGAGGAATTAGTGCTTATGTCTCAACCGTAACCGTATGTCTCATCAATTTCTCAGAATTGACTTTCCTTATGATATTGTTGGTATAGCTGTAACTTTCACCTTACACTTTTAACCCAAACAGATTATAAACATAGCATAGATGATTGGATGGAAAGGAAGAGGAAGACTAAAGAAATGATGGATGGATTGTATAAGGATCGATATGAATGAAAGGGAAGTGCATGAAGCGATGACGGCTGATAGGGGAGAGTGGAAGAAGAGTACCTACATGCTGCGTCGCCCCCAAATAGATAGGAACAGGGCAAGAAGAAGATATGATTGATGGTTAGATGCTAGACTAGTTAGCTATTCTATCATGTCAATTTCAGCCCAAAACATAAAAAGTTGTCAGACGTAATCAATTTTGCTAAATGTATGATTTTATGCCATCGCTCAAAACGGTGCAGGAAAACATCTAAAGGGACTTGGTATGTTTCATAACCACCACATTCAAGAGCATGCTACATCTACTAACACGGATGTCAGCGTGGTAGACTACTAGGGCTTGACATATTACTACCAAAATGAAATATTATGACATGACATATCGATCCGAAACTGCGGATAACGGATCAGCGCCTCTAGCCAAGATGCATTCTGCAATCGTTGACGCTAGTTGAAAACAAGAAAAAAGTATTGGTTTGACATATTTCAACGCTAAGTCACGTGGTCAGAAATATGTCAAACCAATACTTTTTTCTTGTTTTCTATTAGCGTCGATCGATTGCAGAATGCATCTTGGCTAGAGGCGCTGATCCGTTATCCGCAGTTTCGGATCGATATGTCATGTCATAATATTTCATTTTGGTAGTAATATGTCAAGCCCTAGTAGTCTACCACGCTGACATCCGTGTTAGTAGATGTAGCATGCTCTTGAATGTGGTGGTTATGAAACATACCAAGTCCCTTTAGATGTTTTCCTGCACCGTTTTGAGCGATGGCATAAAGGATCGATTATTATTTGGGGCGTAAGACCGTACTCTCTCTCTGTCTGAGTCCCAGTAGTGGGAACGTAATAGAGAACCAATGACACAGTATATCTCGATTATTCAAATACCCAGTACTGTATGTGGTAACATACAAGCAAACCGTTAATATTATGCATTTATGCGTTCTTTATTGATCAATGAAAATTATTTCGGGGTCAGTATACCCTGAGATAATTGCATGAAATCTTTTCGAGTGCCTAATAGATTGAAAACTACTGAACGCAATGCGTGGTCTGACACGCATTCGGCTGATTTTGTAAATATAGACTCATTGACGCATAAAAATACCTACTCAACATTTTGTTTCATCACATCTATAAAGCGACAATAACACATACATAGTTGTATTCAGTAGTATTGATGACATTATCCTATTTCCTTCGATTTTAATGAGTAATTCAATAATAATGTAACTTCTGATTGACTCATTCTATGCGTAAGTACATAAAAACGGTCAACGACAAAAGTTGCTGAACAATAACGAAGTTTCCGACTAGTTTTACTATCGATAGTTTTCATCTGAAGCCATACCATCGATAGGCCTATCGATAGTGTCGATACTATCAATAGTTTGTGCTTCGTGGGCAGCAATACTATCGATAGTATCGATAGTCTTGCCTCGTTTTAAGCTGTCGATAGTATCGATAGGCAAATCGATAGTGTTTCGACTGGTTGGCTATCGATAGTTGACTATCGATTAGCAACGCTATTTCCGATTACCTTCAACATGTGAAACACCAACCTGTCACCGTATCATCAATCACTTAACAGCAGGTGTGTCGTGTCAAACGCTGCCTTGTAAGTTGAAAAAAAAAACAATACCGATTTATACACATTCGGAAAATCGAGTATGAACGTATGATCTGCTTTACTCACAGCTAAGACAGAGCTAAGATCTAAAACCAAGGATAGATGACGCTGACGAGACATGTTTCCTGATATTTATTTCCACACTACCCGTGCCCCGCGGTTTCACCCGCGTGGGCTACAGTTTATCGCGATAATAAGTAGCCTATGTCTTATCTCAGGCTTTATACTATCTCTGTACCAAATTACATTCAAATCGTTTCAGTAGTTTGGGCGTGAAAGCGAGACAGACAGACAGAGTTACTTTCGCATTTGTAATATGAGTAGGGATTTGCTCATTGAAAGTTCAAAAAAATAGACGTGATATAAATATATTTTGAGTTAAAAGTGTACAAACAAGGTCTTGGCCGATTTTCGGGTGACAGAGACGATAAACTTTTTTGAGGGCTGGCCTTAACTTGTTGAAGTTTTCAGAATGTAACTTTATAAAAGTAAACAATAGCGATTACGTAGTCAACTACATACTTACGTCGTGTCGCATGATACTATAATAGCTGATAAGAGACATATTCCGGACTTGGACCACTCACTCGTCGTAAATTCCGCACAAACATTGAATAGAACGCGATAAGATAATGTTATTGTTTTACAATACTAGATATTATTTGCGGAATTGCTTTTACGGTCTGATAAAAGGACTATTACTCATGGTTTTGGTAAAATAAAGAAAATATAGGAAATCAAAAGAAAAACAATGTGTAGTTTTTATGGTTCGCTAAAAAAAGGTATAGGCACCAATTACGTGCTGCTGATTAGTCTATCAACGATGTGCCAAACTTTAATTTTCATTTTCCCTTGGCCTTGAAAGTAATGCCAGCAAATTCTTATTTAATGGCCCATTACAAGGCGATAATACACTTTGTATATCATGCAAATTGTCTAGTTGTTTTTTTTATTTATAAAGACATAGTTACCTGAAAAAAAATCCCACACTGATGGCTTTAGAATTACTCCTACGTTTTACTTTACTCCTTTGTTACTCAACGAGTACCTAATAGTCGTAAATGATTCTCACGTGATCCTAAAGGTGCATCATATTCATCTATGCCTTAATCTGTGGAGTCGTTGGTATCTCTCCTGCAAGCTGTAGCCTCCAGTGCTGAATTTACTAGCTGTCTGAGAAGGCTTGGGCCTTTAATGGACTTACTGACTTTTTTGCTTCCATTACTGACCTATTATTACCGGTTAGCGTTTGACCACAAGGCGCCTAATGCTAAGTAATGTTGTGGTCCAAAGTGGGGCACCACGCTACACTTGGATGGGAACTGGCTCTCAAGCGAAGGTGTCGGAACGCAACGATTAGGTGTTTGGCGACATTAATATACCAAAAACACGATTTTTTTGTGCAATTTCAACTAAATTACTGACAAACCAAAATAAACGAGGCATTGAAAATGGTTAGATGATTTTTGTCGTTGACTGTACATGGGAAATGTTCCAGGTAGCGAGAGTTTGAGGACATACCGAAAAGACTTCTTTTATTAACGGAGGGCAAGACTCCCTTTCAGAAATGATGATGAATGAAATGAGGTGATCCGTCAGAGAACTAAGGTCACCGACATAGCTCACAGAATTAGCAAGCTGAAGTGGCAGTGGGCTGGTCATATAAGCCACAGAACCGATAACCGATGGGGAAGACGTGTTCTTGAGTGGAGACCGCGACTTGGCAGACGTAGTGTAGGACGCCCTGCGACTAGGTGACTTGCGCCGAGTGGCTGGCAGTAGTTGGATGAGAAGAGACGAAGAACGGGCTCAGTGGCGTACCCTGGGAAGGCCTATGTCCAGTAGTGGACTGATACAGGCTGATGATGATGATGATGATGATGATGATGAAGACTCCCTATGGGCCTTTGCACCACCTTAGTTAATTTTATTGGTTTTATATGGAAAATGTGAAAACGCGCCACTTGTGGCGACAGCCTCATTGGCATGATAACCTCTAGGTTAATTAGCGATTAGCACACATGTTTAGATTTGACGGCACCTAAACACAGCCTTTTCTATCAGTCGACGCGATAACGATTTAGATTTGATCAGTATATTATATACTAATTGTTCACGTTGATTTCAAGCTTGAGGATTGTAATCGAGAGCAGATACGTTACTGTTTGTCGGAATAATACCTATTAGTCATGCTCATGCTTGTATTTAGCAACAGACTGGGTAAATCTTTAGTCATACATTTGCGATAACGCTACCAAGCTTCTAAGAAGTTTCAAACTTGGTTGGTAGGCGAAGTGATGATAATGACGCAAAATGGGCCTGGATTTCCTATATTATCAGATGCCATTTTTACTATTCAGTATACTGTTTATGTCGGCATACTGGTGTACCTGACATTGTATGCCTGTACATTCTTTCTTCTTACTTATACTTCGGTCTGGGGTTCCCAAGATCACCATCACCATTACCACATTACCAGTGTATCCTATCATCTTATTATGTTTTCTTCCTAGTATGGTACTGTTGGCCTTAAGTTTGGATTGGGAACTGGCTTTGAAGTGAGGCTCCTCGAACACCTCGACAGATTCTTGAGCTACTCGTTCAGTAATTTGTACTTCAATCTGGAATTCCTAAGATCTTACGCCAGGGCCTTTTTTTTACTACTTACAGGGTAGCGTTTGGCCACAAGTCACCTGATGTTAAGCGACGATGTGGCCGAAGATGGCGCCACGCTACACCTAGACTGGGAACTGGTTCTCAAGTGAGGCTGCCGGAACACACCAATAGGAGCTTGGCGACAGATTCTTAACATGAGGGAGGTAGCTAGCCAGGCGAGTACTAGAAAATACCCTACCTCCAACTGTGGTTTCATCTCGATTTTTTCCTTCACCGAAAGCTCAAGCTCATTGTAGGATTCGAACCCACGTCCTACGGATCGCAAGCCGACGTCACTACCACACTGAGCCATCATGGCTATAAATCGCATATGTTCTGTCCTACTTGTACTTATATCTGTTTGATGTTTGTTCCAGCATATCTTAGCGAAGCATTGTCCGGACATCGCGGCCGGTGGCCTGACGTGCTGCGACAATGACCAGCTCAGGAGCCTCGACAAGAACCTCCTCATCGCGGAGAGCTTGCTCTCCCGGTGTCCATCGTGTATGGACAACTTCATCAAGCACATCTGCGGGATGACGTGCTCGCCCAAGCAGAGCGAGTTTCTGAAACCAGTTAAAATGACGCCCGTTAATAGTAAGTCCGCTGGCTGTTCTTCGGAACCTTTTGATTTTAGATCAGCCGTTCCCTTGCGTAATGGATTTAAGTATTACGTAAGCAGATTTTTTACAATTATCCCCCCCCCCCCCCCTCCCTTGTCAGCAAAAGTAAGCAAACCTTCTCCCTCCCCCATGCTTACGTAATCATTGGTACCTATATGCATTTTCTTTAATGTATTTTGATTTTAAATAATCATGAACAGCAGTAATTAGCATATAGGCATAAGATAGAGGAATTTAACGATTTGTGGGTAGCCATTTGTGTAAATAATAACTGCTGACGTAATCACGATATCGACACCCCCCCTCTTATGTCATCAAAGCAAAGACCCCCAGCCCCCATCAAGCGCTTACGTAATACTTGAATGACCCCCTACACTATGCACTGGATCTACATTCTACACCACGAATTGTGTTGCCACAGTGAATTAACAGAAGTGTATCTCATTTTCAGCAACACATCAGCGCATAGAAGAGCTTGACTACCATCTAAGCAGTACATACATGCAAGCCACTTACAACTCTTGCGCACAGGTGAGCTTAGATATCCTACTGACATGCAAACATTTGTATAATAATTGTAATAAAAAAGGTGTACGCGCAGCGGCGTACAGCTAAATTGAAAGATGGTTGTTGTTCTTGATATTATTGGTTTTAATCGTACTTTTACATAAATTAAATAGGCAAAAATAGGTACAGTATTGTATAGGTGTGCCTTCGGGGCCGTGGATTGCTAGAATGTTCGGCGCGCACGCAGCGCGCTGGTGAGAGCGGGACGCAGACCCCTTCGGTGTGGCCCGCCCGCGTCCCGCGCAGCCTACGTCGATTCGGCTGCCTTGTCGTCACGTACAGTGTGCGTGAACAAAAGGCTTTTTGGCGACAATTGACAAATGTTGGAAATGTTTTTTTTTTTCTAAAATTTATGTTTCATTGAGTCATAATATGTGATATCATAATCTAACCATTATGTGTACGTTAATGCGCACGAGTGTAGGAAATGAAAATAAAACAAGTTGCTCTTCTAGTTGCCTCAAACGTCCGTGTAAAGATTAACCCAAAGGGGACTTGGACTATCCGGTTTTTCTATCATCTCACATTAATATTGATTGTCAATAGTCAATAGTTATTTATTCAATGGGATACATTGTGATCACTTTGAAACGTCAAACTTAAAACTAGCTACGCCTGTTCCAACCTCCTTACGCCGGCAAAAGAACAAGCAAGAAACGCCCGGCAGGTAATTTTTTTGGCGCGATCACATTGACAATTTTATTCTTATTACTAATTGATTGAATTGGAGCAATTTCACTAAAATCCCAAGCTTTTTTTTGTCATCTAATGGTCCGATATTTTTTAATTAGCTTTACTAATAAGATTTCTCTTGTTTGGTTGTACACATTGGGATACATTGCATAGCAGCATTGTGTTGATAGCATACATTGTGATCTCTTTAAAACGTTCAAACTTAAAACTACGCCTGAACATTTAATACTTGACACTGGTGTGTCGATTCGGTTTTGCATTCTCTAAAACTAAACTAAGTTTGACAGGTCTAAAAGTAATGCTGTCCTTTTTTACTTCAGTGGTTAGAAAAAAACAGCAATACTATTAGACCTGTCGAACTTAGTTTAGTTTTAGAGAATGCAAAACCGAATCGACACCATTGGTGAACAACACAAACCGTGTGAAGCCATGAAAAAAACAACAACATAATGGTAGCGATTCTGTTGTGCATTTTCTAAACATTAACTAAATTTGATAGATCTAAAAGTGATGCTGTCCTTTTCTTACTTCCAAGGACAGCAATACTTGACACCAATATAAACCATTAATTTCTAAATGTAATATATGTCATGCGTCAACTTGTGAACGGGTGCTGCTTGTGGGGTCTGGTCTGCTTTGGTTGTGATCCCGCAACTCATTAATATTCATGTTCCCATATCCCAATGTGTACAACCAAACAAGATAAATCTTATAAGTAAAGCTAATCTATACTAATATTATAAAGCTGCAGAGTTTGTTTGTTTGTTTGTTTGAACGCGCTAATCTCAGGAACTACTGGTCCGATTTGAAAAATTCTTTCAGTGTTAGATAGCCCATTTATCGAGGAAGGCTATAGGCTATATTTTATTTCCAAAAAAATTAGGGATCCGTAAGAAAATTGCTATTTTGCAACCCAAGGTGTGAAATCGAAAACCAATTTTTGCGTGCGCTGCAGAAACTATTGACACTAGAACAAAATAATGTATTGCGGGTTTGTAGGTCTCATTTAGATCTACAAAAAAGTCCGCGAGAGCATATGTCTAACTATTATAGTTATGCCACAATAAGTAATCTTTTATTTTAAAAATTTAATTTTTGATGCCGCCGCTAGAAAAGGCTCTTTATTTGTATCTTGGTATTAATCCTTATCAAAATAAACTACTTCTTATTCAAAACTGCTTCAATGCCTTCCCATAACTTTTTGAATCATTCAATTCGGACATTCCATTCGAAAGATATCACGAGTTTAAAAATGTAAGTAGTAGTAGAAAAATAAAACCGCCGCACCGCAGCGCAGCGGGAAACGCGGTGAGGTGAGCGGGGCACCGGGAGAATCTATGAAATAGGTAAAGTGCGGTCGCGGACCAGGCGCGATTCAAACGTGCGGTCCAAGAAAAATTAACTTAGAATTAAAATAGGATAATGGGTACCTACAGCAGGTAACGCGTTGAGGGGGCACCGAAGTGCGGGAATAATTTTGGAGTACATATACGGAATATAATTATACGCTATCGCGCCTAAACTACTGACCCGATTTAAATGAAATTTGGTATAGAGATAATTTGAGCCTCGGGGAAGGGACATAGGATACTTTTTATCGCGATAAACTGTAGCCCACGCGGGTGAAACCGCGAGGAACAGCTAGTTAAAAAATATCGGACTATTAGATGACAAAAAAAGCTTGGGATTTTAGTGAACTTGCTCCAATTCAATCAATTAGTAACAAGAATAAAATTGTCAATGTGATCGCGCCAAAAAAATTACCTGCCGGGCGTTTCTTGCCTGTTCCTTTGCCGGCGTAAGGAGGTTGGAACAGGCGTAGCTAGTTTTAAGTTTGACGTTTTAAAGTGATCACAATGTATCCCATTGAATAAATAAAAATTGACTATTGACTATTGAATATTTTTCATAAAAGTGAGTACTTGCAAATAAAACTTTTATTGCTTAAGGTTGAACTGAATTTAGTAACAGACTTATTATTATTATTAAAAAAAATACTAAAACAATGAACTAAAAAAACCTAAACTAATAACTACAATATATTATTAAAAGGAGTCCCTTTAGGGTTAAATGATTAATTAATTTCTTAGGTCCAATACCCGACGTCCAACATGCTGGCCCTGGACATCATGTGCGGCGAGTGGACATCGGAGTACTGCACCCCGCAGAGGTGGTTCTCGTACATGGGGAACACGTCCGCGAACAGCTACGTGCCGTTCCAGATAAACTACATTGGTGGTGACACCCCTGACGGCGGGTTCGCGCCGTACAACCCTGACACTAGAGCCTGCAATGTTGGTTTGCCAGTGAGTATGCTACTAATATTATAAACTAGTTACGCCCCGCGGTTTCACCCACGTCTTCCAGTTATCCCGCAGGAACCTTTATTCCGGGATAAAGCCTGTGTTAATGCAGGGTATAAGCTATCTTTGAATAAGCTCAGAGTCACACAACGAGCCATGGAGAGAGCCATGCTTGGAGTTTCTTTGCGTGATAGAATCCGAAATGAGGAAATTCGCCGAAGAACCAAGGTCACCGACATAGCTCTCAGAATTTGCAAGTTGAAGTGGCAATGGGCAGGCCACATCGCTCGACGAACCGATAACCGATGGGGAAGAAAGGTTCTCGAGTGGCGACCACGAACTGGAAGACGTTCTGTAGGTAGGCCCCCCACTAGGTGGAACGACGACATTGTAAGAGTCGCAGGGAGCCGATGGATGCAATTGGCTAATAGCCGTTTATGGTGGCGTTCAAAGGGGGAGGCCTATGTTCAGCAGTGGACTTCTTCTGGCTGATGATGATGATGATAAACTATCTCCATGCCAAATTTTATCAAAATCAGTTTAGTAGTTATGGTGATACGTGGTAACAAACATTCACACACACACACAAACTTTCGCATTTGGAATATTAGTAGGATTTTTATCTGTTTTTTTAATATTTGTTGTTATAGCGGCAACAGAAACACATCATCTGTGAAAATTTCAACTGTCTAACTATCACGGTTCATGAGATACAGCCTGGTGACAGACGGACAGCGGAGCCTTGGTAATAGGGTCCCGTTTTTACCCGACCGCGAAAGAAGTAGGGTTATGTTTTTCGAATGTATGTATGTATATTTCTTTGGCACGTTCTGTAGTCTAAATGGCTTGACGGATTTTAACATATGACGTGTCATAAGATTCGTCTTTATTGCGGGAGTGACATGGGGTAAGTAGGGCGCAGTCTGGTTTTTTGCTCCTTTTGTAATGTATAATGTGTAAAATGTGTAAAAAATACGTGTTCTTGTTTCAGGGCCAGCCTGGGTGCTCGTGCCTGGACTGCACCGAGTCGTGCCCCGCCCCGCCCCCGCGGCCGCCGCCCCCGCGCCCCTTCTCCATCCACGGCGCCGATGGCTACGCGGTGGTAATGGCTATCGTGTTCGTCATCTTCACCACTCTGTTCCTAAGCGGTGTATACTGCTGCAACCAACAAGAGAACGCTGTCGGTGAGTAGAGTAGCGACTATCACATATCGAAGCAAACAGATCAATAATGTCACATGATGATGATCCAGCCCTCGAAAAAGTTTGTGGTCACGGCCACCCGAAAATCGAAAGATTGCTAGTCGGATGCTGCCTGTAAAGGAGATGATTACAAAATTACGCCTCAGCCAATCAAATCATTTATTTTAAAGAATACAAGTAGGTATATAAAGATAAAGATCTTAAATAATAATTATAGGCACATTGTATTCGGTCTGCAAGCAGATGTGCAAGTGTTTTAAAAAGCTAAGCAGTCTACAATTCTAGTATTAATAAGAAGAGAAGTAGACGTCAAGACCTTGTACAGCCGATCCCTTTGCTGTTTCGTTGAACAAAAATAGTCCGAAATCCTCCCATTAGGGCACAACGGTGGATCTGCGCAACGCAACAACCGTTATTCGTATCAGTACCTTGTCGAACTCTGTTTGGACAGATAATATTATTAGATTAACTTTTTTTGGAGGGGGTGAAATTAGGTTTCGCATTCAAGGTAGGTAAGGTTCATTTCTTAGACCGTATCTTAGACAATTATAATATATTCGTGTTGCGTTACATGTTGCATTACGGTGTTACGGATGTAATAAATACGTCGTGATATTTTTGATTGGGTTTCAAATAAACCAGAGACATGTGTATGAATGTTGTTAATCTAATATTGTGATTTAACGTTGGGTCAAATTGACCTATACCACAGAATAAAAAGGAGTAGACCACTGAATACTATGAAAATTGCAATAATTGAACGATATTGTACCAATTCTGACTATACAATATACCTCCCACCAATATTATAGTATTGTATAAAACTAACTCCTACTATAATCTAATATAATATTTTATATGTACATGTAGATCGCTATGTATATTATCTCATTTTCATCCTATATTATATTCTCCAAAAAATCCTCCCGAATTTAAAATTAAGTGGTAGTTTTAGCATAGGGGTCAATTTGGCCCGGCGGTGGCGGAGTTAACACAACATACTTAAAGGTTACATATTAATTTTATGTAAACAAATTAAAACTGAAAATGAACCTGCATCAAATTATGAAATGCAAGAGCAGTACGTCTGTTCGCCTCTGTTACGTTACGATGTTTAAATGCTTGCTCGTCTCGATACCAAGAAACATAAATAAGAGAAAGCAGTAAAACAAGACACCATCAAATGCCGTTTACGACTAATAAAAAAAACTAGATGAATAGAGAAACAAAAAATGATTTGTACAAAAAAAAAACTACGACAAAGAAAAAGTTGAATTACAATCGCGGATTTTTCATTGACTGTGGATAAGAAACACGACTTTCAATGTTTACACGCAAAATATACGATTGATGAACGATTTTCGACTTAAACTTCCTAGATATAAAGTCTAAGTTACACTTAGCATAACGTCAAGAAACGGAACATTCAATATTTACACGCACAACTTACAATTGTTTTACGATTTTAGACTTAAACATCTAAGATATAAAGTATAAGCTACACTTAGTTTAACGTTTGCATGTAGACTTGTGCGTGAAGGGTAAGGTGACGGGTTATGGGTTTCCATACATAAAATATATACAGAGGGTGAAGTTGACCTTGTGTCCATTTCATTGCAAAGGGCGCTTAAACACACAGCGAATTTCTGTTCTAGATTTATCTTTGTGCGTAGAACAAAATGCGTTATAAACCTGACTGATACTATAATATCCGTTATATGTATGTATGTAAAATACTAGCTGTGCCCCGCGGTTTCGATAAAATATAACCTTTGGCACTTGGATATTAGGATGTCTTAATAACAGTGAAGGAGTTTTTCCCCTGCATCCTTTGTATTTTGCCCCACTTTTAAGGCAATCTGTATTGTATTTTGTAGTCCGCTGTAGAAAAAACTGCTTTTTATTGTCATGTCATGCAGTTCTAAGCCATGTATAAAATAAAGGCTTGAACTCATCGTGAAGTGAGTTGAAATCGATTGCAAAATTCTTCTTACTGAGCAGACCAACAAGAAAGGCAGCTATTAAAAAAATATATGTATTTGAAATAAAGATTGTAAGCGCCAACTTACTGTGAACTTTTAGTTTCGAAGTCCTGTGCACTTGTCAACCTGAGATATCAGTTTATTGTCATCATCATCATCATCAGCCCGTATCAGTCCACTGCTGGACATAGGCCTCTCCCAAGGTACGCCACTGAGCCCGGTCTTCGGCTCTTCTCATCCAACTACTGCCAGCCACTCGGCGCAAATCGTCGCTCCACCTTGTCGCAGGGCGTCCTACGCTACGTTTGCCAAGTCGCGGTCTCCACTCAAGAACACGTCTACCCCATCGGTTGTCGGTTCTGCGGCTTATATGACCAGCCCACTGCCACTTCAGCTTGCTAATTCTGTGGGCTATGTCGGTGACTTTAGTTCTCTGACGGATCACCTCATTTCTGATTCGATCCCTCAGAGAAACCCCAAGCATAGCCCTTTCCATAGCTCGCTGAGCAACTTTAAATCGGTGGACTAGTCGTGCCGTGAGTGTCCATGGCTCAGTTTATTGTGTGCTCAGTTATTTCCCCAGATATATCAGTTGTGTGTGTGTGCCCAATGATATGGACAGGTTTATATTTTGTATGGCGACTCATAAAGTAGAAATCGTAGTCGAGTTATTTTATAATAATGATTTAGGTGATTTTAAACCGACCTTATTGGCAGATTTTACATGTAAATGTCCATAATATCTATTGCTACCGCCAGCTATCGTTTCTAATTTATCTCTAAACCATCCCATAGTAAGCGTGAGGCTTACCACTCCATCATTTTCAGTTAAATTTCATATGCGCTGAATTGGTCAGTAAACATTAATAATTTTAAATTATAAATTACATGATAAACATAAATCTACCATGTAAATTAGACCCTAAAATCACATTAATAAAGTCGGTTATTAACTAAGACGGCATGCTAACTTGGTGCTTGGGGACAGACGGGTGGACGGAGGCACGGCGGGGCGGCGGACCCGAGACCAGCCCGCTCCACTCTCACCGCTCTAGTACGTATACACTATCATGCTATACGCTGTTATATGCTCTACTGCACTCGGGGTAAGGTTCATAATCCATTAGCAACTGTAGAGTAGTGCTTACTGTATGTAGATTTGCGTTCTATTGCGTAACTGTGTAAGGTTCATAATTCATTTACAAATTAAGAAATATTCTTCACATTTTCATAATAAATGTAAGTCACATTAACACCGTAACGCAAGTTCAATATGAATAGAATATTGTTTTCACGAACAAACAAGATATTTTCGAAAAATTAATTAGCATCGACTATGTTAGAGGTCGCTAAACTCTTATCATTGGTTCGTACAATTTTTATCTACTACTTTTACGGTTTACGGGGTTCGATAGATAAGGCACACGTCGGTTATCTAAGTCTGGCACGTTCTACTCACACCAAAGCAATTTAATTATACATATTACACTAGTAATAACAAAACAATAACCATCTCTGTCGCGCTCATAACCTTGACCGTGTGCGAGAGAATCGAAGAGACTTTATGATATGTATTATTATGTATGCCGTATGTTGATGCGCAGACTAATTTGTGAATGAGGAGTACGTGCCAGTTTTAGATAACGTATATGTAACCTCTCAACTTTCAAGCCGAAGTGTGTATCTTATATAACAGATGGAAAATTATAGATAGTCATAATCCCTGCATGGGCGAAGCCAAGGTCAAGAGCTTGGTGTTATTAATTCTTTGTTTGATGAATCTTAGAAAAGTTAATTAAAAAAAAACTAAACACGATATAACACACACTCACGAAGGATTTGCGCGAGCTCCAGGTGGAGGACTGGCAGGAGGTGGCGCAGGACAGACCTAAGTGGCGTCTTTTGTTATCGGAGGCCAAGACTCACTTTGGGTCCTTGCGGCATCGCAGTTGTAGAGAAAAAAATACTATTTGTACTCCCGTATCTTTCTTTGGCACCGCTTTCTATCTGCAAGTAGTGAGTTGCCAGTACATATTTTTATCTAAGATTGTCTTGTGTACGTTTGTATATTTTCTAAATTCTTAATGAGGTTAAATTCAGTATCATTTAAATTATCATCGACGTTCATCCCTGTACTGTCAGCGACTTTACAACAAACAACCCTGCTTATCACTCCATTAACATCATTTTAGTGTATGTATTGTCTTCAATTATTTATTTATTGTATGAAACATATTAAATGTAATATTTACAAGTTTGTGTATGTATATATGTATATTATGTAATACATTTTTTTTACCCTAGTAATGATTTCTCAGTATACTCGCATGTTCTTTATTAGGAGGCCCGCGGTTTCACCTGCGTTGATAATTTAATATTCGCAAAGGATTTTACCCAAGGCCTAAGACACTCTAGGCTTTTAACCAGAAAAAGAGTTATTAAAATCGTCTAACTAATTACTTAATTACATCCAAACTCACAAACTTTACCTCCTTATAATGTTATGTTATGATAGAATGTTAGAACAGCTGATAATATCGTGATGTCTTTTTCTTTTTGGGGTAATTCGTCTAAACTTCTAAAGGAATGATTTACCAATTGTCTCTGTCTGTCTATATGATCATGTGCTTTGATGTCTGTAATATAGTTCTTGTGTCTGTGCATTGCTTTAATTCGTAGCCTTACTGTCTAAGTCTTTGCCTAATTTTATGAACTAAACTGATAATTTATGGTACCCTTTTTAAAGGAGGCTTTGAGTTCGCTTTAGTTGTCTCATAATCGCCAAGCTCTTTAAAAAGGGACTGTACATGTTATCCGCTTTTAAAATTGATATCGCAATTAGGCGCTATCCAAACGATTAAATCCACCATCAATATCCTGTCTTACAGACTACATTGGTGTTTTAAAATTTCATTTTGTGCCATAATAACTTGCAAGCCGGTTAGTGGCAGTGCCAAAAAAAGCCTGCTTGCAAATCGTCATGGTACAAAAAAAGTAAAGTATATCTGTCAGTTTTACACAAGGGCCAATTCTGCCAATTCAAAATAGTCAAATTTCAGTTCGCGTCCAGTCTCGATCTCATTTCACTGTCACAAAACAAGTTTAGAACTTGTGTTTTAAATATATGGATTTAAGGGCTATATCAGCAGGTGCCTGTTCGAAAAAGATTCTCAAATTATAGCGATCAGAAACACAGGCTTTGGCAAGGAGTTCCACTCCTTAGCGCTTTGTTTCCTAACTAATACAACCTGGGTCTCTATAACACTAGATAGGCCTCTTAGACCAGCGTGATCCACCTTCGACTGTGTCGTCGCTTACAGATGAGATGTGATCGCAAGCCCATTCGTACATGAACATTTTTTATTGTGGAAGCAAAACGATTGATTTTATCGCTCAAGGTAGAGAAGAGTGGCGCTCTCTCGTTTCAGAGGGCAAGACACACTGGACCGCTAAGCCATCGGAGTTAGTTAAAAAGAATGAAAATAGAATTTGATTACCTTAAATTGGCGGAATCGGTTTTCTTGATATTTTCTCCAAAATGCAACATGGTCTAAAACCACTAGGTGTTGCGTCAGACAACAACCAGGAGATGGCGACTAACCCCACCTCGGGGTGGAACATCGACCACCCGGACGGCGTCGGCGGCGCCAGCGAAGCCACCTTCTTCGAGAAACTCGGCGCTGAAACTGAGAACAAGCTCGAGGACTTCTTCCAGTGGTGGGGGACCCTCATGGCTTCGAGCCCCTGGATTGTGCTGTTCTTAGGTATGTCATCATCATCATCAGCCTGAATCAGTCTACTGCTGTCCACATAGGCCTCTCTCAAGGCACGCCACTGAGCCTGGTCTTCGGCACTTTTCATTCAACTACTGGCAGCCACTTGGCGCAAGTCTTCGCTCCACCTTGTCTCAGGGTAGGTAGGTATGTACTTGCAAGTTTTTGTTTCACTGGAACAGCTCATCAATTGTCACCGCGCGCGCTGGGCATAGTGGAAAATAGTCTTATAATTTATTGCAAATAAATGATTCTTATTCCGAATGTTGTGTGGCAGGTCTGTGCCTAGTGGTGGGGCTGGGGCACGGCATCAAGTACATGCAGGTGACGACCAACCCCGTGGAGCTGTGGGCGGCGCCCAGCTCGCGCTCGCGCCTCGAGAGGGAATACTTCGACTCGCACTTCGAGCCCTTCTACAGGTCAGATATTATTGCAAGGTTTCCCGTTATCCCGCAGGTACCTCTTTTCATCATCACCATCAGCTGGAAGAAGTCCACTGCTGAACATAGGTCTCCCCCCTTTGAACAGCTGTTAGCCATTTGAATCCATCGGCTCCCTGCGAATACATACATAATTTGCCTCAAAAATGCATAATTTGCGTAACTATTTTCAGTTTTACTTAATTAACCCAGTTTTCTCGCAATTTTACACTGTTTTTGGCGAAAAAAATTACGTGATATTTGTCGAGATTCGCCTTTCCCCAACGTGTTATTGGGTGACCCCAATGTCTCATGCGGGAAGGTGGATCCGTGCGTGACGTTCACCATCAGTTAATTGAGCGACTTGCTCATCTCATCACTTAGTTGTATTAAAAAACTAGTTGCGCCACGCGGTTTCACCCGCGTCTTCCCGTTATCCCACAGGACCTTTTTCCGGGATAAAAAAGAAGCCTATGTGTTAATCCAGGGTATAAGCTATCTCCATTCCAAATTTCATCACAATAGGTTTAGTATTTACGGTGTGTCAACACACACACAAACTTACGAGAAACTTTTTTTTCACAATTTTATAATATTGATAGGAAAACCTTGAACTGTATAACAATAAGTCGTTTGCTTCCAGGACCGAAATGATAATCATCAGCTCCAAGGGCTTGCCCAACATTGAGCACGAGACGCAGGGCGGCAACATCACGTTCGGACCCGTTTTCAACTCCACCTTCATGCTGGACGTGTTAGACTTGCAGAAGAAGGTTTTAGGTGGGTATATTCTTATGCTTTAATTTCGTTAACTGTATAATTAATCAGAATTGGTTTTGAAACGGGATAAATATATAATGATATAATGCTATTGACCATGGTAGTTTAAAACTGTTTATTGTGTTATTAATTTTGATATTTGTGACTTAAAGCGTCAACAGATTAGCTTCGAACCCTGGCCGGGGAAATTGATGAGCACAAATGTTTGCTCTCGAGATCTTGGATGTTTACGGGCAGCGAAAAAAGTTGCCGAACCCATCTTTCCAGTTTCCTTAAGCATTTTGAATATTCCATCCTTGAGAAAAAGGTTCTTGACAGACGGGCAACAAAGTGCTCCTATAAGAATAAGAATCATTTATTTGCAACAAAAAACCTATATAAACGTATTCAATACAAGTGGTAATAATATAGAAGATGTATTAGAAATAGGTCTTGAAACGGGATAGTTACCATGTGTTTGTTCAATTCTATTTCTAATGTTATTGACCATGGTAGTTAGGCTGGCTGTAGGTCTTCCGGTTTTCCTTTTGATGTACGGAACCCGAAAAATGGCGTTTTTATTTCTTGCAGCGCTTGGCAACGAGAGCGGCATAGCGGACATATGTTTCGCTCCGCTTTCGTCCCCGTTCCGCGGGCCCGTCACCGCCTCGGAGTGCGCCATACAGAGCGCGTGGGGCTGGTTCCAGAACGACCCGGATAACTTGAACACAAACAAAAACGCTTACTTGGACGTCATACTCAAGTGCTCCAAGTCAGTTACTCGACGAGACAATTTTTTTTCTTACCAAAGTCAAAGACAATTGATTTTTTTTCAATAGGATCCATTGACATTGTCCTTACGCCGGCAAAAGAACAGGCCGGCAGGTAATTTTTTTGGCACAATCACATTGGCAATTTTATTCTTATTACTTATTTTTTTTACTTATTAACTATTTCCGTACCAAATTTCATTTAAATCTGTCCAGTAGTTAAACGTGAAAGCGAGACAGTAATACAGAGTTATTTTTGCATTTATAATTTTAGTTGAGATAGAGATTGTTTTGACTGTAAAAACGAAACGGGAAAACGATCGCGTAAGAAACAATAGGAAAACTAACAAATAATAATTTTTAAGAAAAAAATAACCGACTTCACTTTCCCCTCGATTTCTCTGGGATACCATCATCGGATCCTGGTTTGCTTATCATGGTACCACCTAGGGATATCATCACCTTTCCGACAAAAAAACAATCATCGAAATCGGTTCATAAACGACCAAGTTATCGAACAAACATAAATATATAAATAAGGTCGAACTGAGAACCTTTTTGAAGTCTGTTAAAAAGAAGCGCGTTGTCGGCTAGTCCTTCGTGACAGTAACGGTGTGTGTGACGTGCAGCAACCCGTTCAACCCGTCGTGCCTCTCCGAGTACGGCGGGCCCGTGCTGCCCGGCGTGGCGCTGGGCGGCTTCCTGCGCCCCTCCGAGCCGCTGTCGCGCCGCTCCAGCTACCACCGCGCCTCCGCGCTCATACTCACGCTGCTCGTCAACAACAAGCACGACAAGGAGCAGGTGGGTACACTACACACACACACACACGGTAGCGTGGCGCTGGGCGGCTTCCTGCGCCCCTCCGAGCCGCTGTCGCGCCGCTCCAGCTACCACCGCGCCTCCGCGCTCATACTCACGCTGCTCGTCAACAACAAGCACGACAAGGAGCAGGTGGGTACACTACACACACACACACACGGTAGCGTGGCGCTGGGCGGCTTCCTGCGCCCCTCCGAGCCGCTGTCGCGCCGCTCCAGCTACCACCGCGCCTCCGCGCTCATACTCACGCTGCTCGTCAACAACAAGCACGACAAGGAGCAGGTGGGTACACTACACACACACGGTAGCGTGGCACACACACATACACATACACGCACGCATACAAAGCGACCTAAGATACAAATAACAGTTTACTGTACACACAGAGACCAATAACAATACCCTTAGTACAAGCTCTGATGGTTTACAAATACTGTAAAAGTTCTTTCTTTCCATACATTTTTTTACAGCGCGCCTTATGGAGACTTTGAGGAAGTAAAATCGATAGTAAGAGTTATTTCAAATTGATGTATTCGAATGCGAACAAAGTGTTCCAGTCTGTACGAGTTGCCACGCTGACAAGTAAGCGGTAGTAAACTTAAACGAAAACTTTTGTAGTTTTCTTAACTTGTACTAGGGATACTGGTGACGCACACACGCAAATTCCATGTGACATACCGATTTCGATAAATGATAAATGCTTTGATCTAATGTGATGTTTGTTTCCAGCTGAAACCGGCTCTGGAATGGGAGAAGGAGTTCATTGCCTTCATGAAGAACTACACGGAAACTCAGATGCCGCCGTACATGGACATCGCTTTCACGTCCGAGAGATCCATTGAAGACGAACTGGATAGGTATGTTGGATGTTTGTCGCCTGACAGCAGGTTCAAAAAGGGTCAAGCACAAACGCGGCGTGTAAAGCTTCTTTGCAAGCAATAAAACCGACTTCCAAGGTTTTCTCATGGATGCCATTGTCCCAAGCTGGACCAAATGGGACCACACGAGAAGTACCCCAGCTTTCAAATAAAAAAACGCATCATCAAAATCGGTTCACCCAGTCGTAAGTTCTGAAGTAAAAAAAACAATAAAAAAGTTAATCGAATTCTTTCCGAGAAGAACCTCCTTCTTTTTTGAAGTTAGTTGAAAAAACGCAAAACTGTAATATTTATTATACATACTAGCGGCCCGCCCCGGCTTCGCACGGGTATTTAGCAAAAACGCAAAAATTATAATACACACATTATTGGAGTTTTAGTAAGGATCCCTAATTTTATTGAAAACAGACATCAATATTTATACAATACTAACGTCACTCAATTGTTTTGCCTTCCCGGAACCTCTCCACTAACACTTGAACTTTATATTATGGTATTAAAGTTCAAATTGACTTAAGTATTATTACGAATCGTTTGTATGGGGAAAAGAAAAGGGCTAATTTTAGTGTTTTCCCGGCAATTATTCGATTTTTCTCGCCGTAAAAACCATTATTGGACTTCAACGAACATTTAAAAAAAAGAATTGGTAAAATTGGTCCAGGCGTTGTTGAGTTATGCGCTTACCAACATATTTTGCGATTCATTTTTATATTATAGATTATAATGTTTCGTTTATCTTTCATCAGAGAATCACAATCGGACGTGTCTACCATCCTGGTGTCGTACTTCATAATGTTCGCGTACATCGCGATATCTCTCGGACACATTACCACTTTCAAACGGCTGCTCATCGACAGCAAAATCACGCTTGGCATGGGAGGTAAGGCGTCCTTGGACAAACAATCCCAAGCTATTTTTGTCATCCAATGCCCGAAATTAATAATCGATCTGATCCGTGATCCGCGGTTTTGGATCGATATGTCATGTCATAATATGTCATTTTAGTACTAGGGCTTGACAAATAACTACTAAAGTACTAGTTTTAAGTTGACGTTTTAAAGTGATCACAATGTATCCTATTAAATAAAAAAGATTTGATTTTGATTTTTTGATTTTTAAAATAACATATTATCACATGACATATCGATCCAAAACCGCGGATAACTGATCAGGATCGATTATATTATTAATTAGCTGTTCCCCACGGTTTCACCCGCGTGGGCTACAGTTTATCGCGAAGTCCTTTCTTAGCGGATGCCTACGTCATAACATCTACCTGCATGCCAAATTTCAGCCCGATCCGTCCTGTGGTTTGGGCTGTGCGTTGATAGATCACTACGTAAGTCAGTCACCTTTGAATTATATATATTACATAGATTTCGGGCGTAAATAGTCGGATATTTTATAATAAGCTTTACTATTAAGATTTCTATTGGTTGGCTGAAAGCCCTCTCGTTCGTCAGGAGTGCTGATCGTGCTGGCGTCAGTGGTGTGCTCGATCGGCATATTCGGGTTCGTGGGCGTGCCCGCCACACTGATCATCGTGGAGGTCATCCCCTTCCTCGTGCTGGCGGTCGGCGTCGACAACATCTTCATCCTCGTGCAGACCGCGCAGCGCGAGGGACGCCGCCCCGACGAGACCGTGCCGGAGCACATCGGCAGGACGTGAGTACACCACACATACATACATACATACGTACATACATACATATGTCGACAACATCTTCATCCTCGTGCAGACCGCGCAGCGCGAGGGACGCCGCCCCGACGAGACCGTGCCGGAGCACATCGGCAGGACGTGAGTACACCACACATACATACATACATACGTACATACATACATATGTCGACAACATCTTCATCCTCGTGCAGACCGCGCAGCGCGAGGGACGCCGCCCCGACGAGACCGTGCCGGAGCACATCGGCAGGACGTGAGTACACCACACATACATACATACATACGTACATACATACATATGTCGACAACATCTTCATCCTCGTGCAGACCGCGCAGCGCGAGGGACGCCGCCCCGACGAGACCGTGCCGGAGCACATCGGCAGGACGTGAGTACACCACACATACATACATACATACGTACATACATACATATGTCGACAACATCTTCATCCTCGTGCAGACCGCGCAGCGCGAGGGACGCCGCCCCGACGAGACCGTGCCGGAGCACATCGGCAGGACGTGAGTACAGTCAACGACAAAAGTCGCTGAACAATCACACTTTTTTCTATTATCATCTTAGACACCAGTTTTTTACCTCATCATCACTTAAAATCAGCTGGTCAAAATGATACCATGTAAAATGTAAAAAAAACAATAATAATTACTGATTTGAAACACATTTTGGAAAATCGAGAACGATCAACTACTTTTGTTGTTAACTGTACACCCCACAATAGATTTTTATATTATTGTATCATCATCATCATCATCATCATTATCAGCCTTTCACGTTCCCACTGCTGGGACTCTGGCCTTCTCTCAGAGAGAGAGTATGGGCTGTAATCTACCACACGGACCCAGTTCGGGCGATGCGATGGCAAATCCGCACATAACTTATTGAGTCATAGGTGCAGAGCCGAGAGGATTCGAACTCGGTGTCGGCGTCTTGTAAGTCGCACGCCTAACCGTTCGGCCACCATCGCACATTATTATTGTATCCTCCGACTTATAATCAGTTCAATGAATTACCTCCCACCATGGTAACAAATTTTAAAGACGTATTCACGCCACACGCAAAGCTGTTTGTAGATGGCGCTCTGAGCGGTACAGTCCGCGACAATAGTAGCTGATCGTACTTGATTTTCCAAATGCGGTTTAGATCAGTAATGTTTGTATTTTATTGCAACTGACAAAGTAGCGTTTGACCACAGTACTGCACACCTGATGTTGATACGTTCAAAGGTGGGTGGTGTTTCGTATGATGAAGGTAAACGGAAAATGTGTGATTGTTCAGCGATTTTGGTCGCTGATTGTACCTTGTTTACGATATTGTGTTATATTTTGTTTGTTTTCAATTTATAACTTTGAGTGTTTATAATAATGTATGATTTGTACAGAACAGAGTGGCATATTCGCATTTGCAATAAAACTCTATAAATCCTACTTATAAACGTGAAAGTTTGTGAGTATGGATGGATGGATGTTTGTTACTGTTTCACGCAAAAACCACTGAACAGATCCAAATGAAATTCGGAATGGAGATAGCTTATACCCTGGATTAACACATAGGCTACTTTTTATTCCGGAAAAGGGTTCCCGCGGGAAGACGCGGGTGTAACCGCGGGGCGCAACTAGCTACGAATGAATGACAAAGTTCCTTGTCGGCCCGCAGGCTGGGCCAGGTGGGGCCGTCCATGTTCCTGACGTCCGCGTCGGAGTCGGTGTGCTTCTTCCTCGGCGCCCTCAGCGACATGCCGGCCGTCCGCGCCTTCGCGCTGTACGCCGCCGCCGCGCTGCTCATCGACTTCCTGCTGCAGGTCACCTGCTTCGTGGCGCTGCTCGCCATCGACACCAACCGGCAGAACAAGAACAGGTAACTGCACTGCGCACACATGCTCGCACTCACACGAACACACGCCCACCCACGTACACACGCCCAAACACACACATACACGTACACACGCGCGCACACACACACACGCTTGCACGCACGTACACACAATGATGATTGTTTGGATGGTTTTGTGTCAATATCTTTTTTTTTTCACAATAGGCAATCATTTGACCACAGTTTGGGGGCGTTTATAAATTACGTGAGGTGTTTTTTAAATTTTCTGTCCCTCCCTCCCCTCCTGGTGAGATGTGGTGAGATTTTATTCAACCCCCTCCCCCATCCCCCAATCTCACGTGAGATTTTCAAAATGTGAGTTTCTTACGTAAACGCGTTGGATTGTTATTGTAAAAATAAATGTGGGCTGCTTGCCTGTGCTCTGCAAAAAAAATTGCGTGATATTTGCCGAGACCCCCCCCCCCCCTCTCTCCAACGTAAGATTAGATGAGATTTGACTCGACCCCCTCCCCCCCTTAAACATCTCATGTAATTTATGGACGCCCCCTTTCACCTGATGGTAAGTGAACACGTGGCCGACGATGTAGCATGCTTGCCTAGAAGATACCTATTCACTCTTGACTTGAAAACTCCCAAATTGTACTTATCGGGAAACAATGACGCTGGTAGGTCGTTCCACTCTTTTGCTGTTCGCATTATAAATGTAGAAGCAAAGCGCTTAGTGCGGATCGGGGGAATATCAACCATATACGGGTGTTGCGCTGCCGTACGTCTTGTTGTCCGATGGTGGAAAGGGGATGGTGGAATAAGGTTATGGACTACCAAAAACCATCTGGCTATAGTCTATAGATACTGTACAGTGTATTTTCGTCTTCTTTCTATCCCTCTTTCTAACATTAACCTCTTAAGGCCGGTTTCAATAACCGATCTATCCACGGTTTGTCCTACTGGAGATAAAAAATTTGACATAAGCTTCATTTAAATAATGTTCATATTCCATCTCTAGTTGTATAATATGGAGCTTGTGTCAAATTTATATCTCTAGTAGGGCAAACCGTGGATAGACAGCTTAATTTGGGGCTAGGTCTACAAAAAACTTAAACCTAGAGTGCCGCCGGTAGTGGGGCAGGACTCAAGCTACCGGTGGTTAGGGCTGCAGAGTGAGGAACCTCCTGACGATACGTGCCGTGTCAAGGAGTACTGCCTTCTGCATTCGACCCTTGATCCAACCGTCCAGCGAGAGCCTCTTAAGATGCTGGTCGAGACTCTTCGCTATGAGGCCGTTCGCTTATTATTATTATTATTATTGAAACCGGCCGTAAGTGACGCCTCGTCCTTGCCAGGTTCGACGTGCTGTGCTGCATCCAGGGCGCCAAGGCGGAGAGCCCGGCGGGCGGCGGCGAGGGCGCGCTCTACAACCTGTTCAAGCAAGTGTACGTGCCCTTCCTCATGAAGAGGGAAGTGCGCGCCTCTGTAATGATCATCTTCTTCGCCTGGCTGTGCTCTTCCGTTGCAGTGAGTATACTTACCTTTTAACCCCGACGCCTTCGATCAAATATGTACATTGTACATTTGATCGAACCCCGACGTCGTGTCGTTTGACGTCGATGTCTGTCTGTGGCATCGTAACTCCCAAACGGATGGACTGATTTTGATGCGGTTTTTATCATTTGAAAGCCAGTTTCCCTGCGGTGGTTCTTAGCTATGTTCGGTTAATATCGGTCCAGCAGTGTAAGATTATCAGCTCTTCTAAAATGGTGTAAGGCATTTTTAGTTGTTTGATGAAAATCGATCCAAGATGTCGGGGGTTTTAGATGCGGTTCGAATCGCGGTAAAGGCAAATAAATATATGTGTGGTGAACACGCATATTTGTTCCTGAGTCTTGGATATTTCTATCTATATAAGTATGTTTATCGTGAAACTTGTCTTATGGGTACTTACCCATAAGACAAGTTTCGAGCTTAATTTGGGGCTAGGTCAATTTGTGCGCAATGGTCCTCGAAAGTTCTCGAGTGGCGACCACGAACCGGAAGACGTTCTGTAGGTAGACCCCCCACTAGGTGGACCGACGACATTGTAAGAGTCGCGGGGAGCCGATGGATGAAAATGGCTAAAGCCGTTCAAGGAGGGAGGCATATGTTCAGCAGTGGATTTCTTTCGGATGATGAAGATGGTCCCCGATATTTATTTTATTTCTCATTTTTTTCCGTCACCAGGTGGCGCCCCACATCGAGATCGGGCTCGACCAGGAGCTGTCGATGCCGCAGGACAGCTTCCAGCTGAAGTACTTCCAGCACCTGAACCGGTACCTGAACATCGGGCCGCCGGTCTACTTCGTGCTCACCGAGGGGCTCGACTACTCGGAGCGCGGCACGCAGAACATGATCTGCGGGACCAGGTTCTGTAGAGACGACAGTGTGGCCATGCAGCTTTATGCCGGTGAGATTTGTACAAAATTTTTTTTTTTAATATTTATGTGCATTTCTTTACAACAAGAGTAACATAAAAAAATTGGAAGGATATATATTTAAAAATATTTCTTCTTATGCATTGAATTGAAAGTAATGACCAAGTGTTTTATTAAATTTTTAACAAAACAAAAACCGACTTCAGGCTCCTTTCGGTTTCTCTGGTCTGCCATCATCAAACCCTGATTTCATTTTCATGGGACCACCTTTGAAATATCTTCTTTCCAACTAAAGAATAATTTTGCAAAACCGTCTATATATTTTGACGGAGTTATGCCCGATACATAAAAAAAAATACAAACATCCGAATTGAGAACTTTCTCCTTT
The DNA here is from genome assembly GCA_931315375.2 of Opisthograptis luteolata. Lineage (NCBI taxonomy): Eukaryota > Metazoa > Arthropoda > Insecta > Lepidoptera > Geometridae > Opisthograptis > Opisthograptis luteolata. The sequence goes on from OV928048.1 coordinate 10,148,821, forward strand.
TTGGAAGTCGCTTAAAAATATTTAAATGACTGGCTCCTTAGCAATTGTTTTTATAGTGTTAAGGAGTTCAATGAATTTTGTTCAGTATTTATAATTAACTAGTTGCGCCGCGCGGTTTCACCCGCGTCTTCCCGTTATTCCTAAATTCTTTTAATTGTCATGTACTTTCGCGTAGTGGGGTCCTGGTGACCTGTAATACAGGTTTTTTAAAAAACCTACATTAGGCACCAGTCTCTGCAAAGCAGGTTTACTTTGATAACCTACAATTGTACTATGTCCATCTATGTATGTGCCTGTTTTGTTGAGAGAATAAATTATTATTATTATTCCGCAGGAACCTTTTTCCGAGATAAAAAGTAGCCTATGTGTTAATCCAGAGTATAAGCTATCTCCATTTCAAATTTCAATCAGATCCGTTCAGTAGTTTTTGCGTGATACTCATCCGTCCATCCATCCATCCATACATGCTCATAAACTTTCACGTTTATAATATTAGTAGGAATCAGTAGGATAGGATTAGAAGATAAATTTGTTGTAACATTTGCATGTCGGGTCGTTGCACCATCACAGTTAGTTAGTATAAATATTTTAGCCGGCACATAAGTTTATTTAGTGGGATAAATTATTTGATTACTTTAAAAAGAAAGTGAGTAATAAAATGGAACGTGTTCCTTTGTCCGCAGCGTACAAGTCGCCGAATGAGACGTACATAGCGCAGCCTCCCAACTCGTGGCTGGACGACTTCTTCGACTGGGCCTCCATCAAGGATTGCTGCCGATACTATCCATCCAATTCCAGCTTCTGTCCGAGTGATAGTAAGCGTTTTACCATGTTATAACAATACTAGTTGCGCCCCGCGGTTTCGCCTGCGTCTCCCCGTTATCCCGCAGGAACCGGGATAATCACTGAATGCCTCCTAAACGGCGGGACCGATTTGAATGATTTTTTTCTTTGCGTTTGGGTGGCGCCCTGGATGGTTTAGATTCACATATCAGTCCGGCAGATGGCGCTGCAGTCGGTATCTAGGTAGCACGACGTCTGTCGGGTCCGGTATACATATAATATAAAATAAAAAAATATATAAAAATAATAAAAAAAAATAATAATAATAATAATAGATAGATAGATAGACCACCGGTAGCTTGAGTCCTGCCCCGCTACCGGCGGCACTCTAGGTTTAAGTTTTTTATAGTAATTTTGTTTAATATTATTTTATAAAATTAATGTAAAAAACTTTTATCTAAGAAAAGAAATAAATAAAGAGATAATAATAATAATATATATATATATATAAATATACATATATATATATAATATAATGCAAGAAGCTCTTTGTTCACGCCTACGTATTCAATACTATGTTTGCTAATATTATTTAGTAGGCGTTAGATTTTTATAATGTTACTTGCTGCGCCCCTCGGTTCCACCCGCGCGGACTGCAGTTTATAGCAATAAAACATTTTTTCTTTCATAAGAACCTTCTCCTGGCAATAACAAACATAACAAAAAAAGAATTAGCGAAATCGGTCCAGCCGTTCACGCGTGATGCCGTGACCAAGGGAAATAGAGATTTTTTTATATATAAGAGATATTGTAAGATAGTCAAGCTTATTGCACTCCAATTTTCTTCATCGACAAGTCAGCATTGCAAAAGATGTATCAATTCTAAATTCTACAATTAAACGATGTTCATGATGATTTTGGGTTTATTTTGAGTATAAACTCACAGTATCTACAATGTTATTTTGACATTGCAAACTGACACTTACATTTTATTCATGTCAGTGGTGGATTTAGCAGCAGGCTGAGTAGGCTGGAGCCTAGGGTGGCAGATTTTAGAGGCGGCAAATTTAGTGTCAATTTAAAAAAATGTTTTAATGATATTAAAAAAAGTCGTACCTATATATGTATTTAAATATTATTACGTGCACACAAACAATTAAATATTGTTCACCACTTGAATTGTCTTCAATTTTTGTCTGATGCATAAAAAAATGACACATTTGAAAAGGAAAGCCAGAGGCCGTAGAGGTTATAGAAGTTGGTAGGGGCGGCAAAATTTGAATACTTAGCCTACTGGCGGCAAATGTGTAAATCCGCCACTGATTCATGTGACACCTAAATTTGATTGGAAGAGACAATTATAACGATAACTGAACAGCGGCGACATACTGCAACGTTAAAACTGTTCCGCAGGCGAAGCGGACTGCGAAATCTGCAACATCTCGCTAGTGGGGCGCGAGCAGCGGCCCGGCGCGGCGGACTTCCGGCGCTACGTGCCCTACTTCCTGCAGGACAACCCCTCGGTGGACGCCGACTGCATCAAGGGCGGCCACCCCGCCTACGGGCAGGCCGTCAACTACAAGATGCTATCTAAAAACGTATCCAAGATCGGCGCTACGTACTACCAAGGTAACGTTTTTTTTACGGTTTCGTACCCAAAAGAACCCTTCCGTCCGTCTTTTTTTTTTACTTTTTACACGGTAGCGTTTGACCACAAGTCACCTGATGTTAAGTGACGATGTGGTCGATGATCGCGCCACACTACACCTGGATTGGGCACTGGCTCTCAAGTGTCTGTCACCAGACTGTATTTCATGAACCTGATAGTTAGACAGTTGAAATTTTACAGATGATGTATTCATTTCTGTTGCCGCTATACCAAAAAATACTTAGGTACTAAAGAATAGAATAAAATACAGATTTAAGAGGGCTCCCATACAACAAACGTGATGTTTTTTGCCTTTTTTATAGATAATTGTAAAATTGGTACGAAAACCTTCGTGCGCGAGCCCGACTCACACTTGGCCTGTTTTTTTTTCTTATAGTTAAGCCTTTGACTACTAATTAGCTGATGTTAAATGACGATGCGGTCGAAGATGGCGCCACGCTACACCTAGACACAGACAGCTAGATTGGGAACTGGCTCTCAAGTGAGACTGCCGGAACACACCGATAGGTGCTCCTCGTCAGATTCTTAACTTGAGAGTATCGTATTATTATTATTTTCCTATGTTATATTGAATAATAGGTTAAACATTTTTAAATACTTTCCATGCTAGCGGATAAAATGCGCTTTTGCAATCAGATTTCGAATGATAAACAGAATCTTTCCGAGCTTGTGAGGTTTTTGGGTGCGATCACATTTAAATAATTTAATTATTTTATTTTATTATTACTAATTGATTGAATTAGAGGAAGTTCACTATAATCCCAAGCTTTTTAGCTATTGACGGTACAAGTAACGTTGTGTTCTGTGCAGGCTACCACACTGTGCTGAAGACCAGTCACGACTACTACTCGGCACTGCGCGGCGCGCGCAGCGTGGCCGCCAACCTCTCGGAGACGCTGAACAGGAACCTCAAGGAACAGGTGAATATTGGACGAAGTATTCATTCGCAAGGTTACAAAAAAAAAACATTTTTTTAGTAGTATATGTGATCACTTTAAAACATCAAACTAAAAACTCCTTACGCTCAACGAGGTTACGAGTTCTTAAGGATCGGCAACGCATCGGCAACTCCCCTGGTGTTGCAAATGTCCATAGGTGACGGTGACCACTTTCCATCAGGCGGGCCGTCTGCTTGTTTCAAATCTATTACAACAAAAAAAAAACACTGGCAGAAGAACAGGCGAGAAACGACCGGCAGGTAAATTTTTTGGGCGCGATCACATTGACAATTTTATTCTTATTACTAGTTGCTTGAAGTTGCTTGAATTGGAGCAAGTTCACTACAATCCCAAGCTTTATTGTCTTTTAAAACGAGATTTTGCAATAAGCTTTACTAATAAGATTTCTCTTTATATGGAAATATGTGGCCCTAACTCAGCATAATGCAGGTTAATGAACCATGCGCTGCTTTTCCGTTGGAACCGTTTGATGTCAATGAAGGTCCCTATTCCCCTACTATATAATTATAATGTAACTTTGTCTGTCTGTCACGCCTGAACTGAACCTATTTAAATGAAATTGGTACGGAGATAGTCTAGAGGACATATGCTACTTTTTATCGCTATGAACTAGCCCACACGGGTAAAACCGCGGGGAACAGCTAGTTAGTAATTATATGATGTTCACTTACTATCAGGCGAGCTGTTTGCTTGTTTGCGACTAAATTCTGTCTTTTCTTTATGTTACTAATACCGTTTATACCCTCAGGGCAAGAACATAACGGTGAACGTATTTCCGTACTCCGTGTTCTACGTATTCTACGAGCAATACCTCACTATGTGGCCGGACACGCTGAAGAGCATGGGCATATCTGTGCTGTCCATCTTCATCGTCACCTTCCTACTGATGGGCTTCGATCTGTTCTCGGCACTGGTGAGTACTGCACAGATAACGTGGTAGGAACATCATAAGTACAGCAGAACAGTGACATAGTATAAATAGCACAGTTCACGTGGTAGGAACAGGAGAGTTAATGTGGCAGAAACAGAACAGTTAGCAAGGTAGGATATCACAATAAACAAGAGCAGAGCAGTGACGTAGTGAAAATTGCACAGGTAATGTGGTAGGAACAAAAGAGTTAACGTGGGTAGATATCGACAGTGAACTTCGTTGGCACTTCTGAGAACGGAACAGCTAACGTCTACAGGACAGAAAATGTGGCTGGAACAGGAAAGTTGTTAACGTGGTAGGAATATCATCGTTAAAATGGTAGGAATAGGAGAGTTAACGTGGTTACATATCGGCAATTAACCGTGTAAGAACAGAATAGCTAACGTGAGTAGTAGAACACAGTTGGCGAGGTAGGAAAGGGGTAGTTCATGCGGCAGGAACAGGAAACGTGTCTCCTATAAGCATCCACAGAAGAAATTTTATGATTTAACAAACATTTTACAGCTGTGTAATAAAACTGACACCAGAGGAAGCCAGTAGTAGCTTTTATAAATAACTAGCTGCGCCCCGCGGTTTCACTCGCGTCTTCCCGTTGGAACCTTTTCCGGGATAAAAAGTACCTTATGTCCGTTTCCTGGTCCGAAGCTACCTCCCCACCAATTTTCAGCCAAATCGGTTCAGCCGTTCTTGAGTTATAAGTAGTGTAACTAACACGACTTTCTTTTATAAATATAGATAGATATTCATAATTGCTTGTTTTTCAGGTGGTAGTGATAACGATCACGATGATTGTGGTGAACATCGGCGGTCTTATGTACTGGTGGGGCATCAGCCTTAACGCGGTCTCTCTCGTCAACTTGGTGAGTGTGTCTCAAAGTGTATCCTGACAGTAAACATGAAATAACAGCAGCGAGTGTGGAAAGATTTACTGGCACCATAACCTAATTTGTCTTTATCGATAATTGGTACTTAACTACTTATAATTTCATCTAGTTTCAATTGGTACAACCTAGGTAGTCTCTTTACCATAACCTAATTAACTTCACTTCGATTGGTACCATAACCTAAGTTGTCACTTCTATTGGTACCATAAACTAATGTAGGTATGTCTTCGATTGGCACCATAACCTAACCTGTCTCTTCATCGGGTACCATAACTTGTCTCCTCTATTAGTACCATAACCTAAGTTGTCATTTCTATTGGTACCATAACCTTGCTTCTCTTCAAGGCTACCATAACCTTACTTCTCTTCAACGGGTCATCATTATCATCAGTCTGTATCGGTCCATTGCTGGACTTAGACCTCTCTTAAGGTACGCCACTGAGCCTGGTCTTCGGCTCTTCTCATCCAACTACTGCCAGCGATGATTTTATAGCGATGATGGCTCAGTGGTAGTGACGTCGGCTTGCGATCCTTAGGACGTGGGTTCGAATCCTACAATGAGCTTGAGCTTTCGGTGAAGGAAAACATCGTGATGAAACCATAGCTTGGTGGTAGAGTATTTTCTAGTACTCGCCTGGCTAGCTACCACCCTCTTGTTAAGAATCTGTCGCCTTGCACCTATCGGTGTGTTCCGGCAGCCTCACTCGAGAGCCAGTTCCCAGTCCAGGTGTAGCGTGGCGCCATCTTCGACCACATCGTCACTTAACATTAGGTGACTTGTGGTCAAACGCTACCCTGTAAATAGTAAAAAAAAAGGCCACTCGGCGCAAGTCGTCGCTCCATTCAGCGGGTACCATAACCTAACATTCCTTGGTCCCCAGGTGATGGCAGTGGGTATAGCGGTGGAGTTCTGCTCGCACTTGGTGCACAGCTTTAGCGTGTCCGGCGGCTCGTCTCGCATCGCGCGCGCCGCGGACTCCCTCACCAGGATGGGATCCTCCGTGCTCTCGGGGATCACGCTCACCAAGTTCGGCGGGATCATCGTGCTGGGCACGGCTAAGAGCCAGATCTTCCAGGTCGGTTGAACAACTTGTATATCTCATCGTCGTGGGCCTGCTTCCATCTACAAGAGATATATGTTATCAAGTAGCGTCCGAAAAACATCTGCGCTCGTGGCTAAGTAAGTCAATTCGGGAGCCACAGATGCGGTCACATCTAAGAACTAGAATTTGGTTCCGGCAATCTCACTTGAGAGCCAGTTCCCAGTCTAGAAGTAGCATGGTGCCATCTTCGACCACATCGTTACTTAACATCAGGTGACCTGTAGTCAAAAGATACCTTGTAACGAGTAAAAACTCTTGGGAGTCGCTTTTTTAATTATTTTTGTTCCGTACATCAAATGGAAGAATTAACCCTATAGGATCACTTTATTGTCCGTCTGTCTGTCAGTCAATACGTTCTCTCAGAAATGCGTATCAAGTTGAGGTTATATCAAATACTTGGGTTTTTTAAATTTCAAGGGCATGCTACAGCACTGGGCCAGCGAGTCCCATCAGTGGGAACGTAATTGGCTGATGATGATGAACTTTAGGTCAAATGACACCTAGCAGATGGGGAAGAAGATTCTTAAGATGGATGTATGCTATTGATAATCAAGGGCGGCATATGCGCCAGAAAAGTAATCATTTTTCTGTATAACTGTTGAAAATATATGCAAGTGGTAAAATACTGAGGAGTATAGTATGTATTAATCTATCTGTCTCAGCTTCTCCTTGCTCCCACCCCTCCTCTTGCTAATTGCCGTTAAATGTGGCGTTCAAGGGGGAGGACTATGTCTCCAGCTGGTGCTGATGATGACCCGCCGGCTCAATGCTAAGCCGCTTGTAAACTTGCAGGTGTTCTACTTCCGCATGTACCTCGGTATAGTGCTGTTCGGCGCCGCGCACGGTCTCATCTTCTTACCCGTCATGCTCAGCTATATCGGTGAGTGAACGCTACTTATTTTCATTTTATTTGTTTTGTTTTAGCGTCCCACTATTAGTGTATTTGCCAGTATCAAGTATTATTAAAGATTTGAAACTCCGAGTGTTGAATCCAGTATTATTGATAATGATGATAATATGATGGGATGAGAATATATTCGACCGCCTCTCCCTCTTTGGCGAGATCTTGTGAGATTTGGCTCGACCCACCCTCATTGTGGCTCGCGGGTATATGGTTAAGCAGCCTTGTCTTACCATATTATTTTTAGCTTAATAAAAAAACGCCAAATAGTGCAAAAGTTGTCAACTAGACTATCTTTTTAGACGTTTTATTTTATTTGTTATAATGCTTGCGTTTAATTAATAATCATCTAAGGTGATGATAGGCCCATCAAAAATACTGGTAGAAAAAATGCGGCAACTTAGTAAGCAGACAACACTTCATTAATATTATGAAATACGCTCATAGAAATAATTTACTTTAGACAACGATAGGTAAATTGTAAGAGTTGTTTTATCGTTTTTCATTACACTATTTTCAAGGAAGCGGGAGCTCTATTTCATATACTTTTGACAATTACTAGTGAATTTCTTCCTATCATCGTAACACATTTTCAAAATACATTTATTATTTTTTTGAGTTTTATATTTTTTTATTCGTTATTTTAAATATTATGTTTTCTATGTCGTTTTGTTTCGATCCTGCACGCAATGTCAGTTTGTTTTATTTGCACATTATTTCAATTTTCGCTGTATATTGGACCTTTATCGATATATTCTGTGAAATATTGTGGCAATACAAAGAATTTGAGTAAATTGACAAATATTTTGTTACCAGAATTTAATTTTATATATATTTTGACCATCAATACAAAATCCTTCAGTCGGCATATTAAATATTATTAAAATTAATTCTATACAGAGAGAAAATAATCTATTTGTGTTGCCATAGCATTGAACCAATCTTTTTGTTAATTTTGAAACAGCTATTCGATAGCTTTAAAGCTTTTTATTTATCATAAAGCATCGTATTAACCCATTAAAGCTAGTGCGTATGCGTACTAACAAACGGCAGGGGAAGGAGGGCATAGTGCGTTGTGCTTAAGTGGGGGAAGGGGGGGATGCATGAAGACTTTATTCTTTACCATTATAGTTTCTTACTGTACTAAAAAATACCTAGAACCTACAGTGAAATACTATTTTATCTAGTGATCTGTATGTCCCTACGTGTTGTGCTAATTCTACAACAGATAAGTAGAAAACTTACGTGAGAAAAGCATAATAAAATTCATCACTAGGTATATTACATAGCCAGCCAAATTCAAAAGTTGTTAACAGATTTTCTACTTAAATGTCAAGGATTTAGAGACCTTTTTTTAGCATGCAAAAACGTAAAATTACAATGCCTTCAGTAAAAAATGTGTACACATTAATATGTTACTTTTTTTTTTTTGTAATAACGAAAACATATTTGCTATACAAAATTGAACCTTCAGGAAGGTGCATTAAATCCGTTTTTCAGGTTCTCCGGTCAACAAACAGAAGCTGGCCAATCAGATGCTGCGTGGTAAGGAGGCGCCGGTCGCAGAGACCTCGCTCACTCGAGTAAGAGATAACGATGCCACCATCAGACAGTATAACTTTGACACGCTCCTCGCGTGAGCTTGCGAACTAGCGAGAATGGACTTTCACGCCCAGTGAATACAGTCCTAATTTGTTTGTGGTGTGGCTGAGAAAATAATATGATTCTGATGTGAGGGTTTTAAGAGTCCTTTTCGTAGAATACTGCAAATACATATTAGCAATGCATTAGTTTGCATTGTAGAACCGTGCGTGTATGTCTACGTGATTGGTGGCTTAGCTTCCATTGATTCACCAATGAGGCCTTGAGAAAGGCACACACTACCGCCACTACCGGCCAAATGCGGAACTAATGTGAACTTACTAACGCTCCCGCGTCAATTGAGTGAACCAAAACTTTAGTTGGTACTTATATCAGTATTATGTTGATGGTGAAATCATCTTTCTCAGCTTTTGATAGCCCAAATAAATAATTATAGTCAGTGCCTTGTTCATTCTCGTATAAAGTTCAATTCTAACGCATCGGTATTTTTATAATATTTTATATGTGTATGTGGAAACGAGAAATGGTTCAGTTTATTATGATTTAAGTGATGCTATATAATAAAGCTTACCCATGTTATTTTCATTAGAGTACAAAATCTTTTTAGATATACGTCGGATGTTTACTTGACTTTATTTTGGTAAAATAACTTTTGTACAACATTAACATTTGGTATCACGAAATCATATGAACAAACTGTAGCCCTCTTTCCACATTTACTTTTTTTATAATGGTATTGTTTTTCTGACTTCTTGTAACTAAATCGTTTGCAACTTGTAGTCTTTTACAACTTCTGGTTGAGGTATATAATAACACTTTAAAAGCATGCAGTGCTTTACGGTGACGGTTATTTTAATGTTATCTATGAATCGTTATGTATATGTGACCACGAGGTTTAAAAAAAAGGTTAACTTAAAAATCGATTAACTTTCTGTCCCGATGCTGGGCAAAGGTCTTCCCAAAAAGTTATTAGTATGTAAAAACAAAAAAGGTAATTAAAAGTTTATTTTATTTAAAAGAGGTGTAAATTAAAGGTCCGGTTTGAGACTTAACTTCTGTAGCATGACAGGCTAAGAAGGAATCGTTTTGGGCTTGTAAAATTCAGTTTAATTAAACGCGTTGGAAAATCGAATCCATAATTTGTTACTGAGGCCACTGCTCGATTGCATCAGAATCCAACTAAATATAATCAGCTGTTGCAGTTTTCAGGATATTTTAAAATCCTTTTTTGATATCGCGTATAGACCTGTTCGACAGCCGTCTCCCAATTTTCTTAGTAAAAAATATTTCTGTGTCACACTAAAACATTTTGACAATCAATAATTTACGCTAAAGTTGCAAAGGGCATAGTTACGCATCGAAGCCTAAAAACAATGTCCAGGGAAACTTACTATTCATATTTATAGCATTTACTGTAACATTAGAAGTTTGCAATTTTCGACTATTTTTCGTGTCGTCACAGAATTGCACGCTATATGCCAGGGGTATGGTTTCTAACCAAAATTTAAAAATTGGTCTACGGTGAACCCCCCTTTATCGTCCGCGATCTGAGAAAAACCTCGTCCGTTGGTATCGGTGTGTTCCGGCAGCCTCACTAAGAGCCAGTTGCCCCAATGCAGGTGTAGCGTGGTGCCACCTCCGACCGCATCGTTACTGAACATCAGGTGACTTGTGGTCAAATGCTACCCTGCCTGCGCTAAAAAGTGAAATAAAGAATATCTCGGAAGTCGAGAGTTCAGTTAAACGTTTTTTTTAACATTTTCAGTTCACAAAAATCTTTGCAACCAAAAATAACACAGACAAGCTGCATTCAATGTTTTTAAAAGAAGATATTTCTTCCTCCTTTAAAATTTTGTTCAGAACACAAATACGAGGTTTTCACTGGTCGCCGACGATGTATAAAAAAATAAATGTGTAATGTCGTGTAATTTGCATGAATACCGATCGTTGTATGTTTAGTTTTGTATAGATGACGATCATTCCTATTCTACTTTCGAATTTAAATTTTATTTTTGTATTTATTACTACACTACACACACACGTTTGTGTTTTAGTGTCGCGTCGAGTGTCACTGCATCTTAGTTATGTTGCGCACTTTTCTCACTCCGCACACTCTCGAATAAAAAACATATATATGAGCATAAGTGTTTTTAAAAAAGTGGAAAAATCTTTTTTTCCCGGTCTCCCTCACGAGCAGTAAGGCAGAGGCGGCAAAGAATGGATCGCACGCCAACATTTTGCAGATAGGGTTGCCAACCGTACATTATCATAAAGTACTAAGATACATTATATCATACCTTAAAGTATTTTACGTCTATGGTGTGCACATTATATTTCTTAAATAGCAGCAAAGTACGCGTAAATACTTCATTACAACCTCGAGTTTGTTAATACCATAGCTAACAAAAAATACATGAAACGAAACGTATATTGACTTACTGAGTAGTAATACGTTTCGTTTCACGCACGGTGAGGAATAATATGATTGATACTTTTCTCTGACTCTGATACTACTGACTACTGACATTGATACTTTTCTCTGACACTGTACTCTTTATTTAACACAATCGAAACGTCATATATATCTTTTTTAAATTGGCAACTAGATTTGCAAATGTCCATAGGCGATCCCGACCGATGCCATCATTGCAAGCCCTCTGCTTACTTCTCGTTCACTTAGTATAAAGAAGGAGTTGTAGTCAATAATAGTAAGAGCCCAGAGTACTTATAATGTACTTAATACAGAACAAAGACTCGGCGACAATTTTATTGTTTATTTATTGAATTAATTTAAGTTATTAACTTAATGGTGTCGATTCTGAATTCTCTAAAACAGGATTTGATAAACATATACAATTAAACTTCCCAGACGACTGCAAACGCTTATTTAAAAACAAACTGTAAAAAATAAAATATTTTAATTTTTCAGTCACAAAAAAAAGTATTTTTAAGTTGTTTATTTTTATCAATTGAGTCGATGCGCAGTTATAGTAAATTTATTTCTTAAATCTTTTCGCGAATCCCTACGATTAATTGGGATTCACGTACCACAATTGAGAAAACGAGAAAACGTCAAAAAACTAAATCAAAGAACAATGGCCAAAACGGACCTGCGGTTAATCAAAAACGAATCTTTTTAATCTATGTACCTATTAGAAAATTGACTGTCAATGTCAAGTGACATTGGCAGAAACGGGACCATTCTTAGATCGGACAATCTTAACCCTAACCTTTTTTTTCTTTTGCTACTTATTTTTCGTTAATTGAACTTATCGTTAATTTCACAAACCAATAACTGTTTTAGGCCGGTCGTATAATTTCAATAAGCTATTCGTAATTTTTATACCAAATATATTGCTGTCAGGTCCAGGGCAGTATGAAAAGTGGCCAATGTTCTTTGACAGGTGTCCCTTTTGTTGGTTCTGTGGTTAGAAAAGGACAGCATTACTTTCGAAACTGTCATGTTAAGTTTTAAAGAGTCAGAATCGATACTATTGTGATCAACGCAATTATACATTTCCATTAACAATTCGACGAAACACAGCTTCAATACATTTTATTTTGTGCGCTTATTGTTAGAATAATAAGGTTTATTTTAATAAATTGTTTTATTTCAACTAATTTATTTTTTTGTTTTGTTGCGAGAAATTGACTTATTTAATCTAATTAATGAAACTTAACGATGAGGTGTTGGTTACTTATAACGCCATACTCCGAGATTAAATTCGATTTATTCTTATCTATAATTATATATCTTTATTATGCTTAATTGCCTTTACCATAATAAGAGATGGAATAACCAAAATCACGCTTTGGGTATTAAAATAAGTATGTATGTATATGAAACTTGTGACTTGTGTGAATGACGCTGCGTGCTAAATTACCAACAATTTCGCCAGTGTCGCGTAGAAAAAGTAGAAACTAACGATGACGATTGATCCGTCAACAGAAAAGATCGATAAGATTGGCTTAAGTTAACTTGACACACGACCTCAGTCACATGAACCTGTCAGTCTAAGTAGGTTTAGTTGTAAAGGCTTAAAGGTCAATTTCTCAGCATCACGTTATTCAAGTTAGCTTTACGTAGAGCACATTGTATTACAGTTTTATTTTGTTATATTAAGTTCTACTAACGATGGGCAAAGAGTACTGTAGAGCGGTTCATACACGGTCCATCTTGAGGCAAGTCCAAATTATGAAGTATAAAAACAACGACAAAAAAGGTGCGACGTTCAAGAAACCGTTGTGCGTCCTGCCAGCAGTCCATTCAGTTTTACCCTCCGGTAAGAGTAATAGTGTTCTGTGGTTTTACCTCTGACGGGTATGACGTTTACCATTGTCTGTGCCCGTTTGGTTGGCACCACTTGCTGTCACTTTAAATTACTTGTTTTTTTTCTTCCTTCGTTTCCTTTTTTCTTGAATTTTTTTGATTCCTAACTTTAATAACACTCTTCAATAACTAAATTACCTTAGTTACTGGTTGTTGGCTTTGGCCCAATCTCCCACATTTTAGGGGATTGTATACCTCGAGTATGGCAATACAGCGCTCAGGCTTGCAACTTAACGGCCAGAAGTAAAATAAAGCCTCGCGCATACTATGGGTGGGCTGCAATGCAAAACATCATGCATCTCTCTCGTTCATTTAATGATAGAAAGAGATGTAGTAACGTCTTGTGGCGCGGCCCGACCTAATGTGCGCGAGCCTTGCTGTGAAATGCCTGTAATTACTGTCGTTTTCATGATGTAGTTAGTCATTTATGTCGTTTATGATTTTGTATGGAATTACGTCAAGATAGTGTATGGGGCTCTATAGATTACAATATATACTAATGTTGGTGTAATGAGACAACCGGTGTTGGTAAGAGTTACACTTGAAACTATTTTGATTATTTTTCATAGAATACCTGAACTGTAAGAGCCGTCTTGTTTTTACAGGTACGACTGTAAAACAACATGGAAATTATGAGCAAATTCTATATCTTTCCAATAGATAAAGTTGGTTGTTTTGATGGTTTGTTTATTTTATTATTGTTTTTAGTGAAATGATCTGTATTATTATTTGTGATTTCTTCAAGAGATTTCGATGAAATTAGACGCCCCTCTATGTTCCTTCCAATGTTTGCACACATGTCATACAATTTATTGTTGTTGAATGGAAAATTATTTAATTGCATATTCCGGAATCTCTACTTACTATATAGTACTTAATTAGAGGGAGTTGTTTTTTATTATCAAAGGTAACGGCTTATTGTGGTATGAACCTACCGGCAGTTTTAATTATATGATAGAAATAAATGTATGTTTTTTAATTATTTATTTTTGTTTCATTTTTAGTTGTAGCACCTTTGCATGAGAGCACAGTGTTGCCATCATCTGGCATGCGTTTGTGCATGATGATTGTTACATGTTACATGACATTATTTTACTATACGTGCATTTTGGCATTTTAATTTTTGCTTGTAAATGTTACATTTTATTGGTCTTTGTGTAAAGTGTTTCATGTAATATTTGTAATTTAAGTACATGTTTATTATATATATCGTTTTTTTAATTTAATGCACATATTGGATGTATATTTTTTCTACTTTGCACGCAAAATAATGGCATGTAATTAAAAAAAAACTCGCGTCATTAATCAAAATATCATCCGTACAGTATCCGGAAAGTAATATGGCACGCCGGAAGATAAGTTGTACCTACTCATTTTATTAAAAGAGAACGCAATATAAATTTTTGTACATTAAAATTAGGTAGGGACGTACTCGTAACTTCGAAAGTTACACCTGATTTTCGTACCAGTCCTATATCGGTTAGTTGGTTCACATAAGTACCAAAGTTTAAGTGAAGCAGGCGTGCCATATTTCACCCCTCCCGTGTAAGTATATTTAGGCTAAAGTCTAGAAATAAAGGTCCAATGTACTATAATTAAAAATGTACTTTTCCCATCCCGCATGAAGGAGCTTCTGAGTCCGAACCAAAACGACGTAAGGAAAAAGTTTATTTAAAAGCAAAAGTAGCACATTTACACAGGTAACATAGCATAGTGAAGTGCACTGAAATATTCTTAAAAATATTTTTATTTTTGCAACCGCGTTGGTTTTCCAGTTTCTATGACCGTCGGCGTCGATAGTTTAATTTGCATCTTTCAATTGTGACCGTTTCATAGTTACAGTGATTGCCCAGCGGTGGGCAGTAGACTCTCGCATCGAACACACCGATAGGTGCTTGGCGACAGATTCTTACAGAACTTGAACTTCTTAATTTTTCATCCCGAAATTTATACCTACAGTAACGTGTATCTGCTGTTATCTGTAAAATTTTCCGTAAATTTTTAAGAATATTTCAAAGTAGTTAAAAGACGTGCACTGGAAGAATTCTTAAATCAGGAATTTAGTGAATTAATAACGCAAATTCTAAAATAAAAACTCATCACAAAAATTAATCCTTAGATGCATTAGAATCGAAAAGATATGAAGTAGATATGGTTTAAACAATCATGGCTGTTAACATTAGAAATTGGTTTTGAAACAGGATAATTACCATATGTTTGTTTTTGTTTGAGTTCTCGATATTTCGGCACCGTTGCCTTTATTATATTCCTGAACATAAAACTCCGTGTAAGTTCATGAAGTATATTTGTATAAAGCAGTAGAATCACGAGAGATTAGTTTCCCTCGTGGTCCCACACTGGGTCATGAAATTATAGTAGGGATACAAGAAAAGCAGTGAAGCAGTGGGGACTACAAGAAATAAGTGACCAATCAGTGGGTCACAATAGGTCAAGAAAACAGCTTAAATATCCCGTTTCAAAACCAATCCAACAACCTTTTAACAACTTCACAATATCACTAGGTAATATTAAATTATCTTCAATCGCTGCGAAAATAGTCTTCATAATAATTCTTCATTAATGTATTCTTTATGAGTAAGAAGGTGGGCCAACAGGTGGGCCAGGTGACTCGCTGAGGACTGAGCCTGAGTGGTTCAATGATATCAGAATTATTGTGTACTTAGTGATGTACTTAGTCATCATTGTAAAAGGGCTGAATTAGGTAATAATGCACATCATTAGATTTTCTTCAGTATTTCAATGAATTTAATAACTTTGGACTAATATCCATTTTTGTATTATAATCAGAGGTTCTCTCTACTCTAACTCCATCTTCACCTATCATAGTGTAAGTGGTAAGTCCACTGGCAAACCTATTTATATTTAGGATTGAAATGAAATTATTTTATTTCCATTTTGTAAGAAAATCACAAAATGGTGTCGATTCGGTTTTGCATTCTCTAAAACTAAACTAAGTTTGACAGGTCTAATAGTATTGCTGTCTTTTTCCAACCACAGAAGTAAAAAAGGACAGCATTAATTTCAGACCTGTCAAACTTAGTTTAGTTTTAGAGGATGCAAAACTGAATCGACACCATTGTCTGTGAAAGCTTAGTTTTTGTTGGACACTTGGACCAAGTATGCACTAAATTGAATTTGGTTTATTTTCACTGTATTTACCACTTTTACAGGGTAGCGTTTGATCTCAAGTATTTTAATTCACCTGATATTGGTGTCGATTAGGTTTTGCATTCTCTAAAACTAAACTAAGTTTGACAAGTCTAATAGTAATGCTGTCCTTTTTTTAAAACACTTCTATTACTTCTGTGGTTAGAAAAAGACAGCAATACTATTAGACCTGTCAAACTTAGTTAAGATTTAGAGAATGCAAAATGCAAAACCGAATCGACACCATTGAGTGACGATGTGGTCGAGTAGAAGGTGCCCCGCTTGGTTTGGCTCTCAAGTAAGACAGCGGGAATATAATCGATTATTCGAGTGTCCTCAGATTCTCAAATGCAGACCTGTTTGAACACTTGTTAGTTATCCGATTTCCTTAAATCTTATCATCGATCGATGACTAAATAAATAAGTACTTATCTAGGTATAAAACGATTTTCACTATCTTAATTGTTTGCTATTAAATAGAGTAGGTATTTTGAAATCTTCACTATGTATGTTAGTGACAGTGTGACTCGTAGGGAAATAAAATTGCAACGAGACTCATTGGGAACCTACAGTAATAACTTTTTGAGCAAGATTTCTACTTATTGTAATAAGTATCTCCTAAATATTTATAGAACAATTATGACAAGATCATGGATAATTTAAACAACTTTCGCACGACGAATTCACGAAGGATTTGCGCGAGCTCCAGGTGGAGGACTGGCAGGAGGTGGCGCGGGACAGACGTCTTCTACGAGTATTATCGGAGGCCAAGACTCACTTTGCGTCGTTGCGCCATATCAGTTAGTTAGTTAAACAACTATCTCAAGAAGTTTACTGGCAGATGATAGCTTTATTATGACCCGTGATTTTCATGAAAATCTTTAGTAGGTACCTGCCTCGATTATAGATTCGTGTAAATAATTGTTCTCAATAGCTAATTGGCTTTGGCCTCTAACTAGGAGTTCTGACTTCTGTGGATAATTAGACATTTATTACAGTACGTTGAAATCTGGCACAAATCGGTAGGTTATTAAATGGTAAGTCCCCAAAGAGTCTTCTCGGGGATTTTTTTTCCCAACGAGTCACAACTCACAATAGGTACCCATATAGGCGTTAGAATTCCACATTACATCATATATCACTATTGTAGATAAATACATTTTAGTAGATTTTTTCTAAATGTACTGTTCTGAGCTTGCTGTGCAATAACACTTGGCTTGCACTATTACACTATGTTTTTCCTAAAGCATGAATTTTTCTCGTTACATGATGTTTAAGATAAGTTAGTTATTATAATTAGCAGATTTACAATCATTCACAGGAAGAAAGAGTGTTATAAAAGTCAATGCAATTTAAATTGTTGATTTACGTCGTAGATACCTACAGGTACCTACTCAACTAATTTATTTCCGCTTCTACCTCGCCTGTCTCTCTCTCTCTCTTTTCTTCCATAAATGATGTAATTCTTTCTTCTTTTCTCTATCTATTTTCTTCTTTCTTCTTATTACTCTGTCTCTCAAAGAGAAGATCTGATTCTCAGCACTGAATGTGGAGATTTCGACTTCACGGATGGTAGGTACATGTTTTGAGGTAAATAGGTAAGCAAATTAGGGGATAGGTAAATTTAATTTAAAAAAAACACAGTCGAACTCTTGTCCCCACTCTTTCCGTGCTTGTCACTTCCTTGACTAAGAAGTCGTCCATATAAACAATGACACATTGGTTTTTTTTGATAAATTTTGTCCCTTGGTCCCTTTTGTAAACTTAGAGGTGAAAGTGTGGTGAAGTACCTAGCTAAGTCCCCCTCGCATAGTAGGTAAGTCCCTGATGTGACTCTTCGTGACATTTGGAGAGGCCCCTTAAAATGTGTCACGTCACGTAAGTATTCTATCCACAGGCTAATTGTATGTTTAGTTTAATCTGAAAACAAACACTGAACTCTTAGAAAACTTTATTTGCTAAAAATGTGAAAACAACACATAGACCAATTGAATGGCATGCAAAAATTTACAATTACAAATTATATAAAAAGTACATGCACCTGAAAAAAGCTTAGTAGATTCACAATAAATTCATAAATTACAAAGATTCAATAAATTACAATTTTATTAATATATATATATGTCAAGAAGTATTACATTTAAAAAATTCATTCAGGTCATAAAATACGTTGTCAATAAGCCATTTTTTGAGGGCATTTCTAAATTTTGATTCATGTGTGTCCTGGATATGAGTCGGCAAATGATTAAAAATACGAATACTGGAGATGTAAGCACTTTTTTCGTAAATCCTAGATTTAATGACTGGGAGGTATAAACCGTCGTGTTGCCTCATTCTAGTTTTCCTGATTCGCATTTCGGATTTTCTTTTGTACAAATGGACATTATTTTTAACAAAAAGGCATAGCTCCAAGATGTATATACCCGTGACCGTGAGGTATTTTTTATCTTTAAATATTTGTCTTAACGACTCGTCACTTTTCAATCCATAGATGATTCTTAGACTACGTTTCTGGAGTATAAATGTACTGTCTACGTGCACAGAGTTACCCCAGAATATGATGCCATAGATCAATATCGGAAACACACTTCCGTAGTAGGCACTTCTGGCGACATCAACTGATGAAACGTCGACCAACACTGATAGAGCGTAGCAACAACTGGAAATTTTGTTGTTAATTTTGTTAATATGTGACTTCCAGTTTAGGTGTTCATCGAGTGATAAGCCCAAAAAATCAGCTACTGGCACAGTGGCAACCTTAGTGCCATCTATATTTATGCCAAGGTCAATTACGTGTGCCTTATAATTCCTAAATTGCATGAGCTTGGTCTTTGTGAGATTGGTTTTTAAATTTAGGCTTTCTAACCAAGACCTAACAAGACAAAGTGTCTCACTTATTTCATTTGAGTATTGAGTTGATGTCAGACCATCGTTGCTAATAACTATGGTAGCATCATCAGCATAGAGAACGCAATGGTGTTTTGTTAGAGTTGGCAATTCATTAATGTAAATTAAAAACATCAGAGGACCCAGTATACTGCCTTGAGGAACTCCTAGTTGCGTTTTCTCGTGATTTGACTGAATTATTTCAATGCTTCTAGTATTTTGATTAAAGTGAGTGAGTATCGTAGACTGCACCCTGTTTTGAAAATAGGATCGGCAAAGTTCAAGAGCTGGTCCTCGAATACCAATGGCTTCTAATTGTTCAATGAGAGTTGATGGAACCACACAATCAAAAGCTTTGGACATGTCTAGCAATAGGGCTGTGCATTGCTTTTTTTGATTGATTGAGTCCCAAATTTTGCCTAAGGTTGCAAAAACGGCCATTGAAGTTGACCGTCCTTCGCGAAACCCAAATTGCTGACAATTCAAGACATTGTTTTTATCTAGGAATGTGATGATTCTGTTATAAAAGGCACGTTCAAAAATCTTCGAAAAAACTGGCAGCAAAGCTATTGGTCGGTAGTTATTTGGATTGTCCTTAGCCCCTTTTTTATGCAGTGGTTTTATTAAACTTACTTTCAGGCTTTCAGGAAAGCATCCTGTCTCAAACATCATATTTATCAAGTAGGCCATAGGTTTAGCTATAAAGGCAATACAAGACTTTACCACTTGCATTGTAATACCATCCGCCCCGCTGCTTTTTTTATTCTTCATTTTTTTTACAATTTTAACTATTTCATCTTCATCTACAGGTGTCAGGAAAATACTGTTACATATTGAGCGTAATGATGGCTTATATGTCGAATTATTCCTACTATTAATATTTTGTGAAATAAATAAATGATTAAAATAATTTGCTATGTCAAGTTGATTTGTGATTATTTTATTGTCATTATTAATGGAATCAACAGTCTGTTTGATATCATTTGTAGGAGTAGTGTGCATCTTAATAAGACCCCATGTCGCTTTGGATTTGTTGAAGCTTTTGTCTATAAATCTCATGTTCGCCAATCTTGTCTTGTGGTAGGTAATTGAACAGGTAGAACGTCTTGTAAGAAAAAGCGCAGCGAAAAATCAATATGATTTTTTTTTCAATTGTTTAAGTTAAGTTGGTAGGTGCTTACTATCCGTACAACATTGCTAGGCAGTTAAAAAAAATTACATCTCACATGCAATGCCTGTCGCATATCACACGCGTCTGAGAATACCATTTCAATACTCAGCCAGCCCATCCACCAAAAATCAGCAAAGTATTGAGAGGAGCCCAGAAAAAAATCCACCATTAAGATCGCTCCATTATATCGTAAAAGGAAAATGAAGCTGTCGCATTAGTTTACTTTTTCCCGCTTTTCTAGCGTCGTACACACTAGCTTTGGTGATTGAGCATCATTAGAAGTTCATACGCTTAGCTAACCTCCAAGTCTGATGTTCTGATTTTCCCCAATTGTATAGGCATAACCCGACGCCGGGGGCGCTGGCGGGTGCACTCGCAACGCGGCCCTACCTACGGCAGTCTAGGCTCCGCGGAGCCCCTCGCCTCCACCAGTGGGACCGTCAACGGACTCACCGAGGAGATGTAACGATTGGAAACAACGCCATCTGTTGATCGCACCGACGAATTTTATAGGACAGTTGAAGATGCGTCTTCCGCGTTTCGTGAATAGTGATGTCATTACAAAGACTATTTTCTAATCTGTTTGTGAGTCTATGTAAATGGTTAGGTGTTTAGTGATTTAGATTTAATATCCCGAACGTGGAGAGTAATTAATTAGCCTCTCTGAAAATTAGAATATTTCTAAATATTTATTATTGTATTCTAGAACAATTTTTTTCTTCAGTAAGTGTGCAGATTTATTAAAATAAGTTTGTGGTTATATAATTAGTAGTGAAATTTTTAGTTACTTTGGTTACACAGCTATAGGTACTTACAGGAATTCATCAGTGATGTTCCGATTTGAACAGTAGATGGCGTTATTTGAGAATGTCTATGTAGTTAGATAAATGTGACTATTAAGCACCGTGACAGTGATAAAATGTATCTAGATTCTATAAAAATAGAATTATAAGTTACCAGATGTTATTTATAAACGAAAAAATCTAATGGATGGGTATCATACAAAACAAAATCAAAAGGACTGAAACAACCAAAATTATAAATTATTCTATTTGCTGAGTGAACCAACCAAAGTTATTATTACTAAAAACTAATATAGGTCCATACTATTATATATACGTGTGTAAGATAGATATTATGATATCAATACCCACTTGATATTATCAAAGCATCTTACGATGTTAAGCGCGTAGCTATCACTTTATAATCTAGCTCTAGGAGGATACATTAATTTCGCTATCGATTCGCGATTTAACCTGTGTTGAGATTCCCACAGACGCATCGGCAACTCCCCTGGTGTTGCAGATGTCCATAGGTGACGGTGACCGCTTTCCATCAGGCGGGCCGTCTGCTTGTTTGCTAATCTATTACAAAAAAGAATTGTGGGAATTCCAAGTCAAGTTGGGCTGTCGCTGAATGAAACCAACAAACGTTTGCGCAATTTTTTACGTATGGAGGTATATAGTTAGTTATATTATACCCTATTTATCACTATCACTACTTATTATAAAACAAAGTCCCCGCGCCGCGTCTGTCTGTCTGTCTG
The DNA here is from genome assembly GCA_931315375.2 of Opisthograptis luteolata. Lineage (NCBI taxonomy): Eukaryota > Metazoa > Arthropoda > Insecta > Lepidoptera > Geometridae > Opisthograptis > Opisthograptis luteolata. Next base: position 10,170,754 of record OV928048.1, read on the forward strand.
TCTGTCTGTTCGCGATAAACTCAAAAACTACTGCACCGATCTTCATGCTGTTTTCACCAATAGATATAGTGGTTCTCGAGGAAGGTTTTAGGATATAATTTGTTAAGTTTTTGTTTACATTGGCTAAAATATAACGATATTTGTTGGAGAGGTCGGAAAAAAATAAGCCGTCTGGGAGCTTTCAACGAAAACGCTGCCTAAACCCTTTGAGATATAACAAAATGATGTACTGTGGAATTGTGTATCTTATACAGGTCTACAAAAAAGTCCGCGACGGCATATGTTTATCTCTTAAGGATAACATACTATAACTACTTTTATAAGAATTTAGTTCAATTTTTAAAATACTTTTGAAAACGGGCTGTGTCATAGAACTTTTGGCGTTTAAATTAATTAAATTATTTTTGTGATAATGAATATTCCTCGATTTCGGTATTGTTTCGTATGTAGAGTTTAATATAATAGATGTGTAAGTAGATAAATAATCAAAATCATTAGCTTTCGCTGTTAAAGCAGCGCATAAACTTTGATACTTAGAGAGAAAACAAATTGAGAGAAAACTACGAAATTCAACGACGCTAATTTTTTTTTAGAAAATTTTAGGACATATCCCGCATTTGCTGTTTTGATAAAATAATGTTGTTTTGTTTATCACAATGGCACTTTTTATATAGCTAGAACTGTATTTATTAAAACAGATTTAAGGTGGGTTACATTTTTGTTATCATAGTTTTTAAGTTTTGATGACCAAAATTAGAAAATTAGCTGCTAGATAGCTTGGCTAGCTTTGAATTTATCAGTATAAGGCAAGAGGCTATATTGAGGAGTTATTTGTCAAGCTTAAATTGACACGTGTACTAATAATGCAAGATTGGTGTGGCAACTTATACCTACTAGACAATGTTAAGGTAGATTAGGTAAAAATACCTACTGATGACCGGCTTGTGTATAAGAGCTTATTACCTCTACCTATTCTTAATGTATTACCCGGAACCACTTAAATCTAAAAACACTAAAGAAGTAGATACTGGTCTAGACTCTGATGTGCATTTTCTAAAATGAAACTAAGTAAATTTGACAAGACGAAAACGCTGTTCTTTTCTCACTTGCGTGGTTAGAAAAGGACATCAGTACTTTTAGACTTGTTGAATTTACTCTCGTTTTAGAAACATCATATATCATATACATCGTAATCGACAGTGTCGACACCACTGTTGGCCATTATGTTCCATCCCAAATGAACTAAAAGCAGAAGTAACCAAGTATTTATACTAATATAAAATTAGGTTCCGCATCGGAATTTGACTTCATTTAATGTGGTCTGGTTACCGAGATCGGAGTCTGATGAAACGGGAATAAGAATTAAGGAGAAGGTTTAACAGCTCTCGTGTCACATGCTTTAATTAGAATAATGTAAAAATTATAGAAGTTTTGGATTGGGCTTGCTTGTGAAGCGAATCGAAATCGATTAATTACACAATGCATATGAATTTTGTAGCTTATGTAGGATTATTCAGAGATACAAGAAAGATTTCCTAATTTCCCTAGTTGTACAGTCAGCGACAAAAGTGGCTGATCGTTCTCGATTTTCCAAATGTGTTTCAAATCAGTAATTATTATTGTTTTTTTTACATTTTACATGGTATCATTTTGACCACAACATAACACACCTGATTTTAGGTGATGATGTGAGGTCAAAAATTGGTATCTAAGATGATGAGGATAATAGAAAAAAGTGTGATTGTTCAGCGACTTTTGTCGTCGACTGTACCTAACTACGGATATTATTTGTATATTCCATTTGTCAGTTATATAATATATATTACCGATACCGGCACGGATCTGAGTTAAGGCTAATTGAACCGGGCCGGAATTGGCTGGCTACAACCGGTAGTTCAAGAATCCTAGCCTCAATGTCTTGACTGTTATCAAACTGCCGATTAACTTTGCAGGAAAAATTAAAAACGCTCATTCGAAGCGATACTAAGTCACTAATTCACTATGGGTTTCATACAAAATGGTGTTAGTTTAGTACCAATAACTTACACAGTAGTTAATCCTACTAATATATACAGTATATATTTCTTTATGAAGAATTTAAACATTATAGGTAGCTATCTCATTCTCACTTAAGCTGAGGCCAGACGAGCGTAATTTACGCTTCGACAATCACCGTTCGTCGCAATAATATGGCGTAAAGTTTGTACTCCAAACTGCAATAGTAATGTATGAAATCGAACGCAACTATCGCCCGGTTCCAATAACCGATCTATCCACGATTTGCCCTACTGGAGATGGAAATTTGACATAAGCTCCATAGAAGTAATGTCAAATTTATGTCAAACCGTGGATAGATCGGTTATTGCCACCAGCCGTTAAGCTACGTTCATTGTAACACTATATCACAGTATATAAAGAACAGTAGGTTAGCTAAGGCCGCTCGACGAGTTAATTGCCTACTCTTGCGGTGATGCATAGGCGGCGCGTTCTGTACTGAGTGCATGGCCTGGCCGCGGCCCCGGCCGCCTCCTTTCGTTTATGTTATTGTGTGCGTGAAAAGAGCGTGCGTACACGGTGCCGCTACTCACGCACACATTCAAACCGGCGACGGCCGATTTATATGAAGCTGAACTAATACTCCTTTACTATGACTATATCGTCAAGACAAAGGAGTCGATTCGGTTTTGCATTCTCTAAAACTAAACTAAGTTTGTCAGGTCTAACAGTAATGCTGAGTAATGCTGTCCTTTTTTTTACTTTAGTGGTTAGAAAAAGGCAGCAATACTATTAGACCTGTCTAGCTTAGAGAATGCAAAACCGAATCGACACCAAAGGCCAGTTATTCGAGAATGACGCTCAAGAAGTAAACTCTACGAAAGAACATATTTGACGCTGTCATTTCATACAAATATGTCACTCTATCGCAACTCAAGCATTGATCAATTCAATCAATTAGTAATAAGAATAAAATTATCCATGTGATCGCGCCAAAAAAATTACCTGCCGGGCGTTTCTTGCCTGTTCTTTTGCCGGCGTAAGGAGGTTGGAATAGGCGTAGCTAGTTTTAAGTTTGACGTTTTAAAGTGATCACAATGTATCCTATTGAATAAAGTACTATTGACTATTGATCAACGCTTGAGCGTCATTCTAGGATACCAGCCTAGGACGTTTTTGTATCTTTGATTTATTTTTTATTGTTGTGGTGATGTAACAAGAAAGCGTAATCTTTACGCGACGCAAAAATGCTACTTTCCACTTGCAAAATTACGCTTGTCTGGCCTCAACCTAATCTGCACATAGCATAATTTTTTTGTCATTAAATATGTCTGGACACATTATTTTAGACATAGTACTTTTGTATATATATGTAACAATAACTATAGAAAAATTATCAATGTGTTGTTTGTAATATCTAATAGATTTTATTAATAAATAAATTACTCACGTGACTATTTTTTTTATTCATCCCTTATTGTTAAATTCCTGTCATTCTATCATTGGCTCCTGATTTCAATAAAACGACAAAATACATACATAATTATACGTAGTCAAATATAGTTTCACCTACCTGCCTATTTTCCATAATATTAAATTTAATGAGATTTGAGTCAAAATAAAAATCTTTTTCGATGGATCAATTTATTTAAAACGAAATTAAAAATAATAGCGATGACTAGATTCGTTTTGTATGTAGATATAAGCACTTAACATAATTTCTCAGTAACCTTATAAAATATCCATGTACTTAGCTAACGTGATTGCCATTTCTTAATTCATTCACTCTATCACAATAAAATAACGAAGGAGTACCATTTATAATAATCAATAACAGTAATTATAGCAACATTCCAGTTAATACTTTACAAACATAATAACGAATCCTTTACATATAAATAAGACAGCAGTACATATATATTTTTTTGTTTAAAATACTTTTACGTATTATGATATTTTTTATAAATGATAGATACTGGTGTAGATTCGGGTTTGCATTCTCTAAAACTAAACTAAGTTTGACAGGTAATGATGTCGATTCGGTTTAGCATTCTCTAAAATTAAACTAAGTTTGACAGGTCTTATAGTAATGGTGTCCTCTTTTTACTTCAGTGGTTAGAAAAAGACAGCAATACTATGAAACCTGTCAAAAATAGTTTAGTTTTAGAGAATGCAAAACCGAATCGACACCAATGCTGTCCTTTTTTTACTTCAGTGGTTAGAAAAAGACAGCAATACTATATGACCTGTCAAACTTAGTTTAGTTTTAGAGAATGCAAAACCGAATCGACACCAATATTATGTTATGGTCAATGACCGATGCTCCAGCGCTCTTAGGTTTGGCTAGGAAATCTCAAATCTTCTATGTCGGACAAGAAGAGCTTAAAAGCAATAGTGTATTTCAACCTTTGACTAACTAATTTATAACTGGGATAGTCAAACGCCGACACACGATTTGATTTAACGAGGGCAAAGACAAGGACCGAAACAAATTTTATTTTACTTTTGACGTGTGACTAAAATGTCTATTTACCTAGGTTTGACTAAAAATACATCAGTCAACGGCTGAAATTAGAATCTATTTCGGGGTTTTGCCGAAAAGCTTTGATCTAACCTAGAATAAACTAGTCGTTATGCGGCGAGGCTAAATATATCGATCTTTGACTATAAAATATAAGTCAAAAAGTCCATTTTTTTTTTTACTATTTACAGGGTAGCGTTTGACCACAAGTCGCAATGCGGTCGAAGATGGCGTCACGCTACACCTGGACTGGGAACTGGCTCTCAAGTGTCTGTCTGTCACCAGGCTGTATTTCATGAACCGTGATAGTTAGACAGTTGTGATTTTTATTTATTCAATAGGATACATTGTGATCACTTTAAAACGTCAAACTTAAAACTAGCTACGCCTAGTATAGATAGAAGAGTTTAGTTTTATAAGTATAGTTTAGTTCTTAGTGTTTAGTTTAATTTTCTATCCTACTGTATATATTTTGTTCTTTTGTTGTTATATATAAGAATGAAGGATAGATATAAGATACTTATTTTAGATTACAACGGTAATATATAAAACAAAACACACAGTAAAAAGATTAAAATATAGTACGTTTTAACAAAAAAAAGTAGTAGGTAACAGTAATATATATAAGTTTCTAATCCCCACGTATTGTTATAGCATGGTGTGCCAGAAAGAGGCTTAAACCATGCTTTTATTTATTAGAAACATCACCTTTGATTAGACAGGACAGAAATTTGACATTACTTCTATGGAGCTTGTGTCAAATTTCAATCTCCAGTAGGGCAAACTCTGGATAGATCGGTTATTAGAACCGGCCGTTAATCTACGTGACAAGACAATTTTGGATAAGTACCTAGCTACCTAGGTATATACCTAAACTAATTTATGTTGATTTCGTCCGCTCTTTTTAAAACACTTTTATTAGCTTGACTTGTAACTAACTAACTAACTAACTAACTAACTAACAATGTAATCAAATCTTAGAAGTCAATTTTCACCTACTTCTAATTGTTGTATCGACTTGAAACTTTGTATGTGTATGTAATCTCGGTGACAATGCAATAATTTGGTATCATCGACCTGATCTGATGATGCAGCCGGAAGGTGGGTAGGGCATCTCTTCGCTGGCTACTAGTAAACCCCTCGTGTTTGGGCTCATATGAATCGTCTTGATGAGTACAATAGATTGGACTTGGTGACGAGGGTCTGATGATGCAACCGGAAGGTGGGTAGGGGATCTCTGCAGTGGTTACTAGTAAACCCCTCGTGTTTGGGCTCATATGAATCGTCTTGATGAGTCCAATAGATTGAACTTGGTGACGAGGGTCTGATGATGCAACCGGAAGGTGGGTAGAGGATCTCTGCAGTGGCTACTAGTAAACCCCTCGTGTTTGGGCTCATATGATTCGTCTTGATGAGTCCAATAGATTGAACTTGGTGACGAGGGTCTGATGATGCAGCCAGAAGGTGGGTAGGGGATCTCTGCAGTGGCTACTAGTAAACCCCTCGAGTTTGGGCTCATATGATTCCTTTTGATGAGTCCGATAGATTGGACTTGGTAACAAAAGACTAAAAAGTAAAAAAATAAAAATATATAGTTTAAAAAACTAAAAAAAACACTTTAGAAACGCACTGAAAAACATAAAATAATTAAATTGACTTGTATTAGTTACGATATAATGGTTAATTCAAAAAGTGTGGAGCGCTTCTTTTGCTGGGTAAATAAAAGTAAACACAACCAAAAAGCGCTCCACACTTTTTGAATTAACCATTATATCGTAACTAATACAAGTCAATTTAATTATTTTATGTTTTTCAGTGCGTTTCTAAAGTGTTTTTTTTTAGTTTTTTAAACTATATATTTTTTAATTGTTATTGGCGTTCAGGTGCTGCATCAACTCTTCAAGGCCCAATATCACCGAATATCATCATCAATTTCTGTTTATTATTTTGGTCTAGTTCCACTAAAACACAAAAGTTATTTTCTGTGCCAAAGCTCTAAATTTAACAGCGAACGATATTTATAACGTGCATACGTCAGTATTTTTAGAATTTTAACAATACTGGAGCTAAGACTTGGGACGAGGGTTTTCCACACATTTTCTAGCAATGTTTATGTCGCAGACCTGTTACGATGTCTAGGTAACTAACTAGGGTAGCGTAGTGATCCAAAATGAGTCTTAGGCTCCTATGATAAGAGTCACCACTTTTGTCTGTCCTGTATGGGCTAGCTCCCGACAGTTTTTGACCTGCAGTTCTCGCAGGTCTTTCTTCATCATACGAAATATCAATCAGAGATTGAACTGTGCATAAGTAAATACGTATGAAAAGAACAGTAGATGAATCAGTGATGCGGCTGTTATTAAAAACACGCGTCATCTTCGAATTCTATGCATCATGTCTATGTAGGTAGGTACCTAGCTCGTGGTTTGGTTTGACGTCAAATTTCTCTGTCAAATTAATATCAGAATTAGTCTAATTTATATCCTCGCTTCAGCTTGCTACATAATAATGACAACTTTTTATTTAAAATACCGTTGGCACAAACTGCTAGCGGGACCAAAATGAATCCGCTGACAATTTTGCCAGCCGTAGTCAGATCTATTATTGATTTAATACATTGTAATATTGACATTAACACCCGTGTGAAGCATTACCAGCTAGCCGATTCCTGATTATGAAATTACTTTTCCACTGTTACATATTCTATCTACATGCATTCAACTAAAAAAGGGCGTTTAGTTTCATAAATATAGAGTTAACTATAGCCAAAATAAGTGGAGAAAATTGTGTGTTCCCAACGAGTCGTAATCATAACTAATCGAGTCACAGTCTCGTGGGATATTTCCCGTCCAGTCACACTGTTAGACTCAACGTGACTCGTTGGGAAAAATCCCAAAACATTAGGTACTGAAAAAAGTAGCAACGAGACACAGCGTGACTTGATGGGAAAGAAAGTTTCACAACAAGTAACAGTGTAAATGACCAAGAGTCATGTTCATCAAAAAATATGGTTAACTTTGACTACAGATGAAAACACACGCCTTTAAACGTCCGAAACTTCTTCAGTCACATCTACTACACATACTAAGTACGACGAAGAGGCGATGTTTGTTACAGTTCTAAGGGTCCGAACAGGTGTTTCGCCGGGCAGTCCGGGCTTTGGTCACCGAGGAACTGGGCGAAGAGCTCCTGGTACCGGGAGAGGGTCAGGCCGCCTTTTCGTCTGTCGTCATCCTGGAATGTTACATAAGAAGTTTGGTACAGTCGATGTGAAAGAACCTGTTCCAACTAAATAAGATTTGATGACGTAGGTAACTAGGTAAGTATTTATCTCTTAGCTTTATTTGCAGTTTACTAGTTGTACTCGTAGGTACCCCGCAGTTTAACCGTGAGTTTTTGGGATCAAAGTTAAGTTAAGGGTAAGGAAGAATCAGACGAGCAGGCACAACGAGACGGCCACAGACAGGGTGTGTTTGCCGTCCGGCCTGATCTGTCGAAAAGCAGGCTGTCGGACCGCGTCTTTCCAAGCTGCTGATACAGAGTTGTGTGGATTTACCATCGCTCAGAACGGTGATTCAAAATATCGTGAGGAAACCATTCAAGGGCACGCGACATCTACCAACCTGCACTGCGGGCTAGCGTGGTAGATTACGACCCTACTCTCTCTGAGAAAAGGCCAGGGTCCCAGCAGTGGGCACGTAATAGGCTGATGATGATGATGAAAATGGTAGGTGGTTTTTTATTTAAGCTGTGATTATATGACGCTGTTATTATATGACGCTGTTATTATATGGCGCTGTTATTATATGGCGCTGTTATTCCGTACGTTATCATTAGGTTAATGTTTGCAATGTTCGTATAGATTTGGATATTACTCGTATATGTATTTTCTGTGTTTCTACCAGCAAAATATACCTACGAGCACTTCGGTCTGATTTAGAAAAAAGTAAACATTTTCTTGATGTTCATCCAGAAGCAAACAATACAACAAAATCTTGGCACCAAATACTTAAAAAGTATAGCAAAAAATCTGTGTGAGACTGTACAATGCAGTGCATGTAGCGTGCACGCCTAAAACTTGTAAGCATATTCTACGAATGCGGAGAGTTTCCTCATTTCCCCCATTTAAAATTCTCCACCTGTTTATAATTCGTTAAGACAAATTACATCCGCTCCCAGAGTCGTAACTAAGGTCTTATGCCCAGGGCATCATTTAAATTTCGCGCCCCCTAAATCTTATTTTGTAGGAAAAAGAAAATAATATATCGATCGTTCTCACCTGACAGAGGTGTATTTGCAAAAAGATAAGCATAATATGTAAATACTTGGTTTTTAGGACAAATTGTGTTTGACGACTGATGTGGCGCAATGGATGTACAGCCACAGTCGCGAGGGCGATTCCCACTACGCAACAAATATTTGTACATTGAAAAGAAAAAGCGTAAGTATTTTTTCAGTGTTGTGGACCCCCGATTCGCGTAGTTTGATGAAATGATGAAATCCTGTATATAGGTCAGATTCTATGTATGTGGGGCAACAATATTTTCGTTCAACGCAAGTCAACTGTGTGATTATTTTGTATTTTTTGCGAGACGTTAACGCGCTCTGCAGCAAGCATTATTCGTTTTTTATATGAAGAAAAATTGGTTCGTAAACTCGCCGCTGTATATTTTTTCATGCAAAAAAACACTAGTGCCACAGTAATCTGTTGCATATGTACTTACTTTATAATAAATATTATTTTAGGCACTATCGTAATCCAGTACAAGTTAGCATGAACTTGTGTTTTAGTTTAGTTAGTTTCACGACCCAGTAGCCCATATGATGTCTGTGACTGCGCCCCCTCGACCCTGGCGGGTGCCCCTACGCCCTCTCCTAGCTACGACATTGTCCGCTCACACCTAGTTAACTATCTACGATCACCTTACAGATGTATTTAAGATTTTATCAAGTCTCTAGGAAATGGTTTCTCACTATTGTAGACCACTTGGCCACCTGCCAGAGTCCGCTGGTGTTTTATACCACATGTTGCATAATTTTATATCTTTTAATGCACGCCTATCGAGTAAGTGTATTTAAATACATTTTGTGATTATTTTTGACCAGTTTGTAAATACGCGAGTTTATGCGCTTCGACGTAGATAAATGAAATGAGTGTTTTCGTCCAAAATTTATGTAGTTCGGTGTTATGAGTAGAAACTGCTTTTCCTATCATAAATCGTGTTTTATTACAATCTTAATGTTGATACGATTTTAAGATTAATTCTTGAATTTAGTTTTGTTCTTTTCGGTGTCGTTGCTCTTGAATGAAATTGATATTTAACCAAATCATAATAACTAAACCTATTTTATAATATGAAATTTGGTATGTGAATAACGTAATAATTACATATTTCTATGTGGCTCTAAATAACCATATAAAGCGTCGTGTGCAAAACGTAAGGTCGCGGGTTCGATTATCTCTATGAGACAAATCCTACTAGTTTGTGAGTATGTATGTTTGTTGCTCTTTCACGCAAAAACTACTGAATGGATTTTGATGAAATTTGGCATGGGGATAGCTTATACCCTGGATTAACACATAGGCTACTTTTTATCCCGGAAAAAGGGTTCCTTTGGGATAACGGGAAGACGCGGGGAAACCGCGGGGCGCAACTAGTATTTTAATGAATTGAAAAAAAGCGCATGAATCAAATTGCTGTCAATTTCATTCCAATTTTGATAGCCAACGCTCTTCGTTAATGAACCTCGTAGTTCTAAAGAATTGGAAGCAAAGGTTTCTTTTTTGGCTTGTGCATTTTCTAGTGCTTGCCTGGCTAGCTACCACATTTTAAGAATCTGTCGCCAAACACCGCAATCGGTGTGTTTCAGCAGGCACTTGAGAGCCAGCTCACAGTGCAGGCATAGTTTTGCTTTAATTTCGACCACCTTGTTACCTAACATCAGGTGACTTGTGGTCAAACGCAACAGGAATTTGCTCTCCACTGCTTTGTTTCCTGAAAGGTACAATCTGGGTTTCTTTAAGTCAAGAGTGAATAGGCACCTCATGGGCCAGCGCGATCCACCCTCGACCACGGAGAAAAAAGACCTTCCGAAATACAGATGGAATTTCCTTCCCTTTTGACTCAGAAGGCAAACTAAGGTAAAAAATGGCAGGAAAAGGTTACATCCTGGAAGGAATCGGTCTTGGAAGGTAAGACTCAGAACGAAACTCTGCAATTTTTTCTCAGTAGATATGCATCGTCACTTACCATCAGGTGAGATGTCGTCAAACAGCTGTTATATAGTAGTACAAAAATTAAGAAGACAATAATAATTCACGTCTACAAGTGTTTCCTTGAAATGTTTACCGTTAAGAATTAGGTACATTGAAAATAACACATCTCAGCTTTGAGATGTTTCCGATAGGTATAGGTATAGCTAACCGTATCTCCGGCATTAGACTGTTCGGATTCGGCCCTGTCATTGATACGCGTCTAGAGTCGTTGCCAAGCTATAGGTATTTCTAGAATGATGGTAAACGCAACCGTCGTCGGTGACGTCACGGCATGTTTACGGTGTATAAAATCTTCCTTGTTTTGATTCACCATCATCGTCGTCAGACTTTTTCTTACTGGGACTCTGGCCTTCTCTCAGAGAGAGAGTATGGGCCGTTATCTACCACGCGGGCTCAGTGCGGGTTGGTAGATGTCGCATGGCCTTGAATGTTGTGGTTCCGATGATCCGATACCGATGGCAAATCCGCATATAACAGGGCCGAGAGGATTCGAACTCGGTGCCAGCGCTTTGTAAGTCGCACGCGTTACCGTTCGGCCACCATCGTCCTCCTATTTTGATTAGGTATCTTTTTTATATCTCTCATATCAGTAGTAGTGACGTTGGCTTGCGATCTAAACATCGTGGGTTCGAATCCTGCAATGAGCTTGAGCTTTCGGTGTATGAAAACATCGTAATGAAACCATAGCTTGGTGGTAGGGCATTTTCAAGGGCACGTCTGGCTAGCTAACACCTTCAAGGTAAGAATCTGTCTGTCTGTGCGTGCGTGCGTGAGTGTGTGCGTGCGTATGTTTAGGTTCAAATAACTGGCTTTCAAATTATTATTTGTAATTAGGAACTAGATCCATCATCATTTTGGAGAAATGCCAATTTCTCTAAAGTCAATTTTAAGTTTTAATTTAAATTGTTTGCGTGATGAATGTCGTATTTGGCTAATAACTGGCTGACAGTAAACAAATACCCTTATTGTCACAAATCTGTAATAAATCTTATTGATTTACGCACAGTCTGCAGGGTGTCGTCCGCCATTTGTACTGCAATTAATTTTATTGTTAAATGCATTTGGCAAACGTTGGATAATTTTATTCGGGTCATTGCACTTATTAATTCTTTTGTTTTGTTACTGTTATTGAAATACCCAAAATGTCTTTGTACTTTTACATCTAGGTAACAAAATAGAATTAAATCCTGAAAAAAGTGCCTACGGGAGACCAAGAACCGCAGAGCTTCATTATCCACATCAGTCTTTACGTTCCCACTGCTGGGACTCTAGCCTTCTCTCCGAGAGAGAGAGTATGGGCCGTTATCTACCACGCTGGCGCAGAGCTTAGTACGTAGATCATAAATGCAGTAAAACATCGTGTGGTCGAAGGTTTTGTCACGCTACACCTGGACTTGGAACTGGATCTCAAGTGAGGCTGACGGGACACGCACGACATGCTTGGCGACTGATTCTTAACTTGAGATCAAGCGCATCACATTATATACTCACAGTAAGCAGGGAGTCGAACCCGTCGTCGATGACCTTGATGTCGTCCACCACCATCCGCTGCACGCAGTCGTACCGGTACTCCTCGATGCCGATCACTCCGTCCGCGTTGATGTCTATCATCCGGAAGTTAGTCTCTATGAACGCCTTCATGGCCTGTGTACATACAATACAATGACAAATGAAAAGATTTGATATTTTTTTGTTGCAGGGTAGCGTTTGACGCCAATCACCTGTCGTTAAGTGACGATGTGGTCGAAGATGGCACCACGCTACACCTGGATTGGGAACTGGCTCTCAAGTGGGGCTGCCGGAACACACCGATAGGTGCTTGGTGACAGATTCTTAATTTGAGTGTGGTATAGCTAGCCAGGCGAGCACTTGGAAATGTCCTACCATCAAGTTATTGTTTGTTTATTCCGGATTTTAACTCAACCATTGAACCGATTTTGACGAAATTTGGTATGGAAATGGTTTGAACCCTGGGGAAAGTCATAGGATACTTTTTATCACCATAAACTGTAACTTTTTATCACCATAAACTGTAACTTTTTATCACCATAAACTGTAACTTTTTATCACCATAAACTGTAATCCACGCTGGAAAAACCGTGAGGAATTTATGCAGAGAGATCGACAATTATAATTGACAGAAAATTGTCAAATAATCCCCACATTAGGCTCTAAGCCAGTATTGTGGAGATCTGGGTCCTATTATCCAACTTTACATTAGAATTCGGCTGACAAAAAAAATTGCTACAATTAAAATAACTTATTAGAAAAAAGTACGTAACCGCTTGAATTTAGATGATGGATGGTGATGGATGGTGCACGGAGCTGATAAAACCATGGTTGCGGGGTGTTTTCATCTGTTTTCTAGTGGACCTACTGTTTTGACACACTATCGTATAGTGCTCGCCTAGCAATAGCTATAATACCCTCGTTTAGAATCTATCGCCATTGGTCTGTTCTGTTCTGCTAGCCTCGTAGTTCCCAGACCAGACGTAGCGTGGCTTGTGGTCAGACGCTACGTGAATGTAAACAAATAATATTCGTATGTTTCGACAGCTTTACATGGGAGCCAGTTTTCCTCGTTAGTACATATACTATGCAACAGATAATACCTGACTAATATCATAAATATCTTACCTGAGGGAAGTCGTCATACTTCCTCCCGACGCAGCTGTTCATCACAGCCTGCTTGAACTCGTCCACTGTGATCATCCCATCCTGGAAGGAGCTGGTGGTTATATAGAGGAAGGTGGCGATGGCCGAGTCTGAGATGTTTTAGTCGAATGTTCAAATATTTCGATGGTTTTTAAACATTGTTTCTTGTGACTTTCAGTGATAAAAACATGTGCCACTACACTTTGGTGACTAACTTTAGCAATGACTTACAACATCGTGGTAAAGTACTGGCACTGAATCGAGCGAGAGAGAGCGAAGGAAGGACGTAGTGGCGCGGAGAGCCTGCCAAGCTGTGTGGAACACCCTACCGGCGTCCTTGGTTCTCTCCCGATAAGTATAATTTGGGAGTCTTCAAATCAAGAGTGAATAGGTATCTTCTAGGCAAGCATACTCCATCATAGACCTCGTCATACCTTCAGGTGAGACTGGTGTCAAATGATTGCCTATTGTGAATTAAAAACAATCGAAGAACATTTCGATTCTTCAGTGTTGGGGTTTAAATGATTGTAGATTCGATAGTAATGTTGCACCTAAAGTGATTCTTTCGATTGTGTAAACATCTCGGACTCGTCCATCGCTAGAAGGTCCCAGGGGGGACGGCAAGCGTAAGCATGTGCTGTGCAGCGTGCGTGCGTGTGTGTGTGCTGAAGTACAGTAGAAGTTCACAGAAGCATAGACAGGTGGCTCTACTACTACACAACTTAGTTGAGCTACTATTCATAAACGGGCTCTAATAAGTATTGCTAATGCAACGTAAAAAATTTGGTAAAAAATACTGTACTGAAATATTTAAAAAAAACTTATATAATTCAAAGAAGGAAATTTTGATGTGGGTGGTTTTTAGATGTTTTCAGGTGTAAATATATATTTTACGGATTGCGAACTGCTAGGGAATGGAATTTACTCCCACAACAATCTAGGTATCTTTAAGTCAAGCGTCATGGATCAGAGTGATCCTAAAAAGTGAACTATATTCAACACGCCAAAAATATTGCTTCTAACGTTGACTCAACATTTTACTTTTTTACGTGTATGGATGAAACATCCATCTTCAACGCTGAAAGCTTGATTGATGAGAACAACGATCCATTACCTTAGTCCATCCAAGAGCATGCTACACATTCCTAAAGATCCTAAAGAAACAGTATGCTGACACCAAAAGCCGTCACAAAGCTGGCGACACCGCGTACTGTAAACGTGATTGTGTAACCGACATAGTCAGGGACCTTGTCGAAGTCCGCGAGCTGAGCGATCTCCTCCCAGAGGCTGAGCATCACGTGCTGGTACTTCTGGAGGCGGGCGGCGCTGCAGTCGCCCTTGCCCTCCAAGACGCACGTGCGCAGGGCCAGGCAGGCGAAGTCGTGGGAGTCCAGGTATCCGTTGTTGTCGATATCTGGAACGAAATGTTGGATGTTACGTCACACGTAGTTTTACCTCTTGCAGGGTAGCGTTGACCACAAGCCACCTGATGTTAAGTGAAGATGTGGTCGAAGGTGGCGCCACGCTACACCGGGATTGGGAACTGGCTCTTAAATGGGGCTGCCGAAACACACCGGTAGGTGCTTGGCAACAGATTCTTAACTTGAGGATGGTAGCTAGCCAGGCGAGCACTTGCAAACGTCCTACCACCAAGCTATAGTTCCATGAATCCATCCTTATGTTATCCTTCAATGACTACTCAAGCTCATTGTAGGATTCGAATTCACGATGTCACGATTCATGCGGATCGCAAGCCGACGTCACTACCATCATCTCTTCATCGTTTCCTCGTGACAGAACATGACAGCTAGAGTCCTAGCAGTGGGAACGTAAAATGCTGATGATGATAACAGCACATTCCTCAACAGAATAAGAAGGATATTGTATATAATAAGAGTGGCAAACAAGCGGACGTCCCCGGTCCTCCTGATGGTGAACGGTCATTGTCGTATATGGCCATAAGCACTTGCTAGGAGCGTTGCTGATGCGTTGCCCATTATTTTGCATGCAGTGGAATCAAAACGCTTCATACGAATTGATTTTTAGATTCAGAGCATAATTTTCCTAAAAATTATGTCCGCTATCAAAACAACCTATTTATTTGCATTCCTTTCCCTTAGAACTTCTTAACGACGTGTCACGAAAAAATTGATTAGAAGACTGCCCCAAAAACATTTCCCCGTATTCCAATTAAACTTGTGTGTTGAAATGAAAACATCAGCTTTTATTATAGAATGTGAGATCATAAATTGTTTTTACTCTGCCAATAAAATAGACATCGGTATGCCTTGACAGTGGTGCGTAAAACTCGCAGCATGTGGCGGTATCAATTAGCTTGGCAGCTTCTGAACTAAGGGCATCATCAAAGTCCCAATATCTTCCCTCTAATAACTGAAATCGTAGAATCATTATGAGCTATTTCTGAGCCAGCTTCACAAGACCACTATACCAGAGTATTATACTTCTAGAGGAGTAAGGAACCTATATAATTATATAAAAGGGTATGAATATGGACTACTCCTGGTTATCAGAACAGAGTGAAATAACAATCAACCAGTGTCTTAAACACAGAGGAGATGGGAGGGGAGACTATCGTGCCCCGCTTGTATCTGGGTCATCGTCTCATCATTTCTTATCATCATCATAACAATACTTGACTTTGGGGAAATAAACCAAGTCTAGCTGCTGCCTTCGACCACATCGTCATTTAATATCAGGTAACTTGTGGTCAAATTCTAATCTGTAAGAAGTAAATTATGATAAACAAATAGAGCCAAAAAGAAACAAAAAAACAAAACAATTACGAACTTTGCGCATGCAAAGCGCTTACTTAAACATAAATTATTCTACTTTCTGTTCGATATCCACGGCCATCTATTATAAATTTGTGGAAGCTGAAAATTTATCATTGTCGCAGGAGCATTGAACAGTTGTGTATTATCGGCCGGTTTCAATAACCGATCTATCCACGGTTTGACAGAATTTTGACATTACTTCTATGGAGCTTACGTCAAATTTCTATCTCCAATGGGGCAAACCGTAGATAGATCGGTTATTGAAACCGGCCTTATTATAGCACACAGGCAAACATGCGGCAAAAATAATTTCTCTTTGTACATTCAATAACATTGTATTGTAGTGATGTGGATTGTCGATCGTCCAATAGGTGTTGCAATCATTACGATGCAGTTGCTTGCCGCTCCTGTGCCCAATTGGCTGCGGAAGATAGTACCTAAACAATGGGAACTAATTAATATGTTTCTTAATATACTGAGAGTGCCAAAAATTAGGTACACCCTTTGTTAATAAAGCTTGACAAATAGAGTTTTTCTTGGGTGATGTAGGGTAGGTATATCGTTATTCATTATTATAAATTAATTCCTCATTCAGCAAGCCAAGTTTTGAAGCGATGATGGCTCAATAGTAGTGATGTCGGCTTGAGACCTGTAGGTCATGAGTTCGAATCCTACAATGAGCTTGAACTTTCGGTGAAGGAAAACACCGTGATGAAACCATAGCTTGGTGGTAGGGCATTTTCTAGTGCTCGCCTAGCTAGCTATCATCCTCAAGTTAAGAATCTGTCGCCAAGCACCTATCGGTGTGTTCAGACAGTCACACTTGAGAGCTAGGTGTAGCGTGGCGCCATCTTCGACCATATCGTAACTGAACATTAGATGAGATGTGGTCAAACGCTATATTAGTAAAAAATAAATAAATAATATGCGATATTTTGGCTAGTAATGTTAATTACGGAAACTCAGTTTACATAAAACAATCAATCGACAGCGGGTACTGATCACTCGGTCCAAGATGCAAGCTCTATTTCAAGACGAATGGTTGCTGGTTGCAAAATCTAATGAATCGGAAAATAGCCGTCATTCCGACTTAATTGCCTAACGGTAAAATTAATTATCTAAAATTTCGTATCATTAATATATGTTGTTACGTTACAATATTAGATTTAAATGGGTTAAGCCAAGTAAAGTACGTGAGCTGTTTTTGGTGTGTTGGAGCCTACTGCCGCATGAGTTAATTTTGCAATAAGTGTTGATTCGTCAAGTTGTTTCCGCAAATCATAGGCTTAATGCACGCGCAGTTAATTACGCAGATTCTTAGCCCTCATTAAAAAAGCACTTCAGTTTTTTTATATTTGGTTTATCAACAATTGTTACAATATTTCTTGCTTATTTAAATATTACACAATGCTAAATGCACAACCACCACTGCATGCAATTATGAAACAGTAAAGGTATTAACTTAATCCGATATCTATCTAAATACATATATAACTCAAAGGTGACTAACTGACATAGTGATCTATATCAACGCACAGCCCAAACCACTGGACGGATGGGGCTGAAATTTGACATGCAAGTAGATGTTATGACGTAGGCATCCGCTAAGAAAGGATTTTGATTAATTCTATCCCCAAGGGGATAAAATAGGGGATGAAAGTTTGTAACTTTGTCAACTTTAAACCGATCGGGCTGAGACTTGGCATGCATAAAGCTGTAGCCCACGCGGGTGAAACCGCTAGTCATATATATAATACAGACAATAATCTGTGGAGAAGAAGACAATGTCGTAGTTTGAGATGTTCGTGAGCAAGTACTCACGAAAAGGTTGATTAGTTGACAAAATATCGATAGGTCCATTACTGA
The DNA here is from genome assembly GCA_931315375.2 of Opisthograptis luteolata. NCBI lineage: Eukaryota > Metazoa > Arthropoda > Insecta > Lepidoptera > Geometridae > Opisthograptis > Opisthograptis luteolata. Next base: position 10,188,863 of record OV928048.1, read on the forward strand.
ACCAATTGCAGTTTTCGTCAACAACGCCACACCACTGACCACACTCTACACATGCTAAATCCTTTACGCTAGCTACGTACCCACTACCCACCAATACTACAAAGATTTTATTGCCCGTGACCCTGCTTGTGTCCACCTGTGCCTAATTAAAAGTTAATAAAATCTCTATTGAAAGCTATTACGGTCCGCGTGGGTGTGACGGATTGGCCAATTGTCTACGATCGGTGTCCCTGAACGATCTTAGTTAATTGTGCTCTAGGTGCTGATTCAGTATCAGTACGGTCAGCTACACATATATGTAGGTAACTAGGTAAATATGCTCCACGCACTGCAATACAGACGACCGCAACGCGGCGACGAGAACGCAATTCACGTCACCAAGTTCTGGCCAAATAAAATATAAAAAATGCCATTGACATGAAAAAGAAGAAGAGTGACACTAGTCGTGATGAAATCATAACTTGGTAGGGCATCTTCAAGAGCTCATCTGGGTACAGCTCTCTCGCCATGTATCTATTGGTGTTTTCCGGCAGTGTTATTTGAGAGTTCAGTTCCCAGTCCAGGGGCCCGCAATTCTCGCGGTGTTATAGGTATATTATCACATTCGATAAATATCGCAATAACTGTCAAAATGATGAATTAATATTTTTTTTATATACATATTTTGACAGTTATTGCGATATTTATCGAATGTAATAATACATCACGCCGCGAGAATTGGGCCCTAGGCCCTAACGTGGTATCATCTTTAACTACATAGTAGCTGAATCTAAGGTAAGTATAGGTAAGGTAGCATATTTCGTCGCCGACTGTACCTACCTATTGTCAGATGGTAAGTTGTGAAACGTTGGCAGTCACACACGCATTGGATCCGAAGTTGATGATGGACTGTACAATATTGCGTTTGACACGATTTTTTGGTGACGATCTGTCTATCGGCGAGCCCGTTTCGAATCACGAATGACTAAACTAAATACTTGAATACTCTTGCAAATGTTGTCCCACCGCGGGAATCGTACCTGCGCTACTATCACACTACGGCCATTGTTGGGGAAAATAGTAAAAAAATAAATAAGCCAACAATTCGCAGAGCACAAAAATAAATAAAAATATGTAGTTGAAAAAAACTAAAAAAAACACGTTTTTATAACGCACAAAAAAAGATTAATTCCAAAAGCGTGCAGCGTTTTAAAAAAGTAGGTAAGTTTCGCACAAAATTAATAATAGTCGATCCTGATCCGTTATCCGCGGTTTTGGATCGATGTCAGTGGCGGATTTACACATTTGCCGCCAGTAGGCTAAGTATTCAAATTTTGCCGCCCCTACCAACCTCTATAACCTCTACGGCCTCTGCGTTTCCTTTTTAAATGTGTCATTTTTTTATGCATTAGACAAAAATTAAAGAAATATCAAGTGGTGAACAATGTTTAATTGTTTGTGTGCACATAATAATATTTAAATACATATATACGACTCTTTTAATATATTTAAAACATTTTTTTAAATTGACACTAAATTTGCCGCCCCTAAAATCTGCCGCCCTAGGCTCCAGCCTACTCAGCCTGCTGCTCAATCCACCACTGATCGATGTGTCACGTCATATGCCCGAAATTGAGAAATTGAGGGTTTGATACATTACTACCTACTACTAAAATGACATATTATGACATGACATATAGATCTAAAACCGCGGATAACGGATCAGGATCGATTATTAATTTCGAGCGTGAGAAAAGAAAGCAGAAAAGAATGTCAAAAATCTACAAAACTATTGATAAAACTGGAAAGATTCGCACTAGTAGCTAAAAAGATCGTGGTCTTCATCCCACATACCGAATTTTCGTAAACATTTCAACCTTTGGGTGAGTGAATTAAATCAGCTGTGCTGTCAATAATAGCACAACCTACACGATGCACTGATCGGATGATGGAAAATGCATACACTCATACCTACATGACTAGATCGTAAGTACATTATACTCAGGGCCTGTTCGAATAACCGATCTATTCACGGTTTGCCCTACTGGAGATAGCAATTTGCTCCATAAGAGTAATGTCAACCGTGGATAGATCAGTTATTGAAACCGGCCGTTAGAGTATCACTGTCGTGACCGCCTTGGCGCAATACGTCTTTGAAGCGAGGCGTTGCGGGTTCGATTCTTACTACGGTACAAATTTTTGTGCATTGAAAGAAAAAGCTCAATTCGTTATTCCGTGTTTGGGTGTTGTGGATTCCCGATTCAAGTATTTTCTGATACCTACCCTAGATATCAGGAAGTCTAGATTTGTATGTAATTTCGAGGGCGATTATTATTTTATTTTTTAGTCTTTTTACAGGACAGCGTTTGACTACAAGTCATCTAATTTTAAGAGAATATGTTTTGGTCGACAGTAGTGCCACGCTACACCTGGATTGGGAACTATTATTCTGATATGCACTAGCATTCCGTGTGAGTCACATGCATGAAACACACCGCAAACATCCAACAAACACGATCACCACAATATTATTAGCCCCGGCCGGAATTCGAACCTGGTACATTAAGCTCAACAGGCAGGAGCACAACTGCACCACGAGCCGTCATCTACTAATCCTAGAAGGCACTCACCGTACAGGAATCTCACAATAAACGCGACTCGGTTGTCCCACGAATACGCCATTTCACCGAAACTTTTGAAACCTGAAAGTTCAAGTGCTTTAAAAGTCGGCTTTCCACGACGGCATTTTCACAGATAACCACGACTTTATCACTGTTCGCTATTAACAAAGTTCGAATAGTATATCGGAAGAGAAATTGCGAAAGTGTTGTTATAACAAATTGCTAGTGTACTGACGGAAACTGCGATAGATTTGTGGAGCGCGGCGGGCGGTCGGGCGGCTACTGACTGGTAGCGGGCGCGTCGACCGCCGCCCGCGCCGCTGCGCTCATAACCTGCCCAACTATACTCTTTGCTGCCCAACCTGCATAGACCTGCGACATCGTCCAGTATGAAAAGTATGACTCGCGCCAGTCGCGCCACGTCACTTACACCCTGAAGGCCCTGAAGCCCTGAATACCCGACGTGGACATAACGATCAAGGCCGATATTAAAGGAGATTGGTATATTTTTGTCTATCGGTTCGGGTTCGGGAACAAGAAACTTTTCTTTGGCCATTGTTGTGGTAAGTACCTACTAACCAAAAAGTACTGTAGCAATGAAGTGAAGGTGGCAGTGACGTTGACTTGCGTCCCGGTGGGTTCGATTCCTGCAAAGAGCTTGAGTTTTCGGTGAAAGAAAACATCATGATGAACGTTGGAAAGGTCTAGTTCTAGTTTGGATGTAGGGCATTCTCTTGTGCTTGCCTGGTTGCCCGTAGATCGTAGGTTCGAATCCTCTGACGTCACTACCAGTCCATGTGTGCAAAATAATTAAACGACCCATGTCCTTACAAGGCAACTAGAAAAGCCGCTAGATGTATCATTTTCCAATCTGTAAGTTTGACTTTCTTTACTTTCGGATCCACGTTTATAATTATTTCAGACGCCAGACGGCTTCCTATACGGTTGTGACCTCGGTTAAATTAGTGATAGCAAATCAATGGTAGCATAGCTATTAGCTACCATGTTTACTACTCATTTCTATGGTAGCAACACCAATTTGCTTGAACTGACGTGTGGTCTCTGTCACTGTCAGTGTCAAGTGTCAATTTGTCTCAGATTTCATTGCGCGAAGCAAAACATGTAAATTGTTTCGAATCAAACAAAGCTAAAATCGATTTAGAAACTGCAAAATATTTCATTTAACATATATCTTGAGTGAAAAGTTAATTATTCTGAAGCACATTATGAATTTCTATTGCAGAACTTTTGTGTTTCTAGTGCTATTGCAGTTGTTCGGTATGTAAATGTGATTTTTAGCAAAGCAAGTAGTGTTCATTGCACGGTTACAAGAGTTTTCTGAATAATTTGTTTGCATCTACATAAATTGATAAAAACAATAGCTTATTAGGTACATAGAGTACATACCTAGCGAACTAAAAGAACATACAAACTTTAATTATTGATTTATGTATCAATTTATTTACCAACGAGCTGCGACCTGCGGTTTCCTTGCATTCCTTGTTCCAGAATTACAGTAGCCTACGTGTTTATGCAGAGTATAAGCTATCTCCATTCCAAATTCCACTCAAATCCGTTGAGTTTAGTGCGAGTGGTGACAAAAAAACTTTCGCATTTATAATAGTGTTATTATTACATTTTGAAAATGGTTTCGTTCCAGATTTGTCTACATTAACAACACAATATGACATACAGGAAGAGGAATACACAGAGGACCTGGACATCCCTAATGTTGACGAATCAGAGATGGACACAGAATCAATCCTCTCGAATGTAGTCTCAGACGTTAACAAAACCCTTACTTCCATCTACAATACTGTAACTCTAGCCAACGTGACTGCAGAAAACAAAACACAAACTACAAACGAAACCCGGAAACTTGTTAAATGTAAGGAAATCATTTATGAAAACGTGGAAGTTGAACCTGCAGTGGATATCATCAATAGTTCAAGCCTCGCCAAGATGTTACAAGTCAAGCCAGATATTGCGAGCCGCGACACAGAAGCAGATTGCGTTTTAGTACTATTCTTCGCTAGAGCGTGCCCATTTAGTGCCCACGCTGCTCCACACTTCAATGCCCTCGCAAGATCATATCCAAACGTGAAAATGGTAGCATTAGACGCTTTAAAATACCATGGAATAAATGCCCATTACGGCATTGTTGGCGTTCCGACTCTAAAAATGTTCCACAACGGCCGGCCAGTTGGAAAATTCAATGGTACAGAGTACAATATTCAATCGTTTAGCAAGTTTGTACATGCCATAACTGGCCAGCATCCACAAGGCTTGTTGGTGACCTCGAAAGACTTCCAAGGTCCAGTTTCAAGTGTTGTTGAGAAAGACACAGACTATTTCCTTGTTTTATCGTGGCTCTTTATCATATTTTGTTCTATCTATTACTTTATGCAATCCAAATGGTGGAAGATGATTGTGGAAATGGTGCAAAATAACTGGCGAGAATCTGAAGCGCAACATGAACATAATGATTAGTGAAATTAGCTGATAAGTAGACATTTCTGTTCCTTCTCTTGTATGATAATATAAGTTTCTATGTTGTTTTCTTTTATATTGATTTCTTGATTTTTTCACTTTCTACACTAATATTTTTAAATAGGTAAAGTTGATAATATATAAGTATCCATGTCAGTTAGGGGAATAAAAAACCAATATATTCAGAATGACTTACAGATTTCTGTTAAATATGCGATTACCGTTTAATGATGCATATACATACTAGGAACTGGATAGCACGTAGCTCAAAGCCGTATTTTTCCTTCGCACATTTTATGTATTTAGCTAGAATCAATTTTTCTACTTCTCCTAATATTAGGATGTTGTGTCACCGTGCGTTGCTTGGTTTTATAGCTTTCTTCTCTTAATATCCTTTTTAAATACGCCCACATAACATGGAGGTGGAGACTTCTATTTTACTACCCTCGTACCCATTTGCGCTAAATAACTGCAACACATTATCTATTTTAAATTTGCCGCTAAAAATGGGATTTTAGTTTCTAAACGATAAGTGTAATGTCACTGCCAATAGTCTACTTAATCTATGGTCACTGCGTTAGTTTTTTTATTAGCCTGAATTTGCTGTCTTTTGAGCCAAGTACTACTGACACTTGGTGACTATGACGTGGCTGACATAATAATATAAATTTACTATACTGGCTTTGCGCTTTAGAAAGATGCACCGTATTTGTCTGTATTGGCTACGATCGCAACGCAACGCTACAAAATCTAAGCTGAGATGTGGGTCTGGCAATGGCAGCCCCTGCGACTAGAGTCACGGCAGGTGTCGGGTTGACAGTTGAAGTTGACAGACGACATTAACACATGACTCGCGTTGTCTGTGTGTGTGTGTTGTGATTTGGGGCAAACTGGTCGAGATGATTATTATTGGTGTAATTTCATAATGTTATACAGTAATTTCCGCAAGTTATCTTTGGTGTGAATCTTACATAACAGTTGACTCGTTAAACTTGAACTTTTGATTTGAATATGAGCGCACTATCATTCATAAAATCGACGAAAGGCAAAGTTTTGCTAGCGACAGTGGCAGCACTTCACTTGACGATATATTTCGCAAAGCCTTCCTTTTTCAAGGGCGAGAGCGTTCAAAAGAACGTCGCTACGCCTCCCAAATATCTACCGGAGAACTGAGAGACCTTGATAGAGGTTAACTATACAAGAAACCAGGAAAAAGTGGAAAAAACAGCTGTCAATTATCATTCATGCTATATAAAAGTGTAGTATCATTCGTACCTAGTTTAGTGCGAAATAGTATTAGTTCCGTGAGGAATATGAGTGGAAAACATCAAGTATTTGTTACTCGCAATGATATGCCGGCGTGTGGTTTGGAGTTATTGAGAAAAGAGTAAGTTTCCTAAACTTTGACTTGATAGAAATTACTAGCACACGGCCCGCACCTACTTAATAAGTTATGTGCGGATTTGCCATCGCTCAAACCGGTGAAGGAAAACATCGTGAGGAAACCGGCATGTTCAAGAACTGCAACATCTACCAACCCGCACTGGGCCAGCGTGGTAGATCACAGCCCATACTCTCTCTCTGAGAGAAGGCCGGAGTCCCAGCATTGGGAACGTGAAAGGCTGATGATGACACTAGCACATGTTGCTTAGTTTATCCGTCATCATGGCGCCTTTGATACAGCCTATGGTCTATGCTATGCATATTTTGCGACCATTGCAGCACTACTGCCAGTGCTGGATTAAGCAAGCGCCGGGCCCGTAGCAAATTCTTTCAAAGAGCTCTTGATCCTTCTCTGACGTGGAATTTTTTAGTAGGAAAAGTTGCAACGTTTCACGTTTTTGTGACATGAGTTAATTCAATATACCACATCTTAATAAGTTCAGTTACTCAAAAAATTACGCTCAGGCAGAGATGAGTGGATTTAAATATGCAGGGCCCGTAGCAATTGCTTCTTTTGCAATGTGGTTAATCCACTAACTACCAGCCATTCTAAAACTATGCTACATTTTGCTAGAATCTAACTTATAAACCCTTTAACTGTTCCAGATATGATGTGAAACTCTGGGATAAACCACAACCTGTCCCTAGAGACGAGTTCCTTAAATCCTTACCAGGAGTCAGTGCTATCTACTGCTCCCTCACTGACAAGATAGACAAAGAGGTTCTTGACACAGCTGGACCTTCTTTGAAAGTGGTTGCTACGATATCTGTGGGATATGACCATATAGATGTGGCAGAATGCAAGAAACGGGGAGTCAGGATTGGGTATACACCAGACGTGTTGACTGATGCTACTGCTGAACTAACTGTGAGTATTGATCTTAAGCATACTAATCGAGAAAATTGTAACACTACATAATATCTGTATTTTTTAAAACACTTTTATTAGCTTGACTTGTAACTAACTAAATAACTAACTAACTAACTAACAATGTAATCAAATCTTAGAAGTCAATTTTCACCTACTTCTAATTGTCGTATCGACTTGAAACTTTGTATGTGTATGTAATCTCGGTGACAATGCAATAATTTGGTATCATCGACCTGATCTGATGATGCAGCCGGAAGGTGGGTAGGGCATCTCTGCGCTGGCTACTAGTAAACCCCTCGTGTTTGGGCTCATAAGAATCGTCTTGATGAGTACAATAGATTGGACTTGGTGACGAGGGTCTGATGATGCAACCGGAAGGTGGGTAGAGGATCTCTGCAGTGGCTACTAGTAAACCCCTCGTGTTTGGGCTCATATGAATCGTCTTGATGAGTCCAATAGATTGAACTTGGTGACGAGGGTCTGATGATGCAACCGGAAGGTGGGTAGAGGATCTCTGCAGTGGCTACTAGTAAACCCCTCGTGTTTGGGCTCATATGATTCGTCTTGATGAGTCCAATAGATTGAACTTGGTGACGAGGGTCTGATGATGCAGCCAGAAGGTGGGTAGGGGATCTCTGCAGTAGCTACTAGTAAACCCCTCGAGTTCGGGCTCATATGATTCCTTTTGATGAGTCCGATAGATTGGACTTGGTAACAAAAGACTAAAAAGTAAAAAAATAAAAATATATAGTTTAAAAAACTAAAAAAAACACTTTAAAAACGCACTCAAAAATATAAAATAATTAAATTGACTTGTATTAGTTACGATATAATGGTTAATTCAAAAAGTGTGGAGCGCTTCTTTTACTGGGTAAATAAAAGTACACACAACCAAAAATTGCTCCACACTTTTTGAATTAACCATTATATCGTAACTAATACAAGTCAATTTAATTATTTTATATTTTTGAGTGCGTTTTTAAAGTGTTTTTTTTAGTTTTTTAAACTATATATTTTTATTTATGAACTAACTGGGATCACTGTGTTTTTTCCGTTTATTTGTTACAGACTCGGAAACTACTGAATTGATTATAATGTAATTTTCAATAACTCAACTTAAACTTATGTTTATCTGGGATAGATATATAACAGTATACCTACTTTTGGTAGGTTTATAAGTTTGACATTAATTAATAACTGCTCTGCAATTTCACTCGCTTCAATATTCTCACAGGCTTTTTATCACAATAAAACATTTCTTATGACATTCAGTTCTCTCTAATAGTGAAACAACTTTTAGAACCTCCAAACACACAAACTTAACCTCTTTTTATTTTATAATTTATACCTTTTCTATTTCCAGTTAGCCCTCCTTCTCTCAACATCACGTCGCTTGCCCGAGGCGCAGCATGAAGCAAAAACTGGTGGCTGGGTCTCTTGGGCTCCAACTTGGATGACAGGCCCAGGGCTTGCAGGCAGCACTGTTGGCATCGCTGGCTTCGGCCGCATCGGCCAAGCTGTGGCTCGCCGAATCAAGTCCTTCAACACAGCCCGCATTCTCTACTACAACCGTAGCCAAAAGCCGGAGGAAAAAGAAACTGGTGCTATCAAAGTGGACTTTGACAGACTGTTATCTGAAAGCGACTTTATAATCTGCTGTGCGGCTCTTGTTCCTGAAACGAAGGAGTTATTTAACAAAGCGGCGTTTGAAAAGATGAAGTCGACAGCAGTGTTTGTCAATACTAGTCGAGGCGGTACGGTTGATCAGAATGCTTTGATTGAAGCGTTGCAAACAAATAAGATCAGAGCGGCTGGTTTGGATGTGACCACTCCCGAGCCACTGCCTTTGGATAGTCCGTTGCTAAAGCTGAAAAACTGTCTTGTTTTACCTCACATAGGTAGTGCGTCTATCGAAGCTAGGGATACTATGAGCGAGTTAACCGCACAGAATATTGTTGCAGCTTTGAACGGTACAAAAATGCCAGCGGAATTAAAATAATATATTAATATAGTGTAGGTAAGTGAAAGTTACAATTAGTATCTGTTGACATATTATTTAAATTATTTTCTTTGCATTTGACTGCTACCTCATCTGATGATGCATACAATGAATATTGTAATTAATAATTGTATATTTAAATGACCAATTTGTTATTATTCAGCTTGACCCAGAAAAGGTTATTGAAATCAAATAAATACCTTATTTTTGTTAATTGTTTTTTATTTATGCCCAGCCCTAAAAGCAATTTGTTATTTATGTTGTGATACCACAGAATATATTATAACAGTACAACATAACTATACAGTAAAAGCAGTTACAATTTACAATAGCGTACAGCTTCACATAAAGTAACACCTATGGTCTCGATTTACACTTCTCACAGAAAATACTAGTTACTAAGGTAAGCCACAGATGCAGTGGGGCAAAACCACCAAGGCGGTGGTAACAGCTGTAAACAAACCTCTTACTAGTGAAACTCACCTTTCGCGCCAGTTGGTGGTCCGGCGAGCCGACGCGCGGTGGCCACGGTCTCGATTCGGTCCCACGATTCTTATAATATACAGAATAGAAATCAGAATAGCACGAGTTTCGGTATTGTTCGAAATTAGAGCACGAGTGCACATTACGCGTAGTAACAGTTATCTAATCTGTGCCAATGTATACAAACTATCAGGTACCGACTATGACTAAAAAGTTGCAGTGAACTGTATTTCTATGGCTATAGAGGCAAAATTGCAGTGTCATTTCTGTTACTAAAACTCGTTAGCAACATATCAAAGCGTAAGTTTTCGGCAACTTGTCTAGTCCTAGAAAACTATAGTAGAGGTAACTGAATGTGTATTTAGTTTAGACTCAAATCATGCTTTCGGACTTGTTTGTTCAGTTTCCATTATTATTATGATAGCTATGTATGGGTTATAACATTTTTTTTAACTCACTGTGTAGCGTTTCACCATATTCACCTGATGTTAAATGACGATGTGGTTGAAGGTAACGCCACGCTACCCTTGGATTGGGGGCTGCCGGAATACACCGATAGCTGCTCGGTGACAGATTCTTGAGGGTGGTAAGTAGCCAGGTGAAAACTTGACGACCTACCTTCACCGACAGCTCAAGCTCATTGTAGGATTCGAACCCGCGACCTACACAAGCCAACGTCACTACCACTGAGCCACCACCGCTTCAAAATATAGAGGAACAAAAGTATGTGCAGAATAGCATTAGTCAACTTTGTTGATTTCGCCCAAAATTGTGATTTCTTTGTATTTTTGGTGTCCTGTTAGGTTCATCTCTACAGATAGATTTATTATAATGTTTAGAGTCAGCTAAGCTTTAAACTTAGGTTAGTATCAGTTGAATAGATGATGCGAAGCGTTCTTGCCTTAAAAGCCTATAGAATTATAAAATCTGTAGATCAAAGTAATTACAAGACAGTAATTTCAAGTTCCTAACACGCATAATTTGTGAATTGTGGTCGCATAGTTTGGAAGCTGTGAATTTGTGGTAAGATTTGAATACTACAGTAATTACTTAATCTAGTTTTAAGTCTGGAGCCGCAGCGTTAAATTTAGAGGTACCTACCTAAGTGACCTAAGTGGGAAAAAGCCTTGAGCACCTAGTGAAAAGAAAGACTATAGATATATATCTACTGGTAATATCGTTGTCAAGTACCCATAACACAAGTTTCGAGCTTAAATTGGGGCTAGGTCTTCTTAATTGACGACGCGGTAGCCGAGTTGGTAGTGTCCCTGCCTGCGAAGCTAGCGGTCCCGGGTTCGAATCCCGGTAAGGGCAAATATATGTGTGATGAGCACGAATGTTTGTACCTGAGTCTTGGATATTTCTATCTATATAAGTATTTATTTCTCTATATAAGTATGTATATCGTTGTCTAGTACCCATAACACAAGTTTCGAGCTTAATTTGGTGCAATTAATTGTCCCCGATATTTATTTATATTTATTTATTTAATTCTTCTAATTCTTTAAGGTTGGCATCGCCCAATGTGTTAAAAAATTATGTTTTGTTGGCTAGAAAATAAAGGAAGCCTTTTGTTGGGACACTATGGAACACAAAACGTAAATTGAAAAGAGAGGTTTTGTTGCCTACTCCTCACTTGAGAGACGATTCCTATACAGGCGTAGCTTGGTGCTACTTTCGACCGCATTGCTTTGTGTCCTCAGAATAAATAAGAGTAGGTAGGTAGTTAAGTACACAAACAAATACACATACTTAGTACATATTCAAAATCCACCACGAGACCACCTCTTTGACCAATCCATTGTGGATTCGGCTCATCGAACTCGCTAGTTTATAGCAGTTTTACGGATTATGCAGAGCGTATGCTCCGCTGATCTAATTCTACAAATCTCAATAGATAGAGAATACATATTATGCTAAATCAGTCATGCGCTGCAATTCAAATACCATAGGTAGGTTAGTAGGTACTGGGTTTACTACATAAATTATTGTAGGTAGGTAAGTAGATAATATTACAAATAGCATAGATCAGAAAGTCTGGTTAAAAATGTTTCGTAGTTCGTAGTAAAGTAAATCTCGCCATATTCGTATGAAAGATACACATACGAGTATGGTATGAACGGGTATAGGTAGGGTAGCTATCTAAATTATATCGCATCATAACGAGAGGATAAAATTAGTGCAGGCAACTGCCTAATTAATCTAATTAGCGAAACCGACTTTCCTCACGAAACCAAATAAAGTAGGTATTCACTTTCCGAGTACCCGCCACTCTCCAGCCGCCAATCTGCACAGGAATGCCGGTGGAATTCATTAAAAGTGTGATCAGACTTTCATCTTGTTAGCGCGGAATCTACACGTAATAGGTATAACAATAAAGTAACGCACAAAAATCGTACCGTCCGACGGCGACGCTTGAAAACAACGGGCTACGTTGAAAAAACGCAAGAGGTAGGTACTTTCTACAGAGCAATTACAAGATCCGCACACGAAAGAATGAAGTTATTTAGCAAATACAAGACGCGGCGGCAACTGATTTACTTCGCGGCTGTCTCCTCTGCCAGAATCATGCTCTCGATGATTTGTCACCGTTTTCGGTGTAACACGATATTTATCTTTCAGCTTTCTCAAATAAGTTTCACTTTACTTCGTCATTTATTAATAGCTTGTCAGCGGATTGAAGCGATGATGGCTCTGTGGTAGTGACGTTGGCTTGCAACCCATAGTATAGCTTAGATGAAAATCCCACAATGAGCTTGAGCTTTTGGTCAAACAAAACATGGAGATGACACCATGCTTTGGTGTCACTTTAGTGTTCTTCTGGCTAACTGTTACCTATCCTCAAGTTAAGAATCTGTCACCATACGCCTATCGGTGTGTTCCGGCAGTCCCCAATCCAAGCGTAGCGCGGCGCCTTCTTCGACCAAATCTGACTTGGGGCTAAATACATTGCCGGTTTGGATTTAAGAGCCAAGAGCTAAATAATCCCAAGAACTACTATTCCGATTTTGTATATTCTGAAAGAATTCGAAAACAGATTATATGTATGTATATAGAATCAATATCAATAAACAATATAGGGGAATATAAAATACGTAATTGCGATGAAACCCCATAAAGATTATCTATGCAGGTGAAACCGCGGGAAACAGCTAGGAACATAGTCATAAAGCATTCCTCGCCTAGTCGGACTGGCTGCCGCAAAAATGTGGGTGTGCCCTCTATAAAGCATTCGAATCGACCGACAGGTCGGCGTTGCCAAGTACAAGTACCAGTAACATACATAAACAGAATAGAAGCCTAGCTATTCTGTCCTAGCCTATGGTAGTTTGAAAAACAGCGCTGCGCTCACATAATAATAATAAATAATAATAATAACGCCCACACAATCACATACATAGGCTGTGACCCCTAACTAGGTCTCCCTGTATCTAGGGTATCAGAAACTACGAGGATCGGGGATCCACAACACCCAGACACAGAACAAATACTTGCGCTTTTTTTTTTCAATGCACAAATATTTGTCCTGTAGCGGGAATCGAACCCGCGACCTTACGTTTCACAGTCGGCTATCCGCCCATTGCGCCACATCGGTCGTCATAACATAATTATTGTTATGTGAATGCAGCACATGCTGAAGCTGCCCTATTGCCCTATAATTAATTAGTTAAGTAAGTAACTGAATATAATATGATGTCTGTGTTATAGTGGCAATAAATTGTTTTTTTTTTATTCTTAATATTATTTAGAGGCTTTTACCGATTTTTTTTCTAGAAAAAAAAAAAGTGTCATTCTTCACCAGTGGGGGCAAACTGGTGGTGGACATCGGGAATGTCAATCAAATCAAAATTGTGCTCTGTGCAGTCCGTTGTCCTTTACCGATCGTCCACGCGCCCGAGTGAAACGGAACGTGGGAATCAGATCAGACTGGTTCGGGGTTTGAAAGTGATCTGCGGAAGCCAGCATCCTATTGCAGTTCCTCATTGGTCGCTTGTTGTACTGACAATAAATAAAACAACACAATCAGATCAGACCATATTATAACCTACCTAAATTGCATCATCATAGTCAGCGTTTTTACATTCCTACTGCACAGGCCTTAGGACAAAAATTGTCTATAGATAAGATAGGTTAAAAAAAACCAGCTGGGCAAGATGGACTTGCGCACCGAGGGTTCCGTTAAAACTTGTTTAAAAATCGCAAAATATGCGAGAATATGCGACATAATTTTTGAATTTACCATTGTATCGTAACTGATAAAAGTCAATTTAATTATTTTATATTTTTTAGTGCATTTTAAAAGTGTGATTTTTTTTAGTTCTTAACTAAGTATGTATATTTTATTCCTTTTGAAGTAGGTATGGAACCTTAAAAAAGGTATTTGTTCCACATCTGGATGAAAAGAAAGAAGAAACTGTGGATCCCCGATCCAGTTTCTGATACAAGGAAACCTAGTTAAAGGTCTAAACTATGTAGTACGTAAGTAGGTATGTGATTGACTAATTGTGTGGGCGTATCGTTTCTATAAAATATGACCAAGGTCAAATCACCCCGACCGGTCTGCCCCCCGACTCCCGTCTATTTACGGCACTGATTACATTAAGCCTTATGCAACCATCACTATAATACCAAAACCACTTTCCTTGTTTACACTACCGAGTGATAGTAATACCGGTTCGACGAGTATTCAAATATTACTGAACGGCTATGCTATAATTATTATGATTATAAATTACTAGCTGTTCCCCGCGGTTTCACCCGCGTGGGCTACAGTTAATCGAGATAAAAAGTATCCTATGTCCTTCTTCAGGATTCAAACTATCTCCGTCCCAAGTTTCATTTAAATCGGTTCAGTAGTTTAGGCGTGAAAGAGTAACAGACAGACAGAGTTACTTTCGCATTTATATTAAGTAAGGGATAATGAACGATCAAGATTCAAGACCTAAGCGATTGCTCAGATGACACTCCCATTGTAAAATTGTTAACAGACAAGACTTTAGATTTACAGCCGAAATTAATAATCGATTCGATCCGTTATCCGCGGTTTTGGATCGATATGTCATGTCATTATATGTCATTTTAGTACTAGGACTTAACAGATTACTACCTACTAGGTAAAATGACATATTATGACATGACCTATAGATCCAAAACCGCGGATAATGAATCAGGATCGATTATTTATTTCGGGCGTTAGACAGCACAGCACTATGGGGCGATTCTGTTGTGCATTTTTTTTAAATAAATTTGACAGATCTGAAAGTATTGTCGACCTTTTCTGACATCTGAATTAAAAATTACTTTTAGAACTGTTAAAATTAATATTATTTTAGAAAATGCACCTCAGAATTGCTACCAATTACAATAATTTTTTTAAGAATATTATGTAATTAATTACGTACTACGTAGCAAGGTAGGGGAATGAGGCGAGTGTGGTGACGTCACATACCCGATACACACTGCGCGAAAAGTCCCGAGATGAATCGACATGTTTTTATTTACAAACTTCTTTTTTTCTTAATAATACAGTTTATTAAACTTATCTTAACTGGAGATACAAAATTCAAAGACCTTTTTGTTTAAACCTTCGAAAACCTGTGTTAATACATAATAGGTAATACTTATTGAATTTGTTGGTACATTTACATAAAAATGACTAAACAGCCATCATACATTATTAATTATAATCAATTTAATCAGTCAATATAAAGAAAGATACACAGTTAAATTATAGTACTTAGTTTACAAATAATAATAATAAATTGAGTTTATGAAAACGTCAGCCTAAACACAATAAAAGTAAATAAATAAATAAACTGTTCCAAATTTAAACGATAAAAAGATATAATGGCCTTTATATTATTATTAATGATATTTTTGTTAGTCTGGCAAACTCTAACACTTGTCAGGTTAGGTCTTACTCATCGTCTTCGTCCATATTGTACGACGATCCCTCGTAAATGGTATGATTTTCTTCCAGAGAGTCTTCAAAAGCACTATTATATACGAAATACTCTGATTCAATCTTTTTAACATATCCAATGCAGTTATCCCATTTTTCCTGAGGATATCTCCGGAATACCTCCTCCACTACAGTATGCATTTCATCTAAATCACAGAATGAATTATCTTTCAAGTAATTACCTTGTTTTAGGTCTCTCCATATCAATTCGAGCGGGTTTAGTTCTTGGTGCCAGCGAGGAAGCCGTAACAATTCATGGCCATTGTCTGACAACAATTTGTCTATTTCTTGAGAATTACCCTCTGAAGAATGGTATTCGGCATTGTCCATAACCAGCACGGTGTTATTTGGCAGCTGAGGCAACAACTGTTCCTTTATCCACTTGCTGAAAACGCTATAATTCATATCACAGTCTCTTATGTTGAGTGTCTTGATCATTAGTAGTGCATTATTGAGGAAACCATCATTACCACCCGCGTGCATTAAAATCATGCCATGACCTTTTCCACTATAGTACAAGACACCAACGTTTTCGTCATCAGTCTCCCAATTAGTTAGTTTACCTTTATCTAGACTAAGGTAAGTCTCATCGATATAAATAATGTTTCTGCCTTCGTCGCGATATTTTTTAATAGCGTTTATGTATGACCAACGATGCTTTGCAATGTTTTCATCCTCGAAAAGTATGCGTTTTTTGGTCAAATGTTTGAATCCAATTTTAAGCAATAAATTTCTGAGATATTCGTTACTGGATTTGATTATATCTTCTTGTTTCATGATCTTGTGGATAATATTCAGGGAAACGGGATTTTTATTTTCAATGCCAGCTTGTAGTACTCTTCTTCGTATGAGCCCTTCAATGAAGCAGTCCATCGGTATTCGTTTTTTGGGGACTGTTTTTCTACGCTTCTCCGTCGTTGCAAATAAAGCTTGTCCATCGATATGCAGTAATGATTTTCCTTCCGCAACTACTCTGATGACTGTTCTCCAGGACAAGCCGACCGCTTCAGCAGTGATGTGATTGACGTTTATGTCATCATGGTATTCTTCTGTTGTAGGATCTCGTTTTCTCAGTCTAAAATAATTGTGTAAATTGTAAATCATTTGACGAGATTGCCAATTAAGTTTTTTTCCGTAGGGCGTCGTCATCTCGGGATGCTTATACCTTGTGCGTCTATATTGGGGGACAACGGAGCGCGGGATGAGTGTAGTACTACTCCGCGATCCGCGACTGCACTGCCGTGCCGTCTCGCTCTCGCCGTCGGCATCGCCTCGCCCCTCGCTCCATTCGGTACTGTTCGTTCGCACTCGCGGGGTATTTATTTTGTATATAGTGTTACCATTTTAGTCCTTCTAATCTGGAACCGACGTAAATAGCTGACGGATGTGGCCTAATTTTTGTCATAATGAAATGTATGACTATAATATATACAACATTGTGAACTTTACTGTTTTTAAGCTTTTTATGTTATTGCCCTTCCATGCAATTACAAACCATATCCCATAATTTAAATAAAACAATAAAGAAAACAAAGAACATTTTCAATTAATGTTTTGTTTTACTTACATTTTGTCATCAATCTTACACTCTTTATATTATTGGTGTCAAAACATATCTACTACATTTTTTTATCTGTCTTCTGACTCTTTTTAACATAGGTGCGAATGAAAACGAGTAAAAAATATAGAAATAAAACTTCTCAACTCACAACTATTATGTAGTTATAATAATTCGATTAAAGTGGTTTAACATTCTAAAATAGCAACACTTATATGGGAGGCAGGCGTCGGCGTCTGGCGTAACGATGGCTTGGGCTACTGAATACTGATGTAGATAGCCGAGCGAGATAGTGATATGTATGGGGCTAGAGTTGGACAAAGTTATCACGATATCTACATAGCTTGGATTTTGAACAACCGATCTTGTGAACACCGAGACGAGACAATAGTTTTGACCCAGAGTCTACGACAGCCAGACCTTTTACACGAATGCCTTCCTCTTCTGTGTTGGTTGCTTGACTGTGTTCTATTCAAAACCAAATCTTTCATCAAGATTGCTTTTATCCTTGTTCTCTTAGCTATCTTAAAATAAAATGTTTTGACATTTATGTGGACGTTCCTGAACCATAAGGCCGGGAACACAAGAAACGCGATCCGGTTAGGTATCCTTACAAAGTCAAAGTTAACTACAGCATAGTCAAAAATGTATTAAAACAAAGAAATAAATGACTAATCGTTAAATTTTGACCATAGTTAACTATGACTATGGATAAAAAATCTCACGATCATATTAAGGTTCGATGCATCCAACTGCGAAATGGCAGGTGTGTTCAAATTTTTGAGTGCATTCCTCGTCAACTTTCATAATTAGAATCAGATAATTCATCACTGCTTGCATCACCTTGTTTTAGCAAACTGTTATCAATATCTTCAAACGAGGCGTATTGCAAATAATCATCTTCTATTTTTTCTATGTGTTCGATGCTTGTTTTCCATCTGTCCTCTGGGTAGCTGTTGATCATGTTTTCCAATAATTCACAGACATATTCAGCGTTTTTGGGTTCGTAGAATAGGGTGATGTTCCGTTTGATGTCTCTCCATATCAGTTCTAGCGGATTAAGCTCCGTGTGGCGAGGAGGCAATCTCAAAACCTCGTGTCCTTTATCTCTCAGGAAGCTATCTAAATCATCGATGGTTTTAGTTTTTTTTACTAGAGACAGTAAGTCGTCTTTTGCCGTATTGCTATGAAATTTAACATTTTGCTTATGAAGCCAGTCCTGAATTTCATCATTCGTCCATCCTGCGGTTGGCTTAGCATTATTATCTGAGGAATGGTACTCCGCATTGTCCATAACTAGTACAGATTTATTTGGTAAAAGCGGAAGCAATCGATTTTTCACCCAATTGCTGAACACATGATAATTCAAATCGCAGCTCCTCAAGTTGAAGGTTTTTACTATTAATAGTGCACCTCTTACAAAACCATCTATACCACCAGCCTGGAATATTATCAAACCTTTGCCTTTCCCGTGGAAATACAAAACTCCACATTTGTCGTCGTCAGTTTGCCAGTTCGAGGCTCTATTGCCTTCTAAACAAAAGTATGTTTCGTCGACATAGATTATGGGTCTGCCTTCCAAACGAAATCTTTTGATATCATTTATGAATTTATAACGTTTACTTGCAATTATAGGATTTTCGTAGATATGTTGTCTTGAAATACCTTGTTTTTTAGTTTCCAACCTTTTAAATCCATTTTTCCCCAAAAGACGGCGAAGATAAAAAATGCTGCTTACTAATATGCCTTCAGTTATCAACCTTACACGTAAATCTTTTAACATAGGTGGTTGTTCGATGGAAGCCTGCAGCGCTCTTCTTCGTACCATACCTTCAGAGAAGCAGTCCATTGGTATTCTTTTTCTACTAAAGTTATGTTTCCTTTTATTCATCGTCTTGAATCGAACTTCACCATCTACGTTTTTAAGTGAATTTGCTTCATACACAATTTTGGTTATGGTATGTTCCGATATGTTAGACGCTTCAGCCGTTAAATTTTTGACATTTATGTCATATGCGTGTTCCTCAGTTGTGCAGTCATGTTTTCTTTGGAGGAAGTATTTGTGTAAATTGTAAATAATTTGTCGTGATTGCCAATGCAGGGTTTTAAAACTGAGTTTCGGCATCTCGTTATTGTACGATCGGTCGATGCGCGAACGTACAACACCAGCCAGCCAGTACCGCCGCTCAAGTATGTGGTTTTGTTTTCACTAACTATCTATCGTCTGTCCTTGTCCACGCACTGAGAAGTGAGAACTGAATGAGAAACGCGCGCGCGTATGAGGCGCGACTCGCAGTGGCGGGCTGAGGTAGGAAAGAGCGGGCAGGGATTGCCGATATCGGCGCGGCGGCGATGGCGATAGGTGAAACGTGCGGGTGAGATAAAGATGGCGAATCTACGAAGCCGCTTGCAGATGGATCCCCCTTTGCGTCGCACTTCGCACCGCATCGCCCTGCACTGAATCACTGAACCTGTGAACCAGTTTGGCGGCTAAAATTTGAGGAGGTGAGGTGATAGTGTAATGATGAGGTCCTATTACTACACAATAATAATTTCAATTATGTTATGATTAGGAATGTACTGTGAAAATATTGTCACATCTCTTTCATATTACTAACCTAATACCTAACTATAAGTAGCTGCACCCCAATAGTCAATAGTCAATAGTCAATTTTATTTATTCAATAGGATACATTGTGATCACTTTAAAACGTCAAACTTAAAACTAGCTACGCCTGTTCCAACCTCCTTACGCCGGCAAAAGAACAGGCAAGAAACGCCCGGCAGGTAATTTTTTTGGCGCGATCACATTGACAATTTTATTCTTATTACTAATTGATTGAATTGGAGCAAGTTCACTAAAATCCCAAGCTTTTTTTTGTCATCTAATGGTCCGATATTTTTTAATTAGCTTTACTAATAAGATTTCTCTTGTTTGGTTGTACACATTGGGATATGGGAACATGAATATTAATGAGTTGCGGGATCACAACCAAAGCAGACCAGACCCCACAAGCAGCACCCGTTCACGAGTTGACGCATGTGCCAGCCATCGCTCTTCAGTTCCCCGCAGTTCTCCCTATATCCCGCGACTTTTCTTCAAGATAAAAAGTATGCCAGCTAGTGAGTATATGAGCTATCTCCATTACAAATTTCACTCAAATCCTTTCGAGTCGTTACAGCGTGAAGAAGTAACAAACGGAATCACTCGCTTTCGCGTTTATTTTTTATTTATGGCTTCACACGGTTTATGACTTTAGTTAATAAAATTAGTCAGTGTCATGTACAACATATTAAATGTATCAAATACTAATGATGATGATTATGAGATGATGTGAGATTGTGAGCCAGGCCTCACAGGATAGTCCCCTTCGAGTTGTTGTTTATTCCTACACTTGTACAGTCAACGACAAAAGTCGCTGAACAATCACACTTTTTTCTATTATCCTCATCATCTTATACACCAATTTTTGACCTCATCATCACCTAAAATCAGATGTGTTATGTTGTGGTCAAAATGATACCATGCAAAATGTAAAAAAAAACAATAATAATTACTGATTTGAAACACACTTGGAAAATCGAGAGTAGAGAGAGAGTAGTAGAGAGTTATGTATCTGGAGCGCGAACCAGTGGATCGGAAATCCAGTCTCAGATTGGGGCGATGCCAACTTGGTCAGGTTCAATGCTTCTAAGACCCAGGCGTGTCTATTCACTGCGAAACGGAGTGTATTTCCTCTCACTCCGACTTTCCGAGATGTGTCCGTGCCGGTAACTGATCGCCTCCAGCTCTTGGGCGTCACGTTGTCCTCCACTCTCAATTTCGGCTCCTATATCGAGTCTAAAGCTCAGGTAGCCGCAAAGAAGCTTGGTATACTTGCGAAGGTGAGACGGTACTTCACACCAGGACAGCTGCTCACCTTGTATCAAGCGCAAGTCCGGTCGTGTATGGAGTACTGCTCTCACCTTTGGGACGGTTCTGCCAAGTACCAGCTTGAGACGTTGGAGTCGATTGAGAGACGTGCCAAGAAGCTCATTGGTGACAATCTCCTCGTCGAGTCAAGGCTTCAAAGCCTTGAACATCGGCGAAGAGTTGCCAGTTTATCGGTATTTTATCGCATACATTTCGGCGAGTGTGCCCAGGAGTTGTACAGCTTAATTCCTCCATCCCCATTCCATCATCGGACGTCACGACAAACGGCAAGACGCCATCGGTATATGGTGGATATTCCACCTGTACGCACGAAGCGTTTCGCTTCTACTTTCTTAATGCGTACCGCTAAAGAGTGGAACTCCTTGCCGGAGTCTGTGTTTCCCGATCGCTACGATTTGGGGATCTTCAAGGTAAGAGTGAACAGGTACCTTCTAGGTATGCGTGTTACACCGTCGACCGCATCTACGCATGGCAACAGGCGGGATTGCGGTCAAATGCATACCTATTTGCAATAAAAAAAAAAAAAAAAAAAAAATCGAGAACGATCAGCTACTTTTGTCGCTGACTGTACACATTAACAAACGTCATCACGGTTAATAATCCACCAATATCACATATTATCACGCGAAGAAACACAAGTTTTGGAAATAAAAAACATTTATTTTACCGCCGAATGTTCAGTTGCCGCCAAAACACCCAACTTTCGCAATTTTTTTTGTTTTGATATGGCGTCACACGATTAGTGTATTTACCAGTGTCAAGTATAACATATTTCAAACTCAGAGAGTTGAATCAAGTATAAATGATGATGATGAGATGATGGAACCCAGCAGCAAGCCCAGTCGAAGAGGATAGTGTTTAAGTAAAGTAGTGGCACTTTACTTATACTAAGTATACTTTACACGAACTTTTTGGAGCAACTAGAAAAGTCACTTTCAAAACTTTATTTTAATTTCCCACACTCGTACACATTAACGAACACCTAATGGTTAATAATCACCAATATTATACATTATCACTCGAAGAAACACAAGTTTTGGAAATAAAAACAAAATTTTCACGTTGACAATTCGATTGCCGCCAAAACATCCAACTTTCGCATTTATTGTTGTGATTATCGAGATAGGGATGTGCGATTCTGCGCAAATGACTCGGTTACACAGCTTTCAAATCGGTATCACAGTCACAGTGTATTTAAAAGGCAAGCAGAACTTAGTAGGCAAAACTGCAACGGAAGGCATTGTAAAGGGGAAAGTACGGTTACATCATGAGATTTCAAATGTAGTAGGTGGGGTGGTATCACTAATTACTGTTTATTGCACCGCTTCGCTGTTACCCCGTCATGCGAAATAATTAGGTAGCATTATTTTAGTAAAAAAATTAACTGTATTCATCATTACTCATAATAAGTGTTAGTCACATAACATAAAATAATTAATGTTTTGCAACATTTAAAAATACGATAATGGTTTAATTAATTGTTTTTTTATGATTTTCGAACGAATAATCGCGACAAATTAATGACAAATTAATCAGAAAAAATTCTGATAGAATTTGGAAAATAAGTTTTGAAAAAAGACTTGTAGTAGGTATATAATGTAGTGCAGTAATACCGAAAATTTGTTAAGTATTCGTAACTAAAAGTCAGGCGGTCTGTAAACAAAACTCAATTAAAATTGCTGCACCTTTTTTAATACATAAATCATAATGCGTTAATTCGTGTGAAAACTTGACTACTCTACAAGCAGAATTCTAGTATTTCAAGCTATCTAAGAGTTATGCAATTCTCATAATTCACAAGCACTTTCCCCGTGTCTATCAGCTGTGTTAGCACAAGTGACAAGAGGTTGCCATTCTCATTTCTAAAAACATCATAAGTTTGCATGCATTAGCTTTAGAAAGGTAGTCAATAAAAAGAAATAGATTTAGGGATACAAATCTTATTCCTAACTTTCCCTCCTTCTTTTTTTTCTGTTTAAAATGGTGACTATTTGTCGCTACATAATATATTGCTTTATACATATTAGGTTTGGTTAGTGTTAGCTTGCGACATGAAGTAGGTAATGGCATTGACAATTTAGATGATTGGATTAACTACAAACATTTGAACTAGTTTTATGTCTATTTTAGTTCTTACAGGGCAGACCGCGAGGTGGCACCAAGTCATGTCTCAAGATTCTCAAGTGAGCCTGCTGTAACTCACACACATACACCCATAGGTGCTTGGTAAAGATTCTAAACTTGAGCTTACCACCATGTTCATCACCATGTTTTCCATCACCGAAAGCTTAAGCTCATTGCACTTACTAAATTACCTTGGATTAGAGAAGCCTCAAATTCCAGGGCTTGACCTATGGGTGTAACATGGTTATACAGTTTGCTTACACAATCAAAGTTGACATCCTAACATCATATCACAAAAAAAGTGTGATCGATCACTATTTATACGACATTTATTCGCCCAACTGGTGATTAGCGCATATAAGTAGGTCAGATCATGACATTAAGCGACTTGGTGTTGACGGTCTCATCTCATGGCCCCATGCTGTGATGGATGGGAGGTATGCGAGGTCATTATCGTCACTATTCGTAACCATTACCGGATTAGAGATGGTCCCAAAGCAAAGTGCGTAAATTTTTTGTCATTTTCTTTCATTATTTTGAGTACGAGCGTTTTTTTAACTATCTATGTATTTAAAAAAAGAAGACAGGACTTTGTGTGTATTCTGTTTCATAGCTTGACGTCTTCCTGGGCCTCACAATACGCTGATACTCACAACAAGCTACAAACTTTCTTATCACTTTCTTTCGAATAGGCGGGATAAGATACTTGGGTTAGGATTTAGGATTGAAAATGTTAGGATTATCCTGATTATCGGAATGTATAGGATTGCTTTCTTCCAGATAGTATTTTTTGGTACGGCGCGTAGACCTTTGCTTCCATTCTCTTGTTTTCGAACGAAGCGTCTCGCGTCACACTCGCTGGTCGTCCGCCCCCTCACCCAAACGACTCGGCTCGCAGTTCGCAGTCACTCGATTGGTGGTAATTGTGGCTTGAATCGGCTTGAATCGAGTCGTTCGAGAGCGCGCGGTGAGTGCGCTGCGTTTCGTACTTTACCGATTTAAGAATTTAAAAAACTTCGCATAAAGTTGAATCGTGAAGTTGAATTTATTAATTTTTCTGTGGATTTGTGAAGTGCCAGCATCAAATTTTATTGAAACAAGAAGGGATTTTATTCTTTGTTCACTGTGAGTGCATTTTTGCTTTGTTTCTAAAACGCTTTTCCGCAATATTTTGACCCGTGTGCGTTTATCTACACTGATTTTCGCATTTACTTTTTGTACTTTCTTTCCGAATTATTTGTTAAACTATTTAGACGTAAAAAACTGGCTCGCCTTCTGTAGTTTAGTTAATAAATAACGTTAGTAAGTAAATCGCTAAGTTAATATTCAAAAAAATAAAGAAAAACTAGAATGGAATTTTCCACTATTTTCATATTAAATAATAATTACTTAGGTAGGTTAAAAATTATAAAAAGTGTACACAATACTTTATACCCAACATAATATATTATAATATTCTATCTTACATACAATAAATGATTAAATTACGCTAAACCAATAAAAGTTAAACTAAACTACTAATCACAAAAATAAAATAAACATCTAAAAATAAACAAGAATTATAGTATATTATAAGTAACATTTAGGTACCTACTTTCTATATCAATTTCGATCATCGATCTGTCAAAATAATCAATGCTATGCCATTAATTCCGCACTAATCCGTACACATGAAAAAAAAGATTGCGCGTTCAATCAAGCATTGGAAAAACATGCAATGCTTGCTCAATAATTGGGCACAACAAACGATTAGAAATTCTGGTACATACTTGTACGCTTTTTATCCATTTTGTACATAAAATACTTACGTGCTGCCTATTATATAAAACTAGCTGTTCCATGCGGTTTCACCCGCGTGGACTTCAGTTTATCGCGATAAAAAGTATCTTATGTCCCTTCCCCGGGGCTCAAATTATCTCTATACCAAATTTCATTTAAATAGGTTCAGTAGTTTAGGCGCGAAAGCGTTTATATTCCGTATACTCCAAAATTATTCCCGCACTTCGGTGCCCCCTCACCGCGTTACCTGCTGTAGGTACCCATTATCATATTTTAATTCTAAGTTAATCTTTCTTGGACCGCGCAGCTAGAGGTCTTCTTGGACCGCGACCGCACTTTACCTATTTCATAGATTCTCCCGGTGCCCCCCTCACTTCACCGCGTTTCCCGCTGCGCTGCGGCGCGGCGGTTTTATTTTTCTACTACTACTTACATTTTTAAACTCGCGATATCTTTCGAATGGAATGTCCGAATTGAACGATTCAAAAAGTTATATAAAGGCATTGAAGCAGTTTTGAATAAGAAGTAATTTATTTTGATAAGGATTATTACCAAGATACAAATAAAGAGCCTTTTCAAGCAGCGGCATTAAAAATTAAATTTTGAAAATAAAAGATCACTTATTGTGGCATAACTATAATAGTTAGACATATGCTCTCGCGGACTTTTTTGTAGATCTTAATGGGACCTACAAACTCGTAATACATTATTTTGTTCTAGTGTCAATAGTTTTTGCAGCGCACGCAAAAATAGGTTTTCGATTTCACACCTTGGGTTGCAAAATAGCAATTTTCTTACGGATCCCTAATTTTTTTGGAAATAAAATATAGCCTATAGCCTTCCACGATAAATGGGCTATCTAACACTGAAATAATTTTTCAAATCGGATCAGTAGTTCCTGAGATTAGCGCGTTCAAACAAACAAACAAACTCTGCAGCTTGATAATATTAGTTTAGATTTTAGATTAACTAAACCATAGATATATATTGTATAATTACAATAATAAAGTAAGTACCTTACTTACTTATTTACTACTTACTACTTACTTACTTACTTACTTGTTTTTACTTTTTATTTACTTTTTTATTTACTTAATTACTTAAGTAAGTACCTACTATGAAGTATTTTTACGGGCGTTTTGTAACGACCGGAAGTATCTACCTCATGGAGAAAAAATGGTGACAGATCTACCTAGTATTTATAACATTCGGTAGGACAGACCTATGCCCGTAATTAATAATCGATCCGATCCGTTATCCGCGGTTTTGGATCGATATGTCATGTCATAATATGTCATTTTAGTACTAGGGCTTGACAGATTACTACTAAAATGACATATTATGACATAATATATCGATCCGAAACCGCGGATATCGGATCAGGATCGATTATTAATTCCGGGTGTTATACTACTGTTCATGTAGTCTCTATGTCAGAGCTACGTGCGCCGGATTACGATTACCGAGGGTCCAGTATACGAGCTGTAAGTTATACTAGCTAGTTAATCCTGTATTTTTCCGAGTGATGACATTCAATCATGGAATGGAATTGAATGCGCAGTTGGTATGTAATGCGCACAAACAAAGTAGGCAGTAAGTTAGTAGGTAATATGTCCGTTATTCATGTCAGATCGTAAACTGAATCATCGGGTAAATGTCTAAGGTACCTGAAAAAGGTGGATGGTTTGAATGATGGATGAACTGGTAAGCCATTTTGAGGTGTGAAAGCCTCAATTATTAAGACTAATGCCCGAAATTAATAATCGGTCCTGATCCTTATCCGCCGTTTTGGATCGATATGTCATGTCATAATATGTCATTTTAGTACTAGGGCTTGACTCGATTATAAAGATAAAGCTGCGAAGATCACATAAGTAGTTTTGTGCAGTTCACGAACTAGGTATATAGGTCGTAAGAGCGCTCGCTCCCACAGACGAACTAGGCGAACTAGGTCCCAGATCCCTCGCTCCTTAGTTCGATGGGTAAGACCGAATTGTATTGTAATACATTTAGGATAAGTTACAAGTAACATTATGATACCTATTGAACTAATAAATAACAAAAAATAATGTTTTTTAACATAAACTTAATATTGTGCCGACTCTTAACGGCACAATATTAAATTTGTAAAGTAAAAATAACAGCAAATGTGCTTATATTAACTAACAAAAGAACGAATGCTGGAACATTAGCAAAGCGAGCGAATGATCTAACTTTTTTCTGGTTAAAGACGGGTGCTGACAAACTAAAAGAGCGACCTAGTTCGCGAAAGAGCTGCGAAATAAAATGATCGCTCCAAGTTGCGAACTACTATGTGCACGAGTACTGAGAATAATTAGGTGATATGAGTAGGGTAACCATCCGCCCGGATTCTTGATTTTCTATCCGGACTTTGACCGGCTTTTTAATATATCCGGATTTTTCAACGTTTTGCAAAAATAATACAGGAAAATATGTAGTTACAAATGTTATTTCTAGTTCATTATCAGTCTGTTCCTATTTTTACCTAATTACGCGTCGATAAGGTTGAAAACAACAGTCAGTACTTACGCGTAAATTCTCTAAAACGCGGGAAACACACAAACACGATAAAAAGAACAGAGCTCAGCGATAATGCCACATGTCTAGAAAGTAAACAGCATTGATAAGATAGGTACCGTTTCGTGAGATTAAGCGCCCTTGTGCCCAAGTTCTGAGTAAACAAAATTCGGTAAGGCAACATTCTGATAACTGATAAGAGTTCATCAAATGCTATTAAAAGCCACAATAACAACAAAACCACTCAAAGCACTTGAATAAAAAAAACTGTATTTTTTTCTTCGCATAGTGTGTAGTTTTTTTTAAAACTAGCTGTTCCCCGAGGTTACACCCACGTGACCCACGTGTTAATAATAATTCTCAAATGATTTTCAATCGTACCATTGCAGGCATGGTAGAAAACTGAAGTAGGGATGTGAGGCCGTTAATATATCAACCGTTACAAGTAAACGTTCTATTTGACTTTCGTTTTCGTGAGCAGCATTCCATTGTTTTGAGTTCAAGGCTAATTCTTCGGTAAATAACTCAAATTTACAAAACACACTATCATCGCTGATCAAATCTAAGCCATATTCCTTCCGCCATACAATTGATAATTGTGCTAAGATACATAATGTAGTTTTATGGTTCTAAATGATCCTATTCTCGCTTGATTTTAAACAAAGGTTGTTATTGCGGAGTTGCAAGGTTCAAAATTGATCCTAATTGAAACGTCTGAATAAGTTTGTGATGTGATGTTAAAGGTCACTCCTTCAAAGCTAAACGATTCCTTTCACAATGTATACCGGTGTGGTCTATTTCTATTCGGTTATTGCTGCTTTATGAAGTAGTGTAGTAGAGTGTAGTGTGTTGATTGTCCCCGTTACATTTCCCTGGCGCCCCGGTATTGGGGCAGATGGGAAAAAAGTTCCGTCGTCCCCAGTAGCCCCAGCGCCAGCGTTAGCGTATAACGGGGAGGATGGCACAGTTATGTACCATTTACCTCGATATGGTGTCAGATTAAATCGGGGCCATTGAAACTAAGAATTCTGACACAATTTTTTGTATTATATTTCTAAAATAATGCTCAATGGAGACAGTAAATAGCTGCTCAAAATTAATTACTGTTTGCTGAAGAGCTCAATAAAATTTAATTAGCAAAGATATCTATAGACATTTCTTTAAATGTGGAAAAAAAAAGTACACAGTAATCATTGTTTTCGCCACAAACTGGTTTTTACTCAGCATAATGCTGGTTGGGATTTTGGGATCCAACAAGAGAACAAAGGATATTTTCATGGAGATAATAATATTGAGAATGGGGATGGATAACAGCAGTATAATTTCCTTTTACGAGGTTATTATGCTGATGTACGATAATTGAGAAAATCGGTGCCGTTACAACGTCTGATTAGATTTTAATAAGGTAGCGTATACAGATTCCCCAAGTACAAAAAATACCAAGATTATTAACTTATTTACTAAAAATGCTATCTGCGGTACCTACTAACGCAGTTGCTAGGGAATTTTATATAGGCTAGGCTGATAGGTCTGTCAGAAATCAGTACCCTATCTCGATTGAAATGCTTGCGCAGAGCTTCGTAGTTATGCGTTGAAACAATGACCCATAATAATGGACTACAAAGGACATAACTACCTATCTTTAGACAGAACCAATTGCAATGCAGTAGAGCAACCTCCCGTATGTTTGTTTGGTTATTATGTAAACCGGCTGAGAAAGCGTGTCTGATGCGACAATGTGACATTACCATACTGCCATTTGCCATTGTTACGTAAGGTATCCTTTACGGGCATAGAGTTGCTTGAGAGCTATGCTCTGAGCATAACAACGACCTGTCAACGGATAATGGGAGCCATTTAACTTTTTTAGTGTGAGCATGTCTCTTGGGACTAGTTCTAGTAAAACTAACCACTAATACCCTTTTTATTCTGTGTAGCTAGTAGGTGTCACAGTGCTGTCTAAACGAGTAATTTTTTAACGATAGGGTTATACAAGTTACATACAGATCAACCCTATAGATTGGCTGATTACAGGTAGGTACATAAGTTCTTCAATGCCACAAGCTGAACTGAAGTTGGTTGGTGGTTGGATGCAAAATATGGGAGAGAGCGAAAGCATGATCGATCCTACGTAATCTACAGATCCTTAGCCAAATCGTGGAATTCGTAGACAACGCACAAAAACAGTAAACAAGTGACATACGAGTACCTTACTATGAGCGAAAGTTGCCATGCCATTTCTGGAGTCGCAGCTATCAAGTCGCCCGAAGACCTCTGACTTTGCAACTGTTCCAGCCGGGACTGATAACTGAACTTATCGCTTGTGGTCGGTCAGACGGTCACCCATTCAATTAATTGCTAATTGTATAAGATGCCCTTCCAACCAAGAGTCCACAAAAGAAAGCGCAAGAAACGTATGGAACATATTTAGAGCAAGGTTGGATACGATGATGAATTGTTTGTCCTATAAAAAAACTAAAATAAGACATTTATAAAATCACCGAAATATAATTAAGATAAACATGGGTACGATTTAGTACTACAAAAAGGAATTATTAATGAGCGTAACTAAGCAGGTTTACTGTCATCTGTGAGCCAGTTCCCAGTCCAGGTGTAGAGTGACGTCATTTTCGACCACATGCATGTTGTCAAACAGCATAAAAAAACTACAATTTTCAGCCACGTGTTCGTAAATGTCTGCTTGTTTTATATATTACACATAATTAACTCGATTATTTACATGTTTTATTATATTTCTTATTTAGAAAGTGTTTTTTTTGTATGAAAAAGATACTTGCGCTGTAGGAAAATTTTATAACAGGTAAAATACAGTATTCGCATTGTGAGAAAGAAAACTAGAGATGTTATTAGAAAAACTAGGCGCAAAATCTCTTTCAACATACATACAAGTATGGAAAGTTCAACCTATTTCTACATTAATCTACATTACTGCAGATAAGGGCCCAACGCTCCGCAAAACATTTCTACACCTCTTTCAAACATTATGAGAATGAAAAGATGCGTGAACACTTTTTGATGTCTTGCGATACGTACGGCCCACCCTAATTCGTATGAGCCAGTCTCATTATAAATTCAAGCTACCACCTGTATAAGGAAGCAGCAGCCTGTTTGAATGTGTATGAGCTGTGTTCCTAATTTTTTTGGCAGCTGCGAGAATTTTAAGTCATTCGATGAATTTAAGAAATTTATTCGTTCGGAAGTGCGTGTTGAAATTGTAGATCGATTTGGACTGAAAGAAATAGACATACTGTTTAATGCTGGAAATTAATAACCAAACTAGAGATAGATTTTTGACATTACTTCTATGGAGCTTGTGTCAAATTTCTATCCCTAGTAGGGCAAACCGTGGATAGATAGATATGTTATTATTAACTGCCGCAAGTGTAGGTACTTTTTTTTACTAGCAGAACATTTTTAACATCTTACCAAGTGTTTGACTAAAAGCTATTTGATTTTATGTTACGATGTGGTCGAAGGTGAAACCTGTATTGGGATTGGAAACTATCTCCCATTTGAAGCGAGGCTGCCGAAACACACCGGTAGATGCTTGGCGAATTGGTATCATTTCTTTTTACTGAGTAGATAGTTAGATGGAGAGATAAATCTTTTCTGTCACACCTCAATGATAAGATAATGATTGGGAGGTCACCGCCTATACAATTTATTAAAAAAAAATATATTATTGTCATGACTCGTGATTATTCAGCAGATTAGGTGAATACTAGAATATTCTTTCATGGAAAGTATATTTAGTAGATTAGGCGAATGTTATTGATGTAATGATTTTATGACAGTGTTTATTTAATTTTCAGGTATTGATGACTAGACACGTTTCACATTAGCCCTGCGATTATTAAAAGGTAAGAATAGTTTAGATCATTTCTATCTAGAACAAAAATTGGCTGCTGAATTTTGTTGGAATTTGGTATTATTTTGTAATTTTAGGATTTCCTCTCGATTAAATTACTACGTGATGACTTTATACAAACAAACTTTTTAAGTATTTTGGCTACTAATAAGAAGGTTCAACCACTCCACCAGTAGATGAGCTAATAGCTATTTATATAGCAAAAGTTATCGATGGTATTATTTGTAGTCTTAAAAATATTCCATACACAAAATAATGTCCCGGTCAGGTTTCTTACTTGGAAGTTGGGACATTAAGTTATGGAGTCACTGCACGCATGTCGCATTTAGACGTTTATTCCCAGCGTCCCCAACTCCCCATTGACGTCCCCATCATTGGGGACGTTAGGAAAAATTTTCACAGCGTCCCCAACTCCCCACTAACATTAATATAATTATCTCAGTGTTCCCACGGTTTGGGAGGTAAGTGTAGAGATCTTGAGAATTTAGCTCTCCAACTTCTGCCATTGATGAAATTAGTGGGAACGATTTGTAAGGTACGACTACTTTACTAGGCCTACCATATAAAACCAGTACAGTATGTACTGACATCCACATAGGTATATATTATCGTATAAGTATATAATATATATGTGTATCATGCGACTGTTTTTAGTTTCTGCTCCACTTCCGCGCCATAATGTTATCGCACCCATTAGTTGACGCAGAGGATGCGTCTGCGCAATGCCAACGACAAAGGGAACGTTTTTTTGTGTATTATTATTATTTCATGCTGTAATTTAGTTGATCGTGATGTTGGAGGCTATTTTAGGTGTTTTCAACTCAATGGGTAGGTATGTAGTATTATATTACAGCTAGCTACGCCTCACGGTTCTACTCGCGTGGAGATACATAGGTACTCCACAGAATTTTAAAACAGTAAAAAGTCACTCTCATGGATAACATTAGTTTGTAGCAGTGGAATCGTTTTAAAAATCTGAAAGGTAACCTAATCATATGAGATGCACTAGCCAGATATTTAAATTATTTTCGAAAAAATCTTTGTTTAAAATCGTTTATTTTTTAGTTTTGTAATGGAACAATGAAAAGAAAACTTGATAAGACGAGATACACTCGTATGACCCAATTTGCAATTCTATAATCTTCCGCAATTTAGATAAAAATAACGTTACTAGTGATTCATAAAAACTACCTACTTTCCTAAAAAAAGTAGGTACCTTATCTATCATGTACTATAATTGTTATAATAGTATATCAATAAGTAAGATATGAACATAAGTAAAGTAGATACGAGTCGTCAAAGCATTTTCACAAAAATAAAAAAAAACGTTTGATGATGACCAATGCGACGCGCAATGGGTGAATATCTAACTGCAAAGCGTGAGATTTATTCAGTGGCGTGAAATTGTCGGATCGATTCCCGCTACGGAACCTATATTTGTGCATTGAAAAAGAAAACAAGCAAATGTATTTATTAAATCTCTAGGTGCTGTGCGGTTGGTCCCCAATCCACTTAGTTTCTGATACACAAGATACAGAAAATCCTAGTTAGGGGTCAGAGCTAGTCATATTTCTATGTGATGTGTTTTAATCTGGTGAAGTTTGGCCACAAGTCACCTTGTCGTCGAAGGTGACGCTACGCTACGCCTGGATTGTGAACTGCCATTTAAGTGAGACTGCAAAAACACACCAACAGGTGTTTTGCGACAGATCCTTAAGAATGAGGGTGGGAAGCTGGTCAGGTTACCACTGAAAACTGGGCCTGTCAATGTACTATTCATATTTAATGGAAAAGTTCTGCAGTGGAAGGTAATTCTTCAAGATCTTATTAAGTTTACATGAAGAAAACCTCCACTATGTTAGTGGAAACGGGATTTTCCCAGTATTTACTGGAATGCTATAAAAACTCACTTTAGACTTTAATCTGGTTAGGCCACTTGTTTGGCTTTGCTCACGTTGCGGATCGAGTTAAAGTGGTAAATCAACTGCATAAACAGCTTACCTATTTCTGGAGCGCGACCGTACGCGTGTCACATATCAAATTAGTCTGTTTTTGTGGCTAAAAGTATTTGTAGTGTATTAGGTATAGAGTTATATAAAGAATATAGCGTAAAGTAAAAATTAAAATTTCTTTTTTGCCATTTCCCACCGTACTTAGATGCTACAGCTCGGAACGGGAATCTTTTGCTCATTTTGAGTTTTTGTGCCATTTGATACGTCTTCTTCCACGTCTTCTACTTCCCTAGAGTTAACTTTGTATATTAAGTTAGAAAAAGTGATTTTTTATCGTTTGACATAAAATTATCAAGAAAAATTTACAAGTCATCTGTAAGGTAAACTTCAATTCTCCGATTATTCAATTTCATGTCAAGAGCTTTCCTGAGACCCAAAACTGTCATAAGTTGCCATTTGTTAGTTAATTTTTTTAACACTTATGTTTCTAACGTACCACGAAGGTTAACTGAAATTGTGTTGTGTTGTGTTGTTTATGTGATTTTTACGTAACCTACGTATACAGTGTACCGTTCAGTGTTTTAACTGAGTAGTTTTGTCAGTTATGTTCCATTTCACAGACTTTAAAAATTACAGTATAAAAATCGAGTTTTGCAGTAGGTCACACGTCTTGTCTGTAGTCTGGTCATAAGTTATGGTTTCATAAGTGAGTCGGGTTTTTGTTTGCGTAACAAAATACATATTTATTGGTAGGATAGATATAGATACTGTACCAATGGGCAGAAATAGGATTAGAGACTACGAGTAGGTAGTTAGGTACCAAAGGTGTGGTCAGCAACAAAAATACTTTTCTGCAACTTTTATTGCCTTTTCCTTTTTGAATTTTACATAATATTAAAAATCTGGCGCATCTTTGGAAAATCGGATGTTTAGCCTTCTTTTTGCCATGATGTCAATAAAATTTCAGAGCTTCTGACAAATACTAAATTCAGTCTGATCTCTGATCTTATTACTCAGATAAATAATTTCACCTACATTTTTCTTTTGTTTATCTCTATTATCTTTTTAAACAGACGATCTATACTACCGACAAAAATATAGTTGCTGCTGCAAAAAAGAGCAATCGTATTTTTCATAGAGTACAACAGTCAGCGACAAAAGTAGCTGATCATACTCGATTTTCCAAATGCGCTTTAGATCAGTAATGTCTGTTTTTTTCTTACAACCTACATGGTTGCGTTTGACCACAACATAATACACCTGATGTTAAGTGATGATTCGGTCGAAGGTTGGTGTTTAAGACTATAAAAAAAATCGAAAAATTTGTAATTGTTCAGCTACTTTTGTCGTTGACTGTACCAAAGCTTAGCCATTTTAAAAAACGTTGGCATTTCTGTTACAGAAATTATTAACGTAATATGACAGGCAATAAAATTACTCTAACATAACGTTGAGTTATAAAATTCAAGTGGTCATTACGAGCGGTGAAACTGTTGATGTTTTCACTGGTTCTTTGGCAGTGAAAGTACAAATAAGTGAATTGCTAAGTAATGCTAGAGGAAATATAGTTGTCACCTTTGAATCGCAGGTTTCATGTGCACGAGTTTTAGTCTGGCACTAGGCAGCAGGTAGATTTTTGGTGTGGGTGAAACAATTTTATATATCCATCCCTGGAAATGATTTTCGTAAGATGTCATAGCTATTAAATCTCTACTGCGAGGTCTGCGAGTAATAGTTTGGAATTTTAAAATTGACGACCCTGGCATAAGATTTGGTGCGATTTAGCTGACCCTACCTCTTTTTTAATGTAAGTGGCAAAAATCATTAATAACGTCTAATTTTCTGAAAAACTAATAATAACGCTAATACCAATTCCAGATATCAGATACTACATGGATAATGGTCCACAATCCCCAGATACAGAACAAACACATCCGCATCTTTTCAATACACAATGATTTGTCCCGTTTTCCGTAGTGAGAATCGAAACTACGACCTTCCGCTTCGCAGTTGGCTATTCGCCCAATGTGCCACATGGGTCGCAAATGGTATGAAGAAAGCTGTTTTGTGAGTACTATAGAAAAGAAGTTTATGTGAAGTCAAGACATACAAGACATAAAAGAAAATGACAAATAAATAAATTAACTCGTATCAAGGTGAAAAGAATCCATGCTCTTAAACTTCATACGAGGCCATAAACAAGTATATTTAATCCGTGATCGTACTAACAAGAAATGTGTGAATTAAAAAGGAACACCGTAAATTGAGGCAGCCTTGATTTTAGAGGAAGTAGTTTTATGGTGATCAATTTGACACATTTTCTTTCAAGGCGCGTAAATAGACGTACACAACCTAAGTGATTTTCACACTAAATTAAATGTTATCGAAATAGCGAGTCGTGAAAAATAAACTATTCATACTCAAGGCAAAAGTTAGAGAATAACGCCATACTTTATGTATAATTATGTTTTAGTTCTCGTTTTCGTTTTGTACTTAAATTATGTTGTGTATTATATTATATAAATAAAATAAATAAATAAAGAGAACAGTGCTAATATTTTGAGTTCTGAACCGTGAATGTACTTCTACCGCACGATTTCTTACGATTAATGATGTAAATATATCAGCACCAGATTTTAGGTTAAGATTTAGGAAATCAAACACTGAAAATAACATTAAGATCCAACAAACTAACAACAACACACACACAGGTAACAAACTTTAAGTTCTTAAAACCGTGGATGTACGTTCAGAAAATAGTTAATCCCATGGGTTCAGACTATAGTAGTAAAAAAATAACATTTTGTTAATACCTTATAAAACCTAGCAAAAATAAAACTAATAGAATAAATCACAACAAAGACCAGAACACACCTTGAATTCGACAAAACAGTATCTATTATTGTTTTATCTCCGCGGATTACTTTAACAAGCGTATTTCTCGTTCCTGTCACGGTTTTGTTTGTTTTGTCGTTTCTTGCCATTATCAATAGAAATATCGAACAATATTACAATGTTGCCTTTGTGCCGCAAATGGCTGCAACAGCAATTTAATTTTTCTTTATAGTCATGGCTTAGCTTGTGTTTAGTTACGTCGAAGTCAGTAAATATTGACGAGATGAGACTGCGTGGTATACAATTACATTCATGTCGTCACTTAACATTGAAATTAAAGTAGGTAATAAAAAAGGTAAACAGTACATAAATAGTTAGAGTACAAAAATTAAAAATGGTCAACGTTGTAAAAATATTAACATAAATTAATTTATCCAATGTCACTCTCACAATTATGACAAAACTAACGACACTTCATAATAGTGTCAAAACTCATCAAGCCGTTTAGACTACAGGGCGTACGAAGAAAATAGATGTACATTCATACATAAACTTGAAAATATCATCCCTTAACTGAAGCAATGGGTTAAAAAAATAGAGACACAACCTTTGTTCACATTCATACCTTTGCATTTCTATTTGGAATCTGCATGCAACTTAGAATTCTAAATTTTAAAATTTTTGTTATAATATGTACACAATGATGTCTCATTTTATTTTCTTATTATGTACTGCTATTAGAAAATATTAAGTTTAACTTATTGACATGTAAATTGCACACAAAAATGGGAGAAGAATCTGGTTTCTGAAACACAGTTCCCACTAGTTCGGGGACCAGAGGCTTCATAATTACTTTGTATATACTACTGTGTCAATAAATGCCTTTGATTGATTGATTTGTTACAGATCACGTTCAATTATCCAAATTACTACTATTTCAATGATGTATGGTGTATAACATGCCATATTAGTAAAAATTAGGTATATTCGGGGGTTTTATCGCTGTCTGTGCCCCCCTGTGGTCTTATCTCATTATTTAGTCACAATGTACAATGTCTTTATTATCTTTTCCATGCTTAGTAAACCTTGCATCAGTCAATCGAGTTTATTCCCAACGTCCCCATTGATCACTCACTGACCTCCCCAACAATGGGGACACTGGGAATCTTTTTTCTCAGTGTCCCCACGGATAATTTTACAAAGTCGTCGTCGCATCAAATTTTGGCACGCCAGTTCATCATGTTCTTTTATATTATAAATGCATAAGTAACTCTTTCTGTCTATTTGATACGCCTAAACCGCTTAACAGATCGTGGTGAAATTTTGTATGGAAATAGTTTGATCTCTGGGGAAGGACATAGGATATTTTTTATCACGATAAATTGTAGTTCGGGTGAAACTGTCGGTCACAGCTTGTTATTTATAAAACGAAAAAAATATAGCGCCCGATATGTTTAAAACTAATATTATGTCAGGTGTTCACAAACGTTACTAATTTATATATATTTACTTGATTCAATTAACTGCTTATTTTGAAAGTCAAGAACGCGACAAAATAAGGCAGTTATGTGAGTTTCCGATACCTCATAACTCACTCTTCTATAATATTGGTTTGTCCTTCTTTCACGCAGCAACGGAAAAACGAATCAAACTGTCTTTTTACACAGAGATAGTTTATGGGCCGGAGATTAACATAGGCTACTGTTCATTCCGGAAAAAAGGTTGGTTCCTGAGGATGAAACCGCGGAGCGCAGCTAGTCGTAAATATCTTTACTTGAATGTTTTGTAAAGTCACTGACTTCCTCCCTTCGAAATAAGGATGTTCATGTGAAGGCCATAGCTTAGTGTTTGAATATTATATTATACTAGCTTTTCCGCGCAGTTTCACCCGCGTGGGCTACAGCTTTATTCATGCAAAGTCTCAGCCTGATCGGTTTAAAATTGACAAAGTTTCATATAAACTTTCATCCTCTATTGTATCCCCTTGGAATTAATAAAAATTAATAAAAATCAGAATTAATCAAAATAATTTCTTAGCGAATGCCTACGTCATAACATCTACCTGCATGCCGAATTTCAGCCCGATCCGTCCAGTGGTTTGGGCTGTGAGTGAGTGCCAGTGGTCCACCTTTGAGTTATATATAATATTTAGATTATATAGGTACTTGTACAGTACAAGTCACTGAAGATGGCACACCGCTACACCTGGTTTTGTATAAAACTATAAAATGTCTATTCAAAATTTCACCTATATCCGATTCAGCATGAAGAAGTAACCAACATGCACACTCACAAACATTTGCATTTATAATATTAATGTGGTGAAATGTTTACGTGTGGCGGTAACAGTAGGTTATACGTCTACGTAGTAAGGTAGCGCGGAAGGAAATAAAGAAGCGGATAAGTGAAGAAAGAATTGAAAGAACAATTCAATTGTAGATAACGACTTGTAAGGAAATGTACGAGTATGTGGTAATGTCTCATTAGTTGCAGGCAGGGCCGGATTCGCCCTTAGTGCCGCCCTGGGGCACTGTGAAAATGACGCCCCTTTACTGTAAAGTTCGGAAGTTTCAGTAAAAAATCTAGAATACAACAGGAATAATAGGTGTGTCAGCAGCTGAAGAAAGGTTTTGGACATTGTTGTCAGCAGTCAGCATGACAAAAAAAACAGGAATAATCATTATTTTACTGAAAACATGTGTTAAAATATAGATTCTGAAGCTTTTTTTCTACAATTTTGTAAATAACACTAGTGTTTTCAATTTTATTACATTAACACTTTGTACATAATATGTCTAAGGAAAAAAACATTGTACTCCTTTATATTTTTATCTTCGACACATTTTTTAACATTTATGAAAAAGCCAAAGAAATGTTTTCTCACGCCCTTTATTTGCCGCCATGGGCACGATCCTCTAGTACCTACCTCTAATATAAATCCAGCACTGGTTACAAATACCTACCTATCTATCTATCCAATTACTTAGCAGGCAGTAATTATTTCAGTAGGTTTGTTTGTCTTTTGTTTCTACAACTGATTGTGGAATCTATAATCACTCGCATAAATACACGTGACGACCTATGCGGCGCAAGGAGCGAACTGCAA
This sequence comes from Opisthograptis luteolata, assembly GCA_931315375.2. Lineage (NCBI taxonomy): Eukaryota > Metazoa > Arthropoda > Insecta > Lepidoptera > Geometridae > Opisthograptis > Opisthograptis luteolata. The sequence goes on from OV928048.1 coordinate 10,228,426, forward strand.
AGCGCCAGGTTGCGGATTTTATTCCCGCTACGGCACAAATATTTGTGCATTGAAAAGATTTAGATGACTAGGAACTAGCTAATATTATGTACAAGTGGTTGTGTGGACGTTGTTACTTTTGACTAGCGACGCGCCCCCGTTTCACACAGGTAGGTATAAAAAAGGCAAAATAAAAAATATAAATATGTAGTTCATTTGTTCATAAATAAATCCCATTGGAAAGTGCACTTTGCTTTTCTAATTTTCCGGGACCCTGTTCCCATTTTTCTTTCTTTAAAAATCTAACTCGTCATATTGCAAACATTTAAACAAAACAGTCAGTCAGTTTTTACAAACGATTTCAGCATTTTGCATTTCCAATTTAATTCAGTATATTTATAGATAATTTGTGTTTGCATAAAACATGAGTGGATAGTACAAACAAGTACCTAAGTACGGTCACCGACAAAAGTAGCGGATCATACTCGATTTTCTAATGCGTAATATAATATCAGTAACGTTTCATTTTTTTTTACAACCTACAAGGTAGCGTTTGACCATAACACAACACACACGATGTCAAGTGATGATTCGGTCGAAGGTTGGTGTTTAGGATGATAAAATTTGTTTTTGTTCAGCGCCTTTTGTCGTTAACTGTACCTACATTGTTGTTAGTTTTGCAAAGTAGCATCACATTTTGCTTTTATTGACATGGCTCTCTCGTTTATTTCACACTATAGGGATTAAGGAAAGTAGCCCCATTTGCCTAACGCTCGAGTCACTTTGTAAGAAACGCGTTTTAAGATTGATTAACAACATGGTCATACAAGTTGGTAATTATCATCACAAATTGGCGCAAACGCGGCTCCATCAACATTCTAGGTCAATAGAAAACTGTACTGCTACCTCGCAGTACTCGGCCGCTATAGAAACTGAGGGAAACCATCAATCCGCACCAGTAAAAGCAGGTGCGGATGCAGGATTACACTCAATAGGGGGCCCCCGGGGAGGTCATTCATAATTAAACAATTTTGACACACAAAGGTAACTTTTACGATAAAGTTATAGAAAACTAGCAAACCCTACTAATTTAACTCAACAACTTTATTATTCGCATAAACAAAGGTCTTACAAACAAACAAACTAGAACTAGGGAGTACTCTATCCCTAGATAGAGAGAATACATAATGTAGGAAGTAGGAATATTCAATCTATTTCTAGTGTATATATGCCTGAGATTGCCTTGTCACTTACTAACTTGAATGAATTGAATACTGGATACTGGACAAGAAAATTTCTCCACATTTCGAAACATGAAGTTATGTTCAAAAAACTGGCGAGACAAGTCGAAGGTTTCTTCGCAGACGTGTTTTGACGTATTTGTAACTTAAACCATAGTAAAGAGTTCAGCTTCATACAAATCGGCCGCCGCGCCGCCGCGCCGGTTTGAATGTGTGCGAGACTAGCGGCGCCGTGTACTCACGCACTTTTCACGCACACAATCACAAACGAACAGGGCCGCGAACGGGGCCGCGGCCATGCACTCAGTACGGAACGCGCCGCCTATGCATCACCGCAAGAGTAGGCAATTAACTCGTCGATCGGCCTTAGCTAACCTACTGTTCTTACTTTACTGTGCTTAAACTCTGGGTAGAGTGACAAGTTTACTCTTTTGCAATTATGCAACAAATTAAAATAGTTATCTACTATGATGATGGATGGAAGGGAAGAGGCAGACCAAAGAAAAGATGGATGGATTGTGTAAAGGTTGATATGAATGATAGGGGAGTGAATGAAGCGATAACGGCTGATAGGGGAGAGTGGAAGAAGAGTACATGCTGCGCCGACCCTAAATAGATGGGACCAGGAAAAGAAGAAGAAGAATTAGTTACCTACTAATAAAACCCACACAATCACATACATAGCTCTAACTAGGATTATATCTTTTTTTTATATCTATTGTATCTTTTCATACTTAGGTATGGGCATATTATTTACATCTTACAGGCTAGCTTTTTACCAAAACTTATAGGTGGTGGTAGAAGGTGGCATCACGTTTACGCCTGGACAGGAAACTAGCCCTCAAGTGAGGTATCTAGTGTATCAGAAACTACGCGGATCGTGGATCCACAACACCCAGACATGGAACAAATACTTGGACTTCTTTTTCAATGTACATACTTACATTATTATTGACGACGCGGTAGCCGAGTTGGTAGTGACCCTGTTTTCGATGCTAGCGGTCCCGGGATCGAATCCCGGTAAGGGCAAATGTATGTGTGATGAGCACGTATATATTTGTTCCCGAGTCTTGGATATTTCTATCTATATAAGTATTTATTTCTCTATTTAAGTATTATATGTAAATCGTTGTCTAGTAGGTATCCAGAACACAAGTATCGAGCTTAATTTGGGGCTAGGTCAATTTGTATGCAATGGTCCCCGATATTAAAATTAATAACCTATTTGTCCCATATTAGGAATCGAACTTTAAAATGCTTCGCCGTCAACTGATCATCCCAAGCGCCACATCAGTTATTCATTGTTTATTTGGAGCAGCGCACAATGGGAATTCCAATAACGTCTTTATTTACCTTGTATTTATTAATAAGATACATATTTATTATGTACTTGTACCTAAATAGGTTTAACCTTCACTAACTTCAGTATGATTGCTTGCCCATCTCCGAACTAATTCAATATAATCAAGTAGGGGATTACGAAAATCTAACCATCAAAATGTTGCATTATACAAAACGTCTAATTAAATATTTTATAGGTGTAATTATAAACAGAACAGTTATTCGTAACTGGGCTAACAGTTTGCAAAAATGTTTTTTTGTGAAATTCTCTGCTCGCGCCCGCGCTGCTTTACCTTGCTTTTGTCTAAGTTTGCGGGTCACGATCTTACCTACTGAACTGGTGCTAGATTTCATGGTGTTCCCAATGTTGGCGGATGCTATACACGCGGAGGAATCTTGTGATAGAGTCTAGTCAGTCTACAGATTCGTTGGCATTAAAAAGATGCAAATTGCAAACGTTTGTGTAGGAATTGGAAGCAGCATTAGTTAAAAGTGAAGTTAATAAAAATAGGAGAACTTTTTTCAAAATATAATACAGTCAAAATCTGTTATAACGACATCGAATGGACTACTCATATTTAGTCGTTAAAACCGATAGTTGTAACAACCGGTGACAGGTATTAGTAGGAAAAATAATACATATAAAATAATAATACTTATATATAATAATACATATATATTCAGGTCTTTGTTTGGAATTCCTTTCTCTAGCTTTATTTATTTATTTATATTAATCACCAGCATAATGTACACCGTTGCAATTAACTTTTATTTTTACAACTTTTACGATAATAGCCATTTACCATTATACTGTGCCAGATGTGGATACTGTTATCCATTGATTACAATACACCTGAGCCGGTCGTTCTACAGATATAATTCTGCGAAAATATTAACCAAATGTGGTCGCTTAATGCGGTATGTCGTAGTAAACAATGTTGTAAATACCAATGTTTTTGATAAGGCGGTCATATAGCATTCAGCCAGGACCTTTGATTTTGGTCGATTCAACCGGTATGTTGTTCTAAACGATGTCGCCATAAACGGTTTTGACTGTATTAAATATTACAACACGAAGTATACAATTTAAAAATATGTGACATCACTCTAGGTGGGGGGGGGGGGTCTCACAATTAATGTGACAAGGACGGGGGAGGGGTAAAAAAATCATCAAATTGGTGTGACGTAATTTATGGATGGCCCCTTAGCAACGAAACAATCAAAAAACGGTAAAAGCACCAACTTTTTTTTACAGCGGCAAAACGTGGCAGTTGAAGTTTTCGTCTCACATTAAAAAGTCACTTTAATTTCAATTTCTTGAATAAATCTTCACGAAGCTTAGAGCAACGACCCGCGCGTTAATTTCACGTCTGCTACCGTAATTACAACCGTGTAATTTCGCCACCACAATTACTAAGGTAACTAAATTAATTAATGGCGGTAATACGTTGCAATTAAATACTGTTTTCACGTTTTTTCGTTGAAGTTTGCCATTGTTAAAAATGTGAGTTGTTGAAAGTAGGAGATTGACTTTGATTGTTTTTAATTTGGAGTTGGCTATGGTTGAATTTTCGAGATGAGTCGTGAACTTGATTGTGAAATAAACTAAAATAAAATCTTTTCATTTACGTCCTGACGCCTTACTACTAGCTTTCCACATTCAGATCCGTTCAGTAGTTTTTGCGTGAAAGAGTGACAATCATCCATACATCCATTAGTCACAAACTTTCACGTTTATAATATTAGTACGACATAAGTGTGATTATTATTCCTTTCATTTTTCATTGACTCTCAATTGTATAAAGACTAAGTTATAATATTTAACACACTTAATCGACCTAAATGGAGGTATTTTCATAACAATGAAGTATTTAACGCAAAGCAAACATCGAGGTCTGCGGGGTAACAGTACGTGGTCCGATTACCTAGATCTTTATTGCGTTTATCTTATTATTTCTACCGCTTACAATTCTGACACGGAATGGAGTTGGGAAAGGCTGGTCTTTACATGTTTAGGGTTCCGTATCGCACAAAGAAAACCCCTTAGGCTTATAACACGATCACTTTTCTGTCTGTCGAGAGAGACCCTTTTTTTCAAAAACGCGTTGAAGTATCAATTTAAAATTTTAAAAATTTAGGTATATCAAATACTCGGCTCTACTGTTTCTTTTAGCTGACAATAGGAACTCACACACATGCTAAACGATATTCCGTAATGTCAGAAATATGTGCATTTTTCTCGAAGATTCTCTCTTATTTAGCTTTTTTCTTAGTTTCGCTTCTGTAAATTTAAGTTAAGTGTTAAGTCCATTATGGAACTATTAGCAAGTAGGTAAGAAAGAGTGTAAGGGACTATTCCAAGTTCATCGACACTTACCAGCCACCATGAATTATTGCTACTACTCCGTATGCAGAGCAAAAACGTCGCAATACGACACCGGCTGCGCCTGCGACACTAGGGATGGGCAAGTGAAAATAAGTATCGATATTTTTAAATTTTATCGATAATGTTAATTGAAAATTAACATGTTCATTTCTTATCATTCCAAACTATAATTTCCTTCATCCCTTTTTTGGCAACTCATTCATTAATCAGACCGGCTGTTCAAAATCATCACTCATTCAAAGTCACTTGACTGCAGTCTCTCAGCGTCGATCAAGCGCGATGGCGGAACTCGGTTAGAAAACCGCCCAATTTTATTATATCGAGTCATATCTTAATCAAGTGTATTAAAAAAGGGACAATAAATCGGTGTGCCCGAACTAATCATCAGTGGTGTATCAATAACAAATCATCAATCCTCATCATATCGGCGAAAGCTGCGGACCAGATCAGGCCATCAGCCATCATCAACGCCACCCGTAGCGCAACCAGTCGGTGACTCCATCGAGCATCGACAAGGCCGCCCCTGAACCCGCCGGTCTTCGGTTGCGCATACAGATAATTATCGACTAAAAGGTATTGATATATAAGATTATTATTAGTATAAGGCTTTCAAACGGGATAGTTACCATGTATTTGTTTGAATTCTCGCAGAAACTTTTAGTATTCTCGTGATCATGGCGCTTGCAACAGTGCCGAAATATCGAGAACTCAAACAAAAACATGGTAATTATCCCGTTACAAAACCTAATTCTAATGTTACTGACCATGGTAGTTTAAGACAGTATAAGATTATTATTATCTTCAATGTTGTTATGGGAAACGATAATTTCCTTTTGGTATTTACACTTACGTCTTCGCTTCTACTAAAAACTCATAAGACATCTGTTTCTGCGTCTGCTTCTTTTATTATGACACTTTGTACCTATGTCTCCGAGTAAGACTAAAGTTACGAAAAGCATATTGAAATTGAAACCGATTCGATAATATATGTACCCTAAAATACATATCGAAAATCGATATATCGTGATTAAAATATTTTGACGATATCGATAATTATTCCTATAAATATCGATAGTTTTGATGTATTTTGCCCAAGCCTACGCGCAGTATAGTGCTTCCCATTATGTTTTTTGTCCACACACGTGTTGGCAAAGCTTTATTTACACGTTCGAACAAGTCCATGTCAGAAAAGACGTTGGCGTAATTCAAATTCTGATACGAGTTGGGTTTATTCATAGAAAAATCGTTGAACTCATTACTAATGTAGATGATGTTGCAAATATGTTAAATACCTACCTTTAAGTAGTCATTTATCTACAAAATATTTTCCATATAAAGATGTACCTAATATTAATCTCTGTAGAGTTCTCTGTCTCTTTGCTCTGTTGACCAGACATGTCCAGAATAGGCTATCGATAAAATTGAATTGTAAAGTGGTTAATTCTGTAAGTTTGGATGTAGGATATAGAAACTCTATTTTATATGTTTTTTAAGTTCTTTGTGCAGTGTGGTTGCAATAAAATATGAATATTAATAAATTATTTACTGTTATGAAGCTACCCCTGATTCATTATTTATTTATTAAGATTATTAAGACTGTTTTATTAGAATAGAAATCCTGTGGGAAGCTCTATGCGTGTGAAAATGTGGGCCAAAGCTTTTTTAAGTTCTTGCGACAACCTTAATTTTTAAGGAAAAAAATAAACAGTTTTGTTATTACTGCTCCTTGTTTTTTTCCGCGTGGACCGCAGATTAAAAAGTATCCTACCTCCTTCCCTAGGAAGGAATTACTTAGCAGGTTTGTCTCCTAATAAAAGTTAACACTTGAACAACTATCAAATAGTGTACTAAGTACACTGCTCACAGGGTACAAACCCTATCCAAAATAATAACTGTTTGTCTTAAATAACCTAATTGTTGTTAAAATAACGGAACCGATAAAATCACCCAAAGTACGTACTCTGGATGATCTGTATGGTCAGTTCTTTATTGCCACGTAGATTTATCGTTCTTGGTGAACGACCCGAGATTTGTCCCGCAGCATAAATAAAACTAAATGCTTGCGAAAGTCAATACAAATTTTTGTTCGCTCTAGTAAAACTCACGTCGGCGTTTCAACACAAACCATTATTCGTTGGATTAAGTCGACTTTGGAAGATAGTGGAATTGACGTGTATGTGTTTTAATCTCATAGCACAAGGCATGCCTCAATAGCTATAGCCCAAAATTAGGGGTCCGCTTAGATCTTAGAAGGCAAACTGCCGAGCGGGGCGGCAATTACACTATCTTTGCCAAATTTTATAACAGATCTGTCCAAAACGAAGATAACGTGGCTCTAGCAAGGGCAATGTGTTCCCGATAATCATCATATAAATATAGAAAATTGCATCTTATTGCCTTTTATATTATTCAATAAGAAAAATAAAAATTAATGAATGATGTCATTAATTTTATTCTTACGATATTTCCTCCACTTACTCTCAACATCTACATTGTGTTTCCTCTTCCCTTCCTTCCTTCTCTACCTCCATACCAAAACTCATCATGATATTTTGTGCAGCGGTTTAGTCGTGAAAAGCTAACAAACAGAGGGACAGAGAGAGCTACTTTCGCATTTAAATATTAAAATATGGATTCACACGAACACGATTTATGAACTGTATAGAACATTACATTGCAGTACATCGAGTACAGTATACGAATAACGGTGAAATGGTACGTAATTTACTTGAACCGCGAAAGTGATGCAAACAAGATAGAAATCTGCGAGAATTCGACAGTGCGACCCACTGCGGGAGAAGTTTGAAATAAGTAATAAGTAAAAACTTTTTATATGTACCTTTAGTAGTGTTGCCAAAATATCGATTGTTTTATTAACGAGAATTTTCATCTGAAAAAGCCGTGCTATCGATAAACCTATATCGACAGTATCGATTCTATCGATAGCTTAAAACTAGGCGATACTAAAGAATAAGTGCAGTACAATCGATATTATCGATAGTATTGTTGCTCGCAAAGAATAAACTATCCACAGTGTTGCGATTGTTCGGCTATCGATAGATTATCGATCGGAAACTCTACTTCTTAGCTTTAATACAGAAAAAAGTATTTAAGTATCCAAGTACCTACATAATGTAAACTTCGATCACGATCCCTGAATTTGACATAGGATTCAGCAGGTTAACATCAAAGTTGTCGAATCAAATCGCAATTAGCATGTCTAGTATCATTTCAAAATTGTTACCAACAAGCTAAGCATTCTGAAAGCGAATGTAACCTCAAATCTAATTTGCTAGTGTTACTACTTGCTCAACTTTGAGCGCTGTTCGTTTTCGCGCCAATACTGGTGTCATACGAGTCTTCTGACATATTATTATCTAATATGTCAATCTGACAGCTAATTATTTTAGAGATCACCAAACGGCGGCAATGAATAAGTATAAAACGGAATACACCAATAAAAGAAAATGAATGTGCATTGCGCAATAAAATATTACTGTATTGCCTAGCAAGGCCTAACAACTAATGTGTTGTTAGGTTATTGAACTTCCTATGTAGTTTATTTGTGATTAGTAGGACTAAAATAGTTTTTGAAAGTAATTTAATCACATATTTATTTTATTATCTATAGGTAGTATACTTATGCAAGTAGTGTAAGGGTTGTGTAGCTTTATAAAATATAGGTTGGTATAAAAAACAAAAAATCTACTTACTCATCGATCGTTTTAACACTGTTTTTATTACATATTCTTAGGTTTCAGACCTAGACCGCAAGTCAGCTGATGTTAAGTCATGTATATTCTGTGGTTAAGGGACGACGTGATCCAAGATGGCGCCGATACTACACCTGCATTTGGAATTTCCTCATGATTTTACCAAAACGCTTGAAAAAAGATAGTTTTTTTCTATCGGCGCCGGCGGCGGCGGTGGCTTGAAATTAATAAACTAACTAAAGCAGTTCAGGTCCTATTTTTACAAGCTTTGTGAGCTGCAATTTGAGCTTGTAAAAGCACAATTCGCGAAGCGTGCGCCTTGTAAGCAGAATAGCAAAGCCGGTCGCCCTTGACCCCAGCGCAGGCGCAGGCACTTTCTTCTTCATCGGGCACACAATAACCGCTTGTAAGGCTGCTTGTGGGTTGATGTGTAGGCATTCAAGGTGTTGTGCCGTAATAAACATATCTATTATACTCCTAAATTCTTATTTTCTTATATAAAAATCAATTGCTGTTCTTTAGTCTCGCTAAAACACAAAAACCGTTTGACCGACTTAATTTTTTTTACCAAGTGCGGAGTTGTCAGATAAATGTGAAAAAAAGACGGCGAAAGTCCACTTGAAAATTGGAATATTCGTGATAAACTGGGAGTGCTTTTCCAACCGACTTCAAAAAAGGAGGCGGTTTCTCAATTCGACCGTACCTATATACTTATTTATATAGTTTTTTTATGTGTGTTCGCGGATAACTTCGTCGTTTGTGAACTGATTTTGACGAGTCTTTTTTTTGTTAGAAAGGAGACATCTCGAGGCTGGTACCATGCTAAGGAAACCAGAATTTGATGATGGCATCCGAGAGAAATCGAGGGGAAACTGTAGTAGTTTTTTTTGTTGTTAAAATTATACTTGTTCTATGGCATTTAAGTACACAAAAACCTCATTATATACAAGAAAAAAAATATACCTAAATAATAATATACCTAGCGTCTTTGTTAGTAAGGATTTAAGGCGAGTTTTCTCGAGAACTGTAGACATTTTTGCGCTACCTCAGACCCCGCACTTTAATCTTGTGATGTACGTTTTCATTGACGACGATGAACGATTAAAAAATTCAAGCATTTACTACTACAGTGTTGTCACCTTGCGTATAATAATTACTTAGGTTCCTATAAGTGCCATTATAAGGTCCTATAGCCAATTTTCTCAAAAAACCTTGGTAATCTTTGTGTAGAGAATCAAATGGTACTCCAACGTAATAAGCGTTTTACGATTCTATCGACGTTGAAGGTAGGGTTGCCAAGTTAAAAATCCAACTAAGTAATGTATCCCATCAACTATGTTATGGATAGAAAAATATTAGAGAGAGAGAGTTAATCTCCGGAACGCCTGATTTGATTTTGAAAAATCTTTTACTGTCAGAAAGCTAGGTAAAATTTTTAGTATATTCATTTTATCATCAAAAATTTTTTAAATAAATAATTAAAAATTAAAAAGCAATTTATTGCCACTATAACACAGAGACTTATCCTAGATTCTAGTTACATATCTAATTAATTATAGGGCAATAGGGCAGCTTCACAATTATTATGTGAGCGCAGCGCTGTTTTTTTTGTTTTTCTGCGCTGTTTTCTTTTTTTTTTTTGTTTCGTTATGGCGTCACACGATTAGTGTATTTGCCAGTGTCATGTATAAAATATTTCAAACTCAGGGAGTTGAATCAAGTTTAAATGATGATGATGATGATGATGAGATGATGTGATGAGGATAGTGTTTAAGTAAAGTAGTGGCGCTTTACTTAAACTTTACACGGACTTTTTTGGAGCAGCTAGAAAAGTCACTTTCACAACTTTATTTCAATTTCCCACACTCGTACACATTAACGAACACATAATGGTTAATAATCCACCAATATTACACATTATCACTCGAATAAACACAAGTTTTGGGAATAAAAACAAAATTTTCACGTTGACAATTCGATTGCCGCCAAAAAATTCCAACGCTGTTTTCTGTTTTTGTTTTTATTCTTCTCTTCTGTGTCCTTAATGATTCTTACCCATAACATAAACTTTTTTTTTTATTCTAAATTTTATTTAGAGGCTTTTATCATATGGTATGCCAGCCCCATCATACCCTAACCTAAAATATTACTCCATTAGGTATAACTTATTTAAACATTGAATGTACTAATTTAGCAGCGTCACTCGCAGGTGACGCCAAGATGTGCATAAACATCCCAATAAATAGTCCTAATAATAGTAATAGTCCTGTAAATAGTAAAAAAAAAAAAAAAAAAATGCCCAATCTATTAACATAGATAGATAGATAGATAGATTAACTCTTTATTGGCACACCACAATACAGGGAAAATTAAAACTAGAACATAACTTATTCTTAGTATATTATATAGAAAAAGTTGACAGCCCTAGCTGTAAGTATCATAGACAAAAGCTGTAAAGCTGGCTGTGCGGTGTTGAGTCACCTTCACTTTTGAACTATACCTTCTAGGATTCAGAATGACAAGTTTGCGTTCTCGGAGTAGGCTGCTAACGATCTCGTTATTCCCAGATCGGAATTGCTTTTACACTAAAACACCCATTCCCAAAGTACCTACCTACTCGAATCTATTGTTCTCAAAAGATAAGCATCCTATACATTAATAGATATTTTGATAGTCAAATTACTCCAGAGATTTATTATTTTAAATGACAGTGCCATCTATAGAGCAATAATTTCTTATCCTTATTTTCTTTCTTTCTTAAAGATCTCGTTGTTATTCCCAGATCGAAATAGGGTTTGTACAGTAGGTACTGTACATTCCCAAAGTACTCAATTCTTTTGTTCTCAAAAGATAGGAATCCCGTAAGTAGGTATATTGATCCTCAAACTAATCTAGACATTTATTATTTTAATAACTAACAATGCCTGCTAGAGCAATCATTTCTTATTAATATAAAGTTCGCATTTTTTTTTTAATTATAGGTAGGTACCACTGACTGCGAAGCAGCTAAGAGCTAAGAGTCAAATATTTGTGCATTGAAAAAGAAAGCGCAAGTATTTGTTCCATGTTTAAGCAATAGGAGTTAGCACCTCTATATAGACTCTCGCCTCTTCCCTAACCATTCCTCTTCTGTGCCCTTACTAGAATTCTTTGTACTTATCTAAGGTATCAAAAACTATGTGGATCTGGATCCACAATACCCAGACACGGAACAAATACTTGCGCTTTCTTTTTCAATGCACAAATATTTGTCCCTTTCATGTGATTGTATATTCCTTTAATGTGATTCATATTCCTTCTATTTCGCGATTCAAAGCAATATCCTCCACGCTAAATCACTTTTAAATAAACTTAACTTAAGTATAGGTATCTATTTATTACTACGCCATTACCAACGACTTACCTCAGCCTGAAGGCAATGTGGCAATCCCTCGTCACGACTGCCTTTGTCAGGTACTGACGGGAAACTGTTACGTATTCTGTGGCGTCAGACTTGACTTGTATGGTAGGTTGTTAGTGAGCTTTGTCGCCTTTAGAATGTTGCTTTGGAACCAATTTACACGTGGTTTATGGCCACACCTTCCGTTTGTATACTTAACTTGTCTATAGATAGAAAGTCGCAGACGAAAACACGCAGAAAAAATGCTGCTAATTTTTGTGTCTATTGCCCTCTTGATAGAGACAAGACTAAAACATCACGCTCCAAAAAGTATGACACAAGTAAATATTTACTCATTTTAAATTGTTGTGTATATAAACTATTCAATATTTGTCGTCTTTTCAATGAACAACTGACACGTAATACATATTAATTAGTACATGTATTATTCTTCATAGTGATAGAATATAGCCGTGGTCATATTATGCCACTTTGTCCTTATAAAGCTTTTGATCGCTTACTATTCTGTAGGTGGCATATATTATTATGTACCTAAATAATTCATACATCATCCTACTTCTGACACAGTCAGGAGAAAAACTGTATTGTAAAGATTGTAAAGATCCAACAGTTTTTTTTGTCTAACCGGATCCGTGGTCTCCTACTTGAGCATGCAGACGGTCATATCCTGCCGACGCAGTCGTTCCGCTCGATTTATCTTTATTTACTAACTTTATAGCTTCGATATGTATGATTTTTTACTAAGGCTGGTAGCCCACGGAGCGGACGAAGCGAATCGCTTCTACGAGAAAAAAACAACAATAGGTAACTTTCAACAATACCTGTCTATCAAGCGCCGCAATCAGGACCTTTTGAATAATTTATACCTCCTGCGCAGGGCTGAATTTAGGCTTTGTACCGCCCTGGGGCACCATGAATAATGCCGCCCTATATTACCTTAATTCTGCTTTAAATGAAATGTGTGAACTTCTGAAGCATAAATACGGTAGATAAACAATTCATTTGTAGTTTGAATTATGATAATACCAAACAAATTGTGATCAAACCAAAAACTTTCAGATATTATTTTTATAACAATAATAAATTTGGTCAATCATAATATGTATTTCGAGATTTCGTTGAATTAGGTATTATTTTTACTGAAGCAGTCTGTAAAATTTTACTCATTTTTTCATTTTGTAAATTGTAGTTTAATTATTATTTATCAAATAATGATTTAATGCAATAAAACACGGTAATTCCTAATAGTCGTTTATAAACATATTAAATATGACCACACTTTTTAAAACAATTTCAGCACGTAACACAAACGAAAAAGATTTTCACGCCCCTTTTTTGCCGCCCTGGGCCACTAGCCCCTAGTCCCTAGTGTAAATCCAGCACTGCTTCCACAAGTTGATCAGTATGCGTCGCTCACGAGCGCATGCGTCAAAGCTTTGTTATCTTTATGGTTCTCAGAAGTGCTCAAAGGCCCGGCCCATTTTGATTATGCAACGAACATCAGCTGCAAATGCCTGTCAATATGCATGAAGCACTTGATTATGATTTGCTGGTAATGAACGGACATAGGATACTTTTATCCTGGAAATAGTTCCTTAGGGATAACGGGAAGACGCGGGTGAACCCGTGGGGCACAGCTAAAATGACATCGATCTAAAACGTGAAGCTGCCGGAATATACCGATAGATCTGACACGATTTTGGAATATGGGTTTGATCAGGTACTTTTGTCGCTGACTTTACCTACTGGGCACACCTATTATCTTCGACCAAATAGTACATATTTGATCGAAGCCTATAATACTTTATTTTTGGTCGGTTTTTATAGGTACGTTTTTTTGATACCAGGTGTCAGCTACATTTGAATCGTTTGTAACTCCTACGAAGCCAATGGCATGACGACCTCCAACGAATGCCCATCTCTACACTTTTTATACTGTGTCGATCTTATTAGAATCTGACGTAATGTCTTGACATGTTTAAGTGACCGTTACATACATTTGCCGCTTCCGTCTGCGGGTAAAAAAAAGACAACAAGATAATTGCCAACCTAGGGGATGTATACCCGCATATTTGTTTTAAGCCCCTGTTTTGTTGATTTATCAGTTTGGGGTGTGTTATATTATGCCTTCGGTGCCTCACTAGACGTGGGCCTTATAGGGCGCCGATACCAAGTTCGAATCTCATAAAAATAACAATATATGTAATTGCAAAGAAAAATGGTTGTAATTAATAGCCCCGAATTCTTCGTCTGAAAACCAGTTGGTAGTACTTCCCCAGACGAGTCCTCTCGCAACGATCTCTATTACCACTACATACTTCCAATCTACATATTCACATACATTAAGAGCACATAAGTTACAAGTACTTACAACTAAACCTGACCCAGCTAAGGTCGACAACTTGGCACACCTTTGATCGACATACGGAAACACGCGGGCTTGGTATGTCGTCGCTATAATAGGCAATGGCAGGTCATCAACTCATCATATGTACCACTCGACCGTTGCGGCAATACTTTAATTAAATGTGACAGGGTACTAGCTACCGGTAGTAATTGACGATCGTGCACTTTCACTGCATCGGACATCAATTCAATTCAATTCAATTCAATCTTTTATTTTTCGGATAACAAAAAATCCATGGGTTAGTAATAATGCTAAAAAAACTAAAGTATGTTAGTACACTACAAAAAAAAACAATAAATACAACACACTATAAAAAAAAGAAACACATGAACTCATATTGAGGATCGGTGTCACGGCGTAATTGCGTAGCAGCCAATCCCAAGAAACGCTTAATAAACCATGAACCTGCGAGGCACTCCGCAATGCAATCAATGCATTGAAAAAAAATGAAAATGAAAATTATTTATTTGCTGCATAAAGACATTGTCCAAATATACTATTTTGGACCTAAATAAGAATACATAATAATTATTCCCAGGAATTTATGCAGAGAGATTGAAACACATCCTTTAGTAATATTATAAACATGAAAGTTTGTGAGTATGGATGGATGGATGGATGAATGGATGGATGCATGGACATGGATGGATGTTTGTTACTCTTTCACGCAAAAACTACTGAATGGATCTGAGCGAAATTTGGAATGGAGATAGCTTATACTCTAGATTAACATATAGGCTACTTTTTATCTCGGAAAAATATTCCTGCAGGATAACGGGAAGACGCGGGTGAAACCGCGGGGCGCATTATTTCCAGGAATTTATACAGAGAGATTGAAACACATTTACACATATATCTAGTATCCCCACACTAGGCTCAGTATCGTGGAGGCCTGGATTCGGTTCACTAAAAGTACACACTTTACACTATAAATGCGAAAGTTTGTGTTTATACCTAGAATAGAGGCTTATCCTTTGTATCTTTTAGAAATATCATAAGTAAAACTGCCCTATATAAAGCACAATTAAGACTACACATGTTGTTAGCTAGTATATACTCGTACCTTGTTGCATACGTAGATAGGTACATATATGTATATTGTTGCATGCAGGTATACGTCGGCATGCAAAAGACGTCGACGCGACTAAGCCTTTGTTTCCAAGAATGCTCTAATAGGATTTACAAACAATCCCTCCGTGCTTATTTACGAAGCTACTTTGCACGCATGTACGCATATGATAAACAACAAAACATACTATCTATACTATACCTAGGTATACTAGGTATATGGCGATCCGCTCCAACATTGTACGGGGTATATAGGTAAAGATTTCGTCAACCGGAAGTTGTCTAAAAACTGTTAAATCAAACTTTTTGTTGATCTACTGTGGAAGTCCAGTTCTTTCATACATTACATCAATTCTAATCAAACATCATAAGCTGATACAGCAGCTAGTGGAGCGACGACTTGCTATGAGTGGCTGGTTGTAGTCGGACGAGAAGAGCCGAAGACTGGGCTCTGTGGCGTTCCTTGAGAGAGGTCTATGTCCAGCAGTGGACTGATACAGGCTGATGATGATGATGATGACCGCGGGTGTAATTACGGGGTGCATCTAGTAACCTATATACATACCTAATAACACGTGTATCCGTTTGTCTGCAGGGCGGCACCATGCTACAGCAGATTCTACGCGACATGTGGGTGGACCCCGAGATCCTAGCCGAGCTGGACGAGGCGCAGAAACAGACGCTCTTCTGCAAAATGAGAGAGGAACAGGTATGGTTTTCAGCAGCTAAACTTGCATCCCTACTTCTTTGAATCTGCATCCCTACTTCTGTTAAACTGCATCCCTACTTCTGTTAAACTGCATCCCTACTTCTGTTAAACTGCATCCCTACTTCTGTTAAACTGCATCCCATCCTCAGTTATTACTGAGAATTCAGTGAAAATACAAAAAGGTTACGATGACGACGTTCCCAATCCAGGTGTAGCGTGATGCCACCTTCGACCATATCGTAACTTGACATCAGTGTAATTAGAAAAAAAGAAAATACCTACGCAAAATGGCTGGCAGAGGTTTTTTTTTGTGACAATGTGGGGTGATAATATTGGATGAAAGAAGCCGAAGATCAGGCTCAGTTGCGCACATTGGGAGAGGCATATGTAACAGAATAGATATGCCTATGTCCAGCAGTGGACTGACACAGGCTGATTATGATGATGTTGATGTAAAAAAATACATACAGTCGAGCATAGAAGTCTGTTAACATTTAAAAAAGAGACACGATCCTACGATTTATGAAAGAGAAATTAGCACCAATTGTTTTGATTTATGTAGGTGCTATTGTGCCCCTTTCGTTTCGCCACAACACGGCCATCGTTGCAAATCTTGCTTGCATTATTTGTTTCGTTCGTCGACGATAAGAGATAAGGCACGGACCTGCACGTGTATCGTAATATGTTATTTTTTCGCTACATTGCCAATTAAAGCAGTTACCTTGACCGCACTCAATATATAATTGCCGACTGTAAATTGACGATACGAGAACATTTGCTTGATTGAAGCATCATGTGATTGAGGAATTGAATTGAACTACTTATATTTATATCCTTACTGTACATAAAATTCCGGTGTGCGTGTATTCGTATTTATTCTCCTCATAAACGGTTTGACTGATTTTGATGAAATTTGGACCCGGTGGACTACAGTTTATGGCAAAAAAAGTTCATGAAAAGTACGTTCAGATTTTCTATAATTTTCCTTTTAACTTTTCATTTTTTCCCCCTTAAAACCTTATTCGGCGAAATATACCAATCATAAAAATAAAATGCTACAACTATGTATATATAGAAGACATTATGTAGAGCAAATATAGAACAGTCTACAAAGATAAATGACTGTGCCTCCTGCTGCGATAATCACTGATCCGTGAAACACAATGTAGTCTTTGTAGATCATTTTTTTGCCCAGCTCAAAATAGATTTTTTCGATACAAAAAACCATCGATTAGAGAACAATGACTTTTAAAAATTGTTACTAGTCATTGGTTTTGTTATAAAATTAGAATTCGTAGGGTGTTTGTCACCATTCTACATATAATATTATGTCCAGCGTCCAGCCGTTCTCAAGCGATGGGCTTACCATTCTTCAACCCCGTTTTATTATGTAATCTATCCATACTAATATTTTAAAAGCGAAACTAATTTTCACGCCTAAACCGCTGAACTTATTTTGACGAAATTTACTATGGTGATAGTGTGAACATGGGGTACTATTTATCACGATAAACTGTAGCCGCTTATATGTAACTATGTATATATAGAAGACATTATGTAGAGCAAATATAGAACAGTCTACAAAGATAAATGACTGTGCCTCCTGCTGCGATAATCACTGATCCGTGAAACACAATGTAGTCTTTGTAGATCATTTTTTTGCCCAGCTCAAAATAGGTTTTGTCGATACAAAAAACCACCGATTAGAGAACAATGACTTTTAAATATTGTTACTAGTCATTGGTTTTGTTATAAAATTAAAATTTGTAGGGTGTTTGTCACGATTCTACTTTTAAAGGCGGCGAAGCGAGGCGTGGCGAGTCGTTTTAAAGGGGGTATTTATTACTGAAGGATGAAATATGTTACAATAATCTAGTGTCTCAGGTCATTTTCTTGTAGGTAACACTGCATATTCAACTATATATTATGTAGATTCATGAAAAGAGACAAATTGACTTGTAATAATCTGTTTTTACTTACGTTGAACGGTCTCTACATTTAAAAGGAATCAATCTCTATTAAGTTTCAAAGATTTGTTCTCCTATAAACCTAATTATCATCCATCTGCTGACAGTACCGTAATTAGGTTACAACACCAGATGTTGCTTGTCCAATGCTTTTTTTGCAAGTGCTTACAATTTTAGCACTATGGGCAATGGGCATTGACCATGCAAATGTGAAATGGACCGTGCTCTGCACCTGTTGCGGTTTGAAGTAAAACCGTAAAAAACCATGACAGCGAGATAACTAATATAAATATCAGGTGATCCAACAATAAAAGATCCATGCCGTCATACAGGACATTGTATTAAAAAAAAACTCCGCATTTCGGGAAACAAACCCCGTCCTTAAAAAAGTTTTTTATTTTGTTACAAAAAGTAATTGTTTATGTTGTAAGGATTAATGTCGCTATGGAACCCTATTTTCACAATAAAAAAATTGCTGCCTATTATTTTATACAATTTAGGAAGTAGTGTAGTGCGTTTATCTACTCGTACAAAACATTTTTCGAGCCGAGTAGATTTTTTATTAATTGTAAGCCAGCTGTTCCTCGTGGTTTTACGCGCTTGTGCTACAGTTTATCGCGATTAAAAGTATTCTATGTCCTTCCCCAGGGTTCAAACTATATCTGTACCAAATTTCATTTAAATCGGTTCAGTAGTTTAGGCGTGAAAGCGTAACAACCCTTTATGATACATTTTACATTGATCCTGGTAAAAATATTTGCTAAAATAAGCTAACAAACCTCAATTGCATGAGGGACTGACTCACGTTTCCAAGTAGATACCTAATTGAGCTTCATTCCCAGAATGGGAGATGGTATGTCTGTTTCAATGGATTCATAAAACGGAGAAATGCGAATAATGTGGGAGTTTATTATAGTAGTTTTAAGTTTGACTTTTTGAAGTGAATACATGTACCTATCTCTAGATAAATATCATTAATTTTTCCTCGGTACCAAATATTTATGTATATAAGTAAAGTAGTAGTGTGTATGTGTGTGTGTCTGTGTGTGTGTAGTGTGTGTGTGTGTGTGTAGTAGTGTGTATAGTAGTGTGTTTATGAAATATTAATGATGAGAGACTTGTTCGCCACGTCACTTAGTTGCACAAAAAGTTATTTCTCTAAGTCATTTTTTTACATTTTATAGGGTAACTTTTGACTACACAGTCATCTGATGATAAGTCACGAAGTTATCGAAGGTGGCAGCACGCTAAATCTGGATCGAGAACTGGCTCTCAAGTGAGGTAGCCGGAACACACCGATAGGTGCTTGGCGATAGATGTTTAACTTGAGGATGGTCATTTCTCATAAAGCCCTTAAAAAAAGGCTCTAAATTTCACGTTTCTTTATTCGTAATCATACATTTGATTTCACCGCTATCTCTGTGGTTGACAACAGAGCACGCTTGCCAAACCTGATTCTTAAGAGGACGCCGTGATAAACAATGAATCTGAAATCAGCTCCATACAAAAACGCAAGCGAGCTGACTAATGCCGTAAGTTCGTATGCGCCAAAAAGGGATTTTTTCGTTTAAAATTAAAACTATCGTTAATTTTATAAAACTAAATCTGTAGTTCTTTGATGAATGTGTATATATACCATACAAAAAAATTTCAACTCTTTTAAATCGGTTTTGTATGCCTGTAAAATGAAAATCTTTTTTTTAGAGGGCAGTTTTCGATCACTGTTTGTCTGCTATGAAAGTTAACCAATCGTGTTATCCTTCCGACAATTTGACATCAAAAACATGATCTTTAATGCACATAAATATTAGCTCTGTATGTTTTGTGATTGCTGAGAAAAAAGGAAATCCCTGCAGCCAATATTGCCAATTCCTCGTCTTAATTACTTGCAAGTGCTTCAGCATTAATTTGCATTTGTTTAAATATATTCTCGAATGCTGAATCAGCAGCTAAGTTTCCTAAGCCTTTCAATTCCTCAAAATCGTATCATCCTCAAAAGAAATGGAGAGGGCGTGGTTATGACACATTACCACGAGTTTGCGTCTCTACTTACAATAAAGCTGGCAGTTGTTTGCACAAGATAGTCATATACTGAGCGAGTCAAGGGTACGAGTCGTGAAGACGAGAGATTGTAGCGAAGTGACGGTTAGATAGGAGACATCTCAGTCATCCCACGTATATATAGCATTGATTGACGGAGTGGATGCGGTGTGGGCTTATTCATACTTAATATTACAAATGCGAAAGTAGCTGTTTGTTTGTTACCTTTCACGCTTAAACAGCTGGATCTTGATAATATATGTTCAGATAGTTTTATTTTTACTAGTAGGGTTTTACTAGTAATGTTTGACTGCAAGTCACCTGATGTTAAGTGACGATGTAGTCAAAGTTAGCGCCACGCTACACCTGGATTGGGAACTGGCTCTTAATAGGTTTGCCAGAGCATACCGATAGGTGCTTGGCGACCGATTCTTAACTTGACGGGGTAGCTAGTCAGGCGAGCACTTGAACCCTGAGGAAGCACTTATGATACTTTTTGTCACGATAAACTGTAGTCTAAGCGTTTGAAACCGCTGAGCACAGCTAGTAAGCAATACATCATTCTTTAGAAAGGGTGTTGGCATTTAACCCACCATTATCTATTTCAAGCGCCGACGCATCTCGGATAATTTTTATCTATATATATATCCATCTACACCTTATCTTTACGAGGTGGATATACTTACTATTGGTATACCTACTTTATTTCCTGTTGAATGGCCGCTTCCAATCATTGCATAATTCACGGTCGATCTAAACTTTCGTCAGACAAGGTCGTTTTTTTTGCGCAGCTCAATAGCATTGGTACTTGGTAGCTGTTCTCAATATATATCTAAATTGAAATGTTCTTAAGCCATCATTAAGTTTTGTAAAACTACAAAGAATCACTTAGGTTTTTTAAAACGAAATTCTGTCAATCAATCAATCAATCAATCAATCAAAGCACAACAAAACATAAACAATAGAAATTGTAACCTAGCTACCTACTGAAATACTTATTCTTGAGTCATCGTTAAGTTTTTTAATTAATACGAGTATCTCTGAATTCATAAGAACTTGGTGCCTACTTTTTATTACCTTTTTAGTAAATGCAATCATGCATCTGTCATCATCATCATCATCAGCCGGAAGAAGTCCACTACTGAACAGAGGTTCCCCCTTTGAACACCACCATGAACGGCTATTAATCATTTGCATCCATCGGCTCCATGCGACTCTTACAATCGTCGGCCTACCTATACAGAGCGTCTTCCGGTTCGTGGTCGCCACTCGAGAAACTTTCTTCCCCATCGGTTATCCTTTCGTCGAGCGATGTGGCCTGCCCATTGCCACTTCAACCTGCTAATTCTGAAAGCTACGTTGGTAACCTTAGTTCTTTGGTGAATTTTCTCATTTTGGAGTATATCTCTGCTTCTGTATTATTAGAAAATTGATTTGTAGTTTACACTTCACGTTACATCCGTAGAAACCTGCGTACCTGTTACTTATCTAAGATCTAAGATAAGCCAGTATTCATTGATAAGATAAGTAAGATAGATAGTCATCTTGCTTCGAATTCGTCAAGTGCCAATAAAAAAAACCACCTTCAAGTTCTGTTTCCTTCGATTTCCAGGTCCGTCGATGGCAGCTGTGGGACGAGAAGGTCAGCGGAGACGAGGACCATCCCAAGTTCCAGAAGAACGACAAGAAGCAGGTGCAGTTCCTCAAGGGAGAAGACGGGGAGCCTTGGGTACGTTTGTTTTGAATCAAAGCTGGGGACTGAACCTAATAAGCTTCGCTACGTGAGGCCCTATTCAGTACGACGCGGATGACCTACGCTTCTTCTTCTGTTGTTTAATAAATAGGCCGCAATCACCAAATTCAAAGTTTTATCCATGACACTGTACCACTCTCGATCACGATCCGCATCGCACTGAATGACGAATTCATCCGCGACGGACGCAAAACCTAGTCCGCGTGCGGATGTTTCGCGTCGCACTGAATAGGGCCTGATGACGCTAAGAGCCTATGCTCGCGGAGTCGCGGCGTATTTTCAACGCACTGACGACGCACGTTTATACCTATTACCTACCTACATTGCATGACCAAAACCATATTAACCTAAGGCTTGTTTTTCAATAAACATTTTGCAACAACAACGTAATCGGAAATGCAATCAAAGTTGAAAGGCCGTCAAATACCAAGTTCATATTACTTTCAATGGGTTCTAAATCCGTGTATTCAGCAAGGACAAACGAAGGTCCACCTATTGTTTCGTACACTTCAGAATTGTAATGGAGAGTAGACCTTATTGGGTTGGAAAAAGGGTGGAAAATGTTAACGTTGTGTGTTTAGGTAAATATTGACCTTTCGGAACAGTAGGCACTTTGTCACGGCGCGTTGGTTGGCAGTTGGCACGATGAAAGTGCCATGGTGGGCCTCGCCAACGAGGCAGGCAACGATAATAATAAGAGCAGTCTGGTTTGTTTAAGTTTTCTAAAGAAACTGCAGTGCCGTTGGTTTTTGTATACAAGAGCGAGAGATTTGCTGTATTAACAAAATATTTACAAAATCAGCAATTTCCTCAAAAAAAATTAATGTTTTAATTAGAAATCTCATATTTTTAGCTACTTAATCCCGGGGCAGTCAGCGATTCTGATTTTAATTGCTTACTTTGGTATGACCGCGACTCTATGGAAACCTTCTATAGGCAAAATGATCGGATTTAAACCCCCAATATTAGTGATGATAGCTCAGTGGTCTGCTCAACGGTCGCGAGTTTCAATCCTACTAAGAGCTTGAGTTTTCAGTGAAGGAAAACATCGTGATGAAACCATTGCTTGGTGGTAGGGTGTTTTCTAGTACTCGCCTGGCTAGCCTGGCTACCAATCGGTATGTTCTGGGAGCCTCACTTGAGAGCCAGTTCCCAATCCAGTTGTAGTGTGTCACCTTCGACCACATCATTACTAAAAATCAAATGGAGAAATAACAAACAAAATTAAGAATGAAGAAATACTACTAACTTCTTGCTTGATCTTTCCAGGTGTGGGTAATGGGTGAGCATCCCGAAGACATGTCGATAGAGAGTATCTTGGCTGAGGAGGCGAGGAACCGAGCGCTGACGCAGGCGCGGGAGGAAGCTCACCAGCTCAGGAAGTCCGTGGAGAAGGAGCTCACGCAGCTCATCGATTATAAGCCACTGGATAGCTTGGAACAGGTGGGTTTGGTTCTAGGAGTTAGTCTTAAGTAAAATAAAAGCACAGAGTGGGTTCCTTAAATGGCATGGAGGAAAGAGGCACATCGCCAAGTCTGATGCCAGTTCATCACCAGTTCCCACTACTGGGACTCAGGGTTTCCCACACAAAGAAAGAGCACATGGGTCATAATACTCATAATCTATCACACTAACTTAGAGTTGGTTTCTGGGTGTCGCATTTTTTTTTCTACTTAGGTATATGTTAGCAACTAAAAGCCATAAAGTTAGCAACTCGTTCAAAGGTCAATGTGTACGTTTTTTCAACAAAATCCCAAGTGAAATTCAAGACTTGTCTATAACAAAATTTCAAATTCGTATAAAGAGAAATCTCATTAGTAAAGCTTATTATAAAATATCGGACTATCTAGATGACAAACAAGCTTGGGATTGTAGTTAATCTATCTATCTTTCTTTCTATCTATCTATTCTCCCTATTTCCCCTATTCTAACCATTTTCGGTAAACAGCCAAAACAGTCATGCTCACGAAAGTGACTTTGCTTGCAGCGGCGTCATGTGTCGGGTCGCCCTCTTCCCTCTCATATGGTCGAGGAGAGCGATGGCTGGCACATGCGTCAACTCGTGAACGGGTGCTGCTTGTGGGGTCTGGTCTGCTTTGGTTGTGATCCCGCAACTCGTTAATATTCATGTTCCCATATCCCAATGTGTACAACCAAACAAGAGAAATCTTCTTATTAGTAAAGCTAAATAAAAAATATCGGACTATTAGATGACAAAAAAAAGCTTGGGATTTTAGTGAACTTGCTCCAATTCAATCAATTAGTAATAAGAATAAAATTGTCAATGTGATCGCGCCAAAAAAATTACCTGCCGGGCGTTTCTTGCCTGTTCTTTTGCCGGCGTAAGGAGGTTGGAACAGGCGTAGCTAGTTTTAAGTTGACGTTTTAAAGTGATCACAATGTATCCTATTGAATAAACATATTTTTGAGTTTGAGTTTGAGTTTGAGTTTGTATGGGTAGGTAGCGTTTGACCACAATGATGTTTTATTTTATTTTATTTTTACTTTTCAGGAAAACAAACAGCCTTAATTAACAAAGTTAGAATACTTGAATTGAATACAATTGGCCTTTAACAGTTTTCACAAATAGAATATATGTATTTATGCTCATGTCCAAAGACAAGAAAACTTATACAAATGAAGTAGGTAACAATACAATACAATACAATAAATAATAAATAATACAGCCTAGAAATAGAGATAATGCAACAGAAAAAAAAATAAAATGTTAAGTGACGTTGTGGTTGAAGATGGCATGCCCTTGAATGGTGTGGTTCTTGGACATGCTGGTTTTCTCACGACGTTTTTTGAGTGGTGTCACTGTAAAATCATAGTCATAGATGTCATTTAAGTTTCCTTTCATAAGCTGCCTCCTTGATTTGAAGGTAATGATCACATTCCCCATTATAATTTCCAGAAGTTCGACCTATCCCCCAAGAGTATAGACTCAATAGAGGACAACCTTGAGATCTACTGCACGGTGGACGAGCTCCGGCAGCGCATCGACGCCCTGGAGCCCGAGGTGACCTCGGACAAGGAGCTGGGGGACAGCCTCGGTGACAGCTGTCACGAAACTATCAGCCACCAGTTGGATATTAACAAGAATACGCTGCATTTTAACTTCATTGAGGGGAAGAGGGACGTGCTACAAGTAAGTTTATAGCCCCTTGTCTGGAGATACGAGGTCTAGAGGACGACTTCAAACAAAGAGTACTGGTTGTCTTTATGTGTGGAGAGAGAACAAGGCTCTAGGTCTCTTAATAAGCGCCATATTTTTTTTCTACTACTTACAGGATAGCGTTTGACCACAAGACACCTGATGGTAAGTAACGATGCGGTCAAAGATAGTGCTACGGTACTCCTGGACAGGGAACGAACGAACTAAAAAAATTAAGAATCTGTCGCCTAGCATTGTGTTCCGGCAACCTCACTTGAGAGCCAGTTCTCAATGCAGGTGTAGCGTGTCACCACCTTCGACCACATCGTCACTTTACAGGTGACTTGTGGTCAAGCGCTGCCTTGTAAGAAGTAAAAAAACTTATCAAAGATTGGCAGTTCCACTCCATTCGCATTATGAAAGTGAATTACTAACACCTGTAATGTACCCATTTATACTGGCAAATAAGTACTTTGATTGATCGATTGAATGTGAATTATAAGAAAGAAGCGCAGGCGTTATTGTCTCTCTCTCGTTTCCAGGAGCTAGGGCTGCCCAACAGTGGAGACGGCGTGGGCGCGCGCGTGGCGGCGTGGGAGCGGCGCGTGGCGGCCGCGCGCGCCGGCGACATCCTGCGCACCCTGCGCGCGCGCCGCGCCCGCACGCTCAGGGACGCCCAGCGGCACGCGGGCGACGGGGATGCCGCGTGGCGGGAGCAAGGTAGGCACACGCACAACTACCATAGTAAAGGAGTAGTAGTTCAGCTTCATATAAATCGGCCGTCGCCGGTTTGAATGTGTGCGTGAGTAGCGGCACCGTGTACGCAAGCACTTTTCACGCACACAATCACATAAACGAAAGGAGGCGGCCGGGGCCGCGGCCATGCACTCAGTACGGAACGCGCCGCCTATGCGTCACCGCAAGAGTAGGCAATTAACTCGTCGAGCGGCCTTAGCTAACCTACTGTTCTTTATATACTGTGGAGCTACGCTAGTTTAAAAAAAGGGAAAACAGTTGTTTTCTGGCGCGAGCACTTAAATAATGTTTACATAAGATTTCATAACAAAATTTGGTCCTTATACTTTTAGGATTAATTACACAAACAATTACTGCACGCGATTACATAAGGAATATTGGCAGGTTCAATTCCCGGTTAAGTATGAGAGATTTAAAAAAAGTTAGAATGCCATTATTATTTAATCTAAAATCGAAGCCATGGTTCGATTTCGCTATCTCTCATAGTTTCTAACTTCTCCCTACTGACCCATTTGGGACCCCCTACTCATCCTGTATATAGAACAATAAAATTAAAAATAAATATGTGCCTACACACTTACATATTTATAATACTTAATTATTTACTTATCTATTTGGTGTTACTCATTTTATTGCTTTTAACTCCCTACTATTTTACTACCTAACATTATAAACGCGAAAAGAACTCTTTGTCTGTTGTCTCTCTCTTTTTCACACCTAAACTACTCAACCCATTTAAACGAAATTTGGTACAGCGATAGTCTAAAGCCTGGGAAAGGAAAAAGCTTCTTTTTATCGCGATAAACTGTAGCCCACGCGGGTGAAACCGCAGGCAACAGCTAGTAAAACAGAACTTCAACTGCTTCTTTCCATTTCAGAACGTAAAGCAAAAGAAGCCGAGGCTACGATGCGACAGATAGCCCGCGTGGCGAGGGAAGCGCACCGCCGCAGCACGGACCTCGCGAACGCACAGATTTCAGGCGACACTCCACAAGGTAAGGTGACAAATAATTCAGAGGCGATTTAAAATATATAATGAGACTTATTCATATTATTTTGTATACATGTAGTCGTATGTATTTAGTGTAGAATTTCAATCGCATGCTTGTAATTGTTAGTTTTAAGGTTTTTGCAATGTCCATACAGTATTTCACCGCTTATCGCAATCTGTTCTGTGGTTCGCTTCAATCGGTAGCTCACCCAAGCACAGGTTTCGACCTATTTGGGTGGCTATTAGTCATAACACCATAACGTTTTTTAACTGGTATTTACAAGTCTTAGGGACTCATGCGCGGCATCCCCTTGTAAAAGGTGAAATTAGACTGTAAGTGTTTTTTGAATAAATAAATAAATAAATAAATAAATAAATAGCCCGCGTGGCGAGAGAAATAAATACAGTCGTCACTCCACAAGGTGAGGTTACAGTCGACACTCCACAATGCGAGGTGACAAATAATTCAGAGGCGACAGATAGCCCGCGTGGCGAGATAAGCCTCGCGAACGCCCAGATTTCAGGCGACACTCCACAAGGTGAGGTGACCACGACACCTAACCTGCACTTCATTATAAAACGCTGGGGTCCCACGGTCTGTAATTCCTACTGATCACACCAGACCGGACGACTCAGGGATATTCATCACTTAACATCGGTATATCGATTTTTATTTCGATGTTTTCCATACGATATATCGGATTGATTCAACAACACACAATAAGTGACTGATTAGCTGGAACTGCAGGAATGTATAGGCTGATGGTGATGAAGTTATACCGATACCTATACTTTCAGGTGGTAAGCCACCGAGCCGAGAAGCAGTACTGGAGTGGTTCCGGACGCACGAACTGAAGCGAGGAGTTGGCTTGGATGAGAACGACAAGCCGGTCGACTGGTTCCACGGTGAGACAAAATATGTTTGTATGTTGTATATTATGGTGTCGGAAACTTTTCCGTGATCGAACAGCTGGTTTGTCAAATTCAATGTCAGTTTCCGAATTCAGATTAATGAATCGCGTTCATAAAATTCTTGTGGTAACTTTTCTGAATCCTTGGTTGGCAGTGCGATTTTAATTCACACAGAATCTTTCCGAGTGAATTAGAATCGCACTACCGAAAAGTTTCCGAGTGAGTTAGAATCGCACTACTGAAGAGTTTGCGAGTGAATTAGAATCGCACTACTGAAGAGTTTCCGAGTGTGTTAGAATCACACTGCAGACGAGTTTCCGAGCGAATTACAATCGCACTGCAGACCCCACAAGCAGCACCCGTCGACAGCTCGTGACACCTTGCGGTCGGTTGCAGGTCTGATCACGCGGTCGGAGGCGGAGGCTGCGCTGGCGGGGCGTGCGGCGGGCAGCTACCTCGTCCGGCTGTCGGAGCGCGTGTGGGGGTACGCCGTGTCGTACCGCGGCGCCGCGCGCTGCCAACACTACCTGGTGGAGGCCGCGCCCGCCTACCGCTTGCTGGGCGCCGCGCGCCGAGCGCACGCCAGCCTAGGTAACTAGCTAGGGCTCCCTAGCGTAGGTAACTAGCTAGTGTGGGGTACGCCGTGTCGTACCGCGGCGCCGCGCGCTGCCAACACTACCTGGTGGAGGCCGCGCCCGCCTACCGCTTGCTGGGCGCCGCGCGCCGAGCGCACGCCAGCCTAGGTAACTAGCTAGGGCTCCCTAGCGTAGGTAACTAGCTAGTGTGGGGTACGCCGTGTCGTACCGCGGCGCCGCGCGCTGCCAACACTACCTGGTGGAGGCCGCGCCCGCCTACCGCTTGCTGGGCGCCGCGCGCCGAGCGCACGCCAGCCTAGGTAACTAGCTAGGGCTCCCTAGCGTAGGTAACTAGCTAGTGTGGGGTACGCCGTGTCGTACCGCGGCGCCGCGCGCTGCCAACACTACCTGGTGGAGGCCGCGCCCGCCTACCGCCTGCTGGGCGCCGCGCGCCGAGCGCACGCCAGCCTAGGTAACTACTAGGGCTCCCTAGCGT
Organism: Opisthograptis luteolata; assembly: GCA_931315375.2. Lineage (NCBI taxonomy): Eukaryota > Metazoa > Arthropoda > Insecta > Lepidoptera > Geometridae > Opisthograptis > Opisthograptis luteolata. The sequence goes on from OV928048.1 coordinate 10,257,317, forward strand.
AGGTAACTAGCTAGTGTGGGGTACGCCGTGTCGTACCGCGGCGCCGCGCGCTGCCAACACTACCTGGTGGAGGCCGCGCCCGCCTACCGCCTGCTGGGCGCCGCGCGCCGAGCGCACGCCAGCCTAGGTAACTAGCTAGGGCTCCCTAGCGTAGGTAACTAAGTCATCATCATCATCATCAGCCGGAACAAGTCCACTGCTGAACATAGGCCTCCCCCCTTGAACGCCACCATGAACGGCTATTAGCCATTTGCATCCATAGGCTCCCTGCGACTCTTACAATGTCGTCGGTCCACCTAGTGGGGGGGTCTACCTACAGAACGTCTTCCGGTTCGTGGTCGCCACTAGAGAACCTTTCTTCCCCATGGTAACTAAGTAGCTAACAACAACTCCCTAGTATAGGTAACTAGCTGTAGGTTACTACAGCCCTAGTTATAGGGCTCCCTAGACACTCGATCAATGACTCGACCGTAAATGTTGGGCGTTTATATGGTAGATATCCTTGTTCCAAACAACATTGTTTCTGTACATTTAGGCCCTTAAGTCACTACTATTATGAGATTAAAAAAAAATAACATTCTCTCGTCTTTTCCCGCTTTATTCGGTAAATATTGGTCTAACGGGGTCGAAGATGGTCGCCATTTTGAATTTAGACTCCCACTGACCCCTTTATAAGCTGATGCAAAAAATAATGAAATGTGGGGGCCTTCTCAAGTCTAACCCAACTGGGCTTTAATTTGACGACGGCAACGGTGTTGATAAAATAAACTGTTTAGATTATAGATACTCAGATGTAAGTAACGCTACAGTTTCACGACATAGATTTTTGATCATTCTAACCTATATTCTTCCTCCATGATTCTAACTGCGTTCTTTTGTCACTGAACTGCCAAATACTGACAGCTTGAAAAAGCCTAACGTGATTGTTTGTTTAATTGCAGCGGATCTCATAAACTACCACAAGACAGTCGTGATCACGGAGAGTGGCGGCGAGCTGCTGACCACGCCGTGCCCCCCTTCACAACCGCCAGTATTTAGCGCACCGCCATCTTGAAAATATATGTGAACCTTCTTTTCGAATCACTATCGTGTAAGTTTCCCGGTAAGGGCTCCTACACAAAACTGCGATACGATGCGGCGCGATGCGAATCAGTAGTGCGATTCTAATTCACTCGGAAAGTTTCCGTGTCGGATTCGACGTCACTTTTGCTTCACGGAAACGTTTTCCGAGAGCAAATGGGTGGCGGAAACTTTTCCGTGATTGAGCACCTGGTTTGTCAAATTAAATATCAGTTTCCAAATTTAAATTAATGAATCGTGTCTAAATAAATCTGAAGGAAATTCCGAATCCGTGATCGGAAGGGTTTCCGTGTGAATTAGAATCGCACTGCTGAACTCCTGAATGATATTCAGCCGTAGCTTCTGTTACAACATTTAATGAACTGGCTTGGGCATTCCAGTGCTGTTTGACCACAGATAAAAATAAGTTTCCGTGTGAATTAGAATCGCGCTGCAGATCGTAATTCGTAGTTTTGCGTGGGAGCCCTAAGGCGTGATTAAATTTTGAACGGTTTCATCGTGTTTGGAGCCGGGCGGAAAAAACAACAAATTAGTCTAGGAACCAATACCTATATGTAATTAGGTGAAATATTGAGAGAGCCCGTATACTTGGTCATTTACAATAGTTGACTAGCATAGCCCCCAATCACGATAAACCCTTAAAAATTTCTTGCTTTAGGTTAGAAGCTGAAATCTTCAAAAATATGTTCCAGATAAATGGAATGAAATCCTCGTAGTATTGTCTCGAACATTTGAAAATCGCACTTATTTTATTTATCATTTCAAATCAATGAAACGCTTGATTAATTTTATATAAAAAGATAATTTGAATCGTCCACAGATTTGGTATTAATAATAATCCCACATTCGTGTAACTGTTATTGAGATCACCAGATCTTTAAAGCTTTCAGGAGCAGAAAATATGTTCTTAGCATTTCGATTTGACTTAAACAAAAAACGCTTACGAATAAGATTTTTTAACGGAGGGACCAATTTTAAAGTCAGTTATTTTAGTTAGTCACTAAGTTACACTTCTACGTTTTTACTATATATGTGACATAGATTTAGTTTTCTCAATAAAAATATTTTATACGATTCATACTTTGGCAATATTATACATTAAATTTGATGAAGTTTGACAAACATTATTAAAAAAGACACTTAAATATGTGTCTTATCTATTGGAATTTCGTTACGATAACGTATCGACCCTATGCTTACAATATATATGTATAATTTTAAAATAGAGATGTGCCTGTATCGATAAGCAATATGTAGATGGTGCTAAATCGAATATAATTATTTAGGGACGAGCGTGACCTTGTCGAAATTAATCTAAATATACTCTTTAAAACTCACATTGCATTTCATATTATACAATGAACGAACAAACTTGTAGCGTTAAGAAAACGGGAGCCACCATAGGTGGTGTAAATGTCGCAGCTTAATAAAATTATCCGTCATGTCATGTCAATCAACAGCCTAGCCAACAGCGTTCAACTAGTGTCCTGTGTACTCGGAAAGTTTCCGTGTCGGATTCGACGTCACTATTGCTTCACGGAAACGTTTTCCGAGAGCAAATAGGTGGAGGAAACCTTTCCGTGACTGAGCAGCAGGTATGTCAAATTAAATATCAGTTTCCAAATTCAGATTAATGAATCGTGTCTAAAAAATCTGATGGATTTTTTTCCTAATCCGTGGTCGGAAGGGTTTCCGTGTGAATTAGAATCGCACTGCTGAACTCCTGAATGATATTCAGCCGTAGCGTTTTTTACAACATAATGAACTGGTTTGAGCATTCCAGTGCTGTTTGACCACAGATAAAATAAACATGGCGGATGGCGGCATAGCCGCACCCTAACCTACTGTTTTACTTTGGTTAAGTTATATATTTGAACTAAATTGAAATGAATAGGCTAGGCATGTAATTAAACTTCACCGATCCAAGTCATTTGCCTAGCTGTTTGATCCGATGGCTGATTTCAGGCCACTAGTTGAACGGCGCTGTTTAGCAAAGAGGCTAGGCTGTTGATTGAACGACTCATTAAGCTAGTTGGCTGCGACATAAATACCTCTGGGTGATTTATACGACAATAAGAAATTTAATCAGTGAGTTTTCTAAATATATTTGGTAAACCATGCTTGTAAAAAAATTAGGTAAAATTGTAGTCTAATTTTGACCTTTATAGAAAAGTTACCCTTTTTCGCTGTTGTCTAAATATCACCCAGAAGTTATTTTTTTAGGATTGTTTTGATGATAAAAACTATCATTAGCATTTCACTTAAGCGCTTCCATTATGATATTGATTAATTATTTATTGGTTCTAATGGTATAAATTAATTGTCATTGGTTCCAAAAATAAATTGTTTAGCAATTTCTAGATTTTTGCTTATTCTACTAAAGTTCCAAGAGATTTTTATAAGATAGGTACATATTAGAAGTTAAAATATGTAAAGCAAGATTATTTAGCCTGCCATCTAAGACAATTTACTTTGTTTATTTGTATATTGCTATATAAAGTTACATTATGGAATCTAGCAGTTTTGACCAGTTCCTATGCTTTACTATCAGCCCTAACTCCTGACTCCATCTTCAGGTCATAAGTCATCAATGTCCATATTGTGTTTTATTTTTTTATCATAATGTACGACATTAGTTTGCTAAATAGAGCCTTTATCAAAAGCGAATGAAGAAATGCAAAGTAAGGGTGTTTAAATAAAAGATAATCATTGGTGTCGATTCGGTTTTGCATTCTCTAAAACTAAACTAAGTTTGACAGGTCTAAAAGGAATGCTGTTCTTTTTTTACTTTAGTAGTTAGAAAAAGACAGCAATACTATTAGACCCGTCTAACTTAGTTTAGTTTTAGAGAATGCAAAACCGAATCGACACCAATATCAATAGAAAATAATCAATAGAAGCTAATAGAACTAGCTTCAAATGCTTGGCAAAAGTTGTTCAAACTGAACATTTATGGTTTCATCTCATTTATGCAAAGGGTGTCTATGATTGCGCTTCAGTATTATGCTATACATTAGAATTAAACCCGAATTCTGACAAATGAAGCCAAAGTCAATGTAAAAACAGAAATCGGAGTGTCCTATCTCTTAGGTTTGTAGTTACTTTTAAATGATTTGTATGCCATTTATTTCGTTTGTAGGTAACCTATAGATCTACGATATTGTATTTTAGTCATTAACTGCCAATTTATAATAAATTTATAAAATTAAAAGCATGCCTTTAATTTGTACCTTCCTAATTTCTTCAAAATGTACCTTGATATAAATACTCTGTACCTACATACATATCTAGAATCAAAGTCCTTATTGTAGTAGGGGAGCCCAAGAGGGGATTTTGGGATTTACTCGAGCGCGTCAGATTAATATATGGGAGGATACCTTACATATTGATGAGCACCTCCAGCCATTATGAGCCCTTAACATTGGTGGGTACGCTCAGGGGAAACTTTTAGATTCGCTAAGAGCTGGTGTCGCTTTCAAATCGTCAGTCTAAGAAATGGGAGCATCTGTGGGGTTCACTGAACACCCCCCACTCTGAAAATTTGACGCCGTAGAGCAATATTTTTTTTACCTCCTCGTGGATGGCCACTCACACACCATACAAACCGACTGATTATTATATTATATTTCATATCAGAGACATTCTGGAGCATGAAATATATTAGTATATTACACACTTGAGTCCATGTTATGTCATAGTTTTTTTTTATAACCATAAAGATCTGTGGAAGCTTCCCCCACCGCTGAAAGTGGAAACATTATAGGACATTTATTCTTCTTAACATCTAATCTACCAAATCTAATAGGTTTCCGCGACGCTCGAGTAAATCCACATTTAGCATCATGGGCTCCCCTACTATTGAGTGATATCAACGCACAGCCTAAACCGCTGGTCGTACAAACTTGAAATTTAGAGGGTATGTTTGTCATGATGCATATAGGGGTGTACTAAGAAAGTATTTTCTGAAATTCAACTCCTAAGGGGGTAAAAATGGAAAACTGTAGACCACGCGGGTGAAAATACGGGAACAGCTAGTACCTATTATATATATTTAGAATAGGATCACACAAAAAGGATAATTTCTTGAAAAGTGTTTATTAAATTTCGCGTGTAATAAAATGTAACACTATACAATATTTACAAACAACACTCCTGTAACGATGTAAGCTACAACTTACAAAACTCTCCGAAACATGAAACAAAACTGTATTCTATAAAAAAACACCCTTGGCAGTGGTCAACGGTACAATATAAATTCACTAATTTTAAATTTAGTGTAGAGTGGAGTGAGTAGTACTCTTGGGGTGATTAGGTAATAAATAAAGGGTAGAAAACGAATTTCACAAACTTAAAGCTTGTATTTTGTCGCGCAGTTATTCTAATTTATATTAATTATATGAATTTGTGTTTATTAACCCCATTGTGTGACTACTCAATCCATTTAACAGTACAATAAAATTCAACAATAACTCTACTAAACCACTAATCAACAAAAAAAAAATTAAACCATTGAAGTGAATCTGTGGAATTTATTACTTGCAGAAAACAATTTTGATTGAAATATGTAATACATATCCTACGAGCACTGCAAATACGCATTAATTCGTTACAGTCTTTCTACCATCTTATTAATATAATATCAAGTTAAATTAAGGTATGTATGTGATGATTTGCGTCTACTTTTTAGAGCCTAGAAAAGTGGACTTAGGACCGGTCTGTAATATTGTTGTTTGACTGAATTGATACAAAAACAGGACCTTAACAACCCGTGATCTTTATGTTTTATGTTGATAACTGCTCACAGATGTAGTAACGGCTGAAATTATTAATAATCGATCCTGATCCGTTATCCGCGGTTTTGGATCGATATGTCATGTCATAATGTCATTTTAGTACTAGTGCTTGACATATTACTACTAAATTGACATATTATGACATGACATATCGAAGTCGTTAGTCTCACAAACTAGCAAAACATCTCTAACTGAGACTCTAAAAATACAAACACCCTAAGCTCAAATAGATAGCTGGGATTTTTTTGCACGCAAGCATCATCACATAACTCGGCTAAATAGAGATGGGGGTTTATAGGGAATTATGGGGTGAATATGGAATTATTGGGTGAATAGGGAATTATGGGGTAAATAGGGAGTTATAGGGATTAATAGGGAATTATGGGGTAAATAGGGAATTATGGGGTAAATAGGGAATTATGGGGTAAATAGGGAGTTATAGGGATGAATAGGGAATTATGGGGTAAATAGGGAATTATGGGGTGAATAGGGAATTATGGGGTTTAGGGAATGAAAATGGTTATGTAGATTAAGACTATTGTCAGAAATACCCGGCTCGCCAGCAGCCGAGATACGGGGGTCACATGTAGGGTAGGTTGGTGGGGGTCCGCAGCTTGGACGCCAAGTCGCTGGTACGCTATAATACAAAACAGAGACAATAAAAGGGGTGTTATAAACCTAGTTTGTAATGAATAATGAGTCACACATGTTCGTGTCTATGAATATAAAAGTCTACAGGCATGGAGTGAAAAAAAAAGGTGGACGCTAAATTGACGTAAAATCTAAAAAAAAATATGTTATTCTTTGCTTGCAAAAGACCGCTGTTGTGTAATGTAACTTAAAGAACATGATTGCGAGACTACATTTGTATGATGAGCTGTTTGCTGAATCAGAGCGAGTGCAAGATCACCTATACCACGAACCCTCACTGCACTGAATGCCCTCCTGGACACCAACCCCGACTGTGATATGTTTGCTGATGAATGGAAGGTAATTTTATCAGAATGCTTGAAGTACTGCGAGGCGAATGCGTGATGGTGGTGTCTTTATAATATGTAATTTATTTCTCATCCTACATTTGTTTTCTTTTTTACCCTGTTTTCTACTCTATTAATGTTTCTATTCTATTCTATTATGTTGTATTTTAATTTGATTGTGACTTAGATAATTATTTGACCTCTATATTTATTTTGTTATGACATGTTATTATAATTAGTATAAGTGGTAAATCCGTTCTAATTAAATAAATAAATAAATGATGATGCGGACTCTTAGGCAATAGACAAATAGACAGTTTTTTTATTAGCACACTGTCACATTGAAATTCTTACAGCGTTTTCCCAGTGGTCGTTTTCGAAGGTCTTCGGCGCGACGTGGTGCGGCTTTTTCACTTTCTTCACTGGACTGTTGCTTGCTAAAAAAGCATTCAATCGTAGATGAAATGCGTTTTTGAAATTATCAAAAGATGTTCAATGGTTGACATTAGCGAATAGTCTACAATCGGTAAAACGGGTAATTTTAAATCAGTTTTATTCGTATTCCAAAAAAGTTTTTTTTTTGTTTTGTTATGGCGTCACACGATTAGTGTATTTGCCAGTGTCAAGTATAAAATATTTCAAACTCACAGAGTTGAATCAAGTTTAAATGATGATGACGATGAGATGAGGATAGTGCTTAAGTAAAGTAGTGGCGCTTTACTTATATTTTACACGGACTTTTTTGGAGCAACTCGAAAAGTCACTTTAACAACTTTATTTCCATTTCCCACACTCGTACACATTAACGAACACATAATGGTTAATAATCCACCAATATTACACATTATCACTCGAAGAAACACAAGTTTTGGAAATAAAAACAAAATTTTCACGTTGACAACTCAATTACCGCCAAAAAAGTCCTCCAAAAAAGTTTTCGAGTTACTTTTTGAATTAAATGTGGCGGTAGTAAGTAAACGTTGACATTAACGAATACTTTTACTTTCCAGTACCCCTAGTACAAGTTTTGAAAACGATAAAAGTTTTCGTAAACGTCCACGTTTACCACCGCCGACTTGTCAAAGTGGCAACTCGATCTGCTTAAATTCAAAATGTTGCTCAATAACATTGTTGGAATATGATTATAACGATTTAAAATAACCCGTATTAACGATTTCAGTTCCTCCAAGTCTAGGTAAGATTCGCTGAAAAAAATATGTATGGATGGAAACGAAAACTTTTATAGTTTTTGTAAACTATCAAAACCTGCACTAGGGGTACTGAACTTGTACTGGGAGTAGGTACTGCTGATGTGGTGTTTTTGTTACCTCCCGGCACGTATGGTAGCGAGAACTCGGGACACCCCTTCTTGGTGTTCTTCTTGGCGGCCGCGCGTCCTCGCAGCAACTCTTCGTCCATCACCAGCTTGTTGTTAACTCTGGAATTATAAAGGAGCTTTCATTGCACGTTCACTGCATGCGCGTCGCCACACTAGAACCTTTATTTCCCACTAGTTGCGTCCCGCGGTTTCACCCGCGTCTTCCTGTTATCCCGCAGGAACCCTTTTCTAGGATAAAAAGCAGCCTATGTGGATCTTTGTTACTCTTTCACGCAAAAACTACAGAACGGATCTGAATGAAATTTGGAATGGAGATAGCTTATACCCTGGATTAACACATTAACACAGGCTACTTTTTATCCCGGAAAAAGGTTCCTGCGAGATAAGGGGAAGACGCGGGTGAAACCGCGGGGCGCAACTGTTCATACATACATAAATAAACTCAACTAGTCGTAAGTACATAAACAAACTCACTTTTTGATATATGGTGTCCGGGGAAACGTATTCATTGGCACAGGAAATGTCTGCGAACAAAAGACATCGACGCGTGACCATTTTGCATAACTGTTAACCTTAAACGCAGCATGCCTACTGTACGGGCGACTATGAACATAAATGCAGCATGCCTACTGTACGGGCGACTATGAACATAAATGCAGCATGCCTACTGTACGGGCGACTATGAACATAGAGGTGCTACTACAGTTTTGTCCTCGTACTGTACATGGTCTGTCTGTCTATTAGCATCTTTTAAAAGTGACTTAAGGTGACCGATGCATTAGTAAACTTCGTGGGAACGTGGGTTCAACAGTCAAAATAGATTTGATTGGCGTTGATTTGAATTCTAGTAGTCTAGAGTAATATTAATAAGAGTGATTGAATTGAATAGGCTTCGAAACTACAGAACCGATTTGAAAAATTATTTCACTGTTGGAAAGCTACACTATCCGCGGCGGACATAGTCTACAGGGTGAACTTTTAATCGTGAATCGTGACACTTTTTCCTAAATCCTTACTCGACTAATAATCACTTACACCATTAGGTAACTCAAATAAATCTTTCTTATGTTTTGCTTAAAATTTAATTTTCATCCTAATTTATTTCATTTTCTTGGACACCCTACATTACGATGGATATTATATTCTTTAAAAAATTAGAGATCCTTACCAAAACAACAATATTTTTTTTTTCTTTTTACTATTTACAGGGTAGCGTTTGACTACAAGTCACCTGATGTTAAGTGACGATGTGGTCGAAGATGGCGCCACGCTACACCTGGACTGGGAGCTGGCTCTCTATTTATTATATTTTTACAGTATTTGGTGTTAGTAGTACCTGAAATGTGTCGTTGATGGCTCGCGCGAGAGAGCGCTGCGGCGCGGCGCGCGGGGGCGGCAGCACAGCGCCTCCGACCACTAAATTGCTCTGCGAAAATGAGTAACTTCACTAAGGTTGGGATACAACTAAGTGATTAGACGAGCAAGTCGATCCCCTGATCGTAAGCGTTACTCATTTTAAGCTATCGATGGTATCGATAGGCCTATCGCCAATATCCATAAGCCTATCGATATCGATTGGTTGGCTATCGATAGACTATCGATTACTATCGATTGTCGACTATCGATCGGCAACACTATGCGTCACCTCAGCAGTATCCTGCGCGTGCGCATGCCCCGGCGGCGGGTGGGGGGCCTTCTTGTCCGGCGGACTTGTCTCCATCGGCTGCGCTTCGAAATCTAGAAATGACGAAAACAATACTTTTACTTTTACTTCCTTTTTTTTCTTTCTTGCTTTTCTTTCTTTCTTTCTTTCCTTTTTTCTTTTTCCTATGTTCCAAGATGCTGAACATAGTTAGTAGATGGGACATCATCAAAAACAACTACAATCTTAAGTTTTGAAGCAAAGATGGCTCAGTGGCAGTAACGTCGGCTTGCGACCCGTAGGCCAAATACTACACTGACATTGAGTTTTCAGTGAAGGAAAACAACGTCATGAAACAATAGCTTGGTGGCAGGGTATTTGCTAATGCTCGCCTGGCTAGCTACCAACCTGAAGTTAAGAATTCGTCATCAAGCACCTATCGGTGTGTTCCGGCAGCCCCGCTTGAGAGCCAGTTCCCACTCCAGGTGTAGTGTGGCGCGTACCTTCGACCACATCGTCACTTAACATCAGGTGACTCAGTAAAAAGTAGCCTAACCTAACGTCTTGACTTACTCGGTGTGTAGTTATAGTCTATGAGAGACTCTCCGGCCGTGCTGTCCGTCCGAGACCGGCTGTGATCCTGCAACATCATTTTAATACACTTACTTGCCACTCCAGATCAAGAGGTCGACCAAGGGCCAGATGGGCAGACGAAATTGTAGCGTGCGCGGGCGGAAGTTGGCTACACAGAGCTAATGACAGAGAAAGATGGCATTCCTTGGGGGAGGCTTTTACCCGAACGGGGTCCATGCATTAAATAATTAGGTAGTATTAAAAATAGAATTTATAAAATGTATATGAATATTATAGGTTAATCTTTCGCTTGTGCTTTCGGCGAAGGAAAACATAGATCAGCGGTAGTGTGTTCCGGCAGCCCCACTTCAGAGCCAGTGCCAAGTGGCGTCACCTTCGTCAATTAACATCCGGTGACGTGTGGTCAAACGCTACGCCGTAAGAAATAATAAGCATAAAAAAATACAATTAACTCATCATCATTATCATTAGCCTGTGTCAATCCACTGCTGGACATAGGCCTCATTCAAGGTACGCCACTGAGCCCGGTCTTTGGTTCTTCCCAACTACTGCCAGCCAATTCGGCACAAGTCGTCGTTCAGGTCTGAATCAAGAGGTTTCTACCAGCCTTCAGTCCTACAGTGTAAACCTTTAAGGTTATTTACTTACAGGAATGATGTTTAGAGTCCACTGCTGCCGCGGTTTGCCAGCCACTCTCGCAGTCCCTTGATGAGGTGGTAATGGCTGGAGAAACTCAGAAAAATTACCATTAAGTAGTCATTTTCTTCCTACGTTTTTGAATATTATTTTACCACGAATCACACAAAGAGGCAGTAAGTGAGTAAAGAGGTGTCTAAGCAAACAAAGTAAGAGCTTTGTATTTTGTTTGGGAACTTACTTCAATTTCTTTCCCCAATTTTTTCCGGAGCTCAGCGTTAAAATTTTCTGCAAACGCATCTTGCAGGAAATATCTGAAAATTGTAAAAATATTATTTAATCTTTATTCCCAATTCTGAAATCGTATAATCTTGACTTTGATTAAGGTACCTATATAGTAGTTTCTAGCCTAGTTTCTGATACCCTAGATACAAGGAAATCTAAGTTAGTGGTCAGAGTCTATGTATGTGATTGAGCGAGCATTAATTTAGGTGAAAGCCCAGTTTCGGCGGCAGGATAGTATGTTGACGAATGAGGCCGAGTTCCACATACTTGTGCCTGAGCAGTATCTGCGCGGAGGGGCGAGCGCGCGGCTCCGTCCTCAGACACGCGGCGAGGAGTTCTCTGGCGTGGCCCGCGCCGGGCAGGGCACTGCGCTGGCCCGAGGTGGCAGCCAGCCCCGCGCCGCCCGCCAGTCGCGACACCACCTGCTGGTGACGCGGTGCTAGCTTCCCTAAGAGACAAATTGTAAATGCTTTTAGAATCAGCACTGCATTGTATGGCTCTTCAATAGATTTTTTCAATCTGACTAGTTAGCGTTTGGGTGCAAGTGACTTGAGGACCAAGTCTGCTACTAATCAATATGACACTTTGACACTTTTGGTAGTCTTCTAAATTCTTTCTTATCCGTATTGAAACTATCTCGGGTTCTGTCACAGATGAATAAGTAATAGTATGTGGCATTTTCGTAGTCTTGAAAAGTTGACATACAAGATCGGTAGATGGATAAATACTAAGATAGCTGACTACCCTCGACTCAGCATGAATCTAGACTATTCTAGAAGACTTGGCCCCCTAATATCGTGTGATAATATGGTTGAAGGTGGCACCACGCTACACCACGACTGCGAAATGGCTCTCACGTGAATATGCTGGATCACGCCAATAGTAGCTTGGCGAGTCTTAAATCGAGGATTGTAGCAACCATGGTCACATCATAAAGTATTTCTTCACTCCGACAACACTACCATTGGGCTATCATCACTTCACTTATCAACTCACCAACAGTTCTGATGATAAGCGCCAGCTGATCGATATCCGAATCTCCAGGAAACAATGGGTCTCCAGTTAGCATTTCCGAAAAGAGACAGCCTATGGCCCAGATGTCGACCTCTGGACCATACCTGTGGAGAAAAGTACCTTTGGCTCAAAGTGATTTTGCAAACGAGACCTCTTTTTACACGCCTAAATAAAAAAAAGGTCGGTTATCTACACATTAGTCTGCGCCTCAGCACACGGCATGATGTGGCACTGGATACGCATCATGCAAAGTATTTTTGTCTCTCTCGCACGCGTTCAAGGTTATGAGCATGACTGAGATAGTTATAGTTTCGTTTTTACTACTGTAATGAAATTGCTTTGGTGCGAGTACTGTGAACGTGCCAGCTTTAGACATATGCTGTATGGCTATGGATCCTCTTAGATCCAGCGTCTGCTACCTCACCTGTGCTCGGCCACCAGCAGTTCCGGCGCCCTGTACCACCTGGTGGCAACGTACTCCGTATAAGGCTCTCCAGGTGCTGCGAGGGCGCGCGCAAACCCAAGGTCGCACAGCTTCACGATGCCGTTGTTGGACACCAGCACGTTCTCCGGCTTCACGTCTCGGTGGATGATCTGAACAGTTTAATGGTAGTCATTAACGCGGGTCCTGGTTTTTATAAGGACAACAATAACACACTCGCATCCCCACCGCATTATGCCATGCCATCCGCGTTTCGCGGATATTCATCAATGGATACCATAATACCTAATCTACGACCCGCGATGTTTGCCATGGCGAGGATTCCAATCTGGGACACTGCGGTGGTACAACACCGCACTAAAGCCTTAATGGTAACACGTACGTTTTACCCGGCGCCTATACCGAGTTTGAATCCCATCTCGGACCTCCACTTACGACTCATTCAATAAATATCATCAGTTTGCCATCAAAATGGTTAAAAGGAATTCATCGTGAGGAAACCAGCATAACCATGCAAGAACCACAACGTTAATGGGTATGTATTACCTACTAATACACACTGGTTCGGTTTGATAGATTATGGCCCATTCTCTCTCTTTAAGAATGAGAACATAAATAAGCTGTTGCTGCTGCTAATGTTGATGACGAATCACATATCACACATATCCATACCATTTTCAACCAATGTGCCAAACAAAAAAAGAGGCTATGCCTAAAATCAACGTTTACGCTATACTTGCCGAGTTCTGGTGGCAGTAGTCAATCCCTTTCAGCAGCTGATAGAGATGCTTCTTCGCCTGCTCCTCCCCCAGGCCGCCAGGCGACGCCTCCAGCTCGTCCAGGAGCGTATGTTCCAGGTACTCGAACACGAGGTAGAACCGCCGCTTGCGACGGAACACCTCGATCATGTTCACTAAGTGATCGTGTCGCAGTTTCTGGAACAGTAGCAAACAGGAAAATGAAGGAAGAGTTAAAATGTCGACCCAGTACCTACATAATGGCCATCATCATGATTGGCAGTTCATAAATCGCCGCCCTCTTCCCTCAAGCATTCCTGACTCCTGTACCAATGTATAAATAAAGTCAAGAAACAAATAAGCCATAAAATAAAAAAAACCTTCACTCATTTATATTGCAGCACTTAAATACTTCTATTGCTCATCGCATTTTGGCATTTGGCTTGACTAAATCAAAACGATTAAAGATCATAATAAATTTTGAATCAACTAATACGTTTGATCAACGGTATGATTTGCTGCACCTAAATATGAAACAAAAAAAATTGTATTCTGGGATTTCAGGACAGTAGGTAAGGTGTACCTACCTAATTTCGAAACACGGAACCAGACGCAAAATTTCGGAACTCCCTAATTTTCCAGCCATCTATCTCGTATAGCACCTTACTCTGAGCCCAGTACTTGCAATGGGTAGCCTGGTGAAGGTAGGTAGGTACACCTACCTATAGGTAAACTGTAGCCTCACCTTCAACATCCTAATCTCTCTAAGAGCCATCTTCCTGACGGCAGCGTCGTCTTCCGTCTCGAGGAACTTCTTTATGGCGACCAGCTCGCCGGTGTCGCGCCGCCGACACTTCAGCACCACACCGTACGAGCCTTCGCCAACCTGATTGTACATACTATATTAGATTGTCATTAGTTGATAGACGGCTGAACTGATCGTAAGCGATTCAAACAACTCCTGACAAAAATAATGTTTGTAACCCGCCAAGAGCGTAAATACAACGAGAAGCAGATTTGTTGTTTTTTTGAGTGGCTAAGAATTAATAGTTATTTGTTATGCAAGGCTGCAAAGTTGTATTTTGGCGCGAGTACTTGTATTGAAACCTGAGCAAGCGAAGGATTCTAGGATTGAACCATGAGCGAAGCGAGTGGTTCAAATATAGAATCCTGAGCATAGCGAGGGATTCAAAGGTACGAGACGCAGAATAACTTTGCAGCCGAGCGAAACACGCAACTTTTCACCTCACTACAGCAAGGAAAATGCTAGATGCAAGAAAAACAGATAAAATAGGTTTGTTTGTTTTTTATGCGATAGTCATGCTGGCCAGTGCGATTATTCCGAAAAGAGGTTAGCACACTGACATGAAATAAGTGTTGTTGCATTTTAAGTGGACTGGCGGTATGGAAAATTTTTGAATAGGAAGTTTCCAAGTTTAAAAATACTTTCCACGCTAGCGCGCAAAATGCGCTTTTGCACTCAGATTTCGAATGACAAACAGACTCTTTCCGAGCTTGTGAGGTGAAAAAACTTTTGTGTCAGTGAGATATTTAGGAACTGACCATAGTACCTATTGTATGCTTGTTTTAAGCTGAATGTGCTGAAACACTAACCATTTCTTAACACCATATTTGTACCACATTTACTGCAATAAAATATTTGTAAATTTGTATAAAGATTTCACGGGCGTAGCTATAACACAAGTATATATAAGTAGTCTGTAATAAGGGATGATGAACTAATAAAAAACATATTCATACATCTTCCATATTCATATCGTGTATATACCTAACCAGATATCAGAAGAAAAATAAATAATAATAGACAAATTGTTCTATAACAGTGTCTGAGAAGCAGTTATTTCTTCTTGGCAACATTACGGAAACGTCGCACAAATAAGCCTTCGAAATAAAAAGTTGATTTTGAAAACAGTACATACATAAATAAGTACGATTTATTAAAGTGGGTTATTTATTCAAGTGCAAGAGAACATAATTATATAAGCTAGTGCAAACGTGTTTTAATTTTGGGTAAGTTCTTAATGTGCTCGTATTTCAGGGGCTACGAAGCCCCCTGAAGGTTACGACTCTGCTTACCACAGACAGCTGCTCGTATTTGTCCATAGCTCGGCTGTTAGGCGTGGACGGTGAGAGCGCGCGGCGATCCATCCTCATTAACATTTTTGGGCTGGCGACGAGGCAGCATTTTTAGCAACTCTTGAAACACCTGAAACAGTCACAAAAATACGTAAGGTCTTAGTAAAGTATTTTAAAATACCTGACGGTAAGCGGTCACTGTCCACCATGGACATTTACCGTTACCAATGCGTTGCTGACTCTTAAGTACTCTTTTCACACCCATCTTAAAGATACGTAGGTATGTACATTCAATCGATTGGAATTAAGCATGTTTAAATCCGAGAATTTTACATATTTTAACACTAAGCATTTCCACGGAAGTCAATTTGATTGATTAGAAAATAAGGCATATTTCATTACTCCTCCTTCGCTAATAACAGGGCGTGGAACTATTAGCCGAAGACGATTAGAAAATTACACGTTCTCGGTCCATGATACCGAGTATAGGACTATAAAAAATGCATGCCATCAATTTCACAGCTGTGGTAGGATTTATTTGAACTGCGGAAACTTCAGTACAATTGTTTAATGTAATACTAGATAGCCTACAGTTTATCGCGATAAAAAGTAGCATAATGTCCTTTCTCAGGCTCTAGACTATCTCTGTGGTGAGACTGGGGTCAATGCTTAGCGGCAAACTCGTTAATATTCATGTTCCCATATCCCAATGTGTACAACCAAACTAGAGAAATCTTTTTATTAGTAAAGCTGATTAAAAAATATCGGACCATTAGATGACAAAAAAAAAGCTTGGGATTTTAGTGAACTTGCTCCAATTCAATCAATTAGTAATAAGAATAAAATTGTCAAAGTGATCGCGCCAAAAAAATTACCTGCCGGGCGTTTCTTGCCTGTTCTTTTGCCGGCGTAAGGAGGTTGGAACAGGCGTAGCTAGTTTTAAGTTGACGTTTTAAAGTGATCACAATGTATCCTATTAAATAAAAAAGTTTTGAAATTTGAAATTTGAAATTTGACAACTAATTAAAAAAATGTAGTTTAGCTCGCCCCTGCTTGCTGGTGTGTTTTGCCCTTTAGGGGATTCTACGTCTAATGCGTCAGCGAAGCCACAGATAAAAGTTACTTTAAAACTTGGTAGACTGCTAATCCAAAATTCTTTACGCCAATTTTTGCCTCGTATTGTTCCCAGACTAACCCTTAAACTTTTAATTAAAATAATAGTTTCACAAAATTATTCAGACAGTTTCAATTAACGTCACGAGACAGCCAAAGGCCAACGCTGACACGAATTAAATGTAAATTACAGAATAGCTTTGAGTAAACGTCAAATGGCTGAACAAATGATGACAAACCGAAGGGTGAGTCGGTGACGTCACGGTGATGGATGGTCGGAGTTAGATTATTGACAGAAAAGTTCAAGGCGATCCACGAATATTTTGACGAAACCTCCGAACATGACATTAGTGGTGACCGAGAACATTAATCTACACCATTCATGGTAACTGAAGACATTAATTTGGATGAGGAAGTCTTTTGTGTACATCATTTTCAGTCAGTTCCGCCAACACTCTTTCTATGATTTTTCAGATCAGTTTCGCATCAATTTTTTTTGGGACACTTCTTGACGTGTCACTAAAGTCTTTCACTACTCATCAGAAAGAAATACACGTAATAAATTTCTGCAATTACCTATCGGTGTGTTCCGGCAGTCTCACTTGAGAGCCAGTTCCCAATACAGCTGTATTGTGGCGCCATCTTCAACCACATCGTCACTTAACATCAGGCGACTTGTGATCAAACGCTGCCCTGTAAATAGTAAAAATAAGGAAAAGTAGAATTGCATTGTTTTAGGTCAAATTCAATTCAAAACAATATGTTTATTTAGTACTAGCTACGCCCCGCGGTTTCACCCGCGCGGACTGCAGTTTATCGCAGTTTTTTCCTTTTTTTCTTTCATAATATGAACCTTCTCCTCGCAATAAAAAACACAACAAAAAAAGAATTAGTCAAATCGGTCCAGCCGTGTTCACGCGTGATGCCGTGATCAAGGGAAATAGGGATTCCTTTTTATATATAAGAAGAAGAAGAAGACGAAGAAGAAAAGAAGAAAGGTTTAGTATCAGTCGTAAAGTCATGTCGGAGACCTTTGAATAGCCTGAAAACTCTGGTAATAGAGTTGGCCACGAGCTTATACGAAAGAAGAAGATAAATATTATCCCGGAAAAGGTTCCTGCGTAATACTTATAATGTTTCCATTTTTTTCTACTCGTATGCCATAGACAAAATTACTAGTACTACCTAAACAAGGTACATCAAACGATGACGATACCACCAAATTCAGATTCCTACAGTTTTTAAGAAACAAAGTGGCGCAAAGTCATTCATAATTTTATATACTATTGCAATAAAAGATAATATAGGTTCGATAACCTTAATACGAAATTGAGCATTTCCGATAAGTCACTACCATAACCTTGCGTATGTCTCCCGATATACTTGCCAATCGATTTCAGAACTAAGTATCGATAAAAAAATTCTTACATAAGTACTACGCGTGGCGAGCGATTGTCGATACGTTTTAATATTGAATCATGTTTGAGTGACATTGGACGGTAAACAGTGTTGCCAACTGGGTGCGAGGTATTCGGGCTAGATCGTTCATTTTTTTATGTGCGAATGAGCCTGCGTTTAACTATATCTCACCTGATGGTAAGTGACGACAACCGACAACCAAAGGGGTAGACGTGTTCTTGAGTAGAGACCGCGACTTGGCAAACGTAGTGTAGGACGACTTGCGCCGAGTGGCTGGCAGTAGTTGGATGAGAAGAGCCGAAGACCGGGCTCAGTGGCGTACCTTGGGAGAGGCCTATGTCCAGCAGTGGACTGATACGGGCTGATGGTAAATGACGATGCAGTCGGGGTGGACGGGTATTTACGTCTTATAGGGTAGCGTTTGACCACAAGTCACCTGATAATAAGAGGACGACTCCGAAATTAAGCTGTAAATAGAAGATAATTGCAGCCATTTACTATGTAACTTTGATTAACAAAAATCTTAAGAAAATGTCTATATTTATGTGACTTGCCTGTAGGACAAAAAGTGGATTAACATATTGAAATAAATGTGCAAATGTGCAAAATGTGCTTTTGTGACGAAGTGATCGAATATGGCGCACGGCTAGTGGCTTCACCTGGATAGGGAACTGACTTCAGAACAATCGACTCTAAAAAAGAGCTATATTTGCCCGAAAATGAAAAGCACGAAACTAAATTGCCAGATATTAAAGTAAAGTAAACAAACATTTTGACAACCAGAAGTTCTCTCAAACCGTTAAAGATGTTTTAAATGTTACGGACTTTTTTGTAGACATCCTGGAAGCCTACAGTCGTTCGTGGTGGCATTGAAAAGAGCAGGACTATGTCAGCAGTGCACTTCGTCCTGCTGATGATAAAAAGGTTTTGTTTTTGCTTTACTTTTTTACATTGCGTTTGACTCCTGAAATCACCTGGTGCTAAGTTCCGATATGGTCCAAGGTGGTGCCACGCTACACCTGGATTGTTAACTGGCTCTGGTGAGGCTGCCGAAACACACAGATATTTGCTACACTTGCCTAAAAAGGGCTAGATCTAAGTGACCAGGGCGAAGTTGGCAACCCTGGCAGTAAAATGCAGATAAAAAGGCCCATGGGAGCTTCGTGCTTCTAATAGGTGTCTGCCAACACAACGGTCAATGTCAACGTAAATTGGTGGACGGCACGGTATTGCCGTAGTAAAAAAAAAAACGGCCAAGTGCGCGATGGAATCGCCCACTGAAGGTTCCGTTCAAACTTGTTTTTCTAGTTATTTAACTAAATATTAACATGTGCTGTAAAACAATTGCTTACTTTCACATGCATAGATTGAAAAAAAACAAAATCAATCATTTATTGCATTCATATGTTAGTAAACATGAGATCTTAGTGGTTATAATTAGTGAACATATGAACCCGAATAGGGTATAACAATGTAGGAGCGCACCGATCCATTCTAAATAGTAACAATTACAGACAACTTATAAACATATTAAATTATTGTCAAAAAAAAAAGCAGAAGGAAGTCATTATATTAGTGTAGTCAAGTAATAATAATTATATTCATTTCATTGCATTCAATCCGATATTGACAACCAAAATAAATATTATAAATATTTTTAATTACATGCTGCTTCATGAAAAATTTCATGTTTCTAGCTCAACGAGAAGTATCTTACAGGTGTTAATTCTCTTATGAAATCGCAAAATATGCGACATCACGGTCATAGCTTTTGATCGCGTAGGCTTAAAAGTTCGTTTTTTTTCACAGCTAAAAGAGACCGTAGACCCAACTCAAAAGTCAAAAATTGTTTTATTCAATAGGATACATTGTGATCACTTTAAAACGTCAACTTAAAACTAGCTACGCCTGTTCCAACCTCCTTACGCCGGCAAAAGAACAGGCAAGAAACGCCGGGCAGGTAATTTTTTTGGCGCGATCACATTGACAATTTTATTCTTATCACTAATTGATTGAATTGGAGCAAGTTAACTAAACCAATTATTTTACATAAATTTCAACTTGATACCTCAACGCGCTCTTAAGAAAAACTGTCTTGACAGACCGCACTGAGAAAAAAATTCTGACTTTCCTTCTGAGTCTTTACCTTCCAAGACCGTTTCCTTCCTTATTTTGTATTAGTTTTCCTTCTGAATCACAATTCCTTCCCTTTTGACTCAGAAGGAAACCGGTATTTTGGAAGGTCTTTTTTCTCCGTGCGACAGACGGAGAACAAAGTGATCCTATAAGGGTTCCGTTTCTCCTTTTGAAGTACGGAACGCTAATAACTGAAATTAAATATTTGCTAGCAACTATTTAAATTATTAACACGTGCCTATCATGCGAGGACAACTTAATTGTTTGATGGCGGTAAACACTAAAAACCAGACATGTAGTTTTTCCTTTGTTTAGTCGGGCGTGTGGTGTTCAACAATAGTATGTGTTCGTAGGTCAATGCTAACGCTTGTTTACTGCCTTATCTATGTCACTACGCTCGTTAAAATATAGACTTGACATATATTTTAACACGTCACGAACCAAGGATGGTTAGTCAAGTACAGGGCGGTTTTATTAAATACTAGCGGACCGCCCCGGCTTCGCACGGGTAATAACAAAAATGTCAAATTTTAAAATCTATACTATAATATTATAAAGCTGCAGAGTTTGTTTGTTTGTTTGTTTGTTTGTTTGTTTGTTTGTTTGTTTGTTTGTTTGTTTGAACGCGCTAATCTCAGGAACTACTGATCCGATTTGAAAAATTCTTTCACTGTTAGATAGCTCATTTATCGAGGAAGGCTATAGGCTATATTTTATTTCCAAAAAAATTAGGGATCCGTAAGAAAATTGCTATTTTGCAACCCAAGGTGTGAAATCGAAAACCTATTTTTGCGTGCGCTGCAAAAACCATTGACACTAGAACAAAATAATGTATTACGGGTTTGTAGGTCTCATTAAGATCTACAAAAAAGCCCGCGAGAGCATATGTCTAACTATTATAGTTATGCCGCAATAAGTGATATTTTATTTAAATAATTTAATTTTTAATGCCGCCTCTAGAAAAGGCTCTTTATTTGTATCTTGGTATTAATCCTTATCAAAATAAATTACTTTTCATTCAAAACTGCTTCAATACCTTTATAAAACTTTTTGAATCATTCAATTCGGACATTCCATTCGAAAGATATCACGAGTTTAAAAATGTAAGTAGCAGTAGAAAAATAAACCCGCCGCACCCCAGTGCAGCGGGAAACGCGGCGAGGTGAGGGAGAATCTATGAAATAGGTAAAGTGCGGTCGCGGACCAGGAAGACCTTTAACAGCACGATTCAAACGCGTGGTCCGAAAATTAACCTAGAATTAAAATAGGATAATGGATACCTACAGCAGGTAACGCGGTGAGGGGGCACCGAAGTGCGGGAATAATTTTGGAGTATACGGAATATATACGCTTTCGCGCTTAAACTACTGAACCGATTTAAATGAAATTTGGTATAGAGATAATTTGAGCCCCGGGGAAGGACATAGGATACTTTTTATCGCGATAAACTGTAGCCCACGCGGGTGAAACCGCAGGGAACAGCTAGTTATAATATACGCACATAAACCCTTCCTCCCGTGCGACCCGTGCCTCAGTGGCGCCTACTTTGCCGAGCAGAGTGAGCGGCTACCACGCAACTTTTTTTCTAATATCGTGATATCTTTCGAATGGAATGTCCAAATATAATAATTCAAAAAGTTATATAAAGCTATTGAAGCAGTCTTGAATATAAAGTAATTTATTTTGATAAGGATTAATACCAAGATACGAATAAAGAGTATTTTCTAGAAGAGGCATTTAAATTACATTTTTAAAATAAAAAAACACTTATTGTGGCATAACTATAATAGTTAGACATATGCTCTCGCGGATTTTTTTGTAGATCTTAATAGGACCTACAAACCCGTGATACATTATTTTGTTCTATTGTCAATAGTTTTAGCAGCGCACGCAAAAATAGGTTTTCGATTTCACACCTTGGGTTACAAAATAGCTATTTTCTTACGGAACCCAAATTATATATATATAGCCTATGTCCGCCGGAGATAGTGTAGATTTACAAAAGTGAAAGAATTTTTCAAATCGATTCAGTAGTTTCGGAGCCTATTCGAAACAAACAAACAATCAAATCTTTCCTGTTTATAATATTAGTATAGACTAGCTGACCCGGCGAACTTCGCATCGCCAATAAAAGTCCCCTTTTAAACATGCCCTGAACTTTCACAAATATTTCAAGATCAAAATTATCCAAATTGGTCCAGCCGTTCTCGAGTTTTAGCGAGACTAACGAACATCAATTTATTTTTATTTATAAGATCTAAATGACCCGGCAACCACCTGGCAATTTCCATATAAAAATTACCAATTTTTTTTCCCTTTCTTTTTAAACCATCCCATCATTAAAGCAAACAAAACAAAATATAAAGATCGTTTCGGTCAAGCCATTTTTAAGTTTTAGCAAGACTCGAAAGCAAATGATTTTTATACCTATATAAGAAGAAGATTTCTTCAAATATATACCTAATAGATGACCCGAACTATGAACTATGAACTTCATACTACCACTGGTAAGAATCAGTTTTGATTCTTTCGATCATTTCTTAGACAGTCCCAGTATTGAGGGAAACAAAACAGCACGAAGAAAAATAATCAAATCAGTTGATGCATTTTCGAGTTTTTGCGAGACCAAATTCAATTATCAAAATCCATCCAAACTGTCAAGACGACGAAACGAAAAAAACCTACCCCCAAGCGAATATCATGTGACACCGGCAAGGGGAGCCCAGTGCGCTGCATCGGCTCGGAACATGTTATTGATTTGTAATTCGTGATACCGCCGACACAAATAGGCGAAAACACGCGACAAACGTACTGCTACCTGGAAGTAGTACTTCTTGTACAGTCAGCTACAAAAGTAGCTGATCATACTAAATTTTTCAAACGTGTAATGATCGGTAATGATTGGGTTTTTTTTACATTTTCCAAGGTAGCGTTTTGGACACACCATAACACACCGGCCATCTGCCATCGCTCAAAACGGTGAAGGAAAACATCGTGAGGAAACCGGCATGCCCAAGAACTGCAACATTCAAGGGCATGCGACATCTACCAACCCGCACTGGGCCAGCGTGGTAGATTACAGCCCATACTCTCTCTATGAGAGAAGGCCAGAGTCCCAGCAGTGGGAACGTGAAAGGCTTATAATGATAACACACCGGATTTTAAGTGACGATGTGGTCAAAGGTTGGTGTTTGAAAAAGATGCTGAGGGTAATCGGATAATGTGTACAGTGACTTTCGTCGTTGACTATACATGTGCCTTGGATGAGTGCGCTTCTTTCATTTTTGCCGCTGTCAAACTTTAACAATCTATCCACGGATACTGGGGATAGAAACTTGACACAAGCTCCATAGAAGTAATGTCAAAAATATAGATAGGTTATTAATTTCCAGCGTAAGAGGATGACTCTGAGATTAAGCTGATAATTGGGGCTACAGAAATCTAAACATACTAGCTGTTCCCTGCGGTTTCACCCGCGTGGGCTACAGTTTATCGCATATGCTCTCGCGGATTTTTTTGTAGATCTTAATGGGACCTACAAACCCTATAATACATTGTTTCGTTCTATTGTCAATAGTTTTTGCAGCGCACGCAAAAATAAGTTTTCGATTTCATACCTTGGGTTAAAAATAGCAATTTTCTTACGGATCCCTAATTTTTTTGGAAATTAAATATAGCCTATAGCCTTTCTCGATAAATGGACTATCCAACACTGAAAGAATTTTTCAAATCGGATCAGTAGTTCCTGAGATTAGCGCGTTCAAACAAACAAACAAACAAACTCTGCAGCTTTATAATATTATAGTATAGATATAACTCAAAGGTCATAGACACACACTGACTGACTGATATAGTAATCTATCAACGCACAGCCCAAACAACTGGACGGATCGGACTGAAATTTGGCATGCAGGTAGATGTTATGACGTAGGCATTCGCTAAGAAAGGATTTTGATTCATTCTACCCCCAAGGGGATAAAACAGGGGATGAAAGTTTGTCAATTTAAAACGATCGGGCTGAGACTTTGCATGCAAAGCTGTAGCCCACGCGGGTGAAACCGCGGGGAACAGCTAGTTAGTAATAAGAATAAAGATATATACTACCAGACCATCCATAACTTTTTAAGATATTCTGAACTGTATTCACAGATTTTTGAGAAAATGTACGGCCAGTGAAAGAAATGCTAATGTATAAAAAAAAAACATTTTCATGCCTATCGATCCTATTTTGTGTGAGATTCAAAAGACTCCATGGGACCATTTAAGGTATCAGTATGAGAAATGTCAGATATCACCAAAAAACAATTCCATACATTTTGTACTGAAAAACAATAAAGCCCTTCAGTGTGGTGGATAGCTAGACGAGCACTAGAAAATACCCTACCACCAAGCTATGGTTTCATCACCATGTTTTCCTTCGCCGAAAGCTTAACTCGAGGTATGGCGTGATCAGAGTTCATTAATTAAACCGTGTTTGCTATCCAAAGATCATTTGCATACATTGACCTAGGACCCTAATTGATTCGCTTATTATCTTATTGACAAACTGATCAAGGCAGTTACTGTTTGCAATTTCGCACAAGGGGAAAGATTTCAATTTTACGATAGCGATCACGAAGCAGGCTTTAAACTGCGATCACGTAACAGGCCTTAAACTAAAATTTGATATACCTGGTATACCTACCTCAGCTTTGTTAAGGAAGACTATATATATAATACGTAACAAGTCAAAGATCGCACTATATCCTACTAATATTATAAACGTGAAAGTTTGGGAGTATGGATGGATGGATGGATGGATGGATGTTTGTTACTCTTTCACGTAAAAATTACTGAACGGATCTGAATGTTTGGAATGTCAAGTCAAGTCAAGTCAATTTTTCTTTTATATTCAATAGGATACATTGTGATCACTTTAAAATAGCGACAGCTTATACTCTGGATTAACTGATAGGCTACTTTTTATCTCGGAAAAAGGTTCTTGCGGTCTAAATTAAAACGGGAAGACGCGGGTGAAACCGCGGGGCGCAACTCGTACATTAATTAAAAATATTATGGCCAAAATACAAATTAAAAATGTCAGGTTATAATAAAGTCTAATTAGTTGGATGTTGAGATGGTATCGAGACCGGCTAGAATGTTTTCCAGTCAGAAAAATGTTCAGTGAGAATATTGTCGAGCAAGAATAATCCCACAACAGACTGACAAACAGATAACGGGTTTAGAGGCATAATATTGTGCACAGATTTTTGTTATTATTTTTATTTTGCTCTTTCCTTTCATGTTATTTTATTATTTGTTATTAAATAATAATAATAAATAAGATTGTCCGCACAATCACATACGTAGGCTCTGACCCCTAACTAGGTTTTCCTGTATCTAGGGTATCAGAAACTACGAGGATCGCGGATCCACAACACCCAGACACAGAACAAATACAATTCAATATATTATAATATAAATTCTGATGAAACTATAAAGCGTAATCTATATTATAACAATATCTGTCTATCTATTTATCTAACTGTAAAAGCAATTGCAAATCACAACAATCGTTCAACCAAACCCTCCACTCACGACTCCACACTTGTAGTTTGTAAGTGAATTCAAGCCACTATGTTAAAAAAACAATTCCCCCAACAACCCGCAACCGGCAAGTGTATCAAATACCAAAACAAAACTTCAGCTCTCAGTTGATTTTTATCAAAATATTCTTCACCGACGGACGCACCCCAATAATTCATGTTTCACGGACAAGCGGCACGCACTACCCCGTGCCGTTCTTGTTCATTCCCCCTTTTTTTCCACGGAATTGCTTAATAATAATACTGGAGGCAATGACAACAAATGATTCAGCGCACAGTAGGTACCGAGTCAGTTTGAGTAAAGTGTCGCGTAATTTGTAGAAATAATGTTGCAGGTAAAGACCGCGTGTGTCTTCTATCGTGATCCATGTTGTAAATATAATTTTTGATTTGATAAATATCGCGCCATTATTAAATGTGAAGTTTACGAGATCTAGCAAAGAGTTTGGGTAAATTACAAACACTTTTCTTTGTAACTCTAATAGGGTTATTACACCCATTTTTTAAATGTGTCTCAATTAGATTTTATAGCACTAGTGAACCTCTAAAAATTCACAATTTTTTTATTTAATCGTTATGTGCCATAAAAATACATTTAAATTTTGCATTTTCAAATTTCGCGCGTACTTTGACGAAAACGCTATTCGCAGTGGACGCCATATTGCTCTGTGGTCATGACGTCAGTCGGCTGTGTAAATAAAAAGTACGCGGACAGTAGACAGATGATACTTTTTAAGTTTACATAGCCGTATGACGTAATAACATGGCGGCTGTTATTTAAATGGTGTCAAAAAAGCTGACACTTTAGAATTCAATTTCAAAAATTTAGTTTGTTATTTTATGAATCGATTTCCAACTGCTTTTTGCCTAAGCTATCTCAATTATATGTTTTTAGAATTTTTTGCAATTTGAGTTAAATACCCTATTGAAAAATAACCAAAGTTATATATGTATGTGTTGTAGAGTGATGGCAAAAAAGTAAGACGGGAGTGCGCCTTACAAAGCACCGATGCCTGGTTCGTATCCAATTTGGCCCCACGACCTATGACTTTTATGACTGTAAAGTTATGTCTTGATTCTCCATCGCTCAACGGTGATGGAAAACATCGTGAGGAAATCAGTATGTCCAAGAACCACCACGGCGACTTTACCAACCAGCACTGGGCCGTGGTTTTTTATGGTTTATACTTTACTGATCCTGATCCGTTATCCACGGTTTTGGTTCGATATGTCATGTCATAATATGTCATTTTAGTGGTCAAGTACTAGTACTAAAATGACATCTCTCGATCCAAAACTGCGGATAACGGATCAGGATCGATTATTAATTTCGGGTGTAACTCTCTCTTTGAGAGAAGACCTGAATCCCGGCAGAGGAAACGTAATTGGTTGATGATGATGATAAGTTGATTTACATACAGACGGTCTTTAGAATAATTGGAAAAGAAAACATACAATCAGTAAATTAAAAATAAGAGGACCTCCGAATTATTTTGGTATATATTGCGTCGTACTGTACTCCAATAATTAAAAAAAAATTGATTGAAAGTTTTCTCTTACAAATATTTTACTGCATAACATTAATTTCATTTTAAACTTAACATTTCAAGCATTTGTAAATTTACTCGAATAGACAAATAATATATAAAAGTAAAAAGTATCAGATACATTTCAATACATTTTAATTTTGCATTTTCTTCTCTTAAAACGTCATTGAAACCTATTACTCACTTTCTCATTAATACGTTTCACACAAAATTCATAATTCAAAATTCAAAAATATATTTATTCATTGTGATCACTTTAAAACGTCAACTTAAAACTAGCTACGCCTGCCACAAATAAATGTTTAACCAACCCAAAAATGAATTTACTAAAAAATCCAACGACAATTTCAAAGATAAACCGCCAACCACAAATTAGACACGCAGTACTAACCGTTTCACGAACCCGATCATAATAAAAACAACGGCAAGATTTATAGCTGTACAAAAACTCACCACATTTCTTCGGCACACCACGTTATCAAAGTAAAAATCCACATACTCAAACTTTCAATTGAAAGCAAAGCACAAATGCACCGATAAATTTACTATTTCGCAAACTCGAGTCTTTTTTGTTGTAGCAAGTTTCACGTAGCGTTTTTCGTAGTGCCTTAGCGGACGTATCGATACGGGGGCGGGCGGCGACGGACGCGGGGCGGCGTAGACTGACGGACGCCCGTAATAACTGTCGTAGCGGTACATTCGACGACAAATAATAATAAAGTTTATGAAATAATAATTGAATTGCACAAGTTCATAATCTTATTATTATTTGCAAATATAATTTTGCGGTCGAGGTTGATAAGTTATGATTCTGATATATTTTTATGTGACATGTCATACTAAAACCGTTAATCTTATAATTTTGTTTAATTAAGATAAAAATAAACGTTCTGAAATAAATGAATAATCATGATTACGTTATAATTCTAAGATTTATTATTATATTGTTTGTTAGTTACAAGTGATGCTAATAAAAGTGTGTTCAAAATAAATACATTATTGGCCAACCAACACGAAGAATGATATAATAATATGGTATATTGCCCTATAATGCAAAAACAATGAAATGTTTATAACGTGAAAGAAACACAGTCACAAAACAACAGATTTCCAACTAAACCAAAAATCACCGCCATTAGATTTCCTAATTGAACTATATTTTCAGAAGCTGATAAAAATCAACAGTTAAGCTCAATTGCAAAAAAATATTCCCGCAGGAACGCTACGAACACAATTACGAAGCAAGGAACGGGTGGGCACGAGTACTGAGAATGTCGTCGGCCATAAATCAGGCAATATCACGAGATCGCGAGCGCGAGCGTTGCAACCGCGGCATTCGATGCGGTAATGCGTACTATGAGCCATGTACTACGGGAGGAAAGCGATGCGTACTATGAGCTATGTGCTACGGGAGCAAAGCGATGCGTACTATGAGCTATGTGCTATTGGAGCAAAGCGATGCGTACTATGAGCTATGTGCTACGGGAGCAAAGCAATGCGTACTATGAGCTATGTCCTAGGGGAGCAAAGCGATGCGTACCTACTATGAGCTATGTGCTACGGGAGCAAAGTGATCAACCCCGCAACAATATCACGAGCTTGTGAGCGTTGCAACTGCGGCATTCGATGCGGTAATGCGTACTACGAGTCATGTCCTACGGGAGTAAAGCTATTAACCATGATAATATCAAAAGGTTGTGAGCGTTGCTACCACGGTATTTTATGCGGTGATGGGTACTACGAACCACGTCTGTCTGTTCTAACCCCCATACGCCGTCAATGGCACAGGCAAGAATGGCCCCGGCAAATCATTTTTGGGCAAGATATTTTTTTACCTTATTACTGATTGATTTGGAGTAAATTCACTATACCAAAGCTTTTTGTCATTTAGATACTGAATTTTTAAAATATTTTTTTGTCTCATAAGATTTTGATTTACACGGACTTGAAATTTACTCGCCCTACGTTTATAGCATAGCTCCAGCCACGTAGAACGAGGGCTACGACTTGTCACAATATTTGGCAAGAACTACTGTATTATTATAGTTCGAAACTTGTATTTTACTAAACAAGGAAATGATACAATTGCAAGGAATTTGTTATGCAAAACTTTAAAAACCTGTTGTCTCAAATTTGCCAGACATTTTTTCGATGCGTGATTTTAAGTTTTAAATCAAAAGCTAAGGTATCTATAGACATTTTTTAGGAAGTCACGTGACTACCTATCTCAATACTCGTTCTTATAATATGCGGATTACGGTTTTTTTTTAGAAAAAAATTATATTAATATAGGTAGTAAGATATGTTCTATGATATGTTCGATTCGAAAACATATTGAAAAAAATGCATTTTTTTTATGTAATAGATTAGCAAACAAGTTGACGGCCCGCCTGATGGAAAGCGGTCACCGTCGCCTATGGACATCTGCAACACCAGGGGAGTTGCCGATGCGTTGCCGACCTTTAAGAACTCTTTTCACACCCATCTTGAAGGATTGCAATCTGTAGCACTGCGGAAAGACTTGTGAGGGGAGCTCATTTCACATTTTGCAAGTATGCGGGAGAAAGGAGCGCAAAAATCGCGAGGTGTGGGATTTCCAGGACATGTATGGTATTGTATTGCATGTATTTATCCTTGTCTGGGTGTTATGGATCCCCAATTCACATAGTTTCTGATACCAGTTAATCCTAGGAAGTTCTCAGAGCTGTGCATATATATAATTGTGCGGCGTCACTGTCCTTACCTATAAATAATAAGTACTAGCTGTTCCCCGCGGTTTCACCCGCGTGGGCTACAGTTTATCGGCTATCCCTGTACTAAATTTCGTTTAAATCGGTTCTGTAGTGTAGGCGTGAAAGCCAGACAGAGCTATTTTCGAATTTATAATATCAAAAGTAGGGACTACTTACCTATACTTACAGTAACAGTAGTTAAAAACAACATTGAATACAGACACTGGTGACCCATTAAAGTGGGACATAAATCGTATTAAATTTTCAACGACCGGCTGCGTATTTCTCACAATATTTACGTTCAATCGACGACCTACTTAGTTTTTACAATTCTATGTACATATTTAAAATACGACTACAGAAAAGACGCTTTAGATTTTACCAGTTACGAGTGTCCGTGATTTTAGTTATTTGATTAATCTATTTTATCATACATCTTGAAATGTTGGGACCTGTTTATTAGGAAGTCTTTTTATTTCCAGGGAAATGTCTCATAGGCAATGAAGTGGCAATGGGCAGGCCACATCGCTTGACGAACCGATAACCGATGGGGAAGAAAGGTTCTCGAGTGGCGACCACGAACTGGAAGACGTTCTGTAGGTAGGCCCCCCACTAGGTGGGCCGACGACATTGTAAGAGTCGCGGGGAGCCGATGGATGCCAATCATGGTGGCGTTCAAGGGGGGAGGCCTATGTTCAGCAGTGGACTTCTTCCGGCTGATGATGATGATGATGATGTCTCATAGGTACATATTTTTTTTATGTATGACCACGCATAACTTTTTACAGAGTTGTCCGATTTAGATAATTCTTTTTTATTGGGAATTACAAAGGTATACTTGCATTAACATAAGAACTAAAAGGAACTTATTAAGGTTAAATAAAGCAGTTAATTAATTAATTTTTGCTTCTCAGTTTTTTGGCGGTTTAATTTTTTTTGTTAATAAGTTTTATACGTACTATGTGAATTTACTTTAAGCGGAATCAAAGTAACACGGCAACAAGAATAAACTAGCTTACGGTCATAAGTCTAGTTCCGTTTTGCAATGAGACCAGAATAATGTTCCGTGTAACGAAGCTTTATAATACGCATACGTAACCGGCAATCGTTACCACAATTACGTGTACCTACGTAGGGTTGCCGGATGGGCGGCATTCGTCTGGATTCTCCCGACATTTTCAGTAACCTCCAGACTCCCGACAGATCTCAAAATATTCAGACAAACAGCTTCTCCTAAAGTTCTTTAAGAAACAATATTTTTAAAATTCCAAAATAAATACATGTGCCAACCTAAACATTAGGTATATTTAATCTAGTTAAACAATTTTATGTTTTAGTTTAAGTAAGTTAAACTGGATCTGTAAATCCTGCTTCCTTAAATCCATATGCACGCATGCTTGTCTTGCTATGTAACAGCACATGTTTACAAATGAAACACCTTTATCAAAATTCAATATTGTTTATTCAATAGGATACATTGTGATCACTTTAAAACGTCAACTTAAAACTAGCTACGCCTGTTCCAACCTCCTTACGCCGGCAAAAGAACAGGCAAGAAACGCCCGGCAGGTAATTTTTTTGGCGCGATCACATTGACAATTTTATTCTTATTACTTACTAATTGATTGAATTGGAGCAAGTTCACTAAAATTCCAAGTTTTTTTGTCATCTAATAGTCCGATATTTTTTAATTAGCTTTACTAATAAGATTTCTCTTGTTTGATTGTACATATTGGGATATGGGAACATGAATATTAACGAGTTGCGGGATCACAACCAAAGCAGACCAGACCCCACAAGCAGCACCCGTTCACGAGTTGACGCATGTGCCAGCCACCGCTCTCCTCGACCATATCTTTAAGATTCTATCACATTTTATGAATCGCCTTCACCACTGTCGTATGTGCGATACTATTAGTAAAATAATATATGTATTTAGTTGTAATGTCAAAAAAATCAAAAAATATCTCGACAACGACCAAACCTAAAAATCTCGATTTTTTAAATTTTTTACCGACAAAATGAGGAGTCGATGTGTATATAATTATATTTTTTTTTAAATATGACTACACATAACTTTTTACAGAGTAGTCCGAATTCGATAAAAAATATTGGAAAGGGCAGTCCTAAATTTGGTCCCATATAAATTTAGAAAAAAAAAAACTAATCCTAAGGGTAGGCAAAACAGGGGATGATTGATTGTTCACTCACTGATTGTAATATATGACCACGCATAATTCACCAGATATTTTGAACTTCCGATATGGCAACCCTACGTGTACGTCTAGCGCTCACGAGGTAGCGTAAGGAGTGCGGTCACGTGGCCACTACGTAGACGACAGGTCGGTGACCCCTCGCGTGTTAGGTGGCGTGGCAGAAAGCACGGTCAAGGGGGTGGCCGATAGTGAAGAACCTTCGACTGGGCCGGGTGTAATCTTAAAGCCTTGAAGATGAACGTGGTTCATGGTATGTGAGAGACAGTGAGAGTTGAGGACTTGAGTCTGTCCTCACGGTGAGGTAGAATGAAGTGATAACGGATTTGAAGAGAGAATGTAGATATCAATACGACGTAGTGATTTTTTTCACATCATAAAGGGTAGCGTTAAAAAGAAATTAAATCTCTTAATTCAACATTATCGTTAGTCGTTCCCCGCGGTTTCCCCGTAGGCTACAGTTTATCACGATAAAAAGTATCCCTCCTAAGGGTTCAACTATATCCGCACCAAATTTCATTTAAATCGTTTCCGTAGTTTAAGCGTGAAAGCGAGACAGACAGACAGGCAGAGTTACTTTTGCATTTATACTTAATATTAGTAGGGATTAATTTTCAATTTTTTTCAACTACTATTTGACAAGATGAAGATTGAAATGCAGAACCAAACAATTGAACTAACTAATACAATACTTGAAAAAATGGATGAAAAATTAAAACCCGTCCTAGAAGAAAACCAAATATTGAAACTAAGAGTAGAAAAGCTGGAAAAGAAAGTGGAGCTTCTAGAAAGAGATAAAAAAAGCAATAATATAATTATTCATGGATTAGCGGAAGAGGAACAGTCGACACTGGATTTAATCAAGTGCATAAACAAGTGTTTTTTGGATGAACTAGGCATATTCATAGAAAATTATGAAATACATAAAATTTACCGTATTGGCACAAGAAATAAAAATGAGAAACCGAGGCCTACGCTCCTTTCACTAGTTAGTGGGTGGAAAAAGGCCGAAATTATGAGGAACAAAAAGAAATTAAAGGATTTATACGTAACAGAAGACTACTCAAAAGAAACCTTAGAAATTAGGAAATCATTGCAACCTAAACTAATGGAAGAAAGGAAAAAAGGAAACTTGGCGTATATAAAATACGATAAACTTATCGTAAAGGAAAATTCAAGGGCCATAGATAAAAGGAAGAGAGAGAAATCAACCTCACCGCAAGACGAACTACAGCCAAGGAAACAACAAACTCTAAGTTCGTCGAAAAACAATAGAATAAATGCTTTTGATATAATGAGAGGCCGGTCTCACTCGCTTTCAACCACCTCAACAACAACAAAGCAATAGCAACTAGATACCGGCGATCGGAAACCAAAACAAAATAAAGAACACAAAGAAATAAACTATAAGGAATACTCTCCCCCAAGCCGGCTGGTCCCCGTGGGGGAAAATGACCATAACCCTCCAGCAAGCTCTTACAAAACAACGGGAATAATAAAAAAACCACAATACACTCTCAAGATTGGAACATTTAACGTAAGATCACTAGCATCAACAAAACGCCTTATAGAACTAAAATATATGTTACAAAAAAT
This sequence comes from Opisthograptis luteolata, assembly GCA_931315375.2. Classification (NCBI taxonomy): domain Eukaryota; kingdom Metazoa; phylum Arthropoda; class Insecta; order Lepidoptera; family Geometridae; genus Opisthograptis; species Opisthograptis luteolata. The sequence goes on from OV928048.1 coordinate 10,291,294, forward strand.
AAAAATCGATATACTTGGCTTGGCAGAAGTTAGAAAAATGGGCTACGCAATTGAAGAACACGAAGACTACATATTTTGCTTCAAAGGCGAAACACTCGGCCTACATGGAGTTGGATTTTTAATAAGTAAAGAACATAAAAATAACATTGTCAGTTTTTCAGCGTTCTCAGATCGGGTTGCTCTATTGAAAATGAAATTCAACAACCAACTGCTTACAATAATACAAGTATACGCACCTACTGAAAAGGCTACAGATGAAGAAATCAACTTATTCTATGAAACTTTACAGATAGCCCAAAGCCAGGCAGGCGATAACGTATTCGTTGTCGGCGATTTTAATGCAAAAGTTGGCCAACAAAAAACAGAAGACAGTGATAACTTTGTTCTGGGGAAATTTGGATACGGAAATAGAAATGAAAGAGGAGATAAACTAATTCAATACGCATTGGAACATAAACTGACAATCATGAACTCCTTCTTCAAAGCTCGGAAAAACCGAAAATGGACTTGGCTATCCCCCTGTGGTAACATAAAAAACGAAATTGATTTTATACTATCAAATCACCCCACGAGGATTAGAAATGTAGAAGTATTACATGGCTTGGGGTTCAGATCTGATCACCGCTTAGTTAGAGCTACGTACATGCTAGACCAAGCAAAAAAGTGTAGAACATCATTCAGAGTGCAGCCTAAATCATTAAAAACGGATGAAGATATATCGACATACTTAAAAAACCTTGAGATCAACCTACATCAACTGAAAACACAGGGAGAAGAAGACATTCAAACTTTTTATAATAATTTAACTAACATAATCAATACCAGCCTTACATGCAGATCAGAAAATAGACAACTTAAAACTATCAACAAAATACTTAGTGAGCCTACTAGAACTCTTCTCACAAGACGAACAAAACTTATACAAATGAAGCACAAAACGAAAGAAATGAAGGAAGAACTGAGCACATTATATAAAACTACAAGTAAGGCAATAGATAAAGACTACAAAGATCATAGACACAAAATTATTGAGAACAATTTAAACACATACAGAAGCACAAAAAAAGCCTATAAGAAATTGATCACACACAAAAATTGGATTCAAAACTTAAAATCTAAATGTGAAGAAACAAAAACTAGAAAAGATATCATGAACTGCGCCACAGATTTTTACAAAAAACTATATGCGAAATCATTTTCTTATACCACTACATCAGCCGATGCAGCATTAGCAAACTCCCAGTACACTAATGAACTGCCACTGATGGATGAAAAGGAAGTCAGCAAGCACATAAGTAAACTCAAAGCAGATAAAAGCCCTGGTCCTGACGGCATACAGAATGAAGCACTAAAAGCTGGCGCTATCCTGCTAACCCGCCCACTCACGTACTTGTTCAACAAAGTTCTGGAAAGAGGTCAGGTACCGACGCAGTGGAAAAGATCGGATATAATCCTTTTATTCAAGAAAGGAGACGCTCAAGACATTTCTAACTACCGCCCGATTAGTCTTCTTTCATGTGTGTATAAATTGTTCATGTCAATTCTACAAAGTCAGCTGAGCCCGAAGATCGATAACTACCAGCCAGTAGAACAAGCAGGGTTTCGTTCCGGTTTTTCAACTATGGACCATATACAAGTACTGCAACAAGTCATGGAGAAATACAAGGAGTTCAACAGACCACTGTACATTGCTTTCATCGATTATGCCAAAGCGTTTGACACGATCTCCCATGATGCTATTTGGGAAGCGCTGAACAAATGCCAAATAAACGAAAATTATGTAAGAGTACTGAAAAACATCTACGAAGGTGGCGTAAGCAAAGTCAAACTAGAGACACGAGGTCCTGACATACCGATCTGCAGAGGAGTGAGACAAGGAGACCCCCTCTCACCCAAGCTGTTCATTATTGTACTACAACAAATTTTTGATAATCTTAATTGGCAGTCTGAAGGAATTAAAGTTAACCAAGATCGACTTTCACACCTCAGATTCGCGGACGACATTGTCCTATTCGCTGAAACAAGTAAAGCATTAGAAAATATGATAAGCACTTTAAATGCAGAAAGTGAAAAAGTAGGCCTCAAAATGAACGAAAATAAAACTAAAATACTGACAAACAGCCACGCACACGCTATATACCTAAACGAAAAGCCGCTTGAATATGTGAACAATTACATATACTTAGGAAAACAATTATCATTCGAGGACAAAGTTGAAGAACTAGAGGTCGAACGGCGTATTAACATGAGCTGGAAAAAGTTTTGGTCCATGAAGGAAATCTTAAAAGGGGAATTCCCTCTTCACCTAAAGAAAATTGTCTTGGACACCTGTGTTTTACCTACTCTTACATATGGATGCCAAACGTGGACATACAACACAAAAATAAAAACTAAACTAGTAGCATGCCAGAAAGCAATGGAAAGAAGCGTACTAAAAATAAGAAGAATACAAAAAGTGAAAAGCGCAAAAATAAGAAGAAAAACGAATGTTATAGACGCCTTACAATATGCCCTAAAACAGAAATGGCAGTGGGCTGGACATATAGCAAGATGCACAGATAAAAGATGGACATTAGAGACAACTATATGGAAAGGACCAAGGGGAAAAAGGAAAAGAGGACGCCCTAGAAAAAGGTGGATAGAAGATATAAAAGCGATAGCAGGAAGCGAATGGAGAAAGATAGCTATGGATAGAGAGGAGTGGAAAAAGCTGGAGGAGGCCTTTACCCGAGAAGGGGTTCCGATCAATGGTACTGAAGAAAGTGATTAAAAGATATATAAATAAATTCATATATATTATGCATAAATATTTTTTAAAATAATACTTTGTGAAATTAAAATCATAATATTATTGTATCAAATATTATAATTTATAACGCATGAATAATTGTAGATTGGAAATAAATGGGCTTTATTATTATTATTATTATTATTAGTAGGGATTTAAATTTAATTTAACAAATTTTTAGGAAATTGGATTCAGCCGTCTAATTGACACAATTCTTAATAAACCTTAAAATTGTCTTATTGTGTTTGTTTGTCTTTCTTTCATGACAAAATGGCAGGATCCCTTGAGAGCCCCGCGGTTTCACCCGCGCAGAGATTCCCATAAGAACCACGCATTTTTTTTCGCAATAGTAAATAACCTATTCCAATAACAAATACCGTCACGCAGTATGGGTACGTTCCCTAACCTCGCTGCTTAATTTTTTTCTGCAAGCGCACTTCAGTCGTTTGTATAAACTGTACCCCGACAATTTTGGGAAGTTCTAGAAGCGATCCGGATGAGATTAGGGCCCGCCTTAAATCAGACCCCAGACACGTCGTGTCATTTCTTGCTCGCAATTTGACCTTAATACGGAAAAGTTTGAAGTAAGTCGCAACTTGGCGTACAAATATAGGCCAAACGGTAATAGCTTCAAGTTTGTTTAGTAAGTTAGACTTGATAGTAACGTCATTTTGTTTCCAATTACGTTCACATAAAAAGCGTAACCTAAAAACTACACGTATATGTTCGGCAAAAGAAAATATATGATGTCTACTGTGTCAATAAATTACTTGATTCATTTTTATCCAAATTTTACCATATTTCAGGCATTCTTCATCATCATCATCACCAGCCTGTATCAGTCCACTGCTGGACATAGGCCTCTTCCAAGGTTTCCCACTGAACCCGGTCTTCGGCTCTTCTCATCCAACTACTGCCAGCCACTCAGCGCAAGTCACCTAGTCGCAGGACGTCCTACACTACGTTTGCCAAGTCACGGTCTCCACTCTAGAACACGTCTACCCCAACGGTTATCGGTTCTGCAGCTTATATGATCAGCCCACTTTCAGACATTTTTACCTATTATTTTTTTGTAGACTGTTCGGACTTTAAAGAACATAAAAAAAAACTCTAAATGAGCTCAGCCGTTCTCACTGAATACACGATTTCTTTTATATCAACACTAGCTGTTCCTCGCGGTATCGTCCGCGTGGGCTACAGCTTATCGCAATGAAAAGTATCCTATGTCCTTCCTCAGGGTTCAAACTATCTCCGTACCAAATTTCATCTAAATCGGTTCAGTAGTTTAGGCGTGAAAGACGGACAGACAGACAGAGTTACTTTCGCATTTATAATATTAATTAAGTAGGGATAGAGTCACTAACATTGGGAATCATTTCACAAAATATACAGTATAGGTACACCAACATATTTATGCGCTAGAAATATTCAAGTGCTTCCTCAGGTACTTTATACCCGACTCCAAAGTCATAAATCTGTCCAGGAAAGCATTTCAAGTGCAGCTAAGTGGGCGAAGTAGTGTGAAACAAATGTTGCAAACAACGGCTGCGATGAAATACGTTGCATTGCCTTTTGTTTACTAGGAATAACTTAAAGCATGTGTAAGATTGTCAAGTTATTAATTCTATACTTTGTTAAGAAAGCTTGATTCTCTCTATCCCTAAATAACGGTATCCCTTAATAACTCTAGTCCAAAACCCCATGAATTCTAATTTTAATGGCACTGAGAGATTCTCCTTTTGTTTTTCGTTGGTTAAATATGACAACAACCCCGGTGGCGAAGCCTCGGAAGTCGGGGCAGGGCGCTAGTCAACGTTATCCCTACTTATATATAAATGCGAAAGTAACTGTCTATCTGTTTGTCTGATACGCATTCACGCCTAAATTACTGAACGGATTTAAATGAAATTTGGTACGGAGATAGTTTGAACCCTGGGGAAATAACATAGGATACTTTTTATCGCGATAAACTGTAGCCCACGCGGGTGAAACCGCGGGGAACAGCTAGTATTCCTATAAAAGGATTACTAATCGTTGTCGGTAAGAAAATTAACTTTAATTATTCTACAAAAGGTTAGTTATTTGCGGTTAAACCATGAAAAGTAATGACTGAGCGAAGAAATGCAATTTTAATAGTACTCCGTACTGGGTACTAAGTACTAAGTTTCGTGATCGTAAACATGCAGTGTTAAGGCTAGGCGCGCACTGGTTTCAAACAAAACAAGCAAAACTAGCGGGTAAAAAACTCACTCGTGAAAAACTCATGTAATGGGCGACAACATCACTTGAATGTAGGTACTCAGGAAAAACTCTTAGGTAATGGGAGACAACGCCACTTGAATAGTCCTCAGTCCAGGCGTAACGTGGCGCCACGACACGCCGCCTTCGACCACATCGTTACTTAACATCAGGTACAGTCAGCGACAAAAGTAGCTGATCGTTCTCAATTTTCCAAATGTGTTTCAAATCAGTAATTATTATTGTTTTTTTTTACATTATACATGGTATCTAATTTGACTACAACATGCATTAGGTGGTAACACACCTGATTTAGGTGATGATGAGGTCAAAAATAGGTGTATAAGATGATGAGGATAATAGAAAAAAGTGTGATTGTTCAGCGACTTTTGTCGTTGACTGTACCTTGTGATCAAACGCCCTGTAAGAAGTGATAAGAAATTTATAATCTTCTTTTTTTTTCGTATGACCTGGTGGTCAAACTCAAACTCAAAACTCAAACTCAAAAATATGTTTATTCAATAGGATACATTGTGATCACTTTAAAACGTCAACTTAAAACTAGCTACGCCTGTTCCAACCTCCTTACGCCGGCAAAAGAACAGGCAAGAAACGCCCGGCAGGTAATTTTTTTGGCGCGATCACATTGACAATTTTATCCTTATTACTAATTGATTGAATTGGAGCAAGTTCACTAAAACAACTACTGTCGAGGTTTTCAGGCCGCCCCAAAGCCTCTGGCTAGACAACTTTATGGGTTTACTTTATTTCATAGTAATAGCTTAAGAAAATATAAGATACCTAATATGCTCTTACAAAGTCGGTAATGAAAATCAAGCTATTTTGTTAACCTACACTTTAATTCAAGTATGGACAACCTTCGGGACGTCGCGGGCCAATATTTGAGATGTTTGCCGGCCGCAAGTAAAGTAAATTAATCTATATCTTGTTCTTCTTACATATAAAAATCAATTGCACTTCGTTAGTCTAGCTAAAACTCGAAAACGGATGGAACGATTTGAAGTTTTGTTTAAATATAAAAAGGTGGTGGAAAACTCGAAAGCAATTTCAATTGGTAATTTTGTATTGGAATTTTCCAGGCGCTGCGGTGGTGCGAAGTTCACTTTTGTCGCTTCATTCTAGTAATCAGTAAAAGTAGAATACAACAAAACTAAACATTACTATTTCTGAGCTCAAATCCAATGCAGACATATTTTGCAATGATCCGCGCGGGCCGGATAAAAAGCCGCGTGGCCTAATCCAGTCTGCAGGCCGGACGTTGCAAATGCGTGCTTTAATGAATCAACAGCTAACACATCAAATAGCAAGCTAGTAGCTGAGCTCTACAAAGTAGCTTATCAGTTCTGAGTACTTCTGTGTACCGCGACCTACAACGCATCGACGATCGTTTTAGCCTGAGACTACACGGCCGATCGAAACGAACCGTTGTCGATCCGGCTTAATATTATAATTAAATAATTTAAAAAAAATCCCTAAATTAGTACCGGTACATCTTAAGCATGACTGATTGAGCATCAAGATTATAATTTAATGAATTAAGTTGACTTAAATATTTGTAGAAAACGAATCGATAAAGTATCACATTAGTAACTACTTAACTACTATCCATACTAATACTATAATATAAATGTGAAAGTACCTTTGTTTGTGTTGTTACCTTTTCATGGCTAAGCCGCTAAACCGACCTTATTGAAATTTAGATGGCTATAGCGTGAACAGATTGGGGAAGGGCATAGAACACTTTAATTTTTTCATATCGCGATAAACTGTATAGTGTAGCTGTGTAGTGTAGTGTGTATATAGTTGACCAAAATTGAGATATCTCTAGACATCTTTACAATCTAACGATTTGCGACATCTGACATCTCATCTGTAATTTCAGCACCAAAACAACACCAGGTATTTAGGTACTTGTTTGCTAGTCGGCTCATTCCGAACCGGCGCAAGTTCCGCCTTTAAGCCGGTTAAGATCGCTCATGTAACCACAGCCTTGGATCGGAAACAGCTGACGAAGTCTTCTCCGAAAACTGTCTCGCTTTTGTACCACCACAGTTAAACAACTGTATGTTGTACATTGCGATAAAATAATTGTTAGATTTATTAAGTATGTACCTACATAAACTGAAATCATGACTCAGTAGTTTTATCTTAGATGCATAAAACGATACAAGTAGGCGAGAGAAGAAAAAACGACGAACACCAAATTAATTTTTAACGTTTTCCAAAAATGCGCTACGTTCAGAAATTTAGGTTTTTTTTTTGTTTTACCCGTTATCCTGCAGAAACCTTTTCAGGATTAAAAGCCTATGCGTTGATTCAGGGTATATAAGCTATCTTCATTCCAAATTTTGCTTGGTGGTAGGGTATTTACTAGTACACGCCTGGCTAGCTACCACCCTCTTGTTAAGAATCTGTCGACAAGCACCTATCGGTGTGTTCCGGCAGCTTCACTTGAGAGCCCGTTCCCAATCCAGGTGTAGCGTGGCGCCTTCTTCGACAACATCGTCAGATGACGTGTGGTCAAACGCTACCCTAAAAAGTAAAAAAAAAAAAATTCTTCAAAGTCGGTTTAGTAGTTACGGTGATACGTGGTAATAAACATTCTAACAAACTTTCGCATTTATAATATTAATAGTTATTGTCAGGTTGATCAAAACTAATTTCTAGTCTTGATTTTTTTTTTTTTTTTTACTATTTACAGGGTAGCGTTTGACCACAAGTCACCTGATACTAAGTGACGATGTGGTCGAAGATGGCGCCACGCTACACCTGGACTGGGAACTGGCTCTCAAGTGAGACTACCGGAACACACCGATAGGTGCTTGGCGACAGATTCTTAACAAGAGGGTGGTAGCTAGCCAGGCGAGTACTAGAAAATACCCTACCACCAAGCTATGGTTTCATCACGATGTTTTCCTTCACCGAAAGCTCAAGCAAATGTTGTTGATCTAGCAAATGTCTTTTTGCCAACCAGCTTATATTGTTACCTGATTTAAAGTTATATTCAACTTTAAAGCTTTGAACGTCGCTTCAGTTTGTAGTATTGAACCTAAATTTATGTAATGGCTTACATCGGTGAATCGAACTGCACGCCAATTTGTTCAATTACCTTTGGCCTTAGATGAATCAAGTAGATAGGTTACTGTGAAACTTGCGGCGCGAGGCATTCACTTATTGAGTCCATCATTGGGCCAAGTATTTAAAAATTAAGTTCGTAAAATGTTTACTTTACTTCAGTGGTGTTGAGATTCATCTTTTTGCTTTGTTATTTTTATTCTTTCAAACACCATGATAAATCTACTTTTTCACCATCAAACGGGTTTCCTCTACTGCTGGATATAGGCCTGTCCCGCCATCAATCGACGCCACGCCACCGGCTTTTAACAAGTCACATTCACTACAATATTACCCATTAATACACCATTTGGTAGGTAACAATATAAATATGTAAATAGTTCCCCTTAGGTATGCTAATATGATGATCTCGAAACGAAATCTATCTCTCCTTCGCTAATTTAACGTATCTTCCGTTTTAATTGATCAAATCCTTTGAAATATATACGATAACATTTAAATGGGCCAACTGGGTACTTAAATTTTATGGGACAATAAGGAATTAATTCGAAATTTAGCAATCGTTATGGTTACATAATAGCGATGTGTTTTATGATCGCTTTTTGGAACCGTTTTGAAGGAATAAGGTTGTAATAAGTACTTACCCATATTATTTTTATTTTTAAATAGCGAAATGATCATGGCTCAGTTGTAGTGACGTGAAATTGCGATCCGTATATCGGTCATGGGTTCGAATTCTACAATGAGCTTGAGCTGCGGTGACAGATGATGAAACCATAGCTTGGTGCTCGCCTGACTATAAAAAATTAAAAGCGCGCGATAAAAAAGTATTCTATGTCCTTCCTCAGGGTTCAATCTCCGTACAATATTTCATTTAAATCGGTTCAGTAGTTTAGGCGTGAAAGTGAGACCGACAGAAAGACGGTCAGACATACAGATAGAGTTACTTTCGCATTTCTAATATTGATAAAATAAAATCTATACTAATATTATAAAGCTGCAGAGTTTGTTTGTTTGTTTGTTTGTTTGTTTGTTTGTTTGTTTGTTTGTTTGTTTGTTTGTTTGTTTGAACGCGCTAATCTCAGGAACTGCTGGTCCGATTTGAAAAATTTTTTCAGTGTTGGATAGTCCATTTATCGAGGAAGGCTATAGGCTATATTTTATTTCCAAAATAATTAGGGATCCGTAAGAAAATTGCTATTTTGCAACCCAAGGTGTGAAATCGAAAACCTATTTTTGCGTGCGCTGCAAAAACTATTGACACTAGAACAAAATAATGTATCACGGGTTTGTAGGTCTCATTTAGATCTACAAAAAAGTCCGCGAGAGCATATGTCTAACTATTATAGTTATGCCACAATAAGTGATCTTTTATTTTAAAAAAATAATTTTTAATGCCGCCGCTAGAAAAGGCTCTTTATTTGTATCTTGGTATTAATCCTTATCAAAATAAATTACTTTTTATTCAAAACTGCTTCAATGCCTTAATATCACTTTTTGAATTATTCAATTCGGACATTCCATTCGAAAGATATCACGAGTTTAAAAATGTAAGTAGTAGTAGAAAAATAAAACCGCCGCACCGCAGCGCAGCGGGAAACGCGGTGAGGTGAGGGGGGTACCGGGAGAATCTATGAAATAGGTAAAGTGCGGTCGCGGACCAGAAAGACCTTTAACTGCGCGGTTCAAACGTGCGGTCCAAGAAAAATTAACTTAGAATTAAAATAGGATAATGGGTACCTACAGCAGGTAACGCGTTGAGGGGGCACCGAAGTGCGGGAATAATTTTGGAGTATACGGAATATATACGCTATCGCGCCTAAACTACTGAACCGATTTAAATGAAATTTGGTATAGAGATAATTTGAACCCCGGGGAAGGACATAGGATACTTTTTATCGCGATAAACTGTAGCCCACGCGGGTGAAACCGCAGGGAACAGCTAGTATTAAAATAAAGTAGTGATTATTAATCTTTGTAGAAGGTACCTAGGTATACACGAAAACTATCGACTTCAGAAACAGTACGCATAATCACCCTTCATATTTGGGGTAATGTGGTAGTGTTGAAGTTGTTACAAAAATATAAATAAGTGCCAATTGATGTAGATCTAGGTTGTAGTAATGACTGATCATTACCACAAAACCACTATAGCTAACCGTAATATATCGAGACCTCGTCAAGAGTACCTACTACCTTTATCTTTTTTACCACTAGCTGTTCCTCGCGGTTTCTCCCGCGACCCGCGAGAACTATAACTTGTCGCGATAAAAAGTATCCCATGTCCTTTCCCAAAGTTCAAACTATCTTCCTGCCAAATTTCATCAAGTTCGGTTCAGTAGTTTTTAAGTTTATCCGGAACACAAACAGTCGAATCTTTACTCTTTATCTATTGGTAGAAATGTAGACTACACAGGATTGCTGGTTTCCAGTTTACCAGTCTTTACCGATCTATTACTACCTAAGTAATGTATGTATTCAAGATTCTGAAATTTTACTGACTATAAAGAAGACATGAATCTTTCGCGAAGCTCGTTTCGTTTTATAAATAAATACCAATTTTTTACTCAACTACACGATTTTTAACTGGATAAAAAAACCAGCGCATTTACTCCTAGTTTAAGTTTGATTTGACTTCACGCAATCACATTCTCTTCCCAATCTATCTAAGGCAGGGGTTTCCAAACTTATTTTATCAACTGCCCACTTTGAGAATAAACTATTTAAGCACATTCATTAAAAACACAGAATGCCCCAACTTTTTTTCTGGGTCTCTTTAGGCCTGCAGTGCCCACGAAGGGGCGTTATCGCCCACTTTGGGAAAGGCTGATTTAGGTATCAGAAATTATATGAATCAGGAATCCACAACACCCAGAGTACCCAGACCCAGACACGAAACGAATACTTGCGTTTTTTTTTCAATGCCCAATAAATCGGGACTCGAACTTCCGACCTTCACGCTTCGCAGTCGGCCGTTCGCACAATGTGCGACATCAGTAGTCAAACAAAATCAATAAAGACATTGTGAAATGCGAACTGAAATAAATAGAGGTGGCAAAAACGACAAATGCTGACACACTGACCTGTTCCACACCCCTTTTGCATAGCTAGCTAGCCTAAGTATCTAGACCACCACCTGCGGAAGGATTCCGCTTCCGGTGGCTTGTGAGGAATTACTACCTACGAGCTCTTTATGTCATAGAACAGCCTTTTCAATGCAAAACCTACTTTATTTATTTCCTTGTTTTGATACAAAAAACAAATTGCAGTCTTGCAAGATGGGTGTGAAAAAAGTTCTTAGGATTAGCAACGCATCGGTAACGCCCCTGGTGTTACAAATTAGGAACGCATTGGCAACTCCTTTGGTGTTACAAATGTCCACAACGGTGACCGCTTACCATTAAGCAGGCCATTTGTTTTTTTACCACTACACTGCATAAAACAAAAATCACAGTCATTCCGAAAGGAACTTTGTTTGCTTGTTACCTTTTCACGGTGTAAACCGCTGAGCCTATTTTGATGAAATTTAGTATGGGGTAAGATAAAATTAATACAGTCTGCAAAGTTACTAATTATACTATGGGCAAAAAAAATCTTCAAGAATTTCTTGCAAATTTGCGCTTCTGTACATGACATGACATGTCATTCCACGTACATCATACACATATTTAAGCATTTCAGACCGTATCACACGAGAATTACCTATACATCGAGCAGTGACAGAACTTTAATTTTAAATTTTATAGAGTTCCTAAGGTAGGGCGTCTACCTTCATATTATGCTCCCCCTCCCCACCTTGATGACGCCCTAGAGTCCAGTACTGTTTTATTCCTATTTTGGCATTCAAAGAAATTGCTTCGGTTCAATAAATGGTTGTATGACTCACCCAAAATATCAAATAATGTTTCTTTAATATAAGTGAATCAAACTTTTCATTTAAAAACTCATAAACATACACAATCTTCGTACTTTTCTCACATAAATAAAAATCTTTTACAAACAGAAACAAAGCGTGACAAATAGCAACTGTCAATTTTGGAACATTTTCTCCGAAGTGTCAGAAAAGTGATGTTTTCTTTTGTGAATGTTCATTTTCTAGCCAGCAAGCGCGCAAGGTTTTGTAACCTTGCGCGCTTGCTGGTTAAAGGTTTATTTAAATGCTTTTGTAGGCCCTTTTTCGCAAAAATTTGGAGCCTAAACTTTTTGCATACCGCACCCGTTTCTGGAAAGCTTATCAGACGTCATAGTTTTGCTGCTTCCTATTGTTATTAATCTAATTAATCGGTAGATTGAGGTTGGGGCAATTACTTAATAACGAAAGAAATAGGTTTAATTTTATAAAAACTTAAACTCTGTTTTCGGTCAAAAATAAAAAAAATAAACTGCTCAGTTCATAAATCACTTACTACGTCCATAAAAAAGAAAGCTTAGGCCTTTGAAGCAAGTAATTTTTTTATTATAAGCTAGAAGAACAAAAGATACAACCCACTCGTATTATTCTTATAATATGTTATATTGCTTATTAACTGCGCCCCGCGGTTTCACTCGCGTCTTCCTGTTATCCCGCAGGAACCCTTTTCCGGGATAAAAAGTAGCCTATGTTTTAATCCAGGGTATAAGCTATCTCCGTACCAAATTTCACACAAATCCGTTCAGTAGTTTTTGCGTGAAAGAGTACCTAAACATCCATCCATCCATACTTACAAACTTTCACGTTTATGATATTACATAGTAGGATTGCATAAAGTGGATGGCCACGTTTAAACTGGATAACAGATGTTGCACAAATAAACAAAAATAATAGAAACAAGGAAGGGACGGGTGGTTAGTTTGCACGTGTAGATTTTAAGTAGAGAATAGACGTTTCTTAAAACACTTTTATTAGCTTGACTTGTTTAACGGTACAGTGTCTTTGGAAACAATAATAGAACGTTCTCACTATAAAATCGAGTAAATATGGTTTTGCGAGAGAAAAGGGCTGTTATAGGATAGCGAAGAACGTGTACAGTCAGCGACAATAGTAGTTTGTCATACTCGTATTTCCAAATGTGTTTTACATGAGTTGGTGAAGGCTAGGCTTCAGAGCCTTGAGCATCGCCGTAAAGTTGCTAGCCTATCGGTCTTCTATAGGTTGCATTTCGGAGAGTGTGCATTAGAACTCCATAACCTTATTCCACCATCCCCTTTCCACCATCGGACAACGAGACGTACGGCAGCACGACACCCGTATATGGTTGATATTCCCCCGATCCGCACTAAGCGCTTCGCTTCTACATTTATAATGCGAACAGCGAAAGAGTGGAACGACCTGCCAACGTCATTGTTTCCCGATAAGTACAATTTGGGAGTTTTCAAGTCAAGAGTGAATAGGTATCTTCTAGGCAAGCATGCTCCATCGTCGGCCACGTCTTCACTTACCATCAGGTGAAACTGTGGTCAAATGATTGCCTATTGTGAATAAAAAAAAAAACATCAGTAATGTTTGGGTTTTAAAACAACTTACTAGGCGTTTGATCACAACTAAACTTTATGACTTACTTAAATAGTTGCGCCCCGCGGTTTCGCACGCGTCTTCCCGTTAACCTACAGGAACCTTTTTCCGGGATAAAAAGTAGCCCATGTGTTAATCTAGGGTATAAGCTATCTCCACTCCAAATTTCATTCAGATCCGTTCAGTAGTTTTTGCGTGAAAGAGTAACAAACATCCATCCATCCATCCATCCATACTCACAAACTTTAACGTTTATAATATTAGTAGGATATAAATTGATTCAATTCAATCACTTAATGTAAATGTGATCGTACCTATAAAATTACCTGCCGCGCGTTTCTTGCCTATTCTTTTGCATAAGGAGAGGTTGAAATAGGCGTAGCTAGTTTTAAGTTTGACGTTTAAAAGTGATCACATGTATCCTACTAACGTTCCCTTATTGGGAGTTTGATTTTGACCATTTGACTATGATTTTAGAAATATAATAAAAACTAGTATTTGTTCCCCGCGGTTTCACCCGCAAAATATCCTATGTCCTTCTCTAAGGTTCAAACTATCTCCGTATCAAATTTCATTTAAATCGGTTCAGTAGTTTAGGCGTGAAAGCGAAACAGACAGGCAGACAACAGAAAACAGTTTTTTGTCACTTGTTTTTTGCTACAAAAAAAAATATTCTATTTTATTTTTGTCTATTTGTAAAACTGCTTACTGGGTCTGGGCCACTCTTGCACAGCGCCTCATAACATTTTAGACTAAGGGCCGGTTTTACGTCCGTAATTTAAATGCCATACCTTATTTCGGTTAATTTGATCTAATTGCCAAATCGGCAACCCGTCGGCTTGCGATCCGTAGGACGTGGGTTCGAATCCTACAATGAGCTTGAGCTTTCGGTGAAGGAAAACATCGTGATGAAACCATAGCTTGGTGGTAGGGTATTTTCTAGTACTCGCCTGGCTAGCTACCACCCTCTTGTTAAGAATCTGTCGCCAAGCACCCATCGGTGTGTTCCGGCAGCCTCACTTGAGAGCCAGTTCCCAGTCCAGGTGTAGCGCGGCGCCATCTTCGACCACATCGTCACTTAACATCAGATGACTTGTGGTCAAACGCTACCCTGTAATAATAATAAAAAAAAGTTAGTACGGAAAATTTGACAAAAAGTTCAAATTTAGCGAAATTTGGTCTGACGTTTATAAAACTGGCGTTAAGTATAAGGTACGTATACATATCTATTCAGTCTTCTCCCACATCTGAATACAAACACTTACATCACGTTATTAAACTCAATTGGTCTGCCTGACGCTTTTTAATTGGCAACAATAGACTGAATGTCACTAACCCGAGCCTGACAAAACGCGTCGCTATATAACTCCGAGGAGTCCTCTTATCGGAGGTGACTCTTGGATCTGGTAGAGTTACATCGTGATTTGCCCGATGCCTTCAATAGATATTGATGAAACAAATATGACCTGATTGTCGGTTTTTAGGGTTCTGTACCTTCAAAGAAAATAAGGAAACCTTATAGTCTGACTTTGTTTTGATCACTCCGTCTAGGACCTTTTTCTCAGGAACGCGTACAACGCGTAAAAGTCATCATCATCGTTATCAGCAGGAAGAAGTCTGTCTGATGAAAATAGGCCTCCCCTTTAAACGCCATCACACAGAGAAAAAAAACCTTCCGAAATACCGTTTTCCTTCTGAGTCAAAAGGGAAGGATTTGTTATTCAGAAAGAAATCTAAGGTAAAACAGGGAAGGAATCGGTCTTGGAAGGTAAGACTCAGAAGGAAAGTCCGAATCATCGAATCCGAAGTGCATGAACGGCTAAGTACTAATAGTTGCATCAATCGGCTCCCTGCGACGCTTACAATGTCATCGGTCCATCTAGTGGGGGGACTACCTACAGAATGTCGCGTAAAAGTATCAAATTGAAATTTATATCAAACTACACTGAGAAAAAATCTTGGACTTTCCTCCTGAGTCTTACCTCCATGACTGATTCCTTCCCATTTTTACCTTAGATTTCCTTCTGAATAACAAATCCTTCCCTTCTGACTCAGAAAGAAAACGGTATTTCGGAAGGTCTTTTTTCTCCGTGTAGATGCGCCTCGCGGTTTCACCCGCGTCTTTCCGTTATCCCGCATGAACCTTTTTCCGGGATAAAAAGTAGCCTATGTGTTAATCTAGGGTATTTAAGCTATCTCCATTCAAATTTCATTCAGATCCGTTCAGTAGTTTTTGCGTGAAAGAGTAACAAACATACATCCATCCATCCATACTCACAAACTTTCAGGTTTATAATATTATAGTAGGATACTCGGGTTTACGGTCTCTGCTATTAGCGAACTATTGAGCTTGTATACTTAGATAATTTACCTCCAGGTTTGTACGGATCCCTTGTGCGCGAGTCCGACTCGCACTTGGCCGGTTTTTTGTATCGAGCTTTGTCTTGGACCTACTTTGATAAGAAATAAGAGGACACAGGCTTGTCTTCTGTTCGCTGAATGAATGTTTATATTGTAGTTTTGATTTACGATGATGGATATTAAAATGTAACGATAGAGAACATAAGAATATTCCACACGTCTCTGTTTACAGAAGATTCTGGAAACTATAGCTGTGCTCCACGGTTAAAATAATCGACAATAATGTCAATTTTACCGAAGGTTTTAACTTACGGACGTTTATAAAACCGGCCCTTAGGTATTGAAAACAAAGATAATGGTAAAATAATAAAACTAGATAGGACTCAAGTTGACTACGTTTTTTAATTCAAGGTGGGTGTGAAAAGAGTTCTTAAGGGTCGGCAACGCATCGGCAACTTCCCTGGTGTTGCAAATGTCCATAGGCGACGGTGACCGGTTTCCATCAGGCGGGCGGGCCGTCTGCTTGTTTCCTAATCTATTACAAAAAAAAGTTTCATGACCATAGACCATAGATACAAAAAAATGGGGAGAAAAAATCAAATCTTAAGACTAAAAAAACTAATAACACATAATGGTGTCGATTCGGTGTTGCATTCTCTAAAACTAAACTAAGTTTGACAGGTCTAATAGCATTGCTGTCTTTTTCTAACCACTGAAGTAAAAAAGGACAGCATTACTTTTAGACCTGTCAAACTTAGTTTAGTTTTAGAAAATGCAAAACCAATATTAGATTTTCTAATACTATTAGTATATAAATAAACTTAAAAATAAGTTGACGACGAAACTAAGAAATTGCCAGGATCGTGTCGCAGATTGCCGGAGCAACTCAGTTTCATTGCTCCGAGGGGGGCAATTCTTGTCAATTGGCCAATTTTACAATCTTAACAATAGGATGCATACAATGTCTAGGTAATAAGTAAAACAAGACTGCAGATCCTAGAACCCAGCATTAATATAATAACATTGATATTTTCTGGCTTGTAAAATGTAATATAGCGGTTTCTGCTCACTCTCGGAGTTTTACTATGATTTCCAAAAGTTATGTTTCTACGAGAAATCGAAGAACTGGTGGCCGAAGCGAATGTCATCGGTGAGATGAAAGCGCACAAACTTCGCTGACTCGGCACCTTGAAAGAGTGTATCATGCGGTCAAACAGTGGACGGCCGAGTGGCCGTCGCCCGGTCGGCCGTCCCATGTATCGCTGGAAAGACGAAGTCACGAAGTATTTGCGCGAGCTCCAGGTGGAGGACTGGCAGGAGGTGGCGCAGGACAGACTGAAGTGGCGTCTTTTGTTATCGGAGGCCAAGACTCACTTTGGGTCGTTGCGCCATCTCAGTTTAGTTAGTTATGTAACTAATATTTTTAAAATTTGTAAACATGATAAACAACCTTTACGTGGGCAAAGTCAGAAAGGTGCTGTAGTATTTTATTAAATTCTTTAAGAGGGTCTCATGTTTCATCCTGACTATTCACTAATTAATTAGTATAAATTCTGTATCACCTCTTGAAAACATTCAAACGTCGTAGATTTTCTAAGAAGGTACTTTCTTGAAACTCAAATAAATTCCATAATTTATTGCCACTTGATCTCTTTTTGTGTAACTCAAACGAAATTTTAAGTGGCTCCACTCATAGTTTATCAACAAAATGTGTTTTTGGAATGTATTTTTTTTTTGTGTTTCTAAAATAAACAATATATCTCAAGGCTTACTTACCTATTTATTAATATAAAATAAATAACATATGTAGCCTATAAATATTCCTCGAGTGCAATTAAATTATTACAATATGAATGAGATGAAATAATGGCGAACGCTATATTATCCTGTAGGACAGGTTTTTCTAAACTTACTTCAGGCACCAGCTCTTCATACAGTTATATATCAGCTTGTTAAATTCAAATTCAAATCATTTTTATTCAATAGGATACATTGTAATCACTTTAAAACGTCAACTTAAAACTAGGTACGCCTGTTCCAACCTCCTTACGCCGGCAAAAGACCAGGCAAGAAACGCCCGGCAGGTAATTTTTTTGGCGCGATCACATTGACGCTAGTTGTGAGGAGATTTTTATAATTTTTTTTATCATTCTGGATTCAGGAACGAAAGCTACACCATCTAGCGATATTTGATAAAAGTTTGACTACCTATAACTTTTTGGTCCAAATACTCTGCACACAGTTGAAGTAAGCATATTTTTTTAAATCCTTCGCACTAATATTATAAAACGTGAAAGTTTGTGAGTATGGATGGATGGATGTTTGTTACTCTTTCACGCAAAAACTACTGAACGGACCTGAATGACATTTGGAATGGAGATAGCTTATACCCTGGATTAATACATAGGCTACTTTTTATACCGGAAGACGCGAGTGAAACCACTGGGCGCAACTAGTATTACATGTTTTCATCCTACCATTTTAAAGACAAGAAGCCTCTGTACCATGTGTACAATATCGTGATCTGATCGTATGGTATCACAGTACGGGGGACACCAAAATATTGTTCTCGGGCCTCGACTGACTCCCGGCGCGGTCCACTGCGCCCACATGTTCGCGCTAGTGCTGTGCCGTCAATTGCATAGAATTTATCGATAACTGTATATCCTTGGAGCAAGATATTAAGGAACTTAACAAATTATAAAAAAGCAACATTTAAATTTTCGAAGCAAACATGGATGGCTCCTGTGTATGGCACGAAAGTTCTATGTTAAAATCCTAAAATAAGCTTGCACGACTGTATAAATAATGACGACAATATGACGAGTTAGGAATTGACCAGTTAGAAAAGTGTCGAATTAGAAGTATGACGAATCAGGAACAAATCTTAAAAATCTGCCGCTACACTAAGCAATTAATGTGTTTCGGCAGCAGACCTTAAAAGCTTTTAACAGGTTTATAATCTATGGTGAAATTGTGTCGCATATACTCTGATAATAGCGCTTATATGCATATTTTATTTTCTTGGATACAAAAAATAAACTGTACCGAAAAGTTACCAATGTCACTGAAGTCAGATAACTTTCATGGTAAAATAAGACGGGTAGAATCTAAACTAAAACACTCGATGTGTCTCTTTGTTGAGAAGTTTTTAAAAAAAATAACAAAATTATCGCAGCTGTCAACGTAATGAGAATGACTTTAGTTACGAGTCAAAAAGTGGTCTAAACACTCCGACAATAAAGTTAACCACTAGTTGACGTGAAAGAAGAAAAAGAGTTGTCATCGACCAATAAAACATTCACAATCGATACTTTTCAATCCACATTCTACCTTATCGATACCGTTCCCAATCAGCGTCCCTAATCCCACCATCTCCCGTCCCGTCTTGAGGAGCGGCCGCGTAGTCTCACAGCAACCGGCGCGCGCGCACCCCGCTCTCCTAAAATAACACGGCCCGGCCGCTGCCATGGGCTGACATCTAGCGGGACAGCACGAGCAGTAGTGTGCGTCTAGTGTGTAGTTATCAGTTCTAATGGGATGTCTCCAACGGCGATGGGCGCAGACTTCCCGCAGTGGTGTGAGAAAACCGAAGGGTGCCCCCAAGCTCTGCTCGGCTGGCTATATCTGACACATGATCAGAATGATCAGGTATGTTCAATATTGAAGTCTAAATCAGTTCAAGGGCGAGATTGGATGCACACTTCCACGCATACCATAGTTAAGTTTTCTTAATTTGTGCTTTTGGATATATATTGTAAGAAACTCAATGGAAAATGTCACTTTGGGGGATTTTCTTTCCACATATTTATTATATGTTTAATCACATCAGTTTGATAATATTATTGGATACTAGTACACCCTGTGGTTTCACCCGCGTTTCAGGTTATTCCGCAGAAACCTTTTTCCGGTATAAAAAGCCTATGTGTTAATCCAGGGTATAAACTATCACCATTCTAAATTTCATCAAAAAAGTTATGGAGATACATTCTAACAAACATTCACACACACAGAAACTTTCGTATTTATAATATTAGTAGGATTAGTAAGATTAAAGTCCAATGCAGCTTTTTCATCACATTATTTGTACAAATAGGAAGAGCAAATATTTGTCCCAAGTCAAGGTGTTGTGACACCACGATCCACATAATTTCTGACGCTAGATACAGGGAATCTTAGTTAGGAGGTCAGCTATGTATGTGATCGTATGGACTTTATTACTAAAAAATATTTGATACAAGCTGACCCGGCGAACTTCGTATCGCTAATAAAAGTAAGGGACTTTTAAACCTTCCCTGAACTTCCACAAATATTTCAAGATCAAAATTATTCAAATCGCCCCAGGCATTCTCAAGTTTGAGCTAACGAACAGCAATTCATTTTTATATATAAGACTGGAGAAACACATAAATTAGTAGATAAAAGGAATTATTCTTGATGCGCCATATATCATAACTAGCTGTTCCTTGCGGTTTCACCCGCGTGGACTACAGTTTATCGCGATAAAAAGTATCCTATGTCCTTCCCCGGGGCTCAAATTATCTCTTTACCAAATTTCATTTGAATCGGTTCAGTAGTTTAGGCGCGAAAGCGTGTATATTCCGTATACTCCAAAATTACCGCGTTACCTGCTGTAGGTACCCATTATCCTATTTTAATTCTAAGTAAATTTTTCTTTGACCGCACGTTTGAACCGCGCAAGTAAAGGTCTTCCTGATCCGCGACCGCACTTTACCTATTTCATAGATGTGCCCCCCCCCCCCCCCCCTCACCTCACCACGTTTCCCGCTACGCTGCGGTGCGGCGGTTTTATTTTTCTACTACTACTTACATTTTTAAACTCGTAATATCTTTCGAATGGAATGTCTGAATTGAATGATTCAAAAAGTTATATAAAGGCATTGAAGCAGTTTTGAATAAGACGTAATTTATTTTGATAAGGTTTAATACCAAGATACAAATAAAGAGCCTTTTCTAGCGGTGGCAATAAAAATTAAAATTTTAAAACAAAAGATCACTTATTGTGGTATAACTATAATAGTTAAACATATGCTCTCGCGGACTTTTTTGTAGATCTTAATGGGACCTACAAACCCGTAATACATTGTTTTGGTCTAGTGTCAATAGTTTTTGCAGCGCACGCAAAAATAGATTTTCGATTTCACACCTTGGGTTGCAAAATAGCAATTTTCTTACGGATCCCTAATTTTTTTGGAATTAAAATATAGCCTATAGCCTTCCTCGATAAATGGGCTATCCAACACTGAAAGAATTTTTCAAATCGGACCAGTAGTTCCTGAGATTAGCGCGTTCAAACAAACAAACAAACAAACAAACAAACAAACAAACTCTGCAGCTTTATAATATTAGTATAGATTTTAAAGTAGGTACTGTCCATAGTAAAAACCACTGAAAACTTAAAAACATTTCGACTCATATAGTTTGGAACATAAACGTTGCTAAATTCTGATGCTGTAAAAAGCTATATGACTCGGAATTCCTAAGCTTCCTGCGTCGACTATTCCTGGACGAATATGTAGGTATTTGCCCATTTATTTGTAAGGAATTAGGTGTGCTAATTCCAGTTACTTCACTCATTGCTTTCTCATATCCATGACGTCACAGGTCGCGAAGTTCATTTGCCCTGTCAAAAATGTTTGTTGTTTGGATTGCTTTTTTTATTTCGTTTGCATTTCACACTCGGAGTGTAACTGTGACCTTTGTATACGCCATTTTTAGTAATTTAAACCGCGTCTTTGTATACGCTATATTTAGTAAATTTAACTGCGACTTTGTATACGCCATTTCTAGTAAATTTAACTGCGACTTTGCATACGCCATTTCTAGTAAATTTAACTGAGACTTTGTTTATGCCATTTCTAGTAAATTAAACTTTTTGTTTACGCCATTTCTAATAAATTTATTTGCGACTTTGTATACGCGATTTATAGTAAATTTAATTGCAACTTTGTATACGTCAGTTCTAGTAAATTCAACTGCGACTTTGTATACGTCAGTTCTAGTAAATTCAACTGCGACTTTGTATACGTCAGTTCTAGTAAATTCAACTGTGACTTTGTAAACGCCAGTTCTAGTAAATTTAACAGCCTCTGGCATGAACTAGGGGGTTCGAAATTAATGTCGGATACGTATTTCCTAAACAAAATAATGACTCAATGTGACCCGTGGTCTCGACGTCCTGCAAATAGCCATAAATTTGGCCCTGACCCTTCTCGTTATCACAAGACTGTTTTTATATGCTTCCCGACTAACAAAGCTCATTAAAAACTTCGTCAAGCTGTTGTAATGTCTGATTGTTGGCATTGAGTCACTTTTCGCTGAAATTCAAGGCTGAAATTGTTAAAGAGGGATCTTTTATGCAAATTTCAAACTTTCTACGAAATTTACTAGTCGTATTGTTTTCCATTCCATCACTTTTCACCTGGACTTGGCTCCATTATTAGGCTCTTGATATATCACAGTTTTGTGTTGTCATATAATGGAGATTTCCTCCATTCACCGCTTGTCATTAAAGCTAACATAAAAATAATATGCAAACAATAACATAATCGGTAAATAGGAAATCAGCCTCTATGAATGGGATAATCGTGATGAGACGTTTACAGAAAAACATGGAAGAATCCTAGTAAAAATTGGAACACAATAGATGACATTTCCACACCATCTGAAGATTAGATCAATTAAAGTACTAAATGGCGGTTGGATTGAGATCCTGATCTGATCCATAAAGCTAAAAGCTAAAAGGTACTTCTTGATTCGGCAGTATGTTAGGAGATTCCTAATTCTGCAACGCTAAACATCGGTAGCTTGGGCCTAACCATCGATACCTTGTGTTTCATATCAAAATCTTGTAGAACACATATGTAGATATTGTGAAACGGTAAAGGTAAAACAAACAATGAAACGGACGGTCGAACAGTAGAACAACTACGAGATGGATTCCTAACATGATATTGGTGTTTTGCATTTACGTACAAAACACCAATATCATGTTTGAAATCCATCTCGGCCTCGCACCTGAGGCTTATTTAAGGTTTGTGCAGATTCGCCAAAACTCAAAACGGTGAAGGAAAACATAGTGAGGAAACTGGCATGTCCAAGAACCACAACATTCAAGGGCATGCGACATCTACCAACCCGCACTGGGCCAGCGTGGTAGATTACAGCCCATACTCTCTCTCTGAGAGAAGGCTGATGATGATTGCAGCGGAGTTGGTAGTGACCCTGCCTTCAGAGCTATAGCGGTCCCGGGTTCGAATCCCGGTAAGGGCAAATATACATATGTGTGATGAGCACGAATATGTGTTCCTGAGTCTTGGATATTTCTATCTATATAAGTATTTATTTATATATACATATAAGTATGTATAATATAATTATATCGTTGTCATAACGCAAGTTTCGAGCTTACACTGAGAAAAAAAAACTGACTTTCCTTCTGAGTCTTACCCCCCAAGACCGATTCCTTCCTTATTTTACCTTAGTTTTCCTTCTGAATAACAAATCCTTCCCTTTTGACTCAGAAGGAAAACGATATTTCGGAAGGTGTTTTTTCTCCGTGTCATTTGGGGCTATTGGTCTATTTAGCTATTTTGGGTCAATTTGTGTGCCGATATTTATTTATTTACTAGTTCACCCGGCAAACTTCGTATTGCCAATAAAAGTCACCTTTTAAACCTTCCCTGAACTTCCACAAATATTTCAAGATCAAAATTATGCAAATCGGTCCAGCCATTCTCGAGTTTTAGCGAGACTAACGAACAGCAATTGATTTTTATTTATAAGAAGAAGAAGAAGATAAGAAGATTGTAAAACTGTAGCAGATTTCACAGGAACAAGTTTAACGTAAAATTTCCATAAAAAGCTTCGCTACATTTCTTAACAGCTCGCCCCTTCGTTCGTTCCCAAACCGATGGCTAAACAAGTGATATAAACCAAACAGGTAGAGCTAGCGCTCTAATTATAGAGTTACTGGCGTTGCCGCGCGTTTCCCGGTAGAGCACGTACTAACTATAAACTAATCTGTGTCTCGTAGAGTACGCTATACATAGTAACTGGTAACTAAGCTACGTCTTTTGAGCATACACTACAAAAAGCTATACTCTACTGACTCTACTTCATTCAATCCGTAGTGAAAAAATATATAGCTTAAAAAACTAAAAATCAATGCAAAACCACGAAAAAGGGATCAGGATCGATTATTAATTCCGGGAGATAGGTACCTTACCTTACCTTGTGTTTAATATTTACTAGTTTCGCCCCGCGGTTTCACTCGCATCTCCCGTTATCCCGCAGGAACATTTTTCCGGAACAAAAAGTAGCCTATGTATGCAGGTTCTATATCTAGCTATCTATATTCAGTCAAAAGTCAATTTTTATTTATTCAATAGGATACACTGTGATCACTTTAAAACGTCAAACTTAAAACTAGCTACGCCTGTTCCAACCTCCTTACGCCGGCAAAAGAACAGGCAAGAAACGGCCGGCAGGTAATTTGTTTGGCGCGATCACATTGACAATTTTATTCTTATTATTAATTGATTGAATTGGAGCAAGTTCACTAAAATCCCAAGTTTTTTTTTTGTCATCTAATGGTCCGATATTTTTTAATTAGCTTTACTAATAAGATTTCTCTTGTTTGGTTTTACACATTGGGATATGGGAACATGAATATTAATGAGTTGCGGGATCACAACCAAAGCAGACCAGATCAGAATTTCATCAAAATCGTTTTAGTGGTTACCATGATACGATTGTTAATTTCGGACGTATATCTGTGAGTGATTCCACGGGCACGTGCAGTATTCCAAGGCAAAGAGCAACGGCTTCTATGTTTGTTGTGGAGTGTGAAATGCATTAATTGGGAACAGATGGTTTCTGTCTCAACTCTCAGCTAGTAATGAGACCAGTGCATTGGAAAACGTGCAAGTATTCGTTCCGTTTTAGGGTCTTTAATAAATAAAATAAAAACCAGCCAAGTGCGATTTGGAGTCGCGCACGAAGGGTTCCGTACCATTGTTGTATGTTATTATAACTGGTAACAGAAATACATCATCTGAGAAAATTTCAACTGTAATGTAACTATCACGGTTCATGAGATAAAGCCTGGTGATAGACGGACAGACAGAAAGAAAGACAGACGAACGGACAGCGGAGTCTTAGTAATAGGTATTTGTATTCTACAACTAAAACTAACTAAAAGCGATGGTGGCCGAACGGTTGGGCGTGCGACTTACAAGACGCCGACACCGAGTTCGAATCCTCTCGGCCCCGCACCTATGACTTAATAAGTTATGTGCGGATTTGCCATCACTCAAAACGGTGAAGGAAAACATAGTGAGGAAACCGGCGTGTCCAAGAACTGCAACATTCAAGGGCATGCGACATCTATCAACCCGCACTGGGCCAGCGTGGTAGATTACAGCCCATACTCTCTCTCTGAGAGTAGGCCAGCGTCCCAGCAGTGGGAACGTGAAAGGCTGATAATGATGATGATTCTACAACATTTTTAGGGAGTTATTTTTGTAATGCATGATTTTCAGTATCTATTAAAAATAAATCTGTAATCCCTACTTTCCTACTTCCCTAAAATTATTATAAATGCGGAAGTAACTCTGTCTGTCTGTCTGTCCTTCACGCCTAAACTACAGAACCGATTTAAATGAAATTTGGTACGGAGATAGTCTGAACCCTAAGAAAGGATATAGGATACTTTTATCTCAATAAACTGTAGACCACGCGGGTGAAACCGCAGGGAACCACTAGTAAGATAATAAAAAGGTACCATATAAACTGTCACACGGACGCGAGTCACCTCCAAATAGGATAAACATCTTTGAGGTGTCAAAGATCAAAGCTAGCCCGCGCCGGATGCAATCGTTAGTCCGCAACTCGATCTCAGCACAGTGGTGATCATAATACGTTTTGTAAACACACTCGTAATTGGTTTAGTCATCAGTACCCCTAGTACAGGTTTTGGTAGTTAACACACAAACTATAAAAGTTTTCGTTTCCATCCATACATATTTTTTTCAGCGAATCTTACCGAGACTTGTGGGAACTGAAATCGTTGATACGGGTTATTTTAAATCGTTATAATCATATTCCAACAATGATATTGAGTTACTTTTATATCGAGTTGCCACTTTGACAAGTCGGCGGTGGTAAACGTCGACGTTTAAAAAAACTTTTATCGTTTTCAAAACTTGTACTAGGGGTACAGGTCATCATTATATAGATGCACCCCGACTTCGCGCAGGTTTTCAACATCCACGCGGACGAAGCCACGGGGCAGGCTAGTGTTGTACAGTCAGCGACAAAAGTCCTCGATTTACCAAATGCGTAATAAGTCAGTAATGTTTGTTTATTTTCAACTTACAAGCTGATGTTAAGCGATGATTCAGACGCAGGTTGGTGTTTAAGATTATAAAAAATAATCAAAAAAAATTCGTAATTGTTCAGCGACTTTTGTCGTACTACGAGTACTACTACAGAATAAAGATGCATAGGTACTTTTGAAGCGATGATGGCTCGATGATATTGAGTGTATTGACGACTTGCAATCCGTAGTTCGTGGGGTGGAATCCTACACTAAAGGTCGCTGCATACGTAACGATAATGTCTCGGACGGGAAGTGAACGAGACAGGGACGTGACTGCCTCGTTCAAAACGAGAACGTGGTGTAAATGGAATGCTTACGCACCGTGACAGTGACTCGGATCTAAGATGCTAGTGTTGTGAACACGGGACGGGACACGCGCGGGGCGGGACGTGCTAAACATCGTCGGCGACGATGTTCTTCCCGCCCCGTGAGTGCCACGTTCCCGTCCCGTCCGTATCTCCGTGACATATTATGTACATCATGTAAGTATATTTTGTATGAAACGATATTTCAAAAACTTCTCGTCCCGTCCCGTCCGTATAAAAACCCGTCACGTATGCAACGACCTTTAGCTTGATGTTTCGGTGACGGAAAACATCGCGATGAAACCATAGCTTGGTGGTAGGGCTACATAGTGCTCGCTTGGCTATCAACCCTTATGTTGAGGACATGTCGCCAAACACCTATCGGTGTGTTTTGGCAGCCCCACATGAGAGCAATCCAGGTACACCTGGTAACGTGGCGCCACCTACGACCACAACGTCACTTAACATCAGGAGACTTGTGGTCAAACGCTACCCAGTAGCTAAGAAGTTAAAACGGACGCCGACGTCATATCTATTTAATAACCACTTAAATGGATCTTCCAATGCCTTCAGCACATTTGTGTTGCCCCTAAAACTCAAATGATTCATTGGACAACGCTCTTCTCTTCGTATTTGGAACGCGCAGTAATTCTCTTAACAGATGCGCACGCGCAGCCCGCCGGCACTGAATAACTATGGGAGCTTTCCAACAAGCGACACAGTTGACACAGTGTTACACGGTGCTCTGCGTTTCCTGTTCCAACTACAACACAGTGGCGCACGACCGTTCAGTCGTACAAGAAAAGTTTCAGTTGGAGCGTGTAGTGTCTAACTCCCGAAATTAATAATCGATCCTGATCCGTTTTTCGCGGTTTACCGCTACTCAAACATTGATCAATACTTGAGCATCATTCTAAAATACCAGTTTCAGTGTTACCATTATTGTATTGACGTTGGCAATAGTTTTAATCATAAAGATTTATACGGATTTATTTTGATAATAATTATTAAAAATCATGTAACACAAAAATAGCTCCACATCCTAAAAAAATCTAGAATATACCTGCCAGCATTGCGAGGAAAAAATGTTAGTTAGAAATAACGATGGCTGCGCTCTCTGGTGTTTTACACAAAAAAAGGCTTCCCAATAAGCACCCGTACACCGTATTCTGTTATGTGACACAGTGTGACACGGTGTTAGCTTGTTGGAAAGCTCCCTATGCTACCAGCTAATAGAACCGCGATTTTATTTGTCTAATAGACGCACCGTATTGATTGTTATTGGACTTGCATGTGTGCGTTTGGTTTTCAACTTAAAAAGGGGATGGGTGTAAATTGGTCTATATAATGTTCTTTTTTATGCAACTGAGAGTATTTGAAAATATAGTTATCATAATTTTGTTACAGCGCTTATAAATACTGTAATTTCAACATCTCATAGAGTGAAAGGAAACAAATATTCAAACATTTTTCAAACGAAAATAAAAATATTTAATTACGTTTTCATTTAAAAATATTTATAAAAGAAATTATGAACCGGTTTGCAGGTATGTACATGAACCAATCAGAAAGACGTGGTTACCGGTTACGCCTACCGAACATTGAGGTGCTACTGCAATTTTGTCCTCGTACTGTATAGGTTTTGGCGCGTCTTTCTGTTTTTTCTCACTTCGTTTCTTTATCTGCCAGATTACCTTCCATTAAAGATTGCAACTATTTTGTATCTTACAGTGTGCTTTTGACCACAAGTCAACTGATGTTATGTGACGATATGGTGGAAGGTGGTGCCACACTACACCAGGATTAGGTACTGGCTCTAAAGTGCGGCTGCAGGAACACACCGATAGATGCTGGGCGACATGGTAGCTAAACAGGCTATGGTTGATCCTTCTAAACTTCAACATCTTTACCTTTCCAGTGGATGCCCGGCTCGGTATGGGGCCCACTGCCGACCGCCGCGACTGGCGGCACCACCCAGCCGCCAGCAGACGACACCAGCTCGTTGGCGGAGCAGCTGTCACTGCTGTCACTGCGAAGGCCTCCGCGGCCACCACCACCAGCGTACATGTGCCACCTGTGCTTCAAGAAGGGTCACTACATCGGGGACTGTCCTCAGGTATCTATATGTTACTTTAGCTGCTGCTCATAAAATTCGGGCTAAACCTTGCAAAACTGTACAGGAAGAAATTAAACATTGAACTGTTCTAGAACCAACTAAATACTTACCCATTCACACCGTCTACCGTCCTGAGACCTCGTCACAAGCGCAGACACTTCCGGTTCGGAATTAGTTTTATTTTATCAGTCTGATTGCTTGATCGGTATCCGTGGGCTTTATGCCAAATTATTGCCGAGAATTCTTACCTACGTTTATTTTCCCTCCAACGGTAGCATGTACTTAGGTACCGTCAGTGATCAGTGACAAAAGTTGCCATTTCATGCAAATGTGCTTACCAAATTATGCATAGCGATATTTGTCATAATAAGAACTAACCTATGTATACAAACATGTATATGATTGAATATTAATAATTAAAAAATGTTTAAAGATAAAAGATAAAAGATAAAATCATTTATTGGCCATTTAGTAAAAAAATTTTTTAGGCAAGTCAGGATACAATTTCATTTAATTACTAATTTTATAATAGAGAAAAAAAAAAGTACAAAGATGTCACTTAATGATTAGTAGTTATTTTGTAGCACTTGACCTAAGAACATAGATTCCACAAGCTGCACCGACATTTATATTCTTTTAATGCGTAGAACGGATTGTTTTCAAAAAAATGTTTAAGTTTTTGTTTAAATAAACTATATTTTAGGGTGGTTAAGCTTTTTGGTAATTTATTATACAACAGTACTTTTAAATAACGACCTTGTTTCTGGACTTTAGCTAATCTGGTTTTTGGTACAACCCGACTTTCATTATTTTTTATTGTTCGTTTTTCATTATTACGCAGATTGTACGGTAAAACTGTCTCTTGCTTTTCCGGAATTTCCCTATCCTCGTGAACTTCTAACAAGCTAGTTTATATATAAAGAGAAACTACTGTCATAATTTTATCTTTCTTAAAGTACTTTCTCACGGGGTCACGCTTTTTCAGCCCATTAATTGTTCTTATTGACCGTTTTTGACATTTTAGAACCCTTAAAACCTCTGTAGCATTACCCCAAATCGTGATGGCATATCTTATAATTGAATGTATGTACGCATAATATACTGATATGAGCGATTTTTTATCCAGTAATGGTTTTAATTTAAAAAGAGCATAATTACCGCTATCAATTTTCTTACAAATTTTATCAATATGAGCTTTGTGACTAATTGTGTTGTCTATTGTGTATCCTAGAAATATATTTTCTTGAGAGGTCGAATTACCACAAATGCCGAGCCGCGATTGATAATGCATTACGATGCTTTTATCAGAATTAAGAATTATACCATTAGCATCGAACCATTCCTTTAACATACTCATTACTTTATTTATTTTGTCATCTAATTTAGATTTATTTTTGTCCCTCAAGCCAATATGCGTATCATTTATGTAGTAGGATACATTTATGTGATCATTTGAAAATGTCAAACTTAAAACTAGCTACGCCTGTTCCAACCTCCTTACGCCGGCAAAAGAACTGGCAAGAAACGCCCGACAGGAACTTTTTTGGGCGCGATTACAATTTACAATTTTATTTTTATTACTAATTGATTGAATTGGAGCAAGTTCACTACAATCTCAAGCTTTTTTGTCGTCTATGTAGTCTGATATTTTGTAGTAAGTTTTAGTGATAAGATTTCGCTTTAAACGGACTTTAAATTTAGTTATCGACAAGTCTACGATTTTACTTTGGGATATTATTCAAAAAAACGTACACGTTCATTGACCTTTTAAGGAGTTTATGGAGCCTAATAGTGGGTACAGCAATTTTATCTTTGTTCCTAGTATTGTGTAGATGTTACTTAAATTCGTTACTTACATTCTAACTAGCTGTTCCTTGCGGTTTCACCCGCTCGGGCTACAGTTTATCGCGACAAAAAGTATCCTATGTCCTTCCTCAGGGTTCAAACTATCTCCGTACGTAATTTCAATTAAATCGGTTCAGTAGTTTAGGTGTGAAAACAAAACAGACAGAGTTACTTTCGCAATTATAATATTAGTAAGAATGTTTGAGTAAGTTGCAAAGCAAAATACATATATGGCAACATAATAATTATATTTGTATAAGTAAACAAAAGTTCTGCTAGCTAATAAAATAGGTTCAAGACAAGGGAGTCATTGTCATGACCTCTCAAAACTTTATTTTGTTTCACTAGAATTTATTGCCGAACCCGAAACTACGAGCTCTAGCTCTGAGGAATACCTTGCCTACACTAATGGTTTTGTGTAACAAAGACGCTTCTGTTTCAAGATCTTTGAACCTCCAACTGTCGGGTTGTGCGATAAAACTTGGGTATTTTTACTGTTCTACTACCTGTGCCACGCGGTTTCACCCTTGTAGGCTACAGTTTACAATAATAAATTAATACATATAATATATTATTATATAGTCATATTCAGGGTGCTAGTCTATGCTGCACATTAAACTGGGTGGGTGTCAAACAGTTGCACCACGATGGTGCAAACAGTATATAGCAGTGTCGTTTGCACCATTGATG
The DNA here is from genome assembly GCA_931315375.2 of Opisthograptis luteolata. Lineage (NCBI taxonomy): Eukaryota > Metazoa > Arthropoda > Insecta > Lepidoptera > Geometridae > Opisthograptis > Opisthograptis luteolata. Next base: position 10,322,626 of record OV928048.1, read on the forward strand.
GTGCTAGTCAATGGTGCATATGAATCTGAGTGGGTTTCAAACAGTTGCACCACGATGGTGCAAACAGTACATAGCAGTGTCGTTTGCACCATTGATGGTGCTAGTCAATGGTGCATATGAATCTGAGTGGGTTTCAAACAGTTGCACCACGATGGTGCAAACAGTATATAGCAGTGTCGTTTGCACCATTGATGGTGCTAGTCAATGGTGCATATGAATCTGTGTGGGTTTCAAACAGTTACACCACGATAGTGCAAACAGTACATAGCAGTGTCGTTTGCACCATTGATGGTGCTAGTCAATGGTGCATATGAATCTGAGTGGGTTTCAAACAGTTGCACCACGATAGTGCAAACAGTACATAGCAGTGTCGTTTGCACCATTGATGGTGCTAGTCAATGGTGCATATGAATCTGAGTGGGTTTCAAACAGTTACACCACGATAGTGCAAACAGTACATAGCAGTGTCGTTTGCACCATTGATGGTGCTAGTCAATGGTGCATATGAATCTGAGTGGGTTTCAAACAGTTGCACCACGATGGTGCAAACAGTACATAGCAGTGTCGTTTGCACCATCGATGGTGCTAGTCAATGGTGCATATGAAACTGGGGGGGTTTATCAATACTACCGTATATATTTTGTTATTTTCTGGTTCTGGTGCGTTAGGTTTGGGAGTTGATTGGTTGTTTATCGAACGCTAGTGTAGGTATATCCGTACGTTGAGTCTATTTTGAGCGTTCCACAATATTGAAGTGAATGACCGATTTAACAAACTCAATTTATTTGAGACTGTTTTTAAGACGTCGCGTTGCCCTGAAAATAGTCATTCTAGCCAAATATATCGACCGTAATTACCTAAAGTGCAAAATTAATTTAATATCAGTGGTCATGGCCGTCGTCAGCAATGCAAAAATGCAAACAGGTACTCAAAATTTGGGCCTAAAAAAGAAAAAAGTAGTAAAAGAAACTCTAAATGTGCCTTTTTTTAATATTTACAAGTTTTGTCGTAAACATTTTGGATGTTGAATAAAAATTATCATGCCAACACATGTAAGCAGTTCGATTTGAATAATTGAGACTGTATTTTAAAGTCTGTAGTCAGCTGAAATTGATCGACAAATTGAAGGAAACTTTTGCCAAGTAGCTATTTCCGTTCTTTGTTAATTTAAACGCGTTGAACTTCAAAACCAATAATTTTTTCAATGATTACTATATAAAAAAATAGGACTTGGGTTTGGCATTTTGGGGCCCCTAATAGACCGAGGGCCCTGGATATTTACTATGGCCCTGGGCTTAAAAATATTTCTATAAATCACATTACTCTTAATAAGGAGGTAAGGAGGTTGAAACAGGCATAGCTATTTTTAAGTTTGACGTTATAAAGTGATCACATATTGGTGTCGATTCGGTTTTGCACTCTCTAAAACTAAACTAAGTTTGACAGGTCTAATAGTATTGCTGTCTTTTTTTAACCACTGAAGTAAAAAAGACAGCATTACTTTTAGACCTGTCAAACTAAGCTTAGTTTTAGAGAATGCAAAACCAAATCGACACTATTGTATCCTACTGAATAAATATATTTGATATAACGTGCTTCTTTTATAAGTAGAAGGCTCCTTAATGTCGCCAATTTCAAATTGAAACGTTCAAGCCAAGTAGGTATACAGAATACAGATGTAAAATCGTTTGATTGGCATTTTGTTTTCACATAGCAAATTGCTACGCCCGCTGGTTTGCTATCGCGTTCTACGAATGATTTCATCTCAATTCTAAGGGATTAGGTTACTGTTTACTATCATTTCTTGCGCTGCAGAAATTCTTGGGAGTAGTTGTTGTATTGAAGTTAGATATTATAGTTGCCATATTGTTTACGAGAATAAAAATAATGCGACGGTTACTCAGTCATAAGGGACGTCGATTTGCGGTCGTGGGTTCGAAACCTTACCGGATTTGAAAAGCATCCGGGTGAAAATAGGACGCATTTTTTTACTAGGACAAGGCGAACGAAGAAAAAAAAACATTTTGATTCAATTTTTTTGCGGTTTTTGATATTCTAATGATAAATATTTTAAAAGCACAGTATCTAGCATGTGTCTTACTCAAACCTTGATTTTTGCTAATTCAAATGACATAATCACTGCTCGGTATGTTTATAAATTACATATTTAGTATTTTAAAAACTCGTTTTATAATTAAAAATCTCATCATCGAAGATAAGCCTTCGGCTGCCATTGTGTCGTGCTCGTGTAATTGTATTTAGTTCACCCAGTTGAAACTAGATGGCGTTGCTAAACGAGCCAAGTTTCCTGCATCGCGGTGACGAGATTCTCCGCGCACACGTGACTTATTTAGAAGCGACACACTCCGGTATCGCTTCTCGGCCTTGTGGCTAAGATCAAAGTGTAGTATCTGTTCTTTTCAGCTTAATATCTGAAAGTTCCCTCATCGAGGGACCAGTATATTAATCTGATTTTTTATAACTCGACGGGATGTTCGGGGCTCGCTCCACTCCCGTCACGGGTCGGCCCGGCATTGCAGTGCCGCAGGGATCGGCCCACCATAATAACTTAGCAAACTTTAATAAAACCAGGTGCGCCATTCTCGCGGTGTGATATACACTCGCGTGCAAGTAAATCGACTCAAGCCTCAAGTGCGCATAAAAAGTGATTTATCCTAACAATGACTCATCTTACCTTTATATTAAAGCTTTACATATTTAAAGCCTAGTAATTGGGCTTTAAAATGATGTAAGTTGCATGAAAATCGATTCAGTAGTTTAGTAAAAAAGGAGTATGTCAACGATATTGTAAAAAATATTGAAAATTCATTCAATTTCTCAGTATGAGGTTATTGTGTACAAATGAAATAAAATGTGAGTAAGAAAAAAGAGCAGCATTTTACGAAGGTTGCATTCTAAAGACAAGTGTTTATTTAAATCACTTAAATAATGCCACCAATTTAAAGCCCAATTACTAGGCTTTAAATATGTAAAACATTATATAGAAGTAAAATGAGTCATTGTTGAGATAAATCACTTTTTATGCGCACTTGAGGCTTGAGTCCATTTACTTGCACGCGAGTGTAGTTGTCATATTGCTTACAAGAATAAAAAGAATGCGACGGTTACTCAGTCGTAAGGGACGTTGACTTGCGACCCATAGGTCGTGGGTCCGAAACCTTACCCGGATTTGAAAAGCATCCGGGTGAAAATAGGACGCATTTTTTTACTAGGACAAGGCGAACGAAAAAAAAAAAACGAATTTGATTAAATTTGTTTGGGGTTTTTGATATTCTAATGATAAATATTTTAAAAGAACAGTACCTATCTAGCAGGTTAGTCTTACTGAAAACTTGATTTTTGCTAATTCAAATTAATTAATCACTGCTCGGTATGTATATAAATTATTTAGTACATAAAAACTAGTTTTATAACTAAAAATCTCATCATCGAAGATAAGCCTTCGGCTGCCATTGTGTCGTGCTCGTGTAATTGTATTTAGTTCACCCAGTTGAAACTAGATGGCGTTGCTAAACGAGCCAAGTTTCCTGCATCGCGGAGACGAGATTCTCCGCGCACACGTGACGTATTTAGAAGCGACACACTCCGGTATCGCTTCTCGGCCTTTTGGCTAAGATCAAAGTGTAGTATCTGTTCTTTTCAGCTTAATATCTGAAAGTTCCTACAATGAGTTTGAGCTTTCGGTGAAGGAAAACATCGTGATGAAACCATAGCTTGGTGGTAGGGTATTTTCTAGTACTCGCCTGGCTAGCTACCACCCTCTTGTTAAGAATCTGTCGCCAAGCACCTATCGGTGTGTTCCGGCAGCCTCACTTGAGAGCCAGTTCCCAGTCCAGGTGTAGCGTGGCGCCATCTTCGACCACATCGTCACTTAACATCAGGTGACTTGTGGTCAAACGCTACCCTGTAAATAGTAAAAAAAAAAAAAAAAAAGTTCCCTCATCGAGGGACCAGTATATTAATCTGATTTTTTATAACTCGACGGGATGTTCGGGGCTCGCTCCACTCCCGTCACGGGTCGGCTCGGCATTGCAGTACCGCCGGGATCGGCCCACATAATAACTTAGCAAACTTTAATAAAACTAGGTGCGCCATTCTCGCGGTGTGATTTATTAATAAATGATATATCACGCTGCGAGAATTGGGCCCCTGTGGCAGGGGCCCTGCCCTGGTTTAAAGATTTATTAAAGAATACTTTTCGGCTTCGTGGGCCGAATAAAAAGCAGTAGCGGTTAGCGGTCCGCATTCAGTTTGCGCGTCGTATTGTACATTATTTAAAATGATTTCATCCCGGGTTGTAAAATAAACGACTTTTATTGCTATTCCAGGCTCGTCCGAAAGGCGAAGGCCTGACTCCGTACCAGGGTAAGAAGAGGTGCTTCGGAGAATACAAGTGCCCCAAGTGTAAGCGCAAGTGGATGAGCGGGAACTCCTGGGCCAATAACGGGCAGGAGTGCATCAAGTGCCGGATCAACGTGTTCCCACATAAACAGGTAAATAGAGCATTTACTACGTCATCATCATCATCAGCCGGAAGAAGTCTAGTGTTGAAAATAGGTAGGCTATCGATGGTCTAAAATAATCGATAGTTATTTATTTACGTGCCAAAACACTGTAGATAATATCGGCACTATCGATAGTTTATTCTTCACGAGCAACAACACTATAGATCCTATTGGTAATATTGCCTTGTTTAACTCACTACATTATGTCATTATTATGACTTATTTATTATGTATCTACTCCTTACAGGGTAGCGTGTTTTTTTGTAGTGTAAGGTGGCGTTACGCTACACTTGGATTAGGAACTGGCTAAACTGGCGGGCTGGCTATTTGATAGATCGTGTTTGAAATAAAGAGACTTAATGCTATGCCTTAATGCCTTTAAGGAAGGAGGGATATTTTTCACCTTTTTTTCTATATTAAGATGTAATTTCTTCGTCTTGCGCTTTTTGTATGCATTGTTCTCTAATTTTATTCCAGAGGCCCCTCGAGAAGCCCGATGGGCTTGACGTAAGCGACCAGTCGAAGATTCACCCGCAACACTTGTGCCAGAAGTGCCGCTCGCTGGGGTACTATTGTCGACGTGAATACTGAAAAAAATTCACGCTTTTTTATTTTTATAATTTTATTTTTATTTTACGGTTAATTTTTTTGTAATTTTTATTTTTGCCTGAACAATGCTGTGATAAACGCATCAATTCACGCCGTAATGAAACGTGGCATCAATCTACCGTCGAAATCTATTTTGTTTTAGCGTTTAGTTTCGATGATACATTTTAATTTTTAGTACTAGTATAATGTCACGGCCACACGTTGGATTCAACTTTGGGCCCAAACTTGGCTCCAAGCGACTAATGCTTGGAGCCGGAAACAACGTTGGACCCAAAGCGCCTTTGAGCGTGTCACAAAAATCAACGTCGTGAATCGGAATTGGACTCAAAGATACATCAATGTCTAATATCCGTCCAAGTTATGATCCATGCATTGTATTGGCTCTAAATTTATAATTTTGTTGCCAATATAGCCAAATTATGGCCGTGGCATGACATTTAACAACCAAAACAGCAATACAAATACATATATTACAAATCCAAACGTTTTGAAATTTATATGGGTACTGACAGCTCTAAGAATAATTCTCTCTTTTGCTTTCTTTCTAGGTAGGAAAAGGACAGCAATATTTTTAGAGTTGTCAAACTATTAATCTAGTTTTATAAAATGCACATGAAAATCAACTTCATTAATTATTATTTAACTGTATGCATTTTCTTTTTTTTTGTTATAGATTACAGTAATACCATAGTAAAGGAGTAGTAGTTCAGCTTCATATAAATCGCCCGTCGCCGGTTTGAATGTGTGCGTGAGTAGCGGCACCGTGTACGCACGCAATTTTCACGCACACAATCACATAAACGAAAGGAGGCGGCCGGGGCCGCGGCCATGCACTCAGTACGGAACGCGCCGCCTATGCGTCACCGCAAGAGTAGGCAATGAACTCGTCGAGCGGCCTTAGCTAACCTACTGTTCTTTATATACTGTGGTAATACTCAAAATATAAAGAACTTTTATGTAGTAGATAATACAGTATAAGTAAGATTTTTTTTAAACTCACACAGTTAGGTCTAAGCTTATCTTATTCAAGATAATACGATACTGAATTGTATATTTTAGAAACATTATATATGATATTATCAAAGATTTTATGAGTGTTTACTTACTAACATTAGTTTATAACAAATTAAGTATATTTACTCCAAATGGCATTGCAGTTACTTATGGAATTTTATATGTATATTTAGACATTTAAATGTGTTTTTTTATAGATTTTATTAATGTACTGCTTTGAGATTACTGTATCCTTATTAATTAATCAATTATTAATATTACTCTTTATTGTGACTGTTTACAAAATCAATACTTAATTAATTCTCAAAAAAAACATATGATGATAAAAAATCGGTATTTGGCAGCTTAATTTTTCTACAATTAAATATTTCTTAAATACTCATTCTATGTAATTATTATCGATATATAAATATTTACTTTGAATAAGAGCATGCATTAATATTTTTAATGATTACATTACTACGTTTTGTTTTTTATATAAGTATATATTATTACTTAAATGTTAATTTCTTGATATTAATTTAGAGTTAAGGACACAGGAAGGCGTCTCCTGTTGTACTAATCCCAAAGAACCAGTGAATTCAACTGTGCCAAATATTTTAGTTTGTAAGCGTATTAAAATTGATTAAATCATAAGCTGTGCCATAATGTGACCCAAATAGTAAATTTAATAAAATTACTAACACTAATTCAGAGTAAAAAATATAAAAAACTTATTTATCTACAGTTTGTCGTACTAAAGATACATTTTTGACATTACTTCTGTGGGACTTGTTCTTCTATTGAGCTGGCATGAAATTAACCCTCTTTCGCATTTTAGTCCTCTTTTGGTGTGGACGCTTTTGAGCGGAAGACCCGACGTCCATTTCTTGGTACGAAAATGTTGACAATATAAATGCCTTTTCTAACTATGTTATTAACAAAATAACTAAATAATTGTAATTAAGAATAAGGTCGCTGAATCGACGGTGCTGTAAGTTTAAACGTTGATGGACAGGGCCGGATTATCCAGTAGGCTGAGTAGGAAACTGCCTAGGCGCCCCGTGCACACACCAAGAAAAAAAAATAATTTCAAAATTTGTATCCTTCCAAAAAAACTTCTCCATTGAAAAAATGTATTTTAAAAAGTAGGTAAGGAAAGGGGCCCCGAGAATTGCATTGCTTAGGGGCCCTAACAGGGTTAATCCGGCCCTGTTGATGGATCAGTGTATTTAGTCCCTTTTTTATAATCCATTATTTAAGTAGACACCTAAGGTTTTCCTGGATCCCTACGATGAGAATTTAAAATTTAAAAGTACTTTGTGAACGTTCAGAAGAAGTTTTACTGAGTTTAGAGATTCTCAGTGAAATGAAATAGACTAGGCATACCTCGGTGTCCTCAGTACTCTATAGTTATAATAAACATGGACTATAAGGTAGTATAGCTAAGTACCTACTGATGCCAATAAATCGTATTTTCACCTCACAAGCTCGGAAAGAGTCTGTTTGTCATTCGAAATCTGAAAGCGCATTTTGCGCGCTAGCGTGGAAAGTATTTTTAAACTTCGAAACTTTCTATTCAATAATTTTCCATACAACCAGTCCACTTAAAATACAACAATACTTATTTCATGTCAGAGTGCCAACCTTTTTTTGGAATAATCGCCCTGGCCAGCATGACTATTGCATGAAAAAACAAACAAACCTATTTTATCTGTTTTTCTTGCATCTAGAAATTTCCTCGCTGTAGTGAGGTGAAAAGTTGCATGTTTCGCTCGGCTGCAAAGTTATTCTGCATCTCGTACCTTTGAAACCCTCGCTATGCTCAGGATTCTATATTTGAACCACTCGCTTCGCTCATGGTTCAATCTTAGAATCCTTCGCTTGCTCAGGTTTCAATACAAGTACTCGCGCCAAAATACAACTTTGCAGCCTTGCATATCAAATAACTATTTTTCATCAATTTTTTGTATTATCTCTGAAATGAAATATGAAATTACACCATTTATTTTAATCTTTTTGTAAACGTTTACTTTATGTTTAAACCTTATCTTTGCTAACTTCTTCAGAATTAAGATCTTATATGTTTTGTTAAATAAGTGTATGTACATCTTTTTTACATAATTTATGTTATACTTGTATACAACAAACCTATTTTATTAAAAAAAAAACAACATAATATATACAATTGGATAAAAAATTAAACTAAATACTAAAGCTAAACTATCTATATAAAACTAAACATCTACATATAAAAAAAAACCTGATTTAGGTCGCTGCCTGCAGGTAGAGTGCCCAAGAGACTGGCGACATTATCTCTTTGAATGGCTAGGCTGATTCGTTGACCGAGGTAAGCCCCACGGACCAAGAGTTTCAACCCCAAACGGAGCAAAAATATAGCCATCTCCAAGGGATGCATACTTCCTCCGTTTGAGGTTTTCAGCAGTTTCTGCCGCCGTACCTGGCGCCCTACTAGTTGCCTGTAGATGGGAGGGCGCCAGAGTTGTTGTTGTTTTTTCATAATTATATATATTTTGCATATTGTGATGTTCTTCCAATGATGTTTTTGTTCTGTACATACAGACGTAATGTACCTATATAATTTTGTGTACACCTACTTTCCTACCTTATATTATTGTTATAAGTTATGTAAGTTTAATAGTGATACATAAGAATATCTACTTTTAACATTTTTACCTATATTTGTTTTTTCCGATGAATGTAGCGGTGCTCAATTTTTTTTCACATATATCCCAAAATATAGGATACTTTTTGACTTAAAACGGGTGAAACAAAAATGTGTGACAAACAGGAGTAATTTAAAAAACTAAAAAAAACACTTTAAAAACGCACTGAAAAATATAAAATAATTAAATTGACTTGTATTAGTTACGATATAATGGTTAATTCAAAAAGTGTGGAGCGCTTTTTTGTTGTGTATACTTTTATTTATCCAGTAAAAGAAGCGCTCCACACTTTTTGAATTAACCATTATATCGTAACTAATACAAGTCAATTTAATTATTTTATATTTTTCAGTGAGTTTTTAAAGTGTTTTTTTTAGTTTTTTAAACTATATATTTTTATTTTATTACTTTTTAGTCTTTTGTTACCAAGTTCAATCTATTAGACTCATCAAGACGAATCATATGAGCCCAAACACGAGGGGTTTACTAGTAGCCACTGCAGAGATCCCCTACCCACCTTTCGGTTCCATCATCAGACCCTCGTCACTAAGTTCAATCTATTGGACTCATCAAGACGAATCATATGAGCCCAAACACGGGGGGTTTACTATTAGCCACTGCAGAGATCCCCTACCCACCTTCCGGTTGCATCATCAGACCCTCGTCACCAAGTTCAATCTATTGGGCTCATCAAGACGAATCATATGAGCCCAAACACGAGGGGTTTACTAGTAGTCACTACAGAGATGCCCTATCCACCTTCCGGTTGCATCATCAGACCCTCGTCACCAAGTTCAATCTATTGGGCTCATCAAGACGAATCATATGAGCCCAAACACGAGGGGTTTACTAGAAGCCACTACAGATATGCCCTACCCACCTTCCGGCTGCATCATCAGATCAGGTCGATGATACCAAATTATTGCATTGTCACCGAGATTACATACAAATACAAAGTTTCAAGTCGATACGACAATTAGAAGTAGGTGAAAATTGACTTCTAAGATTTGATTACATTGTTAGTTAGTTAGTTAGTTAGTTAGTTACAAGTCAAGCTAATAAAAGTGTTTTAAAAAAATTGAGCGCTTAAGTGAAAAGTCTTGACATATTATTACTATGTATTTAAAACAATTAAATTCTGAAAAGTATTATGTGAACGTATTCATTGCCTATTGGTAATAATTTAAGTTTCAATGAACACAATAGTTATTATTATCAAATATGTTACTTAAATAGGTTATAATTAAATGTATTCATGATTTTTTAGTTCTTAATAAAAAAAATTATTTAATAAGTTTATTTCATTTATACCATTTCAATACTTTACTTAGGGCCTTTTTAACACGAAAAATTTAACAATAAGATCAATTTTACTGAAATTTTGTATGACGTTTTACTTATGTACGGACATTTATAAAACCGATACATTAAGGACCTCTACCTAGTATATGAAATAACAACCTAGATTTTGGGTATTAGGTAATCTTAATAATTATACGTTTTTACACCATAAAGGATAGGTAATTATGTACTACAAGTCCCTATGCTAAATGACGATGTGGTTGAAGGTAACGCCACGTCACGCCTGGACTGGGACATATTATAGCATAGCGTTACATACATAAATGGTTTTATATCGTTTAAAGGTCCCTAAAAACCGAGCAAACGACGAAGAATCTAGTTAAGAAAAAAATAATTAAGTAAGACATTGATTTATCCCTTTATTAAAATAACGACTTAAGTTTAAAACATTAAAACCAAATAAGATTGCACGTTACCCGCTTATGGCCGAAGTAGTTTAATGTAAGAAACCGGGCAGCACACGGATTCTGTGGGGCCTCTCAAACGAGCGCTCGTAAGCAGCAGAGTCCTGGAAACCACCATCAGCATCTGCATCTCCGAAATCTCCATAATCCGCATCTCTCTTCACAAAGTGAGCACCGCGAGGTCCAGGTTGGTTCGGCCTCTTTGCACCACCATCGGCTATACTTCCACAGATCAGCGCGCAAAGACACGCCACTAACATGACAGCTGTCAACTTTGATATCGCCATTTTGTTTTTAATCGTTCGAGTTCCCAATTCAATCTGCCCTATTGTAGGATCAGAAGAGGTTTTTATGGCAGCTTTTGTTTACTTATTTAGTTATCGTGGTGGTGCTAACAAATTAATGCGTTATTCGTTCATGAGAACATTATCGGGTAGTTAGCATGAAGAATTGGCAGAAATAAAGTGTTTTTGTTTGCGATTTACTTAGTTAGGATTTGCGTTAGTAGCGAAGTAGGTATTTTAGTTTTTGCCCATCAGTCTTGAAATTTACTTAATTAATGTCGTTTTGGCGAGCCATTGTTTAGGGTTTAGGACTAATAAAAATGACCACTGTTATTCTCCTCTTCCTTTAATGTGACTATGTATTTTTTAGCTTTTTTTCTAGTGGGTAAATTAAGTACCTAGTATAGAAAATGAGCAATTTACTTTGTTTTACTAAAGAAAATCAGGTCTTGTTTTTAAAATATGAATGGAACTTTTTAATCAGAATGCTTCTCAATACTACTCCTTTTATTTTTAAGATTCAACTGCAGGATGCAACGCTTTTGTGTATGGACTGTTTTGTCGAAGCGAGACATTTTTGAGGATAACGGGACTCATAGACGGGAACTGTCCCGCTCATAGCGAGACGTATGGTCACGTTATTCCTATATTAACATTATTTCTAGAACAATGCAATTTTGAGCTAAGATATTTTTTTTTATGTTTTCCTGTTTGTTTATAGGCACACTACATGATATAATATGTACTTTACTTAGGTAAGTAATAATAATAATATTTATAATCAGTGGCGGATTTACACATTTGCCGCCAGTAGGCTAAGTATTCAAATTTTGCCGCCCCTACCAACCTCTATAACCTCTACGGCCTCTGCCTTTACTTTTATGTGTCATTTTTTTATGCATCAGACAAAAATTGAAGAAAATTCAAGTGGTGAACAATGTTTAATTGTTTGTGTGCACATAATAATATTTAAATACATATATACGACTCTTTTAATATCATTAAAACATTTTTTTTAAATTGACACTAAATTTGCCGCCCCTAAAATCTGCCGCCCTAGGCTCCAGCCTACTCAGCCTGCTGCTAAATCCACCACTGTTTATAATACATATATTGCGAGTCCTTATTCTGTGTGAAGGATTACATAAATGTATAATGTAGATACAATTTATATTATATAAAGGTAAGTACTAGAAGTTGTTTTATGAAATAGGTAGGTACCTAAGTATCCGGGGTTTTATCCGCGTGTATATTCCCATAGCACAAATGGCTCCCTACTTATGACGAACATACGTAATTTTATTTTTCACCTCACAAGCTCGGAAAGAGTCTGTTTGTCATTCGAAATGTGAGTGCAAAGGCGCATTTTGCGCGCTAGCGTGGAAAGTATTATTAAACTTCGAAACTTTCTATTCAATAATTTTCCTTACCACCAGTCCACTTAAAATGCAACAATACTTATTTCATGTCAGAGTGCCAACCTCTTTTTGGAATAATCGCACTGGCCAGCATGACTATTGCATGAAAAAACAAACAAACCTATTTTATCTGTTTTTCTTGCATCTAGCAATTTCCTCGCTGCAGTGAGGTGAAAAGTTGCGTGTTTCGCTCGGCTGCAAAGTTATTCTGCGTCTCGTACCTTTGAAACCCTCGCTATGCTCAGCTTTCAATACAAGTACTCGCGCCAAAATATAACTTTGCAGCCTTGCATAACAAATAACTATTGTTTTTTTCTGAATTTCATTTGCCTGTCTTAAAACCTGTTGTAAGTAGGCATAATATCAAAAGATCACAAAACAATAACTTTTGGCCTTTGAATGTGAAACACCAAGAAGGTAGCGTTGAATGGTACCTACTAGATTACCCGGTCGGTGGTCTCGGTACACTATTAGCAATTTGTCATACTGTGTTATGTCGCTCTGAATATGACAGTAGGCAATAATTTGGTGGTGAGAAAAATAACTAAGCAGTCCAGGTACCTACACTGAGAAAAATAATCTGACTTTCCTTCTGAGTCTTACCGTCCAAGACCGATTCTTTCCTTATTTTACCTTCTAAATCACAAGTCCTTCCCTTTTGACTCAGAAGCAAAACGGTATTTCGGAAGGTTTTTTTTCTCCGTGTAGTGACCAGCCCAGCCCTAGTGCCGGAGTTTTCAGACACCCCAAAACCCAATCTTGATCAAATTACGTATGGAGATAGCTCGAACCAGAATAATAACCCAGATAATTCTTAGCATTATTACAATAGTACACTTCACCCTTCCTTCCCTGCACCATAGCTTTTGTTTGTCTTCTTTAATTTAAAATGGCCTCTTAGCGTTGGCTACGGCTCCGCTAATGCCTAAGAAAGGCCGGGCAAAGGCCCGAGAATAAAGCTACATAGAAAACAATAAAAAATTCCGCACAATCACATACTTACATAGGCTCTGTCCCCTAACTAGGATTCCTTGTATCTAGGGTATCAGATACTACTCGGATCGGGGATCCACAACACCCAAACACAGAACAATAATATGCACTTTTTTAATAATTTGCAATATATTGACTATTATTGATTATTATTATAGACTTGTGGGGGGGCTCTTTCCACATTTTGCAAGTATGCGGGAGAAAGGAGCGCATAAATCGCGAGATGTGGGATTTCCAGGACTCGATAGTGTGTGGATGAGCGTTGTTCCGATGATGAGATGATCGGTGGTAGAACCGTGATGGAGGGATGAGATTGAATAGCTCTTCCGAGCATTCCCCGTTGTATATTCGGTAGAATATATACAGCAAGCCAATAACCTTGCGAAGGCTCAGCGGCTCAAGATGGTCCGAGAGCTGGGGGTCATCGACAATTCGGATCGCTCTACGTTGGAATTAAAAAAACACATAAGTACATTATAATGGAAAAAAAAACACAGTGATCAATTTTCTATTAAAACCACTATATACTACTACAATTATACTACTGCTACACTTATATTTTTTTTATATTATAATTTTATATTTCTATTTTTTTTTATCGCGATAAAGTGTAGTTTACGTGGGTGAAACCGCGGGTGCAGCTAGTTGACAATAATTTCAGTTCAGAATAACACTCCAGGATAACAGAAGCTAAACCGTAAACATCCGTATGTTATACATTACATTTATATATTGTATTTAAAAAGTAAACAACGTCATTATTGAACAAGTAAATCAATCGTAAACATCCTTGGTTGTACTCAGCACAATATTTGCTTGGCCAATAAACATGAAGTTTTGTGAGTATTGTTAAATTGTAATCTCTATATTGTAATTTTCCATGACTAACAAAGTTCCAAATCATATTATCACATTAGAATTAGATTTTATAACGGGATAATTACCATGTATTTGTTTTTGTTTGAGTTCTCGATATTTCGGCACTGTTGCAAGCGCCATGATCACGAGAATCAATCAATCAATCAAAGGCATTTATTGACACAGTATATATAATACGAGATACGAATGATCTATACGAGAATACGAATGAGTATTCTCGTGATCATGGGTCTTGCAACAGTGCCGAAATATCGAGAACTCAAACAAAAACAAATACATGGTGTAGGAAGTGACTCGAGTTCGCCTCCCTGCGGTAGGCTCCCCCCTCGCGCGAACCGGGGCCAGATGCCCCAACGTTTTAAATGTTAAGATTATATATATCTGGATCCGCCGCGCACGCGCGGCAGTGAGCGTACGGCACCGGTCGAGAACGCATGCGCGTTTCTGTCTCACCCGCGCCATTTTCCTTTTGGACTTTTATTACTTTTATTTTGTATAATAAACGTAAAGTATTCACTCTAAACACGTGTTTCCCTGCGTCCAGGCCCACGCCCCCATAATGGTAATCATCCCGTTATAAAACCTAATTCTAATGTTTTTGACCATGGTAGTTTAAAACAGTATAATATATTATCACATATTATAAAATGCAAAAGTTTGTGAGTCAGTTTATACGTATGTTTGTTACTTCTTCACGCTAAAACGACTCAACGGATTTGAGTAAAGTTTGGAATGCCGATAGCAAATATTGCGAAGACTTCCATAGGATACTTGTCATCCCGCAAAAAGGTTCCTGCGGGATAACGGGAAGACGCGGGTGAAACCGCGGGGCGCAACTATTTTATAATAATAATAACAATCAAATTTCGGATATCAATCATTCCACAATAATAACCCTGAGCGATGGTGGCCGAACGGTTAGGCGTGCAACTTACAAGACGCCGACACGGAGTTCGAATCCTCTCGGCCCCGCACCTATGACTCAATAAGTTATGTGCGGATTTGCCATCGCTCAAAGCGGTGAAGGAAAACATCGTGAGGAAACCGGCATGCCCAAGAACTGCAACATTCAAGGGCATGCGACATCTACCAACCCGCACTGAGCCAGCGTGGTAGATTACAGCCCATACTCTCTCTCTGAGAGAAGGCCAGAGTCCCAGCAGTGGGAACGTGAAAGGCTGATAATGATGATGTGCGCCCCGCGATTTTACCCGCGTCTTCCCGTTATCCCGTATAAACCTTTTCCGAGGTAAAAAGTATCCTATGTCTGTCTCCTGGTTCTAAGCTCCCACCAATTTTCAGCCAAATCGGTTCAGCCATTTTTGAGTTATAAGTAGTGTAAATAACACGACTTTCTTTTATAAATACCTATAGATATAGATAAGATATAGATTATTGATTTTTTCACAGCTCTCTTTTTCTTCCTCTTGGCCATGTCCACAACCTTTGCCTACACTGAGTACGAGCTTGGCACCTGCCCCTCCTGTAATGGATACGTGTATGACCCCGTCTGCGCCTCCAACGGCAAGACCTACTGGAATGTCGACTGTATGAGATGCATGGACCCCGCGCTGCAGGTCTCCAAACATGGGTTCTGTCCTCGCCTGGATGTCACTTACCAATAGTTTAAAAAAAACATCAATATATTTTAAGATTTATTTTGTAGCTTTTAATAAAGAAAAAATTAAGAATGTATTTAGTCTTCCCGTTATCCCACAGAACCTTTTTCCGGGATAAAAAGTAGCCTATGTGTTAATCCAGGATGTAAGCTATCTATGTTCCAAATTTCATCCAGAGCCCTTGTGAAGTTTTTGCGTGAAAGAGTAACAAACATCCATACATCCACAATCACAAACCTAGCACCTATCGGTATGTTCCGGCAGCCTCACTTGAGAGCCAGTTCCCAGTCCAGGTGTAGCGTGGCGCCATCTTCGACCACATCGTCACTTAACATCAGGTGACTTGTGGTCAAACGCTACCCGTAGGTAGTAAAAAAAAAAAATATGCTGATATCTTTGTATTTGATGAACAAGATTGGTAGGAAGATGCCGCTGTTGATCGGTTACCTAATTTGCGGAGCGCTGTGCGTTGGTACAGCATACGTGCCTGCTTGTGAGTACCTTTTAGAATATTTTGACAAGTCTAATTTATTTCTAGCTTCTTTCCCTTCTTTTCTTTTTTATCATTTCAATTGCAAGATGTTTGTTTTGGTTAGCGTTTGACCACAAGTCACCTGATACTAAGTGATGATGTGGTCGAAAGTGGCGCCACGCTACTCTTAGACTGGGAACTGGCTCTCAAGTGGGGCTGCCGGAACACACCGATAGGTGCTTGGTGACAGATGCTTCACTTGAGTGTGGTAGCTAGCCAGACGAGCACTTGCAAAATGCCCTACCACTGTCGATGTTTGCTGTTGCTGTTTTTGGTTTGTGTGTTTGGGTGTTGATTTCGGCTTACTAAATGACTTTACGACGAAAATGGAAACTAATAACTAACTAATTGACTGAGACGACCCAAAGTGAGTCCTGGCCTCCGATAACAAAAGACACCACTTCGGTCTGTCCTGCGCCACCTCCTGCCAATCTTCCACCTGGAGCTCGCGGCGCAAATCCTTCGTGACTTCGTCTTTCCAGCGGTACTGGGACGGCCGACAGGGACAGGGCAATGGCCACTCGAGCGTCCACTGTATGGTCGTTTGACCGCACGATCCTCTCCCATTCTTTCAAGGTGGCTGGCTGCGAAGTGTGTGCCCTTTCATCTCGCCGATGACATTTGGCTTAGCCACATGTTCCAGTTCGTCGAAATGGAAACAACGCTAGGTCGATAATATAATTCATTTTACTTTTCCCAGCGTACACTTGGGTGAAAGTAGCTCTGTTCCTCATCGGTAAAATGCTGATCGCCGCATGCTTTACGGGTATCATCACGTACATGTTGGAGTTGTACCCCACCAGCGCGCGTGGATTTCTGCTGGGGTTCGGCGCCTTTGCCTCGAAGGCTGGAAGCATGCTGGCTCCACTGACTCCTATATTGATTGGTACCTCAGCTCAATCAACACACTTTCATGTACAGTCAGCGACAAAAGTAGCTAACACACTCGATTTTCCAAATGTGTATTAGATTGTTAAGTGTTTTTTTTACAACTTACGTTATAGCTTTTGACCACAACATAACACCCCTGTGTCGAAGGTTGGTTCTTAAGGTGATAAAGTCAGCTACTTTTGGCACTGATTGTACATATCCTTGCAATAGATAATTATTATTTCAGATATTTACATGATCAAACAATATCCAAAGTTCAAAGTTCATAGTTCAAAATTCTTTATTTGAAAAGATTCATAATATGATCACTTTGAAACCCTATGCCCCGAACCGTATAGTCCTGTGTAGAAAAACTATAGTAATACATTTTGTTTTTTTTTTACCCAATTTATGTACTTCTATCATTACTTTAAGATCTGTCAAGTTAAGTATAGTTTTAGAAAATACTCATCAGAATTGACACCAATGGCTGTTATTTGGTTTACTTTCAGTCGTCATAATCAATCCGTTTCAGTCCACTGCTGGACATAGGCCTCTCCCAAGGTACGCCACTGAGCCCAGTCTTCGGCTTCTTTCGTCCTCATACGTTTAGCATATTTTATTTCTTTAAATTTCAGAACCCAATCTCCGAGTCTCTACCCTCAATCCTGTTCGGCAATTCAACGCTTTTGTCCGGCATTCTTTTGACCCTGACTCCTGAAACGAAGGATCTTCCCCTGATGGACACCATCAGGCAGGTCGAGGCCAGCGTCAAGAGTGCCAAAGAGCTGAAGAAGATAAACGCAAATGATAACCTTGGGTTAGAGTTAGATGATGTGGTGAATGAAATATGATCATTATGATAATTGGTTTTGTAATTTTTCATTCTTGATAAAGTAGTTATTACCTGTTTAAAAGGCTACGTATTATGCCCCGTCTCAAATCCTACTTCCTACTTATATTATAAACGCGAAAGTTTGTATGTATGTTTGTTGCTCTTTCACGCATAAACTACTGAACGGATTTGAGTAAAATATTAATTATGAGATAGCTTATACCCTGGATTAACACATAGGCTACTTTTTATCCTGGAAAACCTACCACATGCAACAAAAAAGCAAAATGTTATGAATGCGCGAGCGTAGCAATTGCGAATATTATCTTAGTATGAAGATATAGGTTCTCTAAAAATATACATAAAAGAACAGATTGTACTTTCAATGTACAAATAAGCAGATGGACCGCCTGATGGAAAGCGGTCACCATCGCTTATAGACAGAGGAGCTGCCGATGTTGATAGAAATGTAATGGAGGGATGAGAAATAGCTCTACCCAGAATTCCCCGTTGTATATTCGATAAAATATAAAGAGCGAGCCAATATCCTTGCGAAAGTTAAGCGGTTCAAGAGAGTCCAAGAGCTGGCTGCTATCAACCATTCGGATCTCTTTGTATTGTAAGTATTGCGTCAAGGGACGCAATACATTTTCATGCTGATGAGACTGCGATCACACCTCTTAATAATTGTAAATTGTAATTAATACAGACATATTTTTTAATTCACGACGTTTGTTTACGAACAATTATGACAAAAAGACTATTTTGGTTTAGGGTATTATAATACTCGAACTGACTCAAATTAGCACAACAAGTTTTCCCGGGGTGGTCACTGGTCAGGCAAGTTTTGTGCCGATCTCAGTACAACTTTGCAGGCAGACGGTTAGTTGTGATTTCCACTTGTTTCCTATACAACGTGCTGTCTTATGGCACCATTCACCGCTCCTACAGGACTTTAGGTCTCCTCACCGAAGTAATCTAGTGTCGTAGGATAGCTCATAGTTTCTCGAGCTTCATTACAACTGTCCAACTACACAATCAACGCCTGCTGCTATAGAGAAGTCAAGTTGTCTGGATCTACGGTGAGTCCTCTGCCTTTTATTTGTTTCCGTTCAGTGTTACGAACTTGTCCCTACACTCTTTATTTCTTTCTATCTCTTCGTAAGTACAAAGCGTAGATAAATAGGTTATTGAAATCGGTCGCTAGGGTTTTCTTTCCACTAAAATTAGCTTTCACTGTGGTTATTACAACATGCTCTTAGAAAGTTGAATCACCAATCATAGAAGCCTATTTCTATAAAAGCTTCCATATAACCTATTATAGCCTGAGTTAAAAAGCCTAAAATAGCCTGAGGTTTTATATCAGTTGCTAGCTGGGATTTAGCGTAGCTTCATTCGCTCTTATACTTACGAAACAAAACGAATAAATATTCAAAATTCAATTCAATTCCAATTTGTGACGTGAGAACTGGGAGTGTACACTAATAAATCGTCCTTGTGTCCATAAGTAGGTATATATTGGCAAATCCGCAAAAACAGTTATACAAAGGAAAGAAAATCAAACAAAGTGAGGTTATAGAAATACCGCGGCGTGCGCTCTCGCTCGACTGTCCGGCGCAGCGCGACAAGAGCGGGGGGGCACTGCGGGAGCGGGGTGCGCGGGCGGCAGTGGCGAAGCTCGGATGATCGCGCCTAGCAACGTAATGCAATAAAATTGTAACGCTAGTTCCTACATGCTCCCCCTTTTGACCAAGTTCCAACGTGTCCTCACTATTGGTCAAAACACAACAACAAAAATTTTAAAAAGTAATGAGTGACTACACTTTGCGCGGACGACCTCGAAGTCGCCTTGGTTTCAGAGGCTCTGGTGGTTCACCATCACGCGCATGATACCGTCCTAATTCGGAAACATGAAACTTACCTATAACATCGTTCGTTGGCGGCTCATGTCCTACGACGTAAGTAGTTGGATTTACCTTCTTGATACTCTTCATAATCTTGATAGCTTTCTTCGCAGGTATACGGCGATGCGGTGGTACAGCTATTGGAGGGTGGTTACCTATATTGATCCCGTGCTCTGCGAAAGGTTTAGGCCCTCCCCCTTGTTGGGAGACGTCTGCAGCAGCGCAGCCTATTAAATTGCGAGGGTTTTCGCAGCGCAATGGGTGAACAACCTGAGGTCTATCTCTAGTGAACCAAACATTCCGCGCGATGTCAAGTACTAGGCGCGCCCTGCGTAAGAAATCGATTCCTAGTAACGTTTCGTTGTTAACCGCGTCAGGGAAAACTATAAATGTCATCGGTATACGTGACCCCTGTAGCGTTACCTCTACATCCACCAACTTAACGTCAGTTTCACGAACCTGACCGTCAGCTAACTTAATAATGCGCTTACTAGATCTAAACGGATAGTTCATCTTTTGTAGTAAAGCGTAAAGACTGGAGCCTGCCACGCTACGCCTAGCGGCCGTGTCCACTAACCCCGTCCCACTGCGATTCGCGATACTGATGTTCAAAACAGGACGACCGTCGGATAAAACCGTAGGATCTGACGTCATAAGGTTTCTTTGAGATTGTACATTGACGTTAGAAAAACCTTCGATGTTGTGACTATAGACGCTACACTCGCTTTTATCATCGGCACAATTTTGATCATCAGTAGAGATTGGCTTATCAGAACACGCTACATCATAACAGTCAAGATTACAACTTATTCCGTCATTAAAACATTTTTCGTCACGAAAAGTATCAAAACCGTTTTCACTCCTACAATTTTCGACAAAACGGTGATGTTCAATAGCAGAGTTGCTAACACTGTTGGATTCACTATTTTCAACGTTCACGTTGCAAGCAAAGAATGAATTTTGAGCTTTTAGCTTATTACACTCGTTCTTAACGTGTCCAACTTTTTTACAATACGCACAATACAATTTCTTGCCTTGATACGCTGAAGAGCCGGCTGCGGCGGCACCGGTCGGAGACGGCGCCGATGCGCCGGTGGCGACGCCACGTGTCGGCGGAGACGCCGCGGCGGAGCCGTAGCGCGCCGCGGTTGCGCGGGAATGCGCCGCGGTGGCGTCGTAACGCACCGCGGCCGCCGGCGCCGATTGCACAGCGCCCGATGTCGGCGGTGACAGCGCTATAACGCCTCGTGTGAACGACGGGTTACCGGCATCGGCAGACTGAAGATAATCTTCGGCGCAAGCGTCTTCTACGTCCCTAGCTCTTTCTAATAATTGGTCGAGAGTGGTAATGGTCTCTCGCGGGATTCGTTTTCTAATTTTAATTGCGAGAAACCCATAAATAAGGTCTAGCTGTAATCGAGCAGTTAACTCGTATGGTAGTTGCGCCAGAAAGGCCCTGCGGCGACCTACAAATACCTCAGTACGTTCGTTCTCCTCCTGCTTGGCGGCGAAGATCTTCGTAAATATTTTATGAGGCGGTAGGGGCGCCCCGAACATAGCGCGCAGCCTATGTAAAGCTTCGGTCCAACTATGTAGGGCTCCTTTGACACCACGGAACCAGACGGCAGCGTCACCTTCTAGCAGCATTGGAAGACCTCTGAGTGCGTGCTCGTCTGTCACATTCGTGCACTCTTTATAAATTTGAATTGAGTCGATGAACGCCTCCACCACGGCCGGGTCACGTGACGCGCCGTTGAACCTTGTCGTACAACCGGCGAAGTTACCGCCCGGTGGCGGCGTGGAGGGCGTAGGAGAGGACGCGATGTGCGGCGAAGCCAACATTAATGTTTCTAGAAGTTGGCGGTTGGATTCCGCCTGAGCGCGGGTGAACGCTTCTAGAACGGACGTCAACTGTTCCTCAAACGATTTTCCTTTGTCAGTTTCGTCGTCGTCGGCGACGTTCGAAACTCTGCGACGCGGCATAGTTCCACTTTATACTTGCACTATTATTTATGACACAAAAGGCATACAGCACACTCAAGTTCACAATCACAGTTTGTAGTGTTCGTTTTTCGAAAGCACTAGAAATTATTATTACGTGAGTTCGAGGCGACGCGTAACAAACACGTCGGCCGCAAGTTGAGGCGCCACTTGTGACGTGAGAACTGGGAGTGTACACTAATAAATCGTCCTTGTGTCCATAAGTAGGTATATATTGGCAAATCCGCAAAAACAGTTATACAAAGGAAAGAAAATCAAACAAAGTGAGGTTATAGAAATACCGCGGCGTGCGCTCTCGCTCGACTGTCCGGCGCAGCGCGACAAGAGCGGGGGGGCACTGCGGGAGCGGGGTGCGCGGGCGGCAGTGGCGAAGCTCGGATGATCGCGCCTAGCAACGTAATGCAATAAAATTGTAACGCTAGTTCCTACAAATTCAAATTATTCGTTTTATACGAGAAAAACAGTATCTAGTTATCGGAGGTGTCATCAGCTCGTATGTTAGGTTTTGTATTTACCTATTATCAGGGTAAATGAGTTAAATTAAATTAAAATTAAATTTATTTTATGCGTTTGATGTTGCAGCGTATATATTTTTTTCCTAAAATTCTATTGTGCAAGTTGAAGGGGCAATGGGCACATCGCTCTAGGAACCGATAGCCGATGGCCAAGAAAGGTTCCATCACCATCAGTGGCCATCACGAACCAGAAGTCGTTCTATAGGTAGACCCACTAGGTGGACCGACGACATTGTAAGAGTCGAGGAAAGCCGTTGATGCCATAGGTTCTGCAGTGGACGCTATCTGGCTGATGATAGATAGATAGATTAACTCTTTATTGGCACACCACAATACAGAGAAATTAAATTTAAAACAAAAAAGAACCTATAATGGTAAGTGTCACAAAGGGCGGTCTTAGGGCGGATGATAATGATGATGAAATTAAATTCTTGCTGCATTTGAGCTAAAAATTTCTGCCCACTAAGTTAATAACTTGTTTCAGCGATGAAAATGGTGAAACTGAAAAAAAAACCTGATGAAAAGTTAGAAGTGTGTGACGTTTCGAATGTGCTGGAAAAATTTGGGAAATATCAAATCACACAGTTCGTACTGGTGTGTTTACCTGCTATTTTCGTCAACATGATCAATATTAATTATATTTTTGCGGCTGGAGATTTGAACTATAGGTAAGTACCTATCACAAGTAAATGGGATACCTAACTATGATGTATTGAATTCGTTGAGAAAACATATCAATGAAAACGCTTAGATATAAGTTCCATCAGAAGAAAAGAAAATAAACAGATTTGAAAGAATCAAGCAAAATTAATAATATCATTTATGAAATTACATACTTAAGATTTCACCTTCCTGGATAAAGAATAATCTTCCGCACTTGCCGACCAAATATTACGACCGTCATTGCAGATGTCGAATCCCAGAATGTGAAGGTCTGAACACCACATTTGATGCTGCCTGGTGGCCAAACGCGTCCATAGACCGGTGCTCCGAGCCTGTGCTGCGAGCAGACCACGTGCAGGGCTCAGGGTGCACCAACAGCAGCTTCAGTGGAGAGCTGCGCGAGTGTCGCCAGTGGGTGTACGAAACTAATAACACGGTCATTGCTGAGGTACGGCACTCCTAACCCTTCTAACATGATAAGTTGAATTATTATCTCATATATAAAATTCTCGTGTCACAATGTTCGTTCCCGTTCTCCTCTGAAACGGCTAGACCGATTTGTATGAAATTTTATATGCATATTGGGTAGGTCTGAGAATCGGCCAACATCTATTTTTTATCGCGATTAAGTGGGGTCCACGCGGGTGATACGGCGGGGCGCAGCTAGTTACTCATAAAAACATCTTTGAAAACAAGTGAAGTGGCAGTGGGCTGGTCATATAAGCCGCAGAACCAAAAACAGTTGGGGTCGACGTATTCTTGGGCGGAGACCGCGACTTTGCAAACGCAGTGTAGGATGCCATGTGACAAGGTGGAGTGACGATTTGCGCCGAGCAGCTGGCAGTAGTGTGAGAGGCCTACGTCCAGCAGTGGACTGATACAGGCTGATGATGATAACGAATCATGATGAACACATTAGTTTATAACCCAATGCTCCGAATGTGTCGCCAATACAACCATCTTCAATCCAATGAAGTAGAAATTTTTACTTAAAACTTGGCTATTGCTTACCTTTCAATCTAAATAGGTAAATCCAGTTTTACTATTTGGTTTGCGTGATTATGAATTCTCTATAATACTGTTACAGCTGAACCTTGCGTGCCAGCCATGGCTCTCGAATCTCATCGGCACCATACACAGCTCAGGAATGCTGGTCTCCATGCTTGTTTCCGGTTGGATGTCCGACAGGTAACTCTACATACCTTGCAGCAGTAATGAGAGCTAGCTAAAGGGTTTTTCATTCTCAAGCGGCATTTGTGATAGAACATATATCTAATTCAAGAATGCAATGTTGAGTTCTGACGTCGGGGTTTAGTTTTGGGGTTGACATTATGTTTAGGTTAGGCGCTTTCTCTTCTTCTTCTCCAAGAGTGACTTTTTGTTAAATTCTTCCAGATTCGGCCGGAAGCCAACCCTGATATTCTGCGTGGTCTGCAGCTGCGTAGGGCAGCTGAAGACCCTCGCCACCTCCTATACCATGTACGTGATCATCGAGTTCTGCGAGGCTGCCGTGTCGGGAGGAACTTATTCTGCAGCTATGGTACTTAGTAAGTATCATAATCATTATCATCATCAGCATTTTCTCAGAGAGAGAGAGAGAGAGTATGGACCATAATGAGTATATTAATCGTTGTGATGGTAAAAGAAAATATACATTACAAAGTAATAATAATCACCCTTTTCGGCAACGTAAGTTGTCATCTTCATTATACTTCCTAGTTGATCCTAATGATCCTACTGTATCCATCAATCAGCAGAGACCAAACTTTCTCTGTCAATCAGAGGTTGATAAGCTCCCAGATTCTCTCCAAAGTTAATATTCTTCTTCCAAAATCTTCCCGATCCTCTCGTCCCCATGACAACCCAAGTCAAGACTTACCAACTGCCTGTTTAGCATCAGAGCGTCCATATATTCACCGTAATCCATGCTTAAACGCCCTTTATTATTGTTAAGTGTTTAAAGTTGCTGCTTGTTTAATAATATAATTAGGTACATAAAAATGTTGTATGCTCTTTTTCAGTGTTGGAAATATGCGGCAAAAAAAACAGAATATTGTCTGGAATCGTCTTTGCTTACGCCATCTATTTCGCAGAGTGTCTCTTCGGCGTTATAGGCATGTTCGTCCCCTACTGGAAGACTCTCATCCACATCATCGGCGTACCACCCATCCTCTTCATATCCTACATATTCCTCATCAGGGAAAGCCCTCGCTGGCAGATCCTCAACGGCAAAACAGAAAAAGCAAAAGAAACAATGCTAATAGTAGCTGATACGAACAAAATCAACATCAATCGACAAGAATTAACTGAACTTGATGAAGTTAAACTCAAAAACAAATTCAATATTAAGCTTAATGAGAAGAGAGAAGGTTTGAGGGATATTTTGACTTCATTGGAAATCATGAAGAGACTTCTAGTGGCATCGGTTTGCCGGTTCACCACAAGTTTCGTATACTATGGGATGATGATAAATTCCGTGTACCTTCCTGGAGACAAGTACGTCAACTTTCTTCTGGGGACGGTGATGTCTTTTCCAGGAGAGCTGATATCTTTGTACTTGATGAACAAGTTTGGCAGGAAGATGCCGCTGTTGATTGGGTACTTAATTTGTGGAGCGCTGTGCGTTGGTACAGCATACGTGCCTGCTTGTGAGTAGCTTATTGAATCTATAATCAACCATAATTTATTTCATATCAAACTGCAGAATATGGTAATAATAATGTATTTCGTGTTACTTTTTCCAGCATATACTTGGGCGAAGATATTCCTCTTCCTCGTCGGTAAGATGATGATCTCCGTATGTTTTACGGGTGCCATCACCTACATCTTGGAGCTGTACCCGACCAGCGCGCGTGGATTTCTTCTGGGGATCAACTCCTTTGCGTCGAGGGCTGGTGGCATGCTGGCTCCACTTACCCCCATATTGGTATTAAAACTCAGTCAATTACACCTTTTGAAAACAGTACAGGAAGGCTAACTGGTATTATGGTTTAATATATATGTGATGGATGATTTATTCGCTATGTAACATGGGAAAACTTGTTCTAAGTATGCATCTGCGAGATTATATACAATAACAATTACAACCAACATAGAATTAGCATGCTGAGGTAGCAGCGGACTGGTCATGTAAGGCGCAGAACCGATAACCGTTGGCGTAGACGTGTTCTTGAGTGGAGACCGTGACTTGGCAAACGTAGTGTAGGACACCTGTGACAGGTGGAGTGACAACTTGTGCCTAGTAGCTGGCTATAGTTGGATGAGAAGAGCCGAAGACCGTGCTCAGTGGCATACCTTGGGAGAGGCCTATGTCTAGCAGTGGACTGATACCGTTGGATATCATTGTTGGATGTCCGCAATCAATAAAAAGTTTTGACTGTTATATGGGTTATTTAAGTAAAAATGTATTTCTTTAATTTCTAGAACCCAATATCCGAGGCTCTACCTTCAATCCTCTTCGCCTGCTCAGCACTTTTGTCCAGCATTCTTTTGACCCTGACTCCTGAAACCAAGGATCTTCCCCTGATGGATACCATCAGGCAGGTCGAGGCCAGCGTGAAGAGTGCCAAAGAGCTGAAGAAGAAATGTCCATGCGATAACCCTGGTTTCGAAGATGTGGTGAACGAAATATGACCTTTTCCACATTATTAGTACCGTATTTGGTTATTAGGTTAATTCTTACTCGTACGTTAAAGTACGTCATTGAAGGTGCACCGTCGACCATATTATGTGTTGTAAGTTTTTTTTAGTGTAATTTTTTTATTATATCACTTGAAAGATTGCTCAACATTTTTAATAAAAAGAGCCATGAGCTATTTATGAGATTTTACTTTCAGTCTAACCCAAATAAACATTGTGCTGTAAGTAGGTAGTAGGTACTAAGTAGGTAGTTGAATTATTAAAACTTATTTATGACAGTACGAAATTATTTCATGTTATTCCAAAATTCTATAAATACCTGTTAAAACGTTCGACTTAAAACTAGCAACCTAGTAGTAGCAATTTCATCCTTGTTCCTTAGTATTAGGGTGAAACAAACGAGAGTCAGAGGCTGATATGTGGACAGTTTCATACTTTATTTGCCCTTCCCTCACCACGACCGAAATTCGGTCGAGTTTACGCGCATTGAGTCGGCAGACAACTCATTTTGCGTCGTCGTTTGTATGAAACCGAATGCAGCAGAATTTATGCGACCGAAATTCTGCGACTCACGACTCACAATATTACGCTCGTTTGGTTTCACCCTTATTAAATTCAAAATCAAAATCAAAACTTTTTTATTTAATAGGATACATTGTGATCACTTTAAAACGTCAACTTAAAACTAGCTACGTCTTTTCCAACCTCCTTACGCCGGCAAAAGAACAGGCAAGAAACGCCCGGCAGGTAATTTTTTTGGCGCGATCACATTGACAATTTAATTCTTATTACTAATTGATTGAATTGGAACAAGTTCACTAAAATCCCAAGCTTTTTTTTTGTCATCTAATCGATATTTTTATTTAGCTTTACTAATAAGAAGATTTCTCTTGTTTGGTTGTACACATTGGGATATGGGCCCATTATGGGAACATGAATATTAACGAGTTGCGGGATCACAACCAAAGCAGACCAGACCAATTGATCCGTTTAGGTGAGGGATCATTTTTGTTTGAGGATAAACAGTAGTAATGTTAAATTTATTTTGTGTATGAATTAATTATTAATGTGATGTTCTATTATTTTTTTTTATGACGACTAATGAGAATGTGTGACTCACTTAATATTACTGTTTAATTCGAATATAATTGTGTGAATATTGTATAACTGACTTGCCTAAAGTAACGACATATGTTATCGTGGTGAATAAATGAAATGAATTGAATTGTGATAATCACTTTTCTCTTTAAGGTTATTCACATTTTTGCTTGGTACCTAAGTACATTAACTTAGGTACTTCATATACAGTTAATTTATAGCTGTTGGTTGGGAATCAGCTAGCTTTATACACATACAAGACAATGATAGCATGTCTGTTTACATACGTATTATATAATAAACGTATTGTTTTCACTGTTTATTCTTATAAGACTTTAATGCTTGAATAGCACCAGAATGTTTATCTCGTGATTATGTTATAGGAGACATGTTCTAAAAATTATAAGGTTGTAATTTTTTTTCTGACTATGTCTTTAGAAGTGGGTGAACCAAACAAGTAGACAGTACCTATAATACCTACCTACCCTACATTTAAAAAACACTTTTTTTACATGGTACTGAATGAGTAGCGTTTGACTAAGTGCAAGTCACCTAATGTTAGGTGATGAAGAGGTAGGAGGTACCTACTAACCAGTGGTGCCAGTTTTAAATACCTTTAAAACGTTATTAATATCTCTCTCATCATAGCGATGATGCCTCAGTGGTAGTGACGTCGGCTTGCGATCCGTAGGACGTGAGTTCGAACCCTACAATGTGCTTGAACTTTCGGTGAAGGAAGGCATCGTGATGAAACCATAGCTTGGTGGTAGTCTATTTACTACTACCCTCATGTTAAGAATCTGTCGCCAAGCACCTATCGGTGTGTTCCAGCAGCCTCACTTGAGAGCCAGTTCCCAGTCCAGGTGGAGCATGGCGCCATTCTCGACCACATCGTCACTAACATCAGGTGACTTGTAGTCAAATGCCCCTGCCCCTGTAAAAAAAAAAACATCATCATCATCATAATCAGCCCCTTTCTAGACATAGGCCTCTCCCAAAATATGCCACTGGGCACGATATTTGGCTCCTCTCATCCACAAACTATTGTAAGCCTTTTTGCGGATGTCGTCGCTCGACCTAGCTGTAAAGTAAGTACGACAATCGCATCATGGTCTGCACTCAAGAACACGTTTGCCCCAACGGTTATCGGTTAATATATCCAGCCCATTTGCACTTCAGACTGCTGACCCTATAGGCAATGTTCGTTACCTTGGTTCTGTGAGCATTTCATTTCTGATTCGATCCCTAAGGTTCGTATTATCGAATGACGCTCAAGTGTTGATCAATGCTTGAGCAGGGATTAAGTGACGTATTTTTATGAACTGACAGCGGCAAATATGTCCTCAAGCACTGATTATCGCTTGAACGTCGTTCTTAGAATACGGGCCTAAGACAAACTCCGAGGGAGACATCTCTCTATCTATAACTAAATGGCAATGACTTTGGTGATGACAGAAAATTTGCACAATTTCTTCAACAGAGTGTCGCCCTCAACTTTATTTTCATATTCAATTAACATTTAGTGTCTAACGTGATAAGCTGAAAGTTGTTAAAATGGTGCAAATTAAAAAGAATCCTGACGAAAGGTCGGAAGAATGTAACGTTTCGAATGTGCTGGAAAAATTTGGGAAATATCAAGTTATACAGTTTTTACTTTTGTGTTTACCTGCTGTGTTCATGAACATGATCAATATTAATTATATTTTTGCTGCTGGTGATTTAAACTATCGGTATGTATCACATTTCCGGGTGTACATCTAATTGAATGATTTTTGACGTTGTTTACTTTACAATAAAATAAAATTGAATTAACTAAGTAACTGAGATGACGCAAAGACCCAAAGTGAGTCTTGGCCTCCGATAATAGAAGACGCCACTTCGGTCTGTCCTGTGCCACCTCTTGCCAGTCCTCCACCTGGAGTTCGCGCAAATTGAAATTGAAGGGTTCAAAATTTAGGGGTTTCTTCCTATTGTCAAAATTACAGCTATTTACTAAATGCATACAATATGGAACCGGAAAACGTTCTTCAGGTAGGCCCCCTTCTTGGTGGACTGACATTGTGACAGTCGAAGGGAGCCGATGGATACCAATGGCCTATGTTCAGCAGTGGACTTCTTTTAGCTAATTATGATGATGATACAGTATGGTAAGAACTTAAATATTAAAAAAAACGTTTTCCAGTTGTCGAATCCCAGAATGTGAAGGTCTAAACACCACATTTGATGCTGCCTGGTGGCCAAACGCGTCCATAGAGCGGTGCTCCGAGCCTGTGTTGAGAGCAGACCACGTGCAGGGCTCAGGGTGCACCAACAGCAGCTTCAGTGGAGAGCTGCGCGAGTGTCGCCAATGGGTGTACGAAACTAATAACACGGTTATTGCTGAGGTACCGTATACTAATCACCGTACATTTATGAATTACAAGTATCTAGACTTTTTTCCATCAGAAACTCTCATTTGCTAGTAAGTACTCTCTTTTCTCCATCTAGGCTGGTCTGCTTTGGTTGGAATCCTGTAACTCGTTAACATTCATGTCCCAATGTGTACAACCAACCAAGAGAAATCGTAGTAGTAAAGCTTATTATAAAATATCAGACTATTTACATGACAAAAAAAGCTTGGGATTTTAGTGAACTTGCTCCAATGTGATTGTGAATGTTCTATAGGTATATTGTTACAGCTGAACCTCGCGTGTCGGCCATGGCTTTCGAATCTCATTGGCACCATACACAGCTCAGGGATGCTGGTCTCCATGCTTGTCTCTGGGTGGATGTCCGACAGGTAACTCAACATACCTTGCAGCAGTGATGAAAAAAAAGGGCTCAAAAGCCTTTCGCATTCAAGTGGCATCTGTGATTGAATAATTAATGCAGACGTACCTTGAATACTAGGTATGTGACGCAATAGGTGTCTTCCTAATGTAATACACCTATGATATAACAGAGCAAGTACGCGTCTCACTGGACCTATAATCAAGATCAAAAAAGCGGTTGAGGATCATGGTATACTTTGGATTATATTATGTGTAGATTTGAAGGGTGATGTTAAATAGCTTGAGCCTTTGGTGAAGGGAAACATCGTGATGAATCCATAGCTTTTTGGGTGGTAAGGCAATCTCTATAGCACTCTGGGCAAGCGCTAGAGATTGCCTTTGTTATCTGTAACCTTCAGGTGAAGAATCTATCGCCAAGCACCGTTATCGTTCTGTCACGGCAGTGTTAACCCGTAAGAAATATTAATAACTAGCGGCTCACCCCGTCTTCGCACGGGTATTTAACAAAAAATCATTAAAAATTATTAGACTTTTAGTAAGGATCCCTAATTTTATTGAAAATAGAAATCAATATTTATGCGATACTAACGTCACTCAATTGTTTTGCCTTCCCAGAACCTCTCCGCTTACACTTGAACTTTATGGTATGGTATTAAAGTTCAAATTGATTGGTACATTTTAGTTACAAAACGTTTGTATGGGACAAAAGAAAAGGGCTGTTTTTAGGTTTTCCCCGGCAATTATTCGAATTTTTCTCGCCGTAAAAACCATTCTTGAAGTTCAACGAACATTTTAAAAAAAGAATTGGCCATATTGGTCCTGGCATTGTTGAGTTATGCGCTTACCAACACATTTTGCGATTCATTTTTAAAACACTTTTATTAGTTATATTATAGAGATATGATGAGTCAGACTACACACTGTTTCTATGCTAATTAATGTGCAGTGGTGGAAAAAAAGTTCGTTTGAGGGGTTTAGGCGATTTCAACACACACGTCGTGGAACATTTTGGCAAGACTAAAAGTTATCATTATCATCACCGTCATCAGCCGGAAGAAGTCCGCTGCTGAACATAGGCCTCCCCCTTTGAACGCCACCATGAAAGTCTATTAGCCATATGCAATGCATATGAACCAATGCCAATGCCTCTAACAATGTCGTCGGTCCACCTAGTGGTGGGTCTACCTACAGAACGTCTTCCGGTCCGTGATCGACCTTTCTAAACTATAAGACTAAAAGTGGCTACTGTTCATTTATTCCAGGTTCGGCCGGAAGCCAACCTTGATATTCTGCGTGGTCTGCAGCTGCATAGGGCAGCTGAAGACCCTCGCCACCTCCTACACCATGTACGTCGTCATCGAGTTCTGCGAGGCTGCCGTGTCGGGAGGCAGTTATGCTGCAGCTATGGTACTTAGTAAGTATTCTTCATAGTTTACAAAATAGCCAAGTAAATGCGTTTGTTACTTTCGCCAAAATATGCTTTCCACTGGGAGAAGAACACTTTTATTCCGAAGAACGTATAGAAACAAGAAAATATATACCTATATAGGTGTATACAAAAACTATGGCATAACGAAAGGTGTGTGCGCAATGGAATGTGTCATCATCAGGCTTTTCGCTGCAGCAATGCACACGTGTCTCTCTGTCTCAATTTATTACCTACCTAAGTTTTGAGTGTCTGCTTGTTTTATCATAGAATCACGCATTTGGTATGCTTTTCTTTCAGTGTTGGAAATTTGTGGCAAACGAAACAGAATAATGTCCGGAGTAGTCTTCGCTTACGCCATCTATTTCGGGGAGTGTCTCTTCGCCGTCATCGCCATGTTTGTCCCCTACTGGAAGACTCTCATCCACATCATCAGCGGTCCACCCCTCCTCTTCATATCCTACATATTCCTCATAAGGGAAAGCCCTCGCTGGCAGATCCTCAACGGCAAAACAGAAGAAGCAAAAGAAACAATGCTAATAGTAGCTGATACAAACAAAATCAACATCAATCGACAAGAATTATCTGAACTTGATGAAGTTAAACTCAAAAACAAATTCAATATTGAAGCTAATGAGAAGAGAGAAGGTTTGAAGGAAATTTTGACTTCGAAAGAGATCATGAAGAGAGTTTTAGTAGCAGCAGTTTGCCGGTTTACTGCCAGTTTCGTATACTATGGGATGATGATAAATTCCGTGTTCCTTCCTGGAGACAAGTACGTCAACTTTCTTTTGGCGACGGTTATGTCGTTTCCAGGAGAGCTGATATCTTTGTACTTGATGAATAAGATTGGCAGGAAGATGCCACTGTTGATTGGGTACTTAATATGTGGAGCGCTGTGTGTTGGTACAGCGTACGTGCCTGCTTGTGAGTAGCTCATTTTATTTTGGACAACCCTAAGCCCTTTTTATAAACTCTTCAATATCATTATTATGTTTGACTATCCAAAATTTGAGTTTGGTATGAATATAACATTGTTTATATTAGTTTCGGCTTACTGGTTTCCTAACGCGTACCACTACCAACTGGTACTTGCCTACTTCATTGCCAAACAAACGAAGATCTGTTTACCTGATGCCTGATCTGATGTGGTGTAAATGGAAACTAAAAAAGTCGATTGCAATATACTTCATGCTACTTTTTCCAGCATACACTTTGGCGAAGATAATCCTCTTCCTCATCGGCAAGATGCTGATCTCCGTATGCTTTACGGGTGCCATCACATACATCATGGAGCTGTTCCCCACCAGCGCGCGTGGATCTCTGCTGGGATTTGGCGCCTTTGCTTCAAGGGTGGGGGGCATGTTGGCGCCACTTACTCCTATATTGGTACCTAAATTTTGTCTCTAACCTTTTTGTGAACGATTTATAAAGGTAACCTGGCGTAATCAATTACTGGCTCCGCCTGTGTTTCTCCCGTTATACCGTAACAACTATTCTTTGGGACAAAAGTATCTTGTGTCAAGTTTCATTCAAATCCGTCCAGCAGTTACGGCGTGATGAGTCATGAAGTTATGACGAAGGATCAAAGCCTTAGCGATACTTGACCCGCATACATTTAAGTTATGTCTGTATCTGCAGGATTCATTACAATGAAAATATCGACAGTAAGTTATAGAAATCTCCCATCTATGTTGTCTTTTTTCGATTAATGATTAATCAATTACTTATTATCTTTGCCGGGCGTTCGCAAGTTTTGATCAAATTTAGCGGTAAGAACAAAAAATAAACAATTATTGGTACCTACCATCTGGTTCACTTAACTATTAATTTCCTTTACATTCCAGAACCCAATCTCCGATGCTCTACCCTCAATCTTGTTTGGCTGCTCAGCACTTTTGTCCAGCGTTCTTTTGACCTTGACTCCTGAAACCAAGGACCTTCCCCTGATGGACACCATCAGGCAAGTCGAGGCCAGCGTCAAGAGTGCCAAGAAGCTGAAGAAATTCGCGACTGATAACCCTGGATTCGATGGTACCGACCGAATAACATAACAAGACTGTACCATGTACCAGATTAAGTACAAGTTGGTTATTCAGAGTGAAAAAATATCTAAGATTTTAAGAAAATCTTTGATCTCTAATATAAATGAAAATCAGGTCCTCCGAGCTTTAGGTTGCAACCAAACGAGCGTAATTTTGTAAATCGTGAGTCGCAGAATTTCGGTAGCATAAATTCTGCTGCATTTGGTTTCATACAAAAAGGTAGTTGATGCCATACGACGACGCAAAATGAGTTGAAAATTGAGTTGAACGTAAAATGAGCGGTGTATATGTCTACAGCTTCCTAAATGCGAAACAGTGAAATCTACATATGACAACTTTCAGTGCCGATTTGACTGACTCACTGTTTTAACTCCTAATTTAGGTGCCAAAAAGCCTTCGATTTTATGAGCCATAAATTGTATGTTAGCCAACGACACGGGTCTACAGCTTGCACATCTGTATCTTCGGAACGAATGAGGCTACGGTGAAGTATTATAGCTCAAAATTCATGGCATAATTGATTGCCAAATAAAATTAAAAAATTAAGGTTACTGAAAATACGCGACTCACAAAATTACGCTCGTTTGGTTTCACCCTTAATGAAAACTATGCAATTGGTATTAAACTAGTTATGCCAATAAAACAAAAAATGTCACATTAACATGGTTTTTAATACACAAAATACTTCCTAGTCTTTATAACTAACTAAGTTATTAGTTAAGGTTTTAGTTTATTATTATTATTATTTTTATTTCATTGTTAATTATTTTTAGTTTGAAGTAATAAACAATTCTTACTAACTAAGTATATAACAAAAATATAAACATTAGATGCCGAAATAGTTATTCAACCGTGGGGCTAAAATAAAGAAGTTGATGGTTGTGACTTACATAAATGATATAAATGCAGCTTACTATTCATTTTACAGTGTTCTCCTAGATTTGTCAAGTTAGCAAAATGATGAAGATCATTTGAAAATCAAAATTATACTGATTCCTTCTTTTGTGGCAAGCAACGTGACAAGTAAGACTTCCCAACAATAAACGACTAAAATTCCTAGCAATCAAAAATTTTACCTCGACATAAGCCTGGATGGATCGTTTCTCCAATAGGTTAAGAACACTGTTAAAATTCTCTCTTTACTCGATCTTTGCTCAACTCTGTCAATCTCGGAAAAGAAAACAAGTTTGATATCGGAACCTAAATTCTTCACCATCACGAACTTGACAAAGTTGAAGAAGCCGTTACCAATTTCAGAGGCACTAATAGGAATATTTTTCTGAAGCCTTACTGTACTCCTTGACCTTGGGTAAGGAGAGTACACGATCCACAAGCTTCGGGAAGGCAGGGTACTGATCATTCAGGTCAGGCTTCTGTAGCATGATCTTGAGATAGTCGTACACGCCGGCAAACACGAAATCTCCCCAAGTGAGCTGGAAATTTATTTGTACAGTCAGTGACAAAAGTAGCTGGACATACTCAATTTACCACATGTGTTTTAGATCAGTAATTTTTGATTTCTTTTCTTAAACGCTACCTTGCTTTTGACCACAACACAACACACCTGATGTTTAGTGGTAATGCGGTCAAAGATTGGTGTTTAAGATGATGAACGTAATCAAAAAGTTTGTTACTGTTCAGCGGCTTTTGTCGTCGACTGTACCATTGAAAAAGATGAAGCTTTTGGGAGCTAACATAAAGAATTGTGTTACTATCGCCCGGTTCCAATAACAGTAGGGCAAAATAGGGCAAATCGTGGATAATAACCAATATCCACGATTTGCCCTATTGGAGATGAAGTTTGACATAAGCTCTATAATGTCAAAGTTCTGTCAAACTGTGGATAGATCGGTTAATGAAACCGGTCATTAATCTATGAGCGCAGTGCATTGTTGCACAGGATTTTGAACTGTGGAGTTTTAAAATTCTCTTGGCACGGGAATGTAGATCGAGTCAATAGATCAAGTTTAGAAAACAATATAAGTTTTCGTAAACGTCAAAGTTCACTACCGCCAACTTGTGGCAACTCGTACTTCATAAATTCGAAAAGTAAATCGATTACTTTGTTGGCATAGATACGAATAACGCCCGAAATTAATAAATCGATCCGATCCGTTATCCGCGGATCTTTGTCATGATCGATATGTCATGATCCAAAACCGCAGATAACGGATCAGGATCGATTATTAATTTCGGGCGATAAACGATTAAAAATAACCAGTTTTATAGATTTTAGACCGTCCAAGTTTCAATAAGGCGCGCTGGAAAATATATGTTTGGAAGGAAACTATAAATTTTATAGTAAACTATTAAAACTTGTACTAGTGGTACAGGCGAGCGAATCGCTCGTCTCGTCACTCAGTTACATAAATGAAACATTCTTTATAAACGGCATATTATCTAATGCAGTGGAAATAAACCGGACTGATTATGATGAATGGGTAGATAAGATATGATTGTGACAAAAACACTTGTTGCCAGTTGCATTTACATAAGTGTGTATAACGAATAATAAATAAAAAAAATAAACGCGAAAGTTTGTGAGTATGTATGGATGGATGGATGTTTGTTACTCTTTCACGCAAAAACTACAGAACGGATCTGAATGAAATTTGGAGGATCGATTATTAATTTCGGACGTTGTTTCGGTTGTTAACATCGTGATGAAACCATAGCTTGGTGGTAGGGTATTTTCTAGTACTCGCCTGGCTAGCTACCACCCTCTTGTTAAGAATCTGTCGCCAAGCACCTATCGGTGTGTTCCGGCAGCCTCACTTGAGAGCCTGTTCCCAGTCCAGGTGTAGCCTGGCGCCATCTTCGACCACATCGTCACTTAACATCAGGTGACTTGTGGTCAAACGCTACCCTGTAAATAGTAAAAAAAAAAAAAAAAAAAAACGTAAAGCTATCGATAGAATCGATACTATCGATAGTATGGCCTTATTCAAATGAAAACTATCGATAGTTTTACCATAGATAGTTACACTACTGGCATGAGGTGGCGCAGGACAGAGCGAAGTGGCGTCTTTTGTTATCGGAGGCCAAGACTCATTGGGTCGTTGCACCATCTCAGTTATTTTTAATGTTTTTACCTTCCCAAGAGCGACGTGGCCATTGTTCTTGACGATGATTTCGTTCAGCTTCTCAAGCATGAACGGGTACTTGTTCTTGCTGTTGTCGGCGTGCTTGGCAGCCTTCACGGCCTCGTCTTTCTCGTAGTGGACTACGCCTGCCGCTGTGGGATTAAATAGTATTGAGTAACCTTCAAATAGTGTTGACTAGGAGTAAATAGTATTGAGTAACCTTCAAATAGTGCTGACTGGGACTAAATAGTATTGAGTAACCTTTAAATATTGTTGACTAGGAGTAAATAGTATTGAGTAGCCTTCAAATAGTTTTGACTAGGAGTAAATAGTATTGAGTAACCTTCAAATAGTGCTGACTGGGACTAAATAGTATTGAGTAACCTTTAAATATTGTTGACTAGGAGTAAATAGTATTGAGTAACTTTCAAATAGTGCTGACTAGGACTAAATAGTATTGAGTAAATTTCAAATAGTGCTGACTGGGAGTAAATAGTATTGAGTAACCATCAAATAGTGCTGACTAGGAGTAAATAGTACTGAGTAACCTTCAAATAGTGTTGACTAGGAGTAAACAGTATTGAGTAGCCTTAAAATAGTGCTGACTAGGACTAAATAGTATTGAGTAACCTTCAAATATTGTTGACTAGGAGTAAATAGTATTAAGTAACCTTCAAATAGTGTTGGCTAGGAGTAAATAGTATTGAGTAACCTTCAAATAGTACCTGAGTTGCCATCGCTCTAAACGGTGAAGGAAAACATCGGGAGGAACCGGCATGTCTAAGAACCACAACATTCAAAGGCATACGACATCTACCAACCCGCACTGAGTCAGCGTGGTAGATTACGGCCTGGCTCTCTGAGAGAAGGCCAGAGTCCCAGCAGTGGGAACGTTATAGGCTGGAAGATGACTCACTAGAACGAATATCGTTGATGAACTCGACGATCATGTCAATCTCGAGATCCTCTTCGATCTTGTCGCCGGCAAGTCCGTACTTGCGACCAAGGTAGCGCGAGATAGCCAAGCTCTGTGCGTACTGCTTGCCGTTGAATTCTAAAATCGGCATCTGACCGAATAGGGTCTCTGAAAGGCGGAGAAAAGGGGGATTAATTAGCTGATAAATTTCCTGAACCTCTTTATCTGAAATCCAATCTGGGTAGATTGGATTTCATCATTACAAAAAAAGCCATTAAGGGCTTTCGACACTGCTTCTTCTTCTTCGTTTCCAGAGTGATAGATGGGTTCAAAGAGAATGTAAGGTTTAGATGGGTTTTAAAGTTGTTGAACAAGTTTTCATAAGTAACTTGAACGTCAAATGACGCACACCTGACACGCTTTTAAATCAATTTCGGGATATTGGCCTAGCAGCGAATTTGATCCTTTTTGGTGACCAAATGGTCCAGCATAAAATCATAGTTGAACCAGCAATAGGCCAACCATTTGCCGCAAAACTGATGACGGAAACTGCAAATCAGCCAACGTAGTGTATTGCCATAGGCAACAGTATTGCTAGCACAAATAGAAGCAAAATGTTGAAGGTCGAGCGAAGTAGCATAATTTAAAAGAAGCTTTTAATGACTAGAAGTAAACAAATACATGTTTATAGTTAGTAAAAATATAAGTACATAAATACCCACGATAAATCAGCAGAGAAGTGGTGTTCTAGTTTCATTTACAAAGCCGTGATCATATTTTGAACACGTTCCCAATTGGGAATTAGGTAAGTACCTACAAGTGCTGTGCAAAATAAACCAATTGAATCGAATTCAGTTGCGAATTGAGATAAAATTATTCAATTGAATTTTTCGCGGTGCAAGGTCTATCTGGCTAGGAATCACACTATGACACTAATATTATGAATGCGAGTTGTGAGTGTCTGCAAGTCTGTATGTTTGTTACTTCTTCACGCTCTGGCCATCCTTCAGGTTGGGAAAGCGAGAGGTCAACTTCAACCGCTCTTCCTTTTTCCACCGCATCTCGGTGGCGAGTTCCGCCTCTGGCCTCACGGCGAAGCCTCAGCCTATTGGCCAATTTGAGTGAAATTTGACACAGAGATAAGATTAATTTTATCTCAAAAAAGTTTTCTGTGGGTTGCGGATGAGCTAACACAAAGCGCTATGAATCCAAGAAGTTCCTTATGTCAAAGACCTCACCAAAGACTCGAGCTTCCTAAAATACTTTTGATGCACCTGCAGTTATTGTGGATTTGAATGATCATCTTCACGTAACTTTATTAAGTATATAAGCCATTCAACGATAAAAAATAATTACAGTATATGAAATAACGGTATGAGTGTGAGTCTTGACTTCTCAAAGGCTAAAACAGCTTTCTAAAAAGCTAGAGATAAAGTTAATTCTGATTCTTACTAGGTTTGAACTCGGCCCACTCCTCCATTGAGAGACGGCGGTCATCGAAGCCCTCGCCGCCGTAAGCTAGCAGCAGCCTCGGGCCCTCCCCCAGGGCCTTCACTTGGAAGTAACTGTACGTATACTTAGGCATGATTCTGGAAACAGACAACCTAGTAGTAAGTACTGGAAATCTATCTTCTAAAGCGTAGCTAGTTTTAAGTTTGACGTTTTAAAGTGATCACAATGTATCCTATTGATAAAAGAAATTGACTTTTGACTTTTTAAATATATATAACTCAAAGGTGACTGACTGACATAGTGATCTATCAACGCACAGCCCAAACCACTGGACGGATCGGGCTGAAATTTGGCATGCAGGTAGATGTTATGACGTAGGCATTCGCTAAGAAAGGATTTTGATTAATTATACCCCCAGGGGATAAAATGAGGGGTGAAAATTTGTATGAAACTTTGTAAATTTTAAACCGATCGGGCTGAGACTTTGCATGCATAAAGCTGTAGCCCACGCGGGTGAAACCGCGGTAACAGCTAGTTATAAATAAGCTCAGTAGCTCGGGTCTACGATTTTTGCGAACCGGGCAGAAACTTGAAAGTGGCACCCGTCTCTCCAGCGTTTGAGACAAATTACTTTAAAAAAACGCGGGTGAAATCTTGGCGAGCAGCTAATCTTCTAAGTACCTACATACGAGTATAAAAATAAATGACTTATTAGTTTCACTAAAACTCAAAAACGGCTTGACCGATTTAGCAGTTTTTTTTTGTTGTGTTCTTTCGACCAGTTTATGTATCCACGATTTGTCCAACTAGAGAATAGAGATAGAAAACAATTGACATTGCTTCTTGAACCGTGGATAGACAGGTTATTGAAACTTGCCGCTAATTGTCAAGACAAGGTACAGTCAACGACAAAAGTCGCTGAACAATCACACTTTTTTCTATTATCCTCATCATCTTAGACTCATCACCAATTTTTGACCTCATCATCACCTAAAATCAGGTGTGTTATGTTGTGGTCAAAATGATAACATGTAAAATGTAAAAAAAAACAATAATTATTACTGATTTGAAACACATTTGGAAAATCGAGAACGATCAACTACTTTTCTCGCTGACTGTAGAAGTAGAAGACTAGAAGACACTCGAAAGGCACTCAAAATAGGTACTTACTTTTTTCTATGGAAATTTTGTACGAAATCAAGAACTGTCTTATATTATTGCCTATCCGTACAAAGCCAGGCGGGTCACAAGTTTATATTATTATCTATTATATAATTAGTTAGTAAGTTAGTTAGTTACAAGTCAAGCTAATAAAAGTGTTTTAAAAATAAGTCGGGTTTTCCTTCCTGACGCTATAACTCCAGAACGCACGAACCGATTTCCACGGTTTTGCATTCGTTGGAAAGGTCTCGGGCTCCGTGAGGTTTATAGCAAAGAAAATTCAGGAAAAATTTCAACAGAAAAGCGGGAAAATCTTTTTTCACATACAGCGCCATCTCTGATACATAGCATATACTACACCGTATTTTTCAACAAATGATTGTTTGCAATTACAGATACAAGGACAAATTTATCATTTGCATGGTTCAAAAAAAAAAACAAAAAAAAATTTTTCGTCTTCTTTTGATCACCAAACGAAATGTTACATAAAACGAAGCCATCTGGTGGCGAAACGGAGTTCGCCGGGTTTGCTAGTTACATATATATCCGTTCAAAAACAATCAACTTACTGTTATCGCTATCACTGTCAACGCTTGTCTGACCACTCGAGCGGATGAATGAAGCTTTATAAGTATACCTAATCTATCATCCTACGAATATACTATTCATAATATAATAGAATAATTGTGCATGTTTGTCATTGTTTATTTGAACGGATTGTCATGTCAATATGGCAAATTATTGATTACATCCAATTTATTTAGTACTAGCTGTTCCCCGCGGTTTCACCCGCGTAGGCTACAGTTTCACATTTTTACCCCCTTAGGGGTTGAATTTCAAAAATGCCTCTCTCAGTACACCCCTACGCATCAAGACAGACATACCCTCTAAATTTCAAACTCCTACGTCCAGAGGTCTGTCGTCTGTGCGTTGATATCAGCCAGTCAGGACTTTGATTCTTAAATAAATTGATTTTAATCATTTTCTTCCCATATTGGGCATTTCCCAATCCAGGTGTAACT
The DNA here is from genome assembly GCA_931315375.2 of Opisthograptis luteolata. Classification (NCBI taxonomy): domain Eukaryota; kingdom Metazoa; phylum Arthropoda; class Insecta; order Lepidoptera; family Geometridae; genus Opisthograptis; species Opisthograptis luteolata. Next base: position 10,364,333 of record OV928048.1, read on the forward strand.
TGGCCAACTTCGACCACATCTTCACTTAACATCAGGTAGCTTGTTTGAAAAATGTTGCCTTGTTTGAGAAAAAATAATTTAATCATGTCTAGACACAATTGATTTTTTCTTTATTTTTAAATTTATACATACCTCAAAGCAGTAGTCATGTATAGTCCTGCTTGTGTAATTTTAAATGGGAGAAAACAAATTATTAAGTAGGTATTCATAATCACTTTGTCCATCTAATATTGTCTAGCTAGGTTTCATTTTTAGAAAACGTCGTAGGTATGATAAATAATCAATTCACACATAAACTGAAAAATTATAACTCTATCTGACATATGTTGGCGAGTAGTACCTAATACATTGTTTTTTGCTACTTAACAATAGATGGCGTTGTTTAGCAACACTAAACCATATTTCTAAATATACGATTTACCAAAGAAAAAGCCGAGAAAACCTCGGTAATCCAAATGTTAACATTTTCTTTAATGCCATTGTCAAACTAGACTAGCTACCGCCGACATCGAAAACCTATACCTAGGTAGGTACTGCCTTTATACTTACTTATACGATGAATAATATAAAATGATTGAATTGGCCTTGGCAGTGCCACACATGCTGTGTCACAATAAGTATTCTGTGACTTAGCATGTGGCCGTGAACTGAGAACCCAACAGAGCATTTTCAATATGGGTATTGTGTATGTCTATAGTTGTCTACAGCTTAGGTATAGGTACTCAAAATGCAATCCTGTTGTGACTCTGTAGATTCAATGAGGGATTTTCACAGAGGGATATTAGGCTGTACCCTTCTTTCTATTCTATCCAGCTAAACTTAAACTATACATGGACTTTTTTGGAGCAACTAGAAAAGTCACTTTCACAACTTTATTTCAATTTCCCACACTCGTACACATTAACGAACACATAATGGTTAATAATCCACCAATGTTACACATTATCACTCGAAGAAACACAAGTTTTGGAAATAAAAACAAAATTTTCACGTTGACAATTCGATTGCCGCCAAAAAAGCCTTCTAATCTAAGGAACTTATGTCAACTTTCCATCTCCAGTAGGGCGTGGATAGATCGGTTATTGAAACTGGCCGAACCCTACTTGAAGATTAGATACCAATTTCAAATTACGCTTCATCACACGTTTATTTGTGAATCACATCACACATAACATGATACCTACCTAATCACAACTTGTGATTACTATCTTGTTGGTAGACAGTGGGTTCTTATCGCTTACCTACCACACCTGGACATAAAGTGAATTGGCTATAAGTAGCTAGATATGTTGTAGAAATTTTCTATTGAATCTGAATGAGTTGAAGAAGTTGAGCCATAGAGAACGCTGGGATTTCTAATTTCTATGCATTGTCAGTCTTAGGCAAAAAAAAGCGTGCCTGAAGGCCTGAATGAAACTTTTACGTAGCGATAGAGTATATTAATGAAATATAATACTGAATAGAGTAAATTATATACTCACATAAATAATTAGTGCCAAATATAAATTAAAATAATCTCATCTCGAAAAGATGGAAATTTTTACCCGACTTTCTGGTTTTATGTCAGTTATACCTGATATAAAATATGCCGCTGGCTGTATGTGATATTTCTCTAAAGCTGATTCAATATCAAACTAAACCCGATATGTTACAATACCGGTTACCAAACTCTAAGGTTAACGGTGGACTTTTTTGGCGGCAATTGAGTTGTCAACGTGAAAATTTTATTTTTATTTCCAAAACTTGTGTTTCTTCGAGTGATAATGTGTAATATTGGTGGATTATTAACTATTATGTGTTCGTTAATGTGTACGAGTGTGGGAAATTGAAATAAAGTTGTGAAAGTGACTTTTCAAGTTGCTCCAAAAAAGTCCGTGTAAAGTTTAAGTAAAGCGCCACTACTTTACTTAAACACTATCCTCATCCCATCATCTCATCATCATCATCACCATCATCATTTAAACTTGGTTCAACTCTCTGAGTTTGAAATGTTTTGTACTTGACACTGGCAAGTGCACTAGTCGTGTGACGCCATAACAAAACAAAAAAAAAAAAAAGGTTAACGGTTACCACAAAATCGGTTCTCAAGTTATTAGTATTACCGCAGTTTTAAAGGCGTCATAATTAATTACTTACCCTACGGTAGTAAATAGCTAAATAAATCCTACCTACATCAACATAAAATCAATTATTTCTAGAATGATTTCGACTGAAGCATCAAGTGATCAATAAAATTATGTTTGTTATTTGTGACACAAAAGAAGGGGCCGGTCAAGGCCGCGTGGCCGCGCGTAAAAAACCTCGATATTTTTAGAAAAAAAATAGTCGGCCCTGTTCTCTTACAAAAGTACTAAATATGAAAGCGTCACTTAGAACAATAAAATAATATCAGTATAAGCAAATATTAGCTCACCTCTATTCGCAGCGTACCCGGCTGATCAACTAAAGTAAGTATAGGAAACGAATTCAATGCAAAACAAGTCGCATAAGAGCTCAGAGGTATCACACACCAGTTACCGGTTACCGGTTAGTAGCGGTAGGTGGGAGGGAAGGGAACTGGGAGCAGTGCTGCCAGATTAAAAAGTCTATATCGTATTGATAGCGCAGAAAGCGCTAGATCGTATGTTTACGGATCAAAATATATCATAAATATTTACTTATTTTTACTTAATTTCGTACTATATTTATTTATGCAGCGATGAATATTATAAGTACCCCGTAGCGAGTAAAGACCAAAGAAACAGCCTCCCAAAACAGCAATTTTTTGTTGCAAATTACCGTCATAAATGTAGCATAAATGCACCATTTGTCAGTAAATATGATCTACTGCTTTAATTTCGTGCTATAGACTAAAACTTTCACATTTATTATGTGCGTTGGAAATGCGCTACATTTGAAAATCTAGTCTACCTAATAAAATATTTTATCACACAAAGCAGATGAATTCTCTGTAATTATAAAACGCAAAGTTTATCTCAGAAGTTGATTGGCTCGTAATGGTAAGCCTCCAGCAAGAACAGCATGAATCTGTAATTCTACCACAATGGTAGAAATAATATAACGCGTTCACACAACGTAGTTTTTTATTAGCAGGCTGACAGGTTGCATGGCATCCGGTATGTTTTATGTAATTTAGTTTAGTATTGTTAGGGCAATAACCGCTTATCGTAGTGGCGAGGATTTTCAACTCAAATAGAAATTCTATGGAGCATACTATCTACTGATAACGATACGCTACTTGGTACAACTTCTTTCTAAAAGAGCTAGAAAATAACAGCGTACTTTATGTATTGTGAAAAAAAAACATTATATTTCGTAACAAGAATTTATTTCTCTCTCCTTTTTTTTTAAATAAATACTTAATAACAGGTATAGGTGGTACCACCATATTCATAAAAAGTATCTCTTATAAATACGACATCATCTCACAGCTGCACAATTAATATCTAACTCACAACAACCGGTTTTACTCTAAATAAATTTTAAGTGACTTTATATTTTTATATACATAACACATGGGTAAACAACTAAACATAAACAAGGTAAATTTTTCACAAGGTACAAGGTTAATTTTGTTGGAATAACTAAATTAAATTCTCTATTATTACTGTTTTTGTCTAACTATGCAAGTAAAAAGACAGCATTAATTTTAGACCTATCAAATTGTACTAAACATTAAAATTAAATACTTTTGACTAAACTACAATATTATACTTTATTTAAAATGTAGTAGGTATCTACTTGTCAGATTATAAGTAGGTATTGATATATACAAATATCATACAAATTTGTCACTCGATCGCTACTCAAGGATTGATCAATCAATGCTTGAGCGTCATTTTAGAATACCAGCCTTAGTATTATTCTAGAATTTGCAAGTTGAAGTGGCAATGGGCAGACCACATCGCTCGACAAACCGATAACCGATGGGGAAGAAAGGTTCTCGAGTGGCGACCACGAACTGGAAGACGTTCTGTAGGTAGACCCCCTACTAGGTGGACCGACGATATTGTAAGAGTCGCAGGGAGCCGATGGAAGCAAAGCGCTAATAGCTGTTTATGGTGGCGTTCAAAGGGGGAGGTGTTCAGTAGTGGACTTCTTCCGTCTGATGATGATGATGATGATAATTCTAGAATGATGCTCAAGCAAGCTTTAGTTAAGCACAGATTTGAAGCTGCCATTGTCTTAGTATTATTATTTAAATTTATTTGTTTTGTTTATGTTTATTTATCAGATTTCATTGTGTGAAGTATAGGTAGCTGTTTTTTTTACCACAAATAAATATTTTGTTTATTGTCATTTCATACAAATATGACACTCAATCGCTACTCAAGGATTGATCAATCAATGCTTGAGCGTCATTTTAGAATACCAGCCCTAGTATTATTTAGACATCAACCGGTGTGTGTCTAGACGTTCAGACCATTAGGTCCCAGGTTTTTTTTAGTTTGTTTTTTAAAAGGCCAGTTCCGGCTCAGGCACGTTGTCCACGTATTTCTTGACCTTAGGGATTGTTAGGACGGCTTTTTGGACCTTCTTGAAGACAGGGTACTTCTCCTCGAGGTCGGGCATCTGCAGCATTGCTTTTAGGAAGTCAAACATCCCGGTGAACAGGAAATCGGCCCAGGTAAGCTGGAAATTTAAAGCTTTTTTATGTTTATCAATTGAGGTACCTAAGTATTTATGATAAAAAAACGCAGCGCATCACGCCCAGCAAGCAAGTCAAGCTTTCAAGTCATTGTTGTTTAGTTCTAACTGCACAGAATTGTTTTGCCTAGAGTACCTAAAACTGCATTATATAAGAAATTCATATGCTATGTGTGGTCGTATTAATAATGCCCTGCCTAATGACATTAAAGAATTGCCTAAAAATAAATTTGTATGGAAACTTAAATTATGGTTGACCGAAAATGTATTTTATTCTGTAACCGAATGTTTGGGGTTCGTGGGTTTTTAATTAAAGATTAGGCAATTCGAGAAACTACATTTATTGTGCTCCAGACAACGGTCGGGCCAAGAACGCGGGAAAGTAGAAGTAAAGTGACAGAAAACCATAGATAACTTAAAGACTAATCATAAACTACAGATACATTAATAGACAATTACACAACATGCCCTTTTTTAATAAAACAAATAAATTTTGAAGTTGACAGAAGCTAATTGACTGATTATGACTTTGACAGATAAAAGACTTTGACTTAGTGACTTTGACGTTTACAATACAAATAAATTCCTAACCTTACTTTGATTTACAAAGAAGTGCTAGTGAAAACATAATTAGACTATTGAAATTATACATTAAATTATCAGTGAATGTCAGAAATGAATAAATGTCAGTGAATACAATTATGGAGCATGTTGGACGATTTACAATTATAATATATGTCATTTCATGTTAATTATTACATTTGTCAATAAAACATTTTTACAAGTCAAGTTTACTTGTTTTCTTTAACAATCGTCCTTTAGAACTATAACTTTTTGAACTTTCAGCTGTATTCATAGCATTGTCAGGTAAGACTGGATTTACAATAATACTCTGAGGTGACATATCTTGATTTACAATCATCTGTGGTGAAGGACTAAAGTTATCATACTCATTATAGTCATGTAGACTTTCAGGAGACAATATATTTTCAACATTTACAAATTCTGGAGATTGTAAAGCATTTTGTGACATGTTAGACTGACTTGAGTCAAATGATTGAAAAGAATCAGAATCATTACATTCTGTTGGACTAGACTGTGTGAAAATAAATATACAATCATCCTCATCATCTTCCTCCTCCTCGTAATTAGACTTTTGAAATGATTTAGACTGTACACACTCATATTGACTTGACTCAGGTTCACAAAATTTTACTTTCTTATTTGTGACTGTTTTCTTATGATTAGACTTATAATTAAAACGAATATGTTGACAATTTCTTCTATAAGTTACATTATTATAATCTTTGACAATATATGACCTAGGGAATCTAGTTTTAGAGACTATAGTTCCTTTTGTCCAAATTATATCTTTTGGATTTTTCTTGAAAAATATCTGGTCGTCAATTTGAAAATCTGGGAAGGTCTTGGAATTTTTGTTATAATACAATCTTGTTTTGTCTAAATTACTCTGCTTATTTTGACAATGTTCAGAATGTTTGACAATTTTAGGTCTTAAGTTAATTACTTTAGTAGGTAATTTCGTTCTTAAGTTTCTAGACATTAATAACTGAGCAGGTGAACTAAGGTTTCCTCTCTGAGAATTCCTATATTGTAATAGACCTATGTATGCATCTTCCCCAGACTCATCACTTTTTCTAAATATGTTTTTTACAGTTTTTACAGAGACTTCAGCCAGACCATTTGACTGTGGATAGTGTGGACTTGAGACAATATGTTCTATGTCCCAATCAGACAAAAAGTTTTTAAACTCTTTTGAGTTGTAAGGTGGACCTCCATCACTTACTAACTGCATAGGAATGCCATGTCGTGCGAAAATTGACTTTAAATGAGAAATGACGTTTTTACCACGAAAATCATTGTTTAAATATGCTATTTCAATGTAATTAGAATAATAATCTACGACAAGTAAGTATTTTTTGCCTTTGTAATCAAATAAATCCGTAGCTAATTTCTGCCAAGGAAATATAGGTTGTTCATGACTCAACATTGGTTGTTTGCTTTTGTTTGTAGAATAAATAGCACATGTTTCGCATTGCCTGACTTTATTTTCAATATCCTGATTAATGTTAGGCCAATAGACTGTACCTCTGGCTAGGCTTTTTGTCTTTTCCATGCCTTGGTGACCCTCATGTAAAATACTTAGAATTTCTGATCGCATAGAAGTAGGTATTATGACTGAGTTGTTTTTGAAAATTATTTCATTAACAACATGAATTTCCTCTTTAATATTCCAATAAGGTAAGACTAATTTATCACATCGTTCTTTGCAATTAGGCCATCCTTGTTTGTAATATTCTACAAGTTTTTGTGAAATTGCATCTTGACTAGTATGACTTGTGATTTTACTAAGTTTTTCAGGAGAAATTGCTAAGTTAGACGTCAATAAGTTAACTTGAATTTCAATATTTTTATCTAAGTCTTCTAGACTGACTAATTCCTGATTTATATTTGTGTCTTTGACTGGTGCTCCTGACAAAGTATCTGAGATATACATTTCAGAACCTTTTGTATAAGTGACAATTAAATGATAGGCTTGCAAAGTTATCATCATTCGTTGTAGTCTTGTAGGGACTTCTGCTAATGGCTTTTTGAAAAGGGTGACTAGTGGCTGATGATCAGTTTCCACATAGACTGGTTTACCATATAAGTACTGATGAAATTTCTTACATCCAAATACTATAGCATAAAGTTCTTTTTCTATCTGAGCATAATTTATTTGACTTTTGTTTAATGACTTAGAAGCATAAGCTATGGGATGCTTGTCGTGCAATATTACTGCGCCTACAGCATTCTGTGATGCGTCGACTGACAATCTTATAGACTTTTTCATATCATAATGGACTAAGACTGGAGACTTACATAATAATGATTTTAATCTGAGAACTTGTTTCTCATGTTGATCTAACCATTGCCATGCATTTTGCTTTTTTAATAACTCTCTCAGAATAGCAGTTTCTTCTGCCAGATTCTGTATGTAGGAGCCTAAATAATTTATCATTCCTAAGAACCTTTGTAGTTCTTTGACATTAGTAGGACTAGGCATCTTTGAAATTGCTTCAATTTTTGACTGATCAGGAGAAACTCCTTCCTTATTGAAAATATGACCCACATATCTTATTTCAGACATACCAAATTGACATTTTGACTTATTAAATTTTAGATTGACTTTGGCTGCACGTTTGAATAATAATTCAAGTCTCTCGTTATGTTCCTGCACTGTGGATCCATAAACGAGTACATCGTCGACAAATATGACTATACCTGGTAGATCACCAAATAATTGACTCATTGTACGATGAAAAATTTCACCACTGGAATTTATTCCATATGGCAGTCTTAAGAATTTGTACCTTCCGTAAGGTGTGTTGAATGTACAGAGGTCACTGCTCTCTGCATCTAATGGAATAGCCCAATAGCCTGAACTAGCATCTAATTTCGAAAATATAGAAGCGCCTGCTACCTTTGATCTTAGGTCATCAAATGTAGGATACGGATAATATGGTCTCTTAATGGCTTCATTTAAATTTCTTGGATCAAGACAGACTCTTAACTTTCCATTTTGTTTTTCGACTAAGACTATAGAATTTACCCATTTTGTTGGCTTATCGACTTTTTCTATGACTTTTAATTGTTCCATACTTTTTAATTCATCTTTAAGACGAGACTCTAATGAATAAGGTATTCTACGGACCGGACAGACTTTAGGTAGAACATTCTGATCAATGTCTAAATGAGCTTTGTATGGTAGACATCCTAAGCCTTCAAATGTATTTGAGTACTTAGAAACAATGGCTTGTACTGACCTTTCATTTCTTTTTTCCTGGACACCGAATATTCTTTTGACTATACCCAGTTTTTCACATGATTTCCATCCAATTATTGTCATGCATTCACATTCGACAACAATGAAGTACAATTTTGTTGACAGACCATTTTCAAATTCACAATTAAGTATACAGGTTCCTAAATTTGGTACTAATTGACCTGAAAAAGAAAATATTTTATTATTTGTCCTTAGAATTTTGACATAAGAATATGAATTGTTCCTTATCTTGTCTAGTGTCTGTTTGCTAATAACATTTGTATCTGCGCCTGTGTCTATTTGACATTTAATATCGTAATTGTTACACTTTACCATGATTGACCAATCTTTTTTGTCGGTTTCACTCACTGAGTTAATTATATGTTCGACGGACTCTTGACGTTGACTTGGTTCTTGAGCAATACTCCTTACTCGTTGCCGGTTATTGCTGTTGACAGGCTTGTTTTTGAAAAAACAATATTGAGCAAAATGGTTCAATTTCTTGCAGTGATTGCAAGTCTTGCCTTCTGCTGGACATTTATATATGTGCACTTGGCCACATCTTTTACATTGTTTGTTAGACGGAGACTTGTTTCTCTGTTGGAATGACTGACTAGTATTATGATTATATCTTGCCTTTGACTGTGATCGCTGTCGATCTGTATTTTGTTGAGACTGTGACCTGACGGCTTGTATAGCGTTTTGACTTGTAGTATCATTTTGAATTAATTTATTTGACCTTTCTTGTGACAATTCCATACTTTTGGCTATTGACATTGCTCTTTCAGTCGTCAAATTTTCTTCTTGGAGTAGTCTTTCTTTGATGTTTTGGTTTCTCATTCCAATAACTATCATGTCTTTTATTAATGACTCTTTTAGGTCATTAAAATTACATGTCTTTGCCAAATTATTTAATGTCGTTAAGTATTCGTCTATAGACTCGTCAGATTTTTGCCTTCTCGTAAAGAAATTATATCTTTCGACTGTTATATTAGTATGTGGACTGAATTTAAGGTCAAATTTTTTGAGAATTGTCGTTATGTCAGTGGTCGTCCTATTGATATTGAAACTGTTAAATATGTCAATACCTTCATCGCCCATGGCGTTTAGAAGAATTGCTGTCTGCTTTGCTTGCGAACATTTCTGCAGTTCGTTGGCGTCGGCGAATATTTCAAACCGTAACTTCCATCTCCTCCATGACTCAGCAGCATTACCGTTACCGACCAATTTCAGCGGCTTAATTTGCGAGACGACGACTTTGTCAGACATTATATATAGTTAATTATGACTGTTAGAACACTTCTGACACCATGTTTGGGGTTCGTGGGTTTTTAATTAAAGATTAGGCAATTCGAGAAACTACATTTATTGTGCTCCAGACAACGGTCGGGCCAAGAACGCGGGAAAGTAGAAGTAAAGTGACAGAAAACCATAGATAACTTAAAGACTAATCATAAACTACAGATACATTAATAGACAATTACACAACACCGAACTTATCGAATAATTTGTAATTTTAAATTTTCTTTGACATTCTTACAATTATATGAATACACCTATTACTATTATATTATTGGAATATTGTTTTGAACTACGATATTTTGACCATTTAAAAATGTTTTGTTATGGAGTATGTGTCACTAATATTATTGATTGTTCGTTTTTTTTTTTATATCCCTACTAAATATTTGCATGTCACTATTATTAGTTCTAATTATTTTGGATCATCATCGTTTTTTTTTTTTAAGATCATAATATGTCCCCTACCAATACTTAAAACAAATAAATAATTTCATTTCAGGGAAATTAAAAAAAATCTGTTGTACAGCAACTTTTATCGTAGACGTGCGGAAAAGTTACCTTGCCAAGGGCGACAAATCCTTTGTTCTTCTCGATGATAGACGCCAGCTTCCCCAGCAGTTCTGGGTACACGTTCTTGACGAAGTCCTCCTGCTTCTTAGCCTTGAGAGCTTCGTCTGCTTCGTTGAAGACTTGCGCGGCCTCTGTGGATATAATATAGTAAGTTCATATAATGAGCTAGTTCCCACTATGGTTACCAGCTGACTGGATTCTGAAACTTGCAAAAACCCGAACTGGGGCAAAGCGGTAGATTTTATACTTATTTTACTTCTTACAGGGAAGCTTTTGACCGCAAGTTTCCTGATGTTATGCGACGATGTGGTCGAAGATCGCGCCACGCTACACCTGGACTGGGAACTGGCTCTCAAGTGAGGCTGCCGGAACACACCGATAGGTGCTTCAACGGAAGACCAGCGCTGATCAAACGACCAGCACAACGCTGAGTTGAGGTCGGTTTGCAACAATACATTTTCTGTTTCTTTTTTTTCTTATTTCTACATAATGTGTTTGTCTTGTATAATTTGTTGCAAATAAATGATTCTTATTCTTATTCTTATATGCTTGGCGACAAATTCTTAACAAGAGGGTGGTAGCTAGCCAGGCGAGTACTAGAAATACCCCACCACCAAGCTATGGTATTGTCACGATGTTTTCTTTCACCGAAAGCTCAAGCTCTTTGTAGGATTCGTACCCACGTCCTACAGATTGCAAGCCGACGTCACTACCTCGAACCATCATAGCTTAAAACTAACTTAACACCCCTACTTCTGTAGAACAGCCTACGGCTAGGTGGAACGATGACATACGCAAAATGGCTGGCAGCGGTTGGATGAGAGAAGCCGAAGATCGGACTCTGTGCTAGGGTACTTTGGAGAGGCCTATGTCCAGCAATGGACTGAGACAGGCTCATCATAATTACGGGTAGTGGTAATGGTACTTACTAGCACGGATGTCGTTCAGGAACTCGACGTTCATGTCAACCTCTAGAGCCTCTTCTTCAGTGGCGCCGGCCAAGCCGTACTTCCTGCCCAGGTACCTCGCGATGGCCAAGCTCTGCGCGTACTGCTTGCCATCTATCTCCAACACCGGCATCTGGCCGAATGGCGTCTCTGATAGGGACAATTATCATTATAATCACTTGCATACATGTATACATGGCCTTAGACGTCTATGACAGACGATTCAAGCCGTGTCAGTGGGATTTTAAGACCACTTTTGTTGGTGGCTATACACATACAGACTAATACGAGAACAGCAGGCTCGTCCATACTTAGTGTAGATACCTATGTTTCTTTTTGATGATTTGCTTACTCATTATTGTTACAATTATTAACATATTTTTTAGATAAATAAAAATTCCGGTGTGCCTGTATTTGTAATTATCTAGCTCCTAAACGGTGTGACCGATTTTGATTAAATTTGCTATGGCGATAGTTTTGTGGTTCATCGTGATGAACTTTTGTCAACGCACTTGAAACTTGAAATCACAGGAACAGCTAATCCCTACTAATATTAAAATGCGAAAGTAGCTCTGTATGTCTATCTGTTACGCTTTCACGCCTAAACTACTGAACCGATTTAGGTGTTTGGCACAAAGATAGTCTACAGCCTGAGTAAGGACATAGGCTACTTTTTATCACGTTAAACTGTAGCCCACGCAGGTGAAGCCGCAGGGAACAGTTAGTAATATGATAACTGCGAGAGTTTGTGCGTGAGCGCTTTTGTTCTTCGAAGGGCATGTTTGTAGCCTTTGGACAAGAATCGTTAGGCCATGCGTCGGATCAGAACCCCTCAGGCGGCCTAAACTTCGGTACGAGGGCTGGCCACTATAGCCTATCCGCCAACTACCGTTGCCAACTATACTATTTTTCTTTTTCTTTTTTTTATACTGTTTTTCAATAAATTATACTCTTTACTGTAGGTATAATAAAAATAAAGTATACATTATACTGTTTTCAGCATGCAAACACATTATTATGCGTTATACTTAAACGCTCACACAGTTCGTGTTCGTTTCAGTCAGAAGAATTTAAAAAAAAGTAACTAATATTGTCTCATATTTACTTTCTGTTCCCGCCACCTCAGCATTTACTGAAAGAGTTTTTCAGTAATGAATGCTAAGTGGCGGGAGGATTAAGTAGAGCATCTATTGATTTAAGAAAACCTCAATTATTTTAATTTCTGTTATAGTTGTGGTGAGGCGTATGAAGTTTATAAAAAAGATTGTAAATTAGTAAGTTGTGCGGGAAGTTCTAAAAAATATGTATTTAAAACAGTAAATGAAATTGATTTTTCTAAAATACTGTTTAATATTCTTCACATACCTGAATATACTTTATTTCTTGTAAAAAAAAAAGTTGGCAACCCTACCGCTAACCCGCATTGGGCCCGCGATTGGATAGTGGATACCCATACTCTCTCTCTCTGAAAGACGGCCTGTGTCCCAGCAGTGGGAACCTAAAAGGTTGATGATCATGATGATGATGAGTAAAGCAATGTTACATCGCCCATCGCGTCTCACTGCCCCACTGGGACAGTAGGTTACCAACCGACTTTATCGTGGAAAAAAATATGCCGCGACCTTGCCATTCCACTGCTCTGATACGTGAGTGATGAAAAACAATGACTTGCAGATTATTGTTATTGCATACTGTTGTACAATATTTGTACACCTATATACATATCTATAGGTAGGTTACATCAGATTATTAAATACTTATTGAGTATTTAATAATCTGCTGAAATCTGTACCCTTGGTATCTAAAAGTTTTGAAAACTATACAAATTTCGTAACGTCAAAGTTCGTTTTCGTACTACCGCCAACTTGTCAAAGGGTACGGTCTAAATTCAAAAAGTAACTCTTTGTAGGAAATAGGAATATGAATAAAACGATTAAAAATAACCCGATTTTAGATCTTCCAAGTATCGGTAAGGCGCGCTGAAAAAAAATGTGGGTATGGAAGGAAACTAAAATTTTTGTAAACTAACAAAAATTGGAAAATAGAAATCTTTTTAAGCTTCTTCTTTCTGTTAAATTTCAGAATAGTTAGAGATAAGTCTTGTGTGTTCTTATATTAGACCAGCCTTATCTGTGTAAGTGTGACGACAGTGGTTTCAATGTATTTGTGTAAACAAATCCGCTTGTTTTTTTATGTTCCATGGCACTGAACGTTTAACAGGTTTTCTGTGATTTTAAATTAAAGTTAGTAGTTTATAAGTTCGAGTATAAGTAGATAGGTAGGTACCTATACCGGACACAAATATAAAAAGTGTAAGTACTCAAACAAAACGAAAAACAATATACTAAGTAGGTAAATAGGTTGATATTTTAAAATCCACATAGTCACAATTTTATGTACCTAACTCGTAAATCATTTGGTAACATCATAAATTGATAACATCGCACTGTTATAGATTAAAAGGTTAAAGGTAAAGGGTAAAGTAAAGTAGGTAAAAAGTAGGTAAAGTAAAAGGTAAAGTAGGTATATCAATTAATTTAAAAACAAAAGTTATTTTACTATTTCAATATCAATAAACTATATGAAGGTTACGAAACGACCCATGTGTACTATTGCAGTCACAGTCGGGATAAGTCCTTATTTTATTAATTTAAATTTAATTAAAATACAAAAAATGACGTAAAGCATGACAACAACACGAACAAAATGGCGAACAAGTGTGATAAAACAGATCACTGGAATCGTTCACGGTGCACTATAAACATGTTTTAGTTACTTTTATAGTGCAAATTTGTGACATAAACTTTGCAGACAGCACTTTTTAGAACTAAAAAGCATTTGTCGACACTTTTATGTAAAGTCCATAGAATAAATTAGTGACAAAACTAGGGCCTTTTTGGGGTTCTGTAAACGTTTACAATACCTACCATTCTAATAATAATCAAGAACACTTTATAGCACGTTCTAAAACGTTCTCAGGACCTTTATAGTACCAAATTTTGTTGGTATGTACCTATAAATAAAATATATAACGCCCACACAATCACATACACAGTTCTGTCCCCTAAGATTCCCTGTATCCAGGGTATCAGAAACTACGCGGATCGGGTATCCACAACACCCAGACACAGAACATATACCTACTTGCGCATTTTTCAATACACAAATATTTGTCCTGTAACGGGAATCGAACCCGCGATTTCACGTATCGCTGTCGGCTGTTCGCCCATTGCGTCACTTCGTTCGTCAAATGGTATTGCCATATACCTAATTGAAAGTGTAACACTTACTGGACTTGTAGTTAGGCCAATCCGCGAGCGCGACGCGGTTGTCCTCAAACTGCTGCCCACCGTAAGCAAGCAGCATTCTGGAAGCTTCCCCCAGGGCTTTGCCGTTGAAGTAGAAGAATTTCACGTTCGGCATGTTTCTGTAAAAAGTTCCGTTGATATCTGTTTCAATGTCCATGAAAATAAGTGACTGGTCACCCTGATACATCAATTTTTCCCAAACGCCCAGTCACGTAACTCACGTAGCAACTATTAAGTAATCTGTGGCCCAGTGTAATTTTTACGGACTACAGTGCTCTTTAAAAACTACAGAATGGATTTGAGTGAAATTTGGAATGGAGATAGCTTATATCCTGGATTAAAACATAGGCTATTTGTTTGTAGGTATGGATGGATGGATGGATGTTTGTTACTCTTTCACGCAAAAACTACTGAACGGATCTGAATGAAATTTGGAATGGAGATAGCTTATACCCTGGATTAATACATAGGCTACTTTATCCGCGATGCGCAACTATCTATAATATAAAAATGAATCGCAAAATGTGTTGGTAAGCGCATAACTCAACAACGCCTGGACTGGACCAATTTGGCCAAATCTTTTTTTAAAATGTTCGTTGAAGTTCAAGGATGGTTTTTACGGCGAGAAAAATTCGAATAATTGCCGGGAAAACCCCAAAACAGCCCTTTTCTTTTTCCCATACAAACGTTTTCTAACTAAAATGTAGAGTCAATTTGAACTTTAATACCATACCATAAAGTTCAAGTGTTAGTGGAGAGTTTCCGGAAAGACAAAACAATTGAGTGACGTTAGTATCGTAAAAATTTTGATGTCTATTTTCAATAAAATTAGGGATCCTTACTAAAACTCCAATAATGTGTGTATTATAATTTTTAATGTTTTTTTTGTTAAATACCCGTGCGAAGCCGGGGCGGGCGGCTAGTAAGACAATAAAATTGAAAATAGGAGCCTCGTTTCCACTGACCTTTCGTAAGGGAGAAGGTACAAGAAATCTGCCATTTATCTCACAGAAACTTACCTTTAGTTAGGTAAGTACAAGCACAACTGTTCAACAGCCAGGTCGATTCAGACTGAAAAGTCACAACTTAACGACTACTTTATAAACCATCGAAATTGCTATCACACCACACCAATAACTCTACAGGCTTAAATAAACAACCGCTCTTGTACCATGTCGCAGTGAAGCTCACACCTCTTCGCTTACACTAGTGCGAGATTACACCAGAATCGTCTGAATACTTCATTTAGACAAAGGCAGTTACTAAGTTGTAGGGGTTGTGAGTTTCGATGATTTTATGGAAGTTTGATAATTATTAAGTAAAATAATAACACAGAGATAAGTTTTAATGTATTTGCTCATTTTGATGACCAATAAAAGTTTATCTACACTTTTATAGCAGCAGTTCTTTGATATCATCAGCATATCACGTTGCCATTGCAAGAACTCTGGACTACACAAGTATGGTCTATATTCCATCAGCTAGCCCAGTTGTTCACCGCACAACTTACAAATATCTACGTTAATTAAATCAATAATAATAGTCAACAAATATATTACAGTAAATGGTACAAATGGTGTTAAAAAATGGTCAGTGTTTCGGCACATTCATCTTAAAACAAGCATACAATAGTCATATCTATTGTCAGTTCCTAAATAACTCACTGACACAGAAAAAGTTTTTTATTCTTAGCCACTCAAAGCATTATTTTTTGAGTGGTTTTAGGCGGGCGTGTATCCTAGGCTTTCTTTCAAGGGGGGACATTTTTTGTGTTTTCATTCAGGAAGGATCTATTTTTGTGCACTCATTAGACCATAATTTTTATTGATTTGGAAGGTTTTCTAAATAATGATTGAATATTCAAGTATATTTGAGAAAACGCTATTAGCTTTCCTTGATAGACGGGTATAGAGCTTTATAGTTAAGTAAAGAAACAAAATTACATATTTTAATACACTTTAATGCTACAATAGGTACTTTTTCTCTCTCGACAGGCGGTATCATTTTACATCTATGGTATCCTAATTTCAATAAAAAACCGCATCGAAATCGGTCCATCCGTTTGAGAGCTACTTACTATGCCACAGCTGTCTGTCACACATACACACAGAGAGACGGACATCGACGTCAAACTTATAACACTCCTCTTTTTGCGTCGGGGGTTAAAAATAGAACAACGCCCACTCCCCCCTTCTTCTGTTTATACTTACAAAATTTTAAACACATGTCAAGTAACAAGGATTCAAAATCAAAAAATTCACACGTATATTTTCTCTTACTAACTAACTAACTCCGATGGCTCAGCGACCCAAAGTGTGTCTTGGCCTCCGAAACGAGAGAGCGCCACTCTTCTCTATCTTGAGCGATTTCAGCCCAGTTGAGAGTCTGGAGCTCGCGCAGGTCTGCATCCACCGCGTCCTTCCAGCGGTATCTAGGACGTCCAACCAGCCTGCGGCCATTCGGTCGTCCCAAATAAGAACGCTTTGCCTCCCGATCCTCCCCCATGCGGACTACGTGGCCGAGCCAACGTAGTCGGTGCGAT
The DNA here is from genome assembly GCA_931315375.2 of Opisthograptis luteolata. Taxonomy (NCBI): domain Eukaryota; kingdom Metazoa; phylum Arthropoda; class Insecta; order Lepidoptera; family Geometridae; genus Opisthograptis; species Opisthograptis luteolata. The sequence continues at coordinate 10,381,475 of OV928048.1, forward strand.
TTAATTTCACCGACCACGTTAGGCTCGCCCACTAGATCTTCGATCTCTTGATTTTTCCGGATCCTCCACGTGCCATCGTGTCATTTTTTCTTACTAGTCGAAAATAATTAAGTAACGCCCCCGGACTGGCAACGCACGTTCTATAATGTAAGGGGCGGTATAACAAATTCTAGAACGAATTCGTGAACATTATAACTTGTACTATTTTAGTTGGTTCCCTATGATTCTTCAACTTGTACTTCGCCATCGCCCACCGCTTCTTTGTACTGTTCGCACCAGTGCGTAATTTCCTTATCGAAGGCCTGAAAATGATACAAAAATACTCTGAATATTATATTCTTTAAATAACATCTAGGCTTGTGGGACTTGCGTAACTGGAATGGTTCCAAGGGGCAACCAAACAAGAGAAATCTTATTAGCTTTACTAATTAAAAAATATCGGACCATTAGATGACAAAAAAAAGCTTGGGATTTTAGTGAACTTGCTCCAATTCAATCAATTAGTACAATTGTAGATTATGTTATGTGCATCGCATATTACGCATGTTGCTCTTGCCAGGATTCGAACCTAGTACAGTCAGCGACAAAAGTAGCTGATCGTTCTCGATTTCCCAAATGTGTTTCAAATCAGTAATTATTATTGTTTTTTTGGTATTGGTACATGGTATCATTTTGACCACAACATAACACACCTGGGCCCCTAGGCAAGATGCATTCTGCAATCGTTGACGCTAGTAGAAAACAAGAAAAAAGTATTGGTTTGACATATTTCAACGCTAAGTCACGTGGTCAGAAATATGTCAAACCAATACTTTTTCCTTGTTGTCTATTAGCGTTAACGATTGTAAAATGCATCTTGGCTAGGGGCGCTGATTTTAGGTGATGATGACGTCAAAAATTGGTGTATAAGATGATGAGGATAATAGAAAAATGTATGATTGTTCAGCGACTTTTGTCGTTGACTGTACTAGTGCTAGGTGCCAAGTGCGCAACCAAGATGTTACTTACCAAAGCCATTTTCTGCAGCACATCAGTTTTGGGCCATTCCTCTGTGGCCCTTTGCCCCCACTCGAACACATTCCTGGCCAAGTCTCCCTCACCCACCTGCAATTAAATGACTTTATTTATAAGGCCCTGCTATACGCCGTTGACCTTGCCTGATCGTCCCGTACTGAATTTATGGCCGACTTAGGAGTGTACGTGCCGATATGCGACTATGAAATACGTAAAAAATTCGCAAAAAATAATTAAAGCAGTATTTTCAAAAAGTGGCCTGAAGGGCCTCCGGGTATTATATTTCTTAATACGCCGATGGTATTAACAAGTCTTTGTTACATATATAGTTTAGGAGTAAAGTAGTATTAAACTTTTAGAAAATGGGGCACTTTACAGATTTTTTTAGACCAAAATTACACAGAGAGATAGTTTTAACTAACCCCGTTTTTCAGCTTAGCTTGGGAACCAGCGCCTTCTAGCTGCGCCCCACGTCTTCCTGTTATCCCGCAGGAACCTTTTTCCGGAATATAAAGTAGCCTATGTGTTAATCCAGGGTATAAGCTATCTCCATTCCAAATTTCATCCAAATCCATTAAGTAGTTTTTGCGTGAAAGAGTAACAAACATCCATAAATCCATCCATCCATGCTTACAAACTTTCACGTTTATAATATTAGTAGGTCACTGTGAAATGAGCGATGGTGGCCGGACGGTTAGGCGTGCGACTTACAAGACGCCGACACCGAGTTCGCATCCTATGACCTTATAAGTTATGTGCGGATTTGCCATCGCTCAAAAAGGTGAAGGAAAACATCGTGAGGAAACCGACATGTCCAAGAACCGCAACATTCAAGGGCATGCAACATCTACCTACCCGCACTGGGCCAGCGTGGTAGATTACAGCCCATACTCTCTCTCTCTGAGATAAGGCCAGAGTCCCAGCAGTGGGAACGTGAAAGGCTGATGATGATGACTGTGAAATAAACAGGTATTTAATTGATCACCAGCTCACCTTGTTGTAAGTCAGATACAGCTGTTTTGTAAACGTGTTGGTGAGTATCTTCCTTCCATTGTGATTGTTCTCCTCAAGGAGTCCAGCTTCAGCCAAGAACTTCCACATTTCATCTGAAGTATAAAAAAAAACATCAGTTATAAAACATTGCATTCAACTAGTCTCTCTTATTAGTATACTAGCTGCACCCTGCGGTTTCACCTGTGTCTTCCCGTATGCCTATGTGTTAATCCAGGGTATAAGCTATCTCCATCCCGAATTTCATTCAGATCCATTCAGTAGTTTTTGCGTGAAAGAGTAACAAACATCTATCCATCCATCCATATTCACAAACTTTCAGGTTTATAATATTAATTTTACATGTCACTGTCTTATCTAGTAGTACTAGACTAGTACCCATAACACAGGTTTCGAGCTTAATATGGGGCTAGGTCAATTTGTGTGGAATTGTCCCCGATATTTAATTATTATTTTGATAAATAGTCAAGTTACCATCTTTCACAGGCGCCCCAGACATGAAGATATGGGTCAGAGCAGCAGTCAACAGTTTCCTGTGATGGACATCGGTAAGAAGGGAAGGTGACGAGTCACATTTCCGGTCCAGCACTACAATGTATTGGATTCCACTCTTAGCTTCTACTTGCACTAGTTTGTAGCCGTACACCTGGAACATTTGGAATATTTTGATATTTATAGACGCTTTTAAACCTTTTTATTCTGACTAAATAACTAATCAAATTGTGATTGCACCAAAAAAATTACATGCCGGGCGTTTTTTGCCGGCGTAAGGAGGTTGGGACAGGCGTAGCTAGTATTAAGTTTGACGTTTAAAGTGATCACAATGTATCCCATTGAATAAAAATAAGTGAATTGGCTCTTGATAGGTAGTTTAATTTTAAATTTGAAGGTTTAGTAAGTGTTTTTATTTTGTAATTTATATCCTACTTAATATAAAATAATAAAATGGAGATACAATTAAATGAAAATCTAGAAGGCTCTCAGAAAAAATTCAACTGGCTCTTTCAACTAGTAACTCTGGTTTTGCAAGGGTAGGTAATGATTTTCCCAATCAAAGAAGGTAGTCAGATATCTTACTTTTCACGGACTTGTTTTACAAATATCATATTTTCTTACTGTAAATTCTACTCTATTAGAATAAAACTAGAATAAAACATAATTTTCTGAATAGGTACAGTAATTTAGGAAATTACCCCCCATATGTATTCAAACAAACAAACTTATAAAGAAGCAAATATTGGTATAGATGATATTATACAAAATGTATGGGAAACCTTGAGTCTGGGACATCTTCACTTCTTAGCTATTTTGGCGCTTGGGCATAGGGCTCTGCAAGGTTTAATCTATTTTGAAATGGATTTTGAGGCTGTTTCAAAACTTTTCTAAGTATACCAACCTGTTTTAATTTCCTGTTAGCTCCAACTATAACAAAATTAATTTTACTCGTTGGTGTTTCACAGGTTGTGCTCAGCATTTTCATGATTTCGGCACGTTTTAGTGGAACCTTGCTACTCTCCCGACTCAAGATGTACTGTACGCATTTGGTGATAGCTTCATCGAGACTTGGTTCGTCATCGTCATCGACCTGCGCCTGTGACCTGTTGCTGCGCCTCTGACTCTGGCTCATGGTTACAAACAAAATTAAATGTAATTCGATGTTTTTATTTTATATCGCCAAGCCGGTCGCGCGTTATCACGACATAAACTACGACACGATGTTTTTCGTACGATGTTTCTCAGGAATACTCAGGAGTTTAGATTTTAACAATCGAGAAGACGAGAATATCAGAATTTCCAAAGGTTTTGAAAGTGAAGAGTACAAAAACAGAACAAATTACAAAATAGTAAACAACAAATAGCAATACTGTCATTACTGTCATGCCAGCTGACACTGACACTTAACATTGACAGCTGTACTGTAGTATTTTTTTTATTTGTGGCTTCACACGCTTGACGCTTTATTATTATTATTTACGGACGTGGACAATAGGTAAAAAACGAAATAAAATGTTAACAATTTGAAAAACAAATTGAAATAATTTTAAATAAAGTAGAAAATAATGATAAGGTAAGTAGGTAATAAAGCATTTTTTCTCATGACAGTGACAATGATGTTACACTTTATTTGACAACAACTGTCAAAACGATCTGAAGTGTGAACAGCTGACAGCCGGCAACGATTGCGAAAATGCAATGCGATCAAAACGTAGCCAAAGCCAATCGCGATTCGCGATCGACTTCGCAACTAGCAACTATTCTATTTAGTTTTTTATAACAAAGTATTGTAATTACAATCAGTTTATAGATTTTGTTCTAAGTGAAAGTCGTGAACAGAACAATGGCTCAAGATTCCGCAGCACCGCCCAAGGAGCGATACGTGCCGAACGCGTTGAAATTCGCTTTCGGCGGCCTTGCCGGGTACAAACGTTTGATTTATTTTAAGATAGCAACATGTCCTTCACCATGAACTAATGTCAACATCATACCTGTTTACATAAATTTCATAATGTTCCATAATTTTCCATGAAATCACTGGGGCATTGTGAAGGAAAATTGAACTGAATTTGCGTGTTTCACACAACGACGATAATGTTAGCACCAACGGGCAACGTTAGCAGTTGATTATCGTGTGCCCGCTTCGTTTATTCCATCAATTAAATGGTCACGATCACTGTTATGTAATTCATTTTGTTATCACATTGTTAAATGTAGAATTCTACAGCAGCCTATTCCGTTCCCACTGCTGGGACACAGGGCTCTCAGAGAGAGTATGGCCCATGATCTACCATACAGTGGGAGTTGACGGATATTAACTGTCCACCTTCTTTGCGCCTTTGGATGTCTCTAAAAGAACCACAATTTTTCCAGGATATAGTATAGATTACAAAGCTTGTATTATAGACTAAAAGATAAGTTGGACCCCTAATAAAAAATCATGTTTATCTGTCTTACTATGTCAATGAGGTACAGACCCACCGCAAACACAATTTTGCATTGAGAAGTAGGTATTATGATATTAATGTATGAAGATTTTTGAGTACATAACTGTCCTATGTTTATACATTCTTACACCTTTGTGTCACTGCAAGGACGAACCAGGGTGTAATTATGATTGATTGTATACTTTCTCATTTACTGAAACTTGCTACATATTTTAAGTACCTAAAATTAGATTGGAAAATAAGATGGTTTTCTTTTAGAAGTTTTGTCAGTGTTTTCACAATGTCCAACTCAAATGAAATCATTTATTTGCTAGAATATACAAATAAAGACCTTAAATATTAATTTTAGACACACTGTATTCAATCCGCAGGCATACATGCAAACTTTTTACATAATAATTCTTGCTTTTACAAATAAATAATAGTACAAAATAGCACTGTAGACACATACATGTATAACATATTATATTGGTAAAAAGCCAATCAAACAAAGATTTTTTTTTAAATTGGTTACAATCCCTATATTTTTTTTTTACCGATTTTAAAAAGAGGTGAAGTTTACGAGTTTGTCTGTAAGAGGTACAGTCAACAACAAAAGTCGCTCAACAATTACACAATTCTCGATTAGCGGCATCACCTTAAACCCCAACCTTTGACCACATCATCACTAAAATCAGGTTTGATAAGTTGTGGTCAGAGTGCTACCTTGTAAAATGTAAAGAAAACCATCTAAAACACATTTAGGACATCTAGTATGATCAGCTACTTTTGTTGCTGACTGTACCTAATCTTCTGATCCAATTTAGAAAATTCTCTCACTGTTATTAATCGACACTATCCCTGAATGTGTGCGTGTGTGGCTATGATTGATTGTCATAAAAATCCTGTAAGAATCTCCTCGTGGATGAATATAATCATTTCTATTTTACACTCACTAATTGACTTTAAAACTTCAACAGAATGGCCGCAACATGTGTGGTACAACCTCTAGACTTGATCAAAACCCGGATGCAGCTGAGTGGCAGTGGCAAGACCTCGTTTGCAGTCGCCGGAGAGATTGTGGCTCGAGAAGGCTTCATCAAGCTGTACGCAGGGCTCTCAGCGGGCCTCCTGAGGCAAGCTACGTATACAACGACTCGGCTCGGAGTGTATAACTACCTCTTCGATTCTTATAGAGAGTGAGTATTTAAAGTCTAGACTTGTAAATCCCACATCACTTGATTTATTTATTTGGTAATAGGCGAGCAGCCTGTGGCTTATGTGCCTATATCATGCTGTGTATTATAGCAATGTCCAAAAGTGCAGAGACAAGTCAATTCTGTAGCAAGGAAGCATTGTTCGTTCGCAACCACTTGCACTTTGCCATCGCTCTAAACAGTGAAAGAAAACATTGTGAGGAAACCGGCATGCCCAAGAACTGCAAGATTCAAAGGCATGCGACATCTACCGACCCGCACTGGGCCAGCGTGGTAGATTACAGCCCATACTCTCTCTCTGAGAGAAGGCCAGAGTCCCAGCAGTGGGAACGTGAAAGGCTGATAATGAACCATTTGTACAGTCTGTTTTTAAAGGAATTCACTGAAGGTGCCGACACAATGTCTTCTGATAGTTATGCGCTCCTTTCTCCCGCATACTTGCAACACTGTGGAGCAAGCTCCCTTCACAAGTCTTTCCGCTGTGCTACATAATGCAATCCTTCAAGATGGATGTAAAAGAGTTTTCAGGGTCGGAAACTCCCCTAGTGTTACAAATGTCCGTAGGTGACAGTGACCGCTCACCATCAGGTGGGCTGTCTGCTAGTTTGCCACTTCTATAAGTCAAGTACTTTATTTATACAACAAGTGATTACTTAATAACATCTAACTTAAAAGAAGCTATGCTTGTTCCAAACTCCTTATACAGGCATTGAACTCTCGCCTGGTCATTATTTCTTATCACTCATTGAACTGGAGCAAGTTTACTTAAATCCCAAGCTCTTTTATTGTCTAAATAGTCTGATATATTCTGCGTGGTAGATTACAGCCCGTACTCTCTCTCTGAGAGAAGGCCACAGTCCCAACTGTGGGAACATGAAGGCTATAATAATATGATTTTGTTGCATATTACATATCTAAGTACATGCTATGCATCATACCTTAAGGCCTAGGTCTCAGTACCCGCACCCTGTAGGCGACTCGAATAGTCATACCAAAAAAAAGCTTAAAAAAATCAAAGTAATATATTATTATGGAAAAATTGCCCAAATTCCCTGGGTATTGAATATAACTGTTTTTTTTAACTCGCTGTTAGTTTTTCGAAATAAATAAAATTACGCAGGTCACGTCTTCTCAGGACGTGTTTGACACTGCATTGAGTCTGTCACCTTGAGGCAAGGTGCTTTTGTCATGTGACTGTAATTTATTTTAGCAGTATCGGAAAAGCGGATTTTATTTTGCTTCAACCAATGTTCTTTTTTTTCTGATATAAAACTCAGATATTTTTTGGAAAATTCATCGAAAACTTGTGAAACTCGGGGAAACTAAAAGTGCTTTTCTATGAACTCAAGACCTGCCTTATATATGCCTACCCGTGCGAAGCCAGAGCGAGTCACTAGTCTCCAGATACGTAATTGCAGAAAGACTACAGTCACGTGACCGCATTGCGAAAGGCTAGTAAAAGCGACCTTCGATTCCAAGCCAAGTACAAGTCGGTATAAAGTAGCGGTGGCCGTTTTCTAAAAAACGATGCCGAATAACGATGCCAGTACCCGATGCCGGCATCCGATTCCTTAGGCATCGAAAAACGGATGCGCATCGAAACGTCTCGTGCGTTGCTCGGCATCGGCACACATCGGCATCGGCATCGCCGCACGGCATCGGCAACGAAACGGCGCGTCGTTTCGATGCCGATGCCGCATCGGCATCGGGCATTCGGGCCTCATCGATATCGTGGTCTCGGTCGTATTCGGTCATAACCGCATAGTATCTTTCAACGCCATCTATTGTATTTATATGTAACTACTATGTATAGCGGAATTTATATTTTTCTTACTCTCGATTAAAAGTTTTGAAACCTAAAAATCTATATAGATGGCGTGACGTTACTTATCACAAGGCCGAATGTAGTAATTATTTCCCGTTTTATACATTTTTACCATAATATTTATTGTGGGATGATAAAAACTTTTTTAACAATCTGAAATTATTATTCTTGATTCTATCACACAATCTTATAGCTCACGCTCGCACCAGTTTCTATTATCATAATATCTTGATCTACGCAACTCTAGGGATGTGAAAAATAATCGATTTTTATATATCGATTATTTTTTTCTTTTAATCGATTTTTAATAATCGATTATCTAAATTTGAAAAATCGATTTTTTACTTACTCTCTAAAATTAAATCGATTTTTTTTACTTTAATTAATTAATTAATTTTATTACAAAAAAATGTAACTTTTCGAATAGTTGGGAAAAAAATATTGAATAAAATCGATTATTTTTTATTTAAATAATCGATTTTTGACAAATCGATTTTGTTTAAAGAGATATAAATCGATTATTTATTAATCGATTTTTTTATCTCCTAGTCACATCCCTACGCAACTCAACACTGTTACGATGCCAAATAACGATGCGGGCATCGGATGCCGGATCTCCGATGCCGGTGCGCATCGATGTCGTAAATATCCGAAAACGCCCATCGCTAGTATAAAGTTACTTAGTACCTAGGTACTGCACTGCATTGTCATTCACATTTCACGCTTTAACTTAAGGCCCGCGCCTCAGTACCTCAAAGGCGAATGACGCGGTACCATACCTGTATGAGTTCTTGTACCGGTGTGTTACTTTGATAAACCAAAAGGATTAACAACCTATAATCCCTTTATTGAAGATCTGCATGCAACCTTGCTATGTAACAGCACATGTTTACAAATAATATATCTTTATCTTTAACAAAAATTAAAATCAAAGCAATATTTACAATAACTTCCTTGTTCAATTTTTTTGTTATTATTTCCTTGTAATTGTTTTATGTGTTGTTATTTATTAAATAGGAGAAGAACTACTTAAAAAAAGTGTTTTAAAAAAGAGGCAATTTCTATATGTTTTCGACATTATAAAAACAAAATATTCTTTTCTGCTATTGATTTTGTAGATAGACAATCTAACGTACATGCCAATTTTCGTTACAGATAATACCGGTTATTACCGGTTAATATGTTTTCGTTTACAGATAATACCGGTTATAGTTGTTAATCGCAATTTGTAGCTTGTTGTATTCTCAGCCTTTACGAACTTTTATTAGAACGTTGCCCTCTTTCAAGTAGGTAGGTACATTTATATTCTGTCGCAACTTTCTTACACAAATATAGTATCGCAAGTAGGTACATGCATAGTAACAAACATTGATATCGCTGATAATTGATAAAGGTTACTCAATTACCTCCAACCTAGATTAGGGTTCCCATATGGTCGGGAGTCGTCTGGATTCTCTCGACATTTTCAGTGATCTCCAGACTACCGATAAATCTCAAAATCTCCAGACAAACAGCTTTTCCGAAAGTCCTATACGTAGCAATAATTTGAAATTGCCGCGCCGATGTCAAATACATGTGGCGGTCTAAACAGTAAGTGTAGGTACCTAAATTATTCATGTGTCAACAACAATGTCTTGTGTACATTTCTATTTATTGATTTCTTCCCAAATCCCGATATTTTCAAATTTTCTCCAGATATTTTGAACTTCCGTTCTGGCAACCCTATAATCTAGATCCTTCCCATAATTCTTAGACATGGTTTTAATGTCTGCTACGCTATCATGATTATATGTCACAAGGTTATGCCTATCTTGTTCAAACCAGTCTCCTTTTAAAACACTTTTATTAAATTGCAACTCATGTTCGGAAGATAATGATATCAAAAGTTAGGAGCGTGCCGAAAAAAATTTGCCGATTTGCAGTAGATACCTGGTATTATTTATACCTGGCATATATCTGGTCTGTTGGAGGACAGCACACAACAGGGATGAATGGAAGCAGTTGGAGGAGGCTTTTGTCAAAAAATGGCAAATAGACATGGATGTCGAGGCATAATTTTTATTTTTATTATTTCAAAATGTACTTAATGTCTAAATAAAAAATGTTTATATTATTATATATCTGGTATTTTTTACCATAGATTTTAGGATCTTTGGATAATAATAAATTAGCCAAAAAATTCGAAATAAACACGAAACAAAAGCAAAACTGAACTATGTAGGGTAGTTTTCACCAAAAAAAATCTAGATTGTGGACTAAGTACAGTAGTTTTAATCAAAATATTAACATTAATACGGGACTAGGTAGAGTACCTATGTATGTAGTTTTCATGATTTTTTTTTTTCATCTGGACTAGGTGAATACTTAGTTTTTCATCAACATATAACTTATCTTTCTAGAATTATCTATGTGTTATAATTAGTTTTTTTTTTATCAAAATGTCAATACTGTACTAAGTAGAATATAGTTTTAACTAAAAAAAGGCTGCCGGCTAGGTAGGGTTGTTTTTAGTTGTTTAGATCTTGGATGAGACTAGGTTGGTCATTATCAAAATATCATTTACCTATATTATTATATTAGAATAAGATAAACTATATTTCACATTTATTATTTCCATGCTGACCTTCTTGAACCCTTGCCTCTACCAGTGCTACTGTACGATAATGGAGCATTGTGTGACTGATAATATAATATGCAGAGGCAATATCGATATAATATACTAGATGCGCCCTGCGTCTTCCCGTTATCCCGCAGGAACCAAACTCAAACTCAAACTCAAAAATATGTTTATTCAATAGGATACATTGTGATCACTTTAAAACGTCAACTTAAAACTAGCTACGCCTGTTCCAACCTCCTTACGCCGGCAAAAGAACAGGCAAGAAACGCCCGGCAGGTAATTTTTTTGGCGCGATCACATTGACAATTTTATTCTTATTACTAATTGATTGAATTGGAGCAAGTTCACTAAAATCCCAAGCTTTTTTTTTGTCATCTAATAGTCCGATATTTTTTATTTAGCTTTACTAATAAGAAGATTTCTCTTGTTTGGTTGTACACATTGGGATATGGGAACATGAATATTAACGAGTTGCGGGATCACAACCAAAGCAGACCAGACCCCACAAGCAGCACCCGTTCACGAGTTGACGCATGTGTAACCTTTTCCCGGGATAAAAAGTAACCTATGTGTTAATCCAGAGTATAAGCCATCTTCATTCCAAATTTCATTCAGATACGTTCTGTAGTTTTTGCGTGAAAGAGTAACAAACATCCATCCATCCATCCATCCATACTCACAAATTTTCACGTTTATAATATTAGTAGGATATAATATTGAACTGACTTTGCCCCTATAAATTCACTTTATTATTACAATTACGTATATAACTGGTGGCTGACGTACATCCATACGATACAATTTCTATTACGAGTTTCTATCGATATAAAGTCGATGTTTTACTTTGTCTTATCTTACTTATCTACATCTACTACATACTTTATGTTCAAGAAAAAATTATACAAACGGAAGGTGACGTCAGGGACTTTTTTGGCGGCAATTGAATTGTCAACGTGAAAATTTTGTTTTTATATCCAAAACTTGTGTTTCTTCGAGTGATAATGTGTAATATTGGTGGATTATTAACCATTATGTGTTCGTTAATGTGTACGAGTGTGGTAAATTGAAATAAAGTTGTGAAAGTGACTTTTCCAGTTGCTCCAAAAAAGTCCGAATAAAGTTTAAGTAAAGCGCCACTACTTTACTTAAACACTATCCTCATCCCTTCATCTCATCATCATCATCATTTAAACTTTATTCAACTCTCTGAGCATCAAATATTTCATACTTGACACTGGCAAATACACTAATCGTGTGACGCCATAACAAAACAAAAGAAAAAAAAGGTGTCGTCACATTTGAGTAAAGTTGCCGATTTTGCCACTATTTTTCACTGCATTTTCTCTAATAATACAATATATCCAGTGTTTGAAATGTTGTATTAAAATATGTACTTATATAGTTCACCGTCTAACGCCCGAAGCTAAGCATCGATCCTGATCTGTTTTTCGTGATTTTGGATCGATATGTCAAGCATCATCCCTAAAATGACATGTAATATGATGACATGACATCCAAAACCGCGCAAAACGGATCAGGATCGATTATTAATTTCTGGTATTAGATGCTAAGGCAAGGGTATTCTAGAATGCTGAATGACGCTCAAGCAGTATAATCTCTATCTAAGCACAGATTTGACTCTGTCAGTTCATACGAATATGTCACTTAATCCCTATCAATGATCAATGAGATCAATGTACCTAAATCTGTGATTAAAATCGGATATGCTCGTTTGACCGCACGATCCTCTCCCATTCTCTCAAGGTACAGCTTGTACTTAATAATTTGTTCGACAGACGCAACGGAGGTGCGACTCCAGGGTTCGGCGTGAAGACCCTGCTCGGAGTGGCGGCGGGGTCGATCGGCGCGTTCGTAGGGACGCCCGCGGAGGTGGCCCTCATACGGATGACGGCGGACGGCCGCCTGCCCGCCGAGCAGCGCAGGAACTACAAGAACGTCGCCGATGCGCTCATGAGGTAAGCGGGCGTCCATTAGTTAAGTGAAGCCTTTAGTGGCAGCGGGGTCGATCGGCGCGTTCGTAGGGACGCCCGCGGAGGTCGCCCTCATACGGATGACGACAAACGGGCGCCACAAGAACGTCGCCGATAGGCTCATGAGGTAAGCGTTTTTAATTCACAATAGGCAAGTATTTAACTACACAAATCAAAAGTCAAACTATATTTTTTTAGTAGAATACCTACAATATGTGAAACTTTAAACTAGCTACACCAGTTCTAACCTCCTAACGCCGGAAAAGAACAAGCAAGAAACACCCGGCAGGTAATTTTCGCGATCACATATTACTAATTGATTGAATTGGAGCAAGTTCACTGCAATTCCAAGCTCTATTCAAATAATTTTACTAGCTTCATTTGTAACTAAAAGTCACTTTTAACAACTTTTTTTCGCACAGACATTAACGATCATATAATGGTTAATAATCCACCAATATTACACATTATCATCCGAAAAAATTCAAGTTTTGGAAATAAAAACATAATTTTCATGTTGACGAAAATCTGTCTTATTATTATTATAATGTATTCTTCTTAATATAAAATTACTGTTAAATTACAGAATAGTACGCGAGGAGGGCCTCCTGAAGTTATGGCGCGGCGCCACGCCCACTGTTGGGCGAGCGATGGTCGTCAATGCGGCACAACTGAGCACTTACTCGCAGGTACGGATTGATGGTGGGCGAACGGTAACGCGTGCGCCTTACAAACCACCGATACAGAGTTCGAATCATCCCGGCCCCGCACATCGCTCAGAACTGATGATGATGATGATTACTTTTAATATTGCCTTGTGCAGGCTCGTGAGATGTTTGTTGGCTACGTCCCCGACGGCATCACGCTGCACTTCTGCGCGTCCATGGTCTCCGGTCTGATCACCACCATCGCTTCCATGCCGGTAGACATCATCAAGACGAGGTTAGTACCCCACCTACACACCACTGTATCAACGGCAAAAGTCGCTGAACAATAACACATATGCCGATTTACTTTATCATCACCAATCTTTGACCGCATTGCAGGTGAGTTGTTGTCAAACACTACCTTGTTAGTTGTATAAAAAAGCAAATATTACAGTATGACAGGTTCCCAGTCATGACAGTTAGGACGCACTGGTTGAAAACTAAAATATCTCATCTTATCATCATCATCATCAGCCTGTATCAGTCCACTGCTGGAAATAGGCCTCTCCCATGGTACACCACTGAGCCCGATCATCAGCTCTTCTCATCCAATTACTGGCAGTCAAATCGTCGCTCCACCTTGTCGCACCCGATACGTTTGCCAAGTCGCGGTCTCCACTCAAGAACGTGAACGGGTGCTGCTTGTGGGGTCTGGTTTGCTTTGGTTGTGATCCCGCAACTCGTTAAATTCATGTTCCCATATCCCAATGTGTACAACCAAACAAGAGAAATCTTGTTAGTAAAGCTAATTAAAAAATATCGGACTATTAGTTGACAAAAAAAAGCTTGGGATTTTAGTGAACTTGCTCCAATTCAATCAATTAGTAATAAGAATAAAATTGTCAATGTGATCGCGCCAAAAAAATTACCTGCTGGGCGTTTCTTGCCTGTTCTTTTGCCGGCGTAAGGAGGTTTGAACAGGCGTAGCTAGTTTTAAGCTGACGTTTTAAAGTGATCACAATGAATAAACATATTTTTGATTTTTGATTTTTTGATTTGCGGCTTATATGACCAGCCCACTGCCACTTCAGCTTGCTAATTCCGTGAACTATGTCAGTGACCTTAGTTCTCTGACGGATCACCACATTTCTGATTATCATGTTATGTGATCTAATCTTTATCTTACCTTAACTTAATTCATTTCAGAATACAAAACGCAGCCAAAGGTCAGGGTCAGGTGGCAGTGGTGACCAACCTGCTCCGCAACGAGGGCGTCCTATCTCTCTGGAGGGGCTTCCTGCCGTACTACGCGCGGCTCGGACCCCACACCGTACTCACTTTCATATTCCTCGAGCAATTCAACATGGCTTACTTTAAGTATACGTAAATCTAAAATGGCCGACAAATCAAATCAAAATGGCGGCGAGACAATTTAAAAGAAAGTAAGTTGGTATGGTCTGTCTTACCACAAAAGTCTTAAGACATGTGTTGAACAGATTTTCTAAAAATGTGGGACTACAAATCGGCGTCTAACACTCGCTAGGTGATGTGTTACGGCCGTTCCCAATAACCGATCTATCCACGGTTTCCTCTGCTAGAGGTAGTAGGGCAAAACGTGGATAGATCGGTTACTGTGAATGGCCGTAATCACGAGTTTTAATAAAAGCAGCCCCAGACCTTGAAACTTTACATATATATCCAGTGCTGGATTTACTACACTTTTGCCGCCCCAAAGGTATAATAACATTTTTGCCGCTCCTACTGACTTCTAAAATTAGATACTTACACTGTTTACAATATGATTCCGTTTTTTAGGAAATAATCTAGTTTCTAGATTATTTTTACAACTTTTTGGGTATATTTTTTAGCTAAGAAAAGCAAAGCTTTACTTTTTTCTGTACCTAACTTTTTTAGGTCAATTTTGCCGCCCCCGAATTTTGCCGTCCTAAGCTTTAGCTTTTTCAGCTTCTATGGTAAATCCGGCACTGTATATATCGTTTAACTTTTAGACAGAGGGGTCGATTCTAAAACTGAACTAAGTTTTACATGTCAAAAAATAATGCTGTCCTTTATTTCCGTGATTAGAAAGAGACAGCAATACTTATAGACCTGTCGAACATAGTTTAGTTTCATGAAATTGTGCAACAGACAGAATCGACAGTGCTTAGCTAAACAGGTGTTGATTACAATATTTTTGTGGTAAGACAGAATCTGTCTAACCGCAAAGACTTGATGCGCCTTAAGCCCGAAATTAATAATCGATCCTGATCCGTTTTTCGCGGTTTGGATCGATATGTCAAGCTTTGCCCCTAAAATGACATCTGTACCTCTAGTACAAGTTTTGAAAACGATAAAAGTTTTCGTAAACGTCGACGTTTACCACCGCCGACTTGTCAAAGTGGCAACTCGATCAGTAACTCAATAATATTGTTGGAATATGAATATAGCGATTTAAAATAACCCGTATTAACGATTTCAGTTCCTCCAAGTCTCGGTAAGATTCGCTGAAAAAAATATGTATGGATGGAAACGAAAACTTTTATAGTTTTTGTAAACTATCAAAACCTGTACTAGGGGTACTGATGACATGACATATCAATCCAAAACCGCGTTGTAATGTAATGTCAAAGCGTACAATGAACTCTTTATTTTTCTCCAAGCTATGTTATGAATTGACTTCTGTCTCATTCATTTTAAAGGTATTTTGATTTGGTTTCAGCCTGAAATTGCTTGATTTGTTTTGAATGCTGCCATCATTTAATAGTGCTATTATATAATCATGAAATGGTTTTTAAGTGAATCAATGATTCTTTTTCCATCAATTTATTTGCAAATTTTTAGTTTTATATTTATTATTGTTAAAAAGTTTATGTAAGTATGTGTATTAAATAATTAGATATATTATGCATAGATAAGATTAAACATGATATTATTAAATAACTTAACGTAAGCGTTAATGAAGATATACTAACAAGATGTTGTTAAGTTAATTTAAAAAAACCAATTCATTTCAATATTTTTATTGGTGATTAAAATAAAAGCACAAAATAAATGTAAATTATATGCAATATAGCATATATATACATCTTCGTAACAATGTGCCTATTATATATATTTTTATAGAAATATATAAAGTTAAGTGAAAATGTTAATTTGTAAAAAAGAAACGACATCTCGTCTTTATATATTCCAGCGTTTTCAACCTGTGGGTCGTGACCCCCGGGGGCTCGCGAAGCTTCGGTAGGGAGTCGATTTGTTTTTTGTTTATTTTGCGGTCACTGAAACAAGAAATATTCCGAGACATAAACTAACTGAGCTAACTGATCTAGTGGATATTTGAAACAACGCAAATGTGTCAGGGTATGGCAATTAATATTATGTCAGTTATGAATATTGTAAATGTTGCCATAATATCATTGAATGTTCCTAAAAAAAATCAGCTTGCGTTTAATTTAAATATGTGCCAAAAAGGATTCTGTTATTTATTGTAATTTTTCTACCAGTTAACATTTCCAAAAAAAAACATTATGTAATAATGTTACATTTAGTTGTAAGTAAGTACAAATCACATCTATTTTATTTTTCTATTAAACCTTTTTTTTATGATTTAAAAAATTTCGCTTGAAGGGAAATCTAAAACATATTTAATGAACTACACAGCAAAAAAAATCCCTTTTTCATTGCGTCTGTAGTATGTAAATCTATCTCAGTTTAAATAAAAATATGAATATGTTTTAAAGTAAATTTGAAGCGATGATGGTTCAATGAAAGTGACATCAAATTGCGTCGTGGGTTCGAATCCTACAATGAGCTTGACCTTTCCGTGAAAGAAAACATCGTGAGGAGATTGTAGCTTAGTGATAGAGCATTTATAGTGCTCGCCTGGCTATCACGCTTCATATAAGAATCTGTCGCCAAGCACCTATCGGTGTGTTCCGGCAGCCACGCGACTGGGGCCCAATCCAGGCGTTGGAGCCACCTTCGACCAATCGTTGCTTATAAGCGTAGAGTTATGTATTAAAAGTGTTGTTGCTTTCATCAAGAATATTATTTAAATGTTATTTTTTAACTTTTGTTACGTTTATAAATTGCATCGGATATGAATGGCATTAATTACATTGATGTACTGCAGTAGAACCTCTATAAGTCGAACATCAAGGGAGACTCCAAAAAATTCGAGTTATAGAGTTTTCAACTTATGGAGGATTTCGATTTCAAACCATTTAAGTAAGCACTCCTCCAAGCCCGGATATTCTGCTGAAAGAGTACTCATTGGCAGGCCAAATTGACACCTCTTCACAGCTTCGAGCACTTCTAATTTTTCAGCAAGACTCAAAGTTTTTAGTTTACGTTTCACAGCACTCATGTTAACTGTTATACTAATTGATGTGTATTGCAGTAGAACCAAACTACTTCTAACAGTATTTAAGTCGGAAACAAATGACTTGCTTAGCTAAATTTCAAAGGAAATCAAAATTGAACACCTGACACCAAGCAAGCAAACACGTGTTTACGTGAGTCATAAATTTATTATCGTATACTCCTAAAATGTTTTCTAAGAAACAATAGTGTACTCACATTGTCGGCAAGTTCTTAAAGTCGGTAACTTATTTTTGTTCGAACAATAGAGGTAATAAATTCCAAATGATCAAGTTGTAAAGGTTGTAAAATAAAACGTTGCTATGTTCGAGATACAGAGGTCAAATTTAATTTTTCGAGTTATAGAGTGAAAATATGTACCAAAATGGCTTGGAGGGACTCGGTGATTATTTCGACTAACAGAGGGTCAAGATTTCAAGTAATGGAGGTTTTGGTGTTTGAAGGGAAGGGAACAAAACATTTTTTCGAGATTTGGAGGTTTTCGACTTATCGAGGTTCGACTTAACGAGGTTCTACTGTAATAAGAATTGTTAATTTTTTTTGTCTTCTTTATTGTAGGTAACCTTTCTTTCTAGATAAACAAAGAAACTCGCTCTTTCTTAGACTGCTTTGTTGTTCACCCCCATACTACCCTCAAAACGCGCGAAACCATCAACCGCCTGTGTCTCTGACATTTGAACAAAAAACAAATGAAGTTTTGTTTTGTAGTGTTGTCAGTAACTAAACTACTATATTGGAAGTTTTTCAATTTCTACCATACGATTCGAGTAACGAGAGGTGCCCCACCGTGTTTGAGGCAAATAAAGATTTTTTCTGTTCTTTCGTAATTTTTTCGAAGCTTAGTACACGCTTGCTAATGGTGACTACCGGCATCAAATGTCAAGAATATGTTCGTTAGACGCCCGAATTTGTCTTATAAAATGTTGGTTACCTTATTGACTATTTTTAGACGCACCTATTTTTTGTGAGTAACATTTTTATTTTATAATTATTTTTATAAGTTATTAAATAATTTATGTTTTGAACTCGTTGTTTTATTGGAGTCTAATACCTGAGACTAGAGCATTGGGATGGTAGGTATTTCGCGAGATACCTACGGATGAAAATTTTTGGTATTTCACATTCGTAATTTTTCCGTTCCCTGGAACTAAACAGTTGAAAGTGTAGGTATGTATGAAAATGAATACATGGTAGGAATATAACAAATAAGTTGTTATAAACGGGAAGTAGATTACATAAGTGAGCTTTGGGACTTTTTTGGCGACAATTGAGTTGTCAACGTGAAAATTTTGTTTTTATTTCCAAAACTTGTGTTTCTTCGAGTGATAATGTGTAATATTGGTGGATTATTAACCATTATGTGTTCGTTAATGTGTACGAGTGTGGGAAATTGAAATAAAGTTGTGAAAGTGACTTTTCTAGTTGCTCCAAAAAAGTCCGTGTAAAGTAAAGCGCCACTACTTTACTTAAACACTATCCTCATCCCATCATCTCATCATCATCATCATCACCATCATCATTTAAACTTGATTCAACTCTCTGAGTTTGAAATCTTTCATACTTGACACTGGCAAATACACTAATCGTGACGCCATAACAAAACAAAAAAAAAGTGAGCTTTGTGGGATCGAACGAAACGTAAATGACCTTTGGTCAAATGCTAGGCGGTTTGCAGTCTAGGAAAGAATAAGAATTATTTCTTTGCAACAAATTATATAAAAATACTTAGAACAAGTGCATTATGTATTAACTACAAAAATGCATTTGCAAACCGGCCCTATCTCAGCATCATCATCATCATCATCATCAGCGCTATTTCGCTTCCACTAATGAGGCATAGGCCTTCTCATAAAGAGAGTATGGGCCCATCAGTGCGGGTTGGTAGATGTCGCATGCCTTTGATTAGGTACTCGTACTTTGGTTTTTGGACATGCCGGTCTCTTCAAGATTTTTTTGTCCATCTTTTCAGTTCTGTAAATTTTTGTAAGCATACAGTTGTTTTTTTCGATTCGGTGTAACAGAATCGTGCACCTACAAATGTAAATGAGAATTAAATGCTATGTTCATTCGTGCAGTTTGTATTGGATTAAGCACATAAAGCCCCCTATATACTACGAATCGATTAATCGTTTAGAAAATCGTAACGATCCGTCGCTACTCTGAGTAATGGTTGTCACCATACGAATAGTTCGGCCTTTGCAATCGAACAAAATTAAGTATGGTTTTTATATAGTAGAATTCCAGCCTCCTTACATCAGCAAAGGGACAGGCAAAAAAGTCTGAGAAGTAGAGTAGGTAATTTCTTGGGCGGGATTCAATTTGAATAATAACTTAATTCGTTTTGTTTTATAAAGTACCTACTTACTATTAAATAAGATTGAGAATTGATTGAAAAAAGCGTATTGACCTCTGCAGGACTTGCTAACTTTATAGAACCTGGGTAGGTACCTACAGCGATTTTATCTTGTTTCCTACACGGAGAAAAAAGACCTTCCGAAATACCGTTTTCCTTCTGAGTCAAAAGGGAAGGAATTGTGGTGATTAAGAAGGAAAACGAATTTTTTTCTCAGTGTAGTAGGTTGGTATACCTTTTTTCAAACCAAACGGATTATTCAAAAACTCAACTAACACGCACGGGTTTTTGTCGATCAAGTAGGTAAATCGTAACCCACGACCATCGATTCGTCGTTTCAATCAGTCGGATCGAGACGGCAAATCGTACCGTATATGGGGGCCTTAACATTAATACCTACGTAGATATACGCGCGGCCTGACATCAGAACATCAGATGGCTAGGTAGGTTAGACATAGGTACATACGTGGCCGTACCCACCTCGCTAATACCTCACTTGGGGGTCTTCAATTAGCCACTATTGACATACTTTTCAGCGAGTAACAGGAAAGTTACGGTTGTATCCACACTTAGAGAGCATTTCAGTGAGCATTCATTACAGGTGTTAATGCTGGTGCTTCTTTAATACCTACTAAAGTATATGTAAATTCATTCAAATTTACGGATGCAGTTTTTTATAGTAACTATCATCCTGCTCAGAATGTCTTGTCATCCGCTTAGTGCAGCTTTCAATTAACAATACAGAAACAAAAGCCACCATTTATGAAATATACGTTAAGGAAATTGAAATCGTATTTGGTGAAGAAAACTGGCAGAATGTTTAATTTGTACAAGCATATGCAGCAAGCTGGCAGTGAGGGTAAAGAGCCTAAGGAACCAGAGACCACTGGTCACGATAGATTCTACCAGGAGCGTCCGAGGACTAGCTATAGGAAGAAGAAGCGTCGTGGAGCCTGCAGGAGGGCGCAGTCAGCAGCTGAACTGAATCCTGAGTCCATCGCAGCTGCGAACAAGAGAAATGCTTTTCGGATACGCTCCATTTCTACTGACAGAGAAGAAAGCGAAGGTAAGGTACCTACATTTATGGACAAATCCCTTAAATTTATATCTAAATACTTTAATTTGACAATGGCAATGTGATCATACCTGCATCGATATAAAGTTCAATAAAGTTTCTCAGTCTCGCGCCTCTGACTTGTCCGGATTTTCCATCACACAAAACGGTGATGGAAAACATCGCGCGGCAACCGAAATGCTTAAAAATGAGACATCTGCCAACCCGCACTGGGCCAGCGCGGTTGATAATAGTCCATACTCTCTTACTCTCTCCATCTGAGAGACAACCTTAGGCTGATGATGACGATGAAGGCATTCTCTAGCACTCACCTGGCTAGGTTTAACCACATCATAACCTTTAAGACTACTCGGCAATATTGGCTGCAGGGATCTTCTTTTTTCTCAGCAATTACAAAACATGCAGAGCTAATATTTATGTACATTAAAGATCATGTTTTTGACATCAAATTGTCGAAAGGATAACATAACGATTGGTTAACTTTCATAGCAGAGAAACAATGATCATAAACTGCCCTCGAAAAAAAGATTTTCATTTTACAGGCATACAAAACCTTTAAGTGGCTTGTAGAGCTTGCAATTCCGTTTGTTGAAGCATTTCGCATAGCGTACGATGGTCTTAATATTTATATTACACGTTTGTTGTTTTATTTATTGCTTACGGAAGATGGGGGAAAGCAAGATGATGGCGAAGGATCATCGTGTGCTAGTAGCTCAAGTACTTACTATTCTCTATTCTATGTTAAATATTACTCTAGTATAGTTTGTGGGTTTGGATTTAGGAGGCAATTTTCGGAGCTACTGAACTGATTTCGCATTTTTTTTTTACTGTTAGAAAGTTCCTTGAGTGGCATGAGCTGTTTTAACTAACTTACTTAGATGGCGCAACGTTCCTAAGTGAGTCTTGGCCTCAGATAATAAAAGAAGCCACTTCGGTCTGTCCTGCGCCACCTCCTGCCAGTCCTCCACCTGGAGCTCGCGCAAATCCTTCGTGGATTTCGTCTTTTCAGCGATGTCTGGACGGCCGACGGCCACCGGGCTGTTTTATTGTAATAAAAATTCTATGGAACTATCCAAGTGTGTGAGACCGCGGGAACAGCAAGTGGTCTACATTTCTTAGAGCAAATTTTGATTTTTTCCAATATTTGTTGAGGTTTCTTTTTTTATATTACTCACACCTGTCTTGTAAAACAATGATTAGGTTGTGGTGCTGCCATAAACCTTGATACGTCTATAACTGCTGCATTACCTTAAACCTATTGATACGGCTTTTGAATTGTTGAGTCTTATTGTTATTGTAGAGAAGACATACGAATCTTTTCGTCGTTCGTTCTTGAATACTAATAAATTATTTATAGAAGAGAACTCTGAACGCGCGCCGCTGGTAGCCCAGAAGATCGACTCGCTAGCCAAGCTGCTGTTCAATAAATCTCTGATTGGCACCGGATCCGGTAAAAGCAGCCCTTCTGAACCACCTGCTTCGCCAAGGTTTGTTTTACTGTCCATTAGGTACAAAGAAGCGAGGCCATGACTTGGATGGATGACCGTTTAGTTGCATTTTCAACAGAGCGCCACCCTGCTTTAAAGTTGTATCAGTCGTAAAGATATACCGGAGGCCTTCGTATATCCCGGTGACTTTGATAATAGAATTGGCTATACCTAATATGAATGAATACGAAGATCACATTTTCAGATATCACCAACATGGGTATTAACTTTTGTCACTAAATTCTCTAGAAACTCCAAAAAATAATCATTTCATTTGTTATTCGACAGAATTGAAAGGACAATGGAAAGTTCAGCAGCATTGGCTATTGGCACAGAATATTTGTCACATTGTTCACGGTAAGTCCGGTGAAAATTATAGAGGTAGGTATAGTAGGTAACTAATAACGAAGATCAAAAAATATAGGTACTTAAATATTTGCATTAATTTCATCTTTTCAGATACGACTTGATATCACAGCTGGGCCCAATTGGTTCCCGTGCAAACAAACATTGGTTTGCCATCCACGACAACTCCATCAAAACAGATAGACTCCTGACTTTGGTAAGAAAATTCTCGTTTAATGAAGTCTAAAACAATATAAAGTAGGAACTAGAAAAGTTCAGTGAACTTAGGTGAAAAGAAGCGGACGGAAAACTGATATGGAAAATAAATTCCATGTGTGCTATTTCCATTCTGGTCCAATACCAGAAAATGTAAAGATTTTCTACGCCGACAGACTGCACTCCTAACATAGCTTGGTATAGTTTCACTAATTGCTTTACCTAACTCTTGTGAAGGAGCTATTGAGAGACATTTCCTCCAAAGGAAATGCTAAAGGGACTAAAAGTATTAAGAATTGTTATTCTCAAAATTTCCTTTGAAAGAACTGTAGGGACCAAAAAGGCTCCATCAAAGGACCTACTGAAAACAAACAGAATATCAAACAGAACAACCTATTGTAGACTGAAACAGGCTGCTGATGATAAAAATTGTTTAATTACCTTGTTTCAGATGCCTTTAACCAACAAGTGCCCAATAGAGCAGGGTGAAAGGTCTAAAGGTCTCATCATGGAGTTGTTTAGAGCTCTCCATCACCCTTACATATACCCAGTTCTGGACCTTGAACTGTGCAATGGACATGCTCTGACTGTGCTGCCATTCAACATTAGAGGGAGTCTGAAAGATCTCATTTATAAGGTGCTTTCAAATAAGTATCTTAACCATAACATGCAGGGATCCAAATTAAATAGACGTGTACTCTGTTCCAATTTTAACATGGTAAAGTTACAACCATGAAGCGGTACTCTAAACCTCGGAAATCTGTTTCATTGTTTTAAACTGAGCTATCTATAGTCGTAATAATTAAGAGTTCTGTGGGTATATTCTAGTAATGTGACCTGACGGAACGGTTTTTCGAGGTTGCGGATTCAGGTCTCGATTCAGAGGCGTATTTTTCCATTTGAAACTCTTAAAATGTCAGATTTTGTTTTTGAAACATAAGAACTTACTTTTTTATTTCTGTTTCTGCCCTTACATAATATCTTAGAGCACATGGAACGAAGAATACAACCGTAAATATGGGTCAGCTGGCACCGGCCTCCCTGCTTGGCAAGTGGCAAGATTCGGTCGCCAAATGCTGGAAGGTCTGATGTTTCTTAAGGAGAAAGGATTTCCACCATTTCGCCATTTGCATTCGGGCAACGTGGTGGTACAGAATGGAGTGGCGAGGTAAGTTGAATGTGGTCCGTGTTGGGCGCCAAAAACAATATTGGCACCCAACACGGTTATCATTATATTTTGCACAAAAACTCAACAATGACTTTCTTTTTGGTTAACAATACAAAAAAATAATCTATTACTAGTCTCTAGCTCTACGCTTTGCATATCTGCGCTCATCTGCGTAGTTCCTGATACCCTAGATACAGAAAAAACTAGTTAGAGTCTGAACTTGTTTTTGCTGTTGCCTTCTCTCAGAGAGAGAGTATTGGCCGTTATCTACCACGCCGGCCCAATGCGTGTTGGTAGATGTCGCATGCCCTTGAATGTTGCAGTTCTTGGACACGCCGGTTTCCTCACGATGTTTCCCTTCACCGTTTTGAGCGATAGCAAATCCGCACATGGGTGCGGGGCCGAGAGAATTCGAACTCAGTGTGGGTGCCTTGTAAGTCGCACGCGTTACCGTTCGGCCACCATAGCTGCTGTTTAAATTATTGTTGTACTTCACCTAGGATATGTGGGCTGGAGAACACTCTGATCGGCGCGACTCCCCGTTGCCCTATAGCGCTAGCAGCACAACTGGAGCACGTGGAGGCCTTGTCTCTTGGACACGTGCTGTTCGAGATGTGTGCTGGAGCCAGCATCGATCTATCGCTGCTGCCGGACTTGATGTCTACTTACCCTCACGTGCGTATTTTCTTCTTCTTATTTGCTAAGACTCGAAAAGATCGATTTGTCTTTTTTTTCTCCTAAGGGCTCCCATAATAAAACTGCGAATTCGCATCGCATCGTAGACATCTGCGAGCTCGCATGAATGCACCACAAGAACTTCCGATCTGAATCGCATCGCATCGTATTTTTTGGTATGGTCACCAGAACCAACGCTTTGCCGCACGAAATCGTATCGCAGCAATTCGCATCGCAAGTTCCTGCGATGCGGCTTCGTATCGCATCTGATCGCAGTTTTGTGTGGGAGCCCATATACATAGAAAAAATTCCTGCCTGATGGGAAGCGGTCACCGTCACTTACGGACCTTTGCAACACAAGGGGAGTTGCCTTAATAATTATTTTCATACCCATCTGCTTTTTGTCTTAATTTTGAAATGAAAGTGGTTTAAAAAATTGCCAGGTTCACCGGGTCATCTTGTGATGGATAAGTTTAACTCTCAATTTTCTTACAAAATTTTCCTAATAGGTACGTACCTACTAGATCAGCAATATTTGGTGTTCAAAATTCTTAAGAAAGTTAGAACATTGGGCGTGTTCAGCGATTTTTACCGCATTGCAAAGTAAAAACACGATGTACCTACCCTAAACATGATACCAATAATGGCTGCCAAAGTTTTGTATCCACAGCGCTTTAATAAACAACATCTTGCCATTGTCTCGCAGGTGGTAGAAATAATCGAGCAGATCTTCGGTCCGCGCACGCCGAGCCTTCACGAGCTGCTGCTGTGCGAACTGTTCAGGAAGATCGACCTTCGCGAGATGAAGGGCTCGTGCTTACCGGTGAGGACGTTATATACGAAAACTGTCCTAGTGTTATGTACTTAGACAAAAGCGGTCTCCATTCAAGATGTTTTCCTTCATCGAAAGCTCAAGCTCACTTTAGGATTCGAACCAACGTCCCACGAGTCGCAAACCGACGTCACTACTCATCATCACCAGCTGGAAGAAGCCCACTTTGAACGCCATCATGAACGGCTTTCATCGGCTCCCTGCGACTCTTACAATGTCCTCGGTTCACTTAGTAGGGCGCCTACCTACAGAACGTCTTCCAGTTCGTGGTCGCCACTCGAGAACCTTTCTTCCCCATCGGTTGTCGGTTCGTAGAGCGATGTGGCCTGCCCATTGCCACGTCAACTTGCAAAACACTACGTCACTATTCCACCTTTACGCTCGAAGCGTTTTGCTTCTACATTTATCATGCGTACCGCTAAGGAGTGGAACTCCTTGCCGGAGTCTGTGTTTCCCGATCGCTACAATTTGGGGGTCTTCAAGGCAGGAGTGAACAGGTACCTTCTAGGTATGCGTGTTACACCGTCGAGATCATCTACGCATGGCAACAGGCGGGATTGCGGTCAAATGCATACTACATACATAGCCTATTACGTTCCCACTGCTGGGACACTGGCCTTCTCTCAGAGAGAGAGTATGGGCCGTAATCTACCACGCGGGCCCAGTGCGGGTTGCAGTAAAAAAAAATGACCTGCATCAATTAGAGAGCTACCGTTTAGGAAGTTTCGTAGTAAACTAAAATTGTGGTTACTGGACAAAACGTTTAACTGTGAAAAATTACATTATTGACTTCATTTAAATTTTACTTCGCAATTTCATAATTCTATTGTACTTATCTGACCTTAATTAACTATTGAATTAACAATAATTTATATCTTATCATTTATATTTTTATATTCTTAATTTTGTATTTTTTTTTACATATAATTAATTTTATTGAATTTTCACATGCCAGCATATGGCAAAATAGTAGTTCTATATTTAAATATTTAAGACCAACATGCACTCTATTTTATGTGAAATAAACCATTTCATTTCATGACCTCACTACTACTGATCCATATATGTGTGACAGAACTTCAGCCAGCGCCTGTCCCGGTCGTGCCTCTCGCTGCTGGGCGAGGTGGCGCGCCGGCAGCCCAGCTCGCCGCGGCGCTCCGGGCCCGCGTCGCCGGCCACCCCGCCGCCACGCAGGTAGCTGTTTAATTGTTTTACTATTTACAGTTTAAACAATAGAATAATCATTTAGTTAGCGTTTGACCACAAGTCACCTGATTTTTAGTGACGATATGGTCGAAAATGGCACCATGCTACACCAGTTACTTTTGTTCTTTAGATCTTAGGACGACGAATGGTTGTTAGATTCTAATATGACGGGTTGGATCAGTGTCCTTAACATGCCGTCTCGCTCTTTCTTCAGCAAGTCTGTGAAACCAACGTCATAATTGGTAGCTTTAATATTATGCATCTATATCAGAGATATTTGTCTTTTTACTAAAGCTCATCCGGAATATTTTCAGAAACGCAGCGAAATTTTTACCCAACAAAAAATAACTAAATTCAATAATTTATTATATCAACCTCCTTTCAAGAAAGATATTTATAAAAAAAATGTACCTATTTAACATGTGTATTTATATTTATAATGTCATACCATCTAATATTAAGGATGAAGAAGGATATCAATTTAAAAAAAAATTAAGTGACTGGCTTTTAAAATATTGTTTTTATGGTGTAAAAGAATTTATAGAGCATTGTTCGAGCAAAAACATTTGTTAACATTTGCACGTCTGCATGCAGGCTGGATACTGTACCAAATTTTAATTTAAGATCTTATTATGATGTATATTATGTATTCTTGCAAATAAATGATTGATTGATTGATTGATTGATATGTAACAAATTTGATATTCGTCGCTTTTTCAGGAGACATTTTCCTATGGACCAAGATTTCACCGAAGAGTGGCAGCAATGGTGAACTGTTAATATTTCTATTACAATAATTATGTTATCTACGCAAATAACTTGACTTTCATTTTATTCGTACCTAAAGCTTCGATTTCTTAGAAAAGCGGTGCCGTCACATAGCGGCCGAAAGATCTATGAAACGTTTACTTGTAGGTACAAAACATGGCGCAGTTTCGTTAAGAGAGTTGTTTGACAGTATATATAGATAGATAGCAGCATACCTCATAGAACAAGGAAAAGAAAAATAGATGGCATATCTAGGTCTTAAATTATTGCGGCCGTTAGGTAGGTAGACAACCTATGCAAGTGCAATGTCCTTGGGTAGGTAGATATGTGATGTGACGGCACCGCAGTCAAAGGAAAACAAATCTTATACATAAGCAAAACACAATTGTTATATTACGTCATAGGTTTGATTATCGACGAGATGTGGAAAGAGTTACGGTAGGTCTGGTAATTTTTTTAAGATATGCATCGCAACACAACACAAATATTAAACTTCTCATTAAAACTTCATTGTAGTACACAATGACAGGCTGTAATAAGATGACATTTTAAAAAATATGGTGTAATAACAGAATTTGGCATTATAGTAACTAATAAAAGTGTTATAAAAAAATCAAATAATACAACTACTTATTGCTTCATTTAAAATATTATACTACAAATATCTATGTACATTTAAATAATACATATTAAGCGTTAATATATGACATAAATGCATAAATTGGGCATACATAGGTGGTTGCAGTCATAAGAATCGTAACATAAGATGGGTGATAAAAAAGCGGCGCCAAAAACCATACCTCCACTTATGAACTTCGCCATTGGAGGTGCGAGCGGGTAAGCAGTAGCAACATCACATCAGAATTTATTATCCACTGACATCTAAACAGTATTTTATCCCAGCTGGCCGCAGTTTGCTTATACTCAGACCAGACTCTCTGCCGCTTTGAAAGCTCTGCCGAATACGACTTAAAAAGCGCCGATACCGAATTAAAATCATCCCGGCACCGCACCTATGACTTAATAAGTTAGGTGTTGATTTACCATCGCTCAAAAACCGTGAAGGAAAACGTCGTGAGGAAACGGACATATCCAAAGGGCATGCAACATCTACCAACCCGCACTGGGCCAGCGTGGTAGATTACATCCCATACTCTCTGAGAGAAGGCTAGAATCCCAGAAGGTAAGAACGTAATAAAGTCGCGTAATTCGAGATTCAGAGCCCCGAGCTAGGATTTAGCTCCCCATAAATTAACGAAAAATGAGCAAAACTTTAAATCAAAAATTAAAATCCAGCAGTGTCTCGATCAAACTACCAACCAATGTCAGTTTTAGTTTTATGGTAATTTTTATCAGGCATGTAAAGTCTAAAAGAAGGCGCACAAAGCTGAGTTAGGTGCGGTTAGCACCGCCCGGCCGCGGCCCCTCCCAACCTGCCGCTCTGGGCCATGGCCCTTTTGGCCCTAGAGTAAAAACACCCCTGAATTAATAGGCTGATGAGGGGCCATCCATAAATTACGTCACACCAATTATATGTTTTTTTTACCCCTTCCCCGTCCTTGTCACAGCTGGTCACATTTGTAAGACCCCCCCGTACCTAGTGTGATGTCGCACATTTTGAAATTTCGTGATGTAATATTTAATATTATATTTTGAAAAAATGTGATGTCACATAATTTGAGACCCCTCCCCGCCCCTTATCACACGATGTCACACTTTGTCGACCCCCTCCCTCCCCCTTAACGTGTAACGTAATTTATGGATGGTCCCTGATGAAGATTTAAAGCTTTTTTCTCCTACAGAATGATAGCCATATGTTTTGTGCAACCGATGGACTTGATAAAGACTCGTATGCAGTTGATGGGACCCGCTGGGAAGAGCGCATCTACAATGTCGGTGGCTAAAGGCATTTTGCAGAAGGAAGGTCCCTTTGGCTTCTATACGGGCTTGTCTGCTGGGCTGTTCAGGCAGGCGACGTACACCACTGGCCGATTAGGATGTTTCAACGTCTTATTCGACGTTTACAAAAGGTACCTGCCTTTTGTACTCCGAGTTTAATGAGCGGTTTTTGACCGTAAGTGATGTATCAATTTCGTTAATTAGCGCTCAATTTAACGCGTTAGATCGTGAGTTCCTGATGTACTATTTACCTTATTTTAATTTTCTTTCTTTTGTGGTGGTAGCTTTACATTTACTAAAGTACATTCTTATGTTTCAAATTCTTACTTTTATACATATGTGATGAACTTTGTAAATTAAAATCTGTAGGGCGGTCAGTCAAGAAAACGAAAAACAGATTTGTTTTTATAAATAAATAAGAAGAGCCTATGGCCTGTAGGTGTGTAGGTACCTAGATAGGTAAGATAGGTCTCTGTTCAAGGAAAACTTTTATTTCAGCATGTATAACTCGGCCCCCTCATTTCCAGTAAAGGTGGGAATGGGTATTATTTCCGGAGGGGTGGGGGCATTCATTGGCACCCCTGCTGAGGTAGCGCTCATTCGTATGACTGCCGACGGACGACTGCCGAAAGAAAAAAGAAGAAATTACAAAAACGTATTTAATGCTTTGAGCAGGTCAGTTTATAAAGGCAATCTAGACTGTACCTACTAGGGGTTAGAGGCGCGGAGAGACGTGGTATGTACGAACGAGCTTCTTTGCGAAGATATTCTCTGCAGTACCTAGGTACCTACGGACTTATACGGGGCTAATAAGCTCTTGGCTTCAGCTGTGCACTGGAACCGTTCTTTCCGCCTACAGAAGCTTGCTGTGAGGATCTTACAGGGCACACCTCAAGCCACTTCAGCTCGTCCACACTTCTAAACACAATCCTTACGTTACCTGCCATTTTGATATTCAATTCGCAGTGACAGCACTGACAGTGTATGTTAGGATGAACCTAGTCTTTACTAAGCACAGCTCAGTGCTTTCATACTGAACTCACTACAGAAACAAGCTGATGACTGGTAGCAAGTTTATTTGAAGTAGTTAGGTACTTTTGGAAGTCAGCACGGCGCGACTGAATGGAACGAGTAAAGCAAGCTGCGAGAGCCCCCATTCTGTGTTTCTGTTTGACGTTTTACTTTTGTTTAACGTTTTACTTTTGTAACTGAACAGAATAGCTCGTGAGGAAGGTGTCACGATGTTGTGGCGAGGCGCAATCGCGACCATCACTAGGGCCATGGTCGTGAACGGCGCACAACTTGGCACCTACGCACAGGTATCCATTAATTTCAATGCTGCTCAGAACACAAGCACAGCACAGAACAGCTACAGCTCAAAAGTGGTGAATTGTGTAGATAGTATAGGTTTGTAATCGTTAGAGCGATGGTAGCCGAACGGTAACCGTATCCGCTTTACAAGGCGCTGACACCGAGTTCGAATTCTCTCAGCCACCATTAATAAGTTATGTGCAGATTTACCATCGCTCAAAGCGGTGAAGGAAAACATCGTGAGGAAACCAAAATGTCCAAGAACCACAACATTCAAGGGCTGAGACATCTACCAACCGGCACTGGACCAGCGTGCTAGATTACGCCCCATACTCTTTCTCTGAGAGAAGGCCAGAGTCCCAGCAGTGGGAACGTAATAGGCTGATGATGGAATCGTTAGCTGTTATCAGTACGAAAAGAACGAAGTCAAGCGAAACCTTTTCAGGCGAGAGAAGTACTGCTTCCTTACTTCGGTGACGGCATGCCTCTTCATTTCTGCTCGTCCATGATCTCTGGCTTCGTGACCACTGCGTCCTCGCTGCCAGTTGATATTGTGAAGACGAGGTAGCGTTGAATTTGTTCATTTACGCGTGTATTTTCATATATAGTAGTCCTATTTATGCTACCTACCTACTAGTTGTGCTACGCCCCACTTTTTATTTATGACAAATGCTGTCGGCCTCTACCGGTCTTTGCAGCTTCAACGAGCGCGAGAGCGAGGACAGAGGGCCAAAAATGCCCAACTATTTCAAGGGCACCCCTAAGGTTTTGCCTTGGCTTGGACCTTCGCCAGCATCGGAAGTTAGAGCCCTAGTTCTCGGAGAAAACCAAATTTGTCTCTGCCCGGTGATGGTCGGAAGATTTTGGTTCACTTTTTAAGAATAAAACATTTATCAAAATACTTATATGGAGCTTGGGCCAGTAGTTATGCTCAAAAAACGTTTAGAGCACTTAATTAGTGTTATTTTATCCACTAGCTACGCCCCTTGTACAATCCACTACCAATCTGGATCTCATTGGTTACCTTCTCACATTTCAGAGTACAAAACGCGCCGAAGGGCAGTTCAGTAAGCCAATCGGCTGTGTTTATGAACGTTATCAAGAACGAAGGTGTTCTGGCGCTGTGGGGCGGGTTCGTTCCCACCCTCTGCAAGATTGGGCCGCACACCGTACTTACGTTTATATTCCTGGAGCAACTCAATTCTTTTTACCTCAATAATTTTGCTTAACAACCGGAGTGTGGAATGGAAACCGAAAAGATTTTAAAATTGTACATTTAAAATGAAGAATAGAATATTATAGAATGAAGAAAACTCTTCCGGAGTACATCACCTGCGCAGGTCTTCCATTACCCGCAAAGCTGGTAATTACCCACCGATTGGCAACACTGCATATAACACTACGCCCGTGTACGAACCGGGCGGTCTGCATCATACATTCGAACATAAAGTGGACGTATTGACGAGCGATTCGCGTACAAATTGCGAGTTCTTGAGTGAATCGAGTAGAAACCCTTCACGCGAACTGCTTGTGAACTATTTAGTCCACGTCGTGTTCGAAGGGCTAAGCCAGACATGTCCGCTTTTCCCGTTTCCCTTTGTCGCTCGAAGATAACAATCGGCCTAACGATTCCGAAAAACGCCGCCGCTTGCAAGCGAATCGTGGCGAGCGAAATGATTTCGCTCAGCCCAACCGGATAGTGATAAGGTCGCTTTCAATAACCGATCTAGAAATTTAAAATAAGCTCCATAGAGGTAATGTCAAGTTTCTATCTCTAGTAGGACAAACCGTGGATAGATCGGTTATTGAAACCAGCCTTAGCTGCAGTTCTAATAATAATGCCCGCACAATCACATATATAGGCTCTGACCCCTAACTAGGTTTCCCTGTATCTAGGGTATCAGAAACTACGAGGATCGGGGATCCACAACACCTAGACACAGAACAAATACTTGCGCTTTTTTTTTTCAATGCACAAATATTTGTTCTGTATCGGGAATCGAACCCGCGACCTCACGCTTCACAGTCGGCTATCCGCTCATTGCGCCACATCGGTCGTCAAAGCGGCTGCTAGCTTGGCGTACAGTTGTACATTATGTACATGATTCATGCGCGTGCGCAGCGTACGTACCTTCACACTTTATCTGCCACAGATGTTTTCGTTGTTAAATATGTTTTAAAATGTTAGTACACAAAATCTAATTGAAATAAATAACACGTTGTAATTTTCTAATCTATTTTATTTTTCTTCTAACTAATATTATAATGGTTTAGTACACATGTTAGCAATTTATAGGTGTCAGGCGAAACATACAATTTGGCCGCTCAGAGACAACCATGAAACGATTAATGTATACACATAATACATCTAAGTAAGTACCTCTACCTAAAAAAAATTAAGACTAGACCGCATATTCAGAATGTGAAGCATTTAGCAGAGCATATAACTCGGAAGACGTCCAACATGCCACAAGGCCGCCTGTCGCATAGTGTATCAAAAATCATGCGGCATGGCAACACCTTGCGTCATGTTACAGACTTTGTATCTAAACCAGGGCCCTTATTCGCTATGACCATCTAAGCCCTAACGCGTGCGCGTTACGATATCTGCGTGGAATAACCGCTAAAGCCCGTAATTGCGTCACACGTTATTGGCAAGGAATCTTGATGGTCATAGCAAATAAGTTTTCTGTTGTCGCATTCTATTCCTTCGGTATACCTATGTACAACAAGCTTAATTTAAGAATTTAAATATACCGAGACTAAATCTACATTATACTTTTAATATCAGGAATATAATTTATGTTGAAAATCACAAACATCCTCCCTTCACCAGTTTTGTTAAACTAAAGTTAGAAGTTATGTAGTTAAGTATAAGTACATATGATTTTAATACAAAGTGAAGGTGCTACTAAAAAGTTTTTTTCCACACAGAGAACTCTAGATTAAACAATTGACTCGCCATTGGCTCTGCCTCTCAAATGAGGCTGCCAGAAAATACCTACAGGTACACTGAGAAAAAATCCTGAGTCTTACCGTCCAAACCCGATTCCTTCCAAAAAATTTACCTTAATTTTCAAAGGGAAGGAAACCCCTTCTGCATTTCGGAAGGTATTTTTTCGCCGCGTACTTGGCGACAGAGAACTTGAGTGGTAGCTAGCCAGGCGAGCACTAAAAAATGCTACCACCAAATTTTTAATATAGTTTCATTACTTATCATAACTTTACTATAATTAAATTTATATACAATTTAACTTTTTTTTTTACTATTTACAGGGTAGCGTTTGACCACACGTGATGTGGTCGATGATAGCGCCACGCTACACCTGGACTGGGAACGGGGGGCATAATATTATTATCATCTCAAGCCAATAAAGAATGTCGTCAATCGTCGACGTCGGTGCCGTTTTGTCGTTAGTGGGGGCTACAAATAGATCCATTTGACCATCTCAGGGTGAGATTCTTAGTGATGGTAAATGATGATGCGGTCTATATAATTTACAATTCGAAACACACGAAGTAATTTCAGAAACATTCTCAGGGCTCTTATTCGCTATGACCATTTTAAGCGCGTAGCGCGGGCGCGTTACGTTATCTGCGTGTAATAACCGCTAACGTACGTAATGAGGTCACACAAGGAATCTTGATGTTCATAGCGAATAAGGGCCCTGGAGGCCAACCGCCAACTTTTACAAAACCATCATGGCTCTGGAACATATTAGCACAGTATATCAAGAACAGTAGGTTAGCTAAGGCCGCTCGACGAGTTAATTGCCTACTCTTGCGGTGACGCATAGGCGGCGCGTTCCGTACTGAGTGCATGGCCGCGGCCCCGGCCGCCTCCTTTCGTTTATGTGATTGTGTGCGTGAAAAAGGCGTGCATACACGGTGCCGCTACTCACGCACACATTCAAACCGGCGAAGGCCGCTTTATATGAAGCTGAACTACTAAGTACTCCTTTACTATGAGTTTAACCACAAAAAAAGTTACACAACATCATACTTTGAGCTAAATGAAACATTGTTGATTAGAACAAATGACAGACTATTACTGCTATTTATGATAGAACGAGAACACATTTAACGTGACGTCACCAAAACGTCTCCGCCTCTTCAATAGTAAAGTAAAGTAACGTTTCTTTAATAACTCCATGGTGTATGGTTTCAAAGTAACATTAACATAATTATATAAGAGAAAGAAGTAGCCCCTTTTATGTATAAAAACATATTTCAATCGAACGAGATTGTAATAACGTATTTAAAGACAAAATTGTACGACGATATCAATCGTCGTCGGAATAATACTGATCAGTCCAAAGCAAATCGCCCAACCAAGTCTCCATAACGTGTATCAGGAAGTCATCCATTAAGTCCAAAACAGCATATATGGGATCCTGGCGCCAGGGCAGGAGCACCCACAGCGGAGGTCATCCGTGCGCCACCTCCTCCGCGAGGGTCTCCCAGGAGTCGCTGGAGCTGGTCTCCCAGGTATCGTCATCCTCCTGGATCGCTTCGTCGTCTTCGTAATATGACACCTGGAAATAAGTGGTATCTTGATTAGAATCATTATTTTATTTTTTTACTACAGGGTTAGCGTTTGACCACAAGTCACCTGATGTTAAGTGACGATGTGGTCGAAGATGGCGCCACGCTACACATGGACTGTGAGCTGGCCCTCAAGTGAGACTGCCGGAACACACCGATAGGTGCTTGGTGACAGATTCTTAACTTCATTGGTAGGAGATCATAATGGGGTCGATTCGGTTTTGCATTCTCTAAAACTAAACTAAGTTTGACAGGTCTAAGAGTAATGCTGTCCTTTTTTTACTTCAGTGGTTAGAAAAAGACAACAAAACTATTAGACCTGTCAAATTTAGTTTAGTTTAAGAGAATGCAAAACCGAATCGACACCAATATCCTACTATCCTAATACTTAATATTATAAACGCGAAAGTTTGTGAGTATGTGTGTATGTATGTTTGTTGCTCTTTCACGCAAAAACTACTGCATTGATTTTGATGAAATTTGGAATGAAGATAGCTTTTACTCTGGATTAACACATAGGCTACTTTTTATCCCGGAAAAAAGTTCCTGCGGGATAACAGGAAGTCGAAACAGCGGGGCGCAGCTAGCTATCAATATTTTGAACAATAAAATGCAACTTTACAATGACTACAATTGAAACCAACCAGTCGTAGCGTAGGTAAATGCATGCGCGGTACATTATGCATGCAGTATATAAATATAAATGCAGTGTTGCTAATCAAATGAACTGAGCGAGGTCGTCGGTATAATCTATTAGCTAACAAGAAGCAGGTCAGACTATTCAGTCGGGTATTACATTGCGAATAAAAATATTCGATTTAGTAAATGAATCTCTGTTTTTTTTAATGTAATAGAGTGGCAAACAAGCAGACGGCCCGCCTGATGGTAAACCTTCACCGTCGCCTATGGACATTTACAACACCGGGGATGTTGCCGATGCGTTGGAACTCTTTTCACATCCATCTTGAACGACTGCTATCTGTAGCACTGCGGAAAGACTTGTGGGGGGAGCTCGTTCCACATTTTGCAAGTATGCGGAAGAAAGGAGCGCATACGTCGAGTGTTGTGGGATTTTCAAGGGTCGATTGTCTGTGGATGAGCTTTATTGAGATGAAGATATGAACGGTGATAGAACCGCGATGGAGGGATGAGACTAAACTGAAACTTTTCTTGTTGGAAAGGTGCTATTACTCCATAGAGGAATACTTGGGTGACCGTGGCAGCGGCGATATAGCTTATCATTAAATTTAGGACCTACATTTAATTTTAATTAATTTCTGTAATTACTTAGTTATATATAATTTATTATGATTTAGTAATGTTAATTTCCAATATAAAATGTATTTGTTAGGGAATAAATGAAATCAAATGAATGAATGAGATGGAATAGCTCATCATTGTATATTCGGCAGGATATAGAATATACAGAGCGAACCAATAACCCTACGAAGGCTGAAAGGCTCAAGAAGATTTCTCGTACTCTTCAACTGCCCACACTAAGTAGGTTACTTACCACAGCGTAGTCCACAGCCTGCACTAGCGGAGCAGGCTCATCTTCTATCTGCGCCAGAGTTTGCATTAAAAGAGCGGTAAACTATTAAAAAAAACCTTCCAACTTTGTCCGGAGCTCGGTTCTCTTATGGTCAACGACAAAAATCGCTGTACAACAATTTTCCCGATAACCTTCACCTAAAGTAGATGAACACGTTCAAATTTCCAAATTTGCACCAGATCAGCCAAGTTTGGAAAATTGGAAAAATGGACATGTTCAGGAACTCTTTCGCTGACTTTACGGTCAACGACAAAAGTCCCTGAACAATTACCATTTATCCCGATTACTTTAATCATCTAAACACCAACCTTCGGCCGCATCATCACTTGACATCAGTTGTGTTGTATTGTGGTCAAAAGTTAACGTTCAAGTTGGAAAAAACCATTACTGATCTAAACTGTCTTACTATCTTACTGATCTCTTGTTATTGTTTTGCTTTGCTACTTTTGCTAAACACCCCCATTCCCCTCCCCCCCCCCCCCCGTGAGATATCGTAAGATTTTCCTCAAGTCCCTCCCCCTCCCCTAATCTCACGCGAGATTCTTCCAAACTTCTATACTTCTAAACGTGTTGGATTAATAACAAAAAGAAAAAAATATATTTTTCCCGCAATTTTACACCGTGTTCTGCGAGAAAAATAATTACGTGATATTTGCCAAGAACAAGTGACATTTGGGAATATTTAACTTGATCCTCTCCCCCCTAGAACACCTCACGTACGCCCCCAAACTTGGCTGTTTTGGTACCTACTCATTTGGAAATTTGAACGTGTTCATCCATGTTTGCTGCTGACTACCGCTGCTAGGTCCTTTAGACTTCTTTGTCTGGCCTGCGGCACCAGCAAAGAGCAGTACGATTAACTTTTTCCAAAAAATATCCCAAATTAAATCCAAGACGTGTCAATAACTAAATTCCAAGTCGAAAACGAAATCATAATAGAAAATCTGATTAATCAGTTATGTAAGTACTTAATAAAAATGAAATAGTAAAAATGATCGCACCCAATAACCTGCCGGGCGTTGCTTGCGTTTTTTTGCCGGCGCGCGGCGTAAGGAGGTCGAAACAGCTAATTTTAAGTTTGCAGTTACATGTTGTATCCTATTAATCTACTTGAGTTTAAACAGACCCTGGTGGGCCAGCCTCTCACCTGGTCCTCATGGAGACCCTGGACGCTCTGCACTCGTATCTGGAACATCCAGGCGCGGCCCAGCATGGCCACCGTGCTGCTCAGCAGCAGCGGCATGCTGAAGCGGAACTTCCACGCCAGCCCCATCAGGAAGATGAACAGGGTCTTGCGCTCCCCTACCATTGTGACCCTGAGGAGATAGAGATGAGCTGACATTGAGCTGGAGAACATAACTTTTATCACAGAAATCCTATCCCACTGAATCCTACTAATATTATAAACGTGAAAGTCTGTGAGTATTCGCATGTATGGATGTTTGTGACTCTTTCACGCAAAACCTACTAAACGGATCTGGATGTGGAATATAGATACTTAGCTTACACCCTAGATAGGCTACTTTTGTCCCGGAAAAAGGTTCCTTTGGAATAACGGGAAGATGCGGGGCGCAGCTGGTAATATTATAAGTACGATGTTAAAGTTTGTAAAGATGAATGTTTGTTACTCTTTCATATAAAAATGCTGAACGGATTTGAGTGAAATTAGGCTAGAAGATAGCTTATATCCTGGATTAACACATAGGCTACTTTTTACAGGGAAATATTTGATTACAAGTCACTTGATGTTAAGGGACGATGTGGTCGATGTGGTCGATGGCGGCGCCACGCTACACCTGGATTGGGAACTGGCTCTCAAGTGGAACACACCGATAGGTGTTTGACGACAAATTTTTAACTTGAGGGTGGTATATATAGCTAGCCAGACGAGCACTTGAAAATGCCCTACGACCAAGCGTTGGGTCCGGCGGAGGTCATGCGACGGTACCTAGCTCTCTCTCTGCTCCTGTCTGTTTGATACCTTTTTCACGCCAGAACCTCAGAACAAATCTTGACGAAATTTGGTATGGAGCTAGTTTGAACCCTGGGGAAATACTAGGCAGCAAATCGCACTACCCCCTTAAACTTAAAAAAAATTGTCAAATGCCAAGGCATTCATTGTTTGATTTAGGTATATTAAAACCCACGCGATGCGATCTGAAGCATACAACAAGGTACAGTCAACGACAAAAGTCGCTGAACAATCACACTTTTTTCTATTATCCTGATCATCTTAGACACCAATTTTCGACCTCATCATCACTTAAAA
The DNA here is from genome assembly GCA_931315375.2 of Opisthograptis luteolata. Classification (NCBI taxonomy): domain Eukaryota; kingdom Metazoa; phylum Arthropoda; class Insecta; order Lepidoptera; family Geometridae; genus Opisthograptis; species Opisthograptis luteolata. Next base: position 10,420,802 of record OV928048.1, read on the forward strand.
TCAGGTGTGTTACGTTGTGGTCAAAATGATACCATGTAAAATGTGAAAAAAACAATAATTATTACCTACTGATTTGCAATCACATTTGGAAAATCGAGAAAGATTAGCTATATTTGTCGCTGACTGTACGTAGAATGTTAACTCGATTCAAAAGCAAAAAAAACGCAAGAAACCCAAGAAAATTAAAATTTAATTAGAATACGTCATAAAAAGTTGGCAAGTTGTTTTTATTTTAACTACTTATTATTCATTCCCTTTATCATCTTGCCCTTGGCCCGTTGGCTAGCGATACCCGTACTTAAACCAATAACTTTGTTTGAGGGTTAAGAAGTTATCCATATTATACAGAGGGTTCGTAAAACTACATTTGTGTGACGTAGGTACATCATCTTGTCTTAATAACTTACTAATATTATAAACGTGAAACTTTGTAGGCATGGATGTATGGATGTTTGTTACTCTCACGCAAAAACAACAAAACGGACGTGAATAAAATTTGGAATATAGATAGCTTACACCCTGGATTAAAACATAGGCTTTTTTGTTTTTATCCCGGAAAAGGTAAGCTACGGGACAACGGGAAGACGCGGAGCACAGTAATACAATAAATCAGCGCCAGGCAGTGCTCATTAACACCACCATCCCGCATGATGAGAAGAGATTTGTAAGGGAGGTAACGGGTCATGACAGGCTCCAATTCGATTACTATTCATTCAAGAATAATCGTTTCGGCGAACGGCATAATAGCGAATTCTCGACCAACGTCTAAAGAGGCTTTCGCTTGAAGGTTGGATGCAGAAGACGGTACTCTTTGACACGGCACGTATTTTCAGGAGGTTCCCCACTCTGCAGCCCTAACCATCGGTAGTTTGATCCCTGTCCCGCTACCGATGGCACTCTACGTTAAAGTTTTTTTTCCTACTAATAAGTTTATGAGTATGAATGGATGTATGTATGTTTGTTACTCTTTCACGCAAAAACTACTGAACGGATTTGAGTGAAATTTGGAATGGAGATAGCTTATACCCAGGATTAAAACATATGCTACTTTTTATCCCCGCAAAAGGTTCCTGCGGGATAACGGGAAGACGCAGGGCGCATAAAATATATAAAATTAAAACCTTCCTCGAGAACCACTCTATCGGTGCAGTAGTTTTTGAGTTTATCGCGAACAGACAGAGAGACAAGACAGACGCGCGCGGAGGACTTTTTTTAAAACACTTTTATTAGCTTGACTTGTAACTAACTAACTAACTAACTAACTAACTAACTAACTAACTAACTAATTTATAATAAGTAGTGATAGTGATAAGTAACGAATGATAACTCCTTCTAATTATTTCTTTAGCCTAATACCTACCTACCTCAGGTACCTAGAAGCGACATTATTTGTGCGACACGTTTCGCTACTTGTATTAGATCAAAAGACTTGAAAGGTTAACAAGATAGGCGAGGTGATAAAGACAGAAAGATAACAGCATCGGTGACTTAATTATGCTGTTGCCATTCGGTACAATGGCAACAGCAAAAGCATAAAATTATGCAATAATTATGTATGTGTGTGTGTTTGTGTATGTATTTGGCAGCAATTATTATGTATGTTGTTATTATTATATGTATGTATTACTAACAGCGCCCCGCATCGTCCCGTTATCCCGCAAGAACTATTTTCCGGGATAAAAATAGCCTATGTAATAATCCAGGGTATAAGCTATCTTCATTCCAAATTTCACTCAAATCCGATCTGTAGTTTTTGCGTGAAAGAGTAACAAACATACATACATACATACTCACAAACTTTCGCGTTTATAATACTAGCTGCGCCCCGCGGTTTCTCCCGCGTCTTCCCGCTATCCCGCAGGAACCATATTTCGGGAAAAGTAGCCTATGTGTTAATCCAGAGTATAAGCTATCTTCATTCCAAATTTCACTCAAATCTGTTCTGTAGTTTTTGCGTGAAATAGCAACAAACATACATACATACTCAGAAACATTCGCGTATATAATATTAGTAGGTAATTGGATGTAATATGTGTCTACTTAGGCACTTGTTATTATGTAGATACACTGATACATATTATGTGAGAGGAACTCGATTGAACTGGTACAGTCAGCAACAATAGTAGCTGATCGTACTAGATTTCCTAAATGTGTTTTAGATCACTGCGGCGTAGGTTTTTTTTTTACATTTTACAAGGTAGCGCTTGGACTACAACATAACACACCTGATTTTAAGTGATGATGTGGTCAAAGGTTCGTGTTTAAGATGATGCCGGTATTCGGAAATTGTGTTAATGTTGAGCGACTTATGTCGTTGGCTGTACTAGATGGTGAATTTTAGTACAAATAAGTTTTTATGGAAATGAAAAATTGTAAAAGTTACATGTAAAATTGGAAAGTTTGGTTCAAAATCACATCGGATTTTTTCTTAAATATGAACATGGGATAGGTACTATTTTGCAATGGACTGCAGTCCATGCACGCGGGTAGAACCAAAGGGCAGTACTAGTATGTACAGTCAGCGACAAAAGTAGCTGATCGTTCTCGATTTTCCAAATGTGTTTCAAATCAGTAATGTTATTTTACATTTTACATGGTATCATTTTGACCACAACATAAAACACCTGATTTTAGGTGATGATGTGGTCAAAAATTGGTGTCTAAGATGATGAGGATGATAGTACTGATGTGACATTACTGAAGTTACCCATTTATCAGTAAATGGGGCCTACCTATGTACCTACAGTTATTTATATAAGTTTAGATCTATTGGAAACTAATTATTTATTTATTATCAATGGCCTCTTTAGGAGCATCACGTTTTTGTATAGAGATAATAATATTAACAGATATGATGTAATAGAGACATAACTATCAGTATTATATTATACAATAGGGAAGGGACAAGTCATTATGAGAAGCATCTATATCGATTCAGAGCGATAGCCTCTGTTATCCAAACTTTAGATGACAAAAAAAATAAGCTTGAGATTTTAGTGAACTTGCTCCAATTCAAGCAAATAGTATGATATAAGAATAAAATTGTCAATGTGATTGCGCCAAAAAAATTACCTGCCTGGCGTTTCTTGCCTGTTCTTTTGCCGGCGTAAGGAGGCTGGAACAGGCGTAGCTAGTTTTAAGTTGACGTTTTAAAGTGATCACAATGTATCCTATTGAATGTTTTTTTATGAATTTTATATAAGAAAAAAAATTGTAAGGATCCTTTTTTCAATCTTACAGGGTAGTGTTCGACCACAAGTCACGTGGTGTTAGGTGACGATGTGGTCGAAGGTGGCTGGCACTACACCTGGTTTTAAAAGTCTTAACTTGAGGTAGCCAGGCAACCGTCAGTACCCTACTACTAAGCTATGGTTCCATCGCAATGTTTTTCTTCACAGAAAGCTCAAGCTCATCGCAGGATTCGAACCCACGACCTACAACAAGCCAACCCTACTACCACTGTGCTATCATCGTTTCATTGACTAATTCAATGAATCCCTACTAATATTATAAATTCGAAAGTAACTGTCTGTCTGTCTCGCTTTCACGCCTAAACTACTGAACCGATTCAAATGAAATTTGGTACGGAGATAGTTTGAACCCTGAGGAATGACATAGGATACTTTTTATCGCGATAAACCGTAGCCCTCACGGGTGAAACCGCGGGGAACAGGTAGTTGTTTATAAATTTCAATCAAAAGGTAATATCAGAACAGTAAAAAAAAATATGCATCTGAGTAACTAGACGAGCATATCACTTGCCTGAGGGGAAACCAGAATTTTGAACTACAACAGTTCAAAATCCTGAACGGTAATGTATTACATTCGTCACCCTGAGTCATTAATTGTTAAATCTACGCCAGTCATTCTCCAGAAACAATAATTCTAGTTAGCTGGTACGGCCATGCTTTCTGTGGATTGTATTGTGAATTACATTATGTATGTACTGTAACTATTACCTAACTAATTAATTAGTAGCACAGATAAGTTATGAATGTAACTCATATTTTTATAAACATATAAATATGTGATAAGGTTTGAGGGTTTCAGTAACAAAAACACATGTAATTTTAAGCATTTATTCGAATATGAATTGCATTCATAGATACTATGTCATATTATAGGTTACAATGGAAGAATAACTGTCACTATTGTTAGTAACAAATCACAATTTATAACAAAATTATTGCTCAACAACGCTCAAGATATGATGTTCCTTATTTGCTGGATCTTTTATATACTCGCACATTTTCTATGTAATTTTGGGTCATTAGTGAAATTGTTCTCTATTACTACAAGAATTTTAAGCTGTCCACTTTAATACAGGTCTGACAAACATTGTTATTATTATTTGAGCCACTTGTTTAGTGTGCTATGTTCGAACAATTATTGATTTTTATGAGATCCTTTAAATTCTTATATACTTAGTTATTTGTGCACATCCCAAACGGCCATCAAAACTGACCAGTTTGCCTTGACCATGTAATTTAATAATTTCTAGTTATCAGATACACTGTAAATGTAAGCAAAGGTGTTGGTTCATATAACATTTCACACTATATTACGAAACTTTATCAGCCACAAGGTTTCTAATGAGATCTTGCTATAATTCAACACAGCATGATATAGGCACATCAGCCTCTGGGCTGCTCGCCTATTACCAAAATAAATAAATTAATCTTCTAGTTTGAAATATCCAAAAAAGTGTAAAGCATGACATTGTTTTTTTATTTATATTATGTGGTTAATTGTTTAAACAGTATGAATAACAAGAAATTTGAATAAGATACCTTGAGTTAAGACCGAGTAATATGCACTACAACACTTGACAAACACACACAAGTTTGAAGACTTCAGATAGATCTTGAAATGAGTATATAATATGTTAGTATGTTACCTAAAACCTACTTTATATGTTTCCAAGCTACATATTCATATACGATTTCAAAAAGGTATAGACAACAGTTAAGTAGGAAAAGTACAAAAAGTTTGGAATGTAGAATATTGAGATTCAATGAACATTCACAAGTCTTAAATGTTTTTTTTATTCATCGTCGAAATAATCGACATGCTCTCCGGGTGTAAACTTACCCATTTTCAAGACTTTCACGCATTTCTTCGCAGTGACTTCTGGTTTCAGCAGGGTGTTCTGCTTTCGGAACGATTTGAACACGTCTCTTAGATTCTCATTTACGGCTTCTGCGAGAACGTAATCAATCATGGCTGTCTCAACGGGGCCAGGAGAGTAGTTCAGTACCTTGATATGTCTCTTCTCTTCGGCCAGAACACGGAAATACATCTCACGGGCGGCTTTGCCGCTGCAGTAGTAAGCCATGCCACTCATAGGCTTGATTGCACAAAGGGATGTAATGTTCACAATGACCAGTCTGTCTTCAATCTCTTCCAATACCTTTAGGAATTGAGTGTTCAATGCAATCACATTGAACACGTTGAGATCGTAATACGCTCGCAGCTCATTTACATCTTCCATGTGACCTGTGTCGACACCCAAGTTGCCTAGAGAGCCCACATTGTGGAAAATAAGTCCCGTGGCAAATTCCGTTATCTTTCTTCCCGTCAGAGACTTTTTAATGACATTGTTCATGTCCCCTGCTGAAGCCTTAGACAGGTCAATAGATTCGTGTACAACTTTGACGTTTTCAGATGCGCACAGGCTCGCGGATTTGGCGAGTTCATTTTTGTTGCGTGCAAGCAGGAGCATCAGGGAGTTAGGGCCAAGGAGTTTTGATACCTCTACTGCGATGGCTCTACCGATGCCTTGAGAGGCTCCGGAAAGGATGCAGTAGGTGGACCCAGAAAGGTCAATGCTAGAGTATGACGCTGCCATATCTACTTACACGTGTATGTTGTCTATTGACTTTCTTCTTCGAGAAGGCGGTCCGACTCGGTGTCTCCGATTACAGGGTCCAAGTCGCAGCCGTCGCGCATCAAACGGTTGATGCAATCTTCTCTGTAAGCGGACAGGTTTTCCACTACTTTGTTCTTAGATTTCACTGCTTTTAGTTTTCTCTCTGTAAAGACAAACTGGACTATTAATAATTTTACTAGAATATTTGTATTGAGTGTGAATATTGTCCTATAGGACTAATTTTTTGTTGTTTATTCTAAGAACTTGGGCACTGCATTGTCTCACATGATGTAAACTGCTGACAAGGTTGATTGAAGCATGCTTGCCTAGAAATACATTGAAAGTTCCCATGTTATACTTATTGAGAAAACACTGAGATCCTAACGCATTCTACATTTTAAAAAAAAGTAAGTATTTTTTGTTACATAAAGAGAAAATACACTAGATTCAAACAGTTGTAGTAATAAAAATGGTAATTCAAAGGAACATACCCAGTTGTAACACAAGAAACATAGAATGATTGTTGGCTAAACTAACATCACCTCTAATTTTATCAATCCTATTTAAAATATTTTGATATCTTCTTTTTTTAATTTAGGAACTGCAGATAACTAAGAATTTCACCATAGATTGCACAATAAGTTGCTCTAGTCAGTCACAGTAACCTAGGCTCACATTACAGTACGCGGCGAAATAAAACATGAGACGTCCAGACTGCCACAAGATCCTACCAGATTGAGCAACATTTCTAAATTAACCTTCGAACGTTTCAATAGAAGAAAACGTAAATTTAATATTACCCAAAATAGCAAGATACTCAGCAGAGTCAGCCAATTTCTCACCCACAGCACTTGGCTTGAAATTATCTTCGAATTCCGAAACAGTCCCGGCGTTTTTCACTTCGCTGCCCCAGGGATCCATCAAATTCTGCAGAATCGAGAAAATTTTATTGATGTTTACCCGTCAAGAAAATCGCTTTGAAATGCCTAGATCTTCATTATTAATATTGAATATGTTTGAATAGACTTACTAGGACAATAGTTGAACACCGATTATGAATATGCAACAGACGGACAGAGATTTAAATAATAATTTTACGGAAATTATTGAATTTTGATTTGATTGTAATGGCTATGATAAGGATGTTGAAGGCGGGGCGGGTGGGGTGCTAACACTAACTAGGGAGGGATACCTATTAAAAGTCGATTTGATTAGTCGATTTATTTCTCAGCTCTGTTTTTATTTAGATAAATTTCTTAATGACATTATGACATATTCTACTTATCAAAATATCAAAATCTAATAGATTACTATAAAATAGCGTTGACGTAAAACGATTATAGATATATTTCTAGAGCACCCGAACATGTTAATAAAAAAAAATATATAGTTTAAAAATACTAAAAAAAACACTTTAAAAACGCACTGAAAAATATAAAATAATAAAGTTGACTTGTAGTAGCTAACGATATAATGGTTAATTCAAAAAGTGTGGAGCGCTTTTTGGTTTTGTGTACTTTTATTTACCCAGTAAAAGAAGCGCTCCACACTTTTTGAATTAACCATTATATCGTTAGCTACTACAAGTCAACTTTATTATTTTATATTTTTCAGTGCGTTTTTAAAGTGTTTTTTTTAGTATTTTTAAACTATATATTTTTATTTTTTTACTTTTTAGTCTTTTGTTATCAAGTTCAATCTATTAGACTCATCAAGACGAATCATATGAGCCCAAACACAAGGGGTTTACTAGTAGCCACTGCAGAAATGCCCTACCCACCTTCCGGATGCATCATCAGAGCCTCGTCACCAAGTCCAATCTATTGTACTCATCAAGACGATTCATATGAGTCCAAACACGAGGGGTTTACTAGAAGCCACTGCAGAGATGCCCAACCCACCTTCCGGCTGCATCATCAGATCAGGTCGATGATACCAAATTATTGCATTGTCACCGAGATTACATACACATACAAAGTTTCAAGTCGATACGACAATTAGAAGTAGGTGAAAATTGACTTCTAAGATTTGATTACATTGTTAGTTAGTTAGTTAGTTAGTTAGTTAGTTACAAGTCAAGCTAATAAAAGTGTTTTAAAAATCTCTTATTACATTTAATTTTGTTCAATCTGACCAATCTGTCATGGTTGTTTTGTTGTGTTTAAAAAAAATTAGGGAATTTACTGGTATTAATAATAATTGAATGCCGCTATTTAAGAAACACAAGTTTTGGAAATAAAAACAAAATTGTCAGGTTGACAATTCGATTGCCGCTAAAATAGTCCCAATTTTTCATGGTTCTACGGTTCCGCTCGTGGCAGAATACTGTAGTGCGGCAGCCTTACATTATGGCGTATTAAAAATCCTTGATCGATTTGATTCATCGACTGCTATTAGGCGATTTATTTACTCGATGACATCAAACATCATCTCTACCATTGCCACAGAAAACACAGAACCACAGAAAACTAGGCTGCGTTCAGAAACTAAACTCTCGGGTGAGGAAAGCTAATGATAGGTAATGTCTGAATTCATTTATAATCTGTGTTCAGGACGAGTTTGGACAAATTTTACCCTACGTGAAACGTTTCTGGAAACTTTCCGAATTTCTAAACGGTGACCTGACAGTGACGTTATGAGGTTTCCAGTTTCAAGTCTTGCTGATCGCGTTTGGATAATTTTTACCCTACCTTTAACGTTTCTGAACGCAGCCCTAGGGTTGTAACTTGTTAATCGACAATTTTAACACACGATAAACAATAGACAGTTACAATTTAATGTATTATATTAATTTCAATTAATATGGCATTGCCAATAACTTTAATTAAATCAAAGTTATCAATTATAATTAGCAAATTAGCAATACATGTCAGGTCAATACACTAATATCTTATAATTTTCAATTAATTTTTTCAAGGGCATCATTCAAATTTAATAATCTCGATAGCCAAACCACAACAAATCGATAAACCGGAAAGCGCCGGAAACGCAAATGGTGGTTGTGTCATGTGCTGTCACTGTCAAATGATTGTTTTTTTTTTGTGACTTCACTGGGCTAGATTGGGTCCCTATATTGTACGACCCAATAATGCCCGACCCGATAATGTACAGGCAATAATGCACGGCCTGATAATCCATGTACATGGCTTCCAATTATCAGGCCGTGCAATACGGGCTGTGCATTATCATGTGGCGGCGTCGGCGCGCATCTGAGACGTGCGCGCTCGTCGACGACCCGCAGCAGAATGGCGCGCGCACCCGCGCGCCCTATATTTATAAGAACCGCGACCTACGCGGTTTAGTGTGATTTGTAAATAATTAATAATATTGTAGACTTCTAATTAATTAAGATAGTGTAATAAAGACAGAGTATTCGTAAGTTCCGTAGATAAGCTAATATAAGTAAATCGAATAAGTAGTTAGTATGTAGGTGCTCTCTAGATGGTAAGGATAAATACTAGGAGAGTTAGGTGATTAATTATTATTATTACTCTAGGTTAAAATAGTATATAAGGCCACCACGTTGGGCTAATAAATTAGTAATCATTGGACTGCGAACTTTACTACATCTAAAACCTACCCTTACGAAGTAGTGAGGCTGTGGGGCACCAAGCCCCCACAATCATCACGGACCGATTTAGTACGGGCGATAACGTACGGCCTGATAATCCATGTACATCACCACAGATTAAGTAGAATGTCATAAGCTCCATGCTTGATGCTTCGTTTGAGCTAGGTTTGATCATTCCAGTACCGTTTGACCACAGATAAATATAAAAATATTGGCCGCCGCACCCTAACCTTCTGTGACACTATATTTTATTTACTTAATACATACTATCAATAAAATAAAAGAATAAGCAAAGTCAAAATGACAAAAAAATATTTCTAATGTTAGCTTGATTGATGCCTATTAACGAGGCATCAATCAAGCTTGATTGACAGCTGTCAGAGAGGAAAGTCTACCTTTGTCTATGGATGGCTTCGGATTATCATTATCAGGCCGTGCATTATCGCCCGTACATTATCAACACGGACCGATTTTGTACAGCCAATAATTCCCGACTTGATATTTCGAATCCCATAAATCTCAATGTACATGGATTATCAGGCCGTGCAATAGTGGCTGTGCATTATTGGGTCGTACATTATCGTCTCCCAATAGAACATAGGACTTTTTTGGCGGCAATTGAACTGTCAACATGACAATTAATTAAGATTTTATTTCCTAAACTTGTGTTTTTTCGAGTAGTAATTTGTGGATTTAACCATTATAAAATATGTTCATTAATGTGCACGAGTGTGGGAAATTGAAATAAAATTGTGAATGTGACTTTTTTAGTTGCTCCAAAAAAGTCCGTTAAAAGTTTAAGTAAAGTTCACTACTTTACTTATACACTATCCTTTTTGTCCCAGCTTGTTGCTAGGTCCCATCATCTCATCATCATCATTATTATGTACTTGATTCTACTCTATGAGTTAGAAATATTAATACTTCACACTGGCAAATGCAATCGTGCGACGCCAATGCAAAAAAAAAAACGGATCGTAATGACGATATTGACGATGATGAGATGATAATATGACCCAGCTACAAACTGGGCCAAAGAGGATAGTTCCCTTTGTGTTCAAATAAAGTTGGTAGTGAGTGGCACATTACTTTATTAATCATTACACGGACTTTTTGTAGCAAAAACAAACACACTTATTTACACCCATGCGAAGCCATAGTGGGTCGTTAGTATTATTTTAATAAAAAAATGCGATGTGTATAGTGTTAATAATTATAGGTAACAAAATAAAATGCTTTATTGATAAGATTTATTATGGCGGGGAATTTACGGGTAATTGATACATGACTATCGGGTAAAAGCGGGTAATTAATCTTACTGCGGCGGGGAATTCAAAATTCACTGCCGTGCCGTGCCTATACTAGGTCTAGGAAGGTACATAGAGCAATTTTTGCGAAACTACTGGCTGATTAACACTATTTCTCTCGGCTCTCCTAACAAATCTATAAGACAGAGTATTCTGCTTGTAAAGGCACAAAATATAGAAAGGTAAAATATACCTAATAGAGTCGACGACTATAACAGTCAATTAGTCAATAGTCATAGAGGAGTCAAGTCAAGAGTCGCCATCGATTGACGTCTTTGAAATTGATGGTTAGATAAAGTGAAACCATTTTTTTTAATGGGACGTAGGTGCATAATGCAAATTCTTACAGGCCGCGAGCGGTAGGTAGGTACCTAATCTTGCATCCATGATTATTAAACCAGTTCTTATTGTTAGTATTTTCTGTTGTTTAGAATCATGCCAGCTCTACTATACTATTGGTTTTGCTATTATTAGCAATGCAAAATGATTTTGAAAGCACAATAATTCTTGCCTTGCTTCAAAATACTATAGAAAATAAAACTCATAGCATAGTATACCGTGTAGATTAACAATAAGGTCTATTATCATTTCAACAAACTTTCGCTTCAAATGTGATTTGTAGCTAAGCGTAGCGCTACTTTCGATAAATGTGCTCTATTATGAGCGCACTAAGTGCTAAATCAGCATGCGTGATAGCAATTAGCGATAAAAGCAGTTTCACGGAGCAGCGAGCGAGCGATCGCAGTAAACGCAGCTGCCCCCCCGCGCCTCTGCGACGCTTCCCCCGCTCCCCGCATTTTCCCCGCGCGTGTCGCGGCGGCAAATAATAAAATTACTACAGAAGGGGCGCTATATTTTCTTTAAATAAAAAATATAAAACAAAACAAATTCTCACAGGACAGTAACATAACAGTTTATAACCGTGAAATTAAAATAACAGTTGAATAATTATTAGTGAAGGTATGTTCTATAACATATTTTATTATAGTTGTTATTATGTTAATTAAAAAAAGAGTAATTGTTTTACTACTAATCATATGCAATCGACCAGTTATTCCTATGACCTACCCGTTTCAATACTTTCAACACAAAATTTTAATTTCCCAGCGGACTCTCAAGAAAATTCCTCGACTCTACTTAACGGCAAAAATATGAAATGTAAATAATATTTGCTAAATTAAGTTTCATTCTACGCCATGACACATTTATACGAAAGTTAGTAAGTAAATCGTGCATTGATTGCTGCTCTAACAATACTTTTTACTTCGTAGAACATCATTATTCATATTGTATGTGTAGTGATAAAATTTAGTTGGATATATTCTGCGATGTACCTATTACCTATCTACCTACTTATATGTGCAAAATCCAGTTTAGTAAACAAACAAAAAAACCTTGAGCATCATCTGCTGCAGTACTTTGCTCTACCTAACGTAACAACGAATGAATTACGAAATTATGATGGTCTGTTGGTGTTACTCTTTGGTGCAGGCAGTCCGCGGCTCGCGCCGCCATTCTGGATATTTTGACGGGAAGGTCGGTCACGTGACACGGTGGCGGCGGCGGAGGGGTGCGGGCCGCGGGGCGCCGGCTAGACTCTCCAGTAGCCGAGCCATCCGTCTGCTGCTTTGACTGCGGCCGGTCGCCGGAATCCACGCCCCGGTCTCGCGTCCGCGCTGAAAAGAGCCTTTCGAAACCAATGTCGCGCGAAATTTTCAATCGGAATCCTCGGAAGATAGAGAAGATTCAGGGAAAACGTGCGTGTGATCCGAAATTCTAGCGGGAAAGTGCGCCAACTCGGTTCCGAGACGAGGTTATTTGCGTATATTTCGCACGGGGGGGCGTGCGTGCGGCGACGGGGCGAAGACGCCGCCGGGTGGCGGCGCGCTCGGCCGGGCCGTCGCGGCGGCACGCTCGGCAGACATGTTTCGATCTCGGGCGGAGCGCGTCGTGCGAGCCGGCGCGTAGTGCCCTGCGCGAGACATGCGCCTGGCGAGTTCCGCCGCGGACGGTGCGCGCGCCCGACCATGGATGTAGTGACCCCGCACATCACCTCCGTGCTGAAGACGTACCAGGCGAGTGCGCCGCGCAGCCTGCAGGGGCCGGGCGGCGGGCGCGGCGAGCGGCGCGCGGCCGCGGGCCCGGCGGGCGCGCCGCCCCCGCCGCCGCCCGCCGCGCCGCCGCCGCCGCTGCTGCTGGCCGCCGACACCGAGCTCGGCGAGCGCGGTGAAACGCTGCTCGAGGGCGAGCCGATCGCGTGCTTCGGCGTCGGCGGCGAGCGGCGGCTGTGCCTGCCGCAGATCCTGACCTCGGTGCTGACGGACTTCACGCTGGAACAGATAAACCGCGTGTGCGACGAGCTGCAGATCTACTGCTCGCGGTGCACGCCCGAGCAGCTGCACGAGTTGAAGTCGACGGGCGTGCTGCCGCGCTCTGCGCCCTCGTGCGGGTTGATTACTCACACGGACGCGGAGCGGCTGTGCGCGGAGCTGCTGCACGCGCCGGCGGGGTCTCGTCCGCACAAGCTGCCCGGGTTCCGCGTGTACCACGAGTGCTTCGGAGGCGCCCGCGGTGTGCTGGCGGCGGATGCTGCGCTGGTGCAGTGCCGCGAGTGCCGCGCGCTGTACCCGCCGCGCCGGTTCGTGTCGCACTCTCACGCGCACGAGCACCGCACCTGCCACTGGGGGTTCGACTCGGCGCGCTGGCGCCGCTTCCTGCTGCCGGCGGACGAGGAGCGCGAGAAGGAGGAGTGCGCCGCGCTGCTGGACGACCTGGCCGCGAGGGAGGCCGCGCCCGCGCCGCCGGCGCCCAAGCAGCAGCAACAGCTGACTTTAAAGAGAAAACAGGTAAGCTCATCTGCTCTCCATACTTCTTCAGTGTAGCGTTATGTAATTGTGTAGTCATCGACAGCATCACTGATTGTCTCTATCGATAGACAAGTGATCGTCTACTTAGACGCAGTGTTGGTAGTATGAAATCATCTTGTACTTGTAGTAATCGCTTCATACTATACCTACTTGTGGTTTAGGTAAACATTAAACAGTTAAGTAGAGTTGTCTAGTAAGTAGCCTAGTTACTAGTTAGATTCCAACTACAATGCATTAAGAATCTTGTTGGTATATTCAACTCGCACTAATATCATGTACTAGTTATAGTGGAATAATTCAATTTATGTAGAAATTAAAACATCTTTGGTAAATTGGGACTAATCATATGAAAACAAAGACTTCAAATAATGTAGACTTGAGAACTCTTCGTTTGGTCCTTCGAACCGAAATGATTCTTATGAATAGAAATGTTGTCTACCCTGTCTCATAAACATCCGTTGATTTGCCATTGTTATAGGATGTACTTGATAAATTGATACGTTTTCATAATAATAAAAAAACAAATAAGAAAACTCCTATGTAAGACGCAACTAATATATCAGAACTAGTGGCGCTCCGTGTTTTTTCCCGCGTGCAAGTTGACCTTTTTAGGGACACTTCTCTATACAAACTTTTACAACTCGTTTCACTCCCTAAAAGAAAAAGAAGACCTTTGCTGTTTAAGGGCCGAAGTAACAATAATAAAATACGCTCCATATTATTGTAGGTTGTCTTTCTAGACTAGGAGTTTAGCTTGCGCATTGATTTGATATGATAATTAGTCATTCAGGACAACCTGATACAGAAATAAATAAAGTAGATTGTTATAATTATTGTAGAGTATACCTATACGTTTCTGTAGAATAGATACTCGTAGCTAGATAAAGCTTTATTGCTCAACAGCAAGAACAAAAATGAAAGGTCTTAGAAAATGGACGATAAAAAGAAGTATTTGATCAGAGCTTGAACCTAATCATCGGCAAAACAAATATAAACCCAGACGATAACACGATACGCACGTGGAAATACATTACGAGTGTTACGATGCACATAAGTCTGGTGTTAAAAGAAACAATAACCGTAATTACTGGTTAATTAAAACTTGAAATATAAATATCTCTAGAGATGATACTGAGTACGATAAATGATTAAGGGAACGACTGAAGAGCGTGTGTCATAGTATTTACATAGAAATATGCCTAAAACACCCTAGAGAAGTTATCAGAAGATTAAGAGGAAGGCTTTTCAAAATGCATCAATGAATATCCTTCAGAAACGTGTACAACTGCATGGAAGAAGAATTCTTGATGATGAATCCTAATAGAAACAAGAAACTACTTATCACTTTGAATAGGTCATGCAGAGTTTCATAGATTGACTTTGTTATAAGAAATGCTTGATTTCCTGCACCATGTCTTGTCAAGGTGAAGAACTCAAGATACGCAATGACCTTGCTTTCGTCCTGACGGAAGTCTAAATGACATATTTTGAGAACTTAATTCCAATTGAAATTCTAAAGAAATCGTCTGTGAAAACGTAACAAGAATTTAAAAAGACTTAATTTCATAATTACTGTGTAAATACAACGGTTATTAAACTTATAATCGCTGTCAAGCTATTGATAAAACCCATATTTCACGTCATTATTGAAAAAGTTCTACTAGAGACCGATAGATATGGCTATTAGCAATGTTGAGGTTCAACGTTGCAATTTTTGATGCAATCTATGATAAAGAAAACAAGCTTACACTACCAATGCAGTCACAGTTGTCGGAACAGGACCTGATATAGAATTAGGTACAAAGGTAACAGTAGACGTAAGTACTACTTTTTTATGTTTGATAACATTCACGGCTACTCTACAGTGCTATCAGTGCTATGTCTAGTGTACTTTTATCTCCTTTTCAGTACATTTGCAAAAACAACTTTATCAGATGTCAGATATAATATATGTTATTATTAATGTTAATCCCTCAATTAGATTGCATGATTTATATATTATAGGAACTATTTATTGTGTAGTTTTCTTTCTTTATCTACATCGTAGCGCCTGGTCGTATAATCGTTACTCGATATCGATACCTAATTGAATTTAAGTAGCGAGATGAATTGGTGATAAAATTAAATATTTGTCTCATAGTCTAACCCTGATAACCTCTTGTCGACGTTAAAGCGGTGATGACGATGATATGACTAACTTAGTAAAGAAATAACGTTAAATTGCAAATACATAATGTATCTAGATGTTCTGACAAATGGATATATCTTTAAACCTGGCACTTCGGCACTGTACAGGCAATTGAAGAGAAAAACGGCTGTTATAATTTTGACCGTAAAACGTCGCTAAAAAAGAGTTCTTGACTTCTTCCAGCTTTAAGAAATGTCTGAGCAATTAACAAGTGTAGCGTCGCGAGCACTATCGCTAATGCATGTGGGATAAATGCCCCGAAAACTAATAGTGGGCCCGAAAACATGTTATTTTCATTTACCACTACGACATGATATTTTCACTAGCAAAATGCTAACAAGGTGATAACAGTGATCTATGTATATTTTAGAGAACAATGCTCTGTGCAAGATTTCGGACACGTATGTATTTTGTAGCCGAATTAAAAGAGAACGAGTTGCTTATAAAACTGCATATTATCTCGTCAGCTTGCCATTGTCAATACGCGAGGATTTTTTATATTTAAAAAGATACCGGTTATACACAAAAGAACTCTTCCAAAAGCTTAGATAAAATTAAAGGTGATGCAACCGAATTTAATAAATTCACGGCACACACAGGATTTGGTAATGAATCCCTTCCTTTGCATGTAAAACTGAACAATGGGCCTGATATGCAACGTGACACAAAAGATGCCCTTTACATTATGCCACTGACATAACCAACCAGAATAATCATCAAGCATAATGTAAAGAATAAAAACCGTTCACAATAGTGGCTAATACTCGCGCACACACATTATAATAATGATAATATTTTGTATGCATATAAATTACAGTCTATTCACTGACCCAACACAGAAAAATTTAGTTTTACATACACCTGATACTATAGAAGAATACCTGGCCGTGATTCTCAAACCCCGGATACCTAGTTGTTCATTAACATTGACTCTTACACGCTTTGTTACAAGCTTACAAGATCAAGACTGCTTCCTAATAGCACATTACATGTCGTACAATAGCGTCGTCAAGCCTCGTCCATGCGAGCTTGCTGGCAATAATTAATGGTTAAACGAACTTACCTTAAGTGATGTTCGACCATAATTATACTAGACGTTGCATTCGAAGATATTTATTCACTTTGTAGTAATCCTATTTATTGCACAAGGCGTCGCACATAATTTTTAGAGCTGTAAAAATAAAAATCAAATCACAAAAATATAAAATTCACTGTTTCTGAACGATACCTTCCATGTCATAGGCAGTGCTGTCATCTCCGTCATACTTCATTCTTTCAGAGACACTTATCTCGTTTGTTAGTTGTATGGGCTTTAGTAGCTGGGTTCGGGTGGGACTATAAATATCTTCGAATGCAACGTCTAGTATAATTATGGTCGAACATCACTTAAGGTAAGTTCGTTTAACCATTAATTACACTTCGACGTTGCATTCTCGATATTTATTCACTTTGTAGATGTTTAGCGCTTTCACACAAACGAGATAGGCAGGCAGGATTCTAGATAGAAAAATAAAAAGATACATTAACACATATAAACGAAAAAAGTGGAGTGATTATCCACATCATTATGAACCTTACGTTCAACCTAAAACCAATAAATCAATTGATAATGTAAGCCCAATTACCGTTATTAGCATTCTTGCTTGAATATATTATGAATTACCTTTGTGAATGCAATACTAATAAGCTTCCTGACCATCCTGTTGTTCATTTTATAACATGGACAGAACTCCTTATAACTAGCCGAGGTAGAAGTGTAGCGGCTACTATGTGCTGCAAATACCAGTATTTGCACCAAACTATAAATGTAAGTATGTCTAATGTATATGTGACTTGTGGTAGGAGCAATGGATTATCTCTTAGATGTATGAATTAATTTCTTTGATGGAGGTAGCTCTTAGGTGCCATGAAATCTATCTAAACTGATAATACTTTCGTTTCGTGAGGTAAAAAAGTATAACTAGATTAGGCACCAAAGTATTTTATTTGTAGGTGAAATCAGTAATTAGTCTTTATTTCTAGTAAGTGCTTCTAGCCAAATATTAATTTCCATTCGTGCGACTTACTTTAATTTCGCACTCATTGTATAGTTGACAACGCGAGGAAAGACACAAACTTTTTGGATATGGAATCAAAAGCTTTACTCTCGTTTGGATAAAATTACTACAAGTGATTGAGTACTAGGATCTCATGTAGATACGTATTTTGAATAGCAAAGTTTAATTCCGTAAACTTCTTTTGTGAATCCTATAATTTGGTCATCTAAATAACACATTTACCTGATATTAAAACAGAAGCCGAACGGCGAGTCTGTACCTGAATGATATTCAGAGACGAGAATTTGAATCCTATTTGAGAAAATAGGAAAAATTATGTAATACTTTGAATTATTATTATTATCCTATGTGGGTTTATTCTCGGGTCTTTGCCCGGACCTTTATTAGGCACTGGCGGAGCCGTAGCCAAAGCTAAGACGCCACGCTAAGGGTGAAGTGTACTATTAACACAATGCTAAAAAGTTATCGGAGTTCTTATTGAAATTATTGATATCCAATTATTATTATTTCTGAAATTATTTTTTTTTTTTTTTTTTTTAGTCTAAGTTTAAATTATAATTAATTTTGATACCCCTTGGAAATATAACTATGTTTGGTTGATAATACCTTCGAAACCAGGATATAATGCTACCAGAGAGGGTGAAATGGATCAATCTTCTTTGGAAAAATAAAAATAATAAGAGTAACTAAAGGCCTTCTTAGGCCTATTAGCTGCCCATGACTCCCGTGCAGTGGCTTGATCAAAATAATATTTCTTAAAAATACAGATAAACTAGAATAGAAGGAAGACGTAAAATAAATGAGTTTCCCAATCCAATGAATGCATTGACCATAGGGCCCATAAGGTCAGGCTATGCCAAAGGATCTCTTATCCGTAATAATATGTATATACCACCTAAAACGTAAATGTGAAAAAATGTGAGACAAGTTCAACATTGTGATGGTATGTTTGGTTGTTAACTTCACATACAAAACAATTGTGGTCTAAATGGGTGCCCAGTTCTGTGAATGAATCTGAAATTTAATGAATTATAAGAAAGTACATAACATGCATAAGTAAATATAATCATCTGCTTAGTTTTTCTTTTTTATTTTTTTTTTAGTTTTTTTTTATTTTTTTTATATTATATGCTTCGCACAAATATTCTTGTACATAAACGTCAATTTAGGGACTCCAAAAAACAGTTCGTGATTATGATCACGATAGATCACAGGCACCTGGAGCCAGGTCCCATTCAATGTTTTGGTCATTTATTAGTTAATATATATTATTTTGTACGTATATTAAGCTATCTTTGCTTAAGCTAGTGCCAGATATCTCTGAGAGTATATAAGACATCTTCATTAATGCAGACAATAGCGGTCACTCTGCCCATGTTTATTCTGTTAATTCTTAGCAAAGCAATGAAGGCCAATGTAAGCTGATTTCAATTCTAATAATAAAGTATGCTAGTTTTGATTGTGTGATACCAAAAAAAAAAAACTCACGTTACAAAAAAAACACCCCGCCCAATAAGGGAGGCACCTATGAAGATTTCTAGAAGGTACTTACCACTGAGTTAAAACATTATTTTTCCCAAGACGACTCTGACTTCGAGTTTGATACATTTCTCATATAAATCATTCGTAATGTTATGCAGTTTGTAATTTTTCTTTCTATACAAAGGAAACTGCAGGGTAGGCTGAGAAAAGTAACCTAAGGTATTAACAAAGGTAAAAAAGGTAAAAAGGCCCTGATTGTCAATCTGCTTAATCTGGAAAAATATTTTGTTTCGTCAGGTATTTTTAAGTTTCTTTTTGTAAACTTTAAACACATATAATGACTATTCTGTAAATCTACATATTTCAATGCCGAAATGTGTTTGTTTTTTGTTCCAAATCAAAATATATCTTCGCTTGTTTTAACACAAATCTTAACCTTTTGAGAAAGTTTAATGAACCCTCCAAGCAAATTTTAAATTATGGTCATTAATGTGTAGTAAGACATCAAAATAACACACAAGTAACAACAGATCTCGGTTTCTAAGATAATTACCAACTGGTAGAGAAGCCAATGACAAACCAAAGTCATTGAAAATCGTAGGTTATCTTGAAGTTTTAAATTATGGATAGGAACTTAAAATTACGGTTCCTTGATGTGGACATAATGTATATAAAAAACCTTACTTGGTAAATATTAGCTGTGTGAATATCTTCCATTTTAAAGTCTTCAGTTGTTATTGTCCTTCATATTCAAAATGAACCTGATGTCTAGAGATGTAGGTAGAACGCCAGCCTTGCTAAACTTTGAATGAAGGCCAGAGCTTTCTCAAATTTTTTCTTTGTAAGAAGTTTAGTTTTTAGCATTTATTTCAATTTTCTATCCAACTGCATATATTTCGTTGCTTTGTTGTTATATAATAAAAGACAAGTGTTTTGTGTTCTTGTTTTTTGTTTATGATTTATGTCCCACAGATATACGTCTAGAAAATGACTGGCTTGTTTTAGCCTTTATAAGGGGTTTATCCCGACGCTTTAAGATCGTGTATAAGACTGCAGAAAATTCTAAGTTGAACCTTGGTGCCTTCCGTAAGCTAGGTCTTCAGGTATTAGGGTTTCCTTTATCGTGGTTTCTTCTGCCTTTACCATTTACACTAGGATTCTACCCAAACGTTTAGATACCTTATCATAAATCGCCCACCAAATAATTCATCTTTCCGTACTGGATCTATGAATGCATTTTGGCTATAAAAACTCTGGTGCGGCAGACATGGCTTTTCGCTTGAGCTCGGACATGCTAGCTGCATCTGCAGTATCTGTACCTAGACCTGTCGGAATGAATGTACGGGATCTAACCCGGTTATCATCATCAGAAGACCATTGTCGCGGGTCTGGTGTCGGTGACCTTGGATGATTATGGTCGAGCTTTGCCTGGTCAAGAAGATCCAGCGCCATATCAGGTTTTGTACGTATTCACGCTTCACCTATAGACTATTTGATTCAACCAGCTGCATGTGCAGTATTGAAGGTTTTAAAGTCATTGTCCATACTCACGTTACGCCTCTTGGCTGTATGATTCAACAAGCTGCGTGTGCAGTATTGAAGGTTTTAAAGTCATTGTCCGTACTCACGTTACGCCTCTTGGCTGTATGATTCAACAAGCTGCGTGTGCAGTATTGAAGGTTTTTAAAGTTATTGTACGCACTCGCGTTACTCCTTTAGACTGTATGATTCAATAAACTGCGTGTGCAGTATTGAAGGTTTTTAAAGTCATTGTACGCACTCGCGTTACTCCTCTAGACTGTATGATTCCATAAACTGCATGTGCAGTATTGAAGGTTTTTAAAGTCATGGTACGCACTCACGTTACGCCTCCAGACTGTATGATTTAAAGTCATGGTACGCACTCACGTTGCGTCTCTAGACTATATGATTTAAAGTCATTGTACGCAATCACGTTACGCCTCTAGACTGTATGTCATGGTATGCACTCATGGTACGCACTCACGTTACGTCCTATGACTGTATGATTTAAAGTCATGATACGCACTCATGGTACGCACTCACGTTACATCCTATGACTGTATGATTTAAAGTCATGGTACGCACTCATGGTACGACTCTAGACTATATGATTCAGCAAGCAGCGTGTGCAGTGTTGAAGGTTACAATACGCCATCGGAGTAACTCATTATCAGCCGAGCATCATGCAAGAAAAAAGAATGGAAAAAAAATCATGAATTATGTGGGTAGTTAGAAAAGAAAAACTACGCAAAAATCATGAGGAAAAAATATCAGTCATTTTCCAAAGTATGCGCCTTTTCCCTAAAAAGGAAGGGACAAAGGCAAATTTACAGATAAAACTAACACACAGTTAATGACCACGAACTAACCTTGATCGTCCGAACTAGTTGGCGAGTTTCGTATCTTGCGTTCCCAACATGTTATTTTTCGTCATTATTTGGACTTATGACGATCTTTTCTCCATAACACTGCTTTCAACTAACTTTTTCACAAAATTTCCAATAAAATAACGAATTTAATCGATAAGTCGAAGCTGCGACGCCCGCACATAAAAAAGGAATGAAGTATGACGGAGATGACAGCACTGCCTATGACATGGAAGGTATCGTTCAGAAACAGTGAATTTTATATTTTTGTGATTTGATTTTTATTTTTACAGCTCTAAAAATTATGTGCGACGCCTTGTGCAATAAATAGGATTACTACAAAGTGAATAAATATCGAGAATGCAACGTCGAAGTGTAATTACGTGCGCTTGACATGCAATGGTAGCAAACGACGCATGAAGCACCATCCGACGCGGCCCGCCAGACCGGTTGCCGTCTACTCATTCCACTTCAGAAGCTGGCAGTTACCGTGGAATTACTAACGGACAGGCAGATACTGGGTAATGTCTAATGCTCTAGGTCCTAATTTGATAAGATTGAAAGGCTAGATACCGTGCCATGAAATCTGGCCTAGCGTCTAGTTGTGTTTGAAATTCAGCGGCCCGATCGCACTAATAAATTACAGCTGAACCGCTACTGAACCTCAGCCGTTTCTTGACTTTTTGAACATTTCGTATCGCGCTAATGATTTTATCGTAAGTTGAGCCGTAGCGTAATTAGAGTTGGATCGTTCACGCTGTCAAACGAACGGTTTTGCTAAAGTTAGTAAATTACAACTTTTTCACGATCGTTGTGCGGTGCTTTACCACTTTTAGACAAAATTATACAACAAAAACAGCAAAAACTTAGGTAAAATGTATGCGTACATGGATTAATTGGAAAGGGCACATGAATTAGATGTAGCGGCGGCTCGGAACCTTGCGAGGAAGAAAAATACAAGTGCAAAGACTTAGTGCTTTTTATATGAGTGATAGGCAGTTTATAAAATATTATAGACTGTTTAAGGAGTTAACTCGCCAAGTAATAACAGAGTTAACCCCTCATAAGCCACCCACGCTTCGTTCTGATGCTTTGTTTATTGAAACCAAGGTAAGGTTATGTTATGATAATTCCGCATTATAGCCATCAAAATATTACTTTGTCTTTCCCTAATGGTCTGTGAATAAGCGAAATATGGATAGGCTTTACATTATAGCGCTAGCGATAGGCAAAACTTTACATTATGTTTGTACCTACATTGTTTTTTTCATGTTAACAAAATTAAGTTTCTTGACAATAAAATTGTTCTAGGTTTTCGGGCATTCTATGCCACTGGATCATATCAGATGATTGTAGGAGATAGTCAGGAGCATTGTGTGTCACAGGCTGTGTATCAAAAGCCATTCAGCAAGTTACAATAGCCATATACATTAATATACAAGTCAATTGTAATAAATAAAGCCTTCCCATTTAAACAATGTAAGAGGGAACATGATAAATGAGAATAAGTGCATAAATCAACTAATATAATTACAAAGAATACATAATAAACATGTAGGTATACCTACTAATATAAAATTACATTGCTTTGATTCACAAACCACCAAAGTAGTTCCAAGTAATGCGGGCTATAAATCCTCTTACTATTAAAAGAAACTCATTGGTATGTGCCTAATTATGTGGTCCACTAGATCACCTACCTTAGGCTAGGCTATAATGTTGTGATTATTTACTAGGAACAATGCCAGAAACATAAAAACAATTTTCTTTTTTGTTTTTTAGAATGTTTAAAACGCCTGGATTACTGCATTGTATCGATGGGGTGTGTGTTCTGCTAAGAACATCGTACGGTATTTTAATAGAAAAAGGATTCCATTCCCTTAATATTCTGATAGTAAGTACCTAGTGTATTATATTTTACACTTGCCAATTGGTCATGTTATGGGAACAACCCTTGTAATTCCTACCCTTTTCTTTCAGATATATGCCACAAATTTAAATATATTATGAGTGCATGTTACCCTGGGTCTACACATGACAGGGTTGTGTGGTCCAACCATCCAATGAATGGTTATCTTGAACGGCTTCACACCGTCACTGCAGATGATTTGTATATTTTGGGTATGTACAAACTAATCTAGATTTTATGTTCTTACTGGTTCTTTACTGGGCAAGCGTGCTACACCTTTGACCACATCATCACTTTCCATCGGGTGAGATTATGGTCAAACGCTAGCCTAGCCTCTGTTGTAAAAAAAACTATGTGATGTGTTAGTATTTTCTTGAGATTAATTTATTTATGTTCTTGTTATTTTAGGATATCCATTGAGGAGTTGAGACCCACAATTAGGACACCTATCTCAGTCTGAGATCCAGGCTGAGGGCTATCATTATCAAGATAGATGATAGACACTTGAAAACTAGAAATGTTGCTGAACATTGTTGAAGTGTTTAAAGCTTGTTTCAGGTATAATTTAATTGTGTAATAAACAAAACATAGCACTTTATATAATAATAAATGAATTTTAGGTTATATATTCAAATTAATAAAAGTGTTGTAATAAAGGTATTTCATTGCCGGTGCTTGTTGGTAGACATGATGTTACATTATTCACTGATAGCAGTGCAAAGTATTGTGTCATTTCATTAGATTAACTACTAGGTTTATCCCTTTCATTTTTCTTGTAATTTAATTTTATGTGTTAAGTTAATATTATGACTAATGTGTGAATATTTGAAGAGGAATTTCAGTGAAGCAAGATAAAATACTTAAGGTATAATAAAAAATACTTTACATAAATCATGTTTTTATTCTGAGATAATATAATATAGTTATAACTATTTTTCATCTTCCGACTTCACAGGATGACTTGGGGTTGTGTGGGCCTTGCGGTGGTTGACAATAGGTACTGAAACAACAGATAACAGATAGTGAGTTCCATGGGTATCAATATTTGAAAGGCAGCTTTATGATAGGAAGGATACTGCTGGTTATTTTACTACATAATTTATGTAGGTACAGTCAACAACAAAAGTTGCTGAACAATCACACTTTTTTTCTATTATCCACATCATCTTAGACACCAATTTTTGACCTCATCATCACCTTAAATCAGGTGTGTTATGTTGTGGTCAAAATGATACCATATAAAATGTAAAAAAAAACAATAATAATTACTGATTTGAAATACATTTGGAAAATCGAGAACGATCAGCTACTTTTGTCGCTGACTGTACACTAAAACAATAAT
Organism: Opisthograptis luteolata; assembly: GCA_931315375.2. Taxonomy (NCBI): domain Eukaryota; kingdom Metazoa; phylum Arthropoda; class Insecta; order Lepidoptera; family Geometridae; genus Opisthograptis; species Opisthograptis luteolata. Next base: position 10,445,781 of record OV928048.1, read on the forward strand.
AGATTTGAGCATCATCATAGAGCTGTGTGAGCTGTGTTTGTAGTGCTAGGGTTAGCTACCACCTACAAGTTCAAAGAAAAATCAGTCGCCAGCCTCTGTTTTCAAAGGTTAGGCCCATTTAGGCCATCATTAATCGTGAGCTGCGGTCAAACTATGTAATATAAAAAGATATGACAGCTTGGACATTTGTTTATACAGCTTCTGCCTGCATTTCATAACTGTGGAGGATCATCACCCTTACAATGTAGTTGTGCAAGGTACTGTCTGTCTATCCTTAGGCTTTCTCATCCATGTCAGACTGTTTTTGTGGATGACATTTACATTATGAGAATTGGTTTAATAAAGTAAAGTATTATGTACACATAAAAATTTTACTATGACAAATATACTTACATCATAATTTGAGGTAAATTGATTCTGTTTCACATCAAGCAGAAGGCCAATATCTAAGTAGTACAGTAGGGATATTGCTGGGTCCAAGCTGGGCTAGCATTTACGTTCATCATTTTTCCTGGCTCTGCATTTATGGTATTCCACATATGCAACAATAGTTTCTTTGCATCTATGCAAGTTACTGTTACTGTGTTGCTGTTACTTCTGAGTAACTAGGTAAATAGTACCTTCGCCCATTCTTTCCCTCTTCTGGCAGGACCTTCCGCATTGATATGGCCCTCGGCGCATGCTTGCCATATTCGTGCCGCAACTGCAAGAGCCTCTTTGGACCGTACCCGTCCCAGAGCAAGGTGGCGGTGGCTTCCCAGGAATTCTATCAGTAGCAGCTATGCATCAGCAGCGCTCTTCCATTTCCAAAGTCCAATGTGTTCACAATCACAAATAGGTGAAATACTGTGCCTATTATGCATAAAATAGGTCAGTATCGGCACAAAAATATACTTCATCACAGCACCAACCAAATACTTGATGCGGAAGTTCAATAACTCGGTTTTTAATAGTTAAAATACTTGTAAAAGTAGGAAAAACTTTCCTCGAACTATTATTATTTTACATGAGTCAACGAAATGTCGCGCTGTCATCTCAGCATCTGTCAAAACTAGAGTAGTGAAAGTCAAATTTTCTGTGCAATTAGTCGATTATAGCAGTCTAATAGCACAAATATTTGCTAATATGTCTCATCTCTAACAACGATCGCTGAAGCGCTACGGTCCAGTTACGGTGCATCTCAAGTTGGCGTTTAAACATTAACGCAATACCGAATTCCATATTAGCTGGAACGGAATTGAACCCCATGCGCACCGTAACTACAGCTAGACCTGAGACGTTCGTAGTTGTTTAAAATTAGCGCGATCGGGCCGCAGGTCAGAAAATGTTAGCATTGCAAAAGTCAGTTCAGTTTGTGGAAGTAAATTATCCTGTTTATGATTTACGCAAAAGCATAGACTGCAATGCAACACGACTGCGATGCATTATAATCGAGATCGTCATCTCTGGTTCCATAAAATGTACCTGACTGCGTGGTATTATTTCTTTTATTCTCAAAATCGCTGTGCATGATCAAGCACTAAAGATAAACAAAATACCTCATTCCAATGCTTATAACCTTAGTTTAGACCAAGTCATTGCATCCGAGATTGCCTAGATAATTACAATATAAAACAGAAATCTTTAAGAAAATTACACAGATCCTAGTCGGGTTGTGCAGCTGCAATTACCAATTACCCCTCATTGCGATGCCAACAGTGGCAGCGGCCTTTACCAGGCGTACTGAATTGCTAATTCATTCAACTTGTTAGACTTTACTTCCATATTCTTTACATTAAAGCTGTTTATTCACATCCTGTTCTGCTTGCGTGGGTTACAGGTGTCTTTACCTTGTTCATATTTTTTTCTTTCTCGTAGTTCCTCTTATGAATTCACATTAACAACCTAGTCTAAAAGTGCAAGTATTTGTTGTGTGTCTGGGTGTTCCCGATCCGCGTAGTTTCTGATACCCTACAGGGAATCCTAGTTAGGATCAGAGCTATGTATGTGATTGTGTGGGCATTATAGTTTATCTATCACTAGCCATGGAGCCATGCTGAGATCATGTTCCTAATCCTAAAATGGAAAATAGAAATATGAAAATTAATATGTTTCGTGAAAGTCACATCGCTGCGCAATTCTCGATCCGGGAAAACGTATCTTATCGTTTCCAAGACATGTTCTTTTACCAGTAAGTTATTTATTCACCGACAGCGTCTGATCATGGTTATTATGTATCATTGCATCTCTGGAAACATTCCGATCCGACGTTGGCCACGCTACGTGTAATTTACAGCCCGCTGCTTCTAAGAAACGTAGATGCTGTTTTGTATGAACACAATTTGATGCAATTCGTTTCACAAAGTGTTGTTTGGAATTGAAGGTTTCGCCGAGAGAAGACTAACTGTCAGTTGATGGTTTGAGTAAAACTTAGATTGCATTGCGTACCTCAATTCTCCAAATTAGTTCAAAATTTTCACTATCTAACATGTGTTTTATTGCGCTAGACGGCTAGATCACTTCCACACTGCCACTTTCTTTCATTACGCATTTAAGTAATGACGGCGGGTGATAAATACGTTTTCGTTAATTCATTTTGCAAGCCAAGTGGCAACCACACAATAACGAGCGTAATAAAAGTGTGAGTGTCACTTTAGTCTTAAAACCTGGGTGTGATTTGCCAGTATGGAATGCAAAACGATTCCCTGGGATATACAGACAGGCTTTACGAGCATTGGAATTGGCGATGCGTCGTAACAACCTCAATTTAAGACATTGGAAATAGCCTAGATACTCGGCTTGTTAGCGCTCTAGTGTACCTAATGGTGGTCTGGCTGGTTGCATTGCATGTGCAGTCGATTCCACAAGTTACTACACACTTGAGCACCTTGTCGCAGTGAGATCGTCCCGTTTTATTAACAAGGAAAAGTATCTCTTGTTCGTTGAAACGTTAACAATGACAAGATACTAAAGTGCAGTGCCTTGCGCTTGAATGCCAGGCAGTGAGCGGTCGTCAGCCGCGCCTGCTGCTCTGGCCAATAGCAGCGCACATTGTTTGGTTAACGTTTACTTGGTCAATGTTTTGTGATCATTGCTTTGCTCTATAGCTATTCAACCGTGACAACCTGCGTCATCTAGAAATCAAGGTAACAGAGCACCTATCTACAATATCTACATGTACATACTTAATAAAAGAAATGAAAACCAAAGTTTACAGTGTTGGCTCACAACCCGATTTGGCCAATGCCGATCTAGGACCACAATTTACTGAAAATTCAACATAGTTGATTAAAGGTCTAGTTAACTGTAACATTAGCCGTACAAAACGGCGGCGGATGCCAAGAGCACTACACTCACAGGTGGACGTATTAATTACCTGAAATTATACAACTACTCTCCAACACCTTTGCAGTCTATACTTCAGACTCTGAATCATCAGAGTATTGACTAGAGGTTGAAATAGCTGTGACTTTTCAACCCCACGGTTGCCCAAAACGCCCGACCGTGGGCGTATCCTAATTTGTTGAGTTGAAAGGTAGGGAGGTTGAATCTAGAATTTCCTTCCTCGAAATTTGCGAGCATCAACCCCGGATTTAGGTTCACGTTTCATTACTTTCAAGAGTGCCTCAGTAATACTTCGTTATCCTAACGTTACCTATTTTTAAATCTAACTTTAGTGTTTCATACTACATACTGCTTGGCACTGTTAACATTTAGTGAGGGTGAGGGTAGATTTATAAAGGCAAATAAAATATTTGAGCCGGTTTTCTTAGAATATAGTTTAGTTTTGATGCATCTAATGATTACACGGAGAAAAAAGACCTTCCGAAATACCGTTTTCCTTCTGAGTCAAAAGGGGAGGAATTGTGATTCAGAAGGAAAACTAAGGTAAAATAAGGAAGGAATCGGTCTTGGAAGGTAAAGACTCAGAAGGAAAGTCAGAATTTTTTTCTCAGTGTAGATAATGCTTCCCAATTTTCCTGGTGACAGTCGGTCAGCGCAGAATGACTGTCTGGAGATCAAAGCCATTTCTATTCTTATGTTTCTTATGTATGTTTTTTTTCTTATGTTTAAAAACATTATTGTACCTACTTGGCCAGCATGTGCCCCTGATGTTACATATCTTTAAAAGGACCTCATTAAAAATCTACATAACACTCGTAACCTAAAGTCCTTTCCTCACTACCAGTGTCAAAGAAAAATAGGTCGTCGGTTATAATCACCCGCCCTAATAAGTGCGTATCATACATATTACATAGCTAGTGCTATTATGCAACTTGATGGTAGGGTAGGCCCCTGAGTGCCAGGCCCTGAAAGCACGGGGAGAGATGCCGTTGCTATTGAAGTATTCATTAGGTGCTACGTGTGTAGACTGTAGACTTATGGGTACTTAGGTAGGGATTCTCTAAAGGATAGTGGCGTTGATGATGGAGCAGAATGTAAAAATTTATGGAGAAACGTCATCAGTATCATCACAATACCTTTTAGTTTATTTAAAACTCCTTCACTCTTATGAATTTTGTGTCCCAGAGGGAGAAAAGTAATAGAAATTTCCCGAAGACAGAAGAGAAAACTAAGACCAATCAATCTATAGAGAACACGACAACCCTAGACTTAGAGCATGCTAAAAGCAAGGCAAGCACATTGCTCTGTATCAACAACATCCGACCGATTTAAAAAGACACGACAACTGCCTCGAAACACCTATTAATAAAAGGATTTTGAACTCAATTGCATAATTCGGCGGAATAACCGCTGGAGACGCTAAGTCGGAGAATTCGTACACGTTTTGTTGGAAACGAGAGTTCTCCGTAACCTAGCCGGTTAGTGCACCTAGCAACACCGCGACGTACCTACATGCTTATAGGTACGCGACACACGGCTGCTTTATTACTTATTACACGGCTTGTTTATAGACGAGGGCGTCTAGCAGGCCAGAGTTGTTCGAGTTTTTATCGCGGAAACTGTTCCAGGAGAAATTTTCTCGCTATCATCACGAGTAGTAGGTTAGAAACTGTCTAGTCGATCAAATTGTCTCAAGAATTAGTTACAAAGGCGTTAGAAAAGCCTCGCAAACCATTGAGCTGTTTCTGGCATTGAATTTTTAACAAAAGAGAAGAAAAAGGAAAGAAAGATCTCCCTTTCATAATACATAGAGAATTTAACAAAGATACGAGCAAAGCTAGCGCAATTTATGGTTATTTCTGCCTCTATATTTTAGTGAGATGTAAAAAAAAATATCGTTTATTTCGATTACATACCTACCTACCTTACCTTTACCTTTAGAACTATCAAATACTACATAATTTTAAATTTTATATGATACCAAGATACTAACTACATTCCTATAAATACTAGTGTAAACCAGCGAAATGAGCTGCGAATGTTAACGAACAGAATAAATTATTTAAAAAAACATGAAATCTAGCAGTTTCTGTTATCTATCAAGTAACAACGCAATACGCCCAAAGTCAGTTATAAATTTTGAGAATATCAGACATCTTATCGCCTCGTCTCTAATCCCATTATCATCTGAGGTATCCGTTCGCTTTGCACACATTATGCAAACTTTGCAACCACTATGCAAACCTTGCAACCACTATGCAAACGTTGCAGCCATGTTCTGCCCAAACTCATAGGTGGTAAAAAGGCTAAAGAAAATTGTCTCTCTATTATCTTTACTTGCAGTTATAATAGTTATAAAACATAGTCTACGACACCCAAGGATATTGTACGATGCGTGAAAGAATTACAAAATCACTTTATTACTTTCGGAGATTATCTCCTATTATCAAAACTCACAAACAGCGGTGTCGATTCTGTTGTGCATTTACTAAGTTTGATAGGTCTCAAAGTATTGCTGCCCAATTCTGACTACGGAAGTAAAAAAAGAAGAGCATTTGGCCTGTCAAATTTAGTTTGGTTTTGGAAATTGCACAACAGAATCAACACCGCCATTTTAAAATATTAATATAGATTTCCACCTCTGTAAAGAATGGCTCTGTTATACAACTTTTTGTTGTTGATAATATTACTCTTAATAATATTACTCTTAATAATATATTCCGAAGCTATAGCAGTAAAGTCGCATTTCCACTGAGTCTCGTCAATTTACATGCAAATGCTTGCTGCAAATGACGTCTGCTCTTGTGACTTGCGCGGGGATTCGGACAATGACTCCGTGCCAGCCTGCGAGACTACCGGGCTATTTGGGTCAACTACCACACTAGGGCGAGCCTGTTTTTCACATATCTTTCACACCGCAGTCGAGGTTCGTTATAACGGTTGCGAAAAAAACATGCTAATTAGGCGTTTTTAAATTTTTCACACAACAACGTTAGACGCTCGGCGTTGCCAGCCTTTACTAGATCTAACCAGTTTATTAAATGGGCAACACGGGTTTTATAGTAAGTATGTCTAAATATAGTTTTATCTTTCGGTGTTCTTCAAAGTCTAAATTAACAGGACCGAGATACTGTCTTAATAATATTTGGAGTTAGCAATTTCCATAATAAGTCAGTTTAAATAAAATTTTTCGTAGTTATAAAGTTTTTTAGTTTATTTTGTAATAATTATCAGCAGAATTTGAATAAAACTTGAGGAAGATGTATTGTTTATTATGCACATACATAATTAAGTGACGCTGTGCTGGCATCAATGCAAAAACTAGATTCTTTTAAAAATGTTTAAAAATTCTGAAATATTACGCAATCGTGCCACCACGGTGGACTATACTAGATTGAGTTTGACAACTGTCTAATTATAAAACTGGCAGCGTGACAAACTACTCCCCACTCGGACACGTAAATAAACCTCGGGAAATCCAGTGGGCAGTGCTAAATTACCATTAAGACCTGGGTCTCAATAGCGTCACTCCACATGCACCTTACCTACTTGATAGGAACCTCAAGTTACAAAAACGTGATTAAATCGCAAATAATCAATCGTATATTTAGTAAACAAGAAGAAACAATTGAAACCACTAGTGGGTGACATTTCGCATATTTTTTTAAACATTTAAGCAACAATTAGTGTTACGGTTGCTGAAAACTCTTTGGTTAAAACTACTTTTTCATAATTACAAAAAACAGAAGTATTACAAAAGTGTTTTTGACTGAAAAATACCGGTGCTTTTGAAAATGGCTGAATAGAGGCAGTTTTCCCAATTCTTCCTATGTCAGTTTTGCCATTCTTAATTAACTCTAATGTTAGCTTGATCTTGTATTCTACACCATATAGAGTGCCATCGGCATTGCCTATCCATCTTGAGGAGCTATGCGAAACGTGCGGACCTTTCTGTGAACTGCGTTCCGTTCCGCGTGCAAGTGTTTCTCTTAAAGGTTGTGATTACGTGCAAACGTTCACATGGTGGCTTGGTTGCACTTTCTAGTGCTTGCTTTGCTAGCTACCTAGCTAACCAATCCTTTAGAGCCACTCCCGTTAGGCTTAACGAGCGTGTTTTTACCATTCTCGGCCACATCGTCAATTAACACCGGCTGGAGGTAGTTAGTGGTTAAATAGAATACCTATGTTATAATGTTCTATGGAAAAAGGAATTGATTTCTTTTAGGTACATTTTGGTGTCTACTTTTGTACCGCACAATTTCTTAATATTTCAAAGAATATCTAGTCAGTGAAAATTACAAGATCAGTAGTCACTGTAGTCTGGTGTTTTCATTTCGCCTTCATGAGTACAAAATTAGATAAATCAATATCTACCCCTTTCAAAAGTTGAAATGAAAAGGGCCGAAATGGGACCATGGCAGAAATTTTGTATAGATGTTACTAGCCACAATTCCACTGTCGTGAAAAAAACAATCGGCTGTTATGATTATACACAGACTTAGAATCGCTAAATGAATCTAATTCCAATCGCAGGGTGTGACTTTGGATGAATCTAATTCCAATGCATGGTGTTGTGGATTGTGGTGTGAAGTTCGCTATTACGCTTCAAATGTCAAATTCAACGTCATCGTGATATTCATTTTTGTTGGTGAGTTATGTTTCACGTCGCCAGGTCACCACAAGCTCCCCAGCACTCCCGGTGTAAGCTGTCAATCCAGAAGCGAGACAGGATGTAGGTACTTATTCATGAAATCGACCGCAAGCCAATAATAGCGTGTAGTCGTGTAGGTAGCCAGTGTTACCTTCCGCGACAGTCGCATTCTATAAACGACTCGTTACACTTTTTTTGTGTACCGTGCCGTGCCCGTGCATGGATCCAGTTTTCCTACGCATGAGAGGTTCGATGCAAGTTGGTTCGTGACCTGGTGCGAGTGACGTCACGTCTACCGCCACCGCCATGCCGCCGCCGTCTGCGCCCGCGCACGCCCCCCCTCCCGCGCGCCCCGCTGTCTGACGGAGAACGGCTGACCAGTGACCTTGTCGCTCCATCTCTCTCTCGCCACTTACTCATCGCACGTGCGAGTGGGCCAGAAACACTCCGACCGGTATTCGAACAAGTTGTTTGTGCAAGAAAAGTTTCTTCTCTTATTTATTTAAATGTTTTCAAATTCGCTTTGTAATGTAATAGGTACTTAATGTGACTGAGACGTCTGTTGTTGTGGCAGCAGGGGTAATGACCTTGAATAGTAGTCGCTTAGTTGTGAGCAACACCTCAAATGTAGGTCGTTTTACAATATCGACATTATGTACACATCTACAATCTACATACAGCCACTCACGCCCCGCACATAGTAAATTGTTGTTACCCAAGAATCTCTCTCAGCCAAAATTGTTGTTCTGAGTTTTTATAATACCTTTATTTCATTCTTGATTAGGCATATAGATTACACAATTCTGCTTGAAGAGATTACACATTTTTTATGTTTCTGTTGTTATGTCAGAGATAAGGCGAGATGAGAAATTGAAACTTGTAAAAGCATTTTGAGTCCTAAAATTTAACCAAAAACCGATGTAGAATTTAAACTAAAATGTCATCTAAATGAACGTCAATTGTGAAAAAAATTACGTATATATTTGGTATGTATCTTTGGTCATTGTTTACTTACAAATTTCAAAATAAGCCCAACAGATCCGTACTACAGTGAATCAATTTCAATTTTATCTCAAGCACTTAGTTACTTCCACGAGAATTATTTTCATTAGCATTTGCCTATATCCTTCGGTTCAATCCACCTTAGTGAGAATCTTTGAATTCAAAAAAGTGTTTTAAAAATGTGTCATTGATTTTATTCGCCTCTTGCAATCGTAACGTAGAGCTCCTTTCTCTTCAATAATAATATATTCTAGAGACTGTGCTTGCTTAAGACCGCCTTTTGCAAAATGTTCGTTGACTTAAGAAACTTGTCTAACAGTATCAAAATCTGCCAAATGCAGACCAACAATCTTTATTCTGTGGTAACAACTAACAAGTCTCCGTTGATCCTACATCTAAATATAGCTTTTTTATGTGTGTCAAGATTAAAGTAAACACAGCTAAATATAATAACATTTCGCTCGGTAAACATTCATAACCGGAAATATATTAAAATCGCAATAAGATCTTGATAGCATTTTTATATGCAGTTCTTCGTAATTTTGGCTGGAATTGACTGGAGTAGAACTGTCTGTTTAAGGGGTGTTTAGTTAATCAGCTATAAATTGCAATTATTATGATTAATATTTGCTAGTATTTTATTAGATAGTATATTATACTAGAGTTCATTGCCCGTAGGGGGGTGCCACTTCTCTACCCGTCAGCTGTTCGGAGTGCACTAACCTCCAGAGGGAGGTCGGTAAAACCTCTTTATCGCTCCCAACCATTAAACTTTTACATAAATTGAGACGAGTTTAGCGAAAAAGCGGTTCGCATATATTTAAAGGAAGCTTTTAGGCAAACAACCTCGAACCAAATTATTCAGGGAATTCGTGTGTTGTCAAGCAATATCTTCAGATTTTTTTAACCGACATACTGCTCGGATCGGGGCCTAAATTTACAGGAGACATTTTTTTGTTTAATATAAAAATACCAGCACATTTCTTGTGTAGGTATTATTCTTTATGATTATTCTCAAAAAAACTTTGCGGCGCACTTAAATAAGACCGCGGCACACATTCTTTTTTTTAACAAAGATCTTTACGACCTTAAATGTAATTTATTGTTATAATAAAACGTACATAACTACATACGCGTAAAAGGTTATTTATGAAACGAATTAACAATTAGGTACTTATGTACATTGTAATGGGATGACATATCCTCGGAAGGGGTCGTTGCACGGTGCATCTGCGAATGAACAAAAACAATTAAAATTATCCTCTTTGTTGACCTTGTTGTTTTTATTGGCTTAATGATTTGATCTTGCTTATTCATCCGGTAATTAAGACGCGTGGAAAAACTTCAAAAAAATGACAGTCTAAAAATATTTCTGACGTAAAAAAATCTATATTTATTATGAAAGGTTAAGAAAAAAGATTTTATTCTCGCCGCCATCAATACAATTCCTTCGACCCTAAGGCACTATAGCTATACCCCAAGCAAGACAATGTGAAGATATCGCCGGTGTCGAATTCGGCAGAGCCTTGCGGGGCAACGAACGCTATATTGTGGGTTTATTTTTAACCCGACGTTGTCAACCGACGCAACTTGATTATACGTGCTATAAAGGCTTCGCTGCTTCATCTCTACATGTTTATTATGTTATATTATAATCATTATCTCACATTTAGTAGTGTTTTGAATACAAAGTCAAGACAGGATGTGTTCTGCTTCATATGACTGGTTATATTGTTGGTCACTTAGTTTTCCATCAGTTTTGTAACGTGTAGGAAAAGTAAGTATCAGCGGCCTAAATATTGTAGATTTTTTCTAGTTTGTTATTTAAATTTTTACTTTTTCTGTGACAAGGCCTATGTCTCAGCTGCATGTGATAAGTTGATGATGATGACGAAGAAACTTTGTGGTTTCCACCCTCGGGAGGGATGCCATGCTACACCTGGGCTTAGAACTGGCTTTCACTAAAGTGAGGCTGCTAAAACACACCGATAAGTGCTTGGCGACAGATTTTTAACTTGAGGGTAGTAGAGTAGCTAGAAATGCGAGCACTAGAAAATGCACTACCATAATGAAGAAACGAGTTTTTCGCAAATGTTTGAGTCTTGAGTAAATTGAATACCTTTTGCTTTTTGGTAAATTTGGATTCATGTTCAGTTGTTCAATGTTCACAGACGAGCGGTAAGCTTTGTGCTTGCGTTTTAGTTTGTAAAAATTAGAATACCTGTCTTTTGTTTAGAGTCCGACCTCATTTTCTTATCCTGCAAAATATCAGTTCCATCGGTTCCATTTGGGAAATACCTTTGTCCAAATTGTCCACAAGTGGTTTTTTGCACAATTCGTCTCTTTAATTTTCTTAGCCATGGAAATCGGAGATCAGCAGAGACAATAATGATGATTAAGGCTAATTTTACGATGACATCTAGGCTAGAATGATCCATAATTATAACGAAACCTGCTGCCGTCCTGAGATATAAATTGATATGGTCAATTAAATTATGAGAATTTAAGATTGCTTCAAAAAACTTTAAAGGAAAGAGGAAATAAAACGTAATAAGCATGCTAAATAGTACCTACAACTGAAGCTATTTTTGCTTTAAATTGTTACCAAGGCTACCACACCACTAAAATGTATATTATGTAGTTATAAAAATTATCTTCTATATATAGTAATTACTGTTATAAAAATGAATGACTTTAATGGTCGAAGGCATCTTTGAAGATACGTGCCCATATCTCTAAAAATAAATTCACATTGCAAAAGCTCGGAGCGTTTTATACATGAGAGGTAAGTTTTTTTTTATTGACACTGTAGTTTGATAACTCAGCGGCAGTGTAGCCGGTGCCGGATGCCATGACGATAGTTCCGGGTTCATTGTGGTAGAGGGTTTTTTCTAGTAAACTCTCTACCTACCCTCAAATTAAAAATCTGGGGCCAAATAACTACTTACGATTTTTTATTTAGTAGTATTAGTGTGTTTTGGCACTAACATATCAAAATATCTAAAAATGGTTTTGCAAAAGAAACTACGATAACCAAGCATTCTCTTTAAAAAAAATCTTTAGTATTTCTGTATTCACTGTGGTAGGTACATATCATTGGTGGTTTGAATTTTGTTTTATACAACAAGAAAATCATTAAAATAATCCACGAGCTCTATTATAAATGGAAACTTGTTAGCGGATGGGGTTGCCAGGTGCCGTTGCCAGTTGCCACACGTCAATGGCTTTGACGCGTGTTTCGCAGTTTTAACGCACGTTCCTCCGTTAATTGCTGCTTGTATTATGCGCGCACCCTTATGTAAAAGGGTCGTGAGTACTGTTTTATGTATAGAGGGACCGATGGAGAACATAGCTGTATATAGGGATGTAGCTAGATACCTACCTCTAGCCCTTACGATATGGTTGCCATAAAAAATAATGCATGACATATTTAATTTTAGTAGTTTTTTGCCTCTACTTTTTTTAAACTCCCAGAAAATTACGACAATACGAGAGAGCCTCAAAACTATTTTTCTTTTTAATAAGTTTATTTTTATAAGATATATAAAAAAAAACTTCAAAATGTGTTTCTGTACTTTCCGTGTCTCAAACCCAATGGACTTTCCAGTAGCCAATAGCCATTGCAGAATCACCTTCATGCTCCATCAACATATTAGTCAAGCTAATAAAAAACGTAAAACTAAACGTGTTCAAAATGATTATTATCCATTACTAATATTCTCACTAAAATAGAAGTGAGTCCTAACTCCTATCCCATCCCAATGCAGAAAATGTTGTAAATTTTACATTTACAGTTCTAGAAGGTGTACGTTTCTTTGAATAGTGGAATTGCTTTGTTCACTCCCTTATTTACCTAGGCCTCCTTTGGAGAACTAAAGCAGAACACAGTACCTAGACCCCCTTCCATAGAAACTAGGATCACCGCGCTGCGAGGACATGACAGGGAGTTGGTTTTGGTGTGTTTAGGAAAAAAAACTTGGCTTTCAATGAATTGAAACCTTATTCAACAGTGTTGTGATTTATTCATTCTCTTTCGTAATAAATGTATAAATCAAAAAGTTTTGGTGTCATAAATTTTGTATCTGTGTCCTGACTCCTGACCTCTTTACCTATATTCCTTCTTGACTTTTCTTACCATCTTTGCCGCGAACACCATTAAATCATAATAAATCCAAGCGATCGTTACGTGAAAACACACGAGCACCAAGATTAACCCGAAAGCGATATTTCTTCATAACGAAGCTAATGATATTTGTGTGTTCCCGCCAAAAATAAGCGGCCATTACTTTGGAGACTCGTTTGACAGAATTGGATCGCGCGCGCGCGCTTTGGCAACGTTCACAGCATACCGGCAGAGCGTCCCACTTTTTCATCGCATTTTTAAAATCTTCACAAATTGACTACTAATACGAGGGGAGAGATTCTAAAATTGATTTAGAAACACTAACATCTTATGTTTTGATAGCGGTAGGTACGAGTATGTCGCCAAGTTGTCTAATGTCGTCGAGCTATTGTTTGCGCAAGCCGCACAAAATAAAACATTGCGCTGGTTTGTTTGCTACGAATTCCGATGTGACCGTTATTGGCTGATCTTCTAGCGTTATGATTTTCATTTGATCGTGCGGTAATTCTAATTTTAAATCTGCATACCTTCGTGAAATCGTGATATTGTATTGAGTGTGTGATGCTGTTATTATTTTTAAGTAAGTCAACTCTGTCACAATTTTTGCATTTTGTTTTGTTTGAGCACAGAAACTCGTGCCCTTAGTTCCGCACCACGATAGCTTTGTCGCTAGGTACGCTACCGCCAAGTTGTTATCTATGCGTAATACGGATACGTACATTGTGGTCAGAGCCATTTTACGATAGTGGTTCAAAATTGAAAACGCAAAATAGGCTTGAATTGGCTTCCGATATTCTAACCTCATTCCTCAGTCGACTGAAGGGTTTTGAAACTACTAAAAATAAGGCAAATTGCATACTTTTTTCTATTTTGTGAAAAGAAGATCCGTCTGCTGTTTGTTACCTATAACAGAGATTTACATAAGTACATTTTTAGTTACTCCTCGATTAAAGTTACTACAGATAAGTTTATTCTTTCTCTCTCTCTCTCTCTCTTTCTGTCTCTTTCTCTCTCTCTCTCTACAGAGAAAAATGACTGCAATTAACCCCAATTTTCAACTAGATCTTACAATCTTTGCTTCAACTTTTTCAAACTCTATAACGCTCCTAGAGGTAGCGAAGCGAGCGTGATTGGATGGGACTTCAATTTCGCTTATCCGATATTCCCCAGGCGCGGGTAAAATGGAAATTTCACCGTAAAAATCATGCTTCTCGAATATCTCGATATATCGCGTTTTTGTTCGGAGCTAATTCGCAATCATATCGTTGATTTGTTTAGATCGGTGCGGATGGTGCGTGCGCCGCGGCGTCACGTTTTTTCTTCGACTGCTATATTTTCTCTAACTTATCATTAGCCGACATCATCTTAAATCGAGCTCGTCGTGTGTAATACGTCTAATCTACTGGCAATGGGATGTCCATCGGTTTTATTATCTCAGGATAGTAGTAGGTACTCTACCAAACACGCTGGTTAGGCCATATTTAAGGACATACATTTTCTTCGCAAGTCTTGCCTTTTATACGCAAAGGTGACGGGACGGGCGTTTATTATTTTCGTTAGTACTAAATATGAAAAGGTAAGCTCTTGTATTATAGAAAGCTCACTCTAAACTACATGTACCTAAAAGTTCGTAACATTCTGAGCAAGATCAGCCTAAATTCGCTGTGCCAGTATTCCAGCAGGCTTTTCTCATGTCTTGGCTCCATCGGATCAAGTCTTCCGTTGGAGTTGGTCAAGACTGACGAGTCTTATCTCCATATATTTTCATTTTTTAAATAAAGTTTAGGCATTGTTGGGCGCCAAAAATAGCATGTTTACGTAACTAACCTCCCAGATCCGTCGAAATGGCACAAAAAGACCTTTGATCTCTTGGTCCCTTGTGAAACTGAGAAGTTTTATTGATGTTCTAATTTTAAACTTATCTGTAATGTGGTGTACCAATAAAGAGTTAAACATCTGTTTTAAAAAAAAAGCAAGTACATTTTTGTTTTGTGTCTGGGTGTTGTGGATCCCCCGATCCGCGTAGTTTCCGATACCCTAGATTCGGGGAATCCTAGTTAGGGGTCAGAGCCTATGTGTATGTATTGTGTGGGTATTATTGATTAAATAAGCTTTAAACATTTTTCCACGAATATCCCCATGGATCTAGATATCTGGTGCGCCTACAACCAAACGCCCACGGCCCATCGGGAAGCAAAAACTAGTAATTTGTTCCGCGTCGGCCGCCCGGCGACGGCGGCGTGGCGGCGCGACGGTTGCGTCATAGTGAAATCAATGATGGCCGAACCTAGTTGTAAAGTTGACCTTGCCTTCGTGTGACTTAGTTTTCTTAGAAGGTCCACGCAATACGTGCGTTCGTGTTTTGGTACCTTGGAGATTCGCAGATTTCGCTGTTAAGAAGACGACTCCGGTTACGCTGATAATTTAAGTTAATTGCAACCAATTTTCTCTGTGTCCATTATAGCACCTAAGGGTAATCAGATAATCAATCTTAAGGGTCAGCAAGGCTTCAGCAACGCCCCTAGTGTTACCATCAGGCAGGCCATCTGCTTGTTTGCCACTGAATACAAACAAAATCTATATGATGATGCTACATATTGATGGAGCACACCAATGGGAGTTTATAGACTACCCATTTATGTGCTCGTCTGGTTAGCTATTCCCCTCAAGAACCAGTTACCAATCACTGATTTCGGTGTGTTTTGGCAAACTCGCTTGAGAGTCAGAGTTCCCAGTCCTGGCGAAACGTGGCGCTGCACCACCTTCGACCACATCGTCACTACAGGTTTTTAGGTGCCTTGCGGTCAAAGTTACCAACCAAGTTTGTTAGAACTTAAATATAAGAACTTGGGAGGCTAAAGTGGCAGTGGCCGGGACAGGTAACCCGGATGCACCCGGATCGCTGGGCAAGGATCGTCACGCAGTGGGTACCTGAGGACGGGCAACGTCGCCGAGGCCCCGAGAAAGATGGCGTGATGACCTTAATTCCTATCAAGACCAGTGGTCTGCGGTTGCAAGGGATCGAGATACCTGGAAAGAAATGGGGGAGACCTTGCCCAACAGTGGGACAATCAAGGTTAAAAAAAACTTGAATGACTTGACATTGGTATTACATCCGTATCAACAGCGCGTTGGCAACCGAGAGTCTGATTCCGCTCCGTGTTTGAATAACGAGAATGTTAATAAAGTTGGTAGGTAATTACTAATTATGTAGTTTACCTTCCTGGTGACACCTGCAGCGTTACACTTGCCTCGAATTGCATTAGCTTCGTTTGATTTACATGGACCACTAGTTTATTTACGTTCATTGGATGGGAAGTTTCGTTTAAGGCGGTGTTTGCAAGATTTTGCTGAATTTTATTTTGCAACTATGATTGAAACAGTAACAAATAAATTAAATCAATACGTTGCAGTCTGTCCTGGCTTGAATCAAAAAGTAAACAACATAAACGAAAAGAACTTAGAGCCAGTTTCTTATATCTGATAAATGGTGATTATTGAGTGAATCATAGAATTAATTAAACGAACCTCTGTTAAAAAACATTCTAATAAAACAACATAACATGCTAGTTTTAATAACTAGCTTACCTAATGAATACATGAAAGACTGTTGATGAATTTCTGTGCTTTGCTTTTGCATCCGCATGAAAACTGGTTTCTATCAGAATAAAACATAGCTTATGATATTTAGATATAGTGTAGGTCCAGCAGTGAAATAATTTTCAAAATCCGATGATTAAATAATTCCAGAGATTCCCTATTATATTCTACATCCTGGTGTAGTCGCCCTAGCGACTAGACTACTGCGGTCTTAGTTACGTAGTACTATTACACATTCTGTGTCTTAGGTTCACGACGTTCTTGACTTCTTGACCTCTTTATATCCTAGGGCGATGACCTTAGTACTTCCTAGTTGTGGTAGACGTATTCTTGAGTGGAGACCGCGACTTGGCAAACGTAGAATAGGACGACCTGCGCCGAGTGGCTGACAGTAGTTGGGTGAGAAGAGCCAGAGACCTGGCTCAGTGGTGTACCTTGGGAGAGGCCTATGTCCAGCAGTGGACTGATACAGGCTGCATGATTATGATGGTTATGGTACACCAACACACATACCTAGTATTGTTATTTAAAGGTGTTAATGTACTGTTTGAGTTGCAGAAAGACAGGTAGCTAAATCGTCTATTTACGCCAAAGAACCGTCTAAATTATGAATTTATGCAAATGCGGCGCGAAGCGGCTCCTAAAAGTTGACCTTGTATGATTGCTGGCCACCGTGAAGGTCTACCACTTGTCGCGCCGCAGACATAGGTAACCTACTTGGTGACCGTTGAAGGTGGCGCCAATATTAATTTATAACAAGTTCTTAGCTACACATGAAATTGGATCTCTTTTTTAAAACACTTTTTTTATGGCTTCACGCACGAATAGTGAATTTAGATTTAGCGAGTGTCAAGATGTATCAAATGTTAATGACTAGCTGTTCCCCGCGGTTTCACGCGCTTGGGCTACAGTTTTTCGCGATGAAAACAAAGAAATTAATCCGAATATAATCTGTGTTTATTACGAAAACGGATGCGCTAGCATTTTTTTTCATTAATAGTATTTGTTGATTTAGAAATAGCTAATATAATTACATACTAAGTATGTAGTTTGTAGAGACACTAAGTATCGACGCGACGTGATGACTGATGACGTGGACGTCGCCGCGCCCGCCGTATTGACGTGCTCAGAAACCCTATTGGATTAAAACTGTTCATTTTGCTAACTGTAGAAAAGAAAACCTTTGTGTTGTGTTGTGACTGTGACATAAATATGGTCCGCGACTAGGGCTGCCAACTTTCAAACATGATAGACATGTAGATGGAATCGTTAATTGGGTGAGGACAAAATAGCGTCTACTCCAACTTTTTAACTCTTGAGATGAATAAGACTCGAAGTTAACCCGGAGGCCCGAGATGTGTGAGGGATGTCAGTGGCAGCCCTATCTGCGACACCAACCGTATTAATATTTCCTTCCACTGTTACAACACTAATTATAATCTTCACATATTTCTTAAAACGAATATTTAAATAATATTTTGACTGGTTTCATTTTATAGGTCGGAAATATGGAATATATATTGTTAATTTATTTAATTTTAGATATTGTTTAGGTATGCCGATGTGTAAACTGAAGGTATTTAATGTTTATAACTAACAAGTCACCTTAGTAAGAGGCATAATACGTTATTATATCTACGCTATCTTTAAGTGTTCGTAATACATAATAATATAAGCTAGAGATTGAGTTATCAACATCAACTATCAAAACATATTTTGAAACATTTCACTATTTGCTACGTATATTGTAGGCAAGTCATGCGTAGAATATAATGTTATCTTGTGCCTTTTGCGTTTCTGATCTAATCTATACACCAGACGACGTATTTGACAATACACCTCTAGGAACAAAACAATTTTACGAGCGACAAAAGTAGGCACCTCGTTATAAACCCGGCTACAGTCGAGGAGCAATAAAAAGAAATCAAATCAGAAACGGACGTGCGACGGCCTCGCTTCACCTCGTAAACACCCAAAAAAGTGTAAATCGAAAACAATAAACGTGTCTGCGCTGCCGCTCGCGCTCGCCGAGTCTGGCAACGACGTAATAAGCCTCCGCGAGCGGGCCGACCGCCACTCCACTTACGATATCGACTTGTAAATAAACTCGGCCGGTTAATTCGTGACCGTGGGCGGTTAACGCATCAATATGTGCGCGCGGTCACGGGGTTACCGCACCGCGCCGGCCGTCGGGAACGCAAGCCGCACTAGCCGCGTTCAGATTTCAAAATGGCGACGTACGATCGCAGCACGTACCGCGGATTTTATGCGTTCTATTATAATTTAGTGTAATTTATATTCGATACGCCAGCCGGCGGCGGGCGTTAGATAGGTTTTCTATTGAAGTGTGAGGATCGCGCCGTGTCCGGGAGCCCTCCACGAATACTGATGGACGACGCCGCGGCCGGCGCGACGTCAGGCAGGATGCGTTCGCATGCGGGCTTCTGCATGCATGCATCGCTGATTGATTTTGTTTATTTTAACAACAATGTGTGAGGATACGTACATTGTTTGAAAATAAACAGAGCCGAGAGCTGCTTTTGAATATCAATCGGCTTTAACATTCGCTGTCGACGATCGTTCTAACAACAGAGCCGATTTTGACTTTAGCGTAAACTTTGAGCTACTTGTGTTGTGTGTAACCCTGAGAATAGTGGCATAAGATTAAATTATCATCCAGGTACATATGGCATGCGAACATGGATTATCTCAATTTCAGTCATATTATACATCCTCATTTGTACTTACTGGAACTTTGCAATTGCGTTAGTAAACGTACCTACCTAACCTACTTCACTAACCGTTTTTTTGTGTAAGATACGTACCGTCTTCTTCTTTATGTTAACTGGGTGATAAGCTTTTCTCGTGTCCAATAAAGACAATTTCAATATTAATAACAATTATATTATGTACTTATAATACTTGCCTACATAGACTTTGTTTTGCTAATTTGTATCTGATAAACTCAAACGTGAACTTATTAATTGGATAACATGTTATTATTTAAATATCAGATATATTTACCATACATTAATATTGTATATTTTGCAAATCATCCTCAATTTGACAATATACGAGAGTTACGAGATCAAGTAAGTCGAATAAATTATAACACAATGTTATCTTTTATCTGGTGATAACCTGCAAGCTGGAAGATTAGTACTATTGTTCCAATTTGTAGGTCAATGTTGTCATTAAAATAACTGGGTATATCAGAATTAAATACTGAAGACAGTCTCAAATGTAGATCCATACTAGCGCAATAAGTAATGCAATAAAACTGCACTGAATACGGCCCGGTGCGGTGTTTTTCACTACCTAAGTCTACTGCTGGGTACAGAAATCTTCCTTGTTCTGAATGTTAAGCTTTAGGTACTGCCTACCCAAATATTATACTTCGGTTTTGGTCTGGCCTATCTGGAAGATGCTTATCACCCATCTCTTTTATGACGTCAATGCAAGTGAAAGATTAATTATTATATTCTTCTCTACATTTCCAATTATCATTATGAAGTGCAATGATTACATGAGTATTAAATTATTCTAGAATAATTTAGAGTAGGTATTATACATGAGATTAGATAAGAGGGCCAATTAAAACGTTATCGTGAACTTATGATAAAAGCGACCTTTTTTACATGAAAGATATAAAATTAATCGTGTAATACCTCACACGTTGAATTAACATCAATTAATATTTCAGATTTGATTATTATTTCTCCTTTCCGCAGTGAAAATCAACGGGATCTCATACGATGTCAAGGACAAAGTGTTAGCATGTTGATTGATGCCAACATTGACTTGCTATTAATAAACTATATAACAATTTAAATTTAAGATCAATCAAGTGACATTTATTTGAAAAGGTCGAATCTATCGGATTTTATTACATAGCAAAGCTTTTAAAATTTTATAGCATCCACATTTTGATTCTATTTGTAAAGTAATACGTAACAGCGTTTTTTTTATAACGAAAATAATATGCTCCTAATATTTAATTAAGTAAAATCTAAAAATTGAATAGAGAAATGGCGTTTTTCTTGTTTTGGTTGGTATTAAGCTAGTAAGTAAGGCATAGCAGAAGGGGTCCTTTAATTTTGAATTTGTGAGCCCTGTTCTTGGCCATTCATTAATTCAGCTGCCTTCCACCTTTTCAATGGAGCATAAAGATTCTAAACAAACAAACTTTAGTACCTACAAACACAGTCAGCAAGTGGTCCACCGTTCTTGGGTTCATCAACCGTTGCACGCGCGACCCTCGACCCGCGCTATCACGACCTAATAATACCAGATAAACAGACAAAGGAATTGCCTGTCCAATTGTATTATAATTATTGTTAATTTGTAAAACTATTGACCATACAAGAGTAGAAGTTGAATCTATATATATATACATATAACTTTATTTACCTTAGTAAAATAACTCCGAATAATATACAACTAAAACTAGTACTAGTAGTAACCAGTATGCTAAAAGAAAAAAAGACGTTCCTACACATAGCAGATCGCTTGAACTAACCAAAGACGGTCTAAAGATAGTTCAAACGACAATGTCAATTGTCCGGCAAAGTGCCCAAAATGCTAGCCGCAATGCCCCGCTGAATAGCGAGGCTTATCCTCTATCCAAAATACAAGACTGAAATCTGAATGTGAACACAAGTACAGATAAAAAGTTTTAGAAATGGTAGATAGCTAAGTAGCTAGGTACTTTAATCATTTGTCAGTCATCATCAGCAATTTGTGTCACGGTTGCTTTTTGATTTCTTTTGCTCGAGTTGATATCCCGTAGATAGTTTTTTTTCCAAAACGAGCTTGATACTTAAAATGTCTCTAACAAATATCAGTTAATAGGCAAGATTTTCACTCGACCTAACTGTAAGGATTAGAGTATCGTTTGATCACAAGTCATGAACTATGTAGACGGGTGTAGCGCCATGCTTAAACCTGGATTGGGACCTGGCTGCCGACTGAGGCTGCCGAAACACACCGATTCATCTATAGATGTTTGGTCATAGATTCCTAATTTGGTTGGATTACCATGTTTCCATCACAGAAAATTCATGCTCATTGCATTGTCATCGCTTCAATTCTTTACAATTATCAACTAAACGTAACATAATCAGGTGGTCGACTAAATCACACAATACCATCAGGTAAAGCTGTGATCAATATGATTATTGGTGAAACGCAAGCTGATCGATCGTCGTCACATAAAAAAGTGATTGCAAAATAACGCAAAGGTGGTCGTTTTACAGCGGCAATAAATTACAACATTTGCATAATACGCGAGCGAGTTGTACAGTCGACAGAGTACGGACGTGGCTTGAATTCCGTTCACAATAACATAATCGTGGTACCTACGTAAATCAACTGAAATACACGGTTAAACAAGATCAGAAGAGACGCAGCGTCAGATTAGATTTATCTACTACATCCTTGATGAACGTGAAATGTGGAAGAGCTGAGTAATAGAACCCGTAAAATGGAAGATATACATCCATTTTTATCCTGTACGATTTATCAAAATATTTTTCATGATCCTATATCTAGCAGTACAGACTTTACGTCTTGTTTGTGAGTTTGGACGTAGGAGGTAATCTCCGGAACTAGATGAAAGCTACACTATCTCGGAGTGTCATATGCTATGTATTATTGTGACAAACATCCAGTGGGAAACTCCACGCGGGTGAAACTCTGGCACCGCTAGTTTTTGATATAGACCGTTTCTCTGCCAATCCACTCTTATCTGACCTTTGTCTCAGTAGACATAAATATACTGTGTTTTATGTCTATTCTACCTTAGTCGACCACATAATGTAGGGCACTTTATTACGGCTGTAATCTCGTTCTGCTAACTAAGCTTATTTCTGTAGCTTGGCTGTTTAGGGATATCTTCAGAACTTCGGATGCGTTTATCTTCTAAAGGAAACAATCTAGTTTATGTGTTACTTTACTACCAGCACTGAACACACTCAATATCACATAATTTATAAGATCTACGAATCTGAAATTTGGCAAGCGCTTTCTTCTAGAATACTAGATGGTCACTACGGAAGGATTTTTGAAAATTCGTGCCATGAGGGTCGTAGCTGTGGTGCGGGTTGCTATTGCTAATCGTTAGTTCCAGCATAATTTTGCGTTCCATCGCTTACTTTAGTTATTAGCTTCTAATATTATGTACGAAGACAACATTGGCGCCAGATTTTTACATTCACCATCGTCCAAATGGTCAACAAAGAAGGATTCAAATGCTCAGTAACTGTGCTAATGCCTGAATTTAAATTCAGCGTTCGAAAATCCGGATTGCTCGAACTGAATCCGAATCACCATAATTTGTATTGCAAATTGCGAAAAGTCGAGGAAGCATGGCTCCCTTTTATCGCAACATTATTTTTGAAAAGTTCTTCTGTTTTTCCAACATATTTTCTCGTCTTTTATCCACGAATCGTCTATTTCAATGTTTGTAAGTAAACAAGTACTTCGCATAAGTTTTCAATTCTATTTCTGAGATTGTGTTCAATATTTTCGAATTCGTTCTTCTTTTCATCCTTATTTCTAAGGGTTGATAAAAACTTTTTATAATGACTTGTTCGGCTTCGTAGCTCTTAATAAATGTTTTTAACTTTTTCAATCGACTTTGTTTGTTGTTTTATTTTTCAACTGAAGTTAGCTTTATTTCTGTACTTAGTTATATTATTATCAACATCGTCGTTTCGTAACATTACTATTTAACATGTATTTATTTTTGTACGTGTTATCTTTGTAATCGTGGCGCTTGCAACAGTACTGAAATATCGAGAACTTAAACGAATGCATGGTAAATATTCCGTTTCAAAGCCAAAGACTCTTTAATTTCTTACATTGTAATAAGAAATAAATAGTATAAGAGTATAAGTACATAAATAAACAAGATACATGTCTCAAGTTGTCTTGGTGTCAGTGTAGACCTTTTGCAATTTCTAATTCAAAAAACGTTTAGTCCCGTAGTTACCAAAAGAGCTTTTATGAAAATTAAATTCTACCACCACCGTGTTTCGAATACAATTCGAGAAGAGCCGACAAAACACTTGTGTATTGTACCTATATTTTACTAGGTGTACACCGCGGTTGTACCCGCGGGACCACAGTTTATCGCTGTAAAAGATATTCGCAAAGTTAAGTTGTTCCGTCTGTTCTACGTATTTTTTTTATGTAATTTGTTTTGCCACGATCGACTGGAGTAATATCCGCGATCGATTGCGATCGACCGGTTGGCCACCCCTGATCTACACTGCCTCGTAGGCAACTAGTGCCTCTGTACATCGGGTACACGATCCGCTCTCTGCAATCTATTCCCGTTGTGCACATTTATTTCCATTTGACATTTTCCCTACCTCAAGCGGTGGTTATTCTTGAGTGCGCCGTTTGTTTTGCTTGTTCTGATCGTGTGCTGGTCGCACTGAATTATGAATGTTTTGCTCAGTAGCTGATTTAAATTGAAATGCTTGCGTTATACTGGGATTAGTTTGTTTGTATCATAGTCGCTTACTAATAAGATCTCTCTCTAATTTGGTAGAGCGTAGTCAATTATAGTGTATTTTTTTGAAATTTTAGGGTATAAAGAGATTAATTGAGCCAGGGTGACGAGCTTAGTACATTGCCGCGAAGGAATTTGAACTATTGACGTTCAAAATTTTGCGTGGCACTGAACTGAGAGCCTAGCCAAGATGCAAAAGTTTCTTTTTCCACAATCGTTAACGCCTTGTGACGTTTTGTTTGGGTTTGCGGACATAATCCATCTTTACTATCATTTTGTACCAATGATGTAGTGATCGTTATTGGAGACCTTTCTTCAGACTTAACTTTAGGTTGAAATAATATGTCATTCCCAAATACTGTTTTAGTTTTCTTATGATTTTAACTATTGTAAAATACATCTTGTGTGGGGATGCTGTAATGAGCAAGCGTGATGCTTACCGTCAGACTAGCTACTTACTCGTTAGTACATACAAAAAGAAAGCATTTAAAACAAAACCTCTTTGTTTCACTGTATTAGCTCCATTCTGCCAAAGAGCGCGAATCGACTCGCTAATACCTACTGGTCTGCCTTCTTTTCGACCTTCGTGTGGAGTCTAAGCACGTGTCGATTGTTGTGTCTGAGTTTTACGTGCTCGTTTGGACTTTTACCTACCTGTGAGTGCATTCTCATTTCTTTTTTGGCTTGGTGTGAGCAAGGAGCGTGGTGCGCATGCGACGTGTCATAATCCCAGTTTATGTGTTTTGTTTAAGCACCAGCTGACTGTTCTTGTAGGTACAATATCATATTGCTTCAGTAGTATTGGAAAATAACAATCAAATTGCACTGCAGCAAATTCTAGGAAATACCGTGTTGGGCGCCAAATTTTTGGTAGGTAGGTAGGTATACATGCAAAATTTCTTCAATGCTTAGTGGGGATAGTGTGGAACATACTGTCTACCTTTTTACACCTATATAAACCATACCATACCTAATGTCACCTTTAACACCATCCCGTCGCTTGGAGATCACGAACTAGAGTTCGGGTCGGTTCCTGTTAATCATTATATTCGTGCACGACTGCACAAACCAGTTACTTACGTTTTTGTGAGGTTTACTCGGGTCCTTGGTTCTCAAAAGATCCTAATGAAGCAATTTCACCCAATCAGGGTAGAATATGGAGATATGTTTAATATTTAGTAACATCGCCTTAATGAATGCAGGTTTCAAGCAATAGATGATTCTGATTCTCAATTATCTTTCAATAATTAATTTTATAAATTTGGTACACCAGCGATTTCTTTTCAGTGCCGAATGCGAAAATGTTGCGAATATTCGAGCTAAGAATAAAGACATCAATCAGTGTTCACAATTAAAAAGCAATTCGTTTATTTTATTTTCGCTTTATTTTTACTGGCAACAATAACGTTTGCCGCGTGTCAGTGTCGCCTCGTTTCGGCATAAAGGTCCTTCTACATGGAGCGTTGTTTTGAATACAATTTTATACCTACCACTGTTACCATTTTACCTCTAAACCTATATTTTATGAATTGTCAATTATGATTATAACCGAGAGAATTATCTCCGTCTTAACAGTCGAGCTATGGGCCAGGAAAAGCGCGTCGCTTCTACATTACCAATGCGAACGGCGAAGGAGTGAACACCTTGCCAGCGTCTTTGTTTCCCGATAACTTGGGAGCCTTCAAGTCAAGAGTGAATAGGTATCTTCTAGGCAAGCATGCTCCATCTTCGGCCTCCTCCTTTCTTATACCTACTTACCATCAGATGAGACTGTGGTCAAATGCCCGCCTGTTGATAAAAATCAAAAAAACATCTTTTAATGTCACTTACTAACTAATTCTTCTTTATTTGTTTCAGGTAATTATGGATATTCAATTAAAGCTTCCGTAATCCGTACTATCAGGTAAGTAAGTTATACAGGTTAATAAGTAATAATTACTGAAGGTTTACATTCGATTTCTAATTTAAACGGACAGTTAAAATTAATTAGCTGAAAAAAGTTAACATGTAAATGTTTTGTAAATTTGAGCGATATTGGTGTCGATTCGGTTTTGCATTCTCTAAAACTATACTAAGTTTGACAGGTCTAATAGTGTTGTTGTCTATTTCTAACCACTGAAGTAAAACAGGACAGCATTACTTTTAGACCTGTCAAACTTAGTTTAGTTTTAGAGAATGCAAACCGAATCGACACCAATATGACTGTTTGCCCTTTCTACAGACTGTTATCGTAAACGTCTATAGAATTAAGTATTAAGTATAGGGATAAAGAATTTTATCTCTAGGAATTTTAGGACCGATCTAACAGGGAAATCTTCGGAAAAGCTGGTGCTGGTGTGGTCCCAGTTCATTTTGGTCCAGTTCAGTTCTGATATTTCTGATAATGGTGTCGATTCGGTTTTGCATTCTCTAAAACTAAACTAAGTTTGACAGGTCTAAAAGTAATGCTGTCCTTTTTTACTTCAGTGGTTAGAAAAGACAGAATAATATTAGACCTGTCAAACCTAGTTTAGTTTTAGAGAATGCAAAACCTAATCGACACCATTGGCATTCATGAGAAAACCTTTCTAAGGTTTTACTGCAATGTTGTATTTTATATAGACAGATACAGTGTTATTAGGATGGAAAGGTTGCTGGGCTGATATAATGTAATTGCCGATACGATTTCAATCTGCGACCTTTCATCTGTTCGCGCAATCCTCCACTAATAAACTGCCGCGGCGGTCACGATCTTGATAATATCCGACGAACGTTATGTTTCACTAGAATCGCTCCTAAACTTTACTCTTGTATTGTTACGATGTTTTTATCTTATTACTAGTGTTCCGGGATAAAAAGTAGCCATGACTGTGTTAATCCAGGGTATAAGCTATTTCCATTCCAAATTTCATCAAAAACGGTTTAGTAGTTACGGTGATACGTGGTAACAAATATTCACACACACACAACACACAATATTTCGCATTTATAATATTAGTAAGTTTATGTATGATTCAGGAATCCTACTATAAACGTGAAAGTTTGTGAGTATGGAATGGATGTGTGTCACTCTTTCACGCAAAAACGAATGAACGGATATGAGTGAAATTTGGAAAGGAGAAGATACCTTGCGAGTATGGATGTTCCATACATCTAAACTCACAAACTTTCACGTTTATAATATTAGTAAGATTTAATGCAGCAACGGAGTAACTGATTCACGTGATTTATTGCATAGAGATAGTTGTCTATAAATAATGGGTAGTGAGTGATCCTACACAATCGGTACGGCCCCTTAGTACAGTGAGCGACAAAAGTACCTAAACAATAACAGAGTTTCCGATCATCTTAAACACCATTCTTCGACTTGTGTTATGTGTTGTGGTCAAACACTACCTTGTCAGTTGTAAGAAAAACCCAAACATTACTATTGTAAAACACATGTGAAGAATCGAGTATGACTAGCTACTTTTGTTGCTGACTGTACCAGTAGTCGGTACAAGCATAGTACAATTGTACTATGGTACAAGTGCAGTCCCAGTGTGCAGTCCACTTGAGGGGTCGGCACCCGCTGCCTGGCTCCGAGCCAACTGCCAACTATTATTACAACCCACTGCAATGTCATATACACCTCTCGTAATCTCTATTACGGACCCATAAAACCCATTATCGCATTTACGAGCGGTACACGATCGCCACTCATCTTGCAACGCTTTCAAACACCTGGGTCTACCACGAACGTGTAGTCCTAAGAACTGTTTTGTATTGGCGATAGGGTTCGCAGATCAATGAAATTAATAATGAAAAAAATTGATGAAAATTCCGGATCTTTTAATCCAAATTTGACTTTTTTGTTCCATCGTTCTTATTTGGCTGAAATTAAGTATCTGCATTTTTTTTATGTCTTACAAGGTAGCGTTTGACCTGATGTTAAGTGACGATGTGGTCGAAGGTGGCGCCACGCTACTGAATTTGGAACTGGTTCTCAACAGGGGCTGCCGGTTTGTCCTAGTAGAACCAGAAGTTCGTCATTTCTTCCATGAAGCATGTGTTTGATTTTCTATCTCTAGAAGGACAATCTGACTCAATCCGTGGATAAGATAGGTTATTAATTTTGGCCGTTAGCGTATATAGTCAGACTTACATTATAGTAAAGTACGAACGCAAGCGGTGCGCGACGCAAGCGGGTGTTGTGGTTACGGGAGAGGGAAATTTCTTCTTAATTTATTTTATTTAACTTTTACTGAAAGAAAATTCCACACACATTAAAACCCCCACATTTCGGACATTGCGCTAAAATTCCGGATTTGTCCGGAAAATTTCAGACGTAGGTCTAGGTATGGCAACATTTGGCAACCCTAAATGTGGCTAAGCTTACCGGCACGATGCAGTGCGAACTTAACATACCTAGAACGTCTAGGTATTGTTAATTCTATATCTTTGTAAGATTGCTTCTTATTGCTAAGGCAATTGAGATAAAAATGCGATGTCTCCATTTAAATTCTTAGCTGCAGTCTGTTTCTTTGCTCATATGTACCTTACATAGGTGAGGTCAAATTGCAACGTCTCAGGTTTAGATTAAGACGATAGACGGGGGCTATGTACGGTTTCAACGGTTTAAAATAGAAACATACATATAAACATAAATCGTAAGGACCGGCTTAGATCTTAGTATTTATGTATATTCTTTGTCAGGACCAAATTTAGGCTCAGGATAATTTTGTAGGATCTCATTCTGTCAACACAAAGCGCTGGTTGAAAGTCAAACATTCCTCTTTCACCCAAAGAGAATATAGCTATCATTTCACTTTTTTATTTGTTTTGGCAACGGCACAATTATCATTCTGCCACCTGACTTCGTCGGAACCAACCGGCATATATTTTTAAGAGCCAGTTAAATGGAAAAGGCTATTTTAACGACGCACTGATGGGGTTATGACTAATGATACATTCACGACCCGTCTTTAAAAAGGAGGTTGTCGCAATTTCATGGGATCTAATTTAGCAAGGTGCAGATTTCTACCTATTATACCTTAGATATTCTACGATTCTTTTGTAGGCTCTACAGTGTAGTAGATTCTACACAAACTATACAACAAACAGTGTAGACGTAGATGTGTAGATTCTACACAAACTACAACAAATGCTATATACTAACGCTCGAAATTAATAATCGATCCTGATCCGTTATCCGCGGGTTTGGATATGTCATGTCAAAATATGTCATTTTAGTACTAGGGCTTGACAGATTACTACTAAAATGATACGTCATTATGACATGACATATCGATCCAAAAACGCGGATAATATTAATTTCGGTCGTAAACGGGTTTCAGTGAATTTTGGAATAGACATAGCTTATACGCTGGATTAAGAGGACGGCGTGATATACAATAAATCTGAAATCAGCTCCATACAAAACGCAAGCGAGCTGACTAATCCCGTAAGGTCGTATGCGTCAAAAAACGGATTTTTCCTTTAAAATGAAATCTATCCTTAATTTAATAGAACTAAATCTGTAGTTCTTTGAAGAATGCGTATATTCCATACAACAAAAAAAAATCTACTCTTCAAATCGGTTTTGTATGCCTGTAAAATGAAATTTTTTTTTTTTATATGGCAGTTTTCTATCATTGTTTCTCTGCTATGAAAGTTAACCAATCGTGTTATTCTTCTGACAATTTGATGTCAAAAACATGATCTTTAATGTACATAAATATTAGCTCTGTATGTTTTGTAATTGCTGAGAAAAAAGAAGATCCCTGCAGCCAATATTGCCAATTCCTCGTCTTAACATATGTATGTATAGGATATGTAACAATGTTCTTGTGCAGACAAAAAGTGCCAGTGAATACTTCAGGGCGTAGTAATATTTAATAGGTAGTACAGTCAGCGACAAAAGTAACTGGTCATACTCGATTTTTCAAATGTGTTTCAGATCAGTAATGTTTGTTTGTTTTTTACAAATTACAAGGTAGCGTTTGACCACAACGTTACACGCCTGATGTTATGTGATGATGCGGTCAAAGGTTGGTGTGAAGATACTCGGATAATTTGTTGTTGTTCAGCGACTTTTGTCGTTGACCGTACCTACACTGTACAGGGCCTCATTTTTCAGGCATTTTCCTCGAGGAAAATTCTGTTATTATGCCCTTACCTCACGTCTCCCTATATTTTGAAAACACCTAATTTAGATAAAAGGTTTTATTAGATTCCTGATTAGATTACGCACTCAACTCGGCAATGCCACGATTAGGCTAACGAAAAGGACATTTTTAGCAAAGGAAAGCGTATTTTTTGACGCTCACAAAGCGTTTTAATTTCGTTGCCCTCTGATAGTCCGGGGGAATATTGCTGAAGATTGAATCAACGCGCTTTAAAGAATTTTCTTGAAATTACGAGACGGTTTTTTTTTGTTAAGGCTTAATTTTTTTCTTCGTAGCGTTGGACTACAGATCACCTGATGTTATATGACGATGTGATTGAAGGTTGCGTCACGCTACGCCTAAATCTTAACTTGAAGGTAGGTAGCTAGGAGGCAAACACGGAAAATGCTCTACCCGCAGGCTCTACCACCAAGCAAAAAGGGTTATAAATTGCTCGAGTGGGAACTAAATTTGGGTAAGCTCGAATAGCCCACACTGAGAAAAAACGGATTTTCCTTGTAAGTGTTACCTTCCAAGACCGATTCCCTTCCAAAATGTAACCTTTTCCTTCATTACTGTACCCTAATTGCTTTCTAAATCAAAAGGGAAGGAAATTCCTTCCGATTCCTTCTGTATTTCGGAAGGTCTTTTTCTTTGTGCGAGTGCGATTCCAGTATGAAAGTGCGAATTTCATAATATACATTATTCTAATAATTAATGAAAACTAAGAAATCTTTGTGGATTTGTCACCGAAACAACATTGGCACGCGAAATATTTGGCTTCGAAACCAAATCTTATACGCAGTGAGCTAGCGTGTTTTCGGCACTCGTCATCTTTTTTTTCTTTTATTCCGCTATTTTAGTCACTTTACTTTTATGACAAAAAAAAATTGTAAATGTCATGTAAATAATGTTAATTACTAGCTGCTTCCCGCGGTTTCACCCACGTGGACTACACCTTAAGACACTTTATTTTTAACTTTATCACTTAAGGGTTTAAAAAATAGCCTATGACTTATCTACACAAAAAAAAATATTAAAGTCTGTCAAGTTGTTTTTTATTGTGATATTGGTGGATTATTAACCATTATGTGTTCGTTAATGTGTACAAGTGTGGGAAATTGAAATAAAGTTGTGAAAGTGACTTTTCAAGTTGCTCCAAAAAAGTCCGTGTAAAGTTTAAGTAAAGCGCCACTACTTAAACACTATCCTCATCCCTTCATCTCATCACCATCATCATCATTTAAATTTGATTCAACTCTCTGAGTTTGAAATATTTTATACTTGACACTGGCAAATACACTAATCGTGTGACGCCATAACAAAACAAAAAAAAACTAATTTTTATTTTTATAAAAATCGGTGAAGCCGTTTCGTACAAGTTCGACAACAAACACTGTGACACGAGGTTTTTATACATTAGTTTCAACAGTACACTCTCTTGTTCGCGTGAAATTGATGTTATTGTATGAGTCATTCGAAATGATCGTAAAGAACAGAGTAATTAAAACCGATTGGCAGATAACAGTACAGTAGCAGTGTTTAGTAATAAATAATGCTATTAAATTTTATTGAAGCATTGGTAGTTTGTAAAACGCAATAGCAGAAATTGCTTTTGACTCTATACATAGAACACTGCAGTGTTGCCCGCCTTAGCCCTTTCGGGCTAGATCTAGGCCTTTTTCAGATTGTTTGACCGCTTTAATAATGATTTAGCCCCTAGCCCCGTATCCATATGTTATCATCTATCAAAACCATAGATATGAACCGAAATTTTGAATATTTTCTAAGACTTGTGAATCAATAAGTATTCGAAAACGTGATGAGAATTTACGATAAATATATTTTTTTCTGACTTTTTTCACGAATACCTTCGACAATAAGGTAAAAAAAGTTCTTTTTTAATTTTTGGCCAAATCTAGCCCTTTTTTAAATTTCATTTTGCCAGTTGGCAACACTGGACCACTTCACTTTTTATGTGTATCAAATTGTCGTAGTTGCGATACTAATCTTATGCAATCTCTTTTCCTCAGCGGTTTCATATAAACAGGAAAATAAATATAATAACTCGAGCGGGTCACATCGTGCTTTATAAAAAAAATTAACTGGGCTCCCACGAAATGTCACACAAAAAAGTTCATGGATGCCCTAAAGGTTAAAGCCATGATGCTTGAGGAAAACTGACGCAGATACTTTTTCTGTCTTCAGCAAAACCATAGGGAGTCCTCGTCAAGATTTAATTTTGGGTTGGTACAGCAAAAAGTTATGCGTGGTCATGCATCAAAAATAATAAAACACACGTTGACTTTAGAATCTCTTTCTTTATCTCGTTGGTTAAAAATAGTTTGATTAGGTATTGAAAATTTGTTTTTTTTTCTTATACACACTAAAATTATATTTACCAATGAGTGAAGGCAATTTCTGCGAAAATTAGCTAAAAGGTCTTATTACAATCAATATGAGAAAAATGGTACGGGAGCTATTTGCATATGTATTTGTTGCATCATTTCAATGTAATTATGATATTTTTCCAATCCTCTGCTTTTTAACTATTGTTACAGAAAAAGTAGTAATTAATCCAAATTTTCAGCTTTATCAGAATATTTTTTACACATCAAAGAGGTTTTACTGTAGTTTTTGGCAGTGTTGCCAACATAACAAGCATATTATCTGGTAAATGCCTATCGCGCTGGTCACATTCACGAAATTCACTGCCCTAGATGCTGACTCATTCATTGATGAACGAATGCGGCACTCTTGCCAAAATATTTACGTTCTGCCGTATAAACAACGGCCTCAGTTTATGGGGAAACTGAAATCTCTTAATAACTAACGTAATATACATAATAACTTCAGTGAGAGCTTGCTATGCATTGTAAATTGTTTTAGAAACAAAATTAAGTACGTACGTGAAAAAAAAACCGGGCAAGTGCCAACCGAATGCGTATGTAGAGGTTTCCGTACCATTTCTTTTTAAAACACTTTTTCAACTTTAAGTACTTAGGGTTTTTGCTTTTTCGTTATGGTTTTCCTATAACCCCAATTTTTTCTAATGTTTTTGCCTCGGCTGTTAGTAATATGAATCATGGAAGGTGAAGGAAAAATGATTTTCTTAAATATATGCTAAGCTGTTATTCGCTATACTTATAGAGTACGAATCCTTTCATTTGATTTGATATAACAATCATATAGAAAATGAATAATCTCGAAATAAGAATAGTTTATTTACACAAAACTTTCGTAATTGGTTCTTAACCTTTTCTGTTGGTCTTGGTGTAATGTTACACATTCTGTTCCTTTATGTAGATACTAGCTGCGCCCCGCGGTTTCACCTGCGTCTTCCCGTTATCGCGCAGGAACCTTTTTCCGGTAGAAAAAGGGCTATCTCCATTCCAAATTTCATTCAGATCCGTTCAGTAGTTTTCACGTGAAAGAGTAACAAACATCCATCCATCCATCCAACTTTCACGATAACAATATTAGTAGGATTAGGTACTAGGTAGATGATAATTATAAAGTCTAAACGTTAGGTATGAAAAGATGAGAATCAGAAAGGTTTTAAAACAAATGAATGACACAACGTTTAGTATTGTTATGCACTTGCACGTGTCACCGGTGTTTTTTTTTGCCGCACGTCTTGACTCGGTCTAGTTGCCTACAAGTCTAGATAAGAAATGGATGTTATGTGACTTTTGCCATAAGCTGGACTTGTTATTATAACATGATTTATGATTATATAACGTTTTGAGCGTAGTTTTTCATTGCCACTGAAACCATTATTATTAATGTTACTAGGACCTTTTCTCATAGTTCTGCTAAATGATTTCATTTCATCTCTGTATCCCTAGCTCTATCTACTTTATTTTAATCTTTTTTAACTAAAAGAGTTGTGTTCTGACAGGTTTTATCTAGATTAGGGGTATTACTCTACGTCACAGAAATGTCTTCTTTTTTGGAGTTCCTCCCTGTGTTTAACATGGTGTGACATCAACTTTATGCAATATTTAAAAATGTTTAGAGATTTTCGTTAGAATTGAATTGATTGTAGTTTGAATATTTTAGAATTATACCTACATATGACGTCACGAATCTTATGACTCGTCCCGGCCCTCCTCTTGTCACACGATGTCACACTTTGTTGACTCCGGGGGAGGCCCCGTAATTTATGGATGGTGCTTAGAAGATTATTATCATTTAAAGTAAGTACTTGAAGGCTGATAATGATGATGATGATGAGTCCATCAATGCCTAATTTCTGCCAAGACTTGTACAGTACAGTACTTGAAAAATTTTCGTGCAAAGAAAAGCTATAATATTCGTATAGAAACCATATTACGTCGGGTATCAACAAAACAGGTAAAACACTAAGCCATATCAATATTCCTTATCAACATTTCGAACATTAAAATCCCTTTGGAAAGGTCCCAATCTCCCAATCTTATCTCCGTTGCAAAACAGTCATTGGCGTTGTAAGCAACTATCTAAATCCAGTTTATCTTGACTGCGCAATCAATAGACCATCGCTGCAGTCTGCCTACAGGCTAGACTGCCAAGGTTGCCGCTGCTCTTTGTTTCGTCCCATTATGTGCCTACGTTACTACTCAATTAAAGTCTATATATATCTCTGCCTATGTATAGAGCGACGCGACGCATCATACGCCTATTTGTAATGTATTGTCCGCACGTACTGATTTGTAGGTGAGCTTGCCTATTCGAGGATAGTTCAGTTTAGTCGTGTTCGAAACTGCTATAATAGCATGCTTCAAACTATTTGCTAATTTTGTTAGTGTGCTATTTTATTACGA
Organism: Opisthograptis luteolata; assembly: GCA_931315375.2. Lineage (NCBI taxonomy): Eukaryota > Metazoa > Arthropoda > Insecta > Lepidoptera > Geometridae > Opisthograptis > Opisthograptis luteolata. The sequence goes on from OV928048.1 coordinate 10,480,927, forward strand.
AACGGACGGGCGCGCTAAAAGTGAATAACACGCTACCTATCATTTGGACAGACAGCGTGCTGTACCTTATAAGAATTTTACTATTCAAATAAAACAGGGTAATATAAGAATAATTAATGTACTTTCTATAATAATTTACAGGCATAAGATTGCTAAAATGAGTGAAAATAGGCTCAATAATCGTAGGTAGCTACCTTATACGCACTTATAGCTATAAGTGAGTATATAAACGCGCGCAACGCTTAGCACGCAATGATTGCCTGGCGCTCCACCCGCTGGCACACTAAACGCTATTCGCGCCTTCGCGCGCTAATCACGATTCAAAACTAGGTATAGTTTTAACATAAAGTGGCCCAAAATTTATAGCACCCAATGAGAGCCATCTTAGCATGTGCTGAGTAAAATTAGCGCGCTAGTGTATACATGGCGCTAAGCGCTATATTAACCACCTCTAGTCAGCTATTTACAGGAAAAGTCCTTGGATAACGGGCAATTAGACTTTTAATTAGGTACGTTACAAGTTAATTTTAGTTGCTAAGTTACTTGGACATAAATAAAAAACAATTTAATTCGATTATACAAATTTAAAAAAAGGACATTTTTTCTACACTCATGTCGGGTGTGAATAAAATTATCTTAGTAATATATTACTTAGGCCAAGGCTAACGAGAATATCCGACACCGTTTATTTATGTAATAAAAAAGAAAAAGTAATAATGAATGCACAATTCTACACACAAAGCCTTTCATTTTAAACAAATTGAAAGTAAGACGACGCGTATTCTTAGTTCAAATTCTACCATTTTAATAAGGGATTGTTCATACGACCATTAAATTATGCCTACTCAGAGTCCCTTCAAGCTATTTTTCGTAAATACTGCCTTGATTTTTTAACGTTCTCGTTTCTACGAGATCATCATGATCAAGAACTTGACTTCAGGGAGGGGTAACTGAAACCGTATACATATTTTACTGGTACCTCTACAGGTTAGAAATCATAATCCAGCCCTTTTTCAATTGAATATTATAGCTGGCGCAAAGTTACTGTCAACAAACGATAATGTATAATCGTATGCAATACCAGCGGACGCTGCGGTCACCATACGGACGGTAGGTGATGCATACAAGGTGCTTGTTAATTAATCATTAACACTTGAAAAGGTTTGAGCCATAAGTAAGCTGTTTGTAAAGACACGCCCGAGTGCGTCCGAGGTTAATGTGAAGCGGAAACAAAAAGAGACTTTTGAAATGCATAGAGTCTATCTTTCTACATCATACTAAAAATTGCTTAGGCCAATCAAAAACGTTTTGTGGGATCCATTTTTAAAACACTTTTATTAGCTTGACTTGTAACTAACTAACTAACTAATTTTTTTGTGGTTCAAAAAAGAACATTATCTTATGAATAGCAATAGACAATAAAGAAACCATCGCTCAAAACGGTGAAGGAAAAAATCGTGAGGAAACCGGCATGCCCAAGAACTGCAACATTCAAGGGCATGCGACATCTACAAACCCTCACTGGGCCAGCGTGGTAGATTACAGCCCATACTATCTCTCTGAGAGAAGGCCAGAGTCCCAGCAGTGGGAACGTGAAAGGCTGATAATAAAGAAACCATCCTGGCGGATATGGCGGTAAAGAAGTTATATTGAAGTTAATATTAAAAAAATCTTTTAAAAAAAGTAGAGTTCTAAGCAATTTTAGAAAGCGTTATCATCAAAAAAACTGGCGCCTACAGATGCCTAAGGTCATTTTAGCATAGCGTTCTCGTATGTGTAGCACTGCTGCTGCTGATCTATGCTAAATATAAATATTTTTCACGAAATCCTCAAACATTTCCGGTTATTTTCAAGTTAGCGTGTTCAAACTCATTGCAGGATGCGAAATACGAACTCCCGCCACTACTTACGGTTCGCAATCGCAACTCGACGCCCAACCAACTCTATCTCTTGTTTGTTTATTACAATTATAATATCACTATCATTACACTGCCATATCTCTTTGTATTCGTGTCGTACATAATAAATAATATACTTACCTCCTTGAATAATAATTGCATTTTAAATTCTAAGTAGGCTCTAATATTCTAATCCACCGTTCGTTGTTTGTTTGTAAACTGTTTGATAATGCGGCGCCGCGTGGATGTTTTATTTGATTATGGATCGACGACAGTGTATGTTATGAAAGTTTAGGCAGTCAACATAATTTAACTTTTACTTACAAAACAACAACAACAACTTACAAACTTTTACGTATGAACTACGAACTATGAACTATGAACTTATTTTGGAACCTGAAAATTGAAATATTCGGGAACAACTGAATAACGTGCCTTTGTCTATCTATGGGGATTTTGTTATTTGCCTTTCGAAGCAAGCACGGGTTACAAACTCTTAATTAAAAATAAGAAACTTTGGAACTACGATAGGTAATCCACGAAATCATGAAGACACCAAATTTCTATTCTAAGACTTGGGTTCGCAAAATCAAGAAGCGTTGAAAATAACGTAAAAAAAAAAACCAACTCATTTTGCCAAGTGTTTTGTTTTCAATCTTGAAAAATGATAAAGGATAAAATATACTTATCATACACATTACACATTCCAAACGTTCCCAATAGTTTTGTGGAAGCGCTGGCGCCTTTTCTCCTTCGATTTATGTCCCAAACATCCGGTCAGTCGAGGCGTTGGTTGGTTGACACTTTACTAGTCATTTAGGTACTGTCAGTTACAAAATCACCTTCATGGGTCAGATGGAAAGTGATATTTTTTAACCGGGATGTTTAGCTGATGGACTGATAAGATCGGTAGACTATACTAAAAGTTTCAGCACTTGCATTCCCGTCTGAACTAGAATTTCATCATCATCATCATCATCATCAGCCGGAAGAAGTCCACTGCTGAACATAGGCCTCCCCCCTTGAACGCCACCATGAACGGCTATTAGCCATTTGCATCCATCGGCTCCCTGCGACTCTTACAATGTCGTCGGTCCACCTAGTGGGGGGCCTACCTACAGAACGTCTTCCGGTTCGTGGTCGCCACTCGAGAACCTTTCTTCCCCATCGGTTATCGGTTCGTCGAGCGATGTGGCCTGCCCATTGCCACTTCAACTTGCAGATTCTGAGAGCTATGTCGGTGACCTTGGTTCTTCGGCGAATTTCCTCATTACGGATTCTATCACGCAAAGAAACTCCAAGCATAGCTCTCTCCATGGCTCGTTGTGTGACTCTGAGCTTATTCAAAAGGCCAACAGTCAAAGACCACGTCTCAGTACCATAAGTCATCACTGGCAACACACACTGCTGAAAGACTTTCGTCTTGAGGCTCTGAGGAATGTTGGACGAGAAGATGTCGCGTAATTTCCCGAACGCTGCCCATCCGAGTTGGATTCGTCGGGCGACCTCTTTGTCGAAGTTGGACCTACCTAACTGGACAGTCTGTCCAAGGTAAACATAATCGTCAACAACTTCGATAGTATCGTCTCCCACAACTACTGGTACGGGTGCGACATGGACATTGGACATGACTTTTGTCTTGTCCATGTTCATTTTAAGACCCACCTGTTGGGAAACTCTACTGAGGTCGCTGAGCATTGTACTGAGCTCTTCAAGCGACTCTGCCATGATGACTATATCATCGGCAAAACGAAGGTGAGTGATGTATTCGCCATTCACGTTGATGCCAGATCCGTTCCAGTCCAAGAGCTTGAAAACGTCCTCCAATGCGTTCGTGAACAGTTTCGGAGAGATAACGTCTCCCTGTCTCACGCCTCTCTGCAATTGGATTGGTTTCGTTCTCTGGTCCTGTAAACGAATTGACATAGTGGCGTTTTTATACAAGCACCTCAGCACTTCGATATACCTATAGTCAATTTGGCAACTAGAATTTACTGCCAATCTATTTCCACATTTTCCACTCTGCGTTACGCTTGCGATTTTCCAGATTTTTCACAGAATCCGGAAAATCATAAGAATCTTTTTCGGCAGTCTCAGTTGTGAAACTGAAGAACTGAAGAGATAAAAGCGCACAAACTTCGCTGGCTCGGCCACCTCGAAAGAATGGGAGTGGATCGTGCGGTCAAACGAGCGTACAGTGGACGGCCGAGTGGCCGTCGCCCTGTCGGCCGTCTCAGATATCGCTGGAAAGACGAAGTCACGAAGGATTTGCGCGAGCTCCTGGTGGAGGACTGGCAGGAGGTGGTGCAGGACAGACCGAAGTGGCGTCTTTTGTTATCAGAGGCCAAGACTCACTTTGGGTCGTTGCGCCATTTCAGTTAGTTGTAATTATAGAAAAACAAAACTTGTTATGTTCTTCGACTGTACCTATCACGCACGTGGCGCACGCGTGGTTCGCTACTGTCACTAATCGGCATTACTTTGATGTCAATTGGCCGCTGACCAAGCTTCATTCATCATCGCACACCGGAAGGGTATCATCTCTAATTGGATACGCCAATCCGAGGAATTCTCTCTCGGATCAGTCATCAGCCTACGAGGAAAACGTCCCATGGAATTGTCATGGCGCAAATATTTTTGGCACATTTTCTTATTGATGGTATGGAGCTGGGCAAATATTTGTCAGATGACGAAACGGAGATACATTCTTGTCTTTCACCGTTCTCAAGTCGATTTTCCAAGGCCTGATTTCAGTTATTGTTCGTTCAGATTCGTGTGCTGTTAGAAGCGTAAGCTAGCCGAAGCTTCAAGAATGGGCTTTCAAAATGCACTGCACAGCTGCTTAAAGGAAATATCTTGAGAGAAAATGAGAACGCACGCCATCCTGAAACAAAGTTCGCTGAAGTTAATAAAAGTTACTTAGACCTTTAAAATTCAGGATGGAATGTTCAAATGGACAAGCTTGATGCTTACCATTTTGCGAAAGTTTGTATATTACCCGTGTATGCTTGTTACTTCTTCACGCTAAAACGACTCATCGCATTTGAGTGGAATCTGGAAAGGAGATAGCTTATATCTTGGACTTACACATAGGTTACTTTTTATCCCAGTTCCTGTGGGATAACTGGTGACTCGGATGTAACCGAAAGGTGCAGCTAGGTCCTCCATATATCAGCTAAGTCCTCCAGATATCAGCTAGGTCCTCTATATATCAGCTAGGTCATCCATATATCAGCTAAGTCCTCCATATATTAGCTAGGTCCTCCATATATCAGCTAGTACCTCTATTTGTACATAGATCAACCCACGACACGTTGCCCTGTACGTGTCTACGTCCCATAGCCAGTGCCGGATTTACCAGCAGGCTGAGAAGGTGGCAGATTTTAGGGGCGGCAACATTGGTGTCAATTTTACTTTTAGTATCTTAAAGATAGGTACTAAAATGTTGACTTTTATATACTTACTACTTACTAGCTTTTTCACGCGCGTCTTCCCGTTATCGCGTAGGGATATTTTTCCTGGATAAAAAGCCTATGTCTTCATCCAGGTTTAAGCTATCTATATTCCTTAATTCATCCAGATCCGTTTTGCAGTTTTTGCGTGAGAGAGTAACAAACATCCATTCAACCATACATCCATGCTAACCTTCACGTTTATATTAGAGTAGAAAGGAAGTGTTATTAGGTCCACACAAACAATTCACCGTTTGTTCGTTCACCACTTTGATACATTTTCCTATAATAAGCGTCTTATGTTTTGAATGATACATAAAAAAAACATTGTAAAGGGAAAGGCATGGTTAGAGGTTGGTAGGGGCGGCAAAATTTGTACAGCCTACTGACGGTAAATGTGTAAATCCGGCACTGGCCACATAGCCCACTGCCAAGGCCTCGCGTGCAGTTACTTCATATCACATTCTACATAACCTGACACCGGGCATGCTAATCACTTTGTTTTGAACGTCTTTCACTGAAGCAGTAGGTTTTTAGTGCTTTGTTTGTGTCGCGTTAGGTCTCACAGTCGAGCTTCCGGTTGTGTTTAAGGAATATGTTTGACTTTGTTATACCTACTAGTACTTAGTGTATTGACTGTCTCACTATTTTCATTTTATTCATTCATCAATCAATCATATCAATTACAAACGTATTATTATGAACGTGAAAGTTTGTGAGTGCTGAAACGGCTCAGCGGATTTGAGTGGAATTTGGTATGGAGGTAACTTATACCTTGGATTAACATAGACTACTTTTTATCCCGGAAAATGTGGAATATATAATTTCTTCATTTGAATCTCTTAGATTTTATAGACAAGAACTCTGGGTAGCTTATTAATTTGACAAATACCTAACAAAATTGGTACGATCTTATTTGAAATCTCCTTAATGATGATTAATGAAGAAATACTCAGAACATTGGAGAAACAAAGTACGAAAAGAAATAGAGACGAACAAGAAAAAAAGGAAAGCAAACATTAAGAAAATCGCAGGAAACTTGAGAAAAGGGTCACATGCTTAAAGCAACAAGCGTGGGTCAAAAATAAAAGAGACAGACCGCCGGATATTCCCAAGCACTCGCAAAAACCTGTACCTCTTCGAGGAGCACGTTTGCGTACAACGATTCCGAGCCTGGGGTCATTTACTCCTTCTCGGAAGCCAAGCCAAGCCTCTAATACGTTTCTGGAAGACTAGGATAATGTCCGTGGGCACAACACGCATGACGCATTACTGCCAATGGTAATGTTGGTGAGAGAATGTCGCGATCGCGAAGTGATTGAACCGGTTTTTGGTTCTTTTGAAGAGATGATGGCTCCAGTGGTAGTGACGTCAGCTTGAGATCTTTAGGACGTTTGTTCTTTCGGTGAAGGAAAACATCGCGATGAAACTATAGCTTAATGTTAGGGTATTCATTAGAGTTTGCCTGGCTAGCTACCATTCAGAAACTAAGAATCTGTCGCCAAGTAACTATAGGCGTGTTTAGGCAGCCCGACTTGAGAGCCAGTTCCAAATCCAGATGTAACGTAGTGCTATCTTCAATCACATCGTCCTAGTGATAGCATTTGCCTAAAAGTCACCTGATGTGAAAGACCCGACTACAATTTGTTGGGAGCCAACAAATTGCAACGTTACTTGGTACTAAGGTGCCAGGCTAGCCTTTAATATTACGTTAATACTTATACCTATTCCTGTAGTCTGCAGTATTTCTCTTCAGAGCCTAAATAGCAGGATTATAGGCGACGCATTCACATCAACATAGCAGTTATCAACCGAAGCCAATAACACCCTCTCGCTTTCAAACATATGAATATCGCCGTCTCTACCAGCAAATACCTCTAGCTAGACAAACAATCTTTCACTAAGAAGTATTTCTTATTATTATTACCTACAGCAGTAGCTTCTATAAATAAACACAATCTGTACCATAACTCAGATCGATATCGGCGTTACCCGAACACGATTGCCATTGTGAAAAAAATGACGGTAGGAATTATTTAGTGGTGTGTGAAAGCTGTGACATTTGAAGCACTTTGAGCCTTTGACTAATCTCAGGTTGTTTGCACTGAGTCGGCTGCGGCTTTTTATCGGGTAACCTATTGTTTGGAATCAATGAAGAGTGAGGATTGGTTATTGGTTGACACTTTAATTGTATATCTACTGATTGTGATGGACTGCGACCGATCGTGCTCACAATGTTGTATAAAAAGTTAGAATATGTGACTTCTTATAGGCGTTAGTATGCGAAAATTAGTATGTAGTGGAAGGTGGCGCCACGCTATGCGTAGTTTCGGAATTGGCTATCTCTGGGAGGCTGCCGGAACACTCCGATAGGTGCTTCATGACAGATACTTAACTTGAGGGGAACTCTAGCTTATTGAGCACCTAAGCTATGATTTCTATTGTGATGTTTTTCTTCACTGGAAACTCATGCGTATTGTGCAGGAGTTGAATCCACGACTACCGATCGTAAGCCGACGTCGCTACCACTGAACTATCATCGTCTCTAGATCTATTTATTACCTATATTTTACATTCCACCAAATTAATATGTAAATTCGATTCGCTTTAGTATTTTTAGAAATACCTATTTGTAACAACGATAAAACAGTTTTGTTTTTAAATGTTTCCGATTGAATTGAAACTACGCGAACACGACATGATTGATGATAGAAATGACGTAAAATTCAAATACGAACTGAAAATTAAATGCTGTTACTAAGACGAATTTATTCTCTTGAGAATAGTCCACTTTTGTTGCCCACGCTTTAACAAAATAAAATACAATTGCGCAGTTATTAAATTACTTATTTTATTCTGTCTAATAGACGTTACGAAAAAACATTTTGCTTGTTTTATTTTGAACGCCAATATTGTTTCTTAATATCGCACAGTTTACATATAGCTAGGCAAGCTACCACCTACCAGCCTGATTCCAACAGAAGCCCCCCCCCCCCCCACTCTGGGTTGTGAACGCCCACGCCAATATCGAAGGCAGTTCTAAACCATTCACATTTTCTCCGAAGGGCGTCGGAGAAAATGTGTCGGTACGCAAATTCCGTCGCAAAAACGTCAGATATTCCTTTCTTGCTCTCATTCAACTGCGAGATTCTGATCTCTTTTACGAGAGCCGAACGGAATCAAACTAGAATTATTCCTTGCATGTCTGTTAGATTCCTAAATCTCGATTTATAAAACAGTTTTATCACAGACTGACAATCAACGCACAGCCTAAACAAGCTCAGTAGACGTTCCTACTTCTACTAGCGATCGAGACGTGAAATTTTCAGCTTCCTTTGGTGTAGGAGAGTAAATTTTATAAGGAGAAATATCAACGTGAATAGGTATAGCTAGTTAGAAGATATGCATAGGAGAAATTATTTGATAGGAAGCTAATTGTGTCGATTCGGTTTTGCATTTCTAAAACTAAACTAAGTTTGACAGGTCTAATAGTATTTGGTATTGGTTAGAAAAAGACAGCAATTAAAGAATGCAAAACCGAATCGAAACCATTGTGACGCAACTTCCACCCGCTTTGTCATCATCTAACTTTATCATCATAGAGAAAATAATAGTCATTAGTAATTAACGCTAAGTAATAAAATGATAACATTTACATTACTCAGTTACGAAAAACAATTTGTATTTAAGTTACATTCACTAACTAACTAACTAACTGAGACGGCGCAACGACCCAAAGTGAAAAGAAAGGCTTGGCTTGGCTTCTTGGCCTCCGATAACAAAAGACGCCACTTCGGTCTGTCCTGCGCCACCTCCTGCCAGTCCTCCACCTGGAGCTCGCGCAAATCCTTCGTGACTTCGTCTTTCCAGCGATATCTGGGACGGCCGACAGGGCGACGGCCACTCGGCCGTCCACTGTATGTTCTTTTGACCGCACGATCCTCCCCCATTCTTTCAAGGTGACCGAGCCAGCGAAGTTTGTGCGCTTTCATCTCGCCGATGACATTCGGCTCAGCCATCAGTTCTTCGATTTCTCGGTTCGTTCACAAGTTCGAAGTTACATTCACAAAATAAATAAATAAACACTTAGCTAAGATATAGGTAAAGGGCGGTGTCATGCTCAAACTAGTTTTAATTGTAGATTAGGTTCAAAAGAGTTCAAGACCTCGCCGCAGTAATTAATCAAACTTTGACCTTTTGTATACTGTTTTATATTTTCGCTTCTGTTATCCTCCTCGGAGTTATTATATAATCTAGAGCGAGCTATTTCTGAACATTCTCACACCTAAATAAGAAAATAAGTGTTATTTTTTTGTTGGTTTATCCTTCTTTCACGCAGCAATGAATCGACGTGGTTTTTGACGTTTACTTTATCCTCATAATATTATTATAAATGCAATAATAACTCTGTGTGTCTGTCTCGCTTTTACGCTTAATCTACTGAACCGATTTACGGACGGTTTCAGTTTCAGAAATTTGACATAAGCTCCATAAAAGTAATGTCAAATTTATGTCAAACCGTGGATAGATTATTAGTTATTGAAACCGGCACGGAACAGCTAGTTTGATAAAAGTAAAATACTTTTTATCCAATAACCAGCTCGGTGGAGGTCGGTCTTTACTAGGATCCTATACTAATAGGCCTTTCTGGAGTTTGTAAATACTATTGGCTAATACTAAAATCATCTTTCAAGTAATAGTTACTCTAATGGGAAAAATGGCCTACCTGTCTCATTTCTAACAAATAGAAATTGGTAGCAAGCCCGTAAATATTTCAACTCAACTCATTGTCTAGTATATTATTCGAATTTACAATCTAAGCGCTGTACATTTTTACCCTTTCTAATTGGCAATTATTGCTCTAATTTTACATAGGGCTATTTTTCGTAGGACCTTTATCTAAGGGTTACTTGTTACCATGTTAGATAATTTGATATTTGAAGGGGAACGCAAACGGGATCGCGTTGAAATATCACTTTCACTTTTTCCAGAGGCCGGCGTTTTCGTTTTCTAATGAGCGTCGAACCCTTGCTTAATATTCCACCCTTACCCTAGCGTTCGTCCAAAGCTTCCCTCATCAATATTCGCCAAATGAAGATAGATGCATATCCGTTCCGTCAACAAACCAAAATATGTTTTCGAGTAAAGTGTCACCAACGCGGCCCGCACCATACATAATTCATACGCAGCAAGGCTGAAGCTCATTGATTGCCTCACAGACTATAACGAACGTACTACTACTACATCGATATTTTCAGCGGCACAATACAATTCTAACCTTGCTGTCACTGAAAGAAATTCTATTTTAGCGTGTACAAGAAAACTGAGCAGTTGCTGATGAAAATAGCGAGCTAAGTAAAGGAGAACAAGGTTGGGAGTTGTGTGGTGAAATTCCGCCAGTCTGCGGCCTGACCTTGGTCGTTTAGGGGGTGTTCTCGGGTGGCGTCTGGTGCCCCCATACCCTCGAGGGTGAATGCGTCGACGGCTTGCGTAATAAGATATTTTTACGTGTAGAAAGGCTGGCAGCCAAGCGAAATTTCGCTTAGTTGTCATAGCGACCGGTATAATGATTTTGCGGATTTTAGTTTTCTAGTTGGGACTGCGCAAAAGCCTAGCGGAGAACGCCCTTTGGGAAGGTTGGAAATTGACACGAGGCTCCTTTTATCTGACACCTCCTATAGAATGTAATAAACCAAAACAGTTTGCTTGCTGGTTTTTAAACTAGAGTGCTTCTGTGATACTCATTTGATTTCAGGCCTAGCCAACTACTGCAATCAGTAACTTTGTTTTTCTTCGATCATTCGTTAGTTGATTGACTTGCATAATTGATAAAGACATCCGTCTATAATCTACGTGTAATAAATAGCATTTTTAGTAATATCAAATCCGCAATATAGGTATTATTGTCGCGTGTACTTTTATTCCTTTTATGTTATATTTTTTTTGTTTGTAACCTACTAACATAGTCAGTCAGTTGCGCATTAGCCGCGGCAATCGGCAATTATTATTAATCATTTATTTCAAGTTACAAAGACTCATTTCATTTTACATTATTATTATCTTGAATATTATATAAAAAAGATTGTGGTCATATTTTCATCAATCACACATAATTACATACACATTTCAATTAAATATATTTTAACCACATGATAGATATCATAATTATCATTGTTCCATAACTAACATAAATTACATATTTATGCATTAATAATCGAAAATTAAATTAATAATCGATCCGATCCGTAAGTAAGGTTTTGGATCGATATGTCATGTTATAATACGTCATTTTAGGCTTGACATAGGTATTACTACTAAAATGTCATATTATGAAAACCGCGGATCAGGATCGATTATTAATTTCGGGCGTTAGCCAACAGGAGCAGTGGTTAAAAATAATATTTTAGATATACCTACATATTTCAGGCAAAAAAAAAACCAATAAACAAAAATTCAACTACGAAATATAAAAAACAAGCATAGTTAATTAGGTAACTAGGTTTCATATAATATAATAGTTATATATAATCACACCAACGACTTGCGCCGAGTGGCTGGCAGTAGTTGGATGAGAAGAGCCGAAAACCGGGCTCAGTGGCGTACCTTGGGAGAGGCCTATGTCCAGCAGTGGACTGATACAGGCTGATGATGATGATGATGATGATGATGATATAATCACAGAGACATATATTAGTGTGCAATGGCTAGTTCACACCCCGAAAGAGCTTGAACCAAATAACTTATGGGGCTAGCATGCCACATCGACCCTAGAAGCCTTGCTCTTACTTTCTAAAAATAAGTACATCGCAAGATCGCAATATAGATAAACCTATATCTGTCTGTTAATTTTGCTCTAGATTAAAACTTTACGGGCATTAAATTGAGAGTTGCCAACCGCACTATATAATAAAGAATCTTACATTATTTTACGTCTGTGTACTTTATAATTTTGAATAGCATTAGCCTTAAAAATTATCTACGGCAATAAAAAACGCCAATTTTTATTTTATTTCAACAAGTTTAGACTAACAGATCTACTACATGAAACGAAACGTATGCTGACTAATTATCCGTAGCAACACGTTTCATTTCACGCAGGGTGGGAAGTAATATACTCGTAATAGACCCGGTTTTAAGGGACTGTACTTTTTATTAACTCTTAAACAAAAAAAATACGTTTTGTTGTAAAAAAAAAAAGGCTGGCTACATTGACCATTATCGTAGATAGTTAGTTACCCTTAGCGCTGACAGTCAACGAAGTTATATAGATATAGTTGCTGGCAGTATTGTTTTTTTGAAAAAACTATTCGGTAAAACATCTCTGTTAGTAGGTATGTGTTTCGGATCTATTATCTTTTTTTTCCAAAAATTTACACAGCACATTTTTCATTTTAGATAATTCCGCATTTAAATATGATTATATTAACGGTTCTAATATTAAGCTACGTCAGCTCAGCTCGTCCAATGAGGAAAACATAACTCCTAGCCAGTGTTGCCACGTGCCAGAAGAAAAACACTGCTAAATTGCAAGTAGGCCGAAATGTTAGGCCGCGCCCACGCGACCAGCACCATTTGAGCCTAGAAAGCCCATTGACCCACCACCTCCCCGCCCTGAATGGCATAGAACTAGTCAACCAGCAGGGGGTGTGGGAGGTCCGCTTCCACTGGTTATCTCTAGACACGTTCCGTAGATGAGTCTCGCCGGGAACCCCGCCGTCCTCTCATTACGAACATTGTTTTCGAGGCTGTTTTGAACGGCATCTCGTCTGCCAGACACTGCAGACCGTAACCCGTCGGTGTAAGGTCGAAAATTCCGCAGCACCGGTGATAAACAATGAGTATGCGCAGATAGTACGCAGATACTAAAATTCTGTAAGCGTTATCGCTCTGTATATTTTAGGCTCCCGCTTGAATGTCTCCATCTTTGTTCGTGTAAGTTTGTTCTACATTGTTGCTAGGCCAGTATTTGTTACTGCTGAAATTGATTAATGAAATAAAGCGGAAGTTGTTCCATATGCAAGGATCTCTATCCTAGCGGGTAAGCGTTTCGTCATCCAAATAGCAAAGGAATGGAACACAATGCCAGCGTCTTTGTTTCCGGACGAGTATAACTTGGGAGCCTTAAAATCATGATTGAATAGGTACCTTCTAGGCATGTATGGTCCATCATCGACCTCGTCATCACTTACCATCAGATGAGACTGAAAAAAATATCTTGGGAGTAATAAAAGTACCTACCTCTAGGGCCTAATTGGAGTTTAATTCCCTTCTGTTCTTCAACAATTTGCTGTAGATATAGGTACCTACCTATCCACGTGGCGTACAAATCCACGCGTTAGCTGATAGAAAGAGGACGATTCAATAAATAAATGTGTACAAAGAATCGTATTCACAAACCGAAAGTCAGCTGTTAACGCCCTAAACGTTCGGAATCCGTAAACAAATTTAGGCGGCACGGGCGCGGAGCGGGCGAGGCCGGGCGTCGTCTAGGGGTCGTCTGGGGCCCAGCCGCGACCTACATCTCAACCCCCACACCCCTCCCGCACCCCCACGGAGGGTGAGAGCCCCCCGGGTGATGACGCGCGCCGTCTGCACCCCCTCGCACCTGCATTACGTAAGACGAATGTGCCGGGATGATAGCAACCCCTTACGGATGTATTTACGGCTTGTATTCTCGCTTTGTGATGTTTTTGGGAGATATTGCGAGTACAACGTGTGTTTACTGCGTGGGTAGGGTAGGTGGATATGGGGCTTCTGGTTTGCTATGGGAATTGTTGGGTTATGTAGATGTGCAGCGAGAGAACACACCTACAAAACCATCCCATAAAAATGCTGGCTTCTAACCCCCCATTTTTATGGGATCTATCTAGATCTTGGTTATTATCGTTTTGAGAGAGGCTAAACTGCTAGCTGAGGAAGAAAAAGCTTCCTCTATGTCTTGCGAGGTCCGGCTGGGTATTTGTGAGATGTTTTGTCTCAACATCCATTTTCATGCCAACACAACGTTTCAAAATTGCGCAGATAAGAAGTTTTCCCGACAAATCAACGGAAGTGTACAAATGTCGGTCCTTGGCTAGTAATCGATGCATTGACGTCAGAAAGGTCATTCCTAATCTTCTGACGCAGTTGTGTGGACTGAATAAATGTCGAATCCTGCGTAGATGTTATCACGGCTCCTCACTGGAGGCCTTGTGACTTCTGTCGTTATCTGCCCGCCCGACTCGCTTGTTATTGGGACATTCAACGAAACTTTTCCTCATCCCAGTTTGAAGCTAGCTACTTTGAAAATGAATCAAATCCAAATTAAGCCTATCCACACAGTCGTATTCTATAATATTTATAGTACAGGATACTCGAGGCTGTCTCTGACAATGCCCAGAGTCCAATATTTAAACATTGGATTTCTGTGCACACGAACGACATCAAAAAATAACGCAACACGACAGTGTGAAGCCGCCGTAATCCTGTATATTTTTAATCTTTTTATGTATCTGTTCATCGTGGCTTTACCCGCGTGAACTATAGTTTATCGCAATTAAAAGTACCCTATGTTGTCCTTCGGTGTCCCTCTCTTGCCCTCTCCCAGGGTTCAAACTATCCCCATACCAAATTTCATCGAGATCGGTTCTATAGTTTTTAAGTTTATCCTGAAATAAACGATTGTCATTTATTTAGTCAATTCCGCAACACTCAAGCATGCGTTCTCTCAATTCCAGGTGGTGGAGACGGTGGTGTGCAAGCCGGAGCCGGCGGAGTCTCCGCCGAAGAAGGCTCGCAGCGAGGACTACAGCTACGCCGTGTTCCTGGACCCCTACCTCCACTACCGGTCGATCTCCGCCTTTCGGCCGTGGGGCAAGCGCGAGCCGGTTCTGCAGCACCCCGAGCGGGTCGTACGCGTTGCGGACTGCACGCGCTTCGAGCGCGACTTCCAGCCCAACGTAGCGCTGAAGCCGCTGACGCCGCCGGTCGACGACGTGACGTCGTCGACGTCGCCGCCGCCGCTCGCGGACGCCGAGCTGGCGGCGCGGCTGCGTGACGTCGAGGTGAGGCTGGCGGAGCGCGCGCGGGTACTAGACGAGCGCGAGGCGGCGCTGGCGCGGCGCGAGGCGGCGCTGGACGAGCGCGAGGCGGCGCTGGCGCGGCGCGAGCCGGCGCTGGCGCGGCGAGACCCTGCCCCCGCGCCGCCCGACACGGACCCCCCGCCGCCCTGTTGACCGACGCGCGTCATCACCAGGCTGCGCTTCCAGTGATGAGTGACGAACGGCTCCCGGCCGACTCTAACCAGACCTCTTTCTATTTTTACCGTTTTGAATGTTTACTCGGCGAGTACGACTTTTTACCGCGACGCTACTGTAGCAGGATGCAAAATGGAAATAGATGTACATAATCATATCAAGTACAGTTTTATGAATATAGGTTTTTTGTACAATATACAGTTTCTCTTGTAGTCTCTTCGTTGTGCCATTCTGAGGGTACGTCTGTTACCTTTCCATATTATATCCTCAATCTGTGCTTTTTCGATACCTAATTAACAAAATACTCACATAATATAATATAGTGAAATAGTGTTTAAAGTAACAACAATAAGCATAATTTATACAGGGTTATTTTTAAGGTGTTTTTCTCCTTTCAGTATGAACATTTATTTTACTGTACAGCTAAGCAATTAAAGTGATAATTTTCGCGTACTCAGTTACAGTTTGAAGTACTTATTTACATTTCCTAGCCTCAATTTTGTAGCTTTCGAAAGTATTTCGTATAAATAACTCTGTATAAACCTCAGCCATACCAAATAGTAATAGAGTCATTCATGGTGGTTTCAATTTCTTATTATTGTACTCTAATTCTAATCGCCTATTGAGAGGTTGTATCGATCTTGGAGTTTTAGATTGTATTCCTTTACATTTTGTACAGGCAGCCAAACTATTGTAGAGGCACAGTCTTCGTGGAATAATACTTATATACTTTTATAAGTTCCCTCACCTATCTCACCACGCGGCCGAACATTCAATACAATATTGATTGCCACGCCATCTCTTGTCGCAAACCGACAACTTGTCTTTAAGGATTAAATGCAATTTGCTCTTGGCGAGATAGGTGTCTGGCTGATAATAAGAAAACGTATTTATAAGATTTAAATAAAGTAGTATTCAGGCCAACAAAATTATCTATAATAAATTTAAGGGACATTTCCCGCTGTCTACCTCATTGTAAATAAAAAAAAATATATTGGGCTAAATTAAGAAAGAAGTTTTATCTAAGGAGCTAGCCTTCAATAAGAGTGCTGGATGTTTTCTATTAGACAGTGAGCAATAATTTTGAAACTTTTAAGTGAAATTCGTCACTGCCTAAATTTTTTTGTATTGTCTAAAATTGCCTTTGGTGGTTGTTCGAAGTAACTTTAAGCGGTTTATGTAAAATTCAAGGTAGATAGTCACTCCTGGTTTTGAAATCTTTATGTATTGTGTATTTTGCATCATCACAAACTACGTTATAGAAATGGTCGGAGTCCTGCGCCATTTCGATTATTTGAAAATCGTAATAACCAGAGACAATGGTGTCGATTCTGATGTCCATTCTGTAAAAGTAAACTAAATTTGACAGTTCTAAAAATAATGCTTTTCTTCGGTAACTTCCTTGGTCAGAGAAAAACAGCAAGCGTAACTTTTATAAATGTCAAAATTAAGTTTCGTTTTCAACATCAGAATCGACACCGTGGTTTTTCTTTTGTCGTGTCTTTTGTCCCCAGGTAGGGTTGGTTATTTTCGAATTGCCAGTCTTTTTGTAATCTACCATTTTGGTAATTTTGTGTACAATTATGAAGTAGTGAGTGCGCCTACGATGCTAGGCGCGTTTTTAATGTTGTGTCCGATTGTAGACACATTTTAAATGGTTTATTCTGAGTAATAGTTATTTTACAACTTTGCCAGTAACAGTGCATTTTACTCTAGTGCATATATAATTTTTGTAACTATTTTTTTTTTGTCTAATTAATAATTATATATATCTATCAGGGATTTTATTCTCTGTTGTTTGCCTCAATTTGTTCATCTACAAAATTGATCACGTTTTCAATGAAAAGACATTTTTTTTCTCAATTAGATATTCTTTACGTAGATTTATTTATTAAATTTGTGGATTCCGTAAATATTTTTCGTATGCTTGGGGCATTTATTAGAACTATTTCAAGTCGCTATTTTAGCCGACTCGAAATAGGGAAGTCAGAACTTAGCTACCCTAAAATTATGGGCCTTTCTATTATTTTGTTTATTCCGACTGCTCGATTTAATTTGGTATCGAGAATAGAAATGTGAAATTAGATTTCACTATTGAAAATGACTTTGGCAAAGCTCAAATTGTAGTAGAAAAACGTTTTAATTTTCTCTAATGATATTTTTACTTTCAAAGAGTGCTATGTTACGTAGATAATATAAGCTAGAATAAGTTTTAGTTCTAGACCTAGATTGTAATATCTCTAGTCAGAGAAATTTTGAAAAAATAAATTACCATTCACTTATTAATATAGGTATTGTATATTTATTCAGTATGTATGTAGCGTAAGGAGTGTCTAAGAATAATTTATTATTGTGTTAAATATTAAACCATAGCGTTAATGAATTAGAAATGGACTGCATGTCATTTTGCGTAAGGTATTTGCAATGAAACTTTTCTGTCGTACTTGTTGAATGTATTTTGGTGCTATGATATTTTGGCTTGGCTAACTTAGAGTTTTAATTGTACATATTTTCGTAGGTACCTTATTTATTGGCAACTATTTCGGTTTTAAAAACATAATTCATTTCGAGAAGTATATTTTTGGTTCGCGATTCGGAAACATTAGAATGGCTAAGCCGTTTTTGAACTAAAATAAAACGCTTTAATTCTTAACGTAGGGTTTATATTTTGTATCGATGGAAAAGTTTCAAACGACGCGGTTCTCTCACTGTCTTGTCTAAAAAGGAAATAATAAACGGATGGTGCTAAACGTTTTCTAACGTGGCTTATGTATTACAAAACGAGTTCACTCGGCAGGTTGTATTAATTTTCGAAATTGTTGTTGTTTTTATTCTTCCCCGACAGTGAGAGTGATGTAAATAATCGTTTTAATATTGTGTACGAGCGGCGGTGATGCCAGGCTAATTTAAACTACTTGGATTTTATGCAATAAAACTTTGTCTCCATTGACCAATGTTACCACGAAGGGAGCAGGTAGACTGAACCGATTCTAACTAAATATAGTCATGTTAAGTCTTTGAAGTTTAACAAACATATATGAATGTTATTTAAAACGTGCAAAAATATCTTTATATACCTGTTCTCTTATTCACTAACAAAAGCGAAATATAATGTTGTCTTAGTCTTAAATTGGATTATCATTAATCAATAAGTATTAATGCAGGTCGGTTATTTAAAGTTGGCACCAAAGCAGTAGTAAAATCAAAACAGTATCGATCTCTGTCACACTCATAACCTTGACCGCGTGCGAGAGAGACAAAGAGACGTTTCGTGATGCGTATGCAGTCATTTACAGACAAATCTGTGTGCATTTGGTGCCAGCTTTAGATAACCCACGTAAAATACTTGAAGAATGGAAACTATTTTGTCATTAGTTTAAATAACGTGTTCAGAATCTTTAAAAAACATACTTAGAAAGATTTTTCTACAATTTATATTGTTAAAGCTTTTGATTGAATCGAATGCTATACAGAAAGGGCGTTTAGTCCTTACAAATTTCAGATTGTTGTACGATATTTTCCCTTCATTGAACTGGTATGTTTCTTCCTGAAAAGGTATCAGCCCGAATATTGGACAACTCTCGCTAAAAAATGTATCAATTTAAATTCAATGAAATCGTTAAAATAATTATACGATTGAGTTATTACATAATGTCCACAAGTAGACAAACTGGAACTAACGCCTTTTCCGTTATGAGATTCAATTGTTCACCATTACTGTGTTCCGGCTCAAAGGACCACGTTTCAAAAAAATTTAAAGGTTATAAAAAGATTCAACATCTAAACCTCAAGGTGACGAGCGCAGTGCATTGCCGCGTAGGATTATGAACTGTTTAAGTTTGAAATCCTATGTCGCAATGAACTGTAATGAGCAAGCATGACGCTTATATCAGGTGAGCTACTTGCTCATCTCATGCATAAGATAAAACAGATTATTCTGAACACGTTATTTCAAGAAATGTTCTGTGTAACCACAACTATGTGATGATTATAAATATTGTTACATATAAATTACACGCATAGTTTTGGTTTAAAGTTATTTGTACCACGATTTGCGCAATTTCATTTCGGTACATATTTCTGTAGTACCCTAAGAGACAAAGTTTTATGCGTACGGTGATTTGCCAGGGTATACCTTACTCTGTGATCTCATGGACGATTGTTATAGCAACGTCGACGGTTAAAATACATTCATGTTAAAAGTCGCAAAATCTGAGTTTTAATAAACATTGAATTAAATATAAATTCGCTGTTTTGACACTGACACTATATCCGTTAGCGAAAATAGTCCCTTCCCTTTCCCTATACCAGAATACCACAGTAATAAATACAGTAGGGTTGAACGACTTCGACGTCTTGCTAAGCAATGTAGCGCAACAAGCAACACAAGATACAAGAGCTATAAAGCGATGATGACTCAGTGGTAGTGACGTCGGCTTGCGATCCGTAGTACGTGGGTTCGAATCCTACAATGAGCTTGAGCTTTCGGTGAAGGAGAACATCGTGATGAAACCATAGCTTGGTGGTAGGGTATTTTCTAGTACTCGCCTGTCTAGCGACGACCCTCTTATTAAGAATCTGTCACCAAGCACCTATAGGTGTGTTCCGGCAGTCTCACTTGAGAGCCAGTTCCCAGTGCAGGTGTAGCGTGGCGAGGCTATGAGCCACCACGCTAAGCAAGTGCGGGTTGGTAGATGTCGCAGGCTCTTTGTTCTTGGACATAATGCCGGTTTCCATAAGATTTTTCCTTCACAGTTTTGAGCGATGGCAAACCCGCACATAACGTATTCTCATAGATGCAGCCGAGATGGGTTCCAACTCTGTATCAGCGCTTTGTATTTAAGCAGCTTACGTTGATATATAGCCGGTGTAATAAAAAAAAATACGTTTTGAACAAACAAGTAGCGACATCTGTAATTTTTTTCTGTAGTTCGATTAAATGAAACATGTCTGACAGACATTGTCTGTGGACCGAATGGTGGTGATTGGGTGGATTATGTGACATAACCAGTTTCAAACACAATGCCATAGATGGCGCTAGTGGTAGTCAGACTGTTTTATGAGTTCTGACGTATGATCACACAACTATGCCAAAATTTACATAAAACTAAGGTCAAAAGTTCAAAACTAACTACTTATTGTCTCTAACAAACATTCAATTAACTCAATTAACTCTGACGCATGCTTTTCTCAAATAAAATGCTTTGTTAGGCGAATAAAAAATCAGTACAATTTTATACAAAACCATTTAATAACAAAGTACAATAAAATGTATCATTTGGAATGATCAAATATAACATAAAATACAATATAAAAAAAATTTAGTAGTACACTTAAACTGTATAATATAATTTCTTATCGCACCTCAACACCACTTGTGATATCTTCTGTTGACAGATTACAATAGCTATTACGGTGCATATAATTGCCCATTACCTTCCACAACCGACAGTTAATATTAGAGAGGACTGGTTCACAACCAGCAACGGTGTTTACAGCTTGGAGCGGATAGCATCAATTCTGCCAGCCGCTTGCCTTTGCAAGTCCGTGAGCTTCATAGCGAGACCCATATTGCCTTGAATCTTGATCTTCCCCTGGAAGAAAGCCTTCTGTGGGTTGAGCTTTCCAGAAATGAGGTCGGTGACGTCATCGTCGCTCACGGTGAACGTGACGTCAGGCTTCTCGCTACCATTGTACGTGACTTTGCCTTTCCCTTCCTTAGCGTTGATGACCCAGTAGCCCTCGGCGCCGCTCGGTCCATTCCTCACTTTGAAGCCGTAAATTCCTCTAACTTTCTCGATGAGGTTGTCGGGGTCGCTCTCCATGGCTTCTTCCAAGATCTTCATGTATTTGAAGACCTTGAAGTCTTCAGGGTTGCTCGCGATGGCCGCCACGTTGTTGGCGGCGGCGTTGGTGAAACCCTTGCGGTACATTGTGATCACTACTGCTCCTCCGAGACCCAGGTTGTGTTGAAGGGCGATACGAGCGCGGGGCACCTGGAAATCGAAAGAAATACAACGTTAATTAAACACGTCTGAATAAACTAACTCATGACGGGTGACTGTGAATAGGTATTCTATTGTATTTAAAACAGTGTATATGTATATATTTAATCATGTGAACGTTTTTAGACTTGTAAAATGAGTCTTAAAAGTGTCCACTTGATTTAGTTACACTTTGATTTTCGCTGTGAAATCTTCAAAAAGCAGTAGGGCTTAAAAAGGTGCAGTTTTGCACACACCGTGACCGCACGGTAGACAATACTGCATTCCGCATTGCAGGGCAATGTTTCCATTGAACCTACAGGGGTTAAAGGGATTTAACATCTAAGATTTCAGGGTGACGAGCGCAGTACATTACCGCGCAAGACTTTGAACTGTTGAAGTTCAAAATTCTGGGTGGAAATGAACTACCATGCGCAAGGCGTGCGGCTTGCAGTAGCAGCATCGAAATATATATAACTCAAAGGTGACTGACTGACACAGTGATCTATCAACGCACAGCCCAAGCCACTGGACGGATCGGGCTGAAATTTGGCATGCAGGTAGATGTTATGACGTAGGCATCCGCTAAGAAAGGATTTTGATTAATTCTACCCCCAAGGAGATAAAATATGGGATGGAAGTTTGTATGAAACTTGTCAATTTTAAACCGAACGGTGTGAGACTTTGCATGCATAAAGCTGAAGCCCACGCGGGTGAAACCGCAGGGAACAGCTAGTAAACGTATATAATTTTAAAATACCCCGACATCTTGGACCAATCTTCATCAAACATAGCTAAAAATGCCTTCCATAATTTTGGAAAAGAACTGATACTCTTACACTGCCGGACCGATATTAACCAAACATAGCTTAGAACCACCGCAAGGAAACTGGCTTTCAAATGAAAAACACCGCATCGAAATCGGTCCATCCGTTTGAGAGCTACGATGCCACAGACAGACACACACACACACACACGGACAGACATCGACGTCATACTTATAACACTCTCCTTTTTGCGTCGGGGGTTAAAAAAGGTAATTAGTACAGTCAACGACCAAAGTCGCTGAACAATCACACTTTTTTCCATTATCCTCATCATCTTAGACACCAATTTTTGACCTCATCATCACCTAAAATCAGGTGTGTTATGTTGTGGTCAAAATGATACCATGTAAAATGTAAAAAAAACAATAATAATTACTGATTTGAAACACATTTGGTAAATCGAGAACGATCAGCTACTTTTGTCGCTGACTGCACCACAATACGTACTTAATATTTAAAATAAGTTAATCAACTTTTCAATTAGATATCCTTTGTTATTCAAATTACAATTTCACGCCGCGTTTCAATACAGAAGTTATGACGTTGGAACTACGCTGGCAAATAACGTTCGTAACTTTGTAATGGCAGCCAAGTTGGTTGTAAATTGTAAAACGCAAGGCCTTCCGTGTCGTAACATAACATCTTGCTAGGTTAGCTATAAGTATAAGATATTACTCAACAATCAAGGTGGAAGTTCGAGTGAGAGGCACAAAAAACGCAGTGGATTTAACAGAATTCAAAACTTGGCAAATATCACGTAATTATTTTTCTCGCAGAAAACGATGTAAAATTGTGGAAAAAAATTTTTTTTTGTTATTAATCCAACACGTTTAAAAGAATAGAAGTTTGGAAGAATCTCGCTTGAGATTAGGGGAGGGGGAGGGAGTTGAGGAATATCTTACGATATCTCACCAAGGAGGGGAGGGGGGGGGGGGTCGAAAAATTCTCAAAAATGCCTCACGTAATTAATGGACGCCCCCTTAACTAATTATGCGACTACCTTTTAAACAGCACAAAAAAAACAACTTCTATAATAGAATTGAAAGATTTGAAACTAAGAATCCTATCCATTATGCTAATATTATGTAAGAAATATGGCCAAAATTATATTAAGGTAGGTAATTATTATCACATGGAACATAAAAAATTGTTAATTGTTGTTTTATCATATTGTTATTGTACTCAAGCATAGATATAACATGAGTGATGGTGGCCGAACGGTTAGGCGTGCGACTTTCAAGACGCCGACACGGAGTTCGAATCCTCTCGGCCCCGCACCTATGACTTAATAAGTTATGTGCGGATTTGCCATCGCTCAAAACGGTGAAGGAAAACATCGTGAGGAAACCGGCATGTCCAAGAACTGCAACATTCAAAGGCATGCGACATCTACCAACCCGCGCTGGGCCAGCGTGGTAGATTACAGCCATACTCTCTCTCTGAGAGAAGGCCAGAGTCCCAGCAGTGGGAACGTGAAAGGCTGATAATGATAGATATAACATAGCCAAGGCTTAGGACATCTTTGAAAAAACAGTTGACCTTTGAATTTGCTGGGATATTCCAAAAGTCGCAGGTTCAAATCCTGTTTTGGCATAACCCTACTAGTATATTATAAACGCAAAAGTTTCTGAGTATGTATGTATGTATGTTTGTTGCTCTTTTACGCAAAAACGACTCGACGGATCTGGATGAAATTTGAAATGGAGATAGCTTATACCCTGGATTAACACATAGGCTACATTTTATCCCGGAAAAAGGTTCCTGCGGGAATAACGGGAAGCCGCGGGGCGCAATATAATATACTCTGCTTGGTACATAACGCTAATGACTATACAATATATCTAGATTTAGGTGCTTTGTAAGTACGGTATGCAATGATAAATCGTCATTAACTTAATCCCCAACCACAACTAAATATTTATCACGAATTTGATTAGATATAAACATGCTAAATAACATTTTTATCCAATAAAAAGGATCATGCAATGTCAACGATGTCCCTTATATAATTTTCATATCTAATATTTATATGATTTATATGCGAAAGTGTGTGAGTGTGTGTTTGTTCGCTACTACTTCACGCTGAAACAGCTGAACCGATTTGACTGAAATTTGGAATGGAGATAGCTTATACATTGACTTAGTACATAGGCTACTTTTTATCTAGAAACCCACAGAGGAACCCGCGGGGCGCAGCTAGTGTTTAATATTGCTAAAATCTTCATTGAATTTATTATCATTTCAATAACCTATCTATCCACTGTTTGCCTTACTATAGATTGAAATTTGACACAAGCTCCATAATGCCAGAAGTAATGTCCTCCTTAAACCTACTCAGTTATGAGTTACCCTACCTATATACCAAGTAGGTAAAAAAAAAAAAAAAAAAAAAAAAAAAAAGTTATTGCCACTACACAGAGACTTATCCTAGGTTCCAGTTATACTTATCTAAATAATTGTAAGTATATAAGTAAGTGTATATACCTAGTACTTGTAATATCCCACCACGAGATGAGAGCAATGGCCGAATTGTCTTGATAACCTTTTGACTTCTTGATTTACAGAATACCAGTTTTATATAAACAACAATCTACAGTAATATATCTGTACTAGCGCGCCGCGGTATAGAATAGAATCTTTATTTGCTAAAAAAAAAATTTTTTATTGCGGTTATACCCGCGTCTTCGCCTTCAAATAATTTATTCAATAGGATACATTGTGATCACTTTAAAACGTCAGCTAGCAAAACTAGCTACGCCTGTTCCAACCTCTTTACGCCGGCAAAAGAACAGGCAAGAAACTCCCGGCAGGTAATTTTTTTGGCGCAATCACATTGACAATTTTATTCTTATTACTAATTGATTGAATTGGAGCAAGTTCACTAAAATCCCAAGCTTTTTTTTGTCACCTAATAGTCCGATATTTTTTAATTAGCTTTACTAATAAGATTTCTCTTGTTCGGTTATACACATTGGGATATGGGAACATGAATACATATTAATATTATCCCGCAAGAACCTTTTTCCGGGAGAAAAGGTAGCCTATGTGTCAATCCAGGGTATAAGCTATCTCCATTCCAAATTTCATTCAGATCCGTTCAGTAGTTTTTGCGTGAGAGAGATACATGCATACATACATCCATTCATCCATACTCACAAACTTTTACGTTCATAATATTAGTAGGAAGTAGGATGTTTAAAACACTTTTTATTATATACTGTTTTAAACTACCATGGTCAAAAACATTAGAATTAGGTTTTATAACGGGATAATTACCATGTATTTGTTTTTGTTTGAGTTCTCGATATTTTGGCACTGTTGCAAGCGATCACGAGAATACACGTATCACGTACTCTCACGTATTCTCGTGATTATGGCGCTTGCAACAGTGCCGAAATATCGAGAACTCAAACAAAAACAAATACATGGTAATTATCCCGTTATAAAACCTACTTTTTATTATGCTCTGAACTGAATGAAGGTTCATAGAGTCTAAAATAGCGCCCAAACCAGCCAAGTCCACAACCTGCGTACCAAATCACCCCAGTTTGGTATTCAAAATGCTTAGGTAAATGGGAATTTTCTGACAGACAGGAAACTGTGCTTTTTCCTGGATAAAAAGTAGCCTACACACACTCTCTGGCCCTCAGGTCGACCCTTCGCTTCGTGAAAGGATAAACCAACGAACCTAAAACATTATTTTTGTGTTAATTATATAAATGTGAGGTTAATTACCTGATAACGACTACGTTCTACAGTGGCGAAACAGTAAAATCACACTAGGCCGAACGATTAGGCCGCGTAATATGCCCAAATCTTGTTATCTAATAAAATATAATAGTGTGGCAAACAAGCTCACGGCCCGCCTATGGTAGGCGGTCACCGTCTATGGACATATGCAACACTAGGGACGTTGCCGACCTTGAAGAACTCTTTTTACTCTTATCTTGAAAGATAATCTTTTTTTTTTACTATTTACAGTGTGGAGTTTGACCACAAGTCACCTGATGTTAAGTGACGATGTGGTCGAAGATGGCATCATGCCTGGACTGGGAACTGGTTCTCAAGTGAGGCTGCCGGAACACACCGATAGGTGCACGGCGACAGATTCTTAACATGAGGGTGGTAGCTAGCCAGACGAGTACTAGAAAATGCCCTGCCACCAAGCTATGGTTTCATCACGATGTTTTCCTTCACCGAAAGCTCAAGCTCATTGTAGTATTCAAACCCACGTCCTACGGATCGCAAGCCGACGTCACTACCACTGAGCCATCATCGCTTTAAAATCTTTAGCAGGAAAGACATGTGGAGGGAGCTCGTTCCACATTTTGCAAGTATGTGGAAGAAAGGAGCACATAAATCGAGTGGTGTGAGATTTGTAGAGCTTGATTGTGTGAAAGTAATATTATAAAGAATTTTTTAAACATTGTTGTTACTTAGATCAGCATGAGATACCAGTTGCCACCTTTATCACCCGTGGGTTGAAGGTGAAGGTACAATAATCTGCAGAAACCTATAATTATCTCACCTATAAAACCCTGATAATTTAGAGCTGTATAACAATATACAATTATATTGGTGTTATGTTCATATTTGAAGCATATAAGTTGTAAGTACAATAATAAATAGGGCAAAATATCACGATATCAAATAACTGGGTCTACTCTACTGGACCATTAAGATAGTTCAAGCGAAATCAACTTCTTAGCCCCAATCAATCACAGCTATAACTACTGGTCTTAGAGAAATGAAATATATGGAGGGTAAGGAGAGGAAACCTTTGGAGTCCTTTGGTAGAGTAGGGGTTCATCATCATCATCATTATCAGCCTTTCACGTTCCCACTGCTGGGACTCTAGCCTTCTCTCAGAGAGAGAGCATGGGCTGTAATCTACCACGCTGGCCCAGTGCGGGTTGGTAGATGTCGCATGCCCTTGAATGTTGTGTTTCTTGGACATGCCAGTTTCCTCACGATGTTTTCCTTCACCGTTTTGAGCGATGGCAAATCCGCACATAAGTTATTGAGTCATAGGTGCGTGGCCGAGAGGATTCGAACTCGGTGTCGGCGTCTGTAAGTCGCACGCCTGACCGTTCGGGCACCATCGCTCGCAAGGGGTTCATATGTTTGGTCAAACAACGGAAGTCTAGCACTGGTAACCAGCATAATGCTGAGTTAGAGCTGATTTGTCACAGTGAAGTTATTGTTTTTGATTATTTTCTAACTGCTTGTGTTGCTGTTGCCAAAAAACATATATATTCTATTTTAAAGTTTGTACAGAAAAATATCACATTCACACAGATGAAGGCGCGGCGCGCTGATCATTATTTTATGGTAATTTGATTAGAATTCAAAGTTTCAACTACTAATTCATTAACATATTAATTATCATCAATGCACAGTGTAAACCAGAAGTGATACGTATGGGAAAACTTCAGGGTAGCTTCTTTTGATAGTGTAGGGACACTGAGACAGGATTTTTTGATATTTGCCCTATTAAAGTTTATATCAACTTCCACTCGGGTGTAACGGTAAGCCAGATAGCTTGCTTTTCAATATACACAGAGTGAAAGGAGTTTAAGATAATTACTTTAGCATACTTTCACTAGTCTGACTGGTAGGTTGTCTGGTGTAGTACAGTTAGCGACAAAAGTTGCTGAATACGCCCATTTCTTCAATTTTCCCAAGCATCTTGATCATTTGAAGAGTAAACTTTGATAATCTGGTACACATTTAGAATCTTGGAAGACTTAAGCCACTTCTTTCACTGACTGTACCTAATACTTACTTGTAAAAGCAATGATTTCAATGAAATAGGTGACCAATAATGACCAAGACAAACTGTATATGCGGGGACAACATATGTGTAGAGTTTCACTATTATGTCTCCCAATCTTAAGAAATTTTAATGTTCATTCAGCTGTAAAGGATGTAATAGTAATTTTTCTATATTTTTTGTAAAGTAGTGTTGCATGAAAAGAACACATACACATTCATTTGTGGTTTATGTATAGTAACTATAGACAACACAAGCCCCCAAACCTTTACACAACACGTGCGTGGAGTCTTTAAAAACCAACCTGTCTCTCTCCGGCCTCTCCTCGCAGCTGCCAGACCAGCTCAGCGCACTGCGCCAGCCCTGTCGCGCCCAGAGGATGCCCCTTTGCAATCAGTCCTCCGCTTGGATTCACCACCACACGGCCTCCGTAAGTATTATCTCCCGAGTCAACAAATTTGCCTGCCTCGCCTTCTCCACATAGCTGCAGCCCTTCGTATGTTATCAGTTCGTTAGCAGCGAAGCAATCGTGCAACTCTACAACATCAATCTGCTTTGGGGACACACCAGTCTTTTGATACAATTTCTTAGCAGCATTAGCTGTCATGTCATACCCGGCTACCTTCATTAAACTATTCTCCGTAAACAGGGCCTCAGTGTCAGTGGCCATTTCCATTCCAATAATCTCAACGGCTTTGTCTTGAAGGCCATATTTGATAACGGCCTCCTCGGACATGAGAACGGCAGCACCTGCTCCATCACTAGTGGGGCAGCATTCTAGTTTTGTGAGGGGGCCATAGATTTTTCTCGAGTTTAACACTTCTTCTACTGTGTACACCCTCTTGCCCTGTGCTCGTGGATTTTTAGCACCATGGCGGTGATTTTTGGCTGCGATCTTGGCGAGGTGCATCTCAGTTGTGCCATACTTTTTCATATGTTCAATGGCTGCATTTCCAAAGTACTGAGCGGTCATGGGGGCCCCGGATAGATCAGCTAGCTCGGCCATTTTGAGTGTGTGTCTGTCCATGGGGTTAGTTCTGTCCATGAAGGTGCCACCGGCGAGCGCGCCCGGCGCCATTCTCTCGAAGCCGACGGCTAGGACCACATCAGATATGCCGCCCTCGACGAGCTGCTTGGCGAGGAAGATCGCGTTGGAGCCGGTGGAGCAGTTATTGTTGACGTTGTAGATGGGGATGCCGGTCATGCCGACCTGGTACAGCACGCGCTGGCCGCACGTGGAGTCCCCGAACACGTACCCGCAGACGGCCTGCTGCACGTCACTGTACCGCACCCGCGCGTCCGCCAGCGCCGCCTCCACCGCCTCTTTCCCCAACTCGGGGTAGTCGCCTCCCGTGGTTGGCTTTATAAAATTCGTCATGCCGACGCCGACAACGAATACTTTTCTACCCATTTTGTAAAATGTATATTTACCTCCAAAGAGACGGCAGCGGTGAGCAATAGACCCGGAGAACTGCAGAGCGCACAAATCAGACAATGAAATGAAACGTAAATTTCTGGCAGATAGCGAGAACGCGAACTGAACTTTGGTCTGGACAACAAACAACAATTGCGCGCTGTTATCTTTTTATCTGGTAACGTGGAACTTTGTAGTTGTGGATTGGACAGTCTTTATTAAGATATGAAAGTTCAAACATCAATTGTTATAATCAATGATGACAATAAAAGATTGTGAAACGCAGATAAAATTGAAAATGAAAAGCGCTTACTAAATGCGATAGGTCAGGCCTAAGTACAAAGATTAATTACATTACGTACATTTACAAATTACAAAATGCAAAATGATTTGTCACTTGTCAGCAGCTGTGGTCTCTACCACGGCAGGTAATCACAGAACATCGTCTATGCTCTTAGAAGTGACCTGCGCCAGATGAGATTGGTGAACATGAACACTTTGAACAGGCTTCATTCATTCAATTTCATTCAGTAATTCATTATTTATAATCTATCAGACGAAGTTTTGTTTGTGTTTTTTTACTTTTTGTGAAATAACGCCCGCCATATTTTCCCGGTCCCGCACAGTTTCGTCAATTTCTCTTTTTTACTTTGATTGCTTGCGAAAGTTGCGAAGCGATTAACGAAGAAACAAAAACTAGGTACTTGAAATTAAAACCGTTGCTCTTTAGAATTACATTAAATTTTATCTTACATATCATTTCTATAATGACAAGGATCACAAGGTTAAAAACCTGTATCATCAATCAACAACTAACTGCTAAAAGACAAAAAGGTAAGTAGAGCTAAGCCTGTGCCGACTTAAATTACATGAAATAGCATCTTGTTAGGTTACAGAATAATTTATTACATTTAGGTTATGTTTGTTTCAGAATAATAATTTCTTCTCGCAGTCTCGCTCGCGCTGCATTGCTGATTGTAGCTGAACAATCAACTCGTGCTTTTTTGGCTCTCGAGACCAGAGGAAAATTTAGTTGGACTTGGTACAGCCACATAGTCAATATATAGCTGATGTAAATGCTCCAACAATAATTATGTGGCCATCAATTCGAGGAAAAATATCTTAGGAAGAGGAGAAGACTGCTTGTGAGTCACCCAACCCTATTTGGACCAAAAGAAATTGAAACCAGGACTCTTGAGTAAGTAATACCTATCATTTATAGAAATAGAAAAATAAAAACAGAGATTTTGTATTGAACATAGATATAGAGCCTAACATGAATGTCAATGTGGCCAATATGTATCCAGCTGGTATCGGGTTTGGTATTTTTTTAATTTTTTTGTACTGCAGCATATTTTACCCACCATATTCACAAAATCTTGAAATGCCTGGTCCCAGTTACTACACCCAACCCGATAGTCAATTATATTATTATGTATTAGTTATATTCGGTTTATAACGATGAATCAATGTATAATTCTATGTAGCTTGTTTAATATAGGTACATGCCCATACTGTGTATAATAATATAATTTCTTAGGATTTGCACTGTATATCTGATTATTCAATATTGTATAGTACCTAATTTGATTGATGTATAGCTGTTGTAAGTACAAATTTGTATGATCGCATGTGCCTATTCTATGTGTCATTTTCTTGGATTTGTATTACATATATTTATCAGACAGTTAATTAAATCTTGTATGGTACATACCTAATCTTAATTTGATTGATGTATAATTAATAAGGAGCTTATTTAATATAGGTACATGGCCATTCTGTGTATAATTTCTTTAGATTTGTATTATAATCAAATTGTTAATTCAATTTTGTATAGTACCTAATATTAATTTGATTGCTGTAATAGTTGTAAGTAGCTAGTTCAAGAAAGGCACTTGCCCATTCTAATTTCTTGGATTTGGATTATATATATCAAACAATTAAAATTTTATATAAACCCCCAACTTAATTTGATTTGATTGAAGAAATTGTAAAGTTCCGAATCGAAGTGGTAGTATTATTTATCTGAATATAAATTTAAATATTAAAACTGAGTTTCATTATTTAAAAACCTTAAGCTATTGAAAACATAAAATAGGAAATGGAATGGGTTATCGATAGTGGGTTGGGTTTAAATGTCCCATCACTACAGATCGATATCGATATTTGCCGCCTGACGTTTCAAGCACTATCGTCACAGAATACTCCATAGTAACCTTCATCTGGCGCAGGTCATTTCGTTCACTTCTCTAACGATTGTGTCGTTCTATGGGTGATTTCCATCTATACGTAGTATATAGTCTACTTAATCTATGGTCTCTACTAGTCAGTCATGTCACTTGTCAGAAGAAGTGTGACCATTAACAAAATTGAGAATATGCCACACACTATGAAAATATTATGTACATAAAATACAAAAAAAAGCACAGTACCCAACCACAACACCCCAACAAACAAAAACTCAACAAAAACTCAAACAAAGATGACATTTCATGCGAATTTTTAAAACACTTTTATCAGCTTGACTTGTAACTAACTAACTAACAATGTAATCAAATCTTAAAAGTCAATTTTCACCCCCTTATAACTGTCGTATCGACTTGAAACTTTGTATGTGTATGTAATTTCGGTGACAATGCAATAATTTGGTATCATCGAATCGACCTGTTCTGATGATGCAGCCGGAAGGTGGGTAGGGGATCTCTGCAGTGGCTACTAGTAAACCCCTCGTGTTTGGGCTGGCTCATATGATTCGTCTTAATGAGTTCAATAGATTGAACTTGGTGACGAGGATCTGATGATGCAGCCAGAAGGTGGGTAGGGGATCTCTGCAGTGGCTGCGTATTTTGCCAAAAGTTAATTTTTTTGACTCTTATGGCCACACTAATAATCAAGTGCATACTTGCGTGACAAATGACAATGAGTCAATGACAGCCGTATGAATGACGCCTGTCTAACTTTGACGCACGGATAGGGTACTACAAATAGTAGTGGAGTACGACAAATCGGGGTCAAACAGGTTACAGGACCAAACTGTATTTGATTAAAATAATGCGCTCATCGAAACATGTGGCTCTGGATCAAAGATTTCTTATTTTATACTTTAATATTTTAAAATAAATTCATCGCTTTTTATTTTACTGATTTGATTATTATATTCATTTTAATATTTACTCGAGAGATTTGAATTATCTTCACGAACCATAATAGGCTGCTAATTGCTATTTATTTTGCTATTATAAATTTATTTTACATTATATTTTTACTTCGCAGTAGGTACAGTATTTGTTTTATTCATAACCTTTTTGATTGTTTTCAATTACATTTCCATTTTTGAAATTGAACATTATTGTTTTGAAACAGAAAAGCAAAATTGAACTGTCATTGTAAAATTTCGTAAAGTTCAAATTCTAAAATAATCCAGAGTTCTCGACTAAAAATATTTAAATTTTTTGGTGTACACAATTGAAAAATTAAGTGGATAGGCACAGAGATGGCTCTAGATAAGCAAAGAATTTTGAGTGAATTAGGAAGTGTTATGACTCAACTGCAGAGTGCTGATTGGTATGTATGATTTTGCTGTCAGGATATAAACAATTTAATAAAACATTTTCTAAACGAACATTTTATAGGGCCTACTTAAGTGCTCACCTACTATTGCATAAAATAATATTTTCAGCGGCTGCATGGGGAAATTGTTTTCCAATTCAAGTGGGGGTCATGAAGGAGCTGCAACTGGCAATCCCCAACCAACAGGAAGATATGGAGGGTTTGGCGGATGTATGCACGGGTGTTGCCATGGTCACGGTGGCTGCAACTATGGCCATGGGGCTGGCACTCCGGGTGCTGGAGAACCCTACCCTCAGAACGGCCCTTGTATGGGCAAGTGCAACCCTCGTAAAATCTACGCCGATACCTACAGCTATTTGAATAATAACCTTATGCAACCCGTTGTGAAAGAAGTCTACAACGATTTGAAGAGTATCACACCGGAAAACACGGTGATGAATAACGCCATGGCTGCTAAGATGGGTTTGTCACCACAAGCAGGCAATCCTATGAAAGGAGGAAACGCTATGCATGGGGGAAACACTATGCAAGGAGGACATTTTATGCAAGGGCAGAATGCTATGCAAGGAGACATGGGATTGGGGATGGAACAAAATCAAATGATGGGAAGTGGTATGTTTGGTCAAACGCATGGTAATGTCAACATGCCTCATAATCAAATGCCAGGTAATAATGACTATAGCATGCAGGAAATACATCACCACCAAATGCAAGGTAATGCTATAGGCTACCAAATGCAGGATGGATTGCAAGATAATGCAGAAATGTCACAGAATCAAATGCAGGGAAGTGGCATGGGGAATCAGTTAAACATGTCAATGAATAATCAAAAGACAAACCAAAAATTACAGCATATGATGGGTGGAATGGGACCACAGATAGTCAACATGATGAAAGGTGATTCTAGTTCTAAACGTATAAGTTCACCTCCACAAGAAGGCCAGATGCCAGGCACAATGCTAATTGATGCCCCACAGTCTCCGCATGGCAAATTAGGTGTTACTCCTCTGAATTCTGGAGGAATGAATCTAGGACAATTTGGACAGTATAACACTGAAGGGGAAATGTCAAAAAACTCCAATCAGCAAATGTATGACCCCACCACCCAGTACGTCACTGATCCCAACATGTCTAGTGGTTTTAATCCTAATAGCCAAAATTATAACGCAATGAACGCTAACATGAAGCAAGGTCAAGCAAATGTTGGTGCAGTTCCAACAAGTGGTTCCAATCCAACCACACAGCAGATGGCTCCAGCAAATCGAAATTATGGTCAACACAGCCAAGGAATGACGAAATTTAACGAAATGTTTCCGGGTGTCATGCAAGGCATGGGTGGAGATCTTGGTTTTGATCCCATGGCCATAGCCATACAAATGAATCCTGGAAACCAGAAAAGAGCTGCTATGGATACAA
This sequence comes from Opisthograptis luteolata, assembly GCA_931315375.2. NCBI lineage: Eukaryota > Metazoa > Arthropoda > Insecta > Lepidoptera > Geometridae > Opisthograptis > Opisthograptis luteolata. The sequence continues at coordinate 10,515,496 of OV928048.1, forward strand.
TGCAAAAAATGATGTCTGGGAACAAGGCTCATATGAACACTGCGATTGCAGGTGCGAACGCTGCATCTGAAAATATTACTCAAGGAAATACTGCACAAACCAGTCAACCTGGACAACCTGGATCAGCTGCTACACCAATGGTGCAAAACCAACAATATGGTGGCAACATAAATACAACAATGACACCCGCTCATTCAAATCAAACACCACAACAACAAATATACAATGCCAATCAAATAACCCAGCAACAAGGGTATGATACCAATAAGGTCCCTCATCAGCAGTCAATTTATACTAGCCTCTCTGGGGCTCCAATGATGAACCAGGAGCACCCACATCAACAAATGCAAGCACAACAACAGCAACAATACCAATATCAGCAGCAAGTAGATCCTAACACAGGAACACCGATACCACAAACTCCTCTACCCGTAAATCAGGGAGCAACAGGAGATACCAATGCTGCAACGCAAGAGCAGCAACATCAAAATTACTCCACAAGGGAACCAATTCCTGAACCGGAGTTATTGATCCAAGATCCGATATTTCCTGTAGATACATCCAAATATCAACCATCCCGTAACATGAGACAACCAAAATATTACCAGTATAATACTTTAGGGCAGCCTATAGAAGTGCTTCCGGCAAGATTGTATCAGAGCTTACCTGAAACTAGTCTGCCACAGACCCTATCTCCACAACCCATAACTGGAAAGCTTAGGAACGACATTTCAAGATTAAATATAAAATCGACTGTTAGCAAGACTGCGCTGATGACTAATAGACCAGTTGGGAGAACTCCTAGCAGAAGTCAATTGCAAAATATCTACAATCAGTACAAGGGCTCTCATTCTTACACCCAGCAAAATATTAGAGATCCCATTCATAGCGACACACACTCTGAAGGTAAAGCCAGGGTTCAGCCGGCAAATGTGAACCAAGTGCGTTCAGTTCCAGTAGAAAGAGTAGGAGGTGATACCGCAGCTAACAATCAGGCGATGATCAATCAAGCTCCTGTTAAAGGGCAACCGATACAACATATCGGTGACGTGCCTGTGCCCAATAAGCCACATGGTGACGTTATGCCGACAAAGGTAAATTAAATAATACTTCCAATCTTACACTCACACTGGCCAGTCTTGTTTCTAACATCGTTATCGTTATTAACTTTCAAGAAGGGTCAACATAATGTGACATCATTTATTGTGATGTGACAAAGGAGGATAGACGAGTCATAAGCTTCGTGTATAAATGTAAAGTAGTAAGGCTCTAAACTAACTGACGAAAACTATGAAATGTTTTTCAAATGTGACCACCTGTGAAGAGAAAGGGAGGGCATAAATCATGATATTCACGTGATGTAAGTATTTTTTTGTATTCCAGGAGCCTCCGGTAATGCAAGGGAACGTTCGAAATGGCCTTCAAGATATGACTTACACATCGTATCCAACTTCTGCAGCTTGGTCCTTCCATGGACATGATCGGGTGGCATCGTATCCATCCGGGTACAGATACCGAAACAGAGTCTGAGTGTCCAGGAACAAGATTTCGATAAAAAAAAAACATATTATTATTGTTTGTCGTGCCTATCCTAGTGTTTTTAACAATGTAAAATTTGCATATTATTTGCTATCAAGTGGTGACGTTTGCGTAACTACTGAAGTTTTGTTTACCGAAGATGAAAATTATGGAAATAAAAATAAAATGTATTTAGACAATTGTTTTTTCTCCTTTTAGTATATACCTATACCTACCTCATGATATTTTAGGCGTCATAATAATATCCTCGGGAGGGTAGGATGGAATTCTTATAATGTTATCAGGTTACGAGCTTATCTACTTGTCAGATCAGATGTAAAGGTAAGCACTATGATAAGCACTCTTATCTAGAATAATATTTGATAACACATATCCACGCAAAGCGTGGCGCCAGCTTCGACCACAAACCACAACGTTGTATAACATGTGATTTATGGCAAAACTCGGGTACAATTAATAATAATTAATATTGGAGGTTTGATTTTTATGATAACATGTATATTATATAGGCATAAAAATATATTACTTTTCTTTCATCATTGACCTATGGTAATTTTCTTTATATTCGTTATCCGATCATCAACCCTTCCCCGACCATACCATCTCGCTTGACGTAGGTAGGTAATGTTGTGCATAGACAAGGCAAATCAATCTGTGGGTCTGTGATCTGTGATACCTAGAGCTAGACTACAGGAAAAAATCAATGAGGTGGGTCGAGGTGAGTTGAATATTGTTTGAGTTCCTAGAAACACCTTTGATTTTATTGATTGTTCGCCAGGGTTGACCACTACCACCGAAGGGTATTGTACTAAATTGGTGCTAAATGACATACCTAATAAAAACTGCTAGATTGCTAACAGCTTATATTACTGATTTAATTTTTTAAACACATGTTTTTGCATTCGTTATTTAAAAACTACTTATTTTAGATCTATAACCAGTTATATCCAGTAATCAGAAAAGTAAATAGGGAGTTGTGTGATTGTCATATTATTATTATTATTAATTAAATTAGGCTTTGGCCGTCTAATATGATATGCATGTAGTAAATCTTCACTGTCATTTTTGTCTCTTTTATTTTGCCTTTCTTGTACAGCACCGGCACCACCACCGCGTTAACATAATAATGTCATCACGTTTTACCACTTGGGAACATTAAAACTTACTTTGTTCACAACGCTCTTTACAATATTTTTATGTTGGATGTTGAACAACGCGTTGCATTAGTCCTTTCTCCTCATAATTATTTATGTTGATTCTACGTTATTTAATGAAGAGTTGACAAGCTTACAGTGCCTTACAATGCCAATGCATACAAAGCCGGCGCTAGCGGTACATGACGAATATTTTGTATTCTTGTTTGGATTCTGCAGAAAGTGATCTATCAACATTATATCCTCAAACAATGTGTGTTTGGTTTTATAGGGTTAGTGACACACGTCACATTAGTTGTTTTCATTAATATAGATTTGATATTTTTGCATACATCACACTACAGTACTAGGTTCTTAAAACTAAAGTTAGAGCTAGATCTAGCGACTTATGTTCTACACTGGCAACATTGTAGTAACTGTGCTCTAAAGTACCATAGAGAGTTCTTTTTTTCCTCTCAAATTCACTATCTCTAGTCTATGGTCAATCTATCTGATACATAGAGGTGTACACAGGAAAAAACTCGAGTTAAATCGAGTCAAAATTAACGTAACTCGAACTGAACACGAGTTAGCGAAAATGCACTAATTTCACTTAGTAAATTTTATGTGTATTTTTTCCATCTAACTTTAATTTGGGACGATTACCATAATTAAACTTAGTAGGTTGACCTAAAATAACAAAGAACAATGGCCAAAACGGACCCGAGGTCGTATGAAAACGATTAAAACGATATATTTTTTATATTTTTGCCTATTATGATTATACAAACGATATTTTAAAGAAAGTGTAGATAGATAGATAGATAACACTTTATTGTTTCACCACAACAACAGAAATAAAGAACAACATAAGGAAAAAAAAAGTCTTAGAGCTAGTGTTACAATGGGCGGTCTTATCGCTTAAAGCGATTTCTACCAGACAACCTTTGGATGGACAGAAATAGTAAGAAATAAGAATGCGGTTGGTGGTGTAAATTTATGTACATAAAAGAAATATGTACCGTAAAATAACTCAAGTGTAGAAAAAAGATATATCGATTTTTTTACTTCGGAGTTTCTTAGAACATTTTTTAACGCTGGCTCTTTCACTTGCTTGCCTGAGTCGTTCACTATGGACCACCCAAAGCCCAAAAGTCCCAAAAACGAGTTAGGGAGAATCCAACTCGAGTTGAGTGCAACTCGATTCAACTCGAGTTAGTAATTTGAGTTGACCATCACTACAGCGATACTTCTCTCTCTCTGTCTGAATTCTGATATTTCTGATGACTCTGATCATCTGTGTTGGACGACCAAACGAATTTTCAATTTTTCGTTTGTATTGAGAGATTTGACTAATTCGATGTGAAGTTGATTTTACAAAAACAACGAGTGATATATAGGCTACGCCTGGCCTTTATTTTGATTCGGGATATTTTCTTGTGTGTTTTGATTATCCTGAAGTGTTTTGTGGCGTGAGAAAAAAATGTCGCTCTTCGGATCTATAATGAGCGACGTGGAGGATGATCCATTTTTCGGGTATGGTATTTTCATTTACCTTCATTTACTTGTTTGGAAAACGGCCATGTTGATAGGTAGTGAGTGTTTTTGTTGCGAATCCCCAGATCACACATGAGGCACGTGCGTCAGGTGAACAACATGATGAATTCGCTGTTCTCTGACCCATTCGGCATGCTCGGTAGCGGAGGCCCTCTGGCTATCACCGGCCCCAGACACGGAGGAGCTATGATGCCCATGATGCCCCAGATGCATCCAATGAACAGGCTTTTCACATGTAAGTTCAATCAATTTAATAATTACGCTTAATTTCACCTTTTTTTTATCCCTAATAGGCATCGTCGTGGTAGTTAATGATGTATATATTTTATATACTAACAATAAACAATCTATGTAGATTAATTTTATTGCTAGATTCAGGTTGAAAGCAGGGTTTGTTTGACAGTTTGTTCATACATATCATGCTCATTGGTCAATCCCAAAAATCAGTTCATTGGATATTGATTGACAGCTACAAAATTATATGTATGACAGTATGGCATACAATGAGTCTAACATCATCAGCCACGGCAGAACATAGGCCTCCCCCCTTGAACACCACCACAAGCAGCTATTAGCAATTTGCATCCGTCAGCTCCCCTGCAACGTAGGTCTACCTGGTAAAGTGCTTAACTATAGAATATCTTCCGATGTGTCTTAACGCCTTTGTTTAATTTCACAGTGGACATTGACCCAAGCCCCATGAGCGCTGGCAGTTACAGCACCAGCACAGTGGTGATGTCTAATGGACCAAACGGCAAACCACAGGTTAGTAACCAACCATCTATACGAATTCCAGTAATTATAGCATAGCTGGTCCGATTGGTTGTTACTTGTAAGCTAACCGAGTTTAAGCAACATTCAACACTAGGCGCCAGCTGTTTCGCCCCATTTTTTTGCATGTTAAGCATTCTGATATCACAATGGGATAGGAATACTTAAATTTTTATGCAAAAACCTAAGTAACTGGGCCCTGAAAATTTAATCAAACACACAAGTAGTACAGTCAACAACGAAAGTAGTTCAACATTAACACAATTTCCGATTACCGGCATCATCTTAAACTCCAGCCTTTGACCACATCATCACTTAAAATCAGGTGTGTTATGTTGTGGTCGGAGCATTACCTTGTAAAATGTAAAAAACCCACGCCGTACTGAGGCATCCGCTAAGAAAGGATTTTGATTAATTCTACCCCCAAGGGAATAAAATAGGGGATGAAAGTTTGTATGAAACTTTGTCAATTTTAAACCGATCGGGCTGAGACTTTGCATGCATAAAGCTGTAGCCCACGCGGGTGAAACTGCGGGGAACAGCTAGTGTATTATATAATCGTAAAACATTACCCTTCTGGGACAATCAGGTTAAAATATAAAACAGTAATTGAATATTTTTCTCCGTTATTGAAGCAAAATCAAAGCCTTTTGTAATAGTTTGCAGCAACATAACACATTGCAAAACCATTGCGCAAACTTTGATGTTGTGATGTGTAATATGGTTTGCTACTCAAGTCACTTCTCTGAAGATAACTGCCTGTATTTCAAAACAAAAAGAGCTTCTCTTCTACATTTATAATGCTAACAGCAAAGGAGTGGAATACCCTGCCAGTGTCATTGTTTTTGTTTTTGTGTATAAGTGCAGTTTTATAGCGTTGATGGCTCAGTGGTAGCATAGTAAAAAGTAGTAGTTCAGCTTCATACAAATCGGCCGCCGCTGGTTTGAATGTGTGCGAGAGTAGCGGCGCCGTGAACGCACGCACTTTTCACGCACACAATCACAAACGAACGGGGCCGCGGCCATGCACTCAGTACGGAACGCGCCGCCTATGCATCACCGCAAGAGTAGGCAATTAACTCGTCGAGCGGCCTTAGCTAACCTACTGTTCTTACTTTACTGTGGTGGTAGTGACGTCGGCTTTCGATCCGTAGGACGTGGGTTCGAATCCTACAATGAGCTTGAGCTTTCATAGAACTCGCCTGCCTAACTACCACCCTCATGTTAAGAACTTGTCTCCATGCACCTATCGGTGTGTTCTGGCAGCCTCACTTGAGAGCCAGTTATCAAACCAGGTGTAGCGTGACGCCACCTTCGACCACACGGCCACTTAACATCAGGTGACTTGTAGTCAAACGCTACTCTGTAAGTAATTAAAAAAAAGTTTGTGAGCCTTCAAGTCAAGAGTGAATAGGTATCTACTAGACAGGCATGCTCCGCCATCAACCTCGTCATCACTTACCATCAGGTAAGACTGTGGATGCTTCATATACATAAGCCTATTAAGTTCCCCCTGCTAGAACTCTGGTCTTCTCTCAGGGAGAGCTAATCTACCACGCTGACCCAGTGCTGGTTGGCAAATTTCGCGAGCCCTTGAATGTTGTGGTTCTAAGACATGCCCGTTTCCTCACAATGTTTTCCTTCACTATTTTGAGCGATGGTAAATCCGCACGTAACTTATTAAGTCATAGCTGTGGTGTCGAGAGGATAAGTAAGGTGCACACGTTACCGTCAAATGCTTGCCTATTGTGAATGAGAAAAAGTTATATTCCTTAACTGTTTTCCCCCAGGTGTTCAGCTCGTCTAGCAGCACGAAGATCGGGCCCAACGGCATTAAGGAGACGCGCAAGACTCTGCAGGACACGCGCACCGGCACCAAGAAGATGTCTATAGGTAAGGGACAAGAGAGTGAGAGAGAGTATGAGAGACAGAGACAGCGAAACTGTATGTACATACTGTACACAAATAACACATATCACACACATATCTATAGTGAACGGGTGCTGCTTGCGGGGTCTGGTCTGCTTTGGTTGTGATCCCGTAACCCGTTAATATTCATGTTTCCATTCCATAACACAATGTGCACAACCAACCAAGATAAATCTTATTAGCAAAGCTTATTATAAAATATCGGACCATTTAGATGCCAAAAAAAGCTTGCGGTTTTAGTGACCTTGCTCTAATTTAATCAATTTAGTAAATCGTCAATGTGATCGCGCTAAAAAAATTACCTGCCGGGCGTTTCTTGCCTGTTCTTTTGTCGGCGTAAGGAGGTTGGAACAGGCGTAACTAGTTTTAAGTTTGACAAAAATTGCAATTTTCTTACAGATCCCTAATTTTTTTGGAAATATTATATAACCTATGTTCGTCACAGATGGTGTAGCTTTCCAACAGCGAATGAATGAATTTTTCAAATCGGTTCAGTAGTTTCGGAGCCTATTTGATCCAAACAAACAAACAAACAATCAAATATTTCCTCTTTATAATATTAGTATAGATTACTAGTTTCGCCCCGCGGTTCCATCGCGTCTTCCCGTTATCCCGCAGGTACCTTTTTCCGGGATAAAAAGTAGCCTACGTGTTAATCCAATGTATGTACGCTATCTCCATTCCAAATTTCATCAAAATCGGTTTAGTAGTTACGGTGATACGTGGTAACAAACATTCATACACACACACAAACTTTCGCATTTATAATATTAGTAGGATATAATTATGTATAAGGGATGTGAATAATAATCGATTTTTATATTAATCGGTTATATTTTTCTTTTAATCGATTATCTAAATATGAAAAATTGATTATTGATAAATCGATTTTTTTACTTACTCTCTAAAAATAAATCGATTTTTTTACCTACTCTCTTTTTTTAAAGTAATAAAAGATAAAATAATGTTTGTATTATTGGAGATTAAACCAATGTGTCGCCTAACTACACATTTCAATCGAATTTTGCAGTTATAAGTTACAAGTAATTTTATTACAATGTACAAAAAAACGCAACTTTTCGAATAGTTAGAAAAAAAATAATGATATAAAAAAATCGATTATTTTTAGTGAAATAATCGATTTGTTACAAATCGATTTATATTAAAAAAATATAAACCGATTATTTATTAATCGATTTTTTTCCCTCCAAGTCACATCCCTATATGTATACACCTATAACAGCATTCAGCACATTGCTGAGTCCAGTTACAAAAATTCAATAGCTCGGAAAGTTTACAATTTCGAAATGAAAGTATATTTATACTTCCCTTCCGCGACCTTTACCGTTTCACCTGGCAACCGGCAACGTGACCAGTGACTTCGCAAACTCTGGTCGGAGTTTTTTGTTTCGCCCCGTGTCATGGTGACTGGATACTTTTAATTAATTTTACATTATGTTCGTAGGTAAGTATGTATTAAGAGGACGCCGTAATAAATAACGAATCTGAAATCAGCTAGAAAACTGACACGCTGATGAGGGGTGTGAATTCGGCGATTCCATACAAAAACGCAAGCGAGCTGACTAATGCCGTATATAAGGTCGTTTGCGTCAAAACTCGGTTTTGTATCCATGTAAAATAAAAATCTTTTTTTGAGGGCAGTTTCCGATCATTGTTTCTCTGTTATGAAAGTTAACCAATCGTGTTATCCTTCCGATAATTTGATGTCAAAAACATGACCTTTAATGTACATAATTATTAGCTCTGTATGTTTTGTAATTCCTGAGAGAAAAGGAGATCCCTGCAGCCAATATTGCCAATTCTTCATCTTAACTCTTCCCCGCGGTTTCACCTGTGTAGGCTGAAGTTTTACAAACAAACAGAGCTACAGTCGCATTTGTAATATTAGTATGGATGCGACAGTAAGTCCATCTCTCTCCGTTTTTACCTTTTCATACCTGAAATGCTAAACAGATCTTGACGAAATTTTGTAAGGGGATAGTTTGGACTCTGGGGATGGACATAGGATACTTTTTATCGTTTTTAGCTGTAACCGTGAGCACAGCTATATGCAAAATTTTCTACACGAAAATTAGTCCAGCCATTTTGACGTGAAACAAAGATAAACAAGCAAAACCGGCATAAAAAGATAACGTAGCCTAGGTATCTATGGTCTACATTGTTTATAAGTATAATTTCAACAAAATCGGCCAAGCCGTTTTGGCGTTATAGAGGAACGAACAAACGGACAACATATCACTTTTCTAGTGAAAATTACACCTCGCGGAAGAAGTCGCAGAAAAATAAACTAGTTTACAAGAATAAAAATATTTCATCGCGGAATTATCTCAAGGGCAGACTTCTAAAATAACACTCTCACCTGGGCTCTGTTTAACAAAACTTACAAGTGAACAAAAATGACAAAATACTACAATATTGTAGAATTGTGGTTTCCAAATTTTTCGTCGCTCAATCAATCAATCATTTGTTTGCTAGAATACATCCTACTAAAGGTGTTTTGTGAGTATGTATGTATTGTTACTCTTTCACGCAAAGTCTACTGAACGGATCTGGATGAAATTTGGAATGGAGATAGTTTATACCCTGGAATAACACGGGCTACTTTTTATCCCGGAAAAAGGTTCCTGCGGGATAGCGGGAAGACGCGAGTGAAACCGCGGGACATAAATAAGTTGTAGACACACTATTCAATCCGCAATTTTAAAAAATCTCTTTGATAATTGAAATATTACTACCTACCTACAAATCCATCATCAGCCTATGTCAGTCAACTGCTGGACACAGACAGGCCTCTCATATTGAGAAATGAATTCTACAACATTGCAATTTTTACAGTGACTTGTAGGTTGTAATTTTTGTTGAACATAAACGTTTTAAATTTATTTTTTTTCCAATTATTTTCAGTATTTTTTTTAAAGCATTTACTGCGTAAACGTTGGTACACATACTATTGGCTACAAATATTCTAAGCTTAAAAATAAAAAAAAAGCTAAAATTATCTCTTTTAGCATTTAATTGTTTTATTGTCGTTGTAAATTGTAAAATTTGTTAAACAGTGTGTTCCAAAAATACACGTGCGATTTTCTGGTGATAGTTATTTCAGTGTGTCGCCAAAATAGTATCATTAGTGGAAAGTACAACATGTGGCGTAAAAATAGATAACGAATTGCGGTTTTAGTGTGTAGAGCAGCCCTTCCCAAAGTGGGTGATAACGCCCCCTTGTGAGCGCTGCAGGCCTAAAGACCCCAGCGGGTAAGAGACCCCAGCGGGGCTGTTGTGTAGAGGCTTAATTGGGGCGCTTAAAAATAATTTATTCACGAAGTGGGCAGTAGACAAAATAATGTTTGGGAACCCCTGGTGTAGAGAGATGGTGGTCAAATGGCAATGGCAATGTTCTTCTGCACTTCCGGGTTCATTCAAGCACGCCCTTTGTGTAACGTTATAGAATTAGCGTGGTGCTATCTTCGATCACATCGTCACTTTACTTCAGGTTACTTTGGGGTTTGGTGTTAATGAACCGGAGTTGAGTAAAATTTGGAATGTTTATCGCGCAAAAAGGTTGCTGCGGGATAACGGAGGCGCCGCTAGTAATATTATAAATACAAAAGTTTGTGAGTGAGTGTGTGCGTGTGTGTATGTTTAATACTTCTTCACGCTGAAAAGACTCGACGGATTTGAGCGAAAATTGGTATAGAGATTGGAGATAGCTCATACCCTGGATTGACACATAGGCTACTTTTAATCCCGGAAAAAAGGAATATTTGCGGGGCGTGGATTCTTATCACATGGACGCCTCATCATCATTATCATCATCATCAACCTATCACGTGCTGCGACTCTGGCCTTTTCCCAGAGAGAGAGTATGAACATGAATGCCGGTTTCATCTTTTTCAAGAAGTGTAAATTAGTATGATTTGTCATCGCAACCTGTAATGGACTGCTCTAAAGTTCCAAACACGCTATATGGGTGCTAATTGGCGACTCGGAATTCGATTCTGATCTTGAAATCGTTGATTCCATTTCAGATTCAACAAAGCATGTAATCGGGTCGTCTCTCTGATTAGTTCTGGCTATTTTGTTTCATTCGAATAGACGAGTAGTTGCCAAAGTAAATATTGGGTGGGCACTGGCCACTGAAAAAAAAGACGAGACGAGAGCTCGACCGACCGGGTCAACAGGCGGGCGACCACTGATAGTGACGAACGGTGATCGCTAAAACTAATAAGTACCGAAATGCCTTGGACGTATCGAACTCTTTGCGATTGGAAGTAACTAAAATGGAAATCGATGCTAAAGCTTTAATGACAAAAAAAGGAAATGCATCCTACTATTTTCTTTTTTTTTACTACTTACAGGGTAGCGTTTTACCACAAGCTACCTGATGTTAAGTGAAGATGTGGTCGAATATGGCGCCACGCTACACTTCCTTTCCTATTTTTTCCGGGACTGGGAACTGGCATCTCATTAACAAACAGCACTCCTAACATATTTAAATACTTTGGCTCTGAACTAAATGCATTTTCACTTTTAGTTTTATAGTTAAAAACCCCGGAAGTAAAGGCGTCTGAAATACTATCCATCTTTCTTCTAAATATATTTAACTCTAAAGGTGACTGACATAGTGATCTATCAACGCACAGCCCAAACCACTGGACGGATCGGGCTGAGATTTGGCATGCAGGTAGATGTTATGACGTAGCCATCCGCTAAGAAAAGATTTTGATTAATTCTACCCCCAAGTTGATAAAATAGGGGATGAATTGTTATAAATGTAAACTAGTATTGTTATAAATGTAAACTCAAGAAAGTAATTCTGTCTGTCTGTTTATTACCTTTTCACGCTAAAACCGCTGAACCGATCTTGATGAATTTCACTATGAAGATAGTTCAAACCCTGGGGAAGGACATAGGATATTTTATTTCGCGATAGACTACTAACAGCTAGTAATTTTATAACCAGAAGTCACGCCTGCAAAGCAATGAGTTGCCGTGCCTAGACCATTGTTTATTTTTCCGCACATAAAACGTGGTTCATTACTCCACAGTCTATAGCCAGCCAGCGATGACGTCACGTTTGTTTTTTGCGCGTTTGCTGAGACTAGATTGAGTAGCGATTACAGCGCGCCTAAAAATATCCTGCTGGAAATAATTATTGAATGACTACCTGCGCCACGTGAATACACCCGTTTTCTTAGTTAGAGAACGCGTTTCTTGTATGAAGAAATGTACAGCGCCGCTAGCGACAAGTTTAAGACTAAAAAGTAATAACAAAATACTTTAAAAACTAAAAAAACACACTTTTATTGCGCACTAAAAATTTTCGAATACGTAATTAAATTGACTTTTATTGGTAACGATTTAATGGTTAATTCAAAAAGTGTGGAGCGCCTCTTTACTAATTAGAAGTAGGTACCTACACACAACCAAAAAGCGTTTAGTTTTTTTTAACTATATTTTTTTTTACTATGTGGGCTACAATTTATCGAGATAAAGAGTAGTCTATGTCCTTTCTTAGGCTTTAGACTATCTCTGTACCAAATTTCATTTAAATCCGTTCAGTAGTTTTGGCGTGAAAGACAGACAGACAGAGTTACTTTCGCATTTATAATATTAGTAGGGATAAGGATAAGTATCTCGAGGCATTGAGTTTTTTTTTTCCCGAAGACAAATTTCTCGAGAATTCTCAGGCAGAAACCCTATTCCCAAGGTTCAGGTATTGACGCCGTAGTGTTCACACTTCAGGCCACCACATCGGCGAGCGCGCGCACGTGATCGAGCGCGAGCAGAACTTGTACTCCGGGGACGCGGAGGAGCGCCAGGAGTTCATCAACCTGGAGGAGGACGAGGCCGAGCAGTTTGACAGGTATCTAACCCACACGTGGGCAAAGCCCGGCCAAAGGAAGATTACTGAATCCATGTCGTTTTTATAGAGCTTGAGATATTACTACGAAAATGACGTATTATGACATGACATATCGATCCAAAACCGCGGATGACGGATCAGGATCGATAATTAATTGCGGGCGTAAAATTCTCCTATGTTAATGAAATATTCAACGGCTTTCACGATAATTCTAACTCCTCTTTAGATCTCTGTCTCCTTTCCTGTTGTCGTATTGCAGAGAGTTCCAGTTGAAGGCCGGAGGCAGCGGCCGCGGCCGCGCCCCCGCGCCTCTGCTGGCGCTGGGCGCGCCGCCCATGCCGCGGCACTGCGCCGCCGCCGCGCCGCCCGCGCCGCGCCGCGACACTCCGCAGCAGGCGCTGCCCGCGCCGCCCACCCCCGCGCAGACCACCAAGTATGTATACTGCGAGGTAGCCGCCGGGCGCGCCGCCCATGCCGCGGCACTGCGCCGCCGCCGCGCCGCCCGCGCCGCGCCGCGACACTCCGCAGCAGGCGCTGCCCGCGCCGCCCACCCCCGCGCAGACCACCAAGTATGTATACTGCGAGGTAGCCGCCGGGCGCGCCGCCCATGCCGCGGCACTGCGCCGCCGCCGCGCCGCCCGCGCCGCGCCGCGACACTCCGCAGCAGGCGCTGCCCGCGCCGCCCACCCCCGCGCAGACCACCAAGTATGTATACTGCGAGGTAGCCGCCGGGCGCGCCGCCCATGCCGCGGCACTGCGCCGCCGCCGCGCCGCCCGCGCCGCGCCGCGACACTCCGCAGCAGGCGCTGCCCGCGCCGCCCACCCCCGCGCAGACCACCAAGTATGTATACTGCGAGGTAGCCGCCGGGCGCGCCGCCCATGCCGCGGCACTGCGCCGCCGCCGCGCCGCCCGCGCCGCGCCGCGACACTCCGCAGCAGGCGCTGCCCGCGCCGCCCACCCCCGCGCAGACCACCAAGTATGTATACTGCGAGGAAGCCGCTGCACCAAGTAACACACTGAGAAAAAATTTGGACTGTCCTTCTGAGTCTTACCTTCCAAGATCGATTCCTTCCTTTTTCAACCTTAGATTTCATTCAGAATAACAAATCCTTCCCTTTTGACTCAGAAGGAAAACGGTATTTCGGTAAGTTTTTTTTCTCCGTGCATAGCTTCATCATCATCATCATTATCAGCCTTTCATGTTCCCACTGCTGGGACTCTGGCCTTCTCTCAGAGAGAGAGTATGGGCCGTAATCTACCTCGCTGGCCCAGTGCGGGTTGGTAGATGTCGCATGCCCTTGAATGTTGCAGTTCTTGGACACGCCAGTTTCCTCACGATGTTTTCCTTCACCGTTTTGAGCGATTGCACATCCGCACATAACTTATTAAGTCATAGGTGCGTGGCCGAGAGGATTCGAACTCGGTGTCGGCGTCTTGTAAGTCGCACGCCTTACCGTTCGGCCACCATAGCTTGGTGGTAGGCAAATAACGCCTACGGAAACAAATATACGTTTAACCAAGGCGCGAGTGACAATGAGGTTAGTCATATTAAATAATAATAAAATTAGTATTTTCTGAAAACTGATTCATAATAATTGTTATTTAGCATAAAGGATGGTATTTAGTCGCTTATATATTATGTAGTTGGAGACGCTAGCATGTCTGTGTGCTACCTTATATAAGGCTTACCACACACAGAACGTATTCTTATGTATTCCTACCCTTTTAAGAAGCTTATTGGCAATGATTTGCAGTTGAGTCTTAGCTTCAGAGCCTTGAACATCGACGCAGAGTTGCTATAGGTACTATCTTGCGTTTTAAGCCAAAGAAAAAGTAAGAATCCGTCCTGTCTGTAATAAGCCTTTGAATGTTTTAAGGCTCGCACACATTAGAACGGGTCGCGTTGCAACGCATTCCTGCTTCTCTTTCGTTCATTATGTGAACGACAGAGATGCATGTACATTTTCCGTTGATTTTCGGTGCGGCCCGCCCGTGGTGTGCGCGAGGCTTTTTTTTTGCTTTTCTGTTGTCTATATATTTATTTTTTAATTATTTTATATATTTTTTTTATAATTTGCGGAGAGGCGGTTGTTGGATGTTTGACTAAAATTAAGTTAAGTAATAAAATGAAATTTGCATCGTTATTTTTACCTCCTTCAGTATTAAAAGTACTAAATTTCTTCCAATTTAATCGTTACTTTAACTACGTTTCTTAAAGTATACCAAACACATTATTGGATATCTAGTATCTTGTTTGGAAGATACCAAAAAGAGTTCTACTATTACTTATCTCTATTCAGATAGTCATCTAAAAGTTCTAGACTACCTACTGCTGCTTGAATAATATCTATGGAAATCAATACAAGTAAAGAAGTAAGAAATAGAAAATAGTCACCAACGGGCTTGAGGGTCAGGTGGTAGCGTGGCGCCCGCGCCACCTTCGACCTCATGGTGTCTTAACATCAGACATCCGGTGGCTTCTTGTCAAACATTACTCCGTAATATGTGAAAAAAGTAGAAGATAGCAGTTACGTCAAATCTGTTGCATAGATCGTGAGAAAAAAAATCGATTCTGGAAAAAGGCCTCGCGAAAAAACATACAAAACATTGGATTGATCCTAAAAATCAGTCATCGAATATCTTCGAATCGATTTCCCAAACCAAGTTACGACTACATATCAATTTTCGCGATCTTCGATATTAGACAGACCTCCCCTCCATTCTAATCCCACCCCCTCCCTATAGCCTTTTGGCGTCAGTCAACTTTCGCGTACCTCCTCTATTAGGCAGACCCCCCCAGTCCAGTCCTCGCCCCTCCATACAGTCAGTAGGCGTCAGTCAACTTTTGTGGACCCCCTCTTTTAGCCAGAGCCCCCCAGTCCAACCCCATCCCTCCACACAGTCAGTAGGCGTCAGTCAACTTTCGCGTACCCTCTCTTTTGACCAGAGCCCCCCAATCCAATCCCCGGCCCTCCACACAGTCAGTAGGCGTCAATCATCGTTTGCGAGCCTTCTTTTTAGACAGACCTCCCACTCCAATCCCCGCCCCTCCACAGTCAGTAGGTGTTAATCAACTATCGCGTAGCCCCTCTTTTAGCCAGCCCAGTCCAATCCCGCCCCTCCGCATAGTGAGTAGGCGTCACATTACAGCTCGCGGCTGAGTAGCCCAGAGGTCCGTCGGCATCCACGGCCAGTGGCTCGGCGTCCACTGCGCACCAGCGCCAGCCCGCTCACAACGCACAGGTAAACCGGGAAATGACTAACATCACCTCTATCACGAACCAGATTTAACAAAACGAACCATGCGTACAGTTACTTAGAATACAATTTTCACTTCACCCTTTTTTAGAGAGAAAGAGCAAATGACTAACATCATCTTTATCAAAAACCCGATTTAACAAAACAAACCATGCGTCTGATATTTACAGTAACTCAGAATGAAATTTTCCTTCCCCCCTTTTTAGTTGAGATAAAAATCAAATGACTAACATCACCTTTCTCACACTTTCGACTTACAAAAACGAACCACGCGTCTGGTATTTACACCAATTTAAAGTGGGAGACACGATCTCAATTCATTTTAACTTTCCCCTACTCTAAAGAGATTTTGTGAGATTTTTAATTAACGCTTGATGTGGTAACGTTGTAAGCAAATCTTACAATCCACTTTGCACTCACTAATATTAATAATATTAATTAAAACCTACTTTAAGTGTAGTGTGGATTTCAAATTCTGATGGAAATACACATTAAAGTGCCTTTTTCTTATAAATAACTAAACTGCGTTAATGTCTAAAATGATCGAGTTTTCTGACTAGGTTTCTGAACCAGTTGTGCGAAGTGTTCTGTTTATAAGTCGCCCTCAAATCTGTCACCACGCCCTACCGGTATGTTCAGTCTCACATGAGAGCCAGTTCCTACCCGGATAGCTATTAGCTACTCACAAATTAAGCATCTGTCGCCAAGCACCTACCGCTGTGTTCCGGTAGCCTCACTTGAGAGCCAATTTCCAGTCCAGGACTAAGTGTGCCATCTACACAATTGAAACGGCTCGAGAACTTGTTGATGACATATGTCATAGTTAGAGGATTTGATCCCGGTCGATTTTTCTAATTTCGGAATTATCTACAGTCAATCCCGGGATCCAAGGATAATCCCGGGATTGTATTAGTAATGGAAAGTGGTACCAAAAATATCAAAATCATTTATTATTTATCTTTTACTTTTATACATCGAAAAGAACAATGGCCAAAACGGACCCGAGTCAAAATGTCAAATCAAGGCAAGTGCGTTTCGTTTCGCGCACATTTTTATTGACTTCTAAAAAAAAATATCGATCCCGTAAATCCCGGGATTCATAGATGTGATCCCGAAAATTTCGTGACTAAAATATGACCGGGATCCCGGGATCGAATCCAGTTAATAATGTTTAGTCAAATGTACGATAGAATAATAATGTAATAAACACTAGTGGCACCTCATCATCGTCATCATCATCAGCCGGAAGAAGTCCACTGCTGAACATAGGCCTCCCCCTTTGAACGCCACCATGAACGGCTATTACCCCGTTGCATCCATCATCTCCCCGCGACTCTTACAATGTTGTCGGTCCACCTAGTGGGGGGCCTACCTACAGAGCGTCTTCCGGTTCGTGGTCGCCACTCGAGAACCTTTCTTCCCCATCGAGCGGTACCTCAAGAGGTCAAAATCGGATAACCATTCCCCATTCCTTCCACACATTCATAGCCATCGTTTTTAACCAAAATCACACAAAATACTTCACTCTGTACTAAACTGTTGATTTACTCTACTGATTAAACTTTTCTATTTGGGACAGTTCCAGATACTGGAGGAGGCGATACTACTATTAAACGATATCGTAACTCAAATTAAATATATTTATTTGTTGCTATTTATATTTTTAACGCTGTATATATACGTTTGCTATGGATTTTATTGGTTATTTTTTGTCTCCATTCAGCATGTGTCATAAATATTGCTGTGGTAGCATGCTATGTTTGGAAATGCTTTAAAATATTTAATGTTAACAGTCGATATTAGTTATGATATTAAAGTTAGTTATTTATAATCAAAAACGTCTCATGATTTTCCAAAACTAAGTCATTGTGTAAAATAAAACTAAACAAATATTTTTCTATGCAATTTTATCATCTTTGTAAATACATACATTTCAAAAAATAGATCAGCGGGCTTACCGCGGATCACAAAACGACATAAACTTTATCGTAAACTCTTTTGATTTGACACAATTGGTACCGCCGAACTATCACGTGGTCCATCGACTAGCCATTTCCATTATGGCTACATTGAATGAACAAAAAGGTACGTAGTTTGAGCAAAAATAAACAATAGACGATAAATTTCGTACCGCGGAAACACTTTTACATTTCAAAACGATGGTAAAAGTCAACGGTGAAAAAGGTAAGTCTCGGGCAACGTTTTACACCATATTTACGCCAAATTTGCTTGTGTTACAACACTTGCATTTTTAAACTCGTGATATCTTTCGAATTACATGTCCGAATTGAATAAATCAAAAAGTCATAATAAGGTATTGAAACAGTCTTGAATATGAAGTAATTTATTTTGTTAGGGATTAACACCAAGATACAATTATTTTTTTGAAAATATTATATAACCATTACACCAGGAGATAGTGTAGCTTTTCCCAACAGTCAAAGAATTTCTCAAATCGGTCCACTAGTTTCGGAGCCTATTAATGAAAACAAACAAACAAATAATCTGATTTTTCTTATAGATATATAATTATTCTTGTTTTACGTCATTTGTTTTCTGTCTGTCTTATTACGAAAATAGTGTTGCCAAACTATCTATAGTAAAACTATCGATAGTTTTCATCTGAATAAGCCACACTATCGAAAGGCCTATAAATACTACCGATAGCTCAAAATGAGGCAATAGTACCTATCGAGTGAGTACAATACTATCGATAGTGTTGTTGCTCGCGAAGAATAAACTATGGATAGTATACCTACTGCTCGTAAATAAAAAACTATCGATAGTATCGATTATTTTAGTCTATCGATACTATCGATAGTTTATATTTCGCGAGCAACAACAATATCGATACTATCGATAGTATTGTACTCACTTGTAGTATTGCTTCGTTTTGAGCTATTGGTAGGATCGATAACATCGATTGTATCGATACTATCGACAGTGTTTCGATTGGTTGGCTATCGATAATTAATAAATAAATAAATAAATATCGTGAACACAAATTGAACATTGAACACAAATTGATTAATCATCGATAGTCTACTAGCGATCGGCAACACTAGTTGAAAAACATTTGACATTTCGTTGGTTCAATTAACCATTACAATACGATGTCTCATCCCGGTACCAATTTTTATACAGGCGTAAATGACAATTGTAAATGCAAACGAAAATAAAACCATTACGATCGGGCAACCGCGGTCGGCCTGCTGGCTTATATTGGCATATACGTGTTGTAAATTTTTAGCTTAAAATTTTATTATATTGACGGATTTGTTGAGTATCGGTCCTAAGCATCACTATCTGCGTGTTGTGGCCCCACTTGAGAGCCAGTTCCCAGTCCAGGTGTAGCGTGGCGCCACCTTCGACCACAACGTCACTTAACATCATGTGTCTTGTGGTCGAATGCTACCGTGAACTAAAAAAAAGTTAAGAGGATATTTTCTATCGATAGTTTTTTGTTACTATCGATAACATCGATACTATCTATAGTTAATACTTCGCGAGGAACAATACTATCGATGGTATCGATATTATTGATGGTAAAACTATCGATTGTTCGGCAACACTAGAACCAGCATCATGCAAAGTTGGTGCCGGTTTTTGGCAAAAAACAGTAATTGTCTTAGTATATTTAGTTAATCTTCATTTACATACTTATTTAATTATCTGATTGCGTAAGTGTGTGTATTGTACCTGATGTTTTTTGCCACAAATAAATTTATTAACAACGTCAACGTCGGTCGGTCGCATCGGCAACTCCCCTGGTGTTGCAAATGTCCGTAGGCGACGGTGACCGCTTTCCATCAGGCGTACCGTCTGATGGTATGCTAATCTATTACATAAAAAAAAATCTTTTGTTCTAATCTCCCCCCTACTGACCCCCCTCCCCATTTTCCAGCGGGCCGAATGCGAGCGTGCGCGAGGTGTACGGCGGGCCGCACCCGCAGCGTCACCGACACAAGCACGGCAAGCATTCCCACCGCACGTACGACAACTAAGCGCTCGTCGACGACACGGCGAACCTCCATTTTAGATTTTTTTTACAGGCTCGCGCACTTTAGGCCGTGCCGCGCCGCAACGTTTCCCTTTCAAACACTAAGGTTCAGTACCTCCTAGTGCAGGTTTTGATAGTTTACAAAAACTATCAAAGTTTTCGTTTCCTTCCATACGTTTTTTTTCAGCTCGCCTTACCGAGACTTGAGGAACTAAAATCGATAATGCGGGATATTACAAATCGTTGTATTCTAATGCCAACAAAGTTTTCTGGTTACTTTTTGAATTTAGGCAAGACGATGTGCCACTTTGACAAGTTGGTGGTAGTAAACTTTGTTCTAAAACTTTTACAGTTTTCAAAACTTGTACTAAGAGTAGTGAACGCACGGGGAAACACAAAAGCTATGATACTGCAACTCTTGGTCACATTTGAGAGTCAAGCGCGGACCCATCGGCGTGGCAACCCTGATGGGAAGTTTAATGACAGCTAAAGAAATGAAGTTCTAAAATCATGGATAGATGGCGCTGATGTGACGTTTCTTTTTTTTCCCGCTGAGTGAGTCCGAAGTCCGACTCGCGCTTGGTCGATCTCTGGGTGGCCGTGACTACAACCTTTTTTTGAGAGCTGGATCTATGCTTGCAAAGAGTTCTATAGGAGATCATATTATACGATGCAACAAGTTTGACACATGTTTGAAACGCATTTAAAATCAGTTGCATTGTTACCGTCGCGTCGTGCACTAACAACGCTTCGCGTGTCATCGATTTTGGTAAATTGTTTATAGTTTCATTCATTATGGTTGCTGCGTTTGGGGAAAGGGTGCAAAGAGGCTTAGTTGCAGTTGTGTTTCAACGTGTGTTCTAGAACTAAATGAACGAGAGAGAAGCATTATGTTTTGCGGTGCAGCCCGCCCGTAGTGCGAGCGAGACCTAAAGACTCTGACTGCGGTTTTGTTGCGGAATAATTTTGACAAATAACTTGTTCGGCACGCCCTTTCGCGCAAACTACCGTTGTCAGAATCTGTTTGGCTACATTTGACTACCTCGCCGATGGTGAGTGGCCGTTGGCAGTTGATGAAATGTACACGGTCTTGTACATTTTTCTGTTTTATTTGTAAAAATGTACGTCACTTAGTACTTTTTGAGTTTTTTTGTTAAAATGTACGTCACCTTGTTCATTTTACGCTTTATTTTATGAAAATGTACGTCACCTAGTACATTTTTTCAATACATTTGAGTAAATGTACACGTCCTCTTGTACATTTTGAGATTTAGGTTCTCACTGTAAGTTGTTCGGTTTAATTACTATTCTTTTTTTTATGTGATCTTAAGTTAAACTTTTCTTATTATGATGAAATGTACATTGGTCGTAGATATTTTGCGTTTTATTTTGTGAATTATACATAATATATATTTTTATTTGTATCAAATATCCGTGAAGCAGTTATTTTAGATAAATACAATTTTAATAATAACATTTAAAAATTGTAAAGTCGACTTTTGACTTGTTTCTTGTAAATGTACTATTGGATCTTAAAACTTTCACTACCAGTTATTAATTGCCAATGCTGAGTTTGCTGAGGTATACTTTGTTTTTTTTTTACAAAATTCTGTCGTTTATGTGTTTTTTGTGTTATTTATTTATTCTTCGGCACTGGTTGTCGAAAATGTTGTAAGTAAATCATAGGGCAGTTACACACAATTGTAACTAACGTCAAAGCTGTGGTTGCGACCTAGACTAGTGGCTTCTTAGTAAATTTTGTATCCAATGGAATCCTAATTCCATATTGATATATGCCAAATCGATTCCTAACAAAAGCATGTTTTTGTAATTTACTGAAAACTAAGTATAAGATATATCTAATTGTGTGCAACTGCCCTTCTATTATATTTGTAAGGTTTTATTTTAAATTGATCGACCCGCCTCTATTTTCTATAGGTAGGGAGGGGATTTTGACATTTATGACAGTTTAGCCGTTTTCCGTAAAAAGTTTGTATTGTTCCGTGATAAAAAAGTAGGCTATGTTGGTCTGTATTTTGGTCAAACATTATTTATTTACATGCGAAATTTCAACAAAATCGGACCAGCCGTTTTGGCGTGATAGAAGGACAAACAAACAAGCGGAGCAATGGAAAAGGTAGCTGATGATGTCATTTTAAAATTACTATTGGATGATAACTAAAAATATATATTTTTGAAAACGTCTTAATTAGATATAGATTCAGTGTCTATGGTAATTAAAAAAACCTATACCTATATGTCGATTCCGACGTCATAACCAATCTAATCAGTATAGTGGTAGGGCACTTCTAACTTCCAGTGCTCGCCTGGTGTTTCGTAGTATTTATTAAAGCCCTTTACAATATAATAGGGTCTATGATAATGTATAATAAGCATAATATGTATTATACAAATATATATGATCGAGCTAGCGAAATACGCGTTTTAGATTTGCTATTTTTGTTAATTATATAGTAATAATTATTCATTGTATTCATTAGAATTATGTATAATGAGTATCATTTAACTCGTATGATACTTAAAAATCGGAGGTGGTCGAACGGGACAATTTTAGCTTAATCTACACACATGTGTATGATAGAATAAGAGATGGCTTCAGAATGGCTATTTACTATTTACATGCTATAGACGACCAATGTGGCGCAATAGGCGGATAGCCGACTGTGAAGCGTGAGGTCTCGAGTTCGATTCCCGCTACAGGACAAATATTTGTGCATTGAAAAAAAAAAGCGCAAGTATTTGTTCTGTGTCTGGGTGTTGTGGATCCCCGATCCTCGTAGTTTCTGATACCCTAGATACAGGGAAACCTAGTTAGGGGTCAGAGCCTATGTATGTGATTGTGCGGGCATTATAGTGACTACTCCTTACGCACGTTTAGTTGCCTGGGCATGTTTATACGACTGCGCTTTCATAACTTAAACGCAGACTACGCGTTAATACGACTGCGCTTTCATACTGCAACACACAGACTTCGCGTTTATACGACTGCGCTTTCATACAGCAAACGCAGACTACGCGTTAATACGACTGCGCTTTCATACAGCAAACACAGACTACGCGTTTATACGACTGCGCTTCCATAACTTAAACTCAGACTACGCGTTCATTCGACTGCGCTTTCATAACTTAAACGCAGACTACGCGTTTATACGACTGCGCTTTCATACCGAAAAAGCGAAGATTACGCGTTTATAACGCGAACGCACCTAAACCAAATTGCAATAACCTCTGTAAAAACACGCGCTGATAGTTTTCTTACGTCGTGTCTTACTTTTTATCCAACATCGGTACGACCTCTTTATTGTGAACCACGAAGTTCGAGTATGGTCCAACAAAAGATCATAGAGGCAAAAAGAAAAGTCGAAAAGTCGAAGACCCTGCGCTTTGTCCGTTCTGCGCAACGTTTCTGGTAAAAATAGTACCCTAACTTAGATTAGATGTGATATAGTGGCCGATTCTGAAGCAGTCTCGCGTAGTAAATATAATGCTTTTATAATTATTGTTCTTAAAATAATTTTCCTCTGTCTAAAATAAAAAAATCTATAGTGACGCCTCCGTTGTCTAAGGTTCAATAACACATCCAGTCAGCTTACATATAAAATGGTAGCGAGGCGGCAGGTTTGAATAAAACACGCTCTGAATTTGTCACCAAGTAGCAAATCATAATGGAGAGACTAAGATAAGACACCGCACCAGTTAAGTCTCCTATTGGCTTAGAAAAACACGTGACTCGTTCGTAAACCAAATACTACATACGTTGAATTTGTAGAAATAGCGAGATAGCAAGCCATTTTAACAAGCATTTTATTTGTGGAACTAAATCTGAAGACATTGGTGTCGATTCCAATATGCATTTTCTAAAACAAAACTTGACAGGTCTAAAAGTATTGCTGTCCTTTTGTGACCACAGACGTAAGAATATTTAGACCTGTCAAACTTAGTTTTAGATAATGCACATCAGAATTCGTCTCTTGTCACCTCACCCCCCAACTAGTTAAATCTATGTTTTTTAATAAGGTTATATAATTTATCTTTGTAGGTTAAATTTTAAAGTAATTTGAGAATTAGCCTCTTTTTCTTGTCTCCTTTTGTGTGAAAGAGAAGGCAACGTTTGCGCAAAAAATATTAAGGCGGAGGTACATCATAACTGGATGGTCCATGTCATGAAATTAATGGTCTTGTTTCTGAAGAAAAGTAAGATTACTTTTTCAATCTATGTAGCTACTGAGAGGTAATAAAAAGTTGGTAATAATTCAATATCGATTACATTTTCCGGTTTTAGTCCTCGTCACTGGATTTCGTAAGCTAATATTAATAAGTAGTCATGTAACTCGTACTGTAATGCCCCAACGTCCCCGAACAATATCTGTCTCTCACTTTCAGCCTGAAGTTGAAAAGAGACAAATATAGTTCTGCAATAGTGTCTTTATCACAAATGTAGTAGTAATTCCTTTGCATAGTTGTGTTATTATTACTTTTGCATAGTTATTTATGATGATGTAGTCGTGAATAGGTACACTAAAAGATAGCAAGCAATTAGCACTCCGGACTTTTAAGCCGATATATCTGTTGAATAGTTGCTAACAAGACAAAAGCAGCATACCTTCAATTTTATTCGTTGCAGATTTAAATTAGTTTTCACTGTTCCTAAATCAGCTTTTATTTATATCATGGAAGCCCGAACGCAATAATTTGTTCAATCACGCGTCCTCTTATATCGTTTTGAGCACAGTGCTTCCCACCCGCACGTTCTCTTGCTTATTTTATGTCCATGCGGGTAGATACATAGATTATATTTTTTGTCTCTGATTGCGTTAGTTATCTGTGACAGCCGCCGCACAAACCAAGGCGTTAATTTGCGGCCTCATTCCTTCTATGAAGTATTTTTTCTTCACTTTTGTTCGCTTCCTGTCGGCTTCTAGCCGTCTAGTGTAGGAAAAGACACTATTTAGACAGGTGTCGGTTCTGATGACATTTATTAAAACTATTGATTTTTAATCTATGACGACTTTGATTAATGCTGTCCTTATCAATCAACCTCAGCAAGAAAAGGATAACAATAGTTTTAAAGGTGCCTGTCTTAGTTTAGTTTTAAAGAATGCAAATCAGAATCGACACCGAAATCTATTTTTAAGCAACATGAATTCTCATTAATGTTTGGTGGAATTAGAATAAATTAGTGAATTAAAAATAAACGTCTTTTATTTTCATGATCCAATAAAACAAAATGTTTCGACAAAATAATGATTATTTAATAGGGAAGTAAATACAAATATTACAGTAAATAATAAAGTCATTAAATAGTCCCAAATCAATGAAATTCATTGTATTAACCTTACTAGCTACTAAAATACCAAATAAAATCCCACTACCCAAAAAATTTACTATTCATAACAATAATAATTTCATAGAAGTAATTTAAAAAATCATTAATTAAGCTACGAAATAATTTGCCAACATTTGTTTATGTTAAATGATAATAAATCAAATTAACTAAGCTACACTAGGGATTTGAGATAAAGGTTTATTGTTTTCATTAATTATGTCCGTTGTCTTGGCATTGACGGCCATTTTGTCTTGGCGGCCATCTTTGTCCCACTGTCAAATGCATAGGCGGCAAATGTCGTCGTTGATTTCCAGCATTTGGTCAATGAATGCCTCGTTGGACATCATCCTGGAAAGCTTGCAGACGATCTTGAACAGCTGCCCGTCTTTATAATTCAGCTGGGCATTGCACAGTTGTATCTCTTCTAATAAATCATCTGGTACCTGTGAAAATTAAAAGAATTGGTTTGATTTTGTATGATATCTGCTCATTTTAAGTATTTTGAATACCAAATACTAAAACTAATCTGATAAACACGATTGAAGTACTTAAAGGGAAACCAACAACTTTTTACAACAAGAACAAATGCCTAATTACAGGTTCTCACGAATAGATATACCTACCTACCTATTTCTATTAAGGACTAGCCAAAAATGTGTTTGTAAACACTTGAACATCATGAGGTAGAATAATTAGTAGTTACCTACTACCTAATAAAAGAAATAAAACATGTTTATATGTGTTCCAGTAACATGTAATTAGAGTAGATATGTTTGTAACTGTACCCTTACTGAGATTACATCCCTATACGTAATCTGAGTGACTATCCTACATTCCTACCTCACCCTCTCCAACTTTTTACCCATAAGGTAAACATCTCATCATCTTGTAGGTGCCTCTATACCTATAGGTACCTAATGGTTACCTTTAATGCCTCTTTCAATTATATAAATTTAGCAGTAGTTATGGACATTTATGAGCAGTTTAAATCCGACATAGGTTTATCTCTACCTACCAATTACTGCGTGAAATATAAATTGGAACGAAACAGCCGTAAACCTAACAAACAATAGTCCATTATGAAAATTATACAACCAACAAAACGTTTGGTACATAATGGGTCTATGATTATAGGCTTTAAAGAGAAAGTGAATTGTAGGTACTTAGGTACTGAGGGGTATCATTATTGGAGCTGCCGTAGCTTGGTGGTAAGGCATTTCCTAGTGGTCGCCTTTCTAGCTAACATCATCAAGTTAAGAATCTGTCGCCAAGCATCTATCGGTGGTTCCGGCAGCCTCGCTTGAGAGCCAGTCTCCAATATTCGCTTTGACCATCTAAGTAGGTACACAACGCAAGCGCGTTATTTTATGTGCGTGGAATGATCGCTGAAGCACGTAATAACCAAGGAATCTTGATGGCCATAGCGAATAAGGGCCCAGGTGTAGCGTGACGTCACCCACAACATCGTCACCTAACATCAGGTGCCTTGTGGTCAATGATATTTTTAAGCGTTTTATTATAGTAAGGAATACAGAATTACTCGCGTGGAATCTAGCTCATTGCCCTCTATTAATCAACTTCATAGCGCTTTGTACCTACCTATTGTTTGTTTTGTATACAAATCTATCAAATTTGGCAGTCTCTGCTAGCTCAATGCGATTTGATTTCAAACAAGCGACCATTACGCAATTGGCAGCGCGTAGTGCATTCGAATTAGTAGTCATACAGGGAGTAGAGGACGTTTAGCGATTAAACTGATTGATCTAAGGATATACTTTTTGATGGACATAATCAGCATGCATCGGTAAGGTACCCCTTCCATCGCCTGAGGGGTAAAACTTGATGCAGGACCTAATTGGTGATCCGTAATGTATACATACGTTTTTAGGATCAGCAAAGTCTGTGAATTTGTACTTTTTCTTGCATTTCTCATTGCCGTTGTCGAAAAAGAGCGTGAAATGCGCGTCTTTGCTGTGGGCCCCCACCGGGAAGTATAACCCGGCGACTAGGTGCCCCTTCTGGTCGCGGGACAGCAGGCTCCTGGGGACAGAATACTTGGTTGCTCAAAGAAGGTCAGGATATCGATAGTTCTCTTTTAAAAAATGGGTATTTTTTAACGTAATAGAGTGGGCAAGCAATTCGATATCGGATTTGGAATTATGAAATATGTCAGTGGAGTTTTTTTACTCAGATCAATAATACGGACGAAAATGTGTAGATAATAAAACATTACCAACTAACATCTTGATATACTTATATTAACATAATTATTAGTTACACCACAACTCACACGGTCTAGTAAGAATCAAATTGGTTAATATTATGACTACTGTTTTATCATTGTTTATCCTTATTTGTCACGAGTGTCACGACACAACACAACACGACCTTTGGCTGACGATAAGAGACATACTACGTTGTTTGTGAGTATTCTACAGAGGTCTTTGTCACAGTCCTTTGTGTGACAAAGGACTGTAACAAAGGCCGACGCACGCCTTGAAAACCTTGCATATCAATAAATAGGTAACGCCTACACAGTCACTAGAGCTATTTGAATCCTACACTCCTTTCTAAGGGATCAGAAACTACGTGGATAGGGGATCTACAACAATAGGTAAGAAGTAAAAAAAGTGAAGTCAAAGTAGGACTCGTTAGTCATCGTTTAAAATGTCTTGAGAGCAACACTTAAATTATAACTAAAACGCAAGGATACCACGTCTGTGTGGGTCTAAAAATCGAGCTGTATCCTCACCTGAAGTTATAGACCAAGTTCCTCCTTTCGGTGACGTTGACCCCGTCCAGGGCCCCATTGAGTTATATCGGTCCTTACACAATCCATTCTTCCCTTCCATCCATCAACAACGTCAATGTACTCTCTAAAACCTATAGCTGTATCCTCATTCCTCACCTGAAGTTATACACCAAGTTCCTCCTCTCGGTGACGTTGACCCCGTCCAGGTAGGGCTTGGCCACGTACACCAGTGAGGTCTGGTTCTTGACGGAGCCGCCGCGGGTTTCCCGCTCCTGCCACTCCACGTAGGCACTGTTGTGAGGACTGCACACGTAGTTGTACTCCTTGCGGCAGTGCGGCTCGTCCGATTGGGTGAACCAGCCTGCAATGGGGTGAGGTTGGTGTAAGAGCTTAGAGAGATTGTGAGGAGTCCGATTGAAGGGAGAAACGTATCCTCACACGTGAGGCGAAGAATACGAAGCAGGGTGTAGAGTAGAGGTAGGTAGGTAAGTAGGTACCTAACACCCGAAATTAATAATCGATCCTAATTCGTTATCCGCGGTTTTGGATCGATATGATATGTCATAATATGTCATTTCAGTACTAGGCCTTGACATATTACTACTAAGTCAACAACAAAAGTAGCTGATCATAATCGATTTTCCCAAAATGTGTACCAGAAACAGTAGGAGACTACTACTGAGAAATTGGAACATTGTTCCGCGACTTCCTTCGTTGGCATATACACAAGAACATATCACAAGAAGGTGTACCTACTTATATGTATATGTCACAGTAGTGAGGTGTACCTACCGGTGTGCGGATAGGCGCGGTCCGCCATGACTGTCACGATCCTGGGCACGTGGTAGCCGGGGTCCGCGAGCAGCAGGCCGGCGCGGCCGTCCACGCGCACGTGCACGCACACCATTACGTGCTCCTTCTCGGCGGTGGGCACGGCGTCCGGTGCGCCCTGCGCAACGTACTCGCGCACCCGCTCCACGGCCTCCTCGCACGAGACCAGCGCGGCGGCGCGCGCCACGCCGGCCCAGCGCCGCTCGAGCCCGCGCCAGCGCGCCACCAGCGCCAGCGCCAGCCCCACGCACGTGTGCCGCCGCGCGCGGATCGGCGGATCGTATCTGGGTGAAGGATTGGAATTTCAAAATGTGCGGAGAGAATTTGATAGTGTCGGGTTCTTGTCAGAAGAAATAAAAGCAAAAATATATAAACTATAAACTTATCATAATTTGAATTGCAGTATAAAAAGACCGTTACTAACAACAAAAGACGAAAGATGTTTGGCCACTTGGTATGTCATGCTCATGATGAAAACCATCTAAGAAGGGAGGAGAGGGAGAGGTAGACCGAGGACATACATAGACCAAGTCAAAGAAAGGATTGAGGTCATGTCGCACCAAGAGGCTAAAAAGATGGCTGAGGACATAACGAGATGCAAACTGCTCCTCCGACAAGAGCTCTGCTCTTAAATAAAAGAAGATATTTAATTGACGAACGTGTACGTAAGTCCAAATGATTAGTAGAGTGAACATAAAAGAGCGTGGCAGTTTTGTCTGGAGCCTCGAGATCACCGAAAATGTCAAGAGCATCCAAACGAATCTCGACCATCTGGCAACCCTTACTCCGTGTACACGTCGTAGAGCGGGTGGCGCGACTTGTCGTACGCCTCGTACAGCGAGATGAAGTTGTTGACTGAGTCGTAGATGTCGGTGACGAGCAGGCGGCGAAGGATGGCCTCCAGCCGCGTAGCCAGCTCCTCGTGCAGTGCGGCGGAGACATAAGGCCAAACTTACTTTACATAAGGGCCAACCTTACCTTACATAAGGGCCAAACTTATCTTATATGAGGGCCAAACTTACCCTGTATACACGTCGTAGAGCGGGCGGCGTGACTTGTCGTACGCCTCGTACAACGAGATGAAGTTGTTGACCGAGTCGTAGTTGTCGGTGACAAGCAGGCGGCGCAGGATGGCCTCCAGCCGCGTGGCCAGCTCCTCGTGCTGTGCGGAGGACACCGCCAGCGGCTGGCAGGGGGCGCCCCACCGCGCGGGCGGCAGCGGTTGCCTGGTAATGAACTCGAATTAAAATCCACGTCATACCTCAAGGGTGGTACCATGATATGGAAACCAGGATCTGATGATGGCATCCCAGAGAAATCGAAGGGAACCTGAAGTCAGTTTTTTTTTTTCGTTAAAAATTATGCTTGTTGATACCACAGACCACTTTACGCCGTAATTATTGAACCGATTAGGATGAAACTTGATATATAGGCAGCTGAAGCTAAAGACCTGAACTAATACATAGACTACTTATACCGGTAGGCTATTCATTTACACCGGGATTGGAATCCCGTGACAGTTTCCCCGTAGGTTCCCAATTACAGGGTGCTTTCATAGCCCCGTAGTGTCTGCAAAAGGTGGCTTGGATGAGCCAGGTCACCCCTCCCCTCGGCCTGAGGCCCGGCCGGGTATGCTGCTGGGGCGAGGTGGTACAATGCGACAGCAGGCCCGTGCCCCGCATACCTGAAATTGCATGGCATTTCCCCCCCTAAAAAAAAGATTCTCTACCTGGTCACGTGCCGGTCGGCGTCCAAGGCGAGTCAACTCGGCCACTCGGCGCCCCACCGGCCCACGGCGGGCGCCGCCGGCTCGGCCTCCGCCCCCGCGCCCTCCTCGTGCCCTCTGGTGTCATCGCGCCCTCTCTTGGTCGCAACGTCAGCGCCCTTCACGAGCGCTTCGCGTTGCCTCTCCAACAACAGTGATGTCGGTTTTTCACGCTCTGCAAAAAAAAGGAATGATTCAACCAAAATCCATTAAACTAAAAAACACCTAGTTTTGTGGGCTACCAGCATCAGTTATTGCAATCGAAAGGTACCGCTCCAGCGCTCCATCGCTCCATAAAATATATGAAACTAGTAGCTGTTCCCTGCGGTTTCACCCGCGTGGGCTACAGATTATCGCGATAAAAAGTAGCCTATGTCCTTTCTCAGGCTCTAGACTATCTCTGTACCAAATTTAATTTAAATCGGTTCAGTAGGCGTGAAAGACAGGCAGAGTTTCACATATAAGTAGGGATTTCATAAGTAATTGAAGTACGTGACGGAACATCTCAGAGTGATGCTGGTAGGCCACTGTTCTTGATCACAAAATGATTCCTTCATTAAGTAGCTAATCACTCCCAATTTTCCAAATAGGTACTAGAACAGCCTGAACAGCGATGTTTGGCATTCAAGAAGTTTAGCAAAAGTGAGAATTTGAAATTATTCTATATGTGTAACGAACGTTAATCGATCTGAATGGCACGTTTGGTTTCGCAATCATCCAATTTAGACGTTCAGTAAACAAATCGCTCGCTATCTGCATCTAAATATACTCGCGCGTCATCCATCATGCATGTCGGTTCAATGCTCATGGGCTCGGGTACTCGTGAGTACTCATGACCCATTATTCACTGTTGCCGTGCGTGCACATTCATACATTGGCCTAGTGATCCGCTGGAGGACCAAAGAGCTAGATAGATTACAGCCGCTATTAAACCGGCATTAATTAACTGAAAGGTACTAAAGCTGGGTTTTACTTGGGAGAGGCTTATGTCCAGCAGTGGACTGATACAGGCTGATGATGATGATGATGAAGGCTGGCTTGCACAACACGTTAAACCTTGTTTAAATCTGGATGTAAGTTAACTAAATTCTCCATACGATTTGACAAGTGAATTTCGTTAAATTGAGATTTAAGTCGGTGAGTGGTGCAAGTAGGCTTATGTGTTTAGACAGTTTGACAGATGGTTATGGATGATTGTATTATTGTTATATATAACCACAAATGCACTATAGGAAGGCTTTACTGTGGTCTCACTCATAACTTTACCTAAGTTGATTTGTATTTTCCCAATTCCCATTGTCCCCATTGTCGGACGAGACGACACTTTGTTTCCCCATGTCCCCATTGTCGGCTGAATTAATAGGAAGTATATTACGGACATAATTTTATTTGTATTGATTTTAAACTTAATTACAATAACACGTAGGTCTACTTGTAATTACCGTTTGTTTAGGGTTGTTCGACCCTTCCCGCTGATTATTTATTTGTATCGTAAAGTAACTAGTAATTCCTGACCTAGTATCGTCATCGTTTCTTTACCTACTCTTGTACCTAAACATGTGAGTATAGGTATATAATATCGTGATACGACACGCCCCCATTCGTTATCTTTCCGGGAAATGTGATAACAAATTCTTATCACGCGCCGAAATTGACACGCTATCCGAGGGCGAATCCAGGAATTATTTCTGGCATAAGGGCCAGACAAGAAACTAAAGAGTTCCCCCTAGCATTGGACTATATATTTAGGTGATTTATCAATGACATACGATAACTATAAAAAATACTTGTGGGTATACAAGAAACCAATGTTATCAAAGCGGTGGGTATAGAATTTTATAGATGTAGAAAGTATTAAGGGGGTCTCCATTAATTACGTGAGGTGTCCTAGGGGGGGAGGGGATCAAGCTAAATCTTTCCAAATCTCACTTAGAATTCTTGGCAAATATCACGTAATTATTTTCTCGCAGAAAATGGTGTAAAATTGCGTGAAAGTAGTGTTTTTGTTTTTTTTTCTCTATAATCCAACACGTTAACAGCCCAAATAGAAGTTTTGAAGAATCTCGAGTGAGATCAGGGTAGAGGAAAATCTTACGATATCTCACAAAGGGGGGAGGGGGTCGAAAACTCTCAAACATGCCTCACGTAATTAATGGACGCTCCCTAATCTCGTACGGCTGTTCTTAATAACCGATCTATCCACGGTTTGCCCTACTGGAGATAGAAACTTGACACAAGAAATAAAGAAAATAAGATTCTCTGTAGTGGCAATAAATTGTTTTATTGTTTTTTACAAGCTCCATAGAAGTCATGTCAAATTTTTACATTTTCCACGGTAGCCCTTTGACCACAATATAACACATCTAGTTTTAAGTGATGATGTGGTCAAAGGTTGATGACGGTAATTGGAAAATGTGTTATTGTTCAGCGACTTGTCGCTGACTATACATAGGGGTCCCGTGCCCCGGTATATTCACTTAGATCTACCCTTGATAATATCTGTACCAAAATAACATGGGGATAAAATTGGATATCACTTTCAAGGAAAAAATAAACTCGTTTTGCTACCATACAAGATGTTTTGCAGCTGATCTATCAAGTTATGTGAGTTTTTATATTGGAAGTAATCTCCGAAACTACCAATCCGATTTAGAATCTTTGACATTTAATTAAAACACTTTTATTTTATTATTATATTTTGCATGCAAGTACCCATATAGAAATATATAGCCCAATTTAAAAAAAAATTAATAACATCCACTGTATACTTAAATTCAAAAATTCAATAAAAATATAATTAATTCTTAAATAAAGTTTTGATTTGATTTGAATATTATTTCATAGTGAGAAAGCTACACTGGTGTCGATTCGGTTTTGCATTCTCTAAAACTAAACTAAGTTTGACAGGTCTGATAGGCTGTCTTTTTCTAACCACTGAAGTAAAAAAAGGACAGCATTACTATTAGACCTGTCCAAACTAGTTTAGTTTTAGAGAATGTAAAACCGAATCGACTCCACTATCCCTTATTGTATGAGATCTTAAGCTATAATTATTTCATTGTGACAAACCCCGTGTAGGAATGAACGCGGGTGAAACCGCAAGGCAAAGCTGATTGTTGACAAAGTCTTATCAAAATCTACTATTATAGTTATGTGATGATAAAATTATTATCTTTACAGCGTAGATGAGACCTGATAACATTTTGGCATGATAAACGTAACTGAGGTGCCTCAAACCTACCTACGTATCGTATATAATCATATAATCAGTTAATAAATCAATCTTTTCTCGTGTTTGCCGCATAAGATTATGTTTTATTACAGTTCATAATAACTAAATATTGCACTGAAACCCATTACTGGCGAATGAAACCGGTATAACCACATAATTAAACGAGTCTACATAATAAGTATTTAATGACATCCATCAACCCTCACTTGTCCAGCATGCATCATCTTCGTTTCTCGCTCTGAAACCAGCTGAAGATATAATTTTATGGCTGACTAGTGGCGCGGTTTCACCCGCGTCTTCCCGTTATCCCCCAGGAACCTTTTTCGGGATGAAAAAGCAATCCGTAGTAGTCAATAGTCAATTTTCATTTATTCAATAGGATACATTGTGATCACTTTAAAACGTCAAACTTAAAACTAGCTACGCCTGTTCCAAGTTCCATTCCAACCTCCTTACGCCAGCAAAAGAACAGGCAAGAAACGCCCGGCAGGTAATTTTTTTGGCGCGATCATATTGACAATTTTATTCTTATTACTAATTGATTGAATTGGAGCAAGTTCACTAAAATATGTGATCAAGCGAGCTTCGCAAGCGAAGTTCGATCAATATTATATGAATAGCTCCATTCGAAAATATAGGTGTATAATTTACCAGGTAGTACTTCTATCATACTAGGTAGACGATTCGCACGCTTTTAGAGTTGTATCGATAAAAATAATCGATACTATGGTCTCCTCACTATAGCACCTCCCTACAGCGTCATTATTTTAGAGATTGCCCAAAAACATTTGTTAAAGGGTTGTGGGGGGAGGGTTCCTATATTTTCGAATGGAGCTATTCATATAATATTGATCGAACTTCGCTTGCGAAGCTCGCTTGATCACATATTATATATTCATAGCTCCATTCTTCAATATAGGTGTATAATTTACCAGGTAGATGTTCAGAGAGCGTTTTCTGGACAAATGGTTTTTGGTTAAATAGTCCTACAAAGAAGTTGATACCAATGTATATTTCATCAAATAAAAGTTGGTAGATTATAAAGGAAATTCACTTTATTCAAATAAATTGTAAACAAATAAATAAAAACTCTTACAAAAAATTGCTAATTATAATTGTACTGTAATCAGATAAACTACATATATTGTTTTTATGTTGCTGCGCTAGGATCAAGTATTGATTTAGCAAAATTATCTGCGATAATTGGCCTGTTATAAAACTTTGCGAAAGCTTGTGAAGTCGGTGTCCAACCGGCTGTCTTACGGATACAATCCACGGAGACACCGGATGTGAGCGCGCTCGAAGTGGCAGAATGCCTCACACTATGTGCTCCGAACATACCAACATCAATACCGCTCAACGCCAACACGTCTTTTATCCATCTGCTGATGGTTTGTGCAGTGGCACGTTTATACGGACGTTTGTGTGTTATAAACAAGTTTTCTATTTGATTAGGCTGTCGAATATTCTGAGTAACAGAGAGATAATCTTCTAAGCATTTTGCTGGGCAAATACTGAGTTTTTCATGATAGTAAGGTAATGACAAAGTAGGCTGCTCACGACCGGGGGCTGATGTTTTAATTAGATCTGATATCTTAATTATTATTTGATTTTGAGAGATCACAATATCACTTACTTTTATGACTGAAAGGGTTTGTACACGGTGAGCGGTACATAATGCGATGAGAACGGCAAGTTTTTTCGTGATTTGATCAAGAGCCAAATTGTTATTTGGGTACCACTCCGAAATAAAGTTAAGCACTGTTTGAGGATCCCATGTGTAAGAATACTTAGGGGCGCTAGGTCTATTTTTAAAGGCTCCTTTTAATAAGCGTGACACTTTTTCATCGGAACCTATGTTGTTGCCCAAGAGTAACGAAAGAGCTGAACGGTGACTGTTTAATGAGCCGTATGAAGCTCCAATTTGAAATTGTTCTGTTAAAAACAATATGACTGAAGTAATCGGGACGTCTAAGAAATTAAAACCTTTGCCTGTACAATAATTCCACCATAATTTATAGGTAGTATTATACTGTTTTATAGTACCCGGCGCGAGAGAATCAATCATCAGATCTAACGCTTCTTGGGGAGCTCCTCGCTGTGTGAAAGCTTGCCTGAGACAATCGCGGCACCCAGGGTAATCTCTTGAGGAAGATGCACCCTGTAATGAGACCGTAAAGCGCCGTCTAAATATAAGATCTCAGATTTCAGCAACCT
The DNA here is from genome assembly GCA_931315375.2 of Opisthograptis luteolata. Classification (NCBI taxonomy): domain Eukaryota; kingdom Metazoa; phylum Arthropoda; class Insecta; order Lepidoptera; family Geometridae; genus Opisthograptis; species Opisthograptis luteolata. The sequence goes on from OV928048.1 coordinate 10,551,712, forward strand.
ATTTAAGAATGGAAACCATGCTTGGGAGGGCCAGTATGGAAACACTATAATTCCAGTAGATTGTTCACTAACAATTTTTTGCAAACATTTTAGAATCAAAGGAAATGGGGGAAAGCAATAAAAATAGTTGTTATGCCAATCAAATGTAAACGCATCCACTAAGAATGCATCAGGGTCTGGCCTCCATGAAACATAGGTCTTGCACTTGGCGTTGGTGCGAGATGCGAAAAGGTCTATGGTAGGTTGGCCAAACTTGTCGACAATAGTTTCGAAAGCTTGTGTGCTAAGTTCTAATTCCGTATCTGGGTTGATTCTTCTAGATTCCTCATCAGCTTCTACATTGTCTTTAGTATTTATGTATGAAGCGAACAACCACAGCTTTCGCTCCTCACACCATTGCCAAATAGATTTGGCTAGTTCATTTAAATGGGGAAACTGTATGCCACCCATTCTGTTGATGTAGCTAATGGCGGTTGTATTATCTATTCGCATCAATATAGCACTGTTAGATATATTTTGCGCAAAACATTTAAGCCCTAAAAAGGCAGCCTGGAGTTCCAAGAAATTTATGTGGAATTGCATTTCACTTTCCTTCCAATGTCCACTTGCACGCCTATTGTTACAAAAACAACCCCAACCAGTCCTAGAAGCATCTGTAAAGATCTCTAAAGCATACGCCAAGGGAACTATCGAATTGTTAGTAGCTAGAATATTTGCTTTCCACCAGTGCAAATCTGGCAGTATGTTAGATGACAGTTTAATTTTTGTGTCGTAATTAGTGTCATTTTGGAGGGCAAGAAATTTTTCTCTCTCCAAAACTTTTGTGTATACCCAACCGTACTTTACAGCTGGACAAGCTGCTGTAAGAACGCCTATGAACTGAGAAAGTTCCCGAATGGTACATCGAGGAAGTTTTATAAACTTTTCTGTGAGCTGTAATATATTATTACGCTTTTTTTCGGGTAACGATATTGTCATATTCACAGTATCAAAGATAAAACCTAAAAACTTGCATTGTTGTCGAGGCTCTAACTCACTTTTCTCGTAATTAATTACAAATCCTAAGCACTCCAGCAGTTTAACTGTTTCTTGTACATTACGGAGACATTCGTCATACGAATTCCCTAAACATAAGGTGTCATCTAAATAAGAGACAGAGCTAAACCCGCGACTTCTTAAATAACCAATAACCTCTTTCATTATTTTTGTGAATGTTCTTGGTGCCGTTGAGAGGCCATAAGGTAGAGCATTAAATTCGTAAATAATTTTTTGTCCGGTATTATCTTTAAACTGAAATCTCAGATATTTTTTATCATGTTGATGTACGGGTATTAATAAATAGGACTCTTTTAAGTCAATGGTAGCTGCGTAACCATTTGAGGGCAGTAAGCTGCAAGCGGTTCTATAGTCTTCCATTTTGAAGTGGTCTGTTTGCACAAATTTATTAAATGACTTTAAGTTTAGAATGAACCTATACGTGCCGTTAGGCTTAGGGGCTAAAAATATAGGTGATAAGTATTGCATTGCTGTATTTTCGCAAACCGAAATAGCACCTAATTCTAATAGATTATCAATAGCGAGCCTCATTTCTTTTTGTTCTATCTGAGAAAACATATGATTGGAGGGTATTCCGGACTGTATTACCGTATGAGTTATAGGTATTCGATAACCTTTTAATATACAATCTAAGACAAACCTATTTTTAGTTATGGCACACCAGCATTCATAATAATGTTGTAACTTGCCCGCATGTACCTGTTCTAGTGACGCATTGGGGCACGTGACCTGCTCGCTGTCTGTTGTCTGGTCTGGGGTGCGGGCGGCGGCGCTTGCGTTTGAGATGACGCCGGCGACGCTTGAGTTGGAAATCTCCGGTAGTACGTGTTCGTCGCTGATCTGCTTGCGTACCCTCCCCGCCCCCCCCTGTTTGCCGAGGAGGGATACCGAGGAGGGTTTGTCCAGTTTCCCGACTGCCGAGCTCGTAATAAATTATTGTTTTGCGGCACCGTTTTTGTCGAAACTGGAGCATTCCTTTTTATTTGTAAGCCTTGTTTTTCTATCGACTTAGCCGCCTTTATTTTTTCTGACAGTTTGTTTCCAAAAAGGGTATCGTCGCGCATTTCATCTTGCATGATATTCATGAAAGTTTTGTCGAGACAGGGGGTTATTAGTTTCGAACGTACCTGGGTTTCTGTAAAGTGTAGATCTGACAGTATTCTGCATCCCTCAGATAAAAACTTAATAGCATCTAGTTTATTGCCATCAGTAATCAGCGTTGACATGGCCCTTGAAATAGCCGTTATACCCAAACCTAACTGGCCCTGTCTCTGCTCTAATTTCTTATCCCTGGCCCGAACTACGTCGGCGACAGCGGCGGCAATCTCCGGATTTAAACTTGGAGGTTTTAAAAGCCTGCAGTTGTCCGGAACATTGTGTTCCTTTAACAACTTTTCCTTCACCTCTTTCGTAAGCCCTTTGCGAAGTATGGGGAGCCAGCGTTGGGCTATGTCGGGGTGAATATTGTCACCAAATACGGGAATGTCTTCCGCCGGGTCGCCTAGCGCCAGACGTATTTCAGAGTCGAGTTCAGGAACCGCTTCAATCGCTACCTGCGTTGATGTTACCGACTCCTGCGGCAGTACGAGGCTGGTTGACGCCAATTCTTCAGTTTGCGTATTATCAGGGGAAAAATTGTCTGGGACGGGCATGACATCGTCTTGCTGTTCCGTGTCTTGCCGTTCCGTGGCCGCAAGGCCATCATAAGCAAAAGGGCATGTGTCCATCGACTCGTCATTAAATGTTGGGGTTTCGATTTCTGAAAATAATTTTTCAACTTTTTATTCCTATTTTGTGGGTAGACGGCAAAATTTTGCTAGTCTGTACTCGTCTGGTTTACAAAATTAAATATGGTAGCATAGATATTATGCGGGTAGATTAAATCATTTTCCTTCGTGTATGACCCGCAGTCAACCACCAGGTTTTTATAGCATCATGTCTCGCCTTCGTGTATAACCCGCAGTTAACCACCCGGCTGACTTACAGATGCTTGCGAGAATGGACACTTACAATGACTATTGTGTACTAACCTTCATTTTTTTCGACCTCCGATCCAGAATCAGAATCAGAATACATGACAAATCGACGACGTCGAGAAGGTTGTTGTTTCTTGGCTTCAAGTTTTTTTATTTTCTTCTTGTATCGTTGAATTAACTCTTCGCTGCGCCGCTTTGGCATGATGAATCTATATTAAATATGCCTACAGGTAGATTGTTGCGATGAAGTTTGTTGGAGACGCGTGTGTCGCCTACCTCGCACGAAGAAAGAATGACGCTGTAGGGAGGTGCTATAGTGAGGAGACCATAGTATCGATTATTTTTATCGATACAACTCTAAAAGCGTGCGAATCGTCTACCTAGTATGATAGAAGTACTACCTGGTAAATTATACACCTATATTGAAGAATGGAGCTATGAATATATAATCCCAAGCTTTTTTTTGTCATCTAATGGTCCGATATTTTTTAATTAGCTTTACTAATAAGATTCTCGTTTGGTTGTACACATTGGGATATGGGAACAAGAATATTAATGAGTTGCGGGATCACAACCAAAGCAGACCAGACCCCACAAGCAGCACCCGTTTAGTGTTAATCCAGGGTATGAGTTATCTCCATTCCATATTTCATTCGGATCCGTTCAGTACTTTTTGCGTGTAGTAACAAACATCCATCCATCCATACTCACAAACTTTCATGTTTATAATATTAGTAGGATTTAAATAAAATATCCTATTCCTATCTATCCGCAGTTTGAACAACTAGATAGAAATTTGACATTACTTTCAAGGGCCCTTTGTCAAGTTTCTATAATTCTATCTCTAACCGTAGATAGAAAGGGTATTGAAACAGGCCGTTAGTGTCACGTTTTATGTCTTCTGTTTCAAATTTGTTTTCGTCTACTTCGGATCTCGATATTAATAACAAAAGAACAAAAGATGATTTAGATACTATGAAGGTCGGCTTACACGAACACAATGTGAGATATGCTGCTATCAGCACTAAAGAACCCACAACAAACAAAGAGTACCTACCTAATAGAAGGAGAATGAATTGGAGCAATATAAACTTGCTCCAATTCATTCAATCAATTAGTAATAAGATAGTAAAATTGCCAATGTGATCGCGCCAAAAAAATTACCTGCCGGACGTTTCTTGTCTGTTCTTTGCCGGCGTAAGGAGGTCGGAACAGGCGAGCTAGTTTAAAGTTTGACGTTTTAAAGTGATCGCAATGTATCCTTTAGAGTAAATATTTTTTTTGACCTTGACTTTAAAATAAGTTAAACAGTAAGCAACCGAACGAAATAAAAAAATACATTGACATAAAAATCAGGACCGTTATAATATCAACAATCCTACTCGCAGAAACTTTTAGTATTCTCGTGATCATGGCGCTTGCAACAGTGCCGAAAAATATCGAGAACTCAAACAAAAACAAATGGTAATTAATAATTATCCCATTTCAAAACCTAATTCTAATAAAAATCAAACGGTATGATATAAAATCCTATTTACCGAGTACAATCGTATTTTTTCCAGCAATGCTACCTCCAAGAATTATTTAAAACATAATAGAGCTTAGCGTTTTGCCCATTCTAACAAGCATAAAAGGTCATTGTGTGGCCTTTGATAGAAGGTGAACAATTCCGGTATACCTGTCTAGTCCGGTTAGGTCTTAAATGTTTTCCATTTGCTAAATAAAACCTTCACTTTTCAAGAGCATATCTACGCAATATATAGATAGTGTGCCAAATGTCAAATATATAATAAGATATCTACATCATGTTTCCATCTATCTACTCGTTATTTATTTGACGACGCGATAGCCGAGTTGGTAGTATCCCTGCCTGCGAAGCTAGCGGTCCCGGGTTCGAATATATGTGTGATGAGCACGAATATTTGTTCCTGAGTCTTGGATATTTCTATCTATATAAGTATTTATTTCTCTATATAAGTATGTATATCGTTGTCTAGTACCCATAACACAAGTTTCGAGCTTAATTTGGGGCTAGGTCAATTTGTGTGCAATGGTCCCTCGATATTTTTATTTTATTTTATTTTATTATTTATAAACTACCAGCAGTTTACCGCGGTTTCACCCGCGTGGGCTACAGTTTATCGCGATAAAAAGTAGCCTATGTTCTTTCTCAGGCTCTAGACTATCTCTGTACCAAATTTCATTTAAATCGATTCTGTAGTTTAGGCGTGAAAGCGAGACAGACAGACGTAGACATACAAAGTTACTTTCGCATTTATAAAATTAGTAGGGATGGGTATGGATAATAATGGTGTCGATTCGGCTTTGCCTTATTCTTTGCAAACTTTAACACCGCTTTTGACCCCTCCCTTGATATGAATTGGTTCTTAAAAACACTTTTATAAAGGGCTTCTAGCACCCAAGAAAGATGTGCATGCCTTGCAGGTATTACAGTTTTTGTGATTTTGATAGTCAGCGCCACTCGCTAACTATAATCAAATATTTCGCGTTTGTATTAATCCAACGAACAGGAAGTTCGGAAAACCAGATGGCTTGTTAGCTATTCGAACTGACTCAGTATCATGTGACGTCATCAGCTGACTCCGTTCTGACTCACAGTAGTCACAATGACCCTTGAACAAGTTGACGTAAAAGAATTCAGGCAGAGGGTAAAGACTTCAACCAGTTCACGTCATAAGTAGTCAGAATGAAATCAAAACAATGAGAGCTCGCGTCAGAGAATTCGAGAACAATAAAAAAAATGTTCTACCTTCACGCTTAGTACAGTCAGCGACAAAAGTAGCTGATCATACTCGATTTTACAAAAGCTTATTAGATCCTGTAATGTTTGTTTTTTATTACGACTTAAAAGGTAGCGTTTGCCTAAATAACATTACACACTTGATGTTAAGTGATGATTCGGTCGAAGCTTGGTGTTTATGATGGTTAATAGAATCGAAAAATGTGTATTGTTCAGCGACTTTTGTCGCTGACTGTACCTACGCAGCAGTAATTATAAAAGTAATTGTTTTCGTTATTGTTCTGTAAAGTCTCATAAGGAATGAAACAAGTATAATTTTTAACAAAAAAATAACCTACTTCCCTTCCCCTCGATTTCTCTGGGATACCATCATCAGATCCTGGTTTCCTTATCATGGTACGACCCTTGGGATATTTCCTTTCCAACAAAAAAAGAATCATCAAAATCGGTTCATAAACGACGAAGTTATCCGATAGTGTTGTATGATGTTCTGGCGAAATGTCTTTTCTTTCTTTCTTTAGGTCTCTGCATTCGCAGGTAGGTACATGTGCTGTACAGAATTTAGCTTTGTAACAGCATGCAAGACAATCTGCATGTTTATCATAACTATCAGCGATCAATTTATTATGTACTTTAGATTTCGCGACTAACTTGTGCAACTTGTGCTAGGTGTGGTCGGTGCAGAACGTCACTATTTACCTATACGGAAAACAACTGAAGGAAAACATCGTGATGAAACCATAGCTTGGTGGTAGGGTATTTTCTAGTACTCGCCTGGCTAGCTACCACCAATCTGTCGCCAAGCACCTATCGGTGTGTTCCGGCAGCCTCACTTGAGAGCCTGTTCCCAGTCCAGGTGTAGCGTGGCGCCATCTTCGACCACATCGTCACTTAACATCAGCTGACGTGTGGTCAAACGCTACCCTGTAAATAGTAAAAAAAAAGTAAAACACGTTAGTACGTACCTACCTGAGTGTGTACTCAAAATTCACTAGAACAATTAGTTGATTTACTGATTAATTAGCTAACAACATCGTGTAACGATACAATAGAAAAGTATCCATGATTAATATCCTGAATTCCTGACGAGCGTTTCAAGTGAAACATAAGTTTGTTAATAGCTTTTATTTTTCTCTGTATTGTGTTTAATCAATCTACTATCTATCTATTTATTTCTCTTTAATATATAAATTAAGTATGTATGTATTAGATTGTTGTCTAGGACAACACAAATTTCAAGCTTAAATTGAGGCCAGGTCAATTTGTGTGCCATGGTCTACGATATTTATTTAGCATCACTCTGTCATTATTATTCTGTACGCGTAACCTTTTGAATACATAATCAGTAAAGCCAGGAAGCGGCGCTAGGCCGCTTGTGCCAGTTTGGCTGCACGTGAACTGTGGACACGTGACGCCGAACTAAACAAAGGCCAGTGTGCCGATACTGACGGCCTTAGGGGCTGCTGGCACGTGGCCTGAAGGCTGCTTAGCCTGCCAGCCTCTAAGGACGTAGATTGCAGAGCCTATTCCAAGAAATATAGTTACTAGCTGTTCCCCGCGGTTTCACCCGCGTGGGCTACAGTTTATCGCGATAAAAAGTAGCCTATGTCCTTACTCAGACTTTAGACTATCTCTGTACCAAATTACATTTAAATCGTTTCATTTAAACGGATATAACGTCTGACATCTCAGTTGTATATCAAACCACTGACAATAAATAAACATCTTATCAAAACAGTTCGTATTTTTCAAGAGTAAAAGGTAAGTAGTCTTTTGAGGTCTAGTCTATATTAGGGATAGGGATGATTATTAGAGATACCTACGCACTTCCGCCGATTGACGTCATAACTTGTATCTCACGGTCATCGAATAGATAGGTACACCATCCTACACATTTTATTTTTAATGTGTACCTACACTAAAATATATTTTTTATCTAACCACAGAAAAAATATGATAAGTAAGACTTTGGTATTTTAGACAAGTCAATAGAATAACTTTTCATTTTGTAACAATGAAATTCAGCTAATTAATCAAATATTTTTAGTATAAACTCAAGTTAAAACAAAGTAAATTTTACTCCAACTCCATACCAATTCACGTAATTATGTACCTACCTACTTTAACGTTACGAAATTAAATGTCGAAAGCAGGACAATGAAGGTCGTTACGTAATTACCTAATTTAATTACAAAATTTCGTTTCGTTTTGAATCATAGGTACCTTCCTAATGTGAGGCCCTTCTTCTATAAGTAGATACTAATTTAAAATAACATGTACAGTAAACAATTTTTTTGATATATTTTTTATTTCCAGAGGAAAGTGGTTGAATTAACTCTAATATAAAGCCTTCGAATTTCCGAAAGACAAACTACCGACAAATTGAAATCAGAAGAAAAAGATCATGTGTTACAAACTCACAAACGTTTTCAATCGACAAATGCTACTACGGCATAACTGATTTCCTATAACTTCACAAAATGACTAGAACGGTTTGGTCCGCTCCTACATGCTATTCAGGTCCATGTTAGCTAATTTTGATTAAGATCTCATTATCATCAGCCAGAAGAAGTCCACTGCTGAACATGAACTCCCTCTTTGAACGCCACTATGAACGGCTATTAGCCTTTTGCATCCATCGGCTCCCTGCGACTCTCACAATGTCCTAGTGGGGGTCTACCTACAGAGCGTCTTCCGGTTCGTGGTCGCACTCGAGATCCTTTCTTCCACAACGGTTATCGGTAAGATCTCATAAGATCGGTTATATAAGTATACTAAAATAATATTATTATGTCTGCAATGGGGAGAGATTGGAGGCATTCGAGATGTGGTGTTGGCGACGTATGGAGAAAATCAGCTGGAAAGAGAAAAAAACCAACCAAGAAGTATTGGACTTAGTAGGAGAAAAAAGAGAGATATTAACAACAGTAGAGATAAGAAGAGGAAAGATGTTTGGCCACTTGGCACGGCATGACGAATATATAAAAACCATATTAGAAGGAAAAGTAGAAGGGAACAGAGGGAGAGGTAGACCGAGAAGAACATATATAGATCAAGTTAAAGAAAGGATTGACGTCATGTCGTACCAAGAGGTCAAAAGGATGGCCGAGAACAGAACGCGATGGAAAATACTCCACCGACAAGAGCTTCGCTGTTATATAAAAGAAGAAGGAGATGTCTGCAATAAATAATTGAGTATTCAGTATTAAGCCTGATTGCAGGTTAGCCAAAATCCGTTAAGTTAAGTCAACTGTTGAATTTGTTTTTTCCCAGTTGCCTCCACGTCTCGACTCTCGAGATAGGCTTTGACTTTAGCCTTTACCATTTACTGCGTATCAAGTGAACCACTATGTTCCACCCACTCTTAAGCGGTGACCTTTGAAGTTTCACTGCAGCGCCTACTCCATTTTGAAATTGTTGGGACTGTAAGCGTGGGCAGATGTGAAAATTATATTTATGTGTAAGCTATACATAATGCTGAAGTTGGAAGCTGCTTTATGACGTCAAGTTTCTTGCTTTCTTGGTTACAACGAGCCTTTTCGATTTTTTACTACTTTCAGGGTTTCGGTAAAAGATGGTGCCACGCTACAGCTCGAGTTTTGATATTATATCATCACCTACATACGTCTTAATTTTGTTGTATTAGGCTCCAGTTAGCCTTCAAAATCAGAAATCGTTTATTTACACCATTCGTCTGTATGATAGCAAATTTCAACATTTTTCATACAGGGGCTTCCGGGAAAATTATCAAAAACCAAGTAACCGTTAGCAATAAATCTTCTATATAAAAATGGATTCATTCATATTCAAATTCATATAAAAAAAACTATAAATTTGAATCCCCATTTCCCTTGGTCACGGCATCACGCGGTAACGGCTGGACCGATTTCGCTAATTCTTTTTTTGTTGTGTTTGTTATTGCGAGGAGAAAGTTCTTATGAAAGAAAAAATTGGATTATTGCAATGAACTGCAGTCCACGCGGGTGAAACCGCAGGGCGCAGCTAGTCTCCAATATTCGGCTGTTTTGTTCGTGGACCCACTATTTTGATCCGGACTCATTTCTCATTGCTTGATACGGGTGCAAAACCTATGCTATGTATGTGTTTCGTCTTGACGTAAACTCATCATTATCAGCCTTTCACGTTCCCACTGCTGGGACTCCGGCCTTCTCTCAGAGAGAGAGTATGGGCTGTAATCTACCACGCTGGCCCAGTGCGGGTTGGTAGATGTCGCATGCCCTTGAATGTTGCAGTTCTTGGGCATGCCGGTTTCCTCACGATGTTTTCCTTCACCGTTTTGAGCGATGGCAAATCCGCACATAACTTATTAAGTCATAGGTGCGGGGCCGAGAGGATTCGAACTCGGTGTCGGCGTCTGTGTGCGATGGTGGTCGAACGGTGAGGCGTGCGACGTAAACTCATTGACTGGTAAACCTACAATATTGCACACGGAATACGGAATACTGGGGACGATAGAGAGGGACTGAATGAATGAATGAGATACCTACTTAGAACACGCCCATGCGCACGGGGTAGCGTCACCGTCGCGGGACAGGTTAGCGTCTCAGGGGGCTTACAATATTATTCTTATTGTACTATGATGATATTATTATTTATTATTATTATTATACACACGAACACCCGAAAATAATAATCGATCTTAGTCCGTTATCCGCGGTTTTGGATCGATATGTCATGTCACAATATGTCATTTTAGTAGTAAGTAATCTGTCAAACCCTAGTACTAAAGTTACATATTATGACATGACATATCGTTCCGAAGACGCGGATAACGGATCGGATCGATTATTAATTTCGGGCATAAGAACATGCACCAATCAAACCCGAACCCATAAATAAAAACTGCATCAAAATCGGACTAGTTTTGGAGAAAAATGGCAACATGGATTTGGACAAGCAGAAATCCTCTCACCCCAAACGCTTTTATACATATTTTATACCGTCTCTTTTCGGTCGTGGGTGAAAATGAGAAAATGAGTGGCTAGCCGGTTAGACTGGTAGGTAAATACCGAGGTGGTCCATCAAACATTTTAGATATAGAAATGAATTAAAATATTCATACAAAAATGTCATAGACAAAAACACATAGCTTCAGGGTAACTTTTTCGATTATATCTTTCTGTTTTCATATTTTTATTGGAACTTATGGCAAACCGGTCCAGCTGATCTCAAGTGATGCGGTGATACCAATGAAGAGCATTCATCAACAATCAATAACTGCTGTCGTTTCAACCAACTTGCTCACAGTCAAAGTACAACAAAGAATCCTGTCTTTCTATTCTGTGCCTTAACAAAGGCTAACGAGATAGTGTCGATTCGCTTTTGCATTCTCTAAAACTAAACTAAATTTGACAGGTCTAAAAGTAATGCTGTCCTTTTTTACTTCAGTGATTAGAAAAAGACAGCAATAGTACTATTAGACCACTCAAACTTAGTTTTAGAGAATGCAAAACCGAATCGACACCATTGACTTGTTTACGCACTGTCAGAAATTCACTAACGATATGCAAAAATAAAGAAAAACCACCTACTGACTTAGTCATTGTTTTAAACATTTGTTATGGTGTTCGTATTCTTAGAACATTATACTTAGTTAAAAACCCAAAAACAAAGGTAAACGCGAAAGAAACTCATAGAGCGAACCCTAGCTCAAACGCTGGAAATTAATTTCAAATAGGCGAATCGAAACATTCTGATTAGAATACAATAAATACTACTTCGCCCAAAATATTTGTGTAACTGCGAAACGAATCTCGTAACAGAACTTAGGTTTCGCGAATCGCGTCGAGTTACCACGCGTCTTGTTTATGTTTGCTGACAGGTACCCGTGAATGACGATCCTACATCCCCCGTTTACTATACATCTCGTTATTTCAGCACAACGCCCTTTTAGAAAAAGAAAAGAGACACTGTATGGCAAAAAAATGCAAAAACACTTACCCATACAACGGCTAGAAGCCAAATAAAAAAAGGAAAATAGTCCGAGAGTGTGGCGCGCGCGCTATCCGAGCGTCCGTCCCCCGGCGATCACAAAGGCAAACTGATCGTTGACGTTGTTTAGCGTAAGCGAGCGCCGCGATCGCGTTCTCGCTATATATATGCGATAACAGCTGTAGCGTAGTGCTGCGCTCGGTTATTGATTCGTTTATAACGTTATTTTCGTAACTGCTTCTAACCCGAAAGTCTGACGATTGCTCAGTCTACACCGCTTTGGATCTGGATTTCTGAATGCCATCATTGGTGACCGGTTTTTGAAATGTCGATTGGGTATTTTAGGATTTTTTCTTTTGGCACACAGATTGCGGTCCGGACACTATCCATCTAACAAGTTTGGTCACCTTATGAAAAAGGTTAGCTCACCAAATTGTGAAGTTTGTGGAACGGTCGAAGATGTCCAGGACTTTTTTGGCGGCAATTGAGTTGTCAACGTGAAAATTTTATTTTTATTTCCAAAACTTGTGTTTCTTCGAGTGATAATGTGTAATATTGGTGGATTATTAACTATTATGTGTTCGTTAATGTGTACGAGTGTGGGAAATTGAAATAAAGTTGTGAAAGTGACTTTTCAAGTTGCTCCAAAAAAGTCCGTGTAAAGTTTAAGTAAAGCGCCACTACTTTACTTAAAAACTATCCTCATCCCATCATCTCATCATCATCATCACCATCATCATTTAAACTTGATTCAACTCTCTGAGTTTGAAATCTTTTATACTTGACACTGGCAAATACACTAATCGTGTGACGCCATAACAAAACAAAAAAAAAGATGTCCATCACTTGTTGATGGAATATGTGAGGAACAAAACTGCGAGAGAATCACTAATGCAAAAATACAACTTGAATAAGTACGATATTGGTACATTTATAAGCATATTAGCGGAACCAACAAGCGATGCGGCAATATCTCTGTACCAGTTATTTTTGCATTAGTGATTACATGGTTAGGGTACGATGGGACTGGCATGCCAAAAATGGTAAAAGTCCCTAAATAAAATTAGAATAAAAAAAAAAGGATATTTCCTTTCTCCTTCTCAACACTTGGGGGCTTAATAATTGGGTAGTGAAACGGTTATCTTACATTTTCCTAATGTAAGTAAGTACTAAGTTCCGTAACTCATTATCTTTGTCCCCAACTCTCCGCCAGTGTTGTCCGCCTTTGGGGAGCAAGGGAAAAATCAAAAATGTATGCCAGTGGGGGAAAAAAGACATACATTTTTGTTTTTTTCTATCCACCCCTTATTTTCTACCAGCTTGGTAGCTTCGTCCTAAGCTGGCTGGTTCTGACGAAACACTGAATGTTACAAGATCCTCTCCAGCAGCCTTCCTAATTTTGAACGACAACGGCTTCTGCGACCATCTGGTTCCTCATCCTTATTTTGAGACCCGGTGCACGTATATAGCACGAAGCATCTTGGTCACCAAAGCGATGGCGTGCACATTACCTAAAATAGCTTTGCCTATGAAGGAGGTGTATTAATTTTGACGCTTTAAAGTGTTGTATCCTTTTAAATAAATATTTTTAAATTTGAGTTTGAAGGAGAGGTTTCAAGACTATTAATTTCCTCACTATCGTTTAACGTTAAAATAGCTTAATAAAACCGTTACATATTTTCATTATCTATAACGACGCCCCACATGGCACATGGTAACGTCAGCTATTGCGCATGACAGCCTACCGTCACCCCTTCCACTACAGACAACTCCACTCCTCCAGTCTCCACCCCCTCATCTGACGGCTGGACCACGCGGCCTGTGCGAGAGGGGGAAGCCTTACAATTTACAACTCAATCGCGATGTAAACGGGGCAAAAATCACGCGATAAACGGTCTACATCGACATGTGAAGGGTAACGATAAAAAATGAAAACAATAAACTTATTAACTGGGTTTACCAAACAAATAGATATCAGTCGCTTGACTCGTGCTCGTGCCGCTCTCTCCTTGTTTAGTCACTTCACGTTTACGAACAACGTGATCCATGTTCTAGTGTTGCCGAACTATCGATGGTAAAACTATCGATAGTTTTTTTATTTACGAGGTCTAAAAAACAGTCTTTGTTTTTGAGACCTGCAGAAACATGGTCACTTTGCACATTTTTTTTCAAAACATTTTTAATTTTTATTTTTGCTTCTTTATACCCAGTATCTATCATGTCGATTAACGTTTTATTTTTCGATTTTTTTACTGTCATAATTAGGGAAAAAATGACTGTTAATTATGATACCATTACTACTATTATTACTATGTAGATAGTTCTAAGTAACTAAGTACCATTTTATGTGCATGAGAGGCTTCCTTCACGAACCGCCAAACACATATGTGTCGATAGATATTGTATCTACCAACGAAGTTTATTGATTTTATTTTCACGTTGTCAGGTTTCCGAACCTGTTGATTCCATCGTTATCTGTTCATAATATTATGTACTTGGTTCAAAGATCAAAGAAAACCTTCAAACCTTGGTACAAAGGTACATACATAATTAAATTTTGCCCTAGACGCCTGTGACTGTCGATTTACGGCCAGTTTCAATAACCTATCCTATCCACGTTTTATCCTAATAGAGATAGAATATTGACGTAAGCTCCATAGAAAAGTTTTCGTTTCCCTCCATACATGTTTTCTATCAACAGCGCCCCTTCCGGAAACTTGGAGGAACTGAATTGGTAGTGGGAGATATTTCAAATCGTTGTATTTGTATTTGAACACAGTTTTCGAGTTACGTTTTGCATTTACGCCAGAAATTAAAAGATAAAAGATAAAATCATTTATTGGCCATTTTGAAAAAAAAAATTACAGGCAAGTCAGGATACAATTTGATTTAATTACTAATTTTATAATAGAGAAAAAAAAATACAAAGATGTCACTTAATGTATAGTTATAATCGATCCTGATCTGTTTTTCGCGGTTTTGGAATGATATGTCAAGCTTTACCCCTAAAATGACATGTGATGACATGACATATCATTCCAAAACCGCGAAAAACGGATAAGGATCGATTAGAAAATTCTACTTATTAATTTCGGGCGTTAGGCAGTAAGAGTTGCTATGCACTTTGACAAGTTGGCGTTATTAAACTTTGACGTTTACGAAAACATTTGTAGTTTTCAAAACTTGAATACAAATCAAACAGGCTCAGTAAGCTTCTATGGTAAGACCATCACTTGGTAACGGTTTAGTGGCAGGTTTACAAACCTTTACTTCGTTACATTATTTGACTTTCTGACTTGTAATGAATGACGCATTCAGAGAAATATTAATATCAAACTATTGTTTATTTTCCTTTGTTACCCCTTACGCTCGTTAATAACACGTAAAAGTAAATTACTTACTTGTTGTTTCAAACGTAGGTGAATGACAAAACCGGGTATTGAATTATAGGAGTTTTCTTTCCTTGTACGTAACCGGCCCATGTCCCAAACGTTGGTTTTTTACAAGGAAATAAAAAAACCTTATACAAAACCTTTTTGGAATAGGAATAATTTGTCCTCTCCCAGTGCTGGGTATGTAACTTGGATAAGCACGGGGAACAAGTGTTAAAGGACTTTTTTGGCGGCAATCGAATTGTCAACGTGAAAATTTTGTTTTTATTTCCAAAACTTGTGTTTCTTCGAGTGATAATGTGTAATATTGGTGGATTATTAACTATTATGTGTTCGTTAATGTGTACGAGTGTGGGAAATTGAAATAAAGTTGTGAAAGTGACTTTTCAAGTTGCTCCAAAAAAGTCCGTGTAAAGTTTAAGTAAAGCACCACTACTTTACTTAAACACTATCCTCATCCCATCATCTCATCATCATCATCACCATCATCTCATCATCATAATCACCATCATCATATAAACTTGATTCAACTCTCTGAGTTTGAAATCTTTTATACTTGACACTGGCAAATACACTAATCGTGTGACGCCATAACAAAACAAAAAAAAAAAAGTGTTAAAGTAATAACATTCATAATATCATAACCTCTGTTGTGTTGTAAGCTTTACCTGACTGTTTCAAAAACATTGCATTATAGTTTCAGTTACAGATGCTGGGTGAGTCAGAGTTTCGAAACCATAACAACATAACCTACGTCACAATCACAAGTGTCATAATGTGAGCAGTAAGTTACGCAACAAATAGGTATTGATATAGTTGAGCCACTAAACCCATTCGTGTTAGAAACTAAATTTATAAACCCTCGACAATCATAGCTCTATCAAACAAAACTCTTGATCAATTCACTGATAGAAAGCTAATTATCCGAGAGTGTCTTAATAAGTATGTACTTATATTTTTTTCTGACATTATCCCAGAGTGTCATGCAGAGTACTTATATTTTTTTTGACGCTATCCCAGAGTGTTAAACTATGTTTGAAAGGTCTAAAAGATGTCCTTTTTTGAGCATGGAAGCAAGAAAAGGACAGCGTCACTTTCAGATCTGTCAAAGCTTGTATAGTTTTGGAAAATGCATAAAAACGTCGATATCTTTGTCGAACTTTCAGTAAGAAATCACGATATTATTTAAAAAAAAAATATATATATTTTAATACAATTTTTTTATTACATTGTGATCACTGTATGTAAACTAAGGCTTTGTTAAAAATTAATCAAAAAATAGACAAATCTGCTTTATTAGCTACACTGATAGAAATGTAACTTCCGGTTGGTCTTCAAAAAAATTCGCGAGATTAAATAGCTCTTATATTTAACGGTTTCGTGACCACTTCCGGTTGTCAAAATCTTTGCTTTCGTAAGAAGCCGGGGTGGATCGCTTGTTTATAACATTTGTGTGATGATAACAAACATTAACAAAAGATACGTACAAAATTACAAATTAATCGTTAATTTCAATATTGGATGTTCAAGCAACGCAAATCGATTATTCGATTTGGTCCAATTTACTCCGCTGCAGGTTATTGAACTGTCCTTTGAAGTCTTTAATTAAAGCAGAGAGAGAGGGTCTGACAATAAAATTACTCCGGAGTTGGGCCTATTGTATCATTTTGTATTGTATCGCTCGTCCTTTTAATGCCTACATTATTACAATATATTTGGAATATTAAGCATAAAATGGGATAATTAACTTGATAATTAGAATTACCTAGGTGTATTTATTGTTACTTTGAATTTATTTATTATCTTATCATGTAAGTTTGTTCTAAGTTCTAATGGAAAACAGCAATGCAATATTTTAAAGGAGACACATTTTTTAATAAGTTTGGCCTCTTTTTGTTTGGACCTACAATTGAAAAATGTTCGTTAAGAAAATGTATATGATTTTTTTTTAATTTTGAGCTTATGAAAGTTAGTTCGATATACTTTAAATAACTAAGTGGCGCTAGTTATCAATGCCTTATGTAAAAAACACTCACTCCCTAATTATTATAATCTACGGCCAGGCTCAAGTCTACTCAGCCTGCTGGTAAATCCGCCACTGGTAGGCGGTGTAGTTGTCCCTAATCAGTCAGCTAAAGTTATTAAATGAAACAGCTTGATTAATTTTCATAGTATTTTTATTAGCCAGTTGAGTTCCGTCTCGTCTTTGTCTCAGATACAGTTAATTCTAACATTGATCTTAACCACAACAGCTACGAAGACAAAAAATTTAAGTGCCTAAACAACTGTGAAAATGGTGTATAATTGAAAATTCTATAAAAGTTACTACACAAATAGTGATTTAAAAGTGAGTAGAATACAAAACTACATGATATAAACAGGGAAGTGAATAATAATCCCAAAAGAACGCAAGATTAAGGTTATTAAGTAGGTAATATAACCCTCATTAAAAATACTACAAAAGTTATTAATAATATATACGGTATATAAATGTGAGTAGAATAGAATACAAAACTACATTATGTAGAAAGTGAAATGAATATTAATCCCAAAATAACGCAAGATTTTTTGGTATTAACAGTAATTTAATCAAAAACACTACAAAAGTTACAAATAGTGATTTAAATGTGAGAATACAAATACATTACGTAGATAGTGAAGTGAATAACAACCCCAAACGAACCTAATGTCCTACGAGTGCTAAGAATGCTAAGTGCACGTTTGCAGATCTCAAAAATTGCGTACTACAATCTAAAAAGCTCATGGGACGCCTACATAGCATCTACCACCAGTAAATATTAAAGTAGCTAAACAACATTGTGATGGTGGCTTAGTTTCCAGCGGAGAGTCGCACGACTTCGTTGTTGATGTGGAGGAGTTCAGCCATGTACTCCTCGTCAGCCAGGATGGTGGCGAGGCGGTTCAGGATGGACAGCAGTTCGCCATCCCTCAAGCGGAGCTGGTCGTTACACTGCTCTACTTCATCCACGACCTCGTCTGGTATCTGGAATAAAGAGACGATTTCTTTTACTAATTTGATCGAAGTTAAAAGGGGTACTTATATTAAAGACGTCTGCCCGTTATAACATCAACAACCCTACCCGCAGAAACTTTTAGTATTCTCGTTATCATGGCGCTTGCAACAGTGCCGAAATATCGAGAACTCAAACAAAAACAAATACATGGTAATTATCCCGTTATAAAACCTAATTCTAATGGTTTTTACCATGGTAGTTTAAAACAGTATATCATACTAAAGAGTTTGGATATTGAAATTTATTTCACAGTTTGAAAACTACACTGTCCAAAATTGTTCTATGCTATGTTTTATTGCGCTCTAAATCCTGTAGGAATCATCTCCACGCCTGTGAAAACGCGTGGAACAGATATAAATTATTATAAGCATAGGCGTTGCTGCATAAATATGGTAATGGTCTGTAATCAATAACCATGTCCATAAGTCACAACCACAAACCAATCTAGTAGCTTTTGCACTTCATCTAGCAAATGGTCTGCATCATCAATTAACATTTATTTTTCGTGTGTCGTGAATTCGTGATTATAAGGTAAAACTGATGGAACCGTTGTCGTGGTGTCCGTTTTATCTTACCATGGAAGTCAAAACGTATTTTAAACAGCTCATGAACGCATGCCAAGAAATTATGATGTCTTTCATAAAATATGTATCTCTAGATACCTATGTCCTATGTCTCATTAGTAGATATATAAGATTAAGAAGTTATTGGTTACAATAATATACGAGTAGATATAGCTAAATCATTGTAAGAAACATCAAGAATATTTTGGCCAACCCATGTGTGTGAGTGAGAAACTCTGTTTATACCCCGTTTTGTTTTCTGATCCAATTACAATTGTTATTTCTCTGAGATCTTTACCTTTTGCAGCACCAAGAACGTTTCAAACTTGAGCTTCTTCCTGATCTTTCCGTTGGAACCATCGAAGAACATCGTGAACTGGTTGTCTTTCAGCTTCAATGGGAAGTAGATACCAGCTGTTAGGCGACCTTTGGGGTCCCTGGCCAGAAGACTCCTGGAAATAAACAGATGGCATTTTTATTTCAAGAAAACAATATATTTGGCTTATTCGCGCTGGTTAATTTATGATTGCTGAAGTGAAGTTGGTGTGGCAATGGGCAGGCTACATCACTCGACGAACCGATAAATGATGGGGAAGAATGGTTCTCGAGTTGCCACCATGAACCGGAAGACGTTAGGTAAGAGTCGTAGGGAGCCGCTTGATGCAAATAGCTAATAGCCGTTCATGGTGGCGTTCAAGGCCTATGTTCAACAGTGGACTTCTTCCGGCTGATGATGATGATGATGAATGTATGATTCTATTCGATCTTTCTCATTTACCGAAAAGAATAATTGGCGGTTATACGCTAAATGTTGTTTCTACAGTTATTTATATAGTATCCGCAATGTCCGATAACATTGCTAATTCGCTATACATGATCAACAACGATATTTTGTATCTATTTCTTTTTGTAAACATAAAACTTGGCAATATTATTTTGCAGGTTGGTCTTTAAGGGATTGTGCCCTAGCTAGGGTGTAGGTGTATGACATGTTTATGGCCTTAGGGTGGCGTCTGGAAAGGGTCCATGAAACACACACATGAAGGGGACCCGAGCAAAAGGTTGGAACTTGGAAAGTTTTTCAATAAGTGATTTTGTTTTATAAAACGTTTCATAAGCATTATCTTTGTCACGTTGCTAGCACAAACTTTATGCAGATAAGAAACTCAATGACATGTATAAATGTAATAAAGCGATTATAAATATCAGTGATTTTAAATCAAGACAAACAGACAGTACTGAAGTGTTTATCAGTCATCCACAGTTTTATCTGTTGATCTGTACCTACATAATATCAATATCGGAATCGGATGATAAATACCAAAAAGCAAACCTGATTATGAATAGTGAATTAAAATAAGGTACATTAAGGAGTTCTTACGCGAACTCCAGACTCTGAACTAGACTGAAATTGCTCAGGATAGGGAGGTGTAGCGCTCTCTCATTTCGAAGGCCAAGACACACTTTGGGTCGCTGAGCCATCGGAGTTAGTTATTAAGAAGTTCTTACCTTAAATCCCAAATCAAGTTCCTCTTTTCTGTAACGCTGATGGCTGACAGATACGCCTTGGCGACGTAGATCAGGGACAGGCGTTCCTTGACGACGGCACCCCTGGTCTCGCGCTCGTGCCACTCCACGTAGTTGCTGTTGTAGACGTTCATCTGGTAGTTGTACTCCTTGCGGCAATGAGGCTCGTCAGATTGCGTGAACCAGCCTGGAAATAAACGTTACTTTTGTTAGATATCTGTTATTTGTTATGTGGAATATGACTTGATAGGTTCTTGAAACTTACCAGTATGCGGGTAGCAACGGTCAGCCATCACGGTGACCACTCGAGAGATGTGGTAACCCAAATCCGACAGGAACATTCCAGGTCTTCCTCCAACCCTCACGTGAATCGCCAGCATCACATGGTCTTTCTCGGTCTCGATCAGGAACCCTTGGGGCCCCGGACTAGATGTCGTGTAGTCCACCAAATCTTGGATGTTTTCATCGCAGGATACCAGCATCATGGCTTTCGATATTCCAGGGAAATCATCCTCTAACACCTTCAGACGCTTCATCACCTCCATGCCCAGGCCAACACATGTGTGCTTGTGGGCGCGGATTGGCGGGTTGTACTTGGGGAAGTACTCCGCCAGAGTTTGGTCGGGTGATGCCATGTAGGCGTCGTAAAGAGTCATGAAGTTGTTGACCGAGTCATAGTTTTCTGAGACGACGAGACGGCTCAACAGCGCCTCGGCTTTGGCGACCAGCTCCTCGTATTTCTGGAGGGACAGGTGCAAAGCCGGGCGTGGCGCCCCCCACCGCGGTGGCGGGAGGGGGTGGTCTGCCGGCCACTGGGGGCCGGCGGCGGGCTTGGTGTCGGAGCCGAGTCAGCTCAACCACTCGGCGCCCCAGCGGCCCATAACGCGGCGTATGGCGCGCTCCTCGCTCGAGGTGCACGCGAGAGGTACGGCGGGGCCCTGGCCGTACGAACCTGCGACCCCAGTGGTCCCCACGCCGGATGGCGCATCCTGAGACCACTCCTTGTCCTTACTTAACGGTTTTATATTTAACGTATCTGAAGCAAAAATAAATCGTTATTATCAGTTGGTAGTAGGAAGTAAAGTTCCATTATTGCCAATTTGACATGCATACATAACTTTGAATGACGACGGTACGTCACGTACGGACGATGAGTAATTGAGTTCCTTATATTTTTCCGCATGAACCATAGTTAGTTTCAACGCAATAAAAATTTGTATATGTTCAATGTATGTATGTGCGTCATGTATAGTCTGGCTGTATGCAGAATATGGCGAGACGCCAGACGGTATCTGGATTACAGTGCGTCCTTCCAAATTTCAGACGCTTCAGATGAAATTTAAACTTAGTTGGAAAACATTAAAGTTGCTTTCTCAATACAATGGTAATTTTGTAAAGGATTGGATAGCGACAAATTGCAAGATTGAAAACGCTTTGGTAGATTAAGTAGGTAATGAAGAGGGAAAAGGTAAATAACCTCGAAGACGATTTCGCAGACGGCGTGATCATAATATAAGTACAAGAAAGCAGTATCAGTATGTTGGTAATTCCCCTAACGCATGATAAGATATGGTAAAAGTAATAGCACAAATAAAATAGAATGCTGGACACTACGATCTAAATCAAAAATGGACCCATCAAAGCAATATCGTAACAACTAGGTGATCGAATAAAGCAGTAGGGGGCAGAGTAATTCTATTAGGCGAAGTGGGTCACGCGAAGTACCGATCAGCTGATGACGCACTTAGGGAATATTGACCACGTAGGTGCCACATACCTACCGCAAACGAGGACACTTCATAATGGATTCATATGGATTAAGGAAACTACCCAAGGTTGGCGTTTGTATTTAGAACGATAAACCTACTAATATTATTAACGTCAAAGTTTGTGAGTGCGGATGTATGGGATGTTTGTTACTCATTCACGCAAAAACTAATGAACGGATTTAAGTGGAATTTGGTGACATAGGCATTTACATTTATCCCGGAGTGTTCCTACGGGATAACGGGAAGACGCAGGTGAAATCGCGGGCGCATAGTTAGTCAACGATAATCCCTTGTTTTGAAAAAGGTAAATGGCTTATTGGTTTATTTTCAAAAAGTGGGTAATAAATAAGCGGGTAATAACGACATGAGGGTGGTAAATTCGAAAAGGAAGTGCAAAGGGCAGGAGTACATTTCGTATTTCATAAAGAAATGTGTAGGATATAATGATATTGACGTATTTTCTACAATAAAGTGAGACAAATTGAAAATATAAGCAAAAGCTTCTATAGAAGCATGGCAAGAGAAAGTTTGGAAAGATTACAGATATCGTCGGATAATGATTAGTTATTTTATCTAACGACAGTATAACTGTGCGTTTTGAAATTGGTGCTTTCCAATTTGGAGAATCGGTGAAGCGTTTTAGATAAAAATTCAAATTTTTTCCGTTAAAAATACCGAATTGGGATAATACGGAAAGAAAACAATAACAGGAGGAAGAAATGAAACAATGTTTATATCGCATTCCATGTATGATGTTGATGATAATAATGTTATTGGTGACAAATGAAAATATGATACAGCAGATGCAGTGCAGGCTGAAATAAATAAAACCCATCTACAAAATAGTATTAAGGGTGACAAACGTACCCATAATTGGCCTTGGCCGAATGTAGAACTCTGATTGTCCTCTGGGAGGTCTTACTTTGTTTACTTCTAGAAGGAAACTGGTTTGGTTGCCGTCGAGCGCTCTATATAAACCGTGCAATCCAATGCTTTCCGCCCGCCCCCCTTCATCGCCGCACCCCTCATGCGTCATTCTCGGGAAAAATACGTATAATTGCATGTGTGCGTGTACAGTTATTTACAGCGATGGAATATCAGCATGCTTATCTGTGCTTGTGTGCGTTGGGTTTTTACGCGTGTGAGTGCGAGCGTCAAAACAAAACGCACACATCGTTACATTTCTGTGTATTTACAGTGACTGATCGTCTGTTTCTGTTACTACTGGCGGTTCTTCCATATGGTTAGTAAATATAAACAGAATAATAGTTATGATTTTGTTAATTGGTATTCTATTTACATAGGTATGCTTACTTACACTATGCACTTACTTTTGTAGCTATACATAAAGTAGGTAAGCAAATATGATAATTATGATAGGATATGTCGTAGCGTGATACTATAATGTGGCATTTCGAGAATAGTCTAGATACTTCGCAAAACGCTTGGCATATATAACTTGTAGATACCTATAATATTACTCAACGCACACATGTCGTGACGTCGTGGGTATGACTATATTGTGTGGTATGTATGGCTGTCATTTGCAGTGAATTAAACGTGTGAAGTGTCTTCAAAGTATAGTAAGAACTATCTAAAGTTTACTACATACATATGCCAACTACAACCTTAAACTGTGTCCTCTCGTTATCCCGTTTTCTGGGATAGAAAGTAACCTATGTGTTAATCCAGGGTATAAGCTAAGGATCTCCATTCCAAATTTCATTCAGATCCATTCAGAAGTTTTTGCGTGAATGAGTAACATACATCCATACTCACAAAAATCTACACGATCTAGTCGCGTTTCGCAAAGAAAATTATGTTGTTATACCAACCTCTAGTTAGACTTATCACAAAACGCTTCTATTGATTCTACTTAGAACACGTGCAGTAGAGCACGTGTACTGTGCACTGTCCAGGCAACATCGCTCACGTGAAATGGTTAATTATATTATTTTCAAACCAGTTCACATGTTTTTACTTATACACGATGGTGACTGGTGAACTGTTAATGAAGTAGAGGTTATCTAAACAAGATTGGCATAGCCACAGAAACTGTCTATAAAATTAAAGCTGAGATTACAAGATCAACCTGAAAATTGTATAATTAATTTGGTACAACCATTTTTCTCTCTCTGAAACTGTACTTAAAATTGGAAAAAATCGACATATTATATTATCACAGAATGGCTGTCACGCACTGTATAACAGGCGCTTATCGCACGTACGTATGAAGATAAAGTGATTGATGTCTGCAGTCTGCTATTACCTATCTTTATTAATTATCTCATATCTACCCATCCATTGATATCTTCTTGGATCATACTAATTTGTTTTCTTTCTATTTTACAGGGTAGCGCTTACCACTCACCTGATTCTACGTTTTGATTGGATTGGGAACCATAATCCCTACATCCCTACTAATATTATATATGCGAAAGTAACTCTGTCTGTTTCGCTTACACGCCTAAACTACTGAACCGATTTAAATGAAATTTGGTACAGAGATAGTTTGAACCCTGAGGGAGAACATAGGCTATCGCGATAAACTGTAGCCCACGCGGGTGAAACCACGGGGAACAACAAATTTTATGTAACCAAAAGTGTAGTATGACATCTTCGACACGTGTTTGAAATTCCACAGCTACCGTCCTCGTGCTTCCCAACGTGTAAGGGAGAAAAGGGGTGAGTGGTGAAACACGTGTTTTTGCGAAGACCGGGCATAATGACGTACTTTAAGAGAGGCCTATGTCCAGCAGTGGACTGGTACAGGCTTATGATGGATACAAACTCAGCCCAGAACCACACAACGACCCATGGAGAGGGCCATGCTTGGAGCTTCTTTCATCATCATCATCATCAGCCAGAAGAAGTCCACTGCTGAAGATTGGCCCTCTGAACGCCACCATGAACGGCTGTTAGCCATTTGCATCCATTGGCTCCCTGCGACTCTTACAATGTCGTCGGTCCATCTAGTGGGGGGCCTACCTACAGAGCGCCTTCCGGTTCGTGGTCGCCACTCGAGAACCTTTCTTCCCCATCGGTTCTCGGTTCTTCGAGCGCTGTGGCAAGCTTCTTTGCATGATGAAATCTGTAAATCCTTGTATTGATATTTAGTAGGCATGGTGTAATATATGCCAATGTAATCTAAGGTAGTAGCTAGGTATACATAACCTAGGTGTTACAGTGACGCATTGACCTCGAAGGCCTATCAAGAATTTCGGAGAAATACAAGTCATATCTAAAAATAGCTCAGTTTCAGTAGATCAATAGTTTTGCCTTCACCTGGCACTTTGGGGGGACGCCTGAAAGTCGGAGGAGGTTGTCGACTTTATAACCACAGTTGCTTGTTTTGTACCCCATTGCCGAAGTTTTGCTTGAGAGAATATCTGCTATGTAGGTATATTTACACGTTTAATTAATCATTATTATACTATGTATATCGTTTACTGGTGTCGATTCGGTTTTGCTTTCTCTAAAACTAAACTAAGTTTGACAGATCTAATAATATTGCTGTCTTTTTCTAACCACTGAAGTAAAAAAAGAACAGCATTACTATTAGACCTGTCAAACTTAGTTTAGTTAAAGAATGTAAAACCGAATCAACACCAATATCATGCAGCAAAATAATAAAAAAGTATTAGGTACCAGTGGTGGATTTAGCAGCAGGCTGAGTAGGCTGGAGCCTAGGGCGGCAGATTTTAGGGGCGGCAAATTTAGTGTCAATTTAAAAAATGTTTTAATGATATTATAAGAGTTGTACCTATATATGTATGTATTTACACACAATATGTGTAATATGTGTGTGCACACAGTATGTGCACACAAACAATTAAACATTGTTCACCACTTGAATTTTCTTCAATTTTTGTCTGATGCATAAACAAATGACACATTTAAAAAGGAAAGGCAGAGGCCGTAGAGGTTATAGAGGTTGGTAGGGGCGGCAAAATTTGAATACTTAGCCTACTGGCGGCAAATGTGTAAATCCGCCACTGTTAGGTACTAAAACCGGACTAGATGTTTTTTCTTAGTCAATGCCTTTCTTTTGAGAAAAACCAACAGCTACTATTAGTCTGCCTTTAGACTTCTCGATATTTCCAATCGAATTGCGTTAAATCTTGTAAACCCATTTAGTTGAAATAGTTTTGATAAACAAAGGTTTTAATATATTATCTAAGATTAGTAAATTTTCTTTCATATTCTGAACACACATGCAAATTCACGCGTGCG
This sequence comes from Opisthograptis luteolata, assembly GCA_931315375.2. Classification (NCBI taxonomy): domain Eukaryota; kingdom Metazoa; phylum Arthropoda; class Insecta; order Lepidoptera; family Geometridae; genus Opisthograptis; species Opisthograptis luteolata. The sequence continues at coordinate 10,577,976 of OV928048.1, forward strand.
TGAGAGCACCATCCATTGTATCGTATTTTAACTTGTCACATGTATTTGTGTCACACACACATAGAAAACACGATACGTAAAACTGAATTATCTTTCCCGCACTTGTTTATATTTTGAATTATTTTGAACTTTATTGCCTTACGATAATAGTGTTTTGAGAGCACAGTTGACTTTGTAAAAAGAATCCAAACGGATGGTAATTTTCCGAAGAGATAAATGCTATTTGTTTATTTAACTGTATGGAGATAAAAGTACATTTCTATTGCGCAGTTTATTTTAAGTGTCTTATATTCTGGCACACACTAAAATTTAAATCTAGTTAATATAAATATAAAAATATCCTTTGTTTAAAAAATAGGTAATTATTTATTATCAGCTGCACAATCACATTCCAGATTATACAGAATCAGATCGTTAATTAATAAATGAATTTATATTTTTTTATTTGCATTGTTTTACAACTTGCACCTACCTACAGATTACGAAATTATTACATTTACACAAATATAAATATATATGTGTTTATGTTACTACCTACCAATTTATGTTTATCTTTGTAATGATACATAACATAGATACCTACATTATCTAGTAGGTGGACCCATCAATTTATTTGTGCCCTTGAAAGGCGACAAAATTAATTATTTCCTAAAATTATAGTGTACAAAAACACAATAAATTTATTATTGATGTAAAAATTCAACTGTATGTCAGGTGTGGGGTTCGAACCCACGCTCCCTCTCGGGAACCAGAGCTTAAATCTGGCGCCTTAGACCACTCGGCCAACCTGACGTGATGTATATCGTAAAAATAATTGTACAGTTGTATAGATCTTGGCAGTTTGCCCAAACTATACATGATATTGATTTACATATTGATTTTTATAAATACCTACGTAATTAATACTAGAAATAAACTTATACACAGAATTTTCATGTTTTTACAAACATAATGCATAATGTATCTTTAAAGGTTTTACGAGTATGTATTATTAAATTCCTGGAACTTAATTTGGAAAAATAAAGCAATGATTGCTGAGCCAAGAAATTGTATTGTTACTTGCAGAATAATAGTAATGTAAAACTCCAGCTACGTACATAATCGAAACAAAAATTATTACAATAGAAGTTGGTTTTAGCGCCATCTGTCCGGAATATGATGAAACGATACGACTTTTATGCGGTTGGTACATAAGTTCGTATGAAAATAAATCGCTAGATGGCGCTTTTACAAACCAACTCACGAAGGCCTCTGTAGCGATGAGTCATGGGCGCTAGGCTACATACTGGTCACTACTGAACTGTGATGTGGTATATAGTAGAGCAGTGATATCAGGGCCCTGCACCGGTGTGTCACCAATTTAGGACTCGAACAGCTCCAGTTGAAGCCAGCTTGTTCCGGTCCGGCTCAACATAATTTTTAGGGTGTGGCAGTGGTCTCGTTGCGTTTCGCCGCGCCTTCTTTGCAATGAACTCAAACTTTTCCAAGGAACCAAAGCCAACCAACCAACCAACTTCAATAAAAACAAGAAAGATTTTCAGTTTTTATTGAAGAAATAGTGAGATAAGTAGTTAATTATTTTTAAGTCTACCAAACAATTTACTGCCTAGTACAGCCCTAAAGCAATGTTTGGCTGATGTTTTTTTGGGAATAACTCACTCCATGGTTCAGTCCCGCATCGTAAATAATCTGTTATTGTGGGATTTCCAAGGCTCGAACCTAAATATTATAAACGCGCGTAATATTATAACGCGTTAGGATATACGTTACCTACTCTTTCACGCAAAAAGTACTGAACGGATTTAAGTGAAATTTGGAATGAAGATAGCTTATATCCTGGACTAAAACATAGGCTACTTTTTATCCCGGAAAAAGGTTCCTGCGCGATACCGGGAAGACGCGGGTGAAACCGCGAGGCGCAACTAGTTATGTATAGGTCGCTACCGAGAATTTCATCTTTAGGTTTTATTGAAACAAACACTAAGGTAATTGAGTACTTATTTTAATTAAATATTCCAAACACATATAATATGGCTACACATAAATTAGTATAGGTAAGTACAGGTTAATTAATAGATCTGTTCACAACATGGTCGCCTTCCTAAAGACTGCTGCAGCCGCTGTCGCCACCAGCAGCGCCGCACCACTCCCGCCGGCGGCACCGTTGCATCCTAGAACAAAGAAAATGAGCAATTAAACAATAATTTATTTAAAAAATAAGTTAAAAAAACCAAGCTTTTTCACATTCTATAATATAGACTTTACATAAACTTAACACGGACTTTTTGGAGCTACTAAAACTTTCATGTTGACAGTTCAATTGGCGCCAAAAAAGTCCTACGGCGCCATAAGACTATGGCTTGTTACGTTTTATAAAACAGTGAACTGATGACGAGAGGTAGACAACAGACCATCAGAGAAGCACTGGCAGACGGTCTCGAGGTGGTCCTCATTGTCGGCCTTGTAGCAGTCCTTATGGTGACGTATCCAGCTGCAGCTTCGCGTCACCCGGACATCCGACTCGTAGCCTTTGTGGAAAACTGGAGAGGAACAAACCATAGAGTATATAGTTTATTTGATTTGGTGACAGTATAATTATAGGTCTAGAAACTACGAATAAATAATAAGTCATTTATTCGTAGTCTAGAAAGGAGCCTGGCCTTATTATCCAAAGAGATCGAGTAATAAGTTAAACTAAACCATAGACATAGAGTAAGAGTTGTTTCACTATATCCGAACTCTTTGATTTGATGAGATCATATAATCATGTAGGTTAGGAAAGAAGGCTGGCCTTCATTTAACCAAAGAGATCGAATACCTAAAATCTAAGTTTTAAGTATGATGAAAATTTTATTCAATGTTCAAAATGCAACTGCAACGGTTTTTCACACACCTTCGTCAAATCTACGAAGGTAGCTCAAATTGCTTACGAAAATTGGAAAAATGGAGATATTCATCAACTTTTGTAGGTGACTGTACCATGTACTAGGGTTTTAAATAACTGCAATCATTTTATTTCGTTTAAAGACAAGTAACTTCACATTGTAGTACCTAGTTATCTACACTGTGACCTCACAAGTGCTCGAATGTTGTCAACTTTACAAGTAGCTCGTTATCTATCGGATAGTTAGAACTGGGAGTAGGCCACTCTTGTCAGTTGTCACATTGACCTTTATCAGCACAAGGTAGCTGTTCCCCACGGGTGCACCCGCGTGGAGAATCCTACAGGATTTTTAAAACAAGAGGGGGAAAAAAGAGAGTTCAAAGAGGTCAGGGTCGGCAACGCATCAGCATCAGCAACGCCCTTAGATAATAATTATAGTGTTGCAAATGTCCATAGGCGACGGCGACCCATCGTAAACTTGGAAAATGTGTATCTGTCACCAAGCACCTATCGGTATGTTCCGGTAGCCCCACTTGAGAGCCAGTTCCCAATCCAGGTGTAGCGTGAAGCCATCTTCGACCACATCGTCACTTAACATTTGTTGACTTGTGGTCAAACGCTACTGGTATTAAGAACTTCAAATTAGCAATTATTAGTTTTCCTGCAATCCAACAGGTTTTGTTAATCAACTGTGTGCTGAGCTGAGGAGACGAGCAAGTTCCTTGCCTGATGGTGAGACGCGATAGTGATAGTCTAACGCGCCTAGCTCGTCTCCTCAGCTCATCACACAGTTGGATAGCAAACTCTGGTGGAGTACAGGACCTATAGATACTTACTGGTCTGCACAATCTTCCTGCAGAAGTAGCCATGCTGGTCCGCTGAGTAGACTTGGTGGCCGCAGGGTCTGGTGGGCAGGAACTTGTTGAGGGTCTCCTCGTCGTACAGGGTGGGGTCCAGGCACATGGAGTTGTTCACGCTGTTGCAGTCATAGCAGTTTATTGATGACGCTGGTGGAAGGTAGAGGACTTGTGAGTTGGGGAAGATTAACTAACTGAAATCTAGTGACTTGTTGCAACGTGAATAAGTAATAAACATACATACTGCCTCGCCAACTTTCACATTAGATATTAGTATGACAAGTGTGCAACAAAACCAAGTGATGTAAAATACAAAATTCAAATGTTTTTTATTTAATATGATACATTGTGATCACTTAAAAACATCAAACTTAAAACAAGCTACGCCTGTTCCAAACTCCTTACGCCGCGCCGCCAAAAATACAGATTGAAATTTTTATTCTTATTACTAATTGATTGAATTGGAGCAAGTTCACTAAATCCCAAGCTTTTTTTGTCATCTAATAGGCCGATATTTATTAATAAGCTTTACTAACACAGATTTCTCTTGGTTGTTTATGCACATTAGGATATGGAAACATGAATATTAACGTACTTATGGAGCATTTGTTTATCATACTAAACTTATCAACAAAATTGTCAACAGTAAAATATAGACTTACCAAATCGAACGCAGACCACCAAAAGAACCACTACAGCCGCGTTTTTATCCAACATAATATTAAGTAATAAATAATTGTTATCACTAATTAAATGTAAATAAGTAACTGCAAGTGCCACGGCTGCGTCCAACGAGTTAAATCCGTGAACGATACACTCGGACTGTTTTCAAAAGCTTTAATTTGAAGCTGCGCGTCCATTTGCGACGGTTTTCTGTATCCGTATTCTGTATGGAGCTTGTTTACATTATGTCGGCTGTTGGCAGTGGCAGATTTACACATTACCTACACACACACACACATTAGGGAAGTAATTTCCGCTCTCATCTTAGTAGTACCTACCTACCTTTTTTTTTACACGGGGAAAATCCTACATAGGATACCACCGTGGACCGGGGAGCCGAGTGCTTACGTCAGACTCCTACAGAGTTCTAGGACCAACCGACGGTAATGTGAGAGGTCGCAGGCTATTCCCTCGAGAAGAAAACCGGGGGTGCGGCTAGATATAGTAGGCCTATTTTTATGTGACTAAAGCACAACATATCTGCACTAAACGTGGAGTGGACGAGCCTGCCGTTCTCGTATTGGTCTGTAATCTGTATATAGAAGCCACCAAGTGGCCCACTGACACGGTTTAAAATCGTCTGTCACAGATGTCTAAGTTCTAAGGCCATGTATGTACTCGTATACGTAGGTACATATTTGGACAGTTTGTGATATAGTGAGAACAAGGTCTCAATGGTCATGATCACCTACCAATGACCAATGCAATTCGACATGCTGTCAAAATAAAATGAAAATAGTCAACGTGTTTTTAAAACCTTTTGATTGCTTTTCTGTTGAAGACGAGCATTCATTGTGTGAGGTAGGAGTGACATATTATGTTTAGTTATGTACCTAGTCATGAATTTGTTAGAGTTTTCGTGTTTCAGGTATCACTGATTTGCCATGAACATTCGGAAGTTTTAGTTCATAGATATAGCGTGAAATTATGAATAAATTATGTATTCAATTTCCAAGATTCATACAACCTTTATAATTAAGTTTCTACGAGATAATAATATAACTGTAAGTACGTAAACGTGATTGTTTTTAAATATATTTGAGCATATATCATTACTTATTGCTGAGACTTTCCCACGGTTCAAATAAACAGCTCAACTCAGTAGAATAATGGGTATTCCCAATTGCTCAACTGTTCCAAGTGGAGCTGTGGGGGTTTCAACTATTTTGAGTTGAGCATTTTAGTTGAATTTTAATTTAGAGGAGATCTAGCATGGCATATACCTAACATGCTGGTCTAGCAATATAGGTAGGATACCATTACCTATCCTATCTTAAGCACTACAGATGATCAGCTTTACCAGCCAATCTGCTAGAATAAGGTAAACAGTAGTCGGCAAACTTAGTGTAGGACGCCCTTCGACTAGGTGGAGCGACAACATACGCATAATGGCTGGCAGCGGTGGATGACAGAAGCCGAAGATCGGGCGCAGCGGCGTACTTTGGGAGAGGCCTATGTCCAGCAGTGGGCTGAAACTGGCTGATTATGATAATGAAACAGTAGACAAAAAAAACAAGTTTAAAACCATCACATCTTTATTTAATTTACAAATACCCTCGCCAAGTTCGATACATGGCGAGCAGAGCGGAAACAATCCCAAGAGCTGTCAATTTGACGTGCTGCAGTGACGTGGCCGCGTTGCACATGTCTCCGAAGCACTGGCAGACCGTCTCCAGGTGGTCAGCGTTGTCGGCCTTGTAGCAAGCTCTCTTGTGCTTCACCCAGCCGCAGCCACGCGTCACTCGGACCTCTGGGGTCTGATCGTTGTGGAGAACTGCGAACGGGTAGAGAAACATGAGGTTGATTAACTTCTTCGAAGGACTTTCGAAGGAAGGACTCCTTAATTAGGCTTTCGTGACTTATTTTTGCTAGCCTTAGACCTTAGGGCCTCATAGCAATGTTTTTGACTGTAGTAAGAGCTATCCCACAGAAACCGCGAATGGCTATTCTGTGGAACTCCTTTGAAAAATTGTTTTTTCAATGATATTTTCACTATATTTTATGTTCAATTAATTCAATTAATTCTTTATCTTACAAAGTTGAACCAACAGAATAGGTCGGTACACGCACTGTTAATCAAACGCGTGTCATTAAATAGTTAGGCGCATTCATTAACAATGGATGTGGTAGTACCATTGAATGGCTCTGAATCACTTGCTGGCACATAATGGTCGGCCCTGACTCCCATCAGCCCATCGTGTTGATGGTCTGTTTCGATAGCTCTAGGCACTTTGTGTGAATTGAATTGTATGGCCGGTTAATCTATATTGAGAACTAGTTTCACTCGCGTCTTCCTGTTAACCCGCAGGAATCTTCTTCCGGGATAAAAAGTAGCCTTTGTGTTAATCCAGGGTATAAGCTATGTCCATTCCAAATTTCATTCAGATCTGTTCAGTAGTTTTTGCGTGAAAGTGTAACAAAACATCCATCCATCCATACTCACAAACTTTCACGTTTATAACATTAGTAGGATATTACTGCAGAATATACATCAACATTAATCTATTTGAAATAATCAATTCAAATATGTAGTGCTAATGTGGTCTACTCACTGGTCTGAACCATCTTCCTGCAGAAGAACTCGTCGCTGAGGACCTTGGGCAGGGCCTTTCCGCAGTCTACTATGTCCACGATGGTATGCATCTTCTGCAGAGTGAGGTCCAAGCAACCTGAGTTGTTCGCGCTGTTGCAGCTGAAGCATTTTATCGATTCGCCTGCAAATTCCAGAAAGTAAGGTACCGTTATAATCCAAGCGCTTGAGGTGACGCATGTGCTTTACAAGGCAGTGACACCGAGTTCGAATCTTTTGAATCTATTTGCCATCGCTCAGGGACAGGGAAAGAAAATATCGTGAGGAAACCGGCATGTCCAAGAACCACAACATTCAAGAGGATACGTCATCTACCAGCCTGCACTGCGTGGTAGAGTATAGTCCGGTTTCACTGCTTGTAAGAAGACCTGGGGCCAGCAGTACTAGTGGCCATATAAAATATGGACTGATGATGATGGTATTATATTATAATTTTGTAGGTAGGTACTAGGTTTAAAGGTTATTTTGCTGGCGTAAGGAGGTTGAAACAGACGGGGGCACAGCTAATTTAAATAAAAGCCTAATTTATACTTAAAAAGAAAAGATTTGAATGTTTACATGGTTGTTCCGGATATATTTGGTATAGAGGTATTTGAACCCTGGGGAAGACATAATTAAGATACTTTTTATCGTGATAAATTGTAGTCCACCTGGGTGAAACCACAGGAAACAGCTAATATTTAATATAAAAATAAAAATGAATGTTTGTTTCACAGTCCCACAGACCAATTTACTCGTATGGAATTTTTATTCCCGCGAATATAGAAAATGTCTCTGAACGTAGTGTAGGTAAGTATAAAGTGAAGAGTAGAAAAGTTATGTTAAAAACTCATACCTACATGTATTACAAAACATGATGGTCAGAAAAACACTGCTGATGCAGTAATTTACACTTGATGCCATATTTTTCAGCGCCTGATTACAATATTGCTGCAACTTTCTTGAAAGTAAATTAAGTTCGTAAGATTAGCAGGCGCTTTAGCTTGTCTGCTTATTTTAAACAAATTGTTCCCATTAAAGTAGTTTTTTTTAATATTTAACACTTTTAACCGAAAACACTCTTTTAATACTAATTAAATATAATATTTAAGGAACTTTATAACGTTAAATTAATTTTGTTTTAAATTTTCTAGTTGCAAGTTCGATCCAAAAAGATCTGTTTAAACGACAAAAACCACGTGTAAAGTTAAATGAAATGCTTGCGAACGTCTAAGAGCAGTGAGAGACTGTCTCGTAGTCCATTTCACCTGTCCTTATAACAGGGTCACACAATGTTGGTGTCACTTACACACAAAGGGTTGAACCAGTGCGATTCGGTTCTAATTCCAGACTTTAAAGGGAGGGGTTTGACGGAGGAAGTCATAATCAAAGACCAGCTCGAGGTTCACACTTACAATGATGGTTACGAAAAGAATAGGCCACGCTAGATATTCCAGTGGTATCTTCCTAGTTCATACACTTTCCGGATCAAAGTTGATCGTAGTTATTTTCCTGTACGATTTTTTCAATGGCTTAGATTTGTTTTCCTTTTCAATTAAAGCTGTTAAACAGACATTACGTCAATCAGACTTTAGATATAGCAGTTTCCAATAAATAAGAATCAGCAGTAAATCTCGAGCGATGATTGTGACATACCAAGTTCAAATCTCATTTCCCTAATAAGTTTGTGCGGATTTGTCATCGCTCAAAACGGTGCAGGAAACTGGCGTGTCCAAGAACCGCAACATATAAGGGCATGCTGCATCAAACAACCTGCACTGGGCCAGCGTGGTAGATCATGACCTACACATTCTTTGAGAGAAGATCGCTGTTCTAGCAGTGGGTATATAATGAGCTGACGATACCACCTATCGGTGTGTTCCAGCAGCCCCAGTTGAGAGCCACTTCCCTATCCAAGTGTAGCATGGCGCCATCTTTGACCACATCGTCACTTAACATCAGGTGACTTGTGGCCAAACGCTACGCTGTAAGAGGTAAAATAAAATAAATAAATAGATGATAATGATGAAACGTTCACACTAATCACATTATTTGAACCAATATGAAAGTGTGTGAGGGAACGCGTGTGTGTTGTTACTTTTGATACTTCTTCACGCCGTCGAAGTGCACTCACCAATTTTCCTATTACAAGTTATGATTCAGTAGAGAATGTCTGCATCCAATGATCCCATTTTACGCCTGTTTACATAATACAGGTCAAGGCATGATAAACTGATCGCGTCATAACTGGACGATCGCGTATTTTCGGCACTTTATGATTTGCACAGTTTGGTTTATAGGTTCACGCTTCATGCCGAATTCGTCGGGCAAAGGCCTTGTGTTACGACTCAGGTCAGTAGCAAAAGTAAGCAGTTAGGTAATAGGCATCTTTGTTTTGATTTCTTTTACATCTTACAAGGTGGCGTTTGACTATATGTCACCAGATGTTACATGACAGTGCAGGGGAAGGCGCTATGATACGCTTGGATCGGACTCTCAAGTAAAGCTACTGAAACTCACCGATATGTGCTAGGTGACAGATTCCTAACTTGAGGGTGTTATGCAATGCAAGAACGCGAAAATGCCCTTGATTTCAACACGATGACACTACAAGCTGCGATGTGGCATCACGCTACGCCTGGACTGGGAACTGGCTCTCAGGTGAGGCTACCAGAAATCACCGGTAGGTGCTTGGTGCTGATGATAAATGTAAAAGTTTGAGAGGATGCATTGCATGGATAATGGATGTTTCTTACTCTTTCACTCAAAAACTGCTTTCCGGATTTCGATGAAATTTCGAGTGGAGATATAGCTTATATATAAATAAAGTACGGGACTTTTGATCCTGGAAAAAGGTTCGGAAAACGGGAAAACAGCTGGTGTAACCGCGAGGTGCCGCTAGTCTCATCAGCACAGTTTTAGAATGTTTGAAGCTGATGTACAAGTAAACTATTATCTTGTACATTGAGATTACTATCCCTTGCCTGCTCATTGAGCCTGTTTCTAAATGACCTTATCTGATCATAACTCTTGATTAGGTAATCACCTGGAGGCTGGCCGCGTCCTACATCGGGACGGGAAGCTGCGCGTGCGACGGAAGACGTGCGTTCAGGCAATTGTGAACCAATCACAGCCGGGGTATCATTTGTAGAGACGCTGGTCGCACAATCCTAGTACATAATATTAAACACGTGAAAGTTTGTAAGCATGGAATATGGATTTGTGGATGTATGGAATAGTATATTATGGATGTATGGATGTACGGACGTACTTATGTATACGTATTATGTACTTATGATGTCGTTTTCGGATCTCGGCCATCCTTTTGACCTCTTGGTATGACATGACGTCAATCTTTTCTTTTCCTTGGTCTATGTATTTATACACTGAGAAAAAAATTCGGACTTTCCTTCTGAGTGTTACCTACCAAGACCGATTCCTTCCCTTTTTTACCTTAGATTTCCTTCTGAATAACAAATCCTTCCCTTTTGACTCAGAAGGAAAACGGTATTTCGGAAGGTCTTTTTTCTCCATGTACTTCTCGGTCTACCTCTCCCTCTTCCCTTCCTACATAGCCTTCTAAAATGGTATCAATGGTTTTATATATTTGTCATTACATTTGACGACGCGGTAGCCGAGTTGGTAGTGTCCCTGCCTGCAAAGCTAGCGGTCCCAGGTTCGAATCCCGGTAAGGGCGAATATATGTGTGATGAGCACGAATATTTGTTCCTGAGTCTTGGATATTTCTATCTATCTAAGTATTTATTTCTCTATATAAGTATGTATATCGTTGTCTAGTACCCATAACACAAGTTTCGAGCTTAATTTGGGGCTAGGTCAATTTGTGTGCAATTGTCCCCGATATTTATATTTATTTATTTATTTATTTATTTATTTATTTATTACGTACCAAGTGGCCAAGCATCTTTCCTCTTCTCACTTATATTGTTGACAGTAATTAGTTTTTCACCTATACGTCCAAAACTTCTCCATTGGTTTTCCCTTCCGTCCCAGCTGATTCTCTCTATGCATCGTTACCTTCGTCATCTACTGTTTCATTCAAGTGAGATCCAGTTTATTCTGCGGCGGTACGTAGACAGGATGGAGGCAATGTTAATCTAGTGACACGGGCGCGTGTGAGGGCGGACATGCGAACACACTGTATACAGATAATGAAGCTATCTATAGTTAAGTAGCTACTATATAGACTGCCTAGTGTATTCTGAACTGTACGTCCAACGTGTCTTAGAATGGAAAATTCCTATCAGCAGCGTCATGTGTCGGGTCGCCCTCTTCCCTCTCATATGGTCGAGGAGAGCGATGGCTGGCACATGCGTCAACTCGTGAACGGGTGCTGCTTGTGGGGTCTGGTCTGCTTTGGTTGTGATCCCGCAACTCGTTAATATTCATGTTCTCATATCCCAATGTGTACAACCAAACAAGAGAAATCTTATTAGTAAAGCTAATTAACAAAATATCGAACTATTAGTTGACTAAAAAAAGCTTGGGATTTTATTGAACTTGCTCCAATTCAATCAATTAGTAATAAGACTAAAATTGCCAATGTGATCGCGCCAAAAAAATTACCTGCTAAAAAATAAAATTTAAATTACGTTTCTTGCCTGTTCTTTTGCCGGCGTAAGGAGGTTGGCACAGGCGTAGCTAGTTTTAAGTTGACGTTTTAAAGTGATCACAATGTATCCTATTAAATAAAAATATTTTGAACTTTGAATTTTTGAATTTTAGCACTTCTGAAATATAGAGAGGTAACTAGGCATAACATCAAAGAACATTGGCCACTTTTCATACTGCCCTGGAACTGACCGCAAAAAATTTTGTATAAAAAAAATTCGTTTCTGTCAATGTCACTTGACGGTGACACCCAATTTGCTAGTACACAGATTAAAAAGATTAGTTTTTGTTCATGTTTGTTAGATAATGTTGATTTTAATGACTTAATTTAAGTAGGGCCGACTTCCAAAGCGTGAAACGGAATGGCAAATAAATTGCGAAGTGCGTTCAAAACATCCAAGTATCGTGTAAGTTAAAAAATTTCTTGAAACTACGAAGTTAAAAAATCAATATCATTTTTTTTCTACACTTTCTATAAAATATCGTTTGTATAATCTTAATACACAAAAAATTACAATTTTTATCGTACATAGACATCGTTTTTATACGACCTCGGGTCCGTTTGGTCATTGTTTTTTGATCAAATCAACAAAGTGCTGTAGATAATTAAAATCTAATAGCTTTGTTCTGCTGACCAAAAATATAGCGCATTTCGTAAAATGTATACCTAACCCGCAATTACGGTTCGTAGTTTGCACGCACCTTTTATCCTATCCACTGTATGTTTCATTATCAGCCTTTCACGTTCCCACTGCTGGGACTCTGGCCTTTTCTAAGAGAGAGAGTATGGGCTGTAATCTACCACGCTGGCCCAGTGCGGATTGGTAGATGTCGCATGCCCTTGAATGTCGCAGTTCTTGGGCATGCCGGTTTCCTGACGATGTTTTCCTTCACCGTTTGGAGCGATGGCAAATCCGCACATAACTTATTATATCTTGTAAGTCGCACGCCTAACCGTTCGGCCACCTGTATGTTTGTTTCTATGAAATTTAGTATGGAGTTAGTTAGAACCTTGGAGAAGGGCTTATGACACATTGTATCGCCAGAATGTGCCAGGTGAAGCCGTGGTGAAACGTAGGTGAACGGAATTACTGAATTTTTTTTAAACATTTTAAATTCTTCATCAAAAATATTTGTACAAGCAGGTACTAGTAATAAAAAATAAGTAGACTAGAATTCTTCAGATGGAATTTTACCTTGAACTCCTAAGCTAAAAACTATAATTGGCAAGACACCTGTAAATCGATTCCTTTGGCAAGGCAATAGGTAGATATAACTAGTTGAGGAAAGAATCTTGGCTGTTATATACTTTAATTATAGAGAAATCAATATAGGTGAATTCAGCATGTACGCACAGTGCTGTTTTTCAAACTACCCATAAGAAGCTATTTTGGCCACGAGGAATCAAATTTCCTGATACTGCGTAGCATGTAGAAAACAATTGCCTCATTCTGTTGTACAAATTACAATTTGGTAAATACTAAAACATAATAATATGTGATTGATTTTCCGTGCCCTATAGGCAAAACCTTTAAGAGATCGGATGACTTCAGACCACGCATTCTTTTCAGGAACAATCTATTGACATACCGCATGACAACATATATGGTATTGATCTAACAAAGAAAAGGAACTACATCATAAAACTATACAGGTAAGTTATTTTAGGAGCCCGGTGGAAGTATTTATTGACTGCTTGTTAACATCGCATCGCAGGCCTGGCTGAAAATTAAAATATAACCAAATGACCTGGACTCTTTCCTCATGCCTTTTAAATCGTGACTGGTCTTTCAAAAAGCAGGATTTTTTTTTACATGTGACGTGGTTACCCACAAGCCCAAGTCACCTGCTGATAAATGATGATGTGGTTGAAATTAGCTTGCTATATACCTGGACTGGGAACTGGCTCTCAAGTCCAGCTGCCGGAGCACACCGATAGCAGTGCTTTTCGACAGTGGTAGTCTCCAACACTAGAGCTGGTCTCTAACCTATCCGCCAACTGCTCAAAGTGAGAGAGAAAGAGATCTTCGGCCTGAGGCCTGTGATGAGAACAGAACAGGCTGATGATGATGATGATCTCTCTCTAATTTCCTCTCTGAGAGAAGGTCTACGTCCCAGCAAAGAGTACGACAAAGAATGATAAAGGTGATATGATGACACAAGTTACGGCTTGAATTGACTCTCCGCAATTTATCTACGTGCGATATGTATGGATATATGTATTCAATATGCACATTATTTGACACATCCCGCTTAGTAAAGTTCCAGGCGAAGTCCTTCCATTTCAATTACCTACTTGGTAAGGAAAGGAAACAGTCATGTGCAGGGTAATTGAGTCAGGAGATCGGCTTCAATCCAGATTCCCACCGGCTCTGCACGATTTGTCACCGTTTCCAGTAAACCGATGTTTTGATTGACTGTGATAGGGGTAGGTAATCTTCTAAACTATGGAAGCGATTCTAAAACATATTCTTGTGTGTCATTCGATATTTTTTATTCGGATAAAGTAGAGTTTTCAGTAAGGTTGTAAAATAATTCCATATCTGATAATTCCAATGTAAGTAATAACCGCAATTTACTCAATAAAGGAAAAGTTCACATTACTAATCCAATCTCCTATTTGGTGTTAAGAATCTGTCGCCAAGCACCTATCGGTGTGTTCCGGCAGCCTCACTTGAGAGCCAGTTCCTAGTCCAGGTGTAGCGTGGCGCCATCTTCGACCACATCGTCACTTAACATCAGGTGACTTGTGGTCAAACGCTACCCTGTAAATAATAATAACAATAAAAATAAATGAGTAGGTAACACCAATTATGTCCTTATCATTGATAACCAAGTAGCTGCGGCAAGTCAGCACAGTTCAAAAAACTTCCAATCCAGGATCCAACTCAATCTCGACCGTTCACATCCTACTATCCTACATCCTACTAATATTAAAAACGTGAAAGTTTCCGAGTATGGATGTATGGATGTTTGTTACACTTCCACGCAAAAACTACTGAACGGATTTAAGCGAAATTTGGAATGGAGATAGCTTATACCCTGAATTAACACATATGCTACTTTATCCTGCAAAAAGGTTCCTGCGGGATAACAGAAACGCGTGTGAAACCGCGGGACGGGTAAAGTAACTGTTTGTTTTTTACCTTTTCACGGCTAAACCGCTGAACCGATCTTGATGAAATTTGGCGTGGAGGTAGCTCGAACTCTGGAGAAAGACATTGAATACTTTTTGTTGCGATAAACTGTAACCTACGCGGGTGAAACCGCGGGGAACAGCTACTAGCTAATAAAATTGAGAACGCGAGAACACCTTCCGCTCTCTGGGTTACAAAACCGATACCCCATCACAATTTGTATTAACAGCAATTGGATAAGCGGCGAAACTCCGGCAATAGTCATACGTGGGTATAGAGTACCGAGCGAGGTGGAGACAGCACCTCAGTCACAGCGAGTCGGTGGCCGCAGACGCGCGGCTCTGAGCGGGAAAAACTGGTGCGAGCTAGACTAGGCTGATACCAAAATGGCGCTCGCGGTCGTTTGCTTTTTGGCAGTACTGTGCAGTTTGCTCCAACAAGGTTTGTGCCTTTGTGCTTTATATATGTGGGGTGTGGCGGCCACTTGTGGCCGTTTACCCCTCCAGGGCAGGGCTTCTTTGCGGACGACGAATTAGTTTCAGAGTCTGAATGGTCTGGCGTATTATTTATTCGTGATTAAGGATTTCCGGCAGTTTGTGGTCATTGAAATGGAACTGTGATCTCATTGATCGAAGTACTTGGTTCGTGGCATTTTCTTGTGCTCGCCTGGCTAGGTACCACT
This sequence comes from Opisthograptis luteolata, assembly GCA_931315375.2. Classification (NCBI taxonomy): domain Eukaryota; kingdom Metazoa; phylum Arthropoda; class Insecta; order Lepidoptera; family Geometridae; genus Opisthograptis; species Opisthograptis luteolata. Next base: position 10,593,460 of record OV928048.1, read on the forward strand.
CTTAAGTTAAGAATCTGTCGATAAGAACCTGTTGGTTTGGTTGTTAAGAACCTGTCACCAGTCGGTGTGTTCCGGCAGCTTCTTGGAGAGACAGTTCCCAGTACAGGTGTAGTTTGGCGCCACCTTCAGCCTATCATCACTTAACATAGGTGACTTGTGGTCAAACGCTAACCTGTGAAAAGTAGAGTGGGTGGGTTCGATTCCCGGAACAAAATTAAACATTTGTGAGTTGAAAATAAGGGCAAGTGGTCGGATTGTTGTGGATCCTCATTCCACATTGTTCGGAGAAATTTTAAATTTTAAAGTACAATTTTTTTTCATTTATTATGATCTACTAATATTACATATTATGACATGACATATCGATCCAAAACCGCGGATAACGGATCAGGCTCGATTATTAATTTCGGGCGTAAAACGTCAAACTTAAAAATATCCACGCCTGTTCCCACCTCTTTACACAGGCAAAAGAACAGGCAAGAAAAGCCCGGACTGGTACTGGCGCGATCACTTTTAATTTTTTTTCTTCCTAGTAACTGATGGAATTAGAGCAAGTTCACTACAATCCCAAGCCTTTTAATCATTTAAATAGTCTGATAAGCTTTACTAATAAAATTTTGGTTTATAAGGGCTTAAAATTTAGCCATCGAGTTTTGGATTTCACTTGGGACTCTATTCTGTGACATTGACCTTTGAAGGATTAAAGTTTGAAGAACTCTAGATACAGGGAATCCTAGTTAGGGATCAGAGCTATTAATGATTGTGTGGGCTTAATATTGTTGTTATAAATCATTATCATTAATCCAACGATCACATACAAATCACAATGCATGACTATAAGACTATTTCACACAAATTGACCTAGCCCCAAATTAAACTTGAAACTTGTGTTATGGATACTAGACAACGATATACATACATACTTCTATAAAGAAATAAATACTTATATATATAGAAATATCCATGATGACTAAGTATGATTGTTTGTTTCTAAAAAAATATAGTTAGAGTTAGTTAGATACACCTGTATAGAGATATCTCTCATCCTGTAAATTCCTGTGTAAGTAACACGACGTTCGTCCAATGGCAACACCCAGAAACGGAACAAAGTACGTTCTCTAATTAGCAAATCACTTAGGTAGGTACCTACACATAATAATGTACCGAATTCTTTGATACAAAAACTCCAATAAATAACTTCCTAATAGGATTATCACAAGTGTGTGCATAAGTCAACAGGTGACTTGCGAAAGGATCTATCGATCCATTCATATAACTAAGTAGTACATAGTACATACTTACCTTCTTCCGCACAACCCTATTTTTACCCAAGAAAAAAAAGAGGAGGTCCTCAAGTCGAAGTAACCCGAATAACTTATCTATCCCTCGTTTATGACCATTAACCAATTGACCGAATACACGAGATATCTTGAGATCAATAGACTCTTATATTATATCTGCTGGAGCTTCTATCGGTCCGCCATTAGACGATTTAAGTTAGGGATGAACGACCTTCATCTGCTTTCCCTGCAGAATTTACTGGCATTCGTTTGTGATCAATATTAATCGATTTGGAATCGATTTTAGGAAATTAATTTTCAGTGCCACTAGATACAATGATACCATCCTCCTTGGAAGCCTTCTGCTGGCCTCCGAGCCAAATCACAATAGGTATAGTCGAGGACCGAGGTTGACTCTTATTTCGTTCTCGCGAAACAGACAACGGTATTTCTATCTCTATTCGTTGTAAAGATACGCAGAAGCATAATTTCACATCTATAGAGATTATAAAAATTCCTGGAAGCAATTCCTGATTGTTTTTCCTGACTTGCTTATTTACACAAGATCTAGATAATTTAAAAAACCGGACTGTGCCAAAATAAGGTACCCTATGTCACTCCCACAGTAGGTAAAGACGAATCTAATGACACCTCATATGTTAAAAACCGTCAAGCCATTTAGGCTACAGGCCATGCCAAAGAACACCAAATACTCGAAAAACATAACCCTCCTTTCGCAGTCGGGTAGAAAATAAGCGGCGTATTGTCGATACGTACAGTCGTACAGTAAACAGTCAAACGATATCTCTGATAATTGTGTTTTAGCAGTTACAATCCGGTTTCTCTAGTATTTTTCTTCTCACTCTCCTGAAAAATCGCTTATGGGCACAACCGAATTTATGACAGCAGAGATTTTCTTTTGCATCTCTAAACTCATCATATTTGCCAACAGCGTGGCCGCATCTGCCCCGTCACCGTGTTCCATCAGGTGAGATAGCGGTCAAATGCTTGGCTTTTTGGTTAAAAGTATGTTAAGTCTAAGGGCCTGGGCTATATATTTTCACTAAACATATACTATGACACTTGTGTTGTCAGTAGGTACAAATTAGCTGGACTAAAATTTTAGATAGGTACTGTCCCCAAGCAGTGAGTCAGCATTCAAATGACAAGCGCGTCCGCTCATCCACCAACATAAGTCTTCAAAAAGTGCAATGATGAACTCTCTTCTCCTGCAGGTCTAGCCATAAACTGCTATCAATGCAACAGCCACAACGATTCGCGGTGCCTGCTGCCGAAGCTGCCAGACTCCCTGAGACTCCCCTGCACGGATAAAGATACGATGTGCCGGAAGATCTCGCAGGTGGTGGAGTTCGAGATGAACGGCATGCCTCCAGACAGCAGGGTCATCAGAGGATGCGGGTGGGACGACACTAGCTATAAGGTGAGTCGAAGATTCTTTTTGCGAGAAGTGATGTCTTTGTCTTAGCAGAACTTGAACGGTTCTGATCTGAGTAAGGAATGTGCAGCCGATCGACAAACGTTGGGGTAGACGTGTTCTTGAGTGGAGACCGCGACTAGGCAAACGCAGTGTAGGATGCCGTCCGATTAGGTGAAGTGACGGCTTGCACCAAGTGACTAGCAGTAATTGGATAAGAAGAGCCGAAGACTGGGCTAAGTGGCGTTCCTTGGGAGAAGCCTATGTCCAATTGTCCAGCAGTGGAATGATACACTGATGATGATGAATTGTGCTGCAAGTCTCGTTCTATTGTGTATTTCAATGGGGGTTTCTGGCTGACCTTACAAACAAATCCGATGACTCAGAAACCCAAATATTTGTGATTGGCCTCCGAAACTACCATATTCCCGGGCCAGCTCAAACTCTCACTAACAAGATCTTAGTTTAACTACTCTGTTTCTTCGGTTACTCAAAGGCCCATTTTGTTGCATCAATCTATCTCCAATCAATCTATCTCCTCTAACTTCTTCTGTGAGAAACTATATTGAGCTGTGGGCGTTGATATAAATATTCCGAAGTCAAACTAAAATTGCTCAACGAACATCCGGTCTGGGAAGGTCATTCTGCCTGTATGACATAATCAGAATAAAGGCAATCGTTCTACCATGCACTGACTTTAGATGATGATTGCGTTTATCGTGTGTTTGGAATTGTTGTCCCCAAGCGAGAGCTCATTTGCACATGTGGCAAATGAGAAATGTGGATAAATCCTGTTTCAAGGGGATCATGCGCGCGCACCGTCGTACACGAAATTAACGTAGTTTTAGCATCAAATAAGCCATCCCATTTTCATAGAAGTCCACAATGTAGCATAGGGGGTGGAAACTAAAATGGTGTGTAAAATGAAAATTTAAACTCGATGTACCTAGTTAATTTGACCAAGATTAACTCAGGTAGACCGATGACATTGTAAAAGTCGTAGGGAGCCATGAACGCAAATGGCTAATAGCCGTTCAAGTTGGCGTTCAAAGGGGAAGGGCTATATGCAGCAATGGACTTCTTCCGGCTAATGATGGATGATGATTTGTTTAGTAACTTAGTCCTTATATCAAATGTAAAAAATATGAAACACCAACCCCCTTTTCGCCCCTCAGGGTCGCTGCTACCAGCGCTCCGGTTTCGGAGGCAGACAGGAGGTGTGCTCGTGCCTGGAAGACGGCTGCAACTCAGCCACCATTCCCGTGGGAGCCACAGCGCTCATGCTCCTCACCTTTGCACTCCTGAGGTTCTAGAACACCACCACTTAGGGCTTCAAAAATACGTATGCGTGGAGACGGATGAGATAGGAAAATGTAGAACCACCACCAAAGAGTATGGATAGGAGATCTAATAAACCAAATAGTGTACCTACTACATATTTGCTGTATTGGTCAACCCTTTCATATAATTTGGTTGAGGTTAGACCAATTGGAGTCAGTCAGTACCAAAGAGCATCAGGCACATGATATTGGCTTGTAAAAAAACGATGCCAACAAGCACTTTTTAAACAAGCGTGTGCTAGCTATAGATATTAGGTATATAGCCATGACACACCCACCTAAGTGTAGAGATAGAGTACCTAGACAATTGGTAGATATAAACACGGTTTCTAGATCAGAATAAGCGACTAGATAAATTGAAAGGCTTCATTGGAAACCCTTTCAAGTCGTAGAATAAATCTAATAGTTATAGACAGGATTTTTATAGATGCTATTTGTAAGACCAGAATCACGGAACATATTTTATAAATCTGTCGATAAAAAGATTTGAGGAGTACAAAAAGATGTTTGTAGGTTAGTGATTTGAATTATATCATATGCTTTTTGAGTTCAGGTGGTCAAGTGTGAAAAACCGTCTTAACATGTGAAATGACTTAGCGTTACCATGCGAATGGGTGATAATCTATTGTTCACACCTAGATGACCTAGATGAGATGCGAATCCTGTGAATAGTATGTTACCAATTGTATAACTATTGTTATGTTTGTAAGTTGCCAATGTATTTATTAAAAGTTTTCCATGACCTTGTCTTTAACTTTCTTCGAAGACAATCTTACGGCCGTCACTAACTTCCACGTCGTTAATTGATGGATCAAAATAGGCTTGTGAATTCCGTATCTTTATTTGATGATTTTTAAGGATATTTTAGGTTAGGACAGTGGTAGCCGGCAGGATCGTAAGGAAGAATAATTGCCTAAAATAATAATAATATATAATCTGTATGTATTTGCAAAATTTTAATGATTGATTATTGTATTTTTTAATTTACGATCAATACCTTGTTATTTATAGAATAGGAGAAAGCGGCCAAAACCAACAAGGGGGTTTGGATACCTTTTTCTGCAATTCTCTTTATAGGTTTCATGTAGATTATTATTATCAGTAGTAGTTGATGATATAATTGTTTTGATATTAGTCGAAATTAAAATAATTGTAGTTACAGAGAAAACCTTATAACATCCATCAGGAATCTTCTGCCAAAATTGAATCTAGTTTCAGAAGCTTCGAAAATGAGGTGTCTAACTCCGGTTCGGTCACAGTTCTATCTAGATCAATGAATCCTGTTACAAAATGGTTAAAACGGTTTCAATCGCTGACTTCCTTTAACGTGCTCAAATGCTCATTTCCTCCCGGTGACACTGTAGACATTGTAGTCCCATGTACCATACCTACTGCGTAAATCACTCTGGCGAGTAGTACTTTACTGAAAGCGGTGGTGAGGGTAGCAAGTCACCATGCTGAGTATCGTGGTGGGATCATTAGTGCTGTGTGGACTCTTCCAATATGGTAAGTAATTACAATCTACTTAATTTGGCTAATTAATTTTAAATTTATTTTTGAATTTTTTACTGATTACAAATATTTTTCATACAACTTCTATCCATCCAAAGGTAGAAATTGCTCTGAGCTTTAAGACCACACATTGACCACACACATTTTCAAGTGCTGCCCAGGCTTGCTACCATCCTCGAGTTAAGAATCCGTCGCCATCGACAAGCACTTATCGGTGTGTTCCAGCAGCCTCACTTGAGAGGCAGTTTCCAATGCAGGTGTAGCGTGACAGCGTGACACTACCTTCGACTACTTCGTCACTTAACATCAGATGACTTGTGTGTGGTCAAACGCTACCGCAAAAGTAAAAAATAAAATCGTAACATTTTTTACTTTTGTTTCACTTTTGCAACGTTTGTGATGTTTTACTTTCTGATGTTGTGATGGTGAATCAATAAAGAATCTATCTATGTACCTTTCTTTGAAAAAAGGCTTATATCCCAACAGTGGGAACGCTTATGATGACGGTAATGGTATCTCCTTTTCCAACAACCAATCAGATCCAACCCTCTCACAGGTTCACCAATAATGTGCTACGAATGTAACAGCGCGACCAATTCCATGTGCAACGAGAAGGTCATACCTGACAACCTGAAGAGGAACTGTTCGGAGCACGACCGGGGGGTGACCCACACCCTGTGCCGGAAGATCGTCCAGCATGTGGACTACGGGGTCAACGGCAGGGTGCCCGAGAGCAGGGTCGTGAGAAGCTGCGGCTGGGATGAGAGCAAGTACAAGGTGAGGATATTTCAGGGTAGCATGTTACTTTTTATTAGGGTTTCTTAACCTTTTTGTAGCAGCGATTCGTTTGGAAGACACAGATGTGTAAATTGGTGAAACGTGTCTACAGATTATGCATAGGCTATTAGCTTAAAAAGTCACCTAGCTAGCTACAACTGAAACTTAAGGTGGCTTAATTTTTGAGCGCTAATGCCTATAATTAATCACACACATCACTGTAGACTCATCGTTTGGAAAATACAGATGTGACGTCATCTGTAGACCCTTTTCATTGATAAAGAGAAGTGTCGCTAGCTTACACACTGGGGAAATACAAAGATTACTTGTTATCGCAATAAACTGTTATCCATTAGGGTAAAATCGCGAGACACGGATAGAATAGGCTAAAATAGAAAAACATTTAGTCCCTCCTAATACTTACTGCAGCAGTATAGAATAAAGCGTCCTACTGCTAATACGTTGTCACATAATTTCACTAGAGGGCGCTTACACAAAGAATTGACGTCTGTCAGACGATGTTCAAGATATTTCTCCAAAATGAAACTAGATGGCGATGGTAAAAGAGCGGCGCTCGGCTGAATCGCGGTGACAAGATTCTCCGGCGAAACATGACAGTGTTCGAGCGCGGTCGTCAAATCATACTTACCTGGCGTAGGGGACACCGTGATCAAGATGGCGGTTCCCCCAGAGCGAGGCTCTTCCATTGCACTGCGGAAGGGTTGACCTCTGCGATTATCCCTAATGTGGATAACTCGGACGCGTTATTTTTGGTAGTGGGGACTGCGTACGCGCCGTCCCCCCAATATATAATTTAATAATTAATTTAATAGCGAAGAGCGATCTAGAAGTTGTAAATTGTAATTAATGCACAAATTTTTTGTCTACAACTTCTGGTCTGCGACTGCCGTGCCGACTACTGTTATTGGCTGGCCATACATAATTCATAATTCATAATTCATTTATTCATTCCAAGAATGTTGTACATATAAATATGAGTTCTTAAAATAAAAATTCGCTCATACATTCTACCATAACAATGGTGTGGAATGTCACTTAAGTTAACAATTTAAAATAATTAATAATAATATGAATTAGGTACAATGTCAGAATTAATATGTCAGAACAGAACTAAAATTAAGTTTGGATTGGATTGGAGATGTCAAATTATTATTTTTTTGTTTTAAATGTCATGTATTCATTGAGGTCATAGAAGCAATTATCTAGGAGCCAATTACCAATTTTTCTTTTAAACATATGAACAGGTAGCTCTTTAAACTCATTTGGCAACTTATTATAAACAATTATTGCGTTTACATACGCATTTCGCTTATGTATTTCAAGCTTACATAGAGGCTGATATAGTTTATATTTATTCCTCGGCATGACATTTCTCCTTACAACTTGCATGTGAGTTTTAAAGTAATTAGGTTGTTCTCTAACAAATACACAAAGCTCCCTGATATAGACACAGACCAAAGGCAATATCCGAAACTTTTTAAATATAGGCTTACAGCTCTCCATATATCCCGCTCCGCAGATAGCTCTCACGCATTTTTTTTGAATTCGAAACGCTTTACCAATCTCAACTGGATTTACACGGACTGCCTGAAGCAGTCAGGATCGACTACTTCAAGCTAGGGATGTGAAAAATAATGGTTTTTTTATATTAATCGATTTTATTTTTATTTTAATCGATTTTTAATAATCGATTATCTAAATATGAAAAATCGATTATTGATAAATCGATTTTTTTACTTACTCTCTAAAAATAAATCTTACCTACTCTCTTTTTAAAAGTAATAAAAGATAAGATATTTTTTTCTATTATTGGAGATTAAACCAATGAGAAGCTAAACTACACATTTCAATCGAATTTTGCAGTTATAAGTTACTCTAAGTAATTTTATAACAATGTACAAAAAAATGCAACTTTTCGAAAAGTTAGAAAAAAAAATTACTTATATAAAAAAATCGATTATTTTTATTTAAATAATTGATTCTAGTGAGGCTGCCGGAACACACCGTTAGGTGCTTGGCGACAGATTCTTAACAAGAGGGTGGTAGCTAGCCAGGCGAGTACTAGAAAATACCCTACCACCAGCTATGGTTTCATCACGATGTTTTTCTTCACCGAAAGCTCAAGCTCATTGTAGGATTTGAACCCTACGTCCTACGGATCGCAAGCCGACGTCACTACCACTGAGCCATCATCGCTATAAAATATTTTTACATGTTCTTTTTCTAAAATAAATGTAGTCTAATTATATACTCCTTACGTAACATCAGCTACATAGATGGTAAGTGACGATGTGGGCGAAGATGGCGCCACCCTGCAACTGTATTGGAAACTGGTTCTCAAGTGAGGCTGCCGGAACACACCGATAGGTGCTTGGCGATGGTGGGTGCACAGAGCTATGTTTTCGGAGTAGGACCCGTATCGAAACTACGGTTCTCAAGCCGATATGACAACCGAAAGCTGTCATAGCTTCAAAAAAATGTACCGTTCCCTATATTGCCCCCTTTTTTAAAACACTTTTTTATCTGTTTAAATTGGTCTACTTAAATAATATATCCATATTTTTTGTCATGATTTTATTTTATAAGGACTTAAAATTTAAGTTTTCTTAGATTTCACTTGGAATTGTGTTGAAAAAATGTACACATTGACCCTGAAGGAGTTGCTGACTTTAGGAGTCTATATAAGTAGTGACGTTCTACGGTGAACATTTCTTTTAGCGGAAAAAAACCTCATCCCACTCACCGCAACCCAAAATGAGTGTGTTGACCTTGTCACTTGATCACTTGACCCGCTAGTGTTGACTGACAGCAAAAGTAAGCATTTGCATAGAGCGATGAGCTGGGTTGACCTCAGCCTCTATGTGCTGGAGAAACGGTTATATTTCTTTTTCCTTCTGAATATTTTTGAGCCTTAAAAGTTGGCTAGATGTCAATAATATATTATTTTATATAGCAGTCACATATTTTTTTTTTTTTTTTTTGTTTTGTTATGGCGTCACACGATTAGTGTATTTGCCAGTGTCAAGTATTAAAGATTTCAAACTCAGAGAGTTGAATCAAGTTTAAATGATGATGGTGATGATGATGATGATGAGATGATGGGATGAGGATAGTGTTTAAGTAAAGTAGTGGTGCTTTACTTAAACTTTACACAGACTTTTTTGGAGCAACTTGAAAAGTCACTTTCACAACTTTATTTCATTTTCCCATACTCGTACACATTAACGAACACATAATGGTTAATAATCCACCAATATTACACATTATCACTCGAAGAAACACAAGTTTAGGAAATAAAAGCAAAATTTTCACGTTGACAATTCGATTGCCGCCAAAAAAGTCAGGTCACATATTTATGAAGTGAAGTGAAGTGAAGTGTTTTTTTTTTTTTTGGCGAAGAACTTCTCAGGAATGACACTAGTGCTATCTAACCTTTATTTTATGTATTGTATTCTTAATATTTCTTCTTCTTCTATTTATTATGTAAGTATTTTTCTATGTGGGTATGTAGTCTTTCTTCTTTTGCTCTTTGATTGTTTTTAGTAATTTTGTTTTCATAACTGTTTCATTTTTGTGTAATAATCGCGTTTATAAGTTTTTTATTTAGTTCATTTATTTATTCATTTTTCCCGTGCGTGACGTCACCTACCGCTACCAACGGAAGACCAGCGCTGGTTCGAAAGAACCCAGCATCATGCTGAGTTGGTGCCGGTTTGTGGCAAAAAACATGTAATTTATTGTCTTTGTATTAGTATTTAAGTTTATTTGTTTTGTTTATGTTTATTATCAAATTTTATTTTGTAAAGTGTATGGTGTTTTTTGCCACAAATAAATATATTGTCTAATGTCTATGAAAGTAGGTATTAGTTGCGCCCCCGGTTTCACCCGCGCTTTCATGTTACCCCGGGGGAACCTTTTTCCGGGATAAAAAGTAGTCCTATAGTCAAAGTCAAAGGTCAAAGGTTGTCTGGTAGAAATCGCTCTAAGCGATAAGACCGCCCATTGTAACACTAGCTCTAAGATCTCTTCTTTTATGTTGTTCTATTTTTCTGTTGTTGTGATGAAACAATAAAGCGTTATCTATCTATCTATCTATTTTATGTCAATCTAGGGTATGAGCTATCTCTATTCCAAATTTCAACAAACATTCACACACACACGCACACACAAACTTTCGCGTTTATAATATTAGTAGGATTTTTCCTGTTGTTGTGGTGAAACAAAAAATCGTTATTTACCTATCTATGTGTTTCCAGGGCATGTGTTACCACCGGGCAGGGTACGGCGGGAGGCAGGAAGTGTGTTCCTGCACGACGGACTACTGCAACAGTGGTCACCACGCAGCGGTCACTACCTACCTGCTGGTCACCACGACTCTCATGTTCACTGCCTCTAAGATTTGTGACTAAAATTTAAACAACCCCCGACATCTTGGACCGATTTTCCTCACAACTAGATAAAAATGCCTTAAACATCATTTTGGAAAAGAGCTGATACTCTTGTGTAAGAGTACCGATATTAACCAAACATAGCTAAGAACCACCGCAAGAAAACTTTCTGATGAAAATAACCGCATCGAAATCGGTCCATCTGTTTGACAGCTACGATGCCACAAACAGACAGCCCCTCTTTTTGCGTCGGGCGGGGGTTAAAACTTAAATTGTTTGTGATTGGTGGTAGAAAGAAACGAATTAGGTTCTTAATAAATTTCTTTGATTTTAAAAAGTGTGTCTGTCTTATTTACCTCTTGATTAAACTCAAGCATTACTATGACTCAAGCCTCTGTCTTCATAAATATTGACGACCGATGTGGCGCAATGGGCGGATAGCCGACTGTGAAGCGTGAGGTTGCGGGTTCGATTCCCGCCACAGGACAAATATTTGTGCATTGAAAAAAAAAGCGCAAGTATTTGTTCTGTCTTGTGTTGTGGATCCCTGATCCTCGTAGTTTCTGATACCCTAGATACAGGGAAACCTAGTTAGGGGTCAGCCTATGTATGTGATTGTGCGGGCATTATTATTATTATTTTTATTTTACGTGTAGGTTATGTTGGGTAATCAAATCAGCTAATAACAAAAACTAGAAGACGATGATGCTTAGTGAGTAGTAGTGGTAGTGACGTTGGCTGGCGACCCGTCAGTCATAGGTTTGAATCCTACAAAGGAAAACATCGCGATGAAACTATAGCTTGGTAGTATAGATACACAATCAATCAAATCTTTACTATTTATATATTAGTAGAATAAATAAGCCATAAGTCTATCTACTTCCTACGTTTTCCATATTATCTGTAAACAATAACTAAGTTTCGACTCGTTATGAAATTTGCATTTAAAACTGCATGGAAAAAATCAATGCAACCGTTTTCCTGTCCAACGGGAAAAGCAAAAATAGAAAATGTCACGAAACAAATGAAGGAAATCATATGGTTAATTTCAACCAATTGGCAAGTCAGACATCATCCTGTTGAAAAAATATACATCAGAACTAGTAAAGAAATATAATAATGATAAAAAAGAACTAAAGTAATTAACAATTAGGCGATAAGGAAGCGTAGGTAGAGCTTCGTATTCATCTAAATCGAGTGAATTCTGAGTTTTTCGTAAGATTAAGATAAAATATTTTTGACAATCAGCTTGTAGAGGATAATTTTGAAACATGTTTTGAGCGCCCAAGAAGACCCCCTGGCGAAGGACACAGGCAGGGAAAACTAGGTGAGTCAAGCAGTTACATTTTCTGCACACATTACAGCTGTCTTCACCGCATTTGGTTCAGCAACGCTAATTATAACGTCTTTAGTTTACGCACAGTAGTTCAATCGAGTATTTTTATAAAAAATCGCATTCGGGTAGAATTTTTTTGATTTTTTTATCTGTTTTTGGTATTTTCATCTCACGATCGATACCAACTAGATCTGGTTAAAATTTTTCTTCAGCACGTCATTCCGGAATACAATTGCACAGTTCAATTATTTTCCGTCTAAATTTGAAGAACAGGCCATTTCGAAGTTTGGAAATACATTTTCTACCAGGTTTTTTTAGTCGGAAGGGATTATTTACCTTCTCTCCATTGCAAATGGTAAGACTGTTTTTCAAAATTTATTTTCTTTGACCTTTTTATTTTGGGCCTGATTTTTTATTTAACATTTTCGATAAAGATTTTGTCGTGTTTTGCATTGTTAAATTGATTAGACAAGCTTTTAGAACGTTTGGGAAAAAAAATCAGACACAAAAGTCATAGGTTCCGACTTTCTGAATTTCCTAGCGATCGATATTTCGACACAATCGCAAGCTTCAATTTAAAACAAGATTACAATTAAAATGCGAGACAAAATTACCAGTTTTATACGATGACAAATCAGTTTTCCTATGAAAGCGGCTTCAAAAGACGATGTGAACCACCACACAAACTTTACAAACTGAACAGATTAATCTAATCAAATCGAATGCGGAAAAATACAGTTTATATGCAGGCGGAAACTGTACTGTAAAGTAATCTTGTTATATACCCAATTTAGCTTTCATATTGAGTAATCGAAGCGGCATATCAGTAACAGCCTAACAGTTTTTGCCTAGAGCTTCACACTTCACAGCCATAGCCCTAAGATCTGCATGGTTCTACACTTCTAATGGACAGACCGCAGGATAGGAAAAAGTAGGTATAATCCGTCTTCCAAGGACGCCGTCAAAAGGGAAGGTGGCAGCACTGGCAGCTGCCTCTCTCTAAACCCTTGATAAAACTTAGTGAAATGCTAAAAGTCATTTATTGTCCGATTTAAATTAAACGCGTGATGCAATGTGAAACACCCGTGCAATATGAAAAAAACATAAGAAAATTGTTTTAGTTAAAGTATCTATTGTTCTTATATAAATTTTGCTAATTGTAGGTATCTAGTTAAGGGCTCCCAAACAAAACTGCGAATTCACATAGCATCGTAAATATCTGCGAGCAAGCTCGAATCTTGTGGTGCGACAAGAACTTCCGATCTAAATCGCATCGCGCCGCATCGCATCGCAGTTTTGCGTGGGAGCCCTACAAGGGCATATCATCTATCATCTTGCTCAAATGAGGTAATCCGGCTTAGGTCACCAAGATAATCAACAGAATTAGCAAGCTGAAGTGGCAGTGAGCTGGTCATATAAGCAGAACCAACAACCGTTAGGATAGACGTGTTCTTGAGTGGTAACCGCGACTTGGCAAATGTATTAGACACCCTTCGACTAGGTGGAGCGACGACTTGCGCCGAGTGGCTTCCAATTGTTGGATGAGAAGAGCCGAAGACCGGGCTCAGTGGCGTACCTTGGCAGAGGCCTATGTCCAGTAGTGGACTGATACAGGCTAACGATGATGATGACGATGAAGTTACTAATGATGATGGTTTTCTAGGCATCTGCAAGCCCAATGCAAGAGTATGGAGGCAATACGTCGAGCAAGCAAGGGGAGTACCGCGAAGGAAGTGGGGAGGGGAGGGAACGGGGAGAGTACCAGTCTTATGTGATGCAACAGAAGAGCTATGGTTAGTTCAACCTATTATGGTAGGAACTAGGAACTGGCAGGAACCGTGATTGTGACGTTGTTGTCTTTCCTGTTCTTGAGGTCATCAGTTTGTTCCCGAAAAAAACTTTCATTAGTTTTTGCTAAGGGATCATTATGATTCTACTTTAAATCCGTTTAGAACCTTTGAAGTATTGCGTTAAAAACGTAAACGAAAAGTTATAGGTAAGGTATAATGTGTAAATCTTTGTTAAAGCAAAGACAATCTTTGCCGTTGTTCCGGCATGTCCAAGAATCGCAACCTTCAAGGGGATGATTTACCAAGCCGCACTGGGCCAGCGTGGTAGATAACAGCCTATACTCCCTCTCTCTCTCTAAGAGTAGGCCAGAGTCCCAGCAGTGGGAACGTAATAGGCTGATGATGTTGATACGTTGCGTTGAGAAGAAATTGGGAAGGACTAAATATAGAAGTTTGCACAAGATGGAGTGACGAGCTGAGTAATTCGGCTGATGGTAAGCGTCACTCTTACCGTTAACAGTTCAGTGCCACCAGAATTTTGAACATCTACGGTTCAAAATCCTGCGCGGCAATGCACTGTGCTCGTCACTCTGAGAATTTAGATGTAATATTGATCGAAATAGTAAGCTTATTACGCATGTTTTTGAATGAGCAAAAATAAATCGACTATTCGTATCTAGATCTACCCAGTATTTCACAATTTCCCATAACAATAAATTTTTGTACAGTGAGCGACAGAACTTGTTGATCATTTCCGATTTTCCAAATGTGTAGGTACCGCGCTTTCTTCATCCAGCACTGCCTATACTATAGTATTATATAGGGCTCCCACACAAAACTGCGATGCGATGCAATTCAGATCGGAGGTTCTTGTGGTGCATTAGTGCGAGCTCGCAGATATTTGCGATGCGATGCGAATTCACAGTTTTGGTGTGTGTTTTGGTCCATATCATCGAAGTTTGTATTGAAGAAATAGGCGTGAATTTCCTCACTGATTGTACAGTGAAACTGCGTCATTCTCGGCAACATAAAAATGTTTTATTACTTATTTACAATAGATAGTAGTAGATATATTATTAATACACAAGGAAGAATGTACAGCAATAAAACTGGAAATAACGCTACGCTATTTTATCAATACCAATAACCGATGACAAGTGTCATTAAACTGCTCTGAACTGACGTGGCGTGCACAGCTGGTGACAAATGTATGACTAAACTATTTTTACATCTAACGCTAGACCACAAGTCACAGTCACCTGATGTTAAGTGACGATGTGGTCGAAATCGAATGTGGTCGGTCACGTTTTATCTGGGTAAGAAACTGGCTCTCAAGTGAGGTTGCCGGAACACACCGATAAGTGCTTGGCTTGGCTAGGCAAGCACCGTAAAATGCCCTACCACCATACAAGCGAGATTTTCTTCTAGGTTTGTTTTTTATTTAATTAGGTGTCCCAAGAAAGTGATGGTCTACTTGATGTTTAGCGGTAATCAATGCCTACAACAACGCAGCATCTCGTAGGTCTATCCATTGAATTGTTATGACAAAATTATTAATGAACTCTACGCGTTTTACAAAATATACCTGAGCGGAGTTCGGTGATACTCATAATACTTCTGATGTGATGATGCAGGATGCTCCAGCAAAGAAATATCTGATCAAAACATGGCGACCTACTGCCGCGTCGCCAGCAGCATCTACGAGGCCACCTCCTCCAGCCAGCAGTTCCAGAACCCGAGGTAGAGTCCGATTCATCTCATCTATAAAGATACTTTGAAATTGAAATCTTCAAATTTATCAACCATAGAGATTCAATTTGATCTAAACTTTCAGATACAACAATCCCTCGGCTCCAACGTTTAGCTCGCCGCCGAACTCGCCGCTGGTCGGTTTGGTCTTTGACCCGTCCTCACCAAACTATGGCGGCCCCTGCATGATAGGAGATCGAGGCGGTACAGAGCGACGTCTGCAAAACTGGACTGGCCAGGAACCAATCGGCACCGGTGCCAAGAAGAAAATAGTCAAAAGCCAGGAGAAACGGAGCGCCTACAGCGCAGACCCACGGTATCACGACAAATATAAAGACAACGATTCCGATCGCCAAAGGAAACAAGATCGTAACCTCACTTCAGAGTCCACTTCAAGCTTGGACTTCTTTGCAGAGGGAGAAAGAATGGTCTCCGAACTTTGCAATATATCAGATTCTAGATCAGATCCAAATAATAAAAAACACAATCAAAATATGTCAAATCAGGAAGAAGACAAAAGCAAGTCTCCCGCGTCCAATGCCTCCGAGTTATTGCTTAGTGTGCTTGATAAATTCGTTATTCACGATCAGATTCCCAATCAGATAGTTCAACTTGCAATAGAAGCGTGCACCGATGCGGAAAATATAGCTATCGCTCATCATAATAGGCCTTGTTTTAAGAATATTCATTCTATCTGCGCAAAAACAAGGTCCAATGTCCAGAAACCAGATAGTGCTGTAGCAAATCTCCACTCGCAAGGCATACCATGGGTAATCAAGAACTTTATATTCTCTTTTGTAAGAATTTTAGATGGATGGAAAGGAGTCAAAGAGCTGCTGAGTGAAAAGCATGACACGTTTTCTAGAATTGAGAACAAGTATTACAGCCCCAACATTAGAGAATGTTTCGTTCAATGGCAGGCTGTCACTAAGGAGATGTTGACTCATATCTACAAGACTTTCAAGTGTCTCGATCACGGGTTTACCGTGGAGCAAAAGAGCTTTACGCATAACTATTATGCCACGAACTCGGCGGCTCCGCGACACCAAAATCAGAAGTTTCAAGCGACAAAGTCTCACGTCAGCACCCCAAGGCCGGTCAACGCGTCTCCACAACCTTTCAACGCTGTCCAACCGCCCTGGGTGCAGTGCCAAAATCAATCCATTTCGCAAAGTTTTAACGAAGTTCCTTGGCCAGTGAGACCAGGAGTTGGATACAAAAAGTTCCCAGTGGTACCACCGCCGAATTCACACAACTTCTATCCTCTGAACGACCATAGTGAACTGGAGGCCTACCAGAAGTCGCAGTACAAATGTGATCCCTGCACTATTCGCGAGGCGAAACCTCGCCAATCTTGGACTATCACTAACGTGCCTGATTTTCGTGTCCTCGAAGGTATATGCCACGCTGAGCAACGAGAGTTGTATAATCAGCTCAAGATAGATGCTGAGCTTGGAAAAACATCAGGACAGCCTGTACTGGGAAATATTCCGTGCGATTTGTTGCAGCGCAGAGACATGGAACTCAAAGCAAAAATGATACCTTTGAGCTATGTTGAGAAGAGTTTAATACCAAGCATGGCGACTGCTGCTGAGATGCGAAGCTATGTGCAGAAAAACAACAGCTGCGGCGACACTAAAGAAGAGGCTGATTTTTTTGCGGCGTGGGGTCAGATGGTCCAAAAAGAACCTAACGAATTTATAACTCATCACAGTCACAATGTTCAAATTCCATCGAATGTTGTGATCTCAAATAATATCTCTGGCCCCGTGCAATTTATTGATGCAGAAAATGATGAGTTTCACGAAATGTCTAAAGTTTACATGAAACCTGGAAGTTACAAGGTTCCGATAAAACCGTCGGATCCGATACCCCCGTTCGTGGCAGGCGTAACTCAGGATGTGGCTTTCGACAATGTTGTGACCGATGACATTAAAATAAAAGCGGCTTTTTCACCGGTTACTTTAGCGCCACAACCGAAATACAACCTTGAATCTTGGCCATGTCTAATGCATAACGTAACGAGACATAACGAGGAAGTCTTTATTGAAGACCCGAAATTAATACCTAGACATGGTGTTCCCTGTTTAGATGTTAAAGCTGCTGAAACTTTTGATCTTTTTGGTGCCATTACACAAGACCGTGCTTGGGAGGCTGCAAAGCAATCAGCTCCTAAATTAATGGATTTCATTCATGAGGGATCCAAATCAGATACAGCCCGCCTATACGATGCTTTGGGTTTAAGTACCGCTGATGAATTGCCTGAAGATTTCAAACAAATGAAGTTATGCTTGGACCAAAACAATGCATGGACCATGGGCTTGGCATCGAATCATTTTATGTCGAAGGATTTGACCGGTATATGGAACCAGTGTACGAATAAAAGTGATTATGTGTTAAAAGATCAAACCATTTTCACTGAAGAAAATAAAGATATAACAGAAGTTAAGCCTGTAGACCCCGATGATCAACTTGATACACCGGCAGTTAAAAATGATGAAGTTAAAGAAAACAAACGCTGCTCCAATTTTGATCATTTAGGGAACTGTGTACGAGACGAAAATCAGAAGAAACCTAGCAAATCTAAGGTCACCGTATCAGGAATGTGGTATCATCCCAAGAAGAAGAAGCCACTTCCTGCTAATACTATTAAGAAATTCGAGAACGTTGTCAATAATTTATCCCAAATCAATGAAGCTGCTTTTATTCAACATGATATGGACATAAAAGTGGTAAGATAGTCTACTTGATTTGAAAACCATAGTATTAAGGTAAACCTATGTTACTATATTAATATTATTATGTTCTTTAATTACAGGCTCCTAGATTCTACGAAGTTGTAAAGTATCCTATGTGTTTACATGATATATCAACAAAATTGAAGAATTCATCTTACAATGAGTACGAGCAAGTTGTGCAAGACTTTCGACGTATTTTTAACAATGTGCGGTTGTATCTCAAGGTAACAAACACTTTGTAATTTGAAACGGTTTCATGGATTGCTATCGTCTTATTATATTTTCATATTTCAAATTTCAAAAACAACTAAACTTGCAGAGCTATCCAGACGCAGCCATGAAAAAGAATGTCAACAAAGTCTCGAACGAATTTGACAAGATTCTCAACGAAGAGTTCCAACACAAAGGTGAAACTAAAGCAAAATCACAAGATCATTCTGAATCGCATGAAACTGTTAGCAAAAAAGATACTAAAGAAACTGATAAAAAAGGAATAGATTCCAAAAATGACGAGACAACTAAGAAGAATGATACCAAAACCAGCGGAGATGACAAGAAGTGATATCATTCACAAACTTTGCCTATAAATGTAACCATGATTATAATTGATGTAATAATACGTAAGTTCTTAAAATTCGTGTTCGTTGTTTCGCCCTTTAAATTTTGTAGTAGACGTTTATTTTATTTCAATTTATTTATTACATATTTTTTTCATAAAATCGTCCCATCTATTTTGGCTAACTAAAGATTGATTCTAATCTATAGTATACAGATCTCTAGTTGTTTTGTACGCTTATAATGCGTTAAAATCTTTATTCTAGTCAAATATTATAGTTTTAGAAACAAATGTCAGTGAAGTAACCAGATCTTGTAATTCGTAAGATTACTAATTAATATGTAAGTGCTTGCCAATTTTTCTAATCGACTTTACGAGCTTCTTGAAGACGGAGCTTAGCTTAAATGACTCCGTATCTCTTCTCCTTTTCTTTCATGATTAGTTCTTTCTTTATTTTTGTATATAATTCGTTACATACTTCATGTAGGTACTATTGTCTATTGTTGATTTTGTAAGAAAAACAAATTTATGTTTTGACGCGACGTCAAAAAATAGTCGTTTTACTCCCACGAATATATCACTTACAGCTAAAGCAACACAAAAATAGATAATTTAATTAGTTCTTTTTTATCTCTATCTGTGATGTATATTTAGGTAAAAGTTAATAATTTGTATCGTTTTTCAATTTTAATTGCTAGTTGTATGATTCTGTTGAAAAACTGTAAATAGACTTATGGCATCTGAACTTAAAAGCTTAAGTTTACAAGATTATTGGTGTCGATTCGGTTTTGCATTCTCTAAAACTAAACTAAGTTGTTTCTAACCACTGAAGTAAAAAAAGGACAGCATTACTATTAAACCTGTCAAACTTAATTTAGTTTTGGAGAATGCAAAACCAAATCGACACCAATGTCTTCTATGTTTAGTGACCTATACAAACAAAGTGAAATTCAAACATTCGCATCATAAGAAATAACATCGGTAATTATCGTAACTATTCTAGAGATGTATCAAGGATATAATTATATAATATATATGATTCAATCGCAACACTCATAATCGGTATTTCATATGATTCCAAATCTTTGGCCGAACTGTAGGGCGTTTTAAGCAAATATGCGACATTTTTAAACCAATTTGTTCGTTTAGTATTAACCACATTGGTATTTAAATATTTTTTAAATAGATTTTTGACTCCATTTTACCTGCCATAGAAATAAGTGAATTACTGATACGTCACGTCACTATTCGATTAAATTTTGGTTGACGATTCGATTATTCGATTGTTGATTGGAAATTCAAAATTTCAAATTTGATTTTGTTGACGTTCGAGTTAATTTTAAGTATTCATTAAGTTGTGATTTTATTATTTAACTTATTTACCCTAAAATTATGGCAAGGAACTCCTATGATAATAAAAGAGTTGTTTTGTATGCTGTGGTTTTTTAATTTTCATTCTAGATTCTACAAAACTCTACCTATAGTATTCTTTACCACAGAATAGGCAGAAAAGACTAGCTACGCCTGTTCCAACCTCCTTACGCCTTACAGGTAATTTTTTTGGCGCGATCACATTGATAATTTTATATTTATTACTAATTGATTGAATTGGAGCAAGTCCACTAAAATCCCAAGCTTTTTTGTCATCTAAATAGTCAGATTTTTTTCTAACCTTTTTCCAAATAAGCAATCTTGTCAATTATTTACTTTATTATTTAGTCCTCCTCACTATTTACCATTTCACCTCATGATTCATCGCGTGTTCACGACTCGTTGCAAGTGGATCGTGTTTGATTTCTACTCTTCAGTACTTGAACTGAATGCCAAGCAGCTTAAGTATATTACTGTGAATTGCTTCGGTCACTAAAGTCATTATGAATATTAGATGTCGCTTACCTAGTTTGAGCATGTTTTGAAGCGATGACGGTTCAGTGCTAGTAACTTTGGCTTGCAATCCATAGGGCGTGGGTTCGAATCCTACAATGAGCTTGAGCTTTCGATGAAGGAAAACATCGTGATGAAGCCGTCGCTTGGTGGTAGTACCTAAGTAGGTAATTTTCTAGTGCTCGCCTGACTAGCTACAAATGTCACAAAACTCGCCAAGCATCTATATTATAGGTGTGTTCCGGCAGCCCCACTTGGGACTCAGTTCCCAATCCAGGTGTAGCTAAGCGCCACCTTCGACCACATCGTCTCTTAGCATCAGGTGACTTTTGGTCAAGCCAAGCGCTATCTCGTAATATGTAAAAACTAAAACATAATATACCTACATTTCCCAAGGTGGGCGAGCCAGCGAAGTTTGTGCGCTTTCATCTCGCCGATGACATTCGGCTCGGCCACCAGTTCTTCGAAGGATTTGCGCGAGCTCCAGGTGGAGGACTGGCAGGAGGTGGCGCAAGACAGACCGAAGTGGCGTCTTTTGTTATCGGAGGCCAAGACTCACTTTGGGTCGTTGCGCCATCTCAGTTAGTTAGTTTTACCTACATTTCCCGCTCGACTTTCTCTACTTTTGTCTAATATGGTAAACTGGCTGTACCCCGCGGTTTCACCCGCGTAGACTACAGTTTGTCGCGATAAAAACTATCCTGCCCTTCTTCCCTTGGGTTCGAACTATCTCCATACCAGAAATCATCAAGATCAATTCAGCGGTTTAGGCGTTAAAAGGTAACAAACAGACGGAATGAATTACTTTCGCGTTAAAATTTAGATTCACCTTTTCAACGTGCCTAAAGGATCATCGCGGTTAAACCGCGGTAATTTGTTTAAGAGAAAGTCAAAGCAAATCAATCTGTGTGATTAGAAAGAGCGTTAAATTTGTATTATACCCTTCAGTAGTGCTCGGGCCGCGGTCGCCACCGACACCGGAAATACGCAGTGTAACCACACCGCGATACCGACCGCTTTGAATGAACCGGTGCAATCAAATCCTTTATTACTTTACACATTTCGGGGAAAATTGAATAGTTACAATAAAAAAAAACAGATAGCATATGTTTTGCGTCGTTTTACGGACTTTTCCTAACAGCGTGCGATAAATTAATAAAATTTAACTGTGAACTTGATAAGTTTTAACGGGCGACATTCAAATGTGTTCGTAAAATGCCTGAATTTTAGCTATCTTAGGTTATGTGTTATTGTTTTGTTATCGGTTGTCGAGTCCTCGAATGTCAGGGGCGGAGGGTTGTGGACAGGTGGCCATCATTACTAAACGGTGAGTGTTTTTATTACGTTCTCAGTACTGGGACAAGCCTTCTCTCAAAGAGAGAGTATGGGCCATAATCCACCACGCGGACCCAGTGTGGGTTGGCGGATAGGCTTGTGGACAGCCCTTATGTCAGTTTTCAGGCCACCGGAAGACTTCCGACATGGCCTAGCGACTGTTACTCCAAGACAAGGAAGCACGGAAGCGCTCAGTTGTAAATAAGTACCAAACTAGTGGACACCCATCCAAGTGGTGACTGCAGAACACGTTGCATAGTTGATCGGTTAAGAACGACTAGCCATGCTCCGTACGATCACTTCTATGATTTTTTCTATGATAACTAACTAATAATAACAACGCCCGCACAATCACATACCTACCTGAAGAGTGTAAAGAAAACAGAATTATCTTATCAAGAAGAAAATTATTAAAACATCAAGATAATTGTTTCGTCTTCATGAAACCGTTAAGGAGATTTGTAATGTATGGGTCATAGGTACAGAAAGTTCCTTTTGTATGGTAAAAGAAATCATGATAAAGGCATCCGACCGCATTGTTTCTGATGATGCAGCGCATTACTCACGTCTTACATGAGTCATTTTTTTTCCTTTTAGGGTAGCGTTTGACCGCAAGTCACCTGATGTTGAGTGACGATGTGGTCGACACCTTCGACCACATCGTCACTCAACATCGCCTCGTCTGAATCGGACAACTGGCTCTCAAGTGAGGTTGCCGGTACATATGATTGGTGTTTGGCAACCGATTACAGGCGAGTACCCATAATGTCCTTTTTTTTTTTTTTTTTTTACTCTTTACAGGGTAGCGTTTGACCACAAGTCACCTGATGTTAAGTGACGATGTGGTCTAAGATGGCGCCACGCTACACCTGGACTGGGAACTGGCTCTCAAGTGAGGCTGTCGGAACACACCGATAGGTGCTTGGCGACAGATTCTTAACAAGAGGGTGGTAGCTAGCCAGGCGAGTACAGAAAATACCCTACCACCAAGCTATGGTTTCATCACGATGTTTTCCTTCACCGAAAGCTCAAGCTCATTGTAGGATTCGAACCCACGTCCTACGGATCGCAAGCCGACGTCACTACCACTGAGCCATCATCGCTATAAAATACCAGAGCTATGGTTTCATCACGATATTGTCCTTTATCGGAGGACCAAACTCATTGTAGGATTCGAACCCTCGAGTTACAAAGTGTATGAGCACTATATTACTATTGTATATGTATTTCGCCGGCTCCTGGGATGGTATTAGAAATTTCTCAAAGGTCTTTTTTTTCTTTTTTTTACTACTTACAGGGCAGCGTTTAACCACAAGTCACCCGATGTTAAGTGACGATGTGGTCGAAGATGGCGGCACGCCACACCTGGACTGGGAACTGGCTCTCAAGTGAGACTGCCGGAACACACCGATAGGTGCTTGGCGGCAGATTCTTAACATCAGGGTGGTAGCCAGGCGAGTACTAGAAAATAATATGGTAAGTCCACTCTCTCCCAAAACGGATTTAAAAAAAGAGATACCTAATCAAATAATAATACATTCAATAGGATAAACGGCGTATTTACATTTTACATAGATAAGCGGTTGCTTATTGCTTCGATGTAAATAAGTCTATTAACATCGCATCGATTTCATTGTTTTGATTTAATCTATTGGCATTACACTTGTAATACCCGCAATAGAAACCAATATCTGATAACGATCGTAATCGGTGACTAAGGTATCACTATATAATGTCCAGGACCAAAAATAGCAGACAGATTTCGTGCATTGCAACTGACAGTAAAACTTGAAAGGAAAACAAAGGTGAGCACTGTTTTTTTTTATGAATAAAACATTCCACAATAATGTTTGGAACAAGAGAGTTTAAAAGACAAAACTTTTATTGTTATTAATAATTTAAGACATTTACCTACAGAGTTTCATATTGTATGTGTTTTGTGAGTGCAAAGGTATAGTGCAGAGTTGTTTTTCCAATTTTTTCGATGAAAGTGATAATTTTTAGAATTAAATGCAGACCTATCTATTTAAAATACAACAAAACTTTGCTATAACAGTGTTTAAATATTCCGAGATGTGTTTGAAGTATTTTTTCGTGTGTGTGAGGTGTGTTTTGAGACCATAGACCAGAGACTTAGTGAGCCCAACCAAAAAGACCACGGTCTCACTAATGCATGTCCTGGCATATAGAAGTGTGCAAGAGTTTGTGCCGTGTATGTGAAGACTGAAGATGTGGTTATGTGTGCGTTTGTTGTGTGACCTTAGAATAGAACTGCTTGTGGGGTCTGGTCTGCTTTGGTTGTGATCCCGCAACTCATTAATATTCATGTTCCCATATCCCAATGTGCACAACCAAACAAGAGAAATCTTATTAGTAAAGCTAATTAAAAAATATCGGACCATTATATGACAAAAAAAGCTTGGGATTTTAGTGAACTTGCTCCAATTCAATCAATTAGTAATAAGAATAAAATTGTCAATGTGATCGCGCCAAAAAAATTACCTGCCGGGCGTTTCTTGCCTGTTCTTTTGCCGGCGTAAGGAGGTTGGAACAGGCGTAGCTAGTTTTAAGTTTGACGTTTTAAAGTGATCACAATGTATCCTATTGAATAAATAAAATTGACTATTGACTATTGAACTAAAAGGACAACGATCTAACTAAAGTAATAAGTCCAAGAGGAAAAAACACTTTTTTAGATTTTACAGGTAGCGTTAGACCTCAAGTCACTGGTGGAGAGCTGATGTATGGTCGAAGGTAGTGCCACCTGGCAAATAGCTCTCCAGTTAAAAAGTACTTGGTTGCTTTATTAATAAGATAAGTGTCAAGTGTCATTATAACAGTAATAAAAGGTACAATGCTCCATTTCTGCTTGCAATACAGATAGAGAGCGGAAAGACACGGTTCATTTCAAATCATATTGTTGTTGAAGATGCTTGCTGCTGCGTAAGCTTACTTAACTTATGATAGAAGTGGTGAATGAAAGTGCGTCTAATACGATTTTCTATTATGTATTAAGTTAACAAAAGAACTAAGGTAGGTAATGTAAGAAGAGACTGATGGCTATCATTGGGCACGAAAAAATCATCACGTATTATAAATGCGAAAGTTTGCGAGTGTATATTTGTTACTTTTTCATGCTGTAACAGCTAAAACGGGTTAGAGTGTAATTTGGAATGTAGATAGCTTATACCTTGAATTAAAATGCAAGTTCATTTATCCCGCGAAAAATTCCTGCGGGATAACTGGAAACTGCAGGTGTAACTGGGAGGCGCAACTGATTTTTCATAAAAATGCATTGATCAAACCAAACTGTTCGGGTTATATTTGTTTGTTCGGCGAAGGAGTGGAACACTGCCATCGTCTTTGTTTCCCGATAAGTATAATTTGGGAGCCTTCAAGTCAAGAGTGAATAAGTATCTTCTAGCAAGCATGCTCCATCATCGACCTCGTCATCACTTACCACCAAGCGAGACTGGGGTCAAATGCTTGCCTGTTAATAA
Organism: Opisthograptis luteolata; assembly: GCA_931315375.2. Classification (NCBI taxonomy): domain Eukaryota; kingdom Metazoa; phylum Arthropoda; class Insecta; order Lepidoptera; family Geometridae; genus Opisthograptis; species Opisthograptis luteolata. The sequence continues at coordinate 10,619,101 of OV928048.1, forward strand.
TTAGTAGTTGGTTTGATTAGGTATGACTTTTGCTCCAGAAAATATGTACGAAATAGTAACAAGTGTAACTCTAAACTCTCAAAGCCGTTTTAAATCTCACCACATAAAAATATAGACCTATATGTCTTCCTTCTTCCACCACCACCAATCTCTTTCAGATGTGGACACTCCTGTTAACCCTGGCTGCAGCCGTGGCGCTGGCGTTCGGCCACGGCCGCATGCTGGACCCTCCCGGCCGAGGGACGCTCTGGAGAGTCGGCTACAGCGCCAAGGCCAATTACGACGATGATGGCCTCAACTGCGGCGGCTTCTTCCACCAATACTCTGTTAATGGGGGCAAGTGAGTAACAAAGCGTTCTTGAGTGGAGACCGCGACTTGGCAAACGTAGTGTAGGACGCCCTGCGATAAGGTGGAGCGACGACTTGCGCCGGGTGGCTGGCAGTGGTTGGATGAGATAAGCCGAAGACCGGGCTCAGTGGCGTATCATGGTAGAGGCATATGTCCAGCAGTGGACTGATACAGGCTGATGATGACGATGAGTAACAATCTGATAGTGAAACCTTATTTTAATCCTAAAGTACCCTGTCAATGTAACGTCAGGTGGCTTCAGGTCATCAGGTGGCAGTAAGAACAGGAGGTTTGCGGTCAAACGCGGTAGAATTAAGTGACGATGAGGTCTAAGTTTGTGCTATATGCTCCACCTGAAGACTGCCGGAACACACCGTTATGAGCAACAGACTTTGAACTTGAGGGTGGTTAACTTCTATTAATTTAATTATTTTAAGATTAGCAGAGAGAACCATGTTTCTTTAAACTTTGAATCCCTTAATTTTCGACTCCAAAACTGCAGTTGTCTCCGTGTGACAATCGCGAAATAGTGTTGTGGTATAGTCTCGTTTTCACGCTACTGACAATACTGACTACACGCTGCATCCCAACCGTAACAAAATTCACCCATCTCAATAACTCAACATCGTTTTAAAACCCCAAACCCTCCACAACCCATTGCAGATGCGGCGTTTGCGGCGACCCCTACGACGCACCCATCCCTAGGCCCCACGAGCCAGGCGGTATTTACGACTCCGGCATCATCGCAGCCTCCTACGAATCCGGCGATATCTTCACAGCTACCGTGCAGATCACCGCCCACCACATGGGCTACTGGGAGCTGAAGATCTGCCCCGACCCTAACTACATCGAGCAAGATTGCTTCGACGCACACCCTCTCGAGCTAGAAGCGGGAGGTACTAAGTACTACCCAGAACGCGGCAGCAACACTTATGTGATCAACTACCGGCTACCTGCAGGGCTTACTTGCGAACACTGCGTGCTCCAATGGAGGTACACGTGTGGTAACAACTGGGGAGTCTGCGAGAACGGTACTCAGGGGCTGGGATGCGGTGACCAGGAGAACTTCGGCGCGTGCTCTGACATCGCCATCACTGGAGGTCCTCAGTTTGTTCCTGTGGACTCACTGCTGCTGAGCAAACTGAATGATCTAGGTAATGAGGAGTAAAATGGCTGTTCAAAACTTACCCGATTTCTTGAGCGACTTGTGGCATGAAGTGCTCTGGTTTTTTTGCTTTGCAAGATAAATGATGACACTATGAGGCACGGAAATATCACGAAAAATATTCTAGGTTTTTTTGTTCCCATCTGTCTTCTTAGGACAGCCTGGAAATAAATAACTTGATCTGTTCCCTCATCTGTAAGAAGGGGGCAGGTCGACCTTATTATTCCAGTTTGTCCCCTTCATAGGACAGAGCACAGAGGGACAAACGGGATTTTTTAGTATTGGAACAGTGGAAGATACCTATATACTTTAGCGACAGACATAGATGTCTTTTTAAGTTAGGGTATGGGTTTATTCCAGCTATTAGTCAAGTTAAACCAAAGTACGTTGCAGTTTAACTGCATCTGAGTATCCAGGTGGCAAATGTAAGTTAAATCGACGACATAACACCTACAATGGAAATTTAACTTATTTTAAACCGTTTAGATAATTGTAGAAAGGTAAAAGTGATAGTACAATGGTTAGTGATTTTGTTAGTAAACTTAAGAATTTCATACGTGCCAAAAACTTTTGTATAAAATTGTAAAATAAAATAACTATCAGTAATGAGCTGTGTTTTGAATGCTTGTCATTTCCTAATTCATTAATTATTTTTCTATTACCATTTTGTCATCAATTTTCATCAATATTTTCAAATCTTCATGCACTTATTCCTGTTCTTAATACCCTTCATTTTGGAGTAGATTATAGGTAGGTAGGTAATGTGAACTATACCTTAAGTATATGGGTAAAAACATTAGCATATTATGCTAACACCTACACAACCTTAATTAATTTCTAGTTTTGACTGAGTGACTAATAGATGAGCAAGTTGTTTGCCGAATGGTAAGCGCCGCAAGTCCCTATAGCAATTGCACTGTCATTCATCCGGAGTTTTACATAGATACTTAGATCTAGACTCAAATTCACAAATTGACGAGAGAAGCGAAAGATTTAATATTTTCAAACATGCTTTCGATTGGGATAAATTTTGTCTATACTAAGAAACAAGAATGTGTAAATGGAAACTAAGTAATGTTTTAATCGAAGAGCACGGATGTGTAAATGGCGGTTATTTCTTTATTATGCATGTGATCCGGCTCGAAGGACCATATGTATAGCCAATTCATGAAGAAACAAACTAAAAATAACACCGTCTTTGTCTGACCATAAAAGGTAAAATGGTAACGATTATAGGATAATAATTTAGATGAAACACAAAAGAAAGTAGGAAATACAAGTATTAGAGATTCGACCAAAGCATATTATGTTTACGTATTTAATTATGCCACAGTAATTCTTTTTCCCTCTGAACAGTCGTAAATAATGTAGATATTGGGTAGGTACTAGAATGAAAGTATAGCTCACTTATCTAGAAATAAACGTTTTTTAAGATAACCTACGTTGGTTTTCCATGAACACGTGTTGTCACGTCCACAGGTTTCGTTCGACTGCTGATAAGCGGTTACTCGAAGCCTTACTACTGGTTGCCGGGGACCACCGCAGCGCCGCGACCGAAGATCAACACCAAGCGGCGGAAACACAAGGGCAAGAAGAAAGTCAAGCCGTACAAGTCGAAATGGGTAATGTGGAATTAATCTTAGGGGGTCTTCTGTATTGCGTCACACGTGAAGGGGGACGGGACAATCTATGAACGGAGTCAACAAAGTGTGACATTTGTGACAGGGTAAGGTATAATGCCCGGTTTACATTATTCCAGTCCAGCGATCGAATCCAGCGCTGGATTGCTTACTGGAAAGATGTAAGCCGGCACTGGAATGCACTGAATTCAGTTAACATTCCAGTCCAGGAACTGGATTGTCGGTCTACTTTTGAATCCAGTGCGACCAATCCAGTGCCATTTGAAACATTTTTCTTCTTAAAATCATTGGCACTGTAGTGTTCACGCTTCAACGGCTTCTAAATAACTCTAATAATGTAGACGTTACAGATCCAGTCCAGCACTGGACTGGATTCTCGCTGGATCACTAGACTGGAATAATGTAAATTAAAACTAAACTTCAGACTTCATACCAGGGGAAGTGGAGTCACATAAGACATGAGCAGGGAGAGGCTTCAAAAATCATAAAATTTGTGTGACATATTAACCGTAACCTTTATTTTATTGATGGTAAAATAAACTCCTTGTTAAATAACCACTGATTTGTAAGTTAAGTAACCGAATGGCATTTTCGGGTCATCTAAATTTGTCATGCCAAACCCTCCCGCCATTTGTTGACATTGACAGTTAGGTATACTTTTTAAATTATTCGCCAAAGTTGCAAATGTTGCAGTTGGGGTATTTTACGAGTTCTAGCGTTAGATAATTTCACTAGACTTATAAGCGAAACTAATAAAACGTTTTCTCTTTGTTTCAGGCCCCGTATTGGACATAGCGACTGAATCTCGGTTAGTTTTGTAGATATCAAACCAATAATTACCTCTCTACTTACATATAACTATTTTTTTATTTATCTATGTTAGTCTAAGTAAAATTAGTAAGTTAGAGATAATCTAGATTAAGGCCGCAGTTCACCAACTTTCATTACGCCCGGTTTCAATAACCGATCTATCCACGATTTGCCCTACTGGAGATAGAAATTTGACATAAGCTCCATAGGAGTAATGTCAAATTTATGTCAAACCGTGGATAGATCAGTTATTGAAACCGGCCGTAAGTGGTTAAACCACAGTTAACTCAAAATTATTATACGTTTAAAATGACAGCCATTGGTGCCAATTCTGTTACATTTATACATTTTCTAAAACTAAACTTGACAGGTTTAAAAGTAATGCTGTCATTTTGTTACATCTGTGGTTAGAAAAGGATAGCAATACTTTTAGACCTGTCAAACTTAGCCTAAGTAGTTTAAGATAATATACAACAGTATCGACACTTGTTTAGCTGATTAGATTTTTATGAACTTAAATACAGTAAAAGCTGGCCATACACGAACAGCTTGAAGCAGTCGATCCTGACTGCTGCAAGCTGCATTGTGAGCTACTGCAACTGCTCGAGTGGTTCGTGTATGTAAGTACGTAGTAGTCTGTAGTTCACTATGCAGTCGCAGCTTGAAGCAGTCGACAGTCGTCTGCTTCAGGCTGTCCGTGTAACGCCAGCCTATGGGGTGTGTTGATGTTGATTCATCCACAGTCATAATGTCCTCACATACACACTGCGAAATAGTTGATATACCTGTTAGATTCACAATGATACCGGAAGACGTTCTGTATGTAGGCCCCCCCACTAGGCACGGCATTGTAAGTCGCAGGGAGACTATAAAGGCTAATAGCCGTTCATGGTGACGTTCAAAGGGGGAAGCCTATGTTCAGAAGTGGGCTGCTTCCGTCTGATGATGATGACGAAAATTCACTGTGATTTCAAACTAATCTGGCCTGGCTGCTTTGACTTTACAATATTTTCAGGCCACTAGTTCCAAATAGCGATGATGGCTCAGTGGTAGTGACGTCGGCTTGCGATCCGTAGGACGTGGGTTCGAATCCTACAATGAGCTTGAGCTTTCGGTGAAGGAAAACATCGTGATGAAACCATAGCTTGGTGGTAGGGTATTTTCTAGTACTCGCCTGGCTAGCTACCACCCTCTTGTTAAGAATCTGTCGCCAAGCACCTATTGGTGTGTTCCGGCAGCCTCACTTGAGAGCCAGTTCCCAGTCCAGGTGTAGCGTGGCACCATCTTCGACCACATCGTCATTTAACATCAGGTGACTTGTGGTCAAACGCTACCCTGTAAATTGTAAAAAAAAATAAAATAAAACATAAATTCGGCCACCGAGCCAGATAAGTTTGTAGCCCTACAAATGTTAGCTTAAGAGATAAGATGTTAAAACATCAATAAATACAAAATTCCCAATTTAATTTATTGGTTTTATTTACACCATAAATATGTTATAAATCGAATAACGACATAGCTGCAGTTGTTTCCTGCAATCGATAACACGAGAAGCTAACTAAAGGTACCTACATAATTTACAAACAATAGTTTCTCAAAACATAACAGGTTGAAATATAACTTAAGGTAAGGCCCATTTCACGCGCGGTCAAACTTAACTGTTATGTAAAATATATCCATTAGCGCACTGACACTAACCGCCAGTTTCAATAACCTATCTATCCACAGTTTGCCGTACTAGAGATAGAAATATGACATTATTTCTATGGATTGAGTCAAAGGACATCATCGGTCCAAATATGAAAGTGCTGGCCAATAAAAAAATATGTTGTATTCCGTGAGAACTTGTCCCCCTGAGTATTTATTATTATGACACCAAAGCTGTAGGGTCATTGTCCTTCGTCTTATTGGAGTTCAAAAATTCAACATCAATTTTTATTTCATTAATTTAATTTGATTTAGTCAAATTTTAATTTGCATTGCATATTTTTTTTATATGTACTCTTTTTGTATATTATAATAATTGTAAAAATTATGAATAAAATGCCTATCTGTCTATGTGTCTACCAAACTTTTTCATTTCAGGGCTCCACAACACATATTTTTCAACCTGTTACCGTTGTTATAGAATAACAAAGCAGTTTGACCGCGATAACACAGATGATTGACACATGATTGCACAATCAAAAACAGACCCTATATCTAGTAACTAAAGGTTTAATTACATCTTTTGGTGCTAACACTATGCATCTACAGAAATTTTCTCAGCAAACAACTACGTACTTTTGTGCAATTTGAATATTGACAATATCATACGAAATTGACTCTTAAACGCAACCTCTTTTACTGCAATAGAAATGATGCAAATCAAATAGCGTTCTTAATTTGTAACATGCAAAATTAAACAATGCTTTCTTGCGTTTTCTAAAGGTACGGACAGACGTGCTCATTACTAGCACAAAAGCATGCTTTTATTGAGCAAGTGCTCATTAGTAGCACGTGTGTAATGTAATGAGCATGCTTATTTAGAGCGTGCTCAAAAATCAAACGACGTTTGATTTTCAAGCATGCTACCTGAGGCGCAGGTAGGGGGGGCGTGATCCGAGCACGTCTGAACATGTTTGCTTATTAGCATGCTATTATTCATTTTGTCTCAATCTGCAGCGGGCGACAGTTTTATGCAATTAATTGATGTAATTAATTAAAATAAAAACGAAAATTAAACCCGCAATATGTCGCGTTGGGGAGAAGAAAAAACTTTGCTTTTTGTGTCACATTGAGCATGCCTATTTAGGAGTATGCTTTAAAACAAGTATGCTTATTTCTGGCAAATGTGAACAGTTTGCAGAGCATGCTAATTTTAAGCAAGCTTATTAGCATGGTTTTTTTGAGCACGTCTGTCCGGACCTTAACATGTAAAAATGATTGGTTTTTGTTTCATTTGCATATATTTCTTCCCAAATTCATTATTAAAATGAGCTGGCTTCCTGAAATAATAGATGGTGTGTGGAAAACCCACTCGAAATGAAACTTCTTAGGTAAAGAGATAGAGTTCATTTTAGGCATTGATAACAAAACGTACATACTGCGAATGCGCGTAGTACGTATGATGCCTCGACAGAGAGAGTACGAACGACTCTTCCACTCCTTAGCTACCTTTGGAGTTGGAGAAAGACATCACATCCCGGCGTTACACTTTTTACGTCCGGTTCGAACGAAATTACTGCCCTACCGGACCTAAAGAAGTTCACTTCTTCACTTCATTGCAAGTAACTTGATAATTTTATGTGGATTTTGATGTAACCGCCTGATAAATAACTGTTATTTTTACTCTAAACAGTTATTGCGACAAAGATTTTACTTGTCCTCCCATTCATAAAGTAAACTCACAATTCTATTTATATACCCACAAAAATAAAAACGTAACCTAACAATTTACCGACACAGCCGCGTCAAACCCTGAACGAATACAATACAATACATAACTAATAACTATACAAAATAAAGTCCAAGGCAAATGCACTCATATAACATACATACATAATTATAACAATCTAATATCTACAGTAGAACTGTCTTGCAATGCGAGACAGAGATATGTGATATGTATGTGGGCATAATATGGGCATACCGAGCTGAAATATATGGGCATATTCTATGATCCATAATATTACAAAAAAAACTGTCTGTCAGACGTTTTTGTCACTCATTTGAACCTTGGAGTAACTTGAAATGTCAAAAACCACAAGGCATTTTGTATTCCACGAATGGTAAAAAAAATCATGCGGTCAAAGCAGTTTTTCTTTTACCCGTAGCAGTCTAATTAATGTACCTATATGAATGTTAAACTATCATAATAATTGTTGCTTTCAACTTATCTCAGATTAAATACTAGACACTTTTGCCCGCAAAAAAACCCTGAGTACGCCCATGATATAAGTGACACAAATGCTATATAATAATAATAATAATAATAATGTTTTTATTATAGACCATCAAAGGGCCATCACAATACTATACAAAAAAAAAACGAAAAATAATATATTTAAAAAAAGTTTTACTAGAACAATGAAATTCATTCATAGTTTATGCTATCATCCTTTGTTTGTGGAAATTTTATTGTAAAACCTTTTTTGGTTTTTAATCTTGTAGTTTTTATAATCTGTAAATTTAAGAAACCATGGTAAGAAAACGTAGTTCCTAAACCATGAACAGATGGCGCTAGTTATACCTGAATATCTCTTTCAATTATTTCATCCTTTCTAACCGATGAAAAAAAAAGGAGGACGTTCTCAAGTCGACGCATATGTTTTATATCATGTTTTCAATAAAAAAAGCAGACTTACAAGGAATACCATCTCGACGCTATGAAAACAACTCTGGTGCTATTTTTTTTTGCTGACAGCTTTATATCGATTAATATAATCGCTCGGAACAAATATCAGAAGTACTATTTGAGTCGAATAATGCACTACACCCCAACTTTCTTGGAACTAAACTACAAACTACTTAGCAGAGAGAAACAGGCATCTACTGTTACTTATTTACAATAAGATAAAATTTATACTATAATAATATCATCATCCAACAATCGGTAAATAATTTCTCTAATATATCATTAAACGTTTCACTTTAAAATTTAAGTTTTAGAAACCAATTTTTTTATATATTGTTAGGTACTGTCATAGCCTTCTTTTTTAAATTAATAACACATTTCATCTCTCTTATTATTGTGGAATCGATCTGATTATGGTGTCGATTCTGTAATGAATTTTCTAAAACTATACTAAGTATGATAGGTCTAGGAATATTGCTACATACAATTCACACGGAATGGCCGAGTGGCCGTCGCCCGGTCGACCGTCCCAAGTATCGCTGGAAAGATGAAGTCACGAAGGACTTGCGCGAGCTCCAGGTGCAGGACTGGCAGGAGGTGGCGCAGGACATACCGAAGTTGTGTCAGTTTTTTTTTTAAGAATGTTGCTGTCCCTTTCTGACCACGTTGATAAGAAAAGGACGCCATTATTTTGAGATTTATCAAAACTGAGTTTAGTTAAAGAAAATGCACAACAGAACTGACACCATTATCATTCTTAGCATGCATAAAACCTACATGATCTCACTTTTTGGATTTTGCACTATCCATTTATCATTAACATTGATAAAAATAATTTATCTGTATTGATCAGTTTTTATTTCTATAACAACAATAAGCGTAGATTCGTATATCTTTGATAGAGCTATAAACAAATGGGACCTGGTTAACTACATTAACATTTTATTTTTAACACACATCTATCTAAAGCATTATTGGGAGGTTTTCTGAGAGCTGAAGAAGCGTCGTTCTAAATCCATGAAGAGATGGCGATGACATCACTAGAAACTCTTTTTCGTTTGTTTAATTAATTAAAGCAAAGAGATTGGAGCCAGCCAGTTTTGTCTGGCAAAAGAGCAAAGCTCAAGGCCAATTCAAAAAAATTGTCTATCAGCCACGTCATTTCCCTCCAACCAACTGTCACTTCGTATTTACGCGGGAAAAATTGAGTTCCTCTGTTTTAGAAAAACTTACAATGCAAATGGAAGGAATGTCATATTGATATGAAAGTTTTTTTTATCGACCTTTCTTCGGGTGCTTGCTTGCTCTATGTGTAGTCAACACCATCTATCGGACTTTTCTGGAACAATATTTTTTTTAATTGTCCTTCAGAAAGCCTCCCATTATAGTACAGTGCCAAAAACTCATCTGGGCCGATGGCTGCGGCGCTGTTATTGAATTTAGCGCTTGGACTATTCAATACCTTCACACAATCAATGCCTCGAACTAGGGGCTCCCACACAAAACTGCGATGCGATGCGATGCGATATGACATCAATCAGATCGAAAGTTCTTGTGGTGCATTCATGCGTGCTCGCCGATATTTGCGATGCGATTCGAATGCGCAGTTTTGCCCTAGTGTAGTTCCAATTTTGCCCACAGGCCAGGAAAGTTTGTGGCACTTATTGCGATCCATAGACACAAAGAATTTTCTTACCTTAACAGTGTATTACCAACGTCTGGCCACAATTGGATGGTGAGCGGTGATACATTTACAACTAAAATACACTTATTCACTTTAGCTTTTATTCAGACACTTGGTAACTCATTTGAAGTGTCTCGCGCTCGGCGCTAGAAAGACAAAACTGTAGATTTCAGCCACTTCGGATGTTTCGTCGATGTTCCAAAACGAATTTCAGCATCGCGTCTGTAAAGCAAGAATGGATGTTTAATCTCAGATCAAGTCGAAGTGACTGATTACAAAATTGGGTAATACTTTCTACAAGAATCTAGGTGCGCCCCGCGTTTACACCCGTGCTTTTCCCGTTATTCCATATCGGGATAAAATGTAGGCCATGAGCGATGATAAAACCACACATAACTGCGGGGCTGAGAGGATTCGAACTCGGTGTCGGCGCCTTGTAAGGCGCACGCGTCACCGTTCAGTCACCATTGCTCATATATTTAGGTACTAATTAAGTAAATAATTATTTGCATGTCACTACTATTTGAGGAAAGCGATGGCTGGCACATGCGACAACTCGTGAACGGGTGCTGCTTTGGTTGTAATCCCGTAACTCCTTAATGTTCATGTTACCATATCCCAATGCGTCACCAAACGGTTCCAACGGAAGACCAGCGCTGGTTGTCTAACCAGCATTTTGCTGAGTTGGGGCCGATTTGCGACGGTGACATTCTTGTGTACGTTCAATTACTGTAATATTGTTGTATGTTATTTTTATTTATATTCCATGTACCATGAGTGTTTTTGTCGCAAATAAACGTAAATTCTATTCTATTCTATTCTATTCAATGTGCACAGCCAACCAAGAGAAATCTTACTATGAAATATCGGACTATTTTGATGAAAAAATGTTTGGGATTTTTTTACTATTTACAGGGTAGCGTTTGACCACAAGTCACCTGATGTTAAGTGGGATTGTAGTGAAATTGCTCCAATCAATTAGTAAGAATAAAATTGCAAATGTAATCGCGCCCAATAAATTACCTGCCGGCCTGTGTGTGTGCGAGAGACTGTGTGTGTGTCTTAAGTTTTTCGTTTTAAAGTGATTAAATTAAATAAAGAATTTTGTGTTTAAGTAACCACATTGTTTTAATTAAAATCTTAGTGTGTATGTAGCAATACTTAAAGCAAATATCTCATTTCATTTGGGTAAAGGCGCTTACCTAGTCCAGCTCTATCCTGGTGGAGGGCGCTAGCGTGCCGCACTGTATCTTGGACTCCTTCAGCTTGCTCAGCGACAGCCGCAGGTCCTCCATCGTGATGGGGCGCACGGCGTCCACGAACTCCTCGTCGGACTCAGTGCCCACGGTGGACTTGCTCTGCGGGATACAACATTGCATTTTTATTACAAGACTACCCGATTTTTCCAAAAACTTTTTCCATACAAAACTTACCCTGACAATTACGTCAACGCTAAGTCACGTGGTCAGAAATATGTCAAACCAATACTTTTTTCTTGTTTTCTATTAGCGTCAACGACAATGCATCTTGGCTAGAGGCGCTGTTTACCGGCCGTAAGGAGGTTGGAACAGGCGTAGCTAGTTTTAAGTTGACGTTTTAAATCACAACGTATCCTATTGAATAAAACAAATTTTGTAAGTTTTCTACCTATTAATAGAAGAAATTCCGGCCCCAACATACAAACAAAACAGATTTAAGCTTACTTTTTTTAAAACACTTTTTTTAAACGTCTATCTGATTATACATGCGCTTTTATTAATGTCAGTGTCACTTAACAAGTTTTATTAGATTAATAAAAAGAAGTCGAATGTGAGTTTTTTTTTGTTGTCATTATCTTTTTTATGTATGTTCACGAATAACTTCATAGTTTCGATTTTGCTGATAATTTGTTTGTTGGGAAGGAGATATCCCAAGGGTGGTCATCATCAGCCTTTCACGTTCCCGCTGCTGGGACTCTGGCCTTCTCTCAGAGAGAGAGAGAGAGTATGGGCCGTAATCTTGAATGTGGCAGTTCTTGGGCATGCCGGTTTCCTCACGATGTTTTCCTTCACCGTTTGAGCGATGGCATATCCGCACATAACTTATTAAGTCACAGGTGCGGGGCCGAGAGGATCCGAACTCGGTGTCGGCGTCTTGTAAGTCGCACGCGTTCGGCCACTATCGCTTCATCCCCAGGGTGGTACCATGATGGAAACCAGGATCTGATGATGGCATTTAGAGAAATAGAGGGGAACCTGAAGTTGGTTTTTTTGTTGTAAAAAGTTGTAGTTGCTGGTTAAAATCTTCTGTAACTCCTGTAATATTTATTTATTTATTAATAGATGGGAGTTACCTCCGCCTCCCTGGCCAGCTCCCCGCGCGCCAGGTCGCGCACGCGGTACACTGCGGCCTGCCGACACAGCTCGTGCAGGTCGGACCCCGAGAACCCTTCGGTGGACACCGCCAGCCGACGGTAGTCGATCTGGAACGTGCGCACTACTGAAGCATATACGCTAAGAAGTGAAACTCCTGGCCAGAGTCAGAGTCTGGTTTTTACCGATTGTTACAATATGAAGACGCTCAAAGCAAGAGCTGGTACCTTTTGAGTGTGCGTGCGACACCGCGGATCACTTGGCGACAGGCGGGATGGCGGTCAAATGCATATATACATTACATCTAAATATATATAACTCAAAGGTGACTGACATAGTGATCTATCAACGCACAACCCAAACCACTAGACGGATCGGGCTGAAATTTGGCATGCAGGTAGATGTTATGACGTAGGCTTCCGCTAAGAAAGGATTTTGATTAATTTCTACCCCCAAGAGGACAAAATATGGGATGAAAGTTTGTATGAAACTTTGTCAATTTTAAACCGATCGGGCTGAGGCGGTTTTTTCTGTAGATCCTAACTAATATTATAAACGTGAAAGTTTGTGAGTATGGATTTGTGGATGTTTGTTACTCTTTCACGCAAAACTACTGAACAGCTTACATCCTGGATTAACACATAGGCTACTTTTTATCCCGGAATAGGGTTCCTGGGAAGACAGATAGTATCTATACAAATATCAAATATCCTGATCCTGATCGCATTCTCAACTATTGCAGCTCTAAACCTAATTCCTAAGGGTGCTTGTATTGTTCCTAGTGCTCACGTCTGTCGCGACCGGCTCCTGGCGCAGGATGAGGCTGAGGATGCGCTCCCGCTGCGCATCGTTCGGCATCGGCACGTGGAAGGTGGCCGGCATGCGGCGCTGGATCGCCTTGTCTAAGTCCTGCGGCCGGTTCGTCGCTCCTGCAACCACGTGGGAACAGTTACAAAACACGTGGGAACAGTTCCAATCACGTGGGAACAGTAACAAACACGTGGGGACAGTTACAAATGCGTGAAAACAGTTACGAACACGTGGAAATATGTAGTTATAAACACGTGGGAACAGGTACAAACACGTAGGAACAATTACAAATGCTTGGGAACAGTTATATACATGTGGGAACATTTATTCACAGTTAGTTGTACTAGAGATAGATTTTTGACATTACATCTATGGAGCTTATGTCAAATTTCTAGCTCTAGTATGACAAATCGTAGATAGATTGTTGTTCATCACTGACCCATGATGATGACGGTGCAGGTGGGGTCGGTGATGAGTCCGTCCCACAGCGACATGAACTGCGTCTTCATCATCGCTGTGGCCTCGTGGTCGTGCGCCGTGCGAGTGCGCAGGAACGACTCGATCTCGTCTGCAAACAAAACATAATGAATTTTAAGGTTCCATACCCAAATGGTGAAACGAGACTCAGCTACTAAGACTCTGCTGTCCGTCCGCCTGTCTGTCTGTCACCAGGCTGTATCTCATGAACCGTGATAGTCAAACAGTTGAAATTTTCACAAATGATATATTTCTATTGCCGCTATAACAACAAATACTAAAAAACAAGATGAAATAAATATTTAAGGAGGCTCCCATACAACAAACGTGATTTTTTTTGCTGTTTTTATAGACGCCCAACCGGTTTTTTTAATAATATTTCACACTAGCCAAACTGGAAATATATTTATTTAGTAGGATACATGCAATCACTTTAAAATGTCAAACTTAAATCCAGCTACGCCTGTTCCAATCTCCTTACACCAGCAAGAACAGAATCACTAATTAATACATTGATTGAATTGGGGCAAGTTCACTACAGTCCCAAGTTTTTTTTGTCACCTAATTAGTACAATATTTTATAAATTCAAAATTCAATTCAAAAGTTTTTTATTTAATAGGATACATTGTGATCACTTTAAAACGTCAAACTTAAAACTAGCTACGCCTGTTCCAACCTCCTTACGCCGGCAAAAGAACAGGCAAGAAACGCCCGGCAGGTAATTTTTTTGGCGCGATCACATTGACAATTTTATTCTTATTACTAATTGATTGAATTGGAGCAAGTTCACTAAAATCCCAAGCCTTTTTTTTGTCATCTAATAGTCCGATATTTTTAATTAGCTTTACTAATAAGATTTCTCTTGTTTGGTTGTACACATTGGGATATGGGAACATGAATATTAACGAGTTGCGTTATAATAAGCTTTACTAACGAGGGAAGACCAGTGTCCCAGAATTGGAAATATAATTAGCTGATGATTATGGAAGTGTTAACTGACCTATAAACACAATGCACGGCTGCAGTTTGACAGCGAGGCTGAACACGGCGGAAGCCAGCTTCTGCGTCTCTCCGTACCACTTGTCAGTTAGCAGAGATACATCAAGGTTGATGAAACTCATGTTCGCTTCTTTGGCCGTCGCTTTGGCTATCAGAGTTTTGCCACATCCTGTTGGAAAAAAGTTATTGCTTTAGAATAAGTTTTGTGATATGGTGCTTTTGATCATAAGTTAACGGATGTTAGGTGATTATGTGATTATGTGGTCGCCATACTACTCATGGAATAGGAACTGGCACTCAAGAGGCTGCCAAAACACACCATAAAGTGCATTTCAGATTCTTCTTTTCTTTTTAACCCCCTACGAAAACAGAGTGGCATTATAACTTTAACATGTGTATCTGTGTGTCTGTGGCATTGTAGCTTGCAAGCGGATGAACTGTTTTTGATTTAGTTTTTTTTATATTGGAAAAGTGACTTGATCACAAGTGTTCTTAGCTGTATTTATTTATTTATTTGGTAATAGGTGAGTCAGTCTCATTGCCTATAAATCATGCTGTGTTGAATTATAGCAATGTCCAATAGTGCAGAGAAAAGTCAATTCTGTAGCAAGGAAGCATTGTTTGTTCGCAACCACTCATCCAGTCTGTTTGTAAAGGAATTTACTAAAGGTGTCAGGGGGCTTTTTTCAATTTAAATTTAGTTTAGTTCTTTTTCTTGCTTTTTAACTGAACTGTAATGGACAACTCTAATGGTATCCATCTAGCGAGGGACTTTCTAGTATTCAAAACTTTCGAGATGTCACCTTCAAAGGACTTACCAGGTGGACCATGGAGGAGCACCCCTTTGGGTGGTTGAGTAAGCCTGCTGTCAGTGAAGAGTTCCCGCTTCTGAATTGGCAGGATGACAGTCTCACGGAGCTCTTGAATCAGTAGATCTAGCCCAGCAATGTCTTTCCAGTTCACCTAGAACATACAACAATTTATATACGGTTAGAATAAAATATGCAATCAAAGATAAGTTATGGCATAGTACTTAAGAATGTTAATAGCTTTTATATTGCTAGCTTACAGCCGTTCCCAATAACCAATCTATCTATCCACAGTTTGCCCTACTAGAGATAGATTTTTGACATTACTTCTATGGAGATATGTAAATAAAATACTGTTAATTTTTCTAAAATACTGTTTAATATTCTTCACAGACCTGAATATACTTTATTTCTTGTAAAAAGTTGGCAACCCTAACAAAAATACCCTTAGTATTTTTTGGGGAATTCCCCAGTTTATTACACTGCAAATAACTGTTATTTTGGGCAATTGTAACAAAATGAGACCTTTTAATAAGTTAAAACTTAGTTATGTCATAAACAATAGCTAGTAAAAAAAACAAAAACTCTTACACTGATTTCTTCCGGAACCACCAGTTGTGAGGCAATGATCATCTCATGGTCGGTGAGCTTGTCCAGTACAATGGAATGCTTCCCGCTGAGCCCCGCTCTGCAAGACATCCATAACACATATATAATTAATATACTATACACAAGACATATCATACTTTATTATGTACTAGCTGTTCCCCGCGGTTTCACCCTAGTGAGCCACAGTTTATAGCGATAAAAAGTATCCTATGTCCTTCCCCAGGGTTCAAACTATCTCCATACCAAATCTCAAGTAGTTTAGGCGTGAAAGCATAATAGACAGTTACTTTCGCATGTATAATATTAGAAGGGATATATACAATTGTACATTGTACATAATGAACGCCCGAGTCCCAGAAGTGGGAACTAATTAAACTGATGATGATAATTATAAGGTGAATGGGTAGAGGTACAAATAGAGGGAGAGATAATGATGTATTGATGGTGTCAAACTGGAAAAGATCATAGCATGATGCTGTAGATCCTAGCAGTTCTAAAAATATCGTATTCGTAAGTATTTCTAAGAGATACGTATGACTTGATGATACCAATATAACATCCAAGGTCTCCAAGGTCACGAAATAGTGTATTTTAGTCAGGAACAATACGAGGCTCATCAAAAATTCTGACAAAGAAGTGCGACGATCGATATTGTACTCACTTGCGTAACTGTTCCCGTGCCCGCTCCTCTGCTTTCTTCCGACTCTTAGACGTCGGGTCTATCTGGTTCACGAGCCATTTGATCGAGAAATAAGTCACTGCAGACACGAAAGCAACGCGAATAGCCATTTGGAACACATCGTTCCTACTAAATGCTGCCCCGTCCACCATCATGCCGGATCACGAACAGATTTAAAGTCGAGAAAGTAACACAAAGCAGTTCCTCAAATGCGTAGGCTTTTTGATGTTAGATAATAGAGGAATTTTATATTTTCGCTAAATTATTTTCTGCCGTCATGCTTTTTGTGAATTTTGAACTATGAACCATAGACAATAAATTGATGACACTGAAATTGACAACTTATAAAAAGAAAATACATGACAGAGACAGCACCATAAATTCTTTCATTATTGCCACAGAATAATCATTACATTGAATACGTTATTGTCAGTATTATAACTTGTAGAATCGACTACTGTAGCAGAGTTTGAAGGGCGAATAGATTTTACGTAGATGTAACGGTTTATTTAACTTGTAAATTAATAAAAGATTCATATTAATTTATATACCGCATTTTTATTTAGCACTGACAGTTGTCTCTCAAAAAACATTCTCTTTTTTGAATGACAACATTAATACGTAATGTTTGTATTTTATCGAAGTAGGTTTTACTTCAACACTCCCTCTAATACAATACATATTAGCGCCGATCTTAACATTTGAAATCAGGCTTAGGTAGAGCCTTAGTCATAATATCAGCTACTTGTTTTATATTTGTCGATACTACCATCAGGGTTTTGTTTTATACGAAAAACCCACTTACAAGGAAGTGCTTTCTTGTGCTCGGGTAACTCGCAGAGCGTCCAGACGTCGTTTTGCTTAAGGGAGTTCATTTCGCTCGCCATTGCATTTAACCAGTTAGCTCTGTCATCCCTTTCAACAGCTTCCTTAAATGTTTCAGGGCAAACCAATGTGTCGACGAAACACACATAATCTTTAAACTTTTCAGGACGTGAGAGATTAGCTCGATTGCGTAAGTTGTATCTAGGCGTTTCATTCAACAACGCAGGTTCTACAACCTCCAACTGCTCATCAGCATCAACGAACTCTTCGTTCGCACTCTCGTCGTCTCTTATTTCGTTTTCATCACCCGAAACCACTTCGCGAATTAAATTATCTTGCGAAACCTCTTCGTTAACCGAATTGTGTCGCAAAACATCTTCTGAGTCATCTTCCGAAACCCTTTCATGAACTTGATCTTGTCTTATTCTATCTCCCTCTAGAGCATGTTCATGACTAGTATCCGGCTCTATGACATTTTCTGGCATAGCTTCTTGCATATGAGATGGGTTATCTCCCTCTGACGTCAATGGCATCTGTGTGGATATACGGAACTCAATATCAGACTCGAACGTGATGTCCCTTGAACGCAATGTTTTGTTTCCGTCCCAAATACGATAACTATCGTCATTTTCATAGCCTATAAGCTTGCCTTTTATAGCTTTTTTGCTAAGCTTCTTTCGTTTTTGTTTTGGAATATGAGCAAAGCATTCACTTCCGATGATTCTCAAGTGACTTATCTTGGGCTTCTTTCCATGCCAGAGCTCATAAGGCACCTTACCATCAACTCTTGTTGGGCCTGTCCTGTTTAGCACGTACGCGGCTGTGTTAATAAGTTCAGCCCAAAGTACTTGCGGTAATTCTCCTCTTGTATGTAGCATAGATCTCGCAGCTTTAACCAAGGTACGGTTTTCTCGCTCACTACATCCGTTTTGTTCAGGAGTGTAAGGCATCGTCAACCGTTGTTGAATACCATGTTTTTGAAGAATATTACGTACTTCTTTATTGTCAAATTCGCCTCCGTTGTCGCTCAGGATTGTTTTTATGTTATCATGTCCGGCGGTCTTGTATTCCTTCAACATTTGAACAAGTTTATCCTTAACTTCAAATTTGTTTCGGATAAAGTAAACCATGCGATATCCAGAGTAATCATCTTTGAAAAGTACATAGTATTTAAATTTGGAGATACTATCTGCAAAGGGGCCGCAAACATCGGTGTGAATCAGCTCTCCGACAGCTGTTGCTCTTTCTCTTGTTCCAAACTGTTTTCTGTGTGACTTCCCGTAAATACAGCCTTCACATTTTACGTTATCAGGACTTAGCCGAATTCCAAGCTCTCTCTTTGCAAGGCGGATAACGTGTCTCTTGTCCTGATGAGCAAAACGCTCATGATATAGCTGCAGCAAATTTGAGCCTGTCACAGCATTGACCTCTATGGTCCTTGGTTTCATTGGAATGATCGTCTTCATGTCCAATTTATACAGTCCTCCATATTGGACTCTCTTTCCGACAACTTTAGTTGTGCCATGTCTAACTTGCACTCTGTAGTTGTGGAACTAAAGAAACTATTCTGCATCTTGTCTTGAGCAGCAAGCGGCGAGAAGAGATTCTTTGTTAGTGATGGTACTAACCACACATTGTTGAGTGTTATTTGTTCCGTCTTGCCACTGACATTTGATTCAACTTCAACAGTGCCTTTCCCCAGAGCGGGAATGATGCTCCCGTCCGCAGTCGAAATGGTGTGATCTGAATCAAATTCGTGAAACTCCTGGAAGATATCACTCCTAACTGTAATGTGAGTTGTTGCTCCATTGTCGACAAACCAGCTCTCTCTGTCTTGGCTTTGTCCTTTGGTACAAGCATTTACCATCAATGAAATGTGTTGCACTTGCTTTGATGATGAAGCAGCTGCTGTTGTGCCTGGTGTGGGCTTGGGCGGCCTCCCGTCCTTAATCCACTTTTTGCACTTCCGCACTATATGTCCTTTACCGGAGCAGTAGTTGCAGATCAGCTGTTTCTCATTGCTTTGCTTTACATTCTTCTGTTCAGTGCGTTTTGCCATTAAAGCCTCTTGCTTAGAGTCTTTATTACCTAATGCTCTTTCAAATGCACATAGGTGGCTCGTCAAGTTATTAACCGTCCTTTCACCTGAATTCAGTAATAGCCAGCTCGATTTAAACGCAAAATATCGTTCGTCTAGTGTGTCCAGGATTTTGCAAATCAGAAATAAGTCAGGCAACTTTACAGTGGCATCCCTTTTTGTGATTTCTACATTCAGATTGTACCAAATATTTTTAAGTTTTGACATATGTGTGGATACATCATCCTCCTTATTATATTGGAAACTGAAAAATTCAGCGCACAAATTGTATGCTCTATCATCTGACTGTCCATCAAATAATCTATGCAATTCCTGCCAGACTTCTACTGCTGTCTTAAATCTCATTACTTTCTTCAGAGTTTCTTCAGATATATTCGTGGTAATTATGAGCAGAGCGCTACATTCGGTCTTCCTATACTTAGCCATAGCTAAATTATATTTGCCAACTTCAGCGTCACCAGCTCCTCTGGCAGGGGCGACGGGCTCGATGAGTGTACCTTCGGCAGCTTCCATAGCACCTTCTACACCTCTCAGCATAATGGAAATTTTGTATTTCCATGTTTCCCAGTTCCTTCCCTCCAGATTACCTATCTGCAACTTAGATGTGAAATTTTCCATCTTGGTAAAATTATTTCAATAACCCTCCGCTGGTACTCATGACCTATTATAACTTGTAGAATCGACTACTGTAGCAGAGTTTGAAGGGCGAATAGATTTTACGTAGATGTAACGGTTTATTTAACTTGTAAATTAATAAAAGATTCATATTAATTTATATACCGCATTTTTATTTAGCACTGACAGTTGTCTCTCAAAAAACATTCTCTTTTTTGAATGACAACATTAATACGTAATGTTTGTATTTTATCGAAGTAGGTTTTACTTCAACAGTCAGCACTCATGACAATGAAATGATATAATAACATTTAAAACAATAAAAAATTAAAACTTTTTCAGCCCTGCAGAAGCCTAAAACATAGATGTGCAGCAGAAATCATTTACAGTAAAGTTGAAGTTGAAGTTGACATATTTTTGATCAGACACTGACACTTGACAACTTGACTACAAAAACTACAAACAGTAAAGTTAGGTTATGTTTAGCCAGAAGCCTTAGTTTTACAGTTTGTTTTTATTTAGAATGAAATGAATTAAAATATAATGGGAAAAATAAAAAACGCTAAGAAACTCAAACGACCTGTAGTCGACAATTCGCGGAAAGCGCAGCGAAAACAGAAAAGGCTACAAAAAAAGGTGCACAGGCAAAATCACTATTTAAAGAAGAAAACTACAGAAGAAACCCCCAAATATACACCAGGAAGGTTTGTTAAAAGGCCTGCAAACGATGTGGAACCAGTCACAGAAGTTAAAGTATGTAAACAATGTGTTATTATTGTTAACTTTTCACATTTAAAAACTTATACAAGTGTTGACACATGTATACTGAATACTCGCTTATAAAAATGTAACTTACCCAGACTTCGCATGGGTATACCTAAATCGAAAAAAACACCTATGTCACTCGGAATTCAGGAAGAGAGCAGCTTTCTATCAGTGAGATAATCATTGTTATGTCCAGCGGTTAACTTTTTCAAACAAATACAGTGTAAACTCTATATAGCGACACTGAAGGGACTGTGCATTTTATGGCGTTATTGAGAGTTGTCGTTAAATGGAGAGAAGAAACATCAGAATTAGAAAAAGAAAAAGTTTATTTCCGACTATTGTTAGTAGTTATGTGCATAAAAAAGAATGTTATTTGAACGCTATTGCGTATAGTCTGTTATTTTTGTATGATAAGGTATAGATAATACATGACTCCTACTTATGAGTCATGGTCAACAACAGTCTACACGTACAAGCAATCCCAATTTGTAAACAAAAGAAAGAATTTCTTAGAAAGTTCGGTATGCATGATGCCGACAGTCGAGTTTATTGCGGGCTAGGATAATAAAGCGACAATAGATCGTACACAGCTGCGCAGTTTTTACTAATTTTAGCAACTTAAAAGGTACTTTTTATTACTCAATTGTTGTCGTTATTGAGAGTGGGTGTAATGCTATGTAGAGTGAAACATTGTATGAAAGACAAGCTAAACCAACCAAAGCCAATTGATTTCGACGCTTAAGGGAGTTTGTCGTTAAATAGAGTGACGTTACATGGAGTTTACACTGTATTTGCAAACATCTTTAACTCTTTACAATATTAACCTAAATGTAGATGTGACGATGAACTGGGTAAGTCATCAAACATGAATTAGGTTGGTATCTAAAAAACCAGCGCTGAGATGTTGTCACCTAGTAGCTGTTTATCAGATTCGGAAGTTATATTGTTTCGTTTGATAGTTAGTTGTCTATATACATATACCTAATAAAAAATCTCAACTTTTTCAATACAATGTCTAATTGACAGAAAAAGAAGCCCAAAAGTCAACCGTCAGTCCAAGACATCCTTGGTCAAGAGCGAGAGAATGAGGTAAGACAGGCCAACAAGCTCAAGGGTGAAATAGAGGAGCGCCGACGGGAGATGTTTGTCAAAGCCAACGAAGATGAGGACAAGATAATAAAGAAGCTGGAAAAACAGCTCGGGCTAAACAAGTCGAAGAACAAAAATAACTTTTTTGCCAACGATGGGCTGGATTGTATCCTTTTATATTTGGGAATAAGCTTTTTAAGCACTTAAGAAAGTTAATTTAAGTGTATGAGTTTATCTTTATATACTGGAGGAGCTTGTGTTTAGACCATGCAGGCGAACCATGCGGCCTGCGATGGGCGCAACATGCTATTGTGTTGATTTCCGTATGTCATGTGCTAATAAAATATTATCCATAAGCGATCTGTCATGTGTCAGATAGTCCTTGCTAGTCCTTACACTATTAAAATAGCAGATAAATTGTAGTTAAGCATTAATTTATTAATTCCAAATAGAGTTGTTTCACTGCATATCTTGTTTTCGTTAGTTTTTAAATATATTCTCATACTAGTTGCGCCCGCGGTTTCACCTGCGTCTTGCCGTTATCCCGCAGGAACCTTTTTTCGGGATAAAAAGTAGCCTATGTGTTAATCCAGGGTATAAGCTATCTCCATTCCAAATTTCATCGAAATCGGTTTAGTACATTGGAAAACCTTCATGATAATATATATACAAACAATGCCCGCTGCTATTATCATGCTAACTGCCAAAATGCAATTTTATGTGGGAATAATTTCTTTGACACAATCGAAACAGATCTTCTAGAAATATGTGACAGATCAACAACAGAACAGATAGTCGCTGCTGAGAAACATCTCGCAGAAGTGGAGGGTGACTCCGACTTTGAAGAAGACTTAGCAGCTGTCACTGGCAAAGAAATAACCAAGAATGATAAGAAAAAAAAGGCTAAAAATAAACACAAAGATGACAGTGAGCCAGATGATAGAATAGATGATGATGATGATGATGATATGGACCAGGAAATTAGTGATAATGATGATTTAAGTGAAAATGAAGATCTAAGTGATGATGAATTAAGTGACAGTGACAATGAAGAAATTAGCGAGTTAGAAGAAAATAGTAATGATTCAGATGATCCTGAAGGTATTAATTTAGAATCATTAAAAGTATTTGTTTTTAAATTTAACAGATTTTTATGTTCTGTTCCAATTTATTTCAGAACTGCCCACAAAATCACAGAAGTCGAAAAAACTAAAAGAGACAAAAAAAGAAAAAGCCTTAGACAAATCAAAAATAGCAGATCTTAAACCAACAAAAAGTAAAGAAAGAATCATCAAAGCTGAAGAATTGAGCAAAGTTTTTAGTGATGATGAAATATCACATCTATCTGATGATGATTTGGAAGGGTTTTCAGGTGATGAAGTGAGTGATGAAAATGATGAAGCTGCTAGTAAAACAAAAGAAGAAAAACCAGATGAGTGGGAAGATATTTATGGTAGGAAGAGGGACAAGGAAGGAAACATTATAAAGGTAGAGACAATCTGTAGTTTTACATAATGTATTTAAAAGTTGTGAAAAAATTACCAATTTAAAAAAAAGTTATTTCAAAATGTAATTAATAAATGTTTCAGGAAGTGAAAGGTGTCTACGTTCCACCACATTTAAGGAACAAAGATTCAGCGACAGATCAGCAATTGGCACAATTAAAAAGGCAAATCAAAAGTAAGTATGTCACTTGGAAAGATGAATCCAATAAAATCAAAATAAAAATTGAATTTATGTATAAGGCAAATAAAAAGTTAAACCAGGACATTTTTCTACAGGCCACCATTTGATTCCATATCTATTAATTTTAAGTAACATTGCGACACTACAATCCCCATTCCCCACTATAATTCCATGTTTTTTTGTCATCTAAGTATAAATACTAACTGAGATGGCGCAACGACCCAAAGTGAAAAAAATGAAGTCGCGAAGGATTTGGGCGAGCTCCAGATGGAGAACAGGCAGAAGGTGGCGCAGGACAGACTGAATTATAAATAAATCAGTTTAGAAAATAAGCTTTACTAATTAACTAATAAGATTTCCTTTTAAATTGAAGTCTAAATTTGTTGAAGAATAAATCTCTTTATCCTGTTTTGACACTGCCAACTAAATTAAAAGCTATCTCTATTTTTCCAGGTGCCCTCAATAAGCTAGCCGGCACCAATCTGCACTGGGCGTGCACCTCAATAGAGGGCTTGTACTCAAACAACAGCCGCAACTCTGTGAACACTGCGTTAACTGAACTCTGGTTGGAGGCCACGGTGGGGCCCTCGGTGACTCCGGAGAGGCTCGTGGCTGAGCATGCGGCCCTCGTCTCGGTGTTGCATGCTAACATTGGCTCTGAGATAGGTTTGTTTCAATTAACTATACATTTTAAATTAAACACTTGCCCATAACTCAACTTTCATACAAAAATCACATCCGTTCGCGAGCTACGGTGCCACAGACAGACACGTCAAACTTATAACACCCCTCTTTTTGCGTCGAAAGTTTAAAATTCTTAGTGGGCGTCCATTAATTATGTGAATTGACTGATTGGATTTTGGCGGTTTTTCAACCCCTTTGGTGAGATTTACTGTGATTTGACTCGACCTTATTACACGTGACATTTTTTTAAATGCGTTAATCTGTACTTGATTGCATTGAAAATTAAAAAATATAAAATGTGCTATATATATTTTTAGATTCACACAGTTTTTTCGCATATTGAAACTGCTTCTTTCGGGGGGAATAAAATACGTGATATTTGCCGAGAAACCCCCTTTTCAAAACACTTTTTAAAGGTGAGATTCGGTTTGATTCTCAATGTTTAATATCAAATACGAAGGCGTCATGATAAGTTTTGAAGTCGTAAATAAACCTCATTGACCCATTAGAAAGAATAAAACAGCCTAAAACCTCCTTATATACTGAGTAAAGAGAATGCTATGATAAATTCTAGGTGCCCATTTCCTCCAAGAGCTGGTGAAGATGTTCGATGAGATGGTAGAAACGCCGCAGCCAATGGAGGACAAGCGGTTGGAAAACCTGGTGGCGTGTCTGTCGCAGTTGTACAATTTTCAGGTGAATCTAGTAGTTTATGGACCATACTCTCTCTGAGAGAAGGCCTGAGTCCCAGGGGTGGGAACAAAATAGGCTGATGAATGTTAATCTAATTGAAATAAAAGCTATATCTGTTTCCTTTATATCTTACGTGGTAAGTTTTCACCACGTTAAGTGACGATGTGGTGGAAAGTGGTGTCATGCTACACCTGCCCATGATATTAGAGTGCGGAAGATATAGTTTAGGGTTGCCAAATCTATACCACGCTGGTCATTTTTGTTATTAAAGAATCCTAAAAATTTTAAAAGTTGAAGATGTTTAGCGACCACCGCCAACGATGCGTCACTGTCCTCACTGAACGTAACGAATTCCTTGATCCTTCAGCTATCGAGTGGTGTAATTCAATTTCGGATGTAGACAATAGATGTATAGCTGTATCATCAAACTGTATACCCCGATTTTGTTATCATCAGTTTTCTAAACGGCCTTGCCTTGAAGTCGCGTCTGAGAATCCAGTATCTTCCTGTCAGATTTACGACACGCCCCTCCTGTCAGACATGCTGTCTCGACTGGTGCTCGAGTTGACAGAGAAGCGTATTTCGTGCGCTATAGTGGCGCTGCGGGTGTGCGGCGCGGCGCTGCGGCGGCGCTCCCCGCCTCACCTGCAGGCGCTGCTGCGGGACCTGCAGCCGCGCGCCGCGGCCGGCAGCCAGGCCGCCGCTACTGGGTAACTACACTACACTACACTATACTACACTACACAATACAATACAACACTACACTGCACAATACAACACTACACTGCACATTACAACACTACACTGCACAATACAACACTACACTACACAATATAACACTACACAATAGAACACTACACTGCACAATACAACACTACACTGCACAATACAACACTACACTACACAATACAACACTACACTACACAATACAACACTACACAATACAACACTACACTGCACAATACAACACTACACTGCACAATACAACACTATACTACACAATACAACACTGCACAATACAACACTACACTGCACAATACAACACTACACTACACAATACAACACTACACTACACAATACAACACTGCACAATACAACACTACACTGCACAATACAACACTACACTACACAATACAACACTACACTGCACAATACAACACTAAACTGCACAATACAACACTACACTGCACAATACAACACTACACTGCACAATACAACACTACACTGCACATTACAACACTACACTGCACAATACAACACTACACTACACAATATAACACTACACAATAGAACACTACACTGCACAATACAACACTACACTGCACAATACAACACTACACTACACAATACAACACTACACAATACAACACTACACTGCACAATACAACACTACACTGCACAATACAACACTACACTACACAATACAACACTGCACAATACAACACTACACTACACAATACAACACTGCACAATACAACACTACACTGCACAATACAACACTACACTACACAATACAACACTACACTACACAATACAACACTGCACAATACAACACTACACTGCACAATACAACACTACACAATACAACACTACACTGCACAATACAACACTACACTGCACAATACAACACTACACTACACTGCACAATACAACACTACACTGCACAATACAACACTACACTGCACAATACAACACTACACTGCACAATACAACACTACACTGCACAATACAACACTACACTGCACAATACAACACTAAACTGCACAATACAACACTACACTGCACAATAAAACACTACACTACACAATACAACACTACACTACATATCGTGGCGCGCTGCTGCGAGACCTGCAGCCGCGAGGAATACGCTTTATCGTGATAAAAAGTATCCTATGTCCTTCTCGGTACTTCTCTCGGTTTGAACTATCTCCACACCAAATTACATCAAAATCCGTTCAGTAGTTTTTGCGTGAAAGAGTAACAAACCATTCAAAAATCCATCCTCGCAAACTTTCACATTTATAATACTTGCCGCGCCTCGCGGTCACACCCGCGTCTTCCCGTTAGGAACCTTTTTCTGGGATAAAAAGTAGTGCTATTCCAAACTATAATCTGTATTTGTGCCAAATTTAATCTAGTTCCGTTCAGCCGTTCTGGCGTGATTGAGTAACAAACTTCCTAACATCCATCCTCACAAACTTTCACATTTAAGTAGGATAAGATATGACAACAATTTTATCATTGAAAACTATTACAGATCCCGCATAAAGTTCTTGCTGGAAGTGTTAACGGCTATAAAGAACAATAACCTCATGAAGATTCCGAACTACGATCCCACGTACCAGGAGCACTTGATGAAGATGACCAGGAGCGTCGTAAGGAAAGGGAACTACATCACGCCGCTCAATATTAGGCTAGAAGATCTGTTGAAAGGTTCGTTTGATATTATTTCATACTAGCTGCTAAGATCGCTTTAATAGTTTTTACGTCTCTCCGGAACAAACAAACCATCAAATCTTTTTTCTTCACTTATTAGATAATAGCTGCGCCTCGCGGTTTCACCCGCGTCTTCCCGTTATCCCGCAAGAACCCTTTTCCTGGATAAAAAGTAGCCATGTGTTAATCCATTGTATAAGCTATCTTAATTCCAAATTTCACTCATATCCGTTCAGTAGTTTGTGCGTGAAATTGTATCAAACATCTATACATTCACAAACTTTCACGTTTATTATATTATCATCAATTTGTCACCTAATTTTATAAATAATTCAATGATAATTAATATTGGTAGAATAATTATATTTTTATTATTAGACTGGCAACTATTAAGGGACTACGTGGCAACACCTTAATATAGACAATTATTGATAGTGATAGATCGGGCGGTTGACTTTTAGTAGGCATTTTAGAACAACCTTGGGAATAAACGGAGTTCTGGAAAACTGCGTGTGGACTCATCTTCGTTTCACTAAACGCATGGCTATTGGCCACAAAGACCACTTTACGAGCAAGTGTGTTGAAAAATACAAATAACACACAAGTTTTATTTCTCAGCCGACGAGAGAGGCAAGTGGTGGGTGGTCGGGTCCGCGTGGGAGGGGAGCGCCGTGCGGCCGGACGAGCAGGCCGCCGCTGCTGATGGTAGCCAGCCGGTGACGCAGGACCAGAAGCTGCTCGAGCTGGCCAGGAAGCAGAGGATGAACACTGATGTCAGGAGGAGCATCTTCTGCGCCATCATGGCTGCCGAGGTAAGGAAGTGTATCTTGGAATATATATTGTGTGTTCGCGGATAACTTCGTTGTCTATGAACCGGTTTTGTTTTTTATTTGTTGGAAAGGAGATATCCCAAGGGTGTACCATGATAAGAAAATCAGGATCTGATGGCGTCCCAGAGAAATCGAGGGGAAGCTGAAGCTGGTTTTTTTTTGTTAAAAAGAGTCTTGTTAAGGCTCCACATGATTAGTAGTGTATTTCCGTAATTATTTACGTAGTCAAGTAGGTATCAAACAAATGAAACGTTAATGATGACAGCAGACATTTTTACCAACTTACTACGTCATTTATGGATGAGAGTTAAATCTGTCATCTATTTTTCACCTTACAGCTCTCATTCCAATAAGAATTCTTATTGTACTACGTCATTTATGGATGAGAGTTAATCTGTCATCTATTTTTCACCTTACAGTTCTCATTCCAATAAGAATTCTTATTGTACTACGTCATTTATGGATGAGAGTTAATCTGTCATCTATTTTTCACCTTACAGCTCTCATTCCAATAAGAATTCTAATTGTACTACGTCATTTATGGATGAGAGTTAATCTGTCATCTATTTTTTACCTTACAGCTCTCATTTCAATAAGAATTCTTATTGTATTACGTCATTTATGGATGAGAGTTAATCTGTCATCTATTTTTCACCTTACAGCTCTCATTTCAATAAGAATTCTTATTGGACTACGTCATATGGATGATAGTTAATCTGTCATCTATTTTTCACCTTGCAGCTCTCATTTCAATAAGAATTCTTATTGTACTACGTCATTTATGGAGGAGAGTTAATCTGTCATCTATTTTTCACCTAACAGCTCTCATTTCAATAAGAATTCTTATTGTACTACGTCATTTATGGATGAGAGTTAATCTGTCATCTATTTTTCACCTTACAGCTCTCATTCCAATAAGAATTCTAATTGTACTACGTCATTTATGGATGAGAGTTAATCTGTCATCTATTTTTTACCTTACAGCTCTCATTTCAATAAGAATTCTTATTGTATTACGTCATTTATGGATGAGAGTTAATCTGTCATCTATTTTTCACCTTACAGCTCTCATTTCAATAAGAATTCTTATTGGACTACGTCATTTATGGATGATAGTTAATATGTCATCTATTTTTCACCTTGCAGCTCTCATTTCAATAAGAATTCTTATTGTACTACGTCATTTATGGAGGAGAGTTAATCTGTCATCTATTTTTCACCTTACAGCTCTCATTTCAATAAGAATTCTTATTGTACTACGTCATTTATGGATGAGAGTTAATCTGTCATCTATTTTTCACCTTACAGTTCTCATTCCAATAAGAATTCTTATTGTACTACGTCATTTATGGATGAGAGTTAATCTGTCATCTATTTTTCACCTTACAGCTCTCATTTCAATAAGAATTCTTATTGTACTACGTCATTTATGGATGAGAGTTAACTGTCATCTATTTTTCAGCTAACAGCTCTCATTCCAATAAGAATTCTTATTGTACTACGTCATTTATGGATGAGAGTTAACTGTCATCTATTTTTCACCTTGCAGCTCTCATTCCAATAAGAATTCTTATTGTACTACGTCATTTATGGATGAGAGTTAACTGTCATCTATTTTTCACGTTACAGTTCTCATTCCAATAAGAATTCTTATTGTACTACGTCATTTATAGATGAGAGTTAATCTATCTATTTTTCACCTTGCAGCTCTCGTTCCAATTAGAATTCTTTTTGTAGTATGCCTAAGCCTCCTGTTTCAGGACTACAAGGACGCGTTCTCCCGGCTGCAGCAGCTGCAGCTGGCGGCGCGGCAGGCGCGCGAGGCGGCGGCCGTGGTGGTGGCGTGCTGCGCGCGCGAGCGGCTCTACAACCCGTACTACGCGCTTCTGGCGGCCGCGCTCTGCGCCGCCAGAACACACCAGGTACCTACAAAAATACAATTCTCTCCACATCCCTCCACTTCAATTCAATTCACTTTACTCCAATTAACTTCACTTTACTCCTCTTCACTTCACTTCTCTACAATTCATTTATCTTCGCTCTACTTCAATTAATTTTACTTTACTCCAATTCATTATTCATTCATTTTTTTTGTACCCGAGTCTTGGATATTTTTATCTATATAAGTATTTATTTCTCTATATAAGTATGTATATCGTTGTCTAGTTCCCATAACACAAGTTTCGAGCTTAATTTAGGGCTAGGTCAATTTGAGTGCAATTGTCCCCGATATTTATTTTATTTATTTATTTTCATTTCACTCAACTTCGATCCACTCCACTCCAATTCACTCCTCTTCACACCAATTCACTTCACTTCACTCCAATTCCCTTCACTCCACTTCGATCCACTTCACTTCATTTCATTGTACTTCACTCCAATTCATTTTCCTTTACTGCACTTCACTACAATTGATTTTCCTTCACTCCAATTCATTTCTCTTCACTTTACTCCAATTCACTTCACTTCAATCTACTTCACAATGCTTCACTCCACTGCACTCCGTTTCACTCAACGTAAAGTATTATAACTCCTTACTTGAACACTAAAGAAAATATTTACGAAATTACGAAGTACGTGACACCAGTGGTCTGACAAATTTGTGACGTCATTTATGGATGAGAGTTAAACTGTCTTATCTATTTTTCACCTTACAGCTCTCATTCCAATTCGCCATCTGGGACAAGATCAAGGAAATCGAGAACCAATCGAAGCTCTCCCTGACCAACCTAGCGCAGTTTCTGGTACACCTGATTATGGAGAAAAGTCTCGCGCTGTCTGTTTTAAAGGTAAGGATAGTCTCAGACCAGAACGCACAGCCACGGCTGTTCTGTTGAAACTGGGAGAATTAAAAAAAGACAGAATTGTCTATGTTATCGCGCCCATAAAATTACCTGCCGGACGTTTCTTGCCTGTTCTTTAGCCGGCGTAAGGAGCTTGTAACAGGCGTAGCTAGTTTTAAGTTTGACGGTTAGTGATCACATATTTATGACGTATATCGCACTAAATAAATAAAAAATATCGGGGACAATTTTTTGAAAATTAAAATTGCACACAAATTGACCTAGCCCCAAATTAAGGTCGAAGCTTGTGCTATGGGTACTAGACAACGATATACAGAGAATTACATATAAAAAAACACTTATATAGATAGAAATATTCAAGACTCAGGTACAAAGACGACGCGGTAGCCGAGTTGGTAGTGACCCTGCCTGCGAAGCTAGCGGTCCCGGGTTCGAATCCCGGTAAGGGCAAATATATGTTTGATGAGCACGAATATTTGTACCTGAGTCTTGGATATTTCTATCTATATAAGTATTTATTTCTCTATATAAGTATGTATATCGTTGTCTAGTACCCATAACACAAGTTTCGAGCTTAATTTGGGGCTATGTCAATTTGTGTGCAATTGTCCCCGATATTTATTTATTTATAAATATTCGTGCTCATCATACTATTTGCTCTTACCGGGATTAGAACCAGGAACCGCTAGCTTCGCAGGCAGGGACATTACCAACTCGGCAACCGCGTCGTCGATAAATACAATTTGACTTTTGACTTATTTACAGTTAACGCCTTTCGCTCTTCACTTATTTACAGTTAACGCCTTTCGCTCTTCACAGGTGATCCAGTTCTCAGACCTGAACAGGCACTCGGTCCGGTTCATGCGGCAGATTCTCCTCTCCATCATCATGAACGAGAACTTCCAAGCGGCGCTGGAGGTCTTCCAACGGATAGCCAAGTCTCCCAAACTGCACATGTTCAGGGAAAGCCTGAGATTGTTCATACAGCACTTTCTGGTGAAAAATGCGGGGAAAAAGTCGGCGGTGCTGAGCGATGGTGACATGGCGACCTTAAAGGAAAGGGCGGTGGAGGTTGACAAAGTTCTAACTATGTACGAGTCTAAGTTAAGGTTTTGATTAAAGATTTTATTCTTGTTTTGTTTGTTTTTAATTTCACAGTTAACGTAGGACCCCCTTCGACTAGGTGGGCGACGACTTGTGTCGAGTGGCTGCCAAGAGTTGGATGAGAAAAGCCGAAGACCGGGCTCAGTAACGTACCTTGAGAGAGGCTTATGTCCAGCAGTGGACTGATACAGGCTGATGATAATGTTTGGTTTATTTCAGTCATTATTTAAATAGAATATAGCGATGATGGCTCAGTTGTAGTGACGTCGGCTTGCGATCCGTAAGACGTGGGTTCGAATCCTACAATGAGCTTGAGCTTTCGGTGAAGGAAAACATCGTGATGAAACCATAGCTTGGTGGTAGGGTATTTTCTAGTACTCGTCTGGCTAGCTATCACCCTCTTGTTAAGAATCTGTCGCCAAGCACCTATCGGTGTGTTCCGGCAGCCTCACTTGAAAGCCAGTTCCCAGTCCAGGTGTAGCGTGGCGCCATCTTCGACCACATCGTCACTTAACATCAGGTGACTTGTGGTCAAACGCTACCCAGTAAATATAAAATAGAATCCTACTAATATTACAATGCGAAAGAAACTCTGTCTGTCTGTTACGCTTTCACGCCTAAACGACTGGACCGATTTTAATGAATTTTGGTACAGAGATAGTCCAGAGCATGAGAAAAGACATCGGCTATTTTCATCGCGATAAACTGTAGCCCACGCGGGTGAGACCGCGGGGAACAGCTTGTAGAATATATTTTTATTTGCAGCAACAAAATTCATGGTACAAAATAAATAAAACAATATGGCAGTAATTTTATATAAGTACCCACACAAAAATGTCACCGTCGCAAATCGGCCCCAACTCAGCATAATCCTGGTTATTCAACAAAATCAAAACAGACGCTTTTGTGCTTAAGCACCTCCAGCTCCAGTTAATGCTTATATAACGGGTGTGCATGGCTTGTCGTCAAGACGCCCTATCTTATCAGGATATTATCAGCCAGCCGGTGGCGGTGGTCGGACTACATCTACTGATAACGCGACACCCGGTGTCTATTGCCTACCACCCAGCACACTCTACATAAGGGATGGCAAAATTTTATTGATCTAGGTGCCAATTTATTTTGTTTTAACATTATAATTATGCTAGCAATCTTCTTATTTTTTTTTGACAATTTCGAATGACTTTTATACTCGTAATAGTTCTAATTCTGTTAATCAGTCGGTTGGTAACGAAATCTCTCAAACGATAGTACTCATATTAGACAGACACATAGCTTGGTGTCACACGGTCTAACGATATATCATACTGTAGACAAAAATACCGAACAAGCGCTAGTTGAGCCTCTCGCATTGAGAATTCCGTACTGCAAAAAAATATTTAGATCTTCAATTATGTAAATATTTAATTGCAGACATGATAAATGTTAGTATGTATAATACATGAGATCATTAGTGGTGGGAAATAGGTTAAAATAAGGTCCGAATATACTCAGAATATAGTACTTAATAGCAACTAATAAAGCGTTAGTAGGAGTGGACCGATCTATTCCAAAGTTAATTTGTGAAGTTGTCATAGCAGTATAATGGCTTAATGGCTCAGTGGTAGTGACGTCGGCTTGCGATCCGTAGGACGTGGGTTCGAATCCTACAATGAGCTTGAGCTTTCGGTGAAGGAAAACATCGTGATGAAACCATAGCTTGGTGGTAGGGTATTTTCTAGTACTCGTCTGGCTAGCTACCACCCTCTTGTTAAGAATCTGTCGCCGAGCACCTATCGGTGTGTTCCGGCAGCCTCACTTGAGAGCCAGTTCCCAGTCCCAGGTGACTTGTGGTCAAACGCTACCCTGTAAAGAGTAAAAAAAAAAAAAGGGATAAGGGATTTAAATAAAGAGAGAACCCAAAAGAATAACCGGTTAGGTGGTACAGTTCACCGTGTCATCTAGCAAATCTAGTCTTATTTATTTTTGTCAAAGCTTGGGTAGTATTTAAAGCGTTGATAAAGCAAAACGCAAAGAGTATAGTAAGATACAGGGAAAACGGTTCCGATTCGAACTAAGGAACCATAAAAGACAAAAAAACGCTTGGTGACAGATGATTCATTTGCGTAAGCAATTAGTAATGACCTTGAGCGTACAGCATAAAATAATAATTACATCACTTCTAGGCGTATTTACGTAACAGTGACCTAATTTCAATGGGGTTTCGATATATTATTGCGATTGTAATTTGTGTGGACACGTGGACTTGAAAAGGCCTTGAGAAATTTCAGAATGCCATCTGTCATAGCACTTGGCAACGTTTTATGACGCGCTCCGACTAGGTGGAGCGACGTCTTGCACCGTGTGGCTGCCAGGAGTTGAGTGAGAAGAGTCGAACACCGGGGTCAGTGGCGTACCTTGGGAGAGGCCTATGTCCAGCAGTGGCGGATGATGATGATCCGTCACAGCACAGTTACGTGACCTACAAGTGCCTAATTCTTATTCAGGATAGGTATAATTTCCTTGTTAGTTCTTTTAGGGTAGCGCGTTCAGCGTTACACATGTATTGGGAACTGGCTCAAGCTCATTGGAGTATTCAAATTATTTCGAATCCACATTATTATTTTTATTTACATCTTGCAGGGTAGCGTTTGACTATCCCAATGTGTACAACCAAACAAGAGAAATCTTATTAGTAAAGCTAATTAAAAAATATCGGACCATTAGATGACAAAAAAAAGCTTGGGATTTTAGTGAACTTGCTCCAATTCAATCAATTAGTAAAGAGATTAAAATTGTCAATGTGATCGCGCCAAAAACATTACCTGCCGGGCGTTTCTTGCCTGTTCTTTTGCCGGCGTAAGGAGGTTGGAACAGGCGTAGCTAGTTTTAAGTTTGACGTTTTAAAGTGATCACAATGTATCCCATTGAATAAATAAAAATTGACTATTGACTAAAAGTCACCCGATGTTAAGTAACGATGTGGTCGAAGGTGGCGCCACGTTAAACTTGTACTGGGAACTGGCTTCTATATGAGATTTCTGAAACACACCGATGTTTTGTCACGTGACTGCAAACACTAAAAAGAGCTTCTTACGTCACTAACCACTCAGGCGATTTGTGCTTCGATGGTTGCCCGCGCGTCGGTAGCCGCGGGTCGGCGTCGGGGGTCGGCGCGGTGGTATGGTTATAATGGTTATACGAATCGCGACCATCGTGTTTTTCGGTCAGTGACGTCATGTCAGTCACGTGACAGTTGTTAGTGTTTTGGCGGAAAAATACATAATTACTCTAATTTTGTATATTTTCTCATCGAAAATACTAATAATTTTAAATAAAATATTTTTTTATGGTAAACAAGAGTCAATCTTTAAAATAAAAGCAATTCCGAAAAATGGTTAACATCCCTTGGTTACATAAAACGCGTCAATAAACACTGCTCTCTGTGGTTTATCATGGTATTATAATCGATTATTTTGGGATTCAAACGGCGAAATCCCACAGCCCGCGATAACCGATGTAGAGTGTTGCCAACTCTTAAACGCACGCTTTACGTGGGAAAAAAAGAAATAGCTTTTTTTATGACGTTTGTCATTTCTGAAATTAAAAAAAATTTGGGAAGTTTTTGTTAATTTTTGCTTACACACGTTGGGGGCCCTCGTGGCTTGGGGGCCCCGTATAATTGATACGGCAGATACGGCGGTAGCTACGCCCCTGGTGGTAGCTGGCCAGATAAGTATACTTGAAATTGTATTAGCTTAAAAATTGTTTTCGAAACGTCAAGCTCATCGAATTTCCATACTTGCGCTCAAAGGTGCAGCTTTAAGATTTCTTTATTGTAGGTACTAGGTACCTATACTACCTACCTCATCTACTCACAGTATGGAGAGCAAAGAGTTTAAGATAAGATAAACTACGAAAATTATAAAACGCTAGAAGAAAATCCGTTGAGTAAAAGTACATAATAGCCATACCTATAGCCCATATACCACACGCCTTCGCACAGCCCCCCCATGCTTATTTTTATGCTGTACCTACTAACTACGAAATTACCAGTTTCGGTTCCGGTCCGACGTCGTGGTTCGAGCCGGGAATCCGGAACAGTAGTTTGTATGGCATAATATTTTACCATGTGCGTACTGCGTAGTTCCGTTTTGTACCTAGTGGGTACATGTACTCTATCTATGGTACATACTTTTTTTAAGAATAAGACAAAGCTATGCAATAGAAAGAGAAGTAGGTATCTACGTAATAAAAGTTTTTGTCTATTTTGTTCATTCTCGGTCAATGTGCACAGGCAGAATGTAGCGCTGGCTGTTTGTAGAAGAGTTAATAAGCCATTTACAAATAAGTTTAAAATCAAGGCCGCGGAGTGAGATTAGGCCGGGCACCTATTTAAATAAGCGCCATCTGAAATGATTTACAATAACTACACTAGATATTAGCTATACTATTCTACATCAATCTTAAAAATACTCGGTTTGGCATAGAATTTTTTTTTTTTTGTACAATAAATCAGAGGACTTTTTCCATGTCATGTTTCAATATAAAGTTTATTATAAGCTATAATAATTATATGGTAAGTTTTGAAAGCTGGCGCAACCATTTGGTGTAGTGTTAAGCAGCGCCACCTTGGCAACACAAATGAAACTAGCACTGAACTAGTGGTGGGATATTAGTACAGACGATTTATTTGAAAACGTAACGCGTTTTTTCTGTAACGTAACTAGTTTCCGAAACTTTTATCATTGCAAGAGCCGGAACGGATCCTTCCACGTAAGTATTAATAATTTTCATTGAGTGACATGGTTACATCTGTGTAGTTTTCAAATTGTTTGCTGGTTTTATTCCTGAATACTTAATACTATTACCAACGATTGACAACGTCAAGAACTGGTTTTACTGGT
This sequence comes from Opisthograptis luteolata, assembly GCA_931315375.2. Taxonomy (NCBI): domain Eukaryota; kingdom Metazoa; phylum Arthropoda; class Insecta; order Lepidoptera; family Geometridae; genus Opisthograptis; species Opisthograptis luteolata. The sequence goes on from OV928048.1 coordinate 10,656,338, forward strand.
TATAGATAAGCGACTGTACTTCGTTGTAGGAATCGTGCAGTACAATAAGAATTAGCCGTTTCTAAAATTCAAGATGACATTGCAATGACCATAATTATTATTGTAATTTGTACGGTGTTCAAAACAGTCAAAACTGCTACATATATTTTTGAGGTTTACAAGACGAATCAATGAACTTTGTAACATATTTCCCAGGCTCAGGCCTGTCTATTTAATAAAAATAATTGTCAAGATGATGTTATTTACGTACGGTTATAGGCGTATCAAATACACCCACGTGATGCGTCCAATTACCGATGGCAACATTTAGCACGCGATGACTACCGGCCACTCCACTCCGACTAGCACGCGAAACGCTATTCGCGCCTTCGCACGAGATTCATCACAGCTCTCACGAATCACGATCACACACGACTCAATGCTGTTTGTATATTATAATAATAATATAACGACATTTATAGCACCCAGCGAGAGCCGCCTTAGCACGCGCTATATTATATTATAGAAAATTAGTCCAGTGTTGTATGGCTCTAAACTTCTAAGCGCTTAACCACCTCTAAATTGTAATACCTGACCTATAACTAAAACATCGTAGACTGGTATGCGCATCGAAGACTGTCTAAGTTGTGACTGTAAAAACGAAAACGAATCGCAGAACAAATAACGAGAAAACGTTTTCGGAAAACGGTTTGTTATAATCGTTATTGAAACGCACATTACTACGCTGAACTGAACAAAGAGCTGGGAACCAGCCAGCAGTAGAAAATAAGGTTGCTTATTGTCGCGTTTTATTTTATCTCTATCAGTCGCAAAGATATCGATGCGGAGGAAGGGAGATGCACGATCTACTTACGACCGTCAAAGTCGTCAAACAAACCATCTTTGATCTTACTTTCTTGTGCAACTGTTTCTCTTCGTCCGTCCATCCGTCTGTGTGTCTGTGGTTAGTGCACTGCAAACGCAGGATGGACGCCATTCGCGCGAGATAATTTTTTGTTCGCTTGTGACGTGAAATTAGAGGCTTTGTGTGGCGGGCGTGGAGTGAAGTAGTGGAGATATGTTGTAGTTCGTATCGTGAGCTGTGGATTCGGTCTGGCGGTGGTGTATCCCGGAGGTTGCCGCAGTTCGGGAGAGCTTGCCTCGGCAGCACTGCGAGGCGGTGGCTTCGCGCGGAGGTGCTCGGGGCGTCAGAGAAGGCATGGCGGGCGCGAGCTGAGCGCCGGCCCCGGCCGCTCGCGCTCCGCCGCCGGCCCAATGAGCGCGACACGCTCGGCGCGGCGGAGGTTATTTTATGGGTATTTGCGTGAGCTGCCGGCGACGCGAGCGGAAGGCACCAGAGAAGAGGTCGGTGCCGGGAGCGGGCGGGCCCGTTAAGGGCGCTGCGGTGGCTGAGCTGCTGCCGCGCCGCTCGGACCGACTGCCAATGATGGCTAACTCGATGTCCAATATCAAGATGACCAACCCTCTCAAGGGCATCGTCAGTAAGCGTCGGAAACGCTACCAAAAAGACGGATTTAACCTGGACTTAGCCTGTATCCTTTTATGTCTTATTGTGAAGTTATAGTGGTGATATACCTAGTTCTCTCGGCGCAAGATCGATTTAGGAGTTTCGAGGGTGAGTCCTTTTGTGTTCAGATTCCTTGCTTACACCCTTGAATGCCTTGGGTACCGTGCCTGTGACCAAATCGTCGAATTATTTCGGAATTAGTGTAATAATCTGAATTCGCCATCCATAATACTTATAAATCAAGGGCACTCAGTTTATAACCTATAAATTAGGTTCATACAATTGCTGATAAAAAAATCGTGGCTCTATCAGGGTAGGAGTGAGTTGTGCATTGAAATAATCAATTTACATTAAAATTAGTGGACATAAATGTCAAAGAAGCTATCAGACTAGTCATATTAGGGTTACAAGGTCTTAAAACCAGACAGAATACACAAGTGGTCTACTGTATACACTAGGAATAAAAAGTGTTTGTAACACTTGGGATGAAATCTCATTTTTATCTTGTGTGTAGTGATATGGTAGAGTGTGGTGGAGTGTAGTGAATGCAAGTATGCCATTTATTTGATAGAAAAGTGTTAAAACTGTGCATGGCAACAAGCTTCACTGCTGTACAAGTATAACCTATAAGTTTGTATACATAGGCTCAGTACGTGCCTATGTCTACTCTATACAACTGTACATAGAAACTATCTGATAATCAATGTTGAGTGCTGTAGATAGTTAGAAATTTATCAGATTAGAGTTATGTGGTGAAATGAAATGATAGTAGGTATGTAGCTAATCAAAATCTGTTATTGATGAAACCTTGAGTAGAGAGCATCATTTATCATTGATTTCTGATGAACATATTGTTGCTATATGCTTAAAATAGAGAATAATTTTGTACTGTATGGCCTTATCAGAACGGGATGGAAAGTACTCCACCAACAAGAGCTTCACTCCTAAATAAAAGAAGAAGAAAGGCCTTCATCATTATCAGCCTTTCACGTTCCCACTGCTGGGACTCTGGCCTTCTCTCAGGGAGAGAGTATGGGCTGTAATCTACCACGCTGGCCCAGTGCGGTTGGTAGATGTCGCATGCCCTTGAATGTTGCAGTTCTTGGGCATGTCGGAAAGAAAGGCCTTATTGCAGCTATATTACAGTATTCGGGATTTTATAGTCTCCTTCCAAGAGTTATTAAAACGGAATGTGTTATATTTCAAGATTTTTTCACTGTTGCTAACCGACTATCTGAAGTTTGAGTGGTACTTCAGAAACCCCACAATCTGAAACTAAATAAGGGATGCAACCCCAAGTGCTCAAACTAACAAATTATGACAGTAGTTTCTCTTTACATATATACTAGCTTGTTAGAAGTTCATGAGGATAGGGAAATTCCGGAAAAGCAAAAGACAGTTTTACCGTACAATCTGCGTAATAATGAAAAACAAACAATAAAAAATAATGAAAGTCGGGTTGTACCAAAAACCAGATTAACTAAAGTTAAAAAACAAGGTCGTTATTTAAAAGTACTGTTGTATATAATAAATTACCAAAAAGCTTAACCGCCCAAAAATATAGTTTATTTAAACAAAAACTTAAACATTTTTTTGAAAACAATCCGTTTTACGCATTAAAAGAATATATGTCGGTGCAGCTTGTAGAATCTATGGTCTTAGGTCAAGTGCTACAAAATAAACATTAAGTGACATCTTTGTATTTGTTTTTTTTACAAAATGGCCAATAAATGATTTTATCTTTATCTTTATAAATGCAAAAGTTTGTGAGTGTGTAGATATGTTTGATACTTCATGTTGATATAGCTCTATGGATCTTAGTAAAATTAAAGCTTGTACCCTGGATTAACGCACTGGCCACTTTAGAAATTGATAGGTGTAACCGAAGGGCGTAGCTTGTGCTTTATAAACCCCAAACGGAACATAAGTGGAGACTACTGCCCCAACAAACCTATATCCAACAAATATTATAAATGTGAAAGTTTGCATGTATGAATGTTTGTTACTCTTTCATCCAAAAACTACTGAACGGAACTGGATGAAATTTGAAATGGAGATAGCTGATACCCTGGATTAACACATAGGCTACTTTTTATCCCCGAAAAGGGTTCCTGTTGGATAACGGGAAGACGTGGGTTAAACCGTGGGGCGCAGCTAGTGTGTAATAATGCTAAGATTTTAAATATAAATATGTGAATATTAAGCAACACAAAGACAAATAAAACCCACCATATCGTGTAGAATATTAATTTTCACATGCGCTGGTTATATCAGTGCTTACAGAGGTTGTTCACCCCACCTTCATAGCTTAAATTTGTTTATTGTTTATATCAGTTGTTATATCATTTGGAAATTGGGCCTTTCTCTACTAACTGGAAACCTGTCTATAGACAGTTGTCCCACCCTATTTTTCTAGAAAATTAAAAATATAATATGTTTAGTCGATAGATAGTTATAATATAAATACATATAAACAAGAAACCATTGTAATTTTCCCTTATTTTTCGAATTATAGGCAATTTTGTAAAAAAATGCGGCAGAGGACTGTTTTGCCACCCAGAGGACTGTTTTTTCCACCCAGAGAACAGTTTATGTCAATGTTTATATAAAGAAAAACACAACATTAATTATTAAATGTAATCAAATAAATTCTCTTCTTTATTGAATACTGTATCACATACAGAATTTAACAGGTACAGGTATATTAAAATAATAAAATATTCGTTTCCCTTTTAGGGCAATATCTGGGTTTGGCAACTTCTTTAATACTTGGTCAACGGAAAACACTGGTACTACGCTACTTGGTTTTCATTAGAAAAATCATTTTCATCGACTCTGAATGTGTGTCCTTTGTCATCACAATTTTTTAATGTTAATGTTAGTTCACCTTCTTCCGTGTCTATCTTATTGATTACTGCAGCATAACAATATTCAGTATTTCTTACAAGAAATTTAACCAAGGCCACAGAATTATTATTAATTTATTAATTATTTATTAATTAACCAACAGAATTACACCATTGGTGATTACACCAATGGTGTAATTCTGTTGGTTAATTGAACTAAGTCCAACCAGTTCAGCGTCGTCGACGGTCTCCATTGTGGAATCCTGTGAGTTGTTCATGTTTTCACTTTCAGAGTCTGTGTAAATAGTGTTAGGTGTGTCTACATTTTCCTTTGTCTTAGCTTTTCCAAACGATCTAATCTCTTCCTATACTTTTCTGTCTTTTTTCTGTAATACTCGATCTTTTTGTCTTTATCCTTTATAATTTTGTCACGTTTCTTTCTAGCATTACGCTTTCTCGCATTACTTGCATCACTTCGTGGATAGGTAGTATTGATGGAGAGACAGAACTCTGAGGAGAAGGTGAACCCTCGGATTCAGGGGTATTATGTCGTACAAAATTGTTTGTAATGTCTTTCAAAGCTTTTTTTTTTGTGCGATAGGTAGCACAGTGCTTTCTCCATTCTTTAGTCACAGCTTTGTGTTCACGTCGACTCATATCTTTAACTGGCTTTCTTGTACCTTTTTCTTTCTTTCTTTGGTAGTTTCGTCGTTCTTTTTCCTTTTACAGGGTTATTTTTTAGCCGTTGATATCTTAATCTTCCCGATTCAATTCTTTTCTGCTTTTTTATTTCATCTTTGGTTTTAGGTTTCTTCTTTGGTGGCATTGCGGCAATACTAAAACAATAAAACAAACTTTCAATATTTAAAAACAACCGTAAGGGTTTAAAAACAGGTAGTTACTAGGTACGTATTATTTCATATTCCAAAATTCATAATAATAGAAAACAAAAGACTTGAATTAGCGTGACAGGCCAATATTGGTAAGAAAGAAAGAGGCTATCGACAAGCAGTAGGTTAGTGCAGACTATAATTAATATTAATAAAACACACACTGTTTTATTTGACACGGACGTCAAATAAAACAGTCCTCTGTCACATTGAACAGTCCTCTGTGTTATAAATTTCCAGAGGACTGTTGTACAGAGGACTGTTATTTTTACGTAAAAAATGTCATACCACGTATCAGTTTAAATATTACTTCATAACACAGAAACAGCTATAAATTATCACACTCAGCAATTTTTTTGTAAAATAAATATAATTATAACACATAAAACACCGTAAAATAGACTTACCAGAGGAATGTTCACTCAACACTACAGAGACGTGGCTCCCACACAAACACGGGGTTGTCACTGCGCAAAATAGCGTTGACTTGTTTAGCATCGCGACCGAGCAAACTTCACACTGTTAACGTTCGGTTTCAAGGGAAATGTAACCACAATAGTGTTTAATATTGTTGTGACGCGATATTAAAATTTGTTCAGAGGACTGTTCAAAAATGTGTAGGACAAAATTCGAACACTAGTTTTTAATACTAAAAAATTCTCTAAAATTATAATTGTTTTTTGTTCACGTGCATTCAATATTCTTTATGTTTATAGAGTTATAAGATTTTACATTTTTGAATACAACTAATAAAAACCGAACCGAATCATACTCGATCCGGAATTAGGACATAACAGAGGACTGTTTTTAGTGGCTTTTAGACCGAATTTAGGAAATGATTATGATTCTAAATATTGATTAAGCTTGGCTCCTTATATAACAAGTTATATATTATGTGTTTTAATAAATAAAACTATGCATTAATATAGCCAAGGTAAAAATAAATGCTTGGACCATGATTTTCCTGTTAGTAGAGAAAGGCCCAATTATATGTTTTTTATAAGCAATTTTATTGCGATGATGGCTCAGTGGTAGTGACGTCGGCTTGCGATCCGTAGGACGTGGGTTCGAATCCTACAATGAGTTTGAGCTTTCGGTGAAGGAAAACATCGTGATGAAACCATCGCTTGGTGGTAGGGTATTTTCTAGTACTCGCCTAGCTAGCTACCACCCTCTTGTTAAGAATCTGTCGCCAAGCACCTATCGGTGTGTTCCGGCAGCCTCACTTGAGACCCAGTTCCCAGTCCAGGTGTAGCGTGGCGCCATCTTCGACCACATCGTCACTTAACATCAGGTGACTTGTGGTCAAACGCTACCCTGAAATGAAATGAAATGAAATATAATTTATTTGTCCGAAACACGGTTTAGATCAGATGTTAACTTTGATTATTGCTCAGCGTGCTTCACCATTGCTGGCATACAAAAGTCATGCAAAAAAAAAAAAAAATATAACCTGTAAATAATAAAAAAAAAAAGCAAGGTACAATATTGCGTGTTCCAAAATTGATTGCATAAATCACCGATTCCACTTACTTTCTGATACCCTGGACCAGGGACTTCTAAATGTATTTTTTCTGCTGCCCATTTTGTGAATATATTATTTTTTTGCACCCCGGGTCTCTTACTGCCTTCCTTTAGGCCTGCAGCGCCCACAAGGGGGCGTTATCGCCCACTTTGGGAAAGGCTGCCCTAGACCTAGATATAGTATGGAATCCTAGTTAGTTAGCTATGTACATGATTATGTGAATGTGGGCATTATAACTTGTGCACAGATTTGAGTCATACAAATATGTCACTCAAGTGCGGATCACTTTTGCTTCATTACTGAATACAGACTTGAGGGTGCGATTAAACCAGAGCTGTAAAGTTAAAGCTGAACAGCCCCGTTCAAAAATCACGTGAGGTTCGAAAGGGAGGAGTTTGGCAAAAATCACGAAATATTACAAGCGGGAGGGGGGGGGGGGAGGGTATAGTAAGATATCATGTGTATTTATTTTTTCGCAACCTTATGGTGTCATGGTCCTTAATTTTCTAGAATAATATTAGCTTATTACAAATAAAACAAATACAAATTATTTATTTATAACACCTTTGTTACAAGTCAATTGCAAATAATTCACATTAAATTTAAATTTACAATACTAATAATTATCATAATTTATAATATCTACGAGTATGCTACCTATATACCATCATATCATCTCCATATCTCTATATTATACCTGTATTTAAAAATAATATTATTAAAAATTTAAGATTTTTGTAGATACTAAAAATACACGTGATTTTTGGAGGAGGGTGGGGGGTAGTCTTAAACCTCACCACGTATCACCAAGGGGGAGGGAGGGGTTAAAAAATGTTAAAGAAACATCACGTGATGAATGGACCTAAACAGTGTGCGAAGAAATATCCACCAATAGAATTACTTCATTGTCTCTGCACTCTCCACCCCTGGCGTTGTAATTGTGGATTTCTTCCTAGGGGAATGCTTAGATACCTTGCACATATCTAGTGGAATGGCAGTCTAAGGCTGGACTAAAATACTAACTCTCAAAAAGTACAGCTGTTTGAACATGCTTCGCTTTCTAGTTGTATATTGTATGTATTCTTCTTTGTTAAAGTTCAGAGTTTCTGATGACATGATATTTGACCTTTAAAGTTGGAAGGGTAAGGCTGTATAGGTTTTCTTACCCTCTCACTTTATCACTACTTATTATAAAACAAAGTCCTCCGCGCCGCGTCTGTCTGTCTGTCTGTTCGCGATAAACTCAAAAACTACTGCACCGATTTTTATGCTGTTTTCACCAATAGATAGAGTGGTTCTCGAGGAAGTATACAAAAACTTGACAAATTATATCCTAAAAGGATATAATTTGTCAAGTTTTTGTATACATTGGCTAAAATATAACGATATTTGTTGGAGGTGTCGGAAAAAAAGAAATGCGAAATTGTTTTTGTTGGTTTGTTCTCCTTTCACGGGGCAACGCATTGCATGCTTTTTTGTATAGAGATTACTTATTGACCATAGAGACAGTCTACTTTTTATTTTAGAAAATGCATTTCTATGGGATTTCCATGCGGGTGAAACTGCAAAGGCACATCTATAGTGTTTTATTCATTTTACCTGGAGAGATAGATTTCTTGACAGATTAGTTTCTGCAGGTGTCAATAGATGGCATTGCATGTACATAGATGAATATTTGAAGTCTAAAATTGTAAACAAGTCTTTGTTACTTTAGAAATGGTAAAAAAATTTCGTGACCTTAAAAAAGGGGAATATTATACTCATTTTTTATTTATTTATAACGTAAGAGAGCACTTGGAAAATCACCGTTGAATAGGGTGTTAAAGAAAAAAACTTTCGGGCGAAGGTCGCGGGGTTCAAAATATGTAAGTATTGAATTTTGACAGTTATGTGATATTTATCGAATGTGATAATATATATATCACGCCGCGAGAATTGGGCCTATTACAACCATTTCTCATTATTGCAATCCTTCAAGATGGGTGTAAAAAGAGTTCTTAAAGGTCAGCAACGCATCGGCAACTCCCCTGGTGTTGCAGATGTCCATAGGCGACGGTGACCGCTTTCCATCAGGCGGGCCGTCAGCTTGTTTGCTAATCTATTACATAAAAAAAAAAAAAAAAATTTTAGCGTTTTTTAAGACTTTTTCGTTATCGCAATATTGGTATGAGATAGATAGATTAACTCTCTACAGAAATATACAGAAACTAGTTGCGCCCCGCGTTTTCCCGCTATCCCGCAGGAACCCTTTTCCGGGATAAAAAGTAGCCTATATGTTAATCCAGGATAAGCTATCATCTCCATTCCAAATTTCATTCAGATCCGTTCGGTAGTTTTCGCGTGAAAGAGTAACAAACATCCATCCATCCGTACTCACAAACTTTCACGTTTATAATAAATCAAAAAATCAAAATCAAAACTTTTTTATTTAATAGGATACATTGTGATCACTTTAAAACGTCAACTTAAAACTAGCTACGCCTGTTCCAACCTCCTTACGCCGGCAAAAGAACAGGCAAGAAACGCCCGGCAGGTAATTTTTTTGGCGCGATCACATTGACAATTTTATTCTTATTACTAATTGATTGAATTGGAGCAAGTTCACTAAAATCCCAAGCTTTTTTTTTTGTCATCTAATCGATATTTTTTATTTAGCTTTACTAATAAGAAGATTTCTCTTGTTTGGTTGTACACATTGGGATATGGGAACATGAATATTAACGAGTTGCGGGATCACAACCAAAGCAGACCAGACCCCACAAGCAGCACCCGTTCACGAGTTGACGCATGTGCCAGCCATCGCTCTCCTCGACCATTAGTATTAGTAGGATATCTATATCTAAAACTAGAACAACAATAAAACCCCCTGTGAGGTACCCCTGAGCTACCGATACAAGGGATAAAACAAAAAAATCTACATTACATCACATTCATCGTTATTAAGGAAAATACATTGTAAACGTAAGAGGCTAAAAATCTTACGTGTGGGTGGATAGGTATATATAAGTACTATTCAACCGGTACTGTCACACTCGCACACAATACAATACAGTGCAACGGCATCGTACAAGCGACGGCGTACATTGATTCTAGCGTTTACTCGCCATTTGGCTATGTTAGCCATGCGTGCGACCACCGTGACACAAATCTTACGATTTTTCGCCGTCATCATCAGCCTTTCACGTTCCCACTGCTGGGACTCTGGCCTTCTCTCAGAGAGAGAGTATGGGCTGTAATCTACCACGCTGGCCCAGTGCGGGTTGGTAGATGTCGCATGCCCTTGAATGTTGCAGTCTTGGACATGCCGGTTTCCTCACGATGTTTTCCTTCACCGTTTTGAGCGATGGCAAATCCGCACGTAACTTATTAAGTCATAGGTGCGGGGCCGAGAGGATTCGAACTCGGTGTTGGCGTCTTGTAAGTCGCACGCGTTACCGTTCGGCCACCATCGCCATTTTTCGCCGTATCGAGGCTAAATCGATTTGCAATCGATTTTGATTAAATCGCGTTTCTCTATTATGTATTAACAATATGTTGTGCCCCACGTTTTTTATCGTGATAAAAAGTGTCCATTGTTCTTCCCCAGGGTTCGAGCTATCTCCACGCTAAGTTTCACCAAGATCTGTTCAGTGGTTTGGGTGTGAATAGGTAACAAATAGAGTTAGTTATTTTTGCATTTATAATATTGGTAAGGATGGAGACCAGCTAAGGTCTTAGACTGAATAGTCTTGACAGTTCAAATCGGAATCCAATGGGTCTAAGTGTCCTTGAGGATCTCGCCCCGCAGGGTATCGAAGGGGTTCATGTCAAATATCAAATGAATTTATTTAGTAGGATACATGCTGTGATCACTTTAAAACGTCAAACTTAAAACTAGCTACGCTTGTTCCAACCACCTTGCTCCGGCAAAAGAACAGGCAAGAAACGCCCGGCAGGTAGTTTTGAGCACGATCACATGTACAATTTTATTCTTATTACTAATTAATTGAATCGGAGCAAGTTTGCTATAATCCCAAGATTTTATTGTCATCGTAGTAGTCTGATATTTTAGGTAGCGTCGCATCCGCTGAGAGTCGCTGAGAAACCCCTTACTGTCTCTCTCTGCCACTCCGTCACTGTGGCGTACGTAGCACGGCCCGCTCGCTGCGACCTTCGCCAACTGCCCGCGTTAGCAACAGTAATTCTCTATTGATCCCAAAAGGTATCATTAAACTGATCTTAATTTAGAAGTTACCTTGATGCCACAGCTTAATAAAAAAAATAACGCTAAGCGTTAACGGCTCGTAGACCGTATGGGTTCCGTATGAGCGATGTGCGTTCAACGGCGCGACGTCATTTGGAAACTGGATTTTTTTTTTTTTTTGTTATGGCGTCACACGATTAGTGTATTTGCCAGTGTCAAGTATAAAAATATTTCAAACTCAGAGAGTTGAATCAAGTTTAAATGATGATGGTTATGATGATGATGGGATGAGGATATTGTTTAAGTAAAGTAGTGGCGCTTTACTTAAACTTTACACGGACTTTTTTGGAGCAACTAGAAAAGTCACTTTCACAACTTTATTTCAATTTCCCACACTTGTACACATTAACGAACACATAATGGTTAATAATCCACCAATATTACACATTATCACTCGAAGAAACACAAGTTTTGGAAATAAAAACAAAATTTTCACGTTGACAATTCGATTGCCGCCAAAAAAGTCTCAAACTCGATTTTATAATGCGCGAATACATGACACCAATTGACTTACCAAGAGGTGGACGTCGCACATAGGGGTATTTGACCAATCTAGCTGGCCAAAATTATTTATCCCTCTTAATCATTTGGAAATGGCTCAGTAATTCATAAAACCTTCAATTCAACCCTTGAATTGTGTCCCTTTACTGTTAATTTCGAGTTATAGGTCAAGGGGTATACCAAATACGGATATTGGAAAAAAACATGTGCCCGAAAAAAAACCACAGTTTTTTTACATACAAATTGGGTTTTAAATACACAATAACATTTAAAAATAATAAATAACAATCTCACCAAACATAAAAAAAATGTAAATATTAAAAATACAAAGCGTAACATTCTTCACACATTAAAATTTCTAACGTTTCTTTCATAAAATAATGTTGTTTCTGTTTTTCACAATTCTCCTTGATGCTAGTAGAGGATCTGGGGTTATTAAAAGTCTATTCAAAACATCCGTATTACACTCTACTCTAATTACATTTTCGTGCGAAATTTTGTCTATATAAACGGAAATGTTTTTTTTTGCTTTTGCTGCTTCTTGTCTTGTCCTATTGGTAAAAGGGCTTCTTCACTTACTATAGAACCATGCATTAAAATTGTAGGCGTCATATTATGCCTACCATATAGCGCAACGTAAAGTTCAGCAGTCTCTCTAGTAATTTTTTTAAATTTTTCTCCGTCTATTTTGTACCCAATTGATATGCATTCAAGAGGTTTTTAAAACATCTTCTAAATGCATAAATAATAATCTTGCGGCTGTAAGGTTTATAACTCCTTGTAAATTCACTTCGGCACAGGCTTCGGTTATGTTGAAAGACTCGTCGGGAGGATAACATTGTTTTTGTCATTGCTGCAAAACTAAATAGCATGGAAGGTTACCTGTGGTTTGTCTGATTCTGTCATATTGCACCTTGACAGATTTGCATCTACAAACATTGCAAGCGCTTCTTCTGGGCCAATTTGCTTAACATGTACCTTGTCATGCTCTACTGACTTCAGTACTCCTTATCACGATCCTTATTTACCAAAATCTCTTTCAAAATAGTTGATGCCCTTCTATTTCCCTGGGCTCGCAACTCCATTACCGCAGCATAGATATTTTTTCAAGACTATCAGACAAACGTACGTTCTCAGTTTTACGTCTTTTACTTCGTTCACTAGCTTCTTCAAAAGGTTAAGTAGGTCTACCTGCTCTTGTCGATATGTCAGGTAATTTAAATACTCCACTTAACCACTTTTCATTGTTTTTTTATAAACAGATCACTTCTATATTTTGCTGCTACCCACCGACTCTTCATTTCTGACCTTAAGCGTGTAAAATTACGCTTTATGTCTAATATTAGTTCGTTAGAATAACGTTTATGAAAAATGAAGTAATTTTCAACAAATTCTTATTGATCGTTAAAATAGAGAACATTTTGTGTTCTCATCATATCAAATACTTTTTTGCGAGTCATTATACTCCTTTCTGAAGGTCCTGAAATAATAAAAACTAATAATATCGTAAAATATATTTTTCCACATTTTCGAGTTAGAGATATAAAATCGCTCTAGATTACGGAGTAGGAAATAGTTGGAACCAGTTTTTTCATTTTTTATAAATAGAATGTCCATACTTCAAGAATATATAAGAATCATTGCCGGGCAATGCCGGGCACTAAAACAAAAAGTCCTTTAAAACATTTTTTGCATGAAAAATAAAGGAATTAAAAAGCAATTTTTTAAAATGGTGAAAAATATTGTTAAAACATATTAAAACAAAATGTTTTAAACCTGTAAAATAGCTCACTTACCAGCAGTTTCAGAATCCATAGTTAAAATTATTTATTCACAACACAAAATAAAATAACAAACAGTTAAAATATGACTTTAAAAGCAGAAAATTCGAATGCAAACAACCACTATGAGCAATGTCTGACTTCCGACTGACCTCACCCTTAGGAATTTGGGGTGGGTGAAATAAAAACAATGGGGTTGGGTAGCCTAACTATCTGGCTTTTCTAGGAACCCATTTTTTTTTACCTGAGCGCAATTCTGAGAATTGTAATTTTGGCCAGCTAGATCGTCCAAATACCCCTATGTGCGTCGGGCCCGTCGCTCAAAAGCGTCCGAACCAAATCGGGCCCGTCGCTCAAAAGCGTCCGAACCAAAAGAGGCCTAAAATACGAAAAAAGGGCTAAACGCACGCCGGTCTCCGCTTGGTCGCGTATGTGCCACACAGTCAGATGACATAAATAACTAGTTGCGCCCCGCGGTTCCACCCGCGTCTTCTCGATATCAGCACGAAACTTTTTCCGGGATAAAAAGTATCTCTATGTGTCAATCCAGGGTATAAGCTATCTCCATATTAAATTTCATCAAAATCGGTTTAGTAGTTACGGTGATACGTGGTAACAAACATTCACACACAAACTTTCGCATTTATAATTTTATAGTAGGATGAAATTTTTCAATGTTATACCTCAGTACACAATCAGCCACCTTTGTCGTCACGTCTGCTATAGACCCGAAGTCCGCCCCTTTGTACGTTAATGCACCCGCCACCCATACAAGTTCTCGCTTAAATTTTTATTGTATTTTTTGCTAGAATAAATGCTCAATCGCATTACGTTAGCTCGCAATAAAAGTGGTAGCAGAAATGCATGAAGCCTTTGAGGATGAGCATGAAAACTATTTCGGAGGCAATAAAGCACCCATGTATCACGCTGGCAGTTAAGGCGCTGGTTCCCAAGCTAAGCTGAAAAACGTTAATTAAAACTATCTCTCTGTGTAATTTTGGTCTAAAAAAATCTAATAAAAATATATGCATAGCACCTTCAGGCCGAAAAATGCAAAAAAATATATTAAATAATATATTATAGATATAATATTGAAAAAAAATGTGCAAAGTGCCCCATTTTCTACAAGTTTAATACTACTTTACTCCTAAACTATATATGTAACAAAGACTTGTTAATACCATCAGCGTATTAAGACATATAATACCCAGAGGACCTTCAAAGGCCACTTTTTGAAAATACTGCTTTAATTATTTTTTGCGAATTTTTACGTATTTCATACTCATAAATCGGCACGTAAACCCCTCAGTCGCCCATAAAGTCAGTACGGGACGATCAAGCAAAGTCAACGACGTATGGCAGGGCTTTAAAGAGATAGAGTTGTAAAACTAGATGTAGTCATTACTCCAATGTCTTTAACTACCTCATTGACTCGCATCTTCAAATTCAATTGAACTCGAAACGTAGTGAAACCAAGGCTGCGTACATAATTACGTGTAATTAAAAACGAATTACGACAACTACCTATGTAACTGCACCTTGTTTATGCTGCTACCTATCCGAAAGATCTCCGCACGTATTGTATGTAACCTTTAATTAATCTTATTTAGAGATTTTGTGGTGCAGTTTGCACTTATTTATGTACCTACTAATAGGTATATTAGTATGATATTACGGCACGCGCTTGGGTGCATTTTATTTGTTGGTGAATGGATGAGGCAATCACTGCAATTAGACAAGTGTAGGAGTTTACACTGCGCCACAGAATAGGTAATAGTTGACTCCATTAGCAACAAACCCTGTCGGCCGTCCCAGATATCGCTGGAAAGACGAAGTCTCACAAAGGATTTGCGCGAGCTCCAGGTGGAGGACTGGCAGGAGGTGGCGCAGGACATACCGAAGTGGCGTCTTTTGTTATCGGAGGCCAAGTCTCACTTTGGGTCGTTGCGCCATTTCAGTTAGTTCTCTATTGTTTATCTGTCCGCTCCAGGACTGCGGGCGGTCGTACCTCCACTGGACATACCTGCAAGTGCACAGGCGTATGCTTTACCTGTGTGGACTACATTTGATCGCAATAAAAAGTATCCTATTCCTTCCCCAGGGTTCAAACTATCCTCATACCAATTTCCATCAAGATCAGTTCAGGTTTCAAGCGTGAAAGGGTAACAAAAAAACAGACTTAATTTCACATTCAACAGATTTATTTCATGTTTTTTTTTCCGATGTTCTTATGTATACTTATTCTGCTATTCGGAGCTGAGACAAATCCAACCAAACAAAGATCATAAAAATTCGTCCAGCCGCTCTTGACTTAAACCCGACTTCCTACTAATATTATAAATGCGAATGTTTGTGTGTGTGTGTGTGAATACTTTATAACACCGTAACTACCAAACCGATTTTGATGAAACTTGGAATGGAGATAGATTATACCCTGGATTAACATATAGGCTACTTTTTATCCCGGTAAAAGGTTGATGCGTGAAACCGCTGAGCGCAACTAGTTGTTTTATTATATTTGTGTTCGAAATGAATAATCCATCCTAATCCGTTATCCGCGGTTATGGATCGATATGTAATGTCATAATATGTAATTTTAGCAGTAATATATCAAGCCCTAGTACTAAAATGACATATTATGACATGACATATCGATCCAAAACCGCGGATAACGGATCAGGATCGATTATTAATTTCGGGCGTTAGAAGTCATTATCGAACTTCTGTTTCTATTAACCACCAGCTTTCTTCTGCACGTACCAGATAATAGATACGTGTAAATCGATCGACCTACAACCAGCATGAGTTCTTTGACATCAACGTTTGGAGGTCGGCCACGTGAGTGGTTAAATATCATCAAGCTTATTCAGTTTGAGTACCTACCCAATGTATATGCCGCCTGCCTTCTCTATACGCTTTTTCCTCTTTGCGAAGTACATACTTCTTCTAACAACCCAAACATAGGAATTGTCACGATACTGGTTTTTAGGGTCATTTCAGCAAATACCAGCTACGCCGCGGTTTCACCGGCTCGGAATTTAGTTTATCGCGTTATAAAGTGTTCCATGTTCTTCCCCAGGGTTTTAACTATATCTGTACCAAATTTCATCGAGATAGGTTTAGGGGTTTAGGCGTGAAAGGATAACAAACAGACAAAAGGACAGAGAGAGTTTTGAGTTTAAAGAAAGATTCATTGTTCCCTAAAGATATACTAGGTAGTATAGTAGGCCTTGTTTTTTCTGTCATATGAGCTAGTAACCACTTCTATTGTCCGAGTTTTCAGACCGCCCGAAAGCCTCCGACGTGGTTTCAGAGACGGCACGGGTGGCGCTTAGTTGAATATTACAGGGCCCCTAGCCAAGATGCATTCTACAATCGTTGACGCTAATAGAAAACAAGAAAAAAGTATAGGTTTGACATATTTCAACGCTAAGTCACGTGGTCAGAAATATGTCAAATCTATACTTTTTTTGTTTTCTATTAGCGTCAACGATTGTAGAATGCATCTTGGCTAGGGGCGTAGACACCCATCCAAATGATGGTCGTGCTGAGTGGTTGCTGCTATTGGTTGTAATAGTCTATATTCTTTGCCTAAAGTGTGGAACTAACAACCTAGAAATGTTTTTTCTAAGAATACCAGGACTAATGTCCCGAATACGACTGTAAAGTCATCCGTTTCGCCATAGCGTTCCTGGTGCCCATTAACAAACGGTTTTAATTCGATTAAGAAACTACTGTACCCTAAAACGCTGTCTCCACACGAAAGATTTTAGGCTTACGTATCAGCAGTAATCGATTTATTGACGGTGCTCGTTTACAGCGATTCATTAAGCAAACGAATCGTGCGAAATCCAACGAGCTTGGAATAAATTAAAATGTGTAAACAGGCGTTTAGGCGCATTTAGGATTAGGATTCCGTATTGGGCACGTTGTGAAATCACTTTGTGTCTAGCGCAAGTTGCTATGCTAATACGAGGGTTGTCTGTAGAATGCTGCACGGACGGCTGTATGGAGGCTTTAAACGCGAGGAAATTATGCAGAAAGTGGTGTTTTGGAAACCACGGAACAGTGTATAAATAAGCAGTTAATTCAAAGTTGTAAAGGAGTTTTGGGTGCTACTAACTCCGTTGGCGCAGTCTTGGCCTCCGAAACGAGAGAGCGCCAATTAATAAAGTCCTGAAATAGTTCTAATCTAATAAAAATAGTTAGGTATTACACCTATTAAATTATAATATCACATCAATGATTAGTGTATATTAAAATTTATGAACACTTTAATAATAATGCTTAGCGTTTTTTGGACTCGGAATTTTTGTTAGGTAGGTAGATAATTTCGATTTGTATGGAAATTAGCTGGGGACAGCTAACAAAAGATGCATAATCTGAGACAGTTTCTAGAGCTGTGTGTGTGTGGCAGAGATGAAAGCAGATTTCACAGCTGGACTTGCCATGATTTTTATCGCAGGTTTGACCCTGATACTAAGGCTAGACAGTCTAGTATTCTAGAATACACGTGGGCGTCCGAATAGTAATGTAAATGACACACATACACACACACACGTTCATAAATACAGAAACAGATATTGGAAATGTAATAAAAAGTCCGCACCGACCAAGTGTATGACGGCGGGGGTCAACGAACTCGCCACATACGTGTGTGACTATGCAATTGTAAAAATCTTCGTACCTAATCCCAGCGTTAACACACAATAAAGGCCTGCATTACAAACAATGGGTGTTAGCAATAAAAAGCAGGGTTTTTAACCGCTCGATTGTTTCGACAGAAGTTCGTACTTGACATTATAAGTAATGGCACGCCGTAAATGCGGCTGTTGCATGTCATTTGATGCACAAAAATTGGGCACGGGACTGTACATTGAATAATTTAGAATGTAATCGAATTTTAACTACAGCTTTACCCCGCGGCTTCGCATGCATTCGTCTCATTTTTCCGGGATAGAAATATATTATGATGTCTACGGGGATCGACTTCTAAATTAAGGAGTGAAGAAACCCAATACATACTTATTAAATTTTTGGAACCAGGAAATTACTGTACACATTTCGATACAGTTTCCAGTAACGTTTCATTGCGATGTGACATCGAAATTCTGAGACATTCTTGGTGTTGTCGCGTACGAAGACGCGCTAGAAAATTTCAACTGCAGGTCGGGAAGAGCCTCCGGAAAAGCTAGTTTATTAAAGTTTTAGTGTGTGAGTTTGTATGTTTGTTATTTGAAAAACACAGGGTTCTTTTATCCCGAAAAGGTTCCCGCGGAATAACGGTAGCCGCGGGGCGCAGGTACTAGGTACATAAATATAATATTAGTAAGGGCTAATCCGTAACCGAGTGCTAGACAAAATCGGTAACAATGGGCTGCTGACACCGAATCGGGTACACCTCCTAATCAAGTGTTCAAGTGTAGGTGCTCGACGTAGCCATACTCGTGCTCGAAGACTCCTAATAAACATGCAGCACTCCCCCCACCTCCTCCCTCTACGCTCCCCGCTGTTGCTAGGCGCGCGCCGAGGCGGCCGTACGCAAGTACGTACTTACCAACATTTTCTAGAGATCTTTAAATATCTTTCAAACGGGTCTAACCTTTTAATTTTAAACAGCCTTTTTTAAACTTGTTTTTCTACTAGCTTTCTATTTAAAAAGAGCTAAATGCGTTTTCGTTGCTTTCTATCCGTGCCGAGTGACTCGTATCCTTTGTTCTGAAAATGTGATATTGCTATTATTTCTGTCTGTTCTCTAATAAAGCATCATTGAACACGTTAGTTCAAGGCTGCCCGGAGATGTGGTGCCTAGTGAAATGTTTTACGAGTGGAACGTGCGTGGCAACAATGCTTCATTTACATAACTGGGCTCTGTACCTCGTTTCTAATTAACTTTTAGGCTGCGGACGAACGGGCGCTGCCGCTTTTTTGTTCCATTTCGGGTTACAACGTGATTTCTTAACTGAATTACTTAGATGATTTATCCGATTGTCTGCTCTGTGACCTTTACGAATGTTTCGCCCGGTCGTGCCTGCTATAAATCATATTTTTTTATTATTATAAATGCGAAAGTTTGCGAGCGAGTTCTTCAAGCTGAAATGGCACAACACAACGGATTTTAGTGGAATTTAGAATGGAGATAGCTTCTAACATAGATTAACACAGGTTCCTGTAGCATGGTATTATAGGGCAACCGCGGGGCTCAGCTAGTTAATTTTAAACGCCCACTCAATCATATACACATCGACAACTGACCTTTTAATTAGGATTCCCTGTAACAACTTCTAGGGGTATAATACAAATAATAATAACGCCCACACTATTATGTTCATATAATAGTTAACTGACCTCTAACTAGGGTTGTCTTTACCTAGGGACATGTATTCCTGGTACTAAAATCGTAACAGAATCAAGTTATCTTCAAAATAATATGTCGTTCCGATATTAAAGATAATCTGGTCCGGCCTAACGATAACCGCATAACGGTCCCAAAACTAGTTTGCGCTGATGAAAATATTTAACCAGTCCGATGGACAATGTAGATCAACATTACGTAAATTACAAACCGACTATATTTTTGGACTGATTCCAAAAAAAAGACGTCGTCGTCGCGTCGTAACGAATCGGCTAGAAGAAAGACGCTGTCGTCACAGCCACGCCCATTTCGTGTCGGTGATCAGGGGCAGATTCGATTGGACTGTCTTTAAAAAAACAATACGTATTTTACGAAACTAAGCGTTTTTATCGACCTGTGTGGAACTGTAGGAGATGTCCATCATCTGCTTGGGCACTCCACGATAGCCAGAGAGATAACACATAGGCTCTTTTTTATCCCGGAAAAGTTACTGGGGAGTCACGGTAAAACCGCAGGTGCAGCTAGTATGCCTATGAGGCCTAGATCTGCAAAATATTTTATCCAATATTTGATTTCCAGCCTTCAGGTTCAATCAAAAAATCCATAACTTTAAACTGTTTAATTAATAATTTTACGAAATGTCTAGTTACGCAAAATGTATAATTAATTATCCAGTAAAGTCGTGATTATTTTTTACTATTGTTAGGCAATACTAGAAATTAAGAAACATATTTATGTGAAAAATAACAGAATAAACATAGTTTTTGCACTGAATAATATAGCTTTCTAATTATTATTATTATTTTCTTAGAGGCCAAGATTATGTAATCAAAATGATTACATAATCTTGGCCTCTAAACTGGGCAACAACCTTTGCGCTTTCGGCCTCAGGAGTTTCTACCACATCCTGCCTCCATCATCAGATCAAGTCACCACAATATTGTATTATCGTAGGAACTACCATCATCATCAGCCTATAACGTTCCCACTGCTGGGACTCTAACCTTCTCTCAGAGAGAATGTGTCGTAAGCCGTAATCTACCACGCTGGCTCAGTGCGGGTTGGTATATGTCGCATGCCCTTAAATGTTGTGGTTCTTGTACATGCCGGTTCCCTCACGCGATGTTTTCTCTCACCGTTTTGGTTTCAAAGAGGATTCGTACTCGGTGTCGGCGTCTTGTAAGACGCACGTGTTACCGTTCGTTATCGCTCTCAGTTACCTCTGTTGATTTCTGTTGTGTACCTATATGAAATTACAAATCAACGACGGAAAGTGGATGAATGTTCTATTGCAAGATTTGATAGTTAGGACGTGCGCCCCGTGGTTTTCCCTTTCTTCAGAATCTTGAGATAAAATGTTTAATAATATTGTTTAATCAAGTGTATAAGCTATCTCTATTCCAAATTTGAGTCAAATCCGTTAAGCCATTTAAGCGTGATGTAATAACAAACATACATACATATTCACTCACATAACTTTTTATTTAAAGTGTGATGTGATTGTTACTGCAAAGCAAGCACATACACTGAAACTAACACAATATTATACACATATACAAATTTCATAAATTGGTGTATTGTCGTCGTAACAAGTGATTCAGTCGTAATTCCCGGTAATTACTGCGATTTTCCATTGAATTCAAACAAGTTTACTTCATAACGACGGCCATCGTTTCGTTTTGCAACCGGACAAATGAACAGACATTATTTTAAGAATTGACTAATTTACTTAACAACCTATGTTATTGCTTAGTTCTGTTTAACTTCCTCGTGGCTTTGTAAAGTTGGCTGGGAACAAAAATAAAATAGAAATAAACCCGGGGCGTAGTAGACGTTTCGAGGGATAGTGGGCTAATCCAGTTTTGTTGGACGAAAAAATTGGACAGAGTTTGTCCGCAACCGGGGTCCCATAATGGTTTACGATGCTGATTAAATCGAGCGGAAATGTTATTCGGGATACCTTTATTTAAGAGGACGATTTTGAGATTAAGCTGATAATTGGCACTAGATACAACCATTTTTATCTATAATTATCATACGAAAATAATATCCTACCAATATTATAAACGTGAAAGTTTGTGAGTGTGGATGGATGGATGTTTGTTACTCTTTCACGCATAAAACTACTGAACGGATCTGAATGAAATATGGAATGGAGTTAGCTTATACCCTAGATTAACACATAGGCTACTTTTTATCCCGGAAAAAGGTTCCTGAGGGATAACGGGAAGACGCAACTAGTATATAATATGTTAATCTACATGATACATAGTGGAGGACCTTTAGAGGAAAAAATACATTATTTTTTAAATGAGTGCCTTATAGTGCCTCTATTTTGGAAGCTTCAACCATTTTTCTCCGGATTTGTAAACAACAAACACTTGTTATTACCACAACATATTAAAAAGTACAATACCCAGAGGGTCATGAAGCCATTTTTTGAAAATATTGCCTGAATTATTTTAGCGATCGTATTTTCTATTTAACGTTCCCAGATTGACATGAGGTACCCCCATCTGCCGCCTGCGGGGTGAGCCTGCGGATAGCAGGGCCTTAACTAGTTTCTTTGATGGTGCAGTTACTTGTCGTACATTTAGTGGTGCCCTCTAACTGGGAGCTCTAATTTCCTTTACGGTCGGGGAATACGTTTTATTACTGGGCAGTTTCATAGGCGTAGACGCTTCAAAACCTTTATTTTCGGTGTATTCCTGACGAAACCCGAAAAGTCTGTTATTTGATCCTGTAACTTTTTCTTAATTGTAAATTTACTTTAGCTCACTTTCACTACGTATAAAAAAAACAAATGTAATATACTTACAATATAATGTTATCATATTTTCAACCAGCATTTACTTCTGTAAATTTCTAGAGCGAAATAGAGTAAGAAATTTATATCAATATGTTATATTTGAATGAATGGGTGATATTATTTGTTTGCTCTATTTGTAGATAAGCTGGCTTTAAATTAATAATAACCAGTGAAGGACCCGGTTATTTAGTCAGGCAGGAGTAGTAATAGTGACATGCAAATATTTACGTAAGTATAAAATTATTAATAATGTTAATTACTCAGTCGTTATTGATTTGGAGCACAAGTATAGCGGAGCTTGGTTTCATTCAATTCCTTAATCTCAGCACGGCCATCATTTGGATAGGACGCCTTGCAAAGCGCCGTTGTAGAGTTCGAATCCTTACGGCCCCGCACTTCTAAGGCCCACTTGCGTCAAGCAAGGTTAGCGTGGTTAACTCTGAGTTAAGTAGTAACTCAGAGTTAAATTGATAAATGGCCTTGCACCACCGAGAGTTAAGTGTTAACTCTGAGTTAAATGGGTAAATATTTAACTCACCGATTTTGGTGGGTTAAATAATTAACTCTGGCTTTGACGTTTATTTGTTCATGTCGTCCTTTATTTTGTCTCTATATAAAAACACCACAAACACAAACGCAGTGAAAATAAAAACTACATTCAGGATTTTGAGCAGTGTCGCTATGAATAGTGGTATTATGTTCGATGATTTATTCCCCGATGACGATGAAGAAATAGTGCAATACATAGACACAGATTTTTTCAATAGAAGAGTTGAAACTCGGCAAGATCATTTTAACTCGATCAGAGAAAAGGGTTTTCACAGAAGATTCCGGCTGCCATAATTATGCTCTCATTTATTTTATTCCACAAACCACAGCTATCTTATCTCACAAGAAACAAGAAAAATACCACAAAATACTTTGGTTGGAAATGCATCAAATTGACAAAAACAAAACCACTGCAATAAACACTGATTGACTTTGACAAAGACATTCATCAATCAGTGCACCGCATTTCATTCAGTATAGCCCTTTCAAAACTTATAGGGATCGTAGAATCCACCGACCGGGCGACAGCTAATGCACAAATGCTCCAGTGTAAGGGAGATGGGTATATTTGGTTCATTCATTATTGTTTCTTTTACATTTTGCTCGGTAATCTAAGAACAAATGATAGACGTAAAAAAATACAATACACACTGCATTATGTTGGCGACCCCGGCAGGGTTACTTAACCCAGGGGTAGTTTAGGTAGACGCAAGACAAAGAATGAGTTAACGATATACAAATCTAACACAGAGTTACTTAACTCTTGCATTATATTTTTAACCCACTATTTGACGCAAGTGGGCCTAACGTAAATAGTTAAGTGAGAATAAAATTGTCAATGTGATCGCGCCAAAAAAATTACCTGCCGGGCGTTTCTTGCCTGTTCTTTTGCCGGCGTAAGGAGGTTGGAACAGGCGTAGCTAGTTTTAAGTTGACGTTTTAAAGTGATCACAATGTATCCTATTAAATAAAAAAGTTTTGAATTTTGAATTTTTGTGTGGATTTGCCATCGCTATAAACGGCGAAGGTAAACATCGTGACAAAACCGGCATGCATGTCCAAGATCCACAACGTCCAAGATCTACCAATACGCACTGGGCTAGAGCATGGTTATAGATTAACGGCCAGTTTCAATAACCTATCTATCTACGGTTTGCCCCACTATAGATCTTATAGCGATGATGGCTCAGTGGTAGTAACGTCGGCTTGCCATCCGTAGGACGTGGGTTCGAATCCTACAATGAGCTTGAGCTTTCGGTGAAGGAAAACATCGTGATGAAACCATAGCTTGGTGGTAGGGTATTTTCTAGTACTCGCCTGGTTAGCTACCACCCTCTTGTTAAGAATCTGTCGCCAAGCACCTATCGGTGTGTTCCGGCAGCCTCACTTGAGAGCCAGTTCCCAGTCCAGGTGTAGCGTGGCGCCATCTTCGACCACATCGTCACTTAACATCAGGTGACTTGTGGTCAAACGCTAGCCTGTAAATAGTAAAAAAAAAAAAAGATCTAGAAACCTGCCGTAATGCATATACTCTCTCCCTCTGAGAAAATACCAGGGTCCCAACAGTGAGAACGTAGTGGACTGATAATGATGACTACCTCACATGGAGCGGTTTTCTAGGTTATGGGCCCAGCTCGCTTTCAATGCACTGCTGAGCCTGTTGGCAGGCGAAGCCGAAATCGGGTACACGTGTGCGTAATCCAAGCGTACTCTAGATTAGTGGCACAGATTAGATAATACTACTGAAAGCAAGTGTTTAGGTATTCGACAGTCAATGGCCGGTCACAGAATAGATACAAGTAAGTACTAACGCACCGGTGAGGATCAATGTTTCCAGAGACGCGTATGGACTTCTCTATCTCATATTATCTAAGTGGTTAATAGGACAAGATAATCAGAAAATTATCTGGAGAAACTAGGTTTTTTAATGTTTCTGAATATATAATGCTATGTTATATAGGTGTTCCCCGCGGTTTTACCCGCGTGGGCTACAGTTTATCGCGATAAAAAGTATCTTGTCTTTCCTCAGGGTTCAAACTATCTCCGTTCCAAATTTCATTCAAATCGGTTCAGTAGTTAAGGCGTGAAAGCGAGACAGATAGACAGACAAAGTTACTTTTGCTACTTTGTCCTTTTTTAAATTTTTTCTTAGAAACATAGTCACGTATTTAGAAAAGAAAATTATTAATTGGAAAATTCGGGAAAAACTGATTGGGTTTTATGTGTGAACACAAGACGCGCCTTATTTTTGCCCACCCGTGCGGAGCCGCGGCGCGTCGCTAGTGTTAGTACAGATTTTACGAGGCGGTTACCCTAACCACAGAAGAGATGTTATATTAACTCCCTAGCTTAGATAGTATCGTAGACCACTCCCAGAGGATAGATCGCGAGTAACGAACCTTTGAACCTTTAACGGATGAGCCACATTTGAGATGCTGTAAATGGCGGTATCTAATAAAGAACGAGTAATTATCTAATATTAGATTACCAAATTGCGTCAAGATCGGTTTTGTAGTTTTTAAGTTTATTCGGAAAAAACAAATCTTTTCTTTTATACATTACTAGTTGCGACCCGCGGTCTCACCCGTAAAATAAAAAAGTAGCCTATTTGTTAATCCAGGGTGTAAGCTATCTTCATTACAAATTTCATCAAAATCGGTTTAGTCGTTCCGCTGATACGTGGTACCAATCATTCACACACACACAAATTTTCATATTTATAATACTATAGTGTATAGACTTGCTTATGTAGTACGAGTATGTATCTAACAAAAAAAAACATAACATAGTGTACTCTAAATTGCTCAAACAAAATCCTATAGATTACCAGCTATACAGACGGCTTTTGGTTTTTAATTTAAAAATTAGCAAGTTTAATGGATCGTAATCCTGAAACTCGTTCTAATTTTTCTTTGACGACAATGACACTATTATCTTGCCACCTAGATATTTGTCATATGATTGGTCTAGCGAAATAATGCAAACTCAAACCATTAACTCCGACCAACGACTTGTGTATAATTGAAGACTGCACGTCGCATGCGCGATCGATTCTACTTTCCGTAGTGTCTGCCGGTCTTGCGCTTATATCGACCGCTATTTAGGGCACAAACAGTAAGGGCATTGCAACGGTAACTTACTAATGTTCGCGTGAACATTGAATAAGGATAACGTAAAGATAAGAATCAATTGCAACAAATTATTAACTGGTGCAATCCGGCCTTAACTCAATGTGCTGATCTTCCGTTTGACGAAACAGAACCCTTATAGGAACACTCTCGTGTCTGTCTGTTTGTCTGTCACAGACAGCTTGTTTTTAACCCTCGATGTAAAACATAGGGGTTTATGTTATGGGGTTTTTTTTATTTTTTTTATGTGTGTTTGACAGTTTCATCATAGCTCCCAAAAGGATGATCCGACTTTGGTTTTGCTTATTTTTCTTTGAAAAGTGTCTGGGTCAAGACTATTATGAGTCTTAGCTACCGTCGAAGACATGAAGTCTACCGTTACAGAATTTGGTGCCGCTGACATCAACCGCCCCATAAAGGCTGAGGCCTACTCAGCCTGCTGGCTGCTGGTGATGACATTTAAAACAATTTAATTTGACATTCCAATCTTAACTTTAGTTCTGTTCTGACATATTAATTCTGATATTGCACCTAATACCCATTATTATTGATTATTTTAAATTGTAAACTTAAGTTGACATTCCGCACCATTGTTATGGTAGAATGTATGATCTAATTTTTATAATAAGACCTCATGTATAAACAACATTCTTGGCATAAATGAATTATGAATTGTGATGATGGGGGGCGGACACAGTTAAGTGCGAACCGATTTCCGACTGCGTGTGCGTAGAGTCCCTACTGTTCCAGTCAGTGTAGTGTGCACGGTGATTCATATGCCGATGACAATAAAATACAATTCTGCATTCACGCTGATAATCCATTTTCACTTGTGTGTGACATAGAGCTTGTGATGTGTCAGCGGCGCGCTCCTTTGTGTAATTGGATTTGTTTAGGTTGTTGCTCTCTCTATGCAAGTGCCTTTCTTTGTTGCCGATATGCCATTTGTCCACTGTCTGCTTGCACAGTGTCGGTTGGTTTCTAGACGGAAAAATCTTGGCGATTTCCTTCACTTTTGTGTTACGTGAGCTTCCTAGCTCTGTGGGATAGTATGCTCTTTTTGGTTTTGGATTATATTAAATTCTCTGTTTGAATAATATTAACCAAATTCTTAAAATTTCGAGAGTTACAAGACATACAATCACATTCATGGCTCTCTGACTCCTAGATCCTTCATCCTCTTCTGTGATCCTCCTGCTCCTGTATCTAGAGTATCAGGATCTACGCGGATCGGGGATCCACAACACCCATCCACGGAACGAATCCTAGCATTTTTGTTTCAATGTACAAATGTTTATCCTTAACGGGAATTGAACTCGAGGCTTCTGGTTCTTCTTGCTACCTAGTCGGCTGTTCGTCCATTGCGCCACATCGTTCATCCGGATGGTAATTTGTCAATATTTTCTTCTTATGACCTGGTCCTCAGCCATCCTTTAGACCTCTTGGTTAGACCTCTT
The DNA here is from genome assembly GCA_931315375.2 of Opisthograptis luteolata. NCBI lineage: Eukaryota > Metazoa > Arthropoda > Insecta > Lepidoptera > Geometridae > Opisthograptis > Opisthograptis luteolata. The sequence goes on from OV928048.1 coordinate 10,683,929, forward strand.
GGTAAGACATGACGTCCAACCTTTCTTTGATTACTTCCGGTAGCGCTGTAAGGTTGTTTGCAATGTCTCTACGATGTGTCTCCTTCAGTTAGTTGGGGGATTGGTTCCCCTCATGATTCAGTCGAAAATCGAAATGGCGGCGCTTGAACCAAAAAACACGTAATAAAAATGTTTTATTGCCTCGGCCTAAACTTCGAAGTTAATCAGTTCGTCAGTTTGATAGTTATGAGTTGTGTAAGTGGTTCACAATTTTTTCTGATCCGCGACCTATCTAAAAATAAAGTAAGTTTGAGATCCGCCTTGTGCCTCTTTATTTAATTTCATTACAGCTCAAATTCATTCCATATGTTATTGCTGCAGATCTTCTCATTAATACTACATGTCGTTGCAACTTTGTTGACATTTCAGCTGGTGTTCTCTTGAAGTGGGCTACAGTACAGAGCCAGATTGTCGTGTCGAATTTTACATGCCTTATCCGAAATAGGCGTGTTGCCAACCGACTGACTCGTCCTAGCCGAGGTTGCGTTGCGACTGTCATCCTATCAGTTTCAGGGCCCACCCAGTGGCGGGCTTAGAAATTTTCCAAGTATAAACTGTTACATGTTTGCCGCCCTTAAGAGCCTAGTTTTTTTATTATGTTGAACAGTTTAGTTGAAATTACACAAAAATGAAATTTTCTGACATATTTGAAAGCCAGTCTTTAGTGAACCAAGTGACTCTATAATAGCTATCAAGGAGTTTGTCATAAGTAAAATCTGCCGCCGTAGGCTCAAGCCTCAGTCTCCTGGTGAAACCGCCACTGGGCCCGCCCGATAGTCCTTCGTGAGTCGTGACCTGTCAGGTCACGAATTTACGATCCAAACTTTGGCAAACCCTGACTTATGTTCTGACGTTGTATGCCTATATTCTTTAACTAAGCTATGTCTGTTGTAAACAATCGCAGAGCTATCTGCCTAGCAACAGGCAAAGCAATTACGTGAACGATTATCTTTTTTCGGCTTCCATAATGCCTATATCGCTTTGTTAAATTGCTGTTGTTATATATTTTTTTAGTATCACAATCATTGTCTTCAGTGACTGTGACACGGTTTGCAATTCAACCACATTCGGTCTGCCGCGTAAAGGTTCGTACGCACTGGCATTTAGAAAAGCTTATTATAAAATACTAGCTGTTCCCCGCGGTTTCACCCGTGTGGGCTACAGTTTGTCGCGATAAAAAGTATCCTATGTCCTTCCTCAGGATTCAAACTATCTCCGTACCAAGTTTCATTTAAATCGGGTCAGTAGTTTAGGCCTGAAAGAGTAACAGACAGATAGACAGAGTTACTTTCGCATTTATAATAAGTAAGGGATTACACGATTTTCCCACTATCCTGCAGCAACCTCTTTTATTTATGTATAAAAAATATCCTGTGTTAAGGCAGAGTATAAGCTATGTACATCAAAATTTTCACTCAAATCTGGTTAAGTCGTTTCAGCGTGAATCACAAACATACACACACACACACACACACACAAACATTGTAAGAAATCGTAATCCCCAAAAATTACCTGCCGGCCGTCTCTTGCCGGTGTAAGAAGGTTGAACAGACATTTTAAGTTTGACGTTTTAAAGTTATCACATGTATCCTACAAAATAAACATCTGTTCTAGAGCAAAAGCTGCAATACATGTTTCGCGATTTGTATCGATACAACAAAGCAGAAGTTATTGAGCTCGCCGAGTTCTAATACCACACTAAGGTCAACGTCAAGGGAAATGTCAAATCTTATCATCGCGATAAATATTGCGTTAATTTAATAACGCAATTATGTGAGTGGCTACACTTGAACGGTCAACGTGAATGCACTTGAGTTATCGACTAACGTCAATAGCCAATGGGAATGCCGTTGTCAAATGTCGTGGCCACACTTATGTCAAACGTCAATCATCGCGCTATTTAACGACATTTCCCGTTAGTGTAGCCCCAGCATAAATGGTGCCGGATGCCGATGGATACCTTGTGCCGAAATAAAAATATGCCCTAGTGTGGACAAGCCTTTATAGCAGCTAATTTTACATTTTTGGGGATTTTAGGTCACACTTTTGCAACCTAGTTCCTTTTGAGCATTTAAAGTAGATTGGTATTACGTATACCTAGTCTACTACCTACCAGACCAGACGACGTGAATAGAAATCTTTCTGGGCTGACAATATCTAGTCTCGTAGAATTTCTAGTATGCTATATAACATGACTATGGACTTTACTTGTATAGTCCAGTCCTCAATCGTCCATTTCCCCTGTACAGATTTTGACAGTTTACAAAAACTACAAAAGGTCATGTTTTTCGTTGCGCCTTTCTGAGACTTGAAGGAAGTAAAATCGTTAAAACGGGTTATTTTACAAATCGTTGTATTTGAATCCCAACAAATTTTCGAGTTACTTTTTTAATTTAGGCAGTACGGTTTGCAACTGACATTTTGACGGTAGTAAACTTTGACGTTTACGAAAACTTTTATAGTTTTCTTCAATACTTTTATTAAAGGAACAATATCAAAAGGTCCAGTTATCAAAATGTCTTTAAATGCATTTTTAGCCCCGACGCAAAAAGATTAAGGGGGTTTATAAGTTTGACGTGTCTGTCTGTCTGTTTGTCTGTCTGTCTGTAGCTCGCGAACGGATGAAGCGATTTCAATTTAGTTTTTTTTTGTATGAAAAGTGAGTTACGAGCGAGTGTTTTTAGCTATGTTTGATGAAAATCGGTCCAAGAGGTCGGGGTTTATTTTAATTTTCAATTAAAGTTATTAGATGTCACAGCGTTTGTCGATAAGTCAGTTGGTACCTGATGTTAAGCCATAGAATAGACAGGTTTAATCGTCGATTTGGTAATACAGTTATATTATTTTATTCTTGCTATCAAGTAAACAAAGTTAATTAATACGTCATTAGAGGTTTGCCTACTTGTATGAAACATGCGCGTTGAATTTAATGACATATTATGTAGATGTACCCCTTTTAATTTAACCGACTTGACAATGACTAATGTATGTAAATAATAGCAGTGTTAATACGTTGTTCTATCTACTTTACTAATATTATAAATACGGTTGACCTAGTCTTTGGAACTGAGTTTTAGTTGGAAATTCTGGTAATTTGTCATCATTCACTTTCTCCCTGCTGGGACATAGGACTTCCCTCAAGAGAGAGAGTATGGGTCATGGATGTACAGTCAACAACAAAAGTCGCTGAACAATCACACTTTTTTCTATTATCCTCATCATCTAAAATAAAATCAGGTGTTTTAGTTTGTGGTCAAAACGATAACATGTAAAATGTAAAATAAGCAATAATAATTACTGATTTGAAACACATTTGGAAAATCGAGAATGATCAGCTAGTTTTGTCGCTGACTGTACCACGCCCCTAGTACGGGTTGGTTGGTACATGCAGTATGCTCTTGAATATTGTGGTTCTTGGACATGCCGGTTTTGTCACGATGTTTTTCTTCACCGTAACTGCGGGGTGAGATTATTATTTTATTTTTTTTACTATTTACAGGGTAGCGTTTGACCACAAGTCACCTGATGTTAAGTGACGATGTGGTCGAAGATGGCGCCACGCTACACCTGGACTGGGAACTGGCTCTCAAGTGAGGCTGTCGGAACACACCGATAGGTGCTTGGCGACAGATTCTTAACAAGAGGGTGGTAGCTAGCCAGGCGAGTACTAGAAAAATACCCTACCACCAAGCTATGGTTTCATCACGATGTTTTCCTTCACCGAAAGCTCAAGCTCATTGTAGGATTCGAACCCACGTCCTACGGATCGCAAGCCGACGTCACTACCACTGAGCCATCATCGCTATAAAAATGATGGAGATGGGATCGAATCCCCTGTACCCTGTATTGGCATAATTTCATCACTTTATGCCTTATTTTGATATTGTCGTAATATTCTTTCAAGTTCATTAAATTATCTTTTCATTTTAGCAAGCTATGTTATATACCTATATAAGTTTTATTTTTCAGAAGATTTATAATAAGATTAGATGCGAAATGATGCATGCAAAACAAAATACGCAATTTATGATAATAATTTCTTATTGACTAACTTACGCTACAATAAATAATTTTCACAAAAACTACAAACTAAATTAAATTTATACCATTATCGAATAGATGACGTACTAAACCCACAAACTCATACGATCGGTTATACATAAAATACTAAATTTAGAGTTTATTTAAACGGGATAATGAATACAAATAATGACAATGCTACCTACGTAGGTAATGTGCGTTTACACTACGGTCTGTCCCTGTGTTGACCATGTAGCTTTATATGGTCATTTCGATACGAGGGCACGACACAACTGACGTTAGACATGTTGTACCTAATACCTATTGTTATCTAAATACGTCTTGTCGCCGATTGACTAATTAACTGGCAATCAATGTACAGCCTAAACCACAGACATATAGGTAACCCGGCCATCAGAATATTTCAAAATGCTTGTAAATGCGCTTCACCCTTTTTGACTAAACCATTGGATATAAACAATAACTACCGAAGGTATCTATCACCCACCATGCGTGTATTGTTTAAAAAATGTATGTTGACGTTTTCTCTACAATTAAGTTAAAATATTGGCAAGACGCCGACACCGAGTTCGGATCATCTCGGCCCCGCACCTGACTTAATAAGTTACGTGCGGATTTGCCATCGCTCAAAACGGTGAAGGAAAACATCGAAGAAACCGGCATGCCCAAGAACTGCAACATTCAAGGGCATGCGACATCTACCAACCCGCACTGGGCCAGCGTGATAGATTACAGCACATACTCTCTCTTTGAGAGAAGACCAGAGTCCCAGCAGTGGGAACGGAAAAGGCTGATAATGACTAATGCTTGGCAAGGTTAAATGCATAGGTGCTTATATCGTAACCTATACAAGTAAATATAGTTTATTATATATAGTACATATTTTTCGGGGTTTTTTATATTCCAACACTGGTCGGTCGCGACCCATACTTTGGAAACTACTGATTTGGAATATCAGAAATTTAACTTCGATCGAGGATCCACAACATCCATACTCTGAACAAATAGTACTACTATTATATTAGTCTTACAATATTATGTAGTACATACAAGCCCTTTTTTAAAAAAGGCACGAAGATTTCTCTTTTCGCAGTCGGGTGTTCGCCCATTGCGCCACAATAAATGGAATGGCTTAGTTACAGTTATAAAATGTACCTATATAGATATACGCTACGAACCTCCAGTCGGTTATCAATAAAAGCAATTTATAAATGAATGCTCGAATAAATGATTTTGTTAAGTATGCATGAACGCTCATTTTGGAAATGTTATTTTTGTTTCGACAATAAAACGGTTGATTTACAGTCGTAATGTGCAGTTTTGTTCACAATTGAAGAGCATTACGCCCTTGTACTGTCATCGTTAAATGTGCACATTGGATAACTCTGAGTGCTTTTAATATTTCGTACACGTTTGCAACGGAACGGGTGCAATGACTGGTCTCGCTTCGAGCAATGAGAATGTAAGTGATGTTAGGGCGCTAGCCCATTGCTGTACACGGACACTCTACGAGTGTTTAGTGCGAGCGGTTTGTTTAGTGTTTCGTAAAAATTACTTGGTTAGTGTTTAGTGCTTAGCGAAGTACAGCTTAGTAGCGCATTCTATCTATTTTCGGGTGGCTCCCAGTCGAATGTCCTCTTCACCCTCCCTTGCAGCTAAACACGCATTAACATGTAGTTAGTGTTTAGTTTGTGTCAAACAATGTCTTATGTTTCCTTGTTTTTAAGAAAACCGATATTTATGAACTGAACAGTGTGGGACGTCGTCTCCTAATCACTGTACTAAACACTAAACACTTGACTAAACAAAGTGTGAACAGCCATGAGTAACGGCGCCTACAGTAGATAATTATAATATTTGATTTAACTAACCAACTGTGATTTAACCAAGTTTGTATCAAAATATTGCCTGTTTTCATCCGTACACACGACGCGTGTATTATAATATATTAATATTATATTTATATATGTATGTACGTAGTTTGTGTCGTCATTGACACAAGTACGAATAAGGAAAAAAAACGAATATGTACAAGCGTGGCTCACTGTATTATGGGTATACCCGATATCGACTATAGTAATTTTTTTTTAAGCAGCTTTTAGTCACTTCAGTTACCTCTAGGAGGACTGTAGCGGTTTCCATACAAATATTTTACAATACTCGATAGCGAGTCCAGTTGTTGAAACTCGGTACTGGTCGTTAAAGTCAGCTGCATTGCATCTGCGCTACGCTCTGTGATGTGACAGAAATGATAAAATTATTCAAATTGGCAACTGTTTCGTTAGTCGTAACGCAAGCCAAAAATTTACTTAGTTGACGTCAGAAATTTAGTGCACAAAAACCGTTGTGACAACGAGTGGTATGATTGTCACATCGTTAGCTACGTCAAGTTTTCAAAGTAGAGACTGCAACGGACACCTTATCACTGTAATTGTCGTCTCTTTTATCTACCGATATGACAATGACGTTATTGAAGATCTCTTGTTACCTAATGGGTCTAATGAATGGATCTTAAAAGATAGAACGTATAACTCCCGGGTCCCAAGCGACACGATGAGATGGCTTGAAGTTCTTTCGTTCGACATTTCGATTTATGCGAGCAAAGGGTCGCATAACTAACTTACTCCGATGGCTCATCGACCCAAAGTGTATCTTGGCCTCCGAAACGAGAGAGCGCCACTCTTATCTATCCTGAGCGATTTCAGCCCAGTTCAGGGTCTGGGGTTCGCGCAAGTCCGCACCCACCGCGTCCTTCCAGCGTCCGACCGGCCTTTTTTTTTTTTTTTTTTTATTTAATTCTTCCTCCGTCTTGGCGGGACGGGTGGGGGTCGCTGTAACAGTCTACCCACCCGCCCCAACGGAGAGGCCCGGAACTCAAACATTCCGGGCCCCACAACACTAAGCACCTGGGGGGCGTCCAACTTGAAGCGACGCCCCCCCCAATACGACGACCAGCGTCCGACCGGCCTACGGCCAAGCAAAGCTAAGGCAAGGCAAGGCTAAGGGTCGCACAATAGCAGTATAAATAATTTAGTATAGCAAAATTAATAAATAAACATGTGATATACTCGTAGTAGTGACACAGGTACAAACCCCATGGCAGCTTAAAAAAGTATATTTCTATTGCATATTTTCTATTGGTTTCTTTTTTCAATGTAAACGTGTGTGTGCCTCTTTAATTTTCCTGAGCGTACAGTACAGATATCACAGATAAGCTGATAGCAATGGGATTCCCCGCCGAGAAGCTGGAGGGGGTGTACCGGAACCACATAGACGAGGTGTACAGGTTTCTGGAGAAGATGCACAAGGATCACTACAAGATTTACAATCTGTGCTCGGAGCGGTCCTACGACTCCAGCAAGTTTCATCAGAGGGTGAGTGAAGGAAGAGTTTATATCTTTTTGTGAATATCTCGGTACGACTTCAGGCTGGTATGGCTGGTGGACATATTTGTATGAACTGACAGCGTCAATCTGTGCTCAAGTACTGATTATCGATTGAGCGTCATTCCAGAATACCAGCCTGAGAATGTTTTTTTTTGTCTGATGGTAAGCGGTCTGCGTCGCCTATGGACATTTGCACTACCAGGGGCGTTGCCAATTCGTTGCCGACCCTTAATAACTCTTTTCACAACCCATCTTGAAGGACTGCAATTTGTAGCACTGCGGAAAGACTCTTGGGGAGCTCGTAAAGCTCGCTATGTATAAGGGTTTTTATATTCATCATAATCAGCCTATTCATCAGCCCACCATCTGTCTCCACTGCTGGGCTTCCTTTCATAGAAAAAGAGCAATAAACTACCACGCTGCAGTGGCAGGTTCATAGATTCCGCATGCCCTTGGATATTGTGCGATTTCTTTCTGGTCATGTAATACAAATTGTTGCTAAACGCCCAATTTGTAATATCTAATGCAGACAGACAAAATCCTTGAATATTAACGTGCTAACTGCTAACACAATAATACATATATTGGTATAGGAGTATAGACAAATCGCGTACTAATTAATTCCGTAAATTACGACGTGCACTGTCTGCCCTATGACTTTGTGAAAGGCAATTTGTTCGATCCAAAAGTGAATTAAGTGTGTGTAGACCGTGTGTGCGAGCACTAAGGTCTAAAGTCCAGGCGACTAGTTCTTCGTCAGCGCATGTGCAATGTGCAAATTGCTCTGTGCATCGCTGCGCTGAACAGTAGGGCGACTCATGTAACGTCCCGCCTCGAACGATCGCAACACGTGCGCCGCGGCTCGCGTGACGTCAGCTTATGAAAGTTTCAGAACTCAATGTCAATGCCAAAGGGGTTAATAAAATGTTACGCAACCGTCGTCAACCGACCTGCTATAGACCTACGTGTACTATAATAAGGTTAGTACGTGCGGTGCAGCAAACGTGACTCGAGAACTACATCTACGTGCTCCATCTCACGCATCACTACGTCAATAAGGAAAAATACGAATTTCAACCTAATTTCAGTACTCTAAGTCATAATATACCTTAGCCGCAATTGACAGGTGGAAATCGCCATCTGTGCTAATGCCGACTAAAACCCTTTATATCGTTAACTTTTTTATATATTTGTCCGTTCCGTAGAACACTTGCCGTTAATTTATGGTTTTGTTAATAATAGAGCTATCAGCTGTTCAATAAATATGGTTTGCCTTGAATAAAATTTTGCGTGCTCTTCGGAACACATTTGCGGCAAATGTTGTACGTGTGGAGTGCTGGTTATACAGATTGATGTTAAGTGGAGATTTTGTGGGGTACCTTGGTTATATACCAGAATCTCTTCCTTCCTTAGTCATGCTCTCGTTTCCCTGTTACGACGGTTCTGGTTCATAGTGGATGAACTTGTTGAGGATATCTGCTGTCCACTAAAAATTATAAATTTTATGGTAATTTTTTTTTTAGGTTAATAATCCATACTAAAAATTTTAAATGCGAACGTAACTCTCGCTCTCTCTGTCTGGTTGTTACCTCTTCACGCCTAAACCGCTGAATGGATCATGATAAAATTTGGTATGAAGATAGTTGGGACCCCGTAGAAAGACATAGGGTCCTTTTTATCGCGATAAACTGTAGTCCATGCGGGCGAAACCGCGGGGAACAGCTGGTCAGATTATATTTGGTTTTTTCATTTGACGTCGTGCTGCGGGCACTCCCAGTCTGCCTCCATCTAGAGTTCAAGTTCAAAAAATATCATCAAAGATTTCTTTCGTAGCCTTATCATTATTATAAATTCAAAATTACCATAAGTTAAGTATAAAAATGAAAATCCGCATACACAGACTAGCATTACAATAAATAACAGCTTATACCTGGTCGATATTCTCTAGACTAGCAATAACATTATCATCGTTATAATTATGATATTCCTGTGATTTGCAGGTGTTGTAAGTAGATTAAAATGTCATGCGGACTGCATTTTGTCATGGACATTGCTGTTTTATTAAGACGTTTTTATTTATCAAACAATCTGTGCCAAAATTCTCCGTGGTGCCAAATAGAAGGAGCTATAAGATGCGTCACCGGCAGGGTTGTCGCTTATAGTTTTTGTTTCCATTTTTATGCTGGTTTTATTTAGTGTTGAGGGGTCAGATGGTTGAAGGTCTCCAAATAGCGGGCGGGTCTTTTAAAAACTGAAAAATACCAAGCTTGACAAATGTAGAGAAAACATTTTTTTTTTAATAATTGCAGTAGTTGAAATCTAATAAGAACGCTTACCCACTCACATAAAAAAAATCACAATATCTAGTAATCCGGAGAGTTCCACAACACCCAGTCACGGGACAAAATTACTTGCGCTCTTTAAAAAAAAATATTGCATTCCATAATTCCATGTAAATTCCGTAACAATAGTTGGATGCGTTAAGACCGTTCTAAAGACAACAACTTTGGCAAAATGCACAAATATTACTGATACTTGTTCTAAAACTTTCTCTAACGTAAGGGCTACCGTTTATGTTGTAGGCTCCATCTTTTTCTTTTATTTTTTTAAATTAAGAGCATAGCTCTTGTTGGTGGAGCACTTTCCATCTCTTTCTGTCCCCGGCCATCTTTCAGGCCCCAAAAAAAAGCTTGGGATTTTAGTGAACTTGCTCCAATTCAATCAATTAGTAATAAGAATAAAATTGTCAATGTGATCGCGCCAAAAAAATTACCTGCCGGGCGTTTCTTGCCTGTTCTTTTGCCGGCGTAAGGAGGTTGGAACAGGCGTAGCTAGTTTTAAGTTTGACGTTTTAAAGTGATCACAATTTATCCTATTGAATAAATAAAAATTGACTATTGACTATAATACTGAAAACAAAAAAAAAAATACAAAAAAAAACTAAAAACTTTCAACTTGACTTTAACTTTTTTTTTCTTTTCTCGTTCTTTAAATACTTTCTCCAACGCGAGGGCAACCCTAGCACCGTTTGTGTTGTAGGCACCTATTGAGAATTAAATAGGACACTGGCAATAATATGCCACGTGTGGACGATGAGGAAACTCGAATGCATACCTATAGTAGCGGAATATGCATTAGCATAATAATAATTGTATTCAACACGGGTAGTAAGTACTTGTAGTTGCCATCTTGAAATGTGCCATGAATATCACGCGTGCTTAATGCACGTCTCGCTGGGCTATTGAGCAGAAACGTACGTACAGTCGGCGTCAAAACTCGCTGTTCTTTAAAAAAAAACTTTCCGATTACGTTCATTATCTTACGGCTGAAGTTAATAATCGATCCTGATCCGTTATGGAATGGGAACAATGGGAAAATCGAGTATGATCAGCTACTTTTGTCGCTGACTGTACGTCTGTCAGGATGGCGTGTTTATTATGGGCGTTGTCATCATCATCAGCCGGGAAAAGTCAAACTTCAAATATAGATAGATAACGCTTTATTGTTTCACCACAACAACGGAAAAATAGAACAACATAAAAGAAAAAAAATCTTAGAGCTAGTGTTACAATGGGCAGTCTTATCGCTTAGAGCGAATTCTACCGGACAACCTTTGGATGGACAGAAATAGTAAGAAATAAAATGCGGTTGGTGGTGTAAATGTATGTACTTACATAAAAGAAATATATACCGTAAAATAACTCAATTTAAGAAAATAAATAATTACAATTTATTATATATATGTTTAAGATACAGAATACTTATCTAGTAGGACACATTGTGATTACTTTAAAACGTTAAAATAAAACTAACTACGCCTGTTCCAACCTCCTTCTGCCGGCAATAGAACAAGCAGGCTTCAGAAACGCCCGACAAGTAATTTTATGGGCGCGATTTATTCTTGCTGCTAATTGATTGAATTGGAGCAAGTTCACTACAATCCCGGGCTTTTTGTCATCTAATATGTCAACCACTCCTGAACATAAGGCCTCCGCTCTTTGATTGCCAATATGAACGGCTGTTAGCCATGTCCATCGGCTCTCTAGGTAGAAAAGTTGAGAACGTCTCAATGTACAAAACTCTCGTCATATCGCTGATCTGAGGAGAGATGGAATTGTCATTTTTAGGGAGCTTCCTTTTGTAATGTAGTAGATCTAAAACTAAATGAGAAATTTAGGAAAATGGCACTCGTTAAAAAGGTAAACCAAGGGTTCAAAATTGAGGTCAAAGTTTGTTTGGCAAAATGGTGGAGCTGCGGGTTGGGTCAAGAAAAGAACGTTAAAAAATACGAAGAAAATATGTTTTATCAGAACTTCGCTCAACATTTTAGCACGCACAACGTCAGAAGACCACGGATAGGATGTATTCGACGTTCGCCGTGCAGTCTGGTCTGTCGAAAAGCCAGCCGTCGGCCCCCATCTTATGATGTGAAAAATATACAAAAATAAATAATGCCTGTAAGTCTGCTGTCGCGTCTATATTTAGTCCACGATTCCATGCCATCATTATCGCGCACCGATAGTGTCAATCAGATTGATAAGGCTGACGCTAGGTGGACTAGGGTTTCCCATCTTGGTAAAAGTATCGATAAAATGAGTCGATTCGCTTTGTGATGAGCGTCTTTGTATCATAATAAGTATAATTTTGGGGGTCTTTAAGTCAAGAGGCAGATCTTCTAGGCAAGCATGCTCCATCATTGACTTCGTCATAACTTACCATCAAACGAGATAGTTGTCTTACCTATAATTTTTGTAAAAAGGTCGATCCAGAAAAATCGATTGCGCTAAGAAATCGATCTGTCAAAATATTTTTTTTTGTCAAATACATATATAAACGACGTAAAAAAAAATTCATTCCATTTAAAATCGATTTAAAACATCGAAAATCGGGCTGCATAAACTCGATCTTCGAATAAATCAAATCGAAATCGGAAACCCTAATGTGAAGTAACGAGCGCTTTATCGAACCTCGGGCGTACTGAGTACACAATATAATGATAATAGCTCAATAGACTGACACTCGGGTAGTTTTTTATATGATTCCAGCTGTTCCCAGCGGTTTCACTCTCGTGGATCACCGTTTATCGCGATAAAAAGTATCCTATGTCCTTCCGCATGGTTCAAATCACCTCCGTACCGAATTTCACCAAGATCGTTTCAGAACTTCAGTCAAAAAACGGGACTGTTTTCAGGATTTGGGGATAGGTTCAAAGCGGGACGGTTCCGCTCAAGCGGGACACATTGTGGCCGCGTTAGTGATAACCTACAGACTATATGGCACCACTGTCCCCCCCGACCGGCTATCAGTTGTTCACCGATAACACCTTATCACCCTCCCCGTGTCAGTTTCTACAGAAACCCACTCCGAGTTCTGAGAAGCGCCGATTTAGGCGCGTAACAACGCAATCTAAAAGTCTAATAAATGTCTGACTGTAATAGATGTTGCTGGGTAAGTGTGTATGTTTGTTTATTGTTATCTGAAGTATTTATCGCATTGATTATTATACCGCTGTTTCCTTTCTATGAATTATTACTCATACTACATACAGGTAAAACGAGTATGGGTTAACTAGAAGCGCCCAGCGGTTACATCCGCGGTTTTCACAACGGAAAGGGAACCTTTTTCGGAGATAATTCAGGGTGTAAGCTATCTGTATTACAAGTTTCATTGAAATCCGTTTCACCATGAAGAAGTAACAAACATACACATTCACTCTCAAATTTTCGAAATATTAGTGTGATTTGATACATTTTCAGCACTATTTTTAATAGTAGTAGTAGAACTCCTTTTTCCTGAAAGTCCGTCTAAGGAAGTCAACTGCCAACCATATCTATTTCTACCGTTGCCACCTTCATCCGCTGGGAATAAGCATCTCCCAAAGCACACCACTTAGCCCGATCTTCGGCTCTTCTTTTCTAGTCGCTGCATATCCTGCGTATACCATCACGTCGCTCCGACTTGCTCCAACTAACCGCAGACGCAGCCCGCAGGGCCTACTCCACGATACCCGATTTGCGGTCCACAAAACAACATTCAGCGATATGTATTTAAATTACTGATTCATAATACCACAGCGTAGTATACCACAATTCAATTTATAGGGTTCCTGAATCCTTGAAGGGAATCCTTGTTCAGGTGTTGGTCACAAAGCATGTAGTACGATTATCGCGACCATCCTAGCATTAAGCATAAGATGTAAGGGCGCGCACGATATGTTTCTTTACTGGGATTATGACATCTAAACCTTAAGTTAACAGTAATCCGTAAGGAACATCGGAACAGCGCGGCTCAAGCTTCTGTTGCTCTATCGCTGAAACTTCAATTTGTCATTTCCAGGTAGGAACATACGCGTTCGAAGATCACACGCCTCCGAAGATCGAGATCATACAGCCGTTCTGCGAAGATGTCCACGAGTGGCTGAGTGCTGACCCGAGGAACGTAGCCGCCGTGCACTGCAAGGCGGGGAAGGGACGGACAGGTAAATGAGTTTAACATTCAGCAACAGAGTCTAGACCCTTAGTCAGGCCAACCAATCAATCAGTCCAGTCCAACCCAATAATATCACCTACAGCAATGTCCTGGCACAACTGAAACCAGCGATCCAAAGCTTTCCGCTAAATACTGTCTAAGCCATCGCATTGTCAAGCCGGGCTTAGGTGCATGCTGACAAGGGAAAATGCACAATACATCCCAAGCAAGATGCCAGTGAAGGGGTTGCTGTTCCCACCTCAAAAAAACAATAAGAATAACAAAAATTGAGGTCTTGCAGATACAATTCGAAAAGCTCAGCGTATCGACCACTTTATTTTGGCGCTGATATAATTTTCCAAACTTTATATCACTCATCGAGAGTAAAACCTTCACTTTACTTCGTGCCTAAGTAATTAGCTAATAAATTAAACTTGAGTTTGGCTTAGTCACAGAATTAATAACAGTATTTATGAAGGTTATGTCGGTCGCTATGTACGTAAAAATCAATGACTTTATGTCCCAGTTACAAAAGATTACATAAAGTCAATGTCAAACTCGTTCCTTTGTATTGGAATTGACAAAAGGAAACTTACCCTCGTGAACCAGTCTTATCATCATAAACTGTGGTATTAATGCGTCTGCAAAATGTTGTGTAATCTGTTACGTCGGTAGGTGTCAGTACCAAGCCATGAACCGTACCAGGTCCTTTGAGCGTATCAACAGACAGTCTCCGTGAAAAGAATGCATTATCCTACACATGCGACAGATGAAGATCGTAAAATTTAGCATAATCACATAATAGGTCCCGAAGCGTTCCAACCAACAAAGGTTAAGGCAACAAATTACACGTGGGGCATACTTAGACACTCGCTACTATACTTACTTATAGAGAACATTCACGTTATTGTCGTGAACCGAAAGGAAACTAAAGCCCGAAGGAGCATTTGCGAAGTTTCCTTTACACCACATAATTGGGCACATTACGCCGCGGCGGCTTTCACATCGCCGTAAATTAAAAAAGGTCCTTTTCAAACCGCTTTTTTTGTGGGCAAGCCCTAGAGGGGCATAAAAATAGGGTTGCCGCGATCGGGAGATATGGCAAAAAAAAAACCTACGGTCATTTCGCCTTTATGATGTTTCATTCGTGAATTGCTGAAGAAAGTTCCTTACAAAGCTGCCAGTTCGTTATAGTGATAGAGCTTTACGCTTTTTATGATTTTCTTTTGATGCTTTCAAATTGGTACATGCGGAAGCGAATGGATATAACGTGGGTGACATATTGTGTAGAGAAAGGTATTGGTACGGAACATAATGGATAGTATAGTTTTGTATCGGTGCTACATCGCCCACCCTATGGCTAAAGTGCCTTTATCCACCTATCGGAAACATATATTATGGAGAGACCAGACACCTCTCAAAAATCACCAATGAGACCAGCGCTCGCGCTCATATACGAAATCCTATTAGTTGTTAACGAGCTCTCCTGGCATACCATTGGCCCTTGAACTCTTAACGTCTCCCTTAACGTCCTTAACGTCTCTTATGTGATGGGTGAATATAATCGGCTATTCCATATCATAATAATTACGACCTTTGTAAATGAATGGGTTAAATCTGATTAGAATTAGAACGGGATTAGAACTTGGTAAAATTGTTGTGGCAGTTAAATACCAAGTAATTTGAGAGGCAACATTCGTTTTCTTCGAAAAAGAAATAACCGAAACTTCAAGCCATAGAACGATCGCACATAAGAAGTCCAAGTCTTCCTTCGACCTTTAGATTCAACCATCAGCATAACGCTTTCAAAGCACTCCTCAAAGACCACCGAATAGTAACGTCCAAATTAAACATTATGAATGTCCACAGAAACCGATAACGAGGTAATTAAAAAGTTTTTATTGCCCACTGGCCCTCTCATTTGGGCCCTTTTCCGAATACCGGAAGTCAATAGACAGTTAGAGAGATCAATGGGCAATTAGGCCCTTCCCATGAAGTATATTGTTGGAGCCGTAATAGCTTATTTTTTATTGCTAACTATGTCCTTTTGTCCGTGTAATTGAAGAATTGGATACCTGATGTTCCAAAACAGAACCTTCGGTAAAAACTTTAGTATGTATTGTAGTAAACAACGTACATAAAGGTAGCTAAGCGGTGCGCAAGGAAAAATTTCCACACAAAATAAAGTAACTTCATTTGCCTAGCCTCCCTCAACGCAGTTCTGGTAGAAGAGACTAGGCCTTGATCACGCGAGCGAGGAATGTATGCGATGCTTTGAGCACATCGCTTCTTTCATATAACTAACTCTCAGCGCTCAGCGACCCAAAGTGTGTCTTGGCTTCAAAACGAGAGAGCGCCACTCTTCTCTATCTTGAGCGATTTCAGCCCGGTGAAGAGTGGCGTTCGCGTAGGTCTGCATCCACTGCGCCCTTCCACAGCTGTATCTATAGGACCTCCGACCGGCCAATCGGTCGTCCCAAATATGAATGCTGTCGCCCGATCTCCGCTTCTTTCATATGGATGTTCTATCCCATGCGCGCGTAAAGTCCTGACTCAGTCAGATATGTAAGCTATCTGATGCACGTTCCAGGGACGATGGTCTGCTGCTACCTCCTCTACAGCAGACAAAAAGCCACGGCGGACGAGGCGCTCAAGTTCTACGGCGCCAAGAGGGCGCATGATGAGAAGGGTAAGGAATCTGTACTACCTGTACTAATAGGCAAATTACTAGGGTCTGAAGAACAATACTAGACTTTAGATCAAGGACTGACTATCTGTTCCTTGATACATAATGTATTGTCTGAAGGTTCCTTCATTTGCTGCATTGACCATCGGTAGTTTGTGCCTTGCCCCTCGCTTAAAACGGTGAAGGAAAACGTCGTGAGAGAACCGCAACATTCAAGGGCATGCGACATCTACGAACCCGCACTGGGCCAGCGTGGTAGATTAACTCTCCTCTCTCTGAGAGAAGGCCTGCGTCCCAGCAGTGGGAAGGTGATGATGACGTGTATTGTGTGGCGTGCAGGTGTGACGATACCGTCGCAGCGGCGCTACGTGGAGTACTACGCGGCGCTGCTGCAGTCGGGGCTGCAGTACGCGCCCACCAAGGTGCACGTGCGCGAGCTGCTGATGCTGCCGCCGCCCACGCTCGCCGGCGGCGCCTGCAGCCCGGAGCTCACCATCACGCAGGCCAAGCCCTCCTTCAAGGTACGATGCAGGGTACAATAGGATCACCAATTAGTTTCTTCAGAGGTCCGGTGTTAAGTTAACAACATCACCGCGGTCCGTTTTTAATAAGAAAAAAAGCAAATGCAATGTACAGAAGTAACAAGGAGTTTTTACATATGGATGTGAGAGATGTAAATTTTTGACGGAGTAAGAAGATTCAAGGCATTTTTTTTAATACCGGATATTTTTTACTGTTTATATAAAGGCCCGTACAAAAACAACAAGCTCAAGATTACAACGAATAGAAATAGAAATACCGTTGTCATCCTGGCAGAAAGAGACAGAAATATGAAATACTCCTTATTTTTTTTGTGAATTTAGGCGAATGCCTTGCCGACCTCAATCGAGAGTCACTACTGCGAACACTTTGCCGAACTATCGATAGTATTCATCTAAAAAGCCATCGATAGTATCGATACTACAGCTTAAAACGAGGCTAAACTATCGAATAACGTCCGAAATTAATAATAATAAATCGATCGAAAACCGCGAAAAATGAATCGGGATCGATATAATTTCGGACGTAAGTGAATAGTATCGATAGTATTGCTTCTCGCGAAGTTATATAGTATCTGTACTATCTATCGATTAAATAACGATCGGCAACGCTAGCCGAGAGAAGTGTTCGCGTGGACAATGTAATAATTACCATGATTATTTTGACATATTTATTTTTATTTTATTATTATTTCATTGGTTTTCATTATTATCTCTTCATTTATTTCTTTTTTCATCATTATTGTTATTATTATTTTGCCAATTTTATTGTATAGTATTATTTATCATTAACTTTTCTGTGTGGTGAATGTAATTGGTGTATATCGTTATTATCACATTAAAAATAAATTTAATTTAATTTAAATTTAATTGAATGCACCTCGTCGCCCGCAGACGCCGGCGGGGTGCCACGAGACGCTGCCGTGCGGGGGCGGCGTGCGCGTGCGGCTCACGCACTGCACGCCGCTGTGCGGGGACGTGCGCGTGGACGTGTACAACAAGCCCAAGATGAAGATGCGCAAGGAGAAGCTCTTCCACTTCTGGTTCAACACGTTCTTCGTCACCGCCGGCCAGGGCGCGCAGCGGGTGCCGCCGCTGCACGATAGTCAGTACCGCTATTTTTGTTTGTTTGCAGGTCTTTTAGACACTACCTTTTTTGACGTGGTAACGGCCCTTCCCAATAACCGATCTATCCACGGTGGAGATGGAAATTTGACATAAGCTCCATAGAAGTAAATCGATAAACACCTGCTGGACGCACGAAAGTCTCTCGTTCCACCTGAGCTGAGCGTGCAAGCGAGAGCGCACAACAAGCGAATGAAAGGCACGATCGGCCTTAACTTTCGGCTTGTGACGCATCGACATGACAATAATTCAATTCATACAAGTATGCAATTAATCATCAATGTTTTCTTAGGACGTTATCACGTAAAATTATCGTCTATAAACCATTTTACAGACAACCCCCTTTTTTTTTGGTTTTTACTAACTATCACTACCACAACACAACGCTCTTGAAGTTAATGATGATTTGGTCGAAGGTTGGTGCTTAAAATTAACAAAAATTGATCATCGTCATAGTTAGACGAGCGGCCGTTCTCAATAACCGATTTATCCACGGTTTGCCCTACTTGAGATAGAAATTTGACATAAGGTTCGTAGAAGTAGTGTGAACAACCGTGGATAGATCGGTTATCAATAATGGCCGTTAGTGACTTAACATCATGACATTGCCATATAACTTTTTTTTAGGTTTTCCGTCATTGTGAACGATTGTAGAATGCTTCTTGGCTATAGGGGGCATAGCCAAGAATGCAGTAAGTAGTGATGATAAAGTGTAACTCTTCTGTTTGTCTGCATTCCAGGTCCCAACCTCGAGACATTCAAGCTAATACTGGACAAGTGGCAGTTGGACGACGCGCACAAGGACAAGCAACACAAGCACTACAGCCATGACTTCAGGGTAACCTCCTTTATTTTATTATTCTATTAGCTGTTACCCGCGGTTTACCCGCGTGGGCTCCAGTTTATCGCGACAAAAAGCATCCTATGTCCTTCTCCTGGGTTCAAAGTATCTATGTACCAAATTTCATTTGAATCAGTTCAGTAGTTTAGGCGTGAAAGCGTATATATATTCTGTATACTCCAAAATTATTCCCGCACTTCGGTGCCCGCCGCGTTAGCCGCTGCGCTGCGGCCACTGCCTTTGAGTTATATATACTTAGATAGTAGGGTTATATGTTATATATTGTGACTTTTTAAAGCAGCACTATAAATGAATTTCTTGAAGCGTCACGCGCCCCTCTCCGCTCCCCAGGTGGAGGTGATAATACAGAAGATGCCGGAGAGCGCGACGTTCAGCGGCAGCGCGGCGCGGGCGCCCAGCCCGCCGTCCTCCGCGTCCTCGTGCTCCGAGCCCGACACGGAGCCCGACACGCACTGGGACTCCGGTGAGCGCATCCCCTACGCGCGCCTGCCGCCCGCCGCGCCGGGCCCGCCCTACTACCAGCTGGGGGACCCCTGCTACGTCTCCAGCAACAGCGCCGAGGGCGGCGACTAGGCGCCGAGAGGTGCTCGGTGCTCCTTCGAGCCGAGAGCTCTCACTAGTGGTTGTTGGTCCTTCGAGCCGAGAGCTCTAACTAGTGGCCCTTGGTCCTTCGAGCCGAGAGTTCGGACTATTGGCCGTTGGTCCTTCGAGCCGAAAGAGGTCTGAAATGCGAAAAGTAGGCTGATCACGCGCTAGTTTCCGTTTGGTCGCGTGTGTGTGACACGGTCACTCGAAGCTGCACAAAACTACCCCTATTATAAGGTTTGAAAACTATAAAAGTTTTCGTAAACGTCAAAGTGGCAACTCATACTGCCTAAATGCAAAGCTCGGAAACTGTTCGAATTCGAATACAACGATTTGAAAAAACTCGTACTACCGATTTTAGTTCCTCCAGTTCCGCTGAATGAAAAAACAAGAGGCAAGGACAAGGAAACAACAAGGAAACAAGAGCTTTTATAGTTTTAGTAAACTAACAAAACTTTTACTAGGGGGTACTGATGTTGCAAGCAAAATTATGCTGTATTTTTATTGATATACAACATAAATTAAAAGTTTCAGTTTGTTTATAATGTTATGCATAAAACCCAGGTTAACTCGGTACACAGTCGGCCACTTTTCTCGTCATTTGCATTACACCCAACGTCCGTCCCTTTCTACGTTAATGGTGCGGACGCTTTTCTATTAATCCGGGGATAGTAAAGGAACCGAATCTAAATTCTATGTTACCGCGGAGACTGCAGATACTGTAAACTATCCGTGGATAGGAAAGAGGCCGACGCGTCGGTCGTTAAGAAGCCTGAGGGTTTGTCTAGGATGAGACTGTCTTTGGGGGATTTTCGCGTGGCGCGACGGAAGCTCGCTTTGGATAGGAAGAAAAAGAAAGACGACTCTTGAAGCGTCGATGCGAGATGCTGAGGTTTTTTTGTACAGCCCTAGGGCTGCGTTTAGCATAGGTTACGAAGGAATACTTGAATATTCCTTGCCAGTAAAGTTGGATGATAATGTTGTCTGTACGTATACTGAGGTCCCATTGCGTCGGATACCGGAACGGAACACGTTTTGTGGAAATCATTTTCATTTAAATCAGTTGATTTGCGCGCGATAATACATTTGTGTGTTTTACAAAGTAATTTTACTAAAACGGATTTGCACATTTGCAACTCGTGATGTAAGTTTTGAAACTTGTCGTGGTCAATTAGAATTATGTTCAGAAACGAAATATTTACTGTGTATTTCATATTTTTAAGTTTTTGATATGTGTAATGAAAAATAATGGCGACTACAACGGAGCCGAAATATCAAGAACTCGTAAAAAATACACAGTAAAAAACCCGTTTTTGAACAATTCTAACTCTAGCAATGATTTCCCGTGCAAATTTACTGCATATATGATTTATTTTTAACACTGTTTATAGAATTGAAAGGCCCGGAGTTAAATTCGAGCCTGTACGAATATAAAACGGCGTAAGACAGATTTATCGGTTGATCCGAGTCATGGGCCAAACATTCGTCCCATATAAAGCATATGTTATGTATCTAACCGGGCTATAGATATCGAGTGGAATGCCACGTCATTTCAGCCTCATATCGGTACATTTATTGTTAAAAATATGTTCTATATTATTATTGTTAAAAAATAATTTTAATTGTTAAATAAGTTATCTTCGTGGGAAGCGAGACGCGTTGATCTCTAAGGGCGATATTCCGATGTTGACGGCGGCGACAGACGATCGCAACCGCGTCTTAGGGCACAGCATAGTATGAGTTTATATCAGGGGTTCCCAAACTTATTTTTCTACTACTCACTTTGAGAATAAATTATTTTTAGCGTCCAATTACGTGAGGCATTTTTGAGAATTTTTCTGATTGATTCTGATTTGATTTTACCAAACTTCTATTTTTCCAAACGTGTTGGATTAAAGAAAAATAACAAAAAAACCGCTATTTTACACCGTTTTCTGCGAGAAAAATAATTACGTGATATTTGCCAAGACCCCCCCTCCCCCCAAGTGAGATTTGGAAATATTTAACTTGATCCCTCCCCCCCTAGAACACCTCACGTAATTAATGGATGCCCCCTAAGCCTCTACACAACGCCCCCTTTTTTCTGGGTCTCTTGCCGCCCCCTTTAGGCCTACAGCGCCCACAAGGGGCGTTATCGCTCACTTTGGGAAAAGCTG
The DNA here is from genome assembly GCA_931315375.2 of Opisthograptis luteolata. NCBI lineage: Eukaryota > Metazoa > Arthropoda > Insecta > Lepidoptera > Geometridae > Opisthograptis > Opisthograptis luteolata. Next base: position 10,705,816 of record OV928048.1, read on the forward strand.
TTAATATGAAGCGGTGATCGACGCAAGCGATCGAGTCGCACCGATGTTCGAAGACGGTCGTCTGTCGCCGAGGTCACAGGATCCGAATCACACCTTAACCGATTACGAATGTTATTTTTAGGCCAGTCAATTAAACGCTAGATCTGTGCGAGGGGTTTTATCGTTTAGGTAATTTTTAGCTCTTTTTTTGTCTAAATAGGTGCTAGTAACTGTTATGGCTGACATCTGTGAACGTTTCGTACTTAGTGGTCGAGAACTTTGTGACTGAGAATAGATCGAGAATGTGTTTCGTTTTTTTATACATCTTATGGTGTAGCGTTGGATGTCTCCTGATCTTGTGACGATTAGTCGAAGGCTTCTGTCGGAACTCACCGATGGATTCTTAACTTGAGAGTAGCTAGCTACCTAGACGAGCTCTAGAAAATGCCCAACCACCAAGCTATGGTTTCCTCACGATGTTTTCCTAAACCGAAACCTCCAGTTCACTGCAGAATTCGAACCCATGACCCAAGAGCCGCAATTTGACTTCAAAACTTTGCCCATTTAACACCTCGGCACAAGACTTCGTAAACGTTCAGTAACTCATCGAGAATATTGTGACTGAGACTAGCGAGAGAGGCTTCGCATTTTGAACACCTCTGCATCGAACTGAGATCAGTTAGCTTAGTTAGATACTGCATTGAACTGAGATCAGTTAGCATAAGTTAGATACCAACTTTGGTATCCGTTTTGTTATGTCGCATGAAAGGCCTCCGGCGAGGCTTGATCGTCACAACCGGGACTGATAGCTTAACGTGGCCTCACGAAAGCGCCGCGTGGAAAACATCACTGACTCGTTATTTCCAGTAGTTTAAAAAGCGTACTGTGTGAAATAACACCCGAAATATGTTGAGGCGACTCCGGAGTGTTAAAAAGTTATGAACAGGCAAACGTAATACTTACTTAAAATCTTAAACCAAATCCATTTGATATAGACCACTGAAGTGTCGCACCGTAGCATACGCTCTTACCATATACCACTATGTTGTGTTGTCCACTTTGTTTGTACGCTATGTTGCACTATGGGTTGTGGTGAAATAACACATTAAAACACAAGGAACTAGCAAAAAATAATTAAAGAGGCGTTTTTACTTACATTCTATGCCTGTAAAGAAATACTTCTACTCTGTGGTTTGTGTACGGGATATCGCACTGTTGCATTCAAAATGGAATGAACTGTATAAAATCGACTCACATTTTGAGGAAAATGAAGGTGAGGTGGGTAGATTTTTTGATTACCATTCGCTAGCATATTTCAATCAGCTGGCAAATAATTGTTTACGTCCGATTTCTACTGATCAGTTGTGTTATAAAATAACGGGTAATGCATAACTACGGTATTCAGCTAGAAGTGGAAACATTTCTATAAAAATAGAGTAAAAAGTTGATTGTTTTTGAATTGATGCAGTAACCGCGAATGTCTTAAAAATGTATAGTATTTTAATCATGATCGCAAAACGAAAAGTTTATGTTTTGTTATCCGTACAGAGCGTTTGACCACAAGTCACCTGATGCTGTGACAATGTGGTCGAAGCTGGCGACACGCTACACCTGGATTGGGAACTGGCTTTCAAGCGGTGTTATGTTGTTTTGTTGTTTTTCTCTTGAGCCGGAACACACCGATAGGTGTTATGACTAATGTGACCATACGTCCCGCATTGAGCGGGACAGTCCCACTTTAAAGCTAAGGACACTGTTGTCCCCAAAATCCTTTAAAAAAAAATCCCGGTTTAGTAAAAAAAACAGGCCGTCCGTGATAATAAGCTGTTCAAAAAAAGGGGCCAAAGTGTTGCACATACTTAGTAAAAAATTGATAATTAAAAAAAATTAAAAGGCAGTATTGAAAGCTATTCTGACAACCGAGGGCCAAAACATGCCAACAGTAATATAAAATTAAAAAATCCCTGACAACTTGGACCGTTTTCACCAAACAGCATCAAGCTGAAGAACCACCGCAGGGAAACGCCAAATTAAAAAAAACCGCATCGAATTCGTTCCATCCGTTTGAGAGCTTCGACGCCATAGACAGACACATACATTGACAGACAGACATCGACGTCAAACTTATAACACCTCTCTTTTTGCGTCGGGGGTTAAAAAAGGCACGATTTAATTTTCCTAAAGCAGAGTTCAAAATTAACATGAGGGTCCCGCTCTGAGAGAGAAATAAATGGTCGCCTTAGTTATGACATAGAGTAAACGTTATGATTGTTGATGCGTAGGGGCGGTATGCGAGCGAGTCGGCCTCTACCACCAGCTGTCGCCCGACCACACTCCGCACACGTAACTATTACACGATCACTGTTCTTGGTGTCGATGATGCAGTTTAACTTGACTTAAGAAGGCATGTGTGATGATTTCGCGATGTTTAAAAATCTGCTTGTCTCTATGAGGGCCTAAAGTTTGATATTGGCCACATGAAACTAAGGCCGCTAGAATGACGCTCAAGCTGTAATCTCTGCCTAAGCACAGATTTGACGCTGTCATTTAATACAAAAATGTCACTCGATCGCTACTCAAGTATTGATCTACACTTGAGCGTCATTCTAGAACCAGCCTTAGACTCGTGATCCTTAAAGCCTCGAAAGTGAAATCACGATGGAAAAGAAACCAGAAAATACTTTGTTTAGCATAAGATTCCTCGGGCATAGTGTAGATTTCTAACAATACCGAAGAAGTTTTCAAAATCAGATTAGTAGTTCTGAAGAATACCTCCTACATCCAAACTCATTAACTGCTATTAGTATAGATTATTATCAGTCCTTTTTTATCTACGGTCTTGATACTAAAGCCACATGGTCTCCTAGTGCTCCGAATAAAATGCAGCGAGCAAATTCATTTACATCGATCTGCATAGAAAAGAGAAACATTTGTTCGAAGCACTAGAAACTACACACAATATTATGAACATGAAAGTTTGGACTTTTTGAAAAGGAAAACTGCATCATCGATTTTGTTTTATTCAAGCACGTTCCGTTACTTACAGCTCGGCTTTCGTTATTAAAACTGCTTGAACTAGGCCGTTCCGTTTCGATCATCGCTTGTTTGTGTGTCATCAAGTCTCATGTACCATTGCATCTCCCTCACAATATAGGTCCTCTCAAATCGACCTATGCTTTTAATTACTTTAAAATACTATTTTTTATTTTGTTAGCGTCCTTTTTGTGTGATATGAATGTGTTCATGCCTAGATTCACCTACACTATGATGGTAGTGAGTAGGTTATTGGCTAAATTCAGGACTATTTATTAGATAAAATGATCTTTTTAATACGTTTTCATGTGTTATAATATCATGCCTAAAATTAAATTTTGTTGGTGAATTAAGGCACAAGTATTTTTTAAATTCATATAATATTTATAAGTTTGTGATTGTCTGTGTATTTTACACCTTCAAACCTGTGTGCATGTTTTTTTAATGAAATATCGATGTATCCATTGTTTGGTAGTTTTACAATCTATCTCTAGGAATAAAGATACATCTATATTTAATTTTATAATCCCTCTCTAAATTGACCACTAACCCTAGTGTTTATATTAATGTACTAACATAATCCTCTATAACGGTCACCGGCGAAATTCTTATATGCTATAGAAGATGTTGCAAAACGAATGTAGACCAAGATCAATGTAATATTAGTTGTAGATACAAACCAACGTTACTGTATTTAATTTTTCCTTCTCAGTAGTATTATATTTTCAGTTGAAATACTAAAGTTTATAATCGGTTTGCAAACTTTTATTCTTTTTGCGTTGCTTTTGTCCGCTTTGAATTTCGCCATGCCGTAATAATTTTCCATGTTTTGTCCCTTTTGTGTGGATTGTGTTTTGTGTAAATATATCTCTTATTACTTCCCTGAAATCACTCATTTACGATCTAACATTTCCATTATGCTCGCTACATTGCTCGCTTTGCACTGAGACTACGCACAACACACGCCACATCAAATTTTCTAAGCGCCTGTTATCTCTAGGTACCTACTCAACTTTAAGTTTTTATCTGCATGTTTTTTTCCTAGTTTTCAATAACATGGCGTTTAAAAAATACGTTTTTTCAAATTGTTTGAATTTTTGGTCGCCCAAGTCAACATTTCAGGACAATGGAAACATGTCGCGGTTATAATCAAATACCGTTAGTATACTAATCGAAATGATTGCGCTTTATTTTAAATAATTTTGGGCTAAAATATAGCTAAGTTTGATTTTTCAGTCTGCTCGGGTTATGTTAAAACAGTAATTTTATCTTAAAGTCGTTTAAAAAAAATTATAACAGCAATTAATTTGTTAATATATTTTGATGACTTACTTGTTTACCTTACAAATAACACAGTATTACCTTTACCAAGAGCATACAAGTTGAGGTTCAAATGCGACGCGAAAAAAAATTCAAACAACCTCGTTCACCTGTCAGTGGCATATGTTGTGGTTTACATGGGTTTCTTACATTTTCAGGTGAATCCACGTACTTGTGAGGTGGGCACGGGTCGGTGACCTCTGCACTTCTATATAAATAGACCCCGCTTTTATCCCCATCAGTGGCGAAGGCTAACTCTTAACACGGTGCCCTAAGAATCCTCCGAAGCCTTTAACTTAGCGTCGTTACGAACTAGTAGTGTTATATGTGTGTAATTTGTGTAGATATTAAACGGATAAATAAAGAAGCGGGTTGTGCCATTGCCGCGTTCGGGAGGACACGATACGGGTCGGTAAATAAACTATTTGTGATAAATATGAGTGCTGAATGGACTAATAGGACGATTAAACAATCTTGGTACTAATCGGCGCTTGGACGTCTAGTTCTCTTATTTCTCTTGTATTTCGACGGATATGTCAGGTCACAAGGTATGTTCTCGTCTATAATCCTATAATTACGTAATTCTTATGACTGATAAGTACATTGTGTATTTTTATTGTCAACTTACCATCTTAATTGTTTTACATGCGGCGGTACAGTGTACCCGCTGCTGGGCTTAGGACAGGTTTTATACGTGAAGTTTTTTTGTCAACTTACATAATCGAGTCGTGTTTTTAAAGTAATTTTTCACAGTACATTTGTTAGTCAGTTGTATTGCCATAATAATTTGTCATAAAAGTGAATCGAATTCAAGTAATGAAGTGAACATTTTTTTCCGGTAGTTGTTAAAAATCGCCTAGTTGTGTGCCGGCCAGTGACGATAGTGAATCGATTAAATCGATTAGTCAGAACTCTTCGATGTATTCGGGTTTGTAATGAGACGTTTGTTTGGATAATTTGGAAAGGGATGTGATTATTGATACGCCGCATTCTTTTGGTGTACATATATACCTATTTCTTAGTATTCAATGTGAAATTTTTAAAAGATGGCGTGAATTTCCGTAAGTCGCATCAAATTCAGCGATTTTACGAAATCCGATCCCATCTTTGAATCAATGTAACTGTAGTCGGTGTGTCTGAATTTGATTTGAGAAAATGTTAAAAAAGGTATTAAAGATAAGGAACCAATTTCTAGGTGGTGCTCCTAAGTTAACGTTTATATTGAAACTGTATCTTATGACGTCATTACGGTGAAACAATCAACGAATATTTACTCAACCGTTGCTTGCGACGTTTCTCTTCGTTCACGCACCATCTTTGAATTCCTGATTATATTTTTATAATGTTTGTTATAGAACTACATTGCCGTATGCGCGAGGCAGTATCTCCCACCACTAAGTCCATGGCGGACAGTTTTATTGTATATTTTCTTAAAGATCTCAATAACTGCCGTAAATTTTTAATTTTTAGGCGCGACGTGTTTACTGTGAAATTTTACTGTTATCAAACTATTTTCTTTTTCAATTTTGTTTAAGAAAAAAATGTTCTTGCGCGTGCGCGCTGCGTCGAGATGTTTGACTGTTTCGACCAAGCTAACTTTTAAATAAAAATAGGTGTAAAATATCACAGTAACGCACGAGTTAAAAAAAAAACTTCCAAAAATGTAGATTTGTTATTTTAATACGACTGGAGACCTAGCTCCCAAACCGAGTAGTTTCACGCCTTTGCAACGTAACTGAAAATAATGCCGACGTATGGAAGCAATTCCTCTATCGTCTCTATTGCGATGAGTTACAGTTCAAATGCGTTAAAATAAATTAAAAGAACTTTCCAAACGAAACAGCATGTAAAAAGCTCGGTCTTCGGTAGATTGATTTTACGCTATGTACGAAAGAGATGACACTATTTTAGTGTTTCCTGAAGTTCGGTGATGGATAACCGATTTAATGGCAATTTGAATCAAAACACGTAAGGAAATGTCGCCTATAAGTACTTAGGCCAGTGTTACAAGTGAATTTAGCACACTGAAATATAGCTACATGTTTTTTATCAAAATTGCATTAAAACGGTTATGAAATTGTGATTTGAAATGAGTTGATAGTTCTATTTTATATTCTGTATTGCAAATACATTTTGTACAAATGAGTGCTACGATAATTGTTACTATGGAGAGTTGACTGTATCATTTTGGACATTGTTGCTGGCGCAAAACAAACTGCAAATATTCGTTCAGATACTCTTCATTAAACAAATGATTGAAAAATAAAATTTAAAACCTGAAAAGGTACAGTCAATCTCTCCATTTAAGGCTTTGACTGTACGTATTCAGTTCCGGGCTATTTTAATAAAACCGGGCCCTGAACCGTCGACCGGCAGTGCGATTCTTATTCACACGGAAACTCTTCCGACCACGAATTCGGAAAAATATCCTTCAGATATTTTTAGTCACGATTCATTAATCTGAATTTTGGAAACTGATATTTAATTTGACAAACCAGCTGTTCAATCACGCAAAAGTTTCCGCCACCTATTTGCTCTCGGAAAACGTTTCCGTGAAGCAAAAGTGACGTCGAATCCGACACGGAAACTTTCCGAATCAATTAGAATCGCACTACGGAACTGGCCTCGTTTAGTCCTAGCATTAGCAGCCTAAACAAGAGATAAGAAATCCTGTGCTCTAAAAACTCGAGGGTGTATGAAACATTTTCATTTCTTAATTGTAAATAATATTGTTATTGCATTACTTAGTGGTTATACGAGATCTGTGTTTTTTCTTTAAATATTTAAGTTGTCTGTCGCAGCCGTTTGTAGACTGTATCTTTTTATCATATTGACCATAGATCCGCGCATGGCGGGTCCATGCGCGAGAAAACTAATTTTTCTTTAAAAAAAACTGGTGGGTTTTGTTTTCTTTATTCTGTTATAAAGGCTGCCAAATGTAAGAGCTTATACGGCCGGAGATCACATACGAGATATTCTGCGGTAATATTAGACGATGTGACTGTTGCTTACCATGGGGGCAATGTCACGGAATATAGCAGTGCGTTCTTGTCTTAAATAAAATCACCGCCTGCTGCTTTTGTTTTCAGAGCCGGATTTAGGGGAGGGCAACCGGGACTACAGTCCAGTAAAATAGTTGGATAAAAAGTGATTAGGGGCCACTTTGTTGCTCCAGGGCCTTCAGACCTTTTAATCCGGCTCTGTTTGTCTGTTCTCCTCACAAATCTTAACAGAGACACATTCATTGGGAAAATACTGTCAAAGTTAGCTTCGGGTAACAAAAAAAACTGCAATTATTTCCGACTCGAATATAATCTTGTTTGTCTCTCAACTAAATTTTAATGTAAAGGGTATTCACCCAGAATCAGGGCAACCGCGTTCTAGTCTGACGACGTTATTTTGGCTGCGGGTGCATTTAGCTGTAATTGAGAGTAGATCCATCCTGAGAGTCAGTCCAGTGTGGTCTTTTAATGTAACTTTATAATCAAAATATGAACAGACTGTATTTTTTTGTCTAAATTGTATTTAGGGGTTTTCGCCAAATGGTGTGCCAGCCCCATCGCACTGTAACTTAATAATTAAAATATTGTAACTATTATCCAAAACTAAAAACTTGGACAGCTAACTGTAGACGCTCCTATGATGGATATTACTATTTTCACCTAACTGTACAGACCGGTAAAGGCTCGCGCACATTAGAGAGGACGCGCCGCAATGCATTAAAAAATTCACCGCATTCAAATATTAAATGTACGAGATGCATAGACAATGCAATTGAACATTTCTTTTAATATCTTAGTTGTTAGCGTTTCACCATAAGTCACCTGGTGTTAAGCGACGATGTAGTCAAAAGTAGCGCTAAGCTTGGACTGACAACTAGCTTTCAAGTGAGGCTGCGGTGACTCACCGATAGGTGCTCAGCGACTAATTCTTAACTTGAGAATGGTAGCTAGCCAGGCGAGCGCTAGAAAATGCCCTCCCACCAAACAGTTTCATCGCAATGTTTTCTTTCACCGAAAGCTCAAGCTCGATCTCACGAACTAAGAAGGGTTGGAAATCGACTTTATCTTTATCATCGTTTCAAACGTTGCGGTGCGGCCCGCCCGTTTTATGCGCGATGTAGCCCCAGTCAAAGTAAAGTTGTTAGACTGTGATATAAGTGTGTTTCTATGACGTTTAGGGGAGTCCACGGATATTGTGATATAGCGGCTTCGTAGTTGACGTTGATGGCTCAAATTTATTGATAGAAATGTCTATTACCAACAAGCGCAAATGACATGCGACTATACGAAACGCGGCGCGACGTAATAGCTGTAGGCCCAGCGTGAGTTATTGCTTTAAGTTATTCATACAAAAAAGAGGGTGCGCGTTAGAAGTGAAACTTCTTAGTTTCGAGATATTTTATACATTGTATGTTGCATTTGTTGCCGAAACGTGTACACACTGCGCATGCGCATAAGGTACGTATGATGCCTCGAGAGAAAGAGTAGGAACGACTCACCCACTCCTTAGCTGCCTTTGGAGACGGGAAAGGCTTCTTATCCCGGCATCACACTTTTATCGTCCGGTTCGAACAGATTTACAGCCCAAGGAAGTTTCACTTCAAAAACGCGTTAACTTATAGCAAAAACTCACACCCGGCCTAGACTAGTTAATGATTAAGGAATTTGGGTAAGTTGAAATCATCTATTTCAAAGCACACTACCTTTTTTCTGCACAGTGGTATTCATTCCGGTATTTGGCTACATTTCCCATTTGAATATAAATTATGTGTGCCAGCCGAAAGTACACGCTACGTCACTATGGGAAACCACCCAATGGTCATTTTCTTTACTGACGTAACGTATTTGTTGGGAAAAAAATTAAGAAGTGATGAATTCTGTCCTATATCTGTCAATTATGCAAAATTCCAAGATATTTGAGCCATGATCGAGTAATCCACGGAGTTTATCTAATCTGTTAAAAATATAATGTTTGTATTGTATCTAAAGAAATGTCGAAATGGAGCGAACTGATTCTACGTCTGCAAATGTATGGGAATCATTTAAAAACTTCATAGATACGTTTTATGCGAAGAAAACATTGTGACATGTTGGGTAAACTCCAGAGAATGTGTTAGGATAGTAAGGACTAAGGAATGGTTACTGTAGTTAGGTTAGATCGTGTTTAGATAGGTATGTCAACGTCATAGAAACGAAATGCGAGCTGAGTAAAGGAAGGAAAAATATAAAAAAAAGTGTTGGTTCGTTTAGACTTAATTTTTATTATTTCTTTTAACGGCTAAGGAGACGTCATACGAATGCTTCTAGTTTGAGGTTTCTTTAAGTGTCATTTATTGTTTTTAATTAGTACGTAATTTTTTTATAATTATATCGCTTCTGATTGCATCGTAGTTATTTGTTAAGAGTTTCGGCTCGTAATTAGAAATTGTTTCGAAATTTTTCTGTTTGCGTTACTTTGACTTCCATTATTTAATTAATGAAGGTTGGTAGTTTTTTTTTAAATTAATCTATTTAGTTATGTTTTGGCCCAGTTAATTCTAAATTGCGCTACTACGTGCGAATCACAAAGTTAAAGAAGAAACAAAAGTCCGAAGTTAAATTTACGCGTATATACATATATCAATTGCATCAAGTACAAAATATTTAGGTGTTGATAGTTTGGACCGTCTCGCGGCGGAGAGGGCTAAGTCATTATCTTTTTTTTTTATCAAAAACTATGTTAAATAGCAGCCACCTCTAGTATTAAAAATATCCCCATTCCAGAATGTTAGTTTTTGATTTTTGCACGGAAAATTCGTTATCGGTTATTCGCTCCCCCCTTACCCTTTCATCAAAGGTTTAGCTTTAAAAGATTGTTGTTTGCCTTAAAAAAAATGTGATCTTATGACGATTATACTTGAAGGATGTCACTGTAACATGTTAACGCAGAACCTTTGGTACTTCACTCCACGGTTGCCACATAATAATATGCGGATGGTCTATAATTTTTCTTTGAATCTTTTTAAACGAAAGTTCTGCGTTGACATCTTGTACGAATGTATGCCTTGTGTAATGATAACAAAATGAATTATGTAATATAGTTATTTGTGAGGGATCACCGTCATTTGGGATTCTGTAAGCGGAAAGGGCTTTATTGGTCGGAATGCGTGTTTTATTGCACTAGGTTATTTTATGAAATCAATTTCCAAAACACAACCAGTAGAGAGGTGTTTTTCAAAATATATTTCCTTAGAAACGCCCGGCCGGTAATTTTTTGGGCGCGATCACATTTTCATTTTTATTCTTATAACTAATTGATTGAAATTTTCAAAGCTTCAATCGTTTTTTCAATTCTTAAAAAAAATGTGTAGCAATGATAGTTCAGTGGTAGTGATGTCGACTTGCGACTCGTAAGTCGTGGGTTGGAATCCCGCAGTGAGCTTGAGCTTTCTGTGCAGAAAAACACCGTGATGAAACCGTAGCTATTAGGGCGTTTTCTGGTGCTTGCCTGGCTAGTTACCACCTTCAGGTGAAATATGTCGCTGAGCACCTATCGGTGTGTTACGGCAGCCTCACTTGGGAGCTAGTTCCTGATAGCGCGGTGCGCCACTTTCCACCATGTGGTTGTCACTTGATATTATGTAACTTGTGGTCAAACGCTACCCACTAAGGTGTAAGAAAAGAATGTATTGTTATGAATTGGTTTGTAGCGTTGGTGACGCAAATAAATACGTCTTTATAAGAGTTATTTCTTATTATATTTTTGTGTTTGGTGCCAATTATGTTCAATCTAGGGCAACGTTTCCTTTTTGTTACAACTTTAGAAACTTTCTAATAGAAATTTGCTATAATATACCTTCTGTATAGATAGATTGGTGCGCCGCATGTAACCTGTAAAGCCCTTTCCGCATTAATATAGTAGTTTTCATTTTATACATAGTAAGAAGTTCTTAGTTCCACAATAAATAATCATTAAAATGTGTAAATTTTTCTTATCTTAGTTAAAAGATCTCATGTCTTATTTTTTGTTTTGTCTTTTTTATATTTTGAGGAACTTCGGAATAGTCGAGTTGATTTAAAGACAACTTATGTAAAATAAAATATATTGATGTATATAATTCGTTAGTTTTATTTTGTACAGACCTATCAGATCCATAGTCATTGCAAACATTGTAAAATACAGAATATATTTTGCTTATAGTATAGGACACTTCATTTGGCGATGTCAATAAAATCGCGCCGCTGAATGTGTCTCAGGAGGTCAGTACCCACTGCGCAGGACCCTCACGCCAATGGCCAATATGAGCTTATTGCTTCGTCTTCACAACGCTGAGTTAACTAACCTAGTTCTTCCACCCCAACGGCAACAAAATTGTGTGAATAATTTAGGATCGTAAAAATCAGATCTTTCATTGAAAAAAACTTATATAAATTTAATGTTTAATGCAACAGTGGATTGATTTCAGTTCAGTATCTCTTTGAACTTCAACAGTTCAAATTCCTGCAGGACAATGCACTGCGCTCATAACGCTAACATATTACTGGAAACATTGCTTTTCAAACACACATCATTTGTGCCGCTACGGCTACCTTATAGTCCTGTGCAGTGGGCATTGACCTTCATCCATAGGAAAGGAAAGAAATTCATACAAAACACATGTAATAATTGAAGACCGACAACATCGTCAGTATTGGTCAATTCCATAATCTCATAGACAAGAAAGAAGGACCTACAAAGAATTCTATTAGTTATCTTAAAAGTATACAATATTGCTTTCCCAAACGAAGAAAACTCGCACACTGAGTAGACCAAGATCGCTGGCATAGACCAGACTCTTTAAAACGAGTTACGTTTTTCATTTAGACCACTTTGACAAGTTAGCGGTAATAACTGTTATAGTTTTGAAAACTTGTACTAGGAGTACTGAAATATTATAGTAACTTGTGCGAGAAGTTCCAGCTATCAATCATCGATTTACCCTTTGATCGACGCCGACGTCACACAATCCGGGCTACGTCACGTCCCCCTCCCACTATATAGTGCCTCTCCCTCTCCCCCTGCCCCGGAAGCCACCCCTTCCCCGCGGCCGCGTGCCCTTGCTGGTGTTAGGCGGGCTCTTGGGCCGCAACGCTTCGATCCTCTCAGTGCAGCCAGTGCTCTCGCGACCTTCGTTGAAGTAGGACGCGTAAAGCTCCGCGTTGAAGTTAGAGTTGGTCAGCTCGTGGCCGATGGTCACCCAGCCGGGGCGGATGGTCGAGTCGCGCCCGAATAGGTGGACTCTGGAAGATCACACTAACATTATAAATGCGAAAGTTTGTCAGTGTGTATGCTGGTTACTTCTTCACGCTGGAACGGCTCAACGGATTTGCGTGAAATTTGGAATGAAGATAGCTTATATCTTGGAGTATCTCATAGGCAACTTTTTATCCCGGGAAAATTGGGACAGCAGGGAAACAACGGGGTGCAGCAAGAGTAAAAGTATATATTTGCTTTGTAATGCTTATTTGAGGATAAATTTGCTGAAGAGATTTGGTTCAGAGATAGATGGATTAGGTGGATTAAGATATTATGATCATTGGCCAATAAAACTTCCACTGCTGGGACACAGGTCTTATCTCAGAAAGTATGGGCCATATTCTACCATGCTGTCTTTGAATATTTTAGTTCAAAAAGAGAAAACATAGCTTGGAAAAATCCGTACCTTCGCCTTCCCAAACAGAAATGCTCCATAATGTGAAATATCTCAATCGGCTTCTCCGTGCTTCCAAACTCAGGATCCTCAGATATGATCAGGTCTATATCCACGTTTGCATGGATGAAGTCTCCGTCCACAGACCTCCTGACCGTCCCCTTGATGCCCATGAGGCAGTGTTCCTTGGTCCGTTGGAAGACCGCATTGGTCTCCAGGTTTTTGGAGTGCCCGGGGTTCTTGATGTTAGTCTTTATCCAGCAGATGTCTTCGCAGCGGCGGAAGCCCCACTTCTTGAGGCACTCTCTGCCCATATCTAGACCTGAGGGATATAAACAGTTTATCTGAATGAAAGGGAAGCTATCTACATTCTAAATTACACTAAATTCTGTTTTGGCGTGTAGAAGAAACAAACATACACACTCACACGCACAAACTTTTGCATATACATAATATAATACTAGCTTCGCCCCATGGTTTCACCAAACAATATCGATTTTGATACAAAAAAATATTTAAAAAGTCTGGATAGGAACACCCTATTATCTAGGGGTGTTAAAAATAGCCTACACCCTATTCTCAGATCTAAGGATATACACAAAAAGTCGGTTAAGCCGTTTCGGAGGACTTCGATAAGAAACGCTGTGATATGAGATTTTTATATATTAGATAAACTAGCTGTTCCCCACGGTTTCACCAGCGTGGGCTACAATTTATCGCGATAAAATTAGCCTATGTCCCTTCTCAGTCTCTAATACCTGTATCAAATTCCATTTAAATCAGTTCAGTAGTTTAGGCGTGAAAGTGTAACAGACAGACAGAGTTACTTTCGCATTAGTTACTAGGGATAGTAGGGATCAGTGTGCTAAAAAAAAGTAGCTGGTAATAAACTGACCGTCGGAGCTCCCGCACCACAGGAACACAAAGCTGCGCGCCTGCGCAATGTGCTGCAGGTCCAGCGCCAGCACGTCCTGCCAGCGCCAGCCGGCGCCCAGCGGGGGCTCCACCAGGATCACGTCGAACTTGTTGTTCATCTCCTTCAGGTCGAACGTCTAAAAGGAGGATGTCAGTGAAGGTTATGTGAACACATATGTGGTATTGGAACGGGGTGATGGAGACTGGACACTACTGTGCTGCACTGTCACTTTCATACATTTTAGGATGGAGTCGATCTCCTACTTGTCTGCCATTTTACTACTGTCAATTAGCTCAAGAAAATATCAATTACTCGAGTCTACACAAGTTTTAGAAGTTTGTGTTCAAAAGTGTCTCCACACTATGGTCTTTATTATGTTACTGGCCTTCTCTCAGAAAGAGAGTATGGGCCGTAAGTTACCACGCTGGCCCTGTAGCTGTCGCATGTTGTGGTTCTTGGACATGCCGGTTTCTACACAATTCTTCTACCTTTCTGAGCAATAATAAATCCATTCTTAACTTATTGAGTCATAGGGCCGAGAGGATTCAAACTCGGTGTTGGTGCCTACTAAGATGCATGCATTACCGTTCGTCTGTCATTGTTCTAAAAGTCATTACCTTCAAATCACATTTCAAATACATTGGGGGAGTTGCAGTCTGAGATATCAGGTCATCCTTCAACTTGATCAGCTCTCTCAGCTTGGGATACTCCTCGAACCGGTCAGCCAGCCCCACGTCTCGGATGAAGTTCTGTGGTCTCTGGCCGGTGTCTACGAAGTGCTGGCAGTAGTCATTGTGCGGATTTGACGATTGGGTACCCTGGAAGATTGAATTATGTGATCTGAAATGTTTGTACTAATTTTTATTTTACTTTATTAGGGTGGCTTACAGTTACTCATACAAAAATAGGTTACAAAGTAAATTAGGAAAGCCAATTAAAGGCCTCCACAGATAAAAAGAGAATTATTTATTTATTTACTTTGGTAATAGGCGAGCCGAGCAGCTCAGAGGCTGATGTGCCTATATCATGCTGTGTTGAATTATAGCAATATCCAAAAGTGCAGAGAAAAGTCAATTCTGTAGCAGGGAAGCATTGTTCGTTCGCAACCACTTGTCCAGTCTGTTTTTAAAGGAATTCACTGAAGGAGCTGACACAATGTCTTCTGGTAATCTATTCCAGTTGTGCACCATTCTAGAAGCCAGAATAATTCATTACATTGTTATAATTCAACACAGCATGATATAGGCACATCAGCCTCAGGCTGCTCGCCTATTACCAAATAAATAAATAAATAATAATACATGCAAACATAGCCTACTATAACTTAAAGAAGTAAAAGAAATTAACTATTCTGGAGTGACATGACACCTTCCAAGGGGAAAGCGATTTACTGATTGATGCCATGCTGCTCGTGTACAAGTGAATTGTTGGGTCAGACTTTACAAGATTGATGAGAGCTGAGGAAGATCGTAATATATAGGAGTTTTTGCAGTAGACAGTGGTGCGAGCAAATGGAACATGAAGCTAATGTCCATATAGTTTTGTACTATTCTTCTACTTTTGGTTGTCTGGAAGAGATCGCTTTGAGGGGTAAAGCCACCACCACTTACCAACAAGTTTTATTGTTGCTCTAGTTTTAAATTTCTCTGTATTGTCGCGTACCAATAAGGAGTTAATTTATCTATCTATCTTTTGAAGCAGGCATAAGGCAGAACCCAAACATAGTAATAGAATAGTCAACACTACAAAAACTTTGACATAATATTATATTTCATGCTCATAGGTTTCTCTACCTTTTCTATTCTATGGTATACCTTTAAAAAAGTAGACGAGTCAGTGTAAACTAGTTCATCTGGTTGACCCTTATCTGATTTTTTCAAATTTGAGTCTCTGTTCTTGCCTGACTTAGACTGCTTCTTGGCCGGGACGTCCAACGTAGCACCGAGAGCATGTCTGAGTTCACTCACGCTTGATACACCTAGCTGTGAATTGAGGAGCAATAGATATAATTTCATGTTAATTGATACTTACAAATGTTAAGCTTTGTTAATGAATTTTGCGAGTTTGCATTCTAAGAATTGCTTTAAATCCTCCTAATATTATAAAAGTGAAAGTTTGTGAGTATGGAAGGATGGATGGATGTTTGTTACTCTTTCACGCAAAAACTACTGAACGGATCTGAATGAAATTTGGAATCCTGTGGGATAACGCGTAGAACAATCAGTTCATGGATGAGTGCATTGCATGATACCTACTTTTTAGAATTGAAGTTCAGGGTTTAATTTGCATGTTTGTAATATTTCCAGGTTTCACATTTTGTCAGTGATGTCGAATTGCAGTTATCTGTGCTATCTCTATTTCTAGAAGAATTGTTTGATGCCTTGCAGTCGGAAACCGGGGAGAAGCCAAACCGAATAAAGCAAAAGAAAGGTTATATAGTTACACAACATTGAAACACACCGTTTGTGCAAGCAGCTTTTTTCTCTTCTGGGATCTCTCTCGAAGTTCCTTCAACTTCTCACTCATGGTTTTCGTCTATTTTCCAGTATTTATTCATGAAAAATCGAAATCTATCTACGCGTAAACAACTCGCCCATCCGTGACGGATTTTATTTCGTTCAGCAATTTTTGATCTAATTCTAACCGAAGTCCGAAAGTTGCCAGTCGCCATCGCCACTTCGGCAGTTTCAGTTGGGGTTGGGTATTATAGTATACCAGCAACTTGATAAAAAAAATATACACTTCAATGGCATGACGGCGTATTAGGATGCTTTTTGTTTTTTGACATAGGTTTTGAGTACTCAGACTCAGTTTTGATTATAAAATAAATAAAAGTTTCAGGATAGACATTGCTGTTTTAGAACGGAACAGTGTTCTGTCGTCTCGTCGTCTGTGACCGTCTGTGATTAGTTAGGAGTAATTGTGCTCTGTGGTTCAGTTCCTTTTCCTCTACAGTCGCGTAGCGGGAGAATTGGGTTCGATTCCCAACTTTACCGGGAGAGATCTATTTTTCTCACCATTTTCTTTGTCTACTGTTTCTTGAGAGGCAATAAAGATAATAATATAGTGTTACAATTTTTATTTCCTAAGAACGTTTGAAATAGGAATTATATCTACCACACCGCAAAAAAAAAAACATTTTTTCTAGGTACCTAAGTAAACATGATCTACTACATAGATTAAGTAGACTTTATACTACGATCTACTATGCTTACCTTTACCCACGTAAGTATGTTTAAGTTTGATGGTAGGGCATTTTCAAGTTCTCGTTTGCCTAGTTACCCTCAAATTAACAATTTGCGCAATGCACCTATTGGTGTGCTCCAACAGCCAGTTTCCAATCCAGGTGTAACATGGCGCCACCTTCGACCACATCGTCGTCGCTGAACACGAGGTGACTTGTGGTCAACCGCTACCTCCACCTTCCTCCAGTTGTAAAAAACAGACTCACATGAGTGATCTAATACGCATTTGGAAAATCGAGTAGGTTTGATCAGCTACTTTTGTTACTGACTGTACCTTGATTAACTATAAATTTAAAATTTAAAAATACTGTAAAAAAAAATTAAAAAATGTTGGACCGATTTTCATCAAACATTGTTAAAACACTCCCATAACTCACCTTTCATACAAAAAAAAACTAAATAGAAATCGCTTCATCCGTTCACGACGTTGCCACAGACAGACAAACAGACAGTCAATCTTTTTGCGTCGGGGGTAAATAAATATAGTCAGTCGGTCGCTCTAAAACTTTGCGATCAAAATTCTCAAAGGTGCTGTACTACGACGCAAATAAAAGAGAAAGGAAGATCTTTTGGTTTTTTTGGAGGTTACGCCACTGCATTATCGGGATTACGACACGTCTGAGATGGTTTACAATTAGGCAAGTACCTACTAAGTACCTATTTTGAATACAAAAGTCAAGGACATTGTGTTTTCAATAAGGAAGTAGGTACCAAAGTATCTCTTGCATTCGATTTTGATTCTTGTAACAATATAACTGTTTATAAAAATCGAACCAATATTTTTATGTTTCTCAGTTTATTGCACTCCGATTTCTCTTAGTATCTCAGTAGGTACTAATTAACAAAGAAGTAGGTAGGTATTATTACATAGTAGACCATTTCCTAGTAATCTTCATCATCATCAGCCTGTGTCAGTTCACTGCTGGACATAGGCCTCTCCCAAGGTACGCCACTGAGCCCGGTCTTCAACTCTTCTCACCCAACTACTGGCAGCCACTCGGCGCAAGTCGTCGCTCCACCTAGTCGCAGGGCGTCCTACGCTACGTCTGCCAAGTCGCGGTCTCCACTCAAGACCACGTCAGTTACAGCGATTTACCACAAGTCACCTGATGTTAAGTGACGATGTAGTCGAAGGTAGCGCCACGCTACATCTCGATTGGGAACTGGGTCTCAAGTGGGGCTGCCGGAACAAACAGAATTCTTCAGCTGACGGTGATAGCTAGCCAGGCGAGCACTTGAAAATGCCCTACCATTAACTATCCCTTATGCGAAAGTAACTCTGTCTTTCTTGCTGTCACGCTTAAACTACTGAACCGATTTAAATAAAATTTTGTACGTAGTTTAAGTTTTGAACCCTGAGGAAAGATAGGATACTTTTTATGGCGATGAACTGTGGCCCACTCGGGTGAAACCGCGGGGAATAGCTAGTACGTTATATAATCTTGTAAAATAAAAATACATTCAAGAATAAAGGCCCTTTGTATAAGGCCATAAGGGCTTGTCGAATTGATGGATGAATGAGATATCCGATGAATGTATTACAAGGTGGTAACAAGTTTATAGCTTGTCATACAAAATAAAGATAATGCACTAACCTAGATAACTAAACTGGTACGGTCAGAAGCGAAAATTACTGAACCCGGCCATTTCATAAATTTTCCTTGAATACCAAACATTATTAATCAATCAGGTACACATTCGAAAAATTGAGCTGGTTTAGTAATTTTTGTTGCTGACCTGTACAAATGCAGTAGGTATTGGTACATTACGGTGACCGGTTCTGCAGCTTGTATGTTGCGACATTGGCCAGTTGAAGGGATTCCCCAAGAGAAATCGAGTTTATAGATCTCTGAGAGAACTCAAAACGAAGGAACGACAAAGAAGAATTCTACTCCTGATGAGAAATCTTCGATGGAGAGCTTTACGTCAAAAGTTCCAAAGTTCCAAGTTCAAGGGACTGGCGCCCGAAATTAATAATGGATCCGATCCGTTATCCGGGCAAATTGTGGGTAGATCGGATT